>CM077666.1:120928414-130928414 GCA_039707655.1 Elymus sibiricus | reverse complement strand
TCTGTCAGACAGATGAACCGGAGGGGAAGGTTCCATGTTTGCAGTGATGGAGGGGTGTGGCAGGTATGTGAATGACATATTCGGATTCGTCATATTTTTCTGATCAACTTTCATGTAGAAAACTCATCCGAGCTACGGATTATTTTCTATGATTTTTCAAAGTTTTAAACAATATTCTGAAATTGTTTTTATTAATTAAATTCAACAGAAAACGAATATAAAATCATCATGGCGTCAGCATTGCGTCAACGGTCAACTGACCAGCTGACCAGTCAATGGGGGCCCACGGGGGACCCACTGGCAGTGACTGGGCCCTGCCCAGTCAGCCGTTGACTAGGTCAACTGGGCCCGTGGGGCCCTTTGCCAGTGACCCAGGGGTCCCACCTGGCAGGCCACATCAGCACCGTCGCCGGAGCAACTCCGGCGACCATATTTTGCGACGGCGCGTGTCGGGAGGTGGTCGGGAATCGGCTACAGGGGTCTCCGGACCCGGGGTTTGGCCCTACGGGACACCCACTGATGTCTACTACACAACTTGTTCTTGTAGACTCGTGTTGGGCCTCCAAGCGCAGAGGTTTGTAGGACAGTAGCAATTTTCCCTCAAGTGGATGACCTAAGGTTTATCAATCCTTGGGAGGCGTAGGATGAAGATGGTCTCTCTCAAACAACCCTGCAACCAAATAACAAAGAGTCTCTTGTGTCCCCAACACACCCAATACAATGGTAAATTGTATAGGTGCACTAGTTCGGCGAAGAGATGGTGATAAAAGTGTAGTATGGATAGTAGATATAGGTTTTTGTAATCTGAAAATATAAAAACAGCAAGGTAACGAAAAGTAAACGGGCATAAAAACGGTATTGCAATGCTTAGAAACAAGGCCTAGGGTTCATACTTTCACTAGTGCGATCACCCAACATTGTTGACATAGTTGAATCATATGTAAATCCCTCACGTGCGACAAAGAGTTCACTCCAAAGTCACAAATAGTGGAGAACAAACGAAGAAATTGTTGTAGGGTACGAAACCACCTCAAAGTTATCCTTCCCGATCAATCTTATGAGCCATCCCCATTAATTGTCACGAACAGCCCTAGAGTTCGTACTAGAATAACACCTTAAGATACACATCAACCAAAACCCTAATGTCACCTAAGCACTCCAATGTCACCACGAGTACCCACGGGTTTGATTATACGATATGCATCACACAATCTCAGATTCATCTATTCAAACCAACACAAAGAACTTCAAAGAGTGCCCCAAAGTTTCTACCGGAAAGTCAAGGCGAAAACATCTGCCAACCCTTGTGCATAAATCCCCAAGGTCACGGAACCCGCAAGTTGATCACCAAAACATACATCAAGTGACTCAAGTGAATATCCCATTGTCACCACAGATATCCATATGCAAGACATACATCAAGTGTTCTCAAATCCTTCAAGACTCAATCCGATAAGAAAACTTCAAAGGGAAAACTCAATTCATCACAAGAAGATAGAGAGGGGAAAACTCCATATGATTCACCTATATCAACAAAGCTCGCGATACATCAAGATCGTGCCATCTCAAGAACATGAGAGAGAGAGAGATCAAACACATAGCTACTGGTACAAACCCTCAGCCCCGAGGGTGAACTACTCCCTCCTTGTCAAGGAGACCACCGGGATGATGAAGATGGCCTCCGGTGATGCTTTCCCCCCTCCGGCAGGGTGCCGGAAAAGGGCTGTAGATGGGATCTCTCTGGTACAGAGGCTTGCGGCGGCGTAAAAACTCATCTAGGTTAACTTTCGGGGGTTTCTGAATATATAGGATTTTTCAGCGTTGGAATCATGTCAGACGGAGCCACGTGGGCCCCACGAGGTACCAGGGCGTGCCTGGGGGGGGTGGCACGCCCTGGTGCCTCGTGGGCACTGGGTGGCCCCCCTCCAGTGGGTCTTGGTGCCAGTATTTTTTATATGTTCCATAAAAAATCTCCGAAAAGTTTCATCCAATTCCAAGAAATTTTATTTCTGCACAAAAAACAACACCATGGCAATTCTGCTGAAAACAGCGTCAGTCCGGGTTAGTTCCAATCAAATCATACCAAAACCATATAGAATTGTTATAAACATGGCATGAATACTTCATAAATTATAGATACGTTGGAGACGTATCAGCATCCCCAAGCTTAATTCCTGCTCGTCCTCGAGTAGGTAATTGATAACAGAAATAATTTATGAAGTGTGAATGCTAGCATAGTGCATAAGTTTGATCAATGATAATTTCAATCACTTTTCCTAGCATCATAACAGCAACTTTCTCCCATAAAAGTCATCATGATAAAGTAGCAATTAGAAACAGAAATTTTGATGTGGAATGCTACCTATCATAATCATCATATATTTTTTTCTTTTGTTGCATGGACATTGGACTTGAATGATTCAAAGCAAGATCATTATTATAACAGCAATATTTATTATCATAAAATTTCTCATGAGCAAGTAACAATTCATCACAATAATGAAGTATAAGGCATAAACTTTCTTGGAAACTAACAAACTATTCTAGTCAACAATGCAATTGCAATTCATCATATTTTCAGGAAGGGTCTCATGTAGGAGCTTTTTAGCAAGTCCACATACTCAACCATCATTTAGTCTTCTATGATTGCTAACACTCACGACATATATATGTAGCAAAAGTTTCAGCCAGACACATAGAAAGATAGGGGCTTCTGATTTTGCCTCCCAACTTATTCACCTCAAGGGTGATGTCAACAATAATAACTCATGATCACTCATATCCAACTGGATATATGTGCCTAGATCTTTCCCCACCACATGTTGCTTGCAAAAGAGAAAAATAAAAAGGAAGTAGAGGAGAACACTATTGACTCTTGCATAAAAAGTAAATACATAAAAGTAAATGCATAAAAGTAAAAGATAGGCCCTTCGCAGAGGGAAGCAAAGGTTGTCATGCGCTTTTTGTTGTTGGATGCACAAGCTCTTAATGCAAAGGAACGTCACGTTATATTGCCCCTTGTGATAACAACCTTTATTATGCAGTCCGTCGCTTTTATTTCTTTACCATCACAAGTTCGTACAACGCTTATTTCCCTTACAATAAAAGTTCAGACATATTTAGAGGCAATTTTTATTGCTTTTTGCACCGATGACAACTTACTTGAAGGATCTTAATCAATCCATAGGTAGATATGGTGGACACTCATGAGAAGAAACTGGGTTTAAGGGTTTTGGATGCACAAGTAGTATCTCTACTTGGTGCGGATTTTTGGCTAGCAAAGATATTGGGCAAGCACCACACGTTGGAGGATCTATAACAATATAACTTCTATGTGAATATGAACAAACATAATTCATTACGTTGTCTTCCTTGTCCAACGTCAACACTTTGACATAAAATACTTAATGGGGGCTCACAATCATAAAAGATGTCCAAGATAGTATATTTGCATGTGAATCTTCTCTTCCCTTATTAACTTTTTCATGAATTGCATCATTGACTAATGCTATGCTTGTTAACCTCCAATAAATTTTACCACTTATACTTTTCTTTATGTAATGTCATTACTTTCCATAAGATTAGCATATGATCTCTTTCATTATTTTCATTGCAAGGAACCACACTTATCATATCCAATGGTCTATATGAAAGTTTTTATTATATCCCTCTCGAATATTCATCTTGGGACCGAATTCATATCTTGTGCAAATTACCATTACTATTATTAACTCTCAAAAAGATATAAGTGAAGCATGAGAATTAATGACAAACTTCTCCAAAATATATAAGCGAAGATCAATGAGTAGTGAAACAATTAAGTGGCAATGTGAGGACTCTCTCTCATTTTAAAAGTTTCAGATCTTGATATTTTATTCAAACAGCAAGCAAAACAAAGACACAACCAAGTATAGCACACATTATGTGAACAAGTAAAAACTTGGGTTCAATCGAGACTAACCGATAGTTGATGAAGAAAAGTAATGGGATGCCTACCGGGGCATCCCCAAGCTTGAATGCTTGATACTTCTTGGAATATTAACTTGGGGAGCCTTGGGCATCCCCAAGCTTGAACTCTTGTGTCTCGTTAATTCTTCTCATATAGTAGTTTCCCTAAGTTTCTAAAACTTCATCCACACAAAACTTGACAAGAACTTGTGAGATATGTTAGTATAAATCCACTCAAAACCTCGACATTCTCTACTGTAGCAAATCACTAAAATTATAATTAAACATTGAATACTAAATGCCTCTGCATATAATACTCCTATCCTCAAATAGAATCATTAAACAAGCCAACATATGCAAACAATGCAAACATAACAGCAATCTGCCTAAACAGGACAGTCTGTAAAGGATAATTAAGAATCCATACTTAGATAACTCAAAAAATTCTGAAAATTTACCACACTGGAATTTTTTTATCAAACTTGACTGTATAAAAATTTCAAGATTTTATCACATTCTGACATTTCTAGGCAATTTAATCAATAGCAGCAAACTTTCTGTTTTGAAACAGCAACTCATGAACTTGCAAAATGAGCATGGTAAAGGCTATAATTGGCATTTTATTGAACTAAAAGGTACAAAGCATGATTATTGATAACACAAAGCAAATATCAACAGGAGAAAATGATGCTCCAAGCAAAACTCATATTATGTGACGAATAAAAATATAGCTCCAAATGGGGTTACCGATAATGTTGAAGACGAAAGAGGGGATGCCTTCCGGGGCATCCCCAAGCTTAGTTGCTTGGGTCTTCCTTGAATATTACCTTGGGGTGCCTTGGGCATCCCCAAGCTTAGGGTCTCGCCGCTCCTTATTCTCCTCATATCGATATCTCAACCAAAACTTGAAAACTTCAATCACACAAAACTTAACGGAACTTTGTGAGAACGGTTAGTATGATAAAGAATAAACCATCACTTAGGTACTGTCCAAGACAAGATTAACAATTGTTCCCATATAATGCCTACTGTATTCTATCATTTCCTCAATTTATATCTCATAATATAAGCTACGGAAACATTAAAACAAGCAAACTATGCATTGAAAACAGAATCTGTCAAAAACACAACAGTCTGTAATGATCTGAGCAACTACCATACTTATGGAACTCTAAAAATTCTTAAAAATTAAGACAACGTCAACAATTTGCATATCAATACTGTGTAAAAATTTCAGAATTTTTTGACGCTCCAGTAAAATCTGGGAAATTAAACACTGGAGGCAAAAGTTTCTGTTTTTGCACAGAATTGAATCAACAAGTATCCACACTATCCCAAAGGCTTTACTTGGCACTTTATTGAAAGAAAACCTGTAAAACATGATTACTACAGTAGCTTAATCATGTGAAAACACTAAAACTGAAAGGATAAATATTGGGTTGCCTCCCAACAAGCGCTTTTCTTTAAAGCCTTTTAGCTAGGCATGATAATTTTGAATGATGCTCACATAGAAGTAAAGAATTGAAACGTAAAGGGAGCATCATGAGAAATATATCAAACATATTTAAGCCTAACTCACTTCCTATGCATAGGAAGGCAAAACAAGGATAACTTCAAAACTTTCAACACATAGAGAGGAAACTTGATATTATTGCAACACCTACAAGCATATGATCCTCTCTCATAATAATTTTCAGTAGCATCATGAATGAATTCAACAATATAACTATCACATAAAGTATTCTTTTCATGACCTACAAGCATAGAATTTTTATTACTCCCCACATAAGCAATTTTCTTCTCATCCATAATAGTGGGATCAAACTCAACAAAATAACTATCATGGGATACTTGATTGGCATAATCCAATTGAAAATTATAATCATGATGACAAATTTCATGGTTATCATTATTCTTTATAGCATACATGTCATCACAATAATCATCATAGATAGCAATTTTGTTGTCATAATCAATTGAAGCCTCTTCCAAAATAGTGGAATCATCATAAATAAAGTTGTGACCTCTCCAAATCCACTTTTATCAATATAATCATCATAAATTGGAGGCATGCTTTCATCATAATAAATTTTCTCATCAAAACTTGGGGGACTAAAAATATCATCTTCATCAAACATAGCATCCCCAAGCTTGTGGCTTTGCATATCACTAGCATCATGGATATTGAAAGAATTCATACAAGCAACAATGCAATCATGCTTTTTATTCAAAGATTTTATGCCAAACATTTTATTGAATTCTTCTTCTATCAATTGAGCACAATTATCGGAATCCTTATTTTCAAGAAAGACATTATAAAGATGAATAATATGAGGCAATCTCAATTCCATTTTTTTGTAATTTTCTTATATAAGCCAACTAGTGATAAACAAGAAACTAAAAGATTCGATTGCAAGATCTAAAGATATACCTTCAAGCACTCACCACCCCGGCAACGGCGCCAGAAAACAGCTTGATGTCTACTACACAACTTGTTCTTGTAGACTCGTGTTGGGCCTCCAAGCGCAGAGGTTTGTAGGACAGTAGCAATTTTCCCTCAAGTGGATGACCTAAGGTTTATCAATCCGTGGGAGGCGTAGGATGAAGATGGTCTCTCTCAAACAACCCTGCAACCAAATAACAAAGAGTCTCTTGTGTCCCCAACACACCCAATACAATGGTAAATTGTATGGGTGCACTAGTTCGGCGAAGAGATGGTGATAAAAGTGTAGTATGGATAGTAGATATAGGTTTTTGTAATCTGAAAATATAAAAACAGCAAGGTAACAAAAAGTAAACGCGCATAAAAACGGTATTGCAATGCTTAGAAACAAGGCCTAGGGTTCATACTTTCACTAGTGCGATCACCCAACATTGTTGACATAGTTGAATCATATGTAAATCCCTCACGTGCGACAAAGAGTTCACTCCAAAGTCACAAATAGAGGAGAACAAATGAAGAAATTGTTGTAGGGTACGAAACCACCTCAAAGTTATCCTTCCCAATCAATCTTATGAGCCATCCCCATTAATTGTCACGAACAGCCCTTGAGTTCGTACTAGAATAACACCTTAAGATACACATCAACCAAAACCCTAATGTCACCTAGGCACTCCAATGTCACCACGAGTACCCACGGGTTTGATTATACGATATGCATTACACAATCTCAGATTCATCTATTCAAACCAACACAAAGAACTTCAAAGAGTGCCCCAAAGTTTCTACCGGAAGTCAAGACGAAAACGTGTGCCAACCCTTATGCATAAATCCCCAAGGTCACGGAACCCGCAAGTTGATCACCAAAACATACATCAAGTGACTCAAGTGAATATCCCATTATCACCACAGATATCCATATGCAAGACATACATCAAGTGTTCTCAAATCCTTAAAGACTCAATCCGATAAGAAAACTTCAAAGGGAAAACTCAATTCATCACAAGAAGATAGAGAGGGGAAAACTCCATATGATTCATCTATATCAACAAAGCTCGCGATACATCAAGATCGTGCCATCACAAGAACACGAGAGAGAGAGATCAAACACATAGCTACTGGTACAAACCTTCAGCCCCGAGGGTGAACTACTCCCTCCTCGTCATGGAGACCGCCGGGATGATGAAGATGGCCTCCGGTGATGCTTTCCCCCCTCCGGCAGGGTGCCGGAAAAGGGCTGTAGATGGGATCTCTCTGGTACAGAGGCTTGCGGCAGCATAAAAACTCATCTAGGTTAACTTTCGGGGGTTTCTGAATATATAGGATTTTTCAGCGTTGGAATCACGTCAGACGGAGCCACATGGGCCCCACGAGGTACCAGGGTGCGCCTGGGGGGGTGTGGCGCGCCCTGGTGCCTCGTGGGCACTAGGTGGCCCCCCTCCAGTGGGTCTTGGTGCTAATATTTTTTATATGTTCCATAAAAAATCTCCAAAAAGTTTCATCCAACTCCAAGAACTTTTATTTCTGCACAAAAAACAACACCATGGCAATTCTGCTGAAAACAACGTCAGTCCGGGTTAGTTCCAATCAAATCATACCAAAACCATATAGAATTTTTATAAACATGGCATGAATACTTCATAAATTATAGATATGTTGGAGACGTATCACCCACGATGTGCCGCATCGGATGAGGGCAGCAGCTAGCACTGGGGTGGCCGGAATTGTGCACCACGACGACAGCAGGCGGCGCCGGAGCTCGGGGCTTCGCGGGATCGGTGAAACGCGGCGCGGGCGAGCAAACTAATTAGCTAGGCGGGGGCTACGGCTCTCCAGGAGCGCGTTAGGGCGGACGGTCGGGGCCGTAGTGACTCGGGAGCGCGGTGCTCGCAGCCATGGCGGCGACCGGAGCACGGCTCCGACGGGACCTAACTGGCGGGCGCGTAATAACCCACAAGTATAGGGGATCGCAATAGTTTTTGAGGGTAGAGTATTCAACCCAAATTTATTGATTCGACACAAGGGGAGCCAAAGAATATTTGCAAGTATTAGCAGTTGAGTTGTCAATTCAACCACACCTGGAGACTAAATATCTGCAGCAGAGTGATCAGTAGCATAGTAGTATGATAGCTTGATAGCAGTAGAAATAATAGTAACAGTAGTAGTAATAGTAGCAGCAATAGTAGTAGCAATTGTGACAGCAGTAGCAACAGTAGTAACTTAGCAAGAACAATTTGTGAAAAACTAGTAGGCGTTGGATCAGTGATTATGTTGGATAACATTCATCATGTAACAGTCATAACCTAGGGCGACACAGAACTAGCTCCAATTCATCAATGTAATGTAGGCATGTATTCCGTATATAGTCATACATGCTTGTGATAAGAACTTGCATGACATCTTTTGTCCTACCCTCCCGTGGCAGCGGGGTCCATAAGGAAACTAAGGGATATTAAGGCCTCCTTTTAATAGAGAACTGGAACAAAGTGATACGTCTCCAACGTATCTATAATTTTTGATTGTTCCATGCTGTTATATTATCAATCTTGGATGTTTTTATAAGCATTTACAGCAATATCATTTTTGGAGACTAACCTATTAACTTAGTGCCCAGTGCCAGTTGCTGTTTTCTGCACTGTTTTTGTTTTACAGAAAATCAATACCAAACGAAGTCCAAATGCCACGAAACTTTTTGGAGATTTTTTATTGGCCAAGATAAACACTAGAAGCTTTGGGAGAGGGCCAGAAGACCCAGGAGGTGGCCACGAGCCACTAGGGCGCGCCTGGGGGGAGGCAGGCGTGCCCTGGTGCCTCATGGGCCCCCCTTTGCTCCGTTTGACCTAATTCCAGCACTATAAATTCAGAAAAAATCAGAAACCCTTAGGGGAGTCCATGAAATACTTTTTCCTCCACCGCAAGTTTTCGTTCCAGAGAGATCCCATCTGGAGGCCTTCTCTGGTACTCCGTCGGAGGGGGAATCGATCACGGACGGGCTCTACATCAACCTTGCTGCCCTTCCGATGATGCGTGAGTAGTTTACCACAGACCTTCGGGTCCATAGTTAGTAGCTAGATGGCTTCTTCTCTCTTTTTGATCTTCAATACAATGTTCTCCTCGATGTTCTTGGAGTTCTATCCGATGTAATCACTTTTTGCGGTGTGTTTGTTGGGATCCGATGAATTGTGAGTTTATGATCAGATTATCCATGAATATATTTGAGTCTTTGCTGCACTCTTTTATGCATGATTATTATAGCCTCATATTTCTTCTCCGGTCTATTGATTTGGTTTGGCCAACTAGATTGATTTATCTTGCCATGGGAAGAGGTGCTTTGTAATGGGTTCGATTTTGCGGTGCTCAATCCCAGTGACAGAAAGGGACATGACACGTATGTATCATTGCTATTAAGGGTAAAAAGATGGGTTTATTCATACATGAGTTTATCTTGTCTACATCATGTCATCGTTCTTAAGGAATTACTCCGTTCTTTATGGACTTAATTCACTAGATGCATGCGGGATAGCGGTCGATGTGTGTAGTAATAGTAGTAGATGCAGGCAGGAGTCGGTCTACTAATCTTGGACGTGATGCCTATATACATGATCATTGCCTTGGATATCGTCATGATTATTTGCTTTTCTATCAATTGCCCAACAGTAATTTGTTTACGCACCGTATGCTATTTTCTTGAGAGAAGCCTCTAGTGAAAACTATGGCCCCCGGGTCTATCTAAATCATATTACTAAAACCCTAAAAATATTGCTGCCATTTTCTTTTATTTATTTTATTTTGTATTTTTGTTTCAATCTATCAATCTATCACATACAATTTAATCTTGCAATTTACCACCGAGGGATTGACAACCCCTCGTTTGCGTTGGGTGCAAGGGTTTGTTGTTTGTGTGCAGGTATTGCTAACGAGGTGTTGTGTGATTCTCCTATTGGTTCGATAACCTTGGTTTCATAACTGAGGGAAATACTTATCTCTACTGTGCTCCATCATCCCTCCCTCTTCGGGGAAAATACCAACGCAAGCTACAAGTAGCAGGAAGAATTTCTGGCGCCGTTGCCGGGGAGACATCATCAACATCTATCAAGTACCTTTGCATAAACTCTCATCTCCTTGCATTTACTTTATTTGGATTTGCCACTCATTTTCATCTCCCCCACTTCTAAAACATTTTTACAAAAATACAAAAATATTTTGCGTAGTCACGATGTCTCAAGAAAATACAAAATTGTGTGATTTTTCCAATACTAATAATAATGATTTTATTAGTACTCCGATTGCTCCTCCCACCGCTAGTACGGAGACTTATGATATTAATGCCGCTTTGCTAAATCTTGTCATGAAAGATCAATTTTCCGGTAGTCCTAATGAGGATGCCGCATCCCATCTTAACACTCTCGTAGAATTGTGTGACATGCAAAAGAAAAAAGATGTGGATAATGATATTTTCAAATTAAAATTATTCCCATTCTCATTGCGGGATCGTGCAAAAATTTGGTTTTCATCTTTACCACGAAATAGTATCGATTCTTGGGATAGGTGTAAAGATGCTTTTATTACTAAGTATTTTCCGCCCGCGAAAATTATTTCACTAAGAAATCAAATTATGAATTTTAAGCAACTTGATCATGAACATGTTTCCCAATCTTGGGAAAGGATGAAATTAATGATAAGAAATTGCCCTACTCATGGTTTAAATTTATGCATTATGCCTAGCTAGGGGCATAAAACAATAGCGCTTGTTGGGAGGCAACACAATGAATAAAATAATTTTTTTTCTCTTATTGTGTGTTTTCACTGTCATGCTACTGGTATGATTGTGTTTTTCTGTTTTTAATTAGTGTTTGTGCCAAGTAAAGCCTTTGGGATGATTTGGAATATAATATAATTGATGCTGTTTGGAAAACATAAAGTTTTGCGTCCAGTGCCCGAATTTTTTTTCTGTACTGGAGCGTCAAAAAAATTTGAAATGTTTACACAGTATTGGTATATGAATTTCCCACGTTGTCCTAATTTTTCAGAATTTTTGGATTTACAAAAGTATGGCTTTTAAATAGGTTGCTACAGACTGTTCTGTTTTTGACAGATTCTGTTTTTTGATGTGTTGCTTGCTTGTTTTGATGAAACTATGGATTGTATCGGGGGGTATAAGCCATGGAGAAGTTAGAATACAGTAGGTATAATGCAAAAATAAAATATGAATGGGTTTGCAACAGTACCTAAGTAGTGATTTATTTTGTTATACTAACGGATCTCACGAAGGTTTTGTTGAGTTTTGTGTGATTGAAGTTTTCAAGTTTTGGGTGAGATCACGATGGATGAAGGAATAAGGAGTAGCAAAAGCCTAAGCTTGGGGATGCCCGAGGCACCCCAAGGTAATATTCAAGGAAGACTCAAGCGTCTAAGCTTGGGGATGCCCCGGAAGGCATCCCCTCTTTCTTCTACCAACCATCGGTAATTTTACTTGGAGCTATATTTTTATTCGTCACATGATATGTGTTTTGCTTGGAGCATCTTGTATTATATGAGTCTTTGCTTTGTTTGCTTTTTAGTTCGTCACAATCATCTTTGCTGAACACACCTATCTTGAGAGAGCCACACGTTTATCATCATAATTTGTTAGAATACTCTATGTGCTTCACTTAAATTTTTTGAGCTAGGTAGTTGCTCTAGTGCTTCACTTAAATCTTTTTGAGCACGGTGGTGGCTAAAATTTTGAAGAAATAAACTCTCATGCTTCACTTATATTATTTTGAGAGTTGATTGAAATTTTGAAGAAATGAATTCTCATGCTTCACTTATATTATTTTGAGAATTGACAAAATTAAAATTTTGAAGAAATGAATTCTCATTCTTCACTTATATTATTTTGAGAATTGACAAGATTAAAATTTTGAAGAAATAAATACTCATTGCTTCACTTATATTATTTTGAGAATTGATAAGATTGAAATTTTGAAGAAATATTTGCACTCTCATGCTTCACTTAAATCTTTTTGAGAGTTAACAATAGTAATGGTAATTTGCACAAGATATGAAGTTGGTCCCAAAGTGATGAATATTCAAGAGGGATATAATAAAAACTTTCATATAGATCATTGGATATGATAAGTGTGATTCCTTGCAATAGTTTTGTGATATGGAGATGATGATATGTGAGTCATGTTAGTGAGTAATTGTGATTAAGTAAGAATATTCGTGTTAAGGTTTGTGATTCCCTATGCATGCACATCTAGTAAATAGTTGTGCAAAGAAATTATATCCTACTTATGGTGCATTATTCGGTGTTAGTTATTTTCAACGCATGTTTATGACCGTTTTCGTTTTTTGGTTGGTTGCTTCTCAATCTATTTGCTAGCCTTCATTTGTACTAAGCAGAAATACTGCTTGTGCATCCAAAATCCTTAAAGCCAAGTTGTGCCAAATGAGTCCACTATATCTACCTATATGCGGTATTTCAATGCCGTTCCAAGTAAATTTGCGTGTGCCAACTCTAATTTTCAAAATATTTTTTCTGTTTTGTGTGCCCGTACCGCTCATGAAGCGGCAGGGGGTGGCCATTATTTTCCATGCTAGGTGTGTTATTCTCACGATTAGTGTTTATTCACTTGTCATTGCACGAGAGAATGGTTGGTAATAGGGATGCCCAGTCCCACAATGAAATCAAAATTAATAACAACAACATTCCTTGGAAAGTGTTGGTATGGAGGGCACCCGTGGATACGGCTAGCCATGGATTGTGAAAGAAATGGTGGAAAGGAAATAAACTTTACTTTCTGTTTGGGAACCGCCTATGATGTGTCTAGCATGGAAAATATTGGGAATTCTCGGTCGTTTTCGTTGACAGGAAAAGCATGCCTCACAAAATATTTTTATCTCTTTAATTTCAGCTTTGAGCTCTGGCACATTTGACAAATCTCTGCTTCCCTCTGCGAAGGGCCTATCTATTTACTTTTATGCAATTTTTATTTTTATTTGAGTCTCCATCTTCTCTTATAAAGCACCAACTAGAGAGCACTATTGTCATACTTGTGCATTGGATGTAGCTAATATTCGAGTGTGTTTCATGAATGGATCAATGATTGAGCATAATGGGCTAGGGATAACTTTCTTTAGCGTTGATATTTTGAAAGACATGGTTGCTTGTTAGTATGCTTGAGTATCTATATTTTCATGTCAAACTATAGACTATTGCTTTGAATCATTCAAGTCCAATGTCCATGCTATAAAAGAAAAGAATATGTGATGAATATGTTAGGCAGCATTCCACATCAAAAATTCTGTTTTTATCATTTACCTACTCGAGGACGAGCAGGAATTAAGCTTGGGGGTGCTGATACGTCTCCAACGTATCTATAATTTTTTATTGTTCCATGCTGTTATACTATCAATCTTGGATGTTTTATAAGCATTTACAACAATTATATATCATTTTTGGAGACTAACCTATTAACTTAGTGCCCAGTGCCAGTTGCTGTTTTCTGCCCTGTTTTTGTTTTACAGAAAATCAATACCAAACAAAGTCCAAATGCCACAAAACTGTTTGGAGATTTTTTATTGGCCAAGATAAACACTAGAAGCTTCGGGAGAGGGCCAGAAGACCTAGGAGGTGGCCACGAGCCACCAGGGCGCGCCTAGGGGGCAGGCGCGCCCTGATGCCTCGTGGGCCCCCCTTTGCTCCGTTTGACCTAATTCCAGCACTATAAATTCAGAAAAAAATCAGAAACCCTTAGGGGAGTCCACGAAATACTTTTTCCGCCGCCGCAAGTTTCAGTTCCAGAGAGATCCCATCTGGAGGCCTTCTCCGGTACTCCGCCGGAGGGGGAATCGATCACGGAGGGGCTCTACATCAACCTTGCTGCCCTTCCGATGATGCATGAGTAGTTTACCACAGACCTTCGGGTCCATAGTTAGTAGCTAGATGGCTTCTTCTCTCTTTTTGATCTTCAATACAATGTTCTCCTCGATGTTCTGTGAGTTCTATCCGATGTAATCACTTTTTGCGATGTGTTTGTTGAGATCCGATGAATTGTGAGTTTATGATCAGATTATCCATGAATATATTTGAGTCTTTGCTGCACTCTTTTATGCATGATTATTATAGCCTCGTATTTCTTCTCTGATCTATTGATTTGGTTTGGCAAACTAGATTGATTTATCTTGCCATGGGAAGAGGTGCTTTGTAATGGGTTCGATCTTGCGGTGCTCAATCCCAGTGACAGAAAGGGACATGACATGTATGTATCATTGCTATTAAGGGTAAAAAGATGGGGTTTATTCATACGTGAGTTTATCTTGTCTACATCATGTCATCGTTCTTAAGGCATTACTCCGTTCTTTATGGATTTAATTCACTAGATGCATGCTGGATAGCGGTCGATGTGTGGAGTAATAGTAGTAGATGCAGGCAGCAGTTGGTCTACTAATCTTAGACGTGATGCCTATATACATGATCATTGCCTTGGATATCGTCATGATTATTTGCTTTTCTATCAATTGCCCAACAGTAATTTGTTTACCCACCGTATGCTATTTTCTTGAGAGAAGCCTCTAGTGAAAACTATGGCCCCCGGGTCTATCTAAATCATATTACTAAAACCCTAAAAATATTGCTGCCATTTTCTTTTATTTATTTTATTTTGTATTTTTGTTTCAATCTATCAATCTATCACATACAATTTAATCTTGCAATTTACCGCCGAGGGATTGACAACCCCTCGTTTGCGTTGGGTGCAAGGGTTTGTTGTTTGTGTGCAGGTACTACTAACGAGGTGTTGTGTGATTCTCCTACTGGTTCGATAACCTTGGTTTCATAACTGAGGGAAATACTTATCTCTACTGTGTTGCATCATCCCTTCCTCTTCGGGGAAAATACCAACGCAAGCTACAAGTAGCACAAAGCAATAGCACTTAGTGAATACATTAACTCCTCAAACTACGGCAATCACCGGAAAGAATCCCAATTATTGTCACCTTGGGGTATGCGGATCATAACACGTAGCAGGTGCATACAACTTGCAAGATTGGATCAAGAACACAAATATATTCATGAAAACATAAAGGGTTCAGATCTGGAATCATGGCACTCGGGCCCTAGTGACAAGCATTAAGCATAGCAAAGTCATAGCAACATCAATCTCAGAACATAGTAGATACTAGGGATCAAGCGCTAACAAAACTAACTCGATTACATGATAAATCTCATCCAACTCATCACCGTCCAGCAAGCCTATGAAGGAATTACTCACTCCCGGCGGTGAGCATCATGAAATTGGCGATGAAGGATGGTTGATGATGACGATGCCGGAAGATCCCCCTCTCCGGAGCCCTGAACGGACTCCAGATCTGGCCTCCCGATGAAGAACAGGAGGTGGCGGCGGCACCATATCGTGAAACGCAATAAAACTTCCTCTCTTATTATTTTCTCTGTAATTGTGAATTTATAGGCCAGAGATTAGGGTCAGCGGAGCCACGTGGGCCCCACGAGCCACCAGGGCGCGCCTGGGGGGGTGGCGCACCCTGGTGCCTCGTGGGCACTGGGTGGCCCCCCTCCAGTGGATCTTGGTTCCAGTATTTTTTATTTATTCCATAAAAAATCTCCAAAAAGTTTCATCCAATTCCAAGAACTTTTATTTCTGCACAAAAAACAACACCATGGTAGTTCTGCTGAAAACAACGTCAGTCCGGGTTAGTTTCATTCAAATCATGCAAATTAGAGTCCAAAACAAGAGCAAAAGTGTTTGGAAAAGTAGATACGACGGAGATGTATCAACTCCCCCAAGCTTAACTCATTGCTTGTCCTCAAGCAATTCAATTGACAAACTGAAAGTAATGAAAAAAAACTTTTACAAACTCTTTTGTTCTTGTATCTATATATATGCTTAAATAGTACCCAAGTTTTCAGCAAAGATTATAACTAACCATGCAAATGATAACTCTTAGAAATTATATTCATTCTTATCAATGGCATAATCAACTAGCGAGCAATAATAAGACATCTCAAATGCCAACACTTAGTCAAAACGATCATGATATAATATGACAACATGGTATCTCGCTAGCCCTTTATGAGACCGCAAAACATAAATGCAGAGCACCTCCAAAGTTCAAGCAATGACTAAACATTGTAATTCATGGTTGAAGAGATCCAGTCATGATGCACACAACATTAACTATTCACAATGCATGAGAATGACAATAGTGCTCTCAGGTCTGGTGCTTGTTTGAGAAGATGGTGACTCAACAATAAAAGTAAAATAACATAAAAGTAAATAGATAGGCCCTTCACAGAAGAAAGCATGGATTTGCAGAGGTGCTAGAGCTCGAAGCTAAAATCAGAGATAAATAAAATTTTGGGAGGTATGACTTCCTTTCAACGTCACGACCGAGAGTTTTCAATATCTTCCATGCTAAACACATTAGCGGCGGTTCCCAAGCGGTAAAGTAAAGTTTACTCCCCCTCCACCAACAATCACAAGCCATGGCTAGCCGAATCCTCGGGTGCCCTCCATACCAACAACTTTTTGGGGGAGTTTGTTTTATTATTTTGCAATTTTAATAATGGGACTGGGCATCCCGATTACCAGCCCCTCTCGTGCAAGGACGAGTGAATAAACACTCATCATGAGAATAACCCGCTTAGCATGGAAGATACTGACGGCCCCCTGTCGCTCCATGAGCGGTACGGGCACACAAAACAGATGTTCATTTGAATATTTAGAGGTGGCACATGCAAATTTACTTAGAACGGCAGAATAATACCGCATATAGGTAGATATAGTGGACTCATCTGGAATAACTTTGGTTTAAAGGTTTTGATGCACAAGCAGTATTCCCGCTTAGTACAGGCGAAGGCTAGCAAATAGGTTGAGAAGCGACCAGCTAAAGAGCGAAAACGATCATAATCATGCATTATGAATAATCAACATTGAATACTAGCATGAGTAGGATATAAGCACCATGAACATAAATATCGTGAAGGCTATGTTGGTTTTGATTCAACTACATGCGTGAACATGTGCCAAGTCAAGCCACTTGAAACATTCAGAGGAGGATACCATATCATCATACTACATCACAATCATTTTAATGCATGTTGACACTCAAGATAAATCATTATCCACTCCTAGCTACTTAAGCATGGCATGAGCAACTATAATCTCTAATTGTCATCATAAACATGTTTAATCATAACATGCTGAATCATGGATACTGGGTCAAACATATTTACAAAAACAAAGAAGAAGTTGAGTTCATACCCGCTTTTCCTTACCACAGTCACTTCATCAAATCATCATCATTATTGCCTTTCACTTGCACGACCGAATGATATGAAAATAAAAATAGTGCGAGTGTGCCGTGGACTAAGCTGGAATCTGCAAGCATTTTATTCAAAGGAGAAGACAAGGTAAAATGGGCTCTTTGTTAGATCAACAATAATGTATTCGAGAGCCACTCAACATTTTCATCGTGGTCTTCTCCTTACAATGACTCAACAAAAGAAACGAATTTTAGAGAAACACACTGAAATATTTTTGGAGTTTTTAGTTTTCTCAAGAAAGCAAATTAAAGAAGAAAATGATAAATGATAAAAACTATTTACACGGGAAAACTCCCAACAAGTAAAAGAAGAAATGGGAAATCTTTTTGGGGTTTCTTTTACTACTACGAAACTACAACTAATTTAACTAGAAAGAAAAACCGAAAAGAAGCGAGAAATGTTTTTGGATTTTCACAAAGTTTATCAAACACACAAGAAGAAAGCGAGAAATAAAACTAACATGGATTATACAATGAAAAAGTATGAACACCAACAACTAGCATGAAATGTGTGAACATGAATGTAATGTCGGTGGAAAATACGTACTCCCCCAAGCTTAGGCTTTTGGCCTAGCTTGGTCTACGACCATCCGTAGTAGCCATCCGATCCTATGTGAAAGTCCTGAGGCGGCGGCACCCGAGCGTCCCAATCCTGGGCCTCCTCCTCTGCCGCTGCAAACGCGTTCCGGTAAGCAACGATGTCCGGTGGCATCACGGTATATCCGTTCCTGGCATGAGAATCAAACAAAGCAGGTGAAGGCAACGGAATAATATCACGAGTATCCTCGCTAAAAACCAAGTTATAACGAATGTTGTGAGGAGGCTCAGGAGCATCAAGAAAGTGGTGGTCCCTCATAGACTGGTGATCTAATTAAACTCTAGGCAACAAGTAATCATGAGGGCGTATGTTAACATTAAAATGTCTCACTAAGCGAGTAGCATAAATACCACCATGAATTTTACCCCTAGTCCTACTAGTGTGCAGGTGGCGTGCAATGATAGCTCCCAGGTTATAAGTGTTGTCATTATGCAGTGCACGACGTAAAATGGCAAAGTCAGGTGCAGCTAGCGCACTACCTTGCTCCCTAGCAATCAAGCATGTCCCTAAGAATAAAGCAAAGTAATGAACAGAGGGAAACTGCAAGCTAGTGGCTCGGGCTCTCGACACGCCCCTTGTCTCTCCCATAGTTAAAGTGTGGAGGAAACCCTCAAACTCCTTCGGGCGAGGCTCTCTAAATTCCCCATCAAAGAGAATCAAACATATCTCACAAAACTAAGCCAGAGGTATCTGATGATGTTCAGCATATAAATCAAAGCGCACCTCAGGGGGTTCGAGCCTATTCAGAAAATCAAAGTTTTGCACAAAGGAATTTGTAAGGATGTGGTGCTGGTCACACTCATCTATGAGGAAGTCGGTCAATCTGGCATTAGCGTTAAATTGCGCGAACTCTTGGTAGAATCCGGCTTCGTTCATGAAGGCATTGTGCAGCCATTCGCACGGCCAGACCTCCGTCCTACGCGGAATGTTGAGGTCGTTGTCCAAGGAGTCTCCATGGACTCCCTTGGCAGTTGAGGGTGTCCCGGACTAGGGGGTACACGGGCTGCCGGCCTATACTCATCGATGGAAGGCCGGATTGCGGGCGACCCCGTCTATCAGAAGGAAACCATCGAAGACTTGGCGTCTCCTCCAAGTAATTATTAGCGTAGCTGGCATGTTTATCCTCTGATGGTAACCGACCATATGTAACCCTAGATCCCTCTGGTGTCTATATAAACCAGAGGGTTTAGTCCGTAGGGGGACAGAATCATCATATTCATAACCTAGGGTTTAGCCTATCTGATCTCGAGGTAGATCAACTCTGTAACCTTCATACAATCACATAAATACAATCAAGCAGGACGTAGGGTATTACCTCCTTGAGAGGGCCCGAACCTGGGTAAACCATCGCCCCCACGATCTCTGTTACTCATTGATTCCTAGACCCATAGTTCGGATCCCCTACCCGAGATCTGTCGGTTTTGGCACCGACATTGGTGCTTTCATTGAGAGTTCCGCCGTGGGTCGTCAAGGATCAACGGCTCGTCTGGTCATCAGCAACGGCGCTAGCCGCAGGGACACTTTCGTTCCCGGCCAGCTCTTCGCGTTCGGCAGCATCATGCTACACGCCGATCCGGCCGGTCGCCTCGACCGAGTCGACAGCTTTACCCCCGACCAGGAGATGCGGTTCGGAAACTTAGAGTTTGTCGCCGACTCCCGGGGAGATCTTATCCTCACCGGGTCCTCAGCCTCGCCTGAAGGACCCGCAAGCCCTGAAGCATGGACTTCGGGTACGGCCAACCCCACTACTGGAACGGCCGCCATTACGGGTCCAGCCTCGAGCCCGGATCTAATCTCCGCGCTCGGCTGCCGAAGATCAGCCCTGGCCGAACATGACGGCATGGCAAATTCAGACGCCCCCGTCACGGCCATACTGCGGGTCGACCCCGTAAACTACCAGAACCTGGACCCGACGAATCTCTCACTGTTAGACGGGATACTAGATCGGATCCAAGCCCTGGGAATCACCGATGGCCAGTCCTCGGTTTACGATCAGATCGGGCTAAAGACCGATGACAGGGAAATTCACACCCCTCCAGCCGCCCACTTGGTCGCCACTATAGAAGGCCCGACCGAGGGCTCGCCCCTCCCCCTGGAACCGGAAACGCATGGAGTACCGGTTCACGATCAACAGGCCTCGTCCTCCAGCCCGTTAGCCGAACTCCGCTCCGGAGATGGTTCAGAGCCGAAGTCTGGTTCAGCACGCAACTTCGAGTCCGCGCATTCGAGCTCGGCCAACTATCCGGACCTAGAGCTCAGCGCGTTAGATTCCATGCCGATCCAGGACGCGGCCGCCAAAGCCCCGGGCTCACACTCCGCTAGGATCAAATTTTTAATCCCGCCCACCCCCCACGCCGAGTACTGTCCAAATAACTCAGGACGGCCCGGCATATGGGACCTAATGTACGTAAAACAGCAGCCCGGAGAGTCAGTGCGGCACTTCTGGGCTAGATTCCTTATCGTCAAAAACAAGATGACGGACGGTGGTAGCAAGGAAATTCTGGAGGTTTTCCGACAGAATTGCCAAGACGAAGGCGTCTTAAACGCCCTCGCCCGCCGCCACATCCAAAAATTCTCTGATTTATCGGACCTGGTGTCCAAATACCGCGCCATGGAGTACGCTTGGCAGGCTCAGCTCGAACAAACGGAGTCAATCCGTACAGAGGAACCAAACCAAGCTCGGGCAAAACGCGCACAACTTCGCCGGACAACTCAATACGAGCCATCCGAGAAAAGAATGAAACCTCTGACAAGATCCAGAACGGTTCTTGATGAACTACTGGACAAACCATGCCCTATACACTCCGTCCTCCTCAACACAAACCCAACCCACAGCCTTCGAGCTTGCTGGGTGGTCAGGCAAGTCGCCAAGAGCGGCGAAGTCATCCTTGGAGGCTCGTACTCAAATAAACGTCCAGCAACGCCCTTTGACGACAACGCCGAGATCCTAACAATCTACGAGACGTATTCCTCGAAGAATCAGAGGAAGAGAGCCCTTCGAGAGCTCGCTCAAATTCACCATGTGGCAGCGACAGACTCATGGACGGACACACCCATCACTTTCAGTGAACAAGACCAGCCGAGGTCCAGCCCTACTCGAGCTGTTGCCGCCCTTGTCCTTGATCCCATAGTAGATGGATTTCGACTCCAAAAGGTATTGATGGACGGCGGTAGCGGGCTAAACCTCATTTACGAGGACACCTTGGACAAAATGCAGTTTGACAGATCCCGCATCGAGCAAAGTCACACCACCTTTCGAGGGATCATCCCCGGAAAGGAGGCTCGTTGTAGTGGCCGAGTTGCTCTTGATGTGGTCTTCGGAACCCCCGAGAGCTACCGATCCGAAGAACTGCTTTTCCACATAGTGCCCTTTTGCAGTGGTTACCATGCCTTATTAGGGCGCGACGCTTTCACGCGATTCCACGCCATCCCACACTATGGGTACATGAAGCTCAAAATGCCAGGGCCAAACGGCGTAATCACAGTAATAAGTGACCCGGACAGAGCCCTTCGAGCCGAGAATAAAACGGCATCACTCGCCCTCGAAGCACTGTCTGAAGCCCTCGCAGCCGAAGAACTGACCGCGCTCCACTCAACGGTGGATAAGGTCGACGTAATCCTCGACAAAAGGCCTAAATCCACGTCCTTTAAACCAGCGGATGAGATCGTCAAATTCCAAGTGCAACCCACTGATCCCAACAAGACGGCGTCCATTGGAGCTCAGCTGGACCCCGCGGTCGATGAAGAGCTGCACAAATTTTTGCGTGCAAACTGGGATATCTTCGCCTGGCACCCATCAGACATGCCAGGGATCCCTCGTAGATTAGCCGAGCACAGCCTGAACATAATTAAGGGTTTTAAGCCAGTCAAACAGACTCTACGTCAGTTTTCCGAACCCAAGCGTCTAGCTATGGGCGAGGAACTGGCAAAATTGCTCGAAGCCGGATTCATCCGAGATATAAAACATCCTGAATGGTTGGCCAATCTGGTCATGGTACCCAAGAAGGATAAATCCTGGTGGTTGTGTGTCGATTTCAAGGACTTAAACAAGGCTTGCCCCAAGGATCCGTTTCCCTTGCCCCGCATAGACCAGACCATAGACGCCACCGCCGGGCATGACTCGCTGTGTTTTCTTGACGCTTACTCCGGATACCATCAAATCATGATGAAGGAGTTCGACCAGGCGGCCACAGCATTCATTACTCCCTATGGACCATTCTGCTTCAACACAATGCCCTTCGGATTAAAGAACGCAGGGGCTACATACCAACGCATGATTCAAACATGTTTGGAAAAACAAATCGATAAAACGGTCGAGGCATATGTGGATGACGTGGTCGTTAAGACCAAACACGTCAGCCAGCTGGTGGACGATCTCCGACAAACCTTCGATAGTCTTCCGACCTTCGATATACGGCTCAATCCGGAAAAGTGCGTCTTCGGAGTGCCTGCCAGTAAGCTGCTCGGATTCATCGTTTCCCATAGAGGAATAGGGGCCAACCCAGCGAAAATACGGGCACTGTCTGAGCTGGCGATCCCCACCGAGCTAAAAAACGTCCAGAAACTGGCCGGATGCGTGGCAGCCTTAAGCCGCTTCATCTCACGCCTCGGAGAAAAAGCCTTACCAATCTATAAATTGCTCAAACAGACAAAGAACTTCGAGTGGACCAACGAGGCGGCAGCAACACTCGAGGAAATAAAAACTCTACTGGCCAGCAACCCAATCTTGACAGCACCCAGTCTGGGCGAGCCAATGCTGCTATATGTCTCGGCCACGAATCAGGTGGTCAGCGCGGTTCTCGTCGTCAAACGAGAGACAGAGGGTCACAAGCTCCAGGTACAGAAACATGTCTACTACGTATCCGAGGTGCTCACCCCATGTAAAACGAGGTACCCGCACTATCAGAAGATCGCCTACGCCGTTTTTATGGCATCTCGAAAGCTCCGTCACTATTTTCAAGAGTGCTCGGTTACGGTGGCATCCAAAGTACCACTTAACGACATAATTAATAATCGAGATGCCACCGGCCGTATAGCCAAATGGGCTATAGAACTCCTCCCCTTCGAAATCATATATTGACCACGCCGAGCTATTAAATCTCAGGTTTTGGCTGATTTCGTTGCGGAATGGACGAAAGCCGAACTCCCTCGGGAATACAATACATACTCGCATTAGACGATGTACTTTGACGGCTCCAAAATGCTCGCCGTGCTGGGGGCTGGAGTGGTCCTCACATCCCCCACTGGCGATAATATCTGGTACATACTCCAGATTATGTACACCGACTCCAACAACGCAGCCGAATACGAAGCTCTGTTACATGGACTTCGGATGGCGGTGTCAATGGGCATACAACGGCTGGAGGTACGGGGAGATTCTAATCTCGCCATCTCTCAAGTCAACGGCGAATTCGACGCAAAAGACCCAAAAATGACAGCATACCGCAACGCCGTCCTGAAAATCTCCACCCGCTTTGAAGGACCGGAGTTTCACCATATACCTCATGACAGCAATCAAGCTGCGGATATCCTTGCTCGAATGGGCACTAAGCGCGACCGCGTCCCCGAGAACACCTTTTTGGAACGACTCTTCAAGCCGTCCGTGGTGTGGTAGGAGGATGCCCGGGACTCGGAAACCAATACCTCAGGAGAGCTCGTCCCTCCGCCAATTGAACCAGATAACGGAATTATCGGGGGCTCGGCCATCGAAATGACATCTTTGGCTCACGAAGTCATGGCGGTACTTGCGCCATGGACCGAGCCCTTCCTCGCCTACCTCCTCTGCCAAGAACTACCGGC
This sequence comes from Elymus sibiricus, assembly GCA_039707655.1. Taxonomy (NCBI): domain Eukaryota; kingdom Viridiplantae; phylum Streptophyta; class Magnoliopsida; order Poales; family Poaceae; genus Elymus; species Elymus sibiricus. The sequence continues at coordinate 130,904,301 of CM077666.1, read as the reverse complement.
TGACCAGACTGAGGCAAGTCGTATCATTCGACGATCTAAAGCCTATAAAGTCCACGAGGGAGAGCTATATAAGAAAAGCACTACTGGCGTCCTCCAGAGATGTATATCCGAAGAGGAGGGAAGGCAGCTCCTGGCCGAGATTCATGCTGGCATGGGCGGTCACCACGCGGCAGCTCGGGCCCTGGTCAGCAAGGCTTTTCGAGCAGGGTTCTTATGGCCCACTGCCCGAACAGACGCACAAACATTGGTCCAACATTGCGTTGGATGCCAGCTCTTTGCAAATCAGAGTCATATGCCCCCCACGGCCCTTTGGACGATCCCAATTACTTGGCCTTTCGTGGTCTGGGGGCTGGACATGGTCGGACCACTTAAAGGGGGGACCAAGAAAAAGAAATATCCACTCGTCATGGTAGACAAATTCACTAAATGGATTGAGGCAAAACCGGTAACCTCGACCAAGTCTAAGCCGGTTATCGATTTTATATCCGGCGTCGTACACCATTACGGTGTCCCCCACAGCATAATCACGGACAATGGATCCAATTTTACCACCCAGGAAGTCCAAGACTGGTGTGCTAATTTAGGCATTAAGCTCGACTATGCCTCAGTATATCACCCACAGTCTAATGGACAGGTCGAGAGAGCTAATGGACTGATCTTGAGTGGCATCAAGCCCCGTTTGGTCCGATCTTTAAAATAATCTGACTGCCATTGGGTCGAGGAGCTTGACTCCGTACTGTGGGGCCTGCGCACCACTCCTAATCGATCCACGGGCTACACACCGTTCTTCATGGTGTATGGGGCAGAAGCCGTCCTCCCTAGCGACCTTATTCATGACGCCCCTTGGGTGCGTATGTATGAAGAAAAGGAGACCGAGCTAGATCGGCAAGATGACCTGGACACCCTGGAGGGCAAGCGCGACATAGCTCAGGCTCGTTCCGCTTTTTATCAGCAGCAGGCCAGACGTTATCAGAGCAGGGAAGTACGGGCTAAGGCCTACAACGTCGGCGATCTCGTCCTGCGTCTGCCGGAGAAGCAGAAGCATAAGCTGTCGCCCAAATGGGAGGGGCCCTTCATAATTGATCAAGTACTCGCGGGCGGAGCATATCGCCTCCGCGATCCAACGGACGACCGCCTCGAACCAAACCCATGGAATGCAGCTCGGCTACGGCACTTCTATGGCTAATTCCGTGACCTTACCTTACTCGGTTTATCCCTCTCGGATTTAAATTTTCCTAGTAGTTAGTCTTTCTCGGGTCGTGTTCGGACACGCCGAACTACGTGAAGTTTTTCTTCGGTAAACATCTTCGAATGTACCACACGCTGTTACCTGGGGGCTTCTTTTACGGAGCCAATCATATTTTATTTTTGCAATCATCCGTCTTCTACGAGTTTGCAACCTTCCTGTATCGTTTGGAAAGCCACTATATGCATCAATTTGACTTAAGATTTGGCCAAGCTGGGTTGCCTCGCTCCTGTGTTTACTCCCTACGTTCCCGCTTGTTCGGCTAGGGAGTAAAGGGAGCACCTCTGTGATTGTTACGTCCGGATTTCCCGGGTACGTGCCTCAGACGGGTGAAGCCAAAAGCTAGCGTTCTTAAGAACATAATTGGTCGGCCACGAGGAAGTGAAAATAATTGGTCACAATAGCCAAGATTCCGGGGTTATTTTCCCGAAGTAACCATCCCCGTCTTCTTCGGGCATTCGGTTATACGTCCACGATTAACGTGGTAACCCGAAGAAAGGAACTCATAGAGGAACTATTTTCGTCCGAAGATGTTTCTTACGTTAAACAGTAATATAACATAACTCCCTGAGCGCGTTTTTGTCTGTTTGCACCAAGTGGCCGGATTGCCTGGTTCTCTGAAGTGTTTGCCGATATTGCTCGGCTCACACAGTAGGAAACACTCCTCGGCCTCTGGTCGAGGAGGCGGAAGCCGATGGCTGGTTAAGACAACGTTTTAGCACGGTTTGGAGACTATTTGATGTAAAGTACATAGATACATAGAATCAAACTGTTAATCTTGATCAAGACCATCTATTATGGTCTCCAGAGCACAATCTGCTTGGGACAGCCGAGCTGCGGGCATAACCTGGTCATACACCAGATGCACGGGCACTTCCTGCCCATCTGGCCCTACCGGCCCAACCTTAGCTAAATGCTCCGGTTCCAGCTTGGTGAAACGGGTCTTGATCATCGCCCAAGCTTCCCGTGCTCCCTCATGGCAAGATGACATCTTCCATATCTCAAAGCGGCGCCGAGCTCCTTTAAAGCGATTCGCGAGTTCGGCCATCCCTTCCGGAGCCACTTCGCCAGCCATAATGATTTGAACATGCTTCTCATGGCTTTCCGGGCCCGCTCGTGTATAATGGAGAGCTCCTTCACCAGGTCCCGTCCGAAAGAGCTGGCCTCCTCCTCGAGGCGTCCGGTCAGAAGAACTGCAATCAAATGAGCGAGTTATTCCCCTTACCGTCTCAGGTATGCAGTCAATAACCTGACAAGCTAGAACGCACTTACCGAACATATCGGCTTTCAGTTTCTGGCTCTCTTCCTGGGATTGGGCCAGCTGAGCTTTCAAGTTCTTGATTTCTTGGGCCTGTTGTTGATTCTCCGCTTTGAGCTTATCCCTCTCCTCATGACTTCGGGAAAGAACTCGGTAGCCGGCCTCCTGTTGTGACTCCGCATACCTTTGAGCTTCCCTGGCAGTCTCCAAATCCTTCTGCAGCTGATTTATCGACTCGGCTGCTATGGAACTCTCTTTCATTAGCTGAGGAGTCCGATTCCATTTTCCTCACAACAAACTTCACTTTGGCACTTACCATGTGTCTCTCTGGTGAATTTCTTCACCCCCTCTAGCTCGGCTTTCACAGACTCTAACTCTGTTCGCGCCAGCTTGAGGTCCTCGGACAACTGTTTGTTTTGCTCCCGAACAGTCTGCACAATAGCAGGGCATCATAAACATTAGACCCTTAACTCGTCCGTCCCGCCCAAATTAAGGCTTCGGGGGCTACTGGGTTAGATACTAGTTGTCAAAACCAATACCATACCTGCACATTTGTAGACATGAGCTTCACTGCCCCTTCAAGTCCCGTTCGGGCAGCGCCGAGGTACGCGTCTACCGAACTCAGAGCATTAAACTCCTGATCGGATAATGCGGGGTGTCATAGTGAGGCCTTACGCCGCTGATGATTCAGCACACTTTCCACTTCGGAGTTAGTGACCGAGACGCCTCCTGAGTCCTCGGGATGTTGGTCCTCAGTTGGGACCCCCGGAGTAACTCCGGCTACGGCTGGCGACCTCGGATTCAAGTCACCCCTTGGTGCCTCTTTAACATCCTCAGCCGAGGACGGTCCCATATATCGTCTACAGGATACCGTGGAGAAAATTATTGGCATACTCGGTGGATGTCGAAGATAGAGGCTATGACGGTACGGTGAATGCGTTACCTCTTCGGGCGGGGCACCGATGATGTAGTTCCCATTGGGGCCGCGCGTCTGGTCACCCCACGACTGCTCGTCGCTGGGGCCGCTGGTGCCGCTCTTGCGGCTGTCCGGCGCATCATACGGCGGCCCTTGGGAGTAGGTGTCAGTGTATTCGGAGCAGACGCGGCTAAGTGTTTCTTTCGAGAAGAAGCCCGTTGGCCACTTACAGTGGAAGAGGGAAGCGCCCCGGGATGATCGGCCAAAAGGGCCACCTAGGAACCATCAAGGCTCTCCTGGTAGAAGACCCCCTCCTCGAAATCAATTGATGTTTCAGGGTCATCGTGGAATCCAGGATCATCTTCACGAGAGTGATCCTCCGGTTGAGGAGCAGGGCAGCTCACTGTCTCGATCCAGCGCCTCCAGTTCTGTTCGGACAGGATACAAATCTGGTTAAGAAAAATTTGGGATACCCTCTGAACTATAAAACGTGGTCGGACTCACCATCTCAATGGATTTATAGCTTGATAAGCCTTCTTTTGGCCTTAGCCGAGCAAATTCTTGCTCTTCTCCCTTGAAGAGATCGGCCAGTATGGCTGCCATCGCCGCCTGATTGGCAGGTCCCATCCGTGTGTACCGGGTTGCATCATCTTCCCCGTTGTAGCACCAAAGCGGGTGTATTCTCTATTGAAGAGGTTGGACACACCGAGCAATGGCTGCGGCCATCACGTCGATGATAGATAGCCCGTTGTGGGCTAGCCACCTCACTTGAGCAGCCAACCGAGTTACTTCGGCGCCTTCCTCTTGGGAAGCACCCTTCGGGCGCCAGTTAAACCGCTTCTTCGGAGAGACCAATGAGAATTCGGGTAGCCCCCTCTGAACTGGATCGAATAGGGGGACGTCTTCAATATTAAACCATTCCGAAGACCACTCTTCGGCGTCTTTCTTCGGCGTCCCTATGGGGTATCCGGTCCCCGCTATGCGCCATACTTCGGCCCCGCCAACCTCGTAGATTGTCCCTTCTCGGGTATGGGGGACGAGGCAGAAGAACTTCCTCCACAAATCGAAGTGGGCCTCGCAGCCCAGGAACATCTCGCAAAGAGCAACGAAGCCCGATATGTGAAGAATCGACCCTGGGGTAAGGTGGTGGAGTTGAATCCCATAAAACTCTAGTAGACCCCTCAAGAAAGGATGAATGGGGAAACCTAGGCCTCGCAAGAGGAAGGGCACGAAGCACACCCTTTCCTCCCCATGAGGGGAAGGAAAGTTCTCTGCGAGGGCCTCCCCGTCTGCGGAAGTTAATCCGGGGCGGGTGGATGCGAGATCTGAAGCAGGGAGGTATCCCTGCGTCTTTAGCCTGCGTAATCGCGTGAGGGATACGGAGCAGCTCGCCCAATCACCTTGACGGGGGCCGTGAGGGTGTGAGGAAGAGCCTGGGATGCTCGCCATTGCTTGCTGGTCGTGACCTCGCAAGGACGTGAGGAAGAATGGCAGGGGCTGGGGTGCGTCAGCCTCCGCGCCCTTGGCCTATTAAAATAGCCTTGACTCCCCCCAAGAGAGGGGTGTTTTTGTAAAAACCCATCGGACCACTCGCATTCCGTGGATGCACAGAAATCAAGGGTTGTCATTTAACTCTAGGCGAAGAAAAGCGGCATGATGGGCCCCATGGGGCCTTGCCTATCAGAGGATACTGCGGCGGCCGGGTTACTGGTGACCGGACCATTGTTAAAGCAAATACAGGTAAAGGGCGGAACTCGCCACCCAAGCCGAAGACTTTTGGAGCATGAAGCTGCCGAAGACTGTCATCCTGCAGTTCGGCATTGGAGGCTAGTTCGGGGGCTACTGAGGGTGTCCCGGACTAGGGGGTACCCGGGCTGCCGGCCTATCTCTCATAGGCCGGGCTGGTGGGCCGCTCTCTACTCGTCGATGGAAGGCCGGATTGCGGGCGACCCCATGTATCAGAAGGAAACCATCGAAGACTTGGCGTCTCCTCCAAGTAATTATTAGCGTAGCTGGCATGTTTATCCTCTGATGGTAACCGACCATATGTAACCCTAGATCCCTCTGGTGTCTATATAAACCAGAGGGTTTAGTCCGTAGGGGGACAGAATCATCATATTCATAACCTAGGGTTTAGCCTATCTGATCTCGAGGTAGATCAACTCTGTAACCTTCATACAATCACATCAATACAATCAAGCAGGACGTAGGGTATTACCTCCATGAGAGGGCCCGAACCTGGGTAAACCATCGCCCCCACGATCTTTGTTACTCATTGATTCCTAGACCCATAGTTCGGATCCCCTACCCGAGATCTGCCGGTTTTGGTACCGACAGCAGTCCGCTTCGAGGAACTCCTCCGGAAGATATTCATTTTCCTAAGGACAAATTTTTGAAAAATTTTGGGCCACAAAATGATATCAATAAAACTTCACAAAATTGATAGCAACTACTCATATGGATGCCTAGAGGCTATATCAAGCATTCAAACTACTTGGAACTCAAAGAATTCAACATGCAAGCTCATTTTTAGTAGCACCAAGAGTAGCTAATTATGCAAAATATAATCCACTAAAACAAAAACTAATTGGAGCAATGGAGGAGTCACATACCAAGGAGCAATCTCCCAAAACAGTTTCGGAAACGGAGCTCCGAGCAAAGAGATCGAAAATTTCAGGTTTGTGAGCAAGAACTCGAGAGAGAGAGAGCTACCAGGAATTTTTGCTAGAGGTGAGAGACGAAGTGGACTGAAGGGATAAGTGAGGGGGTCCCTGTGGGGCCCACGAGCCACCTGGGTGCGCCGGCAGGGGCGGGTTGCGCGCCCTGGTGCCTCGTGGGCTCCTGGGGCACCCCCCTGGTATGTTTCCAGTGCCAAAAATTCTTAAATATTATATAAAAATTCATATCAAAATTTTATTACATTTCGGGACATTTTTTTATTGCACAGATAATTCAGAAAACGGGGTAATCATGGCATTTTATTGCATTTAACTAAAAATAACAGAAAACAAAGAGTGGGTACAGAAGGTTGTGCTTACTAAATTCATCGACCACATGCCTCTCAAAAAGAATCCATTAATAAGGTTGATCAAGTCTTATTAACAAACCATTTCAGAGTAACATGAAACCGAAGAACTTTCGTATAACACTAAGTTACCTCAACAGGGATATGCATCTCCCCAATAATAAGAGTTTCATATTTCTTTTTAACAGTAGGAAGAGGGAGTTGAAAACTTCCAATAGTGACTGTCGGAGTCTTCTCAATAATATGAATACCATTTACTTGAAATTGCCTCTTCGGAAAGGGCATCGTATGTTCATTACCATTGATATGAAAAGTGACCTTGCTTTTGTTGCAATCAATAACAGCCCCTGCAGTATTCAAAAAGGGTCTACCAATGATAATCGACATGTTGTCATCCTCGGGCATATCAAGTATAACAAAGTCTGTTAAGATAGTAACATTTGCAACTACAACGGGCACATCCTCACAAACACCGATAGGTATGGCAGTTGATTTGTCAGCCATTTGCAATGATATTTCAGTGGGAGTGAGTTTATTCAAATCAAGTCTTTTATATAAAGAGAAAGGCATAACACTAACACCGGCTCCTAAATCACACAAAGCAGTTTTGACATAATTTCGTTTGATGGAGCATGGTATAGTTGGTATTCCTGGATCTCCTAGTTTCTTAGGTACTCCATCCTTAAAGGAATAATTTGCAAGCATGGTGGAAATTTCAGCTTCTGGTATCTTTCTTTTATTTGTGACAATGTCTTTCATATATTTAGCATAAGGGGCCATCTTTAAAATATCAGTCAAACGAGTACGCAAGAAGACTGGCCTAAGCATTTTAGCAAAGTGTTCAAATTCTTCCTCATCCTTTTTCTTAGATGGTTTAGGAGGAAAGGGCATGGGTTTTTGAACCCATGGTTCTCTTTCTTTACCATGTTTTCTAGCAACAAAGTCTCTTTTATCATAACGTTTGTTTTTAGAAGGTGGGTTATCAAGATCAACAGCAGGTTCTATTTCAGCGTCATTATCAGGTTCTTTATCATTATCTGGTTGGGTATCCACATGAGCATCAGCATTATTATTATCATCAGGTGAATGTTCATTACCAGATTGTGTCTCAGCATCAGAAATAGAAACATCATTACTACCCTCTAAGGGTTTTTCTACCTCAAGTTCACTAGAAGTATGCAAAGTCCTATCATTTTTCTTTTTCTTTTTAGATGGACTAGGTGCATCAACATTAATTCTTTGAGAGTCCTGTTCAATTCTTTTAGGATGACCTTCAGGATAAAGTGGCTCCTGAGTCATTCTACCTCCTCTAGTCATTACTCTAACAGCATGATCATTCATATTGTTATTCATTTCATTAAGTAATTCATTCTGAGATTTAGCAACTTGTTCTAATTGGGTTTGAAACTTTGAACCATAGATGCATGTTTGCTTACACCCTTAACATCATTAGCAATTCTAAATAACAAGTCACTCAAGTGATCAATCATGTAGGCATATCTTTTCAATTGTTTCATAACATTTGCATTAAAGTGATCTTGCTTAATAATATAATTGTCAAATTCATACAAGCATTGACTAGGAGGTTTGTTATAAGGAATATCACTTTCATCAAACTTTATAAGAGAATTTACCTCTACTACCTGTGGCGGTGTGTCAAGACCATGTATTTCTTCAATAGGTGGTAAATTCTTAACATCTTCAGCTTTAATACCCTTTTCCTTCTGGCATTTCTTTGCTTCTTGCATATCTTCAGGACTGAGATATAAAATACCTCTCTTCTTCGGAGTGGGTTTAGGCGGTGGTTCAGGAAGTGTCCAATCATTATCATTCTTCAATATATTATTCAATAATTCCTCAGCTTGTTCAATAGTTCGTTCCCTGAAAACACAACTCGCACAACTATCTAGGTAGTCCCTAGAAGCATCGGTTAGTCCATTGTAAAAGATATCAAGTATTTCATTCTTCTTAAGAGGATGATCAGGCAAAGCATTAAGTAATTGGAGAAGCCTCCCCCAAGCTTGAGGGAGATTCTCTTCTTTAATTTGCACAAAGTTAAATATTTCCTGTAAGGCAGCTTGTTTCTTATGAGCAGGAAAATATTTTTCAGAGAAGTGATAAATCATATCCTGGGGACTACGCACACAACCAGGAGCAAGAGTATTATACCATTCCTTAGCTTAGCATCACCCTTTAATGAGAAAGGAAATAACTTAAGAATATAGTAATAGCGAATTTTTTCCTCATGAGCAAATAGGGTGGCTATATCATTTAATTTAGTGAGATGTGCCACAACGGTTTCAGTTTCATAGCCATGGAAAGGATCAGATTCAACCAAGGTAATTAACTCAGGATCGACAGAGAATTCATAATCCTTATCAGTAACAAATATGGGAGAGGTAACAAACTTAGGATCATATTTCATTCTCTCCCTCATAGATTTTTCTTTCATTTCAGCAAGCAATTTTATAACTTCATTTCTATCGTTACAAGCAAGAATGGCTCTGGCCGTCTCCCTATCAAAGCAATGTTCATCAGGTGTTTCAACTCTAGTAGGAGAGCTAGGCATAATAGGTGAATCATAATTCTCAAGAGTTTCAACATTTTCAATTTCCTTAGCTTTAGCAAGTTGCTCACTAAGAAATTCACCAAGTGGCACAGCATTATCAAGCATAGTACTAGCATCATCATGAGTATCATTCATAGCAGAGGTAGTATCATCAATAACTTGCGACATATCAGAATTAATAGCATCTGGTGGTGTTGCAAGTTTACTCAAAACAGAAGGTGAATCAAGTGCAGAGCTAGATGGCAGTTCCTTACCTCCCCTCGTCTTAGAGGGAATGATCTTGGTCTTAGCGTCCTTCAGATTCTTCATAGTGATCAACAGATATAAATCCCAAGTGACTCAGCAAATAAAGCTATGCTCCCCGGCAACGGCGCCAGAAAAAGGTCTTGATAACCCACAAGTATAGGGGATCACAACAGTTTTCGAGGGTAGAGTATTCAAACCAAATTTATTGATTCGACACAAGGGGAGCCAAAGAATATTTGCAAGTATTAGCAGTTGAGTTGTCAATTCAACCACACCTGGAGACTAAATATCTGCAGCAGAGCGATCAGTAGCACAGTAGTATGATAGTTTGATAGCAGTAGCAATAATAGTAACAGTAGTAGTAACAGTAGCAGCAATAGTAGTAGCAATTGTGACAGCATTAGCAACAGTAGTAACTTAGCAAGAACAATATGTGAAAAACTCGTAGGTGTTGGATTAGTGATTATGTTGGATAACATTCATCATGTAACAGTCATAACCTAGGGCGACACAAAACTAGCTCCAATTCATCAATGTAATGTAGGCATGTATTCCGTATATAGTCATACATGCTTGCGATAAGAACTTGCATGACATCTTTTGTCCTACCCTCCCGTGGCAGCGGGGTCCATAAGGAAACTAAGGGATATTAAGGCCTCCTTTTAATAGAGAACCGGAACAAAGTGATACGTCTCCAACGTATCTATAATTTTTTATTGTTCCATGCTGTTATATTATCAATCTTGGATGTTTTTATAAGAATTTATAGCAATTATATATCATTTTTGGAGACTAACCTATTAACTTAGTGCCCAGTGCCAGTTGTTGTTTTCTACCCTGTTTTTGTTTTACAGAAAATCAATACCAAACGAAGTCCAAATGCCACGAAACTTTTTGGAGATTTTTTATTGGCCAAGATAAACACTAGAAGCTTTGGGAGAGGGCCAGAAGACCCAGGAGGTGGCCACGAGCCACCAGGGCGCGCCTGGGGGAGGCAGGTGCGCCCTGGTGCCTCGTGGGCCCCCCTTTGCTCCGTTTGACCTAATTCCAGCACTATAAATTCAGAAAAAAATCAGAAACCCTTAGGGGAGTCCACGAAATACTTTTTCCGCCACCGCAAGTTTTTGTTCCAGAGAGATCCCATCTAGAGGCCTTCTCCGGTACTCCGCCGGAGGGGGAATCGATCACGGAGGGGCTCTACATCAACCTTGCTGCCCTTCCGATAATGCGTGAGTAGTTTACCACAGACCTTCGGGTCCATAGTTAGTAGCTAGATGGCTTCTTCTCTCTTTTTGATCTTCAATACAATGTTCTCCTCGATGTTCTTGGAGTTCTATCCGATGTAATCACTTTTTGCGGTGTGTTTGTTGGGTTCCGATGAATTGTGAGTTTATGATCAGATTATCCATGAATATATTTGAGTCTTTGCTGCACTCTTTTATGCATGATTATTATAGCCTCGTATTTCTTCTCCGATCTATTGATTTGGTTTGGCCAACTAGATTGATTTATCTTGCCATGAGAAGAGGTGCTTTGTAATGGGTTCGATGTTGCGGTGCTCAATCCCAGTGACAGAAAGGGACATGACGCGTATGGATTACCTCGACAAGTTCATCATGTAGCAGTCATAACCTAGGGCGACACAGAACTAGCTCCAATTCATCAATGTAATGTAGGCATGTATTCCGTATATAGTCATACGTGCTTGCGATAAGAACTTGCATGACATCTTTTGTCCTACCCTCCCGTGGCAGTGGGGTCCATAAGGAAACTAAGGGATATTAAGGCCTCCTTTTAATAGAGAACCGGAACAAAGCATTAGCACTTAGTGAATACATGGACTCCTCAAACTACGGCAATCACCGGAAAGAATCCCAATTATTGTCACCTTGGGGTATGCGGATCATAACACGTAGCAGGTGCATACAACTTGCAAGATCGGATCAAGAACACAAATATATTCATGAAAACATAAAGGGTTCAGATCTGGAATCATGGCACTCGGGCCCTAGTGATAGGCATTGAGCATAGCAAAGTCATGGCAAAATCAATCTCAGAACATAGTGGATACTAGGGATCAAGCCCTAACAAAACTAACTCGATTACATGATAAATCTCATCCAACTCATCACCGTCCAGCAAGCGTATGAAGGAATTACTCACTCCCGGCGGTGAGCATCATGAAATTGGCGATGAAGGATGGTTGATGATGACGATGCCGGAAGATCCCCCTCTCCGGAGCCCTGAACGGACTCCAGATCTGGCCTCCCGATGAAGAACAGGAGGTGGCGGCGGCTCCGTATCGTGAAACAGAATAAAACTTCCTCTCTTATTTTTTTCTCTGTAATTGTGAATTTATAGGCCAGAGATTAGGGTCAGCGGAGCCACGTGGGCCCCATGAGCCACCAGGGCGCGCCTGGGGGGGGGGTAGTGCTCCCTGGTGCCTCGTGGGCACTGGGTGGCCCCCCTCCAGTGGATCTTGGTTCCAGTATTTTTATTTATTCCATAAAAAATCTCCAAAAAGTTTCATCCAATTCCAAGAACTTTTATTTCTGCACAAAAAACAACACCATGGTAGTTCTGCTGAAAACAGCATCAGTCCGGGTTAGTTTCTTTCAAATCATGCAAATTAGAGTCCAAAACAAGAGCAAAAATATTTGGAAAAGTAGATACGACGGAGATGTATCAGCGCGCGGGACCACAGGGAGAGAGGGAGAGGGACGCGGTGCTCACGGCGAGGCTGTAGGGGATGGCAGCGGACTCGGGGAGGCCTGGAGACGATGAGCCAATGCGGTGGAGATCCCACGGCCGGAGGTGGAAGACGATGGCGTTTCGGCGAAGGAGATGCCCCCGGCTCCAGCTGGTGGTCAAGGAAGAAGAGGGAGTGGCCGGCGGGGCTCCTGGACAGGACGTGGAGGCGCAGGGACGGCGGTGGCCGCGAGGTCTACGGAGAGGAGGCCATGGTGGCGCTCGGGAGAGAGTGGCAGAGAGGGAGAGGGAGAACTGCGGGGCTAGGGTTCATCCACGGGGCGCGGACGAGGGCCTTATCCCCTCTGCGGCTCTGTAGCGGCGTGCTGTCGTGCGGGAGAGAGGGGGCCGGCTGTGGGTGTGCGCGCACGCGGCGACAGCGAGCGGGGGTGAGCAGGAGGAGGAAGATGACAGGGGGAGATGGGCTGGGCCGGGCACTGTGGACTAGAGCCCAGTGCCACGGTGCCTCTTTTTCTTTTCCTTTTTCTGTTTTCTTTTTACAGAGAAGGTTTTGCAAAAATTTGAGCTGCCAAAATGACTTTTGTAAAATGTGAAACTTAGCCACATAAATACATTGGAATATACTGCACTGCCACAAAAAGTTTGGGAGAGGTTTGAATCCATTTGAATTTTTCATAAATGGAATAGCATTTAAAATGCTTCTTTTGGCACTGTTTTAATTGCTATAGCTCATGTTAGCTTTGAAGTGATGTTGTTTTCCTTAACAGATATTAGTTAGGGAATATTTGCTAAATGATGGACTATTTTGCAACCACTTTTGTGCAACTTTATTTTCCACTTGCAATTTAATTCAAATCAAAGGTGGAGTTTGAAATGAGATATGAATTCAAAGAGTGATCATGCATTGCAAACCAAAATGATTAATCATAATCATGAGGATCTCTGTAGCTCATAACATAGGGGTGTTACAATTCTCCTCCTCTAAAAGAAATTCTCGTCCCGAGAATTCAGGAGGTAGAGGGGAAAAGATCGGGGTATTCTTCGCGAAGACGATCCTCGCGTTCCCAAGTGGCTTCATCTTCAGTATGATTCGACCACTGCACTTTAAGGAACTTGGTTGTCTTTTGACGGGTCCGACGTTCAGCTTGATCAAGAATGCGGATCGGATGCTCCTTATAAGAGAGATCATCTTGCAATTTGAGCATCTCATGATCCACTGCACGGTGCAGATCCTTGAAGCAACGACGAAGTTGCGACACATGGAAGACGTCGTGGAGGTGAGAGAACTGCGGCGGTAATTCCAATTTATATGCCACCTGACCACATCTGGCGAGAATGCGGAAGGGACCAATGTAGCGAGGAGCTAACTTGCCCTTGATTCTGAAACGGTGAGTGCCCTTCATAGGAGTGACACGCAGATAAGCTTGCTCACCAGGTTGATAAATTGATCCCCAATGTTTATGAACATAATTGCTCTTCTGGCGGGACTGGGCCGCCTTGAGATTTTCCTGGACAATACGGACTTGCTCTTCAGCTTGTTGGATAATATCCGGACCAATGAGCGGTCATTCCCAAGTTTCTGACCAATTCAGAGGGGTTCAGCACTTACGTCCATATAATACCTCGAAGGGAGCCATCTTCAAGCTAGCTTGATAGCTGTTGTTGTATGAAAATTCAGCATACGGGAGAGATTCCTCCCACTTCTTGCCAAATGAAATGACACAAGCACGCAGCATATCTTCAAGCACTTGATTAACTCGTTCAACTTGGCCTTGGGATTGGGGTGATAAACTGAGCTCCAGGTTATATGAGTTCCCATAGCTTCTTGCAAACTTGCCCAGAACATTGAGGTGAAGAGGCTGCCATGGTCTGAACTAATCTCCTTCGGAATACTGTGGAGAGATACAATTCTGGAGATATACAAATCTGCTAACTGACTAACAGTGATCGTCTCCTTGACTGGCAGAAAATGTGCAACTTTGGAGAGTTGATCAATGACGACAAGAATTGCATCGTGACCTTTCTGTGACTTGGGAAGGCCAGTAATGAGGTCCATTTGAACCTTATCCCATTTCCATTCAGGAATAGGAAGCGGTTGCAGAATTCCAGCAGGCTTCTGATGTTCTGCTTTGACGCGACGGCAAACGTCACATTCAGCAACATATCGAGCAATGTCTTGCTTCATTTTAGACCACCAGTACCTTCGACGGAGGTCGCGATACATCTTGGTACTACCCGGATGAATAGACAGTGGTGTATCATGTGCCTCCTTCATAACTTTGTCCGTCATAAGTTCGAACCGAGGTACCACAATGCGGTCTCTGAAGTACAAGGTTCCATCTTCAGCAGGCGAGAAATCTCTGGCTTTTTCAAAGGCAAGATCCCTTTTCATCTGATCAACTTCAACGTCCTTTGCTTGCGCAGACTTAACAGCTTTCTCAAGATTTGGCTGTAGAACAAGAGTATTGAGAAAACCCTGTGGAACGATATGAAGGTTCAACTTGCGAAGTTCTTCATAAAGAAGGGGTTGAGCTCATTGAACCATGAGATTGTTGCAATAAGACTTGCGACTCAAAGCATCGGTCATTACATTAGCTTTGCCAGGGGCATATGAGATACCACAGTCATAGTCCGTGATCGCTTCCATCCATCTCTGTTGACGGAGATTCAGATCCGGCTGAGTAAACAGATACTTCAGACTTTGATGATCCGGGTAGATCTCGCAACGATTACCGAGAAGGTAATGTCGCCATAACTTCAGTGCATAAATAACTGCAGCAAGTTCAAGATCATGAACTGGGTAGTTCTCTTCATGAGGACACAACTGTCGTGAGGCATAAGCAATCACTCTGCGCTCTTGCATGAGGACACAGCCTAATCCCTGACGAGAGGCGTCTCAATAAATGATGAATTCCTTACGAGAATCCGGAGGAGCAAGCACTGGTGCAGATGTCAGCTTGTCCTTAAGTGTTAGGAAACTTTCCTGGCATTTGTCTGTCCAATCAAACTTAACGCCTTTGTGAAGCAGATTAGTCAGAGGCTTGGCAATCTTGGAAAAATTCTCGACAAAACGGCGGCAATAGATGGTGAGTCCGAGAAAACTTTTGACTTGCTTAACATTCTTCGGGGAGTCCAGTCAAGAATAGCCTGAACTCTCTCTGGGTTGACAGCAATACCATCCTTGGAAATCACATGACCAAGATAGGTCACTTCGGATAACCAGAATTCACACTTGGAATATTTGGCATATAGCTGATGCTCTCGAAGCTTTTCCAGAACAAGACGAAGATGTTCAGCATGTTCTTCTTTATTCTTGGAATATACCAGGATATCATCCAGATAAACCACGATGAACTTGTCGAGGTAATCCATGAAGATATAATTCATCAATCGGGAGAACGTTGCTGGAGCATTAGTTAAGCCGAAAGACATGACAGTGTACTCATATGAGCCATAGCGAGTAACGAAAGCGGCCTTTGGAATATCCTCTTCGCGGACTCGGATCTGATGGTAACTGTGACGCCCCTGCTCGACCATGCACTAATCATACACGCAAACGTGCACGCTCGAGATCAGGGACTCGCGGGAAGATATCACAACACAACTCTAAACTCAAATTTAAACATAAATCTTCATATTACAAACCAGGGGTCACGAGGACCCGAATACATAAGTCATACACACAAATGATATCTGAGTACGGACATAGTTAGCCAAGTTTGCCTTAAGAAGGCTAGCACAAACAGCGACACTAGATCGAAAGGCGAAGGCCTCCTGCCTAGGGCCTCCAAACTACTCCTGGCCGGCTGGCTCAACCCAGTAGTACGTGCCTCCGGGACTCTCCTGGTAGTACGTTCCTGCGGTGTCGTCTGGCTCCGGGACTCCGTCGTCTGATTGCAGCAAGCGGGTATGGGGAAAAGAAGTAGCAAAGCAACCGTGAGTACTCATCCAAAGTACTCGCAAGACTGACATCAGAACTATACTAAGTATGCTTTGGTATCAAAGGAATGGGGCTATATCTTTGGACTGAACTGCAGAATGCCAGAATAGAGGCGTAGAAGCCTAGCCTATCGAAGACTAGCATCTTGAAGCAATCTTGCAGCATCAGAAGAGAGTAGAACACAGTAACATATAATAGTGGTTATACAGTAGCAACGCCCTGAGATCCTTTCTCGACTCCCTGCGAGAAAGCGATCCCGAGAGCAGTATTAACAGTTTAATATTGAATCAGCATCACTTTGTAGTTGTAGTTGATCAGGATACAACTCCGAGCGTCCTGTTACCGTGGACACGGCTATTCGAATAGATAACTTCCCTGCAGGGGTGCACTACTGTTACCCAACACGCTCGATCACATCTGGCCGGACACACTTGCTGGGTAATGCCCGGCCTCGTGTGATCGACACAACACAGTCCTACCTAGGCTCAGCAGAGAGGTCAACACGCCGGTCTAAATCCTAAGTGCGAAGGGGTCTTGGGCCCATCGCCCTCTGCACTCCTGCACGTTGCGTGACTGGCCGGGGCCCAGGCGCGACACTGTATACACAGTGACGTAACCAGCCCACCCCAGCAATCAGCCCGCATCTCTGAGCTGTGACGTCTGAAGATCTTTCGGCTGATACATACGACGTAGAGGGTCCCATAACCATTATCCCACGTGGTGGTAGTGCGTATAGGGCCAACGACCCACTCAGATCAAATACCCAAATCCGTTAGGTGTATTTAGTAGCTCGCAGAGACGATCAGGACTCCTGTCACTCCGACTTGGTAACACACGGATCACGATCAGGGTGGTCTCCGCCTGCCCTGTCGTTCCGCCACAGTATCACTCGCGGGTACCCCTCGGGGCCGACCCGACTTATCAAATGACAGTAGTAAAGTCAAAGTACCCGTGTGTCCACAGTATCGAGAAGAAATCCGAGGAATCACCCTCGATGGATTCCCACTCGAAGTATCAGTCAAGGTGAACCCGGAGGAATCACCCTCGATGGATTCACACAAGAGGAGTTGCACGACGGAAGCTTTATCGGAGGTGGTGAAAAAGGAATCACCCTCGGTAACATACAACCGGATAGCTATTCTATAGAGGCATCATTTGAAGTGAGATAAGAGGTATCACCCTCGACCCTCGGAGGTAGCTCTGCAGAGTCGAACAACTTTGGGGGAATGTGCGGTGATGTGTTGGTCTCTGACCGTCGATCATACTGATCGAGTCTCTGGTGAACAAGCGTCGCAACAAGGACAAGGTGTAGGGCCATTGATGTATCACTAACCAGCCTATACTAAGCATATAGGATAACAGGAAGGTATCAACAACAAGTTACAAAACCAGGCTATGCATCAGAATAGGAACTATTGGAACAGTAGCAGGGGCAATTCTAATGCAAGAATAAGAGGGAAAGAATAGGCGATATCTGTATGATCAAGGGGGTTTGCTTGCCTGGAAGCTCTGCTGAGAGGGGCTGGCCGTCTGAAGGCTGCTCATCTGGAGCGTAGTCGTACTCAGCTGCGTCGGCGGCGGTCTCGGTGTCTATCGGGAGAGAAGGAGGGGGAAGAAACAATAAATTCATGGCAAAAATGCAACAGTGATGCATGACATGCCTAAATGATATGCACGTGTGATATATTGCCTATTTAAGTGTATTAGATAATTTAGGAATTTATTTGGAATTATTTTATTAAAGTCATGCACTATTCAGTTATCGAAAACAGGCAAAAAGTTCCATGTTCACCTAGATAGGAGTGATGGTCAAGCATTTTGATCACATATTCAGATTCTTCATATTTTTACGATCATTTTTCATATATAAATTATTTTCATCCGAGTTACGGTTTAATTTATATGATTTTTTAAAGTTTTAATCATTTTCTAGAATTCCTAAAATTATTTAATTCCGAATTATCCGAAACAGTAGCTGTGACGTCAGCATGACGTGGGGGTGACGGCAGCGGTCAACTACAGCTGACCAGAGTCAAACCTGACCAGTGGGTCCCACTGGTCAGTGACTCACCTATCTAATCAGAGGTTAATTTAATTAAACTGACCTAATTAACTAGCGGGACCCACCTGTGAGTGTCTAACTTCATTAACGGTTTAATTTAAATTTGAATTAGTTTTAATTAAGCGCTGGGGCCCACATGTCAGCGAGACTGGGCTGCCCAGTCGGCACCGTTGACTGGTCAACCCAGTCAACGGGGCCAGTGGGGCCCGTTGTCAGCCACACAAAGGTGGGCCCGGCCAGTGCCACGTCGGCCGGCCGGCGTTTAGCCGCCGGCGAGCGCGTTTTTGCGGCGGCGCGCTCGGGCGGTGGTCGGAAATCGCGCTCCGGCCATGGATCGAGGCGTGGAGCGGCGCGTTCGAAAGAGGGAGCCGAGGCGCGTCGAATGGCGGTGGTCGGAGCGGCCGAGGTGGCCCGAGTTGAGCGCTACGACGACGCCGGCGGCGAGGTTCTCGGGTGAGCTACGGGGACGGCGTTGCGGCGTGCTATCGAGCAAATGGAAAGGCTAGGGAGGAGCTACGCGGTGCGGCGAGTTGAACGGGCACTAGCCCGTGACCAAATGGTCACCGGAGTCTCGCCGGCGACGAGCTCGGGCGGCGGAGCATTCGGGCATGTCGGGGATGGCCGCTACGTCTACGGGGAGAGGCCGGGGAGAGGGGGAGACGACGCGGCTACTCATCGGGCCCGATAGGTGTGCTCAAGTGGGCTCGGGGGAGATCAACGGCGGCGAATCGACGGCGGAAACGTCGGCGACCGAAGAGGAGGAAGGCGAGGTAGGACGGCGATGCAGGGCTCCTCGACTCGCGCGCGTGGTCGGGGACGAAGTAGTCGTCGACGGCGAGTTCTGTGGACGGGTCGGAGAGGCGGATGGAGCGCGGTGGCCGCGAGTTTCACGGCGGTGCAGACATGGCGGCGACGGCGAGCTCGAATGCGAGCAAGGGAGAGAGCGAGGGGGGATTTTGAGGGTAGCTAGGGTTTCGGAGGAGGAGGAGGCGCTCGGGGACGCCCTTATCCACTCGGGGGAGCCGCGGGATGGCCGACTGTGCGGCCATCGGTGCTCGGGAGCGCGCGCGCGTCGACACCTGCCCGAGGAGGGAGACGACGGCTTAGCGGGCCGGGCCTTGCACTATTTGACTAAAGCCTGTAGGCACAGTAGGCGTTAGGATTTTTCTTTTTCTTTTTCTGATTTCTTCTAATCCCTCTGCTTTGCAAAATGTTTAGCCTCAATTTGACTTTTATAAAATATGAGTCTGGTCCATTTAAACACTAGGCAATATTTATCACTGCCAGTAATTGGTTTGGTGAATAAATGATTTCATTTGAATTTTTATTAAATAAGAAGGGATTAAATGTTACTGTTTTGCTACTGTTTGATGATGTTAGAGTTATCTAGGTAATTTGGGTGATGTTGTTTTTCTTAACATAAATAGTTATGGATTATTTGCTATTTACT
This sequence comes from Elymus sibiricus, assembly GCA_039707655.1. Taxonomy (NCBI): domain Eukaryota; kingdom Viridiplantae; phylum Streptophyta; class Magnoliopsida; order Poales; family Poaceae; genus Elymus; species Elymus sibiricus. The sequence continues at coordinate 130,884,880 of CM077666.1, read as the reverse complement.
GAACATTTTTGTTTTCAAATTGGAACAACTTTTATTTTCACTTTATATTTGAAATTCAATTTGAATTGGAATTTTGAAATGAGATATGATGCAAATGATGATCAAGCATTGTTAAGCATGATGACTTGACATTATCAGAGGGTGATCACTGTAGATTAATTAGATGGTGTGTTACAACTCTCCTCCTCTAAAAGAAATTCTCGTCCCGAGAATTAAGAGGTAGGCTGAAAGAAAGCGGGGTATTCTTCTCGAAGACGATCCTCGCGTTCAAAAGTGGCTTCATCTTCAGAATGATTCGACCACTGTACTTTAAGGAACTTGATTACCTTCTGACGGGTTCGTCGTTCAGCATGATCAAGAATGCGGATCGGATACTCTTGATAAGAAAGATCCTCTTGCAGCTCAAGCATTTCGTGATCCACCGCTCGGATAGGATCCTTGAAACATCGACGAAGTTGTGACACATGAAAGACATCATGCACTTGAGAAAGGTTCGGCGGCAATTCCAATTGATATGCCACTTCTCCTCGACGGGCGAGAATACGGAACGGGCCAATGTAGCGAGGAGCTAACTTGCCCTTGATTCCAAATCGATGGGTGCCTCTCATCGGAGTGACACGAAGGTAAGCTTGTTCGCCAGGTTGATAGACCATTACCCGATGTTTTCGGTCATAATTGCTCTTCTGACGAGACTGAGTAGTTTTCAAATGTTCACGGACAATGCGAACTTGTTCTTCAGCTTGTTGGATAATGTTCGGACTGAAGAGTGGCCGTTCCCCAGTTTCTGACCAATTCAGAGGGGTTCGACACTTACGCCCATAGAGAACTTCAAAGGGTGCCATCTTGAAACTAGCCTGATAGCTATTATTGTATGAGAATTCAGCATATGGAAGAGATTCCTCCCATTTCTTACCAAATGAGACGACACAAGCTCGAAGCATATCTTCAAGCACTTGATTGACTCGTTCAACTTGTCCCTGGGACTGGGGTTGAAAAGCGGTGCTGAAGGACAGATGAGTTCCCATAGCTTCTTGGAAACTTTTCCAGAACCTTGAGGTAAAGAGGCTGCCACGATCTGAACTGATCTCCAACGGAACACCGTGGAGTGACACAATTCTGGAAACGTACAAGTCTGCTAACTGGCTAGCAGTGATTGTCTCCTTGACTGGCAGAAAGTGAGCAACCTTGGAGAATCGGTCAATGATGACAAATATAGCATCATGACCCTTCTGCGATCTGGGAAAACCAGTAATGAAATCCATTTTGACTTTGTCCCATTTCCATTCAGGAATATCAAGGGGTTGCAGAGTTCCAGCAGGTCTTTGATGTTCTGCTTTGATGCGACGGCAAACGTCACACTCAGCAACATAGCGAGCAATGTCTCGCTTCATATCAAGCCACCAATATCTCTGTCGGATGTCTTAGTACATCTTGCTACTACCAGGGTGAATTGAAAGAGGTGTATCATGAGCTTCTTTCATGACACGCGGGGTCAGATCCAGATTGTCCTTTCTGGGAACCACTAAGCGATTTTTGAAGAACAAGGTGCCATCAGCATCAACAGTGAAGAATGAGGGCTTCCCCTTTTGAGATCGCGCTTAATTTTCTCGACCTCAGAGTCAGCTTTCTGTATATGCTTGATGAAGTCCTCGAGATCTGGTTCAACAACCAGGGTATTGAGATGACCCTGTGGGACAATGTGAAGGTTCAACTTGCGTAGTTCTTCGTAAAGAAGGGGTTGTGCTTGCTGAACCATGAGGTTGTTGCAATACGACTTGTGGCTCAAAGCATCGGCCATTACATTAGCCTTGCCAGGGGTATAAGAAATATCCATGTCATAGTCAGCTATTGTCTCGAGCCATCTTTGTTGACGGAGGTTCAAATCTAGTTGAGTATACAGATATTTCAGACTTTGGTGGTCCGTGTATATCTCGCAACGATTACAGAGAAGGTAATGTCGCCACAGCTTCAGAGCATAGATAACTGCTGCAAGTTCGAGGTCATGCGTTGGATACTTATCTTCGTGAGGATGCAACTGGCGAGAGCCATAAGCAATCACTTTGCGCTCTTGCATTAGGACACAGCCTAATCCTTGACGAGAAGCATCACAGTAAATCACGAAGTCCTTTCGGGAATCCGGGGGTGCTAGCACTGGGGCAGATGTCAACTTATCTTTAAGTGTCTGAAAACTTTCTTGGCACTTGTCCGTCCACTCAAACTTCTTGCCTTTGTGGAGCAGATCGGTCAGTGGCTTAGCAATCTTGGAGAAGTTCTCGACGAATCGGCGGCAATAACTAGCGAGACCGAGAAAACTTCTGACTTGCTTAACAGTTTGCGGAGGAGTCCAGTCAAGAATAGCCTGAACTCGTTCAGGGTTAACAGCAATGGTAGCAGGGTTTTTCTGAGTGAGTTGTACACCGATGTGTTTACATAAGCAGGGATTTATCACCGCTTAGATCATATTAATTTATTTGAAAAAAACAGACCAATGGAAAGTAAAATGTGATAAAGAGACAAGGTATAGTCAAAACATGACCAAGTCTGTATTGGAAGGAGGGCAAGGATGGCATTGCTGTTATCAAAAGTGTCAAATGACAGTGATTGAATCATGTATCAGGTATGCAAGAAACAACTGAAGACAATCCAGTCTCTGGGTGGATGTGATCACGAGAACTTAGTGTCGGAGTTAGCAAAATCATTTAACCCGAAAAGAAGAGAGATCAGAGTCCCAGAGTAAGGAAGAGAAATAAAAGATCCTAATACCACCCATTTGGCGACGTGGGCCCGTAAGCCACACAGCCATGTTAGTAAAATAGTTTTTGGAAGACTAGACTCAACTTCGGCCAAGGAATCGGAAGGGGGCTTCCTACAGGCAGTCGGCTCTGATACCAACTTGTGACGCCCCTGCTCGACCGTGCACTAATCATACACGCAAACGTGCACGCTCGAGATCAGGGACTCACGGGACGATATCACAACACAACTCTAAACTCAAATTTAAACATAAATCTTCATATTACAAACCAGGGGTCACGAGGACCCGAATACATAAGTCATACACACAAATGATATCTGAGTACAGACATAGTTAGCCAAGTTTGCCTTAAGAAGGCTAGCACAAACAGCGACACTAGATCGAAAGGCGAAGGCCTCCTGCCTAGGGCCTCCGAACTACTCCTGGTCGGCTGGCTCAACCCAGTAGTACGTGCCTCCGAGACTCTCCTGGTAGTAAGCTCCTGCGGTGTCGTCTGGCTCCGGGACTCCGTCGTCTGATTGCAGCAAGCGGGTATGGGGAAAATAAGCAGCAAAGCAACCGTGAGTACTCATCCAAAATACTCGCAAGACTGACATCAGAACTATACTAAGTATGCATCGGTATCAAAAGAATGGGGCTATATCTTTGGACTGAACTGCAGAATGCCAGAATAGAGGGGGAGAAGCCTAGCCTATCGAAGACTAGCATCTTGAAGCAATCTTGCAGCATCAGAAGAGAGTAGAACACGGTAACATATAATAGTGGTTATATAGTAGCAACGCCCTGAGATCCTTTCTCGACTCCCTGCGAGAAAGCGATCCCGAGAGCAGTATTAACAGTTTAATATTGAATCAGCATCAATTTGTAGTTGTAGTGGATCACGATACAACTCCGAGCGTCCTGTTACCGTGGACACGGCTATTCGAATAGATAACTTCCCTGCAGGGGTGCACTACTGTTACCCAACACGCTCGATCACATCTGGCCGAACACACTTGCTGGGTAATGCCCGGCCTCATGTGATCGACACGACGCAGTCCTACCTAGGCTCAGTAGAGAGGTCAACACGCCGGTCTAAATCCTTAGTACGAAGGGGTCTTGGGCCCATCGCCCTCTGCACTCCTGCACGTTGCGTGACTGGCCGGGGCCCAGGCGCGACACTGTATACACAGTGACGCAACCAGCCCACCCCAGCAATCAGCCCGCATCTCTGAGCTGTGACGTCTGAAGATCTTTCGGCTGATACATACGACGTAGAGGGTCCCATAACCATTATCCCACGTGGTGGTAGTGCGTATAGGGCCAACGACCCACTCAGATCAAATACCCAAATCCGTTAGGCGTATTTAGTAGCTCGCAGAGACGATCAGGACACCTGTCACTCCGACTTGGTAACACACGGATCACGATCAGGGTGGTCTCCGCCTGCCCTGTCGTTCCGCCACAGTATCACTCGCGGGTACCCCTCGGGGCCGACCCGACTTATCAAATGACAGTAGTAAATTCAAAATACCCGTGTGTCCACGGTATCGAGAGGAAATCCGAGGAATCACCCTCGATGGATTTCCACTTGAAGTATCAGTCAAGGTGAACCCGGAGGAATCACCCTCGATGGATTCACACAAGAGGAGTTGCACGACGGAAGCTTTATCGGAGGTGGTGAAAGAGGAATCACCCTCGGTAACATACAACCGGATAGCTATTCTACAGAGGCATCATCGGAAGTGAGATAAGAGGTATCACCCTCGGCCCTCGGTGGTAGCTCTGCAGAGTCGAACAACTTAGGGGGAATGTGCGGTGATGTCTAGGTCTCTGACCGTCGATCATACTGATCGAGTCTCTGGTGAACAAGCGTGGCAACAAGGACAAGGTGTGGGGCCAATAACCAGCCTATACTAAGCATATAGGATAACAGGAAGGTATCAACAACAAGTTACAAAACCAGGCTATGCATCAGAATAGGAACTATTGGAACAGTAGCAGGGGCGATTCTAATGCAAGAATAAGAGGGAAAGAATAGGCGATATCTGTATGATCAAGGGGGTTTGCTTGCCTGGAAGCTCTGCTGAGAGGGGTTGGCCGTCTGAAGGCTGCTCGTCTGGAGCGTAGTCGTACTCAGCTGCGTCGGCGGCGGTCTCGGTGTCTATCGGGAGAGAAGGAGGGGGAAGAAACAATAAATTCACGGCAAAAATGCAACAGCGATGCATGACATGCCTAAATGATATGCAGGTGTGATATATTGCTTATTTAATTGTATTAGATAATTTAGGAATTTATTTGGAATTATTTTATTAAAGTCATGCACTATTCATTTATCGAAAACAGGCAAAAAGTTCCATGTTCACCTAGATAGGAGTGATGGTCAAGCATTTTGATCACATATTCAGATTCTTCATATTTTTCTGATCATTTTTCATATATAAATTATTTTCATCCGAGTTACGGTTTAATTTATATGATTTTTCAAAGTTTTAATCATTTGCTGGAATTTCTGAAATTATTTAATTCCGAATTATCCGAAACAGTAGCTGTGACGTCAGCATGACGTGGGGGTGATGGCAGCGGTCAACTACGGCTGACCAGAGTCAAACCTGACCAGTGGGTCCCACTGGTCAGTGACTCACCTAACTAATCAGAGGTTAATTTAATTAAACTAACCTAATTAACTAGCGGGACCCACCTATCAGTGTCTAACTTAATTAACGGTTTAATTTAAATTTGAATTAGTTTTAATTAAGCGATGGGGCCCGCATATCAGCGAGACTGGGCTGCCCAGTCAGCAACGTTGACTGGTCAACCCAGTCAACGGGGCTAGTGGGGCCCGTTGTCAGCCACACAGAGGTGGGCCCGGCCAGTGCCACGTCGGCCGGCCGGCGTTTAGCCGCTGGCGAGCGCGTTTTTGCGGCGGCGCGCTCCGGCCACGGATCGAGGCGTGGAGCGGCGCGTTCGAAAGAGGGAGCCGAGGCGCGTCGAATGGCGGTGGTTGGAGCGGCCGAGGTGGCCGGAGTTGAGCGCTACGACGACGCCGGCGGCGAGGTTCTCGGGTGAGCTACGGGGACGGCGTTGCGGCGTGCTATCGAGCAAATGGAAAGGCTAGGGAGGAGCTACGCGGTGCGGCGAGTTGAACGGGCACTAGCCCGTGACCAAATGGTCACCGGAGTCTCGCCGGCGACGAGCTCGGGCGGCGGAGCGTTCGGGCACGTCGAGGATGGCCGCTACGGCTATGGGGAGAGGCCCGGGAGAGGGGAAGAGGACACGGCTACTCACCGGGCCCTGCAGGTGTGCTCAAGTGGGCTCAGGGGAGATCAACGGCGGCGAATCAACGGCGGAAACGTCGGCGACCGAAGAGGAGGAAGGCGAGGTAGGACAGCGATGCAGGGCTCCTCGACTCGCGCGCGTGGTCGGGGATGAAGTAGTCGTCGACGGCGAGTCCAGTGGACGGGTCGGAGAGGTGGATGGAGCGCGGTGGCCGCGAGTTTCACGGTGGTGCAGACATGGCGGCGACGGCGAGCTCGAATGCGAGCAAGGGAGAGAGCGAGGGGGGATTCTGAGGGTAGCTAGGGTTTTGGGGGAGGAGGACGCGCTCGGGGACGCCCTTATCCGCTCGGGGGAGCCGCGGGATGGCCGACAGCGCGGCCATCGGCGCTCGGGAGCGTGCGCGCGTCGACACCTGCCCGAGGAGGGAGACGACGGCTTAGCAGGCTGGGCCTTGCACTGTTTGACTAGAGCCCGTAGGCACAGTAGGCGTTAGGATTTTTCTTTTTCTTTTTCTGATTTCTTCTAATCCCTCTGCTTTGCAAAATGTTTAGCCTCATTTTGACTTTTATAAAATATGAGTCTGGTCCATTTAAACACTAGGCAATATTTAACACTGCCAGAAATTGGTTTGGTGAATAAATGATTTCATTTGAATTTTTATTAAATAAGAAGGGATTAAATGTTACTGTTTTGCTATTGTTTGATGATGTTAGAGTTATTTAGGTAATTTGGGTGATGTTGTTTTTCTTAACATAAATAGTTATGGATTATTTGCTATTTACTGAACATTTTTGTTTTCAAATTGGAACAACTTTTATTTTCACTTTATATTTGAAATTCAATTTGAATTGGAATTTTGAAATGAGATATGATGCAAATGATGATCAAGCATTGTTAAGCATGATGACTTGACATTATCAGAGGGTGGTCACTATAGCTTAATTACATGGGGTGTTACAGTAACCCAACCTCAAGTCGAGTTTAGAGAACACTGATGAACCCGCAAGTTGATCATACAGATCGTTGATCTGAGGAAGTGGATATTTGTTCTGAATTGTTGCCTGGTTGATAGGTCGGTAATCTTGGACCAATCGATTCGTACCATCATTCTTTTTGACAAAGAGAGACGGCGCTCCCCAAGCAGAGGAACTTGGACGAATGAAACCTTTACGAAGTGACTTGTCGATTTCCTCCTTAAGCTCAAGGAGTTCATGCGGCGGCATCTTGTAGGGACGCTTCGCAATAAGAGTAGTGCCTGGTTTCAAGTCGATAACAAACTTGACAGCTCTAACAGGGGGTACTCCTGGAAGTTCTTCTGGAAAGACATCTTGGAAGTCGTGAATGACTGGAACATTTTCGATTCCCTCAAGGGGTGAAGCGTTCAATGCATTCAAAGCATAAATCTGGGCTTCAACATTTTGAATGAGATGAGCATGGTAGTTTACTATCTCATCTGATGGGTGCAGGAGATGGACAACTTTAGTGGCACAATCGATTGAGGCGGTATGAGCCTTCAACCAATCCATTCCTAGAATGAGGTCAATGTTGGAAGACTTCAAAATAATAGGAAAAGCATGGAACTCTAACCCTTCAATTTCAATGGTAACATTGGGGCTGAACATGGAGGTTTGACATTGGCCCGCGGGAGTGTTTACCATTAACGGATTGTGCAACTGCTCACATTTAGTGTCATGCATGTATGCACAAGCTTCTGACATGAATGAATGCGATGCTCCTGAATCAAATAAAACAGAAGCTGGTACTGAATTAACGAGAAGAGTACCCATCACAGTAGCAGGTTGATCCTGAGCTTCATTCAGATCAACATGGTAAGCTTGACCACGACCATAAGAAGGTCTGGCATTGTTGTTGCGAGGCTGATTGTTACCACGGCCATTTCCACGGCCAGCTGGCGGAAGCGCAAGCTGATTCTGGTTCTGAGAGCAGTCTCTGGCACGGTGACCTGGATGGCCACACTTGAAGCAAAGCCCATCATTGGGACGGGGAGCAGGAGCTCGAAGTAGTGGAGCTTGAGGTCTCGGCTGTCTTGGTGGTGGAGGAGGCAGACGAGGTGCAGCATAGGACGGCCTTGGAGCAGGTGCAGTTGGGCGGTACATGCTGTGAGGAATCCATATACGGGATTCTGCGAGGACGAGCCCGAAGATGAGCCCGCGTCACGGGTGCGCTTGAGAGCGTCCTTGTGATCCTTCAGACCAGTCTCAACCTGAATAGCCTTGTTCACCAAGGTGGCGAAATCAGCGAAATCTTGGACTAAGAGTGCGAGCTTGATGTCAGGGTTGAGCCCTTCACGGAACTTCTCCTGTCTGCGGGCATCAGTGGCGATATCTTCTTCAGCATAACGGGATAATTCAAGAAATTCCTGCTGGTAGACTTCCACGGTCTTGCTGCCCTGAGAGAGGTTACGGAACTCACGTTTCTTCCGGTCCATGACTCCCTAGGGAATATAACGGGCACGGAAAGCAGCCTGGAACTCCAGCCAGGTGATGATTGTTCCAACAGCTAGGGTACGCCTGTGACTGTCCCACCATTGAGCTACAGGACCCTTCAGAAAGTAGGACGCAAAAGTGACATAGCTGGCAGGGGCAACATTAGCAGACTCCATCTCATAAGTGATGTCGCGGAGCCAGTCATCAGCATCAAGCGGCTGAACTGAGTTGCGGAAGATAGTCGGGTTGAGACACACAAAGTCTTGCAAGGTTATTGGGGCTGGCTGCTGGTTAGCATTAGGACGAGGAAACTGATCCATAAGCCCTTGCATGAATTGACGGTTCAGCTCAAACTGTTGCATCATTCCAGCCATATAGTCGGGCGGTGGTGTATTGTTGGCACCACGGCCACGACCCGCGGGTCTAACCATCCTGCTAAAATCACAGGGGATAGTTTTGCAACGAGCATTGCAGGTATATGGAATCATTCATGAAGTAACACGCACAACATAAGAAGTGCAATAGATACAACATCATAGTTAAACATGACATACAGATCCATACATAGAGTCGGTTACAAGCCAGCGGTACAAGTTCAGAAAGGAAAAGCTAGACACACTAGGCGGCACGCAGGCATGCGGTGGAGGGATACAACAACGGGACATAGCGATAGCTACATCAACATCGGAGAAAACCACTGAAGCCAGGCAACTGCAAGTGACGACGCAGGGTACCCTCGACACGAGGATCCTGCGCTCCGTGAACACTCTGGTGCAGAACCTGGTCCCGAACTAGAAGAAGAGGACCACGTGGAGGAGTACAACCTCCAACGGCAGGCCACTCAAGACCTGGTGGCAACTCCGTCCTGCGCGGGTAAAGGATGTACTCTGGATGTATCCCTGCACTGACTGTTGGCAGCAATTGTGTCAGAGCGTCGTAAAGACGAGCACGAGTGGCGTACAACTCGACAGCAAGAGCTTGGGCCATGCGATCCAGAGCCTCAGTGTACTGAACCAAAACCTGCGGGTCATAACGACGGCGCACGTAAGGTGTACAGATAGCAGTGTAGTACCCACTCTCATCCCCAGCGGGGGCATGCGGGATATATCTGAAAGCAGTCTCCTCCAAGCGGCTGTGCTCTCCACGGAGACGGGCAATAGCAGTATAGGCAGCATCATGGACTGCCATGTCGACAGTCACTCCAACACCATGAAAGGTGTGCAGCTCAGTGATGGAGTTGTTAAGCCGATCAAAGATACGAACCTCATCATGGTACTGCTCCTGGTTGAACTCGCGGTAGTCCTCGTAAACAGTATACTCGGGGTACCAGCGATATCCCAGCCTGGTCAAGAGGTCGACCAGAATAGCAGGGAATCCAGTCGCATCAACAGCCATGGTGTGGCGTACGAGCTGTCTTGCGGGACGCATCTGAAACAAGGGAGTGCAAGATGTCAAATGATAGTGTGAGAAGCATATGATAAGTTTGAAAGGAATGTTTGCAGATAATCCAGCTCTCCGGGTGAATGTGAGCACGAGAACCTAATGTTAGAGTTAGCAAAATCTTTAACCCGAATAGAAGAGAGATCAGAATCCCAGAGTAAGGAAGAGGAATAAAAGATCCTAAACCCATCCATTGGCGACGTGGGGCCGTAAGCCACACAGCCATGTTAGTAAAATCGTTTTTCAAACACTAGACTCAACTTCGGCCAAGGAGTTGGAAATGGGGCTTCCTACAGGCAGTGGACTCTGATACCAACTTGTGACACCCCCGACTCAACCGTGCACTAATCATACACGCAAATGCGCACGATCAAGCCCGGGTACTCACGGGAAGATATCACAACACAACTCTAGACATAAATTAAAAGTCATACAAGCTTTATATTACAAGCCAGGGGCCTCGAGGGCTCGAATACATAAGCTCGAGTACAAGCGTTAGCGGAAGCAACAACAATATCTGAGTACAGACATAAAGCTAAACAAGTCTGCCTTAAGAAGGCTGAGCAAAACAACGACTCTAGATCGAAAAGGCGCAGGCCTCCTGCCTGGGAGTCTCCGAACTACTCCTGGTCATCGGTCTCCACGTAGTAGTAGGCTCCACCGTGGTAGTAGTAGTCGTCGGCGGGATCAGCTGGCTCCGGGGCTCCGTCCTCTGATCACAGCAATCGGGTATGGGGAAAAGAAGGTAGCAAAGCAACCGTGAGTACTCATCCAAAGTACTCGCAAGACTTACATCAGATCTATCCTATTTATGCCTCGGTATCAAAAAAGGGGCTGTATCTGTGGACTAGACTGCAGAAATGCCAGAATAGAGGGGAAGGACTAGCCTATCGAAGACTAGCACCTTGTAGCGTCTTGCAGCATTAGAAGAGTGCAGATTAGCATATAATAGAGCAATAATTATTTAATAGTAATGCCCAGAGATCCTTCCTCGACTCCCTGGGAGAAAACGATCCCGGAGCTAACATTCAGTTTGGTAACTCAAGTATCCAGTTCTAGTTGTAGTAGATCGGGATACTCTCTGAGCGTCCATTACCGAGGACACGGTTATTCGAATAGATATACTTCCCTGCAGGGGTGCACCAACTTACCCAACACGCTCGATTAACTCTGGCCGGACACACTTACTCGGGTCATGCCCGGCCTCGGCTGATCAACATGCCGTAGTCCTACCTAGGCTCAACAGAGAGGCCAGCACGCCGGTCTACATCCTAAGCGCTCAGGGGTCTTGGGCCCATCGCCCTTTGCACTCCTGTGCGTTGCGTACACGGCCGGGAACAGACCCACCCCCTTAATACAAGCGTAGGCGGTTCCCGTCCAACCCGGCGCGCGTCGCTCAACTGCTGACGTCTGGAGAGCTTCGGCTGATACATACGACGCCGAGTGCCCATACTTATTCCCGCGTGGTGGTTAGTGCGAAAAAGGCCAGAGGCCTACTCAGATCACATATCCTAACCCATTAATGTGTTGGGATCGCGCGGTGACGATCAGTGCTCCACGATCTGTGGTCCCGTCGCCCCGTCTCGTGGACTTATGGCAAGGGCCAGGCCCATCCCTCTGCTGGGGCGGTCTACCTGCCCGGCTGTGCCACGTAATTATCTCGCGGGTACCCTCACGGTCAACCCGACTTCCATAACTCTCGCGGGTACCCCTCGGGGCCGACCCGACTTCAACACAGGACTGAAGTGAAGGTCAAAGTATCCGTGTGTCCAAAACATCAGGGGAATCTGAGGAATCACCCTCGATGGATTCCCACTTGATGTAACCGTCAAGGTGAACTTGGAGGAATCACCCTCGATGGGTTCACGCTTGAGGGGCTGCATGACAGAGGCATCATCGGACGTGGTTAAAGAGGAATCACCCTCGGTAACCCACAACCGATTAGCTATGCTAGAGAGATGTCATCAGAAGTGAGGTAGGAGGTATCACCCTCGGCACTCGATAGTATCTCTGTGGAGTCGTACAACTAAGGGGTGTCCGATGACGTGTTGGTCTCTGCACATCGATCACATTGATCGGGGCACCGGTAACAAAGCGGGGCAACAAGGACAAGGGTGAGGGGTCACTAATGGATCACTAACCTTTCTATGCTAAGAATTTAGGACAATAGATAAAGTATCAACAGCAGGTTACAAAAATCAGGCTATGCATCAGGATAGAAGCAATCAAATACAGTAGCAAATTCTAATGAAAGCATGGGAGAGAAAGAATGGGCGATATAGGAATGATCAAGGGGGTTTTGCTTGCCTGGAAGCTGTGCTGAAAAGGACGGGTCATCGACGACATAGTCGTACTTGGGGGCAGCGTCAGTCTCGGGGTCTACCGGAGAGAAGAGGGGGAAGAAACAATAAATACAAGGCAAACAAATGCAACACAGATGCATGGCATGGCAATATGATGTGCTAGGGGTGACCTAATGCATCACTACACGTTGCAGACGGAGCGGGAAAATATCTGGGAATATTTTCCCGGCATTAGGCATCTGTCAGACAAATGAACCAGAGGGGAAGGTTCCATGTTTGCAGTGATGGAGGGGTGTGGCAGGTATGTGGATGACATATTCGGATTCGTCATATTTTTCTGATCAACTTTCATGTAGAAAACTTTTTCATCCGAGCTACAGATTATTTTCTATGATTTTTCAAAGTTTTAAACAATATTCTGAAATTGTTTTTATTAATTAAATTCAGCAGAAAAGGAATATGACATCATCATGGCGTCAGCATTGCGTCAGCGGTCAACTGACCAGCCGACCAGTCAACGGGGGCCCACGGGGGACGCACTGGCAGTGACTGGGCGCTGCCCAGTCAGCCGTTGACTGGGTCAACTGGGCCCGTGGGGCCCTTTGCCAGTGACCGAGGGGTCCCACCTGGCAGGCCACGTCAGTGCCGTCGCCAGAGCAAGTCCGGCGACCATATTTTGCGGCGGCGCGCGTCGGGAGGTGGCCGGGAATCGGCTACAGGGGGTCTCCGAACCCGGGGTTTGGCCGTACGGGACGCCCTCGACATGCCGCATCGGATGAGGGCAGCAGCTAGCACTGGGGTGGCCGGAATCATGTGCCACGACGACGGCAGGCGGCGCCGAAGCTCGGGGCTTCACCGGATCGGTGAAACGCAGCATGGGCGAGCAAACTAATTAGCTAGGCGGGGGCTACGGCTCTATAGGAGCGCGTTAATGCGGACGGGCGGGGCCGTAGTGGCTCGGGAGCATGGTGCTCGCAGCCATGGCGGCGGCCGGAGCACGGCTTCGACGGGAGCTAACTGGCGGGCGCGCGGGAGCACAGGGAGAGAGGGAGAGGGACGCGGTGCTCACGGCGAGGCTGTAGGGGATGGCAGCGGGCTCGGGGAGGCCTGGAGACAACGAGCCGATGCGGTGGAGATCCCGCGGCCGGAGGTGGAAGACGATGGCGTTCCGGTGAAGGAGACGCCCCCGGCTCCAGCTGGTGGTCAAGGAAGAAGAGGGAGTGGCCGGCGGGGCTCCTGGACAGGTCGCGGAGGCGCAGGGACGGCGGTGGCCGTGAGGTCTAAGGAGAGGAGGCCTTGGTGGTGCTCGGGAGAGAGTGACAGAGAGGGAGAGGGGGAACTGCGGGGCTAGGGTTCATCCACGGGGCGCGGACGAGGGCCTTATCCCCTCCGTGGCCCTGTAGCGGCGCGCTGTCGTGCGGGAGAGAGGGGGCCGGCTGCGGGTGTGCGCGCGCGCGGCGACAGCGAGCGGGGGTGAACAAGAGGAGGAAGACGACAGGGGGAGATGGGCTGGGCCGGGCACTGTGGACTAGAGCCCAGTGTCACGGTGCCTCTTTTTCTTTTCCTTTTTCTGTTTTCTTTTTACAGAGAAGGTTTTGCAAAAAATTGAGCTGCCAAAATGTCTTTTGTAAAATGTGAAACTTAGCCACATAAATACATTGGAATATACTGCACTGCCACAAAAAGTTTGGGAGAGGTTTGAATCCATTTGAATTTTTCATAAATGGAACAGCATTTAAAATGCTTCTTTTGGCACTATTTTAATTGCTATAGCTCATGTTAGCTTTGAAGTGATGTTGTTTTCCTTAATAGATATTAGTTAGGGAATATTTGCTAAATGATGGACTATTTTGCAACCACTTTTGTGCAACTTTATTTTCCACTTGCAATTTAATTCAAATCAAAGGTGGAGTTTGAAATGAGATATGAATTCAAAGAGTGATCATGCATTGCAAACCAAAATGATTAATCATAATCATGAGGATCTCTGTAGCTCATAACATAGGGGTGTTACAGGCTCGCCTTGTCTGATCAGTAGCATAGCGTCTCTGCGCAAAACAAAAGTTAGTTCCAACAAAAGTGTACATAAAGAAGATGCAATAAATTACGACAGGAAACATACCTTGCGACGTGTCCAGAGCATACCAAAAGTAGGCATGTCGATGCGATCAGCATCGAAAAGATCGTGCAAAGGCCAACTCTCGTCAACTTTTATGTCCGGTCGACCTATGGAAAACCTCTCCCATGACCACAGCTGTAAAAATAGAGGGCATCCAAGAAGGGCTGACTTCGACGCCAGAAGTTGGCAGCCGTTGCACATACCTCGGTATGTAGCCGCTAAAACCGCAGAACCCCAACTCCTCTGTGTGATCTCGTCCGGCCTCTGAGCTCTCGCAATATCCAGTGCAATAGGGATGTAGCGGGCGCTAATTGTGGTGACATGGTTCTCTGTGAACATCACCTTCCCGAGAAGCCACAGTAGATATGCCTCCAGGCTCCGAGTGATCTATGTAGCACTCAAGGGGACATGTGGATACCCCAGGAACTTCTGGATCTGTAGTCAGTAAGTAAAGAGAGCCAGTTAGTAAGTTCAGAAGATATCTGTAGAACCAGATGCATTGCAAATGAAAGATATGAGACAGGTGAACTAACCTGGAAATGGAGCAACCAGTCAAGCTTAGGTCCGTGATCTTCCGAGGCGAAGACCGGAGCTTCCTCATAAAGACCCCCGAAACGTTGTGCCATCTCCTGCTGCCAAGCAGCCGGAGACTCCAACGGTCCTATGGCATCACCGGCCAAGGGTAGTCCCAGCAATAGTGCCACATCCTCCAGAGTAGGAGCCATCTCTACCCAACGGAAGTGAAACGTGTGGGTCTCGGACCTTCAACGGTCCACTAAGCACATGAGCAAAGGGGCGTCAATGGCGAGGCGTGTAGAGGTATCTGTGGCCTCAACCAGACGTGCGAAAGGTAAAAGCCAAGCCCATTTCAACCTGCATATGACAAAGCATACAAGTTTAGTGAGTTCTTTGCAAATAAAACAAGCAAGTAAGTGTGTCCCATTAATATACATGCTTAAAAGAAACACGTACCTCTGAACCCAATCCGGGTGTATCCTCCAGTCCTGCTTAGCAGTGCGAGTGACCAGGGGCTCGAGCTTGTGCTCACATAACACCGCAGCACGATGCTTACTATCAATGACCGGATTAAGCAAGTCTATTCCCTCCATTCCTGCACTTAATACATATTTTAACATAGTCCCACACTTAATACAAATTTTAACATAGTCCACACTTAATAAATTTTTTAACATAGTCCACATTTAATACAGATTTAACATAGTTGCACACTTAATACAAATGTAAGCATAGTCCCACACTTAATACAAATTTTAACATAGTCCCACACTTAATACAAATTTTAACATAGTCCACACTTAATACAGATTTAACATAGTTGCACACTTAATACAAATGTAAACATAGTCCCACACTTAATACAAATTTTAACATAGTCCACACTTAATACAGATTTAACATAGTGCCTAGTTTCTTCCTCTCCCTCTTCTTCCTCTTCGTCCCCGGTTTCCTCGTCCACGCCCAGTACCAATGGCAGTGACGAAAATGGGACAATTAGTGTCCCTATGGCCAAATTGATTGCATAGAATACATTACCTAGTTGGGCCTCCTACTTCAGATTCATCCATATCATTCCGGATGCGCTGGGTCTGCCGTCTACCCCTGTTTGTACGCATATTCTCTGGGTCTGGAATGTACCGCCTTTCAACAGGGTTAACGGTGTTGAAGTTACCCATTGATCGAAATCCCTACAACTCACCTGTCCAGGTATTGAGCACAGACTCTTTCAGATAATATGGAGACACGAACGAGATTGCATCCATTCCTAGCTGCCCGCAAGCAGCAAGGACATGGGAGCAAGGTAGATGAAGCAACTTCGGTTTGTTGCATGTGCACTCGCATGTTGGCCAGACTTCATTTCCAATTTTCACCTCGTGCGTCCTCACCTCATTTCCACATCCGAATTTGTTGTTAGCTAACCGGACCTCAAACCTTCTTTCTTGATTTCCGATGGCGACTACAGTATGTGACCTAGCTTTTTCCATCTTGTCATTCATGTACTTCATAACCCTTTCACAGTAATGTGTGTTTGGGTTGTTCGTGATATGAAGCTCTGCTGCTTGACGTCTATCTCTGAAATACTTCACTGTGCCATAGAAAATACCCTTAACAATTGCTGTAAGTGGTAAAGCCCGGTTTCCTCTGAGGACAAAGTTATATGTTTCAGTGAGGTTGGTAGTCATGACAACATACCTTGCTCCATGTGTGTCATGCAGCAAAGACCACCTCTCCAGAGGCTCATGCTCTATCCACTGATCAAAGGTTTTAATTGTCCTCCCAAGCCTTCTCCTAGTACCAGGTGGGTCAAATCCTGGCAAATCACAAAGCCCATCAGGGTCTTCCTCCATGGCCGTTGTTCCTGTTGCTAACTGTGCAGCTACTGCTTCTACATGTGCCCTCCCAGCTGCATCTCGTGCCGCTTTCCTGTCCCTAACATGTCTCTGCGTGCACACATTAAGTCTGTCCCGTATCAAATTGTACTTCCATGCCTGGTTCTGCTTGCAGAGTTTTTTAATAGATTCATAAGGTTCTTATTTCTGAACTGCGAGAAGAAATTGGCCCCCAGATGGCGCATGCACCATCGGCTCTGCAGGTCCTGCCATGGAGTTTGTTCCTCAGGCCCAGGGTTTGTCAGTGTCTTTATCGCACTGAGTATACCTGCATGCCTGTCATGAAGAATGCACACATTCGGCTTATCCTTCACAACTGCTATTTTCAGTTGCCTGAAGAACCATGTCCAGCTTCCAATGTTCTCGCTCTCCACAAAAGCAAATGCCAGTGGGACGACTTGATTTTGGCCATCTTGACCAATAGCGGTCAGGATCTGACCCTTGTACTTGCCAGTGAGAAAAGTGCCATCTACACATATCACCGGTCGACAATGACTGAAAGCTTCGATGCATACACCGAAAGAGAAGAACAGTCGATGCAGCACCCTCACAGTTGGAAACTCTGGCTTGAACACCTCTTGGATGTCGACATAGGTGCCTGGATTCCGGTCCTGCAGTGTGCGGAGGAGCCGGACAACAGAATCATATGCATCGAAATACGAACCAAATCTGGTCTCAAGGGCCCGGTGCTTAGCCCTCCAAGCCTTGCCATAAGAAATTCTGTACTTGAACCTGACGAAGACTTTTGTCTGGATAGCCTTCACTTCCATCGCTTTGCTCTCCACTATCTCACTGTAAAGCAACCGAGCAATAAGCGTGGATGAAAGGTTACCATGATCTTGAGGGATATTGGGAATAACACATGTGTGTTGTACTAAGTCACTGATCACCCAACTTGTGCCATACTTAGGGAGATAGCCATGCACCCTGGCGGGACAATCGTTGTTCTTGCATACCATTGTCAAGTATTTCTGACTTGATACATCAGCTCTGAAAACCCTTTGTGTGGACATTGCCCATTTAATGATTGCATCCTTCAGAGCTTCCTTGTTTGGATACATAGCACCCGTCGCAAGGTTGTTCTGGTGATATTGCCAGGCAGAATCATGACCATCATTCACGGTCATTGCAGATGAGAAGTCTTGATTCCATGATGCAGGATTAGGCAACTCCTCTGCGTTCTCTTCTTCATCCGACTCGTCGGAATTTTCGGCATGACCAATATCAACATCTGTATCTTCATCTTCCATCTGGTTTTGCATGTGCCCATCTACCTCGTCAGCATCCGCCTCGCCACTGTCATAACCATCGGCATTTCCTCCTTCTACCTGACTACTCTGCCCCGATTCGTAAACATCATATCCATCATTTGATGCAAAATTTGACAGAGATAAATGTATCCCATCACTGCTCTGGCCAGGATCGTAACCACCACCACCTTCAGGTGCACTGACCTCCTTCAGGACGGGAAGCACTAAGGCGACAGGATTGCATCCCCTATTTTCGCAACCTTGTAACCAGCGCACCCACTGAGAGTCCCGCTCGATTGGCCTCAAATAAAAGTGAATGTTTGAACTTGACCGGGACCACAATGCATGAACACCGACGGTGTAAGTTTCAGTATTAAGCCCTAAACATCCTGTCAACCAGTCTGTCAACTGACTAACAGACCATGTTTGAGGGGCAGTAAGTGGCACCTCTATGTACTGAAAATCACTCAGATCAACTCCCATCTCATTTGTTTCGACAGTACCAGGACCGTAGTAAAAAAACGAACTTCACTACATCAGACATGTCTGCTCACCTAAGAAATTATTCAACATGGACAACTATTAAACAACATGACATCATAGCGATATTAAACAACATGGACGACTAATAAAAATTCCCACAACTAAATATTTGAACTAGCTTAGAAAATTACTGGACCAACTAATAAAATTCGCACACAAATATATTTGACATTTATATATATTACCGAATACTAACGAACAAACTAAAAAAATCGCACACCTAAATATTTGAGCTAGCTTAGAAAATTATCGGACCAACTAATAAAATTCACACACAAATATATTTGACATTTATATATATATATATATATATTACCGAATACTAACGAACAAACTAAAAAAAATTAGCACACCTAAATATTTGAGCTAGCTTATAAAATTACCAGACCAACTAATAAAATTCGCACATAAATATATTTCTCACTTATATATATTACCGAATACTAACAAACAAACTAAAAAAAATTCGCACACCTAAATATTTGAGCTAGCTTATAAAATTACCGGACCAACTAATAAAATTTGCACAAAAATATATTTCACATTTATATATATTACCGAATACTAACGAGCAAACTAAAAAAAATTGCACACTTAAATACAGTACCAAATATTACCGAACCAACTAAATGATGGCACGCGCTAATATTTCACATCTAAAAATATATTACTGAGTACAACCGGACGAACTATAACCGAATATTCTAACACATATGCAACTACAACAGAAAAAATTACAGTTGATTCATACCCTTGAAGCGTGCGAAGCAACTCCGTCTGGCGGCCTTCACTCACCGGAGCACCACCACCACCAGCAGCCACTCCACCACCACCACCACCACGCACCCAATGAGGGTCACCGGAGCACCACAACCACCTCCACCTCCACAACAACCATCACTAAGACCGGCACGAGCTATCCCATCGCGAGATCGAGGTTTCCCTAGCCTCCCCCAACCATCTAGAATGCAACTACGGTGGAAATCGGGCAAAAAAATCGGCTCAAAATGGAGTATTAATTCGAGGGGCTTCAGTTTGGTGAGAGAAGAAAGAAACAGAAGGAAGAGAAGAAGAGAGGAGGAAGAAGAGAGAAGGAAGGCTGGACGATGGCATCTCTGCCACCTATCGGCTAAGCCAGAGCCGACTGGCCAATCGGCTTAGGCGTGGCCGATAGGTGGTTGATCAGGCCGAGTGACGTGTTTCAGCCAGTAGTCGGCTGACGCGTGGACGACTGGGCCCTCTCTGCCCCCCCTGAGCCGAGCGGATTCTAGTCGGCTTAGGCTAAGCCGACTAGATCCTAATCGGCTACGCCGAGGCCGACTGGATCCTGTCGGCTTAGACAGAGCCGACGGTGTATTATTTTCGGAAAATGTCCAAACCGTGTATTATTTCTCAAATTTATTAAAAATGTATTATTTAAAAAAAATTAGCATCATCACAGAGGCTATAATTGTGTAAACACACAAGAACAGAAGGTAAAACTAAAAATTTATTTTATTCATTGGGTTGCCTCCCAACAAGCACTATTATTTTATGCCCCTAGCTAGGCATAATGCATAGTTTCAAGTGTTGTCATCCTTGGTTTCCAACTCCTCAATTACACACCCATTTTCTCTAGTAGATTTAACATAGGAGTTTCTCATCATCACACTTCTAGGCACAAAATCTTGAATTTTGCTTTTATGGATAGGTTCCTTTATTATATCAATGAAATTGGGATGCACGCTAATCATTTTAAGATCCTCGCTCCCTTTACTAGAAGTAGCACCCTTAACCTTAGGAACATATATAAACTTGCAATTTTTATGGGGAGGAGTCCTGTCAATGTTTTTAGCAGAGGAAAAAGCGGAACCTAAGTTATTGATAATCTCTTCTAACTTGTCAATTCTAGCGGGGCTTTGTTCTATCCTTTCGTTAATTATTGGTTCCTTTTCCTTTAAAGTTTTCAAAGTAATTCCCACCCTAGAACCAAATTGAGTAATATGATTATGGACCTTTTTATCTAAATTTTCAAGATGTTCAATAGTAGGCATCTTATTTTCAATAGCTTCTAACCTTTGCATAACATGCTCCAAAGTCAATGCCCTTTCATTAAAAATGATAGGGGGTGAACCTACTAAATTTCCCATAGCATTGAAAGCATCCAAAGTGGGACACATCAAGAAATTCCCTCTGGTAATAGTGTCAACCACAAATCTATACCAAGTAGTAATTCCCGCATAAAAATTTCGAAAAAGAACGGTAATGGATTGCTTACGAGTTGATCTATTTTGAGCATCGCAAATCCTATACCAAGCATCTTTTAAATTTTCTCCACCCCTTTGTTTAAAATTAAGCACTTCATTTTCAGGGGTAATAGTAACAAGCGAAGAACTAGCCATAATGGTGAAGCAAACAAGCAAACAAGAATATTTTTGTGTTTTTGTAAAAAAAAATAGAAGTGGGGGAGATAAAAACGAGAGGCAAATGCAAATAAAAAGGAAAATAAAATAAATGCAAGTGGATGATAGTTTGTGCGAAGGTACTTGGTAATTTTGATGATGTCTCCCTCGCAACGGCGCCAGAAATTCTTCCTGCTACTTGTAGACTGCGTTGGTATTTCCCCGAAGAGGAAAGGATGATGCAGTATAGTAGCGATAAGTATTTCCCTCAGTTAAGAACCAAGGTTATCAATCTAGTAGGAGAACCAAGCAAAATCCCGTTAAGCGCACCTGCACACACAAAAGCAAACACTTGCACCCAACGCAAATAAGAGGGTTGTCAATCCTCTTAGCGGTTATTTGTAAGGATTAATTCTGATAGTGGTAGATAGATAAACTAAAATACTAAATAAAATAAAAGTAAATAAATTGCAGCCAGGTATTTTTGATTTTAATATATGATAAAAGTAGACCCGGGGGCCATAGTTTTCACTAGAGGCTTCTCTCTCGAACACATAGCATACGGTGGGTAAACAAATTACTGTTGGGCAATTGATAGAAAAGCAAATAATTATGACGGATTCATGGAAATGATCATGTATATAGGCATCATATCCGAGACAAGTAGACCGACTCCTGCCTGCATCTACTACTATTACTCCACCCATCGACCGCTATCTAGCATGCATCTAGGGTATTAAGTATGAAACAGAGTAACGCCTTAAGCAAGATGACATGATGTAAATAAAGTAAACTCAAGCAATATGATTAAACCCCATCTTTTTTTCCTTAATGGCAACAATACAAATACGTGTCATGTCCCTTTCTGTCTCTGGGATTGAGCACCGCAAGATTGAACCCATCACAAAGCACCTCTCCCATTGCAAGATAAACCAATCTAGTTGGCCAAACCAAATCGATAGATCGGAGAGAAATACAAAGCTATAATAATCATGCATAAAAGAGTTCAGAGAAGACTCAAATATTTCTCATGAATAATCTGATCATAAACTCACAATTCATCATATCCCAACAAACACACCGCAAAAGAAGATTACATCGGATAGAACTCCAAGAACATCGAGGAGAACATGGTATTAAAGATCAAAGAGAGAGAAGAAGCCATCTAGCTACTAGCTATGGACCCATAGGTCTGTGGTAAACTACTCACACATCATCGGAAGGGCAGCAAGGTTGATGTAGAAGCCCTCCGTGATCGATTCCCCCTCCGGCAGAGTACCGGAAAAGGCCTCCAGATAAGATCGCAGAAGAACAGAGGCTTGCGACGACGTAAAAGTTATTCGGGGTGGCTCTCTGTTGGTTTCCCAATATTTGAGAATTTATAGAAGTGGAATTAGGTCAAACGGAGCCACGAGGGCCCCACAAGGCATCAGGGCGCCCCCCATGGGGTCGCGCCCTGTTGCCTTGTGGAGGCTTCGTGAACCTTCTGGCCTCCTCTCCAAGTCTCCAGGGTCTCTTTTGTCCAGAAAAAATCTCCAAAAAGTTTCGTGGCATTTGGACTTCGTTTGGTACTGATTTCCTGAAAAACCAAAGACAAGCAGAAAACAGCAACTGGCATTGGGCACTAGGTTAATAGGTTAGTCCCAAAAAATGATATATAATTGCATATAAAAACATCCAAGATTGATACTATAATAGCATGGAACAATCAAAAATTATAGATACGTTGGAGATGTATCACGGGCTGATAAAAAACTTAACGTGATCTTTTATGCTAGCAGGAGTTTGGATGAAGACCAAGTACACTTGGCAACCACTGAAAAAGAATTGCTAGCTATTGTTTTTGCTTGGGACAAATTTCGTCCTTATATTATTAACTCAAAAGTGATAGTCCACACCGATCACCGTGCTTTACGCTACCTCCTTGCAAAGAAGGACGCTAAACCCCGATTGATTAGGTGGATATTACTACTTCAGGAATTTGATTTGCAGATAGTAGACCGCAAAGGGGAGGACAACCCAGTAGCAGACCACCTATCATGCATGGAAAAAATACCTTATGATCCAGTGCCTATAAATGAATCCTTTCCAGGTGAGAGTTTGGCTATGATTAAAAAGATAGAACCTTGGTTTGCAGATTATGCTAACTTTCTTGTAGGAAAGTACATGCCGCCCGACATGAGTTATCATCAAAGGAAAAAGTTCTTCAATGATCTGAAGTATTATTTCTGGGATGACCCATTTCTCTATCGGCATGGACCAGATGACATGATAAGGCGTTGTGTCCCAGAACATGAAATGAATGCTATACTGGAAGGGTGCCATAGTAGCCCTTATGTAGGACACCATGCTGGAGATAGGACCCCCGCCAAGGTGCTTCAATCAGGATATTACTGGCCTACACACTTCAGAGATGCTCACAGGTTTGTTAAAAATTGTGACGCGTGTCAACGCACAGGTAACATTGGAAGAAGACAAGAAATGCCTATGAACTATAGTCTAGTTTGTGAACCTTTTGATGTTTGGGGATTGGACTATTTAGGACCTTTTCCTGTCTCAGATGGGTACACTCATATTCTTGTGGCTGTAGATTATGTTACAAAGTGGGTTGAAGCTCTGCCAACCAAGCATGCAGATGCGGCTACTTCGTTGAAAATGATAAAGGACATCATACTGCCCAGGTTTGGAGTTCCTAAAATTCTTATCACTGATGGTGGATCTCACTTTATACAGGGAATATTCAGAAGAGTACTTCGTAAGTACGGGGTGACTCATCGAATAGCTTCACCATATCATCCACAAACTAGTAGGCAGGTGAAACTCTCTAACAGGGAAATAAAGACAATACTGCAAAAGACGGTCCAGAAGTCCAGGAAAGATTGGGCAGAAAAGCTGAATGAAACACTCTGGGCTTACCGCACCGCTTACAAGAATCCCATGGGGATGTCATCATACAAAATGGTGTACGGTAAGGCTTATCATCTACACTTAGAATTAGAGCATAAAGCTTTCTGGGCAATCAAAAATATAAATCTTAATCTTAAAGAAGCTGGAGAAAAGAGGTTGTTGGATATGCATGCTCTAGGTGAACTTCGCAACAGTGCTTATGAGAGTGCCAGGTTGTTCAAAGAAAAGGTTAAAATGTGGCATGATCATAAGATACTGAAACAAACTTTCACTACGGGGGACAAGGTCCTCCTATTTAACTATCGTCTCAAGTTGTTTCCAGGGAAGCTTAGGTCTCGCTGGGAAGGGACCTATGAGATAGAAGAGGTGTACAATTCCGGAGCTATTCATCTTAAAGGAGGGAATAATGGTCCCTGAATCGTGAATGGACAACGCTTAAAGATATACCTTGCGGATGAACAAAAGGAAGAGCGGGATATAGAAGAGGTAAGTTTCCTCACGATCGAGCAAGCCAAAGCCCTCCGTAAGGAACAACGAGTATAGATCAGCACTCCGGTAAGATAGATGTGAATATCTAGATAAAAATTATATTGTTTTGATAGACTTGTTAAATCTCACATCTTAGAGCTTGGAATTTTCGTCTATAGTTGGGAGCTTTGCCACTAATCTTTCAGGGATGAAAAAAAAATTCGAAGGAAGAAACTGGCACAGCTGCCAACAAAACCGAAGACAGCGTTCCAAACGACCACGAGCGCCCGTTTGGGCAGTCATATGAAAAGGAGACGGAGGAGCCGCGGGAGACAGAGATGAAGACGGCGTACCATACGGACGTAGACGCTCTCTTGAGCGGTCGTTTGGAATGCCCTCGGCGAACGCTGCGAGAACAGAGTCAAAGACAGTGTTCCCGACGACCGGACGCGCCCGTATGAGCGATCGTTCGGCCCATTCTCTGCGGCAAGTTTTTTTTTAAAAAGAAAAAAAAGAAGAAGGATCCAGCAGCGGGTCAAACGACCGGCCATACGAGCGCAAACGCCCGCATGGAAGGTCGTCATTGACCCGGCTGGCATGATTCTTTCCCGATTTCGTTTTGATTTGTTTCTAACTAACTGTTTATCTCATATCTCATGATTACCTACAGGATTAGCCTTTATAAAAAGGAGGAAGGGACGTCCATAAACCTAAAACCATCCAATCTCTCATCTTCTTTGCTTCCCATCTCCTCCAAAAAGCTTTTACTTGCAGGTAACAAGCACGAGCGCTACCATGAGCAACAAGACCTTGTCCACCTGTGCTCGCATCATCTCCTTCCCCAACTTGGATGATGTTGTGCCCTCAGGATGGGAAGACCTGAGGAAGCTTAGCATCAAGGAAGAACCTCGTGAGGAGAAGAAGGATATGGAGGAGAAGGTCGAGGTGGTGGAGTTCAAGGAGGAAGAACAAGCAGAAGAGGAAGATGATGACACTATTCCAGATGGGTATCCTCCTAATCCCTATCAATTCAATATCCGCAGATCTATTCCGTTATCTCCTCTGGGACCTCCTCAATCTGAGTGGGGAAAGGAGCCACCAACCCCAGAGGAGATGAAGGAAAAGATTCGGGAGTTGGAGAAAGTTTCTAAGGCTTGTGTTAATGTGATCGGAGATGGGATTGATTCTTACTGGTTGATGAGCAAGGATTTGGAAGCAAGAGTAGATGGTCTTCTCCATAAAATCGGGCTTATGATTGATACTCTTAACAACAACACTGCACAACTTGAGTTTTTTACCTAGGTTGTAGATGATCAGCAAGCCGTGATCGAGGAACTGAAGAACAAGCTTAAGAGCATCTGCGCTGCCTTCCAGGGATTCCAGGAGTGAGCATGAAACGCTTAGTGCCTAGATCTCCCAGGCTTGATTGTAAGCTTGGGGGAGATTCATGTGCACTTTGTATCTTTACCCTTTCTGCATTTACTTTTCCGTGAGATTAGAGAATAAGCTTTATTTTCAATAAGGTTGAACTATCAATTTTTCCTCTTGAATAAGGAATGATCCCTTCCAATGAGTTTAGGGATATCTTGATGTGTGAGATCATTACTTTTGTTTGAAGAACGTGCTTGATAGTTGTTGTGATCTAAATAGTAGTGCATATTTACTTACATGATGATTATAAGTCCCCCACATCTTAGTTGTATAAATTTTTGAAGAGAGATAAAACAACTATATATGCTAGCTCATTGAAGGGTTCAACTTACTTAAGGGCAAGCAAACAAATTAATCCTCTGCTAAAATACCTTTGGAAATGAAGTCTCTCTGAGAATAACGCTCGCTTACACTTAAAGTTTCATTGAGCCTTCAGTATGATTCAATGAGGAGAGACTGAACCCTTTGTGATAAAAACTTATTACAAGAAAAATGAGGGAAAAAGAAACTACTTGCCCGATTGAAACAACAATGAACTAGAATATGAAGTTGTTACTTGTCCTCAGTAAAATTAAAAGACAAGATGTGGATGCCTGCATGATCATTACCAGAGTAAGTATGGGCTATTGTTTGCCACATATACGCATCAACAAACGTTCCTCTTGGGAGTAATGGACTCATACCTTTTGATATCCGTATCTTATAAACACAAGGGTGACCTCGTTCTTTACAAGCCACGGTACTTGCTCAGGGACGAGCAAGACTTAAGCTTGGGGGAGTTGATGAGTCCAATTTACGTGACGTTTTTCCTATATATTTTGTGCCTACAAGGTGGGCTTTGTGGAATTTTACCGCGTTCGCGCACTTCTTTTTGTTGATAATCCCTCAGGTAACGTCTTTTGGAGAAATATTCATTTAATGGAGAAAATCCTCAAAAATGGCAGTGGAATCACGCATTAAAGGTGATAAACACTTTCCATAAAAAAAATCAAGCAAGAAGGCCAAAGAAACAGCCGTCGTCGTGCTTCCACAGCGAACGACGGCGTTCCATGCGACCGCGCGCGCTCGCATGAGCGGTCGTTTGGCGCGCCGCTACCTCTGGGGGATCGGCTATTTTCACCCCATCGAAGTGGATCGTGGAGGGGACGAACAGAGACTGCAGAAACTCATCCAGAAGGCAGAACCCTAGCCTCCGGAGCCCATCCGGAGAGAGGATCGACCGGGAGAAGAAGGGGATTCCTCTCACTGCGCGAGGAACGACATCATCATCAACATCTACATCATCACCACCTTCATCATCATCATCATCCGCATCCTTATCATCTGTAACATCAAGAACCCTAGTGGATCCTTCGGTGTATCGGTTGAATCATTCGCCCATGTATTCCATTACCATTACCATGATGATTGTTGTTCTTATGTGTGAGTAGACCCCTAGTTCTCGGGGATATGGATGAACCTTGGTATGTGTAGGATCTGAAACGTTTATTTGGATATGAGATCCTCTGTTGAATGTTTAGTTTAATAACTTCGTGAATGTTGTGAAGGGGCCACACTCAGCATTTGTGTCTATATTGTCCACGAAGTATATCACTGTCTTTGCATAGGTTTAGGATGTTGAGGTAATTCGAGGTGACAGTAAAAGCCTACTCCTCCTAACCTTTACAAGTGACCGGGGATTTACGGAGAACCCTTAGTGAGGCCGCGTCCACGAGAAAACTCTTAATTATCATGAGTTGTAACCGACAGGGGGAGACTATGATGGTGGAGTGCGTGGCACGAAGTCTACCATGAGTAAAACGTGTTCTGTACCCAGCTTCGCCCAGCATAAACGTCAACAGTGGCTCAAGTATCCTTTCCATGCTATGCTTATGCATAGTAGTACTAGAAACATACCAATGGGGATTCCAGACTCCCTGAGAACGCCTTTTTAATTCTGTTGTTTCACTGTTATTTATCATCCTTGTCTTTCATTTACTTTTATGTTATTCAGTTACAAGTCACCATTTTACTCAATCCTTATTTAAATCCACCCTCACTCTGCTTCAAGTCTACAATTATCTGCAGGCATAAAGTTACCTAATTCTCTACAAGGGGCAAAAGCCTGATTCCTGTGCTCCCTGTGGGATCGATACTCTTACTTCGAAAAGGTTACAACTAAACCCTGTGCAGGTGAAGATTCAAAGTGATAGTACATCTTCTTAACAAGAGTGTAATGAAGACCGACGCTTACTGCATCTGGACTATCCGACTATTTAAACAGGTTTTGTTGCATGTCTCTGAGCGAGGTGGGACTAAAGTTTGCTTAATCTTTGCCGAGTGTGGCTCACGGCAAAGATGTCCAGCCGAGTGTTGCTCTCGGCAAAGATGTGCAACCGTGACCGTGCTGTTATTCGCCGCCAGATGTGCCACGTGGTTTGGCTCTCGACGAAAAGCCTGGCACCCAACGTATACGAAAATTCTAGTGTTACGAAGGGAGTAGTACAGAATAGTACACCCTCTGTGCTTAGACGTCTTGATAGTTTAATTTAAATTATGAAAACGTCTTATAGTTAGAAACAGGGAAGTAATTGACATTTTTTTTCAGTTGTACTCCAGTAATTAACAATCGAAAGAAACAATCACACCAACCTAACACGTTTACACAAACACAGGCACGCCACCTGCCTTCTTGAAACTAACCAGTCTACAAATACACGCACACACGCACGCATGCCACTTACCTTCTAGAATTATCCACGGTTTGTACAATACCGTGTAAAATACAATGTTTAACATCCATCATCATCCATGATACTCTAGTTCTGTACTAAATTAGTGTGACGCGTGCGCATGTGCCACATTTTTTACATCAAAAGGGTGCCACTATTTCCCCTCAAAAAAAAAAAGGGTGCCACTATTGAATTCATGCTCCAGCCAACTCATACAAAAGAAGAAAAACGGACAATATATTTCAACACCCTCTCCTCATGTCTAGACTATGTTAGTAGCAGGCTCTTGAACTCAAGTCCTCTTGACTCGGATACCATATTGAATTCATACTCCAACCAACTCATCCAAAAGTCCGAAGTGATGAAGAAAGGTGGACAATATATTTCAAAAGCCACCACCCCAGTTCGATCGAACTCTTCGTCAACTCAAGCGCCATGGCAGATGCTGCATAGAAATACTAGGACCTGATACCATTACGCAAGCTCCTGAGTTAAGCTTAAGCTGCTCCAATAATGGAGTCGGGCGACGGCTCCTCCTCGCCTCTGCACGTGGTGATCTGCCCATGGCTCGCCTTCGGCCACCTGCTCCCCTGCCTGGACCTCGCCCAGCGACTGGCTTCTCGCGGCCACCGCGTGTCGTTCGTCTCCACGCCGCGCAACATCGCTCGCCTCCCGCCGGTCCGACCCGCCGTGGCGCCGCTCGTCGACTTCGTGGCGCTGGCGCTCCCGCGCGTGGACGGCTTCCCCGAGGGCGCCGAGTCCAACAACGACGTCCCGTACGACAAGTTCGAGCTTCACCGACAGGCCTTCGAAGGCCTCGCCGCGCCATTCTCGGAGTTCTTGGGCGCTGCGTGCGCCTCCAACGGGGGCAAGAAGAAGCCGGACTGGGTCATCGTGGACACCTTCCACCACTGGGCCGCCGCGGCCGCCATCGAAAACAAGGTTCGATCGAAGCAACCCGGCTAGCTAAGTTAACTCTATCAGATGTGTCGCTACTGTAGTTAGTTACCAGCTAGCCTGTTGCACTGGCTAGGTTCCATGTGCGATGCTTCTGCTGGCGGCCGCAGCTGCGATCGCCACCTGGGCCGGCCGACTGCCCACGGAGCACGTCCCGTCCGGACAAGGGCCGCCGAGATTCGAGACGGAGAGGAGAAAACTCAACGCTACACAAGGCGCGTCGGGGATGTCCATGGTGGAGCGCTACTGCTTGACACTCGAGAGATGCAATCTCGTCACTATCCGGAGCTGCCTGGAATGGGAACCCGAGAGCATCCATCTGGTGCCGACCCACGGGGGCAAGCCGGTTGTCCCCCTCGGCCTCCTCCCGCCGTCGTCACCCCAGGCGGAGGCCGACGGAGGAGGCCGGGTCAGCAAGGACGACGCCACCGTGCGTTGGCTCGACGGGCAGCCGGCCAAGTCGATCGTGTACGTCGCCCTGGGAACCGAGGCGCCGCTGCGCGCAGAGCAGGTGCGCGAGCTGGCCCTCGGGCTCGAGCTCGCCGGGACGCGCTTTCTCTGGGCCATACGCAAGACCGCCAGCTCCAGCTCTTCCGGCGACGCGCCAGAGCCCGACGACATCCTCCCTCCAGGATTCGAGGAGCGCACCCGCGGCCGCGGGCTCGTGACCACGGGGTGGGTACCCCAGATGCGCGTGCTGGAGCACGACGCCGTGGGCGCGTTCCTGACGCACTGCGGGTGGAGCTCCACCATCGAGGGGCTCCTGTCCGGGCATCCTCTGATCATGCTGCCCATCGTGGGCGACCAAGGGCCCAATGCTCGGCTCATGGAGGAGAGGAAGGTGGGAGTGCAGGTGACGAGAGACGAAGCCAACGGATCATTCGGCCGGGACGGCGTCGCGGCGGCGATCAGGGCCGTCGCCGTGGAGGAACATGGCAGGAGGGCCTTCACGGCCAATGCCAGGAAGATGCAGGAGGTCGCTGCTGACGGTGAGTGCCACGAGAGATACGTCGACGGGTTTATTCAGCGGCTCAGATCTTACAAGGAGTGATTGATTACCTTGGGCTACCTGTTGTTCCGTTGATCGACAGTACAATACTATTCTGATTTTGAAACCTGCTTGCTTACTTACTGTTATTCTGTATGGATTGCTATAAATCTCGGTCAACCGAGACTTAACGAAGTCATCTCAGTCGATGTTCATAAGATCTTACGTGAACATCTGTGCAATTTTTTTAATTTTTTTTCTTCCTTTTATATGTTGGGTCACTTGACTGAGACTTGATTTGATTGAGATCTAGCCACGCTCTATTATGTGGACTGTGGTCGACTTCAGCGAGAATTATCGCAGATTTGTTCGCCGTGAATTGTTGGAGTTTTTTTTTCCGAAAAGCGACTTTTCATTAATCAACTAGTAAGCATATGTTAGAATTAACATACACATAAAGATATTTTGCTTGCACTAAAAAAATATCACAACTCAATAAAAAAATAACGGAAATAATAAATACCTAACGTCATGTACGTGCACACGGCAAATCGAACGTTTTCGATAACAATTCTAGTGAGGCAAGGATGGCAAGTTACTTGACATATACGGCAATTTCTGTCAAAAAATAAACTGAAGCACGAATTTGCCATGCTTGTCAACTAAAATTGTCATCCTCACGTCACTAAACTTGCCATAAAAAACGTTCGATTTGCCATGTGCACGTACCTGACGTCAGGTACTTATCAGATTCCAAAATTAATGTAGGTATGCATATAAAATCAAAAAGACATCCTAAATACTCCATCTGTTCCATAATGTAGTGCATATACATTTTTTGAAAATTCAAACTTCACAAACTTTAACCAAGTTTGTGAAAGAAATTACATCTAGAATGTCAAATATATATCATTAGATTCGTCATAAGATATAGTTTCATATTTTATATATTTGATATTGCCAATATAAATAGTTTTCTATATAAACTTGGTCAAAATTTGTAAAGTTTGACTTTCTATACACACTATATTATGGAACACAGAGATTACTTAAAAGTGCACGTGCATTATTTGACAGCCGCTAGCGGCCGCGCTACGTGACACTGTCACTCGTTGTCGCATGCATGTGATGGAAAACAGTCATACTGTAACACTTTTTGTTTGTTGTGCCTATGCGGGGAATATACAGGAGCACCTGAGTGCTGCACCCCCTATACGAAAAATTAAATTCAGAAAATACCAAGAAAAAAACTGAAATCTTTGGATCTCAAACTTGGTGCCTAACCTACTCATGTATGAAGTTTCGTAGAAAAATATTAGAAAATGTATCCGTGGCGAAGAAAATACAGTCTGAACTAAAATCCATCCAAACAGTTTTTTTCCTATAAATAGGATTTATTTTTTTTGTCTTTTTTTTTGCCGCAGATATGTTTCCTAGTATTTTTTTCACGAAATTTCACGCGAAAGTATTGGGCACGCAGGTTTCATATGCCAAAACCCTAGTTTTTTTTAAAAAAAATCCTGGTATTTTTTTGAACTTAATGTTCATATAGGGGTGTGGAGCACCTAGGTACTACATATCCTCTTCCGTGCCTATGCTGCCTACTAGTAGTATTAGTACAATACACTGTAACACTGATGAATGTGGATGAATGTGTACGTGTATTTATTCGGGGTTTTTAAATTTTAAAAAGGCATATCTTTCAAACCGCACGTCGGAATTCAGATTTGTTTTCACCGTTAGAATCCTCGCGGCGAGATCTTTGTAACTAAATCTTTGTTTGTATAGGTTTGAACGACTTTTTTTTGCCAGCTTTGGTGCTATATGGTGCAACTCTATTACTAGATGGTGCAACTTTAGCGTTGCATTGTGAAACTTTTTTCAAAACCAATTTTTGAAGCTGCATGGTCCAATTTCCTATGAGTTTGCAATCTAGCAACCATGGCAATCAACTTTTTGTGATGTGCAAGTAGTCTGCTGCCTAGGCCAACTACCTAGTAGTCGATGTGTAACCCCCCCCCCCCCCCTCCATACTTGTTGACGTGTAGTTTTCACTGCTGACACACCCTGCCCCACCTATCCTACGAGCGATATGTGCAACTTAGTTTGTTGTTCCAGCCAACTGGGTAGTAGTCGATATGCAACTCCTTCCCATCCCTACTTGTGGATATGTAGTTTCAATTGGCGGAGGCAAGAGATGAAGTTGCACATAATATGCTAGGCAGTTGGTCGGGGCAACAGGCGAAGTTGCACATCTCACTAGTAGGGATTCTTTGATGGTGAAAAATTGCACATCCATGAGGGTAGAGAAAAGTTGCCTATAGGCAGGACCCTAATATTGTACATCTCAGTAGCAGGGGGGTTGGGACAGGGAGCTAGTAGTGAAAACTACAAATTCATGCGGTATGAGTGAAAGTTCCACATCGACTGTTATGCAGTTGGCCGGGGAAGCATCCGAAGTTGCACATCCACTACAAGGCAGTTGGCCGAGACAGGAATCAGTGAAAACTGCACATTCACAAGCAGGGGAAAAGTTGCACATTGACTACTAGGCAGTTGGCCGGGGCAACAGACGAAGTTGCGCATCTCACTGGTACGGGGGTAGTTTAGAGTGGAGGTGTCATCAGTGAAAACTGCACATCCATGGGTAGGAAAAAAGTTAGACATTGACGGTTAGGTAGTTGCACATGGACTGCTATGCAGTTGCACTTAACGGGGAGTAAATTCCATTAAAAAAAGTTCGTCAAAACGTACACATGCGGGGTCTAGTTTCGAAGAGCGGCGTCGTGAGGTTTCCTACGGTGAAAGCGGATTTTAATTTCAATATTCGATTCAAAAGTTATGACCTTTTTTGAAAAATGAAAACCGAATTAAATGCGTCCACACATGTTCGCATTAGTGAAACTACACATGCATAAGTAGGGAGAAAGTTGCCCATCGACTGCCATGTAGTTGCACATTGACTGCTAGATAGTTGCACCAAACGGAGATTAAATTGCACACAAAAAATATGTCAAAACATACCCATGCGGGATTTAGTTTCAAAGAGCACGTCGCGAGGATTCGAACGGTGAAAACGAATCTTAATTCCGATTCGCGGATTGAAAGTTATGCCTTTTTGAATTTTTGAAACCACGAATTAAATGCACAAGAGAACAAAATGCGTGCACTTGAGGAGATAGTTGTGCGTGCATTTAATACGTCGTGGAAAAATGGACCAGGTGAAAACTTTTCTAATCAGAAAGGGGGCAATAAGTTTCCTAAAATGGCCGGCTACCACGGAGCGCTAACAGGCAGTTGTTTGCCCGCTAGACGCGTGCTTTAATACGTTGTGGAAAAATGAACCAGGTGAAAAACTTTCCTAATCAGAAAGGGGGACAATAAGTTTTGTATAATGATCGGCTGCCATGGAGCGCTAACGGGCAGCTGTTTGCCCGCTAGACGCATCCAAAAGGCATTATTATCACAATATTTCCTAATGCGGCTAATCAATTCTCGTACAACATTCGAAATGTTGTGTGCAGCTTCATCGTCGATGTAGCTGAGTAGGTGCACCAAAAATTACTTCCTTGGCTGGTCACCATGCATCCTGAATGAGAATAATAAGTCATCATCTTGGAGTTTTCGCATAGTAGAATGTCAAATTGTGAAACAATGAATACTAACCCTGCAAATTGGTTGATTTAGTTCTTTTCCGTTCCATGAGTGCATAAAACTAAAAGCATAATAACCAGACAACTTTGAGTGCTTGGTTTAGGTAAAATGCAATCCTCTTAAGGTCCCGAAGCATCTTAAGCTCGACCAAGGCAATAGATATGCCAAGGGAGTCCAATATAGCGACAGTTTTGGCATATTGGTCGATGGCGAACAAGATAAAGTGGCCAAGGGAAGCATATGGAAATACGATCTGCAAACAGTATCTATTAGAAAAACAAAACAAAAAAACAAGACAATACATATAATAGATAAGGAACCAATATTACCAATCTGCATGATAAAATGCTATAGTCCATCCTAGGCCAACTATGAAGTAGTTTTGCTAGGGAATGAATATCCGATGTGCGTAGCTTTGGATCTCATGCATATTCGGACACCACTGGGTAAACATTAGACTTAAAAACAAGGTAAAATAATGATGTGTGATTGTAATAGTAACTTACAAAAAAAATTAGGTCCATGCAATGATATGGAATCTCTTTCAACATCTATAACTCATCACATGCCAATATGCTGCCATGTGGAAAGACTTGCAATCCATAGCCTAGTCAGTCTTGAGCATGTCCTGAATTTTCTTGAGACTTGTGCTAATTGGATAAGGCTTTGAGGTCACTAACCATTCCTTCCTATGAAATAATCGGTTGCATTAGAAATTATGCCATCGGAAGAATGGATATTAACTTGCAACTTGCCCTAAGAGACGACATACTCCAAGCACTTGACATCATCGATCGACATGATGCATTTGCGTAGTTCGCCAAGTAACTCACGTGAGTTCTCGGACACGTTGCGAGAGGGAAGGATACATAGTGATGATTTGTCTTTGATTAAATCATTACTTGATTCTGATTCCATGATTTGCTTGGCTAGACTCTGCTCATTTGTATCTTCGGATGCATCTATAATATGAACAGCTTGTGTGAACTCCGGATTCCCGTTCAACCAGTTTAGTTCTCAGTCGTGCAATATAACCGCCAATTTTTGCCTAAATTGCTTCATATCCTCCAGTGAAATAACAATCGGATTAATGTTGAAAAAAATTTCAAGATGCAAGCTATTTCCTATGATTGTTAAATAAATACCTGTGTGATGGTGTCAGATAGCTCATCTCCTGACCGGTATTCCATGTGATTGATCAAGAACAACCCACATGATGTCCTACAAGATTACAAGATATTTGTGGATCAACAAAAAACAATTTAAAACAACCAGTCTATAAACTAAATTTTAGATATTAGATCGTTGCATGAAGATGAAGGACTGTCATTGGATTATCATGATTGGCAATGTTGAATGTACCCATCTTCCTGCGCTCGCTCATACGAATATCTTTGATTGGCCATGATGTAACATCCAGGATCTGTCACTTACGGTAGAAACAAAGTTGAATATCACATGGCAGGTGCACTAAATTACCACGCGAAATAGAGATTTTTTTGGCAAAAATCGAAGATCAATGGACTACAGTTGGGACTAATAAAATACTTGTAAGGGTATGTTGTCTTGATGGTTGCGCATGTATGGCGGGCGTACTTGGTGAGGGGACTGCAGGTCCACCTGTTGCCTCAGCGTTGTCAGATTAGTCAGATGATGGGACGGTATGGCGTATTCAAATCGGTTTCACCTGACGGTGCGAAAGGGCGAAAATGAACATCCATTTAACAAAATTGTGATAAAGTTGAGCAAGCCAAAAAACTAAGGGCAAACCCGATTAGCGGAACTAACTAAGGACAGAAGTGCAAAAAAAACTCCAAAGTTTAATATTCAAATAACTAAAGAAAAATGTGATCAATTGACATGAGCATACCTCAGATGGTTAGGTTCAAATTCTAGACTTGACGCTGGTGCTCGTATTTTCCCTATTTGTTACTCTCTTTTCTTCAGATGTCGTGTCCATGTTGACAAACATTCCTGAGTCAACATGGCCCTAGTTTTTTGAGGAAAAAATATTAGGAAAAAAGATTAAACCGTACAAGCCAGTGAATTCTTTTTTTGAATTATTTGGATTTCTTACCACATGTGTCACGTGGACAAGTCAGTGAATTCTTTTCAGATTCTATAACTCCCGAATGTGCCATATTTCTACTCCTTATCCCGAACGCTTTAACTACCATTAGATCAGAGAGCACGGATCTTGGCGCAGGGCGAGGGCCACGTCACTTTTTCAGTCGTTCGAGAGGGCGGCCGAAGTGAGCGAACGATTCTCCTTTTTCCCTT
Organism: Elymus sibiricus; assembly: GCA_039707655.1. Lineage (NCBI taxonomy): Eukaryota > Viridiplantae > Streptophyta > Magnoliopsida > Poales > Poaceae > Elymus > Elymus sibiricus. The sequence goes on along the minus strand of CM077666.1, from coordinate 130,848,580 downwards.
TTTACCCACACAGCCACACACACACCTCACTGTCTCTCTCACTTTCCCCTTCTCCTCGTCGACCACCCCCTGCCCGATGACTTTTGCTGGAGATTCCCAGAGGCGGAGATGGCGACAGACCATGGATCCGGCGATTGTCGACGCGGCGAGGATCTGGTGGCACGGGGAGTGCACGGCGGTGGTACGGGAGAGGGGCCACGGCGGGGGAAGTGGAGCTCGCGCTCCCGGTTCCCCACCTGAAAGATCGTGGATGTCGCCTAGAGGGGGTGAATAGGCGCTTTAAAGTAATAACGGTTTAGGCTTGAACAATGCGGAATAAAACTAGCATTTAATTTGTCAAGCACAAAACCTAAATCGACTAGGCTCACCAATGGGCACCAACAACTTATGCTAAGCAAGATAAACAACTAAGTGATAGCAAGATATATAACATGAAACACTATGGCTATCACAAAGTAAAGTGCATAAATAAAGGGCTTGGGTAAGAGATAACCGAGGCACGCGGAGACGACGATGTATCCCGAAGTTCACACCCTTGCGGATGCTAATCTCCGTTTGGAGCGGTGTGGAGGCACAATGCTCCCCAAAATGCCACTAGGGCCACCGTAATCTCCTCACGCCCTCGCACAATGAAAGATGTCGTGATTCCACTAAGGGACCCTTGAAGGCGGTCACCGAACCCGTACAATTGGCAACCCTTGGGGGCGGTCACCGGAACCCGTACAAATTGCTCAGGGCAATCTCCACAACTTAATTGGAGACCTCGACGATTGCCCGGAGTTTTCCACCACAATGATTGAGCTTCGCAACACCAATCGTCTAGGGCACCAAAGCACCCAAGAGGAACAAGCTCAAGGGTGCCCAAACACCCAAGAGTAATAAGCTTCTCAACTTTTCACTTCCACGTATCACCATGGAGAACTCAAACCTATGCACCAAATGCAATGGCAAGGGCACACGGAGTGACCAAGTCCTTCTCTCTCAAATCCCACCACAACAACTAATGCTATGGAGGAAAATGAGAGGAAGAACAAAGAGAAAAACACAAAGAACTCCAAGTGTAGATTCAAAGGGGTTCCCCTCACTTAGAGGGGAAAGTGATTGGTGGAAATGTGGATCTAGATCTCCTCTCTCTTTTCTCTCAAAAACTAGCAAGAATCCATGGAGGGATTGAGAGATAGCAAGCTCGAAGAAGGTCAACAATGGGGGGCAAACACGAGCTCCAAACATTGGGACCGTTGGGGAAGAGGCCCCCTTAAATAGGCCCCCCCAAATCCAACCGTTATGCCAACAAGTCGTGCTCAAGCGGTACTACCGCTCGGGGGAGCGGTACTACCGCTTAGCACGGTCAAAACAGCCCAACGAGACAGAAAAACACGAACGGTAGTTCTGCCGGAGCAGTACTACCGCTCGGGGGAACAGTACTACCGCTCTACTATCGCTCAAGCAGATTGGGCAACAGAAGCATAAAAATATGCGGAAGTGGTTGCGGTAGAAGGAAGCGGAAGTACCGCGCAAGCGATACTACCGCTCGGGGGAGCAGTACTACCGCTTAGAGCAGTACTACCGCTCTACTACCGCTTAAAACTGAAAAACTGCCCAAGCAAAACAGAAGGAAGCTCCAATACTGAAACTGTTATAACTACTGCAAACGGACTCCGAAATCAGCAAACTCAAGCTTGTTGGATAGAAGACGACAAGTACTATCCAACAGCGACTGGATATTAAGAACTAGCAATGGAGAAGAAATGCCAATAGGATAGGAAGAGGACCTTCCCCAACTATGAACCGGCAAACTCTCCAACACCGAAAAACTCAAAGATGATGCATGCGAACTCCGTTTTCGATGAGCTTGAGTTTGACAAGAAGACGAACACAAACTCTAAAACCTCACAAAGAGAAGAGTCAAATAAGAACCAAGAAAGATGATGCCAAGGATGCAATGGTTTGAGCTCTCTACAAACAATACGAACAAGTTACTCACTAGAGAGCCCCCTTGATAGTACGGCTATCGATCCTATAATCCGGTCTCCCAACTAACACCATGAGACCGATAAAATAGAAAACCTATCAAGGACAAACCTTTGCCTTGTGCATAGTCCACTTGAGCTAGATGATGACGATCTTGTCCTCCTCAAGATGGACCACCTTTCTCGATTGCGCTGGCTCGACGAAGACTAGTAGATTGCTCCCCCATACTCCACTATGGGTGAGCCACTCTTCGGCACATCTTCACATGTCCATTGTCACCACAATGGATGGCAAGCTTCAAGCATGTGATCTCTTCGTGATGCTCCACTTGAACTTGCACACCGCAAACTTGATGACGATCACCACTTGATGTCATCCTCCATGGGTCATAGGATATCTTCCTTTTGATGCACGCCCATGGAAACATACTTAACCCCATAAAGAACTCTCACATAGACCATGGGTTAGTACACAAAGCATAATGGACAATGCTTACATACCATGAGATCACTCGATCCCACTCGGTACACCTTCTACGCTCTATGTGTTGATCAACTTGAATCTCCCTTTGTACTTAGTCTTGATCAACAATGCATCATATCTCCTACTTATAGCCCTGAAACCAACGGATTATCTTCAAGCAAAGACTATGGACAAACCCTTCAAATGTAACTCAAGGCAACAATTAGTCCATAGAGATTGTCATCAATTACCAAAACCAAACATGGGGGCACCATGCTCTTTCACCACCCCTTTCCGTCGTTGGCCATCCACGGGGCGTGGACTCTCTTCCCCTGTAACATCCCCAGATTACTAAACCCTGGTTATGCTAGTCAGTCATGCCAAGTCATCATCATTATGCCCTAAGAAAAACAATTAAGAAATATTCCAACCTCAAATTCAAATTTAGAATTAAGTCCAAATTAATAATTATCCAAACAGCAAAACAAAAATGTTCATAATATTGCAAAAATTCCCAAAGCTATTATAAAAGTAAAACCAACATTAATTAAATTCCCAATTTGACCCTAGCAACCAAAACAGAGGTCCAGCAGCAATTTATCTGACCTTTTCAATTTCTAAAACTATTAAAACCATTCCAAATTTCCCAAACTTTTTGTGGCAGTGCCACACATTACCTAGTATTTGATTTGGCAAGTCCCATATTTTACAAAATACATTTGCTGCTAAAAAGAAAATGCAACAGAAAAGAATAAAAGAAAACAGAAAATAAAAGAAGAAAAGGCCTAGGCGCTACTGTGCTGCTGGTCCGCAAGTGCACAGTGTGCCTGGCCCAGTCCAGCTCCCTCACCTCTGCCCGAGCGCCGCCGTCGCCGCATCGCTGCTCCGCCGTGGCCACTGCCCTCCCCGAGCCTTCTCTTTCTGTCCAGGAGGTTCGTCGACGTCCGCTACGTCTTCTACACCGACGAGCGCACGCCGGGGAGCTCCTCATCGAGCGGATCGAGCCGCCCCTCTTCGTCTCGGCCACCGGCGACCACCGTCATCCCCGACCTCACCAACGCTCCTAAGCCCCTCGCCGGCCTTCTTGAGCCGCTCGGTGAGCTCCCCTCTCTCCTCCCCCTCTCCGTTTGGTCCCGCGCGCCTCCTAGCTAGCTGTTCCGCCGTCGCCGTAGCTCGTCGCCGCCGTTCGCCTCGCCACCACGGCCACCGCTCGCTAAGCTCGAAGCCGAGCCGCGCATCGTGCTCCTGGAGCTCCTAGGAGTCTAGCGAGCTCTCGCACGCGTCCTCCCGTGCCCCGTAGCGACAAGCTCGACTTCGGCCGAACTCCGGAGACCGTCGCGGTCGATGCCGCCGTCGTTTTAGCCCGTCTCTGGCCGAGCCAGCGCCACCGCTAGATGCGGCACTTCGCGCACGTTCGAACGCGCCGTCCCGCGCCCGTTTTGGCCCACCGCAGGCGAAATCCGACGCCATCCAGTGCGCCTCCGCCGCGAAATGCGGTCGTCGGTGTTTAAACGCCGGCCGGCCGATGTGGCACCCCTCTGGGCCACTGACCGCTGGGTCCCGCGGACCCCGTTGACTAGGTTGACCCAGTCAACGTGCTGACTGGGCATCCCAGTCACTGCCATGCGGGTCCCGCCCGCTTAATTACCGTTTTAGGTTAATTTAAGTAAATAGTTAACTAATGTGTCACTGACAGTAGGCCCCACTAGCTAATTAACCTAATTAGTTAAAATTAAACTCTGTTTAATTAGCTGTGTCACTGACAAGTGGGTCCCAGTGGTCAGGTTTGACCCTGACCAGCTGGGTTTGACCGCTGACGCAATGCTGACGTCACATGTCACTGTTTTGGATAATTCGGAATTTATTAATTAAAACAATTCCAGAAAATGATTAAAAACTTTGAAAAATCATATAAAATAAACCGTAACTCGGATGAAAATAATTTATATATGAAAAATGATCACAAAAATATGAAGAATCCGAATATGTCATCTGCACTCATGTTGGAACCCTCTAAGTAGATGAACATGGAACTTCTTGCCCGTTTCCGATAGATGAATAGTGCATGACTTTGGATAAATAATTCCAAATAAATTCCTAAAACATCTAAAATATTCAGAGATGCAGTATATCACCCCTGCATATCATTTAGGCATGTCGTGCATAGTGATTGTATTTGTATGCTTGTATTTATCTGTTTCTTCCCCCTCTTCTTCTCCGGTAGACTCCGAGACCGCTGCCGAACCGGGGACCGACTACACCGTTGAAGATTCCTTTTCGCCTGTAGAGCAACCAGACAAGCAAACCCCCTTGAGCATGCCTATATCACCTATTCTTTCTCCCTCCTGCTTGCATTAGAATTTGCTACTGCTTTTGATTGATCCTATTCCGATGCATAGCATGTTTTTGTAAACTGCTATTGATACCTTACCTACTATCCTAAATGCTTAGTATAGGTTGGATGGAAATCCATCGGTGGCCCCTCTTCCTTGTCCTAGTTGCCCCGCTTAGATACCAGTGCCCTGATCGATGTGATCGACGGGCTGAGACCAGCACATCACCACACACCTCCCTAAGTTGCTCGACTCAGCAGAGCTAACATCGAGTGCCGAGGGTGATACCTCTTATCTCACTCCTGATGTTGCCTCTGTGGTACAGCTAGTTGGTTGTGGGTTACCGAGGGTGATTCCTCTTTTACCACCTCCAACGAAGCTTATGTCGTGCAACCCCGCAAGTGAGAATACTATCGAGGGTGATTCCTCCGGGTTAACCTTGACGGATACGTCGAGAGGGAAATCCAATGAGGGTGATTCCTCGGATTCCTTCTTGATGTTATGAACACACAGTTACCTGGGTTTTACTACAGACACTGGATAAAGACGAGTCGACCCCGAGGGGTACCCGCGAGAGATACATATGAAAGTCAGGCGGGACCGGAGAGCACCCGCGAGAGTTACTGTGGCGGCTGGCTGTTTAGCGGTACCACCCAGGTTGTGGTGGTAGCTCCGGACTTGTCCCGACAGCCGTCACTAAAATTAATAATGCACTAACGGATTTGGGTATTGATCTGAGTTGGCCACTGGCCTATACGCACTACCACCACGCGGGATAATGGTTTAATGGGGCCCTCGGAGCCGTATGTATTATCTGAAAGCTCTGTCAGACGTCCAGTTCAGCATTGCGGCACGGCCGGGTCGGCACCCTAGAGGTGGTGTGTGACATCCCCAGATTACTAAACAGTGGTTAGGCTAATTAGCCATGCCAATTCATCATCATTAAGCCCTATAAAAACAATCAAGAATAATCCAACTTCAAAATTCAAATTTTAAAATAAAGTCAAAATTAGTAATTATCCAAACAGCAAAACAAAAATGTTGATAATATTAAAAATATTCCCAAAGCAATTATAAAAATAAAGCCAACATTATTTAAATTCCAAATTTGACCCTAGCAACCAAAACAGTACGCAAAACAACCTTATTAAATCCATTTTCATTTCTGAAAAATACAAATGAATTCAATTCAGTCCCAAACTTTTTATGGCAATGCCTAAAAATGCCAGGGATTTATGTGGACTAGATCCATATTTTTCCTTAGCCATTTGGTAGCTTAAATATTTCCTTTCCTATCTCTGTTTATTAAATAAAAGAGAAAACAGAGAAAAATGAAAAAAGGGAAAAGCCTTACCTGGCCTCTGGGCCGTAGCCACAGCCAGCCCAGCCCACTCCCACCTGCTCCTTCGTCCTTCTCGCGCCGTGTCACCATGGCCGTGGCTGCACCCCTCCTCGCCGGCTGCTCCTCGACGTGTGGAGCCACAGGGACGACGGAGGCGATAAGGAGGAACCCCACCTGCTCCCCTGGCTCCTCCTACCCACTCTCCCCCTCCTCCATCGCTCTCTCTCTCGCTCTCCACCGACGGCCGAGCGCTGCCGTGGCCGCGCCGCCTCGATCCCGTGGCCTCCGTGTCCGCCGCGGCGTCTAACCGTGTCCAAGAGCTCCGCCTCGCTCATCTACGTCGGCTGGAGCCACCCATTCGAGCCGGGCGCCTCCACATCCGCCGCATCGAGCTTCTCCTTCCCGTCGGGCACCGCCGTCCGCCGTCTTCGATCCGCCTCGTCTCGGCGCTACTAAACCTACACCGGACCACCGTGCGTCCCCACAGTGAGCATCCGTCTTTCCCCTCTCTTCTCTTGGTCATCCGCGAGCTCTAGGCCGTAGAACCACCGAGGCCGAACTCGCCGCCGCACGAACTCATCGCCGGCCATGTTCCGGTGACCGCATGCCCGCGCAACCATGTCCATCGATCTCGCAAGCTCGCGTAGCACGTCCCTACCCGTTTAGTTCGAGCCGTTGCGCGCTGCCCCGCCGTTTTCGTTGTCGCCCGAAAGCTACCGCCGCCTAACCTCGTCGCCGGCGTCGTTTCCGGCGGCCCCAGCTCCGGCCAGTACCACCATTGGACGCGCGGCAGAGTGGCCGTTCGAAAGAACCCACCCGCGCCCAAAACGAGCCAGTGTGGGCGATTCCCGAGCCTCGCCGGCGAAGAACCGCCGCGGGAGAGCTCGCCGGCATCACTCCGGCGCCGGTGCTGACCTGGCTACCCACGTGGCACCGCCTGGGTCGCTGTCAGCCGGGCCCCGCGGGCCCAGTTGACCAGTTGACCAAGTCAACTGGCTGACTGGGCTGGTCCAGTCACTGACCAGTGGGCCCGTTGACTGGTTAACTGGTCAGCCTACCGCTGACGCAATGATGGCGTCAACATGATGTCATATTCCTTTTCTGGATAATTCGGATTAAATTAAATAACTCCAGGATTTTCAGAAAATAGTTTAAAACTTTGAAAATTCATAGAAATTCAACCGTAGCTCGGATGAAAAAGTTTTCTACATGAAAGTTGCTCAGAAAAATCCCACGAACCCGATCGTGCCGTCTGTTTTCATGTCGGGACCCTCTACGTAGGAGAACCCGCAACTTCTCGTCTGTTTTCGGTAGATGGATAGTGCATACATACCGGTTAATAATTCCAACTTAAATCCTAAAATAATTAAAATGGTTTAGAGATGCATTAGGTCATCCCTGCACCGCATTTTAGCATGTCATGCTCTGTGTTGCTTTGTATGCTGTGTATTTATCTGTTTCCTCCCCCTCTTCTCTCTCCGATAGATTCCGGCACTGACGTGGCCCCTGAGAACTACTTCATCATCGCCAACCCTTCTTTTCTGGCAAAGCTTCCAGGCAAGCAAACCCCCTTGAGCATGCCTATATCACCTATTCTTTCTCCCTCCTGCTTGCATTAGAATTTGCTACTGCTTTTGATTGATCCTATTCTGATGCATAGCCTGATTTTGTAAACTGCTATTGATAATTTACCTGCTATCCTAAATGCTTAGCATAGGTTGGATGGAAATCTATCTATGGCCCTTCTTCCTTGTCCTAGTTGCCCCGCTTAATTACCAGTGCCCTGATCGATGTGATCGACGGGCTGAGACCGGCACATCACCACACACCTCCCTAAGTTGCTCGACTCTGCATAGCTAACATCGAGTGCCGAGGGTGATACCTCTTATCTCACTCCTGATGTTGCCTCTGTGGTACAGCTAGTTGATTGTCGGTTACCGAGGGTGATTCCTCTTTCACCACCTCCGACGAAGCTTCTGTCGTGCAACCCCGCAAGTGTGAATACCATCGGGGGTGATTCCTCAGGGTTCACCTTGACGGTTACATCGAGTGGGAACCCAACGAGGGTGATTCCTCGGATTCCCCCTTGATGTATGGACACACTATTACTCTACATTTAATTCAGTTCCTTGTTAAAGACGGGTCGACCCCGAGGGGTACCCGCGAGAGAAACACGTGAAAGTCGGGCGGGCCCAAAGAGCACCCGCGAGAGTTACTGTGGCGGCTGGCTGTTTAGCGGTACCACCCAGGTTGTGGTGGTAGCTCCGGACTTGTCCCGACAGCCGTCACTAAAATTAATAATGCACTAACAGATTTGGGTATTGATCTGTGTTGGCCACTGGCCTATACGCACTACCACCACGCGGGATAATGGTTTAATGGGGCCCTCGGCGCCGTATGTATCAGCCGAAAGCTCTGTCAGACGTCCAGTTCAGCATTGTGGCCGGGTCGGATCGTGCCGTTGGCGCTGGTATCCACCCTACACACAACGACCCGGAGTGCATAGGGCGATGGCCCAAGACCCCTGAGCGCTTAGGATGTAGACCGGCGGGGACCTCTCTGCTGAGCTCTAGGTAGGGCTGCGGTGTGTCGATCAGCCGAGGCCGAGCATGACCCAGGAAAGTGTGTCCGGCCAAAGTTAATCGAGCATGTTGGGTAACAGTAGTGCACCCCTGCAGGGAAGATTATCTATTCGAATAGCCGTGTCCACGGTAATAGGACGCTCAGTGTTGTATCCCGATCTACTACAACTTGAACTGGATACATGTTAATTAATTGTAAGCTCCGGGATCGCTTTCTCGCAGGGAGTCGAGGAAGGATCTCTGGGCTTTGCTACTACATGCTTGTTGTCTTGTTAAATACTGCTAATCTGCACTCTTCTAATGCTGCAAGACGCTGAAGATGCTAGTCTTCGATAGGCTAGGCTTTCCCCTCTATTCTGGCATTTCTGCAGTCTAGTCCACAGATACAGCCATTTCCTTTGATACCGATGCATACTTAGTATAGTTCTGATGTAAGTCTTGCGAGTACTTTGGATGAGTACTCACGGTTGCTTTGCTACCTCTTTTCCCCATACCCGATTGCTGCGACCAGATGACGGAGCCCCGGAGCCAGATGATTCCGCCGACGACTACTACTACCCCGGCGGAGCTTGCTTTTACATGAAGACCGACAACCAGGAGTAGTTTAGGAGGCTCCCAGGCAGGAGGCCTGCGCCTTTTCGATCACAGTCGTTGTTTGTTTTCGCCTTCTTAAGGCACATTTGTTTAACTTTGTGTCTGTACTCAGATACTGTTGTTGTTTCCGCTAACGCTTGAATGCGAGCTTTTGTATTCGAGCCCTCGAGGCCCCTGGATTGTTATATAAAGCTTGAATTATTTTATTTGTGTAGAGTTGTGTTGTGATATCTTCAAGTGAGTCCCTAGGCTTGATCGTGTGCATTTGCGTGTATGGTTAGTGCACGATTAAGTCGGGGGCGTCACATGGTGCCTGGATCGCCCTGCTCGCAACGACCCAGAGTGCAAAGGGCGATGGGCCCAAGACCCCTGAACACTTAGGATGTAGACCGGCGGGGACCTCTCTGCTGAGCCTAGGTAGGACTACATCGTGTCGATCAGCCGAGGCCGGGCATGACCCAGAAAAGTGTGTCCGGCCAGAGTTAATCGAGCGTGTTGGGTAACAGTAGTGCACCCCTGTAGGGAAGATTATCTATTCGAATAGCCGTGTCCACGGTAACAGGACGCTCAGTGTTGTATCCCGATCTACTACAACTTGAACTGGATACATGTTACTTTAAATTGTAAGCTCCGGGATCGCTTTCTCGCAGGGAGTCGAGGAAGGATCTCTAGGCTTTGCTACTACATATTTATTGCTTTATTATATGCTACCAATCTGCGCTCTTCTAATGCTGCAAGACACCGAAGATGCTAGTCTTCGATAGGCTAGGCCTTCTCTCTATTCTGCCATTTCTGCAGTCTAGTCCACAGATACAGACCCTTCCCTTTGATACCGATGCATGATTAGCATAGTTCTGATGTAAGTCTTGCGAGTACTTTGGATGAGTACTCACGGTTGCTTTGCTTCCCCTTTTCCCCATACCCGATTGATGCGACCAGATGACGGAGCCCCGGAGTCAGCTGCCCCAGCCGACGACTACTACAACCCCACCAGTGGAGCTTACTTCTACGTGGAGACCGACGACCAAGAGTAGTTAGGAGGCTCCCAGGCAGGATGCCTGCGCCTTTTCGATCTAGTTGTCATTGTTTTGCTCTGCCTTCTTAAGGCATCTCTGTTTAACTTTTATGTCTGTACTCAGATATCTGATGCTTCCGCTGATGCTTGTATGACTCAAGCTTATGTATTCGAGCCCCCGAGGCCCCTAGCTTGTAATATAAACCTTGTTTTGTTTTATTTGTGTTTAGAGTTGTGTTGTGATATCTTCAAGTGAGTCCCTAGGCTTGATCGTGTGCATTTGCGTGTATGATTAGTGCATGGTCGGGCCGGGGGCGTCACATCCCCTCTCCGCCGGTGGCTGTCAACGGGCGTGACACGGCCGTGTTGCTGGATCACATCCGCATCAGGTGCGCGCCGTCCTTGACATGCTCGCTTCGCGCGGCGGCCGTGCCGCCTCAACTACTGCGATCCGTCCGATTGGGACGGAGGTTACGAGCCGCGGTGCCTGCCCATCGGCGAGCGGCGATGCTGGTACGTACGAGTTCCCGTGCGCCTCCATTAGCCCCTGTTGGTTGCTCGGACGCTTGTTATTTCGCCACTCTCCCTCTGGCCTCTGGCTGAATTTTCTAATGGCGACTGTGGCGCATGTGTGTGCAAATGGGAAGCCCCTCATGAAGGCGGTCGTCCCTCGCGCTGCACCGGGAGCTCCCCTTCCAGGCCACCCATCTCCATGCTGCCTCACGGCGACATTGTCATCCTCATCGTGAATGACGGCGATGTGGGCGCGCCGACGGGCTATACCCGCAGGTCTTTGAGGCATTCCACCGGATCAACGACACGGGCGCAAGGTCAACAGATCGGCCACGAGGCAGGTGACAGAGAGGGTGATAGAGAGGTACTGGCAGCAGCCTCCGCCGACAAACAACTCGATGTGAGTCTAGTGCCCCTCTGTATACCTAACTTTTTCCAGCAAACTTTGGCAAATTTTCAATGGTTCCATGAAATGCTGCTATGCCTTCGAATTTTGCCATGTTTCCAATTCTGTTTGTCATGCCAAAATTGCCATGGTTATAGGTTGAAAACAACTTATGTTGTTATTTGTTATTTTCTTGCCATGTATCAATACATGTCATGTATTCCCATTTTTACATGTCTTTCACATTTTTTTGCCATGGCAAATTCCTTTTTCTTCCGAATTTGCAACTTAACACTTGTTGTTCTCATGGCATAGTTAATTCTAGATTCACGGCAAAAAGAATATGCTAAGTAAGATCAATATGCACGGCAACTCTCTTGGACAAGATTGAGTAAAAAAACAGAATTGCCATGGTTCATTAATTAAATTTGCCATGGCATACAAAGTGAACTTGCCATGGACCATAACAAAAGTAGTTTGACATTGTCTACAAGAAAGAAATTTTGCCATGGGCCGTAAAATGAAATTGCCATGGAAAAAATTCAATGACTTTTTCCTTTTAAAAAAATGTGTTGTGCCATGACAAGTGTATTTTGCTAACGTGGCAAAAGCTATAATTTGCCATGGCAAAAAAAATAATAACTTTTTGGCTTGTAAAATAATGTGTTGTGGCAATGGCAAGAGTTTTGTTTTGACGATATGGCAAAAGCTAAAAACACTTTTGCCATGGCAAAACTTGCAAGTAATATGGCAACTTTTAGTAAATTTTATCTAAAAAACAAGCGTTAGCTTGCCATGGCAGAAAATATATCTAAAAGAAATAAATTTGCCATGGGCCGTAAAGTGAATTTGCCATCGCAAAATTTTCAAATAATATGGCAAATTTTATCTAAAATTTTGTGCATGAATTTGCCATGGCAAAAATATTTATCTAACAGAAAGAAATTTGCCATGGTACGTAAAGTGAATTCGCCATGGCAAAATTTTAATGACTTTTGCCTTCATAAAAAATATTTTTTGCCATGGCAAGTGTTGTTTTTTGGTGAAAAATTTACTTCTTATTTTTGCCATGGCAATTTTACCTTTTTTGGAATGGCAAATTTACCTATATTGCCACGGCAATATAGGACCTTTAAATGGCAAAACAAATTGGCAAATTTTACTTTTAATTTGCCATGGCAATTTTTCCTATATTGACATGGAAAATTTATCTATAACGCCATGGTAATTTCTTTTTAACGTCTTTTTTCTGTGAAAATTTTACTTTTTATTTTGCCATGGCATTTTTTACCTTTTTGCCATGGCAAATTTACCTATATTGCCACGACATTTTTTAACCTTTACATACATGTCAATATAATCGCTAATGGCAATTTTTTCATGCCAAATTAACTTTATGGGACTATGGCAATTTACTCTAATTTTGTTGCAAATTTTACTTTACATATGATCCGTGGCAATTTTCACGTTTTCATCTTTCATGGGACTACGGTAAATTACTTTAAGAAACATGGCAATTACTACCCAAACAATATATGGTACATTTTTTTGTGTGTTCTACATGATGAATTTTTTTTATACACATTTTTTGTGTCTTCATGCATATATTAAAAGTACCCCTAAAAAAATTTAATGCACATTTTTTTGCCACTATGTAAATATGCAAATTGCCATTACTTCTTCCTTTTTTGTGCCATTTGAAAACATAAACTTGAACATGACAATTTTTTTTCATAGCATGGCAAAAGACCATGGCATTTTTGTCGTGCAAAAGACCAATGTTTATTAGTCACAGAAAAACCGGGCTTTATTAGTCATAGCTTAAACTGGGCTTCATTTTTCGTTTTCTTTTTTCACAGAAAAAAAGGCCTGTAGGCCTTGTGGGGGAGGGGGTTCGCGCTGCGGCGCTTCTCGTCCCGAACGAGCCCCCTCCCGGTAGCTACGAGTGGTTCGGTCTGGGGGCCTCCCAGACTGAACGCTCAGGAGATATCGACGTCCATTCTTTTTTGGAGGAAATAACTTCGGAAACTTTGTGGAAAAAAAAAAGAAGCGTTTTCTCAAAAAAAAAAAAAAAAAAAAAAGAAGCGAATGGTGAGTCTCATCCTACTCGAACCCAAACGCAGCAGCAGATAATGATGACGCGAGCGATCCTTGCGCGCGACCCGAAACGGAATGGCTCCGGCATGACCGCTCCTGATCTCATCCTACCTGGATAATAACGCCGTCCTTATCCCGGCAAGTCCTACGGGTCTTTTATTTGTTTGTTGGTCGATCAGTCCACTTCGGCGCTACCTGCTCCTCCTCCCCGATCCGTCTGCCTCCTTCCCTCCCGGCTCGCGTCGCCTGCCGTCGTACCCGGAGGAGGGGATTCGCGTGGGCGCCGACGAGGCGGACCGGTCACCTGCAGCCATGGTCGGGCGCAGCTCCCTCCCGGATGGGGCCCTCTTCCTCGGACTGGACAGCTCCACTCAGTGAGTCCTCCTTCCTTATCCCTTTTCTTGCGTTTTTTCTTCAGTAGTTTTTGGCTGTTTGGACGCCGGATCTTGTGCAACTTGTTCGTGCGGATCGAATGTTGATCATCGTTCTGGTCGATGGGGATGATGCGGCCGATCGAGGAGGTGTGAAGTTGAATTGCAACTGCCTTTTGTGGAAGAGAAATGTTGTTGCGTAGAATTGTACTCTTTGGTGATAAGATTATCTGGCTCTCTAGTATCTATGGTGCCTAACTGAAGATGTTAGATGTAAGACAGTGGTACGCAGGGATAGTGGTTTTTTAAGTTCGTAATTGAAAGGTTTTCCCCACAAGATTGAATCCAGAAAAAAAAAAAACCCAGAAATGTCAATGCGAATAGCTTTTTTTTTTTAGGTAAATGAGAATAGCTGGTGCGAAGATCTAACCCTACATCTAGATACATCCGTATGAGCGTCAACTAATATGGGACGGAGGAAGTATGAGATATGAGGTTTCATGAGTGCAGACACTTGTGTGTCAGGTTCTGCCGTTCTGGGTTCAGCTCTATGGCCATGCTAATCACCTATGCACCTCACTCCTATTAAACCATACACAGGCAACAGACCGAGGGCGCAGTTTGGGCATGTTGTTTCTTTTCTTTTAGATCCCGCATGCTGATAAAGCCTTGTTCGCTTTACCCGACAATGCACCCACCATTTGCTTCAGATGTGCTTATTCATTTTTCCTTTTGTTATTATCATGATAATTGTGCAGTTTACCACCATTGTGGGATCTAATTTTGCAATCTTATGCTACAGGTCTGTGAAAGCTACTGTGCTGAGCAATGAGTTAATAATAGTCGCTTCTGAAACTGTTAATTTTGACTCTGAATTACCGCACTACAAAACCGAGGGTGGGGTTTACAGAGATCCTACAGATGACGGCCGTATATATTCACCAACCATTATGTGGGTGGAGGCTTTGGAACTGCTTCTTGAGAAACTAAAACCAAAGATCAACTTCAGTAAGGTTGTGGCTGTTTCAGGGAGTGGGCAACAACATGGCAGTGTTTACTGGAAGAAGGGTAGTCAAGCTGTACTGTCTTCCCTGGATCCTAGTAAGAGCTTGGTATCCCAGCTTAAGGAGGCCTTTTCTACCATGGACTCGCCGATATGGATGGACAGTAGCACTACCAAGCAATGCAGAGAAATAGAAAATGCTGTAGGAGGAGCATTGGAGTTATCTAAGCTGACAGGGTCTCGTGCCTATGAGAGATTCACTGGGCCCCAGATACGGAAGATCCACCAAACTGCACCCCATGTTTATGAAAATACTGAGAGAATATCTTTGGTGAGCTCATTCATGGCATCTATCCTTGTCGGATGCTATGCAAGTATTGATGAAACTGATGGCGCTGGGATGAACTTGATGGATATAAACAAGAGGACCTGGTCAAAAACTGTTTTAGAGGTTCGCCCCTTGTCTGTTTAGCTACACACCAGATTTCTTGAATGGCTTATAAATATAAAAATATTTAAAATAAATTTTACATTTCTCTAAGAATAAAATATCAAATTGTGCACTTCCTCCTCCAGGCAACTGCTCCTGATCTTGAACAGAAGCTGGGACATCTGGCACCGGCATATGCAGCTGCAGGTCGAATTTCTTCATATTTTGTAGAAAGGTGGGTTCTTGTTTTACTGCTGCACTCGTGTGGTGCATCTGTAAAAATATGATTATGTTCTTTTTATGCCACTTGGTAATTAAGTGTAAACCTGCAAATCTGTAACTCCAGTATTTTCTGTCAATCCTCTTTTTTGCTGTCAAAGGGAATCTATTAGTAATTGGATTTTAGGCACCCTAGACTATAGATATAATTTGTTAACAGGTAAGCTAGCTTAATGGTCTTTAACAAATGCCATCCTAATGGCAGAATAAATGAAGATTATTTGTAGTATTATCCCATAAGTTTATTGATGCACTATGCATTTGCAGGCATCAGTTTGACAAGAACTGTTTGGTTATTCAGTGGTCAGGTGACAATCCCAATAGCCTTGCAGGTACTTCACTGTCGTTTCTTTGATTCTTTCACGAGTTGCTGGTGTTGTCTTTTCAATGCAGCTGTTTTATCATTTAACAATCACAGCCCAATTAGCAGCAAGTGATTATTACTTTCCTCTATTCATCATTAACATTCCATTGCACCATTGCATCTGTTGTAGGTTTAACACTGAATACACCTGGGGATCTTGCAATCAGCCTTGGTACTAGTGACACAGTGAGTTGCAAGGATCCTGTTTCAGTTGTGTTGTATTTTCTTTTTCAAGCTGCTGTCATACTTATCTCCTAATTGTATTTTAGGTGTTTGGGATTACTGCCGAAGCTAAACCAAGCCTTGAAGGCCATGTTTTTCCCAACCCTGTTGAACCAGATGGTTACATGGTGATGCTATGTTACAAAAATGGCTCATTGACCCGGGAAGGTATAAAACTGTTATCCTTCTATCTGTATTGTGATGTATGGCATTAGGAAACTACAATTGGATCGCAGGATCCATGGAGCCCTGCTTTTAAAAAGTAAAAAAAACATTTTGGAGTTCTGTTAAAATCTGAAAAAATACATGTACATGCAGATGCTCACTATGTACGCTCAAATAAAAACATTTATTGATGAAAATTTACAAGTATGTGGGGAATATCTGTATGTTCATGTGGGATTTACAAAATTTTCTGAAAGTTCTAAATATGGTTTGTAATGTTTGAAAATTCTGGGCTCCATGTAGCCTGGGAGCCAAAAGTCCACACCCTTCATGGCTTGCTACTATTACTTTGCTGACACTACTCCCGATGTTATTTCAGATGTGCGGAATCAGTGCGCAGAAAAATCGTGGGATATTTTCAACAACTATCTAGAGAAAACACCCCCTCTGAATGGTAAGTTCTTAGATAAGTTGTCTTGGTCTTTTCGGTTGCAATATGTTATCGCTATTGCTTTCAGCGCATATGAATTAGTAACAATTTGAATGGATTACTACTGTCTCAACTATAAATTTTCCAGGCCTGCTAATTTTCTGTAGTTTTGTCATGGGTTAAAAACTTGCTCATGCTGATTGTCACCATGACAGTGAATGAAGTGTGGCTAAGTTTTTGACATAATGAAATTCATCTTTATTTTCATATAGGTGGTAGGTTAGGATTCTACTACAAAGACCATGAAATCCTGCCTCCTCTTCCAGGTAATCATGTAATAATGTTTATAAAACTTTGTCCATTTCTCTTGTGAGTTATAACCTTAAACAAATTCGCTTGTTCGGTGCAGTTGGTTTCCACCGATACATTGTCGAGAATCTCAATGACACCTCATCTGACAATCTGAAGGAGTGTGAGGTGCAAGAATTTGATCCAGAATCTGAGGTATGCTTAACGGTCTTATCTGTCTCTAACTTTATGATACTAGTGGCAATAAATGAGTCACATTCGTGGTTCCTTGTGCATAGGTCCGTGCCATCGTCGAGGGCCAGATGTTGTCAATGAGAGGTCATGCCGAGCGGTTTGGCATGCCCAACCCACCAAAGCGGATCATAGCAACCGGCGGGGCATCCTCCAATGAGAGCATCCTCAAGTTGATCGCGCAAATCTTTGGCTGCCCTGTCTTCACAGTTGAGAGGCCCGGTATGTTGAAACTCTCCCTTATTCCTGCGTAAAATTTGCACAAACTCATAACTCTATCCACCAACGGAAAATAAAAAGGAAAGCGGCAGAACAGAGAAAAACTGATAGTGCTTGTGGAACTGTAACAGATTCGGCCTCACTGGGCGCAGCCCTGAGAGCTGCCCACGGGTGGCTGTGCAAGGAGGAAGGAGGCTTTGTTCCCATCTCCCGCATGTACATGGGCAACCTGGAGAAGACCTCGTTGGGCGCAAAGCTGGCGGTCTCAGCGCCGGGGGAGGAGGGCAGGGAGCTCCTGAAGAAGTACACGGTGCTCATGAAGAAGAGGATGGAGATAGAGAGAAGCCTGGTGAAGAAGATTGGGCGTGCGTAGAGATATACTAGGACATATCATATGGCGCGGGGGCCATATGAGCATAGGGATTATAGGAAATATAATAAAGTCATTGGATCAACTGTTGATGCTCACTGGTGTCGTGCGCGTCAGCCGTGAAGAATGTGCCGCGGTCCTGTGAACGAATAATTTGTGATGCGTTTGTTATGAAAAACTGTCACATGTTTCTGCAGATGAATTCTTCCTGGTTTCCTTTGAAGTGCACAAAATATGCTGACTCACCTTGCAACTCCAGGACTTGAACTAAGTGGTGACGTTAGCCATGGGCAGACATGGTGTGCTCGGAGGAGCCCGCTTCTTCGGTCTGAGAGATGATAGCCCCGAGGTTTACGGCATCTCCAAAGTGGGCCCTCAAACTGCTCGTAACCGTCCGGACCGCACGTCCGGATGTGTTTTGCCATCCAACGCGGACCGGTCCGGACGTCTTTTTTCCGTAAACCCGTAACCGTCCGGACTGCACGTCCGGATGTGTTTTGCCATCCAACGCGGACCAGTCCGGACGTCTTTTTTCCGTAAACCGAAAGCAAACTGGGGGCTTTGTGGGAATCTAATACCCACGTAGGACTCCGACACCCCCGGCCCACCCAAAACCCCGACCCTGTGACTCCATTCTTCCATCTTTCTCTGCATCTGTTTTCTCTCTTGCCGACGCCGCCACTCCACCACCCCGGCCGCCCCGCCCCACCCTTCCTGGAACTCCATGACTCTGTCACCTCCACCGCTACACCCGGGTTCCACATTGCTTCTTCTTCGCCGCCGGTCCACACCTCTCCTCCCTCCACCGCACATGTACCATCCGCCCCTACGGCAGTCACCATGCCCGACAAGTGTTCATTGAAATGGCCGTGCTAAATTTTGTTGTCCCTTCTTCTTTGAAGCAATGGATTCGGATATGGAGTACATATATGAGCACTATGTTGAGTCGTCGGACGAGGAGGACTACACGGATGAGACGGCGATGATGCAGGCAGTCCTGGCAGATGCGGAGCGCGCGGAAGAGCATGTTCTCAATTTCAAGGAAACGATCGAAGGCCATCGAGTGCTCAATTGCAACAGGGCACGCGGCCATTTGACACTGATGGACGACTACTTTGCCCCCGATGCTCTATTCGCTGACAATTTTTGCCGGCGCTTTCGGATGCGAAAAAATGTCTTTGATCGTCTCTACCATGGCGTCCGGTCCTTTGATCTTCATCTTGAAGAAGGATGCGGTAGGAAGGATTGGGTTCTCTGGTTACCAGAAGTGCACGTTCGCATTGCAGATGCTTGCATATGGCACGGATGCATTTAAATTAGAACTACTGTTGCATTTCAAAATTTGAACAATTTTTAGCTAAACTGAAACTAGATATGCAGCTATTTAGAGTGTGCGGACTGAAAAAAAATTGGGGGCGAATGTATGCGGCTAGCTTTGGATTGACGGCTCCCGCACCCGTGTCCACGGACTGGTCCCCCCTGTGCGCGGATGGATGCGGTGTCCGGTTTGGGGGCCAGCGTTGGAGATGCCCTTAGATGGCAACATTCGGGCAACAACTTGAGTTTACCCTTCTTCCATCGGCTTCGGGGTCATCTTGAGAGGCATTCTATGTTGTTCCCAGATATGCAAGCTCTTCTCATGGGATACAAAGGGTTTCAGGTGAAAGTCATGCCCTGACCATGAGTTGGTGGCGGCACCTTTGGGCGTTGTTCCCTTCTTGGAGGCAGTTCCGAGATATGCAAGCTCTTCTCGAGAGGAGGGGTTCCGGGTGAAAGCCATGTTCGAACCTTGAGTCGGTGGCGGTGCCTTCAGGCATTGTTCCCCTTCTTGGAGGCACCATTGTGGAACCTTGCCTCCTCTCCGTTCACAAATGGCTTGGGCTCTTCGATTGAAAACTCAAATTTCAGTCTTTCTCGAGCGGGCGACAACGACGCCTACGTTGTTTCTCTCTTGGGGGTGTCACCTTGAAGAGCTAGCTCTTGGTTGTGGCACGGTGCCTCTCTTGCGTCTAGGCATGTGGATGTCAGGGCAGCGGCCCCGGATGGTGGTTGTGCGCCGAGGTGGCGGCCTCGGGAAGTAATGTGACGACAACCCTATGAGACAGGGTGGCGGTTTGCATTGGTGGGGTGTCATTTTTGTTCTACTCGTGCGGTGGGGTTGTCGGCTGATACGTCTCCAACGTATCTATAATTTTTGATTGTTCCATGCTATTATAGTATCAATCTTGGATGTTTTATATGCAATTATATATCATTTTTTGGGACTAACCTATTAACCTAGTGCCTAGTGCCAGTTGCTGTTTTCTGCTTGTTTTTGGTTTTTCAGGAAATCAGTACCAAACGAAGTCCAAATGCCACGAAACTTTTTGACGATTTTTTTCTGGACAAAAGAGACACTGGAAGCTTCGGGAGGAAGCCAGAAGCCTCACGAGGAGCCCACAAGGCAATAGGGCGCCACCCCAGGGGGGGCGCCCTGATGCCTTGTGGGCCCCTCGTGGCTCCTTTTGACCTAATTCCACTTCTATAAATTCTCAAATATTCGGAAACCAACAGAGAGCCAGACGAGAAAACCCTACCGTCGCCGCAAGCCTCTGTTCTTCCGTGATCCCATCTGAAGGCCTTTTCCGGTACTCTGCCGGAGGGGGAATCGATCATCAAGGGCTTCTACATCAACCTTGCTGCCCTTCCGATGATGTGTGAGTAGTTTACCATAGACCTACGGGTCCATAGCTAGTAGCTAGATGGCTTCTTCTCTCTCTTTGATCTTCAATACCATGTTCTCCTCGATGTTCTTGGAGTTCTATCCGATGTAATCTTCTTTTGCGGTGTGTTTGTTGGGATCCGATGAATTGTGGGTTTATGATCAGATTATTCATGAGAAATATTTGAGTCCTCTCTGAACTCTTTTATGCATAATTGTTATAGCTTTGTATTTCTCTCCGATCTATCCGTTTGGTTTGGCCAACTAGATTGATTTATCTTGCAATGGGAGAGGTGCTTTGTGATGGGTTCAATCTTGAGGTGCTCAATCCCAGTGACAGAAAGGGACATGACACGTATTTGTATTGTTGCCATTAAGGATAAAAAGATGGGGTTTAATCATATTGCTTGAGTTTACTTTGTCTACATCATGTCATCTTGCTTAAGGCGTTACTCTGTTTTATACTTAATACCCCAGATGCATGCTGGATAGCGGTCGATGGGTGGAGTAATAGTAGTAGATGCAGGCAGGAGTCGGTCTACGTGTCTCGGACGTGATGCCTATATACATGATCATTGCCATGAATCCGTCATAACTATGCGCTTTTCTATCAATTGCCCAACAGTAATTTGTTTACCCATCGTATGTTCTGTGCTCGAGAGAGAAGCCTCTAGTGAAAACTATGGCCCCGGGTCTACTTTTATCATATATTAAAATCCAAAAATACCCTGCTGCAATTTATTTACTTTTATTTATTTTGCAATTTACTTTTTTATCTATCACTATCAGAATTAATCCTTACAAATAACCGCTAAGGGGATTGACAACCCTCTTATTTGCGTTGGGTGCAAGTGTTTGCTTTTGTGTGTGTAGGTGCTGCTAACGAGGTTCTGTGTGGTTCTCCTACTGGATTGATAAC
This sequence comes from Elymus sibiricus, assembly GCA_039707655.1. Taxonomy (NCBI): domain Eukaryota; kingdom Viridiplantae; phylum Streptophyta; class Magnoliopsida; order Poales; family Poaceae; genus Elymus; species Elymus sibiricus. Next base: position 130,827,273 of record CM077666.1, on the reverse strand, counting down.
CTTGGTTCTTAACTGAGGGAAATACTTATCTCTACTATACTGCATCATCCTCTCCTCTTCGGGGAAATATCAACGCAATTTACAAGTAGCAGGAAGAATTTCTGGCGTCGTTGCCGGGGAGACATCACCAAAACTTATCAAGTACCTTCGCATAAATTATCATCCACTTGCATTTATTTTATTTGCATTTGCCTCTCATTTTCATCTCCCCCACTTCTAAAACAATTTTACAAAAACACAAAAATATTTTACTTTGCTTGTGCTACCATGTGCCTTCAATTTGCTTGCATCTTCGCTTGCTAAAAATTATTGATATGGATCCTCATCCACTTGATAATCTTTTCAAAAGATCCAATTATGATGAACCAATTATGATGAGTGCACTTGATTATCTCTATGAAGTTTTGCTTGAAAATCATGAATCTGAAAATGTGATGAAATGTTAAAGAAGAAATTTATAAAGTGATTCATGATAGCTCCTTGAATGAAAAGCATGATTGCAATGATGTTATTATAAATTCTATTAATGTCAATTGTGCTAATGATATGAAAAGCTACAAACTTGGGGATGATAATTTTGTTATGTCCACTACTTATTGCAATGATCATGATTGGGGTGATAATGCTTCTTATGATCTTGAAAATTTATTTAAGCCACATGATGAATATGATATTGATAATAATATTTGCAATAATATTGAAAGTGGGTTTGGAAGAGTGTCAACTTTAAGTAAAAAGAATCCCACATATTCGGAGAGTGATCAATCTTATGATTTTTTTGATGAAAGTGGGTTTGGAGGGGTCATGACTTTAGTTGATGTTAATCCCACTATTTTGGAAGATTATAAAACTTTTATGCATGTGGATCATGTAGAGAATATGTTATGTGATAGTTATATTGTTGAATTTGATTATGATCTTACATGTAATTATTATGAGAGAGGAAAACATGGTTATGGAAATCTTCATGTCACTAAATTACCTCTCTTTGTGTTGAAATTATTAATGCTTCATCCTCCCTATTTGCATATTGCTTGTCTTGATCATTTGTTTTCCTATAAAATGCCTATGCATAGGAAGTATGTTAGACTTAAATGTGTTTGTCACATGTTTTATGATGCTCTCTTTGTGCTTCAATTCTTGTCTTTGATGTGAGCATCATTGAAATCTCAAGCCTAACTTAATGGATATAAAGAAAGTGCTTGTTGGGAGGCAACCCAATATGTATCTTAAATTTTTGCTTTACTTTCTATTTTCATGTGTTTACACAATTGTAGCCTCTGTTATGATTGTGTTTTTATCTTTTAATTAGTGTTTGTGCCAAGTAATGCCTTTGGGATGATTTGGATGATAGTATAATTGATGCCGTTTGAAAACAGAAACTTTTACGTCCAGTGCTGGAATTTTTATTTTTTTCTGGAGCGTCATAACCTTCTTAATTTTTTACACATTATTGATATATGAATTTCCCACGTTGTCCTAATTTTTCAGAATTTTTGGAGTTACAGAAGTATGACTTTAATTCAAATCTTTACAGACTATTCTGTTTTAGACAGATTCTATTTTTGTTGCATAGTTTGCTTATTTTGATGAATCTATGGATCGTATCGGGCGGTATGAGTCATGGAGAAGTTGGATTAAAGTAGAATTATGCCAATATTAAATATGAATCAATTTGCAACAATACCTAAAGTTTAAGACTTGTTTGTTATACTAACGGATCTCACGAGGTTTCTGTTGAGTTTTGTGTGCTGAAATTTTCAAGTTTTGGGTGAGACTACGATGGATAAAGGAATAAGGAGTGGCAAGAGCCGCCCAAGGCACCCCAAGGTAATATTCAAGGAATACTCAAGCGGCTAAGCTTGGGGATGCCCCGTATGGCATCCCCTCTTTCGCTACAATCTATCGGTAACTCACTTGGAGCTATATTTTTGTTCATCACATGATATGTGTTTTACTTGGAGCGTCTTGTGTTATAGTTTGTTTACTTTTGTTTGCTTTTTAGTTTGCCACAATCATCTTTTCTGAACATACCTTTTTGAGAGGGACACACGTTATTCGTGATTTGTTAGAATACTCTATGTGCTTCACTTACATCTTTTGAGCTAGGCAGTTGCTCTAGTACTTCACTTATATCTTTTAGAGCACGGCGGTGGTTATATTTTAAAGAAATAGTTGCACTCTCATGCTTCACTTATATCTTTTTGAGAGTCTAATTTATAGCAATGGTAATATGCACGGGTTATGAATTTGGTCCTAATATGATAGGTATTCAAGAGGGATATAATAAAAACTTTCATGTAGATCACTGAATATGATAAGTTTGATTCCTTGTAATAATTTTGCGATATTAAGATGGTAATATATGGGAGGTACTAGTAGTTAATTGTGGTTTAGTAAGAATATTGATGTTAAGGTTAGTGATTCCCGAAGCATGCACGTATGGTCTGTCGTTATGCTAAGATGTTGGAGCATGATTTATTCTTGATTGTGTTTCTTTGCGTGGCGGTAGGGGGCGTGCGATGGTTAACTCCTACCAACCTGTAACACCCCAATTTTTGGCCCTTTCTTTTTTCTTTTGGATTTCTTTGGTTTTTGCTCCGTTTTTCTTTTGGAGCGGCTCTGTGGACTTGAAACCTGGGAAGATCATCTTTCCTTCATCTCCCAAGTGGTTCATTGTAGGAGATATGCCCTAGAGGCAGTAATAACAGTTATTTTGTATCTCCGAGTTTGTAATGAATGTTTATGTTCCATGCTATAACTGCAATGATTCTCGAGTCTACAATAACCACGAGGCTCAGAGGGAAACTCATGTGCACGTGTGGTATAATAAACGGAAAATATATTCCTAGTCAAGCCTCTATGACTGGCTCAAGTATTGCATGATGATCCTATTTTCCTGATCATGGGCATGTCTATGCCGGTAATTTTGAGGGCGCAATGTTAGTAGAACACTTGTGTTGAATCGACCCGAATTGATGTTATGCTATGAGATACATTCGTCACAAGTTAATGGTTAATAACACAGAGATAGTTAATGTTTGCATAATTCCTTAGACCATGAGAGTATCGAGTTCCTTCGTACTTGCTTCGTGAACTTTGGGGTTTGTTAAACGTCATCCGTAACTGGGTGGCTATTACGGCGGCTTACGGGTTCACAGAAAAGTATGACAAGAAACGAGATAGCTCAAGATTGGGATTTGCTCCTCCGACGATGGAGAGATATTCTCGGGCCCTCTCGGTGTTACGGCATCCATCATCGTCTGGCCAGACACATTGTGATTTGATCACTGGGATGCCGGAACACGGAAACGAGAAAAGAGAACAAAACCGGTAACGAGGTAACTTGCATGGTGGACAAGTTGTTGATCCACGGGGATGCAATAAATCTCACCTCGGGTGTTTGTAATATATCGTGAAGCAACAGGAATAGCACACGGCAACTGGAGGTTCGCTCGAATATTCATTCGTGTGGGTATAGGGGTCAATATGGGTGTCCACGGCTCCGATGTTGATCATTGATCGGAAAGTGTTCCGGGTCATGTCTATACTTCACCGAACCTATAGGGTCACACGCTTAAGGGTCATCTATCTGCTGAATACTAGATGGGGAGTCTGAGAGAAAATCACCAGAAAAGTTTCGGACGCAACGGAAACGTTCCGGAGAGGACACCGGAATAGTTCCGGTAAAACTGAAAAGTTGTTTCAGGGGATACCATTAAGTCAAATTGGTTTTGGCACACGCCTGGAAATTCTTGGAGGATGCCAGAAGTGTTCTGGAAACTTCTGGGAATTTTCCGGGATAAAAACCGGAAATGTTCCGGAGCTGCCGGAACCGATTTGGTTGCTTTTCGCAGATGAAAATCACTAATCCGAAATTGTTTCGAAACGCGTCCAAAATCATTTGTGTGGGTACTGGAATTATTCTAAGACCCACAGAAATATTTTCGGATTTAACGGTCACGGAAAATTGGTTTCGTGAATAGTGAAAATCACTTTATGGATATTTTTATGTAAAGCCACCTTTTGGGATATTTCCCAAAAGGCTTCTAGAAGGGCTTGGGGGGCAAGGAAGCCCCTCATGGGGGGGCCCCCAAGGGGTGGCCGACCAAAGGAGGTGGAGCTCCTTGGAGCTCCACATGCCATCCCTTTTTGCTTTATTCTTTTATGTAAAGACATAAAGTGGGGGTACTTTTGGTATTTTTGAATGCCAACTTTACCCCTTGGCTTTCCTATAAATAGAGGTGGAGGGGTGCACTCCACACTCATCCCTTGCTCTCATACACATGCCATGCTCGTCTGGCTCTCTCTCTCCCTCCCACGAAATAGTTTTGTAGAGCCGAAAGGTTGTCTGGGTTCCGGCAGGAACTAGTTCTGGACGGCGAAGCCCTGCCGGATAGCTGACACCGTATGTGTGCAACCCTGTAGAGAGATTGTAGTTTCGATCTTTTGCCCGAGGGGCTGTTCGAGTGTCCTCCCGAAGGGCTGTCTGAGTTACCGTTCGAGTTTCGAGGGTCCTCCCGAAGGGCTGTTCGTGACATCGTCCGAGGGACTGTCCGACCGCCTCCTGAAGGGCTGTCCGACGAGGGAGTACATCCTCGCGGTTGGGAGGTTGTAAATCCTAGCTGCGGGGATCTGCACCGACGATCTACACCGACTCTTCTTCCGCTGCGCTTCGAGTCGGTACGGATCAGATCAAACCCTGTATGCAGTCTCCATAGTGGTCCTGGGCGTGCTCGCTGTACCGAATTTTTTTGTTTTCTGTCGCGTTCCCCTGCAGTGGCATCAAGAACCGTGCTATGCGTAGATGCAGGTTACGATCTAGAATACATGGAGATGTATGGGTATTGCATAATATAATTTTGGAGTAGATGAGATCTATTGCTAAAAAAATTATTTATGCGGGTGGCAGATGAAATCTGTTACCCGATGTTCTTGTTGCTTCCCTAGAATTTGCGTATTTCTGATCTCAAGACATCATGGTGGAATTTGACAAAGTTCTGGCAATCCGCGATCCTGATTGATCAATGAAGTGCTTTTAGTTCTTTGGGTTCCACCATAGTCAAAAGATAGATGAAATTTCGCAGACGAAAGGGCAATGCAGATATGATCTGCACGGGGGTCATGCGTATGACGAAGTTTAGTATGGGGCTTGAGATTTAATTATCTCGTGTTTCATACACCCCGCGATGTTAATCTAGTGACTTGAATAATCATACTTGATGATAAAACGTTGGTAGCTGCGGTTTAAGTCAAAACCTTAGAAGCCACGTAAAATAAAATTTTGCATAAACCGATTAGAGGCGTCTAACTTGGTTTTGCAGGGTGTGCATGTGATGTGGTATAGCAGTGCTCATATTAATTCGATTATGTATGAGATGACTATATGATGTAAATTTATTAACATGACCCGCGTGTCATGATTCGGCATGATGGCTGGAGCCATATGATTGTCACTTTAATGACCTGCGCGTCAACCTTAAGTAATGCACTTATTTTATTAGCTATAGAGATAGCAATATTATCTGGTGCATCGACAAGGTGGTGGCAATCTTCGCGAAGGTGAACACCAACGCAAATGCCGAAGACGAAGAAATACTTGACTTCTCCGTCAGAAAGGGCTATACCATATCATGCTATTATGAATTGCCTGAGATGCTTATCCCTTATGATGCACCCTTTTGATTGCGCGGTAGTCGCTTTTTATTAGGGTGATCTCTCACTTAAAAATATCAAGTAGTTAGTGTTCTCCCAAGTGTAGCACCATCACGGCACCTATCTTTTCGGGGTACCACATGGATACATGGGTATGAACGATTAGTGAAGTGTGAGGCGGGTGAATTGAGACCTCGCAGCGAGATCACTTGGTTGTCTTGACGTTCCGGAGGATCGTCCTGAGCTCGGAACAAGCCCATCGAAAGATGAACAAGAGTCACATAGAGATGTGATTGGCAAGTTGGCCTACCAATTGAAATTCTCGTCACTTGAGATGGATACATCCTTGGCGTTGAATTACAATTTGGGTCTTGTATCACTCATAATCAATTTTGAGAGATATTGATTTGAGTGGGAGTGCACTTTAGAATAAAATTGTTTATTCACTAGTGCCAAAAGTCATTATGAACAAAGTCTAAGTGAAACTTGTGTTTTCCGTTGTAGATCAAATGGCTCACAACACCGCGTTCAACTTAGGCCCGATGTTAAAGAAAGAGAAGTTAGCTGCGACTGGAAACAACTATGTGGACTGGGTCCGTAACCTGAGGATTGTCCTCAGGAGCGCTAAGAAAATGTATGTGCTTGAAAATACTCTTCCAGCTAAACCGGCGGCCGATGCCCCGGAAGATGAACAAAATGTCTAGGCCACTAAGGATGATGATCATAACTTAGTGCAGTGCCTCATGCTAGCTTGCATGAGTGCAGGGCTTCAAAAACGTTTTGAATTCCATAAACCCCGTGATATGATTCGGGAATTGGATGCTCTGTACAAGGAAACCGCACGGTCTGAACGATTTGATATCATGAAGGCCGTGATGGATTGCAAGATAGCTGAGGGCAGTTCAGTTGGCGAACACGTAGTCAAAATGATTGGCTATGCTGAAAGGCTTAAAACCCTGGAATTTCCAATTCCGCCTGGCCATATGATGGACATGATGCTTTCTTCACTCCCCCCGTCTTACGACGGTTTTGTCATGAACTACAACATGAGTGGGATGGAGAAGACACCGGAAGAGGTGCTCGCCATGCTGAAAACTGCGGAAGGAGGACTGCGGAAAAATCGCAAGCAAGTGTTGCTTGTGAATAAAACCGCCAGTTTCAAAAAGAAAGGCAAGCCAAAGAAGGGCAAGGGCACCGGTAAGACCGGCTCCCAAAGCAACTCTAAGGGCGGAGCCAAGAATGAAACTGAGTGCTTCTACTGCAAGGGCACAGGACACTGGAAGAGAAACTGCAAGAAGTATCTGGAAGATAAGAAGTCCGGGAAAATCGGAAAAGGTATAAATGTTATACAAGTTAATGTCATTGACGTTTTGCTTGCTAGCGAAAATTCTAAGTCTTGGGTATTTGATACCGGATCGGTTGCTCACATTTGCAACTCGATACAGGGACTTCAGAAGGTGCGCAAGCTAGCAAAGAATGAAGTCGTGATGCGCGTCGGGAACGGCGCTGGGATCGCCACTCAAGCCGTCGGCATTATGCCTCTACGTCTCCCTTCAGGATTTATCTTAGAACTAAATAACTGTTATTTTGTTCCACTATTGTGTAGAAACATTATCTCCGGATCATGTTTAGTACATGATGGGTATTCGTACAAGTCTGAGAACAATGGTTGTTCACTTTATTGTAAGGATATGTTTTATGGATTTGCACCCATTGTTGGGGGCCTTTTCATTCTAAATCTTGAATGTGGAAATGATGTCTTTAACGTGAATGCTAAATGCCTTAAGAAGGTTGATACCACCACCACTTTCATGTGGCACTGTCGGCTTGGCCACATTGGAAAGAAACGCATGCAAAGACTCCATAAAGATGGAGTTTTACCATCCCTTGATTTTGAATCATTTGACACATGTGAAGCTTGCTTGATGGGGAAAATGACCAAGACGCCGTTCACGGGTCATCCTGAACGGGCGAGTGAATTATTGGAAATAATACATAGTGATGTATGTGGTCCAATGAGCACAATCGCACGGGGTGGGTATTTCTACTTCATGACTTTTACTGATGATTTGAGTAGGTATGGATATATCTACTTGATGAAGCATAAGTCGGAAACCTTTGAAAAGTTCAAAGAATTTTAGAATGAGGTAGAAAATCATCGTAACAAAAGGATTAAGTTTCTGCGGTCTGATCGCGGGGGCGAATACCTTAGTCATGAGTTTGGCCAACATCTGAGTGACCGTGGAATCGTTTCACAGCTTACGTCTCCCGGAACTCCACAGCGAAACGGAGTGTCGGAACTACGTAACCGAACCCTGTTAGACATGGTAAGGTCGATGATGTCTCTTACAGATCTACCTATATCTTTTTGGGGTCACGCACTACTCACTGCAGCTTGTACATTAAACAGAGCATCGTCTAAGTCTGTTAAGACGACACCACATGAGATGTGGCATGGGAAGATTCCTAGTGTGTCGCATCTTAAAATTTGGGGTTGTGAGGCATACGTAAAGTGTTTACAGCTAAGCAAACTCGATCCCAGATCAGACAAATGTTACTTTGTAGGTTATCCAAATAACACCATTGAGTATTCCTTCTACAACCAGTCCGAGGGCAAAGTGTTTGTCGCAAAAGTTGGACACTTTCTCGAGAAAGAATTTTTCGCTAAAGAAGTGAGTGGGAGGACAGTACAACTTGATGAGATTAGTGAATCTTCGGCAACCGTTGATATGGCTAAGGAACCGGAAGAAATTCCGCTAATTATCCCTACAACCGAGCCGGAAGTTGTCGCATGTGATGCGGAAACTTCAGACAATGTTGTAACTGAACCGCGCAGATCAGGTAGGGCTATCCAGCCACCTGAGTGGTTTCATAACGAAATCTTCATTCTTGAAGACGATGAACCTGCGCAATACAAGGAAGCAATGGCGGGGCCCAGCTCAAGGGAATGGCAAAAGGCCATGAAATCCGAGATGGAATCCATGTACGAAAACCAAGTTTGGAACTTGGAAGAACTTCCAGAAGGCGTAAAGCCCATTGGTTGTAAATGGATTTTCAAAAGAAAGACGGACGCGGATGGTAACATTACTATCCACAAAGCTAGACTTGTCGCGAAAGGGTTCACGCAAGTTCCAGGAGTGGACTACGACGAGACTTTCTCGCCCGTAGCTATGCTTAGGTCTGTTCGGATATTACTAGCAATTGTTGCTTATTTCGATTATGAAATACGACAGATGGACGTCAAAACGGCTTTCCTAAATGGAAACCTCAAAGAGGATGTATACATGATACAGCCAGAAGGTTTTGTCGTTCATAAGGATGCTGGAAAGGTATGCAAACTTCAGAAAGCCATTTATGGTCTGAAGCAAGCGTCTAGGAGCTGGAACATTCGTTTTGATGAAGTGGTCAAACAGTTTGGCTTCATCAGGAATGATGAAGAATCTTGTGTTTACAAGAAGTTTAGTGGGAGCGCAAAAGCATTTCTAATCTTGTATGTAGATGACATATTGTTGATTGGAAATGACGTGAATTTCCTTAGCGAAATAAAAGACTCATTGAAGAAAAGTTTTTCAATGAAAGACTTAGGCGAAGCGGCATATGTATTGGGCATCAGAATCTATAGAGATAGATCAAAACGCCTGATAGCGCTTAGCCAAAGCACGTACATTGACAAGGTGTTGAAAAGGTTCAACATGGAGAACTCCAAGAAAGGCCTCCCATGTCACCTGGCACAGTGCTTTGCAAGAATCAGTGTCCTCGGACTCTCGATGAGCGAGTACAAATGAATGATGTTCCATATGCCTCGGCAGTTGGTTCTATTATGTATGCCATGCTATGTACAAGACCGGACGTTTCCTATGCGCTAAGTGTTAGCAGCCGGTACCAAAGTGATCCAGGATTGGAACACTGGGCCACGGTCAAGGGTATTCTTAAGTACCTCAGAAGGACCAAGGATTTACTCCTTGTGTACGGAGGTGATGAAGAGCTCATTGTAAGTGGTCACACTGATGCAGGCTTCATGACTGACCCAGATGACTTCAAATCTCAATCAGGCTATGTTTTCATATTGAACGGCGGCGCAGTTGATTGGAAAAGTTCCAAACAAAAGACTGTGGTGGATTCTACGACGGAGGCGGAATATGTTGCAGCTTTAGAAGCCTCCAAGGAGGCGGTATGGATCAAGCAATTTCTTGAAGACCTTGGTATGGTTCCAAGTGCTTTGGACCCGGTGGAGATCTATTGTGATAATAGTGGCGCCGTGGCTCAGGCAAGGGAGCCAAGTTCGCACCATAAGACAAGACATATTGAACGCAAATATAAACTCATTCGACATCATGTCGAAGCGGGTTTAGTGAAAGTACGCAAAGCTCACACGGATCTGAACGTGTCAGACCCGATGACAAAGCCTCTACCACGAGCAAAGCATTAGCAGCACCGGATAGCCATTGGTGTTAGGGAAGCCATGTAACTGGATTATGACTCTAGTGCAAGTGGGAGTCTGTAGGAGATATGCCCTAGAGGCAGTAATAACAGTTATTTTGTATCTCCGAGTTTGTAATGAATGTTTATGTTCCATGCTATAACTGCAATGATTCTCGAGTCTACAATAACCACGAGGCTCGGAGGGAAACTCATGTGCATGTGTGGTATAATAAACGGAAAATATATTCCTAGTCATGCCTCTATGACTGGCTCAAGTATTGCATGATGATCCTGTTTTCCTGATCATGGGCATGTCTATGCCGGCAATTTTGAGGGCGCAATGTTAGTAGAACACTTGTGTTGAATTGACCTGAATTGATGTTATGCTATGAGATACATTCGCCACAAGTTAATGGTTAATAACACAGAGATAGTTAATGTTTGCATAATTCCTTAGACCATGAGAGTATCGAGTTCCTTCGTACTTGATTCGTGAACTTTGGGGTTTGTTAAACGTCATCCGTAACTGGGTGGCTATTACGGCGGCTTACGGGTTCACGGAAAAGTATGACAAGAAACGAGATAGCTCAAGATTGGGATTTGCTCCTCCGACGATGGAGAGATATTCTCGGGCCCTCTCGGTGTTACGGCATCCATCATCGTCTGGCCAGACACATTGTGATTTGATCACTGGGATGCCGGAACACGGAAACGAGAAAAGAGAACAAAACCGGTAACGAGGTAACTTGCATGGTGGACAAGTTGTTGATCCACGGGGATGCAATAAATCTCACCTCGGGTGTTTGTAATATATCGTGAAGCAACAGGAATAGCACACGGCAACTGGAGGTTCGCTCGAATATTCATTCGTGTGGGTATAGGGGTCAATATGGGTGTCCACGGCTCCGATGTTGATCATTGATCGGAAAGTGTTCCGGGTCATGTCTATACTTCACCGAACCTATAGGGTCACACGCTTAAGGGTCATCTATCTGCTGAATACTAGACGGGGAGTCTGAGAGAAAATCACCGGAAAAGTTTCGGACGCAACGGAAACGTTCCGGAGAGGACACCGGAATAGTTCCGGTAAAACTGAAAAGTTGTTTCAGGGGATACCATTAAGTCAAATTGGTTTCGGCACATGCCTGGAAATTTTTGGAGGATGCCAGAAGTGTTCTGGAAACTTCTGGGAATTTTCCGGGATAAAAACCGGAAATGTTCCGGAGCTGCCGGAACGGATTTGGTTGCTTTTCGCAGATGAAATCACTAATCCGAAATTGTTTCGGAACGCATCCAAAATCATTTGTGTGGGTACTGGAATTATTCTAAGACCCACAGAAATATTTTCGGATTTAACGGTCACGGAAAATTGGTTTCGTGAATAGTGAAAATCACTTTATGAATATTTTTATGGAAAGCCACCTTTTGGGATATTTCCCAAAAGGCTTCTAGAAGGGCTTGGGGGCCAAGGAAGCCCCTCATGGGGGGCCCCCAAGGGGTGGCCGGCCAAAGGAGGTGGAGCTCCTTGGAGCTCCACATGCCATCCCTTTTTGCTTTATTCTTTTATGTAAAGACATAAAGTGGGGGTACTTTTGGTATTTTTAAATGCCAACTTTACCCCTTGGCTTTCCTATAAATGGAGGTGGAGGGGTGTACTCCACACTCATCCCTTGCTCTCTTACACATGCCATACTCGTCTGGCTCTCTCTCTCCCTCCCACGAAATAGTTTCGTAGAGCCGAAAGGCTGTCTGGGTTCCGGCAGGAACTAGTTCTGGACGGCGAAGCCCTGCCGGATAGTTGACACCGTATGTGTGCAACCCTGTAGAGAGATTGTAGTTTCAATCTTTTGCCCGAGGGGCTGTTCGAGTGTCCTCCCGAAGGGCTGTCCGGGTTATCATTCGAGTTTCGAGGGTCCTCCCGAAGGGCTGTCCGTGACATCGTCCGAGGGACTGTCCGGCCGCCTCCCGAAGGGCTGTCCGACGAGGGAGTACATCCTCGCGGTTGGGAGGTTGTAAATCCTAGCTGCGGGGATCTGCACCGACGATCTACACCGACTCTTCTTCCACTGCGCTTCGAGTCAGTACGGATCAGATCAAACCCTGTATGCAGTCTCCATAGTGGTCCTGGGCGTGCTCGCTGTACCGAATTTTTTTGTTTTCTGTCGCGTTCCCCTGCATTCATCACTCTCAATTCTTTCCCAAGACCTTGTCATTTCCATTCTAGCCTAACCCCAATCTTTATTTCTTGGAAATATTCCTTTTTCTATTAAAGGAATAACCCTGTTTGACCTAGGTTGTGAAGCAACCTATATTTATGCCTTGTCATTAATTCCCACAAAATTGTCATAAATGCTTTGGATCATATCTTCCACAAATATGTCAAAACCCTTCCTTGCCTAGTTCAAAAATAATTCAGGAATATTCATTTCCTATTTTGTCCAGTATTGCACTTTGTGAAGGAAGTGCTATTTATCTTTTCTTGATTGCCCTAAAACTTTTTGAACACTCTCTTATATCCAAATCATTGACACATACAAAAATTCAGCTCCATTTGCCTAGCCATTTTTCCTCAGCAAATTCCCAAAGTTTTTGTCCAGAGAGGACTACTGTGAAGGAAGTAACATTTTGGCATGTACAAATGGCATGAAAATTTTACAGTACCTTGATATGTCTAAATAATCATGCTCTACCAAATTTCAGCCCAATCCAACACTCCATGTGAGTGCATCATCCAAATCTATTTTCTGGACCAGATTGTCAGTTTTGAAGCAACTATATTGAATTCTTGTCCAAATGATCTCAAAGTTCTCCAGAATATAGTCCTTCCTACCCTTAATCCCTGTGACAACCTGTTTAGCCCCTTAACCCCTTCATTTGACCACAACTTCATTCCCAAGTTTGCTACAGGAAACTTTAGCTGATGCATCCCATCATCAAAAAGTTGCTTTATTCGATACATTCCATCAGGAGGATCCAAGGATGAGTGGACTACACCCTGGACATGGTCGGCCACGCTGCGTCACCGTGCACGTGTCGGTGCACGCGGTGACCATGGTCTGGCATGCCAAACGCGTGCTCTGCTCGCTTTGGCCGCGCCCCGAGTGTCGTTTTGCTTCGGGCCCCTCTTCCCGGCCGTCCCCTTGCATCCCCTGGTGCCGTCCACCCTCCTCCTCCTCCCACGTAGTCCCATGACTCACCCCCTCCCTCCAGAAGCCCCCTCGCCATCGCCAGTCGTCGCGCCCATGGGTGCACCGTGCGTCGCGTGGCCGACCACCCCCTGTGCTCGCCCCGTCTGCACCCGCGCGTCCCTGGCGCCGCGTGCGCATCCCCTCTGCCTCTCCCATCACCTCGCTGGCCTGCGCGTGCCCGGCCTCGCCAGAAGCTTCAACCACGCGTCCGCGGCGGCTCCCGGCCACGGCATCGACGCCGCGGCTATTTAAGCCCTCCCCGGCCTCGGTTCCCCTCACCAACCTCATCTACTCCCTCCTAAGAGCTCTCCCAAGCCTCTCAATCGAGCTCCCGGAGTTCCTCTGCTCCTCATCTGGCCGCCATGGCCGCCTCGGCCTCCACTCAAATCCGAGCGAGCCGAGCCCTCTCCTTCCCTCTAACCCACTCAAAGGCGTTATCCCAGCCACCACCAACCTCCCAGCATTCCCTCCCCTCACCTCTGCAGCCGTGCCGTGCTTCCCGTCCTCGCCTGTCGCCGACGTCTGCTGCGGCCGATGCCCTGCCCGCCCCAGTGCTCCCCGGTGACCGTTCCACCCATGGATGGATGCGCCTCGGTCTCCTGAGCACTCTGGTGGGCCGAGCTTCGCGAGAGGTGGCCGGAATCGCCGGCAGGCACCGTCGGGAGCCAGCCCTCTCCTCTGCCAGGCGAGCGCGGGAGGAGGACGATGACCCTGCAGGCGGGCCCCGCTTGTAAGCGACTTAGTCGGCCGGGCCCAGCCGTTAAGTGGAAACGTACTTCGTCCCTATACGCTTTCTTTTGGACAAAGTGTAATGTTCTGCGGCTTCGGCGCAAATACGCTTTCAGTGCAAAATACGCTTTCCCTGCACTGAAAGCGTATTATCCCAAAATACGCTTTCTGTTTTCAGCAGCCTGCGCCGAAACCTCTAATTTGCGGGCGATCGTCCGTTAACCGCAGAAAAGCACAGAATCTGTTTGTTTTTCTGCCTAACGAATGAACGGCCGTAACTTTTCAACCGTGACTCCGAATCAGGTGATTCAAAAGCCCACGTTCTCTATTCGTCAAGCCCGTTCCGATGGTATCATTTTCACCATGTTGTAACATTCTGAAAATGACCATTTTGTCCCTGCCCTATATTCAGCTCCTCCGAGAGAGAAACTTTTTCGGCAAATCTTTCCGCGAGATGATCGCATTTCTTCCCGATGAATCCACCAACCCCAGGCAAGCCACACCCTCCATTTGCATGATTGCAATGCAATGCCATGGTTTTATTTAATAAACTTGCTTAAAATTTGCATTAGCTAAATATGATTTATTCATGGCAATTCTTGGAGTATTATTGGATTTGCTACTGTCATGATTATGATTGGATTGAATATATCTAGTATCTTGCAAGATTAATATTGCCATGATCTCTTTGGATTATTAGGCTCAATAGTTATGTTTCATGATGATCATATTGGATATTATATGCTTATTGGAGTATTATTGGATTTGCTATTGTCATATTGATGGATGGATTGGATATGACTAGTAATTTACTATCTTGCTATTTCTATTGGATTGGTAGTATCATTTGCTATGCATTTATCATGATCATATTTAATATTTCACCTATGGAGTTGATAATAATGATTTGGCTATATTAGTCTTTGGATTATTGGATGGATATTGCTATGACTTGAATCACAGGTTGATATATGATATTGGAGTAACAGTTATCACAGATATACCTTGGGGACAAATTCTGTCATTTCGTTGATCAGGTGCCACCGAATCGAGCTCACCAGCGCAGCCACATTTGCCTGGATGGGGAGGCCCTAATTCGGTCTATTGTCATGCCTCTCACCGGTGCCTCTAACTAGGGAAGGTTATATGTGCGTGCTACCCTGGCCCGGTAGGCGGCTATAAACTCGTGAGCCCAAGTTGTATGGTATACCACTGTCCCCATTTGGGATAGCACTGTCCCCATTTGGGACAGTTTTAGCCATGAGGTGGCAGTTTTGTTTGGCCACGATGGTGGCGGATGTCACGCGGTGACATCGGGGCCACCCATGGCATGACCCAGACGGGTGTGTGTCGGAGTGGCCGGGAGAGTGTCATGCAATAGATTGGTTTTGTTGGAACGTCGTTGGTCCACCCGAATGGGAATATGTACTAAAGTACGAGGCCATGAGTTCCATGGTGTGGGTACAGTGTGCTAACCTCTGCAGAGTGTACAAACTATGCGGATAGCCGCGTCCTCGGTTATGGACACAGTTCGTTGTAGGTCACACCGTTCGATCAACACTCACGATGACGGAATTTTTTTGACTTATAGAATGACTTATATTTGTATGTGAGCAAGTAACAGCTTGGCAGGAAGCCGATGATGATATTGGGATGATCTTGAGGATGATCATCGATTCGTGATGTGATCATGCGGTGATCACAAGGATATATTGATCACAAGGTGATCGAGAGGATATGTTGCTTGGCCGGATACCCAAGAGTGATATATTGATCACGAGGTGATCGAGATGATATTTTGCTTGGTCAGGTAGCCAAGAGTGAGATGGTTCATGTGACCCAAGACGATGGTTCCTCAGTAATTCTAGCATGTCATGATTAATATTTACTTCCACATCATATTAGTTGTTAATAACTTAACCTGTTAATGCTATGTTGTTGTCTTGCCTTGATGCTTTTGGTTGTTGTGAGCTTGCGATTACATTCAAAGTACTCACCTGGCGTGTCATGCCAGATTGCAGGTGATGCCGTGATTGATTGCTTGTCGAGGATCCCGAGTCTGCGAGCTAGGCCGTGTCCCAGCCAGAGTCCCTGTGGAGTGGAGTCCATCACCGTCGTCGCTGTTCCGCTGCTACGAGTTGTTCCGCTGCTAGCATAGAGCTACCTTAGCAGGCGTAGTGTCGCCGTGCCTATGTAATCCTTTGTAACATCAGACCCTTGTACTCGTAGTATTTGTACTAAAGAGTTGATTTGTTCTATGCCGAGCAATTGTTGAAGAAGAAAGATGGGATGCCTTCCGGGGCATCCCCAAGCTTAGACGCTTGAGTCTCCTTGAATATTTACTTGGGGTGCCTTGGGCATCCCCAAACTTGAACTTTTTCCTATCCTTATTCTCCTCATATCGATACCTCCTCGATCTTCGAACACTTCATCCACACAAAACTTAACCGAACTTTTTATTAGAGGGGTTAGTACATATAACATCAAATCCCATCATGTCCTGCTGTAACATTATTGTATAATTATAATCAAACATTACCCACTGTATGCTATCACAATTCTATGGCTCCCAAGTCAATGGGGCTCAACAAGATTTCAAACATACGCAAATAAAGAAACTATAACAGCAATCTGTGAAAACATGACAGCCTGTAAAGATGCAAATGAAACATATACTTATGTAACTCCAAAAATTCTGAAAAATTAGGAAAAAATAAAAAAATTGCATAGAAGTACTGTGTAAAAATTTCAGAATTTTTGCACATTCCAGTAAATTATCAAAATTCAAGCACTACAGAAAACGTTTCTGTTTTTTCACAGCACACACCAAACAAGCAATTTAAACATCCTAAAGGTAAATCTTGGCACATTATTTTTATAATACAATGGATTTGTACAAGGGGATAATTATTTTTGTTGAAAAGTTTCTGTAATCAAGGTTCACAAAGTTTCCATGGGCATGAACAAAGTTCAAGGCATGCTCCCACTTCAACGGTGCTCGTCTTTCTCACTTTCACTTTTCTTTTTGAAAAAGTTTTAGGTTCCCCTCTATATTTTTTTTGTTTTTAAACTTTTTAAAAGCACACAAAAGAATAAAATGACTCTCTAAAACTTTCAGGTTGTCTCCCAGGCAGCGCTTTCTTTAAAGCCATTAAGCTAGGCATAAAGTGCTCAAGTAATCGATCCACCCGGATCCCAAGGTATATCAAAGCCAATTTTAATTAACAATGATTTATAATTTAGTAGTGAGCAGAAAGCAACATATATCATGCAATGACGAAGTCTAACTCTCTTCCTATGCATCGGCATGTCATAAAAGAACAATTCATTCACATCAAGTAAAGGCCAATACATAGCATAAACAGTTTCTTGCAATTTTATCTTATTGGAAACATAGAGAGGTGGAGATGTAGTTCCTCTCTCATAATAATTGCAAGTAGGAGCAGCAAGCACATGCATATTATATTCATCAAAATCATCATGTGTAATGGTAAAACGCAACCCATCAATATAATCCTTAATAAGCACAAACTTCTCCGATATAGTGTAGTTGGGAGAATTCAAAAAGATAATAGGACTATCATGTGTGGGTGCAATAGCAACAATTTCATGTTTAACATAAGGAACTATAGCAAGTTCATCTCCATAAGTATAATTAAAATTGGCATCATGGCCACAAGCATAGCAAGCATCAATTTCATCAAAAAGGGATATTTCAAATGAATCCAAGGGATCATAGCAATTATCATAGCATTCATCCTTCGGTAAGCACGAAGGGAAATTAAACAATGTATGAGTTGAAGAGTTACTCTCATGAGAAGGTGGGCACGGGTAGCTAATCCGCACTTCCTCCCTTTGTTCTTCGCTTTCCTCGTCATCTTTTTCATCTAATGAGCTCACAGTGTCATCAATTTCTTCTTCCATAGGAGCCTGCAAAATATTAGTCTCTTCTTGGACAGCGGAGACTTTCTCAATAAATTCATCAATATAGGCATTATATTCATAATTCTCATGGCAATATTTAAGTATAGCATAATTTTCAGATCTATAAATAGCAGCATCACAATTTTCATACTTTTCAAACAAAGATTTAATTTCATAAGCACCCATAAAAACAACAAATTCTTCTATTAGTTCTACATCATAATAATCATATATACCATTAGCATAAGAAGCCAAGGTTTCATTATCATTAAATTCACATTGAAAAGAAAGTTGTGGAGCCTTCATCTTAGAGCAACAAGTATAATCACACCTTAAGCATAAATTCCAAGCATACCAACGCATCATTTTAATTTGATCCCATAAGAGTTTCCCTTTTTGAGACAAGCAATAATCCCTAAAGTATTCCCGTTGATCCAAAGTATCTCCCATTATCAAGTTGAATGGAGATTTATCAGGATTATCAAAGTAGTATTTAATGTTTTCCACATAACCAGCATCGAGGGTTTTAGGAGGTTCCCCGTCTCCATGAGTAGCAAGTACAACTAATTTTTTTGGTGTTTCGTGTTCCATATCCATAACTAAAGATATAAAGCAACTTAGAACAGAAAATAAAATCTACTTAGTGATAAAGCAAACAAGCACACACGAGAATATCAACCCCACGCTATTGCTCCCCGGCAACGGCGCCAGAAAAAGGTCTTGATAACCCACAAGTATAGGGGATCAGTTGTAGCCTTTCTCGATAAATAAGAGTGTCGAACCCAACAAGGAGCTAAAGGAAGAATTAATATTCCCTTCAAGTTCTATCGACCACCGATACAACTCTATGCACACTTAACGTTTGCTTTACCTAGAACAAGTATGAAACTAGAAGTACTTTGTAGGTGTAAGGATAAAACTACTTTGCAAGAATAAAACTAGGAGTACTTTGCGAGATAATAAAATTTAGTTGTTTAGTAGAAAGCTTTTTGTAACAAAAGAGAAGGATTTGTCCCTAGGCAATCGATAACTAGACCGGTAATCATTATTGCGATTTTATATTAGGAAGAGGCATGAGCTAACATACTTTCCGTACTTGGATCATATGCACTTATGATTGGAACTCTAGCAAGCATCCGCAACTACCAAAGATCATTAAGGTAAAACCCAACCATAGCATTAAGTAACAAGTCCCCCTTTACTCCCATATGCAACAACCCCCTTACTCGGGTGTAAGCTTCTGTCACTCTAGCCGCCCACTATAAGAGAATTATGAACGTATTGCAAACCCTACAGCGGGAATCCCTCACGCTTGCGCGACACGGAGGGCACCATAGGACAGCACCAAAATAAAACATACAACTCAAACCAATCACGATCATCAATACACCCATAGGACAAAACGAATCTACTCAAACATCATAGGATTGCCACATATCATTGGATAATAATATATAGCGTTAAGCACCATGTTTAAGTAGAGATTACAGCGGGGAGAAGAGGTGTTACACCACTGCATAGAGGGGGAGAGAGTTGGTGTTGACGGCGGCGAAGTTGTTGGTGTAGATCGCCGTCACGATGGTTCCCCCGGCGGCGGGGCCACTGGAAGAGAGGGGTGATACGTCTCCAACGTATCTATAATTTTTGATTGTTCCATGCTGTTATATTATCAATCTTGGATGTTTTTATATATATTTACAGCAATTATATATCATTTTTGGAGACTAACCTATTAACTTAGTGCCCAGTGCCAGTTGCTGTTTTCTGCCCTGTTTTTGTTTTATAGAAAATCAATACCAAACGAAGTCCAAATGCCACGAAACTTTTTGGAGATTTTTTTCTGGACAAGATAAACACTAGAAGCTTCGGGAGGAGGCCAGAAGCCCCAGGGGGTGCCCACGAGGCACCAGGGCGCGCCTGGGGGGGCAGGCTCGCCCTGGTACCTCATGGGCCCCACAGAGCTCCGTTTGACCTAATTCCTCCACTATAAATTCCAAAAAAATCAGAAACCCTCAAGGGCCTCCACGAAATACTTTTTCCGCCGCCGCAAGTTTCTGTTCCAGAGAGATCCCATCTGGAGGCCTTCTCCGGTACTCCGCCGGAGGGGGAATCGATCACGGAGGGGCTCTACATCAACCTTGTTGCCCTTTCGATGATGCGTGAGTAGTTTACCACAGACCTTCGGGTCCATAGTTAGTAGCTAGATGGCTTATTCTCTCTTTTTGATCTTCAATACAATGTTCTCCTCGATGTTCTTGGAGTTCCATCCGATGTAATCACTTTTTGCGGTGTGTTTGTTGGGATCCGATGAATTGTGAGTTTATGATCAGATTATCCATGAATATATTTGAGTCTTTTCTGATCTCTTTTATGCATGATTATTATAGCTTCATATTTCTTCTCCGATCTATTGATTTGGTTTGGCCAACTAGATTGATTTATCTTGCCATGGGAAGAGGTGCTTTGTAATGGGTTCGATCTTGCGGTGCTCAATCCCAGTGACAGAAAGGGACATGACACGTATGTATCATTGCTATTAAGGGTAAAAAGATGGGGTTTATTCATACATGAGTTCATCTTGTCTACATCATGTCATCATTCGTAAGGCGTTACTCCGTTCCTTATGGACTTAATACACTAGATGCATGCTGGATAGCGGTCGATGTGTGGAGTAATAGTAGTAGATGCAGGCAGGAGTCGGTCTACTTGTCTCGGACGTGATGCCTATATACACGATCATTGCCTTGGATATCGTCATGATTATTTGCTTTTCTATCAATTGCCCAACAGTAATTTGTCTACCCACCGTATGCTATTTTGTTGAGAGAAGCCTCTAGTGAAAACTATGGCCCCCAGGTCTATCTAAATCATATTACTAAAACCCTAAAAATATTGCTGCACTTTTCTTTTATTTATTTTATTTTGTATTTTTGTTTCAATCTATCTATCTATCACATACAATTTAATCTTGCAATGAACCGCCGAGGGATTGACAACCCCTCGTTTGCGTTGGGTGCAAGGATTTGTTGTTTGTGTGCAGTTACTGCTAACGAGGTGTTGCGTGATTCTCCTACTGGATTGATAACCTTGGTTACATAACTGAGGGAAATACTTACCTCTGCTGTGCTGCATCATCCCTTCCTCTTCGGGGATAATACCAACGCAAGCTACAAGTAGCAGGAAGAATTTCTGGCGCCGTTGCCGGGGAGACATCATCAACATCTATCAAGTACCTTTGCATAAACTCTCATCTCCTTGCATTTACTTTATTTGCCTCTCGTTTTCATCACCCCCACTTCTAAAACATTTTTACAAAAATACAAAAATATTTTCCGTTTGCCTTTTTCTTGTTTGCTTGTTTGCTATCTTGTTTGCGTAGTCACGATGTCTCAAGAAAATACAAAACTGTGTGATTTTCCCAATACTAATAATAATGATTTTATTAGTACTCCGATTGCTCCTCCCGCCACTAGTGCGGAGACTTGTGATATTAATGCCTCTTTGCTAAATCTTGTTATGAAAGATCAATTTTCCGGTAGTCCTAATGAAGATGCCGCATCCCATCTTAACACTTTCGTAGAATTGTGTGACATGCAAAAGAAAAAAGATGTGGATAATGATATTGTGAAATTAAAATTATTCCCATTCTCATTGCGGGATCGTGCAAAATTTTGGTTTTCATCTTTACCACGAAATAGTATCGATTCTTGGGATAGGTGTAAAGATGCTTTTATTACTAAGTATTTTCCTCCCGCGAAAGTTATTTCTCTTAGAAATCAAATTATGAATTTTAAGCAACTTGATCATGAACATGTTGCCCAATCTTGGGAGAGGATGAAATTAATGATAAGAAATTGCCCTACTTATGGTTTAAATTTATGGATGATCATACAAAAAATTTATGCGGGATTGAATTTTGTTTCTAGAAATCTTTTAGATTCCGCCGCGGGTGGTACTTTTATGGAAATTACTTTGGGAGAAGCTACTAAATTGCTTGATAATATTATGGCAAATTATTCACAATGGCATACTGAAAGAGCTCCTACTAGTAAAAAGGTGAATTCTATTGAAGAAATTAGTACCTTGAGTGATAAAGTTGATGCGCTTATGAAATTGGTTGCTAGTAAAAATGCTCATATTGATCCTAATGATGTGCCATTTTCCACTTTGATTGAGCAAAATAATGATCCCGTAGATGTGAATTTCGTATCGCGAAACAATTTCAATAATAATGCTTATAGAGGTAATTTCAACGATAGGCCATTCCCTGGAAATTCCTCTAATAATTATGGCAATCCTTATGGTAATTCTTATAATAATAATAATAGGATGCCCTCTGATCTTGAAAGTAATATTAAAGAATTTATTAATGCTCAAAAGGTTTTCAACACTACGATAGAAGAAAAATTGAGTAAACTTGATGATATGTCTAGTAGCATTGATAGAATTATTCATGATGTGGAAAATCTTAAGACTAAAATTTTGCCACCCAAAATTGATATTAGTGAATCAATTAAAGCTTTATATATCTCCATGGATGAGAGTAAGAAAAGAATCGCCATGCTAAAAGCTAAACGGGAATTTTTAGAAAAAGCGATTCCTCCCGGTTTCTATCGTAGTAATGATAAGGATATTAAAATGATTGGTGTTTCATCTATTGATTCTTTGTTTAGCAATATAAAACTTGATGAAAAGGGGACTGAAGAAGAGTCAACTTTAGCTAGTAGGCGTTCCCATAATTCGGAGGGTGAAAATCTTAATGAAAAAATTGCTAAAAGTGGGTTTGGAGAGGTAAAAACTTTAAATAGCGATGTGCCCACTCTCTTGGATTACAAAGATTTTAATTATGATAATTGTTCTTTGATTGAGTGCATTTCTTTGTTACAATCCATGTTAAATTCACCCAACGCTTATGAGCAAAACAAGGCTTTTACTAAACACATCGTAGAAGCAATGATGAAAGCGTTAGAAGAAAAGTTAGAACTAGAAATTTCAATTCCTAGAAAATTATATGATGAATGGGAACCCACCATTAAAGTTAAAATTAAAAATTATGAGTGCAATGCTTTATGTGATTTGGGTGCTAGCGTTTCCACAATTCCAAAATCTTTATGTGATGTGCTAGGTTTCACCAATATAGATGAATGTTCTCTTAATTTGCACTTGGCGGATTCTACTATTAAAAAGCCAATGGGTAGAATTATGTTGGGGAACGTTGCATGGAAAACAAAAAAATTTCTACGCACACGCAAGATCTATCCATGGAGATGCATAGCTACGAGAGGGGGAGTGTGTCTACGTACCCTCGTAGACCGTAAGCGGAAGCGTTAGAACAACGCGGTTGATGTCGTCGAACAACTTCACGATCCAACCGACCGAGTACCGAACGTACGGCACCTCCGCGTTCAGCACACGTTCAGCTCGGTGACGTCCTTGACTTCTTGATCCAGCAAGACGGCGAGGTAGTGGATGAGTTCCGGCAGCACGACGGCGTGGTGACGGTGATGGTAATGCTATCTCCGCAGGGCTTCGCCCAAGCACTGCGAAAATATGACCGAGGGACGGAACTGTGGAGGGGGGCGCCGCACACGGCTAAGACAATGTTGTGTCTCCTTTGGGGCGCCCCTCTCCTCTATTTATATATGTGTAGGGGCTTGGAGTAGAAGGAATAGTGCCACGTGAACAGTAACCGTGAATAGTACACACGTGGACTTGGACTCCAAAGTCCAATCCTATTCCTACTAGGACTCTCCCTTTTTCCTTCCCTAGCTGCGTGGGCTTTTGAGGACTTGGTGCGCCTAGCCCAATAAGGCCAGGGCGCCTCCCCTTAGCCCATGCCAGCCCTTGGGACGTGGTGGACCCACTTGTGGACTTCCGGACCCCTCCGGAATCCTACGGAACCTTCTGGAAGCTTCCCGGTACAATACCGAAAAAAACTGCACCTTTTTCCGGAACCCAAAATATGACTTCCCATATATAAATCTTTACCTCTCGACCATTTTGAGACTCCTCGTGACGTTCGGGATCTCATTCGGGACTCCGAACAATATTCGTTTACCAATTCATATAACTCATATAACACTATATCGTCAACGAACGTTAAGCGTGCGGACCCTACGGGTTCGGGAATGATGTAGACATGACTGAGACGCATCTCCGGTCAATAACCAATAGCGGAACCTGGATGTGCATATTGGTTCCTACATATTCCACGAAGATCTTATCGGTCGAACCGCAATGACAACATACGTAATTCCCTTTGTCCGTCGGTATGTTACTTGCCCGAGATTCGATCGTCGGTATCTCCATACCTAGTTCAATCTCGTTACCGGCAAGTCTCTTTACTCGTTCCGTAATACATCATCCCGTAACTAACTCCTTAGTCACTTTGCTTGCAAGCTTCTTATGATGTGCATTACCGAGAGGGCCCAAAGATACCTCTCCGAAACACGGAGTGACAAATCTCAGTCTCGATCCATGCCAACTCAACGGACACCTTCGGAGATACCTGCAGAGCATCTTTATGATCACCCAGTTACATTGTGACGTTTGATAGCACACAAGGTATTCCTCCGGTATCCGGGAGTTGCATGATCTCATGGTCTGAGGAACATGTATTTGACATTCAAGAAAGCAGTAGCAATAAACAGAACGATCATATGCTAAGCTAACGGATGGGTCTTGTCCATCACATCATTCTCCTATGAAGACGCACTTCTCCGCTTTGGGTTTGAGCTTATCAGGTTGAAGCTTTTTCACATAAGCATCGCATCCCCAAACTTTAAGAAATGACAGCTTAGGTTTCTTGCCAAACCATAGTTCATATGGTGTCGTCTCAACAGATTTAGACGGTGCCCTATTTAACGTGAATGCAGCTATCTCTAATGCATAACCCCAAAACGATAGTGGCAAATCGGTAAGAGACATCATAGAACGCACCATATTCAATAAAGTACGGTTACGATGTTCGGACACACCATTACGCTGTGGTGTTCCAGGTGGTGTGAGTTGTGAAACAATTCCACATTTTCTTAAATGAAGGTCAAACTCGTAACTCAAATATTCGCCTCCGCGATCAGATCGTAGAAACTTTATTTTCTTGTTACGATGATTCTCTACTTCACTCTGAAATTCTTTGAACTTTTCAAATGTTTCAGACTTGTGTTTCATCAAGTAGATATACCCATATCTACTCAAATCATCTGTGAAGGTTAGAAAATAACAATACCCGCCGCGTGCTTCAACATTCATCGGACCGCATACATCGGTATGTATTATTTCCAACAAATCAGTAGCTCGCTCCATTGTTCCGGAGAACGGAGTTTTAGTCATCTTGCCCATGAGGCATGGTTCGCAAGTATCAAATGATTCATAATCAAGAGATTCCAAAAGTCCATCCGCATGGAGTTTCTTCATGCGCTTTACACCAATATGACCTAAACGGCAGTGCCACAAGTATGTTGCACTATCATTATCAACTTTGCAACTTTTGGCATCAATATTATGAATATGTGTATCACTACGATCGAGATTCAACAAGAATAGACCATTCACAAAAGGTGCGTGACCATAAAAGATGTTACTCATATAAATAGAACAACCATTATTCTCTGACTTAAATGAATAACCATCTCGCAATAAACAAGATCCAGATATAATGTTCATGCTCAACGCTGGCACCAAATAACAATTATTGAGGTCTAAAACTAATCCCGAAGGTAGATGTAGAGGTAGCGTGCCGACGGCGATCACATCAACCTTGGAACCATTCCCGACGCGCATCGTCACCTCGTCCTTAGCCAATCTTCGCTTATTTCGTAGCTCCTGTTTCGAGTTACAAATATGAGCAACCGAACCAGTATCAAATACCCAGGCGCTACTGCGAGCATTAGTGAGGAACACATCAATAACATGTATATCAAATATACCTTTGCTCACTTTGCCATCCTTCTTATCCGCCAAATACTTGGGGCAGTTCCGTTTCCAGTGACCAGTCCCTTTGCAGTAGAAGCACTCTGTTTCAGGCCTGGGTCCAGCTTTGGGTTTCTTCGTGGGAGCGGCAACTTGCTTGCCGTTCTTCTTGAAGTTCCCCTTCTTTCCCTTGCCCTTTTTCTTGAAACTAGTGGTTTTGTTAACCATCAACACTTGATGCTCCTTCTTGATTTCTACCTCCGCTGATTTCAGCATCGCGAAGAGCTCGGGAATTGTCTTCTCCATCCCTTGCATATTATAGTTCATCACGAAGCCTTTATAGCTTGGTGGCAGTGACTGAAGAACTCTGTCAATAACACTCTCAACCGGAAGATCAATTCCCAGCTGAGTCAAGTGGTTGTGGTACCCAGACATTCTGAGTATGTGTTCACTGACAGAACTGTTCTCCTCCATCTTACAGCTAAAGAACTTGTTGGAGACTTCATATCTCTCAACCCGGGCATTAGCTTGAAATATCAATTTCAGCTCTTGGAACATCTCATATGCCCCGTGGCGTTCAAAACGCTTTTGCAGTCCCGGTTCTAAGCCGTAGAGCATGGCACACTGAACTATCGAGTAGTCATCAGATCGAGCCTGCCAGGCGTTCACAACGTCTGCAGCAGCTCCTGCAGCAGGTCCATCACCTAGCAGTGCATCAAGGACATAATTCTTCTGTGCAGCAATGAGGATAATCCTCAAGTTATGGACCCAGTCCGTGTAGTTGCTACCATCATCTTTCAACTTAGCTTTCTCTAGGAACACATTAAAATTCAACGGAACAGTAGCACGGGCCATTTATCTACAACATAGATATGTAAAGAAACCATCAAGACTAAGTTCATGATAAATTACGTTCAATTAATCAAATTACTAATGAACTCCCACTTAAATTAACATCCCTCAAGTTAACTAAGTGATACATGATCCAAATCAACTAGCCCATGTCCGATCATCACGTGAGATGGGATAGTCATCAATGGTGAACATCTCCATGTTGATCATATCTACTATATGACTCATGTTTGACCTTTCGGTCTCCAGTGTTCCGAGACCATGTTTGTACATGCTAGGCTCGTCAAGTTTAACCCAAGTATTCTGCTTGTGTAAAACTGGCTTACACCCGTTGTATGTGAACGTAGAATCTATCACACCCGATCATCACGAGGTGCTTCGAAACGACGAACTTTAGCAACGGTGCATACTCGGGGAGAACACTTTTATCTTGAAATTTAGTGAAGGGATCATCTTATAATTCTACTGTCGTTCTAGGCAAAATAAGATGCATAAAGGATAAACATCACATGCAATCAAAATATGTGACATGATATGGCCATCATCTTGTGCTTTTGATCTCCATCTCCAAAGCATCGTCATGATCTCCATCGTCACCAGCTCGACACCTTGATCTCCATCGTTGCGTTGTGGTCGTCTCGCCAACTATTGCTTCTACAACTATTGCTAACGCATAGCGATAAAGTAAAGCAATTACATGGCGCTTGCATTTCATACAATAAAGAGACAACCATAAGGCTCCTGCCGGTTGCCGATAAATTACAAAACATGATCATCTCATACAATAACGTATATCACATCATGTCTTGACCATATCACATCACAGCATACCCTGCAAAAACAAGTTAGACGTCCTCTACTTTGTTGTTGCAAGTTTTACGTGGCTGCTACGGGCTTCTAGCAAGAACCGTTCTTACCTACGGCACAAAACCACAACGGTGATTTATCAAGTTTGCTGTTTTAACCTTCAACAAGGACCGGCCGCAGTCAAATTCGATTCAACTAAAGTAGGAGAAACAGACACCCGCCAACCACCTTTATGCAAAACAAGTTGCATGTCTGTCGGTGGAACCGGTCTCATGTACGTGGACATGTAAGGTTGGTCCGGGCCGCTTCATCTTACAATACCGCCGAATCAAAATAAGATGTTGGTGGTAAGCAGTATGACGATCACCGCCCACAACTCTTTGTGTTCTACTCGTGCTTATCATCTACGCATAGACCTGGCTCATGATGCCACTGTTGGGGAACGTTGCATGGAAAACAAAAAAAATTCTACGCACATGCAAGATCTATCCATGGATATGCATAGCTAAGAGAGGGGGAGTGTGTCTACGTACCCTCGTAGACCATAAGCGGAAGCGTTAGAACAACGCGGTTGATGTCGTCGAACAACTTCATGATCCAACCGACCGAGTACCGAACGTACGGCACCTCCGCGTTCAGCACACGTTCAGCTCGGTGACGTCCTCGACTTCTTGATCCAGCAAGACGGCGAGGTAGTGGATGAGTTCCGGCAGCACGACGGCGTGGTGACGGTGATGGTAATGCTATCTCCGCAGGGCTTCGCCCAAGCACTGCGAAAATATGACCGAGGGACGGAACTGTGGAGGGGGGCGCCGCACACGGCTAAGACAATGTTGTGTCTCCTTTGGGGCGCCCCCTCTCCTCTATTTATATATGTGTAGGGGCTTGGAGTAGAAGGAATAGTGCCACATGAACAGTAACCGTGAATAGTACACACGTGGACTTGGACTCCAAAGTCCAATCCTATTCCTACTAGGACTCTCCCTTTTTCCTTCCCTAGCTGCGTGGGCTTTTGAGGACTTGGTGCGCCTAGCCCAATAAGGCCAGGGTGCCTCCCCTTAGCCCATGCCAGCCCTTGGGACGTGGTGGACCCACTTGTGGACTTCCGGACCCCTCCGGAATCCTACGGAACCTTCTGGAAGCTTCCCGGTACAATACCGAAAAAAACTACACCTTTTTCCGGAACCCAAAATATGACTTCCCATATATAAATCTTTACCTATCAACTACCCTATTTCTCATCAGAGATGTGCACTATCTCTGTGCCCGGCTCCGGGTACATGGGCGGCAGCCGCAGCTCCGGCTCCTGTGGCTTCTCCTGCTGCTCCGCATCGCTCTCCGCCTCCATCTCCGCATCGACTTCGTCGAAGAGCGCGTCGGTCGCCGCCCGTTCCTACCGGATGAATTGCCAGTTGGCCTCCACATATGCCTCATCCAGGATGGACTCCAGGATGGCCTGCTGCTCCGCCATCTCAGCTGCTTGGGCGACAGTGAACTCCGCCTCCATGTCCTCCATGTTGAAGCCCGGAGCCGGCGCCAGCTCCTGCTCCGGCTGCTCCGCCTCGTCCTCCTCCGGATCTGCTACCTCCATTGGAGCCGGCTGCTGCTCCTCTCCCTCCTCCTCCCCTGCCTGCTCCTCCTCCTCCGGCTCCGGCGAGTTCGGAGGCAGCCCGACAACGATGTGGGTGGCGCGCGCGCCGCGCCTCACCCGGATCTCCTGCTCGATCTGGTACCGGCGCTCCGGCGTGAGCATAGCGTATGTGGTTATCTTCTGCCGGACCATGGCGAAGCCGGAGAGTGTGGGAAGAGCGGTGGAGCCGGAGAGAGGAGGTGTATGGGCTCGGGCTGGCGGCGCGGAGAGAGAGGATGGCTAGGGTTGGGGGACGCCGGCCGGCTTAAATAGCTGGATTTGGCCTCGGGCAGCGAGCCGGAGCGGCGCCACGCAGCGTTCACACCCCCACCAGAGGAGACGTCCGTCGGACCACCGGGTTTTCGGACGATTCCGTGCGGGACCCCATCGTCAGTCCGACGTGATGGACGCGCCCGGGCGCCCCCATATCTGCCCCATATTTGGGCTGGATATGAGGGGTGCCGGTCAGCCCGGGCGTTTGAGGCACCCGTCTGGGTCGCATTTTCGTGACCGGTCAGTGATCGGGTCGTCCGCCCGGACGTTTGAGGCGGGTTTGGGGCGCCCGGCTGTAGATGCTCTTAGTGCAGAAGGAGTATATATTTCAAAAAAATCCGAAAGACTATAAACATATTTTGTTTCTGTCCGGGTGTCTCTCCCCCGTTTAAAACGAGTGCTCGTTTTGCGGCGCACTGCAAAGCTGGCCTAACGGGCCGGCCCGCCATGGCACGATTATTAGCCGGGCCGGCCCACGTGCCGCATCCTCCAGCCCAGGAACGACCCAGGAGCTATCCGGGCCGGGCCGGCGGCACGCTGCCCCGCTAGGCTTCTGGCCTGCGGCTATTTTTTGGGCAGATTTTGGCCTATTGGGTTGTTCTTTATGCCATATATATAAAAAAATCTATTGGGTTGTTCTTTATGCCATATATATAAAAAAATCTAAATAAAAAAAATAAACGGGCCGTGCCGTACCGGCCCGCGTGCCCAGCCTTCTGGCCTTGCCGCGTGCCTGGCACGGCCCAATTAAAGCATGCCGGGCCTGGCCCGTCACGTGCTCGCGGGTCGGCATGCCAGGCCCGGCCCGTTTGGCCAGCTATAGCGCACTGTGAGCCTCCACTCAAGCTGGCAATCAGGTCGGGTTACTCAGGCTGGCAATCGGGTCGGGTTTGACGGAGTCGACCTCTACCAAACCCATGCCCGAATAGCTAATCGGGTCAACCCTCCACCCACGACCCTACCCATGGGTCTGATGAACAACCCATGCCCATACCCGACAGGTGACCCGACCCATTCGGACACCCATCGGGTCCATGAAAACATTTTCATTTCTTACTCCACCTAGCATGCAGCGTGACTACCTGCTAGCTTTATAGTCAAGTCGATGCCTCCTTCCTCAGAGCATCTCCAACAGCCTTTGTATATTTGGCTAGGATTGCTAAAAACTGAAAATATAACAATTTGGCCCAAAAACGTTGCTCCAACAGCCTTTGTATAAGTGGTCCCCCACATATTTTTTGCAAAGCTTGCTAAAATTGCACCCACACTTGCTATATTTGCAAAGTCCAAGCCGGCTTGCTATATCTCCAGAAACCTGGCGGGAGACCCCAACCACCTCGCGCGGGACATTTCCGCCCACGCCCGCGACCTCGCTGCCTCCGTCTCCGGCAGCCGCAGCAGCCATGGAGGCCACGGGTGACCTCCCCCGCGCACCCGACGCCGGCGCCGACCCTCCTCCTCCACTTCCCGGCGCGGTCAAGCCCAAGGCCCAGCGACCGCGGCGCCGCCGCCGAGGCCCGCGACCACCCCGCCGCCGCTGTGCCTCCTCCGTCGCGGCTCCACCCGCTCCCGCACCCCACCGACTCTCCCCCGCATCCCCGCCCTTTTCCCGTGCCGCCCCGAGGTCGCCATCACCGCCTCCGACCTCCGCCGACGCCGCCGGATTTCGGCCGGATCGAGGGCTGACGGCGTCCGATCCGTCGGCCCCGCGGCCGGTGGCCTTCTTCCGCAGCCTCACGCGCCATCTCTCGCCCCCGCCAGTGCATGCTTGTGTGGGATGTGTGGTCGGGAGGAAGAGGAAAAGAGGAAAAAAAAAGGAAAATAGTGTGACCCACTGACATGTGGGTCCCATGTGCTATACCCAGTTTTCAGATTGTTATTATACAAAGGCTACCAAAGCAGAAAAGTGGTGGGATTGCTAAACCTTCTCTCACATCTTGCTATACCAACTTTTTGAATTGCTATTATACAAAGGCTGTTGGACATGCTCTCAGCAGTTAGCCGAGGTGGTACTAAACATGACGAGGCAGCGGTGTCCTGTCCGCTGTAGGCTGTAGTTGCAGCTAATATATTTGGCATGGGCCAATTGGTGGACTACTTTTGGGCCTACAAAGGACTAGGAAAGTTGTGCACGTAAATGGGCTAATTACTAGCTGGGCGTTGTTCAACCCCTCAAAAAAACTGGGTGTTGTTCTTTTTTCTTTTCATCGCTATATGAAACAGGGCGGGACTGCTTTTTTTATTGAGTCTAATATAACAGGGCGGGACTGCTGCATGATAGTATATTAACGATGGTTTTTTTCATGGTAATACGTGTCTCATTCATATCATAAAGATTAAAGTACAAGTCACGTAATGACTGACATGACAAAACTGAAAAGATAGCAGAACATCTCTGAGCTTGACACCAACGTCCGTCACCTGCCTCCAGCACCACCACAACAGTCACCGAAGAAAAGAACGACGGATCACCTCCTCACCCGAGCTCGACGCGGCTCCATCGCTGATATGCAGCTTTGCGGACCTCCAAGGTGGCTCACCAAAAGTGAAGCCATGCCGTTGAACGAATCAGACCAGGGCAACACCCCGGACACGCCATCGAACTCCAAATCTGGCACCCCACCACGACTAAGACGCCGAAGGAGGAAACCACACCCGCCATCCATCAACCACGAAACCAGCACACGTTCCGTCTTCCAGATGTCGTCGATGCAGACCACAATCTGCATCCGCTCCTGCACTACCTCCCAAGGTCCGCACCGACGTTGGAGCATACGCCGTCGCAACGACGGAGCCCGAGGACACATGTCCACCACGAGGATGCCGCCGCCGCCACACCATCCTTGCTTGAACAGACTGGTTTCCAAAACCATCCCTAACCATAGAGCCGATCGTCTTGTTGGGGAAGGATCTGAAGAATCTTTATTTAGCGCTGTCATCGCCGTCGCCGAAGCCAAGACGATGAACAGCCTAAAAACGAAGTTACTTTAGCCTAAAACTATCCACACACGTGGATCCGGCGACCCCCCTCACCACCGACGACCGAGGTCGTCAGCGGAGGGGAGCCGCCGGAGGACGGCGGCGGAGGAAGCCCCTGGCGATGGGCACCGGAGAGATCGCCTTTTTGTATCTTGTTGGATGTTCCTGCCGTGCTAGTATATGTATTGTATTTAGATAAAAGACCATATGTAATACATGATAAATAGTTTATTTCTAAATAGTAATATTAATTGGGCGATCCATCGGGTAACCCACGGGTATAAACTTGTGCCCATACCCTACCCATGACTAATCGGGTTACCCATCGGGCTTACGCACATGGGTGAAGATGATGACCCGTATCCTGCCCATTCGGGGCGCGGCCGCCCATGGGTCGGATTGCCGGGTTGAGCCGCCACAAAGCAAACGGCACCCTGGAGAGCCGCGAATTCCCTCCTCCCGCCCGCCCAGTCCCCGGCTCAACCCATACGGCGACCGGCTCTCTTCTCCCCGGCGATCTTCCGGGATCCGCTCCGCCCCCATCGGTAAGCGAGCTTCCTCCTCCTCTGCATTCTCGTCAGTTCCGTTCCAATTGGATTCGCCGGAAAACCCTAGCTAGGCTACGGAATCGAGGGATTCACCGGCTTGCGGTGGCCCGAGTTGGAGCTGTCTCGCGCTAGACGGGCGGAGGATTCGGTGGGGGGTGGGGGTCGGAGCGGGGTGGCTACTGGTTGCCCCATCTGCAGATGCACGTATGCTCAAACAGTCGCACCTGTGACCGTGAGAAGTGATTTGTCCAGGTTTAGGTTTAGTGATTTGTGCATCTGTGTCCTCGCAAAAAAAAAGAGAAGTGATTTATGCAGGTTTAGGTTTCTAATCGCGTTTGTTTGGCTCGTGTAAGCAGTCTCTGGTCGATATTAGCGTGTTCCTTTGGACAGTTATGGTTTGGTTCAGGGATACAAGTAACTAATTCTGTGGATTAATTCCAACCGAGCTTGGGTGGTCATTTTGTCCCATTTTTTGGGTACGGCGACAGATCTAAGTAGTGTCTGATATGTATCGAGTTATAGGTTGTATCTGCAAGGAATGGATGTAGTGGAGCCTCTGGTTTGAAATTCATTACTCCTTAAGATATCTGCTAATTGCCAAATTCAGAACGTCCACTCTTAAGCCATGCAGATCTAGTTATCAATTGCTGGATTATTCAGTGACTTTGCTCGCCACTTTTCTTTTGTTGGCTGTATCAAGCCGTGGCTTTGTTGTATTTCAAGTGTTGTGTAAATCATTGTTTTACAGTTTATAGATAAAGTTGACTTGGATATGCGGCTGGATTCTGGCCACCATTTTCAATCAGTGGTTCCTCTAGGAACTTTATTGTTGGTTTGTGGGCTGATGATTATTTGTGCGATGCAACTGGGGTGCTCTACTACAGGTTCTCTTCATAAAAGGGCATTGTGGAAGTTATGCATTTGGTACAAATTAAATGCCTTTGGATAGCTAGTGAATTCTTCCAAATTTCTGCTGTGTTGCTTTAGCTTAACAATCAACCTTAGGTTTTAATGCAATGTAATGTGTTCGTTTAATTATGATATTCATTACATCAGTTAGTTGCAAGAAAATCAATTTATGCTATAGTTGTTCAGTTCATATATGCGAAAGCTTATCTGTGAAATCATACCTTTGGTATTGAATTTGCTTACTATAAGCAGTACTGTTTGTGATTCCCTGATACCGTCTAACATACAATTTTGTAGCGCTAGAAGTGTGTATTTTGCCCTAGCAATGACTAAGTACCATCTCGGAAATTCCTTATGTTACCGTTACAGTAGAACCTTAACGTCAGAACTTCATTCATTTTTCTAATTAAAGATGAAATGATCTAATTGCGTCATAACTAACTAATATAGCTTAGGTTTTCCTTGCAGGATAGTGAGATCCCCTTCCATCCCCAATTTAAAACCCAAGCGCTAGCGGTGGCTGGAAGAAGAGATCCCTCCCTTCACTTCCATTGACCCAAACAAATCATGGCTGCTGATCGGCGCCACCCGGCGGTGAATGACGTGTACCTGACGCTTGTCGGCGCCAGCAACACCCTCGCCGATGTCCAGCGCCGCTTCGACCTCGAGTTCCGTGCCTCCTACCCCGACCACGTCAGTTATCAAACTCCCTTTCCCCTCCTCCTCTCTAGCCGCTTCCTTCCATGACAGGATCTGGGTTACGGTTTCATTCAGGCAAACCCGGCGAAACTGGTAGGGCGAGTGAAGCGGGTGCAGGAGGAGGTGGCTGCGCTCAAGGATCTGTGCCGCGACCTCCTTGCCCAGAAGCAGGTCAGTCAGATCCCCTCATCGAATCCTCCACACCTTCTTCTAGGTCTACTGATCCTGTGATCCTGCGTGCGCAGGAGCTGATCGACACGATGCGCACAAGCCTGGCTGCGCAGCGGAGCGCCACGCAACGGCTGCTCGCCTCCTCCGGGCTGCCCCTCATGACCGACGACGAGGAGGCCGCCTACGCCAGCCTCAAGCAGGTGACCCCCCACCTAAAAAAACCCGCAATCTAGCTACAGTCTGTGAGAGATCTGATGAATTTGTTCGCTACTCTTTGTTTATGCTGCAGGTGATCGACGAGTGGACTGATCAGCTGAAGCCAATTGCAGGTAGGTTTTCTTTGCTTTGCAGCAGCTCATTGTATTTGTGATGGGGATTTCACTCCAACTGGCCGTGGTTTCACTTGCAGGGGATGCGGATGGGGAGAATGAAGACACCAACCAGATCCTCTTCTCCGCAATCCTTTAGAGCGACTGAAAACTCCTTTGAGCATCGACAATTTCTCTGTTGGAAGTTTTTTCTTCCATCTTGTGTGCGTTTTTAGCAGATTGCGATGGGCTTGTCAATAAGCGTCTTGTTGAGTGTATCTGAGAAAAACAGGGTTGATTTCTTGTTTGGGATTTGTTCCTGTTATGTATTTAACTCCAGTGTTCTTCACACAGTTTTCTAGCTGGCTCATCATGCAGTGTATTTAACTCATTAGCTCTAACCACAAAAAAAGAGAAAGATTCGTGAGCGTCGTTCACTTTTTTATGGGTATGGAAGGACATGGCACTGCATGTTTTGTTCTTTTGTGCCTTTTCAAAAGCTAAATTTCATGAATCCTAATGTTATTAAGATAATGTTGTCATTGGCATGGTTTAGAATCTGACCATTTTCCAACTTTTTTTAAAGATAAATTGTCATTTAAAGATGAAAGAGCATGCTTATGTGTCTTAACTGTTAAAGGGGAGTTGG
Organism: Elymus sibiricus; assembly: GCA_039707655.1. NCBI lineage: Eukaryota > Viridiplantae > Streptophyta > Magnoliopsida > Poales > Poaceae > Elymus > Elymus sibiricus. The sequence continues at coordinate 130,791,619 of CM077666.1, read as the reverse complement.
TGATACATTGGATGCCTGGTTTTGGCGGATGGAGCGAGGTGAGAACATCTGCTGTGGTACGGGAGAAAAGCCGGCGATGCTGTGGCATGATGTCATGACGTGCTGCTAGGGGGCAAATCAATTATGGATGATCTAATGATAGTGATACAATGACAACGATCGTGCAAATGTCTGTATCTACTTCCTGCACCTGCTTGCTGAATGCCTCCTCCATGTTCGGTAAAAATGATCGCCTTAGTTTTGCTGGAAGACATGTGCTGCCTGTCCTTCATTTCATCAGTATCAACCAACTTAGCATGTATTCAGTTTTCATGAAGTATTCTTATAATTGTGCAGGTGATGATGGGGGCACAAGCTATTTTGGCCAACCTCATCCACCTCTTGCTGTTCTAGTGAAGTTTTGTCTTTCTGCAAAGAAGACTAGGTAATCTGATAAGAGCTCATTGTTTACGATATTTAAATTTTGTGATTCAAATGATTTTTCATGCCCAATCCTCGACGTTCAGGACTATATGAATTTCTGTTCTATACTGCAAATTTGTGTATTGGTGAACTTGATATTGGTGGCCATTTCAGATCCTTAACTACCTGAAAGCCACATCTGCCCGAACCGGGATGAGTGCAGCAAAGGATCACAACAGTCAAAGATTGAGGTGAAACTGACTGAATTTTGTGACATACAGAAGACAACCGCCAACATTCACTTTTGGCAACGGCTTAATAGTTGGACTGTTGGAGAAGACAAGACACACTGGGTGGATGGGTAGAAGGATAGTCAAGGCAAGAAACCAAGGAAGATAGCGGGAGGCCAGAGGGTCGTTTGCTGGTTGCTGACAAAGAAATAGTAGGAGGAAGAACACCAACATTCATCATGACGCAGTAGAAAATTACACGTCGTCACAGTTGATGCGTATGTTCATGGTGTGGAATGGGTTGTTATTCCGAAGCGATGCACATGTATTTAGCTAGTGGTTATTAATTTTGATCATTTGGACTGATCAAGATGTCTGGCAATGCTGACAAATCTCAGCTTGCAGCTGAGCAAAGAAAGGCACAGGCCTTATTAGCTGCAAAGGGATTGAGCAGGGTTCAAGCTGAACGTACAGCTGCGGCTGCTGCCCGCAATGTCAATGCCTATGGGTAGAAGGAAGAGGAGCCAAGCCGCTGACAAGAGAGGAATGAAGCCAAGAGACAGATGTATCTTGCGAGTATGGAGAAGGCTGCAGTACCATGTGAAACCAAAAGCTTCACCAACTCCTTCCGGTGATGCATATTCCCAATTTCAGAAGTGTTTCCAGCTTGGGTACTGGAGATATGAGTGCAAGAACGACTGTGCCTGCATATTACGGCCTTAAAGAACGCAGCAGCTTGAAAACCCCAAGTTGACGTAGTCGACTGTGTTAGAGTCCTATCAATTTGTGAATCCTGATCTTGAGAAGGAGAGGGAAGAGGAGAAGAAGCTGATGAAAGAAAAGATGGAGAAGGAAAAATCTACAAGAAGGGAGGGAAACAGTAAGAGAAAAAACCGTTCACATAATGGTTCAGATCGGCATAACAGTGAGGACTCTGCTCGACTCGGACACTGAATCATAAGCTACCGGCAGTTCTTCGAATTCAGAGAACAAGCGGTGACCCAAAGGGAAGCAGAAGAAGAGAAGGCACAGAAGGGACGGCACATCGTCATCTGACTCTGAATCCATTTCGGACTCTGATTCTGATGACATGGGCAGCCGGAGGAAGGGCAGAAGGCGAAGCAACAGATGCCGAGGCTGATGAGCCAGATGACAGAGGGAGTCAATGAGGAAGCCAAGTATGTCATCTCATTTCACTCCACATACGTCCTCCGAGAAACGAATGTAACCGTTTCTTTGCTGTGTTCTAGTACTGTTGTTTTCCTGTACTAAGAAGTGCCTGAAGTTCTAGATCTTTCCTATTCAAAGATGTCTATAACAACAGTTAATCGTGTAACCGTATTCATGTTTAAACTTCTAAATTTAGCCTGGCTGTCTTCCAGGAAGTTCTCTGTGATCATTCTGCCTTGACTCATCATATGTTGGGTTCTTGCTGTATCTTCGGAGATCTGGCTTATTATTTCCTATGAGAAAAGACATCACCTGGGAGTTATTTAATAGCAACTTGCATCTCCTGCAGGATGCCAGATGATTGGTATGACAGTTTGAGTCCTTATGGAATTTCCTGGATGCTATTGACCTAGAAAAACTTCAAGTGATCCAGCTGTACCTGAGCTGTTTGGGATCCTACAATCTGCATCTGCATGTAAGCCTTCTTATCTGAAACACTGAAATGCAACACCTTGAAGTATGGCTGCCCATCATGCAATGGCATATTTGGAACACCAGATCAGGCCTTCAATCTGAGGAAGAGCAGAGGACCCAAGGCATCAATGATTGGGGAGCTCAAGGACACGAGGGAGGATTGCATCACTCAGCATAATCAAAAGCTAATGACCACACTCTGAGGGGCTGCCTGCCCCGAGCTTGAGCTGAGCAGCTGATCTTGCTTGCCATCATGTACCTCACCATTGTTCTCCAGCTGGTTAGTTACTATTCCCTCTGTTCGGAAATAACCACTTGAGGAGTTTTTGGCTATCATCTGTCTACCTCTTCGGCTCTCTCTTCTCTTGTGGGGTGGGGCGCGCACGATAATGGTTTCCTGCGCCCCGAGCACATGATCGACGGAGACGACGGGATTGTTCCTGTATGCGGGCTCCCAGTCCCAGGCTACCTGTGTAGTTTGCCTTGTTGTTTACTGCTTCACGTTCCAGCTTCAGAGCCGGTCGTTTTACTTGCTTTTGAACCAAGAGGAGGAATCTGTCAGCTCTGCTTGGATTTACTATTGGCCTCTATCGTCTCCATGGCCCATGGGCTGCACCGTGGTAGGTAGGTACGTATCTACTTGAGCTCCCTACAACGCAATTATACAAATCTGTCTTGTACATGTAGACGGTAGACTAGAGTACAGCTCTAGTACTGTACAACCCCAGAGCATATACGTCTGAGCTTTCTGAAAATCTGAGTCATACATGCATGTAGACCACAGAGGACAACCAGTACATGTACACATGGTGCACACTTGGGTATAAGATCTTGGAAATTAAGGGATATATTTGTCTTGAGAAGAAAACGAGGTTAATCTAATCGATCGCTTCTTCTGCTGTTGCTGCAAGTAGGCACATTGGATTCTTCTACTCAAGATTGGTGCTGGTAATTACCAGCTGATTAACTAAAAGTGTGTGGCAGGACAGCATATGTTGCTGCTCCTTTTCCCTATAAAGACAGGCACCATCTTTCTCTACCAAGTCCAAGACAGACAGTCTTTTGGTAGATAAGTTACAGTATATGGAGTCTACAGGCTTTTAGAAATCTCCTCATCTTTGGAGGGCTTTGGGCAATGCAAATGCATGCATGATTCTCCTTGATCCAAGCTGGACCCACAGGGTTCTGAAAGCTGGCAACTTCTGATGATTCCAATTAGCTTTTTCTTACCTTTCCCGCCCTGCTCCTCTCACTACTACTACTACTACTCCCGGCTGCTTTTGCCTGTGGAGATCTAAATCTTTGCATCAGAATCTAGTGAGACATATGTATGTGTCAAAGGAGCTTGCTAGGACAATCATTGCTTGCAACATTCCTCCATCACTTGGTTAATTCCCTGCATATGCACTTGCCTAGTCACTGGACCTGAACCTGTTCTCTTTTGTGCTTCAGAGAAGCATCCCATGTTAGTGTTTGCTGCTGCTCCTGCTGCATATTGGCATTGCCGGTATTACCCTTTGGGTGCCATTTACCCGCCTTTCCGATTAGTTAGGACTGTTTTCTACTGTGTTATTCAATACCAGAATCTTTTGAATGGTTAAGATAGAACTGTACACATCTCTTGAAAAAGTAATGAAGGTTAGATCAGCAGCAGACCATTGCCTAGGTCAGTGTAAAGACTCTGGTTATTATCCCCATGTGCAAATCGATTTGATTCATTTTCAGAAGAAAAATCAAGTCCAGAAGTATGATTAATCCACTGGCCCTTATATATGCTAGTAATCCAGGCCATGATATTTGTGCATTGCACGCACATCCAAGATGAAGATCTGGAAATGCGTGCTTCAAGGAGCTCGACAGAAACATTCACATCGCGAGGACCATGCGATCAGGCTGCTACCTCAGTTTGCAGTAAAAAATTGCATCCGTCGGGACCAGTCGGCACTAGCAGCAACTGCGGCGGTGAATGTTGTGGCTTTTAATCCACTTAGCACTACTTCCGTAAGCAGGCAAGCCTGAAACATCTCAGAGCTGTCCAGGGCTCATTATGCGATGGAACCACCACCGCGTTTATATCATAGTGAGTGCAGCATCTTCATTTACCCCCCTTTCCAGTTATACTACGTACTATGTGTTAACACATGAACTCTGACTTATTGATACAAGTGCTCTGAAAATGCTTCTTTTCCACCTCAATAAATTGGCTCAAACAGGTATTGCGTGCTTTAAATGGTCTTGCATCCTTCTTAAAACATGCCCTTACATCTGTATACCACTTACTATCCATTTTGCTAAAGCTGAAACATGCCTGCACATTTTTATTTCTGTCATGATCTTCTCCACATGAGCTACTAATTGGACTTTGGACTTCTTCACGATTTCAATGGATGTTTCTTTCCTTAAACCATGAGTTAATCGAGTCCATGCATGTTTCTTTGACTGGTAGCGGTTGGCGCCCTTAAAGCTGAGCTTGCATAGGAGGTACCCATCTGCCAGTACTCTTTTGACACATATTAGTTTGCTCTTATTTCCAGCTCACCTTTTACCAGCACACTGTGATATATTCCTCTAGGGTAAAAGGAGAGTGAGTGGCCGATGCCAAGACAGGCATGATTAGATTCGGCGAGAGCAGGCAGGAAATGGCTAGCAAGCTCTATGCATGGGGCATGGCCGTAGGAACAGTAAAAAAACTTTTCTTTCCGTTGTACTCCTACCGCATGGATGGATGCATCATGCATGCAGGAGGCCAGATCGGCCAAACAGTAAATACACACATCAGCACAAGCAGCAATGCTGAGCAAACATATGAAACTGTTGCCTTGTGCGACCAGAGAAGAGAGGAGAAGGGAAGAGGAGGCATTGGCGCATGTGACACCATGTGGGGAGCAACAGGAGACCGGGCAGGCAGCGAGAGCCCCCGGCCATGCACTTGTGACCCTGCTGGCTGGCTGAGGCCAACTCCAGCGCACGACCCCATCCCGTCCGGCCGTGTCCGTTTGGGGCAAAACGGACAAACCCCACGGCCCAGCGCGTGTCGGCCTGAACCCATCTTGTCCGTTTTGTGTCCGGCCCGACCCATTTCCAGCGCAAACATGCGCCCGGTTTGGGTCCAGGCGGACAGCGAACGGACGCGTCTCGTCCGCGTCGGGGCCGCGTGGCAGGCGGCCACCTACCTCCCACCGCCCAAATTAACTGCGCACGCGCGGTCGGCCCCACCTGTCATCCGCCCAGGCGAGCGGTCGCCGTCCTTCTTAAATGGGAAGCCGTGGACCGGTCACAGTCCACGCTCCCACTCCAGTCCTGCTGCCTCCTCGAAATCTGACACCCAAACCCTAGTTCTCCCCTCCCCTTCCTCGAGCTCGCCGGCAGCCATGGTGTGGTGGAGCACCGGCCGCAAGGGGGCGCACGACCACGAGGCTGGTTCGTCCTCCGGCCGCCGCCGCGCCGCCAGCTCAGAGCCCGTACCACCCCCACGGAGGGCCCCCGCACCGCCCGCATTCGCCATCGCCCCTCCGGCCGCCCCGGCGCGCGACCGGCAGTACGTCCACGCGGATGTTTGCCGACGTTATTGGGAAACAGGGACGCCGCTCCCCTGGAGCGACGTTCACCTGCCCAATAACTGGCATCTGTCCGCGGATCGGGTGCCGATCCCGCCGATCCCGATGAGCGGCCGTGCCCGCCGCGAGGAGATCGACCGCCGCCGCCGCCGCCTGCCTGACGACTTGTACTACGACCCCAGGTACGCCGTCGAATCCCCACTGTGGGACACTTGGTTTCGGGACGAGCACGACGTGCGGCGCGCGTCATACTTTGCTGGTCGCCCAGCTAGCCCGCGGCGGCCACGTCCAGAGCGCCGAGCGCGTGCTCCGAGCCCTCCCCAGTTGTGCGGGCGTACGCGGGTGCGCGGCATCACGCCGACGCTGTCGCCTTCGCCCTCTCCGTCGCCACCACCACCTCCTCCCATGACAGAGGAGGAGGAGGCCCGGCTCATTCAGCGTGTCATGGAAGACTCCATGAACACGCACGATGAGCGCCAATGGGTGGGTCTGGACACCATGCTGGCCCTCTCTGTGGCCGGCGACGTGGCCGTACCGAAGCTGGAGATGATGGACGTCAAGGAGGAGGTGCTGGAGGAGCAGCCCGTCGCCGCGTTCCACCCGCGCCTGGTGGGCCAGCGGTGGAGCTGGTCGTGCACGGCCACGGACATGGCCGACGCCGTGGGGGCCGGGTCTTGGTGCCCCACGCCGCTGCGGTCACCGGAGCGCGAGCCGTCGCCACGGGGGGAGGTGGTGCAGGCGCCTCCCACCTTCCAGGGACCACTGTCCCACCTCTGGACGCCGCCGCCCTACATCGACCTCACTGGTGACGAGGACGACAACGGCGGCGCGTGAGACGGCGACGGGCACGGCATCGACGGGCACGACAGCAGCGCGCGAGCGACGCTTATCTTTTTTTTTAGTTTTTATGTTAATTATGTTCTAAGCACTGTGGAGGCCGTGAAGACTATAATGTTTAATTATGTTTTAATCATTATGTTTGCGTATTATTTGATTTTTTCGGCATTTATTTGAGTTTTGCGATTTTTTTTATATCATATCCACCCCGGACATGATTTGGGGTGCGGCCGCGCGTTGGGCGCACCGACCCGGCAACGACCCGATCCGGACATGGGCTATCCCATTGCCGCCCCAAAGGGACAAAAGCAGGCCGAAGCGGACGTCCGTTTGGGGTCGTGCGCTGGAGTTGGCCTGAGAAGAGATATACACTGGTACCATACTACTATGATACTAGTCACCAGAGAGAGAGAGGGAGAGAGCGTGTGTGGGCAAGAGAGAGAAAGGGACAGCCCATGCTGAAGTGTGGTGTGTAAGAGAGAGAGGGAGAGAGGATTTTTTTTTTGAACCGTAGAGAGGGAGAGAGGATGATACCCTGCACTGCCCTGGAGTCCTGGACTGGACTGCAATACGCGCCCCACATGCCATGCCGTGCTGCACATTGGTAGCTAGGATGCGCAAGCTCGAGTTTAAATGAGAGGAGAGAGAGCGGGGAGATGGGAGAGAGAGAGATGGAGATTGGAAGCTTCACGGATGTGAGCCCTGGCGTCCACTCACGTGTGCAGTGCACGAGGTTGGACGCATGCCCTGCTCCCTTGCGACCGCCCATGACGCAGAGCCATGCACGGGCAGGGATGGGCTTGATTGTTCCGGCCACCTCGCGCCGTGCAGTCACCGTCTTCCTGCGCCTGCGTCGTCAAAGCCGTAGGAGATGGCCGATGACGCCGTGCAAAAATGACTTGATCCATCGTCTTCATGCATCCATGCATGCATGCTGCTCATTTTCATCCATGAGCGATGTAGCAAACTACTAGTAGAAGGTTTCAGTTCATGGATTCATGCTGTGATGCTTTAGCTTAGATCAAGGTAGCTTAAATGTTTGAAAGGTCAGTGGAAGCTAAGTTTAATGCTCTGCATCTAAGCTGTTCATGTCTGGAGAAGGCCCTCCTGCTCTTCCATGTCCACAATACCTGCTTAGATCATGCACGGCCGGCATTAGTTTATCAAGGTGTAGAAACATCTAAATCTAGCGTTCAGAGGCACCACCCCACACCACCCACCCCACGGCAGAACATGACAGAGAGATGTGTGCATGCACATGTGTAAGTCCTTGGGGAGGGAAAAGCTATACAGACGAGTGGTGGTAAATCACATCTTTACAGCCCTCCTTTATGTGCATGCACAGATGAGATCGACTTTAATCAGTTTCCACCTTAATGCTCTGACCTCTGCCTGACCCCTCCCCTCTTCCTCTCATCTTTCTCTCCCCTTGAGAATGAAAAAGAGGGAAATGTTCTCTGAAAAGCTTCCTTTGTCTATCAACCTCCCCATCTTTGGAGTGTCTTTTCCCCTGCTTTTCCATTTTCCTAGATAAAAGAGCTCTTGTGCATAGATGTGGTGAAAGAAGAATCAAACCTTTTGTCCGCGAATGCAACCACGGCAAAAGACGTGATCTATCTCTGCACCCATGCATCTGCCTGCCCAGTTAGCTCTAGTTGTAGCGTTCCATGCATTAGTGTAGTAGTGACCAGTGACTAGTAACTAGCTAGCCTAGTACGTACACAGCAGTACACACCAAGGGACAAACATACAAACATGCCTAATAAGAAACCTGGAAAGATGTACTAGCTGTGGACCTACGTAGCACACACATGCATGGCTGAGATCTATGCATCTAGTATGTGCCAGTACCGTGCTGTACATAACCATTCAAGTCTAATCTAATCTATCTATGTGCGCAGAGCTAAGCTATAGGACAGCATAAACGTCTAGATCTCTCTTTAATCGAGTGCATCTAATTGATTGTCTAATCCTCCACAAGGCTTATTGCAGGTTTGTGAGTGGCAATCATGCTAGAGTCCAAGATGCAGCTGTTTTCTATGCAGCCTAGAGAGCCGGGACTGAGAAGGCAGGCAGGCAGGGCATACACACCACGTCCCCTCTTTCTTTTTGATCACATGAGCTCTATGCCTGTAGATTGGGCAAAGAACAAGCGGCTCCACGATCTTTTGCAAAGGTGCTGCCATCTCCACTGAGTATTATATACGCCCTCATTATTCTAGTAGCATCCTCTCTCAGTTCGTTTGCACGAATACAGATGTGTTGTTTAACATGCAGACAAGAGCATCGCAGCAAATCGCATGCAGGCTTGTTTAATTAAGCGCCATGCACAGTATCTTTTGCATCCAACAATGCATTGATATGATAAAGAACTGTATGGTTTCAGAGGAATCTTGGAACGACAGACATTTGTGGAACACGATATTGTCTAGAAAACTGGTTTTTAACGGCATCTAGCATATGTGTGCATGGTGTCATCAAGATGATGATGAGATAATGTGGGCCTCATCTAGAGAAGAACCATGGCATTCTTTTTCTTGTTTCAGATCTCACTTGTCTCTACATTGTACATGCATATCTCTTTTTTTTTTGAGGGGTTGTACATTCATATCTTAAATATGAAATGTGATGATCTCTCTCTCTCTCTCTCATCAGCTTTTTCTCGCTCTTGCTCCCTTATTATTTTATACATATTTCCCAGTCAAAGATAGATCTAGACCTGGCCACAAATGCAGTGGGCCACATGTGGGGGATGGGAAAGGTCATGTGATGTACTCATAAAATGTCTACTGCAAACACATCATCAGGGCACAGCTTGTCATATATGGAACAGAATCTTCCATAATATTCAAACTCCATAGCCAATCTCCACATCACTGCACACTATAAAGCAAATATATAGTTTTATCATACATTCATGCATGCTTTTGCCTCTAGGCCTCATCATCATCTACTTCCTTCAGTCCTACTAGTATGTTGTGACTTGCTTCTTGCCAGTTTTATATCAGTTCTTTCCCTTGTTGTGGAGTATTTCCTTTTTTTCTTTCTTGGTACTCAAAGCTATAGGCTACAATGCTACATACATTTGATGCATACTCATATATAGCTAGGGCCGTACTCCAGCAGGGTACTACACTAGTCTGGCTACAGATATGTAGCGCTGCCTCCTGTTTTGATGCATATGCATATGTTGCTTGCAGCTGGTGGCATCTTGATGAGTACCTGCATGCCAAAACCCTAAGCTAGCTAGCAGGTAGCAACTGCATCTATATCTGTGAATCGACCACTACCACCACCTGCAGGGCAGCCCTGGGCTGGATCTCGGACAAGTTTGACCGAGCCAAACTGGTGATTGTTGATTCACTGCTTTACTTCGCTTGGAGAAAGGGGTGTACCACCCCTGGACGGAAGTGAAGAGCGTGCACAAATCCAGCTAAACCCTGCACGCAGAGCGATCTGATCTCACGACCCACTATGGCTCAGAAGCCTTAAGGTTTTACTCGCAGCTGGCTGGTCAGTGGTCTGGCCACTGTGCGCACACATAGGCGGCAGCAGCAGCTCATGATGCTCGCTCTGCTCATCGGGAGTGAGGAAGAAGAAGTTTGGTTCTGTTCCTTTGAATGCTGCATGCGGTTGAAAAGATGGGGTAGAGGAATGTTTGTTTGCTTGCACATTGATACTGGTGACATTAATGGAAGCCGCAGCAGCAGGATGCGGAGCAGCCTTGCATATGCTGCATCCATCGCCCGGCTCCTGCAAGCAAGAGGCCGGCCAGTGTGGCAGCGGCAGGGGTGGTGATGATGAAGGTAGCGGCGATAGAAAATGAAGTTGCATCAAAAGTGGATCCCCCCAGCGAGCCCGGCAGTGAGCTCAGATGTGCATTGTTATTGTTACTACTCACTCGCTCACCAGTCACCTGTACGTATATTTACTCCCGTCTCTCTCTAGACATGTTCGCTCTCTGATCTTCTTTACTTGCTGTGTGTGTGTGGCGTGGAAGTCACGGGCCTGCGTTGAGAGGTGCAAGTCACCAGGCACAGGCGCACAGGGCAGGGAAAGTATCTTTGGCTGTTTCGCAACTAGACATGTGTACATGTCTGCGGCGTGCAGGGCTGTGCATTTGCATGGGGTGAGAGAGACGAGAGAGAGGAAGAAGAGGGAGAAGAACAATTTGGTCACTAAATACCACGAGGATACCGGCCGTCCGTGCGGTACAATCCCTTCTCTTCTCTTCTTTTTCCACATCCTCTTGCATCGCAGCAGCAGAGCGAGCTTGCTTTTCGCTTACTTTTCCTTACTTTTATTTGCTCTCACTTTTCTGATAAATAATATATTATTTGATGATCGATCAGCCCGTGCCCGCCTGCTGCCTCCATGGATCGACCCAGCTTTATTGCAAAATGTTCTCCTGTTCCATCGTGTGATCACATCCATCGCCGCCGTACATCCAACGGAGACTTTGGTTTTGGAGCCATCCGTTGAACGCGCCATCGATTTAATGCCCATCCATCTACTCTCATATCTGCATCTATCTCATGTACACATCCATCTCGGTCCTTTCCTGCTGCTCCTTCATCAATTTGTGCAGTTGCATGCAAAATTATTATCTTCGCAGAGAAAATATAGAAACTTATTGCATGTAAATTTCTGCAGCTTCAGTGATTACCTTGTACCAAAATCGTAAGTGCACTAGCCATACAATCCCTCAGAATTATCTCTGAGAATTCTACAACAAGTAACAGCAAGAGTCAGGAGAGAGAACCTTGCACTGTTTGACTAGTCTTTCTTTGTACACCTTGGCCATGTCGCCTTGTCTTGCCAAAAAAGAAGATAGAACAGATGTGGGTATGAGAAAACTACTCTTGATCATTTGCACTGCATTTAGGCACATGCTTTAGCACATACAAGTTTTTCTCTCCCAAGAATTAGTTTTCTCTCCCAAGTATTAGTACTAGCACGATATGTCTCATAGCTATACATAAATCTGGAGAAATTTTCTGCTGAGATCTGAATATCTGATCAGCGTGCATGATCCTTAGAAAGCTGGTGCACATTGACCAGTACTATGACACAACCAAGCACATTAGGAATGTAGCACACACCTGCATATGCTAATTTAATTGCAACATCGACCCTTCCTTGTGATTTCCCGCACCACCTTGTTGTTGAACTTGAAAACTCTGAAGCACATCCACGTATACAAACAGCACTGCTGATGCACAGATATCGATGCGTACGCATATATAATGATGAGAGGGGGAGGGCTCTGCTGATCTAGTGGTACTATAGCCCTAGCTAGAGCGCGAAAGAGAGAAGGAAAGAGGGCGGTCCAGGCGCGCGTGACCCACACGAGAATATTTGGAGGCGTTCGTGGGCGTGGGGGCGTGTCATGTGTGTGTGTGTGTGTGTGTGAGTGCGAGACAGTGAGACTGGAGATATAGCTAAAGGGGGGCAGCCTTTCTTTCTTTCTCACTCCTCCCCCCTCACTCTCCCTCTCTTCCTCCTCCTGCCTGGGCTTAAGCTTATATTGCTGCTCCTTCTCCACCCACCTTGAGTGACTGAGTCCCTGAGCTACTAGGTAGAAGCAGCGGGGAGTACGTACGTGTGGTTGACAAGGCCATGGCTTTCCTTGTGGAGAGGTGCGGGGAGATGGTGGTGTCCATGGAGATGGGCTCGGGGGCGGCGGGGGCGCACGGTGGCGGCGGCGTTGCTGGGAAGCCGGTGCCGGCGCCGTTCCTGACCAAGACGTACCAGCTGGTGGACGACCCCTGCACCGACCACATCGTGTCGTGGGGGGAGGACGACGCCACCTTCGTCGTCTGGAGGCCGCCCGAGTTCGCCCGGGACCTCCTCCCCAACTACTTCAAGCACAACAACTTCTCCAGCTTCGTCAGGCAGCTCAACACCTATGTATGTTACTACTCCCCGTACACCACACATGCATCATTGGAGTATATATGTACACCCACGCATGCATGTTTAGTCCAGCAAGTTTGCTCTCTGTTCGATTTGTTTCGTTAATCTTCCTCCGGTTTGCTAGTTAGGGCGTCCATGGGGTGTATATGTGTGGGATGTGTTCATGTTCATTACAAGTTTTGTTTGGTTTGGTATTTTAATTTGGTCAAAGCAATGGTGCATGCATGGATGACCTTGCATCCATCTCTTGTTTCCTAGAACTTGACAAGCTAGATGCAAAAGTTAATGCTCCTCTTTTCAAAGATTTTGTTTGCGAGGTGCACGGGAAAAGGCTGTATATGGGTGTGATTGTGACATTCCAACAAGATTAGTTCCTTGCTTCCTGGTCTGTGACAAGCTGTCGAATAGATCAAGCTGTAGATAGAACGCGTCCATTTCTTTTGTTGAATGAAATTTAATTCATGCCCCCCCTCCATTTCTTACTTTGGTGGTGATTTATGCAAGCCAGACGATTATTCGGCTAATCAGTTAATCCATCAGTTTTCTGGCAAGATGTATGTATGATAAGTGAGGACCGTTTTGTTTCTATTTGCATATTTGGTTTCTTCTTTTAAAGCATGAGTTAACTAGCACTTGCCATATGCTTCTCTTCTGTCACTTGGATAGCAAAAACAAGTGCACAAACTAATGTGGATGCATACTAAGAAGTGGAGTTTGTACTCAGAAGCTTGTTTTAGTTGTGTGTAGATGCCTACATACACTCTCTAAACTTATAGTCACACCACCCTCCCTCCAATCAATCATTGGGGGAAGATTGACACTACGCAGGTCAGATACACGTATGTAGAGATATGCCCTATGTGTATATACCATGTAATGCATTGCCACACTACATGACATGACTACTGTACGTGCACAGCAACACTGAATATTCAGCTGCCATGTCATCTATCTCCCCATGATCTCACAGAAAACAAGTAACTGCAAATTTATCTTAGTGCTTGTTGATCATCTGCCATTCATAGTGTTATGGAAAACCATTGCTTGATTTTGAAGCATTGGGTGTTAATTTTTTAACTAGCTAAGAACAGTTTGATTTGAGTTTTTTTGTTCACTTGGCATTGCGGTTTGCTGCAGGGATTCAGGAAGATAGTGGCCGACAGATGGGAGTTCGCCAACGAGTTCTTCAGGAAGGGAGCAAAGCACCTCCTGGCCGAGATCCACCGGAGGAAGTCGTCGCAGCCGCCTCCGCCGTCAATGGTGCCGCACCAGGCCGCGTACCACCACCACTACCACCTCGGCAACACCTTCTCGCCGCCGCCGCCTCCACCGCCGGCGGCTCATCATCACCATCACCCGGTGTACCAGCACTTCCAAGAAGAGCCAGCGGCCGCGGCCACCTCGCACGGGGGAGGCAACGGTGGCGGCGACTTCCTGGCGGCGCTGTCGGAGGACAACCGCCAGCTGCGGCGGCGCAACTCGCTGCTGCTGTCGGAGCTGGCACACATGAAGAAGCTCTACAACGACATCATCTACTTCCTGCAGAACCACGTGGCGCCCGTCACGAGCCCCTCGTCGGCCGCGTTGCAGCGGCACCTGCCGCTCCCCGGCGCCGCAGGGGTCGCCGCGTCCAACTCGTGCAGGCTGCTGGAGCTGGACATGGACGTGGACCGGGACTCGCCGGCGGCTGAGGAGGACGACACAGTGAAGCTGTTCGGCGTGGCGCTGCACCACGGCAAGAAGAAGCGGGCGCACCGCGAGGAGCGTGGCAACGTCGTCCATGATCTCGGAAGCGAGGTCTAGGCTACGTACTACGCCGGGGTTCTTGCCCTCGATCGGTCGTGTACATAGAGAGGAGAGGAGAGAGGAGTAGCTAGCTAGGTAGCTTTGCAGGCTTGGTTTCTTTTTGCGCGGGTGCTGGTCGATTAGCTTGAGAGATGAGTTAGGATCAATGAGATCATCGAGTAGTCTGAGAGATGAGTTAGGAACGTAGGATCCATCAGGTCGCGAGTAGTTTGCTGCTTGCCAAGCCCTTGCACCATTCTTCTTGATATGTTCTTTGCTGCCATTGTCCCCATGCATGCACGATGGCTTGCTATCTTGCATGCTGATGCAAAAACTGGTTGCTCAATGCTAGTAAGTGCAAAGTGTCTATTTCTTTCTCTCGTATATTATATCCTTAGAGCATCTACAACCGGCCGAGTGGCATAGTCTGACCCCTAAATGTTCACGGACGCGTCGCTGACAACGCCGGCCCTCTCCTCAAATGTCCTGTTTTGCAATCACAACCTCTACTTTTAAATCCTTAAATCCATGCAAACATCGATTATTTGATGATACAAATACACGTAACAATGAGCACACACAAATAAAATTTATTCATGCATAAAAATACATAGTTCAAACATAAATTGATTTGGAGTGCATAATTCAAACATAAAATTCATTGATTTCCAACATGGGTCTACATATGCTCCACAAGATCTTTGAATACTTGCATGTGCATCTGTTGATCTCGAAGTTGTCAAAGCATCTCTAGAAAGTTCACAACATGCTCCACATCTTTCTTCCGGGAGGCAGACCTATACTCCGGACTTCTCAAAATCATGCGTATGGGCTACCCCTTCGCCCTCACCCCCCGCAATCATATTGTGCAAGATTACACAACATGTCATCAGCTACCATAGTGTCTCTAGTTCCCACATCATTACAGCTCCACGAACAATACCCCAACGAGCTTAGAGCACTCCTAATGCCCTCTCCACATCTTTCCTAGCACCTTCTTTCATTTGTGCAAAGAGACATTGTTTCCTACCTCAGGTCTCGAATATAGTCTTCACAAACACCGCCCACTGAAAATAGATACCATCAGCTAGGTAGTACCCCATTTTATAGTTGCACCCTTTGATGGTGTAGTTGCACACCGGAGCATCCTTATCACAAAGTCTCTTGAACAACGAAGATCGCTGGAGCACATCCATGCATGCCAAGAAAGCATGCCAAATCCACAAGTCTGTCAATGCCAATGCTTCAAGTATGATGGTGGCCTCTTTGGTGTGACCTTGGTACTGCCCACGCACACCTTTCAGACAGGTCTACCATTGCAAATGCATGCAATCAACTGAACCGAGCGTACATGAGAAACCTCTTACTGCTCCAATTGCCAATAACTTTTCTGTGTCCTTGACAATTGGTTCTCTCGGGTACTTCGGTCCAAACACCTTCACCACGGTTCAAAAAAAAATTTAATCAGCACATGGTCTCTCCCATCCGGATCACAACTTTACCATAAGCAAACATCCTGAGAGCAACCATGCATTTCTGCAGAGGAGAGAACGAAAGTTGTCCGCAACAATCCTTCCTTAGCTTGAAGTAAGGATCAGCTTCCTCCATGACTTCACTACGGGCAAGAACAAATGTCTTTTCATCCGGAACAACGTTGAAAAAACCCTCATGGTATGTTGGGTCTGGTTTGAAGTAGTAGGTGTAGAGAAGCTGTGAGCTAGCGATCCTCTCCCGGGAACAAGTATCCTACCCTTTATCGAACCCTTGAAGTTCAGAACATGCTCCACTTGCTTCTCCATTTCTTCCTGGATGCTCATCATCATCATTTCAGCATATTCGTCGTCCGAATCCGACGAATCGACAAACTCTTTGTATATGAATTCGTCAATGTGCTCATCCGACAAATCCATCGTTTTCCTACAAATGAGCAAAATAATTAAAAAAACAGCTCAGACATTTCATTGAACACATAGAGGGTGAGGTGCATGTCCAAAGGAGTAAGACGTAGCGGGGCGGCGTCCGATGGGCAACCTTGTCTTGTGGCGGCACGGACGACGAGGTTGTGGGTTGGGGCTGGCGGTGGTGGCGCTGTTGGATGGGGATGACGACGGAGCTAGGAAGGGGCGGCGCGGACAAGGCAGAAGAGAGGTGAGTAAGAGGGCAAGTTGGGCTAGGTTGGGAACGATTTAGAGAGATTTAGGATGGGCCTGTCCTGTCGAATCCGTAGTGGCGGACGCGTTCGGGCACCCCCATATCCCACCCTACAAATGGATTGGGTTTGAGGGGCCCAGATGTTTGAGCTGGCTTAGGGGGGTCCAGTTGGGTGGCATTTTTCGGTCCGGGTGGTGACCGGGCTGTCCGCCCTGACACTTGGGGAGGGTTTGAGGAGTCTGGTTGTAAATGCTCTTATAGGGCCTTTTGATTCGGATTCTCATAACACGGGAATAGAAAACGTAGAAGATTATTGTGTCGTATCAGTTGAATAGGATTGAGAAAGTACACAAATTTTCTTCAAAAAATATTTTACATGGAGACACCGCATGAAAAACAAAGGAATTACAGATTTGAGTTGATGGAAAATTTTGCCCCAAAATACTGCATAAAGGAATCATTAGGACTTTTCGTAAGGACTCCAATCCCGCGAGTCTGACGACACACTAGAATAATTTTGAAGGATGCAAATCCTCTAAAAATTATGTGAAATTCCTTTGAATCAAAGAAGCCCATGGAGTTTTCCCTCAAAAGAAAGAAGAAGCCCATGGAGTGTCAACATACGAGCCTACAATTTTCGTACGAGGGGCGGAGATAAGCCTAATTTGGACAAAAAGAAAACAATTTATGCCCTAACAAAATTTTAAAATTTTGCACGCATGTATTGGAGAGCGCAATTTGATGGATAATCTTGTTGAGTGAGAGTAAAGAATACCTCAACCCACTGTGAACTAGCAATTTCAATATATTTTTATGCTGTATTATTAAATTTATATTTAAGGTGAGCTAGCTATATACATTCAGTAGTGTGATGGATGAAAAATATATAAATATATAGGTGTCACATAAAAATTATACAAGCTTCTGAAGGAAATAGCAGATTTATCATGAAAAAACTGTGTGTATTTATCAGATCATATTATTTTTTTACTCACATGCAATTGCCTATGCGTTGCACCAGGGCATAATATGATTCAGTACCAAAAGAATGGATTCTCTCTGGATTTGTCCGTTGAAGGGACCAACTATTTTATCGGCATATTGCAAGCAAAAAATATAATCAAAATCATATACCGGAGGCTGTGAAAAAGGCAAATGCATCTTACATTTACCGAAAGAGGGCAGGGAGCAATATAAACTAATACAGTACCAAGTAAATATTTACATGTTCAGATAACATTTTGCAAAAAATGACCAAGTACAGATAATAAGGTAACGCAACAAAAGTGTAGTTGTATGATGTAGTGTACTAAGTATTTGTTTTCTTAGCTGACAGATCCAGCGGCTCTTACATCAGTATACAACACCAAAAATAAGTCGTAATCTCTCTTCTGTTCCCAACTACAAAGAGAAAATAACAAGGTCCACAGAATGGAACATATATCTTGTCTGGATATTACAACATATAGCAGGTGGATCAGCAGCTCAGTACAAGCTAGAGTGTGAACAACTGCATATATCCAAACATTTTTCCGTGTCTATGTGAGACAATTATGTCTCATGGTAAGCAGAGCAGGTCATCGTTTCTAATCATTAATGTCAATGACAGATTCACGCAGGTCATCTTGTGTAAACTGGTACTTCCCAGTTTTTGGTGTTCTTTTTGGGGTCGTTGCAGAGGGCAAGATCACTATCTAGTTCTTTCATTGTCTTCACAAATGTCTTTGCTCCTTGCATGATTAACCTTTCCACCATGAATAACTGGTAATTGTTCTCGATTATTGGCTCCAATATGCTACTGAAGTTAGATGAGTATGCCAACCTGTACCTGTACCCACACAATGAGGAACTCATTATAATCTCAGGCAGCTTGCCTCCTCAAACTAGATGCAAATTTTGTAACTCACCATTGTATTGTTAATGGTCAAGTTCCATAGTTAATGCCTTAATGATCATTTGCATAATTATACATGCAGGAGAAAAATAATGAAATAGATCAAATCACAACAATTCCAAGATGAGAAGGCAGATTACTTAAAGTACTACAGCTTCTAGTTGAATTACTTAGGAATGGTCAATTCCTTAAGTATATGGAAACAAAAGAAAAGAAAATCCTTATGCATTGATCAAGCGAACACAGTTCAGTCAGTCATGGTAAACTATTTGCAGAAAACGAACTCTACCATGGTCATATCAGAGATCCTGATCTATGATCAAGAAGAGCAGATGGGAAAAGGTGTCAGCCTTACCTGTCTGATAGAGGCGAGAAGAAGCCTGGTGTCCTTTCATTTGAAGCAATGAAAAGAGTGCGACCTTTTGGAATCCACTTTGCGATTCTTCTTTTGATGAACTCAGGGCGGGTATCTCTGTCCAGATGAGGATGAAGGCTCCTCTCAACACCAAATCTATCTTTCCTATTCTTCAGTAGGTCACCCCGTCTGACATGAATAGCATCATATTCACCAAGGAACTCTTTTATCTGAAGAGAGCACACCAGTTTAGTGACAGAAGACTGATGTATCACTGAACATACACAAACAATACATTTTCTCATACTACATGGGATATTATGTTCTGCCTGACCAACTATACACAACCAAAAAGAGTAAAGCTTAAGTTTGTTGTACCAAATATCTTTGGCAGAGCAGTCTCTTACAACTACAATAAACTCTGAAGTTCTTTTAAGACAAGCAGGATGCAGCTAGCATATAAACAATTAAATATGAAGAGAAAGTAGGGACTGCACGAGTAATATCGTACCACACCATATTCCAAGAAATAAATGTAGCAAGATGAAGCTCTGGAGGACTGAGAAAGCATTTAAACAAAATCTCATGATGGCATGAGCTGACAGTGTACTGCAAGAAATAATTATTCACCAATCACTAGTGAGTTAACGGTATATGCAGATACACACTGCTCCCTGCTGAGACATGTGTTCAAACGATATAACCACAAAAGTAGACCAAGGGAAGTGCATAATTTGCTTACTGGAGGATGTGGAAATCCAAAGCTTCTAACTGGGAAATTAGCATGATACACACATGGTTACTCTCATAACTAAGCATCAAATTTCAAGGATTTTGGGTTGCAGATTATATTTTTCTATCTGGCATCAACAGAATCCACGTGATTCAGGAAATCACCCCAAATAAAAATCAAGAATAAGATTAATTCAGAACAAGCAAGTTAGTGCGACAAAACATACTTTTTATCTGAAGGGAGTAATCAGATCCGATTAAAACATGTGATACATGGCAGAAAATCATTCTAATGAAAATATACCTTACGTGCTGCAACTCTCAGTTTTCTAGCTGGCATAGTTGGCAGAAAAGTGTATGGTAACATCACAGAGGTACGCTTGGTCCGATCCTTGCACTCCATAAACCTGAACTGTAATGATGATTAAGGTCTATTCTTTAAGTTTAGACATAACATATAGCTTAGGTTTAGTGTGGACACTAAAACTTGAGACCATCTGAAAATAACAATTAAAGAACATAAAGACCCTGATGGAGTTGCATTCTCACCAAGCAAGAGGACTTGCGGTGCGGTTTACAAGAAGAGCATCTGAGTAAAGCGGATTATCTTTGAGTTCATCTCTGCTAACTCCTTGCACATGCGCTACGTCTCCTTCTCCTAGTTTTGTACTTCTCGATACTATCCCATACCATGAACGCGGATTGTCCAACACAACAGGTACAGTTTTCGATATGAGGTCTATATCATATAAGGATTCCATTGCACAATAGCTCGTTTCCCATCTGCCAAAACATCACATATTCAATTTCCAATTCAATTTGACAAAACAATGCAACAGGCAGACATAAGTGCTTAAGAAGCAAGACCTTGGATTTGAAGTTCCGTTGCTTGAATCAATTATCCCCTTTGTGTTGTGCACTGAACTAAGGCACATCCTTGAGGGCATGACAAATATTCTGCAGAGAAACCACAATGCAGTGTCATTGCACATTAGCATATCCCACATTACACACAGCATTTGCACCAATTTGCCTCCTAAAAATGGATTATCCTTTGCAATTTGGAAGCACAATCTACAAAAATTTCACCACCGGGGTACCTATTCCCATTTCATGAAGCCTAGAACCACCTTGCCACCACACAGCGGGCCGCAGCAAGCGACGAGAACGAGAACGAGATTGATTTGTTACCTGTCGAGGAAGAGGGCCTCCTCGAGGGCGCAGCGGAGGCTGGACTCCTGGTGGCCGAGGCCGGCGCAGGAGCTGCAGTGCTTGCCGGGGCAGTCGATGCGGGCGCCCCAGTAGAGGTACTTGCGGCTGCTCTCCCGCTTGTCGACGCTCCTGGGCTGGAACCCCAGGTAGGAGAACGAGTCGGTGAATGAGAGGACGCAGAGGATGGAGAGGACCGCCCCGGTGATGACGGCAGCGAGGAGCGCCCTCGCGGTGGGCAGCGGCAGCGGGCTCCGCCGGCTGTGGCCGCCGGTGATCCGGTAGGGGATCGCCATGGGAGGGAGGGGGGACCGACAGAGCGAGCGAGGGGCAAGGTTGTGCGCAAATGTCTATTATTTTTTCTATTCTTCTTCGAAGTATTGGAAAGCGAGTAAGGAATCAATCTCTTAAGTGGGCCGTGTTGCTTACGATGACGGCCCAATGGGCTAAAATGTCCTTTGTGGGTGGACTGAGATTTGCTCAGGTGCTACCTGAAAAAAAAATTTGTGATGTAAACAAGGACAAATCATCCATTTTTTTCAACAAAGATTGTTCAGATAGTACTCGGCAAGAGATTAAAAACATTGGAAGTGCCAAATGAAAAATTGTCGGAGAAATACCTTGGTTTTCCATCTGATGTTGGGGCCAAAGGAGGGTTGCTTTAAATATCTTAAAGACCGTATCTACAAACTCCCTCGAGCACTTTGCAACCATATTATGGGCTGCTCCGCAAGTTTTGGTGGGGCTCAAAGAAGGGTGGAAGAAAAACGACATGGATGTCTTGGGAAGTGATAGCTCAACCGAAATTGATGGGAGGCATGTGTTTTAGGGATATTGAACTTTTTAACCTCACACTTCTTGCTAAGCAAGCGTGACTACTTCTTCAGGAGCCATAGTCTTTGAGTGCTCGTATCTTACGGGCAGTTTATTACTCTTTGAGTTAAATTTTGGAGTTGATCTTGGCAACTTGCCTTCACATGTGTGGAGATTGATTCTTGAAGGGAGAGATACCCTCGCTTTGGACCCCATAAAGTTGGGACGTGCAAAAGTACTAGAATCTGGTCCGAAAACTGGATCCCTAGCTTCAGTTTCTCCAGTCTCACAAGAAGGTCCGCATGCAACAAAAGAATTTGTATTTGCCTACTACTCCGACCTTGCCCTGAAAGGATAAGGAAATTGGATAAGTGCAAGAGCTAGACTGACTATTGGAGGGATTTCAAACTCAGGTCGGTAAGCTCTAAATCTAAGAATCCACCTCTGCTTCTGAGTGACCTCATTGATCATACTACTTGTTCTTGGAACCAACACATCTGGAGTGAACACTCACATGAAATGGACAAGGAGGTGATCTGCAACATTCCCCTAAGCCCGCGAGTTTGAGGAGGATTTCTGGCCCATGCACTACGAAAAGAAGCAACAAAGAGTTTGTTGCTTCGATCTGCATACAAACTCTTGGCATCAACAAAGAAGCAACAACAAGTTTGGCTTGAGCATGTCCCAAGGCACTCGAATGTGGTTGCAAACCAGTCTTCATGGGCGACCTTATGGAATGTTAAAGTACCTTCAGAAGTAAAGGTATTCACATGGAGGCTTGCTAGAACATCTCTGCCAACAAGCAATGTGCGTTTCAACCGAAATATGGCTACGTCGTCTGGCTGTTGTTTATGCAATGTTGTGGAGGATACATGGAGGCACACCCTGATTGATGGCCAACTGTGTTTGGGCGCTAATCGATGAGGAGCTTACAGAGGTACTTATTTTGAACATAACTTTGGATCCGAAGCTATGTTTTTTTTGGCTCTTTGCCACACTCTATCAATTATAGCTGGCTAGGGTTCTTGTCATGTTATCGGTCATCTGGTGGGCACGCCGACGATCAGTACATGATCAGGAGTTTCAGCATCCTCTAAGTACTCTCTCTTTATTAACAAATATCTGGAAGAGTTGGAGATGCCACTTGCACGTAATTCTTCAAAGTTTAGGGGCTTGCATGTGGCCGGGAAAAGTTTGCAGAGCGGGTGTTTGATCCCACCGAACGGAGTTCCTTGAAAGATTAACATCGATGGCAGACTCTCCAGGGATGGAAGAAGGGGGCCTGTAGCTGCAGTCTGCAATGACGGCTCGGGTCAATACCTAGGAGTATTGGCCATTGTATTCGAGGAACTTGTGGACCTGGCGAGACTTGAAGCTCAGACATGCAATGAAGATGTATCACTTGTGCTTGATCTCAACCTTTCTTCAATTCAAGTCGCATGTGACTGCTTGGGGGTTGTCTCGAACATCATGAATTGTTCTATTTGCAGATATGCAGTCATTCTTCGAGAAGTTGATCATTGCCGAGCTTCATTCACAATGATGGGTTTCTCTCATGAAAATCGGCGACACAATTATGAGGTGCATGCATAGCTAAAGCATCATCTACCCTGCCTGTTGGGCGTCATGTGTGGCTTTTGTCTATTCTATACATTATTTGTATCCCTTCGAACACTGTGAAATGGATAAAGTCTTACACCCCTAAACAAACGTGTTATTCAGCCGGTCTTTGAAAACAAAGTTAGGTTCTAGCCTATGTATTCGCAGTTACCTAAATAAAAGCCTATGTATTCGTAGAATTAGGGCATGCTCAATGGTTGATAGGATAGTATTATTATACATATTCGTAGAATTAGAGCATGCTCATTTTCTATTGGACGTCACGCGTAGCAATTGCTTCGACTCAACAATACTTTGGGGGGTCGACTCTGGCACACAATCTCTTCGATAGGAATCTCCTCGATTGCCTGAGCATTCTTCTCCGCTTCAGAGACAAAAATCTTCTGAGTTTATAGCAAACTCCTCTGAACTCCAGGGACCTAATCTCTCTGTGTGCACTAGTAAACGCATTAGTCCCTCACTGCTTCTGCCCAACAATCTCCAAAACTCTCGGGGCACTCGATTGCACCAACAATCTCCCCCCTTTTGGGCGATTATTGTTGACAAAACAGTTTAGCATCGAAGAGTAGATAGATATGCAATCAGTAGCGTGTGGAAGTAAATACGAAAACATACCTCGAAGATTAAATAAGCCCCCCCCCCCTAAATGTATGCATCATATGAAAGATTAAACTTGCATATATTTTGAATAAGCTTGGTGGAGAGATATTTCATATCTTCGAGAATAAATGGATTTCAGTGACATACAATAATCAATAGATAATATAGTGCATCCATAAGTGAACTCTGATGATAATTCCACATGCAAAATAGATTCTTGAGAGACAAGATATACGGCAGGGGTTATTAATATTACGGACCAGAAGTTCACAAGAGTTTTACAACACGATAAAAATCAAATGGAGGAAAGTGTTGTAAACTCAAAACAAAACACCGAGCAAAGCACCCACAAATCTATCAACGCTGGATGTCTTCTCCCCACTTTTGTCAACATGTGTCAAAAAGGTGAGGAAGAACATGAGGAACTAGCTTCCAGAAGAAGAAGAAGACTCGTCACCCGAGGAGCCTGAATCACTTGGTGAAGAAGTTTCATCCTCGGATGTGACACCATTGTCGTCGGCGTCAGAGTCATCTTCATCTGCTTCTTTGTCAGACGACTGCAACTTAGTGGGGCTTGCTGGTTCATCAGTGGTAGGCTGCATTCTCGTTGGCAGATGGTGGCACAGTTTCTTCAGCAGACCGAAAGGTTGGCGATGTCGCTTCAGACTCATCAAGAATTTTCTGTGGATTGATCATCAACAAATCTGTTGTTGGAGCACGAGTCAGAAAAGGGTGTGTGCTGCTCTGACGACGATCATGGGCATTCATCTTAACATCCATGAAATCGTATATTTGTTAGATTTCAGCCTTGGAAAGTTTCTTTTTGGAGTAAAACTTTCGGAGCAACTTCCAAAGGCGATGTTTGTTTTCACTGTCAATTAGATAAGTGAGGCGAGCTCTGTTCTCAATTCTGTTCAGCTCATTCGCCAAATGTTCCTTTTCTTTTCTATTATCCTCCATGTTCTTCAGAAGGAGTTGCTGCATGCGCAGACTGATTTCCATTTGAGGGGGCACAGGAGTCTTTATAGTCTTTTCCCTTCGAGGAATTGGAGTTCCATTTAAAAGGTGGACACACTTCTGAGGGCTTGAGGAAACAACTTTTCCCTTGGATAAATCATGCATAACTAGTAGAGTGTCTCGAACATGGGGAATGAAGTTGTTGTGACTTTCCTTGGCCAAATACACTTTCTTCATGCAGTGATCAATAACCTTCTGGATCCAAGGTGCGAAAACTTTCAGACAATAAGGAGCTTCAGCGCAGTCAGACAGTATGCGGATGAATAAGTCTTCGAAGTCGAAAACATATCCACCGGATGTCGCATAGATAAGATTTTTCAGAACACCATTGATCCCGACCCATTTGTTCTGGCCAGAGGACAGATGGTATATGTCAGCATGTGAAACAAAGTTTGATTATCGAAAGATAAATATTTTGGCCTCGGCGAGCCGTAAGAGAGGTGATCCCCAACTTTCTCTGGGTCCATGGTGAAATGAAACTCTGCATCAGAAACGACTTTCACCAGATGCAATCTTGTTTCAATCCCCTTTTTCTCGAAGCGAGGAAAATGGAGTAGGTCCAGGAAATCGACAGCAGAACACTTGATGTACGGTCTTCAGTCATTCACTCCATAATCCATGTGGTGCTATCCATTTGATAACCAGATATGTAAAGTGTCACATAGAATTGAATAATGCAATCTCTATTCCATGGATGCTGGAATGAGAGAACTTTCAAGAATTGAATGTCATCAATGTCCTAAAGAATTTGCTAGAAGCAATGAATACTCCTCATCAAGGGAACATGAAGATGTTCATGATGAAATACACGAAAGCTTTTATACAATACCCGAGAATAATAGATGGCTTGCTCATGAGTCCAAAAACACGGAGACCGTGAGGTACGCTCTCCATCATAAGGACTGGCTTGAAAGAATGCAAGCTTTGCTTTATGAACTTCTTCATTAAAGAATGAGCCTTTGACATCATCTCCTTTAAAGAAGATTGGAAGGCACTCTCTTGGGTTCGGATGAGCTAATTATTCTTCAATTGAAAGATATTCATCACCATAGACAATAGACCCAACATTTCTTGTAGATTGTAGCTGTGATTGTGATGGATGAATGGGCTCAGACGGACCAACTTCTTCATTTGGCTTCGAGGTGCTTGGACAAACAATCTCCATGGAAACATTCTCAAGTAGGGGCACTTCGACCTTCTCAAGATTTTCTTTCAACTCATTTGCAGCAGCTGAGGGCACAAGGGCCTTTACTTTCTCTGAATCATTGTTGTTAGGCATTTGGGCCTCCTTTTCGTTCTCTTCGTATTGAGCAGAGTGCTCAACAACTTGTTTTTTATGCTTCTTCCTTCTCGAGATTATCTCTCGAAGGAGAACCATGCGGTGAAACTTTCTGATCAGAAGTTTGTTCCGTCACAAGAGGATCCGAAACATTTGACTTTTCAATATTTTCTTATCTTTGAGCACTTGGCTGAGACTGATGGATTTCACCTACTTATGTTAATGACTTGGAAGGATCGTCATCGACATGTTTCATGGGGAGGGCACATGAACTTCCTCGGAAGAACACTACGGAGGCTAATTATCCTCAACGGGAGCGGTGGGCTCAGGAGGAGGAGGCAGAACTTCTTTCTTAGCTTCCTTATCTCGGGCATAATTGTCATGAGCCTCTTGCTCAGATGAATCTTTCGCAACATCGACAGAGGGTGCTGGTTCAGCTTTCTTATCGGACAATTTCTTCGGCGGGGCTGCTCAGCAGGTTCACTTGCACCCTTCCGGTTGGCCTTGAGCAACTTGTTCTGCTCAGCAACGTGATCCTTGACCAGTTGATTATATCCATATTTTTTAGCTTGGTTCTCGTTACAAATTCTTCGCACCATGAAGTCAAGATCACAATGAAAAGACAACTTTCTGTTTCTCAGCATAGAGATGGTTTTGTTAAGGTTCAGATAAGTTGCCTCAAGTTCTCTGATGATGAACTTAGAGGTGGCCTTTTTCACTGATACGTCCATTTTGCATCATGTTTTACTACTGTTATTTATAATGTTTTTAATCAATATAACACTTTGTGGAGCAATTCTAATGCCTTTTATCTCTTAATATGCAAGATTTACACAAGGAGGGAGATTGCCGGCAGCTGGAATTCTGGACCTGAAAAAGCTATGTCAGAGATACCTATTCTGCACATCTCCAAATGAGCTGAAATTTCACGGAGATTTATTTTGGAATAAATAAAAAATATTGGAAGAAAGAAGTACCAGAGGGGGTCACCCAGGTGCCCACGAGGCACCAGGGCGCGCCACCCCCCAGGCACGCCCTGGTGGCTTGTGGGGCCCCTGGCCAGCCTCCGGTGCCCATTTTCTGGTATATAAGCCCATTTGCCCTAGAAAAAATAGGGAGAAGACTTTTGGGACGGTGCGCCGCCGTCTCGAGGCGGAACTTGGGCAGGAGCACTTTTGCTCTCCGGCGGAGCGATTCCGCCGGGGATACTTCCCTCCGGGAGGGGGAAATCGGAGCCATCGACATCACCAACGATCCTCTCATCGTGGGAGGACCAATCTTCATCAACATCTTCAACAGCACCATCTCATCTCAAACCCTAGTTCATCTCTTGTATTCAATCTTTGTCTCAAAACCTCAGATTGGTACCTGTGGGTTGCTAGTAGTGTTGATTACATCTTGTAGTTGATGCTAGTTGGTTTATTTGGTGGAAGATTATATGTTCAGATCCAATAGCTATTCAATACCCCTCTGATCTTGGACATGAATATGATTTATGAGTAGTTACTTTTGTTCTTGAGGACATGGGAGAAGTCTTGTCATAAGTAATCATGTGAATTTGGTATTCGTTCGATATTTTGATGATATGTATGTTGTTGATTCTCTTAGTGGTGTTATGTGAACGTCGACTACATGACACTGCACCATCTTTGGGCCTAAGGGAATGCATTGTGGAGTAGTAATTAGATGATGGGTTGCTAGAGTGACAGAAGCTTAAACCCTAGTTTATGCGCTATTCCGTAAGGGGCTGATTTGGATCCATATGTTTAATGCTATGGTTAGAGTTATCTTAATTCTTCTTTCGTAGTTGCGGATGCTTGCGAGAGGGGTTAATCATAAGTGGGAGGCTTGTTCAAGTAAGAACAGCACCCAAGCACCGGTCCACCCACATATCAAATTATCAAAGTAGCGAACGCGAATCAAACCAACATGATGAAAGTGACTAGATGAAATGCCCATGTGTCCTTGAGAACGCTTTGCTTATTATAAGAAATTGTTCTGGCTTGTCCTTTGATACAAAAAGGATTGGGCCACCTTGCTGCACTCTTTGCTACTATTGCTACTTGTCACTTGTTACAAATTATCTTGCTATCAAACTACTCGTTACCGATAATTTCAGTGCCTGCAGAAAATACCTTGCTGAAAACCGCTTGTCATTTCCTTCTGCTCCTCGTTGGGTTCGACACTCTTACTTATCGAAAGGACTACGATTGATCCCCTATACTTGTGGGTCATCAAGACTCTTTTCTGGCGTCGTTGCCGGGGAGTGAAACGCTTTTGGTGAGTGGAATTTGGTAAGGAAATATTTATATTACATGCTGAAATTTACTGTTACTTGTCACTATGGAAAGTAAATCCTTTGAGGGGTTTGTTCGGGGTATCTTCACCTCGACCGGAAGCACAAATAGTTGCTCTTCAACCTACTGCACCTACTGAAAATATTTATTATGAGATTCCTTCGGGTATGATAGAGAAACTGCTAGCTAATCCTTATGTAGGAGATGGAACGGTACATCCTGATATGCACTTGATCTATGTGGATGAAATTTGTGGATTGTTTAAGCTTGCAGGTTTATCCGGAGATGGAGTTAAGAAGAAAGTATTCCCTTTATCTTTGGAGGGAAAGGCATTGACATGGTATAGGCTATGTGATGATACTGATACATGGGATTGGAACCGATCGAAACTGGAATTCCACCAGAAATTTTATCCTATGCATTTGGTTCATCGTGATCGGAATTATATATATAATTTTTGGTCTCATGAAGGAGAAAGCACCACTCAAGCTTGGGGGAGGCTTAAGTACATGATGTACACATGCCCCAATCATGAGCTCTCAAGAAAAATTATCTTACAGAATTTTTATGCTCGGCTTTCTCATAATGATCAAACCATGCTCGATTCTTCTTTGACTGACTCCTTTATGAAGAAAACTATTGAATTTAGATGGGATCTTCTGGAAAGAATTAAACGCAACTCTGAAGATTGGGAACTCGACAAAGGTAACGAGTCAGGTATAATACTTGAGTTCGTTTGTGTTAAATCTTTTATGGCTACCGATGCTTTTCATAAGTTTAGCACTAAATATGGACTTGACGTTGAGATAGTGGCTTCCTTTTGTGAATCATTTGCTACTCATGTTGATCTCCCTAAGGAGAAGTGGTTCAAATATCATCCCTCTGTTAAAGAAAAGAT
Organism: Elymus sibiricus; assembly: GCA_039707655.1. Lineage (NCBI taxonomy): Eukaryota > Viridiplantae > Streptophyta > Magnoliopsida > Poales > Poaceae > Elymus > Elymus sibiricus. The sequence continues at coordinate 130,762,383 of CM077666.1, read as the reverse complement.
TGAGGAACCCATTAGTGTTAAAGAAGAAACAATTGTTTACCATGTTTATCCAGTTGTGCCCACTGCTTATATTGAGAAACCACCTTTTCCTGTTAGGATTAAGGAACATGCTAAAGTTTCAACTGTGGTTAACAAAAGTAATATTAGAGCACCTAGACCCTCTGAACAAATTAAAGTTGAACCTAATGTTGCTATGGTTAAAGACCTCTTGGTCGATAATATAGATGGGCATGTTATTTACTTCTGTGATGAAGCAGCTAGAATTGCTAAACCAGATCCTAAAGATAAAAACAGACCTGTAGTAGGCATGCCTGTTGTCTCTGTTAAAATAGGAGATCATTGTTATCATGGCTTATGTGATTTGGGTGCTAGTGTGAGTGCTATTCCTTTTACGTTATATCAAGAAATTATGAATGATATTGCACCTATTGAAATAGAGGACATTAATGTTACTATTAAGCTTGCAAACAGAGATACCATTACACCGCTTGGGATCGTTAGAGATGTTGAAGTCTTGTGTGGAAAAATAAAATACCCTACTGATTTTCTAGTCCTCGGTTCTCCACAAGATGATTTTTGTCCCATTATATTTGGTAGACCTTTCTTGAACACTGTTAATGCCAAGATTGATTGCGCTAAAGAAACTGTTAGTATTAATTTTGGTGGTATGTCTCATGAGTTTAATTTCTCCAAGTTTCGTAGACATCCTCATGATAAAGAATTGCCTAGTAACGATGAAATTATTGGTCTTGCTTCTATTGCCATACCTCCTACTGATCCGTTAGAACAATATTTGCTAGACCATGAAAACGATATGCATATGAATGAAAGAAATGAAATAGATAGGATGTTCTTTGATCAACCACCTATCCTTAAACACAATTTGCCTGTTGAAACTCTTGGAGGCCCTCCTCCACCTAAGGGTGACCCTGTATTTGAATTGAAGCAATTACCTGATACATTGAAATATGATTATCTAGATGAAAAAAAGATATATCCTGTTATTATTAGTGCTAACCTTTCAGAGCATGAAGAAAAGAGATTACTAAAAACTCTGAGGAAGCACCGAGCTGCTATTGGATATACTCTTGATGATCTTAAGGGCATTAGTCCCACTCTATGTCAGCACAAAATTAATATGGAGCCTGATGCTAAACCAGTTGTCGACCACCAACGACGATTAAATCCTAAGATGAAAGAGGTGGTAAGAGCCAAAATATTAAAGCTTCTGGAAGCAGGTATAATCTATCCCATAGCTGATAGTAGATGGGTAAGTCCCGTTCATTGTGTCCCTAAGAAACGAGGTATTACCGTTGTTCCTAATGATAAAAATGAACTCATTCCACAAAGAATTGTAACTGGTTATAGGATGGTAATTGATTTTAGAAAATTAAACAAAGCCACTAGAAAAGATCATTACCCCTTACCTTTTATTGATCAAATGTTAGAAAGATTGTCCAAGCATACACACTTTTGCTTTCTTGAAGGATATTCTGGTTTCTCTCAAATTCCTGTATCACAAGCCGACCAAGAGAAAACCACCTTTACTTGTCCTTTTGGAACTTATGCTTATAGACGTATGCCTTTTGGTTTATGCAATGCACCTGCTACCTTTCAAAGATGTATGACTGCTATATTCTCTGACTTTTGTGAAAAGATTGTTGAGGTTTTCATGGATGATTTTTCCAGTTACGGGACTTCTTTTGATGATTGCTTAAGCAACCTTGAGCGAGTTTTGCAGAGATGTGAAGAAACTAACCTTGTCTTGAATTGGGAGAAGTGCCATGCTACTTGTGAGCTGCGTTGGTAATTCCCTGAAGAGGAAGGGAGATGCAGTACAGTAGAGATAAGTATTTCCCTCAGTTATGAAACCAAGGTTATCAATCCAGTAGGAGAATCACGCAACACCTCGTTAGCAGCACCTGCACACAAAACAACAAATCCTTGCACCCAACGCAAACAAGGGGTTGTCAATCCCTCGGCGGTAAGTTGCAAGATTAAATTGTATGTGATAGATAGATAGATTGAAACAAAAATACAAAAATAAAATAAATAAAAGAAAAGTGCAGCAAATATTTTTAGGGTTTTAGTATATGATTTAGATAGACCCGGGGACCATAGTTTTCACTAGAGGCTTCTCTCAAGAAAATAGCATACGGTGGGTAAACAAATTACTGTTGGGCAATTGATAGAAAAGCAAATAATCATGACGATATCCAAGGCAATGATCATGTATATAGGCATCACGTCCAATACAAGTAGACCGACTCTTGCCTGCATCTAATACTATTACTCCACACATCGACCGCTATCCAGCATGCATCTAGTGTATTAAGTCCATAAAGAACGGAGTAACGCCTTAGGAACGATGACATGATGTAGACAAGATAAACTCACGTATGAATAAACCCCATCTTTTTACCCTTAATAGCAATGATACATACGTGTCATGTCCCTTTCTGTCACTGGGATTGAGCACCGCAAGATCGAACCCATTACAAAGCACCTCTTCCCATGGCAAGATAAATCAATCTAGTTGGCCAAACCAAATCAATAGATCGGAGAAGAAATACGAAGCTATAATAATCATGCATAAAAGAGATCAGAGAAGACTCAAATAATATTCATGGATAATCTGATCATAAACTCACAATTCATCGGATCCCAACAAACACACCGCAAAAAGTGATTACATCGGATAGAACTCCAAGAACATCGAGGAGAACATTGTATTAAAGATCAAAAAGAGAGAAGAAGCCATCTAGCTACTAACTATGGACCCGAAGGTCTGTGGTAAACTACTCACGCATCATCGGAAGGGCAGCAAGGTTGATGTAGAGCCCCTTCGTGATCGATTCCCCCTCCGGCGGAGTGCCGGAAAAGGCCTCCAGATGGGATCTCTCGAGAACAGAAACTTGCGGCGGCGGAAAAAGTATTTCGTGGACTCTCCTGAGGGTTTCTGATTTTTTGGGAATTTATAGTGGTGGAATTAGGTCAAACGGAGCTGGGATGGGCCCACGAGGCACCAGGGTGCGCCTGCCCCCCAGGCGCGCCCTGGTGGCTCGTGGCCACCTCCTCTGGCCTCCGGTCTTCTCCCGAAGCTTCTAGTGTTGTATATGTCCAGAAAAAAATCTCCAAAAAGTTTTGTGGCATTTGGACTTCGTTTGGTATTGATTTTCTGTAAAACAAAAAACAGACAGAAAACAACATCTGACACTGGCACTAAGTTAATAGGTTAGTCTCCAAAAATGATATATAATTGCTGTAAATGCATATAAAAACATCCAAGATTGATAATATAACAGCATGGAACAATCAAAAATTATAGATACGTTGGAGACGTATCATGCCACTTTTATGGTGAATGAAGGTATTATCTTGGGGCATAAAATTTCTGAAAGAGGTATTGAAGTTGATAAAGCTAAGGTTGATGCTATTGAGAAAATGCTATGTCCTAAAGATATTAAAGGTATAAGAAGTTTTCTTGGTCATGCTGGTTTCTATAGGAGATTTATTAAAGACTTCTCTAAAATTTCTAGGCCTCTTACCAATCTCTTGCAAAAAGATGTTCCATTTGTTTTTGATGATGATTGTGTAGAAGTCTTTGAAACACTTGAGAAAGCCTTAACTACTGCACCTATTGTTCAACCACCTGATTGGAACTTGCCTTTTGAAATTATGTGTGATGCTAGTGATTATGCTGTTGGTGCTGTTCTAGGACAGAGAGTTGATAAGAAATTAAATGTTATCCATTATTGTGACGCCCCCGACTTAATCGTGCACTAATCATACACGCAAACGTGCACGATCAAGCACAGGGACTCACGGGAAGATATCACAACACAACTCTAAACTCAAATAATAAGCATAAATCATCATATTACACGCCAGGGGTCACGAGGACCCGAATACATAAATCATACACACAAATGATATCTGAGTACAGACATAGTTAGTCAAGTTTTGCCTTAAGAAGGCTAGCACAAACAACGATACAGATCGAAAAGGCGAAGGCCTCCTGCCTAGGGCCTCCTAACTACTCCTGGTCGGCTGGATCAACCCAGTAGTAAGTGCCGTCGGGACCCTCCTGGTAGTAAGCTTCGGCAGTGTCATCTGGCTCCTGGGCTCCGTCGTCTGATGTATCATCATATAGGTATGGGGAAAAAAGAATAGCAGAGCAACCGTGAGTACTCATCCAAAGTACTCGCAAGACTGACATTAGAACTATGCTAAATATGCATTGGTATCAAATGAAAAAGGCTGTATCTGTGGACTATATAGCAGAAATGCCAGAAGAGAGAAAGGCCTAGCCTATCGAAGACTAGCATCTTCAAGTAGTCTTGCAGCATCAGAAGAGAGTAGATAATAGTAGCATACATGTGGATATACAACAGCAATGCCCTGAGATCCTTTCTCGACTCCCTGCGAGAAAGCGGTCCCGAGAGCATTATTAACAGTTTAATATGAATCATCATCAATTTATAGTTGTCATAGATCCGGGCACAACTCCGAGCGTCCTGTTACCGTGGACACGGCTATTCGAATAGATAACTTCCCTGCAGGGGTGCACTACTGTTACCCAACACGCTCGATTAACTCCGGCCGGACACACTGGCTGGGTAATGCCCGGCCTCGGCTGATCGACACATCGCAGCCCGACCTAGAGCTCAACAGAGAGGTCAACACGCCGGTCTAAATCCTAAGCACAAAGGGGTCTTGGGCCATCGCCCTTTGCACTCCTGCACGTTGCGAGGGTAGCCGGGGCCCAGGCGCGACACTGAATACACCAGTGACGTAACCAGCCCACCCCAACCAGCCCGCATCTCTGAGCTGTGACGTCTGAAGAGCTTTCGGCTGATACTATGGTGTAGAGGGCCCCATTAAACCATTATCCCACGTGGTGGTAGTGCGAAATGGGCACGACGACCCACTCAGATCAAATACCCAGTTCCGTTAGGCGTATTTAGTATCTCGCGGGTGCTCTTGGAGCCGACCCGTCTTTAATGATATTCGCTCGCGGGCACCCTTGGGGCCAGCCCGACTTTACATTTCCCCGCGGGTACCTCTCGAGGTGGACCCGCCTGTAACAAAGGTCAAAGTAACCGTGTGTCCAAGTAATGAGGAGGAATCCGAGGAATCACCCTCGATGGATTCCCACTCGAGGAGTTACGCGACGGTAGCTTAGCGGAGGTGATGTAAGAGGAATCACCCTCGATAACACACATCCGTTAGCTATTCCACAGAGGCATCATCGGAAGTGAACTAAGAGGTATCACCCCCGGCACTCGATGCCAACTCTGCAGTGTCGAACAATTTCGGGGTGTGCGGTGATGTGCTGCTCTCAGCCCGTCGAACATTCGATCGGGGCGCAGATGCTAAAGCGGAGCAACTACAGCAAGGGAGAGGGGCCACAGATGGTTTTCCATCCAACCTATAATAAGCAGTTTGGATAATAAGGCAGGTATCAACAGCAGTTACAAGGACAGGCTATGCATCAGATTAGGATAAATCAAAATAGCAGCAATTCCTAATGCAAGCAGGAGGGAGAAGGAATGGATGATATAGGCATGCGTCAAGGGGGTTTGCTTGCCTGGAAGCTCTGCTGAGAGTGGCTGATTGTCAGACGGCTGCTCGTCGGGGGTGTAGTCGAACTCTGCTGGGACGGCGTCGGTCTCGGCGTCTATCGAGAGAGAAGGAGGGGGAAGAAATAATAAATTTCACGGCAAAATGCAATCACTATGCATGACAAGCCTAAAATGATATGCAGATGTGTTTAATTGCCTAACTAAATGATTTAGTTAATTTAGGAATTTATCTGGATTTATCTAATTAAAGTTGTGCACTATTCATTTATCGAAAACAGTCAAAATGTTCCATGTTCAGCTAGCTAGGAGTGTTGGACAGGTGTTTTGATTACATATTTAGAATCTTCATATTTTTCTGATCATTTTACATATATAAATTATTTTCATCTGACTTACGGTTTAAAAGATATGATTTTCTAAAGTTTTATTAATTTTCTGGAATTATTTTAAATATTTAATTCAACATTATCCGAAACAGTGTTGGGATGACGTCAGCATGACGCAATGCTGACATCAGCGGTCAACAGAGACGCTCACCAGTCAATCTGACGGGTGGGTCCCACCTGTCATAGACAGTGGGCTAATTAATCTAATTAACAGACTAATTAACTAGGTGGGGCCTGCTGGTCAGTGGGTAATTAGCATTTTAATTATTCATTTAACTAATTAACAATTTACCTATTTATAAAAATCATTTTAATGGCTAGGCCCCACATGTCAGTGGGTCACCGTGCCCAGTCAGCAACGCTGACTGGTCAACGGGGCCCACGGCCCCACCAGCCAGTGTCACTGGAAGTGGGCCAGGGGCTGCCCCGTCAGCCGGCGGCCGGCGACTCGCCGGAATCACGCCAGCGAGCGCGTTCGCGGCGGCGCGGCCACGGGAGGTGGCCGGAAAACGCGTAGGGGGCACCATTTTGGTCGCGGCTGGTCGCGTTCGAACGGCACGACGACGACACGTCGAATGGTGGCGGTCTCGTGGGCTAAACGGCAGGAGTCGAACGCTAGGAGCTCGCCGGCGGCGAGGCACTTCGGGCGAACGACGGGAACGCGGCTGCGGTGTGCAATCGAGCAAGAGGAGGGGCTAGGCGGGCTCTACTCGACGCGGTGAGCACAACGGACACATGACCGTGACCATTTGGTCACCGGGGGCTCGCCGGCGACGTGCTACACGGCGGTGGCTTCGGGCACAGGCAAATCGGCGGCTAGCGGTGCAGGCAAGCTCAGAGGAAGAGAGGGGGAGACGTGGAGCTCACCGGGGAGGCTCAAGGAGGCCCGGCGATAGTTTAGGAGCAGCAGAGGCGGTCAGAGATGGCGGAGTTCAACGGCGGCCGTGCGGCGATGAAGAGCTCGGGGAGGTCGCTGCGAAGGCGCCGAGCTCCAAGTGGGCGGTGCAGAGGGGGTAGTCGAGGACGGCGGCGACGATGGGCTAGTTGGAACGGCAATCGGGGCACGGTGGCCGCCGGATCGAGCGACGGCGGCGATGAAGCTTTCGGGTGGGGAGAGATCGAGCGCGTGCGTGAGGGGAGAGGGAGAAATGGGCGCTAGGGTTTCGCCCAGGGGTCCGTGGCGATGCTCTTAACCTCCCCACAGCGGCAGCGGCGCCGGGGGATGGCCGACAGCTGGCCATCGCCGGCCGGACGCGCGCACGCGCTGACGCGTGCGGGAGGAGGGGGACGACCGCGGTGACGGGCTAGGCTGGCTACTGTGCACTTGCGGCCCAAGTGCACAGTAAGCCACTGCCCCTTTTCTTTTTCTTTTCTCTTTTCTCTTATTTCTACTGTTCTGCAAATTGTTTTAGCACTAAATGAATTTTAATAAATGTGTGACTTGGCTCAAACATTACAGTGCATTATTCTCAACCACCAAAAATTAGTTTGGGTAAAACATGATTTCATTTGTAATTCTTATTAAATAAAATGATATTAAATGTTGCTGCTAGCTACTGTTTGAGGTTGATGGAGTCACTTAGGCATTTTTAGTAATGTTGTTTTACTGATCATAATTAGTTATGAATTATTTCCTATTTAATGAACATTTTAGTTTCTGGTTTAGAACAACTTTTATTTTCACTTTAGATTTGAATTGCAAGTTTAAATTGGAATTTGAAATGAGATATGATGCAATGATGCTCAAGCATGGTTAATCATAATGACATGGCATTATCAAAGGGGTGATTACTGTAGCTATTACATGGGGGCGTTACAATTATGCTAGTAAAACTCTAGATAGTGCCCAAAGAAATTATGCTACTACTGAGAAAGAATTTCTAGCAGTTGTGTTTGCATGTGATAAATTCAGATCTTACATAGTTGATTCTAAAGTAACTGTTCACACCGATCATGCTGCTATTAAATATCTTATGGAAAGGAAAGATGCTAAACCTAGACTCATTAGGTGGGTTCTATTGCTGCAAGAATTTGACTTGCATATTATTGATAGAAAGGGAGCTGAGAATCCCATAGCAGATAATTTGTCTAGAATGGAAAATGTTCTTGATGACCCACTTCCTATTAATGATGATTTTCCTGATGAACAATTAGCTGTCATAAATGCTTCTCGTAATACTCCTTGGTATGCAGACTATGCTAATTATATTGTTGCTAAATTTATACCACCTAGTTTCACATACCAACAAAAGAAAAAGTTCTTCTTTGATTTAAGACATTACTTCTGGGATGACCCACATCTTTATAAAGAAGGAGTAGATGATATTATTAGACGTTGTATACTCGAGCATGAACAGGAACAGATCCTACGTAAGTGTCACTCCGAGGCCTATGGAGGACACCATGCGGGAGACAGAACTGCACACAAGGTATTACAATCTGGTTTTTATTGGCCTACTCTTTTTAAGTATGCTCGTAAGTTTGTCTTATCTTGTGATGAATGTCAAAGAATTGGTAATGTTGGTAGACGTCAGGAAATGCCTATGAATTATTCGCTTGCTATTGAACCATTTGATGTTTGGGGATTTGATTATATGGGACCTTTTCCTAAATCCAATGGGTATACACATATGTTAGTTGCTGTTGATTACGTTACTAAGTGGGTAGAAGCTATTCCAACTAGTAGTGCTGATCATAACACTTCTATTAAAATGCTTAAAGAAGTTATTTTCCCGAGGTTCGGAGTCCCTAGATATTTAATGACTGATGGTGGTTCACATTTTATTTATGGTGCATTCCGTAAACTGCTTGCTAAATATGATGTCAACCATAGAATTGCATCTCCCTATCATCCTCAATCTAGTGGTCAAGTAGAGTTGAGAAATAGAGAAATAAATTTAATTTTGCAAAAAACCGTCAATAGATCTAGAAAGAATTGGTCTAAGAAACTTGACGATGCATTATGGGCTTATAGAACTGCTTATAAAAATCCTATGGGTATGTCTCCTTATAAAATGGTTTATGGAAAAGCATGTCATTTACCTCTTGAGTTAGAACATAAAGCATATTGGGCAATTAAAGAACTCAATTATGATTTTAAACTTGCCGGTGAAAAGAGGTTATTTGATATTAGCTCGTTAGATGAATGGAGAACTCAAGCTTATGAAAATGCCAAATTGTTTAAAGAAAAAGTTAAAAGATGGCATGATAAAAGAATTCAAAAATGGGAGTTTAAAGTGGGTGAGCAAGTTCTATTGTACAATTCTCGTTTGAGATTCTTTGCAGGAAAACTTCTCTCTAAATGGGAAGGACCGTATATCATCGAAGAAGTTTATCGCTCCGGAGCCATCAAAATAAACAACTCCGAAGGCACTAATCCGAGAGTGGTGAATGGGCAAAGAATTAAGCACTATATTTCAGGTACCCCCATTAATGTTGAAACTAATATTATTGAAACAATTACACCGGAGGAATACATAAGAGAGACCTTCTAGAACACTCCAGAACCCTAAAAAGGAAGAGGTACGTGATACGGTAAGTAAACCGAGTCCAAAAATTCCATAAAAATACTTTCTGTCTGTTTTGGAATATTAGAAAAATACAAAAATAAGAAACAGCCGAGGGGACCCACGAGGTGCTGATACGTCTCCAACGTATCTATAATTTTTGATTGTTCCATGCTGTTATATTATCAATCTTGGATGTTTTTATATGAATTTACAGCAATTATATATCATTTTTGGAGACTAACCTATTAACTTAGTGCCCAGTGCCAGTTGCTGTTTTCTGCCTGTTTTTTGTTTTACAGAAAATCAATACCAAACGAAGTCCAAATGCCACGAAACTTTTTGGAGATTTTTTTTCTGGACATATACAACACTAGAAGCTTCGGGAGAAGACTAGACGCCAGAGGAGGTGGCCACGAGCCACCAGGGCCGCCTGGGGGGGGGAGGCAGGCGCGCCCTGGTGCCTCGTGGGCCCACCCCAGCTCCGTTTGACCTAATTCCACCACTATAAATTCCCAAAAAATCAGAAACCCTCAGGAGAGTCCACGAAATACTTTTTCCGCCACCGCAAGTTTCTTTTCTCGAGAGATCCCATCTGGAGGCCTTTTCTGGCACTCCGCCGGAGGGGGAATCGATCACGGAGGGGCTCTACATCAACCTTGCTGCCCTTCCGATGATGCGTGAGTAGTTTACCACAGACCTTCGGGTCCATAGTTAGTAGCTAGATGGCTTCTTCTCTCTTTTTGATCTTCAATACTATGTTCTCCTCGATACTCTTGGAGTTCTATCCGATGTAATCACTTTTTGCGGTGTGTTTGTTGGGATCCGATGAATTGTGAGTTTATGATCAGATTATCCATGAATATTATTTGAGTTTTCTCTGATCTCTTTTATGCATGATTATTATAGCTTCGTATTTCTTCTCCGATCTATTGATTTGGTTTGGCCAACTAGATTGATTTATCTTGCCATGGGAAGAGGTGCTTTGTAATGGGTTCGATCTTGCGGTGCTCAATCCCAGTGACAGAATGGGACATGACACATATGTATCGTTGCTATTAAGGGTAAAAAGATGGGGTTTATTCATACGTGCGTTTATCTTGTCTACATCATGTCATCGTTCTTAAGGCGTTACTCCGTTCTTTATGGACTTAATACACTAGATGCATGCTGGATAGCGGTCGATGTGTGGAGTAATAGTAGTAGATGCAGGCAGGAGTCGGTCTACTTGTATTGGACGTGATGCCTATATACATGATCATTGCCTTGGATATCGTCATGATTATTTGATTTTCTATCAATTGCCCAACAGTAATTTGTTTACCCACCGTATGCTATTTTCTTGAGAGAAGCCTCTAGTGAAAACTATGGCCCCCGGGTCTATCTAAATCATATACTAAAACCCTAAAGATATTTGCTGCACTTTTCTTTTATTTATTTTATTTTGTATTTTTTTTTCAATCTATCTATCTATCACATACAATTTAATCTTGCAACTTACCGCCGAGGGATTGACAACCCCTTGTTTGCGTTGGGTGCAATGATTTGTTGTTTTGTGTGCAGGTGCTGCTAACGAGGTGTTGTGTGATTCTCCTACTGGATTGATAACCTTGGTTTCATAACTGAGGGAAATACTTATCTCTACTGTACTGCATCTCCCTTCCTCTTCAGGGAATTACCAACGCAGCTCACAAATAGCAGGTGCACACGAGGCACCAGGGCGCGCCCCCCCCAGGCGCGCCCTGGTGGATCGTGGGCCCCTCGTGAGCCTTCCCGACTCCGTGTTCTCCTGGATTACTTGTTTTGCAAGATAAACATTCTTTATATATACTCCCAGACGTTTTGACCACCGTATCGCAGAAATCTCCTCTGTTCTTGTTTCGTGCTATTTTTCTGACAGATCTAGATCGCTATGGCTCCATCAACCTCTTCCAAGGACAAGTTCTACGAGAAGGTCATCAATCCCTACCTACCGGAGGTGATGAAACACCCTCAAGCCATCGAGATGCGTGAGGGGGTGCTTCACATCCGGAATGTTCAAGGACCCAAGAAGACCGGGAGCGTGGAGTCCAGGCTCGAAGCGGTGGAGCAGGAGATCTTCAAGTGCCAAGGGATGGTAGAACGTGGACTCAGCGCCAACCACTCCATGATCACGGAATTCACCCGTGATCACAAGGTGGATGGCCAATCGATGGGGGACATCATCTTCAAGCTCAATGAACGAATCGACTATCTCCAAGGCCAAATCTATGATCTTCAAAACCAAAATTATGAATATGAGGCAAGATTCAAAGGTATGAGTTTAGCTGCAAGTTTCAGGACTCCGGAGACTCATTCATCTTTTTATGATGGGGAGCCTATGCCATGGAAGCCGGAGGACAAGCCCACCACTTCATCACCACCACCATCACCGAAGAAGGAAACTTGAGTACATGGGTATGGGCACTCCCCTTGGCTTGTGCCAAGCTTGGGGGAGGTGCCCCGGTATCGTATCACCATCACTTTTATTATCTTTACCTATGTTTAGTTCGATCCTTAGTGATTTCGTGATTTAGTTAAATAAAAATTTAGTATGATCTATTTTCGAGTGCTAGTTTCGTGATCTATCTATTTATGTAATTGAGTTGGGAGTTATATAATAAAGAGTAGTTTGAGTTTTTGCTTCTTTACTTTTATGTTTCAATCCTAGCAATGAAAATAATGAAAAAGATCATATGCTAATCTTATGGAAAGTAATGACATTACACAAAGAAAAGTATAAGTGGTAAAATTTATTGAAAGTTAACAAACATAGCATTGGTCAATGATGCAATTCATGAAAAAATTAATAGGGAAGAGAAGATTCACATGCAAATACACTATCCTGGACATCTTTTACGATTGTGAGCCCGCATTAAGTATTTTATGTCAAATTGTTGACGTTGGACAAGGAAGACAATGTAATGAATTATGTTTTCTTATATTCACATAGAAGCTATATTGTCATAGATCCTTCAACATGTGGTGCTTGCTCAATATCTTTGCTAGCCAAAAATCCGCACCAAGTAGAGATACTACTTGTGCATCCAAAACCCTTAAACCTAGTTTCATGTCATGAGAGTCCACTATATCTACCTATGGATTGAATAAGATCCTTCAAGTAAGTTGTCATCGGTGCAAAAAGCAATAAAAATTGCCTCTAAATATATGTATGAACTTTTATTGTAAGGGAAAATAAGCTTTGTACGAACTTGTGATGGTAAAGAAATAAAAGCGACAGACTGCATAATAAAGGTTGCTATCACAAGGGGCAATATAAAGTGACGTTCCTTTGCATTAAGAGGTTGTGCATCCAACAACAAAAAGCGCATGACAACCTCTGCTTCCCTCTGTAAAGGGCCTATCTTTTACTTTTATGTATTTACCTTTTATGCAAGAGTCAATAGTGTTCTCCTCTATTCCTTTTTATTTTTCTCTTTTGCAAGCATCATGTGGTGGGGAAAGATCTAGGCACATACATCCAGTTGGATATGAATGATCATGAGTTATTATTGTTGACATCACCCTTGAGGTGAATAAGTTGGGAGGCGAAATTATAAGCCCCTATCTTTCTTTGTGTCTGGCTGAAACTTTTTGCTCCATATATATGTTGTGATTGTTAGCAATCATAGAAGACTATATGATGTATGAGTATGTGGACTTGCTAAAAAGCTCCTACACGAGACCCTTCCAGAAAATATGATGAATTGCAATTGCATTGTTGACTGAGAACATAGTTTGTTAGTTTTCAAGAAAGTTTATGTCTTATACTTCGTTGTTGTGATGAATTGTTACTTGCTCATGAGAAGTTTTATGATAATAAATATTGCTGTTATAATAATGATCATGATGCTACTATGTCCGTATTTGGTTTTTATCGACACCTCTCTCTCTAAACATGTGGACATGATTATCGATATCGGTTTTCGCTTGAGGACAAGAGAGGTCTAAGCTTGTGGGAGATGATACGTCCATTTTGTTTCTTCTTTTTTTATTTTTCTTTATTTCTTTGGTTTTTTGTTTCTTCTTCGGTTTTCATTCTATTGGTCATGTATATAAGAATGTTGAACGAGTATTTGAAAAATGACGAACAAGTTTTTTCTCCGGGTTTTTTTTACTTGTTTCTTCAGGTTTTTTTTTCATTTTCCTTTTCCTTTGGTTTATTTTGTTTCTTTTTCAGTTTTATTTTTTTTGGTTTTCTTTGTTTATTTTTGTTTTTCATTCTACATTCTTATATACATGATCAACATTTTTCAAATACTTATTCAACATTTTTTATATACATGATCAACATTTTTTCAAATACTTGTTCAACATTTTTCAAATACTTGTTTAACATTTTTATATACATGTTCAAAAAAAATTCAAATAATTATTCAACATTTTTCAAATACTTGTTCAACATTTTTATATACATGATCAACATTTTTTCAAATACTTTTTCAACATTTTTTCAAATACTTGTTCAACATTTTTCAAATACTCGTTCAACATTTTTTGTATACACATTCAACATTTTTCAAATGCATGATTAACTTTTTTCTAAATATTATGTAAAGTCTTTTTTGTAATATATATGTTTAGACTATTTGAAAGTGTAAACAAAATTAAAAAATGGAATCAAAAAATGAAATAAAAACGTGAAAAAAACCTGAAAAGAAAACGAGGCAGTATAATACCCGCGAACCTGGGCCGGCCCATATGTTCTCGCGCTTCAGCAAGTCGGAAGCCTTGACTCGCTGAACGCGAGACATAGGCACTCCCGTCTACCTCTGCTCTACTTTTTCTCTTCTCCTTCCCCTTTGGGCCTAGTTCCCCCACTAAGAGCATCTCTAGCAGACCCCTTAAAATCTCATACCACAAAATTGGTTTACAGGATACCGCAAAGCATTTTTTCACGTTTTTACAGTATGACATTTGTTCTGGCAGAGCAGATCCCGCAAAAATCTTTCATGTCAGATGTGGAGCCCACTTGTCAGTAGTTAAATTTACAACTGGGTCCTTGAAAAGTAACACGAAACACCCTCGAAACGAAATGTAAATTACAATTGGATGCGAACGGAGACGGTTGCTGCGCGGCCGAGGGACGAGCTCCTGCGTGGCCAGGGGCGGCTCCTGCAGGGCATTGCACTGGAGGCGCACGGGAGCCCTGGGGCATGCGAGCAGGGTGGCGTACGAGCCGGAGCAAAGCCGGTTGGCGCCGGAGCTGAGGTGTCGGGCGGCCCAGCCACGCGCCCACGGGCAGGATCGACCAGCTGAGATCCAGAGAGGAGGAGGGCGGCGGGTGACGAAGCAAGGTTAGAGGGAGATGGGAGCGGCAGGGAGGCGCCGGCACGGGCTGCTTCGTCGCACCGCCATGATCCAGAGAGGTGAGGGATCCCGCGCGTCCGGGGACGGGCTTGGGCACACGATGCCATCACCGCCGAGGCCTCACGTCGCGATGTGGAGCTCCGCCTGGCGGCCTTGCTCGACCAGGCTACCGCGGGCGACCTGCTCGCCGTCGCGCTCGATGGCGTTGGTGAGTACGTCATGGCGACACGCGGGATTGGATTCATGGCGACGTGCGGCCGGTTGGGGGAGGAGCAGCGGTGAGGCGGCGGCGGAGGCGTACGACGGAAGCGGTTGGGGCTGAAAATTCCCTCGTGCAAAGCCGCGTGAGGGATAGAGGAAACTGTAAAAAGAGGGGGAAATCCTAAAAATATGGCGGATGAGGGGACGAAATATACAGCTCCCCGTAAAATTTTTTTACGGGATGGGCCGTTTTACAGGACCTGGTCGGGACGATTTATTGCCGGTCGTGTAAAACGGTGGTTATTTTGCGGTGCTTCCTATTTAGCGCTGCAGGCGCCCGTTACAGGTCATTTTCGCAAACGGGCGCCTGCAGCGCACTCCCTCTGCTGCGAGATGGGCCGGCCCATTTAGCGTTTTGCTTCATCTCTTTATAAAGTGCAAAAAATGGAGCATTGCGCCGAATCGAACCTGAGACCTATACGCTCACAGCGCACCGCGCTAACCACTACAGCCATCGCTAGCTAATGCATGGTAACTTCTTGCGTACTTCTTACTCTTTCTCTAGTTCGCATTTTCTTTTTCTGTTTCTTTTTTTTCTTTTTTTCTGTTCTTTTTTATTTTTATTTATTTTTCTTAAATGGGTGATTGTAAATCGATGAACTTCATCTTCAAAATCAACGAACGTTTTTTCAAAAATCCATGAACTGTTTTCAAATTTTGTGAACTTTTTAAAACTTTGATGAACTTTTTTCAAAAATCCATGAACTTATTTTTCAAATTCGATGAACGTTTTCAAATTCAATGAACTTTTTTAAAATTTGATGAACTTTCTTTTTGAAAATCCATGAACTTTTTTCAATTTCGATGAACTTTTTTCAAATTTGATGAACTTTTTAAAAATCGATAAACTTTTTGTTTGAAAATTGATGAACTTTTTTTCAAGTTTGTGAACTTTTCTTGAAAATTGATGATTTTTTTTCGAAATCTATGAACCTTTTCAGAATTGATGAACTTTTATTGAAAATAGATGAACTTTTTTCAAAACTTATGAACTTTTTTTAAAATTGAATATATCTTTTTCAGAACCGATGAACTTTTTTCAAAATCAATGAACTATTTTTCAAAATCGATGAACTTTTTCCAAGTTTGTGAACTTTTTTGAAAATGTTGAATTTTTTTTCTAATTCATGAAAATTCTTTGAATTCGTGGTTTGTTTTGAGATATGTGAACTTTCAAATTTTCTTCACATTTTTTTTCAAAAATCACGTTTTTCTAATTTCTATATGCAGTAAATAGCGTGGCTATACTTACTTCTTAAACAGTTTGCGCCCAAATGATAAACTAAAGCCTGTTTGGTCTAGTGGTTGGGCAACACGCACCGGAGGTGGTGGTCGTGGGATCAAATCCTCACGAGAGCTGTTTTTTGCGCTATGCGTTATTAATGAATTTCTGCTGTGATGCGTGTAGTGGAATGGGCCAGCTTCGAAACCGGCCCAACGAAGGAACGTGCAGGCGCCAAGTTACCTAATCGGTGCTGAAGGCGCCGACTAGGGGTTCCCTTATTTTGTGGGGAGAGGCGATATACAGAATCTGCTAAAGATGCTAAAGCCCATGTTATTTTTTTCCCTTGTCCAAGCCCACGGGCATATACTTCTTGTTCCTCCTCTCTCATCGTTAACAGGAAACACGTACAGAACCATGGCGTGACTACTTCCTCCCCTCCTCCCACTCAATTCCTTCCCGTTTCACTCCGGTGTCTTCATGAAATTTGTGAAGAACGTTAAGAGAAAGCCATTCAGAGAATTAAAAGCCTACTTTAATGCCTTAATGGTCCGGAAATACCTCCACCGACGCCAGTAATGGCCTCCACAAATCTTGCCTTGGATCTCCTCGAACCGACCTCCCCTACTTCTACCCCGAGGAGCGCCTCGAAGCCCCTCACTCGCCCGCCCGAAACCCTTATCTGAATCGCCATCCTCGCGAGCAATTGCTCGCC
Organism: Elymus sibiricus; assembly: GCA_039707655.1. NCBI lineage: Eukaryota > Viridiplantae > Streptophyta > Magnoliopsida > Poales > Poaceae > Elymus > Elymus sibiricus. Next base: position 130,745,380 of record CM077666.1, on the reverse strand, counting down.
GGAGTTTTCCACATCTGCCACTTTCCACGACGCGTCTCCTCACCTTGCCTCTTCTTCATGATAACTCTAACGCCGGCACGAACCTTCCCGACTTTCTGGTTTGGTCTGAACGGCAGCCGGAGCACGCCGTCCGCGACAGCGTGCTTGCCACGCGTTCTTCTTAATTCCAGCGAGCAACCAGAGTCGCCCAACTTCGAGATCGACGCCGCTGACTTGTCCACGAGATTCGCCTCGTGGTCCTCTACACCGTTCGCCTGTTCGTTGACGTCCGAGACCTTCTTCTCCAACTCCGGCAAATCTCCAGTGAGCTCTCTCTCCCTTGTGTACATCATCTCCTTTCTGTTAAAAAACCCGAAGGGGTACGGGCCTATAATATCGTGACACGTGGCAGCTCTCAGTTAAATCCCGTAATGCCTTTTGCAAACAATACGAAACTTCAGAAAATCATATCTCCTAAACCGTCTGAATTCAGTAAATTTTATATCCTCGGATTCCCTGGAACATGTAGTTTATTATAGAATTAAAATATTTCACTTTTGGTAATTTAAATTTGATTCAAAATTAAAATGTTAATTTGAGTATTTTTGCTATATCTATTAACTATAATTCATATGAAAATGTTTCTTTGACCAAAATTGGTCCTTAGGACCTTACCTTTCTGTTAGAACTCGTTGCATATTTTTCTAACTATATTTAGTTCCTATTTTGGCTCCAACTCTATAAATTGACCTTATTTTGTCCTAATTTTAGTGCACCATCGAATTCATTTTAGTTATTGACTAAATCTTCTTAAGAAGATCGCCAGGGACCTCTCTGATCATATTGTCATAATGTCCAAATTTGGTCTTAGGAAAATTTAAATTCCTTTATGTCATCCGGATTCCATATACCAATTTCATATAGATCGAACCTAATAATTCCTTATTGAAATTTGGTTCTAAGGTCCTATTTCCATAACCATTCATATATATACCAAAGCCTTGATCGTAGTTAGAAATCTCCTTTGACTATTTATCCAAATCTTTTGGTTGTTAGAAACTCGATATGGAATTTGAGTTCAAATAATAACTTGGATTCAGACCATGATATTAAGAATGATCCTAAGATTTTAGATCGTTGTCCAAGGATCATCATCTTAAACCCATGATCAACTTCCACATCCTCATATGTTCAGACTAAAAAGGAGTTTGGATATATTTCCAAACCCTTTTTTCAATTGGATGGACTATACCCATGACCTTCACTTTGCAACAATTTGATCCAACCCTGGAATATGATTATTGTCATATTTCCTTCAGACCAAACTTGATCCCATCTCAAACCATGGCCATGTCATGATAATTATCCTAGGAATGTATTTATATATTGTTAATTTGAATCTTCTAGTTGGATCTTCATTTGGATTTTGTTGTGTGTTGAAGTATTTTCTTTTATCGTTAGATATATCGTAAAGTGAAGAAGTGACAATATCAATTAGAGTATCAACTTCAAGACTCGGGCAAGTTGCAACCTTGACCATACTTGTCCCATATTTTCAATATGCATGATCTTTCAAGTTTATGTGTAGGAATTTGTTAAAGATTTTGCGAATGCTTTGCTTGTAGTTAAAGCCCTAGGATCAAATACTTTATGACTATAAGCTTAGCCATGCTTGTAGTTGGGGTGGATAAAATACTAAATTGTTGTGAACAAAAAAAACTTGTTCCCTTTGGAACAATGATTTTGAAAATCTTTTGAAAAACAAAACTACTATTTTCAACTTCTATTTCCTTGGCGGAACGGATGGACAAGAGCGTCTACAAGTGATTGCGCCCGATTGGGGTGTTGCAGTTAATGCGCCCGATCGGGGACGTGCACATGGGATTTTGGTGGGGATAGCAGTCCAGGAAAATGAGATCTTTCAAGTACAGTGTGAAGTAGCTTCCAGTACTGTAACATCCCCAGATCCTAACCCTGTCATTAAGCTAATTAGATTGCCATGTCATCATGATCAACTTAATTAAATTGCATTTAGAAAATAATCCAACCTCAAATTCAAAATTCAAATTGCAACTAAAAATAAAAGTTGTTCAAATTTGAAAACTAAAAGGTTCATAATGCTGCAAATATTCTCAAAACAATTATAAAATTATATTCAACATTAATTGAATTAGTTAAATGACCCTAACATCCTAAAACAGAACCATAACAGCAATATTTAATCCCTTTTTAATTATTAAAAATGCAAATGGAATCCTTTTATCTGCAAACCTTTTTCTGGCTGTAGGTAATATTTCACTGTATTTAATGTGCTAAGTCACCTATTTTACAAAACTAAATTTGTGGCTAAACTATTTACAAAGCAGAAAGAAAAAGGAAAAACAGAAAAGAAAAGAAGAAAAAGAAAAGTGCCGCAACGGCTGGGCTCTAGTCAACCAGCCAGCCCAGCCCACCTCCTGTCACCTCCTACCTCACACTGCTCACGCGCGCGCCCGCGCACGCCCGCGCCCGACGCCGGCAAGCCGTCCCAGCCGTGCCCGCTCGTCCTCGCATCGCTACAGGAGGATGGGGAGGATAAGATCGACGCCTTGGATCTCGGGGACAACCCCAGATCTTTCTCCCCCCCTCTCTCCCTTGCTTCCCCCTCCTCTCCCGACGCGGCCACGGCGGCGCCTCCATAGCTCGCGCGGCCACCGCGCCCACCTCGCCGTCCCACCGTGTCAGCACGCTCCGCCAGCCTCGGCTACCCCTTCTCCGCCTACTCACTCGAGCTGGAACGCACCGCAACGCCACGCCCGCGGTCGTCTTCTTCCTTGGGCATCCGAGATCGCCGCCGCCGTACGTCGCTGTCAAGTCGTCCCCAGGCCCACGTTGCACACCTGCAGGCTCCCCGTGAGCACCACTCCCTCTCCCCTCTCCTCTCTCTCTCTCTCGTTCGAGCCGTAGCGAGCTCCCCCGACGTGCCCGAGCTCGCCGCCGCGTAGCTCGTCGCCGACATCATTCCGGTGACCAAACGGCCCCGCGCTCGTGCCCATTAGCTTCGCCCGCACGCATAGACGCCGCCTAGCTAATTTGCGCGCCTGAGAGAACCCCGCAACCGCTTCCCCGTAGCACGCCTGAGAGCCCCGCCGCCCGACGTCGTCGCCGGCGACCATTCCAGCCACCCCAGCCGCCGTGACCCCCACCACCGGACACGGCCTTGAGTGCTCGTTCCAGCAAGCCCAAGCACGCGCGAAATGGTCCCCCACAGAGAGATTCCGTGCTCGCCGGAGTTGCCGCCGCGCTCGGGCTCACCAGAGTAGCTCTGGTGGCCAGCGCTGAGCTGGCGCCGACGTGGCGGCCTCTGTGCCGCTGACCTGCGGGCCCCGCGGACCCAGTTGACTGGGTCAACCCGCTGACTGGGCTGGCCCAGCCACTCACATGTGGGTCCCGCCGGATTAAAACGATTTTTATAAATAAATAAATTGTTAATTAAACTGTTAATTAAATTAGTTACTAATCAGTCGCTGACAGGGCGGGCCCACCTGCTAGTTAGGTTAATTAGTTATATAAACTACTGTTTAATTAAATCAGTCACTGACAGGTGGCCCCCACCTGTCAGGTTTGACTCTGGTCAACCAGAGTTGACTGCTGACGTCACCCCCACATCATGCTGACGTCACCCTACACTGTTTCGGATAATTCTAATTTTATTAATTAAAATAATTCCAGAAATTCCAGAAAATGATTAAAACTTTGAAAAATCATATAAAATAAACTGTAACTCGGATGAAAATAATTTATATATGAAAATCGATCAGAAAAATATGACGATTCCGAGTACGCACTCCGTTCATCTGTCACATGCCCCTAGCATGCTGAACATGGAACCGCCCCCCTCTGTTTCATCTGTCCGAAATGCTAAACGCTGGGAAAACATTCCCGGATGTTTTCCCCCTTCGCCGGTAACGTGTAGTACTGCGATAGGTCACCCCTAGCACTGTGTGTTGTCATGTCGTGCATCTGTGTTACATCTGTGTGCTTTGTATTTACTGTTTCTTCCCCCTCTTCTCTCCGGTAGACCCCGAGACCGATGCTGCCACTGTGATCGACTACGTCACCGACGACCCTTCCTCCTTTTCAGCAGAGCTTCCAGGCAAACAACCCCCCTTGACGCATGCCTATATCACCTACTCCTTCTCCCTCCTGCTTGCATTAGAAATTGCTACTGTTCTGTTTTATCCTATTCTGCTGCATAGCCTATTTTTGTAACTGTTATTGATACCTGCCTGTTATCTGAGATACTTAGTAGAGTTTGGTTGATAATCCATCGGTGGCCCCTCTTCCTTGTTCTAGTTGCCCCGCTTAGTTACTAATGCCTCGATCGATGTGATCGACGGGCTAAGACCAGCACAACACCGCACACCCCCCTAAGTTGTTCGACTCTACAGAGTTATCCGCGAGTGACGAGGGTGATACCTCTTAACTCACTCCCAATGATGATTTTGTAGCACAGCTAGTCGGACGTGGACTACCGAGGGTGATTCCTCTTCCTCCACCTCTGATGAGACTTCTGTCGTGCAACCCCGCAAGTGTGAATACCATCGAGGGTGATTCCTCCGGGTTTGCCCTGACGGGTACATCGAGTAGGAAGCCAACAGGGGTGATTCCTCGTGTTCCTCCTTGATGTTCTGAACACATAGTTACCGAGATTTTACTACATTACTGAATAAAGTCGGGTCGACCCCGAGGGGTACCCGCGAGAGTTGTGAAGTCGGGTTGACCTGGAGGGTACCCGCGAGATAATTACGAGGCGCAGCCGGGCAGGCAGAGACCGCCCTAGAGAGGGATGGGCCTGGCCCTTGTTGCACTTCCTCGAGACAGGACGACAGGAGTACTGATCGTCACCGCGAGCTCCTAATAATTTGCTAACGGATTTGGGTATCTGATCTGAGTGGGTTGTTGGCCCTATACGCACTTCCACCACGTGGGATAATGGTTTATGGGGCCCTCTACGCCGTATGTATCAGCCGAAAGCTTTGTTAGACGTTCAGTTCAGCCTTGCGGCACGGTTGGGCCGGCGCCATCCAGGACAGAGGTGGTGCCTGGACCCGCCATGTGCGCAACGACCCGGAGTGCAAAGGGCGATGGGCCCAAGACCCCTGAGCACTTAGGATGTAGACCGGCGGGGACCTCTCTGTTGAGCTCTAGGTAGGGCTACGGTGTGTTGATCAGCCGAGGCCGGGCATGACCCAGGAAAGTGTGTCCGGCCAGAGTTAATCGAGCGTGTTGGGTAACAGTAGTGCACCCCTACAGGGAAGTTATCTATTCGAATAGCCGTGTCCACGGTAACAGGACGCTCAGTGTTGTATCCTGATCTACTACTACTTGAACTGGATACATGTTAATTAATTGTAAGCTCCGGGATTGCTTTCTCGTAGGGAGTCGAGAAAGGATCTCTGGGCTTTGCTTCAACATGTTTGTTATTTTTATATTATGCTAATCTGCACTCTTCTAATGCTGCAAGACGCTGAAGATGCTAGTCTTCGATAGGCTAGGCCTTCCCCTCTATTCTGGCATTTCTGCAGTTTAGTCCAAAGATATAGCCCCATTCATTTGATACCGATGCATACTTAGCATAGTTCTGATGTCAGTCTTGCGAGTACTTTGGATGAGTACTCACGGTTGCTTTGCTACTCTTTTCTCCATACCCGATTGTTGCGACCAGATGACGGATCCCAGGAGCCAGCTGCTACCGCCGACGACTGCTACTACACTTCCGGTGGAGCCTACTACTACGTGGAGACCGACGACCAGGAGTAGTTTAGGAGGCTCCCAGGCAGGAGGCCTTGCCTCTTTCGATCAGAGTCGTTGTTTGTTTTTGCCTTCTTAAGGCATCTTGTTTGACTTTGTGTCTGTACTCAGATAATTTTGCTTCCGCTGATGCTTTGTATGTCTCGAGCTTATGTATTCGAGCCCTCGAGGCCCCTGGCTTATAGTGTAAAGCTTGTATGACTTTTATTTGTGTTTAGAGTTGTGTTGTGATATCTTCCCGTGAGTCTCTGATCTCGATCGTGTGCATTTGCGTGTATGATTAGTGCACGGTCGGGCCGGGGGCTTCACAAGTACAACCACTTGCCACTATGTGCTCTGGCTCAGCTCAGTACTAACGGGAAGCCCTTACCTCAGGACCGCCATCGGAGAGGGGCCTTCATTACCTAAGTTGTGTGCGGCTTGGTTATAGGTATAGGGGGCTGTTACGGAAATGCTTTGTTGCAATCTTCTCCCAGCCGTGCACCCAAGTGTGTTACGACAAATGGGATTGGTTGTGTTAGGTGGGGAACGTGTACGACCTCTGTAGAGGGTTAAACCAAATCGATTAGCCGTGCCCCCGGTTACGGGCAATTTGAACAACTGAAGACTTGAACTAAAGAAGAATTTCCCCTTTCTTTTCAAAAATCTGATTTATGGGTTTAGGTTGAGGGTTGAGCACAGGGAATGTGTTTCACTTCAACCAAAAGTATGTTTTTACCTAGGTTGGAGAATGAGCCTTGGTGTGTTTATCCAAGCGTTCACTCTAACCCTATTTTCTATAAAAAACTATTTGAACTTTCAAAGAAAGTTTATAAAACTTAGTGCAGGTGAAAATTGGCTTTATGCAAAGAAACCCTCCACCAATACTCACCCTGCATATATAATCTGTTATACTTTCCTTTGTAACTTGCGAGTACATTCCACGTACTCACCTGCACCTGTCATGTGCAGATCTCGACAGATTAAGAGACAGAAGGGTTATGGTCTACACTCAACGAGCCCAGTGGCGCTGATGTAGCCCTAACTTAGCGATCACGTAAGATTCCGTTGTATTATGTGCCAGCATTGAGCTGTGCCAATGGTATGTATTTACTTAATTATGGATCTATCGTTATAGTAAAATGATGTATGTTTTACTGATATTCACTATTGTTACTGTGTGTGCTAGCTACGATCCAGGGATAGCACAGTAAGCACGGAGACCTGGATCCTACCAGTTTCGGGTCGTTACAAATGGCCTTTAGCAAATATACCCAGCTGCTCCACGATGAAGATGTGATCATAGTAGTGTGGAGCTTTATTTTCATATGCAACTGGAGCTACAATTGCCTTCTCGACAAGTTTGATGTGGAGGTTTGGTGGCAAAGATGTCGGCGGCTTGAGGAGTTTCAGAGCACTAGGCTCCTTCTACTTAGCTTCAACTTCTTTCTCAATAGAATCATTCTTGTTGTCCATAGATTTCTTTTCAGGGGCCAAAAGCTTTGGAACAGGAGGCATGGGAATTTGTTCTCTAGGCTTTGCAGTGGCCAACAGAGTGTCAACAACCAAGTCTTGCACATTTATGGCTCTAGCCGAAGGAGTTGGGACCCCATATGCCTTCATGGTCAAGGTGGTGGCTGGGGTCTTTCTCTTCGTCTTCTGAGGGGGTGGACCAGGCTTTTCGAGCCGAGGGAGTGTCACCTCAGAAGTGACGTTGACATATTTGCTAGCAGGAGGCGAAACATTTCCTCCGGAGCAGACTGGAGGATCATCTTCATCCTCAAAAGAATCTTTAGACTCAACTTCTTTTTGTTGCCATACCTCTTTTGCAGTTTCAAAGATCCAACAACATTTTTATCATGCTTTTGATCGGCCTTCATCCAGGCCAAGAGCTTTCTTCTGCTCAAGGTCTTGCCTTGTAAGCTCTAAGTTTTGCTTTTCTTTCAAAGCAGCTTTCTCTTTCTTCTTATCTCTCCTGAGAGCACATATATGTCTCTTTTCAACTTCTTTGGGATAATCCTTCGGTTCCATCAGAGAAGAAGGATCAGCGCCACGAGGTGGTGGAGGTCTCCGGTTTGGTTCACCATCCTTCAAAAGGTACTTAGCACGGGAGTCACCCCATGGTGGAGTGAAAGCGAACTTTTCGCAAACCGTGGATGGATGAACTAATAATTGAACCATTTCTTTGCCCAATATCTGCAAGTTCTTTGCAATCTCTTATTTCTTTGCTTGGTTGTTTCACCTTCGACAGTTTTGTATTTGTCATGAGGCATTAACTTAGTCAAATTTTTATCCTTCTGAAGACCACCAGTCCTTGGTTATTTTGGGATGGGATTTCCATCTGCATCAAGCTTTTGTTTCGTCGCCTTTTTCATACTCTTTTTAGTGCCACGCATTTTCTTTGGTAGACTTTCATTCTCATCCCGAGCCTTGGACTCATCAGCAGTGCCCATCAAAGTGTCGTCTCCCATTTCTGTCCGACCAGCGGGCTTGGCAGAGTCTCCAACAGAGTTCATTTTCCATTTTCATCGGCAGGGTAAACAATTGTTTCTTCTTTAACACTAATGGGTTCCTCAATCTTTTCTTTAACAGGGGGATGATATTTAAACCACTTATCCTTAGGGAGATCAACATGAGTAGCAAATGATTCACAAAAGGAGGCTACTATCTCAGAGTCAAGTCCATATTTAGTGCTAAACTTATGAAAAGCATCAGTATCCATAAAAGATTTAACACAATCAAACTCAAGTGTTATACCTGACTCATTACCTTTATTGAGTTCCCAATCTTCAGAGTTGCGTTTAATTCTTTCCAGAAGATCCCATCTGAATCCAATAGTTTTTTTCATAAAGGAGCCAGTCGAAGAAGAATCTAGCATGGTTTGATCATCATGAGAAAGCCGAGCATAAAAATTCTGTAAGATAATTTCTCTTGAGAGCTCATGATTTGGGCATGTGTACATCATGTACTTAAGCCTCCCCCAAGCTTGAGAAATGCTTTCTCCTTCACGAGGCCAAAAATTATATATATAATTCCGATCACGATGAACCAGATGCATAGGATATTTTTTTTGATGAAATTCCAATTTCAATCGATTCCAATCCCACGTTCCAATATCATCACATAGCCTATACCATGTCAATGCCTTTCCTTTCAAAGATAAAGGGAAAACCTTCTTGTTAACTTCATCTCTGGGTAAACCTGCAAGCTTAAATAACCCACAAACTTCATCCACAGAGATTAGGTGCATATCAGGATGTATTGTTCCATCTCCTGCATAAGGATTAGTTAGCAGTTTCTCTATCATACCCGAAGGAATCTCATAACAAATATTTTCAGTAGGTACAGTAGGTTGAGGAGCAACTCTTTGTGCTTCCGATCGAGGTGAAGATACCCCGAACAAACCCCTCAAAGGATTACTTTCCATAGTGACAAGTGACAATAAATTTCAGCACGTAATATAAATGTTTCCTTACCAAATTCCACTCACCAAAGGCGCTTCACTCCCCGGCAACGGCGCCAGAAAAGAGTCTTGATGACCCACAAGTATAGGGGATCAATCGTAGTCCTTTAGATAAGTAAGAGTGTCGAACCCAACGAGGAGCAGAAGGAAATGACAAGCGGTTTTCAGCAAGGTATTTTCTGCAAGCACTGAAATTATCGGTAACGAGTAGTTTGATAGCAAGATAATTTGTAACAAGTGACAAGTAGCAATAGTAACTAAAGTGCAGCAAGGTAGCCCAATCCTTTTGTTGCAAAGGACAGGCCAGAACAATCTCTTATAATAAGCTAAACGTTCTCGAGGACACATGGGAATTTCATCTAGTCACTTTCATCATGTTTGTTTGATTCACGTTCGCTACTTTGATAATTTGATATGTGGGTGGACCGGTGCTTGGGTGCTGTTCTTACTTGAACAAGCCTCCCACTTATGATTAACCCCTCTCGCAAGCATCCGCAACTACAAAAGAAGAATTAAGATAGATCTAACCACAGCATTAAACATATGGATCCAAATCAGTCCCTTATGGAATAGCGCATAAACTAGGGTTTAAACTTCTGTCACTCTAGCAACCCATCATCTAATTACTACTCCACAATGCATTCCCTTAGGCCCAAAGATGATGAAGTGTCATGTAGTCGACGTTCACATGACACCACTAAGAGAATCAACAACATACATATCATCAAAATATCGAACGAATACCAAATTCACATGATTACTTATGACAAGACTTCTCCCATGTCCTCAAGAACAAAAGTAACTACTCACAAATCATATTCATGTTCAAGATCAGAGGGGTATTGAATAGCATAATGGATCTGAACATATAATCTTCCACCAAATAAACCAACTAGCATCAACTACAAGACGTAATCAACACTACTAGCAACCCACAGGTACCAATCTGAGGTTTTGAGACAAAGATTGAATACAAGAGATGAACTAGGGTTTGAGATGAGATGGTGCTAGTGAAGATGTTGATGAAGATTGGTCCTCCCACGATGAGAGGATCGTTGGTGATGTCGATGGCTCCGATTTCCACCTCCCGGAGGGAAGTATCCCCGGCGGAATCGCTCCGCCGGAGAGCAAAAGTGCTCCTGCCCAAGTTCCGCCTCGAGACAGCAGCGCTCCATCCCGAAAGTATTCTTCTTATTTTTTCTAGGGAAAATGGGCTTATATACCAGAAAATGGGCACCGGAGGCTCGCCAGGGGCCCCACAAGCCACCAGGGCGCGCCTGGGGGGTAGCGCGCCCTGGTGCCTCGTTGGCACCTGGGTGGCCCCTTCTGGTACTTCTTTTCTCCAGTATTTTTTATTTATTCCAAAATAAATCTCCGTGAAATTTCAGCTCATTTGGAGATGTGCAGAATAGGTATCTCTGACATAGCTTTTTCAGGTCCAGAATTCCAGCTGCCGGCAATCTCCCTCCTTATGTAAATCTTGCATATTAAGAGAGAAAAGGCATTAGAATTGCTCCACAAAGTGTTATATTGATTAAAAACACTATAAATAACAGTAGGAAAACATGATGCAAAATGGACGTATCAGAGCTGCGTGATCGGCCGCGGAGCTGGCTGCGGCTTCCCCGTCCTTTCGCTAGGGCGATGGAAGACAGTCATCTGCGCGGTTTGTGGCTGCGTGTGGACGGCTGCTGCAACGGCCCAGTCTGGGTGACCGTCGAGACCTCCACCAACGGCATCATGCACTTCACGCATGGATGGAAGTCCTTCGTCCGTGCTCACTGCTTGGGGTAGGGACACCTCCTTCACTTCAGGATGGACGGATCCGACACGCTCGTCGTGAAGTTCTTCGGGGCTTCAGGCGCTCGCCTGGAGTGCTGCGCGAAGAGCTCGAGTGGCAGCGACACCACTTCCTCCAGCGAGACTGAGGATGACGACGACGGTGCTCCAAACGTCAAGATCGAGGACGATGGCTCCGACTCCAGCTGAACGCTGGCAGCACCATCATCTGGTCTTCCGGGAGCGAGTCGGGCTTCGCCTAGGCGCCCCTTTTGCCCTTGTATTGCACTCGATGTAAACCCTGTGGGGAAGGGCTAAGAAAATGTTATTGAGCACTCTTTAATGAATATCTATTATTTGTCATGCTCAGATGAATGCGTGCTGTTCCCCTTGTTTTTCTTTGTTTTTGTATGATTGTGTTCCCTACGCTGTTTGGAAACTTGCCGGTGCGCACACTTGCCGCGAGCGCTTTAAGGAACAGGTCCTTAGCAGCCTGCTGGAAGCGCCGCCAGCGGCAAGGTAACTTGTTGGTCACAGTGCAGCTACAGACCTTGCCGAGCGGACTCGAGGCAAAATCAGAGCGCGAATGATTACAACAAGGTTCCTTCGCGTGCAGGTTTTTCATACAAAGACTAAATCGTTCAAGGGAAATTGCAAATATGACAAGGAATTTGTTTCGACATTTTTCAACTTAGCTTTTCCTTGCACTGTCTCTCTTGTCGCATGAAATAATCACTTGAACGTCATTAAATGGTACCCCCATCGTCACTCCCCCCGGGAAACTTGCACGCGAGGGATCCTTCTGTCCTTTGAGAAAAAAGAAACATGAGAAAAGAGTGGTTTGGGAACCTTGACGGTTCATCAGCCATTTCATACAAATGAAAGTGTAATCACAATGTCACATGCATTTATACATAAATGAACATGTACAAAAAGTTGTGAATCACTTAGGTTTATTTTATGCACAGGATCTGCGCCTGGCTTTGTACAAAGGGTTACATGTCTTGCCGACAAAGCTTGTACAAAAGGGGTTGCCGGGAGGCCCGACAACTGCGCCTTATGGGTAGAACTTGGGAAGATGCTCAATATTCCATGAGTTTTGCACTGGGATGCCATCTTCGATCTCCAGACGGACTGCGCCAGGTCTGGTGACTTGTGCTACCCGATAAGGGCCTTCCCACTTTGGCGTCAACTTGTTTGATTTCTTGGCGGACTGAACGCGCCGAAGAACAAGGTCGCCTTCCTCAAGGCTTCGGGCACGCACTTTGCGGCTATGATAGCGGCGCAAGGCTTGCTGGTAGCGTGCAGCTCGCACAGCCGCCCGAGACGATCTTCCTCAAGGAGCATTGCGTCATCTTGCCGCAGCTGCTCTTGCTCTGCCTCATCGTAGGCGAGCACTCGAGGTGACCCGTATATGAGTTCCGTGGGGAGCACCGCTTCTGCACCATAGACTAGGGAGAAGGGTGTTTGGCCGGTAACTCGATTTGGTGTCGTTTCTGAGTGACCAAAGAACCGCCGACAACTCATTAATCCAGCGTCTTCCACACTTGCGCAGCCTATCAAAAGTTCTTGTGTTGAGACCTCGTAGCACTTCAGCATTTGCCCTTTCTGCTTGATCGTTGCTTCTCGGGTGAGCAACAGATGCAAAACAGATTTTGCTGCCAAGGTCTTGGGTGTACTACATGAAGGTGCGGCTCGTGAACTGTGTACCGTTGTCGGTGATGATTCTGTTAGGAACCCCAAAATGGCAAACTAATCCTTTGAAGAACTTGACGGCTGATTGCGCTGTCACCTTCCTCACTGGCTCCACTTCAGGCCACTTTGTGAACTTGTCGATGGCGACGTACAAGAACTCAAAGCCCCCGGTAGCACGGGGGAAGGGGCCCAAAATATCAAGCCCCCAGACCAAGAAAGGCCAGGAGAGAGGGATTGTTTGAAGAGCCTGAGCTGGCTGATGTATGTTCTTCAAATGGAACTGGCATGCTTCACACTTGGTTACTAGCTCAGTTGCATCCTGGAGGGCAGTGGGCCAATAGAAGCCTTGCCAGAAAGCTTTGCCGGCAAGTGCTCTTGATCCTATGTGAGAGCCACATATGCCTCCATGTATCTCCGCCAACAGCTTTAGTCCATCTTCCCGGTAAATACACTTCAATTTCACACCATTTGGTCTCTTTCTGTATAGCTTGTTATCCACAAACTGATACATACCTGACCGACGGGCTACTTTTTCAGCTTCTTCTTGGTCATCGGGAAGTTCTCCTGTTTGAAGGAAATGAACTATTTGTTGTGCCCAAGTTGGAGCCTGCAGCTCGACAACAAGGACTAAAGGCATCTCTTCGGCCGTGGGAGCGCTTGCTTCAGCGGCAAGAACCTGAGGTTCTGCGCGAAGCCGCTGCTCACCAGCGGTCGTGTCATTGTTCTCGGCAACTTTCTTGCCGGTGGCTTCTGGGAGCTCTGCCGGAAAATACTTGCCGGTATTCAACTTCCTTCTCTTACTGGCCTACGTTGATAGAGTAACTAATGGTTGATTCAAATGGAGCACAAAAGTTCCCAGTTCCACAGGAAGCTTCTGAGCAGCACACTTTGACAGGCTATCAGCAATGCTGTTTTTCGCACGAGGAATGTGCTCTGTTTGCAATTCGTCAATGTGTTCTTCCAATTTCCTCACTTCTTCCACATACGCTTCCATCAACGGGCTCTGGTAATCTTTATTCACTTGTTTCACAACAAGCTGCGAGTCTCCACGGATGCTCAACTTTCTGATTCTGAGGTCCACTGTGATCATAAGACTGGCAAGGAGCCCTTCGTACTCAGTAGTGTTGTTTGTTGCTTTCTCCCTGGGAAAGTGCATCTGGATTACATACTTGAGGTGCTCTCCGGTGGGTGCGACAAGCAGCACTCCGGCACCGGCGCCTTGCAGCGAGAAGGCACCGTCAAAGTACATGACCCATTCTTTATCTGTTTCTTTGCCAGGGAGAGTTGTTTCTTGAATCTCTTCGTCTTGCGTTGGCGTCCATTCTGCAATGAACTCCGCCAAGGCTCTGCTCTAAATAGTTGATGTGCTTTCTAACTTGAGTGCAAAGCTTGACAATTCCAACGCCCACTCCACTATCCTGCCAGTTGCATCTGGATTCCTCAAAATACGCTGCAACAGAAAGCGACTGACGACGGTGATCTCATGTGCTTGGAAGTAGTGACGCAGCTTTCTCGAGGCCATAAGAAGACCGAAAAGCAACTTCTGCACACCAGAATATCTTGATCTAGCTCCCTGTAGAAGGGAACTAACAAAATACACCGGTCACTGCACCACCTTCTTCTTCGGCACCACTTGCTGACCAGCTTCATTTGCTTGCACTATTTCTGATTTGTCAGCACCAGACCTTGCCGGAGAAGATTCCAGTTTGTCGCTGGACGGGCTTGCCGCTACTGCTTCTTCGTCATCGACTTCCCTCTGCGCCACTAATACAGCACTGACCACTTGATTTGTTGCCGCCAGATATAGCAGCAACGGCTCTTGTGGTTTAGGCACAACTAGTGTTGGCGCAGAAGAGAGGTATCTTTTCAAATCCTGCAGCGCGGCCTCCGCTTCTGGAGTCCATTTCATCCATATATGCTTCCACATTCCTGTGCAGCTGGGGCTCGAAACCAATCTGAACTGCTCTTGCAAAAGTTGAACCAGCACTTTTTAATCCGAAAGGCATACGCACAAAACAGTACGTGCCACATGGAGTAATGAATGCAGTTTTCTCCTCATCCTCCTTAGCCATGAATATCTGATGGTACCCAGAATATGCATCAAGGAATGAGAGTAAATCACAGCCGGCCGTAGAATCTACAATTTGATCAATGCGCGGCAAAGGGAAAGGATCTTTTGGACATGCTTTGTTAATATCAGTGTAGTCGATACAAAGTCTCCACTTTCCATTTGCTTTTCGCACTACAACTGGATTTGCCATCCAAGTTGGATGTAGTACACCTCTAACCAAGCCTGCTGCTTCAAGTTTTTTGATTTCTTCGGCAATAAACTGTTGCCGCTCCAAAGCCTGCTTCCTGACCTTCTGCTTGATGGGCCGAGCATGGGGACAGATAGCAAGGTGGTGCTCAATTACCTCCCTGGGAACACCGGGGATATCAAATGGTCGCCATGCAAACACATCGACATTTGCCCGCAGGAAGGTAACGAGCGCGCTTTCCTATTTGTTGTCAAGGGTGGCACTGATGGTGAAGGTACCGTCAGTGCCATCCTCCTTTGCCGACACCTTCTTCGTTGCTGGTGGTTGGCCGGCAAGGTGAAGGCCCGGCAAGCTCTCGCTAGCTGTTAGCACTCCACCTCATCAAGCAGCCAGTCGCTAATCGATGAGGTGTCGAGCTCGCAAGTAGTTAGGTGGGATTTGTCGGGCACGTGTCAGCATGCTAGAAGGAGGTTTGCCTTTAATGACACCCGTCCAGAAGGCATGTCAAGTCAATAGGAGGTAGCTAGGCGAGCGGTGCAGAAACCTTGCCGGGGTTCCACCTCCACATGACACCTAACGAAGCATTTATTGCTTTTGTCCTAAACTGGCAGAGTTAGGTATGATAGCACTGTTTGCTATCTAATCAACTTGTAATTACTGTTTTGCCACTGTGGTGACCCCTTGAGCTATAAAAGGAGGGCCATGGCAACATTTGCAAGGAGGGCCCGATCGACCCCTTGCACAACTTGCATGTGTAGCTGCTCTCTCTGCACCTTGCCGGGAGAAGCGCTCCTTGTACTTGTGCTCATACACATCCAATATACAAAGTAGGAGTAGGGTTTTACGCTTCACAGCGGCCCGAACCTGGGTAAAATCCTTGCGTTCTCTGTTGATTCTGCTCTTTGTGCTCGTCGATTCCCCTAGCCGAACCACAAAGGGGCTAGATGGCCCCATAGATGGTCGTATGCACGACAACCAAGAAGACTATGTGAAAGAATTGATCTCTTATAAATTATTGCTGACGCAAAGCAATTTTTATTCGGTGTGTCTGAAGAAGAATGACTGCAGTTGAGGAGATTGAAGACGAAGCGAAGATGTAGTATTCATTGTTCTTCTTCTGTTATTAGAGTCATAGGACCTCCGTACTATTAAAAGGGGTATAGGTTCTCGAAGCTTAGGTATCTTGTGATGCTTAGCCGAAGTGTCACAACCATGACAGAAAAAGTTTTCGTTCGGGCCATAATGTCAGGGATGTGTCTTTTTTTTGTAGTGCAAGAGTAATTGTGGTTCGCGAAGAAGTCTGTCAAAGATTTGGAGATCGCCGATAAGAATCTACCCTGAGTGATTCAACCAAAGTCTAATCAGGTTTGGGTTCAAGGAGAATAAGATGGAGAGAGGTTTGCTCCTGTGTTCAATCATAAGTCCTTGCAACCATACGTAGCTCTTTTGCAGAAGAGTGAACTGGTCTACCAAATCATCTGTCGCCATCGAGCGCCACTGGTTCACTCTACTCCACTACAATTCCTTCAGTAGTTTATATTCTGTGCTCTGAGCCTTGATAGATATCTTTGATCTAGCTCTTCACTGGTGCAGAGACGTCCTATACGAACGGTTTTTACCCCCTTTACGCGACAGAGTTTTAAACCGTCGCCTTGCCTATGTGTGTGATAGGGGGTCCTTCCCACACGACCCAGAGTCGGTGATACATCCTCTAGTCACACATGTGGGGCAAGAAGAGCTTGTGTGCGATCGGGCGAGCCATCGCATACAATTATACAGGCCCAATCGCTTCCGTTCGTATGTACATCCCACACAGTGAATCCCAGACAAACGTTTCCGTTCATATGTACATCACACACAATTTTTATGTGGAAACGTTTGTGCAAGGTGGCCTAACACAAATATTTGTCTGGCGGAAGTCGTGTGTGATTGTTCATTGATCCAACATGCCTACTTTCTAGAAACTATGTGGGTTGTTTGAGTTCATCGCCCATGGTGTTGTCTGAGAAACCGTATGCAATAGAAAAACCCAATAAGCAGGCTAATTGGCCAATTATTGATAATCCATTTAGTAATCAAATTGACATTTCATATCAAACACACCATATATATCATATCCGTATTACGGCAACCAGGATTTCATAATTGAATTACATCAGAGTACAACATCAGATAGCTTCAGCACTCAGTTACACCATATATGCATATAGCTAGCCACGCCATTACACAACAGCACCAAGTTTCACATGCAATATCTAAAACCTTTGGAAAGTAGCATCATACACGGTAAATAGACAGATGAATCTCATCTGGAAAACTGCTGAAGCGAAAGGTGAATATTGAGCCTTCAGTGATGTTGAATGTCCTTGCAACTTTAGGCCAGTGGCTATGGATAATTGCCCGCCCAACCTTCGTCCTCTTGAGGAAGACTTCAATATTGTACCGTGGGTGTTGAATTTATATCTTCCTCGCCTCTTGACCATGTAGGTGGTCTGAGAGGTAATCATCGGTGAACTGCTTTGGAAAGGATTGAAAACAAAGATATGCATAAATATCTGTTCTAAATTTTGAAATGGCGCAAAGGAAAAAAAAACAAGGTAAAAGAGTTAGTACCATCCTATAGTTGACTGATGTCTTATTCATTGTGCAAATAAAGACATTGCTGTTATTCGTCGCTAGTTTCTTTATCGTAACAATCTTTCTGAGTTTCTTGACTTGACTGACATTCATGGACATCTCATTTCCCAAAATGGGTCGAACAGTGGGTCTAAACCAGTGACAGCAGGACCTACATGTGCAAGACCAAATTGTTAAAAACCTAAAAATATTAGAATGGTTCCTGCAATTGCACAATAATGTGCTATTAGCCAAAGGACCATGCATGTGCAAACCTCGATGGTAAACCTCAGTGCCTCCCATTGTTTCCCTGCAACACATATAAGGCAGATATTGATCAGGTTAAGTGAGAGTTGGCATACTATCAGTAGAATATGTTAATGAAAAATAAACAAATTGCAGATCCAGTAGATTAATTCGAGCCGCATGGAAAAGTGTCGGGGCCGGATTTCTGGGACATGATATCCCAGAAATTAACCCCTCGTGTCGTCACCAGTCCAGGATTACTGT
This sequence comes from Elymus sibiricus, assembly GCA_039707655.1. Classification (NCBI taxonomy): domain Eukaryota; kingdom Viridiplantae; phylum Streptophyta; class Magnoliopsida; order Poales; family Poaceae; genus Elymus; species Elymus sibiricus. Next base: position 130,727,308 of record CM077666.1, on the reverse strand, counting down.
TACTGGTGGACACGTCCTTGTTACAGATTACCAAGCAATTACAAAAATGGGATACAAGGCCATAAAGGACTAATGATACAACAATGATTTCTAGTGACGGGTGACGGATGCGACTCGTGGCTCTCCAACATCGATGGGGCTCCATTCCCACAGGAACAGCTGACCCGGATAATTCCTATCCCGCGCGGCTGCTATCCTAGGCTCCGCATGGACTTCGTTGTAGTACTCCTTGTAGAAATCCTGACCTGGCCAATTAAATAGCCAGGGACAAACCTGTGAGTACATTTGAATGTACTCGCAAACATAATGAACAAAAGATATACCGAATGCATATGATCATGATGGGTTAAATTATATGCATATGCTGAACGAAATTAAAGCATGGCATGATGAATATTACTACGGTGCTGAAGAATAAATATGAAATGTTAGTGACAAACAAAGAAAGTTAAAAGTGGATAATCGAGCGAGACAAGACCGCCCGAGTATCCAAGAGAAATGCCAAACGGGTGTCTAAAAGAGAATCGGGCGAGACAGGACCGCCCGAGAACTCAAGCGACGCCACGAGAGGTCTTGAAAAGAAATGCCAATCGGGTGTCTAAAAGAGAATCAAGCGAGACAGGACCGCCCGAGAACTCAAGCGACGCCACGAGAGGTCTTGAAAAGAAATGCCAATCGGGTGTCTAAAAGAGAATCGGGTGAGACAGGACCACCCGAGAACTCAAGCGACGCCACGAGAGGTCTTGAAAATAAATGAGTATCCCGGGTAGTCTAGCCAGCCCATGAGATACTCAGAAAATAAAAATAGGAGAACGGTTAGTCCATAATAATAACAATAATATTCATGACAACCATAATATTCATGATAGCGTCAGTGGCGACAATAATTATCCTGCAAAATAAATCATGCTCAATTTTAATTATTTTCCTCCGGAGACCGACACTAAGACCGACACTTGACCAACCCCGACTGTAGTCCTTAACCGCGGACACAGCTATTCGAATAGGTATAACTCTTCAGAGGGTGCACTCTTTACCCACAAGTAAAGGATTTCTTTAGTCAGCACCGAGACGCTGGCTAATTCCCATTACGGTCTTTGGGTTGAAAACACACCTAACCAGCACACACCAGATTAACTTTCCTGATTCCAGGAATCACCCAAAGCATCGTTCAAGATAAACTCTAAGACGGGGAGACTACAATCTCGAATAGCATGGGATCACTATATTTATATCGGCGCGCAAACAGGGGTGCTACCCCTCTCCGGCCACAACCGGAGATACCCATGCCCCCTGACCAAGTGACATGCCTACCATGGGCCAATGGTATCTTTCACTATGGCCCCTCTGTACGGTGTGTGCATGAAAAGGGGTTATCAACTTACTAAACCATACCCCACCTATGGCAGGGACAAGTGGTAGCACGGATCAAGTATGGGGGTTACCGGAACAAGACTCGATCTACGGTCGACTCAGGAGGTTTAAGTTTTTTCCTGTAGTGGTTAGCACAATAAAGTGTTCTCTTAACAGTAACACCAAAACAGGGCCACAGCCCTTGCATGTCCCAACATGCATAACCAACAAGGCATGATAACACTCCGATGTGATCACCCTTCTTCCGGTAACGGTATTTCTCTTATGCCTGCTCCTGCAAGTTAGTCATGACAAGCACACGTTGCACGGTACGAGGAAACATGTCAACACTACATGCATGCAAATTTTATCTGAATTCAACATATGCATGATTCAATTATTTCTTGCAAACATTTAACCATGCAATCACCATATCAAGTGTTCAAGATGCTTGCCTTGATCATGCAGAAATATTAGGTGCACTCCAAAAGTTTTGAAAATTTTATCTTCCCTCCTGACGGTGTCCTGGATTTGGGGGTGCTGACCGGGCCGACCCGTCTCCTCGGTTGGGCCGATGTACCCCCGTACGTGACCAAGATGGACTCCGGAGGCTGTACGTGGGAGGCGTGATCAACGCTGTCTCTGCCGAAGACTTGCAGTACACTTCAAGATTTTTCCAGCCGCCTTATTCCCAGATACCGCCATTGTAACCCTAGGTACCCTCCCTGGCGTGTATATAAGCCATAGGGTTTAGCCCGTAGGGGGGACATCAACGCAACATTGCTTACCTAGTCATAGAAGTTAGATTCATATTATGATCTCGAGGTAGATCAACTCTATACTCGACACATCTTCATCAATATAACAGAAGCAGGACGTAGGGTTTTACCTCCATTAAGAGGGCCCGAACCTGGGTAAAACATCGTCTCTATTGTCTCTGTTACCATCGATCCTAGATCCGCAGCTCGGGACCCCCTACCCCGATGTCTGCCGGTTTTTACACCGACACTGTGCTTTCATTGAGAGTTCCGCTGCGTGATCACCGGAAGGGTCGATGGCTCACCTACGGATCAATCACACCAACGGCTATGGGGACGTCTACGTCCCCGGTCAGCTCTTTGTCTTCGGTAGCATGATGTTCTGCACCGATTCGATGGGACACTTGACTTCCGTCGAGAACTGCACCCCAGGATGGGTCATAACCTTCGGTGGCCTTGAGTACACTGCTGATTCCCGCGGCGAACTCGTCCTATCGGGATGGACGCCCGGCTTGACCGAAAGCTCGGCCGGTTCTGGAGGCTCGACCCCGGAACCGAGCTCTGTCATGACGTCTTTTGAGACTACCGACGCCGCCACTCCGGTGGATCTCCCCTTGACCACTGGTTCGGAGAGAGATCTGGCTCCCACTCCCGAAGCGGTGCCAGAGGTGATTTCGGATCAAAACCCCAAATTACGTTCGGATTCTCTTCGCTCCGAAGACACGCCTGGTCACACACCGGATGTGCTTCGAATCAGCCCTGCCTACGGCGCATCCATGGACCCCGAAGAGTTATCTCACCTTGATGAGATGCTCTGCCGCATCCAGAGCATGTCCCTCTTGGACGGCAAGACTTTGGTTTACGATCAGATCGGACTTAAAGCCGACGATAGGGAAATTTACATCCCACCCACCACCCACCTAGTCGCCATGATCGATGACTTAACCGACGTTCTGGACTACGGTGAACCCTCAGATATGGAGGAGGACGCCGACGGCCCCATCGAGAACACCCTGCCCTCGGTCAACATGGGCAGGTGGACCGCCACATCCACCTACGATGTCTATATGGTGGACACCCCCAACTCCCCTCCAAGACGCCGGCGACGGCGCCGAAGGGGCAATAATGGGGAACCTAGTGGCAACGACGCAACAGCCAATAATGACAACGAGGAGGACGGCGACGCCGATAACCTTGAGGAGGACATTCAAGCCTCCCCAGTAAGGAACGGCACACCAGACCGCCCTCTTGTGGACTCTGATCCCGATGACCTCTTCGAAGGGGCCGACGACAATTACATGCCGGAGTCTAAGGAAGACGATAGCCTCGGTACCGAGGACTTCATCGTCCCCGAGGACCCCTCGAACAAGAACGCTTCTGGCAACGCCTCGTCGCGACGGCCCGGAGCTTAAAACGCAAGCAGCAACAGCTGCAGGAAAATACTGACGCACTAAATGAAAAGTGGATTGAACTGCTTTCCGCCGAGCAGGATATAGAGAACCGGCGCCATAGTGCGCCGAAGTCTTACCCACGTAGGCGCCTTCTACCAGAATTCGACGAGGAGCTTGCTGACGACCTCGATCGGCCCCCTAGAGGCCGGGACAGGCCAAGACGAGAAGACCATGGTGAAAGGCCACCCCCACGCCGTCATGGTAAAGACCCCGTGGACCACCTGGATCCTCACGACGCTAGACGTCGTATTGAAGAAAATAGGGCTCCCCCTCGGTCCATCTATGGATCCAGGGGACGCGCCCCCGCTGGGCCCAACGGCTACGATGCCTGGATGGACAGGAACGACCGTGCCCGAGATCAAGCCTACTCACGGCTCTCTCCTAAGACCCGACGAGATCCTCCTCGGCCCCGAGGTCCAGCTCATCCAATCTGTTTTACAGACAGGGTGTTGGAGCATCAGTTCCCGGAAGGGTTTAAACCCATTAACATGGAATCATATGATGGTACCACAGACCCAGTAGTCTGGATCGAGGATTTCCTCCTACACATACATATGGCCAATGGAGATGACCTCCACGCCATCAAATATCTGCCGCTCAAGTTAAAGGGGACGGCAAGACACTGGCTTAATAGCCTCCCTCCTCACTCTATTGGCAGCTGGGAGGCCCTCGAAGATGCTTTTCGAGCAAACTTCCAGGGCACGTATGTCCGACCTCCGGACGCTGATGACCTCAGCCGTGTTACCCAGCAGCCAGGCGAATCAGCCCAGAAATTCTGGAACAGGTTCTTCACCAAGAAGAACCAGATTATAGACTGTTCCGATGCCGAGGCCATCGCCGCTTTCAAAAATAATATTCGGGACGAATGGCTCGCCCGACAACTCGGCCAGGATAAACCGAGGACTATGGCCGCTCTGACATGTCTAATGACCCGCTTTTGCACGGGAGAGGATAGCTGGCTCGCCCGAAGTACTCATAACGGCGAAGCAGGCACCTCGGAAACTCGCGACGCCAATGGAAAACCGAAGCGCAATAAAAATAAGCGCAGGTATAAAAACGGCGGAAGCGACACTGAAGACGCCGCGGTCAACGCTGGATTCGCCAGACCTAAATCCGGGCAGAAAAGAAAACCCTATAAAGGGAACAAAGACGGACCTAGCCAGCTTGACAGGCTCCTGGACCGCCCATGTGGGATTCACGGTACTCAGGAAAAACCAGCAACACACACTAATAGGAATTGCTGGGTCTTCAAACAAGCCGGCAAGATAGCGGCAGAGGGTCAGAATAAAACCCAACACCGCAGTGACGACAAGGATGAACCTCGGCAGCCCAATAATGGAGGGCAAAAGAAATTTCCCAACGAGGTAACAGAGGTCAACATGATCTATGTCACCCACATCCCTAAACGGGAAAGAAAGCGTGTGCTTCGGGACTTATATGCGTTGGAGCCTGTCGCCCCGAAGTATAACCCATGGTCGACTTACCCGATCACCTTCGACAAGCACGATCATCCGACCAGCATCAGGCATGGCGGCTCTGCGGCGCTCGTTCTGGACCCTATTGTTGATGGTTATCATCTAACACGCGTCCTGATGGATGGGGGCAGCAGTCTTAACCTCATCTACGAGGACACGGTTCGGAAGATGGGCATTAACTCATCTCGGATAAAGCCGAGCTCTACCACCTTCAAAGGTGTCATTCCGAGCATCGAAGCCCGTTGTACCGGGACAGTCACCCTCGAGGTAGTCTTCGGTTCGCCCGAGAACTTCAGAAGCGAGGAGTTAATCTTCGACATTGTACCCTTCCGGAGTGGATACCATGCGCTCTTAGGACGCACGGCCTTTGCACGCTTCAACGCAGTCCCCCATTACGCCTACCTCAAGCAGAAAATGCCGGGACCCAACGGTGTCATCACGGTCAATGGTAACACCGAGCGTTCACTCCAGACAGAGGAACAGACCGCGGCTTTCGTAGCCGAGGTCCAAGCGTCCGAGGAGGCAGCCCGCAGCGATAAACGCGCCGCTCGCCCTTTGAAGCGAGCCCGGGATGCACAGGTCGACCTCGGCCAGCTACCCCCGCACCCGAAATAGGAATGCGGGCTCCTCGCGTGCCCTAGCTGCAGGCACTACGTCCCCAGGGTGCACCACTTCGCACTCAAAATTCCCTGGGACGTCGAGGAGCCAATACAACTACCCACACGTCATGCGCGGATTAACCACACGAAGACAAGGCTTAGAGCCCCTGCACAAGCATGCATCTATAAAAGAAGTAGCCGAGCGTCACTACGTCTCTGTGGCCTTAACCACAGAACGATGCCGGCAAACACCTCCCTTTGAGGAACTCGGCTATCAAACACTTTGAGTGTATAAAGGGCCAGTCAGGCATCAGCCTTCGCAAATCAGCCGTCATCAATCAAGAGCGATCTGTTCAACAGTTCAGAAACGCAGACATGCGGCAGGCTTCGGTCCGGATCCTTTAAATCCGTCAGCAATTATCCGACCTGTTTTTTCCTCTTTCTTCCTTACTATTCACATTGTACTCTTTCAATTACTCTCGTCACAACTGGGCTTGTACATGATTGACACTATGATATAAAGAAACCGTGCCCTTTCAAGGCATTTCTCGTATTTCTTTATCAGCATAGCTCCGGGACGATGAAGTATTTAAAAAAAAGATGCAATGGTATAGGAAAGTCCGATGTATTCGGCGTCCCGGATTTTTGGCCTTATATGCATCAGTTTCGAACCTAGATTTCGGTCAATAGTTGGGTTGCCCGGCTCCTATGTGTACCCCTTACGTTCCCGATGTATTCGGCTAAGGGTGTAATGGGAGAACCACTGCGATTGCGCCGCCAGGTTAATTGGCATGGCGCCTCAGTGGAGAAAGCCGAAAACTGACTATCTGGGTAAGCGCAAACTGGTCTGCCATCCGGAGACCGCGTCAAGCGATGTGACGATAGAGATCACCCGTGTCAAATGAAGGGCTTTTATTTCTAGCCGAAGTGTGCCATGGCCTAGACCTCGGCTGCGTTGGCCGCACACTCCCTACGCCGGGGGCTGGTCCTCAGCCCCCACAGTCAAACTCCTATGACTAAATGAAAGATGTCAAGCCACTATAGTCCGATTGCCTAGTTCCTTTAAGTCATTGACCGCCTCCGGGTACCGAGACGTCGGCCAAGGGTCAGATATGCCTTAAGGAGCACCCTCTGTATAACCTACACTGGGGCTGAAGCCGACGACTGGCCACTCTCATTTTGAACAGTCATATTGGAGGCATAATTGAATTATAAAATAAAAATATATGGAATTTCAAGCCATCTTCATTCAAGCACAGGATAAAGTCTTTACATTATACACTTTGGCATTCCGAAGCATCACCTAAAAATACAGAGTGTCCTTGGGGCACATGGCCTCGGATTGCCCGAGCTCCCGCCTCAACCTCAGTGAAGAACTGCTCGGCGGTCCGCGGCTTGTCGGCAGGAGGGCCAGCGGCACACGTCTCCGCGTCAACCTTGCGGAAGTGCGTCTTCACGCAAGCGTATGCCCTCCGCGCCCCTTCGAAGCATGCGGACCTCTTCCAGCGCTCAACGTAGGGCACGGCATTTTGGAGACGGGCCGTCAGACCGAAGAGACTCTTCGGCATGGCTTCAGCAGGCCACAAAGCGGAACAGCTCGACCAGCTGCTTCACTCGATGGTTCAGCAGCTGCCCTGACGGCGACCCCGGGAATTGACCCCAGAAGGCTTTCTCCGCCTCATGGCCCGCCAGTTGGCCGAAGTATGCTACCGCATCCTCTGCGCTCTGCGGGAGATCCTTGAAGACCTCTGTGGAACGCCGTAATTGGGTGAGCTCGACACAACCTTTGCTGCCAAACATACACTGCAGCAAAAATTTCTTACCCGAGGCGATTTGCTCCACTTGCTGGAGCACCTCGTGATCCGCTCGGGCCGAGGTCTTGAGCTCGGCGTGGGCGCGTTGCAGCTTCTCGAGCTCCTCCTTCGTCTGCCGCCCCTCCTCCTAAAGTTTGTCGCGTGCTTCGAACACGCCCTTCAGGGTCTCCTCTACTTCCAGCACCCGTGCCTGGTGCTTCTCTCCGGCCGTCTTCTCGGCAGCCCGGGCCTTCTTGGCCGCAGCGGCAACATTCTCCTGCTGCCGCACCTCTTTCCGAGCTCTGTCCAGCTCGGCCTTGAGCATCTCTAGCTCCGCTGTCAACACAGTTCGGCCTTAGTTGTTTTCCTTCACACACGTTACACATATATAGCAAATATGCACGGCAAGATTCAACTTGCTTACCTTGAGACTGCTCAAGTTTCCGGTTCATCTCCGCCATCTCTTCGGAGATGGAGTCCGGGGTCGAGATCGCAACCTGGAACAAAACGATCCTTATTGTAAAGGGAATAATTATGATCACTTATCGACTCCTATTACGTCAAGCGACCCCGATACCGGTTTCTTGAAACCGACTTCGGGCTCGGGGGCTACTCACTCACTATGCCGTTTAGAAGGTTATACTCTTATGTCTTCGGACAAAACCAACAAAAACAAAAAGCTTAAATAGACAACGTGAAAGCGCAGAAATTGTACCTCGAAACCTGCTGCGAGGTACTTAAAAACCTCATGCAGTACGGCCCCTATGGACCGGTAGCTCTCCAGCGCCGTGCTCATCAAGGCACGGTGCTCCTCCTTGATGGAAGAACCCCTCAGGGTCTCCTCCACTTCCTCGGTCCACCGCACGCCAGCCCGTCCCTGGGTAGTAGGCTGGGGTGACGGAATGACCTCGGGTGTCTCCACCCGAGTGGCCCCCGCCTGTTGTGGTGGGGCCAAGGTAGACTCCAGCTGGGCCAACGACTGGCCCAACGGTTCCTTGATGACCTCGGGGCGCTCCGTCCCCGGATCTTGTCGGGCCGAGGTGTCGTCCTCGGCCGCGGTCACCACCACGTCGGCCCCTGTCAAGTTGACTTCGGGGACAAGGGTGGACGTCGCCTCCCCTAGACCGTCAGGCTTGGGGGGGGGGAACAGCGGGCTTCGTAGTCCCGCTGGTTGATGGCAGTCCATCTGAGGATCCGCTGGGGATTACCCTCGGCGGACTGCACATGAAAAACTACTTGTGTAAAATTCCCCCTTGCTGGAAAAAGCGACTTAAAGAAAAATGATAGAGACAAGGGCTTACCCTCGAGGTGCCGGTTTCTTCCTCCCCATTGCGAGGGGGTCTTCCTCTGAGTCACCGGAGAGCTCGGCCCTCTCCGATGACTTGTTGGCGGCCTCGGATGAGGCTCGCCTCGGCCTCTTTGAGCCCTTCGGGGGCATGACCACGTCGGCGTCTTCTATCGCCAACCTCTTCCCCTTCGGGGGGGGGGGGGAATCTCCTCCTCGCCCTCCTCGGCGCCGTTGTCTCGAGCGGTGGAGGTGTGGGTCTCTTCTGACCGGGTGACCGAGGTCCCCCTGGTCCGAGCACTGGACCTCCCTGTCTGGGACTTCGTCCCTTTGGAGGTCACCACATGTGGCTCCTCGGTCAGAAGCGCCGAGAGCAGGGGAGTTGGGGGCTGCTCCGGCAGTGGGGCTGGGCATCGTACCCCTTTTACCGAAACACAACGATTCGAGTGAAACTTTCATCCTCGACAGAATTAACGAAGCACAGAGATTGAAGGGCAAAATTACTCACCGGGGGGGCCTCATAGCCGTGCTCGAGGCCGCGGTCCTCTCCCTCCTGGGGGATCTTATCCTTGGCCAGCTTCATGAGCTTTGTCCACATGGTGGCCAAGGTGGAGCGGAAGAAGGTGTTGATGGTGTCTATGTCTTCGGGCTTTTGTGCCCACATCGGTTTAGCCCGAAACTGGAGGGGAAGTATACAGCGGTTGAGCATGACATTGATGACGTCGGCCAGCTCAGCCTTCCCCGTCGTGGACCACCACAGGATCCTGTCGATCAGGGTCTCCACCTCTTTCGGCTTCCCCCAAGCAACGCCTTCTCCCTCTAGGACTTAAGTTTCTTGGGTGGCCCGGCCGAGAAGGCCGGGACTTCGGTTTGACCAGGGGCAAGAGGTTCAGTGATATAAAACCACTCCCTCTGCCATTCCTTCACCGTTTCGATGAAGGTTCCTTTGAATCAGATGGCCCCCTAGTTCTTGCTGACCATGGCTCCCCCACACTCCGCGAGATCCTGTCCGCTGGATTTCGGTTTGATCCTGAAGAGCTTCAGCCACAGGCCGAAGTGTGGCTCGCAGCGGAGGAAAGCCTCACAAACTGTGATGAAAGCGGCGAGGTGGAGAATAGAGTTGGGGGCCATGTGGTGGAAGTCTAACCCGTAGTAGAACATTACCCCGTGCACGAAGGGGTGCAGCGGGAACCCCAGGCCTCGGATGAGGTGGGGGACGAAGACTACCCGCTCCCCGGTGTTTTGAGCGGGCACCAGTTGATCGGCCGATGGAGCGCGGGCAGCGATGGTGGGGGCTAGGTACCCCGCGTCGCGCAGCTCGGCGATAGTCGCTGCTGTCACCGTGGAGCCACCCCAGTGCCCCTTGAGGGTGTCGGCCATGGCTGGTTGAGAAGACTGAGCTCGCAAAAAAGATGGGCGTGCTAGTTGGATCTGGGCGTTGGAGCTAGACGGCATTGCAGTAGGGAAGGAATGGGAGCGTGCGTCATTGCGCAGTTCTACCTTTGGTTTTTATAGACCTATAAAAGGACAAGAGTCCCTTGCTGCGCCGATAAATTCATGGCCGCTATAAAAAATGCCGTTGGAGCATATGGGGGGAAAACAAAATCTTGATGATATCCCTGAGAAAGCGGGCACGATCTCTGTTTCAAAGGGACGTGCCAGTAAACAAGTTGCCTCGAACTGCGATTTGAGGATGAGGCAGTAACTGCTCGACCCATCATGGAGCGAGCCTCTCCGTTAAAGTTGTCAGGCAGGATTGGATTGTTCATACATGTACGACCAACCTTTGAGGCTAAGATACTTACACCCCTCGGGCAGGGTACCAGCTCGGTTGGACCACGGATATCGATGTCCTATCAAAAAGAATCCGAACTGTAAAGTGGAACTCGTCTGTCAAGCCAAAGACTCCAGATCCGAAGTGATATTTGTCGACCATCGTCCTCGACGTAGAAGACTAGTTCGGGGGCTACTGACGGTGTCCTGGATTAGGGGGTGCTGACCGGGCCGACCCGTCTCCTCGGTTGGGCCGATGTACCCCCGTACGTGACCAAGATGGACTCCGGAGGCTGTACGTGGGAGGCGTGATCAACGCTGTCTCTGCCGAAGACTTGCAGTACACTTCAAGATTTGTCCAACCGCCTTATTCCCAGATACCGCCATTGTAACCCTAGGTACCCTCCCTGGCGTGTATATAAGCCATAGGGTTTAGCTCGTAGGGGGGACATCAACGCAACATTGCTTACCTAGTCATAGAAGTTAGATTCATATTACGATCTTGAGGTAGATCAACTCTGTACTCGACACATCTTCATCAATATAACAGAAGCAGGACGTAGGGTTTTACCTCCATTAAGAGGGCCCAAACCTGGGTAAAACATCGTCTCTATTGTCTCTGTTACCATCGATCCTAGATCCATAGCTCGGGACCCCCTACCCCGAGGTCTGCCGGTTTTTACACCGACGCCTCCATTTCCTATTTTCAAAAATATAGAAATTACCACACAAAGCAAAAACATTAATAAAAAGTTGATTGGAAAATTTTGAAATAAATACTAAAATAAACTAGATGAAACATAAGGAATAACAGAAAAAGAATCAAGTTATTTGGAGTTCATATGATTTTCCTAGGAATTTTCTAAGTTGAAATAAGTGACTAAATGGACTATTTAATCGATCCAACAAAAACTAAGCTTAGGAAAAATGTTCACCCAAGCTGGCTTAATAGAGCATGATTTTAGGAGTATGTAGAAATTTGAATCACCAATATTGGGTTTGAAATGGCTTCTGTAGCATTATTTGAAACTGCTGAAAAAGAAAAGGGAACAGGGCAGAGGCGCGCCCTGAGCGCGATTTAGCTGGACGGCGCCACTGGGCCAAGCCCAGTCGCTCAGCTGTGCGGGCGGCTTGCCACGTCGAAGGCGGGTCACCCGAGTATGCCATAGCTTCGGAGAAGCGGCTTCTGCAGAGGCCGTCTCCACTTAAACCGACGGGCGGGACCGGTCGATGCCTTTGGTGGTTGACAGGTGGGACCGCAGGGCCCACTGGCAGGTGCTTCTTCCTCATCGCGCGCTCGTGCTCGGCCGAGGAGAGAGGGTGATCCCGACGGCGATTGCCGATGACTCCATCCTCCGTTTGTGACGCCCAGCCTACCGGCGTGCTCAGGGGAGTGAGCCGCTTCGACTGGGATGTCGCACGTTCACCGGAGACAAAGGAGATGAGCAGGGCTTCAACTTCCGCGGCGGTCGGCTGCGGTAATGATGAAGCCGATACCACGATCATCTTGGAGAAGAATGGAGCCACGAGGGGGTTCCTTGGTGACGATTAGGGTCTGCTGTGGGAGATTCCTAGGAGGAGTGGAGTGGCTTGCGCTGTCGAGAACGAGCCCGAGGTGGTCATTTTATAGCACGGGAACGTCAATTCAGCGGATCACGGCTTCACTGACTCTGGCGGCGGCCATTAATGGCGAGGATAGGCGGTGGCGAGGCCGTTGGGGTCGATAAGGTGGCCGGTACGGTTTGGTATGGACGGTGGAGGCCCGAAGTAATGGAGGGGGTGCGCTGGACGGCTCCGATGACTTGGGCGGTGGCGTGGTCAGGACGGCAGTAGCGGGCGGCGGCGATGGTCGGTACCAGGCGGTGCTGGAGGCCAGGGTGGGGTGTCGGTGAGCTTCTAGGTGGTCGAGTTGATCCAGAGGAGGGCTAAGGCGAGCGTGGGCAGCAGCAAAAGTGCAACAACAGATCGATGCCACGGCTGCAGTTCGTGCACTCTGGCCGTGCTCTCTGCACGCATGCAGGGTGTTTGACCAAATGCCAGAGCACATTAGGGAGCTCTATTTGAGTTGATTTTTGGCAAGGTGGTGCTATCTGGTGTGGTGAGAGTGAAGGACATGTTAGTGTGGCCAGATGATCAAGTGTGCAATGTAGATTAGGAAGAGGCAAAATTTCTGTCATGCCCACAGGGTGTTTGACGAAATGCCAGGGCTATCTAGAAGACATTATTGGAAGTGAGATTTGGCAGGATGGTGTCTCTTTAGATGGTAGATATGATGGTGTGGTTGGTTTGACCAATGGAAAAACTTGCAAGTGCAAGTTTTACTGAAATTCATTTCTGGATAGAAACTGCAGGGAATAATTTGGTGGACTAAATGGATGAGATTGGGGGTGAGCTCCTGGACTTAAGGGTTTGGTTGGAAGGACTATAAGTGTGAATAATTGCAGAATTTTTGGAGCAAGAAATATTGGGGTTGTATTTATAACCTAGGAATGGAACAAATTTTGAAAAGAGGATGTTGTGTTCAAAATTTCCAAAATACCAAGTTGGGTTTTTGCATAAACGTGATCTATAGACATCACATGAGCCCTCATGATTTTTGTGGAATTTTAAAAGAATTATTTAAAATGGTTGTAGTGCAACAGAAGCATTTATAATATTGAAAATGCCGTTAAAAGAATTATTTAGGGCAAAATTTTATTATGAAAATATTTCCTACTGTTATTAAGAATATAAATGAAATGTTTTGAGAAAACTACCCAAGCCCAAAATATTTTCCCAAAGTTTCTATATGGAGGGAAGAATTTTGGAAAACAGGAAACGGAAAAGACTCTGAAAATAATAAAATACCCAATATAAATCAAAATTTTATTTCTGGCCAAATTTTATTTAATAAAAATATGGTTGAATTTTTGGGGTGTTACAAAAAGCCAGTTAACCTAACCAAGCATGCTAAACAACTTGGAAATATAGCAATTGTATATGTTTCTCATGTACTCCGTATTTTGCACAACCAAATTCGATTTATTTCTCACATGCATAACAATACAAAATTGTACCCACAACAAATGAACATCACATTGCAGAATTGAACCAAACAGTTAACTAAATAGCACAACAAATGAACCAAACAGTTAACTGAGCACCGTATTGCAGAATAGAACGTATACTAGAAGATCAGACAGTTAACCAAATCAAGCATGCTTAAGAACTACTAGGAAATATAGCAATTGTTGAACTAAACTGTTAACTGAACATCACATTTGAGAAGATCAGATTGCATATTAACATTACAAAGGATAATTCACTAGAAGGCACCGGCGGTGGCCTCGAGAAAACACCATGAACTGTCGTTTAAAGCAGCCAACCGCGTGGCGGTGTCCGCACGCGAGGCATTGATGGTGGCCTCGACGACAAGGTGCTCCTCCAAGATCTGGCGGTCGGCATGCATGGCAGCCATCGCGACCTCATCCGCGCGTGCGGTCGTGATTTGCTTCTCCACTGCTGATGTCCTACAAGTGCACAGGGTTTAGTTGTAGCCTTTTCGAAGTAATAGTATCGATCCCACAGGGAGCACATGAATCCTCTTTGGGTTCTTGGCAAGGTACAAATAGTGTGCCTAGAAGCTGTAATTGGTTAAGAACAGTAAAAGTGATAGTAATGAAGTTGCAAGTGTAATGGTAACTAAATCTATTAAAACAAATAACTAGTAATAAAAGTAAGACTTGAAGAAGATGATTAAAAACATTCCTGGGGGTTCGGAATCCCCTCTAATGTGCATCTATGATGGTGCTTAAACACAATGCTACTTCGGATTCCTAAGCCACTTTACATGTTTCTCTTTGTGGGCGAAGCCGGTACAGATACGTGCATACTCGTGGTATCTCCGTATCCCATACTCCACCACCATTCTTCCCCACTCCAGTTATCAAGCGGTGATTAAGGGGAAAGAGGTCCCCGTGGATGCAGCCAAAGTGGTCTCCGTTTTACCCCCTGTTGCAACTATCCGCTATGAAGGGAGAAGGGGCCTGTCACGTCACCCATCTCCACAACCACACAGTTAGCCAACAGTAATAACCTTCCTTCCAAAGTTGGCATACGTTGGATGGTCGACTTCACCCAACGTCAAGAAGATTATCAACATAAACATGCAAAGAGGATATCAAATCCTAATATCAAACATCCTATTACACACTAGGGTTCATCCATACCCCGAGAACAACGGGTCTACTCACACATGGGAACAACAATCATCATGGCAATAGTAATGGAATACATGAATGGATGGATCAACCGATACACCAAAGGATCCACTAGGGTTCTTGATGTTGCAGATGATAAGGATGTGGATGATGTGATGATGAAGATGGTGATGATGACTGCGTTCCCCTTGCGGTGAGAGAAATCCCCTCCTTCTCCTCGTTCATCCTCCCTCCGAATGGGCTCCGGAGGCTAGGGTTCTGCCTTTTGGATAAGTTTCTGGAGTCTCTGGATGTCTAATCCCCGATCTATTCGACGGGGTGAAAATAGCTGATCACCCACAGGCGGCGACGCGCCAAACGGCCGCTCATGCGAGCGCGTGCGGTCGCATGGAACATCGTTGTTCATTCTGAGAGCGCGGCAACGGCTGTTTCCTTGGCCTTTTTCTTATGGAAAGTGTTTATCACTTTAATACGTGATTCCACTACCATTTTTGGGGATTTTCTCCATAAAACGAATATTGCTCCAAAAGCCTTTACCTAAGGGATTATCAACAAAAAGAAGTGTGCGAACGCGGTAAAATTCCACAAAGCCCACAAAGTAGGCACAAAAATAACAGTAAAATGGTCTCATAATTTGGACTCATCAACTCCCCCAAGCTTAAAGATTTGCTCGTCCCTGAGCAAATATCGCAGCTTGTAATGAAGAGGTCATCTTGGTTATGAGATGTGAATGGGTCCAAAGTAAAATTTTAGAATTTACATCATATGATCAATTACACCATGCACCATTACATCCAAATTTCCATCAAATGAGTATGAAGGCTTCCACACCTTACTATCAATCGTTAATGGGACTTTTTTAACTCTTAGTGATACTTTATTCTCCTCTTTCAGTCGGGTAAGTCTTAGTGCTATGCATCTTTGTTTTCATTGTTTTTCACTTCCCATTTTATTTCCTGAACTGCCAAGCCTTCCACATATCACTCAAAATTTTCTCTTCTTTTTTCGAGACGTGATATGAATGGTATGCTTAAACATCCAAGTTCAATCATACGAAATTATATAAGTTTTATAAAATGTTTTGTTTTATGCACCAGAACTTGTCCACATTTCATACTCGGTTCACTGGTTTTAGGAAACCTTGCCAAGCAATCACTAAATAAACTAAAATCGGTTCCAAAGCATCACGTCAAATTATCAACTTCTCATTCCCGACTAATACTAAAGATGTGGAAGGCTTATAATCATCATCTAAAAGTAAAGATGCAAAGCACACAAAGATGCATAATCATACTAAGTAAATTCACCAAGATCATAATAGACTATTTATCAAACCATCCATGACTTGATGGATAAGACTCTTCCCTCTTCACCCAAAAGGTATGATAGTACTTTTATTACTCGAACTAAAGCTCAACAGAAAATAATAATAATAAAGGAAATGATAAAGGGCATAAAAATCCCCCCAAGCTTAACATGCTAAGCCGGTTGGATTCATTTAGTCTCCTTTTTGTTGGTACCGGTGTTCTCTTCTGAAGGTGGAGCAGTGACATCAGTGAGAGCATCAATCATGAGCTTATTGGCAACCTCCAAATCCGCGATGCAAGAACGATACATGCGAAGGGCTGCATCCTGGTTGGCGATGATCCTTAAGCTTGTGTCAAGAGCCTCACGGGTTTGACAGCCAAGGCAACCTCCATCTCCTTGATCTCATCAGTCATAGACTTAGTCTCAACTACTAAATTATTGACCTGTACCTGGGGTGGAGTTGGTTGCACCGGGGTGGTGTTACGCCTTTTCCTAGAAGGTCCAACTTGCATGCGGGCGCCAATGGTATGCATCTCACGCGCCCTTGGATCGATCTTGCCGGATTCTTCCAGCGGATCATGGATAGTGCAGTTACTGAAGCCGCACTTTCCCATCACAGCGGGAGTCTCCCTGACAAAATCGATCTTGTCCTCGTTGATGATGATCTTGATGGTGTTTATGGGGATGGCCGCCGGTTTCTTGCCCTTCTCTTGATCCTTCTCTTCTTCTTCTTCTTCTTCTTCATAAGGGGGCTCCTCCGGATCTTCCTCGGAAGAGGTCCAATCATGACAGCGACGGAGCCTCTCCCTTATGCTTGCCGGAGAATAGCCCTCCTGCTCCAAGTCCTCCTCCTGCAGAGAGGTTTGCCTCTCATCCCATGAACGAGCCATGTCTACGTGCAACTCAAAACTGTATATAAGAGGCTAAGGACGCAGGTTTTGACGAGATAAGGAAGTTAGAAAGTAAAGGAAACAAACAAAATAAGATCAGGCAAAATTCTGTTAGAATCCGGAAAGAAATCATGATCGACGGCCTTCCAAACGACCGCGACCGATTGTTTGAGCGGTCGTTTGACCTTCCTCCACCGAGCTCTTTATGGTCAGAATGAATAACGGCCTTAAAAGCGGGCGCGTGTAGTCATTCAGGCATCCGTCCGATACCCCTTCTCTCCTGCGAGACAAAAATGATTTTTTGTGTGAGGAGGACGCAATTTCCCTCCACGGAACAGATTGTAAGACGGCCTTCCAAACGACCGCGAGCGATCGTTTAAGCGGCCGTTTGCTCCTTTTCCCTGCGCGCTCAAATAAACAGGATCAAAGACGGTGCTTCAACCGACTGCAGGCGATCGTTTTTGCGCCCGTTTGACTACAAAAAACATATAATTTTATACAGAATAATACAACGAGGAAAACTTTGACGAGAGCTTAAGGAAAAAGAGAGAACTTTCCTGTGTTCCCTAGTGCTCTCCACTCTGTGTTTTGCAAATATCTTCGTCCCAGGCTTCTTTGCTCTTAGGGCTTGAAGAAGTGGTGACTTCTTCTGCAACTTACTGGGGTGCAAAGAGTTGTTATAATAAAATAAACCACTTTCTTCCCTTACCCTCAGTTTTGTGAAGGATTCCTCTAAACAGACGAAGGGTGGTCCTGTATCTCCAAAGGTACGAGTTGTAGCCCTATCCAAAGCCATGACCGTTCCGTAGGGGATACATACACCTTTTGGATTGTATTGATGCTCCTCCTCTATCAGGGAGATGTTGGTCAACACTTCTCTTATCTTTTCGTGGTCTAAAATTTCACTGTCAAATTCCTATAAAAGAAGAGACCACCTCACCCAACGAGGTTTAGTTTCTTTAATATCCAATACCTCTTTTATTGCCTGGTGGTTAGTATAGAATATAACTTTTGTATCAGTGATATAAGGTCTAAACTTCTCACAAGCAAAGATCACTGCATAGAGTTCTCTGTCATTCTTAGCATAATTTCTTTGGGCGTCAGTGAGGGTGTGGCTTGCAAAGTAAATAACATTAAACTTCTCACCCACTTGCTGGCCCAAAGCCGCACTTACCGCCTTATCATCTGCTTCGCATATGACCTCAAAAGGTATATCCCAGTTTGGGGGTGTAATGATAGGAGCATTAAGTAGAGCATGCTTCAGTTTTTTCAAAGGCACTCTTACAGTCATCATTGAATGTGAAGGGAACATCTTTCTGCAAATGGTTAGTCAAGGGTTTCGAAATACTGGAGAAATTCTTAATAAAGCACCTATAGAAACCTGCATGCCCAAGAAAACTCCTTATCCCTTTTACAGCACGGGGATAAGGGAGTTTTTCTATGGCATCTATCTTTGCTTTATCAACCTCTATACCTTTACCAGATATTTTGTGCCCCAAAACAATACCTTCGTTGACCATAAAATGGCATTTCTCCTAATTCAAGACAAGGTTAGTATCCTCACACCTCTGCAAAACTTTATCAAGATTGCAAAGACAATCATCAAAAGAAGTTCCATATACTGAAAAGTCATCCATGATTTCTTCGACGAAATCAGCAAATATGGCATTCATGCATCTTTGAAATGTAGCTGGTGCATTGCATAAGCCAAAAGGCATACGACGGTAAGAGTACATACCAAAAGGGTAGGTGAATGTTGTCTTCTCTTGGTCTTCTGGATGCACGGCGATTTGTG
This sequence comes from Elymus sibiricus, assembly GCA_039707655.1. Lineage (NCBI taxonomy): Eukaryota > Viridiplantae > Streptophyta > Magnoliopsida > Poales > Poaceae > Elymus > Elymus sibiricus. Next base: position 130,708,629 of record CM077666.1, on the reverse strand, counting down.
AGAACCCTGAATATCCATCCAAATAGCAAAAATGGGTCTGCTTTGCCAACCTCTCAAGCATCTGATCTATGAATGGTAATGGGTAATGGTCCTTACGAGTCTCCTTTTCAGCTTCCTGAAATCAATGCACATTCTATACCCAACTATCGTTCTAGTAGGGATTAGTTCGTTGTGTTTATTAGGAACTACTGTAAATCCTCCCTTTTTGGGCACACAGTGAGCCGGGCTTACCCATTTTCTATCAAAAACTGGATATATAATACCTGCATCAAGTAGGCGAATAATTTCTTTTCTTACCACTTCCTTCATTTCTGGATTCAGCTTCCTCTGGTACTCACGAACTGGTTCAGCTCCTTCCTCCATAAATATACGATGAGTACATATAGAGGGACTGATGACCTTTAAATCATCCATTGAATACCCAAATGCTTTTCTATGTTTCCTCAAGGCATTCATTAATCTTTCTTTTTCTTCATCTGAAAGATTAGCACTGATAATAATAGGGTATCTATTTGTTTCATCTGAAAACTCATACCTTAACCCTTTTGGTAGAGGTTTTAATTCAGGTGGCGGTGATTCCTCATCTCCTTTCTTCTTAGGTACTTCATATTGCACACTAGATACCGGATCTTGAACCGGTATTTCATTCAAGTGATGATCTATTTCTTCCTTAGCTGGGTCCTCTGGATCTTTCTCGTATTCAGTTAAACTCCTTTCTAGATCATCTTAGGGGTTTCGAGGTAGATTGCTGCTAGTTGAGCTATGGTCTTGTCTTCATTGTTGTCATGCTCTCGTGGTTGGGGGTGATTACTTAAGCGAGACTACTTCCCTCTTGCAATCAATGCTTGCACTTGCAGTGTTAAGGAATGGTCTTCCAAATATTATTGGACAAAGATCATCTTCAGGGATTTCCATTACAACAATGTCTACTTGATAAGTAAAGGTTCCCAGTATGACATAAACATCAGGTACCATCCCATAAGGTCTCCTTAGAGTACCATCTGCTAGTTTAATTTCCATATCGGTTGGCTGCAGGTCACAAGCATAAATTTCATCATGAAGCTTAGTGTAAAGAGTGTAAGGTATAACATTAATAGAGGACCCTATATCACATAGACCAAAATAAGAAGTACTTCCAAACGAACAAGGCACCACTGGTTTACCAGTATCTGCAGCTTTGATGCAACCTTTCACAAAGCAAGTTACCTCTTCTTCCATCGTTTTGATGGGCTTTTCATGTTTTCTCATTTTTGGGGGCTTCACCTTAGCTTTACTCTGGTTCTTATTTTTGTCTCCAGAATGTTTCCTGTTAAAATACTCAAGCTGCGCCTTTCTCACTGGATATGGCAATACCGGTTCGGGTTCATAATCTTCTTCCATAGGGAGTATTGATGTTTCTACCTCCAAGGTCTCAACTATGACATCTTCCTCGGGGTCCTCATCAGTATAATTATCCCATTTCTTCTTCGGGAACTCCATATGTTCTGCATAGCTTTGAACAAATCTTAAAACAACATCAGGGTCAAGGTACAATTCGTTACTTATTTGTTCAACTCTCCCTGAGTTTAGATAAGCTTTTATGTAGTCAAAATCTACTTCTACTTTACCCTCTCCTTCTTCATCGCTCCCCCAAGCTTCTTGGTTAGCAAGTTTCCCTTCTAATAATTCCAATGCTTCCGGGACTTCGCGAGTAAAAAAAGAACCTGCAGATTCTAAGTCTAGTTCTTCCTTCGAATCATATTACAATCCTCCATAAAAAAGATTTAACACTAACCATTCAGGGAGCTTATGATGAGGGCAACCATTTAGCAAAATTTTATATCTTTGATATGCGTTTACCAGACTTTCTCCAGGCCTCTGTCAGAAGTTTAAAATCCTCCTCCTCGCTTCATAAGATTTCTTCTCTGGATAGAAGTCTGACAGAAAAGTGTTTGCTAGTTTATTCCATGTATCAAAGGTACCTGCAGGGTGAGACACTAACCAATTCCTTGTCTTTTTAGCCAGAGTGTAAGGAAATAATTTCAATTTCATATCATCTGAGCTAAAAGCATTTAATTTAAATGCCCCACATACTTCTTCAAAAAATTGCAAGTGTTGATAAGGATCCTCACCTTCCTCACCTTTAAACTGTTTACCATGCAACAATTCGAGGACAATCGGGTTCACCTCATAAGCTAACCGGTGGGATTAGGACCCAGCGATGTGAACATTTCTCGAATAGGTGGACCAGTAAGATGCATGGCAGCACGTTGATAATTGTGTCCATATTCAGCCATGGTTGTTCCAGACCTGCAAACAACTTAGTACACACAATTCAGACCAAACTCAGAACTTAGACCAAAAGCGCTCAGCTCCCTGGCAACGACGCCAGAAAAAGCTTGATGTCCTGCAAGTGCACAGGGTTTAGTTGTAGCCTTTTCGAAGTAAGAGTATCGATCCCATAGGGAGCACAGGAATCAGTCTTGGGTTCTTTGCAAGGTACAAATAGTGTGCCTAGAAGCTGTAATTGGTCAAGAACAGTAAACGTGATAGTAATGAAGTTGCAAGTGTAATGGTGACTAAATCTATTAAAACAAATAACTAGTAATAAAAGTAAGACTTGAAGAAGATGATTAAAAACGTTCCCGGGGGTTAGGAATCCCCTCTAGTGTGCATCTATGGCGGTGCCTAAACACAATGCTACTTCGGATTCCTAAGCCACTTTACATGTTTCTCTTTGTGGGCGGAGCCGGTACAGATACATGCATACTCGTGGTATCTTCGTATCCCATACGCCACCACCGTTCTTCCCCACTCCGGTTATCAAACGGTGATTAAGGGGAAAGAGGTCCCCGTGGACGCAGCCAAAGTGGTCTCCGTTTTACCCCCTGTTGCAACTATCCGCTACGAAGGGAGAAGGGGCCTATCACGTCACCCATCTCCACAACCACACAGTTAGCCAACAGTAATAACCTTCCGTACAAAATTGGCATACGTTGGATGGTCGACTTCACCCAACGTCAAGAAGATTATCAACATAAACATGCAAAGAGGATATCAAATCCTAATATCAAACATCTTATTACACACTAGGGTTCATCCATACCCCGAGAACAACGAGTCTACTCACACATGGTAACAACAATCATCATGGCAATAGTAATGGAATACATGAATGGATGGATCAACCGATACACCGAAGGATCCACTAGGGTTCTTGATGTTGCAGATGATAAGGATGTGGATGATGGGGATGATGAAGATGGTGATGATGACTGCGTTCCCCTTGCCATGAGAGAAATCCCCTCCTTCTCCTCGTTGATCCTCCCTCCGGATGGGCTCCGGAGGCTAGGGTTCTGCCTTCTGGATGAGTTTCTGGAGTCTATGCACGTCTCATCCCTGATCCGATTCAATGGGGTGAAAATAGCCGATCCCCCAGAGGCAGCGGCACGCCAAACGACCGCTCATGTGAGCGCATGCGGTCGTATGGAACGCCGTCGTTCATTCTAAGAGTGCGACGATGGCTGTTTCCTTGGCCTTTTTCTTATGGAAAGTGTTTATCACTTTAATACGTGATTCCACTACCATTTTTGGGGATTTTCACCATAAAACGACTATTGCTCCAAATGCCTTTACCTGAGGGATTATCAACAAAAAGAAGTGCGCGAACGGGGTAAAATTCCACAAAGCCCACAAAGTAGGCACAAAAATAACAGTAAAATGGTCTCATAATTTGGACTCATCAGCTGCCAGATGCTCCTTGAGCTCCTGGCTATACTGCGTGCAAAATGGCTATGGGCGGATCTTATTTGGACGATGGGGCAGTGATTTGGGTGGAAGGTGTCGCGCCGGCGGTCGGGGCATGTGGGATGGAGGAGGAGGAGGATGGGGTGGGGTGTGGATTACCTGACTATATCGACGAGGCCACGCAGCAGGAAGGAGCATCGCTGGCGAGCAGGCGGCGCTGCAAGCAAGCAGTGAAGGTTTGAACTTGGAAAGGAAGGAGGAAACAGTGGAAATGTGGCTTTTGGTCAGGGGGAGGAGGCGGGGAGCTAGATATTTTTGCGGTTGCCAATTTTTTCGCTCAGTGCAGCAAAAAACTAGCGCGCAAGTGTGGTTGTTGCGCTGGCGGTGGACTGTAGCCGACGAAGCTTCCGGCGTAAGCCATACATGAGGGTGCCCCAAGATATTTTATACTCCATCGCACATGATTCTTGCTAATAAACGGTTTATGGTATACTTGATTTTTTCATTCTGATTTGAAAAACAAAATGGGGTTACGGCGGGAAAGGACGGTGTTTGAATTGCTAGAACATTTATCTACAATGAACATGCAACTATAGGAGTGTCGTGTTAAAATTTGGAATTATTCAGGGTTCGTTTGGCCTTTTTTATACATTAATTGAGTTTCTAGGCATTTAATGTGCATAATTCAAATTTGAACTACAGGCGCATGCTCCAGTGCACCAAAATGGGTTGAAAATCATATATGTGTCCTTGGGTGAATGTTTAGGTCCCATGCAAGAAATGAGAATGAATTTCAAACATCTGGGCGTCGTGGCTCGATTGTAAACATTGAGAAACTTGGTTTTAAAATTCCTGTAAATCCAAAATTCGCCTGAAAATCATGAAACTTGGCATGGTGTTATGACATGGCACCAACATGCTGTGGTAAAAAAATTGACCGATTTGGGACAAGTTTTGGTATAAACTTCTTACAAACCGGAGCTTCTCTCAAGAAGCATCATGGTTCCGAGAGGGAACGTGTCACCTCTGTGTGTGAAACGACATACGCTGCCTCTTCCTGCCTTGATTTATTTTACAGAGGCAACATGCCACTTTAGGAGTGTCATGTTACAATTTGGAATTATTCAGGGTTTGTTTGGCCTTTTTTATACATTATTTGAATTTCTAGGCATTTAATGTGCATAATTCAAATTTGAACTACAGGCACATGCTCCAGTGCACCAAAATGGGTTAAAAAAATCATATATGTGTCCTTGGGTGAATGTTTAGGTCCCATGCAAGAAATGGGAATGAATTTCAAACATCTGGGCATCGTGGCTCGGCCGTAAACATTGAGAACCTTGGTTTTAAAATTCCTGTAAATCCAAAACTCGCCTGAAAATCATGAAACTTGGCATGGTGTCCTGACATGGCACCAACATGATGTGGTAAAATTTGTATCCGATTTGGGACAAGTTTTGGTATAAGCTTCTTACAAACCGTAGCTTCTCTCAAGCATGGTTCCGAGAGGGAACGTGTCACCTCGGTGTGCGAAACGACATACGCTGCCTCTTCCCGCCTTGACTTTTTTACAGAGGCAACATGCAACTATAGGAGTGTCGTGCTACAATCTAGAATTATTCAGGGTCCGTTTGGCCTTTTAATACATTATTTGAGTTTCTAGGCATTTAATGTGCATAATTCAAATTTGAACTACAGGCACATGCCAGAGTGCTCCAAAATGGGTTGAAAAATCATATATGTGTCCTTGGGTAAATGTTTAGGTCTCATGCAAGAAATGGGAATGAATTTCAAACATCTGGGCGTCGTGGCTCGGCCGGAAACATTGAGAAACTTGGTTTTAAAATTCCTGTAAATCCAAAACTTGCCTGAAAATCATGAAACTTGGCATCGTGTCATGACAGGCACCAACGTGTTGTGGTAAAAAAAATCCGATTTGGGACAAGTTTTGGTATAAGCTTCTCTTACAAACCATAGCTTCTCTCAAGAAGCCTCATGGTTACGAGAGGGAACGTGTCACCTCTGTGTGTGTAATGACATACGCTGACTCTTCCCACCTTGATTTATTTTGCAGAGGCAACATGCAACTATAGGAGTGTCGTGCTAAAATATGAAATTATCCAGGGTTCGTTTTGCCTGCTTTATACATTATTTGAGTTTTCTAGGCATTTTGGAACAAATAGCTACCACGTTATTATGGCAAACGGTTGTATTATTCCAACCGTGTGCGTTCCACTAACCATTTACTACCGCGGGCAGCTGTTTGATTAGACAGGAGGCGTGCGAGCTGTCCGCCGTGTAGGCTCGACGGGACGCGTGCGAGCAGTTTGCCGCGCAGGCTCACCGGGAAGGGAGCCCTTTCACCTTCCAGCGAGCGGTTTCAAAAATTTATTGATGGTTTTGGTTTCGGCTGCCTCAGGAAGGTACGTAGAATAGTTTCCAGTGCTCCTCCTAATCCTCCGTTCTTATCTATAAGCGCCGCCGCCGAGGATCGCCGCCTGCTGCGATGGAGGACGAGCCGGCCAACAAGCGGGGGCGGGTCGAGCCAGAACCGCAAGAGCCTCCGGCAAGCGTGGATTTCATCAGCAGCCTCCTCGATGAGATATTGGTAACCATCATATCCCTCCTCCCCATCAAATCTGGCGTGCGGACCACTGTCCTCTCCCGGTGATGGCGCCCCCTCTGGCACTCCACCCCCTGGACCTCATCGACGACAACGAGCTCTGCAGCGGGGAGCGCAGACACTTGGACACATTGTCCCACATCCTCGCCACGCACCCTGGGCCGGTCAGACGCCTTGCCATCGGCAAGTTCCGTTCCAACTGCAAGGCCGAACCCAAGTTTCACCAGTGGTTCCTATCCCCCACCCTAGATCGGCTCGAGAAGCTCAGCTTTCATGTTGGACATCCGCGCTCGCTGCCGCCGTCCGCGCTCCGCGCTACATTCAGGCAGTGCTTTTTCCCCCGGATTGATGCCGCGCCCGCTCTTCATCTCCCTAAACTGAAGCACCTCGAGCTCATAGGCGTTCGCATCTCGGAGGAAGATTTGGAGCGCCTGCTCGGTGGCTATACAGCGCTCGAGTTCCGTCATCTTCAGGTGATGGATGGGTTCAGTAGCCTCCACATCGGCTCGACGAATGTCCATACGATTTATGTGCATTGCTGGTGCCGCAACAGGCTGTCATTTGAGGTGTTTCTCGATATGGTCATTGAGAATGCGCCTTTCCTTGAGAGATTGTTTGTACTTGATAAAGAAGGTCCAACAAGAATCAGGGTCATTGACGCACCGAAATTGATAGTGTTGGGCTATTCGTGTGCTGAATTCTTCGAACTTGTTACTGGATCATTATCCGTTCAGGTATAACAGTCTTCTTCTTCTCCTTCTTCTTATTGGACATCACATTTTATCTAATTTTTGTTGATCTATGTTTGGCTGTCATCCAGAAAATGATTCCCAGAAGCTTGACCCCGTCTCTGCGCATAGTGAAGATCTTGGCACTACAATCTATCGGCCCCGATCTAGATGAAGTTGTTAGATTCCTTAGATGCTTTCCGTGCACGAAGAAGCTATACATCAAGTTGATTCTCCTTTCCTGTTAATTGTTAACCACAATGGAGTTCAGTTTGTTGTTACTTTTACCCATGATTACAATGAAAAATGTAGTATGATTTCTAAAGGAAATTTGGAGGATTTCAATACATATTTTTTTTGAGATGTTAATCATGAACGATTGAAGATGGCATGTCACTCTATTCGTGTATTTTAGAAATCCTGCAAATCAAAGAGGCCCAAAGTGTTCAAAACTGCAGCTAGGCACTAATATGTTGTCTTCGTTTGCAGATACAAGTAGGCCCGAAAGTGGAAAATGTGGGGCAATATAACAATCCCATTGAATGCCTTGATCTTCATCTCATAGAAATTACTTTGAATGAGTACCGAGGCACCAAACCAGAGATTAAATTCGCCAGGTTCTTTGTTCAGAGAGCAAGTGTGCTCAAGGTAATGAGGTTTGCCCTATATTTAGTGTGCATAAGTGAATGGTTTGCTGACCAGCGTAGGCGTCTACAACTGAATGGAAAAGGCTCTGCAGAAGCTGAATTTCAGTTTGGAACTTCAAATGACAGATTATTCGGAAGTCACTCTATCAAACTGATATATGACTTCTTGGTGACTGATCCATTCACAGAAATAGTGCATGGCTCAGATTCTGAAGAAGATGAATTTGATTTGTAAGAACAGTTTGAACCTTGTAATCTTTGAATTTGGGCCTTGTAATGCTGGAATTTGAACCTTGCAATATTTCTGGTATTTGTGATATAACGTAATTGGATGTTTAATTTGGTTATGCAATCATGTCCTTATAAGTATATATGTTGTTGTTCTGTAGACAGGGCATAGATGTTGTGCAGACTGAGCAAATCACATCGCATACAGATTAAACTACGGAACTCGTCATCAATCGCTGACAATTGTTTACCACCAACCATTTGCCCACAACACACATAGCTTATTTGGAGCAATCGTCTGTGTTATTATCGGTCTTCCCAAACATTTCTAATTACTGACTGTTTGCAGCGTATCACACACATCTTGTTTAGTTGAACCATTTATGTTGTTTTGGCTGATCTCAAACAGTTCATCTGAGTGAACTGTATGCCGCCTATCGCACACACCTTGATCTGGCTAACCGTTTCTATTGTGTTGGCTAATCGCAAATAGTTCATCCGAGTGAACTGTATGCCGTATATCGCACACACCTCGATCTGGCTGACCGTTTCTGTTGTTCTGGCTCACCACAAACAGTTCGTATGGATCAACTGTATGCCACGTATTGCACTCGGAACTCTAATCTGAATCGTGCTTGATGTCTCCACCATCGCACATAGTTCGTATTATTGGTGATGGTTTTATTACGATACCGTTTGCAATTCATGCATCGCACACAGTTTGGTCGAAGGGTCTCTGAAACATGTGTCGCGTTAGGAGCATCCTGCAGTAGTGCTTGTTTAAATTTCGTGTCTTATTATCTTTCAGTTTGTAGTGCACTCTGTTGCTAGTTGACTAAGTTCTTCTAACTATTTTCTTTTGCAGTTCCCCGTGTATGTTATTCTCACTACTCTCATTATGTGTCACTATTATCATTGCTAATGTTGTGTGCTATTATACCCGAAAGATTATCATTACTTTCATTGAAATTTTTGCTTAATCTTTCTCTCAGCTAGTTCGTTATATACCCACCCATCTATTATCTTTCAGTGTTCTTCATCGAGTATTAATTCCATTGTGCTGATTGGTTTTGATTCTTAGTTTCAAAAGAAAATTAGAATCTCCCATTCACCCCCTCTGGTCGATATACTCTCGGTCCTAACACATAGCAAACTCGAGGAGCTTGCTTGAGCCCATAGAGAGATTTCTTCAACCTGTAAACTTTGTTAGGATAATCAGTATGCTCAAAACAAAGAGGCTTCCTAACATACACTTCTTCATCAATCCTACCATTGAGGAAAGCACTTTTCACATCCAATTGATATAGAAGGATATCATTGAAATTAGCATAAGCAAGAAGGATGCGAATAGCTTCAAGACGAGTAACGGGAGCATAAGTTTCACTAAAATCAATACTTCGACCTGTGTATAGTCTTGAGCCACAAGTCGAGCTTTGTTTCTTAACAGAACACCATTTTCATCCTGTTTGTTGCACAAAATCCATTTGGTGCCAATAATATTGTGTTTCTTGGGATTCAGACGATCAAACAATTCCTAACATTCATCCAATCTGGATCTTTCATAGCTTCATCATACTTGGTTGGTTCTGAAATTGAGACAAAAGAGAAATGCCCACAAAAGTTAGCTAATCAAGTGCGAGAACGAGTTGTAGGACCTGGATTGCTTATCTCATTGAGAATCAAGTCAACATCCACTTGGTTTGCCACGCGACGCAGAGGAGGATTTCCATTTGGAGGAGCATTGTTATCAACATTTGTCTAAGGATTGGCATTATTATCGCCATTTGCATTATTCTCGACATTTCCATTATTGTCAGCATTGCCATTATTTTCAACATTTGCATTTTTCTCGGCATTAGCATTCTCCTCAGTAACAACGTGATGAGTTCTTCGTCAATAATTTGGAGCATCATCATCGGAGGAATCCTAAGCATTTTCTTTGACAGGTTTGACTTCCCCAATAGCCATCTAGCGAATAGCCTCAAAAACCAGAGGTTCATCTATCACATTTGGCAGGTGCTCCTTTTGAGAGCCGTTAGTTCTTTCTGACGAGCATTTTTATCGGAACACTATGAGGGATAAGCCTAAACATATTTTTTTTCCATATTTTGCTTCCATCGAAGATTTTCCTCTTGCATGGTTAGACAGACAGTGACAAGCAATTCTTCAATGACAGATTTCAGGACCCAGATCTTTTTCTTTGGGGGTCCATTCCTGCAGTTAGCACCAATAAAAAGTTCAAATGCCACACCATACTGATTTTTAAACAACTTATAATTTGAGTCAAAGGACTCATCATCATATGAATAAATTGGGCAATCATAACCCGTAAGCAATGATGGATCGAGTGGTTTGCCTTTAGCAAGAACCCACATGGTCTTAAGATATTGCTTAGGGGTCTAGTAGGTGCCATTTTCATTTTGTTTCCTTTAAACCTACCCCTTCCTTTCTAGGGTTCTTGTGAAGGATTGACTTCTTGAGAACATCGCAAAGGGTTTGGTTCCCTTTGAGACTTTTGAACATTCATGTCTCAAGAAGGTTCTTCAACCTAGCATTTTCATTAGAGATAGAAGTGGTTTCCTTAGATGAGGGGTTAGTAACCACATCAACAGTATAAGCATTTTTTTCAGCAACATGAGATTATTCTGCATTAGTTTTAGCATTACTATGTTCAAGGTATTTTAAGTAGGGAGGCTCAAAACCTTTAGAAAGAGCTTTAAGTTGCTGGGCGAAGAGGGAATTTTCTATCCAAAGATCATCATGAGTCACTCTCCGTGATTCGAGTTCCTATTTCCTCTTAAGGTAATCATATGTAAGTCTCTCCTGATCAGCTAAGAGAAACTCATGACGCTTGGATAGTGCTTCCATTTGTGACTCAAGAGCAGCATACTCTTCAGTCAACATCTATTTTTTCTACATCTCTTCTACCAGTTACTCTTCGGACTTCCTAAAAGTTTTCTCAATTTTCTCAAGAGAGTATTGTTGTTTATTACCAATTTTTATCAGCTTTGGTTGATGATCATCTCCATAAGAAAATTCATCATTGGCATAAGCTTTCTGTTTCTTGGGAGGTAACTTTGTCGGAGCTTTTGCCATGAAGCAATACGCAGGAGATTCATCATCACTTGAATTGTTGTTGAAGAAGTTCAACGCAGGTGTGGAACCACATGCGATGCCGGCCATGCCAGAATTAGATTCTTCTTCGAATTAAACAACTTCTTCGGACTCAGAGACTTCTTCCTCAGAGTCCATTTCGTGAGTCCATTTCCTTCCCAATATATGCCTTGGCCTTGTGTGAGCTTTTCTTCCAGTTGGAGTGAGAATTGGAAGGAGTTCTTGAAACAGATCTTGAGGTGGACTTGGAGGAGGAACTATCCTTCTTCTTGGAGAACTTCTTTTTCTTCTCATTCTTGCTCTAGAAACTCTTGCTAGAACTTGCCACTTGCTCTAGCTTCAATTTCCCACATTGGATAATCAAAGATGAAATGCCCAGGCTTCTTACACTTGAAGTAGGTGTAGTCTCTAGAAGATTTTGAGCTTGATGAAGAGTTTGAGTTATTGCTTGAGCTTTTCTTATATAACTAATTCTTTTTCTAGAAGCGTTGAAATCGATTTGTTATCAGTGCGAGATCTTTGCTGATACTGTCAGGGTCATCGGTATCTTCATCAGCATTGTCATCAGCTTCTAAAGAAGATTCAGCTACAGCTTTGAGTGTGTGATTCTTTCGGTAGCTTAAACCGTACAATTATATCTTTTCTTCTTGTTATTCTTCATGGGTGTTCAACCTCTCCATAACATCTGCAGGGTCAAGATTTTTGTAGCAAGGCCTTACTTTAATCATCAGAACCAGCGTGTCAAAAGAATTGTCCAGGGACCGAAGCAACTTCTTCACTATTTGATGATCTGTGATATCTTCAGCACCATGGCCTTACAGCTCTTTAGCGATGTCACTGAGGTGGTTAAATGTTGCCTGACAATTTTCATTCCCGAGCCTTTTGAAGCGGTTGAACTGGGCATGAGGAATATCAACTCGTGTTTCTTTATAGGTCGATTCACCTTCATTGATTTTTTTCTAATCTGTCCCAGATTTGTTTCACTGATTCAAGTCTTCTGTAGCGAATTAATTGTGCTCTAGAAAGACGATTGCAGATAACGTCCTTTACCCGAGCATCCAATTGCATAAGCCTCTTATCGTATGCGGTGAGATAACCAGGAGTCTCAATCATGTATCCATTCTATGCAATGTGCCACATATCATCATCGATGGCCTTTGATATGAATCCTCATCTTTTCTTTCCAAAAAGGGTAAACCATCCAATCGAAGATGGGAATCTTCTCCATAGACTTGAAGTTCACTACGGAAGACATGCTCAACTCCAAGGTTGTTATACCTCAAAAAGCAGTGACAAGGAGTACCTTGCTCTCATACCAATTGTAGGATTGATAGTAATCTACCAGAGAGGGGGGGTGGTGAATGGAAGATATAAAATTTCTTTCGAAACTTGAATGTTCTCAAGACAGCACAACGTAAATAAAACTAGATCATGCAGTTCTACAAAAGAAAACACTTGTAGGAAAGAAACATGACAGAACAAAAGACATTTCTCTCAGAAAGATGGAAAACTGACAACAGAAAACATTACTGGAAGTAAACTACAGAAAGTAATGCAAAGGGTGAGATGAAATCGGTGGTGCTCGATGACGATAAAGGATTTGTTCGACCAGTCCACTCTTCTGCAAAAGAGCTACATCTGGCTGGATGGACTTGTGATTGAACACAGGAGAAAAACTCTCTCTGTCCTATTCTCCTTGACCAAGTTTTTCAACTTGTGTCAGTTTACTCTTGGTAGATACTCAGGCGATCTCCATAGTCTTGATAGACTTTGTCTTCGTAGACCACAATTATTCATGGTCACTCAGCCAGACACCTAACTGTCTAGAGAGTTAGCAGTTCTCAAGAGTAATAGGTTCAAAGCTCTCAAATTAGATCTCTGTGATGCTCAAAGACAATCTAAGTTTCACTCAAATCTTTCTTAGAGGGGTGCTCCAACAAACTTCTTTGGAAAATCAACTGAGCAGCCGAGCGTAACGGCAGGTGGGGGCTGGCTATAAATAGAAAATTATTTGAAGAATAAGTAAGGTTAACTCCTCTACTAGAGCAATTCTCTTGCAACCCAGAAGAACTTTGCCTCTGGCTGGCACGTAATTACTTTTCGCACGAAGAGATTTGTCTCGACACACTTGGGATATTTTTTGGTCAAGCATCGTAAAGAGATAAGTCTCGGAACAGTGATGCCCTCTTAATAGTACGGTGGTCCTATGACTCAATGGAAGAAAATGAAACTATGAAATAAATGTGCTACATCTTCACTTCATCTTCATTCTTCTCTGCTGCAGTCATTTTCCCTCGGACGTCACGCATAGCAATCGCTTTGACTTAGAAGTATTTTGGGGGGTCGAATCCAACACACAATATCTTCGATGGCAATCTCCTCGATTGCCTTAACATTCTTCACTTCTTTGCAGACAAAATTCTTCCGAGTTTATAGAAAACTCCTCGTTTATAGAAAACTCCTCTGAACTCTAGGGACCTAATCTCTCTATGCACACTAACAAACACATTAGTCCCTCACTACTTCTATTCAACAATCTCCAAAACTCTCGGGTGCTACTTGTGAGCTGCGATGGGATTTTCCCCGAAGAGGAAGGGTGAAGCAATATAGTAGCGGATAAGTATTTCCCTCAGTAGAGAACGAAGGTTATCGAACCAATAGGAGAACCACGCAAACACCCGTCAACAGTACCTGCACACACAAGAGCAAATACTTGCACCCAACGCGGGCAAGAGGGTTGTCAATCCCCTTGTACTCGTTAATTGCAAGGATCAAATTTGGTAATGTTAGATAGATAAATTGCAAAGTAAATAAATGGCAGCAAGGTATTTTTGGTTTTTGTAATATGATTAAAGTAGACCCGGGGGCCATAGTTTTCACTAGAGACATCTCTCTCATAAGAATAGCATACAGTGGGTAGACAAATTACTGTTGGGCAATTGATAGAAAAGCGCATAGTTATGACGTTATTCATGGCATGATCATGTATATAGGAATTATGTCCGTGACAAGTAGACCGAAACAATTTTGAATCTACTACTATTACTCCACCAATCGACCAACTCCTGCCTGCATCTATGGTAATAAGTTCATGACGAACAGAGCAATACTTTAAGCAAGATGACATAATGTAGATGGAATAAAACCAATCAATATGATTAAACCCCCTAGTTCTACCCATAGTAGCAACAATACAAATACGTGTCCCGCTACCCCTTCTATCACAAGGTGAGGACACCACAAGATTGAAACTACTACCATGCACCACTTCCACTGAAGATCGATAGATCAACTTGGCCAAAGAAAACCCATAGATCGGAAAGCATTACATAGCTATAACAATCATACATAATAAAGTACAGCAAGGACTCAATTACTTCCAATGAATAATCTGATCATAAACCCATAATTCATTGGATCCCAACAAACACACCGCACAAAAGGATTACATCGGATCGATCTCCGAAGAGATCATTGTATTGAAGATCAAAGAGAGAGAGAGGGAGCCATCTAGCTAATCACTATGGACCTGTAGGTCTATGGTAAACTACTCACACATCATCGAAGGTGCAGCAAGGTTGATATAGAAGCCCTCTGTGATCGATTCACCCTCCGGCAGAGTACCGGAAAAGGCCTCCAGATGGGATCGTGGAAGAACAGAAGCTTGCGGCGATCAAAAAATTATTTCGGGTGGCTATGTGTTGGTTTTGGGATTTTAGGGAATTTATAGCGCTGGAATTAGGTCATGGGGGTCTACGGGGGGGGGGGGGGGGAGGGGGCACAAGCTCAGGTGGCACCCCCAGGGGCGTGCCGTGTGAGCTTGTGGCTCACCCGTAGGTCTTCTGGCCTCCTCCCGAAGCTTCCTGGGTGTCTTCTGGTCCAGAAAAAATCACCGTAAAATTTGATTGTATTTGGACTTCGTTTGATATAGTTTTTCCCTGAAACAAGAAAATATGCAAAAATAGGAACTGGCACTGGGTTAATAGGTTAGTTCCCAAAAATGATATAAAATTGCATATAAAGTATGTAGAATTGATATAATAATAGCATGAAACAATCAAAAAATATAGATACGTCGGAGATGTATCAGCATCCCCAAGCTTAATTCCTGCTCGTCCCCGAGTAGGTAAATGATAAAACAAAGATAATTTTTGGTGTTAAATGCTACCTAGCATGTTTATCATGTAATCCTCTTGCGGTATAAATATTGAGAAACGATGAAGTAATTGATATCAACATAATAATATCCATGAATATAAGAACATAATCATTACTTTTCAAAATATACGATGCTCAATGAATGTTATTCGTACTCATTGAATTATGTAATCATGGCATGACTCTGCCTTCACCGCATAAATATAAATCATGAGCACCCCGGTGTCAAATCAGGCAATTGTATCATACTTTTTCGCGCTCTTTAGCATTTTCAACTCCACTCAATACATGAGCGTGACTCATGGACTTAGCACTACAAGTGGAATAGAATGCGGTGGTAGAGATTAATAAGGGAGTCAAAAAGGAATAAAGTCTCGCATCAACTCGGCGGATCAATAGGCAATGGAGAGGCCTATCGATCGATATCAATGCGAGGAGTAGGGATTGAAATGCAACGAATGCACTAAGAGCTATAAGTGTGTGAAAACTCAACTGAAACTAAGTGGGTGTGCATCGAACTTGCTTGCTCATGAAGACCTCGGGCATTTAAGGAAGCCCGTCATCAGAATATACAAGCCAAGTTCTATAATGAAGAATCCCACTAGTATATGAAAGTGATAACTCAAGAGACTCTCTATATGAAGAACATGATGCCACTCTGAAGCACAAGTGTGGTAAAAGGATAGTAGCATTGTCCCTTCTCTCTTTTTCTCTCATTTTTAGAACAGTCTCATGGACCTCATCCCCTCATTTTGGAGGACTCATCAGTCTCCATCATTCTTTTCCTCACTGGGACAATGCTCTAATAATGATGATCATCACACTTTTATTTACTTACAACTCGATAAAACTGAAACAACATGACTCTATATGAATGCCTCTGGCAGTGTACCAGGATGTGCAATGATCTAGCGTAACATGTATTACAATGATGAACGGTGGCTTTGCCACAAATAGCATGTTAGCTCTATATGATCATGCAAAGCAATATGATGATGAACACACATGTCATAAGACGGAACGGTGGAAGTTGCATGGCAATATATCTCGGAATGGCTATGGAAATGCCATGATAGGTAGGTATGGTGGCTGTTTTGAGGAACGTATAAGGAGGCTTACGTGTGATAGAGCGTATCATATCACGGGGTTTAGATGCACCGACGAAGTTTGCACGGACTCTCGAGGTGAGAAAGGGCAAGGCACGGTACCGAAGAGGCTAGCAATATGTGGATAGGTGGGAGTGCTGTATTAGTCCATGAACTCACATTAGTCATAAAGAACTCATATACTTATTGTTAAAGTTTTATTAGCCCTTGAAGTAAAGTACTACTCGCATGCCCATAGGGAGGATGTTGGTAGGACTTAACCATCGCGCACCCCCGATTTAGACAACACTCAAGGATTTCAATCAGAAATAAAAATGCTCAAACTTCCCCACCATGCCATGACCGACACTTAAATGAGTAATTCATAACAAGCTTTAATATCGATATTTCTACTAACCAATGATCATAAACCAATACCCTTTCATATTATTACATTAATATAATTAACTCATACATTTCATATTTAGTGATCTACATGAAAGTTTTTATTATACCACTCTTAATACCTATCATTTTTCAGACTAGTCTTATAACCCGTGCATATTACCACTTCCTATAAAGGACTCTAAAAAATATTTAAGTGAAGCATGAGAGTGCAATAATTTCTATAAAATATATTGTGACACCCTGGTTTTCGCTCCTCGATTTCTTCCTTCGCGGGATTTGACTCTCGTCTTTTTTTTCAGTGTTATTAGATTTTCTCTTGCCTTTGGGCCTATGAAGATGGTTATATAGCCTTGCCTTTCCTATCAGACCAGAGATTCTCTCCAACCCAACTTGGCCACCCAAACTATATTCCCAGGGTTTTGTCGCCGAAACCCTACCTTCCGAGTTATCAAAAGGGAAACCCTAATTCCTTCTGTTACAAAGGAACCCCAATTTCCTTTGATCTGTTGCCTCCCAAACTTTTCCCAGTGATCATCCTATATCTATCAACCCTGGATATGCAAAAATATTGCCAAGTCATTTGCAATATTTTTCATTTAAAATTAATTCCTTTTTCTGCCAGTTAAAGGAATTAAATCCAGGAAAATATCTATCCATCTCCAAAGTTCATGAAAACTTGTGGAGATATTCTTTGTGATCATATTGAGCTCCCATAAAAATATTGGCCATAATTAAATAGGGGAAATTGCATTTTCCTATTTAAAGTCAATATTGCAATTTGGGCACTTTCCAACGGAGCTACCATTTTGGAAGCCAGGAAAAATCCCAAATAATTTGTGGAGCTTCTCCTATGCATATCTTCACCATTTCCATCAAGAACCCAAATTCCATAGTTTAAATTTTGAGTAAAGCATCCATTTGCAAATTCTGTCCAGTTGGGCAATTTGCAAATTTTGTTTGAGGGGTAAGGTCAGCTCAGTGTAGTGTGTAGAATACCCTAGACATAGTTTGGCTCCATGTGGGGCGTGGCAATACCGTGGCCACGCAGTGACCATGTACAGAGCACGCCAAATGCCTTCCCTGTGCACCAGATGCTTCGGGAGCCGTCTCCGGCAGGCCGTGGCTTGTCCGAAAGTGCCGACGAGCTCCCCACCGAGTGCGTGAGTCTTTTGGAGGCCTCTCCCCCTCGTCCCCTAGCTCTTGGCTGGCTGTGCCGACGTCGAGGAGCTGTTGTGACGCGGTACTGCGTGCCCAGAGGCTTCGGCCACCGGCGAGCGTCGTCTAGAGCTCTCCCCTGAGCCTATTTAAGTGCCCCTAGAGCCCCTGCATCGCCAGCAGCCCCAGCCCCCTCCCGACCAAGCTCACGGAGGTCCTATTCCCCATCCATGGCCGAAGGCCGCCGCCCGATTTCCCCGGCCATTCCCTATCCGTGGCCATTCCCCTTTCCTTCCTTAGCCACCCAAAGGAGCCATAGTGCCCGCCTAGGCCACTTAACTCTCCAATTTGGGCCAGAGTAGCCCGTGGCCGCAGTCCCCAAGCGCCGCCACGGCCGTTCCTTCGGCCACCCGTGGCCATCCTTCCTCCAAGCCCCGAGCTCCCCTGAGACTACCGCTGGGTGCGGGGCGGCGCCGTAGGCTTGCCTGGCTCGCCGGCGGGCGCAGCCGACGGGAGGAGCACCGGCGTTGAGCCCGGCCGAGCGCCCCTGCCCCCGCCCCTGTCTCCATCGCGGGGAAGAAGACAACCCAGGGAGGAGGAGAGAAGTCAACGCCGGGCCCACCTGTAAGTGACCTAAGCCCAGGCCCAGCCGATTTAAGTGGAAGCGCACTTTGGCAGAATACACTTTCTCTTTAGGAAAGCGTAATCAGCTGCGGCCTCCAACAGAAATACGTCTTCCTTCACTAAAAGCACATTTTCATAAATACACTTTCTCTCTCAGCCCCGCTACCAAAACTGCTAAATTGTGAACGTTCACCCGTTAAGAGTAGAAAAGCACAGTTTCTGCCTGTTTTTCTGCCTAACGAATGAACGGCCACAACTTTTTAACCGCAACTCCGAATCAGGTGATTCCAAAGCCCACTTTCTTAGTTCATCGAGCTCGTTCCGATGGCATTACTCTCATAATGTTTACACATTCTGAAAATGCCCATTTTGCCCCTGCCCTCTATTCAGCCCCTCCGAGAGAGAATCTTTTCCGGCAAATTCTTTTGCGAGATGATCGCACTTCTTCCTGGAGTATTCCTTCACCCCAGGCAAGCCGACCATTTGATATATGCCCTAAAGCATTGCTCTGTGTTATTCTTGCATGTTTAATTAATGAATATGCTTGTGCTAGAAATAATTAAACCCCTGATAGTTTGTATTACTGTTTGCAATACTTGCTAGTATTCATCATATTATCGCACTAGTGACTCGTAGGTGACAGTATGGAGATAGGTTGTTATGTTTTCATTGTGCATTACTACTATTATTGCAATGATAAAGAATGTGACTTAATAATGACAACCTCCTCCGTCGGCTGGATCGAGTCATAGTGCCACTAAACCGAACTTTCCAAATGCAGCCACATTTGCCGGTATGGGACGGCCTTGACTTGGTCTGTTGTCTTGCCTCTTATCAGTACCACCAAAGAGGGAAGGTTATGCGTGCGTGCTACCCTGGCCCGGTAGGCAGCAATAACCTTGTGAGCCCAAGTTGTTTAGTCGGCGTCCCCGTTTGGGATAGTTTAGTTTGGCCACGATGGTGGTAGGTGTCAGGAGTGACACAGGGGCCACCCAGGACATGACCCGGAAGGGGTATGATTGTCGGTGGGACCGTAAGAGTGCTAGGCAATAGGCAAGTTCTGTTGGAGCAGCACCGGTCCACCCGCATGGGAACATGTACTAAAGTATGAGGCCGGGAGCTCCATAGTGTGGGTAAAGTGCGCAACCTCTGCAGAGTGTAAATCTATTCGAATAGCCGCGTCCTCGGTCATGGGACACAGTTCATACTAGGTCACACTATTTGGTCTGTGTCGAGTCTGGAGGAGTTAACCGAATGATTACTAAGAACGGACCAGATAAGGTAAGCTTTGTCAGATTTACAGCACAGATGCCTGGACATCGGATGATGTCAGGAAGTTGAGATGTTAGCCATGGGATGGCTATGAAGGAGATGGTCGGATAACCCTAAGAACTTGGATATGGTCTAGAGGGATCATGAGAGGAACTTAATAAGTTACCTGCACCGTTACACTTTTAGCTTACTGTATTTACTTTGGTAGTTCCCATGCTAGGTAATCCTGTTACGACATGATGAGTAATATTGCTAGATAATTCTGCCATAACATGATAAATAATATTGTTAAGATAACAAGTACATGCTTGAATGCCATGGATTGCTATGCTTGGTGTATATATTATTTGGTTTGCTTGCGAGTACATTCAAAAGTACTCAGCGGCCTTCAATGTGGCCAGGTTCAACTAAGGATCCGTCCAGGAGCGGGAGCGTTCACGAGCTAGAGGAGTAACCCAGTCAGATCCCTGTGGATTGGAGCCTCTCCAAGTCCGAGCTGCCTTAGTTAGTATTTTTCCGTTGCCCCATCTTTGTAACCATGATGTATTTATTCTAGCCACAACGGATGGCTAATAAATATATTCCTATTACAGATGTGCCTATGTTCATGATACTTGTTGTAAACGCGCACGCCAGAGTGATTTCCTGGGCTGGTGTGTGCGGCGACCGTCTGGCTACAGTGGTAATCAGGCGGGGCGCCACAACGGATGGTATCAGAGCAGCCAGGCTGAGTGTAGGTTACCCTAGTTGGACTTCATTGCCTCTTGCTCAGTAGAAAGCCCAGATGGATTTCAGCCATCTTTGCCAAACCGGCACGACTACTATTGATCAAAAGGCAATCCCATAGGTTTTCCCCAGATCAGACCTTAACTCTCGTGGCCCTTGCCTCTGGTGTGAAATGTCCGAACTAGGTAACGACCCGTGAGCCTGAACCCCTAGGTAAACCAGATATCCCTACCTTGCTTGCTAACCATGGCATTTCTCTCCTTAAATCCAGTTTCCTTTGGGAAACGCTTATAAACTCCATCTTTCCCCAGATAACCCGAGGATCGTTGACTAAGCCACTTTGGCTATGGTTGTGCGTCAAGTTTGATGTTCCCTATGGAAGTAGTAGGAGCTTGACCCCAATTGCTACCAGGAGCATTGTGTGGTTTTGCTTCTATGTCCTTAGAGGTGCATCAAGTGCGCTAGGCTAGTTATACTAGTGAATCTTTGGCCACATGTGTAAAGTCCGCAAAATTTGAGCTTTATTTGCTTTTTGGTTTTTCGCGGTTCTTGCTTATTTTCTCGATTCCGTTCTCTTGCTCCGACTGGATCCATCCGCAAGTGCTGTTAAGAAGACCAGATTATAGCTTGGATAATACCCAATAGTCCAAATTCGGTCAGTTCAAGTCAACCACCTGATCTTCAGACCAGCAAAACTGCAAATTCACCAAATGAAGAAAGGGTCAGAAGCAGAATCTGCGTGCAACAGACAAGGCCAGAATGTACCTAAGGGAGTTTGCCCTAGAACAAATCATACCTAAGGAATAGTCAGATGAGCTATCAGTAATGAACAACAGTAGGGACAAATGATTCCGTCCTCGACACAAGGATTATTTCAGTCAGTGGGGTGAGCCTTGACTCTTTTCTCAATGGACTCAAGAATCATGGATTACCCACAGAAGACATATTTCAAGAATGTGAACGTGCCGAGAGCAGCAACAAAACTCTGGTATGTTAGGATATTTTGGAGTTCACCAGTGCATACATAAAATTCTGGGCATGGTGAACAAGGTCTGCGAGAAATATGGATGAGTTCACGGCTGCCCAGAATCAATGAGAATTCCAAACACCTGGAAGCTTAGCTAAATCGAATGGAATTATTCGCCAACTGCTTATCATCGACACACATCCGGATTAATTACCAACATGAAATCTGCATCAGTTGTGCAACCTCTACAGCAACAATGGTCAGACCAGCAGAAGGACAAGCGGTGTGCATGACCAACAGAATCTCTCCAATCAAGGTGTGGCCTATACCAAGTTTTGGCTCCGTTATGGGTAAATTCTGGATACTTCTGAAGGAAGCTAGAATCGGCCATAGACCTGACCGCATATCATAGCGAAAGACTTCTGGTATAAGAAACCCAGCTTTCCTCTGCAAGCTATCGAGAAGAGCATACGACGCAAGACTCCCAATCTTCCTCGCTATGCCACTAGGGGGAAAATCTTCTGGGATACGGTACTCCAATCTTCCTCAGCTCGCTACCGCGGAAAGCTTCCGGCACAAGGCACTCGACCTTCCTCAGTAAGCAACATGAGGAAAAGCTTCTAGGGTACGATACCCAGCCTTCTTCGGCATGCTACCTTGGCAGAAGCTTCGAGCGTAAGGAATTCAACCTTCTTCAACACGCCATCGTGCCCACAACAATCTTGTCAGAAGCACGAACTAGTCCAGACACACGTCCGCCTCGGAACTCAGTAGTTATGAAAGGATTTATCCTACTTTGCATATGTTGTGAGCATGCAGTCCAGTTCATCAGTTCATGCGAGCCACTCGTACATGGGAATGACTGTGTTCAGAGAAACATTGTCCCCATATTTCAAAGGAGGATATGAATACAACAACCCCTACGAGATATGCAAGAGTAAGTCGTGAGTACAAGCTCAACAAGCTATGATATGGTCAAGGAGCCGTGTCGGCAGGTCATGACAGGCCCACAAAAGGAACCCCCAAGAACAAAGAGGTTTTGGATAAACAATCTCCGTGACGGTCAATAAAATGAAGCTTCACAGACAAGGTATTATCATCACTCCTTGTCAGATCTCTTGCATATGCAGCCACAACAATGCAGCCAGCATGTCATACTCATCATGAATATGGGCCATCAACCAAGATAAGAGGCTATGCTCCAGAAGCTACCTAAAATAGTAGTCATACATTGTTTAGCTCAGTGGTCACAGTAAGGACTATAGAGGATATATGTGGCAGAGCCACCTCAGCAAACCACAGAGCTTGACTATCTGGATTCACATGGAAACAAGGTGATACGGGGATAATTATTCATGTCCTAACCACTCAGTCCGAAAGTAAAGCGGAGATATGGTATGGGACATGGTGGATCACTTGTGATGATACATCCCGTGCCAGCTCAGACCTCTGGACGAAGCAGCTAAGAGCACATCATCGTTAGCATTATCAACCCCTGGGGGCCAGACATGGATATTTTGCGAAGTCTGTCCAACTCCTCAGGATCCAGCATCGGAGGAGAAATTTCTTATGAGAGAGTTGCCACAAATATGCCCACCAAGACGGACATGATCCAAATACTTTGCAAAGGGATAAGATTCAATGCGAAAGATCCATGAATACGAGTTGGTCATCTCAGTCACAGAAGCATAAGACCGTCAAGATGACGCACAAAGAATTCCCTGGAAAAATCAAGATTCGTTTGATCCCACACTTATTTGCCCCGTGATACTGGCATAAGGGGGGTACACCACCTCACACCTCATTCAGCTCGCCCAGAACCTAGTCCGAAGGTACACCAGTCTTAGGGTGAGAAAATTTTAGCTGGAAGTCTGTAGAGAGGATATACCGTTTCCTCGCCAGCTGAGACAAATATCTTAAGGGGTACCAGACAACAAAGTTGCAGCAACCCCGGTGCACTTTCCGGGGACACAGTTGGGGATCCCCTGAGGACAAAACCCGAATGCGTATGACAGAAGAAAGCACCCGTATAGAACCCACAGCCAGACTAAGGATTTATCCTGAGCAAGACACAGTGACAACTGTCCATAGATACTCAGGAAGAATACTGGATGTATGCATGTAATACCATGCACCAAGGAAGGATGTCTTGCCCATGACAGTCAGGGTACGGAATATCGCGATAAAACCCGAAGCAGCTAGCGCCAGATCTTGGAAACCAAACTACTCGTCAGTACTACGAGCTACCCACCGAGCCTAGGCAACAAACTACCAGGACAAAGGGTTTGCCTGATAGGAAAGAGAAGGATTCAATGCAGTCGTTTGAAAAGACAACACCTGAGCCATCAGAAGAGGCAATTAGAAGGCCAGTGAACCAACGAAGACCAGAGACAACTAATGGATCCAAGTCGCACACAGGTATGTCCCCCTTCGCCGGGAGGTAAGCCTAGAAATCTCGAGGACGAGATTTTCTTAAGGGGGGTAGGTTTGTGACACCCTGGTTTTCGCTCCTCCATTTCTTCCTTCGCGGGATTTGACTCCCGTCTTTTTTTCCGGTGTTATTGGATTTTCTCTCGCCTTTGGGCCTATGAAGATGGTTATATAGCCTTGCCTTTCCTATCAGACCAGAGATTCTCTCCAACCCAACTTGGCCACCCAAACTATATTCCCAGGGTTTTGCCGCCGAAACCCTACCTTCCGAGTTATCGGAAGGGAAACCCTAATTCCTTCCGTTACAAAGGAACCCCAATTTCCTTTGATCTGTTGCCTCCCAAACTTTTCCTAGTGATCATCCTATATTTATCAACCCTGGATATGCAAAAATATTGCCAAGTCATTTGCAATATTTTTCATTTAAAATTAATTCCTTTTTTTGCCAGTTAAAGGAATTAAATCCAGGAAAATATCTATCCATCTCCAAAGTTCATGAAAACTTGTGGAGATATTCTTTGTGATCATATTGAGCTCCCATAAAAATATTGGTCATAATTAAATAGGGGAAATTTCATTTTCCTATTTAAAGTCAATATTGCAATTTGGGCACTTTCCAAAGGAGCTACCATGTTGGTAGCCAGGAAAAATCCCAAATAATTTGTGGAGCTTCTCCTATCCATATTTTCACCATTTCCATCAAGAACCCAAATTCCATAGTTTAAATTTTGAGTAAAGCATCCATTTGCAAATTCTGTCCAGTTGGGCAATTTGCAAAGGAAGTGCTTGAACCCTTGATCCTTTGGAGCTGAAATTTGGCATGGTGATTAACATTGACAAATCACCCATTGAAACCAAAAATCAGCTCAATTAATTTATCGAATCTCTCTCAATAATTTTCCCAATATTCTGTCCAAAGAGAAGCACTGTGAAGGAAGTACCATTTAGGCATGTCCAAATGGTATGAGATTTTACCAGTGCTTTCATACTCCTAGATCATCACTCTCCACCAAATTTGAGCCCAATCCATCAAGCCATTTGAGCCCAGCATCTAAACCTAGCTTCTGTCTAGATTGCCTCTTTGTGAGGGAAGTGCTATCTAGGCATGTCCATTTGAGCTGAAATTTTGCCACAATGGTCACCTTAGTAAGTGCTCACTCTCAGCCAAAGACCATGCCAAGAGGAGCACTGTGATGACCACACCACATGTCAAACAACTGGCTGGCATTTATTGTTTGATCAAGGTGTAGTCACATGATGACCCACAAGTATAGGGGATCAATCATAGTCCTTTCGATAAGTAAGAGTGTCGAACCCAACGAGGAGCAGAAGGAAATGACAAGCGGTTTTCAGCAAGGTATTTTCTGCAAGCACTGAAATTATCGGTAACGAGTAGTTTGATAGCAAGATAATTTGTAACAAGTGACAAGTAGCAATAGTAACAAAGAGTGAAGCAAGGTGGCCCAATCCTTTTTCTAGCAAAGGACAAGCCGAAACGATCTCTTATAGTAATCAAAGCGTTCTTGAGGATACATGGGGATTTCATATAGTCACTTTCATCATGTTGGTTTGATTCGCGTTCGCTACTATGATAATTTGATATGTGGGTGGACCGGTGCTTGGGTGCTGTTCTTACTTGAACAAGCCTCCCACTTATGATTACCCCCTCTCGCAAGCATCCGCAACTACGAAAGAAGAATTAAGGTAACTCTAACCATAGCATTAAACATATGGATCCAAATCAGCCCCTTACGGAAATAGCGCATAAACTAGGGTTTAAGCTTCTATCACTCTAGCAACCCATCATCTAATTACTACTCCACAATGCATTCCCTTAGGCCCAAAGATGGTGAAGTGTCATGTAGTCGACGTTCACATGACACCACTAAGAGAATCAACAACATACATATCATCAAAATATCGAACGGATACCAAATTCACATGATTACTTATGACAAGACTTCTCCCATGTCCTCAAGAACAAAAGTAACTACTCACAAATCATAATCATGTTCAAGATCAGAGGGGTATTAAATAGAATAATGGATCTGAACATATAATCTTCCACCAAATAAACCAACTAGCATCAATTACAAGATGTAATCAACACTACTAGCAACCCACAGGTACCAATCTGAGGTTTTGAGACAAAGATTGAATACAAGAGATGAACTGGGGTTTGAGATGAGATGGTGCTGGTGAAGATGTTGATGAAGATTGGTCCTCCCACGATAAGAGGATCGTTGGTGATGTCGATGGCGACGATTTCCCACTCCCGAAGGGAAGTATCCCCGGCAGAATCTCTCCGCCGGAGAGCAAAAGTGCTCCTGCCCAAGTTCCGCCTCGAGACAGCGGTGCACCGTCCCAAAAGTCTTCTCTATATTTTTTCTAGGGCAAATGGACTTATATACCAGAAAATGGGGGCCAGAGGCTGGCCAGGGGCCCCACGAGCCACCAGGGCGCGCCTGGGGGGGTGGCGTGCCCTGGTGCCTCGTGGGCTCCTGGGTGGCCCCCTCTGGTATTTCTTTCTTCCAGTATATTTTATTTATTCCAAAATAAATCTTCATGAAATTTCAGCTCATTTGGAGATGTGCAGAATAGGTATCTCTGACATAGCTTTTTCAGGTCCAGAATTCCAGCTACCGGCAATCTCCGTCCTTGTGTAAATCTTGCATATTAAGAGAGAAAAGGCATTAGAATTGCTCCACAAAGTGTTATATTGATTAAAAACACTATAAATAACAGTAGCAAAACATGATGCAAAATGGACGTATCAACTCCCCCAAGCTTAGACCTCGCTTGTCCTCAAGCGAAAGCCGATATCGATAATCATGTCCACATGTTTAGAGAGAGAGAGGTGTCGATAAAAACAAAATACGGACATAGTAGCATCATGATCATTATTACAACAACAATATTTATTATCATAAAACTTCCCATGAGCAAGTAACAATTCATCACAACAATGAAGTATAAGGTATAAACTTTCTTGAAAACTAACAAACTATGTGCTCAGTCAACAATGCAATTGCAATTCATCATATTTTCAGGAACGGTCTCATGTAGGAGCTTTTTAGCAAGTCCACATACTCAACCATCATATAGTCTTCTATGATTTCTAACACTCACAACATATATATGGAGCAAAAAGTTTCAGCCAGACACAATAGAAAGATAGGGGCTTATAGTTTCGCCTCCCAACTTATTCACCTCAAGGGTGATGTCAACAATAATAACTCATGATCACTCATATCCAATTGGATATATATACCTAGATATTTCCCCACCACATGATGCTTGCAAAAGAGAAAAATAAAAAGGAAGTAGAGGAGAACACTATTGACTGTAAATACATAAAAGTAAAGGATAGGCCCTTCGCAGAGGGAAGCAGAGGTTGTCATGCGCTTTTTGATGTTGGATGCACAAGCTCTTAATGCAAAGGAACGTCACTTTATATTGCCCCTTGTGATAGCAACCTTTATTATGCAGTCCGTCGCTTTTATTTCTTTACCATCACAAGTTCGTACAAAGCTTATTTTCCCTTACAATAAAAGTTCAGACATATTTAGAGGCAATTTTTATTGCTTTTTGCACCGATGGCAACTTACTTGAAGGATCTTATTCAATCCGTAGGTAGGTATAGTGGACTCTCATGACATGAAACTGCGTTTAAGGGTTTTGGATGCACAAGTAGTATCTCTACTTGGTGCGGATTTTTGGCTAGCAAAAGATATTGGGCAAGCACCACATGTTGGAGGATCTATGACAATATAACTTCTATGTGAATATAAGCAGACATAATTCATTACATTGTCTTCCTTGTCTAACGTCAACAATTTGACATAAAATACTTAATGGGGGCTCACAATCATAAAAGATGTCCAAGTTAGTATATTTGCATGTGAATCTTCTCTTCCCTATTAATTTTTTCATGAATTGCATCATTGACAAATGCTATGTTTGTTAACTTCCAATAAATTTTACCACTTATACTTTTCTTTATGTAATGTCATTACTTTCCATAAGATTAGCATATGATCTTTTTCATTATTTTCATTGCTAGGATTGAAACATGAAAGTAAAGAAGCAAAAACTCAAACTACTCTTTATTATATAACTCTCAACTCGATTACATAGATAGATAGATCACAAAACTAGCACTCGAAAATAGATCATACTAAACTTTTATTCAACTAGATCACAAAATAACTAAGGATCGAACTAAAAATAGGTAAAGATGATAAAAGTGATGGTGATACGATACCGGGGCGCCTCCCCCAAGCTTGGCACAAGCCAAGGGGAGTGCCCATACCCATGTACTCAAGTTTCTTTCTTCGGTGATGATGGCGATGAAGTGGTGAGCTTATCCTTCAGTTTCCGCTTTAGAACATAATTTTCTTCCTTCAACTTGCTAATTTCTTGCTCAAGCTCCATTATCTTCTCACATAGTGCGTTCTTGTTTTCCTGTAGAAGACGGAAAGGGATAAATTGGATCTTAGATTTGTTTACTATGTTTGGGAGGCTCGACTTCTTGAACTCCACATGCATATCTCCCGGTTGAGGTAGAGGGGCATCTTCTTCATCCGAGCTCACATCTTCCTTCCCCTTTATGTCGGCATCTCGCTCCTCCGCGGACCATCCATAGGGATCTATATCCCCAAAGATCCTTGGATTTGTAACATAGTGTGATACAAAGCTCTCTCCATCCGAGTCTTGAGACGACGCACTTTCGGATCTGTCAGAAAAATAGCATGAAACAAGAACAGAGGAGATTTCTGCGATATGGTGGTCAAAACGTCCGGGAGTGTATATAAAGATTTTTTATCTTGCAAAACAAGTAATCCAGAAGAAAACGGAGTCGGGAAGGCTCATGAGGGGCCCATGAGCCACCAGGGGGCAGCAGGTGGGTCCCCTCAGCTGTTTCTTATTTTTGTATTTTTTCTAATATTCCAAAACTGACAAAAAGTATTTTTATGGAATTTTTGGAGTCGGTTTACTTACCGTATGTAACATCCCCAGATCCTAACCTTGTCATTAGGCTAATTAAATTGCCATGTCATCATGATCATCTTAATTGAATTGCATTTAGTAAATAATTCAACTCTCAAACCCTAGTCAAATTCAAAATTCAAATTGCAAGTCAAAATAAAAGTTTCACAAATAAGAAAACTAAATAGTTCATGTTTTTGTAAATAATCCATATCCAAGTATGGCTAAGGAAAACAACATCACTTGTTTGCTTAATTTAAAACTATCATCCAAAAACGGTACCTAAGTAGCCTCTTTAAAGTCATTTCTTTTTTAACAAAATTCAAATGGATTCATAACTGCCTCAAACTTTTTGTACCAACTCAGAATATTGCAAAGTATTTAATGTGGCAAGTTGCATAATTTACAAAAGTCATTTGATACTAATAGAAATAAAAAACAGTGACTGAAAATAAAATAGAAAAAGAAAATGGGAAAAAAGGACCTAAGAGCTACTGTACACATGGGCCTCTAGGGCTATAGGAGGGGCCTAGCCCAACTCCTACTCTCCTTCTACCTCTGTTCACCGCACAAAGGCGTGGCGTGCATCCGACCGCCATGGCCGTGGTTGGACGCGTGCCGGCCATCCCACGACCCCCCTGGTTGGCTAAGACGACCTCGCACCCCCTCGGCTGAAACCCTAGCATCTAGCCCCTCATTCCTTCCCCTCTGCTCTCTCCCTCGTAGCCACTGCATGAAACAGAGAGCTCCTGCCGGCTGCATTTGATCGCCCGCGTGGCCACCAACGATGAATCGCCACAGCAGCATGTCCATGAGGAAGGCCGACCTCCGCAGTATCTTCACGCCGATGGACGCGTCCGGAGAAACACCCAGACGAGCAGATCGACTTCGTCTTCAACCTCCTGCACCGCCGGTGTTCATCGTCGATTCGCGCCAGGCAGAGCTTCCCCGCCCTCGTCGCTAGCACCAGTGGATCCCCTATGAGCTCCTCGCTTCATTCCCCCGATTTTCCCCTTGATTCCAGCGCCGTAGACGATGTACACCGCCGCCGCCCGAGCTCGTTGGGCGCTCGCGCTCACCGCGCCCGAGCATCGTCCTGGCCACGCCCCGCGCCTGCCCTCGCGTGCCCCGCTGCGGCCAGGCCGCGCCCTCGCGTGTGCGTCACCGCGCCCTACTCCTCCTCTCCCCCGCGCTCCGCTGCTGCTCCTGCATCTGCTGCCGCCGCTGTCACATACTGCCGCTGCTCGCCTTCCCCGCCGCGCCTGCTGCCGCTGTGCCCCGCGCCCCTTGCGCCCGCCCACGTGCGCCCGTGGCCGCCTGCACTCGCCGCCACCCGCGACTGCTGCCACCCGCGCCCGCCGCGGCCCACCGTTGCTCCTGGCTCGGCCGCGCACACTGTGTGCACGCACGCGTGCGTGCCCTACCTGGGAGGCCGACTGGGCCACTGCCCAGTGGGGCCGGTCCCCTGATTAGTTAGGAGTAGATTTAGATTAGGTTAATTAAGGGCTTAGTTAGCATATGACCCAATGACAGGTGGCCCCCACCCCCTATTGAGCTAATTATGAAAATCTGTTAGCCCTGTTTCAATGACATGTGGGCCCCACGAACAGTGCAGTTGACCAGTCAAACTTTGACTGGGTCAACTGGGCCCCAAAGGCCCACTGTCAGCCACACAGCCCTCTGCTGTGTACACTTCCGTGTGTGCACTAATATTTAAATAAATTCGAATTAATAATATTCCAAAAAATGCAGAAAATCATTAAAACTTTAGAAATTCATAGAAAATAAACCGTAGCTCAGATGAAAATAATTTATATATGAAAAATGATCAGAAAAATATGACGAATCCGAATATGCCACTCACATACCTGTCAGCCCCCTCTAACATGATGAACATGGAACCTTCCCCTCCGGTTCGGTACGGAAGAAACTGTCCGGAGCCGGGAAAATATTCCTGGATATTTTCCCGCTCCGTCTAAAATATTTAGTACTGCATTAGGTCACCCCTAGCATAGCATTTTGCCATGTCATGCATTGTGCTGCATTTGTTTGATTTGTATTTATTGTTTCTTCCCCCTCTTCTTCTCCGATAGACCCCGAGACTGCCACTGACGCCACCAAGATCGACTACGCTCCAGACAATCAGTTCCTTTTAGCAGAGCTTCCAGGCAAGCAAACCCCCCTTGATCATACCTATATCACCCATTCTTTCCCTCCCATGCTTGCATTAGATTTTGCTACTGTATTCGATAGCTCCTATTCTGATGCATAGCCTGCTTTTGTAACCTGCTATTGTTACTGTACCTGTAGATCCTATATGCTTAGTATAGGTTGAGTAGTGATCCATCAGTGGCCCCGCACCCTTGCCCGTGTTGCTAGCTAGATTATCGGGCCGTGATCCCCTTTGGGCGAGGATCGCGGGAATGCTTACACTATTATGTTACTATGTTGTTACGGGGGCTGAAGGGCAGGTGGTACCATACAGTAAGAGATGGACCTGAGTCCCGACAGCTCCTTACCAAAGTCGGGTCGGCTCCAAGAGCACCCGCGAGTGAATACAAAAGTCGGGTTGGCCCGGAGAGCGCCCGCGAGTGAAATTGTGGCGGAATGACAGGGCAGGTGGAGACCACCTAGGAGAGAGGTGGGCCTGGTCCCTGGTCGTTGGACCGCGGGTTACCAAGTCGGTGCGACAGGGAGTCGGAGGTGAGCCTTGAGCCCTGTTCGTGTCCGCGAGTTACTAATAACATGCTTAACGGATTTGGGTATTTGATCTGAGATGGCCACTGGCCTATACGCACTACCACCACGTGGGATAATGGTTTAATGGGGCCCTCTACGCCGTATGTATCAGCCGAAAGATCTATCAGACATCCAGTTCAGCATTGTGGCACGGTCGGATCGTTGTAACACCCCGATTTTTGGCCCTTTCTTTTTCTCTTGGATTTCTTCGAATTTTTATTTGGAGTTCCTCTTTCCGTGGCTATGTGGTCTTAAAACCTGGGGAGATCATCTCTTCTTCCTCTCCCTAGTGGCTTGTCGCTCTCAAATCTATCCCAAGGCCATGTCATTTCCATCTTAGCCCAACCCCAATTTTTATTTCTTGGGAATATTCCTTTTTCCTATTAAAGGAATAACCCTGTTTTCTCTAGGTTGTGAAGCAACCTATATTTCTGTCTTCCACAAAATTCTCATAAATTCTTTGGATCATATCTTCCACAAATATGTCAAATCTCATCCTTGCCAAGTTCAAAAATAATTCAAGGATATTCATTTCCTATTCTGTCCAGTATGGCACTTTGTGAAGGAAGTGCTATTTATCTTTTCTTGATTACCCTCAACAATTTTGGGCACTCTTTCCTATCCAAATAATTTCCACATGCCAAAATTCAGCTCCATTTGCCTAGTAAATATTCCTCAGCAAATTCCCAAAGTTTCTAACCAGAGAGAAGCCTTGTGAAGGAAGTATTAGCTAGGCTTATCCAAATGAGTTGAAATTTTGGGAGATAATTCATGTGATCAAATCATGACTCTCCACCAAATTGCATCTCCATCCAACAATCTATGTGAGTACACCTTCAAATCTTGGTTTCTGGTCAGAATTTCAGTTTGTGAAGCAACTATATTTTATATTGCTTCAAAAATTCTGAAATTAATCCAGGACCTAAATATCCCTAAATAATGTGAGCATGCAAAAAATCACAATATTTTGCCAAGCCATTTTATCTGCAAAATTCCCTCAAGTTTCTGTCCAGTATGGATCATTGTGAAGGAAGTACCATTTATACTAATCCAAATGGGATGAAATTTTTATGGTACCTTCATATGCCCAAATGATCATACTTGACAAATTTTCAGCTCAACCCAAGTAACCATGTGAGTGCTACTTCCTGATCTAGCTTCTAGACCAGATTTGGCAGTTGTAAAGCAACTATGTTAAATATTGGTCCAAATCATTTCAAAATTCACAGGATCATAGTCCTTCCTACCCTAAACCCCTGAGACATCCTGGTTAGATCTTACCCCATCCCATTTGATTACTGTTTCATGTCTAAGTTTGCAACAACAAACTTCAGTCGATCATTCCCATCAGCCCACAGTGTATCTCTTCGATCTATCAACTCATGGAGTCTGTTCTCTGGATGGACAACACGGTAGACATCTTTTTGCAGGCCATCGTGCCCTCTCCTCACCATGCCACGCAGTGACCACGCGGCTGGGAAGCCATTGTCGCTCTCTGGGTGGCGTTTTGCTTCGGGCACTCCTCTTCTCGACGTTCCCGCGCGTCCAAGCATGTCTAGCCACTCCGCAGCAGCCACTTGCCCTCCTCGGAGTCCTGGCCCCCTCCTCCTTCACCCTCCTCGTGCCACGGCGACCTCGCCCGCGTGAGCATAGTGCCTAGTGGCCGACCGAACTCCGCACCGCCCGCGTCTGCCCTCCTCTGCGCCTCCACTACCCCTCTGCCCGCGCGTGCACCGCCCATCGTCAGAGCACGGCGCGCTCGGCCGTGCAACACCCGGGGATGGCACGACCTCCGCCCCGACTATATATATAGCGTGACCGAGCCTCCTCCGAGTGTAGGAGATATGCCCTAGAGGCAGTAATATCAGTTACTTTGTATCTCCGAGTTTGTAATGAATGTTTATGTTCCATGCTATAACTGCAATGATTCTCGAGTCTACAATAACCACGAGGCTCGGAGGGAAACTCATGTGCATGTGTGGTATAATAAACGGAAAATGTATTCCTAGTCATGCCTCTATGACTGGCTCAAGTATTGCATGATGATCCTGTTTTTCTGATCATGGGCATGACTATGCCGGCAATTTTGAGGGCACAATGTTAGTAGAACACTTGTGTTGAATCGACCCGAATTGATGTTATGCTATGAGATAGATTCGTCATAAGTTAATGGTTAATAACACAGAGATAGTTAATGTTTGCATAATTCCTTAGACCATGAGAGTATCGAGTTCCTTCGTGCTTGCTTCGTGAACTTTGGGGTTTGTTAAACGTCATCCGTAAATGGGTGGCTATTACGGCGGCTTACGGGTTCACGGAAAAGTATGACAGAAACGAGATAGCTCAAGATTGAGATTTGCTCCTCCGACGATGGAGAGATATTCTCGGGCCCTCTCGGTGTTACGGTATCCATCATCGTCTGGCCAGACACATTGTGATTTCATCACTGGGATGCCGGAACACGAAAACGAGTAAAGAGAACAAAACCGGTAACGAGGTAACTTGCATAGTGGACAAGTTGTTGATCCACGGGGATGCATAAATCTCACCTCGAGTTTTGTAATATATCGTGAAGCAACAGGAATAGCACACGGCAACTGGAGGTTCACTCGAATATTCATTCGTGTGGGTATAGGGGTCAATATGGGTGTCCACGGCTCCGATGTTGATCATTGATCGGAAAGAGTTCCGGGTCATGTCTATACTTCACCGAACCTATAGGGTCACATGCTTAAGGGTCATCTATCTGCTGAATACTAGACGGGGAGTCTGAGAGAAAATCACCGAAAAAGTTTCGGACGAAACGGAAACGTTTCGGAGAGAACACCGGAATAGTTCCGGTGAAATTGAAAAGTTGTTTCAGGGTATTCCATTAAGTCAAATTGGTTCCGGCACATGTCTGGAAATTCTTGGAGGGTACCAGAATCGTTCTGGTAAATTCTGGAATTTTTCTGGAGAGAAAACCGAAAATGTTCCGGAGCAGCTGGAACCGCTATGATAGCTTTTCGCTGAAGAAAACATTGTTCCGAAATTGTTTCGGAACGCGTTCAAAATTGTTTGTGTGGGTACTGGAATTTTTCTAGGCACACAGAAATAATTTGGGATTTAACGGACGCAGAAAAATGTCTTCGTGAATAGTGAAAGTGCTTTTTGGATATTTTTGGGAAAGCACCTTTTTGGATATTTCCAAAAAGGCTTCTAGATGGACTTGGTGGCCAAGGAAGCCCCCCATGGGGGGGGCCCAAGATGTGGCCAGCCAAGGGAGGTGGGGCTCCATGGAGCTCCTCTTGCCACCCTTCTTTGCTTTATTCTTTTTAGAAAAGGCATAAAGTGGGGGCACTTTTGGTATTTGTGAATACCATCTTTACCCCTTGGCTATCCTATAAATAGAGGTGAGGGGGCAGCCCCATATGCTTCATCCTTGCTCTCATACACATGCCATTTGACTTGGCTGGCTTCTCTCTCCCTCCCACGAAATAGTTTCGTACAGCCGAAAGGCTGTCTGGGTTCCGGCAGGAACTAGCTCTGGACGGCGAAGCCCTGCCGGATAGCTGACACCATATGTGTGCAACCCCATAGAGAGATTGTAGTTTCGATCTTTTGCCCGAGGGGCTTTTTTCGAGTGTCCTCCCAAAGGGCTGTTCGAGTTACCGTTCGAGTTTCCGGCGTCCTCCCGAAGGGCTGTCCGGGTTACTGTTCGGGTTCCGAGGGTCCTCCCGAAGGGCTGTCCGCGACATCGTCTGGGGGACTGTCCGACCACCTCCCGAAGGGCTGTCCGGAGTGGGAGTACATCCTTGCGGTTGTGAGGTTGTAAATCCTAGCTGCAGGGATCTGCACCGACGATCTACACCGACTCTTCTTCCGCTGCGCTTCGAGTCGGTACGGATCAGATCAAACCTTGTATGCAGTCTCCATAGTGATCCTGGGCGGGCTCGCTGTACCGAAATTTTTTGTTTTCTGTCGCGTTCCCCTACAGTGGCATCATGAGCCGTGCTATGCGTAGATGCAGGTTACGATCTAGAATACATTGAGATGTATGGGTATTGCATAATATAATTTTGGAGTAGATGAGATCTATTGCTGAAAATTATTTATGCGGGTAACAGATGAAATCTGTTACCCGATGTTCTTGTTGCTTCCCTGGAATTTGCGTTTGCTCAATCTCGAGACAGCATGGTGGAATTTCACAAAGTTCTGGCAATCTGCGATCATGATTGATCAACGAAGTGCTATCAGTTCTTTGGGTTCCGCCATAGTCAAAAGAAAGATGAAATTCGCAGATGAAAGGGCATTGCAGATATGATCTGCACGGGGGTCATGCGTATGACGAAGTTTAGTATGGGGCTCGAGATTTAATTATCTCATGTATTCATACACCCCGAGATGTTAATCTAGCGATTTGAATTATCATACTTGATGATAAAACGTTGGTAGCTGCGGTTTAAGTCAAAACCTTAGAAGCCACGTAAAATAAAATTTTGCATAAACCGATTAGAGGCGTCTAACTTGGTTTTGCAGGATGTGCATGTGATGTGATGTGGTATAGCAAAGCTCATATTAATTCGATTATGTATGAGATGACTATATGATGTAAATTTGTTAACATGACCTGCGTGTCATGATTCGGCATGATGGCTGGAGCCATATGATTGTCACTTTAATGACCTGCGTGTCAACCTTATGTAATGCACTTATTTTATTAGCTATAGAGATAGCAATATTATTTGGTGCATCGACAAGGTGGTGGCAATCTTCGCGAAGGTGAACACCGACGCAAATGCCGGAGACGAAGAAATTAAAGACTTCTCCGTCAGAAGGGGCTATACCATATCATGCTATTATGAATTGCCTGAGATGTTTATCCCTTATGAATGCACCCTTTGATTGCGCGGTAGTCGCTTTTTATTAGGGTGATCTCTCACTTAAAAATATCAAGTAGTTAGTGTTCTCCCAAGTGTAGCACCGTCACGGCACCTATCTCTTCGGGGCATCACATGATCTCCATGGGTGCGAACGATTAGAGAAGTGTGAGGCGGGTGAGTTGAGACCTCGCAGCAAGATCACTTGGTTGACTTGACGTTCAGGCAGGACAGTCCTGAGCTTGGAACACACGCATCGAAAGATGAACAAGAATCACATAGAGATGTGATCGGCAAGTTTGCCTACCGATTGAAGTTCACGCCATTTGAGTTCATCTCGAACCGTGACGTTGAATTTAAATGCGGATCTTGAATCACTCATAATCAATTTTGAGATATATTGATTTGAGTGGGAGCGCACTTTATAATAAAATTGTTTATTCACTAGTGCCAAAAATCATTATGAACAAAGTCTAAGTGAAACTTGTGTTTTCCGTTGTAGATCAAATGGCTCGCAACACCGCGTTCAACTTAGGCCCGATGTTAGAGAAAGAGAAGTTAGCTGCGACTGGAAACAACTATGCGGACTGGGTCCGTAACCTGAGGATTGTCCTCAGGAGCGCTAGGAAAATGTATGTGCTTGAAACTGCTCTTCCAGCTAAACCGGCGGCAGATGCCCCGGAAGTTGAGCAGAATGTCTGGGCCACTAAGGATGATGATCACAACTTAGTGCAGTGCCTCATGTTAGCTTGCATGAGTGCAGGGCTTCAAAAACGTTTTGAATTCCATAAACCCCGCGATATGATCCGGGATTTGGATGCCCTGTACAAGGAAACCGCAAGGTCTAAACGATTTGATGTCATGAAGGCCTTGATGGATTGCAAGATGGCCGAGGGTAGTTCAGTTGACGAACACGTAGTCAAAATGATTGGCTATGCTGAAAGGCTTAAAACCCTGGAGTTTCAACTTCCACCTGACCATATGATGGACATGCTGCTTTCTTCACTCCCCCCGTCTTACGACGGTTTTATCATGAACTACAACATGAGTGGGATGGAGAAGACACCGGAAGAGGTGCTCGCCATGCTAAAAACTACGGAAGGAGGACTGCAGAAAAATC
The DNA here is from genome assembly GCA_039707655.1 of Elymus sibiricus. Lineage (NCBI taxonomy): Eukaryota > Viridiplantae > Streptophyta > Magnoliopsida > Poales > Poaceae > Elymus > Elymus sibiricus. Next base: position 130,671,031 of record CM077666.1, on the reverse strand, counting down.
GCAAGCAAGTGTTGCTTGTGAATAAAACCGCCAGTTTCAAAAAGAAAGGCAAGCCAAAGAAAGGCAAGGGCGCCGGTAAGACCGGCTCCCAAAGCAATTCTAAGGGCGGAGCCAAGAATGAAACTGAGTGCTTCTACTGCAAGGGCATAGGACACTGGAAGAGAAACTGCAAGAAGTATCTAGAAGATAAGAAGTCTGGGAAAACCGGAAAAGGTATAATTGTTATACAAGTTAATGTCATTGACGTTTTGCTTGCTAGCAAAAATTCTAAGTCTTGGGTATTTGATACCGGATCGGTTGCTCACATTTGCAACTCGATACAGGGACTTCAGAAGGTGCGCAAACTAGCAAAGAATGAAGTCGTGATGCGCGTCGGGAACGGCAATGGGATCGCCGCTCAAGCCGTCGGCATTATGCCTCTACGTCTCCCTTCGGGATTTATCTTAGAACTAAATAACTGTTATTTTGTTCCACTGTTGTGTAGAAACATTATCTCCGGATCATGTTTAGTAGACGATGGGTATTCGTACAAGTCTGAGAACAATGGTTGTTCACTTTATTGTAAGGATATGTTTTATGGATTTGCACCCATTGTTGGGGGCCTTTTCATTCTAAATCTTGAATGTGGAAATGATGTCTTTAACGTGAATGCTAAACGCCTTAAGAAGGCTGACACCACCACCACTTTCATGTGGCACTGTCGGCTTGGCCACATCGGAAAGAAACACATGCAAAGACTCCATAAAGATGGAGTTTTACCATCCCTTGATTTTGAATCATTTGACACATGTGAAGCTTGCTTGATGGGGAAAATGACCAAGACGCCGTTCACGGGTCATCCTGAACGGGCGGGTGAATTATTGGAAATAATACAAAGTGATGTATGTGGTCCAATGAACACAGCCGCACGGGGTGGGTATTTTTACTTCGTGACTTTTACTGATGATTTAAGTCGGAATGGCTATATCTACTTAATGAAGCATAGGTCGGAAACCTTTGAAAAGTTCAAAGAATTTCAGAATGAGGTAGAAAATCATCGTGACAAAAAGATTAAGTTTCTGCGATCTGATCGCGGAGGCGAATACTTAGTCATGAGTTTGGCCAACATCTGAGTGATCGTGGAATCGTTTCACAGCTTACGCCTCCCGGAACTCCACAGCGAAACGGAGTGTCGGAAAGACGTAACCGAACCCTGTTAGACATGGTAAGGTCGATGATGTCTCTTACAGATCTACCAATATCTTTTTGGGGTCACGCACTACTCACTGCCGCTTATACATTAAACAGAGCACCGTCTAAGTCTGTTGAGACGACGCCATTTGAATTATGGTATGGGAAGAAACCCAATGTGTCGCATCTCAAAGTTTGGGGTTGTGAAGCTTATGTAAAACGTTTACAACCAAGCAAACTCGATCCCAGATCAGACAAATGTTACATTGTAGGTTATCCCAATAACACCATTGGGTATTCCTTCTACCAATAGTCCGAAGGCAAAAAATTTTTTGCAAGAGTTGGACACTTTCTCGAGAAAGAGTTTCTCGCTAAAGAATTAAGTGGGAGGACAGTACAACTTAATGAGATTAGTGAATCTTCGGCAACCGTTGATATGGCTAAGGAACCGGAAGAAATTCAGCTAATTATCCCTACGACCGAGCCGGAAGTTGTCGCATGTGATGCGGAAACTTCAGACAATGTTGTAACTGAACCACGCAGATCAGGTAGGGCTATCCAGCCACCTGAATGGTTTCATAACGAAATCTTCAATCTTGAAGACGATGAACCTACGCACTACAAGGAAGCGATGGCGGGGCCCAGCTCAAAGGAATGGCTCAAGGCCATGAAATCCGAGATGGAATCCATGTACGAAAACCAAGTTTGGAACTTGGAAGAACTTCCAAAAGGCGTAAAGCCCATTGGTTGTAAATGGATTTTCAAGAAAAAGACAGACGCGGATGGTAACATTACTATCCACAAAGCTAGACTTGTCGCGAAAGGGTTCACGCAAGTTCCAGGAGTGGACTACGACGAGACTTTCTCGCCTGTAGCTATGCTTAGGTCCGTTCGGATATTACTAGCAATTGCTGCTTATTTTGATTATGAAATATGGCAGATGGACGTCAAAACGGCTTTCCTAAATGGAAACCTCAAAGAGGATGTATACATGATACAGCCAGAAGGTTTTGTCGTTCATAAGGATGCTGGAAAAGTATGCAAACTTCAGAAAGCCATTTATAGTCTGAAGCAAGCGTCAAGGAGTTGGAACATTCATTTTGATGAAGTAGTCAAACAGTGTGGCTTCATCAGGAATGACGAAGAATCTTGTGTTTACAAGAAGTTTAGTGGGAGCGCAAAAGCATTTCTAATCTTGTATGTGGATGACATATTATTGATTGGAAATGACGTGAATTTTCTTAACGAAATAAAAGACTCATTGAAAAAGAGTTTTTCAATGAAAGACTTAGGCGAAGCGGCATATGTATTGGGCATTAGAATCTATAGAGATAGATCAAGACGCCTAATAGCGCTTAGCCAAAGCACGTACATTGACAAGGTGTTGAAAAGGTTCAACATGGAGAACTCCAAGAAAGGCCTTCTCCCCATGTCACCTGGCACAGTACTTTGCGAGAATCAGTGTCCTCGGACTCTCGATGAGCGAGTACAAATGATTGATGTTCCATATGCCTCGGCAGTTGGTTCTATTATGTATGCCATGCTATGTACAAGACCGGACGTTTCCTATGCGCTAAGTGTTAGCAGCCGGTACCAAAGTGATCCAGGATTGGAACACTGGGCCGCAGTCAAGGGTATTCTTAAGTACCTCAGAAGGACCAAGGATTTACTCCTTGTGTACGGAGGTGATGAAGAGCTCATTGTAAGTGGTTACACTGATGCAGGCTTCATGACTGACCCAGTTGACTTCAAATCTCAATCAGGCTATGTTTTCATATTGAACGGCGGCGCAGTTGATTGGAAAAGTTCCAAACAAAAGACTGTGGCGGATTCTACGACGGAGGCGGAATATGTTGCAGCTTCAGAAGCCTCCAAGGAGGCGGTATGGATCAAGCAATTTCTTGAAGACCTTGGTATGGTTCCAAGTGCTTTGGACCCGGTGGAGATCTATTGTGATAATAGTGGCGCCGTGGCTCAGGCAAGGGAGCCAAGTTCGCACCATAAGACAAGACATATTGAACGCAAATATAAACTCATTCAACATCATATCAAAGCGGGTTTAGTGAAAGTACGCAAAGCTCACACGGATCTGAACGTGTCAGACCCGATGACAAAGCCTCTACCACGAGCAAAGCATTAGCAGCACCGGATAGCCATTGGTGTTAGGGAAGCCATGTAACTGGATTATGACTCTAGTGCAAGTGGGAGTCTGTAGGAGATAAGCCCTAGAGGCAGTAATAACAGTTATTTTGTATCTCCGAGTTCGTAATGAATGTTTATGTTCCATGCTATAACTGCAATGATTCTCGAGTCTACAATAACCACGAGGCTCGGAGGGAAACTCATGTGCATGTGTGGTATAATAAACGGAAAATATATTCCTAGTCATGCCTCTATGACTGGCTCAAGTATTGCATGATGATCCTGTTTTCCTGATCAAGGGCATGTCTATGCCGGCAATTTTGAGGGCGCAATGTTAGTAGAACACTTGTGTTGAATCGACCCGAATTGATGTTATGCTATGAGATACATTCGCCACAAGTTAATGGTTAATAACACAGAGATTGTTAATGTTTGCATAATTCCTTAGACCATGAGAGTATTGAGTTCCTTCGTACTTGATTCGTGAACTTTGGGGTTTGTTAAACGTCATCCGTAACTGGGTGGCTATTACGGCGGCTTACGGGTTCACGGAAAAGTACGACAAGAAACGAGATAGCTCAAGATTGGGATTTGCTCCTCCGACGATGGAGAGATATTCTCGGGCCCTCTCGGTGTTACGGCATCCATCATCGTCTGGCCAGACACATTGTGATTTGATCACTAGGATGCCGGAACACGGAAACGAGAAAAGAGAACAAAACCGGTAACGAGGTAACTTGCATGGTGGACAAGTTGTTGATCCACGGGGATGCAATAAATCTCACCTCGGGTGTTTGTAATATATCGTGAAGCAACAGGAATAGCACACGGCAACTGGAGGTTCGCTCGAATATTCATTCGTGTGGGTATAGGGGTCAATATGGCTGTCCACGGCTCCGATGTTGATCATTGATCGGAAAGTGTTCCGGGTCATGTCTATACTTCACCGAACATATAGGGTCACACGCTTAAGGGTCATCTATCTGCTGAATACTAGACGGGGAGTCTGAGAGAAAATCACCGGAAAAGTTTCGGACGCAACGGAAACGTTCCGGAGAGGACACCGGAATAGTTCCGGTAAAACTGAAAAGTTGTTTCAGGGGATACCATTAAGTCAAATTGGTTTTGGCACACGCCTGGAAATTCTTGGAGGATGCCAGAAGTGTTCTGGAAACTTCTGGGAATTTTCCGGGATAAAAACCGGAAATGTTCCGGAGCTGCCGGAACCGATTTGGTTGCTTTTCGCAGATGAAAATCACTAATCCGAAATCATTTGTGTGGGTACTGGAATTATTCTAAGACCCATAGAAATATTTTAAGGGTCATCTATCTGTTGAATACTAGACGGGGAGTCTGAGAGAAAATCACCGAAAAAGTTTCGGACGAAACGGAAACGTTCCGGATGGAACACCGGAATAGTTCCGGTGAAACTGAAAAGTTGTTTCATGGTATTCCATTAAGTCAAATTGGTTCCGGCACATGTCTGGAAATTCTAGGAGGGTGCCAGAATCGTTCTGGTAAATTCTGGAATTTTTCCGGAGAGAAAACCGAAAATGTTCCAGAGTAGCCGGAACCGCTATGATAGCTTTTCGCTGAAGAAAACATTGTTCCGAAATTGTTTCGGAACGCGTTCAAAATTGTTTGTGTGGGTACTGGAATTGTTCTAGGCACACAGAAATAATTTGGGATTTAACGGACGAAGAAAAATGTCTTCATGAATAGTGAAAGTGCTTTTTGGATATTTTTGGGAAAGCACCTTTTTGGATATTTCCAAAAAGGCTTCTAGATGGACTTGGTGGCCAAGGAAGCCCCCCATGGGGGGGCCCCCAAGATGTGGCCGGCCAAGGGAGGTGGGGCTCCATGGAGCTCCACTTGCCACCCTTCTTTGCTTTATTCTTTTTAGAAAAGGCATAAAGTGGGGGCACTTTTGGTATTTGTGAATACCATCTTTACCCCTTGGCTATCCTATAAATAGAGGTGAGGGGGCAGCCCCATATGCTTCATCCTTGCTCTCATACACATGCCATTTGACTTGTCTGGCTTCTCTCTCCCTCCCTCGAAATAGTTTCGTAGAGCCGAAAGGCTGTCTGGGTTCCGGCAGGAACTAGCTCTGGACGGCGAAGCCCTGCCGGATAGCTGACACCGTATGTGTGCAACCCCGTAGAGAGATTGTAGTTTCGATCTTTTGCCCGAGGGGCTGTTTTCGAGTGTCCACCCGAAGGGCTGTTCGAGTTACCGTTCGAGTTTCTGGAGTCCTCCCGAAGGGCTGTCCGGGTTACTGTTCGGGTTCCGAGGGTCCTCCCGAAGGGTTGTCCGCGACATCGTCCGGGGGACTGTCCGACCGCCTCCCGAAGGGCTGTCCGGAGTTGGAGTACATCCTTGCGGTTGGGAGGTTGTAAATCCTAGCTGCAGGGATCTGCACCGACGATCTACACCGACTCTTCTTCCGCTGCGCTTCGAGTCAGTACGGATCAGATCAAACCTTGTATGCAGTCTCCATAGTGATCCTGGGCGTGCTCGCTGTACCAAAAAAATTTGTTTTCTGTCGCGTTCCCCTACACCGAGCTCATCACCAGCCTCCCCATCCTCCTCTAGCCCTCCCTGCCCTATCTATTTAGCGCGAAGAGCTCTCTGTTCCTCCCATGGCCGCCATGGCCGCCTCGGTCCTCGCTCAAATACGAGCGAACCAAGCTCTCCCTCTCCTTGCTGCCACCACCAGTAGCTCCACAACGTCGCGGCAAGCCCTCCCCTACTCTCGCCTGCTCCAAGGAGTGCCCCTAGACGCGGGTTCAAAAAGCGGCCGACGGCCTCCTCCGCAGATGCTCAAGCCGCCACCACTCCGGTCCTCCTCGGCGTCCGTACGGTGTGGGGATGGATGCGACATTCCCTGCCGAGCTCACCGGTAGCCAGAGCATCGCCGGAGGTGCCCTATAGCTCCGGCAATCGCCGGTCGAGCGCCTCTGTTCCTCGGCCGAGCTCGGGCAGGCGAGGTTGAAGACGAAGACCACCTGCCAGCGGGCCCCACCGCTCGGCGGGCCCCGCATGTCAGCCGCACGAGGGCGTTGACCCGGACCAGCTGAGGTGGCAAGTGGAAGCGTACTTCTGAGAAGTGCGTCTTCGTTTAACTGAAAGCGTACTCTGCTGCGTTGTCTGTGAGAAATACGCTTTCGTTACTACGGAGACGTATTTCAGAAAAGGCGCTTTCTCTTTTTCAGCCCAGAGCCGAAAGTGCTAATTTGCGGACGTCCATCCGTTAAGGGCAGAAGTGGACAGATTTTTATTCTTTTTCTGCCTAACGAACGAACGGCCGTATCTCGACAACCGTAACTCCGATTCAGGTGATTCCAAAGCCCGCGATCTCAGTTCGTCGAGCCCGTTCCGATGGTATCATTTTCATGAGTTTTTCACACTGAAAATGTCCATTTTGCCCTTGCCCCTACTCAGCTCCGTCGGGAGGGAAACTTTTCCGGCGATTCTTTTCGCGAGTTCATCGCACTTCTCCCCGGTGAATCCTTCACCCCCAGGCAAGCCACAACAGCCACTTGCATGATGGCATTGCAATAGCCATGGTTTCCACTTGAATATTTAATAATTGTTTGCTCATTTAATTATTTTGTGAATGCTATGTATATGCTTGTGAATCCATGCTCATTGCTTATGCCATGTTCACTTTCATCTAGTAAGTTATATGATTAATTGCTAAGGATATTCTTATCATGTTTTAAACCTTGTAATTATTTACAATGCTAGTGATAATGTTATGCTCACATGAGTAGTTACGGTTTGATACGAAAATACTTGTCATAGTCATGATCATCGTTATGCCATGCTCATTTGCATTCCGTAGCATAAATGATTTATCATCGTTCATGTCATGATGCTAAATGGTTATGCTGCCAATCCATGGTTACACTGATATCATGCTCATCTACATTGTTATTTCATTATGTATTTTATTGTGACTCTGCTCGTCACCATTCAAGTTAAACCTGACATTAAACGAACTTGAACAAATCTGTTGGCTGAGTCATGGTGCCACCGAATCGAGCTCACCAGTGCAACCACACTTGCCTGGATGGGGAGGCCCTAATGCGGTCTATTGTCATGCCTCTCGCCGGTGCCTCCTACTAGGGAAGGTTATGGGTGCACGCTACCCTGATCAGGTAGGCTACCATAAGCCTTGAGTACCCAAGTTGTATGGATCCGAGGTCCCCATTTGGGACGATGTTTATGTTTGTCCACGACGGTGGCAGCCACAGAGGTGGCGGATGTCACATGTTGACATCGGGGTAACCCAGGACATAGCCCAAAGGGGAGTTTGTCAGAGTGGCCGGGAGAGTGTCATGCAATAGATTGGTTTTGTCGGAACGTCGTTGGTCCACCCGAATGGGAGCACGAGGCCATGAGTTCCGTGGTGTGGGTACAGTGTAGTAACCTCTGCAGAGTGTATAATCTATCGATAGCCGCGTCCTCGGTCATGGACACAGTTCGTAGTAGGTCACACTATGGGTCAACAGTAATAATAATCTGAATAATAACAACCCCGGTTCAATGAGAAAAGAAGTTGATTGATCTTTACGTGATCATGAGAGGATCACGATGGTATCGTGGATACCGATGTTGATTGATTATGAGGTGATCGAGTGATGATCACGATGGTAAGTTTGAGATTACAAAATAACCTCCGAGCAGAGTAAGTTGGTCCATGAGACCTTAAACGTCGACCCCCTTGCATGCTAGTGCTAGTATCATCATGTTCATATCATGAATTATATGTACATGCCATGCTCATGTTGTTGCCATGCTCATGTTGTTGCCATGCTCATGTTGTTCAAGTAGTATCGTGTTCATCATTGATGATTAACCTGTAAATGCTATGAAGTTGTATGTCTTGATTGCTTTGGTTGCTGTGAGCTTGCGAGTACATTCAAAGTACTCACCTGGCGTGTCATGCCAGATTGCAGGTGATGCCGTGATTTCTTGTTTGTCGAGGATCCCGAGGTTGCGCTCCAGGATACGTCCCAGCCAGAGTCCCTACGGAGTGGAGTTCATCACTGTCGTCGTTGTTCCGCTGCTAGAAGTTATTCCGCTACGAGATGTTCCGCTGCTAGCATAGAGCTATCTGAGCAGGCGAAGTGTCGCCGTGCCCCTGTAACCTTCGCGCTTTCAGAACCTCTGTACCCGTTATATTTGTAATAAAGAGCTGATTTGTTCTATGCCAAGCAGTGCCGTATTCCAGAAGACTTGATCTCTGGGCTGGAATACGGGGTGTTCCGGTCTCTCTGAGCCGGGGTGCCACAATTGTGCCATCCAGGAGAGAGGTGGCGCTGGTATCCACCCTGCTCACAACGACCCGGAGTGCAAAGGGCGATGGGCCCAAGACCCCTGAGCGCTTAGGATGTAGACCGGCGGGGACCTCTCTTCGGAGCCTAGGTAGGACTACGTCGTGTCGATCAGCCGAGGCCGGGCATGACCGAGAAAAGTGTGTCCGGCCAGAGTTAATCGAGCATGTTGGGTAACAGTAGTGCACCCCTGCAGGGAAGTTATCTATTCGAATAGCCGTGTCCAAGGTAACAGGACGCTCAGTGTTGTATCCCGATCTACTACAACTTGAACTGGATACCTGTGATACTTAATAATTTGTTAGCTCTAGGATCGCTTTCTCGCAGGGAGTCGAGGAAGGATCCCTGGGCATTGCTACTATTACTTATTACTTTATGTTATGCTACTAATCTGCACTCTTCTAATGCTGCAAGACGCTGCAAGATGCTAGTCTTCGATAGGCTAGGCCTTCCCCTCTATTCTGGCATTTCTGCAGTACAGTCCACAGATACAGCATCTTCCCTTTGATACCGATGCATACTTAGCATAGATCTAATGTAAGTCTTGCGAGTACTTTGGATGAGTACTCACAGTTGCTTTGCTACCTCTTTTTCCCCATACCCAATTGCTGCGATCAGATGACGGAGTCCCGGAGACAGCTGATCCCGTTAACGACTACTACTACCCCGACGGAGCCTACTACTACATGGAGACCGACGACCAGGAGTAGTTTAGGAGGCTCCCAGGCAGGAGGCCTGCGCCTTTTCGATCTAGTTATCGTTGTTTTGCTCAGCCTTCTCAAGGCATCCTTGTCTAACTATGTCTGTACTCAGATGTTTATGCTTCCACTGACTCTTGTGTAACTCGAGCTTATGTATTCGAGCCCTCGAGGCCCCTGGCTTGTAATATAAAGCTTGTATTATTTTATTTTGTGTCTAGAGTTGTGTTATGATATCTTCCCTTGAGTCTCTGATCTTGATCGTGCGCATTTGCGTGTATGATTAGTGCACGGTCGGGCCGGGGGCGTCACACCGTATCACGTACCTCTTCCTTTTCAGGGTTCTGGAGTGTTCTAGAAGGTCTCTCTTATGTATTCCTCCGGTGTAATTGTTTCAATAATATTAGTTTGAATATTAATGGGAGTACCTGAAATATAGTGCTTAATTCTTTGCCCATTCACCACTCTCAGATTAGTGCCTTCGGAGTTGTTTATTTTGATGGCACCGGAGCGATAAATTTCTTCGATGATATATGGTCCTTCCCATTAAGAGAGAAGTTTTCCTGCAAAGAATCTCAAACGAGAATTGTACAATAGAACTTGCTCACCCACTTTAAATTCTCGTTTTTGAATTCTTCTATCATGCCATCTTTTAACTTTTTCTTTAAACAATTTGGCATTTTCATAAGCTTGGGTTCTCCATTCATCTAATTAGCTAATATCAAATAACCTCTTTTCACCGGCAAGTTTAAAATCATAATTGAGTTCTTTAATCGCCCAATATGCTTTATGTTCTAACTCAAGAGGTAAATGACATGCTTTTCCATAAACCATTTTATAAGGAGACATACCCATAGGATTTTTATAAGCAGTTCTATAAGCCCATAATGCATCGTCAAGTTTCTTAGACCAATTCTTTCTAGATCTATTGACGGTTTTTTGCAAAATTAATTTTATTTCTCTATTGCTCAATTCAACTTGACCACTAGTTTGAGGGTGATAGGGAGATGCAATTCTATGGTTGAGATCATATTTAGCAAGCAATTTACGGAATGCACCATGAATAAAATGTGAACCACCATCAGTCATTAAATATCTAGGGACTCCAAACCTTGGGAAAATAACTTCTTTAAGCATTTTAATAGAAGTGTTATGATCAGCACTACTAGTTGGAATAGCTTCTACCCACTTAGTAACGTAATCAACAGCAACTAAAATATGTGTATACCCATTGGATTTAGGAAAAGGTCCCATATAATCAAATCCCCAAACATCAAATGGTTCAACAACAAGTGAATAATTCATAGGCATTTCCTGACGTCTACCAACATTTCCAATTCTTTGACATTCATCACAAGATAAGACAAACTTACGAGCATCCTTGAAAAGAGTAGGCCAATAAAAACCAGATTGTAATACCTTGTGTGCAGTTCTGTCTCCCGCATGGTGTCCTCCGTAAGCCTCGGAATGACACTTCTGTAGGATTTGTTCCTGTTCATGCTCAGGTATACAACGTCTAATAATACCATCTACTCCTTCTTTGTAAAGATGTGGGTCATCCCAAAAGTAATGTCTTAAATCATAGAAGAACTTTTTCTTTTGTTGGTATGTGAAACTAGGTGGTATAAATTTAGCAACAATATAATTAGCATAGTCTGCATACCAAGGAGTATTACGAGAAGCGTTTATGACAGCTAACTTTTCATCAGGAAAATCATCATTAATAGGAAGTGGGTCATCAAGAACATTTTTAATTCTAGACAAATTATCTGCTACGGGATTCTCAGCTCCCTTTCTATCAATAATATGCAAGTCAAATTCTTGTAGCAACAAAACCCACCTAATGAGTCTAGGTTTATCATCTTTCTTTTCCATAAGATATTTAATAGCAGCATGATCGGTGTGAACAGTTACTTTAGAATCAACTATGTAAGATCTGAATTTAACACATGCAAACACAACTGCTAGAAATTCTTTCTCAGTAGTAGCATAATTTCTTTGGGCACTGTCTAGAGTTTTACTAGCATAATGGATAACATTTAATTTCTTATCAACTCTCTGTCCTAGAACAGCACCAATAGCATAATCACTAGCATCACACATAATTTCAAAAGGCAAGTTCCAATCAGGTGGTTGAACAATAGGTGCAGTGGTTAAGGCTTTCTTAAGTGTTTCAAAGGCTTCTAGACAATCATCATAAAAAACAAATGGAACATCTTTTTGCAAAAGATTGGTAAGAGCCCTAGAAATTTTAGAGAAGTCTTTAATAAATCCCCTATAAAAACCAGCATGACCAAGGAAACTTCTTATACCTTTAATATCCTTAGGACATGGCATTTTCTCAATAGCATCAACCTTAGCTTTATCAACTTCAATACCTCTTTCAGAAATTTTATGCCCCAAGACAATGCCTTCATTCACCATAAAGTGGCACTTCTCCCAATTCAAGACAAGATTAGTTTCTTCACATCTCTGCAAAACTTGATCAAGGTTGCTTAAGCAATCACGAAAAGAAGTTCAGTAAACAGAGAAATCATCCATGAATACCTCAACAATCTTTTCACAAAAGTCAAAGAATACAACAGTCATACATGTTTGAAAGGTAGCAGGTGCATTGCATAAACCAAAAGGCATACGTCTATAAGCATAAGTTCCAAAAGGACAAGTAAAGGTGGTTTTCTCTTGGTCGGATTGTGATATGGGTATTTGAGAAAAACCAGAATAACCATCTAGGAAACAAAAGTGTGTATGCTTAGACAATCTTTCTAACATTTTATCAATAAAAGGTAAGGGGTAATGATCTTTTCTAGTGGCTTTGTTTAATTTTCTAAAATCAATTACCATCCTATAACCAGTTACAATTCTTTGTGGAATGAGTTCATTTTTATCATTAGGAACAACGGTAATTCCCCCTATCATAGGGACACAATGAACGGGACTTACCCATCTACTATCAGCTATGGGATAGATTATACCTGCTTCCAGAAGCTTTAATATTTCAGTTCTTACCACCTCTTTCATCTTAGGGTTTAATCGTCATTGGTGGTCGACAACTGGTTTAGCATCAGGCTCCATATTAATTTTGTGCTGACATAGAGTGGGACTAATGCCCTTAAGATCATCAAGAGTATATCCAATAGCAGCTCGGTGATTCTTTAGAGTTTTTAGTAATCTCTTTTCTTCATGCTCTGAAAGGTTAGCACTGATAATAACAGGATGTATCTTCTTTTCATCAAGGTAAGCATATTTCAATGTATTAGGCAATTGCTTCAATTCAAATATAGGATCACCCTTAGGTGGAGGAGGGCCTCCAAGAGTTTCAACATGCAAATTGTGTTTAAGGATAGGTGGTTGATCAAAGAACATCTTATCTATTTCATTTCTTTCATTCATATGCATATCATTTTCATGGTCTAGAAAATATTGTTCTAACGGATCAGTAGGAGGTACGGCAATAGAAGCAAGACCAATAATTTCATCTTTACTAGGCAATTCCTTATCATGAGGTTGTCTATGAAACTTGGATAAATTTAACTCATGAGACATACCACCAAAATCAACACTAACAGTTTCTTTAGCGCAATCAATCTTAGCATTAACAGTGTTCAAGAAAGGTCTACCAAATATAATGGGACAAAAATCATCTTGTGGAGAACCGAGGACTAGAAAAACAGTAGGGTGTTTTATTTTTCCACACAAGACTTCAACATCTCTAATGATCCCAAGTGGTGTAATGGTATCTCTGTTTGCAAGCTTAATAGTAACATCAATGTCCTCTATTTCAACAAGTGCAATATCATTCATGATTTCTTGATATAAGGTAAACGGAATAGCACTCACACTAGCACCCAAATCACATAAGCCATGATAACAATGATCTCCTATTTTAACAGAGACAACAGGCATGCCTACTACAGATCTGTTTTTATCTTTAGGATCTGGTTTAGCAATTCTAGCTGCTTCATCACAGAAGTAAATAACATGACCATCTATATTATCGACCAAGAGATCTTTAACCATAGCAACATTAGGTTCAACTTTAATTTGTTCAGAAGGTCTAGGTGTTATAATATTACTTTTGTTAACCACAGTTGAAACTTTAGCATGTTCCTTAATCCTAACAGGAAAAGGTGGTTTCTCAATATAAGTAGTAGGCACAACTGGATCAGCATGGTAAACAATTGTTTCTTCTTTAACACTAACGGGTTCTTCTTTTAATTCAATAGTTGGGTGATATTTAAACCACTTCTCTTTAGGGAGATCAACATGAGTAGCAAAGGATTCACAAAAGGAGGCTACTATCTCAGAGTCAAGTCCATATTTAGTGCTAAACTTATGAAAAGCATCGGTAGCCATAAAATATTTAACACAATCGAACTCAAGTATTATACCTAACTCATTACCTTTGTCGAGTTCCCAATCTTCAGAGTTGCGTTTAATTCTTTCCATAAGATCCCATCTGAATTCAATAGTTTTCTTCATAAAAGTGCCAGTCGAAGAAGAATCGAGCATGGTTTGATTGCATGAGAAAGCCGAGCATAAAAATTATGTAAGATAATTTTTCTTGAGGGCTCATGATTGGGGCATGTGTACATCATGTACTTAAGCCTCCCTCAAGCTTGAGCGATGCTTTCTCCTTCACGAGGCCAAAAATTATATATATAATTCCGATCACGATGAACCAAATGCATAGGATAAAATTTCTGATGGAATTCCAATTTCAATCGGTTCTAGTCCCATGTATCAGTATCATCACATAGCCTATACCATGTCAATGCCTTTCCCTCCAAAGATAAAGGGAATACTTTCTTCTTAACTCCATCTCCGGATAAACCTGTAAGCTTAAATATTCCACAAATTTCATCCACATAGATCAAGTGCATATCAGGATGTACCGTTCCATCTCCTGCATAAGGATTAGCTAGCAGTTTCTCTATCATACCTGGAGGAATTTCATACGAAATATTTTCAGTAGGTGCAGTAGGTTGAGGAGCAACTATTTGTGTTTCCGGTCGAGGTGAAGATACCCCGAACAAACCCCTCAAAGGATTACTTTCCATAGTGACAAGCAACAGTAAATTTCAGCACGTAATATAAATGTTTCCTTACCAAATTCCACTCACCAAAGGCGCTTTACTCCCCGGCAACGGCGCCAGAAAAGAGTCTTGATGACCCACAAGTATAGGGGATCAATCGTAGTCCTTTCGATAAGTAAGAGTGTCGAACCCAACAAGGAGCAGAAGGAAATGACAAGCGGTTTTCAGCAAGGTATTTTCTTCAAGCACTGAAATTATCGGTAACGAGTAGTTTGATAGCAAGATAATTTGTAACAAGTGACAAGTAGCATTAGTAACAAAGAGTGCAGTAAGGTGGCCCAATCCTTTTTGTAGCAAAGGACAAGCCGGAATGATCTCTTATAGTAAGCAAAGCGTTCTCAAGGACACATGGGAATTTCATCTAGTCACTTTCATCATGTTGGTTTGATTCGCGTTCGCTACTTTGATAATTTGATATGTGGGTGGACCGGTGCTTGGGTCCTGTTCTTACTTGAACAAGCCTCCCACTTATGATTACCCCCTCTCGCAAGCATCCGCAACTATGAAAGAAGAATTAAGATAACTCTAACCATAGCATTAAACATATGGATCCAAATCAGCCCCTTACGGAATAGCGCGTAAACTAGGGTTTAAGCTTCTGTCACTCTAGCAACCCATCATCTAATTACTACTCCACAATGTATTCCCTTAGGCCCAAAGATGGTGAAGTGTCATGTAGTCGACGTTCACATGACACCACTAAGAGAATCAACAACATACATATCATCAAAATATCGAACGAATACCAAATTCACATGATTACTTATGACAAGACTTCTCCCATGTCCTCAAGAACAAAAGTAACTACTCACAAATCATAATAATGTTCAAGATCAGAGGGGTATTAAATAGCATAATGGATTTGAACATATAATCTTCCACCAAATAAACCAACTAGCATCAACTATAAGATGTAATCAACACTACTAGCAACCCACAGGTACCAATCTGAGGTTTTGAGACAAAGATTGAATACAAGAGATGAACTAGGGTTTGAGATGAGATGGTGCTGGCGAAGATGTTGATGGAGATTGGTCCTCCCACAATGAGAGGATCGTTGGTGATGTCGATGGCGACGATTTCCCGCTCCCGGAGGGAAGTATCCCCGGCAGAATCTCTCCGCCGGAGAGCAAAAGTGCTCCTGCCCAAGTTCCACCTCGAGATGGCGGCGCACCATCCCCAAAGCCTTCTCTATATTTTTTCTAGGGAAAATAGACTTATATACCAGAAAATGGGGGCCAGAGGCTGGCCAGGGGCCCCACGAGCCACCAGGGCGCGCCTGGGGGGGTGGCGCGCCCTGGTGCCTCGTGGGCTCCTGGGTGGCCCCCTCTGGTATTTCTTTCTTCCAGTATTTTTTATTTATTCCAAAATAAATCTCCGTGAAATTTCAGCTCATTTGGAGATGTGCAGAATAGGTATCTCTGACATAGCTTTTTCAGGTCCAGAATTCCAGTTGCCGGCAATCTCCCTCCTTGTGTAAATCTTGCATATTAAGAGAGAAAAGGCATTAGAATTGCTCCACAAAGTGTTATATTGATTAAAAACACTATAAATAACAGTAGCAAAACATGCTGCAAAATGGACGTATCATCACACCAGAGCTCCCTGTTCTTGTTTGAGGGGTAAGGTCAGCTCAGTGTAGCGTGTAGAATACCCTAGACATAGTTTGGCTCCGTGTGGGACGTGGCAATGTCGTGGCCACGCGGTGACCACGTACAGAGCACGCCAAATGCCTGCCCTGTGCACCAGATGCTTCGGGAGCCGTCTCCGGCAGGCCGTGGCTTGTCTTGAAGTGCCGACGAGCTCCCCACCGAGTGCGTCAGTCTTCTGGAGGCCTCTCCCCCTCGCCCCCTAGCTCTTGGCCGGCTGTGCCGACGTCGAGGCGCTGTTGGGACGCGGTATCGCGTGCCGAGAGGATTTGGTCGCTAGCGAGCATCGTCTACAGCTCTCCCCCGAGCCTATTTAAGTGCCCCTCGAGCCCCTACATTGCCAGCAGCCCCAACCCCCTCCCGACCGAGCTCACAGAGCTCCTCTTCCCCATCCATGGCCGAAGGCCGCCGCCCGATTTCCTCGGCCATTCCCTATCCGTGGACATCCCCCTTTCCTTCCTTAGCCACCCAGAGGAGCCATAGTGCCCGCCTAGGCCACTGCCCTCTCCAATTTGGGCCGGAGTAGCCCGTGGCCGCAGTCCCCAAGTGCCACCACGGCCGTTCCTTCGGCCGCCCGTGGCCGTCCTTCCTCCAAGCCCCGAGCTCCCCTGAGACTACCCCTGGGCGCGGGGCGGCACCGCAGGCTCGCCTGGCTCGCCAGCGGGTGCAGCCGACGGGAGGAGCGCCGGCGTCGAGCCCGGCCGAGCGCCCCTGCTCCCACCCCTGTCTCCGTCGCGGGGAAGAAGACAGCCCAGGGAGGAGGAGAGAAATCAACGCGGGGCCCACCTGTAAGCGACCTAAGCCCGGGCCCAGCCGATTTAAGTGGAAGCGCACTTTGGCAGAATACGCTTTCTCTTTAGGAAAGCGTAATCAGCTGCGGCCTCCGACAAAAATACGTCTTCCTTCACTAACAGCGCATTTTCATAAATACGTTTTCTCTCTCAGCCCCGTTGCCGAAACTGCTAAATTGTGAATGCTCACCCGTTAAGAGCAGAAAAGCACAGTTTCTGCCTGTTTTTCTGCCTAACGAATGAACGGCCACAACTTTTTAACCGCAACTCCGAATCAGGTGATTCCAAAGCCCACTTTCTCAGTTCATCGAGCTCGTTCCGATGGCATTACTCTCATAATGTTTACACATTCTGAAAATGCCCATTTTGCCCCTGCCCTCTATTCAGCCCCTGCGAGAGAGAATCTTTTTCGGCAAATTCTTTCGCGAGATGATCGCACTTCTTCCCTGAGTATTCCTTCACCCCAGGCAAGCCGACCATCTAATATAGGCCCTAAAGTATTGCTCTGTGTTATTCTTGCATGTTTAATTAATGAATATGCTTGTGCTAGAAATAATTAAACCCCTGATAGTTTGTATTACTGTTTGCAATACTTGCTAGTATTCATCATATTATCGCACTAGTGGCTCGAAGGTGACAGTATGGAGATAGGTTGTTATGTTTTCATTGTGCATTACTACTGTTATTGCAATGATAAAGAATGTGACTTAATAATGACAACCTCCTCCATCGGCTGGATCGAGTCATAGTGCCACTGAACCGAACTTTCCAAGTGCAGCCACATTTGTCGGTATGGCACGGCCTTGACTTGGTATGTTGTCTTGCCTCTTATCGGTACCACCAAAGAGGGAAGGTTATGCGTGCGTGCTACCCTGGCCTGGTAGGCAACGATAACCTTGTGAGCCCAAGTTGTTTAGCCGGCGTCCCCATTTGGGACAGTTTAGTTTGGCCACGACGGTGGCAGGTGTTAGGAGTGAAACAGGGGCCACCCAGGACATGACCCGGAAGGGGTATGATTGTCGGCAGGACCGTAAGAGTGCTAGGCAATAGACAAGTTCTGTTGGAGCAGCACCGGTCCACCCGCATGGGAACATGTACTAAAGTATGAGGCCGGGAGCTCCATAGTGTGGGTAAAGTGCGCAACCTCTGCAGAGTGTAAATCTATTCGAATAGCCGCATCCTCGGTCATGGGATACAATTTGTACTAGGTCACACTATTTGGTCTAGGTCGAGTTTGGAGGAGTTAACCGAATGATTACTAAGAACGGACCAGATAAGGTAAGCTTTGTCAGATTTACAGCACAGATGCCTGGACATCGGATGATGTCAGGAAGTTGAGATGTTAGCCATGGGATGGCTATGAAGGAGATGGTCGGATAACCCTAAGAACTTGGATATGGTCCAGAGGGATCATGAGAGGAACTTAATAAGTTACATGCACCGTTACACTTTACCTAACTGCATTTACTTTGGTAGTTCCCATGCTAGGTAATCCTGTTACGACATGATGAGTAATATTTCTAGATAATTCTGCCATAACATGATAACTAATATTGTTAAGATAAAAAGTACATGCTTGAATGCCATGGATTGCTATGCTTGGTGTATATGTTATTTGGTTTGCTTGCGAGTACATTCCAAAGTACTCAGCGGCCTTCAATGTGGCCAGGTTCAACTAAGGATCCGTCGAGGAGCGGGAGCGTTCACGAGCTAGAGGAGTAACCCAGTCAGATCCCTATGGATTGGAGCCTCTCCAAGTCCGTGCTGCCTTAGTTAGTCTTTTTCCGCTGCCCCGTCTTTGTAACCATGATGTATTTATTCCAGCCACAACAGATGGCTAATAAATATATTCTTATTACAGTTGTGCCTATGTTCATGACACTTGTTGTAAACGCGCACGCCAGAGTGATTTCCTGGGCTGGTGTGTGCGGCGACCGTCTGGCTACAGTGGTAATCAGGCGGGGCGCCACATATATGACCACCGCCGTGTGATACGTCTCCAACGTATCTATAATTTATGAAGTATTCATGCCATGTTTATTATAGTTTTGTATGATTTTGGTGCACTTTTATATGGCTTTTATATGATTTTCATGGACTAACATATTGACCTAGTGCCCAGTGCCAGTTGCTGTTTTCTGCTTGTTTTTGGTTTTCCAAAAAATCCATATCAAATGAAGTCCAAACGCAGCGAAACTTTTTGACGATTTTTTCTGGAACATAAGAGACACTAGAAGCTTTGGGAGGAGGCCAGAAGACCCACAGGGGCCCCACGAGCCACCAGGGCGCGCCACCCCCCCCCCCCCCCCCAGGCGCGCCCTGGTGCCTCGTGGGTCCCCTGTGGCCCTTCTTCACGTGATTCCAACGCCAAAAAATCATATATATTCAGAAACCCCCGAAAGTTAACCTAGATGAGTTTTTACGCCGCCGCAAGCCTCTGTACCTCCATGATCTAATCTACAGCCCTTTTCCGGCACCCTGTCGGAGGGGGGGAATCATCACCGGAGGCCATCTTCATCATCCCGGCGGTCTCCATGACGAGGAGGGAGTAATTCACCCTCGGGGCTGAGGGTTTGTACCAGTAGCTATGTGTTTTATCTCTCTCTTTCGTGTTCTTGATATGGCACGATCTTGATGTATCGTGAGCTTTGTTAATATAGTTGGATCATATGGTGTTTCTTCCCTCTCTATCTTTGTTGTGATGAATCGAATCTTTTCCCTTTGAGGTTTCGTTATTGTCGGATTGAATATTTCAGATTTGAGAACACTTGATGTATGTCTTACATATGAATACCCGTGGTGAAAATGGGGTATTATATTGATTCACTTAATATATGTTTTGGCATTCAACTCGCGGATTCCCGCGGTGACATTGGGGTAATCTATGCATAGGGGTTGATGCATGTTTTCATTATCTTTTCTCCAATAGAAACTTTGGGGTGCTCCTTGAAGAACTTTCTGTGGATTGAATATTATGATTATGAAGTTGTTTGATGCATATCGTATAATCAACTCATGGATACTTGTGGTGACATTGGAGTATCTAGGTGACATTAGAGTTGGTTGATGTGTATCATATGGTGTTATTTTAGTACGAACTCTAGGGCTGTTTGTGACACTTATAGGAATAGCTCAATAGATCGATCGGAAAGGATAACTTTGAGGTGGTTTCGTACCCTACAAAAAATTTCTATCTTATGTTCTCCGCTAATAGGAACTTGGGAGTGATTCTTTATCACACATTGAGGGATGGTTATATGATCCAATTATATTAGCATTGTTGAGAGATTGCACTAGCGAAAGTATGAACCCTAGGCCTTGTTTCTAAGCATTGCAATACCGTTTGTGCTCACTTTTGTTACTTGCTACTTTGCTGTTTTTATATTTTCAGATTACAAAAACCTATATCTACTATCCATACTACACTTTTATCACCATCTCTTCGCCGAACTAGTGCACCTATACAATTTACCATTGTATTGGGTGTGTTGGGGACACAAGAGATTTTTTGTATTTGGTTGCAGGGTTGTTTGAGAGATACCATCTTCAACCTACGCCTCCCACGGATTGATAAACCTTAGGTCATCCACTTGAGGGAAAATTGCTACTGTCCTACAAAACTCTGCGCTTGGAGGCCCAACACGAGTCTACAAGAATAAGTTGTGTAGTAGACATCAAGCTCTTTTCTGGCACCGTTTCCGGGGAGGTGAGTGCTTGAAGGTATATCTTTAGATCTTGCAATCGAATCTTTTAGTTTCTTGTTTATCACTAGTTTGGCTTATAAAAGAAAACTACAAAAAAATGGAATTGAGGTTGCCTCATATTATTCGTCTTTATCATGTTTTTCTTGAAAATGATGGAGCGGAAAATTGTGCTCAATTGATAGAAGAAGAATTCAATAAAATGTTTGGCATAAAATATTTGAATGATGAGCATGATTGCAATGTTGTTAGTATGAATTCTATGAGTATCCATGATGCTAATGATATGCAAAGCCACAAGCTTGGGGATGCTATGTTTGATGAAGATGATATTTTTAGTCCCCCAAGTTTTGATGAGAAAATTTATTATGATGATTGCATGCCTCCTATCTATGATGATTATTGTGATGACATGTATGCTATAAAGAATAATTATAACCATGAAACTTGTCATCATGATTTTAATTTTCAATTGGATTATGCCAATCAAGTATCTCATGATAGTTATTTTGTTGAGTTTGCCCCCACTACTATTGTTGAGAATAAATTTGCTTATGTGGAGAGTAATAAAATTTCTATGCTTGTAGATCATGAAAAGAATGCTTTATGTGATAGCTATATTGTTGAATTCATTCATGATGCTACTGAAAATTATTATGAGAGAGGATCATATGCTTGTAGGTGTTGCAATAATATCAAGTTTCCTCTCTATGTGTTGAAAGTTTTGAAGTTATGCTTGTTTTGCCTTCCTATGCTAGTTGATTCTTGCTCCCATAAATTGTTTTCTCACAAAATCCCTATGCATAGGAAGTGGGTTAGGCTTAAATGTGCTAGTCATATGCTTCATGATGCTCTGTTATGTTTCAATTCTTTATTTTTATGTGAGCATCATTGAAATCATCATGCCTAGCTAAAAAGGCATTAAAGAAAAGCGCTTGTTGGGAGACAACCTAATACTTATACCTTCTGTTTTTGTGTGTTCACATGATTAAGCTACTGTGGTAATCATTTTTTATATGTTTTCTTTCAATAATGTGCCAAGTAAAGCCTTTGGGATAGTGTGGATGATAGTTGACTTGATTCTGTGCAAAAACAGAAACTAGTGCTGGAATTTCTATGCTGTACTGGAGCGTGAGAAAATTCTGAAATTTTTACATATTATTGGGTTACAAATTTTTTACGTGTTCCTAATTTTTTAGAATTTTTGGACATACATAAGTATGGTTTTTAACTCTCTCACTACACGCTGTTCTGTTTTTGACAGATTCTGTTTTCGGTGCATAGTTTGCTTGTTTTAGTGTTTCCATAGCTTATATTGAGTAATATAAATTGTGGAAATGATAGAATACAGTAGGAATTATGTGAGAACAATTATGAATCTTGTCTTGACAGTACCTAAGTGGATGATTTATTTTTATCATACTAACATATCTCACAAGTTCCGTTAAGTTTTGTGTGATTGAAGTTTTCAAGTTTTGGGTGAGATATCGATATGAGGAGAATAAGGAGTGGCAAGACCCTAAGCTTGGGGATGCCAAAGGCACCCCAAGGTAATACTCAAGGAAGACTCAAGCGTCTAAGCTTGGGGATGCCCCGGAAGGCATCCCCTCTTTCGTCTTCAACATTATCGGTAACCTTACTTGGAGCTATATTTTTATTCGTCACATAATATGAGTTTTGCTTGGAGCGTCATTTTCTTTTGTTGAGATTTGCTTTCTGTTATCAATAATCATGTTTTGTATCTTTTAGTTCAATAAAATGCCAATTATAGCCTTTGCCATGCTCAGTTTGCAAGTTCATGTGTTGCTGTGTGAAAACAGAAAGTTTTCTGTTATGTCCAGAATATTCCTGAATATTCAGAACATGATAAAAATCTGAAATTTTTATACAGTAAGAATGCATGAGTTCTCTGTCACGTGGTAATTTTTCAGAATTTTTGGAGTTAGGGAAGTATGGATTCTTATTCCCCTTTTACAGACTGTTCTGTTTTGGCAGATTGCTGTTATAGTTGCATAGTTTGCATATGTTTGCATGTTTAATGTTTCTATTTGAGGATAGGAGTATTAAATATGCAGAGGCATTTAGTATGCAATGTTTAATTATAATTTTAGTAATTTTCTACAGTAGAGAATGTTAGGGTTTTGAGTTGATTTATACTAACTTATCTCACGAGTTCTTGTTGAGTTTTGTGTGGATGAAGTATTTAAGATTTAGGGAAACCGTGATATGAGAGGAATTAAGGAGACACAAAAGCTCAAGCTTGGGGATGCCCAAGGCATCCCAAATTAATATTTCAAGAATTCTCAAGCATCTAAGCTTGGGGATGCCCCGGTAGGCATCCCACCTTTCTTCATCAACAATTATCGGTCAGTTTTGGTTGAGCCTAAGTTTTTGCTTCTTCACATGATATGTGCTATTCTTGGAATGTCATTCTATTTTGTTTTCTTTTCTGTTTGAATAAAATACTCAATATCTGAAATTTTTAAATGAGAGAGAGTCCTCACATAGCTACCTATTTACTTAACTACTCATTTGATCTTCACTTATATCTTTTTGGAGTAGTTTGTCATACACTCTCATGCTTCACTTATATTATTTTGAGAGTTGACAATAGTAATGGTAATTTGCACAAGATATGAATTTGGTCCCAAAGTGATGAATATTCAAGAGGGATATAATAAAAACTTTCATATAGATCATTGGATATGATAAGTGTGATTCCTTACAATAGTTTTGCGATATGGAGATGATGATATGTGAGTCATGTTAGTGAGTAATTGTGATTTATTAAGAATATTAGTGTTAAGGTTTGTGATTCCCTATGCATGCACATTAAGTCAATATTTATGCAAAGAAATTGTATCCTACTTATGGTGCATTATTCGGTGTTAGTTATGTTCAATCCATGTTTATGACCGTTTTCGCTTTTTGGTTGGTTGCTTCTCAATCTATTTGCTAGCCTTCATTTGTACTAAGCGGAAATACTGCTTGTGCCGATCTAGTGCTCCTATGCAATTTACCATTGTATTGGGTGTGTTGGGGACACAAGAGATTTCTTGTATTTGGTTGCAGGGTTGTTTGAGAGATACCATCTTCACCCTACGCCTCCCACGGATTGATAAACCTTAGGTCATCCACTTGAGGGAAAATTGCTACTGTCCTACAAAACTCTGCGCTTGGAGGCCCAACACGAGTCTACAGGAATAAGTTGTGTAGTAGACATCACCGTGCTCTAAGAATATAAGTGAAGCACAAGAGCAACTGCATAGCTCAAAAGATATAAGTGAAGCTGATAGAGTATTCTAACAAATCATGATGAATGTGTGTCTCTCTCAAAAGGGTGTGTCCATCAAACAATGATTGTGGCAAACTAAAAAGCAAACAAAACTATGGCACAAGACCCTCCAAGTAAACTCATATCATGTGATGAATAAAAATATAGCTCCAAGTAACATACCGATGATTTGTGGACGAAAGAGGAGATGCCATCCGGGCCATCCCCAAGCTTAGACGCTTGGGTATTCCTTGAATATTACCTTGGGGTGCCTTAGGGTCTTGCCACTCCTTATTCCTTTACTCATCGTGATCTCACCCAAAACTTGAAAACTTTAGCACACAAAACTGAACAGAAACTTCGTGAGATCCGTTAGTATAATAAATCAATCATCCACTTTAGGTACTATTATAAACTCATTCATAATTGTTCTTGCATAATACCTAATGTATTCTAACTTCTCCATGACTTATACCCCCCGATATAATCCATAGTATCATTAGAAGAAGCACACTATGCAATAAAAAACAGAATCTGTCTAAAACAGAATAGTACATAATGACAAAATATTTGTCCATACTTCTGTAACTCCAAAAATTCTGAAAACTTAGGACAATGTAAACAATTTGTATCCCAATACTGTGTAAAATTTCAGATTTTTCTAACATTCCAGTAAGAAAAGTGAAATCAAATACTGGGCGCAAAACTTTCTGGTTTCAAACAGCATCAATTATACTATCATTTAAATCATCCCAAAGGCATTACTTGGCACAAACACTAATTAAAAGATAAAAACACAATCATTACAGTAGCAATAATCATGTGACTCAAGAAAAATAAAAATTGCAATAAATATAAATATTGGGTTACCTCCCAACAAGCGCTATTGTTTTATGCCCCTAGCTAGGCATAATGCATTATTTCAAGTATTGTCATCTTTTGAATCCAAATCCTTTCGAACCAAATCCTCAAAAACTTTTCTCATTAATTCTCTAGTCTCATATTCTACTTTCCTGGTAGATGAACTTAAATAGTTGAAGGGACTTTGTTTGGTAATTTTAACATTCATCACTTCAAACTCCGAATCATCACCATAAAGATCCTCAGATAAAACGTGAAGTTCATCATCAATAGGATGCATGCAGCCATTCTTCACTAAATCCCTCATCAATTCTATTAGTGATCAATTCAAATTTATCACAAGTGTTGTTGTACAAGGTTTTAATCAAATCCGCACACGGAACTTTCCTCCTAATATTTTCACCATAAGCGTGATAATCATTAGATTCCAACCTAGTCTTGGTGTCTTTATCATGAAGAATTTCTTCTATTGGAGGATGTTTAGAATCTATTTTGTAAAAGGCAAAGATGTCCCTAGCTTCTCAAATTATATAATCAAATTCATGCATAAGGATGATGGTGGCGATCTTTTTAACCTTTGGATCATGGATGTTGGGAAGTTCAAAGAATATCTTTTGTAGGACAGGATGAATATGCAAAAAAAATCTTTCCAATTTAACCACAAGCATAGCAATAGCATCCACATAGCAATTTGTCTTTTCAAGAATAGATCCCTTAATCAGTAGTATAACTCCCGTACAATTAAAGAATTCTTGAATAACATTCTTCCCAATAATATTACCGCTAGCCACAGGATAAGTTTTAGTTTTTATAATTGTTGGAGCTTCATTATGATGAACTTCATTCTCAGGAGGGTCATGATTAAGATCAAATAATTTAGGCTTTTCCTCATGAGACTTGCTAGCACTATCTTCATTAGCGCTTTCAACAACAACTTTCTCAAACTCAGGCATGATAGCAACTTCAAGCAAACAAGCAAAATAAAATATTTTTGTGTTTTTGATTTTTTTTTTACGAGACTAATAAAACAAGTAAAAGCAAATAAAAAGTAGGACAAGTAAAGATGATGTCTGCTCGGCAACGGCGCCAGAAATTCTTTCTGCTACTAGTGAGCTGCGTTGGAATTTTCCCCGAAGAGGAAGGGTGAAGCAATATAGTAGCGGATAAGTATTTCCCTCAGTAGAGAACCAAGGTTATCAAACCAATAGGAGAACCACGCAAACACCCGTCAACAGTACCTGCACACACAAGAGCAAATACTTGCACCCAACGCGGGCAAGAGAGTTGTCAATCCCCTTGTACTCGTTAATTGCAAGGATCAAATCTGGTAATGGTAGATAGATAAATTTTAAAGTAAATAAATTGTAGCAAGGTACTTTTGGTTTTTGTAATATGATTAAAGTAGACCCGGGGGCCATAGTTTTCACTAGAGGCATCTCTCTCATAAGAATAGCATACGGTGGGTAGACAAATTACTGTTGGACAATTGATAGAAAAGAGCATAGTTATGACGTTATTCATGGCATGATCATGTATATAGTCATTATGTCTGTGACAAGTAGACCGAAACAATTCTCCATCTACTACTATTACTCCACCAATCGACAGACTCCTGCCTGCATATATGGTATTAAGTTCATGATGAACAGAGCAACGCTTTAAGCAAGATGACATAATTTAGATAGAATAAAACCAATCAATATGATTAAATCCCGTTGAGGGTGTCCTGGACTAGGGGGTACTCGGGCCGTCGGCCTATCTCTCATGGGTCGGACTGGTGGGCCGCTCTCTACTCGTCGATGGAAGGCTGGATTGTGGGCGACCCCGTGTATCAGAAGGAAACCTCCGAAGACTTGGCGTCTCCTCCAAGGAATAGTTGGCGTGGCCGACATGTTCATCCCCTGATGGTAACCGACCATGTGTAACCCTAGGACCCTCCGGTGTCTATATAAACCAGAGGGTTTAGTCCGTAGAGGATCATCATATTCATTGCCTAGGGTTTAGCCCATACGATCTCGAGGTAGATCAACTCTGTAACCTTCATACAATCACATCAATACAATCTAGCAGGACGTAGGGTATTACCTCTTCGAGAGGGCCCGAACCTGGTTAAAACACCATCTCTACATTCCCTGTTACCCATTGATTCCTAGACCTACAGTTCGGATCCCCTACCCGAGATCTGCCGGTTTTGGTACCGACATTGGTGCTTTCATTGAGAGCTACTCCGTGGGTCATCAAGGATCAATGGCTCGCCTAATCATCAGCGACAGCGCTAGCCGCAGGGACGCTTTCGTTCCCGGCCAGCTCTTCGCGTTCGGCAGTGTCATGCTACACGCCGACCCGACCGGTCACCTTGGCCGGGTCGACAGCTTCACCCCCGATCAGGAGATCAGGTTCGGAAACTTAGAGTTCGTCGCCGACTCCCGGGGAGATCTTATCCTCACGGGGTCCTCAGCCTCACCTGAAGGACCCACAAATCCTGAAGCATCGGCTTCGAGTACGGCCAACCCCACTACCGAGACGGCCGCCGCTGCGGATCCAGCCTTGAGCCCGAACCTAGTCTCCGCGCTCGGCTGCCGAAGATCAGCCTCGGCCGAACATAACTACGGGGCAGATTCAGACGCCCCCGTCACGGCCATACTACGGGTCGACCCCGCAAACTGCCAGAACTTGGAGCTGACAGATCTCTCGTTATTGAACGGGATACTAGATCGGATCCAGGCCCTGGGAATCACCGACGGCCAGTCCTCGGTCTATGATCAGATCGGGCTTAAAACCGACGACAGGGAAATTCACGCCCCTGCCGCCATTCACTTGGTCGCCACTATCGAAGGCCCCACGAAGGGCTCACCCCTTCCCTTAGAACCGAAAGCGCATGAGGTGCAAGTTTCCGACCAGCAGGCTTCATCCTCTAGCTCGGCAACCGAACTCCGTTCCGGAGAGGATTTAGAGCCAAATTCTGGCTCAGCTTGCAATTCCGGAGCCACGCACCCGCGCGCGGCCAGTTACCCAGAGCTCGGCGCATTGGATTCCACGTCAATCCAGGACGCGACCGCCAAAACTCCGGATTCACACTCCGCTGGGATCAAATTTTTTATCCCACCCACCCCCCACATTGAGTACTGTCCAGATAACTCAGGACGGCCCGATATATGGGACTTAATGTACATTAAACAGCAGCCCGGAGAGACAGTCCGGCACTTCTTGGCCAGATTCCTTATCGTCAAGAACAAGATGACGGACGGCTGCAATAAGGACATTCTGGAGATCTTCCGACAGAACTGCCGAGACGAGGGCGTCTTAAACGCCCTCGCCCGCCGCCACATCCAAAATTTCTCCGATTTATCGGATCTGGTGTCCAAATACTGTGCCATGGAGCATGCTTGGCAGGCTCAGCTCGAGCAAACGGAGTCAATCCGTACAGAAGAACTAAACCGAGCTCGGGCAAAACGCGCACACCCTCGCCGGACACCCCAATACGAGCCATCCGAGAAAAGGATGAAACCCCTGACAAGATCCAGAACGGTCCTTGACGAATTGCTGGATAAACCATGCCCCATACACTCCGTCCTCCTCAACACAAACCCAACCCACAGCCTTCGAGCATGCTGGGTGGTCAGGCAAGTCGCAAAGAGCGGCGGAGTCATCCTCGAAGGCCCGCGCTCAAATAAAAGTCCTGCAACGCCCTTTGATGATGACGCCGAGATCTTAACAATCTACGAAACGTATTCCTCAAAAAATTAGAGGAAGAGAGCCCTTCGAGAGCTCGCTCAAATTCACCATGTGGCAGAGACAGACTCATGGACAGACACACCCATCAATTTCAGTGAACAAGACCAGCCGAGGTCCCAACCTACTCGGGCTGCTGCCGCCCTTGTCCTTGATCCCATAGTAGATGGATTCCAACTCCAAAAAGTGTTAATGGACGGCGGTAGCGGGCTAAATCTCATTTACGAGGACACCTTGGACAAAATGCAGTTCGACAGATCCCGCATCGAGCAAAGTCACACCACCTTTCGAGGAATTATCCCCGGAAAGGAGGCGCGTTCTAGTGGCCGGGTGGCTCTTGATGTGGTCTTCGGAACTCCCGAGAACTATCGATCCGAAGAACTGCTTTTCCACATCGTGCCCTTCCGCAGTGGCTACCATGCCTTATTAGGGCGCGATGCCTTCGCACGGTTCCATGCCGTCCCACATTACGGGTACATGAAGCTTAAAATGCCAGGGCCAAACGGCATGATCACAGTAATAAGTGATCCGGACAGAGCTCTTCGGGCCGAGAACAAAACAGCATCCCTCGCCCTCGAAGCATTGTCTGAAGCCCTCGCAGCTGAAGAACTGACCGCGCTTCGCTCAACGGTGGATAAGGACGATGTAATCCTCGACAAAAGGCCCAAATCCACGTCCTTCAAACCAGCGGATGAAATCATCAAATTCCAAGTGCACCCCACAGATCCCAACAAGACGGCGTCCATTGGAGCTCAGTTGGACCCCGCGGTCGACGAAGAGCTGCGCAAATTTTTGCGTGAAAACTGGGATATCTTCGCCTGGCACCCGTCAGACATGCCAGGGATCCCGCGCAGATTAGCCGAGCACAGTTTGAACATCATTAAGGGTTTCAATCCAGTCAAACAGACCCTGCGTCGGTTTTTCAAACCCAAGCGTCAGGCTATGGGCGAGGAACTGGCAAATTTGCTCGAAGCCGGATTCATCCAAGACATCAAACATCCAGAGTGGTTGGTCAATCTGGTCATGGTACCAAAGAAGGATAAGTCCTGGCGGTTGTGTGTCGATTTCAAGGATTTAAACAAGGCCTGCCCCAAGGATCTTTTCCCCTTGCCCCGCATAGACCAGGTCATCGACGCCACCGCCGGGCATGACTCATTGTGTTTCCTCGACGCTTACTCCGGATACCATCAAATTAAAATGAAGGAGTCCGACCAAGCGGCCACTGCATTCATCACTCCTTATGGGCCATTCTATTTCAACACAATGCCCGTCGGATTAAAGAACGCAGGGGCCACATACCAGTGCATGATTCAAACATGTTTGGAAAAACAAATAGGCAAAACAGTCGAAGCATATGTGGATGACGTGGTTATCAAAACCAAACACGTCAGCCAGCTGGTGGACGATCTCCGGCAAACCTTTGATAGTCTTCGGACTTTCGATATACGGCTTAATCCGGAAAAGTGCGTCTTCGGAGTACCGGCCGGTAAGCTGCTCGGATTTATCGTTTCCCATAGAGGAATAGAAGCCAAACTGGCCAAAATACGGGCACTATCCGAGCTGGCTATCCCCACTGAGCTTAAGCACGTCCAGAAACTTGCCGGCACTGTTGCAGCCCTAAGCCGCTTCATCTCACGCCTCGGAGAAAAAGCCTTACCGCTATATAAATTGCTCAAATGGACGAAGAACTTCGAATGGACCAGTAAAGCGGCGGCAGCACTCGAAGAAATAAAAACTCTGCTGGCCAGCAACCCGATCTTGACAGCACCCAGCCCGGGCGAGCCAATGCTGCTATATATCTCGGCCACGAATCAGGTGGTCAGCGCGGTTCTCGTCGTCGAACGAGAGGCAGACGGTCACAAGCTCCAGGTGCAAAAACCTGTGTACTACGTATCTGAAGTGCTCACCCCGTGTAAAACGAGGTACCCGCATTATCAGAAGATCGCCTACGCAGTTTTTATGGCGTCCCGGAAGCTCCGCCATTACTTCCAGGAGTGCTCGGTTACGGTGGCATCCGAAGTACCACTGAATGATATAATCAACAATCAAGATGCCACCGGCCGCATAGCCAAATGGGCTATAGAACTCCTCCCCTTCGAAATCATATATCGACCACGCCGAGCTACTAAATATCAGGTTTTGGCTGATTTCGTGGCGGAATGGACGGTAGCTGAACTCCCTAGGGAGTACAGTACATACTCTCATTGGATGATGTACTTCGACGGCTCCAAAATGCTCGCCGGGCTGGGGGCTGGAGTGGTCCTCACATCCCCCACCGGCGACAATATTCGGTACATACTCCAGATCATGTACACCGATTCCAACAACGCAGCCATATACGAGGCTCTGATACATGGACTTCGGATTGCGGTGTCAATGGGCATATAGCGGCTCGAGGTACGGGGAGATTCTAATCTCGCCATCTCTCAAGTCAACGGCGAATTCGACGCAAAAGACCCGAAAATGACAGCATACCGCAATGTTGTCCTAAAAATCTCCGCCCGTTTTGAAGGATTGGAGTTTCACCATATACCTAGAGACAGCAATCAAGCTGCCGATATCCTTGCTCGGATGGGCACCAAGCACGACCGTGTCCCTGAGAACACCTTTTTAGAACGACTCTTCAGGCTGTCCGTGGTGTGGCAGGAGGATGCCCAGGGCTCGGAATCCAATACCCCAGGAGAGCTCGTCCCTCCGCCTATCAAACCAGACGAAGGAATTGTCGGGGGCTCGGCAATTGAAATGACATCTTCGGCTCACGAAGTCATGGCAGTAATCGCGCCATGGACCGAGCCCTTTCTCGCCTACCTCCTCCGCCAAGAGCTACCGGCTGACCAAACTGAGGCAAGGCGTATCATTCGGCGATCGAAGGCCTATAAAGTCCATGAGGGAGAGCTATATAAGAAAAGCACTACTGGCGTCCTCCAAAGATGTATATCCGAAGAGGAGGGGAGGTAGCTCCTGGCCGAGATTCACGCTGGCATGGGCGGTCACCACGCGGCAGCTCGGGCCTTGGTCAGCAATGATGGGGAACGTTGCATGGGAAACAAAAAATTTCCTACGCACACACAAGATCTATCCATGGTGATGAGCATCTACGAGAGGGAGAGTGAATCTACATACCCTTGTAGATCGCTAAGCGGAAGCGTTGAGAAACGCGGTTGATGTAGTCGAACGTCTCCGCGATCCAAATCGCAAGTCGTCCCTCGATCCGATCACGAACTAGTGCCCAACGGACGGCACCTCCGCGTTCAACACACGTACGGCTTGATGACGCCTTCACCTCCTCGATCCAGCGAGCGATGATGAAGTAGTAGATGAGTTCTGGCAGCACGACGGCGTGGTGATGGTGGTGAGGAACAATCTCTGCAGGGCTTCGCCAAGCACTACGGAGATTATGACGGGAGAACTAGAGGGTCAGGGCTGCCAACACACGGCTTGGAAAATCTTATGTGTCCCGTGTGCTAGCCCTGCCCTCTATTTATATGTTGAGCCTTGGGGTCTAAACTTGGAGTAAAAGCCTCCTCCAGGTCGGTTTTGCCCGCACAAGGTCGGTTTGGCCCGCAGGGAAAGAGTCCAACTCGGATCCCTGCAGTACCGCGCACAAGCGGTAGTACCGCTCACGAGCGGTAGTACCGCTTATGCGGTAGTACCGCTTCACACAAGCGGTAGTACCGCTTCACCCAAGCGGTAGTACCGCTTATGCGGTAGTACTGCTTCACACAAGCGGTAGTACCGCTTACGCGGTAGTACTGCCTTACCAGCGGTAGTACCGCTTAAGGCAGCAGCAAAACTTCCTTTTGCACTTTCCAATACCTCGTGGGCTTTACCCCTTTGGCCCATATAAAGTGTTGCTGCACCCGAACACTTCGGTAAACACCCGGAACCCCTTCCGGTGAATTCCGGAACCCTTCCGGGGATCAAAACACTATTATCACATATATCAATCTTTACCTCCGGACTATTCTGGAGATCCTCGTCATGTCCGGGATCTTATCCGGGATTCCAAACAACCTTCGGTCACCAACAAAATAACTCAACTATACTAATCGTCACCAAACGTTAAGTGTGTAGACCCTGCGGGTTCGAGAACTATGTAGACATGACCGAGACACCTCTACGGTCAATAACCAATAGCGGGACCTGGATGCCCATATTGGTTCCCACATATTCTACGAAGATCTATATCGGTCGAACCTCTATGTCAAGGATTCAGTTAATCCCGTATGATGTTCCCTTTGTTCTTCGGTATGTTACTTGCCCGAGATTCGATCGTCGGTATCTCTATACCTAGTTCAATCTCGTTACCGGCAAGTCTCTTTACTCGTTCCGTAATACAAGATCTCGTGGCTAACACTTTAGTCACATTGCTTGCAAGGCTCATTGTGATGTTGTATTACCGAGTGGGCCCTGAGATACCTCTCCGTCATACGGAGTAACAAATCCCAGTCTTGATCCATGCCAACCCAACAGACACCCTCGGAGATACCTGTAGAGCACCTTTATAGTCACCCAGTTACGTTGCGACGTTTGATACACACAAGGTATTCCTCCGATGTCAGGGAGTTGCATGATCTCATGGTCATAGGAACAGATACTTGACATGCAGAAAACAATAGCAATAAACTGACACGATCATATGCTACGTTCGTAGTTTGGGTCTTGTCCATCACATCATTCTCCTAATGATGTGATCCCGTTATCAAATGACATCTCATGTCCATGGCTAGGAAACCTTAACCATCTTTGATCAATGAGCTAGTTAACTAGAGGCTTACTAGGGACACAGTGTTGTCTATGTACCCACACATGTATTTGAGTTTCCAATCAATACAATTATAGCATGGATAATAAACGATTATCATGAACACGGAAATATAATAATAACTAATTTATTATTGCCTCTAGGGCATATTTCCAACAGTCTCCCACTTGCACTAGAGTCAATAATCTAGTTCACATCACTATGTGATTTACATTGTAATGAATCGAACACCCATGCAGTTCTGGTGTTGTTCATGTTTAGCCCTTGGAAGAGGTTTAGTCATCGGATCTGCAACATTCAGATCTGTGTGTACTTTGCAAATATTTATGTCGTCCTCCTTGATGTAATCGCGGATGGAATTGAAACGTCGCTTTATGTGTCTGGTCCTCTTGTGAAATCTTGGTTCCTTGGCTAGAGCAATGGCACCAGTATTATCACAAAACAGAGTTATTGGGTTAAGCGCACTAGGCACTACTCCAAGATCTGTCATGAACTCCTTCATCCAGACACCTTCCTTCGCCGCCTCCAAGGCAGCGATGTACTCCGCTTCGCATGTAGAATCAGCTACCACGCTTTGCTTGGAACTGCACCAGCTAACCGCACCCCCATTAAGAATAAATACGTATCTGGTTTGTGACTTAGAGTCATCCGGATCAGTGTCAAAGCTTGCATCGACGTAACCCTTTACGACGAGCTCTTGATCACCTCCATAAACGAGAAACATGTCCTTAGTCCTTTTCAGGTACTTCAGGATATTCTTGACCGCCGTCCAGTGTTCCATTCCTGGATCACTTTGAAACCTTCTGACCATACTTATGGCAAGGCTGACATCGGGTCTTGTGCACAGCATTGCATACATGATAGAGCCTATGGCTGAAGCATAGGGGATGACACTCATCTTTTCTCTATCTTCTGCAGTCACTGGGCATTGAGTCTTACTCAACTTCACACCTTGCAATACAGGCAAGAACCCCTTCTTGGACTGATCCATTTTGAACTTCTTCAAAACTTTGTCAAGGTATGTGCCTTGTGAAAGTCCTATTAAGCGTCTCGATCTATCTCTATAGATCTTGATGCCTAATATGAAAGCAGCTTCTCCTAGGTCCTTCATTGAAAAACTCTTGTTCAAATATTCCTTCACGCTTTCCAACATTTCTATATTGTTTCCAATCAGTAATATGTCATCCACATATAATATTAGAAATGCTATAGAGCTCCCACTCACTTTCTTGTAAATACAAGCTTCTCCGTAAACTTGTATAAACTCGAACGCTTTGATCACCTCATCAAAGCGAAGATTCCAACTCCGAGATGCTTGCACCAGTCCATAAATGGATCGCTGGAGTTTGCAAACTTTGTCAGCATTCTCTGAATCGACAAAACCTTCTGGTTGCATCATATACAACTCTTCCTTAAGGAAACCGTTAAGGAACGCTGTTTTGACATCCATCTGCCAAATTTCATAATCGAAAAAGGCAGCTATTGCTAACATGATTCTGACGGACTTAAGCATCGCTACGGGTGAGAAGGTCTCATCGTAGTCAACTCCTTGAACTTGTGAAAAACCCTTTGCCACAAGTCGAGCTTTATAGACGGTGACATTACCGTCCGCGTCCGTCTTCCTCTTAAAGATCCATTTGTTCTGAATTGCCTTACGCCCTTCAGGTAACACTTCCAAAGTCCATACTTTGTTTTCATACATGGATCCCATCTCGGATTTCATGGCCTCTAACCACTTCTCGGAATCCGGGCCCATCATCGCTTCTCCATAGCTCGTAGGTTCATCGTTGTCCAACAACATGACCTCTAAGACAGGGTTGCCGTACCACTCAGGAGCAGTACGCGTCCTTGTCGACCTACGAGGTTCGATAGCAACTTGATCCAAAGCTTTATGATCATCATCATTAACTTCCTCTTCAGCTGATGTAGGCTCTACAGAAACATCTTTCTGCGCTGCGCTACTTTCAGGTTGAAGTAAAGGTTCAACAACCTCATCAAGTTCTATCTTCCTCCCACTCAATTCTTTCGAGAGAAACTCTTTCTCAAGAAATGTTCCGTTTTTAGCGACAAACACTTTGCCTTCGGATCTGAGGTAGAAGGTATACCCAACTGTCTCTTTTGGGTATCCTATGAAGACGCATTTCTCCGCTTTGGGTTCCAGCTTTTCAGGCTGAAGCTTTTTGACATAAGCATCACATCCCCAAACTTTAAGAAACGACAGCTTTGGCTTCTTGCCAAACCAAAGTTCATATGGCGTCGTCTCAACGGATTTCGATGGTGCCCTATTTAAAGTGAATGCAGCTGTCTCTAATGCATAACCCCAAAATGATAGTGGCAAATCGGCAAGAGACATCATAGATCGCACCATATCCAATAAGGTTCGATTACGATGTTCGGACACACCATTACGCTGTGGTGTTCCAGGCGGTGTTAGTTGTGAAACAATTCCACATTGTCTTAAGTGACTGCCAAACTCATAACTCAGATATTCTCCTCCTCGATCAGATCGTAGGAATTTAATCTTCTTGTTACGATGATTCTCAACTTCACTCTGAAATTGTTTGAACTTTTCAAATGTTTCAGACTTGTGTTTCATTAAGTAAATATACCCATATCTACTTAAGTCATCAGTGAAGGTGAGAAAGTAACGATAACCACTGCGCGCCTCAATACTCATCGGACCGCACACATCAGTATGTATGATTTCCAATAAGTCACTTGCCCGTTCCATTGTTCCAGAGAACGGTGTTTTAGTCATCTTGCCCATGAGGCATGGCTCACATGTGTCAAGTGATTCAAAATCAAGTGACTCTAAAAGTCCATCAGAATGGAGCTTCCTCATGCGTTTTACGCCAATATGACCTAAACGGCAGTGCCACAAGAAAGTGGTATTATCATTATCAATTCTACATCTTTTGGCATCAATGTTATGAACATGTGTATCATTACTATCGAGATTCAATAAGAATAAACCCCTCACATCGGGTGCATGACCATAAAAGATATTACTCATATAAATAGAACAACCA
This sequence comes from Elymus sibiricus, assembly GCA_039707655.1. Lineage (NCBI taxonomy): Eukaryota > Viridiplantae > Streptophyta > Magnoliopsida > Poales > Poaceae > Elymus > Elymus sibiricus. The sequence continues at coordinate 130,634,781 of CM077666.1, read as the reverse complement.
TTATTCTCTGATTTAAATGAGTAACCGTCTCGCAATAAACAAGATCCAGATATAATGTTCATGCTTAACGCAGGCACTAAATAACAATTATTTAGGTTCATCACTAATCCCGATGGTAATCGAAGAGCGAGCGTGCCGACGGCGATCACATCAACCTTGGAACCATTTCCCACGCGCATCGTCACTTCGTCCTTTGCCAGCCTCCGTCTATTCCGATGTTCCTGTTTTGAGTTGCAAATATGAGCAACCGCACCGGTATCAAATACTCAGGCACTACAACGAGAGTTGGTAAGGTACACATCAATAACATGTATATCATATATACCTTGTTTGTTGTTGGCCGCCTTCTTGTCAGCCAAATACTTGGGGCAGTTCCGCTTCCAGTGTCCAGTTCCCTTGCAATGAAAGCACATAGTTTCTGGTTTGGGTCCAGCCTTGGGTTTCTTCACGAGAGGAGCAACTGTTTTGCCACTCTTCTTGGAGTTACCCTTCTTACCCTTGCCATTTTTCTTGAAACTAGTGGTTTTATTGACCATCAACACTTGATGCTCCTTCTGAATTTCAGACTCAGCGGCTTTCAGCATCGCAAACAGCTCGGCGACTGACTTGTTCATCCCGTGCATGTTATAGTTCAACATGAAGCTCTTGTAGCTAGGTGGCAATGATTGAAGAACTCTGTCAGTGATAGCCTCTGGCGGAAGGGGCATCCCCAATTCTGCCAGACGGGTGGAGTACCCAGACATTCTGAGTACGTGATCACTGATAGACCCGTTCTCCTCCATCTTGCAAGCATAGAACTTATCGGAGATCTCATATCTCTCGATCCGGGCATTCTTCTGAAAGATAAACTTCAACTCCTGGAACATCTCATATGCTCCATGACGTTCAAAACGTCTTTGAAGTCCCGGTTCTAAGCCATACAATATTGCACATTGAACTATTGAGTAATCTTCAGAACGAGCCTACCAGGCATTCACAACGTCTAGAGACTCAACTGGAGCGGGTGGATCACCAAGCGGTGCATCAAGGACATAAGCCTTCTGGGAAGCCATAAGGATAATCCTTAGATTACGGGCCCAGTCCACAAAGTTACTTCCATCATCTTTCAACTTAGCTTTCTCTAGGAACGCATTAAAATTCAGGGGTGCTACTGCGCGAGCCATGATCTACAACATAAATATAGCAAAGACAACTTAGACTATTGTTCAAGATAATGAGTTTAGTTAATCATATTACTTAAAAACTCCCACTCAAATTGACATCCCTCCGATCATTCGAGTGTAACATGATCCAAATCCACCAACTCATGTCCGATCATCACGTGAGTTGAGGTGGTTTTAATGGTGAACATCTTCATGTTGATCATATCTACTATATGACTCATGTTCGACCTTTCGGTCTCTTGTGTTCCGAGGCCATGTCTGTACATGCTAGGCTCGTCAAGTTTAACCCGAGTGTTCCGCACGTGTAACATGGCTTACACCCGTTGTATGTGAACGTAGAGTCTATCACACCCGATCATCACGGCGTGTCTCGAAACGACGAACTTTCACAACGGTGCACACTCGGGGAGAACACAATTTATCTTGAAATTTAAGTGAGGGATCACCTTATAATGCTACCGTCGTCCTAAGCAAAATAAGATGTATAAAAGGATTAACATCACATGCAATTCATAAGTGACATGATATGGCCGTGAACTTGTGCTTTTGATCTCCATCTCCAAAGCACCGGCATGATCTCCATCGTCACCGGCATGACACCATGATCTCCATCATCTTGATCTCCATCAACGTGTCGCCATGAGGTTGTCGCGTCGACTGTTGCTCCCACGACTATAGCTAACTCATAGCGATAAAGTAAAGCAAAAACGGCAAAAATAATTAAAGACAACTCTATGGATCCTGCCAGTTGCCGTACTCATCGACATGCAAGTCGTGATATTCTATACAACACATGATCATCTCATACATCACATATATCTCATCATGTAATTGGCCATATCACATCACAACATACCCTGCAAAAACAAGTTAGACGTCCTCTAATTGTTGTTGCAAGTTTTACGTGGCTGCTACGGGTTTGCAAGAACCGTTCTTACCTACGCAAAACCACAACGTGGTGTAGTGATTGCTTTTTGATCTTCTAAAAGAACCCTCTTCATTGAAATCGATTCAACTAAAGTGAGAGAGACAGACACCCGCTAGCCATCTTTATGCAACAAAGTTACATGTCAGTTGAAGGAACCGGTCTCTCGTAAGCGTACGAGTAATGTTGGTCCGGGCCGCTTCATCTCACAATACCGCCGAATCAAGTATCAACTAGTAACGGCAAGCAATATGTATACACCCACGCCCACAACTCGTTTGTGTTCTACTCAAGATCTCATTTACGCATAGACCTAGCTCAGATGCCACTGATGGGGAACGTTGCATGGGAAACAAAAATTTTCCTACGCACACACAAGATCTATCCATGGTGATGAGCATCTACGAGAGGGAGAGTGAATCTACATACCCTTGTAGATCGCTAAGCGGAAGCGTTGAGAAACGCGGTTGATGTAGTCGAACGTCTCCGCGATCCAAATCGCAAGTCGTCCCTCGATCCGATCACGAACTAGTGCCGAACGGACGGCACCTCTGCGTTCAACACACGTACGTCTTGATGACGCCTTCACCTCCTCGATCCAGCGAGCGATGATGAAGTAGTAGATGAGTTCCGGCAGCACGACGGCGTGGTGATGGTGGTGAGGAACAATCTCTGCAGGGCTTCGCCAAGCACTACGGAGAATATGACGGGAGAACTAGAGGGTCAGGGCTGCCGACACACGGCTTGGGAAATCTTATGTGTCCCGTGTGCTAGCCCTGCCCCTCTATTTATATGTTGAGCCTTGGGGTCTAAACTTGGAGTAAAAGCCTCCTCCAGGTCGGTTTTGCCCGCACAAGGTCGGTTTGGCCCGCAGGGAAAGAGTCCAACTCGGATCCCTGCAGTACCGCGCACAAGCGGTAGTACCGCTTCACCCAAGCGGTAGTACCGCTTATGCGGTAGTACCGCTTCACACAAGCGGTAGTACCGCTTACGCGGTAGTACTGCCTTACCAGCGGTAGTACCGCTTAAGGCAGCAGCAAAACTTCCTTTTGCACTTTCCAATACCTCGTGGGCTTTACCCCTTTGGCCCATATAAAGTGTTGCTGCACCCGAACACTTCGGTAAACACCCGGAACCCCTTCCGGTGAATTCCGGAACCCTTCCGGGGATCAAAACACTATTATCACATATATCAATCTTTACCTCCGGACTATTCTGGAGATCCTCGTCATGTCCGGGATCTTATCCGGGATTCCAAACAACCTTCGGTCACCAACAAAATAACTCAACTATACTAATCGTCACCAAACGTTAAGTGTGTAGACCCTGCGGGTTCGAGAACTATGTAGACATGACCGAGACACCTCTACGGTCAATAACCAATAGCGGGACCTGGATGCCCATATTGGTTCCCACATATTCTACGAAGATCTATATCGGTCGAACCTCTATGTCAAGGATTCAGTTAATCCCGTATGATGTTCCCTTTGTTCTTCGGTATGTTACTTGCCCGAGATTCGATCGTCGGTATCTCTATACCTAGTTCAATCTCGTTACCGGCAAGTCTCTTTACTCGTTCCGTAATACAAGATCTCGTGGCTAACACTTTAGTCACATTGCTTGCAAGGCTCATTGTGATGTTGTATTACCGAGTGGGCCCTGAGATACCTCTCCGTCATACGGAGTAACAAATCCCAGTCTTGATCCATGCCAACCCAACAGACACCCTCGGAGATACCTGTAGAGCACCTTTATAGTCACCCAGTTACGTTGCGACGTTTGATACACACAAGGTATTCCTCCGATGTCAGGGAGTTGCATGATCTCATGGTCATAGGAACAGATACTTGACATGCAGAAAACAATAGCAATAAACTGACACGATCATATGCTACGTTCGTAGTTTGGGTCTTGTCCATCACATCATTCTCCTAATGATGTGATCCCGTTATCAAATGACATCTCATGTCCATGGCTAGGAAACCTTAACCATCTTTGATCAATGAGCTAGTTAACTAGAGGCTTACTAGGGACACAGTGTTGTCTATGTACCCACACATGTATTTGAGTTTCCAATCAATACAATTATAGCATGGATAATAAACGATTATCATGAACAAGGAAATATAATAATAACTAATTTATTATTGCCTCTAGGGCATATTTCCAACAAGCAAGGCTTTCCGAGCAGGGTTCTTCTGGCCCACTGCCCGAACAGACGCCCAAACATTGGTCCAACATTGCGTTGGATGCCAGCTCTTCGCAAATCAGAGCCATATGCCCCCCACGGCCCTTCGGACGATACCGATTACTTGGCCTTTCGCGGTCTGGGGGCTGGACATGGTCGGACCACTTAAGGGGGGGACCAAGAAAAAGAAGTATCTACTCATCATGGTAGACAAATTTACTAAATGGATTGAGGCAAAGCCGGTAACTTCGGCCAAGTCCAAGCCGGTCATCGATATTATATCCGGCGTCGTACACCGTTACAGTGTCCCCCACAGCATAATAACGGACAACGGATCCAATTTTACTGCCCAGGAAGTTAAAGACTGGTGCGCTAATCTGGGCATTAAGCTCGACTATGCCTCAGTATATCACCCACAATCTAATGGACAGGTCGAAAGAGCTAATGGACTGATCTTGAGTGGCATCAAGCCCCGTTTGGTCCGATCTTTGAAAGAATCTGACTGCCATTGGGTCGAGGAGCTTGACTCCGTATTGTGGAGCCTACGCACCACTCCTAATCGATCCACGGGCTACACACCGTTCTTCATTGTGTATGGGGCAGAAGCCGTCCTCCCCAGCGACCTTATTCACGACGCCCCTCGGGTGCGTATGTATGAAAAAAAAGGAGGCCGAGCTCGATCGGCAAGATGACCTGGTCGCCCTGGAGGGTGAGTGCGACATAGCTCGGGATCGTTCTGCTTTTTATCAGCAGCAGGCCAGACGTTATCAGAGCAGGGAAGTATGGGCGAAGGCCTACAACGTCGGCGATCTAGTCCTGCGCCTCCCGGAGAAGTAGAAGCATAAGCTGTCGCCCAAATGGGAGGGGCCCTTCATAATCGATTAGGTACTCGCGGGCGGAGCATATCGTCTCCGCGACCCAAAGGACGACTGCCTCGAACCAAACCCATGGAACGCAGCTCGGCTACGACGTTTCTACGGCTAACTCCGCGACCTCACCTTGTTCGGTTCATCCTTCTAGGATTCATATTTTTCTAGTCAATAGTCTCTCCCGGGTTGTGTTCGGATATGCCGAATTACGTTAAGTTTTTCTTCGGCAAACATCTTTGAATGTACCACACGCTGTTACCTGGGTGCTCCCTTTTACGGAGCCCATCATATTTTATTTATGCAAACTTCCGTCTTTTCGAGTTTGCAACCTTCCAGCATCGTTTTAAAGCCACTATATGCATCAATTTGACTTAAGATTTTGCCAAGCTGGGCTGCCTCGCTCCTGTGTTTACCCCCTACGTTCCCGATTGTTCGGCTAGGGAGTAAAGGGAGCACCTCTGTGATTGTTACGTCCGGATTTACCGGGTACGTACCTCAGACGGGTGAAGCCAAAAGCTAGCGTTCTTAAGAACACAGTTGGTCGTCCATGGGGGAAGTGAAAATAATTGGTACCTATCGCCAAGTGTCCGGGGTATTTTCCCGAAGTAACCATCCCCGTCTACTTTGGGTATTCGGTTATCCATCCATGACTAACGTGGTAACCCGACGAAAGGGACCCATAGAGGAACTATTTTCGTCGGCAGATGTTTCTTACGTTAAACAGTAATATAACATAACTCCCCGAGCACGTTTTTGTCTGTTCGCACCACATGGCCGGATTGCCTCGTTCTCCGAAGTGTTTTCAATGTTTTCGGATGACACAGTAGGAAACACTCCTCGGCTACTGGCCGAGGAGGCGGAAGCCGATGGCCGGTTAAGACAACGTTTTATGCACGGTTTGGAGACTAATTGATGTAAAGTACATAGATACATAGAATCAAACTGTTAATCTTGAACCAGACCATCTATTATGGTCTCCAGAGCACAATCCGCTTGGGACAGCCGAGCTGCGGGCATAACCTGGTCATATACCAGATGCACGGGCACTTCCTGCCCATCTGGCCCTACTGGCCCAACCCTAGCTAAACGCTCTGGTTCCAGCTTGGTGAAGTGGGTTTTGATCATCGCCCAAGCTTCCCATGCTCCTTCACGACAAGATGACATCTTCCATAGCTCAAAGCGGCGCCGAGCTCCTTTGAATCGATTTGTGAGTTCGGCCATCCCTTCCGAAGCCACCTCACCAGGCCACAATGCTTTGAACATGCTCTTCATGGCCTTTCGGGCCCGCTCGTGCACGGCGGATAGCTCCTTCAGCAGGTCCCGCCCAAAAGGGCCGGCCTCCTCTTCGGGGCATCCGGTTAAAAGAACTACAATGAGACGCGGCGTTGTTCATATTGTTGTCTACTACGTACAGTTTATGAACTAACAAATACCGGGTCGCACTCACCGAACATGCCCGCTTTCAGTTTCTGGTTCTCCTCTTGGGATAGGGTCAATTGAGTTTTCAAACTCTTGATTTCTTGAGCCTGTTGTTCGCCTTCCGCCTTCAGCTTATCCCTCTCCTCATAACTTTGGGAAAGCACACGGTAGCCAGCCTCTTGCTGTGACTCCGCATACCTTTGAGCTTCCTTGGCTATATCCAGATCCTTCCACTGCTGATTTATCGACTCGGCTGCTATGGAATCATCTTTCATTAGCAGAGGTGCTCCATCAAAAAAATTAACAAAACAACTTTGAGTTCGGCATTTACCATGTGCCTCTCGGGTGAATTTCTTTACACCCTCTAGCTCGGCTTTCACAGACTTTTTGTTTTGCTCCCGAACAGTCTGCACAATAGCATGGCATTATAAATGTCAGACCCTTACTTCGGCCGTCCCGCCCAAATTAAGGCTCGGGGGCTACTGCGTTAGATACTAGTTGTCAAAACAAATACCATACCTGCACATTAGTAGACATGAGCTTTACGGCCCCTTCAAGTCCCGTTCGGGCAGCGCCAAGGTACGCGTCTACCGAACTGAGGGCGTTAAACTCCTGATCCGAAAACGCGGAGTGCCGAAGTGACGCCTTACGCCGCCGATGATTCATCAGACTTTCAACCTCGGAGTTAGTGACCGAGGCTCCACCTGAGTCCACGGGATGCTGTTCCTCGGTGGGGACCCCCAGAGTAACTCCGGCTACAGCTAGCGATCTCGGGTTTGAGTCACCCCCCGGCCCCTCTTCAACATCCCCAGCCGAGGGCGGTTCCACATATCGTCTGCAGGACACAGTGGAGAAAATTATTGGCATATTAGGTAGATGTCGAAGATAGAGGCTGTGACGGTATGGCGGATGCGTTACCTCTTCGGGCGGGGCGCAGTCAATGTAGCTCCCGGTGGGTCCGCGCGTCTGGTCACCCCACGACTACTCGTCGTTGGAGCCGCTGACGCCGCTCTTGCGGCTGTTCGGCGCGTCGTGCGGCGGCCCTTGGGAGTAGATGTCAGTGTATTCGGGGCAGCAGCGGCTGAGTGTTTCTTTCGAGAGGAGACCCGTTGGCCACTTACAGTGGAGGAGGGAAGCGCCCCAGGATGATCGGCCAAAAGGGCCACCTTAGAGCCATCGAGGCTCTCCTGGTAGAAGACCCCCTCCTCGAAATTGATCGATGTTTCAGGGTCATCATGGAACCTGGGATCATCGTCACGAGAGTAATTCTCCGGTTGAGGAGCAGGGCAGCTCACTGTCTCGATCCAGCGCCTCCAGTTCTGTTCGGACAGGATAGGAATCTGGTTAAGAAAAATTTGGGGTGCTTTCCGAATTATAGAACGTGGTCGGACTCACCATTTCAATGGGTTTGTAGCTCGAGAAGCCTTCCTTGGGCCTTAACCGAGCAAATTCCTGCTCTTCTCCCTTGAAGAGATCGGCTAGTATGGCTTCCATTGCCGCCTGGTCGGCAGGTCCCTTCCATGTGTACCGGGTTGCATCATCTTCCCCGTTCTAGCACCAAAGCGGGTGCATTCTCTGTTGGAGAGGTTGGACGCACCGGGCGACGGCCGCGGCTACCACGTCGATAATCGTTAGCCCGTTGTGGGCTAACCACCTCACTTGAGCGGCCAGCCGAGTTACTTCGGCACTTTCCTCTTGGGAAGGACTCTTCGGATGCCAGTTGAACCGCTTCTTCGGCGGGACCAATGATAATTCGGGCAGCCCCCTCCGGACTGGATCAAATAAGGGGACGTCTTCGATATAAAACCATTCCGAAGGCCACTCTTCAGCATATTTCTTCGGAGTCCCTACGGTGTATCCGGTTCCGGCGATGCGCCATACTTCGGCCCCGCCGACCTTGTAGATTGTTCCTCCTCGGGTACGGGGGACAAGGCAGAAGAACTTCCTCCACAACTCGAAGTGGGCCTCGCAGCCCAGGAACATTTCGCAAAGAGCGACGAAGCCCGACATATGAAGGATCGATCCTGGGGTAAGGTGGTGGAGTTGGATCCCGTAAAACTCTAATAGACCCCTCAAGAAAGGATGAATGGGGAATCCCAGCCCTCGCAAGAGGAAGGGCATGAAGCACACCCTTTCCTCCCCGTGAGGGGAAGGAAAGTTCTCTGCGAAAGCTTCCCCGTCTGCGGAAGTTAATCCGGGATGGGTGGACGCGAGATCCGATGCAGGGAGATATCCCTGTGTTTCGAGCCTGCATAATTGCATGTGGGATACGAAGCAGCTCGCCCAATCACCCTGACGGGGACCGTGAGGGCGTGAGGAAGAACCGGGGAAGCTCGCCATTGTTTGCTGACGCGACCTCGCAGGAATGTGAGGAAGAATGGCTGGGGGTGGAGTACGTTGGCCTCCTTGCCTATTGGCCAATTAAAAGGGCACTGTCTCCCCCCTCCAACGAGGGGCATTTTTGTAAAAAAAACCACTGGGCCACTCGCATTCCTTCGATGCGCAGGAATCGAGGGTCGTCATTTACTTCTGGGCGGAGAGAAGTGGTGTGGCGGGCCCCACGAAGCCCCGCCCATCAGAAGATTCTTCGGCAACCGAGCTATTGGTGGCCGAACTATTGCCAAATCAAATACAGGTAAAGGGAGGAACTCGCCACCCAAGCTGAAGACTTGCGAAGCATGAAGCTACCGAAGACTGTCAACCTCGGCATTGGAGGCTAGTTCGGGGGCTACTGAGGGTGTCCTGGACTAGGGGGTACTCGGGCCGCCGGCCTATCTCTCGTGGGCCGGACTGGTGGGCCACTCTCTACTCGTCGATGGAAGGCTGGATTGTGGGCGACCCCGTGTATCAGAAGGAAACCTCCGAAGACTTGGCGTCTCCTCCAAGGAATAGTTGGCGTGGCCGACATGTTCATCCCCTGATGGTAACCGACCATGTGTAACCCTAGGACCCTCCGGTGTCTATATAAACCAGAGGGTTTAGTCCGTAGAGGATCATCATATTCATTGCCTAGGATTTAGCCCATACGATCTCGAGGTAGATCAACTCTGTAACCTTCATACAATCACATCAATACAATCTAGCAGGACGTAGGGTATTACCTCTTCGAGAGGGCCCGAACCTGGGTAAAACACCGTCTCTACGTTCCCTGTTACACATTGATTCCTAGACCTACAGTTCGGATCCCCTACCCGAGATCTGCCGGTTTTGGTACCGACACCCGTCGTTTTACCCTTAGTATCAACAATACAAATACGTGCCTCGCTACCCCTTCTGTCACGAGGTGAGGACATCGCAAGATTGAAGCTACTACTATGCACCACTTCAACTGAAGATCGATAGATCAACTTGGCCAAAGAAAACCCATAGATCGGAAAACATTACATAGCCATAACAATCATACATAAAAAGTATAGCAAGGATTCAATTACTTCTAATGAATAATCTGATCATAAACCCACAATTCATCAGATCCCAACAAACACACCGCACAAAAGGATTACATCGGATCGATCTCCAAAGAGAACATTGTATTGAAGATCAAAGAGAGAGAGGGAGCCATCTAGATAATCACTATGGACCCGTAGGTCTATGGTAAACTACTCACACATCATCGGAGGTGCAGCAAGGTTGATGTAGAAGCCTTCTGTGATCGATTCCCCCTCCGGTAGAGTACCGGAAAAGGCCTCCAAATGGGATCGCGGAAGAACAGATGCTTGCGGCGGCAGAAAAATTATTTTGGGTGGCTTTGTGTTGGTTTTGGGATTTTAGGGAATTTATAGCACTAGAATTAGGTCAGGTGGGTCTACGGGGGGCCCACAAGCTCAGGTGGTGCCCCCCAGGAGCGTGCCGTGTGAGCTTGTGGCTCACCCGTAGGTCTTCTGGCCTCCTCCCGAAGCTTCCTGGGTGTCTTCTGGTCCAGAAAAAATCACTGTAAAATTTTATTGTATTTGGACTTCGTTTGATATAGTTTTACCTTGAAACAAGAAAATAGGCAAAAACAGGAACTGGTATTGGGCACTGGGTTAATAGGTTTCCCAAAAATGATATAAAATTGCATATAAAATATGTAGAATTGATATAATAATAGCATGAAACAATCAAAATGTATAGATGCGTCGGAGACGTATCATCGGGGCACTCAATTGCACCAACAAGTCTGCTAGGGAATAGTGGCCCAGCCAAATTCCTTTGGAATGGAGTCCAGCCAAAACCGCTTGGTGCCCCAGTTAAAGTCTTCTGGTGTAGTCTGATAAGTTATTTACTTCCTTATTATGATGTTGTTTATAAGCATTGCCATAAGATCCTTGCAAAACCTTGTAGTATGCATGTATGTGTTGTGATACTACTTTGTCAAAAAGCGTGCCAGAGTGATTCTTGGGCTAACATGTCTGATGCTCCAACTAGTGGATTGGTGCGTGTGACAACAATCACTCTACTCTAGGACATTTACAGGATCAAAATCTTCCAACCAAAAAAGAGAAAAAGAAGGCCTAGAAGTACTTCCCAACACATGACCAAAGCGCCCAGGATCTTTAATTCCTTATTGATAGCAGCAATCAAGTAAGTATCATGGCTAATAAAGTGTCATAATACACACAATTATGCAAGCATGCCTGATAAAACATGTTGACTCAAAGAGATGTTGAAACTTATGCGTTATTAAAAAAATAAACAACATAGAACAAATAACAAACCATGAAAGAAGAGATCCAGAATAACAATTTCAACGACTAGAAAAAAAATGCCTTCGCTCAAAGAGCAGGACCGAGACTGAATGTCCCTCCTTATTAACGATGCAATTCCTGCATCCTAACCATGACAAAAGTAAATGAAATGAGATGACGGGAGATCTTCTCCCTCCTTACATGGGAGCAAAAGGACTCTAAGAAGATGCTCTAGAGTTGGTGCCCCACTACAACCCAAACCTTAGATTGTCAAAGAACTACATCATATCATCATTGAGAAGCGGCTGTTGGAGCTGTTGCTGGCACTGTTGTGGCCTCCATTACTTAGTCATTGTAGACCAAGGTGCTGAGGTCCCCTTGGACTTGGTGTCAAGCCAACCCACTTGCTGCTGTTGAAGCGCTTGATACATCACCGGAGGCCCCATGTCGATGTTTTTGGTGACGTATGGCGGTTGTGGTTGGAAGACCGGTGGCTTCCCACTGATTTTTTGCGATGCGCTCACTAAGGTTCTTGAGGATGACCTCCAACTTAGGGCTAACAAGGGTAAGCTCATGGACGTTGAGGCTACCACCGAGCATGGCCTTGTGCAGGAGGATTCGGATCTCGCGGTCCTCACGTTCACGTCGGAACCTGTTGGCCTCTTCTTGGAGCTTAGTAATGCGCTCGATGAGTAACTCCTCCTGGCTCACAGTATTCTTGAACTGCACCAGGCCCGGCATGTCCTTGTACCAATTCAGGATAGCCACCGCATCGGCGTGGGATGGGAAGACATCCGGCACCGAGGCACCCTCGCCATACACCAGCGCACAAGCCTTGGTGTTGCACAGGGTGCCCAACTCACCTGCCTTCTTCATCAGGCTATTGTGACGCTTCTTGACGGTAACACATCGGGTTGACCTGTTGTGGATGTACCGAAGTACCACCTTCTTGCGAGCCATTGCCGGCCGAAGGGTAAAACTAGCAAAGGAAAGGGAAGTCACTGGTTTTGTGAGTTGAAAGAAAGTCAAGAGGCATCAATTTATAGGGGTGGATCGGCCAGGATGAGGAAATTGCAGCCTTTTGCCTTAATTGTGCGTATCTCTAACTTTGGCATAAATTTACAACATTCCAATCTAAATTTGTACGACACAGTAATGCTAGGTAGCTCATTAATGTGTCATCAAGCAAAATCTCTCAGAATCATTCGAGAGAATAATGGTGAAAAAACATTTTGTAACCATATGATGAATAAGCTCGGGAAAGTGTCTCTCAAAGAACCATGCATCTTTATTAATAAGATATGTGTTTTAGCTACATTCACAAAATTAATTGTGCATTTAATTTTCTCTAAAGTTGGATTGTTATTCAAACATGTAAATATTTCCATCACCACGTTAAGAAAATATCAATAAATAACGCACATAGATTATCCGAAAACAGTACTGCACAATCAATTACCGATGGGAGCTTACTAATGGAGGGCCTAATTTTGCACCTCGCTGCTATTGAGTGATATTTTTACGCTCATCTACCCTTTGTTTAAACCGAGATATTTCAATTAAACCGAGATATTAGCTCCGATATTGCCACTAATGACTAATGAATGCAAAGGGTTCCACAAATCCTCTCTTTGATGTGTTTCCACAGGAAATGGGCAAAATATGGATGAAATCAAGTGAGAACATGGAAAGGAATGAAGGTGGAGATAGAAGAAATCAGGAGGAGGTGCACCAGAACCCACAGAGCAAAAGACGGTGTTTCATACGACCACGACCGCTCGCATGAGCGATCGTATGGTGTGGAAACCGAGGCCTCTCGTCCACCTGAACAACTTTTATAAAGGGATCGAGGCCGAAATGTCAACAGAACATCCGCGAGTGAAGCCAGAACAGAGTCATCTTCATCCATCTCCACCAACCCTAGCCTCCGCCATTTCCATCTCCATAGCCACCATCACCACCATAGTTCTCCTTCCTCTAGATCATACTTGTAATCATGCATCGCACACGGCATTCATTGTAAGACATATTACCAATCAATCAATCTCCATGATGTGTTCTTCAATGTGTTCTTCGTGTGATCCGATCTGCATGTGTGAGTAGTTCGATAAGGTATGGGTTGAGGCAATAGCCTTGAAACCCTCTGTATTTGTTGTGGGGATCAACAGAAGTGCTTTGAATTAATGTCCCGTATGTGTGAAATAAAATTGTTCCGTAGATGTCTCTTGTCTCATCTGCGTTCTTCATCCCTGCAGGTACCAGGATCATGGATAGCGAGCCATGGAGAGGCTAAGAGCAGGGAAACCGTGAAGTGTTATTCTGAACACCAGTGACAGAAGGGTTTAGTATGGTAACATAGATCCTATCTCTGGGGATTCAAGAGGTGTAGTCATTAAACGCCCAAAGTTCTTGTCTGATTATTATAATCTTAATTATCGAGGCAACTCCTTTGGTTGGACAACTGATTCTTGATGCAGGACTCGTGCCGGTCAAGATGTTATTTGGACACATCCCCCACTTCGGTTCGTAACAAGCACATCTCGCTGGGTGACTTCCAGTGCACAAATTAAAATCATATGTAGTCCCAACACAAATACATGGTTGTAAGAAGTAAGACCTCATACCCATACCTATTTTTATTATAAGTGTTCAACTCAAGGTTGTTGATTTTGATCAGGTCAAAAGCTTGAATTGTTTCTTTAACAAAAGCTTGCTAGAGACCCTAGCTTCAAGGGGACCTTCCTCTCGTGGGTTTGATAACCCAGGGTCACCTCTGGGGAAATAGGTGTGGGTACTTTCTGTTCCATTTCCGGATCACAAAAAGCAAGTATCAGCTACTTACTCTCAACTAGGAAGGAGTTGCCCCCCAAGAGCAAGGGTTTGTGATGGCTCGAGAATTTATGATTATTTACAAGGAGTTTTCATTTTGTTTTCACCGGGTTTCTATTATTTCTCAGTTATTTCTAATGTTAATCCTTTTAGAGAGAAGAAAACCATTTCCCATTGTTTGGCAGGAAAATGGAAGTGAAAGCATATTTTCTCCCTTGGTGGTTTTGGTAATTTATGCCAACATACATGTTGTTGGACTAATGCCTCTATCTAGTGAATTTCAGATAAGTTCAACAATGGCGTGGCAAGGACAAGAAGATGTGGAACCCTTCAAAATGCTAAGGACATGGATTGGCAAAATCTCAAGACTCTACATTTTTGTTAAGTGATCTAAGATCACATTGAGTCCATAGGAAAGCCAATACTATTAAAAGGGGATGAGGTGTTGCTTAATGATCTTTTTGCTCAAGTGCTTAGTGACATTGCTCCAAAAACCCTCAACCACTTTCTCCATCCAAATATGTCCAAATCCTACATTCCAACTCGGCCCCACCAAAATTTCCTATCCGGAGCCACCGAGTTCATCTGGACTTAGCCACTGCCAAACCCTAACAAATCGGATCCACCGATATGGATCTCGGTCCCACCGAGATGGCCTTGCCAACTCTCTGTTACTAGTTGCAATTATTTCGGTCCCACCGAGATTTGCAATCAGTACCACCAAGATGGCTTGCCAACTCTCTGTTGCCTTATTGCTTCACTTCGGTCCCACCGAGATGATGCAATCGGTGCCACCGAGATGAGGTTTGCCCTAGCCATTGCACCTCAGTCCCTCCGAGTTATTCCAGTTCGGTCCCATCGAGATTTCTAACATTCATATCTTTTACACAGGTCGGCGCCACCGAGATTTCTGATCGGTGCCACCGAGTTGGGTCAAAAGTGTGTAACGGTTGGATTTTGTGTGGAGGCTATATATACCCCTCCACCCCTTCTTCCTCAGTGAAGAGAGCCATCAGAACGTGCCTACACTTCCACCATACATTTTTTGAGAGAGAACCACCTACTCATGTGTTGAGATCAAGAGATTTCATTCCTACCATTTGAACCTTGATTTCTAGCCTTCCCCAAGTTGCTTTCCACTGAAATCCTTCTTCCACCATAGCCAAATCTGTGAGAGAGAGTTGAGTGTTGGGGAGACTATCATTTGAAGCACAAGAGCAAGGAGTTCATCATCAACACACCGTCTATTACCTTTTGGAGAGTGGTGTCTCCTAGATTGGTTAGGTGTCACTTGGGAGCCTCCGACATGATGTGGAGTTGAACCAAGGAGTTTGTAAGGGCAAGGAGATCGCCTACTTCGTGAAGATCTACCCGAGTGAGGTTAGTCCTTCGTGGACGTAAGCCATGGTAGAATAGGCAAGGTTGCTTCTTCGTGGACCCTTCATGGGTGGAGCCCTCCATGGACTCACGCAGCCGTTACCCTCCGTGGGTTCAAGCCTCCATCAATGTGGACGTACGATAGCACCACCTATCGGAACCACACCAAAAACCACCGTGTCTTCATTGCGTTTGATCTTCCATACTCTACCCCTTTACTTTCCGTACACTTGCATGCTTTACTATTTCCGCTGCTCAATCTCTAGATATGCATGTGTAGGAAGTATTGGTGTTATCTTAACTTGTGCCAAAATCTGCCTAAGTTCCAAGAGAAACTAAAAACTGCAACTTTGGTCGGTTAAGTGTCTATTCACCCCCCTCTAGACCTATCTCCTCGGTCCCACAGGAAGGAAACCAAAGTGAATTACTGCAAATCAATCTAAATGGAGCAACTTCCATGGAATTTTTGTCACCTGGCGCACCAGAGCGAAAGACAGCCTTCCATACGAGCACGTGCGCTCGTATGGCTGGTCGTATGAAGTGCCAGGGGCACCCCTCTCATCTATAGAAGATACTTTTGTGAAGGGGGTAGACACATTGGAGAAACCTAGCCGCCACAACCACATCCAGAATAGAGAGAGTGAAGGGATCCTGAGAAGAAGAACCACCAGAGATCCTTCTAGTTTTGTTCTTCCATCTCCATACTCATACTCATATTCATTTCACCGTCACCATTGTAAGAGGAACTCCAAGTTGTAAGATCAGGGTGTAAACTCTATTCATACACATCTGGAGATTGATACTTGTTTAATCATTCATCTAATTGTGGATCTTCATGGTATTATCGATATGGTTTTTATGGGTTTATTCTCTGAGATGATTGGCTATTCTATATCAATGTGTGAGTAATTCCCCCTAGGTGTGTGACGGTGTCCTGGACTAGGGGGTGCTAAGCACGTCGGCCTACCGGTCATGGGCAAGGCCGAGGACCCCTAGACAACCAAAGAATGGGCCATGTTTGCCATGCCCCACGGCGTACTCGAGATGGAATCCTACGAAGACTTAGCGCACACTTCAAGACACGTTTGAATCATCGGCATGCTTATCCCTTGATGTAACCGACCTACATGTAACCCTCGGTACCCCCAGTGCCTATATAAGCCGAGGGGTTTAGACCGTAGGGCTAGATTCATTCACATACGATCTCGAGGTAGATCATCTTGTACCCTGTACTCCATGCCAAATCAATACAATAGAAGTAGGACATAGCGTTTTACCTCTTTGAGAGGGCCCGAACCTGGGTAAAACATCGTGTCCCTCTTTGTCCTGTTACCATCAAGCTAAAATCACCAGCTCGGGACCTGCTACTCATGATGGAGTTGTTGGATTTCCCCGAAGAGGAAGGGTGAAGCAGTATAGTATTTCCCTCTGTTAAGAACCAAGGTTATCGAACCAGAAGGAGACGACACACAAACAACGTGAATGGTACCTGCACACACACAAAGCAAATGCTTGCACGGGTCGTCACTCCCCTTGTTCTTGCCAGTTGCAAGAATTAAATCTGATAGTGATAGGCAAACAAATAAAAATAAAAAGAAATTGAAATAAAACAACAAGGTAATTGTAGGATTCTTAGTAATAATTGAGATTGGACCCGGGGGTCATAGGTTCATGATACGTCCAATTTGCATCATGATTTCCTATTGTTATTTATAATGTTTTTGATAATTATTTCAATTTATGATGCAACTCTTATGCCTTTTCTCTCTTAATTTCCAAGATATATATGAAGAGGGAGAATACCGGCAGCTAGAATTCTGGACCTGAAATAGCTACATCAGAGATACCTATCCTATAGAGCTCTAATTGACTTGAAATTTCATGGAGATTTTTTATTGAATATATAAAAAATACTGGAGAAAAGAGATACTGGAGGGGACCCACCAGTTGCCCACAAGGCAACAGGGCGTGACCCCCCTGGGCGCGCCCTGATGCCTTGTGGGGCCCCTGGCTGGCCTCTGGCCCCCTCCTTCTGCTATATAAGGTCTTTTGCCCTAAAAAAATTAATGAGAACACTTTCGGGATGAAGCGCCGCCGTCTCGAGGCGGAACCTGGGCAGGAGCTATTTTGCTCTCCGGCAGAGCGATTCCGCCGGGGATACTTCCCTCCAGGAGGGGGAAATCGAAGCCATCGACATCACCAACGATCCTTTCATCGTGGGAGGACCAATCTTCATCAACATCTTCACCAGCACCATCTCATCTCAAACCCTAGTTCATCTCTTGTATTCAAGCTTTGTCTCAAAACCTCAGATTGGTACCTGTGGGTTGCTAGTAGTGTTGATTACATCTTGTAGTTGATGCTAGTTGGTTTATTTGGTGGAAGATTATATGTTCAGATCCTTAATGATATTCAATACCCCTCTGATATTGAACATGAATATGATTTGTGAGTAGTTACTTTTGTTCTTGAGCACATGGGAGAAGTCTTGTCATAAGTAATCATGTGAATTTGGTATTCGTTTGATATTTTGATGATATGTATGTTGTTGCTTCTTTTAGTGGGGTCGTGTGAACATCGACTACATGACACTTCACCATCTTTGGGCCTAAGGGAAGGCATTGTGGAGTAGTAATTAGATGATGGGTTGCTAGAGTGACAGAAGCTTAAACCCTAGTTTATGCGCTATTCCGTAAGGGGCTGATTTGGATCCATATGTTGCATGCTATGGTTAGATTTATCTTAATTCTTCTTTCGTAGTTGCGGATGCTTGCGAGAGGGGGTAATCATAAGTGGGAGGCTTGTTCAAGTAAGAACGGCACCCAAGCACCGGTTCACCCACATATCAAATTATCAAAGTAGCGAACGCGAATCAAACAAACATGATGAAAGTGACTAGATGAAATTCCCATGTGTCCTCGAGAATGCTTTGCTTATTATACGAGTTCGTTCTGGCTTGTCCTTTGCTATAAAAAGTATTGGGCCACCTTGCTGCACTTTATTATACTTGTTACTTGGTACAAATTATCTTGCTACCGGAATTATCTGTTACCGCTACTTTCAGTACTTGCAGAGAATACCTTGCTGAAAACCGCTTGTCATTTCCTTCTGCCCCTCGTTGGGTTCGACACTCTAACTTATCGAAAGGACTACAATTGATCCCCTATACTTGTGGGTCATCAAGACTCTTTTCTGGCGCCGTTGCCGGGGAGTGAAGCACCTTTGGTGAGTGGAATTTGGTAAGGAAACATTTATATTACGTGCTGAAATTTACTGTCACTTGTCACTATGGAAAGTAATCCTTTGAGGGGTTTGTTCGGGGTATCTTCACCTCGACCGGAAGCATTGAGAGTTGCTCCTAAACCTACTGAACCTAATGAAAATATTTATTATGAAATTCCTTCGGGTATGATAGAGAAACTGCTAGCTAATCCTTATGCAGGAGGTGGAACGGTGCATCTTGATGTGCACTTGATATATGTGGATGAAATTTGTGGATTGTTTAAGCTTGCAGGTTTATCTGGAGATGGAGTTAAGAAGAAAGTATTCCCTTTATCTTTGGGGGGAAAGGCATTGACATGGTATAGGCTATGTGATGATACTGAAACATGGGATTGGAACCGGTTGAAGCTGGAATTCCACCAGAAATTTTATCCTATGCATTTGGTTCATCGTGATCGGAATTATATATATAATTTTTGGCCTCGTGTAGGATAAAGTATCGCTCAAGCTTGGGGGAGGCTTAAGTATATGTTGCACACATGCCCCAATCATGATCTCTCAAGAGAAATAATTATTCAAAACTTTTATGATCGGCTTTCTCATAATGATCAATCCATGCTCGATATTTCTTCTGTTGGTTCCTTTATGAAGAGAACTATTGAATTCATATGGGATCTTCTGGAAAGAATTAAACATAACTCTGAAGATTGGGAAATCGACAAAGGTAAAGTGTCAGGTATAAATCTTGAGTTTGATTGTGTTAAATCTTTTATGGAAACTGATGCTTTTCATAAGTTTAGTACTAAATATGGACTTGACTCTGAGATAGTAGATACCTTTTGTGAATATTTTGCTGCTCATGTTGATCTCCCTAAGGAGAAATGGTTTAAATATCATCCACATATCGAATAAATGAAGAACCTGTCAGTGTTAAAGAAGAAGCAATTGTTTACAATGTTGATCCAATTGTGCCTACTGCTTATATTGAGAAACCTCCTTTCCCTATTAGGATTAAGGAACATGCTAAAGCTTCAACTGTGGTTAACAAAAGTAATATAAGAACACCTAGACCCTCTGAACAAATTAAAGTTGAACCTAATATTGCAATGGTTAAAGATCTTTTGGTTGATGATATTGATGGGCATGTTATTTATTTTTGTGATGAGGCTGCTAGAATTGCTAAACCTGTTAGAAATGAATGAGATATGCTAGATAAGAACAAGCCCGTAGTTGGCATGCCTGTTCTTTCTGTTAAGATCGGAGATCATTGCTATCATGGTTTATGTGATATGGGTGCTAGTGTGAGTTCTATTCCGTTCTCTTTATATCAAGAAGTAATGCATGATATTGCACCTGTTGAGATTGAAGATATTGATGTTACTATTAAGCTTGCAAATAGAGATACTATTACACCACTTGGGATTGTTAGAGATGTTGAAGTCTTGTGTGGTAAAATCAAATACCCTACTGATTTCCTTGTACTTGGTTCACAACAAGATAATTTTTGTCCCATTATATTTGGTAGACCTTTCTTGAATACCGTTAATGCTGAAATTGATTGTGTTAAAGAGAAAGTTAGAGTTGAGTTTGGTGATATATCTCATGAATTCAATTTCTCTAAGTTTAGTAGACAACTTCATGATAAAGAACTACCCAATAAAGATGAAATTATAGGTCTTGCTTCTATTGTTGTGCCTCCTACTGATCCTTTAGAACAATATTTGCTAGACCATGAGAATGATATACATATGAATGAAAGAAATGAAATAGATGAGTTGTTCTTTAAGAAAGCACCTATCCTTAAACATAATTTGCCTGTTGAAACCTTGGGTGATCCTCTTCCACCGAAGAGTGATCCTGTGTTTGAATTAAAGCAATTGCCTGATACGCTTAAGTATGCTTATCTTGATGAAAAGAAGATATATCCTGTTATTATTAGTGCTAATCTTTCAGAGCATGAAGAAAAGAGGTTACTTAAAACTCTGAAGAAGCACTGTGCCGCTATTGGATTACTCTCGATGATCTTAAGGGCATTAGTCCCACTTTATGTCAGTATAAAATTCATATGGAGCCAAACGCTAAACCCGTTGTTGATCATCAAAGAAGGCTGAATCCTAAGATGAAGGATGTGGTAAGAATTGAAATATTAAAGCTTCTAGAAGCAGGTATAATTTATCCCATAGATGATAGTAGATGGGTAAGTCATGTTCATTGTGTTCCTAAGAAAGGAGGTATTACCGTTGTTCCTAATGATAAAAATGAACTTATTCCACAAAGAATTGTAACTGGTTATAGGATGGTAATTGATTTTAGAAAATTAAATAAAGCTACTAGGAAAGATCATTACCCCTTGCCTTTTATTGATCAAATGTTAGAAAGATTATCTAAGCATACATACTTTTGCTTCCTAGATGGTTATTCTGGTTTTTCTCAAATACCTGTTTCACCTGAAGATCAAGAGAAACCCACCTTTACTTGTCCTTTTGGAACTTATGCTTATCGTCGTATGCCTTTTGGTTTATGTAATGCACCTGCTACCTTTCAAAGATGTATGACTACTATATTCTCTGACTTTTGTGAAAAGATTGTTGAGGTTTTTATGGATGATTTTTCCGTTTACGAAACTTCTTTTGATGATTGCTTAAGCAACCTTGATCGAGTTTTGCAGAGATGTGAAGAAACTAATCTTGTCTTGAATTGGGAGAAGTGCCACTTTATGGTGAATGAAGGTATAGTCCTTGGGCATAAAATTTCTGAAAGAGGTATTGAAGTTGATAAAGCTAAAGTTGATGCTATTGAGAAAATGCCATGTCCTAAAGATATCAAAGGTATAAGAAGTTTCCTTGGTCATGCTGGTTTCTATAGAAGGTTTATAAAAGACTTCTCTAAAATTTCTAGGCCTCTTACTAATCTCTTGCAAAAAGATGTGCCATTTGTTTTTGATGATGATTGCGTAGAAGCCTTTGAAATACTTAGAAAGCCTTAATTTCTGCACCTATTGTTCAACCACCTGATTGGAACCTACCCTTTGAAATTATGTGTGATGCTAGTGATTATGTTGTTGGTCCTATTCTAGGACAAAGAGTTGATAAGAAATTGAATGTTATTCATTATGCTAGTAAAAATCTAGACAGTGCTCAAAGGAATTATGCTACTACTGAGAAAGAATTTTTAGCAGTTGTGTTTGCATGTGATAAATTCAGATCTTACATTGTTGATTCCAAAGTTACTATTCACACTAATCATGCTGCTATTAAATATCTTATGGAAAATAAAGATGCTAAACCTAGACTTATTAGGTGGGTTCTTTTGCTACAAGAATTTGATTTGCATATTATTGATAGAAAGGGAGCTGAGAATCCCGTAGCTGATAATTTGTCTAGAATGGAAAATGTTCTTGATGACCCACTTCCTATTAATGATGATTTCCCTGATGAACAATTAGCTATGATAAATGCTTCTCGTAACACTCCTTGGTATGCAGACTATGCTAATTACATTGTTGCTAAATATATACCACCTAGCTTCACATACCAACAAAAGAAAAAGTTTTTCTTTGACTTAAGGCATTACTTTTGGGATGACCCACATTTATATAAAGAAGGAGTAGATGGTATTATTAGACGTTGTGTACCTGAGCATGAACAGGAACAAATCCTACGTAAGTGTCACTCTGAGGCATACGGAGGACACCATGCGGGAGACAGAACTGCACATAAGGTATTACAATCTGATTTTTATTGGCCTACTCTATTCAAAGATGCACGTAAGTTTGTCCTTTCTTGTGATGAATGTCAAAGAATTGGTAGTGTTGGTAGACGTCAGGAAATGCCTATGAATTATTCACTTGTTATTGAACCATTTGATGTTTGGGGTTTTTATTATATGGGACCTTTTCCTAAATCCAACAGGTATACTCATATTTTAGTTGTTGTTGATTATGTTACTAAGTGGGTAGAAGCTATTCCAACTAGTAGTGCTGATCATAACACTTCTATTAAAATGCTTAAAGAAGTTATATTTCCGAGGTTTGGAGTCCCTAGATACTTGATGACTGATGGTGGCTCACATTTTATTCATGGTGCTTTCCGTAAATTTCTTGCTAAATATGATGTTAATCATATAATTGCATCCCCTTATCATCCTCAGTCTAGTGGTCAAGTTGAATTGGGTAATAGAGAAATAAAATTAATTTTGCAAAAGACCGTTAATAGATCTAGAAAGAATTGGTCTAAGAAACTAGATGATGCATTATGGGCTTACAGAACTGCTTATAAAAATCCTATGGGTATGTCTCCCTATAAAATGGTCTATGGAAAAGCATGTCATTTATCTCTAGAGTTAGAACATAAAGCATATTGGGCAATTAAAGAACTTAACTATGATTTCAAACTTGCCGATGAAAAGAGGTTATTTGATATTAGCTCTCTAGATAAATGGAGAACCCAAGCCTATGAAAATGCTAAGTTATTTAAAGAAAAGGTCAAAAGATGGCATGATAAAATAATCCAAAAACGGGAATTTAAAGTGGGTGAGCAAGTTCTATTGTACAACTCTCGATTGAGACTTTTTGCAGGAAAACTTCTCTCCAAATGGGAAGGACCCTTTATCATCGAAGAAGTTTACCGTTCCGGAGCTATCAAAATCAACAACTCCGAAGGCACCAACCCGAGAGTGGTGAATGGACAAAGAATTAAGCACTATATCTCAGGTACTCCTATTAATGTTGAAACTAGTATTATTCAGACAATGACACCGGAGGAACACATCAAAGAGTCCTTCCGGAACGCTCTAGAACCCTGAAAAGGGGTAGATATGTGATACGGTAAGTAAACCGACTTCAAAAATTCTATAAAAATTATTTTTGTCCGTTTTGGAATATTAGAAAATTACAAAAATAATAAATAGCCGAGGGGACCAACGAGTCACCCACAAGGCAACAGGGCGCGACCCCCCCCCCCCCTGGGCGCGCCGTGATGCCTTGTGGGCCCCTCGTGTGCCCTCCCGACTCCGTTTTCCTCTCGTATGCTTGTTTTGCAAGATAAAAATTCTTTATATATACTCACAGGTGTTTTGACCACCGCATCACAAGTTTCTCCTCTGTTCTTGTTTCGGGTTGTTTTTCTGACATATCTAGATCACCATGGCGTCTCCAAGCTCGTCCAAGGACAAGTTCTACGAGAAGGTCATCAACCCGTACCTACCAGAGGTGATGAAGCACCCTCAGGCCATTGAGATGCATGAGGGGTGCTCCACATCCGGGACGTGCAAGGACCTAAGAAGACCGGGAGCGAGAAGGCCAGGCAAGAAGCGGTGGAACAGGAGATCTTCAAGTGCCAAGGGATGGTGGAGCGCGGACTTAATGCTAACAACTCCATGATCACGAAGTTCATCCGTGAGCACAAGGTGGACGGCAAGAATATTGGGGACGTCATCTTCAAGCTCAACGACCGGATTGATTATCTTCAGGCCCAAATCTATGAACTACAAAATCAAAATTTTGAGTATGAGGCCAAGTTCAAAGGTATGAGTTTAGTTGCAAATTTCCGGACTCCGGAAACACGTTCGTCCTTTTATGATGGAGAACCTATGCCTTGGAAGATGGAGGACAAGCCTATCACCTCATCACCACCATCACCGAAGAAGGAGACTTGAGTACATGGGTATGGGCACCACCCTTGGCTTGTGCCAAGCTTGGGGGAGGTGCCCCGGTATCGTATCACCATCACTTTTATCATCATTATCTATCTTAGTTCGATCCTTAGTTATTTCGTGATTTAGAAGTATAAAGTTTTAGTATGATCTAGTTTCGAGTGCTTGCTTTGTGGTCTATCTATCTATGTAATCATATGTGGAAGTTATATAATAAAGAGTAGTTTGAGTTGAGTGTTTTGCTTTTGTTGATCCAATCTTGGAAATAAAATAAAGAGAATAAAAAGTAAGATCATATGCTAATCCCATGGGGAGTGACGACTTCACATAAAAGAAGTATAATTGATAAAACTTGTTGGAAGTTGACAAACATAGTATTGGTCATTGTTGCAATTCATGAAAAAGTAATAAAGGAAGAGAGGTCTCACATATAAATATACTATCTTGGACATCTTTTATGATTGTGAGCCCCCATTAAATATTCTATGTCAATTAGTCGACGTTGGACAAGGAAGACAACGTAATGAGTTATGTTTGCTTATATTCACATAGAAGTTATATTGTTTTGGATCCTCTAACATGTGGTGCTTGCCCCCTATCTTTTGCTAGCCAAAAACTCCGTACTAAGTAGAGATACTACTTGTGCATCCAAAAACCCTTGAACCCAGTTTCATGTCATGAGAGTCCACTATATCTACCTATGGATTGAATAAGATCCTTCGAGTAAGTTGTCATCGGTACAAAGCAATAAAAATTGCTCCTAAATATGTATGATCTTTTATTGTAAGGGAAAATAAGCTTTGTACGATCTTGTGATGGTGAAGAAATAAAAGCGACAGACTGCATAATAAAGGTCGCTATCACAAGGGGCAATATAAAGTGACGTTCCTTTACATTAAGAGCTTGCACATCCAAAAACAAAAAGTGCATGACAACCTCTGCTTCCCTCTGCGAAGGGTCTATCTTTTACTTTATGTATTTACTTTCATGCAAGAGTCAATAGTATTCTCCTCTATTCCGTTTTTATTTTTCTCTCTTGGCAAGCATCATGTGGTGGGGATTGATCCAGGCATATATATCCAGTTGAATGTTGGTGATCATGAGTTATTATTGTTGACATTACCCTTGAGGTAAATACGTTGGGAGGCGAAATTATAAGCCCCAATCTTTTTATGTGTCTGACTGAAACTTTTGCTCCATAAGTATGCCGTGAGTGTCAGCAATCATAGAAGACTAAATGATAGTTGAGTATGTGAACTTGCTAAACAAAGCTCTTACATAGACTCTTTCTGATAATATGATGAATTGCAATTGCTTCAGTGACTGAGATCATAGTTTGTTAGTTTTCAATTTGGTTTATGGTTCATACTTTAACTTGTGATTGAATTGTCACTTTTTCATGAGAAGTTCTATAATGATATATTGTTGTTATAATAAAGATCATGATGCCTCCATGTCTGTATTTTATTTTTATCGACATCTCTCTCTCTAAACATGTGGTCATGATTATCGATTTCGGTTTTCGCTTGAGGACAAGTGAGGTCTAAGCTTGGGGGAGTTGATACGTCCAATTTGCATCATGATTTCCTACTGTTATTTATAATGTTTTTATCATTATTTCACTTTATGATGCAACTTTTATGCCTTTTCTCTCTTAACTTGCAAGATTTATATGAAGAGGGAGAATACCGGTAGCTGGAATTCTGGACCTGAAATAGCTACATCAGAGATACCTATCCTACAGAGCTCCAATTGACTTGAAATTTCACGGAGATTTTTTATTGAATATATAAAAAATACTAGAGAAAAGAGATACTCGAGGGGACCCACCAGTTGCCCACAAGGCAACAGGGCGCGCCCCCCCCCTGGGCGCGCCCTAATGCCTTGTGGGGCCCCTGGCTGGCCTCTGGCCCCCTCCTTCTGCTATATATGGTCTTTTTCCCTAAAAAAATTAATGAGAAGACTTTCGGGACGAAGCGCCGCCGTCTCGAGGCGGAACCTGGGCAGGATCTATTTTGTTCTCCGGCGGAGCGATTCCGCCGGGGATACTTCCCTCCGGGAGGTGGAAATCGAAGCCATCGACATCACCAACGATCCTCTCATCGTGGGAGGACCAATCTTCATCAACATCTTCACCAGCACCATCTCATCTCAAACCCTATTTCATCTCTTATATTCAATCTTTGTCTCAAAACCTCAGATTGGTACCTGTGGGTTGCTAGTAGTGTTGATTACATCTTGTAGTTGATGCTAGTTGGTTTATTTGGTGGAACATTATATGTTCAGATCCTTAATGATATTTAATACCCCTCTGATCTTGAACATGAATATGATTTGTGAGTAGTTACTTTTGTTCTTGAGGACATGGGAGAAGTCTTGTCATAAGTAATCATGTGAATTTGGTATTCGTTCGATATTTTGATGATATGTATGTAGTTGCTTCCTTTAGTGGGGTCCTATGAACGTCGACTACATGACACTTCACCATCTTTGTGCCTAAGGGAAGGAATTATGGAGTAGTAATTAGATGATGGGTTGCTAGAGTGACAAAAGCTTAAACCCTAGTTTATGCGCTATTCCGTAAGGGGCTGATTTGGATCCATAGGTTTCATGCTATGGTTAGATTTATCTTAATTCTTCTTTCGTTGTTGCGGATGCTTGCGAGAGGGGGTAATCATAAGTGGGAGGCTTGTTCAAGTAAGAATAGCACCCAAGCACCGGTCCACCCACATATCAAATTATCAAAGTAGCGAACGCGAATCAAACAAACATGATGAAAGTGACTAGATGAAATTCCCATGTGTCCTCGAGAACGCTTTGCTTATTATACGAGTTCGTTCCGGATTGTCCTTTGCTATAAAAAGGATTGGTCCACCTTGCTGCACTTTATTATACTTGCTACTTGTTACTTGGTACGAATTATCTTGCTACCAGAATTATCTGTTACCGCTACTTTCAATACTTGCAGAGAATATCTTGCTGAAAACCGCTTGTCATTTCCTTCTGCCCCTCATTGGGTTCGACGCTCTTACTTATTGAAAGGACTACGATTGATCCCGTATACTTGTGGGTCATCAAGACTCTTTTCTGGCGCCGTTGCCGGGGAGTGAAGCGCCTTTGGTGAGTGGAATTTGGTAAGGAAACATTTCTATTACGTGCTGAAATTTACTGTCATTTGTCACTATGGAAAGTAATCCTTTGAGGGGTTTGTTCGGGGTATCTTCACCTCGACCGGAAGCATTGAGAGTTGCTCCTCAACCTACTGAACCTAATGAAAATATTTATTATGAAATTCCTTCGGGTATGATAGAGAAACTGCTAGCTAATCCTTATGCAGGAGAATACCTTGCTGAGAATACTTGGTACGAATTATCTTACTACCGGAACTATTTGTTACCGCTACTTTCAGTACTTGCAGAGAATACCTTGCTGAAAACCGCTTGTTATTTCCTTCTGCTCCTCGTTGGGTTCGACACTCTTACTTATCGAAAGGACTACGATTGATCCCCTATACTTGTTGATCATCAGTTCACTAGAGGCATCTCTCTCATGAGCATAGCAACGGTGGGTAAATAAATTACTGTTGAGCAATTGACAGAATTGCGCATAGTTATGATGATCATCCAAGGCATAATCAATATATAGGCATTTACGTCCGTGACAAGTAGACCATTAATCCAACTGCATCTACTACTATTACTCCACCCCAAGACCACTATCCAGCATGCATCTCAAAGTATTAAGTTCATGACAAACAGAGTAACACATTACGCAAGATGACATAATGTAGACAAAGTAAGATCAAGCATAATATGACCGAACCCCGTCGTTTTATCCTTAGTAGCCACAATACAAATACGTGCCTCCTCCCCTCCTGTCACAGGGCAAGACTAACCGCAAAATTGAACCTACTACAAAGCACCTCTCCCACTGAAGGTAAATCAATCTAATTGGCCAAAAGAGACAGATAGATCGGAGATAAATACAAAGCTATAAAATTACGCAGCAAATAAATCTCAAGAGACTCAAATAGTTCAATGGATAATTCTGATCATAAACCCATCGGACCCCAACAAACACATCGCAAAATATTACATCGGATTGATCTCAGAAGAGATCATTGTATTGAAGATCAAAAGAGAGAGAGAGAGAGAGCCATCTAGCTACTACTATGGACCGGTAGGTCCTGAAGGAACTACTCACACATCATCATGGAGGCAACAAGGTTGATGAAGATTACCTCCCCAACAGTTTTCCCCTCCGACAGAGTGCCGAAAAAGGCCTCCAGATGGGCTTGTGTAAGAACAGAGGCGTGCGGCGGTGGAAGAATTGTTTCGGGTCTTGCTCCGAGGGTTTTAGAATATATGGGAATTTATAGGCCAGAAATTAGGGCGAACGGAGCATCAGGGGGGCCCACAAGCCTGCCCGGCGTGCCTACCCACTAGGCGCACCACCTGGGCTTGTGGCCCCCTCGTGTGTCTTCTGGTCTCTCCCTGAAGCTTCTAGGGTCTCCTATGTTCCAGAAAAAATCACCATAAAGTTTCATCGTGTTTGTCTTCGGTAGGTATGGTTTATCTGCGAAACATAAAACATGCAAGAAAACAGGAACTGGCACTGGGCACTAAATTAATATGTTAGTCCATAAAAATAATATAAAATGGCATATAAAGCATACAAAAGTGATAACATAATTGTATGAAAAAATAAAAAATTATAGATACGTTGGAGAAGTATCAGCATCCCCAAACTTAATTCCTGCTCGTCCTCGAGTACATAAATGATAAAAACAGAATTTTTGATGTGAAATGCTACCTAACATGTTCTTGATCAAGTAATACATTTGCGTTATGAATATTGGGAAGCGAGTGATTTAAGGCAATAGTCTATCAATTTGACATCAAAACAATAATACACAAACATACTAGCAAACAATCATTGCCTTTCAAAATATAAATGCTAAAGAATGTTATCCCTACATACTATCATAGGTTAGACTTCCTAACACAAAGATATCAATAATGAACACCCCGGTGCCAAACCAAGCAATTAAATCATACTTTTTCTCGCTTCAGCTTTTTCAACTCCCACACAATACCTGAGCAAGAGCCATGGGCTTAGCACTTTGGATGGCAAAGAGAATGATGGTTGGGGTTTATAAGGGAAGACTCAAAGGTATAAGATAGTCTCACATCAACGAGGCTGGTCGTTAGGCAATGGAGAGGCCTTACAATCGATGTCAATGCGAGGAGTAGGGATTGCCATGCAACTGATGCACTAGAGCTATAAGTGTATGAAAGCTCTCTATATGAAACTAAGTGGGTGTGCATCCAACTTACTTACTCATGAAGACCTCGAGCATTTGATGAAGGTCATCATCGGAATATGCAAGTCAAGTTCTAATAATGTAAAAATCCCACTAGTATATGAAAGTGAAAAAATCATGGAGACTCTCTATATGAAATACATGGTGCTACTCTGAAGCACAAGTATGGAAAAAGGATAGTAGTGTGCCCCTCTCTCTTTTTCTCTCATTTTTCTTTTTTCTCTTTTTTTGAACGGCCTCATGGACCTCATCCCCACTTTTTCGAGGAATCACAAGTCTCCTCCAATTCATTTCCTCACTGGTAGGGGCAACACTCTAATAATGAAGATCATCACACTTTTATTTACTTACAACTCAAAAACTGAAAAATATGACTACATATGAATGCCTCTGGTAGTGTACCAGGATGTGCAATGATCTAGCGTAACATGTATAACAATGATGAACGGTGGCTTTGCCACAAAATATCATGTCAGCTCTATATGATAATGCAAAGCAATATGACAATGAATGCTCAAGTCATGTAAAAGTGACGGTGGAAGTTGCATGGCAATATATCTCGGAATGGCTATGGAAATGACAAGATAGGTAGGTATGGTGGTTGTTTTGAGGAAGGATACAATAAGGCTTATGTGTGAAAGAGCATATCATTTCAAGGGATTTTGATGCACCGGCGAAGTTTCAACCAAGTCTCGAGGTGAGAACGGGAAAATCACGGTACCGAAGAGGCTAGCAAAATATGGATAGGTGGAAGTGCTTATAGTCCAAAAACTCACATTAGTCATAAAGAACTCAAATACTTATTGTGAAAGCCTATTAGCCCTCGAAGCAAAGTATAACTCACATGCCCCTAGGGAGGAGGTTGGGAGGAGTTAACTGATATGTCTCCAACGTATCTATAATTTTTTATTGTTCCATGCTATTATAGTATCAATCTTGGATGTTTTATATGCAATTATATATCATTTTTGGGACTAACCTATTAACCTAGTGCCCAGTGCCATTTGCTGCTTTTTGCTTGTTTTTGGCTTTTCAGAAAATCAATATCAAACAGAGTCCAAACGGATAAAAAAACTTTGGATTAATTTTTTCTGGACCAGAAGGGACCCTAGAAGGTTCGGGAGAAGACTAGAAGAACCACGAGGGAGCGACAAGCTCGGGAGGCGCGCCCAGGGGGGTAGGCACGCCCCCCAGGCTTGTGGGCCCCTCGTGGCACCTCTTGACCTAATTCCAAGCCTATAAATTCTCAAATATTCCCCATATACCAGAGAGCCACCTCGAATAACTTTTCCGCCGCCGCAAGCTTCTGTTCTTCCGCGATCCCATCTGGAGGCATTTTTCGGCAATCTGCCGGAGGGCGAATCGATCACGGAGGGCTTCTTCATCAACCTTGCTGCCCTTCCGATGATGTGTGAGTAGTTTACCACAGACCTACGGGTCCATAGCTAGTAGCTAGATGGCTTCTTCTCTCACTTTGATCTTCAATACAATGTTCTCCTCGATCTCTTTGGAGTTCTATCCGATGTAATCTTCTTTTGCGGTGTGCTTGTTGGGATCCGATGAATTGTGGGTTTATGATCAGATTATTCATGAGAAATATTTGAGTCTTCTCTGAACTCTTTTATGCATGATTGTTATAGCTTTGTATTTCTCTCCGATCTATCCGTTTGATTTGCCCAACTAGATTGATTTATCTTGCAATGGGAGAGGTGCTTTGTGATGGGTTCAATCTTGCGGTGCTCTATCCCATTGACAGAAAGGGACAAGACACATATTTGTATTGTTGCCATTAAGGATAAAACGATGGGGTTTAATCATATTATTTGAGTTTACTTTGTCTACATCATGTCATCTTGCTTAAGGCGTTACTCTGTTTTCATTAACTTAATACCCTAGATGCATACTGGATAGCGGTCGATGGGTGGAGTAATAGTAGTAGATGCAGGCAGGAGTCGGTTTACTTGTCTCGGACGTGATTCCTATATGCATGATCATTGCCATGAATCCGCCATAACTATGCGCTTTTCTATCAATTGCCCAACAGTAATTTGTTTACCCACCGTATGCTATGTGTTCGAGAGAGAAGCCTCTAGTGAAAACTATGGCCCTCGGGTCTACTTTTATCATATATTAAATCCAAAAATACCTTGCTGCAATTTTATTTACTTTCCAATTTACTTATCTATCTATCACTATCATAATTAATCCTTGCAAGTAACCGCCAAGGGGATTGACAACCCTCTTGTTTGCGTTGGGTGCAAGTATTTGCTTTTGTGTGTGTAGGTGCTGCTAACGAGGTTCTATGTGGTTCTCCTTCTGGATTGATAACCTTGGTTCTTAACTGAGGAAAATACTTATCTCTACTATACTGCATCATCCGCTCCTCTTCGAGGAAATCCCAACGCGGTTCACAAGTAGCAGGAAGAATTTCTGGCGCCGTTGCCGGGGAGACATCACCAAAACCTATCAAGTACCTTCGCATAAACTATCATCTACTTGCTCTTAATTTCATTTGCTTTTTTATTTGCATTTGCCTCTCGTTTTCATCTTCCCCACTTCTAAAACAAAATTTACAAAAACACAAAAATGTTTTTTTGTTTGCTTGTTTGCTAGCTTGCTTGCTTGCTTCGACGTTATGGCTATTTCTTCAATTGTTACTTGCACCCCTGAAAATGAAGTCCTTAATTTTAAACAAAGGGGAGGAGAAAATTTAAAAGATGCTTGGTATAGGATTTGCGACGCTCAAAATAGGTCTACTCGTAAGCAATCCACTACCGTTCTTCTTCGCAATTTTTATGTGGGTATCACTACTTGGTATAGATTTGTGCTAGACACTATTATCGGAGGGAATTTCTTAAGTAGTCACCCTATGGATGCTTTCAATGCCAAGGGAAATTTAGTGGGATCACCACCTGTCATTATTAATGAAACGGCATTGACTTTGGAACATGTTATGCAAAGGCTAGAAGCTATTGAAAATAAAATGTCTACTATTGAACATATTGAGAATCTAGACAAAAAGGTCCATAATCATATCACTCAATTTGGTTCTCAGATAGGGAATACATTAAAGGTGTTAAAGGAAAAAAGAACCGATAATTAATGAAAGGATAGAACAAGGTCCCTGTTAGAATCGATAAGTTAGAAGAAATTATTAATAATTTAGGCTCCTCTTTTTCTTCCGTTAAAACTATTGATAGGACTCCGGCCACTAAAAATTGCAAATTCATGTACGTACCTAAGAATAAAGGAGCATCATCTAGTAAGGGAAACGAGGATCTAAAAATGATTAGTGTGCATCCAAACTTTATCAAAATAATAAAAGAGACTATCTATGAAAGCAAATTTCTTAACTTTGTGCCTAGGAGTTTGATGGTAAAAGATTCCGATGCTAGGCTTCCTAGAAGGAGTGGATGTATAATTAAGGATTTGGAAACTAAGGATGATAATACTTGAAACAATGCATTATGCCTACCTAGGGGCATAAAACAATAGCGCTTGTTGGGAGGCAACCCAATATTTATCTTTATTGAAAATTTTAGTTTTCTTGTGTCACACAATTTTAGCTTCTTTTATGATTGTGTTTTTATCTTTTAACTAGTGTTTGTGCCAAGTAATGCCTTTGGGATGATTTGGATGATAGTATAATTGATGCTGTTTGAAAACAGAAAGTTTTGAGTACAGTGCTGGATTTTTGGTTCTGTACTGGAGCGTGATAAAATTCTGAATTTTTTACACAGTATTGGTATATGAATTTTTTACGTTGTCCTAAGTTTTCACAATTTTTGGAGTTACAGAAGTATAGCCTTTAAATAGATCTTTACAGACTGTTCTGTTTTAGACAGATTATGTTCTTGTTGCATAGTTTGCTTATTTTGATGAATCTATGGATTGTATCGGGGGTATAAGCCATGGGGAAGTTGGAGTACAGTAGCATTATGACAATATTAAATATGAATCAATTTATAACAGTATCTAAAGTTTAAGATTTGTTTGTTATACTAACGTATTTCACGAGGTTTCTGTTGAGTTTTGTGTGCTGAAGTTTTCAAGTTTTGGGTGAGACCACGATGGATGAAGGAATAAGGAGCGGCAAGACCCTAAGCTTGGAGATGCCCAGGGCACCCCAAGGTAATATTCAAGGAATACCCAAGCATCTAAGCTTGGGGATGCCCCGGATGGCATCCCCTCTTTCGTCTACAATCTATTGGTATATCACTTGGAGCTATATTTTTATTCATCACATGATATGTGTTTTACTTGGAGCGTCTTGTGCCATAGTTTTCTTTTCTTTGTTTTCTTTTTAGTTTGCCACAATCATCTTTGCTGAACACACTTTTTTGAGAGGGACACACATTTATCGTGATTTGTTAGAATACTTTATGTGCTTCACTTATATCTTTTGAGCTAGGCAGTTGCTCTAGTGCTTCACTTATATCGTTTAGAGCACGGTGGTGGTTATATTTTAAAGAAATAGTTGCACTCTCATGCTTCACTTATATCTTTTTGAGAGTCTAATAAATAGCAATGGTAATATGCACGGGTTATGAATTTGGTCTTAATATGATAGGTATTCAAGAGGGATATAATAAAAACTTTCATGTAGATCACTGAATATGATAAGTTTGATTCCTTGCAATAGTTTTGCGATATTAAGGTGGTAATATGTGGGAGGTACTAGTGAATGATTGTAGTTTAGTAAGAATATTGGTGTTAAGGTTTGTGATTCCGAAGCATGCACATATAGTCCTTAGTGTGATGAAGTTGGAGCATGATTTATTATTGATTGTCTACCTTATGAGTGGCGGTCGGGAACGAGCGATGGTCTTTTCCTACCAATCTATCCCCCTAGGGGCATGCGTAGTAGTACTTTGCTTCGAGGGCTAATAGACTTTTGCAATAAGTATGTGAGTTCTTTATGACTAATGTGAGTCCATGGATTATTCGCACTCTCACCTTTCCGCAATTTGCTAGCCTCTTCGGTACCGTGCATTGCCCTTTCTCACCTCGAGAGAGGGTGCAAACTTCGCCGGTGCATCCAAACCCCGTGATATGATACGCTCTATCACACATAAGCCCCTTTATATCTTCCTCAAAATAGCCACCATACCTACCTATCATGGCATTTCCATAGCCATTCCAAGATATATTGCCATGCAACTTCCACCGTTCTTTTTATACGACACACATCATCATTGTCATATTGCTTTGCATGATCATATAGCTGACATAGTATTTGTGGCTCAGCCACCATTCATCATTTTCATACATGTTACGCTAGCATCATTGCACATCCTGGTACACTGCCAGAGCCATTCATATAGAGTCATATTTATTCTAGTATCGAGTTGTAATATTGAGTTGTAAGTAAATAAAAGTGTGATGATCATCATTATTAGAGCATTGTCCCAGTGAGGAAAGGATGATGGAGACTGTGATTCCCCCACAAGTCGGGATGAGGCTCCGGACAAAAAAAAGAGGCCAAAAAAGAGCCCAGCAAAAAAAATGAGAGAAAAAAAGAGAAGGGGCAATGTTACTATCCTTTTCCACACTTGTGCTTCAGAGTAGCACCATGTTTTTCATATAGAGAGTCTCCTATGTTGTCACTTTCATATACTAGTGGGAATTTTTCATTATAGAACTTGGCTTGTATATTTCGATGATGGGCTTCCTCAAATGCCCGAGGTC
The DNA here is from genome assembly GCA_039707655.1 of Elymus sibiricus. Classification (NCBI taxonomy): domain Eukaryota; kingdom Viridiplantae; phylum Streptophyta; class Magnoliopsida; order Poales; family Poaceae; genus Elymus; species Elymus sibiricus. Next base: position 130,599,459 of record CM077666.1, on the reverse strand, counting down.
TTCATGAGCAAGTAAGTTGGATGCACACCCACTTAGTTTTTATTTTGAGCTTTCATACACTTATAGCTCTTAGTGCATCCGTTGCATGGCAATCCCTACTCCTCGCATTGACATCAATTGATGGGTATCTCCATAGCACGTTGATTAGCTGCGTCGATGTGAGACTATCTTCCTTTTTGACTTCCCCTTATTAATCTCTATCATCATTCTATTCCACCCATAGTGCTATGTCCATGGCTCGCGCTCATGTATTGCGTGAGGGTTGAAAAAGCTGAAGCGCGTTAAAAAGTATGAACCAATTGCTCGGCTTGTCATCGGGGTAGTGCATGATTAATACTTTGTGTTAGGAAGACTAAGCATGACGGGCTATATGATTTTGCAGGGATAGCATTCTTTAGCATTTTTATTTTGAAAGGCATGATTGTTTGTTGGTATGCCTGAGTATTGATGTCCATATATCAAATTATAGACTATTGCTTTGAATCACTCATTTCTTAATATTCATACCATAAAAGAAGATATTACATGATAAACATGTTAGGTAGCATTCCACATCAAAAAAATTGTTTTTATCATTTACCTACTCGAGGACGAGCAGGAATTAAGCTTGGGGATGCTTGATACGTCTCCAACGTATCTATAACTTTTTATTGTTCCATGCTATTATAGTATCAATCTTGGATGTTTTATATGCAATTATATATCATTTTTGGGACTAACTTATTAACCTAGTGCCCAGTGTCATTTGCTGTTTTTTGCTTGTTTTTGGCTTTTCATAAAATCAATATCAAACAGAGTCCAAACGGAGAAAAAAAAACTTTGGATTAATTTTTTCTGGACCAGAAGGGACCCTAGAAGGTTCGGGAGAAGACTAGAAAAGCCACGAGGGAGCGACAAGCTCGGGAGGCGCGCCCCCCAGGCTTGTGGGCCCCTCGTGGCACCTCTTGACCTAATTCCAAGCCTATAAATTCTCAAATATTCCCCATATACCAGAGAGCCATCTCGAATAACTTTTTCGCCGCCACAAGCTTCTGTTCTTCCGCGATCCCATCTGGAGGCCTTTTCCGGCAATCTGCCGGAGGGGGAATTATTAGCACTGATGAGTTCAATTATTATCATATTTTCTTTTATAACTTCTTCATTAGTAGCTTTGCATATTATTAGCACAATTGACATTCATGGAAGTCGTACTAGCATCAGTGCAATCATGCTTTTCATTCAAGGAATTCTTATTAATCATTTTATAAAATTCTTCCTTTAACACTTCATAACAATTTTCAGATTCACGATTTTCAAGATAAACTCCATAAAGGTAAAGAAGTGCATTAAACTCCATCTTTTCTTTCAACGAGCATATAGCATTTTCATCACTAGCTAATTGGTTTATCATAATTATAATTTTTGAAGAGTCCAGCTAGTGGAGAAGGATCCATATCAATAAATTTTAGCAAGTGAAGATGCAAACAAATAGAAGGCACATGGCAACACAAGCAGAGATAGTAACACAAGATTTTTTTTGTTGTTGGTATTTTTAGATTTTATAGGGAAGGAGAAGAAGAAAACAAAAGGCAAAAGGCAACAGGCAAAAAGATAAAAACAAGCAAAATGATAAGTTTGTGCGAAGGGACCTGATTTTTTGGTGAAGCCTCCCTGGCAACGGCGCCAGAAATTCTTCTGCTACTCGTGATGGAGTTGTTGGATTTCCCCGAAGAGGAAGGGTGAAGCAGTATAGTAGCAGATAGTATTTCCCAGAGTTAAGAACCAAGGTTATTGAACCAGAAGGAGATGACACACAAACAACATGAACGGTACCTGCACACACACAAAGCAAATGCTTGCACCCAACAAAGGAAAGGGGGTCATCGCTCCCCTTGTTCTTGCCAGCTGCAAGAATTAAATCTGATAGTGATAGGCAAACAAATAAAAATAAAAATAAAGCAAAATAAAACAGCAAGGTAATTGTAAGATTCTTTAGTAATAATTGAGAATGGACCCGGGGGGCATAGTTCACTAGAGGCATCTCTCTCATGAGCATAACAACGGTGGGTAAACAAATTACTGTCGGGAAATGACAGAATTGCGCATAGTTATGATGATCATCCAAGGCATAATCCATATATAGGCATTACGTCCGTGACAAGTAGACCGCTAATCCAACTGCATCTACTACTATTACTCCACCCCAAGACCGCTATCCAGCATGCATATCAAAGTATTAAGTTCATGATAAACAGAGTAACGCATTAAGCAAGATCACATAATGTAGACAAAGTATGATCATGCAATATGACCGAACCCTGTCGTTTTATCCTTAGTAGAAACAATACAAATACGTACCTCCGCCCCTCCTGTCACAGGGCAAGACTAACCGCAAGATTGAACCTACTACAAAGCACCTCTCCCACTGAAGATAAATTTTAATTGGCCAAAAGAGACGGATAGATCGGAGAGAAATACAAAGCTATAAAATTACGCAGAAAATAAATCTCAAGAGACTCAAATAGTTCAATGGATAATTCTGATCATAAACCCACAATTCATCAGATCCCAACAAACACACCCCAAAAGATTACATCGGATTGATCTCAGAAGAGATCATTGTATTGAAGATCAAAAGAGAGAGAGAGAGAGAGAGAGAGAGAGAGAGAGAGAGAGCGAGAGAGAGAAAGACATCTAGCTACTACTACGGACTCGTAGGTCCTGAAGGAACTACTCACACATCATCATGGAGGCAGCAAGGTTGATGAAGATTGCCTCCCCAATAGTTTCCCCCTCCGGCAGATTACCGGAAAAGTCCTCCAGATGGGATCATGGAAGAACAGAGGCTTGCGGCAGCGGAACCGGCGGGCCCCACTGGTGGCAGAGACGATGACAGCAGGGCCCCGCCATTCTTATTTTATCACTTGTAACCTAGGAGGCCAGGCTATAAGACCTCCCAGGAGCCCCAGAGCGGGGGTCGGCTCATTCTACACCCACACACACACACACATGCATGGGGAGAAGGAGACCTAGCTCCTTCTTCCTCCTCCACCCAAAACAGCTCCAGGAGCACCATTGTAGCCCTTGTGATCTTCATAGTCAATCCGGCAGGATTAGGGGTATTACCTCCCTTGGAGGGCCCCGAACCTAGGTACGTCGTGTGTCTCGCACCGCTCGTGCCCAATCTCGCTTCCGGAACCCACCGACGCACTTCGGCTTCAACCACACTCGATAAGCCATCCCATGGCATCTGCCGTGAGAACACCGCGACAGTATGAACTCAACTCCTTCTCTGAATTTAATTCTTCTATGATGCTTTCCAAAGCCGATGAATTGGCCACGTCACAGACCCTCACGACGGACGAAGGGGATGCCTGAGTCGGAGACGATGACGGTCGTGGCTCCATCGACGACGGTGGTCACGAGGCGCAGCCACAGGACTGGACAACAGACAAGCCAAGCATTACCCGGTAGTCGTCGTGATTCTGGAACGGGAGGCGGGTCGCTGCCCGTACCACCCACGAAGCTAATGATGATCATGTGGTCGTCGTGCGGCGGCGAGGTGGTGGCTGTGGAGGGGAAGGGGAGGCAAGGGGAGACGCATGGGCAAGAACCCGCATGGTGGAGAAAGGGGACGCCTTAGGTGGAGACGTCGATGATGGTCGTTGCTCCATCGTTGGCGGTGGTCATGACACGCAGCTGCAGGACTGGACATCAGACGGGCCGAGTAGTTTCTGGAAGTCATTTGCTTTGGTGGTGCTCTTGGGTTTACGACTTGAATAAAATCGTATGGCGGAGTGGAAGGTTATTGTTATTTCATTGATATCACACTGCATCATCTTGACTTCGGTATTGAGAAAGTAACACTGTCGCGGATGTATTTGCTTACTTTGCCAGGCTCGTGAAAATATCTGTAATTCAGACATGGCAGTGAGTCAAATTTACATGTAGCTTATATAATGATAGCTAGCTTACTTTGGTTTACTTGGTCCATGTAGAGCGAGAATCTTAGAGTTACACTTTCAACCGGCTTACTTGCTTACAAAATCAAGTACAACTAAAAGAATATATGTTTCCCTTTGTTTTGATAGAAAAAGGGTAGCCCGTAGCCATGCCCCCTTTGTCCCTGTATTTAGAAAATTTTGCAAACCCACTGTGAAACATCCTTTTGTCGCTATGCACATATGGTTATTCGAACGAAGTGATTTCGATTAGCCTAGTTTTTTCCTAACTTGTTATATGTTTTTCCTTTACTATATATGCATAGGTTGTTGAAGGGAGATGGGGCTCTTCAGTCCACTTAGGTGCAGAAGCACAAACCGCATCATCTACAGCTGGCCACGAAGGCAATCAAAGTGGGGGTGGGGGTGGTCGGCATGTTTCCTCTCAGTGTCGTCTAATGAGGAAACCAGAGCCTTGACTCCATGGCATGGAAAAGGAGTAGACGTAACACGTGCTCCGAGGATCAGGCGCCTACGCACAAGGTTATCAATAATGTTAGATGCAAGTGCTTCAAGCGGTGAGCATGATGATGAGCAGGTGTCCCCATGGGGGGGTGCTTTGAAGGTCACACATTCGGTTCACGCTCGGAAGCTCAATGCAAACCTGTTTGCTGCAGAGGTTCTCCGCCATCGAATGAGAGGCAAGCATGAAGAAGCTGACCAGCTTTTGGTAGGTGCTGCAGCGGTTGTTGTTGTGTGTTGACAGGAGTTCTTTGTGCAATAGCAAGAAGAACTACGTGACCTCTTAACTGTTGTTTGTTCATTTTAGAGAGAGTACAAGAGAGAAATGGAGGTTGTGCTGCATGATCAAGGCACTTCTGTTGATGAGCCTATGCATGAGAAGGGAAGGAGCTCAATCAAGTTAGTCTATCTTATGCCAGAGTGCATTTGCATTACCTATTATTAGTTAATGCTCTGATTCTCCAGTATGTATGTTAAGGTGTGCTTCCATCTGTATGTAACTTCTGCGGTGCGGTTGAAACAAATTCAGCCTTTTTGATGGCCAAAGTAATCATAACACAACAACAGCTGCAGCACTTTGTTCCAGGGCACTGTATCATTCTTGCGTTGCAGGTATTAATTTCGCACCGTGCTTCCATGAGAACCGAGTTACAAAGCTGATGATCTGAACTCAAAATGTAACTATTTACTTTGGGGTCATATATGGTCAGTTACTAGAAGGAAAAGCGCGCTTTGCCGCGCCGTTTTATTCTTAACATTGTTCATGAAGTTTTCTTTTCTCATTATATTTGTTATTAATAATGTCATCTTACCACTTAATAGACCAATAATGGCAATACAATCTACAATGTAGCAATAACTTATTATCTATAAGGAACAATGCCGTTGTATCATCACAACCCAAAAATTATTTCATACGTAACAAAAGAGGTAACATAATAACTTGGAGAAAATAAATAAATGCCATGCACTTTGTACATTGTTATTTATTGTCAGTCAAAAGAATACAACAAAACCATCATAAAATACAACAAAAATATAACCATCCAAAACTCCATCCAAAACCTACGACGGCTTGCACAACCAAACATATAACCATCTGATATTCAATACAAGAAACCATTGCTTCTCTTACCCATCTTGTCACCTCAAAAACAAAATACTCCCTCCAATCCATATTAATTGACGCTGGCTTAGTACAAAGTTAGTGCAATTTTGTAATAAACCAGCAACAATTAATATGTATCTGGGGGAGTAGCAAAAGGTCATATGAAAGTAATCAAAAGTTTGAAACTCAAAGCTAAAAACATGAGACAAATAAGCAGTTCAAAAGGCCATGCTAGTAAATTCAAAATAAGAATCATGTACCACAAAGTTTATAAGGCCAAATACTGTAAAATACCTTCCTCAGCAACTAATGTTTAAATAAGACTAATGTTCGAATAAAGTCACCAATCAATGCAAGGGACATCGAATTTCCCAGTTCAACATTTCGCTCAAAATATCCAAGCACTTTCAGTCATCCAGATCAGATGGGCCAAGACAAACACCACAAAGGGAGCCATGTACACCATGATGAAACTTGCAATCCAATGTATGAAGCCACCTAAAGGATCCAACATCACACATGTCATAAGGCTATGAATACATTCCTGTCTTGCTCACTCCCATGATGAGCAACATCCATGAAATGAGGCCTTTGAGAACTAACAAAGTAGGTTCAATGATGAATGGCTAAAATATTTAAAATGCATGACAGCTTCAATGGACAACACTAAAATAGTCATTTTTATTCCAGTAGCAACATGCTATGATCAACTGTATAATTTTAAGCTGCCTATAGAAAAATAATTGAAGTAGCAAGTTTGACTGTTAATCAATTAACAAAATAATGGTACTCAATAACAACCATGTTTTAGAATCCATACCAATATCTATGGAACACAAATGCATCTTCTGTAAGGCATCAAACACACACATGGGTTTCTAAAGAAAGGAAGCACGGTGAACACAAATGTGAACCAAACAATTTGTAATATTTGTGGCTTGTTTTGAGGCACTACGTTGCATACATAGTTTTCCTTGTAAAATTTGAATAATCCTACTTGGCTAGATCATTATATCTTCATCTGATGCAAATAAAACACACACATATATACGTACAGCTATATATTACCTTAGAGGCTCTAGTGCTCTATGCATAATTGGATAATACGTTCCCAGAATTCCATAGAGACATCTCAAGGTAAAAAAGGAAATAAATCTGAATCTAGAGAGGGATAAAGGACACAACAACAGAGTAAGGTATTGAGTGACTTGCCTAAGAGAAATTACAAACAGATGAAGCACATCCCGCAGTGAAAAGCATACATACATGAGAAGGAACCTACAATAAAAAGAGAATGGCAGTGGCCAGTCAGTCCTGAAAAAAAAACTGAACTGTGTCTACACTGAATATTAATTTCTACATTGAATTAACATCAGGATCAACTTTAATAAGAAGCATAGAACAGACATCCATATGTAAATACATCTAAGATTCTGAGTTAACAGGATGTCGGGTATTTTATGCATGTAATGTGGAAACGTGAGGATTACACTATTTCATATAGGAAATTTTACATATCTGGTTGCAACCTACGAACAGAGAATGCTTTCTATTGTAAAGTAGACCAGCACATAAATCTAGAGAAAACACTGTCACTTGCCTTTCCTGTTATACACGCACCAATTGTGATCTTTCTACTTGAAAACTAAAATGTGTACATCATCATATTTCCTCCTGTTTAGGATAGAACCCTCAGATTTTTTAACTGCAAGATCATTCTAAAACCAGGGGTGGAGCTCATGCATACCCATTGGCTCCAACTGACATCAATGATGCCCAGCTAATTATAGACACATCAATAATTATACAACTATGAGCGACCCCACCCTAGCCTACTAACTCAAGACAGTGAGTCGCCGCATCATTCCATTCAAGTAAATAATTCATTTCCCTAAGAAAAATGTCAACAACTCATAATCCCAAAGTAACCGAACCCAAAGTCATTTTTCTTAATTCATCCCTGGCTAAAACCAACAATTCCCTTGTGATATATGGATCAATCAATATATATCGAGAGAGAGGAGCTTGAGATAGAAGATTGGTGGCTTACCGAGGAAGGACATGAGCAAGCAAAGGGATGACCTCGCCTCGTCGGGGCTCCTGTATGAAATGCTTGGAGGGCAATGGCTACTGTAGGTGTCTGGCCATCTCCCATTTTTGTGCCTTTTAAAGTAGGTAGCTGCAAACACAGAAAGATGTCAATAAATAAACACAGAATGATTCTCTAGGTAAGGAAAGGAAACACTAATCAGTATGAATACACCTAGGAGCTAAATTGGAAATCAAACCTATGTATGCTTCAATTCATGATGCATCAATTAGCATTTGGAAGATCAAAATAGAAAGCTCAATGTATATCGAACATGAACTCGCCATTTTGGGTACGCAGCATATAGCCCGCGATAAAAATCTGTGAGCATAGATAATACATCTTGAAAAAACTACATGGTCATGTCTTTCTCAATTTAACCTGCACAGAAAAGCAACACAAGATTTTTGTAAGAAACACAACTGAAGTTGGATAAAGTGGCATCTTTTTAGGCAAATAGTTATATGGATTTAACAAAGCATGATTCAACCAAACTACCCTTTAACCCCCATCATAGGACCTATTGACATAAACACATTGACATGACAACAGAAAGGCAAAGTAAAAAATCAGCAAGTAAAATCATAGGAGCATCAATTTCATATCCACACATAACCAATATGTGTCACAGAGCAGACATGAAGAAACCTCACCAGCTGACATACATTTAATACTCTGATGTAGAACTGAAACATATATAAATAGATCATTTAAAAAAAATGCATAAATATGCAGTTTGATTGCAATCATAGTGCAACTATGTATCCCTTCTACTGTTTACTCTCGTGATGAGTAGCATAAATTAAATTTGCATGAGGCCTTTTAATACTAACAAAATAAATTAGAGGAAGCCTAGGATAATTGAAAATGCATACGACATATCCATTGGACCACACTCTAAAATAGACACTTCTGATTTATCCGAGGCTTTATTTCAACGGTGGCATGCAATGATCCATCGAAAATGGAGCACAACATTTAAGTTCCATATCAAACAAAATCAGAAGCATTGAAGCACATGCATAAGATTAGTAAGGCCACCATGGATGGATACTTCCAGCCAGAATGAAGTTGCATGCAGTTCAAATACGTACAACGGTCGATGTATGGATACCAAACAATTAAGATTGAGAAAGCCGCTTGTAACGGGCAGAGGTAGCTTTTAGCTCAAACTTGTTAATCTGTTGTTTGATAGTGGGCAGCAGAAATTAGGAGGTTGAATGCCTCCGCAATCAGATTCCTAGAAACCAGGTATGTACCAATCAATCTCATTTTCTGGTTTAGAGGTTTAATCTTTTTGTGAACTGGTGCTTGTTATATATCTGAGATTGTTCCTAGTTATGAATAACCTATTTACTAAATCCAATAGTTTCACTTACATCATGGTGGTACATGATTGAAAGGATAAATGGCACTTTCTTAGATAAAACAAGCTGAGACATCATATATTCAAACAGTTTTCATCGATCCTTGGATCATGAGGGCAAACAAAATGTAGCATAGCTGATACGAAATAAAATAAAATGGTAGCATGCATATTCATATTTCAATATCTTATGGCATTTCCTCATCTCGTGGGAACTGAAATCATCATATATACTCCCTCCGTCCTTAAAAGAGTGTACTTCCAACTTTGTTGGAGGGTCAAACTATCTCAAAGTTTGACCGAGTTTGTGCAAAAATATATCAATGTTTGTGAAACCAAATAGGTATATGATGAAAATAAATTTTATTATGAATCTAATGCTACTAATTTGATGGCATAAATGTTGGTGTATTATTGTATAAATACGGTCAAACATAAAAAAAGTTTGACTTTTCAACAAACTTGGAAGTACACTCTTTTAAGGACGGAGGGAGTATGCAGCAACAGATAGGTCTACCCTCTGGTGATCTCTTATAATCAATTAACCAAACATCATGTGGGTCACTAAATATTCATTTATAAACAGCGAGAGAGCTATGCACTTGGTATCATCTGCTCCACCGCTACTAAATATTCATATAGACAGTGGGATGTAGGACTGTAGAGGGGAATCGCAGCCATGGTGCCACAGGAAGCCAAGGCCCAGCATGTACTACCTTCTGCTAGCTTCCAGCCATGCTCGAGGCTGATAGGAGAACCCAACCAAACCATAAGCAGTGCAAGAAAAGGAAAACGGAAATAAAATGAGTAAAAGTAAACCTTCAATCCACAGGTTCAGTTGATCTTCTAGCTTGATCATCACTTCAATAATTTCGTTTCTGGCAAGATGAGGGCAAAAAAAACCTCAGATGACACCAAAAAGGAAACCATCTCGCACCGCTGCCCAGCGCCTTTGCCGGCGGAACAGGGAAGCGACGGGGAGAAGATGGGTAAGGCCCACCTGGTGGAGCCGGCGGTGCGAGAGCAGGCGGGGTCCAAGACCCGGCGTCACCAAGAGACGCAGGTTGCGGCGCAGCTTCCTGTGTGCTCCTCCTTACCACCGTTGTGATGGCTCCACGCTAATGACGATGACGACGCCGCAGATCAAGCAGCTGATACAGAGAGGACGTGGCACAGATCGAGCGAGCGATTCTGGGGAGGGTGGTGTCGCGGTGAGAGGCAGCGGCCCGGGATCGGTGGCGGGGGTCGATCTCACCAAATCCTTCCCCAAGAGCCCCTCCTCCCCTCTGTAGACAGCCCCCTCGAGGCGGCGCGCAGCACGTGTCCGTCAGTCGCCTCCCGTAGCCGCCACGGCGCTGCTCTCTTTGGTGACCAGGAAACGCCCTCGCTCAGTTTGACCAGGAAAGCATAGTACACGCACCGACAGCCCAGCCCATATGCACAGGCCGCTGGCAAAACGGGCATACACAGCGAGCCACGCACACAGGCCACCTCAAATCTCGCTGACCGAGTCAAAATCGGCATGGTCACCCGATTCCACAGCCCCAATCGATTCTCAGCCAATTTACCCCTAGGGAGCTTAGTGATAGAGTAGATATGTTTGATATGTTATGATAAAATATAGAACCTAATGTCTTTGGTTCTGACTGCATGAAGCAAATGGTTCACCTGGATAGCATTTTCGTAAAATAACATTCCAGTTTTATTATAGCTATATAAGTTAATCTGATGCTTCGAAGATTTTGTGCCTGATTTTGACCATTGCACTGCTGATAATAATTATATTCTCCTTAACTGATCTAATTAGGAGATTAGGCATTGGTACTTTTTAGTTGCTGATAATTTTTATCAGCAGCCGAGCTCCTCATTCCATTAAATTGAGTACTCTTTCCATTCTTTGTTCTCCCTTCTCTCATCAACCGAGGGTTCTGGGGCGGCGTAGGAGGAGACGGTTGGGCAATTCTAAGCGAGAGTTTGCTCTACATTATTGACTGGCATAAGGACAAATATGGCGAGTCTATATTTTCTGCTCTATTGGCTGTCGTTGGTTGGAGTATGTTTCGGGGCCAAAATAAGTAATATCTATTTTCTACCATGTTTAGCTCTTCTATTGGAGATGCTCTAAGAGTGACTTTGATGAGAGGGGAGCTAATGGAACTGCCTTTCTTTTGGCAAATAATGGGATGACCTTTGGAAATTAGGAAATGACAACTTTAACCTTGACATGTAAGGTTTAGCCACTTGCTAAAAACTAAACAACCTAGCTTTTTATTGCAACTGAACTATCAAAGAAATCAATGGCTATCTGTTTAGGAAGGCATCAACAACAAGCGTGGGGGTGAGTGTAGGAGACATGCAGGAAGAGAGAGATGGGTGCCACACGTAGGACGTTGCTTGCACTGATTGTAAGCCTGAAATGTGACCCTCAAATAAGATTATAATTTGTCTGGTCGTATATCATCTATGTATATTATTTACCCGTAGCAGCGCACGGGTATTTAGCTAGTAGTATGTAGTATAGCAGCAGAAATTTACCACAAGGCTAATTTCCCATTTTCAGTGATAGATTAATATATTTCACACCAGGAAACACAACAGCGTACATTGACACAGTACATCCAAACGACACTTGATCCCCTTCTCGTATCCATCCAACTACGGACCATGATATGCATCAATTACCACCACAGTACCACCACTACAAGATAACCAGAACCGGTAGCATTTGTGACATAACTTCTATTATTAAAAAGCAATGTCTAATTCAGTGCTCTTTTTTATGAAAATATTTTGAACTTTACCCCAGAACCAATAGCCTTAAGTTCTCTACCCTTTTAGCATATTCAGATAATATTTTTTGGTTAGGCATGATATCCATTCAACATACTAAGGGCACATTCAGTACAAACACATGCACGCAGGTAAGGTTCAGTTCCCTTTACGTACAAAAAATAGGTGGAGCAAAACAGTGATCAAAGCCCCAAAAAACAGAGCAATAACTGAATCTACAACCTGACAAAACTAAAAACCTGGGGTCATATGCCAGTCAGACTGCCCCCCTAGATTTCCAGAAACCCCAAAAAAAGTTTCTAGTCTGAAGATGTGCAACCTGTCAAAGCTCTCTATGAAAAAACTTACTGAAAAATTCGGCGCCAGCACTTTCTCCCTGACTTCAAAAACAAGACAGGCAAGACTGAAAACCTAATAAACGTTGAACCTACAGCCTGACTACCTCTCAAACATGATGAAAATAATAACTGAAACTACAAACCTAACTGAAACTCTCATGAAGCCTGACTGAATATGTGCTAAGTCACTTAGTCCACCCTGATTTAAAAAAAACACAACAAAAAGCACTAATACCTACAAATCTGACTAACTTTAAAACAAACTGGGTGCCCAGTTCACTTTGTCCCTGTGTTCAAAACACAGGAAATCCGCAGCACTAACTGAAGAGCAGCGGATGCAAATATTAAAGCTCGAATTTGTTCCCCTGACAGCACTAACTGAAGAGCGGCGGGTGCAAATATTCCTTGTACTCACATGAGAACTGCCGTGAATCAATCTCAGCAAGCGAACGGAAAAAAGAAGAGGTGGGTGGGCGAACTGCGGAGTTAGATCTCACATGGAAGGTGGAGAGTCGATTTTCGGAGGTGCCTGGCGATGAGGCGCTCGATCTTGCAGCGGCAGGGCCCGTCCTCGTGGAACACGCCGCGTCGGGCGTCCCGGACGGACTCCACGGACCGTGCAAGGTCAGCGGCGAGGTCCGCGTCGTCGTAGTGGAAGACCAGGTCGCCGTGGAGGACCAGCCGCTCGGCCTCGTCCTCGACGACGCGGCCCTGGCCTTGGCAGATCGGGGAGCGCCATGGGCCGTCCGCTGACCCGTTCGATCTGGGGCCTCGGGTAGAGAGAGAAGATGGAGGGACGGGGAGGGGGGAGGGGGGGTCAGCGGCGGTGAGGGAGAGGGTGCGGGCGGCGGCGGTGGGGGGAGAAGTGAGGGGCGGTGAGATGGGAGGTCCTATATGACGCTCTTTGCGTCAAGTTGCTGCTATTTCGCACAGAGGCTCCACTTGGCGGGCTTTCTGGGCCGTTTTCTGTTTCACGAGCGAGCGAGAAGACAGTGTTTCTGGGGTGCTGGCCCATGTTTGCGCTCTTTCTGGACTGTGTTCGGGAATTCATTCTGTCGGTCGTTACTGTTTCGTGATGTACTTTCTGTTCGACTTGGAAAAAGAAAACTGGTGAACTAAAACTGCTGAACTAAAATGTTAATTTCCTTCTAAAACAGTTCTTTATAAGGACAGAACGAAAAACTTAAAATGTTAAATTCGAACAAAAATGTTAATTTCGAAATAAAATGTTAATTTCCTTCTGAAACAGTTCTTCAGAAGGACAGAACGTAAAACTTAAAATCTTGTCATCACTTGAATTGAAGGAAAAAAATTAAAAAAAAAACTGTATAATTTTTGAAACGTGAAGTTTTTTCAACATTGTGAGCAAAACTTTGAAAATATGAACAAAATTTGAAACTATGAACATTTAAGAAAACACAAACAAATTTTGAAATTGCGAACAATTTTTTGACAAACATGAACAAAATTTTGAAACTTTTAGCTTTTTTGAAAACGTGAACAAATTTCGAAATTCCAAATACTTTGGGAAATGCGAACAATTTTTTCAACGTGAACGAAATTTGGAAATTTTGAACATTTTTTGAAAGTGCGAACAAGTTTTGAAAAATGAGAAGAAAAAATTATGAACACTTTTCGAAAACATGAACAAATTTTGAAACTCTGAACATTTTTTAAAACACGAACAAAATTTTAAATGGCAAACAATATTTGGAAAACATGAACAAAATTTTGAAACTTCACACTTTTTGTAAAACGTGAACAAATTACGAAACTCCGAACTTTTTGAAAAATGCGAACAAAATTTTAAATTGCGAACATTTTTTCATATAATGCAAACATTTTTCGAAATACCCCTACATATTTTGAATTTACGAACATTTTTTCATATAATGCGAACATTTTTTGAATTTATGAACATTTTTGAAAAACATGACCATTTTTTTAAAAAAATGAACGTTTTTTAAAAGTGGGAACAATTTTTTTAAGTTTCCGAACAATTTTTGAAACATGAACTTTTTTCGAAAAAAAATAAAAAAGAAACGAAAAAAAAGAAACAGAAAAGGAAAAGAAAAGAGAAAAGAAAGTAGAAAAATAAACAGAAAAACGCAAAAAAGAAAAACCAAAAACCAAAAAGAAAGAGAAAAACCGGTTCAGAGTTTGTGAACAAAAATTCATGTGAACATTTTTTTTAAAGTTCCACTTATGTATATTTTTTTTGAAAAGTGAACATTTTTTGTAATATGTGAACATTTTTTAGAAAATGAGGAATATTTTTTGAATTTGTCAACAAAAATTACTAACAATGAACATTTTTTGAAATTCTGAACATTTTTCGAATTTTAGAAAAGAATTTGAAATTCTGAAGAACAAAAAGGAAATAAAAAGAGAAGAAAAAGGAATTGAAAAATGAAATAAAGAAACAGAAAAACAAAGAAAGAAAAAGAAAAAAAGAAACAGAAAAAAGAAAAAAGGAACAGAAGAAACCCAGTGAAAAACCGGTTCAAGAACCTTCTGGAAGGTTCCCAAAACCGGACACTGTACGCGTGCGCTATCTCGTAGTTGGGCCGGCCCATCTTGATCGCTAGGTCGCTCGCGTCTGTGCGAAGCAGCAACAACTTGACGCAACGAGCGTCCGTTAGGAAATTCCCGGTGAGAGAGTGAGATTTTTTTCTTTTGAGATTTGGTGAGGCCATCTCCAAGGCGGATCCGCAAACCCCCCATCCGTCCGGACCGGAAGCCATCCAACGCGGGCCTGTATCGGTCCGCGGGACGGTTAGAACGCGTTTTCTCCCGAAAAACGGAGACAAACAGAGGAGGTTTGCGGGAGTCCGGACACTAGACACGTAGGACTCCAACACCCTCGGCCCACCCAAAACCCTTCTTTCTCTCCTTCCTTCTTTCTCTCTTGCCTTCGCCGTCGCTCCACCACCCCATCCGCCACGCCACACCCCTGCCGGAAAACAATGTTGAGATGTAATATTTGAACTTTTTTAAATTTGAACTAGTGCTATATGCGGCTATTTGAACATCTGCAATCTATGTATGTGTTTATATGATCGTGCGGACTTAAAAAAAGAGGGAGGCCGGATGTATGCGGCTACGGTTGGATGGCGTCCTCCCGCATCCGTATCCGCGGACTGGTCCCCCCTGTCCGCGGACAGATGCAGGAGGAAATTTGCGGGTCGCCGTTGGAGATGCCCTGAGAGAGAGAGAGAGAGATGTTGGAGAAGAATCGGGGGGACTGCGGGCCGAAGTTATTTTCCAGTCACTAGTGGCCTGAGGTTGGCAAGTTTTTGTGGCGTTGGTAATGAAAAAACAGTCTCGAAACGCGGTCGCCGACGCGCCACCGCCATTGACGCGGCCACTGGCCACCTCGAGCTGCGCCTGGATGTGCAGCAGCTCCGCCGGGCTCTGCTTCATCACCTACGCCGCAAGATCGACGCGGGGAAGCCCTACGCCGACCGGATCAACTGCGTCTTCCACTTCGGGCACCGGCGAACGCCGCCGTCGATCTGCTGCCGTGCTGCGCTACAAGCCCCGACGAGCCTTCTTGTGCTCCAATGTGAGCACCCGCTCGAACTCCCCTTCGTTCCAAGCTCGTTTTCGAGCTCTAGATCGCGGTTGCCGTCGCCGAACTCCGGCCACCGCCCGTCGTCGTGTAGTGCTCGACTCCGGCCACCTCTGCCCGCGTGGCTCGCACCGTTGAACGCGCGCTCGTTCGCTCGTTCGAACGCGACTTTCCGCGCTCTGATCCGATCACCGTAGCCATTTTCCGGCGCTAACCCGAGCCGCGCCGCCGCCCATTTGGCCGCCGGCGTTTAGCCGCCGGTGCGCTGACGTGTCGTGCTTAGCCAGCCGCTAATTAGCACCCTGTGCCACTGACTGTGGGACCGGGCACTGTAACAATTAGTTAAGCACTAATTAACCCCCTCTTTTACCCACTGACACACGGGGCCCACCCACTAATTAAGCCATGTTTAAAAATAAAACACTGATTAACCCTGCTGAGTATGACATGTGGGACCCCTGGCACTGTTACAGTGGATAGGGTTGACCCAGTCAGCTGCTGACTCAGCAGGCTGGACCCACATGTCAGCCTCTGCTAACTGGGTGCTGACTGGGCAGTTGACTTAGTCAACTGGCCCCACCTGTCAGCCTCTGTGTGCACTTCCGTGTACACTCCACTGGGTGCACATAGCATTTTCCTATTTTAATTTAGAATTTAAATTAAATTCCAGAAAATGATTAAAACTTTGAAAAATCATATAAAATAAACCGTAACTCGGATGAAAATAATTTATATATGAAAAATGATCAGAAAAATAAGACGAATCCGAATATGCCCTCCACATACCTGTCACATGCCTCTAACATACCGAACGTTGAACATTGGCTACCGAAACCGCTAAATGAATAGTGTTCGGAGCTGGGAAAATATTCCCGGATATTTTCCTGCTCTGTTTAAAATGCCTAGCTCTGCGTTAGGGCACCCCTAGCACAGTCTATTAACATGCCTAGCATCTGTGTGCATTTGTTTGCTTTATATTTATTGTTTCTTCCCCCTCTTCTCTTCGATAGCCCCGAGACCGACGCTGCCCCTGTGATCGACTACGTCACCGACGACCCTTCTTCCTTTTCAGCAGAGCTTCCAGGCAAGCAAAACCCCCTTGATCATTCCTATATCACCTATTTCCTTCTTCCCCATGTGTGCATTAGATTTTGCTACTATAATTCATTGCTCCTATTCTGATGCATGGCCTGATGTTGTAACCTGCTGTTGATACTTTACCTGTTGTCCTATATGCTTAGTATAGGCTGGTTAGCGATCCATCAGTGGCCCTACACCCTTGTCCGTGTTGCCCCGCTTTATTACCGATGACCCGATCAATGTGATCGACGTGCCGAGACCGACACAGCACCGCACACCCCCTTAGTTGTACGACTCTGCAGAGCTACTATCGAGTGCCGAGGGTGATACCTCCTACCTCACTCCAGATGATATCTCTGTAGCGTAGCTAGTCGGTTGTGGGTTACCGAGGGTGATTCCTCTTCCACCACCTCCGATGATGCCTCTGTCGTGCAGCCCCTCAAGTGTGAACCCCTCGAGGGTGATTCCTCCAAGTTCACCTTGATGGATACATCGAGTGGGAGTCCATCGAGGGTGATTCCTCGGACTCCCCCCCCCCCCCTTGATGACAAAACACACTGTTACCTTTAACTGTTGTCCCTGTTAACTGTTACTGCGGGACTGAAGGGACAGGCGGTACCACCCCGGTAGAGGTGGACCTGAGTTCCCAACAGTCTCTTGAGAGTCGGGTTGACCTGGAGGGTACCCGCGAGATAATTACGAGGCGCGGCCGGGCAGGCAGAGACCGCCCTAGAGAGGGATGGGCCTAACCCTTGCTGCACTTCCTCGAGACGGGGCAACAGGAGTACTGATCGTCACCGCGAGCTCCCAACACACTAACGGATTTGGGTATTGATCTGAGTTGGCCACTGACCTATACGCACTGCCACCACGCGGGATAATGGTTTAATGGGGCCCTCGGTGCCGTATGTATCAGCCGAAAGCTCTGTCAGATGTCCAGTTCAGCATTGTGGCCGGGCCGGATCGCGCCATCCAGGCAGAGGTGGTGCGGGTATCCCCCTGCACACAACGACCCGGAGTGCAAAGGGCGATGGGCCCAAGACCCCTGAGCACTTAGGATGTAGACCGGCGGGGACCTCTTTGCTGAGCCTAGGTAGGACTACGTCGTGTCGATCAGCCGAGGCCGGGCATGACCCGAAAAAGTGTGTCCGGCCAGAGTTAATCAAGCGTGTTGGGTAACAGTAGTGCACCCCTGCAGGGAAGTTATCTATTCGAATAGCCGTGTCCACGGTAACAGGATGCTCAGTGTTGTATCCCGATCTACTACAACTTGAACTGGATACATGTTAAATAATATGTTAGCTCCGGGATTGCTTTCCCGCAGGGAGTCAAGGAAGGATCTCTGGGCTTTGCTACTACATGCTTGCTACTTTATGTTATGCTGCTAATCTGCACTCTTCTAATGCTGCAAGACGTTGAAGGTGCTAGTCTTCGATAGGCTAGGCCCTCTCCCTATTCTGGCATTTCTGCAGTCTAGTCCACAGATACAACCTCCCCTTTGACACCGATGCATAATTAGTATAGATCTGATGTAAGTCTTGCGAGTACTTTGGATGAGTACTCATGGTTGCTTTGCTTCTCCTTTTTCCCCATACCCGATTGCTGCGATCAGATGACGGAGCCCCGGAGCCAGCTGTTTCCGCCGACTACTACTACCCCACCGGTGGAGCTTACTACTGCGTGGAGACCGACAATCAGGAGTAGTTTAGGAGGCTCCCAGGCAGGAGGTCTGCGCCTTTTCGATCTAGATGTCGTTGTTTTGCTCAGCCTTCTTAAGGCAACCTTGTCTATTTATGTTTGTACTCAGATACTAATGCTTCCGCTAACGCTTGTTCTCGAGCTTATGTATTCGAGCCCTCTGGCTTGTAATATAAAGCTTGTATTATTTTATTTTGTGTCTAGAGTTGTGTTGTGATATCTTCCCGTGAGTCCCTGGGCTTGATCGTGCGCATTTGCGTGTATGGTTAGTGCACGGTCGGGCCGGGGGCGTCATACCGCCGCAACACCTCCCGTTGCCCACACAACCGAGGAGGCGCACCACCACCATCGCAATGATGCCCGCCGGAGAGCAACCATGCGAACCGCCATTTGGGGCCGCCGCCCCGGCATCCCTGTCGCTAGATAGTGTATGCCACACACAGCATAGCGCACTCAACCACGGCAAGAAGAGCGACGGCATTCCATCTACTCCTAGCCCGACATCAGTCCCTGAGTCTGGGTAGGCGCGTCCACCGTAGGAGGCACCCACACCTGCGTCCCTAGCCAATCCCGGTGGACTGAGAGGGACACGACTCCAAGACTGCCGACGGCCCCCGATGAGCCAACTCCAAGCCCTTGGCCAAGCGAGCTCACACGACGCCATGTCCATGGTCACCGACGCCGATCGGCGCACCGATGCAACACTACCACGACCACCACCACCGAGCACCATACCCGCGAGCACATCCCGGGCCAAGCCCGACCTCTCCTACCCGAAGCACATGCTCCGATCCGCCCTGGGCTCCGACCAGGCCCGCCCGGGCAAGAACCCTAGATCTGAGCCAGCCGCCGGCACACATCCAGGAGAAGGAAGTCGCCACCGCTGCCCCGCGCCGCCTGCAACGCCACCGCTGCCACACCGCCGCAACACAGCAGACCCACACCGCCCCTGCCCAACCGAGGCACCAACACCCAGGCCAGGCAGAGCCCCCCATCGCTAGCTACCACGCTCGCACGGCGGAGCCGTAGTAGCCAGCCTAGGCCCCCTAGGCCCGTGCCGCCTACCGGCCAAGCCAGCCGCCGTGGCCAGGCGCGCACCACCAGCCCCGCCGTCCTCGGCCCGCGCCGCGAGCAGCAGCATCCCGCGCAGATCTGAATCCCTGCCGCCGCCACTGCCTCCGCGCGCCCCGCCACCAGCAACGCCGGCCGAAGCCCAGCAGCAGCACTGGCGACCACCATGGTGCCCGCACGCCGCCGTGCCGCGACGCCCCGCGTCCGAGCCGCGTCCAGGACGGAGGGGCCGCGCCGCGCCAACCCCAGCCATCGAGGGAACGAGATGATCCCGCCGGCGGCGGCTCCGGTCGGGCTTTGCCCGGCCGAGCCCCGGGGCGGCGGCGGGGGAGGTGAGAGAAGGAGCGGTGGCGCCGGATTTAGGGTTCCCCCCGATCGCCGCGCGGGGGCGAAGCGGGAGGGGAAGGAGGGCAGCCTGATGTATGCTACGTGCTGAAATGAATGCTTTCATGAAAAAAAAAGTCACTCCATGCCGTTAGTAATTGTTCAAAAAAAACAAATTTTAAAGAGACCGGTCCGGTTACCGGTGGTGTGTCGGTTAGCCCGCTTGTCAACTGTATGCATGATATTGATGGCAAGGCAAAAAAATTACAACGACACCAGTAACTTGTGTCGGGCCAGACTACTGGATGCCAAATAGGAGTGACCTGGATTTCAGGCGGCATTCCTAGTGACCTATTATGAATGGTGTACAAAATATGCCTACGTCATCACTATTTCAAAAAAATAGTGATGGAGTGGACGAAAAATGTCGCGCCACTAATTAAAATTGTGTATAAGTATTTTTGCAATAGTATAGTGTTAATAATTAAAAACTAATTGAAACAATGATATCATTGTTTACCCTAAGATAAGCACCTAAAAGTAATTCCATGGTTCAGGCAACATCTCCAGAGAGTTAGTAGTTCTTTTTCTATTTTCAAAATTCTTATACGTATTCATACAACAAAATTTTCAATAAAATTTAGCATTATGTTTTCCTCAGCCCGCTTGGCTACAGGGTTGATGAGTTGTTAATACATATAACTGAAATCCTTCATACCAAATTATATATAACTATTAAACAGAATATTATAATCACTCATACAAATACTAAATATTTAGTTCCCAGAATAAATAATTTGATCTAGGCTTTGTACATCGCTTGTTGAAGATGTAAAGGAAGTTTTTCTTTATTGCGGTCCAATTTGATCAAATGTCATATCATTTGTACTTGAGAAATAGTAGGAATTATGTACGGCTAAATAAAGTTATTCCATTATGTAAGTCCTAGTATAGAGGATAAAGAAATAAAAGGATGGGTAGCATTATAACTCACCTTATTCAGCATATATTTGACTTCACGGCCGTCTACGGATCTGGATGTAATTTTTATTATTTCTAGTGTTTGTTGTACTACCACGATTGAAGATGAATAGATCGGAAGTTTTTCCCGTAAAAAAAGAAGATGCAATTTCTGAATCTTCCTTATATTTCACATCATTACTACAAATAAATTATTCTCTTGATATACATGAATAATGAAACTTACCTTTGCCATGAAAAATCTGTTGGGTCGTGAAATTTCTTTGACCACCCAGTTTCACAAAATTAACTTCAATGACTGTAGAACTTTCAATGCAGTCAAACAATACTTTGTGTATTACTTCACGCCTTTCTTTCATGTAATATACAATACCATTTGCACATTGAGGATTTAAAATGTTAATCACTTTATCCTTCATATCCCACACATAACTTGACCAACCTTGGTGCGTCGGCACAGCGATCACAAACTGAATTTATTTTGCACAATAAAAAATATCACATTAGAGGTAGATAAGTGGAAAAAAAAACTTTGTTAAAAGGAAAAAAAAATTAAATGAATTACCATTCTTGAAGAAGTAATGTCATACTTCACCCTGCTTCTGTATTGACTTCACGTTTGTTTCATCAATTTAGCAAGAGCCAATGTCTGCATGGTGGTATCTTATATTTACAAACTGGATGCACCAACGGAGGCTCCACGTTAGAGGATGTTAATATTCTATTTGTCAATAATGATACTATTTGATCGCATAGTACATGCTTTTTCAGTTTTGGCCCATCGACATCGTCGCACCGGCCACCCATCGATCCCGCAAGCACCGCTATCACCCTCACCGTCGTCGTGCGCTCGTCCCTGTCTTCATCTCCCCTATTGATCCATGTGTCGCCAACCTCGTCTTCAACGTTGTCATCCTCTCCACCGCCTCATCCCCGACGCCCTCCCGTGGTCCATTCTTCCTCCTCTGCCCAATTTCTTTGTTTAATTATGAGAGAGATCTAGAGGAGATTGAGAGTCAAGTAGTATGGTCATGTGAGGTACATTTGTTCCATAAATCAGTCCAAACATACAATACACTTGTCCTTGCAACTAGCAAAGCTAGTGAGATTGTCAATAGCACTATACAAGTTGGGGACCAAGAAAACGTTCTTAATTGTGTACAGGTACTGATCACTAGCTCGTACTTGAGCACCCCATGGATTGATAACCTTGCTTCTTCACTGAGGTAAATTTGTTGCTTACTTCAAACCCTTACTCTTCAGGGTCCAACAATTCCCTATAAGGACAATATGAAGCGAATTTGTCCTTCGTCTTGGCCATATGCCTTTATATATATGTGTGTATGTGGTGCCCGCCATCCATCCATCTTCATCTTCTTACCTTGCACATTGTGGACTCGTCCATTTTTGGTAGTTGTCGGACTCTTTCTGAGCAAATCAAGGGTTGTACATCTAAGGAAGTCGGTTGCCTAAATATTGGACACTACTACCATACATAAGTACGAAAATATGGCACGAAGTACTGTATGTGTGGCACTGGAATACTGTGAAACCACTTCCCATCCATAGAAAATTCTTGTTGATGCCTTTACCTCTAACCATCTAAAATTATTCTGTCCAAGATTGGTTCATCTTCTTGATGCCCTTTTGTCATGCAATGAGCCTCATAAGTTGGTGGATATATTTATTTACTTCGTCACACTTGTAAATACCCCATAAGTTGGTGGGTGTATGCAATTGAGCCCCATAACTCGGTGGCTATATGCGATTGAGCCCCATGACTTGGTGGCCTATATTCTTGTTCATACATGTATGGTTTTGTATATTCTTGGTGCATATGCCGTGCTTATATTGATGGTTACTTGCGGTACATATAAAGTTCTCATTTGGCTTTTCATGTGACTAGATGCTAGAGGAGATCCTTGTGTGTCTGATGATGCTAGTTTCTTCGAGAGCTAGTATGTGTCCCAGAAGGATCCATGCGGGCTTGGAGTCTGACTTTCCTTATGCTTCGACTACCGTTTATTTTCCACCGCTATGTTTGAGCCTTGTGTACATAAATAATGTAAATAGATGACGCACTAGATGTGCCCTACTATGGTTGCATCACATTTGTTATAATAACCAAATCTCTTTGGTCATCGTATATGTATATATTGTGCTTTTGATTATGTACTTTGATGTGCTCTGTGTTAACCTCTCAATACATGGAACCAAATGTCGCATACATTTCGAGTCCAATTGGGCCTAGACGTAGATGAGTGGGACTGGGTTGTTAAACGCTAGGTCCCTTATGTTAGTCGTTGGGTGTACATTTTGTAAGATAGCTCAGGTAAAGTACATTTTGTGTGCAGTGCCTTGCGTAGCCACCTACGGGATCCAAGATGTTAGCCTCTCAATAGAAGGAAGCACTCTTTCTACATGGCAGAAAAAGTATATCGGAGGGCCTGCAGATACAAAGGAGAAAACTTGGTGAACCCACTATACACACAGTGTAACATCCCCATGTATTAAGCACAGTGATCATCTGCTAATCATGCCAAGTCATCATTAATTACAATGCTTGATCACATTAGGATCATATCTCATTTCAAATTCCAATTCAAATAGAAATTCAAATTTAAAGTGAAAATAAAAGTTGTTCCAATTTGAAAACAAAAATGTTCATTAAATAGCAAATAATCCATAACTAATTATGTTAAGAAAAACAACATCACCTAAAATGCCTAGATGACTCTAACATCATCAAAACAGTACCAAACGGCAATATTTAATACCTTTTAATTTAATTAAAATTCAAATGAAATCATTTGCTCACCAAATCAATTTCTGGCAGTGTTATATATTGTCTAGTAATTAAATGGACAACGCTCATGTTTTACAAAACTTAAATGGTGGCTAAACTATTTACTAAACAGAAACTAAAAAGGAAAACAGAAAAGAAAACGAAGAAAAAGAAAAAGGGCCGCACTAATTGGGCTCTAGTCAAAACAGGAAACGGCCCAGCCCACCTCGTCCTCCCTCTTCCTACTGCTCATCGCCCACGCCCGACCCCGTCGCCGGCAAGCCGTCGCAGCCGCATCCCCTCGCTCCCGCGCCGCTACAGGAAGGCGGGGTGGATAAGACCGCCCCCTGGAAACCCTAGCCAGCCCCTGAGATCTTTTCCCTCTCGCGCACTCTCTCTCTCTCTCTCCTCGCCCGAGAGCTCTCTCGTCGCCGCCGTCGATCCCGCGGCGACTGAGCCCCGATCGCCTCCCCGCCGTGCCCTACGCCGTCGCCGTCCTCGACTACGTCGACTGCCCCGACTGGTTGGAGCTCGGAGCCACCGCAGCGACCTCCTCGGCTCCGTCTTCCTCCTACGGCCGCCGCCACCTCGCCGTCGATTACGTCGCCGCCGAGCCTCCCCCGCGCCCATTTTGCTCCCCTACAGGCTCACGGTGAGCTAGCGCACCTTTCCCCCCTCTTTCCCCTCTCTCTTCGCGCTCGAAACCGCCGCTGCCATCGCCGCCCGTAGCTTGCTCCGCCGCGCGGCTCGTCGCCGTCGCTGTAGTCGCCGTCAAGCTCGTTCGAGCTCATAGCCGTGCTCAGCTCGCCCATACGGTTCCAAGACGTCCAACCCCATCGCCTGCCGTGGCCTACGTCGCCGTTTCCGACAACGGCCGAAGTCCGGCGCCGCCCGCGAGCTCGCCGTCATCGACTCCGGCGACGGGACCGCCACCATTCGACGCGCCTCACTCTCCTCTTTCGAACGTGCCCTCGCGCGTGCCCGGAGACCCCCTGTACGCGAAATCCGGCCCTCGCCCGTGCGCGCCGCCGTGGAATTTGGTCGCCGGAGTAACTCCGGCGACGTCGCCGGTCGCCGCCGACGTGGCACGGCCTGGCCCACGCCCGTGCCACTGACTGGTGGGTCCGCGGGCCCCGTTGACCCGGTCCACCCGCTGACGTGGCGGCCCCGTGTCACTGACATGTGGGTCCCGCGACTAATTAAGCTAGTTTAAATTTAAATCAAAATTAATTAGTCTAATCAGTCACTGACATGTGGGGTCCACCCGCTAATTAACTCAGATTAGTTTAAATTTAATCCTAATTAGTTCTGTGTCACTGACCAGTGGGTCCCACTGGTCAGGTTTGACCAGTCAACCGACTGGGTTGACTGCTGATGTCATGCATGCGTCATGCTGACGTCAGCCTGCACTGTTTCGGATAATTCTAATTTAAATAATTAAAACAATTCCAGAAATTCAGTAAAACTTTGAAAAATCATATAAAATAAACCGTAACTCGGATGAAAATAATTTATATATGAAAAATGATCAGAAAAATATGAAGAATCCGAATATGCCACTCCCATACTTGCCACACCTCTCTAACATGATGAACATGGAACTTTCCCCTCCGATTCATCTGTCCGATAATTGCCCGGAGCTGGTAATATACCTCCAGATGTTTCCCGCTCAGACTAACTTGTGTAGTACTGCATTAGGGCACTCCTCGAATAACATACTATCATGACATGCGTTTGTGTTGCATTGCTTGCCGTGTATTTATTGTTTCTTCCCCCTCCTCTCCCGATAGACCCCGAGACTGCCGTCGGCACTACTGAGTACGACTACGCCCCTGACGACCAGACCATTTCAGCAGAGCTTCCAGGCAAGCAAAACCCCCTTGATCATTCCTATATCGCCTATTCCTTCTCCCTCCTGCTTGCATTAGATTTTGCTACTGTAATTGTTTGCTCCTATTCTGATGCATAGCCTGTTTTTGTAACCTGCTATTGTTACACTACCTGTCATCCTAAACTGCTTAGTATAGGTTGGTTATTGTTCCATCAGTGACACCTCACCCTTGTCCCGGATGCCCCGCTTAGTTACTAATGCCCCGATCGATGTGATCGACGGGCTGAGACCAGCACAGCACCGCACACCCCCTAAATTGTTCGACTCTACAGAGTTATCCTCGAGTGATGAGGGTGATACCTCTTAACTCACTCCCGATGATGCATTTGTAGCACAGCTAGACGGACGTGGATTACCGAGGGTGATTCCTCTTCCTCCACCTCCGATGAGGCTTCTGTCGTGCAACCCCTCAAGTGTGAACCCATCAGGGTGATTCCTCCAGGTTCACCTTGACGGTTACATCGAGTAGGAATCCATCGAGGGTGATTCCTCGAATTTCCCCTTGATGTTTCAGACACACGGATACCTTGAATTTATCTCAGGCCCCTGGTTAAAGTCGGGTCGACCCCGAGGGGTACCCGCGAGTGATGCGAAGTCGGGTTGACCGTGAGGGTACCCGCGAGATAATTACGAGGCGCGGCCGGGGAGGCAGAGACCGCCCTAGAGAGGGATGGTCCTGGCTCTTGTTGCACTTCCTCGAGACGGGACGACAGGAGTACTGATCGTCACCACGAGCTCCTAATAATGCGCTAACGGATTTGGGTATTTTATCTGAGTTGGCCGCTGGCCATATACGCACTACCACCACGCGGGATAATGGTTTATGGGGCCCTCGGCGCCGTATGTATCAGCCGAAAGCTTTGTCAGATGTCCAGTTCAGCATTGTGGCCGAGTCGGGCCGGCGCCATCCAGGACAGAGGTGGTGCCTGGTCCACCCTGCACACAACGACCCGGAGTGCACAGGGCGATGGCCCAAGACCCCTGAGTACTTAGGATGTAGACCGGCGGGGACCTCTCTGCTGAGCTCTAGGTAGGGCTACGGTGTGTCGATCAGCCAAGGCCGGGCATGACCCAGGAAAGTGTGTCTGGCCAGAGTTAATCGAGCGTGTTGGGTAACAGTAGTGCACCCCTACAGGGAAGTTATCTATTCGAATAGCCGTGTCCACGGTAATAGGACGCTCAGTGTTGTATCCCGATCTACTACTATTTGAACTGGATACATGTTAATTAATATGTAAGCTCCGGGATCGCTTTCTCGCAGGGAGTCGAGGAAGGATCTCTGGGCTTTGCTCCTACATGCTTGTTACTTATGTCATGATGCTAATCTGCACTCTTCTAATGCTGCAAGACGCTGAAGATGCTAGTCTTCGATAGGCTAGGCTTCTCCCCCTCTGTTCTGGCATTTCTGCAGTATAGTCCAAAGATATAGCCCCACTCCTTTGATACCGATGCATACTTAGCATAGTTCTGATGTCAGTCTTGCGAGTACTTTGGATGAGTACTCACGGTTGCTTTGCTACTCTTTTCCCCCATACCCGATTGCTGCGACCAGATGACGGATCCCAGGAGCCAGCTGCTACCGCCGACGACTGCTACTACACTTTCGGTGGAGCCTACTACTACGTGGAGACCGACGACCAGGAGTAGTTCGGAGGCTCCCAGGTAGGAGGCCTTGCCTCTTTCGATCAGAGTCGTTGTTTGTTTTCGCCTTCTTAAGGCAACTTGTTCCCCTTTTATGTCTGTACTCAGATATTATGTTGTTTCCGCTGATGTTTGTATGACTCGAGCTTATGTATTCGAGCCCTCGAGCCCCCTGGCTTGTAATATAAAGCTTGTATTATTTTATTTTGTGTCTACAATTGTGTTGTGATATCTTCCCGTGAGTCTCTAGGCTTGATCGTGTGCATTTGCGTATATGATTAGTGCACGGTCGAGCAGGGGCGTCACACACAGACAGCAAAATAAGATATTGGGAGCTATCCAAAGTCCTTTATAGTATGTTCGTTTAACGATGAGGCTAAATATTCCGTTCGGGTTCCACACCCACACGATCGATTCGGCATGTCAGTGGGAAGAAATCACTTCTGCCTCTGTATGGGTGATGTCTTTGCTCAAAAAGCTTGGTGTACCATAAGAAAGAGTTTGTACTCTATGGTGCGGCAATTTGGGTGCAATACATCTTTCGGTGAACCTCGTCTTTCATGCGAGGAAAGACAGATAGAGGTGGATTTTCACTTTGTACAAGAAACGGCAGCTCAACTGAAGTTAGAAATTGTATTCATACCATCCTAGGATGAATTGGCTGATATTTTTTTTTACCAAATCTAGCTCTCCAAGTTGGAATTCTCACAAACATTGGGCACAATCTCAAATAAGGAAATGTTGTGATTGAGAGGGCTATTAGGAATAGAGATTGGGAGATTATGTTTGGTATGTTGTGATTTAATACGTCGGTTGTGGATAAAGTTCCGATCGTCTAAACCTTCCTTGTAACCCAAGTTGTGCAAACCCTAGGATGATTGGCCCCCTATGAATATATATACATGTTGCACCCTATTTGCAGGCTGCTCCTCCCTCCTCTAGTTCTCCGGCGACGCCTAGCTCTCGACGGTGAAACATTGTCGGACGACCTCGTACGCATTCAATCTGTAGAGAGATCGTGCTTTGAATCTTCGTTGGAGGGACCGTAAGTGCGAGAAAATGCTCGCGGTTCGGAGGTTGTAAATCCTAGTCGCGAGAATCTGCATCAACGGATCTTCACAACCTCTTCTTGCACTGCTACTCCGAGTTGGTAATGATTCTGATCTAACCTTGTATGCATCTCTCTTCTTAAAGGAGGAGTCTGCGGTGGTGATGGTAAGTCATAGTACTTCGTTCATACTCCCTCCGGTCTTTTTTACTCTGCATATAAGATTTGTCTGAAGTCAAACTTCGTAAAGTTTGACCAACTTTATAAAAAAAATGAACATTCATAGTACAAAATCAATATCATTAGATGTGCCATGAATTTAGTTTTCATATTGTATAACTTTAATATTGTAGCTGTTGATATTTTGCCATATAAATTTGGTCAAAGTCGATGAAGTTTGACTTCAGACAAATCTTATATGCGGAGTAAACCGGAGGGAGTATGTTCGTTTGTTCGCTTGGTCGTTCCACTTCGCAAAAAAGGAAACCTCCACCTCTCCTCTCATAATCTCCTCTACCAAATCAATCGACTTCGTCAATCAACTAAAAAAATCAATAGCTACATCATTCATCCACTTCCGTCCTCCCCTTCCTTCGACCCAAATCTCATTCTCTCACATGACTGCGCAAGAGATTATGTTCCTGCCCGCCGTCGGCCTCTCCTCCCATCGATCGCCTCTGGTCTTGCGTCCTCTCGACTTGATGTCTCCTCCTTGCGCTCGTCCCCGTCCTGACCGCCCGTCGCCTCGCCCACCTGTCCTTGCCGGTCTCCGTCCTTACTGCCGCCACTACGACGATTCTGGATCCACGCCCACCCATCGCCGCCGGCACGTCCTACCAAAAGTTGCCGCGCGGATGCTTGGAGGGGGGAGGCCATGGCCTCAGGGAGCACGGGCGGTGCCATGGTGTCCTCCCGCACCGATTTGAAGATTTGGGGATTCTCACCTAACGTTCTTCAGTCTAGCAGTCCAATATTTTGTTCCACAATGCACAACCACCTTCAACCTCTTGGTTTTTATTTTGACGACCAATGGACTTGCTAACAATTCTTTTCTTCAGAGCAATGACCACCTTCAGAGCAATTTTGACGACCAATTAATATTTTGTTCCTCGATTTGATTAGCAGTTTAGCACCTACAGACCGATGTGCTGCATCAATCACGTCGCCGGCAGGTCGAACATGGTGGCGGATTGGAGCACGGTGAGCCCAGCAACACCAGAAACGCCATGGTGTTAGAGTAGAATAAGCAGGCGTATAGGTGATGCAGGATCACCGTCGACAAACAAGCCGCCGGGCGACGTAGGTGGCGATGATGATCGGCTTAGCCAGGTACTTGAGCAAACTTCCCCATAAACATGTACTCTTCCGACTTCAATCAATCGGGCTCAGTTCTTGAGAGAGTACACATCACGTAGGTCGGTTGTTGAGGTTAGCATGTTCGTACATGAGGAATTTGATTGATCGTACATGTGCTAAGAATTTTTATGGGTAATCAATCTTAGGAGAGAAAGGATTGTTAGGATTTTTATGGGTAATCAATCTTATGGGCAAGACCTGATTTTTGTCTCTACTGAACGGTAGCACTCCTAACCTATTTGAACAGAAAATTTCATGGACATAAAAGCAGTAGTGACTTGACAATGCAATAAGCTAAATTGTTATTACGATTTCTGTTGTAACAAGTTGAAGTTATTCAAAAGAAAAGTTGAAGTTTCTGTTAGCAGCACCAACTTCTGTTCGTTTCTGTTAGCAGCACCAACTTCTGTTCAGATGTCAGAAAAAACTTCAGTTCAAGATTTAAGAACAATCAGCCAGCTTAACTGCCAGCCTAAAACCATTCTCTGTTGCAGTTCAGTTACGTCAAGCTATTATAATTCACTCAGCATGTGCATTCAAGCATTCCGCTAATTTGCACATTGAATTGCAAATGTAATCAAAGAGAGGTAGGGTACGGAGGGTGCTTGGCGGGGAGGCGTGCATCCGCTTCTTTGGGTGGGACGCCAGCGATAGCAGCTTTGGGACGATGGCCTTGGTGGTGAGGTGTGCATGCACCGCTTGGTAATGAGTCACCGACGACACTGGGGAGGGGCTTTGGATTTGGCGTCTGCACTACACTGCCACGCTGGTGACGATGTTGAGTGCCTCAATGGTCTGTGTGTGTGTGTGCGCGCGTGTGTGTGTGCTAGAGAGAAAGGTGGGTGGCTGATGAAGGAGGTGTGCTACCGCCTACTGCTGAAGTATGATCTCTGTTTTGAATTTTTCTTTTGTGTGCGTCGCTTCATATTCGAGAATTGTTATGTATGAGTGTATCTTTTTTTTCTTCTCAATTTTATATTTAATTGTTTATGATTATACTAGAATTTCTTATTAGATGGTTAAATATTTTTTTGAACGGTCACCGGGGGGGGGGGGGGGGGAGTTTCCCCACCTGAATATATTACCACTCAAATGGCCATAATGCCAAGAGATTGATCCAGTTTATAAGGAAAACCGGACCGAAAACCTGAACAAGTTGGCCCCGTTTATTAGGGAAACCGGGCAAAAAACCGTACAAATAGCAAAGGAAAAAAAAAAGATGAGAAAAAAGACACCCAGGACCTAGCTAGGACCTAGCTAGCAGACCGAAGGACCACCACCATGAGAGACACAAGTAGATGTGGGGTGCCATCGAGGGATCACAATACCAAGACTTTGCAAGCAACCTAACGCACCGTGCCGCCGTGCACACCGAACCTCACGGCACAACACAGGAGCATCCACAATCAACGAGTGCCACAGCTGAACACGAACCTTGACCGGGAACTCCGCCACAGGAATTTAGAACGATTAGCAAGTTGGGGAGGCATCTCGCGGCATCATTGAGCAAAGATGAACCAAGAGAGCACCAAGAGCACAACGCTCGCCGCAACACAGCGGCAACCATGTGAGGGTCTTGAGCATGCACAGCAACAAGGACGACACAAAGGCACCGCCGCCGAACCCCTATAGAACACCGCCAAGGACAGACCATGGGAGCAAAGATGACAGCTCCACAGCCAAGCGGTGTTGTTTCCATACCCCAAGACACACCACCGTCGACCCCAAACCGGTCGCACCACCACCACCAACATCCCAATAGCGAGCAGCTACCCAAAAACAACCAGCCGACTTCAGACGATGCCTTCAAGGGAAACGACGCATATTGCGCCGCCATCATCCGTTCCGGGCGGACCCGGAACTTGGGCGGACCCGGAACTTGGGTTTCCTTGAAGTCGCGACTAGGATGCCGTCGCTGGCCCGGGTGAGAGCACGACTTTCGCCGTCTTGAGCACACACATCCAGAGCGCCGATTGATCAAGGTAGACTGCTCACCTGCAGCGCCAGAAAGCATTGGGTCCAGCAGCCCCGACGCCACTCAGACCCGAGTCGAACCACCGCCACCAACCACCCCTGCTGCAGCGCCTAGCCGAGCTCCCAGGACGAGCCGCCACCACGTCACTGCAGATCTGCACCACCACCGAACAAAGCTGAAGGCTCCAGGCCGTGGCAGTACCACGGCCAGCCCAAGCTCACGTGGCTGTAGATGCCAGCCAGGACAAACTGCAGCCCAGCCATCATTCCTCGCGCGGACTCCACAGGAAGCAGCCAACCACAACACGCACCACCGTCCCCCAACTCCTGTGCACCGCCGCCAGCCAAGCACCCCCGACGCGGATCTGAGCACGAGGCTCATGGATCCAAGCAGGGGAGGCCCCAGATCCGACACCAGCGCCCGCCACAGGGTGGCCCCTGCCGTTAGACACGGCCACCGACGCCTGCCGCCGCCCAGCCCAGCAACCGCGATGAGAGGCCACAGCTCGGAGCGGCGCGAACCTCGCACCAGCGGGAGGCCACAACATCCGCGCGGGGAAGCCAGTAGACCGAGAGAGCCCCGCCGCCGCCATCCCTGGGGCACGCGCGGCTTCGCCTGCGTCCCCTCCGGCGGCGGCGAAGCAGGATAGGGGGTGGTGGGGAGGTGCAGGCGACGGCGCGACTAGGGTTGCCCCCAAGTCTTTTGTTGATTTAATCTGAATTAGTAGATGGTTAAATAGATTAGTTGTGTCCTTATTACTTTCTTCTATACATACATACAACATAAAAAAGCATATAGAAGATGATTATAACTTGTATAGGTCTCTGCTCTGTTTTCAGAAAATAGAAGATGATTATAACTTGTACGGATGCTTTTGCTGATTTATACATCTAGCTTCACAATGATAGCACATGCTTCTGGGCTGTACTAATAAACATTAAATCTCAATTATGGAGGCGCATGGTGCTTTCAGAACTTTTCTTTTTGACTGGTCTATTTTAATTCAGATTAAATCAACAAAAGACTTGCATCTGTAGTTGTTTCTTGCTGATGAAAGACAACGCTTAGTTTCTGATGAGAGAGTTAAATGTTGTGATGCTTGTTTTGCAGGAAGTGCCACCAAGCAGTGGCGGAGCTTGGGCCAAATTCCTGGAGGGGCGATGGGCTGGGTGGGGCGGCCAGAACACGTTTTGGGCCGATTTCCACTGATTATATGGGCTATATGGTAAGGGATACTAAAAAAAATCTAGTGGGCTGGGGGGGCGGTGGCCCAGGTTGGCCCTCACATAGCTCCGCCACTGCCACCAAGGATTAGTGAAGTGATTGCCCACTCTTGCTTGGAGAAAGGAATCACCAAAGTCGCCTGACCCGAGGGGGTTTCCTCTACCATGGCTGCATCAAAGCTCTAGCTGATGCTGCTAGAGAGAATGGGCTTGAATTATGAATTTTTCTATCAATATTGCTAGGATCACATGTAATATCTGTTTTCTGTTTCGTTTCATCACTTAATTAGGTTTTCTGTTTGTATATGAATAAATGATTTGTATACTTGCATTCCATTCTTTAAAATGTTTTGTACATTGTAAATCTTGTGGAATCTTTTGAGTTTTTCATGCATGCGTCCTGAGGAGTACACAGGTTCATATGTGCGATGATACATCAACCCTGAAACCACGAGGACATGGAAATCTAAATCAAGATGCTTATGTGTTGTTTTTATTTTAATGCCCAATTATTTTCCTTGTCTGTGGTAGCTGCTCATAAGAAAATAGTCATATATGCCCCTTGTTTGCCTCATCCCTTGTATTTTTATCCCTCACGGTAAAATAAGAGTAAGAGCCAGTCCACTTCGTCTCTACTCCTAAAGGGGAGTCCGTACGTCGTTTCGTTAGTCCTCCCATCCATCGATCGATAGGAGCCCCCACCACCGATTCCCATCGATTTTTCCATGTATGAGCTCACCGATTTTTAACCATACATGTCAATCAATCTTCTGGTTTTTATTGCATCACGTACCCATATCATAACTTTCCTGATATATCCCTAAAAAAAGGAACTTTCCTGATATATACAACACAAAATCTCACGTACCCATATCAGAATCGAATCAGTACAACTTTCCTAATACAAAAGAAATAACCATCTTAAGCCCCACCAAGCCCATCTTGTGGGTTTTTTATCTCACGTATCGAAATCACAATGGAATCAAAACTTTCCTGATACATCACAAATCACTTCCCAAATTACGCACACGCCATAACAAATTCACAGCTTTCCTGGTTTTCATTTTCTTGCAGCAAGGCCAACAACGCCTTCTGACGCCATCCATGATCCTCCTTGGTGAGCTTCCATCAGTCCACGTCTAGATTCTCCGGCATGGGTAGGACGCGTTAGCGCCGGAGGAGTATGCGGTGTGACCATCATCGTCCATGGCCTAAAGAAGCGCGCACTAGTAGAAAACAGGGCTTTCGTCACAGCTCGATCTACACATTAGTCCCGGTTGTATTACGAACCGGGACTAATGTGAGCATTAGTCCTGGTTCGAGCGGCTAGGGCATCAGTCCCGGTTCAAATGGGACCTTTAGTCCCGGTTGGAGACACCAACCGGGACTAAAGGGGTTGAGGCTTTAGTCCCGGTTGTACTGTAGCTAGCCCATTTTTTTTTTTACATTTTTTTTCTGTTTTAAATTGCTTATATCTTTTAGGATATTTGATGTTTTTGAGTGATTCTTTTTTGCATTGGATTTAAAATTTTGTCTAGTTTCTGTTTGTGCCATTAGTTTTCAAATTTGAATGGTTTAAATTTGAATTTATTCAAATTTGCTTCAAACCCTAGATTGTGAATAACTTGAGTTTACAAATAGTTTTTAATTTAATTCTTTTTGCTCCTAGTCACGTGTTAGATTGTTGTCACAGTAAGATTTATTTGGTTATTTTTAGAATAATTTAAATTAGGATTTTAATTAAAACAATACTGTTTTGCTTATATAGTTGTTTTAGTCATTTAATTGTTGTTTTTTATTATTTTTAGTTAGTTCTTTCTGTAGATTTTAACATGTTGTAGTATGGTGCATATTGAATGCACAAAAAGTCTGGAGTTGAAATAAGTTTAAAAAAATGAAATACCTTTGTAACAGACGATTTTCGTCCGAAACCTTGATACTTCGAAGGAGATGGTCCAGTTTGTACACGAAGTGCATCCAGTTTTTGCCGTAACCCTCTCAACTTTGTAGCACATGCTATGTGGGTGAAATGATGATACCATGCCAAGTTTCAACCTTTTCAGAGTTCATTTGTAGGGCTTTTCAATTTCAGGGTCATTTAGCTAAAAAAAAATCATTAAATGCATGAAAAATAGCAAATGAAGTTAGAAAGGGTTGAAATTTGAGGATGTGGCTTTGAATGGTGCATATTGAATGCACAAAAAGTCTGGAGTTGAAATAAGTTAAAAAAAATGAAATGCCTTTGTAACAGATGGGTTTTCGTCCGAAACCTTGATACTTCGAAGGAGATGGTCCAGTTTGTACACGAAGTGCATCAAGTTTTTGCCGTAACACTCTCAACTTTTTAGCACAAGCTATGTGGGTGAAATGATAATACCATGCCAAGTTTCAACCTTTTCAGAGTTCATTTGTAGTGCTTTTCAATTTCAGGGTCATTTAGCTCAAAAAAATCATTAAATGCATGAAAAATAGCAAATGAAGTTAGAAAGGGTTGACTCTGGCTTGGTTAACCTTAGTTGTGACTCTGGCTGGGACGGTGCTAGCAGATGTGTAGTCGACGGTATGATTGGATGGACACCAACCCGGACTAAAGGGGTTCTGAAATTTTCAAACTCTACCCCCCCCCCCCCGTGGACCGCCTTTTTTAGTTTTGTAGAAAATAAACAACAATGATAAAATCTTCAAAAAATAAAATCCTTTGAGATGTAGTTAGGTTTTAGTGTCTAGTTGGTATAGAATTTTTGAAATATGAATTTTGACCTTTTTTGCAAAAAAACGAAAAAAAAAATGTAAAACGGCCATAACTTTTGCATACGACGTCGAAAAAAAAGTTTAATATATCAAAAAAAACTAGAGAAAAATTGGGACTCGATTTCACCCGGGTTTACCCGGTGAAGTTTTCTCAGATTCTCAAAATTCCAAAAGTAAAAAAAGTTATTTCAAATAAAAAAAAATAATTTTAAAAATTTTAAAAATTAATTTTATTTGAAAATAAATAAATGATGTCATATTTGGATTCCTCACATTTTTCTGATAATAATGGATATATTATTTGTCGAATTTCGATTTACAGATTTAAAGATATTAATTATGTCATATTAAATGAATAAATGGCAAAAAAATGAATAAAATAATATTATTACTTATTTTATTTTCATTGGAATTCAATATTATTAGTACTTATTTTGTTTATTTTAATAATTGTTTAGAATTCAAAAAATTAAATCATGTGACATTAAGACCTAAGGGTTAGTAAGATTGATAGCTTACTATTGTCAGGAAAACAACAAGTGCAGACTTGGAAACTAGGGTCGATAGAACCAGGAAGTTAAGCGTGCTGGGGCTGGAGCAGTGAGAGGATGGGTGACCGGCCTGGAAGTTAGACGATTTGAAATGAGTGCTCC
Organism: Elymus sibiricus; assembly: GCA_039707655.1. Taxonomy (NCBI): domain Eukaryota; kingdom Viridiplantae; phylum Streptophyta; class Magnoliopsida; order Poales; family Poaceae; genus Elymus; species Elymus sibiricus. The sequence continues at coordinate 130,563,278 of CM077666.1, read as the reverse complement.
ACGCTGGAGCAGTGAGGACGGGTGATTAGAGATTAAATTGTCAAATAATTCAAAGATTTGAAAATCGGAATAAAACTTAAAAACAAATCAAAAAAAATATTCATTTTTCTTTTAAAAAAAAATTCAATTTTTTTTTCTAAAAATTCCTTTAGTCTCGGTTGGTGTTACCAACCGGGACTAAAGGTGGAGCCTTTAGTCCCGGCTAGTAACACCAACCGGGACTAAAGGTCCTCCCTCCCCCGCCCCAGGCAGCGCCACGTGGAGGGCCTTTGGTCCCTATTCGTAAGCAAACCGGGACTAAAGGTTTTGGTTATTAGTCCCGACCCTTTAGTCCCGGTTCCAGAACCGGGACAAATGGCCCTCTGGAACCGGGACAAATGGCCCTTTTTCTACTAGTGGCGGGAGCCGACGGTGTTTGTGGGTGAGTGTGTAACGGGCATGTCCGAGGCGGCGGAGGTCGACCTCATGTCCTTGACCGGCTCTCTTAGTCTACCCAGTCTTCTATCACGACGCTGTCCTCGATCACGAGCGCGCCGTCTGCATCCTCGTGTTGATAAGATGCTTCATCACCGCCGATGGGGCGCGCTCGTCCTGCCTCCAACAAGACCTGGCGCTGCCATGCATGGAGGAGGCTATGCGGAGATTGACAAGCTGCAACACCGGAGCAGTAGACCATGCCCTCGACCTGCCCTTCAAGTTCGTCGCCGTGGAGGTCGCACTTGAGGCCGGTTGCTCTTCCTCCACGTGCAGGTGCCACATTGTATACTCTCCACTCCTGGGTTATGATGGATAGCAGTTCATGCAGATGTGCAGTCTCCTGATCCTCGTACTTGGTAGTGCATTAAGGTCCAAGATTTTACCTTCACGTTGTTTTAAGTTTTTGTTCAACAGATGCATATATCATCGCTAAATGTTTTGCAATATACATAAATTTAGTATTATTGGAAACACTTGAACAGTACAGCCAGGTCTGTTGAAATACTATCGTCTAATTGATGGTGTTTTATTTTAAAGCAGTGCTAATTGATGGTGGTGAATATTTTTCGGCAGTTTGAACTATGGGAAAGTCAAAGATATAATTTTGCCTAGCATATTTTACTGTTCCAAATGGGATTGCTGTATATTGAGGACTGAGGTCTGGTAAGTAGATAACATGTGCCAATTACATATACTATGATTGCTACTTCCTTGACGTATATTATATATTACTAATAAGCTTCTAATAAATATAAAGTCTCAATTTATATTAATACAGCGTATACAAGATGATGATTACCATCTTCTCCGGTGCGTTCCAATTCAATGCAATTTAAAGTATTTTGGCTGCTATGTTGTCTACCTTATAGTTGGATATGTCAGATTGAGCACAAGGTGAAAAATAATACTTTCATCATAAATCATTTGCTTTAAATATTGGTGTACCATCATGGCATCATCCAAAAAAGGTGCATCTTTAGGATCTGCATGTGTTGTTTTTTTTACATTGTTTTAAAGTATTATTGATGCGTTGATTTATTCATCCATGTGTAGACATAATGTGTCGATTATTTTTCTTTGACCAGTGTAGGAGCCACAACATGAAATAGGTTACTGAAGATTTACAATAGTGGAAAATTATAATGTCGACAAGTAGGGCATCAGAGGTTTTCCCCATTGTGGGTGTCTCTAACACTGAGTATATTTTTATATCAATCTTATCTCGGTAAGTAGAGTATTAACTACCAAAATTTTGACGGTACCTGAGTGGATAAATTTGGTATAATGGTGAACATGTCATCATAGCATTAAAATAAATTTGTGTTATGTTGTATCTTGATCGCGGTCAAGACCCTTTGGGGTAAACACTCATATAGATAATTGTGTCTCCTTGAAATTATTCGTATGTAAAACAATCTTGTGTAAATGTCCCCTTTGGTGTACGTTGCTGCTCTTCAAGACCCTTAGTGTAGATGTTCACGTAGATAATTATGTCTATTTGAAGTTATTTCAAAGTAATTAAAATCTCTGTTCATGCTAATTCTCTTTTTTTCCTGAGAATATCACTAAAGCGGTGGATCCCATTGTAGAGTTGGGCCATAGAGAATGAACTTGGACTCGTAGCTTCACCACCTTTTTCCAAATGCAAGTTTGTTGGAAAGTCGAACACATGATGCCATTAGGTTGAGAGTGGAGGCGTGTGGCGGAGAAAGATTATCGCAGGGTTGTGAGGAGGCAATGGGAGGAATTAAGCGGGAGTAAGAAGTCAATATTTATCACGATGATCAAAGTCTGCAAGCAAGAAATATATTGATTGCTTAACTACCATCGTTTCATGTACTTTTCTACTCCGTAGCAAAACACAATTATCTTTTCTAGAATTTGTATACATGCATTGTAATTCAGTAGCAAAAGGTGGGAATAGCACAATTAAGTGAGTGAGGTTTCATTAATGAGTGCTTTTCTTTATGTTTCTTCTTGTCACCAAATTGTTATCTTTGTTGCGCTCGAAGACTAATGATAATAGCATTGCGTGCAAATTTCATTATTCGTAAATAAGAAATTCAATACTCGATCATCTCTCCAGGTAGGTGATATAACTTCTTCCTTTGCAAATTAGATAGACAATGCGCCATCATCTCAGTAATTTCATAGATTTGTCCCAAATGTCGTCTGAACTAAAAGTTCTTTCTCAGTGTGATAATGAAGCTCCCATGTTATTCAGGTTGGGCTTAAATAGCTCAAGTTTGTCTACCGGTTGCACATCTCTCATAATTGTTTAAAAGCAATGCAAAATCTTTCTCCATATATACATTTGCTTGTAGTTATAGCAAAAAAAAGAGGAGGGGGTGGCAATTGCAACATCGATAGTACGGAAGCCAGTATGCTTGAGCCAACAAGCCAATGTTCTTTCCTCCCTTCTTTCTTTGTTCCATATAATTTCTTGGTTTCAAACGTGTAGATTTTAAAATAACTTCCTCTTTAGTTGATCCTATATGATGTCCATACCAAATAGCCCTAGGCATCTTGGGACGTGGCCCGGGCGCGGTTCCCGGTAGTATCATTATATAACATTTTGCGGCTACAGTATGAAGCAAGCCTGGGCCTAACCCAATTTTGGGATCCCCTACTTGGTGAAAGTTGTGGTGTCAGCGGGAAGGGCAAGGAGCACGAGCATTTGAGAGAAATATGGGAGTGCAGAGAGCATGCACTGGATGCTCCGTCATGAAGGTGTGCCATAGTAGCCAGCTAGAGGGACAAAGGAGCACGATCATTTGCATAATAGAATAGAATATGTTGAATGAGTCATCAATTCGAGTAAGAAGAACTTGTTTCATGTGATTTGTAGTGGGCAAAAGTGGAAACAGTTTTTTTTATAATAACTAATTCGACAACACAAGTGCTACACCTTGATCATTATGAGTGGAACTATCAGCTCTCATGCAATGCTTAAAAAAGGAAAAATGAGAGCAATTTGGGATTTTTAAAGTATAACATTGCAAAATTGTATGGGGAAATTGTTTAATTTGTCAGAACCTTTAGGAGGGAGTGGATGACTAATGTTGGAAGACCTTCACAGTTAGGGATGATGAGAATGCCTATGGCAATTTGGCGAACTTGGAGAAAACATATGCGAATTTAAGTCAGGTGACAATGTAGAGCTGAAGCCAAGCGACTCGTATTCATCTGTTAGTCCATGTGTTAGAAATGATGGGACTCAACAATTCAATAGATTTGGAGGGAACACCAGGCGGATTTGAAGTGGGGTGGCAACATAGCAAAATAATAACACAATGATCAAAGAGCTGAAGTTGAGGGGCTCGTGATAGATCCATTTGCTGGCCCGTGGCAACGCACGGGCGTTCTACTAGTTTTTTTTTAAGTCTCACATTTTCAGCTCACTGCATAAAGATGCTATAGAAAATAAAACTGGCAAAAAGAAGTTAGAAATGCTGCCGTGTATGGGATCTTAAATGGTGCTACATCCGTCAGAAAATACTTGTCGCTCAAAAAGATGTATCAAAACATATTTCAATATTAGATACATCCATTTAAGCGACAAATATTTTCGGACGGATGGAGTAAATGTTTGACACGATTAATATTAAACTACTAAAATATTTATGCACCCGTTGCAACGCACGGACATTGTCCTAGGGCAGTGGAATGGGATTAGGGCTCGCAATTTACAAACAGCTCGAAAACGCCAGAAGTAACGAAAATATGAGTTGCACTTGGTACGTGGTTGAAAAGAAAATGAATCATTGAAATGCTTCGGCCTCCCAAAGAGGCCTACCCGCATTTTCATCGAAGGGAAAATGTTCCAGAATCTGAGGGTTTCATCGTCGACTAGCTACTTTGTAACTATGTATAAATGGTTGTCCAGGCAAAGATGAACCAGCACATTCAACTTGTTCCAGGACACATTTACAACTTCACAATGTTCATACCGAAAAAATGAAAAATTCTGGTCACGAAAAAAGGAAGGCCTAGCTAGCAGTACTTCCCAACACACGACCATAGCGCTTAGGTTCTTTTATTTAGTGATAGCAACAGCTGCAGAACTAAGTAACTATCAGGGCCTAGTAGAGTGCCGTATACACACAGTTTTGTAAGTATACACACAGCTATGCTTGCTGACAAAACATGTATATAGACAGAGCCGGTGCAAGGTATGAGTTACAAACTTATGATCAAATAAGCATATATATCAAACAAACGGATCATGAAAGAAAAACAGTATAACAATTTCAAAGACTAGAATAAAAAATGCCTTCGCTCAAAGAGCACACGACCGAGACTGAATGTCTCAACTTATTAACGATGCCATTCCTGCATCTTAACCATGCCAAAACTAAATAAAATGAGACGAGACGCATGACATGCACTGCATGTGAGGATTGATCCTCTACTCTAAGAAGATGCTCCAGGATCGGCGCCTCACTGCAACCCGGACCCCATATCGTCGAAGAACTGCATCAGATCATCGACGGGGAAGCCGGCGCTAGAGCTGGTGCCGGTGCCGTCATGGCCACCAGTACTGTTAGCATTGTAGAGCAGTGCGCCGTGGCCCCCCTTGGACCTCTGCGTGTCAAGCCAGCCCTCTTGCTGCTGCGGCGGTGCCTGATACATCGGCGGAGGCCCCATGTCGACACTGCCGGTGACGTATGGCCCCTGGGGCTGGAAGATCGGTGCCTGCCAGCCCTGATGCTGCGGCGGCGGCACCTGATACGTCGGCAGAGGCCCCATGTCGACGCTACCGGTGACGTGTGGCGCCTGGGGTTGGAAGACCGGTGGCTGCCAGCCCTGCTGCTGCTGCTGCGGTGGCACCTGATAAGTAGGCATAGGCCCCATGTCGATGTTGCCGGTGACGTATGGCTGCCAGCCCTGCTGCTGCTGCTGCGGCAGCGGCGGCACCTGATACGTCTGCGGCGGCACCTGATACGTTGGCAGAGGCCCCATGTCGACGCTGCCGGTGACGTGTGGCGCCTGGGGCTGGAAGACCGGTGGCTGCCAGCCCTGCTGCTGCGGCGGCGACACCTGATGCGTCGACAGAGGCGCCATGTCGACGTTGCCGGTGACGTATGGCGCCTGGGGCTGGAAGACGGGCGGCTGACCGCTGGTTTTTGCGATGCGCTCACCGAGGCTCTTGAGAATATCCTCCAACTTACAGCCAACCCTGGCGACCTCCTCGGCGTTCAGGTTGCCGCCGAGCATGGCCTTGTGCAGAAGGATCCTAGTCTCGCGGTCCTCACGCTCGCGCCGGAGCTTGTCGGCCTCATGCTGGAGCTTGGCGACTTGCTTGGTGAGGAACTCCTCTTGGGTCACCACCTTCTTGAACTGCGCCATGTTCGGCGTGTTCTTGTACCTATTCAGGATAGCCACCGCCTCCGCGCTGGACGGGTAAACGTCCGGCGCCGACGCACCCTCGTCATACACCAGCACGCAGGCCTTGGTGTTGCACAGGATGCCCAACTCGCCCGCCTTCTTCATCAGGTAGTTGCGGCGCTTCACGTAGGTACGACGCCGGGTTGAGTTGCCAATGTACCGGAGGGGCACCTTCTTGCGGGCCATCGCCGGACGATGGGTAAAACCAGCAGAAGGTTGAAAGGGAAGGAAAGTCGCTGGTTTTGGCGAGTTGAAAGCAAGGGAGGAGGCGTGGATTTATAGGGGAGGATTGGCCAGGATGAGGGCAGCCTTCCGGCCCACCGCCCACATGCATTGTGCTCACCTCTAACTTTGGCGTCCATTTACAGCTTTTACTCTACGTTCATGATAATTGTACTCAATTAATGCGTCATAACACCACAGATTTTCTTTATAATTAACCCAAAATTGCTAAGAATCGATCCAGAGAAAAAACGGTAAAAAAACCTTTGTGTAATGGTACGTATTGTCATATAGTACTGAATAAGCTATGGAAAATTTCTCTCGAAGACCCATGCATGCATCTTTATTGACAAGAAGATATGTGCTTTAGCTAGCTATATATTGCAAAATTAATTTTGCATTTAATTTTCTCTAAAGTTGGGTTGGTATTCAAACATGTACATCGTCTCATCACCACGTTAAGAAAATATCAATAAATAGCAAGCGTACTACAGTGGTAAGCAAAAATTACAAATCTACAAAGATATATAAGCAATTAAACCGAATTTATCATGCACATTGTGCGAGTAAAGTTCTGCCATTTTTTTCCAACATATGAATTGAATGTTATTCCAAATATACAGGTTGGACTACCCCCAACAGAAAAATCACACATTGTTGTGTATCTGTGTGTAAGCCGAGTGTAAAAAACCCTTTCAAGAATTTCTCCGATTAACGAGTTAACTTGCCGATTAATCTGTGACACCCTGATTTTTTTTCAAACTTTTTCTTTTCAAAACTTTTCTGGATTTATTTGCCATTTGTTGGTTTTTGGAGTCAATTCTTTGGACTTTGGACTTGAGCACACTTCCATTTATTCTCCCAAGTGTGCCAAAGCTTTCACAATCTCTCTAAAACCCTGCTAGATCAAACCCTAATTTTTATTCTCCCAAGATAATCCATTTACTCCTTTGAGTATGCTCATCTTCACTATGGGTTGTGAAGCAACCTATAGTTTTGTTGATCAGAAAAATCCCAAATTAATACCACATCTTCTTGAGATCATCTACTCCCACAATCTCCAAAAATATTTCATTGTCCAATATAAAATTTTGTCCAGAATATTCCTTTTACCTTCTAGACAGGATTGACCCTTTGTGAAGCAACATATATTTTCATGACTCATAAAATTCCTAAATTAATCCCAGAGATACTAGGAGCCATATCTTGCCACAATATCCAAAAATATCTTCAAGTCCAGTGCAAATTTTCAGCAAGAATATCCTGACAAGCCTCTGTTCATTTCCAACCTTTGTGAAGGAAGTACCAGCTAGGTGTACCTATTTGCTCTGAAATTTTTATGGCATATTCTCACCACCAAATAACCTCCCAATACCAATTTTCAGACTCAGCAGAGCATCCATGTGAGTGCATCTTCCTCAGCAAGTTTCTGGACCAGAATGTGGTTTATACAGGAACTATGTTCAAAACTTTGCAAAAGTTGCTCAAATTTTCCCAGAATGTAGTCTTTCCTACCTAGAACACACCAGACAACCCCTTTGGCTCCATCTCCAACTCATCTCTCTTCTGGATCCCTCCCAAGATCCTAGCCAGAAGTTGTTCTTGATGCTACCCTTCAGCTCAGGATGCACCTAGCCGATTCAGTGGCACAGAGAGGCTACGTGACCTAGGGTAGACACTCTGGACAAAGTTTGCCAGGCGTGCGTGGCCTCCAGGTGCCAGCACCCGTGGTGAGCACGACGCTGGCATGCCTGTGCAACCGCTCTGCGCGTCCAGACGCTCGGACACGACCACTCCGGCCACCCCGCATCGCCGTACCTTGTCTGGTCGTGCCGACATCGTCGCCGCCACCCACGTACCCTCCTCCAGAGTCTTCCCCTCGCCGGAAACGCCCTCGCCGGCCGCCACCAAACGCCGTCACTGTGGTGCCCGTGCCGCCACTGTGGTCGCGCTGGCTGTCCTCTTCCTCCCGTCGAGCCATCGCGTCGCCATAACTCACCTGCGCTCCCCCATCTCTTCGCCCGCGCCGCGACAGCTAGCTCGCCGTCCTTGCTCCGGCGACGTGGCCGTGGCGCCGCTCGGCTCCAGAACCCTCCCTCCCGCCTATAAATAGCCCGCCCGGCTCATCTTCGCTCCTCACCGCACTCCACCACCTCCCAATCGAACCCCAGCTCGCCGAGCCAAGGCCGAGAGGCCCTCTGGCCTCGTATCTCGCTGGAGCTCCGCCGCCAAGCTAGCCTAGCCTCCCTTCTCTTCCAGACCACCCCAGCCTCACCCAAACCCATAGTCGAGCTCAGGGCATTCCCCTGACCCCGCCTGACCTCTTCCCTGGCCGAGGTGCTGCCGAAATTGTCGTCTCCGACGACACCCGAGACCAGCCGTCGCCGGAGAGGAAGGGGGCGACGCCGTTAGGCTGTCTCCGGAGAAGCCACGGGTACAGGGAACCTCGTCTCCACCTGCTCGACTCATCCCCGCCGCCTCCCGAGCTCGCCGTCGTCGCTATCGCCGGTGATCGCCGTCGGTGAGCCGCCTCGCTACTGTTCTCTCTCTCCCTCTCTGTTTAAACCCAGCCGGGTCCCACCTGTCAGCGGCCCATGCCCGCGCCCGAAGCGGTATAAGTGGAGGCGCCCCTCCACTTTACGTCTTCGACGTGGCCCGCTGTGGGTTTTTCTATTTTTGTTTAAATTCAATTTTAATCCAGAAATTTGACCAGACTTTGACCAGCTCTAACTTTTAAACCACAAGTCCAATTGAATTGATTCTTTTTGCAACAGTTTTGTATTGAGCCCCTCTATTTTCTGGCCAAATTTGGTATTTTTCCAATGTGCACAGGATTTTTGGCAACTAAAAAGGCTTTCTGTAACATTTTCTTTTGCTATTTTAAAATCTTTTCAGAAGGAAATTGTTGTGGATTTGAAGACCAGGAGTTTGTAGACACTCCACTTGGGCAAGGCAAGCCACATCATCCATTGCATAAGGCATTACAATAGTGTTGGCTTTATAATGGATCATTTTGCATTTAATTCAATTCAAATATGCCATATTTCATATAGTTTGATATATTGCAACAACCCTGCCATGTTAGCTCATTTGTCCAACATAGCTTATATAACCAGTAACTTTACTTGTTAAATAACACTTTGATGGTTGATCAAGTGCCACCGACCCAGACTTACCCGTGCAGCCACATCTGCCGGAATGGGACGGCCTTGACTTGGTCTGATCGTGTGCTCTTTTACCGGTACCACCAAAGAGGGGAGGTTATGTGTGTGTGCTGCCCTGATCAGGTAGACGACGATAACCTCGTGAGCCCAAGTTGAGTTATTTGCCGGCGTCCCTGTTTGGGACAGTTTAGTTGGCCACGACGGTGGCAGGTGTCAGGAGTGACACAGGGGCCACCCAGGGCATGACCCGGAGGGGGAATGATTGTCGGTGGTACGATAGAGGAGTTACGGGTTAGACAAGTTTCGTTGGATGAATGTCCATGGTGTGGGTAACGTGCGCAACCTCTGCAGAGTGTAAGAATCTATTTGAATAGCCGCGTCCATGGTAATGGACACAGTCTGCACTAGGTCACACTGTGTGGTCAACCGTAATAATAATGATGGAAGAACTCGTCTCATGTTCGGAAGTGACCGATGGGTCACGAGTACTCCGGGGGTCATGTGTGAACCCGGAATAGAATAAGTTGGTAACAGTAAGTGATCATCTTAAAGCATTCAACATATTCATTGCCATGCTGTTGTTTGCTGCACTGTTTTGGTTGCCGTGAGCTTGCGAGTACATTCAAAGTACTCACCAGGCGTATCATGCTAGATGCAGGAGAAGCCGAGGATGGAGATCCCGATGGTTCGTGCTACGCTAAGTAGGTCGTGTCCCAGCAGTGTCCCTATGGGATGGAGTGTTCCACACGATGTTCCGCTACGCTATAGTTTTCCACCAGTACCGAGGCCCTTGAGATGTTACATAAATAATGTAGATACTGTCATAGCACGAGTAGTGCTCCTGGCCTCACCATCCTATGTAATATCCGAGCTTGTACTTGTATAATATCAATAAAGATCAGTTCTGTTCTGTTCCAAGTTGTTGTGTGTTTCCAGAAGACATGATCTCTGGGTTGGGAACACAGGGTAAACCGGTCCTCTGAGCCGGGGTGCCACAACGCTTGGTATCACAGCCGTGCTGACTGTAGGACACCCTAGTTAACCCCGCGCTAGAATCTCGATTAGTGTAGATTTTGGTGTGTGTTTTGCTTGCTGCATTTGCTTGTTGCATAGCATGCATCTCGATTCATTTGTTTTACTAACCACTGGTCTGATGAGTGTAGATGGCACCAGTTCCGTACCACTACAACCATGAGCCGGCACCGTTCACCTTTCCGATACTACTTCGCAGCGTCTGGCTTCGGCTTTATCTCAATGGCGAAGACCCAGTGTATCAGGTGTTTCGAGAGCAGCTTGCGGATTAGGTGTACGAGTACCACGCTGAGTCCTTCCTTACTGCGAGTTCGGAGATCGGCAGCTGCTCCTGCTCTTCCAAGGGCGGAACTGCTTCTACTCCTGATCTGGCGATCCAGTTTGCTGCGATGGAGGCTCTCACTGACTTGCGCTTCCACGAGGTCGAGATGCAGACACACCCAGGTTTCTTTCACTACCCCACCCTGTCGCCTACGACAGGGCGAGTCCTTTTTGCGCCTGTTGATCCGGTGAGTGATCGTGCGACTGGTGTTTTATCCCGTTATCTGAACGCCAGTTATCGTTTGATCATCTCCTTGGCAGAGGAGCTGTCCAGTGCCCAAGAGGCACTTGCAGCTGCTACTGCAGCACAATCTCCTCCTACTCCTGCGTTCTCACCTATGTATACACCGCCTGTTCCACCTCCACGTATGCCTGAGACTCCTTCTAGCTCGCTCGGACAGCTAGGCACTTCGTCTGGTATCCGACGTGAGACCCCAGCTGAGTGGGCCTCACTGCTAGCCACTCCAGCTGCTCCGATGCTGAGGCGTCGTACTTCTTCTTCCTCAGAGGGAGAACCTTCCCGTCAGCGTCGTCGTGTTTCCTTTGATCCGGAGGACGTGATCCACATCATCAGCTCAGATTCCGAGGCAGAGTCAGATGAAGAGGAGTCTTCAGTCTGCCAGTGTCCGTGTCACCCGCGCTACTAGAGTAGATGCTTGAGTTTCAGCATGTGTATGCACCGTAGCATCTTTGCATATGGCAACCGCCGTATGAGCAGTACCAGTCATGATAACCCCCTACTAGTTTGCCATGTATGATGTTGGAATGCCTTGTATAATTATGTTGCTTTTCTCGTTTTCCCTTTGATTTTGTTTTCTTGGTGTCACATGGTCGTATTTCCCCTATGGATGTTGCTCATCAATTCGGTGCTTTGCAATGGGAACGGTTATAGGATGAAGAGGTGTAGCAATCAAGGCGGCGATGGAACTCCGGTCCGTCGATCCGCCAGACAGGCAGGACAACCACCAGAAGAATTGCCACCAACCGACCACTGATCAGATTATGAGGATGTTTGAGGAGAAGAGAAACCAGGATCTTATGGAATTTCTGAAGAGTATGCAGACTATGGTAGGACATAGTCAGAACAATGGGACACATTCCAAGCTATCTGATTTTCAGCGTATTAAGCCACCCAATTTTGGTCAAGCTGTTGATCCTATTGAAGCTGATGATGGGCTGAAGACCATGGAAAAGAAGTTGGAAATAGCTCGCTGTGATGAGTCAGACAAGGTTCCTTTTGTTACTCACTACTTGGAAGGGCCGGCAGCCATCTGGTGGGACAATGCAAAAATGGCGTGGCCTCCTTGGGAAAACATTTCCCAGGAGAAATTTAAGGAGGTATTCCGGAGGTATCATATTCCCACCGGCATTATGAAGGTGAAGCAGAGGGAATTCCTTGCTCTTACTCAAGGAAACATGTCTGTTGGTGAGTACCTGAACAAATTTAATAATCTGGCACGGTACTCCACCCATGATGTGTTCACGGAGGAAAGGAAGATAGATCGGTTCCTAGGGGGACTCAACCATGCCCTCCGTTGTCAGCTCTGCATGCTGGATTTTCCGGACTTCCAGACCCTGGTAAACAAAGCTTTCATAGTTGAACGGGAGCATAAGTCTGGATATGATGATCGCAAGCGTAAATTTGAACCCAAGAAGGACACCCGTGAGCAGTTCACGCAGAAGCCACGCATCTGGCAACCAGTTCAGCATGAGTACAAGCCTACCTGGAACAATGGTAATAATAACAACAAGCCAGGTAACCAGGACAAGACCTATGGCAAGCAGCCAGTACTAGAAGATTGCCGCCGCAACAACACTTGTTTCACTTGTGGTCAGAGCGAGCATTATTCCAAGCAGTGCCGTACAAGAGCTGGGAAGCCACAGTCCGACTTCAAGCCACAAGTCAACAACATTGGACGCCGCCCCAACCAAAACTTATGTCGCGGCCATGTCCATCATATCTCCGCTAAGGAAGCCCGCGAAACACCAGATGTGGTCCTTGGTATGTTTTCTGTTAACGACATACCCACAATAATTTTATTTGATTCCGGAACTTCCCATTCGTTTATTTCGTGGAGTTTTGCCACCATACACAAATTTTCTCCTTCTCTTTTGGACAAAATCATGGTGGTACAATCCCCTGGCTCCATGCTCAGAACAAATGTTATATATAAGGACCTGGAAATCTTGATACATGGAGTTAAGTTTCCAGCCACCCTTGTCGCCATTGAATCCCCTGGACTGGACATAATATTGGGGATGGATTGGTTGACACCGCATCAGGTCTGCATCAACCGCGCCACCAGAACAGTGACCTTGGTTAACCCGGCAGGACAAACAGTTCAGTTTACCGCTAGCAGAATGATGTCAAAGAAAGGAATGGCATTCAAGACCACTGTTACAGATATGAACTTGATTCCGGTAGTCAGTGAATTTCCGGACGTGTTCCCTGAGGAACTACCAGGAATGCCACCCGACCGGGAACTGGAGTTTGCTATTGATGTTATTCCCGGAACCGCTCCAATATACAAGAAATACTATCGGATGCCATCCACAGAGCTGGTGGAATTAAAGAAACAGCTGGATGAATTGCTACAAAAAGGGTACATCCGCCCAAGCATCTCACCATGGGGATCACCTGTACTATTTGTCATGAAGAAGGATGGCAGTCTACAGATGTGCGTGGACTATCGCCCGCTGAATGAAGTCACGATTAAAAATAAGTACCCGCTCCCTCGCATTGATGACTTGTTCGACCAGTTGAGTGGAGCCCGGGTATTTTCCAAGATTGACCTCCGAACAGGATATCACCAACTAAAGATCAGGAAAGAGGATATCCCCAAGACAGCCTTCACCACCCGATATGGTCTGTACGGATTTACAGTCATGTCGTTTGGGCTGACCAATGCTCCAGCTTACTTCATGAGCATGATGAACAAAGTCTTCATGGACTTTTTGGACAAGTTTGTGGTGGTGTTCATCGATGATATCCTTATATACTCCAACGATGAAGAGGAGCACAAACAACACCTCCGTGCTACCCTGGAAAGGCTAAGGCACCACCGCTTGTATGCCAAGTTCAGCAAGTGTGAATTTTGGCTAAGAGAGGTGGGATTTCTGGGGCACATTCTGTCAGAACAAGGTGTGGCCGTCGACCCCAGCAAAGTGACCGCTGTGTTAAACTGGAAGACACCAGCCACGGTAACTGAAGTCCGCAGTTTCCTGGGATTGGCAGGCTACTACCGTTGTTTCATTGAAGGTTTCTCCAAGATAGCCAATCCACTGACAGAGCTGTTAAAGAAGAATCACAAGTTTGACTGGACAGAGGAATGTGATAGCAGCATTATGGAGCTAAAGACGAGGCTAACTACGGCCCCGGTCTTAATTCTTCCAGATATCCACAAGAGCTTTGACATATACTGCGATGCTTCCAGGCGTGGAATTGGTTGCGTATTAATGCAGGAAGGAAGGGTTGTAGCATATGCATCTAGACAACTACGACCCCATGAAGAGAACTACCCCACTCATGACTTAGAATTGGCAGCCGTGGTTCATGCCTTAAAGATTTGGAGGCATTATCTCATTGGGCAGCGCTGTGAGATATACACGGACCACAAGAGTCTCGAGTGTATTTTCACACAACCCGATCTCAATCTCAGACAGGGAAGATGGCTTGAACTGGTCAAAGACTATGACCTTGGGATCAATTACCATCCGGGAAAAGCCAATGTAGTCATAGATGCCCTCAGCAGGAAACCAGGCACTGTGAATGTAATAATGGAAGGTATCCATCCAAGGTTACAAGAAGAGTTTGCCAAGCTCAACTTAATACTTTGTGGCCCAATTAGCCCGGATACGTTGGAAATCACTCCAACACTTATGGTAGAAATTAAGGAAGCTCAGAAAACCGATAAGGGCATACAAGAGATCAAGGAGAACATACAGCAAGGAAAGGCCAAGTCCTTCCATATTGACGATCAGGAGACAGTACCGAATATGTGTGCCTGATCAAGAAAATCTGAGACGGCAAATACTTCGAGAGGCACATGAATCCGCATATTCCATTCACCCGGGAGGAACAAAAATGTACCAGGACCTAAGAGAAACTTTTTGGTGGCCAGGAATGCGAAAAGATATTGCCTACTATGATGCTTGTTGCGATATATGCAATAAGGTTAAGGCTGAGCACCAGAAACCAGCTGGACTGTTACAGCCCTTACAAGTTCCCCAGTGGAAATGGGATGACATATGCATGGACTTTATTGTTGGGCTACCCAAGTCAACAAGAGGTCACGATGCCATCTGGGTTATCGTGGATATAGTTATGAAAATGGCTCATTTTATCCCAGTAAAGACTACCTATAGGGCTGACTAGCTTGCGCAGCTCTATATGTCCCGTATCGTCAGCCTTCATGGAGTACCCAAGTCCATCACATCAGATAGAGGATCCCTGTTCACGTCAGCATTCTTGCTACGTTTGCATCAGACCCTGGGAACAGCGTTGAAGCATAGCACGACATATCACCCATAGACGGACGGGCAGACCGAACGAGTGAACCAAATATTGGAAGATATGCTTCGGTCTTGTGCTCTCACCTACGGACCCAAGTGGGAGGGTAGTCTACCCTATGCGGAATTTTCCTACAACAACAACTATCAGACAAGTCTCAAGAATTCACCGTTTGAAGCACTGTATGGGCGTAAATGCCGCACCCCCTTAAATTGGTCACAGACAGGAGACACCCGTATCTTTGGCACAGATTTGATGCTCGAGGCTGAGCAGCAAGTTAAGGAAATTCAAGAGCGTCTTCGAGCAGCTAAATCCCGTCAGAAGAGCTACTATGATCCTAAGCACCGGGAAGTAACTTTTGAGCCCAGAGAGTATGCTTACCTCCGAGTAACGCCCATGAAAGGGGTAAAAAGGTTTCATACTTGAGGAAAACTTGCGCCCAGATATATCGGTCCTTTTCCGATGATTGCTAGAAGAGGTAGAGTAGCCTACCAACTGGAACTACCACCAGAATTGTCCGAGGTTCACGATGTTTTTCACATATCACAGCTGAGAAAGTGCATTGCACCCCCGATTAAACAGGAAGATATGAGTGAGCTAGAGCTAACCAAGGATTTGATATATGAGGAGAATCCTGTCAAGATTTTGGATGAGATGGAAAGAACCACTAGGAGTAAGGTGATCAGGTTTTACAAGGTACTGTGGGATCACCATACCGAAGAAGAGGCTACTTGGGAAAGAGAAGATTTTCTGAGGTCAGCATATCTGCATTTGTTCCCTAAGCAAACGAACCTCGAGGACGAGATTCATCCTAAGGGGGGTAGGTTTGTGACACCCTGATTTTTTTCAAACTTTTTCTTTTCAAAACTTTTCTGGATTTATTTGCCATTTGTTGGTTTTTGGAGTCAATTCTTTGGAGTTTGGACTTGAGCACACTTCCATTTCTTCTCCCAAGTGTGCCAAGGCTTTCACAATCTCTCTAAAACCCTGCTAGATCAAACCCTAATTTTTATTCTCCCAAGATAATCCATTTACTCCTTTGAGTATGCTCATCTTCACTATGGGTTGTGAAGCAACCTATAGTTCTGTTGATCAGAAAAATCCCAAATTAATACCACGTCTTCTTGAGGTCATCTACTCCCACAATCTCCAAAAATATTCCATTGTCCAATATAAAATTTTGTCCAGAATATTCCTTTTACCTTCTGGACAGGATTAACCCTTTGTGAAGTAACATATATTTTCATGACTCATAAAATTCCTAAATAAATCCCAGAGATACTAGGAGCCATATCTTGCCATAATATCCAAAAATATCTTCAAGTCCAGTGCAAATTTTCAGCAAGAATATCCTGACAAGCCTCTAGTCATTTCCAACCTTTGTGAAGGAAGTACTAGCTAGGTGTACCTATTTGCTCTGAAATTTTTATGGCATATTCTCACCACCAAATCACCTCCCAATACCAAATTTCAGACTTAGCAGAGCATCCAAGTGAGTGCATCTTCCTCAGCAAGTTTCTGGACCAGAATGTGGTTTATACACGAACTATGTTCAAAACTTTGCAAAAGTTGCTCAACTTTTCCCAGAATGTAGTCTTTCCTACCTAGAACACACCAGACAACCCCTTTGGCTCCATCTCCAACTCATCTCTCTTCTGGATCCCTCCCAAGATCCTAGCCAGACGCTGTTCTTGATGGTACCCTTCAGCCCAGGATGCACCTAGCCAATTCAGTGGCACAGAGAGGCTACGTGACCTAGGGTAGATGCTCTGGACAAAGTTTCCCAGGCGTGCGTGGCCTCCAGGTGCCAGCACCCATGGTGAGCACGACGCTGGCATGCCTGTGCACACGCTCTGCGCATCCAGACGCTCGGACACGACCACTCCGGCCACCCCGCGTCACCGTACCTTGTCTGGTCGTGCCGACGTCGTCGCCGCCACCCACGTACCCTCCTCCAGAGTCTTCCCCTCGCCGGAAACGCCCTCGCCGGCGGCACCGAACGCCGTCACTGTGGCACCCGTGCCGCCACTGTGGCCGCGCTGGCTGTCCTCTTCCTCCCGTCGAGCCATCACGTCGCCATAACTCACCTACGCTCCCCCATCTCTTCGCCCGCGCCACGACAGCCAGCTCGCTGTCCTTGCTCCGGCGACGTGGCCGTGGCGGCGCTCAGCTTCAGAACCCTCCCTCCCGCCTATAAATAGCCCGCCCGGCTCGTCTTCGCTCCTCACCGCACTCCACCTCCTCCCAATCGAGCCCCAGATCACCGAGCCAAGGCCGAGAGGCCCACTGGCCTCGTATCTCACCGGAGCTCCGCCGCCAAGCTAGCCTGACCTCCCTTCTCTTCCAGACCACCCCAGCCTCACCCAAGCCCACAGTCAAGCTCAGGGCATTCCCCTGACCCCGCCTGACCTCTTCCCTGGCCGAGGTGCTACCGAAATTGCTGTCTCCGATGAGAACCGAGACCAGCCGCCGCCGGAGAGGAAGGGGGCGACGCCGTTAGGCCGTCTCCGGAGAAGCCACGGGTACAGGGAACCTCATCTCCACCTGCTCGACTCATCCCCGACGTCTCTCGAGCTCGCCGTCGTCGCTATCACCAGTGATCGCCGTCGGTGAGCCGCCTCGCTACTGTTCTCTCTCTCCCTCTCTGTTTAAACCCAGCCGGGTCCCACCTGTCAGCGGCCCACGCCCGCACCCGAAGCGGTATAAGTGGAGGCGCCCCTGCACTTTACGTCTTCGACGTGGCCCGCTGTGGGTTTTTCTGTTTTTGTTTAAATTCAACTTTGATCCAGAAATTTGACCAGACTTTGACCAGCTCTAACTTTTAAACCACAAGTCCAATTGAATTGATTCTTTTTGCAACAGTTTTGTATTGAGCCCCTCTATTTTCTGGCCAAATTTGGTATTTTTCCAATGTGGACAGGATTTTTGGCAACTAAAAAGGCTTTATGTAACATTTTCTTTTGCTATTTAAAAATCTTTTTAGAAGGAAATTGCTGTGGATTTGAAGACCAGGAGTTTGTAGACACTCCACTTGGGCAAGGCAAGCCACATCATCCATTGCATAAGGCATTACAATAGTGTTGGCTTTATAATGGATCATTTTGCATTTAATTCAATTCAAATATGCCATATTTCATATAGTTTGATATATTGCAATAACCCTGCCATGTTAGCTCATTTGTCCAACATAGCTTATATAACCAGTAACTTTACTTGTTAAATAACACTTTGATGGTTGATCAAGTGCCACCGACCCGGACTTACCCGTACAACCACATCTGCCGGAATGGGACGGCCTTGACTTGGTCTGATCGCATGCTCTTTTACCAGTACCACCAAAGAGGGGAGGTTATGCGTGCGTGCTGCCCTGATCAGGTAGACGACGATAACCTCGTGAGCCCAAGTTGAGTTATTTGCCGGCGTCCCCGTTTGGGACAATTTAGTTGGCCACGAGGGTGGCAGGTGTCAGGAGTGACACAGGGGCCACCCAGGGCATGACCCGGAGGGGGAATGATTGTCGGTGGTATGATAGAGGAGTTACGGGTTAGCAAGTTTCGTTGGACGAATGTCCATGGTGTGGGTAACGTGCACAACCTCTGCAGAGTGTAAGAATCTATTCGAATAGCCGTGTCCACGGTAATGGACACAGTCCACACTAGGTCACACTGTGTGGTCAACCGTAATAATAATGATGGAAGAACTCGTCTCATGTTCGGAAGTGACCGATGGGTCACGAGTACTCCGGGGGTCATGTGTGAACCCGGAATAGAATAAGTTGGTAACAGTAAGTGATCATCTTAAAGCATTGAACATATTCATTGCCATGCTGTTGTTTGCTGCACTGTTTTGGTTGCTGTGAGCTTGCGAGTACATTCAAAGTACTCACCTGGCGTATCATGCCAAATGCAGGAGAAGCCGAGGATGGAGATCTCGATGGTTCGTGCTACGCTAACTAGGTCGTGTCCCAGCAGTGTCCCTATGGGATAGAGTGTCCCACACGATGTTCCTCTACGCTGTAGTTTTCCACCAGTACTGAGGCCCTTGAGATGTTCCATAAATAATGTAGATACTGTCATAGCACGAGTAGTGCTCCTGGCCTCACCATCCTATGTAATATCCGAGCTTGTACTTGTATAATATCAATAAAGATCAGTTCTGTTCTGTTCCAAGTTGTTGTGTGTTTCCAGAAGACATGATCTCTAGGTTGGGAACACAGGGTAAACCGGTCCTCTGAGCCGGGGTGCCACATAATCCCTACTCGCAGGGTCACCGAGTAGTCGATAAACTGATAAATAATCCGATTAACTGATTAATTGGTCGATTAACTTACCTATTATCCTATTAACGCCCTACTTGCCAGCCAACCGAGCAGTTAACAGTTAACGATTTCCTCAATAATACTAAAAACACGGGTGCTCGGCTTACAATGGTGTAAGCCGAACAATAGAATTGCACACGGTAAAAAAAAAGAGGACTCGGATTATGTATCAGTAAGTCGAGAGGTCATAGAAAAAGATCTCGGCTTACACAAAATGCTTAGCATAAAATTCAAAAGTACTCGGGTTACAACGGGGCTCTCGGTAACATTTGTTGTTACGTGGCCGCAGTCGGCTCGCTTAATGGCTAGCGTGACGGTAGTCGGTATAAGCCGAGTATTCTCCTACCGCTCTCGGCTTATATTTACTATTTTTCAAAAGGAAAAATCCGTTGGCTCCGTTTTAAGTCGTCTGTGTATTTACACTCGGTTTACATTTGGGTTATAAATTGCGGCCGCCACGCGCCCGGCCCTTTGGTCTTCAAATCATGGCCGTCTTCGCACACGATCGAGCACACCGCCGCGGCCGGTGCCCTCTTCGCGTCCCACCACGCCAACGCTCCTTCTCGACCCTTCCGCCGCCGCTGCCGCCGATCGTCGCCGGCCGACCTACTTACCGAGGTAACTAAGCACGAACATCAATTGATCTCGATCCCATATCTACAGGGTTTTTTCTCTTTTTTTCTATATAACTTTGACATGAATATGTGTGGATCTAGATATATATGTGTGTTTTAATAATAGTTATATTCGTTTTAGTATTGATGATTGATATAGACGATTATGATTTTTTTAATATATGGATATATGATCAATTGCATATGCACATGTGTGCACGTGGATGCAAAATATTGGATCGATGATCGATATAGTATAGCTAGATTGAAATTTGATACAGATGTGATGGATTATATGCATGGATGATCGTTTATAGCATGTTTATATATGTGGATGATGAAATCGACATGGAAATGCTCGTGATTGATGAAGATAGTCTTTTTGAGGAATTCAAGAAGATAGTTAGATATATAGCTATTAATTAGTTGCTCCTTGTACAAACCTCCCCACCTCCATATATGTCGTGCCGCCAACGATCTACGGCGCCCACCAACCGACATCGGCTGCACACACCGCCGCGACAGCGCTCCTCCAGCTTCGACGATACTCCTGATCACGTCGAGTTCAAGGTGGAACCAAAGGAGAGAGGGGGAGACGAGAGGAGATTGAGAGTGGAGATGGGGCCCTTGTTCTAGCACGACAACAACCCACTAGAACAAATCTAAAGGGCGGAGAAGATAGTTGAACTCCAGCGCAAAAGGGCGTGGGAGGACGAGCAAGAGTAGATCCCACTTGCGTCATGCCTGGCTCGGATTCATCATGCCAAGGAGCACGAGGTCAGAATGGAGTTCATCGGTAACGAGAAATTGGCACTGGTGGTGGTCTCTCGGACTGAAGATGCAGCAATTGTGCTTGCATAACCGACTTCTCTTGACCGAGGAGGTACTACATTGGGCGACGGCGAAGGCGAGATCGGAGAACCCAGAGCAAAGGGGGGATGGCTGGATTTCTGTCACGGTCGGGCGCCTTGATCTCTGTGACTTCCTTCTAATTTAAATGCTAAATCTACTTTATTATTATAGTATGATATTAGAATCTTAATTTGATGGTCCATCTTGTGGATTCCCTTCGTATAATGAACTATTTTTTCATTGTAAGACTATTGTTATATGTATCGATGCAATGCTTACTTGTTCGCATGAGATGTACTCTACTGTCCAAGCGGCACGCCGACCGGCTGGCATGTCACCATGATCTACCGTAACACAAAACAAGAGCAATTCACCATGGTCTACCCCCTCTCGTTGTCGGTCAATGCCCTAGACTGCACGGGCCCCACGGATGGCCAGATCGTCGAAAACCACGCGAGGGAGGGCCGGAAACCACCTCCACCTGAATGTGGACCAAATATATGTATGAAAGGGTGGTGTGATATTTAAATACCCAACACATAACTTTGATGTTGCACTTGCCTCACAAACATGACAGTCTGACAGGAAGGTTCAGGACTTAGAGTGCTCATACCCCACTTCGAGCTGACGGGAGAAAATCTTGTGAACGCATGTGCTCAAACTTGGGCTGGCATGTAACCATGACCTACCGTAATACAAACCAATAGGAATTCACCATCGTCTACCACCTCTTGTTGCAACTTCAACACCTCCTCGAACGGAAAATTGGCATCGAGCATAATAAGTTTGGAGAAGATACGGTCCCCGATCTACTCTACCAACTCACGACACTCCTCCTGGATGGTCTCGTGCATATCCCGTGAAGCTTCCTCGAGCCCGGCGGCGAGTTCCTGGAAGAACTGAGCATAGCCGCCAATGTCGTCCGTCCAAAAATCGGTAGGGGGCCCCAGGCTTATTCATAAGCCTCCGGCGGTGACAAAGGCGCGCTGGTAGATGTCCTGGAACATGTCACACTATGCTACTTGTGAGCTGCGTTGGGATTTTCCCCGAAGAGGAAGGGTGAAGCAGTACAGTAGAGATAAGTATTTCCCTCAGTGAGAACCAAGGTTTATCGAACCAATAGGAGAATCACGCAAAGCCTCGTGAACAGCACCTGCACACACAAAAGCAAATACTTGCACCCAACGCGGGCAAGAGGGTTGTCAATCCTCTTGAACTCGTTACTTGCAAGGATTAAATCTTGTATAGGCAAAAGTATAAATTGCAAAACAAAAGAAAAGTAAATAAAATACAGCAAAGTATTTTTAGGGTTTTTAATATGTTTAAAGTAGACCCGGGGCCATAGTTTTCACTAGGGGCTTCTCTCTCGAACACATAGCATACAGTGGGTAAACAAATTAGTGTTGGTCAATTGATAGAAAAGCGCATAGTTATGACGTTATTCATGGCAATGATCATGTATATAGGCATCACGTCCGTGACAAGTAGACCGACTCCTACCTACATCTACTACTATTACTCCACCAATCGACCGATATCCAACATCATCTATGGTATTAAGTTCATGACAAACAAAGTAACGCTTTAAGCAAGATGACATGATGTAGACAAAGTAAACTCAATTAATATGAATAGACCCCATCGTTTTATCCTTAATGGAAACAATACAAATACGTGTCTTGACCCCTACTTTGTCACTGAGATATGGAGCACCTCAAGATTGAACCCATTACAAATCACATCTTCCACTGAAGATAAATCAATCTAGTTGGCCAAACCAAATGGATAGATCGGAGAGAAATACAAAGCTATAACAATCATGCATAATAAAGTTCAGAAAAGACTCAATTACTTTCAATGAATAATCTGATCATAAACCCACAATTCATCGGATCCCAACAAACGCACCACAAAAGAAGATTACATCGAATAGAACTCCAAAGAGATCGAAGAGAACATTGTATTGAAGATCAAAGAGAGAGAAGAAGCCATGTAGCTACTAGCTATGGACCTATAGGTCTGTGGTGAACTACTCACACATCATCGGAAGGGCAGCAAGGTTGATGTAGAAGCCCTCCGTGATCGATTCCCCCTCCGGTAGATTACCGGAAAAGACCTCCAGATGGGATTGCGGAAGAACAGAGGCTTGCAACGGCGGAAAAGTTATATCGTCTGTCTCTCTATTGGTTTGGGAATATATGTGAATTTATAGGCTTGGAATTAGGTCAAACGGAGCTGCGTGGGGTCCACAAGCTCAGGGGGCGCGCCCCTCGAGCTTGTGGCTCTCTCGTATCTTGTCTAGTCTCCTCCCGAAGCTTTTAGGGTCACTTCTGGTCCAGAAAAAATTAATCTAAAGATTTTTGTCCGTTTGGACTTTATTTGATATTGATTTACTAAAAAGCAAAAAACAAGCAAAAAACAGGAACTGGCACTGGGCACTGATTTAATAGGTTAGTCCCAAAAAATAATATAAAATAGCATATAATTGCATATAAAGCATCCAAGATTAATAATATAATAGCATGAAACAATAAAAAAATTATAGATACGCTGGAGACATATCAGCATCCCCAAGTTTAATTCCTGCTCGTCCTCGAGTAGGTAAATGATAAAAACAGAATTTTTGATGTTGAATGCTACCTAACACGTGTATCATGTAATCTTTTTATGGTATAAATATTGAGAAACGATTAAGTAAGAACATCAACATAATAATATCCATGAATATAAGAAGCATAATCATTAAACTTACAAAATATATGATCCTTAATGAATGTTATCCCCACTCATCCTATATACCTAAGAAGTTCATCCCCACTATCTATTTATCTTGAAATGCAACCTATCCACATCATCAAGTAGGTCCCATGTTTAAAACAACCACATAATCTGGTATTTAGTGCATGGCATTCAACTTTTTGTTCAGTCTTCCCGTTAATTTTCCTTGGTTGCCCGGGCTAAACAAATGGACCGCAAGTGCCAACGTATGACCTTCCTGTCTAATCAGTTTTCCCAGCGTACCTATTCATCTTCTTTTCTTTGTCTAAAGAAGCTCCAGTACATCTTCTCCACTGGTTGCCTTTATTCGGGGACTTTATTTGTCACAGATGCAGAAATTAAATGCAAAGTCAATAATGTGAAAGAAACTGATGGTGACTGAGGAGTCGTCTGCACCTTTTATACTACACATCGCCCTTGTGAGATTGCCATACTTGAATTCCGCTTGCAGCCTCACCCGTCTTCTCCCCCTTCTCTATCACATCCGCATCCAACAAAAGCCACTAAAAATCTCACCTTATGCCTGGTGTTCCGTTGCTGGTGTGATGCGTGTCTTCGAGGCGTTCGTCCATGGTGCTCTGCTCCTCCTCTCCCTTCTCAGTCTCCATTCCCACGCCGCTTGGGAGATTGGTGATGGCTCGAGAATTTGCGATGTTTTTCATAGTGATTTCCATTTGGTTTCATTGGATTTTTATTATTCGTCGGATATTTCTAATGCTAATCCAACAAAAGAGAAGAAAATCCACTTTGTCCTTGGGATGGCAGGAAATATCATATTTGGAAGGAAACCAAAGGAGATTGCTACAAATCAAACCAATTGGAGCAACTTTCCTGAAGAGAGCATTGTCAACAGGTGCGTCAGAGTGAAAGACGCCGTTCCAAACGACCGCACGCGCTCGCATGAGCGGTCGTTTGGAGTGCCCACAGCCCCTACTCGTCTATACAAGCAACTTTCATGAAGGGACCATGGGGGGAGGAGAGCCCTAGCCACCACCACACCATCCAGAACAGGAGAGAGGAGGATCTGAAGAACTCACGAAGATCATCATAGTTTTGGTCCTTTCATCTCCATCATCATCGTCACCTCTTTCACTATTGTAAGAGGGATTGGAACTTGTAATCTCTACTCCATCTCATCTGAGATCAAGACTATTTGGGCACCATTTCATCTCATTGTGGATCTACTCAATATTATCGATATGATTTTCATGGTTTTTCTCACTGATGTGATTGATTCCCCTCTTATGATGTGTGAGTAATTCCCCTAGGTGTGGGAGATGTAGGTAAGTGGTAAGATTGATATGTGCCTATTCTATATGTCGTCATTTGAATTCATAGTAGTATGATCTATTTAGTATGTTGTTATGCTGTGGTGAACTCTATGCGTGTTGTCCAATTTAAGGGCCCATGCAACATGATCTCAAGACCTACACAGGTAACACGTATTGTTTAGGAACTCCGTGACCTCTGATGTGACAGGTGGAGATTGATGGAAATATGCCCTAGAGGCAATAATAAAGTTGTTATTATTTTATATTTCCTTGTTCATGATAAAGGTTTATTATTCATGCTAGAATTGTATTGACCGGAAACTTAAATACATGTGTGAATACATAAACAAATACCGTGTCCCTAGTGAGCCTATACTAGACTAGCTCGTTGATCAAAGATGGTTAAGGTTTCCTAACCATAGACATGAGTTGTCATTTGATAACGGGATCACATCATTAGGAGAATGATGTGATGGACAAGACCCATCCGTTAGCTTAGCATATGATCGTTCTGTTTATTGCTACTGCTTTCTTGAATGTCAAATACATGTTCCTCAGACCATGAGATCATGCAACTCCCGGATACCGAAGGAATACCTTGTGTGCTATAAAACATCACAACGTAACTGGGTGATCATAAAGATGCTCTACAGGTATCTTCGAAGGTATCCGTTGAGTTGGCATGGATCGAGACTGGGATTTGTCACTCCGTGTTTTGGAGAGGTATCTCTGGGCCCTCTCGGTAATGCACATCATAAGAAGCTTGCAAGCAAAGTGACTAAGGAGTTAGTTACGGGATGATGTATTACGGAACGAGTAAAGAGACTTGCCGGTAACGAGATTGAACTAGGTATGGAGATACCGACGATCGAATCTCGGGCAAGTAACATACCGACGGACAAAGGGAATTACGTATGTTGTCATTGCGGTTCGACCGATAAGATCTTCGTGGAATATGTAGGAACCAATATGAGCATCCAGGTTCCACTATTGGTTATTAACCGGAGAGGCGTCTCAGTCATGTCTACATCATTCCCGAACCCGTAGGGTCCGCACGCTTAACGTTCGTTGACGATATAGTGTTATATGAGTTATGTGAATTGGTAACCGAATATTGTTTGGAGTCCCGGATGAGATCCCGGACGTCACGAGGAGTCTCGGAATGGTCGAGAGGTAAAGATTTATATATGGGAAGTCATATTTTGGGTTCCGGAAAAAGGTGTAGTTTTTTTTCCGGTATTGTACCGGGAAGCTTCCAGAAGGTTCCGGAGGATTCCGGAGGGGTCCGGAAGTCCACAAGTGGGTCCACCACGTCCCAAGGGCTGGCATGGGCTAAGGGGAGGCGCCCTGGCCTTATTGGGCCAGGCGCACCAAGTCCTCAAAAGCCCACGCAGTTAGGGAAGGAAAAAGGGAGAGTCCTAGTAGGAATAGGATTGGACTTTGGAGTCCAAGTCCACGTTTGTACTATTCACGGTTACTGTTCATGTGGCACTATTCCTTCTACTCCAAGCTCCTACACATATATAAATAGAGGAGAGGGGGCACCACAAAGTAGACACAACATTGTCTTAGCCGTGTGCGGCGCCCCCCTCCACAGTTCCGTCCCTCGGTCATATTTTCGCAGTGCTTGGGCGAAGCCCTGCGGAGATGGCATCACCATCACCGTCACCACGCCGTCGTGCTGCCGGAACTCATCCACTACCTCGCCGTCTTGCTGGATCAAGAAGTCGAGGACGTCACCGAGCTGAACGTGTGCTGAACACGGAGGTGCCGTACGTTCGGTACTCGGTCGGTTGGATCGTGAAGTTGTTCGACGACATCAACCGCGTTGTTCTAACGCTTCCGCTTACGGTCTACGAGGGTACGTAGACACACTCCCCCTCTCGTAGCTATACATCTCCATGGATAGATCTTGCGTGTGCGTAGAAATTTTTTGTTTTCCATGCAACGTTCCCCAACAGAGATATCTATGAGAACCGAAGACAATATGAGATAACGGTGATCCATTGAACTTAATGCTCGGTTCCGGTCTTATGACCTTAATTGTGGAAACGACCACTCTGTGGCAACGGAGAAGCAGGACTATAGAATGAAATGTAACCCCTAGTGGAGGAGTTTCATGACTCTAGGGAGAACCGCCTACAGAAAGTTTATATCAAATACTATGAGTACAATACAAGATAACTGGTATTATCGTCGCACTGGCACAATTCATATATTCTTACCATGAACTGAAATCTCTCCACACCTAATCTCTTCATTGTAGGCAACACCATTTATATTTCAGTTCTTGTTATTTACTTTCATTAGTTATTTAGTAGACACCTTTAAATCCTCTTTTTATTAGCGTATTTGTTTTATCGTTTATCCAGGACAGTAATAGTATTTGCAGAAGCTCAAGCAGTAGTTCACACAAGAACTGTGACACCTTGTGTGTGACAGAAAAACCTCCATAAATAATCTCCTCCCCTCTTTGTTGGGACGATTACTCATTGGTATACTTCCACGAAAGTGCTACACTACCATGTTTGGTTTGCAGGTACTGTCGTAGTTTTGACACGGCAGATGCCCTTGTGAAAGGACTTAGAGAGGAGGCCATCGCACGTGTGTGGAAGCTTAACGGGGTTGATCGGGAACGAGAAGACGCCGGGTTACCCAGGTTCGGCCCCTCACGGTGGAGGTAAAAGTCTACGTCCTGCTTGATTATATTGCTGTGGATCTCGATTACAAGGATGCGGATTCGTTAACCTAGCTCTCGAGGAGATTGCAACTTAGTCTTTTTCGTACAGGTGCTCCCCTTTATATACACAGGTGGAACCCTAGATTACATGAGAGTCTGGGTCGTTATCCTAACCCGGCTCCTACTCCTTGCTTGTTCTCCAAGATGGCCTTCACACCACTCATCTTCTTCGTGAGCCGGCCCACTGCCTAAGCCGGCCCGTCCTCGCCGGGCCTCGTTAAGCCGGCCCGCCAAGAGCCCTTCGACCCTGCCGTGAGTTGACCCACTAAGCCTGCTCTGTGGCCGGGTTAACACCCTGTCGGGTCTATACGCTGGGAAACATCCCCAACATTAGCCCCCAGTTTGACTTGAATTTATTCACGTTAAACTTCATCCTGAAAAATCAAAGCATTAGTAAAACTCTCCAAGTGCTTCCCAAGCCGGTCCTGTGAAACGCTGTCCTTGACCGACTCAATTTGCTGGGTTAAGCAGATCGACGGGTCACTCCTTTAGGTTCAGACTTATCATTTTGTATTTCCTTTTTCCTGATGACGTCACAATCTACTTCCGCAAAATCCGGGATGACATCATCCCGTATCACTAAGTGGGTTTGTATGATCTTGTCAGGCACGAAAATCGAGGGGTCCATCAGCCGAAAATTACTGCGCCGCCTGGGGCTCCACCCCTGCCGTTTTAACTTTTACTGTACCTATAAAAAGGCCAGCTCACCCCCACTATCATTTTTTACCCCTTCTTCTTCCTCGCGCCTGCTCCCTCTTGCAACCGAAGCGCCGCCGCCCTCAAGCTCTCTGACGACCCCGATAACATCCTTCTCCGCCGCCCAATCGACACCGGAGCTCATTCAAACACTCCGGCCACCTCCGCCGTGGTCAGGTACTCCCAAACTTCTCTCCCTTCGGATCTACAACACCCATTTTTCTCTGTAGTTCATCACTGTTCTTCCTCTTTTCTTATCAGTAGATCTAAATGCGTCTGAATCACCTAAATAGATACTTTTAGCACTGCGGAGGTGCCGTACGTTCGGTACTCGGTCGGTTGGATCGTGAAGTTGTTCGACGACATTAACCGCGTTGTTCTAACGCTTCCGCTTACGGTTTACGAGGGTACGTAGACACACTCCCCCTCTCATAGCTATACATCTCCATGGATAGATCTTGCGTGTGCGTAGAATTTTTTTGTTTTCCATGCAACGTTCCCGAACAGTGGCATCATGAGGCAGGTCTATGCGTAGATGATATGCACGAGTAGAACACAAAGAGTTGTGGGCGGTGATCGTCATACTGCTTACCACCAACGTCTTATTTTGATTCGGTGGTATTGTAAGATGAAGCGGCCTGGACCAACCTTACATGTCCACGTACATGAGACCGGTTCCACCGACAGACATGCAACTTGTTTTGCATAAAGGTGGTCGGCGGGTGTCTGTTTCTCCTACTTTAGTTGAATCGAATTTGACTGCGGCCGGTCCTTGTTGAAGGTTAAAACAACAAACTTGATAAATCACCATTGTGGTTTTGTGCCGTAGGTAAGAACGATTCTTGCTAGAAGCCCGTAGCAGCCACGTAAAACTTGCAACAACAAAGTAGAGGACGTCTAACTTGTTTTTGCAGGGTATGCTGTGATGTGATATGGTCAAGACATGATGTGATATACATTATTGTATGAGATGGTCATGTTTTGTAATTTATCGGCAACCGGCAGGAGCCTTATGGTTGTCTCTTTATTGTATGAAATGCAAGCTTCATGTAATTGCTTTACTTTATCGCTATGCGTTAGCAATAGTTGGCGAGACGACCACGACGCAACGATGGAGATCAAGGTGTCGAGCCGGTGACGATGGAGATCATGACGATGCTTTGGAGATGGAGATCAAAAGCACAAGATGATGGCCATATCATGTCACATATTTTGATTGCATGTGATGTTTATTCTTTATGCATCTTATTTTGCTTAGAACGACGGTAGCATTATAAGATGATCCCTTCACTAAATTTCAAGATAAAAGTGTTCTCCCCGAGTATGCACCGTTGCTAAAGTTCCTCGTTTCGAAGCACCTCGTGATGATCGGGTGTGATAGATTCTACGTTCACATACAACGGGTGTAAGCCAGTTTTACACAAGCAGAATACTTGGGTTAAACTTGACGAGCCTAGCATGTACAGACATGGTCTCGGAACACTGGAGACCGAAAGGTCGAACATGAGTCATGTAGTAGATATGATCAACATGGAGATGTTCACCATTGATGACTATCCCATCTCACGTGATGATCGGACATGGGCTAGTTGATTTGGATCATGTATCACTTAGTTAACTTGAGGGATGTTAATTTAAGTGGGAGTTCATTAGTAATTTGATTAATTGAACTTAATTTATCATGAACTTAGTCTTGATAGTTTCTTTGCATATCTATGTTGTAGATAAATGGCCCGTGCTACTGTTCCGTTGAATTTCAAAGCGTTCCTAGAGAAAGCTAAGTTGAAAGATGATGGTAGCAACTACACGGACTGGGTCCGTAACTTGAGGATTATCCTCATTGCTGCACAGAAGAATTATGTCCTTGATGCACCACTAGGTGATGGACCTGCTGCAGGAGCTGCTGCAGACGTTGTGAACGCCTGGCAGGCTCGATCTGATGACTACTCGATGGTTCAGTGTGCCATGTATACGGCTTAGAACCGGGACTGCAAAAGCGTTTTGAACGCCACGGAGCATATGAGATGTTCCAAGAGCTGAAATTGATATTTCAAGCTAATGCCCGGGTTGAGAGACATGAAGTCTCCAACAAGTTCTTTAGCTGTAAGATGGAGGAGAACAGTTCTGTCAGTGAACACATACTCAGAATGTCTGGGTACCACAACCACTTGACTCAGCTGGGAATTGATCTTCCGGTTGAGAGTGTTATTGACACAGTTCTTCAGTCACTGCCACCAAGCTATAAAGGCTTCGTGATGAACTATAATATGCAAGGGATGGAAAAGACAATTCCCGAGCTCTTCGCGATGCTGAAATCAGCGGAGGTAGAAATCAAGAAGGAGCATCAAGTGTTGATGGTTAACAAAACCACTAGTTTCAAGAAAAAGGGCAAGGTAAAGAAGGGTAACTTCAAGAAGAACGGCAAGCAAGTTGCCGCTCCCATGAAGAAACCCAAAGCTGGACCCAGGCCTGCAACAGAGTGCTTCTACTGCAAAGGGACTGGTCACTGGAAGCGGAACTGCCCCAAGTATTTGGCGGATAAGAAGGATGGCAAAGTGAGCAAAGGTATATTTGATATACATGTTATTGATGTGTTCCTCACTAATGCTCGCAGTAGCGCCTGGGTATTTGATACTGGTTCGGTTGCTCATATTTGTAACTCGAAACAGGAGCTACGGAATAAGCGAAGATTGGCTAAGGACGAGGTGACGATGCGCGTCGGGAATGGTTCCAAGGTTGATGTGATCGCCGTCAGCACGCTACCTCTACATCTACCTTCGGGATTAGTTTTAGACCTCAATAATTGTTATTTGGTGCCAGCGTTAAGCATGAACATTATATCTGGATCTTGTTTATTGCCAGACGGTTATTCATTTAAGTCAGAGAATAATGGTTGTTCTATTTATATGAGTAACATCTTTTATGGTCACGCACCTTTTGTGAATGGTCTATTCTTGTTGAATCTCGATCGTAGTGATACACATATTCATAATATTGATGCCAAAAGATGCAAAGTTGATAATGATAGTGCAACATACTTGTGGCACTGCCGTTTAGGTCATATTGGTGTAAAGCGCATGAAGAAACTCCATGCGGATGGACTTTTGGAATCTATTGATTATGAATCATTTGATACTTGCGAACCATGCCTCA
Source organism: Elymus sibiricus (assembly GCA_039707655.1). NCBI lineage: Eukaryota > Viridiplantae > Streptophyta > Magnoliopsida > Poales > Poaceae > Elymus > Elymus sibiricus. The sequence goes on along the minus strand of CM077666.1, from coordinate 130,531,742 downwards.
TGGGCAAGATGACTAAAACTCCGTTCTCCGGAACAATGGAGCGAGCTACTGATTTGTTGGAAATAATACATACCGATGTATGCGGTCCGATGAATGTTGAAGCACGCGGCGGGTATCATTATTTTCTAACCTTCACAGATGATTTGAGTAGATATGGGTATATCTACTTAATGAAACACAGGTCTGAAACATTTGAAAAGTTCAAAGAATTTCAGAGTGAAGTAGAGAATCATTGTAACAAGAAAATAAAGTTTCTACGATCTGATCGCGGAGGCGAATATTTGAGTTACGAGTTTGGCCTTCATTTAAGAAAATGTGGAATTGTTTCACAACTCACGCCACCTGGAACACCACAGCGTAATGGTGTGTCCGAACGTCGTAACCGTACTTTATTGGATATGGTGTGTTCTATGATGTCTCTTACCGATTTGCCACTATCGTTTTGGGGTTATGCATTAGAGACAACTGCATTCACGTTAAATAGGGCACCGTCCAAATCCGTTGAGACGACACCGTATGAACTATGGTTTGGCAAGAAACCTAAGCTGTCGTTTCTTTAAAGTTTGGGGATGCGATGCTTATGTGAAAAAGCTTCAACCTGATAAGCTCGAACCCAAAGCGGAGAAGTGCGTCTTCATAGGATACCCTAAAGAAACAATTGGGTGCACCTTCTACCACAGATCCGAAGGCAAGGTCTTTGTTGCCAAGAATGGGTCCTTTCTAGAGAAGGAGTTTCTCTCGAAAGAAGTGAGTGGGAGGAAAGTAGAACTTGATGAGGTAATTGTACCTTCTCTCGAATTGGAAAGTAGCTCATCAGAGAAAACCGTTCCCGTGATGCCTACACCAATAAGAGAGGAAGATAATGATAAAGATCATGAAACTTCAGATCAAGTTACTACTGAACTTCGTAGGTTGACCAGAGTACGTTCCGCACCAGAGTGGTACGGTAATCCTGTTCTGGAAGTTATGTTGTTAGACAACGGCGAACCTACGAACTATGAAGAAGCTATGATAAGCTCGGATTCCGACAAATGACTTGAGGCCATGAAATCTGAGATAGGATCCATGTATGAGAACAAAGTGTGGACTTGCCCGATGATCGGCAAGCCATTGAGAATAAATGGATTTTTAAGAGGAAGACGGATGCTGATGGTAATATCATTGTCTACAAAGCTTGACTTGCCGCGAAAGGTTTTCGACAAGTTCAAGGGGTTGACGACGATGAGACTTTCTCACCCGTAGCGATGCTTAAGTCTGTCCGAATCATGTTAGCAATTGCCGCATTTTATGATTATGAAATCAGGCAAATGGATGTCAAAACTGCATTCCGTAATGGTTTTCTCAAAGAAGAGTTGTATATGATGCAACCAGAAGGTTTTGTCGATCCTAAGGCTGCTAACAAAGTGTGCAAGCTCCAGCGATCCATCTATGGACTGGTGCAAGCATCTCGGAGTTGGAATATACGCTTTGATGAGGTGATCAAAGCATATGGTTTTGTACAGACTTACGGAGAAGCCTGTATTTACAAGAAAGTGAGTGGGAGCTCTATAGCATTTCTAATATTATATGTGGATGACATATTGTTGATTGGAAATGATATAGAATTTCTGGATGGCATAAAGGGATACTTGAATAAGAATTTTTCAATGAAAGACCTCGGTGAAGCTGCTTATATATTGGGCATCAAGATCTATAGGGATAGATCAAGATGCTTGATAGGACTTTCACAAAGCACATACCTTGACAAAGTTTTGAAGAAGTTCAAAATGGATCAGTCAAAGAAAGGGTTCTTGCCTGTCTTGCAAGGTGTGAAGTTGATTCAGACTCAATGCCCGACCACGGCAGAAGATATAGAGAAAATGAAAGTCATTCCCTATGCCTCAGCCATAGGTTCTATTATGTATGCCATGCTGTGTACCAGACCTGATGTGTGCCTTGCCATAAGTTTGGCAGGGAGGTACCAGAGTAATCCAGGAGTGGATCACTGGACAGCGGTCAAGAATATCCTGAAGTACCTGAAAAGGACCAAGGACATGTTTCTCGTTTATGGAGGTGACGAAGAGCTCATCGTAAAGGGTTACGTCGATGCAAGCTTCGACACTGATCCGGATGACTCTAAGTCACAAACCGGATACGTATTTATATTAAATGGAGGAGCTGTCAGTTGGTGCAGTTCCAAGCAGAGCGTCGTGGCGGGATCTACGTGTGAAGCGGAATACATAGCTGCTTCGGAAGCAGCACATGAAGGAGTCTGGATGAAGGAGTTCATATCCGATCTAGGTGTAATACCTAGTGCATCGGGTCCAATGACAATCTTTTGTGACAACACTGGAGCAATTGCCATAGCCAAGGAGCCCAGGTTTCACAAGAAGATCAAACACATCAAGAGACGCTTCAACTCCATTCGTGAATATGTCAAGGATGGAGACATAGAAATTTGCAAAGTACACACGGATCTGAATGTGGCAGACCCGTTGACTAAGCCTCTTCCACGAGCAAAACATGATCAGCACCAAGACTCCATGGGTGTTAGATTCATTACTATGTAATCTAGATTATTGACTCTAGTGCAAGTGGGAGACTGATGGAAATATGCCCTAGAGGCAATAATAAAGTTGTTATTATTTTATATTTCCTTGTTCATGATAAAGGTTTATTATTCATGCTAGAATTGTATTGACCGGAAACTTAAATACATGTGTGAATACATAAACAAATACCGTGTCCCTAGTGAGCCTCTACTAGACTAGCTCGTTGATCAAAGATGGTTAAGGTTTCCTAACCATAGACATGAGTTGTCATTTGATAACGGGATCACATCATTAGGAGAATGATGTGATGGACAAGACCCATCCGTTAGCTTAGCATATGATCGTTCTGTTTATTGCTACTGCTTTCTTGAATGTCAAATACATGTTCCTCAGACCATGAGATCATGCAACTCCCGGATACCGAAGGAATACCTTGTGTGCTATCAAACGTCACAACGTAACTGGGTGATCATAAAGATGCTCTACAGGTATCTCCGAAGGTATCCGTTGAGTTGGCATGGATCGAGACTGGGATTTGTCACTCCGTGTTTTGGAGAGGTATCTCTAGGTCCTCTCGGTAATGCACATCATAAGAAGCTTGCAAGCAAAGTGACTAAGGAGTTAGTTACGGGATGATGTATTACGGAACGAGTAAAGAGACTTGCCGGTAACGAGATTGAACTAGGTATGGAGATACCGACGATCGAATCTCGGGCAAGTAACTTACCGACGGACAAAGGGAATTACGTATGTTGTCATTGCGGTTCGACCGATAAGATCTTCGTGGAATATGTAGGAACCAATATGAGCATCCAGGTTCCGCTATTGGTTATTGACCGGAGAGGCGTCTCAGTCATGTCTACATAATTCCCGAACCCGTAGGGTCCGCACGCTTAACGTTCGTTGACGATATAGTGTTATATGAGTTATGTGAATTGGTAACCGAATATTGTTCGGAGTCCCGGATGAGATCCCGGACATCACGAGGAGTCTCGGAATGGTTGAGAGGTAAAGATTTATATATGGGAAGTCATATTTTGGGTTCCGGAAAAAGGTGCAGTTTTTTTCGGTATTGTACCGGGAAGCTTCCAGAAGGTTCCGGAGGATTCCGGAGGGGTCCGGAAGTCCACAAGTGGGTCCACCACGTCCCAAGGGCTGGCATGGGCTAAGGGGAGGCGCCCTGGCCTTATTGGGCCAGGCGCACCAAGTCCTCAAAAGCCCACGCAGCTAGGGAAGGAAAAAGGGAGAGTCCTAGTAGGAATAGGATTGGACTTTGGAGTCCAAGTCCACGTGTGTACTATTCACGGTTACTGTTCATGTGGCACTATTCCTTCTACTCCAGGCCCCTACACATATATAAATAGAGGAGAGGGGGCACCACAAAGTAGACACAACATTGTCTTAGCCGTGTGCGGCGCCCCCCTCCACAGTTCCGTCCCTCGGTCATATTTTCGCAGTGCTTGGGCGAAGCCCTGCGGAGATGGCATCACCATCACCGTCACCACGCCGTCGTGCTGCCGGAACTCATCCACTACCTCGCCGTCTTGCTGGATCAAGAAGTCGAGGACGTCACCGAGCTGAACGTGTGCTGAACACGGAGGTGCCGTACGTTCGGTACTCGGTCGGTTGGATCGTGAAGTTGTTCGACGACATCAACCGCGTTGTTCTAACGCTTCCGCTTACGGTCTACGAGGGTACGTAGACACACTCCCCCTCTCGTAGCTATACATCTCCATGGATAGATCTTGCGTGTGCGTAGAAATTTTTTGTTTTCCATGCAACGTTCCCCAACAGAGATATCTATGAGAACCGAAGACAATATGAGATAACGGTGATCCATTGAACTTAATGCTCGGTTCCGGTCTTATGACCTTAATTGTGGAAACGACCACTCTGTGGCAACGGAGAAGCAGGACTATAGAATGAAATGTAACCCCTAGTGGAGGAGTTTCATGACTCTAGGGAGAACCGCCTACAGAAAGTTTATATCAAATACTATGAGTACAATACAAGATAACTGGTATTATCGTCGCACTGGCACAATTCATATATTCTTACCATGAACTGAAATCTCTCCACACCTAATCTCTTCATTGTAGGCAACACCATTTATATTTCAGTTCTTGTTATTTACTTTCATTAGTTATTTAGTAGACACCTTTAAATCCTCTTTTTATTAGCGTATTTGTTTTATCGTTTATCCAGGACAGTAATAGTATTTGCAGAAGCTCAAGCAGTAGTTCACACAAGAACTGTGACACCTTGTGTGTGACAGAAAAACCTCCATAAATAATCTCCTCCCCTCTTTGTTGGGACGATTACTCATTGGTATACTTCCACGAAAGTGCTACACTACCATGTTTGGTTTGCAGGTACTGTCGTAGTTTTGACACGGCAGATGCCCTTGTGAAAGGACTTAGAGAGGAGGCCATCGCACGTGTGTGGAAGCTTAACGGGGTTGATCGGGAACGAGAAGACGCCGGGTTACCCAGGTTCGGCCCCTCACGGTGGAGGTAAAAGTCTACGTCCTGCTTGATTATATTGCTGTGGATCTCGATTACAAGGATGCGGATTCGTTAACCTAGCTCTCGAGGAGATTGCAACTTAGTCTTTTTCGTACAGGTGCTCCCCTTTATATACACAGGTGGAACCCTAGATTACATGAGAGTCTGGGTCGTTATCCTAACCCGGCTCCTACTCCTTGCTTGTTCTCCAAGATGGCCTTCACACCACTCATCTTCTTCGTGAGCCGGCCCACTGCCTAAGCCGGCCCGTCCTCGCCGGGCCTCGTTAAGCCGGCCCGCCAAGAGCCCTTCGACCCTGCCGTGAGTTGACCCACTAAGCCTGCTCTGTGGCCGGGTTAACACCCTGTCGGGTCTATACGCTGGGAAACATCCCCAACATTAGCCCCCAGTTTGACTTGAATTTATTCACGTTAAACTTCATCCTGAAAAATCAAAGCATTAGTAAAACTCTCCAAGTGCTTCCCAAGCCGGTCCTGTGAAACGCTGTCCTTGACCGACTCAATTTGCTGGGTTAAGCAGATCGACGGGTCACTCCTTTAGGTTCAGACTTATCATTTTGTATTTCCTTTTTCCTGATGACGTCACAATCTACTTCCGCAAAATCCGGGATGACATCATCCCGTATCACTAAGTGGGTTTGTATGATCTTGTCAGGCACGAAAATCGAGGGGTCCATCAGCCGAAAATTACTGCGCCGCCTGGGGCTCCACCCCTGCCGTTTTAACTTTTACTGTACCTATAAAAAGGCCAGCTCACCCCCACTATCATTTTTTACCCCTTCTTCTTCCTCGCGCCTGCTCCCTCTTGCAACCGAAGCGCCGCCGCCCTCAAGCTCTCTGACGACCCCGATAACATCCTTCTCCGCCGCCCAATCGACACCGGAGCTCATTCAAACACTCCGGCCACCTCCGCCGTGGTCAGGTACTCCCAAACTTCTCTCCCTTCGGATCTACAACACCCATTTTTCTCTGTAGTTCATCACTGTTCTTCCTCTTTTCTTATCAGTAGATCTAAATGCGTCTGAATCACCTAAATAGATACTTTTAGCACTGCGGCGATGCCGTTTTTCGCATCTAGATCTCTGTACTGTCTTCCACAGACCCGCATTGACCACATGCCCTAATATCCATCCATGCTTAGGTCTTTAAATTTTCTTTTCTGAAGCATTTTTAGATCTGTAATGGCAATCGCTCCACTGGATTCTTGTTTATAGCCAGCTCAACACTTAGCAAAACTCAAAGCACCACTGACTCATCAACACCGGCTCATTATCATACCGGCTTATCATTGCTTTCAGCGGCTTGCACAAATCCGGGTCATGAATTTAACCATACCGGCTATCTTACCATTTTACCGGGTTATACCTTCTGACGGCTTGTCCTTACTAAGCTTAACATGCCGGCTTATTACCTTTGCAGTTGAAATCTGCAATCGACATGGCCGCCAAGACCGACAAGTCCTGCAACTGGGTTAGATCCCAAGTCTCAACTCTTATGTTGAATGAGCTCGTGGGGCAAGGCCTCTTGCCGGCTCAAGAGATAATCAGCTGGCGGGTGCCTGAAGAAGAGAGCACGCCCCAGCCTAAGCAAGATGAAGTGGTGGTCTTCGCAGATCATCTTCATAAGGGTTTTCGCCCGCCCGGGTCAAAATTCTTCCGTGACGTTCTCCACTCTTTCGACCTCCGACCGCAGGATCTCGGCCCCAACTCCATCACCAATCTCTGCCAATTCCAAGTCTTTTGCGAAGTGTATCTCCAAACAGAGCCAACTGTCCTTCTCTTCCGAGAATTCTTCTACATCAACCATCAGACCGAGTTCACCGACGGCCCTAGTATAGAGCTTGGTGGCATCTCTATTCAAAGGCGAAGAAACTCCCCTTTTCCTGAGGCCAAGCTGGCGAGTCATCCCAAGGGCTGGAACAAGACTTGGTTCTACTGCAAAAACACTGCTCCTCAAAATGAAAACCCCCTGCCGGGTTACAGACTGGACCGACTTAATGCCACAGTGGCCTTTCCGGGTTGGCCATCAACAGAAGAACGCAAGAAAATTGCCCCTATTTACTCCAAAATAAGGGCCTTGGTTGCTAATGGCCTTACCGGGATCGATTTGACCCGGTGCTGGATAAGCTGGCGAATCCAGCCCCTTAGCCATAGGGGCGACTTGATGTGCAACTATACTGGTGAGCCGGCTGACGTTCAACGCTTCAGCCAAGTCAATTTATCCGTGAGTGATATCAACAAGGCCACCAAGAGGCTATTGGGAGAGCCTCAAGAGAAATGCAACAAAACCGGGCTAGCACCCTTTTGCTTGACCAACCCAGTGCCTTCAGTAAGTGTTTGCACCTTCTTATTCTGTTCTTAACTCGCCCTCTTCATCTCATTCTTAACTGCCGACTCGTCACAATACAGGCAAACGACAAGTTTTGGAAGAGGAAGAAGCCTCGACAACCCGCCCCCGCTCCAGCGGAGCAGCATGATGAGCCGGTCGATGCTGATGAGCCGGCTGCAGAAGATGAGGCTGAGGTAGAACTTGACTCACTTTGTTGTCTTTTTATTCAACTTGCTGACGCCCCTTCTCTTGAGGATGAAGCCAAAATTAGCCACACCAACGAGCCGGAGGTAACCTTGATCTTTTCTGATTCTGACTCTCCAAGACCTATTCGGAAGAAAACCCGGGCTGTGATCCGCAAGGTTCGAAGGAAGCCCCGGGTTGCCGTCCATAAGGTCCCTTTTTCCCACTAGGATGCTCATTTGGACCCCAAATTTGTTTTGAAGAAAACTCGTCAAGCCGAGACCTCCAAAAGGAAGACCCGGAGCAGTGAAGGCGAGTTAAGTGGTGGGCTTCCATACGAGCCGCCATCCCGTAAGGCACGAGCCGAGGTGCTTCTTAGTCCAACTTCCTCTTTTCCTCTAGCTGGCCGTTTTAAGGAGCCCTTACATTAAATGACTCGGCATATCAGACGTCCCACTCCTCGGGCGAGTCAAGTGCTACGCAGGCGCCGGCTTTCAACATCAACCTTGGGTAAGCAAACACTTGTGACATATAGCGGTTCCTTATTCTTTCCCTCTTCAAATGAATAACTCCTTTGTTTTTTGTACAGGGCCAAGGCTATCAAAAAGAAAGCACCTGCCGGGTCATCTGACCCGGTCATTCAACCAGGCACTCAAGGGGAGAAAGAGGCCACCTTGGTTAGCCAAGACGAGCCGGCAGTCCAGAACAGCCCACCGGCTCAAGACATCGCCAGCCCGGCTCATCCTCCTTCGCCTGTTATCCAGGAAAGAGAGAATCCAGCTGAGGAACAGCCCAAAGAGCCACCCGTGGCACTGGCTCAGGAAGACGTGGTTGTGACCGGAGAACAACAAACAACTCCGAAGGCTTCCACCGCTCTTACCAAAATCCCTGCCAAGCTTGAGCCGGCCTCAAAGGACAAGGGAAAGACGGCTCTGAACTTTCCTACATTTGAAGATCAAGATGCCAGTACCTTGCACCAAGCCGTGCTGACCCGGCTGTCTGAAAGCCGGGACACAAAGATCGCCATGATCACTTCATTGAAGTGGAAGTATGAGGTAATTTGCGCCCTTCATCTTGTACCATATATATATGTAGCCCCCAAGGGCCAGGTCATTATAGAATGATGACCCGGGACTTCAAAATGGAACTCGTAAGTAGATCTTCAACCGGCGACCCCAAAGGCCGGCTCGCCATTAATGACAGGCGGGTCTTCATAACTTAATAAGATAGATCAATTTATGCATTAGCCCCCAAGTGCCATGTAGAGTGCCCGCAGCTGCATGGAACTTGCCTTACTGTTTGTGTTAAGCTCGAAAGTATGTAGCCCCCATGTGCCGAGTTGTCCTTTAGGGCGGCCCGGGTCATACGTATATTTTGTATAACAGTCTGTCCTGCAGGAAATGCTAGAGCAAGTGGAGACCCAGGCCGCCTCCTTCCGAAAGGAAGCCAGGAAGGAGAAGAAATTGTGCAAAGAGGCTGAAGAATCCGCTGCTGAGGCCAATAAGTCTTTGGTCATTGTGAGGAACACCTTGCAAGAGACTGAAGCTGCCAGAGCCGCCCAAGCTGCGCGAGCGGAAGAGGCCGAAGCCAAACTTGAGCCGGTCACTCAAGAGCTGGCAACTCTGAAAGGCCAAATCACCGCCATGTGCCGGGCCATCTTCGGTAAGCCAACAGACTGCCATACCCCAATAGCTCCAGCTTAAATACGCCAAGCCGGCTTGACTGATGGTGGAAACTTATATTTGCAGGCCGGAAGAATCAAACTTTGGTGCAGCAACCTTTGGTGAAGTTGAAAGCAGTATATACCTTTGTGGAACAGCTCTACATAGGCGGCTCAAGATGCATTATGGCCGCAAAAAACACCAAGTCACCACCACAACTTATTGCAGATATGTTGAAAGAGCTATCTGTTGTGCCCAGGTGGTTTGAGGACTGGAAGAAAGCGTGCTGCCGCTCTGGGGCTCTAACAGCACTTGCCCGCGCCAAGGCATACGTGCCAGAGCTCGATCCGGCTCAGATCGTAGGCGGGTACCCAGAGTTCAACGTAGATGACTCGCCATTCACCAAGAAGGATTTTCAACGCTGCATCAAGGCAACCCGGGTTGCAGCCACCACAATTGCAGAAGAGGCGGATCTGACTAGATAACAGGTGCCCTACTCAGAAGAGAATGAGCGGATTGAGCCGCCTAACCATGAGCCGGTGGCCCTCACCCGCACGCGTAAGCCAACTTTCGCCCCTGAAGTCGACCCTTCCTCTCTGATACCCGCCGATGCCCTATTTGAAGCGTTGCGCTCAATTCAGTGGTCGACCGGCGACTCAAGCCCAGAAGCGGAGGATGACGATGGCCGCGAAGAGCCGGCACAGGGCGCTTCATCAGGCGCTGGCGCCAGCTCTGACCCTGCGGCATAGGGCGCCGGCTTATCCTTTTGTAGGCAGGACTTGTAATTTTTTTTGTAGTGGCCACAATTGATGGGCGACCTTGTAATAGCGTAGCTTAAAACACTTGTTCCTGATGCCAGTGCCATCGCGTACTGTGCTTGCTGATTGCCTGTATAAACACTTTGTGCCTCTGCAAATCCTCTTTTGTGCTGTGAGAGCCGGTTTTTGCAATAGAGTGATTCCACTGCAGTAATAACAACTGTGATAGAGAAAATCTCATAAATAAATAGTAATCTTTGTTACTGTTTGTAATGGATCAAGAATATTAAAATGTACCAAAATAAATGCTATGCGTGGATGTATGCATGTATGCAGTAATGAACACAACAAAAAGGAACATAAGCCGAAAAATGCTTGCAACGGCCGGCTCATAAAGCGGAAGCCGGAATATGCTTTCATGAAGCTGGCACTTTGGCCTGTCGGTTTATCCTCGCTCTCTGAAAGCCGGCTCTCACACAACCAATTGAACGTTTTAACTCTGACGAGTTCAGGGTCACCTATGTGATTGACTCATCAGACGTATGCCGTGTCATTTTTAAGGAGTAACATCTTGCTAACAGGCAGGTTTAACCAACTTTGTGGCATCTCGCCGGGTTAAAGGGTTTTGTAAGCTAAACTCAATTGAGTTGGAAACCCCCAAGTAACCAAGATCAACAAATAAAGATCCAGCACACAAATTTTGAGGCAAAACAACACCTTTACACAGTGCTGCTGGTCGTTATTTTATTTGATCGAAAACAGGTATATACAGGAAAAAAGGTATGTACAAAGATATGACCTAGTCAATGACTTAGGTGTAGTATGGCCGGAGCTGGGCAATGTTCCAGGGCCGGCTTGTTTCTTCCTCAGAGGTACGTGATTTATCTACCTCACGTATATCAATCAGGTAATATGACCCGTTGTTGAGATTCTTGCTGACCACAAAGGGCCCTTCCCAAGGTGGTGAAAGCTTATGTATGCCTGTCTGGTCTTGTATCAGACGGAGCACTAAGTCACCTTCCTGAAAAGTGCGGCTTCGAACTTTACGGCTGTGATAGCGACATAGGTCTTGCTGATAGATTGCTGATCTGGATGCGGCAAGGTCACGCTCTTCCTCCATAGCATCAAGAGCGTCTTGGCGAGCTAGCTCATTATCTGATTCCACATGAGCCGCCACTCGAGGGGAGTCATGACGAATATCACTCGGAAGCACAACTTCTGCACCATAGACTAGGAAAAATGGCGTATAGCCTGTTGACCTGTTGGGAGTAGTCCGTATGCTCCAAAGTACTGAAGGTAATTCTTCTTCCTAGCAACCCGGCGTGCGCTGCAAAGGCACCATGAGCCGGGGTTTGATACCACGCAATATTTCCTGATTGGCCCTTTCTGCCTGTCCGTTGGACTGAGGATGCGCAACCGATGCTAGATCAAGCCGGATGTGTTCTTGTTGACAAAACTGTTCAATAACTGCCTTGGACAGATTAGTTCCATTGTCTGTAATGATACTGTGTGGGTAGCCAAATCGGAATATCAGCTTTTTCAGAAACTTGACAGCTGTAGCCGCGTCACAGTTGCTGACCGGCTCTGCTTCCACCCACTTGGTAAACTTGTCCACAGCCACCAGTAAGTGCGTATGCTTGTTCTTAGAACGTTTGAATGGCCCTACCATGTCAAGCCCCCAGACCACGAACGGCCAAGTAATCAGGATCATCCTCAACTCTTGAGCCGGCACATGGGCCTGGCGAGCATATTTCTGGCAACCATCACACTTACGGACAATGTCCTCTGCGTCAGCATGAGCCGTGAGCCAGTAAAAACCGTGCCAGAAGGCCTTCACGACCAATGATCTTGAGCCGGCATGGTGTCCACAATCGCCAAAGTGAATCTCATTGAGAATTGCGCAGCCTTCTTCAGGTGAAACACAACGCTGAAAAACACCAGTGACGCTTCGTCGGTGCAACTCGCCATTGACAACAGTCATAGACTTGGACCGTCTAATGATCTGCCGAGCAAGGAGTTCCTCTGTTGGCAGTTGACCCCGACTTAGATAATCCAAGTAGGGGACCGTCCAATCAGGGATTGCGTGGATAGCAGCCACTAAAGCCGCCTCTAGGTCAGGAACAGCCAAGTCCTCTTCTATTGGTAACTTGACAGACGGGTTGTGCAAAACGTCCAGGAACACATTGGGTGGCACTGGCTTGCGCTGCGAGCCCAAGCGAGAGAGTGCGTCTGCCGCCTCGTTCTGCCTGCGATCAATGTGATCAACTTGATAACCTTTGAAGTGTCCAGCAATATTTGTGACTGCGTGCCGATAAGCCGCCATAAGGGGATCCTTGGACTCCCAAGTACCAGAAACCTGTTGGGCCACCAAGTCTGAGTCGCCCAAACACCTGACCCGGCTCAGGTTCATCTCCTTGGCCATCCAGAGCCCATGAAGCAAGGCCTCATATTCTACTGCATTGTTAGTATAGGGGAACATAAGTCTCAAAACATAACAGAACTTGTCTCCTCGTGGGGAAGTAATCACAACTCCAGCCCCCGAGCCTTCAAGCTGCCTTGAGCCGTCAAAGTGTATGGACCAGTATGTTGTGTCGAGCTTCTCTTCGGGAGCCTGCAACTCTGTCCAATCATTAATAAAGTCCAACAATGCCTGAGATTTGATTGCTGTGCGAGGTACGTATTTGAGATGATGCGGACCGAGCTCGATAGCCCACTTAGCAACCCGGCCTGTCACCTCCCGGTTCTGGATTATATCCCCAAGAGGTGCTGAGCTGACCACAGTGATCGGATGCTCGTGGAAGTAATGCTTCAGCTTGTGGCTAGCCATAAATACTCCGTAGACCAGTTTCTGCCAATGTGGATACCGCTGCTTGGACTCGGTTAATACCTCACTGATATAATACACAGGGTGCTGGACTGGATACTCCTTGCCATCTTCCTTGCGCTCTAGCATGACTGCCACGCTTACAGCCTTGTTATTAGCAGGAATATAAAGCAACATTGGCTCCTTCTCATGAGGGGCAGCAAGGACAGGCGGCTCAGACAACTGCTTCTTGAGGGCCTCAAAAGCCCGATCTGCAGCTTCACTCCAGACGAAGTCATCTGATTTCTTAAGCAACTGGTATAACGGAATGGCCTTTTCTCCAAGCCGGCTTATGAACCGGCTTAACGCTGCGACCCGCCCAGCCAGCCTTTGCACATCATTCAGTCTGGCCGGCTTAGCCAGAGTTGTGATTGCCTTAATCTTTTCCGGGTTAGCTTCAATGCCACGCTTGGAAACAAGAAATCCCAGAAGTTTTCCTGCAGGGACCCCAAAAACACACTTCTCCGGGTTAAGCTTCATCTGGTAGATGTGGAGGTTGTCAAATGTTTCCTTGAGATCCTCCAACAGAGTTTCTTTCTTCCGGGACTTGGCCACAATGTCATCAACATAAGCATGAACGTTCCGCCAGATCTGTTTGTGAAAGCAGCTCTGGACACAACGCTGGTAAGTCGCCTGTGCACACTTCAGACCAAACGGCATGGTTGTATAGCAGAAGGCCCCAAAGGGTGTAATGAAAGCCGTCTTTTCCTGGTCTTCCAACTTCATTTTAATCTGATGATAGCCAGAGTAAGCATCCAGGAAGCATAAACTCTCACAACCTGCCGTAGCATCGATGATCTGGTCAATACGGGGCAAGGCAAAGAGGTCACTAGGACAAGCCTTGTTCAGGTCTGTGTAATAAACACACATCCACCAAGTCCCATTTTTCTTCAGAACAAGCACTGGGTTAGCTAGCCATTCAGGATGGAAGACTTCGACGATGAACCCGGCAGCTAGGAGCCGGGCCACTTCTTCACCAATAGCCTTCCGCCTTTCCTCATTAAAGCGATGGAGATACTGGCGAACTGGCTGAAACTTGGGATCCACATTAAGGGAGTGCTCAGCGAGTTCTCTCGGTACACCTGGCATGTCAGAATGTTTCCATGCAAAAATGTCCCAGTTCTCACGGATGAACTCGATGAACGCGCTTTCCTATTTGGGATCCATATTTGCCCCAATGGTGAACTGCTCAGAAGAATTGCCTGGGGTGAAATCAACTTGCTTTGTGTCTCTGGCCGACTTAAACTTGAGCAGAGGGTCAGACTCCGTGGTGGGCTTCTTTAGGGATGTCCTGTCAGACGGGTCAACATTGTCCTTATAATACCGCAATTCCTCTGCGGCGCAAGCCGTCTCAGCATAAGCTGCATCCCCTTCCTCGCACTCGAGTGCAATCTTGTGGTTTCCCTCCACTGTGATAGTTCCCCTTGGTCCTGGCATCTTCGTCTTCAGGTAGACGTAACATGGCCGCGCCATGAACCGCGCGTAAGCCGGCCGGCTAAACAAGGCGTGGTATGGGCTCTTAAGCTTAACCACCTCAAAGGACAGGAACTCAGAACACTAGTTATCAAAGGCCACCTCAAGGGAAATTCTTCCCATGGGATAGGCTGACTTGCCATGAACAATGCCATCAAAGACTGTAGAGGACGGAGTTAACTGCTTATCGGACAGATTCATCTGCCTGAACGTGTCGTAGTACAGAATATTGATGCTGCTGCCTCCGTCCATAAGCACCTTAGTCAGGGTGTAACCGCCGACTTGTGGCACAACCACCAGAGCTAGGTGGCCAGGGTGATCAAGTAGGACTGGATGATCCGCCCTGGTCCAGGTAACCGGCTGCTCAGACCAGTTGAGATAGTAAGGAGTTGCCGGCTCAACCGTGTGGGCGGCTCGTCGCTGCACCTTCCGATCCCGCTTGCAGGTACTGGTGGTGAAGACATGATACTGTGCGCTATTTAACTGCTTCGGGTTACTCTGAAATCCCGCCGCGCCAGCTTGATGCTGATTTCCCTGGTTGCTTCTCTGATTGCCACCTCCTGTATTACCAGCCCCCTGAAACCCGCCACCTTGGCCACTGTTACCCTGGAAACCGGGTCCTGCGAAGGGCCCTTGCAAGCTAGCCCCTGAGAAACCGGGTCCCTGTTGGGCGGGTTGTCCGCCATTGCCGCCCCCATTATGATGATTCTGGAAGACCCTCTTGGCGAACTCTTGCATGACATAGCAATTTTCCCAGGAGTGACTGGACGGCTTACCATTATAACTGTGCTTCCGGCAAGGAGCCTTAAGAGCCTCCTCGTAAGTGAGAGGGCGATTACCAGTGGACTGCCTCCTAGAACCGTCGTTCTAATGCTGACCCTTGTTCTCTGCATTCGTATTCGCCACCAGGTCAGAGCTACCATCATAACCCTTATGTTTTCCGCCGTTGTTGTTCTGACCATTATTGTTGTTCTGCTGCTGACCCTTACCACCGGCTTTCTTCCCCTTATCAGATTTCTCCTCGTCCGACAGCGGATCCTTGGTGTTGTCCGATTCCGCATACCGGGTTAAGACATCCATGAGGTCGCCCATGTCCTGGACCTTTCGCTTGAGCCGCCCGAGCTTCTGAACCAGGGGCTGAAACTTGCATGTTCGTTCCAGAACAAGCACTGCTTGGGCGGCCGAGATACTGTCTGAGCTGTGTATAACTGTCGGGGCCGGATTTTCCGAGACATGATATCCCAGAAATTAACCCCTCGTGTTGTCACCAGCCCAGGATTACTATTACTGGTGGACACGTCCTTGTTACAGATTACCAAGAAATTACAAGAATTGGATACAAGACCATAAAGGTCCAATGATACAACAATGATTTCAAGTGAGGATGACGGAAGCGACTCGTGGTTCTCCAACTTCGATGGGGCTCCATTCCCACAGGAACGGCTGACCAGGATAATTCCTATCCCGCGTGGCTGCTATCCTAGGCTCCACATGGACGTCGTTGTGGTACTCCCCGTTGAACTCCTGACCTGGCCAATTAAATAGCTAGGGACAAGCTTGTGAGTACGTTTGAATGTACTCGCAAACATAATGAACAAAAGATATACCGAATGCATATGATCATGATGGATTAAATGGTATGCTCATGCTGACTGAAATTTAAAACATGGCATGATAAATATTAGCATGTGTAGAAAAATAAAATGTTAGTGACAAACCAAGAAAGTTAAAAGTGGATAATCGGGCGAGACAGGACCGCCCGAGAATCCAAGAGAAATGCCAAACGGGTGTCTAAAAGAGAATCGGGCGAGACTGGACCGCCCGAGAACTCAAGCGACGCCACGAGAGGTCTTGAAAAGAAATGCCAAACGGGTGTCTAAAAGAGAATCAGGCGAGACAGGACCGCCCGAGAACTCAAGCGACGCCACGAGAGGTCTTGAAAAGAAATGCCAAACGAGTGTCTAAAAGAGAATCGGGCGAGACAGGACCGCCCGAAAACTCAAGCGACGCCACGAGAGGTCTTGAAAAGAAATGCCAAATGGGTGTCTAAAAGAGAATCGGGCGAGATAGGACCGCCCGAGAACTCAAGCGACGCCACGAGAGGTCTTGAAAATAAATGAGTATCCCGGGTAGTCTAGCCAGCCCATGAGATACTCAGAAAATAAAATAAGAGAAACGGGTTAGTCCACAATCATAAGCATAGTAACAATAATATTCACAACCATAATATTCATGATAACAAAATATCCATGACAGCGTTAGTGATGAAATAATAATATTCATATCATCAAAAATTCATGATAATATCAGTAGTGGCAATAATCATTCTACAAAATAATTCATGCTCAATTTAATTATTTCCTCCGGAGACCGACACTAAGACCGACACTTGACCAACCAAGACTGTAGTCCTTAACCGCGGACACGGTTATTCGAATAGGTATACTCTGCAGAGGGTGTACTCTTTACCCACAAGTAAAGGATTTCTTTAGCCAGCACCGAGACGCTGGCTAATTCCCATTACGGTCTTTGGGTTGAAAACACACCTAACTAGCACGCACCAGCCTTACTTTTTCCCGGGCCAGGAATCACCCAAAGCAGCGGTAAAATAAAACTCTAAGTGGGAAGGCCTCATACAACAGCCTCCAATAGCATGAGTGTTCAGCTTCGGTCCCAGACCGGCCACTCATGCCCCCGGACCAAGTGACATGACTACCAGGGCCAGTGGTATCATTCACTATGGCCTCTCTGTACGGTGTGTGCAAGAAAGGGGTTAGCAACTTACTGAACCATACCCTACCGGCGGCAGGGACATGTGGTAGCACGGTTCAAGTTTGGGGGTTACCGGAACAAGACTCGATCTACGGTCGACTCAGGAGGCTTATGTATTTCCTGTAGTGGTTAGCACAATAAAGTGTTCTTTCAACAGTAACACCAAAACAGGGCCACAACCCTTTCATGTCCCAACATGCATAACCAACAAGGCATGATCACGCTCCGACGTGATCACCCTTCTGCCGGTAACGGTGTTTTTCTTCCTGCAAGTTAGTCATGACAAGCACATGCTGCACGGTACGAGAAAACATGCCAACACTACATGCATGCAAATTTATTGGAATTCAACATATGCATGATTCAATTATCCTTGCAAACATTTAACCATGCAATCACCATATCAAGTGTTCAAGATGCTTTCCTTGATCATGCAGAAATATTGGGTGCACTCCAAAATTTTGAAAATTTATCCTCCCTCCATTTTCCTATTTTCAAAAATATTGAAATTACCACATAGAGCTAAAACAGTGCTAAAAAGTTGTTTGGATTTTTTTAAAACAAATACTAAAATAAACTAGATGAAAAATAAAGAATTTCAGAAAAAGAATCAATTTATTTGGAGTTCATATGATTTTCCTAGGAATTTTCTAAGCTGAGGTAATTAAGGAAATGGACTATTTAAAAGATCCAGTAGAGACAAAGCTTAGGAAAAATGTTCACCGTAGCTAGAATAATAGAGCATGATTTTAGGAATATGTAGAAATTTGAATCATCAGATTTGGATTTGAAAATATTGCTGTTGAAATAATTAAGGTTTACTGGAAAAAGAAAAAGAGGAAGGCAGAAGCGTGCCCTGAGCGCTTTATAGCCGACTGGCGCCACTGGGCCTGGCCTAGTAGTTCAGCTGTGTGGGAGGTGGTCGACGTCGAAGGCGCACTTCCGGGAAGTACGTTTTCCAGAGAAGGAAGCGTATTCAGCGGAATACGCCTCCACTTACAGCCGCGACCGTGACCTCCAGTCACTGACGGTGGGTCCCGCGGGCCCACCCGTCAGGTTTGACTGGTCCAACCACGCGCCCTCTCCCACTCTCTTCTTTAGCCGAACGGAGACGGCATTCCGGCGAGGCTCGCCGGCGAACGGCGGCGCCCCACGGTGAACCGAGCCCACCGTTGAGTTCAGGAGGCCGAGGCGGTCCCGTGGGTAGCATCCTTGGTCACCAGAGTGGACGGAGTCGCTGGCAGCGAGCCTCCCGACGGACGACGGCGTTGGGTAAGAAAGGAATTTTGCCTACGGTCGATCCCGAGCCAAATTGAGCATCGAAACGGCTTCGCGATGAGCAGAAGAGGCTCCTGATGCAGGGAGTTTTGGCGGGGAGGCTGTGGTTGCGACGGATTTGACCAGAGAGCCGCGGCAGTGGTGGTGGCCGGAGACGAGGAAGACGGCCGTCTCTGGTCGTTCCAGTTGCTTGGGGAGGTCTATAGAGGGTGAGGAGAGGCTGCCGTCGAGAGAGGTGAGCTTTAGGTGGCTTTTATAGGGAGCGGACGTCGGTTCCCGCGGGCTCCCGAGGATTGACATGGCGGGGCGGTCATTCATGGCGCCGCTGGGGTGGTTGTGGGCGGTGGCGATGGTCAGCGAGGCCGGTGAGGTCGGCGTGGACGGTGGCTGCCCGCGGATAAGCTCGGTGGTTGGCATTTAAGGAAGCAGAGACGTGGCGGAGATGAATTCGTCGGGCGGCAATGAACGGCGGCGGTGGACGGTGGTGGACGGCGCTAGCGGCCAAGGGGGAGTGTAAGCAGGGCTCAGCGTGGTCGAGGTGATCTAGTGGAAGACTAGGATGAGCGAGGGCAGCAGCTGAGGCACGGCAGGAACTCGATGCCAGTGGAGCAAAATGCGTGCTCAGGACGTGCTCTGTGCACACGCACCGCGTGCTCGATGAAATGCTAGGACCATTTAAGGAGCTCTTCTGGTGTTGAGATTTGGTAGAATGACTGATCTTGATCTTGTGAAGATGAGGGACATGTTTATTTGGCCAAATGGCCAAGTGTCCAGTGCAGTGATGGACGTGGCAACATTTCTGTCATGTCTGCAAGGTGTCTGATGAAATGCTAGGGGTGGCTAGGTGATTTTTTTGGAAGTGAGATTTGGCAGGATGGTGTCTCTTTAGAAGATAAATATAATGGTGGAGTTGGTTTGGCAAAAAGAAAAAATTGATAGTGCAAGTTTTACTGAAATTCATTCCTGGACAGAAATTGTAGGGAATAATTTGGTGAACTAAAATGATGAGATTGGGGGTGAACTTCTGGACTTAAGGGTTTCTTAGGATGGACTAGAGGTGGAAATAATTGCAGTATTTTTGGAGCAATAAAAATTGAGGTTGTAGTTCAAAGCTGAATCTGGACCAGAAAAGAAAAGAGGATGTTTTGCTCAAAATTTTCAAAAGACCAAATTGGGTTTTTGCATAAAAGTGATCCATATGCATCACTTGACCCCTCATAAATTTTGTGGAATTTTTAAAGAATTATTTAAAATAGTTGTAGCGTAACAGAAGCATTTAAAGTATTGAAAATGCTGTTAATAGAATTATTTTAGAGAAAATTTTATTATAAAAATATTTCCTATTATTAATTAAAATATAAATGAAATGATTTAAGACAATATTTTTCAAAAGTTTCTAAATGGAGGGAAGAATTTTGAAAACAGAAATTGAAAATACTCTAAAATTAATAAAAGACCTATTATAATTCAAAATTTTATTTCTGGCCAAATTTTATTTAATAAAAACATGGTTAAATTTTTGGGGTGTTACAATAACCTCCGCAACCCGGCGAGCCCAGTGATGCGCCGACTCGTCCTCGCGCTGGACACAACGCTCAAGATCCACAATTGTGGTTGGCCTTTTACAGGTTCCCTGGAAATTCTTGATGAAGCGCTCCTTCAGTTCCAGCCATGTGTTGATGGAATTTGCCGGTAGATTTTTCATCCAGGTACGTGCAGGGCCTTCCAACATCAGAGGCAGGTAACGCGCAAAGACTGACTCACTTGCACCCAACAAGTCCATTGCCAACTCATAGCTCTCGATCCACTCGGTGGGCTCTAGATTCGCTGTATAGTTAGGAACCTTGCGGGGCCCTTTGAAATCCGGGGGGATGCGCGCTTCTCGTAGCGCTGGTACCAAGCAGGGAGTTCCAATCACGCGACTCGAAGAGCGCCCAAGCCGGCCATCTGACCGGGTTACGTCGGGTGAGGGCTGCACCTCCGACGGGTTGGCATCCGGCGGCGGGTTGACTCTTGCCGGCATGTTGATGCGCGCCGGCGGGTTGTGCCCTGCACGCGCGTTTTCTTCCTTCGATGCTCATAGAATCCGAGCCGCGTCTGCAACGTCGTGCGGGATCCTGGGCTGGTGCTGCTCCGCCAGCGGCTGGGCGGTTCTCCTGCGGTGCGCGCTGCTGGAGACCGCAGGCGACTCAGGGTGCTGACTCCTGGTGCGGCTCTGGTGAGGGGTTGAGTGAAGCCGATGCTGGCTATGCGAGTAGTTGGCTTGCTGCACCACTGCTGTCTTGAGCATCGCAATGGCGTTCCTGGCCTCGGTCTGAATCGGGCCGTCCCCCTCGATCGGAATAGCCGCCAAGTTGTGGGTCGCAGCCAGCACGTTATCGACTGGGTTGGAGTAGTGTCCAATTGGGGTCTGGAACCGGTGAGACGGCGGCTGCTGCTGAGGATCCGGCATGCGATGCCGGGCCGGCTCTCGCTACTGAATAGGCTGCTGCAAAGGCGGCTCTCCCGTGGGGATGACTCCAGCCCCCGGGTTCGTTGGAGCCAGCGGCGTGGTGAACAACTAAGTCGGCTCGAGATTAGCCGGAAGCCGGATCTGATGACGCCTCCTGTGAACGAGCTCCGACTCGGCCTATCGGCGGTTCAGGTAATGTGCCTCCTCACCTAGGCGCTGCCTCTCCGCGGCAATCTGTGTCTGTTCCTGTATCATGCAGGCATTCTCCGCATTCATGTCCTCTTGGATCTTGGCCATCTGCTCGCGACACTTGGTGATCTCCGTGTTGCGCACCGCCGCGTTCTCTGCAGTGACCGGCTCGGTCAACAGGGCTGTCAGTGTAGTCATTAAGTCCTCAAGTGCTTGAACCCCGGTCTTCTGAGAGCCGGAGGCTGAGGCGCCGGCCAGGAGGTTGTTCTGCCCCACCGTCGGATTGGCTGGGTCACGTACTGGATCTTGCCTACCCGCCATGTACACCGCCGCGAAGCGAGGCGGATCAGGGCTCTCCGGGAAGACGTCATCCGTGTGCCCGAGCCCTCCATCATGCAGCGGAAGAATTGACTCGGTTTCCCCCGTCAAGGACTCGCCGTCAGATTGGACGCGCGTGTCATCCTGAGACAGGGAGTTCTCCGACAAGGCCACCCCTTGGGTGAAACCCACGAAGACATGGTTTGGGCCGACTTGAAGCGGGCCGGGTCTGGCCTCACACTGACCAGCGTGGCGTGCCGACTCGACGCCGACGATCTTCTCCAACCCGGCGGCCGGCTCGCCGATCACGCCGATGAAGGTGTGAATCTTGCCGAAGGGGACCCGGTACCCGTACTCGATTGAGTTGGCGTCGGGGCCCCAGTATGAATCGTCGATGTAGAACTTCCCGCGGCGGCTCTTGGTCATCATGCCAACCGCGTACCTCCCGAACCCTGGGAGAAATCCCGCTAAGAACTCAACTCCACCGTGCGTGAGCCCCACGGTGGGCGCCAACTGTCGTGGTTTTGACACGGTAGATGCCCTTGTGAAAGGACTTAGAGAGGAGGCCATCGCACATGTGTGGAAGCTTAACGGGGTTGAACGGGAACGAGAAGACGCCGGGTTACCCAGGTTCGGCCCCTCACGGTGGAGGTAAAAGCCTATGTCCTGCTTGATTATATTGTTGTGGATCTCGATTACAAGGATGTGGATTCGCTAACCTAGCTCTCGAGGAGATTGCAACTTAGTCTTTTTCGTACAGGTGCTCCCCTTTATATACACAGGTGGAACCCTAGATTACATGAGAGTCCGGGTCGTTATCCTAACCCGGCTCCTACTCCTTGCTTGTTCTCCAAGATGGCCTTCACGCCACTCATCTTCTTCATGAGCCGGCCCACTGCCTAAGCCGGCCCATCCTCGCTGGGCCTCGTTAAGCTGGCCCGCCAAGAGCCCTTCGACCCTGCCGTGAGTTGACCCACTGAGCCTGCTCTGTGGCCGGGTTAACACCTTGCCGGCTCTATACGCTGGGAAACATCCCCAACAGGTACCAAGGCATTTTCTAGCGTCGTTGCCGAGGAGCTAAGTGCAGAGTATTTGCTTCGTAACTGTTTTTGCAGGTATTGTTATTGTAGATGCTTCCTGTAACTCACAGGGGATCTACTCATTCAGGGAGAACGTATTTACCAGATTACATTACTCGTTTTCCTCAGGAGCAGCAAGCTTCATTAATAGAAAAATACAAAAATAGTGAGACAGTTGAGCTTAACACTTTGTTCGCAGGAATGACAATTACTCAAAAGCCCAAGAAGACTATTAGGGATCACTGTGCTCCAGTGCTTGTTTCTAGATCTCCTATAGTTTATCCTACTAATTATGCTCAAGAGTATTCGATTGACTGTGATCTTATTACAGAAGTAAGAAACCATGCTTTTGCAGGAACTGAAGAGGAAGATCCTCAAGCACATTTGATGATGTTTGACACTTTATGTGGGACATTCAAGTTAAAAGATGTTTCACGAGAATTTGTGCTATTGAGACTCTTCAGGTTTTCTCTAAAGGATGATGCTGAGAAGTGGTATAATCGATTGCCTCAAGACAGTATAACCAGCTGGATTATGTGTGCTGAAAAGTTTATGGCTAAATTCCTTCCAAGCTCAGAGATTACTAAATTAAGGAGAAACCTTACTTCATTTGTCCAAGAAGACGGTGAAACACTATATAAGGCTTGGGAGAGATACTCCAAATTTTTAACATTATGTTCTAACCATGGTTATGCTAAATATGTTATACTACATATGTTTTATCATGGAATTAATGATGAATCAAAATCCATTCTTGATCTAAGTGCAGGTGGACAATCTATGTCATTGACCCTAGAAGAAGGGAAAGAACATATTGAGAAGATTGTATCCGCACACGAGCAATGGAATATTGAAGAACTTATCAAACCAATTGGAAAGGTATACCATATTGAAGACATGGAAGAATTCAAGAAGGTTACTCAAGAGAAAGGTAAGCCTGTTGAACAAGTTATCAATGAAAAAGTGGATATATTCAGTATTTATCGTTGGGAAGATGAGCTTCAAGATACGATGAACAAGTTTAAATTCCATCAAGATAACTTCAACAGAGACTTTCGAAGATGTATTTATCATAATGAAAAGGTAATAGCATATCCCTCACGAGAGGTAGATGGGTTAAGCCAAGCAGTAAAGAATCTTGATAAACACTCTTGTATGATAGAGACTCAATGTATTCAAATCTCTGAGACTCAAGCTTTGATTCTTGCTCAATTAGATAATCCTTTTTCTACTAATGAAATATCTACTCGTAGTGGTAAGAGAACGCATGATCCCAAGGGCCTGGAATGGTATGAAAGAGAGCAAGAACAAAGAAGACTAGAAAGCCAAAGCCAAACTCAAGAGAATAGAGAATTGCTCTTTGGTGAAGAAGAACCTGAAGAACAGGTCTATCAAGATAATCAGGGGGATGAAGCAGAAGTTGAAAAAGAAGTTGACTCTGACGCAGAAACAACTGATGGCAATAACAATGAAGAAGAAACTCCGGGAGTAGAAGAAGAGGAAGAACCTAGGGTGGAAAGAAATAAACAACCACCTGATCCAATCAAGAAGGGTAGTGGTCAAGCACTGAAAAACAAAGAGAAAGGTAAGGAGAAGGAGAAAGATAAAGGTAAATCTAAGAAAACTCTTCCTTATCCTAAGGTTGTAAGACCACCTTCAAATGATGCATTATACTCTTCCTTTCTTCAAGCCATAGCTAATCTTAAAATGTTAATGCATGTGACTGATATGTTAAAGATCCCTACTTTTGCTAAGTTCATGCATGATGTAGTGAATAATAAAAGGAGTATGACTCTAAAGGAACACGTTGCTATGATAACGGAGTATCCATTTGATAACAAGATACCAGAGAAGCTGGGAGACCCAGGTATACCCACTATATCTTGTTCTATTGGTAATTTTGACATAAATAATGCTCTTTGTGATGTAGGAGTAGGGGTAAGTGTGATGCCTCTAACTCTCTATCACACGTTAAATTTATCTGAATGCATACCCACATGCATAACTCTGCAGATGGCAGACAAGTCCACAAAAAAGCCAGTGGGGATGGTTGAGAACTTTCCGTTGAGATTGGACGGGCATGTTATACCTACTGATTTTATTATTCTTGACATGCCCGAAGACGAAAAATTATCAATTATCCTTGGTAGACCATTTTTGAATACTGCAGGTGCATCGCTAGATTGCTCAGAAGGGAAGGTAACCTTTAGAATCTGTGAGGAAGAAATAGTCAAGTACTTCCCAAAGAAGCCAGGAGCAAGGGTGAAATATGTGCCACCGCCTGAACGATTATGTACGGTGAGTAGGGAAAATCCACGACCACCTGATACTTGATGAAATACCGATGTAAGAGGTTGAGCAAAGCAACCTAAAAACCAGCGCTTTATGAGAGGCAACCCATTATCTCTTTTATTTTTTGATAAAATTTTATCTTAGTTTTAGTCAACATTTTGCTCTTATAAATGAACCGATGAAAATCCCTCGAAAAAGTTGTTTTTGACCTTTTTATTGAAGGAGAAATGTTGAAAAGAGGAATTAGGAAAAGGAACAAAGGAGGAGAAGCAACAGAGAAGAACAACGGCGTTTCATACGGGCACTGCCGCCCGTATGCGCGGTCGCATGAAACTTTAGAAGAAACGCAGAAAAGAACAGAGAAATCAACGGTGTTTCATACGACCGCCTGCGCTCGTTTGCGCGGTCGTATGACACTCTCACCGAAATTAGCCACAACTTACAGATTTGAAGACGGTGTTCCGAACGGGGGTGAGCGCCCGCTTGCGCGGTCGTCTGATTCTTCGACCAAGAGCGTCCGCGGGAACAGAGAGAAAGACGGTCTTTCGAACGGGCGTCAGCGCCCGTTTCGCCCTCTGCCCGGCAAAACTTCGGATGAGCAGGTTTGGCGACGGCGTTTCAAACGAGCGCGTGCGCCCGTTTGAGTGCTCGTTTCAGGTATGTAAACCAAGGTCGGCTGATTTGAACATGAGACGGCGTTCCATACGGGCGCCTGCGCGTGTAAGAGCGCCCGTTTCGCCTGAATTTTTATAAATGTGAGCCGCCGGCGCCGGGAGGTTTTCTTTTTCTTCCTCCCAACGCCCAAAGCTCTCACATCTCTCTCTCAAACCCTAACAAAAATCCTCCAAAACCTTCGTTTCTTCACGGATTTCATTCGTGTGATCCGTGCATCTTCATCCTCGGTGAGTTTCTCCCCCGATCCATGGTTTATTTACAAGTTTTGGCGGTGGTTTCATTAATGTTCATATCCTAGATGAGATGCATAATATTTTTGATTTCCGGTCAATTTGCACATTAGGATTCAAAGTAATAGGTTAGAATCAATCTTAGGTAGTATTAGAACTTGATCCCCATGTTAAACTTACATTTTTCTGTTGTTATTTCGTTGTGTGTAGGAAATGGTGAGATCAGCGATTGTCGCTGGGAAGAAGGCCATGGGCTCGTGCTCTAGGCGTGCCCAGAACGAGGGAGATGAACTCCGTGCTGCTACAAACAAGGACTTCCAATGCGTGAGCAACCGGGGGATGGCCCCTGATACGTCTCCAACGTATCTATAATTTTTTATTGTTCCATGCTATTATAGTATCAATCTTGAATGTTTTTATATGCAATTATATATCATTTTTTGGGACTAACCTATTAACCTAGTGCCCAGTGCCAGTTGCTGTTTTCTGCTTGTTTTTGATTTTTCAGGAAATCAGTACCAAACGAAGTCCAAATGCCATGAAACTTTTTGGAGATTTTTTTCTAGACAAAAGAGACCTTGGAAGCTTCGGGAGGAGGCCAGAAGCCTCACGGAGGCTTCACAAGGCAACAGGGCGCGGCCCAGGGGGGCGCGCCATGTTGCCTTGTGGGGCCCTCGTGACTTCGTTTGACCTAATTCCACTTCTATAAATTCTCAAATATTGGGAAACCAACAGAGAGCCACCCCGAATAACTTTTACACCGCCGCAAGCCTCTGTTCTTCCGCGATCCCATCTGGAGGCCTTTTTCGGTACTCTGCCGGAGGGGGAATCGATCACGGAGGGCTTCTACATCAACCTTGCTGCCCTTCCGATGATGTGTGAGTAGTTTACCACAGACCTATGGGTCCATAGCTAGTAGCTAGATGGCTTCTTCTCTCTCTTTGATCTTCAATACCATGTTCTCCTCGATGTTCTTGGAGTTCTATCCGATGTAATCTTCTTTTGCGGTGTGTTTGTTGGGATCCGATGAATTGTGAGTTTATGATCAGATTATTCATGAGAAATACTTGAGTCTTCTCTGAACTCTTTTATGCATGATTATTATAGCTTTGTATTTCTCTCCAATCTATCGATTTGGTTTGGCCTACTAGATTGATTTATCTTGCAATGGGAGAGGTGCTTTGTGATGGGTTCAATCTTGCGGTGCTCAATCAGTGACAGAAGGGGACATGACC
Source organism: Elymus sibiricus (assembly GCA_039707655.1). Taxonomy (NCBI): domain Eukaryota; kingdom Viridiplantae; phylum Streptophyta; class Magnoliopsida; order Poales; family Poaceae; genus Elymus; species Elymus sibiricus. The sequence continues at coordinate 130,504,901 of CM077666.1, read as the reverse complement.
CGTATATGTATTGTTGCCATTAAGGATAAAAATATGGGGTTTAATCATATTGCTTGAGTTTACTTTGTCTACATCATGTCATCTTGCTTAAGGCGTTACTCTGTTTCATACTTAATACCCTAGATGCATGCTGGATAGCGGTCGATGGGTGGAGTAATAGTAGTAGATGCAGGCAGGAGTCGGTCTACTTGTCTCGGATGTGATGCCTATATACATGATCTTTGCCATGAATTCCTCATAATTATTTGCTTTTCTATCAATTGCCCAACAGTAATTTGTTTACCCACCGTATGCTATGTGTTCGAGAGAGAAGCCTCTAGTGAAAACTATGGCCCTGGGTCTACTTTATCATATATTAAAAACCTAAAAATACCTTGCTGCAATTTATTTACTTATATTTTATTTAGTATTTTAGTTTATCTATCTATCACTATCAGATTTAATCCTTGCAAATAACCGCTAAGAGGATTGACAACCCTCTTATTTGCGTTGGGTGCAAGTCTTTGCTTTTGCGTGTGCAGGTGCGCTTAACGGAATTTTGCTTGGTTCTCCTACTGGATTGATAACCTTGGTTCTTAACTGAGGGAAATACTTATCTCTACTATGCTACATCATCCTCTCCTCTTCGGGGAAATACCAACGCAGTCTACAAGTAGCGGGAAGAATTTCTGGCGCCGTTGCCGGGGAAACATCATCAAAATTACCAAGTACCTTCGCACAAACTATCATCCACTTGCATTTATTTTATTTCCCTTTTATTTGCATTTTCCTCTAGTTTTCATCTCCCCCACTTCTATTTTGTTTTACAAAAACATAAAAATATTTTATTTGCTTATTTGCTAGTTTGCTCGCTTTGCTCGAAATTGTTATCATGTCTATTGTCACCATCCCTCCTCTATCTCCGGATTTTGAAGTCCTTTACTTCAAACAGAAACAAGGAGAAAATTTAAAAGACGCTTGGTATAGGATAATGGAATCTTATCGTGTTTGCACCATAAAAGGGGATATGAAAATTTTGTTGCGAAACTTTTATGTAGGGCTAACTATGCCAAAGAGACAACTCTTGGATTTTGCTTCTAAAGGAAATTTCATTGATAGTGATCCTAATACTGCTTATGAATTAATAGAAGGAATAGTGGGAACTCCACCCTTGCAAAAAGGATCCAATTATACTCAAGAAGGGATTCAAATTTTGGAAAATCTAGGTGACATACAAAAGAATTTGGTGGAGTTACAAAAATCTAATGAACCTCTTGAAAATGTTAGCGGTAACCTCAATCACATGAATAATCTCCTCACTATTTGCAACAAGAAGTTAGACACTTTAGATAGCAAAATTGCCTTATTTTTTGAAAGTAATGGGAAGCATAAAGAGCCTCCCAGGTTCGAAACCAACCCAGCTAAATTAGCAAAAACCAAGGATGACAACACTTGAAACTATGCATTATGCCTAGCTAGGGGCATAAAACAATAGTGCTTGATGGGAGGCAACCCAATGAATAAAATAAATTTTTGTTTTTAATTTCTGTTCTTGTGTGTTTACACAATTATAGCCTCTGTTATGATTATGTTTTTATCTTTTAATTAGTGTTTGTGCCAAGTAATTCCTTTGGGAAGATGTTGATGATAGTATAATTGATGCTGTTTGGAAAACAGAAAGTTTTGCGTCCAGTGCTGGAATTTTAATTCTGTACTAGAGCGTCAGAAAAATCCAAAATTTTTACACAGTATTTATATATGAATTTTTTATGTTGTCCTAATTTTTCAGAATTTTTGGAGTTACACAAGTATGGATTTTAAATATATCTTTACAGACTGTTCTGTTTTAGACAGATTCTGTTTTTGTTACATAGTTTGCTTATTTTGATGAATCTATGGATCATATCGGGGGGTGTGAGTCATGGAGAAGTTGGAGTACAGTATCATTATTCCAATATTAAATATGAATCAATTTACAACAGTACCTAAAGTTTAAGATTTGTTTGTTATACTAACGGATCTCACAAGGTTTCTGTTGAGTTTTGTGTGCTGAAGTTTTCAAGTTTTGGGTGAGACTACGATGGATAAAGGAATAAGGAGCGGCAAGAGCCTAAGCTTGGGGATGCCCAAGGCACCCCAAGGTAATATTCAAGGAAGAATGAAGCATCTAAGCTTGGGGATGCTCCGGAAGGCATCCCCTCTTTCGTCTACAATCTATCGGTAACTCACTTGGAGCTATATTTTTATTCATCACATGATATGTGTTTTACTTGGAGCGTCTTGTGATATAGTTTGTTTGCAATTTGTTTGTTTTTAGTTTGTCACAATCATCTTTGATGAACACACATTTTTGAGAGGGACACACATTATTCATGATTTTTTAGAATACTCTATGTGCTTCACTTATATCTTTTGAGCTAGGCAGTTGCTCTAGTGCTTCACTTATATCTTTTAGAGCACGGCGGTGGTTATATTTTAAAGAAATAGATGCACTCTCATGATTCACTTATATCTTTTTGAGAGTCTAATGATTAGCAATGGTAATATGCATGGGTTATGAATTTGGTCCTGATATGATAGGTATTCAAGAGGGATATAATAAAAACTTTCTTGTAGATCACTGAATATGATAAGTTTGATTCCTTGCAATAGTTTTGCAAGATTAAGATGGTAATATGTGGGAGGTGCTAGTAGATAATTGTGGTTTAGTAAGAATATTGGTGTTAAGGTTTGTGATTCCCGAAGCATGCACGTATGGTCTGTCGTTATGCTAAGAATTTGGAGCATGATTTATTCTTGATTGTCTTCCTTTGTGTGGCGGTCGGGGGCGCGCGATGGTTAACTCCTACTGACCTCCCCCCTAGGGGCATGCGTAGTAGTACTTTTCTTCGAGGGCTAATAAACTTTCGCAATAAGTATGTGAGTTCTTTATGACTAATGTGAGTCCATGGATTATACGCACTCTCACCTTTCCGCAATTTGCTAGCCTCTTCGGTACCGTGCATTGCCCTTTCTCACATCGAGAGTTGGTGCAAACTTCGCCGGTGCATCCAAACCCCATGATATGATATGCTCTATCACATATAAGGCTCCTTATATCTTCCTCAAAACAGCCACCATACCTACCTATCATGGCATTTCCATAGCCATTCTGTAACACCTCGAATTTTTGCCCTTTCTTTTTCTTTTGGAATTCTTCGAATTTTTGTTTGGAGTTCTTTTTCCGTGGCTATGTGGTCTTGAAACCTGGGAAAATCTTCTCTCCTGCCACTTCCTAGTGGCTTGTCATTGTCAAATCTATCCCAAGGCCATGTCATTTCCATCTTAGCCCAACCCCAATATTTATTTCTTGGGAATATTCCTTTTTCTATTAAAGGAATAACCCTGTTTGCCCTAGGTTGTGAAGCAACCTATATTTCTGTCTTTCCTAAAATTCCCACAAAATTCTCATAAATTATTTGGATCATATCTTCCACAAATATGTCAAAACCCATCCTTGCCCAGTTCAAAAATAATTCAGGAATATTCATTTCCTATTATGTCCAGAATGGCACTTTGTGAAGGAAGTGCTATTTATCTTTTCTTGATTGCCCTAAAAAATTTTGGGCACTCTATCACATACAAATAATTTCCACATGCCAAAATTCAGCTTCATTTGCCAAGTAAATCTTCCTCAGAAACTTTCCAAAGTTTCTGTCCAGAGAGAAGCTTTGTGAAGGAAGTACTAGCTAGGCTTATCCAAATGAGTTGAAATTTTGGGATATCATTCATATGATCAAATCATGACTCTCCACCAAATTTCACCTCCATCCAACAATCTATGTGAGCACACCTTCAAATCTTGGTTTCTGGTCACAATTTCAGTTTGTGAAGCAACTATATTTTATATTGCTTCAAAAATTCTGAAATTAATCCAGGACCTAAATATCTTTATATCATTTAAGCATGACAAAATTCACATCATTTTGCCAAGTCATTTTCTCTGCAAAAATCCTCCAAGTTTCTGTCCAGTATGGATCATTGTGAAGGAAGTACCATTTTTATTCATCCAATGGGTATGAAATTTTTATGGGGCCTTCATATGCCCAAATGATCATACTCCACAAATTTTCAGCTCAACCCAAGCAACCATGTGAGTGCTACTTTCTGATCAAGTTTCTGGACCAGTTATTGCAGTTGCTAAGCAACTATCTCAAATACTGGTCCAAATCTTTTCACAATTCACAGTATTGTAGTCCTTCCTACCCTAAACCTGTGTGACATCTTATTTGACCATTTAACCAAACCATTTTACGACAGCTATTGGTCAAAGTTTGCTACAGCAAACTTTAGCTGAACCGTCCCGTCAACCTAAAGCGCTTTTAGTCGATCTATCACCTCATGTAGGACCCACTAAGGAAGGACAAGACTCTAGACATCGTTTGGTTGGCCAGAGTGCACCGCGTGCGCCTGTGCACGCGGTGACCACGCGGCCTGGCACGCCGAAAGTGTGCTCTGGACTTCGGGTCCCTCTGCCGCCGCCCAAACGCTGAGCTCCCGCCACCGCACCATGTCCAATGCGTTGCACTCGCTCTCCTGTGTCCGCGTGTCCTCTCTGGACCTCTCCCCCTCTCCTCTTTCCTCTCCGGCGAGCACGCCGTCCCGGGATGCCTGCGGCCGTCGTCGCTTTGCCGTTGTCTTCTTCCTCCCCGCCGCATCCCAGCACCGAATGCGCCTCCCCTAGACCCCTCTCCCCCCCGCGCGTGCGCTCGTGCACGCGGTCGCGCCAGAGGCATCAACTTCGCGCTCCCGTCGGCTTCCGGCTATGGGCATCTCGTCCTGGCTATATAAGCCCACCCGAGACCCTCCCTTCCTCGCCAACCTCTCTCCCTCACTCCCAGTAGCCTCCCCGACTACCCAATCTAGCTCGAGGTGCTCCCCTGCCCGCCCTCTTGCCGCCACTGCCACCTCGGCCTTGGCCTAAATTCCGACTGCCCGAGCCCGATCTCGCCCTCCTACCACCACCAGTAGCACCACCATATCCCGGCGAACCTCCCCATACCCTGGTTTCATCTCGGAGACGACCACACGCCCGAAACCAAGATCGGCCGACGGCCATTTCCGCCGGAGCCCATGCCGTCGCCACTCCGGTCCTCCTCGGCGTCCGTGCGGTGCGGGGATGGATGCGGCATTCCCTGCCGAGCTCGCCGGTAGCCAGAGCATCGCCGGAGGTGCCCTGTAGCTCCGGCAATCGCCGGTCGAGCGCCTCTGTTCCTCAGCCGAACGCGGGCGCGAGAGGTTGAAGACGAGCGCCGTCGCCTGCCAGTGGGCCCCGGGCGTCAGAGACTCAGCCGGCGCTGACTAGGATAAGTGGAAGCGGAGTTTCCGAAAATACGCTTTCGTTTAACGAAAGCGTACTTCGCTGCTTCTTCGGACTTAAATACGTCTTCCCTATTCGAAAGCGTATTTCCGAAAGTGTGCTTTCTGTTTTTCAGCCGCCGGTCGAAACTGCTAATTAGCGGACGTTCGTCCGTTAAGGCCAGAAAAGAACAGTTTTTAATTCTTTTTCTGCCTAACGAACGAACGGCCGTAACTCGGCAACCGTAACTCCGATTCAGGTGATTCTAATGCCCACGATCTCAGTTCGTCGAGCCCGTTCCGATGGTATCATTTTCATGAGGTTGTCACACTGTGAAAATGACCATTTTGCCCTTGCCATTAAAACAGCTCTGCCGAGAGGGAAACTTTTCCGGCGATTCTTTCCGCGAGTTCATCGCACCCCTCCCCGATGGTTCCTCCATCCCCAGGCAAGCCACAACCGCCACTTGCATGATGGCATTGCAGTAGCCATGGTTTCCACTTGAATATTTAATAATTGTTTGCGCATTTAATTATTTTGTGAATGCTTCGAATATGCTTGTGAATCCATGCTCATTGCTTATGCCATGTTCATTTTCATCTAGTAAGTGATATGATTAATTGCTAAGGATATTCTTATCATGTTTTATTCTTGTAATCATTCCCGATGCTATTGATAATAATATGCTCATATGAATAGTTACCGGTTGGTTATGAAATTACTTGTGATATTCGTGATCATCGTTATACCATGCTCATTTGCATCCCATAGACTAAATGATTTATCATTGTTGCTGCTATATTGTTAAATAGTTATGTTTCCCATCCATGGTTACACTGTTGTCATGTTCATATGCATTGTTATTTCATTATGACTTAGCTCATCACTATTCAAGTTGAACCTGACATTAATCGAACTTGAACAAATCTGTTGGCTGAGTCATGGTGCCACCGAATCGAGCTCACCAGTGCAACCACACTTGCCTGGATGGGGAGGCCCTAATGCGGTCTATTGTCATGCCTCTCGCCGGAATCTCCAACTAGGGAAGGTTATGGGTGTGCGCTACCCTGATCAGGTAGGCGACCATAAGCCTTGAGTGCCCGAGTTGTAAGGATATCCGAGGTCCCCGTTTGGGACAATGTTATGTTTTGGCCATGACGATGGCAGCCACATAGGTGGCGGATGTCACGAGTTGACATCAGGGGTAACCCAGGACATAGCCCAAAGGGGAGTTTGTCGGGAGTGGCCGGGAGAGTGTCATGCAATAGATTGGTTTTGTCGGAATGTCGTTGGTCCACCCGAATGGGAGCAGGAGGCCATGATTTCCGTGGTGTGGGTACAGTGTACTAACCTCTGTAGAGTGTATAATCTATCGATAGCCGCGTCCTCGGTCATGGAGACTGTTCATAGTAGGTCACACTATGGGTCAACAGAAATAATAACCTGAATAATAACAACCCTGGTTCGATGAGGAAAGAAGTTGGTTGATCTTTATGTGGTCATGCGATGATCACAGGTAGAGATCAAGCTCCGTGTGGTCATGTGATGATCACGATGGTACAGTTGATACCGAGCTTGGTTGATCCTGAGGTGATCGTGTGATGTTCATGATGGTAAGTCTGAGACATATGGTGGTTACGAGATAACCTCCGAGCAGAGTAAGTTGGTCCATGAGACCTTAAATGTCGACCCCTTGCATGCTAGTGCTAGTATTATCCTGTTCATATCATGAATTATATGTACATGTCATGCTCGTGTTGTTGCCATGCTCATGTTGTTGCCCTGTTCATGTTGTTCTAGTGTATCATGTTCATCATTGATGATTCACCTGTAAATGCCATGCTCTTGTTTGCCTTGATTGCTTTGGTTGCTGTGAGCTTGCGAGTACATTCAAAGTACTCACCTGGCGTGTCATGCCAGATTGCAGGTGATGCCGTGTTTGCTTGCTTGTCGAGGATCTCGAGGTTGCGCTCTAGGATACGTCCCAGCCAGAGTCCCCGCGGAGTGGAGTTCATCACCGTCGTCGTTGTTCCGCTGTTAGGATTTATTCTGCTTCGAGATGTCTCGCTGAGAGCATAGAGCTATCTGAGCAGGCGAAGTGTTGCCGTGCCCCTGTAACCTTCGAGCCTCCAGAACCTTTGTACCCGTGGTATTTGTAATAAAGAGCTAATTTGTTCTATGCCAAGCAGTGCCGTATTCCAGAAGACTTGATCTCTGGGCTGGAATACGGGGTGTTCCGGTCTCTCTGAGCCGGGGTGCCACACATTCTGAGATATATTGCCATGCAACTTCCACCGTTCCGTTTGTATGACACACATCATCATTGTCATATTGCTTTGCATGACCATATAGCTGACATAGTATTTGTGGCTCAGCCACCATTCATCATTTTTATACATGTTACGCTAGCATCATTGCACATCCTGGTACACTACCAGAGGCATTCATATAGAGTCATATTTTTGTTCTAGTATCGAGTTGTAAGTAAATAAAAGTGTGATGATCATCATTATTAGAGCATTGTCCCAGTGAGGAAAGGATGATGGAGACCATGATTCCCCTACAAGTTGGGATGAGACTCCAGACGAAAAAAAGAGAGTCCGAAAAGAGCCCACAAAAAAAATGAGAGAAAAAGAGAGAAGGGGCAATGTTACTATCCTTTTCCACACTTGTGCTTCAGAGTAGCACCATGTTTTTGATATAGAGAGTCTCCTATTTTGTCACTTTCATATACTAGTGGGAATTTTTCATTATAGAACTTGGCTTGTATATTCCGATGACGGGCTTCCTCAAATGCCCGAGGTCTTCATGAGCAAGCAAGTTGGATGCACACCCACTTAATTTTCATGTTGAGCTTTCATACACTTATAGCTCTTAGTGCATCCGTTGCATGGCAATCCCTACTCCTCGCATTGACATCAATTGATGGGCATCTCCATATCCCGTTGATTAGCCTCATTGATGTGAGACTATCTTCTTATTTTTGACTTCCCCTTATTTATCTCTACCACCACACTCTATTCCACCCATAGTTCTATATCCATGGCTTGCGCTCATGTATTGCGTGGGGGTTGAAAAAGCTGAAGCGCGTTAAAAAGTATGAACCAATTGCTTGGCTAAAACCGGAGTTGTGCATGATAAATATTTTGTGTTAAGAAGATGGAGCATGACAGGATTATATGATTTTGTAGGGATAACGTTCTTTAGCATTTTTATTTTGAAAGACATGATTTTTTATTAGTATGCCTGAGTATTGATGTCTTTATATCAAACTATAGACTATTGCTTTGAATCATTTGGATCTTATTATTCATACCGTAAGAGAGAGATTACATGATGAAACATGATAGGTAGCATTCCACATAATAAATTCTATTTTTATCATTTACCTACTCGAGGACGAGCAGGAATTAAGCTTGGGGATGCTTGATACGTCTCCAATGTATCTATAATTTTTGATTGTTCCATGCTATTATAGTATCAATCTTGAATGTTTTTATGTGCAATTATATACAATTATATATCATTTTTTGGGACTAACCTATTAACCTAGTGCCCAGTGCCAGTTGCTGTTTTCTGCTTGTTTTTGGTTTTTCAGGAAATCAGTACCAAACGAAGTCCAAATGCCACGAAACTTTTTGGAGATTTTTTTCTAGACAAAAGAGACCTTGGAAGTGTTGGGAGGAGGCCAGAAGCCTCACGGAGGCTTCACAAGGCAACAGGGCGCGGCCCAGGGGGGGGGGGCGTGTTGCCTTGTGGGGCCCTCGTGACCCCGTTTGACCTAATTCCACTTCTATAAATTCTCAAATATTGGGAAACCAATAGAGAGCCACCCCGAATAACTTTTACACCTCCACAAGCCTCTGTTCTTCCGCGATCCCATCTGGAGGCCTTTTTCGGTACTCTGCTAGAGGGGGAATAGATCACGGAGGGCTTCTACATCAACCTTGCTGCCCTTCCGATGATGTGTGAGTAGTTTACCACAGACCTACGGGTCCATAGCTAGTAGCTAGATGGCTTCTTCTCTCTCTTTGATCTTCAATACCATGTTCTCCTCGATGTTCTTGGAGTTCTATCCGATGTAATCTTCTTTTGCGGTGTGTTTGTTGGGATCCGATGAATTGTGAGTTTATGATCAGATTATTCATGAGAAATACTTGAGTCTTCTCTGAACTCTTTTATGCATGATTATTATAGCTTTGTATTTCTCTCCAATCTATCGATTTGGTTTGGCCTACTAGATTGATTTATCTTGCAATGGGAGAGGTGCTTTGTGATGGGTTCAATCTTGCGGTGCTCAATCCCAGTGACAGAAGGGGACATGACACGTATTTGTATTGTTTCCATTGAGGATAAAAAGATGGGGTTTAATCATATTGCTTGAGTTTACTTTGTCTACATCATCTCATCTTGCTTAAGGCGTTACTCTGTTTCATACTTAATACCCTAGATGCATGCTGGATAGCGGTCGATGGGTGGAGTAATAGTAGTAGATGTAGGCAGGAGTCGGTCTACTTGTCTCGGACGTGATGCCTATATACATGATCATTGCCATGAATCCATCATAATTATTTGCTTTTCTATTAGTTGCCCAACAGTAATTTGTTTACCCACCGTATGCTATGTGTTCGAGAGAGAAGCCTCTAGTGAAAACTATGGCCCCTGATGTCTACTACACAACTTATTCTTGTAGACTCGTGTTGGGCCTCCAAGCGCAGAGTTTTGTAGGACAGTAGCAATTTTCCCTCAAGTGGATAACCTAAGGTTTATCAATCCATGGGAGGCCGTGACGCCCCCAGCTCGACCGTGCACTAATCATACACGCAAATGCACACGATCAAGCCTAAGGACTCACGGGAAGATATCACAACACAACTCTAAACACAAAGATAAAATAATACAAGCTTTATATTACAAGCCAGGGGCCTCGAGGGCTCAAATACATAAGCTCGAGAACAAGCGTTAACGGAAGCATCAACAGTATCTGAGTACAGACACAAAGTTAAACAAGGGTGCCTTAAGAAGGCTAGCACAACAGCGAAACTGATCGAAAAGGATAAGGCGTCCTGCCTAGGGCCTCCGAACTACTCCTGGTCGGCGGGCTCAACGTAGTAGTAGGTGCCTCCGGGGATCTCCTGCTCCTGGGCTTCGTCGTCTGATCGCAACAACCGGGTATGGGGAAAAGAGATAGCAAAGCAATCGTGATTACTCATCCAAAGTACTCGCAAGACTGACATTAGAACTATGCTAAGTATGCATCGGTATCAAAGGAATGGGGCTATATCTTTGGACTAAACTGCAGAAATGCCAGAACAGAGTGGGAAAGGCCTAGCCTATCGAAGACTAGCATCTTGAAGCAATCTTGCAGCATCAGAAGAGAGTAGAGTATAGCAACACATAATAGCAATTATATTTTAGTAATGCCTTGAGATCCTTCCTCGACTACCCTGCGAGAAAGTGATCCCGAGCGTAGTAGTATCAGTTTATCATTGTAACGGTATCCATTTGTAGTTGTAGCAGATCAGGATACAACTCCGAGTGTCCTGTTACCGTGGACATGGCTATTCGAATAGATAACTTCCCTGCAGGGGTGCACTACTGTTACCCAACACGCTCGATTAACTCTGGCCGGACACACTTTTTCGGGTCATTGTCGGTACCAAAACCGGCTGATCTCGGGTAGGGGATCCGAACTGTGGGTCTAGGAATCAATGGGTAACAGGGAACGTAGAGACGACGATTTACCCAGGTTCGGGCCCTCTCAAAGAGGTAATACCCTACGTCCTGCTAGATTATATTGATGTGATTTTATGAAGGTTACAGAGTTGATCTACCTCGAGAACGGATGGGCTAAACCCTAGGCAATGGATATGACGATCCTCTTCGGACTAAACCCTCTGGTTTATATAGACACCGGAGGGTCCTAGGGTTACATACAGTCGGTTACCATCAGGGGATAAACATGCTGGCCACACCAATTATTCCTGGGAGGAGACGCCAAGTCTTCGGAGATTTCCTTCTGATACACAGGGTCGCCCACAATCTGGCCTGACATCGACGAGTAGAGAGCGGCCCACCAACCCGGCCTATGAGAGATAGGCCGGCAGCCCAAGTACCCCCTAGTCCGGGACACCCTCAGTCATGCCCGGCCTCGGCTGATCGACACGACGTAGTCCTACCTAGGCTCAGCAGAGAGGTCCCCGCCGGTCTACATCCTAAGTGCTCAGGGGTCTTGGGCCCATCGCCCTTTGCACTCCGGGTCGTTGCGAGTAGGGCGAGTCCAGGCACCACCTCTGTCCTGGATGGCGCCGGCCCAGCCATGCCGCAATGCTGAACTGGACGTCTGACAAAGCTTTCGGCTGATACATACGGCGCCGAGGGCCCATTAAACCATAATCCCGCGTGGTGGTAGCGCATATAGGCACGTAGCCAACTCAGATCAAATACCCAAATCCATTAGGTGTGTTTAGTAACTCGCGAAGACGAACAGGATTCCTATCACTTTGACTTGGTAATACACGGCTCACGGGTGCTCTTGGAGTCGACCTGTCTTTAATATTATTCTCTCGCGGGCACTCTTGGAGCCGGCCCGACTTTACTGTTTTAAGTATTGCAATATGTAACCATTTCCGTGATCATCACCCAGAGTGATCACGGCCCGATAACAAGCATGGAAAATGGACAAGGGTGAAGGGCCAGCGATGGATCAACAGCATAGCTAACTAAGCATCATGGGACAGCAGGTAGGTATCAACAGTAGGCGACGAAATCAGGCTATGCATCAGAATAGGAGCTATCGGAATATCAACAGAAGCAATTCTAATGCAAGCATAAGAGAGGAAGAGTGGGCGATATCTGGATGATCAAGGGGGTTTTGCTTGCCTGGAAGCTCTGCTGAAGGGGGGTATGGTCGTCGACGACGTAGTCGTACTCAGCAGCGTCGTCCGCAGTCTCGGGGTCTAACCGGAGAGAAGGAGGGGGAAGAAACAATAAATAAAAAGCAGGCAAATGCAACACAGATGCATGGCAATGGCAATATGCAATGCAGGGGTGACCTAATACACCCCTAAACCATTTTAGTTAATTTAGGAATTAATTTGGAATTATTTACCGGAGGTCAGGCACTATTCATCTATCGGAAACAGGCAAAAAGTTCCATGTTCATCTACTTAGAGGGTTCTAACATGAGTGCAGATGACATATTCGGATTCGTCATATTTTTCTGATCATTTTTCATATGTAAATTATTTTCATCCGAGTTACGGTTTATTTTATATGATTTTTCAAAGTTTTAATCATTTTCTGGATTTTCTTTATCTAGTTAATTTAAATATGGCAGATTACTTTTTGTACCCACTAGTGGGCTAGCCATGTGTATGACAGCGGGGTCCAGGGGGTTTGGTTGACTGATTGACCAGTCAAACTTTGACTGGTCAATAGGGGGTGTGAGGGACCCACATGTCATTGTCTAGCAATAAAACTAACACTAAATTAAATCTAACAGGGGGTTTTATTGGGCTAACAGGGGATTAACCCCTAACCTAAACAGGGCCGGCTCAGGTGGTAGTGGCCCAGCCAGCCACTGGTGCGGCTGGGCACACGCGCGGCCTCGGGCGTGGCCGGCCGGCCAGGAAGCAGCGGCGAGCGGCGGGAGCTGCGGTAGCAGCAGTGGCAGCAAACAACTAGGAGCAGCAGTGGCTAGCGCAGCAGCAGAGTAGCTAGGGGCAGCAGCATAAGCAGCGGCAGCAACAGGAGGAGCAGCAGCAGCAAGCAGTAGCAGGGCAGCAGAGCAGCAAGGCAGCAGCGGCAGCAGAAGCAACAAGCAGCAGCAGCAGCAGCACGTGCGTGGGCAAGCACTGGGGCGCGACCACGAGCAGGGGCAGGAAGCAGCAGCAACAGCACGTACGCGTACGTGGACGCGAAGCTCCGGCCATGGCAGGCAACGGCGTGTAGGGGCACGGATCGAAGCCGGGAAGAGGGGGAATCGGATGAGAGGCTCACCGCGGTGCTCGTGGACGAGGTTGGGATGTCGGGGGCGGCCCAGAGCAGTGGCAACCGGCGACGAGATGCGACGGCCACATGTGGGGAATGGCTCGATGCCGAGCGTACGGTGCGGCCCGGCTTGTCTCAACGCATGTGGGCGAAGGAGTCGACGGCGAGGGGGCTCCTGGACAAGATCTCAGGCGACGGGGAGGCCGGTGGCCGCGACGACGGCGATGGCCATGTCGGCCAAGTGCTCGAGCGAGCTCAAAACGAACGAGACAGGCGCGAGGGGGATGAACTGGAGGGCTAGGGTTTGTCCACTGCGCAGGGGAGGCTCTTATCTACATCAGGGATGCACCGGATGCCCGACACGAGTCCATCGGCGTCGTGGACGGCGCACGCAGTGGCCACGCCATGGCACTGGCTTCTTCTCTGTACTGAGAAAGGAGAAGGCCTGGGGTGGGCTGGGCTGGGCTGTGCACTGTAGCAGTGGGCTACAAGTGCACAGTGCGGTTTTCTCTTTTTCTTTTCTTTTTCTGTTTTACATTTTCTGGCACTGTTTTCTATTTTATTTTAGTACCAAATTATTTTTGGTGAACATGAAACTTGGCACTTAAATACTAGGTAATATTCTGGGCTGTCACAAAAAGTTTGGTAGTTGAATAATTTTATTAGAATTTTGCTTAATTAGAAATGGTTTAAATAGGCTGTTTTGGGTACTGTTTTTGGATGTTGGGGTCAAATTTGTAATTCAATTAATGTTGGTTTTATTTTTATTATTGCTTTGGGAGTTTTTGCAATATTATGAACAATTTTGTTTTCAAATTTGATCAACTTTTATTTTGACATTGCAAATTGAATTTTGAATTGAAGTGGAATTTGAAATGAGATTTGAATCAAAGGTGATCAAGCATTGCATAACATAATGACTTGGCATAATTAGAGGGTGGTTACTGTGGCTTAATTACAGGGGATGTTACAGAGGCGTAGGTTGAAGATGGTATCTCTCAAACAAACCTGCAACCAAATACAAGAAATCTCTTGTGTCCCCAGCACACCCAATACAATGGTAAATTGTATAGGTGCACTAGTTCGGCGAAGAGATGGTGATAAAAGTGTAGTATGGATAGTAGATATAGCTTTTTGTAATCTGAAAATATAAAAACAGCAAGGTAGCAAGTAACAAAAGTGAGCACAAACGGTATTGCAATGCTTAAAAACAAGGCCTAGGGTTCATACTTTCACTAGTGCAATCTCTCAACAATGCTAACATAATTGGATCATATAACCATCCCTCAACGTGCGATAAAGAATCACTCCCAAGTTCCTATTAGCGGAGAACATAAGATAGAAATTGTTTGTAGGGTACGAAACCACCTCAAAGTTATCCTTTCCGATCGATCTATTGAGCTATTCCTATAGGTGTCACAAACAGCCCTAGAGTTCATACTAAAATAACACCATATGATACACATCAACCAACTCTAATGTCACCTAGATACTCCAATGTCACCACAAGTATCCATGAGTTGACTATACGATATGCATCAAACAACTTCATAATCATAATATTCAATCCACACAAAGAACTCCAAGGAGCACCCCAAAGTTTCTATCGGAGAAAAGATAATGAAAACGTGCATCAACCCCTATGCATAGATTACCCCAATGTCACCTCGGGAATCCGCGAGTTGAGTGCCAAAACATATATCAAGTGAATCAATATAATACCCCATTGTCACCACGGGTATTCATATGCAAGACATACATCAAGTGTTCTCAAATCTGAAATATTCAATCCGACAATAACGAAACCTCAAAGGGAAAAGATTCGATTCATCACAACAAGGATAGAGAGGGAAGAAACACCATATGATCCAACTATATTAACAAAGCTCGCGATACATCAAGATCGTGCCAAATCAAGAACACGAGAGAGAGAGAAAGAGATAAAACACATAGCTATTGGTACAAACCCTCAGCCCCGAGGGTGAACTACTCCCTCCTCGTCATGGAGACTGCCGGGATGATGAAGATGGCATCCGGTGATGGTTTCCCCCCCTCCAGCAGGGTGCCGGAAAAGGGCTATAGATGAGATCGTGGAGGTACAGAGGCTTGCGGCGGCGTAAAAACTCATCTAGGTTAACTTTCGGGGGTTTCTAAATATATATGATTTTTTGGCGTTGGAATCACGCAAAGAAGGGCCACAGGGGGCCCACGAGGCACCAGGGCTCGCCTGGGGGGGGGGGTGGCGCGCCCTGGTGGCTCGTGGAGCCCCTGTGGGTCTTCTGGCCTCCCTCGAAGCTTCTAGTGTCTCTTATGTTCCAGAAAAAATCGTCAAAAAGTTTCGCTGCATTTGGACTTCATTTGATATAGATTTTCTGGAAAACCAAAAACAAGCAGAAAACAGCAACTGGCACTGGGCACTAGGTCAATATGTTAGTCCATGAAAATCATATAAAAGCCATATAAAAGTGCACCAAAATCATACAAAACTATAATAAACATGGCATGAATACTTCATAAATTATAGATACGTTGGAGACGTATCAGCATCCCCAAGCTTAATTCCTGCTCGTCCTCGAGTAGGTAAATGATAAAAGAAATAATTTATGAAGTGTGAATGCTAGCATAGTGCATAAGTTTGATCAATGATAATTTCAATCACTTTTCCTAGCATCATGACAACAACTTTTTCTCATAAAACTCATCATGATAAAGTAGCAATTAAAACAGAAATTTTGATGTGGAATGCTACCTATCACAATCATCATATAATCTTTTCTTTTGTTGCATGGACACTTGGACTTGAATGATTCAAAGCAATAGTCTATAATTTGACATGAAGACATAAATACTCAAGCATACTAACAAGCAACCATGTCTTTCAAAATATCAATGCTAAAGAAAGTTATCCCTAGCCCATTATGCTCAATCATTGATCCATTCATGAAACACACTCAATATTAGCTACATCCAATGCACAAGTATGACAATAGTGCTCTCTAGTTGGTGCTTTTGTAAGAGAAGATGGAGACTCAAAATAAAAATAAAAATTGCATAAAAGTAAATAGATAGGCCCTTCGCAGAGGGAAGCAAAGATTTGCTAATGTGCCAGAGCTCAAGGCTAAAATTAGAGAGATAAAATTTTTGGGAGGCATGCTTTTCCTGTCAACGAAAACGAAAGAGAATTCTCAATATCTTCCATGCTAGATACATTATAGGCGGTTCCCAAACAGAAAATAAAGTTTATTCCTTTTCCACCATTCTTTCACAATCCATGGCTAGCCGTATCCACGGGTGCCCTCCATACCAACACTTTCCAAGGAATTTATTATTATCATCATATAAGATTTTTCATTTCATCTCATTTCGGGACTGGGCATCCCTATTACCTGCCATACTCTCGTGCAATGACAAGTGAATAAACACTCATCGTGAGAATAACCCACCTAGCATGGAAAATATTGGCCACCCCCTTCCGCCTCATGAGCGGTACGGGCACACAAAATAGAAAAATTATTTTGAAAATTAGAGTTGGCACACGCAAATTTACTTGGAACGGCATGGAAATACCGCATATAGGTAGGTATGGTGGACTCATCTGGCACAACTTGGGTTTAAAGAGTTTGGATGCACAAGCAGTATTTTCGCTTAGTACAAATGAAGGCTAGCAAAAAGATTGAGAAGCAACCAACCAAAAAGCGAAAACGGTCATAAACATGCATTGAACATAACTAACACTGAATAATGCACCATAAGTAGGATATAACTTCGTTGCATAACTATTGACTTTATGTGCATGCATAGGGAATTACAAACCTTAACACTAATATTCTTACTAAATCACAATTACTCACTAACATGACTCACATATTATCATCTCCATATCGCAAAACTATTGCAAGGAATCACACTTATCATATCCAATGGTCTACATAAAAGTTTTTATTATATCCTTCTTAAATATCCATCATATTAGGACCAAATTTATATCTTAAGCATATTGGCATTACTATTGTCAACTCTCAAAATAATATAAGTGAAGCATGAGAGTGTATGACAAACTACTCCAAAAGATATAAGT
The DNA here is from genome assembly GCA_039707655.1 of Elymus sibiricus. Classification (NCBI taxonomy): domain Eukaryota; kingdom Viridiplantae; phylum Streptophyta; class Magnoliopsida; order Poales; family Poaceae; genus Elymus; species Elymus sibiricus. Next base: position 130,487,514 of record CM077666.1, on the reverse strand, counting down.
GAAGATCAATGAGTAGTTAAACAATTAAGTAGCTATGTGAAGACTCTCTCCAAATAAAGATTTCAGATCTTGATAATTTTATTAAAACAGCAAACAAAATGAAAATAAAAGGACACTCCAATAATAGCACATATCATGTGAAGAAGCAAAAACTTAGGCTAACCGATAGGTGTTGATGAAGAAAGGTGGGATGCCAACCGGGGCATCCCCAAGCTTAGTTGTTTGCGACTTCTTGGAATGTTATCTTGGGGTGCCTTGGGCATCCCCAAGCTTGAGCTCTTGTGTCTCCTTAATTCCTCTCATATCATGGCTTCTCCTAAATCTTAAAAACTTCATCCACACAAAACTCAACAAGAACTCATGAGATAAGTTAGTATAAATCAACTCAAAACCTTGACATTCTCTACTGTAACAAATCACAAAAAATATAATTAAACATTGCATACTAAATGCCTCTACATATTTAATACTCCTATCCACAAATAGAAACATTAAACTAGCAAACATATGCAGACAATGCAACTATAACAGCAATCTGTCAAAACAGAACAGTCTGTAAAGGCTGAATAAGAATCCATACTTACCTAACTCCAAAAATTCTGAAAAATGACCACGTGACAGAGAACTCATGCATTCTTACTGTGTAAAAATTTCAGATTTTTATCATGTTCTTACTATTCAGGAATATTCTGGACATAATAGAAAACTTTCTGTTTTCAAACAGCAACACATGAACTTGCAAACTGAGCATGGTAAAGGCTATAATTGGCATTTTATTGAAATAAAAGATACAAAACATTATTATTTATAACAGCAAGCAAATCTCCACAAAATAAAATGATGCTCCAAGCAAAACTCATATTATGTGACGAATAAAAATATAGCTCCAAGTGAGGTTACCGATAATGTTGAAGACGAAAGAGGGGATGCCTTCCGGGGCATCCCCAAGCTTAGACACTTGAGTCTTCCTTGAGTATTACCTTGGGGTGCCTTGGGCATCCCCAAGCTTAGTGTCTTACCGCTCCTTATTCTCCTCATATCGATATCTCACCCGAAACTCGAAAACTTCAATCACACAAAACTTAACGGAACTTGTGAGATAGGTTAGTATGATAAAAATAAATCATCCACTTAGTTACTGTCAAGACAAGATTAATAATTGTTCTCACATAATTACTACTGTATTATATCATTTCCACAATTTATATATCATAATATAAGCTATGGAAACACTAAAACAAGCAAACTATGCATCGAAAATAGAACCTGTCAAAAACAGAACAGCATGTAGTGAGTGATTTAAAAACCATACGTCTGTACCTCCAAAAATTCTGAAAAATTAGGAAAACGTAAAAAATTTGTAACCCAATACTGTGTAAAAATTTCAGAATTTTTTCACGCTCCATTACAGAATATAAATTCTAGCACTGGACGCAAAAGTTTCTGTTTTTGCACAGAATCAAATCAACAAGCATCCACACTATCCCAAAGGCTTTACTTGGCACATTATTGAAAGAAAATATATGAAACATGATTACTACAGTAGATTAATCATGTGAACACACAAAAACAGTAGGTATAAATTTTGGGTTGTCTCCCAACAAGCGCTTTTCTTTAATGCCTTTTAGCTAGGCATGATGATTTCAATGATGCTCGCATAAAAGTGAAGAATTGAAACATAAAGAGAGCATAATAAAACATAAGGAAAGCACATTTAAGCCTAACCCACTTCCTATGCATAGATTGTGAGAAAATAGTTTATGGGAGCAAGAATCAACTAGCATAGGAAGGCAAAACAAGCATAACTTCAAAACTTTCAACACATAGAGAGGAAACTTTATATTATTGAAATATGTAGAAGCATATATTACTCTCTTAAAATAATTTTCAGTAGCATCATGAATGAATTCAACAATATAGCTAGCACATAAAGCATTATTTTCATGATCCACAAGCATAGCAATTTTATTACTCTCCACATAAGCAATTTCCTTCTCATTCATAATAGTGGGAGCAAACTCAACAAAATAACTATCATGAGATACTTGATTGGCATAATCCAATTGAAAATTAAAATCATGATGACAAGTTTCATATTTATCATTATTCGTTATATCATACATGTCATCACAATAATCATCATAGATAGGAGGCATGCAATCATCATAATAAATTTTCTCATCAAAACTTGAGGGACTAAAAATATCATCTTCATCAAACATAGCATCCCCAAGCTTGTGGCTTTGCATATCATTAGCATCATGGATACTCATAGAATTCATACTAACAACATTACAATCATGCTCATCATTCAAAGATTTTATGCCAAACATTTTATTGAATTCTTCTTCTATCAATTGAGCACAATTTTCTGCTCCATCATTTTGAAGAAAGACATTATAAAGATAAATAATATGAGGCAACCTCTATTCCATATTTTTTGTAGTTTTCTTTTTATAAAAGCAAACTAGTGATAAACAAGAAACTAAAAGATTCGATTGCAAGATCAAAAGATATACCTTCAAGCACTCACCTCCCCGGCAACGGCGCCAGAAAAGAGCTTGATGTCTACTACACAACTTATTCTTGTAGACTCGTGTTGGGCCTCCAAGCGTAGAGTTTTGTTGGACAGTAGCAATTTTCCCTCAAGTGGATGACCTAAGGTTTATCAATCCATGGGAGCCGTAGGTTAAAGATGGTATCTCTCAAACAACCCTGCAACCAAATACAAGAAATCTTTTGTGTCCCCAACACACCCAATACAATGGTAAATTGTATAGGTGCACTAGTTCGGCGAAGAGATGGTGATAAAAGTGTAGTATGGATAGTAGATATAGGTTTTTGTAATCTGAAAATATAAAAACAGCAAGGTAGCAAGTAACAAAATTGAGCACAAACGGTATTGCAATGCTTAAAAACAAGGCCTAGGGTTCATACTTTCACTAGTGCAATCTCTCAACAATGCTAACATAATTGGATCATATAACCATCCCTCAACGTGCGATAAAGAATCACTCCCAAGTGCCTATTAGCAGCGAACATAAGATAGAAATTGTTTGTAGGGTACGAAACCACCTCAAAGTTATCCTTTCCGATCGATCTATTGAGCTATTCCTATAGGTGTCACAAACAGCCCTAGAGTTCGTACTAAAATAACACCATATGATACACATCAACCAACTCTAATGTCACCTAGATACTCCAATGTCACCACAAGTATCCATGAGTTGACTATACGATATGTATCAAACAACTTCATAATCATAATATTCAATCCACACAAAGAACTCCAAGGAGCACCCCAAAGTTTCTATCAGAGAAAAGATAATGAAAACGTGCATCAACCCCTATGCATAGATTACCCCAATGTCACCTCGAGAATCCGCGAGTTGAGTGCCAAAACATATATCAAGTAAATCAATATAATACCCCATTGTCACCACGGGTATTCATATGCAAGACATACATCAAGTGTTCTCAAATCTGAAATATTCAATCCGACAATAACGAAACCTCAAGGGGAAAAGATTCGATTCATCACAACAAGGATAGAGAGGGAAGAAACACCATATGATCCAACTATATTAACAAAGCTCGCGATACATCAAGATGATGCCAAATCAAGAACACGAGAGAGAGAGAGAGAGAGAGAGATAAAACACATTGCTACTAGTACAAACCCTCAGCCCCGAGGGTGAACTACTCCCTCCTCGTCATGGAGACCACCGGGATGATGAAGATGGCCTCCGGTGATGGTTTTCCCCCCTCCGGTAGGGTGCCAAAAAAGGGTTGTAGATGAGATCGTGGAGGTACAGAGTCTTGCGGCGGCGTAAAAACTCATCTAGGTTAACTTTCGGGGGTTTCTGAATATATATGATTTTTTGGCGTTGGAATCACGCGAAGAAGGGCCACAGGGGGCCCACGAGGCACCAGGGCGCGCCTGGGGAGGTGGCCCGCCCTGGTGGCTCGTGGAGCCCCTGTGGGTATTTTGGCCTCCTCCCGAAGCTTCTAGTGTCTCTTATGTTCCAGAAAAAATCGTCAAAAAGTTTCGCTGCATTTGGACTTCATTTGATATAGATTTTCTGGAAAACCAAAAACAAGCAGAAAATAGCAACTGGCACTGGGCACTAGGTCAATATGTTAGTTCATGAAAATCATATAAAAGCCATATAAAAGTGCACCAAAATCATACAAAACTATAATAAACATGTCATGAATACTTCATAAATTATAGATACGTTGGAGACGTATCAGCCCCCGGGTCTACTTTATCATATATTAGAAACCTAAAAATACCCTGCTGCAATTTATTTACTTTTATTTTATTTAGTATTTTAGTTTATCTATCTATCACTATCAGATTGAATCCTTGCAAATAACCGCTAAGAGGATTGACAACCCTCTTATTTGCGTTGGGTGCAAGTGTTTGCTTTTGTGTGTGCAGGTGCGCTTAACAGAATTCTGCTTGGTTCTCCTACTGGATTGATAACATTGGTTCTTAACTGAGGGAAATACTTATCTCTACTATACTGCATCATCCTCTCCTCTTCGGGGAAATACCAACGCAGTCTACAAGTAGCAGCCCCACGAAGTGGAAGTGTGATGCGTTCTTGGAGTCCCAAGGGCTTCACAACGACATCGCGTGGCTTGCGAACAAGGTTGGGATGGGAGTTTTCAGCAACTTCCATTACCTCACATACCGCAACATCACCATGGAGTTATATGTCCCAAACGCATCTACTTTTCCAAACACTTTTGCTCTGGTTTTGGACTCTAATTTGCATGATTTGAATGGAACTAACCCGGACTGACGTTGTTTTCAGCAGAATTGCCATGGTGTTCTTTTTGTGCAGAAATAAAAGTTCTCGGATGGACCTGAAAATTTACGGAGAATATTTTCAGAATATATAAAAAATACTGGCGAAGATAATTACCAGAGGGGGGCCACCCAGGTGCCACAAGCCCAGGGGGCGCGCCCACCCCCGAGGGCGCGCCTAACAGGCCTGTGGGCCCCTGGCAGCTCTAGCAACCCTAACTCCAACTCCATAAGTACCTATTCGTCCAGAAAAAAATCAGAGAGAAAGAATCATCGCGTTTTACGATACGGAGCCGCCACCACCTCCTGTTCTTCATTGGGAGGGCTGATCTGGAGTCCGTTCGGGGCTCCGGAGAGGGGGATTCGACGTCGTCATCATCATCAACCATCCTCCATCACAAATTTCATGATGCTCACCACCATGTGTGAGTAATTTCCTCGTAGGTTTGCTAGACGGTGATGGGTTGGATAAGATTTATCATGTAATCGAGTCAATTTTGTTAGGGCTTGATCCCTAGTATCCACTATGTTCTGAGATTGATGTTGCTATGACTTTGCTATGCTTAATGCTTGTCACTAGGGCCTGAGTGCCATGATTTCAGATCTGAACCCTTTATGTTTTCATGAATATATTTGTGTTCTTGATCCTATCTTGCAAGTTGTATGCACCTATTACGTGTTATGATCCGCATACCCCAAGGTGACAATAATTGGGATTCTTTCCGGTGATTACCGTAGTTTGAGGAGTTCATGTATTCACTATGTGCTAATGCTTTGTTCCGGTTCTCTATTAAAAGGAGGCCTTAATATCCCTTAGATTTCCTTATGGACCCCGCTACCATGGGAGGGTAGGACAAAAGATGTCATGCAAGTTCTTACTATAAGCATGTATGACTATACATGGAATACATGCCTACATTACATTGATGAATTGGAGCTATTGTGTATCGCTCTAGGTTGTGACTGTTACATGATGAATGTCATCCAACATAATTATCCATCACCGATCTAATGCCTACGCTTTTCGCATATTGATCTTTGCTAAGTTACTTTCGTTGCTGCTGCTGTTACAATCACTACAAACTGCTACTGTTACTGTTTCTGCTCCTGTTTCTATTGTTCCTACTGTGCTACTAAACACTTTGCTGCAGATATTTAGTTCTCCTGGTGTGGTTGAATTGACAACTCAACTTCTAATACTCACAAATATTCTTTGGCTCCCCTTGTGTCGAATCAATAAATTTGGGTGAAATACTACCCTCGAAGACTGTTGCGATACCCTATACTTGTGGGTTATCATGGAGCTCCTCTCCACCTTCTCCCACACTCTCGATGACTCGAGGGTGGCCCCGAGATGCTCATTCATGCTCAGAGGTGTTCAGCGCACCATGACATTGGAGCATTTCTGCAGTGCCTTCTGTTTCGAGAACCAAGGAGTTCTCGACACTAGGGGCACGCCGATTGCTGATGCGTTGGGTTCGTGGGAGCTTATCTCTGTCAAGGATGAGCATGACCTCTCTAGGAAGAAGGTATCGAGCATCCAAAACCCCACCATTCGCTACTTCATGGTTTTCATTGCCAACACTCTTTTTGGTAGGGAGAACCTTGGGGGCGTGTCGAGTTATGACATGTGTGTGCTCCACGCAGCACTGCACCCTGATTACACCCCAAGCCTAACTTGGGAACTTTTCTTATGCATCACCTCGGTAGGCAGCACAAGCAGCCGAGGGGGAATATTGTTGTGGGAGGCATAGTGACTCAGCTTGCCGAGCACTTTGGCCTCGATCTTGATGAGATGCAGCACATCCCAGGCCCTATGGCACTCAACTGTAGAATTATGATCAACACTCATTTCATTGGGCCCGTGCAAGGGGAGCATTGCTACAAATGCCCCCTACCTAACACGCACTCTGTCGATGTTCGCTTGCCCTTACCGCAAGAATTTACTGTTTCTACGCGTGATATGTGGGTACTCTCTGTTGATGATATCAACGAGTACCGCTACGAGGCTGGTTTTGGGAACATTGCTCAACCCGAACCCGCTCCAGAGTGGGAGGCTGCAGCAGAAGGTCCTGCCCACAGTTGGGATGCATGGGGTAATGCCCCTCAGTATGCACCCAACTTTCCACCACAGCCTGCACCGCAATATGCACCACAGGTTAACTTTGGGCAGCCACGTGACTATGTGCCTAGGGTTGAGTTCCAACAGTTGCAGCAGCAGGTAGGAGGGATCCGTATGGACCTCCGAGAGGTCAACAACAACATTAACCTGCTGAGTGGGAATATGCAGTCCCTCTTTTCTTTTTGGCAGCCACAACCTGGCATGGGAGGCCAGTCCTCTAGCGGCCCCTCTCAGATGCAGTGGCCACACTTTGGCCAAGGGGGCGACGATGACGAGGACATGGACTAGAGAGTAGGCCAAGAGCCTAAGCTTGGGGGAGCTAATCCCCTAGTTATCCATGCATGCATATTTATTTTTCTTTCATTTGTTTTTGTATTTTGCATGTTTATTTTTAGTTTGCATAATAAAATGAGGAGCACACTTTGGTCTTGCCTTGTTGTAGTTCTTTTCGTTTGTTTTCTTTGGGCCTACAGGTTTGTTCTCTACTAGCAAGAAGAAATAAAGAAAATGAATTGGGACTTGATGGAGGGGAAGAATGAGCCAGCGTGAGAAGGTATAACATATACATAATCCCTTGTCTCGCAATATTATTTGAGGAAGAATTTTCAGTTGATTGGCTGCACTTGAATTAGTTCCCCATGATAGTTGAATATCATCTAGTCATAACTCCCAATTTCAGATTTTGCTAGTCAAACCTTGTGGGAAAGCATGTTTTTGTTTTAATGAAAATCTGAAAATTTTAGAGGTCAGGAACTTTCGAAGAGAACGAGTACTTAAGCAATTCAACTCCACATGCTGATTTTGATTGACTTGATGACACCTATTGATGGAGTTGTTTAGAGGGATGAATATTTGAAGTGGTTGAGGTTATGCCAAAATTTATTCGCAATACTTAAATCGTGGAGCACCAGCCCTAGGCTGGCTTTACGTCTCATTGCTATATGTTGAGATAATTCGCGTAACTGCAACTCCGTCACGAACTTGGGGATTGTGTAGTGAACGATTGACCTTCCCCAAGGGAGTGTGCAAGTGGTAAATAAAAGCATTGATCGCTGAGCTCAAAAGAGACAACCATCCTTGATCCATAGTGCATGAAATTGAGCCACAGCAGAACCCAATTGCATATAGTGAATTTTGGCATAACCCCATCACCGAGAGTTGAAATCCCAAAGAACAATGAGTGAGAGAAGTGTTTAAGAGCCTTGACTAGGAGGCATTAGTGGGTGTCAATGAAAAACTTGAGTACTTTGCTATCTTTGATCTCCAAACCTTCTAAATGCATTTTGATGATTGAGCTTAAGTTGAATATCCATCTAATAGATGAACACCTTCATTTGCCTAAACACTTGGTTAGCGAAGAAAATTTGTATTGAGAAATTATAACTAATGGTATGAGACTATACGCGGTTAGGCAATGAGTTTAGGTGCAGCTATTCAATTGGAAATACGTTCTTGAATGATCTTGCAGTATAAGAGAGGATGGATATCATGTATTTTCTCGAGCCGGTAATTGATAACCCACAAGTATAGGGTATCGCAACAGTTTTCGAGGGTAGAGTATTCAACCCAAATTTATTGATTCGACACAAGGGGAGCCAAAGAATATTTGCAAGTATTAGCAGTTGAGTTGTCAATTCAACCACACCTAGAGACTAAATATCTGCAGCAGAGTGATCAGTAGCATAGTAGTATGATAGTTTGGTAGCAGTAGCAATAAGAGTAACGGTAACAGTAACGGTAGCAGCAATAGTAATAGCAATTGTGACAGCAGTAGCAACAGTGGTAACTTAGCAAAGAACAATATGTGAAAAACTCATAGGCATTGGATCGGTGATTATGTTGGATAACATTCATCATGTAATAGTCATAACCTAGGGCAACACAGAACTAGCTCCAATTCATCAATGTAATGTAGGCATGTATTCCGTATATAGTCATACGTGCTTGCGATAAGAACTTGCATGACATCTTTTGTCCTACCCTCCCGTGGTAGTGGGGTCCATAAGGAAACTAAGGGATATTAAGGCCTCCTTTTAATAGAGAACCGGAACAAAGCATTAGCACTTAGTGAATACATGAACTCCTCAAACTACGGCAATCACCGGAAAGAATCCCAATTATTGTCACCTTGGGGTATGCGGATCATAACACGTAGCAGGTGCATACAACTTGCAAGATCGGATCAAGAACACAAATATATTCATGAAAACATAAAGGGTTCAGATCTGAAATCATGGCACTCGGGCCCTAGTGACAAGCATTAAGCATAGCAAAGTCATAGGAACATCAATGTCAGAACATAGTGGATACTAGGGATCAAGCCCTAACAAAACTAACTCGATTACATGATAAATCTCATCCAACTCATCACCGTCCAGCAAGCCTACGAAGGAATTACTCACTCCCGGCGGTGAGCATCATGAAATTGGTGATGAAGGATGGTTGATGATGACGATGCCGGAAGATCCCCCTCTCCGGAGCCCCAAACGGACTCCAGATCTGGCCTCTTGATGAAGAACAGGAGGTGGCGGCGACTCCGTATCGTGAAACACAATAAAACTTCCTCTCTTATTTTTTTCTCTGGAATTGTGAATTTATAGGCTTGGAATTAGGGTCAGCGGAGCCACGTGGGCCCCATGAGGTACCAGGGCGCGCCTAGGGGGGTGGCGCGCCCTGGTGCCTCGTGGGCACTGGGTGGCCCCCCTTCTGTTGATTCTTGCGCCAATAATTTTTATATATTCCATAAAAATTCTCCAAAAAGTTTCATCCAAATCCAAGAACTTTGATTTCTGCACAAAAACAACACCATGGCAATTCTGCTGAAAACAGCGTCAGTCCGGGTTAGTTTCATTCAAATCATGCAAATTAGAGTCCAAAACAAGAGCAAAAGTGTTTGGAAAAGTAGATACGATGGAGACGTATCAACTCCCCCAAGCTTAACTCATTGCTTGTCCTCAAGCAATTCAGTTGACAAACTGAAAGTGATAAAGAAAAACTTTTACAAACTCTTTTGTTCTTGTATCTATATATATGCTTAAATAGTGTCCAAGTTTTCAACAAAGATTATAACTAACCATGCAAATGATAACTCTTAGAAATTATATTCACTCATGTCGATGGCATAATCAACTAGAGAGCAATAATAAGATATCTCAAATGCCAACACTTTGTCAAAACAATCATGATATAATATGACAACATGGTATCTCGCTAGCCCTTTCTGAGACCGCAAAACATAAATGCGGAGCACCTCCAAAGTTCAAGCAGCGACTAAACATTGTAATTCATGGTAGAAGAGATCCAGTCATGATGCACACAACATTAACTATACACAATGCATGAGAATGACAATACTGCTCTCAGGTCTGGTGCTTATTTGAGAAGGTGATGACTCAACAATAAAAGTAAAATAACATAAAAGTACATAGATAGGCCCTTCGCAGAGGGAATCATGGATTTGCAGAGGTGCCAGAGCTCGAAGCTTAAATCAGAGATAAATAGAATTTTGGGAGGTATGCCTTTCCTGTCAACGTCACGACCGAGAGTTTTCAATATCTTCCATGCTAAACACATTGGCGGCGGTTCCCAAGCGGTAAAGTAAAGTTTACTCCCCCTCCACCAACAATCACAAGCCATGGCTAGCCGAATCCTCGGGTGCCCTCCATACCAATAACTTTCCGGGGGAGTTTGTTTTATTGTTTTGCAATTTTAATAATGGGACTGGGCATCCCGATTACCAGCCCCTCTCGTGCAAGGACAAGTGAGTAAACACTCGTCATGAGAATAACCCGCTTGGCATGGAAGATACTGACCGCCCCCTGTCGCTCCATGAGCGGTACGGGCACACAAAACAGATGTTCATTTGAATATTTAGAGGTGGCACATGCAAATTTACTTAGAACGGCAGAGTAATACCACATATAGGTAGATATAGTGGACTCATCTGGAATAACTTTGGTTTAGGGGTTTTGATGCACAAGCAGCATTCCCGCTTAGTACAGGCGAAGGCTAGCAAATAGGTTGAGAAGCGACCAGCTAGAGAGCGAAAACGGTCATAATCATGCATTATGAATAATCAACATTGAATACTAGCATGAGTAGGATATAAGCACCATGAACATAAATATCGTGGAGGCTATGTTGGTTTTGAATCAACTACATGCGTGAACATGTGCCAAGTCAAGCCACTCGAAACATTCAGAGGAGGATACCATATCATCATACTACATCACAATCATTTTGATGCATGTTGACACCCAAGGTAAATCATTATCCACTCCTAGCTACTTAAGCATGGCATGAGCAACTATAATCTCTAATTGTCATCATAAACATGCTTAATCATAATATGCTGAATCATGGATACTGATTAAAACATATTTACAAAAACAAAGAACAAGTTGAGTTCATACCCACTTTTCCTTGCCACAGTCACTTCATCAAATCATCGTCATTATTGCCTCTCACTTGCACGACCGAATGATATGAAAATAAAAATAATGCAAGTGTGCCATGGACTAAGCTAGAATCTGCAAGCATTTTATTTAAAGGAGAAGACAAGGTAATATGGGCTTTTTGTTAGATCAACAATAATGCATACGAGAGCCACTCAACATTTTCATTGTGGTCTTCTCCTTACATTGACTCAACAAAAGAAAAGAATTTCAGAGAAACACACTGAAATATTTTTGGAGTTTTTAGTTTTTCTGAAGAAAGCAAATTAAAGAAGAAAAACGAAAACGAGAAAAGGAAACTATTTACACGGGGGAACTCCCAGCAAGTAAAATAAGAAACGGGAAATCTTTTTGGGTTTTCTTTTAATTCTACAACTAATTAAGCTAGAAAGAAAAACCGAAAAGAAACGAGAAATATTTTTGGATTTTCTCAAAGTTTTTCAAACACACAAGAAGAAAGCGACAAAATAAAACTAGCATGGATTATACAATGAAAAAGTATGAACACCGACAACTGGAATGAAATGTGCGATCATGAATAAAATGTCGGTGGGAAATACGTACTCCCCCAAGCTTAGGCTTTTGGCCTAGCTAGGTTATCGCTGATACGTCCATTTTGCATCATGTTTTCCTACTGTTATTTATAGTGTTTTTAATCAATATAACACTTTGCGGAGCAATTCTAATGCCTTTTCTCTCTTAATATGCAAGATTTACACAAGGAGGGAGATTGCCGGCAGCTGGAATTCTGGACCTGAAAAAGCTATGTCAGAGATACCTATTCTGCACATCTCCAAATGAGCTGAAATTTCACAGAGATTTATTTTGGAATAAATAAAAAATACTGGAAGCAAGAAGTACCAGAGGGGGCCACCCAGGTGCCCACGAGGCACCAGGGCGCGCCACCCCCAGGCGCGCCCTGGTGGCTCGTGGGGCCCCTGGCCAGCCTCTGGCCCCCATTTTCTGGTATATAAGCCCATTTACCCTAAAAAAATTAGGAGAAGACTTTTGGGACGGTGCACCACCGTCTCGAGGCGGAACTTGGGCAGGAGCACTTTTGCTCTCCGGCGGAGAGATTCTGCCGGGGATACTTCCCTCCGGGAGGGGGAAATCGAAGCCATCGACATCACCAACGATCCTCTCATCATGGGAGGATCAATCTTCATCAACATCTTCACCAGCACCATCTCATCTCAAACCCTAGTTCATCTCTTGTATTCAATCTTTGTCTCAAAACCTCAGATTGGTACCTGTGGGTTGCTAGTAGTGTTGATTACATGTTGTAGTTGATGCTAGTTGGTTTATTTGGTGGAAGATTATATGTTCAGATCTATTGTGCTATTTAATACCCCTCTGATCTTGGACATGAAGATGATTTGTGAGTAGTTACTTTTGTTCTTGAGGACATGGGAGAAGTCTTGTCATAAGTAATCATGTGAGTTTGGTATTTGTTCGATATTTTGATGATATGTATGTTGTTGATTCTCTTAGTCGTGTCATGTGAACGTCGACTACATGACACTTCACCATCTTTGGGCCTAAGGGAATGCATTGTGGAGTAGTAATTAGATGATGGGTTGCTAGAGTGACAGAAGCTTAAACCCTAGTTTATGCGCTATTCCGTAAGGGGCTGATTTGGATCCATATGTTTAATGCTATGGTTAGAGTTATCTTAATTCTTGTTTCGTAGTTGCGGATGCTTGCGAAAGGGGGTAATCATAAGTGGGAGGTTTGTTCAAGTAAGAACAGCACCCAAGCACCGGTCCACCCACATATCAAATTATCAAAGTAGCGAACGTGAATCAAACCAACATGATGAAAGTGACTAGATGAAATTCCCATGTGTCCTCGAGAGCGCTTTACTTATTATAAGAGATCGTTCTGGCTTGTCCTTTGCTATAAAAAGGATTGGGCCACCTTGCTGCACTCTTTGATACTATTGCTATTTGTCACTTGTTACAAATTATCTTGCTATCAAACTACTCGTTACCGATAATTTCAGTGCTTGCAGAAAATACCTTGCTGAAAACCGCTTGTCATTTCCTTCTGCTTCTCGTTGGGTTCGACACTCTTACTTATTCAAAGGACTACGATTGATCCCCTATACTTGTGGGTCATCAAGACTCTTTTCTAGCGCCGTTGCCGGGGAGTGAAGCGCCTTTGGTGAGTGGATTTTGGTAAGGAAACATTTATATTGCCGGGGAGTGAAGCGCCTTTGGTCATCAAGACTGTCACTTGTCACTATGGAAAGTAATCCTTTGAGGGGTTTGTTCGGGGTATCTTCACCTCGACCGGAAGCACTAAGTGTTGCTCCTCAACCTACTGCACCTACTGAAAATATTTATTATGAGATTACTTCTGGTATGATAGAGAAACTGCTAGCTAATCCTTATGCAGGAGATGGAACGGTACATCCTGATATGCACTTGATCTATGTGGATGAAATTTGTGGATTGTTTAAGCTTGCAGGTTTATCCGGAGATGGAGTTAAGAAGAAAGTATTCCCTTTATCTTTGGAGGGAAAGGCATTGACATGGTATAGGCTATGTGATGATACCGATACATGGGACTGGAACCGATTGAAATTAGAATTCCACCAGAAATTTTATCCTATGCATTTGGTTCATCGTGATCGGAATTATATATATAATTTTTGGCCTCGTGAAGGAGAAAGCATCGCTCAAGCTTGGGGGAGGCTTAAGTACATGATGTACACATGCCCCAACCATGAGCTCTCAAGAGAAATTATCTTACAGAATTTTTATGCTCGGCTTTCTCTTGATAATCAAACCATGCTCGATTCTTCTTCGACTGGCTCCTTTATGAAGAAAACTATTGAATTCAGATGGGATCTTCTAGAAAGAATTAAATGCAACTCTGAAGATTGGGAACTCGACAAAGGTAATGAGTTAGGTATAATACTTGAGTTCGATTGTTTTAAATCTTTTATGGCTACCGATGCTTTTCACAAGTTTAGCACTAAATATGGACTTGACTCTGAGATAGTAGCCTCCTTTTGTGAATCATTTGCTACTCATGTTGATCTCCCTAAGGAGAAGTGGTTTAAATATCATCCCCCTGTTAAAGAAAAGATTGAGGAACTCGTTAGTGTTAAAGAAGAAACAATTGTTTACCATGTTGATCCAGTTGTGCCTACTGCTTATATTGAGAAACCACCTTTTCCTGTTAGGATTAAGGAACATGCTAAAGTTTCAACTGTGGTTAACAAAAGTAATATTAGAGCACCTAAACCCTCCGAACAAATTAAAGTTGAACCTAATATTGCTATGGTTAAAGATCTCTTGGTCGATAATATAGATGGGCATGTTATTTACTTCTGTGATGAAGCAGCTAGAATTGCTAAACCAGATCCTAAAGATAAAAACAGACCTGTAGTAGGCATGCATGTTGTCTCTGTTAAAATATGAGATCATTGTTATCATGGCTTATGTGATTTGGGTGCTAGTGTGAGTGCTATTCCGTTTACCTTATACCAAGAAATTATGAATGATATTGCACCTGTTGAAATATAGGACATTGATGTTACTATTAAGCTTGCAAACAGAGATACCATTACACCGCTTGGGATCGTTAGAGATGTTGAAGTCTTGTGTGGAAAAATAAAATACCCTACTGATTTTCTAGTCCTCGGTTCTCCGCAAGATGATTTTTGTCCAATTTTATTTGGTAGACCTTTCTTGAACACTGTTAATGCCAGGATTGATTGCGCTAAAGAAATTGTTAGTGTTAATTTTGGTGTTATGTCTCATGAGTTTAATTTCTTCAAGTTTCGTAGACAACCTCATGACAAAGAATTTCCTAGTAAAGATGAAATTATTGGTCTTGCTTCTATTGCCGTACCTCCTACTGATCTGTTAGAACAATATTTGCTAGACCATGAAAATGATATGCATATGAATGAAAGAAATGAAATAGATAGGATGTTCTTTGATCAACCACCTATCCTTAAACACAATTTGCCTGTTGAAACTCTTGGAGGCTCTCCTCCACCTAAGGGCGATCCTGTATTTGAATTGAAGCAATTGCCTGATACATTGAAATATGCCTATCTTGATGAAAAAAGATATATCCTGTTATTATTAGTGCTAACCTTTCAGAGCATGAAGAAAAGAGATTACTTAAAACTCCGAGGAAGCACCGAGCTGCTATTGGATATACTCTTGATGATCTTAAGGGCATTAGTCCCACTCTATGTCAGCATAAAATTAATATGGAGCCTGATGCTAAACCAGTTGTTGACCACGAACGACGATTAAATCCTAAGATGAAAGAGGTGGTAAGAACTGAAATATTAAAGCTTCTGGAAGTAGGTATAATCTATCCCATAGCTGATAGTAGATGGGTAAGTCCCGTTCCTTGTGTCCCTAAGAAAGGAGGTATCACCGTTGTTCCTAATGATAAAAATGAACTCATTTCACAAAGAATTGTAACTGGTTATAGGATGTGTAACATCCCAAAATTCTAAATTTTGGAATGTTATATTAATTAAATAAATAGGAATGATTGTTTGATTGATTGACTAAAAGTGAGTGAAATTTGAAACTTTTTAATAGTTTGATGAGAGGGAATGAAATGACTTTCCCAAAACTTTCACTTTGCATTTTGATCCTCAAGAATTCAAATTCATTTCATCACAAAACCCTAGAGAGAAGATGAAATGACTTCTTCCATTTAAAGAAAATGACAAGGGATTTGAAAATGATTTGAATCCCATTTGAAATATTTTCAAACCAGAAACTTTATGCAACTCAATGATTTTCATGAGAGAGGATAAAATGACTTCTTCAAATTATATGAAATATGAGTTGGAAGTTTAAAAGAAGGATTTGAAAGTGGGTTGAAATTCAAATTCAAACCCAATTTGGAGTTATTTGGTTTTTATTCAAATTATTTTTCTCCTAAAAATAAATACATGGAAAATAGGGTAACATGATTCCCTTTAACAAAAAAATGGAGAAAGATAAATTTGAATGCATTTTTGTATTTTTAAAATAATTTTATTTGTATTTTAAATGCACCAGTTGCATTGTTTGAATTATTAGATTTTGTGTGAAATTTATTTGAACTTCAAAAATAGTTCATCTTGTATAAAATGTTTTTATGAAAATTTTTATATATAATATGACTATGTAATTTTAACTTGATTTTGTTTAGTTTTATTTTGTTGTTGTCTGTTTTATTAAACAAAAAAAACGGCCAAAGCCAGACGCCCGAGGCGCTAGCCGCCGGCCCAGCTAGCCTAATAGGCCCACGACCTCTCTCTCCCTCCCGAAAACCCTTCCCACCGGTCACCCGATCCCCTCCCGCTCGCTCTCTCCCGCTGACCGCTGGGCCCCGCCCCTTTCTTCTTCTTCCCCACGCCATGGACAGAGGCCACAGCTCGCACGCCTCACCGGCCGATTTTCTCGCGAAGATCGCCTCGCCCACAGCCCCTTGCCCACGCAAGACCCCCTATAAATACCGCAGCTTTTCTCCTCGTCCGATTTTCGGAAAAATCTCGATCTCCCGTGCCCGTTTCACCCTGATCCGATCTCATCAGAGTTCACTGTCGCCTGAAGCTTTCGCTGGATGATTTCGACGCCGCCAAAGGTTCCCGAGCACCCTGGCCCTCTGATTCTTTCTCCCTCGATCCGCCGCATCTCTCAGACCCTTTTTCTCACACAGCTCCGCAAGGGAAAGGGCTTCCCGACGACTTCCGCATCTCGCCGGCGCCGCCCTCTGCTCTAGCCGCTCGTCACCATTGCAAGAGGACGCCCCCGACGCTGAAGAGGTCACCCCCGAGCTCGCCTTCACGCGACGCACCCCGTCCGACCCTTCCCCGAGTCCGGCGATCACCAGGACGAGTAGTACGTCCACCTCCAGACGCCGCGGTCATCTTCTTCTCCGGCGACGTCCCCGACCACCACCGCTGTAAGCCAGCCCCACTCCCCTCCGTTAGATCTTGAAGCAACGGTCCAGATTAGATCCACCATTTTTTTTATTTTGCCTAAACATTTTTTGTTACGCACCGGCCGTCCTCTAGTTAAGCTACGCAACGGACACCCCCGTAGCCGTCCGATCTAGATCTGACCGTCAGTGTAGATTTGTTTTATTTATATTTTTATTTTTCGAGTCGTTTTCTCTAGTTGCCGTCCGTCCGCTAGTTCATCCCGCAGCGCACACCCCGTCACCCAACCGCGCGCTGCCACGTGGCCACTAGCCGACCCGTAGAGTTTTAGTTTTTTTTTTCTGTTATGTTTTATTTTCAGATTAGTTTCTGTTTTAGATTTGCTATATCTTTTAGGTTTTAAATCCTTTTTGACTGATTCTTTTTGCATTAGATTACGATATTCATCTAGTTTCTGTAGATATCAAGTTTGGCCATGTTTGAATAGCTTAAATTTGAATTTGCAAGAATTTGCTTCTAGCACTGTTTTGTGAATAACTTGAGTTTAAAAACAGATTTTGACTTGATTCTTTTTGCTACTGGTTTTTGTGACCCTATCTATCAGTAGAATTAACTTGGTGAATTTTAGAATTATTAAAAATTAGGTTTTAATGAAAACAGTACTGTTTTAGTGTTTTATAGGTTTTGTGTTATTTCTTTTAACTTTAAATTGCTTTAAATTGTTTTCTTTAGTTCTTTTGACATATTCTTTTTAGTTTCTGTTAAGATTTCAGTAGCTATTTTATTTGTAGTAAAAATATATACTTTTTGTATTTTATTTCTTTTATCCTACTAGAAAACTTGCTGTGAGGATTATAGGAGTTTCACAAATGATTTTAATGTGATTCTTTTTGCATAAAATTATCTGTGTGTTTTTCTTTCTGTTATTTAGTAAAAACTTTATTTTTGTTTCTATTAAAAATTTATTTGGTGGCAGAAAACTTTTGTAGCTTATTTTACTTGTAGTAAGCCTTTGCTTTGAGTTTTAGAGTTTTCTTTGGTTTTATTTGAGTTTTTATTATTGACTTCTTTATTGTTTTATTTGTTGATTGTTATTTTGAGTGCTAGAATTGATTGCTAGAATGTTTGCTTATGTGAATGCTATGTTTGATTATATAGATTTTCTCGGAGTGACGAATAGTTCTATCAAGTTCATTTTCTGAGAGGGATAATATCTTCATCAACTTACCAGGCAAGTTCACTTTGACCATCTGTTTTTACCTAAGTTTTATTTGCATGTAGTATCATCCTT
Source organism: Elymus sibiricus (assembly GCA_039707655.1). Taxonomy (NCBI): domain Eukaryota; kingdom Viridiplantae; phylum Streptophyta; class Magnoliopsida; order Poales; family Poaceae; genus Elymus; species Elymus sibiricus. Next base: position 130,468,923 of record CM077666.1, on the reverse strand, counting down.
CCAACAATTCCTCTAGTAGTGATATTGAATTCTTGTAGTTGAGTAGAATGCATGAGGTAGGAACCCATCTCCCTGTTACCAAGCCCGGGATGTTGTTTAGTTTCAAAGCTACGCTATAGTAGACGGGGTTGGTATGAGTGCTCGGGAGTGGTGTGAGAAGGTGGACTCTACGTCAATGACGACAACTTCATGATGGCATCTGCAAGGACTGCATCTTCAAGGCCTCAAGATTTCGAGACTCGAGACAAGATTTCAATACACACTACTGGGTGAAGGATGGATTTGATGGGCACCCTGGAGTAACCAGTGGATGGCCGGGATGCATGGAGAAGCGCCATGACATCTTGCGGAAAGCTTCACCCAGATTCAAAGAGACGGAAGAATACTTCATGCCCGGAAGCTTACCTGTGCAACCGCAAGTCATTATGGGCTCTGGCTTGGTTGACCTTAGTTGTGACTCTGTCTGGGACGGTGCTAGCAGATGTAGAACTATGGTAGGATTGGATGAGCACCGGACAGTGGTCAGAGGAACTCTTCGGAAGACCATGTTTCTGTTGTCTTGTTCTCAAACACCCTGAAGTGCGAGAACGTAAAGAGAGGGATCGAATCTTGTGGGTAAAGTGCACAACAGTCTGCAGAGTTAAAACCTAATCGATTAGCCGTGTCCCCGGTTATAGACAATTTGAGCCTCTGGACTTGGATCTATCTCTGAACTCTCAACACTGGACTGATAACTAATTGTGGGCAACATATGATACTTATGGGGAGACATCGATTGGCGGAACCATGTCATAGTAGATAACTCTGTAGGGAAGACTCCTGACTTACTCCTTTGTTGTAGGGAAAATAAATCCAGCTTTTATGCAAAAACTCAGACACAGAGCCACAAAGCCATAATTGCATATAGTATAGTTTTATCATCTGCTTTCTTATAGTGATCTTGTCGGTACATTCAATGTACTGACCTACACGGCTGCAACGTATTATGTTGCAGGATTTTCTACGACGAGTGAGTTTCATTGTAGGGTTACGGTCTACACTCAACCTGCCGATGGCGTTGATGGGACTCCACACCCGATTGACTGTTTCCGCTGAGACTTATGAGGTATATATCAGTTTTACATTATTTATACATGTGATTGCACTTTGATATATACATTGATGTACTGTGTGCCAGCATACCGATCCAGGGATGGCACAGATACACAGAGGCTTGACCGTTTGAGGTTGGGTCGCTACAGAGATGGTATCAGAGCACATGTTGACTGTAGGACGTGACCCTGGTAATCAGAATGCCCGTAGGATAGGATATCTCTAAAACTTTATTTTCAAAAAGACCCTTAGTTCTCATTTTATCAAATGGTCCCTCTTACCTCAATTAGTTAGAATATATCCCTTCCCCTTTTGACCACACGGAGGATCAACCGAAGCCACTCCAAGAAGGACCAGATATCGGATAACTGATGGCCACTTCGGAGTAATGAAGATTTCACCATGCATTAGAATAATTGAAGCTACAACGGTTGAAGACTCCGAAGAATCGAAGAGATTGAAGACCCTGAAGAATCCCAGAATTATTATGACCTTTAGAAGACCAAACCCCTGTTGTATACTCACATTAGATGCGATGAATTGTGAGCTGTCATTTGTGTGTGTTTTTCCGACAGCCACAAATAAAACCAATTTTCAAAACTATTGTTTGTATTGTGTGAATCTCCCTCTATCCCTCTCTCGTATCTCATCCCAAAACCCTTGGACCCAATGAATGAAGATGGACTTGTATTCTCTGGACCGATGACTCAGCCGGAGGCAGAGCTATGGATTCAGAACATGGAAACCCACTTCGGGAAAAACTTGGTTGCAAGGAAGTATGAGGTTCAATACGCTCTTCAGTACTTTACAAAAAGTGTTGCAACATGGTGGAAAATGCATCAAGCCATACGAGGAAGTAACAGAGCAAAAACTTGGGAGGAATTCAAGGAGACTCTGTTAAGATCCCGTCTTATCCGGAAGAACGGTGATAAATCGATGAACAAATCTTGTGCTTGCAAGATATGCGGAGAAATAGGACACACCCAGGAAGAACACAAGGATGGATGCCCTCATTGTGAAGACAATCACCCGGATGGAGAATGCCCAACCAGGATGGTGACATGTTTCTTCTGTGAAGGAACTACTTATTACCCGGCTCAATGCCAAATGTACCCCAAGGTATAAGAAATCATGAAGAAGCAGAAGGAAGCCATGAAGGAAACCTTCAGGGAAGATTTAGGTGAACCTGTGATGAAGAAAGATGTTGACCCTGATGGAGAAGGTCTAACCAGATTTTACTCCCATGCCTGCTATTCCTGTGGGGAAGAAGGACATTCTTCACAGTATTGCACGAAGGAAAGAAAAGAGTATCTGGGACACTTTCCGACAGAAAAAGTGGAGTTTGATCCAAAGGAAATAGAAGGTTTGATTGGAACAAAGAAGCCCAGGAAGAGAAAACAAAGACATCCTCAGAACAACCCAATTTCTACCGAGAAGGACCTGAGTCATATCACATGTTTCAAGTGCAAGAATTCAGGTCACTACTCCAATAAATGCCCAGGAAAGGAACCAAGAACCCGGGAAGCAGGCACAATCACCAAGAAGCCCCGAGACTTGTCGGAAATCGTTTGTTTTCACTGCAAGGAAGCAGGACATTTTGCTACTAAATGTCCAGTTAAGAAGAAAGCTAAATATGAGTAGATGAATATTGGATGAATAAGTGTAATAGGAGATACTCAGTTTTCTTAAGGATGTTGATTTGAATTATGTAATGGAAGTCTTAGAGATTGTAATAATTCATGAATCAATAAAGTTGATATGTCATATGCTGAAAGGACTGTATGAAGTTGTTATTTTTGAAATGATTAGGTGGGTAAACATGGATAAAAAATGAGTTGTTGATGCATAAACTGGGGTTTTGATAAAGTACAAGGATACAATAGAATATGGTCAATGGATAACCCAGTACATCTTGTTTTAAGGATGACAATACCCTGTAAGATGTTGGGAATTGAATTTGAAGTTTTGTTTGGATGATATGAATGTTTACCCAAGGAGATACATACATTATTCTGAATACCCCTTCTATCTTACAACTGTAGATGACAACCCTTTATGAGTCTTTCCTCAAGGGCCCGGAAACGATCATGACCCTGACAAGTGATCAGGATTACCCAAGAATCCTGAAGGACATGATGAAGCATATTCACCTTGAAGGAGATGCAGTTTACAAAGGTTATCCCTTCATGGAAAAAGGAGTGGAACTTTGGTACGTGGAGGTACACCTCCACCGTGTGAAAGGAGTTTGCCCAAAGACTATGGGGCAGTACTTTTCATTTCCTGAGTACCCCGAACAACTTTCTTCGACTCTGTTCATGAAGCTGCCATGGAAGCCATACGTCAGATTGGAGAAATACTGGAAGCAAGGCTCCGTCACACACTCAGGAATACCGGAGAGAGGTACATGCAGAGATGATGGAGATGAAGCTCATGGCCATCATGATGAAACAAAAGGTGGATCATTTCAAGGAGCACCTCGCTCAATTCCAGTGGGACTAAATAATCCTCAAGGAGGACCCATAAATAAAGTTGGAAGTAATGCTTGACCATACCAACTATGTGGATGGCAGCATTTGTAATAAAGTACTTTTGATTGGAGTTTTGAGAAATGATTAATGATGTAATAAAGGATTTGATATGAAAAGAATACGATTTATGGATGACTTTGTGCATTTCATGGTGATATTTCTCTGTGTGAACACCAAACCAATGGAAAGGAAAATGTATTCCACTAAGTGGAGTTTGGACGAAATAAGTTTGATTTCGTGGTTACCCCAAGAGTATGACAGAATGAAGTACTATTGGATTTATAGGAAGTGTAATGGTGGAATATGGAACAGTTGTAACTCCACGGATGAGTTAAAACTATACAAGTGCTGAAGTGGACCCATAACCCACAGGCCCAGGATATGACCAAGGTACAAGCACAATCTTGTTGAAGGAAGAATTCTGGAAGAAGTTGTGATTTAACCAACAAATGTTTCATAGGGAGGTTACGCAAAAACCCGAGAGTTGTGAAGAAACGATAGATGTTATATTTTGGCTTGCAGAATTAATGGATTTACCCGAACCCGGTTCGAGGACAAGAAAAATTCTGCAATGCTTGTGAGAATGCCCGAGTGTTAGAAATATGAGATCCACTAAACCTTATACAGGGTAATGATTTGGGTGCGGAATGGATTGATCACCATATCGACTTACTCGTGTCATTCGCTCTCGCTATTTGGAATGGTAAATCTAGAGTGACTTACCCATAGTAGAGAGACGACGATCGTTGAAAGCCTTGTTTAAGCCTTAGAATGGTATGTTAAGAAATCCTAGTACCAGGCAGTTGTTGCCAAACGTAGGTTATATGGTGAGATTCAACCCAGACCATTTTCCTACAGGAAACCACAAACTGTTGATCACCATGAGAATCCCGATAGTAGTTTAGTATTGATGACATGCCTGTCAGCCAAGAAGACCCAGTCTCGGAAGAACCTCACCAAGATGTAAGGACACAAGAATTGAGGAAAAGGTTATGCCCCTACCGGAAGAGCCTTAGTGTTGGAGTTATCCTGAAGATGTGAGCAGACCGACACCGTCAACCTAAGGATGGGGAACATGAATTTTGAAGGAACCATGACTATGATTTTAAGTGTGGTAGCACCCCAGACTTTCCGATCAATGGATTTGCTGGAAGACCCCCAACCCTAACCTTTTCTTGCTAGCCTCCCCGAATCTCGAGGACGAGATTCATTTTTAAGTGTGGTAGATTTGTAACATCCCAAAATTCTAAATTTTGGAATGTTATATTAATTAAATAAATAGGAATGATTGTTTGATTGATTGACTGAAAGTGAGTGAAATTTGAAACTTTTTAAAAGTTTAACGAGAGGGAATGAAATGACTTTCCCAAAACTTTCACTTTGCATTTTGATCCTCAAGAATTCAAATTCATTTCATCACAAAACCCTAGAGAGAAGATGAAATGACTTCTTCCATTTAAAGAAAATGACAAGGGGTTTGAAAATGATTTGAATCCCATTTGAAATATTTTCAAACTAGAAACTTTATGCAACTCAATGATTTTCATGATAGAGGATAAAATGACTTCTTCAAATTATATGAAATATGAGTTGGAAGTTTAAAAGAAGGATTTGAAAGTGGGTTGAAATTCAAATTCAAACCCAATTTGGAGTTATTTGGTTTTTATTCAAATTATTTTTATCCTAAAAATAAATACATGGAAAATAGGGTAACATGATTCCCTTCAACAGAAAAATGGAGAAAAATAAATTTGAAAGCATTTTTGTATTTTTAAAATAATTTTATTTGCATTTTAAATGCACCAGTTGCACTGTTTGAATTATTAGATTTTGTGTGAAAATTATTTGAACTTCAAAAATAGTTCATCTTGTATAAAATGTTTTTATGAAAATTTTTATATATAATATGACTATGTCATTTTAACTTGATTTTGTTTAGTTTTATTTTGTTGTTGTCTGTTTTATTAAACAAAAAAAACGGCCAAAGCCAGACGCCCCAGGCGCTAGCCGCCGGCCCAGCTAGCCTAATAGGCCCACGACCTCTCTCTCCCTCCCGAAAACCCTTCCCACCGGTCACCCGATCCCCTCCCGCTCGCTCTCTCCCGCTGACCGCTGGGCCCCGCCCCTTTCTTCTTCTTCCCCACGCCATGGACAGAGGCCACAGCTCGCACGCCTCACCGGCCGATTTTCTCGCGAAGATCGCCTCGCCCGCAGCCCCTTGCCCACGCAAGACCCCCTATAAATACCGCAGCTTTTCCCCTCGTCCGATTTTCGGAAAAATCTCGATCTCCCGTGCCCGTTTCACCCTGATCCGATCTCACCGGAGTTCACTGTCGCCTGAAGCTTTCGCTGGATGATTTTGACGCGGCCAAAGGTTCCCGAGCACCCTGGCCCTCTGATTCTTTCTCCCTCGTTCCGCCGCATCTCTCAGACCCTTTTTCTCACACATATCCGCAAGGGAAAGGGCTTCCCGACGACTTCCGCATCTCGCCGGCGCCGCCCTCTGCTCCAGCCGCTCGTCACCGTTGCAAGAGGACGCCCCCGACGCTGAAGAGGTCACGCCCGAGCTCGCCTTCACGCGACGCGTTCCATCCGACCCTTCCCCGAGTCTGGCGATCACCAGGACGAGCAGTACGTCCACCTCGAGACGCCGCGGTCATCTTCTTCTCCGGCGACGTCCCCGACCACCACCGCTGTAAGCCAGCCCCACTCCCCTCCGTTAGATCTTGAAGCAACGGTCCAGATTAGATCCACCATTTTTTTTATTTTGACTAAACGTTGTTTGTTACGCACCGGCCGTCCTCTAGTTAAGCTACCCAGCGGACACCCCCGTAGCCGTCCGATCTAGATCCGACCGTCAGTGTAGATTTGTTTTATTTATATTTTTTTTTCGAGTCGTTTTCGCTAGTTGCCGGCCGTCCGCTAGTTGATCCCGCAGCGCACACCCCGTCACCAACCGCGCGCTGCCACGTGGCCACTAGCCGACCCGTAGAGTTTTAGTTTTTTTTTTCTGTTCTGTTTTATTTTCAGATTAGTTTCTATTTTAGATTTGCTATATCTTTTAGGTTTTAAATCCTTTTTGAGTGATTATTTTTGAATTATATTAATATTTTCATCTAGTTTCTGTAGATGTCAAGTTTGGCCATGTTTGAATAGTTTAAATTTGAATTTGCATGAATTTGCTTCAAGCACTGTTTTGTGAATAACTTGAGTTTAAAAACAGATTTTGACTTGATTCTTTTTGCTACTGGTTCTTTGTGACCCTGTCTATCAGTAGGATTAACTTGGTGAATTTTAGGATTAGTAAAAATTAGGTTTTAACGAAAACAGTACTGTTTTAGTGTTTTATAGGTTTTGTGTTATTTCTTTTAACTTTAAATTGCTTTAAATTGTTTTCTTTAGTTCTTTTGACATATTCTTTTTAGTTTATGTTCAGATTTCAGTAGCTATTTTATTTGTAGTAAAAATATATTTTTTTTGTATTTTATTTCTTTTATCCTACTAGAAAACTTGCTGTGAGCATTATAGGAGTTTCACAAATGATTTTAATGTGATTCTTTTTGCATAAAATTATCTGTGTGTTTTTCTTTCTGTTATTTAGTAAAAACTTTATTTTTGTTTATGTTAAAAATTTATTTGGTGGCAGAAAACTTTTGTAGCTTATTTTACTTGTAGTAAGCCTTTGCTTTGAGTTTTAGAGTTTTCTTTGGTTTTATTTGAGTTTTTATTATTGACTTCTTTATTGTTTTATTTGTTGATTGTTATTTTGAGTGCTAGAATTGATTGCTAGAATGTTTGCTTATGTGAATGCTATGTTTGATTATATAGATTTTCTCGGAGTGACAAATAGTTCTATCAAGTTCATTTTCTGAGAGGGATAATATCTTCATCAACTTACCAGGCAAGTTCACTTTGACCATCTGTTTTTACCTAAGTTTTATTTGCATGTAGTATCATCCTTCCAACAATTCCTCTAGTAGTGATATTGAATTCTTGTAGTTGAGTAGAATGCATGAGGTAGGAACCCATCTCCCTGTTACCAAGCCCGGGACGTTGTTTAGTTTCAAAGCTACGCTATAGTAGACGGGGTTGGTATGAGTGCTCGGGAGTGGTGTGAGAAGGTGGACTATACGTCAATGACGACAACTTCATGATGGCATCTGCAAGGACTGCATCTTCAAGGCCTCAAGATTTCGAGACTCGAGACAAGATTTCAATACACACTACTGGGTGAAGGATGGATTTGATGGGCACCCTGGAGTAACCAGTGGATGGCCGGGATGCATGGAGAAGCGCCATGACATCTTGCGGAAAGCTTCACCCAGACTCAAAGAGACGGAAGAATACTTCATGCCCGGAAGCTTACCTGTGCAACCGCAAGTCATTATGGGCTCTGGCTTGGTTGACCTTAATTGTGACTCTAGCTGGGACGGTGCTAGCAGATGTAGAACTACGGTAGGATTGGATGAGCACCGGACAGTGGTCAGAGGAACTCTTCGGAAGACCATGTTTCGGTCGTCTTGTTCTCAAACACCCTGACGTGCGAGAACGTAAAGAGAGGGATCGAATCTTGTGGGTAAAGTGCACAACACTCTGCAGAGTTAAAACCTAATCGATTAGCCGTGTCCCCGGTTATGGACAATTTGAGCCTCTGGACTTGGATCTATCTCTGAACTCTCAACATCGGACTGATAACTAATTGTGGGCAACATATGATACTTATGGGGAGACATCGGTTGGCGGAACCATGTCATAGTAGATAACTCTGTAGGGAAGACTCCTGACTTACTCCTTTGTTGTAGGGAAAATAAATCCAGCTTTTATGGAAAAACTCAGACACAGAGACACAAAGCCATAATTGCATATAGTATAGTTTTATCATCTGCTTTCTTATAGTGATCTTGCCGGTACATTCAATGTACTGACCTACACGGCTGCAACGTATTATGTTGCAGGATTTTCTACAATGAGTGAGTTTCGTTGTAATGTTACGGTCTACACTCAACCTGCCGATGGCGTTGATGGGACTCCACACCCGATTGACTGTTTCCGCTGAGACTTATGAGGTATATATCAGTTTTACGTTATTTATACATGTGATTGCACTTTGATATATACATTGATGTACTGTGTGTGCCAGCATACCGATCCAGGGATGGCACAGATACACAGAGGCTTGACCGTTTGAGGTCGGGTCGCTACATGATGGTAATTGATTTTAGAAAATTAAACAAAGCTACTAGAAAAGATCATTATCCCTTACCTTTTATTGAGCAAATGTTAGAAAGATTATCTAAGCATACACACTTTTGCTTCCTAGATGGTTATTCTGATTTTTCTCAAATACCTGTATCACAACCCGATCATGAGAAAACCACCTTTACTTGTCCTTTTGGAACTTATGTTTATAGACGTATGCCTTTTGGTTTATGCAGTGCACCTACTACATTTCAAATATGTATGACTGCTATATTTTCTGACTTTTGTGAAATGATTGTTGAGGTTTTCATGGATGATTTTTCCGTTTACGGAACTTCTTTTGATGATTGCTTAAGCAACCTTGATCAAGTTTTGCAGAGATGTGAAGAAACTAATCTTGTCTTGAATTGGGAGAAGTGCCACTTTATGGTGAATGAAGGTATTGTCTTGGGGCATAAAATTTCTGAAAGAGGTATTGAAGTTGATAAAGCTAAGGTTGATGCTATTGAGAAAATGCCATGTCCTAAAGATATTAAAGGTATAAGAAGTTTCCTAGGTCATGCTGGTTTCTATAGGAGATTTATTAAAGACTTCTCTAAAATTTCTAGGCCTCTTACCAATCTTTTGCAAAAAGATGTTCCATTTGTTTTTGATGATGATTGTCTAGAAGCCTTTGAAACACTTAAGAAAGTCTTAACCACTGCACCTATTGTTCAACCACCTGATTGGAATTTGCCTTTTGAAATTATGTGTGATGCTAGTGATTATGCTGTTGGTGCTATTCTAGGACAGAGAGTTGATAAGAAATTAAATGTTATCCATTATGCTAGTAAAACTCTAGACAGTGCCCAAAGTAATTATGCTACCACTGAAAAATAATTTCTAGCAGTTGTGTTTGCATATGATAAATTCAGATCTTACATAGTTGATTCTAAAGTAACTGTTCACACCGATGATGCTGCTATTAAATATCTTATGGAAAATAAAGATGCTAAACCTAGACTCATTAGGTGGGTTTTATTGCTACAAGAATTTGACTTGCATATTATTGATAGAAAGGGAGCAGAGAATCCCGTAGCAGATAATTTGTCTAGAATGGAAAATGTTCTTGATGACCCACTACCTATTAATGATGATTTTCCTGATGAACAATTAGCTATCATAAATGCTTCTCGTAATACTCCATGGTATGTGGACTATGCTAATTACATTGTTGCTAAATACATACAACCTAGTTTCACATACCAACAAAAGAAAAAGTTTTTCTTCGATTTAAGACATTACTTTTGGGATGAACCACATCTTTATAAAGAAGGAGTAGATGGTATTATTAGACGTTGTATACCTGAGCATGAACAGGAACAAATCCTACGGAAGTGTCATTCCGAGGCTTACGGAGGACACCATGCGAGAGACAGAACTGCACATAAGGTATTACAATTTGGTTTCTATTGGCCTACTCTTTTCAAGGATGCTCGTAAGTTTGTCTTATCTTGTGATGAATGTCAAAGAATTGGTAGTGTTGGTAGACGGCAGGAAATGCCTATGAATTATTCACTCGCTATTGAACCATTTGATGTTTGGGGATTTGATTATATGGGACCTTTTCGTAAATCCAATGGGTATACTCATATTTTAGTTGCTGTTGATTACGTTACTAAGTGGGTAGAAGCTATTCCAACTAGTAGTGCTGATCATAACACTTCTATTAAGATGCTTAAAGAAGTTATTTTCCCGAGGTTTGGAGTCCCTAGATATTTAATGACTGATGGTGGTTCACATTTCATTCAGGGTGCATTCCGTAAATTGCTTGCTAAATATGATGTCAACCATAGAATTGCATCTCCCTATCACCCTCAAACTAGTGGTCAAGTAGAATTGAGCAATAGAGAAATAAAATTAATTTTGCAAAAAACCGTTAATAGATCTAGAAAGAATTGGTCTAAGAAACTTGACGATGCATTATGTGCTTATAGAACTGCTTATAAAAATCCTATGGGTATGTCTCCTTATAAAATGGTTTATGGAAAAGCATGTCATTTACCTCTCGAGTTAGAACATAAAGCATATTGGGCAATTAAAGAACTTAATTACAATTTTAAACTTGCCAGTGAAAAGAGGTTATTTGATATTAGCTCCTTAGATGAATGGAGAACCCAAGCTTATGAAAATGCCAAATTGTTTAAAGAAAAAGTTAAAAGATGGCATGATAGAAGAATTCAAGAACGGGAATTTAAAGTGGGTGAGCAAGTTCTATTGTACAATTCTCGTTTGAGATTCTTTGCAGGAAAGCTCCTCTCTAAATGGGAAGGACCGTATATCATCGAAGAAGTTTATCGCTCCGGAGCCATCAAAATAAACAACTCCGAAGGCACCAATCCGAGAGTGGTGAATGGGCAAAGAATTAAGCACTATATTTCAGGTACCCCTATTAATGTTGAAACTAATATTATTGAAACAATTACACCGGAAGAATACATAAGAGAGACCTTCCGGAACGCTCGAGAACCCTGAAAAGGAAGAGGTACGTGATACGGTAAGTAAACCGACTCCAAAAATTCCATAAAAATACTTTCTGTCAGTTTTGGAATATTAGAAAAATACGAAAATAAGAAATAGCCGAGGGGACCCACCTGGTGCCCATGAGGCACCAGGGCGCGCCACCCCCCAGGCACGCCCTGGTGGCTCGTGGGCCCCTCGTGAGCCTTCTCGACTCTGTTTTTCTTCTGGACTACTTGTTTTGCAAGATAAAAATTCTTTATATATACTCCTAGACATTTTGACCACCGTATCGTAGAAATCTCCTCTGTTCTTGTTTCGTGCTGTTTTTGTCAGATTTCGAGGCCAGGCATCATGTCTTCCTCTTCCTCCAACATTGTGGGAGACGACGCTTGGTTGCTGCAAATGGAGCTTAGGAGGGAGGAGGAAGGAGAAGTCACCTTGGAAGAGGGTGATGGAGATTCGCTTGAGGTCCACCCTCCGGCTTCCGAGAGGGGCACCCTTGCCAGCATCTCTACAATTCCGAACCCTCATCAAGCCGTGAGAAGCATTACAAGCCATGGGAGTCCAGAGGTACAAGAAGGGCTTCCCCCTAGGTGGCCCTTACACAGGTTACATCGGAACAAATTTCATAATTTGGTTCACAATTATGGGGTCAAAAATACCCCTCGTAGGCACATACCCTCCAATTGGGACTTCTCTCGTCCAAATGAAAGTGATGCAGGAAAGAATGCTTGGGGCCCAGAGAATAAGCATATTATGGCCGAAGTCCAAAGGAATACAGAGATGATACATCATGTGCTTCGGGAAATCCAGAGCCTAAAGGAGATCCTAATTAATGTCGTGAAGGACAAGCGCACCACTTCATCACCACCACCATCATCGAAGAAGGAAAATTGAGTACATGGGTATGGGCACTCCCCTTGGCTTGTGCCAAGCTTGGGGGAGGTGCCCCGGTATCATATCACCATCACTTTTGCTATCTTTACCTATTTTTAGTTAGATCCTTAGTTATTTCGTGATTTAGTTGAATAAAATTTTAGTATGATCTATTTTCGAGTGCTAGTTTCGTAATCTATCTATCTATGTAATCGAGTTGAGAGTTATATAATAAAGAGTAGTTTGAGTTTTTCCTTCTTTACTTTCATGTTTCAATCTTAGCAATGAAAATAATGAAAAAGATCATATGCTAATCTTATGGAAAGTAATGACATTACATAAAGAAAAGTATAAGTGGTAAAATTTATTGGAAGTTAACAAACATAGCATTAGTTAATGATGCAATTCATGAAAGAATTAATAAGGGAAGAGAAGATTTACATGCAAATATACTATCTTGGACATCTTTTATGATTGTGAGCCCCCATTAAGTATTTTATGTCAAATTGTTGACGTTGGAGAAGGAAGACAACGTAATGAGTTATGTTTGCTTATATTCACATAGAAGTTATATTGTTATAGATCCTCCAACATGTGGTGCTTGCCCAATATCTTTGCTAGACAAGAATCTGCACCAAGTAGAGATACTACTTGTGCATCCAAAACCCTTAAATCCAGTTTCATGTCATGAGAGTCGACTATATCTACCTATGGATTGAATAAGATCCTTCAAGTAAGTTGTCATCGGTGCAAAAAGCAATAAAAATTGCCTCTAAATATGTCTAAAATTTTATTGTAAGGGAAAATAAGCTTTGTATGAACTTGTGTTTTCACATTTATGCTACTGTTATGATTGAGTTTTTATGTTTTAATTAGTGTTTGTGCCAAGTAAAGCCTTTAGGATGATTTGGAAGATAGTATAATTGATGCAGTTTGGAAAACAGAGAGTTTTGTGTCTAGTGCTGGAATTTTTGTTCTGTACTGGAGCATCAGAAAAATCTGAAATTTTTACACAGTGTTGGTATATGAATTGTCCACGTTGTCCTCATTTTTCAGAATTTTTGGAGTTACAAAAGTATAGCTTTTAAATAGATGGCTATAGACTGTTCTGTTTTTGATGCACTACTTGCTTGTTTTGATGAAACTATGCATTGTATCGGGGGGTATAAGCCATGGAGAAGTTAGAATACAGTAGGTATAATGCAAATATAAAATATGAATGTGTTTGCAACAGTACTTAAAGTAGTGATTTGTTTTGTTATACTAACGGATCTCACGAAGGTTTTGTTGAGTTTTGTGTGATTGAAGTTTTCAAGTTTTGGGTGAGATCACGATGGATGAAGGAATAAGGAGTGGCAAAAGCCTAAGCTTGGGGATGCCCAAGGCACCCCAAGGTAATATTCAAGGAAGACTCAAGCGTCTAAGCTTGGGGATGCCCCGGAAGGCATCCCCTCTTTCTTCTAACAACCATCGGTAATTTTACTTGGAGCTATATTTTTATTCATCACATGGTATGTGTTTTGCTTGGAGCGTCATGTATTATACGAGTCTTTGCTTTGTTTGCTTTTTAATTTGTCACAATCATCCTTGCTGGACACACCTATTTGAGAGAGCCACACGTTCATCATGATTTGTTAGAATACTCTATGTGCTTCACTTAAATTTTTTGAGCTAGGCAGTAGCTCTAGTGCTTCACTTAAATCCTTTTGAGCACGGCGGTGGCTATATTTTGAAGAAATATTTGAACTCTCATGCTTCACTTATATTATTTTGAGAGTTGATAAGATTTAAATTTTGAAGAAATAAACTCTCATGCTTCACTTATATTATTTTGAGAGTTGATAAGATTAAAATTTTGAAGAAATATATGCACTCTCATGCTTCACTTATATCTTTTTGAGAGTTGACAATAGTAATGGTAATTTGCACAAGATATGAATTTGGTCCCAAAGTGATGAATATTCAAGAGGGATATAATAAAAACTTTCAAATAATTCATTGGATATCATAAGTGTGATTCCTTGCAATAGTTTTGCGATATGAGATGATAATATGTGAGCCATGTTAGTGAGTAATTGTGATTTAGTAAGAATATTAGTGTTAAGGTTTGTGATTCCCTATGCTTGCACATTAAGTCAATAGTTTTGGAACGAAATTATATCCTACTTATGGTGCATTATTCGGTGTTAGTTATGTTCAATGCATGTTTATGACCGTTTTCGCTTTTTGGTTGGTTGCTTCTCAATCTATTTGCCAGCCTTCATTTGTACTAAGCGGAAATACTGCTTGTGCATCCAAACTCTTTAAACCCAAGTTGTGCCAAATGAGTCCACCATATCTACCTATATGCGGTATTTCCATGCCGTTCCAAGTAAATTTGCGTGTGCCAACTCTAATTTTCAAAATAATTTTCCATTTTGTGTGCCCGTACCGCTCATGAAGTGGCAGGGGGTGGCCAATATTTTCCATGCTAGGTGTGTTATTCTCACGATGAGTGTTTATTCACTTGTCATTGCACGAGAGAGTGGCTGGTAATAGGGATGCCTAGTCCCACAATGAATCAAAAATTAATAACAACAAAATTCCTTGGAAAGTGTTGGTATGGAGGGCACCCGTGGATACGGCTAGCCATGGATTGTGAAAGAATGGTGGAAAGGAAATAAACTTTACTTTCTGTTTGGGAACCGCCTATGATGTGTCTAGCATGGAAGATATTGGGAATTCTCGGTCGTTTTCGTTGACAGGAAAAGCATGCCTCTCAAAATATTTTTTATCTCTCTAATTTAAGTTTTGAGCTCTGGCACATTTGCAAATCTCTGCTTCCCTCTGCGAAGGGCCTATCTATTTAGTTTTATGCAATTTTTATTTTTATTTTGAGTCTCCATCTTCTCTTATAAAGCACCAACTAGAGAGCACTATTGTCATACTTGTGCATTGTGTGTAGCTAATATTGAGTGTGTTTCATGAATGGATCAATGATTGAGCATTATGGGCTAGGGATAACTTTCTTTAGCATTGATATTTTGAAAGACATGGTTGCTTGTTAGTATGCTTGAGTATTTATATCTTCATGTCAAACTATAGACTATTGCTTTGAATCATTCAAATCCAAATGTCCATGCTACAAAGAAAAGAATATATGATGAATATGATAGGTAGCATTCCACATCAAAAATTCTGTTTTTATCATTTACCTACTCGAGGACGAGCAGGAATTAAGCTTGGGGATGCTGATACGTCTCCAACGTATCTATAATTTTTTATGGTTCCATGCTATTATATTATCAATCTTGGATGTTTTTATATACATTTACAGCAATTATATATCATTTTTTGGGACTAACCTATTAACTTAGTGCCCAGTGCCAGTTGCTGTTTTTTTGCCTGTTTTTGGTTTTTCAGAATATCAGTACCAAACGAAGTCCAAATGCCATGAAACTTTTTGGAGATTTTTTTCTGGACATAACAAGTACTGGAAGCTTCGGGAGAGGGCCAGAAGATGAAGCAGTGGCCCACGAGGCACCAGGGCGCGCCCCAGGGGGGTGGCGCACCCTGGTGGCTCGTGGGGCCCACACAGCTCCGTTTGACCTAATTCCACCACTATAAATTCTCTAAAATCGGGAAACCAACAGAGAGTCCACGAAATACTTTTTCCGCCGCCGCAAGTTTCTATTCTCGAGAGATCCCATCTGGAGGCCTTTTCCGGTACTCCGCCGAAGGGGGAATCGATCACGGAGGGGCTCTACATCAACCTTGCTGCCCTTTCGATGATGCATGAGTAGGTTACCACAGACCTTCGGGTCCATAGTTAGTAGCTAGATGGCTTCTTCTGTCTTTTTCATCTTCAATACAATGTTCTCCTCGATGTTCTTGGAGTTCTATCCGATGTAATCACTTTTTGCGGTGTGTTTGTTGGGATCCGATGAATTGTGAGTTTATGATCAAATTATCCATGAATATTATTTGAGTCTTCTCTGATCTCTTTTATGCATGATTATTATAGCTTCGTATTTCTTCTTCGATCTATTGATTTGGTTTGGCCAACTAGATTGATTTATCTTGCCATGGGAAGAGGTGCTTTGTAATGGGTTCGATCTTGCGGTGCTCAATCCCAGTGACAGAAAGGGACATGACACGTATGTATCATTGCTATTAAGGATAAAAAAGGGGTTTATTCATGCGTGAGTTTACTTTGTCTACATCATGTCATCTTGCTTAAGGCGTTACTCCGTTCTTTATGGTCTTAATACACTAGATGCATGCTGGATAGCGGTCGATGTGTGGAGTAATAGTAGTAGATGCAGGCATGAGTCGGTCTACTTGTCTCGGACGTGATGCCTATATACATGATCATTGCCTTGGATATCGTCATGATTATTTGCTTTTCTATCAATTGCCCAACAGTAATTTGTTTACCCACCGTATGCTATTTTCTTGAGAGAAGCCTCTAGTGAAAACTATGGCCCCCGGGTCTATCTAAATCATATATTAAAAACCCTAAAAATATCTTGCTGCAATTTTTACTTTATTTATTTTATTTTGTATTTTAGTTCTATCTATCTATCACATACAATTTAATCTTGCAATTACCGCCGAGGGATTGACAACCCCTTGTTTGCGTTGGGTGCAAGGATTTGTTGTTTTGTGTGCAGGTGCTACTGGATTGATAACCTTGGTTTCATAACTGAGGGAAATACTTATCTCTACTGTACTGCATCTCCCTTCCTCTTCAGGGAATTACCAACGCAGCTCACAAGTAGCAGTGATCGATTCCCCCTCCGGCAGAGTACCAGAAAAGGCCTCCAGATGGGATCGCGGAAGAACAGAGACTTGTGGCAGTGGAAAGGTGTTCTCTTCTGTCTCTTTGGTATATTGGGAATATTTTGGAATTTATAGCACTGAAATTAGGTCAAGAGGTGCCACGAGGGGCCCACAAGCCTGGGGGGCGCGCCTACCCCCCTGGGCGCGCCTCCTGAGTTTGTCGCCTCCTCGTGACTCGTCTAGTCTTCTCCCGAAGCTTCTAGGGTCCCTTCTGGTCCAGAAAAAATTAATCCAAAGTTTTTTCTTCGTTTGGACTCCATTTGATAATGATTTTCTGAAAAGGCAAAAACAGGCAAAAAACAGCAACTGGCACTGGGCACTAGGTTAATAGGTTAGTCCCAAAAAATGATATATAATTGCATAATAAATATCCTAGATTGATACTATAATAGCATGGAACAATGAAAAAATATAGATACGTTGGAGACGTATCAGCAATCGACGATGTCCTTCTCGGCAGCCTCCTGGGTTCCCTCGTTCACCGTGGCTGAAGACTCTACCCCGGCAATGGAACCTTTCAGCATGTCGAGCTGCCTTCATAGTTTGGCACACTAGGCTTGGTGCGCGTCGCACTCAGCCCTGAGGTTCACTTTTTCCTCCAAAAAGCGCTCCTCCTGAGCGGTGAGTTTGCTCTAATAGTCTGCCAGGCCTCCTGTTTTTGCTTTAGGAGAGCCTTGATACATCTCCAACGTATCTATAATTTTTCATTCTTTCATGCTATTATATTACCAATCCTAGATGCTTTATATGCAATTTTATATCATTTTTGAGGACTAAACTATTAACCTAGTGCCCAGTGCTAATTGCTGTTTTTTTTGCTTGCTTTTCCTTTCGCAGAAAATCAATACCAAACGAAGTCCAAACACGATGAAACTTTACGGTGATTTTTTCTAGACCAGAAGGGACCCTAGAAGCTTCGCGAGAGGGCCAGAAGACTTACGGGAGTCACAAGATCGCACGGTGCGCCCCCAAGGGGGCGCCGCTTGAGCTTGTGTGTCCCACGCAACTCCGTTTGACCTAATTCCACTTCTATAAATTCACATAAATCCCAAAACCACCAGAGAGAGAACCGAAACAATTATTCCGCCACCGCAAGCCTCTGTTCTTCTACGATCCCATCTGGAGGCCTTTTCCAGTACTCTGCCGGAGGGGGAATCGATCACGGAGGGCTTCTATATCAACCTTGTTGCACCTCCGATGATGTGTGAGTAGTTTACAACAGACCTACGGGTCCATAGTTATTAGCTAGATGACTTCTTCTTTCTCTGCGATCTTCAATACAATGTTCTCCTCGGAGTTCTATTCGATGTAATTTTCTTTTGCGGTGTGTTTGTTGGGATCCAATGAATTGTGGGTTTATGATCAAATTATTCATTGAAAGTAATTGAGTCTTGTTTGAACTTTATTATGCATGATTGTTATAACTTTGTATTTCTCTCCGATCTATCCATTTAGTTTGGCCAACTAGATTGATTTATCTTTAGTGGGAGAGGTGCTTTGTAGTGGGTTCAATCTTGCGGTGTCCTCACCCTGTGACAGCAGGGGTAGCGAGGCACGTATTATATTGTTGCCATTAAGGGGAAAACGACGGGGTTCAATCATATTGCTTGATTTTATTCTGTCTACATTATGTCATCATACCTCATGCATTACTCTGTTTGTCATGAACTTAATACATAGAGAGGCAAGCATAGAAGCGCTCTCGAAGTGGAGTAATAGTAGTAGATGTAGGTAGGAGTCAATCTACTTGTCGTAGACTTAATGCCTATATACATGATCATTGTCGTGAATAACATCATATCTATGCGCTTTTCTATCAATTGCCCAACAGTAATTTGTCTACCCACCATATGCTATCTTTACGAGAGAGAAACCTCTAGTGAAAACTATGGCCCCCGGGTCTACTTTATCCATATTACAAAAACCAAAAATACCTTGCTGCAATTTTACTCTTTTTATTTTACTTTTCAATTTATCTATCTACCATTACCAGATTTAATCCTTGCAAGTAACGAGTTCAAGGGGATTGACAACCCTCCTGCCTGCGTTGGGTGCAAGTATTTTGTGTGTGCAGGTACTGTTTACTATGATTTGTGTGATTCTCCTATTGGTTCGATAACCTTGGTTCTTACCGAGGAAAATACTTATCAGCTACTATATTGCTTCACCCTTCCTCTTCGGGGAAAATCCCAACGCAGCTCACTAGTAGCAGTAAGAATTTCTGGCGCCGTTGCCGGGGAGACATCATCAAATACCTACAGGTTCCTTCGCACAAATTATCATTTACTTGCTCTACTTTATATTTTCCTTTATATTTTCTTTTATAGTCTCGTTAAAAAAAATCGAAAAACACAAAAATATTTTATTTTGCTTGTTTGCTCTCTTGTTTGCTTTGTCACTATGTCTCAAGAAAATACCAAGTTGTGTGACTTCTCGAATACTAATAACAATGATTCTATTAGTACTCCAATTGCTCCTCCCGCCACTAGTGCGGAGTCATATGATAGTAATGCTCCATTGCTAAATCTTATCATGAAAGAACAATTTGCTGGAATACCTTCATTTAATTATGTGATATGCAAAAAAAAAAGATGTGGATAATGATATGGTTAAGTTGAAATTATTTCCTTTCTCGCTAAGAGATCATGCTAAAACTTGGTTTTCATCCTTGCCTCGCGATAGTATTGATTCATGGGATAAATGTAAGGATGCTTTTATTGCCAAGTATTTTCCTCCCGCTAAGATTATTTCTCTTAGAAATCAAATCATGAACTTTAAGCAACTTGAACAAGAACATGTTGCACAATCTTGGGAGAGAATGAAATTAATGATTAAGAATTGTCCCACTCATGGATTAAGCTTATGGATGATAATACAAAACGTTTATGCGGGACTAAACTTTGTGTCGAGAAATCTTCTAGACTCTACTGCAGGTGGCACCTTTATGGGAATTACTTTGGGAGAAGCCACAAAGCTTCACGATAATATGATGACAAATTATTCTCAATGGCACACCGAACGAGCTCCAACTGGTAAGAAGGTAAACTCTATCGAAGAAGTTTCTACTTTGAGTGATAAAATGGATGCTCTTATGTATATGCTTGCTACTAAGAATGCTCATGTTGATCCAAATGATGTTCCATTATCTACTTTTATTGAGCAAAATAATGATGTTATTGATGTGAATTTTGACGCTAGAAATAATTTCAACAACAATGCTTATAGAGGGAATTTCAATCCTAGACCGTATCTGTTGGAAATATGCCCTAGAGGCAATAATAAATTGGTTATTATTATATTTCCTTGTTCATGATAATCGTTTATTATCCATGCTATAATTGTATTGATTGGAAACTCAAATACATGTGTGGGTACATAGACAACACTGTGTCCCTAGTAAGCCTCTAGTTGACTAGCTCGTTGATCAAAGATGGTTAAGGTTTCCTAGCCATTGACATGAGATGTCATTTGATAACGGGATCACATCATTAGGAGAATGATGTGATGGACAAGACCCAAACTACGAATGTAGCATATGATCGTGTCAGTTTATTGCTATTGTTTTCTGCATGTCAAGTATCTGTTCCTATGACCATGAGATCATGCAACTCCCTGACATCGGAGGAGTACCTTGTGTGTATCAAACGTCGCAACGTAACTGGGTGACTATAAAGGTGCTCTACAGGTATCTCCGAGGGTGTCTGTTGGGTTGGCATGGATCAAGACTGGGATTTGTTACTCCGTGTGACGGAGAGGTATCTCAGGGCCCACTCGGTAATACAACATCACAATGAGCCTTGCAAGCAATGTGACTAAAGTGTTAGCCACGAGATCTTGTATTACGGAACGAGTAAAGAGACTTGCCAGTAACGAGATTGAACTAGGTATAGAGATACCGATGATCGAATCTCGGGCAAGTAACATACCGAAGAACAAAGGGAACAGTATACGGGATTAACTGAATCCTTGACATAGAGGTTCGACCTATAAAGATCTTCGTAGAATATGTAGGAGCCAATATGGGCATCCAGGTCCCGCTATTGGTTATTGATCGTAGAGGTGTCTCGGTCATGTCTACATAGTTCTCGAACCCGCAGGGTCTACACACTTAACGTTTGGTGACGATTAGTATAGTTGAGTTATTGTGTTGGTGACCGAAGGTTGTTCGGAGTCCCGGATAAGATCCCAGACATGACGAGGATCTCCGGAATAGTCCGGAGGTAAAGATTGATATATGTGATAATAGTGTTTTGATCTCCGGAAGGGTTCCGGAATTCACCGGAAGGGGTTCCGGATGTTTACCGAAGTGTTCGGGTGCAGCAACACTTTATATGAGCCAAAGGGGTAAAGCCCACGAGGTATTGGAAAGTGCAAAAGGAAGTTTTGCTGGCGTCTGGGGCGGTACTACCTCTTAACGTAAGCGGTACTACCGCTACGGGCGGTACTACCGCTTATCGTAAGCGGTACTACCGCTACAGGCGGTACTACCGCTTATCGTAAGCGGTACTACCGCTTGTACGCGATACTGCAGGGATCCAAGTTGGACTCTTTCCCTGCGGGCCAAACCGACCTTGTGCGGGCAAAACCGACCTGGAGGAGGCTTTTACTCCAAGTTTAGACCCCAAGGCTCAACATATAAATAGAGGGGCAGGGCTAGCACACGGGACACATCAAGAATTCCCCAAGCCGTGTGCGGCAACCCTAACCCTCTAGTTCTCCCGTCATAATCTCCGTAGTGCTTAGCGAAGCTCTGCAGAGATTGTTCCTCACCACCATCACCACGCCGTCGTGCTGCCGGAACTCATCTACTACTTCACCATCGCTCGCTGGATCGAGGAGGTGAAGGCGTCATCAAGCCGTACGTGTGTTGAACGCGGAGGTGCCGTCCGTTCGGCACTAGTTCGTGATCGGATCGAGGGACGACTTGCGATTTGGATCGCGGAGACGTTCGACTACATCAACCGCGTTTCTTAACGCTTCCGCTTAGCGATCTACAAGGGTATGTAGATTAACTCTCCCTCTCGTAGATGCTCATCACCATGGATAGATCTTGTGTGTGCGTAGGAAATTTTTTGTTTCCCATGCAACGTTCCCCAATAGTGGCATCTGAGCTAGGTCTATGCGTAGATGAGATCTCGAGTAGAACACAAACGAGTTGTGGGCGTGGGTGTATACATATTGCTTGCCGTTACTAGTTGATACTTGATTCGGCGGTATTGTGAGATGAAGCGGCCCGGACCGACATTACGCGTACGCTTACGCGAGACAGGTTCCTTCAACTGACATGTAACTTCGTTGCATAAAGATGGCTAGCGGGTGTCTGTCTCTCTCACTTTAGTTGAATCGATTTCAATGAAGAGGGTTCTTTTAGAAGATGAAAAAGCAATCACTACACCACGTTGTGGTTTTGCGTAGGTAAGAACGGTTCTTGCAAACCCGTAGCAGCCACGTAAAATTTGCAACAACAATTAGAGGACGTCTAACTTGTTTTTGCAGGGTATGTTGTGATGTGATATGGCCAATTACATGATGAGATATATGTGATGTATGAGATGATCATGTGTTGTATAGAATATCACGACTTGCATGTCGATGAGTACGGCAACTGGCAGGAGCCATAGAGTTGTCTTTAATTATTGTATGACCTTCGTGTCAATCATTAAGCGCTATGTAATGCTTTACTTTATCGCTAAACGTTAGCAATAGTCGTGGAAGCAACAGTCGGCGCGACAACCTCATGGCGACACGTTGATGGAGATCAAGATGATGGTGATCATGGTGTCATGCCGGTGACGATGGAGATCATGTCGGTGCTTTGGAGATGGAGATCAAAAGCACAAGTTCATGGCCATATCATGTCACTTATGATTTGCATGTGATGTTAATCCTTTTATGCATCTTATTTTGCTTAGGACGACGGTAGCATTATAAGGTGATCCCTCACTTAAATTTCAAGATAAAATTGTGTTCTCCCCGAGTGTGCACCGTTGCGAAAGTTCGTCGTTTCGAGACACGCCGTGATGATCGGGTGTGATAGACTCTACGTTCACATACAACGGGTGTAAGCCATGTTGCACGTGCGGAACACTCGGGTTAAACTTGACGAGCCTAGCATGTACAGACATGGCCTCGGAACACAAGAGACCGAAAGGTCGAACATGAGTCATATAGTAGATATGATCAACATGAAGATGTTCACCATTGAAACCACCTCAACTCACGTGATGATCGGACTTGAGTTGGTGGATTTGGATCATGTTACACTCGAATGACCGGAGGGATGTCAATTTGAGTGGGAGTTTTTAAGTAATATGATTAACTAAACTCATTATCTAGAACAATAGTCTAAGTTGTCTTTGCTATATTTATGTTGTAGATCATGGCTCGCGCAGTAGCACCCCTGAATTTTAATGCGTTCCTAGAGAAAGCTAAGTTGAAAGATGATGGAAGTAACTTTGTGGACTGGGCCCGTAATCTAAGGATTATCCTTACGGCTTCCCAGAAGGCTTATGTCCTTGATGCACCGCTTGGTGATCCACCCGCTCCAGTTGAGTCTCTAGACGTTGTGAACGCCTGGCAGGCTCGTTCTGAAGATTACTCAATAGTTCAATGTGCAATATTGTATGGCTTAGAACCGGGACTTCAAAGACGTTTTGAACGTCATGGAGCATATGAGATGTTCCAGGAGTTGAAGTTTATCTTTCAGAAGAATGCCCGGATCGAGAGATATGAGATCTCCAATAAGTTCTATGCTTGCAAGATGGAGGAGAACGGGTCTATCAGTGATCACGTGCTCAGAATGTCTGGGTACTCCACCCGTCTGGCTGAATTGGGGATGCCCCTTCCGCCAGAGGCTATCACTGACAGAGTTCTTCAATCATTGCCACCTAGCTACAAGAGCTTCGTGTTGAACTATAACATGCACGGGATGAACAAGTCAGTCGCCGAGCTGTTTGCGATGCTGAAAGCCGCTGAGTCTGAAATTCAGAAGGAGCATCAAGTGTTGATGGTCAATAAAACCACTAGTTTCAAGAAAAATGGCAAGGGTAAGAAGGGTAACTCCAAGAAGAGTGGCAAAGCAGTTGCTCCTCTCGTGAAGAAACCCAAGGCTGGACCCAAACCAGAAACTGTGTGCTTTCATTGCAAGGGAACTGGACACTGGAAGCGGAACTGCCCCAAGTATTTGGCTGACAAGAAGGCGGCCAAACAAGGTATATATGATATACATGTTATTGATGTGTACCTTACCAACTCTCGTTGTAGTGCCTGGGTATTTGATACCGGTGCGGTTGCTCATATTTGCAACTCAAAATAGGAACTGCGGAATAGACGGAGGCTGGCAAAGGACGAAGTGACGATGCGCGTGGGAAATGGTTCCAAGGTTGATGTGATCGCCGTCGGCACGCTCGCTCTTCGATTACCATCGGGATTAGTGATGAACCTGAATAATTGTTATTTAGTGCCTGTGTTAAGCATGAACATTATATCTGGATCTTGTCTATTGCGAGACGGTTACTCATTTAAATCAGAGAATAATGGTTGTTCTATTTATATGAGTAATATCTTTTATGGTCATGCACCCAATGTGAGGGGTTTATTCTTATTGAATCTCGATAGTAATGATACACATGTTCATAACATTGATGCCAAAAGATGTAGAATTGATAATGATAATACCACTTTCTTGTGGCACTGCCGTTTAGGTCATATTGGCGTAAAACGCATGAGGAAGCTCCATGCTGATGGACTTTTGGAGTCACTTGATTTTGAATCACTTGACACATGTGAGCCATGCCTCATGGGCAAGATGACTAAAACGCCGTTCTCTGGAACAATGGAACGGACAAGTGACTTATTGGAAATCATACATACTGATGTGTGCGGTCCGATGAGCATTGAGGCGCGCGGTGGTTATCGTTACTTTCTCACCTTCACTGATGACTTAAGTAGATATGGGTATATTTACTTAATGAAACACAAGTCTGAAACGTTTGAAAAGTTCAAACAATTTCAGAGTGAAGTTGAGAATCATCGTAACAAGAAGATTAAATTCCTACGATCTGATCGAGGAGGAGAATATCTGAGTTATGAGTTTGGCAGTCACTTAAGACAATGTGGAATTGTTTCACAACTGACACCGCCTGGAACACCACAGCGTAATGGTGTGTCCGAACGTCGTAATCGAACCTTATTGGATATGGTGCGATCTATGATGTCTCTTGCCGATTTGCCACTATCGTTTTGGGGTTATGCATTAGAGACAGCTGCATTCACTTTAAATAGGGCACCATCGAAATCCGTTGAGACGACGCCATATGAACTTTGGTTTGGCAAGAAGCCAAAGCTGTCGTTTCTTAAAAGTTTGGGGATGTGATGCTTATGTCAAAAAGCTTCAGCCTGAAAAGCTGGAACCCAAAGCGGAGAAATGCGTCTTCATAGGATACCCATAAGAGACAGTTGGGTATACCTTCTGCCTCAGATCCGAAGGCAAAGTGTTTGTCGCTAAAAACGGAACATTTCTTGAGAAAGAGTTTCTCTCGAAAGAATTGAGTGGGAGGAAGATAGAACTTGATGAGGTTGTTGAACCTTTACTTCAACCTGAAAGTAGCGCAGCGCAGAAAGATGTTTCTGTAGAGCCTACATCAGCTGAAGAGGAAGTTAATGATGATGATCATGAAGCTTTGGATCAAGTTGCTATCGAACCTCGTAGGTCGACAAGGACGCATACTGCTCCTGAGTGGTACGGCAACCCTGTCTTAGAAGTCATGTTGTTGGACAACGATGAACCTACGAGCTATGGAGAAGCAATGATGGGCCCGGATTCCGAGAAGTGGTTAGAGGCCATGAAATCCGAGATGGGATCCATGTATGAAAACAAAGTGTGGACTTTGGAAGTATTACCTGAAGGGCGTAAGGCCATTCAGAACAAATGGATCTTTAAGAGGAAGACGGACGCGGACGGTAATGTCACCGTCTATAAAGCTCGACTTGTGGCAAAGGGTTTTTCACAAGTTCAAGGAGTTGACTACGATGAGACCTTCTCACCCGTAGCGATGCTTAAGTCCGTCAGAATCATGTTAGCAATAGCTGCCTTTTTCGATTATGAAATTTGGCAGATGGATGTCAAAATGGCGTTCCTTAATGGTTTCCTTAAGGAAGAGTTGTATATGATGCAACCAGAAGGTTTTGTCGATCCGGAGAATGCTGACAAAGTTTGCAAACTCCAGCGATCCATTTATGGACTGGTGCAAGCATCTCGGAGTTGGAATCTTCGCTTTGATGAGGTGATCAAAGCGTTCGAGTTTATACAAGTTTACGGAGAAGCTTGTATTTACAAGAAAGTGAGTGGGAGCTCTATAGCGTTTCTAATATTATATGTGGATGACATATTGCTGATTGGAAACAATATAGAAATGTTGGAAAGCGTGAAGGAATATTTGAACAAGAGTTTTTCAATGAAGGACCTAGGAGAAGCTGCTTTCATATTAGGCATCAAGATCTATAGAGATAGATCGAGACGCTTAATAGGACTTTCACAAAGCACATACCTTGACAAAGTTTTGAAGAAGTTCAAAATGGATCAGTCCAAGAAGGGGTTCTTGCCTGTATTGCAAGGTGTGAAGTTGAGTAAGACTCAATGCCCAGTGACTGCAGAAGATAGAGAAAAGATGAGTGTCATCCCC
Organism: Elymus sibiricus; assembly: GCA_039707655.1. NCBI lineage: Eukaryota > Viridiplantae > Streptophyta > Magnoliopsida > Poales > Poaceae > Elymus > Elymus sibiricus. Next base: position 130,442,222 of record CM077666.1, on the reverse strand, counting down.
TATGCTTCAGCCATAGGCTCTATCATGTATGCAATGCTGTGCACAAGACCCGATGTCAGCCTTGCCATAAGTATGGTCGGAAGGTTTCAAAGTGATCCAGGAATGGAACACTGGACGGCGGTCAAGAAAATCCTGAAGTACCTGAAAAGGACTAAGGACATGTTTCTCGTTTATGGAGGTGATCAAGAGCTCGTCGTAAAGGGTTACGTCGATGCAAGCTTTGACACTGATCCGGATGACTCTAAGTCACAAACCGGATACGTATTTATTCTTAATGGGGGTGCGGTTAGTTGGTGCAGTTCCAAGCAAAGCGTGGTAGCTGATTCTACATGCGAAGCGGAGTACATCGCTGCCTCGGAGGCGGCGAAGTAAGGTGTCTGGATGAAGGAGTTCATGACAGATCTTGGAGTAGTGCCTAGTGCGCTTAACCCAATGACTCTGTTTTGTGATAATACTGGTGCCATTGCTCTAGCCAAGGAACCAAGATTTCACAAGAGGACCAGACACATAAAGCGACGTTTCAATTCCATCCGCGATTACATCAAGGAGGACGACATAAATATTTGCAAAGTACACACGGATCTGAATGTTGCAGATCCGATGACTAAACCTCTTCCAAGGGCTAAACATGAACAACACCAGAACTGCATGGGTGTTCGATTCATTACAATATAAATCACATAGTGATGTGAACTAGATTATTGACTCTAGTGCAAGTGGGAGACTGTTGGAAATATGCCCTAGAGGCAATAATAAATTGGTTATTATTATATTTCCTTGTTCTTGATAATCTTTTATTATCCATGCTATAATTGTATTGATTGGAAACTCAAATACATGTGTGGGTACATAGACAACACTGTGTCCCTAGTAAGCCTCTAGTTGACTAGCTCGTTGATCAAAGATGGTTAAGGTTTCCTAGCCATTGACATGAGATGTCATTTGATAACGGGATCACATCATTAGGAGAATGATGTGATGGACAAGACCCAAACTACGAACGTAGCATATGATCGGGTCAGTTTATTGCTATTGTTTTCTGCATGTCAAGTATCTGTTCCTATGACCATGAGATCATGCAACTCCCTGACATCGGAGGAGTACCTTGTGCGTATCAAACGTCGCAACGTAACTGGGTGACTATAAAGGTGCTCTACAGGTATCTCCGAGGGTGTCTGTTGGGTTGGCATGGATCAAGACTAGGATTTGTTACTCCGTGTGACAGAGAGGTATCTCAGGGCCCACTCGGTAATACAACATCACAATGAGCCTTGCAAGCAATGTGACTAAAGTGTTAGCCACGAGATCTTGTATTACGGAACGAGTAAAGAGACTTGCCAGTAACGAGATTGAACTAGGTATAGAGATACCGACGATCGAATCTCGGGCAAGTAACATACCGAAGAACAAAGGGAACAGTATACGGGATTAACTGAATCCTTGACATAGAGGTTCGACCGATAAAGATCTTGGTAGAATATGTAGGAGCCAATATGGGCATCCAGGTCCCGCTATTGGTTATTGATCGTAGAGGTGTCTCGGTCATGTCTACATAGTTCTCGAACCCGCAGGGTCTACACACTTAACGTTTGGTGACGATTAGTATATTTGAGTTATTGTGTTGGTGACCGAAGGTTGTTCGGAGTCCCGGATAAGATCCCGGACATGACGAGGATCTCCGGAATAGTCCGGAGGTAAAGATTGATATATGTGATAATAGTGTTTTGATCTCCGGAAGGGTTCCGGAATTCACCGGAAGGGGTTCCGAATGTTTACCGAAGTGTTCGGGTGCAGCAACACTTTATATGAGCCAAAGGGGTAAAGCCCACAAGGTATTGGAAAGTGCAAAAGGAAGTTTTGCTGGCGTCTGGGGCGGTACTACCTCTTAACGTAAGCGGTACTACCGCTACGGGCGGTACTACCGCTTATCGTAAGCGGTACTACCGCTACAGGCGGTACTACCGCTTATCGTAAGCGGTACTACCGCTTGTACGCGATACTGCTGGGATCCAAGTTGGACTCTTTCCCTGCGGGCCAAACCGACCTTGTGCGGGCAAAACCGACCTGGAGGAGGCTTTTACTCCAAGTTTAGACCCCAAGGCTCAACATATAAATAGAGGGGCAGGGCTAGCACACGGGACACATCAAGAATTCCCCAAGCCGTGTGCGGCAACCCTAACCCTCTAGTTCTCCCGTCATAATCTCCGTAGTGCTTAGCGAAGCCCTGCAGAGATTGTTCCTCACCACCATCACCACGCCGTCGTGCTGCCGGAACTCATCTACTACTTCACCATCGCTCGCTGGATCGAGGAGGTGAAGGCGTCATCAAGCCGTACGTGTGTTGAACGCGGAGGTGCCGTCCGTTCGGCACTAGTTCGTGATCGGATCGAGGGACGACTTGCGATTTGGATCGCAGAGACGTTCGACTACATCAACCGCGTTTCTTAACGCTTCCGCTTAGCGATCTACAAGGGTATGTAGATTCATTCTCCCTCTCGTAGATGCTCATCACCATGGATAGATCTTGTGTGTGCGTAGGAAATTTTTTGTTTCCCATGCAACGTTCCCCAATAGTATCCCCGTAATCCCTCTAATAATTATGGTAATTCCTGTGGTAATTCATATAATAATAATAATAGGATACAAACTGAAATTGAGAACAACATTAAATTATTTATTAGTTCTCAAAAGATTTTCAATGCTATGGTAGAAGAAAAACTGCATAAAGTTGACGATATGGCTAGAAATATGGATAGAATTGCTCTTGATGTGGATACTCTCAAAATTAAAATTTTGCCACCTAAGCATGATATTACTGAATCCCTAAAGTCTATCCAAGTCTCCATGAATGAAAGTAGAGAAAGAATCGCTAGGATAAGAGCTAAGCGGGAATTCTTAGAAAAAGCGCTTCCACCCGGTTTTTATCGTAATCATGTTGAAGATGTTAAAATGATTGGTGTGAAACCCATTGAAACTTTGTTTACTAATATAAAACTTGATGAAAAAGGGACTGGAGATGAGTCAACTTTAAGTACAAGGCATCCCAATTGTTCGAAGGGTGATGATCTTAATGATAAAAACAATAAAAGTGGGTTTGAAGAGGTCAAAACTTTAAATGGTGATGTTCCCACTACTTTGGATTACAAGGACCTTAATTATGATAGTTTTTCTTTGATTGAATGTATTTCCTTGTTGCAATCCATGATGAACTCACTTAATGCTTACGAACAAAATAAAGCCTTCACTAAACATATTGTAGAAGCTATGATTAAAGCTCATGAAGAAAAGCTAGAATTGGAGGTATCTATACCTAGAAAATTGCATGATGAATGGGAACCAACTATTAAAGTTAAAATTACAGATTATGAATGTAATGCTTTGTGTGATCTAGGTGCTAGCGTCTCTACTATTCCAAAATCTTTATGTGACATGCTAGGTCTCACCGATATGAATGAATGTTCCCTCAACTTGCATTTAGCGGATTCAACTATTAAGAAACCATTGAGTAGAATAAATGATGTTCTTATACTTGCTAATAGAAATTATGTACCTGTGGATTTCATTGTGCTTGATATTGAATGCAATCCGCCTTGTCCTATAATACTTGGTAGGCCTTTCCTATGAACCATAGGTGCGATTATTGATATGAAAGAAGGAAACATAAGGTTCCAATTTCCATTAAAGAAAGGGATGGCACACTTCCCAAGGAAGAGAATTAAACCACCATATAAATCTATTATGAAATCCACCTATGGAATTTCTTTGAAAGATGATAATACTTGAGAACAATGCATTATGCCTAGCTAGGGGCATAAAACAATAGCGCTTGTTGGGAGGCAACCCAATAGTTATCTTAAATTTTTTTTCTTTTTATTTCTGTTTTGTGTGATGACATGACTATTTCTACTGTAATGATTGTGTTTTTTTATCTTTTAATTAGTGTTTGTGCCAAGTAAAACCTTTGGGATGATTTGAATGATAGCTGAATTGATTCTATGCAAAAACAGAAAGTTTTGCGCACAATGCTGGATTTTTTATTTAATACTGGAATGTCAGAAAAATCTGAAATTGTTACAAAAGTATTGAGATACAAACTTTTTATGTTTTCCTAATTTTTCAAAATTTATGGAGTTACAGAAGTATGGATAAATATTCTGTCATTACGTACTGTCCTGTTTTAGACAGATTCTCTTTTTATTGCATAGTGTGCTTATTTTAATGATGCTATGGATTATATCGGGGGTATAAGTCATGGGGAAGTTAGAATATAGTGGGTATTATGCAAGAACAATTATGAATGAGTTTACAAAAGTACCCAAAGTTTATGATTGATTTATTATACTAACGGATCTTACGAAGTTTCTTTTGAGTTTTGTGTGCTGAAGTTTTCAAGTTTTGGGTGAGATCATGATGGATGAAGGAATAAGGAGCGGCAAGACCCTAAGCTTGGGGATGCCCAAGGCACCCCAAGGTAATATTCAAGGAAGACCCAAGCGTCTAAGCTTGGGGATGCCGAAGATGGCATCCCCTCTTTCGTCTACAATTCATCGATATGTTACTTGGAGCTATATTTTTATTCATCACATGATATGAGTTTTACTTGGAGCGTCTTGTGCCATAGTTTTGTTTTGCTTGCTTGTTAGTTTGCCCCAATCATTGTTCTGGACACACCTTTTGAGAGGGACACACATGCATCATAATTTGTTAGAATACTCTTTGAGTTTCACTTATATCTTTTGAGCTATGCAATTGCTCTTGTGCTTCACTTATACTTGTTAGAGCATGACGGTGGTTATATTTTATAGAAATGATTGCACTCTCATGCTTCACTTAAATCTTTTTGAGTGTTGATACGTCTCCAACGTATCTATAATTTATGAAGTATTCATGCCATGTTTATTATAGTTTTGTATGATTTTGGTGCACTTTTATACGACTTTTATATGATTTTTATGGACTAACATATTGACCTAGTGCCCAGTGCCAGTTGCTGTTTTCTGCTTGTTTTTTGTTTTCCAGAAAATCCATATCAAATGAAGTCCAAATGCAGCGAAACTTTTTGATGATTTTTTCTGAAAGGAAACGGACCCAGGAAGCTTCGAGGAAGCAGCAGAAGAGCCACAGGGGCCTCACGAGCCACCTGGGCGCGCCTGCCCCCCAGGAGTGCCCTGGTGCCTCGTGGGCCCCCTATGGCACCTCTTCGCGTGATTCCAACTCTGAAAAATCATATATATTCAGAAACCCCCGAAAGTTAACCTAGATGAGTTTTTACACCGCCGCAAGCCTCTATACCTCCACGATCTCATCTACAGCCCTTTTCCGGCACCCTGCCGGAGGGGGGAATCATCACCGGAGGCCATCTTCATCATCCCGGCGGTCTCCATGACGAGGAGGGAGTAGTTCACCCTCGGGGCTGAGTGTATGTACTAGTAGCTATGTGTTTGATCTCTCTCTCTCTCTCGTGTTCTTGATATGGCACGATCTTGATGTATCGCGAGCTTTGTTAATATAGTTGGATCATATGGTGTTTCTTCCCTCTCTATCCTTGTTGTGATGAATCGAATCTTTTCCCTTTGAGGTTTCGTTATTGTCGGATTGAATATTTCAGATTTGAGAACACTTGATGTATGTCTTGCATATGAATACCCGTGGTGACAATGGGGTATTATATTGATTCACTTGATATATGTTTAGGCATTCAACTCGCGGATTCTTGCGGTGACATTGGGATAATCTATGCATAGGGGTTGATGCACGTTTTCATTATCTTTTCTCCGATAGAAACTTTGGGGTGCTCCTTGGAGTTCTTTGTGTGGATTGAATATTATGATTATGAAGTTGTTTGATGCATATCGTATAATCAACTCACGGATACTTGTGGTGACATTGGAGTATCTAGGTGACATTAGAGTTGGTTGATGTGTATCATATGGTGTTATTTTAGTACGAACTCTAGGGCTGTTTGTGACACTTATAGGAATAGCTCAATAGATCGATCGGAAAGAATAACTTTGAGGTGGTTTCGTACCCTACAAAAAATTTCTATCTTATGTTCTCTGCTAATAGGAACTTGGGAGTGATTCTTTATTGCACGTTAAGGGATGGTTATATGATCCAATTATATTAGCATTGTTGAGAGATTGCACTAGCGAAAGTATGAACCCTAGGCCTTGTTTCTAAGCATTGCAATACCGTTTGTGCTCACTTTTGTTACTTGCTACCTTGCTGTTTTTATATGTTCAGATTACAAAAACCTATATCTACTATCCATACTACACTTTTATCACCATCTCTTCGCCGAACTAGTGCACCTATATAATTTACCATTGTATTGGGTGTGTTGGGGACACAAGAGATTTCTTGTATTTGGTTGCAGGGTTGTTTGAGAGATACCATCTTCAACCTACGCCTCCCACGGATTGATAAACCTTAGGTCATGCACTTGAGGGAAATTTGCTACTGTCCTACAAAACTCTGCGCTTGGAGGCCTAACACGAGTCTACAAGAATAAAGTTGCGTAGTAGACATCAAGCTCTTTTCTGGTGCCGTTGCCGGGGAGGTGAGTGCTTGAAGGTATATCTTTAGATCTTGCAATCGAATCTTTTAGTTTCTTGTTTTATCAATAGTTTGGTTTATAAAAGAAAACTACAAAAAAAATGGAAATGAGGTTGCCTCATATTATTCGACTTTATAATGTTTTTCTTGAAAATGATGGAGCGGAAAATTGTGCTCAATTGATAGAAGAAGAATTCAATAAAATGTTTGGCATAAAATCTTTGAATGATGAGCATGATTGCAATGTTGTTAGTATGAATTTTATGAATATCCATGATGCTAATGATATGCAAAGCCATAAGCTTGGGGATGCTATGTTTGATGAAGATGATCTTTTTAGTCCCCCTACTTTGAATGATCAAATTTATTATGATGATGACATGCCCCCTATTTATGATGATTATTGTGATGATACTTATGTTATGAAAAATAGTGATGATTATTATTATAATACTTGTTATAATTATGAAAGTCCTTTTACTGAACATTACTCTTTTAATGTGGAGACAATTTATAGTATTCGAGTTTCATACGAAACTCCCACTATTATGAATGAGAAGAAAATTGCTTGTGTGGAGAGTAATAAAAATTCTATGCTTATGTATCATGACAAGAATGCTTTGTGTGATGGATATATTGTTGAATTTCTTCATGATGCTACTGAAAATTATTATGAGAGAGGATCATATGCTTGTAGATGTTGCAACAATATCAAGTTTCCTCTTTATGTGTTGAAAGTTTTGAAGTTATACTTGTTTTGCCTTCCTATGCTAGTTGATTCTTGCTCCTATAAAATATTTTCTCGCAAAATCCCTATGCATAAGAAGTGGGTTAGGCTTAAATGTGCTTGTCATATGCTTCATGATGCTCCCATTATGTTTCAATTCTTCACTTTTATGTGAGTATCATTAAAATCATCATGCCTAGCTAAAAAGGCACTAAGAAAAGCGCTTGTTGGGAGATAACCCAATAATTATACCTACTGTCTTTGTGTGTTCACATGATTAAGCTACTGTAGTATTCATGTTTTATATGTTTTCTTTCAATAATGTGCCAAGTAAAGCCTTTGGGATAGTGTGGATACTTGTTGATTTGATTCTGTGCAAAAACAGAAACTTTTGCGTCCAGTGCTGGAATTTCTATTCTGTACTGGAGCGTGAAAAAATTCTAAAATTTTTACACGGCATTGAGTTACAAATTATGTACGTTTTCCTAATTTTTCAGAATTTTTGTAGGTACAGGAGTATGGTTTTTAAATTTCCCACTACATGCTGTTCTGTTTTTGACAGATTCTGTTTTCGATGCATAGTTTGCTTGTTTTAGTGTTTCCATAGCTTATATTGAGTAATATAAATTGTGGAAATGATAGAATACAGTAGGCATTATGTGAGAACAATTATGAATCTTGTCTTGACAGTACCTAAGTGGATGATTTATTTTTATCATACTAACCTATCTCACGAAGTTCCGTTAAGTTTTGTGTGATTGAAGTTTTCAAGTTTTGGGTGAGATATCGATATGAGGAGAATAAGGAGTGGCAAGACCCTAAGCTTGGGGATGCCCAAGGCACCCCAAGGTAATATTCAAGGAAGACTCAAGCGTCTAAGCTTGGGGATGCCACGGAAGGCATCCCCTCTTTCGTCTTCAACATTATCGGTAACCTTACTTGGAGCTATATTTTTATTCGTCACATAATCTGAGTTTTGTTTGGAGCATCATTTTATTATGTTGATATTTTCTTTCTGTTATCAGTAATCATGTTTTGTATCTTTTAGTTCAATAAAATGCCAATTATAGCCTTCACCATGCCCAGTTTGCAAGTTCATGTGTTGCTGTTTGAAAACAGAAAGTTTTCTGTTATGTCCAGAATATTCCTGAATAGTCAGAACATGATAAAAATCTGAAATTTTTACAAAGTAAGCATGCATGAGTTCTCTATCACGTGGTAATTTTTCAGAATTTTTGGAGTTAGGGAAGTATGGATTCTTATTCCCCTTTTACAGACTGTTCTGTTTTGGCAGATTGCTGTTATAGTTGCATTGTTTGCATATCTTTGCGTGTTCAATGTTTCTATTTGAGGATAGGAGTATTAAATATGCAGAGGTATTTAGTATGCAATGTTTAATTATAATTTTAGTGATTTTTTATAGTAGAGAATGTTAAGGTTTTGAGTTGATTTATACTAACTTATCTCATGAGTCCTTGTTGAGTTTTGTGTGGATGAAGTTTTTGAGATTTAGGAGAAACCGTGATATGAGAGGAATTAAGGAGACACAAGAGCTCAAGCTTGGGGATGCACAAGGCATACCAAGTAATTATTTCAAGAAGTCTCAAGCATCTAAGCTTGGGGATGCCCCGGTAGGCATCCCACCTTTCTTCTTCAACAACTATCGGTCAGTTTTGGTTGAGCCTAAGTTTTTGCTTCTTCACATGATATGTGCTATCCTTGGAATGTCATTTTATTTTGTTTTCTTTGCTGTTTGCATAAAATACTTAAGATCTGAAATTTTTAAATGAGAGAGAGTTCTCACATAGCTACTTAATTACTTAACTACTCATTTGATCTTCACTTATATCTTTTTGGAGTAATTTGTCATTTACTCTTGTGCTTCACTTATATCCTATGAGTAAATTGTTGAAATGAATTGAATATCATAAAGCTGAAATTTATATGCTTCATATGCTTGTCCCATGGGGAGTAGTGACTTCACATACAAGAAGTATAAGTGGTAAAATTTATTGAAAGTTAACAAACATAGCATTGGTCACTTGAACAATTCATGAAAGAATTTTGAAGGAAGAGAAATTTCACATATAAATATACTATATTGGACATCTTCTATGATTGTGAGCCCCCATTAATTATTTTCAAGCTTGATCAAGTAGTTGACGTTGGACAAGGAAGACAACGTAATGAGTTATGTTTGTTTATATTCACATAGAAGTTATATTGTCATGGATCCTCTAACATGTGGTGCTTGCTTAGGATCTTTTGATAGCCAAAAATTTGTACTAAGTAGAGATACTACTTGTGCATCCAAAAACCCTTAAACCCAGTTTCTTGCCATGAGAGTCCACTATATCTACCTATGGATTGAATAAGATCCTTCAAGTAAGTTGTCATCGGTGCAAAAAGCAATAAAAATTGCTCCTAAAATATGTATAATCTTTTATTGCAAGGGAAATAAGCGTTGTACGAACTTGTGATGGTAAAGAAATAAAAGCGACGGACTGCATAATAAAGGTTGCTATTACAAGGGGCAATATAACGTGACGTTCCTTTGCATTAGGGGCTTGTGCATCCAACAACAAAAAGCGCATGACAACCTCTGCTTCCCTCTGCGAAGGGCCTATCTTTTACTTTTCTGTATTTACTTTTCTGAATTTACTTTTATGCAAGAGTCATTAATGTTCATCCCTATTCCGCTCTATTTATTCTTTAGTTGGCAAGCATTATGTGGTAGGGAAAGATCCAGGCACATATATCTAGTTGAATATAGGTGATCATGAGTTATTATTGTTGACATTATCCCTGAGATAAATAAGTTGGGAGGCAAAACATTAAGCCCCTATCTTCCTATGTGTTTGACTGAAACGGTTTGTTCTAAAAATATGCTTTGAGTGTCAACAATCATGGAAGACTAAATGATGGTTGAGTATGTGGAATTTGCTAGATCAAAGCTCTTACATAGACCCTTCCTAAAAATAAGATGAATTGCAATTGTTTGATAACTGAGAACATAGTTTGTTAGTTTTCAACAAAGTTTATGGCCTATACTTTAAACATGTGAATAGCTTGCTACTTGATCATGAGAAGTTTTATGAGATGAGCTACTGATTATGATATATATTGATGCTAGAAAAAGTGATTGAAATTATTATTGATCAAACTTATGCACTATGCTAGCATTCACACTTCATAAATTATTTCTTTTATCATTTACCTACTCGAGGACGAGCAGGAATTAAGCTTGGGGATGCTGATACGTCTCCAACGTATCTATAATTTATGAAGTATTCATGCCATGTTTATTATAGTTTTGTATGATTTTGGTGCACTTTTATATGGCTTTTATATGATTTTTATGGACTAACATATTGACCTAGTGCCCAGTGCCAGTTGTTGTTTTCTGCTTGTTTTTGGTTTTCCAGAAAATCCATATCAAATGAAGTCCAAATGTAGCGAAACTTTTTAACATTTTTTTCTGGATGGAAACGGACCCAGGAAGCTTCGGGGAAGCAGCCGAAGAGCCACAGGGGCACCACGAGCCACCTGGGCGCGCCTGCCCCCCCCCAGGCGCGCCCTGGTGCCTCGTGGGCCCCCTGTGGCACCTCTTCGCGTGATTCCAACGCTGAAAAATCATATATATTCAGAAACTCCCGAAAGTTATCCTAGATGAGTTTTTACGCCGCCGCAAGCCTCTGTACCTCCATGATCTCATCTACAGCCCTTTTCCGGCACCCTGCTGGAGGGGGGAATCATCACCGGAGGCCATCTTCATCATCCCAGCGGTCTCCATGACGAGGAGGGAGTAGTTCCCCCTCGGGGCTGAGGGTACGTACTAGTAGCTATGTGTTTGATCTATCTCTCTCGTGTTCTTGATATGGCACAATCTTGATGTATCGCGAGCTTTGTTAATATAGTTGGATCATATGGTGTTTCTTCCCTCTCTATCCTTGTTGTGATGAATCGAATCTTTTCCCTTTGAGGTTTCGTTATTGTCGGATTGAATATTTCAGATTTGAGAACACTTGATGTATGTCTTGCATATGAATACCCGTGGTGACAATGGGGTATTATATTGATTCACTTGATATATGTTTTGGCATTCAACTCGCGGATTCCCGCGGTGACATTGGGGTAATCTATGCATAGGGGTTGATGCACGTTTTCATTATCTTTTCTCCGATAGAAACTTTGGGGTGCTCCTTGGAGTTTTTTGTGTGGATTGAATATTATGATTATGAAGTTGTTTGATGCATATCGTATAATCAACTCACGGATACTTGTGGTGACATTGGAGTATCTAGGTGACATTAGAGTTGGTTGATGTGTATCATATGGTGTTATTTTAGTACGAACTCTAGGGCTGTTTGTGACACTTATAGGAATAGCTCAATAGATTGATTGTAAAGAATAACTTTGAGGTGGTTTCGTACCCTACAAACAATTTCTATCTTATGTTCTCTACTAATAGGAACTTGGGAGTGATTCTTTATTGCACGTTGAGGGATGGTTATATGATCCAATTATATTAGCATTGTTGAGAGATTGCACTAGCGAAAGTATGAACCCTAGGCCTTGTTTCTAAGCATTGCAATACCGTTTGTGCTCACTTTTGTTACTTGCTACCTTGCTATTTTTATGTTTTCAGATTACAAAAACCTATATCTACTATCCATAATACACTTTTATCACCATCTCTTCGCCAAACTAGTGCACCTATACAATTTACCATTGTATTGGGTGTGTTGGGGACACAAGAGATTTCTTGCATTTGGTTGCAGGGTTGTTTGAGAGATACCATCTTCAACCTACGCCTCCCACGGATTGATAAACCTTAGGTCATCCACTTGAGGGAAATCTACTACTATCCTATAAAACTCTGCGCTTGGAGGCCCAACACGAGTCTACAAGAATAAATTTGCATAGTAGACATCAAGGGTCTATAAATAGGAAGTGGTAATGAGCACGGGTTACAAGACTAATCCAAAAAGGATGGGTATTTAAGAGTGGTATAATAAAAACTTTCATGTAGATCACTAAATATGAAACATATGTTTTAATTATATTAATGTCATAATATGAAAGGGTATTGTTTCATGATCATTGGTTAGTAAGAATATCGATATTAAATCTTGTTATTAACTACTCATTTGAGTGTCCAACATGGCATGGTGGGGATGTTCGAGCATTTTTATGTCTGATTTAAATCCTTTCTGTTGTTTGAATCGGGGGCGCGCAATGGTTAACTCCTACCAACCTCCTCCCTAGGGGCTTGCGAGTAGTACTTTGCTTCGAGGGCTAATAAAACTTTCACAATAAGTATATGAGTTCTTTATGACTAATGTGAGTTCATGGACAATTACGCACTCCCACCTTTCCGCATATTGCTAGCCTCTTCAGTACCGTGCATTGCCCTTTCTCACCTCGAGAGTCGGTGCAAACTTTGCCGATGCATCCAAACGCCGTGATATGATACGCTCTATCACACATAAGCCTCCTTATATCTTCCTCAAAACAGAGACCATACCTACCTATCATGGCATTTCCATAGCCATTCCGAGATATATTGCCATGCAACTTCCATCGTTCCGTCTTATGACATGTGTGTTCATTATCATATATATTGCTTTGCATGATCATATAGAGCTGACATGATATTTGTGGCAAAGTCACCGTTCATCAGTGTTATACATGTTACACTAGATCATTGCACATCCTGGTACACTGCCAGAGGCATTCATATAGAGTCCTATTGTTTTAGTTTATTGAGTTGTAAGTAAATAAAAGTGTGATGGTCATCATTATTAGAGCATTGTCCCAGTGAGGTAAAGAATGATGGAGACTGATGAGTCCTCCAAAATGTGGGGATGAGGTTCATGATGTTGTTCTTAAAAAAATGAGAGAAAGGAGAGAAGGGGCAATACTATTATCCTTTTACCACACTTGTGCTTCAGAGTAGCATCGTGTTCTTCATATAGAGAGTCTCCTAAGTTGTCACTTTCATATAGTGGGAATTTTTCATTATAGAACTTGGCTTGTATATTTCGATGATGGGCTTCCTCAAATGCCCGAGGTCTTCATGAGCAAGCAAGTTGGATGCACACCTACTTAGTTTCAGTCGAGCTGTCATACACGTATAGCTCTAGTGCATCCGTTGCATGGCAATCCCTACTCCTCACATTGATATTGATTGAAAGGCCTCTCCATTGCCTAACGATCCGCCGAGTTGATGCGAGCCTTACTTCCTTTTTGACTCCTCCTATATATCTCTACCACCGCATTCAATTCCACCCGTAGTGCTAATGTCCATGGCTCACGCTCATGTATTGAGTGAAGCTGAAAATACTGAAGCATGTTAAAAATTATGATCTAATTGCTTGGTTTGACAGCGGGGTGCTCATGATTTATATTTATGCTGTGAATGAGGAGTCATGCCATGCTTACATAATTCAAGGTGTAGGGATAACATTCATTAAGCATCGTATATTCTGAAAAAGTAATGATTATGTTCTTGTATTCATGGATATTGTAATATTGATATCAATTACTTCATCATTTCTCAATATTTATACCGGAAAGAGATTACATGATAGAAATGTTAGGTAGCATTCAACATCAAAAATTCTATTTTTATCATTTGCCTACTCGAGGACGAGCACGAATTAAGCTTGGGGATGCTGATACGTCTCCAACGTATCTATAATTTTTTATTGTTTCATGCAATTATATTACCAATCTTAGATGCTTTATATGCAATTTAATATCATTTTTTGGGTCTAACCTATTAACATAGTGCCCAGTGCCAATTGCTATTTTTTGCTTGTTTTTTGTTTCACAGAAAATCAATACCAAACGAAGTCCAAACACGATGAAACTTTACGGTGATTTTTTCTGGACCTGAAGGGACCCTAGAAGCTTTGGGAGAGGGCCAGAAGACTTACGGGAGAGTCGCGAGCTCACACGGCGCGCCCCCAGGGGGCGCGCCGCCTGAGCTTGTGGGTCCCACACAGCTCCGTTTGACCTAATTCCACTTCTATAAATTCCTATGAATCCCAAAACCACAAGAGAGAGACCCGAAACAATTATTTTGCCGCCGCAAGCCTCTGTTCTTCCACGATCCCGTCTGGAGGCCTTTTCCGCTACTCTGCCGGAGGGGGAATAGATCATGGAGGGCCTCTATATCAACCTTGCTGCACTGCCGATGATGTGTGAGTAGTTTACCACAGACCTATGGGTCCATAGTTATTAGCTAGATGGCTTTTTCTCTCTCTCCAATCTTCAATACAATGTTCTCCTCGGAGTTCTATTCGATGTAATTTTCTTTTGCGGTGTGTTTGTTGGGATCCGATGAATTGTGGGTTTATGCTGAAATTATTCAATGCAAGTAATTGAGTCTTTTCTGAACTTTATTATGCATGATTGTTATAGCTTTGTATTTCTCTACGATCTGTCCGTTTGGTTTGGCCAACTAGACTGATTTATCTTCCGTGGGAGAGATGCTTTGTAGTGGGTTCAATCTTGCGGTATCCTCACCCAGTGACAGCAGGGAGGCACGTATTGTATTGTTGCCATTAAGGGGAAAACGAAGGGGTTCAATCATATTGCTTGGTTTTATTCTGTCTACATTATGTCATCATACCTCATGCATTACTCTGTTTGTCATGAACTTAACACATAGAGAGGCAAGCATAGAAGCGCTCTCGAAGTGGAGTAATAGTAGTAGATGCAGGAAGGAGTCGGTCTACTTGTCGCGAACGTAATGCCTATATACATGATCATTCACTACTGCAGGATGGTCCAAACGCGACACATGTATAGGAGACCAATCAACCGAACTGTGTGCGATGCATTAATCGCAAACGATATCGTAATAAAACCATCACCAATAAACCGAACTGTATGTGATGGCTGGTCCATCAAATATGATTCAGAAAAGAGTGGCGTGTGCGAATCATGGCATACAGTTCATCAATACGAACTGTTTGGGACGAGCGAAACAACAGAAACGGTTAGCCAGTTCAAGATGTGTGCGATAGACGGCATACAGGTCGCTCTGATGAACTGTTTGTGATGAGCCCAAACAACACAAACGGTTAGCCAGATGAAGGTGTGTGCGATAGCTGGCATACACATCACTCGGGTGAACTGTTTGCGCTAAGCCAAAATAAACACAAACGATTCAGCTTAACAAGATGTGTGTGATACCCGGCAAACATGTCAGTAATCAGAATTGTGTGGGAAGACCGTTAATAATACAGACGATTCCTGCTAATATGCCATTTGTGTTGTGGAAAAACGCTTGCTGGTATACAATTGTCAGCGATTGATGAAATCATCATCGACGGGTTCCGTAGTTTAGTCTATGTGCGATGTGCTTTGCTCAGTTAGGCACAGCCGTCGTGCTATAGCTCGCACTTCCTTCTTTGCTAAGTTTTCCATCAGTTGATGGCATTTTGTGAACACGCCACTGTTTCCCGCCACTTCCCTATCGGATTCCCGCCACTAGCGATTGCGCATAAGCCTAGGCGGCGCGCGACACACGGAAGCACAAGCGCAGCCTATAGCCCCTCTACCTTTCCAAGCATGCCAACCCACCGAAGCGCTTTGCCATCAACCTCTTCGACGAGGGAAACGAGCCGGCCGGTGTAGGCGGCATAGCCCATCGAGGCCGAGGGCGTCCCCAGCAACGCGATGGACGACGGCGTGCTGCGCGTCATCGCCAGGCTTGAGCAGACCCTTGGTGCAGGGCGCGGCAGCACCGATCAAGATAGGTGCGTCAGCGCCGAGGGGCTGCAGCTCGCCGCCAATCATGATCGGTGGTGCGCCGCAGAGCAAGATAGGCGCGTCCTTACCGATAGGCTCCGGCGTGCCACACAGTAAGACCGATGGAGCGCCGCAGAGCAAGAGCCGTGGCGCGCCGTAGAGCAAGAGCAGATCCATCGCCGCTTGGCTGCTGTCTCACTTGACCGGACATTACAGCTAGTTCCACGGCCCGTAAGTAGCCCGAATCCTCGCCAGGAGTGGGCAGCAGCTGTCTGCGCAGTACTTGCAACAGAGCCCGGCCGCACTGTACTTGAACCAGACGCCGGCCGGGCCATTCGCATGGGTCGCGCCGTTTGCCTTGTCCGCGGACTGCTCGATGCCAACGGGCTGGTCGCTAGGCTCGAGCGCCTCCTTGGCCCAGCAGGTGCCCACCCAGGCGTAGTAGAGGAACATGGCCGTTGCATCCTCGAGTTGGTGATCTCAGATGGAATAGTCAGCTTGGAGCTCGAGATCGCGCTCCAGCTGTACCGCGACCGTGTCGCCCGCTTGGACAAATGCCTGCACGAATTCAGGCAGAGCCAAAAGCTTCCGTAGGCAAGGGTGGTGGTCATGGACGCGTTTTATTTTGTTGAGTCGTTTCAATGTTGATCGCTATGTCTGCACAACAATCATAATATTGCTCAGTTTCAATGTGTGTATGCTTTCCGTTCTTATATATAAATTGTTCAGTTTCAGTGTGTTTATGCTTTCCATTCTGTAAATGTGGATGGTAATTAACACAGCTAGATAGAAATGTGTATGAAAACAGATAGAAATATGAAATTCATAATATATATATATATTAATTGATCATGGTAGTTCACTGCAGATACATATAAATCATCACATATACGTGATGATACTTAACTAGTACGTACATTGCATAAAAAAATTAATGCTAAAACTAATAATCCCTCCTTAGGGGGCCAGTATTCCGGCAGCCCCTCGCAACATATCCCTGGTGCGCGGCGGCTTCCCAGCACGGATGGAGTTCTCCGCCTTCTCCGCCTCGCAGCGCTCGGCGTGCCGATCTACCTCTTGCTGGCGGACGCGCGCGAACGATCTTGCCATTTCGTTGGGCGCCCACAGGACCTCCTCGTCAGTAGCACGCTGGAGCTTATCGACCTACCTCCACGCAGCGATGAGGCGCCTAGCGCCTTTGGCCGTCCTGGCGTTGTACCGGCCGTCTTCGTACACCTCCTCCACATGTCGACGCGCCCGCCGCCAAAGCTCCTGCCTCTTCTTTTGCCAAGCGGCCTCATGTGCTTCACGGGCTGCCCGATACCTGGTTTCCTCCTCTTCCAGCTCCTTCTTGAACACAACTTGCCTGGCTTTCTCAACCGAAGACAAGGACTTCCACAGACAAAGATTGAACTGGCCCGAAAACCACTCCAAAGTTGGGGGTTCCAGCGCAATCTCGCCTGATGGCGCGTAGGGATCCTCCTCATCGCTGCTTTGCACCTTGACGTCCTCGCGTGGTGGCGCCTCCTCCTCGGCGGGTGTGCAGACCGCCGGTGCCTCCTCCTCGGTGCGTGGGTAGCCGGTGGCGCCATGGTAGAGATTGGTGAGAGAGAGGGGGGGCGAGCGAGGAGAGAATGTGGATGAGAATGCAGGTGGGACGACGTGGGCAGAGTTGTATTTATTGGCGTCCGGAATGTAGATCGACGGGATACATGCGTCGGTCGCCGAAATTTAGTCGTACCGTAGATTTAAATACACATGATTCCCGGAGCAAAAGTCGTGTGTGAATTAATCGCCGACGGTTCCCAAAACAGAACCGCGTCTGATTAATATCCCGCGCCTCTCACCTTCCAAACCTCGAGGCGCGAAACAGAGTGCCAATCATGTGGGCCCAGTTTCTTGCCAGATATTTACATTTTCTTTCCAAAGTAATGCATGAATGCTTATTTGTGTTACTATGACCCCTCAAAAAAATTTGTGTTACTATGATATTATTATAAAATGTAATACATAAATGATTTTTCCAACCCATGATGGTTTGCTGTTGCATGTACATGTGGTTCAAATTTGAATTACGGCCATTAAATGGCTAGAAACTAACTTAATGTCTTAAAAAGGTCAAATGACCCCTGAAATTTTTCAAATTTTAACATGAAAGTTGTATTCGTTCATGTTGACGGTAGAAAAAATTCAAAGTCCATAAGAGGAAGCGACCGTCGGTTCCTCATCAAACATGCATTGTTCCCTCTCAAAACCACGAGTCTTCTCGTGAGATGCTCCGATTAGTGAGAGGTGTGTGTCAAAAATTTCATCAAACAGGCCTATATTTTTACCACGGCGTCTTGGTGCCACGCCATGACATCAAGCAAGGTTTCATGTACTTCTGGTCATTTTTGATTTTTTTTGGAATTTATAAGCCATAGTACTCAATGTTTGTGTCCAAGCCGTGACACCAATATGTTTGAAAAATCATTCCAATTTACTGCACAGACCATTTACTTGCACACAAGGACACAAATATGATTTTCCAACCCATGATGGTTTGCTGTTGCATGTACATGTGGTTCAAATTTGAATTAAGGCCATTAAACGGCTAGAAACTAACTTAATGTCTTAAAAAGGTCAAATGACCCCTGAAAATTGCCAAAATTTAACACGAAAGTTGTATTCGTGCATGTTGACGGTAGAAAAAAATTTCAAGGCCATAAGAGGAAGCGACCGTCGGTTCATCATCAAACATGCATTGTTCCCTCTCGGAACCACGAGTCTTCTCGTGAGATGCTCCGATTTGTGAGAGGTGTGTGTCAAAACTTTCGTCAAACAGGCCTATTTTTTTACCACGACATCTTGGTGCCATGCCATGACATCAAGCAAGGTTTCATGTAATTCTACTAATTTTTGAATTTTTTGGAATTTAAAAGCCATGGTACTCAATGTTTGTGTCCAAGCCGTGACACACATATGTTTGAAAAATCCTTCCAATTTACTTGCACACAAGGGCACAAATATGATTTTCCAACCCATGATGGTTTGCTGTTGCATGTACATGTGGTTCAAATTTGAATTACGGCTATTAAATGGCTAGAAACTAACTTAATGTCTTAAAAAGGTCAAATGACCCCTGAAAATTTCCAAAATTTAACATGAAAGTTGTATTCGTGCATGTTGACAGTAGAAAAAATTTCAAGTCCACAAGAGGAAGCGACCGTCGGTTCATCATCAAACATGCATTGTTCCCTCTCGGAACCACGAGTCTTCTCGTGAGATGCTCCAATTTGTGAGAGGTGTGTGTCCAAACTTTCATAAAATAGGCATATTTTTTACCATGGCATCTTGGTGCCATGCCATGACATCAAGCAAGGTTTCATGTATTTTTGCTCATTTTTGAATTTTTTGGAATTTAAAAGCCATGGTACTCAATGTTTGTGTCCAAGTTGTGACACCAATATGTTTGAAAAATCATTCCAATTTACTGCACAGGGCTTTTACTTGCACACAAGGACACAAATATGATTTTCCAACCCATGATGGTTTGCTGTTGCATGTACATGTGGTTCAAATTTGAATTACGGCTATTAAATGGCTAGAAACTAACTTAATGTCTTAAAAAGGTCAAATGACCCCTGAAAATTTCCAAAAATTAACATGAAAGTTGTATTCGTGCATGTTGACGGTAGAAAAAATTTCAAGGCCATAAGAGGAAGCGACCGTCGGTTCGTCATCAAACATGCATTTGTTCCCTCTCGGAACCACGAGTCTTCTCGTGAGATGCTCCGATTTGTGAGAGGTGTGTGTCAAAAATTTCATCAAACATGCCTATTTTTTTACCACGGCATCTTCGTGCCATGCCATGACATCAAGCAAGGTTTCATGTATTTCTGATCACTTTTGAATTTTTTGGAATTTAAAAGCCATGATACTCAATGTTTGTGTCCAAGCCGTGACACCAATATGTTTGAAAATTCCTTCCAATTTATGACACATGGCATTTACTTGCACACAAGGACACAAATATGATTTTCCAACCCATTTTGGTTTGCTTTTGCTTGTACATGTGGTTCAAATTTGAATTACGACCACTATATGGATAGAAACTCATTTTAATGTTTTAAAAAGTTCAAATGAACCCTAAAAATTTCCAAATTTTAACACGATAGTTGTATTAGTGCATGTTAACAGTAGAAAAAATTTCAAGGCCATACGAAGAAGCGACCGCCGGTTCGTCATCAAACATGCATTGTTCCCTCTCGGAACCATGAGTCTTCTCGTGAGATGCTCCGATTTGTGAGAGGTGTGTGTCAAAACTTTCGTCAAATAGGCCTAATTTTTTACCACGGCATCTTGGTGCCATGCCATGACATCAAGCAAGGTTTCATGTATTTCTGATCATTTTTTATTTTTTTTGGAATTTAAAAGCCATGGCACTCAATGTTTGCCAAGCCGTGACACCAATATGTTTGAAAATTTCTTCCAATTTACTACACAGGGCATTTACTTGCACACAAGGACACAAATATGATTTTCCAACCCATGATGGTTTGCTGTTGCATGTACATGTGGTTCAAATTTGAATTTCGACCATTATATGACTAGAAACTCACTTAATGCCTTAAAAAGGTCAAATGAACCCTGAAATTTTCCAATTTTTAACATGACAGTTGTATTAGTGCATGTTAACGGTACAATTTTTTTCATACAATTAAAACACCATCCGTTGCTAGTTACTCCAAATTAGTCTTTCAAAGCTAATAAAAAAATTCAACTACACCACACACAGTTGGTTATAGGAACCGTTTGCGATGAAAATTCATGGTTCTATTTATGTCTTCCTCCATAAGCTTCACCGGCTTCGTCTGCTCAAGCGCTGTTCACCCCCGAATCCATGAATCCCCCATCCCCATTCCCCAACCCCTTCTTGCAAAGAATGATGCCATGGAGACGCTTCGTGAGGGCCCATACGGTCGCCGCGTCCGCCCCGAGCGGCTCCGCCTCCACTGAGAGCGCGGCCGCATCCGCATTGAGCGTGGCCACATCCATCGGCAGGGTGATGACCCACAAGTGTAGGGGATCAATCGTAGTCCTTTCGATAAGTAAGAGTGTCGAACCCAACGAGGAGCAGAAGGAAATGACAAGCGGTTTTCAGCAAGGTATTTTCTGCAAACACTGAAATTATCGGTAATGAGTAGTTTGATACCAAGATAATTTGTAACAAGTGACAAATAGCAATAGTAACAAAGAGTGCAGAAAGGTGGCCCAATCCTTTTTATAGCAAAGGACAAGCCTAAACGATCTCTTATAATAAGTAAAGCATTCTCGAGGACACATGGGAATTTCATCTAGTCACTTTCATCATGTTGGTTTGATTTGCGTTCGCTACTTTGATAATTTGATATGTGGGTGGACCGGTGCTTGGGTGCTGTTCTTACTTGAACAAACCTCCCACTTATGATTACCCCCCTTCGCAAGCATCCGCAACTATGAAAGAAGAATTAAGATAACTCTAACCATAGCATTAAACATATGGATCCAAATCAGCCCCTTACGGAATAGCGCATAAACTAGGGTTTAAGCTTCTGTCACTCTAGCAACCCATCATCTAATTACTACTCCACAATGCATTCCCTTAGGCCCAAAGATGGTGAAGTGTCATGTAGTCGACGTTCACATAACACCACTAAGAGAATCAACAACATACATATCATCAAAACATCGAATGAATACCAAATTCACATGATTACTTATGACAAGACTTCTCTCATGTCCTCAAGAACAAAAGTAACTACTCACAAATCATCTTAATGTCCAAGATCATAGGGGTATTAAATAGCATAATAGATCTGAACATATAATATTCCACCAAATAAACCAACTAGCATCAACTACAAGATGTAATCAACACTACTAGCAACCCACAGGTACCAATCTGAGGTTTTGAGACAAAGATTGAATACAAGAGATGAACTAGGGTTTGAGATGAGATGGTGCTGGTGAAGATGTTGATGAAGATTGGTCCTCCCACGATGAGAGGATCGTTGGTGATGTCGATGGCTCCGATCCCCCCCCCTCGGAGGGAAGTATCCCCGGCAGAATCGCTCCACCGGAGAGCAAAAGTGCTCCTGCCCAAGTTTCGTCTCAAGACGGCGGCGCACCATCCCAAAAGTCTTCTCTCTATTTTTTCTAGGGCAAATGGGCTTATATACCAGAAAATGGGGCCCAGAGGCTGGCCAGGGGCCCCACGAGCCACCAGGGTGCGCCTGGGGGGGGGGGGTGGCGCGCCCTGGTGCCTCATGGGCACCTGGGTGGCCCCCTCTGGTACTTCTTGCTTCCGGTATTTTTTATTTATTCAAAAATAAATCACCGTGAAATTTCAGCTCATTTGGAGATGTGCAGAATAGGTATCTCTGACATAGCTTTTTCAGGTCCAGAATTCCAGCTGCCGGCAATCTCCCTCCTTGTGTAAATCTTGCATATTAAGAGAGAAAAGGCATTAGAATTGCTCCACAAAGTGTTATATTGATTAAAAACACTATAAATAACAGTAGGAAAACATGATGCAAAATGGACGTATCAACTACCCCAAGCTTAGACCTCGCTTGTCCTCAAGCGAAAGCCGATATCGATAATCATGTCCACATGTTTAGAGAGAGAGAGGTGTCGATAAAAAAAATACAGACATAGTAGCATCATGAGCATTATTATAACATCAATATTTATTATCATAAAACTTCTCATGAGCAAGTAACAATTCATCACAACAATGAAGTATAAGGCATAAACTTTCTTGAAAACTAACAAACTATGTTCTCAGTCAACAATGCAATTGCAATTCATCATATTTTCAGGAAGGATCTCATGTAGGAGCTTTAAAGCAAGTCCACATACTCAACCATCATATAGTCTTCCATGATTGCTAACACTCACAACATATATATGGAGCAAAAAGTTTCAGCCAGACACATAGAAAGACAGGGGCTTATAATTTCGCCTCCCAACTTATTCACCTCAAGGGTGATGTCAACAATAATAACTCATGATCACTCATATCCAACTGGATATATATGCCTAGATCTTTCCCCACCACATGATGCTTACAAAAGAGAAAAATAAAAAGGAATAGAGGAGAACACTATTGACTCTTCCATAAAAAGTAAATACATAAAAGTAAAAGATAGGCCCTTCACAGAGGGAAGCAGCGGTTGTCATGCGCTTTTTGTTGTTGGATGCACAAGCTCTTAATGCAAAGGAATGTCACTTTACATTGCCCCTTGTGATAGCAACCTTTATTATGCAGTCCGTCGCTTTTATTTCTTTACTATCACAAGTTCATACAAAGCTTATTTTCCCTTACAATAAAAATTCAGACATATTTAGAGGCAATTTTTATTGCTTTTTGCACTGATGACAACTTACTTGAAGGATCTTATTCAATCCATAGGTAGATATAGTGGACTCTCATGACATGAAACTGGGTTTAAGGGTTTTGGATGCACAAGTAGTATCTCTACTTGGTGCGGATTTTTGGCTAGCAAAGATATTGAGCAAGCACCACATGTTGGAGGATCTATAACAATATAACTTCTATGTGAATATAAGCAAACATAATTCATTACGTTGTCTTCCTTGTCCAACGTCAACAATTTGACATAAAATACTTAATGGGGGCTCACAATCATAAAAGATGTCCAAGATAGTATATTTGCATGTAAATCTTCTCTCCCCTTATTAATTCTTTCATGAATTGCATCATTGACTAATGCTATGTTTGTTAACTTCCAATAAATTTTACCACTTATACTTTTCTTTATGTAATGTAATTACTTTCCATAAGATTAGAATATGATCTCTTTCATTATTTTCATTGCTAAGATTGAAACATGAAAGTAAAGAAGCAAATACTCAAACTACTCTTTATTATATAACTCTCAACTCGATTACATAGATAGATAGATAGATCACGAAACTAGCACTCGAAAATAGATCATACTAAACTTTTATTCAACTAAATCACAAAATAACTAAGGATCGAACTGAAAATAGGTAAAGATAGCAAAAGTGATGGTGATACGATACCGGGGCACCTCCCCCAAGCTTGGCACAAGCCAAGGGGAGTGCCCATACCCATGTACTCAAGTTTTCTTCTTCGGTGATGGTGGTGGTGATGAAGTGGCGAGCTTGTCCTCCGGCTTCCATGGCATAGGTTCCCCATCATAAAAAGATGAACGAGTCTCCGGAGTCCTGAAACTTGCAGCTAAACTCATACCTTTGAATCTTGCATCATACTCATAATTTTGGTTTTGAAGATCATAGATTTGGCTTTGGAGATAGTCGATTCGTTCGTTGAGCTTGAAGATGATGTCCCCCATCGATCGGTCGTCCACCTTGCGATCACGGGTGAACTCCGTGATCATGGAGTGGTTGGCGCTGAGTCCACGTTCCACCATCCCTTGGCACTTGAAGATCTCCTGCTCCACTGCTTCAAGCCTGGACTCCACTCTCCCGATCTTCTTGGGTCCTTGCACATCCCGGATGTGAAGCACCCCCTCACGCATCTCAATGGACTAAGGGTGTTTCATCACCTCCGGTAGGTAGGGGTTGATGACCTTCTCGTAGAACTTGTCCTTGGAGGAGCTTGGTGGAGCCATAGCAATCCAGATCTATCAGAAAAATAGCACGAAACAAGAACAGAGAAGATTTCTGCGATACGGTGATCAAAACGTCCGGGAGTATATATAAAGAATTTTTATCTTGCAAAACAAGTAATCCAGAAGAAAAACGGAGTCGAGAAGGCTCACGAGGGGCCCACAAGCCACCAGGGCGCGCCTGGGGGGGGGGGGGGTGGTGGCGCGCCCTGGTGCCATGTGGGCACTAGGTGGGTCCCCTCGGCTGTTTCTTATTTTTGTATTTTTTCTAATATTCCAAAACTGACAGAAAGTATTTTTATGGAATTTTTGGAGTCGGTTTACTTACCGTATCACGTACCTCCTCCTTTTCAGGGTTCTGGAGCGTTCCGGAAGGTCTCTCTTATGTATTCTTCCGATGTAATTGTTTCAATAATATTAGTTTCAACATTAATGGGGGTATCTAAAATATAGTGCTTAATTCTTTGCCCATTCACCACTCTCAGATTAGTGCCTTCGGAGTTGTTTATTTTGATGGCTCCAGAGTGATAAACTTCTTCGATGATATGCGGTCCTTCCCATTTAGAGAGGAGCTTTCCTGCAAAGAATCTCAAATGAGAATTGTACAATAGAACTTGCTCACCCGCTTTAAATTCCTGTTTTTGAATTCTTCTATCATGCCATCTTTTAACTTTTTATTTAAACAATTTGGCATTTTCATAAGCTTGGGTTCTCCATTCATCTAAGGAGCTAATATCAAATAACCTCTTTTCACCGGCAAGTTTAAAATCGTAATTGAGTTCTTTAATTGCCCAATATGCTTTATGTTCTAACTCAAGAGGTAAATGACATGCTTTTCCATAAACCATTTTATAAGGAGACATACCCATAGGATTTTTATAAGCAGTTCTATAAGCCCATAATTCATCGTCAAGTTTCTTAGACCAATTCTTTCTAGATCTATTGATGTTTTTTCCCAAAATTAATTTTATTTCTCTATTGCTCAATTCTACTTGACCACTAGTTTGAGGGTGATAGGGAGATACAATTCTATGGTTGACATCATATTTGGCAAGCAATTTACGGAATGCACCACGAATGAAATGTGAACCACCATCAGTCATTAAATATCTAGGGACTCCAAACCTCGGGAAAATAACTTCTTTAAGCATTTTAATAGAAGTGTTATGATCAGCACTACTAGTTGGAATAGCTACTACCCACTTAGTAACGTAATCAACATCAACTAAAATATGAGTATACCCATTGGATTTAGGAAAAGGTCCCATATAATCAAATCCCCAAACATCAAATGGTTCAATAGCGAGTGAATAATTCATAGGCATTTCCTGACGTCTACCAACATTACCAATTCTTTGACATTCATCACAAGATAAGACAAACTTACGAGCATCCTTGAAAAGAGTAGGCCAATAAAAACCAGATTGTAATACCTTATGTGCAGTTCTGTCTCCCGCATGGTGTCCTCCGTAAGCCTCGGAATTACACTTATGTAGGATTTGTTCCTGTTCATGCTCAGGTATACAACGTCTAATAATACCATCTACTCCTTCTTTATAAAGATGTGGGTCATCCCAAAAGTAATGTCTTAAATCATAGAAGAACTTTTTATTTTGTTGGTATGCGAAACTAGGTGGTATAAATTTAGCAACAATATAATTAGCATAGTCCGCATACCATGGAGTATTACGAGAAGCATTTATGACAGCTAATTGTTCATCAGGAAAATCATCATTAATAGGTAGTGGGTCATCAAGAACATTTTCCATTCTGGACAAATTATCTGCTACGGGATTCTCAGCTCCCTTTCTATCAATAATATGCAAGTCAAATTCTTGTAGCAATAAAACCCACCTAATGAGTCTAGGTTTAGCATCTTTCTTTTCCATAAGATATTTAATAGCAGCATGATCGGTGTGAACAGTTACTTTAGAATCAACTATATAAGATCTGAATTTATCACATGCAAACACAACTGCTAGAAATTCTTTTTCAGTAGTAGCATAATTTCTTTGGGCACTGTCTAGAGTTTTACTAGCATAATGGATAACATTTATTTTCTTATCAACTCTCTGTCCTAGGACAGCACCAACAGCATAATCACTAGCATCACACATAATTTCAAAAGGCAAATTCCAATCAGGTGGTTGAACAACAGGTGAAGTGGTTAAGGCTTTCTTAAGTGTTTCAAAGGCTTCTAGACAATCATCATCAAAAACAAATGGAACATCTTTTTGCAAAAGATTGGTAAGAGGCCTAAAATTTTTAGAGAAGTCTTTAATAAATCTCCTATAGAATCCAGCATGACCTAGGAAACTTCTTATACCTTTAATATCTTTAGGACATGGCATTTTCTCAATAGCATCAACCTTAGCTTTATCAACTTCAATACCTCTTTCAGAAATTTTATGCCCCAAAACAATACCTTCATTCACCATAAAGTGGCACTTCTCCCAATTCAAGACAAGATTAGTTTCTTCACATCTCTGCAAAACTCGATCAAGGTTGCTTAAGCAATCATCAAAAGAAGTTCCGTAAACGGAAAAATCATCCATGAAAACCTCAACAATCTTTTCACAAAAGTCAGAGAATATAGCAGTCATACATCTTTGAAAGGTAGCAGGTGCATTGCATAAACCAAAAGGCATACGTCTATAAGCATAAGTTCCAAAAGGAGAAGTAAAGGTGGTTTTCTCTTGATCGGGTTGTGATACAGGTATTTGAGAAAAGCCAGAATAACCATCTAGGAAACAAAAGTGTGTATGCTTAGATAATATTTCTTACATTTGATCAATAAAAGGTAAGGGGTAATGATCTTTTCTAGTAGCTTTGTTTAATTTTCTAAAGTCAATTACCATCCTATAACCAGTTACAATTCTATGTGGAATGAGTTCATTTTTATCATTAGGAACAACGGTGATACCTCCTTTCTTAGGGACACAATGAACGGGACTTACCCATCTACTATCAGCTATGGGATAGATTATACCTACTTCCAGAAGCTTTAATATTTCAGTTCTTACCACCTCTTTCATCTTAGGATTTAATCGTCGTTGGTGGTCGACAACTGGTTTAGCATCAGGCTCCATATTAATTTTGTGCTGACATAGAGTGGGACTAATGCCCTTAAGATCATCAAGAGTATATCCAATAGCAGCTCGGTGCTTCCTCGGAGTTTTAAGTAATCTCTTTTCTTCATGCTCTGAAAGGTTAGCACTAATAAT
Source organism: Elymus sibiricus (assembly GCA_039707655.1). NCBI lineage: Eukaryota > Viridiplantae > Streptophyta > Magnoliopsida > Poales > Poaceae > Elymus > Elymus sibiricus. The sequence goes on along the minus strand of CM077666.1, from coordinate 130,414,314 downwards.
AACAGGATATATCTTCTTTTCATCAAGATAAGCATATTTCAATGTATCAGGTAATTGCTTCAATTCAAATACAGGATCACCCTTAGGTGGAGGAGGGCCTCCAAGAGTTTCAATAGGCAAATTGTGTTTAAGGATAGGTGGTTGATCAAAGAACATCTTATCTATTTCATTTCTTTCATTCATATGCATATCATTTTCATGGTCTAGCAAATATTGTTCTAATGGATCAGTAGGAGGTACGGCAATAGAAGCAAGACCAATAATTTCATCTTTACTAGGCAACTCTTTATCATGAGGTTGTCTACGAAACTTGAAGAAATTAAACTCATGAGATGTACCACCGAAATCAACACTAACAGTTTCTTTAGCACAATCAATCTTGGCATTAACAGTGTTCAAGAAGGGTCTACCAAATATAATGGGACAAAAATCATCTTGTGGAGAACCGAGGACTAGAAAATCAGTAGGGTATTTTATTTTTCCACACAAGACTTCAACATCTCTAATGATCCCAAGCGGTGTAATGGTATCTCTGTTTGCAAGCTTAATAGTAACATCAATGTCCTCTATTTCAATAGGTGTAATATCATTCATAATTTCTTGGTATAAGTTAAATGGAATAGCACTCACACTAGCACCCAAATCACATAAGCCATGATAACAATGATCTCCTATTTTAACAGAGACAACAGACATGCCTACTACAGGTCTATTTTTATCTTTAGGATCTGGTTTAGCAATTCTAGCTGCTTCATCAAAGAAGTAAATAACATGCCCATCTATATTATTGACCAAAAGATCTTTAACCATAGCAATATTAGGTTCAAATTTAATTTGTTCAGAGGGTCTAGGTGCTCTAATATTACTTTTGTTAACCACAGTTGAAACTTTAGCATGTTCCTTAATCCTAACAGGAAAAGGTGGTTTCTCAATATAAGCAGTAGGCACAACTGGATCAACATGGTAAACAATTGTTTCTTCTTTAACACTAACGGGTTCTTCTTTTAATTCAATAGGTGGGTGATATTTAAACCACTTCTCCTTAGGGAGATCAACATGAGTAGCAAATGATTCACAAAAGGAAGCTACTATCTCAGAGTCAAGCCCATATTTAGTGCTAAACTTACGAAAAGCATCGGTATCCATAAAAGATTTAACACAATCGAACTCAAGTATTATACCTGACTCATTACCTTTGTCGAGTTCCCAATCTTCAGAGTTGCATTTAATTCTTTCCAGAAGATCCCATCTGAATTCAATAGTTTTCTTCATAAAGGAGCCAGTCAAAGAAGAATCGAGCATGGTTTGATTATCTTGAGAAAGCCGAGCATAAAAATTCTGTAAGATAATTTCTCTTGAGAGCTCATGGTTGGGGCATGTGTACATCATGTACTTAAGCCTCCCCCAAGCTTGAGCGATGCTTTCTCCTTCACGAGGCCAAAAATTATATATATAATTCCGATCACGATAACCAAATGCATAGGATAAAATTTCTGGTGGAATTCCAATTTCAATCGGTTCCAGTCCCATGTATCAGTATCATCACATAGCTTATACCATGTCAATGCCCTTCCCTCCAAAGATAAAGGTAATACTTTCTTCTTAACTCCATCTCCGGATAAACCTGCAAGCTTAAAGAATCCACAAATTTCATCCACATAGATCAAGTGCATATCAGGATGTACCGTTCCATCTCCTGCGTAAGGATTAGCTAGCAGTTTCTCTATCATACCCGAAGGAATCTCATAATAAATGTTTTCAGTAGGTGCAGTAGGTTGAGGAGCAACACTTCGTGCTTCCGGTCGAGGTGAAGATACCCCGAACAAACCCCTCAAAGGATAACTTTCCATAGTGACAAGTGACAGTAAATTCCACTCACCAAAGGCGCTTCACTCCCCGGCAACGGCGCCAGAAAAGAGTCTTGATGACCAACAAGTGTAGGGGATCAATCGTAGTCCTTTCGATAAGTAAGAGTGTCGAACCCAACGAGGAGCAGAAGGAAATGACAAGCGGTTTTCAGCAAGGTATTTTCTGCAAGCACTAAAATTATCGGTAATGAGTAGTTTGATAGCAAGATAATTTGTAACAAGTGACAAATAGCAATAGTAACAAAGAGTGCAGCAAGGTGGCCCAATTCTTTTTATAGCAAAGGACAAGCTGGAACGATCTCTTATAATAAGTAAAGCGTTCTTGAGGACACATGGGAATTTCATCTAGTCACTTTCATCATGTTGGTTTGATTCGCGTTCGCTACTTTGATAATTTGATATGTGGGTGGACCGGTGCTTGGGTGCTGTTCTTACTAGAACAAACCTCCCACTTATGATTATGATGAGGACATCCCTACTATGGTTCCATCCCTTGAAGATGAACAACCTGTTGCTGCAAAGAAGACGTCCAATGATGAAATCAGGATTGGACCAACTACAAGAGCTCGTGCTAAGTTACTAGAACAACAGGTGAATTCTCTCTTAGTTGATAATGCTATTTCTTTTAATGAGAGCTTTATACTGCCTAAATCCTTGTGTGTATGTGTCATTAGGTACATTGGAGAGGAAGGCATGGCACGAGGGAGCAAGGAGGAGAACAAGGAGGCAATGCAGCTGGGCTGGGAAAAGGATCTTGGAGTTTCCAGGGCGGTAGTACCGCCCTACACCAGCGGTAGTACCGCTTGAGACGGTACTACCGCCCCTACTACCGTGAAAACTACTGGCATCTTTTGACGCTAACCGGTAGTAGAGCGGTACTGAAGCGGTAGTACCGCTTGGAGCGGTAGTACCGCATGACATCAGCGGTACTACCGTGCTGCCTGCGCGCAGAGTTTCGGGCTGACAGCCCATGTACCCCTTCGATCTATCTTAGGATATAAATACTCTTCCTTAGGGTTAGTTAGAGTTAGACCACGTTTAAGATAAACCCTAGTTCATGAGATTGCTTGTAAGCATTCATCTTGAATCCTCATCACCAATTCGTATCGATCTGGTGATTATATACTGCAAGTCAAGTGTGATCTGCTGTTCCATTGGGAATTAGTATATTGCAATTCTAACCGTTCGTGGTCGACGGCTGCGTGCGCAAGTGTGTGACGTTGTGAATATCCAAAGGGTTGAGACCTTTTGCATTGGCATCAGGGATCAAGCGAGGGAGAGTTCATCGGCGACATACAAGTTATCCTACACCATCATCATCACCACCGCCGCTTACTGAGAAGATCGGGACACCCCATATCATCTTGGTATCAGATTTCCAGTGTTGCCTCGGTAAGCATCCACCAAATCATCCGTAGATTAGTTGTTTTTCATCCTATCCAGAAAAAGCCTCACAAAAATATTAGGGTTCTTAGTTGTTTGCCATAGCCTAGATTGCATCGTAGATTGGTTTTAGTTGCTGGTCGTTGTGTCTTTCTTTTTGCGTCGCTTTGCCTTCGAATCGATTGATTTTAGTTTCCAACGTAGCTTGCATCGTAGATTGGCTTTTGTTTCGATCCATTATCCTGTTTTGCAAATTCCAATCCATAGCCACAGCCTGTCTACACAAAGGTGTTAGGAACTTACCCACGAGACTAGTTTCCGCTCTACAGGCTGCTCATATAGGTTTTGGTGCTTTGCAAAAACTCGACGTGATCCAAGAACAGTCGCCGCTGCCTGCGATCTATTGTGGCTGGAAAAAAAAAAAAACAGAGACAACGAAAAGAAAGAAAGAATCAGTGGCCGGAAGTTGTTGCTATCTATTGCATTGTTGGAGTTTTATCGTGCGATTGTGCACTAGTAGAATTGAGCAATCTTGTGCCTGTTTACTTTGAGCATTGCTAGTGTCTCTCGAGTGCATTGCACCACATCTTGTTTTATAGTTGCTTTGCCACATTTTTCTCCACCGTGTGTGTTTCCTGGGGTGTTGTCACACGATCAGCACTAGGACTTGTCTTCGGTGTAGATAGGATACCATACCTAGCTCCACCATATAATCCTGCTCTGTCGTGTGATTGCTCTCATACCCGGGTATTCACTTCATCACATCCGTGCATTAGTCATCCATCTGAACGGGTAAGCATTACTATTCACTTTGGAACGGTAAGATTTCCTTTTCTTGTCAGTTTTGAGTGAGTTGTGAGTGTGCCCCCACACAGATTTTGATTTTTGCACTAACCTACTAATCATGTCTTCTAGTGATGTTGATGTGCTGCAGAAAAAGGCTGATGACGAGTGTGTTTCCTGGAAAGACCATGAAGCTCTCCGCGTTCATTTGACGGGGGCTCTTGATAGATCCGCTGAAAAAATTGAGGCTGATATGCAAGTTATACAAATGAAAGTGGATGCCACTGATACTACCGTCAACGCTATGCAAACTCAAGTCAATGCTCTCCAAACAAGTATACAGCAGTTGACAGCTTCAGTCAATGGGCTCCGTGTCGCTCTTGAGCAACGCCAACATGACGACCATGACGATGCTGATAGTGTGCATGATGACAATGATAACATGGTGGGCAATCATGGCCGTGGACGTGGTTTTCAAGGGCCTGGTCGTCTACCACCACAGGGTGCTCGGCGTGTACCGCTTCAGGAGGATGATGGTTTGGGCAAGCCCAAGTTCACGATTCCTAGATTTGAAGGCTCCACTGATGTTGAAGAGTATCTCACTTGGGAGCTTAAGATGGAGAAATTATGGCGTTTGCATGATTATACTGAAGATAGGAAGGTCAAGCTTGCTTCTTCTGAATTTGATGGTTATGCATTGCGTTGGTGGGATAGCGTGGTGAGTACTCGCCGCGAGGACAATGAGCTTCCTGTTCGTACATGGCGTGAGATGAAGGCGGTGATGAAAGCTCGTTTTGTTCCTACTAATTACTTGCGGACAGTTTTTGATAAATTGACACAATTGAAGCAAGGTTCCATGACGGTTGATGCATATTATATGGAGATGGAGATGTTGATGCAGCGTGCTCGAGTGCGCGAATCTGTTGAGATGACTATGCAACGTTTTCTCCATGGGCTGAAATATAACATTAAGGGTATTGTTAGACATCACCAGTACACTACAATGAATGAGCTGCTCCATCATGCAAGAGAAGCTGAATCCCAGTTGGCTGAAGAAGCTCAAATCAAAAGCCGTTATACTACAGCAGGGCGGTTCTCTAACAGAACACCGCCGCCCCCTAGTGAGGGCGCTGCCAACCGCCCCTCTTCTTCAGCAACCAAACCAGCCTCCACAGTTCCACATTCCAAGCAACCTGCTGCCCCTGTTGCTAGCTCAGGTTCCAATATGTCTACAGCCCGTAATAGAGATATGCTTTGTCATACATGTGGAGGCAAGGGACACTTCAAGCGAGAGTGCCCCAATAGAAAAGTGATGATTGTAAACGATGACAATGAGTATGAGACTGGAGATGATGCTGATCCATATGCTTCCGATGACAATGAGTACACACGTGATGAGGGCATTGATGCTTTTGCTTCTCCAGCACCTACTATTGTTGTTTCGCAGCGTGCTCTTAGTGTGCAGCCACATGTTGATTCACAGCGCTGCAATTTGTTCCAAACAAAAGCACTAGTTGGCCCCAACAAAGCTTGCAAGGTGATCATTGATGGAGGTAGCTGCCGCAATCTTGCAAGCAAGGAATTATGTGCCAAGTTAAATCTGAAATATTTACCTCACCCCAATCCGTATTATGTACAATGGTTGAGTGACAATGGTGAGATGAAGGTGAGTCATATGGTGCGCGTAAATTTTGAGATAGGACCATACAAGGATTCCATTGAATTTGATGTGGTACCTATGACAGTTTGCCATCTTTTATTGGGTCGGCCATGGCTCTATGACCGTCATGTGCAACACAATGGCCGTGCCAATACTTATCACTTGGAGTACAAGGGCAAGAAGATCAATCTACAGCCTATGTCACCACAGCAAATTGTGCATGAGTCTCGTCAGAAAACAGAAGTGAATATTGAACAGCCACCTGCACGAGAGAACAATGTAAAAGCCGTGAGTGATAATATAACGAAAAGTGCGAGAGAGCCTAGTTTGCTTATATTAGCCACCAAAAAAGACATGAGAGAATTTCGAGAGGATCCTACAGCCCTGCCTCTTGTGCTTATGTACAAAGGCGAGGTTTTAGTTTCTAATGATACACAATCTGTTTCTCTTGGTGTGTCTACTGTTTTGCAGGAATATGGCGATGTGTTTCCGGAGGAGGTACCATCGGGGCTGCCACCATTGCGTGGAATTGAGCACCAAATTGATCTTATACCCGGCGCCACCCTCCCCAACCGAGCGCCATACAGGACCAATCCCGAAGAAACGAAGGAAATACAGAAGCAAGTGCAAGCACTACTAGACAAAGGGTATATTCGTGTTTCTCTTAGTCCTTGTGCTGTTCCTGTTATTTTGGTGCCTAAGAAAGATGGTACATGGCGCATGTGCGTAGATTGTAGAGCTATTAACAACATCACTATTTGATATCGTCATCCTATTCCACGCTTAGAGGATATGTTAGATGAATTGAGTGGTGCTGCTGTTTTCTCTAAGATTGATTTGCGTAGTGGTTACCATCAAATTCGCATGAAGGAAGAGGATGAATGGAAAACTGCTTTCAAAACTAAATTCGGTTTATATGAGTGGTTAGTTATGCCTTTTGGTCTTACTAATGCACCTAGTACCTTCATGAGATTAATGAATCATGTTTTGAGAAAGTTTATTGGTCGTTTTGTGGTTGTATATTTTGATGATATCCTTATTTACAGCCGCAATGAATCTGAACATTGTGATCATATTAGACAGGTTTTGCAAGTGTTGCGTGACAATAAATTGTATGCTAATCTTGAGAAGTGCACATTTGCAAAAGATAAAGTGATATTTCTGGGATACGTTGTATCTAAGCATGGGGTAGAAGTAGATTCATCTAAGATTGAAGCAATTCAAGATTGGCCTACTCCCATGACTGTTAGTCAAGTACGAAGTTTTCACGGTCTTGCTGGTTTCTATCGCCGTTTTGTGAAAGACTTTAGTACTATTGCTGCACCATTGAATGAATTAACGAAGAAAGGTGTGCCTTTTGTGTGGGGCGCAGCCCAAGATCATGCTTTTGATGAGCTGAAACGTTTGCTTACTTCTGCACCATTACTTGCACTACCAGATTTTTCCAAACAATTTGAAGTTGAATGTGATGCTAGTGGTATTGGTATTGGTGGTGTGTTGATGCAAGAAGGTAGACCTATTGCCTATTTCAGCGAGAAACTTTCTGGTGCTAGACTGAATTATCCTGTTTATGATAAAGAATTGTATGCGCTTGTTCGAGTTCTTGAGGTTTGGCAACATTATTTGTGGCCAAAAGAATTTATCATACATTCTGATCATGAAGCATTGAAGTATTTGAAAGCTCAATCCAATTTGCATCGACGCTTAGCTAAATGGGTTGAGTTTATTGAGTCTTTTCCATATATCATTACGCATAAGAAGGGAAAAGATAACATTGTTGCTGATGCTCTCTCTAGGAAGAACATGCTCTTGACACGTCTCGATATTCAAATTCCGGGTTTAGAGAGTTTGTGTGCTTTGTATGCAACTGATCATGATTTTGCTGAACCATATCGTTTATGTTTGCTTCGAAATGCATGGGAGAAATACCACATCCATGATCGCTACTTGTTTCGAGCTAACAAACTTTGTGTTCCAGAATCGTCCGTCCGTTTGCTATTGTTGCAGGAATCACATGCAGGAGGATTGATGGGTCACTTTGGGCGTGAGAAGACGTTGCTCATGCTGGCTGATCACTTTTATTGGCCCAAGATGAGGCGCGATGTGGACAGGTTTGTTCGGCGCTGCATTACATGTCACAAGTCCAAGTCCAAACTGAAGCCTCACGGTTTGTATACGCCACTACCTACACCTACCACACCATGGGAAGATATAAGTATGGATTTTGTGTTAGGTTTGCCACGCACTAAAAGGGGTCATGATTCTATATTTGTGGTAGTGGATAGATTTTCTAAGATGGCACATTTTATTGCATGCCACAAAAGCGACGATGCGTCGCATGTTGCTAACCTGTTTTTCAGGGACATCGTACGCTTGCATGGAGTGCCAAAGACAATTGTTTCTGACAGGGACGTGAAGTTTATGAGCTACTTCTGGAAGACTTTGTGGGGAAAGCTAGGAACGAAGTTGCTGTTCAGTACAACATGTCACCCACAGACTGATGGTCAAACGGAGGTGGTGAATCGCACATTGTCCCAATTGCTGCGAGTTATGATTAAGAAAAATCTGCGTGAGTGGGAGGAGTGTTTGCCACATGTTGAGTTCGCCTATAACAGGGCTGTGCACACTACCACCCAGCTTTGTCCTTTTGAGGTGGTGTATGGCTTCAAACCAATTACACCACTAGATTTGCTGCCTCTTCCATTACATGAGAGGGTTAATATGGAGGCATCAAACAGAGCAGATTATGTGAAGAAGATTCATGAGAAGACACGAGAGGCTATTGAGAAGCAAGGCAAGAACATTGCTGCTGCACGAAATCAATCAATCAAGAAAGTTTTGTTCCAGCCTGGTGATATGGTGTGGGTGCATCTTCGCAAGGACAGGTTTCCACAGTTGAGACGTTCTAAACTTCGGCCACGTGGTGCTGGTCCTTACAAGGTGTTAGCCAAGATAAATGACAATGCCTACTCGATTGATATTCCTATTGCTGAATTTGGTGGCGTTAGCAACAGTTTCAACGTTGCTGATTTGTCCCCATGTGACGTCGATGACCTTGGAGCGTCGGGGTCGACGCCTTTTGAAGGGGGGGAGGATGATGAGGACATCCCTACTATGGTTCCATCCCTTGAAGATGAACAACCTGTTGCTGCAAAGAAGACGTCCAATGATGAAATCAGGATTGGACCAACTACAAGAGCTCGTGCTAAGTTACTAGAACAACAGGTGAATTCTCTCTTAGTTGATAATGCTATTTCTTTTAATGAGAGCTTTATACTGCCTAAATCCTTGTGTGTATGTGTCATTAGGTACATTGGAGAGGAAGGCATGGCACGAGGGAGCAAGGAGGAGAACAAGGAGGCAATGCAGCTGGGCTGGGAAAAGGATCTTGGAGTTTCCAGGGCGGTAGTACCGCCCTACACCAGCGGTAGTACCGCTTGAGACGGTACTACCGCCCCTACTACCGTGAAAACTACTGGCATCTTTTGACGCTAACCGGTAGTAGAGCGGTACTGAAGCGGTAGTACCGCTTGGAGCGGTAGTACCGCATGACATCAGCGGTACTACCGTGCTGCCTGCGCGCAGAGTTTCGGGCTGACAGCCCATGTACCCCTTCGATCTATCTTAGGATATAAATACTCTTCCTTAGGGTTAGTTAGAGTTAGACCACGTTTAAGATAAACCCTAGTTCATGAGATTGCTTGTAAGCATTCATCTTGAATCCTCATCACCAATTCGTATCGATCTGGTGATTATATACTGCAAGTCAAGTGTGATCTGCTGTTCCATTGGGAATTAGTATATTGCAATTCTAACCGTTCGTGGTCGACGGCTGCGTGCGCAAGTGTGTGACGTTGTGAATATCCAAAGGGTTGAGACCTTTTGCATTGGCATCAGGGATCAAGCGAGGGAGAGTTCATCGGCGACATACAAGTTATCCTACACCATCATCATCACCACCGCCGCTTACTGAGAAGATCGGGACACCCCATATCAGATTACCTGTGACGCCCCCGACTTAATCGTGCACTAATCATACACGTAAATGCGCACGATCAAGCACAGGGACTCACGGGAAGATATCACAACACAACTCTAAACTCAAATGAAAGCATAAGTCTGCATATATTACAAACCAGGGGCACGAGGGCCCAAATACATAAGTCATACACACAAATGATATCTGAGTGCAGACATAGTTAGTCAAGTTTCGCCTTACGAAGGCTAGCACAAACAACGGTACAAATCGAAAGGCGAAGGCCTCCTTCCTAGGGCCTCCTAACTACTCCTGGTCGGCTGGCTCAATCCAGTAGTACGTGCCATCGGGACCCTCCTGGTAGTAAGCTCCAGCGGTGGCATCTGGCTCCTGGGCTCCACCGTCTAATGTATCATCAATTGAGTATGGGAAAAAGAATAGCAGAGCAACCGTGAGTACTCATCCAAACTACTCGCAAGACTGACATCAGAACTATACTAATTATGCACTTGTATCAAATGAATGGGGCTATCTCTTGGGCTGAACTGCAGAATGCCAGAATAGAGGGGACGAAGCCTAGCCTATCGAAGACTAGGATCTTCAAGCAATCTTGCAGCATCAGAAGAGAGTAGAATATAGCAGCATATAATAATGGTTGTATAGCAGCAACTCCCTGAGATCCTTTCTCGACTATCCCACGAGAAAGTAATACTGAGAGCAGTAGTAACAGTTTAATAAGCATCATCATTAGTTTGTAGTTGTCATAGATCCAGATACAACTCTGAGCGTCCTGTTACCGTGGACACGGCTATTCGAATAGATAACTTCCCTGCAGGGGTGCACTACTGTTACCCAACACGCTCGATTACCTCTGGCCAGACACACTGGCTGGGTAATACCCGGCCTCAGGTGATCGACATGACGCAGTCCTACCTAGGCTTAGCAGAGAGGTCAACACGCCGGTCTAAATCCTAAGTGCAAAGGGGTCTTGGGCCATCGCCCTTTGCACTCCTGCACGTTGCGTGGCTGGACGGGGTGCAGGCGCGACACTGTATACACAAGTGAAGTACCAGCCCAATCCCGACAATCAGGCCGCATCTCTGAACTGTGACGTCTAAAGAGCTTTCGGCTGATACATACGACGTAGAGGGTCCCATAACCATTATCCCACGTGGTGGTAGTGCGTATAGGGCACGATGACCCACTCAGATCAAATACCCAGTTCCGTTAGGCGTATTTAGTAACTCGCAGAGACGATCAGAGTTTCTGTCGCTCCGACTTGATATCACTTGTCGCGCGGGTACTCTTGGAGCCGACCCGTCTTTAATGTTCTTCTCTCGCGGGCACCCTTGGGGCCAGCCCGACTTTAACAGTTTAAGTATTGCAGTAATATAAACATTTCCGCGATCACACCCGGAGTGATCACGGCCCGGTAACAAGCATGGCATACGGACAAGGTGAAGGGCCAAAGATGGAACAGCATCATAACTAACTAGGCATCATGGGATAATAGGTAATGTATCAGTAGCAGGCGACAAAATCAGGCTATGCATCAGAATAGGTTAAAGCAAGGCAGCGGCAATTTCTAATGCAAGCAGGAGGGAGAAAGAATAGGAGATATCGGCATGCGTCAAGGGGGGGATTGCTTGCCTGGAAGCTCTGCAGAGAGGGGCTGGTCGTCTGTCGGCTGCTCGTCTGGGGTGTAGTCGAACTCTGCTGCGGCGGCGTCGTTCTCGGCGTCTATCGAGAGAGAAGGAGGGGGAAGAAACAATAAATTCACGGCAAAAATGCAATCACTATGCATGACATGCTTAAATGATATGCAGATGACCTATACTGACTAACTAAATGATTTAGTTAATTTTAGGAATTTATTTGGATTTATTTTATTAAAGTTGAACAGTATTCATATATCGAAATCAGGCAAAATGTTCCATGTTCAGCTAGCTAGGATTGTTGGACAGGCATTTTGATTATATATTCAGAATCTTCATATTTTTCTGATCATTTTACATATATAAATTATTTTCATCCGAGTTACGGTTTAAAAGATTTGATTTTCTAAAGTTTTATTGATTTTCTGGAATTATTTTGATTATTTAAACTGGCATTATCCGAAACAGTGTAGTGGTGACATCAGCATGACGTATTGCTGACGTCAGCGGTCAACAGTGCGGTTGACTCGAGTCAAACCTGACAGTGGGTCCAGTGGGTCCCACATGTCAGCCTCACAGTAGTTTAATTAGAGATTTAATTTAACTAAACTAGGTTAATTAGGGTGGGGCCTACTGTCAATGGGTAATTAGCGTTTTAATTAATTAATTTAATTAATTAACACATTTTCTATTTATTAAAAATCGTTTAATCGACTGGGCCCCACATGTCATAGACAGGGGCCGCCCAGTCAGCGCTTGACCGGGTCAACTGGGCCCAGTGGGACCCAGCGGCAGTGACAGAGCGGCGGGGCCCGCGGTGCCACATCGGCGCCAGCTGGACGCCGGCCACCGGAGTACACCGGCGAGCTCGCGCGACGGCGACGAACTCCGGCGAGCCTGGAATCTCGCTGTGGTGCTCCGTTTTGAGCGTTCTCGGGCTCTATCGAATGAGCAAAGCAGCGCGCGCCGCGTGGGGTGAGTGGTTGGACGTGGAGATGGCCGGAGCGACGCCGGCGACGACGGGTGGCGGCGGAGCTCTCGGGTGGGGCGCGAGACAGAGAAGGCGAGAGCGAGTGGGGACGAGTGAGGGGGCTAGGGTTGCGGGGGAGGACGAGAGGGGCTCGGGGCTCCCCTTATCGACGACGGGGAACCGGCGGATGGCCGACAGCACGACGGCTGTCGCCGTGTTGGCGGGCGCGCGCGATAGCGCGCGAAGGAGGACGACGATGCGGCTTAATGGGCTGGGCCGGATACTGTTCCACTAGAGCCCATAGGCTCATTAACGTTTAACCGTTTTTCTTTTTCTATTTCTGTTTTCTGTTTTAATTCTGTTTTGTAAAATGTTTGACCACTATTGGACTTTTATTAAATGTGTGACCTAGCTCATAAACTGCAGTGCATTATTATCTGCCACCAGAAGTTGGTTTGGGTAAAATATGATTTCATTTGTAAACTGGATTAAATAAATTGTATTAAAATGTTGTTGTTAGCTACTGTTTGAGGTTGTTTAAGTCACTTAGGCATTTTAGTGATGTTGTTTTCCTGAACATAATTAACTATGAATTATTTGCTATTTAATGAACGTTTTTATTTCAGAATTGGGAAACTTTTATATTTCACTTTAAAATTTGAATTGCAATTTAATTTGGAAATTGAAATGAGATATGATGCAAAGATGACCAAGCATAGTTAATCATGATGACTTGGCATTATTAACACGGTGATTACTGTAGCTTAATTACATGGGGTGTTACAATTCTCCTCCTTAACAAGAATTCTCGTCCCGAGAATTAAGAGGAAGACTGAAGGAAAGAGGGGTATTCTTCGCGAAGACGATCCTCGCGTTCACAAGTGGCTTCATCCTCAGAATGATTTGACAACTGAACCTTGAGGAATTTGATCGACTTCTGACGAGTTCGGCATTCAGTTTGATCAGGAACGCGGATCGGATATTTTGGATAGGATAGATCTTCTCGCAATTCAAGCACTTCGTGATCCACAGCTCGGATAGGATCCTTGAAGCAGCGACGAAGTTGCGATACATGAAAGACATCATGCACTTGAGAGAGGTTCGGCGGCAATTCCAATTGATATGCCACTTCTCCTCGACGAGCGAGAATGCGGAACGGGCCAATGTAGCGAGGAGCTAACTTGCCCTTGATTCCGAACCGATGAGTGCCTTTCAACGGAGTGACACGAAGGTAAGCTTGCTCGCCAGGTTGATAGACCATTACCTTGTGCTTGCGGTCATAGTTGCTCTTCTGACGAGACTGAGCAGCTTTCAAATGTTCCCGGACAATGCGGACTTGTTCTTCAGCTTGTTGAATAATGTCCGGTCCGACGAGTGAACGTTCCCCAGTTTCTGACCAATTTAGAGGGGTTTGACACTTACGTCCATAAAGAACTTCAAATGGTGCCATCTTCAGACTAGCTTGGCAGCTATTGTTATAAGAGAATTCGGCATACGGAAGAGATTCCTCCCATTTCTTACCGAATGAGATGACACAAGCTCGAAGCATATCTTCAAGCACTTGATTGACTCGTTCGACTTGACCCTGAGACTGAGGGTGATAAGCAGTGCTAAAGGACAGATGAGTCCCCATAGCTTCTTGGAAACTTTTCCAGAATCTTGAGGTAAAGAGGCTGCCACGATCTGAACTGATCTCCAGCGGAACACCGTGGAGAGATACGATTCTAGAAACATACAAGTCTGCTAACTGAATAGCAGCGATTGTCTCCTTGACTGGCAGAAAGTGAGCCACCTTGGAGAACCGGTCGATGACGACAAAGATAGCATCATGACCCTTCTGAGATCTGGGAAAACCAATAATGAAGTCCATTTGAACCTTGTCCCATTTCCATTCAGGGATTTCAAGGGGTTGCAAAGTTCCAGCAGGCCTTTGATGTTCAGCCTTGATGCGACGACAGACGTCACACTCAGCAACGTAACGGGCGATGTCTTGTTTCATGCCAGGCCACCAGAATCTCTGATGAATGTCTTGGTACATCTTTGTGCTACCAGGATGAATTGAGAGAGGCGTTTCATGCGCTTCTTTCATAACGTCCTTCCTCATATCCTGATTGTGAGTTGTAGGGACCACTAAACGACCATTGAAGAACAAACCGTCCTGGTCATCTAGGTGGAATTCTGAATATTTTCCTTCACCAAGATACCGTTTAATCTTGTGGACTTTGGAGTCATACTTCTGCATACTTCTGATCATATGCTCGATATTTGATTCAACCACCAGGGTATTGAGATGACCCTGTGGAACAATATGGAGGTTCAACTTGCGAAGCTCTTCATACAGCATAGGTTGCGCTTCCTGAACCATGAGGTTGTTGCAATAAGCCTTGCGACTCAAAGCATCGGCCATTACATTAGCCTTGCCAGGGGTATAAGAGATATTCATATCATAATCGGCTATTGTCTCGAGCCACCTTTGTTGACGAAGGTTCAGGTCTGGCTGAGTATACAGATACTTCAAACTCTGATGATCCGTGTATATCTCGCAACGATTACCAAGGAGGTAATGTCGCCATAGCTTCAGAGCATAAATAACCGCAGAAAGTTCGAGATCATGTACTAGATAATTTTCCTCATGAGGACGCAATTGTCGAGAGCCATAGGCAATCACTTTGCGCTCTTGCATTAGGACACAGCCTAATCCTTGACGAGATGCATCACAGTAAATTACGAAATCCTTCTGGGAATCCGGGGGTGCTAGCACTGGGGCAGATGTCAACTTATCTTTGAGGGTCTGAAAGCTTTCCAGGCACTTTTCTGTCCACTCAAATTTAACACCTTTGTGGAGCAGATCAGTCAACGGCTTGGCAATCTTCGAGAAGTTCTCGACGAATCGACGGCAATAACTAGCGAGTCCGAGAAAACTCCTGACTTGCTTGAAATTCTTCGGGGGAGTCCAGTCAAGAATAGCCTGAACTCATTCTGGGTTAACGGCAATGCCATCTTTGGAAATCACGTGACCAAGATAAGTCACCTCAGATAACCAGAACTCAAACTTAGAGTATTTGGCATATAACTGATGTTCTCGAAGTTTCTCCAACACAAGCCGAAGATGTTCGGCGTGTTCTTCTTCATTCTTGGAAAATATAAGGATATCATCCAAGTAGACCACGATGAACTTGTCGAGGTAGTCCATGAAGATATAGTTCATCAATCGGGAGAAGGTTGCTGGAGCATTGGTTAATCCGAATGACATGACGGTGTACTCGTATGATCCATAGCGAGTAACGAAAGCGGTCTTCGGAATATCCTCCTTGCGAACTCGGATCTGATGAGAACCCAACCTCAAGTCGAGTTTAGAGAACACAGAGGATCCAGCAAGCTGATCATAAAGATCGTTGATTCGGGGCAGTGGATATTTGTTCTGGATTGTGGCTTGATTAATGGGCCGGTAGTCCTAGACCAATCGGTTAGTTCCATCCTTCTTCTTAACGAAGAGAGAAGGTGCTCCCCAGGCAGAGGAACTTGGACGGATGAAACCCTTCTTAAGTGACTTGTCAATTTCTTCCTTAAGCTCGAGAAGTTCATGCGGAGGCATCTTATAAGGACGCTTCGCAATAGGGGTGGTTCCAGGCTTCAAGTCGATGACGAACTCGACAGCCCTAACCGGGGGTATTCCTGGAAGTTCTTCCGGAAAGACGTCCGGAAAATCATGGACGACTGGAACGTTCTCAATTCCCTCAAGAGGTGAAGCGTTCAAAGCATTCAGAGCATATATCTGAGCTTCGGCATTCGGGGTAATTCGGGCGGTGTAGTTCACTATCTCATCGGAGGGATGAAGGAGTTGAACAACTTTGGTGGCACAATTGATTGAAGCAATGTGAGCTTTCAACCAATCCATTCCTAGAATGAGGTCTATCGTGGAAGACTTTAGGATAATGGGTGAAACAAGGAATTCCAATCCTTCGATTCCAACAGGGACATTGTGTGCCATCATGGAGGTACGACAGTGGCCTCCAGGGGTGCGGACAACCATTTGAAGGTTCATTTTATCAAATGCAATGTCATGTGATGATGCAAATGCTTCTGACATGAATGAATGCGATGCTCCTGAATCAAATAAAACAGAAGCGGGTACTGAGTTAACGAGAAGGGTACCCATTACAGTAGCAGGTTGATCCTGAACTTCTTCAATATCAATGTTGTAAGCATGTCCACGACCATAAGCAGCAGACCCAGTATTATAGTTGCAGGTCTAATTGTTGCCACGACCATTACCATGACCATTACGAGGGAATGCCAACTGATTCTGAGTCTGGCGGCAATCCTTAGCAAGGTGACCTGGTTTGTGGCACTTGAAGCACAGACCATCTTCAGGACGAAGAGGAGCACTGGGTGGAGCAGCTTGAGCTCTTGGCTGCCTCGGTGGTGGAGGAGGCAGACGGGGTGCAGCATAAGAGGGTCTCGGCGCAGGAGTAGCTGGACGGTACACACTGTTGGGAATCCAGATACGACGTTTCTGTGCTGAGCTCGAAGATGAGCCAATGTCACGATAGCGCTTCTGCGACTCCTTGTGCTTGATCTGAGCGGTCTCAACCAGAATAGCCTTGTTCACAAGAGTGGCAAAGTCGGTGAAGTCTTGAGCAGCAAGTGCAAGCTCGAGGTCTGGGTGGAGTCCACTACGGAACTTCTCCTGTCTACGAGCATCAGTTGGAATGTCTTCTTCAGCATAGCGGGACAAGTTAAGGAACTCCCGCTGATAGGCTTCGACAGTCGTGTTGCCCTGAACGAGGTTGCGGAACTCGGTCTTCTTCCGGTCTATGATTCCCTGAGGAATATAGCGAGCACGGAAGGCAGTCTGAAACTCAACCCAAGTAATGATTGTCCCAGCAGGCAGTGTACGCTTGTGAGTGGACCACCATTGAGCAGCGGGTCCTTTCAGGAAGTAGGTCGCGAAGGTGACAAGGTTGTCAGGGGCGACACCAGCAGATTCCATCTCAAAGGCGATGTCGCGAAGCCAATCATCGGCATCCAGTGGCTGTTCAGAGTTGCGGTAAATAGTGGGGTTGAGACGCACAAACTCTGATAGTGTTATTGAAGCTGGGTTCTGGTTCTGATTGTTCTGGTGCAGGAACTGAGCCATGATATTAGTCATGAACTGACGGTTCAGCTCGAATTGCTGCATCATAGCTGCCATATAGTCTGGTGGTGGTGGGTTTTCAAGGGCATGACCACGACCACGACCACGAGCACCTGGCCTAACCATCCTGCTAAAATTTCAACAGGGGGTAGTTTAATAAAAGCAACTGCAAGGGTTCAGCGACAAGCATGATGTAACATGACAATGAATAAGCAGTGCAATAGATACATAACAGTAGTCAATTAAGACATACAGATCCATACACAGAGTCGGTTACACGCGGACAACATAACGGCGTAAAATTAAAGAAAAAGACATGCTAGGCGGCGCGCAGGCACGCGGTGAGGAATACACAATGAGACATAGCAAAGGCTACATCAACGTCGGAGAAAACCACTGAAACGGGGCAACTGCAAGTGCGGACGATGAGTGCCTGTGAAAGAAAAGTCCTGCTCTCCGTGTGCACTCTGATGCAGAACCAGGTCTCGAACTGGGAGGAGTGGTCCACGTACGATCGTGCGACCTCCAACAGCAGGCCAATCAATACCTGCCGGCATCTGAGTCCTGCGCGGGTAAAGGATATACTCTGGATGTATCCCTGCACGAACAGCTGGTAGCAACTGCGTCATAGCATCGTAGAGACATGCTCGAGTGGCAAACAACTCGACTGCAAGAGCCCGGTTAGTGCGATCCAGAGCCTGAGTGCACTGAATCAACACGTGCGGGTCGTATCGACGACGCTCGTAAGGGGCACAGATAGCTGTGTAATATCCGGTAGCATCTCCAGCAGGGGCATACGGAATGTACCGAAACTCAGAGGCATCCAAGTGACTATGCTCTCCACGGAGTCGTGCGACAGCAGAATAGGCAGCATCATGGACTGTCATCTCAATCGTCACGCCGATACCGTGAAAAAGGTGCAACTCAGTGTCGGAGTTGTCCCTCTGATCATAGATACGAACATCAGCATGGTACTGCTCCTGGTTGAACTCGCGGAAATCCTCGTAAACCATATACTCGGGGTACCAGCGGTAACCCAGTCTGGTCAGGAGGGCGATCAGGACAGCTGGAAAACCAGGGGCATCACGAGCCCAAGTGCGAAGCACAAGCTGCGTCGCAGGGCGCGGCGGAAACAAACGATCCATCTGGAACAGAGGAAATTCAGGATTGTCAAATGACAATGAGAAGTATAATATAACTTGGAGAGAAAGGTTAAGCAAACCAATGTAAAGGAAAATATGATAATCAGACTAATCAGATCAATGGTAAGGAACAAGCACAGATAATCCAGCTCTCCGGGTGGACGAGATTACGAGATCCTAGTGTCGGCGTTAGTAAAATTCATTTAACCCGAAAGGAAGAGAGTTCAGAGTCCCAGAGTATAGAAAAGGAATAAAAGATCCTAATACCACCCAGTTGGCGACGTGGGCCCGTAAGCCACACAGCCATGTTAGTAAAATAGTTTTCGGAAATACTAGACTCAACTGCGGCCAAGGAGTTGGAGAGGGGCTTCCTACAGGCAGTCGGCTCTGATACCAACTTGCGATGCCCCCGACTTAATCATGCACTAATCATACACGCAAATGCACACGATCAAGCACAGGGACTCACGGGAAGATATCACAACACAACTCTAAACTCAAATGAAAGCATAAGTCTGCATATATTACAAACCAGGGGCACGAGGGCCCAAATACATAAGTCATACACACAAATGATATCTGAGTACAGACATAGTTAGTCAAGTTTCGCCTTAAGAAGGCTAGCACAAACAACGATACAGATCGAAAGGCGAAGGCCTCCTGCCTAGGGCCTCCTAACTACTCCTGGTCGGATGGCTCAATCCAGTAGTACGTGCCATCGGGACCCTCCTGGTAGTAAGCTCCAGCGGTGGCATCTGGCTCCTGGGCGCCACCGTCTGATGTATCATCAATTAAGTATGGGAAAAAGAATAGCAGAGCAACCGTGAGTACTCATCCAAAGTACTCGCAAGACTGACATCAGAACTATACTAATTATGCACTTGTATCAAATGAATGGGGCTATCTCTTGGGCTGAACTGCAGAATGCCAGAATAGAGGGGGAGAAGCCTAGCCTATCGAAGACTAGCATCTTCAAGCAATCTTGCAGCATCAGAAGAGAGTAGAATATAGAAGCATATAATATTGGTTGTATAGCAGCAACTCCTTGAGATCCTTTCTCGACTATCCCGCGAGAAAGTAATCCCGAGAGCAGTAGTAACAGTTTAATAAGCATCATCATCAGTTTGTAGTTGTCATAGATCCGGATACAACTCTGAGCGTCCTGTTACCGTGGACACGGCTATTCGAATAGATAACTTCCCTACAGGGGTGCACTACTGTTACCCAACACGCTCGATTACCTCTGGCCGGACACACTGCTGGGTAATACCCGGCCTCGGGTGATCGACACGACGCAGTCCTACCTAGGCTCAGCAGAGAGGTCAACACGCCGGTCTAAATCCTAAGTGCAAAGGGGTCTTGGGCCATCGCCCTTTGCACTCCTGCACGTTGCGTGGCTGGACGGGGTGCAGGTGCGACACTGTATACACAAGTGAAGTACCAGCCCAATCCCGACAATCAGGCCGCATCTCTGAACTGTGACGTCTGAAGAGCTTTCGGCTGATACATACGACGTAGAGGGTCCCATAACCATTATCCCACGTGGTGGTAGTGCGTATAGGGCACGACGACCCACTCAGAGCAAATACCCAGTTCCGTTAGACGTATTTAGTAACACGCAGAGACGATCAGAGTGTCTGTCGCTCCGACTTGATATCACTTGTCGCGCGGGTACTCTTGGAGACGACCCGTCTTTACTGTTGTTCTCTCGCGGGCACCCTTGGGGACAGCCCGACTTTAACATTTTAAGTGTTGCAGTAATATAAACATTTCCGCGATCACACCCGGAGTGATCACGGCCCGGTAACAAGCATGGCATACGGACAAGGTGAAGGGCTAAAGATGGAACAACAACATAACTAACTAGGCATCATGGGATAACAGGTAATGTATCAGTAGCAGGCGACAAAATCAGGCTATGCATCAAAATAGGTTAAAGCAAGCCAGCGGCAATTTCTAATGCAAGCAGGAGGGAGAAAGAATAGGAGATATCGGCATGCGTCAAGGGGGGGGGGGATTGCTTGCCTGGAAGCTCTGCAGAGAGGGGCTGGTCGTCAGTCGGCTGCTCGTCTGGGGTGTAGTCGAACTCTGCTGCGGCGGCGTCAGTCTCGGTGTCTATCGAGAGAGAAGGAGGGGGAAGAAACAATAAATTCACGGCAAAAATGCAATCACTATGCATGACAGGCTTAAATGATATGCAGATGACCTATACTGACTAACTAAATGATTTAGTTAATTTTAGGAATTTATTTGGATTTATTTTATTAAAGTTGAACACTATTCATATATCGAAATCAGGCAAAATGTTCCATGTTCAGCTAGCTAGTATTGTTGGACAGGCATTTTGATTATATATTCAGAATCTTCATATTTTTCTGATCATTTTACATATATAAATTATTTTCATCTGAGTTACGGTTTAAAAGATATGATTTTCTAAAGTTTTATTGATTTTCTGGAATTATTTTAATTATATAAACTGGCATTATCCGAAACAGTGTAGTGGTGACGACAGCATGACGTATTGCGGACGTCAGCGGTCAACAGTGCGGTTGACTGGAGTCAAACCTGACAGTGGGTCTAGTGGGTCCCACATGTCAGCCTCACAGTAGTTTAATTAGAGATTTAATTTAACTAAACTAGGTTAATTAGGGTGGGGCCTACTGTCAGTGGGTAATTAGCGTTTTAATTAATTAATTTAATTAATTAACACATTTTCTATTTATTAAAAATCGTTTAATCGACTGGGCCCCACATGTCATAGACAGGGGCCGCCCAGTCAGCGCTTGACCGGGTCAACTGGGACCCAGCGGCAGTGACAGAGCGGCGGGGACCGCGGTGCCACATCGGCGCCAGCTGGACGCCGGCCACCGGAGTACGCCGGCGAGCTCGCGCGACGGCGACGAACTCCGGCGAGCCCGGAATCTCGCTGTGGTGCTCCGTTTTGAGCGTTCTCGGGCTCTATCGAACGAGCAGAGCAGCGCGCGCCGCATGGGGTGAGTGGTTGGACGCGGAGATGTCCGGAGCGACGCCGGCGACGACGGGTGGCGGCGGAGCTCTCGGGTGGGGCGCGAGACAGAGAGAGAGAGAGAGCGAGTGGGGACGAGTGTGGGGTTTAGGGTTGCGGGGGAGGACGAGAGGGGCTCGGGGCTGCCCTTATCGACGACGGGGAACCGGCGGATGGCCGACAGCACGACGGCTGTCGCCGTGTCGGCAGGCGCGCGCGACAGCGCGCGAAGGAGGACGACGATGCGGCTTAATGGGCTGGGCCGGATACTATTCCACTAGAGCCCATAGGCACGGTAACGTTTAACCGTTTTTCTTTTTCTATTTCTGTTTTCTGTTTTAATTCTGTTTTGTAAAATGTTTGACCACTATTGGACTTTTATTAAATGTGTGACCTAGCTCATAAACTGTAGTGCATTATTATCTGCCACCAGAAGTTGGTTTGGGTAAAATATGATTTCATTTGTAAACTGGATTAAATAAATTGTATTAAAATGTTGCTGTTAGCTACTGCTTGAGGTTGTTTAAGTCACTTAGGCATTTTTAGTGATGTTGTTTTCCTGAACATAATTAAGTATGAATTATTTTCTATTTAATGACCATTTTTATTTCAGAATTGGGCAACTTTTATATTTCACTTTAAAATTTGAATTGCAATTTAATTTGGAATTTGAAATGAGATATGTTGCAAAGATGACCAAGCATAGTTAATCATGATGACTTGGCATTATCAACAGGGTGATTACTGTAGCTTAATTACATGGGGTGTTACATTACCCCCCTTCGCAAGCATCCGTAACTACGAAAGAAGAATTAAGATAACTCTAACCATAGCATTAAATATATGGATCCAAATCAGCCCCTTACGGAATAGCGCATAAGCTAGGGTTTAAGCTTCTGTCACTCTAGCAACCCATCATCTAATTACTACTCCACATTGCATTCCCTTAGGCCCAAAGATGGTGAAGTGTCATGTAGTCGATGTTCACATGACACCACTAAGAGAATCAACAACATACATATCATCAAAATATCAAACGAATACCAAATTCACATGATTACTTATGACTAGACTTCTCCCATATCCTCAAGAACAAAAGTAACTGTTGACACACGAACGCGTCACGCATACCCGCGGCGCCGAGGGAGATGCTCCGCAGCTCGCACCGTGGGAGGCCTGCCGGAAGCGCGATACGCAAGACAATCCGGCCGGCGCTTTTGACACCAGACGCCCCGGTTACTCGGGAGGGACCCCGTCAGAGTACCCGATGACGATTGGCTGCTCCAAGTCGTCCTGAACGCCCCTGGAGCCTCGTGGATCGCTGCCCTCCTTCACGAAGAACGAACGAAGAACGAGAAGAAAGATACAAGGGAGAGGGATAAAAGTAGGGTAAAAAGATGTAGATGTGTTTGTTCGATTGTGTGTTGTTCAATCGGCCGTCACCCCCAACATATATAAGAGGCGGCTGAACTTCCCGTACAAGCAAAGGATTCATCTAGGCTTTCCTTACAAGAAAATTACATCAATTCACGTCCTAGAGTCCTAGTTCTGGTCCCGCTCGGATTCAGCCCGAATCTGGTCCAAACTTCTGTCTTGCTCCTTGCATGGGCCGTGGAATCTGCACACGACCTCCGATGGAGATGGTCCAAACACGAATTTTGTGCGCTTCGACGAGGCCAATAATCCGTATGTTGATCACTTTTCCAAATAAGGCCATCTTGAATACCCCACGGGGTCATCCTTAATTTCGAGTCGGACTCGTTCATATAGCTGACTGGACCGTCCGACTCTTGTATCGTCTCTGCAGGTCATATACTACGTCGGATGACGATGACTCCAAAAGCAAAGTTGACCGTTTCGACGAGACGAACAACTTTCATGTGGAACACTTTTTCATCCGAGGCCATCTAGATAAGTATTTGAGCCCATCTTCAGCATCTGGTCGGATTGGCCTTGACAGTTTTTACTGTTCACGACGGCAAGCTTTCCCACGGCATGTTCACGGCGGCAAGGTACTGTTCACACGGCAAGGTTACTGTTCATCGCGGGGGGGGGGGGGGGGGGGGGGGGGGTTACTGTTCACTGCGGCAAGCTTTCCCCCGGCAAGGTTACTGTTCACCGCGGCAAGGTTACCATTCACTTCGGCAAGCTTTTCCCCTGGCAAGGTTACTGTTCACCGCGGCAAGCTTTCCCCCCGGCAAGGTTACTGTTCACCGCGGCAAGCTTTTTCCCCGGCAAGGTTACTGTTCACCGCGGCAAGGTACTGTTCACCGTGGCAAGGTTACCGTTCACCCGGCAAAGGTACTGTTCAATGTTCACCGCGGCAAGGTTACTGTTCACTGCGGCAAGCTTTTCCCCGACAAGGTTACTGTTCACCGCGGCAAGGTTACCGTTCACCGCGGCAAGCTTTTCCCCCGGCAAGGTTACTGTTCATCGCGGCAAGCCTTTTCCCCCGGCAAGGTTACTGTTCACCGCGGCAAGCCTTTCCCCCGGCAAGGTTACTGTTCACCGCGGCAAGCCTTCCCCCCGGCAAGGTTACTGTTCACCGCGGCAAGCCTTTCACCCGGCAAGGTTACTGTTCACCGCGGCAAGCCTTTCCCCCGGCAAGGTTACTGTTCACCGCGGCAAGCCTTTCCCCCGGCAAGGTTTACTGTTCACCGCGGCAAGCTTCCCCCCCGGCAAGGTTACTGTTCACCGCGGCAAACTTTTCCCCCGGCAAGGTTTTTGTGGCAGTAAACGACCTCGCATGAAAATGTGCCCAAAAGCAATTTTGACCGTTTCGACGAGACGAACAACTTTCATGTTGAACATTTTTCGATCCGAGGCCATCTTGAAGGGCTAATTGCTCACGCATTGCATCAGACACCCATCAGACACATGTCTGATGGGGCGCGCCGTATTTTGCCTCTTGACAGGGCTGCATTCAAATAGCTCTAACTTTTGCATACGAACCCGGTTTGAGAATATTTTTATATGAAAATCAACCGATTCGACGAGACGAAGATAATTCATGTAGAGCATTCCTTCATCCGAGATTGTCTTGGAGGCGTAATCGACCAAAAAAGCACTCAGAACACCTAAATATGACAATCCGAGTGTAGTTTTGGTCTTTGATATGATGCCGAATGATTATGGTCCAAACATCAAATTTGTTCCACTCGGCAATGTGAAGTTTCTCATGTAGAATATCTTGTCATTTGAGGTCATCTCTATTGCATTTTGTATTGTGCCAAAATCAGGTGTCAACACATGCCCCCCTGTTTTTCGGCAAAGCTTGCATGCCGAAAAATAATTTGCACCATGTTTGTTCTAAGGACGATGTCAACACTCCATCGGCCATTCATATTTCTCAGGGCGATAATTATGTATCGGTCATGTTTATGCTAAGGGCGATAATCATATATCGGCCATTGCCTAATCAGGCTTCTTGCCACACACTCGGGTGGTACTTTTTCAGATATCTGCCATTGAGAGCTCAAGGTAATAATACTCCTTGCATGGATTCCACCAAATATGAATTTCCATGAACTACCCTTGCAATCCTAAAAGGACCTTCCCAGTTTGGAGACCACTTCCCGAATTTTCTATCTCTAGAACCAATCGGCAGAATCACTTTCCACACAAGATTGCCAACCTGAAAATTCTTCAACTTGACCTTTTTATTGTAAGCTCTTGCTACCCTCAGCTTGTCCCTCTCTATAGCCTTCAGAGCAGCCAAACGTTTATCGGCAACTTCATCAATGTTGTCCATCATCAAATTGTAAAAGTCCACTGCCGATAAATCATTCTGTTTGGCTATTCTCAAAGCATTCAAATTCACTTCCACTGGTAAAACAGCCTCTTGACCGTATACTAGCTCATACGGAGTTACCTTTGTAGCACCATGCCTTGAGATTCTATGTGCCCATAAAGCTTCAGACAATAACTCATGCCATTTTCTTGGATTATCCTCAATCTTCTTTTTGATGAGCTTGATCAATATCTTATTGCTAGATTCAGCTTGTCCATTAGCTTGGGCATAATACAGAGATGAATTGAGCAACTTTATGTTATATGATTCGGCAAATTCTCTAACTTGATGTGACATGAAAGATGAACCTTGATCTTTAGTCAATGTCTGAGGAACGCCGAATCTATGAATAATGTGCTCAGTTATGAATTGAATTACCTCTGTATGTGTCATGTTCTTGAGAGGTACTGCTTCAGACCATTTGGTGAAATAATCGGTTGCCACTAACACGAACCGATGCCCCTTCGAGGAAGATGGATGAATTTGCCCAATGAAATCTAAACCCCATCCTCTAAAAGGCCACGGCTTGATAATAGGATGTAACATAGCAGCAGGAGCTAATTGAATATCACCAAATTTTTGACAAGCTTCACACCCTTTATAATATCTGAAGCAATCATTGATCATAGTCGGCCAATAAAATCCAGCACGTCGTAATAACCACTTCATCTTGGGAGCCAACTGATGAGTACCACAAATGCCTTCATGTACCTCTCCCATAGCAATTCTTGCTTGGTCCTCGTCCAAACATTTCAAAAGAACATCTTCAACCGTTCGGCGATAAAGACCACCATCTCTTATTGTATATTTGAAAGCCATACGCCGAACAGACCTGTCCACCCTTTCACTTGGATCACGCAAGTAATCCATAATGGGCTTCCTCTAGTCATGATTTTCACCTGCACTAGATTTTTTGTTAGTGGCCGAATCAGTGGGCTCTGGTTCGGCCTCTCCCATATTAGCAAGACAAGACATCGGCTTCTGAGAAATATGAAACATGCCATGATCAACATGATAACCGGATGCTTGCTGTGCCAACTGATTTGCTCTCCAATTGTCATGTCTAGATATATGAGCAATGCTAAAATAATCCAAAGTAGAAATTGTATCTAGACACTTATCAAGATAAACATTAAGTGATTCGTCTAAACATTGAAAGACTTTGGACACTTGCTGCACTACTAATAACGAATCACCAAAAGCCTCAACATGTGTAGCACCTATAGCAAGTAACATCTCCAGGCCGAATAACAATGCCTCATATTCGGCTTGATTATTTGTGCAAAAATATTCTAAGCGGCATGAGGCTTCAAAAACAGCACCATGAGGAGATATATAAACAATACCAACACCTTGGCCATTGCTACAAACTGAACCATCAAAATATAATCTCCATGGTACTAACGAGACAAGGTTTATATCAATATCATGCTTGTCATCAATCCGATGTTCAACAATAAAATCAGCAACAATTTGGCCTTTCATGGATTTTAGAGATTCATAAGCCAAATCATATTCAATTAAAGCATAAGCCCACTTGCCAATTCTACCACTAAGAATTGGCCTATGCAGCATGTATTTGATGACATCGGTTTGACAAGCTATTATGCAAGTACTAGGCACTAGATAATGTCTCAATTTTGTGCAAGCATAATATAAACAGAGGCATAATTTTTCAATAAATGTATACCTTGTCTCGGCGTCCAATAAGCGTCGGCTCAGATATGTAATAGTATGCTCTTTCCCTTCGGTTTCTTGAGTTAAAACAGCACCAATAACACCTTCCTCTGCTGCAATATAAAGCCTAAAGTGTTCTTTGTGCCTGGGTGCTTTCATCACCGGAGGAGTGAACAAATAATTTTTGATCATATCAAATGCTTCTTGCTGTTTTGCCCCCCAAGTAAAATCAGTATCATTCTTTAACTGAAGGATAGGAGTAAATGCATCGACTTTCCCTGACAGATTAGCTATGAAACTTCTCAAATAATTGACCTTGCCAAGGAACTTTTGCATATCTCTCTTGCACGTTGGAGCCTCCACTTTCTGTATGGCCTCTATCTTTTTGGGATCAATCTCTATGCCATCTTCATGAATAATGAAACCCAAAAACTTGCCAGCCGACACGCCGAATGCACACTTCAAAGGATTCATCTTTAGTCCATATTTTTTCATTCTTTCAAAAGCTAAGCGCAAATCGGCTAGATGAGATTCGAAAGCATCCGATTTGACAACAATATCATCAATATAGACTTCAAGTATAATGCCGAGCAGATCATGGAAAATTAAATTCATAGCCCTTTGATATGTGGCACCAGCATTTTTTAATCCGAACGTCATTACTGTCCACTCGAATAAACCAAGAAAACCAGGGCAACGAAAAGCTGTCTTGGACATGTCCTCTTCGGCCATAAAGATCTGATTGTATCCAGCATTACCATCAAGAAAACTAATAACCTTATGTCCAGAAGCATCATTAATAAGCATGTCGGCTATAGGCATGGGATACTCATCTTTGGGTGTAGCTCTATTCAAATCTCTGAAATCAATGCACACCCTTAACTTGCCGGAGCCTTTCTTCTCCACTGGTACAATGTTAGAAATCCACTCGGCATACCTGCAAGGTCTAATAAAATTAGCTTTAAGCAAACGACCGATCTCTTCCTTGATCCGGTCATATGTTTTTGGATTAAATTTTCTGGCCGATTGTTTGTAAGGTCTAAAACCGGCCTTTATAGGCAACCGATGCTCCACTAGCTCTCGGCTTAAACCTGGCATCTCATGATATTCCCATGCAAAGCAACAAACATATTCTTTCAATAGCTCGATCAACTTAGCCTTATGATCGGCTCTTAAATTTTTGTTTACAAATGTCGGCCTAGGAATTGAACCATCTCCTATGTCTATCTCTTCTAATGGATCGGCCGACGTAAAACCTTGTCCTAATTTATCCATATCAACTAACTCCTCTATAGATTCATATATATCGCTCTCATTGGACCGATATTCAACAAGACGCTTTTGCAACCAATCTGAGTTAGAATCCATTTAAATACATCATACCTTGGAGCCCATTACCATCAACCGGCTTTAAAGAAACGGGCACGAAACCACTTTTTGTGGCGCTAAGAAAATCAAATTCTGACAAATCGCGTCCCGTCAAGCAAGTAGCATTGGGATGTTGCCAATCCACCGATGCATCGGCCAAAGCAACACAAGCCGAGTTATCCGCATGAATGACTTCCACTTCATCATCAACCCACTGGATCAAAAACTGGTGCATAGTAGATGGCACGCACTGGTTTGCATGAACCCAATCACGGCCTAGTATGACGTTGTAGTTACCTTGCACCTCAGCAACAAAGAATGCAGTAGCCAAAGTTTTGCTCCCGACCGTAAGCTCCACATACATCACACCTTTGGCTTCAGTTTTCTCTTTGCCTTCAAACCCATTAAGCACCATATTGGTCTTGATTAGTTCTTCATCTGGCAGACCCAATTTTTTGAAGACCGAATAGGGCATAAGATTCACCACAGCACCACCATCAACAAGCATCCGAGCGAGTGGTGATCCGTTGATATGACCTCGGAGGTACAATGGTTTCAAGTGTGTCACTGGTTCTTTTGGCTTCTCAAATATTGCATTTTTTGGGCCAAAATCCAGTTGAGCCACTTCCCCTTCTTCATCTACAGCATGGAATTCAGCGGGTAAGTAATACACCATATTGATATCCATACCTTCATGAACCGGTGTAGACTCATAGTCCAACAGATCGTCTTCCTCCTCGGGCGTGTCCACCAATTCTGAATCCTGTCCGAGTGAAGGAGAAGTAATAGGTGACGTGGACGATGTAAGAATGGTTGCATCGTCCTCTTTTAGCGGTGTAAGTGCTGATGTGATAGATGTAGAAGCTGCTGCATCTTGTATTGGTTTAGGCTTCCACACTTGCTTTGTTGGTATCATGGGCCGAGTGTCATTGAACAACTTGTCCCTTTGCTTCTCGGCCTCTTGTTCTGCCATCTCTTGATTCCTTAACCTCTGCAGTTTTCTTTTCTGTGTTTTTGTTAGCCCTAAAGGACACCACCTTGGCTGAGTGTATTTAGGATCTCTTAGCTCTACTTGGCTGGTACTTGCTTCATGATCATTAGCCGAGTGCTTTGGCGCGATAACAAGTATCGGCTCAGTAGGGTTGCTATGCACAATCGGCTGCTGTGTGGTGAAAGTTTCGGTGCCCAAGATGAGTGAGTCGGCATTGATATTTTCTTTACTTTTTCCAGACTCGACCGCTGCACTTGGAGATTTAGCACGCCACACTTGATTGCTGAAACTCTTTTGACTATCTCGCATTGGCCGGTTGACACCACTGTTCAAACGGCCTCGTGTGGGATAAGAAAGCCTCTCACGAATAGGCCTCCTTGGTTCTGCCCACCCTGGATGAAAAGCATAAGGGGCCATTGGGGGCTGCCCCCATCCTCCATTGAAGCCTCCCATGTAATGTGGCACATAAGGTGGTGGCGCCATCCACGGTCTTGGTGCCCACGGCCCATATGTCCTTGCATGATGCTGAAATTCTTGCCTTGGAGGTGATCTTGAACGCTTCAAATTAGCTGACCGGTTAGAGCTAGAACCGGCCGCTTGATTGGCATATTTGGACAGCAACATATCAAAAGTTGGCTTGATTTTCTTGCGCTGCACTTTAGCTTCATTCGTCTTCCATTTGCCAATTTCTGGACTCTTGGGCTTAACAAATTTAACACGAGCGTCTTGCTGCACCTGTGGTTGCCCCCCGAGTGTAGGATTCTTGATGGTGATCCTGATCACTTCCTTGCCATTAGGTTGCTTGTCAAGCACAACCTGCCTCCCTAAGACCTTGCTGTCCTCCTTGCCTTTCCTGGGCTCGCCAACAATGACATTAGTTTTATTAGCAGATTCGGCCACTTCCGGCCGAATGAGTAACTTTCCCCCCTCCAAATCCAGAGTGTTCATTGGGAAAGGCTGCTTATCAATTTGCATCTCAGAAAAGTTCAATCGTCCGTCATTGATGGCCGATTGTATCTGTCATCGGAAAATATTGCAATCGTTAGTAGCATGAGAAAAAGAATTATGATATTTGCAATAAGCACGCCGTTTCAGCTCTTCAAACGGCGGTAAAGTATGAGATATCCTAATGTTCTTAGCTTGCAGCAAAGCATCAAATATTTTATCACACTTGGCAACATTAAAAGTAAATTTCATCTCTTCATCATGATTCTTATGAATCGGTTTCAGATCATTGCAAGTAAATGGTTTGGCCTTAGATGGCCAAACAAATTCAGTAGCATACATATCACCCTCATCGTCCGAACGATCACTATCATATTCAACCATATTCATCTTTGGACGATCAGTTTTATATCTATGCACTTCTTTAAGCTCCTTGCTTCGGCTTTCATGAGCCGAAGCCCTCTGTAAGACTTGGTTGATACTTATAAATTCATAGCCTTCTAGTTTCTCTCTAATATGAGCTCTCAAACCATTAAGCACAAGATCAGCCAAGTCTCTCTCAGTTATCACTAAACTATAGCACCGGTTTTTTGTTTCCCTAAATCTCTTGACGTAATCGGAGACCGATTCGTCATGCTTCTGCTTAACCGATGTAAGATGTGACAACTTAAGTTCATTATCGCCGCTATAAAAATGATCATGAAATTTTTGCTCTAGCTGCAACCATGCACGAATAGAGCCATGCGGCAAAGAAGAAAACCATGAAAATGCGGTACCAGTTAATGACAAAGGAAATAAACGCACTTTCAATTCATTTATCGAACCTGCTTCACCCAATTGTGCTAGGTATTGGCTAACATGCTCCCATGTGGTTTTTGTGCCCTCTCCATTAAACTTAACAAAATCTGGAATTTTATACCCTTTAGGGCACGGAATTGCATCAAAGTACTCAGGATACGGCTTTTGATAAATCCGATTCCTAGGTAGTTCAACACCAAAATTCTCTCGAAGTGTTTTAGCCATCTCCTCTCTAAACCTAGCTAGAGCATCGTCCGTAGTAGACGATGAAGCTTGTGGCACTGGCATAGGAGGATTGGGGTTAGCAATCATGGGTGTAAATTGTGACATGTTTGCCGAACCATAGTTCGGCAATGATCTGGCAGTGTTTCCACCTATTTGGTTCGGCGTTGCCACCGAACTCTGCATAAAAGGATTAAGTGGTGCAGCCACAATTTGATTGGTATGGGTAGGAAAATAATTCATCGGCATGGGAGGCGCCGATGAAATAGGCAAAGCTGAATCAGGGTTTCCCATACTAGCAGGCATGTTAGGCATATTCTTCTGAGCATTAGTATTGTCTAAGAAAGCTTGATAGATCAGATTATTGCTATCAGTAATACGGCTCTCAATTTCAGCCCATTGCTCAGGAGAAAAGGTAGTACTTACAGAAGGTTTAACCTGCTCAGTTTGAAGAGGAGGGAATCTGATTTCTCCAACCGGAGTGATATTGCCCTGACGATCCTTCTTGAAGTTTGCAAGGAACTCTTGCAACTCCTTCTCTTCACGTGCATTCTTGTACTCCTCATAAGCTTGGCGATGTTCGGCCGATAACTCCTCCAGATTGGGCTTGATGATGTTATCGGCGTCAACCTCCGAGGGCTTGGGAAGATTGGACATGATGGATGTTGATGATGATGGATCAAAGTCCCCAGCGGAGTCGCCAAAAAGTGTGTTGACACACGAACGCGTCACGCGTACCCGCGGCGCCGAGGGAGATGCTCCGTAGCTCGCACCGTGGGAGGCCTGCCGGAAGCGCGATACGCAAGACAATCCGGCCGGCGCTTTTGACACCAGACGCCCCGGTTACTCGGGAGGGACCCCGTCAGAGTACCCGATGACGATTGGCTGCTCCAAGTCGTCCTGAACGCCCCTGGAGCCTCGTGGATCGCTGCCCTCCTTCACGAAGAACGAACGAAGAACGAGAAGAAAGATACAAGGGAGAGGGATAAAAGTAGGGTAAAAAGATGTAGATGTGTTTGTTCGATTGTGTGTTGTTCAATCGGCCGTCACCCCCAACATATATAAGAGGCGGCTGGACTTCCCGTACAAGCAAAGGATTCATCTAGGCTTTCCTTACAAGAAAATTACATCAATTCACGTCCTAGAGTCCTAGATCTGGTCCCGCTCGGATTCAGCCCGAATCTGGTCCAAACTTCTGTCTTGCTCCTTGCGTGGGCCGTGGAATCTGCACACGACCTCCGATGGAGATGGTCCAAACACGAATTTTGTGTGCTTCGACGAGGCCAATAATCCATATGTTGATCACTTTTCCAAATAAGGCCATCTTGAATACCCCACGGGGTCATCCTTAATTTCGAGTCGGACTCGTTCATATAGCTGACTGGACCGTCCGACTCTTGTATCGTCTCTGCAGGTCATATACTATGTCGGATGACGATGACTCCAAAAGCAAAGTTGACCGTTTCGACGAGACGAACAACTTTCATGTTGAACACTTTTTTATCCGAGGCCATCTAGATAAGTATTTGAGCCCATCTTCAGCATCTGGTCGGATTGGCCTTGACAGTTTTTACTGTTCACGACGGCAAGCTTTCCCCCGGCATGTTCACGGCGGCAAGGCACTGTTCACGCGGCAGGTACTGTTCATCGTGGGGGGGGGGGGGGGTTACTGTTCACTGCGACAAGCTTTCCCCCGGCAAGGTTACTGTTCACCGCGGCAAGGTTACCGTTCACGGCGGCAAGCTTTTCCCCCGGCAAGGTTACTGTTCACCGCGGCAAGATTTTCCCCCGGGGGCAAGGTTACTGTTCACCGCGGCAAGGTACTGTTCGACGTTCACCGCGGCAAGGTTACTGTTCACGCGGCAAAGGTTACTGTTCACTGTTCACCGCGGCAAGGTTACTGTTCACCGCGGCAAGCTTTTCCCCGACAAGGTTACTGTTCACCGCGGCAAGGTTACCGTTCACCGCGGCAAGCTTTTCCCCCGGCAAGGTTACTGTTCACCGCGGCAAGCCTTTCCCCCGGCAAGGTTACTTTTCACCGCGGCAAGCCTTTCCCCCGGCAAGGTTACTGTTCACCGCGGCAAGCCTTCCCCCCGGCAAGGTTACTGTTCACCGCGGCAAGCCTTTCCCCCGGCAAGGTTACTGTTCACCGTGGCAAGCCTTTCCCCCGGCAAGGTTACTGTTCACCACGGCAAGCCTTTCCCCCGGCAAGGTTTACTGTTCACCGCGGCAAGCTTTCCCCCCCGCAAGGTTACTGTTCACCGCGGCAAGCTTTTCCCCCGGCAAGGTTTTTGAGGCAGTAAACGACCTCGGATGAAAATGTGCCCAAAAGCAATTTTGACCGTTTCGACGAGACGAACAACTTTCATGTTGAACGTTTTTCGATCCGAGGCCATCTTGAAGGGCTAATTGCTCACGCATTGCATCAGACACCCATCAGACATGTGTCTGATGGGGCGCGCCGTATTTTGCCTCTTGACAGGGCTGCATTCAAATAGCTCTAACTTTTGCATACGAACCCGGTTTGAGACGGTTTTTATATGAAAATCAACCGATTCGACGAGACGAAGATAATTCATGTAGAGCATTCCTTCATCCGAGATTGTCCTGGAGGCGTAATCGACCAAAAAAGCACTCAGAACACCTAAATATGACAATCCGAGTGTAGTTTTGGTCTTTGATATGATGCCGAATGATTATGGTCCAAACATCAAAGTTGTTCCACTCGGCAATGTGAAGTTTCTCATGTAGAATATCTTGTCATTTGAGGTCATCTCTATTGCATTTTGTATTGTGCCAAAATCAGGTGTCAACAGTAACTACTCACAAATCATCTTCATGTCCAAGATCAGAGGGGTATTAAATAGCACAATAGATTTGAACATATAATCTTCCACCAAATAAACCAACTAGCATCAACTACAAGATGTAATCAACACTACTAGCAACCCACAGGTACCAATCTGAGGTTTTGAGACAAAGATTGAATACAAGAAATGAACTAGGGTTTGAGATGAGATGGTGCTGGTGAAGATGTTGATGAAGATTGGTCCTCCCACGATGAGATGATCATTGGTGATGTCGATGGCTCCGATTTCCCCCTCCTGGAGGGAAGTATCCCCGGCAGAATCGCTCCGTCGGAGAGCAAAAGTGCTCCTGCCCAAGTTTTGCCTCGAGACGGCGGCGCACCGTCCCAAAAGTCTTCTCTCTATTTTTTCTAGGGCAAATGGGCTTATATACCAGAAAATGGTGGCCATAGGCTGGCTAGGGGCCCCACGAGCCACCAGGGCGCGCCTGGGGGGGGATGGCGCGCCCTGGTGCCTCGTGGGCACCTGGGTGCCCCCCTCTGGTACATCTTGCTTCCAGTATTTTTTATTTATTCAAAAATAAATCTCCGTGAAATTTTAGCTCATTTCGAGATGTGCAGAATAGGTATCTCTGACATAGCTTTTTCTGGTCCAGAATTCCAGCTGCCGGCAATCTCCCTCCTTGTGTAAATCTTGCATATTAAGAGAGAAAAGGCATTAGAATTGCTCCACAAAGTGTTATATTGATTAAAAACACTATAAATAACAGTAGGAAAACATGATGCAAAATGGACGTATCACCGGGCATCTGCGGCAGTAGACAGGGAAGCTGCAGCAGCCGAGACGGCTGCAGCAGCTGTTACGACGGTGGCTACAAATGTCGAGAGTGCTCGAGCAGTGGTCTGTGCCGCGGAGGTCGCCTTGGCCCGGGTCGTGGCCATCCACGCCCAGATGGAGGACGCCCATGCCAAGATATTCCAGGCCTCCTCGGAATCTAGAATGCACCGCACGTCCAAAGAGGCGGCGGAGATGGTTGCCGATGATGCGGCGGCAAAGGCCATGGAGGCCCTACTTCCTCATGAGATCACCGAGCGGGAGTTGGAGATGTAGGAGGCGGCGGAGAGCGAAGAGCGCTCGGAGGAGGAGTTGCGCGTGGCTAAGGAGGAGGCAGAGAAGCGCCTGTCCGTTGAGGAATCGGTGGTGGAGTACCAACGCGAGCTCTGGCGCCACCACTAGTACGAGTACTACTACCTTGAGGGCGATGCCGAGGACGACGCCGTGGTCGAGTTCAGCCTGGGGGACGCAGAGTCCACCAACGGCGGAATGTCGCCAGGACAAGTCATCGACATCTCATCTTACACCGGCGAGGCATAGGGCGGCGCTTCGGCGGCTTTGTTAAAATTATGCATTCTTAGCCTTTGTTTATAGCGCTGGTCTTTTGCTAGAGCAATGTTTAGGTCAACTGGCTCTGTGTAATTACTAAAATTGCTCAATTCAGTAAGTGTGGTCTGTGTGCTGTGGGCTCTTTTGTGTACCCAAATTAGCAAGTGATGTTAAATTATGCAATGACATGGATGAGCGCCATACCTAGGGAAATTTGGACCAAAATTTGAATGCTCAAACTCATCGCATGTGCGTAAAGCAGAAGAATCGGTTGCGATGCACACATTTGTTCAAAGTGAATAGTGTTCGATGACACTTTGTGCGCCAAGTTTCTCTCCACCTTTCGAAAAAATTTGCCCACCGCCAAAATATCTAACTCTTCCCCCTCCCCACCCCCTTTTCTTGTCAACCACGAGCCACATTTCCCCTATTTCCTCCTTCCTTCCTAAGCTATAGCCACTTTCTTGCTTGCTTGCTCGCTCTCGCCGTCTCGCATCCGACCGTCGCGGACGCCATGGTCTTCTTGAATGACCTCTCCAGCGGTTCCTCCTCCGACGACTACTCTGTCACCAGCCGGGTATGCCTCTCTCCTCTCTCTCACTCCCCTTGGCTTATGGTTATGATTTGGAATTGAGGATTTTAACCCGGTGGCCGATTTGAGCCATTTCTTCCTCTTGTAGCTCCCTAGGACCATCACTAGCAAGGAATGGAGCGGGGTAGTTGAAGATCTGCCTGCTTGTTGTCATAATCAATCTCCATGCATGAAGTTAGTGGCTTTTGAATCTATGGACAGTGGGAGGAAGTTTGTGGCATGTGCGGAGAAGGTTAGCCCCACTTTTGTTGGTAGAAATAATTTGTTAGATGTGATTCAAACACTGTCACTGTGCTATGTTATTCTGGATGTGATTAAGACAGTGTCACAATTCTACCTAGTATCTAAAAATGTTTCCATCTCATCAGCAGTGCCCTGAGAAAATTATTTGGCACCGCTTCAGCACTTTGTGCAGCCAACTTTGCTCCACACATCCGAGCAGCCAAGTAGTAAAATACTAATACTTTATGGCTCGAAGGAACTATGCATCTGAGCAACTAGGTGCTCCGGTTCCCTAAATTTTTCCTCTGGCATCGGTTCCGCAGTGCAGGGCACCGGTGCCAAATGTAGCAACAGTTGATTTGGCACCGGTTTTGGCCTACATAGCAGAGGGCCTTAGTGCTATTAGTTCTATGTTATTAAATTTGTGCATGTGCATACCTGTTAGTATTAATTTGATGTCATTCAAACTCTGTCATTGTGCTGTTGCAGTTACATTTAGCTTCCTCATAAAATGTTCAATTTGTTATTATACATGACTAAGAACTTGTAGCGTTGTTGCAGTTAATTATAGCTTGTGATGTTCCTGACTTTGGTTGTTGTCTCAGTAGCAATTAATTCATTTGCACATTGAACTTTTTGAGAAGATATGTCATAATTAATGTGTTTCTTTGGTTTTTCAAAATATGTATGTGGTGATTTTCTAAGTTGTTAGAAACCCATTTTTCCCTACAATTGTAACTGATTTAGTTTTAAATATTATAGGATGAATGGAAGTGTTCTTACCTGGAGTGGGTTGATCAAGAGTGGCCACAGTCTTTGAAGATGTGCCTAGCAAAGATTTGGAGCATGTATGAGGAAGAGAATAGAGACAGGCTTAGAGAAAATGTTGTCAATGCTGAAGAATATTTCAAGATACGGGAAAAAAAGAGGAGATGGAGAATGAGCTCAGATTTTTTTAATTAGAATTTGCTGAGATGGTGTTTGAGAAGGAGGAGGCACTTTCCCGGCTGGGCACTACAAAATGGGCTCTTAAAGAACTGAAAGCAGAGCCGGAGAAGGCGAATTTGGCTGATCATGCACGCATCCACCAACACACATCAACCGATTAGGGAAATTAATGCATATATTGTTCTCGACATACTTTGTGCTTATGAAGGTGAACTAGCTATATGGTGTACTCTGCGGTTGTGACGTAGCTATCGTACTATGATGTTAAAATATATTTGTGTGCCTGATATGAAAGTGAAAGGTCTATTCGATATGAAATGTGAATTTGCTTAATACTGGGAGTATTAACAGTAAACTAATAAACTTGCTAAATGGGTCATGGCACTTTACAAACGTTTCTAGCAGTAAAAGCGTGTTTGATGGATAGCCCAATGTCATACAATTTTATTCACCGAATTGTGTGTGATATACTTGAATAACGCAAATGCTTAGCTGAGGCAGAGCGTCTGTGATCGCTACACCTATCACAGATGAGGCTATATAGAAAGCTGTGTGATGCGGTAGCCAACACAAACGTTTGTTCCATGATTAGTGTGTGGGATGGCAAGACGATCTCCCACGGCTTGTCCTACGAAAGCGTCTGCGTTATCTCCCCCGATCACACACGAGCATATGCGCTAACACTACTGGGAAAGGGCCTATAGGAGATCACAAATTAGTGGCGGGCACAGTGGGGCACCCACCACAGCTATTTTTGAAAGCAAGCAGTGGCGAGCGCCAAATCCTGCCCGCCAACGCTACGCAAGTAGCTGTGGCGGGCGGCCAAGCTAACCCGCCACAGCTGTGCGTTTTCTAATTCGTGCCCGGCTGGCAAGCTACTGTGGCGGGTGCCGACGGTTGCCCACCACAGTTCACTTCCACATCTGTGGTGGGCGGCATTTTGGACCCGCCACAGCAATATTTGGGCACCCACGCGCCAAACGTTTTCAAATATTTTCAGATAGGGGGTGGCGGGTTCTGGCAGGTGCTCGCCACAGCTATATTTGGTCACGTTGCCTCCTCCCATGCTTATACTGGGGTGGCAGGCTACTCCATGCGCCCGTTACTGCTACACACGACCTTACCTACCCCCCGTATGGCAGTCGGATCTCATTCTAAATACAAACTCTTTCTCCCTCCTTTCTCGCCGCCGCCAGCGTCGTGGCGTCATCCGTCGCCATCGGCGAGGTCGCCGTCTGCCGTCTTGAACGGCGTCGAGGAGCCAATCTTCCCCGTCGCCCGCGCCGTCTGTCCCCGCCTCGAAGTTCATCCGTGTCGCCATGCAACGCTACCTCGAACTACTTCCCCATAACCGTCGCCCGTGCCTTCCTCCGCATCCAACGTCGTCCTCGTCTCCGTCGAACTCGCCGTCCGCCGATGCCTCCGCCATCAATCTCCACATCGTCCAGTGCGCCATCCGACTCCGGCCCGGTAAGCACACCTCCGTGGAACTTGTTGTATGGGCTTCATATGGATAGAAATATTCATACACCATTTTATTAGTGTAGTTAAAATGTACAACATATGAATAAAAATCTAGTACAACATTTTATTGGTGTAGCTAAAATCTGTTGTATGATGTACCATTGAATCTTCATAAGTGAATGTCTTAAAATTGAATGCGTGTGCTAGACAAAATGTATTACATATGGATGAGCATATGGTACATTAGTTTTTTCATGATGCAGGTGTATTCATAGTGAGTACCAATGTTTTTGCGAAGCGTGGATTAATTTCCGTTTTGCTTAATTTCTGGCACTCAATATGTCCAATTTCTATCAAAGGTCCTGCTGTTTTTTTTCTTCTAAATGTTATATCTAAATGTCAAATTGTTTAATGCGATTTAGATGAAGAAGACACAATGCCTCGTTAGGACTCCTACAGCCGTAGATGGAATTCCTACTGCCGTAGACATCGTCACGAGGGTGGCTCAGTACACCGAGATCGTGCTCGCCTATGTCGAGAGTGCTCGAGCAGCCACCGAGAGCGCTCAGTCATATTTCGAGAGCGCTCAGACATATTCCGAGAGCGCTAGAGCAGCCGCTGCGAGTGCAAGAGCAGCTGCTGCGAGTGCGCAAGCAGCCGCGGAGAGTGCGCGAGCAGCCGTCGAAGTTGCGAGGACCACCCAAGAGGAGATCACAAAGATGATGGAAGGCGAGGATAGCTCATGATGGATGGAGCCGAACAACTAGTGCACTGCTTTCATGTGATCTATATGATCGATGCCTGTGAACTTAATTTCTAAGTTGCTATGATGGAGCTCTATACTTTTGCTTCCGAACTACTAATGAACTGTGCAACGTGGTGATTTGTATCGTCTATGGTGCTATGAACATTATGATGTGACTTTGCTCTATGTGATTGGATAACTATGAAATTTACTTGTTGGCTTCTTTATTTATTTACGTAGATGAAGTGGAACTAGTATGTGGTGTACATCGGGAAGAATCCTGGAATTTATGATTCATGGGAGATATGCAAGGAGCAAGTGGACGGTTACAAAAACAGCTGCTACAAAGGATATAAGACTAAAAAAGAAGCTGAGTGTCATTATGCCAACTACGTCTGCAGAGAAGTTGAGGATCATTATGTCAATTACGTCCGCAAAGAGAAAATCAACTATGAAGTATGCAAGACCGTGTGGACAAGTGGACGAGTAAAGAATTTGATTATCTTTATCCAGCTCATTGTCATTATGGTATTGTTGTTATCATGAGGTCTTGTATGTATGTGTATGTACTAATGATGCGACATGAGTTGTTGTACACTAATGCGTACATCTATTATTTGTATGAAGTTATATTATTGCTATGTTAAATGTAATGTGTATGATCGCTTACGTTAGTTGTATGCTGTAATGTGGTTATTTGTATCCTGTAATGTGGTTATTTGTATCCTGTAATGTGTATCAGGGGCTGGAATGGCTGGAGGCTGAAGAGATAGCTGTGGTAGGTGACAGGTACAGCCCGCCACAACTAATAACATATACCAATGGCGGGCAAGTAGGGTTGCCCGCCACTGGATGGGCTCTAACAGTGGCGGGCGCCCGCCCGCCACTGATGCCATAATAGCAGTGGCGGCAGGTCGGTGGTGGGCGCCCCTGGGAGCCTTGCCCGCCACTGCTGTCCTTTTCCCACCCGCCACTGCTAGGCATTCCTGCAGTAGTGTAAGCGTGTGTGACCAGAGGAGCTATCGCCGACGGTTTCTGGGTTGTGTGGGAAGGACCCCCCTCCTATCGCACACACAGGCAAGGCGATGGTTTAAACTATGTCATGGAAAGGGGGTAAAAACAATTTGTATAGCACGTCACTGCACCAGTGATTGCCGTGAATAACATCATAACTATGCGCTTTTCTGTCAATTGCCCAACAGTAATTTGTCTGCCCACAGTATGCTATCTTTACGAGAGAGAAGCCTCTAGTGCAAACTATGGCCCCCGGGTCAACTTTATCCATATTACAAAAACCAAAAATACCTTGCTGCAATTTTACTCTTTTTATTTTACTTTTCAATTTATCTATCTACCATTACCAGATTTAATCCTTGCAAGTAACGATTTCAAGGGGATTGACAACCCCCTTGCCCGCGTTGGGTGCAAGTATTTGCTCTTGTGTGTGCAGGTACTGTTTACTAGGATTTGCATGGTTCTCCTATTGGTTCAATAACCATTGTTCTCACTGAGGAAATACTTATCAGCTACTATATTGCTTCACCCTTCCTCTTCGGGGAAAATCCCAACGCAGCTCACAAGTAGCACGCCTCCTCGAGCACCTGCTTGTTCCAAGGCTCCATCTTTGCTTGCTTCTCGGTCAACCTGGTGTTGGCGTTGTCGACTTTCCGCTGATGATGCGCCTCCCAGGTTGCGATCACCCCTTCGCGCTGATCGAGCCCAGCTTCCCAGGCATCCAACGCGTCCCGCAACTACTCTAGCCTGGCTTCTTCATCATAGAGATGTGCTGAAGTTTTGTCTGCCTCCTCCTCATGGGTCTGAACGTCAACTGCTCGCCCGGCGACGGCCTGCTCATGACCCTCCACATCGCGCTCACGGGCCATGGGTGCCTGATGACCCACAAGTATAGGGTATCAATCATAGTCCTTTCGATAAGTAAGAGTGCCGATTTCTACTACGCAACTTTATTCTTGTAGACGTTGTTGGGCCTCCAAGTGCAGAGTTTTGTAGGACAGTAGCAAATTTCCCTCAAGTGGATGACCTAAGGCTTATCAATCCGTGGGAAGCGTAGGATGAAGATGGTCTCTCTCAAAAACCCTGCAATCAAATACAAGCAATCTCTTGTGTCCCCAACACACCCAATACAATGGCTAATTGTATAGGTGCACTAGTTCGGCGAAGAGATGGTGATACAAATGAAGCATGGATAGTAGATTGTGACGCCCCCAGCCCGACCGTGCACTAATCATACACGCAAATGCGCACGATCAAGCCCAGGGACTCACGGGAAGATATCACAACACAACTCTAGACACAAAATAAAATAATACAAGCTTTATATTACAAGCCAGGGGCCTCGAGGGCTCGAATACATAAGCTTGAGTTACACAAGAGTCAGCGGAAGCAACAATGTCTGGGTACAGACATAAATAGACAAGAATGCCTTAAGAAGGCGAAAACAAATAATGGCTCTGATCGAAAGAGGCAAGGCCTCCTGCCTGGGAGCCTCCTAAACTACTCTTGGTCGTCATTCTCCATGTAGTAGTAAGCTTCGTCGGGGTAGTAGTAGTCGTCGGCAGGATTAGCTGACTCCGGGGCTCCGTCTTCTGATCGCAGCAATCGGGTATGGGAAAAAGAGGTAGCAAAGCAACCGTGAGTACTCATCCAAAGTACTCTCAAGCCTTACATCAGAACTATGCTAAGTATGCATCGGTATCAAGAAAGGGGGCTGTATCTGTGGACTGGACTGCAGAAATGCCAGAATAGAGAGAAGGCCTAGCCTATCGTAGACTAGCATCTTCAGCATCTTGCAGCATTAGAAGAGTGCAGA
This sequence comes from Elymus sibiricus, assembly GCA_039707655.1. Taxonomy (NCBI): domain Eukaryota; kingdom Viridiplantae; phylum Streptophyta; class Magnoliopsida; order Poales; family Poaceae; genus Elymus; species Elymus sibiricus. The sequence continues at coordinate 130,371,951 of CM077666.1, read as the reverse complement.
TTAGGAGCATAACATAAAGTAACAAGCATGTAGTAGCAAATCCCAAAGATCCTTCCTCGACTCCCTGCGAGAAAGCGATCCCGGAGCTTACAATTGATTAACATGTTTCCAGTTCAAGTTGTAGTAGATCGGGATACAACACTGAGCGTCCTATTACCGTGGACACGGCTATTTGAATAGATAATCTTCCCTGTAGGGGTGCACTACTGTTACACAACACGCTCGATTAACTCTGGCCGGACACACTTTTCTTGGTCATGCCCGGCCTCGGCTGATCGACACGACGTAGTCCCACCTAGGCTCAGCAGAGAGGTCCCCGCCGGTCTACATCCTAAGTGCTCAGGGGTCTTGGGCCCATCGCCCTTTGCACTCCGGGTCGTTGCGTGCAGGGCGAGTCCAGGCACCACCTCTGTCCTGGATGGCGCCGGCCCAGCCGTGTTGCAATGCTGAACTGGACGTCTGACAGAACTTTTGGCTGATACATACGGCACCGAGGGCCCCATTAAACCATTATCCCGCGTGGTGGTAGTGCATATATGCCGGTGGCCAACTCAGATCAATACCCAAATCCGTTAGTGCATTTGGAGCTCGCGGTGACGATCAGTACTCCTGTCGCCCCATCTCGAGGAAGTGCAACAAGGTCCAGGCCCATCCCTCTCTAGGGCGGTCTCTGCCTGCCCGGCCATGCCTCGTAATTATCTCGCGGGTACCCTCCAGGTCAACCCGACTCTCAAGAGACTATCGGGAACTCAGGTCCACCTCTACCGGGGTGGTACCGCCTGTCCCTTCAGTCCCACAATAACAGTACAAGGGGGCAACAATTAAAGTAACCATGTGTCCATAACATCATGTGGAATCCGAGGGATCACCCTCGATGGATTCCCACTCGATGTAACCGTCAAGGTGAACTTGGAGTAATCACCCTCGATGGGTTCACACTTGCGGGGTTGCACGACAGAGGCATCATCGGAGGTGGTGAAAGAGGAATCACCCTCGATAACCCACAACCGAGTAGCTACGCTACAGAGATATCATTAGGAGTGAGATAGGAGGTATCACCATCGGCACTTGATAGTAGCTCTACAGAGTCGTACAACTAAGGGGGTGTGAGGTGCTGTGTCGGTCTCTGAACATCGATCACTCTGATCAAGTCATCGGTAGTAAAGCAAGGCAATACTGACAAGGGTGTAGGGCCACTGACAGATCGTTAACCAACCTATGCTAAGCATTTAGGATAGCAGGTAAAGTATCAACAACAGTTACAAAATCAGGCTATGCATCAGAATAGGAGCAATCAATTACAGTAGCAAAATCTAATGGAAGCATGGGGGAAGAAGGAATGGGCGATTTAGGAATGATCAAGGGGGTTTGCTTGCCTGGTTGCTCTGGAGACAGAAACGGAATGTCGACGGTGAAGTAGCCGATCACCGGATCAACAGCGGTCTCGAAGTCTACCGAAAAGGAAGTAACGGAGGGGGGAACAATAAATAACAGAGCAAACAAATGCAAGACAAATGTATGTCACGGCAAAAAGTGTTGGTGATATGCTCTAATGCATTACTAGGCATTTTAAAAGAAGAATGAAAATATTCGGCAATATTTTCCTAGCTCTAGGTATTATTCGGTCAGACGATTCGAAGGGGAAGGTTCCATGTTCGATAGGTTAGAGGGGTGTGGCAGGTATGTGGATGGCATATTCGGATTCGTCTTATTTTTCTGATCATTTTTCATATATGAATTATTTTCATCCGAGTTACGGATTATTTTATATGATTTTTCAAAGTTTTATCAATATTCAGGAATTTCTGGAAGTATTATATTTAATTAATCCGAATTGACCAAGTCAACTTGACTGGTCAAGAGGGGAATAGTGCAGGGGGGTCCCACATGGCATAGTCTATATCATTTGGATTAATCTTAATAGTTAATTAAGCTAGGGGGACCACATGTCATACATACAATAGACTAACTAGGCCCTAATTAATCTAACCAAATATTAACTAGACCTAAGCTAATAGGGCCGGCCCCACTAGGCAGTGGCCTAGCCGGCCACACACACGACACACACACAGAGCACACACACACACAGAGCACACACACACACACACACACACACACACGCACGGCACGCACACACACAGGCCGCACTCGGCCATGGCCTTGGCCATGGCCAGCAGCAGCGACGGGCCACGGCGGCAGCGGCGAAGAGCAGCAGTGACAGAGCAAGAAGCAGCAGCAGCAACTTGAGCGGCAGCAGCAGTACACGAGCAGCAGCAGCTTAGGAGCAGCGCAGCGGGGGCAGCAAGCAGTAGACGCAGCAGAGCAGCAAGGCAGGCCGCGGCGAGGCCTCGCTCGGGCACGCGCGGGCAGCAGCAGCAGCAACAGCGCAGGTGCAGTGGCAGCAATACGCACACACGTGCGCGTACATGGGAGTTCGGGCACGACGGTGACGGTGGTCTATGGCGTCCAAATCGAAGGGGGAAAAGGAGGATCCGAGGGAGGAGCTCACCGTGAAGCTCGTAGACAAGGTTTGGAGGCACGGGGCGGCCGGGATGCGTCAAGCTCGTCGATGAGACGTGGCGGCCGTGGCAGGGAAGATGACCAGATGGCGAGGCAGCAGGGCGTCCGAGCTCGAACCGGTGCATGTAGTCGAAGGAGTCGTCGGCGCTGTAGCTCCTGGAGATGCTCCGGTAGCAGGGGGGGCGGTGGCCGCGTCAACGACGACGGCGCGTCGACGGGCATGCACTGTTGAGTTTTGGGATCGAAACGAGGAAGGGGGCGAGGGGAATAGAAACTAGGGTTTGTCCATGGTGCAGGGGAGGCTCTTATCTACATCGGGGATGCACTGGATGCTCGACACGAGTCCATCCGCGTCGTGGACGGCGCGTGCAGTGGCCACGCCATGGCTCTGTCTCCCCAGGTGGAAGGAAGGAGAAAAGGCCTGGTGGTTTGGGCCAGGCCGCACTGTAGAAACTAAAGGCCCAACTGTGCAGTAGCTCCTTTGCTCGTTTTCTTTACTTTTTCTGCTTTCTATATTCTATCTCTGCTTTCTAATTAGTCCAGCCACCAAATGAGTTTTGTTAGGTTTAAAACTTTGCACTAAAATACTAGACAACACTACAAGACCACCCAACAAGTTCCATATTATTTGCAAAGGTTTAAATTTACTTCTGGATTTAAATGGCCCATTTAGTTGTTGCTGGTCCAGTTTTAGTTAGGTTAGGGGCATTTTAAATATTCAAATAATGTTGGTTTCTCCGTGATAATTACTTGGTGATTATTTACAATATTATGAACTATTTTGCTTGCAAGTTTGGAGTTTTTCTAATTTCACTTGTTATTTGAATTTGAGTGCTGGATTAATTATTTAATTGCATTTTAATTATGACAAATATGACGACATGGCATATTAGGGGAAGATCACTGTATCCTAACTATTTGGGGTGTTACAAATCTCCTCCACTAAAAGAAATCTCGTCCCGAGATTTAAGAGGCAGAGTAGGGGGAGAAGGTCTCGTTTCGGAATTCTAACGAATATTCTTGTGCTCGTTGCCCTGCTCGAAGAGGTTGATCCATCGGATTGATGCCTAATGAGAAGGTGAAAGGGGTTCAGAGCAACGAAAATAATATTGCATCTGATTCCAGAATAGATCTCTAGGAAGGTTGCTCATGAATTACATACGAAGCCAAGCGCGAGGGATAACTTTGGAAGCAGGGATGTACAAGAGAGACAGGTTTCGATCCTGAGGAACTATGGTTGGTGTGGATTTAGAGTGGGAGGGGCAGTGACATCTTGCACGATCATGATAGCAAGGCATGTCAGAGGAAAGTCTGTCAGTTATGTCGGCAACACGTCGGTACCATGGGCGGGGGACGAGGAGAACTATTTTCCCGCTCATTAAGACGAGGTGGACCAATAGGCAAAGTTCTCGTACACCGGTGGTAACCGGAATGACATCAACAATAGTAATAGGGTCTTACTGACAGAGTTGTACAAGGGGGGTGTTGACATAAGCAGGGAATTATCACTGATCAGATAAGTTAGATTACAAGAAAGGTTAAACAGACCAATGGAAAGGAAAAAATGTGATGATCAGATTAAATAGACCAATGGAAAGGAATAATTGCAGACAATCCAGCTCTCCGGGTGGATGTGAGCACGAGAACCTAATGTTAGTGTTAGCAAAACTTTAACCCGAATAGAGGAGAGATCAGAATCCCAGAGTAAAGGAGAGGAATAAAAGATCCTAATATCACCCATTGGCGACGTGGGCCTATAAGCCACATAGCCATGTTAGTAAAACAATTTTTCAAATACTAGACTCAACTTCCGCCAAGGAGTTGGAAAGGGGCTTCCTACAGGCAGTCGGCTCTCATACTAGCTTGTGACGCCCCCAGCCCGACCGTGCACTAATCATACACGCAAATGTGCACGATCAAGCCTAGGGACTCATGGGAAGATATCACAACACAACTCTAGACACAAAATAAAATAATACAAGCTTTATATTACAAGCCAGGGGCCTCGAGTTCTCGAATACATAAGCTCGAGTTAAACAAGAGTTAGCAGAAGCAACAATCTCTGGGTACAGACATAAATAGACAAGAATGCCTTAAGAAGGCGAAAACAAACAACGGCTCTGATCGAAAGAGGCAAGGCCTCCTGCCTGGGAGCCTCCTAAACTACTCCTGGTCGTCATTCTCCATGTAGTAGTAAGCTTCGTCGGGGTAGTAGTAGTCGTCGGCAGGATTAGCTGACTCCGGGGCTCCATCTTCTGATCGCAGCAAACGGGTATGGGAAAAAGAGGTACCAAAGAAACCGTGAGTACACATCCAAAGTACTCGCAAGACTTACATCAGAACTATGCTAATTATGTATCGGTATCAAGAGAGGGGGCTGTATCTGTGGACTGGACTGCAAAAATGCCAGAATAGAGAGAAGGCCTAGCCTATTGAAGACTAGCATCTTCAGCGTCTTGCAGCATTAGAAGAGTGCAGATTAGGAGCATAACATAAAGTAACAAGCATGTAGTAGCAAAGCCCAGAGATCCTTCCTCGACTCCCTGTGAGAAAGCGATCCCAGAGCTTACAATTGATTAACACGTTTTCAGTTCAAGTTGTAGTAGATCGGGATACAACACTGAGCGTCCTGTTACCGTGGACACGGCTATTCGAATAGATAATCTTCCCTGTAGGGGTGTACTACTGTTACCCAACACGCTCGATTAACTCTGGCCGGACACACTTTTCTTGGTCATGCCCGGCCTCGGCTGATCGACACGACGTAGTCCTACCTAGGCTCAGCAGAGAGGTCCCCGCCGGTCTACATCCTAAGTGCTCAGGGGTCTTGGGCCCATCGCCCTTTGCACTCCGGGTCGTTGCGCGCAGGGCGAGTCCAGGCACCACCTCTGTCCTGGATGGCGCCGGCCCAGCCGTGCCACAATGCTGAACTGGACGTCTGACAGAACTTTCGGCTAATACATACGGCACCGAGGGCCCCATTAAACCATTATCCCGCATGGTGGTAGTGCGTATAGGCTAGTGGCCAACTCAGATCAATACCCAAATCCATTAGTGCATTGGGAGCTCGCGGTGACGATCAGTACTCCTGTCGCCCCGTCTCGAGGAAGTGCAACAAGGGTCAGGCCCATCCCTCTCTAGGACGGTCTCTGCCTGCCCGGCCGCGGTTCGTAATTATCTCGCGGGTACCCTCCAGGTCAACCCGACTCTCAAGAGACTGTCGGGAACTCAAGTCCACCTCTACTGGGGTGGTACCGCCTGTCCCTTCAGTCCCGCAATAACAGTACAAGGGGGTAACAGTTAAAGTAACCGTGTGTCCATAACATCGTGGGGAATTCGAGGAATCACCCTCGATGGATTCCCACTCGATGTAACCGTCAAGGTGAACTTGGAGGAATCACCCTCGATGGGTTCACACTTGCGGGGTTGCACGACAGAGGCATCATCGGAGGTGGTGAAAGAGGAATCACCCTCGATAACCCACAAAGGATTAGCTACGCTACAGAGATATCATCAGGAGTGAGATAGGAGGTATCACCCTCGGCACTCGATAGTAGCTCTGCAGAGTCGTACAACTAAGGGGGTGTGAGGTGCTGTGTCGGTCTCTGAACATCGATCACTCTGATCGAGTCATCGTTAACCAACCTATGCTAAGCATTTAGGATGGCAGGTAAAGTATCAACAGCAGTTACAAAATCAGGCTATGCATCAGAATAGGAGCAATCAATTACAGTAGAAAAATCTAATGCAAGCATGGGGGAAGAAGGAATGGGCGATATAGGAATGATCAAGGGGGTTTGCTTGCCTGGTTGCTCTGCAGGCAGAAACGGATTCTCGATGGTGAAGTAGCCGATCACCGGATCAACAGCGGTCTCGGAGTCTACCGGAAAGGAAGTAACGGAGGGGGGAACAATAAATAACAGAGCAAACAAATGCATCACAAATGTATGTCACGGCAAAAGGTGTTGGTGATATGCTCTAATGCATTACTAGGCATTTTAAAAGAAGAATGAAAATATTTGGCAATATTTTCCCAGCTCTAGGTATTATTCGGTGAGACGATTCGGAGGGGAAGGTTCCATGTTCGATAGGTTAGAGGGGTGTCGCAGGTATGTGGATGGCATATTCGGATTCGTCTTATTTTTCTAATCATTTTTCATATATGAAATATTTTCATCCGAGTTATGGATTATTTTATATGAATTTTCAAAGTTTTATCAATATTCAGGAATTTTTGGAATTATTATATTTAATTAATCCGAATTGACCAAGTCAACTTGACTGGTCAAGAGGGGAATAGTGCAGGGGGGTCCCACATGGCATAGTCTATATCATTTGGATTAATCTTAATAGTTAATTAAGCTAGGGGGACCACATGTCATACATACAATAGACTAACTAGGCTCTAATTAATCTAACCAAATATTAACTAGACCTAAGCTAATAGGGCTGGCCCCACTAGGCAGTGGCCTTGACGGCCACACACACGACACACACACAGAGCACACACACACACACACACACACACACACACACACACACACACACATCATGCACACACACAGCACACACACACACACGCACAACACGCACACACACAGGCCGCACTCGGCCATGGCCAGCAGCAGCGACGGGCCACGGCGGCAGTGGCGAAGAGCAGCAGTGGCAGAGCAAGAAGCAGCGGCAGCAGCAGTACACGAGCAGCAACAACAGCTTAGGAGCAGCGAAGCGGGGGCAGCAAGCAGTAGCCGCAGCAGAGCAGCAAGGCAGCAGTGGCATCGGGCAGCAGCGGCAGGCCGCGGCGAGGCCTCGCTCTTGTGCGTGCGCGCAGCAGCAGCAACAACAGCGCAGGAGCAGTGGTAGCAATACACACACACGTACGTGTACGTGGGAGTTCGGGCACGATGGTGACGGTGGTCTACGGCGTCCAAATCGAAGGGGGAAAAGGAGGATCCGAGGGAGGAGCTCACCGCAAAGCTCGTAGAAAAGGTTTGGAGGCACGGGGCGGCCAGGATGCGTCGAGCTCGTCGACGAGACGTGGCGGCCGTGGCGGGGAAGATGACCAGATGGCGAGGCAGCAGGGCGTCCGAGATCGAACCGGTGCACGTAGTCGAAGGAGTCATCGGCGCTGTAGCTCCTGGACATGCTCCGGTAGCACGGGGTGGGCGGTGGCCGTGTCAACGACGATGGCGCGTCAACGGGCACGCATTGTTGAGTTTTGGGATCAAAACGAGGAAGGGGCGAGGGGAATAGAAACTAGGGTTTGTCCATGGCGCAGGGGAGGCTCTTATCTACATCGGGGATGCACTGGATGCTCGACACGAGTCCATCCGCTTCGTGGACGGTGCGTGCAGTGGCCACGCCATGGCTCTGTCTCCCCAGGTGGAAGGAAGGAGAAAAGGCCTGGTGGTTTGGGCCAGGCCGCACTGTAGAAACTAAAGGCCCAACTGTGCAGTAGCTCCTTTGCTAATTTCTTTACTTTTTCTGCTTTCTATTTTCTGTCTCTGCTTTCTAATTAGTCCAGCCACCAAATGAGTTTTGTTAGGTTTGAAACTTTGCACTAAAATACTAGACACCACTACAAGACCACCCAACAAGTTCCATATTATTTGCAAAGGTTTAAATTTACTTCTGGATTTAAATGGCCCATTTTAATTGCTGCTGGTCCAGTTTTAGTTAGGTTAGGGGCATTTTAAATATTCAAATAATGTTGGTTTCTCCATGATAATTACTTGGTGATTATTTACAATATTATGAACTATTTTGCTTGCAAGTTTGGAGTTTTTCTAATTTCACTTGTTATTTGAATTTGAGTGCTGGATTAATGATTTAATTGCATTTTAATTATGACAAATATGATGACATGGCATATTAGGGGAAGATCACTGTATCCTAACTATTTGGGGTGTTACATAGATATAGGTTTATGTAATCTGGAAATATGAAAATGGCAAGGTAGCAAGTGATAAAACGAAGCACAAACAATATTGCAATGCTTGAAAACAAGGCCGAGGGTTCATACTTTCACTAGTGCAATCTCTCAACAATGCTAACATAATTGAATCATATGACAATCCCTCAACGTGCGATAAAGAATCACTCAAAAGTTCCTATTAGCGGAGAACATAAGAGGAAATTGCTGTAGGGTATGAAACCACCTCAAAGTTATCCTTTCCGATCAATCTATTGAGCCATCCCTATAAGTGTCACAAACAGCCCTAGAGTTCGTACTAAAAAAACACCATATGATACGCATCAACCAACTCTAATGTCACCTAGATACTCCAATGTCACCACAAGTATCCGTGAGTTGATTATTCGATATGCATCAAACAACTTCACATTCATAATATTCAATCCACATAAAGAACTTCAAAGAGTACCCCAAAGTTTCTATCGGAGAAAAGAAGATGAAAACGTGTACCAACCCATATGCCTAGATTACCCCAATGTCACCTCGGGAATCCGCAAGTTGATTACCAAAACATACATCAAGTGACTCAATAGAATACCCCATTGTCACCACGGGTATCCACATGCAAGACATACATCAAGTGTTCTCAAATCTAAAATATTCAATCCGACAATAACGAAACCTCAAAGGGAAAAACTCAATTCATCACAAGATAGAGAGGGAAGAAACACCATATGATCCAACTATATTAACAAAGGTCGCGGTACATCAAGATCGTGCCAAATCAAGAACACGAGAGAGAGAGGGAGATCAAACACATAGCTACTAGTACATACCCTTAGCCCCGAGGGTGAACTACTCCCTCCTCGTCATGGAGACCGCCGGTATGATGAAGATGGCCTCCGGTGATGATTCCCCCCTCCGGCAGGGTGCCGGAATAGGGCTCCATATGGTATTTCTTCGGTACAGAGGCCTGCAGTGGCGGCGGCGAATTTCTAGGTTTATTTCTGGGGGTTTCGCTATTTATAGGATTTTTCAGCGTTGGAATCACGCAAAAAAGGAGCTACGAGGGCCCCACAAGGCAACATCCGTGTTGCCTTGTGGACTCCTCGTGAGGCTTCTGGTCCTTCCACGAAGCTTCGGGGGTCTCTTTTGGTCCAAAAAAATCGTCAAAAAGTTTCGTCCAATCCCGAGAACTTTTATTTCTGCACAAAAAACAACACCACGGTAGTTCTGCTGAAAATAGCATCAGTCCGGGTTAGTTCTAATCAAATCATACCGAAACCATATAAAATTGTTATAAACATGGCATGAATACTTCATAAATTATAGATACGTTGGAGACATATCAGCATCCCCAAGCTTAATTCCTGCTCGTCCTCGAGTTGGTAAATGATAAAAGAAATAACTTATGAAGTGTGAATGCTAGCATAGTGCATAAGTTTGATCAATGATAATTTCAATCACTTTTCCTAGCATCATAACAGCAACTCTTTCTCATAAAACTCATCATGATAAAGTAGCAATCAATTCACATGTTAGAGTTTAAACAATATATTCTTTTGAAACTTAACAAGCTATGTTCTTAGTCACCAAACAATTTCAATGCATCTCATTTTCAACAAAGTCTAAGTAAGAGCTCCACATACTCAATTATCATACAGTCTTCTATGATTTCTAATACTCAAGGCATATTTTTTTAGAACAAATAGCATCCATCAAACACAGAGAAAGATAGGGGCTTAATGTTTTGCCTCCCAACTCATTTATCATAGAGATAGTTGTCAAGAATAATAAATCATGATCAAATATATTTGAATCACTACAGGAATCAGCTGATTTGCCGTCTGCCATGGCAGACGGCAAAGTACCAGAAAGCTGACGGCAAAGGTCTTTGACGTCAGCCGCAGACGGCAAACATGGCCGGCACTGTAAGTTACGGTAAAGAGCTTCTTTGCCGTCTGTTTTCAAACAGCGGACGGCAAAGACATTTGCCGTCAGCTTTCCTGGGCAAGCAGACGGCAAAGAAAGTTGATGGCAAAGGATAGACGTTAGCCACGTTAGGTGTCTAACGGGAGGCTTTGCCGTCTGCCGGCTGACGGCAAATGTGCCCTCCACTTTGCCGTTTGCTTCATGACGTCATCAGACTCGTCACCCTCCCCGCTCTTTGCCGTCTGCCGCTGCCACCTCTTTGCCGTCTGCCACAGACGGCAAACCACGCCATCCTTTGCCGTCTGCCACAGACGGCAAAGTGACCAAATGGGTCAGCCCCAGTGCTCACAGGTTGCACAGGTTGCTGCCACGTGGCCACTTTGCCGTCTGCGGCAGACGGCAAAGAGCCCTTTGCCGTCGGTGGCAGACGGCAAAGAGCCTGCATTGCCTCTTTTTATTCTGTTTTTCTTATATCCAAGCATTTTCACAGGAAATATATGTTATATATATATATATATATATTTCACAGGGCAAGTTTCACAGCAAACAAATGAGATATCCAACACATAAGTTTCATCCATACAAACATAGCAAGTTCCACATACATAGTTCCATCCATACATATTACAATAGTTTCATCCATATAGCAAGTTCCACATTGTTCAAAGGTACAAAATCAAAACAGAAAGTAAAAAGAAGCACTCCATCAATGCAAGCTTCCGTGAAGTGAATGAAATCTGCAAAATGGGAAATAAGAAAGTTAGAAGAAGAAGACTAGAAGAAGAAGAAGAAGAAGAAGAATAAGAAAGTAAAAAGAATCACTCCATCAATGCGAGCTTACCAAGGTTATCATGCCATTTATGAGCTAAGTAAGCTAAGTATATGACATTTATGAGCTTACCAAGGTTATCATGCCATTTTTGACCTAAGTAAGCTAAGTATATGACATTTATGAGCTTAGCAAGGTTATCATGTCATTTATGAGGTAAGTAAGCTAAGTATATGACATTTATGAGCTTAGCAAGGTTATCATGCCATTTATGAGCTAAGTAAGCTACTTATGTCATAAATGAACTAAATAAGCTAAGTATAGGTCATTATTGAGCTAACCTAGGTAATTATGCCATTTTTGAGTTAACTAAGCATATTATGCCATTTTTGACATAAGTAAGCTAAGTATAGGTCATTATTGAGCTAACCTAGGTAACTAAGCATATTAGAGCTAACTTAGGTCATTTTGGAGCTAACTTAGGTAAAATGGATCATTTTGGAGCTAAGTAAGCTTATTATGTCATTTTGGACGAAAATAAGCTAAGTATATGTCATTATTGAGCAAACCTAGGTAACTAAGCATATTAGAGCTAACTTAGGTCATTTTAGAGCTAACTTAGGTAAAATGGATCATTTTGGAGCTAAATAAGGTTATTATGTCATTTTGGAGGAAAATAAGCTAAGTCTAGGCCATTATGGTAAGCATATTGGAGTAAATAAAGCTAAGTCTAGGTCATTATGCATTTGTTAAGAAAAACACTAGAGAAAACTTACCCTCATCACGGAGGTGAAGCACCGGAGTTGCTCGTGCCGGTAGCACCTGGAGAAGGATCGTGCGATGCTTGTCTGGAGTTACGCTGCACCAAAGATCATTTGCACTGTCTCGTTAGCATGATGACACTCAAATGTTAAGACTAGTAACTAATCACCATTCAAATGAAACTCACCGTGGTCCCCGGAGCAATGACTGGCATCGGCGGAGGGGTCTGACCGGTCTTCTCGCACACAGACTGCACATTTGGTTTTGACGAGTCAGTCATATTAGTTAGTAATGAAACGAACATTAAGTGCATGATTTGGCTAATATGCAGAAGAAACTTACCACGAGGAGCTCGTACATGGCCTGGTTCGCCATGTCATTCCGTGCCCTCTCCTCCTCCTACATCCTAGCCGTCCTCTCCTCCAACTCCCGCTCCTTCTCCGCCGCCTGCCGGTCCGTCTCCTGCAAAAGCGCCTGGGTTTTCTCTCTCTCTTTCTGAATTGCAGCCTGCAACACCACTCCTCATTAGCATTGTAATCATCGATGGCCGCACACACAATGTAATGGAGAGGAAAGAAATCTGAGTCCGTATAACTAACCTCGATGGCGAGCTCCATTGGCCGTGGACGAGGCCTTATCTCAGGGGTGGAGCTCGTTTGGCGCGCCTTGATCTCCGGGAGAGTGATAGGACAATGTATAAGTCCATCTCCAATGGCTATCGAGCCATGGGACCTCCCGCCACTAGATATCATCACCAGCTCTAGATCAATGGGACCCTGGCTCGGGTTAAAGTCCTCCCCTTTCCTCGCCATCCCCTCATCTCTGTACCTCACGAGCTTGTTGTGCGAGGAGATGTTGGTGAAGCTCTCTGGATGATCGAGGTCAGACGCAGAGAATGCCTTGACCTTCTTGTACGAGGCAGTATGGGCCATGGCATAGAGGTCGTACACCTCTGGCACCTCCGCCTTATTGTATCGCCCCTAAAAGAGAGGAACAGAGTAAATTAGTAATTAAAGGGCTCAAGCTAGCATGAAGAATGAATTGCATGAATCATGAAGCAAACCACATACCCAGTTCCGCCCGAACTGATATAAGTTGGCGCTGCCTTGATGGTGTGGCACACCTTCCATTTGGGCACGCCGGTCCTTGGCATTGTTGTGGAGGGCTAGCCATTGGTCTGAGCACCAATCATCCACCAACAGCTCCCAACAATCCATCTGATCCGCACACCATCTCGGGGGCACCTAAGTTAGTAAAGAGAAACTTGAGCGCTACGCCTACGAATCAAATCAAGGAAACTAAGTACAAGGACTTAAGAATAGGTAATTACCGTCATGTACTGCTCCTTCTTCAGAAACTTTTCGCGGCACGCCTGCTTGGTCTTCTTAATACCACACGAGGTGTAGTAGTCTCGAACAGCCTGCACCCGAGCCTCGTGCCGTAAGTTTTGTAGTAGGCGCTTGCACGCGGCATCGATAACCTGTGCCGCGGCCTCCTCGTATCCCTCCTCACACCTGTAGAAGGTCTGCAATCAAACGAGACAACATTGATTAGTACAATAACTAGCTATTTGAAGATTTTTAATTGTGTAAAGGAGAAATTACCCAAAACTTTCTGATCACCATCTCTGCCCTCATGTGGCACAAGACACCGTCGATCATCTCCTCCGGCGGGGCCGGGGCAGCCAAGTAGTGCTCCCAGCTCAATCCTAGCTGTGGAACCTGACCCTCACTGGGCAACGTGACAAACCCCGGGAAGTTTTGCCGGCAAAGCACACCAAGGACGGTGTTGGGCCTGCGGACATCCGGAGCGTGGTCCCAACCTCTGCAGTATGACAAGGCCAACGCATTAGATATTTGAAGAAACGTGAAGGCAAAAGGTACAAAAAGAGTAAATGCACTTACCTCTCCCCATCAGGGAAAATCAACCACCTCTGCTCGCGGGTCGCCGGCACGGTCGGGAGCCGTGTACAACCAAGCTGGTAGACGGTGGCCCCCTCAACCACCTCGCCCTCGCTATCAGCCGAATCCCCGCCACCATCAGCATGGCCACTCGGCCCCTCAGGCGGATCCGGCCAGGTACCCCATCCGGACGTCTCCTGGGACGTACCCTGGTCCGGAGTCTTGTGGGCCGAAGTCTCGTGGGCCGAAGGCCCGTCGACCCGAGGCTCGTGGACCGGAGTCCGCGTAGCCTCCTCCTCAGACGTGTCCACCCTAGCAGTCCTGTGCTCGGGTGAATCAGCTGGGGGTGGCGGCGAGGAAGGCGTACGAGCCTGCCTACCTCTCCCACGGCCACGTCCTCCCCGACCTCCTCTCTTCCTTCCTCCCTGACCTCCTCTCCCAGTGGGCAACGACGCCGACGAAGAAGCGCCCACCGGTGAAGCCATACCCTCGTACAACGCTCTCCGGAGAGGTACGGGTGGAATGGAAGTACCACTCCCACCACGCGCCGACGAAGAAGGAGCCTTGGAGCGCTCCTTACCCGCGCCCACCATCTTTCAACACCTGCCATGACAAAGAGTAAATGAAATTAGTACAACATAAAAAAAATTAATACCGACATGAATAATAATATGTATATAACTTAAGTGTATCATCATCAAGTACAACATAAAAAAATTGAATACCTAACATGAACTAACAATATATATATATGTATATAATACAAATTGAATACCTGACATGAACTAATAATAATCTTGATCATCTATATATGCTCCGGGATCAATAAATGCATCATCATCATCACTATCATGAATGACGTGCTCATCGGGTTCAGCGGCATCAACATGTGGAAGGCCACCTTTATGTAATCGGTCAAGCATTGACAGGTCATCCACAGCAGTAACCTCTTCTTGTTCCGGTTCAGGGGTGAACTCGGATTCACTGTCGCTGTCTACTTCGATGTTCTGGGGTGAAGTAGAGCGTTTCTTGAAACGTTTTTTGGAAAGACGTGTTTCTTGGAAGAATTCTCCTTCATATGTGTCTGGGTTAATGTGAGGTTCATAATCCTCTTCATTAGGGGGAGGTGGTCTAACACGTGGCGGCACTTCATAAACGACATCCCAACCATTCAGATTTGGATCAGTTTGGCAGGCCCACGGTAGATAGAAAACTTGGGTCGCCTGTTGAGCCGTAATATAGACATCGGGGACATCTAAATGGGTGCTTTGTTTGATTTCGACTAGCGCTATATGTTCATGAGTCCTTCTAGTCTCCTTCGGCTGGAACCAATAACATTTGAAGACTACGACGTTCGGTGGGTTTTCACCATAGAATAGAAGTTCATAAATTGCTTCAACTCTCCCATAAAACTCGGTACCTCCTTCGCCGATAGCAGAGACACAACAATTTGTAGACTTTCAGTCGGCCATAGATAGCTCTTTGCCGTAGGTACGAAAGCGATACCCGTTGATGTCGTATTTGTCAAATGAACGGACCTTATAGTCAAAACCATTAGCGACTTGTCTCAATTCGGCGTCCATAGACTCTGAATTAGCCTACAAGTGTAATACGAAAGGATTGTTGCATTAGCCACAAATTAGACGAAGAAATGAGAATGCTCTAATGGAAATTACCGTTTGTTTGAACCAAGAGATGAAACCGGGAAAGCCACCTCCATGCTTTGCCAGAAGCTCATACTCTTCGATGGATTCCTTTTGGATCACCGCTCCATCCGAGAATTTGGCGACGTATCGACTGTATCAAATATCCGGGAATAAGAGCAGTTCAAAGGAATTAGAAGTTGTGAAACAATGTACCGAGAACTTACTCGATGTACGGCCGCACTTCTGTTAGGTTGTTGAAGATATACAACGAAATGGTCCGCCATTCTTCGACATCCAACGGTATTGGTTTCGAAGCACCGGCTGGTGCGAGCTTCCCTTTGAATAGGCTGAGGTTGGATCCACCTTTTTTAGGGTCGCCAGCATTGTACCGAGGCTTCGGATTATGCAAATGACGATTTTTGGCTTCGTAGTGTGTTGTCACGAAGTTTGCTGCCTCCTCAGTAATGAATGCCTCGGCCATCGATGCTTCAATTCTACGTTTATTTTTACATTTTGCTCGAAGCGTCTTCTCCATCCTCTCAGTTGTGTAGCACCAACGATTTTGCACGGGACCCCCCAATATTGCCTCGGTCGGGAGATGCAAAATCAAATGCTGCATTGGATTAAAGAAGCCCGGTGGAAAGATCTTCTCTAACTTGCAGATCAACTCCGGCGCGAACTCTTCCATTTCTTCTAGCACGCCAGGCGATAGTTCTTTCGCACAAAGAACACGGAAGAAATAGCTCAGCTCTGCCAGTACTAGCCATTCATCCTCAGGGATGAAGCCACGCAACATCACCGGCATTACCCGCTCAATCCATATGTTCCAATCATGACTCTTGAGACCAAATATTTTCAATTTTTCAAGACTCGCTCCCCTCTTTAGATTCGCTGCATACCCATCGGGGAACATCAACTGCATTTTCACCCACAAGATAATTTCCCTCATAGCTGGCCTTCCAAGATTGAACCATGCCTTTGGCTTCGTCCAGTTCTGCTTTCCTTTTGGTTCTTGCATGTTTTGTAACAGTCTATCACATAGCGCCTCTTGATCGACTCTAGCCTTAGTATTATCCTTTGACTTCCCCTCTATGCCGAACAATGTACCAAAAAGGGCCTTGGCGATATTCTTTTCAGTGTGCATCACGTCGATGTTGTGTGGGCAAAGGAGGTCTTTGAAGTAAGGCAGATCGCACAAGCATGTCTTGTGAGTCCAGGCGTGTTCCTTATTATACCCCTTGAAATACCCTGGACGCTTTGGATCTGGCTCGAGAGCGTTTAACTGATCCAGGGTCTGTTGTCCAGTCAACGCAGGTGGTGCAGAGTTTTTGACAACTCTACCTTTGATGAAGTTCTTCTTGTCTTTCCTGAACTTATGGCGAGGATCCAGGAACGGTCTATGAAAGTCGAAGCAAGGATACTTGCGACCCGCCTACAGCCAACAAAACTGAAGAGCTCCCTTGCATGTGGGGCACGGGAACCTTCCATGCACACACCAGCCAACGAATAGCGCATACGCCGGCAAGTCATGCATCGAGTACATGTACCAGACACGCATTATGAAGTTCTTTTTGCTAGCGGCGTCGTATGTCTTGAACCCATTATCCCAAGCTTCTTGCAATTCATCCTTAAGCGGTTGCATGTACACATTCATATTCTTCCCCGGATAGTTGGGCCCTGGAATTATCAACGTTAGGAAAATGTTCTTTCTTTGCATAATCTGTCCGGGGGGGAGATTGATTGGAATGACAAATACAGGCCAACAACTGTATTGGGTTGCCGTCAGACCAAACACATTGAACCCATCCGTGCTGATGGCGACTCGAGGATGCCTTGGATCTGCCGCTTTATCCCCATGTAATTCATCGAACTTCTTCCACGCAAAAGCATCCGATGTGTGTACCATCATCTGATTCCCATCTGCATCTAGTTCGGTTCTTTTGCCCATTTTGTGCCATGTCATCTATCTGGCCGTCTCTTCGACCATGAAAAGACGTTGAAGTCTTGGTACGATTGGCATATACCGAAGAACATTAACGGGGGTTTTGGTCTGCGACTTCTCACCCATACCGTTGTCTACCACAACATACCTGGAAGACTTGCAAATGAGACAATAGTTCAAGTCCGCATACTCAAGCCTAAATAAGGCACATCCTTTCTCACAGGCATGTATCTTCTCATAGGGCATCTTAAGTGCACGGAGGATTTTGTCCGACTGGTACAGGTTTGCAGGCATTACATGGCCTTTGGGTAGAAAGCGTCCAAATACTGTCATCATCACGTCGTAGCATTGTCTGCCCAAGTTGAATTGAGCCTTCAGAGCCATTACTTGTGAGATGGCATCCAGCTGACAAAGCTCAGTGTGCTCGTGGACATGACGTTTTGAAGACTCCAACATTTCATTGAAGGCCTTTGCAGATTCCTCCATCTCCTCGTCCGAATCCCGAGCATCATCAAAGTCTTGCACCATGTCTTCCATCCCGGTACCATGCTCGTCGGTGCGACGACAAACCACCTCAGCTCTGGCACGTTGGGCAGACTCACCATGAAATGTCCACACCGTATAACCGGGCGTAAAACCACTCTTTTGCAGGTGTTTACCCATTTCATCCTCTGTCCTCTTGTACCAACTGTCGCACCAGATACAGGGGCACCAGTTTTTTCTCTGGCCATTTGCAAATGCGGCTTTCACAAACCCCTTGATTTTTGTGAACCATTCAGTGGTCATTTTTTTCTGACTAGTGTGGCCGGTGTACATCCACGCACGGTCA
This sequence comes from Elymus sibiricus, assembly GCA_039707655.1. NCBI lineage: Eukaryota > Viridiplantae > Streptophyta > Magnoliopsida > Poales > Poaceae > Elymus > Elymus sibiricus. Next base: position 130,353,736 of record CM077666.1, on the reverse strand, counting down.
CTCATCTTGCCTACCTACTAAACACACAATATATATATATATATATATATATATATATATAATTCATCATATATATTCATCAGTTAATCTAGTTTTTCAATTTTATTACGTCCATGCAACCTACACTCTAATAGGTAAAGATAGGTCCTGATCCCACCCGAGTATGTGTAGATTGAGTACGTTCTCCATGCTCTACCCCATTCCGAGACAAAATTTCGGCAGCACCTCCCCGTTGTTCTCCAAATACACGTATCGGCAAAAAGCCGAGAGAATGTGCATCCGGAGAACAACAGGGAGGCACTGCCGAAATTTTGTCTTGGAATGGGGGTAGAGCATGGAGAACGTACCCAACATACACATCCTCGGGCTGTCCGTGGAAATCGCTGGACAATCCGAATGAGTTACGGTGATAAATATGCAACTGAATGCATATTTATCGATGCAACCCTTTCGGACGGGAGACGCCTAGGTTACGCGACTTAGCATGAAAATGAAATCTACTGACATGATTAAAAGAGCGTAGGATGTGAAGGTGGATTCGTAGCTCACCCTCGGCTGTAGAGGAAGTAGTCGAACAACGGCGGGATCACGGACCAAAAACTTCGACCACGATGACTCCAAGGAGATGAAATAGCACAAAGCCTATAAATTTTACAGATCGAGTCAAGAAAATTTAGGACATCACATCACATAAAGCATTGACACATCAAACTATGAAAAAAATCATATTGCTAATGAGATGTAGTCAAGTTTTTAGATCATCATGATACTTCAAATCCTAATTTCTCCTCTTCCCCTCTTCTTCTTCTTCTTCTTCTTCTTCTCCTCCTCTTCTTTTTCTTCTTCTTCTTCTTCTTCTTTCCTTCTCCTACTCCTCTTCTTCTTCTTCTTCTTTTTCTTCTTACTTCTTTTCCTTTTTCCTCTTCTTCTTCTCCTCTTCTCCTCTTTTTCTTCTTCTTCTTCTCTTCTTCTTCTTCTTCTTCTTCTTCTTCTTCTTCTTCTTCTTTCCTTCTCCTCCTCCTCTTCTTCTTCTTCTTCTTCTTCTTCTTCTTCTTCTTCTTCTTCTTCTTCTTTTTCTTCTTCTTTTTCTTCTTCCTTCTTTTCCCTTTTCCTCTTCTTCTTCTGATCTTCTCCTCTCTTTCTTCTTCTTCTCCTCCTCCTCCTCGTCCTCTTCTTCTTCTTCTTCTTCTTCCCCCTTCTACTTATTCTTCTTTTCATCTTCTTCTTTTTTCATCTTTTTTCTACTTCTTTTAATTATGACTAATTAACTAAAACCTAGCACTAATCTAATCTAATCTAATCTAGCACTAAACCTACACTAACATATCTAATCTAATCTAACAATTAAACAGCAAAAAAAAAGAAGAAAATAGAAAAAAAGGGCTCACCGGAGAGGGCGTCGACCGGGGCTTCGGAGCGGCAGGGCGACGGTGGCGCCGGGGGCCGCAGGGCTCCGGGGCGGTGGGGCGCGGGGGGGGGGCGGCGGCGTCGACCCGGCAGGGCGGCAGGGGCGACGGGGCCGCGGTGGCGCCGGGGCGGTGGGCTGGTGGGGCGGCGGGGTGGTGGGGCGACAGGGCGGCGGCGGGTGGTGGGGGCGGCGGCGCGCGTGCGGTGGTCGTCGGGGAGGAGAGGGAGAGAAACACAGAGAGAGAGAGAGGGGCGGGGTGGGGCATGGCCGTTAGTTAAGTCAAACCTTTGCCGTCTGCCCCGCCATTGCCGTCTGCCTTTTTGCTCTTTGCCGTCTGCTAGCAGACGGCAAAGAGGGGGCCGTTAGCTTTTTTTGTAAGCAGCTCGTTAGTGGGGCCTTTGCCGTCTGCCCCGCCTTTGCCGTCTGCCTTTTTGCTCTTTGCCGTCTACTAGCAGACGGCAAAGAAGTGGCTGATGGCAAATATGATCTTTGCCATGAGCCAGGTATTTGCCGTCTGCTTTTTGGAAGCAGACGGCAAAGACCTCCTTTGCCGTATGCTAGCAGACGGCAAAGAAGTGGCTGATGGCAAATCCTCTGATTCCAGTAGTGAATGGCTATATGTGCCTGGATCTTTCCCCACCACATGATGCTTGACAACTACAGAATAGGTTGGAATAAGAAGTTTACTCAACAAAAAATAATAACATGAAAGTAAATAGCATAAAAGTAAATAGAATGTCCCTTCGCAGAGGGAAGCCGGGATTTGCAGAGGTGCCAGAGCTCGAAGCTTAAATCAGAGATGAATACATTTTGAGTGGTGTGCCTTTCCTGTTAACATCACGACCGAGAATTCTCAATATCTTCCATGCTAAACACATTATAGGCGGTTCCCAAGCGGAAAGGTAAAGTTTACTACCCCTCAACCATTCAAACACAAGCCATGGCTAGCCGAATCCTCGGGTGCCCTCCATACAATCAACTTTTTGGGGGAGTATGTTTAGCTATATATTTTTGTTTTGCGGGACTGGGCATCCCAATTACCGCCCTCTCTCATGCCATGACAAGTGAATAAACACCCATCATGAGAATAACCCGCTTAACATGGAAGATACTGACCACCCCCTGCCGCTTCACGAGCAGTACGGGCACACAAAACATATGCTTATTTGAATGATTAGAGGTGGCACATGCAAATTTACTTGGAATGGGAGAGTAATACCGTATATAGGGAGGTATGGTGGACACTCATGGAAGAAACTTTGCTCAAGGATTTTGTATGCACAAGCATTATTCCCTCTTAGTACAGAAATTTAGGCTAGCAAAAGATTCTAAACAAGCACCACATGTTATAGGATCCATAACAATATAACTTCTATTCAAATATACCCAAACATAACTCATTACGTTGTCTTCCTTGTCCAACTTGAACTTATTTGCTCAAGTTTGAAAATAATTAATGGGTATTAACAATCATAAAAGATGTCCAAGATAATATATTTGTATGTGAAATTACTCTTCCATATACTAATCATTCATGAATTGCTTGTATGACCAATATAGTGATTGTCAAATTTCAATAGATTTTACTTTCTAAACCCAATGTGAAATATTACTAAGCATAAAGAACATATATAATTTCAGATTTATAATATTCAATTCATTCAACAATTCACTCTTAGGATATAAGTGAAGCACAAGTGTGAAAGACAAACTACTCCAAAAGATATAAGTGAAGAACAAAGAGTAGTTTAGTGAATGGGTAGCTATGTGAAGACTCTCTCTCAATGAAGATTTCAGATCCTAATATTTTATTCAAACAGCAAATAAAATGAAAATAAAAGGACACTCCAAGAATAGCACATATCATGTGAACAAGTAAAAACTTAGGCTAACCGATAGTTGTTGATGAAGAAAGGTGGGATGCCTACCGGGGCATCCCCAAGCTTAGTTGCTTGAGACTTCTTGGAATGTTATCTTGGGGTGCCTTGGGCATCCCCAAGCTTGAGCTTTTGTGTCTCCTTAATTCCTTTCATATCATGGCTTCTCCTAAATCTTAAAACTTCATCCACACAAAACTCAACAAGAACTCGTGAGATAAGTTAGTATAAATCAACTCAAAATCTTAACATTCTCTACTGTAACAAATCACTAAAATTATAATTAAACATTGCATACTAAATGCCTCTGCATATTTAATACTCCTATCCACAAATAGAAACATTAAATAGGCAAACATATGCCAACAATGCAACTATAACAGCAATCTGCCAAAACAGAACAGTCTGTAAAGGGGGAATAAGAATTCATACTTACCTAACTCCAAAAATTCTGAAAAATTACCACATGACAGAGAACTCATGGATTCTTACTGTGTAAAAATTTCAGATTTTTATCATGTTCTGACTATTCAGGAATATTCTGTACATAACAGAAAACTTTCTGTTTTCAAACAGCAACACATGAACTTGCAAACTGAGCATGGTAAAGGCTATAATTGGCATTTTATTGAACTAAAAGATACAAAACATGATTATTTATAACAGCAAGCAAATATCAACAAAATAAAATGACGCTCCAAGCAAAACTCATATTATGTGACGAATAAAAATATAGCTCCAAGTGAGGTTACCGATAGTGTTGAAGACGAAAGAGGGGATGCCTTCCGGGGCATCCCCAAGCTTAGAATATTGAGTATTCCTTGAATATTACCTTGGGGTGCCTTGGGAATCCTCAAGCTTAGGGTCTTGCCACTCCTTATTCTCCTCATATCGATATCTCACCCAAATCTTGAAAACTTCAATCACACAAAACTTAACGGAACTTGTGAGATAGGTTAGCATGATAAAAATAAATCATCCACTTAGGTACTGTCAGGACAAGATTTATAATTTTTATCACATAATAACTACTGTATTCCATCATTTCCACAATTTATATTACTCAATATAAGCTATGGAAACACTAAAACAAGCAAACTATGCATTAAAAACAGAATCTGAAAAAACAGAATAGCATGTAGTGAGCGATTTAAACACCATACTTCTGTACCTCCAAAAATTCTGAAAAAATAGGAAAACGTAAATAATTTGTATACCAATACTCTGTAAAAAATTCAGAATTTTCTCACGCTCCAGTATAGAAAAGAAATTCCAGCACTGGATACAAAAGTTTCTGTTTTTGCACGGAATCAAATCAACTAGCATCCACACTATCCCAAAGGCTTTACTTGGCACATTATTGAAAGAAAACATATAAAACATGATTACTACAGTAGATTAATCATGTGGACACACAAAAACGGTAGGTATAAATATTGGGTTGTCTCCCAACAAGCGCTTTTCTTTTATGCCTTTTTAGCTAGGCATGATGATTTTAATGATGCTCACATAAGAGTAAAGAATTGAAACACAAAGAGAGCATCATGAATCATATGACAAGCACATTTAAGCCTAACCCACTTCCTATGCATAGGGATTTTGCAAGCAAACAACTTATGGGAGCAAGAGTCAACTAGCATAGGAAGGCAAACAAATCATGACTTCAAAACTTTCAACATAAAGAGAGGAAACTTGATGTTATTACAACACCTACAAGCATATGATCCTCTCTCATTTTAATTTTCAGTAGCATCATGAATGAATTCAACAATATAGCTATCACATAAAGCATTCTTTTCATGATCCACAAGCATAGGATTTTTACTACTCTCCACATAAGCAATTTTCTTCTCATTCATAATAGTGGGAGCAAACTCAACAAAATAACTATCATGAAATACTTGATTGGCATAATCCTATTGAAAATTAAAATCATGATGATAAGCATCATAGTTATCATTATTCATTATAGCATACATGTCATCACAATAATCATCATAGATAGCAACTTTGTTGTCATAATCAATTGAAACCTCTTCCAAAATAGTGGAAAAATCATTAAATAAAGTCATGACCTCTCCAAATCCACTTTCATAATTATGGCCATAAGATTCAACACCCTCCAAAATAGTGGGATCACTAGTAACTAGAGTTGACACTCTTCCAAAGCCACTTTCATCAATATAATCATCATAAATAGGAGGCATGCAATCATCATAATAACTTTGCTCATCAAAATTTGGGGGACTAAAAATATCATATTCATCAAACATAGCATCCCCAAGCTTATGGCTTTGCATATCATTAGCATCATGGATATTCATAGAAAGCATACTAACAACATTGCAATCATGCTCATCATTCAAAGGACTCACATTAAACATTTTATTAAATTCTTCCTCTAACAATTGAGCACAATTATCGGAATCCTTATTTTCAAGAAAGACATTATAGAGATGAAGCATTTGAGGCAACCTCAATTCCATTTTTTTTGTAGTTTTCTTTTTATAAACCAAACTAGTGATAAACAAGAAACTAAAAGATTCAATTGCAAGATCTAAAGATATACCTTCAAGCACTCACCTCCCCGGCAACGGCACCAGAAAAGCGCTTGATGTCTACTACGCAACTTTATTCTTGTTGACGTTGTTGGGCCTCCAAGTGCAGAGTTTTGTAGGACAGTAGCAAATTTCCCTCAAGTGGATGACCTAAGGTTTATCAATCCGTGGGAGGCGTAGGATGAAGATGGTCTCTCTCAAACAACCCTGCAATCAAATACAAGCAATCTCTTGTGTCCCCAACACACCCAATACAATGGCTAATTGTATAGGTGCACTAGTTCGGCAAAGAGATGTTGATACAAGTATAGTATGGATAGTAGATATAGGTTTTTGTAATCTGAAAATATGAAAACAGCAAGGTAGGAAGTGATAAAATGGAGCACAAACGGTATTGCAATGCTTGAAAACAAGGCCTAGGGTTCATACTTTCACTAGTGCAATCTCTCAACAATGCTAACATAATTGAATCATATGACAATCCCTCAACATGCGACAAAGAATCACTCCAAAGTAACTATTAGCGGAGAACATAAGAAGAAATTGTTGTAGGGTATGAAACCACCTCAAAGTTATCCTTTTTGATCAATCTATTGAGCCATCCCTATAAGTGTCACAAACAGCCCAAGAGTTCGTACTAAAATAACACCATATGATACGCATCAACCAACTCTAATGTCACCTAGATACTCCAATGTCACCACAAGTATCCGTGAGTTGATTATTCGATATGCATCAAACAACTTCACATTCATAATATTCAATCCACATAAAGAACTTCAAAGAGTACCCCAAAGTTTCTATCGGAGAAAAGAAGATGAAAACGTGTACCAACCCATATGCCTAGATTACCCTAATGTCACCTCGGGAATCCGCAAGTTGATTACCAAAACATACATCAAGTGACTCAATAGAATACCCCATTGTCACCACGGGTATCCACATGCAAGACATACATCAAGTGTTCTCAAATCTAAAATATTCAATCCGACAATAACGAAACCTCAAAGGGAAAAACTCAATTCATCACAAGATAGAGAGGGAAGAAACACCATATGATCCAACTATATTAACAAAGGTCGCGGTACATCAAGATCGTGCCAAATCAAGAACACGAGAGAGAGAGATCAAACACATAGCTACTAGTACATACCCTCAGCCCCGAGGGTGAACTACTCCCTCCTCGTCATGGAGACCACCGGGATGATGAAGATGGCCTCCGGTGATGATTCCCCTCTCCGGCAGGGTGCCGGAACAGGGCTCCAGATGGTATTTCTTCGATACAGAGGCTTGCAGCTGCGGTGTCAAAGTTCTAGGTTTATTTCTGGGGGTTTCTCTATTTATAGGATTTTTCATCGTTGGAATCATGCAAAAAGGAGCTACGAGGGCCCCACAAGGCAACAACACACGAACCCCCGAGGGCGCGCTGTGTTGCCTTGTGAGCTCCTCGTGAGGCTTCTGGTCCTTCCACGAAGCTTCGGGGGTCTGTTTTGGTCCAAAAAAATTCGTCAAAAAGTTTCGTCCAATTCCGAGAACTTTTATTTCTGCACCAAAAACAACACCACGGTAGTTCTGCTGAAAACAGTGTCAGTCCGGGTTAGTTCTAATCAAATCATACCAAAACCATATAAAATTGTTATAAACATGACATGAATACTTCATAAATTATAGATATGTCGGAGACGTATCAAGTGCCGAACCCAAGGAGGAGCAGAAGAAAATGACAAGCGGTTTTCAGCAAGGTATTCTCTGCAAGTACTGAAAGTAGCGGTAAAAGGTAGTTTTGTAGCAAGTTGAATCATAACAAGTAACAATAGTAACAAAGTGCAGCAAGGTGGCCCAATCCTTTTTATAGCAAAGGACAAGCCGAAAAGTTCTCTTATAGAAAGCAAAGCGTTCTTGAGGACACATGAGAATTCTCGTCTAGTCACGTTCATAATGTTTAGTTGATTCGTGTTCACTACTTTGATAATTTGATATGTGGGTGAACCGGTGCTAGGGTGCTATTCTTACTTGAACAAGCAACCCTCTTATGATTACCCCCTCTTGCAAGCATCCACAACTATGAAAGAAGAATTAAGATAAATCTAACCATAGCATGAAACATATGGATCCAAATCAGCCCCTTACGTAATAACGCATAAACTAGGGTTTAAGCTTCTTTCACTCTCACAACCCATCATCTACTTATTACTCCCCAATGCATTCTCCTAGGCCCAAATATGGTGAAGTGGCATGTAGTCTACGTTCACATGACACCACTAGAAGAATAACAACATACACATCATCAAATATTGTGCGAATACCAACTTCACATGATTACTTATAACAAGACTTCTCCCATGTCCTCAAGAACAAAAGTAACTACTCACAAATCATATTCATGTTCAAGATCAGAGGTGTATTGAATATTCTTATGGATATTAACATTTAATCTTCCACCAAATAAACCAACTAGCATCAACTACAAGATGTAATCAACACTACTAGCAACCCACAGGTACCAATCTGAGGTTTTGGGACAAAGATTGAATACAAGAGATGAACTAGGGTTTGAGATGAGATGGTGCTGGTGAAGATGTTAATGAAGATTGGTCCTCCCACTATGAGAGGATCGTTGGTGATGTCGATGGCTTTGATTTCCCCCTCCCGGAGGGAAGTATCCTCGGCAGAATCGCTCCGCCTGAGAGCAAAAGTGCTCCTTCCCAGGTTTCGCCTCGAGATGGCGGCGCTTCATCCCGAAAGTCTTCTTCTGATTTTTTTTCTAGGGAAAATATCATCTTATAGCAGAAGGGGGGCCATGGAGGCCTGCTGGTGGAGCCACGAGCTCACCTAGCACCCTAGGGGGGGCGCCACCTGAGCTCGTGACTCGCTGGTGGGTCCCCTCCCGATGATTCTTGTTCCAGTATTTTTTATTAATTCCAAAATAATTCTCTGTAAATTTTTAGGTCATTTGGAGCTCCGGAGAATATCTATCTCTGATGTAGCCTTTTCAGGTCCAAAATTCTAGCTGCCGGCAATGTCCCTCTTTATGTAAAACTTGCAAAATAAGGGAGAAAAGGCATTAGGATTGCTTCATAAAGTGAAATAAAGATCAACAACATTATAAATGTTAGTAGGAAAACATGATGCAAAATGGACGTATCAACTCCCCCAAGCTTAGACCTCGCTTGTCCTCAAGCGAATACCGAATTCGATAATCATGACTGCATGTTTATGGAGAGAGGTGTCGATAAAAACAAAATACAGACATGATAGCATCATGATCATTATTATAACAGCAAGGAATTATCATAAAACTTCTCATGAACAAGTAACAATTTATCCACAATGATTAAAGTATGAGAGATAAACTTTCTTGACAACTAGCAAACTGTGCTCTCAGTCATAAAAGCAAGTACAATTCATCATATTTTCTGGAAGAGTCTATATAAGAGCTTTTTGGTCTAGCAAGTTCCACATACTCAACCATCATATAATCTTCTATGATTGCTAATGCTCAAAACATATTTTTGGAGCAAAAGTTTTAGTCAGACACATAGGAAGATGGGGGTTTAATGCATCACCTCCCAACTTATTTACCACGAGGATAATGTCAACAATAATAACTCAGGATTACCTACATTCAACTGGATATATATACCTGGATCTTTCCCTACCACATAATGCTTGCCAGGTAGAGAATAATTAAGAACAGAATAGGGATGGACATTATTGACTATTGCATAAAACTAAAAACTGAAGATTAAAGGATAGGCCCTTCGTAGAGGGAAGTAGAGGTTGTCATGCGCTTTTTATCTGGGATGTGCAAACTCTTAATGGAAAGGAACATCACTTTATATTGCCCCTTGTGATAGCAATATTTATTATGCAGTCCATCGCTTTTATTTCTTTGCCATCACAAGATCGTACAAAGCTTATTTTCCCTTACAATAAAAGATCATACATATTTAGGAGCAACTCCTATTGCTTTGCATCGATGACAACTTACTTGAAGGATTTTACTCAATCCATAGGTAGATATGGTGGACTCTCATGACAAGAAACTTGGCTCAAGGGTTTTGGATGCACAAGTAGTATTTCTACTTAGTACGTAGTTTTGGCTAGCAAAAGATTATGAGCAAGCACTACATGTTAGAGGATCCATGACAATATAACTTCTATGTGAATATGAGCAAACATAACTCATTAGGTTGTCTTCCTTGTCCAACATCAACTATTTTATCAAGCAAAAAATATTTTATGGGGGCTCACAATCATAAAAGATGTCCAAGATAGTATATTTATATGTGAGACAGCTCTTCCTTTATTACTTTTTCATGAATTGCATCAATGACGAATGATGTGTTTGATAGATCCCAACAAATTTTTATTCATCATACTTTTAATATGTGAAGTTACTACTCCTCATGGGATTAGCATATGACCTTTTATTATTATATTTTTTTTCTTGCTAAGCATGAATCAAGAAAAGAAAGAGGCAAAACTCAAACGACTCTTTATTATATAACTCTCACACATGATTACATAGATAGATAGATCACGAAACAAGCACTCGAAACTAAACCATACTAAAACTTTATTCTTCTAAATCATGAAATAAGTAAAGATCGAACAAAGATAGATAATGATGATAAAAGTGATGGTGATACAATACTGGGCACCTTCCCCAAGCTTGGAACAAGCCAAGGGTGGTGCCCATACCCGTGTACTCAAGTTTCTTTCTTCGGTGATGATGGTGATGAAGTAGTAGGCTTGTCCTCCGGCTTCCAAGGCATAGGCTCTCCATCATAGAAGGATGAAAGTGTTTCTGAGATCCTGAAATTTGCGGTGAGGCTCATCCTTTTGAATCTAGATTCATACACACAGTTTTGGTTCTGCAGGTCAAATATTTGAGCTTGAAGATGATCGATCCGGTCATGCAGCTTGAAGATGGCATCCCCGATCTCCTTGCTGTCCAACTTATGTTCACGAATAAAATACGTGATCATAGAGTGGTTGGCACTGAGTCCAGACTCCACCATCCCTTGAAACTTGAAGATTTCCTGCTCCATAGCTTCAAACTTGACCTTCTCGCTCCCTTCCTTCGATCCCTGAACATCCCGGACGTGAAGCACCCCCTCACGAAACTCCATGGTTTGAGGGTGCTTCATCACTTCTGTAAGTTAGGGGTTGATGACCTTCTTGAAGAACTTGTCCTTGGACGAGCTTGACGATGCCACGACGATCTAGATCTGTAAGAAAATAGCCCGAAACAAGAACAGAGGAGACACTTGCGATACGGAGGTCAAAACATTGAAACATATATATAATGAAATTTTCCCTTGCAGGACAAGTCTGCGAGAGGGATACGGAGTCGGGAAAATCCACGGGGGAGTCACGAGCTCACACGGTGCGCCCCAAGGGGGCGCCACCTGAGCTCATGGCTCTCTCGTGTACTTTCCTGGCTGTTTCTTATTTTCCTGTTTTTTATATATTTCAAAACGAACAAAAATTACTTTTATGGAGTTTTTGGAGTCGGTTTACTTACCGTATCACGTACCTATTCCTTTTTTAGTATTCTGGAGTGTTCCGGAAAGTTTCTTCTATATTGTCGGTGTGAAAACCGGCTTACCTCGGGGTAGGGGTCCCGAGCTGTGGATCTTGGATCAATGGTAACAGGACAAGGGAGACGATGTTTACCCAGGTTCGGGCCCTCTCTATGGAGGTAAAACCCTACGTCCTGCTCTTGTTTATATTGATGATGAAGTATCGAGTACAAGCTTGATCTACCTCAAGATCATCAGGAGAAGCCTAACCCTAGAGCTAGGTGGATGGTAATTGTGATTCCGTCTCCTCTACACACCAGGTAGGGGCACCTAGGGTTACATAGGCGGTATCTGGGGATGCATATGGAGGTGGCAGGAGAGGTCTTGGGGTATACTCCAAGTCTTCGGCAAAGACCGTCTTGATCACGTCACAGCTTCCGGAGTCCATCTAGATGAGAACAGGGCCTTCGGGCCCAACCCGAGGACTATGGGCCGTCTAGGTTGGTAACCCCTAGTCCAGGACACCGTCAGTAGCCCCCGAACTAGTCTTCTATGCCGAGGACAACACCTTCGCCCTTCACAACTTCGGATCCGGAGTCCTTGGCTCGACAGACGAGTTCCCTCCTTCTGTTGACACTTGTCTTCTTCCTCAAGGCTACCGCCGACCACTCCTCAAAGGAATGGCATCCCCAAAAACATGATCTATATCCGAGGTCGTGGGTTTACTTAGCCTCAAAGGCCTGCCGCGTAGGTGTGGACAGTACTTTCTAGCCTGACAACTTTATCAAAGCGGCACCACCCACGACCTGGCGAGCAGTAACTGCTCACTCGAATCGCGGCCTGAGGCAATCTTTTTACAGGCGCATCCCATCGAAACGGAGATCGTGCCCACTTTTTAAGGGATATCATTAAGATTTTGTTTCTCCCTATACGCATAATGGCATCTTTTACGGGTAATGGCGATTTCAACAGCGCGGAAGGAGGGACTCTTGGCCTTTTTACCAGTCCATATAAGAGTGAGAGGGTACCAGTAGAGAGTACACGCTCCCTTGCTTCCCTGCCTATCACCTCCCAAGCACCACCGCTCAGATCCAATGCTGAACTCTCCCCACTCTCTCAGTGCCCTTTGCCTCAACAATGGCGGAGCCCAACCTCAAGGGGCACTGGGGCAGCTCCTCCGTGACGGAGGGCACCATTCTGGAGCTCCGCAGCGTGGGGTACATCCATGCGGAGGTCCGCACTCGCGCGCCCACTCCAAAGCAGCGCATACCCACCCCCAAAGCCGGGGAGCGGGTTGTCTTTGTCCCCCACTTCATCAGGGGTTTGGGGTTCCCACTGCACCCCTCGTGCGCGGGATCCTGTTCTACTACGGGCTAGATTTTCACCATCTAGCCCCGAATTCCATCCTCAACCTCGCCACCTTCATCATGGTCTGCGATGCCTTCCTCCGCATCGAGCCACACTTCGTTCTATGGCCGAAGATCTTCGGCGTCAAGCCGAAGTCCAGCAACTCCGAGCTCGAAGAGTGCGGGGGAGCAATGATCAGCAAGACCCAAAGGCGGTCTGGTTCAAAGGCACCATCACCGAGACCGTCCAGGAGTGGCAGCGTGAGTGGTTTTACATCATAGAGCCGCTTGCTGCCGGCCAAGCCGAGGTCGAGTTTTTGGCTGGCCCTCCGAAGAAGCTCGTGTCCTGGAAGAGGAAGGGCATGGACTGGGGGAACCCGGCGGAGGTGGAGGTGCCGACCAAGAAGATTGACTTTTGGATAAACCAGAGGGGCATCAAGCTGACGGACATGGCGAATGTCATGCTCCACCGCCGCATCCTGCCGCTTCAGGCCCGGGCCACCCCGATGTGGGCGTACAAGCCCGAGGACGTGGTGCCCCTCCACCACTTCTTCCGCTCCATCCCAGCAGGGATGTGGAAGCTACTGTTCAAGCCTTCCAAGGAGGGCTTCCCCGAGGCCGGGAGAGATTTCGGCTTCGAAGCCGCCCATGTCGGCCCCGAGGTAAATTTCCATGCTCAATTACATGCTTTGCGCTTCTCAATTCCTCAGAAATTTTGGCTAACCGATCCATCATTCATAGGAGTGGATACCCAAGGCACAGCGGATGTTGTGCCCGGCGCCACAACCAGAGGGGGAGAGGACTCCCCAACTTATGGCCCACCTGACCGAGGATCCACACGTGGTGACCAGCCAACCCTGTACTGCCGGAGAAGCCTAGCTTCCCCAAAGATTCAGACGAGGACCTCCTCGCCCTGGGGCGGAGGAAACCGGTGCCCCGGGGGTATGTAATCAGTACTTAATTTGGACTTCAAGAGCCTGTTTTTCCACATGAGACTTACAAGGGACCTTTTGCCAGCCCGCCGGGGGGCCGCCTTAGCGGCGACACCTCGGGCGATCTGCCCCCGTCGGACAGCGGGACGCCCGAGCGCGCCAAGAATCGCCCAGCTCTCAAAGGGCTGGGGGAAGTGTCGTCTAGTCCGGCCCCTCCAGTCAACACATCGGGGGCCGCTGTACCGGTTGTTGTGGCCGAGGTTGACACCTCGACCGCACCAGGCCAAGGGGAACCAGTCCCCGAGGTCCTCAAGGAAGGGTTGGGCCAGACCTCGGCCCAGCCCGAATAGTCTCCGGCACCTGTGCCACAGCCGGAGACCCTTGTTCCCAGCACTTCGGTGGTGGGTTCAGAGGTTGCTCCACCCCCACCTCCCATTGCGGAGCGGGTTGGCATGGGGTGGCCTGAGGAGATGGAGGCGGCCTTAACGGGCTCCTTCACAGAAGAGCACCGTGCTTTAATTGGCACGGCGCTACAAGGCTTCTGGTCTACGGAGGCTGGAATGCACGAGGTCTTCAAGGGCCTCTTTAGGATCTTTGAGGTACGTTCTTTCGCATTTGTAATTATGAATAACTTTTGAGTTTACGATTGTAGTAGTGGGCTTTTGTCCGAAGACTTATTGCGTAGCATGGCATTTATAAGAGCATAGCCAGCCAGTAGCCCCCAAGCCCAAGGCTAGTTTGCCAAAACTGGCCTTGGGGTCGATGCTCGAGTAAGACTTTGTTGCATGGTCTGTAGTCCCCAAGGCTTTGGCCAGTCTTTAAAAAGGGGGCGACCAGGTACTGACGCATGAGCGCGTATTTGTAGGTGTCATCCTCGGCTCCGAACTCTGCCTCCGAGGAGGTGGCAGAGATGAACAGGAAGCTGCAGAGGTCCGAGGAGGACCTCGATTTGATGAAGAAACATATCGAGCGGTCTCAAGGTAAACTTTAAGAAGTTTTGAGAGTGCCGATTTTACTTCGGGAGATGTTCTTAAAAGATCTAATTCCGACGCCGAGCTGTTTTGCATGACAGCTGCTACGGCGGAGCTTGAGATGCTTAAGGCCAAGCTAGCCAAAGCTCGGCAAGAAGCCGAGCAGCAGAAGGCTGCGGCCTCGGAGGCCGAGGAGGAGCTGGCTGCCGAGAAGGCGGCCAGGGGTAAGGACCAGGCACGGGTCCTGGAAGTGGAGGAGACCTTGGAAGGAGCCTACAAGGAGCGCGACGCCTTCCAGGAGAAGGAGAAGGTGGCAAGCACCAAGCTGGAAAAGCTGCGCCAGGCCCATGCCGAGGTCCAATCCCAGGCCCATGCAGACCGCGAAGTGCTTCAGCAAGTGAAGAAGATCACTGCCGGTAAGCCATTTTTGCTCCAGTGTGTTTTCGGCCGCAAGGAGTTCGTCGAGCTCACCCAGCTGTGGCGATCCGCAGAGGCCTTTGCAGATCTTCCGAGGAGCGCGGCGGACACCGGCCGCTACTACGGCACGCAGGAGGGCCATGCTGTGCAGAAGGCATTCTGACTGCAATTCCTGGCGCCCTCGCAGCCGGAGCTGCTAAACAATCAGATGAAGCAGCTGATGGAGCTCCTGCGCATGGCAAGGCCGGTGCTTCAAGACATCTGCGCCAACCTTTGGCCCACGGAGGACCTACCGACCAGCTTCTTCGGGTTCCTCGCCCGTCTACGGGAGGCCTCCCCCCAGTTGGTGCGCTGGAAGCGTTCGGCGTGCCTGGAGGGTGCTCAGCGGGCGTATGCCCACGTGAATATGCACTACCCGCGTGTTGAAGCGGTGGTCGTGGCCTCCCGGCTCCGCGAAGGGAAGAACCTGACCATGGAGTAGTACATGGACAAGGCGATGGAAGGGGCCCGGATCACCGAGGCGGAATGCTCGAAGGAAAATTTGTATTTTTAGATGTGTACTTCGGTATGCCGAAGTGTAGTTCGGATGTAAAAAACAGTCCTTCATTTTGCAATGAGTTCGACTTTATTTTCCGACATATGCTTGTGTGTTTTTATTTTTTGACTCCTGTGTGACCGTTTTTAACTGAAAGTGACCAGTCATCGGCTTCGACCCCTTTGTGCAGTGCACATCGGGTGCTTCCGCGGCAGTCATGACCCTTAGCCGATGTCTCGGTTCCCGAAGGCGGTCCATGCTCATGAAAACAAGGCAATCAGACTATAGCGGTTTTATAACTTTCACTTAGTCGTAGGAGCTTGACTGTGGGGGCTGATGACGAGCCCCCGGTCCGTGGAGTGGTTCGGCGATATGGCCAAGGTTTATGCCACTAACCACTTCGGCTGATTTGATAAGGAGCCCTTCGTTTAACACGGGTAACCTCAAGGGTGCATTGCTGGATGCTATCTTCAAATGGCCGTCCAGTTTATGCTTACCAGGACAGTCTGTTTTCGGCTTTATCCACTGAGGCGCTTTGCCATACAAGCTAGCAGCACAATCGTAGTGGTTCTCCCTTTACACCCTTAGCCGAATAGATCAGAAACGTAAGGGGTAAGCACAGGAGCCGGGCAACCCAACTATTGACCAAAATCGAGGTTCGAAACTGATTCATATAATGCAACATTCAAGACGCCGAATAGATACTTCAGACTTGTAGGGCGGTGGGGTGTGCAATTAAAAGCGAAGCCCGTAGTAAATTTAAATGATAGGTGTATCATGAAAGTATGCTTTTGGCTCGAAGGCAGTGAACATAAGGAGATGCGTAATCACCTCGATGAGTGCACTTTTATTTCATGTGGTCAAGCCGTACATGCCGAGCTTTAAACAAAAGAAACTTGTAGAAGATACAACTTAAGAGAAAAGGCAAGGGAGTAAGAACATGGCGGATATGCTAATGGGTTTATTCGCCCAAGCCCGTCGTTGTCGCACGTCTGCGTCTTCGTGCTGTTGATCAGCTTGCCTTCGTTGAAAGCGAAGGAGGTGTGTGTTGTCCGCGACCTTGGCCTCTTATTTGCTTGATGCTTTGGTCGGCCGAGTCCTTTGAAAAGGTGTGCGGCTGCCACTTAGATGGTTTAAGCCGTGTGGACATGCTGCTTCTAACTGGGCCTTTTACAGAGTCCCGCTGGTTTGCAAGTCCAAAGTGCGTTGCTGTTCGGTTGAACCGATAACGACGCGTCATTTGATTCGGCTCCTCGGCCGCCCATGGAATTTTTAGTGCAAAGTTATGCACGTTGGGGACATAATGCCCCTCCAAGGGGAGGCAGCCGAGGAGCCCGTGCCCCTATTTGGGGGGAATCATGGCCTGACCGAGGTTGGCTCGTGTGGCCCGTACGCGCTTTGAGGAGCTGGGTTTGTTATGAGCTGCCTCCTCAGTTGCCTATACCTCGGCTGTGAAAGCCGCGGTCTGTTCCTCTGTCCGGAGGGAGCTCTTGGTGTTACCATTGACTGTAATAACACCATTTGGTCCCGGCATTTTCTTCTTTAAGTATGCATAATGCGGGACTGTGTTAAAGCGGGCGAATGCAGTGCGCCCGAGCAGCGCGTGGTATCCACTCCGAAAAGGGACTATATCAAAGATAAACTCTTCTCTCCGGAAGTTCTCGGGTGATCCGAAGACTACCTCCAGTGTTACTGTTCCTGTACAGTGAGCCTCAACGCCCGGTATGACACCTCTAAAGGTGGTGGTACTGGGTTTGATCCTGGATGTGTCTATGCCCATCTTCCTGACCGTATCCGCGTAGATTAAGTTGAGGCAACTGCCTCCGTCCATGAGGACGCGCGTCAGATGGAATCCGTCAACGATCGGATCCATGACCAAGGCAGCCAATCCGCCATGTCGGATACTGGTTGGGTGGTCATGTTTGTCAAACGTGATCGGGTAAGCCGACCATGGATTGAACTTCGGGGCAACAGGCTCTAAGGCATAAATGTCCCGAAGTGCTCGCTTCCTCTCCTTTTTAGGGATGTGGGTCACGTAAATCATGTTTACATCCTTCACCTCGGATGGGAACTATTTCTGGTTTCCGTTGTTGGATCGACGAGGTTCATCCTCGTCCTCGCTGTGAGGTTGGGTTTTACTTTGGCCCTCCATCGCTATTTTTTCGGCCTGCTTGAAGACCCAGCAGCTCCGGTTTGTGTGGTTTACAAGCTTGTCTGAGGTGCCGTGGATTTGACATGGCCTATCGAAGATCTTATCGAGTTGGCTGGGTCCATCTTTGCTCCCTTTAAAGGGCCTCTTTTTCTGACCGGATCTATGTTCGTTGAAACCCGCATTTACTGTGACGTCCTCGGTGTCGCTACCACCATTTTTATGCTTGTGCTTATTTTTACTGCGCCTCGTCTTGCCATTGGCATCACGAGTTTCCAAAGTGCCGGCCTCCCCGTTGTGAGTACTGCGGGCTAGCCAGTTGTCCTCTCCCGCGCAAAAACGGGTCATGAGCGAGGTGAGGGCCGCCATGGTCCTCGGCTTATCCTGCCCGAGCTGGCGTGCGAGCCACTCGTCTCGGATGCTATGTCGGAAAGTAGCGATGGCCTCGGCGTCGGGGCAGTCCATAATTTGGTTCTTTTTAGTTAAGAACCTGTTCTAGAATTTCCTTGCCGACTCACCGGGCTGTTGAATGACGTGGCTGAGGTCGTCGACATCCGGAGGCTGGACGTATGTGCCCTGGAAGTTAGCCCTGAAGGCATCCTCTAGTGCCTCCCAGCTTCCAATAGAATTGGGAGGCAGGTTGTTCAGCAAATGCCTAGTCGGCCCGTTTAGTTTGAGCGGCAGATATTTGATGGCATGGAGATCGTCTCCATGTGCCATGTGGATGTGGAGAAGGAAATCTTCAACCCACACTGCTGGATCGGTAGTGCCATCGTACGACTAAATGTTGATGGGTTAAAACCCATCAGGGAACTGGTGTTCCATCACCCTGTCTGTGAAACAGATTGGGTGAGTGGGACCTCGGAACCGAGTAGACTCGTGCCAGACGTCGGGAGATATCTGCGCATAGGCTTGCTCTCGAGCTCGGCCGTTCTTGTCCATCTAGGCATCGTAGCAGTCGCGCCCGGTCGGTGCGCGTCCTCTTGATCCGTAGATGGACTGAGAAGGTGCCCGGTTTGCCTCTATGTGGTGTCTTGCATCGTATGGCTCGGGATAATCAACGGGATCCTTGCCATAATGGCGTGTCATTGTTTAGGTATGTGAATTTTCCCGCGCTGGCCTGTCGCACCCTCTAGGGGGGCGGTCAGGTTCACCAGTCCGTCTACGTGTTAAAAGCACATCGTCGGCTAATTCTTTGTCGAATTCAGGCAGCAGACGCCTGCGCGGGTAGAATTTGGGCGCGCTACGGAGCCGCTCCTTGAGGTCCTGTTCGGCCAAGAGTATCTCGACCCACTAATCATTCATCACATCTTGATTGGCTTGCAGCTGATGCTGCTTTCGTCTCATGCTTTGGGCCGTGGCCACGAGGCGACGTCAGAACCGTTCCTGCACAAAGGGGTCTTCAGGGACTATGAAGTCCTCGGTGCCCAGGCTCTCGTCCTCTTTGGACTGAGCTAAGTAATTGTCATCCGCCCCTTCAAAGAGGTCATCGGGGTCCTCGTCTTCGGGGATTCCTGCGGGGCTGTGTGGCCGCCCTGGGGAGGTGTGAGAGTCCTCTCCCGGGTTATCAGTGTCGTCTACCGCAGTGCCGGTGTTGGTGGCGGTGGCGTCATGCCCGCTGGGGTCTCCGTTGGCGCCTTGTCCACGCCTTCGCCGACGTCTTGTTGGAGGCTTCGGAGTATCCACCATGTACATGTCATAGGTGGAGGTTGCAGTCCACTTGCCGGTGTTAACCAGTGGCGTGGTGGTTTCTGCGGTGCCGTCGACATCTTCATCCATGTCAGTGGCTTCATCATAGTCCAACACGTCGGTTAAGTCATCGACCGTGGCAACTAGATGGGTGGTGGGTGGGATATAAATTTCCTGATCGTCGGCTTTAAGTCCGATTTTGTCGTAGACCGAAGTCTGGCTATTTGAGATTGATAAGCTCTGGATGCGATCCAGCATCTCATTTAAGTGAGACAGCTCTTCGGGATCCATGGCCTGTCTGTAAACCAGGCTGACTTGAAGCATGACTGGTAGATCGACTGACGTGTCATTGGCCTCGTGCGGGGCTGGGGTTGATCCTGGATCCGTCACCCGAGCCGGCTCTAGATCCGACGTAGTATCCAAGGTGGTGTCCGGAGCGGCGTCGTGGCTTGATGCCACGACGAAGCTGTCCGTGGTGGAGGTGGTTAATCCCTCCGCTGGGCCCTGTAGGGGCAATGGGTTGGATCCGACATCCTCGAAGGAGATCGGTTATGGGTCGAGCCCCCGATGTCCGCTAGGCCCTCAATCCAGCCTGGCGTCCAACCAGTAAGGATGAGCTCTCTGTGGGAATCCACGGTGTACTCCAAGCCTCCGAAAGTTATGACGTAGTCTAGAGCGTAATTCTCGACGAAAGCCAGATGGCCCGAGGAGTTGGCGCAAAAGACCATGTTGCTGAAAATGAATAGCTGGCCGGGGACGAGGTTGCTTACTAAACTTGGAGAAATTAAATTCATGAGATACAACACAAAACTTAACTCTAACCTTTTCTTTAACACAATCTATTTCAGCATTAACAGTGTAAGAAAGGGTCTACCAAATATAGTGGGACAGAAATTATCTTGTAGTGATCCAAGTACTAAGAAATCAGTAGTGTATTTGACCTTACCACACAAGACTTCAACATCTCAAACAATCCCAAGTGGTGAAATAGTATCTCTGTTTGCAAGCTTAATAGTAACATCAATATCTTCCATCTCAACAGGAGCAATATCTTCCATAACTTCTTGATATAAAAAGAATGGAATAGCACTTACACTAGCACCCATGTCACATAAACCATGATAGCAATGATCTCCAATCTTAACAGAAACAATAGGCATGCCTACTACATGCTTATTCTTATCTAATATATCTTGTTCAATTCTGACAGGTTTAGCAATTCTAGCAGCTTCAGAACAAAAGTAAATAACATGCCCATCAATATTATCAGCCAATAGATCTTTAGTAATTGCAATATTAGGTTCCACTTTAATTTGTTCAGAAGGTTTAGGTGCTCTAATATTACTTTTATGAACCACAGTTGTAGCCTTAGCATGTTCCTTAATCCTAACAGGGAAGGGAGGTTTCTCAATGTAAGCAATAGGTACAACTGGATCAACATTATAAGTAATTGTTTCTGCTTTAGCTATGATAGGTTCTTTAATAATTTCTTCAATGGGTGGATGCAATTTAAACCACTTTTCCTTAGGGAGATCAACATGAGCAGCAAAAGATTCAGAGAAAGTAGCAACTATCTCAGAGTCAAGTCCATATTTTGCACTAAACTTACGAAAAGCATCAGTTTCAATAAAAGATTTAACACGGTCAAATTCAAGATTTATACATGATTCATTACCTTTGTCGATTTCCCAATCTTCAAATTTACGTTTAATCCTTTCCAGAAGATCCCATTTGAATTCAATAGTTTTCTTTATAAAGGAACCAGTAGAAGAAGTATCAAGTATTGATCGATCATTAAGAGAAAGTCGAGCATAATAGTTTTGTATAATCGTCTCCTTTGAGAGCTCATGATTGGGGCATGTGTGCATCATATATTTAAGCCTCCCCCAAGCTTGAGTAATACTTTCTCCTTCATTAGGCCAAAAATTATATATATGATTCCGATCACGATGAACCAGATGCATAGGATAAAATTTCTGGTGAAATTCTAGCTTCAATCAGTTCCAATCCCATGATCCAACATCATCCAATGGCCTATACCAAGATAATGCCTTTTCCCTCAAAGATAAGGGGAATAACTTCTTCTTAATTCCATCCTCTGATAAACCTGCAAGCTTAAACAATCCACAAATTTCATCTATATAGAGTAAATGCATATCAGGATGTATCGTTCCATCTCCGAGGTAAGGTTTAGCAAGCAGTTCTTCCATAATACCCGAAGGAATTTCATAGCAAATATTTTCAGTAGCTTCAGTAGGTTGAGGAGCGGCTCTTACCACTTCCGGTGGAGCTGAAGATACCCCGAACAAGCCCCTCAAAGGATTACTTTCCATAGTGACAAGTAACAATAAATTTCAGCACGCAATAAAAATATTTCCTTACCAAATTCCACTTACCAAAGACGCTTCACTCCCCGGCAACGGCGCCATAAAAGAGTCTTGATGACCCAAAAGTATAGGGGATCAATCGTAGTCCTCTCAATAAGTAAGAGTGTCGAACCCAACGAGGAGTAGAAGGAAATGACAAGCGGTTTTCAGCAAGGTATTCTCTGCAAGTACTGAAAGTAGCGGTGACAGGTAGTTTTGTAGCAAGTAGAATTGTAACAAGTAACAATAGTAACAAAGTGCAGCAAGGTGGCCCAATCCTTTTTATAGCAAAGGACAAGCCGGAAAGTTCTCTTATATAAAGCAAAGCGTTCTCGAGGACACTTGGGAATTCTTGTCCAGTCACGTTCATCATGTTTACTTGATTCGTGTTCACTACTTTGATAATTTGATATGTGGGTGGACCGGTGTTAGGGTGATCTTCTTACTTGAACAAGCAACCCTCTTATGATTACCCCCTCTCGCAAGCATCTGTAACTATGAAAGAAGAAATAAGATAAATCTAACCATAGCATGAAACATATGGATCCAAATCAGCCCCTGTCGGCCCAGTGGGAACCAGGGTACCACGGCCCGTCTGCCTGCGGCCCAGGAGGCAACTCTTGGGGTGGCCCACGAAGGACGTCTCTGCCTTAGGCTCTCTGAAACAAGTCATCTCATGAGGAGCCAGCCTCGCGAGGCCCCTTCATCGCTAGGCGGAACGCTGCAATCAACAAGTGGCAAGTAGCCTCGTGAGGGGAGGCCTCGTGAGGGGCAGCCTCGTGAGGGGAGGCCTCGTGAGGGGCGGCCTCATGAGGGCCACCCCACGAAGGAGGCTGCGCGGCGCCAGTCGCGCGGCATGTGCCCATCACGTGGGTGACGTCCTGCTGTCAGGATAAGGATGGCAGGGCGCGACCAAGACTAGTTTCCTCTTTGGTGCAAGGGAGCAGCGGCGTCTGCCCCCCTCAAAAGCAAATGCCTTCTGCTTTGGTAAAGAAGATCAGGACGGATCGGCGCACCAGGACGGAGGTCATCGCCAAGCCCACCAGCACGTCAGGAAGACTACTTTATCAGGCGGACACCGCCTTTAGTCAGGATAAGCCTGTGCGCCTATTCCCCTTTGGATTGCTGCCCTGTGGCCACCCTTTCCCGCTCATATTTTCAGGGAAGAGGACCAAGGCACTACAAAAGGGGCAGGGCCGCTTCCATGTAGGAGGATCGACTCATTTTCCTCCCCCACACCTCTTCTACCTTCAGTACAAGCTCTCCATCATAGAGCAATCCAACACAAGCAGGAGTAGGGTATTACACCGCACGGTGGCCCGAACCTGGGTAGCTCGCGCGTCCCCTTCGTGTCCGGTGAGAGCTAGCGAGTCCGTCGTGTTCCCCCCATAGTCGCCGTCGTGTCGTAGGTTGCCAAGCAAAGTCCCCCAGAGTTCGAATCCTAAGTTCTTGGAGAAGTTTCTTGGACGCAGATCCTAGACTCCGACATGTTGCGCGCCAGGTAGGGGGACTTGCCGTCTTCGCGCCTTCGACCTTGACGCCAGCATCGACATGGACGACGCCACCGCTCCCCAGGAACGCGCCGCACGCCGAGCCGACGCCAGGGTCCATGCGGCACCCGCTGCCCGCGGTGCCCCTAGGCGGCGCCCTCGCGCTGCCACCGAGCCTGTTGGGGAGCGCGTGGCCTCCTCCGCCCACCCGTCGGTGAACGAGCTGGCACATGGCCACTCCGCTGCCACCTCCTCGCTGGCGCGTCATGATCCCCCCGCTCCGCATGCCGCGCTGCTCTTGGTGCAGGAGCTACTGCGCTACCGTCCCACCGAGGACGGCTACGACGCCTGGCTTGGGCGCATCACCGAGCTCATTGATGCCGCGCGCGATGGCCAGGCGCCCTCTCGCTTCTGGCCTGCTACGCCATCCCGCGCCGACGAGGCCGAGCGCGACGCGCCTTCTCCACCTCCTCCGGACCGCGACGTGGCCGAGCGCCGGGGCGGCGCGTGCCCCGGAGCCATCCCGCGGCTCGCTCGCGCCGGGCGGCGACAACGACAGCTGCCAGATCATCCACCGCGCGCCCCCGGACGCGCGCGTGGCCCTCGAGAAGGCGCGCAACCGCCAGGACCGCATCCTCCATGATGTCGCCATGGCGGGGCGCCAGAACCGCGCGGCCCTCGACGGTGGCGCCGTCACCAACGGGGGCTACCTAGCCCTCGCCCCCGAGCTTCGTTGCGTGGTGTGGCCCGACAAGTTCAAGCCAGAGCTCCCTCAGCGCTATGACGGCAGCGCCAACCCCATGGAGTTCCTCCTGCTCTACACCATCAGCATCCAGGCCGTGAAGGGGGATGACCGGGTCATTGCGAACTGGTTCCCCATGGCTCTCAAGGACGCCGCACGTTCTTGGCTCCTGAACCTTCCCGAGGCGTCTACCTCTTCGTGGGCCGAGCTGTGCAAGCAGTTCACCGCCAACTTCAAGGGCACGCACGACCACCCCCTCACGCTCAATGACCTGCGACAGGTGCGACAGCGCCCGGATGAGGCTCTCCGCAAGTACATCCAGTGCTTCAGCCAGGCACGCCATCGGATCCCGAAGGCCCCCGACGTCGCAATCATCTACACCTTCTCCTCCGGCGTCACAGACATGATGATGCGCGAGAAGCTTGCCATCAATAACGAACTTGGCTCTGTGGCTGAGCTGTTTGTCCTCGCCGACCGCTGCGCGAAGGCTGAGGAGGGCCGCCTCTTCATCCATAATGAACCTGATCCTCGTGAGGGCCAGCCTCGCGAGGGGAGGCCTCGCGAGGGGCGGCCTCATGAGGGGCTGCCTCAGGGACACCACCTCACCTCACCGAGGCCGCACCCACTCCAGCCGAGGCAGCATCTGAGCCCGCCGAGGCCCCTCCGGCGCCTCCCAAGGACCCGCCTCGGGAGGCCCCTGGTGCCCCACCTCAAGAGGCCTGCAACGACCAGGTCGGTCGTGCCAACGCGGAGGTCCTCAAGGGCCTCAAGACGAGGAGCTTGAAGAAGCTGCTCATGGCCTGCGGCAAGGGTTGGCTTGATGAGCTCCCCTCTGTGCTGTGGTCCATCCGCACAACGGCGATCAAGCCCACCGGTGAAACACCCTTCTTCCTCGTCTACGGGACAGAAGCGGTCCTCCCAGCCGAGGCCAAGCACGGGTCCCCGCAGGTCTTGGCCTTCGATGAGGCCCGTCAGGACAGCCTGCAGGAGGATGACCCGCTCGTCCTCGAAGGGGCACGCCGCCAGGCTGCCCTCCGCAAGGCAAGATGCCAGCAGGCATTGCGTCGCTACCACAGCCGCAACATACACCCCCGCACCCTTGAGGCCGACCCGTCGTGCCCTCCGGAGCTCTCTCTACCCGCGCTGCCACGAGGCACGCGAGAGCTCCCGCCCACAATCACGTGGAAGCCCCATGCTCAGCGCTGGCGGACTGCTTACCTGAGGGGCCGCCTGGCCATCGCATCCTCAAGCTGACCCGTGTCGAGCACGGCAGCACAAAATGGAGCTGTACATGCTCCGGAGCTCTCTCTACCAGCGCTGCCACCGGCACGCGAGAGCTCCCTCCCACTCTCGTGGAAGCCCCATGCTCAGCGCTGGCGGACTGCTTACCTGAGGGGCCGCCTGGCCCTCGCATCCTCAAGCTGACCTGTGTCGAGCACAGCAGCGCAAAATGGAGTTGTACATGCTCCAGAGCTCTCTCTACCAGCACTGCCACTGGCACGCGAGAGCTCCCTCCCACTCTCGTGGAAGCCCAATGCTCAGCAATGGCGGACTGCTTACCTGAGGGGCCGCATGGCCATCACATCCTCAAGCTAACCCGTGTCGAGCACGGCAGCGTCAAGGGCGCGCGCTCGCGATCACCCCCATGCGTATCACGCGAGCGGGGGCTGGGCACGGTGCCTGTGCTCGGGTCAGTCCCAGCAGCGCCGCAAAAACCCAAGTGACAGAGCTCTGGCTCGCGGGCCCACTCCCATGCATGTCACCTCACCAAGGAACTTGGTGCTCTTGTCTCCTCGCGTGACACCCACAGGCGACCTCGCGAGCGTGCTCTGCTGCATTACTTGCAAAAACTTGGCAATCTCGCTGATGTAGGACACCGGAGGCCTCAGGAGCTCCTCCTCGGGAGGCCTCATGAGCAATGTCTCATTAGCAGGGGGCTTCACGACACCGGAGGACTCAGGAGCTCCTCCTCGGGAGGCCTCATGAGCGACGTCTCGTGAGCAGGGGGCTTCGCGAGCAAGCGCCCCTCACGAGCCACCGACTGCAGGCGGCACCACGCCAAGTCACGTGCTGCTAAAAAGCTAAGTCTAAAGTATCGCTTGAGGCTTTGGTAGCACCCTTCGAACTTTCTTCCTTTCGCTTTCCCCTCGAAGCATCTTTGTTTTCCTTGGCACGAGCCGCCTGTGCGTCAAGGGGGCGATCCTTGAGCATCACGCCTCAGGAACTCCTACCAGCCCTAAGATCCCTACACCCTCTGGCCTTGCTGAGCGCGTGCTCCAGCATACCAGCGACGGTCGTAGCCCGCTCGAAGGTTGGGTCCCAGCGACGTAGGGCACAAGGGCAACGTAAAAAGGGAATAAAGACTTCATGAGGAGACGAAAACACAGCAAATATTAAAGTACTTCAATCAAAAGTGCTAGGCGACATCTTCACACCCCCACGGGGCCACGTCTACTCTATGACAGGAGACAAAAGGTAAAGACTCAAGCAGACGAGCCACTGTCGGCGCCATCGTCGCCAGCGATGCCTCCACCCTCGGTGACCGCCACGGTGCGCTCCAGGTTCTCGCGCTCCTTCTCCTGCTTGGGGGTGGTCAGCGCGAGCTCGTGCTCCCAGATCTCCCTGTCCAGTTCCCGGACCGCCACCATGCTATCGCGCCCGCCGAGCGCCTCCTCGTGAGGGGCAAGCTGGGCCTCGCAAGTCACGGCACACTCCATGTTGGCCTTCTCCGCGGCCTCCGCCTCCTCAAGTCACCGGGCGGCCCCTTCCGCATCCCGGGTCGCCCCATCAAGGAGCTCCTTGGTCTTTCGGGTGGCCTCCTTGCGCTCCTCCCGCACGACGCCATCCCGCCGGTGGCCTAACTTGACGTCCACTTCTAGTTGCCGCCAGCCCTCCGCGAGGCGCACTCGCTCTTGGCGGAGGTCCTCCTGCTCGGCCATGAGGTCGGCCTCGAGGGTGATGAGGGCCGACCGGGCATGGCGCAGAGTCCCGCGCCGCAGCAGAGTACTGTGGCCTACGAACGCCATGGTCAGGGACGCGTCCGGCCCGTCTTCCTCGCCCGTCCCCACTGGCCGCGAGAGGCCCGGGGGCTGTAGCTCCACCAAGCCCAGTGATGTCTCCGCCGGCAGGGGCTTCACCCCCCGTCAGATGCTGGGGGTTCTCCACAGCCTCCACCTCCGCCTACGACTCCATCGTGCGCGGGGGGCTTGGCGCGGTCGCCTTCGGCTCTTGGCGCACTGGCGGGCGCTTAGGGCTCACCGTGGCCACTACGTCTGCGCCTGCCACCCCAGCCGCCGGGAGCCCTTCGAGGGGCTCGGCCTCACGGCGTCCCCCGTGGCGTCGCCGCTTCCGGCACCGGTCGCCTCCGGCACCTCTTCCTCCATGTGGACCTCCTCCAGAGGTCCACCTCCCCTAGCAAGTGGAGGCACATCCTTTGCACAGCTGGGGAGACGTCGTGTGCTCTCCTTGGCCATCCGCCCCGCACCTCTCTAGGCTTGGCGGGGGCTCCAGCGGCTCTTCAATCCGCACCCCCGGTGGGGGTGCGGTCTGCCTCGCGGCCCCCTCTGCCCCGGAGGCCTCCTTCTTCGACGGAGGGTCCCTGCGCAGCCAAGGGGTCTCACCCCATGCCTCATGAGGAAGAAGAGTAAGCATAAAGGGAAAGGACAGGACGAGGGGACTTACACATCCGTAGGGGCCCAGCGCTTCTTCTTCAGCTTCACGCCGGAGCAGCCGCCGCTACCGCTGCTCCTCCCTCGAGGCTCACTCGAGCTGACTCCCGAGGCCTCGCGCGGGGGGCCTGTCGGGGCCTCCTCCCGTGACCTCAACGAGCGCATCCTCCTCGCGAAGCACGTCGCCCTCCACGCCAAGGGTCACCTCGTCCTCCGAAGGCACAAGCTGGGAGGGCGCGATTGAGAACCCCCTTACGCGTCATGGGGGAGTGGAGGCCACTACGCGTCGCTCCCTGGGCCCAGCAGTTTGATGGGCCCCGCGTCGTTTCGTTCCTAGTGGGCGGAACGTGCGTGCCGCGGGCCCGGGGGATACTGTTGGCCCAGTGGGAACCAGGGTACCATGGCCCGTCTGCCTGCGGCCCAGGAGGCAACTCTTGGGGCGGCCCACGAAGGATGTCTCTGCCTTAGGCTCTCACGAACAAGTCACTTCGTGAGGAGCCAGCCTCGCGAGGCCCCTTCATCGCCAGGCGGAACGCTGCAATCAACAAGTGGCAAGTAGCCTCGTGAGGGGAGGCCTCGTGAGGGGCGGCTTCATGAGGGCCACCCCACGAAGGAGGCTGCGCAGCGCCAGTCGCGCGGCATGTGCCCATCACGTGGGTGACGTCCTACTGTCAGGATAAGGATGGCAGGGCGCGACCAAGACCAGTTTCCTCTTTGGTGCAAGGGAGCAGCGGCGTCTGCCCCGCTCAAAGCAAATGCCTTCCGCTTTGGTAAAGAATATCAGGACGGATCGGCGCGCTAGGACGGAGGTCATCGCCAAGCCCACCAGCACGTCAGGAAGAGTACTTTATCAGGCGGAGACCGCCTTTAGTCAGGATAAGCCTGTGCGCCTGTTCCCCTTTGGATTGCCGCCCTGTGGCCACCCTTTCCCGCTCATATTTTCAGGGAAGAGGACCAAGGCACTACAAAAGGGGCAGGGCCGCTTCCATGTAGGAGGATCGAATCATTTTCCTCCCCCACACCTCTTGTACCTTGAGCACAAGCTCTCCATCATAGAGCAATCCAACACAAGCAGGAGTAGGGTATTACACCTCACGGTGGCCCGAACCTGGGTAGCTCGTGCGTCCCCTTCGTGTCCGGTGAGAGCCAGTGAGTCTGTCGTGTTCCCCCTGTAGTCGTCGTCGTGTCGTAGGTTGCCAAGCAAAGTCCCCCAGAGTTTGAATCCTAAGTTCTTGGAGAAGTTTCTTGGACGCAGATCCTAGACTCCGACAGCCCCTTACGGAATAACGCATAAACTAGGGTTTAAGCTTCTGTCACTCTCGCAACCCATCATCTACTTATTACTCCCGAGTGCATTCTCCTAGGCCCAAATATTTTGAAGTGTCATGTAGTCGACGTTCACATGACACCACTAGAAGAATAACAACATACACATCATCAAAATATTGAACGAATACCAACTTCACATGATTACTTATAACAAGACTTCTCCAATGTCCTCAAGAACAAAAGTAACTACTCACAAATCATATTCATGTTCAAGATCAGAGGTGTATTGAATATGCTTAAGGATCTGAACATTTAATCTTCCAACAAATAAACTAACTAGCATCAACTACAAGATGTAATCAACACTACTAGCAACCCACAGGTTCCAATCTGAGGTTTTGGGACAAAGATTGAATACAAGAGATGAACTAGGGTTTGAGATGAGATTGTGCTGGTGAAGATGTTGATGAAGATTGGTCCTCCCACTATGAGAGGATCATTGGTGATGTCTATGTCTTCGATTTCCACAGATGGGGAATGGCGCTCCCCATCCTGGCGCCCTTCTCTTCCTGCATGGTTGCTTCTGAGGCGTGTTGGGCAGGAAAACTCTGCGGGAAAGCATTGTCCTCGGGCTAGCCAACAACGGGATCGTCCAGCATGGGAGCGGCCGTATCCAGCACGTCGGCCATAGTGTTGAGGATCGCACCTGCAGCGTCCGCATCGTCTACACCAAGGGTGGCGTGGGTCATCACGGCGTTATCGGCTGCATCAGCGTCGGCCACGCCGTCACCACTCGCCATGACGCCCTCGGCCGCCCCCTTTTGTCTCCCTTAAATAGGCAGACTGCAAATGGGTGGAGGAACTCGATTCCGTCCTATGGGGTTTACGCACCACACCGAACCGATCCACGGGGTATACCCCGTTTTTTATGGTATATGGTGCCAAGGCGGTACTCCCCTGTGACGTAATACATGACGCACCTCAGATACGCATGTATGAGGAACGGGAGGCCGAGCTAGATCGGCAGGACGCACTGGACGCCTTGGAAGAAGAACGCAACATAGCCAGGGCACGCTCCACAATCTATCAGCAGCAAGCGAGACGCTACCACAACAGGGAGGTCTGCGGAAAGGATTTCAATGTCAGGGATCTGGTCATGAGGCGCCACCCAGAGAAGTAGAAACATAAAATTTTGCCTGAATGGGACAGACCATTCATCATCGACTAGATCCTAGTTGGAGGCGCATATCGGATCCGAGACCCAACGGACGGACGCCTAGAGCCCAACCCCTGGAATGCTGCACTACATCGGCATTTCTATGGATAAAAGCCTGAGTGTCTTCTCCCCATGTACATACCTTTTCTTTTCCTACATTCAAGCACTATTTTACCCCTTCTCACCTCGGTGACATTTTTTACATGTCTTTCCTTGCGGAACATGTTAACATGCCGCATGTTCTTTACAACTTGCGTCTTTTCCACTTCCTTTATCCTATCGCCTATAAAGCCAACATATGCACCAAATTTGACTTAAGATTTGGCCAAGCTGGGTTGCCCGGCTCCTGTGTTTGCCCTTTACGTTCCGGACTATTCGGCTAAAGGGCAAAGGGAGCACCGCTGTGATTGTTACTCCCGGGTCACCCGGAGCAGTACCTCAGCCGGACAAAGCCGAAAGCTAGCGGTCTTAAACGTACAAATTGGTCGGCCACGGCTTCAGAAAATAGTGGAACGGATCTTTACACCTCGACCAGGGGCTTTATCCCCGACGTCACTTGTCTTCGGACACAAGTGCTCGCCACAATCACCCAAGGAAAGGAACTATTGGAAGAACTATTTTTCTTGGAAGATGTTTGTTACGTTAAAAAGTAATATAACATAACTTTCTGCCCCACCCTTGTCCATCGAACCATATAGCCGGATTGCGGGGTCACCCGAAGTATCTGGTCCAACTAGTTCGGCCAGTAGTAAGGCACACTCCTCGGCCAATGGATGAGGAGGTCGAAGCCGACGGCTGGTTAACAAGGTTTGGATGCGCAGATTGATTCATGATGTAAAGTACTTTAATACATAGAGTCATACAAACATTCCACTACGCCCGGTCTAGCCTATCTATTAAGGTATCTAGGGTACAATCCTTCTGAGAAAAGCGAGCCGCTGGCATGACATCTTCATACACTAGGCTGGTGGGGATTTCCTCCCCATCAGGTCCCATGGGCCCCACCTCGGCCAGGTGAGTTGTCCCCACTTTGGTATATCGGCTCTTGACCATGGCCCAGGCCTCCCTCGCTCCTTCGCGGCATGCCGATACCTTCTAGTCTTGAATCCGGTGCCGAGCTCTTTTTAGACGCTCAGCCAGGACGGACATGTCTTCGGGCACATGTTCCTCCTCGGGCCATAAGGCATTGAACACCACCTTCATTGACCTCCATGCACTTTCATGCACCTCGGCTAGACGAGTGCCGGCGTCTTCGGGCAGCACGCCATGGGCTTCCAAGGGCTGACCTGTTAATGAAGCTGCCAGGAATTAAATATTAGTCTATTCTTCAACTATGGCGACCAAGAGACCATCTTCAAATGGAAACGAAACGGTTACCGAATACTGCTTCACTGGTCCGTTGGTTCTTCACCTCGGCAGCAGCCAGACGAGCTTTCAGGGTCTCAATCTCCTGAGCCTGCCGGGCATTCTTTGCCTTCAGCGCGTTCGAGTCCTCCCTCCTTTGGGATAACACATGCTGGCTAGCCTGCCGCTATGACTCCGTGTAGAGCAACTCCTCGCAGGCCTGTTTAAGATCCCTTTCTAGATGACCAAGGGCTTCCGCTGCTACAATACACCAAGGTGTTATACAACCCAAGGATTCTCACCAAGAAAGCAACATATAAAATGGAAGCACTTACCATGTGCCTCTCTGGTGAAAGTTTTCACTTGCTCTACCTCGGCTAGGCAGTGCTCAACTTCCCTTCAGTCCGGGAAAGCAGCTCGCCGAGGTGCTCATTTGAGTTAACAAGCCTCGCCACGGTTGCTAGCACCCATATCGAGACTTAGGGGCTACTACCAGTATCGGCAGCTCAGTTTGCCTTTAAACAAACACAGTACGGCGGGCGCAATAAATTTGCAAAAGAAACTAGGGCGGGGTCGTACCTGCAAACCCTGAGATAAAATGCCCACTGCCTTCTCAAAGATAGCGCGGGTCGCTCCGAGGTAAGCATCCACCGAACTCAAGGCATTGAACTCCTGACTCGTAAAGGCAAAATTCCGTAGGGACGCCTATCATCTTCGGTGGTTCATGGCGCTCTCGACCTCGGACGGGGTGGCCGAGCAGGTCCCCGAATCTTCTGGCTGGGATACCTCAGGGTGGCTCCCGAAGTGGGGAGACGTCCTGCACCACTACCTGGTGCCGAGGTCCCCTCGTCTCTAGCATCCTCCGACGACGGGGAAGGAGCCGATTGCCTGTGAATGGATCAAAAGAATTGGAATCCGGAACTCTGTTCTCTGAAATTTAATGGCAAGAATATTACCTAGGGATGGCAGGAGCATCTCGACCTGCCTCCACGGTCGCCGCTGGGGCCCGGGCTCCACGTGATTCCGGCGGAGGGGTCCTTTGAGGGGCTGGTTCCCCACGCGCATGTTTTGAGCGTTATCCCTTTTGAGAAGAAGCCAGAGGACTTGCGGCCCCAGATCGAGTAGCTCTCTTTCGAGTCGAAGTAAGGGGCTTTACCGATGAGGCCGGCCGAGTCCCCGGCACGTCGGGAGTGACGGATACCCTCGAGCCATCAAGGCTCTCTGTATAAAACTTTCCCTCCTCGTATATGAGGGATAGTTCTTCATCTTCATGCAAGATGGGGTCTTCCGCTCGACGATGTACCTCGGGTTCGGGCGCAGGGCTGCTTAACGCCTCGACCCACTACCTCCATCTCTGTCTGGAACAAGTAAAGGGGTTGGTTAGAGAAGAATAACCATGAAACAGTGCGGATAAATATGAAAATCCATGGAAACTTACAATCTCGGCAGGGTTATAGCTAGACAACCCATCTTGGAACTGCCGCCTTGCAAAATCCTCCGTTGAGCCTCGATAGATGCCAGCCAGTGCAGCCCCGAGCGCCGCCTGGTCGTCGAGATCCTCCTTTATCGATCGGGAGGCATCGTCGGTTCCATTATACATGCACAACATGTGTTGGCATTGCTGAAGTGGTTGGACTCTTTGTTTGATCACCGTTGCCATCACATCTATGATGGTAAGGCCGGTGTCGGATAGCTGCTTCACTTGAGCTGCCAGGCAGACTATGTTGGCGTCGTCCTCTTGGGCAATGCTTTTGGGTCTCCAGTTGTAGTGTTTCTTCGGGGGTTCCGAGGAGTACGCTGGGAGCCCGGGCCGAACTGGATCAAACAGCGGAACGTCATCTATGTAAAACCACTCTGTGGGCCAGATATCGGAGTCCTCCTGAGGAGTACCCGATGGGTAGTTGGTGCCGTCAATTCGGCAGACCTCGGCGGTGCCTACTTCAAATAGCACCCAAGTTAGGGAGTAGGGAACTATGCAAAAATACCTCCGCCAGAGCCCGAAGTGTGCCTCGCATCCGAGGGACATTTTGCAAAGGGTAACAAACCCCGCGATATGTAAGATTGAGTTGGGGGTGAGGTGGTGGAGTTGAAGCCCATAAAATTGGAGCAAGCCCCAGAGGAAGGGATGAATAGGGAATCCAAGGCCGCGAAGGAGAAAGGAAACGAAGCATACCCGCTCGTCCCCGCGAGGGATAGGATGGCTCTCGGCGTGCGCCTACCCATCCGTGACGGTTAGCCCCGAGTGCGTGGAGGTCAGATTTGAATCGGGCAGATATCCTTGGGTGGCTAGACGCCCTAGACGGAGTCGCGTGATGGAACAGCTCCCCCAATCACCCCTGATAGGGCCATGAGGTCGCCGTGAAGATCCCGCGTCGCTGGCCATCGCTCGAAGCTCTTGGGGTTGGACCTGGGAGTAGAGAGAGAAGGACTCGTATGGGCTACGGGGAGGGGTCAAGATGCGTTTTGGCATAGACCTGATATATATTTATAAGCAAAAGGGGCTCACGCTTCGATGTCTCGCTATAAAGCAACTCGATTCCCCAGAAGGCATGGTGATCGAGGTCAGGGATTGGAGGCCACGTGTAGTGGAACCGGAATAACAATCGTCGAACATGCCGAAGACTTCAAAGCTGAGCTGAAGATAAAAAGCGGGAACTCGTCTATCGAGCCAAAGACTCCGGATCTGAAGTTTCTGAAGGCAAAGATGTCGTCCTCATCGTCAAAGACCAGTTCAGGGGCTACTGACGGTGTACTGGACTAGGGGGTACCAACCTAGACGGCCCATAGTCCTCGGGCTGGGCCCGAAGGCCCTGTTCTCATCCAGATGGACTTCGAAAGCTGTGACGTGATCAAGATGGTCTCTGCCGAAGACTTGGAGTATACCCCAAGTCATCTCCTGCCGCCTCCATATACATCCCTAGATACCGCCTATGTAACCCTAGATGCCCCTACCAGGTGTGTATATAAGCCAGAGGGTTTAGCCTGTAGAGGACACGAAATCACAATTACCATCCACCTAGCTCTAGGGTTAGGTTTCTCCTGACGATCTCGAGGTAGATCAAGCCTGTACTCGATACTTCATCATTAATATAAACAAGAGCAGGACGTAGGGTTTTACCTCCATAGAGACGGCCCGAACCTGGGTAAACATCGTCTCCTTTCTCCTATTACCATTGATGCGAGATCCACAGCTCGGGACCCCCTACCCCGAGGTCAGCCAGTTTTCACACCGACACCCTGGTGCAAGTCCTCCGCCTCCGGTGGCGGTGCCAGTCGGGCCGATGTCCAAGGTCGCCTCCATGTCGACCACTAGCGCGTCATGAGCGTGGAGCACCTCGACGGCCGCCTCGGTGGAAGTCGCCAGCCCCTACATGGTGCCGGGAGAAGAAGGCCCACCTACACCAGGAAACATCCCTGTAAAGAAAAGTCAACCGACAGATTAACTCCAAGGAGGGCTGGACGAAGGTAACGTACCTACGCCCTCAACGCCGCTAGGCAGGGGAGTAGACAGAGAAGAAGCACCGCCAAGACCGGGGGCTCCCGCGAGACCATCGGCAAGGCCTCCGACATCGATCGTCGGAGCGGACTTGCAGCAGCCCAGCGCCCACCGAACCTCCTGATAGGATCCGCCCCGCTTTCATGATCTTCTTCGTCTGACGTTGTTTAGTAGCAGATGGGCAGAACATGAAGCATAAAACTCGGGGTCTAAGGAAACAACGGTGGGTCAAAGAATGACTTCCTCAAAGAACAGAGATGGATGCATACTCGTCGGAGGCGTACCAACGCTTCTTCAACCTCCCCTTTTGGAAGACGGTGCCGGGGAGGGGGGCGCTTCGCCGGTGCTCCCTTTTCCATGTCGCGCGCTGGGCCCATCCTGGCACCCTCAGGATCCGCCCCGAGGACAACTGTTTCACCACCAACGATCATCGACGGCACCACCATGGCTCCTCACCCGAGTCGCTACAAACGGCAGTACAAGAAACAATTAGAGAAGAAGCTCCCCGGCGAGGGAATCATGAGTGGCGATGAAGCGTGCTACTTGTAAACTGCGTTGGGATTTCCCTGAAGAGGAGGGGTGATGCAGCAGAGTAGAGATAAGTATTTCCCTCAGTGAGAACCAAGGTATCAATCCAGTAAGAGAACCACCCAGAACCTCGTGAACAGCACCTACACACATAAAAGCAAATACTTGCACCGAACGCGGGAATGAGGGTTGTCAATCCCCTTGAACTCGTTATTTGCAAGGATTAATTCTGATAGTGATAGATAGATAAAATAAAATGCAAAAAAAAAGTAAATAAAATTGCAGCAAGGTATTTTTAGGTTTTTTTTTATATGATTTAAGTAGACCCGGGGGCCATAGTTTTCACTAGAGGCTTCTCTCTCGAACACATAGCATACGATGGGTAAACAAATTACTGTTGGGCAATTGATAGAAAAGCGCATAGTCTATAATTTGATATAAATACATCAATACTTAGGCATACCAACAAACAATCATCCCTTTCAAAATAAAAATGCTAAAGAACGCTATCCTTACAAAATCATATAGCCCATCATGCTTAGTCTTCATAACACAAAGTATTAATCATGCACTACCCCGATGACAAGCCGAGAAATTGGTTCATACTTTTTAACGCACTTCAGCTTTTTCAACTCTCACGCAATACATGAGTGCGAGCCATGGACATAGCACTATGGGTGGAATAGAATATGATGATAGAGATTAATAAGGGGAAGTCAAAAAGGAAGATAGTCTCACATCGACGCGGCTAATCAACGGGCTATGGAGATGCCCATCAATTGATATCAATGCGAGGAGCAGGGATTGCCATGCAACGGATGCACTAAGAGCTATAAGTGTATGAAAGCTCAAACTTAAACTAAGTGGGTGTGCATCCAACTTGCTTGCTCATGAAGACCTCGGGCATTTGAGGAAGCCCGTCATCGGAATATACAAGCCAAGTTCTATAATGAAAAATTCCTACTAGTGTATGAAAGTGACAACTCAGGAGACTCTCTATATGAAAAACATGGTGCTACTCTGAAGCACACGTGTGGAAAAGGATAGTAGCATTGCCCCTTCTCTCTTTTTTTTGCTGGGCTCTTTTTGGCCTCTCTTTTTTTATTTTTTTATTTTTCGTCCGAAGCCTCATCCCGACTTGTGGGGGAATCACAGTCTCCATCATCCTTTCCTCACCGATACAATGCTCTAATAATGATGATAATCACACTTTTATTTACTTACAACTCAATATTACAACTAGATACTAGAAAAATATGACTCTATATGAATGCCTCTGGCAGTGTACCAGGATATGCAATGATCTAGCGTAACATGTATAGAAAATGATGAACAGTGGTTGAGCCACAAATACTATGTCAGCTATATGATCATGCAAAGCAATATGACAATGATGATGTGTGTCATATAAAAAGAACGGTGGAAGTTGCATGGCAATATATTTCGGAATGGCTATGGAAATGCCATAATAGGTAGGTATGGTGGCTGTTTTGAGGAAGATATAAAGAGGCTTATGTGTGATAGAGCGTATCATATCACGGGGTTTGGATGCACCGGCGAAGTTTGCACCGACTCTTGAGGTGAGAAAGGGCAATGCACGGTACCGAAGAGGCTAGCAAATTGCGGAAAGGTGAGAGTGCGTATAATCCATGGACTAACATTAGTCATAAAGAACTCACATACTTATTGCAAAAGTCTATTAGCCCTCGAAGCAAAGTACTACTACGCATGCCCCTAGGGGGATAGATTGGTAGGAAAAGACCATCGCTCATCCCCGACCACCACTCATAAGGTAGACAATCAATAATAAATCATGCTCCAACTTCATCACACAACTAAGGACTATACGTGCATGCTTCGGGAATCACAAACCTTAACACCAATATTCTTACTAAACCACAATCATTCACTAGTACATCCACATATTACCATCTTAATATCGCAAAACTATTGCAAGGAATCAAACTTATCATATTTAGTGATCTACATGAAAGTTTTTATTATATCCCTCTTGAATACCTATCCTTTATGGACCAATCTTATAACCCGTGCAAATTGCCATTACTATTTATAAGACTCTCAAAAAGTTTTAAGTGAAGCATGAGAGTGCAACTATTTCTTTAAAATATAACCACCACCATGCTCTAAAAGATATAAGTGAAGCACTAGAGCAACTGCCTAGCTCAAAAGATATAAGTGAAGCACATAAAGTATTCTAACAAATCACGATAAATGTGTGTCCCTCTCAAAAAGGTGTGTTCAAAAGATGATTGTGGCAAACTAAAAAGCAAAAAAGAAAATAAAACTATGGCACAAGACGCTCCAAGTAAAACACATATCATGTGATGAATAAAAATATAGCTCCAAGTGATATACCGATAGATTGTAGACGAAAGAGGGGATGCCATCCGGGGCATCCCCAAGCTTAGATGCTTGGGTCTTCCTTGAATATTACCTTGGGGTAAATTGGGCATCCCCAAGCTTAGGGTCTTTCCGCTCCTTATTCCTTCATCCAGCGTGGTCTCACTCAAAACTTGAAAACTTCAGCACACAAAACTCAACAGAAACCTCGTGAGATCCATTAGTATAATAAACAAATCTTAAACTTTAGGTACTGTTATAAATTGATTCATATTTAATATTGGCATAATGCTACTGTACTCCAACTTCGCCATGACTTATACCCCCCGACAGAGTCCAAAGATTCATCAAAATAAGCAAACTATGCAACAAAAACAGAATCTGTCTAAAACAGAACAGTCTGTAAAGATCTGAATAAAAGTCATACTTCTGTAAGTCCAAAAATTCCGAAAAATTAGTAAAACGTAAAAAATTCATATATCAAT
The DNA here is from genome assembly GCA_039707655.1 of Elymus sibiricus. Lineage (NCBI taxonomy): Eukaryota > Viridiplantae > Streptophyta > Magnoliopsida > Poales > Poaceae > Elymus > Elymus sibiricus. The sequence continues at coordinate 130,315,361 of CM077666.1, read as the reverse complement.
ACTGTGTAAAAACTTCAGAATTTTGTCACTCTCCAGTACAGAACCAAAAATCTAGCACTGAACTCAAAACTTTCTGTTTTCAAACAGCATCAATTATACTATCATCCAAATCATCCCAAAGGCATTACCTGGCACAAACATTAAAAAAACACAATCATAACAGTAGCTATATTGTGTAACACAAGGAAAAAAAATAAAATTGTAATAAAGATAAATATTGGGTTGTCTCCCAACAAGCTCTTTCTTTATAGCCATTAAGATAGACTTTGAGATTTCAATGATGCTCATGTCAAAAGGAAGAATCGAAGCACAAAGAGAGAATTATAAAACATGTGACAAACACATTTAAGTCTAACATACTTCCTATGCATAGGCATTTTATAGGAAAACAAATTATCAAGACAAGCAACATCTAGCATATGCATATAAAGAGAGTGAAACATTAGTAATTCCAACACAAAGAGAGATAATTTAATGATATGAAAAAATTTATAACCATATTTTCCTCTTTCATAATAATTACATGTCGGATCATAATCAAATTCAACAATATAGCTATCATATAAATTACTATCTTCATGATCCACATGCATAAAAGTTTTATAATCTTCCAAGATAGTGGGATTAACATCAACTAAAGTCATGACCTCTCCAAACCACTTTTATCAAAAATTTCACAAGATTGAACACTCTTCGAATATGTGGGATTCTTTTTACCTAAAGTTGACACTCTTCCAAACCCACTTTCAATATTATTGCAAACATTATTATCAATAACATATTCACCATGAGGCTTAAATAAATTTTGAAGATCATAAAAAGCATTATCACCCCAATCATGATCATTGCAATATGTAGTGGACATGACAAAATTATCAACCCTAAGCTTGTAGCTTTGAATATCATGCACAATTAACATTAATAGAATTTATAATAGCATCATTGCAATCATGCTTTTCATTCAAGGAGCTATCAAGTGTGGGTGCAATAGCAATCATTTCATTTTTAACATAAGGAACTATAGAAAGTTCATCTTCATAAGCATCATTAATATTGGCATCTTGGCCATAAGAATAGCAAGCATCAAGTTCATCAAAAAGAGATATTTCAATCAAATCAACGGGATCATAATTATCTATAGATTCCTGCATATCATTATTCTCTTCCAAAGCAGCAGACATTCTCTCAATAAATTCATTAACATAGGCATTAGGAGCATAGTTTTCATAGCTATATTTAAGTATGTCAAAATTTTCAGATTTGTAGAGAGTAGCATCATACTTTTCAATCAAAAAGGCAACTTCATAAGCAACCTTAAAAGCGAAAAATTCTTCAATTTGTTCGATATCATAGTAACTATAAACACCCTTGACATAAGAAGATAAGATTTCATTATCATTAAACTCACATAGGTAGGGAAGGTGTTTTTTAGGGTTCTTAGAGCAATAAGTAAAATCATAAATTTCACATAGATTCCAAGCATAACATAGCAAACAATTTAATTGATTCCATAAGAGTCTCCCTTTTTAAGACAAACGGTGACGCACAAAATGAGCATGCTCATCTAATGATTTTCCCTTAACTAAACTAGTTGGGGTTTCAGCACGAGCACAAATGGATCGAAGATGATCCAAGTAGAAAATTTTAAGTGGATCCATAGTCATCTTAAATTTTTGCTTTCATTTTCTGTTTTTGAGTGTTGACATGAAGGCAATAAAAGCAAGCAAACTAGCAAACAAAAATATTTTTGTGTTTTTGTAATTTTTATGAGAAGTGGGGGAGATGAAAACGAGAGGCAAATGCAAATAAAAAGGCAAATGAAAATAACAGCAAGTAGATGATAGTTTATGTGAAGGTACTTGATAGGTTTTGGTGATGTCTCCCCGGCAACGGCCCCAGAAATTATTCCTGCTACTTGTAAACTGCGTTGGGATTTCCCCGAAGAGGAGGGGTGATGCAGCACAGTAGAGATAAGTATTTCCCTCAATGAGAACCAAGGTATCAATCCAGTAGGAGAACCATGCAGAACCTCGTGAACAACACCTACACACACAAAAGCAAATACTTGCACCCAACGCAGGCAAGAGGGTTGTCAATCCCCTTGAACTCGTTATTTGCAAGGATTAATTCTGATAGTGACAGATAGATAAAATAAAATGCAAAAGAAAATAAAGTAAATAAAAGAGCAGCAAGGTATTTTTAGGTTTGTTTATATGATTTAAGTAGACCCGGGGGTCATAGTTTTCACTAGAAGCTTCTCTCTCGAACACATAGCATACGGTGGGTAAACAAATTACTGTTGGGCAATTGATAGAAAAGCGCATAGTTATGACGATATTCAAGGCAATGATCGTGTATATAGGCATCACGTCCGAGACAAGTAGACTGACTTCCGCCTGCTTCTACTACTATTACTCCACCCATCGACCGCTATCCAGCATGCATCTAGAGTATTAAGTTAAAAACGGAGTAACGCCTTAAGCAAGATGACATGATGTAGACAAAGTAAACTCAAGAAATATGAATAAACCCCGTCGTTTTATCCTTAATGGCAAAAATACAAATACGTGTCTTGTCCCCTACTTTGTCGCTGGGATATAGAACACCGCAAGATTGAACCCATCACAAAGCACCTCTCCCATTGCAAGATAAATCAATCTAGTTGGCCAAACCAAACGGATAGATCAGAGAGAAATACAAAGCTATAACAATCATGCATAAATAAGTTCAAAAAAGTCTCAAATATTTCTCATGAATAATCTGATCATAAACCTACAATTTATTGGATCCCAACAAACACACCGCAAAAGAAGATTACATCGAATAGAACTCCAAGAACATCGAGGAGAACATTGTATTGAAGATCAAAGAGAGAGAAGAAGCCATCTAGCTACTAGATATGGACCCATAGTTCTGTGGTAAACTACTCACACATCATCAGAGGGGCAGCAAGGTTGATGTTGAAGCCCTCCGTGATCGATTCCCCCTCCGGCAGATCGCCGAAAAAGGCCTCCAGATGGGATAACGGAAGAACAGAAGCTTGCGGCGGTGGAAAAGTTATTTCGTGGGACTCTCTGTTGGTTTCCCAATATTTGAGAAATTATAGAGGTGGAATTAGGTCAAAAGGAGCCACGAGGGGCCCACAAGGCATCAGGGCGCGCCCCCCTATTGCCTTGTGGCCTCCTCGTGAGGCTTCTGGCCTCCTCTCGAAGCTTCCAGGGTCTCTTTTCTCCAGAAAAAAATCGTCAAAAAGTTTCGTAGCATTTGGAGTCCATTTGGTACTGATTTCCTGAAAAACAAAAAACAAGCAGAAAACAGCAACTAGCATTGGGCACTAGGTTAATAGGTTAGTCCCAAAAAATGATATAAAATAGCATATTATTGCATATAAAACATCCAAGATTGATACTATAATAGCATCGAACAATCAAAAATTATAGATACGTTGGAGACGTATCAAAGCGTGCACCAGGCTTACTCATTTAGTCCAATGATCACCCTTTGGTGATGCCGCCGACTCTCACATGCGGTCGTCAGCCCTACCGCCGCGGCAGGCCGTTGTTTCCTGCCACCCGGTGGGGACGTGCTCAGCCCGGGCATTGCCAGGAGAGAACGCTCGACGACGTACGCCGACTCCTCCTCCTCGTCCCCGGCATCGTCGGAGCTGGACCTGGCCGCCCCCACCTGCCACACGAACGGGTTCGGGTCATCGACGTTGATGGGACCTTCCGAGGTAATCCCCCATTGGTCGAATGCAGAAGGCCCGTGAAGATCTCCTCGTGCCCGCCGTTGTTTTAAAGCGACTGGATAGAGTCCGGGAGGGTGATACGTCTCTGTCGTATCTATAATTTTTTAGTGTGTCCTGCCATTATTTTACAACTTTCAAATACTGTTGGCAACAATTTATATGATTTCTAGGACTAACATATTGATCTAGTGCCCAGTGCCAGTTCCTGTTTTGTGCATGTTTTTGTATTTCACGGAAAATCCATATCAAACAAAGTCCTAACGTGATAAAAAGTTACGATGACTTTTTATGGAATAGATGGGATTTTTTGGCACAAGAATCAACGCAAGATAATGCTCGAGGGGCCCACAAGCTCACACGGCGTGCCCCCTATCCTGAGGCACGCTAGGCTGTCTTGTGGTCACCTCAAAGCTCGGTTGGGGGTGTCCTTCGGCCACAAAGAAGCTAATATCTCGATAAAAATCCCCTCAAAATTTCAGCCCAATCGGAGATACAGATCTTCGGATATTTAAGAAACGGCGAAGGGCCAGAAAACAGGAACGTGAAACAGAAAAAAGAAATAGAGAGAGAGAGATCCAATCTTGGAGGGGTGATGTCTACTACACAACTTTATTCTTGTAGACTCTGTTGGGCCTCCAAGCGTAGAGTTTTGTAGGACAACGACAAATTTCCCTCAAGTGGATGACCTAAGGTTTATCAATCCATGGGCGGTGTAGGATGAAGATGGTCTCTCTCAAAGAACCCTGCAAGCAAAATAAAAAGAGTCTCTTGTGTCCCCAACACACCCAATACAGTTGTCAATTGTATAGGTGCACTAGTTCAGCGAAGAGATGGTGATACAAGCGTAATATGGATGGTAGAAATAGGTTTTTTTTAATCTGAATAAACAAAAACAGCAAGGTACAAGTAACAAAAGTGAGTAAAAACGGTGTCTCAATGCTTAGAAACAAGGCCTAGGGTTCATACTTTCACTAGTGCAATCTCTCAACAGTGCTAACATAATTGAATCATATAACCATCCCTCAATGTTCGACAAAGAATCACTCCAAATTAAAGTTCCTATCAATAGCGGAGAACTTACGATGGAATTGTTGTAGGTAGCAAACCACCTCAAAGTCATCCTTCCGATCAATCTATTGAGCCATCCCTATAAGTGTCACAAATAGCCCTTGAGATTGTACTACAATAACACCATATGATACGCATCAATCAACTCTAATGTCACCTAGATACTCCAATGTCACCACAAGTATCCGTGAGTTAATTATTCGATATGCATCAAACAATTTCAGATTCATAATATTCAATCCAACACAAAGAACTTCAAAGATTACCCCAAAGTTTCTATCGGAGAAAGTAGGATGAAAATGTGTATCAACCTATGTGCCCAGATTACCCCAATGTCACCTCGAGAATCTGCAAGTTGATTACCAAAACATATATCAAGTGACTCAATAGAATACCCCATTGTCACCACGGGTATCCACATGCAACACATATATCAAGTGATCTCAAATCCAAATATTCAATCCGATAATAATGGAACCTCAAAGGGCAAGACACAATTCATCACAACGAAGATAGAAAGGGAAGAACACCATATGATCCAACTATATTAACAAAGCTCATGATACATCAAAATAGTGCCAAATCAAGAACATGAGAGAGAGAGAGATCGAACACATAGCTACTAGTACAAACCCTCAGCCTCGAGGATGAACTACTCACACATCACCATGAGAATGGAGGAGAAGTTGGTGGTGATGGTGATGGAGGAGATGTCCCCGGCGGCGTCTCGATGCCACTGGAGGAGAGGGGGAAGGGGCCCCCTCCTTCTTGTTCTTCCTTGGCCCTCCAGGAAGAGAGGGAGCTCCCCCCTAGATTGGATCTCTCTGTTGTCTTCTGTTTCTCACTGTTGTTTTCGGAGCCCTTTACCATTTCTTTAAATGTTGGTGATCCGTAACTCCGATTGGGTTGAAATTTTGAGGGGATTTTTATCCGGAAATTATCTTCCTTGAGGCGAAAGAAGGGCATCAACCGACCTACGAGGTGCCCACAAGACATTCAGGGCACGCCCAGGGGGTAGGGCTCCCCCGGTAGCCTTGTGGGGCCCTCGGGCACCGTCTTGCGTTGACTCTTTCTCCCAAAAATCACATATATTCCATAAAAAATCTCTGTAAATTTTTATCGCGTTTGGACTTCGTTTGGTATGGTTTTTCTGCGAAACAAAAAACATGCAAAAAACAGGAACTAGCACTGGGCACTAGATTAATAAGTTAGTCCATAAAAATAATATAAAAGTGCACCAAAACCATATGAAATTATTGTAAACATGGCATGAATACTTCATAAATTATAGATATGTTGGAGATGTATCAGCATCCCCAAGCTTAATTCCTGCTCGTCCTCGAGTAGGTAAATGATAAAAGAAATAATTTATGAAGTTCAAATGCTAGAATAGTGCATAAGTTTGATCAATGATAAATTCAATCACTTTTCCTAGTATGATAAACAACAACTCTTTCTCATAAATCTCATCATGATAAAGTAGCAATCAATTCACATGTTATGGTTTAAACAATGCACTCTCTTGAAACTTAACAACCTATGTTCTTAGTCACAAAACAATTTCAATTTATCTAATTTTCAGCAAAGTCTAAGCAAGAGCTTCACATACTCAATTATCATATATTCTTCTATGACTGCTACTACTCAAAGCATATTTTTAGAACAAATAGCATCCATCGAACACAGAGGAAGATAGGGGCTTAATGTTTGGCCTCCCAGCTTGCTTATCATAGAGATAATTGTCAACAACAATAATTCATGTTCAAATATATTTGACTGGATATATGTGCCTGGATCTTTCCCCACCACACGATGCTTGCCAAGTGGAGAATAATTGAGGTTGGAATAAGAAGTTGACTCAACATGAAAAGTAAATAGACAGGCCCTTTCGCAGAGGGAAGCATGGATTTGCTAATGTGCCAAAGCTCATTGCTTAAAACATAGATAATTTCATTTGAGAGGTGTACTTTTCCAATCAATGGTTTAACGACAAAGTTTTCAATATCTTCCATGCTAACACTACTGCAGGATGCTGCTAACACGACACATCAATCAGAGAGCCTTTGGCCAAACTATGTGCGATGCATGAATCGCAAACGGTATCGTAATAAAACCATCACCAATAAGACGAACTGTGTGTGATGGTGGAGACATCAAGCACGATTCAAATTAGAGCTGCATGTGCGATACGTGGCATACAGTTGATCCATACGAACTGTTTGCGATGAGCCAGAACAACATAAACGGTCAGCCAGATCGAGGTGTGTGCGATAGACGGCATACAGTTCACTCGGATGAACTGTTTGCGATTAGACAACACAACAGAAATGGTTAGCCAGATCAAGGTGTGTGCGATAGATGGCATACAGTTCACTCAGATGAACTGTTTGCGACGAGCCGAAACAACAGAAACGGTTCAACTTAAAAAGATGTGTGTGATACGCGGCAAATAGGTCAGTAATAAGAAATGTGTGGGAAGACCGATAACAACACAGACGATTCCTCCTAATAAGCTATGTGTGTTGTGGGCAAACGATTGCTACTATACAATTGTCAGTGATTGATGAAATCATCACCGACGGGTTCCCTAGTTTAGTGTGGCACCCCGGCTCAAAGGACCGGTTTACCCAGTGTTTCCAACCCAGAGATCATGTCTTCTGGAAACACACAACAACTTGGAACAGAACAGAACTGATCTTTATTAATATTGTACAAGTACAAGCTCGGGAGTTACATCAAGTAGCGAGGCTGGAAGCACTATACGTGCTATGACAATATCTACATTATTTATAGAACATCAAGGGCCTCAGCACTACTGGGTGGTTCTACGGCGTAGCGAAACATCGTGCGGGAAACTCCATCCCATCGGGACACTGCTGGGACACGGCCTAGTTAGCGTAGCATGAACCATCGGGACCTCCGTCCTCGGCTTCTCCTGCATCTGGCATGATACGCTAGGTGAGTACTTGGAATGTACTCGCAAGCTCACAGCAACCACAACAATGCAGCAAACAACAGCATGGCAATGAACATGTTATATGCTTAAGTTGCTTACTTACTGTTACCGAATATAAACTTACTCTCTTCTGGGTTGTACCACAACCCTTGGAATACTCGTAATCCACCGAGCACTTCCGAGCATAAGACAAGTTCTTCCATCATTATTATTATTATTATGGTTGACCACTCAGTGTGACCTAGTGCGGACTGTGTCCAATATCGTGGACGCGGCTATTCGAATAGATTCTTACACTCTGCAGAGGTTGCACACTTTTCCCACACCATGGAGCTCCTTGTCCCGTACCTCGGTACACTTCCCTTCCGGGTGGACCGGTGCTGCTCCAACGAAACTTGCCTAACCCCTGACTCCTCCACCGTACCACCGACAATCATCCTCCCCCGGAGCCATGCGCAGGGTGGCCCCTGTGTAACCCCGTGACACCTTCCACCGTGGTGGCCAACTAAACTATCCCAAACGGGGACGCCGACAAATAACTCAACTGGCTCACAAGGTTATCGTCGCCTACCTGATCAGGGTAGCACGCATGCATAACCCTCCCTCTTTGGTGGTACCGATAAAAGAGCACGCGGTCAGACCAAGTCAAGGCCGTCCCATTCCAGCAGATGTGGCTACACGGGTAAGTCCGGGTCGGTGGCACTTGATCAACCATTAAGCTTAGTTTTAGCAATTACATGACCAGCAAGGTTGTTTATCATGAATAAATTAATATGGCAGTAGCTATGCAACAATATATAATTTACTATGAATTATCACATATTAAAATAATGCAAATAATTCAACTAATAAACCAATACTATTGAAATGCTTCATGTAATGGATGATGTGGCTTGCCTTGCTCAGTTGGGTTGTCCACAAACTCCTGGTCCTCAAAACCAAAATGATTTCCTTCTGAAAATATTTTAAAATAGCAAAAGAAAATGTCACATAACACATTTCTGTTCACCAGAAATTCTATACTTGTGATAAAAATACCAAAATTTACCAGAAAATAGAGGGGCTCAAGACAAAACCAATGCAAAAAGAATCAATTGATTTGGACTTGTGGATAAAAAGTAATGGACAGTCAAAGTTACTGGTCAAAGTTGGAATTTAACAGAAATTTGAGAATCTCTGGAAGGGCCACGTCGAAGGCGTAAAACGCCAGGGCGCCTCCACTTACGTACCGCTTCGGCGCGCGGCGGGTCATTGACAGGTGGGGTCGGTTGGGACTTAAACAGAAAGAGAGGGAGAGGAACAGAGACGGGCGGCTCACCGATGGCGATAGCCGGAGTTAGCGACGGCGGCGAGGTCGGGAGATGGCGGAGATGGATCGGCCACACGACGGCGGTCCTCCCTGTACCAGTAGCATCTCCGGGGACGGCCTGACGGCGTTGCCCCCTTCCTCTCCGGCGGCGGTTGGTTTCGGGGGTCGGCGGCGGCGGCAAATCCGGCAGAGTTTTGGCTAGGCAAGAGGTCAGGGGAGGTCATGGTGATGCACTGAGCTCGTGTATGCGGTCGGGCAGAGCTGGGGTGGAGCAAATTGAGCTGGTGGCGGAGTTGGCTGGGCTGCAGAATGCCGGTGAGCTACGAGGCCAGAGGGCCTCTCGGCCGTGGCTCGATGCTCTGGTGGGCGATAGGAAGTGGAGGGAGTGGGGTGAGGAGTGGGAGAGGCCGGGGAGGCCTATTTATAGGGAGGGGCGGAGCTTCTGGAGTCGGGCGGCGCCGCGGCCACGTCGCCGGAGCGAGGACTGTTAGCTGGCTGGCGCGGCGCGGGCGACGTGATGGAGGAGGCAGGAGGAGTTAATGCGCGCAGTGGCGGCACGCGAGGAAGAAGATGGCCAGCGAGGGCACAGTGACAGCACAGGCGCCACAGTGGCCGCGTGCGGTGGCGGCCGGCGGGAGCGATTCCGGCGAGGGGGAAGGGTCTAGGGCGGCCAGGTGGACGGAGGGGAGCTCGTTGGCGCGCGGAGACAAGGTACGGTGACGCGGTCGTCACGCTCCGACGTGACCCGTGCCTGCCGGCGCCCAAAGCGCGGTTTTGGCAGGGCTGTCCATGCGGTCACCGCGTGCACAGGCACACGCGGCGCGAGCTGGCCTGCCAGACCGTGTCTAGTGTGCCGACCTTGCACACTGGAACCCTCTCGTGGCACTGGTTCACCCAGAGACTCACTGAGCTGAAGTGTAGCATCAACAATTGTTTGCTATCAGAAACTTAGGAGAGATCTGGAGAGGAGATGAGCTGGATATGAAACCAATGGAGATGTCTGGAGTGATCTACGTTGGAAGGACTACAAGCTGGCAAGATTTGAGAAACTTTGGCCAAGATTTGAACATGGTTCATGTACAAATGCTATTCTGGCCCAGAAACTTGGTGAGGTTGTTGCACTCACATGGGTGATCTACTGGAGCTGAAATTTGGTGTGTAGGGGTTATTTGGTGATGCCAAGATGTCATAAAAATTTCAGCTCAAATGGATGCCTCTAGCTGGTCCTTCCTTCACAGAGGTTTGAAATGAGCAGAAACTTGGCAGAATATTTCTGCTGGAAATTTATACTGGACAAGGAGATGTTTTTGGATATTGTGGCAAGATAAGTTCCCTAGTATCTCAGGGAATTATTTGAGAGTTTTTTGATCTGAGGAAATACGGGTTGCTTCACAAAGGGCCAGTGCTGTCCAGAAGACAAATGGAATATTCTGGACAAAATTTTGTACTGGACCATGAAATGTTTTTGAAGATTGTGGGAGTAGATGATTACAAGAAGGTGTGGTATTAATTTGGGATTTTTCTGATCCTCAGAACTATTGGTTGCTTCACAACCCATAGTGAAGACAGATTTTCCCAAAGAAGAAAATGGATTGTTTTGAAAGAATTGAAAATTGGAATTTGATCCAGAAGGTGTGTGACAAGATTTTGGCAAGATATTGAGGGCTTTGGATCACTCAGAGAGAAATTCAAAGGTTTCCCAAGTCCAAAGTCAACTGAAAAGGTTTCAAAAACTATGCAATTTGCAAATAAAACCAGAAAAATTTCGAAAAGAAAAAGTTGCCAAAAACCAGGGTGTCACATTTAGCCCATGGGCGATGTGATTTGCTCTGCCCGCACAACATCTATGCTCTATCTACAGAACAACAACATATATACTTATAAGAACATGATTGCATAACCAAATTAAACATCCAATTACATAAGTGACTACCCACACCAAAGTAAACAATTACATTCATACTAAACTAGGAGAAACAATCATCTAATCATCTACTTCTTGTTGTGACGACGCTTGCCATTGCTCTGCATCCGACCAGATCCCTGGACATTTTGGGGAAGGAGGCACTTCCTCATGTTAACGATCCGCCTGTACATCTCGTAGCTCGTGTACGCCTCCTTGGCCGTGTACATGATGTGAGCTTTGTCGAGTTTCTCCATCTAGGCCGAGTGCCAGGCACGCTTGTCCTTGTTGCAGGAATCCTTCATGTCTCTATAGTAGGGGTCGATGATGGCCTCAGCGAGGTGAACCAGTGAGTCCTTCCCATGCTTCTTGCTGCCCCAGATCTTGTATTGGCCCTGGATGTCGACAAGATTCTGGCAGGCGATGCCCGAATTCTGGAGCACCTTTACATCATTGGTGATGTCCACCGTAGCGAACATGTAGTGGGGGTTGTTGACAAACCTGGCGAAACACTCGCAAGGCCTTGTGGCCAGGCAGTAGTGGTAGACGAGGACGTGAATGCGCACACACATCTGGGCGACGGTGACCTAGTGATGAGACCCGGCACAAGCGCGGGTGTACTCGAGGTCGAACCCGACCACGTTGTACTTCTCCGCAGCAAGCAACAGCTCCATAGTGTGGATGGAGTTCTCCACCCAGATCAGGTTGTTGGTGTACACCACCAAGAGCTCCGTGAACCTTCTGTGCGTGTCCACTATGGCATGCATGGTGAACTGCCACTAGTCGTCGGCAGCTGCTGGGAGCGCCATTGGAGCTGCGCAGGATACCCTCTCTGTATTTGTCGTTGTGGGTGTGCTTCTTGCAATACTGGGGCGCGATCGAAATGTTGAAGAGACACAAGGATTAAATGGCCGCTGTAATAAATGGGGGCCGGACGGGCTGCAATCGGCACGTCTCGTCACATCGTTCCCGGCGGAGGATTACAATGCACGCTAGCTTGAGCACAGCACATGCGTTTCATTTCGCTACGCATGGGCTCGAAGAGGCACCAATGTATCATTGGTGAGCCTGTTCCCGCGCAACCGCGCAAGCTTCCCGCCCGGCTCATTTGGCCACACGTCGGCTCAGAGGGGCCAATCGTGGGCGTTTATTGGCAAAAGCTTTGCAAAAATGAAGTGTGTGGAATGACTTAGGCTCCTCCCAATGCTCCACCTTGTACAGTTGCTAAGCCTGCCACATAGGTGAAAAATCTGATGTGGCAAGTTAATTTGGAGAAGAGAGATGAGTGTGGTGACCTCATAACCCACAAGTATAGGGGATCAATTGTAGCTTTTTCGATAAATAAGAGTGTCGAATCCAACGAGGAGCTAAAGGTAGAATTAATATTCCCTTCAAGTTCTATTGACCATCGATACAACTCTACGCGCACTTAACATTCACTTTACCTAGAACAAGTATAAAACTATTTTGTAGGTGATAGGATAGGTTTGCAAGAATAAAACTAGAAGTGCTTAGAGGAAATAAAACTACGAGTAATTTGCAAGATAATAGAAGTTAGTTGTTTAGTAGAAAGTTTTTATAACACAAGAGAATGATTTGTCCATAGGCAATCGATAACTAGATCGGTAATCATTATTGCAATTTTATATGAGGGAGAGGCATGAGCTAACATACTTTTCGTACTTGGATCATATGCACTTATGATTGGAACTCTAGAAAGCATTCGCAACTACCAAAGATCATTAAGGTAAAACCCAACCATAGCATTAAGTATCAAGTCCCCTTTACTCCCATACGCAACAACCCCCTTACTCAGGTGTAAGCTTCTGTCACTCTAGCCACCCACTATAAGAGAATTATGAACGTATTGCAAACCCTACAGTGGGAATCCCTCACGCTTGCGTGACACGGAGGGCACCATAGGACAGCACCAAAATAAAACATACAACTCAAACCAATCACGATCATCAATCAACCCATAGGACAAAAAGAATCTACTCAAACATCATAGGATGGCCACACATCATTGGATAATAATATGTAGCATTAAGCACCATGTTTAAGTAGAGATTACAGCGGGGAGAAGAGGTGTTACACCGCTACATAGAGGGGGAGAGAGTTGGTGTTCACGGTGGTGAAGTTGTTGGTGTAGATCGCTGTCACGATGGTTCCCCCCGGCGGCGCTCCGGCGCCACCGGAAGAGAGGGGGAGAGAGCGCCCCTCCTTATTATTCTTCCTTGGCCTCCCCCTAGATGGGAGGAGAGTTTCCCCTCTGGTCCATGGCTGCCATGGCAGTGGTGGGGCAGGAGCCCCTCCGAGATTGGATCTCTCTCTCTGTTCTCTTCTGTTTCGCGTTCCTGTTTTCTAGCCTTTCACTGTTTCTTAAATTCCCGGAGATCCGTAACTCCGATCCGGCTGAAATTTTAACATGATTTTTTTCCGGATATTAGTTTCCTTGCGCCTGAAGAAGAGCCCCAACCAACTTACGGTGCACCCACGAGGCACCACCGTGCACCTGGGGGGGCCGCGCCCTGGTGGCTTGTGGAGGCTGTGGGCCTCCGTTTGCGTTGATTCCACCTCCCAAAAATGACATATATTCCAAAATAATTCTCCATAAAATTTTATTGCATTTGGACTTCGTTTGATATGGATTTTCTGTGAAACAAAAAACAAGCAGAAAACAGGAACTGGCACTGGGCACTGGATCAATATGTTAGTCCAAGAAATCATATAAAATGTTGCGAAAAGTATGTGGAAATTGTAGGATATTGGCATGAAACAATCAAAAATTATAGATACGACGGAGACGTATCAGCATCCCCAAGCTTAATTCCTACTCGTCCTTGAGTAGGTAAATGATAAAAAGATAATTTTGGATGTGGAATGCTACCTAGCATAATCTTGATCATATAATTTAATCATGGCATGAATATTAAGACACGAGTGATTCAAAGCAATAGTCTATAATTTGATATAAAGACATCAATACTCAAGCATACTAACAAACAACCATGTCTTTCAAAATATCAACGCTAAAGAAAGTTATCCCTAGCCCGTTATGCTCAATCATTGATCCATTCATGAAACACACTCAACATTAACTACACCCAATGCACAAGCATGACAATAGTGCTCTCCAGTTGGTGCTTTATAAGAGAAGATGGAGACTCAATAAAAATAAAAATGCATAAAAGTAAAATAGATAGGCCCTTCATAGAGGGAAGCATAGATTTGCAGATGTGCCAGAGCTCAAAGCTTAAATTAGAGAGATAAAATTATTTTGAGAGGCATGCTTTTCCTGTCAATGAAAACGACCAAGAATTCCCAATATCTTCCATACTAGACACATCATAGCCGGTTCCCAAACTAAAAATAAAGTTTATTTCCTTTCCACCGTTCTTTCACAATCCATGGCTAGCCGTATCCACGGGTGCCCTCCATACCAACACTTTCCAAGGAATTTTGTTGTTATTAATTTTTGATTCATTGTGGGACTGGGCATCCCTATTACCAGCCACTCTCTCGTGCAATGACAAGTGAATAAACACTCATCGTGAGATTAACACACCTAGCATGGAAAATATTGGCCACCCCCTGCCGTTCATGAGCCGTACAGGCACACAAAACCGAAAATTATTTTGAAAAATTAGAGTTGGCACATGCAAATTTACTTGGAACGGCATGGAAATACCGCATATAGGTAGATATGGTGGACTCATTTGGCACAACTTGGGTTTAAGGAGTTTGGATGCACAAGCAGTAATCCCACTTAGTACAAATGAAGGCTAGCAAATAGATTGAGAAGCAAACAACCAGAAAACGAAAACGGTCATAAGCATGCATTGAGAATAACTAACACTGAATAATGCACCATAAGTAGGATATAACTTCGTTGCATAACTATTGACTTTACGTGCATGCATAGGGAATCACAAACCTTAACACCAATATTCTTACTTAATCACAATTACTCACTAGCATAACACATATATTATCATCTCCATATCGCAAAACTATTGCAAGGAATCAAACATATCATATTCAGTGATCTACAAGGTTTATGTAGGATTTTCTGACTAACCATGTGAATGACCAATTCCTGTTGACTCTCTAAATAGATATAAGTGAAGCAAGAGAGTTTAATTCTTTCTACAAAAGACCATGCTCTAATAAATATAAGTGAAGTGAAAGAGCATTCTTCAAATAACGGTTTTATATAAGTAGAGAAACAGGCATCCAAACTTCAAATGATATAAGTGAAGCACATGAAGCATTCTATAAAGCCATACTCAAAAGATATAAGTGAAGTTCAAAGAGCATTCTATAAATCAACCAAGGACTATATCATACCAGCATGGTGCATAAAATAAAAGGGAAAAATAAACACAAAATACGCTCCAAGAATTTACGCATATCATGTGAACAAAACAAAAACCGAGACATACCGATAATTGTCGAATAAAGATGGGATGCCTTCCGGGACATCCCCAAGCTTAGACGCTTGAGTATCCTTGAATATTTACTTGGGGTGCCTTGGGCATCCCCAAGCTTGAGCTCTTTCCTCTCCTCATTCTTCTCATATCAATACCTCCTCGATCTTCGAACACTTCAGCCACACAAAACTTAACCGAACTTTTTATTAGCGGGGTTAGTACATATAACATCAAATCCCATCATGTCCTGCCATAACATTATTGTATAATTATAATCAAACATTACCCACTGTATTCTATCACAATTCTATAGCTCCCAAGTCAATGGGGCTCAACAAGATTTCAAACATAAGCAAATAACGAAACTATAACAGCAATCTGTGAAAACAGGACAGTCTGTAAAGATGCAAATATTACATATACTTATGTAACTCAACAAATTATGAAAAATTAGGAATAAATAAATAATTTTCATAGAAGTACTGTGTAAAAATTTCAGAATTTTTTCATGTTCCAGTAAAAAATGTAAATTCACGCACTACAGCAAAAGTTTCTGTTTTTGCACTGCACATACCAAACAAGCAATTTAAACATCCTAACAATAAATCTTGGCACATTGTTTTTATAATACAATGGATTTGTACAAGGGGATAATTATTTTTGTTGAAAAGTTTCTGTAATTCAAGATTTTCAAAGTTTCCTTGGGCATGAACAAAGTTCAAGGAGCTCCGCCACTTCAACGGTGCTCGTCTTTCTTACTTTCACTTTTCTTTTTGAAAAAGTTTTAGGTTCCCCTCTATATTTTTTTGTTTTTAAACTTTCTAAAAGCACTCAACAGAAATAAATGACTCTCTAAAACTTCCGGGTTGTCTCCCAGGCAGCGCTTTCTTTAAAGCCATTAAGCTAGGCATAAAGTGCTCAAGTAATTGATCCACCCGGATCCCAAGGTATATCAAAGCCAATTTTAATTAACAATGATTTGTAATTTAGTAGTGAGCACCAAGCAACATATATCATGCAATGACGAAGTCTAACTCTCTTCCTATGCATCGGCATGACATAAAAGAACAATTCATGCACATCAAGTAAAGGCCAATGCATAGTATAAACAGTTTCTTGCAATTTTATCATATTGGAAACATAGAGAGGCGGAGATGTAGTTACTCTCTCATAATAATTGCAATTAGGAGTAGCAAGCACATGCATATTATGTCCATCAAAATTATCATGTGTAGTAGTAAAACACAACCCATCCTTAATAAGCACAAACTTCTTCGATATAGTGTAGTTTGGAGAATTCAAAAAGATAATAGGACTATCATGTGTGGGTGCAATAGCAACAATTTCATGTTTAACATAAGGAACTATAGCAATTTCATCTTCTTAAACATAATTTAAATTGGCATCATGGCCACAAGCATAGCAAGCATCAATTTCATCAAAAAGGGATATTTCAAACGAATCCAAGGGATCATAGCAATTATCATAGCATTCATCCTTCGGTAAACATGAAGGGAAATTAAACAATGTATGGGATAAAGAGTTACTCTCATCAGAAGGTGGGCACGGGTGATCAATCCGCTCTTCCTCCTTTTGTTCTTCGCTCTCCTCCTCAATTTTTTTCATCTAATGAGCTCACAGTGGCATCATTTTCTTCTTCCACAGGAACCTGCAAAATATTAGTCTCTTCTTGGACAGAGGGGACTTTCTCAATAAACTCATTAATATCGGCATTGTATTCGTAATTCTCGTAGCAATATTTAAGTATAGCAAAATTTTCAGATCTGTAGACAGCATCATCACAATCTTCATACTTTTCAAACAAAGATTCAGTTTCATAAGCACCCTTAAAAGCAACAAATTCTTCTATTCGTTCCACATCATAGTAATCATATATACCATTAGCATAAGAAGCCAAGGTTTCATTATCATTAAATTTACATGAAAAGGGAAGGTGTGGAGCCTTCATCCTAGAGCAACAAGTATAATCACATCTCAAGCATAAATTCCAAGCATACCATTGCAAATAATCAATTTGATCCCATAAGAGTTTCCCTTTTTGAGACAAGCGATAATCCCTAAAGTATTCACGTTGATCCAACGTGTCTCCCATTATCAAGTTGAATGGGGTTTTCTCAGGATTATCAAAGTAGTGTTTAATGTTTTCCACATAATGAGCATCGAGGGTTTTAGGAGGTTCCCCATCTCCATGAGTAGCAAGTACAACTAATTTTTTTGGTATTTCGTGTTCCATATCCATAACTAAAGATAGAGAACAACTTAGAATAGAAAACAAAATCTACTTAGTGATAAAGCAAACAAGCACACACGAGAATATCAACCCCACGCTATTGCTCCCCGGCAACGGCGCCATAAAAAGGTCTTGATAACCCACAAGTATAGGGGATCAATTGTAGGTTTTTCGATAAATAAGACTTTCGAACCCAATGAGGAGCTAAAGGTAGAATTAATATTCCCTTCAAGTTCTATCGACCACCGATACAACTCTACGCGCACTTAACGTTCGCTTTACCTAGAACAAGTATGAAACTATTTTGTAGGTGATAGGATAGGTTTGCAAGAATAAAACTAGAAGTGCTTAGAGGAAATAAAACTACAAGTAATTTGCAAGATAATAGAAGTTAGTTGTTTAGTAGAAAGTTTTTGTAACACAAGAGAATGATTTGTCCATAGGCAATCGATAACTAGACCGGTAATCATTATTGCAATTTTATATGAGGGAGAGGCATGAGCTAACATACTTTCCATACTTGGATCATATGCACTTATGATTGGAACTCTAGCAAGCATCCGCAACTACCAAAGATCATTAAGGTAAAACCCAACCATAGCATTAAGTATCAAGTCCCCTTTACTCCCATACGCAACAACCCCCTTACTCAGGTGTAAGCTTCTGTCACTCTAGCCGCCCACTATAAGAGAAATATGAACATATTGCAAACCCTACAGCGGGAATCCCTCACGCTTGCGCGACACGGAGGGCACCATAGGACAGCACCAAAATAAAACATACAACTCAAACCAATCACGATCATCAATCAACCCATAGGACAAAAAGAATCTACTCGAACATCATAGGATGGCCACACATCATTGGATAATAATATGTAGTATTAAGCACCATGTTTAAGTAGAGATTACAGCGGGGAGAAGAGGTGTTACACCACTGCATAGAGGGGGAGAGAGTTGGTGTTGACGGCGGCGAAGTTGTTGGTGTAGATCGCCGTCACGATGGTTTCCCCCGGCGGCGCTTCGGCGCCACCGGAAGAGAGGGGGACAGAGCCCCTCCTTCTTCTTCTTCCTTGGCCTCCCCCTAGATGGGAGGAGAGTTTCCCCTCTGGTCCATGGCTGCCATGGCGGCGGAGGGGCAGGAGCCCCTCCGAGATTGGATCTCTCTCTCTCTGTTCTCTTCTGTTTCGCGTTCCTATTTTCTGGCCTTTCACCGTTTCTTAAATTCCTGGACATCCGTAACTCTGATCGGGCTGAAATTTTAACACGATTTTTTTCCGGATATTAGCTTCCTTGCGCCTGAAGAAGAGCCCCAACCGACATACGGTGTGCCCACGAGGCACCACCGCGCGCCTGGGGGCGGGGCCGCACCCTGGTGGCTTGTGGAAACTGTGGGCCTCCGTTTGCATTGATTCCACCTCCCAAAAATCACATATATTCCAAAATAAATCTCCGTAAAATTTTATTGCATTTGGACTTCATTTGATATGGATTTTCTATGAAACAAAAAAACAGGCAGAAAACAGGAACTAGCACTAGGCACTGGATCAATATGTTAGTCCAAGAAATCATATAAAATGTTGCCAAAAGTATGTGGAAATTGTAGGATATTGGCATGAAACAATCAAAAATTATAGATATGACGGAGACCTATCATGACCCCAGGAAGAAACAATGCCAAGCGCGTGAACCTAGGCAAAACATTTAAATGATTGAAGCCCACCACTGCATGAAGAACTTTAGTTGCTAAATCATTGAAGGAAGGAAGCTTAGCTAGAAGAAGGTAAGCACCTATGCATTGGGGAGTATAGTTGCTAAGCTATTTAATGTGCTTAATTAGCACCTCATCTATGCACCTGCGTGCAATAATGTCGAATATCGCTGTCTGAGTACGCAATATAGATCGTCTGTGATGAGATCGATAGGGGAAACACATTCGAGAATGGTAAATAAAATCAAGTCCATTAAGGTCCATATATTAATCGTCCATTGCATATTAAGGTCAAAATAGTACTACCAATGTACAAGTCTCATACGATGCCATTTCAACGTTTGTACCACAAATTCCAGAAATATTACAAGATGCTAAATCTAAGTTTACAACATTCAAACTGATATTATAAATGAAATTCAGCTCATGCAGCTGTAGACGCCCACGCTGATATGCTGAACAAGAACATATGAGAGGTTCAAACTGATATTACAATTAGTTTCACCACCTCAACATTTCTGCAAAGGGATCAACCACTAACAAGTCATGTATGGGCTTGACGTAATGACTTCCGAGTACTTTGTCAACTGAACTTCCAAAATGAAATTCAGCTTCTGCAGAGCCTTTTCCATTCTGCCGTAACCGCCGGCGCTGATCAGCAAACCATTCAGGTTTGCGCGATAAATGTAGGGCAAACCTCATTACCTTTAGCACACTTGCTCTCACAATGAACCTGGCAAATATAATCTCCAGTAAGGTCCCTCGGTAGGAGTTCAAAGTAATTTCTGAGAGATGGAGATCAAGGCATTCAATGGGATTGTTATATTGTATCATATTATCCACTACCGTGCCTAATCGTATCTGCAAAAGAAGAGAACGTATTAGTGCCTACATGCAGTTTTGAACACTGCAGGCCTCTTAGATTTGCAGGATTTCTAAAATACACGAATAGAGTGACATGCCATCTTCGATCCTACATGATTAACATGGGCGTTCGATTACACTCTAGGAAAACGTAGGCTTCTTCACAAGAGGTTGGAGTGGATGGAAATTTTCCTATGAAAACTAGTACATATGAATCCAAAGGAGAAATACTTATGGATTGTAACCATATGAATCAAGCAACCACTATAGGAAAAAAACATCTATGTACTGAAATCCTCCAAAATTCCTTCAGAAATCATAGTACATTCGTCATTGTAAACTTGGGAAAAGGTACCAAAAATTGAACTCCCTTGTGTTTAACATTTAACAGGAAAGGAGCATCACCTCGATATATAGCTTCTCCAGGCACGGAAAGCATCTCAGGAATCTGATAACTTGGTCGAGGTCGGGGCCGATAGATTCTAGTGTCAAGATCTTCACTGTGCGCAGATATGGGGTCAAGCTTGTCGGAATCATTTTCTGGATGACAGACGAACATATATACATATTCAAAATTAGAAAAAATGTTAATTTCAAGAAGAAGGAGAGGAAGAAGGAGACTATTGTACCTGAATGGGTATGGATCCAATAACAAGTTCGGAGAATTTGACAGACGATTAAACCACCACTGTCAATTTCGGCGCAGAAATGACACTGATTCTTGTTGGACCTTGTTGATCAACTACAAGTAATCTCTCAAGTAAAGGTGTGTCCTCAATGACCATATCGTGATACACCTTATGTGATCTCTTGTTGCAACACCAGCAACACACATAAATTGTCCGGAGAGTCATGGAGGTGATGTGGAGGCTACTCAACCCATTGATCACCTGAAGACGAAGGTACTCGAGCGCAGTACAGCCTCGGAGCAGGCGCTCCATGTCCTTCTTGGGGATGCAGACGGCGACGAGCTCGAGGTGCTTCAGTCGAGGGAGAAAAAGAGCGGGCGCGTCAATAATCAGGGGGAAATGGCATTTCATGAACCTGCCGAGGCGCAGCATGGGCGCGAGGTGGAGCACGGACAATGGCAGCGAGCGCATATGTCCATCATTAAAACTGAGCTCCTCAAGCTGATCTAGGGCGGGGGATAGGAACCACTCGTCAAGCTTGGCTCGGTCCTTGCCGTTGGAACGGAACTTGCCCGTGCTAAGGCCTCTGATTGGGCCACGGTACATGCCGAGGATCTGGGACAATGCGTCCAAGCTTTTGCGATAGCCATGGTAGAGCTTGTGGACGTCGATGAGGTCAAGAGGGGTGGGGTGCCATAGGAGGCGCCACCGCCGGGAGAGGACGGTTGTCTGTGTGCCATCTGCTACCAACATATCATCCGGGAGGCTGCTGATGAAGTCTAGGCCCGCCGGAGTCGCTTGCGGTTCAGGCTCGACCCGCCTCCGCTTGTTGGCAGCCTCGTCCTCCACCTCCAGAGTCTCATCGGCGGCGGTGCTATCTGATAGGAGTGGAGGAGTGGGAGGATACGGAATATTTAGTTAGAACAGGGCAGAAGAAAAGTGTATTGTTAATTAGAAGTTACTAGGTACGAACAGACTTAACAGAGTCAGAAAATGAAATCCCAATTGGTTGCTTAAATACTACACAATTACTTTGATATTGCTACGTAAGTCAACATGCAGATACTTGAAAAGAACACTTACTTCGAACAAAGTCTGGACGGATGATGTCGTCGGGGAAGATAACATTTATCATATGACCAGGCTCTTTCAGGTGCAGTGTAATTTTAGTGCCAGCTCTCAGTACATAAACCTTAGAAATTTATGTCCAAAGGCCCACGTCAAAATAGGAGTGACAAGCATCTTCATCAAGCTTTACAGAAACAACGATGGTAAATCCATGGTTTGTGTTCAATATGACATCCCTGGAGTATTCATGTATGTAAAGGCCAAGATTTTGTACTACAATTGTTCTTGCAAAGCAAGGGATGTACTGCAGGAAATGATAAGATTGGTAAATAATAGGGTAACATGCAAATATGTGAGTAAATGAAAGAACAGTACAACAGTTGAAATCAAAGGACAAAAATTATAATTAAACAGATAATGTAACCATGATGTCAAGCAATGCAAATATGAGAGTAATCGAAAGAACAATACAACATTAAATTGCCTAATATAGAAATAAGGAAAAAAATCCCCTTTTGACGTATATGCTGCATGTGGCACCATTTAGCCTAATGTAGCAATATATAGTATATGTTCAGAAAAGTAGGCCATGCCAACCGAGGTAGGGTGAGATTGAACATACTGTGCGCTTCTTGAAGTCATTTGGTATGGTGAGATGGAACTTCTCAGCTGTCTGGCCGAGGCCGCATAGGCATGCTATGTCCTTGTACTGTACACTCTACGAATGAAAATCCTCGAATCAGCTAGAAGAAAAATGTACTCACGGCGATTTCGGCCAGGTGATTAAAAGGGGTAGACGGACTATGATAAGAGATAAGTGAATATTTCAGTAAATTAGTTACCTGGTTCTCCATGAGAGAGAAAACCCCAACACCACAGATTTCCCAATCGGGCGGAGCTGGGCCGACGGCGAGCAGCGTCGAGAAAGTCGGTGGCGGCAAGCGGCAGTGGTGAAATGCGGTGGGGTTTGGCGGCAGCCGGCAGTGGCTACATGCGTCGAGCTAAGTAGTTGCCGCGGTGATAGGCGGTGACATGCAGAGTCGTGGAGGAGTGCAGGTGTGGATGGGGATGGGACGGGGGGGATGGCGGGCGGGGGTGAGGGTTTTGAGACGTGGGGGGTGGTGACGTTTTTTTTAATTGGGTAGTGAGGGTTTTCTGTCCCAGAATAATGCGTTTCAGAGGCAACGGTTTGGTAGACCCAACCGTGTGTGATTAATATCACTCCGGTCCGGTGTGAGGGTGATACAGAGTGCCGTTCGATCTGTGTACATCCTACGGTGCAGACTTGCGATCCATGGGGATGCGTTCTGGCCAATCAGAACACATCCCCATGGATCGCCAACCGTGTGTTTTGAGACGTGGGGGGTGGTGAGGGTTTTTTTTAATTGGGTGGTGAGGGTTTTCTGTCCCAGAATAATGCGTTTCAGAGGCAACGGTTTGGTAGACCCAACCGTGTGTGATTAATATCACTCCGGTCCGGTGTGAGGGTGATACAGACTACCGTTCGATCTGTGTACATCCTACGGTGCAGACTTGTGATCCATGGGGATGCGTTCTGGCCAATCAGAACACACGTGCCGCGGCACAATGAAAGTCCTCGCACACAGTTCCACTCTGGAAAAATCACCAAGTTTCATGGTGGGGTCCACATTTCCTTCGTCGTTTGACATTGAAATTGTTACCCACGCTAAACATTCACCCTAATATGCACAGTACGTGTTCAAATTTTTTGCCAACTCTCCATACGTAGCTGTGCGAGTTGTGCGCAAATGGTTGCTAGTATAAAATTGTGTGGGAAGACCGAAAGTAACATAGACGATTCACGCTAATAAGTTGTGTGTGTTGTGGGCAATCATAGGTTGGTCTAAGAGAAGCATAAAATTCCATCAAACAAACTAAATGCATACTCATCCCACATCTAGATAGAAATAAGCATAGATATAAACATACTCAGGCATAGATAATAAGCGTACTCAAGCATATAGCTCAACCATAGTTCCACCGATAATGATAAGCATACTCAAGCCTAGATATAATTAAGACGCACAAAATAGATAGCTAGCGTACTTCTGAACATAACCATAGTTCAACGGGTCTCCAGGCCTGCACGAAGGTGAAGCTTCTCCAGGTACTCAGCGTATGCGGCGTGCGCCACCCTACGAGAATACTTCTGCTTGAAGGAGCCAACGGCTCTTCCTCTTGCATGCGCCAGAACACTTTCAAACGCGTGATGAAGGATTTGGTTGCAGAACGGGCATCCAAAGCCCCCATTCTAGGTCCAAACATGCCTGTTATGGTCTCCAGCATAAAGCTCCCTGAGCTTTTGCTTCTTGAACTTCCTCTGGCTATCTTCATCCTCACTGTCGACATAGTCAGATAGCACCTATACATATAGTAAAAAATGTGGCATCGGTATATTTTATTATTTTATAATGCGAATTCTGTAGATAGAGTTTATGAAACATAATATATCCTGTGACAGCGTGAACCCTAAATCATCAAGTGATCTTGATGAAAGAAATGCATAAATTGAGAGCACACAACTTAGTGCAACAAAATTAAGAGGCTGATTGGTTTGCTACCAACATTTGGCAAAATCAAAAGTTGCCAACATTTCTGAGATTGGCAATGAAAATTGGTATATGCAACCAATCTCTAGCCAACATTTGGCAGTTGCCAAAATTAGGATTAGTATTTGATGGCTGTTATTCTAGACAGATCCAAAGATTTTGGTTCGGTTTTTTTAGCACAATCATCTATGTACATTCAAAATCATTTATAGGACATATATGTAGGACATTCAAAATGAATTCTCAAGATCTGGCTACAAAATATTAGCAGAAACACTAACCCTAGTCGGATTATTAGCAGAAACAATAACTCTTGTCGGATTATTAGCAAAAATCATTTGTATAGAACAAACAATTAATCACTAACCCTAGACGGATTATTAGCAAGATTTTGGTTCGATTTTTTAGCACGATCATCTATGTTCAACCCAATCTGGTTTTTTTGGCACAAACATATATGTAGGACATTGAAAATCAATTCTCAAGATCTGGCTACGAAATATTAGTAGAAACACTAACCCTAGTCG
Source organism: Elymus sibiricus (assembly GCA_039707655.1). Classification (NCBI taxonomy): domain Eukaryota; kingdom Viridiplantae; phylum Streptophyta; class Magnoliopsida; order Poales; family Poaceae; genus Elymus; species Elymus sibiricus. The sequence continues at coordinate 130,290,325 of CM077666.1, read as the reverse complement.
GATTATTAGCAAAATATTAGCAGAAACACTAACCCTAGTAAGATTATTAGCAAAAATCATTTGTACAAAACAAACAATTAATCACTAACCCTAGACGGATTATTAGCAAGATTTTGCTTCAATTTTTTTAGCACAATCATCTATGTTCAAGCCAATGTGGAATTTTTTTTGGCACAAACACATATGTAGGACATTCAAAATCAATTCTCAAGATCTGGCTATGAAATATTAGTAGAAACACTAACCCTAGTCGGATTATTAGCAAAAATCATTTGTGCGGAACTAACAATTAATCACTAACCCTAGATAGAGGATTATATTTGCAGAGAACATATAACCATAGGATTTATATTCCAAATAGGGGGAGGCAGGACTAACAAGCGAAAACCTAGGATTATATTTGCCAAAAAATGGGTATAGATGACTAACCGGTTCTCCGTCGTCGTCGGAGTCGTCGCCGTAGTGGTCATCGGAGTCGTTGCCGGAGTGGTCGTCGGGGTCGCTATGGACCTCCGGCTCCGGCTGGGAAAGCACGATGGTGGCGACGACTTCACGGCCGCGTTTCTGCCCACGCGAGACCTCGTCTGCGGTGAAGGCAACCTCTGGGCCCGGCTTCACGCGGTGCTATGCTTCACCAGCCCCGGCATCCCCACTCCCTCCCATGGTGCGCTTTGTCGGCATCCTGATACACTTCAGACGGTGGTGACGACTGAGAATAGCATCGAGGATGCAGGCGGAGAGAGAGGATTGTGTGTGTAGCCAGAATATGGCGCGCCATTAATATGGAGCCGTGGGAGCGGAGCGGGCGCCAGTCAAAGGGCTAGCTCGCCTCCCGGCGAGCCTACGCAGCGGACTTCTCGCATGCCTATCGTCATTTCACACAGCTGCTCGCACGTCTCTCGATGACACTGCGCAGCGAACACGTCTCCCGTCAATTCACACACCTACTCGCATGCCTCCCAGTCTGCCTGCGCGGTGGACTGCTCGCATGCGTCCTGTCAACTCACGCCTGCTCGCACGGCACGCGAAACGCGTGGCGGCACGTATATTGTTTTTCTTTTTTGAGGATTAATTTTGTTGCTTTATTAATTAACCGAAGCATGGCACATACATTGTTAGTCTAATGCCCACGGTTTGAATAAATAAACCGTTTGTGATATTGTGTTCCAATTATTAATAATCTCCCGTTTGCAAGAAACTTATATCAAAACTTGTCTCGAATTTGACAAAAAAAACAATATCACAGTCTTTTTGGTGTCATATCATGACACCACAACAAGTTTCAAGAATTTTGACTAAGCTTTGGATTTACTGGAATTTAAAAATCAAGATTCTCAATGTTTGAAATTTCTTGCCATTTCTTGCATGGGGACTAAACGTGCACCCAAGGACACGCATATGATTTTCCAATCCATTTTGGTGCACTATCGCGTGTGCATGTAGTTCAAATTTGATTTTTACACATTAAATCCCTAGGAAATCAATCAATGTATAGAAATGTCTGAATGATCTCTGAAGTTTTTTCAAATTTTAACACGACACTCCTTTGGTCACATGTTCACAGCAGAAAAAGTTTGACATGCCTCGAAGTGGCGGTGGTGGTGCGGGGGGTGGGGGGTCTGGCACACTACGCGTCGTGAGCCTCCATGCGGGATTGACCAGTTTGTGAGGTAGGTGCCACATCAAAGTCATGAATTGGGTATTTAAAACATTACACAACCCTTTCATACATGTGTTTGGGCCACATGCATGCAGTGGTGGTCCTCGAACACTCCCTCGTGCAGTTATCAGCGATGCGCCCATTCGTTAGCCCGCACAGGTTATCACATTGACCGACAGCGGGAGGCATTTGACCAAATTGGTGGATTCATCTTGGCCTGTGTTACGGTGTAGATCATGGTGAGATTCTAGACCAAAGTTCGAGTGCGTGCGTACACATGAATCCATCCCACCGGCTCGAAGTGAGGAGACTACGCGTTGTGAATCTCCGTGTGGGGCGTTTCCAGTTTGCGAAGCAGGTGCCACATCAAAGTTGTGCATTGGGTATTCAAACATCACACGACACCTCTTTGGGCCACATGCAGATGGTGGTTGTCCTATAGCTATTTCGCGCGGTTATCGGCGACGCTTCCATCCGTGGGTGTTGTGGGAAACGACTATCTATGAGACCGAATGGGCCCCTTTGCGATTCGGCTCAGGGGACATGCATGGGACAAAGAGCAGATTTTCAGTAGGTGCAAGAACACGCGGGGTGTTTATCCAGGTTCGGGCCGCTATGAGCGTAAAACTCTACTCCTGCTCTGTGTTTGATCGTGTATGAACTCTGGTTACAGGGAGCGCAGTTTTTCGGCAAGGTGCACAGGAAATGCAGCTACTGCGTGTAATTGAGCTGGGTGTCGACCGTTCTACCTGTAGCCATGGGCCTCCTTTTATAGGCTAATGGGTTACCACAATGGCTAATACGGTCATTACAGAGTATGAATAGTGACTTGCACCGCCATCACGTCTATCTTCCAATGGGGTAAGAGAAACGCATTTAATGCACCGTTAGGTGCTACGTTGGGGAGGTGAAGCCTTGGGCAAAATATCTGTACCATCGGTCCTGGTGCCTTCCTGTAATCTCGACACGTCCCAGGGACGGGTGTCATTAAAGTTAATCTTGGTGTGGCATGCTGACACGTGCCTTGGCCGGCTATGTTGACTGCCTGCCCGCTCGACACCTAGCATACGAGCCTATCTGGTCGATGGTGAGGTGGAGCGGTAACGAGACAGAACAAGCCTGCTGGCACGGAGCTTGCCGGGCCTTGCTTGCCATCAACCATAGTCTTGGTCTTCACCTTGCCGGGGCGGAGCTTGCCGGCAAGGGTAGCGTCGATTTTTAGTACAAGAATAGTACTTCTCGATGACCTGCCTTGAGGTCTTCTTCACAGTCTTGGTGTTGAGTCTTGAGTCGTAGTTATCCTCTGTCAAGCCCTTGCCGGAAGGGAGGCTACAACTGCCTGTGCACAAGTCTGGGTACGAGGGCACCCATGTCTTAGTACACTGGCAGGAGCCCCTGGGTCTGGGCCACACGCGCATGCGAGGCGTCGTTGGGCTAGGCCCAAATAGTGCACAGGCGGCACGTGGCAGAAGATAACTGTCAAAATCTTCTCTTTTACCGCACCCGCCCACGATGCGCATTAAATGCGGGTGTGGGAAAGGTGGAGCGAAGCGGCGGCGGGAGGTGGTGCGGTTGAAAAGCGCGGCCACGTAGGACGAAAAAGAGCCAGCCCTTGCGCTTTCCCCATAAAAAAGGAAACCGCGAAGGGCGGTGCTCATTTATCCCCTCTTCCCAATCTAGCCAGTTCTCTGTCGTCTTCAACCTTGCATCAGAGCGCCTTTTTCTTCCACCACTGCGTCGCGCCCCCCGCCGGCTTCTGAATCCATCCACCTCGCGCAGCCATGGCGCCTAAGAGGAGTCGGAATAAACTGGGGAAGGCGGCTGATCTGGATGCGGAGGCGGGGGAAACGGAGTGGGCGGCACTGCGGAGGGGCAACATCGTCTTCAAGCCGGTGCTGGAGGAGAATGACCTGGTGGAGCGGTATGCGATCATGTGGGGGAAGGACACTAAAGCCCACTCCGTGCCTGATGTTCTTCCCAGCTCCGTTCAGCCCAGCGATGAAAAGTACCCCTTCTTCGTCGCTTACTTCTATTGCAGGCTCGTCCCCCCTTTTTCTGAGTTCTTCTACGAGATGATGTACACATACGGGTTCCACCTCCTAGATTTCACGCCGAATGCCATGACTTGTCTGGCTATTTTCTCGCATTTCTGCGAAAACTTTGTTGGAGTAATGCCCAGCGCAGCTCTGTTCCGCCACTATTTCATCCCTCGCATTGAGGCGGACACCCTCTTCGGCTGTATTGCTTGGATTCCTAGGGATGGGGACGCTTATCTCCCTAGGCTGTTTGATCGGGAATGGACCAAATGGCACGGAGAATGGTGCTGGATCAAGGACGACAGGTTCCCTGACTTCTGCAAGCCCGAAATGAAGAAGGTGAAGCGCGTCGAGGGCTGGGACCACTTTGACGACAAGGATGCCCAGCTCAAAATCGCCATGACCCACATTCTCCGCCTCAGGGCCGCCGGCCTCACCATCGAGATGGTGGGGGCCGACTTCCTTCGCCGCCGTATTGCCCCTCTTCAGAGTAGAGGAAGGCCTGCTTGGGATTACCAGAATGCGGCTGACATCATGCGGGTGAACATAGGGCTTCACACCAACCTGACGGTGTTGCAGCACGCGGCTCTCTGCGGCATGCACTTCCGTGCTGGCGGCAAATTTAACTGGCTGGCAGGCATGGTGCCGATGTGCAACAACTCCGCCAAGGATGCCATCGTCGCCATGACACTACTAGGAGAAAGCTTATAGATAGAACCTTAGCAGTAGCGCGGGGCTGGGTCGCAGCGCTACTGCTACTTAGTAGTAGCGCGTGGCACTTACCAGCGCTACAGGTAGGAAGGTAGCAGTAGCGCTGGCCTGTGAACCAGCGCTTCTGCTAAGTGGTCCCATCGTCACCCACCGGGGCTGCCCGTACCAGTAGCGTCCGACAAAAACCAGCGCTACTAATATTCCTGTAGCAGTAGCGCGTGTCGGTGGCCCACCGCTACCGCTATGTGTGCACGGTGCCAGCAGGTGGGCCCCTCTTAGCAGTAGCGATGGGCCACCGACACGCGCTACTGCTATAGAGCTTAGCAGTAGCACTGTTAGCAATACCGCGCTACTGCTATGCGTAGCAGCCACCTTTTCCCCACCCTCCCCCTTCCCCTTTCCCCTCTCCCTCCTCTAGCTCCCTCACTTAGTTCTTACTTCTCCTATCTCTCTTCTCTCCCCATTAATGCCCCCATCCACCATCTCCTCCATTAATGACCTCTCTTTCTCTCTAGCTTCTTCCTCACTTTATTTGTCTCTCCCTCCTTCCCTTTCCCCACTCCTACCTTTGTCTCACTAGCTAGCTCTCCCTCCGTCTCCACTAGTTAGGTAGAGCATCTCCTTCGAACTAGATCTACCCATTTTTGAAGTAAGCCATGCATCTTTGTCCACTACTTGTGCTCGATCCCTCTCTCAGGACGATAGGTGAGTAAAAAGTTGTGCTTTGCAAGAATGGAAATGTGTGTGTTTGCGCTATGATGGTGGGAATGTGCGTGTGGCATGCATGAGTTGCCGCCTATGTGTGTTTGTCGGATCGTGCTTGACATGAGTTGCTTATGTTTTGCCGAAATGTCGATTTATTTCCGTTTCGGCGAATTTCGGGCAAACTCTATATGTCCTATTTTTAGGGAAGGTCATGCCGAATTTTTGTATGACTTTGATGTATGCATATGCATGCATGGTAATAATTTTTTTGCTTATTATACCGCCCAGGCAATCATGAAGGTCAGTGGAAGGGTGGTGGAAAGATGGTTGCGATCCGCGGTGCACGACATGTATTCAAATAACCGGACTGGGATTTTATGTCCGTGTAGAAGATGGAAACTAATCGTCATCTTGGACCCCTTTGACCGTGGGAGTTTGAAGGCGCACCTGCTCATGCATGGTTTCATGGATGGCTATACTCGGTGGACAATTGAAGATGACGATGAGGATGTCCACATGGCAGGCAATAACGACATGGGGCTAGACGAAGAGATGACCGACGATGGACCCAAAGATGAGGGCATGGGACATGGCGGCGGAGAAGAGGCCGAACACGGCGGGGAAGAAGCCGTACACGGCGGAGAAGAGGCCGGACACGGTGGAGAAGAGGCGGACACGCCGCAGTCTTCGACGCGACTAAGTTCAGTCGTGCAGGCCCTCATGTTTGAGACCTGCTTCGCAAGAATATGAGTAGCGACAGAGCTGCTTCTAGAGAGGAGGCCAAGCTGGCACAACTGGAGGTAGACTCGAAGACTCCATTGTATGACGGTTGCGATCCCGAGGTGACCCGCTTGAGTTTCATGCTCGAACTTCTTAAGATGAAGGCCAAAAACAAATGGACAGACGCAAGCCTCAATGAGCATTTGAAGTATCTACATAATAAAGTTCTTCCCGCGGGGAACCTGTGTCCTACTAGTGTCGATGAGGCCAAAAGATCGTGTGCCCTCTTGATCTGCCCCACATTAGATACCATGCATGCATCAATGATTGCATCATTTATCAGAAGGAGCACGCGGAAAAAACCAGCTGTCCGGTGTGCAATGCTTCTCGATACAAGAAGGCCAAGAAGAAATCTCCTTAGAAAGTTGTATGGTACTTACCGATCACTCCCCGTCTGCAGCATTATTTCATAGATCCTAAGGAAGCAAAGCTCATGCGCTGGCACGCGGAGAGGGTGAAGCCCGACGACGGAGATGATCCGAAGTTGAGATACCTCGCGGATGCTAGCCAGTGGCGAGCATTCAACACCGAATATGGATATTTCACAGATGATGCAAGGAACATCGTGCTTGGCGCGAGTACCGATGGAATGAATCCGTTTGGCAACCAGAACACCAACCATAGCACATGGCCCATGTTTGTATGGATGTACAACCTCCCCCCTGGTTGTGCATGAAGTCAAAGTACATACACATGAGAATGCTGATTCAAGGGCCGAAACAACCGGGAAATAATATTAATCTATATCTGGGGCTACTCAAAGAGGAGTTAGACACGTTATGGAAAACACCGTCCAAGACATGGGACGCCAGCAAAGGCGACTATTTCTATATGAGAGCCGTGCTGATAATGACGGTGCACGACTATCTTAGTTATGGATATGTCGCAGGCCAGGTGTGCCACGGATATTGCGAATGCACCCGGTGCATGGATGATACAACGTCTCAGCAGCTAACGAAAGATGGAGGGTCTGGGAAAATCGTGTACATGGGGCATCGAAGATGGCTCGAGAAGGATGACCCGTGGAGAAACCGTGGAGATCTATTCAATGGTGAGGCTGAGCATCGAGGACCACCACGTAAGAGGAGCGGCGCCGAAATCGATGAGCTGTTGAAAACCTGGGAACAGTGCCCCGCGCTAGGAAAGAGAAAAAGGCGCCGGAGCCGCTGCTGAAGGTATGGAAGACGAGGTCTGTTTTCTGGGACTTGGAGTACTGGCCCAAACTCGACACGCCTCATTGCCTTAATTAAATGCATATCACGAAGAATGTCCTTGAGAGCTAGCTTGCAACAGTGATGAACATACCGGTTAAGACCAAGGATGGGCCGAAGGCAAGAAGAGACTTGGAATATTTGAACATCAGGGCAAATCTCCACATGCCGCCCAGTAAAAAGTTGGAGGAGACGGAGACGGAGGCAGGGGACAGGGGCAAAAAAGTCAACAAGAAGGAAGAGAATTATTGCCCCCCTTCTTGCTTCACCTTAAGTCCGAAGGAGATCGATCAATTCTTCATGTGCCTTACTGGAATCAAAGTTAGTTCCAGTTACTGTGGGAAGATAAGCAAATTTCTAGACACCAAGAAGAAAAGGTTCAGTGAGATGAAGTCTCATGACTATCACGTGATGATGACGCAGATCCTTCCGGTTGCCCTTAGAGGGATAATGGACAAGCACGTCCGTGAGACGCTTACTGGTCTCTGCAACTTTTTCGACATTATCTCTCGAAAGTCGATCAGTGTGAAGCAGCTCCGAAGGCTACAGGAAGAGATCGTTGTCATACTAAATGAGCTTGAGATTTACTTCTCGCCCGCGTTCTTTGATGTCATGGTGCATCTATGTGTCCACATTGTGGACGACATCATCGACCTCGGGCCATCATTCCTTCATAGCATGATGCCATTCGAGAGGATGAATGGGGTCATCAAAGGATTCGTTCGTAACTTGTCCCGTCCGGATGGAAGCATCGTGCAGGGCTATCTGACCCAAGAGTGCATCTCCTTCTGCGAGAATTATCTAGGTGGCGAAAACCCTATTGTTGGTTTGCCCATCAACAAGCACGTTGGGAGGCTCGGAGGAGAAGGTCACATGAACGGCCGGAGGGAATTGCATGTGGACCACTCGGGTCGACGCAACGACTTGGACATAGCAAACTTAGTAGTGCTACAGCACCTAGACATGGTAGATCCTTTCATGGCACTGCACAAAGAAACCATCGCAAAGAAGTACCGTGACAAGGGGCTAAACAAGACGGACACCGAAGTTACTAGAGAGCACAACTCCACTTTCTTGTGTTGGTTCAAAGAGCATGTTCTTGCTAATCCCCTGGAAGAGGGCAGTGCGGACGGATTGCGCATACACACCTTAGCACATGGCCCCGCAGCCAACCTCGCGACCTATCAGGCATACGATATCAACGGATACATGTTCTACACGGAGGCCAAAGACATAGACATTGATTACTAGAACTCAGGGGTGACAATGGTATGCATGACCGGTGACAACGGCGCAACTGAAAGATTCTACGGAAGGGTCGAAGAGATCTGGGAGCTTGACTACACTAGACTGCACAGTGCGACGATGTTCCGTGTCAGATGGGCTAAGGCCATCGAAAGAGAAAACCGGTATTTCACTACCATGTCTATACCCGACGCAAAGAGCGCAGCTACCGTGAACGTCATCGCCAAAACTGAGCCATGGGTACACGCTAAGCACGTGACACAATGCTTCTTCATAACTGATCGGGGCAATCCCAGCCGTGTTGTCATGAGGAGAGGCAAAAGGAGCATCGTCGGAATGGATGGAGTCGCTAACGAGGAAGACTATGACCAGTACGGCGACCCGATGAGGGAAGATGACGATGACGATGAAGCATATGTCAAAAGAAGAAGCAAGACTACATTACCTATTAAAAATCGTACTCCATGGAAAAGGAAAAGTCACAACGAGGGGCTCAATTATTCGGCAGCGAACAAGAAAGGAAAGAAGCTCACTCAAAAACGGCAACGTCGACACTAAGAAACCATCATTTATATATGTGTTCCTATTTTGTATACGCACTTAACCTTTATCGGCCAAATGATGTAATAAGCTTGCTGTGGACCCAATGTAGTTAACTAAATATTTTTTTAGGACAGTATGAGAGAGTTGCAAATTAGGACAGTATGAGAGAGTTGTTGTCGACCCAATGCTCTAGGGTTTATAGCAAATTTTCTTCAAGTTCTATATTTTCTTGAAGTGGTCCTGTTATATGGAAATTTGAATTGTTCAATTGTTCCCAAGTGGCCTATGAATTTGCCCAAGTGGCCTTTTGTTGTTTGTAGGGAATCTGATTCCGAGTGGCCTATGTTTTGCCGGAATGTTGATTCATTTCCGTTCCGGCAAATTTCTGGCGCTCGATTTGTCCACTTTTTAGCAAAGGTCATGCCGAAATTTTCCGTGAATTTGTGCTAGAAACTAGGACATATCGAGTGCCCGGGATTTGATGGAACGGGAATGAATCAACATTCCGGCAAAACATAGGGCCTTTTTTTATGTCATTATTCATTTTATTAGGTCTAGAATTAAACGAGCAGACTTAATCGTAGGAAACATGGCTAACAACGACGAAGGCGGGGGTTCTGGTAACTACGAAGACGTCTACGAGGTGGCACACAACTTTTTCGAGTATCTGGATGAACATCTGAGGGTTGCACCGACACCGGCACCGACACCGGCGCCGAGACCGGCACCGATGCTGGGGAATTAGCCGGTAAAGAACCGAAAGCAAAGAGGATACGGCGCCCAAACCAGCTCGGCATCGGAAGACTGGTGGTCACGGCGGTGGACCCTGGCAATTTCGAGCCAACAGAGCCCGAGGAAGTGTGCAAGTGCTACGGCAATCAAATAGGATGCATCCTACGGGAAACCGCCACCATCAACGACAAAAACTTAAGGAAGATACCAAATATGGAGCACTTCCTCCTAACGAAGTTGCACCAGAGATTCCTGTTCCCCGACCGGGATGAAACCAAATATCCATCACCATGGCTAGACAAGGGAATGAAGAAGATAAACAACAGAGCCATGGGCAAGTTTAGCGGTGCGCTGTCCGCCTGGAAAGTAAGGGTGAAAAGTTGGATCGCCAAAAAGGAACCCTACTCCGAGATTGTAAACGATAATCCGACAATTACGGAAGAGCAGTCTGAAATATTCAAGGCGGCTTGCGCTGCCGAAGCTGACAAAGAAAAGTCAGAGTACATGAAGGGTCTTCAGGAAAGGAACATGGGGTACCACCGCCTCGGAAACCATGGTTACTTGGGCAAGAGGCCCATATGGGCCAAGGAGGATGCGGAACGTGAAGCCACGGGGATCCCAGACCCCTTGGCGGAGTTCACCGTCCCGCAGGAGCATGACTTCATCAAGGCCCAGTACACTTGGGACCCAATAAATAAGGTTTTTGAAATGGACACGCCCACGAGGGCATTCATGAGACTGCTAGTAATTATTATTTTACCACCTTATTTTAGCTTCTGATCAATTCGACTACACATTTAGTCACATTTGTAAACGATCCACGTTCCTTTTGCAGAAAGAGCAGCACAGGAATGCGGCCGAAAGCGACTCGTCGTCTGAGTCATCGGCGAGGCCCAAGTGGGACACCCCTTTCAACCGAGCCTTGAACGTAATGAAAGGACTCCCGTTGGACAAGCGGCCGTCGTATGGACGTGTGCACGCCGTCGGAGACGGCGCCACGTGGAAGTACTACTACCATGAGGATGCCGAGGAAAGAAAGCAGAGATGGAAGTTAAACGAAAAGAACATCGACAAGAAGGTTGACATTGCGGTCGATAAGAGAACAGCTGAGACCAAAGAAGCGATACGACCTGAGTTGGTGAGCGAGGCAGTCAAAGCAGCGGTAGCTGCCTGTAGAGAGGAACTTGTAGCTTCGATTGGTGCCTTGGTTCCGGCAATTGTCGGTTGGACGAAGCAAAATCTAGATAAAGAGGCAGCGGACTTTCCCCTTCCCAGCTTCGTCGGGAGCAACTCGGTGAACGTTGCACCAGCACCTGCTCACGCAACCGCACCTTCTCATAGCAGCCCGTCCTCTGTCTCTGGCGTGCTCAGCGGGGCTTCGTCTTTGGCTGAGCTCGACGCCCTCACGGTAACTACCTGTCACACCGGCCCTCTTCAACATATATATAATCTTCCATTTCCATTGCCTTTCAGATGTCTGACGTCGCAGACATGTCTTCGCAGGCCGACGAAACCCCGTGCACCATACTGTACACCATCAGCGGCCAGAAGGTGGACGTGGGAAAGGCAACGATAGTGAAGCCGAAGGATCGCTCGTTCCACAGCCGGCCGATGCCCCCTGGCGTCTTCAAGGTTTCCATGGCCAGTGTCAAAGCGGGCCACGAGAATTTGGCTCCTCCGGTACCACTAGGGGGAGAAGACGACGAGACCCCGTCGTGGCTTGGCAATTGCAAGAGTTGGGTCCTGTTGTGGCCGAAGAATCTCCTTCGTCTAGAGGCGGCCGGGAGCACACCAACGACCAAGCCTCAACAAGGTATGAACACCACCACCCCACCTACCCAATTAGCGGTGCCTGTCGTGCTGGGTGATAGCGGACGACGTGAGGAAGAGGCTCCATTAGTGGCTGATGACATCGCCGCCGTCGAAGAAGCAATGGATGATGTCGTGGACAAGGATGATGACCCTCTACGGTTTATCAATACCGGCAGCTATGACGACGGAGGATTGATGGCTCAGCAGTATGACTCAAGCTTTGAGCGTGATGAGTTGATGCCTAAATTGCCGGAGCAGGAATGTATTAAGGCTGATTGCAAGAAGTCTCTCTTCATGCAATCCTCGCAGGACACGCCTCCAGATGCCGCCTCAACCCAGGATCAACAACGTGAGGGTCATGCAATGCTGAGATGACAACACTGGGGGCGGGGGTCAGGGACGGTATGTTAGGCTCACTTCCGACACCCAAGAAGCATAGGAAGAGACCAAGGAAAGGCCTTACTGGCACCAAAGCTGCTTCTATCAGCCAGCTGCCTCCGCAGCCTCGGGTTGCAGACCGTATACCTATCAAAGGTGCGGCGAAATTCCATGTCCCTGGTGATCTGATCCTACCTAAGGCAGTGCTAGAGGGCATAGATGGCGATCTAAGGAGACTTCATGACAATATGCTGTCGAGAGAGAAAAGCCTTCTCGTCTCGACAAATCCAGGATACCCGCTCTACGTGGTTAACGTGCCGCGGCAAAGGTTGTACGTCCAGACATTCCCCGCGGATAAGTTCTTCCTTCGATTTGATTACCTCTTCAACATGTTTCACATGACAAAGCTGGATTTTACGTTCGTCCACCTTTATGCCTTGTACACGAACTACATCATCAGGCGCGAGCAAATATCTTATATCTCAGTCGCGGACCCGTACTTTATGCACGAGGCCTTCTTGGCAGTCTGCGCAGAGCACCGTGAATATGCGAGGACCTACATCGCCGACTTCATGGTCGCCAATAAGGACAAGGAGACCATTCTCCTGCCTTATCATCCCATGTAAGTCATCCGCAGATATCCTCTGTGACACATAAATACTTTCGTAAATTTCAATCATTCATTTGCATGCGTGGAGGCTAATTTGAGGTGTACTTATTTTGCACAGCGAGGGGTGCGCCGTCCTCATCATTCTTAACCCCCGATTCTCCCACGCTCTTTACTTGGACTTGTCGAAGAACATAAAGAAAAAGGATTACACACACATCAAGAGTGTTCTTGACAGTGCTATCTTAAGCTACGGCCAACGGGGTGGAGAGATCACGGTCAAGAGGACAAAGAATCGCACGCCCTGCTTCGGCCATAAGACCGACTTCTGCTGCATCTAGCAACCAAATGGTAGTCTCAGTGATGGATTCTACGTCATCCACCACATGCTGGAGTACAGAAGGGATCGGCAGAATCTTCACATGTCACCTAAATCCGGCGATGCCGATATTCTGCAATGGGCCAAGAAACTAGGAAATGTACCGGATCATCGACTCTGAGCTGAGTTCTATCACATCCAGCATGAACTTGCCCAAGTCATCATGAAGGAGGTCGTCAAAAAAATAGGGATGTTCTATGAAGAAGGGCAAATGACGCGGGAAGACGTCCGAACACGCGTAGCCGCTCAGCGTCTCGACCTGAAGCCTTTCACGTCGCTCGGGTCCTTCCTCCCTTATTTGGAAGGATGGCACGACATGTTGGAGTGATTGACGATGACAATGTGTCCGTTTAGTCACTACTTTCTCTATGACGAAACTTTGAATTTATGCACGACAAAACTTTGTGATGTAATTAAACCGTCCTCCTCAACTAGCGTAGATCACTCTAGTTAATTAGTTTGGGTACGATGAACTTTGTTATTTATGTTTACGATATGTTGCTTCTATTTTTGCTAACTCTGTCTCTTTGTGTTACTAAACTATATATTATGTTGCATATTATCGATGAATTCATCATGTGACGATGCAGGTATATAGATCATCGATGGCGAAGAAGTGCTACGCCGTGTACGTAGGGAAGGTTCCAGGAGTGTACGACGAATGGCCTGAGTGTCAGGCCCAGGTGTACCGGTTCCGAGGCGACAGCCAGAGAGGGTTCGATAGCAGAGCCAAAGCGGAAGATAGTTACTTGAGGATCACGCTAGCGTGAGAGAGGGAAAGGAACTGGCGCCTCAAGAACTATTACATTATTGCGCTCTTGCTCATAGTGACCGCTCTTCTCTTCTATATCATAGTTTAGATATAGATGATGAAACATGTGTATGTGATGACCATGCAGTTGCTTGTATTCGAGACAAGTCACGTAACTTGTATCGCTATATCGAGATGATGATGAGAGACATCATTTGTTTCGGATGATTTGATGATATGATGAGACTATTATGTGTATGATATGCTAAGAATATTGTTTGTTCATGATATGATTAGACTACTGTATAAACCCTATACAAAGACAGCGCAAATACGTACCAAAAAAAATTATGCGTAACGTTAGCAGTAGCGCTGGTTGACAAGTAGCAGTAGCGCTGGTATATTAGCAGCGCGGGATGTAGGCCAGCACTACAGCTATATAGCAATAGCGCTGCACAAACCAATGCTACTGCTAAGTGGGGATAGCAGTAGCGCTGGTCTAACCAACGCTACTGCTAGAAGTTAGCCGTAGCGCCGTAGTAGTAGCGCGGCCCCCCGCGCTACTGGTAGGAAAAAACCCAGCGCTACTGCTAGGGTTTTCCCTAGTAGTGTGATGCCATCTTGCAACGCTCAAGGTGTCGAGGGGAGTTTGAAAGCACCACCCGAAGATGCGGTGAGAGGATGGTTCGATACGCTGGCGGAGAAGCCCCTCCGGGAGGAGATGCATTTCTACTGCGACACCACTCAGGTGGAGCTGGAGCATATTGCCAAGAGAGCGGCAGAGGCAAAGTTGGCTGGGGGCATCGGCAGCTCCGGCTCTGCGGTAGTCAATGCTGAGGTGGGGGATGAGAAAGGACTGGCAAACGAGTCACCGGAGGAGCCTGCCGGGAGGCGAGAGCAACTCGCCGGAAGTCAGGGTAAAGAGGCCACTGAGGAGCAGGCGCTCAAGGAGCCCCTTGCTCCGGCAAGGAGGACTCGCGTCCTTCGGCGAGCCATTTGTGGGGAGCCGGTTAGCTCTTCGTCCTCGGGTGAGGAGGTTGCCGGTAGGGAGGCGACCGGCGAGGTTGCCGGGCGACGAGGGACTCAATGCCAAACCCCTCAATAGCAGCGAATGGGGTGCACTTCTACAAAGAGTACAGCCGCGCCGGCTGCTGGAGTGGTTGGGTCATCTCGTCCTGCTGTACCTGTGGCAACTAAATGGGCCATGACTCCTACCCTACCGTCTTCCTCCAGCACCAGGCCCGCGGGCTTGTATGATCTCTCCATCCTTAGCGACGACGAGGAGGAAGAGGAGTATGTATCCCCAATTTCCTTTATTCAATTTTTGATTTCTTGCCTATGTTAACCTGACTTGCTTTGCCCTGCCTTGGTCAACAGTGACAGGGAAACCCTAGCGCAAAGGATGGCCAAGAGGCCGAGGACTGGAGCAGAGGAGGAGCCGGCAACAAGCATGGCGCTGGACGTCGACGTCTCAGAAACCAGCCCCCAGCGAAGCCTACAGCGCAGCCCCCAATGTGAGGCCACTATTCACTTTCCTTTGGCGAGCGTGGGTGTTGAGATGTTCACTGCTAACATTGGCACGGGAGCAGGAGAAGAGCATCACGAGGAGGAATGCCCGAAGGCTGATCCAGCTGGGACGCCTCCATCAACCGCTCCCCCGGCAAGGGGTTCTCCAACAAGGACCTCCACAGACGAGGCTGTTCGCACTGATGAAGTGCCGGCAACCGTGGCTGCTGGCAACCAGGCGACGACAACCAAAGTTGCCGGGGAGGAGATTAGCCCTCCTCAATAGTCTCAGTCCGGTACGCTTCCTACCGTCGAGTAGCCTTTTCTTTTAACCTTCTTTCTCTCTCTTTTTTTTTCTTGAACTTGATCTGAGTCTTGATTTCCTCTCCTCCCTATCCTTTCAGATTTACTTTTATCTGACGACATGGACGTCGATTCCACCATCGAGGAGATCGCGAAGGATGCCGCCAACAAGGCCATCAACATTGCTGCCGATGAGGCCATCAGGATGACTGGCGAGGGGACCGCCAAGGCTGCTCACGAAGAGGCCACCGCGGGTGCTGCTGAGGAAGGCGATAATCAGAATGTCGTGGCCACTGAAGATATTCCTGTCTCAGGAGCGCCAAGCGCTAACTTGGCCAGGAGGGCGATCTTGGCCGGCAAGGCGGTCACCGACGACCACCCCTCGACATCTAAAGAACCCTTCTCAAGCAGATACTTGAAGGTTGGCTACAATCTGTTCATCAACCTTCCTGGGACGTCAAGCATCGGGGTGCCTATGTAAGGAGAGATCTTGGATGGTGAGGTCCTTGCTACTACCGGACTTGAGGTCGTTGACGAGCTGCCTGCTAACGTCAACGAGACCAAAGAGTAGCAACTCCTCAAATCCATGATTGAGAACTTCCGGAAACTCCAGCCGTGCCATCACGACCGCACGGATAACTTGGACTCCAGGGCGGCCGTCCTTGACAAGGCGGAGGATAATTTCAAGAAACGCGTGGAAGAAACGCAGATTTGGTATGCGGAATGCCTCCAAGACCTCTATGAACACCAAACTCAGCTTGCCAAGGCCCAGGAGAAGTTCATTCTGGAAAAGGCTGATGCCAAGAAGGCACAGGAGGAGGCTGCACGGAAGATAGCAGCGGAGGAGGCAAAGCTGAATGATCGCAAGGTCGGCCTTGAATCTTATGAGGAAGAGCTTGCCGCTCGTGAAGCCGGGCTTGCTGCTACGCTTCGTGGCAAGGACAACGAGATCCAGGCTCTCGTTGCCCAACAAACCTAGGAACTAAGGCAGAAGTACAAAGAGGCTATCGAGGCTCAAGCCACAGAGCATGCCGGCAAGATCAAGGAGGCCATCGATGCAGCCGGAGCTGCATAGGTCGCCAAGATTGAACTGGAAAACAAAGTGCGAGCACTCAAAGCAAACCTTGGTGCCAACGGCAAAGAGATCTCGGTGCTCAAAGCAGATGCAGAGAAGGAAGTCCACACCTTGGCGGGGCTGCAAACTTCGGTATCCACCAAGAACCAAGAGCTCACCAAGGCCAAAGACACGATCGAAGATCACAAGCTAAAGCTAAACACCTTGGGGCTGTCTCTTGACGAGGCAGAAAAGTGTGAGAAGACCTTGACGAAGGAACTTCAGGACAACAAGTCAGAACTTGCAAGTGCCGCGACATCCTTCAACAAGCTCAAGGACACGTACAGGCTTTGGGCCGACCGGATTGTGGTCACTGCGGAAAATATTTCCGTCAACCTACGTGCCCTGGGCTTGTCGGAATACCATACTCCACCGCCGAAGGGGACACCACCAGTGCCAGGCTCTCCTTCTTTTTCAAAAGCTTGGGTGAGTTACTGAAGAAACACCACGGGGCTCAAGCTGCATACCTTGCCAATGAGTCCCGCAGGCTTTGCCGGGATGTCCTCTTCAAGATGCTCAGGAAAGTGGTGTACCGAAACCCAAACATCGACCTTTCCAAGGTCTTCGTGAGCCTGCCCAAGGGAGCCGACACCAGGGCCATCGATGAGCTTGTCGCGCCCATCACCGATAGGGTTAGCCAAATCCCCAGGAAAGAGGGCGGGGTCACGAGCTAGGCTCGCCACTTTACTTTGCTGTGTGTAAGATCATGCAAAAGACATGTTTATCTTAAGTCAGACTGCACTTGGCTTTGATGTGCTATAACTTGTGTTTTAGATGGATGTATGTGCGCTGTTCTCCTTATTCTGTTTTGTCTTTGCATGATTCTTGTACCCTGCGCTTGCCAAAAACTTGCCCGTGCGCACACCCTTGCCACAAGTGCTTGAGGAGCGGGTCCTTAGCAGCTTGCCGGAAGTGTCGCTACCGGCAAGGTCGCGCTTGATGGTCACAACGCGGCTGCTTAGGTTGCTGAGCGGACTCGAAGCAAAGTAAGAGCGCAGTTGATCACGACAAGGTTCCTTAGCGTGCAAGTTTCTCATACAAAGGCCAAAGTCGTTAAAGGAGAGTCGCAACTACAACAAAGATTTTATTTCAAAGTTTTGCAACTTAGCTCATTCCTTGCTGTACTTCTTGCCGTAGGGTGATATCTTGAACGCGTCCTTTGGTATCCATATCGTCACTCCCCCCGGTAAACTTGTACGCGAGGAATCCTTCCTTCCTTTAAGAAAAAGAAAGAAGAGAAAAGAGGAGGCTGGAACCTTGATGGTTCATTAATCACCTTATGCAAGGCAAAATGTAACACAAGACTGCCTGCAACACATAAATAAATATGTACTTTGACAAAGAGTTGTGAAACATTTAACTTTTATTTATTTCGCACGGGATCTGCGCCCGGCTTTGTACAAAGGATTACATGCCTTGATGGCAAACTTGTACAAAAGAGGTTGTCGGGCAGCCCGGCAACCGCGCCTTACGGGTAAAACTTACGAAGATGCTCAATATTTCATGAGTTTAGCACCGGAGTGCCATCTTCGGTCTCTAGGTGCACTGTGCTGGGCCTAGTGACTCGTATTACCCGGTAAGGGCCCTCCCACTTCGGCGTCAACTTGTTTTTTATCCTTCGTGGATCGAATCTGACCAGGAACAAGTTCGCCTTTCTCAAGGTCCCTGGCATTCACTTTGCGGCTAAAATAGCGGCGCAAAGCTTGCCGGTACCATGCAGCATGGGCAGCAGCCTGGGAACGATCTTCCTCAAGGAGTGTGGCATCGTCATGCCGCAGCTCATCTTGGTCCTCCTCATTGAAGGCCAAGACTCGAGGTGACCCGTATTTGCGCTCCGTGGGGAGTATTGTTTCTACATCAAGGTTTGCTTCCTGACCTTCTGCTTGAGGGGTCTCGCATGAGGGCAGACAGCAAGGTGGTGCTCAGTTGCCCTCCTAAGAACTTCGAGGATGTCAGGTGCTTGCCGGGCAAGCACACTGGCATTCACCCGTAGGAAGGCAATGAGGTCGACTCCCTATTTGTTGCCGAGAGTGGCACTTTCAGAAAAAGTGCCACTCGTCCCATCCCCCTTCGCAGAAACTTGTTTGGTCATGGACACGGAAGCCTTGGCTCTCTTGCTCTTGTCAGTTGAGCTCTCTGGTATGTCCTCGATAGGCATGCTGCACTCTGAAGTGCGTTTCCCGGAGTCCTTCCTAGAGGTCTTGCCGGTCTTCTTCTTCTTTCCTTCCCCGGGAGCTTTGACGGCAAGGGCAAGTGCCTCGACGGCAGCTGCCGCCGCCGCCTCCTGGTAGAGCTTGTCAGCCCAGATGATTGCGTCCTTGTGGTTTGACTTGATGGTGAGGACCCCCATCGGCCCGGCATCTTGATGACGTTGTATGCATAGTGTGACGCGGCCATAAACTTTGCCAGGGCCGGGAGGCCCAGAATCCCATTGTACGGTAGCGGCATCTTGACGACGTCGAAGGTAATCTTCTCCGCCCGATGATTGAGCTTGCTGCCGAACGTGACCGGCAATGCGACTTGGCCCTTCGGCTTGTTCCTCCCCGAACTGATCCCTTGGAAACTGCCTGTCTCCTCGAGATCCTTGTCGGGGATCTGCAGCCTCTTGATCACATCTGGGGAGATCAAGTTCAAGCTAGCCCCACCGTCAACCAGCATCTTCATCACATTGAGGTTGCGAATGGATGGTGAGACCAACAATGGCGAACACCCAACCGCAGTGGTGCGATCAGGGTGGTCCTCGGCGTCAAAGACGATGGGCGAGTGTGACCACTTGAGTGGCTTCTGTGCCTTCATCACCGGCTCTGCTGCATTGACTTTGCGGATCCACTACTTTAGTTGTCGGTGCGAGGGGTGTAAAGATGCGCCTTCGTCAACACACATGGCATCCACTACATTTTGGAACTCCTTGTCGGACCCACCTCCGTCCTCATCACTATCATCCTCTTCTTGCTAGCCCTGAGCAGCCTTCTCTTTTGGCTGCTTGGCCTTGCCACGGCGACCTCCGCGGCCACCATGGTCTTGCTTGCCGGACCCACTAGCACCATCTTGGGCCTTCTCCGTGTCACGCTTCTCGTACTCTTGCTTCTGCTTTTTCGCAAGTTGCTCTACTTGTCGGCATTGCTAGAGGTCGTGGCCCTTGGTGCAGTGGATCTTGCAGTATGGCCCGCCGGTCTTGCCGGCCTTCTCGCTTGCTGCGGCTTCTCGGCAAGCATCGCACCCGACAACCTCCATGCCGGGGATGTCTGCCTTCGCCTTCTTGGTGGCGTTGGTATCGCCGGAGCTCTCGACGGCCAGTACAGTCTTGTTTTTGCGCTTTTTGCTCTTCTTCTGCGGGGTTGATGCATCGTCGTCCTCGGAATCGACGTCAGCACCAGCATCTTCCCCGGGGTGTCGCCTCCCTTCCTCAGCACGTGCACATCTATCCGCCAAGGCATACAGATTGTTGATGGTCTCGTCCTGCTCGACATTCATCTCAGACCTCATCCTGCGGTTGCGCACATTCGTGTGGAACGCGGTAACAACAGCTGCGGGATGGATGTCGGGGATGTTGTGGTGCACACGGCTAAACCGTTGTATGTACTTGTGGAGGTTCTCTCCATCTCTTTGGGGGATCACCTGCAAATCACTGGGCTAACCTGGGAGCTTGTGGCCACCCTTGTAAGCGCCAATGAAATGATGGCACAGATCTGCCCAAGAAGAGATGGAGCCCTCAGGCAGGTTCATCAACCACGACCTGACATTGGGCCGAAGCACCAACGGGAAGTAGTTGGTGAGTACTTTCTCATCCCGTCCCCCAGCAGCCTCCACCGCAATGGTGTAGATGCCAAGGAACTCGGCTAGGTTGAGCGTGTCGTTGTACTTGTCGGGCAGCTCCGGCTTGAAGGCACGGGCGGACGGCCAGTGAACTTGCCGCAGCTCACGAGTAAACGCTGGGCACCCCACATCGTAGGGCAAGTACCCAGCGGCTACTGGAGCGAGCACGTTCACCGCCGGCTTGGCACGGTCGTCGGATTGAAGGCGTGCTTCCCGGCGCCGCTCGATCTTCGTGCGGGCATCTTCGTCACACCGCTCGTGGAGCACTTGGCGCTGATCTTAGCGGCACCGCGGATCTGACAAAGCCATAGACAACACGTCATGGTCGTCTGATCGGCAGGCTGGCCGCTGTGATGGTGGGGGGTGCCGAGGCGACTGCACCGTTGGCGCAGCTTCTCCGGCAAGGTAGCCGAACGGTCCCGCCAACATGGTGGGTGGTCGCCGCGAGGGCCCCATGTCTTGTGTTTTGCCGGGATTGGCAAAACTGATGAGACTCTGAATGGTGACTCTCCATTTGTCCATCTTGTCTGGGCTTGACGGGAAGTTCAAAAGTATTTGAACCCACGCCATGGCCTCTGCCACTGTGGTTGGCATGGCCGGGAGCACATAACGAGGCGTCGCTCAACTCCTGGCAGAGCCAGAAGGATCTTTGTTACGTCCGTGCCGCCGCGGCTCATGCTTGCCAATAGGCGGACGTGGTAGTGGCGGCGGTGCTCCGTGAGCAATCATAAGTTGCTGCACAGGAATCTCGCCTTGCGGTTGTCTGGAACCGCCAGCAACGTGGGGGAGCGTGTCATGCCCATCTTGCGATGGCCACGGCGTACACCTCCCCATGTCGTTGTTGGACGCCGCCGCTACATCCTTGGATGTTGTGGCGGCTGGGTTCTGGGTCGTAGTAGTATGAACTATATTACTATGATGACTGTGCTCACAAGAATGTCTTGGAAGTTGGCCGGCTGCGCCGTCGCCGGTTCTGTGGCTAGGCCCAGCAGCGTGGCGGGGGTGCTAGGCACCCGCACCACTTGCACCTCCTGCTCCGCCCGTCCCAACCGTAGCGCCCACGCCGGCTGCGCCGCCTACACTGCCTGCGGCCGCCTGGGAAGGTGGCTTGGATGCGGTATGAGCCGTCGTGGCTCCACCCTTCCAATTCGGCGCCATCGACGAAGATGATGAAGTTGGTACTCACACTACCAAAAAGTTGGTTTGTGACACACAATCCCCTTGCCTGGCGCGCCAAAGATGTCATGGGAAATGACTATCTATGAGACCGAACGGGCCCCTTTGCGATTCGGCTCAGGGGACATGCATGGGACAAAGAGCAGATTTTCAGTAGGTGCAAGAACACGCGGGGGGTTTATCCAGGTTTGGGCTGCTATGAGCGTAAAACCCTACTCCTGCTCTGTGTTTGATCGTGTATGAACTCTGGTTATAGGGAGCACAGTTTTCCGGTAAGGTACACAGGAAATGCAGCTACTGCATGTAATTGAGCTGGGTGTCGACCGTTATACCTGTAGTCGTGGCCTCCTTTTATAGGCTAAGGGGTTAACACAATGGCTAATACGGTCATTACAGAGTATGAACAGTGACTTGCACCGTCATCGCGTCTATGTTCCAACGGGGTAAGACAAACGCATTTAATGCACCGTTAGGTGCTACGTTGGGGAGGCGAGGCCTTGGGCAAAAGATCTGTACCACCGGTCCTGGCACCTTCCTGTAATCTTGACACATCCCAGGGACGGGAATCATTAAAGTTAATCTTGGCATGACGTGCTGACACGTGCCTTGGCCGGCTATGTTGACTGCCTGCCCGCTTGACACCTAGCATACGAGCCTATCTGGTCGATGGTGAGGTGGAGCGGTAACGGGATAGAACAAGCCTGCTGGCACGGAGCTTGCCGGCAAGGGATCTTGCCGGCAACCATAGTCTTGGTCTTCACCTTGCCGAGGCGGAGCTTGCCGACAAGGGTAGCATCGATCTTCAGTATGAGAATAGTACTTCTTGATGACCTACCTTGAGGTCTTCTTCATGGTCTTGGTGTTGAGTCTTGAGTCGTAGTTATCCTCTGTCAAGCCCTTGCCGGAAGGGAGGCTACAACTGCTTGTGCACAAGTCTGGGTATGAGGGCACCCATGTCTTTGTACACCGACAGTGGGCTGATACGTCTCCAACGTATCTATAATTTTTTATTGTTCCATGCTATTATAGTATCAATCTTGGATGTTTTATATGCAATTACATGCTATTTTATATCATTTTTTTGGCACTAACCTATTAACCTAGTGCCAGTTGCTATTTTTTTGCTTGTTTTTGGCTTTTTCAGAAAATCAATATCAAACGAAGTCCAAACGGAAAAAAAAATCTTTGGATTAATTTTTTCTGGACGAGAAGGGACCCTAGAAGCTTCGGGAGGAGACCAGAAGGAATACGAGAGAGCCACAAGCTCGAGGGCCGCGCCCCCTGAGCTTGTCGGTCCCATGTAACTCCGTTTGACCTAATTCCGAGCCAATAAATTCCCAAATATTCCCAAACCAACAGAGAGCCAGACGTAAAAACTTTTCCGCCGCCGCAAGCTTCTGTTCTTCCGCGATCCCATCTGGAGGCCTTTTTCGGCACTCTGCCGAGGGGGAATCGATCACGGAGGGCTTCTACATCAACCTTGTTGCCCTACCGATGATGTGTGAGTTGTTTACCACAGACCTACGGGTGCATAGCTAGTAGCTAGATGGCTTCTTCTCTCTCTTTGATCTTCAATACAATGTTCTCCTCGATCTTCTTGGAGTTCTATTCGATGTAATCTTCTTTTGTGGTGTGTTTGTTGGGATCCGATGAATTGTTGGTTTATGATCAGATTATTCATTGAAAGTAATTGAGTCTTTTCTGAACTTTATTATGCATGATTATTATAGCTTTGTATTCCTCTCCGATCTATCCGTTTGATTTGGCAAACTAGATTGATTTATCTTTAGTGGGAGGGGTGCTTTGTAATGGGTTCAATCTTGCGGTGTCCTCACCCAGTGACAGAAGGGGTAGCGAGGCACGTATTGTATTATTGCTATTAAGGGTAAAACGAATGGGTTTATTCATATTGATTGGGTTTACTTGGTCTACATCATGTCATCTTGCTTAAGGCGTTACTCCGTTTGTTATGAACTTAATACCCTAGATGCATGCTGGATAGCGGTCGATGGGTGGAGTAATATTGGTAGATCAGGCAGCAGTCGGTCTACTTGTCTTGGACGTGATGCCTATATATGTGATCATTGCTGTGAATAACATCATAACTATGCACTTTTATATCAATTTCCCAACAGTAATTTGTCAAGCCACCGTATGCTATGCATTCGAGAGAGAAGCCTCTAGTGAAAACTATGGCCCCCGGGTCTACTTTTATCATATATAAAATCCAAAAATACCTTGCTGCACTTTTTCTATTTTATTTTATTTTGCAATTTATTTTATCTATCTACCACTACAAGATTTGATCCTTGCAAATAACGGCCAAGGGGATTGACAACCCTCTTGATTGCGTTGGGTGCAAGAATTTGCTTTTGTGTGTGCAGGTGCTGCTAATGAGGTTCTGTGTGGTTCTCCTACTGGATTGATAACCTTGGTTCTTAACTGAGGGAAATACTTATCTCTACTGTACTGCATCATCCTCTCCTCTTCGAGGAAATCCCAACGCAGCTCACAAGTAGCACGAAGAATTTCTGGTGCCGTTGCCGAGGAGATGTCGCCAAAACCTATGAAGTACCTTCACATAAACTATCATCTACTTGCTCTTATTTTATTTGCCTTTTTATTTGCATTTGCCTCTCATTTTCATCTCCCCCACTTCTCATAAAGAAATGCAAAAACACAAAAATATTTCTGTTTGCTCGTTTGCTTGTTTGCAATAATTGTGTGACTCAATGAAAATAAAAATATAGACATATGGATCCTCATCCACTTTCTAATCTTTTCAAACAATCCAATTATGATGAACCAATTGGTAGTGAGTTGAGTGCACTTGATTATCTTTATGAAGTTTTGCTTGAAAATCGTGAATCTAAAAATTGTGATGAAGTGTTAAAAGAAGAAGTTTATAAAGTGATTCATGATAGCTCCTTGAATGAAATGCATGATTGCACTGATGTTGTTACAAATTCTATTAACATCAATTATGCTAATACTATGCAAAGCTACAAGCTTGGGGATGATAATTTTGTCATGTCCACTACTTATTGTAATGATCATGATTGCGGTGATAATGCTTCTTATGATCTTGAAAACTTATTTAAGCCTCATGATGAATATGTTATTGATAATAAAATTTGCAATAATATTAAAAGTGGGTTTGGAAGAGCGTCAACTTTAGGTAATAATGATCACACTACTTCGGAGAATTATCAATTTTATGAATTTTTGGATAAAAGTGGGGTTGGAGAGGTCTTGACTTTAGTTGATGTTAATCCCACTATCTTGGAAGATTATAAAACTTTTATGCATAAGGATCATAAAGAGAATATTTTTTATGATAGCTATATTGTTGAATTTGAATATGATCCTACATGTAATTATTTTGAGAGAGGCAAATATGGTTATAAAAATCTTCATGTCACTAAATTACCTCTCTTTGTGTTGAAATTATTACTGCATCATCCTCGCCTCTTCGAGAAAATCCCAACGCAGCTCACAAGTAGCATGGGCCAATGAGGTCCATCACTTTGACCTACAACGAGAGAGGTTAATTTGACCAAGGTGGATTCTTTTTGGTTTGTGTTATGGTAGGAGTATATAGCATGCACAGAAGAGGGGGAGCATCATATACTACGCGTCGTGAACCTTGCTCTGTGTGGGACTTCACAGTTTCCGAGGCAGGCGCCACATCAAATTTGTGCATTTTTGGGTATTCAAACATCACACAACACCTCCATACATATGTTTGACCCACACATGCAAGCGATGGTTGTCCTCTGGCACTCAATCACGCGGTTATCGGCGATGCTTCCATCTGCACGCGCTTCACTACAAAAAAAAGACACATCCGTGACATTATGGCCCTAACGAAAACTTTTTCTGTCATGGTTGTGACACTTCTATGACAATAATTGTGACAAAAACACGTATCATCATAGATGTGGTGTGCTCCTACTTCTATGACAAAAAATTATGACAGAAAATGGGCTTTTCGTCCTGGGCGGGACGGAGACGCACCCGCATGACATTCTTTGGGCCGTCCATGATGTAAAACATCGTGGTAGAAGTGAGGGCGAGGAAAATTTCGGGGAGTTCCCGGTTACGGTGGGTGGTCGGGGCCGAGCGATATGCAGTGTGGTTTGCGCGTTTCTCTCGTACGCGCGCGTGTGTGCGAGGCGTTCACTAACTGAACCCGAGTGAGGCGTTCGCGTACTGAACCCGAGCGATCGCACTAGCTACGTACTAAAGCCGATCAATCCATTCGCTGCTAAGTGAACCCGAGCGATTCCTTCGCTGCTAACTAAACCCGAGCGATTCCTTTGCTGCTAACTGAAGCCGGTCGAGCCCCCATACGTGTGAGATGAAGCCGGTGCATGTTGGGTTGCCTCTTGATGAATAGTGCCCATTGCTGCCATGCGCGCGATATACGTAGAACGAGTCGAGACGCATCGATCGAGCCCCTTGCGCGAGACGTGGTGAGTTGACCTAGCCGGTTGGTTGGCTGTGGATGAATAGTTCCCGTTGCTGCTGCCCGCTCGTAAGCCGCACCCCAGCCAGTGGGTTGGCTGTGGATGAACAGTACCCTGACCGTGTGAAAGTGGTTCGCACTGGATGAACAGGACCCTGAGGAGGCCGCCACACCCCAGCCGGTTGGGGGTGAATGAACAGGACCCCGTGGAGGCTGGATGAACAGTAGCTGGTGGAGGATGGAGGTAGTCGTTGGTGGATGAACAGTAGCTGGTGGAGGCTGGAGGAGGTCGACCGTGGATGAACAGTAGCCCGTGGAGTCCCGTTTTGCTGTACGCCACACCCCTCCTGATGAACAGGACCCACGTTTCGACCGTAGGCAGTTGTGGAGAAGTCTGTTTCCTCCGTTTTACGGTATGCCAGAGCCCTCCCAATCAACAGGACCCCGTTTCGAGCGTAGGAGCTCGAACAGAAGTCCGTTTCCTCTGTTTTGCGGTAAGCTAGACCCCCAGCCGATGAATAGGACCCCGTTTCGACCGTAGGCGGTCGAACAGATGGCCGTTTCCTCCGTTTTGCGGTACGCCAGACCCCCGAGGCGATGAACAGGACCCCGTTTCGGCTGTTCCGTCCAAGCCGGTTGGCTCCCAATGAACAGGACGCGTTCTGACCCAGTCGCTTGGCTCCTGATGAACACGACAATGTTTCCTCCGTTCCGACCTAGCCAATTGGCTGCCGACGAACATGACACCGTTGCTGTCATCCGTTGCCTCTCCATGTACACGAGCCCTAGCCATACGTATGCGCGAGTACGCGTTCGAGACCCCGCCCGTATGTACGTATGTGGCCGTATTCTTTGCCGTGTGGCTGTACGTATGTGTACATGATTTAGACGGGACTGTCTGAACTGCCACGTCGGGGGCTCTACTACGACACGTGCGGCTACTTACTCGGCCATGGTTCAACCTTGCAGAGAGACCGATCGACTAGTATGTACGTACACATTCGCGACCAGACAGACAACGCTACGTACGCTTCGACCTAGTGGGTCCCAGCTGTCGGTGGACAAGGAGGCACTTCCTTGCGTGCGAAGATATATCTGGTGGGTCCCAGCTGTAAGGGGGAGGAATCATTTTTTTGCGCGTAATAAAGAGGCACTTCCTTGCGTGCGAAGATGTAGCTGGTGGGTCCAGCTGTTAGCCTCACCGCGCATAGTCCTCTTCTGATGGCTATCATTCATTGACCACGTTAACTACGCCACGCCAAGAGCACCAAGGCGGTGGATGATGGCGAGGCCTCGGAAGGGAACGACGCGGAGCTGGGGAAGACGCGGCAGTGGATGCCCACGCAGATGGGAGTACGAGGGTTGACTGGTTCGGCTGCGGTGTGAGGCTGCCATCGCCGGAGAATAACAGGGATGTGAGTGAGTAGAGGGAAGGCCTGGCCAGCGGTGGGAGTAGGGTGGGGCGTTGAGGCCTGCGCGGCAGCACAGCCGGCCACGGGAGGCAGGAGGAGGCGGTCCCGCCGGTGCTGGTTTGGGCGGCTGGAGCAAGAAGATCACAGATTGAAGAAGCAACATGGCCGTTGGATTAGCATCCAACGGTCACCGCTGTAAGAACCGTTTTTTGACTTTAAGTTGACAAAGTCCTGTGTACGCGTCAACTTAGTAGGCCCACAAGTCAGCATAACATCTGTGGCGGACAACATATAGCCCATTTGCTATTTTCCTAAATTTACAGACCATTTGCTAATTATTACTCCCTCTATCCGTTTTTACAAGGCCTAACTTTTGAATCTCCCATACCACGGCTGGTGCGCAAAAGGAGGAGCAGATTTTGGGCGCAGTGTAAATCATGCATGCAACCTCCTTTAAATACCTAGCCCGCTCACCTCCCTCTCTATTAATCTCCCGCATGCAACTTCCTCTCATCCCTTTTCTGCATGCATCCAATTTAATGCAGCATTGAGCACGATTTCACAAGGAGGGCTCACGACTTGCGAGGGAGAATTAAAACGAAGACACATTGGGTATCTAATCTGGCCTTGTATAGATGGAAAAATGAAATTTGGGTTTAGGCCTTGTATAGATGGATGGAGGGAGTATGTAATTTACTACAGCCCATATTATATTTTAGAATACCTTAACATTTTCTCGCAAGGACAGGATTAAAAATTTCAGCAATATTTCATTGAAATTGCTGAACTATTTCTAATCTCGAAATTTCGAGCCCGATAAAAACTAAATTTAAATTATGTTAAAAAATGAAATTTGAAATAGCAAAAAATAAAAGAAAATCCGCAATTTGAAACTAATTGCCCATTTTCTTTGTTTTTATACATATACAGCCCATTTCATATTACTTATAAGATTAACATCCCTTTTTGTCTAGGTGGGCCGAATGTATCCCTCGTCGTCTTGAAAGATTTGCAGCCCAGCAGGACGGAGAAAAAGAAATCGACCTGCGTAGGCTATTCTACGAAAAAAGAGGTGGGCTTGCCATTTTCACCGAGAAAAAAAACAGCTGGGCTCGTCATGTTGTAAACATAAAATAAAAGCCTGGGCTAGACGGGCCACAGACACCGCACAACCCAGTTGATAACCTACTCCCTCTCAACAACAACAACAACAAAACTGATCGAGCAACTAGGACCCACGTGTCAGCAGCATTTTTTTTTCATGTAATAAGGAGGAGCTTCCTTCCGTGTGAAGATGTAGCTAGTGGGTCCCAGCTGTCAGGGAGTGGAATCATGTTTCTTCCACGTAATAAGGAGGCACTTCCTTGCGTGCGCTCATGGACCTCGTGGGTCCCAGCTGTCAGCCTGTCCACATACAGTCCTCTTCCATTGGTTGTCGTTGGTTGACCACGTTTAGGACGCCGTGCCGAGAGCACCAAGGCGGTGGATGACGGCGAGGCCTAGGGAGGGAAACGGCCCGGAGCCGGGGAAGACTCGGAAGTGGATGCCCACACGGAGGGGAATACGAGGGTTTACTAGCTCAGCTACAGTGTGAGGCTGCCGTCGCCGGAGAATAACAGGAGGTGTGGGTCAGTAGAGGGATGGCCTGGCTAGCGATGGGAGTAGGGTGGGGCGGTGAGGCCTGTGCGGCAGCACAGCCGGACACGGAAGGTGGGAGCAGGCGGTCACGCCGTCGCTGGTTTGGGCGGCTGGAGCAGGAAGATCAGAGATTGAAGAAGCACACCGGCCGTTAGATTGACATCTAACGGTCTCACGCTGCTAGAGTCGATTTTGTTGACTAAGTTGACATAGCCCTACGTACGCGTCAACTTAGTAGGCCCACAAGTCAGCCTCCAAATCAGGTGGGACCCAGCTAGCAGGGGGAGGAATTATTTTTCTTGCACCTAATAAGGAGGCACTTCCTTGAAAAAGATGAAGCTGGTAGGTCCCAGCTGTTAGAGGGACGAAACTTTTTTTTCCGCGTAATAAGGAGGCACTTCCTTGCGTGCCAAGATGTCATTGGTGGGTCCAACCTATCAGGGGGAAGAATCATTTTTTCGCGTAATAAGGAGGCACTTGCTTGCGTGCGGCCATGGACCATGTGGGGCCCTACTGTCAACCTCTCCACCTACATCCCTCTTCCAATAACTGTCATTTGTTGACCACGTTGACCACGCCGCGCCGAGAGCACCAACGCGGTCGACGACGGCGAGGCCTAGGAAGGGAACGACCTAGAGCCGGCAAAGACACAACAGTGGATGCCCACGCGGAGGGGAGTATGAGGGATTGACTGGTTCGGTTGCGGGGTGAGGCTGCCATCGCCGGAAAATAACAGGAGGTGCGGGTGGGTAGAGGGATGACCTGGCCAGCGGTGGGACTAGGGTGGGAGCAGGCAGTAAAGCCGGCACTGGTTTGGGCGACTGGAGTAGAAACATCAGAGATTGAAGACGCACGACGGCCGTTGGATGGACATCCAACGGTCACTGCTGCTAGAATCGTTTGTTGACTATAAGTTGACAAAGCCTTACGTAGGCGTCAACTTAGTCGACCAACAAATCAGCCTGGAAATCTGTGGCGTGTACAGCCCATTTGCTATTATTTTTACAATTTAAAGCCCATTTGCTAATTCATATGGAATTTATTACATCCCATTTGCCATTTTTAGAATTTTTGCCCTTTTCTGGTCAGGACCAGGGTTAAAAAATTGCTAAAAAATATGTGAAACTTTCGAAATTTCGCATATTTTTGCTGGGGTCCGAACTATTTTAATCCCAAAATTATGAGCGAGATTAAAACTAATTTTAAAAAATGTTAAAATCCAATGAAATATAAAATCTCAAAGAAGAAAAAAAACAAAATATGAAACTAATTGCCCATTTGCTGTGTTTTTTTTACATTTGCAGCCCATTTCATATTACTTTTATGATTTACTGCCCATTTTCTGGCAAGGCCGAATGCATCCCTCCTCGTCTTGAAAGATTTGCAGCCCAGCAAGTCGGAGAAAACAAATAGGCCTAGGTTGGGTATTCTTAAAAAAAATGGTGGGCTACCCATTTTGCCAAAGAAAAAACAGCTGGCCTGGTCATGTGGTTAGACGGGCCACAGACACCGCGCAACCCAGTATATACGCTGCTCCGTCTGAACAACCAAAAAAACTGCTCGAGCTGCTGGATCCTTGGTGTCAGCCGCTCCTTGTGCAATTCTATCGTTAATTGACTATACGTTGACTATGATGTCGGTCCCAGATATCAGCAAGGTGGATATGAGTAAAAAAAATTGATTGGTGGATCTGAGTAGTAAGGAGGCACGTGCTTGCGTTCGGGAGTGGACCTAGTGGGTCCCTACGGTCATACTCTCAAGTACAGTCCTCCCCCGATTCACCATGTTGACCATGTTGACAACTCCGGACGGCGGTGCCGCGGTGAGCGCACCAAGGCGGAGGACGACGGCGAGGCCTCGGACGGGAATGAACAGGAGCTGGGGAAGATGCGGCAGTTTGGTCGTAGGCGGCGGGGAGTACGAGGGTTGACTGGTTCTGGTGCGGGGTGGGCTGCCGTCGCTGGAGAAGAATAGGATGTGTGGGGGAGTAGAGGGATGGCCTGGCCAGCATTTCATGGTACGACAGGGCCGCAATCCGGGCATGGCACCGCAACCAGCCGTGGAAGGCGGGAACAGGTTGTCCTGCTGTCGCTAGTTTGGTTTTGGCGCCTGGATCGGTCAAACCCAAAAACTCAGCATGCTCGATAATAAGAATTAATTTTATATGGCTACAACTTATTGTAAAATGAAGTCGAGCACTTTTTTCTTTAGGTGTGAAGCCGAGCACATTAAGAAGCCCTGGGATAAAGTGGGGTCACCACATGTGTTGAGCTGGGCTGGGTATTCTTATCAAAAAATAATGTTGGGCTGGAACTTTTTATCATAAAAAAAACTCGGCTTGTCAAAAAACGTGTGGTACCTGGGATTCGAACGGGAAACCTGGGTAGCACAATCCATTAAACATACAAATGCAACCGAAAAAATTGTGATATTTATTACAACTTGCCGCTAATAATTGTTAGATGTTGACCACGTTGACTATGATTTGCATCGGCTTCAACCTGGTGGGTACCAAATAACAGTCTGCTGGTTGCACGAAGAAAAGGGTGTGAGAAAAAAGACTGGTCGCTATCTTTGCCTAAGAATAATATCGACTGAATGTAAAGATACTCTCATAGGAAAATAATATCCTCCAGTTAAAATCATATTTTTCAAATCGTAAATTTAAACAATCTGTGCATGAACATTTAGATTTATTTATTTATTTAGGGGAGCATGAGCATATAGCTAGGCCGGATTCATGTGAGAGCCTCCCTCCCAGTTAATTATGGGCTCTTCTATTGGGGCTAAATCACTTGGCTGCATCTCCTCGACAAGTGGAAGATTTGTTCCCTAGAAAAAAATAGTATGTTCTATGTACGGGGCACTAACCTCTCAAAAAAAACGTACGGGGCACTAAAGGATCGGAGCATGTAATGACCTCCAAAACAATGTTTTTATCATTCTAACACCACTATTTATTCAACCAACAGACAAAATATATTACTCATTGTACATTGAAAACACCAGCAGCATCCATGGCTCTATATTGTTTTAGTAAAATGGGTTTGCCGCCAATTTTCCGTTAATAGAGACCACTAAAGGTTCACAGCAAACTAGAGCCCTACAAAGGAGCCTTGGGATTGAAGATACCACCAGGGGTGGGGGTGCAACAGAAGCAGTAAGCAGGCCAGAAGAGTAAAGACGCAGCTCTCTCTTCCAACCAAACATCAGCCAACATTACAGAAGGGCTACCAAAAAAACCAAGTGTATGCATCAAACTTAATAAAGATCCTACTACACCAAGTGTACGCATCTAACTAACTGGCTCAGTTAGATGTTACTATTTATTAAGCTGTGGAGATTGGCTGAAGGCTTGAACCAGATGAATGCCTGACGGGGGAAATTCCAGCCAGCAGGTCGAAGTCTGGTACATGCGACCCTCTCTCCTACTTTGGGCTGCAGAGCGTGGCGGCACATATTAGGGTATGGTGCATGGAGAGACGCATGGTACGCTGTGTACACACAGTTTTGCCTGATGAACGGAACCGCGCTGCCATCAGGATCCTTGACTTTGGTGATCTCCTGGTTAATTAGATAATTCAGTCCGAGAAACAGAGAGCGTGTGCCGAGGCTAGTTACCGGCCTCCAGTCAAAAAATCCTGATGGCCCAAAGAAGATGGGATCCTGTTCAAAGACCATGCAGTGAATGTGATTGTATTCCGCGAAACAACACGTTCGGTACGTGCGAACGATCATCAGTTGTTCGCCATCGTCTGATCGAGCCAGGAACCACCTGCAACTGCCATGCCGCTTTTCTTTGAAAGGTTCTGGGATTAGGAAGGGAAGGGACACCACGCGGCCTACAACATTATATCAAGTTGGAGTCAAATAAAAATGGGCTGGTACTCTAAATTTAAGAACAGCATATTCAGAGCATGAATATTTTTTTAGTAAATGTTGACAGTAATATAAGCATGGGAATGATGATTTGATTTCACCAAAATTCTACTACATGTGATCACCAATGTGGGACGTTTTCGTAGTTCGAATTAAACTGTCAAAACGTCCATGTTACTTAACAGAGGGTGTATTTTACAGCATGGTGTTAATTTCTAACAACAATGTCATGATTCTAACTCTTCTCAAACTATACTCTGACAATAGGAACCAAGCAGCCATCATGATATCATAGGAAATTAGGAGTAACATACTGCTGTAACAGCCATTTGTAGCGATGACTGGAGTAGGCCAGCAATATGTCCAGCCATAGAAGGAGTCCACATCGTAAATGAAGCCCTTGTGCTCAATGGCATCAGAGAGCCATGGAGGATGTATGATCCTGCGATGGACGTGGAGATTTATCCACTTACCGCAGTGACCTGTTAGATAGGCGAGACCACGGTTGAAGAATGCAATTAGCCTGAAGTCTTTATAATTTGTAGATCTTGTGGGCACTTGGCAGATTACAACCTTGAGCAAATCAAAATTGGTATCATGTTGGCTACTGTAAGATTCCGAGTATTCTGGGCCATGGTGCCAAAGAAGTGCAGTGTTAATCGAAGGAAGGGGTATCAATCTCCGGGTGTAGACCTCCACGAGCATCCACCTGCCGCTTCCGTCGACGAGAACCACCCAAGACGTGTTCATGCCGACCTAGCACATACCGTTAATGTAGTTGAGGGTGACGGAGATCGGATCGTAGTCGAGGGGGTCGATGCTCGCCACCCTAGGATCTTAAGTTGCGTGACAAGCCGTTTCTGAAGATCAGGCGGCATCAGCAAGCAGGGAGCCGGCTTAAAAAGCTCCGGCCTAAGGGCTTTGAGTAAACGGTACAACCCTGACGAGCACGCGGTGAGTGGCATGGTACTGAGATTGTCCACACGCGAAACAATGAGTTTCATTACCTCTCTGGGGAGCAAATTCCAACCACTCTTTTGGCGAACGCTGCCCTTTTCTGCCATTGTTAGTGCTTGGGTTTCGGAAGAGGGGGGGCGCCTAGTGGGGATGGAAGATTGGACGATTTTGTGCTGGCGAGGAAGGAGAAGCGAATATGTGCTGCGGGAAGTGGACAGGTGATGATGACAATGTAACAACAGCACGCCGCTTGACTTACGAGACACATCCCAGCAGCGTAGGGTCCTATCGATGTGAGACAACTTGACTGATTACAGTACTACTAAAATATACTCCTATAAACTATAGTACCTACTATAGTGGAGTAGGACTCTGCTCTACCGGAGTAGTATAGTAAATAGTACAAATTCAATGCCCGAGCGTGGAACTACTACGAACCACCATCGGTTCTAACGCCAATCTCCATCAAACGTTTGCTGGGAACATGGTAGTTGCAAACGCCCGCGTCGCAGTTACATGTGTAAGGGTGGCAGTTTTGTCAAATACTGTGGGCTTAAAAAAAAGGCCACCGTCGGATGGAAATCCGGTGGTTATGTGGGCGTTTGCCAGGATTGGGCTCGTGGTGAACGTTCACCAGGTATCATTACTAACTACTACCTCCATCCTGGTTTATTGGTCCTCATTGTATTTGGTGCCAAATTTTAACCAAAGATTTAACTAATAAAATATTAATGCATGTCACCAAAAATTATATCATTGGATTCGTATTTCAACATAGTTTCAGATGATATTGTTTTTTATGACATGCATTAATATTTTGTTAGTTAAATCTTTGGTCAAAAGTTGGTACAAAATACAATGAGGACCAATAAACCAAGACGAAGGTAGTCGTAAGTAGTACTGGTAGATGCTCATAATTAATTAAACAAACGTACGGGCGACACACACACTAACTACTTCTCGCATGCTGGCCAGACCCAAACACCATCGTTTTCTTTCTTGTCCTTGTCGGCGGCAGCCCACCGTGCTTGTTGGACCTCTGCCCAGCTCTCCTCAGCATCGCGGTAGCTACCGCCACGATCTTGGCAGGTGAAGGCATCAGGCCATGCTGGCCAGAGACCGTTGTTCTCCTTCCCGGCCTTCTCGGCGGCAGCCCGCCGTGCTTGGATCTCCGCCCTGCTCTCCTCAGCAGCGCGTGCGACATCTTCTTTCTTGCGGCGGTGGGACTCTCTTTTCTTGAATGCTTTCTGCCTTTTCCGCTCCTTCTGTGTGGCTTTGGCCTCCTGTTGCTCCACCGCCCATTCGACCATGGCAGCTTCAAAGTCTGCCCACGTAGGTGTGCGGTCGCGGGCGGCAATGAACTCGGCGCGGCGGGATGCCATCGCTTCCTTACCAGTTCGTGTGCGGTCACGGGCGGCGATAAACTCGGCGCGGTGGGATGCCATCGCTTCCTTACCAGTTAGTGTGCGGCGCGGTGGCATGAACGGCGACGCTTGGAGAGACTTTGGGACGGGGTGGCCGGACAACCGTATAGTGCAGTGGTTTTTTAGAGCACTCGAGATCTGATTGCCTATGAGAACCGTGTGCGCTGACCTATTGTGCGTTGCGTTCTGAATGGCCAGAACCCCAGCCACGTGGATCGCGCTTGTTCACCTGGGCATATGCATTACCAAGTTAACTGTTCATCATTAGTCTTCGCTCAATGGAAGCAGATGTCTAAGCATGTGGACACAGACGCTCTCACCGGTTTCATTACGAAGATCCGTACGTCTGCCTGCTGCTTTATCTTCGTTTGTTTCATTGGGCCTGCGTGCCTTTTGCCTGCTTGGCTGTATTAAACCTTCCTTCTTGTCATACTGTTCATGTTGCTACTCTGTGATTTGGCTGGTTGGGCGAGCGATGTAGGGGAACGCGACAGAAAACAAAAAAATTCGGTACAGCGAGCACGCCCAGGATCACTATGGAGACTGCATACAAGGTTTGATCTGATCCGTACTGACTCGAAGCGCAGCGGAAGAAGAGTCGGTGTAGATCGTTGGTGCAGATCCCTACAGCTAGGATTTACAACCTCCCAACCGCAAGGATGTACTCCCACTCCGGACAACCCTTCGGGAGGCGGTCGGACAGTCCCCCGGACGATGTCGCGGACAGCCCTCGGAACCCGAACAGTAACCCGGACAGCCCTTCGGGAGGACGCCGGAAACTCGAACGGTAACTTGAACAGCCCTTCGGGAGGACACTCGAAAACAGCCCCTCGGGCAAAAGATCGAAACTACAATCTCTCTACGGGGTTGCACACATACGGTGTCAGCTATCCGGCAGGGCTTCGCCGTCCAGAGCTAGTTCCTGCCGGAACCCAGACAGCCTTTCGGCTCTACGAAACTATTTCGTGGGAGGGAGAGAGAAGCCATACAAGTCAAATGTCATGTGTATGAGAGCAAGGATGAAGCATATGGGGCTGCCCCCACACCTCTATTAATAGGATAGCCAAGGGGTAAAGATGGTATTCACAAATACCAAAAGTGCCCCCACTTTATGCCTTTTCTAAAAAGAATAAAGCAAAGAAGGGTGGCAAGTGGAGCTCCATGGAGCCCCACCTCCCTTGGCCGGCCACATCTTGGGCCCCCCCCCCATGGGGGGCTTCCTTGGCCACCAAGTCCATCTAGAAGCCTTTTTGGAAATATCCAAAAAGGTGCTTTCCCAAAAATATACAAAAAGCACTTTCACTATTCACGAAGACATTTTTCTGCGTCCGTTAAAACCCAAATTATTTCTGTGTGCCTAGAACAATTCCAGTACCCACACAAACAATTTTGAACGCGTTCCAAAACAATTTCGGAACAATGTTTTCTTCAGCGAAAAGCTATCATAGAGGTTCCGGCTGCTCCGGAACATTTCGGTTTTCTCTCCAGAAAAATTCCAAAATTTACCAGAACGATTCTGGCACCCTCCAAGAATTTCCAGACATGTGCCAAAACCAGTTTGACTTAATGGAATACCCTTAAACAACTTTTCAGTTTCACCGGAACTATTCCGGTGTTCTCTCCGGAACGTTTCCGTTTCGTCCGAAACTTTTTCGGTGATTTTCTCTCAGACTCCCCTTCTAGTATTCAGCAGATAGATGACCCTTAAGCGTGTAACCTTATAGGTTCGGTGAAGTATAGACATGACCCGGAACTCTTTCCGATCAATGATCAACATCGGAGCCGTGGACACCCATATTGACCCCTATACCCACACGAATGAATATTCGAGTGAACCTCCAGTTGCCATGTGCTATTCCTGTTGCTTCACGATATATTACAAAACCCGAGGTGAGATTTATGCATCCCCATGGATCAACAACTTGTCCACTATGCAAGTTACCTCGTTACCGGTTTTGTTCTCTTTACTCGTTTCCGTGTTCCGGCATCCCAGTGATCAAATCACAATGTGTTTGGCCAGACGATGATGGATACCATAACACCGAGAGGGCCCGAGAATATCTCTCCATCGTCGGAGGAGCAAATCCCAATCTTGAGCTATCTCGTTTCTGTCATACTTTTCCGTGAACCCGTAAGCCGCCGTAATAGCCACCCATTTACGGATGACGTTTAACAAACCCCAAAGTTCACGAAGCAAGCACGAAGGAACTCGATACTCTCATGGTCTAAGGAATTATGCAAACATTAACTATCTCTGTGTTATTAACCATTAACTTGTGATGAATCTATCTCATAGCATAACATCAATTCGGGTCGATTCAACACAAGTGTTCTACTAACATTGTGCCCTCAAAATTGCCGGCATAGTCATGCCCATTATCAGGAAAACAGGATCATCATGCAATACTTGAGCCAGTCATAGAGGCATGACTAGGAATACATTTTCCGTTTATTATACCACACGTGCACATGAGTTTCCCTCCGAGCCTCGTGGTTATTGTAGACTCGAGAATCATTGCAGTTATAGCATGGAACATAAACATTCATTACAAACTCTTAGATACAAAGTAACTGATATTACTGTCTCTAGGGCATATCTCCTACAGACTCCCACTTGCACTAGAGTCATAATCTAGTTACATGGCTTCCCTAACACCAATGGCTGTCCGGTGCTGCTCATGCTTTGCTCGTGGTAGAGGCTTTGTCATCGGGTCTGACACGTTCAGATCCGTGTGAACTTTGCGTACTTTCACTACACCCGGTTCGACATGATGTCGAATGAGTTTATATTTGCATTCAATATGTCTTGTCTTATGGTGCGAACTTGGCTCCCTAGCTTGAGCCACGGTGCCACTATTATCACAATAGATCTCCACCGGGTCCAGAGCACTTGGAACCACACCAAGGTCTTAAAGAAATTGCTTGATCCATATCGCCTCCTTGGAGGCTTCTGAAGCAGCAACATATCCCGCCTCCGTCGTAGAATCCGCTACAGTATTTTGTTTGGAACTTTTCAAATCAACTGCGCCGCCGTTCAATATGAAAACATAGCCTGATTGAGATTTGAAGTCATCTGGGTCAGTCATGAAGCCTCCATCAGTGTAACCATTTACAATGAGCTCTTCATCACCTCCGTACACAAGGAGTAAATCCTTGGTCCTTCTGAGGTACTTAAGAATACCCTTGACTGCGGCCCAGTGTTCCAATCCTGGATCACTTTGGTACCGGCTGCTAACACTTAGCGCATAGGAAACGTCCGGTCTTGTACATAGCATGGCATACATAATAGAACCAACTGCCGAGGCATATGGAACATCATTCATTTGTACTCGCTCATCGAGAGTCTGAGGACACTGATTCTTGCAAAGTACTGTGCCAGGTGACATGGGGAGAAGGCCTTTCTTGGAGTTCTCCATGTTGAACCTTTTCAACACCTTGTCAATGTACGTGCTTTGGCTAAGCGCTATTAGGCGTGTTGATCTATCTCTATAGATTCTAATGCCCAATACATATGCCGTTTCGCCTAAGTCTTTCATTGAAAAACTCTTTTTCAATGAGTCTTTTATTTCGTTAAGAAAATTCACGTCATTTCCAATCAATAATATGTCATCCACATACAAGATTAGAAATGCTTTTGCGCTCCCACTAAACTTCTTGTAAACACAAGATTCTTCGTCATTCCTGATGAAGCCAAACTGTTTGACTACTTCATCAAAACGAATGTTCCAGCTCCTTGACACTTGCTTCAGACCATAAATGGCTTTCTGAAGTTTGCATACTTTTCCAGCATCCTTATGAACTTCAAAACCTTCTGGCTGTATCATGTATACATCCTCTTTGAGGTTTCCATTTAGGAAAGCCGTTTTGACGTCCATCTGCCATATTTCATAATCGAAATAAGCAGCAATTGCTAGTAATATCCGAACGGACCTAAGCATAGCTACGGGCGAGAAAGTCTCATCGTAGTCCACTCCTGGAACTTGCGTGAACCCTTTCGCGACAAGTCTAGCTTTGTGGATAGTAATGTTACCATCTGCGTCCGTCTTTTTCTTGAAAATCCATTTACAACCAATGGGCTTTACGCCTTCTGGAAGTTCTTCCAAGTTCCAAACTTGGTTTTCGTACATGGATTCCATCTCGGATTTCATGGCCTTGTGCCATTCCTTTGAGCTGGGCCCCGCCATCGCTTCCTTGTAGTGCGCAGGTTCATCGTCTTCAAGAATGAAGATTTCCTTATGAAACCATTCAGGTGGCTGGATAGCCCTACCTGATCTGTGTGGTTCAGTTACAACATTGTCTGAAGTTTCCGCATCACGTGCGACAACTTCCGGCTCGGTCGTAGGGATAATTAGCGGAATTTCTTCCGGTTACTTAGCCATATCAACGGTTGCCGAAGATTCACTAATCTCATTAAGTTGTACTGTCCTCCCACTTAATTCTTTAGTGAGAAACTCTTTCTCGAGAAAGTGTCCAACTCTTGCGACAAACACTTTGCCTTCGGACTGTTGGTAGAAGGAATACCCAATGGTGTTATTGGGATAACCTACAAAGTAACATTTGTCTGATCTGGGATCGAGTTTGCTTGGTTGTAAATGTTTTGCATAAGCTTCACAACCCCAAACTTTGAGATGCGACACATTGGGTTTCTTCCCATACCATAATTCAAATGGCGTCGTCTCAACAGACTTAGACGGCGCTCTGTTTAATGTATAAGTGGCAGTGAGTAGTGCGTGACCCCAAAAAGATATCGGTAGATCTGTAAGAGACATCATCGACCTTACCATGTCTAACAGGGTTCGGTTACGTCTTTCCGACACTCCGTTTCGCTATGGAGTTTCGGGAGGCGTAAGCTGTGAAACGATTACACGGTCACTCAGATGTTGGCCAAACTCATGACTAAGGTATTCGCCTCCGCGATCAGATCGCAGAAACTTAATCTTTTTGTCACGATGATTTTCTACCTCATTCTGAAATTCTTTGAACTTTTCAAAGGTTTCCGACTTATGCTTCATTAAGTAGATATAGCCATACCGACTTAAATCATCAGTAAAAGTCACGAAGTAAAAATACCCACCCCGTGCAGCTGTGTTCATTGGACCACATACATCACTATGTATTATTTCCAATAATTCACCCGCCCGTTCAGGATGACCCGTGAACGGCGTCTTGGTCATTTTCCCCATCAAGCAAGCTTCACATGTGTCAAATGATTCAAAATCAAGGGACGGTAAAACTCCATCTTTATGGAGTCTTTGCATGCGTTTCTTTCCGATGTGGCCAAGCCGACAGTGCCACATGAAAGTGGTGGTGGTGTCAGCCTTCTTAAGGCGTTTAGCATTCACGTTAAAGACATCATTTCCACATTCAGGATTTAGAATGAAAAGGCCCCCAACAATGGGTGCAAATCCATAAAACATATCCTTACAATAAAGTGAACAACCATTGTTCTCAGACTTGTACGAATACCCATCGTGTACTAAACATGATCAGGAGATAATGTTTCTACACAACAGTGGAACAAAATAACAGTTATTTAGTTCTAAGATAAATCCCGAAGGGAGACGTAGAGGCATAATGCCGACGGCTTTGAGCGGCGATCCCATTGCCGTTCCCGACGCGCATCACGACTTCATTCTTTGCTAGTTTGCGCACCTTCTGAAGTCCCTGTATCGAGTTGCAAATGTGAGCAACCGATCCGGTATCAAATACCCAAGACTTAGAATTTTCGCTAGCAAGCAAAACGTCAATGACATTAACTTGTATAACAATTATACCTTTTGCGGTTTTCCCGGACTTCTTATCTTCCAGATACTTCTTGCAGTTTCTCTTCCAGTGTCCTATGCCCTTGCAGTAGAAGCACTCAGTTTCATTCTTGGCTTCGCCCTTAGAATTGCTTTGGGAGCCGGTCTTACCGGCACCCTTGCCTTTCTTTGGCTTGCCTTTCTTTTTGAAACTGGCGGTTTTATTCACAAGCAACACTTGCTTGCGATTTTTCCGCGGTCCTGCTTCCATAGTTTTTAGCATGGCGAGCACCTCTTCCGGTGTCTTCTCCATCCCACTCATGTTGTAGTTCATGATAAAACCGTCGTAAGACGGGGGGAGTGAAGAAAGCAGCATGTCCATCATATGGTCAGGTGGAAGTGGAAACTCCAGGGTTTTAAGCCTTTCAGCATAGCCAATCATTTTGACTACGTGTTCGCCAACTGAACTACCCTCAGCCATCTTGCAATCCATCAAGGCCTTCATGACATCAAATCGTTCAGACCTTGCGGTTTCCTTGTACAGGGCATCCAAATCCCGGATCATATCGCGGGGTTTATGGAAGTCAAAACGTTTTTGAAGCCCTGCACTCATGCAAGCTAACATGAGGCACTACACTAAGTTGTGATCATCATCCTTAGTGGCCCAGACATTCTGCTCAACTTCCAGGGCATCTGCCGCCGGTTTAGCTGGAAGAGCAGTTTCAAGCACATACATTTTCCTAGCGCTCCTGAGGACAATCCTCAGGTTACGGACCCAGTCCGCATAGTTGTTTCCAGTCGCAGCTAACTTCTCTTTCTCTAACATCGGGCCTAAGTTGAACACGGTGTTGCGAGCCATTTGATCTACAACGGAAAACACAAGTTTCACTTAGACTTTGTTCATAATGATTTTTTGCACTA
Source organism: Elymus sibiricus (assembly GCA_039707655.1). NCBI lineage: Eukaryota > Viridiplantae > Streptophyta > Magnoliopsida > Poales > Poaceae > Elymus > Elymus sibiricus. Next base: position 130,248,420 of record CM077666.1, on the reverse strand, counting down.
GTGAATAAACAATTTTATTCTAAAGTGCGCTCCCACTCAAATCAATATCTCTCAAAATTGATTATGAGTGATTCAAGATCCGCATTTAAATTCAACGTCACGGTTCGAGATGAACTCAAATGGCGTGAACTTCAATCGGTAGGCAAAATTGCCGATCACATCTCTATGTGATTCTTGTTCATCTTTCGATGCGTGTTTTCCGAGCTCAGGACTATCCTGCCTGAACGTCAAGTCAACCAAGTGATCTTGCTGCGAGGTCTCAACTCACCCGCCTCACACTTCTCTAATCGTTCGCATCCATGGAGATCATGTGATGCCCCGAAGAGATAGGTGTCGTGACGGTGCTACACTTGGGAGAACACTAACTACTTGATATTTTTAAGTGAGAGATCACCCTAATAAAAAGTGACTACCGCGCAATCAAAGGGTGCATTCATAAGGGATAAACATCTCAGGCAATTCATAATAGCATGATATGGTATAGCCCCTTCTGACGGAGAAGTCTTTAATTTCTTCGTCTCCGGCATTTGCGTCGGTGTTCACCTTCGCGAAGATTGCCACCACCTTGTCGATGCACCAAATAATATTGCTATCTCTATAGCTAATAAAATAAGTGCATTACATAAGGTTGACACGCAGGTCATTAAAGTGACAATCATATGGCTCCAGCCATCATGCCGAATCATGACACGTAGGTCATGTTAACAAATTTACATCATATAGTCATCTCATACATAATCGAATTAATATGAGCTTTGCTATACCACATCACATCACATGCACATCCTGCAAAACCAAGTTAGACGCATCTAATCGGTTTATGCAAAATTTTATTTTACGTGGCTTCTAAGGTTTTGACTTAAACCGCAGCTACCAACGTTTTATCATCAAGTATGATAATTCAAATCGCTAGATTAACATCTCGGGGTGTATGAAACACGAGATAATTAAATCTCGAGCCCCGTACTAAACTTCGTCATACGCATGACCCCTGTGCAAATCATATCTGCAATGCCCTTTCATCTGCGAATTTCATCTTTCTTTTGACTATGGCGGAACCCAAAGAACTGATAGCACTTCGTTGATCAATTAGGATCGCGGATTGCCAGAACTTTGTGAAATTCCACCATGCTGTCTCGAGATTGAGCAAACGCAAATTCCAGGGAAGCAACAAGAACATCGGGTAACAGATTTCATCTGTTACCCGCATAAATAATTTTCAGCAATAGATCTCATCTACTCCAAAATTATATTATGCAATACCCATACATCTCCATGTATTCTAGATCGTAACCTGCATCTACGCATAGCACGGCTCATGATGCCACTGTAGGGGAACGCGACAGAAAACAAAAAAAATTGGTACAGCGAGCATGCCCAGGATCACTATGGAGACTGCATACAAGGTTTGATCTGATCCATACCGACTCGAAGCGCAGCGGAAGAAGAGTCGGTGTAGATCGTCGGTGCAGATCCCTACAGCTAGGATTTACAACCTCCCAACCGCAAGGGTGTACTCCCATTCTGGATAGCCCTTCGGGAGGCGGTCGAACAGTCCCCCGGACGATGTCGCGGACAGCCCTTCGGGAGGACCCTCGGAACCCGAACAGTAACCCGGATAGCCCTTCGGGAGGACGCCGGAAAATTGAACGGTAACTCGAACAGCCCTTCGGGAGGACACTCGAAAACAGCCCCTCGGGCAAAAGATCGAAACTACAATCTCTCTACGGGGTTGCACACATACGGTGTCAGCTATCTGGCAGGGCTTCGCCGTCGAGAGCTAGTTCCTGCCGGAACCCAGACAGCCTTTCGGCTCTACGAAACTATTTCGTGGGAGGGAGAGAGAAGCCAGACAAGTCAAATGGCATGTGTATGTGAGCAAGGATGAAGCATATAGGGCTGCCCCCTCACCTCTATTTATAGGATAGCCAAGGGGTAAAGATGGTATTCACAAATACCAAAAGTGCTCCCAATTTATGCCTTTTCTAAAAAGAATAAAGCAAAGAAGGGTGGCAAGTGGAGCTCCATGGAGCCCCACCTCCCTTGTCGGCCACATCTTGGGGCCCCCCCCCCATGGGGGGCTTCCTTGGCCACCAAGTCCATCTAGAAGCCTTTTTGGAAATATCCAAAAAGCACTTTCACTATTCACGAAGACATTTTTCTGCGTCCGTTAAAACCCAAATTATTTCTGTGTGCCTAGAACAATTCCATTACCCACGCAAACAATTTTGAACGCGTTCCGAAACAATTTCGGAACAATGTTTTCTTCAGCGAAAAGCTATCATAGCGGTTCCGGCTGCTCCGGAACATTTTCGGTTTTCTCTCCGGAAAAATTCCAGAATTTACCAGAACGATTCTGGCACCCTCCAAGAATTTCCAGACATGTGCCGGAACCAATTTGACTTAATGGAATACCCTGAAACAACTTTTCAGTTTCACCGGAACTATTCTGGTGTTCTCTTCGGAACGTTTCCGTTTCGTCCGAAACTTTTTCGGTGATTTTCTCTCAGACTCCCCGTCTAGTATTCAGCAGATAGATGACCCTTAAGCGTGTGACCCTATAGGTTCGGTGAAGTATAGACATGACCCGGAACTCTTTCCGATCAATGATCAACATCGGAGCCATGGACACCCATATTTACCCCTATACCCACATGAATGAATATTCGAGTGAACCTCTAGTTGCCGTGTGCTATTCCTGTTGCTTCACGATATATTACAAAACCCGAGGTGAGATTTTTGCATCCCCATGGATCAACAACTTGTCCACTATGCAAGTTACCTCGTTACCAGTTTTGTTCTCTTTACTCGTTTCCGTGTTCCGGCATCCCAGTGATCAAATCACAATGTGTCTGGCCAGACGATGATGGATACCATAACACCGAGAGGGCCCGAGAATTTCTCTCCATCGTCGGAGGAGCAAATCCCAATCTTGAGCTATCTCATTTCTGTCATACTTTTCCATGAACCCGTAAGCCGCCGTAATAGCCACCCATTTACGGATGACGTTTAACAAACCCCAAAGTTCACGAAGCAAGCACGAAGGAACTCGATACTCTCATGGTCTAAGGAATTATGCAAACATTAACTATCTCTGTGTTATTAACCATTAACTTGTGACGAATCTATCTCATAGCATAACATCAATTCGGGTCGATTCAACACAAGTGTTCTACTAACATTGTGCCCTCAAAATTGCCGGCATAGTCATGCCCATGATCAGGAAAACAGGATCATCATGCAATACTTGAGCCAGTCATAGAGGCATGACTAGGAATACATTTTCCGTTTATTATACCACACGTGCACATGAGTTTCCCTCCGAGCCTCGTGGTTATTGTAGACTCGAGAATCATTGCAGTTATAGCATGGAACATAAACATTCATTACAAACTCGGAGATACAAAGTAACTGATATTACTGCCTCTAGGGCATATCTCCTACAAGCGATCTGCCTTTTCTCTAAAAAAATCTATCGCTTCCTGGATCCTCTTTGATCATCGGAACCGGTTTCTCGACTCACAGCCATCATAATTTTCATTTGAATGCACTTTCCAGTAATATTATTTTTGCCAGGGCATATAACTTACACTATTTTTTAACTCGAATCCAACGTTGAATTCTTTTTTTTTAATTGTTTGGATTGCTTACCACATGTGTCACGTGGTTCCGACGTCGAAGTTTATACTGGAGTACTATTTCCCTACTAGTTAAATTTACGGTAAAAAATATAGGTCGAAAAGTCAAAATACGAGAGGTGCTAGTAAACCGGGATGGAAGTAGGAGTAGTAGGGGCTACTAGAGTAGAGGGCGGTGCTGCAGGGGAGTCTCGCCCCACTCGTGGCGCGGCAGTAAAGCCGTCATATCACAAAACCCCACCACTCCCAGTAATAAGTGGCCTGGTAAAATGAACGGAGAAGCAACCATCATATCACTCCTATGTTTATTGCATTTCATCTCTCCACATTTATGGTCGATCCTAAAGTGGCACACTCGATCCCTATCTAAGTATAGTACTCAAGTTGGAATTCCAATTGCACGGCACAACTTCGTGTACGAAGCGATTTGGGAGTACGAAGCGATTTGGGAGCAGTAGTAGTACTTGCAAAAAAATAGTGCGTATAGATTTTTTGAAAAGTCAAACTTTGACCAAGTTTATATAGAAAACTACTTGTATCTATAATAGTGAATATATAAATTATGAAACTATGAGTTGTGATGAATCTAATGAAATATGTTTTGCACTCTAGATGCAAATATTTTTCTCCAAAAACTAGGTCAAATTTTGTGAAGTTTGACTTTTGAAAAAGTCTATATGCACTACATTATGGAACGGAGGCTAGTAGGAGTCACTCGTAGGAGTACGTGCTAGTATGTACGGTGTGCCGCCAAAGGCCGCTACTCCCTCCCCGGTGCATAGGGCATAGATTGAATGGCTGATCTGTGGGATTCGCTTGAACAGTAGTTGTTGCATCAGTACTGTTCTGGAACAATCACAAGGGCACTTGTCCGAAAAATTTACATGCCTACCGACCAGTAAGATATAACTACTACGATAGAGAAAAATCTACAGAGAGAAGGAAGTAAACAATCAAATGAGAATGAGTCCCACCATTTATAGCTCATCAGAAAACAATCAATGAAGTTTTCACTTCTCATTCTTGCATTTCTTTTGCATTGAATCATTTCACAAGGTTGTCTACTATTTTACTACTTTTACCAAAACTGCATCGTAATGTTCAAACGTGCATTTGCATGTGTGTATATACTAGTTATCCTAGTGCATAAGCCTAGATATAGAGAGAGACGTGTACTAGAGAGAGACGTGTACTATGATATATATTGTTGAACTTCGTGCTATGTACGTACTCTACTTACAAAAAGTAACAAGCGTACAGATACAAAAGGTTTTCAAACTTGTTCCTTTTATAAATAACTAGCGAAGTGGCCCGCACATACGCGCGGGCTAGTATTTAACAAAGTTAGGTTACAGAAATTAAACAGTTGGCAATTATTTCGACTTGTCATCAAGTGGTGATTTTTAGGATAAGAGGTACCCTTCACGTTCCTGGATATATAGGCATTTCTTTTGAAATGTAATATGGGCTTCTAGAATGAAGTGCTCCAACCCACGGGTTTGCCTCATGCGGCCGCACGATCTTTTCCATGGTGTGGGGCCGGCTTGACAGTTCAATGACACCATAGTAAAGTCTTTCATGTGTAGTATATAAATTGATTTTCCGAGAAATTCCATATGCATCAAATTTGAGTCTTAATATGGGTGATTTGTAATGGTTACATTTTTTTTTCTTCATATGGTCAATATACAAAATGTTTGCATGGATATGTTAAAACAAATTGTAGCACGAAAAAAAATATAATTTAGGCTAAACATATTTATATATTCTTTCAGTGCTAAATACATATTTTGAGGGACAAATAATTCCAGACTGCCCCTTTAGGTTTAGTTGTTAATTGTACTATTCTCTTCAATAATTAGGTCTTCCGTTGATGTACACTGCACACTGTACGTAATCATAGCTGATCTTTGTGCTGTTCCTAGTAAAATTATCTTTTTCCACTTGAATGATTAGTTGGGCTGCACACTGTACGTAATCATAGCCTTTTTTTTGAGCACCCATTTTTCTGTTGTTTCTAGTAAAATTATTCTTTTTCTACCTAAATGATTAGTTGGGCTTTCAGCCCAAGAGGCTCACTCGGATGCACACAGCGGTCAGACATCTCCTGTCACAGTCACACCTTCACACGGACGTTGCTCTTGTCCGATCCCCTTTCTCCTTTCCTTCTTCTCTCCCCTGACTCCCAGATTGCTGCCGCCGGCTTGATGTCTAGCTTGTACCGGTGGTAATTAGTTATCCTGCCGCGGCCTTGCTCATCCTCACCTGCACGCACCCCCGTAGCTCAGGCCGCTGGCGCAACCACGGGGTGACTGTCTATGGTGGTTGGTTTGGTTCCTCGTACGCCTCGTCGGTCTCCTGTGCCGGTCAACAGCGACGGAGTGTTAGCAGGGGGCCGAGGAGCAGCTACGCAAGTGAGGATGCGAGCTCGTCGGTCTGGACGGTGCCGTTGCTGATGCGATGTGGGCGTGGATATCGTCTCCTGTAGCCAGCTTCGATCCAGTTTGAGTTCATCCTTCACAAGACGCATTCATATTATTGAAAATCGAGGCAGGCCAGCACGTCGTCTTTATCGTCCACAGCAGAAGCATTCCTTCACCTGCAGGTCCAAAATATTTCCTTTTCCTATTCATGTCATATTTCCCATTTTTCTTATCCTTTTCCTGTGTTCTTACTACTGAACCAATATAATTAAGGTAATGCCTGTCAGTGAAAAATGTTATTTTTTGTATGCGCCTCCACCTTTTCCGGGCCTGGGACCGGCATCGGTATTGTTTGCCCCCCATAGCCCCATTCATATTCAACAAATTGAGGTAGTAATTAGTCTATTTGTGATTAGGTGTAGTTTTAATATATTTCACAAACAAAAATTGAAATTTAATAACTGAATAGTAAAATGGGTCTATTCGCATTCTATATGCAAAATATAACTATGCCCGGATGCTCTCAGTATTGGGTTGTACTACTATATAATAAGCCTCAAATATTAGATAATATAGAGTCGATGTTTGGTATTAATGAACTGTTTCCGTCAAATGTTGATACACCTTTCCATTACTTCTGCATACCAGTAGACCATATCCATCCTGCCATATCATGTTAACATTGATACGTTGGTTATTATTTTGTAGATAGTTTGTAGTGTACAAAATTTTCATGTACTTATTCTAATCTAGAACGAATGGCCACGCTGATTCATTTGGTGACATGGCTATTCTTGGAACATATATATACCTTTTGAACCAATTGTTTTCTTGTTATTATATGTGCTTCGATGAATCTTCTTCCAGGTTGAATATCGTCATCCTTATAGCATTGCATAATCCAGCACTCTGGTTGAAATTACGTAGGACCATACTGGTAGGCCTACTTTTAGTTTTAGCTTGTGATTTTGGATTCCGGGGACGTTAAGCTGTTTAGGACTTCTGTTGGATATAACATATATATATTTCAGCATTTAAGGTTGTTGCTTTGCATACTGTGTCACAGCTTAGATATGTTATCTCTTCACCTTGTAGCTGATCCATTATAAATATTTGTTTATGTCGCGAACTGTTTCGTTCCTTGGACATAATATTGCTCTTTCTTCTAAGAAATCTCACTGGCAGTACCTTTCTTGCAAATTTGGATATCTGTCCACATTTTTTTTGAATCATCTCCTTTCTTCAGTAGCATGTCACTTGGTATTTTAATCAATTCCTCACCTTTTGATGATGTATTTGTTCCATCACCAATATTAAGAATCCGACATGCAAATTCGCATGCAGTATTTGTCAACGCTTGCTGTCGAGGCATACTATATCCTTCCAACTAATCTTCCTTTGTTTCTTTTGCTCAACTTTGTCTCTATCTTCTTCCATACCCATTGTGACGGGAACCAAGCATTTGCTAATTCACTGGCTTCTTCACACATCTTATTTGTCTCCATCCACAACCTAAAGTTAGGATTCCTATTCTTTCTTTCCTTACGATCTTTTAAAATCGGTATAATCTAAGAAAATGGCATGTTGCTCATTCTCTAGGTGGAAATGCAACCTTTCGACGGGATCTCGGAATTGCATTTATAACTGAAATATACTCCAACATGCGTCATTGCCTGATATGTATGTGCATTTGAGGTACTTCTTGATCTCATCATTTTCTATTAGTGTTGTCGCATGGTCCTCATATTTATTTATGTATTTAAAAGGTATTTTATTAATAGAGATATGTTGCAGACCTCGACATTTATATATGCTTGGTATTTGATCATAGATTTCTGTTGTATGGGACTATGTATCTGTTTTCTAGATTGACTTCCCCATTCTATATGTATCTTCCAAATTCCATCATCTATCTTCTATATACTGCGTATCCATCTTCATCTACTATGATATTGCTGTTATATTTTTGTTGGAACTTTCTGATAGCATAATTAATGTGCAAAGCAGAAGCAAAGGCACAATGATGCTTCTATACTGCAGTCGTGCATGATGTAAGGGTAAAGTTTAGAAATGTAATTCAGAACAGTAAGTAAACCAAGTGCATGATAATACACATAGGTTTAGTGAGAAAATTTACCCTAGTGTTGTAGTGAAACGCAAGTCAACTAAAGCGTAGGTTTAGTTTAAAAAAAGATTGTAATTGAGGATGACAAATTTATGTCAATGACGACCGTAACATCACAATCACATGGGGAACTTGGGGCTCAACTTAATAAAAATCTATTTGATTGCCGTTGTCGTACCTTGAATTGAGGCCATGTGTTGCACTGACTATTCCGTTCTTATTGTTGATAAGAGATTGAACTTTAGGTCTATTCCTGGCACGAAGAGTTCCAATCATCAGGTGAAGACACATACATATATGGTTAGTATTATTTACCATAGCATTGTAGTGACATGCAAGTCAACTAAATCATAGGTAGTCTAATCCCTAATTATGTGGTAGTCTGATCCCCAACTATGTGCAGATTACTGGATTTCATATACACGAATCATGTAAATTATCTAAAATTGTACATGTTATAGTACTGGAGGTAGTTTGATCTCTAATTTTGTGCGAATGGTACTTGTTGGAGGTGGTCTGATTGCTGGATGGAGTAATTATGTGCAGATGGTACTTACTCTGGAGGTGGTCTGATTGCTGATTTCATATACATGAATCATGTAAATTATCTAAAATTGTACATGTTATAGTACTGGAGGTAGTTTGATCTCTAATTTTGTGCGGATGGTACTTTTGAAGGTGGTCTGATTGCCTGATGGAGTAATTATGTGCAGATGGTACTTACTGGAGGTGGCCTGATTGCTCGACTGAGCCGATGACAACCAAGGAGAATCAATGGAGAAGATTTGGGCTCTCCCAACCGTTGGAAGAAGACGATGCCGAGGTGCTGCTTGGTGCTTGCTATAGGTAGATGATGTCTTCAAGAGCATAGCCAACCTTTGTCGTGGTCCAGGCGTAGGGATTTTTAGGGTGGCATTGGCGATCCTGAGATTTTTTGGTGAGAGGATCTGCGTACGTGCTTTAGTACCACTGTGATCCTGAGTCTTGTTTAGATCTGTTTTTTTTTTTTACAATAGACCGTGGGTTATTCTGTTGGCTGTGTTGGGTCCACCCGTTTTTAATGAAGATCCAATGGTTATTGTTCATTGACGGGAATAAGGTCCACCAAATTAACGATCAGATGTTTCTAATTAATATGAGATTTTCTAGTATATTTTCTTTTTTCTGGTGAGCCTCTCAATTATTTTTAATAATAAATAGATTAATTATAAGGACACTAATAAGTCCCGAGCGTTCGGGATTTATCATTTTCGTCCCAATACCATAGAAAACTACGAGTACTCCTACACCTTACGATAATAAATTATTTCTAATAAAAGCCTCGGCGCTCGCAGGAGCGCTTGCGGCGCGCCACGAGTGCCCTAGTGCGCGGCCGCTTCCCAGCGCGGCAAGACAACGCCTCTTGCTCAGCCTCGCAAGTCGCGAGGTGCTGATTAGTGGCTTGCCGGCGGGCGAGCGCGATCTCACCGGTCTGGTGATCTGGGGCCAATAGGTACTCCTCCTCGCTGGAAGCGTGATCGACGTACCGCCAAGCGTAGATGAGGCGCATCGACCCGACTGCACTCAGGGCCTTGGCACGGGCGTCCTCCGCCACCCACACGGCCCTCTCATGAGCCTTCTGCCAAAGAGCGAATTGCCTGACTCTCTAGGAGGCGACATAGGCCTGCCAGGCAGCATCCCTCACGGCGCGCTTTTCTTCCTCGGCCTTCTTCTCCGCCTCCCTTTTGGCGCGCTTCGCCGGAGGCAAAGCCTCCCACAAGGCGACCTCACTTCTTTCCATAGCTCCTCCAAGCTGGGCGGCTCAGGGGCCGGCGCGACGTCCTCCTCGTAGCGGGGCGCTGACGCGTCCTCCGATGCGCATGCTGGCGAGTCTGGGAACGCCGACGCGTCCACCTCAACACATCGCGGCGACGGCGAGGAGCGGAACACCGACACGTCATCCTCGACTCGTGGCAGCGAGGAGCGGAACACCGACGTTTGGCAAATTCCCAGTTGAACTCATGTTGTGAGAATTGCACACTGTCATTGTCGGTGCATGGGTTTCGGCTGAGGGCATCTGCCACAACATTTGCTTTACCAGGGTGGTAATGAATCCCCACATCATAATCCTTAATTAGCTCAAGCCAGCGATGTTGTCGTAGGTTTAGTTCTGGTTGGGTGAAGATATACTTAAGACTTTTATGATCCGTGTATATCTCACATCGATTACCAAGAAGGTAATGTCGCCATTCCTTGAGTGCATGTACTATAGTTGCTAGTTCCAAGTCATGGGTAGGATAATTTTCTTCGTGTCGTCGTAGCTGTCTTGAAGCGTAAGCTACGACCTTTTCTTCCTGCATTAACATGCATCCAAGGCCTTTTCTGGAAGCGTCACAGTATATTTCAAAATTCTTGTGCACATCTAGCACGGTCAGAACAGGTGCCTTTGTTAACCTCTTTTTTAATTCTTGGAAACTTTTCTCACATGCTTCAGTCCATTCAAACTTTTTATCCTTCTTGAGTAACTGAGTCATGGGTTTGGCTATGGTGGAGAATCCTTCAATAAATCATCGATAGTAGCCAGCCAAACCTAGAAAACTCCAGATCTCAGTCATGCTGGTGGGTTGCTTCCATCCTAAGACATCCTTTACTTTACTTGGGTCCACTGCTATTCCATCCTTTGTCTGTACATGTCCTAGAAAACCAACTTCTCAAAACCAAAATTCACATTTACTAAATTTGGCATATAGATGATTTTTCCGTAATTCTTCCAGGACTATTCGAAGATGTTGCTCATGTTCTTCTGGTGTCTTAGAATAGATAAGTATATCATCAATGAACACCACCATGAACTTGTCCAAATATTTCATGAAAACCTTGTTCATGACATGTACAAAATAAGCAGGAGTGTTGGTCAATCCAAAAGGCATCACAGTGAACTCATATAATCCGTATCTGGTGGTAAAAGCGGTCTTGGGTATATCTGATGACCGAATTTTTAACTGATGGTAGCCTGATCTCAAATCTATTTTTGAGAAAACCCTGGCTTCTGCGAGTTGGTCAAACAAGTCATTGATCCTTGGTAATGGATATTTATTTTTGATAGTAACCATATTGAGTGCCCTGTAATCAATACATAACCTTAGGGTCTGTGACACCCTGGTTTTCGCTCCCCGATTTCTTCCTTCGCGGGATTTGACTCCCGTCTTTTTTTTATGTTATCAGATTTTCTCTTGCTCTTGGGTATATGAAGATGGTCATTTAGCCTTGCCTTTCCTATCAAACCAGAGGCTCTTCAATCTTACCTTGCCACCAACAATACATTCTTAGGATTTTACTACCGAAACCCTACATTCTGAATTGCCGGAGGAGAAACCCTAACTCCTGCATTTACAAAGGAACCCCAATTTCCTTTGATCTTTTGCTTCTCAAACTTTTCCCAGTGATCATCCTATATTGGTAAATCCTAGATATGCAAAAATATTGCCAAGTCATTTGCAATATTTTTCATTTAAAATTAATTCCTTCTTCTGCCAGTTACAGGAATTAAATCCAGGAAAATATCTATCCATCTCCAAAGTTCATGAAAACTTGTGGAGATATTCTTTGTGATCATAATAAGCTCTCATAAAAATATTGGCCATAATTAAATAAGGGAAATTGCATGTTCCTATTTAAAGCCAATATTGCATTTTGGGCACTTTCCAAAGGAACTACCATTTTGGTAGCCAGGAAAAATCACAAATAATTTGTGGAGCATCTCCTATCCAAATATTCATCATTTCCATCCAAACCTCAAGTTCCATAGTTCAACTTTTGAGCACATCATCCATTTGCAGATTCTGTCCAGCTTGGACATTTGCAAAGGAAGTGCCTCAACCCTTGATCCATTTGAGCTGAAATTTTTCATGGTGATTAACATTGATAAATCACTCATGGAAACCAAAAACCAGCTCAATTCACCTATCCAATATCCCACCATCATTTTCTCAAGTTTCTGTCTAGATTGCAACATTGTGAAGGAAGTACCTTCATAGTGCATCCAAATGAGCTGAAATGTTGTCAGATTATCAAAATGCCTAAATCATTGCCACCCACACAAATTCAGCTCATGTAAGTTAGCCATTTGATCCCAGCAAGCTCAACTTCACTTCTGTCCAGAGAGGCACTTTGCAAAGGAAGCACCAGCTAGCCTCATCCACTTACTCTGAAAATTTAGCAAGGTAGTCACCTTGGTAGATCATTGCTCCATGCCAAATTCCAGCTCACTTCACCCCGTGATCTATCCAGAAACAACCACAAACACCTTCGTGTCAGAACCATTGTGAGCTCAAATCAGTCAACTCTTGTTCCCCGTCTCTATCCAAACTATCACATGTCAATTCATTGACCTTTGATACATTCACTTGACAAGGTCCCAGGGCCATTAAATGCCCTGGAATGGCGGTGCCCGTGGTGACCACGCGGTGGCTACGCCGAAACGGCGCTCTGCGCGATGCACCGGGACGGACAGCGAGCTCCAGCTGGCCAAACCTTGTCCGTTGGTGCCGACGATCTCCGCAGCGTCCACGCACCCCCTCTGTCGTAGCTTCCCTCTCCGTTTGCGCCCTCGCCGGACGACGACAAGCACCGCCGTACGCGTACATGTCACGGCCGTCATCCCCTTCCCCTGGCCTCTTCCTCCCGAGCCATCACATCCTCCTGCTTCTCATCAGGTCGGCCGCTCCCGACGCCGAGCTAACCACCACCACCCTGAGTCTGGGCACTGGAGCTCCGTCCAGCTCAACGCGGTGGTCGAGCTTATCCGTCGCCCTTGGCCAGCTATAAATAGCCACAACCAAGCCCTTCCGGGCATCCCCGAGCACCCCAACCTCTTCCCCTCTCCCTCTGGATCACCCATGCACCCTCGCCCGGCCAAATACCTCACCGGAGCACTGCAATTCAGCCGGAGCTTGCCCTCGGCCTCCGCCTCCAATTCCCATGTCCGGCCGTCCCCGGCTCCGTCCGAGCACACCCCCGGACGCCCCGTCCCCTGGCGAGTCCGCCCGTCCACTCGCCCGCTCCAGAGGACTCTCAGGTCACCGGAATCATGCCGGAGCAGAACCTCTGCCACCGCACACTGCCACGCCACCATCCCTCTCTGCCGCCTGTGCGACCCACCCCCGGATGTGGTGCTCGCCGGCGCACCCATCCGCGGCCTCGCCCGCCCAGGAGACCCACCGGATGCTCGCCGGTCACCGGAGCCTGAGCTCCCCAGCCGCGGCGTCGGGCAGGAGGAGAGGAGGAAGAAGAGAAGGAGGGAGGAGAGAGAAAGCTCTGGTGGGGCCCGCCTGTAAGCGACCGTGGTCCCGGGCCCGCGTTGTTTAAGTGAATGCGTATTTCAAAAATACGTTTTCATCTTGAGAAGGCGCACTACGCCACGGCATCGGGAGAAAATACGCCTCCCCTTCGCTGAAAGCGTAGTTCCCGAAAGGCGCTTTCTGTTTTCTACCACGGGCCGAAACCCTTAAGATGCGGGCGTTCACCCGTTAAGGCCAGAAAAGCACAGGTTTTAGTGGTTTTTCTGCCTAACGAATGAACAGCCGTAACTTTGCAACCACAGCTCCGAATCAGGTGATTCCAAAGCCCACGTTCTCTGTTCGTCGAGCCCGTTCCAATGGTATCACTTCCACCATGTTGACACATTCTGAAAATGACCATTTTGCCCCTGCCCTATATTTAGCCTTTTCCGGAGAGAACCTTCTCCGGTGAATTCTTCCGCGAGATGATCACACTCCTTTCTGGTGCATTCTTCGACCCCCCCCCCTCCCCAGGCAAGCCGACCATCTGATATATGCCCTAAAGCATTGCTTCTATGTTATTCTTGTATGTGTAAGTACTTGCATGTAAATGAGTGTGCTTATGCTCGTATGTGTATTGGTAAGCTGTATGCGATTCTGATGAACCCTTGATTGCCCCTTTCTTTGGTGGCGGCACCACGCCTGTGTTCTGAGCTGCTTTCAGCCATCCGGGGTGGATGCCAACTTTATATTTCTCTTTTCAACAACTGTCCCGTGTTCTGAGCTGCTTTTCGGCCGTCTCGGGCAGCTGGTGAGTTTCTTTTTGTAGCGGTGACCCTATGCTCTGAGCTGTTCTTCGGCCGTCTTAGGGTACCGCTACATTCTTTTTATCAACACTGTCTTATTCTCCGAGCTGTTTTTCAGCCGTCTTGAGAAGTGGTTGAGTTATTTCAGTAATGTCCCAGATCTGAGTTGTAAAGACCGTTCTGGTGGCTACTGATTTATTTGCCGGTTTCATACAAGGGTTCGGATGGTCGTAACCTACAACTAAAACTTGTAAAGTGATAAACTTGCCATTTAAACATTGTTTCACTAATGACTCATTGTGATAGTATATGGAGATAGGTTGTTATGTTTCCATAGTTGTTACATCATGCATTGTTACTGTTATTGCAATGATAAAGAATGTGACTTATTAATAACAACCTCCTCTGTCGGCTGGATCGAGTCATAGTGCCACTGAACTGAGCTCATCAGTGCAGCCACATTTGCCGGTATGGGACGGCCCTAACTTGGTCTATTGCCTTGCCTCTTGTCAGTACCTCCAAAGAGGGAAGGTTATGCGTGCGTGCTACCCTGGCCCGGTAGGCGGCGATAACCTTGTGAGCCCATGTTATTTGCGCGCAGGTCCCTGTTTGGGGCAGTTTAGTTTGGCCACGATGGTGGTAGGTGTCAGGAGTGACACAGAGGCCACCCAGGACTTGACCCAGAAGGGGTATGATTGTCAGTGGGGCCGTAAGAGTGCCGGGCAATAGACAAGTTTTGTTGGAGCAGCGCCGGTCCACCCGAATGGGAACATATACTAAAGTACGAGGCCGGGAGCTCCATAGTGTGGGTAAAGTGCGCAACCTCTGTAGAGTGTAAATCTATTCGAATAGCCGCGTCCTCGGTCATGAGACACAGTTTGTACTAGGTCACACTATTTGCTCTGCGTCGAGTCCGGAGGAATAAACTATATAATGTATTGCTAAGAATGATCCAGAGAAAGGTAAGGTTTGTCAAACTTGCGGCGCAGATGCGTGGGCATCAGATAATGTCAGGGATGTGAATGTTAGCCATGCAATGGCTATGAGGTGAGTGGTAGGATGACCGCAAGAGTTAGATCGGGATTGGATATGATTTGGATTAGATCATGAGAATGTTTGGAGTATGAATTCATTACTCGATATGCTTTATCCTCGTCATGTTGTTTTTACTTCAGTCATTATCTTGCTACATAACCCTATTATGACATGGTAATTGCTATTGCTAAATAGATGTGCTATGCCATGATAAAAAAATATTGCTCTAATAATAAGTGCATGCTTGCATGCCATGGATTGCTTTGCTTGGTGTATATGTCATTTGGTTTGCTTGCGAGTACATACAAAAGTACTCAGCGGCCTTTAACGTGGCCAGGTTCAGCTAAGGATCCGTTGAGGAGCGGGAGCGTTCGCGAGCTAGAAGAGTAACCCAGTCAGATCCCTGTGGATTGGAGCCTCTCCAAGTCCGTGCTGCCTTAGTTAGTATTTTTCCGCTGCCCCAGCTTTGTAACCATGATGTATTTATCCCAGCCGCAATGGCAAATAAATATATTCTTATTACAGTTGTGCCTATGTTCATGATACTTGTTGTAAACGCACGTGCCAGTGTGATTTCCTGGGCTGGTGTGTGCGGCGACCATCTGGCTACAGTGGTATTTAGGCAGGGCGCCATAGGGTCCCATCCTTTTCCTTGGCAAATAAAACTGGTGATTCCCATGGTGATGAGCTGAGTCGGACATAACCCTTTTCTAGTAATTCCTTAATTTGTTTCTTCAGCTCAACCAATTCTGTCAGAGCCATTCGATAAGGCTTCTTGTTGATGGGTGCCGTTCCAGGTGCTAGTTTAATAACAAATTCAATTTCACGATCTGGTGGCATGCCTGGTAGCTCCTTAGGGAATACATCGGGGTATTCGCATACCACAGGAACCTTGCTTAATTCTGTCATGTCCACTTGATTTAGCCTTCCTTGCAGGTAGAAATCCCCCCTGTTCCAAACTTTACTGTCTTCCCTTGACAATTGGTGAGAGTCACTGTATGATTGTAGCAGTCTATAATGCCTTTATTTGTGGTCAACCAGTCCATTCCCAAAATAACATCCAAATCGACTGCTTCCAGTACAATAAGATTTGCTAAAAACTTCATTCCTTTTATTTCAATGTTCACATCCTGGCAGTACCATTGTGTGCTTTGCTTTGATCCCGGGGACTGAATAATAATCGAATTTTTCAAGGGCGAAAAAGAAAATTGATTCTTTGAGGCAAATCTTTTAGAGATGCACGAATGGGAAGCTCCAGAATCAAATAAAATTGTAGAATTAATGGTGTTGACAGGAAACGTACCAAACACGATGTCCGGTGCATTCTGTGCTTCCTCAAATGTCACGTGGTTAACCTGCCCCTTTCTTTGATCATTGTTGGTGTTGAGGTTGTTGTGTCGCGGAGCTGCACTAGTACTGCGGCCATTGTTATTGGGTTTGGGGGCATTATTCCCCTATTTTGGGCATTGCCTGGCATAATGCCCCTCTACTCCATAGGCATAACAGGTGATGCCAGGACGGTATATTGCTTCCTTGGTCCTGTTGTTGTAGGAACTGCGGTTTTGTTGCGGTTGTGGTGTTTGAATTGCTGGTCGGGGTGCCACAGGCCTCTGAGATTCATTTCGGGGCCTGTTGTTACGAACCTATACTGAATGGTTCATGCGGCGCTTGCGAATCTCATTCAGGTTGCGGTGCTCATTTTCCAGGATGATAGCCTTGTCTACCAGTGTCTTGAAATCCGGAAAGGTATGGACTACCAGTTGGCACTTTAAAGATGGAACAAGCCTGTCGAGGAATTTCTCCATTCTTTTGCTTTCTGTCATATATTCATCATTAGCATATCAGGCTAGCTGAGTAAACTGGTCGAGATACTGAGTTACCGTTATGCCCCATTGCTTGAGATCCTCGAATTCTCTTTTCTTTAATTTCATGATGCTGTTCGGAATATGTGCTCCCCGAAAACTTTCCTTGAATTGCTCCCAGGTGATGTCTAATCCATTGGGATGCGTGTGGCGTAGATTTTCCTACCATGATGCTGCTATTCCAGAAAAATAATGCGGAGCGTATAGTACTTTTTCCTGGTCCATACACTGGGCTATGACCAATTTTCTTTCAATATCACGCAGCCAGTCGTCTGCCTCCAAAGGTTTGTCTGTGTGAGAAAAGACAGTCGGATTGGTTCTCTGAAGTTCAGATAGCTTTGATCGGGGTTGATGTTGTCCTTGGTGATTTCCCATATTTATCAAATGCTGCATCATTTCCTGATGCTGCTGCTGACTTTGTTCATAAAAACGGCATACTTGTGAGAATGCTGAATCATTCCTTTGCTGACTTGTCTGTCTTGGTGTGAAGTTATTTCCCATTTGTGCAAAGTTGTCCTCTGGTGGACTGGGCATAAAACGAGTCCAGGGACGATGCATTTTCTTTCTGGGGTATTGGTGAAACACCGATGAGGAAAGAAATTATAAAGGAAAATTTTAAGAGACTGGAAATAATTTCCCCCCCAAAAGCGTAGGTACATACAAGTAGCGAGTTATATTATACATGCAAGACTTAATTATACATTACTCTCATCATAGTCGTCATGACAGATTATTTAGACTAGTGCACTTCTCCATCCTCTTAGCACGCTGCAATCCAAGGTCTACTACTCCCCATCTTAAAAAGAAGAAAAGAGACAGAAAATAAATATTTTACAGCTACACTCTCATAAAAGGTGACTGCGGTGCTGATGCCTAGTCTGTTATCATGGAGTGTCTGGAACGTCGCAGGCCCTGCTGAGGGTAAGTCCCAGATGGGGTGCTGAAGACTCGACCTCCTCCTCCTCAGGTATGGTCTCCAGTCGGGTAGCTGTCGATGTCATGCCTGCCCGTGGTGGTACTGTACTCATAGGCGGTGAAGCTCTAACCGGAGTGGGGGCAGCCAAGCGACTAGACTCATCGCTCGGGGATGTGTGTCGAATCACGGAAAGGGTAGGAGGATCGTATGGTGGAGTCGGAATGCGAGAAGCGCGTGGTGAAGGAGAACAGAACTCACTCCTGTGAGGAACCCTCGCACGAGTCAAATCCATCCATGCGGCGAGACAGTCGTCCACCAGTGAGGTGAAGACCGACTCTAGAGCCATGATGTACTGGACAAGGGGCTCAATCGCCTCGTCCCTTTCTCCCGCGGTGCAAGAGAAAGCATAGTGACTAGTGTATGGAACATGGCATGGGAGATAATGATAGGGACGTGTCTACATGACTGGAAGAATGTCCCTAAGACGAGCGATGGCCTCTCGGGCAGCCATCTAGATAGCATGCCTCTCAGTAGGCGTGACTCTCCCCACAAACTGATAGTTGTGATGAGGCTCGGCATGTCCACCCCGAATATATACCAAGGCCTGGTACATAGTCAGGGTGTCCAAGATCCTGTCAGGATAGACTGTGTACTCCGGACGGCTCAGAGATCCCATCGCAACCCTGGCGATGTAGACGAGAAGGCGGGAAAACCCCGCAGGCTCGTTGGCGAAAATCTGGGTTGGGCAGTTACCGCCAGACATCTACAATAGTAGACAAAAATCCAAATTGTCATATCATAAATATATGACGACTAAGGAAAATTGTTACGATGCATGAGATGTTGCTAAAATTTGTTAGAATTAACTCTGCTACTAACGATCGCACCTAGGGCTTCCTATAGTCAGCCTGGCTCTGGTACTAAGGTTTGTTGGGCTAGTTCCGAAATAAATCTCGAAAGAGCCTCAAGTCACACCAGCCCCAAGATCAGAACAACTGGTGGACTCCCTTGATATAGATATCCAGTACATACATAATATTACACAAGGTTGAGCCAGAGTGCTCAACATTTATTACAGACTTGTCATTATATGACGGTGGCGGTACAAGACAGTGGTGTGGTGATATTACAACACTGATACAATAAAGTAAAGCCAAGCGTCAGTGTGAGGCTTGACTATTGTTGGGGATATTCCCCACGACCAAGACCCGGCCAAGTGTGTGACCCGGCCAGAAGCATGGTGGCTTCATGGGTCATCTTACTTTCCGGGTCATGGCAAGACAAGAAGGGCCCGAAGGCCGAGAGTGAGACCCAGCCAAATGCCGGCTCATGGAGGAACCACGAAGGGCCGGTTCATGGAGAAGGCACAAGAGGGATTGTCTTAACTAGGAAGAAAAGACCCGGACTAGGATCCAACTTGTAATAGACTAGTTGTAGTCCTACTAGGACTCTACATGTAAGCCGGCCCCTTCAACTTATATAAGGAGGGGCAAGGCACCCCAAGAGGGACAAGTTGAGAGACAGACAAGTCTTAGACAAGATCAAAGTAGATGCTCTCGAGATGAGAGGTAGTGAAATAGCACCCTTGTAACCGAGATCATCATCATCATCAATATCAATCAAGCAGGATGTAGGCTTTTACCTCCACCGTGAGGGGCCGAACCTGGGTAAAACTCGCGTCTCTCGATTCCGACCAACCCCTTCAAGCTTCCACCTAGTTGCGATGGCCTCGCCACTAAGTCCTTTCATGGGGACATCTGCCGTGACAAAACCACGACAGTTGGCGCCCACCGTGGGGCCTGCGCACGGTGGTGTTGTGTTCTTGGAGGGAATTCTTCAGAGATCGTGTAGATCACGATTAGGGCCATGTGCGCGAGGATTCAGATTTTGTTGGGTCCAATTTTGTCAACAAACGATGGTTGCACCATAGGAGTTTCGGCATCAACTCAGGCGACTCATATGATCGGATTGCTTCACAGACACACAAGGGCTCAACATCAACATTGCTCGCGTGTGGATGGCAGTCGCACCATCTGATTCGTCGATGCGCTGCGTTGGCGAGACGCCAGGAGGGCTGCCTGTCGTTTCCATCAAACGGTCGTACAACTCGGAAAGTTGCCAAGACGTGTATGCCTCGGCAATCATCAAGCGACTCAAGAAAAAAAACACACTTCGAGTTGGATCGTGATTTGGCTATGGAATCCGACTGCTAGTCCTCCAATCTTCAGGAAAAGCAGGGCCACATACAGACCGTGTTTGGTTCAAAGTTCCAAAGGAAAAAAAACAGAGGACGCTGCTATTATTTCGCCTTCCAAAGAAGGTCACGACAGAATTTTTACATCGGTCAAAACGAGAGGTCCAAATCAACTATTGTGCGTGTGTCGGATCCTTCAGCACACATGCAGGCTACCAAAGTTCATCAAAGTACTTCATGACTTCACGTGCTAGGTCCAAGGAACAAATTGCTGGTATACTATTAAATTCTCCCAAGGAGTCAAGGGTCAAGACCAAGTTCAGATTAGGCAAAAATAAAGGAGGGGGACCATGGCAAAAGTTCTGGTCATCTACTATTACTAGTAGTAGTAGTAGTATGCGCACGCCTCCCAAGATCAAGTTGATTTTTCTCTTTTACGTGAAGATGGGCCAGAGCACTAGTTACTCACGTCAAGCTAGCCCAAAGTCCCTACGTATGAATAGATATATTCAGATCAAGGGTTATTTGCTGGTCCATGCATCACAGCTCACAAATTAGAGGCCACGCAGGTCACGCGCATGTACAGCCAAGTCCAGAAGCAGTCAACTCATGTGTTGGGCTAGTCAGGTTGGACGCCTGCAAGACGATTCCAGGAAAAAAAATAGTGGATTGATCTGGCGAGTCTCGTCAATCGGACATCCCGACGGACGTTGCACAGGGATCATCTGTCATCCAAATAAACCAGGTGCTATCCATCCAATCTGTTCTATTAGCCCATATTAAATTCTTCGAGAACAATTACTCTGGCTGTGACATTTTTATATGCAGGATAAGTGTTCACTATAAAAGTGACGCTATACCGCGGATACAGAGCGCGTGCCAGCATCACCTGCACTGGCTTCTGCGCATGCCACGCTGGCTGACGAACAAACACGCGCATGCCGCCGCCCCTACTATCCGGTTTACATCAACACGTTGGGGCCGCGCCCGCCCATACGAGCTGACCAACGGATGTGCAGGCCACCGCCCCTGCGGTCCGATCTACTCCAACAATGCTGGAGCAAAAAAAAAGAAAAAAAATGTCTTGCGGAAAAATATTTGGAATCATGTCTTGTGCGACGCGCCAGCCTCCACCCGCGCTGGGTTGCCCAATGGATAGGTGCAATGGCCTGCTCTCCCCGCAGTCCGGTCTAATTCACCATATCGAAAGAAACAGGAGATTCGGCCATGGTGGAGCCATCCCTGGAGAAGCTAGGTGAGCCGGCCACCGTTCAGCCGGCAATTCAAAAGCCAGCAGCGAAGAAACAGAAAAGAAAATGGCCCTGGAAGAGCCAGGAGAGCCGGACCAAGTCAGAATAGCAAGGAATGGGAGGACATACGATGAGCATTGCAAGGATTATCAACTCGCCACATCGCCTCCGGTTTCAATAAATTCCATCTTTCAGCTGTCAACTCTACTCCGTCTTATGCCACAGCCAAGTATAAAGAATCTCAAGCCAACTCCTTGAGTCGACTTAAGACTCGGGGGCTACACGGACATGACTCAGCAGATTTGGCTGGTTTCAACAAATACAAAAAACTCGGGTCATTGCAGGGAAGAGAACCCGGTCCCAGGGGCTGCTGCCTTATTGGCGAAAAAGTAAAGGTTGCCAAAGAGGACTAGCTGCCACGATGCGCAGTTCAAACATGGGCATCCTGCCATATTGGTGAAAAGAAAGGTTACCAAAGAAGACTAGTCACCATGATGCGCAGTCTAAACATGGGTATCCTTCTCAATAATGATCAATGGAATAAAGCCGGCTTATCTGGACCCCAGTTGTTTTGCAGTAGTAGCATTGTCTCCTGTATATCCTATGCTGAGCTTTTCCATGATCATATGGTTACTTGGGGTCTTCCAACTCATCGAGTTTAGCTTACAAAACCCTGTTAACCTGGCAAAAAGCCAAACTTTACTTGGTTAAACCTGCCTGTTAGCAAGATGCTACTCCGAAAAGGTGACCCGGCATACGCCTGATGAGTCAATCAGAAAGGTGACCCTGAATTCATCAGAGTTAAAACGTCGGTTGATCACGTGAGAGCCGGCTTTCAGAGAGCTAGGACAAACCAAAAGAGGCCAAGAAGCCTGCTTCCACAGGAAGCGAAACCAAGACTCGAGCCTCGAAAGCCGGTCTTATGTCGTGCCTCGAAAGCCGGCGTTTTTATACTCTGTTATCATAGACATACATCATCATACATTCCATCATCATACATTGCATCATCATACAATGCATCATATATACATGTCTATAATTGTTTATGTTGCAGGAGCCAGTTTTCAAACCGGGTTACATTGTAACTCTGCAGGAACAAACAAATCTTTGATAGCCAAAATGGCCGGGTCTTATATGGTTTATCAAAACCAGTTTCAAATAATATGGCTATCACTGCCGATTTTGAAAAAATTGCAGGTACATATTTACTATATCTACAAAACCGGCTTACAATTGAGAGCCAGGTCTTCATCATGGTTTATCATAACCAGTATTAAATGATTGAGGTTTTCAAAGCCGGCCCAAGGAGATGGTTATTTCCTTCTAAATCCAAAACGCTAGCTTACAGTAAGGAGCAGGGTTTAATGAATTACCAGTGGCAATTCACAATTTGGATTATTCTAGTGCTGCAAAGGAGAACAAAATTCAAGCAAGGATATCATGGCAACCGGATTTATTAAAGGCACTGAAATATGAAGTGTTATGCAAGGCAGCACTCTTGATGGATTTAGCAACAAATTCAGCGTTGATATGCAAAGTACCCAGCAACATCATCCAAACAAACTGTCCCTCAGACTCAGGCAAGTTTTTCTCCACAATTGTCAAATGCTGGGTCTTCAAGAGTTGCTTTGGCCGGTTTGCTTGGTTTTCTCCTTGAGTCTTGGGGGCTACACTTTTTTGAAGTTGGAAAAATGTTGGAGTATATATTACAGAAGTCCTGAGTTGCTGCAGGCAATACGACCCGGCACTTGGGGGCTACATTATTCAAATCAAGATTACATTAAGTATGAAAGTCCCATGTCGCTGCAAGCATGCTCCACGACACTTGGGGGCTAATGCATTATCATTTTAAACTACTTTCATCGGAGACTCGGCTCACTATTAATAGTAACCCGGCCCTTGGGGGCTACAGTCATTGACTCTATAGATAGTTCAAGTTCCAGATTGATGAGAACATCTAAACCGGCCCTTGGGGGCTACATTATTTGCAGCTATACATCTACAAACATCAAAAGCTAAGTTCAAGTCCCAGGTTGCTGCAGGCAAGACAACCCAGCAATTGGGGGGCTACAGCATTCAGTTGTTTAAAACAGATCATAAGGTCCAAATTGAAGACCCGGCCCATCACATACTGATGAGCCGGCCCTTGGGGGCTACACATGTGAAATGCAAACATTCAGTTTATGACTGGTGACTCAGATAAACAACCCAGATTTCTTCAAAGTTGCAACATTTATATTTAAGCAAGTCTTAAGCTATCACTACATTCTACTCTTAAGGCTTGGGGGCTACAGGTAATATGGATATCAGGGAGGAACACCTTCAAGTTCTCAGTTTTGAGCAAGCCGGGTCTCGTATCCTTGATGAAGAAAAACAAATTCAAATGCTGGCTCAATATCATGTGGATTTCTTATTCCCAAGTCGAAGCATTGAAAGCTGGCTCAATATCATACAGATTTCTTATTCCTAATAGTTTCATCAAGTCTGAAGCATTGAAAGTTGGCTCAACATCAGATGAATTTCTTTTCCAATAATTTTATCAAGCCAAAGCATTGGAAGACAACTCAAAATGGCATATGGGTTATTTTTCCAATATTTTTCTATGTGGAACCAGCGTCAGCAAGTTGATTCTGAAGCCAGCATGTTGATATGACAGAGACTCGTACTTTTTAGGAGCTGGTCAATTGAGCGAGCCGGTCCCTTAACATATTCTTATTTCAGGAGCTTAGCATGAAAAATTTCAAGCTAACCTGGGGGCTAATGTTGGGGATATTCCCCACGACCAAGACCCGACCAAGTGTGTGACCCGGCCAGAAGCATGGCGGCTTCATGGGTCATCTTACTTTTCGGGTCATGGCAAGACAAGAAGGGCCCGAAGGCCCAGAGTGAGACCCGACCGAATGCCGGCTCAAGGAGGAACCACGAAGGGCCAGTTCATGGAGAAGGCACAAGAGGGATTGTCTTAACTCGGAAGAAAAGACCCGAACTAGGATCCAACTTGTAATAGACTAGTTGTAGTCCTACTAGGACTCTACATGTAAGCCGGCCCCTTCAACTTATATAAGGAGGGGCAAGGCACCCCAAGAGGGACAAGTTGAGAGACAGACAAGTCTTAGACAAGATCAAAGTAGATGCTCTCGAGATGAGAGGTAGCGAAATAGCACCCTTGTAACCGAGATCATCATCATCATCAATATCAATCAAGCAGGATGTAGGCTTTTACCTCCACCGTGAGGGGCCGAACCTGGGTAAAACTCGCGTCTCTCGATTCCGACCAACCCCTTCAAGCTTCCACCTAGTTGCGATGGCCTCACCACTAAGTCCTTTCACGGGGACATCTGTCGTGACAAAACCACGACAACTATTTTATTAGTGGGGCGGAAGCACTGCGGATGATACACGTGGTAGACTCCAAGACCACAAGGTGACTGACTGGGAACACCTCTAAATTTCGGGCTCGCTAGCGCACTCTTCCTCCATAAGATCGTATTCATCCAGGTCTGGCCAAATTAACAAGCCAGGGACAAGCCAGTGAGTACGTTTGAATGTACTCGTAAACATTATGGACAAAAGATATACCAAATGCAACAGAGTGCATATGATCATGATGGACTAATTTATATGCATATGCTGACCGTAATTAAAGCATGGCATGATAAATATCAATACGGTGTGGATGGCTAAATATATCATTTTAGTAATAAACCAAGAAATATAAAATGGAACATCGGGCGTTAGACCGCCCAAGGATTCCAAGAAAATAAAATGGAACATCGGGCGTTAGACCGCCCGAGGATTTCCAAGATAAATGCCAAACGGGTGTCTGAATGCGACGCCTTGAGAGGTCTTGAAAAGAAATGCCAAACGGGTGTCTAAATGCGACGCCTCGAGAGGTCTTGAAAAGAAATGCCAAACGGGTGTCTGAATGCGATGCCTCGAGAGGTCTTGAAAAGAAATGCCAAACAGGTGTCTGAATGCGATGCCACGGGAGGTCGTGAAAAGAAATGAGTATCCAGGTGGCACAACCATCCCAAGAGATACTCAAGGTTACACATAAGAGAAAAGGGTCAGTCCATAGCAATATCCAGGTTAACAATAATATTCATGATAGCATCAGTAGTGATAATAATCATTCATTAAAAGTGGATCATGATCAGTTATATTATTTCCTCCGAAGACCGATACCGGGACCGACACTTGACCCTTTCCAACTAACGTCCTTGACCGTGGACACGGCTATTCGAATAGGTTTAACTCTGCAGAGGTTGTACTCTTTACGCACAAGTATAGGATTTCCCTAGTCAACCCCGAAACGTTGACTAATTCCAATCACGGTTTTTAGGTTGCAAACACACCTAACCAGCACACACCAGATTAACTTTCCTAATGCCAGGAATCACCCAAAGCATCGTTCAAGAAAAACTCTTAGACGGGGAGACCACCATCTCGAATAGCATGGGATCACAATTTATAACACGCGCAAATACAAGGGGTGCCCCCCTCTCGGCCCAACAGGATACACCCATGCCCCCTGACCCAATGATTGGCATTAGTCCATGGCCATGGAACCCTCATCACGGCCCCTCTATGTGGTGTGTACTTGCAAAGGGGTTAGCAACTTACTAAGCCGTACTCCCCTCGCGGGAAGACAAGTGGCAGCACTATTTTTAGCTAGGCATGACAGAACAAGACGCAATCTAGGTCGACTCAGGAGGTTTCATTATCATGACTGGCATGCTTCACATGCCACAGTGACACCATCGTGCCCCGACGTGACTCGTGCTAACCGGCAAGGCAGGGACAGGGGATATACCCCTGGTATATAACCAACTTTATCCAAGTTAATGATTTTTAGATGCACGCAGGAAATGCACAAATGAAATATGACCGTGCAGGCACCTACTACCCACCACATATCGGTGATCACTTATGCAACCATGTATGCAAACACCATATCCCAAGTTCAAAAATGCTTGCCTTGATCAAAGTAGGCAGAAGGTGATCCCTCGAAATTTTCGCCAAAGTTTCCATCCTCGTTTTCTATAAAATAAGAATTCAAAATTTGATCAAATTTTTTGTGAAAGCACAAAAAGTTGGCTCAAAATATTTTTAAATAAATACTAAAAAAACTAGAGTGAAAAAGAAAATTTTCAGAAAAAGAATCCATTAAAAATGTGTTGTGGTTCAAAAGTAATAAGAGTTTTAAAACCAGGGACCATTTTGTGAATAAATTTCTTGCCAGCGGGTCCCTGAGCAGTAAAACAGAAAGCGCCTCGGGCGAAAGTACGTTTCCCAGTTCAGAAAGCATATTGAGGCAGAAGACGCCAGAGAAATAAATAGAAAAGAATAAAACACTGATGGGTGGGCCCCACCCGTCAGGTTTGAATTTTGAACGCGCCTCGCGCGCGAGTACAGTGAGGATGCGGTGGTCACCGGCGGCGATCGTCGACGTTTCGAGGGGCGGTGATGATATGAGCGTGCTCAGGGCATCGGTCCACGTCGGTGGGTGGTGGTGGTGGTCGCCGGCGGGCACCGTGGTGACGGCGGTGTCAACTCCGGCGGACGGTGGCATTGGGTGGTGGTGGATCTCGTCGGAGAGAGGGGAATCGTCAAATTGACAGACAGAATCGATGAGTGGGTGTACGAGGAGGCTTCTGGTGGAATTTGAGAGGCGGAGATGGACGGAAGGCGTCGTGGCGATCTCGGTGACAGTGGCGGATCGGGCGGCCGGGGTCGGGGAAGAAGGTCCCCTCGGGGCCGATGGAGTGACGTCGGGGTGGATTGGAGGGATGGTGGAGTGGTGCAAGTGATCAGCTGCACTCGGGGGGCTTTTTATAGGCGATTCAACGATGGCCGGAGCAATCCAGATCACGGCGGAGTTATGGTGGCCGGTGGAGGTCGGTAGGGCTGGTTGGGGCCAGCGAGCGCGGTCGGTGGGCGCTACTGGGGAAGGATTGACCTCCCTCAGGCGTTGGCTGCGCCGGAGATAAGCTTGAGGGTGCCAGCCATCGCGGTGCCCTCGGGCGGAACCGGAGCTCGTCCATGGCCTCGGGTGGCTGACAGAAGGGGCTGCTGGGTGGTGCTGCTGTGAGCTGGCAGAGCAGGGAAGCAACAGGTGGCGCTGGCTTCGCGGGTGAGCTCACCGGGGGGAGGGAGAAGGGAAGAGCTGGTGGAGTCCGGGCTTATCCAGGACGCGGCGGCGCTCGGGTGCGGCCGGTGCACTGTCCACCGTCCTTGCCAGGAGCCGGGGAGAGGCTGAGAAGTGGGCCGGGGGTCGAGGCATTGATGAGCAGCAGTGATGCCGTGAAGGAGAGGAGAAGAAGTGGAGTGCACGGCATCGATCCCCTCTCTGAATTTTTTTCTGAATTTTTTACAGTGGTGAACAGTGCACAGAAGGTGTTCGACGAAATGTCAAATGGCCTTAAGCATTTTTGAAAATTTTGAAACTTTTTGTGGTGATGTACTGATGCATGACAAAGGTGCTGGCAAAATTTCAGAATTTTTGGAGTAGTCTAGATTGGGTTTTGAGCAAGTAAGCTGAATCTGGTCCAAATTTCATTCAAATGAAATTTGAAAATTTTGAACTGTGGAACATAATATTTTTGGAGAAATTGAATGTGGGTACTCTCATGTAGTTGGGATAATTTTTGTGGGTGTAGAAGAGCTAAGGAATTTATAGTTCCTTTGTAAATCAAAGGAACTAGGAATAAATGGAATTCTAGTTTTGGAATTTGCTAAATATGATAAATAATATTTTTGTGGAGAGAGGAAGTATTGGGTACTGTCCTAGGGTGAGAGGATAGCTTGGATGATAATTTTAAAATGACAGAAGGAATTTTTTTTGGGGAATTTTCTAAGTGTTTGAAAAAAGATGAAATGGACCATTTCTTTGAAATAATTAATTATTCAAAAACTTTTCTAAAAGAAAAGATTTTTGGTCCTACAAAATATTTACTCAAGTAAGAAACCATTAAATCAGAAACCATTTTAAAATTTTAGAAACCCAATTGAAAACTTAAAAATGGCTTTCAAAGCAAAAGAAAGAGAGAAATAGAGCCATAGTAATCCAAAGTATTTTCTTTTAAAGAAAAGATTTTGATAATCAAAAGAAAATATTTTTGGGGTGTTACATACTCTCTCGCCCACATATATACAATCTTTCCCGCCCTTTGTCTCTCTCTTCCATGAGGTGTATATCTTGTGTGTTGCGCGCACACATCAGTCTCCCGTCATTGCTCCATCGTCACACACACTCTCTCTCTCTACGCTTCATTCACAAACGCAGGAATTCACACATTGGAATGTGTTCAAATATTGTTTTGGACTGGATCATGTAGAGTTATTGATGGTTTCGTTGCATCCAACTAATTAATAATTATGAAATGCATTTAGATTTTCATTTGAGTTGGATTATGTGAGTTTGAGTATATTGTGAAGTACCATAGACTTGGTATTCATCTTGGAATTCAACAATGATTCTAACTGTTGAATTTTATAAACCATTACATTCGAAGTCAATAGCTTAATATATTTATTTGAGAACTACAACAAATAACTAATGTCATGACAGTAAACTAAGAAAACAGATGTGTACTAGTACTCCTAGTTGCTTAGCCCAATCATCCAACACGCCAGACGGGGAGTACAGTGTTACAAATTTTTAGGTCGGCGGCAAAATCTCCCGCTTCCATCGATATCTCCCACGACCCAGATTCGAGCAATGCGAAATGACCATCATACCCTTTGTACAACTGGCCGAAGGACAGTGTTGGGTCGGGGGTTGCTTTGCTAACTTCACGTTCACCCCGCCTAGCCACCCCCACCCCCACACCCAGAGGACACCTGAATAATCACCATTTTCTATCCCCACCGCAAAATATACTTCTCCATGGCACCGCAGAACCCCACAAGAAGCCGGTTGCGGTTATCCGTCCTTCCTGCCCATCCCCTTCTACATCGACGCACTCGTCCACCGCAGCGCATCTGCCAAATCGACGACGTCGTACGCTGCACTGGAGCCGGTCCACCGTCGTCGTCGTACACCGCGCAGGAGCCGCTTCCCCGGCGCCGTCGTCCACGGTCTCGGATCTGCTTCCCAGTAGCCGACGGCAAGGGCAGCAACAGCACCGTCGGCGACAATGAACTGACTCCCGTTGCCGGCCATGATGCACAGACGAGGCCGCGACATTCGTGCACCTCTGTGATTGGTAATGTGTACATTGATTCTCTTAGCTATACTTGTGCAGTTCCGATTTTGTTCATACCAACCCATCAAATTTCCGTGCTGCTATTGTTCCCCTTTCCTGGCTGCTATTGTTCCAGTAAAAGTAATTGGTTATATCTTGCATTATCCAACAGAATATCATCTTGTAATTGGGCATCCCTCCTATATTGTGGTGCGCTTGCGTAGGTTCTTCATCTCTAACCAGTAGTGTGGCAGATGGTTAAAAGTTTTTGAGAATAGCAGGGAGGTGATCCCCCAGTTCTATTGACTCAGAATGAGACCACGCCGTATTTGTAGCAAAGTTGAATAACCACAAAGTAGGATATTAAAAATTACTCATGCCAACATTGCAGATGAGTGCTTTAATGTTGCCTACAAGATGTGTGAGTATTACTATATTTTTCTTGCCATGTTGTGATTTTACAAAACTACTAATGCCAACATGCAGAGGGGAAATGAAGATCAAATACGGGATGTTGGGGACATCTACAAGTAACATCGCAAGATAATGATGAGCTACACCGAACCTGTAAAACGAGCTTTGGTAAGTAACAGCCTTTCAATTACTTTGACATGGTATGTGTCTGGCAGCAGTATTGTAGACAGGACCAGGCCAGGCCCTGGGCAAGCCCCAAGCTGAAAACAGCGTCAAACAATGTTGTGTGCTTGGCTAGGGTTCTTGTCATGCAATCCAGCGGTGTGGCAAATTATTAAACAGTAATAGGTGGGACAAACAATAGCCTCTACACTTGATTAGGCTCTCTATCATTTGTAGGATCTCAATTTACTCACTAGACCCACCATGCCGTAGGATGAAAAACTAGTCAGTCAAACGCGGCTACAGAGGCCCTGGAGATCATCTGGTTGCCGGTTGTTTTGATGCAGCTACCCTTGGCTTAGTGCACCCCTCTGCTGGTTTTCCTATTTGGCTTAGCCTTGTGTTCTTTGATGTATATATTGTAGTTTCTGTAAAGTAGCTCTGCTCGATATGTAATAAGCACACTCTTAATCGTCCTAATGCTTCCCTTTTTAGGGCTCCTTTGATTCAAAGGAATTCTATAGGATTTCTGGAGGATTGAAACCCTTAGGAATTTTTCCTATGTTGGCCTTTTGATTCATAGGATTGGATTCCATAGGAATTTTTCCTATGGAATCTTTTGTACTACATTTTATAGGAAATCTAACATGCACTCCAACCTCTTTTACAATTCCTTTGTTTTTCATGTGGCATCAAACACTCCTTGCTAATCCTATAGGATTCAAGTTGGCATGCCACTCCAATCCTATACTTTTCCTATTCCAACATTTTCAAAATCCTGCGAATCAAAGAGGCCCTTAGCTTGATGTAGGAAGTGGGTGTTCTCTCCCTATGAGTCTGTTTTTATATTTCTCCTTCTGAACTCACTTCTACTAGTCCTATTTATGGGGCTTCTACTGAATGGATCTGTGGAGCTCTCACTATTGATCTAAAAAAGAAGTAACTTCTTCATGTCAGGATGCAGTTCGTGCGAGGAGGGAAGTATTGTCAACCTCAAGATCAGGTTTTGAGGCTAGTCCTATGTGCCAATTCCCAAATGATGCCGGATTACACACAAGGTGCCAGTCCCCTAATGATGCCAGATTAGACACAAGGTGCCAATTCCTAAATGATGCTGGATTACACACTTGCCAGGTGAAGTCGTCAAGTGTTTGTGTCCTCGTGGCTCTAGTAAAGGCTGAAAGAAAGCGTGCAGCAGCCCTTGAGAATGTAGCTGAGTTCCTGAAGATGCGAAAAGAGCAATCAGATGCTCTCTTCACCCAAGCCAAACAAGAGATGGAAGAAGCCAGAAAGAAGCTAGCAGAGGCACAGGCTAAGCGTCTCCTGCTATCTAAAACTGATGTCAATCCGAATTTTCATTCATAATAGCTAGGTTCAAATGTTGATTCAGTCAGCATGCATATTGTGATGTTCGTGCATCGACTGAGATGTATGTAAGTCTGATGCCGAGATGTGGCACAGAATATATTTTTTCCGGGTCATGTAATAACTTACTCTATTTCCAGAACAATAACAGACAAACTAACTTTCACATCAAACTCATGTTCACAGATATCTTCACATTCATAGATAATGTCCACAACCAATTAATAGCCATAGTTGAAATAGTTTATGCAACTCAATGATTCACTTCAAAGCTAAAAAAAGTGAGGAGAACTAGAAATAAAGAAAAATCTATAGTTCTTACTACCAACATCAATGCTTCTCCAAAACAAAATTTAGTTCATAGCCAAAACACAAATTCCTTCTGAGAGCATTGATGAAAAAGATGCATTTTCTACCAATGGTGGAGGGACTCCCGTATAATTTTGTGGTTCCACTAAAATTGAGGTATCAGCTTCTGTTTGCACAAACATGCCTGAGATTGACATCCGTGTTTGCAAAAATATGTAAAAGGGTTATCCGTGGCATTGCGTCATTTTACAAGTGACATTGGATTTATCGATGGCACTAGATTGATAGCAGCATATTACTCCCTGTGTGAGATTGCATCATTTTTCAAGTGACATTGGATTGACAGCAATTAAACAATGGCAATATCAGGGCATGGCGATGTTGGGTGCACCAACACCATGTGAAGTACCTCCACAGATGCAATAAATTATCGAGGCAGAGCTCGTTGCCGAGAGCAACAAACATATCAGTGCGAGCACAACAAAACTAGACCGTACGAAATTAACTACATTTCGGACATTTTTTAACTAAACGCGAATAGCTTCCTGAGGCAGGTATAATCTAATGCCGGCCGCGGCGGCCCTCCGTGCCGTCCGCCTCCGTGGCCTCCGCCTCTGCCATAACTTCCCTGTGTCCGGCTGCGCTTCAGCCGAAGGGGATGACCCAGGGGAAGAGTGGCTCCTCCGCTTCTGTGAAGCTGAGGTGGGGGTCAACGGTGTTGTGCGCTAAACCGGGCAACACACCGGGTGTGTACGCCGGCGACGCGGTGGCGGTGGCCTTCGTGGGACCCAAGCGGTGACGGCTCCCATGGTCTACTTTTCCTCGGTGTCGGCAGTGGTCGCGGGGGTGCTGGCCGCCTCCACCGCCAAGCCGCGGTTCCGCCAATGTTTGCAGCGGATGGCGTGGCCGGCCATGGTGCACTGGACGCCGTCCTCCCCCACGTGCTGGCATGGAGCAACTGGCCACTCCTCTGCGAGCTAGCTTGGAGCGGCGAGTTGCTGCACCAGGGGCCAGCTTGGAGCGGCGGCTTGCTCCTCCGCTTGCCCGCCTGCAACCTCGCCCATCGTATTGATGGCCTGGGGCAGGGAGGGAGGTGGAGCAGCGAATTGCCTGGCTCGTATCCGGCAGGCTCGGCTTGGCACCTAGCCGGCTTTTATGCCGGAGAACTCGTCTTCATGCTCGCCGGATGCTATGGAGAGTGTGGAGAAAATGGTTCAAGGAGGAGATGGGGAGCGGAGGTGTGGTGCGGTTCTTGCCAGGCGTCTAGCCTCGTTTAACTAGTGGGCGGATGCTAGGAGCCAAGCGGTGTTGTGTTGAATGCCGGTAGGCTCGCGGACGGACGTGTGGGTGGAGTTGGTTTATCAGCACACGCGAGGGTTCAATGGAGGTAGGCGGGGCAGTCTGAAGCCGGTTGAGAGCATGGTTAATAATATAGCCAACAATTGGCTATAAGAAGTTGCCATGTCATTTAGAGACAACCTAATAGCCGGCTTGTACAATAGTAAGATTTAAATATGTAGTACTTTGTTAATAGCTGGCCCACCATACATTATCACAAAGTGTCTTGGGTGTCATGCTATAGCTGGCTCTTATTCTACAGCCCGCTTTCCTTCTCTCTCCTCTTCTCTCCCCTCCAACTAAGCAAAGATATAATGCAGCGAGGAGGCGTGTTCAGCCTGGCGTGCAGCGGGTGCTGCTCTCTCGGCCGGTGTGCCAGTTCAATGCCCGCGCCAGTGAGAGGTCGCGTCCGCTCTGGCACCGGGTGAGATAGGACAACACGGTCCGTAGATTGGGATGCGCCGGCAGTGTGTCTCCTACCTCACTGACGGCGACCGCATCAACGCTTCATTGCCGCCTATCCACGGCGGACAGGATCCGGTCGGATCTTTCACCGCTGGTGAGGAGAGAGACAATGGCTACCGCCCATCTTGTTTAGATCAGGAGAGGGTGAGAGTGTGAAGGGAGCTACCCTGGCTAGCAGCAAGCGCTGAAACTCCAGCCTACGTGTATAGTGACAATTTTCATTTTTCGCTCCATACCAATCGTTTTAATAAATTGTATAACGCGATTCTCAAAAAAAATTGTATAACACGCCATTGAAAAATGGAACTCGTGTCTTGCTAAAAAATGTATTTTATAAATGTGGCAATTCAATCAGTAGCAAGCCACCGCCTCCAGGTCGTTCACGTGTAGTCCCGGACCGTCAACACCTGCGGATCAAATTATCACGCGAGCTGACTCTTCATACAAAAGTGCGCTCCACCACGTACCCGGTACCTGCGCATGCAAAAATCGTGGACCTATGGGAGAGAGAGAGAGAGAGAGGGGAGAGTGTGCATACGAGAGATCGACCTCGAGATAGATCATGTGTCTGAAAGAGAGAGGGAGAGAGAGAGAGAGAGAGAGAGGAGGGAGTACTGCATGTGTGAAAAGACACGAAGAGTGTGTGTGCGAGAGGTATCGACATAAAGAGAGACAGTAGCTAGTGTGTGTGCACGATCAAGAGAAATAGAGGTAGACAAAAGATCGAGGATCAGAGAGAGAGAGAGAGAGAGAGAGAGGAGGGAGTACTGCATGTGTGAAAAGACACGAAGAGTGTGTGTGCGAGAGGTATCGACATAAAGAGAGACGGTAGCTAGTGTGTGTGCACGATCGAGAGAAACAGAGGTAGACAAAAGATCGAGGATCAGAGAGAGACATCGGAGTATGCGGGTGTGAGAGATGTAGGGAAGAAGGCTCGGTGATCGATTGAGCGCGTTTGTGTGCAACGGAGAAAGGATGGGAGAAGTTACATGGAGTACACATGAATGGTTAGGGAGCGAGATACATTGTGTGCAAGGGAGGCCGAGAGAGACGGGGTGCGTGGAACAAAGGGGCCTACAAACATTGTGCGAGAGAGACCTAGAGACAGCGCACGAGAAAGAATGCCGAGTGCGTGTGTATGTGTGCTGCAGAGAAAGAGAGTTCTTGCTACAAACAAATACGGAGCGCGGGAAACACTACACAGAGAGGGTGTGTTTCAAGAAGGGGCGAGATATCTACATAGATACAAGGAGCGTGAGAGAGACATATACGAGAGAGGGGAAGCAAGAGTGTGTAATAGATGGATAAACCTAGCCAGAGGCTGGTCGATAAGTGTGTGTGGGAGAGATAGAAGTTGGGGGTGCAAAAGGGAGAGTTGTGTGTGTGTGTGTGTGTGTGATGGAGACATGGGTCGGGAAGGGGCGGGCGAAAGCAAAGAGGTGTGTGTGTGTGTGTGTGTGTGTGTGTGTGTGTATGTGTGTTTGTGAGAGAGTTAGAGAGAGAGAGATTGTCTGACCAGTAAACAAAGGAATAGTTTCAATTTTGGAACGGACGTGAAGAGGGAAAGGAGATGCCGACAAACGGTGTGTGTGTGAGAGAGAGATAAATTTTAGTGGTAGGAGTCATATCTAGAAAGAGATGAGGTGCATGAAAGATCCCTAGAGAGAGAGAGACAAAATGAAAGCCGAGTGAGAGAGTGTGTGGCCGGGAAAAATAACGCTAGGTAGCCGGAGAGATACCAGAGCACGATAGAGACGTAAGAGATAATGAAAGCCCAGTGGTCTACAGAGATAGAGAGAGTGTGACACGTGTCCAGAGAGATGGCGAGAGACTGTGTTTGTGAAAAAGGAGAAACATGTACTGATTGTGCGGGTGAGATAGAGAAAAGAGTGTGATAGCTATACTGCTATATGAAGGAGCACGCGAGAGAGACCTAGAGAGAGATGGGCATGAAAGGAGATTCAAATATTTAGTTGCGTGTGTAAAAGATGTCAACATAAAAGGGATTCAAATATTTGATTAAGAGATGATGATACATGTAATTCATACTCGAACCAAAATTGATCTATCAAACATGCATATTCATTTGAATTTGGGCACATGTATGTTATTTAATTTCTTCATATTAGTGATACAAGCATTTGAGTTGAACATAAAGTGGTTTCAAATATTTGAATTCAACCTTATGAATTTGAGATTATGGCAATTGTAAACCATTTATATATATAAAGGGTGTTGTGCTTTTGAAAGTATATATAAAAAAATGATGTGTATAGATTTGTATTCGAATACTAACTGGATCCTGCCCGGAAAAAAAGAATACAAAATGGATTCGAATTGAGATGGCACGGTAAACGTGCAAGCTTATTCTCCTAAAATTTGAACAAAGCGGCGAAACACCCAGTCCCTCATCGGCCGTAACCGCCCGAAACCAAATTTTGGGTGATGGAAATTACTACCTATGCCCTGACACACAAAACCTGCAGGCTCGATTTCTATAGGTCTCGATAGGGGTAGGTTTGTAATTTCACTCAAACGTGACATAACTGCCTCTCACCCCGATTCATACATGGTGGGTGCCAAAACACAGTCTCTCCTCGGCCGAAATCGGCTCTCACCCTGATTCATACACGGT
Source organism: Elymus sibiricus (assembly GCA_039707655.1). NCBI lineage: Eukaryota > Viridiplantae > Streptophyta > Magnoliopsida > Poales > Poaceae > Elymus > Elymus sibiricus. The sequence goes on along the minus strand of CM077666.1, from coordinate 130,212,039 downwards.
GGGCGCCAACAGTGGGCGCCAAAACAAACTCTCCTCGGCGGAAATCGCTCTCGCCCAATATTCACGATATGCGAGATTACCGTCCTACCCCCAATCGACCAATATCGCTTTGATGTCTGAAATTTTAAACGGGGGCTAAGTTTGTAACATTCTCCGCATCTGAGACAAGCGCGTCCCAAAGACATGGTTCCCCCTACCTCTCTCTCCCTCCATTTCCCCATTCGTACTCCGTGGGCACCAAAACACCCTCTCCACCCCAGCCTCCTCCGTCCACCACCCCATCCACCGCCATCCTCCTCGACCATGCCAGAGCTGATACCCCGACGCCGTCATCCATTACAAGTGATCGATGTCTCTCATCCACGGTTCCGGACCAGGATCCTTGCATCACGTCCTCTCGCTTCATCCGTGCCGTCGTCCACCTTGCCGGGGCCGCTCCTACGACCGTCTCATCCACCGCGCCGGGACATATCCCCCGCCGCCACTGTTTGCCCTGCCAGATCTACTTCCACGCCGCCGACAGCCATCGCAACCGCAGCACCCTCAACTTCTCAGTAGATGCCTACAAGGCACTGCAACAGAGGTGGTACTCTTTCATATCTGCTCAAGTTATTTATCTCAGCCAGAAAATAGATCGCCACTGCTTTACTGTGATTTCTTGTCCATCACTTAGAATCTTACTTCTTAGTTGAAAGCAAACATTGTTTGCGAAGTAGCCTTTGTCTCCTTTGCACCTTCAGATCCGCCATGCACTAGTAGAAAAAGGGCCTTTAGTCCCGGTTCCAGAGGGCCTTTAGTCCCGATTCTGGAACCGGGACTAAAGGGTCGGGACTAAAGCCCAAAACCTTTAGTCCCGGTTCACTTACGAACCGGGACCAAAGGGGCTCCACGTGGCCGTTGCGAGTAGCCCAGGCAGGAGGACCTTTGGTCCCGGTTGGTAACACCAACCGGGACCAAAAGGCATCCACGTGGCCGCAGCGGGGAGCCCAGGCAGGAGGACCTTTAGTCCCGGTTGGTCACACCAACCAGGACCAAAGGTCATCCACGCGTCAGCTTCAGGCAGCAACTGGGGTTTTTTTTTGAAGGGGGGGGGGTTGGGGGGTTTTGGAGGGTTAATTTAGGGGTTTCATATTGTGTTAGCTAGCTAATAGGGAGAAGTGTCCTCTCTTTCTCCGTGCTCGGTCAATGGTAGCTACTATACATATAGAGATAACTCGATGCTAGCTAATAAGGAAATGAAGGAAACCATTAATTACACAAGATCGTCATGCTGAACATATATAGAGAGAAGTGACATCTCTTTCTCCGTGCTTGGTCGAACAACAAGTTTTCGTATATCTATCCGACGGTACTACATATATACAATATAACATCTTTTACAATCCCTAACATCATCTACCTAAGATCCAATCACAAATCCGCATGGTATTCCCCGTCTTTAGGTATGACGTGGTCAAGAAAGAATCCCGCCAATTCCTCTTGAATTGCTCGTATGCGATCATGTGGTAGGAGTTCATCCCGCATCTGCCAGATCTAATTTAAAGAAGGGGGTCAATACATGCATATATATAAATAAAACTCAACACAATTGATGGTAATATATAAAATAAAATTGTGAATATTATTTACGTACTTCAAATTGTTTGTCAGAGAAGCCCCGCTCAGAGGTCGAGTGGCGAATGAACTCGCATACGTAGTATGCACATAAAACAGTCCCTTCTTTCTGGTACAAGCACTTTACGAGAATAGAGTTCAATCAAACTGATAAGCAAGCATGGTAATGATATATTGATGAAAATTTGAATCAATTAGAGATGCGCGGAACTAGCTAGTACTACTTACTTTGGGGTGCGTAAATCGCAACTCTTTGTTTAGACCGGGAACCTTTCGGGTGAACTTCTTCCAAACCCTGCCAGGCAAAGAAAATGATTACTTGATATCAGGAAATTAACGAAAGTTGCATGCCGATATGGTCCCGGTATTGACTGAACTTACTTCTTGAGCATTGCAGTCATGTCCGCATAATTCTCGGGATCTTTACGTCTCGAGTCTAAGACAGTTACTAATGCCCCGTCAAGCTTAATGGATAGCAGAATAAAGTGGAAACTGCGCACGCATATATAACTCATCAATTACATTACTTAACCTCGAGTAAGCGAAACTGAGTATACAGAGAAGACAACAATACTCACTTGAAGTTGTAAGGAAGGAGTATTTCCCTTTTGTTTTGATGTATAAGGAACGACTGTAGCAAGTTCACCTTGGTCTCTTTGATTGAGTTTTGTACCGTCCATTCATTTACGGCATCTGGGCTAATGAACCCAACATCGAAGATTCCTAGTTTTTTGCATTCGACGATCTTCAATCTGCATAATATAGTGAGGATAATTATATATACATGCAATGAACAAGCTGAGCTAGAGACTTAACTATAGAAGTAATACTTACAGACAATAGGCAGTCATGAGTTGTTTGTTGAGGGCCCGTTGATTGTATAACTGAAATAACTCCACAAATTCAACAGGCATCATGGAAAGTCCAATGAATTCTTGCTCTGGTTTCACTGCCATATACATAGCGTCTCTCCCAGACTCCCTGCGGGTTTTCATGTACCACTCATGCAATTTGTACATCATCGTTGTTAGAGGAGGATGATCAGGTTTGACGAGAGGCTTCCCGTGCAAGTATTCATATTCTTCTGTTACCTCAGCCATTTGAAAAATTACATCATCCCCCAAGTAATCACCAGGATTGGTACCAGGCACCATCCCCGGATGATTAGCGACGATACCGCTAGACACCTTGAGCGGGGGGCACGATTGCTTCTCCTGTTCGCCGAGCTGGGGAATTGTTTTCCCACTTCTTCGTTCTGCTAACCTTGCATCACTAGAAGTACTTCCCGACCGCCGCGCTTCTACATATGTCTTTTTAATAATCCGGACATAGTTGGAATCCGGCGGAGGCGGTGGTGGTCGCTTCAGGGCATCGATAGTGCGCTTCACTTTCACCGGATCTAGCTTCTCCTTCGGAGGTGGAGTTTTCTTTGCAAAATGGTCCCTCACTTGGGCACGACATATCTCCTCGTTTTCAGACTCGGTCCTCTCATATGGTAACTTTTCGAGAGGCTTGAGAGATGGACCGTATCTGAATTGCCTCTCGCCTCTGCTTGTACTGCTAGCCGCCGGAGCGGCGGCGTCTCTCTTCCGTCCTTGCTGACGAGGCGGAGAAGGAGGCGGAGTGCTCCGACGCGCCGGAGGAGCCGGAGCAGCGGCGTCTGTCTTCCGCCATTGCCGACGAGGCGGAGGAGGAGGCGGACTGCTCCGACGCGCCGGAGTAGGCGAAGGAGGAGGCGGAGTGCCCTCACGCGTCGGAGGAGCCGGAGAAGGAGGCGGAGTGCCCTGATCACTCGCCGGAGGAGGAGGAGGAGGAGGAGGAGGCGGAGTGCCCTGACTCGCCGGAGGAGGAGGAGGAGGCGGAGGCGTCTAGTTTGGAAGCTTGATGTACTCCTTCTGCCATAGACATGTACTCCTCAGAGCATGAACCAGCTGATTCTCCCCTTCACCTGTAGAGTGGTAAAGCTCGAGCTCCTCAAATCCCTCCATTACTTCATCCACCATCACAACAGCATAGCCATGTGGAATCGGAAGGCAGTGAAAAGTTCCGTTGGGTTGAGGAGGTGCAACAGAGCCGACAGCCGCCAATAAAGTGAGGTTATGGCATTTCGTCATAAGCTCGCAATTTTGAGCCTCCGTGATAGTATCCACGGGGTAGATAGGCTCCGTGAAGTCAGTCTGAACGGGCTCCGTGGAAGCCACGCTGCTTCTCCGCTGAGATGGCGGGGTAGCTTCTGGGGTAGCTTCGTGCCGCTGAGATAGTTGGCTGGCAGCTCGCTGGCTCTCAGCTTCCTCTAGCTTTTGTAGTCTTGCACTCATCTTCTGCATGTCGCTCAGCTCCGCTTTCCTCTTTCTCTCCCGGCTTCTGTAACCGCCTGCGTCGGGAAACCCAAACTTCCACGAAACGGAGCCTGGTGTGCCTCGTGTTCGTCCAGGGTGCTCAGCATTCCCTAGGGCCTCAGTCAGCTCGTCCTTCTCTCTGTCGGGAATGAACGTCCCTTCCTGCGCTGCGGTGATATACTTCTGAAGCTTCGTGACGGGTATTGCAAGTTGCTCGTCCGTCCAACGGCACTTCCCTGTTTCAGGGTCCAAAGTTCCCCCAACCCCAAAGAACCAAGTCCTTGAACGGTCTGGCCATTTCAATGTCTCTGGTTCGACCCCTTTAGCAATCAGGTCATTCTCAGCTTTGTCCCACAACGGCCGGGCTTTGAGGTAGCCACCTGACCCCGTGTGATGGTGATACTGCTTCTTTGCAGCGTTGTTCTTGTTTGTCTCTGACATTTTCTTACTCTTGTCTGATGTCTTGTAGGCCACAAATGCGGGCCAGTGATCTCTTATCTTCTCAAATCGGCCGATGAATTCTGGAGTCTCACCTTTGTCGACAAACTTTGATTTCAACTCCTTCTTCCACCTCCTGAATAGATCTGACATCTTCTTAAGAGCACACGCCTTGACCAGTGGCTCTATAACTGGCTTATTCGGATCCTCCTCTGGCGGTAGGGTGAAATTTGCCTTCAGCAAGGTCCAAAGATCATCTTTCTGTCTATCGGTGACATAATCACCTTCAGGGGCGTCGTCCTTAGGCTTATTCCATTGCTTGATGCTGATCGGGATGTTGTCCCTAACAATAGCTCCGCACTGAGCAGAAAATGCGTCCTTGGTCCGCTTGGGTTCAATCGGTAGGCCATCGTCCGCGAGTGCTGTGATCGTGAATTCTTTTTGCTATTAATGTTTTGAACAAAAAATACTTTGATAACTTTAGTTGCATAAATTTTATATAATTTTAGTTTCATAAATCCTAGAGGTTTATAAAATATTTTTAGTTGATTCCTTTTGCTATTAGAGTTTTATAAAAGCTTTTTAGTTGATTCTTTTTGCTATTGAAGAATATTATAGTTTTATTTTAGTTGATCATAACAGAATTTTTTAATTAATTATTTTTAGTTCCTTATTTTTGCTATTAGAGTTTCATAAAGGTTTTCTAGTTCATTCTTTTTGCTATTAGTTCATTCTTTGAGCTAAATGACCCTGAAATTGAAAAGCACTTCAAATGAACTCTGAAAAGGTTGAAAGTTGGCATGGTATCATCATTACACCCACATAGCATGTTCTAAAAAGTTGAGAGGGTTACGGCAAAAACTGGATGCACTTCATGTACAAAATGGACAATCTCTTTCGAAGTATCAGGGTTTCGGACGAAAACTCATCTGTTACAAAGGGATTTCATTTTTTTGAACTTATTTGAACTCCAGACTTTTTGTGTGTTCAAAATGCACCATTCAAAGCCACATCATCAATTTTCAACCCTTTCTGACTTCATTTCCTATTTTTCATGCATTTACTGATTTTTTAAGCTAAATGACCCTGAAATTGAAAAGCACTACAAATGAACTCTGAACAGGTTGAAAGTTGGCATGGTATCATCATTTCACCCACATAGCATGTGCTAAAAAGTTGAGAGGGTTACGGCAAAAACTGGATGCACTTCGTGTACAAAACGGACAATCTCTTTCGAAGTATCAGGGTTTTGGACGAAAACTCATCTGTTACAAAAGGCATTTAATTTCTTCACATGTAACTGCAATGATATAGTTGTGGAGAGAAAGTCTTCACTTTTTCTTCGCTTGTGTCCTTTGCTTATTGCGCCGTAACCATGGATAATCTTCATCGTTTAACAGGGTGCTTGGGTCAGCCTTGACTTTGAAGGGAGGAATTTCATGAAACTTTTCATAATCTTCAGACATGTCTGTCTTGCCCTCCAATCCCACGATGTCTCTTTTTCCTGAAAGAACTATGTGGCGCTTTGGCTCATCGTATGATGTATTCGCTTCCTTATCTTTTCTTTTTCTCGGTTTGGTAGACATGTCCTTCACATAGAAAACCTGCGCCACATCATTGGCTAGGACGAATGGTTCGTCTGTGTACCCAAGATTGTTGAGATCCACTGTTGTCATTCCGTACTGTGGGTCTACCTGTACCCCGCCTCCTGACAGATTGACCCATTTGCACTGAAACAAAGGGACCTTGAAATCATGTCCATAGTCAAGTTCCCATATGTCCACTATGTAACCATAATATGTGTCCTTTCCCCTCTTGGTTGCTGCATCAAAGCGGACACCGCTCTTTTGGTTGGTGCTCTTTTGATCTTGGGCGATCGTGTAAAATGTATTCCCATTTATCTCGTACCCTTTGTAAGTCAATACAGTCGAAGATGGTCCCCTGGCCAACGAGTACAGCTCATCAGAAACAGTGTTGTCACCCATGAGACGTGTTTGCAACCAACTGCCGAAAGTCCTGATGTGTTCATATGTAATCTAGTCGTCACACTGCTCCGGGTGTTTGGAGCGCAGAATATTCTTGTGTTCATCGACATACGGGGTCACCAAGGTAGAATTCTGTAGAACTGTGTAGTGTGCTTGAGACCAAGAATGCCCGTCCCTACATATTATTGAGTCCGCTCCTAGCGTGCCTTTTCCAGTCAGTCTCCCCTCATACCGCGATTGAGGGAGACCAATCTTCTTAAGGTCAGGAATGAAGTCAACACAAAACCCAATGACATCCTCTGTTTGATGGCCCATGGAGATGCTTGCTTCTGGCCTAGCGCGGTTACGAACATATTTCTTTAAGACTCCCATGAACCTCTCAAAGGGGAACATATTGTGTAGAAATACAGGGCCCAGAACGACAATCTCGTCGACTAGATGAACTAGGACGTGCGTCATGATATTGAAGAAAGATGGTGGGAACACCAGCTCGAAACTAACAAGACATTGCACCAAATCACTCCTTAACCTTGACAGGATTTCTGGATCGATCACCTTCTGAGAGATTGCATTGAGGAATGCACATAGCTTCACAATGGCTAATCGAACGTTTTCCGGTAGAAGCCCCCTCAATGCAACCGGAAGCAGTTGCGTCATAATCACGTGGTAGTCATGAGACTTTAGGTTCTGGAACTTTTTCTCTGCCATATTTATTATTCCCTTTATATTCGACGAGAAGCCAGACGGGACCTTCATACTGAGCAGGCATTCAAAGAAGATTTCCTTCTCTTCTTTGGTAAGAGCGTAGCTGGCAGGACCTTCATACTGCTTTGGATGCATGCCGTCTTTTTCATGCACACGTTGATGTTCCTCCCGTGCCTCCGGTGTATCTTTTGTCTTCCCATACACTCCCAAGAAGCCTAGCAGGTTCACGCAAAGATTCTTCGTCACGTGCATCACGTCGATTGCAGAGCGGACCTCTAGGTCTTTCCAATAGGGTAGGTCCCAAAATATAGATTTCTTCTTCCACATGGGTGCGCGTCCCGCATCGTCAGTCGGAACAGATAGTCCGCCAGGACCCTTTCCAAAGATTACTTGTAAATCATTGACCATATCAAGTATGTGATCACCAGTACGGAGGGCGGGCTTCTTCCGGTGATCTGCCTCACCTTTGAAATGCTTTCCTTTCTTTCGACATTGATGGTTGGTCGGAAGAAATCGACGATGCCCCAGGTACACATTCTTCCTGCATTTGTCCAAATATATACTGTCGGTGTCATCTAAACAGTGTGTGCATGCGTGGTATCCCTTGTTTGTCTGTCCTGAAAGGTTACTGAGAGCAGGCCAATCGTTGATGGTTACAAACAGCAACGCATGTAGGTCAAATTCCTCCTGTTTGTGCTCATCCCACACACGTACACCTTCTCCATTCCACAGCTGTAAAAGTTCTTCAACTAATGGCCTTAGGTACACATCAATGTCATTGCCGGGTTGCTTAGGGCCTTGGATGAGCACTGGCATCATAATGAACTTCCGCTTCATGCACAACCAAGGAGGAAGGTTATAGATACATAGAGTCACGGGCCAGGTGCTATGATTGCTGCTCTGCTCCCCAAAAGGATTAATGCCATCTGCACTTAAACCAAACCATACGTTCCTTGCGTCACCTGCAAAGTCCCCCCACCTTCTCTCGATTTTTCTCCACTGCGACCCGTCAGCGGGTGCTCTCAACTTCCCGTCTTTCTTACGGTCTTCTTTGTGCCATCGTATCAACTTGGCATGCTCTTTGTTTCTGAACAGACGTTTCAGTCGTGGTATTATAGGAGCATACCACATCACCTTGGCAGGAACCCTCTTCCTGGGGCGCTCGCCCTCAACATCACCAGGGTCATCTCGTCTGATCTTATACCGCAATGCACCGCATACCGGGCATGCGTTCAAATCCTCGTACTCACCGCGGTAGAGGATGCAGTCATTAGGGCATGCATGTATCTTCTGCACCTCCAATCCTAGAGGGCATAGAACCTTCTTTGCTTCGTACGTACTGTCGGGCAATTCGTTATCCTTTGGAAGCTTCTTCTTCATTATTTTCAGCAGCGAACTAAATCCCTTGTCAGATACACCATTTTCTGCCTTCCATTGCAGCAATTCCAGTGTGGTACCGAGCTTTCTGTTGTCATCTTCGCAATTTGGGTACAACCCTTTTTTGTGATCCTCTAACATGCGATCGAACTTCAACTTCTCCCTTTCACTTTCGCATTCTCTCTGTGCATCAACAATGACCCGGCGAAGATCATCATCGGGCACATCGTCTGGTTCCTCTTGATCTTCAGCTTCCCCCATTGCAGCATCACCGTATTCAGGGGGCGGGTAGTTGTCATCATCCTCTTCTTCTTCGTTGTCTTCCATCATAACCCCTCTTTCTCCGTGCTTGGTCCAAACATTATAGTGTGGCATAAAACCCTTCTCAAGCAGGTGGAAGTGAAGGGTTTTAGAGTTGGAGAAAGCCTTCGTATTCTCACAGACAGTACATGGACAATGCATAAAACCATTCTACTTGTTTGCCTCAGCCGCTTCGAGAAAATTATGCAGGCCCTTAATATACTCGGAGGTGCGTCGGTCACCGTACATCCATTGCCGGTTCATCTGCGTGCGTTATATAGTTCTTATTATTGAACAACATATAACTCTCTAGAGCATCTAATTAAAACACACCAGTAAGAACTTTTTTCTTTTAGAAAGAAGATAAGAAGAAGAGGCTAACCATGGTGTTGCCGGCGCCGAGATGGGCGTGGGCGATCGACGGCGGTGAGGACGGGGACGGGACAGGACGGACCGCCAAACCTAGACAAATCTTGAGGAAAATGGAGCTTGGACAAGGAGCTTCGAGAGGAGAAAGCTTAAGTGTGGCTCGGGCATTTCATCGAACACCTCATGTGCATAGGAGGTGAGCTAGAGCACCACAAAAGCTCTCCCACGGCCGGGCAAAAAAACAGAGCAATGCATTGCTCTGCTCGCGGGCGGAGGCTATATATAGGCCAACCATTGGTCCCGGTTCCAGCCACAAACCGGGACCAATGGTTGTGGGCCAGGAGCGAGGCGCATTGGTCCCGGTTCGTGGCTGGAACCGGGACAAAAGGGGTCACCTTTAGTGCCGGTTCCAGCCACAAACCGGGACCAATGGTTGTGGGCCAGGAGCGAGGCGCATTGGTCCCGGTTCGTGTCTGGAACCGGGACCAAAAGTGTCAGACGAACCGGGACCAATGCCCCCACGAGGCCCGGCCGGCGCCCTGGCCTCACGAACCGGGACCGATGCCCCCATGGGTCCCGGTTCGTGAGTGAACCGGGACTAATGGGCTTCTCAGGGGTGGACCGATGCCCTGTTTTGTACTAGTGATGGTACGCTCAACACTATACTCGCAATGCTTATGGTTTTCCCCTTTTATATTCGCTACCATCATCCTAGGTGCTTCGTGTCGTCCCAGCACTACTCCTCAACCCAGCAAGCGAAACAACATGCCACTCATATTTCCAAAGCTTAGTTGTTCAAATATGAATCTGATATGATGCTAATATTACTAAAACGGTGAACGTTTAATTGGTCAGCTAATGTTCCTACTTTAGTTTCAAAAAAGCATGTGCGCCACATATAGAGAGACATCGGTGAATTGCATTTCTTTATGCGCTCTGGTTCATCATGGGTGGGCAACGAACATTGTAGTATCCAAACTCTGCTTGCTCTTCTTTTACCTGTTCCTCTTCTGTTCTTTATTAAGTATAGTAGTACAGTATGTTCCTTGCCTAGAAGAGGAGCAGGGACATTTGCAGTCGACATGTCTATTGTGTCGCTTCTGATGGATGCTTTCAACTCTTCGAGTTGGTCTGCCATAATATCCAGGAAATGTTGGGAGTTGTGTTGCCTTTGAGAGTCTAGATTGATAGTAACAATAGTGCACCTTTAGTTGAAGAGAGCTGCCCCTGTAGGGGATCCAAAGCCTATCTAGCCGTACCGACAACACAAGCCCATATTTTCCATCTAGTTTCACTTTCTCGATTTTACTCGTGATGCTTAGGGTTCTCCCATTTTATCTACACTATGATTTGTATTTGCTTTGTGTCCTACTACCAGCACTCCACCCTTCAAGCTAAACAACACACCACTCATAATTCCAAAGCTTAGTTGTTCATATACGAATGTGATATGATAATGATATTAGTTAACAGACACACATTTAATTGGTCAGCTAATGTTTCCACTTGAGTTCCCAAACGCACGTGGCCACATATAGAGAGACAGCATGGAATTGCATTTCTTTGTGCGCTCTGGTTCATCATGGGTGGGAAACGAACATTGTATTATCCAAAATCTGCTTGCTCTTCTTTAACATGTTCCTCTTCTGTTCTTTAATAAGTATAGTAGTACAATATGTTCCTTGTCGGGAAGAGGAGCAGGGACATTTTCAGTCCACATGTCTATTGGGTCGTTTCTGATCGATGCTTTCAACTCTTTGAGTTGGTCTGCCATAATATCCAGGAAATGCTGAGAGCTGTGTCGCCTTTGATAGTCTAGACTGATAGTAACAGTAGTGCGCCTTCAGTTGAAGAGAGCTGCCCCTGTAGGGGATCCAAAGCCTTTGTAGCTGTACCGGCAATACAAGCCCATATTTTCCAGCTAGTTCCACTTTCCCAATTTTACTCGTGATGCTTAGGGTCTTCCCATTTTATCTACACTATCAGCTGCGTAAGTGCTTTGTGTTGTACTAGCAGCACTCCACCCTTCATGCTAAACAACATACCACTCATATTTCCAATGCTTAGTTGTTCATATCCGAATGTGATATGATAATGATATTAGTTAACAGACACATTTAATTGGTCAGCTAATGTTCCCACTTGAGTTTCCAAATGCACGTGGCCTGGTTTATCATGAGCTTAGTTTCCAAATGTATAGAAAGAAGTGGAATCTCCATAATATGCTTCCTCTTCTATTCTTTAACATGTTCCTCTTCTGTTCTTCTTTAATAAGTACAGTCTGTTCCTTGTCGGGAAGGGGAGCAGGGAGATCTACAGTAAACAGGTCTATTGGCCACTTCTGCTAGATGCTTTCAGCACTTCGAGTTGGTCTGCCATAATATCCAGGAAATGCTAGGAGCTGTGTGGCCTTTGAGAGACTAGATTGATAGTAACAGTAGTGCGCCTTCAGTTGAATAGAGCAGGCATGTAGGGGATCGAAATGCTTTCGATTAGTAGCTGCAATACAACCCCATATTTTCGAGCCAGTTCCACTTTCCAGATTTATTTATGATGTTATGCTTTCCCCCTTTTATCTACACTACTATCTGCCTAGATGCTTCGTGTCGTACTAGCAGCACTCCATCCTTCAAGCTAAACTACATGCCACTCATACTTCCAAAGTGTAACACCCCAAAAATTTAACCATATTTTTATTAAGTAAAATTTGGCCAGAAATAAAATTTTGAATTATTTCAGGTCTTTTATTAATTTCAGAGTATTTTCTGTTTTCCAAAATTCTTCCCTCCATATAGAAATTTTTGGAAAATATTGTGGGCTTTGGTAGTTTTCTTAAATCATTTCATTTATACTTTAATAACAGTAGGAAATATTTTCATAATAAAAGTTTTGCCCAAGATAATCATTTTAATAGCATTTTCAATTCTTGAAAACCTTCTGTTGCACTACAACCATTTTAAATAATTCTTTAAAAATTCCACAAAAATTATGAGGGGTCATGTGATGCCTATAGATCACTTTTATGCAAAAACCCAACTTAGTCTTCTGAAAATTTTGAGTAAAACATCCTCTCTTCAATTCTGTCCCATTTCTAGGTTTTAACTACAACGTCAATTTTTCCTGCTCCAAAAATTCTGGAATTATTCCATCTTATAGTCCTTCCAACCAAACCCTTAAGTCGAGAAGATCAGCTCCAATTACCTCTTTTTAGTTCTCCAAATAAATTCTTCAAATTTCTGTCTAGAACTAAAATTCTTCCAAACTTGCACTGACAAGTTTCTCTTCTTGCCAAACAAACTCCACCATCCTCACTATCATCTAGGGAGACACCAATCTGCCAATTTTCATATCCAACAAAGGTTCCTAGGCCACCCTCTCATTTCATCAAACAGGTGATGTGCATGACAGGAACTTGCAACCTATGAACCTGCATTTGGCACTGCCTCCTTTGGCCAAACCAGCATGTCCAGCAACCTTGCCATCTTAGTAAGCACCACCCAGCTAAATTCTAACTCAAATGGAGCAACCTAGTATGCCCTGGCATTTGGTCGAACACTCTGCCTGCGTGCAGAGAGCACGGCGAGAGTGCACGAACTGCAGCCGTGGCATTGAGCTGTTGCTGTCCCTCTACTGCCTCTCCCGCTCGCACTAGCCTTCCCCTAGATCATCTAATCCTCCCCAACCCCTGCCGACACTGTCTCTCGTCCCCTAGAGCCGACCACCGCCGTCCTCATCGGCCTCAACCGCCGCAGTAAAGACCGCCGCCGTAATCCACTCAGGGACGGCACCGACCAGGCCACCTGGTGCCTCCCGAGCTTATCCCCGAGCCACCACCTCCTCACTGATCTCCACCGCCCACCATCGGCCTCGCAACGACCACAACCATCGCACTAATGGGCGCCGCCATCGTGCCTTCTCCTGGAAGCCATGGGAGGGGGTTCCCCCATGCTATAAGAGGCCTCTCGAGCTCGCTGCGCCCTCCACGATCACTCCTCACCTCTTTGTAATCCACCTCGAGCAACGAAATAGCCAGATGCGGTCTTCTTCTTCCTATCCGACACCCACGGCCGTCGTCGCCTCTCGGTTGATTTCGAGCCAACCACAGCCCCTTCCCCTCCATTTTCTTCGCCCATAACTCCCTCTCAACATCACGGACCCGTTCCTCTCTTTAATTTGGCGCAAGAATAGCCGTGGGTGAAAGCACCAATTCGGCTCTGCCGCCGTGCTGTGGGAGACATCACCGCCGGCGAGGTAGGGCTTCCCGTCGGCCGTGCCCTACCTCAGGAGGACCGCCCGGCCCTGCTGAGCACGCCCATGTGCTCGGCCTCCCGAGAAGTGCCGCCGTTCGCCGGCAATCGTCACCGGCAGGAGCGCGGCCCTGTTTCCGCATGTGAGATTGACCAGGGTCAAACCCGACAGGCGGGGCCCACTGTCAGCGACCGAGCCCACGCTGACTCGTCCGTGAGTGGAGACGGACTCCACTGAAGCCGCCTTCGCGTGAGGGAGACGTATTCCGTGAATACGTCTTCGACATCATCACCTCTTCCTTGCGGCTGGTCGGCTGGGCTTGGCCCAGTAGCGCCAGACGGCTAAACAGCGCTCAGGGCGCACTTCTGCTCTTTTCTATTTTCCTTTCCCAGCAGTTTTCAAATAATTCTACAGTGACCATTTCAAAGCCAAATCTGGTGATTCAAATTTCCACATACTCCTAAAATCATGCTCTATTAATAAAGCTAGGGTGAACATTTTTCCTAAGCTTACTTTCTGTTGGATCTATTAAATAGCCTATTTCTTTATTATTCTAGATTTGAAATTCCCTAAGGAAATCATCTGAACTCCAAATGAATTGATTCTTTTTCTGTTATTTTTCATTTTTCATCTAGTTTATTTTAGTATTTATTTCAAAATTTTCCAAACAACTTTTTATTACTATTTTAGCTCTATGTGGTAATTTCAATATTTTTGAAAATAGGAAATGGAGGGAAGATAAAATTTTCAAAGTTTTGGAGTGCAACCAATACTTCTGCATGCTCAAGGCAAACATCTTGAACACTTGATATGGTGAATGCATAGTTGTTTGTTTGCAAGAATAATTGGATAACGATTATGTTGAATTCAAATAAAACTTGCATATGGCTATGTTTGCATGCATGATCCATTGATATTTTGTTACCATCATTTAAACATGAAGTATTAGTGAATATGGTTATTTTCACATGTCACACATGCATATGTTGGTCTGGACTAACCTACAGGAAAGAATCAGTCACGAGAAAAGTGACCGTGAGACTGAAATCTCGTTGTGACGAGAATGATCAGTAAGGGCATGTTGGGACATGCCAGATGGTGACCCTGTTGGGTATTACCACGGAAATATATTGTGCTAACCACTGCAGGAAAACTTGAAACTCCTGAGTCGACCGTAGTTCGAGTCTTGTTCCGGTAACCCCCATACTTGTTTCGTGCTGCCACTCGTCCCTGCCACAGGTAGGGTACGGTTCAGTAAGTTGTTAACCCCTTTCCGTGCACACACCGTACAGAGAGGCCGCGATGAAGGTTTCCAGGTACCGGTTATAATGCCAGTCATCGGGTCAGGGGGCATGGGTGTATCCGGCTGGGCCGAGAGGGGGGCACCCCTTGTAATCTGCGTGTATGAATAGTGATCCCATGCTAGTCGAGACGATGGTCTCCCCGACTTAGAGTTTTTCTTGAACGATGCTTTGGGTGATTCCTAGCATCCGGAAAGTTAATCTGGTGTGTGCTGGTCAGGTGTGTTTTCAACCCAAAGACCGTAATTGGAATTAGTCAGCAACTCGGTGCTGGCTAAAGAAATCCTTTACTTGTGGGTAAAGAGTACACCCTCTACAGAGTTATATCTATTCGAATAGCCGTGTCAGCGGTTAAGGACTATAGTCTGGTTTGGTCAAGTGTCGGTCTTAGTGTCGGTCTTCGGAGGAATAATTAAATTGATCATGATTCAATTTTGCAGGATAATTGTTGTCACTACTGTTATCATCATGAATATTATTGTCATCATAAATATTATTGTGGACTAACCCGTTTCTCATATATGAATTTTCTGAGTGTCTCATGGGCTGGCTAGACTACCCAGGCACTCAGTTTTTATTTTCTTTTCTAAGTGTCTCATGGGCTGGCTAGACTACCCGGGCACTCAGTTTTTATTTTATTTTCTGAGTGTCTCATGGGCTGGCTAGACTACCCGGGCACTCAGTTTTTATTTTCTTTTCTGAGTGTCTCATGAGCTGGCTAGACTACCCGGGCACTCAGTTTTTATTTTCTTTTCTGAGTGTCTCATGGGCTGGCTAGACTACGCGGGCACTCAGTTTTATTTTCTTTTCTGAGTATCTCATGGGCTGGCTAGACTACCCGGATACTCATTTATTTTCAAGACCTCTCGAGGCGTCGCTTTTAGACACCCGTTTGGCATTTCTTTTGGATTCTCGGGCGGTCCTGTCTCGCCCGATTCTCCACTTTTATATTTTCTTTTGGATTCTCGGGCGGTCTTTTCTCACCCGATTCTCCATTAACTTTCTTTGCTTGTCACTAAAATTTTATATTTATTCTTCTGCACCGTATTAATATTTATCATGCCATGATTAAATTTCGGTCAACATATGCATATAATTTAATCCATCATGAGCATATGCATTTTGGTATATCTTGTGTTCATAATGTTTGCGAGTACATTCCAACGTACTCACTAGCTTGTCCCTGGCTATTTAATTGGCCAGGTCGGGACTTCAACAAGGAGTACTACAACGACGTCCATGCGGAGCCTAGGATAGCAGCCACACAGATAGGAATTATCCAGGTCAGCTATTCCTGTGGGAATGGAGCCCCATCGGCATTGGAGAACCACGCGTCGCTTCCGTCACCTGTCACCAGAAATCATTGTTGTATCATTAGACCTCTATGGTGTTGTATCCAATTCTTGTAATTGCTTGGTAATCTGTAACAAGGATGTGTCCACCAGTCACAGTAAATCCTGGGGCTGGTGATGACACGAGGGGTCATTTGCTGGGATATTGTGTCCCAGAAATCCGGCCCCGACACAAAGCTTAGTTATCAAATTCAAATCTGATACGATACAGATACTAATAAAATAGAGACACATTTAATTGGTCAGCTAATGTTACTACGCGAGTTTTGAAGTGCATGTGCGCCACATATAGACTCATGAGGGAATACTATTTCTCTATGCGCTCTCGTCATCATGCTTTGGCAATAAACTTTGCACACAGTATATTTTGAACCTATCATCTGCCAACTATCATTACTTCTGGAGCTCCCAATCGGGAGCCTCTTTTTTGAGCAGTAGTGCCAGATTATATTAATGTATGCACCAAATTACAGCACACATGGGCTCTCTCATCAGAATTCCAGAGGTAGCACACAAGGGTTTACAGGGAGCCCCTATTATATTAGGATATCCTATGCATTTCAAAGATAATCTCACTACTATTTCTATTTTCATGCATATCAGATATTGAACATGATCACAATGAATATGAGATTGCGCGCATCAGAGGAATACTGCAAAAAAGTGCAATGGCTAACAAACATGGCATCAAGGGATTGAGTTCCATTCTGGATGGAATGAAACCCACACGCTCCCCACCTACTGATTTGTGTTCAGAATATGATCCTAATGACTATTCTGAGCTCGTGCAGTCAAAGGCAGATCACCTATTGTGTTCACCCATCAAGGTACCTGTTCTAATTTGGCAAGGTTTTATTGGTTGCACGTATCTTGCATAAGGTGTCTTGCATTTCTTCTACTTCGTTGCACCTCCATCTGCTTAGTTTACTCATCATATATGTGAAGATGTCATGCCCATCCATTATCAATACCTATTCCATCTATCATCATACCATGTTTTTCCATTCAAATGCTATTCTTGTGTATCAGACATCCAAAAGTTAGAGGGTGATTGCAGAACCTGAAGGAGTACAAACAAAGCCTTTGAAAAAGGTGGTGGTACCACAGAAATCAGATAGCACCCCACTTATATTGGCGACAGAACCAGCGCCACAAAACCTAGGACCGACTCCAGCAGACTGTACCCATACTCCACTGGCCATACCACTAGCCCCACCACACAGGAACCGCACTCCAGCAAAAGGTATGCCGATTTCAGTTGCCATACCACCAGCCGTACCACAGAAAAATCCCAATCCAGCAAAAAGTACACCAAATCCACAGGCCAAAGACCTATTCCAACTGCAGAGTGCCCCAATTCCTGTAGATTGGAACCCCATTCCAGTTATTCCCAGTTTAAAAGACAATGCTTTCAATGTTGTTAGGAACCATGTGCTTATCTTCCCATGATGGGAAGATTATAGTGAAGACAAAGACCATTTTCACATCTTCATGTCACACTTACATGTAAGTGCTATTATTCATGGTGATTATTGTCTTGTTTTCTGTTGATTGAACACACATTTACATTACATTCTTCTAAATAGGAGAGGGTCAATCTGGATAGTCATGACAAGCAAAGCTTGCTTGCCCTTTTCAAGGACGCATTGCAGCAATATCGTTGTTACCTGAGGCAAACACACTTTGATGGCAAGTCTATAAACGAAATTTCGGTGAGTCTCATGTGCTAAATTTACAAGATATTGAATGGAAAAACCTTGTTATGCACTGGTCTCATCCCCAAGAAGAGGTATTGTCTATGAGATCACATGACAATTTGAACTCGTACATTTCTGCATGTGCCTTACCGATCTCTTTTGCAGGAAAACTACACGAAGAAGAATAACGGTATGAAATGGATGACAGGATATCACAACTATGCTGCTCGCTGCTTTGCTCTTGTTAGTACCTGCTGCCCTGTATCGTTGTACTTACATGTAGCGACCCGACCGGAAAACGGTCAAGTCTCTGTGTAACTGTACCATCCCAAGATCATGCTGGCACACACAGTACATTGATGAAAATATCAAAGTTCAATCACACCTGATTTATTACATCGAATCTCATATAGAGTCTTTATTACATCAGAATAAATTCGGCCGAAGGCCAACTCATGAGATAAACTACTGCGGAAGCGTAGACGAAAAGCGAGTCCATCCGACTCCAAAGGGCAATCACCGAGCGTAGATCGTAGCCTCACTCTTGGTCGGAATAAACCTCTGCAACATGAGACGTTGCAGCCGTGTAGGTCAGCATTTTGAATATGCCGGCAAGTCACAGAGAGAAAACAATAATAAAATGCTATCACTATATGCAATTTTGGTTGTGGGGCTCTAAGTTTAAGTTTTTGCGAAAAGCAATTTTTCCCTACAACAAAAGGACTTGCTTGCAATTACTACAAAATATTTGTTGTTAATGAGATGGTTCCGCCAACCAGTGTCTCATACCCGAAATCATTTTTAACCCAACAATTAATTAATTATGATTGGTGTTGAGAGTTCCGAATAAATCCAATTCCAGAGGCTGAGATGTCCGTAACCGGGGACCCGGCTAATCGATTAGGTTTCCACTCCGCAGAGTCTTGTGCACTTTACCCACAAGAATCATTCCCTCCTTTATGTCCTCGCACTGCATGGTGTTTGAAGACGGGATGAATGAAACATGGTCTTCCATAGAGTTCCTCTGGGCCACTGCCGGTGCCCATCCATTTCCTACCGTTCTTCTACATCTGCTAGCACCGTCCGTCCAGAGTCACACCTAGGGTCGACCAAGCCAGAGCCCATAGTGACTTGTGGCTGCACAGGTAAGCTTCCGGTCAAGGTGTATCCATCCGTATCTTCGTGGCTGGGTGAAGCTTTCCGCAAGATTTCATGGCGCTTCTCCATGCATCCCTGGGTCAACCACTAGGTACTCCAGGGTGCCCTTCCATCCGTCCTCCACCCAGTAGTGAATTGAAGTCCGTCTTGAGATCTTGAAGTCTTGGGGTTGTAGTCATCAACTTAACTCTCACAACTCCCATGTAATTCACACAACCAAACCCGTCTACAAAGCATAGCAAAATAACTACAACGTTCCCGGGCATTGGTAACATGGGGATTTGGGTTCAACCTACCACATGATACTACTCAAGAACATAACTCAAATTCACCTACTTGCATGCATGGTGGGGAGGATAACAACTAATGCAATAAAAATCATAGTTAATAAAATACATGATCAAATGACTTGCCTTGGTGACGATCTTCAAACTCTAACGACTCATAATAGCAAGCCTCGCACTCCGGATAATCTATCGAAACAAACATTCACCACATAAGCAATTCATCATACAACTTAACACTATAACAGCAAGTGAACTAATATTAAAACAAACAATAAATCACACAAAGAAAACCAAAAACAAAAACCAAAGAAAACTCTAAAACTCAATGCAAAGGCTTACTACAAGTAAAACAAGATACAAAAGTTTTCTGCCACTAAATAAATTTTAACAAAAACAAAAATAAAGTTTTTACTAAATAACAGAAAGAAAAACACAACGAAATTTTATACAAAAAGAATTATATTAAAATCATTTGTAAAACTCCTATAATGCTCAAAACAAGTTTTCTAGTAGGATAAAAGAAATAAAATACAAAAAATATATTTTTACTACAAATAAAATAGCTACTGATAACTTAACAGAAACTAAAAAGAATATGTCAAAAAGAACTAAAGAAAACAATTTAAAGCAATTAAAATTAAAAGAAATAACACAAAACCTATAAAACACTAAAACAGTACTGTTTTCGTTGAAACCAAATTTTAAATAAACCTAAAATTTACCAATTAATTTCTACTGATAAACAAGGTCACAAGAAACCAATAGCAAAAAGATTCACACAAAAATATTGCACCTAGCTCAAAATATAGCCAAAGTAGTGATTTGAGTAAAATTCATGCAAATTCAAATTCAAACTTTAAAATCTAGTCAAACTTGATATCTACAGAAACTCCATAAAATTTCTAATCTAATGCAAAATAGAATCAAATTAAAATAATAAAAATCCTAATTGATATGAATTTTCTAAAACAGGAACTATTCTGTTTTTAAAGTAGAAAACAAAAATAAAACAAAAACTCTAACTATTGGGCGACGGCTACGTGGCGCAAGCCGATTGGCTCAGTGGGTTGTTCGGCCGATGCTTACTAGCGGGTGGCCGCTATCTAACTAAAAAGTACGCGCGTGTATAATAAAATAAATACCGATCGGCCGGTTCGATCTAACCGAACTAAAACCGTTAAACAAAAACCGATCTAAAATAAAAAAACCTAACCTTTCACTAATTCTAATCTAGACCGAAGAAAATAGATCGGACGGCGGAAGTTTACCGCAGCGGCGCGAGGGCGTAGTCGACAACGAGGTGCTCGGTCATCGGCGGTGGGCGGCGCTCCGGTGGTCTAGGGCGGCGGCGGTGATGTCGAGGAGGTGTGGCTCGGTGAGCGGATCCTCGGGGTGGTGGAGGTGGTGGTCGGGGATGACGGACGACGGCGTGGTGAAGCGGTGGAGCTCCGGCGGTCGTACGAGCTCGGGCTCGAGCCTGTGGTGGAAAAGGGAGGTCGAGACCTTGTCAAAAATGTGCATGGTCGAAAGAAACCGATGGGACGAAAAGGAGAAACTCGGGAAGCCCTACCGGTGACTGTACCGACGGCGGACGACGGTGGCTCCGGCGAGATTGGAACGGTGAGGGCGACGGTCGTGGGGGGTTTTGGCGAGGGGTGTTGAAGGGGATCGAGAGAGGAGGGGTGAGGGTATATATAGGGCAAGGAGCTTGGGGAGGGGGTCGACGCGGGATGCGATCCCGAGAGAATCGGACGCGGCGGCGGCGTCGGGTGTTGGCGAGATACGGACGCGGCCGTTCTGGGGGAGGAAGAAGGGTGTGGGACCCGACGGTCAGCGATGTGGGGAAGGGGACGAGCGGTCGGGTGGCCGGCTCGAAACAGATTCTGCGCGGGGGCAGGCCGAGGTGCTGTGGGCTGCGGGGAGTGGGCCGGCTGGCTGGCGCCGCCTAAGGTTTTTATATATATTTTTTAAAGTAGAAAAGAAAACAGAAAATAGAGAAAAGAAAAAATAATTTATATAGAGCCTCGAAAGGGGCCATCTTCAAACTGGTCTGCACCTCCTTCCGTATAGAGCCTCGAAAGGGGCCATCTTCAAACTAGTCTGATAGCTGTTGTTGTATGAGAACTCTGCGTAGGGTAAATTTTCATCCCAGCTAGCTCCATAGTCTAGCGCACAAGCTCTCAACATGTCTTCCAGAATTTGGTTGACTCTCTCGGTCTGTCCATCTGTCTGCGGATGAAAAGCTGTACTGAACTCCAGCCTCGTACCCAAAGTTTCATGCAACTGATTCCAAAACTTTGAGGTAAATTGTGTTCCTCTATCTAACATGATACTCCTCGGAACTCCATGCAGGCATACGATCCTGGTCATGTATATCTTGGCTAACTTAGCACTGGTATATGTGGTCTTCACGGGAATGAAGTGTGCTACCTTGGTTAAGTGATCAACCACTACCCAGATAGAATCATAATCTGATCGGGTCCTGGGTAATCCTGTGATGAAGTCCATTCCAAGCTTATCCCATTTCCACTCGGGTATCGGCAAAGGTTGAAGTAACCCTGCTGGCTTCTGATGTTCTGCCTTTACTCGCTGACAAACATCACATATTGCTACATGCTCGGCAATATCCTTCTTCATACCTGTCCACCAGAAACTTTCCTTCAAGTCCAGATACATCTTGGTGTTGCCTGGGTGTATCGAGTATGGTGAATCATGGGCCTCCTGAAGTATCAACTTCCTGAGTTCGGGATCATTCGGCACATAGATACGATCCTCAAACCATATAGTTCCGTGTTCACCCTCACGAAAACCTTTAGCTTTTCCTTTACTCATCCTTTCCTTTATCTCAGCAATTTCCTTGTCCGTCTTCTGGGCTTCTCTGATTCTTTCGGTCAAGGTGGACTGAATTTCCAGTGTGGCAACATATCCTCTCGGAACTATCTCCAATCGGAGATCTCTGAGATCGTCGGCTAACTCCTGGGGTAATCCTCCGGCTATGAGAGTATTCATGTAGCTATTACGACTCAAGGCATCTGCTACAACATTTGCTTTCCCTGGGTGATAATGCAATCTCATGTCATAGTCCTTGATCAACTCTAGCCATCTCCTCCGTCTGAGGTTCAACTCCTTCTGCATGAAAATGTACTTCAAACTCTTATGATCCGTGTAAACATCGCAACTGTTTCCGACAAGGAAATGTCTCCAGGTCTTGAGTGCGTGCACTACGGCTGCTAACTCCAAATCATGTGTGGCATAGTTCATCTCGTGAGGCCGTAGCTGTCTTGAGGCATAAGCTACAACTTTTTCGTCTTGCATGAGCACTCCTCCGAGTCCTTGACAAGAAGCGTCACAATAAACCTGAAAATCCTTACGGATGTTCGGCAAAATCAGCACTGGGGCTGTAACCAAATGTTTCTTCAACTCCTGGAAACTGGCTTCACATTCCTCAGTCCAAGTATACTTGGTCTCTTTCTTCAACAGCTCGGTCATGGGCTTTGCAATCTTCGAGAAGTTCTCGATAAACCTCCAATAATATCCGACAAGTCCGAGAAAACTACGGATCTGCTTGACTGAGGTGGGTGCTTTCCATTTTGTGACGGCTTCAACCTTGGAAGGATCCACTGCTATTCCTTCTCCAGAAACAATATGTCCGAGAAATCCGACTTCCTTCAACCAAAATTCACATTTGCTGAACTTGGCATATAACTGATGTTCTCGGAGCTTCTCCAGAACTAAACGCAAGTGTTCCTTGTGTTCCTCCTCGCTCTTGGAGAATATCAATATGTCATCGATGAACACCACGACAAACTTGTCCAGATATTCCATAAATACCTTGTTCATCATACTCATAAAATATGCAGGGGCTTTAGTCAATCCAACTGACATGACGGTATACTCATATAGACCATACCTTATGGTGAAAGCTATTTTGGGTATATCCTGTTCACGAATCTTCAACTGATGATACCCTGATCGGAGATCGATCTTGGAGAATACTCTGGCTCCAACCAGCTGATCAAACAAATCATTAATCATCAGCAGAGGGTACTTGTTCTTGATCGTCACCTCATTCAGCGCACGATAATCTACAACCATTCTCAAGGTTTTATCTTTCTTCTCTACCAAAAGAACTGGGGCTCCCCAAGGTGACGAACTTGGGCGAATATATCCTTTGTCCATTAACTCCTTGATCTGGTTCTTGATTTCTTCCAAATCATTAGTGGGCATCCGATAGGGTCTCTTGGATATTGGGGCTGTCCCTGGACAAAATTCAATAGGGAACTCAATCTCCCTGTCCGATGGCATGCCTGGCAATTCCTCCGGAAATACATCGGGGAAGTCTTGTACAACCGACACTTCCTCCTGGACAACTCCCATGAGGGAATTTACCCAAGTATTCTTCGGTGGGTGCCTGGATACATACTTGATCCTCTTCTGCTCCGGGGTGGTGAGCAAAATAGTCTTGCGGGCACAGACGATGTTCCCTTCATACTTCGTCAACCAATCCATGCCTAGGATTATGTCCAATCCCTGGGACTCCAATACTATGAGGTCTGCGGGAAACTCATGATTTCTAATGCTGAGGGTTGAGTGACAACCTAAGCCTGCCATCATCTCACCTCCTGGGGAACTGACCTGAAGAGGGATCCTAAGGGTTCTAGTGGGCAAACCAAACTTTTCCACAACTACCCTTGATATGAATGAATGCGATGCACCAGAATCAAAAAGTACCAATACTGGACATGAATTTAACAAGAACTTACCAACCACAGTCTCTGGCTAATCGTAAACCTCCTCCACATCAAGGTGGTTCACCTGAGCACGGGGAAAAGGATTGGGCTTCTTGGTTGCTGAGCTTCCATTACCATTGCCGTTTCCATTTCCCTGCTTGGCCTTGGGACATTCGGTGGCATAATGTCCCGTCTTCTTGCACTTGAAACAAGTAATATGACTCAGATCCTTCTGAGCCGGAGCGGGACGGTGTTGACTGCCATTGCCTCCATTTCCAGACTTGAAGTTGCTGTTGTTGTGACGACTGTTCCCATTTCCTCCATGGTTATGTCCTCCATGAGTATGTCCTCCATGGGTGTGGTGATTGTGTCCTCCTGGTCCAGTGTTCCCCGAGTACGGAGTGTAGCGGGGCTTCTGCTGAGCTCCAGAGCTATACTTTCCCTGGCCATGGGTGTGGTGAGTGTGTCCTCCTGGTCCAGTGTTCCCCTTGCAGTTCTCTATCTGTTGCTGCTTGCCTTCAAGAATGATGGCCATGTCTACCAGCTCCTGGTACTTGTTGAAGGTAGCCACCATCAGCTGCATTCCCAGTTCATCATTGAGTCCTTCCAGAAATTTCTCCTGCTTTGCGGCATCTGTGGCCACATCATCTGGGGCGTAGCGAGCTAACTGATTGAACTCGTCCACGTACTGCCCCATAGTACGATTCCCCTGGCATAAGTTGCGAAACTCACGCTTCTTCAAACTCATGGCACCAGCTGAGACATGAGAGGTGCGGAAGGCCTACTGAAATTGATCCCAGGTAACTGTGGCAATGGGGAAAGTGGTGGTGTAGTTCTCCCACCAAGAGGCTGCGGGTCCATCAAGCTGATGTGTGGCAAAGTGCACCTTCTCCGCATTCGTGCATCCAGTAGTTACTAGCTCCCTCCCGATCTTGCGGAGCCAATCATCGGCAACAATCGGCTTGGTGTTGCTAGAGAACACCGGTGGATTCAACCTCAGGAAACGGGTGAGGTTGTCGACAGGGGGTGGTGGCGGTGGATTGTTGTGGTTGCCTTGATTCTGGATCAACATCTGCATCAGTGCATTCTGCTGCTGAATCAGCTTAGTGAGCTCCGGTGGGAAGTTGAATCCGGGGTCACGTCTCGGAGGCATCTGATGTTTTAGAGTGGATGAGAATTAGAATAGAACAAGGGTCTAAAGAGAAAATAGCACTACCCATATGCATGCAACAATCATTATCACACCAATCATTCATTTATTCAACTCAATCCTAGTTCAAACTCGGAATACAAGTCTTACGACAAATCGGAAACATCGGCCTAATCGATCAACGATAAAATAAAAATAACATGGCGGTCATGTCTAAGTGTCCTCTTCAGAACTCCATGGTGGTGCGTCCTCTAGTGGTGCGTCTTCCATTGGTGTGTCTTCTCTTGGTGCGTCCTCCAGTGGTGCGTCCTCCAGTGGTGCTCTCCTCGTAGTCCTCATCATTGCTCACGAAGGGTCCCTTGTCACCATTTGGATAAAGGTCTTCTCCCAGGTCCATCTTCTCTTCCATCGTGGCAATATAAGTCTTCAAGTTCTGGATCCTCTCCAGAAGGTCCTTGACTTCCTCTTCATGCTCGTCGTGGTCTTCGCGCAGTTTGTCCTCCAAATCTAGTTCACGGAACAGCTGCTTCCTGAACGTCTTCGTGCTTCTATCCGTCTGAACCTCCAGAGTCCTAATGTGAGCCTCTAGGTCTTGGACAAATGAGAGGATGGAGTCGTCATTCACGGTGCGCACGATCTCTCCATCTGCAGTTCTGCGAGAGATCATGGTGAAGTCTGATCCGATGAGCTCGGCACTGTACTCCTCCTGGATGTGTCCAAGTGCACGATGAATAGCTATGTTCCTCCCGAGGATCCAAGTGGGGGAAGTAAACTGGAAGTCAATGGGCGCCGAGAATCTTCCGAAGGTCCTCCCTAGTATGTGCACCACAATCCTATAGCGGGTGTCCGTCGGAAGAGCCATGGTGGGAGTCCCGGTGATGGAAGGCAGAGCAATCTTCAACTCCCCAATGATCTGAACTAGCTGCTTGCCGAAAGGCAACGTCTCATCCGGCTGGCAAAACTCCGGCAGCAGGACTGGGGTGAACTCGGCGGCCATCTAAAATGTTGAAATCAGGGAGAAGTCAGAAATGAACAGGGGAGAATTACGGAAAATAAAAACATAAAATAAAGTAATTTCTTCCTATGGCTTTCCGATCCTAGGGGTTACGTCCTACGGTCAGCGTGTGCTCTGAATACCATCTCTGTAGCGACTCGGCCCGAAAACGGTCAAGTCTCTGTGTAACTGTACCATCCCAAGATCATGCTGGCACACACAGTACATTGATGAAAATATCAAAGTTCAATCACACCTGATTTATTACATCGAATCTCATATAGAGTCTTTATTACATCAGAATAAATTCGGCCGAAGGCCAACTCATGAGATAAACTACTGCGGAAGCGTAGACGAAAAGTGAGTCCATCCGAC
This sequence comes from Elymus sibiricus, assembly GCA_039707655.1. Lineage (NCBI taxonomy): Eukaryota > Viridiplantae > Streptophyta > Magnoliopsida > Poales > Poaceae > Elymus > Elymus sibiricus. Next base: position 130,185,620 of record CM077666.1, on the reverse strand, counting down.
TCCAAAGGGCGATCACCGAGTGTAGATCGTAGCCTCACTCCTGGTCGGAATAAACCTCTGCAACATGAGACGTTGCAGCCGTGTAGGTCAGCATTTTGAATATGCCAGCAAGTCACAGAGAGACAACAATAATAAAATGCTATCACTATATGCAATTTTGGCTGTGGGGCTCTAAGTTTAAGTTTTTGCGAAAAGCAAAATTTTCCCTACAACAAAAGGACTTGCTTGCAATTACTACAAAATATTTGTTGTTAATGAGATGGTTCCTCCAACCAGTGTCTCATACCCGAAATCATTATTAACCCAACAATTAATTAATTATGATTGGTGTTGAGAGTTCCGAATAAATCCAATTCCATAGGCTCAGATGTCCGTAACCGGGGACACGACTAATCGATTAGGTTTCCACTCTGCAGAGTCTTGTGCACTTTACCCGCAAGAATCGTTCCCTCCTTTATGTCCATAGTGACTTGCGGCTGCACAGGTAAGCTTCCGGTCAAGGTGTATCCATCCGTCTCTTCGTGGCTGGGTGAAGCTTTCCGCAAGATGTCATGGCGCTTCTCCATGCATCCCTGGTTCAACCACTGGGTACTCTAGGGTGCCCTTCCATCCTTCCTCTACCCAGTAGTGAATTGAAGTCCGTCTTGAGATCTTGAAGTCTTGGGGTTGTAGTCATCAACTTAACTCTCACAACTCCCATGTAATTCACTCAATCAACCCCGTCTACGAAGCATAGCAAAATAACTACAACGTTCCCGGGCATTGGTAACATGGGGATTTGGGTTCAACCTACCACATGATACTACTCAAGAACATAACTCAAATTCACCTACTTGCATGCATGGTGGGGAGGATAACAACTAATGCAATAAAAATCATAGGTAATAAAATACATGATCAAATGACTTCCCTTGGTGACGATCTTCAAACTCTAACGACTCGTAATAGCAAGCCTCGCACTCCGGATAATCTATCGAAACAAACATTCACCACATAAGCAATTCATCATACAACTTAACACTATAACAGCAAGTGAACTAATATTAAAACAAACAATAAATCACACAAAGAAAACCAAAAACAAAAAACCAAAGAAAACTCTAAAACTCAATGCAAAGGCTTACTACAAGTAAAACAAGCTACAAAAGTTTTCTGCCACTAAATAAATTTTAACAGAAACAAAAATAAAGTTTTTACTAAATAACAGAAAGAAAAACACAACGAAATTTTATACAAAAACAGTTATATTAAAACCATTTGTAAAACTCCTATAATGCTCAAAACAAGTTTTCTAGTAGGATAAAAGAAATAAAATACAAAAAATATATTTTTACTACAAATAAAATAGCTACTGATAACTTAACAGAAACTAAAAAGAATATGTCAAAAAGAACTAAAGAAAACAATTTAAACCAATTAAAATTAAAATAAATAACACAAAACCTATAAAACACTAAAACAGTACTGTTTTCATTGAAACCAAATTTTAAATAATCCTAAAATTTACCAATTAATTCCTACTGATAAACAAGGTCACAAGAAACCAATAGCAAAAAGATTCACTCAAAAATATTGCTGCTAGCTCAAAATATAGCCAAACTAGTGATTTGAGTAAAGTTTGATGCAAATTCAATTTCAAACTTTCAAATCTAGTCAAACTTGACATCTACAGAAACTTCATAAAATTTCTAATCTAATGAAAAAAGAATCAAATTAAAATAATAAAAATCCTAATTGATATGAATTTTCTAAAACAGGAACTATTCTGTTTTTAAAACTCCATGGTGGTGCGTCCTCCAGTGGTGCGTCTTCCATTGGTGCGTCTTCTCTTGGTGCGTCCTCCAGTGGTGCTCTCCTCGTAGTCCTCATCATTGCTCACGAAGTGTCCCTTGTCACCATTTGGATAAAGGTCTTCTCCCAGGTCCATCTTGGTGCGTCTTCTCTTGGTGCGTCTTTGATACGTCTCCAACGTATCTAGAATTTATGAAGTCTTCATGCCATGTTTATTATAGTTTTGTATGATTTTGGTGCACTTTTATATGGATTTTATATGATTTTCATGGACTAACATATTGACCTAGTGCCCAGTGCTAGTTGATGTTTTCTGCTTGTTTTTGGTTTTCCAGAAAATCTATATCAAATGAAGTCCAAATGCAGCGAAACTTTTTGACGATTTTTTCTGGAACATAAGAGACACTAGAAGCTTCGGGAGGTGGCCAGAATACCCACAGGGGCCCCACGATCCACCAGGGCGCACCACCCCCAGGCGCGCCCTGGTCCCTCGTGGGCCCCCTATGGCCCTTCTTCGCGTAATTCCAACGCCAAAAAATCATATATATTCAGAAACCCCTGAAAGTTAACCTAGATGAGTTTTTACGCCGCCGCAAGCCTTTGTACCTCCACAATCTAATCTACAGCCCTTTTTCGGCACCCTGCCGGAGGGGGGAATCATCACCGGAGGCCATCTTCATCATCCCGGCGGTCTCCATGACGAGGAGGGAGTAGTTTACCCTCGGGGCTAAGGGTATGTACTAGTAGCTATGTGTTTGATCTCTCTCTCTCTCTCTCTCTCGTGTTCTTGATTTGGCACGATCTTGATGTATCGCGAGCTTTGTTAATATAGTTGGATCATATGGTGTTTCTTCCCTGTCTATCCTTGTTGTGTGAATCGAATCTTTTCCCTTTGAGGTTTCGTTATTGTCGGATTGAATATTTTAGATTTGAGAACACTTGATGTATGTCTTGCATATGAATACCCGTGGTGACAATGTGGTATTATATTGATTCACTTGATATATGTTTTGGCACTCAACTCGCGGATTCCCGAGGTGACATTGGGGTAATCTATGCATAGGGGTTGATGCACGTTTTCATTATCTTTTCTCCGATAGAAACTTTGGGGTGCTCCTTGGAGTTCTTTGTGTGGATTGAATATTATGATTATGAAGTTGTTTGATGCATATTGTATAATCAACTCATGGATACTTGTGGTGACATTGGAGTATCTAGGTGACATTAGAGTTGGTTGATGTGTATCATATGGTGTTATTTTAGTACGAACTCTAGGGCTATTTGTGACACTTATAGGAATAGCTCAATAGATCGATCGGAAAGGATAACTTTGAGGTGGTTTCGTACCCTACAAACAATTTCTATCTTATGTTCTCCACTAATAGGAACTTGGGAGTGATTCTTTATCGCACGTTGAGGGATGGTTATATGATCCAATTATGTTAGCATTGTTGAGAGATTGGACTAGCGAAAGTATGAACCCTAGGCCTTGTTTCTAAGCATTGCAATACCGTTTATGCTCACTTTTGTTACTTGCTACCTTGCTGTTTTTTATTGTTCGCACTACAAAAACCTATATCTACTATCCATACTACACTTGTATCACAATCTCTTCGCCGAACTAGTGCACCTATACAATTTACCATTGTATTGGGTGTGTTGGGGACACAAGAGACTCCTTGTTATTTGGTTGCAGGGTTGTTTGAGAGAGACCATCTTCAACCTACGCCTGCCACGGATTGATAAACCTTAGGTCATCCACTTGAGGGAAAATTGCTACTGTCCTACAAAACTCTGCGCTTGGAGGCCCAACACGAGTCTACAAGAATAAGTTGTGTAGTAGACATCAAGCTCTTTTCTGGCGCCGTTGCCGAGGAGGTGAGTGCTTGAAGGTATATCTTTAGATCTTGCAATCGAATCTTTTAGTTTCTTGTTTATCACTAGTTTGGTTTTATAAAAGAAAACTATAAAAAATGGAATTGAGGTTGCCTCATATTATTCGTCTTTACAATGTCTTTCTTGAAAATGATGGATCAGAAATTTGTGCTCAAGTGATAGAGGAAGAATTTAATAAAATGTTTGGCATAAAATCTTTGAATGATGAGCATGATTGCAATGTTGCTAGTATGAATTCTTTGAATATCCATGATGCTAATGATATGCAAAACTACAAGCTTGGGGATGCTATGTTTGATGAAGATGATATTTTTAGTCCCCCAAGTTTTGATGAGAAAATTTATTATGATGATTGCATGCCTCCTATTTATGATTATTATATTGATGAAAATGGATTTGGAGAGGTCGTGACTTTATTTAATGATGAATCCACTATTTTGGAAGAGGTTTCAATTGATTATGACAACAAAATTGCTATCTTTGATGATTATTGTGATAACATGTATGCTATAAAGAATAATGATAACTATGAAACTTGTCATCATGATTTTAATTTTCAATTGGATTATGTCAATCAAGTATCTCATGATAGTTATTTTGTTGAGTTTGCTCCCACTATTATGAATGAGAACAAATTTGCTTATGTGGAGAGTAATAAAATTTCTATGCTCGTAGGTCATGAAAAGAATGATTTATGTGATAGCTATATTGTTGAATTCATTCATGATGCTACTGAAAATTATTATGAGAGAGGATCATATGCTTGTAGGTGTTGCAATAATATCAAGTTTTCTCTCTATGTGTTGAAAGTTTCAAAGTTATACTTGTTTTGCCTTCCTATGCTAGTTGATTCTTGCTCCCATAAACTATTTGCTCACAAAATCCCTATGCATAGGAAGTGGGTTAGGCTTAAATGTACTTGTCATATGATTCATGATGCTCTCTTTGTGTTTCAATTCTTTACTTTTATGCGAGCATCATTGAAATCATCATGCCTAGCAAAAAGGGCATTAAAGAAAAGTGCTTGTTGGGAGACAACCCAACATTTACCCCTTCTGTTTTTGTGTGTTCACATGATTAAGCTACTGTGGTAATCATGTTTTATATGTTTTATTTCAATAATGTGCCAAGTAAAACCTTTGGGATAGTGTGGATGCTTGTTGATTTGATTATGTGCAAAAACAGAAACTTTTGCATCCAGTGCTGGAATTTCTATTCTGTACTGGAGCGTGATAAAATTCTGAAATTTTTACACAGTATTGGTTAACAAATTTTTACGTTGTCCTAATTTTTCAGAATTTTCGGAGGTACAGAAGTATGGTTTTTAAATAGGTTACTACATGCTGTTCTGTTTTTGACAGATTCTGTTTTTGATGCATAGTTTGCCTGTTTTAGTGTTTCCATAGCTTATATTGAGTAATATAAATTGTGAAAATGATAGAATACAGTAGGAATTATGTGAGAACAATTATGAATCTTGTCTTGACAGTACCTAAGTGGATGATTTATTTTTATCATACTAACCTATCTCACAAGTTCCGTTAAGTTTTGTGTGATTGAAGTTTTCAAGTTTTGGGTGAGATATTGATATGAGGAGAATAAGGAGTGGCAAGACCCTAAGCTTGGGGATGCCCAAGACACCCCAAGGTAAAATTCAAGGAAGACTCAAGCGTCTAAGCTTGGGGATGCCCCGGAAGGCATCCCCTCTTTCGTCTTCAACACTATCGGTAACCTCACTCGGAGCTATATTTTTATTCGTCACATAATATGAGTTTTGCTTGGAGCGTCATTTTATTCTGTTGATATTTGCTTTGTGTTATCAATAATCATGTTTTTTATCTTTTAGTTCAATAAAATGCCAATTATAGCCTTTACCATGCTCAGTTTGCAAGTTAATGTGTTGCTGTTTGAAAACAGAAAGTTTTCTGTTATGTCCAGAATATTCCTGAATAGTCAGAACATGATAAAATCTGAAATTTTTACACAGTAAGAATGCATGAGTTCTCTATCGCATGCTAATTTTTCAGAATTTTTGGAGTTGGGGAAGTATGAATTTCAAATCCCCTTTTACAGACTGTTCTGTTTTGGCAGATTGCTATTATAGTTGCATTGTTTGCATATGTTTGCTTGTTTAATGATTCTATTTGAGGATAGGATTATTAAATATACAGAGGCATTTAGTATGCAATGTTAAATTATAATTTTAGTGATTTGCTACAGTAGGGAATGATAAGGTTTTGTATTGATTTATACTAACTTATTTCACGAGTTCTTGTTGAGTTTTATGTGGATGAAGTTTTTAAGATTTAAGGAAACCGTGATATGAGAGGAATTAAGGAGACACAAAAGCTCAAGCTTGGGGATGCCCAAGGCATCCCAATATAATATTCCAAGAAGTCTCAAGCATCTAAGCTTGGGGATTCCCCGGTAAGCATCCCACCTTTCTTCTTCAACAACTATCGGTCAGTTTTCGTTGAGCCTAAGTTTTTGCTTCTTCACATGATATGTGCTATTCTTGGAATGTCATTTTATTTTGTTTCTTTTGCTATTTGAATAAAATAATAAGATCTGAAATTTTTAAATGAGAGAGAGTCCTCACATAGCTACCTATTTACTTAACTACTCATTTGATCTTCACTTATATCTTTTTGGAGTAGTTTGTCATTTACTCTTGTGCTTCACTTATATCCTATGAGTAAATTGTGAAAGAATTGAATATCATAAAGTTAAAATTATATGTACTTCATATGCTTGTATCATGCCTAATAGTAGTTTCACATTGGGTTTAAAAAGTGAAATCTATTGAAGCTTGACAATCACAATATTGGTCATACAAGCAATTCATGAATGATTAGTATAAGGAAGAGAACTTTCACATATAAATATATTATCTTGGACATCTTTTATGATTGTGAATACCCATTAATTATTTTCAAACTTGAGCAAATTAGTTGAAGTTGGACAAGGAAGACAACGTAATGAGTTATGTTTGGGTATATTTGCACAGAAGTTATATTGTTATGGATCCTCCAACATGTGGTGCTTGCTTAGGATCTTTTGCTAGCCAAAAATTCGTACTAAGTAGAGATACTACTTGTGCATCCAAAAACCCTTAAACCCAGTTTCTTCCCATGAATTTCCACCATATCTACCTATGGATTGAATAAGATCCTTCAAGTAAGTTGTCATCGGTGCAAAAAGCAATAAAATTTGCTCCTAAAATATGTATGATCTTTTATTGTAAGGGAAAATAAACGTTGTACGAACTTGTGATGGTAAACAATTAAAAGCGACGAACTGCATAATAAAGGTTGCTATCACAAGGGGCAATATAACGTGACGTTCCTTTGCAATAAGGGCTTGTGCATCCAAAAATAAAAAGCGCATGACAACCTCTGCTTCCCTCTGCGAAGGGCCTATCTTTTACTTTTATGTATTTACTTTTATGCAAGAGTCAATAGTATTACTTCTCATCTCAACCTCAATTATTCTCTAGTTGGCAAGCATCAAGTGGTGGGGAAAGATCCAGTCACATATGGCCAGTCAAATATATTTGATCATGAATTATTATTGTTGACAATTATCTCTATGATAAATAAGTTGGGAGGTGAAACACTAAGCCCCTATCTTTCTTTGTGTTCGATGGATGCCATTTGTTCTAAAATATGCTTTGAGTACTAGCAATCATAGAAGACTATATGATAATTGAGTATGTGGAGCTCGTACTTAGACTTTGTTGAAATTAAGTTGAATTGCAATTGTTTGGTGACTAAGAACATAGGTTGTTAAGTTTCAAGAGATTGCATTGTTTGAACCATAACATGTGAATTGATTACTACTTTATCATGATGAGTTTTATGAGAAAAAGTTGCTGTTATGATGCTAGAAAAAGTGATTGAAATTATCATTGATCAAACTTATGCACTATGCTAGCATTCACACTTCATAAATTATTTCTTTTATCATTTACCTACTCGAGGACGAGCAGGAATTAAGCTTGGGGATGCTGATACGTCTCCAACGTATCTATAATTTATGAAGTATTCATGCCATGTTTATTATAGTTTTGTATGATTTTGGTGCACTTTTATATGGCTTTTATATGATTTTCATGGACTAACATATTGACCTAGTGCCCAGTGCCAGTTGCTGTTTTCTGCTTGTTTTTGGTTTTTCAGAAAATCTATATCAAATGAAGTCCAAATGCAGCGAAACTTTTTGACGATTTTTTCTGGAACATAAGAGACACTAGAAGCTTCGGGAGGTGGCCAGAAGACCCACAGGGGCCCCACGAGCCACCAGGGCGCGCCACCCCCCCCCCCCAGGTGCGCCCTGGTGCCTCGTGGGCCCCCTGTGGGCCTTCTTCACGTGATTCCAACGCCAAAAAATCATATATATTCATAAACCCCCGAAAGTTAACCTAGATGAGCTTTTACGCCACCGCAAGCCTTTGTACCTCCATGATCTAATCTACAGCCCTTTTTCGGCACCCTGCCAGAGGGGGGAATCATCACCGGAGGCCATCTTCATCATCCCGGCTGTCTCCATGACGAGGAGGGAGTAGTTTACCCTCGGGGCTGAGGGTATGTACTCGTAGCTATGTGTTTGATCTCTCTCTCTCGTGTTCTTGATTTGGCACGATCTTGATGTATCATGAGCTTTGTTAATATAGTTGGATCATATGGTGTTTCTTCCCTCTCTATACTTGTTGTGATGAATCAAATATTTTCCCTTTGAGGTTTCATTATTGTTGGATTGAATATTTCTGATTTGAGAACACTGGATGTATGTCTTGCATATGAATACCCGTGGTGACAATGGGGTATTATATTGATTCACTTGATATTTGTTTTGGCACTCAACTCGCGGATTCCCGAGGTGACATTGGGGTAATCTATGCATAGGGGTTGATGCACGTTTTCATTATCGTTTCTCCGATAGAAACTTTGGGGTGCTCCTTGGAGTTCTTTGTGTGGATTGAATATTATGATTATGAAGTTGTTTGGTGCATATCGTATAATCAACTCACGGATACTTGTGGTGACATTGGATTATCTTGGTGACATTAGAGTTGGTTGTTGTGTATCATATGGTGTAATTTTAGTTCGAACTCTAGGGCTGTTTGTGACACTTATAGGAATAGCTCAATAGATCAATCGGAAAGGATAACTTTGAGGTGGTTTCGTACCCTACAAACAATTTCTATCTTATGTTCTCCACTAATAGGAACTTGGGAGTGATTCTTTATCTCACGTTGAGGGATGGTTATATGATCCAATTATGTTAGCATTGTTGAGAGATTGGACTAGCGAAAGTATGAACCCTAGGCCTTGTTTCTAAGCATTGCAATACCGTTTATGCTCACTTTTGTTACTTGCTACCTTGCTGTTTTTTATTGTTCACACTACAAAAACCTATATCTACTATCCACACTACACTTGTGTCACCATCTCTTCGCCAAACTAGTGCACCTATACAATTTACTATTATATTGGGTGTGTTGGGGACACAAGAGACTCTTTGTTATTTGGTTCCAGGGTTGTTTGAGAGAGACCATCTTCAACCTATGCCTCCCACGGATTGATAAACCTTAGGTCATCCACTTGAGGGAAAATTGCTACTGTCCTACAAAACTCTGCGTTTGGAGACCCAACACGAGTCTACAAGAATAAGTTGTGTAGTACACATCAGTCTTCTCTTGGTGCGTCCTCCAGTGGTGCGTCCTCCAGTTGTTCATGTACCATCACTCTGCAGCTTATTTCCTGTTGCCCTCCATTTTCTAGACCTTATCAGATCTATATTTACTCTTACCAAAATGTTGAATAAAACAAATGCTACTGAAGAAGTTTAGCTCTGCATTGCACTTGTCAGTACCATTTTGCCTGTACCACTGTACTTACATTTCTAGCTAGTTGATTATGTAGCATCACTCTGCGTCTTAGCTTATATATTCTCCATTTGTTCCTATATTATCACATCTATATTTACGCTTAACAAAATGTAGAATAAAGGCAATGGTTATGAAGAAGATTCTGTGGTAAACTACTTGAATTGCCCCCCACCCCCATCTGCATGGACAAGGGCTTTATAGAGCCCGTCTTCACTACTAACGTAAGTTTGTCCTTCTCGAGCCTTCAAACTTTGTTGAGTATATTTGGATAGGCATGACTGCAACTGCTATTTATTTTTCGCGTTTGCATCAAATTGCATGTTTAAAGTTTCTTATGAAGAAGTTCATAAACATAAGTTTGACCTTCTCAATTTTTGTTTTTAGTTGTACAACCAAGTTCCTTATTCATAGCATGTAAATGAAACTAAACAGAGCAAGTGATCTTCTTTAGAGTGCATGCATGCTTGTGTTCTTGATCTGTAATCCAGGGGTGGTGAAAGTGAAACTACCCACTCAAGCACAATGTCATATCCTGCTATGTCTTAACTATGAACTATGCCATATTTTGTTAATGTTATTTAAATCATGTCTCTTTATTTGCCAATCTGAAATGGGATTAATTGACAGCACACTGGCCATTGATGCTTATATGTTCTTTAGCACCATATGTAAGCTTGTGTTCTTGATCTGTAATCTAGTGGTGTGGTGAAGCTGGCCACTCCTGCACAATGCCATATCCTACCATGTCTTAACTAGGAAAAATGCCATATGATGTTTATGCTATTTTAAACCATGTCTCTTTATTTGCCCGTAAGAAATGGAATGAATTGACATCACTAATGCTTATACATGCAAAACCTGTTATCTGTTTTCTTGTTTGTCTTTCAGAGTGATATCTCTGACGCCAGGAAGAACTGCCACAATGATAGTGAGACAAACCCATTGCTTGTCCCTCTAACATATATTGCAGGGAAGAAGGCAACACATCTTGGGGATAGCGATACAAACCCAAAGTCATGTCTTGATGTAGTGTTGAAGTTACTCGCAAATAGCAGTGACACAAGCTCGATGAAGTCGCCGCCTGAATCTGTTCGACTTCTTCAGTCTCAAATTCAAGCAGAAAGACATGCTTCAGCTCAACTCCTACTAGAACTCCAATCTCTATGGAAGATTAACCAAAAGTACAGGATGTCTATTGATGCTATGCAGCTAGAGTTGGAGGATATAAGCATCAAACAACCGCAGTCTCATCGGCTTGCTCAGCTGCTTGAGCTGCAGCTCCTAGGCAGGGCTAACCTTTCTTGAACTATGTTGAAGTGCTGTCGGTTCTATATATTATTTTTTTCGGCGTGTTTATTTGCACTGGTGGCAACCTTTGATGCCCAGTGTATGTAATCTGCTATCTGGTTGCGCTTTATTAACACTGGCGGCAAACTTTAATGCCCAGTGGATGTAATATGCCGTAATTTCTTTGTTGTATAGTCTAGGTTAATTCTTTGTCACGATGCTATAATTTATTTACTGTATATGCTGTCGTCACTCTCTGAAAAGGCCGTAAGTTTAGACCGAGCGCAATGGGCCAAATCGTTAGGTTTATATAAAAAAATTACGGTACAAAAACTGGTTGGCCCACCAATCGCTATAAATGGGCCAAATCGTGGGCCCACAATCATCTCGGGCGCCTAGACGTAAACTGGCCCACTATTAGTTTCGGGGCTTTTATAGGTCGAGTAAACCGCTTGCCTTAGATGGGCCAGAAAATACAATGGGCTTTTAACAGGCTGAAAAGTAGATTGGGCCTGAATTGTGCCGAACAATTCACGTGCCGACAGCAGGCCGAAATATACCTGGGCCCATGAATGGCCCAATGACATGACGAGCCGTTAACAGGCCAAAATTTATGCCGGGCCTTGGTTGGCCCAATCACATGATGGGTTGTAAGCAGGTCGGATGCAAAGCGGGCCATAATTAGGCCCAACTATATCACGGGCCTTTGACAGACCAATAGCCAGGTTGGGCTAAAATGTATCCATGAAGACTGCGGGTCGTTAAGAGGCTGGATGTCACTTCGAACCAGAAATTGGCCCACATGCAGCACGGGCCGTTAAATGGCAAAAAGTGAAACCGGGCCGACAACGGCCCAAATGTACAAAGGGCCGCTAACAGGCTGAAACTAATACGGGCCGAACTGTTATACGGGCCTTTAAGAGGCCGAGGTCCAAATCGATCCCAAAAGCACAGTGCCTGTTAATGGGCTGGTTCTGATATGGGCCATAATTTGGCCCAAAACTTGGCAGGTTGTTAATGGGCCGGATCTGATACTAGCCATAATTTGGCCGAAAACATGGCAGGCTGTTAAAGGGCCGGATCTTATATGGGCCGTAATTTGGCCCAAAACATGGCAGGCTGTTAACGGGCTGGCCCATTAGTATCTGACAAAATCTTGTGGGCCTTTAGCTGGGCCAGCCCTTTTACCTTAAATGGGCCAATGTTGGGCCGTTGCACATGTCGACGTTTCATTGGCGACTCCTGTCCATTGGACGGTTGACACCTGTCGCCACCGGGAGCTGACACGTGGATCAGCCAGCGAATCAGATATTTACACATGGAAAATCGCCATTGGTCAGGGCTGCTAACGAGTTATCGGATCCAAACCCACACCCGATAGCTTAACGGCGACCCGTTACGGTGGATGCCATGTGTCGGTCACCCTTGATGAAAACACTTCCATGATGCGACATTTATCATCATGGAAGTGAACACTTCTGTGATGATAATTTCAGTATTGTCATGGAACACTTCTATGACAGCACAGGTATGACTATCTTGATTCTGTCATAAAATCGTCACGGATGTACATGCATGATAGAAAACGTGACCTACAGTGACAAAGACGTATCATCATGGAAGTATTATTTTTTTTGTAGTGCTTGGTCCATCACTTTGACCTACGGCAAGACAGGTTAATTAATTTGACATAGGAGGGGACTAAATTTTGGTTTCTCTTGCGTATAGGTCATGCTAAGATTACATATATAGTATAGTTTGAGCGCATGTGTATGCATGAATCCCTCCCACCGGATCGAAGTGGGGGGGGGAGGGGCAGCACATGATGCGTCATGGATCTCGCTCTGTGTGGGGACTTTCGGTTTGTGAGGCAAGTGACAAATCAATGTTGTGCATTGGGTACATTCAAACATCACACAACACCTCCATACATATGTTTGGGACACATGCATGCATGTGATGGTTGTCTTCGGAATCTATCCCTCGCGTGGTTATCGGCGGCAAGCCCATTCGTGGGCCCGCGTGGACGTCCATCACTACGACTGACGACGTGAGAGGCTACCAAGGTGGATTCTTCCTGGTCCGTGTTACAGTAGGTCATGGTGAGATTCCAGGCCAAAGTTTGAGCACACGCCTACGTACGCATAAATCCCTCTCACCGGCTCGAAGTGGGGCCGGGGGACTGATACGTCTCCGTCGTATCTACTTTTCCAAACACTTTTGCTCTTGTTTTGGACTCTATTTGCATGATTTGACTGAAACTAACCCAGACTGACGTTGTTTTCAACAGAACTACCATGATGTTGCTTTTGTGCAGAAATTAAAGTTCTTGGAATTGGACGAAACTTTTTGGAGATTTTTTATGGAATAAATAAAAATTATTGGCGCAAGAATCAACAGAAGAGGGGGCACCTGTTACTCACAAGGCAACAGGGCGTGACCTCCCCAGGGCGCGCCATGATGCCTTGTGGGGCTCACAGAGGTCCTCCTGACCTAATTCCAACTCTATAAATTCTCTTTCCCTGAGAAAAAAATAAGAGAAGAAGTTTCCTCGTGTTTTACGATACGGAGCTGCCACCACCTCCTGTTCTTCATCGGGAGGGCTGATCTGGAGTACGTTCGGGGCCCGGAGAGGGGGATTCGACGCCATCGTCATCATCAACCATCCTCCATCACCAATTTCATGATGCTCACCACCGGGTGTGAGTAATTTCTCTGTAGGCTTGCTGGACGGTGATGGGTTGGATGAGATTTATCATGTAATCGAGTCAGTTTTGTTAGGGCTTGATCCCTAGTATCCACTATGTTCTGAGATTGATGTTGCTATGACTTTGCTATGCTTAATGCTTGTCAGTAGGGCCCGAGTGCCATGATTTCAGATCTGAACCCTTTATATTTTCATGAATATATTTGTGTTCTTGATCCTATCTTGCAAGTTGTATGCACCTATTACATGTTATGATCCGCATACCCCAAGGTGACAATAATTGGGATTCTTTCCGGTGATTACCGTAGTTTGAGGAGTTCATGTATTCACTAAGTGCTAATGCTTTGTTCCGGTTCTCTATTAAAAGGAGGCATTAATATCCCTTAGTTTCCTTATGGACCCCGCTGCCACGGGAGGGTAGTACAAAAGATGTCATGGAAGTTCTTACTATAAGCACGTATGACTATATACGGAATACATGCCTAAATTACATTGATGAATTGGAGCTATTGTGTATCGCTCTAGGTTGTGATTGTTACATGATGAATGTCATCCAACATAATTATCCATCACTGATCCAATGTCAACGCTTTTCGCATATTGATCTTTGCTAAGTTACTTTCGCTGCTGCTGCTGTTACAATCACTACAAAACTGCTAATGTTACTGTCTTTGTTACTATTGCTACTGTTACTATACTGCTACTAAACACTCTGCTGCAGATATTTAGTTCTCCAGGTGTGGTTGAATTGACAACTCAACTGTTAATACTCGCAAATATTCTTTGGCTCCCCTTGTGTCGAATCAATAAATTTGGGTGAAATACTACCCTCAAAAACTGTTGCGATCCCCTATACTTGTGGGTTATCAAGACCTTTTTCTGGCGCCGTTGCCGGGGAGCATAGCTCTATTTGTTGAGTCACTTGGGATTTATATCTGTTAATCACTATGAAAAATCTGAAAGACGCTAAGACCAAGATCGTTCCCTCTAAGACGAGGGGAGGTAAGGAACTGCCATCACACTCTGCACTTGATGCACCTTTTGTTTTGAGTAGACTTCCGACACCACCACCTGTTATTCATGTTGGAAATATGCCCTAGAGGCAATTAATAAAGTGTTTATTATCATATTTCTCCGTTCATGATAATGGTTTATTATTCATGCTAGAATTGTATTGACCGGAAACTTAATACATGTGTGGATAATAGACAAATACTGAGTCCCTAGTAAGCCTCTACTAGACTAGCTCGTTGATCAAAAGATGGTCAAGATATCCTGACCATGGACATGAGTTGTCATTTGATAATGGGATCACATCATTAGGAGAATGATGTGATGGACTTGACCCAACCGTTAGCATAGCAAATGATCGTTCAGTTTATTGCTATTGCTTTCACTATGTCAAATACACGTTCCTCTGACCATGAGATCATGCAACTCCCGGATACCGTAGGAATACTTTGGGTGTATCAAACGTCACAACGTAACTAGGTGATTATAAAGGTGCACTACAGGTATCTCCGAAAGTGTTTGTTGAGTTGGCATGGATCGAGATTGGAATTTGTCACTCCGACTATCAGAGAGGTATCTCTGGGCCCTCTCGGTAATACAACATCACAGAAGCCTTGCAAGCACCGTGACTAAAGAGTTAGTTACAAGATGACGTATTACGGAACGAGTAAAGATACTTGCCGGTAACGAGATTGAACTAGGTATTGGATACCGACGATCGAATCTCGAGTAAGTAACATACCGCCAGACAAAGGGAACAACCTATGTTGACATATGAGGTTCACCGATAAAGATCTTCGTGGAATATGTAGGAACCAATATGAGCATCCAGGTTCCGCTGTTGGTTATTGACCGGAGAGTCGTCTCGGTCATGTCTAAATCATTCCCGAACCCGTAGGGTCCGCACACTTAAGGTTCGATGACGATTTAGTATTATATGAGTTATGTGATTGGTGGCCGAAGTTTGTCCGGAGTCCCGGATGAGATCACGGACATGACGAGGAGTCTCGAAATGGTCGAGAGATAAAGATTCATATATTGGAAGGCTATATTCGGACATCGGAAAGGTTCCGAGTGATTCGGGTATTTTTCGGAGTACCGGGGAGTTACGGGAATTCACCGGGAGAAGTAATGGGCCTTATTGGGCCATACGGGAAAAGGAGAGGCAGGCCACGTGAGGAGGCTCGCGCCCCCCCTTTCCCAAACCGAATTGGACTAGGGGAGGGGGCGCAGCCCCCTCTTTCCTTTCCCTCTCCCTTCCCTCTTTCCTACTCCGTATGGGAGGTGGAATCCTACTAGGACTAAGGAGTCCTAGTAGGACTCCCCACACTTGGCGCACCCCTAGGGGGCCGGCCTCCTCCCTCTCATCCTTTATATACGGGGGCAAGGGGGCACCCCAAAGTACACAATTGTCCCATAGCCGTGTGCGGTGCCCCGATCTTCGTTTTCCACCTCGGTCATATTTTCGGAGAGCTTAGGCGAAGCCCTGCCGGAATCACTTCACCGTCACCGTCGCCATGCCGTCGTGCTGACGGAACTCATCTACTACCTCGACGTCTTGCTGGATCAAGAAGGCGAGGAACGTCACCGAGCTGCACGTGTGTAGAACTCGGAGGTGCCGTACGTTCGGTACTTGATCGGTGGAGCTCGAAGGATTGTCCGACTACATCAACCGCGTTGTGAGACGCTTCCGCTAACGGTCTACAAGGGTACGTAGACACACTCTCCCCTCTCGTAGCGATACATCTCCATGGATAGATCTTGCGTGAGCGTAGGAAATTTTTTGAAATTCATGCTCCGTTCCCCAACAATTCATTCTAATATGTCGCAAGTAATTGATGATACTACTTCTGCTATGAATGATACTTATGATGATGCTAGTACTATGCTTGATAATACTATGCCACTAGGTGAATTTCTGGATGAACAAATTGCTAAAGCTAAAGAAACTGAGAATGCTGAAACTACTGAAACTCCTAAAAATTGTGATTCACCTATTATGCATAGTCCTCCTACTAGAGTTGAAATGCCAAAGATACCTGATGGTTATTTTTTTGATGGAGAGACAGCTAGGGCAATTCTTGCTTGTAATGATAGAGATGATGTTAGAAAATTACTGGCTAAGCTGAAAGAAAAGTCTATGATGGAGAGAATGAAATATGATCCTAAGTTTGCTACCTCTCCTATATTTGTTACTGATAAGTATTATGAATTCTCTATTGATCCTGAGTTAATTACTTTGGTTGAATCTGATCCTTTTCATGGTTATGAAACTGAAACTGTTGTGGCACATCTTACTAAATTGAATGATATAGCCACCCTATTCGCTCATGAGGAAAAAAATCGCTACTATTACATCCTTAAGTTGTTTCCTTTCTCATTAAAGGGTGATGCTAAGAAATGGTTTAATACTCTTGCTCCTGGTTGTGTGCGTAGTCCCCAGGATATGATATATTACTTCTCTGGAAAATATTTTCCTGCTCATAAGAAACAAGCTGCCTTACAGGAAATATTTAACTTTGAGCAAATTGAAGAAGAGAGTCTCCCTCAAACTTGGGGGAGGCTTCTCCAATTACTTAATGCTTTGCCTGATCATCCTCTTAAGAAAAATGAAATACTTGATATCTTTTATAATGGACTAACTGATGCTTCTAGGGACTACCAAGATAGTTGTGCTGGTTGTGTTTTCAGGGAACGAACTGTTGGACAGGCGGAAGAACTATTGAATAATATATTAAAGAATGCTAATGATTGGACACTTCCTAAGCCACCGGTCAAACCAACTCCAAAGAAGAGAGGTATTCTATTCCTCAGTCCAGAAGATATGCAAGAAGCTAAGAAATCTATGAAAGAAAAGGGTATTAAAGCTGAAGATGTTAAGAATTTACAACCTATTGAAGAAATACATGGGCTCGACACCTCGACACAGGTAGTAGAGGTAAATTCTCTCACTAGATTCGATGAGGGTGATATTCCCTATAATAAATTTGCTAGCCAATGTCTATATGAATTTGATAATTACATCATTAAGCAAGAACACTTCAATTTATATGTTAGCAATCAACTAAAAAGAAATGCCTTCATGATAGATCGCTTGAGTGATTTGATGTTTAGAACTGCTAATGATGTTAAAGGCTTAAGTAAACATGCTTCTATGGTTCATACTCAGTTAGAACAAATTGCTAAGTCACAAAATGATTTGCTTGATGAGATGAATAATAAAATGAATGATCATGATGTTCGAGTTGTTACTAGGGGAGGTAGAATGACTCAGGATCCTCTATATCCTGAAGGTCATCCTAAAAGAATTGAGCAAGATTCTCAGAGAAATAATATTGATGTGCCTAGTTCATCTAAGAAGAAAAAGAAACATAAAAATGATAAAACTTTGCCTGCTTCTAGTGAACCTATGATAGAAAAACCTCCTGAGAACCAAAATAATGTTTCTATTTCTGATGCTGAGACACAATCTGGTAATGAACATCCACCTAGTGATAATGATAATGATAACGATAATGATAATGATGATATTCATGTTGATGCTCAACCAGATAATGATGTAGAAATAGAACCCGCTGTTGATCTTGATAACCCACCTCCTAAGAATAAAAGATATGATAAAAGAGACTTCGTTGCTAGAAAACATGGAAAGGAAAGAGTACCATGGGTTCAAAAACCTATGCCTTTTCCTACTAAACCATCTAGAAATAAAGATGAGGAGAATTTTGAGCGTTTTGTTGAAATGCTTAAACCTGTCTTTTTGCGCACCCGTTTGATTGATATGTTGAAAATGTCTCCGTATGCTAAATATATGAAAGATATTGTCACTAATAAAAGAAAGATACCTGAAGATAAAATTTCCACCATGCTTGCAAATTATTCTTTTAAGGGTGGAGTACCTAAAAAGTTAGGAGATCCGGGAATACCTACTATAGCATGCTCCATTAAAAGAAGTTATGTTAAAACTGCTATATGTGATTTAGGAGCCCGTGTTAGTGTTATGCCTTTCTCTTTATATAGAAGACTTGATTTGAATAAGCTTACACCCACTGAAATATCTTTGCAAATGGCTGATAAATCAACTACTATACCTATTGGAATTTGCGAGGATGTGCCTGTTGTTGTTGCAAATGTTACTATCTTAACGGACTTTGTTATACTTGATATGCCTGAGGACGACAACATGTCTATTATCCTTGGAAGACCCTTTTTGAATACTGCAGGGGCTGCTATTGATTGCAACAAAAGCAAGGTCACTTTTCATGTCAATGCTAATGAGCATACGGTTTATTTTCCGAAGGAACAAAATTCGGTGAATGGTATCAATTGTATTGAAAAGGTTTCGACAATCACCATTGGAGGATTCAAATTTCCTTTTCCTACTGTCAAAAAGAAATATGAAATCCTTATTGTTGGGGAGATGCATATCCCCGTTGAGGTAACTTAGTGTTATACGAAAATTCTTCGATTACATGTTACTCGGAAATAGTTTGTTAATAAGACTTGATCAACCTTATTAATGGATTCTTTTTGAGGGGCATGTGGTTGATGAATTTAGTAAGCACAACTTTCTATAACCATAGTTTGCTCTCTGTTATTTATAGTTTAATAAAGTAAAATGCCATGATTATCCTGTTTTCTGAATTACCCGTGCAATAAAAAATGGCCCAAAAATAAAAGTGCTCAGAATGCAATAAAATTTTAACATGATTTTTTCTGGAATATATAAGAATTTTTGGCACTGAAAACAACCCAGGGGGGTGCACCTGTTGCTCACAAGGCAACAGGGCGCGGGCACCCCCCCCCCCCCAGGGAGCGCCAAGGTGCCTTGTGGGTCCCACACTGACCCACTCACTTGTCTCTTCAGCCCACTTCATCTCCTACCTCCAGAAAAAAATCGTGGTAGCTCTCTCTCTCTCTCTCTCTCTCGTGTTCTTGCTCCCAAACCTGAGATTTTCGATCTCTTTGCTCGGAGCTCCATTTCCGAAACTGTTTTGGGGGATTGCTCCTTGGTATGTGACTCTCCCATTGCTCCAATTAGTTTTTGCTTTAGTGGATTATATTTTGCAAAAATTGCTGCTATTGGTGCTACTGAAAATGAGCTTGCATGTTGAATTCTTTGAGTTCTAAGTAGTTTGAATGCTCGATATGGCCTCTAGGCACTTGTATGAGTAGTTGCTATCAATTTTGTGAAGTTTTGTTAACATCTTTTTGTGGTCCAAAAAATTTCAGAAATTTTCTCTTAGGGAAATGAACCTCTTTAGGAGGAGTTATTCAAGGAGGAGGCCCGCTGAAGCATCATCGAGTGAAAGCCCAGCACGCCAATCGTATGTTGAACCAAGGGCAAGTTCGGTGCGAGGGGCTGAAGCAAAATCTTGTCGGTGGTCGTGCAACGAGTTCATGCTAGGTGCCGGCATTAAGGAAGAATTTGATCAATATATTCATAACACCGAGCTCTCCGCCTTCATTGCAGATAAGCCCCCACAGGACTACAACCTTACTCATTCATTCACTCAACATTTTGAGTATCACTCTCGTACTTCTAGAGTTTTATTTCATCTCTATGATAGATCCTATGGTATGTCTCTAGAAGAGTTTTGTCATGCATGTAAAATTCCATTTTGGGGTTCACTTAGCGAGCCGCGACAATTTGAACATGAAATGTTTCTCAATAGTCTTTGCAATGGTGAGGATAGGGGGGTTACGCAAGCTAGGACAAAAAGCATTCACTTTCCCTCTATTCGGTACTTTGCACTTTTTAATGGGAAATGCATTGTTGGTAAACAAGACTGTAGTGCAGTTTGTGCCCCCGACCTGAGCCTTATTCATACTGCTTTAACGGGTAGCAAACATTATAATCTTGGGGCTATTGTTGCACGTAGGTTGCATTGCAATGCGGGTAATGGTGATTTGTATGGAGGAATTTATGCCTCCCGCGTAGCTGCAAGGCTAGGGGTCTCGCCCAGGCCCAATCCTCTTTTACCTGATAAATACTTGAATTTTGAGGCAATGCAGAACCATGAGTTTATTAAGCGCAACACTCACATATATGACTATAACTTGATATTCGATAAATATCGTTCTGTGTCTGTTATTTTGCCTGCTCCTGTCCTCTTTGATTTCCAGAGCAAACAGAGATATTTTCTTCATGAGAATGAGGTGCACGAGTATAATGCGGCAGTTGAGGATGCTCGCCTCACTGAGGAGGCAGCACAAAATGCCTCCACAAGCTACCACTTCGATTATTATCCTGGTCAGCCATGGCAGTAGACCAAGTTAGGCCAAAAGCCTAAGCTTGGGGGAGTACGTATTTCTCACCGACATTACATTCATGTTCACACATTCATTCCAGTTGTCGGTGTTCATCCTTTTTCATTGTATATCCATGCTAGTTTTATTTTCGCTTTCTTCTTGTGTGTTTGTTAAAATTCTAAAATCCAAAAATATTTCTCTCTTCTTTTCGGTTTTTCTTTCACTTTAGTTAGTTCATAGTATTAAAAGAAAACCCAAAAAGATTTCTCGTTTCTTCTTTTCTTGTCTGTTGGGAGTTTTCTCGTGTAAATAGTTTTTCTCGCTTTTCGTTTTTCTTCTTTAATTTGCTTTGTTCTGAAAAACTAAAAAATCCAAAAATATTTCAGTGTGTTTCTCTGAATTTCTTTTCTTTTCGTTGAGTTGTCATAAGGAGAAGACCATGATGAAAATGTTGAGTGGCTCTCATGTGCTTTATTGTTGATCTAACAAAGAGCCAATATTACCTTGTCTTCTCCCTTGAATAAATGTTTGCAGATTCCAGCGTAGTCCACGGCACACTTGCACTATTATTATCACATCGTTCGGTCATGCAAGTGAAAGGCAATAATGAAGATGATTTGATGAAGTGACAGTGGCAAGGAAAAGCTGGTATGAACTCATCTTGTTTTTGTTTTTGGAAATATGTTTAGCTCAGTATCCATGATTCAGCATATTATGAGTAAACATGTTTGTGATGAAAATTAGAGATTATAGTTGCTCATGCCATGCTTAAGTAGCTAGGAGTGGATAATGATTTATCTTGGATGTCAACATGCATTAAAATGGTTATGATGTAGTATGTTAGTATGGTATCCTCCTCTGAATGTTTCAAGTGGCTTGACTTGGCACATGTTCACACATGTAGTTGATTCAAAACCAATGCAGCCTTCACGATATTTATGTTCAGAGTGTTTATATCCTACTCATGCTAGTATTCAATGTTATTTATTCTCAATGCATGATTATGACCGTTTTCGCTCTCTAGTTGGTCGCTTCTCAATCTATTTGCTAGCCTTCGCCTGTACTAAGCGGGAATACTGCTTGTGCATCCACAATCCTTAAACCAAAGTTGTTCCAGATGAGTCCACTATAACTACCTATATGCGATATTACTCTGCCGTTCCAAGTAAATTTGCATGTGCCACCTCTAATCATTCAAATAAACATTTGTTTTGTGTGCCCGTACCGCTCATGGAGCGACAGGGGGCGGTCAGTATCTTCCATGCTAAGTGGGTTATTCTCAAGATGAGTGTTTATTCACTTGTCATTGCACGAGAGAGGCTGGTAATTGGGATGCCCAGTCCTATAATCAAAATGAAAAAATTATATAATAAAACAAACTCCCCCAAAAAGTTGTTGGTATGGAGGGCACCCATGAATTCGGCTAGCCATGGCTTGTGTTTGTATGGTGGAGGGGGAGTAAACTTTAGCTTTCCGCTTGGGAACTACCGATAATGTGTTTAGCATGGAAGATATTGAAAATCCTCGATCATGACGTTGACAGGAAAAGTACACCTCTCAAAATTATTTTCATCTCTGATTTAAGCTTCGAGCTCTGGCACCTCTGCAAATCTCAGCTTCCCTCTGCGAAGGGCCTATCTATTTACTTTTATGTTATTTTACTTTTATTGTTGAGTCTCACCTTCTCACTATAAGCACCAATCCTGAGAGCACTATTGTCATTCTTATGCATTGAGTATAGTTAATGTTGGGTAAATCATGACTGGATCTCTTCTACACTAAATTACAATGTTTAGTCGCTGCTTGAACTTTGGAGGTGCTGTGCATTTATGTTTTGCGGGTCTCAGAAAGGGCTAGCGAGATACCATGTTATCATATTATATCATGATTGTTTTGACAAATTGTTGGCATTTGAGATATGTTATTATTGCTCGCTAGTTGATTATGCCATTGTTATGAGTAAATGTAGTTTTTAAGTGTTATCATTTGCGTGGTTAGTTCATGATCTTTGCTGAAAACTTGGGTGCTAGTTAAGCTTATATATGGATACAAGAACAAAAGAGTTCGTAAAAGTTTTTCTTTATCACTTTCAGTTTGTCAACTGAATTGCTTGAGGACAAGCAATGAGTTAAGCTTGGGGGAGTTGATACGTCTCCATCGTATCTACTTTTCCAAACACTTTTTCTCTTGTTTTGGACTCTAATTTGCATGATTTGAATGAAACTAACCCGGACTGACGCTGTTTTCAGCAGAACTACCATGATGTTGTTTTTGTGCAGAAATCAAAGTTCTCGGAATTGGACGAAACTTTTTGGAGATTTTTTATGGAATAAATAAAAATTATTGATGCAAGAATCAACAGAAGAGGGGCCACCTATTGCTCACAAGGCAACAGGGCGCGACCCCCCTAGGGCGCGCCCTGATGCCTTGTGGGGCCCACAGAGGTCCTCCTGACCTAATTCCAACGCTATAAATTCTCTTTCCCCGAGAAAAAAATAAGAGAAGAAGTTTCATCGCATTTTACGATACGAAGCAGCCGCCACCACCTGTTCTTCATCGGGAGGGCTGATCTGGAGTCCGTTCGGGGCTCCGGAGAGGGGGATTCGACGTCGTCGTCATCATCAACCATCATCCATCACCAATTTCATGATGCTCACCACCAGGTTTGAGTAATTTCTCCGTAGGCTTGCTGGACGGTGATGGGTTGGATGAGATTTATCATGTAATCGAGTCAGTTTTGTTAGGGCTTGATCCCTAGTATCCACTATGTTCTGAGATTGCCGTTGCTATGACTTTGCTATGCTTAATGCTTGTCACCAAGGCCCGAGTGCCATGATTTCAGATCTGAACCCTTTATGTTTTCATGAGTATATTTGTGTTATTGATCCTATCTTGCAAGTTGTATGCACCTATTACGTGTTATGATCCACATACCGCAAGGTGACAATAATTGGGATTCTTTCTGGTGATTACCGTAGTTTGAGGAGTTCATGTATTCACTAAGTGCTAATGCTTTGTTCTAGTTCTCTATTAAAAGGAGGCCTTAATATCCCTTAGTTTCCTTATGAACCCCACTGCCACGGGAGGGTAGGACAAAAGATGTCATGCAAGTTCTTACTATAAGCACATATGACTATATACGGAATACATGCCTACATTACATTGATGAATTGGAGCTATTGTGTATCGCTCTAGGTTGTGACTGTTACATGATGAATGTCATCCAACATAATTATCCATCACTGATCCAATGCCTATGCTTTTCACATATTGATCTTTGCTAAGTTACTTCCGCTTCTGCTGCTGTTACAATCACTACAAAACTGCTACTGTTACTGTCTTTGTTACTATTGCTACTGTTACTACATGCAAGCAGTGGTTGTCTTAGGGCACTCCCTCGCGTGGTTATCGGCAGCAAGCCCATCCGTGGGGCCGCGTGGATCAGACGTCCATCACTTCAACCGACGACGAGAGAGATTACCAAGGTGGATTCTTCTCGGTCCGTGTTACAGTAGGACTTTGTGAGATGCCCTCCCACCGACTCGAAGTGTGCGTGTGTGGGGGGTCGGGGACGTCCATCACTTCGTATGTCCTGAACCTCCGCGGGGTCGGGGATGTCCGGATTGCGAGGCGCATGTGCCACATGCATCAAAGTTGTGAAATGGGTATTTAAATATCACACCACCCTTTTCATACATATAGTTGGGCCACCCACATGTGGTTTGTGATCTAACCCATCCCGCGCGCACAAGCACATTTGTGGGCCCGCGCGGTCCACCTTGTTGACTGGAAGCGAGGGGGGTTGACCATGATGGATTCCTATAGGTTTTGTGTTACGGTAGGGTGAGATGACATACCTAGCTATTTGGGGGCATGCTTTCATAGCTATGATTCCCCTCCTACCGACACGAAGTGGGGACCGGACGAGCAATACTTTGCGCTTTGTGAGACAGGTGCCACATCAAAGTTGTGCATTGGGTATTTGAACATCAAACCACTCTTTTCATACATATATTTTGCCAAATTTATAGACGCAAAAGACACAATTCCCTCAGAGTACCCGTGTGCCACGCCCGTGCCCCTGTCACATCAGCATAGTCGATTGGGCCCCACGAGGCTTCCCTCACAATCTCAAAAATATCTACCCGCTTGGAGGGTTTTTTTGTTTGATAGCACACGATTATCATGTTCGGACCGTGTGCGATGTTTGTCACTCCCGCTCCGCTTCAATCCCTTCATCCAAATTTCCAGTAGCCCCGGAATTTTACTCCCGCCTGCATGCATCCCTTGCAATCTCAAAAATATCTACCCGCCTGGAGGGTTTTTCTGTCTGATAGCACACGATTATCATGTTTGGGCCATGTGCGATGTTTGTTGCTCCCGCTCCGCTTCAATCCCTTCATCCAAATTTTTAGCAGCCCCGGCATTTTACTCCCGCCTGCATGCATCCCTCGCAATCTCAAAAATATCTACCCGCCTGGAGGGTTTTTCTGTCTGATAGCACATGATTATCATGTTTGGGCCGTGTGCTATGTTTGTTGCTCCCGCTCTGCTTCAATCCCTTCATCCAAATTTTCAGTAGCCCAGCATTTTATTCCTGCCTAGTAAAATTCACTAGCCGCGACATTTCCTCAAACACCACCTTGGCCCCCCTCCACACACACTCGAGCCAAAACCTCCGCTCACACACACACCACCCCTCCCTCGCTCGAAACCCTAGCTAGCCCACCGCCTCACCTCGACCATCAACCTCTGCCGATCTGCCCGTGTAGGTTACCCACCGATCTCCATGCCCTCGCCACCCTGAGTTTCTTAGATGACACCTGCGAAACACCCCCTTTCCCACAGATCCCCATTCCCATCCCCCTCCCCCAATCCAGACCATCGCAACCTAAGCCCGGCTACGCTTCCTGGAGAGCTCGAGGAGCGAATGGCCAAAAAGAGGTTTATCGCGGCCTATTCGCCCGACGATGGCGAGGTGGCCGCCGAGGAAGCTGACGACGATGACTCATCGGAGGCTTTCCATCAGCGGTGTCACGTATATCGGCATCTCATGGATGTCGGCTATGACATCGAGGTCGTAGACAGAGGCGGCTTGACACGGGCTATGTCATAGGTTAAGTGGCCCAGCCCCAACCCCTCGGGTTCAACCACCGTCGATCTCATCCATGGCCCGCCGCTGATCTCCTATGCCACGCTGTCAAGAATTTGCCATCCTTCATCGCCATCGAGCCCCTTTTGTCATATCTGAAGGACACGTTCTGTGCCACTGGCTTGGGATCCTCAACTGCCTAGTCAGACCTCATCGATGGCGACCACGAGGAGGGCACCCTCTCGGGCTCTTCCAAGGGCAAAGAGCCCATCTGCGACATCAGGGAGGGCACCATGCAGTCATGCTCTTCCAAGGGGAAGGAGCCCATCTGCGACAACAGGGAGCACGCCCAGAGTCCGTGCTCTTCCAATTGGTAGGAGCCCATCTGTGACAAGTGAGGAAACCCATGATTTGTTTTGTCGTGCCTCTTCCAAGGGGGAAACATCATATGATTGTGCTCATAGCTTTTGCCATGCTATGTTTTAACCATGCTGTGTTTCAATTGCTATATTTGGTTGTTTGTAGTATGCCTTGTTTATTTCAGTTATTCACAATGTGATGTTCTATATGTGCAAGAATGTACTGTGCAGTTCAATTTTATCAACACCAGTTTTAACGGCCAAAATTGGTTCATGTTGAAGCTGGTGTAGTTAACACGCCCCATGTTTATTTCAGTTTTCTCATAATGTGATGTGCAATCATACAATTTGATGTTTAAGCACAAGCTTAGTTCTATGCAATTTCAACAATACCACTATGAGTGACTATATTTGGTTGCTGTTAAGTCTGTTGTAGTGAGCACATGCATTGTTTAACGGTTTTTGGTTGTTAGGTTGTTTGTACTGAGCATATGTCCAGTTTCAATTGCTATATTTGGTTGTTTGTAGTATGCCTTGTTTATTTCAGTTATTCACAATGTGATGCTCTATATGTGCAAGTCTTGACTGTGCATTACAATTTCATCAATACCACTTCAATGACCATATTTGTTTCCTGTTAAGCCTAGTGTAGGTAATACGCCCCGTGTTTTTTCACATTGTGATGTTCAATTATACAATTTGATGTTTAAGCACAAGCTACGTTCTATGCAATTTCAACAATACCACTATGAATGGCTATATCCACTACTGCAGGCGACCGCTAACGCAACACATGAATCAGAGACCCCGCGACCAAACTGTGTGCGATGCATGAATCGCAAACGGTGTCGTAATAAAACTGTCACCAAGAAGACGAACGGTGTGCGATGCCGGAGACATCAAGCATGATTCGGATTAGAGACGTGTGTGCGATACGTGGCATACAGTTGATCCATACGAACTGTTTGCGATGAGCCAGAACAACAGAAACGGGTAGCCAGTTCGAGGTGTGTGCGATACACGGCATACAGTTCACTCGGATGTACTGTTTGCGATGATCCAGAAGAACATAAACGATTTGGCGTAACAAGATGTGTGTGATATCCGGCAAACAGATCGGTAATCAGAATGTGTGCGATAATTATAGACAGCGCGTACGATTTTTTGTTGTGAATTGTGTGCTCGACAGGGCACACAATTCAAGAAACCAACTGTGGGCGATAATGTAAAAGATCTCTATCGAATACGTACTGCTAACCGTCTGCGATGAGATTGACAGGGGACACAGATTAATATGAGTGAACGATAACAGAGATATACAGTCTGCTTAATTTAGTCCTTCTTCTTCTTGTTGTTGTTGGATGGCCCCGCAACATCGTCTTGGCGAGGACGCTTCTTGCCGTTGACCGTTGGCTTTTCATCGCTGCCGCCGTCATCATCATCGTTGATGTCCTCGTCGTCGTCGTCCTCCTCATTCGAACATTCCTCATCATCATCATCATCGTCGTCGTCTTCTTCATCCTCCGACGGCTCCTCGTCTGGCTAGTCGTTGTCCGACGACTCGGGCAGCGGTGTTCCTTCCATGATCGGGATAGAATCGAGGTCAGGGCTCGACGCCGGACTCATGGAAGACGAGCGGGATGATTCCGAGGTTGACGTATCATCGGGCGCCAGACTACTGGCGGAACTGTCATCCTCACTCGACATGGCTGCGGTACATATACAAAGCGAGAGAAAGCGAGATTGCAGAGTGTGTGTAAGTGTGTAGCGCGGCCGGCCGGGACGATGAAGACGGTGGAGACTGAAGCGGGGTATGAAGAAAAGAAGAATGGCAATTGAAGCGGGGGATTGACGGTTTATATTGGCGCCTTGGTAGGAGGTTAGAATCTTGATATAATCAACCACAATTATTAGTACCCAGTCGCTCCAAATTCCCGCAGTTGCGCAGTTCTCAATGTGATAATTACACACACAGGTTGGAGCGTCCAAATGTGAAACAAGCAGTTTTCATAGGACAGTTGTCAAGCAATAGATGAGCTCTGCTTATTGATGTAGCCAGTATTAATCAAACAAAACCCCTAATCATCATTGCAAACAGCGCATAGAAGATGGCTAATGCGACAAATACAACTACACATGCTAGTTCCTTCTTGTCCCTTGCTTTCATCTGTTGCCTGTGATTGAGTCTTTCTTGCCTCATCGTAGTGATTGTACACTCCAGACCAGTCAGTTTCTTCTTCAGCTTTACGTTATCTTCTGCGAGCTTGGTGATAACACTCCGAGCCCTGCCATGCCATTCATCATCCAACCAGTTAACAAAGGCACAAGCCCCATATCCCTGCCAATGTTAAATATTCAGGGTGGGTGAGGGCATTAACTCAACTTGAATGATGAACTTAGCACTAACCTCTAAGGGGCAACTGAGAAACCGTCTGCCAATGTCAAATCCCTCCGTGCATACACGTCGAGCGGGAGTGTGTCCATGCGCACAACTCAACTTTTGGTACTTCTCGGTGGCACAAAACTCGGAGTCGAACTCATGTTGCGGGAGTCTGGAGTCATACTCCGGATCCTGCGGTTGATCGCCTTCCTGGGTGGGGGAGCGGGGGTCATTCAGGATGGATTGAGCAAGGAGCTACTTTAATTTGGACATGCTAAAAAAGATCATGATTGATTGGAACCTGACAAGACGATTCGGATCTGTAGTACACCGGCCTTCTGATGACCTTAGGCAAGCGCTCGGTGGTGACCGCCGTCGTGGTGGCGCCGCCCATCACGCTGCTGAGAGCGGCGATACGAGCCGGAGCAGCCGCACCGAAACCATCAGCACCACTCGTCCGCATTCCCCCAATGTCAGTGCTACTTGTGAACTGCGTTGGGATTTCCCCGAAGAGGAGAGGATGATGTAGTACAGTAGAGATAAGTATTTCCCTTAGTTAAGAACCAAGGTTATCAATCCAGTAGGAGAACCACACAGAACCTCGTTAGCAGCACCTACACACACAAAAGCAAATACTTGCACCCAACGCAACAAGAGGGTTGTCAATACCCTTAGCGGTTACTTGCAAGGATTAATTCTGATAGTGATAGATAGAAAAGTAGATTGCAAAATAAAATAAAAGTAAATAAATTGCAGCAAAGGTATTTTTGGATTTTAATATATGATAAAAGTAGACCCGGGGGCCATAGTTTTCACTAGAGGCTTCTCTCTCGAACGCATAGCATACGGCGGGTAAACAAATTACTGTTGGGAAATTGATAGAAAAGCGCATAGTTATGACGATATTCAAGGCAATGATCATGTATATAGGCATCACATCCGAGACAAGTAGACCGACTCCTGCCTGCATCTACTACTATTACTCCACCCATCGACCGCTATCCAGCATGCATCTAGGGTATTAAGTATAAAACAGAGTAATGCCTTAAGCAATATGACATGATGTAGACAAAGTAAACTCAAGCAATATGATTAAACCCCATCTTTTTATCCTTAATGGCAACAAATATGTGTCTTGTCCCTTTCTGTCACTGGGATATAGAACACCGCAAGATTGAACCCATCACAAAGCACCTCTCCCATTGCAAGATAAATCAATCTAGTTGGCCAAACCAAACGGATAGATCGGAGAGAAATACAAAGCTATAACAATCATGCATAAATAAGTTCAGAAAAGACTCAAATATTTCTCATGAATAATCTGATCATAAACCCACAATTCATCGGATCCCAACAAACACACAGCAAAAGAAGATTACATCGAATAGAACTCCAAGAACATCGAGGAGAACATTGTATTGAAGATCAAAGAGAGAGAAGAAGCCGTCTAGCTACTAGCTATGGACCCATAGGTCGATGGTAAACTACTCACACATCATCGGAAGGGCAGCAAGGTTGATGTAGAAGCCCTCCGTGATCGATTCCCCCTCCGGCAGATTACCGGAAAAAGCCTCTAGATGGGATCATGGAAGAACAGAGGCTTGCGGCGACGCAAAAGTTATTCGGGGTGGCTCTCTGTTGGTTTCCCAATATTTGAGAATTTATAGAAGTGGAATTAGGTTAAACGGAACAACGAGAGGTCCACAAGGCATCAGGGCGCCCCCCTAGGGCCGCGCCCTGTTGCCTTCTGGCTTCCTCGTGAGGCTTCTGGCCTCCTCCCGAAGCTTCCACGGTCTCTTTTGTCCAGAAAAAAATCGTCAAAAAGTTTCATGGCATTTGGACTTCGTTTGGTACTAATTTCCTGAAAAACCAAAAACAAGCAGAAAACAACAACTGGCACTGGGCACTAGGTTAATAGGTTAGTCCCAAAAAATGATATATAATTGCAAATAAAACATCCAAGATTGATACTATAATAGCATGGAACAATCAAAAATTATAGATACATTGGAGACGTATCAGTCAGCGCCACGCGAGGGAATTTGGGGGCTATCTAGGGATTTGGGGGAAATGGGGAAACTATGGGGATCTGATAACGGCCAGGAACTACTTATCGCACTCTATTGTATACGGCACACGGTTTGTACATATCGTTTGTGTTCGATATTACAACTACACACAAGATTTCCACACCAAACCGTGTGAGAAGACAACGTGCGTGAGACACGGTTCCCATGACATAACCGTATGTGATGTACTACCCGGTACATATGGGAATGCAATAATGGAGTTAATATTGTAAACAGCCGCTCTGCGGATACCCGTCAAAAAATAAAAACAGCCGCTCTGCAGATAGAGATGGGGGCGGCGGCCGAGGCAGCGGCTACCGGATAGGAGATCAATCCTCGGTCGGTCGGCGGTGGCGGCATGATAGGAGGTCAATCCTTGGTCGGCGGCGGGAGATAGGAGGAGCTCAATCCTCAAGGTCGGCGGTGGCATGATTGGAGTACATTCCTCGTGGTCGAAGGCAGGATAGTGGAGCTCGAACTTCAGGCGGATGCCCCACTAAGCTTTGCTCCTCGACCCTGCTGTCTTGGCGTGCCGCTTCATTGTGCTTCTCTGTCTGCTGGGTGGAGGTCGCCGCGCGGCTAATTAATTAAGGTATTCTTTTCGTCGAGTGGCTTAATTAAGGTATTCAATTCATTAGGGTAGTATACTGTACTCTGCGTGTAAATTGACTGGTCATTAATTTGTGTCATCGCACGGCTGGATAACAATATGGAGCGCCCTCCATAAATTATGAAAATAAAATCTTGTGATTTATGCACGCATCTTTGGGCATCAATTAATCCATTTATTAATGCTTTTTTGAATTACCCCTCGTGTGGTGCAGATGGAACGATCTAAATGGATGAAGGATCGGAGAAGCTCAAAGTTTGCGAGTGGCGTGATGGAGTTCATCACTTTGGCTGAAAGGACAAAGAAGAGAGTCCGTAACGACTATTACATCCTGTGTCCATGCAAGGATTGTACCAATACAGAGTCACATAAAATTACAGACGTCGAGTACCACTTAGTCAAGCGAGGATTCATGGATGGATATACATGTTGGACTAGACACGGTGAAGAGCCGGTCATGGATGAAGGTAATCAGGGCGGCAAGATGCCAAACCCCGATCAGAGTCACATGGATGTTGAATCTAACCTCGGGGCTCAGACGTCAAGCTACCAACGGAATAGAGACAAGCGAAAAACCCCACTGGAAAACCAAGACGGCGATGAAGACGACGACCTTGATGGTATGCCAGATTTTGCTGCTATGATTGCAGATTTCCAGGGCCCAAATAAAGACATGGTTGGGTACAAGGATCTGCCAACCATTGATGCGGACTCCAAGAAAGTTTGTATCCAGGTTGCAAAAAGAAATATTCCAAGCTGAGAGCCACACTAGCGCTTCTCAGATTTAAAGCAGAAAACGGTCTATCAAACAAGGGCTTCACAGAGTTGTTAGGTCTTTTCAAAGACATTCTTCCAGAAGATAATGTGCTCCCCAAAAGCACGAATGAAACAAAGAAAGTTGTTTGCCCATTGGAACTTGAAGTCCAGAAGACACATGCTTGTGTGAATGATTGTATGTTGTACCGTGGTCAGTACAAAGATTTGCGTGCATATCGCATATGCAAGCATCCACGATACAATCGCAGGAGAGCAAATGACAAGTACAAATTGGACGACGAGATCAAGACAGGAATCCCGTTCAAGGTTGTTTGGTACTTGCCTTTAATTCCAAGGTTGAAGCGTCTGTTTGCAAACCCTAGAGAGGCAAAGAGGTTGCGGTGGCATCATGATGAGCGAATTGCGGATAAATATTTGAGGCACCCGAAAGATGGGGTTCAATGGGAGTCAATCACGGAAAAGTATGAAGAATTTGCCAAGGATCCTAGAAGGATATGGCTCGGGGAGTGTACTAATGGGATAAATCCATTTGGCGATATGAGCACCAAACATAGCACATGGCCGATGCTTCTGTGCATATATAACCTTGCTCCTTGGTTGTGTATGAAGAAAAAATACATCATGATGTCAATGATTATCCAAGGCCTGAAGCAACCTGGAAATGATGTCGACATTTACTTTCAGCTACTGGTAGAAGAACTGCTGACATTGTGGGAAAAAGAGCCTGCTGTAAAATGTTATGATGCTTACAAAAAGGAGTTTTTCGATCTACATGCGCTGCTGCTGCACACCATTCAAGCTATGCTGGCATTAGGCAACATGTCAGGGCAGAAAACAAGGGGAGATGTAGGATGTGTCACATGCATGGATAGGATAGCGAGTAGATTTCTTCCCAACTCGCACAAATCCATGTATTTGCGTCATCGTCGGTTCTTACAGAAAGATCACCCTTACCAAAAGATGAAAGCTGAATTTAATGGTACAGCAGAGGTAGGTTTGGGCCCAAGACCTTATTCTGGGAAGGAGGTCAACAGTATGGCTAAACAAATTGAAGTTGTGCTTGGCAAGGGACACGGTTCGTCATCGAAAAAAACACCCAAGGGGCAGGTGTTTAAGAAGAAATCGGTGTTCTGGGAATTACCTTACTGGGAGATTCTAAGTGTGCATCACTGCATCGATGTCATGCACGTAGAGAAGAACGTATGTGAAAGCATCCTTGGTACTCTACTCAAGATTAAAAGTAAACCAAAGGATGGTGATGGTGCACGAATCGATATGCTTAGTGATCAACCAAAACGCATGAATGAAGCAGAAGATGATGACAAATTCCTCAATGTTCGCCAGAGTTACAATTTCACTCCAAAAGAAGCAAAATAGTTCTTCCACCATTTGTTGTCAGTTAAGACACCCTCTTCCTACTCCGCAAATATCAGAAGTCTCGTGGATGTGAGCTCAGGTAAAATGAAGTTGGCACACATGAAGTCACATGATTGCCACGTAATGTTGACACAAATCCTCCCGGTGGCCATCAGGAATTTGATGGACACAGACATAAGAAACACACTCATTGATCTCTGTGATTTCTTCAACAAACTATGGCAGAAAGTGGTAGATCGTGAAGAGCTGGATTATATGCAAGAGGATATTGCAAGAATATTGTCCAACCTAGAGTTGTTTTTCCCACCTTCATTCTTTGATGTCATGGTCCATCTCATTGTGCACCTTGTCGACGAGATAAAGTATTGTGCTCCTGTGTTTCTTCGCAACATGTATCCCTTCAAGCGGTACATGGGAATATTGAAGCGCTATTGTCGGAACCGATGCCATCCAGAGGCAAGGATCCTACAAGGTTATACCGCGGATGAAGTGTTTGAGTTTTGCACCAAATACATGAAACAAAGACCTATAGGTTTGCCCCTCTCTCACCACGAGGGAAGGTTGGCTGGTAAGCCAGTCCTTGCTGGCGCGCCACACACTGCACCCGGAGATGAGAACGATCAAGCCCATTTGATGGTACTGCTTAACAGCCCAGTTCTCGACGCTTATGTTGAAGAACACTTGGCAGAGATACGACGAAGCTTCTTACCCATGGTGCATCCATTAGATGTCATGATGAAGGTGAATAATAAGGACTATGTCAGATGGCTGAAGGATCATTTGCCACACGGATCCATGGATGACATTGCAACGTGGTTGGCACAAAAGCCATCACCTACGGTATTGAGGTACCAAGCTGTGACGCCCCCGACTTAATTGTGCACTAATCATACACGCAAATGCACACGATCAAGCCTAGGGACTCACTTGAAGATATCACAACACAACTCTAGACACAAAATAAAATAATACAAGCTTTATATTACAAGCCAGGGGCCTTGAGGGCTCGAATACATAAGCTCGAGATCAAGCGTCAGCGAAAGCATCAGATATCTGAATACAGATATAAAAGTAAAACAGATAGGCCTTGAACAAGCGGGCAAAACAACGACAACGATCGAAAGAGGCAAGGCCTCCTGCCTGGAAGCCTCCTAAACTACTCTTGGTCGTCGGCGGTCTCCACGTCGTAGTAGGCTCCACCGGGATTGTAGTGACAGACGTCGGCGGTAGCAGTTGACTCCTGGGATCCACCATCTGGTCGGAGCAATCGGGTATGGGGAAAAAGGGAAGCAAAGCAACCGTGAGTACTCATCCAAAGTACTCGCAAGACTGACATTAGATCTAAACTACATATGCATCGGTATCAAAGGAAGGTTGTATATGTGGACTGAACTGCAGAAATGCCAGAATAGGGGGAAAGGCCTAGCCTATCGAAGACTAGCATCTTCAGCGGTCTTGCAGCATTAGAAGAGTGTTGTCGGGGGGATGACCCCCGGGTAGGCGACGGAGCCCGGATCCCTTTCGGAAAATCCTCGGAGCAAGACAAGTCCCTCGGGCCGGCTTGCCAAGCACGCCGGCTCGGCACGGCAACCCGGGCCGGCCGGGAGGAGACGAAGCCTTAGCAACGAAGCAAGCATGGCTACAGCACTCCTCCCTTTATACTGACAGAGCAGGCGAGGCTGCAGCTTTCCTTGCGCCCCCGCCCGAGGCAGGCAGTGTCAGGGAGGCGCGGTCCTGTAGAAACGGCGGCGCCGACCTCCCTCTGACGACGGACAAGACGCACCACAGTGCCTCGTACCCAGACTGACAAGAGACAAGACCCGCCACAGTGTCCCGCGCCAGGCAGGTGCGGCGCACCTGGCGACCCGGCGTCCCGGCGACCCGACGACCCGGCCACCGGATCCCGGTCAATGACACCTGGGGCCCGCGCCTCTGTAACATTACCATTGTAACCCCGGGGGTCGGCCTATAAGACCCCCAGGGAGGCCTCCATGCAGAGGACGGTCGATCGATCAGTTGGTCAGATCAGTACACATCCTAGTTAGCTCTCTTCAGATCACTCTCTCCTGTGGGATAGTGGCTCTTCACTTGCCTTTAGTGATTCCTCGCTCCACAGCACACACACTCCCGCCGGAGAGGCAGAACGGTGGCCTAGCCCCTTCTCCCTCTTCCGTCCAAATAGCTCCAGGAGCAACTCTGTAACCTTTGCGCATATCAGCTCATACGGCAGGATTAGGGGTGTTACCTCTCCGGAGGGCCCCGAACCTGGGTATGTCTCGTGTCTCGCACTTGCTCGTGCCAACCTCGCCTCCGGAGCCCACCGGCGTCCTCTCGCAGCCCCACCACTCAAGCCATCTCATGGCATCTGCCGTGAATCACGCACCCCCAGCGAGAATACCACGACAGTTGGCGCCCACCGTGGGGCTGCTCGCGGCGCCGGCCGGAGTCAAGTTCCGGACGAGGCCCTTCACCAGCTCCGGCGAGCGCATCGTGCACGGTTTGGTCCGTGCGCCTCGCACGTCCAAACCGGCCGGCTGCAGCGCTGCGCTGGGCGCGAACGTCGCCTGCCCCGCAGGCTGCTTCATCGTCCCCTTCGGCGCGCTGCGCGTCTTCGTCGCGCTCGTCCCCGACGTGTTTCCCAGCGAAGTGTGCAATTGCACCGACTCGCCTGTCCCCGTTAGCTGCGCTGTCTCCGACGACGTCGCTGCTCTCTGCGTTCATGCGGAGGTGCTAACCATCGGCACCAGTTCCGGCTCCCCGCGCGCCAAGGAGAAGGCTGCCGCGGCTGCCGCCGCCGCGGTTGCGGCTTCGCCTCGCCGGACTGACCCGCTCCACGATACGATCCGGAGTCTGCAAGCCCGCATCACACCTGACGCCGACACGGCTGCTGCAGCGGCCCAGCTGAACGAGGGCAGCCAGCATCTGCTGCTCGAGGCCACGAAGCTTGCGGCAACCCGGCGCCGGCTGGAGTCCGCCCAGCGAGAATTCGACAGCGCACACGGCCTCACTCCGCCCGCCGCCGAGCCCAGCCGGGTCGCGTAGGTGCGGATCCGTGGGGGCGCACACGGCCACGCGCTAGGCGCAAGCCGACCCGTCTACGACACCCCCGTCAAGAACATGCGCGCGGCGCAGGCCGCGATTGCTGATCTCGAGTTCCTGGAGGGCGAGGAGCTGCTGCAGCAGCAGCAGCAGCGCATCCGCGACTTCATCACCGCGGCGAACGAGCAGCAGCAACGCTTCGACCCGGCCCAGCCATCCGCCTCCGCCTCAAGAAGGACCGACGACCCAGAGAGGGCTCTCCAGGATGCGCGGCAGACGTCTTCACACGCCACTAGCGCGAGCTGCTCTGGCCGGCACAGGTCCGGCCGGAGCCGGCACAACCGCGCCACCACCGCTGGAGACGGCAACGCTGGCGAGACGGCCGGCGACGGCCGGGTTCAGCAGCCGGAGCCCCCCGTGTGGCCGGCTTGGCTGACCGACTCGGCCCCCGCGAGCCCTACGACGAAAGCGACGCCCGTCACCGCATCGACCGGCTGGCGCGCTGCACGGCCCTGGAGGAGGAAAGCTCTGTCGGCCCGACGTGCTTCGGCCCCCGCATTCGCGAAGAACCCTTCCCCAAAGGCTTCTCGCTGCCCCGCGACTCCCCAAAGTACACCGGCGCCACCAAGCCGGAGTACTGGCAAACCGACTACACCACAGCTGTCAGCATAGCCGGCGGCAACCGGCGTGTGGCTGTCCGTTACGTCCCCCTCATGCTGCTCGGTTCGGCCCGGACGTGGCTTAACAGCCTCCGAGCCGGCAGTGTGAAATCCTGGCTGGATTTCAAAGACGCGTTCATTCGCAACTTCACCAGCACCTACAAGCGACCCAGCAAGCCCCGTCAGCTCTCCATGTGCGTCCAGAAGCCGGGCGAGCCCCTGCGCGATTTCCTCACACAGTGGACGGAACTCCGCAACTCCTGCGAGGGCGTCCACGAGGTCCAGGCCATCCAATATTTCATCGACGGGTGCCTAGACGGCACTCTGATCAAGCACCGGCTGGTGTGCGACGAGCCGGAGACCCTGGCGGAGCTCATGGCCGTGGCGGACAAGTACGCTATGGCCGACTCCGCGATGAATGTGAAGATCACGATCGACGCAGACGGCAAGCTCCTCCCGGCCCAGCCGGCTCCCTCCAAGCCGGCTGGCGACAACAGTCAGCGCCGTCAAGATGGCAACAACAACAACAACAACAACAACAACAACAACAACAACAACAACAACAACAACAACAACAACAACAACAACAACAACAACAACAACAACAACAACGGCAAGCGCCGGAACGACCAGCCGGCACCCCGCTACGACAACCGGCAAGTCGCCGCCGTCGAAGGGGAGTAGGCGGCCGAGTAAGGCTCCAGCCAGTGCCAGCGCACTGGCAAGGCCGTCTGGTAGCCCAAGCTGACATTTGAGCAGATGCTCGACGCCCCCTGCAAAAACCACAGCGGCGCGAAGCCGTCGACGCACACGCTCTGGCAGTGCAGTTTCACCCAAAGACTGTTGAAGGGCAACCTCCCGCCACCGCCGCCCGGTGCCGGCCCGCAACAGCCGCCGCTCCCGCCGCCGCCACCGCCACCCGACGCCCTCACCGACAACCCTTTCCCGCGCCCGGACGCGTCCTACGTCGTCTTCACCAGCGAGGGGAATGACAAGCACGCCAAGCGCAAGCACGCGGCCGAGGTGAACGCCGTCATCCCTTCGGTTCCCCAGTACATGCACTAGTCCGACCGGCCGGTGAGCTGGACCCGGGAGGACCATCCGGCCGTCATGCCCACGCCGGGCGGCTACACCCTCGTACTCGACCCCACCCTTGTCTCCGGGAAACGCACCTGCCGCTTCTCACGGGTGCTGATCGACGGCGGCAACAGCATCAACATCCTGTACCGCGACACCATGACCAAGCTCGGCATCGAGGCACAGCAGCTAGAACCGACCCGGATGGTGTTCCACGGCATCGTGCCGGGTCTCTCCTGCTCCCCGATCGGCCGGGTCCGGCTTGACGTCCTGTTTGGCTCCAGCAGCCACTTCCGCCGCGAGCCGATCTGGTTCGAGGTGGTCGACCTGGCCAGCCCCTACCACGCGCTGCTCGGCCGGCCTGCGATGGCCAAATTCATGGCGGTCCCCCACTACGCCTACCTGAAATTGAAGATGCCGGGTCCCAAGGGCCTCATCACCATCGTCGGCGATTACAAGAAGTCCATCGAATGCGCCAAAGCCGGCTCCCAGCTGGCCGAGTTGCTGGTCATCACTGAAGAGAGGCGCCAGCTCGACCGGATCGTGGCGCTGGCTAACGCGCAGCCGGCCATGCCGGCTCCGCCCAAGCCGGCCGCCGACGAGGCCTCTTTCAAGCCGGCCAAGGACACGAAGAAGGTCCCGCTCAACCCGGCCGACCCCAGCTCCAGCAAGTACGTCGTCGTGGGCACCGGCCTCGACAGCAAATAGGAAGGCGAGCTCGTCGATTTCCTCCGTGAGAATCAGGATATCTTTGCATGGTCTCCCAAAGACATGCCGGGTGTCCCGAGGGAATTCGCCGAGCACAAACTACACGTACGCAAGGACGCCAAGCCTGTCCGGCAGCCGCTGCACCGTTTCTCCGGGGAGAAGCAGAGAACCATTGGCGAAGAGATCGCCCGGCTGCTCAAAGTCGGGTTCATCATGGAGGTGTTCCACCCCGAGTGGCTGGCCAATCCAGTCCTCATCCTGAAGAAAAACGGCACCTGGCGCATGTGCATCGACTACACCAGCCTGAACAAGGCATGCCCCAAAGACCCGTTCGCTCTGCCCCGGATCGACCAAGTCATCGACTCCACGGCCGGCTGCGAGCTCCTGTCCTTCCTGGACGCCTACTCCAGCTACCACCAGATCAAGCTGGACCCGGCCGACGCCCTCAAGACGTCCTTCATCACGCCCTTTGGGGCGTATTGCTACATCACCATGTCGTTCGGCTTGAAGAATGCCGGCGCCACCTTCCAGCGCTGCATGCAGAAGTGCCTGCTGCCCCAGCTCGGCAGAAATGCGCACGTCTACGTCGACGATATCGTGGTGAAGACCAAGCAGCACCTCACGCTCCTGGCCGACCTCAAAGAAACCTTCGCCAACCTGCGCCGGTTCCAGATCAAGCTCAACCCAGAGAAATGCGTCTTCGGCGTACCGGCTGGCCAGCTACTCGGCTTCCTCGTCTCGGCGCGCGGCATCGAGGCCAACCCAGAGAAGATCAAGGCAATCGAGCGCATGCACAAGCCGACCCAGCTGCGCGACGTCCAGAAGTTCACCGGCTGCTTGGCCTCTCTTAGCCGGTTCGTCAGCCGGCTAGGGGAAAGGGCCCTGCCCCTGTACCAGCTGATGAAGAAGACGACAGCGTTCGAATGGAGCGACCAGGCGGACGAAGCTTTCCGCGACCTCAAGCGCATGCTGTCCACTGCCCCAGTCCTGGCCGCGCCGGCTGAGAAAGAGCCGCTCCTGTTATACATCGCCGCAACCTGCCGCGCGATCAGCACGGTGCTGGTCGTCGAGCGCCCTGAGGAGGGCAAGGTGCAGCCAGTCCAGCGTCCGGTGTATTACCTGAGCGAGGTGCTATCTGCCTCCAAGCAGAATTACCCCCACTACCAGAAGATGTGCTACGGTGTGTACTTGCCGCCAAGAAGCTAAGGCAGTATTTCCAAGAGCACACCATTACCGTGGTGAGCACGGCCCCCATCGGCGAGATCATGGGCTGCCGGGATGCCTCTGGCCGGGTGGCCAAGTGGGCCATCGAGCTAGCCGGCCACACGATCCTCTACGAGCCGCGCACCACCATCAAGTCCCAAGCGCTGGCCGACTTCCTCGTCGACTGGACCGAGACGCAGTACCTGCCGCCGGCGCCGGAGTCGACTCACTGGCGCATGCACTTTGACGGCTCGAAGATACGCAACGGCTTGGGAGCCGGCATCGTGTTGTCCTCCCCCAAGAACGACCGGCTGCGGTACGTGCTCCAGATCCATTTCGCCGCCTCCAACAACGTCGCCGAGTACGAAGCTCTCGTGCACGGCCTCCGGCTGGCCAGGGAGATCGGCATTCGGCGCATCCTCTGCTACGGCGACTCGGACCTGGTGGTGCAGCAAGTTTCCGGCAACTGGGACGCCAAAGACGCCAACATGGCCAGCTACCGCTTCCTGGTCCAGCAACTCTCCGGCGGGTTCGATGGTTGTGAGTTCCTCCACATCCTGCGCGCCGACAACGAAGCGGCCGGCGCCCTGGCCAAAGTAGGCTCCACCCGGTAGGCCATCCCGTCCGGCGTCTCCCTCGAGCACCTGCGGAAGCCGTCCATCAAGCCGTCTCCCGACTCGGAGTCCATCTTCGTCCCGGACGACCCCGGCACGCCCCCACCCGACCCTGGGGTTCCCGGCCCTACCTCGGGGACTGCTGGCTCCGCCTCGGGGACTGCCGTCTCTGCCTCGGGGACTGCCGGCTCCAGCCCGGGGACTGCCGGCTCCGGCTCGGGGGCTGCCGGCTCTAGCCCGGGGACTGCCGGCTCCGGCTCGGGGGCTGCCGTCCCGGACCCCATCCCGGCAGCCGTCCTCACGGTGCTGACGGCGCCATCCTGGGCTCAGCCAATCCTCGCTTTCTTGGAAGACGGCGAACTTCCTATCGACGAGGCCTAAGCCCGGCAAGTGCAGCGGCGCGCGTCCGCCTATAGCATCATCAACCACGAACTCGTCAAACGCAGCACAACCGGCGTTTTCCAGCGCTGCGTCGATCGGGGCAAGGGGATCGAAATCCTCCTCGACATCCACCAGGGCGAGTGCGGGCACCATGCCGCCTCGAGATCCCTGGTGGCCAAAGCATTCCGGCACGGGTTCTACTGGCCCACGGCCCTGGACGACGCCGAAGAGCTGGTCCTCAAGTGCGAGGGCTGCCAACGCTTCAGCAAGCGCAGCCACCAGCCGGCTTCCGCCCTCCAAACCACCCCGATCACATGGCCCTTTGCCGTCTGGAGCTCGACATGGTGGGGCCCTTCAAGACGGCTCGAGGCGGCATGACACATCTGCTGGTCGCCATCGATAAATTCACCAAGTGGATTGAGGCCAGGCCGATCAAGAAGCTGGACGGGCCCACGGCCGTCCGATTCATCAAGGATATCGCGGTTCGCTACGGCGTGCAGCACAGCATCATCACGGACAACGGCACCAACTTCGCCAAGGGCGCGCTGACCCACTACTGCTCTGCATCCGGCATCCGGCTCGACGTGGCCTCCGTCGCACATCCCCAGTCGAACGGCCAGGTCGAGCGGGCAAACGGCCTCATCCTAGCCGGCATCAAGCCGCGACTCGTCAAGCCGCTCGTGCGCTCACCCGGCAGCTGGCTCAACGTGCTGCCGGCCGTCCTCTGGAGCCTCTGGACGACGTCGAACCGCTCCACCGGGTTCACCCCTTTCTTCCTCGTCTACGGAGCCGAAGCGATCATTCTGACCGACGTCGCGTTCGACTCGCCCCGAGTGACCATGTACACCGAAGCCGAAGCCAAAGAAGCACGCGAAGACGGCGTCGACCTGCTCGAGGAGGCGCGCCTCCTGGCCCTCAGCCGGTCAGCCATCTACCAACAAGGCCTGCGCCACTACCACAGCAAGAAAATCAAGCCCCTCGCATTCCGCGAAGGCGACCTTGTGCTCCGGCTCGTCCAGCGAACAGCCGGCCAGCACAAGCTGGCCTCCCCATGGGAGGGCCCCTTCATCGTCAGCAAGGCTCTCTGCGACCGAAACGCGTACTACCTCATCGACGCCCAGAAGCTGAACAAGCGCAAGCGAGATGCAGCCGGCGAGGAGTCCAGTCGGCCCTGGAACGCGGAGCTCCTCCGTCCGTTTTACAGTTAAACTCATGTATGTATGTATCACCATCTCTTGGACTTAATGAAAGCAGGCAGCTCCCCCGTTTTCATATCTCCCGCCGAGTCGGCACAGCCGTCTCAGGGGCTCGGGAGCTCCCTTTTTCCGCTTTATTCTGTGTCTGCACACAGCCCCGTTTTTTTAATTCCCCCACCGAGTCGGCGTAGCCGGCTCGGGGGATCAGGGGCTAGCCAGCTAGACCACGCCCCGCTTTTTTCCTTAGTCCGTCTCGAAGCGTACGGATCGCCGAAGCCCTCTCTTCGCCAACCATAGCCAGCTCCCGGCTGTCCGGCCGACAAGAGCCAAAGGCCGAAAGCACCGGTGCGCCAGAACGACTAAGAAGGACAGCCCGGTTCGGCCAACCCGGCTCAACCCGTTCTCTCTCGCTTGTTCGCCGCACGACCGGCTGCACGCCGGCGGCCTCGCCGCCTGCCGCCAGCCGGCCCAGTGGGTGTTTCACTCGCGCTCAACGTCCGAAAAAGCCTAAGTACTGTATGTTCGCTCTCAAAGCCGAGTTCCCGTCCTAGCCACAGTCCGCAACCCGGCTGTCCGGCTAGCGGGAAGGAAGCCCAGAGAAACGGCAAACAGGAAAAGGCCCAAGGCCGAACGGCAGAAAGTGAAATCGCATGCAAAATTTATATATAGCATGGGCCTTCGACCACGAGTTCATTACATGGAACTACACCCCCATTGGGTGGACCTGCTACCTAACAAAAGTTTGAGTACGGGAAAGATAAAAAAGGGAAAGCAATCCTAAGCGGCACCCGCGTCGCCTCCGTCCGGCGTCGGATCAGCCGAGGTGGACGCGGTCGCTGGGTTGGGTCCAGCGCTCTCCGCCGTCTTCTCGGCCGTGGCGTCGTCGTCCGCGTCGGCCTCGTCATCAGCGTAGACGCCCGTCTCGGCCGAGCTGCCGTCCGGGTCGTTGAGCAGCAGGCCGAGCTCGTCGGCAGGGAGCTCCTCGCCGTCGTCCGTCCGCTCGACGACGAACTCGTCGTGCGGGGCGAACGTCGCCAAGTAAGTGGCTCGCCCGGCGATCCGCTGGGCCCGCGCCGCCAAGTCCTCCTCCGCGCCGGCCCGCTGCGCCTCCAGACGGTCGAGGTCCACGCCCGGATACCACGACATGACAAAGCGCAGCGCCGTCTCCGCGCCGGCCCGGGCCGCGGAGGCCCTCCACGCGCCGAGTCGCTCCACCCCGGCCTCCAGCCACCGCGCCAGCCGGGTGACGCTGTTCGGCACCACCGCGCTTGGCCAGAGGCCGCTTGCCATGCCCAAGCCGGCCTCGAACAGGCGGTGCATCTGCCCCTCCACAGCCCGGAGACGGGCCTCACCGGCAAGAACGAGCTCCGAGAAGGACCAGGCGGCGTAAGCGTCGATCTCCACCCCTAGCTCGCGCTGCTCGGCCCGGTGGGCGTCCACGGCCGCGTCAGCCGCCTCCTGCGTCTCGGGGAAGACTCCTGCCAAGAAAGGAAACAAGTCAGACAAACGAAAACGACTTGCCGGCTACGCCAGCCGGACCAAAGAAAGATAGCACTTACGGGCAAAGGTCTCGTCGAGGTGCTACGCTTCGCCCAGCATCCCGTTCTCCCGGATCGCCGACGCACGAGCCTGGGCTTCGAGATCCTTCCAGAGCTGGGCGATTCTCCTACAGGCGTCTGCTAGCTCCTCGGCCGTCTTGCCGCGCTCCTCCGCCAGCCGGCGCAGCTCCGCCTGGTGGGCGTCCTCCGCTTTGGCCTTCTCGGCCACAAGCCGGTCCACCTCGGCTTGGAGCCGGTCACGGTCGCCGACGGCGTGGTCGCGCTGCTCGCCGGCTTCGGCAAGCCGACTTCGAAGGCCTGGCACCTCGGCCGCGTCGGCTGCGCGCCAAGGTTCCCGGTCAGATACCGGAAGCAAAGACTAGAAGAAAAAGACAAAAGCTCTAAGATTCGACCCGGCTGCTCCGCAGTCCGGCACGAATCTCGGGGGCTACACCCAGTGGGTGCGCTGGCGCGCACCCACCGAAGGCACGCAAACATACCTTGGACCCGACGTAGCTCCTCCTCCTTGGCGGTGAGCCGGGTGTTGACCTCGCGGCACCGCTCCCGGAGCCGGTTGTACCGTTGGCCCGCAGGTCGTACAGTTTTTGCGCATAGACAGAAGATTAGAAGAACGCGAAGGACGAGCTATAAGATTCGACCCGGCTGCTCCGCAGCCCGGCTGAACCTCGGGGGCTACACCCAGTGGGTGCGCTGCCCGCCCCCACTGATTCAGCAATCAAGACAAGAAAAGAAGGAAAAACTCACCGCAATCGCCTGCTCCAGCTGCTTTGCCCGGTCCTGCTCCTCCCGGACGAAGGCCTGTAGACGCTCGCCCCGGCCGCGAAGCTGCGACCGCAAGGCGTCCGCCGCGTCGTCCTCCCGGGTTCGCGGCCCGACCATGACTTCGCTGGAGCTCGCCCACGGCTGCTGGACTGTGGTCCCGGCGCCGGATCCACTTCCACCCGGCCGCTCGGGGTTCGGGGCGGCTTGGGGCGGCACGACCACCAGGGTGCCGGCGCCCCCTGTCGCGGCCTCCGCGGCCGGCG
The DNA here is from genome assembly GCA_039707655.1 of Elymus sibiricus. Classification (NCBI taxonomy): domain Eukaryota; kingdom Viridiplantae; phylum Streptophyta; class Magnoliopsida; order Poales; family Poaceae; genus Elymus; species Elymus sibiricus. The sequence continues at coordinate 130,140,661 of CM077666.1, read as the reverse complement.
TCGGCTGCGCTTGGCCGGATGGCGCGGAGTCCGCTTCGCGCCTCTCCCCGCCGCCCGCGCCTTCCTCCGCCGGGTTGGCCCGGGGCGGCGTGTCCACGGCGATCACCTCATCAACGTCCGACCCGCCGCCGGCCGGCTCCGCCCTCCTCTCCGGCTCACCCGCTCCCTCCGGCTGCGCCTCGATGACCGTCACCGTCGGCGCCGAGCCCCTCTCCATCTCCGGCCAGGCTGGATCCGCGATGGGCCTGGCCCGCTTCGCGGAAGCCCTCTCCCACGCCTGGGCCGAGGCCTCCTCCATCGCCTTCTCGGCCTCAGCCCGGTCCCGCCAGGCGGCACGCGTCGCCGCGTTAAGATCCTGGCCGGACTGGCGGGCCTCGAGTTCCTCCTCCACGGTCCGACTCGGCGGAGGGTCGACGGCGCTGCTCCTGGTCTTCCTCCAGGTGACCTCGCCCGCCACGGCCTCCGTCGCCGCCACCGCCAAATCAAGGGCCGACCTGTACACGGCAGGCTCATCATGACGAAGGCACAAGCAAGAAACAGGCCATAAGATTCGACCCGGCTGCTCCGCAGCCCGGCCGAACCTCGGGGGCTACACCCAGTGGGTGCGCTGGCGTGCCTCCACTGATTCAACATACAAGGATCAGAAATAAGGCAGGAAACACTTACCCGATGACCATCGGGGGCTCCCGCCTCGGCCCCACGGACGGGGCGAGCCGGCGCTTCTTCTTCACGACGGCCCTCTCACGCGTCGGCCCCGCCGCCGGGCGTTTTGTGGCCGATCTCGCCTCGACCGCCTCCTTCCCGTGTGGTCGGCTGACGGTCGCCGCCGCGCGAGCCGGCCCGGCGCCTGCCGCCTTCCGCAGCCGTCTTGGGGGGTCGACGCTGGCGTCCTCCCCAGCCGAGGGCGCTGCACCGAGGGCGTCGGTCAGGCTCTCCTCATCGTCGTCCGGCCAGTCCCGCAGTAGATCTGGAGGCGGAGACTCACCTGCATTCCGCGATCCGCCGGCTGCAGCGTCGGCCAGGCGCGTTTCGACCGCCTCCTCCTTCGTCTCGGCGCCGGCCTCCTCCACGTCCGAGTCGGGCAGGTCGGCCAGCAGGATCTGGGCATTCGGCCCGTCGTGATTCCTCTGGCTGGCGAATAGCTGCGACCCTCCCGCGGCGTCAGAACACAAGAATAACGTCGAAGCGGTGAAATATAAAGACCAGGGACTCACCGCCGGCGACGGGTTCTCCCGGTGATAAGGCTCCTTCCCGAAGCTCCACTCCCCCTCCTTCAGCCCGGCCTTGGAGATGTAGTTGACCCGCTGGACGATCCCAGCCGGCGTCAGCTCCTTGGTCGACATCCGGGTCGGGTCGTGCCGGCCGCTCATGTCGCAGATCCGGTGTGCCCGGCGCTACAGTGGCTGGACCCGACGGGCGATGAAGGCCGCGATGAGATCAGCCGGCTTCAGCCCCTCGCGCTTCGTCAGCTCCCCGACCCGGCTGCAGATGTTCTCCATCTCTTTCAGCGGCTTCTTGGGGCACTAGCCCCAATTCGGCTTCTCGCGCGGTGGCGCGTCGACGAACGGCGGAAGGTTGATGACGTCGACAGCCGGGTCGGCGTTCCGGACGTAGAAAAACGTCATCTGCCACTTCTGGGCCGAGTCCTCAAGCGGCAGCTTGGGAAACAGCCCGTTCACCCGGCCGGTGACCACCGCCGCGCCGCAGTCGGACATGACGCCGACTGCCGCCCCCTGCTGCTTGAGGAAGAACATCTTCGCCCACAGCTCCACGGTCGGCAGCATCCCGAGATAGCCTTCGCAGAGCGTGGCGAAGCCGGCAACCTGCAGCACGGCGTTGGCGCCGAGATGATGTGGCTGTAGCCCGAAGAATTTGAGCCACGCACGGAAGAAGAGACTCGCGGGCAGGCCGAGCCCGCGCTCGAAATGCGAGAAGAAGACCACATGCTCGCCCTCCTGCAGCTCCGGCACCCTCTCCGAGCCCGGCGCGCGCGCGAGCAGCACCTCCGCCGGCGGCAGCCGTTTCGTGCGGCGGAGGTACCAAATATTCTGCTCCGTCATGACGGAGCCCTCCCAAGAACCTTTCGGCAGCGCCATTGGGGAGGGTTTTTCCGCGGGCGTCGAGGTTCGGCGGTGGAGAGGCAGAGAGGGAGAAGAGCGACGCGCTGCGGGCTTTGGGTCGCGGTGCGCAGCAGGCGTGGGTAAGGCATGCGGAGGCGGCAGCGTTTCGCTCGGGCGCGGCGGAGGAGAAGAGGAAGCAGACGAGGTGCGAGGGGCAGGGGTGCGAGCGCGAGCGTCTCCGTCGCACTCCCCCCCTCCTTCTCATTTATAACCATGCGATATCGTGGGGGAATGGGATCGTCTGCGCCCATGATCCCCACTCCCCCGCACTGTGCGCGCACGTTCCCCACGCACGTTAACTGCGCGGGGAAGCGCAATCGCCAACGGTCGCCGCAGTTAATCCCCCGCACGCGGGCCGAGGGCGTGTCGTGGCGGGCCCGGGCCACGGTCACGTCCCGTCACGTGCGTGGGCTGGCAGGCCTCGCCCACCGCGAGGCTGCACGTGGCAGCCCGTCGAGCTGCAGCGGGCGTGAATCGGCATACGAGGCAAAACTTATCTGGCGGGCATTTTCATTTCCCGCCCAGGCCGGGGTGCCGCGACCCGGTCCCCGGAAGCCGGCCTCCAGCGGGTGTTCCCGGCGTCCGCTGCCGCGGAGCCGGCGTGCAGCCAGGCGAAGCCGCCTGGCCGGACTCCGGCGCTTCATCAACAAACCGGCTCCTCAGGGTGGTAAGCTGCAAAGGCCCCCCTGCCTGAAGCCGGCGAACCTTCACAGCTTCGGGGACTACTGTCGGGGGGATGACCCCCGGGTAGGCGACAGAGCCCGGATCCCTTTCGGAAAATCATCGGAGCAAGACAAGTCCCTCGGGCCGGCTTGCCAAGCACGCCGGCTTCCCAGCGCGAGCCGGCTCGGCACGGCAACCCGGCCCGGCCGGCTGGCCCATGCCGGCCGGCCGGGAGGAGACGAAGCCTTAGCGACGAAGCAAGCGTGGCTACAGCACTCCTCCCTTTATACTGACAGAGCAGGCGAGGCTGCAGCTTTCCTTGCGCCCCCGCCCGAGGCGGGCAGTGTCAGGGAGGCGCGGTCCTGTAGAAACGGCGGCGCCGACCTCCCTCTGACGACGGACAAGACGCACCACAGTGCCTCGTACCCAGACTGACAAGAGACAAGACCCGCCACAGTGTCCCGTGCCAGGCAGGTGCGGCGCACCTGGCGACCCGGCAGCCCGGCGACCCGGCGACCCGGCCACCGGATCCCGGTCAATGACACCAGGGGCCCGCGCCTCTGTAACGTTACCATTGTAACCCTGGGGGTCGGCCTATAAGACCCCCAGGGAGGCCTCCATGCAGAGGACGGTCGATCGATCAGTTGGTCAGATCAGTACACATCCTAGTTAGCTCTCTTCAGATCACTCTCTCCTGTGGGATAGTGGCTCTTCACTTCCCTTTAGTGATTCCTCGCTCCACAGCACACACACTCCCGCCGGAGAGGCAGAACGGTGGCCTAGCCCCTTCTCCCTCTTCCGTCAAAACAGCTCCAGGAGTAACTCTGTAACCTTTGCGCATATCAGCTCATACGGCAGGATTAGGGGTGTTACCTCTCCGGAGGGCCCCGAACCTGGGTACGTCTCGTGTCTCGCACTTGCTCGTGCCAACCTCGCCTCCAGAGCCCACCGGCGTCCTCTCGCGGCCCCACCACTCAAGCCATCTCATGGCATCTGTCGTGAATCACGCACCCCCAGCGAGAATACCACGACAAGTGCAGATTAGCATATTATAATTTGACAAGCATGTTGAAGCAAAGCCTAGAGATTATTCCTCGACTCCCTGCGAGAAAGCAATCCCGGAACTTACAATTAATTATCATGTATCCAGTTCAAGTAATAATAGATCGGGATACAACACTGAGCGTCCTGTTACCGTGGACACGGCTATTCGAATAGATAACTTCCCTGCAGGGGTGCACTACTGTTACCCAGCACGCTCGATTACATCTGGCCAGACACACTTTCATCGGGTCATGCCCGGCCTCTGGTAATCGACACGAAGCAGCGTCCTACCTAGGCTCAATAGAGAGGTCCCCGCCGGTCTACATCCTAAGAGCTCAGGGGTCTTGGGCCATCGCCCTGTGCCCTTCGGGTCGTTGCGTGCAGGGTGAAGCCAGGCACCGCCCGTGTGTGGGCTGGCGCCGGTCCGTCCCGGCCGCAATGCTGAACTGGACGTCTGACAGAGCTTTCGGGAGAAACGTACAACGTAGAGGGGGCCATACCCATTATCCCACGTGGTGGTAGTGCGTATAGGGCCAACGACCTACTCAGATCAATACCCAAATCCGTTAGCGAATTATTAGGAGCTCGCGGTGACGATCAGTACTCCTGTCGTCCCGTCTCGAGGAAGTGCAACAAGGGTCAGGCCCATCCCTCTCTAGGGCGGTCTCTGCCTTCCCGACTGCGCCTCGTAATTATCTCGCGAGTACCCTCACGGTCAACCCGACTTCACATCTCTCGCGGGTACCCCTCGGGGTCGACCCGACTTTACCGAGGGGGCTGTCGGGAACTCAGGTCCACCTCTACCGGGGTGGTACCGCCAGTCCCTTCAGTCCCGCAGTAACAGTGAAGGTAACCGTGTGTTTTGTCATCAAGGGGGAATCCGAGGAATCACCCTCGATGGATTCCCACTTGAGGGGTTGTACGACGGAGTCGTCCTCGGAAGTGGTGAAAGAGGAATCACCCTCGATAACCACAACCGATTATGCTATGCTACAGGGCCATCATCAGAAGTGAAGTACGAGGTATCACCCTCGTCACCCGATAGTGGCTCTGCAGAGTCGTACAACTAATGGGGGTGTGCGGTGCTGTGGTCAGTCTCGGCACATCGATCACATGGATCGAGGCACAGGTACTAGAGCGGAGCCACTACAGTAAGGGAGAGGGGGCCATAGATGGTTTACCATCCAACCTATACTAAGCAGTTTAGGATAACAGGCAGGTATCAATAATCGTTACAAGAACAGGCTATGCAACAAAATAGGATAAAGCAAAGTAGCGACAATTTCTAATGCAAGCAGGAGGGAGAAAGAATAGGTCATATAGGAATGCTCAAGGGGGTTTGCTTGCCTAGTTGCTCTGCGGCAAAGGCGGGGTCGTCAGCGGTGTAGTCGGTCTCCTGGGCAGCGTCGATCTCGGAGGCTATCGGAAAGAAGGGGGGAGAAGAAACAATAAATCCACGGCAAAATGCAACAGCGATGTATGACATGCCTAAATGATATGCAGAGGTGTTTTACTGCCTATCTAAATGATTTAGTTAATTTAGGAATTTATTTGGATTTATTTTATTTAAGTTAGGCACTATTCATTTATCAGATACGGCCAAAATGTTGCATGTTCAGTATGATAGAGGGGTGTGGCAGGCATGTGAATAGGTTATTCGGATTCTACACATTTTTCTGATCATTTTACATATATAAATTATTTTAATCCGAGTTACGGTTTAAAAGATATGATTTTTCAAAGTTTTTATTAAATTCTGGAATTATTTAAATTATTTAAATTAACATTATCCGAAACAGTAATTAGGGTTTAATTAATTTAATTACAGATTAATTAGATTAATTAAATAATTAGTTTAATTAAACAGGATTAATTAAGTTAATTAATTTACTAATTAATTAATTAATTAACTAAACATTTATTTATTATTTATCTTTATTTATTTAGTTTCTTTTCTTTTTTGTTTTAACCGCGGTGGGGCCCGGTGGTCAGTGGGCAGGCGGACATGTCCGCCCGTGCCCGTTCGGGCACCGGACACGTCCGCGGTTCGCGCGTGCGCGGGCACACAGGGGAGGCGCCGGACACGTCCGGCAACCACAGCGCGCGCGGGGGCAGAGGAGCCCGATGCGGCCGGCTGCGGGCCGCGACGAGCAGCGGCCGAGCGCGGCGAGCAGGGGCAGGCGGAGGCAAGGCCAGGGGCGGGCGGCAGCGGGAGCGCGGCAGCGCCGGCGGCGGCGGACGCGGGCGAGCGAGCAGCAGCGGGAGGCGGACGCGCGGCTGCGGGCGCGGGCAGCGGGCGGAGGCCGCTGCAGGCGGCTCGGGCGAGTGCGAGCGCTGGCGAGCGACGACGGGCGCGAGGCGGCGGCGAGGCGAGCGGGAGCCGGGCGCGACGGCGCCGGACGACATGGGCGGCGACGGCGGGCGGCGTGACGGGCGCGTGCGACCGCGGGGAGAGAGCAGAGGAGGGGGGGCGCTGCTCACGTTCGCTGCCGAGGAGAGGGGGCGGTGAGGCTCGGTGGAGCCGGCGAGGGGGAGGTCGGGGAGGACGAGGGCGACGGCGAGACGGCGACGACGATGCGGGCGGCGGCAGCTGGCATCGCAGGAGGGAGAGAGGGGGCGAGGGGGTGAATGGGGGATAGGGCTAGGGTTCGGTCGGCTGATGCCTTAATAGGCCAGGGGGTGGCGGCTGGGCCGACTGGCTGGGCCGAGGCCCAGTTGGGCCAGGGGGTTTCTGTTTTCTTTTTCTTTTTTTATCTTTTAATTTCCTGTTTTCTTTTTACAGTTTCTGTTTTAAAAATAGTTAGGCACAATTTTAGTTTGTAAAATAAGAGACGTAGTACAATATTTACTATGCAATATCATCTGCCACCAGAAATTAGTTTGGACAAAATAGGATTCCATTTGAATTTTATTTAAATTGAAATGTATTAAATATTGCTGATTTGGTACTGTTTTAGTGTGTTGGGGGCATTTAACTAATTCAATAAATGTTGGTTACATTTTTATAATTGTCTATGGATTATTTGCAAAATTATGAACTATTTTGTTCTACCGTTTGGATAACTTTTAATTTTGACTTTATTTTAAATTTGAATTTGAATATGGATTATTCTCTAATTGTTTTTTTAGGGCTTAATGATGATGACTTGGCATGACTAATCAGCATAACTACTGTTTAGTAATCTGGGGATGTCACACAAGCGTATGACATAAATGGCTACACGTTCTACACTGAGGAACGTGATAAGAAGACCTCATATCAGAACAGCTCTATTCGAATAGAATGCATAACTATAGATGAAGATGATAAAAGGGTATACTATGGAACCATCGAAGAGATTTGGGAGCTTAACTATGTGGAAGTTAAGGTGGCATTATTCAGGTGCAAATGGGTCCCTCTTAGTCAGGTAAAGGTTGATGAATACAGGAAGACCTGTGTTAACATGACAAAGATGGCATATCACAAGGACCCGTTCATTCTTGCCAACGATGCAACCCAGATTTTCTATGTGAAAGACCCCTTGCATAAGAACTGCCATGTAGTGATGCGTTGGAAGAGGAGGGTACTGGGCGTCGAGGGTGTTGCTGATGAGGACGAGTACGATGAATTTGCTGAGTTGACAACCAAGGGATCACGCACCAAACATGAAGAGAGGCTTAAAATCATCAGAAATCCTAAGTTCATTCGGGATCAACCTAATGATACCAGTTCTCCCATGTACATGGGAATTAATATGTAACACTGTTTATTATGTCTATTCTGTAACTTAATTCGTTCAATTACAACTGTCGCATGTACTGAATTGTGAGTTATGCCCAGCCTTCTGTTGATCTAAGAACGATTAATATGTTGACCTTGATATGTTGTCAGCACAGGCAATGAGTTTGAACTATTTATGATTATATACCCTAGAGCTAGCGCACTCAATTGATCTCACTCCAGTATGTATGAACAGAACATATGCAATCTGGTTTGCAAATAGCACACGGTTCATTCACGAAAGCCGTGTGCCTACCAACCCGTGGCCGATGACCCCTTCACGCGTTCTGATTGGCCAGAACCCAAACCCCACGGATCGTACGTCTGCACCGATGGATGCACCCAGATCGAACGGCAATCCTCATCCCTTTTCATCACCACATGCAGTTGCAGTTGGGATTTGATTTAGGGTGTGTTTGTTTGGGCTCTTTTTAGTGGCTTCTCTGGCTTCTGCTGCCTAGAAGCTGGAGCCCAAACAAAGGGCCATTTTTTGTGCCCGCTCCTCACAGCCCAAACTCGGAGCGCTCCAGGAATACAGCCAAAAAGCTGCAGCTGAGATTTTGGGCTTCTTCAGTAGAAGCTGGCTCCAAATCATCAAAAGACAAGTTTACCCCCCCCACTAAAGTTCATTATACGCACGAATTGCCACTGCCCGGTACCTATCTGTTTCTTCTCCCCTCGATTGCCAGCCCCCCACGATCTCTAGGGTTCACCGTTTCCCGGAGCGCAAGGACGCAGCCGCCGCGTCCGCTGCATCCTCCACCGGCCACTCCCCATCACCGCACCGCCTCCACCAGCCCCAACCTCGGCCACCAGCCACTCGGATCACCGGCCGTTGCTGCAGTAACCTCCTTCACCTCTTTCCCTCTGTCCTTTGTCCGCCCCTCCCCTTCTGATAGTGTGTGCTGCGTGCCTACGTGCTCTGTTTCTGCGTGCGTGAGTGGATGAGTGCTCTGTGCTTGTATGTATGCTATGCTACGTGATGGCCGTGCTCTGTGCATGTGCTGCCTAACTACTACTATTTCATCTAGTACTAGTGAACTTCTACTAGCTTTTTGACTGCTCGATTTGGTACTAGCCAAGTGCTAGTGCATGTTGTTGCAAATTTGACTGCTCGCATTTGGTACAAGCGAACTGCTAGTGTGTGCTCTGTTTATATAATTTATAAATTTGACTACTCCATTTGGTAGTAGTGAACTGCTAGTGTGTTCTCTGTTTATATAAATTACACAATTGACTACTTGATTTGGTATTTGGGCCTGCTACTGTTACTGTAATTTGCAAACTCATACTGACATGTGTTTCCTTGTTGTACTATGTTGAATTATGTATGTACTACATAAATTGGGCACTGTTGAAATATGTTCTGTATGGATTAAATGATGGTTTGTGGTACTGACTACTGGTTTTGTACATGTATTTGTATGTACAAAGATGAGCACAACCAGTAACAGTATAAATGGTACAATTTGTTCAAGTGAGAGTGAAAGTGAAAGTGAGGTTGAATCTGACATAAAGAAGATGCAGCTCAGGAAGAAAAGGCTTCAGCGATACATGTATGTTGCATTTGTTGTTGCCATACACAATGAGAAGTATCTTATGAAGAAAGAAAGAAGAGAGGTAAGATACACAGGACAACAGTGGGTCTATGATTGCTTGGGTTCTTCGAAAGATTGCTACAGGATGTTTCATATGCATAGGCCATGTTTTGACTTATTACATGAGACTTTGGTACACAACTATGGTTTGTGAGCAACATGCAACATGTGTTCCGAGGAGGCTCTAGGGATGTTCTTGTGGACTGTTGGTAGCCCACAGTCAGTGAGCCAAGTTCAGAACCGATTCAAGAGGTCCACCGAACAATCCATCGAAAATGCAACCATGTGTTAAGGTGTTTGATGTTATTAGCTGCAGATATCATTGCACCAATTGATCCAGAATTTAGAAATGTGCATGAGAGACTGCAAGACCCTACGTTCTTTCCTCACTTCAATGGTTGCATTGGTGCTATCGATGAGACACACATATCTGTCACCGTGCTAGCTAAAGACATGATTAACCATTGCGGTCGACATGGTTATTCATCACAAAATGTGATGGTCGTATGTGACTTTGACATGAGATACACTTCTGTAGTGGCTGGATGGCCTGGTTCGGCACATGACACAAGGATATTCAAGGACACATTGGACAAGTACAAAGAAAAGTTTCCTCATCCCCCGACAGGTATTTCCTTAAAGCAATCACACAACTGAACTTGACAATGTATTGTATTTCCTGCTTGACATAAACATTCATTGTGTAGGAACACTATCTTGTTGATTCTGGGTACCCCAATCAGGTTGGTTATCTAGCACCATTTAGAGGAACAAAATGCCATCCACCCGAGTTTCACATGGGACCTGCTACTTGTAGCTTGCATTGGTATTTCCCCGAAGAGGAAGGGATGATGCAGCACAGTAGAGATAAGTATTTCCCTCAGTTATGAAACCAAGGTTATCGAACCAGTAGGAGAATCACGCAACACCTCGTTAGCAGCACCTGCACACAAACAACAAATCCTTGCACCCAATGCAAACGAGAGGTTGTCAATCTCTCAGCGGTCAATTGCAAGATTAAATTGTATGTGATAGATAGATAGATTGAAACAAAAATACAAAATAAAATAAATAAAAGAAAATGGCAGCAATATTTTTAGGGTTTTAGTAATATGATTTTGATAGACCCGGGGGGCATAGATTTCACTAGAGGCTTCTCTCGAGAAAATAGCATACGGTGGGTAGACAAATTACTGTTGGGCAATTGATAGAAAAGCAAATAATCATGACGATATCCAAGGCAATGATCATGTATATAGGCATCACGTCCAAGATAAGTAGACCGACTCCTGCCTGCATCTACTACTATTACTCCACACATCGATCGCTATCCAGCATGCATCTAGTGTATTAAGTCCATAAAGAACGGAGTAACGCCTTAAGAACGATGACATGATGTAGACAAGATAAACTCACGTATGAATAAACCCCATATTTTTACCCTTAATAGCAATGATACATACGTGTCATGTCCCTTTCTGTCACTGGGATTGAACACCGCAAGATCGAACCCATTACAAAGCACACCTCTTCCCATGGCAAGATAAATCAATCTAGTTGGCCAAACCAAATCAATAGATCGGAGAAGAAATACGAGGCTATAATAATCATGCATAAAAGAGTGCAGCCAAGACTCAAATAATTTCATGGATAATCTGATCATAAACTCACAATTCATCGGATCCCAACAAACACACCGCAAAAAGTGATTACATCGGATAGAACTCCAAGAACATCGAGGAGAACATTGTATTGAAGATCAAAAAGAGAGAAGAAGCCATCTAGCTACTGCCTATGGACCCGAAGGTCTATGGTAAACTACTCACGCATCATCGGAAGGGCAGCAAGGTTGATGTAGAGCCCCTCCGTGATCGATTCCCCCTCCGGCGGAGTACCGGAGAAGGCCTCCAGATGGGATCTCTCTGTAACAGAAACCTGCGGCGGCGGAAAAAGTATTTCGTGGACTCCCCTTGAGGGTTTCTGATTTTTCCTGAATTTATAGTGGTGGAATTAGGTCAAATGGAGCAAAGGGTGGCCCACGAGGCACTAGGGCGCGCCTGCCCCCCCCCCCCCCCAGGCGCGCCCTGGTGGCTCGTGGCCACCTCCTGGGTCTTCTGGCCCTCTCCCGAAGCTTCTAGTGTTTATCTTGTCCAGAAAAAAATCTCCAAAAAGTTTTGTGGCATTTGGACTTCGTTTGGTATTGATTTTCTGTAAAACAAAAACAGGGCAGAAAATAGCAACTGGCACTGGGCACTAAGTTAATAGGTTAGTTTCCAAAAATGATATATAATTGATGTAAATGATTATAAAAACATCCAAGATTGATAATATAACAGCATGGAACAATCAAAAATTATAGATACGCTGGAGACGTATCAGGACCTGCTGCAACTGGTAGAGAAGAAGTATTCAATTATCTTCATTCATCACTCAGAAATGTCATAGATCAATCATTTGCTGTGTTAAAACAGAAATGGTGCATTCTAAAACATTTGCCTAGCTACCCACCTAGTAAGCAAGCAAGGATTATCATTGCTTGTATGGCACTGCACAACTTCATCAGAGATAGTGATTTGTATGATTACCACTTTGCAAGATGCGACGATGGTGACAACTACTATCCTCCGGGCCATGTGGTCAACACAACTGGAGGGAACTATGCAGGAGGTGCAAATACTACCATGGACACAACTCGTAACATGATTGCTGATTCTGTGATGGCAGCGAGAGAGTAGGATTGTATTTCACCATAACAATGTATTTTGTAACCGAAGGACGGTCTCATGAAATATATAATTAATACCGTATGTTATGATGAGTTCAAAAATATTGTCATGTGCTAGAATGTCAAATTTATTAATATACACGCCATCAAACTAGTATGATCGTAGTTGGCCATCTACGACAACAACAGTTCAAATCGGGTCATTTACTGTTAAACAGTATAATCAGCACTTAAACCCAATCTACAGAAGAACTGAGGGTGTTCTAGTCATTTCAGCATGTTTCAGCATCAGCCGCAGCTGCTACAGCACAACTACCAAACGGCTGCACGTCAGCTCCAACCTTCCAGCCACAGCTAGCAGCTACAGTTGCTCCTTCCAGCTGGAGCCGATGCAGCTGCAGCCGAAGAAGCTGCAGCCCAAACAAACACACCTTTATATGCACAAAATGCCTGGTAAATGCAAAAAAAATGGCTTGAATATAGCAAAGGAGTCCCGAAATGTGCCAGAAAATCAAACCTAGGGTATAATAGCGATTGCGTACTGTGGAAAAAAATTCGAGGCGAAACGATGAAGTCACCAGCAACTGGAGTTCGAATCGCCACGTCTCCTTTTGGAAACTATGATCCTTCTTGTGAGATGCTCCGGTTTCCAAGGAGCGATCATCCAAACTTGTGCCAAACTTTACCAAAAAAATTCCACGGGGTCCTGAGAGCACGCCATGGTGACACACCGATTTTCGTGATTTTCGGACTCCATATGCATTTCCTGTAATTAAAATGCCAACAAGACCTACGCCGGTGGCCGCATCTCGCATCTGAAATGTTTGAAAATTCTTCCCATTCCTTGGACAATGAATGAAAACACGCAAAGCGGCACACAAATGATTTTGTAGACCTGCTTTGCCAACACCCACATGTAGTTGCGGTTGGGATTTCATTTATATGCACAAAATGCACGGTCAAAGCCAAAAATGGCTTAAATAAAGCAAACGAGACCTGAAATGCGCCAGAAAATCAATACTGGGGTGTAATGGTGATTGTGTACCATGGAAAAAATTTCGAGGCGAAACGATGAAGTCACCGACGATTGGAGTCCGAATTGCCACGTCTCCTATTGGGAACTATGATCCTTCTTGTGAGATGCTCCGGTTTGCAAGGAGCGATCATCGTAACTTGTGCCAAACTTTACTAATTTTTTTCCACTGGGTCTTGAGATCGCACCACGGTGACACACCGATTTTTGTGATTTTTGAAGTCCATCCACATTTCCTGTAATTAAATTACCAACAAGACCTACGCCGGTGGCCGCATCTCGTGGCCGAAATGTTTGAAAATTCTTCCCGTTTCTCAAACAATGAATTAAAACTAGAAAAGCGACACAGAAATGATTTTTACACCTTCTTTGTTAACACCCACATGTCGCTGCAGTAGGGTTTTTTATTTATATGCACTAAATGCATGGTAAATGCAAAAATGGCTTAAATGTAGCAAACGAGACCTGAAATGTGCCAGAAAATCAAACCTAGGGTATGATGGTGATTGCGTACCGTGGAAAAAAATTTGAGGCGAAACGTTGTACTCACGTCTTCATTTCAAAATTACCACGTCTTCATTTCAAAAGAAATTATGCTGCTCCTTGATGTAAATGTTTTCCAATAGCACACGATTCATTCACGAAAGCCGTCTGCCTACGAAACCGTGGCCGATGACCCCTACCTACTGCGCGCGATGTGAGTCATGCGTTCTGATTGGCCAGAACCCAAACCCCATGGATCATACCTCGTCTGCACCGTTGGATGCACCTAGATCGAACAGCAATCCTCACCCCTTTCATCACCACATGCAGTTGCAGTTGGGATTTGATTTATATGCACTAAATGCCCGGTAAATGCAAAAAAATGCTTAAATATAGTAAAGGAGACCCGAAATGCACCAGAAAATCAAACCTAGGGTATAATAGTGATTGCGTACTGTGGAAAAAATTCGAGGCGAAACGATGAAGTCACCGGCGACTGGAGTTCGAATTGCCACGTCTCCTTTTGGAAACTATGATCCTTCTTGTGCGATGCTCCGGTTTCCAAGGAGTGATCATCCAAACTTGTGCCAAAATTTACCAATTTTTTTGCACGGGGTCTTGAGAGCACGACACGGTGACACACCGATTTTCGTGATTTTCGGACTCCGTCTGCATTTCCTGTAATTAAAATACCAACAAGACCTACACCTGTGGCCGCATCTCGCATCCGAAATGTTTGAAATTTTTTCCAATTCCTTGGACAATGAATGAAAACACGCAAAGCGACACACAAATGATTTTGTAGACCTTCGTTGCCAACACCCACATGTAGTTGCAGTTGGGATTCGATTTATTTGCACAAAATGCATGGTAAATGCAAAAAATGGCTTAAATATAGCAAACGAGACCCGAAATGCGCCAGAAAATCAATACAGGGGTGTAATGGTGATTGTGTACCGTGGAAAAAATTTCGAGGCGAAACGATGAAGTCACCGACGATTGGAGTCTGAATTGCCACGTCTCCTATTGGGAACTATGATCCTTCTTGTGAGATGCTCCGATTTGCAAGGCGACACAGAAATGATTAAAACTAGCAAAGCGACACAAAAATGATTTTTACACCTTCTTTGCAAACACCCACATGTAGTTGCAGTAGGGTTTTGATTTATATGCACTAAATGCATGGTAAATGCAAAAAAATGGCTTAAATGTAGCAAACGAGACCTGAAATGCGCCAGAAAATCAAACCTAGGGTATGATGGCGATTGCGTACCGTGGAAAAAAATTCGAGGCGAAACGTTGAACTCACGTCTTCATTTCAAAATTACCACGTCTTCATTTCAAACGAAATTATGTTGTTTGTGCACACGGGCTCATAGAGGCTTCCGTTTGCGTAGGCCTTTCCGCGTCGCGCCCGGCGCCCTTTTTTCACCGAAGCCGCCAACACCCCCACCCGCCCCACCGCTTGCCCCCATTTCACTCAACAGTCCACATATTCTACCAAAACTCCATCGCCAGCTCCCCCCTCCCCAGATCCACACCAGAACCCTTTCCGGCACCGGCGTGCTCAACCTGGCTGTGTGCCCGCTCTTCGGCGTCAACCCTACCTTCGCTGTCGTTCCCAACACGCGGCTGCCCGCGCCTCGCCGTCTTCGTTTGCTCGCCAGCCGCCCTCGGCCATATCCATCCTATAACCATCGCCTCTCCTGTCGGGTTTGGACAAAAACCTGTCAGTTACTGCTCTCCATCGCGGTAAGGCATATTTCTTTGCGATCCCTCTTCCTATTTGGTTCTGTATGTTCCCAAATTGGCTATAAAATAACGGAGAGCGTATATATGTTCATTATCTACCTTCCTAACTAGTACATATGAGTTGTATTTGTTCCAATTAGTTATTGTCGATTTACAGATCGTGGGCACCCGAATCACACAAAATGAACGAATTAGCCATACATTTTCCAAATTATTACATGACATGTCTAGACAGCTTGCTACCAAGTTGTTAGCTTTATGCTTATCCCCCTTTTCTGAATTTCGCATGTGTTCTCTGTAGATGTCGAGTAGCAGCGACAGCACTGATGCTTCAGGCGATGTATCTTCATCTGAGTCCGACAACCCTACGTCTCTAGCAGATGATCAGGGATCAAGTAATCTGGAATGGGATAGAGCTGCCACAATCACCCTTCCGGTCAGGACACGGAAGAACGCTCCAAGAAAGCCCACACACCAGCCTAAAGGTGTATATGAAGTAACCGAGATCGATTTAAAGTCTTGGGCTCCAACTAAACCAGATAAAGCACGCACGAGGTTTAGGAGTGTGTGTGGATTTGTTGGCAGGGCAAGGCTCAACATTAATCTGCCGGGGTTTCGAAAGGCTGACACAGAAACATGGCACAGGATAGTCCGGGAGATCATGGATCACTTCAACGTTCCAGAGCAGTGGAGAATGCAGGTGGAACATGCTTCACTGAAGAAGGCCAGGGATGCTTGGAGAAACTGGAAGCACGTGTTGTACAAGAAGTACTTGAGTGAAGGCAAGGACCCAATCCCCGCATACCCCCAAATTACAAAGGCAGACTAGGCAGAATTCAAAAGGGTCAGGGCAACTACAGATTTTACCGAGAAGAGTGCCAAGCAATCGAACTTCAGAAGAGGAACACACACCCCCACCGTATGGGTGTGGCAGGATACTACGGCATGAAACCGATATGGGACCAGGAGGACAAAGAAGCAGTAGCTGCAGGTGGGAAACCGGCCTTTAGTGACATCAGGGGCGAACGCGCTAGACACTACTTGCGGGCATGTGCAAGGAGGCGTGACGACGGTTCTTATTACTTTGAAAACTCACATGATGAAGAACTGTATCGCGCGATGTTAAAGACTTCCACCAGCAACCCTGGAAGGTTCTACAGGAACTCAGGGCCATGTGACATTCTGTCCGATGCTCTGGCAACAAAAGAGCCCCCCGACCATGCAAGGGGTATAGGTGTCAATGTCCCGCACAAGAGGGCTTTCACACTCAGCAAAGAAGAGAAGCTCGCCATGAAAAAAGCGAGGAGTGAACAGAAAAAGAAAGAATTGTATGAAATGTGGAGGATGGACATGTATCTGAAAGTTTGAATGGAAATTGAGGAGTCAATGATGATGCAGAAGACTCTAACACTGAGAGATAGCCAGCAGATGGGAGGGGAGGCGGGCATGGACGATGCTGCTTATTGCGCGACAACACCACACAAGAGTAGTTGTGCATCAGCTGACTCCAGCGACACTGAGACTGCAGCTGCACATGATGATGCTATATCTGATCTATCTGGAATGAAAGACAAACTGAGGGGCGTGCTTACACATTATGAAGGTACGTTAAAATGTGCAACATCCTGGGTTTTGCCCCCCCCCCCACTCAGAAGGTGGTGTGCCCTTGTGTCTCACCCCCACCGGCAATCGACCAACATCTCTTGGCATGTCAGAGGTTCCCATATAGACTACCCTCGTCAGGCATCGAATGGAGCCAGACTCGACTGATCTATCCTAACCGGGATCAACTAGCGCATTAGCTATAACCGTGGGGCGTTGACTTTTGCCAGGCCAGCTGGTGAATACTGCAAAAGCTTTTGTACCTGTCCTCTCTCCATCCTTTTGGGCGTTCCCCTGCAGAAGGTTATCATGCCTTTACTACATTGGAAACCCAAGCAAGGTTTAACTACCTGCCCTTCTTGTCACATCTTTTGGTACACATCCAGCGATGAACCGGTGGTCGCCCAATCACCAGCCTCACATGTAAGTTTGACAATCGTGTTCGGCATCGTGTCGTATGGCCCAAATGCACACGCATGGTCTAAACAACTACACAGAGGTTTGAGAGTTGCGTGCCTGGCCGCATGGACGTACCCGGCGCATGGGAACCAAATAGCTCATCGACAAATGAAGCAACAAATGGCTATTATACATGGGAACCTGCGCATGGTTTAACTACCCGACCTTTTTTTCCTATCTTCTAGTACATAGCCAACAACGAAATGGTAGTCGTCCAATCACCAGCCGCACATGCAAATTTGATTATCTTGTCCGGCATTGTGTCGTGACCATCCCAGTTGTGCACGCATGGTCTCGACAACTACACATGAGCATGAGAATCGCATACCCGGCCGCATGGACGCACCCGGCGCACGAGGACCAAACGGCCCTGTGGCAAACGAAGAGTGATTTAACCAAAATCAACAATGCCACTTCATGTGCACGAGGATCTTCAACTTATATGTTTAACACGTGTAAAATCACTGAAATATTTATGCCCCCATTGTAAAGCATGGGTAATTAATTTTTTTGAGACAATCTCGCCCAACTTTATTTATGTAACCACAATGTTTACAGGTACAAAAAGAAGATCACCGGGCTGGCCAAACCAGATATGGCGGCCAAACCCTAAAGTTAAAGCATGCTTAGCGAGGTTGTGAGCCCCGGTATTCGAGGCTCTATACTCGTGGACTATATTACAGGACATAAACAAAGCCGAATGATCTATGATTTCATGTATTATTGCTCCATACTCTGCTGATGATATTTAACTCCGTCCACCACTGTCTTGCAATCCGACGCCACATGGATCTTTTGCACGTAAAGATCGTTCGTCAAAGCTATGGCTTCTCTAACAGCCATTGCCTCAAGAATTTCAGGATCTGAAATGTTTCTGAAAGTTCTACAAGATGCTCCAAGAAAGGTACCTCCTGAGTCACGACTTAACGCAGCGACGACACCATAGCTCCCATCCCTCATTACTGCAGCATCAGTGTTGAACTTCACATGGTCCGCCGGTGGCGCCACCCACTTAGATGACCTTGTCGGCTGAACCCTGGCTTGTCCACTGTTAGGCTTAGCTAGTACCTCCATATCAGCCAGGATAGAATTGATGAAACAGTGAGTAGATAGCGGACTTTGGAAAATCTCTTCGTGCATAGCTTTCCGCCTAGCTTTCCAAATTGCCCATAAGAAGACCACCATCCTTGTGAACTCGTTATGAGTGAGAGTTTCATGCATCGAGCACAGTGATGGCTCGAGAATTTATGATCTTATTCGAGTGATTCTTATTTGGTTTTCATCGGATCTTTGCCACTTCTCGGTTATTTCTAACGCTAATCCTTCAAAAGAGAAGAAAACCCGTTTTTCCATTGTTTGGCAGGAAATATCATATATGAAAGGAAACCAAGGAGGATTACTAGGAATCAAACCAAATGGAACAACTTCCATGTGGAGAGCCAAGTCAACAGGCACACCAGAGCAAAAGATGGCCTTCCATGCGAGAGCCAGCGCTCACATAAGCGGACGTATGAGGTGCCAGCAACTCCATCACATTTATACAAGACACTTTGTGAAGGGACCGAGGGGAGGAGAGAACCCTAGCTGCTGCCACCACAACCAGAACAGAGAAGGAGGTGATCCGAAGAACCTTTGGAGATCTTCTTAGTTTTGGTCCTTTCATCTCCATCATCATCTCATCCTTCACTATTGTAAGAGGAATTCCAAGTCGTGAGAACAAGTTGTAACTCTATTCATACTCATCTGGAGATCAAAAACTATTTGAATTATCCATTTCATCTTATTGTGGATCTTCACGGTATTATCGATATGGTTTTCATGGGTTTAATCTCTGGTGTGATTGGTTTCTCTCTTATGATGCGTGAGTAATTCCCTTAGGCGTGGAAGATGTAGGTGAGTGGTAAGATTCATTTGTGCCTGATCTATATGTCGTTATTTGTGTTTGTAGTCTTATGATCTGTCTAGTAAATTGTTATACTGTGATGAACCCTATGCGTGTTGTCCAATTTAAGGGCCCAGGCAACACGATCTCAAGATCTACACAGGTAACACATATTGTTTAGGAAATCTCCGACCTCTGACGTTACAGGTGGAGACATCTATCAGGACCGAAGACAACATAAGATAACGGTGATCCATGAAACTTAATGCTTGGTTCCAATCCGAGTACCTTAATTGTGGAGACGACCACTCTGTGGCAACGACGAAGCAGGACCATAGAGTGAAATGTAATCCCGCGAGGAGGAGTTCCATTGCTTTAGGGTGATCTGCCTACAGAACAAACATATCAAATACTATGAATACGATACAAGGTAACTGGTATTACCGCACCGACACACTTGATATATACCATGAACTGAACTCTCTCCCCGCCTAATCCCTCCATTGCAGAAAACACAACCCTACTTTCACGTTTATTTATATTATTTACTTTCAAGAGTTTTTACCGTTGTTACTATAAACCTTTTATCTTTGTCACTCTGGCTAGTCCGTCGACTAGGACAGTAACGATATTCGCAGAATCACAGGCAGTTACTGCACATGAGAATTGTAACACCTTGTGTGTGACAGGAGCGCTAATATAAATACTCTTCTCTGCTCTTCGTTTGGACGATAACTAATTGAGATACTTCCACGAAAGTGCTACATAACCCTGTGTGTCTTGCAGGTCATCACACAGCCACTCCTTCGCATTCAACTCCAAGTTTGCGCACATATGTTCAACCACTTCCTCGGGAGCTAATGCCGACACACTGCTTGCCATTGTACAATCGATTAGTGCGTGTCGCCAACTGGTTGCTACCGAGCAAATAGAGCAGACCAGCGTGGGCGACATATTTCGATGGTTTAGTAAGTCGGCTGTTGGAAGTGAGTTCTGGCATAGTCACCACTGGAAAAAATTCAGCTTGGACGGAACCTTGATTACACTCTTTTTTTAACACGGTACAATTGAAATCGCCCACATACACAGGCATACACTCATGCCTATGAACACACACACGTACACCCTACCCCTATGAGCACCTCCAAGAGACTGAGCCGGCATAGCATCTTGAGATTTTACGAAGTCACCACAGTCATCGGGAACGTCTCCTCCCACTGAATGAACATAGCCGGAAGGCTGAAATAAATCCAGGAATAATGCGAGCACCAATGTCGTCGGGAACGTCTCCTCCCACTGTTTTTCTAACTATCCAATCACGGGTTGGTTCGCACCTTGATTACACTGACATGAGAGCGACGACGAATGAGGCGAGGACGTGTTGGACGAACCCTGTAAAACCCATCACGGATTATTATTATTACTAAAAGGGTTGGGCGCGCTTTGCTGCGCTGTTGGCGTTATTTGGTTTTCATTAAAAAAATACTTTCTATGTTTTAAAACATATGATGTATTAGTTTTTTGAAAAGTCATGTGGATTTAGTTCAACCAAATTTATAGAGAAATATATCAATATTCATAATATCATGAAATGAATTTTCATATTTTGTTTATTTAGTACTGGTAACAGCGTAGGCGCACTTTGCCGTGCCGTATTTCATTTTGTCGTCTATTTGATGGTTGTTGTTTGAACAGTTTAAGTTCCATGTTCGGTGCACTCCTCATTCAGACAATTTCGCTTGGGTATGCAATCGTCCTACCGCCGTTTTCTTTTAGAAGAGTACTATACCGTCTAATTGTCAAAGGTAGCCAAGAAATACACAAGATGATAGGTACACACCTAGGTTTACAGCAGGCATTGACATCAAAATTACATAGCAGCACAACAAATCAATGACTTCAACTTCAATTATCTAGAGAACCGAAGGAAAAATATACCAGGTCTGCACATAGATATCAATCTAGTTTTTTATTGAACTCTAGATATCAATCTAGTTATGCTGAAAACAAGGAAGAGAATTTGCTAGCAGAGAATAAAGTCCACACATATATCTTGACAAAAGAAACATTTGAACTCATGTTCCAAGCATGTCATAAAAAAAGTGTAAACACACCCATATGTTGACAGATTACACGAACTTTTTGAAGAAATGGAACAACCGGAACCAATCTTCCTTCGATTTCCCGCCTACGGAAGGAGCGACTACCTGTTGAGCATGCAAGGAGGAGGAGGTTGCAACCGTGGTGAGCCCCTGCCGACCGTCGTCGCTCACAGAAGATCCATCGTCAAAGCACCCGCCGAGGCCGATCCGCGGCCAAGGCCGCAACAGCGCACCGGAAGAAAAGCTACTCTCGGCACCCATCTCGTTCCTCTCTCCAATTTGTCCATGTGCGGAGGAGCAGCAGAGCAGGAAGGTGGACAGGAAGACTAGCAGCGCACCTCATCCAACCACAGCTCTGCATAGCAATCTGTAGAAACCGACTTTGAGCGACACGCGGCACGCACAGTTTGATCAAGTGGATACCGCCACTTCATGTTCTTGACACATTCGGGCTCCACAACACGTCCTCGGTCTGATCAGCGGCGTCCACTTCGGAAAAAAACCACCATAGTGCTCACACAAACGGACGACTCAGTCAAAATCGAAGACACGGGCCAATCGGTCGCCTAAATCACTCCTGAAAGTTTCCGCCCTAGGGAGCTTAGTGATTTAAAAGATTCAACTAAATTTGGGCTATACATGAATTGGAATCGAATAATCTTGGCTTACAGTTGAAAGAGCGTTGTCACAAAAGTAAATGAGTACACCTTACCTTTGTTTGCATAACCACCATTCTGGACTACACGTCGGCCAAAGGTAGTAGCAACAACTTCCTTCACAACATTAGCTTCCAAGAGGAATAAACTATTGCAGGTGATACTTTTGGTAAATTACATAGATATTACTAAAATTAAGTGAATATTTTATGACAGGTGAAATTAAAGGCAAAACAAACTAAACAGGGACAGCTATTTGTAATTGGTAATAACTGATAAGTATCCCTGCACTGTAAAATTAGCATTACCTTGTAAATAACCATATGATTCTAGTTAATTGATTGTCAGTTAACAATTATTTTTATTAAACTTCCAGATCATGTTACACCACAATACATTGGCTGAATTATCTAAATGCACTGGAATGAGGAACTATGTATTAAAAGAACAATTTAAATATATGCATGACACAATGGCTTCTTTGCTGGTTCGCAACAACTCCTAAAAAATAGGTTACTAAACAATCAGCACCAACACATTCAGCATGCATCATCTGCCATTTCCCTTGATTAATTTTGGAAACTTGGAAGCACAAGGAGTACTTGTGAAACAATACATCTCGTAATTTCATGACAAAATCCACATAAAGTCTGTGAGTAGTCCAACAACTATATCACTTGCATCCTAAACAAAAGCTCGAGGTGTTGCGATCAAGAACGTAATTTACAAATAATCATCTAATCAAATACTGGTTGTAGAATTAGACAGAAAAGATTCTTAGAATTATAATCAGAATAGAGATGGGCCGTGGTTTAACTCACTTGGAAGCTGTAGTAGGTAGTTGAGTTTACATTTGCAGCTGCCGATTGGTTCCTGAAAGACATTGATTGGTTCCTGAAAGACATAGCATGTGGACGGATCAGAGTAGAGGTGGGGAGAGTCGTTGATGCTGATGCCGCCAAGTTTAATAACATGTCGAGGATAAGTTCACTACCAAGCGACGACACTCTCCATGTACCCCTCTCTGAGGCCTTGGGTTGACTGACAGTGGTGCAGTGCAGCTAGCAGCAGTCAGACACATAGACGGCTGATAACGCGGACGAATCATGGGAAGAGAAGTTCCCATCTTCGGTTCCACGGGACCAACAAGCCGGAGAGAGGAAGAACAAGCGCAGCCACACCGCTGGATCAGGCTTGACAAGCCTCGAGCATGCCGAGATGCTTCCGCCGGCGAGAGCAAACATAACTGAAGCCCAAGAGAAGCTCCTGTACATAAATCAAAGCCAGCCATTGGTAGCTGCCAGCACCCCGCTGCACAACCCCTAGCAGTCAGCCGTCGCCTCCGCCATGGCGACCGCACCAGGAGAAGAGCGCAACTCAAAATGACGAAGACGGGGGACAAAAGCTCCACCAGCCAGTCGTCGCCTCCGCCATGGCGACCGCACCAGGAGCACGCTAGATCGCCGGATCCACGAGCACAAAACGCCAGGAGCTCGTCGGCTCCGCCACAAGTGGCCACCAACGCCGCCCTGGCACTCACCCTCGCCCGATCCAGAATATGGTGAGAGACCACTCACCCCACCTCGCCACCGCCTTCGAGGAAGACGCCGATATGATTCTGAGAGCGAGGAACCCTTATTCGCGGTGTCGCCGCCACCACCAAAACGCCAACACTCGATACCCTACCCGACAATCCTAGGGCATAGTTCCGGGGCTCTCCATATCTCCCGCCGCCGCAGCAGCCGCCGAAGATGGGAGGAGTCCATGGCCTGGCCGGCTGCCGACCGAGGGATTGGCTCTGCCTCCCTTTTGCCTCTCTCTGTACCAGTGCGAAGGGAGGGCTCTGGTACCAGTGCGAAGGGGAGGGGAAACTGGGAGAGACCAACCCTTCCCCACCGACAACCACGACCCACACAACTTAACCACTCACAAAGGGACCCACACACGCTGAGAAATTCCACCAGAGACAAGGGGGTACGACCAAGTCAAAATTGTGGATCCAATTCCAGATATGAGACCTCAATTGAATATAGGCCCTCTAAAATTAGGGAGCACAGTGTTATAACGTTTTGTTTGGATGTAGACATTCAAGACCTTGGTATTGCATTGGCTCCAATACCTAATATCCCAAGGCATTGGTATTGAGCTGCAATGCCACACTTTGTGTTTGGATGTTCTTGTATTGGGCACTTGGAATTCAAGGGAAGGAGCAATGCCAAATCTTGTTTGGATGCACATAGTGTAGAATTGGACATTGTGAAATGTATGAACAATATAATAATTGCTTGTACAAGTTTGGAAATGAAATCTGATCATCATGCCATATATTTGAGAGATTATGTATTATAATACAATAAAATTGCATGCAAATAATTTAAAAATTGGTACAAACAACATCAATTGTCCAAAATACATGAAAACTATACATTACAATATGAACTGTTCAAATATGTGAAAAAATAGGCTGAAAATTGTACATTACAATAGCTGAAAATTATACATAAGCAACATGAGCATATTATCATGCACTGGACAATATCAACTGTTCAAAAACATGAAAAATAGGCTGAAAACTGTACATTACAGTAGTATATTAGAATTAGGCTCAAAACTGTAGGTAACAGCAGCATATTATGATGAACTTGACAACACTATCAACTGTTCAAAAACATGGAAAATTAGGCTGAAAACTATACGTAACAGTCGCATATCATGATGAACTTGAGAATAACATCAATTGTCCAAAAATTATCAACAGCAACATATTATGATAACCTTGCCAACAACATTACATATTATAACATGTCTCACACCATCCAGAACACATAACAAGTCTTGTGCATCAACAATGCAACTTTAGGACAAGTTTAAAAGTCTCACACAAACTAGGAGAACTAAAAGTAGCAACACACATACATATTATCCATCAAGAGCCATTCTACTAATTCAACATCAACAACCATTCCTTCCTGAAGTTCATGGGAAGCTCAAGAAGTGCTTGGTACAAGCGTTCGCTAAGGATCAACTTACCATAAGATCGCAATATGTCACCACGAGCCAAATCAGGGATCATCTCAAGTGTGGCAAGGATTTCAGCAGGAGGTGTAACTTGGGGCAGAGGTAAAGGCTCAAGTGACTTCAAAGCATCATGAAATGAGCCTTTCATATCCCCAAGTAGGCACAGGATGGCATCACCGGTTCGCTGCTTTTTTTGTGGCACTTCAGGAGAGGCTTCATTGGGTTCCGTAGTTGGTTCTACAACAGTTTCAGCACCTGTGACAGCACCTTCACCATTTGCATGATCTTTTGAGTATATGGTGGTCATAGCATCCCAATTCTTAATGACCTTGTTCTTGTAAAATGCTACTTTCTTGTTAGCCTGCACACACACACACACATAGAGAGAGAGAGAGAGAATTGTCAAACAAAGGTATATCTTACATATGTACAATACAATCAAAATGTGGAACGGATAAATTTCTTACCGCGACATATTTAATCCACACATCTTCACTATCAATTGACAGCATGTTATTGATCCAGTCCCACCCAAATCCACTTTGAGAAAGCATCTTGCTAATGGCCTCATAATGCTTTTCAAAGGTTTTGCACCTTGAACTGATGTTTTCCTTTGTGATGGTCACATTGCACTTCTCACGCACATTACCTATAACAGCACTGTAGACATGGGACTTCCATCCATTCTGGGCATGATCGCCATTGTTGTGATGCTCAACAAGGACCTCCAGTAGTGCAATGTCCATTTCATCTGTCCATGTGAGGTAATTTCTACCAAATTTTTTTCCACCTTCTTCAGTCATGGTCCTACAAGAAAGTGCATGCACATAATATCCAAACACAAAGACAACGTAAGATGCATGTAAATTGAAACACAAAGACAGCAAGGTAATATCACACACACACACACACACACACACACACACATTATATATATATATATATATATATATATATATATATATATATATATATATATATATATATATATATATATATATTTCTTAATACGAGGCATGTACAAAATACCCAAAAGGTACCATCTAGCGCTCCAAGTGCATTGCCAAATCACTTCCATTTGTAATCATCAGGTGGCTGAGTAGAAGGACCGGGAAGCTTAATGAACTCCCCGGTTAGAGATAGAATCGTTGTTAATACATCGTCAAAGTGTGTACTAATAGTCCATAAGGAGCGCTTGTAAGTGCCACGCAGAATCCTCATTTTGATACCATGCCCAACTACCAACAAGAACATTGCCACCTTTTCTTCCACGGAAACATAGACACTGTCACGAAGACCAGCCCTCTCACGCAACATGGTGCATAAGTCATGGAAGTTTCTTTTAGTTAAACGCAGCTGATCATAGCATGTTACTTCAGCACCATCATACATTCCTTTTAGCAAATACTTCTGATGAATGTTTTTTCCTCATCGTCACTAAAGCTCCCTAAATCCCTTGGTGCCCTCTGTGTACTAAGATATGCTATCCCAAGAAGAAACGATTCAAAGTACAGTTTGGTCAAAACTATCCGTTTCCTCTTTCTTCTTTTGTTCTCCTCGTTTATGTAAGCAACCAAGTCCAAGTCA
Organism: Elymus sibiricus; assembly: GCA_039707655.1. Lineage (NCBI taxonomy): Eukaryota > Viridiplantae > Streptophyta > Magnoliopsida > Poales > Poaceae > Elymus > Elymus sibiricus. The sequence continues at coordinate 130,114,177 of CM077666.1, read as the reverse complement.
GACATGGTGCAGCTACATTACATTTCAGAAATTAGACATGCATGCCTCATTCAATCACACAAGTAAATATACAAAGCCATGGTGCAGCAAGCATTCCAAAATAATGTATCATTCAGTCACACAAGTATAACCCAAGACATGGCAAGCTATCAATCAGCCATTAAGGACAAGTCATCAATCAAAAATTGTTCCACTCATTTATGCTACAGCAACCTATCAAAATTTCAACAAGCATTCGGTCATTTAAGACAGAGCACAACAAGCATTCACTATATTGTCAAAAACTGATTTTTTTTCTAATGGGATTAGGGTTCCACTCAGAAAGCATTCACTAGTCATCAATCAAAAATTGTTCCACTCAGCAAGCATTCACTATTCAATAAGCATTTCAGAAATCATCTCATGAACATACCTTCAGTTGGCCTACAGGGATGTGCCAATCCAAGACAAATAACCTGCAGCAAAGTTAATTTAAGAAAGATTAGTATCTTAGTATGCAAACAGGTTGGGGAAGAGGGAGGAACTGTGATGGGGAAGAGGGGGAGCGGCCATCGGATCTGAACCGGAGGGAGGAGCGGCCATGGGATTAGGGTTCAGTAGGAGAGGGAGAAGGGCGGGTGGGGATGGTAGATGGATGGGGCTACCGGCGATAGGGGTGGCAGAGGGACATCCAAGGGACGGGTCACCGGCGGCGGGGATTTCTGGACCTGAGCGGGGTGGGGAGATTGGGGAGGACAGGGGGAGATGAATCACGAGGAGAAGGCCGACCGTACAAAGGGGAGAAGAAGGAGGACGGCGGGAGATGGAGGATACCTGCCGGAGATGGGAGAGAAGGAGGAGGACGGCGGCGGGAGATGAGCACCCACCTGCGCCGCCGCTGCTTCTGTCGCGCCGCTTCTCCCACTCCTCTCCGTTCTCTGTTTTCGGGAGGGTTGAAGAGGTAAGCTAGCCGGGCTGGGCAATTTCACCCGAAAACAGAGCGGGGAGGCAAGGTATTCGCGCGGGCGCTCGCTAGTCTTGGCGCGCTGTGTCCAATATCATGTTACGATGCCACGACCGAATACCAAGGACATCCAAACGCTGGCATTCGGGAGTTACAAATGCCAAATGCCAATAGCAAACATCCAAACATAGCGTAAAGGATTTTGAGGGAACCCATCACGGATCTTAGTGCGGAATCGAGTGGTCCAGAAATCGACCGGCATTTATAATTTTCCAGGCGGGTGCACCTTTGCCTCTGTACTTTGGCCCCACAAAAGACTCGAGCGAGACAAAACCAATCATACAAGGCGAGCGCCGGGAGACGCCGGAGCAAGACGAAGCCGGCCATGGGGACCCAGACCTCGGAGGCGGAGAAGGAGATGAGGGAGTGGTGCGTCGCGCTCCCCAAGGTGGAGCTCCACGCCCACCTCAACGGCTCCGTCCGCAACTCCACCCTCCTGTCAGTACTCAGTACCGCTCCCTCTCCCCTCCCCCTCCCCCTCCACAACCCCAGCCCCAGCCCCCCGCTTCTTCTTCGTATCTTCCGTTCGGTGGCCAACGTCTGCTTATCCGAGGCTAGAGCAGTGCAATTGGAGTCGTGGTGATTTTGGTTCAGTTCTTCTGCATCCTCGGCGGCAACAGCGCCTGCTCTCTCTCTTCCAGATTGTTTTGCTCACCTGATATTTATAGCATCTACTAATAGTGCCAATTTCACTACCATGATGATTTCAAGCCGCGGTAACTCCATTGTCTTCAATATGTACTTCATTTTTTTTCGAATACGCACCAAAGTAGGGAATCTATTTTTTATGAGAAATATCGTAGTATAAAACATCTGTGATTTTGTTCCGTGCCATTCATTTGTCAGTATTCTACTTTGTTATCTTGTAACAATACTACTTTGACATGTTAGAATTTCCATCGAGATGGAGTTGATATTTCTATTTTTTAGAAATTGATATACTTTTTGTTGCCATTTCTTGAACAGAGAACTCGCAAAAGAACTAGGCGACAAAGGAGTAATTGTCTTTGAAGATGTTAAGGATGTGATCATGAAGAGTAAGTGGACCATTTTCGTGTCGTTTTCTCTAATGCTGTTACCTACCCATAAGTCATATCAAAACATACTATGAACCAAATATCCATATCTTTGAAATTTTGTACTACTTATGTTTCTCTGTTGCGATATTTGTAAGGCTCGAATTCCATGTCTGCTTATTGACTCTGGTTTTAAATTTTCAACAGATGACAGATCTCTCCCAGAGTGTCTTAGGCTCTTTGATTTGTTTCATATACTTACGACTGACCATGATACAGTGACAAGGATTGCCAAGGAGGCATGTGAATCATTATTTGCTTTATTTCACATTGTTCTGCACAACATTTCTTCAGTTAATTGTTCAGACAAAACTAACAGGTTGTGGGAGATTTTGCTGCTGAGAATGTTGTGTATTTGGAAATAAGGACGACACCTAAGGTACTACTTTTGAATTTATTTTTCATATTAGTTCACAATTTTGCAAGTATGTGCGCAACGTGACTAGTTTTGTGTCTCCTTTGCTCTCGCCGCCTAGAATAATGAAGCCAAGGGGATGACCAAGCGATCCTACATGAATGCTGTTGTTAAAGGTCTTAAGTCCGTTGAAGACGTTGATGTTGTTCTATTTGATTCTAACTTAAGAAACGATGAAAAATTAAGTTGTACACCTATGAGTGATTTGGGTGGCGACACAAAGAGAAAGAAGATATATGTTAGGCTCCTTCTGAGTATTGACCGTCGTGAGACAACTTCTGCTGCATTGGATACTGTATGTTGATCTTCCACTTTATCCTATACTCTGAACAAATCTTGGAACATATTGAATAATTTACTTCCTTTCGCCAGGTTAATTTAGCCATGGAAATGAAGGACCAGGATGTAATTGGCATTGATCTCTCTGGCAATCCAGTTGTAGGGGAATGGTAAGAAATATTTTATATCTGGCTTGAACTAAATGAAAACATGTTAACTATTTGTGCTAATATTCCATGGTGCTTTCAACATTTGTTAAGGGAGACATACTTGCCTGCCCTAGAACATGCTAAAGAGCTGGGAATCCCCATCGCAATTCACTGTGGTGAGGTATGAAAACACATTCAGACAAGTTCCAAACACACTGTTTCCTTATTATCATTATTTTCTAGAAGCACCATTTGCAAATCTTTACATATATTATTTGGCCGATGAAATTAGAGCTTAGTGAACAACAGGTACCAAACAGGAAGGAGATCCAAGCAATGCTGGACTTCTGCCCTCAAAGGCTGGGTCATGTCTGCTGCCTCGACGACGAAGAGTGGAAGAAGCTCAAGTCATCAGTGATCCCGGTGACCTTATTTCTGTTCCTCGCCTTTCATTATCTGTAGCTATTCTATGTCAGCCATGCTTACCTAACTTCCAAGACGAAATTCTGCAGGTGGAGATATGTTTAACCTCCAATGTTATGACCGGAGGTGCCCCTTCTCTGGAGCTTCACCATTTTGGTCTGTACCTGACAATGCAGAACCCAAAATCCTTGACAAAAAAAAAAAACAAAAAAAAAAACAGCAAGCATCTTAACGCTCCGAGTTTCTGAACTTGTGCAGCTGACCTCTACAACGCGAAACACCCTCTGTCGATATGCACTGACGATTCTGGCCTCTTTTCGACGAGCCTCTCAAATGAGTACTACCTCGTCGCGTCTACCTTTGGTACGCCCATTTCTCTTAGAAACAGTGCCCGGGAAATCAATCAGAGGTTATTCCTCATTAGTTCCAACAACATATACTTGCTTACACCGACTCTGAACATTGAATTCGGTGTGTAAATTTTCAGGTCTTAGCAAGACCGAGCTGTTTCGGCTAGCCCAGGGCGCGGTGGAGTTCGTGTTCGCTGACGACGAGGTGAAGAAGTCCCTTAGGGTGGTGTTCGAGCGAGCAGCGATGGCGATGTAGCCCCCATCGGCCTTGCTCTCCGGTGTATTAGTATGTGTTTTCCGAGTAGATCAGGAGGAGATGAATAGAATAGAAATCTCGTGTACTGTGTGCGCCCCTGCCGGATTAAATGACGACGGCGATTCAGTATTTCTTTTTCCCTGAACCAGAACAGTTTTTCGGTTTGGTTCTTGTCAACGGAAGCACACGGAGCCCACGTAGGATCGATCGATCGTGTTCATTTGAATATATAATTGCACAATACAGAATACAGAACAGCGGCATACACTACTAGGAAAAACCTTATAGGTGGAGGCAGTAGCGCGGGTCAGAGGTACGCGCTACTGCTAATTTACAGTAGCGAGGGTGTATCAAATCGCGCTGCTGCTAAGTGGGCCCCCACAATACCCACCAGGCTACCTATAGTAGCAGCGCGCGTCCACGGCACCGCGCTACTGCAACGGCACTTAGCAGTAGCGTCGGGCTTGGACCCGCGCTGCTACTAAGGCAATCTTATCTTTCCCGCGCCCGTCCACTTCCTCACTCTCCCTCACTCACTCCCTCTGCCTCTTCCTCCTCCCGCCGTCGCCGCCGCATTGCTGCCGCCGCCCTCCTCCCTCCCTCGGTAAGCCGCCGCCCTCCTCCCTCCCTCTCCCTCCTCGTACGGCCGCCCTCCTCTTCTCTCCTCCCTCCCTCTCCCTCATGCCTCCCTCCATCCCTCCTTCCTCCTCATACGGCCGCCCTCCTCCTCTCTCCTCCCTCCCTCTCCCTCCTGCCTCCCTCCATCCCTCCTCCCTCCTCGTACGGCCGCCCTCCTCCTCTCTCCTCCCTCCTCCCTCCCTCCTCTCTCTGTTCTTGTAGAATGTAGGTTTTTTTTTAATATTTTTGGAATAAAGTAGAATTTAGAAAATTAGTAAATGTAGAATAGAATAGAAAATTAGAAAAATTTCAGTAAATGCAGGTCTTTTGAATAGAATAGAAAATTAGTAAATGTAGAATAGAATAGAAAATTAGAAAATTTTCAGTAAATGTAGGTCTTTTGAATAGAATAGAAATTTTTTATTCGTTCGATGTAGGTCTTTTGAACGAAATACCTTTAAGTATTTTAGGTATCAAATAAAATATAAAAATGTTGTATATAAGAATGTTAATAGTGAATGGTGTTGCTCATACAATTTTTATGAATGGTAATAGAATAGAAATTTTTAAGTAAAAAATAGTAATAGAATAGAAATTTTAGGTATCGAATAGAAAATATTTTAGTTATCGAATAAAATATAAAAATGTTGTTGCCAATTATATTGATGATCTAAAATTTTCACTCGGTGGATTATGCAGGATTTCTCGTGTCGCGTCTCCCTCTCCCGCTCGGCCCCGTCCCGCCCACCGTGAGCACCTCCCTCTCCTCTCTGTTTAGTTTTAGGTTTAGTTTTTTTTAATATATATGTAGATGGATGTATGTTTGCTAGATGGCTGGTTAGATGGATGGATGCATGGATGCATTATTGATTGTTGCACTTTTGTTTCATTTTGAAAAAAGCCGACAAAATGGATGCATGGATGCATTTTGCAGGGAACACCTCCGAGTGGCCTATGTTTTGCCGGAATGTTGATTCATTTCCGTTCCGGCAAATTTCAGGCGCTCAATATGTCCTATTTTAGCAAAGGTCATGCCGAAATTTTTCGTGAATTTTGGCATGACTTGTGCTAGAAAGTAGGAAACCGTCATTTGCCGGAACGGGAATTAATCGACATTCCGGCAGAACATAGGCCATTTTTATGCCATTGCTCCATATATGTAACGAGTTGACTTTCAGTCTGTTTGGGCTCCTTGCTCCATATATGAGAGAGAAGAATCCCGACTGTTGTCGTGGGGGTCGCTCTTCCTCTTCTTTCTCGTGATAGACCTTTTGGTAATGCACGGGAAGGAAGAGAAGAGCGACCATCACCGATGGTCGAAATATCAGTGAGGGAGTGCCCATCGTATACACCACGTGAGATGAGAGGAAGAATCCCGACTGTTGTCGTGGGGGTCGCTTCTCCTTCGTTCCCGTGTGCTAGAAATTTTGGTGTAATGCACTCGGGAACGAAGGGAGGAGAGAACATCACCGACGGTCGAAATGTGAGAGTGGAAGAATCCCGACTGTTGTCGTGAGGGTCGCTTCTCTTTCTTTCCAAGGTGCTAGACATTTTGGTGTAATGCACTTTGGAAAGATAGGAGGAGCGACCATCACCGACAGTCGCAATATCAGAGAGGGAGTGCCCACCATATACACCACGTGAGATGAGAGTTTTGCAAGGAAGACTCGATGGACCGAAAGTCAACCCATGCTGAATAGTGATCTGTGTGTTGAGTTTCCTGGTAATTGCCGTCGATCGATTTTTAATCTTTGAATTATGAACATAGGAAATGTCTGACGATGATAGGATCCCTGAGTGCGAGTACTGCTCCGACGACCGGGGTATGTGCGACAGGCCTCACCTGGAAGACGGTAGGCGCTTCACCATCAAGCCCGACGAGACCTTCGATGTTTTTACGGTACGTCACAACGACAAGTCTTTTTTCATAATTAAGCATGACTTCTCCTTCTTTGCTTCAACGTGTAATTTCAGTTTTTTACAATTCGACAAGTGCATCCCCTGCCATGCAAGACCTTATGTCTTGGATAAGCTGGATTTTGAAGATCGTGAGAATATGGAGACGAAGAGAGTTCACCTGAGGACCCAACATGGTTACGCTTTTGCCGTTAAGCTATACAATGCAGTGAACCACTCCAATTTTGGTTGCTCAAATTGGAGAGCACTATGCAAGGCATATGGATTTTAGGAGGATATGCATGTCACCTTCGATATTCGTCCTGAAGATGACATTGAAGATAATATCGACATTTGGGTCGATGTGGATACACTTCCAGTTCTACCTCTATGTGAGTTTGTCAAACATATTTATTAAGTAATTTATATTGTTTATTTAAAAATAGTTGACAGCTTATTTCCATTCTTCAAGAAATGTACGGAACATAGTAGACAAAACCTACTACAGTTATAGCTCTGAACTAACTTGCGAGGAGAAAAATCACACTACAAAAAAAAAGACACATCCGTGACATTATGGCCCGAACGAAAAAAATTTCTGTCATGGTTGTGACACTTCTATGACAATAATTGTGACAAAAACACGTATCATCATAGATGTGGTGGGCTCCTACTTCTATGACAAAAAAATATGACAGAAAATGGGCTTTTCGTCCTGGGCGGGCCGGAGACGCACCCGCATGACATTCTTTGGGCCGTCCATGACGTAAAAAATCATGGTAGAAGTGAGGCCGAGGAAATTTTCGGGCAATTCCAGGTTATGGTGGGTGGTCGGGGCCGAGCGATGCAGTGTGGTTTGCGTGTTTCTCTCATACGCGCGCGTGTGTGTGAGGCGTTCGCTAACTGAACCCGAGCGAGGCGTTCGCTTACTGAACCCGAGCGATTGATCGATCCCTCGCATTACTACACGTACTGAACCCGAGCGATCGATCCCACTGTGTACTGAAGCCGAGCGATCCCTTCGCTGCTAACTGAACCCGACCGATCCCTTCGCTGCTAACTGAACCCGAGCGCTTCCTTCACTGCTAACTGAACCCGATCGATCCTTCTCGCTGCTTACTGAAGCCGATCGAGCGCCCATACGAGATGTAACCAGCCGGTGTTGGGTTGCCTCTCGATGAACAGTGCCCGTTGCTGCCGCGCGCGCGATACACATAGACACGAGTCGAGACACATCGATCGAGCCGGTTGGTTGGTTGTGGATGAACAGTTCCCGTTGCTGCTGCCCGCTCGTACGCCCCACCCCAACCGGTGGGTTGGCTGTGGATGAACAGTACCCTGGCCGTGTGAAGGTGGTTGGCGCTGGATGAACAGGACCCCAAGGAGGCCAGCCGGTTGGGGGTGGATGAACAGGACCCCGTGGAGGCTGGATGAACAGTAGCCGGTGGAGGCTGGAGGAAGTCGACGGTGGATGAACAGTAGCTGGTGGAGGCTGGAGGGAGGTCGACCGTGGATGAGCAGTAGCCCATGGAGTCCCGTTTTGCGGTACGCCACACCCCTCCCGATGAACAGGACCCCCGTTTCGACCGTAGGCAGTTGGGGAGAAGTCCGTTTCCTCCGTTTTGCGGTATGCCAGAGCCCTCCTGATCAACAGGACCCCGTTTCGACCATAGGCGCTCGAACAGAAGTCCATTTCCTCCGTTTTGCGATACGCCAGACCCCCAGCCAATGAACAGGACCCCGTTTCGACCGTAGGCGGTCGAACAGAAGGCCGTTTCCTCCGTTTTGCGGTACGCCAGACCCCGAGTCGATGAACAAGACCCCGTTTCGGCTGTTCCGTCCAAGCCGGTTGGCTCCCGATGAACAGGACGCGTTCCGACCCAGTCGCTTGGCTCCCGATGAAGACGATGCTGTTTCCTTCGTTCCGACCCAGCCGGTTGGCTGCCGATGAACAGGAGGCCGTTGCTGCCATCCGTTGCTGCCATCCGTTGCTGCCATCCGTTGCCTCTCTCCATGTACACGAGCCCTGGCCATACGTATGCACGAGTACGCGTTCGAAACCCCGCCCATATATATACGTACGTGGCCATATTTTTTGTTGTGTGGCTGTACGTACGTGTACACAATTTAGACTTGGCTGCCTGAACTGCTACATCGGGGGCTCTACTACAACACGTGCCGCTCCTTACACGCCCACGGTTCATCGTTGCAGAGAGACCGAACGACCAGTATGTACGTACACGTTCGCGACCAGACAAACAACGCTACGTACGCTTCGACCGGGTGGGTCCCAGCTGTCAGGGAGGATTAGGAGGCACTTCTTTGCGTGCGAAGATATAGCTGCTGGGTCCCAGCTGTCAGGGGGGAGGAATCATTTTTTTTGCACGTAATAAGGAGGCTCTTCCTTGCGTGCGAAGATGTAGATGGTGGGTCCCAGCTGTCAGGGGGAGGAAACATTTTTTTCCGCGTAATAAGGAGGCACTTCCTTACGTGCGACCATGGACCTCGTGGGTCCCAGCTGTCGGCCTATCCACGTACAGTTCTCTTCTGACAGCTGTCGTTCGTTGACCGCATTGACGACGCCGTACCGAGTGCAGCAAGGCGGTGGACGACGACGAGGCCTAGGAAGGGAATGACCCGGAGCCAGGGAAGACAAGGCAGTGGTTGCCCATGTGAAGGGAAGTACGAGGATTTACTGGTTCGGCTGCGGTGTGAGGCTGCCATCGCCGGAGAATAATAGGAGGTGTGGGTGAGTAGAGGGATGGCCTGGCCAGCAGTGGGAGTAGGGTTTGGCGGTGAGGCCTGCGTGGTAGCACAGCTGGCCACGGGAGGCAGGAGTAGGCGGTCCCGCTGGCGCTGGTTTGGGCGACTGGAGCAAGAAGATCAGAGATTGAAGAAGCAGCACGGTTGTTGACTAAGTTGACAAAGCCCTGCGTACGCGTCAACTTGGTAGGCCCATAAGTCAGCCTCCAAATCAGGTGGGTCCCAGCTAATAGGGGGAGCAATCATTTTTCTTGTGCGTAATAAGGAGGCACTTCCTTGCGTGCAACCATGGACCTCGTGGGTCCTAGCTATCAGCCTCTCCATGTACAGTCCTCTTCCGATGGCTGCCGTTCATTGACTGTGTTGACGATGCCGTGCCGAGAGCACCAAGGTGGTGGACAACGGCGAGGCCTAGTAAGGGAACGACCCAGAGACGAGGAAGACTTGGCAGTGGTCGCCCACGCGAAGGGGAGTACGGGGGTTTACTAGTTCGGCTGCGGTGCGAGGCTGCCATCGCCGAAGAATAACAGGAGATGTGGGTGAGTAGAAGGATGGCCTGGCCAGCGATGGGAGTAGGGTGGGGCGGTGAGGCCTACGCGGTAGCACAGCCGGCCACGGGAGGCGGGAGAAGGCGGTCCAACCAGCGCTGGTTTGGGCGGCTGGAGCAAGAAGATCAGAGATAGAAGAAGTAGCACGGCCGTTGGATTAACATCCAATGGTCACTGCTGCTAGAATCGTTTGTTGACTAAGTTGACAAAGCCCTGCGTACGCATCAATTTAGTAGGCCCAAGTCAACCTCCAAATCTGTGGCAAACATCATACAACACATTTGCTATTATTTTTAATAATTTACAACCCATTTTCTCTTTCTTAAGGATTTTTTTGCAGCACATATTCTTTTTGTTAGCATTACAGCCAATATTCTGGCCACGGTTAAAAATTTCAATGAAATTTTGCATATTTTGGTGGGCTCCGAACTGTTTTTAATCCCGATGTTTTGAGTCTGATTCAGACTAATTTGAAAAATAAAATTATATTAATTATAATCCAATGATATTTTCACCGCAAAAAAATCCAATGAAATTTAAAATTTCAAAATCCGGATGAAACGAAATTTGAAACTAATTACCGGTTGCTGTGTTTTTTTAAAATTTACAGCCCATTTCTTATTGCTTATAGGCCATTTTATTTTTTTAGGGAAATAGGCCATTTTGTGGGCAAGCCGAATGCATCCCTCCTCGTCTTGAAAGATTTGAAGCCCAGCAGGGCTGAGAAAAGCAAGCAGGCCTCGGTTGGGTATTGTGCAAAAGAAAATAAAACTGGGCAAACCGTTTCAAGACAGAAAACAAAACTGGGCTGGTGATGTGGTAAACATAAAATAAAAGACTGGTCATTGAAATTTTTGAACTATTTTTAATCCCAAAATTTCGAGCTCGATAAAAACAAATTTTAAAATATATTTAAATTATGTTAAAATCCAATGAAATATGAAATAATAAAATAAATTCGCAATTTGAAACTAATTGCCCATTTGATGTGTTTTTTATATATTTACACCCCATTTCATATTACTCACAAAATTTACAACCTTCTTTTATGGCCAGGCCGAATGTATCCCTCGTCGTCTTGAAATATTTGCAGCCCAGCAGGGCGGGGAAAAGGAAATCGGCCTGTGTAGGGTATTGTGCGAAAAAGGTGCGCTAGTCATTTTCACAGACAAAAAAAAAACAGTTGGGCTCATCATGTTGTAAATAAAGCCTGGGCTAGACGGGCCACAGACGCCGCACAGCCCAGTTGATACCCTGCTCCGTCTCAACAACAACAACAACAACAACAAAAAACTGCTCGAGCTACTGGGTCCCAGGTGTCAGCCGCTCCTTGTGCAATTCTTTTGTTTATTGACTACATTGACAATGTCGTAGGTCCCGGATGTCAGCAAACCATTAGGAGGAAGCATTTTTTAATGTAATAAGGAGGAACTTGCTTGCGTACGGCTATGGACCTGGGGGTCCCTACTGTCATCCTCTCCACGTACAGTCCTCACCGATTCCTATCGTTTGTTGACAGTCGCTCGTTGTGCAATTCTCTCTTTTATTGACTACGTTGACAATGGGGTGGGACCAAGATGTCGGGAAACCATTAGGAGGAAGCATTTTTTTTCTTGTAATAAGGACGCACTTGCTTGCGTACTGCCATGACCCTGGTAGGTCCCTACTGTCATCCTCTCCATGTACAATCATCTCCTGATTCCTCTCGGTTGTTGACCATGTTGACAATGCCAGAAGGCAGTGCCGCGGCGAGGGAACCAAAGTGGAGGACGACGACGAGGCCTCAGACGGGAACGAAAAGGAGTCGTGGAAGATGTGGCAGTGTGGTCGGAAACGGAGGGGAGTACGAGGGTTGGTGCGGGGTGGGGATGCCGTCGCCGGAAAATAACAGGAGGTGGGGGTGGGTGGGTGGGGGGTGTAGAGGGATGGCCTGGCACCGGTTAGGGTACGGTGGGACAGCAATGCGTGCGCGGCTGCGTAGCAAGCCGCGGAAGGCGGGAGCAGGCGATCCCGCTGGCGTTGGTTTGGTTTGGGCGGCTGGAGCCTGGAGGAAGAAGATAAGAGATTGAAAAAGCACGACAGACGTTGGATTGACATCCAACGGCTTAGGATGCCACAATCGTTTTTGACTAAGTTGACAAAGCCTTGTGTACGCGTCAACCTAGTAGGCCCACAAGTCAACCTCTTAATCCGTGGCGGACAAATACAACCCATTTAAAAATATAACAGCCCATTCCAAACGTTCAATCGGAAAGTTCAACATTCAGAGCAAAGTAACAGGACTGATTCAGAGATAGAGTACTGAACTTCCATGTTGACAACCATCATAGCCAACTTAACTATCTACTCCCAGTAATACTCAAGTTTAGAACAACTAACATACTCTTAGCTAACTAGACGATCCCGGCCGCCATCTGCGGCACACGCTAAACGCCGGCACCGACGCCCTCCTCCTCGCCTCGGACTTGGCAGAGGTGCGATAGGGCGCGTTGCTCGCGCCCGTTGGCTCTTTCCATGCCGGCGTGATCCACCGAAGCTTCGGCTTCTAAGCGGGAAACCAACTTGACGAGCTGGTAGTAAAATTCAGTGTCGCGCATGCGTGCGTGCCCGACAGCCTCTAGGGCTATTCGCCAGGCGCCGGCCTCCACGTAGTCGGCCCAGTTGCGGGCGCTCTGCTCACGACACAGAGCGGTGGTGCGCTGCTCCTCCTCCATGCTCTGCTGGCGACGCAAATCGGCGGTACGCTGCTCCTCCGCCATGCGGTCGTGCTCCAAGGCATCCTCATACTCTGCATTGCCATCTAAAGACCGCCAGAATGCCTCCTCCCCTCGTCTGCCTTCCCGTGAAAAACCGAACACTAACTCCGGTGGTGAGCGCCTCTGGCATCGCCTATTGATGCCGCGCGGGGGCATGATGGACGTGGCGAGAGCGAGGGCAAGTGGCGAGCGATGTGTGGCCGGTGGGGTCTTGTGAGGATAGGGTGCGTTGGGTGAAGGTGCCACCGGAGCACGCCGGGAACCAGTAATTATAGGCGGACAGTAGGTAAACCCGCGTGTCGCGGGAAACATGAAGGTCATCGGAATTCAATGCATAAGCAGGCATGGCTTTTAGTGCGCCAGCTTGCCGTGGAAAACTGGAAAAACTGAAATTACGTATGATTGTGTCGTACTCCCATCCCGTCCCGTAAGTGCTGGGTCGCACATCGGCATGAAGGTCAAACGAGTGCACTCGATTCATCCAGATGAGGTACGTGCGTGATCCGCTGGTTATTCGTGTAGGATCGAGTCGGTCTGCGTGAGCTACTGGGTCCCTGGTGTCAGCCGCTCGTTGGGCAATTCTCTCGTTTATTGACTACGTTGACAATGGCGTGGGACCCAGATGTCAAACCATTAGGAGGAAGCATTTTTTTTGGCTTGTTATAAGGAGGCACTTGCTTGCGTACTGCCAACGTTTGAGGGTACGGTGGGGCGGCAATGCATGGGTGGAGGCGCAGACACCCGTGGGAGGCGGGAGCAGGCGGGACTCACGGCGTGGTTTCGTTTGGGCGTCTGGAGGAAGAAGACAAGAGATAGAAGAAACACGACAGATGTTGGATGTCAATCCAACGGCTGGCAGGCAGAATCGTTTGTTGACTAAGTCGACACCACCTTGGATAGGCTTTTTCCTTGTGGGTCCCAAATGTTAGAATCCAAATCTGTCATGGCCATGCAGCCTTTCTTATTAGGAATTACAGCCCATTTGGTGTGCTAGCTCAAAATAAGTTTGTGGGTGCTGGCGGGCGCTAAGCGCTTGGGTTCTGTAATGCACAATGAGATCAAGTAGCCGGCGAGAGTGATGTTATTTCCCTTTGTTGGGATTTGTTACCATATTTCTCTCTTAATTAAAGAAATGGTAAGCCATTAGCCTTTTGCAAAGAAAATATGACAGCCACAGCCGAGTTGAAATGGGCAACAACATCAAACTCCAGCTTAATTACAAACTGTACAAAAGCACGAGGGTAATTGTTCATTAGGTTTAGACTAAACCCAGATTGAAAAGGGCAACAACATCTAACTCCACCACTGTTTTCGGCAGCTGTCACTATCAAATGGATCGGTCAGATCCATAAAATGAGCATCCCGGGTCGTAAAACATAATGGAATATGACCACAAGATGATGTAAAAAGAAGCCTGGCTCGTTCAGAAGCCCTTTTGTCCACCTGAAAGTCCTTTTTTGCTCTTCGACATATCCATCCATCAAAACTTCGTTCTTAATATATTTAAGCCTGATGGACAATAGTACCCTCGCATTCAACAGGAAGAATGTGACAAATCTAGTGTTTGCATGGGTGGCTACATATCCTTCTAGCGTTATTGTCTTCAAACGAATGTGATGAGAACTGAGAAAATCCCGGTGCTTACGATGCCACCGATTGGTTATACCTTTTGTACCCCGTCCTGTTGCCTAAATAGACATGAAGATTGAAAACAGTTAAGGTCTAAAAAAAGAGTATGTGGAAAGAGCAACAACTGAACGGTTAATTCTAGTACACTATATATGGGCTTCCAATGTGCGTGAAATCATCACCTTTATATACAACTTCTCCAGGCATGGAAAGCATCACAACAAGCCAATAATCTTGTTCAGATCAAAAGTATTCATACTGATATATAAGATCTTGACAGAATCCAGCACCACTGATAGGCTATCCATGGACAAACTCTTCATTGAGCATATAGAACATAATATTAGTACAAAAAGTGTACTCCAAGATGATATAAAACTTATCCGCACAAATGAAAAATGCAGCTTATGATTACAAAAGTGCAGATGATAATATGCAGTACCTGGATAACTATGGAGCCAAACACCATCTTGAAATGATCACAGAGATCATGAATTACACCCAAGGTCTCCAGTTTAGGCACAGAGACGACATTTATTTGCGAAGGTGAATAACAAGAATCAAGGATGAACCTTTGAAGTGAAGGCGCATCTTCGATGATGAGCTCCCCTACGTCAAAAGAAATTCCAATTCTTACAAGGTTAGGCGACTTTATTCGGAAACAACCAATTTTAACTGTCAAAACAAGCACTAAGCACTCCAGGGCAAGGCAACTGGATTGGATGATGCTGTGCAGTGAGGCCTCCGATATACGAACCAGAACAAGTGAAAGTTTTTTGAGAAGTGGGAGTCGAAGCTTTTGTATCAGATTGTTTAGTAGTCTGCACAGGGCAAAGGTGGCAGTGTGGAGAGAGGAGGAAAACCGTGAGATGGACATCGGTGGCGACAGGTCAAATATATGGCGTTCGGTTCGTGGTATGTCAGTTTCGTAGGAATAATAGAACTCAAGCATCTGGAGTTTGTGGAAATCAGGGGATGTCAGCTAGGCGTTCACCATGCGGGGCACGTGCAGGTAGCACGCCGAGATGCAAAGGCGGTGGATGGAGCCCCCGTGGAAGGAGATGATGGCTCCGGGGAGTTCAAAATCATCAACGAGAGATAGGCCACGACAGTCGAGATTAAGAGGCGCGACGCGCCATAGAGGGCGCCACCAAGATGCGAGGACTTGGGTGCAGCAACAATCCTTGGTGGGGAGAAGCGAGATGATCTCCCCAAGGATGGCGTCCGGGAGATCGCTGATGCGGTCCGCCCGAGATTCTTCAGGCTCCTCAGATACAGGGTGGGCCTCGCCGCTTCTCCCCATGCTACCGGGTGCGGGATCTACAATTGGCGTCGCCACTGGCGGGAGCCTCATCTTCTTGGCGCTGGGGCCAGCCGACTCCATTTTCCTTGCGGGCGTCGCGTCGAGCTCACGGATTTGAGCAGAGTAACGAATGATGAGCCTAGTTGTGGTGCTAGTGAGGAAGAAGGGGAGCTGGGTTTTTTTTGTAGAAGTGAGGAAGAAGGGAAGCTGGGGTTTTCTGTAGGAGTGAGGTGAGGAACTTGGGGGTACAACCGGAAGGGGAGACGAGTCGAGCGAGCGGACATGAGGTGGGAGTGAGGAGGAAGAAGAGCAGTCGGGTTTTTTTGGGGGGCGGTGCAGTGGGGGGCGCCTCTTCTTATGTAAAATAAGGGCTTTTGAATTGATTTTATTAATTAAGGTGGATGGGCTATTTTGTCTTGGGCCCAGAAAAACAATTACTACTAGTAATACAGTGGGGACACTCTACCACTCCCCAGAAAAATAATTACTCAATCCTAAAAAAAAGAATTACTCCTATAGTACAGTGGAGACACTACCGCTTCTGGCTCCTCGTCGGTCGTCGAAACGGCTCCCGCTACTGCCATTTTACTTTGGTTCGCCGACATGCGGGCCATGCAGCGCGCGGGCCCAAATGGCATCCACCAAATTAGAAGGCGGTATGCAGGCACAGAGTCACCCCGGTCGTAGCGCGGCAGTAATGAGCCGTCATATCACAAAACCCCACCTCTCCGCAGTAAGTTGGTTGGACGAAGCAACCATCATTTCACTCTTCACTGAATCCGGTTCTCCCTCATCTTCTTCAAGAAAGCCACCACTCGCTTCCGCCATTGTTCTTCTCTCCCAACGAAGGGAAGGTGAGCGCATCCGTGATGTTGGTATATTTTCTTTCCAAAAAAAATCTTTTGCAAAGCAGTAACTGATCCTCACTCCCTTTTTTGTGTCATTGTCATTGCGATTGTTTTTTCCTTTCGGTTGTCTTCTATTTGTCAGTTTCATTATGGATCATGGAGAACCGGGCAAAGATCTTCCGATGTTGGAGCAGACGCGGCAGGCTGATCCCCACGAGACAGAGAGCTCCAAGAAGATGAAGGCCACCACCGAGCCGACCCCAGATGCGCTCATGGCCACTACTGAGATGGTCAACGCCACGTTTGAGGTTACAACCCCCGTGGCCGTGCAGGAGCAGTTTTCCCCCGGCAAGATGGACCCCTTTGAGGATGTGTCCCCCCCCCCCGCTGAGCTGCCCAAGGTGATTTTCTTCTTTGGCGATCTTGATTGTGGTTTTTCATCTAAGTATGAGGTGATAAATAATGCAAGATTTATTAGCTCCGATGCCATGCTACCTTCCTTGTCATGCATACTTTTGACTCTACATGGTGGTTTAAATAACTTGTGTTTTTTATATTGGAAAGTAATTCAGAATTCGTTTCTGTTTCAATTAGAGCCCTGATGCAGACAAGGATTGTGTGGTTGTACATGTCACTCGCTATGAGGTGGATGACCTGAATATACGCACTGGGAAAACAAAGTTCTTAGGTTGTTCGATCCTGGAAGCCATTTGCACTTATACCGAAGACGAAATGTATTCCAGCCAAACTGTTGTCTGGCGTGTTGTCCAGGGTGTACTGAAGCACAACAAGTTCACATCTACTCCTTTGTTTGTGAGGCATAATGTTCTTGTCAAGCTTATCCATGAAGATGACGTGGCATGCCTCGACAAACAAGTTTATGAGTGGAAAGGCCACAAGGTTATCTTCAAGAAGGTTGACAGGATTGAGCTGCTGCCGGACGTCCTCGAGGATGTTCATGGCAAGGTCCGTCTTGTGTCCATCCCCAATTAGATCAATGTCATGAAATAGTTGGCCCAGTTAGTGTTTCAAAGTAGCTTGGATTGTGTTTAATTACCCGAACCTTGCATATTATCGAGCCCTCTTGGGGTAGTACTCTGTTTGAATCCCTCTATGGGAACTGCTGCTACTTTTGTGTGCCCATGAATCATGTGAGAACCCTCGTAAGTGTTGCCGAAACAGATGCATCCTCATGAGTTCTTTCATGTAATATGGCATTGTAAGACATAAGTTGACACTGTTTATCAAACGAGCAGCGTGTGTTTGATGAAATACTTGTTTGACAACTCTTGGTGCGCCGACGTATACATAGTGTAGGTAATGCACTATTGGTGCTACCCCACTTGTAAGCACATTTGGTGCAAACACGACACATTGGCGCAGATCGCTTCAACACTAGATCGACCAGCTCACACTCATACTCTGTTGTCTGACATATAAGCAACTACGCATCTAGTTACAGTGGTTCATGCGGTTAATTGAGGCCACAATATAGATTCCAAATGTTAACACGCTACTCCAGCATTCATGTTAAACATTCACAATAAACTTGGCTGCATAAAATACTTCAAAAGCATAAGTTCAGCTTTTTTATACATCTCAATGATTCATAGAACATAACATCTCTTTTAAAAGTTGACAGCAAAAGACAAAGTTGTGAGAAGGTTTACAAATCAGGAAAAATCAAGCCAGGCTTCTCTGAGCAAAGGGCCTCCCTAGGCAAGCTTTAATTTCCTGGGGTTCACTCTGGTTTTTCTTGTTGCCACCATCCAGGGTTAGGTTCTCTCGTTCTAGAATAACAAATTGTAATTCTGTTCTCAGTTGGAATATTGAACTGAACCTTGAAGTGGATTGACCATCTGAACTTCTTGTGCAGTTCCACTAAATTTAAGCACCGCTATTTGCAGAAATAAGCAGACCGCAATGCCTCTTTTATGCGCACCTGACCCCAAAACCTCCGTGCAGCCATGCAAGCTCGTCCTCGGGCCGTCCTTAAATTGGGAGTGAGTGTAGTTCACGGCGCGGACACACTGCTTGTTTTCTCCGCCACACATGACAGGCTCGTTCCTGCACTGCAATCAGGAAGTCCACGTATGAATTAGCTTCTTTTAGCTTGCGTTGGTCATTCTAGCTAGTTATGAATGTAGGAATACCTGGAATACGGGTGGCTAGAGGACGGCAGGTAGGAACAACCATCTGATTTTGTGCAGTTCTACTAAAATTGAGGTGTGTGCTTATGATTGCACAAATAGAAATGATATGGACATAGACATCCCTGTTTGCACAAATATGTAATATGGTTATTTAAGCAGTGGCAGTTGTTTGCAGTGGCGTATGATTAACAACAACATCTCTTGTGTTATGAATGGCACTACATTGACAGTATGAAAAAGTGCCATTAAGTAAGAAGTAGCATCACATCACATCAACACTGGCACTAGATTAACATGCAGAACAACAGCACTAGTATTACTGTCATGAGAGTAGCACATGGTCAGTACCTCTGTGCACGGTGCAATCAAATTTGTGCAGTTCCAATGGGATGAAGCAATGTTAGTGGTGTGAGATTTAAGTGTAACTGGCAAAACAGAATTCATGGGAAATAAAGCAAGACAGAAGCACTTCATAAAATGGTGGTGTCATTGCTTCAATTTATCGATGGCACTAGTCTGACAGCAGCATTACTTAGAAGTGACATTAGGCTAACAGTGGCATTGCTTCATTTTTCCTCTGATATTAGATAAACGGTAGCGATAAGGGCAAAGGGACAGCAGGGGCATAAAGTGGTGAAGCAGATCTGGTTGCCGAGAGCGACAAACATTCAGGCAACATGTCTGCATTTGTCCAATTTTTTATCTCCTCAGCGACCTTTTCCTATGTGAGCACAGGAAATCTAGACCTGCTCGTTCTCAGTTGCATTGTCCCCCCAACACCCCTCACTTTCTTCCCTTTTTTGAACAAGAGACCGGTCTGGCCAGTATCTTACTAGTACTTCCCCCCAAGCTTCACTATCCACCCCACTTTCTTCCCCTTTTCAACCAAGAGACCGGTTGGGTAGCCAGTCTCTACTACTTTCCCCCTTTTCTTTCCTCTTTGAACCAAGTCCTAGATTCATGCTACAGCTTTCCCCCCCTTTCTTCCCTTTTGAACAAAGTCCTAGATTCGACTGCATGAAGTAGGTTTACCTCTAATAATAGTAAAAATTTAGGTGGCTTTGGAACAGCCAAAGGAAGTAGAAAAAGATCCACATGCAGCCACATGGTGAGCTGGGGCAGTAGAGTAAGGCCGGTTTGGAAGGAAGTTATACCTGAGGGTTGTCCGAATGTGGCTAGGAGGGCGGCGGGAGGCCGGATCTGCCCACAAAACGGCAGGGAGGAAGAAGGGGTCGGAGGCCCTCCCGAGCCGGCGCTGTGTCGGACAGAACGGAACAGGCCATCGATCGGGACGCGCTAGCAGCTGTGGGTCTCCTCCCTCACCGCCGATGACCGCGTGAACGCTGCACCTTCTCCGCTTCGCCGGTGGAGGGGATCCGGCCGGAACTGTGACCAGCGGTGAGCAGAGAGAGGGTGTGGCCGCCGCTGTCTTGTTTAGATCTGGAGAGGATGAGAGAGTGAATGAGAGCAACCCTAGTAAATCAAGCGCTGAAGCTCCTGCTTATATATATAGTGGAGTGATTTTCTTGTAGCAATCGTTTTTAAAATGAATACGCGCGAACCACTATTTTCATTTAACATTCCAGTAAAAAAAAACTCAATCAATAACGCGCCACCGCGTCCAGGTCGCACTATGTACACGTGTGGTCCCCGCCCCTCCATGAAGTTGAAAACTACACGAGCCAAATTGTCGCTTGGGATGCCTCTTTGTAAACAAATGCGCTCGTACGTGTACCCGCGCGTGGGTGTTAGAGAACTAGTGCGTGCGTGCGCGGCTTCTCTTCGTGTACTACGTACTCCACCTAGAGTAAGATGTATACGTGTGTGATGTCTGAGTTACAAAAAAAATATGTGTGACATCTTTTATATTTTAGAAGTTCTTAGGGAAGGGTGTGAAGAGCACATATATGTGTGTCACGTCTACCTACAGAGTACAGATAGATGGTGTGTGCGAGAAGTCTCGGGAGAGTCATGAGGTGCATGTGTGCATGCGTGAGAGGGAGGGTTAATGTGTCAATGCAATGCGTGTGTCCGTAAATCATATCTGGCTAACGTTCACCACAAGCCATTTCCTGGCAAACGCCCAAAGAACCGTCAGATCTGCAGTTTTGCCATGTCTTTTGACAGAACAGCCACTCCTCCGACACATAAAATTTCCACGTGAGCGTTCGCAACTGCCGTATGCTCCCTCCGTTCCAAAATATAGTGCATATAGCTTTATTGAAAATTCAAACCTCACGAACTTTTACCGAGTTTTCGTAGAACAACATGCACATATAGAAAACCCAGCATATATCATTTCATTCATCATCGAGAGATATCTATAGAGATGGGGGAGGAATGTACGAGTGTGTCTTCGATAAAGAGGGGCCGTATGTGTGTGTTTGTTGTGAGAGAGAGCGAGAGACATCGTAGGATTGAGTCCTCTAACTAAGGAGAGAGAAAGAACGATCGGGATCAGTAGAGAGATGAAATATAGTGTGTTCCTTCATTAGAAGAACCAGGCAAATATTTTGCTGAGTTCTAAACTCGGCAATGTCCCATCGAGTAAGGACTTGACGCGTGGCACTGCTCTATTGCCGAGTGCCACACTTTGCCAAGTTTGTTAGCCGAGTCTCCGTTAGCCGACACTCGGCAAAGGAAGACCGCCATATCACCTACAGCAATTTCAAGCCTCCTTTGGCGTGGAGGAATATTTTAGGAATTCTATATGATCGGATTTTTATAGGAATTTTTCCTTTAGAGCCATTTGGTTCATAGGAATGGATTCCTATACTCCACATTTAAGAGGAAAATAAACATTAAGACTCAATGGAAAAATTCATTTGATGTGAACCAAATGACATCTCTTTTCCTATCCCTACTCAAAGGATTTGAGATACATGTCGGCCTCCTCTGGTTCATTGGATAGGAATATCATAGGAATAGGAAAAACATAGGAAGTGAGATGACATGCATCTCAATTCCTATAGAGAAAGAAATGTCATTTGATGCATAGGATAGGAATTTTTCCATTGAGTCTAGGGTAATGGTTTTTTTCCTTTAAAATGTGAAGGACTGGTTCCTATCCTACATAGGATTAGGAATCCATTCCTACAAACCACAGAGCTCCATAGGAATTTTTCCTTTGAAAATCCTATACTATGAAATTCCTACAAACCAAAGGAGGCCGTACGTCATCTCTTTTCCTACAACTTTCATACTCCTATAATATTCCTACCCTGTGAACCAAAGGAGGCCACGGGTATATCAAAATGCGGGACCCACGCATCACTGCCTTTGGGTCAAAGCTACGTCCACAATTTTTTGTACTCCCCTGCTCCATCCAGCTTACTGCGGGCAAGGTGGGGCTTTGCGATTTGACGCCTCATTGCTCATTTACTAGTACTGTGGCGCTACGACCGGGGTGCCTCCCCCCGCTACTCCGAACTTTGGTGCATGGCACGTGGACCAGGATGGTGGATGTCCCACATGTCGGCGAAAGGCGTGCTGTTAGTGTGTCGCCATGAGCAATGCTGGACTCACGGGGAGGATTTTTACAGACTTTACGGAGTAGCAAACGTGGAGGATTAGGATTGGATTTAGGGGGTGGGAAGGGGCCCACCCCCCTGAAAATCAGGGGGGGTCTAGTTTGATTAGTTGGAAGATGCCCGTAGCCCCGTAAAGGCCCATGAGTGCAGCATTTTTGGTGTCGCCATTTCGTGTGCGGATTGACCCTGCGGACTTGCGATGCGAACGCTAAAGCCGTGCTGGAATTGTGCCGCCGTTTCATTTTGAACTGTAAAGCATACCACTTGGTTTTGCTTCTTGGTGAGATATATACAAATCTCGATTATATTGATCTAAAAGTAGATATCCAGATTAGTAAAAAGGAGGTGCTTTTGCCGAGCGGTGGGCGGGGGAGCTTGGCCTGTCGGTTTGCTAACATGCGGTCACACGTGTCAGTGATGTACCAGGCCGATGTGTGTCCCTCATGAAAAATCAGAACAATGGCAGAAGCTACACGTGGTTTTCTTGAAGAATATGATGGAGAAGCGGATTCAGCGAAGAGTGAAGTGATGGTTGGAAAGGTGCGGCTTTGTGATTTGACGCCTCATTGCTCATTAGTACTAATGCGGTGCCACGACCAGGGTGCGTCCCCCCTGCTGTTCTGCACTATCATTTGGTGCATGGCACGTGGACCCAGATGCTAGATGTCCCACATGTTGGCGAACGGAAGCAGAACATTTATGAAAGCAAGCATCTCCAGTCTTACGACGGAGGAGTACAAGACACGGCAGCCTAGTGTACTGTAGTAGTACGTAGTACTAGTAGTCTTGTAACACTTGGTTTTGCTGCTTCGCGTGATCCATCGATACAAAACCCGATTAAAAAAGCAAGGGCGGGTCTTTTCCCGCGCGGTAGGTAGGGGAGTTTGGCATAGTCGGTTTGACAGAGAGAGCGAGAGAACGATGTGAAATGCTTGAATGTGTAGTGGGCGATAATCCACTTCTGAGCCCAGGCTCATCTGCACCCGCGCTGAAGAAAAAAATCAAAACAAATACTAGGAAAATTCAAAAAAATTCAATTCTTTTTTGCATGGTAGTTAATATGATGCATGAGTTCCGCTCCAATTTTCAAATCATTTGGACATCTGAGCAGCTCTTGGGAAAAAAGACAAATTCGGGGTCTGTAAAAAAGGTTTACTGTTCATGCACTGTTCTGACCCGATTTGTCTTTTTTGCCGAGAGCTGCTCAGATGTCCGAACGACTTGAAAATTGGAGCGGACCTCACGCATCAAATTTTCTACCATGCAAAAAAAAACTGGAATCTTATGATTTTTTTTATATTTTGTGATTTTTTCCCGACCGGGTGCAGATGAGCCTGGACACCGAATCGCCTTTCTTTCTTTTTTGAAGTGGGCCCTTTCAGATCACTAGATGATACTAGCCCGCACGTTGTTGAGTACATTTCAATGCAATTTTAACGTACATGCAACATGAATAATAGAAGTAAGAATATGTTCCGGTCCGCCGCTCAACGCCCATTGCCAAGGCATATGAGTAACATGTGGGATTGCATGTGAGAAAACCGATGATTGGCCAAGCTGGCAAACTCCCCCTCTTATCGCGCGGGAAAAGCCCCGCCCTAGCATTTTCAATCGTTATTTGTGTCTATCGTCACTCCAAGGAGCAGAACCAAATGTTACAACTTACAAGTTCAAAATGAAAAGCCTGCCACATTCGCGGCGCACCCCCACATGGTCGGTCTGGCACGCCGCTCAAGGTAGGGAACGCGTGTTGTCTTGCATTTTCACTGACATCTGGGACCGTTGTTGAGCAAACCCGTCGGAAAAGTCGGGCTCCGGGGAGCCAAAGGTTCGAACACTGGGGTGAGCTTGTTCTACCTACTTCGCCTCCTACCATGGTTAAGCGACGGCGAGGCTACGGCGAGAGCGCGCTAGCGAGGGACAGACCATGGACTTAGCGGTTTACCCAGGTTCGGGCCACCTTGCGGTGTAAGACCCTACTCCTGCTTGGTTCGTATTGCTCTGGTGCGAGAGAGAGAGTACAAGGTCGAGGGCGATGGGAACCGGAATCCCCTCTACAATGGCTGCTCTGCCCCCCTTATACCCGCATCGGTCCTCTTCCCCCTTGAAACTTAGGCGGGAAGGGCTGCCACACTTGGCGGGTTTTGAAAGGGGACATGCGCTCAGGCTATCCTGACTAAAGGCGGTCTTCGCCTGCCAAAGCGTGATCCATGACGCGTCGGTGGACTCGGTGATGATCTCCTCCCTCTGCGCCCGCCGTCTTGGTCTTCCTTCGCCGATCGGGAAACCTTTGGGGTTTCTTTGGGGAGTAGATATCTGGCCCTGCTCCCTTAACACAAAAGAGGAAACCATCTTCATCCGCGCCTGCTGGCGCGGCCTCTGTCGCCGCTCGTCTCCGCGCGCGTCACCCACGTGATGGGCCCCAGACCGCGCGGCTCCGTTGAACGGCTTTCGTCTCGTGCGCCCTCGGGAGGGGGCCTCGGGAGGCCACCTTAGGAGGTCGCCTCGCGAGAGGACCTCGCGAGGCCGCTGGTGGAGGTACTGAGCCTCGCTCTCCCGCTCCCTGAGGAGGGGGCCTCGGGAGGCCGGAGCCATCGGGAGGCCGGAGCCTCATGAGAGGGCCTCGCGAAGGGGCCATCGGGAGGCTGGAGCCTCGCGAGGGGGCCGTCGGGAGGCCGGAGCCTCGTGAGGTGACTTTGCTCTGGGGCGCCCGTTGGTGGGCCACCTATCTGGGCCTCCACCAGGCGTCGCGCCCTGGCCCGCGGGCAGACGGGTCGTGGTACCCCGGGTTCCACAACCCCGACAAAACCGACTATCGGCAAACCCTCACCCTGCCCGCCGCGCGTCGGCTGAGTTTAGAGGAACGAGGAGGGAGAAGTGCTAGCTGTAGCATGGACTCCAAGAAAATTGGTGTCCGATGGGACTCGTACTGGTTTGCACTCTATTACCACTGTACTACTCTTGCTCCTACTACTCTACACTAGTAGTACTAGTGCTAGTACAAACTAATATGAGGCCATTCAACCGTGTCCCGGCAAAATACCCCGGACACCGATTATTCGTTGATATTTAAATTTGTTTTCACACAGCAAAATATCCCTAAAAACAACAACACACAGCAAAATTTCGTAGCAAATGAGCGATTTGAATGTGTTGGGCGGGATGGGGCAGGAAGTTAACGCAGAGGCTCAGTTTGTATTTTTTGGCGAAATGCAGAGGCTCGGGTTTTGGCGCCAAACCGGAAATTTTGCAAATATTTGTCATGCACCGGACGGCGCGCCAACCGCGTGTGGTTGTCTGGTGGCGTGTGCGGTAGACTTGAATGCTTGTGACCGAGCACCCCGCTCCAGCACATAGCGGTACCACCTGCAGCAATGCTGAGGTGGCATATAACTAAATGAAGAAAGAGAGGGTTGAGTATCATATCAAATACCCTATCATAATAAACATATTTAGGAATAATAGTTATGATACTAACCACTACAAGCAGCCTTTATATCACAAAGAAGATTAATACTATTAACAATTCATGTCCTTAACAAAGGGTGCAATGATGACTGCAGCTTATCATTTCTGGACGACCCGGCTATTTGAGCCGGTCGACTGGCTCCTCATGCGGCGAGGTGGGACTAAACATTCGAAACCCGCCGGCCCAATACGGATGTGAAAATCGTAATTACAAATTGCACTCAGTTGACCGGTCAAAAAGTCTACGTGGCACTCTATCGACCGGTCAAACTGGCCACGTGGCTTGCGGGTCCCACCTATCAGTTGGTAAAAAAAAAATTATGCAGGCGCGTGAGGGGTCGAACCTGCGACCCCGCGGAACTGGCCCTTGCGCGCGAACCACCCTGGCTGTGTATATGTGTGCATGCACGTGTAGGTTGAGCATTTGAGCGTGAGCGTGTGTGTTGCGTCTTGTGCTGTGTGCATGCGTGCGTGCGTGTGTTCATGTGAGTGTTGCGTGCGTGCATGTGTATGTGTGAGTGTTGCATGCATGCTTGAGTGCGTGTGTTCGTGCGAGTGTTGCGTGCGTGCATGTGTACGTGTGAGTGTTGCATGCATGCTTGAGTGCGTGTGTTTGTGCGAGTGTTCCGTGCGTGCATGTGTACGTGTGAGTATTGCATGCATGCATGTGGGCGTTGCGTGCGTGTTTGTCCGCATGTGTGATGTGTGTGTATTCACCACAGTAGCTCCCGTGTATTAAAAAGGCCGGCTCGGCATATCATCACTAGGCGACCTTGTCCACTGTGGTTATCGCGCGCGGGCTACCAACCTGAGGTCTCGACTTCGAATTCCACCGAGCACTAATTTATTACCATTTGTTTCTTTCTTATACCCGCTGATAGGTGGGCCCTACGTTAGGGAGATAATGTGCGCTTCTGATGCAACACTAGTTGCGCCACGTGGATTGTTTGACTGGTCAATTGATTGTGTCATCAACAAAATACGTAGCTGTACGGTGAGCCAATGATTGTATAATCACCACAAAATGTATATGCTGACCGTATCGTGCTTTCATTTCAAATACAATGACCGTCAGTGTCACCATCAAAATACGGAGCTGTACGGTGAGCTAGTGACCATATAATCACTAGAAAATGTATATGTTGACCGTAATGAGCGCATTCTAAATCCAGAGACCGTATTGCGCTTTCGCTTGAAATACAATGACCGTCACGCGTGAATGTGTATGGGGGCGTACTTTTAGAGGGCCGAGAGATAGTTTGTGTGCGTACGTGAAAAGGGTGTAGAGAGAGGGGGTGTGCAATGGAGAGAGTGAGAGAGAGAGAGAGATGCCCTTCGTTCTTTTTATTGTGACTAATTTTATAGGATAAAATGTAAATATTCACAATACGGAACAAATATCATTGGATGCACCATGCAATTAACTTTCATATATAACTTTGTAGTATTGTATATGTAGATTTTCTTAAATATTTGTTTTGTCACAATCTGTGTAGTTTCAATTCAAAACAAATCTTGTATGCGGAGTAGAAGTGAACAGATGCCTTTTTAGATCATTGGGAGCACATGATAATGAGATGTAACATGTGTGAATGTGTGGTTGACGTATTTTAGAGGGCCTGGAAAGGGTATGTGTACGTACTCGAGAGAGGCATGGATACGAGGGGGGTGCGATGGGAGAAAGAGAAAGCATGAGAGATGAGAGAGAGAGAGGGGGGGGGGGAGAGAGACAAAGACGAGTAGGATGTCTCAACGAGAGATGGTGAGTTTGTGTATGCAGAGGAGACGGGGAGAGAGGCATGAGCAGAAATAGTGTGTGTGTTGGTATGTGTGGGTGTGAGAATATAGTGAGACCTATGGGGGTAGAGAGTGTGAGAGGTGTGGTGGTGGCACATCGTTTTTTGGTCTGGTGGGTCGAGGTGAGGACCCCTGGGTCGGTTCCGTCCTGCGCCACATAGGTCGGCCCGAGACGCGTTATACGAAGACTGACTTGACGTACAAGACGAAGATACTAGAGCCGTCGAAGACTCTATCTCCACTGACGAAGCGGACTACGATTTGTAACCCTAGGCCCCGGGTATGTTATATAGGCAGGGGGCTTAGTTCATCGATAGTATATATACACACAATCCCTTGCTATTGACATGTACTTTGTACACACCCCAATCAAAAGTATACACGACCAGGAGTAGGGTATTTCCTCGATCGCAAGGGCCCCGACTTGGGAAAATCTTTGCCTCTTATCACCATCCACTTTAACCGTCAGGGATATCCTACCGAATGATCTGATGGAATCATATCTGTCAACTAGTAAGAGAGGTGGAGACAATGCGTGTGAGGGAGGACTAAAGTGAGTGTGCGTGCGGGAGACACGAGGCAGAGATATGTACAGAGGGGGGGGGGGGGGCGGAGACCATGCGTGCGCATGCATGTGAGAGAAATAGTGTTTGTGACTGAGATTAGTGAAAAGAGTCATAGATAGTAGTAAGACAGAGAGGGAGATATATAAAGTGTGTGTCTGTGTGACACCTTTGGGAGAGAGGGTGAGCATTTGTGAGAGAAAAAGGCCGATGGATATATAGTGTGTGCGCGTATGCGTGAGAGAGAAAGATAGCGCGCGTGCGAGGAGGGGTCGAGGAAGAGTGCATCTACGCGTAAAGGACTGTTCTACCCATTAAATTAAAATATAAATTGTATTTAAAAATTGGATGAGATCATGAAATTTGCAATTCACGTATGAACGAACATTGGTCTAGCAAACATCCATACTCTATCGAATTCGAGCATGTGTATGGTATTATTTCACATTATTGATCCATAGTCAGTAGTTTGAAATCCAGACAATGCATGGCTCTTGCAATTCATATATAAATGTGAGTACACTCTGCGGTCAGTGTCAAGCACATTATACATAAGAAATATACATGTTATACATTCCAAATTGCTAGCGACGAACTAGAATACATTTTATAAAAGTGGTTTCAAATATTCGAATTCATAGGAAGGGCATTCAACTATTTGAATTCGAGATAATGACTTTTGTAAATCACATCTAAAAGGGGCATCAATCTTTGTTGATAATACATAGTCGTGTACAAAATAGATTCAAGTTTACCTCCTCCATTCCAAAATAATCGTAGTTATAGGATTTTCAAGAGTCAAAAATTTCAAAAGAATTGCATAATTTAATGAGGTTTTTAAAAATACAAGGTCAAATATAATGAGGTCTAATTGGGAAAGTTCAACTGAAGAGTACTGTAAACGTGAATGGTTCTGGTTGAAAATTTTGAATGAAGCGCCAAAAGATCCTCTCCTCGCCTGAAACCACGCGAGACCAATGTTTGGTAGAAGGAAATTACCGTCCTAATTAACTCTGACCCATGAAGCCTGCTGGCCCGACGTCCACAAGTCTAAACCGGGGTAGGTTTGTAACTTCACCGAGACGCCACACAACCACCTCCGAAAAACATTCATATACCGCGGGCGCCTAGACGCCGATGCGCTTGGCCGAAATCACTCCCGCCCACTATTTTGGATACGTGAGATTACCGTCCTACCCCCGACCCGCAGCATGTCTAAAATTTTAGATGGGGGCAAAGTTTGTAACTTTCCCCAAATTTCAAACAAGCACGTCCCGGAAACATGGTTCCCCCTTAGCTTCCCCCCTCCCCCGTCCGATTCCCCATTCATACTCCGTGGGTGCCAAAACTCCCTCTCCACCAGCCGCGAAACCCTAGCCTCCTCCGTCCGCCACCCCATCGCACCGATCCACCGCCGCCCTCCCTCCTCCATCACGCCGGAGCCGATACCCCGACGTCGTCGTCCACCGCAACCTCAACCGCAGCGCCCTCCATGACTTAGCAGTTGAAGCCGAGGCAGAGCTGCCTCCACGACGCGGGTGTGCGCAGTACCCGATCCACTTCAACCCCTCCGTCCTGCGCCTCACCACTGCTGCTCCAAGGTCGCAACCGTCCACCGCACCGGAGCTGTTCCCGCTACGCCGTCGTTCGCCGCCTCGGATCTGCTGTTGAAAATATGAGCAAGTTACTACGAGATTTAATCCGAACAAACAGTAAATAAATCATGAAAGCTATAACAAAGATTAAACTAATCATGCGAATTAGTACAGTAGATGAACATATCGTATCTAAGCCACAGACTAGGAATAGGAATTCTAGCACGATCTCAAACAAAGAAGACAAGATCACATACGGTGCGACGGGAGCAGAACCATTGGCGTTGGCGTTGTCTGCCATGTCATTGATGAAGAGATTGCCGAGATTGGGGAAGGAGTCATCATTGGCGAAGTCGTCGTTTCCAACAGTTGTGCGAGTGAGCTCCCCAAAAACCTAATCGCCCCTCTCCCGTACAGGATCACGAGAGGCGGGGTTCCGGAGGCCTGATGTCCTTCTCGCGGTGCACGCCGGAAGGATGGATGGAGAAGACTTGGGTGGCGGCGCAATGTTCTGGAACGGTGCGAAACCATATGATGTGGCAGTGGCTAGGGTAGACGTCTGCCTATCTATATAGTGCGGGTCGGGTCATGGGAGTAAACCCCACGTCCAAGTCAATAACAGCCCCACGATCCAAAAGAATCGGAAACGGCTGAGTAATTAACGCATCCGTTAATTAGTAATTAATGACTTACTAATTTCCCAAGCAGCAAAAATATAGACAACATGCGTAGCTTTGTCCTCGGCTCGGCTCATTCCCGAAACCCGATGCGGCGCGTCGTGATGAGGCGTGGCGTGGCGAGGCGAGCGAGGAGGAGGAGCGCGCATGTAGGTCTCCTCTTCTCATGCTCATACAAGTGCTAGAAGAGCTCACCTTATAAAGTGGCGCAACTCTCACTCACCTAGCAGTATGGGACTAAACATTAGTCCCACTCACACCACACACACAACCATGCATGAATGGGCCATGAGAATTTCAGATTTTAGTTGGGCTTTGGGCCAAAGGCCTACTAGCAAAAAATCCAACAATCCCCCACAAAGTCTCATTGGCACATCTCATCATTTAGTTCCAAAACATTGTTTATATACCGGTGCTTAGTGGAGACTGTTAAGTTGAACTTCCACTTGGAAGTTTATGCTACACTAGATCACAACTTGAATACTGGACTATGCCTTGAACTACAAGTTTTCTGCGAGACTAGTTTCACACAAATTCTTGACCGATACTGGATTGCCGCAAGGCTTCCCCGCGGGTGGAGCGTATACGTCATACTCCAGGGCCTTTCATGAATTTATTAGAGAACACCCAATTCTCACAGACTGCGACGTTTATCAGTCAAATTCATATAGGTGTGTTCCTCAGGAGATGCTCTGCAGGACAACATCTCTGCTTACATAAATAAGCCACTTGAAACACATTAAGATAAGTATCAACCTGCCATGCAGATCAGGAGAGTATTGCATCATCACGAAGTTGGATAATTAATATAGGGATACTCTCCTCCCAGCTGACCAACAGCTTGTCTCCCACTTCTACTTCACGGGATCTTCGATCACAGAGAGTGGTTTACCACTGTGGACAACTCAAACGGTGGGTCTCAAACCCATCTCCATCGATGCATTATCTATCACATTACGTGATAAACCCTTTGTGAAGGGATCTCCCAGGTTTCTAGACGTTTGGATATAATCCAACGTAATAACTCTGGAGTTCTTTAATTTTCTGACAGATTTTAATCTCCTCTTCACATGCCTTGAGGACTTCATATTATCCTTAGAACTGTTTATCTTGATGATCACCGTTTGATTATCACAGTTCATCAGGATAGGGGGTATTGGTTTTTCAACCATAGGTAAGTCCATCAAGAGCTCACGAAGCCACTCTGCTTCAACAGTGGTAGTGTCTAATGCTGTGAGTTCTGCTTCCATAGTTGACCTCGTTAAGATGGTCTGCTTGCAAGACTTCCAGGAAACAGCGCCACCACCAAGTATAAAAACATAACCACTCGTGGCCTTAATCTCATCAACATCAGATATCCAGTTTGAATCACTATAACCCTCTAGTACCCGGTGTAGTGAATCCCATAGCTCGCAGTGCCTTTCAAATAGCGCATAACTCTCTCAAGCGCATGTCAATGATCATCTCCCGGTTTTGACACAAACCGACTCAATTTGCTCACAGCAAACGAGATGTCAGGCCTCGTGGCACTTGCCAAATACATAAGCGAGCCAATAATCTGAGAATGCCTCAGTTGATATCTAGCAATCTGTTGATTCTTTCGAAGCAACATACTAGCATCATATGGAGTTGGAGAGGGCTTGCAGTCGCTATACCCAAAACGACTCAAGACCTTTTCCACATAGTGAGATTGAAGCAGTGTAATCCCACCATTCTCATCTCTCTATAGCTTGATGTTTAGAATAACATCAGCTACTCCTAGATCCTTCATCTCAAAACAACGAGATAGAAAATCCTTAACCTCCTTGATTAAATCAAGTTTGGTTCCAAAGATTGGTATGTCGTCGACATACAGACAAAGAATAACTCCTTCACCCCCACCATGGCGATAGTACACGCACTTGTCACCTTCGTTTACAACAAAGCCTGCAGCGGTTAATGTTCTTTCGAACTTCTCATGCCACTCCATAGGAGCTTGTTTAAGGACATATAAATACTTTAATAACTTGCACACCTTTCCTTCCTGACCAGGTACTACAAAACCATCTGGCTGATCCATGTAAATTTCCTCCTTCAACTCTCCAATGAGGAAAGCCGTCTTAACGTCCATTTGATGAACGAGAAAACCGTGTGAGGCAGCCAGTGATAGTAGCACCCAAATAGTGGACAGTCTAGCCACAGGTGAGTAAGTATCAAAGAAGTCTTCTCCTTCTTTCTGGGTATAACCCTTGGCTACAAGCCGTGCCTTGTACTTTTCAATTGTACCATCAGGTCTAAGCTTTTTCTTGAACACCCACTTACATCCTACAGGTTTGCACCCATAAGGACCATCAGTGATTTCCCAGGTTCCATTAGCTAAGATGGAATCCATCTTTCTACGGACAGCTTCCTTCCTGTAGTCAGCATCAGGAGATGCATAGGCTTCTGAAATAGTCCTGGGTGTGTCATCCACGAGGTACACAATGAAATCATCACCAAAGGACTTTGCAGTCCTTTGTCTCTTATTCCTTACAGGAGTTTCATTGTCATCCTCCACAGGATTCTCAGCGTGTTCCATCGCAATGGTGGGTTCAGGAATTACAGCTAATTCCTGACTGGATAGAGTAGGTATCTCCTGATTTGATGAACTTCACATTTCCTTCATAGGAAATATGTCCTCAAAGAAAGTTGCATCATTCGACTCCATAATTGTATCAACATGCATGTCGGATACCTCAGATTTTATTATCAAAAATCTATAGCCAATGCTATGAAAAGCATAGCCCAGAAGAACACAATCCACGGTTTTTGGTCCAAGCTTGCGCTTCTTGGGAATTGGTATATTGACTTTCGCCAAACAACCCCAAGTACATAGATAAGAGAGTTTCAACCTTTTCCTTTCCCATTTCTCAACTGGAGTCATGGTCTTATGCTTTGTGGGAACTCGGTTTAGGACATGACGTGCAGTCATTAGCGCCTCCCCCCACCATGCCTTGAAGAGACCCGATGTGTCTAACATGGCGTTAACCAAATCAGTTAGAGTTCGGTTCTTTCTTATTATCATATTTCCTTGTTCATGATAAATGTTTATTATTCATGCTAGAATTGTATTGACCGGAAACGTAAATACATGTGTGGATACATAAACAACACCGTGTCCCTAGTGAGCCTCTACTAGACTAGCTCGTTGATCAAAGATGGTTAAGGTTTCCTAACCATAGACATGAGTTGTCATTTGGTAACGGGATCACTTCATTAGGAGAATGATGTGATGGACAAGACCCAACCGTAAGCTTAGCATCAGATCGTTTAGTTATTTTCTATAGCTTTCTTCATGTCAAGTATCTGTTCCTTAGACCATGAGATCATGTCACTCCGGGATTCCAGAGGAATGCCTTGTGTGCTATCAAACGTCACTTCGTAACAGGGTGATCATAAAGGTGCTCTACAGGTATCTCCGAAGGTGTCTGTTGGGTTGCATGGATCAAGACTGGGATTTTTCACTCCGTATGACGGAGAGATATCTCTGGGCCCTCTTGGTAATACAACATCGTAAAGAGCTTGCAAGCAATGTGGCTAATGAGTTAGTCACGGGATCTTGTATTACGGAACGAGTAAAGAGACTTGCCGGTAACGAGATTGAACTAGGTATGGAGATACCGACGATCGAATCTCGGGCAAGTAACATATCGCCAGACAAAGGGAATTGCATACGGGATTAACTGAATCCTCGACATCATGGTTCAACCGATAAAGATCTTTGTTGGACATGTGGGAATCAATATGGGTATCTAGATCCCGCTATTGATTATTGACCGGAGAAGTGTCTCGGTCATGTCTACATGTTCCCGAACCCGTAGGGTCGCACGCTTAACGTTCGGTAGCGCTAGGGTAGCATTGAGATATTAGCAGTGGAAAGTCCGAAGGTTGTTCGGAGTCCCGTATGAGATCCCGGACATCACGAGGAGCTCTGGAATGGTCCGGAGGTAAAGATTTATATGAGGGAAGTCCTATTTTGGCTACCGGAAGAGTTCGGGGGCATGCCGGCAGTGTACCGGAGTCACCGAAGGGTTCGGGGGGGGGGGGGGGGTCCACCATCCCCGGGGGCCTACATGGGCTGTAGGGGGGGCGCCCTGGCCTAGTTGGGCCAGGCGCACCAGCCCCCCACCAGGCCCATGCGCCTAGGGTGGGCAAACCCTAGGGGTGGGAGGCGCCTCACCTGACTTGGGGGGCACTCCACCTCCTAGGGCCGCCGCCCCTCCCTTGGAGGAGGGGCTAGGGCCGGAGCCCCCTCCCACCCCTATATATAGTGGGGAGGGGCGCTGTGGGCTGCACCCTTCCACGCTGGCCCCGTCTCCCTCCCGTTACTCCTCCACCACATACCGACAGCGCTTGGCGAAGCCCTGCCGGAATTCCACTGCTGCCACCACCACCATACCGCCGTGCTGGTTCCGATCTCATCTACCTCCTCCCCCTTTCTTGCTGGATCAAGAAGGAGAGGACTCCACCGAGCTGAACGTGTGCTAATCTCGGAGATGTCGTCCGTTCGGCACTAGATCGGATTGGATCGCGATTGGATCGTGAAGAGTACGACTACATCAACCGCGTTACGACGCTAACGCTTTCGGTCTACAAGGGTATGTAGACACACTCCCCTCTCATTGCTATGCATCTCCTAGATTAGAATGTATAAGCTCTAGTGGCGCCAAGTCTCTTGCCTCTGCAGTCTTATGGGACTTGCGAGGTTGCTTAGCTTGCACACACACTTGGCACTTGGAGCCTTTGACAGTAGTGAATGTTGGAATTAAACTCATATTGGCTAGCCGCATCATGCAACCAAAGTTAATATGACAAAGTCGTGAATGCCAAATATTAGACTCATTATCGTGGCAAACATGATTAATAACTTTAGTGCAAATATCTGACAAAGACAGACGGAACAAGCCTCCGCCCTCATAGCCTTTTCCAACAAATTGTCCATACTTAGAAATTACAACTTTATTGGACTCGAAAACCAACTTAAAACCATCTCGACATAAATGGGAACCGCTGACGAGATTTTTATTGATGGAGAGCACATGATGAACGTTCTTCAGGCGCACGATCTTCCTCGAAGTAAACTTCAGATCGACCGTACCAACACCTCGAACAATGGCATGTGACCAGTTCCCCATCAGCACGGGAGCAGTCCCTGTGACTTGATAAGAATAAAACATGGAGGCATCAGCACAAACATGTACATTGGAACCGGTATCAATTAACCTATCAGGAGAATGACATACTGAAAGGATGGTAGGAAAAATACCGTACCCAGATTCCTTCATATCAGTATCACCGATGACAACATTAGTGGACTTGCCGCTCTTCTCAAGTCCGCGCTCCTCAAAGCGGTTAGGACATCTCGGAGCCCAGTGATTAGGATCACCACAAACATGGCATAGTCCCTTCCCCTTCTTATGAGAATTCTTCTTGAAGTTGGTAGAATGTGACGTCTTGTTCTTTGCATCAAACTTGCCTTTGCCCTGAGATTTGTTCTTCTTGTTTTTGAACTTGTTGGGCTGGAAGTTCTTCTTCTGTACCATGTGGGCACTAGAAGCTCCCTCGGCAACTCGAGCACGTGTGTCTTTTTCTCTCGCCTTCTCTTCAATATCAAGAGTGCTAATGAGATCCGAAACGGAAAACTCCTGTCTCTTGTGTTTCAGAGAAGTAGCAAAGTTGCTCCACGAAGATGGAAGCTTGGCAATGATGCCTCCGGCAACAAATTTGTCCAGCAACACACACCTAAAGTACTCAAGTTCCTTAGCGATTGACTGTATCTCATGAGCTTGCTGAACCAGAGAGCGCTCATCAGTCATCTTGTAGTCATAGAATTGCTCCATGACGTACAACTCGCTGCCAGCGTCCGAGGCCCCAAACTTGGCCTTGAGCGTAGCCCACATGTCTTTGCCATTATCAAACGACATATATGAATCCACAATGGAATTGTCAAGAACTGTCAGAAGGGTGCCCTTTAAGAGGGTATCGATCTTCTCAAAAGCTTCCTGCTGCGCAGGATTAAGATCGCCCTCAGGCTTGCCCTTAGTGGCGTGATACGTCTCCGTCGTATCTATAATTTTTGATTGTTTCATGCCATTATCCTACAATTTCCACATGCTTTTGGCAACTTTTTATATGATTTCTTGGACTAACATATTGCTCCAGTGCCCAATGCCAGTTCCTGTTTTTTGCTTGTTTTTTGTTTCACAGAAAATCCATATCAAACGAAGTCCAAATGCAATAAAAATTTACGGAGAATTATTTTGGAATATATGTGATTTTTGGGAGGTGGAATCAACACAAACGGAGGCCCACAGCCTCCACAAGGCACTTTGGCGTGACCCCCCTGGCCGCGCGGTGCTGCCTTGTGGGCACACTGTAAGTCGGTTGGGGCTCTTCTTCGGTCGCAAGGAAGCTTATATCGAGAAAAAAAATCATGTTAAAATTTCAGCACAATCAGAGTTACGGATCTCCGGGAATATAAGAAACGGTTTTCGGCCAGAAAACACGAACGCGAAACAGAAGAGAAATAGAGAGAGATCCAATCTCGGAGGGGCTCCTCCCCTCCGGGAGCCATGGCGGCCATGGACCAGAGGGGGAACTCTCCTCCCATCTAGGGGGGTGCAAGGAAGAAGAAGAAGGAGGGGGGCTCTCTCCCCCTCTCTCCCGGTGGCGCTGGAACGCCGCCGGGGGAACCATTGTGACGGCAATTTACACCAACAACTTCGCCGCCGTCATCACCAACTCTCTCCCCCTCTATGTAGTGGTGCAACCTCTCTATTCCCGCTGTAATTCTCTACTTAAACATGGTGCTTAATGCTACATATTATTATCCAATGATTTGTGGCCATCCTATGATGTTTGAGTAGATTCTTTTTGTCCTATGGGTTGATTGATGATCGTGATTGGTTTGAGTTGTATGTTTTATTTTGGTGCTGTCATATGGTGCCCTCCGTGTCGCGCAAGCATGAGGGATTCCCTCTGTAGGGTTTGCAATACGTTCATAATTCTCTTATAGTGGGCGGCTAGAGTGACAGAAGCTTACACCCGAGTAAGGGGGTTGTTGCGTATGGGAGTAAAGAGGACTTGTTACTTAATGCTATGGTTGGGTTTTACCTTAATGATCTTTGGTAGTTGCAGATGCTTGCTAGAGTTTCCAATCATAAGTGCATATGATCCAAGTACGGAAAGTATGTTAGCTCATGCCTCTGCCTCATATAAAATTGCAATAATGATTATCGGTCTAGTTATCGATTGCCTAGGGACAAATCTTTCTCTTGTGTTACAATAGCTTTCTACTAAACAACTAGCTTTTATTATCTTGCAAATTACTCGTAGTTTTATTCTCGTAAAGTACTCCTAGTTTTATTGTTGCAAAGTAGTTCTAGCATTACACCTACAAAGTACTTCTAGTTTCATACTTGTTCTAGGTAAAGCAAACGTTAAGTGTGCGTAGAGTTGTATTGGTGATCGATAGAACTTGAAGGGAATATTAATTCTACCTTTAGCTCCTCGTTGGGTTCAACACTCTTATTTATCGAAAAAGCTACAATTGATCCCCTATACTTGTGGGTTATCATGGCGTCATAACAGTACATGGTCTGAAACCAGTAAACTGCTCTCGTGCGCCACCTCTTATATTGCACCCCCTTGAAGGTAGGCGGCTTCAAATGCGTAGCAAAACCACTTGGAATAAATTGCCTATAATCAGGTTTTTGGATTGTTGAAAATATGAGCAAATTACTATGAGATTTAATCTGAACAAACAGTAAATAAATCATGACGGCTATAGCAAAGATTAAACTAATCATGCAGATTAGTATAGTAGATGAACAGATCGTATCTAAGCCACAGACTAGGAATAGGAATTCTAGCACGATCTTAAACAAAGAAGACAAGATCACATACGGTGCGGTGGGAGCAGAACCGTTAGCGTTGACGTTGTCGGCCATGTCGTTGATGAAGAGATTGCCGAGATCGGGGAAGAAGTCCTCATTGGCGAAGTCGTCGTTGCCAACAGTTGCACGAGTGCGCTCCCCAAAAACCTAATCACCCCTCTCCCATATAGGATCACGAGAGGCGGGGTTCCGAAGGCCTGTTGTCCCTTCTCGCGGTGTACGCCGGAAGGAGGGATGGAGAAGACTTGGGTGGCGGCACAATGTTCTGGAACGGTGTGAAACCATATGATGTGGCGGCGGCTAGGGTAGACGTCTGCCTGTCTATATAGTGCGGGTCGGGTAGGTCATGGGAGTAAACCCCATGTCCAAGTCAATAACAGCCCCACGATCCAAAAGAATCGGAAACGGCTGAGTAATTAACGCGTCCGTTAATTAGTAATTAATGACTTACTAATTTCCCGAGCAGCAAAAATATGGACAACATGCATAGCTTTTTCCTCAGCTCGGCTCATTCCCGAAACCCGACGCGGCGCATCGTGACGAGGCGTGGCGTGGCATGGCGAGGCGAGCGAGGAGAAGGAGCGCGCGTGTAGGTCTCCTCTTCTCATGCTCATACAAGTGCTAGAAGAGCTCACCATATAAAGTGGTGCAACTCTCACTCACCTAGCAGTATGGAACTAAACATTAGTCCCACCCACACCACACACACAGCCATGCATGAATGGGCCATGAGAATTTCAGATTTTAGTTGGGCTTTGGGCCAAAGGCCTACTACCAAAAATCCAACATCTGCTTCCCCGCCGCCGACAGAGGGCCACCGCACCACACTCAACTACTTGGCCATGGGTTCGTCCAAGGCTCCACCGTCCTCGACAACATCTTGTTTCCGGCGAACCATAAGAAGATCTTCGAAAAAACAGAAGGAGGACACAGCATCGCCAGCCGATATTGGTACTCCTCTTCCCTTATTCTTGCAAATCTCTCGCACGGTATTCATCCCACGAAGGAAACTAGTTGACCGCTTCTTACTGCACATTCTTCCTGATACTAGATGTTCCAAGTAACTCGCGATGCACAAGGTTTCAACCCATTTACTATTTCACTTTAGCTAGACATCCGTCGCCTGCCTGGATTTCAATTCAGTGTCAGCTGATTCCCAATTAAAGGAAGCACCACCTGCGGAGGCGCGCGGAGCACCTAGTCCGCCTGTTCACCGGGGAAGAAGCGCCTCGGTGTCTATCTTAGAGGTGTGTGTGGCGCAGGAGCTGCTGGCGCCCGATCTGGAGGTTCGCCGGGCTTAAAGGGATGGCCGGGGGGCGCTGCCAAGCACGGCGGTGGGGTGAGGTCAAGGGGAGGCCGTGGCGGCGGAGGCAGGGGTCTGGGCCGGTGGTTGCTGGTGGTTCGAGGAAGATCATCAACGGTGGCTGGCGGGAGGTAGATGAAGGCCATCTGCTCGTTCCTTGCAGAAAAAATCGGCTGACCTATTTGTTTTCAGTCGATTGTTATTTTCATAGGACCACATGTGGTGGTTTGCTGGAGGATTACCTGCACTTCCCAGCCATCCCTGTGCTCATATTTCAAAAGCCTAGAATCTAATTTCATGTGCCATGCATGTTGTAGAGCTATCATATGTCTGCCGTCATTTATTTTTGACCCACCTGCTATCTGATACTTTTACACTGTACTACTTGTGCACAAAGCCACAAACTACACCCATACTCTCTCACTATTGTTTTATTACGCATGGGTATCTGAGAATCTCAAGCACAATATTCTAAAAAGAAAACAGAGCAGTTGCTCCAGTCTGCATCGAGGATTGGAAAGACGCGGTTTGATGCTCTAATGAAGAGTGTAGTGTCATTCGATGAAGACTATCAATGTAGCTCTGTAGTTGATGACTTCATTCGCCATACACCAGCATCGCAGGTGCTTGCTTTAACTTCGGTGTCATATGTGGTTGCATGTTGCATATGGTGTCTACCTTGTATTGCTTCTAAATTGGTTAAATTGCATCTGCTTAGCCATATACTTTGAATATGACATGCCTTCATGTTTTTGGTACATACTGCATCTGTCTATTAACCATGTTCTTACATCAAACTAATGTTCTTGTGTATCCCACATCAATCACTTATGATGAGACAGGCACACCCGTGGGTTAGTGTGAGAGGCGCTACTCTTTTAAAGGGTGCAGTATCATCCTCCCCACATGATTCTCAACAAACAGCAAGGCTAGATGAAGATAGTCAACGTAGCTCTGTAGTTGGTGACCGCATTTCCCCTACACCACCATCGCAGGTGCTTGCTCTAACTTGGCAGTGTGATATGTGGTTGCATGTTGCATATGGTGTCTAGCTTGTAATTCTTCTAATTTGATTAAATTGCATTTGCTTAGTTTACACATTATAGTTGTGAATATGACATGCCTTCCGGTTTTTGGTACATAGTGCATCTGTCTATTAACCATGTTCTTACATCAAACTAATGTTCTTGTGTATCCCTCATCAATCACTTATGATGGGACAGTCACACCCGTGGGTTAGTGTGAGACACGCTACTCTTTTAAAGAGTGCAGTTTCATGCTCCCGACATGATTCTCAAGAAATAGGAAGGCAAGATGAAGATAGTCAACGTAGCTCTGTAGTTGATGACCACATTTCCCCTACACCAGCATCGCAGGTGCTTGCTGTAACTTGGCAGTGTGATATGTGGTTGCATGTTAAGTATGGTGTCTAGCTTGTATTGCTTCTAATTAGGGTAAATTGCATCTGCTTAGTTTACACATTATACCTGTGAATATGACTTGCCTTCCTATTTTTGGTACATACTACATCTATCTATTAACCATGTTCTTACATGAAACTACTGTTCTTGTGTATCCCGCATCAATCACTTACGATGAGACACCTTTATTTGTTGCATATTGCATATGATTTCTAGCATGTAGCTATGTATTGCTTCTAATTTGTTCAAATACCCTTATTAGCCCACCCTTTTAATTTGGCAGAGTGATATTAGTTGCATCTTTCATATGGTGTCTAGCTTGCATTGCTTCTAATTAGTTGAAATGCCTTCTGCTTAGTTCACACATCATAGGTGTGAATATGCAATGTTGTCCTTTTTTTCGTACATATTCCATCCTCCTATCTTGTGGTTGCCTTACATCAAAGTAGTGTTCATCAGTATCATGCATCAATGAGTTATGAAAAGCAATTTTTATTCCTTTTTCTTGTGGGTTTGACTTTACAAAGCAAAATCAAAAAAGAGGAAGGAAGGGGATGATGGTGGTCCTCTACAGCAACGTAAACGGACCATCTCTACACATTCTCCTTGTACTTCTAGTGCATTACAAGTTCCAAGTCTCATCTCCCCTACTCCACCATCCCAGGTGCTTGCTCTAACTTGGCAGTGTGATATCTGGTTGCATGTTGCATATGGTGTCTAGCTTGTATTGCTTCTAATTAGGGTAAAATGCATCTTCTTAGCTTACACATTACACATGTGAATATGACATGCCTTCCTGTTTCTGGTACATACTATATCTGTCTATCACACCATGTTCTTACATCAAAGTACTGCTGTTGTGTATCCTGCAATAATCACTTACGATGAGACACCTTTAACTTGGCAGTGTGATATTGGTTGCATCTTGCATTAATTTCTAGCTTGTACTGCTTCTAATTTTTTGAAATTCCACTTATGACGAGACACTTTTAACTTGGTAGAGTGGTATTGGTTGCATCTTTCATATGGTGTCTAGCTTGCATTGCTTCCAATTAGTTGAAATGCCTTCTGCATAGTTCACACATCATAGGTGTGAATATGCAATGCTGTCCTTTTTTTGTACATATTCCATCCTCCTATCTTGCGGTTGCCTTACATCAAAGTAGTGTTCATCAGTATCATGCATCAATGAGTTCTGAAAAGCAATTTTTATTCCTTTTTCTTGTGGGTTTGACTTTAACAGGCAAAATCAAAAAAGAGAAAGGAAGCGGAGGATGGTGGTCCTCTGCAGCAACGTAAACGGACCATCTCTACACATTCTCCTTGTACTTCTAGTGCATTACAAGTTCCAAGTCTCATCTCCCCTACTCCACCATCCCAGGTGCTTGCTCTAACTTGGCAGTGTGATATCTGGTTGCATTTTGCATATGGTGTCTAGCTTGTATTGCTTCTAATTAGGGTAAAATGCATCTGCTTAGCTTACACATTATTGTGAATATGACACGCCTTCCTATTTCTGGTACATACTATATCTGTCTATCACACCATGTTCTTACATCAAAGTACTGCTGTTGTGTATGCTGCATCAATCACTTACGATGAGACACCTTTAACTTGGCAGTGTGATATTGGTTGCATCTTGCATTGATTTCTAGCTTGTACTGCTTCTAATTTTTTGAAATTCCACTTATGATGAGACACTTTTAACTTGGCAGAGTGATATTGGTTGCATCTTTCATATGGTGTCCAGCTTGCATTGCTTCTAATTTCTTGAAAATCCTTCTGCTTAGTTGACACATCATAGGTGTGAATATGTCATGCGGTCCTATTTTCGTACATATTCCATCCTCGTATCATGTGTTTGCCTTACATCAAAGTATTGTTCGTCATTCATTCATTCATGAATGAGTTCTGAAGAGCGAATTCTATTCCTTTTTCTTGTCGGTTTGACTTCACAATGCAAAATCAATACAACGGAAGGAAATTAGTAAGGCAGTGGATGATGGTGGTCCTTCTGAGCAACAGAAACAGAGGGTCTCTACAGATTCTAGTCATCCATCCTCCCAACAAGATTCACAAGACAATGCAGGGCTAGACAGTCAACGTAGTTGTGTAGATGATGAACACATCTCCCCTACTCCACCATCACAGGTGCTTGCTCTAACTTGGCACTGTTATATGTGGTTGCATGTTGCGTATGATGTCTAGTTTGTATTGCTTCTAATTTTGTTGATTTGCATCTGCTTACTTTACACATTATACTTGTGAATATGACACGTGTTCCTGTTTCTAGAACATACTAAATCTGTCTATCACACCATGTTCTTACATCAAAGTACTCTTGTGTATCCTGCAATAATCACTTACCATAAGACACATTTAACCTGGTAGTGTGATATACGTTGCATCTTGCATTGTCTTCTAGCTTGTACTGCTTCTAATTTGTTGAAATGACACTTATGACGAGACACTTTTAAGAGTGATATTGGTTGCATGTTCATATGGTGCCTAGCTTTCATTTCTTCTAATTTGTTGAAATGTCTTCTGCTTAGTGTTTTTCATACATATTCCATCCTCCTATCATAGGTGTGAATATGCAATGATGTCCTT
Organism: Elymus sibiricus; assembly: GCA_039707655.1. Lineage (NCBI taxonomy): Eukaryota > Viridiplantae > Streptophyta > Magnoliopsida > Poales > Poaceae > Elymus > Elymus sibiricus. Next base: position 130,070,835 of record CM077666.1, on the reverse strand, counting down.
TTTTCGTACATACTCCGTCCTCCTATCATGCGCTTGCCTTACATCAAAGTAGTCTTCGTCTGTATCATGCACCAATGAGTTATGCAGAGCCAATTTTATTCCTTTTCTTGTGGTTTTGACTTCAGAAGGCAATATCAAAAAAGAGGAAGGAAAAGAGTAAGTTAGGGGATGTTGGTGGTTCACCGGACCAACGCAAACGGAGGCTCTCTAGATTTGCCACTGCTACTGCTACTGCAGTTGAAGTTACAAGTCTATATGATGACTCCATCTCCCCTACTCCACCATCGCAGGTGCTTGCTCTAACTTGACAGTGTGATAATTGGTTGCATGTTGCATATGGTGTATAGCTTGTATTTCTTCTAATTTGATTAAATTGCAGCTGGTGAGTTTATATGTTATACATGTGAATATGACATGCCTTTCTGTATCTAGAATACACTGCATCTGTCTATCACACCATGTTCTTACATCAATGTATTGATGTTGTGTATCCTACATCAATCACTTACGATGACACACCTTTAACTTGGTAGTGTGATATTGTTTGCATCTTGCATTGATTTCTAGCTTGTACTGCTTCTATTTTTTCAAAATTCCACTTATGACGAGACACTTTTAAATTGGCAGAGTGATATTGGTTGCATCTTTCATATGGTGTCCAGCTTGCATTGCTTATAATTTCTTGAAAATCCTTCTGCTTAGTTGACACATCATAGGTGTGAATATGTCATGCGGTCCTGTTTTCGTACATATTCCATCCTCGTATCATGTGTTTGCCGTACATCAAAGTGTTGTTCGTCAGTCATTCATGCATGAATGAGTTCTGAAGAGCAAATTTTATTCCTTTTTCTTGTCGGTTTGACTTCACAATGCAAAATCAATACAGCGGAAGGAAATTATTAAGGAAGTGGATGATGGTGGTCCTTCCAAGCAACTGAAAAGAGGGTCTCTACAGATTCTACTCAGCCATCCTCTCAACAAGATTTGCAAGACAACGCAGGGCTAGACAGTCAACGTAGTTGTGTAGATGATGAACACATCTCCCCTACTCCACCATCACAGGTGCTTGCTCTAACTTGGCATTGTTATATGTGGTCGCATGTTGTGTATGATGTCTAGTTTGTATTGCTTCTAATTTTGTTGATTTGCATCTGCTTAGTTTACACATTATACTTGTTGTTGTGGTTTTGTCATGGCAGATGCCCTCATGAAAGGACTTAGTGGTGAGGCCATCACGACTAGGTGGAAGCTTGAAGGGTTTGGTCGGAATCGAGAGACGCAAGTTTTACGCAGGTTCGGCCCCTCGCGGTGGAGGTAAAAGCCTACATCATGTTTGATTGATATTGATGATGATGATGATCTCGATTACAAGGGTGCTATTTTTCTACCTCTAGTCTCGAGAGCTTCTAATTTGTCTGTCTGAAACTTGTCCCTCTTGGGGTGCCTAGCCCCTCCTTATATAAGTTGAAGGGTCCGGCTTACATCTAGAGTCCTAGTAGGACTACAACTAGTCTATTTTATATTACAAGTTGGATCCTAGTCCGGGTCTTTTCTTCCGAACTAATCTACCCAGGCCGGGTCTTCTCTCCGGACCGGGTCTTCTCTCCGAACCGGGTCTACCCAGGCCGGGTCTTGTTTCTCTTACTAGGTTCCTTCCAGTGTCCAACCCATAGAGAGCCAGCTTGTTTAATGCCATGTGTGACCTGGTTATGGGCCCTTTGGTCCTGCCGGGTTATGCCTCGGGATGCCGGGTCTAGTCACGGGTAATTCCCCCGACATTAGCCCCCAGGTTAGCTTGAATTTATTCATGCTAATCTCCTGAAATAAGAATAATTAATATGTTAAAGGACCGGCTCGCTCAACTTGCCGGTTTACTCAACGAACCGCTTCCTTGAAAATCCGGGTCTCTTTGTCATATCAACATGCCGGCTTCAGAATCAACTTGCCGACGTTGGTTCCATGCAGAAAAATATTAGGAAAAACAACCCATCTGACATTTTGAGTCGGCTTCCAGTGCTTCGGCTTGATAAAAATATTGGGAAAAAATAAATCCATCTGATGTTGAGCCGGCTTTCAATGCTTCTAGGTCTTCTATGAATAACTTAGAGGAGATGAACTTTGCAAGCCTCCATCAAGAAAATGAGACCTGGCTCGCTCAAAATTGACAGCTTGAAGTTGTTCTTCTGTTTTTTTATCTCCATATTACCTGTAGCCCCCAAGCTCTGAGTTTATCAGTTCATGATGACTTGGTGCTTTGCATAGAAATAATATCTTGACTGTGTAGCCCCCAAGTGTCGGGTTGTCTTGCCTGCAGCAACCTGGGACTTGTAATTGTCTTATACTTATAAAACTTCAGCCAGTGTAGCCGCCAAGTCTTTAAGAGTAGAACGGAATGATAGCTTAAGACTTGCTTAAATATAAATGTTCCAACTTTGGAGAAATCAGGGTTGTTCATCTGAGTCTCCAGTCATAAACTGGATGTTTTGTATTTCACATGTGTAGCCCCCAAGGGCCGGTTCATCAGTATGTGATGGACCGGGTCTTCAATTTGGACCTTATAGTCTGTTTAAACAACTGAATGCTGTAGCCCCCAAGTGTCGGGTCGCATGCCTGCAGCGACTTGGGACTTTTTTAGAAAATTTGTAGGTCTTGAACTGAGTAGTGTAGCCCCCAAGTGCCGGGTCGTATGCCTGCAGCGACTCGGAACTTACATGTACTTCTCCTTTGAAAAGAATAACATCATATGATGTAGCCCCCAGGTGCCGGGTCGCACGCTTGCAGCACTTGGGACTGTTGAAGAAGTTATATAACCCTGATTCTTATTTATGCAGGCTATGTTGACACAAGCCGGCTCAGAAATTGACGAGTTGAAAGAGCAGGACTTGTTGCTTTATCTGGCGGTGCCATCATGCACTTTTGAAATGTTTGTGCCAAAGATCATCCTCAAAACTTGTTATGTTGATTGCTCAATATGAATCCTTGACTGGAGTTGCAGCTTAACCAAATAAAGGATGGCTTTCGAGGCTCGACACTTGAAATATAAAGGCCGACAACCACTGATGCTGAGACGAATCAAGCAAACATCAACCCGGACAATCCAGCTGCCAGCTTTCAGCCATGAATTTCTCCGGCTTAAAACTTGTTGAAAATGGCCCATTTGTGGCTTTGTAATAGTTGTTGCAAAACTCTGTAATCTGTCAATGCCTTCGTGCATTGAGTATGTTAGCTTTTGAGCTGATGACAATCTGACGAAAAATATATTCTGATCATGCCAGTTTTCTCAACCTGGTCATATAGACTTTGATGTTAATTGAAACCTTGGCCGTGATTGCAGTGCAACCCGGCAAATATATGTTTGAGAAATCCAGAAGTGCTGTATTGTAATACAAAGCACAAATTAAATGTCCCAAGACCCGGTCAATTATGTGATCCGGTCAATTCTGTGACCCGGTTTCTATTTATAACCCGGGTCGTATGTATGAAAATTGATACCTGAAAAGAAAATGCATAGATAGAGATATATAAAAGAAATAACATGATAGAAAAAATAACTTAAATATTAAGCCGGCTTTCGAGGCATGACATAAAGACCGACTTTCGAGGCTCGAGTCTGATTCGCTTCTGTGAAGCAGGCTTTTTGGCCTCTTTTGGTTTGTCCTAGCTCTCTGAAAGCCGGCTCTCACATGACTTAACCGGTGTTTTAACTTTGATGAGTTCAGGGTCACCTCTGTGATTGACTCATCAGGCGTTCATCGGGTCACCTTTTCGGAGTAGCATCTTGCTAACAGGCAGGTATAACCAAGAATAATATTTGGCGTATGCTGGGTCAAGAGGGTGAGAAAGCTAAACTCAGTGAGTTGGAAGCCCCCAAGTGACCATATGATCATGGAAAAGCTCAGCATAGGATATACAGGAGACAATGCTACTACTGCAAAACATCTGGGGTCCAGATAAGCCGGCTTTATTCCATTGATCATAATTGAGTAGGATACCCATGTTTAAACTGTGCAGCATGGTGACTAGTCTTCTTTGGCAACCTTACTTTTCGCCAATAAGGCAGGATACCTATGTTTGAACTGCGCATCGTGGTAGCTAGTCCTCTTTGGCAACCTTTAATTTTTCGCCAACAAGACAGTAGTCCCCGGGACCGGGTTGTCTTCCCTTCAACGACCCGGGGTTCTTGTATTTGTCAAAACCGGCCAAATCTGCCGAGTCATATCTGTGTAGCCCCCGAGTCTTAAGTCGACTCGAGGAGCGGGCTTGAGATTCTTTATACTTGGTTGTGGCAGAAACCGACGTATAGTTGACAGCTGAGTGCTGGAATTTATTGAAGCCTGAGGCAATGCGGCGAGTTGATGATATTTGCGATGCTCATCATATGTCCTCCCATGCGCTGCTATTCTCTCTTGGTCCGGCTCTCCTGGCTCCTCCAGGGCCATTTTCTTTTTTGTTTCTTTGCTGCCAACTTTTGAATTGCTAGCTCTAATGTGGTCGGCTCTCTTTGCTCCTCCAGGGTTGATTCCTCTATAGCCGGCTCTCTTGACTTTTTTGGGAATATTTCCTCCATGGCCGGCTTTCCTGTTTCTTTGATGTGCTGAAGTAGACCAGACCGCGGGGATGGCCTGCCGTGTTGATGTAGACCAGACCGCAGGGACGACAGGTTACGCACGCATTCGTCGGGTTGCCCGCCATGCAGCGGTCGATGGCGCGGCCTTTGGTGTGCTGAAGCAGACCGGACCGCAGGGACGACAGACCAATGCGCCTATCCATTGGGCAACCCGGCGCGGGTGGAGGCTGGCGCGGGCTCCGACGATGTCACGCAAGACATGATTCTGATAATATATATATTTTTTGCTCCAGCGTTGTTGGAGTAGACCGAGCCGCTGGGGCGGTGGCCTGCGCGCGTCCGTTGGGTGCACCAGTGTGGTGCGGACGCTGGTGCAGCCTCCGGCTTATAAATTAACATGCGCGTAAATTCGTACAAGTTAAAAGTACAAAAATTCTTGATATAATTAATCTGCGCGAACAATTCTACTAGGAAAAATATCACCTGATGATAATGTTTATTCGACGGTGGACGCGCCTCGCCAAAGAAAAAAGCGTAGTAGATGTATGTGTAACTCAGCTGATCTGATGTACCACTAGCACCCACGTGGTCTTTTTTTAGGAACGCAGCAGCCGGAAATAGTAGACGCACATGTTCCTCTGTCGATCTTGATTTGGACAGAGATGTAGTATTACTGGAGCATTAGTACTTTGGCTTTGATTTTCCTCGTGGCTAACTTGGCCGCTCCTTCTTCTTCCCCTTTTTTTCCTTGTAATTTTTTTCCGGGCAGGTGAACTTAGACCGTGGCGATGCTCCTGGCGAGAGAGAAAAAAGAAGTGCCACGGCTTGGAATTCCATACCAGTCAATCTGGCCATCTGCTGCCTCGATCAGGTTATTATATGGATGCAATGATTGGAACTTGCACCATGAAAATTATATGGCACACATAAGTGAAGGCCCGAACCTTCCCATCTCCGCTTTTCCTTTTTGCTTTTCACGTGTTTGATCAGCTGGCTTCGGCCAGGTTTACATTGCTGGTATTATGTCTTGGGTGGATGTAGCAGCAAGAGATTGAACTAGTACTACTTTACTTCTTGGGTGGATGTACCCAAAAAAACTGATTTGGCTTCACGTGTAGAAACTCACTAGTGAATCTGAGGTGGATTAAACTAGTACTACTTTGCTTCTGGTCGGTGAGTAGCAGTACTTTGCGATTGGTCAAAACACTCTGGACTCCGTTGTCGCCTTTGAGAGCACGAGCAGCAGCTCGATTAGCGGCTACAACCTCGGGACTTGAACCATTGCGATGCACGTTTACGAGAAGACGTAGTAGCAGTCGGACATGGCCGCCGCAGATCGAATTTGCAGCAGAATTCCTTGATGGGCTCGATTGACTGCTGCAGTAGGCTGGTTGCGGCGGAAAAAACCCGTCGGTCTTGGTGGATCGCAGGACGGAGATGGCGGACAGACCGCAACCCTAAACTCTGTTGATCTCAATTTCGTACACGCCGTTGCGACTGCTCGTCGAGGATGTAGATCCTTCTGTGTTGTCTCTTCTTTGTCTAGCACATCGCGAGCTTCTCGAGCCCTGAAGATCTCCCTCCAAATACTCAACTCCACCGGGCGCTGGCCCCACGGTGGGCGCCAACTGTCGTGGTTTTGTCACGGCAGATGCCCTCGTGAAAGGACTTAGTGGTGAGGCCATCGTGACTAGGTGGAAGCTTGAAGGGGTTGGTCGGAATCGAGAGACGCGAGTTTTACCCAGGTTCGGCCCCTCGTGGTGGAGGTAAAAGCCTACATCCTGCTTGATTGATATCGATGATGATAATGATGATCTCGATTACAAGGGTGCTATTTTTCTACCTCTGGTCTCGAGAGCTTCTACTTTGTCTGTCTGAAACTTGTGCCTCTTGTGGTGCCTTGCCCCTCCTTATATAAGTTGAAGGGGCTGGCTTACATCTAGAGTCCTAGTAGGACTACAACTAGTCTATTTTCTATTACAAGTCGGATCCTAGTTCGGGTCTTTTCTTCCGAACTGATCTACCCAGGCCGGGTCTTCTCCCTGGGCCGGGTCTTCTCTCCGAGCCGGGTCTACCCAGGTCGGGTCTTGTTTCTCAAACTAGGTTCCTTCCAATGTCCAGCCCTTAGAGAGCTGGCCCGTTTAATGGCATGCGTGACCCGGTTATGGGCCCTTTGGTCCTACTGGGTTATGCCTCGGGATGCCGGGTCTAGCCGCGGGTAATTCCCCCGACACTTGTGAATATGACACATGTTCCTGTTTCTAGAACATACTAAATCTGTCTATCACACCATGCTCTTACATCAAAGTACTGTTGTGTATCCCGCAACAATCACTTACCATAAGACACATTTAACCTGGGAGTGTGATATACGTTGCATCTTGCATTGTCTTCTAGCTTGTACTGCTTCTAATTTTTTGAAATGGCACTTATGACGAGACACTTTTAAGAGTGATATTGGTTGCATGTTCATATGGTGCATAGCTTTCATTTCTTCTAATTTCTTGAAATGTCTTCTGCTTAGTGTTTTTCATACATATTCCATCCTCATATCATAGGTGTGAATATGCAATGCTGTCTGCTACTTGTGAGCTGTGTTGGGATTTCCCCGAAGAGGAGGGGATGATGTAGTACAATAGAGATAAGTATTTCCCTCAGTTATGAAACCAAGGTTATCAATCCAGTAGGAGAATCATGCAACAACTCGTTAGCAGCACCTGCACACAAAATAACAAATCCTTGCACCCAACGCGAACAAGGGGTTGTCAATCCCTTGGCGGTTAATTGCAAGATTAAATTGTATGGTGATAGATAGATAGATCAAACAAAAATACAAAATAAAATAAATAAAGTAAAATTGCAGCAAGGTATTTTTAGGATTTTCAATATATGATAAAGGTAGACCCGGGGGCCATAGTTTTCACTAGAGGCTTCTCTCTTGAAAATAGCATACGGTGGGTGAACAAATTACTATTGGGCAATTGATATAAAAGCAAATAATCATGACGATATCCAAGGCAATGATCATGTATATAGGCATCACGTCCGAGACCAGTAGACCGAAATGATTCTGCATCTACTACTATTACTCCACATATCGACAGCTATCCAGCATGCATCTAGAGTATTAAGTTCATAAAGAACGGAGTAACGCCTTAAGGAAGATGACATGATGTAGACAAAGTAAACTCACGCATGAATAAACCCCATCTTTTTACCCTTAATAGCAATGATACATATGTGTCATGTCCCTTTCTGTCACTGGGATTGAGCACCGCAAGGTCGAACCCATTACAAAGCACCTCTCCCATTGCAAGATAAATCAATCTAGTTGGCCAAACCAAATCAATAGATTGGAGAGAAATATGAAGCTATAACAATGATGCATAAAAGAGTTCAGAGAAAACTCAAATAATATTCATGGATAATCTGATCATAAACTCACAATTCATCGAATCCCAACAAACACACCGCAAAAAGTGATTACATCGGATAGAACTCCAAGAACATCGAGGAGAACATTGTATTGAAGATCAAAAAGAGAGAAGAAGCCATCTAGCTACTAACTGTGGACCCGAAGGTCTGTGGTAAACTACTCACGCATCATAGAAAGGGCAGCAAGGTTGATGTAGAGCCCGTCCGTGATCGAATCCCCCTCCGGCAGAGTGCCGAAAAAGGCCTCCAGATGGGATCTCTCGAGAACAGGAACTTGCGGCAGCGGAAAAAGTATTTTGTGGACTCCTCTGTTGGTTTCCCGATTTTAGAGAATTTATAGAGGTGGAATTAGGTCAAACGGAGCAGAGGTGGGCCCACGAGGCACCACAGTCTTGATCTGACTTTCATTCTTGATGTTCCCCTGCTGCCAGGTCGGCTTGAACTCGAACTGAGGTTGCTGCCAAGTACGAACCTTCTGAAAAACTTGCCCTTCCTTCTTGGGTTCAAACTTGCGTTTGCGGTCCTCAAAGGCAGTCTTATGATCATTAACCAGTTTGTGTTCCCTTTCGGCAATGAGTGCCTTGTTTACCAAAGTTTGAAAGTCGGGGAAATCCAGCATGCTGAGTGCACATCGAAGGGTAAGATTGAGCCCTCCGAGGAACCGATCTATCTTCCGTTCTTCAGTGGCCACATCATGAGTGGAGTAATGGGCCAAATGATTGAACTTGTTTAAATATTCACTTACAGTCGAGGTTCCTTGGGTAAGAGTGAGAAATTCTCGCTGCTTGACCTTCATGATGCCGGAAGGAATATGGTACTTGCGGAATTTGTCTTTGAATTTTTCCCAAGTAATCTCGTCTTCAATGGGCCACATCTCTTTGGCATTGTCCCACCATATAGCAGCTGGTCCTTCTAGATAATGAGTGGCGAATGGTACCTGGTCAGCATCTTCGGTGCGAGCAATTTCCAGCTTCTTCTCTATGGTCCTTAACCAATCATTGGCTTCCATCGGGTATTGAAGAACGGAAAGTTGGGGGCTTGGTCCTCTGAAAGTCTGACAGCTTGGAGTGATTACCATTGTGATTATTCTGCCCAACCACAGTCTGCATGCTTCTCAGGAATTCCATCAGGTCTTGGTTTCTCTTTTCCTCAAACATCCGCATAATCTGCTCTATCGTGGGTGCTTGAGGTGGAGGAGGTGGTGGCTGATATGGTTCCGGAGAATGTCCTGCTTGCCTGGCGGATCGACGAACTGGAATATCGTCGCCACCATAACAGTTGCTGCCACACCTTGTCATCCTATATACGTTTCCCAATACGAAGCATTGAGATGAGCAACACCCATTAGGGGAAAACAAGCAAAAATAGGGAGGTGAAGCAACAAACCCGGAAAAGAAATCGAGAAAAGCCAAAGCGAATAACAGAAAGCAACATAATTATACAATACACCATCCAGCATACATAGCAGGGTAACAACATGGATAGTACCACTACATGCATACAACCAAACACCACATTATCCTCGTCTACATGCGACGACCGGGATCGAACTGACACACTGACGGTCCTGCTGGTGTCTCCTCGGTGTCAGACTCCGAACCGGAACTGATAACTGATATGTCTGGTGCAAAGGAAACACGACGACGCTGACGGGAAGGCTCTCCCTCAGGGTCTGGAGCGGGGTGACTCCGCAGCATCGGAGCGGCTGGGGTAGCGAGAAGCATAGCCCACTGGGCTGGGGACTCATGAGGAGTCACTACCGAAGTGTCTGAGCTACTCTGGGAGGGTGTGGGGACCACGGGTGTGGGTGGAGGTAATGTAGCTGGAGGGACAAGTGATGTATGGATGAGCAGAGGTGGAGTGAAGGTAGATCGAGCGGCAGCTAGCTCACCTCGAACGCGGTTCAGCTCCTGGGCTAGACTGGTGATCAGAAAATACCCTGCCGTTATGTAGCGAGACAGGTGACTGGCTGACCAGTCGCACTCCGGATCAATGTAAGGGAAGCAGATCTGTCCTGACTCATACAGGGACGGATAGAAGTAGAAACCTGGGTGAGTCTGCATCTGAACCTCGTTATAGTGCAAGTCAGTGAGAGCCTCAAATGCTGCAAACTGGACCGCCTGGTCGGGTGTAGAAGCAGTCCCGCCCTTGGTGGAGTGAGTGTACGTGCCCACCACGGTACTGTTGTGCAGGATGACCTCTGCGTGATACTCGTAAAGGCCATCGGCAAGCTGCTCTCGGTACACCTGGTATATGGGGTCATCGCCATCGGGGTAGAGTCGGCGCCAAACGTTGGTCAGCAGATGCGGAAAGGTGGAAGGTGCCGGCTCAGGCTGGTACGGATAAGGGACTGGTGCCATCTACACTCACAACATTAGCTGGTCAGCACTAAAAGTAAGCTATATGCATGAAGTGCAACACCCAAGTGCACAATCAAGTCTTAAATCACTACCGAGACTAAGACTACCATTTTTCTAATGCGTCGGCTGTCTAGGGCGTCCTACAGTCAGCGTGGCTCTGATACCAAGCGTTGTGGCACCCCGGCTCAGAACAACCGGTTTACCTTGCATTGCCAGCCCAGAGATCAAGTCTTCTGGCAATACACAACAACTTGGTACAGAAAACAACCGCTTTATTGATCTCTTAGCGGAAACATGGGTTTACATCTTACATGATGAGCGAGGCCAAGAGGCACACACGGTGCGGCTGCACTTATGTACATTATTTAGTAGACATGGCAGGGGCCTCGATGATAAGGGAACTACTACGCGATAGCGGAACGACGAGGTAGCGGAACTCCATTCCACAGGGACACTGCTGGGACGCGGCCTAGATCGCGACAAACTGCTCAACATCAACTCCTTGCACGGCTTCTCCTGCATCTGGCATGATAAGCCAGGTGAGTACTTTGAATGTACTCGCAAGCTCACAGCAAACAAAACAAGTGCGACAAACAATAACAAGGCATTTAACAGATTTAACGCATGAGCATGATGCTACTCAACATGAGATGTGTGTGAAACATTGCCATGGTCCTCGGGACGAACTTACCATTTCGGGGTTACCGCATAACCACCGTTCATAACTTACCAACGTGATCCTTACTGGATCACAATCATACCTTTCATAGTGATCCTCGATCACCATTTCTGCATGTGCCATCTTGTGAATCTTAGTGTGCAAGTTAATTATTTCTGTTGACCCACGGTGTGACCTACTACGAACTGTGTCCATGACCGAGGACGTGGCTATCGATAGATTAAACACTCTGCAGAGGTTAGTACACTGTACCCACACCACGGAACTCATGGCCTCGTGCTCCGATTCGGGTGGACCAACGACATTCCGACAAAACCAATCTATTGCATGACACTCTCCCGGCCACTCCGACAAACTCCCTTTTGGGCTATGTCCTGGGTGACCCTGATGTCAACATGTGACATTTTCCACCTCTGTGGCTGCCACCGTCATGGCCAAACATCAAAACTATCCCATACGGGGACCTCGGTACCATCAAAACTTGGGTCCTCAAGGTTATGACTGCCTACCGGGCCAGGGTAGCGCCAGAGCACAACCTTCCCTCGTAGGAGGCACCGGCGAGAGGCATGACAATAGACCGCATTAGGGCCTCCCCATCCAGGCAAGTGTGGTTGCACTGGTGAGCTCGATTCGGTGGCACCATGACTCGATCAACAGCATGTTCAAGTTGGATTATTATCAAGTTTAACTTGAAAAGAAAATGATTCGAGCCATAGTGAATGAATGGGTGCACGGGTCACAGTCATGAAATACAAAATGCATCATGTTGTCATATGAGTATATGCCATGATACCTACTGCACACTAGCAAGAAAGCATATATCCTACTGCATAAATTATCAGCATGACAGAACAAAGTTTATGCAACAAGATTTATATAGCAAATTATTTTAAATAGTGAATAAAGGATGAATTTAATTCAATTAAACCAAGTCATTGCAATGCCATCCTTGCATATGAATGTTGTGGCTTGCCTTGGTTCAGAGGAGTGTCACAGTACTCCTGGCCTTCTTCAACACAATTAGGCTCTTCTGAAATTAAATTAAAAGCAAAAAGAAAATGTCACATACTACTGTTTATTGCACCAGGAATTCTCAACAGCAAGAAAAATTCTGAAACTTGGCACACAGAAACATTGGAATTTTACAAACCAGTAGCAAAAAGAATCATCTCAGTTGGACTTATAGATAAAAAGTTATTGCTGGTCAAAGTTGAATTGGATCTGGTCAAAATTTGATTTAAAAAGGAAAACCATAGACACCCACGTCGAAGACGTATTCTGGGAATACGCCTTCCCTTATACCGCTTCGGGCGAGCGCGGGAGAGAATGACAGGTGGGACCGCGTCTGTTTTAAAAGAGAGAGAGCAGGAACAGTGCTAGGCGACTCTGTCGTCGGCGTTCCTACGACGAGGAGACATCGGTGATCACCGGAGAGGAGGGGAACGGGACGAGCTCGACGAGACGGTCACGCACGTACCCGAATCGCGGGCTGAGGTGGACGGACGACGTCGCCGAGGTCCTCTCCAGAGACGGCGGCGGCGGAGCTGATCGGGATCGACGATTCCGGTGACAATCCGGCAAAATCTTGATACCGTCGTGCTCAGGAGGTTGCTACGGTCTCAATGCTGGCAGTGGTTGGAGCTGAGGTGGACTATCTTGAGTGAACGGAGGAGGGGGATCCGCGGCGGTCGCCGGCGAGGTTCGAAGGCCAGAGGCCTTCCCGGCGTTGCCCACAGCTTCTGGAGGTCGATTTGAGAGAGGAGAGGGGGTTTGGGATGGTTAGAACGGTCGGGGGAGTGCTCTATATATAGCAGGAGGCGAGGCAGGGTTCGGGCTCCGCCGGAGCTGAGCGGGAGGGCGAACTGGGGGCGGTGAGGTCTCGGGCGAGCAAGGGGACGACGCAGGCGAGGCCAAGCATAGTGCTTGCACGCGGGCTCGAGTGCAGGCGCACTAAAGAGGAACAGGGCGCGCGTGCAAGCCACTGTGCCGTCGGCTAGCGCCATGGCCGCTTCCGCCGTGCCCCCTTCCGGCGCCAGGGAAGGTCAGGGAGGGGCTGGGGGGATGAATGGGTGTACCAGGAGTTGACTAGACATGTTGCGGTGGCGGGAGAGGAGAGGTTGGACGGCGGCCGATCGAACCCGTCGGGCAGAGCGCGTGCGCTGCAGCCTGCCCGCACGCGGTCACCGCGTGCACTGGCACGGGGGTGGCTTTCGGCGCTGCCAAAGCATGCCTACGGTGTTGTCCCTTCAACACTTTGCCAAGAAATGCGCTGGGCTTGCCAAATGGTGCAATGGAGGTGACAAGAGGGAGCTGCAAAGTTTCTGGATAGAAACTTGCTCCAAATGCTGAGGTCAAATGGCTAAGATTCTGGGGCTGGTTTTAGGCGTTTAAGCATTACTTAGGAAGGTCATTAAGTGGTAAAAATTTCAGATTAAAAAGATCAAGGAATAATATAGTTGCTTCACAAAGTGACTTTTCTGTCCAGAAGCAAAAATATTTTCCTAGGCTGAAATTTTCCAAATGACCATGGAATATTTTTGCATAGGAAGGTGAGGCATGTCCCAAAGAATATTTGGGAATTTTCTAGGATTTTTCTGAGCAATAAAAATAGGGGTTGCTTTAGAGCTTAGTGAGAAAAGAGGCATTTTCAGAGAGAAAAAGGGTATAATGCCATTAAATAAAAATACCCAATGGCATTATTATGGGAGGGATGAGGTCTAGGGAGGGTTTATGGATGAAAGAACCCACTTGGAAGAAAATCAAAAATAAATCCAAGTGGTAATTCCAAAAGAAATGACTGAAAAACCCAAAATGCAAATAAAATACTTAAAAAAAACCAATTAACAGAAAAAGGCAAAATCCAGGGTGTTACAAACCTCCCCCCCTTAGGATGAATCTCGTCCTCGAGATTCGGTTGCTCAGGAAACAAATATGGGTATGCAGTCCTTAAGAAATCCGCTCTTTCCCAGGTGGCCTCATCCTCGGTGTGGTGCTCCCATTGGACTTTGTAAAATTTTATAGTCTTGCTGCGGGTGACCCTGTCCATTTCTTCCAGGATTCTCAAGGGTTTCTCCTCGTATGATAAATCTTTGGCAAGCTCTAGTTCTGTCATATCCGCCTGTTTTGCGGGTGGTGCGATGCATTTCCGTAGCTGAGATAGGTGGAACACATCATGAACCTCGGATAGCTCGGGAGGCAATTCCAACTGGTAAGCCACTTTACCAACTCGGGTCATAATTGGAAACGGACCTATGTATCTTGGTGCGAGCTTTCCTCGAGTGTGAAACCTTTTAACTCCCTTCATGGGGGTAACTCGGAGATATGCATATTCACCTGGTTCGAAGCTGATCTGCCGATGCTTTGAGTCATAGTAGCTTTTCTGACGAGATTTTGCCACTTGCAGTCGGTCTCGAATTTCCTTGACTTGCTTTTCTACTTCCATCATCAGATCAGTCCCGAAGATTCGGTTGTCTCCTGTCTGAGACCAGTTCAGCGGGGTACGGCACTTACGCCCATATAGAGCCTCAAAAGGTGACATTTTGAGACTAGTCTGATAGCCGTTGTTGTAAGAAAACTCCGTGTATGGCAGGCTGTCTTCCCATTTGGGTCCTTGTGCAAGAGCGCATGCCCGGAGCATATCTTCCAAGATTTGATTTACTCGCTCTGTCTGTCCATCTGTCTGCGGGTGATAAGCGGTGCTGTGCTTCAAGGCGGTTCCCAAGGCTTGGTGTAGACGTAGCCAGAATGCCGAGGTAAACAAAGATCCTCGGTCTGAAGTGATAGTCCTGGGTACCCCATGCAGACTGACAATCCTGGATACATAGAGTTGAGCAAGTTGATCTGCACGGTAGGTGGTCCTGATTGGAATAAAATGGGCCACCTTGGTAAGCATATCGACCACGACCCATATGGCATTGTTTCCTCGTGGGGTTCTGGGTAATCCCACGATGAAGTCCATGCAGATATCATCCCACTTCCATTGTGGAACGGGTAAGGGTTGAAGTAGGCCGGCTGGTTTCTGGTGTTCAGCCTTCACCTTGTTGCATATATCACAACAGGCGACGTAGTAAGCAATGTCTTTCTTCATATCTTCCCACCAGAATGTTTGCTTTAAGTCTTGATACATTTTGGTGCCCCCAGGATGAATAGAGTATGCGGACTCGTGAGCTTCCTTCAGAATCTGCTGCTTTAGGTCCTTGAGGTCCGGTACACAGACTCAATCCCGAAATCGCAGTGTACCCTTGTCATCAGTGTTGAAGTCTAGCGTCTTCCCTTCTCGTACTTGAGTCATCATCTTTAGTAACATAGGGTCACCAGTTTGAGCCTTTCGAATTTCGCCTTCCAGGGTAGGGGTTACTTCCAAGGTAACCGAGTAGATCGCATCACACAAAATCATATTGAGCTGAGCTATTTCTTCTTGAATTGCTGGGTGCAGACGCTCGATTAATGAGTTTGCGGTAGCCGGTTTACGACTAAGGGCATCGGCGACCACATTCGCTTTCCCTGGGTGGTAGTTGATACCCAGGTCATAGTCTTTGACCAACTCAAGCCATCTTCTTTGTCGAAGGTTCAAGTCCGGCTGTGTGAATATATACTTGAGACTCTTGTGGTCGGTGTAGATTTGGCATCGCTTTCCAATGATGTAATGCCTCCAAATTTTTAGGGCGTGAACCACAGCTGCCATCTCTAAGTCATGGGTAGGATAATTCTCCTCATGGGGTCGGAGCTGCCTTGATGCATAGGCCACGACCTTTCCATCTTGCATAAGTACACACCCAATGCCACGCCTGGATGCGTCGCAATAGATGTCGAAGCTCCGGTAGATGTCTGGTAGAGTCAACACTGGAGCGGTAGTCAAACGGGTCTTGAGCTCATTGAAACTGTTCTCACATGCTTCGGTCCATATAAACTTCTGATTCTTCTTAAGCAGTTCAGTCATTGGCTTGGCAATCTTTTAGAAGCCTTCAATGAAATGACGGTAATAACCTGCTAGACCCAAGAAACTTCTGATTTCTGTTACTGAAACAGGTGTCTTCCACTTCAGAACTTTGGTGACTTTGCTTTGGTCCACGGCCACTCCTTGAGAGGAAAGAGTATGCCCAAGGAATCCCACTTCTTTTAGCCAAAATTCGCATTTGCTGAACTTGGCGTAGAGTTGATGAGCACGTAATCGTTCCAACACTGCTCGGAGATGCTGCTTGTGCTCTTCTTCACTTTTGGAATATATGAGGATGTCATCAATGAACACCACTACAAACTTGTCCAAGAAGTCCATGAATACCTTGTTCATCATGTGCATGAAGAATGCAGGAGCGTTGGTCAGTCCAAATGACATGACCGTATACTCGTACAGCCCGTACCGTGTAGTGAAGGCGGTCTTGGGGATATCTTCTTTTCTGATTTTCAGCTGGTGATACCCGGTGCGCAAGTCGATCTTGGAGAACACTTGAGCTCCGCTGAGTTGATCGAACAAATCATCAATCCTTGGCAGCGGGTATTTATTCTTGATTGTGACATCATTGAGAGCACGGTAATCAACACACATTCGAAGACTGCCGTCTTTCTTCCCCACGAATATTGCAGGTGCACCCCAAGGAGATGAGCTGGAGCGAATGTATCCTTTCTAGAGCATCTCATCCAATTGCTTCTTCAACTCCGCTAGTTCAGACGAAGGCATTCGATAATATTTCTTGTAAATTGGTGCTGTTCCGGGTACAAGCTCAATAGAAAATTCCAGCTCCCGGTCAGGTGGCATGCTTGGCAATTCGTCTAGAAACACATCTGGGAACTCACAGACCACTGGGACTAGATTCATTTCTGTGGCAATGGCAGCATAAACCATTCCTTGCTTCGGTATGGCTCGACCAGCATAGAATCGAGCGAACTGGCCCGAGGGATTTATTAGCGTGACTTCTCTTGTTGCGCAGTTGATGCAGACCTGGTGTCTTGTCAGCCAATCCATTCCCAAAATAATATCCAAGGTGGAAGACTCAATGGATACCAGTGATGCGGGGAAGATGACTCCATAGATTGATATTTTCAATCCTCGGCATACAATATTTGTCTTGAGCATGGATTTGGGGGACTGTACCACCATAGCTTTGTCCAAAAGAGTATAGGGAATGCGATGTCGGGCAATAAAACTCCGCGAAATAAAAGAATGGGAAGCCCCGGAATCGAATAAAATTGTTGCAGGTATGTCATTAACAGGAAACATACCAATGACCACCTCGGGGACTTCAGCGGCTTCTTCAGCGGAGATATGATGAACTTGCCCTTGAATGTATCTCCGTTTGAGGAATTGCCCCACGTAATTGACTTGCGGTTTCAGGTTGGCTTGTGCCTTGCCATTCTTGGGACACTGCCTAGCGTAATGCCCAGTCTGTCCGCAGGTGAAACAGGCATTGTTACGCTGACAGTCTTCCTTATTTGGCTTGGCGACCACAGTCTTGATCTGACTTTCATTCTTGATGTTCCCCTGCTGCCAGGTCGGCTTGAACTCGAACTAAGGTTGCTGCCAAGTATGAACCTTCTGAAAAACTTGCCCTTCCTTCTTGGGTTCAAACTTGCGTTTGCGGTCCTCAAAGGCAGTCTTATGATCATTAACCAGTTTGTGTTCCCTTTCGGCAATGAGTGCCTTGTTTACCAAAGTTTGAAAGTCGGGGAAATCCAGCATGCTGAGTGCACATCGAAGGGTAAGATTGAGCCCTTCGAGGAACCGATCTATCTTCCGTTCTTCAGTGGCCACATCATGAGTGGAGTAACGGGCCAAATGATTGAACTTGTTTAAATATTCACTTATAGTCGAGGTTCCTTGGGTAAGAGTGAGAAATTCTCGCTGCTTGACCTTCATGATGCCGGAAGGAATATGGTACTTGCGGAATTTGTCTTTGAATTTTTCCCAAGTAATCTCGTCTTCAACGGGCCACATCTCTTTGGCATTGTCCCACCATATAGCAGCTGGTCCTTCTAGATAATGAGTGGCGAATGGTACATGGTCAGCATCTTCGGTGCGAGCAATTTCCAGCTTCTTCTCTATGGTCCTTAACCAATCATCGGCTTCCATTGGGTCCACTGCTTGACTGAAACTTGGGGGCTTGGTCCTCTGAAAGTCTGACAGCTTGGAGTGATTACCATTGTGATTATTCTGCCCAACCACAGTCTGCATGCTTCTCAGGAATTCCATCAGGTCTTGGTTTCTCTTTTCCTCAAACATCCGCATAATCTGCTCTGTCGTGGGTGCTTGAGGTGGAGGAGGTGGTGGCTGATATGGTTCCGGAGAATGTCCTGCTTGCCTGGCGGATCGACGAACTGGAATATCGTCGCCACCATAACAGTTGCTGCCACACCTTGTCATCCTATATACGTTTCCCAATACGAAGCATCGAGATGAGCAACACCCATTAGGGGAAAACAAGCAAAAATAGGGAGGTGAAGCAACAAACCCGGAAAAGAAATCGAGAAAAGCCAAAGCGAATAACAGAAAGCAACATAATTATACAATACACCATCCAACATACATTGCAGGGTAACAACATGGATAGTACCACTACATGCATACAACCAAACAACACATCATCCTCGTCTACATGCGACGACCGGGATCGCACTGGCACACTGACGGTCCTGCTGGTGTCTCCTCGGTGTCAGACTCCGAACCGGAACTGATAACTGATACGTCCGGTGCAAAGGAAACACGACGACGCTGACGGGAAGGCTCTCCCTCAGGGTCTGGAGCAGGGTGACTCCGCAGCATCGGAGCGGCTGGGGTAGCGAGAAGCATAGCCCACTGGGCTGGGGACTCATGAGGAGTCACTACCGAAGTGCCTGAGCTACTCTGGGAGGGTGTGGGGACCACGGGTGTGGGTGGAGGTAATGTAGCTGGAGGGACAAGTGATGTATGGATGAGCAGAGGTGGAGCGAAGGCAGATCGAGCGGCAGCTAGCTCACCTCGAACGCGGTTCAGCTCCTGGGCTAGACTGGTGATCAGAAAATACCCTGCCGTTATGTAGCGAGACAGGTGACTGGCTGACCGGTCGCACTCCGGATCAATGTAAGGGAAGCGGATCTGTCCTGACTCATACAGGGACGGATAGAAGTAGAAACCTGGGTGAGTCTGCATCTGAACCTCGTTATAGCGCAAGTCAGTGAGAGCCTCAAATGCTGCAAACTGGACCGCCTGGTTGGGTGTAGAAGCAGTCCCGCCCTTGGTGGAGCGAGTGTACGTGCCCACCACGGTACTGTTGTGCAGGATGACTTCTGCGTGATACTCGTAAACGCCGTCGGCAAGCTACTCTCGGTACACCTGGTATATGGGGTCATCGCCATCGGGGTAGAGTCGGCGCCACACGTTGGTCAGCAGATGCGGAAAGGTGGAAGGTGCCGGCTCAGGCTGGTACGGATAAGGGACTGGTGCCATCTACACACACAACATTAGTTGGTCAGCATTAAAAGTAAGCTATATGCATGCAGTGCAACACCCAAGTGCACAATCAAGTCTTAAATCACTACCGAGACTAAGACTACCGTTTTCCTAACGCGTCGGCTGTCTAGGGCGTCCTACAGTCAGCGTGGCTCTGATACCAAGCGTTGTGGCACCCTGGCTCAGAGCAACCGGTTTACCTTGCATTGCCAGCCTAGAGATCAAGTCTTCTGGCAATACACAACAACTTGGTACAGAAAACAACCGCTTTATTGATATCTTAGCGGAAACATGGGTTTACATCTTACATGATGAGCGAGGCCAAGCGGCACACACGGTGCGGCTGCACTTATGTACATTATTTAGTAGACATGGCAGGGGCCTCGATGATAAGGGAACTAGTACGCGACAGCGGAACGACGAGGTAGCGGAACTCCATTCCACAGGGACACTGCTGGGACGCGGCCTAGATCGCGACAAACTGCTCAACATCAACTCCTTGCACGGCTTCTCCTGCATCTGGCATGATAAGCCAGGTGAGTACTTTGAATGTACTCGCAAGCTCACAGCAAACAAAACAAGTGCGACAAACAATAACAAGGCATTTAACAGATTTAACGCATGAGCATGATGCTACTCAACATGAGATGTGTGTGAAACATTGCCATGGTCCTCGGGACCAACTTACCATTTCGGGGTTACCGCATAACCACCCTTCATAACTTACCAACGTGATCCTTACTGGATCACAATCATACCTTTCATAGTGATCCTCGATCACCATTTCTGCATGTGCCATCTTGAGAATCTTAGTGTGCAAGTTAATTATTTCTGTTGACCCACGGTGTGACCTACTACGAACTGTGTCCCTGACTGAGGACGCGGCTATCGATAGATTATACACTCTGCAGAGGTTAGTACACTGTACCCACACCACGGAACTCATGGCCTCGTGCTCCCATTCGGGTGGACCAACGACATTCCAACAAAACCAATCTATTGCATGACACTCTCCCGGCCACTCCGACAAACTCCCTTTTGGGCTATGTCCTGGGTGACCCTGATGTCCACATGTGACATCTGCCACCTCTGTGGCTGCCACCGTCGTGGCCAAACATTAAAACTGTCCTAAACGGGGACCTCGGTACCATCAAAACTTGGGTCCTCAAGGTCATGACTGCCTACCGGGCCAGGGTAGCGCCAGAGCACAACCTTCCCTCGTAGGAGGCACCGGCGAGAGGCATGACAATAGACCACATTAGGGCCTCCCCATCCAGGCAAGTGTGGTTGCACTGGTGAGCTCGATTCTTGGGCACCATGACTCGATCAACAGCATGTTCAAGTTGGATTATTATCAAGTTTAACTTGAAAAGAAAATGATTCGAGCCATAGTGAATGAATGGGTGCACGGGTCACAGTCATGAAATACAAAATGCATCATGTTGTCATATGAGTATATGCCATGATACCTACGGCACACTAGCAAGAAAGCATGTATCCTACTGCATAAATTATCAGCATGACAGAACAAAGTTTATGCAACAAGATTTATATAGCAAATTATTTTAAATAGTGAATAAAGGATGAATTTAATTCAATTAAACCAAGTCATTGCAATGCCATCCTTGCATATGAATGTTGTGGCTTGCCTTGGTTCAGAGGAGTGTCACAGTACTCCTGGCCTTCTTCAACACAATTAGGATCTTCTGAAATTAAATTAAAAGCAAAAAGAAAATGTCACATACTACTGTTTATTGCACCAGGAATTCTCAACAGCAAGAAAAATTCTGAAACTTGGCACACAGAAACTTTGGAATTTTACAAACCAGTAGCAAAAAGAATCATCTCATTTGGACTTATAGATAAAACGTTATTGCTGGTCAAAGTTGAATTGGATCTGGTCAAAATTTGATTTAAAAAGAAAAACCAGAGACGCCCACGTCGAAGACGTATTCTGGGAATACGCCATCCCTTATACCGCTTCGGGCGAGCGTGGGAGAGAATGACAGGTGGGACCGCGTCTGTTTTAAAAGAGAGAGAGAGAGCGAGAACAGTGCTAGGCGGCTCTGTCGTCGGCGTTCCTCCGGCGAGGAGACGTCGGCGATCACCGGAGAGGAGGCGAACGGGACGAGCTCGACGAGACAGTCACACACGTACCCGAATCGCGGGCTAAGGTGGACGGACGACGTCGCCGAGATCCTCTCCAGAGACGGCAGCGGCGGAGCTGATCGGGATACCGTCGTGCTCAGGAGGTTGCTACGGTCTCAATGCTGGTAGTGGTTGGAGCTGAGGTGGACTATCTTGAGTGAACGGAGGAGGGGTATCCGCAGCGGTCGCCGGCGAGGTTCGAAGGCCAGAGGCCTTCCTGGTGTTGCCCACTGCTTCTGGAGGTCGATTTGAGAGAGGAGAGGGGGTTTGGGATGGTTAGAACGGTCGGGGGAGTGCTCTATATATAGGAGGAGGCGAGGCAGGGTTCGGGCTCCGCCGGAGCTGAGCGGGAGGGCGAACTGGGGGCGGTGAGGTCTCGGGCGAGCAAGGGGACGACGCAGGCCAGGCCAAGCATAGTGCTTGCACGCGGGCTCGAGCGCAGGCGCACTAAGGAGGAACAGGGCGCTCGTGCAAGCCACTGTGCCGTCGGCTAGCGCCGTGGCCGCTTCCGCCGTGCCCCCTTCCGGCGCCGGGGAAGGTCAGGGAGGGGCTGGGGGGATGAATGGGTGTACCAGGAGTGGACTAGACATGTTGCGGTGGCGGGAGAGGAGAGGTTGGACGGCGTCCGATCGAACCCGTCAGGCAGAGCGCGCAGAGCGCGTGCGCTGCACCCTGCCCGCACGCGGTCACCGCGTGCACTGGCACGGGGGTGGCTTTCGGCGCTGCCAAAGCATGCCTACGGTGTTGTCCCTTCAATACTTTGCCAAGAAATGCGCTGGGCTTGCCAAATGGTGCAATGGAGGTGACAAGAGGGAGGTGCAAAGTTTCTGGACAGAAACTTGCCCCAAATGCTGAGGACAAATGGCTAAGATTCTGGGGCTGGTTTTAGGCGTTTAAGCATTACTTAGGAAGGTCATTAAGTGGTAAAAATTTCAGATTAAAAAGATCAAGGAATAATATAGTTGCTTCACAAAGTGACTTTTCTGTCCAGAAGCAAAAATATTTTCCTGGGCTGAAATTTTCCAAATGACCATGGGATATTTTTGCATAGGAAGGTGAGGCATGTCCCAAAGAATATTTGGGAATTTTCTAGGATTTTTCTGAGCAATAAAAATAGGGGTTGCTTTAGAGCTTAGTGAGAAAAGAGGCATTTTCAGAGAGAAAAAGGGTATAACGCCATTAAATAAAAATACCCAATGGCATTATTATGGGAGGGATGAGATCTAGGGAGGGTTTATGGAAGAAAGAACCCACTTGGAAGAAAATCAAAAATAAATCCAAGTGGTAAGTCCAAAAGAAATGACTGAAAAACCCAAAATGCAAATAAAATACTTAAAAAAACCAAATAAAAGAAAAAGGCAAAATCCAGGGTGTTACATATTACCTTGGGGTGCCTTGGGCATCTCCAAGCTTAGGCTCTTGCCACTCCTTATTCCTTCATCTATCGTGATCTCACCCAAAACTTGAAAACTTCAATCACAGAAAACTCAACAAAACCTTCGTGAGATCCGTTGGTATAACAAATAAATCTTTAACTTTAAGTACTGTAGTAAATTGATTCATATTTAATATTGGCATAATGCTACTGTACTCCAACTTCTCCATGACTCATACCCCCGATACGATCCATAGATTCATCAAAATAAGCAAACTATGCAACAAAAACAGAATCTGTCTAAAACAGAACAGTCTGTAAAGATCTATTTATAAGCTATACTTATGTAACTCCAAAATTTTTGAAAAATAGGAAAATGTGGGAAATTCATATACCAATACTGTGTAAAAATTTCAGATTTTTCTGACGCTCCAGTACAGAATTAAAATTCCAGCACTGGACGCAAAACTTTCTGTTTTCCAAACAGCATCAATTATACTATCTTCCAAATCATCCCAAAGGCTTTACTTGGCACAAACACTAATTAAAACATAAAAACACAATCATAACAGAGGCTATAATTGTGTAAACACACAAGAACAGAAATAAAAAGTTTATTGGGTTGTCTCCCAACAAGCTCTTTCTTTATAGCCATTAAGATAGGCTTGAGATTTCAATGATGCTCTCATGAAAGATAATGATCGAAACACAAAGAGAGCATCATAAAACATGTGACAAACACTTTTAGTCTAACATACTTCCTATGCATATGCATTTTATAGGAAAACAAATTATCAAGACAAGCAATATCTAGCATATGCAAATAGAAAGAACGAAGCAAAAATTTCGACACAAAGAGAGGTAATTGAGTAACATGAAAAATTCTATATCCATATTTTCCTCTCTCATAATAATTACATGCAGGATCATAGTCAAATTCAACAATATAGCTATCATATAAAATATTCTCTTCATGATCCACATGCATACAAGTTTTATACTCTTCCAAGATAGTGGGATTAACATCAACTGAAGTCATGACCTCACCAAACCCACATTTATCAAAAATCTAATAAGATAGAACACTCTCTGAATATGTGGGATTCTTTTTACCTAGAGTTGACACTCTTCCAAACCCACTTTCAATAGTATTGCAATCATTATTATCAATATCATATTCATCATGAGGCTTAAATAAATTTTCAAGATCATAAGAAGCATCACCCCAATCATGATCATTACAATAAGTAGTGGACATAACAAAATCATCATCCCCAAGCTTGTAGTTTTGCATATTATTAACACAATTGACATGAATAGAATTTATAATAAAATCATTGCAATCATGCTTTTCATTTAAGGAGCTATCATGAATCACTTTATAAATTTATTCATTTAACACTTCATCACAATTTTCATATTCATGATTTTCAAGCAAAACTTCATAGAGAAAATCAAGTGCACTCAACTCACTAGCAATTTGTTCATCATAATTGGATCTTTTGAAAAGATTAGCTAGTGGATGAGGATCCATATCAATAGATTTTTAGCAAGCGAAGATGCAAGCAAATAGAAGGCACATGGCAACACAAGCAAAGATAGCACACAAAATATTTTTGTAAAAACTTTTTTAGAAGTGGGGGAGATGAAAATGAGAGGCAAAGGCAAATAAAATAAAGGCAAGGAGATGAAAGTTTATGCGTAGGTACTTGATAGATGTTGATGATGTCTCCCCGGCAACGGCGCCAGAAATTCTTCCTGCTACTTGTGCGCTGCGTTGGGATTTCCCCGAAGAGGAGGGGATGATGCAGTACAGTAGAGATAAGTATTTCCCTCAGTTATGAAACCAAGGTTATCAATCCAGTAGGAGAATTACGCAACAACTCGTTAGCAGCACCTGCACACAAAATAACAAATCCTCGCACCCAACGCGAACAAGGGGTTGTCAATCCCTTGGCGGTTAATTGCAAGATTAAATTGTATGGTGATAGATAGATAGATCAAACAAAAATACAAAATAAAATAAATAAAGTAAAATTGTAGCAAGGTATTTTTAGGATTTTCAATATATGATAAAGGTAGTCCCGGGGGCCATAGTTTTCACTAGAGGCTTCTCTCTTGAAAATAGCATACAGTGGGTGAACAAATTACTGTTGGGCAATTGATAGAAAAGCAAATAATCATGACGATATCCAAGGCAATGATCATGTATATAGGCATCACATCCGAAACAAGTAGAGCGAAACGATTTTGCATCTACTACTATTACTCCACACATCGACCGCTATCCAGCATGCATCTAGAGTATTAAGTTCATAAAGAATGGAGTAACGCCTTAAGCAAGATGACATGATGTAGACAAAGTAAACTCATGCATGAATAAACCCCATCTTTTTACCCTTAATAGAAATGATACATACGTGTCATGTCCCTTTCTGTCACTGGGATTGAGCACCGCAAGATCGAACCCATTACAAAGCACCTCTCCCATTGCAAGATAAATCAATCTAGTTGGCCAAACCAAATCAATAGATCAGAGAGAAATACGAAGCTATAACAATGATGCATAAAAGAGTTTAGAGAAAACTCAAATAATATTCATGGATAATCTGATCATAAACTCACAATTCATCGGATCCCAACAAACACACCGCAAAAAGTGATTACATCGGATCGATCTCCAAGAACATCGAGGAGAACATTGTATTGAAGATCAAAAAGAGAGAACAAGCCATCTAGCTACTAACTATGGACCCGAAGGTCTGTGGTAAACTACTCATGCATCATCGGAAGGGTAGCAAGGTTGACGTAGAGCCCCTCTGTGATAGAATCCCCCTCCGGCAGAGTGCCGGAAAAGGCCTCCAGATGGGATCTCTCGAGAACAGGAACTTGCGGTGGCGGAAAAAGTATTTCATGGACTCCTCTGTTGGTTTCCCGATTTTAGAGAATTTATAGAGGTGGAATTAGGTCAAACGGAGCAGAGGTGGGCCCACGAGGCACCAGGGCACGCCACCCCCCTGGGGCGCGCCCTGGTGGCTCGTGGCCACCTCCTCTATCTTCTGGCCCTCTCCTGAAGCTTCTAGTGTCTCTTATGTCTAGAAAAAAATCTTCAAAAAATTTCGTGGCATTTGGACTTCGTTTGGTACTGATATTTTGAAAAACCAAAAACAGTCAAAAAATAGCAACTGGCACTGGGCACTAAGTTAATAGGCTAGTCCCAAAAAATGATATATAATTGCTTGTAAATGTATATAAAATATCCAAGATTGATACTATAATAGCATGGAATAATCAAAAATTATAGATACGTTGGAGACGTATCACTGTCCTTTTTTCGTACATAATCCGTCCTCCTATCATGCGCTTGCCTTACATCAAAGTAGTCTTCGTCTGTATCATGCATCAATGAGTTATGCAAAGCCATTTTTATTCCTTTTCTTGTGGTTTTGACTTCAGAAGGCAATATCAAAAAAGAGGAAGGAAAAGAGTAAGTTAGGGGATGTTGGTGGTCCTCCGGACCAATGCAAACGTAGTCTCTCTAGATTTGCCACTGCTACTGCTACTGCAGTTGAAGTTCCAAGTCTATATGATGACTCCATCTCCCCTACTCCACCATCGCAGGTGCTTGCTCTAACTTGACAGTGTGATAATTGGTTGCATGTTGCATATGGTGTATATCTTGTATTTCTTCTAATTTGATTAAATTGCACCTGCTGAGTTTATATGTTATACATGTGAATATGACATGCTTTTCTGTATCTAGAATATACCGCATCTATCTATCACACCATGTTCTTACATCAAAGTACTGTTGTTGTGTATCCTGCATCAATCACTTATGATGAGACATGTTTAACTTGGCAGTGTGATATTGGTTGCATCTTGCATTGATATCTAGCTTGTACTGCTTCTAATTTTTTGAAATTCCACTTATGATGAGACACTTTTAACTTGGCAGAGTGATATTGGTTACATCTTTCATATGGTGTCTAGCTTGCATTGCTTCTAACTTCTTGAAAATCCTTCTGCTTAGTTGACACATCATAGGTGTGAATATGTCATGCCGTCCTGTTTTTCGTACATATTCCATCCTCCTCATACGGTTGTATTACATCAAAGTATTGCTCATCTGTATCATGCATCAATGAGTTCTGAAGAGCGAATTTTATTCTTTTGTGTTGTGGGCACGGCTTGACATGGCAAAGTAAAAAAAGAGCAAGGAAAAGAGTATGGTAGGGGATGTTGTTAGGCGTCGGGTGCAACGGAAAAGGAGCTTCCCTTGAGATTCTGCTGGTACTTATAGTGCAGAAGAAGGTCAAAGTCCACCGGCCAAATCTAGAAACACAGTATCCCCTGCCCCACCAGCTGCAGCACCTCCTTCCACAGTACCGACATCTCAACGAGTTACTCATTCGAATGCTCCGCAAGTGGCATGTTCCCAAGCTGCCTTCCCACCTAACACTACTTCTGAAGCACTGCTGACACTACAGGACTTGGCAAGATCAGATGAACCTCATGAGCATGAACACCAAGACGGTACGTGACCGAGTCAAGTTGCAATTGCTTGCTCCTTTATATGTACTCTCACAGTTTGATGTGCACTAACAATTTCCATATTCATTGTTGAACTAGCACCTCGGCTCAAGAGGAAACAGACATCAGGGATAATGCTTGACAGGTTAACAAAATCTAAAGGAGGAAGAATGGAGATCCATTTTGAGGCAGGTTTAAAAAGGCCACGTGATACTACAGAGTTAGCCAAGTTAGTATCAGAGGCAGCCATTGCCGTTAGGTGTCATGCACATATCCTGCCAACGTGGATCTAGTACAGGAATGACAAAGACGAAACCCAGTTTAACACATTCCTTGACCATTTATCCGTAAGTAATGTTATTCGTCGCAATTTGTAATATTGTCTTGCTCTGTCCGATACTTTCTAGGTTGCTCCTAATGAGACTCCCATTCTTTTTTCAACAGATGAGGTTCAAGTTGGATCCGAAAGATGATGCAACCAAACAAGCATGCACTCATGTTTTTCAGTCTGCTCTGCGACAGTATCGGTATCACCTTAGAAAAACTCACTTTGAAGGCAAGGCTAACAATGAAATTGCCCAAACATCTCTAGTAGAATATATTACGGACGAAGACTGGACAACCCTTGTTAAACACTGGTCTGATCCGAAGTATTAGGTAGGGTATATGTATGTGATCAGATCACATATTGAACTCATATTTACGTATGTGCCTTACAAGTATATCGTCTTCTAGGCTAACTGTTTGAAGAACAAGACCAATCGTTCTAAAGTGAAATTCCAACAGATAACAGGATCTCGTAGCTATATTGCACACTGCGAGGCTCTTGTAAATAGCTGCTATTTCCTCCTTTTTGATATGCCATATTATCGTATCTATATTGACTTGTTCCAAATACAGAGGAAAGCCCGTGCGGACCAAAAAGAACCTAAACCGAATGCAGTGGAAATCTTCAAGGATTGTCACACCAGCAAGATGAAGGGCATGCCTACACCAGTCCAAGCCGCTGTTGTAAGTCCTTACTCCTCATGCCTTTGAACTGCTTGTTACTGTGACGTGTTCATTTAACTGCTTGGTTTGCAGCCAATGTCAATTACTCTGTTCACTTTTATACACAGTTGTCTTAACGTATCATTTCACCTTACACGGTTTAAAAGAAAGTAAGGATATTCTTTTGGCCTTGATCTGTAATCTAGTTGTGATGTTCACGTGTCCACACAATGATAAAATAGCCTATTTGTTTGATATCTGTTTACCCGTGATATGAATGATGTCATACTATGTTCATCATATTTTAAACCGTGTCTCTTTATCCTTAGATAGATGTCAATAAATGTGAGGAAATAGACAATACACTAGGCATGCTACATGGACATATGTTCCGAACGTGATTTTATTATGTACTTACCACTAAAATACATGCTCAAGTATTACAGTGGTTCACCAAAATAAGTTATGTATGTCTCATTAGTAACTTCTTATCTGATACACTAATCTACAAAATTCAAACTTTCAGCAAGCTATGGAACAAATGATTGAACAGCCACAACCTCCTGAAGGTGACGAGGCTACCACATGCACAATGTCACCTCTTGCTGCAGTGCGTCAGTATCTCTCCACTAACAGTGCAAAAAAGCACCTTCCTAAGTAATTCTGGGTTGGTTGTTAAGGTAACCTCATCTAAACCACTGATAACCCACAAGTATAGGGGATCGCAACAGTTTTCGCGGGTAGTATTTCACCCAGATTTATTGATTCGACACAAGGGGAGCCAAAGAATATTTGCGAGTATTAGCAGTTGAGTTGTCAATTCAGCCACACCTGGAGAACTAAATATCTGCAACAAAGTGTTTAGTAGCACAGTAGTATGATAGTTTCAAGAGCAATAGTAACAGTAGTGACAGTCACAAAAGCAGCTTTGTAGTGATTGTAACAGCAGCAACAACGAAAGTAACTTAGCAAAGATCAATATGCGAAAAGCGTAGGCATTGGATCGGTGATGGATAATTATGTTGGATGACATTCATCATGTAACAGTCACAACCTAGGGCGATACACAATAGCTCCAATTCATCAATGTAATGTAGGCATGTATTCCGTATATAATCATACGTGGTTATAGTAAGAACTTGCATGACATCTTTTGTCCTACCCTCCCGTGGCAGCGGGGTCCTTAAGGAAACTAAGGGATATTAAGGCCTCCTTTTAATAGAGAACCAGAACAAAGCATTAGCACATAGTGAATACATGAACTCCTCAAACTACGGCAATCACCAAAAAGAATCCCAATTATTGTCACCTTGGGGTATGTGCCGGTACCAAAACCGGCAGATCTCGGGTAGAGGGTCCGAACTGTGGATCTTGGAGTCAATGGATAACAAGGAACGTAGAGACGGCGATTACCCAGGTATGGGCCCTCTCGAAGAGGTAAAACCCTACGTCCTGCTTGATTGTATTGATTTGTCGTATGACGATTACAGAGTTGATCTACCTCGAGATCGGATGGACTAAACCCTAGGTGGGTATGATGATAATGGTTCTGCCCTCTATGGACTAAACCCTCTGGTTTATATAGACACCAGGGGTTCCTAGGGTTACATATGGTCGGTTGCCATCAGGGATAATCATGCCGACTATGCTAAACCTTTCTTGGAGGAGACGCCAAGTCTTCGGAGGTTTCCTTCTGGAGCACGGGGTCACCTGTAGTCCGGCCTTCCTTCGATGAATCAAGTGCGGCCCTCCAATCCGGCCCATGAGAGATAGGCCGGCAGCCCGAGGACCCCTTAGTCCGGGACACCCTCAGTAGCCCCCGAACTAGTCTTCGAAGCCGAGGTATATTCGGAACACTATCGGCTTTGTGGACCAGTTCCTTCCCTTCTGTAGTACTTGTGTCAAGCCCGCAACACCTCGGAATCAAGTCCTCAAGGGTTGCCTGGCCATATGTTCCCCGAATTATGCTTCGGTCTCCGAAGTGTATCAATAACTTAGCCCCAAAGGCCAGTCGCATAGGTGTGAACAGTGACCCCATCTGACAACTTTTGCCGAAGGGTCACGACCTGCCACGACCATGAGTTGGTTATGAAAACTCGATTCGCGGTTCGAGGCTATTCCTCCATTGGCGCGTCCTATCGATATGGTGATCGTGTCCTGTTTTTAAGGGATATGATCAATGATTCGGGCTATACCACGCGCGCATAATGGCATGATTATATGGGGAAACGGCGAGGCCTGTGGCGTAGTAAAAGGACTATTGGTTTTACGGTAGCCCATAAAAGGGGGCCAGCCACCATCTCCCTTGCACGCTCTCACTTCCTTCTGCGCCATTTGCTTCCCCAAACCTCTGAACTCCAGCACCCAGATCCGTTTTCTCCCCCCAAATCCTCCCCGGCCATCTCCTCAATCCGGCCATGGCCGGCTCTGGATCTAAGGGCAAGTGGGAGGCCTCCATCATCACCGAGAGCGCCATCCTGGAGCTGAAGAATGCAGGTTACCTTCCCGCCGATGTCGCTCACCGCGCTCCGGAGGCGGGTCAGGTCATCCCTACACCAAGGCCTGGCGAGAGGGTGGTGTTCCTCCCCCATTTCATCCGAGGGCTAGGTTTTCCCCTCCACCCCTTCGTCAGGGGCCTGATGTTTTTCTACGGGCTCGATTTCCACGATCTTGCCCCGAACTCTTTTCTGCACATCTCGGCCTTCATCATCATCTGCGAGGCCTTTCTTCGGGTCCAGCCACACTTCGGCTTGTGGCTGAAAGTTTTCAACGTCAAGACGAAGATCGTTGACGGCCAGCAGGCAGACTGCGGGGGGGCGATGGTCAGCAAGCTCCCCCGGGTTGAGTGGCCAGAGGGTACTTTCATCGAAACTGTCAAGATCTGGCAGAAGGAGTGGTTCTATATCACAGAGCCGCGGAACGCGGATTGGGCAGAGATTCCCGCCTTCAGATCCGGACCCCGCACGAGGTTGGTCTTGTGGACCAAGAAGGGCCTCGACTGGGGTTCAATCAAGATGGTGGCATTGCTGCAAAGCCGAATATCCAAGATGATAGTGCAGGGGGTTGAGTTGCCCAACATGATTCAGATCATGTTCTGCCGCCACATCCTCCCCTTTCAGGACCGGGCCTCCTCTATGTGGGTCTACAAGCCCGAAGACCCCGCCACCGTGCTCAGCTTCTACCGCACTTCCCACGCACAGCTGTGGAAAGTGCTATTCAAGCCACAGAAGGACTGGCCGGCCGAGGAGGAAGACATCGGTCTCGACGTCGCAAACCCCCCTCGCGAGGTATGATAAGTTTTACTCTTATATTCGGATGTTCCTTTTTGACAAAGTACTCAACTCCCTTTTCTCACATCCACAGGGCTGGCTGAAGAAAGCCGAGCGAATCGACAGCCCAGCCCCGCTGCCCGAGGGCCCCAGGACAGCCTTGCTGACGGCCATGTTGGCCGAGGAGCCGTACGTGGCGCCAAAGAAGAATGGGAAGCAGAAAGAGAAGAAAAAGGAGGCCAGGGAGGGCCTCCATTCCCACGGACCTCCGGACACTAGGTCCGGAGACACCCATGCCCCTTCTACCCTCGAGAGGGAGAAGGAGCAGGAGGAGGATGGGGAGGAAAGCGATTCCTCCCGAACGAAGAAAAGGGTTGTGTCCAAAGACGCCGAGGAGGATCAGCTTCCTCCCACCCCAAAAAGACCATGCAGGGCCAAGGTGGCCCTGTCCAATAATAGCTCGGCTTCTTCCGAGCACTCTGAGGCCTCCGAAGAGGTTCCTCGGAGGACCCCCAGGGTCAAACCGCGGGCCCAAAGGTATGTATAAAAAGATACACCGATGCTTTTAGCCGAACTAAGTCTGCTATAGATCGTGCGCCTGCTTTTATCATTGCAGCCCCCCGCGCGACTTCCCTACTGATCGAGTCTCGGAGGGGGACTCTCCGCCGGCCGCGCTGGCGGAGAGCGGGACCAAATCGCGCGCCTCGCCTCCTCCGATCGTTGAGGAGGCCGAGGAGGTTCTGTTAAGGAGGACCCCTCCCGTGCCGCACACAGGGGGAGGAGGTGACGCTGTTATGGCTGAGGCGCATACCTTGGCCACCAAAGACCAGGAGGGGAGAACCCTTCTAGTGAATGAAGAGGGGGAGCCCGGACAGTCCGAGCTCTCCCCAAAAGTGGTTCCGGAGCCGTTAAGGCATCCGGAGCCAACCATTCCGGTCTTCACCGAAGGAAGAGCCGAGGTGCCCCCGCTGCCCCCGCCTGCTCTAGGGCGGGTTTCGACTGGGTGGCCGGATGAGATGGAGGAAGCTTTAACCAGCTCCTCAATCGCCGAAGAGCACCGTGCCCTGATGGGCACGGTGTTGCAAAGTCTTCGGTCTGTGGACAACGGACTGAAGGAGGCCTTCGGCGGCCTTCTGACAGGCTTCAAGGTAGGCCATGTAATGCCTTTTCCTTAGGATATTTCTTTTATATGAATATGTAACCTCATACATAGTAGCCCCCGAGACTCTGGCTGGATTGAAGAAAGCCGGTCAGAGGATCAAAAATCGATAACTCGGATCCTAATGTGCTTAGTATAATGTGCAGGCGTCGTCCTCGGCGGCAGCTGCCAACGCCGAGGAGTTGGCCGAGCTGAGTCAAAAGCTCAAGAGCTCCGAGGACGACCTCGGCTTACTGAATAAGTGGTTTGACGAGGCACAAGGCAAGTCCAAACTAAACTGTTTAATACAGCGGTTTTTAGGAAGGTTTAAATAGTTAACCTAAATGGGATGCCACTGATATTTCTGCAGCTGTTGCTGCGGAGGTCGAGAACCTCAAGGCCGAGCTGAGGAAAGCTCAGATGGAAGCCGCGGAGCAGAAGGCTGTGGCCGAACAGAAAGCCACCGAACTAGCCACGGTGAAAACCGCTAGCCAGAAGCACGAGGCCAGAGTGTTTGAGGTGCAGCAAGAGCTCAAGGATGTCGTCACCAAATGTGAGGTCCTTGAGCAGAAAAGTAAGGAACAAACCACCGAGCTTATCTCGCTGAGGTCGGCGGTTAAGGAAGCGCTGACGGAGGCGTGAGGCCACCAGGAGGAACTCTGCCAAGTCAACCTTATTGCGGATGGTAAGACGTACTTACTGCAAAGTGTCTTTGGTGGTAACAGGTTCGCTTTGCTCACCCGAGTTTGGCTTTCCCCAGGCACTTTCGCGGACCTCCCGAGGAGTGCATCCGACGCGGCTAAGTACTTTGCGTCCCAGGAGGGTCGTGCCGAGCAGAGGCTGTTTTGGGCACAGTTTCAAGCTCCCGAACACCCTCCCCTCCTCAACAACTAGATGAAGCAGCTGATGGAGTTGCATCGGATGGCGGAGCTGGCGATGGAGGAGCTCTGCGTTAAATTGTGGCCTGCAGAGCCGTTGCCGAGCAGCTACTTTGGCTTGGTGCAGAGGTTGTACGATGCCACTCCCCGGATCGATGTCTGGAAGAGCTCCGTATGCATTGAGGGAGCTCGGATGGCCTTCGGCAAGACCATGGTGCACTGGCCGAAGATTAAGCCAGCCGAGGTGGCCACTGGACCCCCGCCAGCTAGGAAGGAGCCCAGGCGCCCCAAGCAGTACTTTCCCATTGTGATGGATGGTGCTCGGGTGATAGAGGCCTAGTGTTCGAAAGATGTAATTTATGAATGAATTTACTTTCCTTGTATCCGAGGAGTTGAAACTTTTGTGCTGTTGAAATGCAACTGGTCGGCTGTAAATATAATGCCTTATATGTTTATTTTGACTCCTGTGCGGCCGTTTGTAAACTGAAAGTTGCCAGTCGTCGGCTTCAGCCCCCTTGCAGATACTGCATGGGGTGTTTTTTCTTAACACCTTAACCCTTAGCCGACGTCTCGGTGCCCGGAGGCGGTTGTGTGTAAGGAAAACGAGGCAATCGAACTATGCGGCTTTAGTGCTTTCACTTAGCCATAGGAGCTTGACTGCGGGGGCTGGTGACTAGTCCCCAGTAAATGTGATATCCGGGCATACCGAGGTTGATACCATTATCACTTGGTTCCTGTAACAGCGAACCCTTCGTTTGACACGGACTAACCTCCATCGATTTTTAGTTTAACACTTGTCATCGGATTGTCTCTTTTCGAGTAAGTTCGAGAAGAGAACACGGTGGGGTTATGTTTGACTCGTAAGTAGGTGTTCAGGATCACTTCTTGATCATTACTAGATTGCGATCATTATGCGTAGTTTACTCTTCTTATTCTTGTACTCGTAAGTTAGCCACCATATAAATGCTTAGTGCTCGCTGCAACCTCGCCACTTATCCATTCCATACCCATTAAGCTTTGCTAGTCTTGATACCTATGGTAATGGGATTGCTGAGTCCTCGTGGCTCATAGTTTACTACAACAACAGTTGCAGGTACAGGTAAAGCGATGCTTTGACGTGAGAGCGATGCATGTTTGCTTTTGGAGTTCTTCTTCTGCTTCTTCTTCTTCGTCGATCATAGGATGGGTTCCCGGTTGGCAGCCTGGGATTAGCAGGGTGGATGTCGTTCTTCTTTTTCGTTTGATTTCATCCGTAGTCGGATCCTGCTCTTCTGTATGATGATTTCTATGTATTGATGTATTCATGTATTCATGTTGTAGCTTGTGGCGAGTGTAAGCCTTTATCTGGTATTCTCATCTATTCAATACATGGTATGTTGTAATGATATCCACCTTGCGAAGCGTCTTCGATATGCGCTTCTATCCTTAGTGGAACTTCCGAGTTCCTTGGGGATAGGACCGCATATTGGGCATGACACCCTTGTTATCCGGAGTATCCTTATCTCTGGTGCCGTTTGTGTCTATGTTACTTTCCCTGCCCCTTCCATGTCCCCTGGATCGCTTTCGTCGGCGTTTGGGCGGTTCCTCGTCGGGGCCGTCGCCATCCTTCTTGGGGGTGTCGACCATGTAAACGTTGTAGGTAGAGGTGGCGGTCCACTTTCCGGTGTTGGGAGTGGCAAGGGGAGGAGCGGTGTAGGGCGTGACGTCGATATCCTCGTCCATGTCGTCAGCCTCCTTAGAGGTGTAGTCCAGCATGTCCGTTAGATCCTCGATAGTGGCTACTAAGTGGGTGGTGGGTGGGACGTAAAATTCCCCGCGGTTGGCCTCAAGTCCGATCTGTTCATAGACCAAGGATGGGCCATCCGCGATACTCATCTTCTGGATCCGATCTAACGTCTCGCTTAAGAGCGAGAGGTCCGCCGGATTCGTCCTTGGGCATCCTTCAGAGTTGAGCTCCGGTGTGGCTGCGTCGGGGGTGTGTTCAGCCAAGGGTGACCCCTGGTTCTCTGGCGCCGAGATTGGATCCGAACTTGAGGCCAGATCCGAACTGAGGGCCGGCCCGGAGATGGGGCCGGGGAGAAGATTCGAAGTTAAGGCCTCGGGATCATTAGGCTCCTCAGGTAAAGCTGAGAACCTAGTAAAGATCAAATCGCCCCGAGAGTCGGCGACATACTCTAGGTTACCAAACCTGATCTCCTGCTCAGGGGCGAAGCTGTTGATCAGGTCAAGGTGACCGGTCGGGTTGGCGTGCAGCACGATGCTGCCAAACGCGAAAAGCTGGCCGGGGACGAAGATGTCCCCACTGCGGATGCCGTCGCTGATGACTAAGCGAGCCATTGATCCTCGATTGATCCTACAGTGGAACTCTCAATGAAAGCACCAATGTCGGTACCCAAACCGGCAGATCTCGGGTAGGGGGTCCAACATGTGGATCTTGGAGTCAATGGATAAGAAGGAACGTAGAGACAGCGATTACCCTGGTTCGGGCCCTCTCGAAGAGGTAAAACCCTACGTCCTACTTGATTGTACTGATTTGTCGTATGACGATTATAGAGTTGATCTACCTCGAGATCGGATGGACTAAACCCTAGGTGGGTATGATGATAATGGTTCTGCCCTCTACGGACTAAACCCTCTAGTTTATATAGACACCAGGGGTTCCTAGGGTTACATATGGTCGGTTGCCATCAGGGATAATCATGCCGACTACGCTAAACCTTTCTTGGAGGATACGCCAAGTCTTCGGAGGTTTCCTTCTGGAGCACGGGGTCACCTGTAGTCTGGCCTTCCTTCGATGAATCAAGTGCGGCCCTCCAATCCGGCCCATGAGAGATAGGCCGGCAGCCCGAGGAGCCCTTAGTCTGGGACACCCTCAGTATGTGAATCATGACATGTAACAGGTGCATATAACTTGCAAGATAGGATCAAGAACTCAAATATATTCATGAAAACATAGAGGGTTCAGATCTAAAATCATGGCACTCAGGCCCTAGTGACAAGTATTAAGTATAGCAAAGTCATAGCAACATCAATTTCAGAACATAGTGGATACTAGGGATCAAAGCCCTAACAAATTGACTCGATTACATGGTAAATCTCATCCAACCCATCACCGTCCAGCAAGCCTAGGAAGAAATTACTCACACACGGCGGTGAGCATCATGAAATTGGTGATGGTGGATGGTTGATGATGATGACGGCATCGAATCCCCTTCTCCGGAGCCCCGAACAGACTCTAGATCAGCCCTCCCGATGAAGAACATGAGGTGGCGGTGGCTCAGTATCGTAAAACGCGATGATTCTTTCTCTCCAATTTTTTTCTCCATGGATAGGTACTTATAGCATTGGAGTTAGGGCAAACGGAGCTGCCAGGGGCCCACAAGCTTGCCAGGCGCACCCTGGGGGGGTGGGCGTGCCCCCAGGCTTGTGGCACCTGGTGGCCCCCTTCTGGTAGATCTTTGGGCCAGTATTTTTTATATATTCTGAAATAATTCTCCGTAAATTTTCAGGTCCATCCAAGAACTTTTATTTCTGCACAAAAACAACACCATGGTAATTCTGCTGAAAACAGCGTCAGTCCGGGTTAGTTCCATTCAAATCATGCAAATTAGAGTCCAAAACTAGAGCAAAAGTTTTTGGAAAAGTAGATACGTTTGGGACGTATCAACTCCCCCAAGCTTAACTCATTGCTTGTCCTCAAGCAATTCAGTTGACAAACTGAAAGTGATAAAGAAAAACTTTTACAAACTCTTTTGTTCTTGTTGTCTGTATATATACTTAACTAGCGTCCAAGTTTTCAGCAAAGAATATGAACTAACCATATTGATGATAACACTTAGGTCTCACATTTACTCATGGTAATAACATAACCAACTAGCGAGCAATAATAAGATATCTCGGATGCCAACACTTTGTCAAAACAATCATGATATAATATGATAACATGGTATCTTGCTAGCCCTTTCTGAGACCGCAAAACATAAATGCAAAGCACCTCTGAGATTCATGCAACGACTAAACATTGTAATTCAGGGTAGAGGATATCCAGTCATGGTCACACCCAACATTAACTATACTCAATGCATAAAAATGACAATAGTGTTCTCCAACTGGTGCTTAAATGAGAGGGTGATGACTCAACAATAAAAGTATAACATAAAAGTAAATGGATAGGCCCTTCGCAGAGGGAAGCATGGATTTGCAGCGGTGCCAGACCTCGAAACTTAAATTAGAGATAAAACTAATTTTGGGAGGTATGCCTTTCCTGTCAATGTCACGACCAAGAGTTTTCAATATCTTCCATGCTAAACGCATTATGAGCAGTTCCCAAGCGGAAAGAAAAAGTTTACTCGCCCTCCACCGTACCAACACAAGCCATGGCTAGCCGAATTCACGGGTGCCCTCCATACCAACAACTTTTCGGGGGAGTTTGTTTGCATTATATGATTTCGATTTGAGCATAGGACTGGGCATCCCGATTACCATCCTCTCTCGTGCAATGACAAGTGAATAAACACTCATCTGAGAGTAACCCGCTTAGTATGGAAGATACTGACCGCCCCCTGTCGCTCCATGAGCGGTACGGGCACACAAAACAGATGTTCGTTTGAATATTTAGAGGTGGCACTTGCAAATTTACTTGTAACGGCAGAGTAATACCGCATATAGGTAGATATAGTGGACTCATCTAGAACAACTTTGGTTTAAGGGTTTGGATGCACAAGCAGTATTCCCGCTTAGTACAGGCAAACGCTAGCAAATAGATTGAGAAGCGACCAGTTAGAGAGCGAAAACGGTCATAGACATGCATTGCGAATAATTAACATTGAACACGAGCATGAGTAGGATATCAACACCCTGAACATAAAATATCATGGAGGCTATGTTGGTTTTGATTTAACTACATGTATGAACATGTGCCAAGTCAAGCCACTCGAATTACTTAGAGGAGGATACCATGCCAACATACTACATCATAACCATTTTAATGCAAGTTGACACTCAACATAAATCATTATCCACTCCTAGCTATTTAAGCATGGCATGAGCAACTATAATCTCTAATTGTCATCACAAATATGTTTACTCATAATAATGCTGAATCACGAATACTGAGCTAAACATATTTACAAAGACAAAAACAAGAAGAGTTCATACCAGCTTTTCTTCACCGCAATCACTTCATCAAATATCGTCATTATTGCCTTTCACTTGCACGACCAAATGATGTGATAATAATAATAATAGTGCAAGTGTGCCGTGGACTAAGCTGGAATCTGCAAACATTTATTCAGAGGAGAAGACAAAGTAATAGTGGCTCTTTGTTAGATCAACAATAAAGCATATGGGAGCCACTCAACATTTTCATCGTGGTCTTCTCCTTGTGACGACACAACGAAAAGAAAAGAAATTCAGAGAAACACACTGAAATATTTTTGGAGATTTTGGTTTTTCTGAAGGAAGCAAATTAATGAAGGAAAACGAAAAACGAGAAAAACTATTTACACGGGAAAGCTCCCAACAAGTAAAAGAAGAAATGAGAAATCTTTTTGGGTTTTCTTTTACTACTAGGAATTAACTAAACAAGAAAGAAACTGCAACTAATTTTTCTGGATTTTTGAAAGTTTTTCAAACACATGAGAAGAAAGTGAAAATAAAACTAACATGGATATACAATGAGAAAGGATGAACACCGACAACTGGAATGAGTGTGTGAACATGAATGTAATGTCGGTGAGAATTACGTACTCCCCCAAGCTTAGGCTTTTGGCCTAAGTTGGTCTACGGCCACGGGTCGAAATCAGCACCTCCTGGATAGTACTGAGGCTGCTGAGGATCCCACTGGTAAATGGCCTCCTGAGGCTCCCACTGATAGATGGGCTCCTGGTACGGCTCTGGCTCAGGTGCTGCCTGCGGTGCTTGGGGCTGGTCCAAGCCACAATAAGCATAAATGT
Source organism: Elymus sibiricus (assembly GCA_039707655.1). NCBI lineage: Eukaryota > Viridiplantae > Streptophyta > Magnoliopsida > Poales > Poaceae > Elymus > Elymus sibiricus. The sequence continues at coordinate 130,031,087 of CM077666.1, read as the reverse complement.
CCTCAGGCATGATGATGTATCTGCCCCTGTGAATATCAAACAAAGTAGGTGCAGGCAAAATAATAACCTCACGAGTACCCTGAGTAAACACCAGGTTATATCTAAAACGAACGGGGCCCTCATCAATGAAGTCATGCCCAACCATACTGTCGTAATCAAGATGCATAACGGGTAAAAGCCTCTCTTCCCTCTCGTCGTGCCTAATAGGAATCTCAAAATGTTTAGCGAGACGGGAAGCATAAATACCACCATAGATAACGCCCTTCGAACGATTGGTTTGCAACCGCCGGGCAACCATAGCACCCAAACTGAAAGTCATGTCAGCGTAAAGAGCATGGCGCAAAATAGCAAGGTCAGGTGAGCTGAGCATGCCACTCTCCCACCGACCAGTCAAACACCTCCCAGCAAATAATGAATAATAGCGCAAAACAGGGAAATGTAAACTAGAAACCCTAGCCTCAGAAACTCCCCTCGACTCCCCCACGGTAACCTCAGGGATGAACTCTGAGACATCCCTGGGATGTGGCTCTCACTACTGGAATCAGCAACTTTGCCATCTGCCAGCTCTTTGCCGTCTGCCAGCGGATGGCAAAGAGGTTGTTTGCCGTCTGTCTTGCCAACGCAGACGGCAAAGAACCAGCTGATGGCAAAGAGGGTCTTTGCCATCTGCACTTCTTTGCCGTCTGCTGGCAGATGGCAAAGACCAAAGTGGGCCCCACAGGGCACGGCACTGGCTAGGTCTAGCTCTTTGCCGTCTGCTAGCGGACAGCAAACTTTCTTTGCCGTCCGCTAGCAGACGGCAAAGAGGTGGGGTGGGCCCCGTGGAGGCCAGTTAACTGCAACGGCCAACCCCACCTCTTTGCCATCTGCTAGCGGACGGCAAAGAAACTTTGCCGTCCGCTGGCAGACGGCAAAGAAAATAACCCCCTAACGGCCATTACCCTCCCCACCTCCTCTCTCTCTTCCCTCTCTCCCTCTCTCTCTTCTCTCTCTCCCGCGCCCTATCCCCTTTTAATTTTCGTCCCCCGCCGCCGCCCGCCGCTCCCCCGCCCCTCCCCCTCCGCCGCCCAGCGCCGCCGCCCCGCACCGCCCCCCCCCCGCCCCCCGGAGCCCGCCCTGCCCCATCGCCGGAGCCGCGCCGCGTCGCGTCGACCCGCCCCGCCGCCGGAGCGGCACCGTCGCCGGCGCCAGCTCCCCCCCACCCGCAGCCATCCTCCTCCCCGCAGCCACCTCCCCCCACCCGCAGCCACCGGAAGGTAAGCCCCCCTCCTCCCCTGTTCTTTTTGTTCCCTGTTTATCTTCTTATTTAGGTTTAATTAGATTTGTTCTCTGTTTGTATTAGTTAGATTTAATTTTTAGGTTGAATTAGATTTAGTTTTAGATTTGTTCTCTGTTTGTATTATTTAGGTAATAGGAGTAAGATTTAGGAGAAGAAAAAGGAAAGAAGAAGAGAAGAAGAAAAAGGAAAGAAGAAGAAGTAGAAGAAAGATAGGAAAGAAAAGAAAAGGAAGTATAATAGGAAATAAAAGAAAAATAATAGGAAGTAAAAGAAAAAAGAAGAATAATAGGAAGAGAAGAAAAAGATGTAGATGTAAATATAATTAAAGGAAAATGGAAAGGAAAAAAGAAAAACAGAATAAGAAGATAAAGAATAGGAAGAGAAGGAGAAGGAGGAGGAGAGGAGGAGGAGGAGATGAAGGAGAGAAGGAGGAGGAGCAGCTCGAACCGTCGCCGCCGCAACCCACCGCTCCCGCCCGGCCCTCCTGTCGGTGAAGATGGAGGTGGACGACGACGCGCCGCTCCTTCCGGTGAAGATGGAGGAGCCACTCTACGTAGACCTTGTTCCTACAAGTGTTCTTTGTTTGTATTATTTAGGTAATAGGAGTAAGATTTAGGAGAAGAAAAAGGAAAGAAGAAGAGAAGAAGAAAAAGGAAAGAAGAAGAAGTAGAAGAAAGATAGGAAATAAAAGAAAAGGACACCCCGACCCCGACACGGCACCCCGACCCCGACACCCCTGACACCCCGACACCACGACACCCAGACATGACACCCCCGACACCCCGACACCCCGACCCCGACACGACACCCCGACACCCCGACCCCGACACGACACCCCGACACCACGACACCCCGACCCGACACCCCGACCCCAACCCGACACCCCGACCCCAACACGGCACCCCGACCTCGACACCCCGACACCTCGACCCCGACACGACACCCCGACACCACGACACCCCGACACCACGACACCCCGACCCGACACCCCGACCCCGACCCGACACCCCGACCCCGACACGGCACCCCGACCCTGACACCCCGACACCCCGACCCCGACACGGCACCCCGACCCCGACACCCCGACACCCCTGACATCCCGACACCACGACACCCAGACACGACACCCCCGACACCCCGACCCCGACACGACACCCCGACCCTGACACGACACCCCGACACCACGACACCCCGACACCCTGACACGACACCCCGACACCACGACACCCCGACCCGACACCCCGACCCCGACCCGACACCCCGACCCCGACACGGCACCCCGACCCCGACACCCCGACACCCCTGACACCACGACACCCAGACACGACACCCCCGACACCCCGACACCCCGACCCCGACACGACACCCCGACCCCGACACGACACCCTGACACCACGACACCCCGACACCCTGACACGACACCCCCGACCCCCGACACCTCTTCGGCCTCCTGTTGACCGAAAGGGTGCTCTTCGGCCTTCCAGAGGCCGACGGGGTCATATATGTGTGAATTATGAGTTAGGTCATATAATTTCTGATTTTGTTATGAAAAACATCATATATATTTGTGTTGATCGGGTGGATTTAAATGTGCAGTTGTTTTGTCCCTGCGAGGGTTTGGTGTTCGACGACCTCCCCGTGCGTTCGACGAGCTCCGCCCCTGCGTTCGTGGGTGAGCACAAATGACATATCCTCCTCCCCCTTCATTTGCTCTGTTCCGGTCTTCGTGCCGATGAAACTTGCTAGCGGTAGGTAGATTGAATCATCAGTATGCGTGACCACTTTGCGTCTCCCGTTCGAAAGGGTTACATCTATAAACATAGGGCATTTTTTCTATGTCATTGCTCGATATATGGAACGGGTTGACTTTAGGTCTGTTTCGGCTCCTTGTGTGTCTTTCAGTGAGGGAGAGTGTCCACCATATATATATATGAGAGAGGAAGAATCCCGACTGTTGTCGTGGGGGTCGCTTCTCCTTCTTTTCCTTGTGCTAGATATTTGTAATGCACTAGGGAAAGGAGGAGTAGCGACCATCACCGACGGTCGAAATATGAGAGAGGAAGAATCCCGGCTGTTGTCGTGGGGGTCGCTTCTCCTTCGTTCCCGTGTGCTAGACATTTTGGTGTAATGCACTCGGGGACGAATGGAGGAGCCACCATCACCGACGGTCGCAATATCAGAGGGAGTGCCCACCATATACGTGAGATGAGAGTTTAGGAAGGAAAGACTCGACAGACCTAAAGTCAACCCGTTGCATATTTTGAGTAATAGTGATCTGTGTGTTGATCAGTTTCCTGGTAGTTGCCTTCGATCGATTTTAAATGTTTCAACTATGAACATAGGAAATGTCTGACGACGATAGCGAAAGGGAATTCGGTATGTGCGAATACTGCGAAGACGAGCGCGGTATGTGCAACACGACTCACCTAGTTGATGGTAGGCGCTTCAGCATCGTGCTGGATGAGACCTTCGAAGTGGATACAGTAAGTCACAACGACAAGTCTTTTTTCGTAATTAAGCATGACTTCTGCTTCTTTTGCTTCAACTTATAATTTTAATTTTTTACTATTCTACTAGCGTATCCCCTGCCATGCAAGATGATATGTCTTGGATAAGATTGGTTTCAATACTAAAAAAAGTATGGAGGTAAAGAGAGTTCACTTGAGGACCGAGCATGGTTATACTTTTGCCGTAAAATTGTACAATGCAGACACCTACTCCTATTTTGAATGCAAAAGTTGGCAAGCACTATGCAAGGCTTATGCATTTGAGCCTAATATGCTTATCACCTTTGATATTCGTCCGGAAGATGAAATTGAAGGTAATATCGACATCTGGGTCGATGTGCAGACGCCTCCAGTTCTACCATTATGTGAGTTTCTCAACCATATTTATTAAGTAATTTATATTGTTTATTTAAAAATAGTTGACAACTAATTTCCATTGACAGCTTATTTTCATTCTTCAAAAAATGTACGGAAGATGGTAGACAGAACCTACTACTACAATGATAAAGCAGAATTAACTTGTAAGGAGAAAGATCATCTTGTCGCATTTATTAATGATCTTGAGAATTACAATAGCTATTATCAAACTCCTCCACATTATGGTCAATACGTGCCACTAGTGCAGGTGGTGAACTACGGTAACATCCATGGAGATTGCATGGTAAGATTTTCTACTATTACGACATCCGTGCATCTTTTGCATAAATTCTTCTAAAACTAAACTACATTGCTAACTACAAAGTTATTACTATGTTTTTCAACAGAAAATCCCGACGGATTGTGTGCCTAATCTGATGTTTCCGAGCGGTCACGTTGATGTTATGAGCTTACGGCCAGCACGGCCAGGTCAGCCTACGCATCACTCCTATCCATACCGGATTTCTAAAACCGATGAAGACATGACAATCAAATAGTGGAAAAAATGTATGGTCAATCCTAGAGAGCTACTTGGAAGCAACATTGTACGTAGGCCAAGAATTGGAGACAGGATGATCTGCATTCTCCATAATGGAGAGTCAGGGCCTATCTTGTTTTATGATATTTTACCTAAGAGAGGGTAGAGAAGGTCCTATGAGAGAGGAGTAGGTCCTAGGTACAATGTGTTATTATGTGCTACAATGTGTTAGAGTTGATGATGATGAGGAGGAGGAGTTGTGATTATGACCGGTCCTTCTGCGTCTGCCGCAACCCCGACCGGTCCTTCTCCGTCTCACACTGGCGCAAGCCCGACCGGTCCTTCACCTCCGTCATGATGGTAAGTTTTCCCAAATGTTTTGCTTAACAAATGCATACTTAGCTTAAGAAATGACCTACTTAGATCCAAAATGACCTATACTTAGCTTATTTTCCTCGAAAATGACATAATAACCTTACTTAGCTCCAAAATGACATATTTTACCTAGGATAGCTATAAAATGACCTATACTTAGCATTTTTTCCTCCAAAATGACTTGATATGCTTAGTTAGCTAAAAAATGGCATAACTACCTAGGATAGCTCAATAATGATCTATACTTAACTTAGCTAGTTCATTTATGACATAATTAGCTCACTTAGGTAAAAAATGGCATAATAACCTTGGTTTAGCTCCAAAATGACCTAGTCTTCTTCTTCTTCTTCTTCTAGTCTTCTTCTAGCTAGTCTTCTTCTTCTTCTTCTTCTTCTTCTTCTAGTCTTCTTCTTCTTCTTCTTCTTCTAGCTAGTCTTCTTCTTCTTCTTCTAACTTTCTTCTTTCCCAATTTGTAGATTTGCTTTCGATGAGGAAGCTTGCGTTGATGGAGTCTACTCTTCTTCTTGTGCTTCCTTTTTGTTTTGATTTTGTAGGATGAACAATGTGAAACTTGCTACCTATATATGTATGTATGGATGAAACTATATGGACCTTTTGCTTAATTGTTGGATATGTTGGACTTTTCATTTGGATCATATCCATATGGCAGGGATATGTTGGCTATATGTACTTGTTGAAATATTTTGAAATGTATATATATATCTGTGAAATTGATTGAATTTAAGAAGAAAAAAACAGTGGCAATATAGCCACTTTGGCGTCTGCTAGCTGACGGCAAAGAGGTTTGCCGTCAGCTAGCAGACGGCAAAGAGGCCACGTGGCAGCAGCCTGTGCAACCTGGGCTGGCCTATTTGGCCTCTTTGCCGTCTGCTGGCAGGCGGCGAAGACCGTTGCCTCGTTGCCGTCTGCTGGCAGACGGCAAAGAGCGCCGTTAGCCCCCTAACGGGGCTGGCACCTTTTGTCTGCCGTCCAGGGGCTTTGCCGTTTGCCAGCAGACGGCAAAGAGCTTGGCTTCTTTGCCGTCTGCCAGCAAACGGCAAAGGGGCCTTTGCCGGCAGCTGTTCGGCCGGACTGTTGGCCGTCTGCTGGCAGACGGCAAAGGCTTTGCCGTCCGCCAGGCATGCCTTTGCCGTCTGCTATGGCAGACGGCAAAGAAGCTGATTCCAGTAGTGTCTAATGGGCTGCCCTCGTTGGGAAGTTTGCATACCTCGCAAAAATCCTCAGGTGTCATCTCTTGGGGAACATCATATAAATTAAATGTCACTGTGGGTGTATCTCTCCTAGCATGAAAATGAAAGCTTTGCATGAAAGTATTAGTGAGGAGAAGATACTGGTCATACTTATCTTCGAGGAACGGGATAATGCCGGCATTGTTCACCAAATGATAGAAATCATCAAAAATCCACGCATCCCTCAAGAACGTGTTGCATGGCCATTCGCACGGCCGCACCTCGGCCGCGCGAGGGAGATAATACTTGGGCTTAGGAGCCTCCTTGGGGTTCCGTCTCGAAGAACCCCTCAACCTCCACTTAAGCATTTTCTTTTTCTGAAATTTTCTGAAATTTTTAGTGACTCAAAATAAAAGTGAACGAAACTCAACAAAATTGATACCAACTACTCCCACATGTATCTAGAAGCCATATCATGCATCAAAACTACTTAGGACCATACAAATTCAACATGCAAGCTCATAAACATGTTCACCACAGCATCAAAAATTTGCAAAGTATAAAGCACAAGAACAAAAACTAATTGGAGCATTGGAGGAGTCACATACCAAGGAGTGATTCCTCAAAACAGTTTTGGAAATGGAGTTCCGAGCAAGGAGACCGAAAATCATAGCAAAATGAGCAAGAACATGGGCTTGGGGGCAAGTTTGATTTTTTCTGGAGGAAGAAGAAGGAGATGGGTGGCTGGCATAAGTGAGTGGGTCCCTGTGGGACCCACAAGCCTGCTGGGCACGCCTAGGGGGGTGGGCGCGCCCTGTGGGCTTGTGGCTCATAGGTGCACCCCCCTGGGGTGTGTTAAGTGCCAAAAATTCTTAAATATTCTAGAAAAAATCATACTAAATTTTCAAGGCATTCTGAGAACTTTTATTTTTGGGCCATTTTTTATTGCACAGAAAATTCAGAAAACAGGATAATCATGACATTTTATTTTATTCTACTAAAAATAACAGAGAGCAAAAGGTGGGTACAGAAAATTGTGCTTACCAAATTCATCGACCACATGCACCTCAAAAAGAATCCATTAATAAGGTTGATCAAGTCTTATTAACAAACTGTTTCTGAATGGCATGAAACCGAAGAATTTTCGTTTAACACTAAGTTACCTCAACAGGGATATGCATCTCCCCAACAATAGAATTTCATATTTCTTTTTGACAGTAGGGAGAGGAAATTTGAAACCTCCAATAGTGATTGTCGAAACTTTTTCAATACAATTGATACCATTCACCGAACTTTGTTTCTTTGGGAAATAAATTGTATGCTCATTACCATTGACATGAAAAGTAACCTTACTTTTGTTGCAATCAATAACAGCCCTGCAGTATTTAAAAAGGGTCTTCCAAGGATAATCGACATGTTGTCGTCCTCGGGCATATCAAGTATAACAAAGTCTGACAAGATAGTAACGTTTGCAACTACAACGGGAACATCCTCACAAATTCCAATAGGTATAGAAGTTGATTTATCAGCCATTTGTAAAGATATTTCAGTGGGTGTGAGCTTATTCAAATGAAGTCTTCTATATAAAGATAAAGGCATAACACTAACACCGGCTCCCAAATCACATAGAGCAGTTTTAACATAACTTCTTTTAATGGAGCATGGTATAGTAGGTATTCCCGGATCTCCTAGTTTCTTAGGTATTCCACTCTTAAAAGAATAATTAGCAAGCATGGTGGAAATTTCAGCTTCAGGTATTTTTCTTTTATTTGTGACAATATCTTTCATATATTTAGCATAGGGAGACATTTTCAACATATCAATCAAGCGAGTGCGCAAAAAGACAGGTCTAAGCATTTCAACAAAGCGTTCAAAATCTTCATCATCCTTATTTTTAGATGGTTTAGTAGGGAAAGGCATAGGTTTTTGAACCCATGGTTCTCTCTCCTTTCCATGTTTTCTAGCAACAAAGTCTCTTTTATCATATCTTTTATTCTTTTGATGTGGGTTATCAAGATCAACAGCAGGTTCTATTTCTACATCATTATCTGGTTGAGTATCAACATGAACATCATCATTATCATTATCATTATCATTATCACTAGGTGTATGTTCATTACCAGATTGTGTCTCAGCATCGGAAATAGAAGCATCATTATGATTCTCAGGAGGTTTTTCTATCTCAGGTTCACTAGGAGCAGGCAAAGTTTTATCATTTTTCTTTTTCTTTTTCTTCTTGGATGGACTAGGTGCATCAATATTATTTCTTTGAGAATCTTGTTCAATTCTTTTAGGATGACCTTCAGAATAAAGAGGATCCCGAGTCATGCTACCTCCTCTAGTAACAACTCTAACAGCATGATCATTCTTTTTATTATTCATTTCATCAAGCAAATCATTTTGTGACTTAGCAATTTGTTCTAACTGGGTCTGGACCATAGAAGCATGTTTACCCAAGCATTTAACATCATTAGCAGTTCTAAACATCAAATCACTCAAGCGTTCAATCACGATGGCATTCCGTTTTAGTTGACTGCTAACATAGATATTAAACTGTTCCTGTTTAATGATGTAATTATCAAACTCATACAGGCATTGACTAGCAGATTTATTATACGGAATATCGCCTTCATCAAATCTAGTGAGAGAATTTACCTCCACTACCTGTGTCGGGATGTCGAGCCCATGTATTTCTTCAATAGGTGGTAAATTCTTAACATCTTCAGCTTTTATACCTTTTTCCTTCATAGATTTCTTAGCTTCTTGCATATCTTCTGGACTGAGGAATAGAATACCTCTCTTCTTCGGAGTTGGCTTAGGTGGTGGTTCAGGAAGTGTCCAATCATCGGTGTTTCTTAATATACTATTCAATAGTACTTCAGCCTGTCCAATAGTTCGTTCCCTGAAAACACAACCAGCACAACTATCTAGGTAGTCCCTAGAGGCATCGGTTAGTCCGTTATAAAAGATATCAAGTATTTCATTTTTCTTAAGAGGATGATCAGGCAAATTATTAAGTAATTGGAGAAGCCTCCCCCAAGCTTGAGGGAGATTCTCTTCTTCAATTTGCACAAAGTTAAATATTTCCTGTAAAGCAGCTTGTTTCTTATGAGCAGGAAAATATTTTTCAGAGAAGTAATATATCATATCCTGGGGACTACGCACACAACCAGGAGCAAGAGTGTTAAACCATTTCTTAGCATCACCCTTTAATGAGAAAGGAAACAACTTAAGAATATAGTAATAACGATTTTTTTCCTCATGAGCAAATAGGGTGGCTATATCATTCAATTTAGTAAGGTGTGCCACAACAGTTTCAGTTTCATAACCATGAAAAGGATCAGATTCAACCAAACTAATTAACTCAGGATCGACAGAGAATTCATAATCCTTATCAGTAACAAATATGGGAGAAGTAGCAAACTTAGGATCATATTTCATTCTCTCCCTCACAGATTTTTCTTTCAATTCAACAAGCAATGTTCTAACCTCATCTCTATCATTACGAACAAGAATTGCCCTCGCTGTCTCCCTATCAAAAACATAACCATTAGATGTCTCAGGCATTTCAACTCTAGTAGGAGAATTAGGCATAACAGGTGAATCATAATTTTCAAGAGTTTCAACATTTTTAGTTTCTTTAGCTTTAGCAATTTCTTCATCAAAAATTCACCAAGTGGCACAGTATTATCAAGCATAGTACTAGCATCATCATAAGTATCATTCATAGCAGAAGTGGTATCATCAATAACTTGTGACATATCAGAATGAATAATAGGTGGCGGTGTCGCAAACATACTCAAAATAGAAGGTGAATCAAGTGCGGAGCTAGATGGCAGTTCCTTACCTCCCCTCGTCTTAGAGGGAACGATCTTGGTTTTAGCGTCTTTTAGATTCTTCATAGTGATCAACAGATATAAATTCCACGTGACTCAATAGATAGAGCTATGCTCCCCGGCAACGGCACCAGAAAAAGGTCTTGATAACCCACAAGTATAGGGGATCGCAACAGTTTTCGCGGGTAGTATTTCACCCATATTTATTGATTCGACACAAGGGGATCCAAAGAATATTTGCGAGTATTAGCAGTTGAGTTGTCAATTCAACCACACCTAGAGAACTAAATATCTGCAGCAAAGTGTTTAGTAGCACAGTAGTATGATAGTTTCAAGAGCAATAGTAATAGTAGTGACAGTAACAAAAGCAGTTTTGTAGTGATCGTAACAGCAGCAGCAGCGAAAGTAACTTAGCAAAGATCAATATGCGAAAAGCGTAGGCATTGGATCGGTGATGGATAATTATGTTGGATGACATTCATCATGTAACAGTCACAACCTAGGGCGATACACAATAGCTCCAATTCATCAATGTAATGTAGGCATGTATTCCGTATAAAGTCATACGTGCTTATAGTAAGAACTTGCATGACATCTTTTGTCCTACCCTGTCGTGGCAGCGGGGTCCTTAAGGAAACTAAGGGATATTAAGGCCTCCTTTTAATAGAGAACCGGAACAAAGCATTAGCACATAGTGAATACATGAACTCCTCAAACTACGGCAATCACCGGAAAGAATCCCAATTATTGTCACCTTGAGGTATGCGGATCATGACACGTACCAGGTGCATATAACTTGCAAGATAGGATCAATAACTCAAATATATTCATGAAAACATAGAGGGTTCAGATCTGAAATCATGGCACTCGGGCCCTAGTGACAAGCATTAAGCATAGCAAAGTCATAGCAACATCAATTTCAGAACATAATGGATACTAGGGATCAAAGCCCTAACAAATTGACTCGATTACAAGGTAAATCTCATCCAACCCATCACCGTCCAGCAAGCCTACGAAGAAATTACTCACACATGGCGGTGAGCATCATGAAATTGGTGATGGAGGATGGTTGATGATGACGACGGCGTCGAATCCCCTTCTCCGGAGCCCCGAACGGACTCCAGATCAGCCCTCCCGATGAAGAACAGGAGGCGGTGGCCGCTCTGTATCGTAAAACGCGATGATTCTTTCTCTCCGATTTTTTTCTCCATGAATAGGTACTTATAGCATTGGAGTTAGGGCAAACGGAGCTGCCAGGGGCCCACAAGCCTGCCAGGCGCGCCCTGGGGGGGTGGGCGCGCCCCCAGGCTTGTGGCGCCTGGTGGCCCCCTCTGGTAGATCTTTGCGCCGGTATTTTTTATATATTCTGAAATAATTCTCCGTAAATTTCCAGGTCCATCCAAGAACTTTTATTTCTGCACAAAAACAACACCATGGCAGTTCTGCTGAAAACAGTGTCAGTCCGGGTTAGTTCCATTCAAATCATGAAGATTACAGTCCAAAACTAGAGCAAAAGTGTTTGGAAAAGTAGATACGTTTGGGACGTATCAACCGCCTACTGAACAAAATCCTCTGGCTAGATAGAGTGATATATCTGTGCTCCAGACACAAGTCCAATCCCTAATGGAGGTCGTTTCTGAAACAAGAATAGTGGTTGACAAATGTCGTCAAGATATGAATGGTTTTGAAACTAGACTATCGGACATTTGCTTCATTGTTCAAGAAGATTGGCACAAAAAAGGGGAAGGTCATGCTGCTCCATCAGATTCTATAGCCTGAAACATTACCACTCTGCTGAAATGATCTCTGCTTCTATACATCTCATGGTGCATTTATCTGCAAGGACTGTAAACTTTTATGCCAACAGGCCTTTTGTTGTATGGCTGTAATTTATTTTGTTGCGATACAACATTTATCCTGCTGCCAAAGGCCATAGAGATTAGCAAGCTATTTTTTTTATAGTGTAGGTTTATTCTTAGTAATGTATTCGGCATCATCGGTCTCCTTTAGGCCGAAATCATCGTAGGAGCCCAAAAGGCCAATATTCGTTTGGCCCACAACTAGAATGGAGCTAAAAACGATTACGGGCCGTAAATCAGCATAAGCTCTTTGATATGGGGTGTCCCGATCTTCTCAGTAAGCGGCGGTGGTGATGATGATGGTGTAGGATAACTTGTATGTCGCCGATGAACTCTCCCTCGCTTGATCCCTGATGCCAATGCAAAAGGTCTCAACCCTTTGGATATTCACAACGTCACACACTTGCGCACGCAGCCGTCGACCACGAATGGTATAATTGCAATATACTAATTCCCAATGGAACAGCGGATCACACTTGACTTGCAGTATATAATCACCAGATCGATACGAATTGGTGATGAGGATTCAAGATGAATGCTTACAAGCAATCTCATGAACTAGGGTTTATCTTAAACGTGGTCTAACCTTAACTAACTCTAGGGGACGGGTATTTATAGTCTAAAACGAGATCGAAGGGGTACACGGGCTGGACAGCCCAAAACCTGCGCGCAGGCAGAGCGGTACTACCGCTTATGGCAAGCGGTACTACCGTGATAAGCGGTACTACCGCTCGTACAAATATCAAGTGCCGCTCTAGTACCGCTTGGGTCGCTTGGATTCCAGAAGAAATTTCCTAAGCGGTACTAGGACGGTAGTACTGGAGCGGTACTACCGCACAAGCGGTACTACCACTTGTGTCGGGCGGTACTACCGCCCTGGAAACTGCAGGGTCTTCCTCCCTTTCCAGCTGCAATGCCTCCTTGCTCCCCTCCTTGCTCCCTTGTGCCATGCCTTCCTCTCCAATGTACCTAATGACACATACACACAAGGATTTAGGCAGTATAAAGCTCTCATTAAAATAAATAGCATTATCAACTAAGAGAGAATTCACCTGTTGTTCTAGTAACTTAGCACGAGCTCTTGTAATTGGGCCAATCCTGATTTCATCATTGGACATCTTCTTTGCAGCAACAGGTTGTTTATCTTCATGAGGTAGAGAGGGAACCATAGTAGAGATATCCTCATCATCCTCCCCCCCTTCAAAAGGCGTCGACCCCGACGCTCCAAGGTCATCGACATCACATGGGGACAAATCAACAACGTTGAAACTGTTGCTAACGCCACCAAAGTCAGCAATAGGAATATCAATCGAGTAGGCATTGTCATTTATCTTGGCTAACACCTTGTAAGGACCAGCACCACGCGGCCGAAGTTTAGAACGTCTCAACTGTGGAAACCTGTCCTTGCGAAGATGCACCCACACCATATCGCCAGGCTGGAACAAAACTTTCTTTCTTGATTGGTTTCGTGCAGCAGCAATGTTCTTGCCTTGCTTCTCAATAGCCTCCCGTGTCTTCTCATGAATCTTCTTCACATAATCTGCTCTGTTTGATGCCTCCATATCAACCCTCTCATTCAATGGAAGAGGCAGCAAATCTAGTGGTGTAATTGGTTTGAAACCATACACCACCTCAAAAGGACAAAGCTGGGTGGTAGAATGCACAGCCCTGTTATAAGCGAACTCAACAAGTGGCAAACACTCCTCCCACTCACGCAGATTTTTCTTGATCATAACTCTCAGCAATTGGGACAATGTGCGATTCACCACCTCCGTTTGACCATCAGTTTGTGGGTGACATATAGTGCTGAACAACAACTTTGTTCCTAGCTTTCCCCACAATGTCTTCCAGAAGTAGCTCACAAACTTCACGTCCCTGTCAGAAACAATTGTCTTTGGCACTCCATGCAAGCGTACGATGTCCCTGAAAAACAGGTTAGCAATATGCGACGCATCGTCGCTTTTGTGGCATGCAATAAAATGTGCCATCTTAGAAAATCTATCCACTACCACAAATATAGAATCATGACCTCGTTTAGTGTGTGGCAAACCTAACACAAAATCCATACTTATATCTTCCCATGGTGTGGTAGGTGTAGGTAGTGGCGTATACAAACCGTGAGGCTTCAGTTTTGACTTGGACTTGTGACATGTAATGCAGCGCCAAACAAACCTATCCACGTCGCGCCTCATCTTGGGCCAATAAAAGTGACCAGCCAGCATGAGCAACGTCTTCTCACGCCCAAAGTGACCCATCAATCCTCCTGCATGTGATTCCTGCAACAATAGCAAACGGTCGGACGATTCTGGAACACAAAGTTTGTTAGCTCAAAACAAATATCTATCATGGATGTGGTATTTCTCCCATGCATTTCGAAGCAAACATAAACGATATGGTTCAGCAAAATCATGATCAGTTGCATACAAATCACACAAACTCTCTAAACCAGGAATTTGAACATCGAGATGTGTCAAGAGCATGTTCTTCCTAGATAGAGCATCAGCAACAATGTTATCTTTTCCTTTCTTATGCTTAATGATATATGGAAAAGACTCAATAAACTCAACCCATTTAGCTAAGCGTCGATGCAGATTGGATTGAGCTTTCAAATACTTCAATGCTTCATGATCAGAATGTATGATAAATTCTTTTGGCCACAAATAATGTTGCCAAACCTCAAGAACTCTAACAAGTGCATACAATTCTTTATCATAAACAGGATAATTCAGTCGAGCACCAGAAAGTTTCTCGCTGAAATAAGCAATAGGTCTACCTTCTTGCATCAACACACCACCAATACCGATACCACTAGCATCACATTCAACTTCAAATTGTTTGGAAAAATCTGGTAGTGCAAGTAATGGTGCCGAAGTAAGCAAACGTTTCAGCTCGTTAAAAGCATGATCTTGGGCTGCGCCCCACACAAAAGGCACACCTTTCTTCGTTAATTCATTCAATGGTGCAGCAATAGTACTAAAGTCTTTCACAAAACGGCGATAGAAACCAGCAAGACCGTGAAAACTTCGTACTTGACTAACATTCATGGGAGTAGGCCAATCTTGAATTGCTTCAATCTTAGATGAATCTACTTCTACCCCATGCTTAGATACAACGTATCCCAGAAATATCACTTTATCTTTTGCAAATGTGCACTTCTCAAGATTAGCATACAATTTATTATCACGCAACACTTGCAAAACCTGTCTAATATGATCACAATGTTCAGATTCATTGCGGCTGTAAATAAGTATATCATCAAAATATACAACCACAAAACGACCAATAAACTTTCTCAAAACATGATTCATTAATCGCATGAAGGTACTAGGTGCATTAGTAAGACCAAAAGGCATAACTAACCACTCATATAAACCAAATTTAGTTTTGAAAGCAGTTTTCTATTCATCCCCTTCCTTCATCCGAATTTGATGGTGACCACTACGCAAATCAATCTTAGAGAAAACAGCAGCACCACTCAATTCATCTAGCATATCCTCTAAGCGTGGAATAGGATGACGATATCGAATAGTGATGTTGTTAATAGCTCTACAATCTACGCACATGCGCCATGTACCATCTTTCTTAGGCACCAAAATAACAGGAACAGCACAAGGACTAAGAGAAACACGAATATACCCTTTGTCTAGTAGCGCTTGCACTTGCTTCTGTATTTCCTTCGTTTCTTCGGGATTGGTCCTGTAGGGCGCTCGGTTGGGGAGGGTGGCGCCGGGTATGAGATCAATTTGGTGCTCAATTCCACGCAATGGTGGCAGCCCCGATGGTACCTCCTTCGGAAACACATCGCCATATTCCTGCAAAACAGTAGACACACCAAGAGAAACAGATTGCGTATCATTAGAAACTAAAACCTCGCCTTTGTACATAAGCACAAGAGGCAGGGCTGTAGGATCCTCTCGAAATTCTCTCATGTCTTCTTTGGTGGCTAATATAAGCAAACTAGGCTCTCTCGCACTTTTCGTTATATTATCACTCACGGCTTTTACATTGTTCTCTCGTGCAGGTGGCTGTTCGATATTCACTTCTGTTTTCTGACGAGACTCATTGACAATTTGCTGTGGTGACATAGGCTGCAGATTTATTTTCCTGCCCTTGAACTCCAAGTGATAAGTATTGGCACGGCCATTGTGTTGCACATGGCGGTCATAGAGCCATGGCCGACCCAATAAAAGATGGCAAACTGTCATAGGTACCACATCAAATTCAATGGAATCCTTGTATGGTCCTATCTCAAAATTTACGCGCACCATATGAATCACCTTCATCTCACCATTGTCACTCAACCATTGTACGTAATATGGATTGGGGTGAGGTAAATATTTCAGATTCAGCTTGGCACATAACTCCTTGCTTGCAAGATTGCGGCAGCTACCTCCATCAATGATCACCTTGCAAGCTTTGTCGGGGCCAACTAGTGCTTTTGTTTGGAACAAATTGCAACGCTGTGAATCAACATGTGGCTGCACACTAAGAGCACGCTGCGAGACAACAATAGTAGGTGCTGGAGAAGCAAAAGCATCTATGCCGTCGTCACATGTGTACCCATCGTCATCTGAAGCATATGGATCAGCATCATCTCCAGTCTCATACTCATTGTCATCGTTCACAATCATCACTTTTCTATTTGGGCACTCTCTCTTGAAGTGTCCCTTGCCTCCACATGTATGACAGAGCATATCTCTATTACGGGCCGTAGACATATTGGAACCTGAGCTAGCAGCAGGAGCAGCAGGTTGCTTTGATTGTGGAACAGTGGAGGCTGGTTTGGTTGTAGAAGAAGAGGGGCGGCTGGCAGCGCCCTCACTAGGGGGCGGCTGTGTTCTGTTGGAGAACCGCCCAGCTGTAGTATAACGGCCTTTAATTTGAGCTTCTTCGGCCAACTGGGACTCAGCTTCTCGTGCATGATGGAGTAGCTCGTTCATTGTATTGTATTGGTGATGCCGAACAATACCCTTAATGTTATATTTCAGCCCATGGAGAAACCGTTGCATAGTCATCTCAACAGATTCTCTTACTCGAGCACGCTGCATCAACATCTCCATCTCCATGTAATATGCATCAACCGTCATGGAACCTTGCTTCAATTGTGTCAATTTATCATAAACTGTCCGCAAGTAATTAGTGGGAACAAAACGAGCTTTCATAACCGCCTTCATCTCACGCCATGTGCGAACAGGAAGTTCATTGTCATCGCGACGGGTACTCACAATGCTATCCCACCAACGCAATGCATAGCCATCAAATTCAGAAGAAGCAAGCTTGACCTTCCTATCTTCAGTATAATCATGCAAACGCCATAATTTCTCCATCTTAAGCTCCCAAGTGAGATACTCTTCGACATCAGTAGAGCCTTCAAATCTAGGAATCGTGAACTTGGGCTTGCCCAAACCATCATCCTCCTGAGGCGGTACACGCCGAGCACCACGTAGTGGTAGATGACCATGCCCTTGCAAGTCACGCCCACGGCCATGATTGCCCACCATGTTTTCATTGTCGTCATGGACACTATCAGCATCGTCATGACCGTCATGTTGGCGTTGCTCAATAGCGACACGCAGCCCATTGACTGAAGTGGTCAACTGCTGGATACTTAGCTGGAGAGCATTGACTTGTGTTTGCATAGCATTGACGGTAGTGTCAGTGGCGTCCACTTTCATTTGTATAACTTGAATATCAGCCTCAATTTTTTCAGCGGAGCTATCGATAACCCCTGTCAAATGAACGCGGAGAGCTTCATGGTCCTTCCAGGAAACACACTCGTCATCAGCTTTTTTTTGCAGCACATCAACATCACTAGAAGACATGATTAGTCGGTTAGTGCAAAAATCAAAATCTGGTTGGTGGCACACTCACAACTCACTCAAAACTGACAAGAAAAGGAAATCTTACCGTTCCAAAGTGAATAGTAATGCTTACCCGTTCAGATGGATGACTAATGCACGGATGTGATGAAGTGAATACCCGGGTATGAGAACAATCACACGACAGAGCAGGATTATATGGTGGAGCTAGGTATGGTATCCTATCTACACCGAAGACAAGTCCTAGTGCTGATCGTGTGAGCCAACAACCAAGGAAAACACACACGGTGGAGAAAAATGTGGCAGAGCAACTATCAAAACAGGATGTGTTGCAATGCACTCGAGAGACACTAGCAATGCTCAATGTAAACAGGCACAAGATTGCTCAATTCTACTAGTGCACAATCGCAAGAATCCAACAGTGCAATAGATAGCAACAACGTCCAGCCACTGTTTCTCTCTTTTCTTTCTTTTGCTCTTTTTTTTTTCAACTGTCACGTGAACAGTACGTGAACAGTTCTTGGATCGCAAGCAGCGGCAACTGTTCTTGGATCACGTCCAGAAATTACAAAGCACCAAAACCTATATGAGCAGCCTGTAGAGCGGAAACTAGTCTCGTGGGTAAGTTCCTAACACCGTTTGTGTAGATAGGCTGTGGCTATGGATTGGAATTTGCAAAACAGGATAGCTGATCGAACAACAATCCAATTTACGATGCAATCTACGATGGAAACTAAAAACCAATGGATTCGAAGGAAAAAGCTATGCAAAAAGAAAGACACAACGACCAGCAACTAAAACCAATCTACGATGCAATCTAGGCTATGGCAAAAACCCTAACCCGAATCTTTTTGTGAGGCTTTTTCTGGATAGGATGAAAAACACAACTAATCTACGGATGATTGGGTGGATGCTTACCGAGGCAACGCTGGATATCTGATACCAAGATGATATGGGGTGTCCCGATCTTCCCAGTAAGCGGCGGTGGTGATGATGATGGTGTAGGATAACTTGTATGTCGCCAATGAACTCTCCCTCGCTTTATCCCTGATGCCAATGCAAAAGGTCTCAACCCATTGGATATTCACAACGTCACACACTTGCACACGCAGCCGTCGACCACGAACGGTATAATTGCAATATACTAATTCCCAATGGAACAGCAGATCACACTTGACTTGCAGTATATAATCACCAGATCGATACGAATTGGTGATGAGGATTCAAGATGAATGCTTACAAGCAATCTCATGAACTAGGGTTTATCTTAAACGTGGTCTAACCTTAACTAACTCTAGGGGACGGGTATTTATAGTCTAAAACGAGATCGAAGGGGTACACGGGCTGGACAGCCCAAAACCTGCGCGCAGGCAGAGCGGTACTACCGCTTATGGCAAGCGGTACTACCGTGATAAGCGGTACTACCGCTCGTACAAATATCAAGTGCCGCTCTAGTACCGCTTGGGTCGCTTGGATTCCAGAAGAAATTTCCTAAGCGGTACTAGGACGGTAGTACTGGAGCGGTACTACCGCACAAGCGGTACTACCACTTGTGTCGGGCGGTACTACCGCCCTGGAAACTGCAGGGTCTTCCTCCCTTTCCAGCTGCAATGCCTCCTTTCTCCCCTCCTTGCTCCCTTGTGCCATGCCTTCCTCTCCAATGTACCTAATGACACATACACACAAGGATTTAGGCAGTATAAAGCTCTCATTAAAATAAATAGCATTATCAACTAAGAGAGAATTCACCTGTTGTTCTAGTAACTTAGCACGAGCTCTTGTAATTGGGCCAATCCTGATTTCATCATTGGACATCTTCTTTGCAGCAACAGGTTGTTTATCTTCATGAGGTGGAGAGGGAACCATAGTAGGGATATCCTCATCACTCTTCTTATTTCTGATCGTTCCATTGGTAGGCCCGTGACCATAGTGGGCCATTAACAGGCCTAAACATAATATGGGCCCATTGTATTAACGGGCCGTTAACATGTTTGAATATCACCGCAGGCCTTATTTGGCCCATAAATGACACGGGCCGTTAATAGGCCGAGTCGCAGATTGGGCCTTCATTGGGCCAGTATATACCTAGGGCTTGTAGCAGGCCGAAAGATGATATGGCCTAAAATGTGCCAAATAGCCCACTGGTCATTAGCAGGCCGAAATTTAGCTCAGCCCAAGGTGGCCCATTTACATGGCGGATCGTTAACAGGCCGAAAGTCAGCACGGGCCGTAATTGCACCGACCTACTACACGGGCCTTTAGCAAGCCGAAAGTGCTGGCGGGCTGGATTTGTGTCATCGAGAATATGGGCCGTTAAGAGGCCCGAAGTGACGTTGGGCTACATATGGCCCATGGGTTGCGTCGGCCGTTAATAGGCCAAAACTCAGCACGGGCCGTAATTGCACCGACCTACTACACGGGCCTTTAATAGGCCGAAAGTGCTGCGGGCTGGATTTGTTTCATCAAGGATATGGGCCGTTAAGAGGCCCGAAGTGACATCGGGCTACATATGGCCCATGAGTTGCGTCGGCCGCTAACAGGCCGAAAGTCAGACCGGGCCAAAAATGGCCCAGTTCCATCATGGTCAGTTTATGGGCCGAAAGTTTCGTAGGGCCACATATGGGCCCAAATGTAGCAGGACCTTAAACAGGCAGGAAACACACCGGGCCGTAATTGGGCCCAAATACAAAGCGGACTGTTAACGGGCCAGAAGTGACCATGGGCCGCAATGATGAGAAATCCACAACGGGCCCGTGACGGGCCGATTTGACACTATTCAAATGGGCCTTACCTGCAAATGGGTCGTGTGCAACTAGACCATTAATGGGCCAGCCCGCTAACTTTGACTGGGCCGGCCCTTTTAACCTAAATGGGCCACTGTTGGGCCGTGCCACATGTCGACGTATCATAGGCGTCTCTCGTCCAATGAATGGATGACATCTGTCACAACGCCGAGCTGACATGTGGATCCGCCGGCGAATGAGAAATTTACACGTGGAAAATCGCCATTGGTCAGGGCTGCTAACGGGTTATCGGATCCAAACCCGCACCCGATAGCTTAATGGCGACCCATTACGATGGATGCCACGTGTCGGTCACCCTTGATGAAAACACTTCCATGACGCGACATTTATCGTCATGGAAGTGGACACTTCCATGAAGATAATTTCAGTATTGTCATGGAACACTTCTACGACAGCACAGATATGACTATCTTGATTCTGTCATAAAATTGTCACGGATGTACATGCATGATAGAAAACTTGACCTACTGCGACAAAGACGTATCATCACGGAAGTGTTTTTTTTTTGTAGTGTCATCTTGTCTCATTTATTAATGATGTTGAAACTTTCAAGACGAATTATGATATTCCTCCAAATTATGGTCAATACGTGCCACTAGTCCACGTGTTGAACTACGGTAACAACCATCGAGATACCATGGTAAGATTTTTTTCTATTATGTCACCAGTGCATCTTTTGCATATGTTCTTCTTAAGCTAAACTACATTGCTAAGTATTATTATGATGTTCTTCAACAGAAACTCCCGAAGGATTGTGTGCCTCGTCTGATGCATATGAAAGGTGACATGAACATTATTAGCTTACGGCCAAGTTGGCCTACGGTTCACCGTAGTGCATACACAATTTCTCGAAGAGATGAAGACCTCACAATCAAAGGATGGAGAAAAGTTCTGAATGATCGCAGGGAATTGCAGCAGATGGGAGGGGAGGCGGGCATGGACGATGCTGCTTATTGCGCGACAACACTGCACAAGAGTAGTTGTGGATCAGCAGACCCCAGTGAGGGTGTCCCGAACTAGGGGGTACTCGGGCTGCCGGCCTATCTCTCGTAGGCCGGGCTGGTGGGCCGCTCTCTACTCGTCGATGGAAGGCCGGATGGTGGGCTACCCCGTGTATCAGAAGGAATCCTCCAAAGACTTGGCGTCTCCTCCAAGGAATAATTGGCGTGGCCGGCATGTTTATCCCCTGATGGTAAACGACTATATGTAACCCTAGGACCCTCTGGTGTCTATATAAACCAGAGGGTTTAGTCCGTAGAGGATCATCATATCCATTGCCTAGGGTTTAGCCCACCTGATCTCGAGGTAGATCAACTCTGTAACCTTCATACAATCACATCAATATAATCTAGCAGGACGTAGGGTATTACCTCTTCGAGAGGGCCCGAACCTGGGTAAATCGCCATCTCTACGTTCCCTGTCACCCATTGATTCCTAGACCCACAGTTCGGATCCCCTACCCGAGATCTGCCGGTTTTGGTACCAGCATTGGTGCTTTCATTGAGAGTTCCGCCGTGGGTCATCAAAGATCAATGGCTCGCCTAATCATCAGCGACAGCGCGAGCCGCAGGGACACTTTCGTTCCCGGCCAGCTCTTCGCGTTCGGCAGCGTCATGCTACACACCGATCCGGCCGGTCACCTTGGCCGGGTCGACAGCTTCACCCCCGACCAGGAGATCAGGTTCGGAAACTTAGAGTTCGTCGCCGACTCCCGGGGAGATCTTATCCTCACGGGGTCCTCAGCCTCGCCTGAAGGACCCACAAATCCTGAAGCACCAACTTCGAGTACGGCCAACCCCATTACCGAGACAGCCGCCACTGCGGATCCAGCCTTGAGCCCGGACCTCATCTCCGTGCTCGGCTGCCGAAGATCAGCCTCGGCCGAACATGACTACGGGGCGAATTCAGACGCCCCCACCACGGCCATACTACGGGTTGACCCCGCAAACTGCCAGAACTTGGAGCCGACAGATCTCTCGTTATTGAACGGGATACTAGATCGGATCTAGGCCCTGGGAATCACCGACGGCCAGCCCTCGGTCTACGATCAGATCGGGCTTAAAACCGACGACAGGGAAATTCACGCCCCTGCCGCCACTCACTTGGTCGCCACTATCGAAGGCCCCACGGAGGGCTCACCCCTCCCCTCAGAACCGAAAGCGCATGAGGTGCAAGTTTCCGACCAGCAGGCTTCATCCTCCAGTTCGGCTGCCGAACTCCATTTCGGAGAGGGTTTAGAGCCGAAGTCTGGTTCAGCATGCAATTCCGGATCCACGCACCCGCGCACCGCCAATTATCCAGAGCTCGGCGCATTGGATTCCACGTCAATCCAGGACGCGACCGCCAAAACTCCGGACTCACACTCCGCTGGGATCAAATTTTTTATCCCGCCCACCCCCCACATTGAGTACTGTCCAGATAACTCAGGACGGCCCGACATATGGGACCTAATGTACGTTAAGCAGCAGCCCGGAGAGACAGTTCAGCACTTCTGGGCCAGATTCCTTATCATCAAAAACAAGATGACGGACGGCTGCAACAAGGACATTCTGGAGATCTTAAACGCCCTGCCCGCCGCCACATCCAAAATTTCTCTGATTTATCACATCTGGTGCCCAAATACTGCGCCACGGAGTATGCTTGGCAGGCTCAGCTCGAGCAAGCGGAGTCAATCCGTACAGAGGAACCAAACTGAGCTCGGGCAAAACGCGCACACCCTCGCCGGACACCCCAATACGAGCCATCCGAGAAAAGGATGAAACCCCTGACAAGATCCAGAACGGTCCTTGACGAACTGCTGGATAAACCATGCCCCATACACTCCGTCCTCCTCAACACAAACCCAACCCA
Organism: Elymus sibiricus; assembly: GCA_039707655.1. Taxonomy (NCBI): domain Eukaryota; kingdom Viridiplantae; phylum Streptophyta; class Magnoliopsida; order Poales; family Poaceae; genus Elymus; species Elymus sibiricus. The sequence continues at coordinate 130,007,673 of CM077666.1, read as the reverse complement.
CAGCCTTCGAGCTTGCTGGGTGGTCAGGCAAGTCGCCAAGAGCGGCGAAGTCATCCTCGGAGGCCCGTACTCAAATAAAAGTCCAGCAACGCCCTTTGATGATGACGCCAAAATCTTAACAATCTACGAGACGTATTCCTCGAAGAATCAGAGGAAGAGAGCCCTTCGAGAGCTCGCTCAAATTCACCATGTGGCAGAGATAGACTCATGGACAGACACACCCATCACTTTCAGTGAACAAGACCAGCCGAGGTCCCGCCCTACCCGAGCTGCTACCACCCTTGTCCTTGATCCCATAGTGGATGGATTCCGACACCAAAAGGTGTTAATGGACGGCGGTAGCGGGCTAAACCTCATTTACGAGGACACCTTGGACAAAATGCAGTTTGACAGATCCCGCATCGAGCAAAGTCACACCACCTTTCGAGTGATCATCCCCGGAAAGGAGGCGCGTTCTAGTGGCCGAGTAGCTCTTGATGTGGTCTTCGGAACTCCCGAGAACTACCGATCCGAAGAACTGCTTTTTCACATCGTGCCCTTCCGCAGTGGCTACCATGCCTTATTAGGGCGCGATGCCTTCGCACGATTCCATGCAGTCCCACATTACGGGTACATGAAGCTTAAAATGCCAGGGCCAAATGGCGTGATCACAATAATAAATGATCCGGACAGAGCTCTTTGGGCCGAGAACAAAACAGCATCCCTCGCCCTCGAAGCATTGTCGGAAGCCCTCGCAGCTGAAGAACTGACCGCGCTTCGCTCAACGGTGGATAAGGACGACGTAATCCTCGATAAACGGCCCAAATCCACGTCCTTCAAACCAACGGATGAAATCATCAAATTCCAAGTACACCCAACAGATCCCAACAAGACGGCGTCCATTGGAGCTCAGCTGGACCCCGCGGTCGATGAAGAGCTGTGCAAATTCTTGCATGAAAACTGGGATATCTTCGCCTGGCACCCGTCAGACATGCCAGGGATCCCGCGTAGATTAGCCGAGCACAACTTGAACATCATTAAGGGTTTCAAGCCAGTCAAACATACTCTGCGCCGATTTTCCGAACCCAAGCGTCAGGCTATGGGCGAGGAACTGGCAAAGTTGCTCGAAGCCGGATTCATCCGGGATATCAAACATCCAGAGTGGTTGGCCAATCTGGTCATGGTACCAAAGAAGGATAAGTCCTGGCGGTTGTATGTCGATTTCAAGGATTTAAACAAGGCCTGCCCCAAGGATCCTTTCCCCTTGCCCCGCATAGACCAGATCATCGACGCCACCGCCGGGCATGACTCTCTGTGTTTCCTCGACGCTTACTCTGGATACCATCAAATTAAAATGAAGGAGTCCGACCAAGCGGCCACTGCATTCATCACTCCTTATGGACCATTCTATTTCAACACAATGCCCTTTGGATTAAAGAACGCAGGGGCTACATACCAGCGCATGATTCAAACATGTTTGGAAAAACAAATCGGCAAAACAGTCGAAGCATATGTGGATGACGTGGTTATCAAAACCAAACACCCCAGCCAGCTGGTGGATGATCTCCGCCAAACCTTTGATAGTCTTCGGACTTTCGATATACGGCTCAATCCGGAAAAGTGCGTCTTCGGAGTGCCGGCCGGTAAGCTGCTCGGATTCATCGTTTCCCATAGAGGAATAGAAGCCAACCCAGTGAAAATACGAGCACTGTCCGAGCTGGCTATCCCTAAGCCGCTTCATCTCATGCCTCGGAGAAAAAGCCTTACCGCTATATAAATTGCTCAAACGGACGAAGAACTTCAAATGGACCAGTGAAGCGGTGGCAGCACTCGAAGAAATAAAAACTCTACTGGCCAGCAACCCGATCTTGACAGCACCCAGTCCGGGTGAGCCAATGCTGCTATATATCTCGGCCACGAATCAGGTGGTCAGCGCGGTCCTCGTCGTCGAACGAGAGGCAGACAGTCACAAGCTCCAGGTGCAGAAACCTGTGTACTACGTATCCGAAGTGCTCACCCCGTGTAAAATGAGGTACCCGCATTATCAGAAGATCGCCTACACAGTTTTCATGGCATCCCGAAAGCTCCGCCATTACTTCCAGGAGTGCTCGGTTACGGTGGCATCTGAAGTACCACTGAATGACATAATCAACAATCGAGATGCCACTAGCCGCATAGCCAAATGGGCTATAGAACTCCTCCCCTTCGAAATCATATATCGACCACGCCGAGCTATTAAATCTCAGGTTTTGGCTTATTTCATTGCAGAATAGACGGAAGTCGAAATCCCTAGGGAGTACAGTACATACTCACATTGGACGATGTATTTCAACGGCTCCAAAATGCTCACCGGGCTGGGGGCTGGAGTGGTCCTCACATCCCCCACTGGCGACAATATTTGGTACATACTCCAGATCATGTACACCGACTCCAACAACGCAGCCGAATACGAGGCTCTATTACATGGACTTCGGATTGCGGTGTCAATGGGCATACAGCGGCTCGAGGTACGGGGAGATTCTAATCTCGCCATCTCTCAAGTCAACAGCGAATTCGACGTAAAAGACCCAAAAATGACAGCATACCGCAATGCCATCCTAAAAATCTCCGCCCGTTTTGAAGGACTGGAGTTTCACCATATACCTAGAGACAGCAATCAAGCTGTCGATATCCTTGCTCGAATGGGCACCAAGCGCGACCGTGTCCCTGAGAACACCTTTTTAGAACGACTCTTCAAGTCGTCCGTGGTGTGGCAGGAGGATGCCCAGGGCTCGGAATCCAATACCTCAGGAGAGCTCGTCCCTCCGCCTATTGAACCAGACGAAGGAATTATCGGGGGCTCGGCAATTGAAATGACATCTTCGGCTCACGAAGTCATGGCGATAATCGCGCCATGGACCGAGCCCTTTCTCGCCTATCTCCTCCGCCAAGAACTACCGACTGACCAGACTGAGGCAAGGCGTATCATTCAACGATCTAAAGCCAATAAAGTCCACGAGGGAGAACTATATAAGAAAAGCACTACTGGCGTCCTCCAAAGATGTATATCCGAAGAGGAGGGAAGGCAGCTCCTGGCTGAGATTCACGCTGGCATGGGCAGTCACCATGCGGCAGCTCGGGCCTTGGTCAGCAAGGCTTTCCGAGCAGGGTTCTTCTGGCCCACTGCCCGAACAGACGCCCAAACATTGGTCCAACATTGCGTTGGATGCCAGCTCTTCGCAAATCAGAGCCATATGCCCCCCACGGCCCTTCGGACGATACCGATTACTTGGCCTTTCGCGGTCTGGGGGCTGGACATGGTCGGACCACTTAAAGGGGGGACCAAGAAAAAGAAGTATTTACTCGTCATGGTAGACAAATTTACTAAATGGATTGAGGTAAAACCGGTGACTTCAGCCAAGTCTAAGCCGGTCATCGATTTTATATCCGGCGTCGTACACCATTACGGTGTCCCCCATAGCATAATAACGGACAATGGATCCAATTTTGCTGCCCAGGAAGTTAAAGACTGGTGTGCTAATCTGGGCATTAAGCTCAACTATGCCTCAGTATATCACCCACAGTCTAATGGACAGGTCGAGAGAGCTAATGGACTGATTTTGAGCGGCATCAAGCCCCGTCTGGTCCGATCTCTCAAAGAATCTGACTGCCATTGGGTCGAGGAGCTCGACTCCGTGTTGTGGGGCCTGCGCACCACTCTTAATTGATCCACGGGCTACACACCGTTCTTCATGGTGTATGGGCAGAAGCCATCCTCCCAAGCGATCTTATTCACGACACACCTCGGGTACGTATGTATGAAGAAAAGGAGGCCGAGCTGGATCGGCAAGATGACCTGGACGCATTGGAGGGCGAGCGCGACATAGCTCGGGCTCGCTCCGCCTTTTATCAGCAGTAGGCCAGACGTTATCAGAGCAGGGAAGTACGGGCAAAGGCCTACAACGTTGGCGATCTAGTCCTGCGCCTCCCGGAGAAGCAGAAGCATAAGCTGTCGCCCAAATGGGAGGGGGCCTTCATAATGGATCAAGTACTCGCAGGCAGAGCATATCGTCTCCGCGACCCAAAGGACGACCGCCTCGAACCAAACCCATGGAACGCAGCTTGGCTTCGACGTTTCTACGGCTAACTCCGCGACCTCACCTTGTTCGGTTTATCCTTCTAGGATTTATATTTTTCTAGTCAATAGTCTCTCCTAGGTTGTGTTCGAATATGCCAAATTACGTTAAGTTTTTCTTCGGCAAACATCTTTGAATGTACCACACGCTGTTACCTGGGGACTTCTTTTACGGAGCCCATCATATTTTATTTATGGAATCATCCGTCTTTTCGAGTTTTGCAACCTTCCCGCATCATTTTAAAGCCACTATATGCATCAATTTAACTTAAGATTTTGCCAAGCTGGGTTGCCTCGCTCCTGTGTTTACCCCCTACGTTCCCGATTGTTCGGCTAGGGAGTAAAGGGAGCACCTTTGTGATTGTTACGTCCGGATTTCCCGGGTACGTACCTCAGACGGGTGAAGCCAAAAGCTAGCGTTCTTAAGAACACAGTTGGTCGTCCACGGGGGAAGTGAAAATAATTGGTACCTATCGCCAAGTTTTTGAGGTATTTTCCTGAAGTAACCATCCCCGTCTACTTCGGGTATTCGGTTATCCATCCACGGCTAACGTGGTAACCCGACGAAAGGGACCCATAGCGGAACTATTTTCCTCGGAAGATGTTTCTTACGTTACACAATAATATAACATAACTCCCCGAGCACGTTTTTGTCTGTTTGCACCACATGGCCGGATTGCCTCGTTCTCCGAAGTGTTTCCGGTGTTTTCGGATCACACATTAGGAAACACTCCTCGGCTCCTGGCCGAGGAGGCGGAAGCCGATGGCTGGTTAAGACAACGTTCTACGCATGGTTTGGAGACTACTTGATGTAAAGTACATAGATACATAGAATCAACCTGTTAATCTTGATCAAGACCATCTATTATGGTCTCCAGAGCACAATCTGCTTGGGACAGCCGAGTTGCGGGCATAACCTGGTCATATACCAGATGCACGGACACTTCCTGCCCATCTGGCCCTACTAGCCCAACCCTAGCTAAATGCTCCGGTTCCAGCTTGGTGAAGCGGGTCTTGATCATCGCCCAAGCTTCCCGTGCTCCTTCACGAGAAGATGACGTCTTCCATAGCTCAAAGCGGCGCCGAGCTCCTTTGAATCGATTTGTGAGTTCGGCCATCCCTTCCGGAGCCACCTCACCAAGCCACAATGCTTTGAACATGCTCTTCATGGCCTTTCGGGCCCGCTCGTGCACGGCGGATAGCTCCTTCAGCAGGCCCCACCCAAAAGAGCCGGCCTCCTCTTCGGGGCGTCCGGTTAGAAGAACTACAATGAGACGCGGCATTGTTCATATTGTTGTCTACTACGTACAGTTTATGAACTGAAAATACTGGGTCACACTCACCGAACATGCCCGCTTTCAGTCTCTGGTTCTCCTCTTGGGATAGGGTCAGTTGAGTTTTCAAACTTTTGATTTCTTGCGCCTGTTGTTCGCCTTCCGCCTTCAGCTTATCCCTCTCCTCATAACTTCGGGAAAGCACCCGGTAGCCAGCCTCTTGCTGTGACTCCGCATACCTTTGAGCTTCTCTGGCAATATCCAGATCCTTCCACAGCTGATTTATCAACTCGGCTGCTATGGAATCATCTTTTATTAGCAGAGGTGTTCCATCAAAAAAAATTAAAAACAACTTTGAGTTCGGCACTTACCATGTGCCTCTCTGGTGAATTTCTTCACACCCTCTAACTCTGTTCGCTCCAGCTTGAGGTCCTCGGACAGCTTTTTGTTTTGCTCCCGAACAGTCTGCACAATCGCACGGGATTATAAATATCAGACCTTAACTCGGCGGTCCCACCCAAATTAAGGCTCGGGGACTACTGGGTTAGATACTAGTTGTCAAAACAAATACCATACCTGCACATTAGTAGACATGAGCTTTACGGCCCCTTCTAGTCCCGTTCGGGCAGCGCCAAGGTACGCGTCTACCGAACTAAGGGCATTAAACTCCTGATCGGAAAACGCGGAGTGCCGAAGTGACGCCTTACGTCGCCGATGATTCATCACACTTTCCACCTCGGAGTTAGTGACTGAGACGCCTCCTGAGTCCTCGGGATGTTGGTCCTTGGTAGGGACACCCGGAGTAACTCCGGTTACTGCTGGCGACCTCGGGTTTGAGTCACCCCTCGGTGCCTCTTCAGCATCCTCAGCCGAGGGCGGTTCCACATATCGTCTACAGGGCACCGTGGAGAAAATTATTGGCATATTCGATGGATGTCGAAGATAGAGGCTATGACGGCACGGCGAATGCGTTACCTCTTTGGGCGGGGCGCAGATGATGTAGCTCCCATTGGGGCCATGCGTCTGGTCACCCCATGACTACTCGTCGCTGGGGCCGCTGGTGTCGCTCTTGCGGCCGTTCGGCGCGTCGTGCGGCGGCCCTTGGGAGTAGGTGTCAGTGTATTAGGGGCAGCAGCGGCTGAGTGTTTCTTTCGAGAGGAAGCCCTTTGGCCACTTACAGCGGAGGAGGGAAGCGCCCCGGGATGATCGGCCAAAAGGGCCACCTTAGAGCCATAAAGGCTCTCCTGGTAGAAGACCCCCTCCTCGAAATTAATCGATGTTTCAGGGTCATCATGGAACCCATGATCATCGTCATGAGAGTCATCCTCCGGTTGAAGAGCAAGGCAGCTCACTGTCTCGATCCAGTGCCTCTAGTTCTGTTCGGACAGAATAGAAACCTGGCTAAGAAAAATTTGGGGTGCCTTCAGAACTATAAAACGTAGTGGGACTCACCATTTCGATGGGTTTGTAGCTCGAGAAGCCTTCCTTGGGCCTTAACCAGGCAAATTCTTGCTCCTCTCCCTTGAAGAGATCGGCCAGTATGGCTGCCACCGTCGCCTGGTCGGCGGGTCCCGTCCGTGTGTACCGGGTTGCATCATCTTCCCTGTTGTAGCACAAAAGTGGGTGCATTCTCTGTTGGAGAGGTTGGACGCACCGAGCAATGGCTGCGGCTATCACGTCGATAACGGTCAGCCCGTTGTGGGCTAGCCACCTCACTTGAGCGGCCAGCCGAGTTACTTCGGCACTTTCCTCTTGGGAAGGACTCTTCGGGCGCCAGTTGAACTGCTTCTTCGGCGGGACCAATGAGAATTCGGGCAGCCCCCTCCGGACTGGATCGAATAGGGGGACGTCTTCGATATAAAACCATTCCGAAGTCCACTCTTCGGCATCTTTCTTCGGAGTCCCTACGGGGTATCCGGTTCCGGCAATGCGCCATACTTTGGCCCCGCCGACCTCGTAGATTATCCCTCCTCGGGTACGGGGGACAAGGCAGAAGAACTTCCTCCACAACTCGAAGTGGGCCTCACAGGCCAGGAACATCTCGCAAAGAGCGACGAAGCCTGATATATGAAGAATCGATCCTGGGGTAAGGTGGTGGAGCTGAATCCCATAAAACTCTAATAGACCCCTCAAGAAAGGATGAATGGGGAATCCCAGCCCTCGCAAGAGGAAGGGCATGAAGCACACCCTTTCCTCCCCATGGGGGGAAGGAAAGTTCTCTGCGAAATCCTCCCCGTCTGCGGAAGTTAATCCGGGACGGGTGGATGCGAGATCTGACGCAGGGAGGTATCCCTGCGTCTCGAGCCTGCGTAATCGCATGCGGGATACGGAGCAGCTCGCCCAATCACCCTGATGGGGGCCGTGAGGGCGTGAGGAAGAACCTGGGACGCTCGCCATTGTTTGCTGGATGCGACTTCGCGGGAATGTGAGGAAGAATGGCTAGGGGTGGAGTACGTTAGCCTCCTTGCCTCTAGCCTATTAAAAGGTCACTGTCTCCCCCCTCCAACGAGGGGCATTTTTGTAAAAAACCGTCGGGCCGCTCGCATTCCTTCGATGCGTAGGAATCGAGGGTCGTCATTTAATTCTAGGCAGAGAGAAGCGGTATGGCGGGCCCCACGAAGCCCCGCCCATCAGAAGATTCTTCGGCAACCGAGCTATTGGTGGCCGAACTATTGCCAAATCAAATACAGGTAAAGGGAGGAACTTGCCACCCAAGCCGAAGACCTGCGAAGCATGAAGCTGCCGAAGACTGTCAACCTCGGCATTGGAGGCTAGTTTGGGGGCTACTGAGAGTGTCCCGGACTAGGGGGTACTTGGGCTGCCAGCCTATCTCTCGTAGGCCGGGCTGGTGGGCCGCTCCCTACTCGTGGATGGAAGGCCGGATTATGGGCGACCCCGTGTATCAGAAGGAAACCTCCAAAGACTTGGCGTCTCCTCGAAGGACTAATTAGCGTGGCCGGCATGTTTATCCCCTAATGGTAACCGACTATATGTAACCCTAGGACCCTCTGGTGTCTATATAAACCAGAGGGTTTAGTCCGTAGTGGATCATCATATCCATTGCCCAGGGTTTAGCCCACCCGATCTCGAGGTAGATCAACTATGTAACCTTCATACAATCACATCAATATAATCTAGCAGGACGTAGGGTATTACCTCTTCGAGAGGGCCCGAACCTGGGTAAATCGCCGTCTCTACGTTCCCTGTCACCCATTGATTCCTAGACCCACAGTTCGGATCCCCTACCCGAGATCTGCCGGTTTTGGTACCGACACCCAGCAACACTGAGACTGTAGAAGTGCATGATGATGCTATATCTGATCTATCTGGAATGAAAGACAGACTGAGGGGCGTGCTTACACATTATGAAGGTATGTTAAAATGTGCAACAGCCTGGGTTTTGCCCCCCACTCAGAAGGGAGCCTCTTGTTGGACAATGTGCCATTGAAGTCAGGCTGTGTGAAGTGCCACGTGACTGAAGTAAAGCCTGGATTCAATAAATTTGCCCTGAAGAATGTCCTAGGGGACAGTGATGAGCAGAAGAACTTGGAAGAAACACTGTTAAATCATATCCAGTGGCCACGAAAGGAAATAGACTTCATAGATGAGATCCCTCAAGCCCCGCCAAGAGCAATCAATGTCGCCGTTCAACCGGTGACTCTCTCCTTGCCACAGTAGCTCTCGCGTGCTTCCCCCGAGGAACCTAATACTCGTAATTCGATGGCTGATGCATCAACCTGTGATCAGCCCGCCTGACTTCGTGTCATACAGGCCATGTCATCGTCCGCCCCTGAGCAGCCAGTGGAAAGGCCTGCAACTGCTGAAGATGCACCACCGGTTCAGATGCCGGCCACTGAAGCAGCAGGGGGAGACACAGCGGCACCGCATGCTCAGCAGACCAACCCGGTGGAATGGACTCCTAAGCAGTCAAAAGGTCCGGAACCGCCTTCTCATCAGTCCGTCGGTTCGCAACCGCGTGATTAGCATACCGATGCGTCGGCACTGCCTGCTCAGCAAACCAATGCGTTCGCACAGCCTCCTCAGCACACCGACGCGTTGGCACCACCTGCGCAGAAGCCCGACATAGCTTCACCGCCTGGTCAACAGTCTGATGCCTCTGCTCCTATAGCTCAGCAGTCCGTCACAGCAGCACTATCAGCTCAGCAGTTTGGCGTAGCTAAATCGTCTGCTCAGCAGTCCGTCGTATCTTCACCGCCGGCTCAGCAGTCCGTCTATCAACCATCCAGACCTTGCACCAGAAGTGCTTCAAGTACCAAGAGGAAAGCGGGCACGGCCACACCCGCGAGGAAGCAGCCCCCGAGACCAAGGAGGAATGCGAACGATAGCCTCTTACTAAAAGCACTCATCGCCCAGAACCAAATTACCAGCAAGTTGTACGATAGTAGGCATTTTGTTTTCTATAACTTCTAATATTTGCATAACATGCTCCAAAGTTAATGCCGTTTCATTAATATTGATAGGGGGTGAACCCACTAAACTTCCCATAGCATTTAGAGCATCCGAAGTGGGACACATCAAGAAATTCCCTCCGGCAACAGTGTCAAGAACAAATCTATACCAAGTAGTGATTCCCACATAAAAATTTCGAAGAAAAACGGTAGTAGATTGCTTACGAGTTGATACATTTTGAGCATTGCAAATCTTATACCAAGCATCTTTTAAATTCTCTCCTCCCCTTTGTTTAAAATTAAGTACTTCATTTTCAGGGGTGGTAGTAACGAGCGAAGAACTAGCCATAATGGTAAAGCAAGCAAGCAAATGAGCAAACAAAATATTTTTGTGTTTTTGTAAAAAAAAATTAGAAGTGGGGGAGATGAAAACGAGAGGCAAATGAAAATAAAAGGTAAATAAAGTAAATGCAAGTGAATGATAATTTGTGCGAAGGTACTTGGTAATTTTGATGATGTCTCCCCGGCAACGGCGCCAGAAATTCTTCCTGCTACTTGTGTTCTGCGTTGGTATTTCCCCGAAGAGGAGAGGATGATGCAGTACAGTAGAGAAAAGTATTTCCCTCAGTTAAGAACCAAGGTTATCAATCCAGTAGGAGAACCAAGCAAAATTCCGTTATGCGCACCTGCACACACAAAAGCAAACACTTGCACCCAACGCAAATAAGAGGGTTGTCAATCCTCTTAGCGGTTATTTGCAAGGATTAAACCTTATCGAGGTAAATAGATAAACTTAACTACTAAGTAAAATAAAAGTAAATAAATTGCAGCAAGGTATTTTTAGGTTTTTCATATAATGAAGATAGACCCGGGGACCATAGTTTTCACTAGAGGCTTCTCTCTCGAGCACATAAACATACGGTGGGTAAACAAATTACTGTTGGGCAATTGATAGAAAAGCAAATAATTATGACGGATTCATGGCAATGATCATGTATATAGGCATCACGTCCGAGACAAGTAGACCGACTCCTGCCTGCATCTACTACTATTACTCCACCCATCGACCGCTATCCGGCATGCATATAGGGTATTAAGTATGAAACAGAGTAACGCCTTAAGCAAGATGACATGATGTAGAGAAGCAAATTCAAGCAATATGAATAAACCCCATCTTTTTATCCTTAATGGCAACAATACAAATACGTGTCATGTCCCTTTCTGTCACTGGGATTGAGCACCGCAAGATTGAACCCATCACAAAACACCTCTCCCATTGCAAGATAAATCAATCTAGTAGGCCAAACTAAACCGATAGATCAAAGAGAAATACAAAGCTATAACAATCATGCATAAAAAAATTTAGAAAAGACTCAAATATTTCTCATGAATAATCTGATCATAAACTCACAATTCATCGGATCCCAACAAACACACCGCAAAAGAAGATTACACTGGATAGAACTCCAAGAACATCGAGGAGAACATTGTATTGAAGATCAAAGAGAGAGAAGAAGCCATCTAGATACTAGCTATGGACCCATAGGTCTATGGTAAACTACTCACACATCATCAGAAGGGCAGCAAGGTTGATGTAGAAGCCCTCCATGATCGATTCCCCCTCCGGCAGAGTACCGGAAAAGACCTCCAGATGGGATCACGGAAGAACAGAGGCTTGCGGCAGCGGAAAGGTTTTCTCTTCTGTCTCTCTGGGGGTTTCCCGATATTTGTGAATTTATAGAAGTGGAATTAGGTCAAACGGAGTCACATGGGCCCCACAAGGTACTACGGCGCCCCCCCCGGGGCGCGCCCTAGTGCCTTGTGAAGCCTCCGTGAGGCTTCTGGCCTCCTCCCGAAGCTTCCCAGGTTTCTTTTGTCCAGAAAAAAATCTCCAAAAAGTTTCATGGCATTTGGACTTCATTTGGTACTGTTTCTCTGAAAAGCCAAAAACAAGCAGAAAACAACAACTGGCACTAGGCACTTGGTTAATAGGTTAGTCCCAAAAATGATATATAATTGCATACAATTGCATATAAAAACATCCAAGATTGATACTATAATAGCATGGAACAATCAAAAATTATAGATACGTTGGAGACGTATCATGGTTCCTCTCTCATAATAATTGCAAGTAGGAGCAGCAAGCACATGCATATTATATTCATCAAAATTATCATGTGCAATAGTAAAACACAACCCATCAATATAATCCTTAATAAGAGCAAACTTCTCCGATATAGTGTAGTTGGGAGAATTCAAAAAGTTAATAGGACTATCATGTGTGGGTGCAATAGTAACAATTTCATGTTTAACATAAGGAACTATAGCAAGTTCATCTCCATAAGAATCATTCATATTGGCATCATGGCCACAAGCATAGCAAGCATCAATTTCATCAAAAAGGGATATTTCAAACGAATCAAAGGGATCATAGCAATCATCCTTCGGTAAGCACGAAGGGAAATTAAACAATGTATGAGGTGAAGAGTTACTCTCATTAGAAGGTGGGCATGGGTAGCTAATCCGCTCTTCCTCCCTTTGTTCTTCGCTCTCCTCGTCATCTTTTTCATCTAATGAGCTCACAGTTTCAGCAAGTTCTTCTTCCATAGATTCCTGCAAAATATTAGTCTCTTCTTGTGCAGCGGAAACTTTCTTAATAAATTCATCAATATAGGCATTTTATTCATAATTATCAGAGCAATATTTAAGTATAGCCAAATTTTCAGATCTATAAATAGAATCATCACGATCTTCATTCTTTTCAAACAAAGACTCAATTTCATAAGCACCCTTAAAAGCAACAAATTCTTCTATTTGTTCCACATCATAGTAATCATATACACCATTAGCATTAGAACCTAAGGTTTCATTATCATTAAATTCACATTGAAAGGGGAGGTGTCGAGCCTCCATCTTAGAGCAACAAGTACAATCATATCTTAAGCATAAATCCCAAGCATACCAACGCAATATTTTAATGTGATCCCATAAGTGTTTCCCTTTTTGAGACAAGCGATAATCCCTAAAGTATTTTCGTTGATCCAAAGTATCTCCCATTATCAAGTTGAATGGAGATTTATCAGGATTATCAAAGTAGTATTTAATGTTTTCCACGTAACCAGCATCGAGGGTTTTAGGAGGTTCCCCATCTCCATGAGTAGAAAGTACAACTAATTTTTTTGGTATTTTGTGTTCTATACCCATAACTAAAGATAGAGAACAACTTAGAACAGAAAATTAAAACTACTCAGTGATAAAGCAAACAAGCACACACGAGAATATCAACCCCACGCTATTGCTCCCTGGCAACGGCGCCAGAAAAAGGTCTTGATAACCCACAAGTATAGGGGATCAGTTGTAGCCTTTCTCGATAAATAAGAGTGTCGAACCCAATGAGGAGCTAAAGGTAGAGTTAATATTCCCCTCAAGTTCTATCGACCACCGATACAACTCTACGCACACTTAACGTTCGCTTTACCTATAACAAGAATAAAACTACTTTGTAGGTGTAATAAGATAAGTTTGCAAGAATAAAACTAGGAGTACTTAGCGAGAATAAAACTATGAGTAATTTGCAAGATAATAAAAGTTAGTTGTTTAGTAGAAAGCTTTTTGTAACACAAGAAAAGGATTTGTCCCTAGGCAATCGATAACTAGACCGGTAATCATTATTGCAATTTTATATGAGGGAGAGGCATGAGCTAACATACTTTCCATACTTGGATCATATGCACTTATGATTGGAACTCTAGCAAGCATCCGCAACTACCAAAGATCATTAAGGTAAAACCCAACCATAGCATTAAGTAACAAGTCCTCTTTACTCCCATACGCAACAACCCCCTTACTAGGGTTTGTGTTTCAGTCACTCACGCAACCCACCATAAGCGAATTATGAACGTATTGCAACACCCTATAGCGGTAATCCCACACGCTTGCGTGACACGGAGGGCACCATAGGATAACACCAAGATAAAACATACAACTCAAACCGATCACGATCATCAATCAACCCATAGGACAAACGAATCTACTCAAACATCATAGGATGGCAACACATCATTGGATAATAATATGTAGCATTAAGCACCATTTTAAGTAGAGATTACAGTGGGGAGAAGAGGTGTTACACCGCTGCATAGAGGGGGAGAGAGTTGGTGTTGACGGCGGTGAAGTTGTTGGTGTAGATCGCCGTCACGATGATTGCCCCGGCGGCGCTCCGGCGCCACCGGGAGAGAGGGGGAGAGATCCCCCCTCCTTCTTCTTCTTCCTTGGACTCCCCCATAGATGGGAGGAGAGTTCCCCCTCTGGACCATGGCCACCATGGCTTCCGGAGGGGAGGAGCCCCTTCGAGATTGGATCTCTCTCTCTCTGTTCTCTTCTGTTTCGCGTTTCTGTTTTCTGACCGAAAACCGTTTCTTATATTCCCGGAGATCCGTAACTCCGATTGGGCTGAAATTTTGAGGGGATTTTTATCCGGATATTAGCTTCCTTGCGGCCGAAGGACACCTCCAACCGACTTACAGGGGCGCCACAAGCCCCCTAGGTGCGCCCAGGGGGGCCCGCGCCCTCTGAGCTTGCCGTCCCCTCAGGCATCGTCTCGTGTTGATTATTTTTCCCAAAAATCACATATATTCAGTTTTGTGGCACTGGGCACTGGATCAATATGTCAGTCCAAGAAATCATATAAAATGTTGCCAAAAGTATGTGGAAATTGTAGGATAATGGCTTGAAACAATCAAAAATTATAGATACGACGGAGACGTATCAGCTACGTTCTATGCAATTTCAACAATATCACTATGAATGACTATATTTGGTTGTTGTTAAGCCTGTTGTAGCGAGCATATGCCTCTTTTAACGGTTTGTGGTTGTTTGGTTGTTTGTACTTAGCATATGTCTAGTTTCAATTGCTATATTTGGTTGTTCGTAGTATGCCTTGTTTACTTCAGTTATTCACAATGTGATGTTCTATATGTGCAAGTATGAACTATGCAGTTCAATTTCATCATTACCAGTTTCAACGGCCATATTTGGTTCCTGTTTAGCCTGGTGTAGTTAAGACGCCCGCTGTTTATTTCAGTCTTTTTGCAATGTGATGTTCAATTGTACAATTTGATATTTAAGCGCAAGCTACGATCTATGCAATTTCAACAATACCACCATGCATGACTATATTTGGTTGTTGTTAAGCCTGTTGTAATTAACACCCCTTTCCATTTTTATTTTACAATAACTAGTGTGCTTAAACCTGCACAATACCAGTTTGAATGACTATATTTGGTTGTTTTTAATTGTTAGGCCTGTTGCAGTTAACACACCTTTCCACTTCTTGTTTGCTTAACTAGCGTGCTTATACATGCACACTGAAGCTATCATTTGGAGATTATGTTGTCTACCATGGATATATTTGGTTGATGTTTAGCCTGCTGTGCTTAACATGCCTTTCGATGTACTTACACAGGACAATATTGGGAACGACTGTTGTTTTCCATCGAGGTTAGTTTCATCCCATGGCTTATATATACTCCCTCCGCCCCATAATATAAGATGTTAGTTCATCCAATATGTGAGTATATTGGATGTAATAAGATCTTATATAATGGGACGGAGGGAGTGTTGTACTACATCATTGTGCAATTATTGTTTAGCTTCTAATATGAACTTGGTGCTTGTAGGTACATATGTCATTGGTAAAGATCTGTGCTTCGACCCTTTTTGCGTATGAGGCAATGAGATATTCATGAACCAACATCAAGTGAGGAAACTGATAAAGATTGTTAGTAAACTGGGTCAAAAGATGGCAATTAAGCTATTTGTTTACACTTTATCCAAGACAACAGTGAACTACAGGATAGTAAGTAAGAACTCTGTAGCCTTCTTTTTACTGCCCATAATGAGTTGTTAGATGACAATGTCTGAATCTTTTTCCTTTGCAGTGGTTCCCAAAGCAGTTTACTCAAGATTACCTCTCAAACTACATGATTGGTGGACAAGCAAAGGTTAAAGTATTTCTACCAGACTACAATGACTATCTAGAAGTCCTCATGAAGACGGTGAAGGATGGGCGGTCGGCCACCACAAGGGGTTGGACTAGACTCGTCCATGCATTTGGCATGGAGGAGGGCACAATATGGGCATTCCGCTTCACCTTGTTCAGCAACCAGAATGTATTTGGCCTCTTTCTTCACCGTCTTTAATACAAGTATACAACCCTTGTTCATCATTCTTTATTTGGTGCTTATGTAATTCTGTTTTTTTATGTAATTCCTGAACATATGTATCTATGAATCGAATAATGCATTGGTTGTTGAACCTGCTGGATATGAGTAAAGTTATTGCCTACTTTCAAATTCAAATTATGTACAATTTTGAATTGCAGCGATTAAATTAGGGAGAAAATACGCTCTGCAGGTCATTACGCCGCACACGGTCTGTAAAGCACAACGTGTGTGATATACCTCGTAATCCGACACGTTTCATAGAGAGAAAATGTGTGCGACCATGCACACAATTCCCTTTTGCAAAGCGTGTGTGATGTTAGACAATATCACAATCAGTGCGACCAAACGAAATGTTTGTGATAGTCGCCCTATCGTACATGCTTTACAATCATGAACTGTTTCTGATGTCGTACGCATCATAAACATTTCACCACAGAATAGCGTGTGCGATAGTTATCTCGTCCGACACTGGTATGACAGTCGGACGTTTCTTAAACTCATACGACACACGTACGATGATTAACTTATCCACTTAATTATATATATCGCATACGGTTCGGGAAAAGTGAATGTGTGTGATAGTCTCCTTACCATACACGCTTTACAATCGTTAACTGTTTGTGATGGGGCGCGCATCGTAAGCGTTGCACCACAGAATACTGCGTGAAGTGGTAATGCCAGCACATACGAGTAGCAAGGATGGAGCGTTTGGGATATTCGATATATCACAAACAGTTGTGTGACGACTAGCATTTGGGAAAGATGTGGGCATCACATACGCTTAGTTCTGCGAAACGTATGCTTGCGTGCTCCCTATCGCCAACGGTTTCTGGGTCGTGTGGGAAGGACCCCCCTATCGCACACACAGGCAAGGAGACGGTTTAAAACTCTATCGCGGAAAGGGGGTAAAAACCATTTGTATAGCACGTCTTTGCACCAGTGTAAACACATTAATAGCGGTCCCCAAGAAAAAAGGAAAAGACTTACTCCCCCAAAACCATACAGACACAATCCATGGCTAGCCGAATCCTCTGGTGCCCTCCAAACAATCAACTTTCTAGGGAGAGTTTGTTTTATTATATTTTCTTTGTTTTTGTTTAATGGGACTGGGCATCCCAATTACCAGCTTCTCTCATGCAATACGAGTGAATAAACTATCGCCGGTGAGTCAAACACACTTAGCATGGAAGATATTGACTACCCCATCGCTCCATGAGCGGTACAGGTACACAAAACAGATGTTCATTTGAAGGTTTTAGAGATGGCACATGCAAATTTACTTGGAACGGCAGGGTAATACCGTATATAGGTAGGTATGGTGGACACTCACGGAAGAAACTTGGCTCAAGGATTTTGGATGCACAAGCGGTATTCCCGCTTAGTACAGAAATTTTTGGCTAGCAAATATTATAAACAAGCACCACATGTTGGACGATCCATAACAATATAACTTCTATGCAAATATACCCAAACATAACTCATTACGTTGTCTTCCTTGTCCAACTTCAACTTATTAGATCAAGTTTGAAAATAATTAATTGGTATTCACAATCATAAAAGATGTCCAAGATAATATATTTGTATGTGAAATTTCTCTTTCTTATACTAACCTTTCATTAATTGCTTGTATGACCAATATTGTGATTGTCAAAATCAATAGATTTTATTTTTGAAACTCAATGTGAAACTACTGCTAAGCATATGGAACATGGATAATTTTAGATTTACGATAATCAATTCATTCAACAATTCACTCTTAGGATATAAGTGAAGCACAAAAGTGAGAACGAACTACTCCAAAAGATATAAGTGAAGAACAAAGAGTAGTTAATCAATTAAGTAGCTATGTAAAGACTCTCTCCAAATAAAGATTTTCAGATCCAAGGATTATATCAAACAACAAACAAAACAAAAGGACACTCCAAGAATAGCACATATCATGTGAATAAGTAAAACTTAGGCTCAACCAAGACTAACCGATAGTTGATGATGAAGAGAGGTGAGATGCCTACCGGGGCATCCCTAAGCTTAGATGCTTGAGACTTCTTGGAATATTAACTTGGGATGCCTTGGGCATCCCCAGGCTTGAGCTCTTGTGTCTCCTTAAATCCTCTCATATCACGGCTTCTCCTAAGTCGTAAAAACTTCATCCACACAAAACTCAACAAGAACTCGTGAGATAAGTTAGTATAAAAAAACTCAAAACCTTAACATTCTCTACTATAGAAAACTACAAAATATATAATTAAACATTGCATACTAAATGTCTCTGCATATTTAATACTCCCATCACCTATTAGAAACATTAAACAAGCAAACATACGCAAACAATGCAACTATAACCGCAATCAGTCTAAACAGAACAATCTATGAACGAGGAATAAAATCCGTACTTACCTAACTCCAAAAATTCTGAAAAATTACCACGTGATAGAGAACTCATGCATGCATACTGTGTAAAAATTTCAAATTTTTATCATGTTCTTACTATTCAGGAATATTCAGGACATAACAGAAAACTTTCTGTTTTCAAACAGCAACTCATAAACTTGCAAACTGAGCATGGTAAAGACTATACTTGTAATTTTATTGAAATAAAAGATACAAACATGATTATTAATAACAAAAAGCAAATCCAAATAAAATAAAATGACGCTCCAAGCAAAACAAATAATATGTGACGAATAAAAATATAGTTCCGAGTGAGGTATACCGATAGTGTTGAAGACGAAAGAGGGGATGCCATCCGGGGCATCTCCAAGCTTGCACGCTTGAGTCTTCCTTGAATAGTACCTTGGGGTGACTTGGGCATCCCCAAGCTTAGGGTCTTGCCACTCCTTATTCTCCTCATATCGTTGTCTCACCCAAAACTTGAAAAATTCAATCACGTAAAATTTAACGGAACTTCACCCATGACGTGTCCACGGAAGAAAGAAAGATATATCGGTTCCTAGAAGGACTCAACCATACCCTCCGTTGTCAGCTTTGTATGCTGGATTTTCCTGACTTTCAGACTCTGGTAAACAAAGCTTTCATAGCTGAACGGGAGCATAAGTCAGGATATGAGGACCGCAAGCGTAAGTTTGAACCCAAGAAGGACAACCGCGAGTAGTTTGCACAGAAGCCACGTATCTGGCAACCGGTTCAGCCTGAGTACAAGCCTACCTGATCAAGAAAACCTAAGACAGCAAATATTATGAGAAGCACATGAATCCGCCTATTCCATTCACCCGGGGGGAACAAAAATGTACCAGGACCTAAGGGAAACTTTCTGGTGGCCAGGGATGCGAAGAGACATTGCTTACTACGTCGCATGTTGCGATGTATGTAATAAGGTTAAGGCTGAGCACCAGAAACCAGCCGGATTATTGCAACCCTTACAGGTTCCCCAATGGAAATGGGATGATATATGTATGGACTTTATTGTTGGGCTACCCAAGTCAACAAGAGGCCATGATGCCATTTGGGTCATCGTGGATATACTTACTAAAGTGGCTCACTTTATTCCAGTAAAGACCACCTTCAGGGCTGACCAGCTTGCGTAGCTCTATATGTCCTGGATCGTCAGCCTTCATGGAGTACCCAAGTCCATCACATCAGATAGAGGATCCTTGTTCACCTCGGCATTCTGGCTATGTTTACACCAAGCTCTGGGAACCGTGTTGAAGCATAGCATGGCATATCACCCACAGACGGACGGGCAGACCGAACGAGTGAACCAAATATTGGAAGATATGCTTCAGTCTTGTGCCCTCACCTATGGACCTAAGTGGGAGGATAGTCTACCCTATGCGGAATTTTCCTACAACAACAGTTATCAGGCAAGCCTCAAAATGTCACCATTTGAAGCGTTGTATGGGCGTAAATGTCGCACCCCCTTAAACTGGTCACAGACAGGAGACAGCCGTATCTTTGTCACAGATTTGATGCTCAAGGCTGAGAAGCAAGTTAAGGAAATTCAAGAGCATTTTCGAGCAGCTAAGTCCCGTCAAAAGAGCTACTATGACCCTAAACACCGGGAAGTAACTTTTGAGCCCGGAGAGTATGCCTACCTCCGAGTAACCCCCATGAAAGGGGTAAAAAGGTTTCATACTAGAGGAAAACTTGCGACCCAGATATATCGGTCCCTTTCCAGTGATTGCTAGAAGAGGCAGGGTATCCTACCAATTGGAGCTACCGCCAAAATTGTCTGAGGTTCATGATGTCTTTCACATATCACAGTTGAGAAAGTGCATTGCACCTCCGATCAAACAGGCAGACATGAGTGAACTAGAGCTGACCAGAGATCTGACCTATGAGGAAAAACCTGTCAGAATCTTAGATGAGATGGAAAGAACCACTAGGAGTAAAGTGATCAAATTCTACAAGGTACTGTGGGATCACCATACTGAGGAAGAAGCTACCTGGGAAAGAGAAGATTTCCTAAAGTCAGCATATCCGTATTTGTTCCCTGAGCAACCGAATCTTGAGGACGAGATTCATCCTAAGGGGGGTAGGTTTGTGACACCCTGGTTTTGGCCACTTTTTCTTTGCAAATATTTTTCTGGTTTTATTTGCTTTTTGATTGAATTTCAAACTAGTTCATTGATTTTGGACTTGAGGGTTCTTTGAATTTCTTTCTAGGTGATCCAACACCCACAACACCTTGCCAATATCTTGTCTCATACCCACTGACCTAAACCCTAATTTTTATCCTTTCAAAATAATTCATTTTCTCCTTTGGAAATACCTATATTCACTATGGGTTGTGAAGCAACCTATAGCTCTGTTGATCAGAAAATTTCCAAATTAATACCACACCTTCTTGACGGCATCTACTCCCACAATACTCAAAAATATTTCATTGTCCAGTACAAAATTTTGCCCAGAAAATTCCTTTCACCCTGTAGGCAGAATTGGCCTTTGTGAAGCAACCTATACTTCCATAACTCAGAAAATTTCCAAATTAATCCCTGAGATACTAGGAGCTATATGTTTCGATAATATCCAAAAATATCTCTTAGCCCAGTTCAATTTTTCAGCCAGATAATTCTGACAAGCCTCTGGTCATTTCAAGTCTTTGTGAAGGAAGTACCAGCTAGAAGTGTCCATTGGCTCTGAAATTTTTATAACATCTTACCACTACCAAATAACCTCCTAGTACCAAATTTCACCTCAAGGAGCCTATCCATGTGAGTGCAACATCCTCAGCAAGTTTCTAGACCAGAATGTGGTTTGTACATGAACCATGCTCAAAACTTTGCAAAAATTCCTGGAATTTCTCTAGCATGTAGTCCTTCCAACCTAGAACACCCTAGACAAACTAGTTGGCTTGATCCACATCTCATCTCTTCTCTGGAACTCTCCCAAGTTTCTGACCAGGAACTGTTCTGGATCGTTTCTTCGAATTCTGACCAGGCTAATCCCAAACAGAGGCCTAGGGCACCTATTTGAGCATAGGTCGGCACCCCAGACAACGTTTGGCGGGCGTGCGTGGCCTCGGAGCGCTAGTGCTGGTGGTGAGCACGAGGCTGGCATGTTCAAGAGCATGCTCTGCGCACCGAGGCGCTTCAGACATGACCACTCCGACCGTCCCTCGATGTCCCCCCTTGTCTGGTCATGCCGACATCGTCGTCGCCGTCCACCTGGTGTTGGGCCCGTGGAACCCAGGGTATCCAGGCCCGTTTGCCTTTGTCCCAGGGCGCAACGCCTGGCATGGGCCCAGCACTGCCGTCTTCATCAAGCATCTCACCAAGACTCCTCATGAGGCCTTGCCCTCCTGAGGTCCCCTCCTCAGGGAGCGGGCGAGCAAGGCTCGGCATCTTCACCAATGGCCTCGCGAGGCGGCCTCCCGAGGTGGCCTCCCGAGGTCTCCTCCCGAAGGCGTTCAAGACGAAGGCTGTTCGGTCCGGTAGCGCGGTCTTGTGCCCATCACGTGGGTGACGCACGTGACGACGAACGGTGACAGAGGCCGTGCCAGCAGGCGCGGATGAAGAGGGTTTCCCCTTTCATGCTAAGGGAGCAAGGCCAGCTATCTACTCCCCAAAGCAACCCCAAAGGTTGCCCGATCAGCGAAAGAAGACCAAGACGGCGGGCGCGCAGGGCAAAGGTCATCACCGAGCCCACCGGCGCGTCATGGATCATGCTTTGGCAGGCGAAGACCGCCTTTAGTCAGGATAGCCTGAGCGCCTGTCCCCTTTCAAAACCGCCATGTGTGGCAACCCTTCCCGCCTAAGTTTTCAAGGGGGAAGAGGACCAAGGCGGGTATAAAGGGACAGTGCTGCCATTTTAGTAGAGGGATCCGATCGATTCGAATATCTCCTACCTTGTACGCGAGAACACCTTCTTGCTCGCCACAATTAAAACCAAGCAGGAGTAGGGTTTTACACCGCAATGTGGCCCGAACCTGGGTAAACCGCTGAGTCCACGGTCCGCCCCTCGCTAGCGCGCTCTCGCCGTAGCCTCGCCGTAGCTTAGCCGTGGTAGGAGACGAAGAGGTAGGAACAAGCTCACCCCAGTGTTTGAACCTTTGGGTCCCCGGAGCCCGACTTCCGACATTTGGCGCGCCAGGTAGGGGTGTGCTATTGTTCTTCCGCTCCGCCCTCCGTTCCACCGGCCTCATGGCCGACGCACGCCGCGAGCGCGCCGAGCACAGGGCTGGCCGCGTGGCTCAGACGAAGCCGGTGGCCCGCGGCAATCGCCGCCGCCCTGACACCGAGGCTGCTGACGCCACCGACCCCGCTGCCCGCAAGAAGCAAGACTCCTCGCTGCACCCCTCCGTGCAGGCGAACGGCCACACCGCCACGGCCTCTTCCCTCGCCCACCGTGGGCCACCGAACCTGCAGGCCGCACTGCTCATGGCGCGCGAGCTGCTCCGCTACCGTCCAGCTGACGCCGGCTACGATGTCTTGCTTAGTCGCATCACCGAGCTCGTCAATGCCACCGGGGATGCTCCGGCGCCTTCCCACTCGCTCCGCCCTCCACCGTCTCGCGCTGGGGACCTGGCGCACGGCACTCCCCCGCCGCCTCCTCTGCGCGACGAGCATGGCGGGCCCCAGCGCAGCGCGCGGGCACGTGAGCCGTCCCGTGGCGCGTCCTCGCCGGTCCAAGATGAGGCCAGCTGCCAGATCATCCGACGCGCGCTCCCTGATGCGCGAGTGCTCCTCGAGCGGCAGCGCCAGCACCAGGACCAGGCCATTCAGGAGGTTGCGGCGGCAGGGCGTCAAACCCACGCTACCCTCGCTGGCGGCGTCCCCTCGAGCGGTGTGGGCTGCCATGCCTTCACTCGCGAGCTGCGTCGCGTGGTGTGGCCCGCGAAGTTCAAGCCTGAGCTGCCTCCATTCTACAATGGCACCCCCAACCCTGCGGAGTTCCTTCAGCTCTACGTGCTGAGCATCGAGGCGGCGAACGGCGATGACAAGGTCATGGCGAACTGGTTTCCCATGGCCCTCAAGGACGGCCCGCGCTCCTGGCTCATGAACCTCCCCGAGGCGTCCATCTCATCGTGGGCCGAGCTCTGTAGCCAGTTCGTCGCCAACTTCAAGGGCACGTAGGACCGCTCCCTCACCATCAACGACCTGCGGCACGTGCGGCAGCGCCCGGACGAGACCCTCCGCAAGTACATCCAGCGCTCCAGCCAGGTGCGCAACAAGATCCCGCGCGCCTCCGACGCGGCCGTCATCTCTGTGTTCTCCACCGGCGTCACGGACGTCAAGATGCACGAGAAGCCTGCCATCAACGGCGAGCTTGACTCAGTGCTTGAGCTGTCCGACCTCGCCGACAAGTGCGCCAAGGCTGAGGAAGGCCGCCTCTTCGTCCACAATGATCCCAACGCAGCGCTCGATGCCGCCAAGGCCAAGAGCAAGGACGCCAAGCGCAAGGGCCCTGCCGTGCTTGCGGCGGAGCCCGAGCAGAAGCGCGGCCGTGACTGCGACGAGCCCAGGAAAGATAGCCGGCCACTCTGCGCCTATCACAATGTGCGCTCCCACAGCACCGAAGACTGCCTGGCGCTCAAGCTTATCCGTGACGAGCGTCAGGGCCACCGAGACGATCGCAATGGCCGCGGCGACGGTCGCGGGGGTGGCCGCGGCGGCAACCGTTGGGACGGCCGCAACGGCAACTTCCGCCAGGGCTGGCGCGACCAGCCTTGTGAGGCCGCCTGGCGCGACCAGCCTCGTGAGGCCTCCTGGCGCGACCAGCCTCGTGAGGCGAATCCTCAGGCCAATGCCGCTCTCCCGCCGCTGCCGCCGCCACCCCGGAGGAATGACATCAACCAACCTGATGAGGGTGCCGGGGGCTACCAAGAGCCTCGCGTGGTCGCCTGCATCCATGGCGGGGCTCAGGCCCCCATGTCCAACCGCCACTTCAAGCAGCTCTCTCGCGAGGTGAATGCTGCCCTCCCGAGGCCTGAGGCCACGCGGCCCCTCAAGTGGTCGCAATACGCCATCACCTTCGACTCCAAGGACCACCCCAAGTCCACGGCCTCCGCAGGCACACTCCCCATGTTGTGCACTCCCACCATCAGCAACGTCGCGGTCACCAAGACCCTCATTGACGGAGGCGCCGGCCTCAACATGATATTCATCGAGACCTTCGAGACGCTCCAAGTGCCCTACGACCAGCTGATGCCGACCAGGCCCTTCTCTGGAGTGACCGATGGCTCCACCATCCCTTTGGGGCAAGTGCGCCTCCCCGTCACCTTTGGCACTCGCAAGAACTACCACACCGAGCTCATCGACTTCGACGTGGCGCACATCGGCCTGACTTACAACGCCATCTTGGGCTACCCAGCTCTCACCAAGTTCATGGCGGCGACCCACCAGGCCTACAACGTCCTCAAGATGCCAGGCTGCAGCGGCATCATCACCACCACCTGCGACGAGAAGGACGTGATCTGCTCCTTGGAGCACGCCTACAAGGCTGCTGCCGCTGTGCATCCGGCTGACGAGGACGCGGCCAATCCTCCTGAGGCCGCGCCCGCGAAGAAAAAGCATCTGTTCTCCCAGGACCGCGCCGAGACGAAGAAGGTGTCGGTGGACGGCAGCGGCTCCGTCCCTGCCTTCACCATCAGCGCTGGCCTTCCTCCTGCATAGGAAAGCGTGCTTGTCACCTTCCTTCGGGCAAACTCGGATGTTTTCGCCTGGAAAGCATCTGACTTGTCCGGTGTGCCGAGGGAGGTGATCGAGCACCACTTAGCGGTGTGCCCCAATGCATGCCCCGTCAAGCAAAAAGCACGGCGCCAGGCGCCAGAGAAGCAAGATTTCATCGTCAAGGAAGTTCAGAAGCTCCAGGAAGATGGGGTCATTCGCGAGGTGCACCATCCTGAATGGCTCGCCAACCCAGTCGTCGTCCCAAAGAAGGGCGGCAAGGAGCGTATGTGCGTCGACTTCACCAGCCTCAACAAGTTCTGCCCTCAAGATCCATTTCCACTGCCCCGCATCGACCAGATTGTGGATTCCACCGCCGAGTGCGATTTGTTGTGCTTCCTAGATGCCTTCTCAGGCTATCCTCAGATCAAGATCGCGGCCGAAGACGTGGAGAGGACGGCCTTCATCACCCCCTGCGGCATATACTGCTACGTCTGCATGCCCTTTGGCTTGAGGAGCGCGGGCGCCACCTTCCAACGGCTAATGCGCATCACGCTGGGGCCTCAGATGGGGAGGAACGCGGAGGCCTACGTCGATGACATCGTGGTCAAATCTCGCGAGGCTGGGTCCCTCATTGCAGACCTCAAGGAAACGTTCGCCAACCTACGCAAGGTCAAGCTCAAGCTCAACCATGAGAAGTGCGTCTTCGGAGTCCCCTCCGGCAAGCTCCTCGGCTTCCTGGTCTCGCACCGTGGCATCGAGGCCAACCCCGAGAAGATCAAGGCCATCGAGAAAATGTGTCCCCCCCGGACCCTCAAGGAAATGCAGTGCTTGGCAGGATGCATGGCCTCCCTGGGATGCTTCATCTCCAAGTTTGGCGAGCGGGCCCTGCCTTTCTTCAAGCTCCTGAAGAGGTCCGGCCCTTTCAAGTGGACTCCTGAGGCAGACGCCGCTTTTGAAGGCCTCAAGAGGTACCTCACGAGCCTACCCGTCATGGTCGCGCCGTGCTCTCGCGAGCCCTTGCTCCTGTACTTGGCGGCCACCCCTCAGACGGCCAGCGCGGCGCTGGTGGCGGTGCGAGAGGAGCGCATCTGTGCTAAGGAGAAGCCTTCCGCACCTCCCAAGCCTCGTGAGCCCTCCGAGCCTCGTGAGCCTCCCGAGCCTCATGAGCCATCTGAGCCTCGTGAGCCTCCCGAGCCTCATGAGCCATCTGAGCCTCGTGAGCCCCCCGAGCCTTGCGAGGCGCCCGAAGAGCAAGCTGCCACCACAACTACGCGCCTCGTCGAACACCCCGTGTACTTCGTCAGCACCATGCTAAGAGATGCGCACGAGCGCTTCCCCATGCAGCAGAAGCTCCTCCTCGCGCTCCTCGTCGCCTCCAGGAAGATGCGCGACTACTTTCAGGGTCATCCCATCAAGGTCATCTCTTCCTACCCCTTGGAACAAGTTCTGCGCAGCCCCAACACTGCCGGCCGCGTCGCCGAGTGGAACATCGAGCTACAAGCCTTCCAGCTGGAGTTCTCCACCACCAGAGTCATCAAGGGCACAGCTCTGGCCGACTTCATGGCAAAGTGGACAGACACGTACAAGGAGGAGCCTCACGAGGCCAAATCCCTTCTGCTAGGGGACGAGGCGCCTGGTGGCTGGACCATGCACTTCAACGGTGCCTTCTCTCGACAGGGCACGGGGGCTGGAGTCATGCTCACCTCGCCGATAAGAGACAGGATCTACTACGCCGTGCAACTCTGCTTCAGGCACACCGACAAGGTCTCCAACAACATCGCAGAATATGAGGGCCTCATTGCCGGCCTCAAGGCAGCGTTCGCTCTGGGCATCAAGCGTCTGACCATCAAGGGTGATTCACAACTTCTCGTCAACTTCTCCAGCAAAAGCTACAAGCCCAAAGACGAGCACATGGCCGCCTACCTAGACGAGGTACGTAAACTTGAGAAGCGTTTTCTTGGCCTGGAGCTACAGCACGTCCCCCGCAGCGACAACAAAGAGGCTGACGACATCGCCAAATGAGCATCTCGCCACGAGCCTCAGAGCCCCGACGTCTTCGAGGAAAGGCTCCTCAAGCCATCAGCTGCACCTCCTGCCGCGAGCACCATGCTCCTTCATGAGGAGCTACCGCCCGCACCGCCCACGGGCGCGCCAGACTGCGGCCCAGCCTCAGGAGCCCGCCTGCTGCTGGCGCTGGAGCCTCAAGCGGATAGCTGGGCCGCGGAGTTCAAGGCTTACTTGCTGCACAACACCCTCCCGGAGAAGGACTCAGAAGTAGAGCGCGTGCCCCGGCAGGCCACCGCTTACTGCTTGCAAGATGGCGAGCTGTACCGCAGGCGCCCCAATGGCGTCTCGCTGCGGTGCATCTCTGAAGAACAAGGGCGCGAATTGCCCGCCGATATCCATGGAGGAGACTGCGGCCACCACTCCTCGTCACGCACCCTCGTCGGCAAGGTATTCCGCAGTGGCTTCTACTGGCCCACTATGCTGCGTGACGCTACCGCGCTGGTCCAAGCCTGCGAGGCCTGCAGTTCCATGCCAAGCAGATCCACCAGCCGGCGCAGGGCCTCCAGACGATTCCCCTCTCATGGCCCTTCGCGGTCTGGGGGCTGGATATCCTGGGGCCCTTCCCTCGCGCGGCTGGCGATTACCGCTACCTCTATGTCGCCATCGACAAGTTCACCAAGTGGGCAAAGGTCGAGCCTGTGCGCACCATCCCGGCAGGCTCTACCGTCAAGTTCATCAAGGGCCTCGTGAGCCGCTTTGGAGTCTCCAGCCGCATCATCACCGGCAATGGCTCCCAGTTCAGGAGCGGCCTCTTCAGGTCCTACTGCGCCAGCCTCGGCACGCAGATCTGCTACGCCTCGGTGGCGTACCTGTGAAGCAATGGCCAGACCGAGCGCGCCAACGCCGAGGTCCTCAAGGGCCTCAAAACAAGGAGCTTCAAGAAGAAGCTCGAGGCCTGCGGCAAGGGCTGGCTCGATGAGCTGCAGTCCGTGCTGTGGTCCATCCGCACGATGGCAAGCAAGCCCACCGGTGAGACCCCCTTCTTCCTCGTCTACAGAACCGAGGCGGTCCTTCCATCGGAGCTCAAGCACGGCTCCCCGTGAGTCCTTGCCTTCGACGAGGCGCATCAGGACGGCTCGCGGGAGACCGATTTGCTGCTCCTCGAGGAGGGCCGCCGTCAGGCCACCCTTCGCGCCGCGAGGTACCAGCAGGCCTTGCGTCGCTACCACAGCCGCAGCATCTGCCCTCGCACTCTCGAGGTCAGCGACCTCATCCTGCGCAGAATCCTCTCCAGAGAGGGACTTCACAAACTCTCACCTATGTGGGAAGGCCCTTTCAGGGTTACTCATGTCTCCAGACCCGGCTCAGCCCGGCTGGAGACGGAGGACGGAGTTCCTGTGCCTAACGCCTGGAACATCCAACACCTCCGCAAGTTCTACCCGTGACCCTCACATGTACGAATGAAATGGGGTTGTACATGCCCCGGAGCCTCTCATTGTGTTCGCCTGATGGGCCCACGAGAGCTCCCGCCCACGCCCAAGTGGACGCCCCATGCTCCGCGCTGGCGGAACGGTCGACCCGCGATCATACCCACACCCCTGTGGAAACCCCATGCTCCGCGCTGGCGAAACAATCAACTGAGGTCGCCCCACGGGCTGCACCAACCTCAAGCTCACCCGTGCCGGACACGGCAGCACTCTTTTTCTCATTTTGATGTGTAACTGAGGGCGCCCCACGGGTTGCACCAACCTCAAGCTGACCCGTGCCGGACACGGCAGCCGCATCTTGTTTTAGTTATGTAATGGGTTGCTATCTTACTTCAGTAAAGCTTCGGTTTCTTACATGGCATTTCGTTTTGTCTTTGCCTCACGAGCCTCGCGCGCTCATGACGTCCCTCATGAGCCTCACGCGAGTGGGGGCTGGACACGGTGTCTGTGCTCAGGTCAGTCCCAGCAGCGCTGAAAAACCCAAGCAACCGAGCTCTGGCTCGCGGGCCTGCTCCCGTGCACGCCACCCCACCAAGGTTCTTGGTGTCTTGTCTTCTCGCGTAATGCCCATGAGCGAATCAACAAGTGTGCGCTGCTCCCCTGTTGTTAAGTATCCTGCATGCGGTTATCTCAGGAGCAGGCCCCCTGAAAGGCCTCGCGAGGATGCCTCGCGAGGTGGCCCCCTCAAGGCCTCAGGAAGCCCCGCATGCCCTGCCTCGGGAGCTAACCCACGACGGCCGACTCAGCAGGAGATCTCGCGAGCGGAACCCTCAAGAGGCGCACCCTACAAGAGATGGCCCACCAGACACTACCCCGAACAGAGCTAAGTCTCCTGCCTCACGAGCCGCCCTCGCCGTCTCTTAAGCTTCCCCCTCCGGCAACCTCACGAGCGCCAACGTTTCTCTTGGCGCAAGCCGCTTGCGCGTCAAAGGGGGGCTCCCTAGGCATCGCGCCTCAGGAGCCCTCACTAGCTCCCGGTGCCCCTCACCTCCTGGCCTTGTCCCGACATCGCGACCGGACATACCAGCGGCGGCTGAGGCCCGCTCGGGGGCTGGGTCCTGACGACGTAGAGCATCAAGGCAAGCAAAGAGAGCAAAACAGGCCTCAAGAGAAAGTTTCACGAGGGCACGAGCGTTCATTACAGCAAATCATAAAGTACTTAAACACAAAGGCATCATCTTCATGCCCCCACGGGGCCACATCGAGCTAGCGCAGGGCGGCGAAGGAAAAAGGACCCTAGGAGCTCGCGTCGTCGTCGTCGTCGCCATCACCGTCGGTGCAGGAGTACTTCCCAAGAAACGCGTCCACGTGGCCTTCTACCGCCTTTGCGAGGCCATCGCAGAGCTCCTCGGGGACAGGGTCTATCACCTTCTCAAAATCAAAGTTGGGATCGGCGTGAAGGAGGTGACTGAAGACGCGGGTCGCCGCCAGGGAGAAGAGGCCGCGGCACTCCTCCTCCAAGATGCCGTCCACCTCCTTGGCCCCGTCCTCGAGCCGCTCCACGAGCTTGGTGGAGAAATCAACGTAGTCGGTGTCGCGGGACTCGCGGAGGGCTCCAAGCCTCCCCTGGCAGATGGAGTTCAGGGCGTCGCGGGCGCGGAGCTCGAGGGAATGAAGCGTCTTGACGCGTTCGCGCTGCCGCTCCTTTTCCTGGTCCGCCTCGCCTCCGGCTTGCTTGACTGTGCAGGCGGCGCCTCCCACCTGAAGTCGAAGGGAGGACGGCTCGGCCCCGGCGCCAGAACCGGTCTGTGATGCGGCCTCTCGGTGGGTCTCTGCCTCGGCAAGCGCCACCTTGAGACCAGCAATTTCCTGCCGGAACCGCTCACGCTCCGTCTCGAAGGCGTCCTTCTGCTGCTTCAGCGCCTTACCGTGCTCCTCGGCGAGCGCCAGGCGCGCCTCCGCTACCTTTGCATCAGCATCCTCCTGGGCCTTCTTCTCCTTAGCCTCCAGTTGGGCGTTGGCCTCGTTGATGCGCTTCGTGTGAGCATCCTGGGCGTCAGCCAGCTGGCGCCCCAGCGTCTCCAGGCGCTCCTTCTCCGTGGCCTGCTCAGTCGACACCCTTTCAAGGTCTTCTGTGCGAGTCGCGAGGCCCGCTTCGCGGGCCGCGAGCTCCTTCTCGCGAGTGGCGAGGGCGCTTTCCCGCGCGAGAAACGATTGCGCCTGCGAGGCATGTTGATCCTGGAGCTCCTTCAGGCGGGCCTCTGCTTCCTCGCGGCGCGTGACAGCCGCTTCGGCCTCCCGGAGAGAGCGCTCTCGTTCTGGCGCTGGGCCGCTTCGACGGCGACACTAAGCCAGCGCCACCCGTCAGCAAGCTTCAGGCGCTCCTCGGCGAGACGCGCCTCCGCGTCCTGGAAGTCTATCCCAAGCCGAGCGAGCGCGGCCTTGGCGTCACGCAAGGCTTCAGGCCTGAGCAGGGCACGGCCACTCGCGAGTGCCAGGGGCTAGTCCGGGTCAGGCCCCCTGGCATCCTCCGTTGCCGCAGTCAGGGATGCCCCGGCGCCGCTGGCCAGGAGCGGCGGGTTCATCGGGCCCTCCCCCGCGTTCGGCCGCGGCGGCGCACTATGGGGGCTCACCATGCCTGCGGTGGCGCGCCCCACGGTTCCTCCTCCCACACTAAGGGAGGCCTCTGGCGGGAGAGGGGCGCTTCGGCCTCCCCCGTCGCCGTTTCTTCCCTCGCGGCGGGGTCTGAGGGGAGCGCGCCCCCGCCTCCTGAGGCCGCCTCCCGAGGCTCCTCCGTCTCGTCCTCGCAAGGCGTGCCTATGTACGGCTCCGGAGGAACGACCATCTCCTCCTCGACTTCCATGCACCCCGCTTCGGCGTCAGGGTAGCGGGTGGCCTCTTCATGCCCCCCGGCACCCGTGGCGGGCACTGATGCCCCTTGCGGGCTGGGGGTCGCCTGCGCCTTCGTCGTCGTCTTCTTCTTGTTCTTCCTCTGGTCCCCGGCAGACCTCCTGCATGAATGGTGGCTCAGCCCCGAGCCCGGACAAAGAGCAAGGGCTTGAAACGCCGGGAGGAGTCAGGGGACTTACTCGTCACTGACGTACCACTTCCTCTTCTTCTCCACTGCGGGGGCGGGTCATCGCTGCCACCGTCAAGCGTCGCCCCGGCTCCGCCGCTCGGGCCCCCGGGGTGTGCCGCAGTAGACCCGGACACGTCGTCGCCCGCCTCGGGGCCCTGGGAAGTTTTGGCCTCATGACGGGCCTCGGGCGCTGGGGGCTCGGCCGCCCCCTGGCCGAGAGCCCCCTCCGCTGCGGGCGGCTCGCTCTCGGCGTCATCATCCTCGAGCTCGCAGAGGAGCTGACGGCGGGTGCGTGGTGGCGCCCGGTCGGCGTCCTCCTCTGTGGCCTCCTCCGAGTCCTCGCCACCGTCGCTGTCTCCTGAGTCCAGCTCCACCATGAGGGGGTTCTCGCGGGGCCTGATGTGGCCCTCCAGCACGAGCCCCCATTGGTCAAAGAAAGGCATCTCTTCAACCAGCTCCGCCTTCTCCTTGTAGCGGAACAGCGGAGTGCCCCCTCGGGCAGGTCCACGGCAGGGGTACTAAGCAGAGTTGCCAGGGTCCCGTCCAGCACATCTGACCCCAGGCTGCCAGGATTCAGCCTCATGGCATCGCCCGCGCTGGTGTACTCCCACACAGCGCATGAGTGCCGCTGAAGTGGTGCGATGCGCCGCCGCAAGTATTCCCTGATGACCGTCGCCCCCGACAGCTTTGCGGCCTGGTGCGCGGCCATCCGCTCCAAGACGGGCTCCATCCTCGGGTCAGCAAGCTTCTCATGCCCCCACACGGAGATCTTCTCAGCCGGGTCCGTTGAGATCATCAGAAGCGGGCTGGTCCGGCGCGCGTCCATGTAGACCCAGCGCTGCCGATAGCCCTCCACCTTCTTCGCAACCCTCAAGTTGATGATGATGTTCTCCATCCCCTTAACGGCGAGGAATGACGCACATCCGGAGCATTGGTCCGCCGCAGTTAGCCGCAGGCAGAAGAAGTGGCGGAAGAGCGCCACCGAAGGCATCACGCCCATGAAGGCCTCGCAGTAAAAGGCAAACATGGCCAAGAGGAGGATGGAATTAGGTTGAAGGTGGAGGGCGTGGATCTGATAGTGGGAGAGAATGGCATAGAAGAAGTCCGAGAATGGCGGCACCAACCCGGCATATACGCTGTGGAGGAAGAAGGGGTAGGCCGTCGCCCCCAGGTCGCGCCGCGCGCGCGACCCCGGCCAGATCTGGGTCGCCTGGTTCTCATTCTGATCGCCGGACACAAACAGGAGCACCTTGTCCAGGCCCTCTCCATCGACGATGGAGCAGCGCTGCAGCGCCGCCCCGAGGACGGGCGCGCTTGCAGACGGGGCCGCTGCCTTTCCTCTCTTGACGGCGGGCGCCATCCGCATGGCAGAGGCGCGGGTTGAAGGGTGCGAAGAGGCGGAGCTCA
This sequence comes from Elymus sibiricus, assembly GCA_039707655.1. Classification (NCBI taxonomy): domain Eukaryota; kingdom Viridiplantae; phylum Streptophyta; class Magnoliopsida; order Poales; family Poaceae; genus Elymus; species Elymus sibiricus. The sequence goes on along the minus strand of CM077666.1, from coordinate 129,974,685 downwards.
GAGATGGGGTCGCGAGGAGCTGCGCGTAGGAAGGAAGGTGCGGGGGGGACGGAATGTGCGAAGGAAGGCAATGATGGCCTCGCGGCGCGCGGCAGACTTTATGTCAGCGCGAGCAGTTACCGAGGCGTCGTGGGAGAATTGGGGGCGTCCCCCGTCACATCGTGCGCCACGCGTCGCGCCTGGCCCGCAGGCGGTTAGGGCCCGCGCCGTTTCGCCCCCTAGTAGGCGGGAACGTGCGCACTGCGGGCCTGGGGGCTACTGTCGGGCCTGTGGAACCCAGGGTATCCAGGCCCGTCTGCCGTTGGCCAAGGGCGCAATGCCTGGCGTGGGCCTAGCAGGCCGTCTTCATCAAGCACCTCACCAAGACTCCTCATGAGGCCTTGCCCTCCTGAGGTCCCCTCCTCGGGGAGCGGGCGAGCAAGGCTCGGCATCTTCACCAAAGGCCTCGTGAGGCCCTCTCACGAGGCGGCCTCCCGAGGTCTCCTCCCGAAGGCGCTCAAGACGAAGGCTGTTTGGTCCGGCAGCGCGGTCTCGTGCCCATCACGTGGGTGATGCACATGGCGACAGAGGCCGTGCCACCAGGCGCGGATGAAGAGGGTTTCCCCTTTCGTGCTAAGGGAGCAAGGCCAGCTATCTACTCCCCAAAGCAACCCCAAAGGTTGCCCGATAGGCGAAAGAAGACCAAGACGGCGGGCGCGCAGGGCTGAGGTCATCACCGAGCCCACCGGCGTGTCATGGATCATGCTTTGGCAGGCGAAGATCGCCTTTAGTCAGGATAACCTGAGCGCATGTCCCCTTTCAAAACCGCCATGTATGGCAACCCTTCCCGCCTAAGTTTTCGAGGGGGAAGAGGACCAAGGCGGGTATAAAGGGACAATGCTGCCATTGTAGTAGAGGGATCCGATCGATTTGACCATCTCCTACCTTGTACGCGAGAACACCTTCTTGCTCGCCACAATCAAAACCAAGCAGGAGTAGGGTTTTACACCGCAAGGTGGCCCGAACCTGGGTAAACCGCTGAGTCCACGGTCCGCCCCTCGCTAGCGCGCTCTAGCCGTAGCCTCGCCGTAGCTTAGCCGTGGTAGGAGACGAAGAGGTAGGAACAAGCTCACCCCAGTGTTCGAACCTTTGGGTCCCCGGAGCCCGACTTCCGACACCTGGACCTTCCAGCACGCTCCCCCTCGCCGGTGGTGCCCTCACCGGCCACCACCGAACACCGCCACTGTTGCGCCCGTGCTGCCACTATGGCTGCGCTGGCTGTCTTCTTCCTCTCATCGAGCCATCATGTCGCATTAACTCCCCTGCACTCCACCATCACCTCACCCCGCTCCACGATGGTCAGCTCACCATCCTTGCTCCGGCAGCTTCTCCACGGCGCTAGATGGCTCCAGACCCTCCCGTCCGCCTATAAAAGGCCCTGCCCGGCCTCCCCACACCTCACCACTCCACCTCTCCTCCTCCTAATCGCCTCCAGAGTGCCTAGTCGAGGGCCGGGAGCTCGTCTCCCTCCGCTCCGGCCAAAGCTCTGCCGCCCGATCCACCTCCTTCGCCAGCCAGCTCCACCCCACCCCAGCTTCGCCTGACCCCACCCTCGAGGCCAGCAAGCCTCCCTGGTCCTCCCTGACCCCTTCCCTGGCCAAGGTGCTGCCGGAATCGGCGTTTCCGACGACCACCGAAGCCAGCCGAAGAAGAAGGGGGCGACGTCGTCCGACCACCTCCGGAGGAGCTATGGGTACAGGGAGAACCGCCGTCGACTGCTCGATCCGTCCCCGCTGTCTCTTGACCTCGCCGCCGTCTCTATCGCCGGCGACCACCACCGGTGAGCCGCCCTCTCTCTGTTCCCCTCCTTTCCTTTTAAATCAGACAGCCAGGCCCCACCTGTCAGCGACCCACCCGCGCGCCCGAACCGTTTTAAGTGGAGGCGCCCCTCCACTTTACGTGTTCGACGTGGCTGGCTGGGTATTTTCTATTTTCTGTTTAAATTTCAGTTTGACCAGAAACTTTGACCAGCTCTAGTTTTTAAACCACAGGTCCAAATCAAATGAATCTTTTTGCAACAGTTTTGTCTTGAGCCCCTTTATTTTCTGGCAAAATTTGGTATTTTTCCAGTGTGTATAGAATTTTTGACCAACAGAAATGCTTTATGTGACATTTTCTTTTTCCTTTTAAAAATATTTTCAGAAGGAAATTGCTTTGGTGTTGAAGACCAGGAGTTTGTTGACACCCCACTTGAGCAAGGCAAGCCACATCATCCATTGCATAAGGCATTACAATAGTGTTGGCTCTATGTTGAATTTTTTTTGCATTAATTTAATCAAAGATAAAATTGTCTTAGCTCATATTGTTTGATGTCATGGCATACTCTAGCAAGCATGATAAGATAACTTTGTCTGATGCATGTTATGTTATTCAATAAAACCTAAGTTTGATGGTTGATCAAGTGCCATCAACCCAGACTTACCCGTGCAGCCACATCTGCCGGAATGGGACGGCCTTGACTTGGTCTAACGTCGTGCTCTTTTACCAGTACCACCAAAGAGGGAAGGTTATGCGTGCATGCTACCCTGATCAGGTAGACGACGATAACCTTGTGAGCCCAAGTTAATTATTTGCCGGCGTCCCCGTTTGGGACAGTTTAGTTTGGCCACGACGATGGCAGGTGTCAGAAGTGACACAGGGGCCACCCAGGACGTGACCCAGAAGGGGAATGATTGTCGGTGGTACGATAGAAGGGTCACAGGTTAGGTGAGTTTCATTGGACGAATGTCCATGGTGTGGGTAAAGTGCGCAACCTCTGCGGAGTGTAAGAATCTATTCGAATAGCCGCGCCCACGGTATTGGAAACAGTCCGCACTAGGTCACACTGCATGGTCAACAATAATGATGGAAGAACTCATCTTAAGCTCAGACGTGATCTGTGGGTCACTAGTGCTTCGGGGGTCATGGTGTGAACCCGGAGGAGAGTAAGTTGGTAACCAGTAACAGTAAGTGAGCATCTTAAAGCATGCATGTTTCCTAAGCATTTAACCTAGTCACTGCCATATTGTTGTTTGCTGCACTATTTTGGTTGTTGTGAGCTTGCGAGTACATTCCAAGTACTCACCTGGCGTATCATGCCAGATGTAGGAGAAGCCGAGGGTGGAGATCCCGATGGTTTGTGCTACGCTAACTAGGTCGTGCCCCAGCAGTGTCCCTATGGGATGGAGTGTCTCACCCGATGCTCCGCTACGCCATAGTATTTTCCACTAGTATTGAGGCCCTTGACATGTCTCATAAATAATGTAGATACTGTCATAGCACGAGTAGTGCTCCTGGCCTCACTGTCCTATGTAACATCCAAGCTTGTACTTGTATCATATCAATAAAGAGCAGTTCTGTTCTGTTCCAAGTTGTTGTGTGTTTCCAGAAGACATGATCTCTGGGTTGGGAACACAAGGTAAACTGGTTCTCTGAGCCGGGGTGCCACAACACTTGGTATCAGAGCCGTGCTGACTGTAGGACACCCTAGTTAACCTCGCGCTAGAGTCCCGATTAGTCTAGAGTCTTGGCGTGCGCTTTGCTTGCTACATTTGTTTGTTGCATGGCATGCATCTAGTTTTATTGTTGTGCTAACCGCTGGTCTTATGAGTGTAGATGGCACCTGTTCCGTACCACTATAATCATGAGCCGACACCGTTCACTTTTCCGGTACTACTTCGCAGCGTCTGGCTTCGGCTTTATCCCAATGGCGAAGATCCAGTATATCAGGTGTTCCGAGAGCAGCTTGCAGGTTCAGTGTACGAGTATCACGCTGAGGCCTTCCTTACTACGAGTTCGGAGATTGGCATCTATTCCCGCTCTTCCATGGGCGGAACTGCTTCTACTCCCAATCTGGCGATTCAGTTTGCTGCTATGGAGGCTCTCACTGACTTGCGCTTTCATGAGGTCGAGATGCAGACACACCCAGGTTTCTTTCACTACCCCACCCTGTCGCCTACGACAAGGCGAGTTCTCTTTGCGCCTGTTGATCCGGCAAGTGACTGGCCGACTGGTGTTTTATCCCGTTATCTGAAAGCCAGTTATCATATGATCACCTCCCTGGCTGAGGAGCTATCTCGCGCCCGAGAGGCACTTGCAGATGCTACTGCAGCACAGTCTCCTCCTTCCCCTGTGTTTTCACCTATGCATACACCGCCTATTCCACCTTCGCTCGTGCCTGAGGCTCCTTCTAGTTCGTTCGGACCACCAGACACTTCGTCTGGTATCCGGCATGAGATCCCAGTTGAGTGGGCCTTGCTGCTAGCCACTCCAGCTGCTCCGATGCTGAGGCGTCATGCTACTTCTCCCTCAGCGGGAGAACCTTCCCGTCAGCGTCGTCATGTTTCCTTTGTTCCGGAGGATGTGGTCCACATCATCAGCCCTGATGCCGAGGCGGAATCAGATGACGAGGAGTATTCAGTCTGCAAGTGCCCGTGCCATCCGCGTGACTAGAGTGGATGTTGGAGTTTTAGCACGTGTATGCATCATAGCATCTTTGCATATGTCAACTGTCTTATGAGCAGTACTAGCCATGATACCCTCTACTAGCTTGCCATGTATGATGTTGGGTTGCCTTGTATAATTATGTTGCACATTTCATTTTTCTTTGATTTTGTTTTCTTGGTGTCACATTGTTGTATTTCCCTTATGGATGTTGCTCATCAATTCGGTATTTTGCAATGGGAACGGATATAGGATGAAGAGGTGTAGTAACCAAGGCGGCGATGGAACTCTGGTTCGTCGACCCGCCAGACAAACAGGACAACCACCAGAAGATTTGCCAGCTCCACCACCACAACCACCGAACACTGATCAGATTATGAGGATGTTTGAGGAGAAAAGAAATCAGGATCTCATGGAATTTTTGAGGAGTATGCAAACCATGGTAGGACAGAATCATAACAATGGGACGCACTCCAAGTTGTCTGATTTTCAGCGTACCAATGTGGCACCCCGCCAGAATACCACTGTAGTCAGACGGTCACCGCACATACCAGCCCAGGAAATCACTCTGGCATGCGCTTTTACAACAAGTATCATGAACACAGACATTTCTATTAATGGATATATCAGGCTTACATGATATATTTTACAAGCGTGATGGCAGCGAAAAAGCTCTATCTAAGGCAGCAGGGTCTTGGTGCGGCTCCAATCCACAGGGATCTAACTGGGTTACTCTTATAGCCCGCGAACACTCCGGCTCCTCGCTAGGGGTCATCGAATCCTTAGGTAAACCTGGCCACATTGAAGGCCGCTGAGTACTTTTGAATGTACTCGCAAGCAAACCAAACCAACATATACACCAAGCAATGCAATCCATGGCATTCAAGCATGCATTAATTACCTTAACAATATTAACTATCATGTTTTAGCAGGATTACCTAGCAATATTATAATATAATAGGATTATCTAGCATGATCACTATCAAAGTAACTGTAGTATGACGAAGATACATCATATCAAGTAATTAATCCATACTCCGAATCTTTCGGGCATATGACCGTTTCTCTCTTAGCCATCCCATGGAACATCTCATATTCCTGACAACATCCGATGTCCGTGCATCTGTACTGCAAGTCGGACCAACTTTACCATTCTCTGGTTCAGTCTTAGCAATAACATTATGTAGTTTGCTCCTCCAGACTCGACACAGACCAAATAGTGTGACCTAGTACGAACTGTGTCCCATGATTGAGGACGCGGCTATTCGAATAGATTTACACTCTGCAGAGGTTGCGCACTTTACCCACACTATGGAGCTCCTGGCCTCATGCTCCCATTCGGGTGGACCGGTGCTGCTCCAACAAAACTTGTCTATTCCCTGGCACTCTTACGGTCCCACCAACAATCATACCCTCCCAGAGTCATGTCCTGGGTGGCCCCTGTGTCACCCCGTGCCACCTGCCACCGTCGTGGCCAAACAAACTGTCCCAAACGGAGACCTGGTACCATATAACTAAACTGGGCTCACAGGATTATCGCCGCCTACCGGGCCAGGGTAGCACGCACGCATAACCCTCCCTCTTTGGTGGTACCGACAAGAGGCAAGACAATAGACCAAGTCAGGGCCGTCCCATACCGGCAGATGTGGTTGCACTCGATGAGCTCAGTTCGGTGGCACTATGAATCGATCTAGCCGACGGAGGAGGTTGTCATAATTAAGTCACATTTCTTTATCATTGCAATAACAGTAGTAATGCATACTTAAACAATTATGAAAACATAACAACCTTTCTCCACACAATGTCACAACAAGTCATTAGTGAAACAATATTTAAATGGCAAGTTATCACTTTACAAGTTCTAGCTGTAAGCTACGACCATCTGAACCCTTGCATGAAACCGGCAATTAAACCAGTAGCCACCAGAACGGTCTTTACAACTCAGATCTGGGACGTTACCGGAATAACTCAACCCTGGCTGAAGACGGCTAAAAAGCAGCTCAGAGCATGAGACGGTGTTGATAAAAAGAGTGTAGCGATTCCCTAAGACGGCTGAAGAACAGCTCAGAGCATAGGGTCACCGCTACAGAAAGAAATTCAACAGCTGTCCGAGACGGCCGAAAAGCAGCTCAGAACACGGGCCAGTTGTTGAAAAGAGAAACATAAAGTCGCCATCCACCCCGGACGGCCGAAAGCAGCTCAGAACACAGGCGTGGTGCCGTCATCAAAGAAAGGCAAGCAAGGGTTCATCAGCGTCACATGCAGCGCACCACTATGCACACGAGCATAAGCACATTAATTTAAACACGCAAGAATAACACAGAGCAATGCTTTAGGGCATATATCAGATGGTCGGCTTGCCTGGCGGTCGAGGAATACTCCGGAAAGAAGTGCGATCACCTCGCTGAAAATTCGCCGGAAAGGGTTCCCTCTCGGAGGGGCTGAATATAGGGCAGGGGCAAAATGGGCATTTTCAGAAAGTGTCAACATGGTAAAAGTGATGTCATCGGAACGGGCTCGACGAACTGAGAAAGTGGGCTTTGGAATCACCTGAATCGGAGTCACGGTCGCGAAGTTGTGGCCGTTCGTTCGTTAGGAAGAAAATCAAATAAAAAGTGTTCATTTCTGCGCTTAACGGGTGAACGCCCACAATATAAGGGTTTCGGCGGCTGAGCTGAAACAGAAGGCGCATTTTTGAAAATACGCTTTCGCTAGATGGAAGCGTATTCTTGACTGAAGCCTCACTGGTTTACGCTTTCCTTAACAGAAAGTGTATTCCATGTATTACGCCTTCACTTAAACAGCTCGGGCCCGCTGGTCGGTGGGACATACCCCTCCACTGGGTGGCTTACAGGTGGGGCTTACCGAGCCTTCTCTCTCCTTCCCTGCTCCCTTCTTCTTCCTCCCGCCTGGAACAGAGGACGGCGCGGCCGTGATCGATTCCGGCGATGGCGAGCTCGGGGGCCTTGGGCGGCAACGGGAACAGGTCCAATGCTCCATCCCGCGCCCGTGGGTGGTGGGCTCGGCTCCGGGGACGGCCGGAGTGAGGCGCTGCGGTGGAGGCAGAGCCGCGGCGGCTCTGGAGAATTGGCCGGCTGTGGTGGGGGAGACGGCCAAGCGAGGGTGCTGGCGGGTTCGTGGGAATGTGGGGAGGCCCGGTGGGGTTTAGGGAGGCTAGGGGGTGGCTCTGCTACTCGGTTGGCCCGGAGCAAAGGTGAAGGCCGAGGCGGCCGGAAGCGGAGCAGGAGGGGCTCCGATGCTCCTCGGAGCGAGCTAGCAAGTAGAGGGGAGAGAGAGGGGTTGCTGGAGGTGTGGTGGATGCTCGGGGAGGGCTCGGCCTCGGCTATTTATAGCCCGGCGAGGAGACGTGATAATCTCGGCCGTGGCGATGTGCTGGCCGGGTACTGGAGCTCGCGAGCCACGCGGTTGGTGGCTTGCCGGCGTCGGATAGCGGCCGAGCTAACGAGGAACAGGGTGAGGGCTGCGCTGGCTCGTTCGAGAGGGCTCGGGCTTGGATGGATATGGCGGCGCATGAGCAGCACAGTGGCATATGGTGGAGCTCGTCGCGGCGCTGGGAGGAAGGATACGGAAGGGGAGAAAGGTCCAGAGGGGGCACGCGGCAGAGGGGAAGCTAGTCGGCACAAAATGGCAAGGGTACGGCCGCCGGAGCTGGCCGTCCGACGCGATGGATGCGTAGAGCGTTGTTCCTGCGTGCAGCTCACGCGGTCACCACGCGCACCGGCTGTTCTGGCGCGTGTCTACTTGCCACACCTTGTCCAACACGTCCCTCGTTGCTCAAATAGATAAGATATGGCACTGGATAGACCAGGAAGGGTCTAGGTTGATCGAGGGGATCCAAAACAGTTTCTGGACAGAAACTTGGATAGGAAGTTGTGGTCAGAAAAATGTGCCAATCAGCTGGGAAAGTTTTCACAGGGAAATGTGGTAGGAAGGAGTAGAGGCTGGATAAAATTGAGGCCATTTGGACTAGTTTTGCATATACTTCCTTTGTAATGCAAATTTTGGCCCAGAATCTAGGTTTTCATGTTGTACTCAAATTGCTTAATGGAATGAGCTGAATTTTTGTGTAAGGTTATCATTTGGAAGTATGGAGTTACTGGAAAAATTTCAGCTTAGTTGGATATACCAAATTGGTACTTCCTTCACAAAGCTTTCTGCTGGACAGAAACTAGATGGAATTTTTTGGAGAAATTGGCTAGATAAAATGATTTGAATTTTTGCATGCTAACATCATATAGGGAATGTGAGGTCCTGGATTAATTTCAAGAATTTTTAAGCAATATAAAATATAGTTGCTTCACAACCTCAAAATAAATCCAGAAACAATAATTGGATGATGTGCTCACAATTTGAACTATGAAACTTGGGTTCTTGATGGAAATGGTGAATATATGGATAGGAGAAGCTCCACAAATTATTTGGGATTTTTCCTGGCTACCAAAATGGTAGTTCCTTTGGAAAGTGCCCAAAAGGCAATATTGGCTTTAAATAGGAAAATGCAATTTCCCTTATTTAATTATTGCCAATATTTTTATGGAAGCTCAAAATGATCACAAAGAATATCTCCACAAGTTTTCATGAACTTTGGCGATGGATATATATTTTCCTGGATTTAATTCCTTTAACTGTCAGAAAAAGGAATTAATTTTAAATGAAAAATATTGCAAATGACTTGGCAATATTTTTGCATATCCAGGGTTTATAGATGTGGGATGATCAGTGGGAAAAGTTTGGGAGGCAACAGATCAAAGAAAATTGGGGTTCCTTTGCAACGGAAGGAATTAGGGTTTCCCTTCCGGTAACTCGGAATGTAGGGTTTCGGTGGCAAAATCTTGAGAATATATTTTGGGTGGCAAGATTGGACTGGAGAGAATCTCGGGTTGGATAGGATAGGCAAGGCTAAATGACCATCTTCATATACCCAAGAGCGAGAGAAAATTCGATATCACCGAAAAAAAGACGGGAGTCAAATCCCGCGAAGGAAAAAAAACAAGGGGCGAAAACCAGGGTGTCACAAACCTACCCCCCTTAAGAAAATCTCGTCCTCGAGATTTCCGGGCTTACCTCCCGGCTAAGGGGGACATACATGTGTGTGACTTGGATCCATCAGCTGTCTTGTCTTCGTCGGTTCCCTGGCCTTTTAACTGCCTCTTCTGACGGCTCGGGTGTTGTCTTTCGATACAGCTACATTGAATCCTTCTCTTTCCTGGCAGGCCAACCTTCTCTCCTGATAGTTTGTAGCCTAGGAGTGGTGGGTAGCTCATAGTATCGGCAAATAGCTTGGTTTCCATGGACTGGAGCTAGCTGCTTCATCCAGAGATCTTATTTCCGTATAGACAGTCAAACTCTGTCGATTGCTGAGGTAGCTCTGTCATATATATCCTTTGCAGTCCTTGCTATGATCACTGAGCTGAGCATAGTTTGCTATCCTTCGGTGTATCTTTCGGAGCATATCGTCTTAACTTGGTTGATGGCCCAGATTCATGATGAGTATAACATGATGACTGCATTGTTGTGGCCGTATATGCAAGAGTCTGGTAAGGGTTGGCAATATCACCTCGTCCGTGAAGTTTTACTTCATTGACCGTAGCGGAGATTGTTTATCCAAAACTTCTTTATTCCCGAGGGTTCCTGTTTGTGGAGCTGCCATTACCGGCCAACACGGCTCCTTGGTCGTAGCATAACTTACTCTTGCATATCTCGTAGGGATTGCTGCGTTCATATCCTTCTTTGAAGTGTGGGGCCAATGTTTCCCTGAACACAGTCACTCCCGTGTACGAGTGGCTCGCATGAACGGATCCACTGGACTGCATGCTCACAACATATGCAGAGGTAGAATTAATCCCTTCATAACCACCGAGTTCTGAAGCAGACATGTGCCCGGACTAGTTCGTGTTTTTGACAAGCTTGTTGTGGGCACAATGGCGTGTTGAAGAAGGCTGGGTATCATACCTCAGAAGCTTCCCCTCATGTGGCTTACTGCGGAAGGTCAGGTGCCTTGTGCTGGGAGTTTCCGCGGTAGCCCATTGAGGAAGATGGGAGTGCCGTACCCCAGAAGATTATCTCGCCAAGTGGTGTAGCGAGGAAGGTTGGGAGTCTTGCGTCGTAAGCTCCTCTCGATAGCTTGCGGAGGAAGGCTGGGTTTCTTGTACCAAAAGCCTTGCACTGTGATATGCAGTTGGTCCTGTGGCCGGTTCTGGCTTCCTTCCGAAGCATCCGAAATTTACCCATAGCGGAGCCAAAACTTGGTATAGGCTACACCTTGACTGGAGAGATTCTGTCATTCATGCACACCGCTTGTCCTTCTGCTGGCCTGATCATTGTTGTTATAAAGGTTGCACAACTGATTCATACTTTGTGTTGATAATTAATTCGGAATACCCTTTGCATTCAAACCAAGTGTTGCCGGTAGTGAGCAGTTGACGGATAATTCCATTCGGTTTAGCTGAGCTCCCAGGTATTTGGAATCCCCATTGATTCTGGGCAGCCATGAACTCATTCATATTTCTCGCAGACCTTGTTCATCATGCCCAGAAAATTTGTATATGCATCGAAGAATTCCTGAATATGCTTGGGAATTTGTATCAACATACCAGAGTTTTGTGGTTGCTCTCGACACATTCACATTCTTGCAGTATGTCTTCTATAAGTAATGAAAGATTCTCGAGTCCATTGAGAAAAGACTCAAGGTTCACCCCACTGACTGAAATAATCCTTGCATCCAGGATAGAATTATTTGTTCTTACTGATGTCCATTCTTGATAGCTCCTCTCAATGTTCCTTTGGTGTGATCAATTCTGAGGCAAACTCCCTTAGGTATAGTCTGGCCTTGTCGGTTGCACTCAGATTCTGCTTCTGACCCATCCTTTATTCTTGACAGAACCGGTGATAATGTTCTGAATAGCGAGCAGTTAGCTTGGCTTGACTCTTACTGAATTTGGATTATTGGGTATTATCCAAGTTGTGTGTTGGTCTTCTTGACAGCACTTGCGGATGGATCCAGTCAGAGCGACAGAACGGAACCGACGAAAGAGGCAAGAACCAAAAAGCAAATAAAGCTCAAATGTTGCGGACCTTACACACGTGGCCAAAGATTCACTAGTATAACTAGCCTAGCGCACTCGATGCACCTCCAAGGATTTAGAAGCAAAACTACACAATGCCCCTGGTAGCAATTGGTGTCAAGCTCCTACTACTTCCTTAGGGAACATCAAACTCGACACACGACCATAGCCAAAGTGGCTTAGCAAACGATCCTAGGGTTATCGGGAAAAGATGGAATTTATAAGCGTTTCCCAAAGGAAACTAGATTTAAGGAGAGAAATGCCATGGTTAGCAAGCAAGGTGGGGATATCTGGTTCACCTAGGGGTTCAGGGCTCACGGGTCGTTGCCTGGTGCGGACATTTCACACCGGAGGCAAGGGCCACGAGAGTTGGGGTCTGATGGAGCCAAAAACCTAGGGGGGTTGCCTTATGATCAATAGTAGCCGTGCCTGTCTGGCAAAGATGGCTGAAATCCATCTGGGCTTTCTACTAATCAAGAGGCAAGAAAATACGGCTAGGATAACCTACAGTCAGCCTGGCTCTGATACCATCCGTTGTGGCACCCCGCCTGAATACCACTGTAGTCAGACGGTCACCGCACATACCAGCCCAGGAAATCACTCTGGCATGCGCTTTTACAACAAGTATCATGAACACAGACATTTCTATTAATGGATATATTAGTCTTACATGATATATTTTACAAGGGTGATGGCAGCGGAAAAGCTCTATCTAAGGCAGCAGGGTCTTGGTGCGGCTCCAATCCACAGGGATCTATATGGGTTACTCTTCTAGCCCGCGAACACTCCGGCTCCTCGCTAGGGGTCGTCGAATCCTTAGGTGAACCTGGCCACATTGAAGGCCGCTGAGTACTTTTGAATGTACTCGCAAGCAAACTAAACCAACATATACACCAAGCAATGCAATCCATGGCATTCAAGCATGCATTCATTATCTTAACAATATTAACTATCATGTTTTAGCAGGATTACCTAGCAATATTATAATATAACAGGATTATCTAGCATGATCACTATCAAAGTAACTATAGTATGACGAAGATACATCATATCAAGTAATTAATCCATACTCCGAATCTTTCGGGCATATGACCGTTTCTCTCTTAGCCATCCCATGGCTAACATCTCATATTCCTGACAACATCCGATGTCCATGCATCTGTACTGCAAGTCGGACCAACTTTACCATTCTCTGGTTCAGTCTTAGCAATAACATTATGTAGTTTGCTCCCCCAGACTCGACACAGACCAAATAGTGTGACCTAGTACGAACTGTGTCCCATGACCGAGGACGCGGCTATTCGAATAGATTTACACTCTGCAGAGCTTGCGCACTTTACCCACACTATGGAGCTCCTGGCCTCATGCTCCCATTCGGGTGGACCGGTGCTGCTCCAACAAAACTTGTCTATTGCCTGGCACTCTTACGGTCCCACCGACAATCATACCCTCCCAGGGCCATGTCCTGGGTGGCCCCTGTGTCACCCCGTGACACCTGCCACCGTCGTGGCCAAACAAACTGTCGCAAACAAGGACCTGGTACCATATAACTAAACTGGGCTCACAGGATTATCGCCGCCTACCGGGCCAGGGTAGCACGCATGCATAACCCTCCCTCTTTGGTGGTACCGACAAGAGGCAAGACAATAGACCAAGTCAGGGCCGTCCCATACCAGCAGATGTGGTTGCACTCGATGAGCTCGGTTCGGTGGAACTATGACTCGATCCAGCCGACGGAGGAGGTTGTCATAATTAAGTCACATTTCTTTATCATTGCAGTAACAGTAGTAATGCATACTGTAACAATTATGAAAACGTAACAACCTTTCTCCACACAATGTCACAACAAGTCATTAGTGAAACAATATTTAAATGGCAAGTTATCACTTTACAAGTTCTAGCTGTAAGCTACGACCATCTGAACCCTTGCATGAAACCGGCAATTAAACCAGTAGCCACCAGAACGGTCTTTACAACTCAGATCTGGGACGTTACCGGAATAACTCAACCCCAGCTCAAGACGGCTAAAAAGCAGCTCAGAGCATGAGACGGTGTTGATAAAAAGAGTGTAGCGGTTCCCTAAGACGGCCGAAGAACAGCTCAGAGCATAGGGTCACCGCTACAGAAAGAAATTCAACAGTTGTCCGAGACGGCCCAAAAGCAGCTCAGAACACGGGCCGGTTGTTGAAAAGAGAAACATAAAGTCGGCATCCACCCCGGACGGCCAAAAGCAGCTCAGAACACAGGCGTGGTGCCGTCATCAAAGAAAGGCAAGCAAGGGTTCATCAGTGTCACATGCAGCGCACCACTATGCACACGAGCATAAGCACATTAATTTAAACACGCAAGAATAACACAGAGCAATGCTTTAGGGCATATATCAGATGGTCGGCTTGCCTGGGGGTCGAGGAATACTCCGGAAAGAAGTGCGATCACCTCGCTGAAAATTCGTCGGAAAGGGATCCCTCTCGGAGAGGCTGAATATAGGGCAGGGGCAAAATGGGCATTTTCAGAAAGGGTCAACATGGTGAAAGTGATGTCATCGGAATGGGCTCGACGAACTGAGAAAGTGGGCTTTGGAATCACCTGAATCGGAGTCACGGTCGCGAAGTTGTGGCCGTTCGTTCGTTAGGCAGAAAATCAAATAAAAAGTGTTCATTTCTGTGCTTAACGGGTGAACGCCCGCAATATAAGAGTTTCGACGGCTGAGCTGAAACAGAAGGCGCATTTTGGAAAATACGCTTTCGCTAGATGGAAGCGTATTCTTGTCTGAAGCCTCGCTGGTTTACGCTTTCCTTAACAGAAAGCGTATTCAATGTATTACGCCTTCACTTAAACAGCTCGGGCCCACCGGTCGGTGGGACATACCCCTCCACTGGGTGGCTTACAGGTGGGGCCTACCGAGCTTTCTCTCTCCTCCCCTGCTCCCTTCTTCTTCCTCCCGCCTGGAACAGAGGACGGAGCGGCCGTGATCGATTCCGGCGATGGCGAGCTCGGGGGCCTTGGGCGGCAACGGGAACAGGTCCACTGCTCCATCCTGCGCCCGTGGGTAGTGGGCTTGGCTCCGGGGACGGCCGGAGTGAGGCGTTGTGGTGGCGGCAGAGCCGCGGCGGCTCCGGCGAATTGGCCGGCTGTGGTGGGGGAGACGGCCAAGCGAGGGTGCTGGCGGGTTCATGGGAATGTGGGGAGGCTCCGGTGGGGTTTAGGGAGGCTAGCGGGTGGCTCTGCTGCTCGGTTGGCCCGGAGCAGAGGCGAAGGCCGAGGCGGTCGGAAGCGGAGCAGGAGGGGCTCCGGTGCTCCTCGTAGCGAGCTAGCAAGTAGAGGGGAGAGAGAGGGGCTGCTGGAGGTGTGGTGGATGTTTGGGGAGGGCTCGGCCTCGGCTATTTATAGCCCGGCGAGGAGAGGTGATAAGCTCAGCCGTGGCGATGTGCTGGCCAGGTACTGGAGCTAGCGAGCCACGCGGTTGGCGGCTTGCCGGCGTCGGATAGCGGCCGACCTAACGAGGAACAGGGTGAGGGCTGCGCTGGCTCGCTCGAGAGGGCTCGGGCTTGGATGGATACGGCGGCGCATGAGCAGCACAGTGGCGTACGGCGGCGCTCGTCGCGGCGCGACGAGGAAGGGGACAGAGGGGGAGAAAGGTCCAGAGGGGGCACGCGGCAGAGGGGAAGCTAGTCGGCACAAAATGGCAAGGGTACGGCCGCCGGAGCTGGCCGTCCGACGCGATGGATGCGCAGAGCGCTGTTGCTGCGTGCAGCTCACGCGGTCACCACGCGCACCGGCTGTTCTGGCGCGTGTCTGCTTGCCACACCTTGTCCAACACATCCCTCATTGCTCAAATAGATAAGATATGGCACTGGATAGACCAGGAAGGGTCTAGGTTGATCGAGGGGATCCAAAACAGTTTCTGGACAGAAACTTGGACAGGAAGTTGTGGTCATAAAAATGTGCCAATGAGCTTGGAAAGTTGTCACAGGGAAATGTGGTAGGAAGGAGTAGAGGCTGGAAAAAATTGAGGCCATTTGGACCAGTTTTGCATATACTTCCTTTGTAATGCAAATTTTGGTCCAGAATCTAGGTTTTGATGTTGTGCTCAAATGGCTTGATGGAATGAGCTAAATTTTTGTGTAGGGTGATGATTTGGAAGTATGGAGTTACTGGAAAAATTTCAGCTCAGTTGGATATACCAAATTGGTACTTCCTTCACAAAGCTCTCTGCTGGACAGAAACTAGATGGAATTTTTGGGAGAAATTAGCCAGATAAAATGATGTGAATTTTTGCATGCTCACATCATATATGGAATGTGAGGTCTTGAATTAATTTCAAGAATTTTGAGGCAATATAAAATATAGTTGCTTCACAACCTCAAAATAAATCCAGAAACAAGAATTGGATGCGGTGCTCAAAATTTGAACTATGAAACTTGGGTTCTTGATGGAAATGGTGAAGATATGGATAGGAGAAGCTCCACAAATTATCTGGGATTTTTCCTGGCTACCAAAATGGTAGTTCCTTTGGAAAGTGCCCAAAAGGCAATATTGGCTTTAAATAGGAAAATGCAATTTCCCTTATTTAATTATTGCCAATATTTTTATGGAAGCTCAAAATGATCACAAAGAATATCTCCACAAGTTTTCATGAACTTTGGAGATGGATAGATATTTTCCTGGATTTAATTCCTTTAACTGGCAGAAAAAGGAATTAATTTTAAATGAAAAATATTGCAAATGACTTGGCAATATTTTTGCATATCTAGGGTTTATAGATGTGGGATGATCACTGGGAAAAGTTTGGGAGGCAACAAATCAAAGAAAATTGGGGTTCCTTTGCAACGGAAGGAATTAGGGTTTCCCTTCCGGTAACTCGGAAGGTACGGTTTCGGTGGCAAAATCTTGAGAATATATTTTGGGTGGCAAGATTGGACTGGAGAGAATCTCGGGTTGGATAGGATAGGCAAGGCTAAATGACCATCTTCATATACCCAAGAGCGAGAGAAAATCCGATATCACCGGAAAAAAAGACGGGAGTCAAATCCCGCGAAGGAAAAAAACAAGGGGCGAAAACCAGGGTGTCACAACCAAGCCACCCAATTTTAGTCAAGCTGTTGATCCAATTGAAGCTGATGACTGGCTGAGGACCATGGAGAAGAAGTTGGAAATAGCTCGCTGTGATGAGTCAGACAAGGTTCCTTTTGTTACTCACTACTTGGAAGGGCCGGCAGCCATATGGTGGGATAATGCAAAAACTGTATGGCCTTCTGAAGAAAATATTACCTGGGAGAAATTTAAGGAGGTGTTCCGAAGGTACCATATTCCCACTGGCATAATGAAGGTGAAGCAGAGGGAATTTCATGCTCTTACTCAAGGAAACATGTTAGTTGGTGAGTACCTGAACAAATTCAATAATCTGGCATGGTACTCCACCCATGACGTGTCCACGGAAGAAAGAAAGATAGATCGGTTCCTAGAAGGACTCAACCATACCCTCCGTTGTCAGCTCTGTATGCTAGATTTTCCTGACTTTCAAACTCTGGTAAACAAAGCTTTCATAGCTGAACGGGAGCATAAGTCGGGATATGAGGACCGCAAGCGTAAGTTTGAACCCAAGAAGGACAACCACGAGCAGTTTGTGCAGAAGCCACGTATCTGGCAACCGGTTCAGCCTGAGTACAAGCCAACCTGATCAAGAAAACCTGAGACAGCAAATATTACGAGAAGCACATGAATCCGCATATTCCACTCACCCGGGGGGAACAAAAATGTACCAGGACCTAAGGGAAACTTTCTGGTAGCCAGGGATGCGAAGAGACATTGCTTACTACGTCGCATATTGCGATGTATGTAATAAGGTTAAGGCTGAGCACCAGAAACTAGCCGGATTATTGCAACCCTTACAGGTTCCCCAATGGAAATGGGATGACATATGTATGGACTTTATTGTTGGGCTACCCAAGTCAACAAGAGGCCATGATGCCATTTGGGTCATCGTGGATATACTTACTAAAGTGGCTCACTTTATTCCAGTAAAGATCACCTTCAGGGCTGACCAGCTCGCGCAGCTCTATATGTCCCGGATCGTCAGCCTTCATGGAGTACCCAAGTCCATCATGTCAGATAGAGGATCCTTGTTCACCTCAGCATTCTGGCTACATTTACACCAAGCTCTGGGAACCGTGTTGAAGCATAGCACGACATATCACCCATAGACGGATGGGCAGACCGAACGACTGAACAAAATATTGGAAGATATGCTTCGGTCTAGTGCCCTCACCTATGGACCTAAGTGGGAGGATAGTCTACCCTATGCAGAATTTTCCTACAACAACAGTTATCAGGCAAGCCTCAAAATGTCACCATTTGAAGCGCTGTATGGGCGTAAATGCCGCACCCCCTTAAACTGGTCACAGACAGGAGATAGCCGTATCTTTGGCACAGATTTGATGCTCGAGGCTGAGAAGCAAGTTAAGGAAATTCAAGAGCGTCTTCGAGCAGCTAAGTCCCGTCAAAAGAGCTACTATGACCCTAAACACCGGGAAGTAACTTTTGAGGCCGGAGAGTATGCCTACCTCCGAGTAACACCCATGAAAGGGGTAAAAAGGTTTCATAGTAGAGGAAAACTTGCGCCCAGATATATCGGTCCCTTTCCAGTGATTGCTAGAAGAGGCAGGGTAGCCTACCAATTGGAGCTACCGCCAAAATTGTCCGAGGTTCACGATGTCTTTCACATATCACAGTTGAGAAAGTAAATTGCACCTCCGATCAAACAGGCAGACATGAGTGAACTAGAGCTAACCAGAGATCTAACCTATGAGGAAAAACCCGTCAGAATCTTGGATGAGATGGAAAGAACCACTAGGAGTAAAGTGATCAAATTCTACAAGGTACCGTGGGATCACCATACTGAGGAAGAAGCTACCTGGGAAAGAGAAGATTTTCTAAAGTCAGCATATCCGTATTTGTTCCCTGAGCAACCGAATCTCGAGGACGAGATTCATCCTAAGGGGGGTAGGTTTGTGACACCCTGGTTTTGGCCACTTTTTCTTTGCAAATATTTTTCTGGTTTTATTTGCTTTTTGATTGAATTTCAAACTAGTTCATTGATTTTGGACTTGAGGGTTCTTTGAATTTCTTTCTAGGTGATCCAACACCCTCAACACCTTGCCAATATCTTGTCTTATACCCACTGACCTAAACCCTAATTTTTATCCTTTCAAAATAATTCATTTTCTCCTTTGGAAATACCTATTTTCACTATGGGTTGTGAAGCAACCTATAGCTCTGTTGATCAGAAAATTCCCAAATTAATACCACACCTTCTTGACAGCATCTACTCCCACAATACTCAAAAATATTTCATTGTCCAGTACAAAATTTTGCCCAGAAAATTCCTTTCACCCTCTGGGCAGAATTGGCCTTTGTGAAGCAACCTATACTTCCATGACTCAGAAAATTTCCAAATTAATCCCTGAGATACTAGGAGCTATATCTTTCCACAATATCCAAAAATATCTCATAGCCCAGTACAATTTTTCAGACAGATAATTCTGGCAAGCCTCTGGTCATTTCAAGTCTTTGTGAAGGAAGTACCAGCTAGAAGTGTCCATTGGCTCTGAAATTTTTATAGCATCTTACCACTACCAAATAACCTCCCAGTACCAAATTTCACCTCAAGGAGCCTATCCATGTGAGTGCAACATCCTCAGCAAGTTTCTGGACCAGAATGTGGTTTGTACATTAACCATGCTCAAAACTTTGCAAAAATTCCTGGAATTTCTCTAGCATGTAGTCCTTCCAACCTAGAACACCCTAGACAAACTAGTTGGCTTGATCCACAGCTCATCTCTTCTCTGGAACTCTCCCAAGTTTCTGACCAGGAACTGTTCTGGATCGTTTCTTCGAATTCTGACCAGGCTAATCCCAAACAGAGGCCTAGGGCACCTATTTGAGCATAGGTCGGCACCCAGACAACGTTTGGCTGGCGTGCGTGGCCTCGGAGCGCCAGTGCTTGTGGTTATCATGAGGCTGGCATGTTCGAGAGCGCGCTCTGCGCACCGAGGCGCTTCGGACATGACCACTCCGGCCGTCCCTCACTGTCCCCCCTTGTTTGGTCGTGTCGACATTGTCGCCGCCGTCCACCTGGACCTTCCAGCAACCTCTCTCTCGCCGATGGCGCCCTCGCCGGCCAACACCGAACACCGCCACTGTTGCGCCCGTGCTGCCACTGTGGCTACGCTGGCTATCTTCTTCCTCTCGTCGAGCCATCATGTCGCATTAACTCCCCTGCACTCCTCCATCACCTCACCCCGCTCCACGACGTCCAGCTCGCCGTCCTTGCTCCGGCAGCTTCTCCACGGCGCCGGACGGCTCCAGACCCTCCCGTCCGCCTATAAAAGGCCCTGCCCGGCCTCCCCTCGCCTCACCACTCCACCTCTACCCCTCCCAATCGCCTCCAGAGCGCCTAGTCGAGGGCCGGGAGCTCGTCTCCCTCTGCTCCGGCCAAAGCTCTGCCGCCCGATCCACCTCCTTCGCCAGCCAGCTCCACCCCACCCCAGCTTCGCCTGACCCCACCCTCGAGGCCAGCAAGCCTCCCTGGTCCTCCCTAACCCCTTCCCTGGCCAAGGTGCTGCCGGAATCGCCATTTCCGACGACCACCGAAGCCAGCCGTCGCAGGAGAAGAAGGGGGCGACGTCGTCCGACCACCTCCGAAGGAGCTACGAGTACAGGGAGAACCGCCGTCGACTGCTCAATCCATCCCCGCTGTCTCCTGACCTCGCCGCCGTCTCTATCGCCAGCGACCACCGCCCATGAGCCGCCCTCTCTCTGTTCCCCTCCTTTCCATTTAAATCAGACAGCCAGGCTCCACCTGTCAGCGACCCACCCGCGCGCCCGAACCGTTTTAAGTGGAGGCACCCCTCCACTTTACGTGTTCGACGTGGCCGGCTGGTTATTTTCTATTTTCTGTTTAAATTCTAGTTTGACCAGGAACTTTGACCAGCTCCAGTTTTTAAACCACAAGTCCAAATCAAATGAATCTTTTTGCAATAGTTTTGTCTTGAACCCCTTTATTTCCTGGCAAAATTTGGTATTTTTCCAGTATGTATAGAATTTTTGACCAACAGAAATGCTTTATGTGAAATTTTCTTTTGCCTTTTAAAAATATTTTCTGAAGGAAATTGCTTTGGTGTTGAAGACCAGGAGTTTGTTGACACCCCACTTGAGCAAGGCAAGCCACATCATCCATTGCATAATTCATTACAATAGTGTTGGCTCTATGTTGAATTTTTTTTTGCATTAATTTAATCAAAGATAAAAATGTCTTAGCTCATATTGTTTGATGTCATGGCATACTCTAGCAAGCATGATAAGATAACTTTGTCTGATGCATGTTATGTTATTCAATAAAACCTAAGTTTGATGGTTGATCAAGTGCCACCGACCCGGACTTACCCGTGCAGCCACATCTGCCGGAATGGGATGGCCTTGACTTGGTCTAACCTCGGGCTCTTTTATCGGTACCACCAAAGAGGGAAGGTTATGCGTGCGTGCTACCCAGATCAGGTAGACGACGATAACCTTGTGAGGGCAAGTTAAGTTATTTGCCGGCGTCCCCGTTTGGGACAGTTTAGTTTGGCCACGACGGTGGCAGGTGTCAGAAGTGACACAGGGGCCACCCAGGACGTGACCCGGAAGGGGAATGATTGTCGGTGGTACGATAGAAGGGTCACAGGTTAGGCGAGTTTCGTTGGACGAATGTCCATGGTGTGGGTAAAGTGCGCAACCTCTAAAGAGTGTAAGAATCTATTCGAATAGCCGCGTCCACTGTATTGACACAGTCCGCACTAGGTCACACTGCATGGTCAACAATAATGATGGAAGAACTCATCTTAAGCTCAGACGTGATCTGTGGGTCACTAGTGCTCCGGGGGTCATGGTGTGAACCCGGAGGAGAGTAAGTTGGTAACCAGTAACGATAAGTGAGCATCTTAAAGCATGCCTGTTTCCTAAGCATTTAACCTAGTCACTGCCATACTGTTGTTTGCTGCACTGTTTTGGTTGTTGTGAGCTTGCGAGTACATTCCAAGTACTCACCTGGCGTATCATGCCAGATGCAGGAGAAGCCGAGTGTTGGGGATGTTTACCAGCATATAGACCCGGCAGGGTGTTGACCCGGCCATAGAACAGGTTCAGCGGGACAGCTTACTGCGGGGCTGAAGGACTGTTGGTGGGCCGGCTTAGCGAGGCCCGGTGAGGATAGGCCGGCTTAAGCAGTGGGCCGGCTCACGAGAAGACCGACTTGGAGAACAAGTAGGAAAGAGTAGGATGCGGGTCAAAGAGCGACCCGGACTCTCATGTAATCTAGGGTTCCACCTGTGTATATAAAGGGGAGCACCTATACAAAAAGACTTAAGTTGCGATCTCCTCGAGAGCTAGGTTAACGAATCCGCATCCTTCTAATCGAGATCTACAGCAATATAATCAAGCAGGGCGTAGGCTTTACCTCCACGGTGAGGGGCCGAACCTGGGTAACCCGGCCTCTTCTCGTTCCCGATCAACCCCGTTAAGCTTCCACCTTCGTGCGATGGCCTCATCTCTAAGTCCTTTCACAAGGGCATCTGTCATGTTAAAACCACAACAGTTGGCGCCCACCGTGGGGCTGACGCACGGTGGAGTTGAGTTCTTAGCGGGATCTCTTCCAGGGTTCGGGAAGTACGCGGTTGGCATGATGACCAAGAGCCGCCGCGGGAAGTTCTACATCGACGATTCATACTGGGGCCCCGACGCCGACTCGATCGAGTACGGGTACCGGGTCCCCTTCAGCAAGATCCATACCTTCATCGGCGTGGTCGGCGAGCCGGCCGCCGGGTTGGAGAGCATCACCGGAGTTGAGTCGGCATGCCATGCTGGCTAGCGCCAGGCGAGACCCGGCCCTCGTCAAGCCGGCAAAAACCATGCCTTCGTCGGTTTCACCCAAGGGGTGGCCTTATCGGAGAACTCCCTGTCGCAGGATGACACGCTCGTCCAATCAGATTGACGGTGTCCTGGACTAGGGGGTACTCACCACATCGTCTCCCGACCAGGTGGGTTGAGCCGAGGACCCCCATGGCGGTTCACTAATGGGCCACTTCGGGCAGCCCATGCCGAATACAAGGAAGATTCCACAAGACTTGGCACCCAAGACAAGGACTCTTCTAAACCCTAGGCCTCCGGTGCATATATAAACCGAGGCCAGGCTAGTCAATAGATGATCTCATATTCATTAGAACAATCTCGTGATAGATACATGTACTCTGTACTATATCCCATATGAATACAATCAAAAGCAGGACGTAGGGTATTATCTCTTCGAGAGAGCCCGAACCTGGGTAAAATCCTGTGTCCATATTACCATCGCTCCAAGACGCCTAGATTAGGACCCCTACTACGAGATATGTCGGATTTGACACCGACATTGGTGCTTTCATTGAGAGTCTGCTGGGTAGTCGACGCGGTGCGATGGGAATTCAGATCGGCTCCACCGCGATCTACGCGTCGGAACCGAGCTACATCGTCAGCGTCGGCATCTTCGTCGCCGACCCGACTGGTCACCTTGGCTGGACCGAGGACTAGGTTTCTCTTCGGATCATCAAGTTCGGACGAATGTCTTCGTCATCATCAACTCCGATCTCATCCGGGATCATGGAAAAATCGTCCATGGTGCTCGGGGGCTCAACGTCAACATTGCCCTCGCACGATCATGCAGTTTTTTCTGGACAGCGGATTCGTGTTCGCCGTCCCCGTCTCCTCGAGTGTCGTTTTGACAAATCCTTTAGTGGAATTGTGCGGAATTGAGTCTATAATGACCCCGTAAAATTTCTTCATATTCCGATGTAGGAATCTCCGGCGATCTACGATATACCGGAGTCCTGTCAAATCTGGACGTGAATCTGGACGAGTTTATAGTGAGGAGTCCAGCATCCAGCTCGGACATCCTTTGGAAGATCCAACCATTGATCGGCTGTGGAATTCCTATATCTACCATCCCTCAAAATTTCAGCTCGATCCGACCGTTCAAACTCCGGGAACAGTCCGAGGAGTGCGTCAATTTTCGGATCTGTTTTCTGCGCGAAAACGAATCCGACCCGAGTTCATCTTTTTCATGAACAGATTATCGGACATCCTTTTTGAAGGGAATTTTTTATAAGTATTGTGTCCTCAAACACGTGCCCACAAATTTTGAGCCTTTTCCGAGGCGATCTTCGTCGTCGCGCCGGTGTCAAACCAGCCCGGTCATGTTGCTCCATGGCTGCCGACCTGCGCCAGCATCGACTGCGCCGTCGCTTCATCGAGCCGACGACAACCACCTTGGATCATCACCTCGGCGAGCCGACCAAGATTTCGGCACCGCTCTCCCTAATGATCGTCAAGATAACATCGTCACCATACGGATTGCACGGGTCGGGCGCACCAGCATCGCCGCGCGGTCACTTCTCAAGCCAGCATTGAGCGCGTCATAAAGTTTTGACCTGCGTCGGCATCGCCGTGCCGTTGCTTCTTCGAGCTGACGTCCACCTCACCGACCTGCTTCGACACCTCGGCTGGCATGGGGGTTGCAACGTCACCTTACTGACCTGCTCCGACACCTCGGCTAGACCGGGGGCTTCGCCATCTCTTCATCAACCTACTCCGGAGACTTCGGCGTCACCAGCTGATCAGCTTCGTCACCTCAGCTGGACCGGGGGCTTCTCCTCGCCACATCGACCGTACTGTGTCGCTACTTTGGAGTGTCGAGCTCCTCGCTCAGCCACCTCGGGCTTGGGGTCTGGGACCTCGATCAAGCCAAGGACTATGCGTCTTCGTCCCGCCACAAGCCCACACCACGTCATCAACGCCGAGCACATTAACCAGCTAAGTCGCTTTCATGCTCAACTTTTTTAAATGTTCAATTTTTGTTCGGTTCGACCAAGCATTATATTTATGTTAAAATCTGTTTGTTAAAAACGAGGTTCGTTAAAAACCGCTTCTTTTTCCCATGTTAACTGGGGGCTCTTAAATTTATATGAGCCGTTATAATAAGTGTTTTCTTCTTAGTCGTTGCAAAGTCTTTTTCTACTACTCCTTTTTCCGACGTGAGTGTGTGGTCAATAGCCGGATAGCCTGGTTTCTCTCTAAAGCCGCTCGAGTTTAGTTCGCTAAACTGGCCTGAGAAGCACTCCGCCTTCGGGATAGGAGGTTGAAGCCGAAGGCTGACCCGCTTGAAGTCTGGTTTTGCTCGGGAAATCTTTCCCGACCCGCAGTTCGGCATCTTTCTGCCGAGCTGCACCTCGGCGTTGTCAAAACCATAAGCCTCGTAGTACAATGTCGGATGCCTTTAAAGCATCAGTAATATCAATGGGGGGGCTGCGACTAGAGCCGAACCCACCAAAAGCCAAGGTACTCTATGGAGTCCTCGGCCAAACGTTCTCGGATATTGCTTTATATGCATCCGTTTCGAATTGTGTCTTCGGTCAATAGTTGGGTTGCCCGGCTCCTGTGCTTGCCTCCTACGTTCTGCTTTGTTCGGCTAGGTGTGCAAAGGGAGAACCACTGCAATTGTACTTCTGATTTAACTGGTCAAGTACCTCAGTGGAGAAAGCCGAAAACTGACTGTTACAATGAGCGCAAACTGGTCAGCGATCCGATGACTGTGTCAAACTATCGATCGATAGAGGTTACCCCGTGGGCCTTTCATAAAATTGGCCGAAGTGTTAATGGCTTGACCTCGGCTGACGCCGAACACTAACCGGGGGCTAGTAACTGGCCTCCCAACTTTAAACTCCTATGACTAAGTGAAAGTTATAAAGCCTGGATATCTGATTGCCTTGTTTCCGCAAACACAACCGCCTCCGGGCTCCGAGACGTCGGCTAAGGGTTGTCTTGTTACTGCGGAAACACCCTGCGTAGCATCTACAAAGGGGTAGAAGCCGACGATGGGCCACTTTCAAATTATAAACAGTCGCAACGGAGTCAAAATAACATATAGCATAAAGCTGCAAAATACAGCTTAAAAGCTGACTACCACAAACATGCGCAAATTCAATCGGCCGATCAGCTTGCTTTCATAAAAGTGTTCGGCTTCTCCGAGGTCGCTAATAGAAAAGCAGTTCGGCCGTCTTTGAAAAAACTGTGCAATTCTAACCTCGAGTTTTTGGTATAAAACACTTCGGACATATAAAAGAGTCTAATAAACCGTACCAGGGGCTCCTTGAGGCACCTCGGCACAGTTACTTTGGGCCTCCTGGAGAGTCCGATGTATTCTCAGCATTTGTATCTAATATACGGACGAACCCTTCCCATAAATTGTTATAAAGCCACAATATGCATCAATTTGACTTGAGATCTGGCCAAGCTGGGTTGTCTGGCGCCTGTGCTTACCCCCTACGTTCCCGATTGTTCGGCTAGGGGGTAAAGGGAGCACCTCTGTGATTGATACTACCGGGTTATCCGGGTTAGTACCTCAGACTGGGTGAAGCCGAAAGCTAGCAATCTCAAGAATATAATTGGTCGGCAACGGCGGAAGTGAAAATCTTGGTTTTTTAATGCCAAATACTTCGGGAATTTTCCCCGAATTGATCTTCACTATTTTTCTCCCACTTAGATCGGAGGTGAAGTTACATCATCCTGCTTAGCATGACAACCCAAAGAAAGGAACCGATAGCGGGACTATTTTCTTTGGAAGATGTTTCTTACGTTAAATAGTAATATAACATATCTCTCCGCGTACCTTTGTTTATAAAACCGTATGGCCGGATTGCCTTGTTTTCCGTAAATCTTTGCCCTTATAACGGCTTTATAAACTAGGAAAACACTCCTCGACTACTGGCCGAGAAGGTTCAAGCCGATGGTCGGTCAACAAAGTTTGTATAATGCGGATCCGAGCATTAATGATGTAAAGTACTTTGATACATAGAATCATTACACATACTGGACAAAGTTAATTTACTTCCAGTCGTCTATTAAAAAGTCGAGGGCACAGTCTTGTTGAGACAGCCGAGCAGCCGGAATTGAATTTTGTGTCAAACGAATATCGATCCTTAATTTGGCCTCCCGTGTCCAAATTAAGGCTCGGGGGCTACTGCATTGACGATTCAATGCAGAAAATATAAGTGCACAACAGTTTTCGAGGAGATTACGATCCTCAGGTTGGTCGGCCGCACCCAACCTGAGTCTCGAGGACTATGCACACCGTGTTTCTGTTCCTAAGTATGCTGCCGAGCTAGGAGTTGATCCTCAGGCCAATTTCGCGAATCGACCTGAGTCTCAGGGGCTACTGGGATCAGCGGTTTTATGTTATCCTTCCGGTGCATCTCGGATTTTAGGCCAACACACACCTTGAGGGCTACTGGCTATACATCTCGGCAGAGAATAAATTGCACCAATCCGCAAAAAAGAGCCCACGGCCGAGGTGGTGCACCACCTCGGAAGCAGTCCGGCATAAAGCTCGGCTGCGAGTGGCTGGCTCCATAGAGAACTTTTTCGGCATTAAGCTCGGATAACCTCCTTCAAACTTTTTCAAAGACGAGGTACTCTATGTTGGGGAACGGAGCATGAATTTCAAAAAATTTCCTACGCTCACGCAAGATCTATCCATGGAGATGCATCTCTACGAGAGGGGAGAGTGTGTCTACGTACCCTAGTAGACCGTTAGCGGAAGCGTCTCACAACGCGGTTGATGTAGTCGAACAATCCTTCGAGCTCCACCGATCGAGTACCGAACGTACGGCACCTTCGAGTTCTACACACGTGCAGCTCGTTGACGATCCTCGCCTTCTTGATCCAGCAAGACGTCGAGGAAGTAGATGAGTTCTGTCAGCACGACAGCGTGGCGACGGTGACGGTGAAGTGATTCCGGCAGGGCTTCGCCTAAGCTCTCCGAAAATATGACCGAGGTGGAAAACGGAGATCGGGGCACCGCACACGGCTATGGGACAATTGTGTGTCTCCAAGGGGTGCCCTTCCTCCGTATATAAAGGAGGGAGGGGGGAGGAGGCAGCCAAGGGGCTGCGCACCAAGGGGGGAGGAGTCCTACTAGGACTCCCCTTAGGAGGTGGCGCACCCCTTCCCCCAATCCTACTCCAAGTAGGATTCCTACTTGGTAGGAGGGGGAGAGGGAGAAGGAAGGGGGGGGCGGCCCCCCAACCCCTGGCCCAATTCGGATTGGCCCTAGGGGGGGTGCACCAGCCCCCTGTGGGCTGGTTCTCCTCCCCTACGTGGCCCATGAGGCCCATGTGGCCCCCCGGGGGGTTCCGGTAACCCCCCGGTAATCCAATAAAGTCTCCGGAACATTTCCGGAGTCCAAATACAACCTTCCAATATATAAATCTTTACCTCTCGGACATTCCGAGACTCCTCGTCATGTCCGTGATCTCATCCGGGACTCCGAACAACATTCGGTCACCAATCACATAACTCATATAATACTATATCGTCATCGAACCTTAAGTGTGCGGACCCTACGGGTTCGGGAATGATGTAGACATGACCGAGACAACTCTCTGGTCAATAACCAACAGCGGGACCTGGATGCTCATATTGGTTCCTACATATTCCACGAAGATCTTTATCGGTGAACCTCATATGACAACATACGTTGTTCCCTTTTGTCCAGCGGTATGTTACTTGCCCGAGATTCGATCGTCGGTATCTAATACCTAGTTCAATCTCATTACCGGCAAGTCTCTTTACTCATTCCGTAATACATCATCTTGCAACTAACTCTTTAGTCACGGTGCTTGCAAGGCTTCTGTGATGCTGTATTACCGAGAGGGCCCAGAGATACCTCTCCGATAGTCGGAGTGACAAATCCCAATCTCGATCCATGCCAACTCAACAAACACTTTCGGAGATACCTATAGTGCACCTTTATAATCACCCAGTTACGTTGTGACGTTTGATACACCCAAAGTATTCCTACGGTATCCGGGAGTTGCATGATCTCATGGTCAGAGGAACGTGTATTTGACATAGTGAAAGCAATAGCAATAAACTGAACGATCATTTGCTATGCTAACGGTTGGGTCAAGTCCATCACATCATTCTCCTAATGATGTGATCCCATTATCAAATGACAACTCATGTCCATGGTCAGGAAATCTTGACCATCTTTTGATCAACGAGCTAGTCTAGTAGAGGCTTACTAGGGACACAGTATTTGTTTATCTATTCACACATGTATTTAGTTTCCGGTCAATACAATTCTAGCATGAATAATAAACTATTATCATGAACGGGGAAATATGATAATAACTAATTTATTATTGCCTCTAGGGCATATTTCCAACACTCTATGCCTCCTCGGATATAATCCGGTGCTGGAGCTCGGATACAGACCGGCGTTGGAGCTCGGCTGCTAAAATGTACCTCGGATGTAGACCGGCGTTGGAGCTCGGCTGCAAAAGACACCTCGGATGCAGTCTGGCGTTGCAGCCCGGATGCAAGAGGACACCGCCGCACGGGAAAAACTTCGAACCCGAGGTATGGCGTAAAAAAGTAACAAGGCATTGATAAAGGCCAAGAACCTAAAGGGGCTCCTCGGATACTCGACGTATGAACTCTTCGGATACACCTCGGCGATCCTCAAGATCGGAGATGGGAAGATTTGTTGAACCAGTTTTCAAGACCGACGACCGAAGACGAAGAACAATTCGGAAGAACCGAGGAGCGTCCCCAACTTGAAGACCGGATCAGGGGGCTACTGACGGTTTCCTGGACTAGGGGGTACTCACCACATCGTCTCCCGACCAGGTGGGTTGAGCCGAGGACCACCATGGCGGTTCACTAATGGGCCACTTCGGGTAGCCCATGCCGAATACAAGGAAGATTCCACAAGACTTGGCACCGAAGACAAGGACTCTTCTAAACCCTAGGCCTCCGGTGCATATATAAACCGAGGCCAGGCTAATCAATAGATGATCTCATATTCATTAGAACAATCTCGTGGTAGATACATGTACTCTGTACTACATCCCATATGAATACAATCAAAAGCAGGACGTAGGGTATTATCTCTTCGAGAGAGCCCGAACCTGGGTAAAATCCTGTGTCCATGTTACCATCACTCCAAGACGCCTAGATTAGGACCCCTACTACGAGATATGTCGGATTTGACACCGACACAGATGGCGAGTCCTCAATGGGAGAAACCGAGTCAATTCTTCCGCTGCATGATGGAGGGCTCAGGCACACGGACGTCTTTCCGGAGAGCCCTGATCCGCCTCGCTTCGCGGTGGTGTACATGGCGGGTAGGCAAGATCCAGTGCGTGACCCGACCAATCCGACGGCGGGGCAGAACAACCTGCTGGCCGGCTCAGGAGGAGCCGGCGACTCAGCCACCGGCTCTCAGAAAACCGGGGTTCAAGCACTCGCAGACTTGATGACTACGCTCACAGCCCTGTTGACCGAGCCGGTCACTGCAGAGAACGCGGCGGCGCGCAACGCGGAGATCACAAAGTGTCGCGAGCAGATGGCCAAGATCCAAGAGGATATCAATGCAGAGAACGCCCGCATGGCGCAGGAGCAAGCACGGATGGCCGCGGAGAGGCAGCGTCTGGATGAGGAGGCGCATTATCTGAACCGCCGACAGACCGAGTCGGAGCTCGTTCACAGGAGGCGTCATCAGAACCGGCTTCCAGCTAATCTCGAGCCGACTCAGCTGTTCACCACACCGCCGGCTCTGGCGAACCCGGGGGCTGGAGTTATCCCTATGGGAGAGCCGCCTTTGCAATAGCCGGTTCAGCCGCGAGAGCCGGCCCAGCATCGCACCCCAGACCAACAGCAGCAGCCGCTGTCTCACCGGTTCCAGACCCCAATTAGACACTATTCTAATCCGGTTGATAATGTGCTGGCAGCGACCCACAACTTGGCAGCTATTCCGATCGAGGGGGACGGCCCGATTCAGACAGAGGCCCGGAACGCTATTGCGATGCTCAAGACCGCAGTAGTGCAGCAGGCCAACTACTCGCATAGCCAACACTGTCTTCACTCAACCCCTCACCAGAGCCGTACCAGGAGCCAGCGTCTCGAGTCAACAGTGGTCTCCAGCAGCGCCCACCGCAGGAGAGCCGCCCAGCCGCTGGCGGATCAGCCCCATCATAGGATCCCGCAAGACGTTGCGGATGCGGCTCGAGTCCTTCGAGCGTGGGAGGAGGAAAACGTGCGTGCAGGGCATGACCCACCGGCGCACGTCAATGCGCCGGTACGAGTCAACCCGCCGCCGAATGTTAACCCGCCGGAGGTGCATCACTCGCCCGTCACAACCCCGACAGACGGCCGGCTTGGGGACTCGTCAAGCCGCATGATTGGGACTCCCTGCTTGGTACCAGCGCTGCGAGAGGCACGCATACCCCCTGATTTCAAAGGGCCTCGCAAGGTTCCTAACTATACGGCGAATTTGGAGCCCACCGAGTGGATCAAGAGTTATGAGCTGGCAATGGACTTGTTGGGTGCAAGTGAGTCGGTGTGTGCGCGTTACCTGCCTCTGATGTTGGACGGCCCTGCACGCACTTGGATGAAAAACCTACCGGCGAATTCTATCAACAAATGGCAGGAGCTGAAGGAGCGTTTCATCAAGAATTTCCAGGGGACCTGTAAAAGGCCAACCACAATCGTTGATCTCGAGCGTTGTGTCCAGCGCGAGGATGAGTCAGCCCATCACTGGGCTCGCCGGGTTGCGGAAGTTATACATAGCTCAGACAGCATCTCGGCCGCGCAAGCAGTGCTTGTTCTGGAACGAACATGTAAATTTCAGCCCCTGGTCCAGAAGCTTGGGCGACTCAAGCAAAAGGTCCAGGATATGGGAGACCTCATGGATGTCTTAACCCGGTATGCGGAGTCGGATAACACCAAGGATCCACTGTCGGATGAGGAGAAATCTGATAAGGGGAAGAAAGCCGGTGGTAAGGGTCAGCAGCAGAACAACAATAATGGTCAGAACAACAATGGCGGAAAACGTAAGGGTTATGATAGTAGCTCTGACCTGCTGACAAATACGAATACAGAGAACAAGGGTCAGTGTCAGAACGACGGCTCTAGGAGGCAGTCCACTGGTAATCGCCCTCTCACTTACGAGGAGGCTCTTAAGGCTCCTTGCCTGAAACACAGTTATAATGGTAGGCCGTCCAGTCACTCCTGGGAAAATTGCTATGTCATGCAAGAGTTCGCCAAGAGGGTCTTCCAGAATCATCATAATGGGGGCGGCAATGGCGGACAACCCGCCAAGCAGGGACCCGGCTTCTCTGGGGCCGGCTTGCAGGGGACCTTCGCAGGACCCGGCTTCCAGGGGAACAGTGGCCAAAGCGGCGGGTTTCAGGGGGCTGGTAATACTGGGGGCGGTAATCAGTGAAACAACCAGGGAAATCTGCATCAAGCTGGCGCGGCAGGGTTTCAGAGTAACCCGAAGCAGTTAAATAGCGGGCAGTACCATGTCTTCACCACCAGTACCTGCAAGCGGGATCGGAAGGTGCAGCGACGAGCTGCCCACACGGTTGAGCCGGCAACACCTTACTATCTCAACTGGTCTAAGCAGCCGGTTACCTAGAGCAGGGCGGATCATCCAGTCCTACTTGATCACCCTGGCCACCTAGGCCTGGTGGTAGCGCCACAAGTCGGCGGTTACACCCTGACTAAGGTGCTTATGGATGGAGGTAGCAGCATCAACATTTTGTACTACGACACGTTCAGGCGGATGAATCTGTCCGATAAGCAGTTAACTCCGTCCTCTACAGTCTTTCACGGCATCGTTCCTGGCAAGTCGGCCTATCCTATGGGAAGAATTTCCCTTGAGGTGGCCTTTGGCTCGGAGGATAACTGGCGTTCTGAGTTCCTGTCCTTTGAGGTGGTTAAGCTTAAGAGCCCATACCACGCCTTGTTTGGCCGGCCGGCTTACGCGCGGTTCATGGCGCGGCCATGTTACGTTTACCTGAAGATGAAGATGCCAGGACCGAGGGGAACCATCACAGTGGAAGGAAACCACAAGATTGCACTTGAGTGCGAGGAAGGAGACGCAGCTTATGCTGAGACGGCTTGCGCCGCAGAGGAGTTGCGGTACTATAAGGACAATGTTGACCCGTCTGACAGGACTTCCCTAAAGAAGCCCACCATAGAGTCTGACCCTCTGCTCAAGTTTAAGTCGGCCAGAGACACAAAACAAGTTGATTTCACCCCAGGCAATTCTTCTGAGCAGTTCACCATTGGGGCAAATATGGATCCCAAATAGGAAAGCGCGCTCATCGAGTTCATCCGTGAGAACCGAGACATTTTTGCATGGAAGCCTTCTGACATGCCAGGTGTACCGAGAGAACTCGCTGAGCACTCCCTTAATGTGGATCCCAAGTTTAAGCTAGTACGCCAGTATCTCCGTCGCTTTAATGAGGAAAGGCGGAAAGCTATTGGTGAAGAAGTGGCCCGGCTCTTAGCTGCCGGGTTCATCGCCCGTCATGTTTATATGAAATCCGGACGTGTTTGCACGAATTTTATCCGGTTAGTTCAAATAGTAGTTGAAATGTATGCGGGCAGCGTTGGATGGCGGCCTCCGGCATCAGTGTCCGCGGACTGGTCCCCTCTGTCCGCGGACGGATGCGGGAGGAAATTTGCGGGTCGCAGTTGTAGATGCCCTTATCAACTATAGGTTTCACACTTGAGTCACATAACTAGGAGGCATAATAGTGAATCATCTGATAATAAGTTGCTACTGATTTGAACTTCCATAGACAACAAACAATGTCCATAAAGACTAACACATTCCAAAATATGAACCTTCATTCTAGAATTTTCCAAAATGCTATACTGTGCACCAATACCTTGCTATATTTTTATTGTCCAAAATATGATGTAAAAAACCAGAACAAATTATTCCAAATATCATTACATAACACAAAAAAGACCGTATATTTGATGGATTCAAATGCCTAAGAAACTAGCGAGTATTGGGGTGGGGGAACTATTTCAGACCGCTTTGCTTTCGACTTGCTCTAGTAGTAATTGGTTGCTGCAGAAGAGGGACCAACGCCATACTCATTGCCATCTCCACTAAATGGAGCATCATATGAACTAGCAACCAATTCAACTTCAACATTTCCATCATATCCTTGTTGTTCGTTTGCTTACTAATAATAGTGTCATCTTGTCCAGAGATTATCTACCCTTCACCAGAGATCAGACCTGTGAGTTTTCCCGAATGTTGTAATTATACCTACAACTCCAAGTTGAAGCATGTGACATTGTCATTCGTCCTTCCTGTAACATGGTTCCATGATAAATTATAATTCAATACCATTTCTATACATGTTTTCCATTTGACACTGGAACCAATAATCTGATAGGAATACCTTCAAAGTATCGTAGCAAAGTTTTTATTATTAAATGTTGAGAATAACTCATTCATGAAGAGAGCCATATCAGTTGTAACAATGAATAAATGAAGCATCACATAGGAAGCCATTCCGTGTAAAAAAATTAGAACATCACCTCTAATCGAATAAGTTAATTAAACATCACATGAAATTGATTTCAAGCAAAGATTGTGTGCACAAAAGAAGGATAACAGTTGAATGGTATATTTGCAACACCTAACAAACATAATGTACCATGAGTGTCAACGGGTGGACTCTGTTCAGGACGACATAAAGGATTGTACAGTAGCAGTAATTTCATAGAAAAATCACAACATTAGCTCACTTTCTCAACATCATTCAGTCTGTTACAAAGCATATATCATCCATATATGTGTGCATTTTTATTCAATGACAGAGATAAATCCGTCAGATCTCGAGGTAGGGATCCTAAGCTAGGCGCCTTCGAATGATGGTAACAGGGACACAAGGTTTTACCCAGGTTCGGGCTCTTCGAGGAGATAATACCCTACGTCCTACTCTGATTGTATTATTGTGTTGGTTGTACAAAGTAC
The DNA here is from genome assembly GCA_039707655.1 of Elymus sibiricus. Taxonomy (NCBI): domain Eukaryota; kingdom Viridiplantae; phylum Streptophyta; class Magnoliopsida; order Poales; family Poaceae; genus Elymus; species Elymus sibiricus. Next base: position 129,940,224 of record CM077666.1, on the reverse strand, counting down.
AAATGGTCTACCACGAGATTGTAATGTGTGTTCCACAACCCCGGCCCTTGGTTTATATAGATACTAGGGGGGGTCCTAGGGTTACAGGATCCTAGTCGGCCACGTACGAGGAGACAAGATCCTCCACGAGTTCACCGTCTTGGAGTATATGTCAAGTGTTATGAATCTTCCGTATAATCATCATGGGTCGCCTGAAGTGGCCTAGGACAGAACCTACATGGAGGGTCCTCAGCCCGGCCCACCAGGCCGGGAGTCGGTGTAGTGAGAGACCCCTAGCCAAGACACCGTCAGCAGCCCCTGAAACGGTCTTCAAGTCTAGCCGCACCACGTTTCATCTGAACTGCTCTTCCTCTTTAAATGTCGGTCTTGAAACTGATTCACCGAAAGTATCTCCATGATCTGTAGTCTAGTGTTGAGCTACCTTCAAAGTGCCTTAAACCTTCCCGTTTCCGATTAGTGCCGTGAAAATTTGATCTGGGCTGCTCGTCGGAAATGTTCCCACATAGCTCGTCCATGGGCGTGAAGTATTCCCGCACACGGTGATTGTCGTCTGGTCTTGTTCTGACAACATAGACCGGTCTTATCCATGGGCCCACCTAGCCACGTGGAGTTTTTCCCTAGCGGTCAATGGGACGTGTGAACGTGGTGTGGGCCCCTACCAAGGTCGCGTCCCATCAAGTGAGATCATGCATACTGAAGCTCCCAGCGATTAACTGGATACCCCCTCCCCCCATTTTCGTGTGTAATTAACGCATAATCGTGGGAAAATGGGGGTTTACTACCACGCTGCTGGATTATCCCACCGCCACTTCATTTTAACCCATTGGGGGGCATAATTTGCACGCTGCACTTATCCACGTTACCTCCATGCAGAGTACCTGTTGCGTCCTCGGAACAATAAAAGGGAGGTTGGAGCCAAAGGAAATTTTTTACACCTTCACTCCTACTCAACTTCTTCTTCCTCGCACTCATGGCCGCTGCGACCAAGCCTTTCTCCACGCACTCGTCCCCGTTCTTCTCACCACCCCATCATGGTGGGTGGTCATCATCCACGGTAGACCACTGACACAGGATGGAGCATCATCCCAGCGCAGGGTGCGGCACCCACACCCAAGGGAAGATGGAAGCTTTGCACCGTTGCTCAACGGAAGTTGGACCGGCTCTCTTGTGTTGCGTACTTGCTGCTGCCAAAAGTCACCTACGCTCATCCTGGGCTTTTCGCCGATGGGAAAGCGACTCACCAGGAAGCCATTCTTCATTTGTGGGACAATGAGCAGGTATGCTTTGTTCCTTCTTAATCTGGGGCTTGGGATTCCTATCCACCCCTTCCTCCGGGGACTTCTCTATTTCTACGGCCTCTAGCTCCACCATCTCACCCCAGCCTCCGTTCTTCACATGGCATGTTTTGTCACGCTGTGTGAAGCTTTTCTCTACTGCTGGTTTCACTTCGGCTTGTGGCGGAAAATCTTTCCATCGATCTTAATTCCCACGGGTCCAAGTCGTACGAGTGCGGTGGTGCCAACATAGTTATATCTAATGGACTGGAGTACCTGAAAGGGGAATTCACAGAAGCGAACAAGAATTGGCAGGAAGAATGATTTTATTTGCATGACATGCCACTAGCCGATCCTATTCGGGCTGGCATAATTAGGATTTCTTGGACGTTCCTCCCCAGAAGAGATATTCGTGGAGGTCGAGGAGCAAGGCGCAGACTGACTCCCCAGCCGTTGCCACTTTGGCCCAGAAGATCCGCCAATTGCGTGAGCAGCAGGTGACGCTGGTTGATGTCATGATCGTGGCACTTAGCCATGGCATCCAACCACTTCAAGATCGGATCCATCTGACGTGGGAGTATAATGGTAGGGACGACTCGACCCGAGCAATCTGAGGTGGCTAGTACGAGGGTTGGTCCCTTCGGGACATGCTCTCATAGATGTTCAAGGGCAGGGCAACCATTTTTCCCAACGAGCCATGAGACTTCGGATTTTTCGCCTACAAGATGGTGCCGGTGGTATGTATTCGGTTCTTATCCTATGACCATTGACAGCGTTCGTTCGTTGGGAACTAACTTTTCCGGAACACACCTCAGCTAGAGGGATTGGAGTAGCTGCGCGCTTTGGATCCTGCCCCGACCAGCACCAAGCGGGGTCGGGGTACCACCTCCTCGATCATCCTAGATGACGATGTAATCCTCAGGCTAGCCTCAACAATTCTCAGGATGGCGGCGACGCCACAGGGGCCGGTAAGGGCCACTACGGGCTGCGGTACCGTGCCCAAAGGGCGGGCGCATTGTACATTTGCACCAGTTCCCAAGCGCCGAGGAGGCAGGTCGAGCAAAATGCGAGAAGGCAACAACTGAATAAGCATCGCGCCATGTCGGAGTGCATGCAGTTGTTGCCCCATTTCTTCTGCTGAGCCTAGGAGTAGCACCTCTGCCCAAAGGGCGAAGCCCTCGGGAACGATCAGTGCCCTTCAAGTGAGTTTATTTTGAATATTCCTTCAGCGTCGTCTCCTTTATGCCTCTGTACTGACCTTAGTCTATATTGCAGGACAGTACGCACACTGGCTGCTGAAGTGGACGGTTCCTCCTCAGGAGCTCCGGACCTGTCCTTAAGCTACGCCCGTGGTGCCATCGGGGGGACATCGTCGGCGAGACTAACCTCGCGGGTCTCCTCAACCCCTTCTCCAGACATCGATGTCAGCTATACGATGCCTACCGAGGCGGGATCAGACCCTTTGATGATCCGAGGTCACTCGGGGGCATCCCGGAAGACGACAGGGAGCAAGCGAGTGCCCCTGATTGACTCGTGGCGACGCGAGAACTTCCACCGTCTCGCCCTATTTCGCTCGTGCACGCCGGCGTTGTTGCGCCCATTCCTCCTACCACGGCTCCTGCTCCTTCAGCGGACGGGATCGAGGCGTCGCAACACCTCGTGAGGGAGAAGGAGACCGCCAAGGCCAAGGCGGCACGCCACGCGAAGGAGCAGGCCCGCGCCATCCGCCGCCTCTCCTGCTACATCTCCTCGACGTCGGATAGCGGTGCCACTAGCACGGACAACGATGACAACGATCATCCTGCCGCGGTCGCCTACACGGAGGAGATGTATCGCTGATCCGGTGACCACAAGGGCAAGGGCCTGCACAAGAAAATGGTGATCTCCGCCTCCCCGCCTCCTCTAGTTAATATAGTTTGTATCTAGTAATCTATCATGCGAACTGTGTCTTTTGGGTCTGATGAACTATGTCCGATGAACTATGCCCGACGCGAACTATGCCTTTTTGGTGGCATGTTGAACTATATCTTTTGGGTGCCATGTTGATCTATGCCCGACGCGAACTATGTCCGATTGTGTTCCATATTTCTACGTTGTCATGTTCTACGTCTGCATGCTTTGTATAAATTTGGGTGCGGATATATGAGGACTGCGGTTGTGGACACGAAGAGATGGGGTTATAGCGCCCCAGATTAGGGTTGTACGCCATCCACTTCTAAATATATTTTTTAGAGATTTCAATGCAATTACATACGGATGTATATTGACATATTTTAGAGCGTAGATTCATTCATTTTACTCTAATCTCTAAAAAAGACTTGTTTTTAGGATAGATGGTAATGGAGAAAAACACGGCGTGTTGGCGCGACGACGGCCTCGGGCACGTGGAACGGCCACTCGGCTCCAGAGGTGCCACCGGCCTGACAAAAGCGTAACCATAGACTGCCAAGTCGTCACCCCTCTACGGGTCACAACCTGCGCCACTCCTCTTCGCCCACCACAAAAATTCCCCGCCGTAGGGAAACTGCCCTTTTCTTTTCTTTTCTTTTCCCAACACAAGAGCAGCTTCTCGTGCTCGTCTCTGATCTCTTGCCGGTCGGCACCCAATTGGAAGTTTCTTTTCTCGTTGCTCTCCTCGATTGATTGACGGACGGTACCCATGGCCATGGCATCGCCGTCGTGGTCATCTTGCTGCACCTCTACCTCCACTCGTCCTCTGCCTAGTCCTCCTGCGAGCAGCAATAGCAGGAACCTATGGCGGACAAGCAGCGGCAGGAGGAGCGCCGGCGGAGGGAAGAGACAGCAGCAGCTGTCCATCTGCGCGGTGGCTGCACCGTCGTCGGCGGTGGACTACTCGGACACCGGCGCCGGCGCCGGCGACATCCCCTCGCTGAAAATCAAGCTGCTGGTGAGTGGCCGATAAGAATATTCCAGCATCTGACATAGCATTTCGTAGCCGCTCGCTCGCTTGACGGATCCTCGCATGGTTTGTGGGTGCAGAGCGCGGTCTCCGGGCTGAACCGGGGCCTCGCGGCGAGCCAGGAGGACCTGGACCGGGCAGACGCGGCGGCGAGGCAGCTCGAGGCGGCGGCGCCGGCCCCCGTGGACCTCGCCAAGGACCTCGACAAGCTGCAGGGGCGGTGGAGGCTGGTCTACAGCAGCGCCTTCTCGTCGCGGACGCTCGGCGGCAGCCGCCCCGGCCCGCCCACCGGCCGCCTCCTCCCCATCACCCTCGGCCAGGTCAGGACTCGACACCAAATCTTGAGCTCAGCTCAACTGCACCGAAAATGGTTTCAGAAATGTGACGCGGCGGAATGTTACGGACCGATCTAGGTGTGGCGGCGCTACAGGAGGAAGGAGGCAAGGTTAGGGTTCTGGAGGAGAAGGACAGCTTCTCGCTCACAGCCAGTTCACGATTCAGTTTCTCGATACCCCACACTTACAAGGCTCCATCCTAGTTAAACAAGAATGAAGAGAGCACGCAGGCTCTGTTACGCACGGCCAGCTACAGGCCCAGTCCAGCGACTCCAACCGGCCCTTCTCGGTCTTCCTTCACGCTGACGCTGGGACCGATAGGTCCCGTTCCACCTGGCGAGTCGGGTCCCTCTTGTCGGGGCGTGACATTCGCCCCCTCTTGAGTGCCGGCTTGTCCCCAAGCCGGCGCCATCGGAAAACGAAGCTGAAGATCTTGTGGTTCCTCCCAGGTAGCCAAGGAAGACGGTAGCTCACTTCATTGAACCAGTACGCGCGGTTGGAGTGTACCTTGCGCCTTGATGAGCTTGTGTTCCAGGATGGACGCGGGCTGGTGTTCTGCCTGCAAGATTGTGTTAGCCGGGGGTAAGGTAGTGCTCACCGGAATGTCAGGGGCGACCATTTTCTTCAGCTGGGAGACATGCACCACCGGGTGGATTTTACTGCCCTCAGGAAGTGCCAGTTTGTAAGCCACCGCGCCAACACGAGCAATGATCGGGTAGGGTCCATAGTACCGGAAGGCCAGCTTCTGATGAGGTCGTTGCGCCATTGATGTTTGAACAAATGGCTGGAGCTTGAGGAACACTAAATCACCAACAGCAAACTCACGATCTGTGCGGTGCTTATCTGCTTGTTTTTTCATACGATCCTGGGCACACTTGAGCTGCTGCTGCAGATGTTGCATCATCACGTCGCGCTCCCGCAGCCAAGACGCCAGGTCGGGCACAGAGCACTCTTCAACTTGCACCACACCAAACTCACGAGGCAAATGGCCATAGATCACTTCGAACGGTGTGCGCCCGAGCGAGGAATGAAACGAGGTATTATACCAATATTCAGCAAGGAAAAGCCACTTACTCCAGTTGCCCGGACAAGAATGGACTGCACAGCGAAGATACCCTTCCAAGCATTGATTAACCCGCTCTGTCTGGCCATCCGTTTGAGGGTGGTACGACGAGCTCATGCGTAGTTGAGTCTGAGATAGCTTGAACAGCTCCTACCACACGGCACTGGTGAATATTCGATCGCGGTCCGAGATGATGGCTAGTGGTAGGCCATGCAGACGAAAGATATTCTTCATATAAACAGTTGCCACCTTCAGCGCTGTGAATGGATGAGTCAGGGCCACAAAGTGAGCATATTTGGAAAACTTGTCTACGACCACCAAAATGACGTCGTAGCCACCAGATCGAGGAAGGCCTTCGATAAAGTCCAACGACACCACTGCCCAAGGCTTCTTTGGAATGGGTAAGGGCTGCAACAACCCAGCAGGTGATATCCGTTCAGTTTTGGCTCTCTGACAAGTCACACACGCCCTAATATACTGCTTTATCATGTCCTTCATCCCCTTCCAGTAAAACAGCCTCTTGATGCGATTGTAGGTCGCATGAAACCCCGAGTGACCCCCAGCAGCACTATCATGTAAGGAAGTTATCAGCGATCTCTGGGTGTCTGTATCAACCCCCACCCAAATACGGTCATGGTACCGGATGATGCCATCTTTCAGGGAATACCCGTGTTCGTCCGGCGTCTGTACCGCCAACTGGGCCAGTTTCTGTTGTTCTTCCGGATCCGCGCGATAGCTCAGAGTAATGACTTCCAGTCAGGCCGGCTTGCAGACGGACACCGCCACCACTTCTGCATCTGTAGGGTGATCGCGGCGAGAGAGAGCATCCGCGGCTCGGTTAGTGACCCCTGTTTTGTACTGGATGACGAACTGCAGACCCACTAGCTTGGTAAACGCCCTCTGTTGGATTGGCGTGTTCAGTCGTTGGTCTGTAAGGTTGAGCAAGCTCTTTTGGTCAGTCTGGATGGTAAATTCAGCATGTTGCAGGTATGGCCTCCAGTGATCAATTGCCAACAGGAGGGCGAGGCATTCTTTCTCATAGGCAGAGAGCCCGATGTTCTTTGGCCCCAATGCTTTGCTAAGGTAAGCTACAGGATGTGAGTCTTGCATCAGAACTTCTCCCACACCTGTTGCACTTGCGTCCGTCTCAACGACAAATCGCTTGGAGAAGTCGGGCAACGCTAAGACGGGCGCTTCAATCAGTGATCGCTTCAGCTCCTTGAATGTTGTATCAGCTATAGGTGTCCAGACAAAGATCGCCCCCTTCTTCAGCATATCTGTCAGTGGCCTCGAGATCACCCCAAAATTTCTAACAAATTTACGGTAGTATCCCGCCAATCCAAGGAATCCCCTAAGCTTGCGAACTGAGTCTGGCTTTGGCCAATCTCGAACTGCCTGAATCTTAGTGCTATCCGTGGCAACACCGGCGTCACTGATCTGATGCCCCAAATAGTCGATGCGATTCTGTGCGAAGGTGCACTTAGACAGCTTTGCCTTCAACCCATTGTCCAAGAGTAACTGCAGGACAGACCGGAGCAGCCCCACATGATCGGGCCAGGTGCGCGTGTGGATAAGAATGTCATCCATAAAAACAAGCACTCCCTTACGGAGGAGGGGCGAGAGCACCAAGTTCATGCCACCTTGGAAAGTGGCTGGCCCTCCTGTGACCCCATACGGCAGTACGCGGAACTGGAAGTGCCCTTGATGGGTCTTAAAAGCTGTTTTTGGCTCATCTTCTTCGACAACCCGGATCTGGTGGTAGCCTGCTCGAAGATCCAACTTGGAGAACCAGCAGGAGCCAACCAATTCGTCAAGGATCTCGTCAATTATCGGTAGTGGATAGGTGCTTTTCAATGTGATGGCGTTTAAGTGACGGAAGTCCACACACATCCTCCATGACTGATCTTTCTTACGCACCAAAAGCACCGGTGACGAAAATGGGCTGACACTAGGAACTATCAGTCCAGCCTTTAAGAGTTCCTTGACTTGAGCCTCAATTTCATTCTTCTGTTCTGGTGTATATCGATAGGGGCGAATGTTCACTGGTTTTGCCCCCGGAATCAACGGTATCGAGTGGTCCCATGATCTGTGTGGAGGCAGGTCAGTTGGTTCCGCAAACACCTGTTGGTACTCGTCGAGCAACCGCTGAATCTCACCTTGAACAGGAGTGACATGCAGATCAGGACCGATGGCATGGAGAAGTACCACATGAGAAATTGCATCCATTTCCTCCAACCTGTGCAGTTGCGCCGAAGAGATGGTCTGGACAGGCTCCATTTTACTCTGTACTCCTGTAAGCATGATTAGCGCCCCTTCATGCTGGAACTAAAGTTGTTTGGCCGTCCAGTCAATCCACATGGGACCGCAATCCTCGAGCCAATCCATTCCCACAATCATGTCGTAGCATCCCAATGAGAGGACCCGGAGATCAGTCGCAAATTGGTGCCCTTGGACCTGCCATGCACAAGCTGGAATGACTCCTGTACAAGACATCACACCTCCATCAGCAATCTTGACTACCATTGGTTTCTGTAGGCGAATCTGTCCCTGCACGTGCTCTGCAACTTCTTCACTGACAAAGCTATGTGAGCTGCCCGAATCGACCAGGATTAACACCTCCTTGCCTGCAATTGAGCCCACCAGCCGCACTGTGTGAGGAGTAGTCTGTCCTGTTGTAGCGACTTTGGATATGCACATGAGTACTTCTTCCTCGTCCTCTAACCCAAGCATCACTGGTTCCACTTGATCTGCTTGCAGTATCTCCAAAAGTTCCTCCACAATGTGTAATTGGACAGTTGGTCCACATTGGTGTCCTGGCCCCCATCTTTCTCCACATTTGAAGCATAATCCGCGCATACGGCGGTAGTTGCGGAGGGTGGCAATTCTATTATCGCCAAGGGCTTGCTCGCGCTGATCTGGTGCACGGGCTGCTTCTCTGGCTCGATGATCATCAGCAGCCGCTGGCGGACCCGGCAGCATTTGTCGAGCCGGGGGCACGCCCAGGGCCAGCAACGGCCGCGGCGCCTGCTGTCTTGGCGGAGCCGCGTCCTGACGCCGGTACTCCCGTCGCGGTAGCGCCTCCAGCAGCTCCTCCTGTAACAAAGCAAGAGAGAAAGCAGTTTCCAAATCTTTTGGCTGATGAAGCATAACTCCAGCTCTAATCTCAGTTCTAAGCCCTTCCAAGAATTGAGTGGTAAAATAGATAGGATCAAATGCAGGATTGTGAGCTAATATGTGATGCATCAACTCCTCAAAGCGCTGCATGTATGCACTCACTGTGCCCGTTTGTTTCAGTGTATTGAACTGCCTAATGTGTGCTTGATACTGCTCACGCCCGAATTTGGTACTCAGCGCACCACAGAGCGATTCCCAGGTGAACACAGTGTGTTGCGATTCGTGAAGTTGCAGCCAACGGGCTGCATTGCCTGTGAAGTGTAAAGTTGCCAACCGAACCCACATCTCCGGTGCAATTCCAAAAACATCAAAGTATTTTTCACATCTATTTTTCCAGTACTGGGGGTTGTCCCCATCGAAGGATGGAAAATCCATCTTCGGCAGTGCCCAATGCGCATGATGTGAGTAATATGAGTGTGATTGTTCCTGAACTTCCCCCAAACCTACAGGCTTATGCAGATTTAAGTCGGTCGAAGGGCGAATTTCAGAGGAAGGAGAACACGCACCCTTGACCGGAGGTGGCAATTGGGTGGTGACCAACCCATATGCCTGCCCCCCGGAGTTGTCGATCGCGCCGTGGCCGTCGGGCCCGTGGTTGCGCCGGTCGGAATCCGTCGCCGTCGACCCCAAACGCACCACTGCGTCGCCCTCCGGGATCGGATCCGGAGGCGCCGCGAGCAGGGGATGAAGGGCGATGCGCCCCACTTGCGTGCGTAACTCGTCGACTTGCTGTTGGAGATGAGTGACCGCCGGCCTCCAGAGCTCCAGGGACTGCTGGATCGCGTCGAGGCGGGCCTCGTTGGCCACCCGCCCGTCGTTGACGGCCTTGGCCAGGGCCGCGATTTGTTCCTCCATCGCCGCCGCTAGATGTCTGGTAACTTGGCTTTGATACCAGATGTTACGGACCGATCTAGGTGTGGCAGCGCTACAGGAGGAAGGAGGAGGGTAGGTAAGGAGGAAGGAGGCAAGGTTAGGGTTCTGGAGGAGAAGGACAGCTTCTCGCTCACAGCCAGTTCACGATTCAGTTTCTCGATACCCCACACTTACAAGGCTCCAGCCTAGTTAAACAAGAATGAAGAGAGCACGCGGGCTCTGTTACGCACGGCCCAGCTACAGGCCCAGTCCAGCGACTCCAACCGGCCCTTCTCGGTCTTCCTTCACGCTGACGCTGGGACCGATAGGTCCCGTTCCACCTGGCGAGTCGGGTCCCTCTTGTCGGGGCGTGACACATTCCCAATTGTGCTTGTGCTCGTCAGGTGTTCCAGAGGATCGACGTGGTGAGCCAGGACTTCGACAACATCGTGGAGCTCGAGCTCGGCGCGCCGTGGCCGCTGTCGCCGGTCGAGGCCACGGCCACACTGGCACACAAGTTTGAGATCACCGGTGAGATGCTTCTCGATTCTTCACGCCTTTTTTGCTTGATTGATGGGTGTTTACTGAATTCTGATGGCTGCCACTGCCAGGAATCGCAAGTATCAAGATCAACTTCGACAAGACGACGGTGAAGACGAAAGGCAACCTGTCCCAGCTGCCTCTGCTGGAGGTGCCCCGCATCCCGGATAGCCTCCGGCCGCCAACGTCCAACACCGGGAGCGGCGAGTTCGACGTGACCTACCTCGACGACGACACCCGCATCACCCGAGGGGACAGGGGGGAGCTCAGGGTGTTCGTCATCTCATAAGCTGATTTTTGTTGCAATCTCTCTCTTTGTAGTGCTCCAACTTTTTTTTGGCCCCTAAACAGGAGTCTTGTACTAGTTCTATGCCTTTTGTTTTTACCCGAATAGTATGGTAAATAGAGGCTAACGTGCGCTTTGTCACACCGTTCTTCACTTATGATGATATTCGCCCGAATAGCATGTTCAAGCGGTGTTTATCGTATATCGTGTTCAGCCGCTATTGAGATGATATTCGTTCTAAAAGGAGAGTGGAGTTGTTCGTCGCGTGATTGCCATGCCAGCCGACGGCGGTTGTGTGAGCACAGCTCTTATTCCATGTTGAAACTATGAAATTGCTGCTATAATGCTCAAGTGGGCCGACAATTAAGCTCTCGCCCGCTTAGGTTTTATTTACGCTCGCTCCACTTCTAACTCAGAAAACCTGCTATTGTGTTTTTTTATTTTAAAAACTTTGATAACACATGTTTTAAAAACTTGGATTTTACAAAATGTTGCGAATTAAAAAACCAAGAATTTTACAAAAATGTTCGTAATATTTTTTGTGTGGATTTCAAACAATGTTCACGAATTTGAAAAAAAAAGTTCACAAATAAAAAAAGAGACTTAAAAATGCTCATGAATTTAAAAATGTTTGTGGATTTTAGAAAAAGTTCACATTTTTTAAATGTTCATGAACTAAAAATGTGAAAAATAAAAATTTGAAAATAAGAAGGAATAATAAACATGAAAATAACAATAATAAAACTATTAAAACCAATAGAAAAACATCAAAAGGTAAGAAAAACAAAAAACCAAGAAAAACCTTTTCAAAACCAAAAAAAAATCCGACAAGCCCATTATGGTTGGGTGTGTGTTACTCCCAGCCAGAAACACACAACCACCTGCTGCTATAATTTTTCTCAAAAAAAAAAAAAACCCTGCTGCTATAATGCTCAAGTAGGTGGACAATGAAGCTCTCGCTGGCTTAGGTTTTATCTAGGAAGCTTAGTATATTAGAAGATTGTTCATTTTCTTGTTAGTCTTCTAACCCAACCTTTGGTTGCTAAAGTAGCAAAAGCTCTATGGCCACCCTTCTTACCTAAAATTATTCTCACATCCTAACTAGAGGAGAAAGAATATGTATGTAAACAGTGGCGGAGCTTCATGATGGCCAACCTGGGCCATGCCCCCCTCCCCCCGGCGCATAGAAAAACATTTGTACATCCCTTAATATTAGACCTATTTGTCCACTAAAAATTAGATCATAGTAGTTGTGTTTGCCCCCTCCCCCCCATGATTTTGGCCCAAGCTTCGCCACTCTATGTAAGCATGTTTCTTAAAAACCTGGAACAAAGAGTCAAAGACGTTGAAAATGAATATATACGTCATACAAGTGTGGAACATAACACAATGAAAAGCTAAGGCCTTCAATTGCAATTTCTCTCAACAATGTTAGCATTATGTGGGCATCTCCTGAATTTCACAACCTTATATTTTTCACGGTCCACGGTTAAAAGTATATGCATGCATTTATGTAGATAATTTGGAAGCAACACTATGTGGATGATTTGGAATTTTCACTAATGGATTTAACTTTGAAGGCAAGGAACCACCTATGACTCACGTTCCAAGGTGTGAATTGGGAGAGAGGGGATGTGATGATTGAGGTTTTGGTGGCTAGTGTTGTTTAAGGAGGTCCTGCAACTTCTCTCGTCGCTTAATACGGAAGAGCATCTACAACCGTACCCCTCAAATTACTCCCCCCCCCCCCCCCCTAATACGTCCGGGCGGATGACCCGGTCACTGACCCGTCATGAAATTGCCACCCAACAGAATGCCTTAAACCAACCCTATACGTCTAGTATGTCCCCCACGCCCCAAATCCAACCTTATATGGGACGGATATGGAGACGTTCGGACGCGTCCGCCATGTCGGGCTGATGGGAGAGGTCCATCCCAAATCTCTTCAAGTCACCCCTCACCTAGCTCGACCTGCCCTATTCCTCTCCTCTCTTCTGCCTCGTCCACACAGCCGTCACCGTAGCTCCACCGCCATCATAGCCCCATCGTCGTCCATGCCGCCGCGGGACACCGCCCCGACACGGCCAACTCCTCCGGACATACACCTCGCGCTCTATGTGTTCGATGAAATGTCTGAGCAGTTTTTTATTATTATTTTGCTCATTTGTAGGCAAACGATGGATTCATGTGATAATGAGTACGAAAACAAGGACCTTGAAGAATTCATACTAAATATTTTGTCGAGGCGTCGGATTCGGATGACGAAGATGTTGAAATGATGATGATGGGCATTTAGGAAGAATTGGAGAAGCAATAAGAGCATGTTATAAACTTCAATGGTTCAATAAAGGGCAGGAGAGTTGTCCCCCGAGATAAGATCGCTAGCGCAAAGCTTCTCTACAATGACTACATAACACCGGGCCCAACATATCATGAAGGGTTTTTCAACGCCGCTTCCAGATAAACAGAAATTGTTCCTACACATAGTCGTGGAGGAGGCTGATGACTACTTCAAGATGAGGAAGGATTATTGCGAACAACTTTTCTTCCCTCCTATGCAAAAATGCACGACTGCTCCCGGGGTGGTTGCTTGGTAAAGCCGCAGATGCCATTGCCGCTGAAATCCGGATGGAAGAGACAACATGTCAGCAGACCTGGTGTTTGGATTGGAGTCCTTGAGAGAACCAGTTGCGGAGGAGATAGAAAAATTATTGACAATTAGAGTATCAAGAGGATTTCCTTGTATGTTCAGTTCAGTCCATTGCATGCATTGCAATGCAAAAACTGTCCGGTCACACCAAAGAGGTAACCATCATACTTGAAGCAATGGCATCGAAGGACTTTGAATTTGACATGCTTTCTTTGGCACACCTGGTTCTAACAATGCTATTAATGTGCTCACCTAGTTCCAGCAATCTTCTTTATTCAAGAGACTTTGTGATAAGGACATTTTTTGGCACACCTGGTCCCAGCAATCTTCTTTATTCAAGACTTTGTGATAAGGATGCTCCGACGTGATACGGGCACAACTATAAAAAGCATAAACAATGTCTCTTTGCACAAATGCAAGAAGGTGCTAGAAAGAATGTGGAAAGAGTATTCAAAGTGCTTCAAACTTGTTGGGGTATTTCGTGGAGCTGCAATGATACACTTTGCCAACTGATGAAAAATTGTGTAGTCTTAAACACCATGATTGTGAAGAATTAGGGTGAAGGGGTAACCCACATGCATGATTTTGAGAAGCCGGAGTTCAGGTCCGCCTCTTAAAATAAGATGCGAAACGGTAAACAGATCAACAGGTGTTGATCTCTCAAAATAAGTAGCATGTTGTAACTTCGATAGATCGACAACTTCAAGATCAACAGGTGTACATGATCTTGTGAAAGGACCCATGCAAAATCGATGATTTTATGTTATGCACTCCAAATAAATTTCATGTTTGACGGATGTAAATCTTATTTCCACTTCTTCCCAGCTAAGGGCTATCTAGATAGCACATCCAACCATACCGAGATGCACCCCAAAAAACGAACAAAGAGAAGCTGAGCCAACCAGCGCAGCATGGCAGATTCTAAAGATTTGCAAATACACATGGACTACGCTTGTTTGTTTAAAGTTTGACCATATCATTTATCAATAGCGCACTGAGTAAAACAGGACACCAATGACCCATCAATGCTTCCACTGAAAATCCAAAAAACGCAAGGCTTGGCAGTCAGGCAAGCGATTTGACGAAAATTAAGGGCAGCACTTCAGCTCCACAAGTTTACTGAATCGCATCACGACTGAAAGCGTGCAACAATCATATCAAGTTCATGATGTTCGAGGCAAAAATCCATCATCACACCATAAAAGAGTTCTATTTCAAGGTTTATCCGATAACATGGAAACTCTAAACATCCTCTCCTCCTGCATTAAAGCAGCTGATGACTTCCTGACCGTTGAATTCACTCGTGCAGGGTGCCCAGAATGTCGTCCTCTCTGTAGAGGAGGTACCTGAAAAGTTTCACATGCATTAGAAAAGGCAGATAAAACTGAGAATGTAGGAGGTAGGAGCAATGGTATCTGTCTTCTAATTGTCACCAAAATGTCAGGATGAGTAAAAATAGACCATGTTCTGTTATCACCCAAAAGTTTTGGCAGAATGTTACATCTAACAACAAAGAGCATGTGAAAACTGGCGTATTAGTGGAAAGAGCTGCTATCTTTAGCAACAGCAAAAATTTCAAATCTCACAGTTAGATGTTAACACTTCGCAAGTAACACATCTGCTATGCAACTAATATTCTTATCCAAGTTAAGGCAAAATGGCTTGACGTAGCAACACAGACCGTGTGAAAGATTTAGTACCAACTACCTAGTGGCTGTGGCAGCATTTGAATGGAGCATATGAGATGGTACAGTTAGTGATATACTGATATTAAACATCACAATTTGCGTCCCAATAAAATTCATTATCCTAAGTTGATGGATGGAATAATCAAATGCTGACAAGGTATGAAAACAATTGTTTCTACAAGTGACGGAAATGTGCACTATGCTGCTGAATTAGGATGTTGCACATTGTTTTGCATCACACGCACCAAGAAAAACAATCACAACATCACCAACAGAAGTAATACGATGGTGAAATGAGTAACATACTCTTTCTCAGGAGCAAGCTTGACTTCAAGACCACCATACTCAGGCAGGAGCACATGGTCGCCTTCCTTGAGAGCAACAGGGATCAGCTTCCCTTCCTTGTCACGGCCGCCAGGGCCAACAGCCACCACCTTACCAGAGTTCAGCTGGATTCACAAGAACATTCCCAGGTCATGAACTGATTCAACAGTCAAATTATCAAGACAACTCTGAACTAATGATGGAACCTTTTCTCAAAGATAATGTGGGATCAGTTAAGTGCACTACTAATAAGAGTAATCAAGAACCGGTCAGTTAACTGCACTACTAGTAAGACTGATCAGTCATGAACAGGTCAGTTAACTGCAATTACTAATAGGAGTGATGATTGGGCATGAACTGACCAGTTTAAGTGGACTGATAGGACTATGAGACAGAACCACAGTAAAACTAGCAATCTAGTAGCATGACGAATGTGAAAAATGCAACATTGGTGGTAAAAATAAATTCTTTGTGGGAGCAGAACTGACGTCATCTTCACCAATTAAACCACAGTTGCTTAGACCAGATCATTCTAGCTAACAATCCGAAATACACAAGGCGAATCTGAATCAGCCAGTCTAGCCATACCCCCATCTGAACGAATTCCACAAGAAAACAATTTGCAAACTACGCAACTACGTATCTCTCTACCTAACAGTAACCACATCAGAATCATAAGCAATTTCCACAGAAACAGACACCCCCTCCTGTTCACAACTACTCCGTATGAACTACTGACGAACCCTGTTTTCTCGCAGATGATGACATAATGTGGGATCATTAAAGTGCACAACTAATAGCACTATGGGACCGAACTTTTGTACAACTACAGCTAGCAGTCTAGCAGCATGCCAAATTCGAAAAGTGCAGCATTGGTAAAAACCGATTCTTTGTGCAAGAACGCAGATGGATGTCAACTTGACTAATCGAATCCCAATTGCTTAAATTAGACCATTCTAGCTTAATCTACCAACACAAAGCAAATCTGAACCCCCAACTGAACGAATAACACAATAAGAACAATTTGCAACCTAAACGACTATCGCCCGCCCAAGATCTAAGCAGCCCCCACACGGGATCCACGCACAGGAGCAAGAAGTAACAGCTACCAGCAGCACCATCAAAGGGGAGGCAAGAACGGCGCGTGGTACCTGCTTGGAGGTCTCCGGGAGGAGGATGCCGCCGGCGCTCTTCTTGGGCTGCACCACCTTCTCCACCAGCACCCGGTTGAAGGTCGGGATCAGACGCCTAATCGCCGCCATCGCCGCCGACGAGATCAGATGCCGCTCTTCTTCTTCTTCTTGGGAAACAAGCAAGAAAACGAGACGCTTCCACACACTTCGCTTTTCGCCTCCTGGGGATGGTGGGGTTTAGGGTTTTAAGAGGGGAAGCGCGGTTGCGGGCGCCGTGAAATGACCGTCTTGCCCCTGCCAGCCCTAGAATGTTCCCGCCCGTGGGCCAGATCCAGCCGCGCGGTGCTTACTACGGCCCACTTAAGGCCTGTTATCGTAGGCTTGAGCCCACAAGGCGGTCCAACGTGCGAGGCAGCGCCGCCGCGAGCGAACTCCATTCCCTTTCCAATTTCTAACCTGCAGCTGCAGTCGCCGGCGGCGAGGAGGAGCTGAGAGATAGCGGACGCCGGCGGCACGAGGGAGCGGGAGGAGGATGAGGAGGACGACTTCGTCTGCCTGGATCCGTCCTTCTTCATGAACCGCAAGTAGGGGTTTGCTCTCTCTCCAGTCTCCACCCTCTCGGGGTTTACTGTTCTGATGATGAACAGCGGTGCTGCTTCGGCTTTGCCGGCGAGCTGAATTGAAAGCTTGTGTGCTGATTCCGTTGCTGGATTTGGGCAGCTACGAGGTGAAGACCTTCACCTACGGCTCCCAGGAGCTCCAACTCCTCTGCCTCAGCTCCGCCTGCAGTTAGTGCCCTCCCCTTTGCTCCTTCCTTGCCATTCTTCCAGTATAACTGGTGTCTGTGGTATGGAAATGCGTTCGATAAGCTTATTGCGATGGTGAATTGGCAGCGCGGCATCCTGCTACCAGCTCGTTCTTTGTAAAATCTACAAGGAGCTGGGACAGGCGTGGAGGTTCCTTAGTTTACAGCAGAAGAGGGGATTATTGGTTGAACTTGAACATTATGCTGCTTAAGTTGGCTGCCGTTTTCGTGTCGATAACTACATGTTGTTTGATCCAGCACCGCTTGCGTACTAGCCCTAAATAATGCTTAGTGTTAAGCTCTACCACATGTTGTTTCATTTGGGTCAATGAATTGCTGCACGTATGCTTCAGGCACTGGCAGTTTGTTCTACTTGTTTACTCGATGAGGCGCTGATCACGAGGTTCATACCGTAATAACAAACGTACCAATTGTAAATAGCTTGTCTCTGGTTGTGCAGTTACAGCTTAGGTAAAGTGTTAAATGTTTCGAGCATGGAAATATGTCCGTGACATGTGGTTTGGGCATTGTCTTCTTGTTGTCTGCATATGTAGCAAATACGGTTTTCATTACACAATCATGTGGCTTTGGGGCCACTTTTACCTTGTCTTGTTTGGGGATCCTTCCACTGAGACAGTTCCATTCTAGTACATGAGGACGTCAAAAGGCCCACGTATCACATGATCAAACTAATGGTCACATTCATATTTGCTGTCACTAGGCGAGGCGACTCTTCCCCTTGCTTCATTCTGTCCTTCGTATCTACTTTTACAGCCAGAGGCATATACACAGATTTTCTTAACAAAGTAGTTCTCATTTAAGTGGTCACACTACTATCCAAGTGTCCATCAATAGAAAAAGTTAGATCTGACCATGCTACACTCTAGTTCTGTTGCCTCCGTGCAGTGAGATATGTGGATGGTCTTATTTAAGTCTCATGGTTAGTACACTAGCTTGTCTGGCTGATTTAGGTACAGGCATGATGCCACCCCATATTACAGAGTGCCAGATGTTTGTTATTTGCTTAGCATGCCGCCGCCACTAACAAACATTCCAATGTTTGGTGCAGCTGATTATGATCTTACTGGACAGTTAGTATGGCCAGGTGCTGTTCTGATGAACACGTACCTATTTGAACACCCTGAGACTGTGAAGGGGCGTTCGTTAATTGAGTTAGGATCTGGGATCGGTAAGAGAATTCTCTATCGCATTCACTTCAAAATTGTGATCTTACAAACACTGACACTTTTGTGACTTGCTAGGCATTACCGGCATATTGTGCAGCCGTTTCTGCAAAGAGGTAGTATTGACTGATTTCAATGATGAAGTTCTAGAGGCAAGATTTTAACCTTCAGAATCTTCCAGTTTGACATTTTATAGAATGATTGAGACTTTCGAATTACTTGTTATAGCAATTTGTGTATGTGATATACATTGGGTTTATAGACATCAACATTTTTCAGTCTGTATGGCAGTAATCATCCAGTGTACTGCTATATCTTCAAATGCTAGACCTAGAAATCAAATTCATCGATCATAAATGATTCAGGCGTTGCACCGCATTAACATTTTCAGTCTGTCTGGCAACAATCATCCAATGTACTGCTATATCTTCAAATGCTAGAACTAGAAATTGACTTCATCGATCATAAATGATACATGCATTTGCATATGACACACTTGGATCTTTCCTTGGACATAAGTCTTATATCTATTTCACAGATTATAAAGAAAAATATAGAGATGCAGTCATGTTCTGGCAATGGGGATGCAGGTTACCACTTTGTAATTTGCAGCTTATTACTATGTTCATTGCTCTGACATTCGTTGAAATAAAACTATCCAGAAATTGGATCTGAACTGATACTTTTGTTGCAGTGTTGACTGCTGAGAAACTAGAATGGGGAAATCATGATCATCTTAGCAATATCATTGAAAAACATCCTGTTGGATTTGATCTCATTCTTGGAGCCGATATCTATATCCTTCTAACTTTTCTATGTCCCTGTGGTTATTTTCAGTTCTCACCCCTTTTTTCTCTATTCCTTATGCATATATCAATTGCTGCATTTCGTGGACCTTGACTCGCAGAAAGCTTCCAGCAATCTAGCATTCCATGTCTCTTTGATACTGTAGAGAAGCTTCTTCGTATGCAGGCCAATAAATGTAGATTTATACTGGCTTATGTATCACGAGCCAAAGTGTATGTACTTTTTCAACTCATCATCTATGTATTTTCTTTCAACTCATTATCTTCCCGTCCAAGACATATATGAGTAGAGTTCTGAATGCTTTCTTGAAAAAAGGTACAGATAAATGCTGTCCATCATCCTGTGCCAATTGGATGAAGGAATTTCTGACATTATAGTTGATTATTACATTATATTTGCATTTTAGTTCTCCTTGCTTTATTCGTCAAGAATAACTACTCGCCCAGTTCTTGGATCATGTTGCATTGACTAATCTTTATAGTTTGGGTCTGCGTCTGCCCATATGAGTGTATGATATGCCATTTTGAATATATTTGCTTAAAAGGTAGATGAGGCACTCATGGATAAAACTGCCTAAAGATACATTATTAGTCAGATTAGAACTTCCTAAGAAGCACTTACAATGGCTCCCAAAAATCAAAACGTTGCATATGCTAATGAGTGCTGATCCCTTGAGTCAAAATTGCACGCACTGTGATTCACTTGTACATAAAGATAAGAGATTTGCTGAAAATTCTAAATTCAGAGTGACATGTACTATTTATGTAGAGCTACAGAACCTCTGCCGATTTACAGACAAGCAGAGTGTCATGTTGCCCACTCTTTTATCAGTTTGTTGCTTGCTGGAGATACACTGCACCTGCTAGTTCATTTTCCTTGTGCAAAAATGATTTTCCAAATGCGTTCCTGAGCATATAGAATATACAGGCTGGCTCGGAGTAGTTTAGATTATCATTTACTGACAGCTGCAATTGGTAGCATACTGACATGTACTTGGTATGGTCAGAATGTCCTGTTCTAAAGCTTGCAATACAAGAACCACTGCTAACAATAAATGGTCTATTTTTTCCTGAGATATTATGTCCGGTTATCTCAGCGTTGTCCTTCATACTTGTGTAAAGATTTTCGGGACGTCGTCATAACTCATACAAGTGAGGTCTTAGAGCGATCCCAACACTTTATTAGCCACTTCTGTTTGCTTCAGATTTCACTCTCCTATTTTGTTCTCCAACTTACTTTCTTCTTTTGTTGTATTCTTTTATACCGATTCCAGTATTAATGCATCTTTTTAAAATGATGATGTTTGTATTCTCTTAACCAAGACGCTTCTCTTCTTGATATGACCAGCATGGATGCACTGGTACTGAAGGAAGCTGAAAAACGTGGAATGCTCGTCGAGGAAGTGGACGGGACAAGAACAACCATCACAGATCTCGAAGGTGTCATATTCGACATCACCCTCAAATGACGCCTCTGATGGAATGCTTGGGTGACAATTCCATCAGGCAAGAACGACATGTGGAGCCTCCTCCTATCAGGAAAGCCAATGTTACCGCCTGCATGATCTGCTGAGCTGGCCCTGAACATGATGTGGCCTCTAGTCCGCATCTCTCCACTCCATGGGAGAAAACAGTACAACATTAGCATCAGTCCTGATATGGCGCTGATTGATTCAGCGCAACTTCTAAATGATTCGACGGTCGTGGCCCTTTTCGCTAAATCAAGAAGCGATTCGGGTGACGAGCATCGCATCACATCGTCGTTACAGCTTTTTCCTAGACCGTCTATCCAATTCCAAAGTACCAATGAGATGACCAGGCACTGATGGAAGTCCTTGATCGAGAGGAATCAATGGAGGAAGAGCTGCCAGAAGCAGTGCCATCATATGTACTTGAGAGACTGTTGACAGGGTCTGAAAAAAAAGCTCTGGATCGCCATGAGCTCGTGCTTGGCGTCGCCTAGGTAAGCACCAAAACCCACACTGAATGAATCTTCATCATCCCTGCCTTGCATTGTCCCGCAATGCTGCCATGCCAAGTTGCCGATGCATGCGACGTGGATCCAAAACTCTGGGCTGTTCTTTAGCCTGTTCCTTGCCCTCGCCGTGTCGTGAATCTCGTCGCGACAACTCGTCAAGGCCTGCCCTAGTCAGCAGAGCAGACCTTGTCACGCAGGCAAACCGATGCGTCGTCGTCGGTTTTGCTTTTCTTCTTCTAGCTCGGAATCAGCCCAAGATTTGGAGCCATCGCTAACGCTGATGCTGCCAAGAAGAGGTCACGAAACTGTGCCGGATCCTGTTGCTAACGCTGGTGCATTGCACTGGACCTGCCCTCCGCTACAATCCGAAACCGGAACGAACCGGACTGGACCCGGTCTGCTTCTGAAACAGTAGAAAACGTTGGTTGTTTTCGATTACAGGGAGATGCAGACACGTACAGGTACAGCGTCTGTGTGAAGACCATTGACGATGAAGAATCTCTAGCCCCACAAACCCTGCCCTCCACGCCAAAAAAAAAAAAAAAAACCCTGCCCTGTTGGGGACACAACGACACTTCACTTCTATGTACCCCCATAATTTCACCGTCTCACCAAGTTGTTCTTTGAAGAAAAAATATATGAAACCTAACTTATCTCACTGAGCTTTGCTTACTCTAAAAGCTGTCAAATCGTAGGCAGTTTGCTTGCAAGCAGTGTACAACGATGTAGTACTGTTTTAAATGGTTTACTGGTGAGAACAGGTCGGCGAATGGAGGTTGGGACTGGTCCCATGCAGCAAAATGGAACGAGTGGTTAGTGCCATGGATGGAGTCCAAAAACCCTGCAACCACTATGTTGCAACCAACACGATTAAAGGTCCATTTGGATGTCCATCTTGTTTAGCGTCATAACTTTGACAAACTGTTTAAAAAAATAACTTTGACAAAAAATAATACTAGGCGAGCGAAGGTTTATTTAACCAACAAGTTTTTTCTTTGAACAGTCACAGGGGGTGAGAAATCCCCACCTGAATTTTGATCCCATTCAAAAAAATACTGATCCAGTTTATAACAGAAACCGGATCGAAAACCTTGATCCCATTTATAAGGAAAACCAGATCAAAAACCTGAGCAAGTTGGGCCTGTTTATAAGGGAAACCGGACTGAGAATTGAATACCGTGCTTGAGCGATTTTTCTTCTCTGAATCACCGACGTCAGTCAACTTAGTCGCAATGGCAATGTGTCCCGTGCGCTCTAGATTAACTAACGCCTCTCATTCAGTGACCATGATTGGATTGCAGGCAGTATCTATCTTGCTCCATCATCAGACGAGAAAGGCATCAAGATTTGATTGGTTTCTTTCCTAGCTTTTCCACAGCCGCATCCGATGCTTGAGGCATGCAGGTGTCACCGTGTCAGTCAGGTCAAATTGGGGGGCCAGGAAAGGAGCGGCGCCCAATCCAAACACCTGAAAGGGTGTACAAAAAGAAGAGCAATTTACTGCGCACCGAGGGTAAAGTAAAAGTGGGAAAAAAGAGGGTGACTACTCTCTTCACCATTGGCAGCATTGCCATGGTTTCACCTCTTCTTTCCTTGCTTTTTGCAGGCACACTGCTGCCTATGTATATGCTTGCATGTGTGGGTGTGTATTTTGCAGAGATTCCTCCTCCATGAAATGAAACACAAGATGAACATGAACACATAAAAGAGGAGAAGGTTGATTGGCTGCCCAATGATTGGGCTGCATAATCCAGTACTACCACTCCACATGACAGGAGAATTTTCCCACCACCATTACATAATGCAACTGCGTGCACATGCATGCCTAATTAGCTCGTACTCCTGTCTGTTTGTATAATGAGCTGCTATGTGTCTGCTACCCGACCTGACCAGCTGCATGAGGAAACCGTTAAGTTTTTCAGGCAATACCTCCGTTCATACATTTGAACTAAAACCACGTCACTTATTTATGAACGGAGGGAAATGTAATGTGTCTCTCACCGCAATGGCCACATGGTCAAGGTCACAGAGGATCCTTGGCTAGCAACTGCACATACACATTTCTTGTACTAGTACTATACATGTAGCAGCAGCAGTGAGTACCAAACTCAACTCAGGATGACCAGAGACCAACTGATAAATACAAGATTTTCCTTCTGTCTTGCTGTCTGTTTGCTTGTGTTAATAGCAAACGCTGGTGGCAACATCCCTGTCAGTTAGCACCAGCATGGTCCAGCCACAGGATGGATACATACACACGCTTCTGCAGGTTGCCAACTTGGCCTTCAAAGGAGATCTCATCCGGCCGCCCGTGACCTCTAGGCTACCGGCCGCCGCCGTCGCAGTCTAGTCCACCGCCGGCGACGACCAGCCGCCCCGGCCGGCCGGAACGTGTTATGATAGTCTGAGTTAATGCTTACAGATCAGCCATGACAAAAGGTTAATTCAGAAGCCTGCTTGTTTTCTTCTGCTGATGGATAGGTATAAATAATGTCAGGGAAGGGGAAGATGATGCCATGGGAATCTGGAAAGCGTATGTGCTCAACGCATAAGCTGATGGAGTTGTTGGTCACACGCATGGCATGACATGGATGCAACGGTGGTGATGAAACCATGACCTCACACACACTTCATTGGCAAGCACCACCTCAAAAGTGTTCTTGCTCTTAATTGGGGGCACACGTTGATTAATTGACCTCGTCATTTGTTTAGAAACATTCCAATGTACACACTGCGGCGCGGCGGGCTGCCTCACGAAGCAACCCGCCGCAAGCCGCATTTTTCTGCGAAAGCTGCAGCCCAAACAAACACGGCGGAAACTAAGCACGGATGATGGGGCAACTAACCATGGACGACAGGATGAGCCTATGCTCATTTGACTATCCTATATATGCTTAGTTATGCTTGGTGGTGCTGATCAGTTAAACCTCAAGCAAAGCATGATAGCCTGTCAGGTGTAAACACCAAGCGAGGTCAATGGCGTTATGGGTTCATGACAACGAGTTGCTGCTGTTCAGTGGAGGCTGGAGAGCAGTAGGTTAGCAGTTGAAGGAACTGATCATGAAATTAAGAGGTTGATGTGCATCTCCAATGCAATGCAAGCTCACGTGAGCTGTGACGACGTAGCTAGCTAGCGTGTGTGTGATGAAGATGTCCACGATCTGATTAGTTGCAACCGCAGGGATTTGTCTAGGTCGTTGTTAGGTTTGGACTGGGATTTAATATCTGATTAACCATGCAATGATATGAGCAGCCTCATTAATCATTATACACACCATACTAACCAGCAGTGTTCTTCTAACGCGTACGATTATTTATACTGATCATGTATAAGGAACAAATACGATGTGTAGTAGTATTGTAGAATCCAGGTAGTTGTAGCTGTCTGTCTAACGCGTTTTTGTGCATATGTATACACATCAGTGGTGTAATGACAAGTACTTTGATTGGGTCCAAATATATCATGGATCAGTTGATTCAGTTCCAACAACTATGATTAGTCAAACTTCTCCGTTTTTTTTGTTTTTTGGACTCGACCAGCTCATGCATGACCCCGTACATAATTGGTCGTGAATGTCCATGTATAATCGTTTATTTTTTATTTTTTGCGAATCCATGTATAATCGTTTTGAAAGGAATGGCTAACGAGGATTCATCTTCAAGTACAAGTACATGCGAAAGGGATTTGTTGGAAATCTAGTACCCGACATTTATATAAGAGAATGGCTAACAAATAGTACTAAAATATTTTCAACCGTCTGCATTTCCTCCTGTAAGGTAGGAGGAATATTTGAGGGCTTACAACTAGAGTACATAATGATCTTTATCGGTGTAATGATCTTTATCGCAGGATTGTTGATGGTATTCTTTTCAAATGCTTGAAAAAACAAACAAGAGATTGAAGAAATTTCATCCAAGTTTGCATCAAGGAGCCCAAACAAGCAATGACCAATATATGGTCATCGTCCTAAGCATAAACATGGCTGACGTAGACTTATCGCCCTAAGCACATAAAGTGGACGATGGAGTGTTGACATTGTCCTTTGACAAACTTGGTGCAACTTAGTTTTTTGACACCCTAGCTTTGCCGAAAAAACATGAGGCATGTGTTGACACCAGTTTTTTGGCTTGCATGGTTGCATCCTCAAGATTGTCTCAAATGAAAATGTGATCAAGATGAAAACTCTTTCTCTTATTTAGGCAAACGATTTTTCTTTTGGATCATCGTAATCCAATGTCGTATGCAACTTCTATAGCCAAAATAGTGCACCCTAATATTTTTCCGAATAAAAATTCGGTTGCCAACCCAGACACATAGCGATACATGTCTGGGGTGAGGCATGGGGGTATTTCGCCCTCAATATGGACTGAAATATAAAAAAAGTTCAATAAAAAAAAGTTCTTCATCTCGTCGAGCAAAGTTTTTTTTTTTTGGATCATCTCCATCTAGGTTAATATGCAACCTCCATTGTTAAAATACAGTAGCCTGGTCCTAGACATGGGTGATACATGTCTGATATAAAGCGTAACATAGATCAGCTTCAACATGGCTTTAAACGGGAAAGTGTTGAACATGGAAAAAATTCTTCTCGTCAAAACGAACAACTTTGCTTTTTGGATTATCTCAATCCGAAGTCATATATAGATCCTCTCGAAGTGGTAGGTGCATTTATACATGAGGCAAATGCATCTACTACTTCTTATGTTTTATTTATCTCCCTCCCTTGTTTTTTATTCCTTGTTCTTCGTGTTCTACATCAGCGATCCATGAGGCCCTAGGGGTGGTCATGCTGACCTAGGGCAGCCCATAGCCGCCGTGTGCCCTGATAGGGTCTCTCCCGGACGTGTGGGGTTTCGGGTCCTCAAAAGTTCTCGCTGACATGTCTTGTGTATCGCGCTCCTGATGAGGCTCCTCCTCCGACGTGTCCTGCGTATCGTGCTCGACGTTAGGGGTACATGGTGATGTGTTCGTGTACGAACATGCGCGTGGTTGCGAACATTAGAGAGAGAGAGAGAGAGAGAGAGAGAGAGAGAGAGAGAGAGAGAGAGAGAGAGAGAGAGAGAGAGAGAGAGAGAGAGAGGAGAAGGCAGTGGGCTCGCGAAGGGACATATGGGTCGAGGACGCGTCACGCCGGTCTACAGCACCGCGAGCCGCATTAGCCTAGGGTTCCAACAGTGGCAGGGCGAGCTCCGAGAGGGGAAGAGGGGGCGCATAGAGCGACGACGATGGCACCACCACACGGAAGGAAGGAGAGGTAGTACAATGTAGGTCGTGGTGAACTAACCGCCTGACCTACTAACTATCAATGTGGTCTAGATCCCCTAGGACCGGGGATTTGAGGGCCTTCCTTTTTTGGAGGCTCTAGTATAATGAGAAATGTATGCGTATAATGAGTTCCTGCTTGAGATGCTCTACTATAATGAAAAATGTATGCGTATTTATTCTTTTCTTATAAGAGTGGCACATATCCAAATTTCTATTTTAAGCCATCAATTTCTCCTTTCAACAACATGCAGAATTTCCCCTTAAAAACACCATGTAGAATTTTGCGAACTTTGTTTTGATTTCTTTTTGAAACAGAGATTTTTGCTCCTTGTTGTTAACAAAGAAGAGGCACACGTGTGTACATCCAACCACACATACACACCTACACGAGTGTGACTTCTTAACACACGCCTACAAATAGAGGAGACATGGAACAAACCCACAAAGCTCCCGCGGATGCACAACCCCACCACACGTTTAAACATGAGCAACGAACCCTAGTGGAAGAAGTCATGCCTCACACCCCCAAAACCTAACAAAAGGTGGTTCTGTTGTATTTGTCGTCCGCGTATCATTTGGAATACAATTTGTCGAGGTCGGCGGCGCGGTTCCCTTGGAAACCAAAAGGAAGAAAGCCGCAGAGACAGGACAGAAACCGCCTCAAGATCGACACAACCAAATCACCAGAGAACAAGGAGCCAGACAAGCAAAATTGTGGCTTAGTCCTCCCCTTCCAATCCATGGTCATAGAAAAACGGTTTTACTGACAGTGAC
The DNA here is from genome assembly GCA_039707655.1 of Elymus sibiricus. Lineage (NCBI taxonomy): Eukaryota > Viridiplantae > Streptophyta > Magnoliopsida > Poales > Poaceae > Elymus > Elymus sibiricus. The sequence continues at coordinate 129,913,172 of CM077666.1, read as the reverse complement.
ATGGTTAATTAGTTTTCTCCTCCCATGATGTCACATGCATTTTGCAAGAACCGGTCCATTTTACCTGGTGTGATGACAAAGATGTTGCAGTTTACCTGGTGTGATTAAGAAGCAGTCCCATTTACTTGGTACTCCCTCCGTCTTTGAAAGAGTGTACTTCTAACTTTGTTGGAGGGTCAAACTATCTCAAAGTTTGACCGAGTTTATGTAAAAATATATCAATATTTGTGAAACCAAATAGATATATGATGAAAATATATTTTATCATGAATCTAATGCTACTAATTTGATGGCATAAATGTTGGTGTATTATTGTATAAATACGGTCAAACATAAAAAAGTTTGACTTTCCAACAAAGTTGGAAGTACACTCTTTTAAGGACGGAGGGAGTATGTTGACAAAGATGTTGCAGTTTACCAGGTGTAATTAAGCACTACTAGTAAACAGAGTGAGATCAGATGAGCAGCAACTGCAGCTTGCTTCCTGGCTGGACTACCCAACAACTCTCCCAGAAAAATAAAAAGAAAGATAGAGGCTTCCACACAGGTGATGACACACGCTGAGACGGTTGCAATCAGAGGCAGGAGCTCATGTAATCCACAAGGATTGCATGGCTCAACTGCAAGGGGGGTTGGTTTCTTGCAATGGCATGAAAGCACCCCATTGCGTCCATGTTACCCCCATGTTCCTCCATCTTTATCATATCCTTCCCCAACCACCCTGTTTGTGTTTTCCCCCTCCTTGGGCGCTTGCTTCTCCTGCAAGCTCTTCCATTGATACGCAGGTGCAAGCAATTTTGCTACAAGCAGCAGGGTGGTGTTGCATGTTGCAATCACTGGGATACGCAGGGGATACGGAGCATCATTGGATTACAAGATCTACAAAAGGCTTCAGGAGCAATGTGCTTGCTTAATAATTTCCTAGGACGCAAAAACATGGGAGTGTGGGTGCAAATGTTCATCTTTTGGGGGCAAGATGATTGATCGATGCATTAGGGCTCAGGAGTGATGAGCTCTGGGCCTGCTTGCTTAGCATGGGGCTGGGAATCAGGGCTCACACCTGGTGAACCCAAGGTTGGGATTATTTTAGCTCTAGGGTATCTGAGCTGTTGGCTGTGATCTTGGACTGTGCAGAATTAACAAGTCGATTAGGTTTTAATTACTCAGACCAAGACTCATTACTGTGATCTTGGAGTAGAAGAACAAGCATTTTCGGCCGCGAAACATTTATTTGTAACAAGTTTTTTTGGCAGATTTAAAAGTACTGCCATATCGAACCACATTTTGCAACAAAAATATCTCACAATTTGCCTGATTCAATATTTAAATTTATAAAATCGGTTTAAATTTGTTAGTCTAACAAAACATGGTTATCTCCATGTATCTGTTGAGGAATATACTCCACAAATATAGCTCCAAACGAAATACATCAAAGAGAGCAAGTATATACTTATGTGTAAGCATGCGTGTGATTGGTACTTTGCTGTCTTTATTCCTCAACTGAATTGTCCCCATTAGCTGCTCCTTTTCCCCCTAGTGGACCTCCAGAAAGGGTAGACAAAATGGGGAAGCAATTTGCCTAAGCAGATAGTGGGGTGGTGAAAGCAATGTCATTATCTATCACCCCTTAATTATTCCCCCACTGATTTTTAAAAAAGGAAGTTGATGGTCCTGTTTGCTTGGTTCATCTGGGATTTGGTGAGGGTGAAGGTCACAGTGCCCCATGCCATGACCACAATGCACATACATGTACTACTACTAGGCAACACCCACAAACTTTTCACCATTCCAGTTACCCATGAAAACCTCCTTGATTCCTTGTGCTTGTTGATCAGAGTGCAGCAGCAGTAGTACTACTATGTACTGTAAATCATAAGTAGTACACTGCTCCTGCTTGTTAAGCAGCAGAGGAAGAAACTTCAGGAGAATGCCATGCATGTAGCATGAGTGTTCCAATAATTAATCAGGGCTAATGATGCTGGACAGTGGGCCAACCCTGAAAATTAGGCAGGTGACAGCCCTAGTCCCAACATGCTTAGAATACTGGTTCCAACCTCTTTCTTTTATGTGAGGGGTGCAGGGGAGAGGACAACAGAATTAGACAGTTTCACTGAAGCTGCCTGTTCCTTCTTTTTGTTTGGAGGTGAGGCCAGGCAGCATCAATCATCCCAATGTGGAGGCACTGCTCCAATCAAGAATGCAGAGCAGGGCTTGTATCTGCAAATAATATGTGGTCTGTACAAACAAAGGAATTATTCCATGGAATCCTCTACAAAGGTTCAGGAAGTTTGAAGGAAAGTAGTTAGTACTACTAGTATTAGGTGAGGGCAAGTCTATACCAACATAATAAAGGATAAATTCAACTAGAGATCAGAGAACATATACAGATGTCTGAAAATCGGTTTTTGTACAACTGTAGTATTTTTCAGGCTTGATACAGACTATCTAGTACTCACATAATATTGACTTGTTTGCTTTGTTCTAGATCAAAATATTCTGAAATTTTTCAAAACAGTAATACATCGCTTTAGGGTTTGTGAACTTTTCCTCGGAAAAGAAAAAAGACCATGTAATCTTTTCTAGAAAGAATCTACCAAAGCCCAGGACTTTTTTTAATCTAGATCACGTGTGGGGAGAATTCTGCTCACTGCATTTTTCAGATCCCTAATGGACGTTTGTCTGCCTTTTCCCATTAGGAGAAAATGATTGATTAAAGACATCCTCCCACTAGAAACTTACTCTCTTTACAGAAAACCAACTGCATGGGTTGCTTCCCGTGGAGTGTCTCATCAGATGCTCACAAATTCTTACCCATCGTAATCTCTCAAAATTTCTAATCAGAAAGTTCCTCTAATCCATGGAAATCAACATTTCTAGACTCCACCACCACATGGAGTCCAAAACCCTGACCAACTGGTCATACATAAAACGTTGCATTCGAATCCGACACGCTTTAATTTTCTCGCACACAATCTCTAAGGTCCTGTTTGGAGCGCGTTAATAATCTGGTTTCGCGAGAATTTTCGAAGAACCGGCTCATTTTTCCGCCGAACCGAAAATAGTTTCCGCATTTCAAACCGGACCTGACCGTTCGAGAAGAAGGGTTCACAAGTTTGAGTGTTTGTCACACATATGGTATTATGGGGACCGAAAGGTGCATCGCTGAAAGTGACCTTACCTGTAAACTAATAGCTGAACCACTGAGGTTTTTCTGATTAATTCATGTCAGTTATGAAAATTATTTAATAGCCAGAAAAGCATGTGAAGTCGGCATAAATTGACACTATAAATCCCGGTAAAAAACCATGAAAAAAGGGTGATGCAAGATTACAGTGAGACAGTGACAGGAAGCCTTGTTGAGATCTGAAGAGCAAATGAAGTATATAATCCATAGGCGGCCTGCTCAAGTCAACATTGCTTAGGTAATGGGATATGAATGAGAGCAGAAGAGAGGAGGGAAAAGGAGAGGGGAGTAGTACCAAGCAAGCAGCATTGATGCCTCCATTAACTCCCCAGTTTAATACCTTGGGAGGTTGGATTGGAGGAGCTCAGCTCGGCTCGCAAGGACAGCCTGTGCGTGCGGTGTGGCCTTTTTTGGATTGGAGAGAAGGGTGGCTTCAGATTCAGAGTCAGACAGACATGCCGCTTCAGTAAATTTTTGGAAACTAATAAAAAGTATAGTTGATCAGTAATGATGAACAATCCATTAGTTCATGTTTTCTGCATAAATAAAACTGGTATAGCAGAAGTTGTATTTTGTTAACATACTGAAAGAACTTTATCACAGCCTGAAAAAAGATGTAGACTAGTAGTATTTAACTGTAATATCATTGGCTGAATCAAACCGCCGCGTTTGAGCGCTTGAAGTTTGAATGTTGGAAATTTTCTAGTATTTGAGAGCAGGATCATTCTGGGATAGATCCCTTGAGGCCCAAGAAGGAGGCTCCAAGCAGATGATGCTGCTGAATAAGTTGCATGTATCCCGTGGAAGTTTTGTCAGTACAGTTGTTCTCTTGCCCTGACGAGTGGTGACCAACAAACAAACAAGGAGTAGATGGCAACAGAAACAGGGGAGAAAAAGAAAGAAAGAAATAGTTGGCCTGGCCAGCCACCCATGTTGTGTTGTGCCACCCCCCCTCCCCCCTCATCAGGTCCCCATTGCCCTCCCATGGTGATGGTGTGTGTGGAGGTGTTGGAGGGGGGCTACTGCTACAAAAGAAAAGGGGGAAAAAGAAGGAGCTGAAAAGGAAAAGAGCTTCTCCAAGAGAAAGCAACCAGGCAGAGGGCAGAGCTCCTCCCCTTTTCTCCCCTCCCAATTCAACACAGGATTCACTCACCAGCTGGGTGTTTCTTTTCTTTCCTTCCTTCCTAGCAGGCAGAGGCGGCCAGTGGTGTGGTGCCCCCCCCCCCCCCCCCCCCCCCCCCCCCCCCCCCAATCCTCCATTTCCTCGCTCTGATCCAAGCCTTTCGCTCAAAGCCTCCGGCTTTTGCCGATTGTTTGGTCACTTCAAGAATCTCGGAATATGTTCTTGCTGCTGCTGCCGCTCTGATCCCTCCCTCCCTCCCTCCTTCGAGCTAAGCCAAGCCCAGGCGCCTGTCGCTCTTTCTTCCTCCGGCGGCATTTCGCTGCGGCTGGGTTCTCTGCAAGGAAAGGATTCTGGCGGCCTGGTTTTTGCTGTGATTGGGATCCAATTTTGGGGGCGAGTTCGTCATCGTGTCGAGCGAGGTTCCTTTCTTGGCGAGGCAGGAATTTGGAATGATTTCTCGGGTTCTTGAAGGTGGGGAGACTCTCTGACCCGCCTCTGCGCCGTTTCTGGGGGGGCAATTCTGCCCGATTTCTGCGGAATTTGCGTCGATTCGGGGCCGTTGAGCTCGGTTCTTGATCCGCGGGCTCCATGGGTCTCTGTCATGGAAAGCCCTCGCGAATCCCGGAGCCCGAGGCGGGGGAGGAGCCGCGCGTGGCCTCCTCCGGCGCCCGCGATGCCGTCGGTGGCGCCGCCGCCTCGCCGGCGCAGGCGGCCGCGGCGAAGCCGGGCACGCCTAAGCAGCCCAAGTTCCCGTTCTACCTGCCGAGCCCGCTCCCGGCGTCCAGCTACAAGGGCTCGCCGGCGAACTCGAGCGTGGCGTCCACGCCGGCGCGCGGCGGGTTCAAGCGGCCCTTCCCGCCGCCGTCGCCGGCGAAGCACATCCGCGCGCTCCTGGCGCGGCGGCACGGCTCCGTCAAGCCCAACGAGGCGTCCATCCCCGAGGGCGGCGAGCCGGAGCTGGGCCTGGACAAGAGCTTCGGCTTCTCCAAGCACTTCTTCGCCAAGTACGAGCTCGGCGAGGAAGTCGGCCGCGGCCACTTCGGCTACACCTGCGCCGCCAAGGCCAAGAAGGGCGAGCACAAGGGCCAGGACGTCGCCGTCAAGGTCATCCCCAAGGCCAAGGTCCGATACTCACTCACGCCGTCCCTCCTCCTCTCGCCATTGCCATGCCCGGTTCTCGAGCTGCTTGCAGAAATGTCTCTGCCATTCAGTCTCTTGCTATCGTTGTTCAGTTGCATACTCTGCATTTTACTAGTACTTCTTTTTCTACGCGTGATTGGGTATCAGCATGTCCGTCTGAATGATGTTGTCTCTGCTCATTTTGTCGTCAAGATCCGTCTTTTGCTACCACGTTAGATTCATCTCGAGTTCTCCAGGTGTTGACCAAGACTTGCATTTCGTCGATTAAGCATTTTTTTTCTGCTTGAGATTTTGGAAAATCGGATCCGTTGAGCATATGTGCTAGTCCTATCAACTAATCGTTAGAGCGTCGCTTGGTTCAACCATTGCTTGGCGAAAAGCAACCCATCTTTCCCGGGGCGCTCGTGACTGTTGGTGGGAGGGAGAACGACCTCGCCCTTGCCGGTACGGCAAAGCTCGCCGCCTCGCGGCAGGCATTCATGGCGATGGAACCTGGTGGAGCTCATCTATCCAGACGTGGACAAGCTCCTGTGCATTGATTGGCTTAACATCATGGTCATGGCGGATTGGTGGTGGCGAGTGGAGATGGTCACCGAGCTCCCCATGTCAATGTCCTCTACTCTGCTTATCTTCTTTCCTCACCTAGCCTGGCATGCTCATGGCAGCGCATGATCCTTCTCTCTCGGCTAGATCTGCAGGCCAAAAGTGATACTTCAATTCTGTTTAAAGAGCTTTGCTCATTATGCGCCTCCCTGCAATTGTATGAGGTGCCATTTAATTTGGACCCTGTAGAGCCTCAGCCTGCCCAGTGCTTTTATGAGCAGAGCTGGCAATCTTCCTGTTGTACATGCATGGCCGGCCACAGCTACTCACATTCCATGTGCATGTGCTTGTGCTCTGCTCTGCCAATCGTAGCAATGCTGTTTTTTCTTTTCTTGATCGATTTTTTCTAGAGAAGATGAGTCACTGGCATTAATAGGAAGCAAGCTAAATCGTTTGATTACTGTTATTTTATTCCTTTTAGGATTTTAGTTTCGGCATGGTTTGTTTCATTGTAAATGGTTGCGGTTGCGCTGATGCTAACAAGAGGCATTTTATTCCTTGGTGCCTATAATTGATCACTTATTGCTTGTCTAGTGCACTGCTGTGCAACATTGGGCTCAACAGTAGCTGGTTGTTGGATAGGCCACAAAGACAAAGGTGTCATAATTTGTGTTTCGAGATCTACGTACGTTGCCCATCTAAGTGTAAGTAGGACGAAGGAGCTATTTTTGGTTGACTTGGTGCTTGTCACTGTTTTAGTTGCACGATCTTACCGTAATATGCTAAGTTCATCGTATCGACTTTGTTTGTTATGACTCTGTTTGCTTGTTTTTAGTCATTTACGTACTGGCTAGCTGTTTATTCCAACACCGTACAGATTCATATTGAAGGTCAAGCTGTTTTCTAGTCTCACCAAATGGCGTGTGTTAGCTGTTTAGTGCAAACAGTACATGTTATATTAAAGCTAAAGCTGTTTTCTAGTCTCACCAAATGACGTGTGTGGGCAGATGACAACAGCTATTGCAATTGAAGATATCAGAAGAGAAGTGAGGATATTGAGCTCTCTGACAGGCCACAGCAACCTAGTGCAGTTCTACGATGCTTTTGAAGATGAAGACAATGTGTATATAGTTATGGAGTAAGTGCACATTCCTTTCATACATAGGGTCCTTTTCAGTTCTGTCTTCATATGTTCTTGCAATGCATGAGATTATTGTTCCTCTCTGTATTAGAAGGTTTAAATCATAATTATTCAAACTGTGATCAATTGATATCAAAATTTACCATGTATATCAAATGGTTCTTACTGTAACTTCCATCACTTATCATGTTTGTTTCTTTTCAGATTATGTAAAGGAGGTGAACTACTTGATAAGATATTGGCGAGGTATAATCCTACCAGTGTCCGCAAATTGGAAAATTCTTATGATTAAGTCTGCTGGGGTGCTAACGATATCTAATTTCTTGTTTTGCAGAGGTGGAAAGTATTCCGAAGAGGATGCAAAGGTTGTTATGCTGCAAATTTTGAGTGTAGTATCATTTTGCCATCTTCAAGGTGTTGTTCATCGGGATCTGAAACCAGAGGTTGGTTTGTTTTCACACAGTTAGCAGCTAATATCAATTCATCGCACTGTCTTTTAGTTACTATTATCAACCTCGGAGTTTCCTAATGCCATACCATATTTTTCTTCGATTGTTGGTTCTTTATATTTTATCCAAAGCACTTCTGTTCAGTCAGCAGATGTGATACAAAGATTTTGCAATGACTAAATACATTTGTGTTTCCTTTTCCCAGAATTTTCTATTCCTATCGAAGGAGGAAAATTCACCCTTGAAGGTCATAGACTTTGGCTTGTCTGACTTTGTAAAGCCAGGTTAGTCTAACATGGTCCATTCAGATTTTTGTTTAACATTTTGTTTTACTACATTTAAATGTGACTGTATTGTGACACCACACAATTGGTACATCTTCAGATGAAAGACTCAACGACATTGTTGGAAGTGCGTATTATGTTGCTCCCGAGGTGCTTCATCGATCTTATGGCACGGAGGGAGATATGTGGAGCATTGGAGTAATTGCCTACATTTTGCTTTGTGGGAGCCGACCTTTCTGGGCACGCACAGAATCAGGAATATTTCGAGCTGTCCTTAAGGCGGAACCAAGTTTTGATGAGGCCCCATGGCCTACTCTCTCTGCTGAAGCCAAAGACTTTGTAAAAAGGTTGCTTAATAAGGATTACCGCAAGAGGATGACTGCCTCACAAGCTCTGAGTAAGAACTCTATTTTCTTGGCAGTGCCGTACAGTAATGTCTTCCTTAGGAAGATTATTCTTCTGCTGAATGATGCTGAACTGTTTACTTGTGCAATTTTACCTGCAGGTCACCCATGGATCCGTGATGCTCAACAAGTCAAGATTCCTTTAGATATGATAATCTACAAGCTTATCAGAGCTTATATCAGTTCATCTTCATTGCGGAAGTCTGCTTTGAGGGTATACACTATGCACTTAAAACAGACTTAAGAAAACAAAACCTATAGGATTCTATGCATATTATTTGTTGCAAATTTGTTCTTCAATATGCAATCCATAATTTATTTTCTTTACCCACAAGTGGTTAATCTCTTCTTTTTTATTTGCATTGAGTACTTGAGATACCCGCATGCTAGTGAAATGGCTAACGTCACTATTATATAATAATATACTAGTCTGCACAGTTAGTTTCATACCATTATGTCCTGAAGCCATATCTTATGGATGTCCATACATTTCGCAGGCCCTAGCTAAGACATTGACAGCAAATCAACTCTTCTATCTGAAAGAGCAGTTTGAATTGCTGGGTCCAAACAAGAGTGGTTATATCTCCTTGCAAAATTTGAAATCGGTTAGTAATATTACATTCGTCATTTAGTCTAATTTACAGCATGCAGTTGCTGAAAATGGCAAATGGAACTTGCAGGCTCTGGTGAAGAATTCCACGGACGCAATGAAGGATTCCAGGGTTATCGACTTTGTGAACACGGTAAGCCTTCTCCATATCTTCAGCTGTATGATGTACTCCCTCCGTCCGAAAAAGCTTGTCCCTCAAATGGATGTATCTAGTACCAAGTTAGTGCTAGATACATCCATTTGAGGGACAAGCTTGGGACAAGTTTTTTCGGACGGAGGGAGGTATTTGACTGGGACGCCCACTTACCTCCAAGGTCATGGTGTACCAGGTATGCACCCTTCAGTACAGAAAATTGGATTTCGAAGAGTTTGCCGCTTCCGCCATCAGCGTTTATCAGATGGAAGCTCTGGAGACCTGGGAGCAGCACGCTCGGCGCGCGTATGAGCTATTCGACAAGGAGGGCAACCGGCCTATCGTGATCGAGGAGCTTGCATCGGTACGAGTCTGAATTGTACCCTGAACATTTTACTCATGATCACTTTAACACCACTGATCGTCGTGTCTTTGGTCTGTCAGGAACTCGGCCTCGGCCCGTCGGTGCCCCTCCATGTCGTCCTCCAGGACTGGATCAGGCACGCCGATGGGAAGCTCAGCTTCCTCGGGTTCATAAAGCTTTTGCACGGAGTTTCTTCCCGGTCGATCCCGAAAGCCTGAGGCGGAAAACAAGCATTATTCTTGCATCAAACCTAGGAGATGACTGATGGCTAAGCCACCGCCAATCTCTCGCTGGTGTCTGTGTGCGTGTGGACTGTTTGAGGTGGCTGGAGGAGGACGATGGCTTGCGACCGACCAAAACGGAAGAGAAGTCAACACTCAACAGTCTTTGTGTAAGAGGTAAGAAGATGAAAAGAAGGTTGTTGCTTAATGCTTATGACTACTACAGTAGTAGCTACTAGTGCTTGCTTGTACCCCCCCTCCCCCCGTGCTACGTGGATTGAAGATGGTGTTGTATTAAGCTGCTGTGTAGACGAATGTACAGGTGAGGATAGGAACAAAAGAATATGAATTGAAAGGGCTTAGCTGTTGTTGTTATGGCTTGGAGACTGCTGGTTGTCCTGTCCTTCTATTGCTGTCTCAAATAAGGTGTTTGTAGTGGAGATCTCCTCTTGTGTTGTTACAGAGATTTTTATTTTTTATTTTCTTTTGGGGGGATTAGTGGCTAGGATCTTGATTGTGGATGTGTTTGTTATTATGCAAGTAATGGTTCTTGTGTGTATCTGATGCAAGTAATGGTCCTTAGAGCAACTCCAACGCGCCGACCCATTTCGTCCGCGCGTGTCCGTTTGGGTCGAAACGGACACAAAAGTCGGCTCAACGCGCCGACCCAAACGGACGAGCGTCCGCTTTTTGTCTGCCGGGCGACCCATAGGCCCAAATTTAGGCCTCGTTTGCGTCGGCGCGGACGCGAGGCGGACGCGCGCGACGCCCGCCTACTCCTCCCCCTGGCCCGCTAGTCGGTGGCCCATAGGTCATTCTCTTCCTCCCATCGACAGCCAGCACACCCGGCCACCCCACCCCGTCGTCGTCGCCGCCCTGTTCCGGTGCCCAGGCCAGCCGTCCGCACCCACATACCCCCCCTCCCGTAGCACGCCACCTTCCAACGTCGCCGCCACCACTGCCTCGCCACAGCTTCCTCGATGTCGCCGCCAGCACCACCTCGCCCCCCGCGCCCCGTCCGTTCCTGAAGCGGACAAAAGCGCGACGGCCTTGCTCGTCTGACGCCGCCACGCTCGCCGGACGCCGACAGATCCTGCTACCAGGTCCAGGGGAGGCGCGTGGCTCTTCACCGGCCAACTTCTTCGACGACGCCCACAAGCTGTTTGACGGTTTGCCCGCAAGGTACAAATGGACTCCGCCGACGAGTTCTTTTTCCACAATTTCATTTGCGACTTGGATGATTCTTCATCCGACGATGAGGAGCTTGTGGCTGCTGTGTTGGTCGTCCATGACCACCTTAATGGGCAGCGGCCGTTGTTCCGTGGCTCGATCCCGGGGCACACTCCGGCATTGAATCGCAACCGAGAGAGCGGCCATTTCCTACTCTGGAAGGACTACTTCGAGACACCCAACCCGCTCTTCAAACATCACCTATTCCGGCGCCGTTTCCGTATGGCTAGGCATGTGTTCAACCGTATCCGGGAGGGGATGGTGGCATACAATAAGTATTTCGAGTGCAAAGAGGATGCCCTCGGAAAGATTGGCTTCTCCTCTTATCAGAAATGCACTGCAACTATTCGAATGCTTGCATACGGAGTTCCCGGTGTTCTCATTGATGAGTATGTCCGTATGAGCGAGTCCACATGCCCAGACTCCATGTATAGGTTCTGCAAGGTTGTGATAGCAGTGTTTGGCCCTGAATACTTGAGAGAGCCAAATGCTGCAGATACAGCCTGCTTGTTGGCGATGAATGCCAGCAGGGGCTTTCCAGGGATGCTTGGTAGCATAGATTGTATGCACTGGGAGTGGAAGAACCGCCCTTCTGCTTGCCAGGGGCAGTATAGGGGCCATGTCAAAGCGTGCACTGTCATACTCGAGGCCGTGGCTTCACAAGATCTCTGGATTTGGCACTCTTTCTTCGGCATGGCCGGATCTCACAACGATATCAACGTGCTTCAATGCTCTCCGATGTTTGCAAGGCTTGCAGAAGGCAACTACCCGGAGGTCAATGTTGACATCAATGGCCACAACTACAACAAAAGATACTACCTAGCTGACGGTATCTATCCTCAGTGGACTACTCTTGTGAAGACAATCCCCAACCCTGTAGGAGAGAAGAGGAAGAGATTTGCCCAAGAGCAAGAGAGTGCTAGGAAGGATGTGGAGTGTGCCTTTGATGTTCTTCAATTTAGATGGGGCATCGTTCGGTATCCTGCTAGAACTTGAAGCACCCAGAAATTATGGGAGGTGATGACTGCTTGCGTGATCATGCACAACATGATCGTAGAGGATGAGCGCCCGAAACGTATCTATGACCAAGGGTTTCAGTTTCAGGGTGACAATGTTGTGCCTGAGCATGGAGGAACGGCAACGTTTGCACAGTTCACCGAATTTCATCATCAAATGTGTGATTTGGAAACTCACATTCAGCTGCAAAATGATTTGGTTGAGCATATGTGGGCTCACATTGGCAATCAATAGATGTATCTTTTTTTAAAATGTATTTGAGACAATTCAATTTTTGTAAACTATGATACATTTGTTTGGTTGTGAAACTATATAAGATGTTTGTATTTTGTTTGAATTATGTAAACTAGGATCAAATTTCCGTAATAAGTTTGAAAAAAACACGGCAGACTGCCGCGAGGACGAAAATGCGTCCGCGCGTTGGGTGCACGGCTGACCCAAACGCAAAAGGGGGCGGACGACGAGCGGACAGCCGACCCAAACGGACAAAAAACGGACAAAACGCGACATCCGTTTGGGTCGGCGCGTTCGAGTTGCTCCTATGTCTATGACCAACTGACGGATGCATGCATGCATGCTTCAGTTAGGCGGTTGTAGTGTGCTTGTGTGTTTCTCCTCATGTTTCAGAAGGCTCCTTGAAGGACAAACAGCAAATTACTACTGTGGTTATAAAAGAATAAGGGGAAAGGGAAGGGGTTGCCTCAAAAGACACGGAAGAGGCGTCAAATGTTGCAACGGGGCAGTATAAAATTGCAAGGATTCAGTGGTCGTTCAAAACCATGCAAGCGGAAGACACTGTTTGCTCCAAGGTAATGCAAAATGTCTTTTGACAAAAGAAATACGTAATTGTTTGGAGATGCGGGGTATCGATCCCCGTACCTCTCGCATGCTAAGCGAGCGCTCTACCATCTGAGCTACATCCCCGTTGCCTATGAACTATTTTATCACCACTAGATAATGCAACAGTACCTGACGAACACTCACAATCATGTTTCGTCTCTGCACACCGCCGGCAAGATCGCCGCATTGATCTTGCACGTCCACCTGACCCGGATGGATTGATGGCCCGTGTCCAACCACACAGTTGAGCGTTTTGGTATCAGACGACACGCATGGCTGACGACCTCGGCCCGCTGTCCTCCCCAGCCACTGGCTCGGCCACCTCTCCGGCCGTCACTGCCGATGCCACGACGGCCGTCATCTCCGGCAGTACTCCAGCCATCACCTCTCTCACCCCCGCCTCTCTTGATTCTCTCGCTGGCCGTATCTCTCCGGCAACCGACCTGCACCCCGACCACCCCTCCTTGCCACCACTACCTGTCTACCTCCATCCTAAGTTCTGACTGATCACATTTCTCATTACACTGCCAGGGGAAGAAGCATAGGGCGGTAGTTTGAAGGGAAAGTTATGATTCTATTGCCATTCAGCTCAGCTGCACTTTCTATCCTCACCGTTCATTTTTACATCAAAGTTCGTGTGGGCAAACTTCTCTTTTTTGTTTCTCCCAAATAAAAAAGAATCAGCGCTCAAAACTTTACAGATCAACATCACACAAGTACTACCATATAAAGAATTGTTTTCGGATTTTTTGGCGCAACAGGAATTTCTGAAAAGGATGCAACTCTTTCAAAATTCAAAATTTGACAAATTTATATTTCATCAAAAAAGTCGAAAACATTTTATGCAAAAAGTGGCACTTGTGTATCGTTGGTCTGCAAAGTTTCAAGGTGAAATGTTCTCTTGTTTGGAAGAAACAAATATAAAAATTTCTATATACAAAGATAACACAGATCTTGATACAAACTGGATGGCCTACATAGAAGGTGTAGCTACATGAGAGTATGGAAAATCCACACTCTTTCAAGGGAAAGTCGGATACCCTTCCTTCCACGGGGGAGATCTCCTCCTTGGGGGGGGGGGGGGGGGGGGGGGGGGGGTTGGTGGTAAAGGGGAGTGGAAGAGGAGTTGGACAGAAGGCAACAAGCGGAGGGAGGCAGAGCTTCGCAAGGAGTCAACGGAGCGTTGCCGCACTAGGGAAATGACACGAGGGAAATTTCCACAGGTGCAGAGGCGTGGGACCTCTACCAGGGAAAATAGAGGGGTTCAGGCTTGTCGGTGTCTAGGAACCTAACATTGGGTTGCTTGCTACAACCCTTTGTGAGTTCGGCCAGGGACTGAACGCGCTCGGTTTCCTAAGTCATCGATCGCCGGAGAGTGGGTGGCAGAAGGTAGAACACACTGGAGATACCCAGGTTCAGGCCACCATCGAGGTGTAATACCGTATTCCTGCCTAAGAGTGTTATAGATGTGTGCTCTCGAAGAGGTGATTATAGAGTATGTGCCCCGAATCAGTCAACCGCTCCCAGGTCACAGTCGCCCCCGATTTATACTGAGCCTGGTCCTACCCTTACCCTACGGGGGGCTGCCACATGTTCAGCTCTAACAGGGGCGTGAGTGGAAAGCCATCCGTATCGGCTTGACGCGACGAGGCGTGGCATGCTTGCCCATGCCGCGCGGACTGCTACAGGACGCTCCTGTAGTACCGGGCCGGGTAGGTGAATCTCTGGCGACCATTGTGGATGATTTTGGGGATGGCGCGCCTCGTTGGCGCCTGAAGTCAAAAGGTGGCCACGCTGCGTCCCATCTTGGCAGCTGACGCTATCCACGGTAGCGACATGGTCCGCATTTAATGCTTCTGACGGATGGGTTCTCCCCTCCTTCTGTGGAGAAAGTCAGACGTGAGGGGCGTGGTGCTCCCCGGGCCGATCTCGGGAAGCTCTTGTCGGGTCCTATCGCCCCGTGGGACACTTCTCGAGGAAGTGTCGCGGATTCCTCCCGTACAGGGTTGGGTAGCTAAGCTTCTAGCTGCGTCAGCATGCGCAGAACCGCTTGGCAGGCGCCATCATCAAGGCCTTGGTCTGCCAGCCCGGGATACCCCGTTTTCCACTGGGCCGACAGTAGCCCCCGGGCCCATGCTCCGGTTGTGCCCCGCAGAGGGCGTACAAAGGAGGATGGGGCCTTTAACCGTCGGGGGCTTGACGCGTGGCGGCTAGTGCTGGTAGGTGGGGATCCGCTCCCACGTCCCCGCTCCTGCCGCATTTGTCGCGATTATGGTTCGAGTTGCAGAACGTGAAAGTGTTCCATCGGTCTCCGTGCGGTACCTACTGCATGGCCTCGGGAAGTGAGAGAAGTGGGTGCGCGGTTACCGCTCCACCTGCCTCGGCCATAAAGCGAGGAATGAGGCAGCGACTCATTCCTTCCGTTATACCTTCTTCTTCCCTTGGCGCATTCTGTCCTGCCGAAAATGCGTACGCCTTCTTGCGACCCTTCCTTTTGAACTCGCGGTGGATCTCTCCCCTGCCCCCATGGCCCTGCGCAAAGCCATTCCAGTGGCGGACAAGGGGAAAAGAAAGAAGAAATCTTGTCCGCGGGTCCGTCGCGGGCCTGGCACGCACCAGGGATTGTCAACGCCGATGGGCTGGACAAAGTCCGGCACCTCGTTGGCGGGGCCAACAATGAATGTGACGCGGCCCGGCTCAAGGTGGTCGGTGCGAGGGAAATTGATGTCATCGAGGCTCCGATCTTCGTCGTCTTCTTTGCCGCTGGCTTTGTGCCGCCCTTCTCTAACTTCTTCTTGGCTGTTCTAGAGCACTTCCAGGTATACATGCTCCACCTACACCCCAACGCGGTCCTGGTCCTCACCATGTTCGCCCATTTGTGTGATACGTTCGTCGGGGTGGTGTCGTCGCTGCAGCTCTTCCGCCATTTTTTCTCCATGCGCTTAATTCCTGGTGACCAGATCTCCAGCTGTGTATGCTTCCGCCTTGCTGACAAGCTGGAAGTGGTGGATTTTCCAAGCCCGGGGCTTTACACTCATGTGAAAGATTGGCATTAGAGCTGGGTATTGAACGACATCCGGCGGAGGGGCGAACTACTCCAGAAGCCAGTGGCCCGGGCGATGAAGCATGGGGGATGGAAGAGGGTTCCGATCTCCAATGACGTCTGGCGTCCCGTGCTCGACTGCATCAAGTACCTGACCGGGCTCGGGTTTCACGGGCATATGGTGATGCTTAACTTTGTGCGCCACTGCATTGCGCCTTTGCAAGCACGGCAGCCGCCGATGTGGCGGTACACGAGATCCATGGACCCGAGTTGGCTTCATGGCAGCAAGCTGGACATCAAGGTGGTGACCACAATCATGAAGGACCTGCTTAATCCTGACGGCGTCATCGCCCTCTGATAACCCACAAGTATAGGGGATCGTTTGTAGCCTTTTTCGATAAGTAAGAGTGTCAAATCCAACGAGGAGCTAAAGGAAGAATTTATATTCTCTCAAGTTCTATCGACCACCGATACAACTCTACGCACACCAACGTTTGCTTTACCTAGAACAAGTAATAAAACTAATTTGTAGGTGTGATGGGATAGATTTGCAAGATAATAAAGAACGTGAAAATAAAAGTTAGGTGATGTTTTAATAAAAGAAAAATTAAGTTAGTATAGCGCGTGTGGAAAAGGGGTGGTAGAATTTGTGAAATTGTCCTAGGTAATTGATAACTAGATCGGTAATCATTATTGCAATTTTATATGAGGGAGAGGCATGAGCTAACATACTTTCCGTACTTGGATCATATGAACTTATGATTGGACCTCTAGAAGGCATCCGCAACTACGAGAAATCATTAAGGTAAACCCAACCATAGCATTAAGTAACAAGTCCCCTTTACTCCCATACGCAACAACCCCCTTGCCCAGGTTTAAACTTCTATCACTCTCGCAACCCACTATAAGAGAATCATGAATGTATTGCAACACCCTACAGCGGGAGTCCCCCACGTGTGCGCGATACGGAAGGCACCATAGGACAACACCAAAATAAAACACGCAACTCAAACCAATCAAGATCACCAATCAACCCATAGGACAAAAGGAATCTACTCAAACATCATTGGATGGCTACACATCATTGGATAATAATATATATCATAAAGCACCATGTTCAAGTAGGGGGTGCAATGGGTTGCGGGAGAGTGGACCATTGATAATAGATGAGGGAAGGTGATGGAGGTGCTAAGGAAGACAATGGAGTTGTTGGAGTAGATCGCCGCCACGATGGTTCCCTCGGCGGCGCTCCGGCGCCACCGGAGGAGAGGGGGAGAGAGCCCCCCTCCTTCTTCTTCTTGCCTGGCCTCTCCCCTACATGGGAGGAGGGTTTCCCCTATGGTCCTTGGCTGCCATGGCTCCCGGAGGGCAGGAGCCCCTTGATACGTCTCCAACGTATCTATAATTTATGAAGTATTCATGCCATGTTTACAATAATTTCATATGGTTTTGGTGTACTTTATTATTATTTTTATGGACTAACTTATTAATCTAGTGCCCAGTGCCAGTTCCTGTCTTTTGCATGTTTTTTGTTTCGCAGAAAAACCATACCAAACGAAGTCCAAACGCGATAAAAATTTACGGAGATTTTTTTATGGAATATATGTGATTTTTGGGAGAAAGAGTCAATGCAAGACGGCGCCCGAGGGCCCCACAAGGCAACAAGGCGTGCCCTGATGTCTTGTGGGCACCTCGTAGGTTGGTTGATACCCTTCTTTTGCCTCAAGAAAGGTAACTTCCGGATAAAAATCCCCTCAAAATTTCAACCCAATCGGAGTTACGGATCTCCGGCTATTAAAGAAACGGTGAAGGGCTCCAAAAACAGCAGCGAGAAACAGAAGACAACAGAGAGATCCAATCTAGGGAGAGCTCCCTCTCTCCCCGGAGGGCCAAGGAAGAAGAAGAAGGAGGGGGCCCTTTCCCCCTCTCCTCCGGTGGCACCGAGACGCCGCCGGGGACATCTCCTCCATCACCATCACCACCAACTTCTCCTCCATTCTCATGGTGATGTGTGAGTAGTTCATCCTCGAGGCTGAGGGTTTGTACTAGTAGCTATGTGTTCTCTCTCTCTCTCTCTCTCTCTCTCTCTCTCTCTCTCTCGTGTTCTTGATTTGGCGCTATTTTGATGTATCATGAGCTTTGTTAATATAGTTGGATCATATGGTGTTCTTCCCTCTCTATCTTTGTTGTGATGAATTGAGTCTTGCCCTTTGAGGTTTCATTATTATCGGATTGAATATTTGGATTTGAGATCACTTGATGTATGTCTTGCATGTGGATACCCATGGTGACAATGGGGTATTCTATTGAGTCACTTGATATATGTTTTGGTAATCAACTTGCGGATTCCCGAGGTGACATTGGGGTAATCTAGGCACATAGGTTGATACACGTTTTCATCCTACTTTCTTCGATAGAAACTTTGGGGTAATCTTTGAAGTTCTTTGTGTTGGATTGAATATTATGAATCTGAAATCGTTTAATGCATATCGAATAATTAACTCACGGATACTTGTGGTGACATTGGAGTATCTAGGTGACATTAGAGTTGATTGATGCATATCATATGTTGTTATTGTAGTACGATCTCTAGGGCTATTTGTGACACTTATAGGGATGGCTCAATAGATTGATCGGAAAGATAACTTTGAGGTGGTTTGCTACCTATAACAATTTCATCGTAAGTTCTCCGCTATTGATAGGAACTTTGGAGTGATTCTTTGTCACACGTTGAGGGATGGTTATATGATTCAATTATGTTAGCACTGTTGAGAGATTGCACTAGTGAAAGTATGAACCCTAGGCCTTGTTTCTAAGCATTGAGACACCGTTTTTACTCACTTTTGTTACTTGCTACCTTGCTATTTTTATTTATTCAGATTACAAAAAGCTACTTCTACCATCCGTATTACGCTTGTATCATCTCTTCACTGAACTAGTGCACATATACAATTGACAACTATATTGGGTGTGTTGGGGACACAAGAGACTCTTTGTATTTTGCTTGCAGGGTTGTTTGAGAGAGACCATCTTCATCCTACACCTCCCACGGATTGATAAACCTTAGGTCATCCACTTGAGGGAAATTTGTCGTTGTCCTACAAAACTCTGCGCTTGGAGGCCCAACAGAGTTTACAAGAATAAAGTTGTGTAATAGACATCAAGCTATTTCTGGCGCCGTTGCCGGGGAGGTGAGTACTTGAAGGTATATCTTTAGATATTGCAATTGAATCTTTTAGTTTCTTGTTTTTCACTAGTTTGGTTTTGTAAAAGAAAACTAAAAAAATGGAATTGAGGTTGCCTCAAATACTTCATCTATATGATGTCTTTCTTGAAAATGGTGGATCAGAAAATTGTGCCAAAGTGTTAGAAGAAGAATTCAATAAAATGTTTGGCATAAAACCCTTGAATGATAAGAATGATTGCAATGTTGTTAGTACGCTTTCTATGAATATCCATGATGCTAATGATATGCAAAGCCATAAGCTTGGGAATGCTATGTTTGATGAAGATGATCTTTTTACTCCCCCTACTTTTGATGAGCAAATTTATTATGATGATAACATGCCTCCTATTTATGATGATTATATTGATGAAAGTGGGTTTGGAAGAGTGTCAACTCTAGGTACTAGTGATCCCACTATTTTGGAGGGTGTTAAATCTTATGGCCATAATTATGAAAGTGGATTTGGAGAGGTCACAACTTTATTTAATGATGATTCCACTATTTTGGAAGAGGTTTCAATTGATTATGACAACAAAGTTGCTATCTATGATGATTATTGTGATGACATGTATGCTATAAAGAATAATAATAACCATGAAACTTGTCATCGTGATTTTAATGTTAAATTTGGTTATGTCAATCAAGTATCTCATGATAGTTATTTTGTTGAATTTGCTCCCACTATTATTGATAAGAACAAATTTGCTTATGTGCAGAGTAATAAAAATTCTATGCTTGTGGATCATGAAAATAATGCTTTATGTGATAGTTATATTGTTGAATTTGTTCATGATGCTACTGAAAATTATTATGAGAGGGGAAGATATGCTTATATATATTTCAACAACATCAAGTTTCCTCTCTTTATGTTGAAAGTTTCGAAGTCATGCTTGTTTTGCCTTCCTATGCTAGTTGATTCTTGCTCCAATAAATCATTTGCTTACAAAATCCCTATGCATAGTAAGTGGGTTAGGATTAAATGTGTTTTACATATGATTCATGATGCTCTCTTATATGTTTCAATGCCTACTTTCATCTGAGCATCATTAAAATTATCAATGCCTAGCTAAAAGGCATTAAAGAAAAGCGCTTGTTGGGAGGCAACCCAATATTTATATTTTCTGTTTTTGTGAGTTAAAATGATTAAGCTACTGTGGTAATCATGTTTTTTTATTTTCTTACAATAAAGTACCAACTAAAGCCTTTAGGTTGATAAGGATGATTGTTTATTTGGTTCTGTGCAAAAAATAGAAAGTTTAGCGTCTAGTGCACGATTTTACATCCTATACTGGAGCATGGGAAAATTATGAACCTTTTACACAGTACTGATATACAAATGTTTTACGTTGTCCTAATTTGTGGCACCCTGGCTCAGAGAACCGGTTTACCTTGTGTTCCCAACCCAGAGATCATGTCTTCTGGAAACACACAACAACTTGGAACAGAATAGAACTGCTCTTTATTGATATGATACAAGTACAAGCTTGGATGTTACATAGGACAGTGAGGCCAGGAGCACTACTCGTGCCAGGACAGTATCTACATTATTTATGAGTCATCTCAAGGGCCTTAGTACTAGTGGAAAATACTACGGCGTAGCGGAACATCGGGTGAGACACTCCATCCCATAGGGACACTGCTAGGACACGACCTAGTTAGCGTAGCACGAACCATCGGGATCTCCACCCTCGGTGTCGTGGTTTTAACACGATAGATGCCCTTGTGAAAGGACTTAGAGATGAGGCCATCGCACGAAGGTGTAAGCTTAACGGGGTTGATCGGGAACGAGAAGACGCCGGGTTACCCAGGTTCGGCCCCTCACCGTGGAGGTAAAGCCTACGTCCTCCTTGATTATATTGCTGTAGATCTTGATTACAAGGATGCGCATTCGCTAACCTAGCTCTCGAGGAGATCGCAACTTAAGTCTTTTTGTATAGGTGCTCCCCTTTATATACACAGGTGGAACCCTAGATTACATGAGAGTCCGGGTCGCTCTTTGACCCGCCTCCTACTCTTTCCTACTTGTTCTCCAAGTCGGTCTTCTCGTGAGCCGGCCCACTGCTTAAGCCGGCCTGCCCTCACTGGGCCTCGCTAAGCCGGCCCACCAATAGTCCTTCAGCCCCGCAGTAAGCTGTCCCGCTGAACCTGCTCTATGGCCGGGTCAACACCCTGCCGGGTCTATATGCTGGTAAACATCCCCAACATTAGCCCTCAGTTTGACTTGAATTTATTCACGTTAAACTTTACCCTGAAAAAAGGCAAACATCAGGATGATATTCTCCAAGCCAGTCTTTTATAACACTGTCTTTTAACCAGCTCGGTTTTCCGGGTCAAGCAGATAGCCGGGTCACTCTTTCAGTTCTAGACTTAGCATTTTTCACTTCTTTTCCCTTGTGACGTCACAATCCACTTCCGCAAAAATCTGAGATGACATCACACCGTATCCTTGAGTGGGTTCGAATTGTCATGTCAGGTGCGAAAATTGAGGAACCCGCAGCCGAAAATTACTGCGTCGCCTCGGGCTCCGCACCCACCGTTCTAATTTTTTACTGTGCCTATAAAGAGGCCAGCTCACCCCCCCACTATCGGTTTCACTTCTGGTTCGTCTTTCTCCTTGCGTCCGTTCTCAGACCCGAAGTGCCGCCGCCCTCGAGCTCTTCGTCGACCTCGACTACGACCTCTCTGCCGCCGCAGTCACCACCGGAGCCAATCAAAAACATACCGACAACAACCACCGCAGACAGGTACACCTAAAACTTTCTCCTTTCAGATCTACAACTCGCATTCTTTTTTGCAGTTCACCGGTGTTCATCGGTGTTCATCCTCTTTTCTCCTTTAGCAGATCCAAATGCATCCGAATCACTTAAATAAGTATTTTTTGCATTGCGGCGATGCCATTTTTCACATCTTGATTTCTGTATCATCTTCCACAGACCCGCATTACCACGGGCCCTCATATCCATCCCCACCTAGGTCTTTAACTTTTTCTTTTTCGTAGTATTTTCAGATCCGTAATAGCAACTGCTCCGTTAAATTCCTGTTTATAGCTAGCTCAACACTTAGTAGAAACCCAACGCACCACTTGACTCACCAACACCGGCTCATTGTCACACCGGCTTAACACTGCTCCGACGGCTTGTATAAATCCAGGTCATGATTTTTAGCAACCATGATCGCCTTATTACCTTGCCGGGTTACACCTCATGAGCTTAACACGCCGGCTTATCACTATTGTCTTTGCAGTTAAAATTTTAAGTCGCCATGGCCCCCAAGACCGACAAATCCTGCAATTGGGTCAGATCCCAAGTCTCCACGCTTATGTTGAACGAGCTCGTGGGGCAAGGCCTCCTGCCGGCTCAAGCAACAATCAGCTGGCGGGCGCCTGATGAAGAGAGCTCCCCCCAGCCTAAGCAGGATGAAGTGGTGGTCTTCGCAGATCATCTTCATAAAGGGTTTCGCCTGCCCGGGTCAAAATTCTTCCGTGACGTTCTCCATTTTTTCGACCTCCGACCGCAAGATCTTGGACCGAACTCAATTACCAATCTCTGCCAATTTCAAGTCTTCTGCGAAGTGTACCTCCAAACGGCGCCAACTGTCCTGCTCTTTCGCGAATTCTTCTACATCAACCATCAGACCGAGTTCACCGATGGCCCTAGCATAGAACTTGGTGGCGTCTCTATTCAAAGGCGAAGAAACACTCCCTTTCCTGAGGCCAAGCTGGCGAGTCACCCCAAGGGCTGGAACAAGACTTGGTTTTACTGCAAGAGCACTGCCCCTCAAGGTGAAAGTCCCCTGCCGGGTTACAGACCGGACCGGCTCAATGCCACAGTGGCCTTTCCGGGTTGGCCATCAACAGAAGAACGCAAGCAATTCGCCCCAATTTACTCCAAAATAAGGGCCTTGGTTGCTAACAGCCTTACCGGGATCGATCTGACCCGGTGCTGGATAAGCTGGCGAATCCAGCCCCTTAGCCACAGGGGCGACTTGATGTGCAACTATACTGGTGAGCCGGCTGACGTTCAACGCTTCAGCCAAGTCAATTTATCCGTGAGTGATATCAACAAGACCACCAAGAGGCTATTGGGAGAGCCTCAAGAGAAATGCAATAAAACCGGGCTGGCCCCCTTCTGCTTAACCAACCCGGTGCCTTCAGTAAGTGTTTACACCTTCTTACTCTGTTCTTAACTCGCCCTCCTCATCTCATTCTTAACTGCCAACTCGTCACAATACATGCGAACGACAAATTTTGGAAGAGGAAAAAGCCCCAACAACCCGCCCCCGCTCCGGCGGAGCAGCAGGATGAGCCGGTCGATACTGATAAGCCGGCTGCAGAAGACGAGGCTGAGGTAGAAGTTGACTCGCTTGGTCGCCTTTTTATTCAACTTGCTGACGCCCCTTCTCTTCAGGATGAAGCCGAAATTAGCCACACCAGCGAGCCGGAGGTAACCTTGATCTCTTCTGATTCTGACTCTCCAAGACCTTTTTGGAAGAAAACCCGGGCCGTGATCCGCAAGGTTCGAAGGAAGCCCCGGGTTACCATCCGTAAGGTCCCTTTTTCCCACCAGGATGCTCATTTAGATCCCAAATTTGTTTTGAAGAAAACTCGTCAAGCCGGGACCTCCAAAAGGAAGACCCGGAGCAGTGAAGGCGAGTTAAGTGGAGGGCTTCCATACGAGCCGCCATCCCGTAAGGCGTGAGCTGAGGTGCTTCTTAGTCCAACTTCCTCTTTTCCTCTAGCTGGCCGTTTTAAGGAGCCCTTACATTTAAATGACTCGGCATATCAGACACCCTACTCTCCGGGTGAGTCAAGCGCTACGCAGGCGCCGGCTTTCAACATCAACCTTGGGTAAACAAACTCTAACATATAGCAGTTTCTTATTCTTTCCCTCTTCAAATGAATGACTCCTTTGGTTTTTGTACAGGGCCAAGGCTATCAAAAAGAAAACACCTGCCGGGTCATCTGAACCGGTCATTCAACCAGGCACGCAAGGGGAGAAAGAGGCCACTTTGGCCAGCCAAGACGAGCCGGCAGTCCAGAACAGCCCACCGGCTCAAGACACCGCCAGCCCGGCTCGTCCTCCTTCGCCTGTTATCCGGGAAAGCGAAAATCCAGCTGAGGAACAGCCCAAAGAGCCGCCCATGGCACCGGCTCAGGAAGACGTGGTGGTGACCGGAGAACAGCAAACAACTCCGGAGGCTTCCACCGCTCTTACTAAGATCCCTGCCAAGCTTGAGCCGGCCTCAAAAGGAAAGACGTCTTTGAACTTTCCTACATTTGAAGATCAAGATGCCAGTTCCTTGCATCAAGCCATGCTGACTCGGCTGTCTGAAAGCCGGGACACGGAGATTGCCATGATCACTTCATTGAAGCGAAAGTATGAGGTAATTTGCACCCTTCATCTTGTACCATATATATATGTAGCCCCCAAGGGCCAGGTCATTATGGAATAATGACCGGGACTTCAAAAATGTTAACTTGTAAGCTCAACTTCAATCGGTAACCCGAAAGGCCGGCTCATCATTCATGATGGGCGGGTCTTCATAACTTAGCAGAAAAATCAATTCATGCATTAGCCCCCAAGTGCCATGTAGTGTGCCTGCCGCTGCATGGAACTTGCTTTGGTATTTGTGTTAAGCTCGAAAACATGTAGCCCCCATGGGCCGGGTTGCCCTTTAGGGCAGCCCGGTTCATACGTATATTTTGCATAACAATCTGTCCTACAGGAAATGCTAGAGCAAGTGGAGACCCAGGCCGCCTCCTTCCGAAAGGAAGCCAGGAAGGAGAAGAAATTGCGCAAAGAGGCTGAAAAATCCATTGCTGAGGCCAACAAGTCTTTGGTCATTGTGAGGAACACCTTGCAAGAGACGGAAGCTGCCAGAGCCGCCCAAGCTGCGCGAGCGGAAGAGGCCGAAACCAAACTTGAGCCGGTCACTCAAGAGCTGGCGACTCTGACAGGCCAAATCACCGCCATGTGCCGGGCCATCTTCGGTAAGCCAAACCCCAACAGCTCCGGCTTAAACATGCCAATAGCTCCGGCTTAAACATGCCAAACCGGCTTGACTGATGGCGAAAACTTATATTTGCAGGTCAGAAGAATCAAACTCTTGTGCAGCAATCGTTGGTGAAGCTGAAAGCAGTATATACCATTGTGGAACAGCTCTATATAGGCGGCTCAAGATGCATTATGGCTGCAAAAAACACCACTTCACCACCACAACTGATCGCGGACATGTTGAAGGAGCTGTCTGTTGTACCAAGGTGGTTTGAAGACTGGAAGAAGGCGTGCTGCCGCTCTGGGGCCCTAACAGCACTTGCCCGAGCCAAGGCATACGTGCCAGAGCTCGACCCGGCTCAAATTGTGGGCGGCTACCCGGAGTTCAATGTAGATGACACACCCTTCACCAAGAAGGATTTCCAACGCTGCATCAGAGAAACCCGGGTTGCAGCCACCGCAATTGCAGAAGAAGCCGATCTGACCCGGTACCAGGCGCCTTACTCGAAAGATAACGAATGAATAGAGCCGCCAAACCATGAGCCGGTGGCCTTAACCCCATGCGTAAGCCAACTTTTGCCCCTGAAGTCCACCCTTCCTCTCTGATATCCGATGATGCCCTATTTGAAGCCTTGCGCTCAATTCAGTGGTCGACCGGCGACTCAAGTCAAGAGGAGGAGGATGACGACGGCCGCAAAGAGTTGGCTCATGGCGCTTCCTCAGGCACTGGTGTCAGCTCTGACCCGACAGCATAGAGCGCCGGCTTATCCTTGTGTAGGCGTGACTTGTAAAAAACTTTGTCATGGCCGCAGCTGATTGGCGCTTGTAATAGGGTAGTATGAAACACTTGTGCTGATGCCAGTGCCATCGTGTACTGAGCTTGTTCATTGCCTGTACAAATAACTTATGCTTCTGTGAATGCTCTTTTGGCTTTAAGAGCCGGCTTTGCAATGGAGTGATTCTGCTGAAACAATAATAATGGCATGTAATGGTTACTGATGAAATCATATGAACAAGCAATCTTTGTTATTGTTTGCAATGAATCAAGAATATTAAATGGAACTAAGTAAATGCTATGCATGGATGTATGCATGTATGCAGAAATAAAAGAACATAATCGTAAGTCGGAATATGTTTGAAACGGCCGGCTTATAAAGCGCGAGCCGGCTGCTAAACACAACGTGAAACAGCCGGCTTATAAACACAAGCCGGAATATGCTTCCATGAAGCTGGCACTTTGTCCTGTTGGTTTGTCCTTGCTCTCTGAAAGCCGGCTCTCACACAACCAATCAGTCGTTTTAACTCTGATGAATTCAGGGTCACCTATGTGATTGACTCATCAGGCGTACGCCGGGTCATTTTTTTTAGGGAGTAGCATCTTGCTAACAGGTAGGTTTAACCAACTTTGTGGCATCTCGCCGGGTTAAAAGGGTTTTGTAAGCTAAACTCAATTGAGTTGGAAGCCCCCAAGTAACCATGATCAACAAATAAAGATCCAACACACAAATTTTGAGGCAAAGCAACACCTTTACACAGTGCTGCTGGTCATTATTTTATTTGATAAAAAAACAGGTATATACATGATAAAAGGTATGTACAAAGATGCGACCTAGTCAAAGACTTAGGTGTAATATGGCCGGAGCTGGGCAATGTTCCAAGGCCGGCTTGTTTCCTCCTTAGAGGTACGTGATTTCTCTGTCTCACGTATGTCAATCAGGTAATATGACCCGTTGTTGAGATTCTTGCTGACCACAAAGGGTCCCTCCCAAGGTGGTGAAAGCTTATGCATGCCTGTCTGGTCTTGTATCAGACGGAGCACTAAGTCACCTTCCTGAAAAGTGCGGCTGCGAACTCTACGGCTGTGATAGCGATGTAGGTCTTGCTGATAGATGGGATCATCCTCAACTCTTGAGCCGGCACATGGGCCTGGCGAGCATATTTCTGGCAACCATCACACTTACGGACAATGTCCTCCGCGTCAGCATGAGCCGTGAGCCAGTAAAAACCATGCCGGAAAGCCTTCGCGACGAGTGATCTTGAGCTGGCATGGTGACCACAATCTCCAGAGTGAATCTCATTGAGAATTGCGCGACCTTCTTCAGGTGACACACATCGCTGAAAAACACCAGTGACGCTCCGTCGGTGCAACTCGCCATTGACAATAGTCATAGACTTGGATCGTCTGATGATCTGCCGAGCGAGGATTTCCTTTGTTGGCAGTTCTCCCCGGCTTAGGTAAGCCAAATAGGGGACCGTCCAATCAGGGATAGCGTGGATAGCCGCCACTAGAGCCACCTCCGGGTCAGGAATTTCCAGGTCCTCGGTTGGTAATTTGACAGACGGGTTGTGCAAAACGTCCAGGAACACATTGGGTGGCACCGGCTTGCGCTGCGAGCCCAAGAGAGAGAGTGCATCTGCTGCCTCGTTCTGCCTGCGATCAATATGATCAACTTGATAACCTTTGAAGTGTCCAGCAATATTTGTGACCGCGTGCCGGTAAGCAAGGCCTCATATTCTGCGGCATTGTTGGTGCAGGGAAACATGAGTCTCAAAATATAACAGAACTTATCTCCTCGTGGGGAAGTAATCACAACTCCAGTCCCCGAGCCTTCAAGCTGCCTTGAGCCGTCAAAGTGTATGGACCAGTATGTTGTGTCGGGCTTCTCTTCGGGAGCCTGCAACTCTGTCCAATAATTAATAAAGTCCACCAACGCCTGAGATTTGATCGCGGTGCTAGGCACGTATTTGAGATGATGCGGACCGAGCTCGATAGCCCACTTAGCAACCCGGCCGGTCGCCTCCCGGTTCTGGATTATATCCCCAAGAGGTGCTGAGCTAACTACAGTGATCGGATGATCGTGGAAGTAATGCTTCAGCTTGCGGCTAGCCATAAATACTCCGTAGACCAGTTTCTACCAATGTGGATACCGCTGTTTGGACTCGGTTAATACTTCACTGATATAATACACAGGGTGCTGGACCGGATACTCCTTGCCATCTGACTTGTGCTCTACCATGACTGCTACACTTACATCCTTGTTGTTAGTAGCAATATATAGCAACATTGGCTCCTTCTCACGAGGGGCAGCAAGGACTGGCGGCTCAGATAACTGTTTCTTGAGGGCCTCAAAAGCTTGATCTGCAGCATCACTCCAGACAAAGTCCTCTGATTTTTTAAGCAACTGGTATAACGGAATAGCCTTTTCTCCAAGCCGGCTTATGAACCGGCTTAACGCTGCGACCCGCCTGGCCAGCCTCTGCACATCATTCAGTCTGGCCGGCTTAGCCAGAGTTGTGATTGCCTTAATCTTTTCTGGGTTAGCCTCAATGCCATGCTCGGAAACAAGGAAACCCAAAAGCTTTCCTGCAGGGACACCAAAAACACACTTCTCCGGGTTAAGCTTCATCTGATAGATGCGGAGGTTGTCAAACGTTTCCTTCAGATCCTCCAACAGAGTTTATTTCTTCCGGGACTTGACCACAATGTCATCAACATAAGCATGAACGTTCCGCCCGATCTGTTTGTGAAAGCAGCTCTGGACACAACGCTGGTAAGTCGCCTGTGCACACTTCAGACCGAACGGCATGGTTGTATAGCAG
The DNA here is from genome assembly GCA_039707655.1 of Elymus sibiricus. Taxonomy (NCBI): domain Eukaryota; kingdom Viridiplantae; phylum Streptophyta; class Magnoliopsida; order Poales; family Poaceae; genus Elymus; species Elymus sibiricus. Next base: position 129,884,627 of record CM077666.1, on the reverse strand, counting down.
AAGGCCCCAAAGGGTGTGATGAAAGCCGTCTTTTCCTGGTCTTCCAACTTCATTTTAATCTGATGATAGCCAGAGTAAGCATCCAGGAAGCATAAACTCTCACAACCAGCTGTAGCATCGATGATCTGGTCAATACGGGGCAAGGCAAAGGGGTCACTAGGACAAGCCTTGTTCAGGTCTGTGTAATCAATACACATCCGCCAAGTCTCGTTTTTCTTCAGAACAAGCACTGGGTTAGCTAGCCACTCAGGATGGAAGACTTCGATTTCATATAAACATGATAGATTTCATTACATTTCAGACATAGTTCAACTAAGCTCGTCCGGCTGTGAAGGCATATGATACGTCTCCAACGTATCTATAATTTATGAAGTATTCATGCCATATTTATATGTTTTCTACATGGTTTTGGTGCACTTTTATATGATTTTTGTGGACTAACCTATTAACCTAGTGCCCAGTGCCAGTTTCTATTTTTGGCTATTTCTTTGTTTCGCAGAAAAACCATACCAAACAAAGTCCAAATGCCAGGAAAATTTACGGTGACTTTTATGGAAAATAAGAGACCCACGAAGCTTCGGAGAAGGACCAGAAGGTGTCCAGGGGGCCACAAGCCTGAGGTTGTGGGACCCTCGGGACTCCCCCTGGTGTGAATCCAACGCTGAAAATTCTTATAAATTGGGAAACCCCCGAAAGTTAACCTAGACGAGTTTTTCCGCCGCCGCAAGCCTCTGTTCCGAAGCGATCTCATCCGGAGCCCTGTTCCGGCACCCTGCCGGAGGGGGTAAGTCATCACCGGAGGCCATCTTCATCATCCCCGCTGCCTCCATGACGAGGAGGGAGTAGTTCATCCCCGGTGCTGAGGGTATGTACCAGGAGCTATGTGTTTGATCTCTCTCTCTCTCTCTCTCTCTCTCTCTCTCTCTCTCTCTCGTGGCATGATCTTGATGTACCATGAACTTTGTTAATATAGTTGGATCATATGGTGTTCTTCCCTCTCTATCTTTGTTGTGATGGATTGAGTCTTGCCCTTTGAGGTTTCATTATTATCGGGTTGAATATTTGGATTTGAGATCACTTGATGTATGTCTTGCATGTGGATACCCGTGGTGACAATGGGGTATTCTAATGAGTCACTTGATATAGGTTTTGGTAATCAACTTGCGGATTCCCGAGGTGACATTGGGGTAATCTAGGCACATAGGTTGATACACGTTTTCATCCTACTTTCTCCGATAGAAACTTTGGGGTAATTTTTGAAGTTCTTTGTGTTGGATTGAATATTATGAATGTGAAATTGTTGGATGCATATCGAATAATTAACTCACGGATACTTGTGGTGACATTGGAGTATCTAGGTGACATTAGAGTTGATTGATGTGTATCATATGGTGTTATTCTAGTACGAACTCTAGGGTTGTCGGTGACACTTCTGGGGATGGCTCAATAGATTGATCGGAAAGATAACTTTGAGGTGGTTTTGCTACCTACAACAATTTCATATTATGTTCTCCGCTATTGATAGGAACTTTGGAGTGATTCTTTGTCGCACGTTGAGGGATAGTTATATGATTCAATTATGTTAGCACTGTTGAGAGATTGCACTAATGAAAGTATGAACCCTAGGCCTTGTTTCTAAGCATTAATTGATATACCGTTTTGCTTGCCGTTTGCTACTTGTTACCTTGCCGTTTTTAATTGTTCAGATTATAAAAACCTATTTCTACCATCCATATTACACTTGTATCACCATCTCTTCGCCGAACTAGTGCGCCTATACAATTGAGAACTGTATTGGGTGTGTTGGGGACACAAGAGACTCTTTGTATTTTGATTGCAGGGTTGTTTGAGAGAGACCATCTTCATCCTACACCTCCCATGGATTGATAAACCTTAGGTCATTGCTACTTGTAAACTGCGTTGGGATTTTCCCGAAGAGGAGGGGTGATACAGCACAGTAGAGATAAGTATTTCCCTCAATGAGAACCAAGGTATCAATCCAGTAGGAGAACCACGCAGAACCTCGTGAACAGCACCTACACACAAAAAAGCAAATACTTGCACCCAACGCGGGCAAGAGGGTTGTCAATCCCCTTGAACTCGTTACTTGCAAGGATTAATTCTGATAGTGATAGATAGATAAAATAAATTGCAAAATAAAATAAAGGAAATAAAATTGCAGCAAGGTATTTTTGGATTTTATATATGATAAAAGTAGACCCGGGGGCCATAGTTTTCACTAGAGGCTTCTCTCTCGAACGAATAGCATACGGTGGGTAAACAAATTACTGTTGGGCAATTGATAGAAAAGCGCATAGTTATGACAATATTCAAGGCAATGATCATGTATATAGGCATCACGTCCAAAACAAGTAGACCGACTCCTGTCTGCATCTACTACTATTACTCGACCCATCAACCGCTATCCAGCATGCATATAGGGTATTAAGTTAATAAAAACAGAGTAACGCCTTAAGCACGATGACATGATGTAGATAAAGTAAACTCAATCAATATGAATAAACCCCATCGTTTTATCCTTAATGGCAACAATACAAATATGTGTCTTGTCCCCTACTTTGTCACTGGGATATAGAACACCACAAGATTGAACCCATCACAAAGCACCTCTCCCATTGCAAGATAAATCAATCTAGTTGGCCAAACCAAACGGATAGATCGGAGAGAAATAAAAATCTATAACAATCATGCATAAAAGAATTTAGAAAAGACTCAAATATTTCTCATGAGTAATCTGATCATAAACCCACAATTCATCGGATCCCAACTGTTGGTGCAATAATTTGCCTCCTTATGTTTTGGAGATTGTTGACAAACAGTGAGGGACTGATGTGTTTGCTAGTGCACACAGAGTAACAGGTCCCTGGAGTTAAGAGGAGTTTGGATTCATAACTTCGAAGAATATCCCCTGCGTAGCAGTGAAAGTTATTACCGAAGGTTATGACGACAAGAGTGACCCTAAAAAATTGCTGACGTGAAGCAATTGGTTCGGTGCCTGTCCGAAGGAAGTGACTGCAGCCGAGGAAATTGAAGACGAAGAGAAGACGTAGCATTCTTTTCGTTGTTTCTTTTCTCTTTATTGAGTCATAGGACCACCGTACTATTAAGAGGGGTGTAGCATTCGAAGCTTTGATTCTCTGATGTTAAACCCAAATCCTATGAAAGATGCGAGAGAAATCTCTTTGTGTTCCGAGCAAATACTTGCCAGCAAGAGACTGTGATCTTCTTCGCTGCGAGAGATTTGTCTCTGACCGAAGAGTTAGCATTACTTGCTCCACAAGTAATGTTACCGTTGCTCCAAAATCCGACCGTTGTGAATGTGTCGGTTGGTCATTGGCTGGACTGCGTGTCCAGAATGGTCATTTCCCATCAGGGAAGGCTGCGGCTATAAATAGCCACCCCGCACCGGCGTTGTCCGGTGGTTGTTCCGTTTGATTCTGATAAGATTGTTGAGCAACCCCCTCTCCGAGAGATTTGAGTTTAAAATCCACCGAGAGAAAAACCCTAGAGCCGAAAAATTAGATAGTGGTTCAGCATCACTAGAATCTAAGTCCAGTACGCTCCGGCTATTACCCTTGAGAGCTGCAAACTCTCTAGACGGTTAGGTGTCAATCTCTTCAGAGACCAAGAGTAATTGTGGTTCTCGAAGAAGAAGTCTGTAAAGGTTCGAAGATCGCCTCAAGTATTTACCACGAGTAATCGGCATTGGTTGACGAACCAATTGTCGAGGAGAATAGGGCGAAGAGAGTTTATCTTCTGTGTTAAATCACAACCCCTCCAACCAGACGTAGTCCTTGTGCAGAAGGGCGAACTGGTCTACCAAACACCTTGTCGCCATCGAGCATCACTGGTCACCTCTGCTACCCTCTTTACATTTGAACTGTGACATGCCATAATTCAATCATGTGATTTACCTCGGTGCATGTTGTTAGTTTCCATTCGGTAGTTTGTATTCTCTCACTGTTTACTGTTTTTCATTCGTTCCGCTGCTGGGTTCCGAGAGTTTTGATATTTCCGAAGAAAATTTAAAACTCCCATTCACCCCCCCTCTGGTAGACATACTTCGTTCCTACAATTGGTATCAGAGCGAGGTACTCCTTGACTCTGCTCATTTTGGTCTAACCACCTTGGAGTTTAAGTATGTCTTCAGTGAGCTACAAGTCGCACCTCAAGATTCCCATCTTCGATGGGATGGACTATCCCTTCTGGAAGGAGAAGATGAAGATCCGTCTCCGAGCTATTGATGATGATATGTGGAATGTGGTGCAGAATGGATTCACAGTTGAAGGGCCCCAGGTCCCCACTGACCACGAGAAGAAACTTATTCAGATGGATGCTCAAGCCAAAGATGAAATTGGTGGCCATCTCTCTCGTGCTCAATTTCTTCGCTATCGTCAGTGTGAAACTGCAAAGGAATTATGGGACATTCTCGAAAAGATAAACGAGGGTGTTTCAACTCAGAAAGAAGCTCGCATTGATACACTTCGGGCCAAGTTCAATCGGTTCAAGCGAATTGGAAATGAAAGCTGTCAGCAAACTTTCGATCGCCTGAGTGACATTGCAAACGATCTACAAGGTCTCGGCGCCAAAGACATCACTGATCATGAAGTTGTGAAGAAACTACTCCGATCCCTTGACAGTTCATTCGATACTCTAGTTCTGATGATTCGGGAACAAGCTGATTTCAAGGTTCTCGACTCTGCTGATATCATGGAAAGGCTGAACACCCACGAAGAACAAGAAGAAGAAAAGGGAGATCTCTATGGCTAAAGTCACCGGAAAAATCATGCCCTCAAGGTCACGGTTGATTCTTCCTCAGAAGGAAATGGCGATGAAGATTCAGATGACCCTGAAAGGATCAGCAAGGATCTCACATTGATCACGAAAAGATTCCAGCGCCTTCACAGGAAAAATCAGTTTCAGAAGAAAGGATCCAGCAACTCTGGCGGCTCCAAATCTTCACCAAAACCAATAGGAGACTACACCTGCTTCAAGTGCAAAAAGCCAGGGCATTTCATTTCGGACTGCCCTCTCTGGGAAGCCGAAATCCGTGCAAGTGGAAGATATGATTCAGGAAACAACCATGGCAAAGGCAAGAGCAAAAGCTATGACTCCGATGATGAGAAGAAAATGAAGAAGTTCTTCAAGAAGAAGGATTCCTCCAAGTCCTCGTCAAGATCTTCCTCGAAGAATCCCTCCAAGTCCACATCCAACCGCAAGAACACCTCTCGCAAGGCCAAGGCGTACATCGGCAAGGAGATGGATTCCGAAGAAGAAGCATCATCTGACAACGAAGAGGTTGAAGAATCCGATGAGGATTCCGATTCCGGCATGGCTGGCATAGCATGTGGCTCCGCTCCAGCATCGAACTTCTTCGAGAATCATTCGAGTGACAACGAGTCTCCTGCGTACTGCTTTATGGCCAAAGCTTCGAAAGAAAAGGTATCCTCCAAACATCACAAGGTTCACACCAGTGATCAATATTCTTCTGATGAGGATGACCATGCTAAACTGATCAAAATTGCTAATATACAACAAAACTCTCTCGAGAAAATTGAGAAAACCCTCAGGAAGTCTGAAGGGTTGTTGGTTGAGGAGATGGAGAAAAATCAGTCGTTGACCGAAGAGCATTCCGATCTCGTGTCTCGAATGAAAGAACTATCAGATCATCATGATTTTCTCTCAGCTGACCACGAAAGATTGACTTATGATTACCTGAAACGGAAACAGGAACTCGAGTCGCTGAGAGAGGCTCATGATGACTTGATCAGGGAAAATTCTCTTCTCACCCAACAACTCAAAGAGAAACCTGAAGTCTTTGTACCTCCTTGCTTAAAATGTCTTGAACGCAGTAATGCTGAATCAAATGCTGAATCTTCTGTGAATGCTAACCCCTCGGTCGAGGAAAATGGTTCTGTTTCTGATGAAAATGCTAGGTTGAAGGATCTTCTTCAGACAGGAATGTTCAAGTCTCTCAAAGGGCATCAAACCCTGTGTGATGTTCTGAAGAAATCCATTCTTCACAAAAATCCCAGGAAGGAAGGTATCGGTTTCGAAAGGAAACTGAATGAGAATGGCTCCTACTGGGAACCTGATCAATATCCTCGCACTGTGTGGGTGCCTGCTAAGAGCAAAACGCTCGATCCAGCTTTACTTTCGGGTTATAACTCTCCTATCCCCGAATACTCATATGATGATTCTTTGGACAACTATAAGTTGTTCAAAAACCAACGTGGAGAGGCTGTTGCTCGCTATGTTGGACCGAACAACAGGAATGGCCCTCCAAAGGAAGCTATCTGGGTGCCTAAGAAAACTATCGAAGCATTACCTGTTACTAGACTACTAACCATGCAGGAAGAAAATGCTCGATATATTCTGGAAAAGATTCGACAGAATGAGTACATGCTTGTATCACCGAACCGCTATACTCATTCGTCTGGAAGGAATTTCAATGCATACTCTTTCGATTATTCTCGTACTCATTCAAGTTACAATTCACATGACTATCGAAAGAAATCATATCCTGCTCGCTCATATGTTTCGAAGCCACCTACAATGATGTGGGTGGTTAAGAAAGCCTGATTTCTCTGCAGGACTATGTCTCCGGGTGTACCGAATGGATAATGGATAGTGGATGCACTAGTTGTTGGGGAACGTTGCATGGAAAACAAAATTTTTTCTACGCACACGCAAGATCTATCCATGGAGATGCATAGCTACGAGAGGGGGAGTGTGTCTACGTACCCTCGTAGACCTTAAGCGGAAGCGTTAGAACAACACGGTTGATGTCGTCGAACAACTTCACGATCCAACCGACCGAGCACCGAACGTACGGCACCTCCGCGTTCAGCACACGTTCAGCTCGGTGACGTCCTCTACTTCTTGATCCAGCAAGACGGCGAGGTAGTGGATGAGTTCCGGCAGTACGACGGTGTGGTGACGGTGATGGTGATGCTATCTCCGCAGGGCTTCGCCCAAGCACTGCGAAAATATGACCGAGGGACGGAACTGTGGAGGGGGGCGCCGCACACGGCTAAGACAATGTTGTGTCCTCCTTTGGGGCGCCCAATCTCCTCTATTTATATATGTGTAGGGGCTTGGAGTAGAAGGAATAGTGCCATGTGAACAGTAACCATGAATAGTACACACGTGGACTTGGACTCCAAAGTCCAATCCTATTCCTACTAGGACTCTCCCTTTTTTTTCCTTCCCTAGCTGCGTGGGCTTTTGAGGACTTGGTGCGCCTGTCCCAATAAGGCCAAGGCACCTCCCCTTAGACCATGCCAGCCCTTGGGACGTGGTGGACCCACTTGTGGACTTCCGGACCCCTCCGGAATCCTCCGGAACCTTCTGGAAGCTTCCCGGTACAATACCGAAAAAACTGCACCTTTTTCCGGAACCCAAAATATGACTTCCCATATATAAATCTTTACCTCTCGACCATTCCGAGACTCCTCGTGACGTCCGGGATCTCATCCGGGACTCCGAACAACATTCGGTTACCAATTCACATAACTCATATAACACTATATCGTCAACGAACGTTAAGCGTGCGGACCCTACGGGTTCGGGAATGATGTAGACATGTCTGAGACGCCTCTCCGGTCAATAACCAATAGAGGAACCTTGATGCTCATATTGGTTCCTACATATTCCACGAAGATCTTATCGGTCGAACCGCAATGACAACATACGTAATTCCCTTTGTCTGTCGGTATGTTACTTGCCCGAGATTCGATCGTCGGTATCTACATACCTAGTTCAATCTCGTTACCGGCAAGTCTCTTTACTCGTTCCATAATACATCATCCCGTAACTAACTCCTTAGTCACTTTGCTTGCAAGCTTCTTATGATGTGCATTACCGAGAGGGCCCAGAGATACCTCTCCGAAACACGGAGTGACAAATCCCAGTCTCGATCCATGCGAACTCAACGGACACCTTCGGAGATACCTGTAGAGCATATTTATGATCACCCAGTTACGTTGTGACGTTTGATAGCACACAAGGTATTCCTCCGGTATCTGGGAGTTGCATGATCTCCTGGTCTGAGGAACATGTATTTGACATTCAAGAAAGCAGTAGCAATAAACAGAACGATCATATGCTAAGCTAACGGATGGGTCTTGTCCATCACATCATTCTCCTAATGATGTGATCCCATTATCAAATGACAACTCATGTCTATGGTTAGGAAACCTTAACCATCTTTGATCAACGAGCTAGTCTAGTAGAGGCTCACTAGGGACACATTATTTGTTTATGTATTCACACATGTATTTAAGTTTCCGGTCAATACAATTCTAGCATGAATAATAAACCTTTATCATGAATAAGGAAATATAAAATAATAACAACTTTATTATTGCCTCTAGGGCATATTTCCATCAGTCTCCCACTTGCACTAGAGTCAATAATCTAGATTACATAGTAATGAATCTAACACCCATGGTGCTGATCAGGTTTTGCTCGTGGAAGAGGCTTAGTCAACGGGTCTGCCACATTCAGATCCGTGTGTACTTTGCAAATTTCTATGTCTCCATCCTTGACATATTCACGAATGGAGTTGAAGCGTCTCTGGATGTGTTTGGTCTTCTTGTGAAACCTGGGCTCCTTGGCTATGGCAATTGCTCCAGTGTTGTCACAAAAGATTGTCATTGGACCCGATGCACTAGGTATTACACCTAGATCGGATATGAACTCCTTCATCCAGACTCCTTCATGTGCTGCTTCCGAAGCAGCTATGTATTCCGCTTCACACGTAGATCCCGCCACGACGCTCTGCTTGGAACTGCACCAACTGACAGCTCCACCATTTAATATAAATACGTATCCGGTTTGTGACTTAGAGTTATCCGGATCAGTGTCGAAGCTTGCATCAACGTAACCCTTTACGATGAGCTCTTCGTCACCTCCATAAACGAGAAACATGTCCTTGGTCCTTTTCAGGTACTTCAGGATATTCTTGACCGCTGTCCAGTGATCCACTCCTGGATTACTCTGGTACCTCCCTGCCAAACTTATGGCAAGGCACACATCAAGTCTGGTACAAAGCATGGCATACATAATAGAACCTATGGCTGAGGCATAGGGAATGACTTTCATTTTCTCTATATCTTCTGCCGTGGTCGGGCATTGAGTCTGACTCAACTTCACACCTTGCAAGACAGGCAAGAACCCTTTCTTTGACTGATCCATTTTGAACTTCTTCAAAACTTTGTCAAGGTATGTGCTTTGTGAAAGTCCTATCAAGCGTCTTGATCTATCCCTATAGATCTTGATGCCCAATATATAAACAGCTTCACCGAGGTCTTTCATTGAAAAATTCTTATTCAAGTATCCCTTTATGCCATCCAGAAATTCTATATCATTTCCAATCAACAATATGTCATCCACATATAATATTAGAATTGCTACAGAGCTCCCACTCACTTTCTTGTAAATACAGGCTTCACCGTAAGTCTGTACAAAACCATATGCTTTGATCACCTCATCAAAGCGTATATTCCAACTCCGAGATGCTTGCACCAGTCCATAGATGGATCGCTGGAGCTTGCACACTTTGTTAGCACCCTTAGGATCGACAAAACCTTCTGGTTGCATCATATACAACTCTTCTTTGAGAAAACCATTAAAGAATGCAATTTTGACATCCATTTGCCAGATTTCATAATCATAAAATGCGGCAATTGCTAACATGATTCGGACAGACTTAAGCATCGCTACGGGTGAGAAAGTCTCATCGTAGTCAACCCCTTGAACTTGTCGAAAACCTTTCGCGACAAGTCGAGTTTTGTAGACAGTGATATTACCATCAGCATCCGTCTTCCTCTTAAAAATCCATTTATTCTCAATGGCTTGCCGATCATCGGGCAAGTCCACCAAAGTCCACACTTTGTTCTCATACATGGATCCTATCTCAGATTTCATGGCCTCAAGCCATTTGTCGGAATCCGGGCTTATCATAGCTTCTTCATAGTTCGTAGGTTCGCCATTGTCTAACAACAGAACTTCCAGAACAGGATTACCGTACCACTCTGGTGCGGAACGTACTCTGGTCGACCTACGAAGTTCAGTAGTAACTTGATCTGAAGTTTCATGATCTTTATCATTATCTTCCTCTCTTATTGGTGTAGGCATCACGGGAACGGTTTTCTCTGATGAGCTACTTTCCAATTCGAGAGAAGGTACAATTACCTCATCAAGTTCTACTTTCCTCCCACTCACTTCTTTCGAGAGAAACTCCTTCTCTAGAAAGGACCCATTCTTGGCAACAAAGACCTTGCCTTCGGATCTGTGGTAGAAGGTGTACCCAATTGTTTCTTTAGGGTATCCTATGAAGACGCACTTCTCCGCTTTGGGTTCGAGCTTATCAGGTTGAAGCTTTTTCACATAAACATCGCATCCCCAAACTTTAAGAAACGACAGCTTAGGTTTCTTGCCAAACCATAGTTCATACGGTGTCGTCTCAACGGATTTAGACGGTGCCCTATTTAACGTGAATGCAGCTGTCTCTAAAGCATAACCCCAAAACGATAGTGGCAAATCGGTAAGAGACATCATAGAACGCACCATATCCAATAAAGTACGGTTACGACATTCGGATACACCATTACGCTGTGGTGTTCCAGGTGGCGTGAGTTGTGAAACATTCCACATTTTCTTAAATGAAGGCCAAACTCGTAACTCAAATATTCGCCTCCGCGATCAGATCGTAGAAACTTTATTTTCTTGTTACGATGATTCTCTACTTCACTCTGAAATTCTTTGAACTTTTCAAATGTTTCAGACTTGTGTTTCATCAAGTAGATATACCCATATCTACTCAAATCATCTGTGAAGGTTAGAAAATAACGATACCCGCCGCGTGCTTCAACATTCATCGGACCGCATACATCGGTATGTATTATTTCCAACAAATCAGTAGCTCGCTCCATTGTTCCGGAGAACGGAGTTTTAGTCATCTTGCCCATGAGGCATGGTTCGCAAGTATCAAATGATTCATAATCAAGAGATTCCAAAAGTCCATCCGCATGGAGTTTCTTCATGCGCTTTACACCAATATGACCTAAACGGCAGTGCCACAAGTATGTTGCACTATCATTATCAATTTTGCATCTTTTGGCATCAATATTATGAATATGTGTATCACTACGATCGAGATTCAACAAGAATAGACCATTCACAAAAGGTGCGTGACCATAAAAGATGTTACTCATATAAATAGAACAACCATTATTCTCTGACTTAAATGAATAACCGTCTCGCAATAAACAAGATCCAGATATAATGTTCATGCTCAACGCTGGCACCAAATAAAAATTATTGAGGTCTAAAACTAATCCCGAAGGTATAGATGTAGAGGTAGCGTGCCGACAGCGATCACATCAACCTTGGAACTATTCCCGACGCGCATCGTCACCTCGTCCTTAGCCAATCTTCGCTTATTCCATAGCTCCTGTTTCGAGTTACAAATATGAGCAACCGAACCAGTATCAAATACCCAGGCGCTACTGCGAGCATTAGTGAGGAACACATCAATAACATGTATATCAAATATACCTTTGCTCACTTTGCCATCCTTCTTATCCGCCAAATACTTGGGGCAGTTCCGCTTCCAGTGACTAGTCCCTTTGCAGTAGAAGCACTCTGTTTCAGGCCTGGGTCCAGCTTTGGGTTTCTTCATGGGAGCGGCAACTTGCTTTCCGTTCTTCTAGAAGTTCCCCTTCTTTCCCTTGCCTTTTTTCTTGAAACTAGTGGTTTTGTTAACCATCAACACTTGATGCTCCTTCTTGATTTCTACCTCCGCTGATTTCAGCATCGCGAAGAGCTCGGGAATTGTCTTCTCCATCCCTTGCATATTATAGTTCATCACGAAGCCTTTATAGCTTGGTGGCAGTGACTGAAGAACTCTGTCAATAACACTCTCAACCGGAAGATCAATTCCCAGCTGAGTCAAGTGGTTGTGGTACCCAGACATTTTGAGTATGTGTTCACTGACAGAACTGTTCTCCTCCATCTTACAGCTAAAGAACTTGTTGGAGACTTCATATCTCTCAACCCGGGCATTAGCTTGAAATATCAATTTCAGCTCTTGGAACATCTCATATGATCCGTGGCGTTCAAAACGCTTTTGCAGTCCCGGTTCTAAGCCGTAGAGCATGGCACACTGAACTATCGAGTAGTCATCGGATCGAGCCTGCCAGGCGTTCACAATGTCTGCAGCAGCTCCTGCAGCAGGTCCATCACCTAGCGGTGCATCAATGACATAATTCTTCTGTGCAGCAATGAGGATAATCCTCAAGTTACAGACCCAGTCCATGTAGTTGCTACCATCATCTTTCAACTTAGCTTTCTCTAGGAACGCATTAAAAATCAACGGAACAGTAGCACGGGCCATTTATCCACAACATAGATATGCAAAGAAACCATCAAGACTAAGTTCATGATAAATTAAGTTCAATTAATCAAATTACTAATGAACTCCCACTTAAATTAACATCCCTCAAGTTATCTAAGTGATACATGATCCAAATCAACTAGCCCATGTCCGATCATCACGTGAGATGGGATAGTCATCAATGGTGAACATCTCCATGTTGATCATATCTACTATATGACTCATGTTCGACCTTTCGGTCTCCAGTGTTCCGAGACCATGTCTGTACATGCTAGGCTCGTCAAGTTTAACCCAAGTATTCTGCTTGTGTAAAACTAGCTTACACCCGTTGTATGTGAACGTAGAATCTATCACACCCGATCATCACGAGGTGCTTCGAAACGACAAACTTTAGCAACGGTGCATACTTGGGGAGAACACTTTTATCTTGAAATTTAGCGAAGGGATCATCTTATAATGCTACCGTCGTTCTAAGCAAAATAAGATGCATAAAGGATAAACATCACATGCAATCAAAATATGTGACATGATATGGCCATCATCTTGTGCTTTTGATCTCCATCTCCAAAGCATCGTCATGATCTCCATCATCACCGGCTCGACACCTTGATCTCCATCGTTGCGTCATGGTCGTCTTGCCAACTATTGCTTCTACAACTATTGCTAACGCATAGCGATAAAGTAAAGCAATTACATGGCGCTTGCATTTCATACAATAAAGAGACAACCATAAGGCTCCTGCCGGTTGCCGATAAATTACAAAACATGATCATCTCATACAATAACGTATATCACATCGTGTCTTGACCATATCACATCACATCATACCCTCCAAAAACAAGTTAGACGTCCTCTACTTTGTTGTTGCAAGTTTTACGTGGCTGCTACGGGCTTCTAGCAAGAACCATTCTTACCTATGGCACAAAACCACAACGGTGATTTATCAAGTTTGCTGTTTTAACCTTCAACAAGGACCGGCCGCAGTCAAATTCGATTCAACTAAAGTAGGAGAAACAGACACCCGCCAGCCACCTTTATGCAAAACAAGTTGCATGTCTGTCGGTGGAACCGGTCTCATGTACGTGGACATGTAAGGTTGGTCCGGGCCGCTTCATCTTACAATACCGCCGAATCAAAATAAGACGTTGGTGGTAAGCAGTATGACGATCACCGCCCACAACTCTTTGTGTTCTACTCGTGCATATCATCTACGCATAGACCTGGCTCATGATGCCACTGTTGGGGAACGTTGCATGGAAAACAAAATTTTTTCTACGCACACGCAAGATCTATCCATGGAGATGCATAGCTACGAGAGGGGGAGTGTGTCTACGTACCCTCATAGACCGTAAGCGGAAGCGTTAGAACAACGCGGCTGATGTCATCGAACAACTTCACGATCCAACCGACCGAGCACCGAACGTACGGCACCTCCACGTTCAGCACACGTTCAGCCCGGTGACGTCCTCGACTTCTTGATCCAGCAAGACGGTGAGGTAGTGGATGAGTTCTGGCAGCACGACGGCGTGGTGACGGTGATGGTGATGCTATCTCCGCAGGGCTTCGCCCGAGCACTGCGAAAATATGACCGAGGGACGGAACTATGGAGGGGGGCGCCGCACACGGCTAAGACAATGTTGTGTCCTCCTTTGGGGCGCCCCCTCTCCTCTATTTATATATGTGTAGGGGCTTGGAGTAGAAGGAATAGTGCCACGTGAATAGAAACCGTGAATAGTACACACGTGGACTTGGACTCCAAAGTCCAATCCTATTCCTACTAGGACTCTCCCTTTTTTTCCTTCCCTAGCTGCGTGGGCTTTTGAGTACTTGGTGCGCCTGGCCCAATAAGGCCAGGGCGCCTCCCCTTAGCCCATGCCAGCCCTTGGGACGTGGTGGACCCACTTGTGGACTTCCGGACCCCTCCGGAATCCTCCAGAACCTTCTGGAAGCTTCCCGGTACAATACCGAAAAAACTGCACCTTTTTCCGGAACCCAAAATATGACTTCCCATATATAAATCTTTACCTCTCGACCATTCCGAGACTGCTCGTGACGTCCGGGATCTCATCCGGGACTCCGAACAACATTCGGTTACCAATTCACATAACTCATATAACACTATATCGTCAACGAACGTCAAGCGTGCGGACCCTACGGATTCGGGAATGATGTAGACATGACTGAGACGCCTCTCCGGTCAATAACCAATAGCGGAACCTGGATGCTCATATTGGTTCCTACATATTCCATGAAGATCTTATCGGTCGAACCGCAATGACAACATACGTAATTCCCTTTGTCCGTCGGTATGTTACTGGCCCGAGATTCGATCGTCGGTATCTCCATACCTACTTCAATCTCGTTACCGGCAAGTCTCTTTACTCGTTCCGTAATACATCATCCCGTAACTAACTCCTTAGTCACTTTGCTTGCAAGCTTCTTATGATGTGCATTACCGAGAGGGCCCAGAGATACCTCTCCGAAACACGGAGTGACAAATCCCAGTCTCGATCCATGCCAACTCAACGGACACCTTCGGAGATACCTGTAGAGCATCTTTATGATCACCCAGTTACGTTGTGACGTTTGATAGCACACAAGGTATTCCTCTGGTATCCGGGAGTTGCATGATCTCATGGTCTGAGGAACATGTATTTGACATTCAAGAAAGCAGTAGCAATAAACAGAACGATCATATGCTAAGCTAACGGATGGGTCTTGTCCATCACATCATTCTCCTAATGATGTGATCCCGTTATCAAATGACAACTCATGTCTATGGTTAGGAAACCTTAACCATCTTTGATCAATGAGCTAGTCTAGTAGAGGCTCACTAGGGACACAGTATTTGTTTATGTATTCACACATGTATTTAAGTTTCCGGTCAATACAATTCTAGCACGAATAATAAACCTTTATCATGAATAAGGAAATATAAAATAATAACAACTTTATTATTGCCTCTAGGGCATATTTCCATCACTAGTCATATGACCGGAGACAAGTCGTTGTTTGTCGACCCCAACTTAACTGCTTCATCTGAAAAGTACATTACTTTCATCTGAAAAGTACATTACTTTCGGCGACAACAACAAAGGAAAGGTACTTGGGTTAGGTAAGATTGCTATATCCAAGGACAAGAACATTGATGATGTTTTACTTGTTCAGTCTCTTGGATTCAATCTTATGTCTGTTGGCAAGCTTTGTGATCTAGGCATGCTAGTTCTATTTTCTAAATCCAAATGCATTGTCTTTATGGCCACTATCAATTCCTTCGTGTTCGAAAGAAATAGAAAAGGTGATTTATATATTGTGGATTTCTCTAAGGGTCCCTCAGTCCGAACTTGTTTGCTTGCAAAAGCAACCGAAGGATGGCTGTGGCACCGAAGACTTGGTCATGCAGGTATGAGAAACTTGCAGACTCTCATGAAGAAAAATCATCTCCGTGGTATTCCTGATGTGAAATTCGACAAGGATCGTCTCTGTGCTGCTTGTGAGGCTGGTAAATTGGCCAAGAAGCATCATTCATCAAAAACTGTCATGACCACAACAAGACCACTGGAAATTCTTCATATGGATTTATTCGGGCCTCAAAACTATGCAAGTTTCGGAGGCAGTCATTACGGTCTGGTTATTGTTGATGATTTTTCTCGATACACTTGGGTATTCTTTCTCGAAGACAAAACTTGCACCCAAGACATCTTCAAAAGATTCGCCAAGAAGGCTGAAAATGAATATGAAGTGCGAATTAAGCATGTCAGAAGCGACAATGGTACTGAGTTCAAAAATACTCATATCGAAGATTTTCTCGATGAAAATGGTATTACTCATGAATTCTCTGCCGCATACACTCCCCAATAGAATGGAGTTGTTGAGCGAAAGAATAGAACTCTTATTGAAATGGCGAGAACAATGCTCAGTGAGTATAAAACTCCTATTCGTTTCTGGGCTGATGCAATTAATACTGCTTGCCATGTTGTAAATCGTGTTTATCTTCATAAATTCCTTAAGAAAACTTCATATGAGCTTATCACTGGCAAGAAACTGAATGTTTCTTATTTATGTGTTTTTGGTGCACCTTGCTATATTCGTGACATGAATCATAATTCTATGTTTGCACCCAAGGCACATGAAGGTTTTCTTCTTGGTTATGGCTCGTACTCGCATACTTATCGTGTCTATAACTCTCACCACGGGAAAGTTATGAAAACGGTAAATGTGCGGTTTGATGAATCTAACGGCTCCCAAAAGGAGCACCTGCCTAATGTGATAGATGAACCTCCGGTTTCGGATGCTATCCGGCAGATGGCTATTGGGGATGTCAGGCCAGTCGAAGGAAATGTACCTGATTCTTCCGATGATGATGCTCCCATAGCTCGACGAACACGCCAAGCTACTGCCGAAGCAAATGCCGCTCCGAACACAAATGGCAACCCAAATGCGAATGCAAGTGCCGATCAAAATGGCAATCATGATGATAATGGCGATACAAATGCCAATCCAGATGATGATAATGAGGAAAATGAAAATGATCATCTCGATGGAAATCCTCACCCACGAGTGGCAAATCGAGTTGACCCTGCATTAATCCTCAAAGATCTCGAAAATCCAGGTTACCGACCAACAACTCGCTCTCGCACTCGTTTGGCTAACTACTATGGCAGTTTCTCTTTCGTCTCATTGACAGAACCTACCAAGTATGAGGAAGCCATGAATGATCCCGATTGGATGAATGCCATGCAAGAAGAGTTGGTGCAATTCGAATTAAATGATGTGTGGGAATTTGTTGACAAACCGAATCCTAAGAAGCACAATATCATCGGCACAAAATGGATTTTCTGAAATAAGCAAGATGAAAATGGCATTGTTGTGAGAAACAAAGCACGTCTTGTCACTCAAGGGTATACACAGGTAGAAGTATTGATTTCGGTGAAACTTATGCTCCTGTTGCTCGCCTTGAGGCAATTCGTATTCTTCTCGCTTATGCAAATTACAATGATATTCTGCTTTATCAAATGGATGTGAAAAGTGCTTTCCTCAATGGTGAAATTGATGAGGAAGTATATGTTAGGCAGCCACCTGGCTTTGAAAATCCTCAGTTTCCTAACAAAGTTTTCAGGTTGAAAAAGGCGCTGTATGGGTTGAAACAAGCCCCTCGAGCTTGGTATGACACTCTAAAGAGGTTTTTGCTCGATAAAGGGTTCAAGCCAGGATCCACTGATTCCACTCTTTTCAATCGTGCTATTGATGGCGATCTATTCGTGTGTCAAATTTATGTGGATGATATTATTTTCGGCTGTACTAACAATGCTTGCAGCATGGAATTCGGGCGAATGATGTCCGAGAAGTATCAAATGTCTATGATGGGTGAACTTAAGTTCTTTCTCGGACTACAAATTTGTCAATAGGACAATGGAATTTTCATATCTCAGGAGAAATACCTGGGAGACTGTCTTAAGAAGTTCAAAATGCAAGATTGCAAACAGAAGGGTTACAAAACTCCCATGCCCACAAATGGCCAGCTGGATGCAGATGTGTACGGTAAAGATTACGATCAGAAAGCTTATCGTTCGATGATTGGTTCTTTGCTTTACTTATGTGCATCCAGACCTGATATTATGTTGAGTGTTTGTATGTGTGCTCGTTTTCAAGCTGCACCGAAAGAATCGCATCACCAAGCGGTCAAGCGTATTCTGAGATATTTGGCTCACACCCCCACCTTAGGTTTATGGTATCCTAAGGGAGCACAGTTTGACCTCGTTGGATATTCAGACTCAGATTATGCAGGTGACCGGGTTGACAGGAAATCTACTTCGGGGACATGCCATTTCCTCGGTAGATCATTGGTTTGTTGGTCATCAAGGAAGCAGAATTGTGTCTCACTCTCTATGGCTGAGGCCGAATATATTGCTGCTGGCGCTTGTTGTACACAGTTATTATGGATGAAACAGACTCTGAAGGATTATGGCATCAAGGTCAAGAAGATCCCTCTATTGTGCGACAATGAGAGTGCGATCAAAATTGCACACAATCCTGTGTAGCACTCTCGCACCAAGCATATTGAGATTAGACATCATTTCCTTCGCGATCATGTTGCTCGAGAGGATATTGTTATCAGTCACGTCAACACCGAAGAGAATCTCGCCGATATCTTCACCAAGCCTCTCGACGAGAAAAGATTCTGTGCGTTACGGTGTGAGCTAAATATCCTAGATTCCGCAAACGTGCAGTAAGCTGGACTCGACACCCATACCAACACTTCCACATCTTAAAAGGAAAGGGTGCATAACACTCGAAGAGTTTGAAAATTTCGACAAAGTGAAATTTTCTTTCTGAGAGTGAATACATTAACGAAGAACTAGACTAACCGGGTGCCACGATAATTGTGCGATGCTTGGGGTCATACAGTTCTTATACGGTGGGTAACGCCACCACAATTTCTCTTCGATTGAGTTGCGTCTGAAGATTTTGTGTTTGTCCGAATGAATTTCACTCATAGCTTTTCTCTCGTGTGTTTGTGTTTCTTCGTCTGAGTGAAATCCCTAGGACCCTGTTTTCCCTCTATTCTATCTCTTCCAGTCTATGCTGCTCCGTTATGAATGCACACAATTCATCTGTGAACGAAACTTTATCTGGTGTCCTTGACCACGTTAAAGTTTCGGTCCAAACTTAATCTGTTTTGGCGAAAGCTGTCCAAAATTTTGGGTTTCCCGCCCAGGTCTGGACCACGTTCTTAGATGACGGTTGCCACGTGCTCATCATCAACTGCCAGCTTATCCTATCCGTTGAATCGCAAGCGTCCCTTGACTCCGTCCGTCCGATCAGATTTACGGGGTGCGGTCATTTTCCCCTCGCATATATATACTGCGCTGCCCCCTTCCTCGTTTCACTTCGCATCTTCACCATTGCCACTCTCTGAAGCCCTACCGCACTGCTCCTCCTCGAGCTCGACGACGCCGACCATCTTCGCCGCTTCACTGCCGGAAAGAGGTCGCCGGAGTCCTTCCTCGCCGCCGCGGATCATCTTCGTCTCCGCGCCGCCGTAGTTGCTGCACATCACCGAGATTGGGTATGTGTAGTGCGAACTTGTTCTTCCGTTCATCCAGTTCAAGTTCGTCCACGGTAGATAAAGCCTTGCTTTTATTGCTATTTCTCAGATGTTTACTGCTAGGTAACTTCTGTGTATGTGGTTTGTAGTTGTCCCTCGCATCCGAAAAACTTCAGATCTAGGGTTTGTGTTATGTCTCGTCCGAACGGAATGCTTAGCACGCTTACTAGTATTTTCTTCGAACCTACTAGTTCGTTCTACACATTTCCTTCGCCCGAAACATTTCTCAAAGTCTGCATCTACTTCTTCATCAAAAACGATTTCTTTTTCAGAATCTTCGCTATGTGCATTCGTAACCCTGTCCCCATTTTCCCTCGCATCTATCTATGTTCACAGGAAAATGCAGTAAGTTGCAGATTCAGCTCAGCGTAGCCTGCCTGACAGAGATGATATTGTATTGGGCACCGCTGATGAATCAAAAGCTCTGAATGCTAAGGGCCCAACGGTAGGCCCGTCAACCAGCAAGAGAAAAAGGACCGAACAGAATGCCGACGAGCAAGTAGAAAACGCTCCGAAGAAGAAGAGGGGTGGCAGACAGGCTCTCACAAACACAGCAGAATACATTTCTCATGATCGGTACAACACAGTTCCAGGCGAATCAAAACACGATCGAGATACACGACAACAATGGATTCGACGCCACTGGGTGCGCAAATGGTTTAACTATGAGTTCATTGCTCCTCGTTTTTCTCAGAATTTTGCATTCCATCCACCATGGGGTGACTACCGAGAACTTTCTCTAATCAAGTCAAATGGACCTCAAGTGAGACCACCTCCTCCTGAAAATGCACATGAGTCTTCCCTTCGCACTCCTGCCTCATATCCTGATGAGCTCGCTAAGCGTCAGCGCAATGCCGTCAAAAGAGCTGAGAGGGCTGAAAAGAAAAAGGCTCGTGAAGCAGAAAACCTTCGTCTTCTCAAAGATGATATTGAAAAGAAAAAGGCCGAAGGGATGTCTAAAGGACGCACTAAACATAAGCATGATCCCAGTGCTGTTGCTTCAAAGAGAAAGCGTGCACCGAAGAAGAAAAAGGCTGTACCAGCAGATGAAGCAAATATGAATGATTCCTCGGCTGATGAAGATGATCCTCCGCTCACCAAAGAAGAGGTTGCTGCTACTCTCAGCGAGGATGTGAACATTACCACTTCAACCGTGCTGCCTGATCTTCGGGTCAATTTGGCCCCATCGAAGAAGATGCCTGCCAGAAAAACGCCAGCTACCACTGTCACCATGAAACAGCACGTGAACACAACTCCTCATCCAGATGCAATTAACTTGAAGGATTTGGTAGTTGATGCTCCAGTGAATGCTGCAAAGCCTGGCGAAAACATTCCCATACCTGAAGTGAAGAAAATCAAGACGCCAACCGAACAAGATGCTCCTCAATCCTCTGCTCCGAAGGAAAAGGTTGCTAAATTTGCACCTACACTGACTCAACCATTGGCTTCTAAGCCGCCTTCCAAGCAAGTTCCTGTTCCTGTTCAGACTGCTACCTCTGTCAAGTCAGATGCACCTCATTATTATGATCACATATTCATCATGGAGCAGCTCGACAAGTTTGTGGAGAACCCTTTCAATGGAGAAGTGGCATCTTTGCCTATCCCTGCCGAAGTTATTACTCAAGCAACTTCCGTAGTGCAAGAACTGAGAGATGATGCAGTTGAGATTAACTCTCTCTTTGCCGAGCTACTGGATCTTGATGAGCGAATGAAAACTGCCTCATCAAAGTTTATCAACAACACACTCGAAGATTCCTACAAGGATATCAATCGTGCCATGACTCTCCTTCGCCACCGAAGGTTACGCTTTCACACAGATCTCGATGAAATTGTTCGGAAAATTTGTGATGAACATCAAGCCAAAGTCACTGGCTACAATGATCTGGTCAAGGGCCATATTGATCAAGTTGCAAAGCAAAAGATCAAGCAAAGAAAGAAAATGGTGAAGAAAAATGCACCTCCTGCTCCGAAGGAACCGTCGCCTGTCCGTCAAGATGCTCAGTCTCAGAAAGAAAAATCTCCTGAGCCTGCTATTCCTTCGCCACCACCTGTTAAGGACTCGGATGCTCCTCCCTCGCCAAGGCCAACTGAATCAGTGCCTCTGGCCTCCCCTGCTCGGGCTGAAATTCCCTCGCAACACGTTGTTTCAGAGGAAGGTGAAATTCCTCGCTCCGAACCACAAGCCTCTCCAGCTCATGGAGCGCCGCAAGTCCCAGTTCCATCTGTCGACGAACAAAAACAATCTACCGTGGAACAGTCTCAGCCTCCTCCAATGGATGTTTCGGCCTCGGTGCCCAAAGTTGATGAACCTGCTCTAGTGCCAAGCGCCCCTGCTGCACCATCTGTTGTGCCTCATGCTCCCTCTCCACTCAAGTTATCCATCGATACAGTCGCACGGATGCCAGATGTTGGTCCCTCCGAGCGCAAATCTGTCTCTGCCCACCGGTCTGACTCAGTTGTGTACGGTGATGCAGTTATTTCTCCTGAAGAAGAACTTAAATATCCATATCCCCGCGAAGAATTGCCATTATTCTCGACAGGCGCAGGCGCAAAAGGACCACTTTTTAATCGGAATGCGCATCCAAAATTCTTTCAGGCCAGTCCATATGATGGCCCGCGCACCTCTGAATCACCTCGTTTCTGGACCAAGGAACAAGCCATTTATTACTCTCGGGTCCTTTATGAGAGCAAGAAGATTTTTCCTCATGAATATCTAGACATTCCTGCTATGTGAAATGTTGGCTGTTTTAATCAATTGCTTCAGGATCTGGATGATTTCTACCTCACAAAGGTCTTTGAGTTCGAGCACCCGTGGAACAGAGAAATTATTCTTCAATTCTATGCAACATTGTACATCTCTGGTGATGAAAAAGATAGCTCAAAATGGATTATGGAATGGATGACCGAAGGAAAACGCATCAAGTGCACTTCAACAGATTTTGTCTCGCACTTCCATTTCCCTCACTTTGAGCACGGCAACACTAACATTCAAGTTCATAACATTGACGTTATATCAGATGAACTTTTTCGATGCACAATGGATCAAGATAAGATTCGTGACTACACTGGTCCTCCTCGTCCTGAGCACTTAACTTTCGAAAATCAGACGCTTTTCCACATGCTCTCCTACACTATTTGTCCTATGGCTGGTATGAATCCGGACAAGTCCATCTCAGATGTTCTTCGAAATGCAATATATGCCATCTCTGAGCGATACATTTTCGATGTGGAAGACATGTTCCTATGCATTCTGAAGGATTCTGCTCAATATCCCTTCTGCATCAAAGTGTTTGCGCCATGGATCCAGAAAGTCATTGATCATGCAATGCGCACAGTGTATCTTGCGAAGGAAAGCCACAAAAGCTTCATTCCTCCCGTTCGCGATACTCTGCAAGTTATGGAAGATATTTCTTCGGGCAAGTCGCCTGCTTCAAGCTCCCGCGATTATCACAAGCAATTTGATGGGCCTCGTCTGCCTCAGCGCGACCGAAAGATTTCGCCTCAACCTCCATCGCAACTCGAAGTTAGTTTGCGTACACAACAACTGCTGCTGCAGCATATCGCTGAGGATCGACGCGAGAAAGAACATCTCCCTCCGAGCTGAATGAACTCAACAATCGCACGAGGATAATGCATCTTATAGCTGATGAAAACAAGAAAAGACTCTGGAAATTGCTTCGCAAGTTCTTTACCGAGAAACAACTCCTGAATGTCAATCTCCAAGAGCTCTATGACTATATTGACAAAGGCTTCACTATCAAAGATTTTCAAGATAGGACTCCTTCTCTACCTGCTCGTGAGCCTACAACTGATCTTCTTCATCTAAAGCTGCGCAAATTTCTTGATGAATCTGAAGCCACATCACCAACAGAGAAACCTACCGAAGGCAATGTGCAGTCTCGTGCTCCTCCTGTGGTCCCTCCAGCTATTCCTTTGTCTGCTCAGCCCCAAGCTCTTATTCTTGACGAAAAATCTATTGCTGCTGAAGACGAAGCCATTCCGGTCACTTCCGAAGAGGAAATCACCTCGGATAGCTCATCTGGAGATGCCACCGATTGATCCAAGATCTGCGTTTCTTCACTCATGTTATTCGTCACCTTTTTGACATTTGTTGACAAAAATGGGGAGAATTACATCGAGTCTCGATAGATTTGCTTTTGGTGTTTCATTTGATCTTGGTTTTGTGCGGGTTTGCAACTTTTGGTTCTAGTCTATATGCTTCTTGTTGTTAAACTCGTTTAACTTCTGTGCTATAATGTTAATAACCCCTGCTGCTGCACCATTTCTCTCGAAGTATTTGTCTTGCAGGTGGAATTATTATCAGAAGTTATCTTTGATTGCACTAAGATCTCGATGGATTATATCTCATCAGTGCGAATCAAATGTCTCGAATGATTGAAATTTCCTCCATATACTTCAATTATTGCAGGAGAATCTATCTCATATCTCTCGTCCCTACATACATTCAGGGGGAGTTCATTTCATATTCGAGCAAGTAACTCCTGCTCACTCTTGTTTGATTCATTTTACAATTATCTATCTTCACTTCGATGATTATCTATTTTGTCATCAATTGTCCAAAAAGGAGGAGATTGTTGGTGCAATAATTTGCCTCCTTATGTTTTGGAGATTGTTGACAAACAGTGAGGGACTGATGTGTTTGCTAGTGCACACAAAGTAACAAGTCCCTGGAGTTAAGAGGAGTTTGGATTCATAACTCCGAAGAATATCCCCTGCGTAGCAGTGAAAGTTATTACCGAAGGTTATGACGACAAGAGTGACCCTCAAAAATTGCTGACGTGAAGCAATTTGTTCGGTGCCTGTCCGAAGGAAGTGACTGCAGCCGAGGAAATTGAAGACGAAGAGAAGACGTAGCATTCTTTTCGTTGTTTCTTTTCTCTTTATTGAGTCATAGGACCACCGTACTATTAAGAGGGGTGTAGCGTTCGAAGCTTTGATTCTCTGATGCTAAACCCAAATCCTATGAAAGATGCGAGAGAAATCTCTTTGTGTTCCGAGCAAATACTTGCCAGCAAGAGACTGTGATCTTCTTCGCTGCGAGAGATTTGTCTCTGACCGAAGAGTTAGCATTACTTGCTCCACAAGTAATGTTACCGTTGCTCCAAAATCCGACCGTTTTGAACGTGTCGGTTGGTCATTGGCTGGACTGCGTGTCCAGAATGGTCATTTCCCATCAGGGAAGGCTGCGGCTATAAATAGCCACCCCGCACCGGCGTTGTCCGGTGGCTGCTCCATTTGATTCTGATAAGATTGTTGAGCAACCCCCTCTCCGAGAGATTTGAGTTTAAAATCCACCAAGAGAAAAACCCTAGAGCCAAAAAATTAGATAGTGGTTCAACATCACTAGAATCTAAGTCCAGCACGCTCCGGCTATTACCCTTGAGAGCTGCAAACTCTCTAGATGGTTAGGTGTCAATCTCTTCAGAGACCAAGAGTAATTGTGGTTCTCGAAGAAGAAGTCTGTAAAGGTTCGGAGATCGCCTCCAGTATCTACCACGAGTAATCGACATTGGTTGACGAACCAATTGTCGAGGAGAATAGGGCGAAGCGAGTTTATCTTCTATGTTAAATCACAACCCCTCCAACTAGACGTAGTCCTTGTGCAGAAGGGCGAACTGGTCTACCAAACACCTTGTCGCCATCGAGCATCACTGGTCACCTCTGCTACCCTCTTTACATTCGAACTGTGACATGCCATAATTCAATCATGTGATTTACCTCGGTGCATGTTGTTAGTTTCCATTCGGTAGTTTGTATTCGCTCACTGTTTACTGTTTTTCATTCGTTCCGCTGCTGGGTTCCGAGAGTTTTGATATTTCCGAAGAAAATTTAAAACTACCATTCACCCCCCCTCTGGTAGACATACTTCGTTCCTACACCAACAAACACACCGCAAAAGAAGATTACATCGGATAGAACTCCAAGGAGATCGAGGAGAACATTGTATTGAAGATCAAAGAGAGAGAAGAAGCCATCTAGCTACTAGCTATGGACCCGTAGGTCTGTGGTAAACTACTCACACATCATCGGAAGGGCAGCAAGGTTGATGTAGAAGCCCTCCGTGATCGATTCCCCCTCCGGCAGGGCACTGGAAAAGGCCTCCAGATGGGATCGCAGAAGACTAGAAGCTTGTGGCGGCGGAAAAGTTATTCGAGGTGGTTCTCTATTGGTTTCCCAATATTTGAGAATTTATAGAGGTGGAATTAGGTCAAAAGGAGCCACAAGGGGCCCACAAGGCATAAGGGCGCGCCCCCTGGGGCCGCGCCCTGTTGCCTTGTGACCTCCTCGTGAGGCTTCTGGCCTCCTCCCGAAGCTTCTAGGGTCTCTTTTGTCCAGAAAAAAATCGTCAAAAAGTTTCGTAGCGTTTGGACTCTGTTTGGTACTGATTTCCTAAAAAAACCAAAAGCATGCAGAAAATAGCAACTGGCACTGGGCACTAGGTTAATAGGTTAGTCCGAAAAAATGATATAAAATAGCATATTATTGCATATAAAACATCCAAGATTGATACTATATTAGCATGGAACAATAAAAAATTATAGATACGTTGGAGATTTATCAGCATCCCCAAGCTTAATTCCTGCTCGTCCTTGAGTAGGTAAATGATAAAAACAGAATTTTTGATGTGGAATGCTACCTAACATGTTTATCATGTAATCTCTTTTACGGTATGAATATTAAGAACCGAGTGATTCAAAGCAATAGTCTATAATTTGATATAAAGACATCAATACTCAGGCATACCAACAAACAATCATGCCTTTCAAAATAAAAATGCTAAAGAATGCTATCCCTACAAAATCATATAGCCTGTCAAGCTTAGTCTTCCTAACACAAAGTATTAATCATGCACTGCCCCGATGACAAGCCGAGCAATTGGTTCATACTTTTTAACGCGCTTCAGCTTTTTCAACCCTCACGCAATACATGAGCGCGAGCCAGGGACATAGCACTATGGGTGGAATAGAATGTGATGATAGGGATTAATATGGGGAAGTCAAAAAGGAAGATAGTCTCGCATCAACGCGGCTAATCAACAGGCTATGCAGATGCCCATCAATTGATATCAATGCGAGGAGTAGGGATTGCCATGCAACGGATGCACTAAGAGCTATAAGTGTATGAAAGCTCAAACTGAAACTAAGTGGGTGTGCATCCAACTTGCTTACTCATGAAGACCTCGAGCATTTGAGGAAGCCCATCATCAGAATATACAAGCCAAGTTCTATAATGAAAAATTCCCACTAGTATATGAAAGTGACAACTCAGGAAACTCTCTATATGAAAAACATGGTGCTACTCTGAAGCACAAGTGTGGAAAAGGATAGTAACATTACCCCTTCTCTCTTTTTCTCCTTTTTTTGCTGGGCTCTTTTTGGCCTCTTTTTTTTATATTTTTCATCCAGAGCCTCATACCGACTTGTGGGGGAATCACAGTCTCCATCATCCTTTCCTCACTGGGACAGTGCTCTAATAATGATGATCATCACACTTTTATTTACTTACAACTCAATATTACAACTCGATACTAGAACAATATGACTCTATATGAATGCCTCTGGCAGTGTACCAGGATGTGCAATGATCTAGTGTAACATGTATAAAAATGATGAACGGTGGCTGAGCCACAAATACTATGTCAGCTATATGATCTTGCAAAGCAATATGACAATGAAGATGTGTGTCATATAAAAAGAACGGTGGAAGTTGCATGGCAATATATCTCGGAATGGCTATGGAAATGCCATAATAGGTAGGTATGGTGGCTGTTTTGAGGAAGATATAAGGAGGTTTATGTGTGATAGAGCATATCATATCACGGGGTTTGGATGCACCGGCGAAGTTTGCACCGACTCTCGAGGTGAGAAAGGGCGATACATGGTACCGAAGAGGCTAGCAAATTGCGGAAGGTGAGAGTGCGTATAATCCATGGACTCACATTACTCATAAAGAACTCACATACTTATTGCAAAAGTCTATTAGCCCTCGAAGCAAAGTACTACTACGCATGCCCCTAGGGGGATAGATTGGTAGGAAAAGACCATCGCTCATCCCCGACTGCCACTCATAAGGTAGACAATCAATAATAAATCATGCTCCAACTTCATCACACTAAGGACTATACGTGCATGCTTCGGGAATCACAAACCTTAGCACCAATATTCTTACTAAACCACAATCATTCGCTAGTACATCCACAAATTACCATCTTAATATCGCAAAACTATTGCAAGGAATCAAACTTATCATATTCAGTGATCTACATGAAAGTTTTTATTATATCCCTCTTGAATACCTATCCTTTATGGACCAATCTTATAACCCGTGCAAATTGCCATTACTATTTATTAGACTCTCAAAAAGGTTTAAGTGAAGCATGAGAGTGCAACTATTTCTTTAAAATATAACCACCACCATGCTCTGAAAGATATAAGTGAAGCACTAGAGCAACTGCCTAGCTCAAAAGATATAAGTGAAGCACATAGAGTATTCTAACAAATCACGATAAATGTGTGTCCCTCTCAAGAAGGTGTGTTCAAAAGATGATTGTGGCAAACTAAAAAGAAAACAAAGAAAATAAAACTATGGCACAAGACGCTCCAAGTAAAACACATATCATGTGATGAATAAAAATATAGCTCCAAGTGATATACCGATAGATTGTAGACGAAAGAGGGGATGCCATCCGGGGCATCCCCAAGCTTAGACGTTTGGGTCTTCCTTGAATATTACCTTGGGGTGCCTTGGGCATCCCCAATCTTAGGGTCTTACCGCTCCTTATTCCTTCATCCATCGTGGTCTCACCCTAAACTTGAAAACTTCAGCACACAAAACTCAACAGAAACCTCGTGAGATCCGTTAGTATAACAAACAAATCTTAAACTTTAGGTACTGTTATAAATTGATTCATATTTAATCTTGGCATAATGCTACTGTACTCCAACTTCTCCATGACTTATACCCCCCGATACAATTCATAGATTCATCAAAATAAGCAAACTATGCAACAAAAACAGAATCTGTCTAAAACAGAACAGTCTGTAAAGATCTATTTAAAATCTATACTTATGTAACTCCAAATTTTTTAAAAAATTAGGAAAACGGGAAAAATTCATATACCAATAATGTATAAAAATTTCAGATTTTTCTGACATTCTAATAAAAAAGGTAAAATCAAATACTAGGAGAAAAACTCTCTGTTTTCAAACAACATCAATTATACTATCATCCAAATCATCCTAAAGGCATTACTTGGCACAAACACTAATTAAAATATAAAAAACACAATCATAACAGAGGCTAAAATTGTGTAAACACACAAAACAGAAAACAAAGGATTATTGGGTTGTCTCCCAACAAGCTCTTTCTTTATAGCCATTAAGATAGGCTTGAGATTTCAATGATGCTCTCATGAAAGATAATAATTGAAACACAAAGAGAGCATCATAAAACATGTGACAAACACATTTAAGTCTAACATACTTCCTATGCATAGGTATTTTATAAGCAAACAAATTATCAAGACAAGCAATATCTAGCATATGCCAATAGAAAGAATGAAGCATTAATAATTTCAACATAACGAGAGGCAATTTAATAACATGAAGATTTCTACAACCATATTTTCCTCTCTCATAATAATTACATGTAGGATCATAATCAAACTCAACTATATAGCTATCATAAACAATATTTTCTCTATGATCCACATGCATAAATTTTTTATAATCTTCCAAGATAGTGGGATTAACATAAACTAAAGTCATGACCTCTCCAAACCCACTTTTGTCAAAAATTTCATAAGATTGAACACTCTCCGAATATGTGGGATTCTTTTTAACTAAAGTTGACACTCTTCCAAGCCCACTTTCAATATTATTTCAAACATTATTATCAATAACATATTCATCACGAGGCTTAAATAAATTTTCAAGATCATAAGAAGCATTATCACCCCAATCGTGATCATTGCAATAAGTAGTGGACATAACAAAATTGTCGTCCCCAAGCTTGTAGCTTTGCATAGCATAATTGTCATAAATAGAATTTATAATAGCATCATTGTAATCATGCTTTTCATTCAAGGAGCTATCAAGTGTGAGTGCAATAGAAATAATTTCATTCTTAACATAAGGAACTATAGCAAGTTCATCTCCATAAGCATAATTAATATTGGCATCATGGCCATAAGAATAGAAAGCATCACGCTCATCAAGAGGAGTTATTTCAATCGAATCAACGGGATCATAGTTATCTATAGATTCCTGCATATCATTATTTTCTTCCAAAGGAGCAGGCATTCTCTCAATAAATTTATTAACATAGGCATTAGGAGCATAGTTTTCATAGGAATATTTAAGTATGGCAACAAATTTAGATTTGTAGAGAGTAACATCATACTTTTCAATCAAAGAGGCAATTTCATAAGCACCCTTAAAAGCAACAAATTCTTCAATTTGTTCGATATCATAGTAACTATAAACACCCTTGGCATAAGAAGATAGGATTTCATTATCATTAAACTCACATAGTTAGGGAAGGTGTTTTTTAGGGTTCTTAGAGCAACAAGTAAAGTCATATATTTCACATAGATTCCAAGCATATCATAGCAAACAATTTATTTGATTCCATAAGAGTCTCCCTTTTTGAGACAAACGGTGACGCACAAAATGAGCATGCTCATCTAATGATTTTCCCTCAACTAAACTAGTTGGGGTTTCAACACGAGCAGAAATGGATCGAAGATGATCCAAGTATAAAACTTTAAGTGGATTCATAGTCATCTTAAATTTTTGCTTTCATTTTCTGTTTTTGGTGTGTTGACTTGAAGGCAATAAAAGCAAGCAAGCAAGCAAACAAAAAATATTTTTATTTTTTTGTAATTTTTATGAGAAGTGGGGGAGATGAAAACGAGAGGCAAATGCGAATAAAAAGGCAAATAAAAGTAGAGCAAGTAGATGATAGTTTGTGCGAAGGTACTTGATAGGTTTTGGTGACGTCTCCCCGGCAACGGCACTAGAAATTCTTCCTGCTACTTGTAAACTGCATTGGGATTGCCCCGAAGAGGAGGGGTGATGCAGCACAGTAGAGATAAGTATTTCCCTCAATGAGAACCAAGGTATCAATCCAGTAGGAGAACCACGCAGAACCTCATGAACAGCACCTACACACACAAAAGCAAATACTTGCACCCAACGCGGGTAAGAGGGTTGTCAATCCCCTTGAACTCGTTATTTGCAAGGATTAATTATGATAGTGATAGATAGATAAAATAAATTGCAAAATAAAATAAAGGAAATAAAATTGCAGCAAGGTATTTTTGGATTTTATATATGATAAAAGTAGACCCGGGGGCCATAGTTTTCACTAGAGGCTTCTCTCTCGAACGAATAGCATACGGTGGGTAAACAAATTATTGTTGGGCAATTGATAGAAAAGTGCATAGTTATGACGATATTCAAGGCAATGATCATGTATATAGGCATCACGTCCAAAACAAGTAGACCGACTCCAGCCTGCATCTACTACTATTACTCGACCCATCGACCGCTATCCAGCATGCATCTAGGGTATTAAGTTAATAAAAACGGAGTAACACCTTAAGCAAGATGACATGATGTAGACAAAGTAAACCCAATCAATATGAATAAACCTCGTCATCTTATCCTTAATGGCAACAATAAAAATACGTGTCTTTTCCCCTACTTTGTCACTGGGATATAGAACACCGCAAGATTGAACCCATCACAAAGCACCTCGCCCATTGCAAGATAAATCAATCTAGTTGGCCAAACCAAACGGATTGATCAGAGAGAAATACAAAGCTATAACAATCATGCATAAAAGAATTCAGAAAAGACTCAAATATTTCTCATGAATAATCTGACTATAAACCCACAATTCATCGGATCCCAACAAACACACCGCAAAAGAAGATTACATCGGATAGAACTCCAAGAAGATTGATATGTCTCCAACATATCTATAATTTTTTATTGTTTCATGCTATTATAGTATCAATCTTGGATGTTTTTATATGCAATTATATGCATTTATATATCATTTTTTGGGACTAACCTATTAACCTAGTGCCCAGTGCCAGTTGCTGTTTTCTGCTTGTTTTTGGTTTTTCAGGAAATCAGTACCAAACGAAGTCCAAATGCCATGAAACTTTTTGGAGATTTTTTCTGGACAAAAGAGACCGTAGAGACTTGGAGAGGAGGCCAGAAGGTTCACGAAGCCTCCACAAGGCAACAGGGCACGGCGCCTGGGGGGGGAGGGCCCTGATGCCTTGTGGGGCCCTCGTGTCTCCGTTTAACCTAATTCCACCTGTATAAATTCTCAAATAGTGGGAAACCAACAGAGAGCCACCCCGAATAACTTTTATGCCGCCGCAAGCCTCTGTTCTTCTGCGATCCCATCTGGAGGCCTTTTCCGGTACTCTGCCGGAGGGGGAATCGATCAGGGAGGGCTTCTTCATCAACCTAGCTGCCCTTTCGATGATGTGTGAGTAGTTTACCACATACCTACGGGTCCATAACTAGTAGCTAGATGGCTTCTTCTCTCTCTTTGATCTTCAATACCATGTTCTCCTCGATGTTCTTGGAGTTCTATCCGATGTAATCTTCTTTTGCGGTGTGTTAGTTGGGATCCAATGAATTGTGAGTTTATGATCAGATTATTCATGAGAAATATTTGAGTCTTCTCTGAACTCTTTTATGCATGATTATTATAGCTTTGTATTTCTCTCTGATCTATCAATTTGGTTTGGCCTACTAGATTGATTTATCTTGCAATGGGAGATGTGCTTTGTGATGGGTTCAATCT
Source organism: Elymus sibiricus (assembly GCA_039707655.1). Classification (NCBI taxonomy): domain Eukaryota; kingdom Viridiplantae; phylum Streptophyta; class Magnoliopsida; order Poales; family Poaceae; genus Elymus; species Elymus sibiricus. The sequence continues at coordinate 129,852,249 of CM077666.1, read as the reverse complement.
TGCGGTGCTCAATCCCAGTGACAGAAGGGGACATGACACGTATTTGTATTATTTCCATTAAGTATAAAAAGATGGGGTTTAATCATATTGCTTGAGTTTACTTTGTCTACATCATGTCATCTTGCTTAAGGCATTACTCTGTTTCATACTTAATACCCTAGATGCATGCTGGATAGCGGTCGATGGGTGGAGTAATAATAGTAGATGCAGGCAGGAGTCGGTCTACTTGTCTCGAACGTGATGCCTATATACATGATCATTGCCATGAATCCGTCATAATTATTTTCTTTTCTATCAATTGCCCAACAGTAATTTGTTTACCCGCCGTATGCTATTTGATCTAGAGAGAAGCCTCTAGTGACAACCCTCTTATTTGTGTTGGGTGCAAGTGTTTGCTTTTGTGTGTGCAGGTGCGCTTAACGGGATTTTGCTTGGTTCTCCTACTGGATTGATAACCTTGGTTCTTAACTGAGGGAAATACTTATCTCTACCATACTGCATCATGCTCTCCTCTTCGGGGAAATACCAACGCAGTCTACAAGTAGCAGGAAGAATTTCTGGCGCCGTTGCCGGGGAGACATCATGAAAATTACCAAGTACCTTCGCACAAACTATCATCCACTTGCATTTATTTTATTTGCCCTTTTATTTGCATTTGCCTCTTGTTTTCATCTCCCCCACTACTAATTTTTTTTACAAAAACACAAAAATATTTTGTTTGCTTGCTTGCTTTTATTGCCATGTCAACACACAAAAACAGAAAGTAGAACAAAAATTTAAAGATCACTATGGATCACCTTAAAGTTTTCTACTTGGGTCATCTTTGATTCATTTGTGCTTGTGCTGAAACCCCAACTAGCTTAGTTGAGGGAAAATCATTAGATGAGCACGCTCATTTTATGCGTCACCGTTTGTCTAAAAAAGGGAGACTCTTATGGAATCAAATAAATTGTTTGCTATGCTATGCTTGGAATCTATGTGAAATTCATGATTTTACTTGTTGCTCTGAGAACCCTAAAAAACACCTTCCCTACCTATGTGAGTTTAATGATAATGAAATCTTATCTTCTTATGCCAAGGGTGTTTATAGCTATTATGATATCGAACAAATTGAAGAATTTGTTGCTTTTAAGGGTGCCCATGAGGTTGCTTCTTTGATTGAAAAGTATGATATTACTCTCTACAAATCTGAAAATTCTATCATACTTAAATATTGTGATGAAAACTATGCTTCCAATACCTATGTTAGTGAATTCATTGGGAGAATGTCTGCTTCTTTGGAAGAGAATAATGATTTGCATGAATCTATAGATAATTGTGATTCCATTGATTCGATTGAAATATCCCCTCTTGATGAATGTGATGCTTGCTATTCTTATGGCCATGATGCCAATATTAATGATGCCTATAGAGATGAACTTGCTATAGTTCCTTATGTTAAAAATGAAATTATTGCTATGGCACCCATACTTGATAGCTCCTTGAACGAAAAGCATGATTGCAATGATGTTATTATAAATCCTATCAATATTAATTGTGTTAATGATATGCAAAGCTACAAGCTTGGGGATGAAAATTTTGTTATGTGCAGTACTTATTGCAATGATCATGATTGGGGTGATGATGCTTCTTATGATCTTGAAAATTTATTTAAGCCTCATGATGAATATGTTATTGATAATAAAATTTGCAATACTACTAAAAGTGGGTTTGGAAGAGTGTCAACTTTAGGTAATAATGATCCCACTACTTTGGACAGTGTTCAATCTTATGAAATTTTTGATAAAAGTGGGTTTGGAGAGGTCATGACTTTAGTTGATGTTAATCCCACTATCTTGGAAGATTATAAAACTTTTATGCTTGCGGATCATGAAGAGAATATTTTATATGATAGCTATATTGTTGAATTTGAGTATGATCCCACATGTAATTATTATGAGAGAGGAAAATATGGTTTTAGAAATCTTCATGTTACTAAATTACCTCTCTTCATGTCGAGATTGCTATTGTTTCGTTCTTCTTCCTTGCATATGCTAAATAGTTCTTGCCTTGATAATTTGTTTTCCTATAAAATGCCTATGCATAGGAAGTATGTTAGACTTAAATGTGTTTTTCACATGCTACATGGTGCTCTCTTTGCATTTTAATTATTATTATCTTTCATGAGAGCATCATTGAAATCTCAAGCCTATCTTAATGGCTATAAAGAAAGAGCTTGTTGGAAGACAACCCAATAAACATTTTATTTCTGTTCTTGTGTGTTTACACAATTATAGCCTCTGTTATGATTGTGTTTTTATCTTTTAATTAGTGTTTGTGCCAAGTAATGCCTTTGGGATGATTTGCATGATAGTATAATTGATGCTGTTTGAAAACAGAATCTTTTGTGTCCAGTGCTGGAATTTTTATTTTTCGCTGGAGCGTCAGAACCTTCTGAATTGTTTACACAATATTGATATGTGAATTGCCCATGTTTTCCTAATTTGTCAGAATTTTTGGAGTTACAAAAGTATGACGTTAATTCAGGTCTTTACAGACTGTTCTGTTTTAGACAGATTCTGTTTTTGTTGCATTTTGCATGTTTTGATGAATCTATGGATCATATCGGGGGGTATGAGTCATGGAGAAGTTGGAGTACAATAGCATTATGCCAATATTAAATATGAATCAACTTACAACAGTACCTAAACTTTAAGATTTGTTTGTTATACTAACGGATCTCATGAGGTTTCTGTTGAGTTTTGTGTGCTGAAGTATTCAAGTTTTGGGTGAGACTACGATGGATAAAGGAATAAGGAGCGGCAAGAGCCTAAGCTTGGGGATGCCCAAGGCACCCCAAGGTAATATTCAAGGAAGACTCAAGCGTCTAAGCTTGGGGACGCCTTGGAAGGCATCCCCTCTTTCGTCTACAATCTATCGGTAACTCACTTGGAGCTATATTTTTATTCATCACATGATATGTGTTTTACTTGGAGCGTTTTGTGATATAGTTTGTTTGCTTTTGTTTGCTTTTTAGTTTGTCACAATCATCTTTGCTGAACACACCTTTTTGAGAGGGACACACGTTATTCGTGTTTTGTTAGAATACTCTATGTGCTTCACTTATATCTTTTGAGCTAGGCAGTTGCTCTAGTGCTTCACCTATATCTTTTAGAGCACGGCGGTGGTTATATTTTAAAGAAATAGTTGCACTCTCATGCTTCACTTATATCTTTTTGAGAGTCTAATGAATAGCAATGGTAATATGCACGGGTTATGAATTTGGTCCTGATATGATAGGTATTCAAGAGGGATATAATAAAAACTTTCATGTAGATCACTGAATATGATAAGTTTGATTCCTTGCAATAGTTTTGCGATATTAAGATGGTAATATGTGGGAGGTGCTAGTAGATAATTGTGGTTTAGTAAGAATATTGGTGTTAAGGTTTGTGATTCCTGAAGCATGCACGTATGATCTGTCGTTATGCTAAGAAGTTGGAGCATGATTTATTCTTGATTGTCTACTTATGAGTGGTAGTCGGGGATGAGCGACGGTCTTTTCCTACCAATCTATCCCCCTAGGGACATGCGTAGTAGTACTTTGCTTCGAGGGCTAATAAACTTTTGCAATAAGTATATGTGTTCTTTATGACTAATGTGAGTCCATGGATTATACGCACTCTCACCTTTCCGCAATGTGCTAGCCTCTTCGGTACCGTGCATTGCCCTTTCTCACATCGAGAGTTGGTGCAAACTTCGCCGGTGCATCCAAACCCCGTGATATGATACGCTCTATCACACACAAGCCTCCTTATATCTTCCTCAAAACAGCCACCATACCTACCTATCATGGCATTTCCATAGCCATTCCGAGATATATTGCCATGCAACTTCCACCGTTCCGTTTTTATGACACACATCATCATTGTCATATTGCTTTGCATGATCATATAGCTGACATAGTATTTGTGGCTTAGCCACCGTTCATCATTTTTATACATGTTACGCTAGCATCATTGCACATCCTGGTACACTGCCAGAGGCATTCATATAGAGTCATATTGTTCTAGTATCGAGTTGTAATATTGAGTTTTAAGTAAATAAAAGTGTGATGATTATCATTATTAGAGCATTGTCCCAGTGAGGAAAGAATGGTGGAGACTAATGAGTCCTCAAAAAAGTGGAGATGAGGTCCATGAGACTGTTCTAAAAAAAAGAGGCCAAAAAGAGCCCACGTAAAAAAAAGTGAGAGAAAAAGAGAGAAGGGGCAATGTTACTATCCTTTTCCACACTTGTGCTTCAAAGTAGCACCATGTTTTTTTATATAGAGAGTCTCCTGTTTAGACACTTTCATATACTAGTGGGAATTTTTCATTATAGAACTTGGCTTGTATATTCCGATGACGGGCTTCCTCAAATGCCCGAGGTCTTCATGAGCAAGCAAGTTGGATGCTCACCCACTTAGTTTTCATGTTGAGCTTTCCTACACTTATAGCTCTTAGTGCATCCGTTGCATGGCAATCCCTACTCCTCGCATTGACATCAATTGATGGGCATCTCCATAGCCCGTTGATTAGCCTTGTTGATGTGAGACTATCTTCTTATTTTTTATTCCCCTTATTGATCTCTACCACCACACTCTATTCCACCCATAGTGTTATATCCATGGCTTATGCTCATGTATTGCGTGGGGGTTGAAAAAGCTGGAGCGCATTAAAAAGTATGAACGAATTACTCGGCTTGTCATCGGGGTAGTGCATGATAAATATTTTATGTTAAGAATATGGAGCATGACAGGATTATATGATTTTGTAGGATAACGTTCTTTAGCATTTTTATTTTAAAAGACATGATTGTTTATTAGTATGCCTGAGTATTGATGTCTTTATGTCAAACTATAGACTATTGCTTTGAATCATTCGGATCTTATTATTCATACCGTAAGAGAAAGATTACATGATGAAACATGTTAGGTAGCATTCCACATCAAAAATTCTGTTTTTATCATTTACCTACTCGAGGACGAGCATGAATTAAGCCTGGGGATGCTTGATACGTCTCCATCGTATCTATAATTGTTGATTGCTTCATGCTATTATAGTATCAATCTTGGATGTTTTTATATGCAATTATATATCATTTTTTGGGACTAACCTATTAACCTAGTGCCCAGTGCCAGTTTCTATTTTCTGCTTGTTTTTGGTTTTTCAGTAAATCAGTACCAAACGAAGTCCAAATGCCACGAAACTTTTTGGAGATTTTTTTCTGGACAAAAGAGACCCTGGAGACTTGGAGAGGAGGCCAGAAGGTTCATGAAGCTTCCACAAGGCAATAGGGCGCAGCAACAGGGGGCGCCCTAATGCCTTGTGGGGCCCTTGTGGCTCCGTTTGACCTAATTCCATTTCTATAAATTCTCAAATATTGGGAAACCAACAGAGAGCCACCCCGAATAACTTTTACGCCGCCCCAAGCCTCTATTCTTCCATGATCCCATCTGGAGGCCTTTTCTGGTACTCTCCCGGAGGGGGAATCGATCACGGAGGGCTTCTTCATCAACCTTGCTGCCCTTCCGATGATGTGTGAGTAGTTTACCACAGACCTACGGGTCCATAGCTAGTAGCTAGAGGGCTTCTTCTCTCTCTTTGATCTTCAATACCATGTTCTCCTCGATGTTCTTGGAGTTCTATCCGATGTAATCTTCTTTTGTGGTGTGTTTGTTGGGATCCGATGAATTGTGAGTTTATGATCAGATTATTCATGAGAAATATTTGAGTCTTCTCTAAACTCTTTTATGCATGATTATTATAGCTTTGTATTTCTCTCCGATCTATCGATTTGGTTTGGCCTACTAGATTGATTTATCTTTCAATGGGAGAGGTGCTTTGTGATGGGTTCAATCTTGCGGTGCTCAATCCCAGTGACAGAAGGGGACATGACACGTATTTGTATTGTTGCCATTAAGGATAAAAAGATGGGGTTTAATCATATTGCTTGAGTTTATGGAACATCCCCATGTATTAAGCTACAGTGATCACCCTTTTGATAATGCCAAGTCACCATGATTAACAAGTCTTGATCACATTCGAATCATATCTCATTTCAAATTCCAATTCAAATTGAAATTCAAATTTAAAGTGAATTTAAAAGTTGTTCAAATCCAGGAACTAAATAGTTCATAATATTACAAATATTCCCAAAGCAATTGTAAAAATAAAATCAACATCAATTGAATTATTTAAATGACTCTAACATCCTAAAACCGTACCAAAACAGCAATATTTAATCCTTTTCCATTTATGAAAAATCCTAGTGAAATCAATTGGGTCCCAAAACTTTTGTGGCAGAACTATACCATGCAAGATTATTATTTAGACTAGTTTCACATTTTACAAAATATGTTTGCTAGATAAAGGAAAATGCAACAGAAAAAGAATAAAGAAAATAGAAAGCAGAAAAGAAAAGAAAAGAAAAGAAAAAGGGCACTGTGGACTGCGCTCTAGTCCATAGTACTAGGCCCAGCCCATCTCCCTGTCGTCCCCCACCTCCCTCCTTCACCTGTCGATGGCGACCGAGCTAGGGCAGAGCACCGTCCCCTTCGAGCCACCTCGTCGTCCGCGCCTCCACAGGAGCTCGCGGGTGGATAAGACCACCACCACGGCACCCCCTGGCGATCCTATCCACTCCCCCTTCCTCTCTGTCGCTCCCTCCCTCAATCTCGTCGCTAGAATGCCGCCGTCGCCATGGCTCGCCGTAGCCGTGGCCTCTGACCGTGCCGCGCCTCTCTGCCATGCCAGATCGGACCGCCATCATCCGCTACCTCACCCGCGCCAACGAAATGAAGCCGGGAGCCACCGCAGCGTCTTCTCCGACCCCGTCTTCTTCCTCGGCTCTGACGCACTCCGACGATGAATCCGGCCACCTCGCGCCTCCCCCGAGCCCACTGAGCACACCTACAGGTGCCCAGTGAGCATCTCTCCCTTCCCCTCTCTTCTTGCGGTTGAATGCGCGCTCTAGCGAGCTCCCCCGACATGGCCGAACCCGCCTCCGTCTGGCACGTCGCCGGCGTCACTCTGGTGACCGTTTGGTCTCGCGATGCTGCCCGTTAGCTTCGCCGCGTCACGTAGGCCCTCGCAAGCCGCTTGGTTTGCTCACTTGCATGCCGAAACACCGAAACTCCGCACACCCGAACTCCGACCGCCGCCGATGTGCTCGCCGCCTGATACGTCTCCGTCGTATCTACTTTTCCAAACACTTTTGCTCTTGTTTTGGCCCCTAATTTGCATGATTTGAATGGAACTAACCCGGACTGACGCTGTTTTCAGCAGAATTGCTATGGTGTTGTTTTTGTGCAGAAAATCAAAGTTCTTGGAATTAGATGAAACTTTTTGGAGATTTTTTATAGAATATATAAAAAATATTGGCATCAAGAACTAGTGGAGGGGGGCCACCCAGTGCCCACGAGGCACCAGGGTGCGCCACCCCCCCAGGTGCGCCCTGGTACCTCATGGGGCCCACGTGGCTCCGTCTGACCTGATTCCAACGCTATAAATTCAGTTTTCCAGAGAAAAAATAGGAGGGGAAGTTTTATTGCGTTTCACTATACGGAGCCACCGCCACCTCCTGTTCTTCATCGGGAGGTCAGATCTGGAGTCCGTTCAGGGCTCCGGAGAGGGGGATCTTCCGGCATCGTCATCATCAACCATCCTTCATCGCCAATTTCATGATGCTCACCGCCGGGAGTGAGTAATTCCTTCATAGGCTTGCTGGACGGTGATGATTTGGATGAGATTTATCATGTAATCGAGTTGGTTTTGTTAGGGCTTGATCCCTAGTATCCACTATGTTCTGAGATTGATGTTGCTATGACTTTGCTATGCTTAATGCTTGTCACTAGGGCCCGAGTGCCATGATTCCAAATCTGAACCCTTTATGTTTTCATGAATATATTTGTGTTCTTGATCCGATCTTCCAAGTTATATGCACTTGCTATGTGTTATGATCCGCATACCCCAAGGTGACAATAATTGGGATTCTTTCCGGTGATTGCCATAGTTTGAGGAGTTCATGTATTCACTAAGTGTTAATGCTTTGTTCCGGTTCTCTATTAAAAGGAGGCCTTAATATCCCTTAGTTTCCTTATGGACCCCACTGCCACGGGAGGGTAGGACAAAAGATGTCATGCAAGTTCTTATCGCAAGCACGTATGACTATATACGGAATACATGCCTACATTACATTGATGAATTGGAGCTAGTTCTGTGTCGCCCTAGGTTATAACTGTTACATGATGAATATTATCCAACGAATATCACCGATCCAATGCCTACGAGCTTTTCACATATTGTTCTTCCTAAGTTACTACTGTTGCTACTGCTGTTACAATTGCTACTACTACTGCTGTTACCGTTACTGTTATTGTTACTATCATTGCTACTGCTATCAAACTATCATATTACTGTGCTACTGATCACTCTGTTGCAGATATTTAGTTTCCAGGTGTGGTTGAATTGACAACTCAGCTGCTAATACTTGTAAATATTCTTTGGCTCCCCTTGTGTCGAATCAATAAATTTGGGTTGAATACTCTACCCTCGAAAACTGTTGCGATCCCCTACACTTGTGGGTTATCAAGACCTTTTTCTGGCGCCGTTGCCGGGGAGCATAGCTATATTTGCTAAGTCACTTGGGATTTATATCTGTTGATCACTATGAAGAATCTGTAAGACACTGGAACCAAGATCGTTCCCTCTACGACGAGGGGAGGTAAGGAACTGCCATCTAGCTCTGCACTTGATTCACCTTCTGTTTTGAGTAAACTTGCAACACCACAACATGCTATTAATTCTGATGTGTCACAAGTTATTAATGATACTACCTCTACTATGAATGATACTCATGATGATGCTAGTACTATGCCTGATAATACTGTGCCACTTGGTGAATTTCTTGCTGAACAAATTGCCAAAGCTAAAGAAATTGAAAATGTTGATACTCTTGAGAATTATGATTCACCTATTATACCTAGCTCTCCTACTAGAGTTGAAACACCTGAGGAACAATGTTTTGATAGGGAGACCGCTAGAGCCATCCTTGCTTGTAATGATAAAGATGAAGTTATAAAATTGCTTGCTGATATGAAAGAAAAATCTATGAGGGAGAAAATGAAATATGATCCTAAGTTTGCTACCTCTCCCATTTTTGTTACTGATAAGGATTACGAATTCTCTGTTGATCCTGAACTGATTAAGTTGGTAGAATCTGATCCTTTCCATGGCTATGAAACTAAAACTGTTGTGGCACACCTTACTAAATTAAATGATATAGCCACCCTATTTGCTCATGAGGAAAAAATTCGCTATTACTATATTCTTAAGTTATTTCCTTTCTCATTAAAGGGTGATGCTAAATAATGGTACAATACTCTTGCTCCTGGATGTGTGCGTAGCCCCCAGGATATGATTTATTACTTCTCTGAAAAATATTTTCCTGCTCATAAGAAACAAGCTGCCTTACAGGAAATATTTAACTTTGTGCAAATTGAAGAAGAGAGTCTCCCACAAGCTTGGGGGAGGCTTCTCCAACTACTTAATGCTTTGCCTGATCATCCTCTCAAGAAAAATGAAATACTTGATATCTTCTATAATGGACTAACCGATGCTTCTAGGGATTACCTAGATAGTTGTGCAAGTTGCGTTTTCAAGGAACAGACTATTGAGCAGGCTGAGGAATTATTGAATAATATATTGAAGAATGATAATGATTGGACACTTCCTGAACCACCGCCTAAACCCACTCCGAAGAAGAGGGGTATTTTATATCTCAGTCCTGAAGATATGCAAGAAGCGAAGAAATGCTAGAAAGAAAAAGGTATTAAAGCTGAAGATGTTAAGAATTTACCGCCTATTGAAGAAATACATGGTCTTGACAAACCGTCACAGGTAGTAGAGGTAAATTCTCTTATAAAGTTTAATGAAAGTGATATTCCTTACAACAAACCTCCTAGTCAATGCTTGTATGAATTTGACAAGTATATGATGAAGCAAGATCATTTCAATGCAAATTTTATGAAACAATTGAAACGAAATACCTATATGATAGATCGCTTGAGTGACTTGTTATTTAGAATTGCTAATGATGTTAAAGGTGTTAGTAAACATGCATCTATGGTTCAAACTCAATTAGAACAAGTTGCTAAATCTCAGAGTGAATTGCTTAATGAAATGAATAACAATATGAATGATCATGCTGTTAGAGTAATGACTAGAGGGGGTAGAATGACTCAGGAGCCACTTTATCCTGAGGGTCACCCGAAAAGAATTGAACAAGATTCTCAAAGAATTAATGATGATGCACTTAGTCCATCTAAAAGGAAAAAGAGAAAGAAAAATGATAGGACTTTGCATGCTTCTAGTGAACCTGAGGTAGAAAGACCCTTAGAGGATAGTGATGATGTTTCTGTTTCCGATGCTGAAACACAATCTGGTAATGAACATTCACCTGATGATATAATAATGATGATGCTCATGTGGATACCCAACCAGATAACGATAAGGAAGCAGATAATGATGTTGAAATTGAACCTGCTATTGATCTTGATAACCCACCTCCTAAAAATAAACGTTATGATAAAAAAGATTTCGTTGCTAGAAAACATGGTAAAGAAAGAGAACCATGGGTTCAAAAACCCATGCCCTTTCCTCCTAAACCATCTAAGAAAAGGGATGAGGAAGAATTTGAACGCTTTGCTGAAATGCTTAGGCCAGTCTTTTTGCGCACTCGTTTGACTGATATTATAAAGATGCCTCCCTATGCTAAATACATGAAGGACATTGTAACAAATAAAAGGAAGATACCTGAAGCTAAAATTTCTACCATGCTTGCAAATTATTCTTTTAAGGATGGAGTGCCTAAGAAACTAGGAGACCCAGGAATACCAACTATACCATGCTCCATTAAGAGAAATTATGTCAAAACTGCTTTGTGTGATTTAGGAGCCAGTGTTAGTGTTATGCCTTTCTCTTTATATAAAAGACTTGATTTGAATAAACTCACTCCCACTGAAATATCATTGCAAATGGCTGATAAATCAACTCCATACCTATCGGTGTTTGTGAGGATGTGCCCGTTGTAGTTGCAAATGTTACTATCCTGACAGACTTTGTTATACTTGATATGCCTGAGGAAGACAATATGTCGATTATCCTTGGTTGACCCTTTTTGAATACTGCAGGGGCTGTTATTGATTGCAACAAAAGCAAGGTCACTTTTCATATCAATGGTAATGAACATACGGTGCACTTTCCGAAGAAACAATTTCAAGTGAATGGTATTCATATTATTGAAAAGACTCCGACAATTACTATTGGAAGTTTTCAAATCCCGCTTCCTACTGTTAGAAAGAAATATGAAACTCTTATTGTTGGGGAGATGCATATCCCCGTTGAGGTAACTTAGTGTTATACGAAAATTCTTCGGTTTCATGTCACTCGGAAGTGGTTTGTTAATAAGACTTGATCAACCTTATTAATGGATTCTTTTTGAAGGGCATGGGATTGATGAATTCAGTAGGCACAATCTTCTGTGCCCACCTTTTATTTTCTGCTATTGTTAGTTAAATAAAATAAAATGCCTTGTTTATCCTGTTTTCTGATTTATCCATGCAATAAAAAATGCCCACAAATAAAAGTGCTCAGAGTGTAATAAAATTTTGACATGATTTTTTATTTAATATTTAAGAATTTTTGGCACAAAAATTATACCAGAAGGGTGCCCCTGGTGCCCACGAGGCACCAGGGCGCGCCATCCCCCCTAGCGCCCAGGTACCTCGTGGGCCCCACAGGGCCCCCCTCACTTATCCCTTTAGCTCACTTCGTCTCTTACCTCTAGCAAAAATTCCTGGTAGCTCTCTCTCTCATGTTCTTGCTCACAAAACTGAAATTTTTGATCTCTTTGCTCGGAGCTCCATTTCTGAAACTGTTTTGGGGGATTGCTCCTTGGTATGTGACTCCCCCATTGCTCCAATTAGTTTTTGGTTTAGTGGATTATATTTTGCAAAATTAGCTACTGTTGATGCTACAGAAAATGAGCTTGCATGTTGAATTCTTTGAGTTCCAAGTAGTTTGAATGCTTGATATAGCCTCTAGACATCCATATGAGTAGTTGCTATCAATCTTGTGAAGTTTTATTGATATCATTTTGTGACCCAAAATTTTTCAGAAATTGTCCTTAGGAAGATGAATATCTTCCGGAGGAGTTCCTCGAAGTGGAATGCCAAGGGAGTTCTTGGGGAATCCTCGGACAGTGACCTCAACATCCCGCGTAGGACGGAGGTCCAGCCATGCGAATGGCCGCACAATGCTTTCATGAACGAAGCCGGATTCTATCAAGAGTTCACGCAATTCATTGCAAATGCCAGACTGACCAACTTCCTCACAGATGAGTGTGACCAGCACCACATCCTTACAAATTCCTTTGTGCAAAACTTTTATTTTCTGAATAGGCTCAAACCCCCTGAGGTGCGTTTTGACTTGTATGCTGAACATTATCAGATACCTCTAGCTGAATTTTGTGAGATATGTATGATTCCCTCTGAGGGGGAAATCAGAGAGCCGCAACCGGAGGAGTTTGAAGGTTTCCTCCGCACTTTGACTGTGGGAGAGGAAAGGGGTGTGTCGAAAGCCCGAGCCACTAGCTTGTAGTTTCCTTCTGTTCATTATTTTGCTTTATTCTTAGGGAAATGCTTGCTTACTAGGGAGTAGGGTAGTGCGATGGCTACACCTAACTGGGCCATTTTACGCCGTGCATTGCATAATGATTACACTTATAGCCTTGGAGCTATTGTTGCACGTCGCTTGCACACCAATAGGATTAGGGAAAAAATTCATGGTGGTATTTATGCTACTCGCTTAACAAGACGTTTTAATGTTAACATACGCCCTCATGATTACCCGTTGCCCAGAGTTTACTTAGATCACCAGTCCATGAGGGACCACCACTTTATTGATACTCCTGAGCCTCCTCGCAACATTCGTTATAACTTGGTTTTTAGTGAGGATACTTGTGATATTATTCCGTTGCCTGCACCTGCTTTGTTTGATTCTCATGCCAGGAACGGATATACCGTGATGCCACTGGACATCGTTGCTTACCGGGACACCTTGGCGGCGGCAGAGCAGGAGGCCCGTGATTGGGACGCTCGGGTGCCGCCACCTCAGGAATTTCACATGGGACCGGATGGCTACTACGGATGGCCGTAGACCGAGCTAGGCAAAAGCCTAAGCTTGGGGGAGTACGTATTTCTCACCGACATTACATTCATGTCCACACATTTCATTCTAGTTGTCGGTGTTCATACTTTTTCATTGTGTAATCCATGCTAGTTTTATTTTCCTGTTTTCTTCTTGTGTGTTTGAAAAACTTTGAGAAAATCCAAAAACATTTCTCGTTTCTTTTCGTTTTTTCTTTCTAGTTTAATTAGTTGTAGTTTCGTAATATTAAAAGAAAACCCAAAAAGATTTCCCATTTCTTCTTTTGCTTGTTGGGAGTTCTCCCGTGTAAATAGTTTTCTTCTTTCGTTTTTCATTTTCTTCTTTAATTTGCTTTCTTCAGAAAACTAAAAACTCCAAAAATATTTTGGTGTGTTTTTTCTGAAATTCTTTTCTTTTGTTGAGTCATTGAAAGGAGAAGACCATGATGAAAATGTTGAGTGGCTTTCATATGCATTATTGTTGATTTAACAAAGAGCCCATTTTACCTTGTCTTCTCCTTTGAATAAAATGCTTGCAGATTCCAGCTTAGTCCACGGCACACTTGCACTATTTTTATTTTCATATCATTCGGTCGTGCAAGTGAAAGGCAATAATGACGATGATTGGATGAAGTGACTGTGGCAAGGAAAAGCGGGTATGAACTCAACTTGTTCTTTGTTTTTGTAAATATGTTTAACTTAGTATCCATGATTCAGCATATTATGATTAAACATATTTGTGATGACAATTAGAGATTATAGTTGCTCATGGCATGCTTAAATAGCTAGGAGTGGATAATGATTTATCTTGAGTGTCAACATGCATTAAAATGATTGTGATGTAGTATGATGATATGGTATCCTCCTCTGAATGTTTCAAGTGGCTTGACTTGGCACATGTTCACGCATGTAGTTGATTCAAAACCAACATAGCCTTCACGATATTTATGTTCATGGTGTTTATATCCTACTCATGCTAGTATTCAATGTTGATTATTCATAATGCATGATTATGACCGTTTTCGCTCTAGCTGGTCGCTTCTCAACCTATTTGCTAGCCTTCGCCTGTACTAAGCGGGAATGCTGCTTGTGCATCGAAACCCTTAAACCAAAGTTATTCCAGATGAGTCCACCATATCTACCTATATGCGGTATTACTCTGTCGTCCTAAGTAAATTTGCATGTGCCACCTCTAACTATTCAAATGAACTTGTGTTTTGTGTGCCCGTACCGCTCATGGAGCGACAGGGGGCGGTCAGTATCTTCCATGCTAAACGTGTTATTCTCATGATGAGTGTTTACTCACTTGTCCCTGCACGAGAGGGGCTGGTAATCGGGATGCCCAGTCCCATCATTAAAAATGCAAAATAATAAAACAAATTCCCCCGGAAAGTTGTTGGTATGGAGGGCACCTGAGGATTCGGCTAGCCATGGCTTGTGATTGTTGGTGGAGGGGGAGTAAACTTTACTTTACCGCTTGGGAACCGCCGCTAATGTGTTTAGCATGGAAGATATTGAAAACTCTCGGTCGTGACGTTGACAGGAAAGGCATACCTCCCAAAATTTATTTATCTCTGATTTGAGCTTCGAGCTCTGGCACCTCTGCAAATCCATGCTTCCCTCTACGAAGGGCCTATCTATTTACTTTTATGTTATTTTACTTTTATTGTTGAGTCATCACCTTCTCAAATAAGCACCAGACCTGAGAGCACTATTGTCATTCTCATGCATTGTGAATAGTTAATGTTGTGTGCATCATGACTGGATCTCTTCTACCATGAATTACAATGTTCAGTCGTTGCTTGAACTTTGGAGGTGCTCTGCATTTATGTTTTGCGGTCTCAGAAAGGGCTAGCGAGATACCATGTTATCATATTATATCATGATTGTTTTGACAAAGTGTTGGCATTGGAGATATCTTATTATTGCTTGCTAGTTGATTATGTCATTGATATGAGTGAATATAATTTCTAAGAGTTATCATTTTCATGGTTAGTTATGATCTTTGCTGAAAACTTGGACACTACTTAAGCATATATATAGATACAAGAACAAAAGAGTTTGTAAAAGTTTTTCTTTATCACTTTCAGTTTGTCAACTGAATTGCTTGAGGACAAGCAATGAGTTAAGCTTGGGGGAGTTGATACGTCTCCGTCGTATCTACTTTTCCAAACACTTTTACTCTTGTTTTGGCCCCTAATTTGCATGATTTGAATGGAACCAACCCGGACTGACGCTGTTTTCAGCAGAATTGCCATGGTGTTGTTTTTGTGCAGAAAATCAAAGTTCTTGGAATTAGATGAAACTTTTTGGAGATTTTTTTATAGAATATATAAAAAATATTGGCATCAAGAACTACTGGAGGGGGGCCACCCAGTGCCCAAGAGGCACCAGGGCGCGCCACCCTCCATGCGCGCCCTGGTACCTCGTGGGGCCCACGTGGCTCCGTCTGACCTGATTCCAACGCTATAAATTTAGTTTTCTAGAGAAAAAAATAGGAGGGGAAGTTTTATTGCGTTTCACGATACGGAGCCGCCGCCACCTCCTGTTCTTCACCGGGAGGTCAGATCTAGAGTCCGTTTAGGGCTCCGGAGAGGGGGATCTTCCGGCATCGTCATCGTCAACCATCCTTCATCGCCAATTTCATGATGCTCATCGCCGGGAGTGAGTAATTCCTTCGTAGGCTTTCTGGAAGGTGATGAGTTGGATGAGATTTATCATGTAATCAAGTTAGTTTTGTTAGGGCTTGATCCCTAGTATCCACTATGTTCTGAGATTGATGTTGCTATGACTTTGCTATGCTTAATGCTTGTCACTAGGGCCCGAGTGCCATGATTCCAGATCTGAACCCTTTATGTTTTCATGAATATATTTGTGTTCTTGATCCGATCTTGCAAGTTATATGCACCTGCTATGTGTTATGATCCGCATACCCCAAGGTAACAATAATTGGGATTCTTTCCGGTGATTGCCATAGTTTGAGGAGTTCATGTATTCACTAAGTGTTAATGCTTTGTTTCGGTTCTCTATTAAAAGGAGGCCTTAATATCCCTTAGTTTCCTTATGGACCCCACTACCACGGGAGGGTAGGACAAAAGATGTCATGCAAGTTCTTATCGCAAGCACGTATGACTATATATGGAATACATGCCTACATTACATTGATGAATTGGAGCTAGTTCTGTGTCGCCCTAGGTTATAACTGTTACATGATGAAGATTATCCAATGAATATCACCGATCCAATGCCTACGAGATTTTCAGATATTGTTCTTGCTAAGTTACTACTGTTGCTACTGCTGTTACAATTGCTACTACTACTGCTGTTACCGTTATTGTTATTGTTACTATCATTGCTACTGCTATCAAACTATCATATTACTGTGCTACTGATCACTCTGCTTCAGATATTTAGTTTCCAGGTGTGGTTGAATTGACAACTCAGCTGCTAATACTTGCAAATATTCTTTGGCTCCCCTTGTGTCGAATCAATAAATTTGGGTTGAATACTCTACTCTCGAAAACTGTTGCGATCCTCTATACTTATGGGTTATCACCGCCGACGATATCGGCCACCGTTGGCCACCCCACTACCACTATTCGACGCGGGCGAGCCCCAGCTCTCGAATGAGCCAAGCCGCGCTCCTACCCGTGCTCGGTACGCGAAATCCAGCCAACCCCCGACGCGTGCCGCCGCGTTTGGCTCGTCGGAGCAGTCTCCAGTGCCGGCACCGATGTGGCGCTGACGTGGCTGCCACCTGGCTGCCCCGTGCCACTTACGAGTGGGCCCGGTTGACCCAGTTGACCGGGTCAACTGCTGACTGGGCCCGCACAGTCACTGACATGCGGGCCCCGTGCTATTTAAATGATTTTATAAATAATAAAAATGTTAATTATTTGGTTAATTAAATCTATTAGCTAAGCAGTCACTATCAGATGGGTCCCACAAGTTAATTAGGTTAGTTAGTTAAAATGAACCCCCTGTTAATTAGTACTAGGTATGACAAGTGGGACCCACTGGTCAGATTGACCAGTCCACCGCCTCAGTTGACTGCTGACGTCGTTCTGACGTCATGCTCACGTCACATAACACTGTTTTGGATAATTCGAATTAAATAATTTCAGAAATTCCAGAAAATGATTAAAACTTTGAAAAAATCATATAAAATAAACCGTAACTCGGATGAAAATAATTTATATATGAAAAATGATCAGAAAAATATGAAGAATCCGAATATGTGATCAAAATGCTTGACCATCACTCCTAACTAGATGAACATGGAACTTTTTGCCCGATTTTGATAAATGAATAGTGCATGACCTTGGTTAAATAAATCCAAATAAATTCCTAAATCATCTAAAATATTTAGAGAGGCAATATACCACACCTGCATATCATTTAGGCATGTCAAGCATAGTGATTGCATTTGTTGCCGTGTATTTATTGTTTCTTCCCCCTCCTTCTCTCCTGATAGACCCCGAGGCTACCGACGACACTGCTGCGTACGACTACGTCGCCGACGACCAGACCCCTTCAGCAGAGCTTCCAGGCAAGCAAAACCCCCTTGATCATCAGATATCGCCCATTCTTTCTCTCTTATGCTTGCATTAGAAATGCTTCTGTTGTTGCTTCGATAGCTCCTATTCTGTTGCATAGCTTGATTTTGTCGCCTGCTGTTGATACCTACCTGCTGTCCCATGATGCTTAGTTAACTATGCTATTGATCCATCTGTGGCCCTTCACCCTTGTCCGTTGGCCAGGCTTGTTATCGGGCCGTGATCACTCTAGGTGATGATCACGGAACTGTTTACATTACTGCAATACTTTAAATTGTTAAAGTTGGGCCGGCTCCAAGAGTGCCCGCGAGGTAATGAAACAAGACGGGTGGAACCCAAGGGTACCCGCGAGAGAGTCCTGTGACGGCTGGCTGTTAGCGGTACCACCCAGGATGTGGTGGTAGCTCGGGACTTGTCCCGACAGCCGACGCGGAACATGCACTATAGTCGGAGCGTCAGGGCAGGCGGAGACTACCTAGGTGAGAGGTGGGCCTGGTCCCTGATCGTGGTCCGCGAGATAACTAGTCGAAGCGACAGGAACCCTGTTCGTCTCTGCGAGCTACTAAAACACACTTAACGGATTTGGGTATTTGATCTGAGTAGGCCGCTGGCCTTATACGCACTACCACCACGTGGAATAATGGTTATGGGACCCTCTACGTCGTATGTATCAGCCGAAAGCTCTTCAGACATCACAGCTCAGAGATGCGGGATGATTGCTGGGGTGGGCTGGTTACGTCACTTGTGTATACAGTGTCACGCTTGGGCCCCGGCCAGTCTCGCAACGTGCAGGAGTGCAGAGGGCGATGGGCCCAAGACCCCTTCGCACTTAGGATTTAGACCAGCGTGCTGACCTCTCTGCTGAGCCTAGGTAGGACTGCGTCGCGTCGATTACCCGAGGCCGGGCATTACCCAGCAAGTGTGTCCGGCCAGATCTGATCGAGCCTGTTGGGTAACAGTAGTGCACCCCTGCAGGGAAGTTATCTTTTGAATAGCCGTGTCCACGGTAACAGGACGCTCAGAGTTGTATCCTGATCTGCTACAACTACAAATGGATACTATTACACTGTTAAACTGATACTACTGCTCTCGGGATCACTTTGTCACAGGGTAGTCGAGGAAGTATCCCAGGGCTTTACTAAAATATGAATTATTATATATTATCTTGTTCTACTCTCTTCTGATGCTGCAAGATTGCTTCAAGATGCTAGTCTTCGATAGGCTAGGCCTCTCCCCCTCTGTTCCAGCATTTCTGCAGTTTAGTCCAAAGATATAGGCCCATTCCTTTGATACCGATGCATAAATAGTATAGTTCTGATGTCAGTCTTGCGAGTACTTTGGATGAGTACTCACGGTTGCTTTGCTATCTCTTTTCCCCATACCCGGTTGCTGCGATCAGACGACGGAGCCCAGGAACAGGAGATCCCCGGAGGCACCTATTACTAAGTGGAGACCGACGACTAGGAATAGATTCGGAGGCTCCTAGGCAGGAGGCCTGCGCCTTTTCGATCAGTGTCGTTGTTTTGCTCAGCCTTCTTAAGGCAAACTTGTTTACTTTATGTCTGTACTTAGATATTATTGTTGCTTCCGCTAACGCTTGATCTCGAGCTTATGTATTCGAGCCCTCGAGGCCCCTGGCTTTTAATATGAAGCTTGTATGACTTTTATTTGTGTTTAGAGTTGTGTTGTGATATCTTCCCGTGAGTCTCTGATCTCGATCGTGCACGTTTGCGTGTATGATTAGTGCACGGTCGAGCAGAGGGCGTCATAGTTTACTTTCTCTACATCATGTCAACTTGCTTAAGGTGTTACTCTGTTTCATACTTAATACCCTAGATGCATGCTGGATAGCGGTCGATGGGTGGAGTAATAGTAGTAGATGCAGGCAGGAGTCGGTCTACTTGTCTCGGACATGATGCCTATATACATGATCATTGCCATGAATCCGTCATAATTATTTGCTTTTCTATCAATTGCCCAACAGTAATTTGTTTACCCACCGTATGCTATGTGATTGAGAGAGAAGCCTCTAGTGAAAACTATGGCCCCCGGGTCTACTTTATCATATATAAAAAACCTAAAAATACCTTGCTGCAATTTATTTACTTTTATTTTATTTAGTATTTTAGTTTATATGCCTATCACTATCAGAATTAATCCTTGGAAATAACCGTGAAGAGGATTGACACCCTCTTATTTGCGTTGGGTGCAAGTGTTTGCTTTTGCATGTGCAGGTGAGCTTAACGGGATTTTGCTTGGTTCTCCTACTAGATTGATAACCTTGGTTCTTAACTGAGGGAAATACTTATCTCTACTATACTGCATCATCCTCTTCTCTTCGGGGAAATACCAACGCAGTCTACAAGTAGCAGAGATCGAGGAGAACATTGTATTGAAGATCAAAGAGAGAGAAGAAGCCATCTAGCTACTAGCTATGGACCCATAGGTCTGTGGTAAACTACTCACACATCATCGAAAGGGTAGCAAGGTTGATGTAGAAGCCCTCCGTGATCGATTCCCTCTCCGGCAGGGTGCTGGAAAAGGCCTCCAGATGGGATCGCCGAAGAACAGAAGCTTGCGGCGGCGAAAAAGTTATTCGATGTGGTTCTCTATTGGTTTCCCAATATTTGAGAATTTAGGAATTAGGTCAAAAGGAGCCACGAGGGGCCCACAAGGCATCAGGGAGCGCCCCCCTGGGGCCACGCCCTGTTGCCTTGTGACCTCCTCGTGAGGCTTCTGGCCTCCTCCCGAAGCTTCTAAGGTCTCTTTTGTCCAAAAAAAATCATCAAAAGGTTTCATAGCGTTTGGACTCCGTTTGGTACTGATTTCCTGAAAAACCAAAAACAAGCAGAAAACCACAACTGGCACTGGGCACTAGGTTAATAGGTTAGTCCCCAAAAATGATATAAAATAGCATATTATTGCATATAAAACATCCAAGATTGATACTATAATAGCATGGAACAATCAAAAATTATAGATACGTTGGAGACGTATCAGTTATCCACTTGAGGGAAATTTCCTGCTGTCCTACAAAACTCTGTGCTTGGAGGCCCAACCGAGTCTACAAGAATAAAGTTGTGTTGTAGACATCAGTATAATTAATTCACCTAATATAAATGATCGCCGGCGCCCGTTCCTTGTGTCAATCCATGAGCCCCGAGAACTGAAGCTTCGCCTTCTCCAGTTCCGCCTCTGGAGCCCCGGGAAGTTAAGCTGTCCACCTCCACGTCGCCGCCAAGTGGCTAATCGACCGACGATGTTTAGCCCACCAAGCTTGGCTTCAACGGGAGGGGAGGAGTGGTAGCCTTCTTGGGACCCGAGCGGCGGCGACCTACCGTGCACTACTCTTCCTTGCTGCCGGCGGCGCCCGCGGATGTGGCGGCTTCGTGGTCATGGTGGCGGGGCGCGGCCTCGGCGGAGCCGGCGATGTCCCCTGCCTCGTCGTCGGTCTTGCTCCACACCTCATCCGCCGCCTCGTCGAACTCCTTGTAGGTAGCTTCCAGTTCTGCCTGCCCTGGCGGTACCGCCAGCGCGAGAGGCAGATCTGGCGGGCGGAGAGGTACGACTCGAGCAGCACCGCCTACTCTGCCACGTCCACGTTCGGAGCGATCTTCCTGCCGACGTTGAGCTGCTCCTTTGCCTACTAGTTCTCCTGGAGGAGGCCAAGGTTGTAGGCGGCGTCGGCCTGCGCCTGATACGTCCAATTTGCATCATGATTTCCTACTGTTATTTATAATTTATTTGGTCATTATTTCACTTTATGATACAATTCTTATGTCTTTTCTCTCTTAATTTACAAGATTTATCTGAAGAGGGAGAATACCGGCAGCTGGAATTCTGGACCTCAAATAGCTATAGCAGAGATACCTATTCTACAGAGCTCCAAATGACCTGAAACTTCATGGAGATTTTTTATTGAATATATAAAAAATATTGGAAGAAAGAAATACCAGAGGAGGCCCACCAGTTGCCCACAAGGCAACAGGGCGCGGCCACCCCCTGGGCGAACCCTGATGCCTTGTGGGGCCCTCAATCGGCCTCTTCCCCCTTCCTTCTGCCATATAAGGTCATTTTCCCTAAAAAAATTAATGAGAGGACTTTCGGGATGAAGCACCGCCGTCTCAAGGTGGAACATGGGCAGGAGCACTTTTGCCCTCCGGCGGAGCGATTCCGCGGGGGATACTTCCCTCCGGGAGGGGGAAATCGAAGCCATCAACATCACCAACGATCCTCTCATCGTGGGAGGGCCAATCTTCATCAATATCTTCACCAGCACCATCTCATCTCAAACCCTAGTTCATCTCTTGTATTCAATCTTTGTCTCAAAACCTCATATTGGTACCTGTGGGTTGCTAGTAGTGTTGATTACATCTTGTAGTTGATGCTTGTTGGTTTATCTGCTGGAAGATTATATGTTCAGATCCTTAGTGATATTCAATACACCTCTGATCTTGAACATGAATATGATTTGTGAGTAGTTACTTTTGTTCTTAAGGACATGGGAGAAGTCTTGTCATAAGTAATCATGTGAATTTGGTATTCGTTCGATATTTTGATGATATGTATGTTGTTGCTTCCTTTAGCGGTGTCGTGTGAACGTTGACTACCTGACACTTCACCATATTTGGGCCTAAGGGAAGGCATTGTGGATTAATAAGTAGATGATGGGTTGCTAGAGTGACAGAAGCTTAAACCCTAGTTTATGCGTTATTCCGTAAGGTGCTGTTTTGGATCCATATGTTTCATGCTATGGTTAGATTTATCTTAATTCTTCTTTCATAGTTGCGGATGCTTGCGAGAGGGGGTAATCATAAGAGGGTTGCTTGTTCAAGTGAGAACAGCAACCTAGCACCGGTCCACCCATATATCAAATTATCAAAGTAGCGAACGCGAATCAAACAAACATGATGAAAGTGACTAGATGAGAAGTCCCATGTGTCCTCGAGAACGCTTTGCTTTATATAAGAGACCGCTCCGTCTTGTCCTTTGCTATAAAAAGGATCGGGCCACCTTGCTGCACTTTGTTACTATTGTTACTTGCTACTCGTTACGAATTATCTTGCTACAAAACTATCAGTTATCACTACTTTCAGTGCTTGCAAAAAACACCTTGTTGAAAACCGCTTATCATTTCCGTCTGCTCCTCGTTGGGTTCGACACTCTTACTTATCGAAAGGACTACGATTGATACCCTATACTTGTGGGTCATCAAGATTCTTTTCTGGCGCTGTTGCTGGGGAGTGAAGCGCCTTTGGTAAGTGGAATTTGGTAAGGAAACACTTTTATTACGTGCTGAAATTTACTCTCACTTGTCACTATGGAAAGTAATCCTTTGAGGGGTTTGTTCAGGGTATCTTCACCTCTACCGGAAGCATTAAGAGTTGCCCCTCAACCTACTAAAAATATTTATTATGAAATTCCTTCGGGTATGTTAGAGAAACTGCTAGCTAATCCTTATGTAGGAGATGGAACAATACATCCTGATATGCACTTGATCTATGTAGATGAAATTTGTGGATTATTTAAGCTTGCAGGTTTATCCGAGGATGGAGTTAAGAGGAAGGTATCTTCTGGAAAGAATTAAATGCAACTCTGAAGATTGGGAAATCGACAAAGGTAAATAGTTAGGTATAAATCTTGAGTTTGATTGTGTTAAATCTTTGATGGAAACTGATGATTTTCATAAGTTTACTACTAAATATGGACTTGACTCTGAGATAGTAGCTACTTTTTGTGAATCATTTGCTGCTCATGTTGATCTCCCTAAGGAGAAATGGTTTAAGTTTCATCCACCTATTGAAGTAAAGGAAGAACCTATTATAGCTAAAGTGGAAATACTCATGTATAATGTTGATCCAGTTGTGCCTACTGCTTATATTGAGAAACCCCCTTTTCCTTTTAGGATTAAGGAACATGTTAAAGCTTCAACTGTGGTTAATAAAATTAATATTAAAACAATTAAACCCTCTGAAAAAATTAAAGTAGAACCTAATATTGCAATGGTTAAATATCTTTTAGTTGATAATATTGATGGACATGTCATATATTTCTGTGATGAGGCAACTAGAATTGCTAAGCCAGATCCATGAGATAAAAACAAACCTATAATTGTCAGGCCTGTTATTTCTGTTAAAATTGGAGATCATTGCTATCATGGTTTATGTGATATTGTTGCTAGCGTGAGTGCTATTCCATTTACTCTATCAAGGAGTCATGAATGATATTGCACCTATTGAGATTGAAGATATTGATGTCACTATTAAGCTTGCGAACAGAGATACTATTACACCACTTGGGATTGTTAGAGATGTTGAAGTCTTGTGTAGTAAGATCAACTACTCTACTGATTTCTTAGTTCTTGGATCACCACAAGATAATTTTGTCCCATTATATTTGGTAGACCTTTCTTGAATACAGTTAATGCTAAGATTGATTGCAATAAAGAAACTGTCAGTGTTAATTTTGGTGATGTATCTCATGAGTTCAATTTCTCTAAGTTTCGTAGACAACCTCATGATAAAGAATTACCTAATAAGGATGAAATTATTGGTCTTGCTTCTATTGATGTGCCTCCTACTGATCCTTTAGAACAATACTTGTTAGACCATGAAAATGATATGCATATGAATGAAAGAAACGAAATGGATGAGATATTCTTTAAACAAGCACCTATTCCGAAACATAATTTGCCTATTGAAACTTTGGGAGATCCTCTTCCACCTAAGAGTGATCCCGTGTTTGAATTAAAGAAACTACCTGATACACTTAAATATGCTTATCTTGATGAAAAGAAGATATATCCTGTTATTATTAGTGCTAACCTTTCAGAGCATGAAGAAAAGAGATTACTTAAAACTCTGAGGAAGCATCGTGTAGCTATTGGATATACTCTTGATGATCTTAAGGGCATTAGTCCCACTTTATGTTAGCACACGATTAATATGGAGCCAGATGCTAAACCGGTTGTTGATCATCAACGACGTTTGAATCCCAAAATGAAGGATGTGGTAAGAATTGAAATATTAAAGCTTCTGGAGGTAGGTATAATTTATCCTATAGCTGATAGTAGATGGGTAAGTCCTGTTCATTGTGTTCCTAAGAAAGGAGGCATCACTGTTTTTCCTAATGATAAAAATGAGCTTATTCCACAAAGAATTGTAACTGGTTATAGGATGGTAATTGATTTCAGGAAATTAAATAAAGCTACTAGGAAGGATCATTACCCCTTGCCTTTTATTGATCAAATGTTAGAAAGATTATCTAAACATACACACTTTTGCTTCCTAGATGGATACTCTGGTTTCTCTCAAATACCTGTATCAAAAGAAGATCAAGAGAAAACCACTTTTACTTGTCCTTTTGGAACTTATGCTTATCGTCGTATGCCTTTTGGTTTACGTAATGCACCTGCTACCTTTCAAAGATGTATGACTGCTATATTCTCTGACTTTTGTGAAAAGATTATTGAGGTTTTCATGGATGATTTCTTCATTTACGGAATTTCTTTTGATGATTGCTTAAGCAATCTTGATCGAGTTTTGCAGAGATGTGAAGAAACTAATCTTGTCTTGAATTGGGAGAAGTGCCACTATATGGTGAATGAAGGTATAGTCCTTAGGCATAAGATCTCTGAAAGAGGTATTGAGGTAGATAAAGCTAAAGTTGATGCCATTGAGAAAATGCCATGTCCTAAAGATATCAAAGGTATAAGAAGTTTCCTAGGTCATGCTGGTTTCTATAGAAGGTTTATAAAAGACTTCTATAAAATTTCTAGGCCTCTTACTAATCTCTTACAAAAAGATGTTCCATTTGTTTTTGATGATGATTGCGTAGAAGCCTTTGAAATACTTAAGAAAGCCTTAATATCTGCACCTATTGTTCAACCACCTGATTGGAACCTACCCTTTGAAATTATGTGTGACACTAGTGATTATGCTGTTCTAGGACAAAGAGTTGATAAGAAATTAAATGTTATCCATTATGCTAGTAAAACTCTAGACAGTGCTCAAAGAAATTATGCTACTACCGAGAAAGAATTTTTAGCAGTCGTGTTTGCATGTGATAAGTTCAGATCTTATATTGTTGATTCTAAAGTAACTGTTCACACTAATCATGCTGTTATTAAATATCTTATGGAAAAGAAAGATGCTAAACCTAGACTTATTAGGTGGGTACTTTTATTACAAGAATTTGATTTGCATATTGTTGATAGAAAAAGAGCTGAAAATCCAGTAGCGGATAATTTGTCTAGGATGGAAAATGTTCTTGATGACCCACTGCCTATTAATGATTATTTTCCTGATTAGCAATTAGCTGTGGTAAATGCTTCTCGCACTAGTCCTTGGTATGCAGACTACGCTATTTACATTGTTGCTAAATATATTCCACCTACTTTTACCTACCAACAAAAGAAAAAGTTCTTCTTTGATTTAAGACATTACTTTTGGGATGACCCACATTTATATAAAGAAGGAGTAGATGATATTATTAGACGCTGTGTACCTAAGCATGAACAGGAACAAATCCTTCAGAAGTGTCACTCGGAGGCATATGGAGGACACCATGCGGGAGACAGAACTGCACATAAGGTATTACAGTCTGGTTTTTATTGGCATACTCTTTTCAAAGATGCACGTAAGTTTGTCCTCTCTTGTGATGAATGTCAAAGAATTGGTAATGTTGGTAGACGTCAGGAAATGCCTATGAATTATGCACTAGTTATTGAACCATTTGATGTTTGGGGTTTTGATTATATGTGACCTTTTCCTAAATCCAACGGGTATACACATATTCTTGTTGCTGTTGATTATGTTACTAAGTGGGTAGAAGCTATTCCAACTAGTAGTGCTGATCACGTCACATCTATTAAAATGCTTAAAGAAGTTATATTCCCTAGGTTTGGAGTCCCTAGATACTTGATGACAGATGGTGGTTCACATTTTATTCATGGTGCTTTCCGCAAACTTCTTGCTAAATATGATGTTAACCACATAATTGCATCCCCTTATCATCCTCAGTCTAGTGGTCAAGTTGAATTGAGCAATAAAGATATAAAGTTAATTTTGCAAAAGTCCATTAATAGATCCAGGAAGAATTGGTCTAAGAAACTTGTTGGTGCACTATGGGCTTATAGGACTGCTTATAAAAATCCTATGGGTATGTCTCCATATAAAATGGTCTATGGAAAAGCATGTCATTTACCTCTTGAACTAGAACATAAGGCATATTGGGCAATTGAAGAACTTAATTATGATTTCAAACTTGCCGGTCAAAAGAGGTTGTTTGACATTAGCTCTTTAGATGAATGGAGAACCCAAGCCTATGAAAATGCCAAGTTATTTAAAGAAAGTGTTCAATGATAGAAGAATTCAAAAATGGGAATTTAAAGTGGGTGAGCATGTTCTATTATACAATTCTCGTTTCAGATTTTTTGCAGGAAAACTTCTCTCTAACTGGGAAGGGCCCTATATCATCGAAGAAGTTTATTGCTTCGGAGTTATCAAAATCAACAACTCCAAGGGCACTAATCCGAGTGGTAAACGGCCAAAGAATTAAGCATTATATCTCAGGTACGCCCATTAATGTTGAAACTAATATTATTCAAACAATGACACCAGAGGAACACATAAAAGAGTCCTTCCGGAATGCTCCAGAACCCTGAAAAGGGGTTGGTATGTGATACGGTAAGTAAACCGACTCCAAAAATTCCATAAAAATATTTCTGTCCATTTTGGAATATTAGAAAAAAATACAAAAATAAGAAACAGCCGAGGGGACCCACGAGGAGGTCACAAGGCAACAGGGCGCGCCCTGATGCCTTGTGGGCTCCTCGTGTGCCCTCCCGACTCCGTTTTCCTCTCGTATGCTTGTTTTGCAAGATAAAATTTCATTATATATACTCCCGTATGTTCTGACCACCGCATCGCAAGTTTCTCCTCTGTTCTTATTTCGGGCTGTTTTTGTGACAGATCTAGGTCGCCATGGCGCTTCCAAGTTCGTCCAAGGACAAGTTCTATGAGAAGGTCATCAACCCGTACCTACCGGAGGTGATGAAGCACCCTCAAGCCATTGAGATGTGTGAGGGGGTGCTCCACATCCGGGACGTTCAAGGACCTAAGAAGACCGGGAGCGAGAAGGCCAGGTTTGAAGCGGTGGAATAGGAGATCTTCAAGTGCCAGTGGATGGTGGAGCGTGGTCTCAACGCCAATCACTCCATGATCATGGAATTCATCCGTGAACACAAAGTGGACAACAAGGATATTGTGAACATCATCTTCAAGCTCAATGACCAGATTGATTATCTTCAGGCCCAAATTTATGACTTACAAGACCAGAATTTTGAGTATGAAGCTAGGTTTAAAGGTATGAGTTTAGCTGCAAGTTTCAGGACTCCGGAAACACGTTCATCCTTTTATGATGGAGAGCCTATGATGTGAAAGACAGAGGACAAGCCCATCACTTCATCACCATCATCATCGAAGAAAGACACATGTGTACACGGGTATGGGCACCACGCTTGGCTTGCTCCAAGCTTGGGGGAGGTGCTAATCCCTTTGGGAGTAATGACTTTACATGAAGAAAAGTATAGTTGATAAAATTTATTGGAAGTTAACAAACAT
The DNA here is from genome assembly GCA_039707655.1 of Elymus sibiricus. Lineage (NCBI taxonomy): Eukaryota > Viridiplantae > Streptophyta > Magnoliopsida > Poales > Poaceae > Elymus > Elymus sibiricus. Next base: position 129,823,843 of record CM077666.1, on the reverse strand, counting down.
AGCATTGGTCATTGATGCAATTCATGAAAAAATTAATAAAGGAAGAGAGGATTCACATATAAATATACTATCTTGGACATCTTTTATGATTATGAGCCCCCATTAAATATTCTATGCCAAATAGTTCATGTTGGACAAGGAAGACAATGTAATGAGTTATGTTTGCTTATATTCACTTAGAAGTTATTTTGTCATAGATCCTCTAACATGTGGTGCTTGCTCCCTATCTTTTGCTAGCCAAAAATTCGCACTAAGTAGAGATACTACTTGTGCATCCAAAACCCTTGAACCCAGTTTCATGTCATGAGAGTCCACTATATCTACCTACGGATTGAATAAGATCCCTCAAGTAAGTTGCCATCGGTGCACAAAGCAATAAAAAATGCCTCTAAATATGTATGAACTTTTATTGTAAGGGAAAATAAGCTTTGTACGATCTTGTGATGGTGAAGAAATAAAAGCGACAAACTGCATAATAAAGGTTGCTATCACAAGGGGCAATATAAAGTGACGTTCCTTTATATTAAGAGTTTGCACATCCAAAAACAAAAAGCGCATGACAACCTCTGCTTCCCTCTGCGAAGGGCCTATCTTTTACTTTTCTGTATTACTTTTATGCAAGAGTCAATAGTGTTCCTCTCTATTCCATTTTTATTTTTTCTCTTTGCAAGCACCATGTGGTGGGGAAAGATCTAGGCATATATATCTAGTTGGATGTAAATGATCATGAGTTATTATTGTTGACATTACCCTTGAGGTAAATCTGTTGGGTGGTGAAACTATAAACCCCCATCTTTCTATGTATCTGATTGAAGCTTTTGCTCCATAAAATATGCCGTGAGTGTCAGCTATCATAGAAGACTAAATGATAGTTGAGTATGTGGACTTGCTAAAACAAAAAGCTCTTACATAGACTCTTCCTGAAAATATGATGAATTGTAATTGTTTCGGTGACTAAGAACATAGTTCGTTAGCTCTCAAGAAAGTTTATGCTTTATACTTCAATATTGTGATGAACTATTACTTGTTCATAGGAAGCTTTATGATAATATATTGCTGTTTTGAAATTAATCATGATGCTCTCATGTCTGTATTTTATTTTATCGACACCTCTCTCTCTAAACATGTGGTCATCATTATCGATTTCGGCTTTCGCTTGAGGACAAGCGAGGTCTAAGCTTTGGGGAGTTGATACGTCCAATTTGCATCATGATTTCCTACTGTTATTTAGTCATTATTTCACTTTATGATGCAATTCTTATGTCTTTTCTCTCTTAATTTGCAAGATTTATATGAAGAGGGAGAATACTAGCAGCTGGAATTCTAGACCTGAAATAGCTACAGCAGAGATACCTATTATATAGAGCTCCAAATGACCTAAAACTTCATGAAGATTTTTTATTGAATATATAAAAAATATTGGAAGAAATAAATACCAGAGGGGGCCCACCAGTTGCCCACAAGGCAACAGGGTGTAGCCACCCCCCTCGGCACGCCCTGATGCCTTGTGGGACCCTCAGCCGGCCTCTGGCCCCCTCCTTCTGCTATATAAGGTCATTTTCCCTAAAAAAATTAATGAGAGGACTTTCGGGACGAAGTGCCGCCGTCTCGAGGCGGAAGTTGGGCAGGAGCACTTTTGCCCTCCGGCGGAGCGATTCCGCCGGGGATACTTCCCTCCGGGAGGGGGAAATCGAAGCCATCGACATCACCAACGATCCTCTCATCGTGGGAGGGCCAATCTTCATCAACATCTTCACCAGCACTATCTCATCTCAAACCCTAGTTCATCTCTTGTATTTAATCTTTGTCTCAAAACCTCAGATTGGTACCTGTGGGTTGCTAGTAGTGTTGATTACATCTTGTAGTTGATGCTTGTTGGTTTATTTGGTGGAAGATTATATGTTTAGATCCTTAATGATATTCAATACCCCTCTAATCTTGAACATGAATATGATTTGTGAGTAGTTACTTTTGTTCTTGAGGACATGGGAGAAGTCTTGTCATAAGTAATCATGTGAATTTGGTATTCGTTCGATATTTTGATGATATGTATGTTGTTGCTTCCTTTAGTGGTGTCGTGTGAACGTCGACTACATGACACTTCACCATATATGGGTCTAAGGGAAGGCATTGTGGAGTAATAAGTAGATGATGGGTTGCTAGAGTGACAGAAGCTTAAACCCTAGTTTATGCGTTATTCCGTAAGGGACTGTTTTGGATCCATATGTTTCATGCTATGGTTAGATTTATCTTAATTATTCTTTCATAGTTTTGGATGCTTGCGAGAGGGGGTAATCATAAGAGGGTTGCTTGTTCAAGTGAGAACAGCACCCTAGCACTGGTCCACCCACATATCAAATTATCAAAGTACCGAACGCGAATCAAACAAACATGATGAAAGTGACTAGATGAGAAGTCACATGTGTCCTCGAGAATGCTTTGCTTTATATAAGAGACCGTTCCGGCTTGTCCTTTGCTATAAAAAGGATTGGGCCACCTTGCTGCACTTTGTTACTATTGTCACCTGCTACTCGTTATGAATTATCTTGCTACAAAACTAGTAGTTACCACTACTTTCAGTGCTTGCAGAAAACACCTTACTGAAAACCACTTATCATTTCCTTTTGCTCCTCGTTGGGTTCAATACTCTTACTTGTCGCAAGGAAAAAGATTGATCCCCTATACTTGTTGGTCATCAGCGCCTCCTAGAACTGCTCTTCCCGCACCATGTCCACGTAAAGGGCACGGGCCTCGCCGATGGTTGATACATCTCCAACGTATCTATAATTTTTGATTGTTCCATGCTATTATATTATCAATCTTGGATGTTTTATATGCAATTATATGCCATTATATATCATTTTTTGGGACTAACCTATTAACCCAGTGCCCAGTGCCAGTTGCTGTTTTCTGCTTGTTTTTGCCTTTTCAGAAAACTATTATCGAAAAGTGTCCAAACGAGAAAAAAACTTTGGATTAATTTTTTCTGGACCAGAAGAAACCCAGGAAGCTTCGGGGGAAGACCAGAAGAGCCACCAGGAGGTGGCAATCCTAGAGGGCGCGCCCCAGGGGGATGGCCACGCCCCCCAGGCTTGTGGGCCCCTTGTGGCACCTCTTAACCTAATTCCTTCGCTATAAATACACAAATATTCCCAAACCAACAGGGAGACAGAAGAGAAAACCTTTCCGCTGCCGCAAGCCTCTGTTCTTCCGCAATCCCATCTGGAGGCCTTTTTCGGTACTCTGCCGGAGGGGGACTCGATCACGGAGGGCTTCTACATCAACCTTGCTGCCCTTCCGATGATGTGTGATTAGTTTACCACAGACCTACGGGTCCATAGCTAGTAGCGAGATGGCTTCTTCTCTCTCTTTGATCTTCAATACCATGTTCTCCTCAATGTTCTTGGAGTTCTATCCGATGTAATCTTCTTTTGAAGTGTGTTTGTTGGGATCCGATGAATTGTGAGTTTATGATCAGATTATTCATGAGAAATATTTGAGTCTTCTCTGAACTCTTTTATGCATGATTATTATAGCTTTGTATTTTTCTCCGATCTATCGATTTGGTTTGGCCTTGTAGATTGATTTATCTTGCAATGGGAGAGGTGCATTGTGATGGGTTCAATCTTGCGGTGCTCAATCCCAGTGACAGAAGGGGACATGACACGTATTTGTATTATTGCCATTAAGGATAAAAGAGAAGGGGTATAATCATATTGCTTGAGTTTACTTTGTCTACATCTTGTCATCTTGCTTAAGGCGTTACCCTGTTTCATACTTAATACCCTAGATGCATGCTAGATAGTGGTCGATGGGTGGAGTAATAGTAGTAGATGCAGGCAGGAGTCAGTTTAGTTGTCTCGGACGTGATGCCTATATAAATGATCATTGCCATGAATCCGTCATAATTATTTGCTTTTCTATCAATTGCCCAACAGTAATTTGTTTACCCACCGTATGCTATGTGTTTGAGAGAGAAGCCTCTAGTGAAAACTATGGCCCCGGTCTACTTTATCATATATTAAAAACCTAAAAATACCTTGCTGCAATTTATTTGCCTTTATTTTAATTAGTATTTTAGTTTATCTATTTAACTCGATAAGATTTAATCCTTGCAAATAACCGCTAAGAGGATTGACAACCCTCTTATTTGCGTTGGGTGCAAGTGCTTGCGCTTGTGTGTGCAGGTGCACTTAACGGAATTTTGCTTGGTTCTCCTATTGGATTGATAACCTTGGTTCTTAACTGAGGGAAATACTTATCTCTACTATACTGCATCATCCTCTCCTCTTCGGGGAAATACCAACGCAGACTACAAGTAGCAATGGTCATGGTGCAATGCACCGGTGATGGTGGTGTCAGCTTGCCTTCGGACACTGATGGCTCTATATTTTAGGCATTTTTAGAGCTCATTTGTTTCATGTTCTCTTTATATATCATGTCCCACTGACCCAAATAGCTGTCCATTATGCATGATTACCGGTTTTTGCACTTATCATTGTGAGCATTGCACATTTAGTGTTTTCTTTGGTTTTTATTAGTTTTGCTTGTTTTCTTGTGTCTACATGTGTTTTGGAGCAACCTAGGACCAAGCACGATGAAAGAACCAAGGATGGGGTCGATACAGAGTCAACCAGGGGTCAGACTTAGCCATTTCGAAGGTCGAAAAAAGTCATTTTTCCAAAGTGCTCCAAATCAAGATCTAAGACCAGAAATGGATCGGCGTCGTTCATACGAATCCAATGAGCCCAAGAACATCAAATTCTGAGTTTGTATGAAGATTTGGCGGCCGTTTTACCAGAGAAGGACAGCACAAAAAGACAGCACAAAAGACGGCGTTCCAAACGACCGCACGCGGTTGTTTGAGCGGTCGTTTGACATGCAGACAGCTCCGAAAGTTGCCCTTCCAGACGGGATTCTTCACCGATTTCATCCCCAATTGTTCCCACAGGATCCTTGGCTCATAATGATGGGATTGGGAGAGGATAAGGCTCATCTTGAGCCCTTGGATGGAGGAGGAGGATTCACATCAACGGAGGAGACCCGAGAAGGCCTCTTATATAAACACCTCCAACCCTAGCCGCCATCTTCAGCCATCAACATCCACCACAACTCCGGGTAGCCGTCGGGAGGCTCTCCCCCTTTGGGGAGACCTCTCCCTCCAACACCATGCCGAGCAAGGAGGCGGAGGCGCCGCCTTCATCACCACCACCGTCACCGGGCGCCGGTCCTAGCTAGGCCGTGCGCACATGTGTTCATGTCCATCTCCCTCTCCGTCTCCATATCCTCACTTATAATTTGTAAGATTGAACATGTTGATGACATCAATGAATCATTCCTCTTTGTGTGTCTATTCATCTATGTTTGAGTGAATAATCCGGTTCTAGGTTGAGGTATGATCTAGTATGCAAAATTAGTCTTTGTGGCATGATCTAGTATTTACTCATGTTGCACGTTATGTTGGGAGTCGTCCTTTCTTGTGATTTTGTTATCACCTGCACGTATACTTGTATTAGTCTGCTGCCACTAAGATGCCCCTCTAGTACTAGTGAGACCGAGGCCTAGACAACTCATTTGTCTCTATTCAATCTTACTGTTACAAACCCCTTTCATTAACGTTGTTTATTTTCTGCATTCTAACTTGTAGTTTAGTTGAAACCCCTTTTATTAAAGCTTTCCTAGCAACCAATAGAATAGACTATTTCCAAACTACGGTTTGGGTGCGAACGTAGCCATGCAGACAACATAGTTGCGGGGTTGGCAGTGTCTTCCTATTTGCTCCCTGTGGGATTCGACACTTACTTATCACGAAATTGCTATATAGCCCTGTGCACTTGCAGGCCATCAAGCTTTTTCTGGCGCCATTGCCAGGGAGCATAGCACTGGTCATGGCCTTCCCACTCGCATTAGTTTGTTTTGTTAGTTGTTATTTATCTTTCAGTTTTCCCTTTAAATCAAAAAGAAAAAAAAACTACTTATCATGTCTTCTGATATGAGTTTTCAGGAAATATTGCAACAATGGAATAGAGACGATACAAGTCTAACGTGCTTGGCTACTAATGAAGAAAAGGTTGTACACCAAGAAGAATCAGCAGCCCCCAATATTGATGATACGATGCAAGAATTGGTAAGACTACTTGAAATATGTAAACGTCAAACTAACTTGCAAAAAAATGATGGGGACGATGAAGTACAACCTACCTTGGATGAACAAGTGTGCATAGAAGAAGAGAGCAGCAAGGAAGAGGAAGAAGAGGAATGGATAGATCACCCGTCCGAATCTCCCACTTCTGATGGTAACTTTTTGCACACACTCAATCAATTTCTTGACGAAGCAACCCTTCAAAAGCGCATGATTGATATGGATACTAGAGAATTGCTAGACTTATTAAATGCATGTGGATATATGTTATGTTCTCTATATCAAGTTTCATGCAGATATTGTTGGTCTCCGAAACATATTGATTTCCAATGCACAAAGACCTTTGATGAGGTGGTAGCATCTTACAACAATAGTAGTAAGATTAATGCCACCGAGGATGTCATCCGGTATGTGTTAAGGACAAGTGCAGAGATGTTACTTTCGGAGATCGAATTGGTTCAAGTTCGCAGTAAGGGTAAATTACTTGATTGGATACACTGCAAGGTGGATTCAATAATTTATATTTGTCAAGAACATCTTTGCGATGAAGAAAAATCGCAAGATGATACTAATATGCAGGAATAAGAGTATGATGATGACTCTAGTTTGGAGGAACTTGATGCTAACAAATCTTTCGTGCAGAAAACTCACCCTCAATTTGAGGATGATGATTATCATGTTAGTGTTAGCGATAATGACAAACTAGAGGATGAAAATACTCTTGATTCATCTGTGCTAATGTCCAGCTGTGCTTTGTTGGATGAATTTGTTGAACAGGAGAATGTAGGAGATATGCCCTAGAGGCAATAATAAAAGTTATTATTTATCTCCATGTTTATAGTTAAGTTTATGTTCCATGCTATAACTGTTATGGTTCTTGAGTCTACAATAACCACGAGGCTCGAAGGAAGACTCATATGCACGTGTGGAATAATAAACGGTAAAATGTATTCCCAGTCTTGCCTCTAAGACTGGCTCAAGTATTGCATGATGATCCTGTTTTCCTGATCATGGGCATGTCTATGCTGGCAATTTTGAGTGCACAATGTTAGTAGAACACTTGTGTTGAATCAACCCGATTGATGTTATGCTATGAGATTCATTCGTCACAAGTTAATGGTTAATAACACAGAGAAGTTAATGTTTGCATAATTCTTTAGACCATGAGAGTGTTGAGTTTCTTCATACTTGCTTCATGAACTTTGGGGTTTGTCAAACGTCATCCGTAAATGGGTGGCTATTACGGCGGCTTACGGGTTCATGGAAAAGTATGTTAAGTAACTTGATAGCTCAAGATTGGGATTTGCTCCTCCGACGATGGAGAGATATTCTCGGGCCCTCTCGGTGTTACGGTATCCATCATCGTCTGGCCAGACACATTGTGATTTGATCACTGGGATGCCGGAACGCGGAAACGGGAAAAGAGAACAAAACCGGTAACGAGGTAACTTGCATAGTGGACAAGTTGTTGATCCACGGGGATGCAATAAATCTCACCTCGGGTTTTGTAATTTATCGTGAAGCAACGGGAATAGCACACGGCAACTGGAGGTTCACTCGAATATTCATTCGTGTGGGTATAGGGGTCAATATGGGTGTCCACGGCTCCGATGTTGATCATTGATCGGAAAGTATTCCGGGTCATGTCTATACTTCACCGAACCTATAGGGTCACACGCTTAAGGGTCATCTATCTGCTGAATACTAGACGGGGAGTCTGAGAGAAAATCACCGAAAAAGTTTCGGACGAAACGGAAACGTTCCGGAGAGAACATCGGAATAGTTCCGGTGAAACTGAAAGGTTGTTTCAGGGTATTCCATTAAGTCAAATTGGTTCTGGCACATGCCTGGAAATTCTTAGACGATGCCAGAAGTGTTCTGGAAACTTCTGGGAATTTTCTGGGACAAAAACCGGAAATGTTCCGGAGCAGCCGGAACCGCTTTGGTTGCTTTTCGCTGAAGAAACATTGTTCCGAAATTGTTTCGGAATGCGTTCAAAATTTTTTTGGTGGGTGCTAGAATTATTCTTGGCACACAGAAATAATTTGGGTTTTAACGGACGCAGAAAAATGTCTTCGTGAATAGTGAAAGTGCTTTTTGGATATTTTTTGGAAAGCACCTTTTGGGATATTTTCCAAAAGCCTTCTAAAAGGACTTGGGAGCCAAGGAAGCCCCCTCATGGGGGGGGGGCCCAAGTGTGGCCGGCCAAGGGAGGTGGAGCTCCTTGGAGCTCCACATGGCACCCCTTTTTGCTTTATTCTTTTTAGTAAAGACATAAAGTGGGGGCACTTTTGGTATTTTTGAATACCATCTTTACCCCTTGGCTATCCTATAAATAGAGGTGAGTGGGCAGCCCCAAATGCTTCATGCTTGCTCTCATACACATGCCATGCTCGTCTGGCTCTCTCCCTCCCACGAAAAGAGTTTTCGTAGAGCCGAAAGGCTGTCTGGGTTCCGGTGGGAACTAGTTCTGGACGGCGAAGCCCTGCTGGATGGATGACACCGTATGTGTGCAACTCTGTAGAGAGATCGTAGTTTCGGTCTTAGTTCGAAAGTGCCTCCCGAAGGGCTGTCCGAGTGACCGTCCGAGTTTCGAGGGTCCTCCCGAAGGGCTGTCCGAGTGACCGTCCGAGTTTCGACGGTCCTCCCGAAGGGCTGTCCGCGACACCGTCCGAGGGACTGTCCGACTGCCTCCCGGAGGGCTGTTCGAGGGGCAGATGAGGGAGTACATCCTCACGGTTGGGAGGTTGTAAAATCCTAGCTGCGGGGATCTGCACCGCCGTTCGTCATCGACTCTACTTCCGCTGCGCTACGAGTCGGTAACGAAAAAGATCAAACCTTGTATGCAGTCTCCATAGTGATCCTGGGCTGGTGCGGAGGTCGGAAATTTTTTGTTTTCTGTTGCATTTCCCTACAGTGGCATCATGAGCCGTGCTATGCATAGATGCAGGTTGCGATCTAGAATACATAGAGATTTATGGGTGTTGCAAAAATAATTAGGTAGTAGATGAGTTCTATTACTGAAAATTATTTGTGCGGGTAGCAGATGAAATCTGTTACCCGATGTTCTTGTTGCTTCCCTGGAATTTGCATATTTCTGATCTCAATAACTGTATGGTGGAGTTTCAAAGTTCTGGCAATCCGCGATCCTGATTGATCAAAGAAGTGCTAACAGTTCTTTGAATTCCACCATAGTTAAAAAGAAAGATGAAATTTCGCAGACGAAAGGGCAATGCAGATATGATCTGCACGGGGTTCATGCGTATGACAAAGTTCAGTATGGGGCTCGAGATTTTATTATCTCGTGTTTCATACACCCCGTAAAGTTAATCTAGCGACTTGAATAATCATATTTGATGATGGACGTTGGTAGCTGCGGTTTGTTTGAAACCTTAGAAGCCACGTAAAATGAAAATTTGCATAAACCGATTAGAGGCGTCTAACTTGGTTTTGCAGGATGGTTTGCATGTGCATATGATGTGGTATAATAGTGCTCATATTAATTTGATTATGTATGAGATGACTATATGATGTAAATTAACATGACCTGCGTGTCATGATTCGGCATGATGGCTGGAGCCATATGATTGTCACTTTAATGACCTGCGAGTCAACCTTTTGTAATGCACTTAATTTATTAGCTATAGAGATAGCAATATTATCTGGTGCATCGACAAGGTGGTGGCAATCTTCGCGAAGGTGAACACCGACGCAAATGCCGGAGACGAAGAAATACTTGACTTCTCCGTCAGAAAGGGCTATACCATATCATGCTATTTTGAATTGCCTGAGATGTTTATCCCTTATGATGCACCCTTTTGATTGCGCGGTAGTCTCTTTTTATTAGGGTGACCTCTCACTTAAAAATATCAAGTAATTAGTGTTCTCCCAAGTGTAGCACCGTCACGGCACCTATCTTTTTGGGGTGCGCCGTGTCACACGGGTACGAACGATTAGAGAAGTGTGAGGCGGGTGAGTTGAGACCTCGCAGCAAGATCACTTGGTTGTCATGGCGTTCAGGCATGACCGTCATGAGCTCGGAACACACGCATCGAAAGATGAACAAGAATCACATAGAGATGTGATTGGCAAGTTGGCCTACCGATTAAAATTCTCGTCATCAGTGATGTCCACATCAATGGCGTTGAATTGAAATGCGGGTCTTGTATCACTCACAATCAATTATGAGAGATATTGATTTGAGTGGGAGCGCACTATAGAATTAACTTGTTTAATTCTCTGTGCAATTAATTATGAACTTTGTCTAAGTGAAATTTGCATAATAGTTGTAGAATAATGGCTCGCGTTTCCACCTTCCCTATTAAGATTGAATAAGCTGTTAAATATCTGGTTAAAACTTTACGGTTGGTAACGTAATGTGAGGATTGTCCTCAAAAGTGCCGAGAAGGACTTTGTCCTGTCGCATGTTTTTGGTATTCTCCCGCTAATGCTATGGATAATGTGACTCTCGTCCTTCGATCCAAAAGCTAGAATTCCGTTACGGTCAAGTGAAATATGTTTGCTTCCATGAGACCTGAACTTCAAAAGTTTGGGATTGCAATGTGATATTCATGGAACTGAAAATCATTTTCAGACACAACCAAAGGCTAAAAGATATTTGATATCCAAAGCAATGTTTGTTTTGCAAACTATTAGTAAAAGTGTTTACTATGCATTTGACTAATAACAGAGGGATCCAGTAGAACGCCTGTCATATGATGATGGTGAATAAAACAAACAACTTAAGAGAAAGGAAATGTCCGAAGGGTGTTAGTATGACTTACACACCTAGGAAGTCCGGGGCTGACGCCACTCTTCAAGTTGGTGCTTCTTCTGAGAGTAGGAGAATTATTGGAAGTAAAACTGTTAGAAGTATAAAGGCAAAAAGAGAGAAGACTGGAATGTCCAGCTCATGTATGAAAGTCATACAAGCTATTGATGTATAGAAGGCTGGTCAAAGAAATAGTTCTTGGGAATTATGATTAAACATGTTAATCACTGATGCTTGGGTATTGTGAGTTTATCACAGAGATACCCGCTCGATTGCATTTTGTTGCGACTCGATGCAAGAACTACTACGGCCTAAAAGACTTGCCAGGAATGAGGTTTAAATACATGTTGGGAACTTAGTAAAAGTTACTATACCTTCCATCGGTGTATTACCTATGTATTTATTTTCATAATTCATTATAGAGTTTTATACACTCTAGCCCATTGCATAAGGTATCTTGCAAGAAGGTTGTTCATAAGAGAACTTTTGATGTTCGGTGTTATGAATAACATAAGGGCCATACTTTCATTATGAATGAGATGTATGTTATGAATATTGATAATAATACTTTACCTCTGTATTTACTTTCATAAATCATTTTAGAGTTTTATACACTCTAGCCCATTTGCATAATGTTTGTTGCAAGGGTGTTGTTCATAAAAGAACAATTGTTGTTCAGGATTATGAATAACATAAGGGCCAAACTTCCATCATCGATGGAACGTATGTTATGAATATTGATGGTAATATGATACATCCATAACACTGACGCTAAATGTTGCAAGACTAAGAGAATACCACACATGTGTGGCACTGCATTTGGTCACATTGGAGAAACCCGCATGGAGAAATTCCATTATGATGGATTTTGAAGTCATTTGATTATGAATCATCTAACACTTGCAACTTTCCTCCGAAAAGTGAAGTGATTGAAATACCATTCACATGCCATAAGGAATGAGCAAAGAACGTATTGGTGATCATACATTTTGATGTATGTAGTCCGATAAATGTTGTTGCTAGCAGTGGATTTATCTATCTTCAGAAATGACTCAAGTAGATATATGGATATTTACTTGATGAGACGTAAGTCTGGATCTTTTGAAATCATTCATAAGGTTTTCAAAATTGAAGTAGAAATTATTGTAACAAGAAAAATATGTTTCTGCAAACTAGATTGCCGAAAGGAATATTTGAGTTACAAGTTTAGCGAATGTCTGATGAGTTGTGAAAAGAGTTTTCATAACTTACACCTCCCGGAACTCCACTGTGAGTGGTACGTCCGTGAAGATGTATTCAAACCATTCATGATATGGTAAGATCAAAGATGACATAAATCAATTTGCCATTATCCCTTCTAAAAGTAATGCTTTAGATACTGCGGCTTTTACACTGAAAAGAGCGCCATCAGGTCTGTTGAAATGACGCCATGGTATGGTACGCCCAACCATGCTTGGTCTTTTCTTAACATTTGGAATATGGGGCTTGTGTAAAAATATTTACAAACCTATTCCAAAACAGACAAGTACTACTTTGTAGGTTATCCCAAGTAATTGGGAATTCCTCCACCACTATACCGAGGCAAAAAGTTTGCCACCAAGAACGGTATGCTTTTAAAGAGAATGGTTCTTGCAAAAAGGTGAGTGGGAGAACAGTGCAGCTCGACGAGATAAACAGTATCTTCGTCATCAGATCAAAGGAAAGGAACCTTGGAAGTGATTCCAGAGTTTCCTACTGCGACTGATACGGAAGCCTCTACATAAGATGTATGGACTTCGGTCGAACTTGCAACTGAACCAGGTAGGCAAAACTCGTGCAAACCTCTCAGGTGCGCAGCGAGATATTGTTGTTAGACAACAGTATACCTACAATACACAAGGAAGCGTTGATGGGCCCTGACTCCGGAATTGGCTAAATGCCAATACAATCCGAGATAGTTTCCATATAAATGATTCAAGATTATATCTTGATAAACCCTTCGGAAGACTTAGAGTCTAACGAACATTAATGGAGCTATAAACTGATGTGGATAAAATGTTTTATCCATAAAGCTCGACTTGTTGCAATAACAAGTTCAAGGAGTTGACTAAGATGAGATTGTCTCACCGTAGTGATGCTTAAAGTCAGATCGGGTTAAACTAGCAATTAATACATATTTCAATCATGAGATATGAAACATGGATGCCAAAAGGATTTCCATCTGATGGAAATGCAACCTAGGACTTGTATGTGATACAGTCCAAAGTATTTTGTCGATCCAGAGGATTCTAGTAAGTATGCAAACTTCAGAGTTCCAGCGATGGACAGAAGAGAGCAAAAGGGAGTTGGAATCTTCAATTTTGATGAAACAGTCAAAGGAGTTTGATTTCATCAATGGATAACGAAGATGCTTGTGGTTTCAAGAAAGTAAGTGGGAGCATAATAATATTTCTAAAAACTTTGTGTGCTTGACACATTGTTGATTGGAAATTTCTTAACACGAATTAGGACTTCATTTGAAAATAGTTTTCCGATGAAGTGCTAGGGCTAAATAGCCTCAATATTAGGCAATGATGATCTATGAAGATAGATTCACCTAATGGGGCTGAGCTAAAATACATATTGACAAGATGCTAAAACCTTAGCATTAAAACGTCAAGGAGTGATTCTTGCCGAAGTCACATGGAAAGAGTTTTTGCAAGACTCTTGTGTTTGGATTAATCATGTATTCCATGGTATGTAAAACAACTAGATATGTCCGATACTCCCAAAGCTGTTGCGAGTATAGATACCAAAGTGATCAAAGTACTGATCATGGGACAACAGTGAGAAATGTCATTAAGTGCTATAGTAGCACTGATGACATGTTTTCTCGCAAGCAGAGATTATGAAGTGCTCGTTGTAAGTAATTACATCGATACAGTCTTCATCAATGCTCCATGCGATTTTCGATTTAAGTTAAGGGTTTTTTGTGTAATACACATTATGGTGGCACGGTAAGTTGGAATTGTTCTAAACAGGTTACTGTGGCGAATTCTATAACAAAGGCTAAGTATGTTGACGCTTTAGAAGCGACAAAGAAGATGTTGAATCATATAGTTCATTCATGAACTTAGTATGGTTCCAAGATGGCTTTGGTCAATGGGACACTATATGAGATAGTTGCTCCATAGCTCAGTCTGAGGAATCAGGTTTCGACCAATGATTCGCATATATACAAAGCCAAGTCCACACAAAATATGAATTTTGTGAAAGCATGAAAACGCGAGGACATGCAAAGATACACACGGAGCTGAAGTTGAAAAATCCGTTGGACATCAGGCTATACCACAAGCGAAGCATTTTTTACACCCGTATGCCATAGGTGTAAAGTGCATTAGCATTGACTGGATTATTGACTCTAGTGCAAGTGGGAGTCTGTAGGAGATATGCCCTAGAGGCAATAATAAAAGTTATTATTTATCTCCATGTTTATAGTTAAGTTTATGTTCCATGCTATAACTGCTATGGTTCTTGAGTCTACAATAACCACGAGGCTAGAAGGAAGACTCATATGCATGTGTGGAATAATAAACGGTAAAATGTATTCCCAGTCTTGCCTCTAAGACTGGCTCAAGTATTGCATGATGATCCTTTTTTCCTGATCATGGGCATGTCTATGCTGGCAATTTTGAGTGCACAATGTTAGTAGAACACTTGTGTTGAATCGACCCGATTGATGTTATGCTATGAGATTCATTCGTCACAAGTTAATGGTTAATAACACAGAGAAATTAATGTTTGCATAATTCCTTAGACCATGAGAATGTTGAGTTTCTTCATACTTGCTTCATGAACTTTGGGGTTTGTTAAACGTCATCCGTAAATGGGTGGCTATTACGGCGGCTTACGGGTTCATGGAAAAGTATGTTAAGTAACTTGATAGCTCAAGATTGGGATTTGCTCCTCCGACGATGGAGAGATATTCTCGGGCCCTCTCGGTGTTACGGTATCCATCATCGTCTGGCCAGACACATTGTGATTTGATCACTGGGATGCCGGAACGCGGAAACGAGAAAAGAGAACAAAACCGGTAACGAGGTAACTTGCATAGTGGACAAGTTGTTGATCCATGGGGATGCAATAAATCTCACCTCGGGTTTTGTAATATATCGTGAAGCAACAGGAATAGCACACGGCAACTGGAGGTTCACTCGAATATTCATTCGTGTGGGTATAGGGGTCAATATGGGTGTCCACGGCTCCGATGTTGATCATTGATCGGAAAGTGTTCCGGGTCATGTCTATACTTCACCAAACCTATAGGGTCACACGCTTAAGGGTCATCTATCTGCTGAATACTAGACGGGGAGTCTGAGAGAAAATCACCGAAAAAGTTTCGGACGAAACGGAAACGTTTCGGAAAGAACACCGGAATAGTTCCGGTGAAACTGAAAAGTTGTTTCAGGGTATTCCATTAAGTCAAATTGGTTCTGGCACACGCCTGGAAATTCTTGGAGGATGCCAGAAGTGTTCTGGAAACTTCTGGGAATTTTCCGGGACAAAAACCGGAAATGTTCCAGAGCAGCCGGAACCGCTTTGGTTGCTTTTCGCTGAAGAAACATTGTTCCAAAATTGTTTCGGAATGTGTTCAAAATTGTTTTGGTGGGTGCTAGAATTATTCTAGGCACACACAAATAATTTGGGTTTTAACGGACGTAGAAAAATGTCTTCGTGAATAGTGAAAGTGCTTTTTGGATATTTTTTGGAAAGCACCTTTTGGGATATTTTCCAAAAGCCTTCTAGAAGGACTTGGGAGCCAAGGAAGCCCCCTCATGGGGGGGCCCCCAAGTGTGGCCGGCCAAGGGAGGTGGAGCTCCTTGGAGCTCCACATGGCACCCCTTTTTGCTTTATTCTTTTTAGTAAAGGCATAAAGTGGGGGCACTTTTGGTATTTTTGAATACCATCTTTTCCCCTTGGCTATCCTATAAATAGAGGTGAGTGGGCAGCCCCAAATGCTTCATGCTTGCTCTCATACACATGCCATGCTCATCTGGCTCTCTCTCTCCCTCCCACGAAAAGAGTTTTCGTAGAGCCGAAAGGCTGTGTGGGTTCCGGTGGGAACTAGTTCTGGACGGCGAAGCCCTGCCGGATGGATGACACCGTATGTGTGCAACTCTGTAGAGAGATCGTAGTTTCGGTCTTAGTTCGAGAGTGCCTCCCGAAGGGCTGTCCGAGTGACCGTCCGAGTTTCGAGGGTCCTCCCGAAGGGCTGTCCGAATGACCGTCCGAGTTTCGAAGGTCCTCCCGAAGGGCTGTCCGCGACACCGTCCGAGGGACTGTCCGACGACCTCCCGGAGGGCTGTCCGAGGGGCAGATGAGGGAGTACATCCTCGCGGTTGGGAGGTTGTAAAATCCTAGCTGCGGGGATCTGCACCGCCGTTCGTCATCGACTCTACTTCCGCTGCGCTACGAGTCGGTAACGAAAAAGATCAAACCTTGTATGCAGTCTCCATAGTGATCCTGGGCTGGTCCGTAGGTCGGATTTTTTTGTTTTCTACTGCGTTTCCCTACAGGGAAACCATTAGGGAGTGTTGAATTACCCACTCCGAATAAAGAATTTTATGAAGTGTTCCCCTACAAAGGTAGCCAAGGTAATATTTCAAATTATATATATATAAGTCTCTAACTCTTTTGTTGCAGAAGTGTAAGGAGACATGCTCACCCCACTTGGTGCATCAGTTCTCGCTTAAGTGCAAGGACACATTTACCTACATGATACCGATGCACCGTAAGCGGGTACGACTCCGACCGGACTTTGCTGTGACGTGCTCCGAACCCTTGTCGGAGGTAAGTCATACACTCGGGGTTGACATCCCTTGGGATCCCGGTGAGTGACTTAATGGAGCACCAAAGCCTAGCTATATGGCTATAAAGAAAGCACTACCTGGGAGGTAACCCGAAAGTCCGTAGGTGTATTTCTTAGTTTTGTGTCTTGAGTCTAGATGCATTCATGATTGCATTGGCACTTTTATTTTGTTCTGAGTAGTTGCTATTTGAGTTGGTTTCTTATAGTTCTCATTGGTAAAATTTATAGCATGTCGGTAGCCTTTATTTTGCTGCATACCTCCTCCTATTTTATTTGCAATATTGCTATATGCCTAACGTGAGGAGGAAGCACAAAAAAATTCATGAAGTTCTGCAGCTCCAGGAGAAAAGACGGCATCCCATACGACCGGCCTGGTCGTTTGAGCGCCCTTATGAGCTGATGGCTGCAAGAGAGAAGAAGACCAGAGCAAAAGACGGCCTACCGTACGAGCGGTCGCGCTCGTACGAGCGGTCGTTTTACCTGGCGACCACAACTAGCATCTCCACAGAGTGAACTACGGCGTTCCATACTACCGCTACTGGTCGTTTGAGCACCCGTATGAAGGCAACAACACCTCCAATTGATTCATTTTCGACGTCTGAGGTCGACGAGGTGTTTTCCAACAGATCATTTGCATTATAATTAGTGTTAATTACCTCTAAAACTCTGTGCCAACAATTCTCTATAGCAACTATGTTTTCCTTTATTTCTTTTTGCCGGTTGGGTATACGAACTCCGTTCGTATACCGAATTGATGTTTTTATTTTGTGTGTTATTTTCACAGGGGCTTGGACCTTATGTGGAGACATGTACGGTATGGTGCCAACGGTATAAAGATCCACACAAGCCACTTGGTTGCTTCATCATGACGAACTTCATCAACAAGTGCCCGGTAATGCTTTCCAATTTAAACCTTGCTCAAATAAAGTTGTTTAGTAGTGAGTCTCACCTTAAGTGAGATTTCTCTTTTAGTTAGGCACTTAGGAGCTGCACAGTCATGTTTCATATCTTGTCTCGCACGCACTTCATCCCAATCTAGAAGCACAACTGTCTTCTAGACATAGTTTGTTTACTTAAGTGTGGTGCTTAGGTACATGAACCGATCTTGTTGAGACAAATATTTTTATCACTTGTGTTGCTAATCCATTGTGCTAAAAAAAATTGAAAACCATAAAAGCACAAAAATGTTCTGTTTCCTTTTTAGTTTCTTTCTAGCGGGTTCTATTGGAGGGCAGCCACCGGCCCACAACAAGGATATATATTGAAGCAAGGTCCATGACTATTAGAAGAGAGCTCATATGCGCCTCAATGGTAAAAGTGTCTAGCCCTTTTCTTAATTAAGCTTAGGGGAGGTAACCACTTCTCACACTCTCTTTTAATAACTGCATTTTCTTTTTACTTTTGTAATTTTCCCTAGTTTAGTTCTAAGCGTGGGAGGTTACTTTTGCATGTGTAGTGTCTTGTGCAATGCTCTTGATCATATGGTTTTTGTGCATTAGTGTGTCCCGCTATTTTGAAATGCTTGCTTTGCACTTGTTTGACTTAGCATGTGGGAATCTTGTTATCTTCTGAAAAACATTGCCATGTTCTTTTTATCAAAAAACCCAAAAAAGGAGTCCTTTGAACTATTGCCTTTCTTTCACCTAATTACATAAGTTTGGGACTCTAGTGGTGGCTTGATTAGCGATTGAATGATTGTAGAGGCTTTTTGCCGATGAACCCAACATCTTTGGTTGATCCGGGACACGCAACGGGGTTTATCTCCGCCAAACTATCCCATCGGGGTACTTAGCTTTTGAGTCTTATGCAACATGACACCGCGATACTCTTGTGTAGTGTTTGAGTTGTTTACGACTAAGGCAAGTTCGAAGCCTTTTTGCACTTCCGTTCATCTTTTATTTGCTAGCCTCTATTGTACCGTGCATTGCCCACTCTCACATTGGGACTTGGAGCAAACTTCACAGGTACATCCAAACCCGTGGGAGGACTTTCTCTTGTTCTCCTACACATAAAACACCTCATCTCCGCAAAACAACCACCATACCTACCTACATGGCATTTTCATAGCCATTCCGAGCATATCGCCATGCACTACCATCATTACATTACATGATTAGAGACATGTCTTCATTTGCCTTGCTGGATCATAGTATGGCTAGCTCGATATTTTCATGGCTTGTCCATTTTTTTGATATCTATGCTACGCCAGATCATTGCACATAGGTACACTGCTAGAGGCATTCATCATATAGAGTTCCTCTCATGTTTTCATTTTTGAGTTATGATTACATTCAGTTGAAGTGAGTCATTATAAAAGTGTGATGATCATCATTATTAGAGCATGCCCAAGTGAGTAAAAGAATAGTGGAGACTTATGAGTCCTCGAAAAAGTGGGGATGAGGTCCATGAGACTGTTCAAAAATAAGAAAAAGGAAAAAAGAAGAAGAAAAAAAAGATGAGAGAAAAAGAGAGAAGGTGCATGCTACTATCCTTTTACCACACTTGTGCTTCAAAGTAGCACCACTTCATGCATTGTAAAGTAGAAAGTTCCATCGGCTTTATGTTTCATACTAGTGGGGAACCTACACTACAGAACTTGGCTTGTATATTCCGATGACGAGCATCCTCAAAAGCTCGAGGTCTTCATGAGCAAGCAAGTTGGATGCACCCCCACATAGTCCATAGGAGAGCTTTCGCATATTCATAGCTCTATGTGCATCCTAATTGCATGGTGATCCCCACTCCTTGCATTGACATCGATCATAGGGACTTCTCCATTGCCTAATGGTTAGCTGCGTTGATGCAAGACTTTCTTTGTTTTGACTTCTCAAAACCCCAACCATTTTCTATCATTCCCTTAAGTGCGAGGCATAGGCTTGCGCTCAGTGCTGCATAGGTAGTTGAGCGGTGGAATAACGCAGACAGACGATCTAGCTATTATACCTGGTATGCCTCGGGTTGGTGTTTTTGAAGCGATCGCTGATGCTTGATATCTTTTGTCTTTGATAGTTATTGTTGTGTTCCTAACATAATATTGACCATCTTTCTAAACCTTTGGCAATGGGAATTTGGGCTCCACAAAATATTTTCCTCTTTCTTAACCTCCATGGCAATGGGACTAAGAGGATAGCTTGTATTACTCCCTTGCAGGTTAACTTTTGCATGCTTGCACGATAAACATGGATATCACTTTTGGGGTCTGGTTCAATGTATGCTTTAGAGTTGGTAGCAATGAGCTTTTGGTAGTCAACCTTCTTAGTCGAGGACGAGCAAGGTTTAAGCATGGGGAGGTTGATGGCTCTATATTTTATGCACTTTTAGAGCTCATTTGTTACATATTCTCTTTATATATCATGTCCCTTTGAACCAAATAGTTGTCCATTATGCATGATTACTGGTTTTTGCACTTATCATTGTGAGCATTGCACATTTAGTGTTTTATTTGGTTTTTATTAGTTTTCCTTGTTTGCTTGTGTCCACAGGTGTTTTGGAGCAACCTAGGACCAAGCACGATGAAAGAACCAAGGATGGGATCGATACGGAGTCAACCAGGGGTCGGACTTAGCCATTTCGAAGGTCGTAAAAAGTCATTTTTTCCAAAGTGCTCCAAATCAAGATCTAAGACCGGAAATGGATCGGCATCGTTCAAATGAATCCAACGAGCCCAAGAACGTCAAATTCTGAGTTCGTATGAAGATTTGGCGGCCGTTTTACCGGAGAAGGACAACAGAAAAAGACAGCACAAAAGACGGCGTTCCAAACGACCGCACAGCGGTCGTTTGACATGCAGACAGCTCCGAAAGTTGCCCTTCCAGACGGGATTCTTCACCGATTTCGTCCCCAATTGTTCCCACAGGATCCTTGGCCCATAATGAAGGGATTGGGAGAGGATAAGGCTCATCTTGAGCCCTTGGATGGAGGAGGAGGATTCACATCAACGGAGGAGACCCGAGAAGGCCTCTTATATAAACACCTCCAACCCTAGCCGCCATCTTCAGCCATCAACATCCACCACAACTCTGGGAAGCCATCGGAAGGCTCTCCCCCTTTGGGGAGAGCTCTCCCTCCAACACCACGCCGAGCAAGGAGGCGGAGGCGCCGCCTTCATCACCACCACCGTCACCGGGCGCTGGTCCTGGCTAGGCCATGCGCGCCGGTGTCCATGTCCATCTCCCTCTCCGTCTCCATCTCCTCACCTGTAATTTGTAAGATTGAACATGTTGATGACATCAATGAATCATTCCTGTTTGTCTGTCTATTCATCTATGTTTGAGTGATTGTAACACCCCAAAAATATTCTCTTTTGAATTTTAAAATCTTTTCTTTAAAATAAAATTCTTTGGATCACTATGGCCCTATTTTTCTTTTCTTTTGTTTTGAAAATCATTTTGAGTTTTCAATTGGGTTTCAATTTTTTTTAAATGGTTCTAATTTGATGGTTTCTTACTTGAGTAATTAGTTTTGAAGGATCAAAAATATTTTCTTTCAGAAAAGTTTTTGAATAATTAAATTATTCCAATGGAATAATCCCTTTCAATTCTCTTCAAACACTTAGAAAATTCTCACAAAAATTATTCTGTCATTTTCAAAATATTCTCCAAGTCACTCACACCCAAGGACAGTACCCAACACTTCTCCTCTTCACAAAAATATTTTTATCATATTTAACAAATTCCAAAGTTTGAATTTCACTTATTCCTAGTTCATTTGATTTACAAAGGAACTATATTTTTCCTAGCTCTTCTGCACCCACAAAAATTATCCCAACTACATGACAGTACCCACACCCCATTTCACCAAAAACATTCTATTCCACAGTTCAAAATTTTCAAATTTCATTCAATTGAAATTTGGACCAGATTCAAATTCTCTGCTCATACCCTAATTTTAATTACTCCAAAAAATCTGAAATTTTGCCAGCATCTCTGTTATGCATCAATACCTCACCACAAAAATTCTCACAAATTCCAAAAATGCCAGTGGCCACCTAGGATTTCATCAAACACTTGGTGTGCACTGTAGCTCACTGTCAAAAATTCAGAAAAGTTCAGAGAAGAGGGAATCGGCGCCGTGCGGTGCACTCCACTCCACCTCTCCCTCATCTGCACCCCTGCTGCCTGCTACTTGTGAGCTGCATTGGGATTTCCCCGAAGAGGAGGGGATGATGCAGTACAGTGGAGATAAGTATTTCCCTCAGTTATGAAACCAAGGTTATCAATCCAGTAGGAGAATCACGCAACAACTCGTTAGCAGCACCTGCACACAAAATAACAAATCCTCGCACCCAACGCGAACAAGGGGTTGTCAATCCCTTGGCGGTTAATTACAAGATTAAATTGTATGGTGATAGATAAATAGATAGATCGAACAAAAATACAAAATAAAATAAATAAAGTAAAATTGCAGCAAGGTATTTTTAGGATTTTCAATATATGATAAAGGTAGACCCGGGGGCCATAGTTTTCACTAGAGGCTTCTCTCTTGAAAATAGCATACGGTGGGTGAACAAATTACTGTTGGGCAATTGATAGAAAAGCAAATAATCATGACGATATCCAAGGCAATGATCATGTATATTGGCATCACGTCCGAGACAAGCAGACCGAAACGATTCTGCATCTACTACTATTACTCCACACATCGACCGCTATCCAGCATGCATCTAGAGTATTATGTTCATAAAGAACGGATTAACGCCTTAAGCAAGATGACATGATGTAGACAAAGTAAACTCACGCATGAATAAAACCCATCTTTTTACCCTTAATAGCAATGATACATACGTGTCATGTCCCTTTCTGTCACTGGGATTGAGCACCGCAAGATCGAACCCATTACAAAGCACCTCTCCCATTGCAAGATAAATCAATCTAGTTGGCCAAACCAAATCAATAGATCGGAGAGAAATACGAGGCTATAACAATCATGCATAAAAGAGTTCAGAGAAAACTCAAATAATATTCATGGATAATCTGATCATAAACTCACAATTCATCGGATAGAACTCCAAGAACATCGAGGAGAACATTGTATTGAAGATCAAAAGGAGAGAAGAAGCCATCTAGCTACTAACTATGGACCTGAAGGTCTGTGGTAAACTACTCACGCATCATCGGAAGGGCACCAAGGTTGATGTAGAGCCCCTCCGTGATCGAATCCCCCTCCGGCAGAGTGCCGGAAAAGGCCTCCAGATGGGATCTCTCGAGAACAGGAACTTGCGGCGGCGAAAAAATGATATATAATTGCTTGTAAGTGTATATAAAACATCCAAGATTGATACTATAATAGCATGGAACAATCAAAAATTATAGATACGTTGGAGACGTATCACTGCCCATCAATGCATCGCCGGGGACCCCCTCGCCAGCCTCTCGCTGCCGACGGAACAGGGGCAGGCCGGTGCAACGGCCGCTGTCCTCGGCCGCGGCAGTTAAGAGGGTCAGCACGGCCCTAGCCTCCATCACTCCACTCCACCTAGCTAGCACGCGTCGCCCTCCTCTGCGGCGTTGACGCACCGTCTAAACCACCCCGCGCCCGCCTGTCAGTCGCCGAAGCTGGCGCCGTCCGCCACACCCGTACGGGAGCTCGTCCATGGGTAGATAGATAGAGCTTGACCCCGTCCGTGCTGGCGCTTCGAGAAGGCTCCCCCGACGCCATTGATGCTCACCGACCTTGCCCACCGCCCCCAACTACCCTCGCCGGCAACCATCACTCCGGCGTGATTCGCACCGCCTCAGATCACCTATAAAAGGAGCCCTCGAGCTCAATTCAGTACTTGCATCGTCTCCACCCACTCTCAATCGACCCCCAGAGGAGTCGGACGACCTCGGGGAGGTCTTCTTCCCCGACTCCGGCCGCCCGATCCGCCTCTGTCACCCCGAGCACCACGACGCCGCTAGCCCACCTCCACCCCTAAAAACTAGCCAGTCACCTCCTCGTGCACCAACTCATCCATTCCGCGCATCAATTTGTCGACCGGAGCTCTCCCCGGCGAGATCCCTCATCACCCAACGCCGTCGCCGCCGGAGTTGACCTTGCCGTCGCTACGGTGCTCGCCGACGACCACCACCACCACCCACCGACGTGGAATACTCCCCTGAGCACACCCACACCATTGCCGCCTCCTGAAACACCGGTGATCGCCGCCGGAGACCACCACACCCCCTCTGTACACGCGCGCGAGGCGCGTTTGAATTTCAAACCTGGCGGGTGGGGCCCACCCATCAGCGTTTTATTCTTTTCTGTTATTAACAAAAGCGCGTTCTGCCTCTTTACGCTTTCTGCACTGGAAGACGTATTTCTTCTCGAGGCGCTTTCAGTTATTATAGCAGGGACCCGGTAGTAGTTTTTATATTTATAGAGAGGTCCCTGGTTTTAAAACCTTCATTACTTTTTAACCATAACTCCTTTTTAATTGATTCTTTTTCTGAAAATTTTCTTTTTCACTCTAGTTTTTTTTAGTATTTATTTGAAAATATTTTGAGACAACTTTTTGTACTGTTACAAAATTTTGATTTGAATTTGAATTTGAATTTATAGAAAAGGAAGAGGGGAACTTTGCAGAAAATTTCGAGGGATCAGCTTCTGCCTACTTTGATCAAGGCAAGCATTTTGAACTTGGATATGGTGTTTGCATGCATGTCTGCATCAGTTCGAAATATCACCGGTTATGTAGTGGATAGCAAATGCATGCATGGTCATATCTTTTTGTGCATTTCTTACATGCATTAAAGAATCTTTCTAACGTGGGAGGAGTGATTAGAAACCAGGGGTGTACCCCTGCCTGTGACGTGCCAGTGGGCACGGGTCACATCAAGACACGATGGTGTCACTATGGCATGTGAAGCATGCCAGTCATAATAACAACACCTCCTGAGTCGACCTAGATCGAGTCTTGTTCCGTCAAGCCTAGCTAAATATCATGCTGCCACTTGTCTTCCCGCGAGGGGAGTACGGTTTCGTAAGTTGCTAACCCCTTTTCGTGTACACACCACATACAGGGGCCATGATGAGGGTTCCATGGCCATGGACTAATGCCAGTCATCGGGTCAGGGGCATGGGTGTATCCGGCTGGGCCGAGAGGGGGGCACCCCTTGTAATCCGCGCGTTATAAATAGTGATCCCATGCTATTCGATATGATGGTCTCCCCGTCTTAGAGTTTTTCTTGAACGATGCTTTGGGTGATTCCTGGCATCCGGAAAGTTAATCTGGTGTGTGCTGGTCAGGTGTGTTTTCAACCCAAAGACCGTAATGCGAATTAGTCAGTGTCTCAGTGTTGGCTAAAGAAATCCTATACACGTGGGTAAAGAGTACACCCTCTGCAGAGTTATACCTATTCGAATATCCTTGTCCACGGTCAAGGACGTTAGCTGGGAAGGGTCAAGTGTCGGTCCCGGTGTCGGTCTTCGGAGGAAATAATTAAAATTGAGCATGGTTCATTTTGCAGGATAATTATTGTCACTACTGATGCTATCACGAATATTATTGTTAACATGAATATTATTGTGGACTAACCTTTTCCTTTTATGTGCAACCTTGAGTATCACTTGGGATGGCTAGACCACCAGGATACTCAGTTTTATTTTCTTTTCTGGGTATCACTTGGGATGGCTAGTCCACCTGGATACTCAGTTTTATTTTCTTTTCTGAGTATTACTTGGGATGGTTAGTCCACCTGGATACTCAGTTTTATTTTCTTTTTTGAGTATCACTTGGGATGGCTAGACCAGCTGGATACTCAGTTTTATTTTCTTTTCTGAGTATCACTTGGGATGGCTAGTCCACCTGGATGCTCATTTCTTTTCAAGACCTCTCGAGGCGTCGCATTTAGACACCCATTTGGCATTTCTTTTCAAGACCTCTCGAGGCGTCGCTTTCAGACACCCGTTTGGCATTTTTCTTGGAATTCCTCGGGCGGTCCAGCGCCCGATGTTCCGTTTTATTTTCTTGGTTTATTACTAATGTAACATATTAGTTCATCCGCACCGTATTAATATTTACCTTGCCATGCTTTAATTTTCGATTGGCATATGCATATGATTTAGTCCATCATGAACACATGCATTCGGTATATCTTTTGTTCATTATTTTTGCGAGTACATTCCAATGTACTCACAGGCTTGTCCCTGGCTTGTTAATTTGGCCAGACCTGGAAGGAGACGATCTTGTGGAAGAAGAGTGCGCTAGCGAACCCGACGCTTAGAGGTGTTCCCAGTCAGTCAGCTTGTGGTCTTGGAGTCTACCACGTGTATCATCCGCAGTGCTTCCGCTACACCAATAAAATAGTCAAGCCTCACACTGACGCTTGACTTTACTTTATTGTATCAGTGTTGTAATATCACCACACCACTGTCTTTTTCTGCCACCGTCATATATTGACAAGTTTGTAATAATGTTGAGCACTCTGGCTCAACCCTGTGTAATATTATGTATGTATTGGTTATCTATATCAAGGAAGTCCACCAGTTGTTCTGATCTTGGGGCTGGTGTGACTTGAGGCTATTCTGTGATATACTCTAGAAATAGGCCCGACAAACCTTGGTATCAGAGCCAGGCTGACTGTAGGAAGCCCTAGGTGCGATCGCCAGTAGTAGGGTCAGTCCTAACAATTTTTAGCAACATCTCATGCATTGTAACAAATTTTCCTTGGTCATCATATACTTATGATATGACTATTTGGATTTTTTGTCTACTGTAGTAGATGTCTGGCGGCAGCTGCCCGGCCCATATTTTCGCCAACGAACCTTCGGGGTTTTCCCGTCTTCTCGTCTACATCGCCAGAGTCGCGATGGGATCTCCGAGTCGTCCGGAGTACACAGTTTTTCCCGACAGGATCTCGGACACCCTGACTATGTACCAGGCCTCGGTATATATTCGGGGTGGAGATGCCGCACCTCACCGCAACTATCGGTTTGTTGGGAGAGTCATGCCTACTGAAAGGCATGCTATCCAGATGGCTGCCCGAGAGGCCATCGCTCGTCTTAGGGACATCCTTCTAGTCATGCAGACACGTCCCTATCATTATCTTCCATGCCATGTTCCATACACTAGTCACTATGCTTTCTCTTGCACCACGGGAGAAAGGGACGAGGCGATTGAGCCCCTTGTCCAGTACATCATGGCTCTTGAGTCAGTCTTCACCTCACTGGTGGACGACTATCTCGCTGCACGGATGGACTTGGCTCGTGCGAGGGCTCCTCGCAGGAGTGAGTTCCGTACTCCTTCACTGCGCGCTCCTCGCATTCTGACTCCACCATATGATCCTCCTACTCGTTCTGCAATTCGACGCTCACCTCCGAGCGATGAGTCTAGTCGCTTGGCTGTTCCCACTCCGGTTAGAGCTTCATCGCCTACGAGCACAGTACAACCGCGAGCAGGCATGGCATCGATGGCTGCCCGACTGGAGACCATACCCGAGGAGGAGGAGGAGGTCGAGTCTTCAGCACCCCGTCTGGGACTTACCCTCAGCAGGGCCTACGATGTTCCAGACACTCCGTGATAGCAGACTAGGTATCAGCACCGCAGTCGCCTTTTATGAGAGTGTAGTTGTAAAATATTTATTTTCGGTTTCTTTTCTTCTTTGTAAGATGGCGAGTAGTAGACTTGGATCACGGCATGCTAATAGGGTGAAGTAGTGCACTAGTTTAAATAAGCGGTCATGTAAGCATCACGGCTACGATGAGAATATTGTATAATTAAACCATGCATGTATAATTAAACCTTGCATGTATAATATAACTCGTTACTTTTATGTACTTACGTTTTTGGGGGGAGAAATTATTTTCAGTCTCTTAAAATTTATTTCCTTCCTTTATAATTTCTTTTCTCATCGGTGTTTACACAAATACCCCAGAAAGAAAATGCATCGTCCCTGGACCCGTTCTATGCCCAGTCCACCAGAGGACAACTTTGCACAGATGGGAAATAACTTCACACCAGGACAGACAAGTCAGGAAAGCAATGATTCAGCATTCTCACAAGTGTGCCATCTTTATGAACAAAGTTAGCAGCAGCACCAGGAAATGATGCAGCATTTGATAAATATGGGGAATCACCAAGGACAGCACCAGCCCAGATCAAAATTATCTGAACTTCAGAGGACCAATCCAACTGGCTTTTCTCACACAGATAAACCTTTGGAGGCAGACGACTGGCTGCGTGATATTGAAAGAAAATTGGTCATAGCCCAGTGTACGGACCAGGAAAAAGTATTATATGCTTCGCATTATTTTTCTAGAACAGCAGCATCATGGTGGGAAAATTTATGCCACACGCATCCCAATGGAGGAGACATGACATGGGAGCAATTCAAGGAGAGCTTTCGGGGAGCACATATTCCCAACTGCATCATGAAATTAAAGAAAAGAGAATTTGAGGATCTCAAGCAACAGGGCACAACGGTAACTCAGTTTACTCAGCTAGCCCGGTATGCCAATGATGAATATATGACAGAGAGCAAAAAAATGGAGAAATTCCTCGACGGGCTCGTTCCATCTTTAAAATGCCAACTGGTGGTCCATACTTTTCCGGATTTCAAGACACTGGTAGATAAGGCTATTATCCTGAAAAATGAGCACCGCAACATGAATGAGATTCGCAAGCGCCGCATGAACCAGTCAGTGCAGGTTCGCAACAACAGACCCTGAAATGAATTTCAGAGGCCTGTGGCACCTCGACTAGCAATTCCAACATCACGACCGCAACAAAACCGCAGTACCTTCAACAACAGGGCCAAAGAAGCAATATTCCGTCCTGGCATCACCTGTTACGCCTGTGGAGCAGAGGGGCACTATGCTAGGCAATGCCCAAAACAGAGGAATAATGCCCCCAAACCCAACAACAATGGCCGTAGTACTAATGCAGCTCTGCAACACAACAACCTCAACAACAATCATAGAAAGGGGCAGGTTAACCACGTGACATTTGAGGAAGCACATAATGCACCGAACATCGCGTTTGGTACGTTCCCTGTCAACACCATTAATGCTACAGTTTTGTTTGATTCTGGAGCTTCCCATTCGTGCATTTCTAAAAGATTTGCCTCGAAGAATCAATTTTCCTTTTCGCCTTTGAAAAATTCGATGGTTATTCGGTCCCCAAGATCAAAGCAAAGCACACAATGGTACTGCCAGGATGTGAACATTGAAATAAAAGGAATGAAGTTTCTAGCAAATCTTATTGTATTGAAAGCAGTCGATCTGGATGTTATTTTGGGAATGGACTGGTTGACCACAAATAAAGGTTTTATAGACTGCTACAATCGTACAGTGACTCTCACAAACTGTCAAGGGAAGACAGTAAAGTTTAGTACAAGGGGAATTTCTACCTCGCAAGGAAAGTTAAATCAGGTGGACATGACAGAATTAAGAAAGGTTCTTGTGGTATGCGAATACCCAGATGTATTTCCTGAGGAGTTACCAGGCATGCCACCAGATCGTGAAATTGAATTTGTTATTGAACTAGCACCTGGAACGGCACCCATTTACAAGAAGCCTTATCGAATGGCTCCGATAGAGTTGGTTGAGCTGAAGAAACAAATTAAGGAATTATTGGAAAAGGGTTATGTCCGACCCAGCTCATCACCGTGGGGATCACCGGTTTTGTTTGCCAAGAAAAAGGATGGTACCATAAGGTTATGTATTGATTACAGGGCACTCAATATGGTTACTATCAAAAATAAATACCCACTAAAAAGGATCAACAACTTGTTCGACCAACTGGCAGAAGCCAAGGTTTTCTCAAAAATAGACCTGAGATCAGGCTACCATCAGTTAAGAATCCAATCCTCACACATACCCAAGACCGCTTTTACCACCAGATATAGATTATATGAGTTCACTGTTGATATGTCTCCAACGTATCTATAATTTATGAAGTATTCATGCCATGTTTATTATAGTTTTGTATGATTTTGGTGCACTTGTATATGACTTTTATATGATTTTTATGGACTAACATATTGACCTAGTGCCCAGTGCCAGTTGCTGTTTTCTGCTTGTTTTTGGTTTTCCAGAAAATCCATATCAAATGAAGTCCAAATGCAGCAAAACTTTTTGATGATTTTTTCTGAAAGAAAACAGACCCAGGAAGCTTTGGGGGAGCAGCAGAAGACCCACAGGGGCCCACAAGCCACCTGGGCGCCTCCCCCCCCAGGGCGCGCCCTGGTGCCTCGTGGGCCCCCTGTGGCTCCTCTTCACGTGATTCCAACGCCAAAAATTCTTATAAATAGAGAAACCCCCAGAAATAACCCTAGAACTTTGACTCCGCCGCCGCAAGCCTCTATACCTCCACGATCTCATCTAAAGCCCTTTTCCGGCACCCTGCCGGAGGGGGAAATCATCACCGGAGGCCATCTTCATCATCCCGGTGGCCACCATGATGATGAGGGAGTAGTTCACCCTCGAGGCTAGGGGTATGTACAAGTAGCTATGTGTTTGATCTCTCTCTCGTGTTCTTGATTTGGCACAATCTTGATGTATCGCAAGCTTTGTTAATATAGTTGGATCATATGGTGTTTCTCCCTCTCTATCTTGTTCTGATGAATTGAGTTTTTACCTTTGAGGTTTCACTATTATTGGATTGAATACTTTGTTGGATTTGAGAACACTTGATGTATGTCTTGCATATGAATACCCGTGGTGACAATGGGGTATTATATTGATTCACTTGATATATGTTTTGGCACTCAACTCGCGGATTCCCGAGGTGACATTGGGGTAATCTATGCATAGGGGTTGATGCACGTTTTCATCCTACTTTCTCCGGTAGAAATCTTGGGGCACTCTTTGAAGTTCTTTGTGTTGGATTGAATAATATGAATCTGAAGTTGTTTGATGCATATCGTATAATCAACTCACGGATACTTGTGGTGACATTGGAGTATCTCGGTGACATTAGAGTTGGTTGATGTGTATCATATGGTGTTATTTTAGTATGAACTCTAGGGCTGTTTGTGACACTTATAGGGATGGCTCAATAGATTGATCGGAAAGGATAACTCTGAGGTGGTTTCATACCCTACAACAATTTCTATCTAATGTTCTCCGCTAATAGGAACTTTGGAGTGATTCTTTGTCGCACGTTGAGGGATTGTTATATGATCCAATTATGTTAGCATTGTTGAGAGATTGCAGTAGTGAAAGTATGAACCCTAGGCCTTATTTCTAAGCATTGCAATACCGTTTGTGCTCCGTTTTATCACTTGCTACCTTGCTGTTTTTATATTTTTAGATTACAAAAACATATATCTACTATCAATACTACACTTGTATCACCATCTCTTCGCCGAACTAGTGCACCTATACAATTTACCATTGTATTGGGTGTGTTGGGGACACAAGAGATTTCTTGTATTTGATTGCAGGGTTGTTTGAGAGAGACCATCTTCATCCTACGCCTCCCACAGAATGATAAACCTTAGGTCATCCACTTGAGGGAAAATTGCTACTGTCCTACAAAACTCTGCGCTTGGAGGCCCAACACGAGTCTACAAGAATAAGTTGTGTAGTAGACATCAAGCTCTTTTCTGGCGCCGTTGTTGGGGAGGTGAGTGCTTGAAGGTATATCTTTAGATCTTGCAATTGAATCTTTTAGTTTCTTGTTTTATCACTAGTTTGGTTTATAAAAGAAAACTACAAAAAAATGGAATTGAGGTTACCTCATATTATTCGTCTTTATAATGTCTTTCTTGAAAATGATGGATCGGAAAATTGTGCTCAATTGATAGAAGAAGAATTCAATAAAATGTTTGGCATAAAATCTTTGAATGATAAGCATGATTGCAATGTTGCTAGTATGAATTCTTTGAATATCCATGATGCTAATGATATGCAAAGCTACAAGCTTGGGGATGCTATGTTTGATGAAGATGATATTTTTAGTCCCCCAAGTTTTGATGAGAAAATTTATTATGATGAAAGTATGCCTCCTATTTATGATGATTTTATTGATAAAAGTGGATTTGAAGAGGTCACAACTTTATTTAATGATGATTCCACTATTTTGGAAGAGGTTTCAATTGATTATGACAACAAAGTTGCTATATATGATGATTATTGTGATGACATGTATGCTATAAAGAATAATGATAACCATGAAACTTGTCATCATGATTTTAATTTTCAATTGGATTATGCCAATCAAGTATCTCATGATAGTTATTTTGTTGAATTTGCTCCCACTATTATTGATGAGAACAAATTTGCTTATGTGAAGAGTAATAAAATTTCTATGCTTGTAGGTCACAAAAAGAATGCTTTATGTGATAGCTATATGATTGAATTCATTCATGATGCTACTGAAAACTGTTATGAGAGAGGATCATATGCTTGTAGGTGTTGCAATAATATCAAGTTTCCTCTCTATGTGTTGAAAGTTTTGAAGTCATGCTTGTTTTGCCTTCCTATGCTAGTTGATTCTTGCTCCCATAAACTATTAGCTCACAAAATCCCTATGCATAGGAAGTGTATTAGGCTTAAATGTGCTAGTCATATGCTTCATGATGCTCTCTTTGTGTTTCAATTCTTTACTTCTATGCGAGCATCACTGAATTCATCATGCCTAGCTAAGAAGGCATTAAAGAAAAGCGGTTGTTGGGAGACAACCCAATATTTATCCCTACTGTTTTTGTGTGCTCACATGAATAAGCTACTGTAGTAATCATGTTTTGTAGCTTTTGTTTCAATAATGTGCCATGTAAAGCCTTTGGGATAGTGTGGATACTTGTTGATTCGATTCTGTGCAAAAACAGAAACTTTTGAGTCCAGTGCTGGAATTTCTATTCTGTACTGGGCAGTGAGAAAATTCTGAAATTTTTACAGAGGATTGGGTTACAAATATTTTACGTTTTCATAATTTTTCAGAATTTTTGGAGGTACATAAGTATGGTTTTTAAATTGCTCACTACATGCTGTTCTGTTTTTGACAGATTCTGTTTTCGGTGCATAGTTTGCTTGTTTTAGTGTTTCCATAGCTTATATTGAGTAATATAAATTGTGAAAATGATAGAATACAGTAGGAATTATGTGATAACAATTATGAAACTTTTCTTGACAGTACCTAAGTGGATGATTTATTTCTATCATACTAACCTATCTCACAAGATCCGTTAAGTTTTATGTGATTGAAGTTTTCAAGTTTTGGGTGAGATATCGATATGAGGAGAATAAGGAGTGGCAAGACCCTATATTGGGGATTCCCAAGTCTCCCCAAGTTAATACTCAAGGAAGACACAAGCGTCTAAGCTTGGGGATGCCCCGTAAGGCATCCCCTCTTTCGTCTTCAACATTATCGGTAACCTTACTTGGAGCTATATTTTTATTCGTCACATGATATGTGTTTTGCTTGGAGCGTCATTTTATTTTGTTGAGATTTTCTTGCTGTTATAAATAATCATGATTTGTATCTTTTAGTTCAATAAAATGCCAATTATAGCCTTTACCATGCTCAGTTTGCAAGTTCATGTGTTGCTGTTTGAAAACAGAAAGTTTTCTGTTATGTCCAGAATATTCCTGAATAGTCAGAAGATGATAAAAATATGAAATTTTTACACAGTAAGAATTCATGAGATCTCTGTCACGTGGTAATTTTTCAGAATTTTTGGAGTTAGGGAAGTATTAATTTTAAATCCCCCTTTACAGACTGTTCTGTTTTGGCAGATTGATGTTATAGTTGCATTGTTTGCATATGTTGCTTGTTTAATATTTCTATTTGTGGATAGGAGTATTAAATATGCAGAGGCATTTAGTATGAAATATTCAATTATAATTTTAGTGATTTGTTACAGTAGAGAATGTTAAGGTTTTGAGTTGATTTATACTAACTTATCTCACGAGTTCTTGTTGAGTTTTGTGTGGATGAAGTTTTTAAGATTTAGGAGAAGCCATGATATGAGAGGAATTAAGGAGACATAAGATCTCAAGCTTGGGGATGCCCAAGGCACCCCAAGATAACATTCCAAGAAGTCTCAAGCAACTAAGCTTGGGGATGCCCCGGTTGGCATCCCACCTTTCTTCATCAACACCTATCGGTTAGTCTAAGTTTTTACTTGTTCACGTGTTATGTGCTATTCTTGGAATGTCATTTTATTTTGTTTTCTTTGCTGTTTGAATAAAATACTTAAGATCTGAAATTTTTAAATGAGAGAGAGTCCTCACATAGCTACCTATTTACTTAACTACTCAATTGATCTTCACTTATATCTTTTTGGAGTAGTTTGTCATTTACTCTCGTTCTTCACTTATATCCTCAGAGTAAATTGTTGAATGAGTTGAATATCATAAAGTTGAAATTATATGTGCTTCATATACTAGTCTCATACCTAGTAGTAGCTTCACATTGGGCTTAGAAAGTGAAATCTATTGAAGCTTGACAATCACAATATTGGTCATACAAGCAATTCATGAATGATTAGTATAAGGAAGAGAACTTTCACATATAAATATATTATCTTGGACATCTTTTATGATTGTGAATACCCATTAATTATTTTCAAACTTGAGCAAATTAGTTGAAGTTGGACAAGGAAGACAACGTAATGAGTTATGTTTGGGTATATTTGCATAGAAGTTATATTGTTATGGATCCTCCAACATGTGGTGCTTGCTTAGGATCTTTTGCTAGCCAAAAATTCGTACTAAGTAGAGATACTACTCGTGCATCCAAAAACCCTTAAACCCAGTTTCTTCCTATGAGTGTCCACCATATCTACCTATGGATTGAATAAGATCCTTTAAGTAAGTTGTCATCGGTGCAAAAAGCAATAAAAATGCTCCTAAAATATGTATGATCTTTTATTGCAAGGGAAAATAAGCGTTGTACAAACTTGTGATGGTAAAGAAATAAAAGCAACGGACTGCATAATAAAGGTTGCTATCACAAGGGGCAATATAACATGACGTTCCTTTGCATTAAGGGCTTGACATCCAAAAATAAAAAGCGCATGACAACCTCTGCTTCCCTCTGCGAAGGGCCTATCTTTTACTTTATGTATTTACTTTTATGCAAGATTCAATAGTATTACTTCTCATTTCAACCTTAATTATTCTCTAGTTGGCAAGCATCATGTGGTGGGGAAAGATCCAGGCACATATGGCCAGTCAAATATATTTGATCATGAATTATTATTGTTGACAATTATCTCTATGATAAATGAGTTGAGAGGCGAAACATTAAGCCCCTATCTTTCTCTATGTTCGATGGATGCCATTTGTTCTAAAAATATTCTTTGAGTACTAGCAATCATAGAAGACTATATGATAATTGAGTATGTGGAGCTCTTACTTAGACTTTGTTGAAGATAAGTTGAATTGCAATTGTTTGGTGACTAAGAACATAGGTTGTTAAGTTTCAAGAGAATGCATTGTTTGAACCGTACCATGTGAATGGATTGCTACTTTATCTTGATGAGTTGAGAAAAAGTTGCTGTCATGATGCTAGGAAAAGTGATTGAAATTATCATTGATCAAACTTATGCACTATGCTAGCATTCACACTTCATAAATTATTTCTTTTATCATTTACCTACTCAAGGACGAGCAGGAATTAAGCTTGGGGATGCTGATACGTCTCCAATGTATCTATAATTTATGAAGTATTCATGCCATGTTTATTACAGTTTTGTATGATTTTGGTGCACATTTATATGACTTTTATATGATTTTTATGGACTAACATATTGACCTAGTGCCCAGTGCCGGTTGTTGTTTTCTGCTTGTTTTTGGTTTTCCAGAAAATCCATATCAAATGAAGTCCAAATGCAGCGAAACTTTTTGACAATTTTTTCTGGAAGAAAACATACCCAGGAAGCTTCGGGGGAGCAGCAGAAGACCCACAGGGGCCCCACAAGCCACCTGGGCGCCCCCCTGGGGCGCGCCTTGGTGCCTCATGGGCCCCCTGTGGCTCCTCTTCGCGTGATTCCAACACAAAAATTCTTATAAATAGATAAACCCTCAGAAATAACCCTAGAGCTTTGACTCCACCGCCGCAAGCCTCTGTACCTCCAAGATCTCATCTAAAGCCCTTTTCTGGCACCCTACCGGAGGGAGAAATCATCACCGAAGGCCATCTTCATCATCCCGGTGGCCACCATGATGAGGAGGGAGTAGTTCACCCTCGAGGCTAGGGGTATGTACAAGTAGCAATGTGTTTGATATCTCTCTCGTGTTCTTGATTTGGCATGATTTTGATGTATCGCGAGCTTTGTTAATATAGTTGGATCATATGGTGTTTCTCCCTCTCTATCTTGTTGTGATGAATTGAGTTTTTACCTTTGAGGTTTCACTATTATCGGATTGAATACTTTTATGGATTTGAGAACACTTGATGTATGTCTTGCATATGAATACCCATGGTGACAATGGGGTATTATATTGATTCACTTGATATATGTTTTGGCCCTCAACTCGCAGATTCCCGAGGTGACATTGGGGTAATCTATGCATAGGGGTTGATGCACGTTTTCGTCCTACTTTCTCCGGTAGAAATCTTGGGGCACTCTTTGAAGTTCTTTGTGTTGGATTGAATATTATGAATCTGAAGTTGTTTGATGCATATCATATAATCAACTCACGGATACTTGTGGTGACATTGGAGTATCTAGGTGACATTAGAGTTGGTTGATGTGTATCATATGGTGTTATTTTAGTACGAACTCTAGGGCTATTTGTGACACTTATAGGGATGGCTCAATAGATTGATTGGAAAGGATAACTTTGAGGTGGTTTTGTACCCTACAACAATTTCTATCTTATGTTCTCCGCTAATAGGAACTTTGGAGTGATTCTTTGTCACACGTTGAGGGATTGTTATATGATCCAATTATGTTAGCATTGTTGAGAGATTGCACTAGTGAAAGTATGAACCCTAGGCCTTGTTTCAAAGCCTTGCAATACTGTTTGTGCTCCGTTTTATCACTTGCTACTTTGCTGTTTTTATATTTTCATATTACAAAAACCTATATCTACTATCCATACTACACTTGTATCACCATCTCTTCGCCGAACTAGTGCACCTATACAATTTACCATTGTATTGGGTGTGTTGGGGACACAAGAGATTTTTTGTATTTGATTGCAGGGTTGTTTGAGAGAGACCAACTTCATCCTATGCCTCCTACGGAATGATAAATCTTAGGTCATCCACTTGAGGGAAAATTGCTACTGTCCTACAAAACTCTGCGCTTGGAGGCCCAACACGAGTCTACAAGAATAAGTTGTGTAGTAGACATCAACTGTGATGCCTTTCGGATTGACCAACGCTCCTGCTTATTTTGTACATCTCATGAACAAGGTTTTCATGAAATATCTGGACAAGTTCGTGGTTGTGTTCATTGATGATATACTTATTTATTCCAAGACACCAGAAGAACATGAGCAGCATCTTCGAATAGTCCTGGAAGAATTACGGAAAAATCAACTATATGCCAAATTCAGTAAGTGTGAATTTTGGTCACGAGAAGTCGGTTTTCTGGGCCATGTACTGACAAAGGATGGAATATCAGTGGGCCCAAGTAAAGTAAAGGATGTCTTAGGATGGAAGCAACCCACCAACATGACTGAGATCAGAAGTTTTCTTGGTTTGGCTGGCTACTATCGATGATTTATTGAAGGCTTCTCCACCATAGCCAAACCCATGACTCGGTTACTCAAGAAGGATAAAAAGTTTGAATGGACTAAAGCATGTGAGAAAAGTTTCCAAGAATTAAAAAAGAGGTTAACAACGGCACCTGTTCTGACCGTACCAGATGTGCACAAGAATTTTGAAATATACTGTGACGCATCCAGAAAAGGCCTTGGATGTGTATTAATGCAGGACAGGAAGGTCGTAGCGTATGCTTCAAGACAACTATGACGACACGAAGAAAATTATCCTACCCATGACTTGGAACTAGCAGCTGTAATACATGCACTCAAGGAATGGCGACATTACCTTCTTGGTAACCGATGTGAGATATACACGGATCACAAAAGTCTTAATTATATCTTCACCCAGCCAGAGCTAAACCTACGACAACGTCGCTGGCTTGAGCTAATTAAGGATTATGATGTGCGAATTCACTATCATCCAGGTAAAGCAAATGTTGTGGCAGACACCCTCAGCCGAAATCCATGCACCGACAATGATAGTGCACAATTCTCACAGCATGTGTTCAACCGGGAATTTGCCAAACTTAACATGGTTCTAGTCACGGCAGGAACTATTGCTCGCCTAGAAATAAAACTAGCATTGGAGGATTAGATCAAGGAAACCCAGAAAGGACACCCCAGCATCGAAGGAATTAAAAGGAAAGTAAATTAGGGCAAGGCATCTGAATTTACCATTGACACCCAAGGAATTCTATGGTACGGGAAAAGATTATGCGTACCCAATAAGGAAGAGCTGAAGCAACAGATTTTGACAGAAGCTCATACCACTCCATACTCCATTCACCCAGGGGGAACCAAGATGTACAAGGATCTACAGGAAAAAATTTGGTGGCACGGGATGAAAAGGGATATAGCCATATATGTGGCATGTTGTGACTCTTGTCAGCGTATAAAAGCAGAACACCAGAGGCCCGCGGGATTGTTACAGCCACTTAGAGTGCCTGAATGGAAATGGGATGAGATAGGGATGGATTTTATCGTCGGGTTACCAAGGTCCCGACACGGGAATGATGCTATCTGGGTTATCACTGATTTATTAACCAAGGTGGCACACTTCATTCCGGTAAAAACAACATATTCCACACAAAAGCTTGCCAGGTTATATCTCTCCCGAATTGTTTGCATACACGGAGTACCCAAGACCATAGTCTCTGATAGAGGCACTCAGATTGTCTCTAGGTTTTGGGATCACTTGCAGCAAGCCTTAGGAACGCAACTGGTATTCAGTACGGCATACCACCCACAAACAGGAGGGCAGACTGAACGGATAAATTAGATATTGGAAGACATGCTGAGAGCTTGTGTTCTTACTTATGGAGTTAGCTAGGAGGACAGTTTGCCATATGTGGAATTTTCATATAACAACAGTTATCAAGCCAATCTAAAAATGTCACCCTTCGAAGCCCTATACGGACGAAGGTGTCGTACCCCACTCAATTGGTCCGAAACCGGAGATAGCCGAATCTTCGACCCGGAAGTTCTCAAAGAGGCAGAAACAAAAGTAAAACTTATCCAAGACAGACTGAAAGCACCTCAGAGCCGTCAAAAGAGCTACTATGACCAGAAACACCGTCAGATCAGTTTTGAACCCGATGAATATGTGTATCTCAGAGTATCCCCAATGAGGGGACTACAAAGATTTAAAGTCAAACGGAAACTGGCACCGAGATTTATTGGACCATTTAAAATAATTGCAAGGAGAGGCAAGGTTGCCTACCAACTGGAGCTACCAGCAGAATTGTCAGATGTTCATGATGTGTTTCACGTGTCACAGCTGAGGAGATGTGTGAGTAATCCAGAAAAACAAGTCCAACATCAGAACCTGGATATCCAGCCAGACCTTACATATAAGGAATGCCCTATAAATTTTTTGGAAGAGTCAGAAAGGAGGATCCGTCGGAATGTGATAAAATTTTACAAGGTCTAGTGGAGTAATCACACCGAAGAAGAAGCAACATGGGAGAGAGAGGATCACTTAA
The DNA here is from genome assembly GCA_039707655.1 of Elymus sibiricus. Classification (NCBI taxonomy): domain Eukaryota; kingdom Viridiplantae; phylum Streptophyta; class Magnoliopsida; order Poales; family Poaceae; genus Elymus; species Elymus sibiricus. The sequence continues at coordinate 129,784,481 of CM077666.1, read as the reverse complement.
GGACTGAGTACCCGTACCTGTTTGAGGAACAGCTCAAATCTCGAGGACGAGATTTTTCTTAAGGGGGGTAGGTGTTGTAACACCCAAAAAATATTCTCATTTGAATTTTAAAATCTTTTCTTTAAAATAAAATTCTTTGGATCACTATGGCCCTATTTCTCTTTTCTTTTATTTTGAAAATCATTTTGATTTTTCAATTGGGTTTCAATTTTTTTTAAATGGTTTTGATTTGATGGTTTCTTACTTGAGTAATTATTTTTGAAGGATCAAAAATATTTTCTTTCAGAAAAGTTTTTGAATAATTAAATTATTCCAATGGAATAATCCCTTTCAATTCTCTTCAAACACTTAGAAAATTCTCACAAAAATTATTCTGTCATTTTCCAAATATTCTCCAAGTCATTCTCACACCCTATGACAGTACCCAACACTTTTCCTCTTCACAAAAATATTTTTATCATATTTAACAAATTCCAAAGTTTGAATTTCACTTATTCCTAGTTCCTTTGATTTACAAAGGAACTATATTTTTCCTAGCTCTTCTGCACCCACAAAAATTATCCCAACTACATGACAGTACCCACACCCCATTTCACCAAAAACATTCTATTCCACAGTTCAAAATTTTCAAATTTCATTCAATTGAAATTTGGACCAGATTCAAATTCTCTGCTCAAAACCTAATTTTAATTACTCCAAAAATTCTGAAATTTTGCCAGCATCTCTGTTATGCATCAACACTTCACCACAAAAATTCTCACAAATTCCAAAAATACCAGTGGCCACCTAGCATTTCATCAAACACTTGGTGTGCTCTGTAGCTCACTGTCAAAAATTCAGAAAAGTTCAGAGAAGAGGGAATCGGTGCCGTGCGGTGCACTCCACTCCACCTCTCCCTCATCTGCACCCCTGCTGCCCATCAATGCATCGCCGGGGACCCCCTCGCCAGCCTCTCGCCGCCGACAGAACAGGGGCAGGCCGGTGCAACGGCCGCTGCCCTCGGCCGCGGCGGCCGAGAGGATCAGCACGGCCCCAGTCTCCATCACTCCGCTCCATCGCTCCCTCCACCTACCTGGCACGCGTCGCCCTCCTCCGCGGCGTTGACGCACCGTCTAAACCACCCCGCGCCTGCCTGTCAGTCGCCGGAGCTAGCGCTGTCCGCCACGCCCGTACGGGAGCTCATCCACGGGGAGATGGATAGAGCTTGACCCCGTCCGCGCTGGCGCTTCGAGAAGGCTCCCCCGACGCCATTGATGCTTACCGACCTAGCCCACCTCCCCCAACTGCCCTCGCTGGCCACCATCACTCAGGCGTGATCCGCACCCCTCGGGCCGCCTCAGATCGCCTATAAAAGGAGCCCTCGAGCTCCGTTCAGTACTTGCACCGTCTCCACCCACTCTCAATCGACCCCCAGAGGAGTCAGACGACCTCGGGGAGGTCTTCTTCCCCGACTTCGGCCGCCCGATCCACCTCTGTCACCCCGAGCACCACGACGCCGCTAGCCCACCTCCACCCCTAAAAACCAGCCAGTCACCTACTCGTGCACCAACTCATCCATTCCGCGCGTCAATTTGACGACCGGAGCTCTCCCCGGCGAGATCCCTCACCACCCGACACCGTCGCCGCCAGAATTGACCTCACCGTTGCTACGGTACTCGTTGGAGACCACCACCACCACCCACCGACGCGGAATACTCCCCCGAGCACACCCACAACATGGCCACCTCCTGAAACGCCGACGATCGCCGCCAGTGACCACCGCACCCCCTCTGTACACGCGCGCGAGGCACATTTCGATTTCAAACCTGACGGGTGGGGCCCTGATGTCTACTACACAACTTATTCTTGTAGACTCGTGTTGGGCCTCCAAGCACAGAGTTTTGTAGGACAGTAGCAATTTTCCCTCAAGTGGATGACCTAAGGTTTATCATTTCGTGGGAGGCGTAGGATGAAGATGGTCTCTCTCAAACAACCCTGCAATCAAATACAAGAAATCTCTTGTGTCCCCAACACACCCAATACAATGGTAAATTTTATAGGTGCACTAGTTCGGCGAAGAGATGGTGATACAAGTGTAGTATGGATAGTAGATATAGGTTTTTATAATCTGAAAAATAAAAAACAGCAAGGTAGCAATTGATAAAACGGAGCACAAACGGTATTGCAATGCTTGAAAACAAGGCCTAGGGTTCATACATTCACTAGTGCAATCTCTCAACAATGCTAACATAATTGGATCATATAACAATCCCTCAACGTGCGACAAAGAATCACTCCAAAATTCCTATTAGCGGAGAACATAAGATAGAAATTGTTGTAGGGTATGAAACCACCTCAAAGTTATCCTTTCTGATCAAACTATTGAGCCATCCCTATAAGTGTCACGAACAGCCCTAGAGTTCGTACTAAAATAACACCATATGATACGCATCAATCAACTCTAATGTCACCTAGACACTCCAATGTCACCACAAGTATCCATGAGTTGATTATTCGATATGCATCAAACAACTTCAGATCATAATATTCAATCCACGCAAAGAACTTCAAAGAGTGCCCCAAGAATTCTACCGGAGAAAGTAGGATGAAAACGTGCATCAACCCCTATGCGTAGATTACCCCAATGTCACCTCGGGAATCCGCGAGTTGAGTGCCAAAACATACATCAAGTGAATCAATATAATACCCCATTGTCACCACAGGTATTCATATGCAAGACATACATCAAGTGTTCTCTAATCCAACAAAGTATTTAATCCGATAATAGTGAAACCTCAAAGGTAAAAACTCAATTCATCACAACAAGATAGAGAGGGAGAAACACCATATGATCCAACTATATTAACAAAGCTCGCGTTACATCAAGATCGTGCCAAATCAAGACACGAGAGAGAGAGAGATCAAACACATAGCTACTAGTACATTCCCTCTGCCTCGAGGGTGAACTACTCCCTCCTCGTCATGGAGACCGCCGAGATGATGAAGATGGCCTCCGGTGATGATTTCCCCCTCCGGCAGGGTGCCAGAAAAGGGCTGTAGATGAGATCGTGGAGGTACAGAGGCTTGCGGCGGCGTAAAAACTCATCTAGGTTAACTTTCGGGTTTTTTTAATATATAGGATTTTTCAGCGTTGGAATCACGCAAAGAGGTGCCACAGGGGGCCCACGAGGCACCAGGGCGCGCCTGGGGGGCTGGCGCACCCAGGTGGCTTGTGGGGCCCCTGTGGCTCTTCTGCTGCTCCCCCGTAGCTTCATGGGTCTGTTTCCTTCCATAAAAAATCTTCAAAAAGTTGCGCTGCATTTGGACTTCATTTGATATGGATTTTCTGGAAAATCAAAAACAAGCAAAAAACAACAACTGGCACTGGGCACTAGGTCAATATGTTAGTCCATAAAAATCATATAAAAGCCATATAAAAGTGCACCAAAATCATACAAAATTATAATAAACATGGCATGAATACTTCATAAATTATAAATACGTTGGAGACGTATCAGCATCCCCAAGCTTAATTCCTGCTCGTCCTCGAGTAGGTAAATGATAAAAGAAATAATTTATGAAGTGTGAATGCTAGCATAGTGCATAAGTTTGATCAATGATAATTCCAATCACTTTTTTCTAGCATCATTATATATCATAAACAGTAGCTCATCTCATAAAACTTCTCATGATCAAGTAGCAAGCTATTCACGTGTTAAATTATAGACCATAAACTTTCTTGAAAACTAACAAACTATGTTTTCAGTCATCAAACAATTGCAATTCATCTTATTTTCAGGAAGGGTCTATGTAAGAGCTTTGATTTAGCAAATTCCACATACTCAACTATCATTTAGTCTTCCATGATTGCTGACACTCAAAGCATATTTTTAGAACAAACTATTTCAGTCAAACACATAGGAAGATAGGGGCTTAATGTTTTGCCTCCCAACTTATTTATCTCATGGATAATGTCAACAATAATAACTCATGATCACCTATATTCAACTGGATATATGCGCCTGGATCATTCCCTACCACATGATGCTTGCCCACTAGAGAATAAATAGAGCGGAATAGGGATGAACATTACTGACTCTTACATAAAAGTAAATATAGAAAAGTAAATACAGAAAAGTAAATACAGAAAATTAAAAGATAGGCCCTTCACAGAGGGAAGCAGAGGTTGTCATGTGCTTTTTATTTTTGGATGTGCAAACCCTTAATGCAAAGGAACGTCACGTTATATTGCCCCTTGTGATAGCAACCTTTATTATGCAGTCCATTGCTTTTATTTCTTTACCATCACAAGTTTGTACAACGCTTATTTTCCCTTGCAATAAAAGATCATACATATTTTAGGAGCAATTTTTATTGCTTTTTGCACCGATGACAACTTACTTGAATGATCTTATTCAATCCATAGGTAGATATGGTGGACACTCATGGCAAGAAACTGGGTTTAATAGTTTTTGGATGCACAAGTAGTATCTCTACTTAGTACGAATTTTTGGCTAGCAAAAGATCCTAAGCAAGCACCACATGTTAGAGGATCCATGACAATATAACTTCTATGTGAATATAAACAAACATAACTCATTACGTTGTCTTCCTTGTCCAATGACAACTACTTGATCAAGCTTGAAAATAATTAATGGGGGCTCACAATCATAGAAGATGTCCAAGATAGTATATTTATATGTGAAATTTCTCTTCCTTCAAAATTCTTTCATGAATTGTTCAAGTGACCAATGCTATGTTTGTTAACTTTCAATAGATTTTACCACTTATACTTCTTGTATGTGAAGTCACTGCTCCCCATGGGACAAGCTTATGAAGCATATAAATTTCAAATTTATGATATTCAATTCATTTCAACAATTTACTCGTAGGATATAAGTGAAGAACAAGAGTAAATGACAAACTACTCCAAAAAGATATAAGTGAAGACCAAATGAGTAGTTAAGTAAATAGGTAGCTATGTGAGGACTCTCTCTCTCATTTAAAAATTTCAGATCTTAAGTATTTTATTCAAACAGCAAAGAAAACAAAATAAAATGACATTCCAAGAATAGCACAACTCATGTGAAGAAGCAAAAAACTTAGGCTCAACCAAGACTAACCGATAATTGTTGATGAAGAAAGGTGGGATGCCTACCGGGGCATCCCCAAGCTTAGATGCTTGAGACTTCTTGAAATATTATATTGGGATGCCTTGGGCATCCCCAAGATTGAGCTATTGTGTCTCCTTAATTCCTCTCATATCACAGTTTCTCTAAATCTTAAAAACTTCATCCACATAAAACTCAACAAGAACTCGTGAGATAAGTTAGTATAAATCAACTCAAAACCTTAACATTCTCTACTGTAACAAATCACTAAAATTATAATTGAACATTGCATACTAAATGCCTCTGCATATTTAACACTCCTATCCACAAATAGAAACATTAAACAAGCAAACATGTGCAAGCAATGCCACTATAACCAAAATCTGTCTAAACAGAACAGTCTGTAAAGCGTGAATAAGAATTCATACTTCCCTAACTCCAAAAATTCTTAAAAATTACAACATGACAGAGAACTCATGCATTCTTTCTGTCTAAAAATTTCAGATTTTTATCATGTTCTGACTATTCAGGAATATTCTGAACAGAACAGAAAACTTTCTGTTTTCAAACAGCAACATATAAACTTGCAAACTGGGCATGGTAAAGGCTATAATTGGCATTTTATTGAACTAAAAGATACAAAACATGATTATTGATAGCAGCAAGCAAATCTCAACAAAAGAAAATGACGCTCCAAGAAAAACTCATATTATGTGACGAATAAAAATATAGCTCCAAGTGAGGTTACCGATAGTGTTGAAGACGAAAGAGGGGATGCCTTCCGGGGCATCCCCAAGCTTAGACGTTTGAGTATTCCTTGAATATTAACTTGGGGTGCCGTGGGCATCCCCAAGCTTAGGGTCTTGCTGCTCCTTATTCTCCTCATATCGATATCTCACCCAAACTTGAAAACTTCAATCACACAAAACTTAACGGAACTTGGTGAGATAGGTTAGTATGATAAAAATAAATCATCCACTTAGGTACTGTCAAGACAAGATTAATAATTTTTCTCACATAATTCCTACTGTATTCTATCATTTCCACAATTTATATTACTCAATATAAGCTATGGAAACACTAAAATAAGCAAACTATGCATCGAAAACAGAATCTGTCAAAAACAGAACAGCATGTAGTGAGTGATTTAAAAAGCATACTTATATACCTCCAAAAATTCTGAAAAATTAGGACAACGTAAAACATTTGTAACCCAATACTTTGTAAAAAATTCATAATTTTCTCACTTTCCAGAACAGAATAGAAATTTCAGCAGTGGACGCAAAAGTTTATGTTTTTGCACATAATCAAATCAACAAGCATCCACACTATCCCAAAGGCTTTACTTGGCACATTATTGAAAGAAAACATATAAAAAATGATTACTACAGTATCTTAATCATGTGGACACACAAAAACAGTAGGTACAAATATTGGGTTGTCTCCCAACAAGCGCTTTTCTTTAATGCCTTTTAGCTAGGCATGATGATTTCAATGATGCTCACATAAAAGTAAAGAATTGAAACACAAAGAGAGCATCATGAAGCATATGACTAGCACATTTAAGCCTAACACACTTCCTATGCATAGGGATTTTGTGAGCAAATAGTTTATGGGAGCAAGAATCAACTAGCATAGGAAGACAAAACAAGCATGACTTCAAGATTTTCAACACATAGAGAGGAAACTTGATATTATTGCAATAGCTACAAGCATATGTTCCTCTCTCATAATAATTTTCAGTAGCATCATGAATGAATTCAACAATATAAGTATCACATAAAGCATTCTTTTCATGATCCACAAGCATAGAAAATTTATTACTCCCCTCATAAGCAAATTTATTCTCATTCATAATAGTGGGAGCAAACTCAACAAAATAACTATCATGAGATACTTGATTGGCATAATCCAATTGAAAATTAAAATCATGATGACAAGTTTCATAGTTATCATTATTCTTTATAGCATACATGTCATCACAATAATCATCATAATAAATATTCTCATCAAAACTTGGGGGACTAAAAATATCATCTTCATCAATCATAGCATCCCCAAGCTTATGGCTTTGCATATCATTAGCTGTTGGAAATATGCCCTAGAGGCAATAATAAATTGGTTATTATTATATTTCCTTGTTCATGATAATCGTTTATTATCCATGCTATAATTGTATTGATTGGAAACTCAAATACATGTGTGGGTACATAGACAACACTGTGTCCCTAGTAAGCCTCTAGTTGACTAGCTCGTTGATCAAAGATGGTTAAGGTTTCCTAGCCATTGACATGAGATGTCATTTGATAACGGGATCACATCATTAGGAGAATGATGTGATGGACAAGACCCAAACTGTAAACGTAGCATTTGATCGTGTCAGTTTATTGCTATTGTTTTCTGCATGTCAAGTATTTGTTCCTTTGACCATGAGATCATGCAACTCACTGACACCGGAGGAATACCTTGTGTGTATCAAACGTCGCAACGTAACTGGGTGACTATAAAGGTGCTCTACAGGTATCTCCGAGGGTGTCTGTTGGGTTGGCATGGATCAAGACTGGGATTTGTTACTCCGTATGACGGAGAGGTATCTCAGGGCCCACTCGGTAATACAACATCACAATGAGCCTTGCAAGCAATGTGACTAAAGTGTTAGCCACGAGATCTTGTATTACGGAACGAGTAAAGAGACTTGCCGGTAACGAGATTGAACTAGGTATAGTGATACCGACGATCGAATCTCGGGCAAGTAACATACCGAAGAACAAAGGGAACAGCATACGGGATTAACTGAATCCTTGACATAGAGGTTCGACCGATAAAGATCTTCGTAGAATATGTAGGAGCCAATATGGGCATCCAGGTCCCGCTATTGGTTATTGGCCGTAGAGGTGTCTCGGTCATGTCTACATAGTTCTCGAACCCGCAGGGTCTACACACTTAACGTTTGGTGACGATTAGTATAATTGAGTTATTATGTTGGTGACCGAAAGTTGTTCGGAGTCCCGGATAAGATCCCGGACATGACGAGGATCTCCGGAATAGTCCGGAGGTAAAGATTGATATATGTGATAATAGTGTTTTGATCTCTGGAAGGGTTCCGGAGTTCACCGGAAGGGGTTCCGGATGTTTACCGAAGTGTTCGGGTGCAGCAACACTTTATGTGAGCCAAAGGGATAAAACCCACAAGGTATTGGAAAGTGCAAAAGTAGTTTTGCTGCCGCGTAAGCGGTACTACCGCTTGGTGAAGCGGTACTACCGCCGGAGCGGTACTACCGCTTGGTGAAGCGGTACTACCGCCGGAGCGGTACTACCGCTTGTGTGAAGCGGTACTACCGCCCGAGCGGTACTACCGCTTGTGTGAAGCGGTACTACCGCCCGAGCGGTACTACCGCTTGTGTGAAGCGGTACTACCGCTTGTGCGCGGCTGTGCACGGTTCGGCAGGGATCCGAGTTGGACTCTTTCCCTGCGGGCCAAACCGACTTTGTGCGGGCAAAACCGACCCGGAGGAGGCTTTTGCTCCAAGTTTAGACCCCAAGGCTCAACATATAAATAGAGGGGCAGGGCTAGCACACGGGACACATCAGGATTTCCCAAGCCGTGTGCCGGCAACCCTAGCCCTCTAGTTCCTTCGTCATAATCTCCGTAGTGCTTGGCGAAGCCCTGCAGAGATTGTTCCTCACCACCATCACCACGCCGTCGTGCTGCTGGAACTCAACCACTACTTCACCATCGCTCGCTGGATCGAGGAGGTGAAGGCGTCATCAAGCCGTACGTGTGTTGAACGCGGAGGTGCCGTCCGTTCGGCACTAGATCGGAAGGATCGTGATTGGATCGCGGGACGCTCGGCGATTTGGATCGCGAAGACGTTCGACTACATCAACCGCGTTTATTAACGCTTCCGCTTAGCGATCTACAAGGGTATGTAGATTCACTCTCCCTCTCGTAGATGCTCATCACCATGGATAGATCTTATGTGTGCGTAGGAAAATTTTTGTTTCCCATGCAACGTTCCCCTACATTAGCATCATGGATATTCATAGAATTCATACTAACAACATTGCAATCATGCTCATCATTCAAAGATTTTATGCCAAACATTTTATTGAATTCTTCTTCTATCAATTGAGCACAATTTTCCGCTCCATCATTTTCAAGAAAAACATTATAAAAACGAATAATATGAGGCAACCTCAATTCCATTTTTTTTGTAGTTTTCTTTTATAAGCCAAACTAGTGATAAGCAAGAAACTAAAATATTCAATTGCAAGATCTAAAGATATACCTTCAAGCACTCACCTCCCCGGCAACGGCGCCGGAAAAGAGCTTGATGTCTACTACACAACTTATTCTTGTAGACTCGTGTTGGGCCTCCAAGCGCAGAGTTTTGTAGGACAGTAGCAATTTTCCCTCAAGTGGATGACCTAAGGTTTCTCAATCCGTGGGAGGCATAGGATGAAGATGGTCTCTCTCAAACAACCCTGCAATCAAATACAAGAAATCTCTTGTGTCCCCAACACACCCAATACAATGGTAAATTGTATAGGTGCACTAGTTCGGCGAAGAGATGGTGATACAAGTGTAGTATGGATAGTAGATATAGGTTTTTATAATCTAAAAAATAAAAAACAGCAAGGTAGCAATTGATAAAACGGAGCACAAATGGTATTGCAATGCTTGAAAACAAGGCCTAGGGTTCATACTTTCACTAGTGCAATCTCTCAACAATGCTAACATAATTGGATCATATAACAATCCCTCAACGTGCGACAAAGAATCACTCCAAAATTCCTATTAGCGGAGAACATAAGATAGAAATTATTGTAGGGTACGAAACCACCTCAAAGTTATCCTTTCCGATCAATCTATTGAGCCATCCCTTTAAGTGTCACGAACAGCCCTAGAGTCCGTACTAAAATAACACCATATGATACGCATCAACCAACTCTAATGTCACCTAGATACTCCAATGTCACCACAAGTATCCGTGAGTTGATTATTCGATATGCATCAAACAACTTCAGATCATAATATTCAATCCACACAAAGAACTTCAAAGAGTGCCCCAAGAATTCTACCGGAGAAAATAGGACGAAAACGTGCATCAACCCCTATGCATAGATAACCCCAATGTCACCTCGGGAATCCGCGAGTTGAGTGCCAAAACATACATCAAGTGAATCAATATAATACCCCATTGTCACCACGAGTATTCATATGCAAGACATACATCAAGTGTTCTCAAATCCAACAAAGTATTCAATCCGATAATAGTGAAACCTCAAAGGTAAAAACTCAATTCATCACAACAAGATAGAGAGGGAGAAACACCATATGATCCAACTATATTAACAAAGCTCGCGTTACATCAAGATCGTGCCAAATCAAGAACACGAGAGAGAGAGATCAAACACATAGCTACTAGTACATACCCTCAGCCCCGAGGGTGAACTACTCCCTCCTCGTCATGGAGACCGCCGGGATGATGAAGATGGCCTCCAGTGATGATTTCCCCGTCCGACAGGGTGCCGGAAAAGGGCTGTGGATGAGTTCGTGGAGGTACAGAGGCTTGCGGCAGCGTAAAAACTCATCTAGGTTAACTTTCAGGTTTTTTTTAATATATAGGATTTTTCAGCGTTGGAATCACGCAAAGAGGAGCCACAGGGGGCCCACGAGGCACCAGGGCGCGCCCAGGGGGGTAGCGCACCCAGGTGGCTTGTGGGGCCCCTGTGGCTCTTCTGCTACTCCCCCGTAGCTTCCTGGGTCTGTTTCCTTCCAGAAAAAATCGTCAAAGTTTCGCTGCATTTGGACTTCATTTGATATGGATTTTCTGGAAAACCAAAAACAAGCAGAAAACAGCAACTGGCACTGGGCACTAGGTTAATATGTTAGTTCATAAAAATCATATAAAAGCCGTATAAAAGTGCACCAAAATCATATAAAACTATAATAAACATGGCATGAATACTTCATAAATTATAGATACGTTGGAGACGTATCAGGCCCACCCGTCAGCGTTTTATTCTTTTCTGTTATTAACGAAAGTGCTTTCTGCCTCTTTATGCTTTCTGCACTGGAAGGCGTATTTCTTCTCGAGGCGCTTTCAGTTATTACAGCAGGGACCCGGTAGTAGTTTTTATATTTACAAAGAGGTCCCTGGTTTTAAAACCTTCATTACTTTTTAACCATAACTCCTTTTTAATTGATTGTTTTTTTGAAAATTTTCTTTTTCACTCTAGTTTTTTTAGTATTTATTTGAAAATATTTTGAGACAACTTTTTGTACTGTTACAAAATTTTGATTTGAATTTGAATTTTCATTTTATAGAACACGAAGAGGGGAACTTTGCCAAAAATTTCGAGGGATCACCTTCTGCCTACTTTGATCAAGGCAAGCATTTTGAACTTGGGATATGGTGTTTGCATGCATGTGTGCATCAGTTCAAAATATCACCGGTTATGTAGTGGATAGCAAATGCATGCATGGTCATATCTTTTTGTGCATTTCTTACATGCATTAAAGAATCTTTCTAACGTGGGAGGAGTGATGAGAAACCAGGGTTGTACCCCTGCCTGTGATGTGCCGATGGGCACGGGTCACATCAAGACACGATGGTGTCACAGTGGCATGTGAAGCATGCCAGTCATAATAACAACACCTCCCGAGTCGACCTAGATCGAGTCTTGTTCCGTCAAGCCTAGCTAAATATCGTGCTGCCACTTGTCCTCCCGCGAGGGGAGTATGGTTTAGTAAGTTGCTAACCCCTTTCCGTGTACACACCACATAGAGGGGCCATGATGAGGGTTCCATGGCCATGGACTAATGCCAGTCATCGGGTCAGGGGGCATGGGTGTATCCGGCTGGGCCGAGAGGGGGGCACCCCTTGTAATCCGCGTGTTATAAATAGTGATCCCATGCTATTCGAGACGATGGTCTCCCCGTCTTAGAGTTTTTCTTGAACGATGCTTTGGGTGATTCCTGGCATCCGGAAAGTTAATCTGGTGTGTGCTGGTCAGGTGTGTTTTCAACCCAAAGACTGTAATGGGAATTAGTCAGCATCTCGGTGTTGGCTAAAGAAATCCTATACACGTGGGTAAAGAGTACACCCTCTGCAGAGTTATACCTATTCGAATAGTCGTGTCCACAGTCAAGGATGTTAGCTGGGAAGGGTCAAGTGTCGGTCCCGGTGTCGGTCTTCGGAGGAAATAATTAAAATTGAGCATGGTTCATTTTGCAGGATAATTATTGTCACTACTGATGCTATCATGAATATTATTGTTAACATGAATATTATTATGGACTAACCTTTTCCTTTTATGTGCAACCTTGAGTATCACTTGGGATGGCTAGCCCACCTGGATACTCAGTTTTATTTTCTTTTCTGAGTATCACTTGGGATGGCTAGTCCACCTGGATACTCAGTTTTATTTTCTTTTCTGAGTATTACTTGGGATGGCTAGTCCACTTGGATACTCAGTTTTATTTTCTTTTCTGAGTATCACTTGGGATGGCTAGACCACCTGGATACTCAGTTTTATTTTCTTTTTTGAGTATCACTTGGGATGGCTAGTCCACCTGGATGCTCATTTCTTTTCAAGACCTCTCGAGGCATTGCATTTAGACACACGTTTGGCATTTCTTTTCAAGACCACTCGAGGCGTCGCTTTCAGACACCCGTTAGGCATTTTTCTTGGAATTCCTCGGGCGGTCCAGCGCCCGATGTTCCATTTTATTTTCTTGGTTTATTACTAAAGTAACATATTAGTTCATCCGCACCGTATTAATATTTACCATGCCATGCTTTAATTTTCGGTCGGCATATGCATATGATTTAGTCCATCATGAACACATGCATTCGGTATATCTTTTGTTCATTATGTTTGCGAATACATTCCAACGTACTCACAGGCTTGTCCCTAGCTTGTTAATTTGGCCAGACCTGGAAGGAGATGATCTTGTGGAAGAAGAGTGCGCTAGCGAGCCCGACGCTTAGAGGTGTTCCCAGTCAGTCAGCTTGTGGTCTTGGAGTCTACCACGTGTATCATCCGCAGTGCTTCCGCTACACCAATAAAATAGTCAAGCCTCACACTGACGCTTGACTTTACTTTATTGTATCAGTGTTGTAATATCACCACACCACTGTCTTTTTCCGCCACCGTCATATATTGACAAGTTTGTAATAAATGTTGAGCACTCTGGCTCAACCCTGTGTAATATTATATATGTACTGGTTATCTATATCAAGGAAATCCACCAGTTGTTCTGATCTTGGGGCTGGTGTGACTTGAGGCTATTCCGTGATATACTCCGGAAATAGGCCCGATAGTGATTGATCCGGTTCTAGGTTGAGGTATGATCTAGTATGCAAAATTAGTCTTTGTGGCATGATCTAGTATTTACTCGCGTTGCACGTTGTGTTGGGAGACGTCCTTTCTTGTGATCTTGTTATCACCTGCACGTATACTTGTATTAGTCTGCTGCCACTAAGATGCCCCTCTAGTACTAGTGAAACCGAAGCCTAGACACCGCCTTTCTCTCTATTCAATCTTACCATTACAAACCCCTTTCATTAACGTAGTTTATTTTCTGCATTCTAACTTGTAGTTTAGTTGAAACCCCTTTTATTAAAGCTTTCCTAGCAACCGATAGAATAGACTATTTCCAAACTACGGTTTGGGTGCGAACGTAGCCGTGCAGACAACATAGCTGTGGGGTTGGCAGTGTCTTCATATTCACTCCCTGTGGGATTCGACACTTACTTATCACAAAATTGCTACATAGCCATGTGCACTTGCAGGGCATCACTCGCCTCCTCCATTGGGACGTCGTCGGCCTCCGGCTACCTGCCGGCCTGCCAGCCGGCAACAATGGCGGCCATCTCCTTCTTCTGCTCTGGCGACAGGACGTCCCAGAGAGCTTTGGCGCGCGAGGAGGCCATGGTGGGAGTGATGCGGAAGTGAAGAAAGGGATCGGAGGAGGATGAATGCGGCTATGGCCGGGGCTGCAGTTTATATAGCTGGCGTGAGGCAATTGCGGACGGCAGAGGGATGGACGGGTGGCACCGGAGTAGGTTCCTCAGCAACCACGTGACATTAATGTGGGCGGCAGACAGACAAACGGACGACCACGGTGTCGTCTGGACGCGGAGCGGTCGTGTGCACCGGGAAGCAGCGCGGGCGGCGCTCTCTCGGCCGGCGTGCCGCTTCAATGCCGGCGCCAGTGAGAGGTCGCGTCCGCTCTGGCCGGGCATGAAAATGCCTCTCTGGAGCGGCAACGACCGTTCTGGGCGGGAACACGCGCGGGTGAGGGAGGAGGGTTTTGGGTGGGCCAAGGTGGTCAGAAGCGGGTGTGGGTGTTGTCCGGACGCCCTCAAAACCCCCCACATTTGTCTCCGGTTTGCGGGAGAAAGTGCATCCAGACCGCCCTGCGGACCGATGCAGGACCGCGTTGGATGGCACAACACGTCCAGACCGCGCGGTCCGAACGGTTGCGGGCGGTTTGAGGGTCGCCGTTGGAGATGCCCTAAGTCATGTTGTATCCACTCGCTCCCATGCTGCTCCTGAGCGGCACCGGGGCGCCCCCCAAATCCAGCGACTCTCTGTCCCACCCTCTTCATCCTTCCCTCATTGTTGCATGTGGGCGCTGTCGGGCAAAGCCTGGGCGGCGCCAGCCGCAACATGGCTTTCTTCCGTAGCGCAATGAGTGGTTGTGAACGTAGTTGCAGGGGATTTGGCGCCATGGCCATTTCGTTCTGCTACGGATCCTTCCCCGGCAAGACAACGGTTGGGATCCCGGGCGAGTTGCGTGGGGTGGCGTGGAGGTGTGCGATGTAGCAACTGTTGCACCGGAGCTGTGTTTGGCGTGTGCTGGCTGCGCACAGGGGGTGAGGAAGAGCACCGGCATGAGTGCAAGCTTGTCGTGGTCAGTGCGATGGCCCACAGTGCAGGCTCGACATGGGTTGTGCGTCGGCCTGTGAGGCTTTCGTAATGGAAGGTGTGTCAGCCAGAAAGTGCGGCTCCTCCGAATGTGTGTGGCGTGCTGGTTGGGCGCCAGATCCGACTGGTTGCGAGGTGCTCTGGGCGATGGATCCGACAGGTGGTGAGGGATGGTGGTGCGGATCCGGCATCAGGAGGGCTGCGACTGAAAGGATCGAATCAATCGACTAGAGGGGGGGGGGGGTGAATAGGAGACTATAAATTTGAACCTAATTGCAAATTGCGGATCAAGCCAATGAAGGAGTTGAGAAAGTCGATGAAATTCATTCTTCTCGGGCCACGGTTTGAGCACTTCTTCGCTTGAATGCATTCTCCTCCTCTTTCGTTCTCCTGGTGGTACGATGACATAGTTCGGGACAAAAATATTCATCAGAATTAGCAATGGCGGCTGGCAAGCGTGTTTTCACACACGTACATGTTGTTTTGCCCATGGCAAAACGGACAGCCATGTACTGGCGCTACCATCATGGGGGTGAACGGAAGAAGAAGACGAAAAGGCAGGAAAAACTCGTCGTAGGTTGGCAAGGTGCACAGGTCAAGGCCGTGGCCGAGGAAGGTGGGGAGAAGTGCAACCTTTGTGTCGGCGAAGGAGAGAGAACTCGAGGAGAATGCATGTTTCCTATTCAAACTTGAACGGAGAGGGAATGGTTTGAGGAGCAACTTGAATTTTTAAAGAGTTAACGGGTTTGATGAAAGGGCTAGAAATGGCTTAACTCTTGAAACTGATTTCTTTTAGGAAGTTGAAAGAATTCAAGGGAGGGACTGGAGACGCTCTTATGCTGGATTACCCAGCAGCACTTTGTGAAAGAGAGGCAGAAAGCAACATGTTTGACTCGAGGCTGAATCCTACGGACAGGATTGGCGAAGTCCGTAATCCGACAGCCGCAGCAAACCAAGTCCTAGCGTTGACGTCACTGGACTGATCCGTGGCCGCACGCCGGTTCCCCCACCTCTGAACGCACGCACGGTTGGTGAGCACTGACCTGGCTGACCAAATGTTTGGTCCTGCTGCTCCAGTCAAACTCACAACAAGCATCTTCCCTAAAAAAGACTGTCACAAACCATCTCCAATAGGACGGGTCCGTTGCGTGTCAGGCCCACGAGGCAGTGGCACAGCGGGTGCATAGCAAAATTCAGAAACGGGCGACAAGGAATAACAAAGGGTTGCTTAAATTACCATGAATTTTTGCAATGCTTCTGGCATCTAGTAGCTTTGATGGTAGATAATCTTTCGTGCAACAGTAAGACTCGAAGCTCCAGCCTTTAGTGAGTTCATACGATGATGACTTTTGTATCTTTAATTTTTCCGAAACAAAAACAGAAACAATTTATATGTAGAAGTCATGCTATTTTAGCATCATTTTCGTGCCCCTTTAATCTAGTATGTAGATTTTCTCTCTGTCCGAAACTGAAAACTTGTTTCAATAGACTCGTTCACATATTTCAGGAGGCTTTTGCTTTATTTCATGTGTCGGGGTTGGTCTATGGAACATCATTATCCTTCTACAACAACTAATATGTACGAATCATGCAAGCTTAGCACCTTTTTCATGCCCCTCTGATCCCCTTTGTAGATTTTCTCTCCGTCTGAAACTGAAAACTAGATGTATGATATTAACTAGTACTCACTCTTTTTATTTACTCCATGTATTAGTTTTGACTGAAGTCAAACTTCAAAAACTTTATACAGTTTGACCAAATTTACTGAAAATAATACGAACATTTACAATAACAAATCAATATAAAGTAAAAATATATTCAATAATAGATCCAGTGATATAGATTTGATGGTGTATATGTTGATATATTTTTCTACAAATTTGATCAAAAGTTTATATAGTTTAACTTTAGAGAAAGCTAATCCACGGAGTAATAAAAACGGCGGGAGTACCTTCTATTGTGTCCCACTCAAGACGGTACGTTGGAGGCAAGATGTGGTTCCCTCGCACGTGTGAAATGCATGTGTTTATGTTGATCGGCTGTTTTCTCTCAGATGGAGTTAAAAATTCGCACCGAGCTTTCTTCCACGAAACTGGACCAGGTCCAGCCAACCTCTCCCGGACAACAACCGTTCCGGCAAGTTCCCCACCAAACGCCACTGCCTCCCTCCGCTATCTATAAGTACCACTCCGCGAACTCCTTCCACTCTCAGGGCAACTCGATCTCGCAACCAGTGCTTCCACAGCTCCACCAACCAATTCAGCCGTTAACGATCCAACTTGTTATTGGAGCAAGACAGATGACGCGGCAGGAAATGGGGTCGTTGCCGGAGCAGCAGCAGGTCGTCTTCCGCTCGACGCTGCCGGACATCACCATCCCGGACCACCTCCCGCTGCACGACTACGTCTTCGAGCGCCTGGCCGAGCGCCGCGACCGCGCCTGCCTCATCGACGGCGCCACGGGCGAGACGCTCACGCTCGGGGACGTGCACCGCCTGTCCCGGCGCGTGGCCGCTGGGTTGCATTCCCTCGGCGTCCGCCACCAGGGCCGGCCCTGTGTTTTGGGAGGCCCTAGGCGAACTCGACGACATGGGCCCCTATGTCTAAACCCTAAACCCGATGAAGAAAAGAGGATACAAAGAATTAGAACTTTATACATCGGATGATTGGAACCCTGGACATGTACACAGAATGACAAAAAACTAGGATGGTTGAATACATACTGTGAACATTGAATTAGAAAATTATACATTAAAATTTTAAAACTTCGTGTATACTAAAATTGGAGGATGGATCATGGATGAATATTTGAATACGTACATACTAAATAAAGAATAAAATAAACTACTCAAATTGTCAAATTGGGGTTTGGGGATGGATCAGGAACATGGATATGGATGGATACGTACTGACTACTGTGGTGCGCTCACGGCCGGTGATGGGGAGCCTTGTTGCAGACTTGCAGTCGGCCAAGTAGCGGACTTGCCGGATGTATACGTATTGCCGCCTTGCCGGGTAGCGTACTGACTACATGGATGTATACGTATTGCCGCCTTGCCAGATGCCGGATGGCCGGTCTGCTGGACTGCCATGAGGCGCGCGCAGCGGCGACAACCAGAGGTGACCGAGGCGGCGAGGCGCCGAGCGACAGGCAGGCCGACGGTCGACGAGAGGAGGAAGACGATTAGAAGAACCGACGAGAAGAAGGAAAACCAGCAGCCGTGCCTCGCATCTGGCGTGAGTTACACCGCGTGACGGTTCGCTAATCGCTAGCTATCTGATGGGCCTAGCCCATCCCGTTTCTTTTCTTTTATACATTTTTTATCTATTTTTTTTGCTGGGCTATAGTATATATAAACTACATCATGGGCCCCCTCCCCGCCTGGGCCCTGGGCCGTCGCCCCTCCGGCCATACACCAGGGCCGGCCCTGTCCGCCACGGCAGCACCGTGATGCTGCTCCTCCCCAACTGCGTCGAGTTCGCGCTGGCCTTCCTCGCCGCGTCCCGCCTCGGCGCGGCCACCACCACGGCGAACCCGCTCCACACCCCGCCCGAGATCGCCAAGCAGGCCGCGGCGTCCCGCGCCACCGTCGTGGTGACCGAGCCGGCGTTCGTCACCAAGGTACGGGGCCTCGCGGGCGTCACCGTCGTCGCCACGGGCGACGGCGCCGAGGGCTGCGCCTCGTTCGCCGACCTCGCGGCCGCTGACGACTCGGCGCTGCCCGAGGCGCCCATCGACGTGGCCAACGACGTGGTGGCGCTGCCCTACTCGTCGGGCACCACGGGGCTCCCCAAGGGCGTCATGCTGTCGCACCGCGGGCTGGTCACCAGCGTGGCGCAGCTCGTCGACGGCGACAACCCCAACCTCCACCTCCGGGAGGACGACGTCGTGCTCTGCGTGCTCCCCATGTTCCACGTCTACTCGCTTCACTCCATCCTGCTCTGCGGGATGCGCGCCGGCGCCGCCCTCGTCGTCATGAAGCGCTTCGACACGGTCAAGATGATGGAGCTGGTGGAGCGCCACGGCATCACCATCGCGCCGCTCGTGCCGCCCATCGTCGTCGAGATGGCCAAGAGCGACGCCATGGACCGCCACGACCTCTCCTCCGTCCGCATGGTCATCTCCGGCGCCGCGCCCATGGGCAAGGAGCTGCAGGACATCATCCACGCCAAGCTCCCCAATGCCGTGCTCGGACAGGTACATATACCTAACCTCCTTCCTCGTGCTTTGACCATGACTAGACGACGACCATGCCAGTTAAATTTATTCGTTTGTAATTTCGTTTGAGCAGGGCTATGGGATGACAGAGGCAGGTCCGGTGCTGTCGATGTGCATGGCGTTCGCCAAGGAGCCGTCGCCGGTGAAGTCCGGCGCCTGCGGCACGGTGGTAAGGAACGCGGAGCTCAAGATCGTCGACCCGGAGACCGGCCTGTGCCTCGGGCGCAACCAGCCCGGGGAGATCTGCATCAGGGGGAGGCAGATCATGAAAGGGTACCTCGACAACCCGGAGGCGACGGCGGAGACCGTGGACAAGGACGGGTGGCTGCACACCGGCGACGTCGGGTTCGTGGACGACGACGACGAGATCTTCATCGTGGACCGGCTCAAGGAGCTCATCAAGTACAAGGGGTTCCAGGTCGCGCCCGCGGAGCTCGAAGCCATGCTCATCGCCCACCCCGGCATCGCCGACGCCGCCGTCGTCCCGTAAGCACCAACTTCTTACTCCGGCACGAACTTGAATTCAAATGCATGCATGGGTCCTTCCTTGAGCTGTAAGAGTTATGATTTTCTAACGATGGCCGGCTATCTTGATCAGGATGAAGGATGACGCCAGCGGCGAGGTCCCCGTGGCGTTCGTCGTGCCGTCGTCGGAGGGCGCCGACATGACCGAGGACGAGATCAAGCAGTACGTGGCGAAGCAGGTGGTGTTCTACAAGAGGTTGCAGAAGGTCTTCTTCGTGAGCTCCATCCCCAAGGCGCCGTCGGGCAAGATCCTGAGGAAGGACCTGCGAGCAAAGCTGGCCGTCGGATCGTACTGATGATGTTGATTATTTATACGCAAATATATACCCTGTTCGGTTTTTGTTCCCGTATATCATGCTAATTAAAATACCACGAAGAGAGTGTGAGCAAGGATCAACCAGTCGCCAATGTACTCCAGATACTGTATTCGCACTTCTGCACTTGTATATCAGTGAACTGGAAGAAACAATATACTTACTTTTTTGGAAGTACCATTGCGGCGTCTTGGCAAGTTCGGTCAAATTTTGTTCCAAAATGCTGTACATCCGTATATGGTGGCATCAGATATGTTCATCATTATCCCTAGTTAAAATCATAGGAAAGCGCAGTGTGTCCAAATTATAAGTGAAAAAAAATGGTCTGAAAAAAATCCTAGTTAAAACTGTACCATCTGCGATGTCGCGGCAATTTCGGTATATTTTTTTGCCGGTTCAGACTTTTTGTCATTGGAAACAGAAGAAACATGCTAGTACTATCTCTGAAGAACAGGGCGAGCAGATCGCAGCTGGAAGAAAAATACATTTTCTTCTGTGGTCTATGTTAAGGATAAGACAGTACATCTGAATAATGTAGCTGATTGACCAGGGCTGTCTACATGGTTTCGCAGAAGATGAGAACCACAAAGGGAATATCAGAAATCTTAACATCATCACATCTTCAGCAGTTTCCGATGAATAAAAACCAAATCTTCTAGGCATCTAGCAACAGTTCATCATCAGCTCTTGTAGGCATTCAGGAACCTTTGAGCAGCATCCAGATCCAGTTCTTTGTAAACCTGACCAAACAGAACAATCCCATAAGATCGCCAGGAAGAAAGATGGTAGAGACGTTATTACGAAAGTAGGTTCTGGGAAAAGAGAAGTCAATACAAGTTTCTCATGAGCTTCTTCGAATGTCTTGCAGAATAGTTCTGCCTTTGTTGCTCCAACCTGAGACAGTGAATAATAACATAACATTATTTAGTAACCAATCAGAAAGTAAGCACTGGAGTAACCGAGTCAGCCACCCCCTTGTCCGAATATTTATTCCATCCAGTGCCGCAGGAAAACGATAACTGTATTTTATATATTCTAGATAGCTGTAGTAGGGCTATTACTAAATTGAAAAGGTAATCTAAAATATATCCAACAAAGGCCAAGCATGCTAACCAAGCTCACAAGCATTTTGCCAGATTATCATCTACCAATTTCCCAGCCAGAGAGTGACATGTTTATGATATCTTTGTTTGCATCCGTAAGTATATACTTCATGTATATGAACAATCTGTTAATAAATATAAACGACACAAGATACCACGTGATGCTTTTAAAATATTTCAACTTTCTCTGAGTTGCTAGCTTCCTGATATAAAAGCAAAAGAAAGGTTACCTTTTTCTCAGCAGCCATCTTCAATTTCCGCAGGAATAGAGCTGTCGAACATGCCACAGAATTCATCATTAATATACTTGTGCGTTATGGCATGTTAGCAGCGATAACTGAGTCTATTTTCTGCTACTTCTTGTTGGTTGGGAAGCACACCCTCTGTTATTCCTTGTTTGGTTTGAGCCCAGGGTTGCCCCACCAAACATTTGGCAAGCCAAAATTTTGGTCAAGCGCACTCTCTGCTATTCCTTGCCCTGGCTTCCCCAAATCTCGGTTAACCTCTATGACCACGTGTGGAAGTGTGCATAAGCTTGAAAACTAGGGAAAAAACAACTAATTTGATATGGTATTCGTAACATAGTTTGGCTGGTAGTTTAGGAAAATACAGGTTTGTGCATGCCACCTTAATTGAACATAGTTTTTTAGAAGTAAGCAAACTTAGTTTTGATTTTATTGGAAATGAAATTGAATTCTTAAAGTTTGAAAACCTGAATGAACATTATATTGCTCGAGAACTCAATTCATAACAAATCAGATGAGTTCACTATTAAGTGTAAAAGTTGATAGGACCGAGATGTTACTCGGTTAGCTGGTTTCTGCAGGCAGCAGTCAGCCCACCCAGCTTTGAATCCCACATGTGCCATATGGGGCGAAAATGTGGTCAAAAGTGCAAACAGCCCTATGTGAGAAGTCTTCTTCTAAAAGATTTAAAAATAGAAGAAAATAAGAGAAATTGATATAGATTAAGAGTTATTAACCCTTAGAAGGAACAAAATTCCATGAAGGTAGACTAGTGAGAGGAAGAATTGAGACTAAAGATGAAAGCCAACAGCAACAGGGCACATGCTTAAGACCTAGGACCAATTAGAGATTAGGGATGTGTGGTCACGAATAAATTCCCAAGGGTTCCAGGAATCAGGCTAGAGATCTAAGGCTAATTAGGGATAGGGATGTGAATAACTGCCCATGTGATTCACATGAACAAAGTGCAAGGCCGCTACAATGATAATGGCAGATGATGTGGTTCCGGAATAGTTGTCAGAGAAACATAAAAATGCTGATCCATATACCTTCTGCAGCCTTCTTTTTGGTTCCTTTTATCTCCTGCAAGAAATAGCCCCGTCAGAATTATTTTCAAGTACGAAGCTCTTTCAAGTATAATCAGGCAGCACACAGCTGATCACATCAACCATACCTGAGCTCGTGTTTGCTGCGTGGTGCCTTCGCTTGATGATTCCACTTCATCCTTCTACATTTTGGCAAGAAAAGTTGGCATCAGTTCGTAACCACAAGGTCTTGTAACAGGATAACAAGCACCTACCATGTTTCCTTCGGTTACTTCTGCAATTTAGCATTGACCATGAATGTTTAGGATTACATGTCAAGTTACTGCAATCCTTGTTACCGTTCGACCCACGTCTCTATTTATATACACTTTCTATTTATATACGTGAGCCCATTTAACCGTCTCTTAACCACAGGGCTATAACTCGACTAACATCAAATATTCATGACAAACACACTATTTGAAAGAGACGCGGCACCTTGACGATGCTGTACTAACATTCTTAACTAATATTAGCCAGATGCTAATATTAGCATGTTTACTTAAATGACACAGGACAGGAGACATAATCACATGGATCGCATGCTTTGAGGGGCTAGAAGTAGGAGTAACTGATGGAATCTGGTAAATTCAGAAGTACAGACAATAGACCAGATAAAGAGTTGCCATTTATGTCTTGCTAGGACACAAATACATACACACTTTTATCGCGCTCACAAACGCTCTCATTGTTAACAAAGCCTTTATATTCTTATTTCAATTGAAGTCCTTTAACGGGATATGGATGGATTTTTCCTTTTTTTATTTGCTTTACTACAGAAATATCAGTCTGATAATTACTTGTGGATCTGATGTTCGCCTTGTTGATGGAAGATTTACATCTTGTGAGCTCCATGGATTGCTACAAGACCAACACTTCCAAGATCAGCGTAGTAATACCATAGGCTTCGCGTGATCGAACGGGTCGCCAGAACCAACCCTAAGGTTACCCAAATCCAGAGCCATATTCCAAGCGCACAAACTAGGATTAGTCCAATCAACAGGCGCCCGCACCAAAATCGCCTATCCCGGCAAAATCGCGATTTCTCTAGCCTCCGATTCAAAACCCGCAAGGGTAAAGGCACCACTGCCGCGCCGCAAACACACAATTTTTTTTCCCCATGCTCAGGAAACAGGAGAGAATTAGAGGAGGGGGGAGGAGATGGATTACGCAGTAGTCGCGGGATCTGACGACGGGGAAGAGGTCGAGCATGCGCCGGAACTCCTGCTCGTCCATGGCGGCGAGCACGCTGCCGCCGCTCGCCGGCGTTGGGCCCCGCCTTCGCCTAGCCGCTCCGACGCCGGTGCGTTGCGGTCGGTCTCGAACTCAGAGGAGACGAGTCCACCCGAGACGACTACGCGGCGCCTGTGCTCTTAAAGTCTTAATCAACGGCCCAAGACAGTTTTGGGCTTTCAACTTTGAGCCGCATACAACAGGGTTTGTGCAGATTTGGGCCTCTCTCGGCCCAAAGCAAATAACAGAAAAATATTGCCAACGTGTCAACGTACAAGAGAAATGGCAATTTGTGCAATGTGTCACGGTCTCACAGCCACCGCGGTGACGCTCCCGCGGAGCAGCGGCCGCCAAAGTTCGCCGCCGTGAAAGACGAACTCGTAGGCGTGGTCCATGAGGTGAAACCCATCCACGACACTGCCCTGCACGGGGCGCAGCACGTGGTCGACGCCGCTATGCCGCAGCGCCCCGCCAGGTCGGCTTTGTACGGGCCCCCGTCGCCACAGCATGATACCAGCGGCTCCCCACCGAACTTGTGCCTGTATGGGTTGGCGGTGAGGTCCATGACCGTGGCGTAGTAGTTAGCGTAGACGACAGCGACGTCGAGGTTCCGCTGGCCAAGGGCGGCAACTCCACTCTGAGCGCGCGGTTTTGCGGGCAGGAGAAATCATTGAGCCATCTGAGGCAGCCGAGCGCGTCGTATTGTGTTGTGTAGTTGATCCAAAACTTTGTTAGGTACCCCGGGATGCACCCTAGTGTCAGCACGGTGACTGCCTTTGATGCGACTATATCGCCAGGTCTGGGAAAGGGCAAGGAGAAGAGTTAGAACAGGAAGAGTTGTGGGCCTGGCCCATGGAGAGATTCAAGTGTGTGTGTGTGTGTGTGTGTGTGTGCGCGCGCGCGCGCGCGCGAGGCCATGGGCCCGGTCCGTGTGTGTGTGGCTATCGGCCGAGCCAGAGGGTTTATAACCTGGAGTGTGACCCTGTAATCGACAGCTATGCACTACTGAAATCATTGATTGCTTCCTTCCCTATCTTCCTTCCTTCTTCTTTTTCCCCACGTCTTCCTCGCCTACTCTCCCTCTACCGGTCCTGTTTCCCCAATTTCGAGATCTTGGTACATCACAATTGGTATCAGAGCTAGGGTCTGGTCCGATTGTGCTTCCTCACCCTCTTGATCGTACCGGTAAATCCCATGGAAGGTTGCGGAATGCCTTCACGTTTGATCTGTTTAAATCCAGAAGCGGGTTCGTTGATTCAACGCGGGAGCATCAATGGCGCCGTCCCAGCCAGTGCACAGTCGTGAAAAGTAATTTTGGCGATCGAGGCATTTTAGGAGAGGCAGCTGAAGGAGCTTGAGGCGCTCAAGTTTGTGAGGGACAAAAATGAGGGGATTGACTCCATCTCATCGCGATTGGAGGGGACCGATAAGAGGATGGAGGAACGGGCGGGGAGAATTGATGCGGTGCAAGCAAAGGTGAATCTCACGATGAGTTCAATCGATGACGTCCGACATGAGCAAGTTTCTGCGCGAAAGAGAAAAAGACATCACAGCAGGCGACGACACCACTAGCAGCTGCAGATGGGTTACTATCATCACCGCCGCCACGCCCACCCCCTCCCTTACAAGTTTCGCAGATGCGGTTGCACACGGGCTCGTCTTTGACACAGCCAGATCCAGGGTGCGACGATGGGCAAACACTTGTGGTGCAGTCCACACACAGGCCATGGATGTTGAAGATGGATTTTTTGCGGTTCGAGGGTGGAGATGTTCGCATTTGGATTGATGGCCATGAAGCATATTTCCTGCTCTATGACATC
This sequence comes from Elymus sibiricus, assembly GCA_039707655.1. NCBI lineage: Eukaryota > Viridiplantae > Streptophyta > Magnoliopsida > Poales > Poaceae > Elymus > Elymus sibiricus. Next base: position 129,758,909 of record CM077666.1, on the reverse strand, counting down.
CTGGAGAATTTCAAGGTGACATCCGCCACTATGCATTTGGGAGGAGATGCGGCTCATTGGTATCACACATATAAACAGGAGATAGGACGGGTGGACTAGCGTCAGTTCAGTGGGGCTATAGTGCATGAATTCGACGCTCATAATCATCGAGGTATAATGAAGGCTCTGCTACTGCTCAAACAGGAAGGATGGTTGAGGAGCATAAGAGAAATTTTCTTCAGCTCATATATCAAGTGCGCTTGTATGATCCAGCTATCGGTGACACGTTCCTCGTCACTCGATTTATATTGGGCCTGAACGAAGAACTGCGGGGTGCCATGGAAATTTAGTTTCCGATAACGGTAGCAGCAATAGTGTTTGCAGCAATGTAGGAGGAGACCTTGCTCTGTGCTCACTCAACGCAGCCATTTCAGAAAACCAACTCCACTAAACCTGATAGTCGGGGTAAGGGAGCTTTGGCACTCTTGTCAGTTGAAGGACTATCGAGAGCTAATGGAATGTGCTTCAGTTGTGGCGAGAAGTTCACGTCGGGCCACATTTGTGCTAAACCTGCTGAAACACAAGCTAACGCAATGGTGGCAACATGAACTGAAATAGAGCACATACCTGATACAGTGTTGGATGTCATTGCTCTACATGAGGCAGTGGAAGAAGAACCGCTGCTCTCAGTCAATGCCCTGTCGAGTGCTGATCACTTGAAGACAATCAAGCTACGTGCTTTAGTGGGTAATCAGGTAGTGATCATTCTTTTGGACTCGGGCAGTACCCATAGTTTCATTGATGAGACCACTCTGTCCAGATTGAAGTTGCAGCCACAACAGCTACAGACATCTTTGTCAGTTAAGGTGGTAAATGGAGAATTGTTACCTTGCACTACTGAACTTTCGACACTGACTTGGTGGATACAGGGCAACACCTTCACTTATCCTATGAAAGTGGTGGAGTTAGGAGGGTATGAAATCATATTGGGAGTGGACTGGCTTGAATAGTGGAGTCCTATGACTTGTCATTGGACAGAAACATGGGTCAAATTTTTGTACAGAGATAGAGAGATTCAGTTGATAGACATTCAAACAAAGGAACATATTGTTTTGCATGAACTTTCAAGAGACTAGATAATTAAATGGCACAAGATAAATGACATCTGGGCTACAGTGATGCTCATGCCTCAAGAGGACCCAAATTCCACAGCACCTCCTGAAAGAATATAGCAACTAATCTATAAGTGTAAGCACATTTTTTAGGAACGAAAGTCACTACCTCCTCATAGAACTTTTAACCATACTATTCATTTGGTACCTGATGCTTTGCTTGTCAATTCGTGTCCATATAGATATCCACCTCTACAGAAAGATGAAATAGAAAGGCAAGTGGAATAAATGATCAAGTCTAGGCTAATTACACCAAGTATAAGCCCCTTTGCACCTCCGGTCCTCTTAGTGAAAAAGAAAGATGGCTCGTGGAGATTTTGCATTGATTACAGGAAACTAAGCGTAATAACTGTCAAAAACAAATTTCCTATGCCAATTGTTGAAGAGTTGTTAGATGAACTAGACAATCCCCCGCGTGTTGCAGCGGGATGGTAGTGTAGTAAACAATTTGAAAGAGAGGGGCACACGGTAAAGATAAAAAAATAAGAAAATAAAAATGAGAAATGTTTTGCAGCAGAAGAGCTTGATTTAATGTGTAACTCTAAAATAGAGTAGTGAGGATGACTCTCACCCCACGCGTTGCTGCGGTAACTTTGTTAAAAAATACGTAAGTAGTTGAAAAAATAACTAAATCTAATGAAAAGAAAGTATAAGCTTGAAAATCAATAAAAGAAAGTGTCTAAAAATATAATAAACCTTTTGAATTATAGTTAAAAATGCCATTTTGAACAAAAATATGAAGGTTGAATAACATGAATATAATGTGGCAGCGTTACATGCATAGACTAATGCAAAAATAATTGTAATTTATAAGCTAAATGCATGACTCGCTTACGTGGCAGATTTTGCATGGCTTAGTGAGAGAGAAGGCTTAAATGCATTGCTTAGTTGGACGTTGAGGTGGACACTTTGCATGTTGAGAGAACTGGGACCAACTTGCATGACTCGCTTATGTGGCAGATTTTGGATGGCTTAGTGGGAGAGAAGAGTTAAATGCATTGCTTGGTGGGACGTCGAGGTGGACACTTTGCATGTTAAAAGAATTGGGACCAACTTCTTAAGAATGTAAGATTAGCTTTTACATCATATTTTTGTAAGATTGATTTGAGGGTTGGGTACCACCAAATCAGAATGGTCCCAAAAGATGAATTCAAAACTGCCTTCAATTTTTTGGGACAATATCAATTCAAGGTGATGCCCTTTGGGCTTGCAATGGCTCCATCTACATTCCAGTGTGTTATGAATTATTATTTTCTTTGTACATCAGAAAAATTGTCCTGGTCTTTATGGATGACATCCTAGTGTACATCCCAACTCTGGAAGAGCATATGGAACATTTGAAATTAGTGTTTTAGATGCTCAAAGAGCACCAGTTCTATGCTAAGGAATCCAAATGCAATTTTGCTCAAACTCAGCTGGAGTACCTAGGCCACATCATTTCTGACAAAGGAGTGGCCATAGATCCCTCCAAAGCACACGCCAGTACCAACTAACCCTACTGAATTAAGAGGTTGTGGCACCCTGGCTCAGAGCAACCGGTTTACCTTGCATTGCCAGCCCATGGATCATGTCTTCTGGCAACACACAACAACTTGGTACAGAAAGATAACCGCTTTATTGATGCATAGGTTCGATAGTACATCAGATAGCGAGGACAAGCGGCACGCACGGTGCTGCTGCACATATGTACATTATTTAGTGAACATGATGAGGGCCTCGATCATAACGATACAGCTACGCGGCAGCGGAAAGACGACGTAGAGGGGCTCCATCTCACAGGGACACTGATGTGGACACGGCCTAGACTGCAATGCATGATGCAACTCCAACTCCGGTACGGCTTCTCCTGAAACTGGCATGACACGCCAGGTGAGTACTTTGAATGTACTCGCAAGCTCACACAAACAAAGCAACAATGGCAAACAATAACATGATGCTTAAGCAGGTTCATATGCAAGAACTTAACATGCTACTCATGAAGTGACAGTGCTGGTGAACAGGGTCTATCGGACCCACTTACCATCTTGGTTACTTCGTAACCACTATCATCATCTTACCGCGGTGATCGTCTCCGGATCACAAACGAAACCATCTCGATGGTTCCAACCACATCATCATCTTAACATGTGCCACAAGTATAACTTTAGTGTGCAGGTTAATTAGTTCTGTTGACCCACGGTGTGACCTACTACGAACTGTGTCCGTGACCGAGGACGCGGCTATCGATAGATTATATACACTCTGCAGAGGTTAGTACACTGTACCCACACCACAGAACCCATGGCCTCGAACTCCCATTCGGGTGGACCAACGGCGTTCCGACAGAACCAATCTATTGCCATGACACTCTCCCGGCCACTCTGACAAACTCCCCTTTGGGCTAAGTCCTGGGTGGCCCTGATGTCACCTCGTGACACCCAACGGCCACCGTCGTGGCAAAACAAAACGGTCCCAAACGGGGACAATGGTACCAAAACAATACGGGCACACAAGGCTATGCCTGCCTACCGGGCCAGGGCAGCGCAAGCGCATAACCTTCCCTAGTTGGAGGCACCGGCGAGAGGCACAACAACAGACCGAGAAAGGGCCTCCCCATAAAGGCAAATGTAGTTGCACTTGGGAAGCTCGATTCGGTGGCACCATGACTCGATCAACAGCATGTTCAAGTTGGATTATTATCAGGTTTCAACTTGCAAAGGAATATTTCCGAGTCATAGTATGCCATGAAAATGCAATGATATCCATATGCACCATTTCAACATAATGCCGGTATGAACTTACTCATGCTCATGATCATGTTACTCTACTGCATAGCTTAACCAAACAACTTAATACCACTGAAAACATAGCAAGCATAGCATGAAGATGAAATTAGCACAATTGATTTTATTATTAATTTTCTATATGCATTATATGGGACCATATTCAAGTGAAAATCATAATCATTGATATGTCATTCTTGCAAATATTTGTGTTGGCTTGCCTTAGTGCAGAGGAGGGTCAAAATCCTCCTGGTTCTCCTCAAGGCAGCAAGTTCCTTCTGGAAATAAATAAAAAGGCAAAAAGAAAATGTCACATAACACATTTAAATGCACCAGAAAATATCTACAGCAAGCAAAAATCTCATCTTTTGCATGCTGATAGAGGAGCTCAATACAAAACCAATGCAAAAAGAATCATCTCATTTGGAGTTATAGAATAAAAGTTATAGCTGGTCAAAGTTCAGTCAAATTTCTGAATTAAAATGATTTTTGAAAATAACCAGAGAGGGGTGACGTCGAAGGCGTATTTGCGGAGTGCGCCTCCACTTATACCGCTTCGACGGGTGAGCAGTGAGGCTGACAGGCGGGCCCCACTGGCAGGGTTAGGAGGGAGAGAGAGAGGCAGGGGACGGCGGCCCGGTCGCCGGTGGTTCTCCGGCGAGGAGGCCACGGCTGCCGCCGGCGAGTGGATGGATGGACGTGGTACTTCACGGCAAACACGCACGTACCCGTAGCTCGGTCGGGGATGGCCGGACGGCATCGCGGTGGTCGTCTCCAGAGGCGTCGGTGGAGGGGGCTCGTCGGAGTTGGCGATTCCGGCGAGGCAGGGGCGCTCCAGCAGTTCCAGCAGCATCAGCATGACCAGGAGAGCACCACGAACACGCCAGAGGGATTGGAAGGAGTCGAGGGGCGCCGGAGGAAGCAGAACGCCGAGAGGGGATCGGCGGCGAGCTCCGGTGCTGAACGGTGGCCAGAGGCCCGCCTGGCCTAGCCACGGTCTTCTACGGGCTGGTTTGTGATCAGTGGAGGTGGGTGGTGTGGCTAGATGAGCTCGGGAGTGGTCCTATATATAGGCACGGCCGAGGAAGGGTTCGAGGTCGCCGGAGAAGGCTCTGGAGCGGCGAGCAGCGACGAATGGTGCTCCGCGTGGATGGGAGAGGTCGAGGGGCTCACGCGCACACAAGGAAGGCAACGAGCCAAGCACAGGACGCGGGAGAGGGACGGTTCGAGCGCACAGGCGCACTGTGCTCTCTGCTCCGCCGTGTCCGCATCTGCAGCAGCTGGCTCCGGCGTCGGGGAGCTCCAGCGAGAGGTCAGGGGCGACGAGTCGAGGCAGGGGGAGCTCCAAGACAAGCTAGTTTGGGCGGGGGCGGACGCAAGCGACGAACAGAGGCTCTGCCGGCGTTCAGAGCGCGTCGAACGCAGGCTGGCACCGTGTCCACACGCGGTCACCGCGTGCACTGGCACAACGCGGCATGCTCGAGAGGTTCAATCGTGTTTGGCAACTTGTCCGTGCAGGATTTAGTCACACTGAGGGGTTGGATCACTTCCAGGTCGAAAGGATGAGACAGGAGCTCCTTGGCAAGTTTCTGGACAGAAACTTGTGAGGGCATTTGAGAGAATTCTAGAGAGAGTTAGGAGTTGAAACTTGGAGGTTAAGGGTTACTTAGGAAGGTTATCAAGCTATAAAAATTTCAGCTCAAGAGGATCAAGCAAAAATACACTTCCTTCACAAAGGGCCATTTCTGACCAGAATGGAAATGATTTTCTACAGCAAAAATATTCCACATGACCATGAAATATTGTTCACAGGAAGTTGGGCCAAGGTCCAAAGAATATTTGGGAATTTTCTCAGAATTTTAGGAGCAAGAAAAATAGGGGTTGCTTTGGAGCAGAAGTGAAAATAGTTCATTTTCAGAGAGAAAATGAATATTTTCCTTATAAGAAAAATATTCTAATGGCCATATTGAGATATATCAGAGAGCAAGAGAGGTTTTGGGAGTGAGAGGAGTCACTTGGGTGAACATCAAAGCAATACCCAAGTGCTAAGTCCAAATGAGTTAATTCAAAAACTCAGGTTCAAACCAAATTGCAATAAAAATCCAGAAAAAGAAAAAGGGCAAAAACCAGGGTGTCACAAACCTCCCCCCTTAGGATGAATCTCATCCTCGAGATTCGGTTGCTCGGGAAACAACTCAGGGTACGCTGTCCTCAAAAAGTCTTCTCTTTCCCAGGTAGCTTCACTCTCGGTATGGTGTTCCCACTGCACCTTGTAAAACTTTACTGACTTGCTGCGGGTGACTCTTTCCATCTCATCCAGTATTCGGAAAGGTTTCTGTTCATAAGTCAGATCCTTAGCAAGCTCTATTTCTGCCATATCAGTCCGTTTCTCAGGTGGTGAGATACACCTTCTTAACTGTGATACGTGGAAGACATTGTGTACTTCTGACAACTCGGGAGGAAGTTCCAGTTGATATGCCACTGTACCAACCTTGGACATGATCAGAAATGGGCCAATATACCTTTCATAGGTGTGACTCAGAGGTAAACATATTTACCTGGTTTAAAACTGATCTGTCGGTGCTTGGAATCATAGTAACTCTTTTGTCGAGACTTGGCCACTTGCAGTCTGTCTCGGATTTCCCGGACTTGCTTCTCAGCTTCCATCATCAAGTCAGTCCCAAAAATGCGGCTATCTCTGGTTTGAGACCAGTTTAACGAAGTACGACACTTGCGACCATACAGGGCTTCATAGGGTGACATCTTGAGACTGGTCTGATAGCTGTTGTTGTAAGAAAATTCCGCGAAAGGCAGACTGTCTTCCCATTTAGGTCCTTGAGCAAGGGCACAAGCTCGGAGCATATCTTCCAGTATCTGATTTACTCGCTCTGTCTGAGGGTGATAAGCTGTACTGTATTTCAATGCTGTCCCCAATGCTTGATGAAGACGAGACCAGAATGCTGAGGTGAAAAGAGACCCTCAGTCTGAGGTGATGGTTCTTGGTACTCCATGCAGACTGACGATTCTGGACACATAGAGTTGAGCTAATTGATCTGCCTCGTATGTGGTCCAGATTGGAATGAAGTGGGCCACCTTGGTCAGCATGTCCACCACAACCCATACGGCATTGTTGCCACGAGGAGTTTTGGGAAGACCGGTGATGAAGTCCATGCATACATCGTCCCATTTCCATTGTGGGACGGGTAAAGGTTGCAATAGCCCGGCAGGTTTCTGATATTCCGCCTTCACCTTATTGCATATATCACAGCAGGCGACAAAATATGCAATATCCTTCTTCATTCCATCCCACCAAAATATTTGCCTGAGGTCTTCGTACATTTTGGTACCGCCTGGATGGATCGAGTACGAGGATTCATGTCCCTCTGTTAATATCTTCTTCCTCAGATCTTCTACGTCGGGTATACAGATTCGCCCTCGAAACCGTAGAGTACCTTGCTCATCCATCCGGAAGTCTTGAGTCTTGCCGTCTTGCATTCGTGTGACATGATGTTGCAGGAATGGATCCTCTGCCTGGGCCTTGCGAATCTCTTCCTCAAGAGTGGGAGTGACTTCCAACATATTGGTGTAGTCGGCTTCAACAATGTTCAGGTTGAGATAGGCTATTTCTTCTTGTAGTTCGGAAGGCAAAGATTCCTTTAATGCATTTAATGCGACTGGTTTGCGACTGAGAGCATCGGCAACCACATTAGTTTTACCCGGATGATAATTTATTCCGAGGTCGTAATCTTTGACCAACTCAAGTCATTTTCGTTGTCGGAGATTCAAATTGGGTTGAGTGAATATGTATTTGAGACTCTTGTGGCCGGTGAATATTTGGCATCGCTTGCCGATGAGATAATGCCTCCAAATTTTTAAGGCATGCACAACTGCTGCTAGCTCCAAGTCATGAGTAGGATAATTTCCCTCATGTGGTCGTAGCTGTCTGGATGCATATGATGGAAATATGCCCTAGAGGCAATAATAAAGTTGTTATTATTTTATATTTCCTTGTTCATGATAAAGGTTTATTATTCATGCTAGAATTGTATTGACCGGAAACTTAAATACATGTGTGAATACTTAAACAAATACCGTGTCCCTAGTGAGCCTCTACTAGACTAGCTCGTTGATCAAAGATGGTTAAGGTTTCCTAACCATAGACATGAGTTGTCATTTGATAACGGGATCACATCATTAGGAGAATGATGCGATGGACAAGACCCATCCGTTAGCTTAGCATATGATCGTTCTGTTTATTGCTACTGCTTTCTTAAATGTCAAATACATGTTCCTCAGACCATGAGATCATGCAACTCCCGGATACCGGAGGAATACCTTGTGTGCTATCAAAAGTCACAACGTAACTGGGTGATCATAAAGATGCTCTACAGGTATCTCCGATGGTGTCTATTGAGTTGCAATGGATCGAGACTGGGATTTGTCACTCCGTGTTTCGGAGAGGTATCTCTGGGCCCTCTCGGTAATGCACATCACAGAAGCTTGCAAGCAAAGTGACTAAGGAGTTAGTTACGGGATGATGTATTACGGAACGAGTAAAGAGACTTGCCGGTAACGAGATTGAACTAGGTATGTAGATACCGACGATCGAATCTCGGGCAAGTAACATACCGATGGACAAAGGGAATTGTGTATGTTGTCATTCCGGTTCGACCGATAAGATCTTCGTGGAATATGTAGGAACCAATATGGGCATCCAGGTTCCGCTATTGGTTATTGACCGGAGAGGCTTCTCGGTCATGTCTACATCATTCCCGAACCCGTAGGGTCCGCACGCTTAACGTTCGTTAACGATATAGTGTTATATGAGTTATGTGAATTGGTGACCGAATGTTGTTCGGAGTCCCGGATGAGATCACGGACATGATGAGGAGCTCCGGAATGGTCCGGAGGTAAAGATTGATATATAGGACGACGATATTTGGACACCGGAAGAGTTTCGGAATGTACCGGGTTGGAATCGGGTCACCAGAAGGGGTTCCGGACACCCCGAGAGGTTAATGGGCCATATGGGCCAAAGGGGAGGAGCACACCAGCCCACAAGGGGCTGGCGCACCCCTCCTAGGCTACCGGCCAAGTGGGGAGAAGGAAAGGGGGGAGTCGGCCTCCCCCTTCCTTTCCTCTCCCCCCTTCCTTTCCCCCTCCGGCAAATATGGAAAGCGGGGCCGAATTGGGGAAGACCCCAAGTAGGATTCGGCCTACTTGGGGCGCCCCCTTGGCTGCTACCTCCTCCCCCCCACCTATATATATACGGGGAGGGGGGCGCCACACATCACCACGACAATTGCTTAGCCGTGTGCGGCGCCCCCCTCCACAGTTCCGTCCCTCGGTCATATTCTCGCAGTGCTTAGGCGAAGCCCTGTTGAGATAGCATCACCATCACCGTCACCACACCGTCATGTTGTCGGAACTCATCCACTACCTCGTCGTCTTACTGGATCAAGAAGGCGAGGACGTCACCGAGCTGAACGTGTGCAGAACGCGGAGGTGCCGTACGTTCGGTGCTCGGTCGGTTGGATCGCGAAGTTGTTCGACTACATCAACCGCGTTGTTCTAACGCTTCCGCTTACGGTCTACGAGGGTACGTAGACACACTCTCCCCCTCTCGTAGCTATGCATCTCCATGGATAAATCTTGCGTGTGCGTAGAATTTTTTTTGTTTTCCATGCAACGTTCCCCAACAGTGGTATCAGAGCCAGGTCTATGCGTAGATGATATGCACGAGTAGAACACAAAGAGTTGTGGGCGGTGATGTTCATACTGCTTACCATCAACGTCTTATTTTGATTCGGCGGCATTGTGGGATGAAGCGGCCCGGACCAACCTTACATGTCCACGTACATGAGACCGGTTCCATCGACTGACGTGCAACTTGTTTTGCATAAAGGTGGCTGGCGGGTGTCTGTTTCTCCTACTTTAGTTGAATCGAATTTGACTACGGCCGGTCCTTGAAGAAGGTTAAAACAGCAAACTTGATAATTCACCGTTGTGGTTGTTTTTCCGTAGGTAAGAACGGTTCTTGCTAGAAACCCGTAGCAGCCACGTAAAATTTGCAACAACAAAGTAGATGACGTCTAACTTGTTTTTGCAGGGTATGTTGTGATATGATATGGTCAAGACATGATGTGATATACATTGTTATATGAGATGATCATGTTTTGTAATATATATTGACAGCCGGCAGGAGCCTTATGGTTGTCTCTTTATTGTATGAAATGCAAGCGCCATGTAATTGCTTTACTTTATCGCTATGCGTTAGCAATAGTTGTAGAAGCAATAGTTGGCGAGACGACCACGTGACGACACGTTGATGGAGATCAAGATGATGGAGATCATGGTGTCATGCCGGTGACGATGGAGATCATGACGATGCTTTGGAGATGGAGATCAAAAGCACAAGATGATGATGGCCATATCATGTCACATATTTTGATTGCATGTGATGTTTATCCTTTATGCATCTTATTTTGCTTAGAACGACGATAGCATTATAAGATGATCCCTTCACTAAATTTCAAGATAAAAGTGTTCTCCCTGAGTATGCACCGTTGCTAAAGTTCGTCGTTTCGAAGCACCTCGTGATGATCGGGTGTGATAGATTCTACATTCACATACAACGGGTGTAAGCCAGTTTTACACAAGCAGAATACTTGGGTTAAACTTGACAAGCCTAGCATGTATAGACATGGTCTCGGAACACTGGAGACCGAAAGGTCGAACATGAGTCATATAGTAGATATGATCAACATGGAGATGTTCACCATTGATGACTATCCCATCTCACGTGATGATCGGACATGGGCTAGTTGATTTGGATCATGTATTACTTAGTTAACTTCAGGGATGATAATTTAAGTGGGAGTTCATTAGTAATTTGATTAATTGAACTTAATTTATAATGAACTTAGTCCTGATAGTTTTTGCATATCTATGTTGTAGATAAATGGCTCGTGCTATTGTTCCGTTGAATTTTAATGCGTTCCTAGAGAAAGCTAAGTTGAAAGATGATGGTAGCAACTACACGGACTGGGTCCATAACTTGAGGATTATCCTCATTGCCGCACAGAAGAATTACATCCTTGATGCACCGCTAGGTGATGGACCTGCTGCAGGAGCTGCTGCTGACGTTGTGAACGCCTGGCAGGCTCGATCTGATGACTAATCAATAGTTCAGTGTGCCATGCTCTACGGCTTAGAACCGGGACTGCAAAAGCTTTTTGAACGCCACAGAGCATATGAGATGTTCCAAGAGCTGAAATTGATATTTCAAGCTAATGCCCGGGTTGAGAGATATGAAGTCTCCAACAAGTTCTATAGCTGTAAGATGGAGGAGAACAGTTCTGTCAGTGAACACATACTCAGAATGTCTGGGTACCACAACCACTTGACTCAGCTGGGAATTGAACTTCCGGTTGAGACTGTTATTGACAGAGTTCTTCAGTCACTGCCACCAAGCTATAAAGGCTTCGTGATGAACTATAATATGCAAGGGATGGAAAAGACAATTCCCGAGCTCTTCGCGATGCTGAAATCGGCGGAGGTAGAAATCAAGAAGGAGCATCAAGTGTTGATGGTTAACAAGACCACTAGTTTCAAGAAGAAGGGCAAGGGAAAGAAGGGGAACTTCAAGAAGAACGGCAAACAAGTTGCCGCTCCCGCGAAGAAACCCAAAGCTGGACCGAAGCCTGAAACTGAGTGCTTCTACTGCAAAGGAACTGGTCACTGGAAGCGGAACTGCCCCAAGTATTTGGCGGATAAGAAGGATGGCAAAGTGAGCAAAGGTATATTTGATATACATGTTATTAATGTGTTCCTTACTAATGCTCGTAGTAGCGCCTGGGTATTTGATACTGGTTCGGTTGCTCATATTTGTAACTCGAAACAGGAGCTACGGAATAAGCGAAGATTGGCTAAGGACGAGGTGACGATGCGCGTCGGGAATGGTTCCAAGGTTGATGTGATCGCCGTCGGCACGCTACCTCTACATCTACCTTCGGGATTAGTTTTAGACCTCAATAATTGTTATTTGGTGCCAGCGTTGAGCATGAACATTATATCTGGATCTTGTTTATTGCGAGACGGTTATTCATTTAAGTCAGAGAATAATGGTTGTTCTATTTATATGAGTAACATCTTTTATGGTCACGCACCCTTCGTGAATGGTCTATTCTTGTTGAATCTCGATCGTAGTGATACACATATTCATAATATTGATGCCAAAAGATGCAAAGTTGATAATGATAGTGCAACATACTTGTGGCACTGCCGTTTAGGTCATATTGGTGTAAAGCGCATGAAGAAACTCCATACGGATGGACTTTTGGAATCTCTTGATTATGAATCATTTGATACTTGCGAACCATGCCTCATGGGCAAGATGACTAAAACTCCGTTCTCCGGAACAATGGAGCGAGCTACTGATTTGTTGGAAATAATACATACCGATGTATGCGGTCCGATGAATATTGAAGCACGCGGCGGGTATCGTTATTTTCTAACCTTCACAGATGATTTGAGTAGGTATGGGTATATCTACTTGATGAAACAAAAGTCTGAAACATTTGAAAAGTTCAAAGAATTTCAGAGTGAAGTAGAGAATCATCGTAACAAGAAAATAAAGTTTCTACAATCTGATCGCGGAGGCGAATATTTGAGTTACGAGTTTGGCCTTCATTTAAGAAAATGTGGAATTGTTTCACAACTCACGCCACCTGGAACACCACAGCGTAATGGTGTGTCCGAACATCGTAATCATACTTTATTAGATATGGTGCGTTCTATGATGTCTCTTACCGATTTTCCACTATCGTTTTGGGGTTATGCATTAGAGATAGCTGCATTCACGTTAAATAGGGCACCGTCTAAATCCATTGAGACGACACCGTATGAACTATGGTTTGGCAAGAAACCTAAGCTGTCGTTTCTTAAAGTTTGGGGATGCGACGCTTATGTGAAAAAGCTTCAGCCTGATAAGCTCGAACCCAAAGCGGAGAAGTGCGTCTTCATAGGATACCCTAAAGAAACAATTGGGTACACCTTCTACAACAGATCCGAAGGCAAGGTCTTTGTTGCCAAGAATGGGTCCTTTCTAGAGAAGGAGTTTCTCTCGAAAGAAGTGAGTGGGAGGAAAGTAGAACTTGATGAGGTAATTGTACCTTTTCTCGAATTGGAAAGTAGCTCATCAGACAAAACTGTTCCCGTGATGCCTACACCAATAAGAGAGGAAGATAATGATAAAGATCATGAAGCTTCAGATCAAGTTACTACTGAACCTCGTAGGTCGACCAGAGTACGTTCCGCACTAGAGTGGTACAGTAATCCTATTCTGGAAGTTATGTTGTTAGACAACGGCGAACCTACGAACTATGAAGAAGCTATGATGAGCCCAGATTCCGACAAATGGCTTGAGGCCATGAAATATGAGATAGGATCCATGTATGAGAACAAAGTGTGGACTTTGGTGGACTTGCCCAATGATCGGCAAGCCATTGAGAATAAATGGACTTTTAAGAGGAAGACAGATGCTGATGGTAATATTACTGTCTACAAAGCTTGACTTGTCGCGAAAGGTTTTCGACAAGTTCAAGGGGTTGACTACGATGAGACTTTCTCACCCGTAGAGATGCTTAAGTCTGTCCGAATCATGTTAGCAATTGCCGCATTTTATGATTATGAGATCTGGCTAATGGATGTCAAAACTGCATTCCTTAATGGATTTCTCAAAGAAGAGTTGTATATGATGCAACCAGAAGGTTTTGTCGATCCTAAGGGTGCTAACAAAGTGTGCAAGCTCCAGCGATCCATCTATGGACTGGTGCAAGCATCTCGGAGTTGGAATATACACTTTGATGAGGTGATCAAAACATATGGTTTTGTACAGACTTACGGTGAAGCCTGTATTTACAAGAAAGTGAGTGGGAGCTCTGTAGCATTTCTGATATTATATGTGGATGACATATTGTTGATTGGAAATGATATAGAATTTCTGGATGGCATAAAGGGATACTTGAATAAGAATTTTTCAATGAAAGACCTCGGTGAAGCTGCTTATATATTGGGCATCAAGATCTATAGAGATAGATCGAGACGCTTGATAGGACTTTCACAAAGCACATACCTTGACAAAGTTTTGAAGAAGTTCAAAATGGATCAGTCAAAGAAAGGGTTCTTGCCTGTCTTGCAAGGTGTGAAGTTGAGTCAGACTCAATGCCCAACCACGGCAGAAGATATAGAGAAAATGAAAGTCATTCCCTATGCCTCAGCCATGGGTTCTATTATGTATGCCATGCTGTGTACCAGACCTGATGTGTGCCTTGCCATAAGTTTGGCAAGGAGGTACCAAAGTAATCCAGGAGTGGATCACTGGACAGCGGTCAAGAATATCCTGAAGTACCTGAAAAGGACCAAGGATATGTTTCTCGTTTATGGAGGTGACGAAAAGCTCGTCGTAAAGGGTTACGTCGATGCAAGTTTTGACACTGATCCGGATGACTCTAAGTCACAAACCGGATACATATTTATATTGAATGGTGGAGCTGTCAGTTGGTGCAGTTCCAAGCAGAGCGTCGTGGCGGGATCTACGTGTGAAGCGGAGTACATAGCTTCTTCGGAAGCAGCACATGAAGGAGTCTGGATGAAGGAGTTCATATCGGATCTAGGTGTAATACCTAGTGCATCGGGTCCAATGACAATCTTTTGTGACAACACTGGAGCAATTGCCATAGCCAAGGAGCCCAGGTTTCACAAGAAGACCAAACACATCAAGAGACGCTTCAACTCCATTCGTGAATATGTCAAGGATGGAGACATAGAAATTTGCAAAGTACACACGGATCTGAATGTGGCAGACCCGTTGACTAAGCCTCTTCCGCGAGCAAAACATGATCAGCACCAAGACTCCATGGGTGTTAGATTCATTACTATGTAATCTAGATTATTGACTCTAGTGCAAGTGGGAGACTGATGGAAATATGCCCTAGAGGCAATAATAAAGTTGTTATTATTTTATATTTCCTTGTTCATGATAAAGGTTTATTATTCATGCTAGTATTGTATTGACCGGAAACTTAAATACATGTGTGAATACTTAAACAAATACCATGTCCCTAGTGAGCCTCTACTAGACTAGCTCGTTGATCAAAGATGGTTAAGGTTTCCTAACCATAGACATGAGTTGTCATTTGATAACGGGATCACATCATTAGGAGAATGATGTGATGGACAAGACCCATCCGTTAGCTTAGCATATGATCGTTCTGTTTATTGCTACTGCTTTCTTAAATGTCAAATACATGTTCCTCAGACCATGAGATCATGCAACTCCCGGATACCGGAGGAATACCTTGTGTGCTATCAAACGTCACAACGTAACTGGGTGATCATAAAGATGCTCTACAGGTATCTCCAAAGGTGTCTGTTGAGTTGGCATGGATCGAGACTGGGATTTGTCACTCCGTGTTTCGGAGAGGTATCTCTGGGCCCTCTCGGTAATGCACATCACAGAAGCTTGCAAGCAAAGTGACTAAGGAGTTAGTTACGGGATGATGTATTACGAAACGAGTAAAGAGACTTGCCGGTAACGACATTGAACTAGGTATGTAGATACCGATGATCGAATCTCGAGCAAGTAACATACCGATGGACAAAGGGAATTGTGTATGTTGTCATTGCGGTTCGACCGATAAGATGTTCGTGGAATATGTAGAAACCAATATGGGCATCTAGGTTCCACTATTGGTTATTGACCGGAGAGGCTTCTCGGTCATGTCTACATCATTCCCGAACCCGTAGGGTCCGCACGCTTAACGTTCGTTGACGATATAGTGTTATATGAGTTATGTGAATTGGTGACCGAATGTTGTTCGGAGTCCCAGATGAGATCACGGACACGACGAGGAGCTCCGGAATGGTCCGGAGGTAAAGTTTGATATATAGGACAATGATATTTGGACACCAGAAGAGTTTCGAAATGTACCGGGTTGGAATCGGGTCACCGGAAGGGGTTCCGGACACCCCGGGAGGTTAATGGGCCATATGGGCCAAAGGGGAGGAGCACACCAGCCCACAAGGGGCTGGCGCACCCCTCCTAGGCCGCCGGCCAAGTGGGGAGAAGGAAAGGGGGGGAGTCGGCCTCCCCCTTCCTTTCCTCTCCCCCCCTTCCTTTCCCCTTCCGGCAAATGTGGAAAGGGGGGCCGAATTGGGGAAGACCCCAAGTAGGATTCATCCTACTTGGGGCGCCCCCTTGGCTTCTCCCTCCTCCCCCCCACCTATATATATACGGGGGGGGGGGGGGCACACATCACCACGACAATTGCTGAGCCGTGTGCGGTGCCCCCCTCCACAGTTTCGTCCCTTGGTCATATTCTCGCAGTGCTTAGGCGAAGCCCTGTTGAGATAGCATCACCATCACCGTCACCACACCGTCATGTTGCTGGAACTCATCCACTACCTCTTCATCTTGCTGGATCAAGAAGGCGAGGACGTCACCGAGCTGAACGTGTGCAGAATGCGGAGGTGCCGTACGTTCGGTGCTCGGTCGGTTGGATCACGAAGTTGTTCGACTACATCAACCGCATTGGTCTAACACTTCCGCTTACGGTCTATGAGGGTATGTAGACACACTCTCCCCCTCTCGTAGCTATGCATCTCCATGGATAGATCTTGCGTGTGCGTAGAATTTTTTTTGTTTTCCATGCAACGTTCCCCAACAGCATATGCTACAACCTTGCCATCTTGCATGAGTACGCATCCTAGGCCTTTACGAGATGCGTCGCAGTACACGTCGAAGCTTCGATAAATGTCTGGAAGCGTCAACACGGGTGCTGAAGTTAAACGAGTCTTCAATTCATTAAAGCTCTTCTCGCAGTCCGTAGACCATATGAACTTTTGTTCCTTCTTGAGCAGCTCTGTCATTGGTTTAGAAATCTTGGAAAAGCCTTCAATAAAACGGCGGTAATAACCAGCAGGCCCCAGAAAACTTCTGATCTCGGTCACAGTTGTAGGTGCTGGCCTCTTTAGCACATCCTTGACTTTGCTTGGATCCACGGCTATCCCTTCGGCAGAGAGAACATGCCCCAAGAATTCTACTTGCTTAAGCCAGAATTCACACTTGCTGAACTTTGCATATAACTGATGATCACGGAGTCTTTGCAATACTGCTTGGAGGTGTTGTTTATGCTCTTCTTCTCCCTTGGAGTATATGAGGATATCGTCGATGAAGACCACCACGAACTTGTCCAAGAAATCCATGAACACTTTGTTCATCATATGCATGAAGAAGGCAGGGGCATTTGTCAGGCCGAAAGACATGACTGTGTATTCATATAGACCGTATCGAGTGGTGAATGCGGTCTTAGGAATATCTTCCTTCTTGATATTGAGTTGATGGTACCCAGTCCTTAAATCAATCTTAGAGAATATTCGAGCTCCATTCAGTTGATCGAACAAATCATCAATCCTGGGGAGCGGGTGCTTGTTCTTGATTGTGACATCATTGAGCTGGCGGTAGTCGACACACATCCGAAGGCTACCATCTTTCTTGTCCACAAATATGGAAGGTGATCCCCATGGTGAAAAGCTAGGGCGGATGTACCCCTTCTTGAGCATCTCATCAAGTTGCTTCTTTAGCTCAACTAACTCGGATGAAGGCATCCGGTAATACTTCTTGTATATTGGTGCTGTCCCTGGCACGAGATCAATAGCAAACTCGAGCTCACGATCTGGTGGCATTCCTGGCAATTCCTCAGGAAATACGTCTGGGAACTCACTGACCACTGGAATTAATGCCATGTCTGAGGTTATAGCTGTAAAAATCATCTCCTTTTTGGGCATGGTTCGGCGAGCCACAAACTGCGCTGCTTGTCCTGCCGGATTTATTAATGTAACTTCTCTTGTTGCACAGTTGATGCAGACCTGATGCTTGGTCAGCCAATCCATTCCCAGTATAACATCCAACTTTGTGGATTCAATTGCGACCAGTGTAGCAGGGAAAACAATTCCATGGATCTTTATCTCCAAGCCACAGCATACCACATTTGTTTTGAGCATGGATCCCGGGGATTGACCATCATGCATTTCTCAAGAAGAGCGCAAGAAAACTGGTTTTGGGCAACAAAACTCCGCGAAATAAAAGAATGGGAAGCCCCAGAGTCAAATAAAATTGTTGCAGGTATGTTATTAACAGGGAACATACCAATGGCCACTTCGGGGTTTTCTTGGGCTTATTCGGTGGAGAGATGATGCACTTGGCCTTGGATAAGCTCTTGCGTTGGGAAGGATTCCATGTGGTTGACTTGAGACTTGAGTGGTGTATTCGGTTTGCCATTCTTGGGACACTGTCTTGCATAGTGACTGGTTTGTCCACAAGAGAAACAGGCGTTGTTGCGCTGGCAATCCTCCCGTACAGGGTTGGTCACAACATTCTTGACTCGGTTGTCTGTCTTGTTAGTATTCTGCTGCCATGTTAGCTTGAACTCAAACTGGGGTTGCTGCCAGGTACGAGCCTTCTGCACTGGCTGTCCATCCTTCTTGGACACGAACTTGCGTTTGCGGTCGTCATAAGCTGGCTTATTATCATGGACGAGCTTATGTTCCCGTTCTGCAACAAGGGCCTTGTTCACCAAAGTCTGGAAGTCTGGAAAGTCGAGCATGCTGAGTGTGCATCGGAGGTGCTGATTGAGTCCTCCAAGGAATCGGTCGATCTTCCTTTCTTCGGTGGCCACATCATTCAGAGAATAACGAGCCAAGTGATTGAACTTGTTTAAATATTCACTTACTGACAGGTTCCCTTGGGTGAGAGCAAGAAATTCATGTTGCTTGACCTTCATGATGCCGGCGGGAATGTGGTACTTGCGGAACTTGTCCTTAAATTTATCCCAAGTGATCTCGTCGTCCGCAGGCCACATAGCTTTAGTATTGTCCCACCATATAGCAGCGGCTCCTTCAAGGTAATGAGTAGCAAATGGAACTTTGTCAATTTCTTTGGTGCGAGCAATTTCTAGCTTCTTCTCAATAGTCCGCAGCCAGTCGTCAGCTTCCAAGGGGTCGACAGCTTGATTGAAACTGGGAGGCTTAGTCCCATGAAAATCTGACAACTTGGAGTGATTACCATACTG
The DNA here is from genome assembly GCA_039707655.1 of Elymus sibiricus. Lineage (NCBI taxonomy): Eukaryota > Viridiplantae > Streptophyta > Magnoliopsida > Poales > Poaceae > Elymus > Elymus sibiricus. The sequence goes on along the minus strand of CM077666.1, from coordinate 129,739,865 downwards.
ATTTCCATTCTGTCCCACCATAGCCTGTACACTCCTTAGTAACTCAAGCAAATCCTAGTTTCTTCTTTCCTCGAACATCCGCATAATCTGCTCTGTGGTAGGTGGATGTGGTGGAGGAGGTGGTGGTGGTTGATATGGTTCGGGGGAATGTCCCGCCTGTCTGGCAGAGCGACGAACGGGAGCATCGTCACCCACCTGACTGCTACTACCTCCTCTTGTCATCCTATTTATGTTTCCCAATATGAAGCATCGAGATGAGCAACATCCATAAATGGGGAAGAAAAGCAAGCGACAAAATCCGAAAGGAAAGCGACAAGAAACCAAGGCGAATAAAAAGAAGGTCCAACATAATTATACATAGACTCATACATGAAAGGAAATAGCATGACAGGTACGACTACATTCATACAACCAAGCATCATGACAATCTTAGGTACTCTGAAGATCTAGTGCTCCGCTGATCCTGTTGGGATCTCCCCGGACTCGGTCTCGGATACTGAACTGACGACGTTAACGGAAACCTCCGGGTTAAAGGAAACACGACGAAGCTGCCTCGAGGGCTCTCGCTCAGGGGCAGGTGCGGGATGAGTCTGAAGCATAGGGGCGCCGGGAGTAGCGAGAAGTAAAGTTCAATCGGCAGGAGACTCGTGAGGAGTCACTGTCGAAGTGTCCGAGTTACTCTGAGGGGTAACCGGAGTAGCTGGCGGAATAGTAGCTGGAGGAACAAATGGGGTAAACCCAATAGTGGGTGGAACGAAACCAGATCTAGCGGCAACCAGAGCTGTACGAGCACGAGTCAACTCTCGGGCCAACTCGAAAAGCAGAAGATAACTAGGAGTGATGTAGCGAGAGAGGTGGCTAGATGAACGGTCGCACACCGGATCAATAGGAGGGAAGCGAATACACCCATTATCGAACATGGACGGGTAGTAGTAGAAACCTGGATGAGTCTGCATCTGGATCTCGTTGTAGCGCAGGTCAACGATAGCCTCGAATGTAGTGAACTGAACAGCCTGTCCTGGTGTAGAAGCGAAACCACTCCTAGAGGTATGAGTGTAAGCGCCGGTCGGAGAACTGTGGTGCATGGTGACCTCCGCGTGGTACTCGTACACTGAGTCTGCCAGTCGCTCCTGGTACACCGGGTCCGCGCCATCAGGGTAGAGTCAATGCCACACGTTCCGAAGAAGATGTGGAGAAGTGTACGGTGCTGGATCAGACTGGTACGGGTACGACACTGGAGCCATCTACACTCACAATCATTAGTCGGTTAGTAATAAAAATAAACTATATGCATGCAATGCAATCAATCAGATGCAAACATAACCTACCGGCAATCAGCACTACTAACTACCGTTTTTCTAACGCGTTGGCTATCTAGGGTGTCCTATAGTCAGCGCGGCTCTGATACCAAGCATTGTGGCACCCCGGCTCAGAGCAACCGGTTTACCTTGCATTGCAAGCCCATGGATCATGTCTTCTGGCAACACACAACAACTTGGTACAGAAAGATAATCGCTTTATAGATACATAGGTTCGATAGTAGATCAGATAGCGAGGCCAAGCGACATGCACGGTGCTGCTGCACATATGTACATTATTTAGTGAACATGATGAGGGCCTCGATCACAACGATACAGCTACGCGGCAGCGGAAAGACGACGTAGAGGGACTCCATCTCACAGGGACACTGATGTGGACACGGCCTAGACTACGATGCACGATGCAACTCCAACTCCGGTACGGCTTCTCCTGAAACTGGCATGACACGCCAGGTGAGTACTTTGAATGTACTCGCAAGCTCACACAAACAAAGCAACAATGGCAAACAATAACATGATGCTTAAGCAGGTTCATATGCAAGAACTTAACATGCTACTCATGAAGTGACAGTGCTGGTGAACAGGGTCTATCGGACCCACTTACCATCTTGGTTACTTCGTAACCACTATCATCATCTTACCACGGTGATCGTCTCCAGATCACAAACGAAACCATCTGATGGTTCCAACCACATCATCATCTTAACATGTGCCACAAGTATAACTTTAGTGTGCAGGTTAATTAGTTCTGTTGACCCACGGTGTGACCTACTACGAACTATCTCCGTGACCGAGGACGCGACTATCGATAGATTATATACACTCTGCAGAGGTTAGTACACTGTACCCACACCACAGAACCCATGGCCTCGAACTCCCATTTGGGTGGACCAACAGCGTTCCGACAGAACCAATCTATTGCCATGAAACTCTCCTGGCCACTCCGACAAACTCCCCTTTGGGCTAAGTCCTGGGTGGCCCCGATGTCACCTCGTGACACCCAACGACCACCGTCGTGGCAAAACAAAACGGTTCCAAACGGGGACACAAGGCTATGCCTACCTACCGGGCCAGGGCAGCGCAAGCGCATAACGTTCCCTAGTTGGAGGCACCGGCGAGAGGCACAACAATAGACCGAGAAAGGGCTCCCCATAAAGGCAAATGTGGTTGCACTTGGGAAGCTCAATTCGGTGGCACCATGACTCGATCAACAACATGTTCAAGTTGGATTATTATCAGGTTTCAACTTGCAAAGGAATATTTCCGAGTCATAGTACGCCATGAAAATGCAATGATATCCATATGCACCATTTCAACATAATGCCGGTATGAACTTACTCATGCTCATGATCATGTTACTCTACTGCATAGCTTAACCAAACAACTTAATACCACTGAAAACATAGCAAGCATAGCATGAAGATAAAACTAGCACAATTGATTTTATTATTAATTTTCTATATGCATTATATGGGACCATATTCAAGTGAAAATCATAATCATTGATATGTCATTCTTGCAAATATTTGTGCTGGCTTGCCTTAGTGCAGAGGAGGGTCAAAATCCTCCTGGTTCTCCTCAAGGCAGCAAGTTCCTTCTAGAAATAAATAAAAAGACAAAAAGAAAATGTCACATAACACATTTAAATGCACCAGAAAATATCTAGAGAAAGCAAAAATCTCATCTTTTGCATGCTGATAGAGGAGCTCAATACAAAACCAATGCAAAAAGAATCATCTCATTTGGAGTTATAGAATAAAAGTTATAGCTGGTCAAAGTTCAGTCAAATTTCTGAATTAAAATGATTTTTCAAAATAACCAGAGAGGGGTGACGTCGAAGGCGTATTTGCGGAGTGCGCCTCCACTTATACCGCTTCGGCGGGTGAGCAGTGAGGCTGACAGGCGTGCCCCACTGGCAGGGTTAAGAGGGAGAGAGAGAGAGAGGCAGGGGACGGTGGCTCGGTCGCCGGTGGTTCTCCGGCGAGGAGGCCACGGCTGCCGCCGGCGAGTGGATGGATGGACGTGGTACTTCACGGCGAACACGCACGTACCCGTAGCTCGGTCGGGGATGGCCGGACGGCGTCGCGGTGGTCGTCTCCAGAGGCATCGGTGGAAGGGGCTCGTCGGAGTTGGCAATTCCGGCGAGGCAGGGGCGCTCCAGCAGTTCCAGCAGCACCATCACGACCAGGAGAGCACCACGAACACGCCAGAGGGATTGGAAGGAGTCGAGGGGCGCCGGAGGAAGCAGAATGCCGAGAGGGGATCGGCAGTGAGCTCCGGTGCTGAACGGCGGCCAGAGGCCCGCCTGGCCTGGCCGCGGTCTTCTACGGGCTGGTTTGTGATCAGTGGAGGTGCGTGGTGTGGCTAGATGAGCTCGGGAGTGGTCCTATATATAGGCGCGGCCGAGGAGGGGTTCGAGGTCACCGGAGAAGGCTCTGGAGCGGCGAGCGGCGACGAATGGTGCTCCGCGTGGATGGGAGAGGTCGAGGGGCTCACGCGCACATAGGGAAGGCAACGAGCCAAGCACAGGACGCGGGAGAGGGATGACTCGAGCGCACGGGCGCACTGTGCAATCTGCTCCGCCGTGTCCGCGTCTGCAGTAGCTGGCTCCGGCATCGGGGAGCTCCAGTGAGAGGTCAGGGGCGACGAGTCGAGGCAGGGGGAGCTCCAGGACAAGCTGGTTTGGGCGAGGGCGGACGCACGCGACGAACAGAGGCTCTGCTGGCGTTCAGAGCGCGTCGAACACAGGCTGGCACCGTGTCCACACGCGGTCACCGCGTGCACTGGCACAACGCGGCGCGCCCGAGAGGTTCAATCGTGTCTGGCAGCTTGTCCGTGCAGGGTTTAGTCACACTGAGGGGTTGGATCACTTCCAGGTCGAAAGGATGAGACAGGAGCTCCTTGGCAAGTTTCTGGACAGAAACTTGTGAGGGCATTTGAGAGAATTCTATAGAGAGTTAGGAGCTGAAACTTGGAGGTTAAGGGTTACTTAGGAAAGTGATCAAGCTATACAAATTTCAGCTCAAGAGGATCAAGCAAAAATCCACTTCCTTCACAAAGGGCCATTTCTGACTAGAATGGAAATGATTTTCTACAGCAAAAATATTCCACATGACCATGAAATATTTTTGCACAGGAAGTTGGGCCAAGGTCCAAAGAATATTTGGGAATTTTTTCATAATTTTAGGAGCAAGAAAAATAGGGGTTTCTTTGGAGCAGAAGTGAAAATAGTTCATTTTCAGAGAGGAAATGAATATTTTCCTTATAAGAGAAATATTCTAATGGCCATATTGAGATATATCAGAGAGCAAGAGAGGTTTTGGGAGTGAGAGGAGTCACTTGGGTGAACATCAAAGCAATACCCAAGTGCTAAGTCCAAATGAGTTAATTCAAAAACTCAGGTTCAAACCAAATTGCAATAAAAATCCAGAAAAAGAAAAAGGGCAAAAACCAGGGTGTCACAGAGGTTTTCTGGGACTTAAAAAGATATGGCATTTTAGCAACACCATCAACTGCACTATTATGGAAGAAAACCTTCCCATGGAATGATGAGGCCCAACTTGCTTTCCACGCATTTAAAAGGGTAATGACAACCATAGTTGTGCTCCTATTGACAGATTTCACTAAACAATTTATTATAGAAACAGGTGCATGTGCAACTATCATTGGAGAAATCCTCACACATGATGGACATCCTATAGTTTCTTACAAGAAGGCCTTGAGAGTGCAGAACCATCAGCTCTCAATCTATGAAAATGAATTCTTGGCAATCATCATGGCTGTAGAGAAAGGGAGAATGTATTTTAGCAGGAGTCCTTTCATCATCAAACTGGTCATCAAAGTTTTTTCATTTAGGGGACCAGGTGCTATCCACCGAATTACAGAGAAAGGCAATGCCAAAATTGGTCGGGCTAGAATTCAAATTTCAATACAAGAAAGGAGTAGAGAACAGTGCTGCTGATGCTCTATCTAGAGTGGGTCATCTCATGACCACTCAAATTATTTCTCAGGCTCAACTAATGAAGTCTACTACACAACTTGTTCTTGTAGACTCGTCTTGGGCCTCCAAGCGCAGAGTTTTGTAGGACAGCGGCAATTTTCCCTCAAGTGGATGACCTAAGGTTTATCAATCCATGGGAGGCGTAGGATGAATATAGTCTCTCTCAAGCAACCCTGCAACCAAATAACAAAGAGTCTCTTGTGTCCCCAACACACCCAATACAATGGTAAATTCTATAGGTGCACTAGTTCGGCGAAGAGATGGTGATAAAAGTGTAGTATGGATAGTAGATATAAGTTTTTGTAGTGCGAACAATAAAAAACAGCAAGGTAACTAGTAGTAAAAGTGAGCACAAACGGTATTGCAATGCTTGAAAATGAGGCCTAGGGTTCATACTTTCACTAGTGCAATCTCTCAACAGTGCTAACATAATTGGATCATATAATTATCCCTCAATATGCGATAAAGAATCACTCCCAAGTTCCTATTAGCGGAGAACATAAGATAGAAACTGTTTGTAGGGTACGAAACCACCTCAAAGCTATTCTTTCCAATCTATCTATTGGGCTATTCCTATAAGTGTCACAAACAACCCTAGAGTTCGTACTAAAATAACACCATATGACACACATCAACCAACTCTAATGTTACCTAGATACTCCAATGTCACTACAAATATCCATGAGTTAATTATACGATATGCATCAAACAACTTCATAATCATAATATTCAATCCACACAAAGAACTTCAAAGAGACCCCAAAGTTTCTATCGGAGAAAAGATAATGAAAACGTGCATCAACCCCTATGCATAGATTACCCCAATGTCACCTCGGGAATCCGCGAGTTGAGTGCCAAAACACACATCAAGTGGATCAATATAATACCCACTTGTCACCACGGGTATTCATACGCAAGACATACATCATGTGTTCTCAAATCTGAATATTCAATCCGACAATAACAAAACTTCAAAGGGAAAAGATTTGATTCATCACAACAAGGATGGAGAGGGGAGAAACACCATATGATCCAACTATATTAACAAAGCCCGCGATACATCAAGATCGTGCCATCTCCGCGCGTGAGAGAGAGATCAAACACGTAGCTACTAGTACATATCCGTAGCCTCGAGGGTGAACTACTCCCTCCTCGTCATGGAGACCACCGAGATGATGAAGATGGCCTCCAGTGATGACCCCCTCCCCTCCGGCAGGGTGCCGAAATAGGGCTCCAGATTGGTTTTCTTTGATACAGAGGCTTGCGGCGGCGGAGTCCAAGTTCTAGGTTAACTTTCGGGGTTTTTGGTATTTATAGGATTTTTTGGCGTTGGATTCACGCGAGGGGGGCCTCAGGGGGCCCACACAGCACCAGGGCGCGCCAAGGGGGGTGGCGCGCCCCTGTGCTGTGTGGGGCCCCTGTGGCTCCTCTGGTCTCCTCCCGAAGCTTCGTGGGTTCATTTTCCTCCAGAAAAAATCGTTAAAAAGTTTCATTGCATTTGGACTTCATTTGATATGGATTTTCTGGAAAACCAAAAACAAGCAGAAAACAGCAACTGGCACTGGGCACTAGGTCAATAGGTTAGTCCATAAAAATCATGTAAATGCCATACGAAAGTGCACCAAAATCATGCAAAACTATAGTAAACATGGCATGAATACTTCATAAATTATAGAAACGTTGGAGACGTATCAGCATCCCCAAGCTTAATTCCTGCTCGTCCTCGAGTAGGTAAATGATAAAAGAAATAATTTATGAAGTGTGAATGCTAGCATAGTGCATAAGTTTGATCAATGATAATTTCAATCACCTTTTATAGCATCATAACAGCAACTTATTCTCATAAAACTCAACATGATAAAGTAGCAATCGATTCACATATTATGGCTCAAAACAATGCATTCACTTGAAACTTAACAACCTATGTTCTTAGTCACTGATAACCCAAAAGTGTAGGGGATCAATTGTAGCTTTTTCGATAAATAAGAGTGTCGAACCCAACGAGGAGCTAAAGGTAGAATTAATAAACCCTTCAAGTTCTATCGACCACCGATACAACTCTACGCGCACTTGACGTTCGCTTTACCCACAACAAGTATGAAACTATTTTGTAGGTGTGATAAGATAGTTTGCAAGAATAAAACTAGAATTACTTTGAAAGAATAAAACTACGAATAAATTGCAAGATAATAAAAGCTAGTAGGAAAGTAGAAAGCTTTTGTAACACAAGAGAAAGATTTGTCCGTAGGCAATCGATAACTAGATCGGTATCCTTGTTGCAATTCTATATGAGGGAGAGGCATGAGCTAACATACTTTCTCTACTTGGATCATATGTACTTATGATTGGAACTCTAGCAAGCATCCGCAACTACTAAAGATCATTAAGGTAAAACCCAACCATAGCATTAAGTATCAAGTCCTCTTTATCCCATATGCAACAACCCCCTTACTCGGGTTTAAGCTTCTGTCACTCTAGCAACCCACTATAAGTGAATTATGAACATATTGCAACACCCTACAGCGGGGATCCCTCACGCTTGCGTGACACGGAGAGCACCATAGGACAGCACCAATAATAAAACATACAACTCAAACCGATCACGATCATCAATCAACCCATAGGACAAAACAGATCTACTCAAACATCATAGGATAGCCATACATCATTGGGAAATAATATATAGCATGAAGCACCATGCTTAAGTAGAGATTACAGCGGGGAGAAGAGGTGTGGATGTTTGTGTTGACGGTAGCAAGGTTGTTGGTGTAGATCGCCATCCCGATCGTTCCCCCGGCGGCACTTCGGCGCCACCGGAAGAGAGGGGGAGAGAGCCCCCACTTCTTCTCCTTCTCCCATGGCCTCCTCCCTAGGTGGGAGGAGGGTTCTCCCTCTGGTCCTTGGCCTCCATGGCGGCGGAGGGGCGAGAGCCCCCTCCGAGATTGGATCTATCTCTCTGTTCTCTTCTGTTTCGCGTTCTCGTTTTATGTCCTTTCACCATTTCTTTTATAACCGGAGATCCGTAACTCCAATTGCACTGAAATTTTAACATAATTTTTTTCCGGATATAAGCTTCCTTGCGCACGAAGGAGACCCCCAACCGACTCACGGTGTGGCCACATGGCACCACCGAGCGCCCCAGGGGGGGCGCGCCCAGGTGCCATGTGGGCACCGTGGGCCTCCGTTTGCGTTGCTTCCACCTCCCAAAAATCATAAATATTCCAAAAATGATCTCCGTAAAATTTTATTGCATTTGGACTTCGTTTGATATGGGTATTCTGCGAAACAAAAAACATGCAACAAATAGGAACTGGCACTAGGCACTGGATCAATATGTTAGTCCCAAAAATAATATAAAATGTTGCCAAAAGTATATGAAAGTGATATAATATTGGCATGAAACAATCAAAAATTATAGATACGACGGAGACGTATTAGCATCCCCAAACTTAATTCCTGCTCGTCCTCGAGTAGTTAAATGATGAAAAAGATAATTTTTGATGTGGAATGCCACCTAGCATAAACTTGATCACATGTCTAGTCATGGCATGAATATTAAGATACAGGTGATTCAAAGCAATAGTCTATAGTTTGACATAAAGACATCAATACTCGGGCATCCCAACAAACAATCATGCTTTTCAAAATATCAATGATAATGAAAGTTATCCCTACAAAATCATATAGTCCTGTCATGCTCTATCTTCTTAACATAAAAATATTTTATCATGTACAACCCCGGTTTTAGCCAAGCAATTGGTTCATACTTCTAACGTGCTTCAACATTTTCAACTCTCACGCAATACATGAGCGCAAGCCATGGATATAGCACTAGGTGGAGTAGAAAGTGGTGGTAGGTATCAAATAATGAAAGTGGAGAAGTAGAAAGTCTCGCATCAACTCGACGGATCGACGAGCTATGGAGATGCCCATCAATCGATATCAATGCGAGGAGTAGGGATTGCCATGCAACGGATGCACTAAGAGCTATATGTGTATGAAAGCTCAAAATAAAACTAAGTGGGTGTGCATCCAACTTGTTTTCTCATGAAGACCTCGGGCATTTAAGGAAGCCCATCATCGGAATATACAAGCCAAGTTCTATAATTAAAATTTCCCACTAGTAAATGAAAGTGACAACATAGGAGACTCTCTATATGAAAAACATGGTGCTACTTTGAAGCACAAGTGTGGTAAAGGATAGTAACATTGCCCCTTCTCTCTTTTTATTTTTCATTTTTTTTCATTTTTTTTCTTTTTTTCTTTTTCTCTTTTTCTCTTTTTCTCTTTTTTTCTCTTTTTCCTTTTTTTCTTTTTCTCTCTTTTGTCCGGAGTCTCATCCCGACTTGTGGGGGAATCATAGTCTCCATCATCCTTTCCTCACTGGGACATGCTCTAATAATGATGATCATCACACTTTTATTTACTTACAACTCAATATTACAACTCGATAAAAACTATACAAGATGACTCTATATGAATGCCTCTAACAATGTGCTAGGATGTGCAATGATCTAGCGTAACAAAGATATCAAAAAAATGGACAAGCCATGAAAATATCATGCTAGCTATCTTACGATCATGCAAAGCAATATGAAAATGAATGCTCAAGTCATGTATATGATGATGATGGAAGTTGCATGGCAATATATCTCGGAATGGTTATGGAAATGCCATAATAGGTAGGTATGGTGGCTGTTTTGAGGAAAAGGCTTATGTGTGATTGAGCGTATCATATCACGGGGTTTGGATGCACCGGCAAAGTTTGCGCCAACTCTCAAGGTGAGAAAGGGCATAGCACGGTACCGAAGAGGCTAGCAAATACGAAAAGATAGGAGTGCGTATAATCCATGGACTCACATTAGTCATAAATAACTCACATACTTATTGCAAAAGTTTAATTATCCCTCGAAGCAAAGTACTACTACGCATGCCCCTAGGGGGGAGGTTGGTAGGAGTTAACCATCGCGCGCCCCGACCGCCACACAAAGGAGACAATCAAAAATAAAGCATGCTCCAACTTCATAGCATAACGACAGACCATACGTGCATGCTTCGGGAATCACAAACCTTAACACCAATATTCTTACTAAACCACAATCATTCACTAGTACCTCCCATGTATTACTATCTCCGTATCGCAAAACTATTGCAAGGAATCAAACATATCATATTCAGTGATCTACAAGTTTTACGTAGGATTTTATGACTAACCATGTGAATGACAATTCCTGTTGACTCTCTAAACAGATATAAGTGAAGCAAGAGAGTTTAATTCTTTCTACAAAAGATCACACTCTAACAAATATAAGTGAAGCACAAGAGCATTCTACAAATAACGGTTTTTTATGTGAAGAGAAGCAGGCATCCAAACTTCAAAAGATATAAGTGAAGCACATGAAGCTTTCTATAAAGTCATACTCAAAAGATATAAGTGAAGTGCATGAAGCATTCTATAAATCAACCAAGGACTATCTCATACCAGCATGGTGCATTATTAAAAGAAAAATAAAAAGCACACGATGCTCCAAGTAAAACACATATCATGTGACGAATAAAAATATAGCTCCAAGTAAAATTACCGATAGATTGTAGACGAAAGAGGGGATGCCTTCCGGGGCATCCCCAAGCTTAGACGCTTGAGTCTTCCTTGAATATTACCTTGGGGTGCCTTGGGCATCCCCAAGCTTAGGCTCTTGCCTCTCCTTATTCCTTTATCCATCGTAGTCTCACCCAAAACTTGAAAACTTCAATCACACAAAACTCAACAAAACCTTTGTGAGATCCGTTAGTATAATAAAGCAAATCACTACTTTAAGTACTGTTGCAAACCCATTCATATTTTGTTTTTGCATTATACCTACTGTATTCTAACTTCTCCATGGTTCATACCCACTGATACAATCCATAGTTTCATCAAAACAAGCAAAACAATGCATCAAAAACAGAATCTGTCAAAAACAGAACAGTCTGTAGTAATCTGAACATTCACCATACTTCTTTAACTCCAAAAATTCTGAAAAATTAGGAAAACCTGGAAAATTTGTATATAAATCATGTGTAAAAAATTCAGAAGCTTTTGATGCTCTGATGATTTTATAAAAATTCTGGACTGGGCACAAAAGTTTCTCTTTTTGCACAGAATCAAGCAACTATCAACCAAATCATCCCAAAGGTCTTACTTGGCACATTATTTTTATATTACAATGATTTATACAAGGGGATAATTATTTTTGTTGAAAAGTTTCTGTAATTCAAGATTTGCAAAGTTTCCATGGGCATGAACAAAGTTCAAGGAGTTCCCCCACTTCAACGGTGCTCGTCTTTCTTACTTTCACTTCCCTTTTTGAAAAGTTTTGGTTCCCCTCTATATTTTTTTGTTTTTAAACTATTTGAAAGCACTCAACATATAAATGACTCTCTAAAACTTCCGGGTTGTCTCCCAGGCTGCGCTTTCTTTAAAGCCATTAAGCTAGGCATAAAGTGCTCATGCAACCGATCCACCTGGATCCCAAGGTATATCAAAGCCAATTTTAATTAGCAATGATTTGTAATTTAGCAATGAGCAAAAAGAAACATAAAACATGCAAAGACGAAGTCTAACTCTCTTCCTATGCATTGGCATGTCATAAAAGAACAATTCATCCACATCAAGTAAAGGCCAATGCATAGTATAAGCAGTTTCTTGCAATTCTGTTGTATTGAAAACATAGAGAGGCGGAGATGTAGTTCCTCTCTCATAATAATTGCAAGTAGGAGCAGCAAGCGCATGCATATTATAATCATCAAAACCATAATGTGTAATAGTAAAAGGCAACCCATCTATATAATCCTTAATAAGTGCAAACTTCTCCAATATAGTGTAGTTAGGAGAATTCAAAAGGATAATAGGACTATCATGCGTGGGTGCAAGAGCAACAATTTCATGTTTAACATAAGGAACTATAGCAAGTTCATCTCCATAAGCATCATTCATATTGGCATCATGGCCACAAGCATAGCAAGCATCAAGTTCATCAAAAAGGGATATTTCAAACGAATCCAAGGGATCATAGCATTCATCCTTCGGTAAGCACGAAGGGAAATTAAACAATGTATGAGTTGAAGAGTTACTCTCATTATAAGGTGGGCACGGGTAGCTAATCCGCTCTTCCTCCCTTTGTTCTTCACTCTCCTCCTCATCTTTTTCATCTTTTGAGCTCACAATGACAGGAATTTCTTCTTCCATAGATTCCTGCAAGATATTAGTCCCTTCTTGGATAGCGGAGACTTTCTCAATAAAAGCATTAATATTGGCATTATCTTTATAATTCTGATAGCAATATTTAAGCATAGCTAAATTTTCAGATCTGTAAACAGCATCATCATAATTTTCATACTCCTTAAACAAACATTTAATTTCACAAGCACCCATAAAAGCAACAAATTCTTCTATTTGTTCCACATCATAGTAATCATAAATACCTTTAGCATAAGAAGCCAAGGTTTCATTATCATTAAACTCACAAGAAAAGGGAAGGTGTTTAGCCTTCATCCTAGAGCAACAAGTATAATCATATCTCAAGCATAGATTCCAAGCATACCATTTCAACATTCCAATTTGATCCTATAAGAGTTTCCCTTTTTGAGTCAAGCGATAATCCCTAAAGTATTCACGTTGATCCAACGTGACTCCCATTATCAAGTTGAATGGGGTTTTCTCGGGATTATCAAAGTAGTGTATAATATTTTCCACATAACCAGCATCGAGGGTTTTAGGAGGTTCCCCATCTCCATGAGCAGCAACTACAATTAATTTTTTTAGTGTTTCGTGTTCCATATCCATAACTAAAGATAGAGAACAACTTAGAACAGAAAATAAAACTACTTAGTGATAAAGCAAACAAGCACACACAAGAATATCAACCCCACGCTATTGCTCCCCGGCAACGGCGCTAGAAAAAGGTCTTTATAACCCACTAGTGTAGGGGATCAATTGTAGCTTTTTCGATAAATAAGAGTGTCAAACCCAATGAGGAGCTAAAGGTAGAATTAATAAACCCTTCAAGTTCTATCGACCACCGATACAACTCTACGCGCACTTGACGTTCGCTTTACCCACAACAAGTATGAAACTATTTTGTAGGTGTGATAAGATAGTTTGGAAGAATAAAACTAGAAGTACTTTGCAAGAATAAAACTACAAATAAATTGCAAGATAATAAAAGCTAGTAGTAAAGTAGAAAGCTTTTGTAACACAAGAGAAAGATTTGTCCGTAGGCAATCGATAACTAGATTGGTATCCTTGTTGCAATTCTATATGAGGGAGAGGCATGAGCTAACATACTTTCTCTACTTGGATCATATGCACTTATGATTGGAACTCTAGCAAGCATCCGCAACTACTAAAGATCATTAAGGTAAAACACAACCATAGCATTAAGTATCAAGTCCTCTTTATCCCATACGCAACAACCCCCTTACTCGGGTTTAAGCTTCTGTCACTCTAGCAACCCACTATAAGCGAATTATGAACGTATTGCAACACCCTACAGAGGGGATCCCTCACGCTTGCACGACACGGAGAGCACCATAGGACAACACCAATAATAAAACATACAACTCAAACCGATCACGATCATCAATCAACCCATAGGACAAAACAGATCTACTCAAACATCATAGGATAGCCATACATCATTGGGAAATAATATATAGCATGAAGCACCATGTTTAAGTAGAGATTACAGCGGGGAGAAGAGGTGTGGATGTTGGTGTTGACGGTAGCAAGGTTGTTGGTGTAGATCGCCGTCCCGATCGTTCCCCCGGCGGCAATCCGGCGCCCCCGGAAGAGAGGGGGAGAGAGCCCCCCTTCTTCTCCTTCTCCCATGGCCTCCTCCCTAGGTGGGAGGAGGGTTCTCCCTCTGGTCCTTGGCCTCCATGGCGGCGGAGGGGCGAGAGCCCCCTCCGAGATTGGATCTATCTCTCTGTTCTCTTCTGTTTCTCGTTCTCGTTTTCTGGCCTTTCACCGTTTCTTTTATTACCGGAGATCCATAACTCCGATTGCGCTGAAATTTTAACATGATTTTTTTGGATATAAGCTTCCTTGCGCCCGAAGGAGACCCCCAACCGGCTCACGGTGTGGCCACATGGCACCATCGCGCGCCCCAGGGGGGGCCGCGCCCAGGTGCCATGTGGGCACTGTGGGCCTCTGTTTGTGTTGCTTCCACCTCCCAAAAATCATAAATATTCCAAAAATGATCTCCGTAAAATTTTATTGCATTTGGACTTCGTTTGATATGGGTATTCTACGAAACAAAAAACATGCAACAAACAGGAACTGGCACTAGGCACTGGATCAATATGTTAGTCCCAAAAATAATATAAAATGTTGCCAAAAGTATATACTCAATTACCATTTAGTCTTCTATGATTGCTAGTACTCAAAGCATATTTTTAGAACAAATGGCATCCATCGAACACAGAGAAAGATAGGGGCTTAATGTGTCGCCTCCCAACTTATTTATCATAGAGATAATTGTCAACAATAATAAATCATGATCAAATATATTTGACTGGTCATATGTTCCTAGATCTTTCCCTACCACATGATGCTTACCAACTAGAGAATAGGTTGGAATAAGGAATTGACTCAACAAAAATAAATAACATGAAAGTAAATAGCATAAAGGTAAATAACATGAAGTAAAAGATAGGCCCTTCGCAGAGGGAAGCAGAGGTTGTCATGTGCTTTTTTATTTTTGGGTAAACAATCTCTTAATGCAAAGGAACGTCACGTTGTATTGCCCCTTGTGATAGCAACCTTTATTATGCAGTCCGTCGCTTTTATTTCTTTACCATCACAAGTTCGTACAACGCTTATTTTCCCTTACAATAAAAGATCATATTTAATTTAGGAGCAATTTTTATTGCTTTTTGCACCGATGACAACTTATTGAATGATCTTATTCAATCCATTGGTAGATATGGTGGACACTCATGGCAAGAAACTGGGTTCGAGGGTTTTTGGATGCACAAGTAGTATCTCTACTTAGTACGAATTTTTGGCTAGCAAAAGATCCTAAGCAAGCACCACATGTTGGAGGATCCATAACAATATAACTTCTATGCAATTATACCCAAACATAACTCATTACGTTGTCTTCCTTGTCCAACTTCAACTAATTTGCTCAAGTTTGAAAATAATTAATGGGTATTCACAATCATAAAATATGTCCAAGATAATATATTTATATGTGAAAGGTCTCTTCCTTATACTAATCATTCATGAATTTCTTGTATGACTAATATTGTGATTGTCAAGCTTCAATAGATTTCACCATCTAAACCCAATGTGAAGCTACTACTAGGAATGATACAAGCACATGAAGCACATATAGTTTCAACTTTGTGATATTCAAGTCTTTCACAATTTACTCATAGGATATGATTGAAGAACAAGATTAAATGACAAACTACTCCAAAAAGATATAAGTGATGATCAAGTGAGTAGTTAAGTAAATAGGTAGCTATGTGAGGACTCTCTCTCATTTGAAAATTTCAGATAAAAGTATCTTATTAAAACAGCAAGCAAAATGAAATTAAAAGGACACACCAAGAATAGCACATCTCATGTGAAGAAGAAAAACTTAGGCTCAACGAAAACTGACCGATAGTTGTTGGAGAAGAAAGGTGGGATGCCTACCGGGGCATCCCCAAGCTTAGTTGCTTGAGACTTCTTGGAATATTAACTTGGGATGCCTTGGGCATCCCCAAGCTTGAGCTCTTGTGTCTCCTTAATTCCTCTCATATCGCGGTTTCTCCAAATCTTAAAAACTTCATCCACACAAAACTCAACAAGAACTCGTGAGATAAGTTAGTATAAATCAATGCAAAGGCTTATCATTCTCTACTGTAAAAAATCACTAAAATTATAATTTAACATTGCATACTAAATGCCTCTGCATATTTAATACTCCTATCCTCAAATAGAACCATTAAACAAGCCAACATATGCAAACAATGCAAACATAACAGCAATCTGTCTAAATAGAACAGTCTGTAAAGAATTAAGCAAGATCCATACTTAATTAACTACAAAAATTCTTAAAATTTACCACACTGTAGATAATTTACAATAGCGTACTGTGTCAAAATATCAAGATTTTATGACATCCTGACTTTTCTAGGGAATTTTTGCAATAACAGCAAACTTTCTGTTTTGAAACAGCAACTCATGAACGTGCAAGCTAAGCATGGTAAAGGCTATACTTGACATTTTTATTGAAATAAAAGATACAAAACTTTGTCCTAAATAACAGAAAGCAAATTTCAACAAAAGAAAATGACGCTCCAAGCAAAACACATATCATGTGACGAATAAAAATATAGTCCCAAGTGAGGTTACCGATAATGTTGAAGACGAAAGAGGGGATGCCTTCCGGGGCATCCCCAAGCTTAGAGGCTTGAGTCTTCCTTGAATGTTACCTTGGGGTGCCTTGGGCATCCCCAAGCTTAGGGTCTTGCCACTCCTTATTCTCCTCATATCGATATCTCACCCAAAACTTGAAAACTTCAGTCACACAAAACTTAACGGAATTTCGTGAGATAGGTTAGTATAATAAATACATCAAAACATTTAGGTACTGTCAAGAAAAGATCCATAAATGTTCACACATAATTCCTACTGTAATATATCATTTCCACAATTTATATCACTTAATATAAGCTATGGAAATGCTAAAACAAGCAAACTATGCAAACAAGGCAGATTCTGTCAAAAACAGAACAGTCTGTAATGATGGAATATTTGACTATACTTATGTAACTTCACAAATTCTAAAAAATTAGGACAGAGTAACCAATTTGGAAACCAATACTGTGTAAAAAATTCAGAAGTTTACCACGCTCGAGTAAGAAATAGAAAATCAAATACTTGGCGCAAAAGTTTCTGTTTTTGCACAGAATCAAATCAACAAGTATTTGCACTATCCCAAAGGCTTTACTTGGCACATTATTGAAATAAAAGCTATAAAACATGATTACTACAGTAGCATAATCATGTGACACACAAAAACAGTAGGTATAAGTGTTGGGTTGTCTCCCAACAAGCACTTTTCTTTAATGTCTTTTAAGCTAGGCATGATGATTTCAATGATGCTCACATAAAAGATAAGAATTGAAACATAATGGGAGCATCATGAAACATATGACTAGCACATTTAAGTCTAACCCACTTCCTATGCATAGGGATTTTGTGAAAAAATAATTTATCGGAGCAAGAATCAACTAGCATAGGAAGGCAAAACAAGCATGACTTCAATACTTTCAACACAAAGAGAGGAAACTTGATATTATTGCAATATGTAAAAGCATAAGTTCCTCCCCCATAGTAATTTTCAGTAGCATCATGAATGAATTCAACAATATAACCATCACATAAAGCATTCTTTTCATGATCCACATGCATAGAAAATTTATTACTCTCAACATAGGCAAATTTCTTCTCATTCATAATAGTGGGAGCAAACTCAAAAAAATAACTATCATGAGATACTTGATTGACATAATCAAATTGAACATTAAAATCATGATGACAGGATTCATGGTTATCATTATTCCTTATAGAAAACATGTCATCACAATAATCATCATAGATAGGAGGCATGCAATCATTATAACAAATTTCCACATCAAATCTTGGGGGACTAAAAATATCATCTTCATGAAAAATAGCATCCCCAAGCTTGGGACAAACATTAATTGCAGCAAATATATTCTCAAACACATCATCCTTATCAAGCATAGCATCCCCAAGCTTGGGACTAGCAAATATATTCTCAAACACATCATTCTCATCAAGCATAGCATCCCCAAGCTTGTGGCTTTGCATATCATTAGCATCATGGATATTCATAGAATTCATACTAACAACATTGCAATCATGCTCATCATTCAACGATTTTATGCCAAACATTTTATTAAATTCTTCTTCTATCAATTGAGCACAATTTTCAGAATCCTTATTTTCAAGAAAGACATCATAAAGGTAAAGCATTTCATGCAACTTCAATTCCATTTTTTTGTAGTTTTCTTTTATAAAACCAAACTAGTGATAAAACAAGAAACTAAAAGATTCAATTCCAAGATCTAAAGATATACCTTCAAGCACTCACCTCCCCGGCAACGGCGCCAGAAAAGAGCTTGATGTCTACTACACAACTTGTTCTTGTAGACTCGTATTGGGCCTCCAAGCGCGGAGTTTTGTAGGACAGCGGCAATTTTCCCTCAATTGGATGACCTAAGGTTTATCAATCCGTGGGAGGCGTAGGATGAAGATAGTCTCTCTCAAGCAACCCTACAACCAAATAACAAAGAGTCTCTTGTGTCCCCAACACACCCAATACAATGGTAAATTGTATAGGTGCACTAGTTCGGCGAAGAGATGGTGATAAAAGTGTAGTATGGATAGTAGATATAAGTTTTTGTAGTGCGAACAATAAAAAACAGCAAGGTAACTAGTAGTAAAAGTGAGCACAAACGGTATTGCAATGCTTGAAAATGAGGCCTAGGGTTCATACTTTCACTAGTGCAATCTCTCAACAGTGCTAACATAATTGGATCATATAATTATCCCTCAATATGCGATAAAGAATCACTCCCAAGTTCCTATTAGCGGAGAACATAAGATAGAAATTGTTTGTAGGGTATGAAACCACCTCAAAGCTATTCTTTCCGATCTATCTATTGGGCTATTCTTATAAGTGTCACAAACAGCCCTAGAGTTCATACTAAAATAACACCATACGACACACATCAACCAACTCTAATGTCACCTAGATACTCCAATTGAAAGAACATGCGCTGCCCCCATGTTTGGTTTTGGTAATTGATGACAATCCCTATGGACTAATGGTTGCCTTGAGTTATATTTGAAGGGTTTGTCCATAGGCATTGCTTGAAGACCATTTGTTGGTTTCAAGGTTATTAGAAGAAGAATATGTGTTGACCAAGGTGCTATTCAAGGATTTATCCAAAGATTGGTCATGTGAGTGTTGAGCCTATTGCAAGCATGTCTTGAAGAAGAAGGTTGTGTGAACATTCATGTTTACCTTCAAGACATCATCCTAATGAAGAGAGTTGGAAAGATTCAAGGTTGATCAAGAATAAGTACAACGAGTGATTCAAGTTGATCAACACACAAGGCGTAGAAGATGTACCGAGAGGGATCAAGTGATCCCATGGTATGGTAAGCATTGTCCATTACGCTTTGTGTACTAACCCATTGTCTACGTGAGAGTTCTATGTGGGGTTAGGTATGTTTCCATGGGCTTGCGTCAAGAGGAAGATCTCATTCAACCCATGGAGGATGACATCAAGTGGTGATCGTCATCAAGTTTGCGGTGTGCAAGCTCAAGAGGTGCATCACGAAGAGATCAAGAGCTTGAAGCTTGCCGTCCATTGTTGTGACAATGGACTTGTGAATATGTGCCGAAGAGTGGCTCACCCATAGTGGAGTATGGGGGAGCAATCAACTAGTCTTCATCGAGCCGGCGCAATCAAGAAAGGTGGTCCAACTTGAGGAGGTCAAGATCGTCATCATCTAGCTCAAGTGGACTATGCGCAAGGCAAAGGTTTTCCCTTGATAGGTTTTCTATTTAACCGGTCTCATGGTGGTAGTTGGGAGACCGGGTTATAGGATCGATAGCCGTACTATCAAGGGGGGCTCTCAAGTGAGTAACTTGATCGTTTCGTTCGTAGAGAGCTCAAACCATTGCATCCTTGCATCATCTTTCTTGGTTCTTGTTTGGTGTTTCTCTTTGTGAGTTTTTGAGCTTGTGGTCATCTTCATGACAAGCTCGAGTTCATCGAAAACGGAGTTCATATATGCATCTTCTATGATGTTTTCGATGTTGGAGTTTATGCCGGTTCTTCATTCATAGAGGTTTCTCATCTCTATATCTTAGGCATATCTCCCCTGCCACTTCTTATTATAACCTTGAGTTTGCTCAATTCAAAGCTCATTTGCAGAAGTTATGGCAGTTCTGGTTTTATTTGTATCCTCTGTTTTCTGTGGATTTTCAGTGGCATGCAAGCGGTAGTACCGCTGGTGCCCACGGTAGTACCGGTTATGCGGTAGTACCGCTGGGTATTTCCGTGGCACTGCCGCTTGGGGTTTCCCCGAGCGTGCAACTCTCTGTTGCCAGTTTCCCATTCACAGTAGTTGCACGGTAGTAGCACGGTAGTACCGCTCTGGCGGTACTATCGCCCTTACTACCGCCGCCACTACCGCTTGCGGGGTTTCCTCAGTGCACGCTTCTGTTTCCATTTTCCCTTAAGCGGTAGTAGAGCGGTACTAGGACGGTAGTACCGCTTCGCACGGTACTGCCGCCCTGGCTGCCTCTACTACTGCTGCCTCTCCTGGTCTAAACCCCCTAAGCGGTAGTACCGCCAGGGGCAGCGGTAGTACCGCTCCGGCGGCACTACCGTGGTACACTTAGTGTGTTTCAGGCCAGTGTTTGGTTGTACCGCCTAAGCGGTAGTACCGCTCCGAGGAGCGGTAGTACCGCTTGGCTGCGGGCAGAGGGCAGATAACGGTTGGATTTTTCCCCACCTATAAAAGGGGGTCTTCTTCCCCATTGGACCTTAATCCTTCTAGCTCGTGTTCTTCCCCCATTGTTGACCTTCTTCGAGCTTGCTATCTCTCAATCCCTCCAATGATTCTTGCTAGTTCTTGAGGGAAAAGAGAGAGGAGATCTAGATCTACGTTTCCACCAATAACTTTCTCCTCTATGTGAGGGGAACCCCTTGGATCTAGATCTTGGAGTTCTTGGTGTTCTCCTTCTTGTTCTTCCTCTCATATTCCTCCATAGCTTTCGTTGCTTTGGTGGGATTTGAGAGTGAGGGACTTGGGCACTCCGTGTGCCCTTGCCATTGCATTTGGTGCATCGGTTTGAGTTCTCCACGGTGATACGTGGTAGTGAAGTTTGAGAAGCTTATTACTCTTGGGTGTTTGAGCACCCTAGAGCTTGTTCCTCTTGGGTGCTTTGGCGCCCTAGAAGGTTGGTGGTGCCTCGGAGCTCAATCATTGTGGTGTAAAGCTCCGGGCAAGCGTCGGGGTCTCCAATTAGGTTGTGCAGATCGCCCCGAGCAATTTGACGGGTACCGGTGACCGCCCCCAAGGGTTGCCAAAGTGTACGGGTTCGGTGACCGCCCCCAAGGGTTTCCATTTGTACGGGTTCGGTGACCGCCCTCAAGGGTCCCTTAGTGGAATCACGGCATCTTGCATTGTGCGAGGGCGTGAGGAGATTACGGTGGCCCTAGTGGCTTCTTGGGGAGCATTGTGCCTCCACACCGCTCCAAACGGAGATTAGCATCCGCAAGGGTGTGAACTTCGGGATACATCATCGTCTCCGCGTGCCTCGGTTATCTCTTACCCGAGCCCTTTACTTATGCACTTTACTTTGTGATAGCCATATTGTTTCTTGTTATATATCTTGCTATCACATAGTTGTATATCTTGCTTAGCATAAGTTGTTGGTGCACATAGGTGAGCCTAGTCAATTTAGGTTTTGTGCTTGTCAAATTAAACGCTAATTTTTTTCCGCATTTGTTCAAGCCTAAACCATAATTATTTTAAAGCACCTATTCACCCCCCCTCTAGGCGACATCCACGATCTTTCACCAATGTCACCACAAGTATCCATGAGTTAATTATACGATATGCATCAAACAACTTCATAGTCATAATATTCAATCCACACAAAGAACTTCAAAGAGACCCCAAAGTTTCTATAGGAGAAAATAT
Organism: Elymus sibiricus; assembly: GCA_039707655.1. Classification (NCBI taxonomy): domain Eukaryota; kingdom Viridiplantae; phylum Streptophyta; class Magnoliopsida; order Poales; family Poaceae; genus Elymus; species Elymus sibiricus. Next base: position 129,717,760 of record CM077666.1, on the reverse strand, counting down.
AATGAAAACGTGCATCAACCCCTATGCATAGATTACCCTAATGTCACCTCAGGAATCCGCGAGTTGAGTGCCAAAACATACATCAAGTGGATCAATATAATACCCCATTGTCACCACGGGTATTCATACGCAAGACATACATCATGTGTTCTCAAATCTGAATATTCAATCCGACAATAACAAAACTTCAAAGGGAAAAGATTTGATTCATCACAACAAGGATGGAGAGGGGAGAAACACCATATGATCCAACTATATTAACAAAGCCCGCGATACATCAAGATCCTGACTGATGACCCACAAGTATAGGGGATCAATCGTAGTCCTTTCCATAAGTAAGAGTGTCAAACCCAACGAGGAGCAGAAGGAAATGACAAGCGGTTTTCGGTAAGGTAATTTCTGCAAGCACTGAAATAAGCGGTAATGGGTAGTTTGATAGCAAGATAATTTGTAACGGGTAACAAGTAACAAGTGTAAATAAAGTGCAGCAAGGTAGCCCAATCCTTTTTATTGCAAAGGACAGGCCAGAACAAGTTCTTATAGTAAGGAAAACATTCTTGAGGACACACGGGAATTTCATCTAGTCACTTTCACCATGTTCGTTTGATTAGCGTTCACTACTTTGATGATTTGATATGTGGGTGGACCGGTGCTTGGGTGTTGTTCTTACTTGAATAAACCTCCCACTTATGATTACCCCCTCTTGCAAGCATCCGCAACTACGAAAGAAGAATTAAGATAAAATCTAACCATAGCATTAAACGTGTGGATCCAAATCAGCCCCTTACGGAATAGCGCATAAACTGGGGTTTAAGCTTCTGTCACTCTAGCAACCCATCATCTACTTACTACTCCACAATGCATTCCCTTAGGCCCATGAATGGTGAAGTGTCATGTAGTCGACGTTCACATGACACCACTAAGAGAATCACAACATACATATCATCAAAATACCGAACGAATACCAAATTCACATGATTACTTGTGACAAGACTTCTCCCATGTCCTTAAGAACAAAAGTAACTACTCACTCATCATCATGATGTTCAAGATCAAAGGGGTATTGAATAACATAATGGATCTGAACATTTAGTATTTCACCAAGTAAACCAACTAGCATCAACTACGAGAAGTAATCAACGCTACTAGCAACCCACATGTACCAATCTGAGGTTTTGATACAAAGATTGAATACAAGAGATGAACTAGGGTTTGAGATGAGATGGTGCTGTTGACGATGATGATGAAGATTGGTCCTCCCACGATGAGAGGGTTGTTGGTGATGACGAAGGCTTCGATTTCCCCCTCCCGGAGGGAAGTGTCCCTGGCAGAATCTCTCCGCCGGAGAGCAAAAGTACTCCTGCTCTAGTTCTGCCTCGTGGCAGCGGCGCCTCGTCCCTAAAGTCTCCCCTTATTTTTTCTAGGGTAAAGTGACTTATATACCAAAAGATGGGAGCCAGAGGTCGGCCAGGGGCCCCACACAGCACCAGGGCGCGCCCCCGGGGGGGGGGGCAAGTGCCATGTGGGCACCTGGTGGCTCCCCTCTGGTATCTTTTCTGTCCAGTATTTTTTATATATTCCAAAATAATTCTCCGTAAAATTTTAGCTCATTTGGAGATGTGAAGAATAGGTATCTCTGCTGTAGCTTTTTCAGGCCCTGAATTCCAGCTGCCGGTATTCCCCCTCTTTGTGTAAACCTTGCATATTAAGAGAGAAAAGGCATTAGAATTACTCCATAAAGTGTTATATTGATTAAAAACTTTATAAATAAGAATAGGAAAACATGATGCAAAATGGACGTACCAACTCCCCCAAGCTTAGACCTCGCTTGTCCTCAAGCGAAAAACCGAAATCGAAAAGCATGCCCACATGCTTAGAGAGAGAGGTGTCGATAAAACAAAATACGGACATAGAAGCATCATGAACATTATCACAACAGCAATAAGTATTATCATAAACTTCTCATAAGAAAGTAACAATTCACCACGATATTGAAGTATAAAGCATAAACTTTCTTGAAAACTAACAAACTATGTTCTCAGTCAACAATGCAATTGCAATTCATCATATTTTCAGGAAGGGTCACATATAGGAGCCTTTTGGCAAGTCCACATACTCAACCATCATTTAGTCTTTTATGATTGCTAACACTCACACAATACATATGGGGCAAAAAGTTTCATCCAGACACATAGAAAGATAGGGGCTTATAATTTTGCCTCCCAACTTATTCACCTCAAGGGTGATGTCAACAATAATAAATTATGATCACCCATATTCAACTGGATATATGTGCCTAGATCTTTCCCCATCACATGATGCTTGCCAAAGAGTTAAATAAAAGGGAATAGAGGGAACAACTATTGACTCTTTGCATAAAAAGTAAATTCAGAAAAGTAAAAGATAGGCCCTTCGCAGAGGGAAGCAGAGGTTGTCATGCGCTTTTAGTTTTTGGATGCACTAACTCTTAATGCAAAGGAACGTCACGTGATATTGCCCCTTGTGATAGCAACCTTTATTATGCAGTCTGTCGCTTTTATTCTTCACCACGACAAGTTCGTACCACGCTTATTTTCCCTTACAATAAAAGATCATACACATTTAGGAGCAATTTTTATTGCTTTATGCACCGATAACAACTTACTTGAAGGATCTTACTCAATCCATAGGTAGGTATGGTGGACTCTCATGGCATGAGTTTGGTTAAAGGGTTTTGGATGCACAAGTAGTATTCTACTTAGTGCGGAATTTTGGCTAGCAAAGATATTGGGCAAGCACCACATGTTGGCGGACCCATGAAATTATAACATCTATGTGAATAAGAACAAGCATAACTCATTACGTTGTCTTCCTTGTCCAACATCAATCGTTTGGCATACAATACATAATGGGGGCTCACAATCATAAAAGATGTCCAAGATAGTGTATTTGCATGTGAATCCTCTCTTCCTTTATTAACTTTTTCATGAATTGCACCATTGACCAATGCTATGTTTGTCAACCTTCAATAAATTTTACCACTTATACTTTTCTTTATGTGATGTCATTACTCACCATAAGATTAGCATATGATCTATTTCATTATTTTCATTGCCTTGATTGAAAACATAAAAGTAGAGAAGCAAAACTCAAACTACTCTTTATATAACTCTCACTCATTACATAGATAGATAGATCATGAAACTAACACTCGAAAATAGATCATATCAAACTTTTATTCAACTAAAACACGAAGTAACTAAGGATCAAACTAAAAATAGGTAAAGATGATAAAAGTGATGGTGATACGATACCGGGGCACCTCCCCCAAGCTTGGCACAAGCCAAGGGGAGTGCCCATACCCGTGTGATCAAGCTTCCTTCTTCGGTGATGGTGATGTGGCAATCTTGTCCTTTAGTTCCATCAAAGCTATCAATCTGCGGTTCACGCTCCGAAGGGCCATGTTTTGTTCCTCCAACAAAATAACTTCACGAGTGAGATAAGTATTACGAACACAGATTGTTTCGAATAACCTCAGGGCTTCAATCAAGGGCAGAGAGAGTTGGTGGTAGAAGGATTGAAGGATATCTTCTTCCTCCGCGGCCTTTTCCATGAAAGCAGATTGCCCTTCTTCTTGGTCCTGGGTCTCTGCGGCCTCCTCGACCTTAGCTTCCTTGCCATTGTCTTCTTCTTTCGGTGACAACTCATAATAAGCTTCGCTGTGTGGACGTTTGCCAGGCGATGGTTGCACAATACCGTGCTTGACTTGAGGCTTTTGGGACTCCATGACGATCAAGATCTGCCAGAAAAATAGCAAGAAACAAGAACAAAGAATTTCTCACCGATGCGGTGGTCAAAACAATCCGGGGACTATTGATACGTCTCCAACGTATCTATTATTTTTGATTGTTCCATGCTATGATAGTATCAATCTTGGATGTTATATATATATATATATATATATATATATATATATATATATATATATATATATATATATATATATATATATATCATTTTCATACACTTTTATATCATTTTTGGGGACTAACCTATTAACTTAGTGCCATGTGCCAGTTCCTGTTTTCTACCTATTTTTGGTTTTACAGAAAATCATTATCAGATAAAGTTCAAATGCCCCGAAACTTTTTGGAGATTTTTTTCTGGAGATAAGGATCACAGCAGACTTGGAAGCTAAGGCAGAAGATGAAAGGGGGGGCCACATGGCACCAGGGCGCGCCCTAGGGGGGCGCCCAGGTGCCATGTGGGCCCACCCTGGCTCCATTTGACCTAATTCCTGGCCTATAAATTCAGAGAAATCCAGAAACCTCCAGGGGAGTCCACGATATACTTTTTCGGCCACCGCAAGCCTCTGTTCTCGAGAGATCCCATCTGGAGGCCTTTTCCGGTACTCCGCCGGAGGGGTAATCCATCACGGAGGGGCTCTACATCAACCTTGCTGCCTCTCCAATGATGCGTGAGTAGTTCACCACAGACCTTCAGGTCCATAGTTAGTAGCTAGATGGCTTCTTCTCTCTCTTTGTTTCTTAATACAATGGTCTCCTTGATGTTCTTGGAGATCATTCCGATGTAATGACTTTTTGCGGTGTGTTTGTTGGGATCCGATGAATTGTGAGTTTATGATCAGATCTATCCTTATTTTATTTGAGTTCTTCTCTGGTCTCTTTTATGCATGATTATTATAGCCTCGTATTTCTTCTCCAAATTTTTGGTTTAGTTTGGCCAACTAGATTGGATTTTCTTGCAATGGGAAGAGGTGCTTTGTGATGGGTTCAATCTTGCGGTGCTCAGTCCTAGTGACAGAAGGGGAATTGACACGCATGTATTGTTGCCATTAAGGATAAAAAGTTGGGATGAATTCTTGTTAGTGTTTGTCTTGACTACATCATGTCATCGTTCTTTATGCATTACTTCGTTCTTTTGGACTTAATACACTAGATGCATGCTGGATAGCGATCGATTTGTGAAGTAATAGTAGTAGAAGCAGAATTGTTTCGGTCTACTTGTCTTGGACGTGATGCCTATATCATGATCATTGCCTTGGATAGCGTCATAATTATTTGCTTTTCTATCAATTGCCCAACAGTAATTTGTTTACCCACCGTATGCTATTTTCTTGAGAGAAGCCTCTAGTGAACACTATGGCCCCTGGGTCTACTTTTATCATAAGATCTATCTTGCTTTTCATACACAAAAATACCAAAAATATTTGCTGTATATTTTTATCTTTTATTTTAGTTTCAATCTATCAATCTATCATATACAGTTAATCTCGTTATTCGACCGCCAAGAGATTGACAACCTCTCATTTGCGTTGGGTGCGAAGGTTTGCGTTTTGTGTGCAGGTGCTGTTTACGTGGTGTTGCTTGGTTCTCCTACTGGATTGATAACCTTGGTTTCATAACTGAGGGAAATACTTACTCTACTATGCTGCATCATCCTCTCTTCTTTGGGGACAAAAATCCAACGCAGTTTACAAGTAGCAGGAAGAATTTATGGCGCCGTAGCCGGGGAGACATCATCAACATTACCAAGTACCTACACTCTCAACACTTATCTTTGCATTTAATTTATTTTACATTTGCCTCTCGTTTTCCTCTCCCCCACTTCTAAAAAAGTTTTACAAAATTTACAAAAATATTTTCTTTCTCTTTTGCCGTTTTCATTTGCCTTTTTCCTTCGCCGTTTTCTCATTTGCCTTTTTATTCGCTTGCTTTCTATTTGCGTAGACATCATGTCTCAAGAGAACACCAAGTTGTGTGACTTTTCCAATACCAACAACAATGATTTTATTAGCACTCGTATTGCTCCTCCCACCACTAGTGCGGAGTCTTTTGATATAAATGCCTCTTTATTGAATCTTGTTATGAAAGATCAATTTTCTGGAAGTCCTAATGAGGACGCGGCATCACATCTCAACACTTTTGTTGAGTTGTGTGACATGCAAAAGAAAAAAGATGTGGACAATGATATTGTCAAGTTGAAATTTTTTCCGTTTTCTTTGCGAGATCGTGAAAAAATTTGGTTTTCTTCTTTGCCTCGCAATAGCATCGATTCTTCGGATAGATGCAAAGATGCTTTTATTACTATGTATTCCCCCCCCCCCCCCCCCCCCCGCAAAGATTATCTCTTTGAGAAATCAAATCATGAATTTCAAGCAACTTGATCATGAACATGTTGCACAATCTTGGGAGAGGATGAAATTGATGTTGAGAAATTGCCCTACTCATGGTTTGAATTTATGGATGATTATCCTAAAATTTTATGTTGGCTTGAATTTTGTTTCTAGAAATCTTTTGGATTCCGTTGCGGGTGGAACTTTTATGGAAATTACTTTGGGTGATGCTACTAAGTTGCTTGATAATATTATGGCTAATTATTCTCAATGGCATACCGAAAGGGCACCTACTAACAAGAAGGTGAATGCCATTGAGGAAATTAGTACTTTGAGTGATAAAGTTGATGCTCTTGTGAAATTGGTTGCTAGTAAGAATGCTTCTATTGATCCTAATGATTTGCCTTTATCTACTTTGATTAAGCAAAATAGTGATCCCATAGATGTGAATTTTGTTTCTCGTAGCAATTTCAATAATAATGCTTATAGAGGTAATTTCAATTCTAGGCCTTTTCCTGGAAATTCCTCTAATGGTTTTGGCAATCCTTATGGTAATTCTTATCATAATAATCAAAAGATGCCCTCTGATCTTGAAAGTAGTATTAAAGAATTTATCAATGCTCAAAAAGTTTTCAACACTTCAATAGAAGAAAAGTTGAACAAGATTGATGATATGTCTAAAAGCATTGATAGACTTTCTCTTGATGTGGAAAATCTCAAGGCAAAATCTTTGCCTCCGAGAGTGGATATTAATGATTCCATTAAGTCTATGTATGTTTCTATAGATGAAAGTAAGAAGAGAACCGCTATGTTGCATGCTAAGCGGGAATTGCTTGAGAAAGCCTCTCTTACTAATTTTCGTAGCAATAATGATGAGGATGTTAAGATGATTGGTGTGTCTTCTATGGATTCTTTGTTTAGTAATGTTAAACTTGTTGAAAAGGAGACTGAAAAAGATTCAACTTTAGATAGAGGGCGTCTCCATGATTTGGAGGGTGAAAATCTTGATGCTAAAATTGTTGAAAGTGGGTTTGAAGAGGTAAAAAAATTAGCTAGCAATGCACCCACTATCTTGGATTGCAAGGACTTTAATTATGATAATTGTTCTTTGGTTGAGTGTATTTCTTTGTTGCAATCTTTGTTGAACTCACCAAATGCTTATGAACAAAATAAGGCTTTTACTAAACATATAGTGGAAGCCTTAATGAAAGCTTTGGAAGAAAAACTTGAGCTAGAAATTTCTATTCCTAGAAAATTGTATGATGAGTGGGAACCTACTATCAAGGTTAAGATCAAGAATTTTGAGTGTAATGCTTTGTGTGATTTAGTCGCTAGTGTTTCTACAATTCCAAAATCTCTTTGTGATGTTTTCGGTTTTACCAATTTGGATGAGTGTTCTCTTAATTTGCATTTGGCGGATTCTACTATCAAAAAGCCATTGGGGAGGACCAATGATGTTCTTATTGTTGCAAATAGGAACTATGTACCCGTGGACTTTATTGTTCTTGATATTGATTGCAATCCGTCTTGTCCTTTGATTCTTGGTAGACCGTTTTTACGTACCATTGGTGCGGTAATTGATATGAAAGAGGGAAATATAAAGTTTCAGTTTCCTTTGAAGAAAGGCATGGAACACTTCTCGAGGACAATAATTAAACCGCCCTATGAATCTATTATGAGGGCCACCTATGGAGTTAAATCCAAGAATGATAATACTTGATGTATTGTATTATGCCTTGCTAGGGGCGTAAAACAATAGCGCTTGTTGGGAGGCAACCCAACGAATAATTTTTTTTGCTTTTTGTTCCTGTTATTTTGTTTACTCTTTATTTGCCTCTGTTTTGAGTTGGTTTTTATTTTTTAATTAGTGTTTGTGCCAAGTAAGACCTTTGGGATGATGTGGTTGATAGTGGACTCGATTCTGTGAAAAACAGAAACTTTGTAATTCATGATCATTGCCTTGGATAGCGTCACAAAAATACCAAAAATATTTGCTGCATATTTTTATATTTTATTTTAGTTTCAATCTATCAATCTATCATATACCTTTAATCTCGTTATTCGACCACCGAGAGATTGACAACCTCTCGTTTGCGTTGGGTCCGAAGGTTTGCGTTTTGTGTGCAGGTGCTGTTTACGTGGTGTTGCTTGGTTCTCCTACTGGATTGATAACCTTGGTTTCATAACTGAGGGAAATACTTACTCTACTGTGCTGCATCATCCTCTCCTCTTTGGGGACAAAAATCCAACGCAATTTACAAGTACCAACTATATATAGAATTTTTATCTTGCAAAACAAGTAAACCAGGAGAAAACGGAGTCGTGAAGGCTCACCTGGGGCCCACACGGTACCAGGGCACGCCCCCTGGGGCGCGCCCTGGTGCCATGTGGGCACCAGGTGGGTCATCTCGGCTGCCTTTTATTTTTGTATTTTTGTAAATATTCCAAAACTGACAGAAATTATTTTTGCGGAATTTTTGGAGTCGGTTTACTTACCGTATCACATACCTATTCCTTTTTCAGTATTCTGGAGTGTTTCAGAAGGACTCCTTGATATGCTCCTCCAATGTAATAGTGTCAATAACATTAGTTTCAACATTGATAGGTGTACCTGAGATGTAGTGCTTAATCCTTTGTCCATTCACCACCTTCGGGTTGGTACCCACGGCATTAATAATCTTAATGGCTCCGGAGCGATAAACTTCCTCGATGGCATATGGTCCTTCCCATTTGGAGAGGAGTTTACCTGCAAAAAATCTAAGACGGGAATTATACAATAAAACATATTCACCCACTTTGAATTCTCGTTTCCGAATCCTCCTATCATGCCATCTTTTTAGTTTTTCTTTGAACAACTTGGCATTGTCATAGGCCTGGGTCCTCCATTCATCAAGAGAGCTAATATCAAATAACCTCTTTTCACCTGCAACCTTGAAATCATAGTTAAGTTCCTTAACAGCCCAAAATGCTTTATGTTCAAGGTTAAGAGGTAAATGACAAGCCTTACCATAAACCATTTTATAAGGAGACATACCCATAGGATTCTTATAAGCAGTTCTATATGCCCACAAAGCATCATCTAATTTCTTAGACCAATTCTTTCTAGACCTATTGACAGTCTTCTGCAAAATCAACTTTATTTCCCTATTGCTCAACTCAACTTGACCACTAGAGACTGAGGATGATAGGGGGATGCAATTCTATGATTAACATCATACTTAGCAAGCAACTTACGAAAAGCACCATGAATAAAGTGTGAACCACCATCAGTCATCAAGTATCTAGGGACTCCAAACCTTGGGAAGATAACTTCCTTGAGCATTTTGATAGAAGTGTTGTGATCAGCACTACTAGTTGGGATAGCTTCTACCCACTTAGTAACATAATCAACAGCAACTAAAATATGTGTGTACCGATTGGACTTAGGAAAAGGTCCCATATAATCAAAACCCCAAATATCAAATGGTTCAATAACAAGTGAATAATTCATAGGCATTTCCTGCCGTCTACTGATATTACCAATCCTTTGACATTCATCACAAGATAAGACAAACTTACAAGCATCCTTGAAGAGAGTAGGCCAATAAAAACCAGATTGCAATACCTTGTGTGCAGTTCTATCTCCAGCGTGGTGTCCTCCATAAGCTTCGGAGTGACACTTCCGAAGAATTTGTTCCTATTCATGCTCAGGTATACAACGTTTAACAATACAATCTACTCCTTCTTTATAAAGATGTGGGTCATCCCAAAAGTAATGTCTCAAATCATAAAAGAATTTTTTCTTTTGCTGGTAAGTAAAACTAGGAGGTAATTTTTTTGCAACAATGTAATTGGCATAGTCTGCATACCAAGGAGCACTATGAGAAACATTTATAGCAGCTAGATGCTCATCAGGAAAACTATCATCAATAGGTTGTGGGTCATCAAGCACATTTTCCAATCTAGACAAGTTATCAGCTACGGGGTTTTCAGCCCCTTTTCTATCAATAATATGAAGATCAAACTCTTGCAACAAAAGAACCCACCTGATAAGTCTAGGCTTGGCATCCTTCTTTTCCATATGGTACTTGATAGCAGCATTATCAGTATGAATAGTAACCTTAGAGTCAACAATATAAGATCTAAACTTATCACAAGTAAACACAACTACTAGAATCTCTTTTTCAGTAGTAGCATAATTCCTTTGGGCACTGTCCAAAGTTTAACTAGCATAATGAATAACATTCAACTTCTTATCAACTCTTTGTCCTAGAACAGCACCAACAACATAATCACTAGCATCACACATAATTTCAAAAGGCAAGTTCCAATCAGGTGGCTGAACAATAGGTGCAGAAATTAAAGCTAACTTAAGATTTTCAAAGGCTTCTGCACAATCATCATCAAAAACAAAAGGAACATATTTTTGCAAAAGATTGGTAAGAGGCCTAGAAATTTTAGAGAAATCTTTAATGAACCTCCTATAGAAACTAGTATGACCAAGAAAACTTCTTATACCTTTGATATCCTTAGGACATGGCATTTTCTCAATAGCATCCACCTTAGCCTTATCTACTTCAATACCTCTTTCGGAGATTTTATGACCCAAGACGATACCTTCACTAACCATAAAGTGGCACTTCTCCCAGTTCAAGACAAGATTGGTTTGTTCACATCTCTGCAAAACTCGATCGAGGTTTCTCAAGCAATCATCAAAAGAAGTTCCGTAAACGGAAAAATCATCCATGAAAACCTCAACAATCTTTTCACAAAAGTCAGAGAAGATAGCAATCATGCATCTTTGAAAAGTAGCAGGTGCATTGCATAAACCAAAAGGCATACGTCTATAAGCAAAGGTTCCAAAAGGACAAGTAAAGGTGGTTTTCTCTTGATCATATTGTGCAACAGGTATTTGAGAAAAACCAGAATAACCATCTAGAAAACAAAAGTGTGTGTGCTTAGACAACCTTTCTAGCCTTTGATCAATAAAAGGCAAAGGATAATGATCTTTCCTAATAGCTTTATTCAACTTTCTAAAATCTATCACCATCCTATAACCAGTTACTATCCTCTGTGGAATAAGTTCATTCTTGTCATTGGGAACAACAGTAATGCCCCCTTTCTTAGGGACACAATGAACATGACTTACCCATCTACTATCAGCTATAGGATAGATTATACCTGCTTCCAGAAGCTTTAATATTTCAGTTCTTACCACATCTTTCATCTTTGGATTCAATCGACGTTGGTGGTCAACAACGGGTTTAGCGTCTGGCTCCATATTAATCTTGTGCTGGCATAGAGTGGGACTAATGCCCTTAAGATCATCAAGAGTATATCCAGTAGCAGCACGATGCTTCCTTAAAATTTTTAGCAATCTCTTTTCTTCATGTTCTGAAAGGTTGGCACTGATAATAACAGGATATATCTTCTTTTCATCAAGATAAGCATATTTCAAAGTCTCAGGCAATTGTTTCAATTCAAATACAGGGTCGCCCTTAGGTGGAGGAGGACCTCCAATAGTTTCAACAGGCAAATTATGCTTAAGAATAGGATGCTGATCAAAGAAAATCTTATCTATTTCACTCCTTTCATTCATATGCATATCATTCTCATGATCAAGCAAGTATTGTTCTAAAGGATCAGTAGGAGGAACAACAATAGAAGCAAGACCAACAATTTCATCTTTGCTAGGCAACTCTTTATCATGGGGTTGTCTACGAAACTTAGAGAAATTAAACTCATGAGACATACCACCAAAATCAACACTAACAATTTCCTTAACACAATCAATTCGAGCATTAACAGTATTCAAGAAAGGTCTACCAAATATTATTGGACAAAAAGCATCTTGTGGTGATCCAAGAACAAGAAAATTAGTAGGGTATTTGATCTTACCGCACAAGACTTCAACATCTCTGACAATCCCAAGTGGTGCAATAGTATCTTTGTTTGCAATCTTAATAGTGACATCAATATCCTCAATTTCAGCAGGTGCAATATCATTCATGACTTCTTGATATAAAGTAAAAGGAATAGCACTCACACTAGCACCCAAATCGCATAAACCATGATAACAATGATCTCCAATTTTAACAGATATAATAGGCATGCCAACAACAGGTCTATTCTTATCCTTAGGATCAGGACTAGCAATTCTAGTTGCATCATCACATAAAGAAATAACATGCTTATCTAAATTATCAACCAAAAGATCTTCTACTATAGCAATACTAGGTTCAACCTTAATTTGCTCAGGGGGTGTAGGTGTTCTAACATGACTTTTCCTAACCACAGAAGAAACCTTAGAGTGTTCCTTAATCCTAACAGGAAAAGGTGGTTTCTCAAAATAAGAAGTAGGAACAACATGATCAACATTGTAAACAATAGTTTTCTCTTCCTTAACCTCTAAGGGTTCTTCCTTTAATTCTATAGGAGGATGGTATTCAAACCATTTCTCCTTAGGAAGATCAACATTTGTAGCAAAGGATTCACAAAAGGAAGCTACTATCTCAGAGTCAATTCCATACTTAGTGCTAAACTTACGAAAAGCATCAGTTTGCATAAAAGATTTAACACAATCAAACTCAAGATTTATACCTGACTCATTACCTTTGTCGATTTCCCAATCCTCATGGTTGCGCTTAATTCTTTCCAGAAGATCCCATTTGAATTCAATAGTGTTCTTCATAAAAGAGCCAGTCGAAGAAGAATCAAGCATGGTTTGATCATTACGAGAAAGCTGAGCATAAAAGTTTTGAAGAATTATTTCTCTTGAGAGCTCCTGATTGGGGCATGTATGCAACATATAATTAAGCCTCCCCCAAGCTCGAGCGATACTTTCTCCTTCACGAGGCCAAAAATTATATATATAATTCCAATCATGATGAACCAAGTGCATAGGATAAACTTCTGGTGGAATTCCAATTTCAACCGGTTCCAATCCCATGTGTCAGTATCATCACATAGCCTATACCATGTCAATGCCTTTCCCTCCAAAGAAAAAGGGAATACTTTCTTCTTAGCTCTATCTCCAGATAAACCTGCAAGCTTAAACAATCCACAAATTTCATCCACATAGATCAAGTGCATATCAGGATGTTTAGTTCCATCTCCTGATTAGCTAGCAGTTTCTCAACCATACCAAGAGGAATTTCATAAGCAATATTTTCAGTGGACTCAATAGGTGGTGGAGAGGCAACTCTTGTTGTTTCCGGTCGAGGTGAAGATGCCCCGAACAAGCCTCTCAAAGATTACTTTCCATAGTGACAAGTAGCAATAAATTTCAGCACGAAATAAAAATGTTTCCTTACCAATTTCCAATTACCAAAGGCGCTTCACTCCCCGGCAATGGTGCCAGAAAAGAGTCTTGATGGCCCACAAGTATAGGGGATCAATCGTAGTCCTTTCGATAAGTAAGAGTGTCAAACCCAACGAGGAGCAGAAGGAAATGACAAGCGGTTTTCGGTAAGGTAATTTCTGCAAGCACTGAAATAAGCGGTAACGGGTAGTTTGATAGCAAGATAGTTTGTAATGGGTAACAAGTAACAAGTGTAAATAAAGTGCAGCAAGGTAGCCCAATCCTTTTTATTGGAAAGGACAGGCCGGAACAAGTTCTTATAGTAAGGAAAACGTTCTTGAGGACACACGGGAATTTCAACTAGTCACTTTCACCATGTTCGTTTGATTCGCGTTCGCTACTTTGATGATTTGATATGTGGGTGGACCGGTGCTTGGGTGCTGTTCTTACTTGAACAAACCTCCCACTTATGATTACCCCCTCTCGCAAGCATCCACAACTACGAAAGAAGAATTAAGATAAAATCTCACCATATAATTAAACGTGTGGATCCAAATCAGCCCCTTACGGAATAGCGCATAAACTGGGGTTTAAGCTTCTGTCACTCTAGCAACCCATCACCTACTTACTACTCCACAATGCATTCCCTTAGGCCCATGAATGGTGAAGTGTCATGTAGTCGACGTTCACATGACACCACTAAGAGAATCACAACATACATATCATCAAAATACCGAACGAATACCAAATTCACTTGATTACTTATGACAAGACTTCTCCCATGTCCTTAAGAACAAAAGTAACTACTCACTCATCATCATGATGTTCAAGATCAGTGGGGTATTAAATAACATAATGGATCTGAACATTTATTATTTCACCAAGTAAACCATCTAGCATCAACTACGAGAAGTAATCAACACTACTAGCAACCCACAGGTACCAATCTGAGGTTTTGATACAAAGATTAAATACAAGAGATGAACTAGGGTTTGAGATGAGATGGTGCTGTTGACGATGATGATGAAGATTGGTCCTCCCATGATGAGAGGGTTGTTGATGATGACGAAGGCTTCGATTTCCCCCTCCCGGAGGGAAGTGTCCCCGGCAGAATCTCTCCACCAGAGAGCAAAAGTGCTCCGGCTCTAGTTCCGCCTCGCCCAAAAGTCTCCCCTTATTTTTTTCTAGGGTAAAATGACTTATATACCAAAAGATGGGAGCTGGAGGTGGGCCAGGGGCCCCACACAGCACCAGGGCGCGCCCTAGGGGGGGCGCCCAGGTGCCATGTGGGCACCTGGTGGCTCCCCTCTGGTATCTTTTTTGTCCAGTATTTTTTATATATTCCAAAATAATTCTCCATAAAATTTCAGCTCATTTGGAGATGTGAAGAATAGGTATCTCTGCTGTAGCTTTTTCAGGCCCTGAATTCCAGCTGCCGGTATTCCCCCTCTTTGTGTAAACCTTGCATATTAAGAGAGAAAAGGCATTAGAATTACTCCATAAAGTGTTATATTGATTAAAAACTTTATAAATAACAATAGGAAAACATGATGCAAAATGGACGTATCAGTGCCATCTCAAGAACGTGCGAGAGAGAGATCAAATAGATAGCTACTAGTACATACTCCTAGCCTTGAGGGTGAACAACTCCCTCCTCGTCATGGAGACCACCGGGATGATGAAGATGGCCTACGGTGATGATCCCCCCTCCGACAGGGTGCCGAAACAGGGCTCCAGATTGGTTTTCTTCGATACAGAGGCTTGCGGTGGCGGAGTCCAAGTTCTAGGTTAACTTTCGGGGGTTTTGGTATTTATAGGATTTTTTGGCGTTGGATTCACGCGAAGGGGGGGCCTCAGGGGGCCCACACAGCACCAGGGCACGCCAGGGGGGGTGGCGCGCCCCTGTGCTGTGTGGGGCCCCTGTGGCTCCTCTGGCCTCCTCCCGAAGCTTCGTGGGTTCATTTTCCTCCAGAAAAAATCGTCAAAAAATTTCGTTGCATTTGGACTTCATTTGATATGGATTTTCTGGAAAACCAAAAACAAGCAGAAAACAGCAACTGGCACTGGGCACTAGGTCAATAGGTTAGTCCATAAAAATCATGTAAATGCCATACAAAAGTTCACCAAAATCATGCAAAACTATAGTAAACATGGCATGAATACTTCATAAATTATAGATACGTTGGAGACGTATCAACCAACATGGGTACATGAAATGTTGAATTCTTATGATGAATACACTAAATCTTAGCAACTTATGTAAAGACTTGTTGTTCCTTCAGATCATGTAGATGGGTGTAGTTTGAGTGAGGGGATTATTACTTATCAGGGAAGGATTTGGCTTGGGGCTAATACTGCACTTAAAACTAAAGTCATTGCTACTTGCACTCAAGTGCAATTGGGGGACATTCTACCATTCAAGCCACTTACCAGAGAGTCAAGAAACTGTTCTGTTGGATAAGTCTAAAACAAGATGTGCGGGATTTTGTCAGGCAATGTGGGGTTTGTTAGCAGGCCAAACATGAACACTGTAAATCACCTGGACTTCTCAATCCTATGTCAGTTCCACAAGGCCCTTGGTTGTACATCACGATGGATTTCATTGAGGGCCTGCCTAAATCTACTACTCATCCATATTGGTGGTAGTAGACAGATTTACAAAATACAGTCACTTCATTCCACTCAAACATCCATTCAACGCTCATGTGGTTGCCACAACATTCTTGGATCAAGTAGTGAAATTGCATGGCCAAGACATTCCACTCAAACATCCAGTCACTGTTCATGTGGTTGCCACAACATTCTTGGATCAAGTAGTGAAATTGCATGGCCCACCTAAGACTTGTAACACCCGAATGTAACATTCCATATTTGTGTCTCCAACT
The DNA here is from genome assembly GCA_039707655.1 of Elymus sibiricus. Taxonomy (NCBI): domain Eukaryota; kingdom Viridiplantae; phylum Streptophyta; class Magnoliopsida; order Poales; family Poaceae; genus Elymus; species Elymus sibiricus. Next base: position 129,701,481 of record CM077666.1, on the reverse strand, counting down.
CTTGCCATTTTTGGCATTATCATATTATTTTATCCATGGATGGGTTTCTCTTTATGCATTCCTTCCTCATGTCATGCATTTCGTCTTCATGTCATCATGTGCATTTCATCCGCATTCGTTTTCAACACTTGCATCCGGTCGTGGTTGACATTCTCTCCGTTGTCCGTTTTGGGTTCCGACACCTCCGAGAATTTATTTTATGAGTGGGATAAAAATGTTCTCGGAATGGGTCAAAAGTTCGCGTGCGGTCTCGATATATTGCCAGTAGACCGCCTGCCAAATTTCGTTCCATTCGGAGATCGTTTGATGCCCGAACGGATAGTCGGGTTTAAAACGCCGGACGTTTTTGGTGTTCCGAAAACCGTGCCGGGCCTCATTCTTCCCTCTCCTCACAGCCCAACCCTCTCAACTCACCCCACTAGCCCACCTAGCTAACCCCCCTCCGACTGGAGCCGTCAGATCGCGATCGGATGGTCCAAAAACCCCCAAAACCCTAGCACCCATGCTATAAAAGGAAGCCCCCTCCTTCCAAATCTGGAAAAAATCCCCTCCTCCTCAAAATCCGGCCACCCCCACTCCCTCTCCGCCACTTGACGCCGCCACCACCACCAGCGCTGCCGGACCGAGCCACTCAGGGCGCGCCACATCGCGCCCCTGCCTCCCCTCCGCCGCCGCGGCCCGCCGGGCCCAGGGCAGGCCCGCGGAGCCCATCCGGTCGGTCCCCGAGCATGCGCACCACCCGCCGCCAGCACCGCGCGTCGCCGCTCCCTGTCTCCGTCGCGCCGCCCTGGCCGAAACCCTAACCGCCGCCCTCGCCGGACCCCGCCGCCGGCCGCCTGCTAACCGCGCCACCTCGCGCCGCCGCCGCCTCGGCTCCCGCGCCCCACAACCCTAGCCGCTTCCCACTCGCGCGTTGCCCTGCCGTCGCACCTCACCGCCGCCTACCGGCCGCCGTCCCGCGCCACCGTGCCGCCTCGCGTCGCGCTCCACCCGCCGCTCGCCTCCGCCTCCCCGCGCCGTCGACCTCGCCGTCTCCGCCTCCCGCGCCACATCCGGCCGGATTCCGGGCGCCGCGCCGGTCGCCGGAGTCGCGCCGCCGTCGCGTCCTTCCGGCCAGATCTGCCACCGCCACCGTCAGTGGGCTCGGGCCAGCCCAGCTCCCCAACCGGGACGGCCCGCTAGTCCTCTGGTGAGCGAGCCTCGCTATCCATCGCCCTAGGCGATTTATTCTATCCCGCGCCCATTCATTTCCACTAAGTCCTAGAATTTTGCTATATCATTCATGCATGTTTGGAGGTTGGTATCTTTGTGCATGGTTGTGGTACGACCATGTTCTATATATGCAAATTATTCTAAAGGATGTGCTCTACATGATGGTACCATTTGCTTGCATGGTAGGATTCATCTTGGTTTGTTAATCTTCGTTGCAAAAGTGCTAATCACTGTTAAGTGCTGAAAATTGTTGACATTTGCACTTTTGTCATTTTTTTATCTTTTTGTGTGAGTTTCTTCTGAGCATCATGTCTATATGTTTTAGTTGCATAATCATGTCATCTTTACAATGGAATGATTCACATGCCATGATATGCCCTGTGGTGACTAGCACAAGATTGCAAAGAAGGCTACTCGATGTTTCTGTTTTTGAACACTTGGTGAAATCTGCTGTCTGAAAACTGTTATATTTTCATGCCCTGTTCTTTTGATGCTACCATCAAATCCATGCATATTTTGAAGATGATCAGTGAGCATGTTTGGTTGTCTATGTTATGCTCTATCGTGCCATGCCTTTGGTTGCTATAAAACTTGTTGTAGCTTGTTCATTTGATGCCCTCAAGTTACCTTCGTGATATAACTGTCAGCCTGTTAACTGAAAGTGCCATTTTGTAAAATCCATAGTTAATGATCTGTGCATCCTATGAACTTGTGCCAATGGAGTAATTTGTAGAGTGCTATGTCTACTACATGCTCATGTCAATTTCATAAATTGCAAATTTTCTATGCTTGCTGTTATGTGCCTCCCAAGTCAGCATCCTGATGTTGTTGACAGCATGCCCAGATTTTCTAGAAATCTGCTATTTCATATATGCATCTTGTCTTGATGGTTGCCATGAATCTATTGCTCAAATGCTCATGCCCATGTTGTATGATTTCTTCTCCATGTTGTATACTACAATGCCATGCCATTTGATGCCATATCCAGGTCCTGTAGCATGTAGTTTCATTGCTATGAAAATTCCTAAACATTGTTTCTGTTTGCTGTTAACTTCATGATACCATGTTGTGAGCTTGATATTAATTAATCTATGCCTCTTTTAGAAATGCTCCAATTACATGAATTGTAGTATGCCATGAGTACTATATCTCCATGCCAAGTTTCATAATTTTAGAGTTCATAAGCCCTCTGATTACAAGCTTGTAAATATGCTAAGTTGCTGTAGTTTTCTGTAGTTTCCTGATTTTCACTGTCTGTAATCTGTAACATTGTTTATGCATCTTGTTGCCTCTACATCTTTTGACCTGTGTTGCTAATGAACTTGAACCAATGGAATGAAATGTTGTGCATGTTATGAACTTCACATCCATGCCTTGTTTGAGATTTTTACCAACACTGTAGCACTCTGTTTTGCTAGTGTCAAATAGCTAAGTTGCTGTTAACTCCCTGTTTGCATTGCATATTGTTTTGCTCACCGTTTGAGTTGTGTGCACCCGTTCCTCGTGTTCTTTATATCGTTTTCCATCGTAATCTCCCAATCTATCCAGTGGCATGCTTGGGTTGCCAAGATTTTGCCATGTCCATCGTTTCTCCTTCTGTCTCGATTGCACCCCTTCCGATAGCACCCCTTTGCATATGCTCATCATGTTTTGCATTCCATGTCATGTCATGCATCATGTTGCTTGAGCATTCCACTATGATTGATTGTTGTTCCCGTTGTTTGTGTTCTTGGTTCTGGTAGTGCCGGGAGACGATTCGGAGTTCGAGGATCCTGTTGAGTCCGTGTACGAGGAGCAGTCTTACCATCCTACCGAAGAGCCGTCAGGCAAGATGATCAACCCCCCTTTGATGATATTGCTATCTTTGCTTGCTAGTTGTTTCGATGCTATCGCTATGTTGCGTTACCTACCACATATATGTTTAGCCTCCCTTATGCCATGAAACAACCTCTAACCACCCTTCCCAGCAAACCGTTGCTTGGCTATGTTACCGCTTGCTCAGCCCCTTCTTATAGCGTTGCTAGTTGCAGGTGCAGTTGCAGGTTGTTCCATGTTGGGACATGGATATGTGGGATATCACAATATCTCTATTTAATTTAATGCATCTATATACTTGGTGTTGGGTGGAAGGCTTAGCCTTATGCTTGGTGTTTTGTTCCACTCACGCCGCCTTAGTTTCCAATGTTGGTGTGATGATCCATGTTATATCGTTCCTAACACGCTTAGGGGAATGGGACCCTTTTGATGTTTCACTTTGAATAACCGCTTCCAGCAAGGCCCAACCTTGGCTTTACCATTTGCCTAATAACAACTAAAATTTGCATAGGGAGTAATTAACCCGTGGATTCTTAATCAACAACCCCCGGGCCAGTGCTCCGCATGAGTGTTGGTCCGAACTTGAGCCACTTGCAGTACCACCCTGGGCAACTGCGGTATTCGGTAACTGTACGTAGTGTTCATCCGTCGTGGCCTGAATATGAGATACGCGCGGTTCCTATCGGGGTGTCGTCACGTCGGGAGGTCTTGCTGGACTTGTGTTACCATTGTCGAAATGTCTTGTGCACCGGGACTCCAAGGATACTTTGGGCTATCCCGAGGTTGAGGTACTCTCACCGCAGCTTGTGTTGGCTTGTGATGGGCTAGGTTGGAACCCCCTGCAGGGTTAAATCTTACGCGAAGCCGTGCTCGTGGTTATGTGGCAAGTGGATATTTTAACCTCCGGTTGTAGATAACTTGACACTAAATGCTAATAAAAGAGACCAACTGAGTGCGTAACCGTGACGGTCTCTTTTCGAGGAAGTTCGAGAAGAGAACACGGTGGGGTTATGTTTGAACCGTAAGTAGGTGTTCAGGATCACTTCTTGATCATTCCTAGAATGCGACCGATTGTGTAGTTTACTCTTCTTATTCTTGTACTCGTAAGTTAGTTTCTTAACATGCTAGTGCTGCTGCAAACCCACATACTTAACCACATCCTTCCCAATAGCTTATATAGCCTTATCATTCATTGGGAGTTGAGATTCCTGAGTCCTCCGTGGCTCACAGATTACTATGAAACAGTTGCAGGTGCTTCCGATGTTGACTATGTGGATCCTAAGTCCCTTCAGTGGGAATACGACGATGAACGTGGGCGCATGTATGTGACTCTGCCGGATGATCCATAGTAGGCCTAGTCGGTGTGATCCGGGGATGCACTTGGTGATTTTCTCATTTATGTTTGTCCGTAGTCGGAAGTTATGATATATTTTGGGTGATTGTATCGATATTCTATAATCTATTACTATTCTGGTTCTACCCCTTCATTATGGTGTATGTGTGTATGAGAATCACCTTGTGAAGCGACTCTGATATGCGCTTCTATACTTAGTGGGATCGTCGATACCCATGAGTATAGTCCCGCATATTGGGCGTTACAAGTTGGTAATCAGAGCCATACCGACTATATGAGCCTTTGCTTGATCGAACCGCTGACAAGTCTAGAGGAAAAATGTTTGAGTCCTAGCTATATATATCGGAGAGTAGGAATTCTTTTTACTCAAATTTTTTTTTGGACTCGTGACGTAATGGTTTCCACTCTTCTACCCATTTTCACTCAAATTTTTTTTAGGATCACACAGTTATTGTTGGAATCGTTATGATGTCGTTGTGACATGGATTCTGCCTTGGTGCCTCCTATCATGGGACAGGTCCGGGGGAGTCGAGCTCCAAGGACTTCTTGTCATACCGATATCATTTCAGCTCCGGAATACCCGAGCACGCCAACATCGAAAAGTCTATGCTATCTTGTTTGTGGTGAGAGTAGTTTGACGCCACCCAGTACTGGGGAGAGCGATCAGATGTATTGCCACGATGATACGTCTCCGTCGTACCTACTTTCCAAACAATTTTGCTCTTGTTTTGGACTCTAATTTGCATAATTTGAATGGAACTAACCCGGACTGACGCTGTTTTCAGCAGAATTTGCCATGGTGTTGCTTTTGTGCAGAAATAAAATTTCTCATAACTGAACGAAACTTTTTGAGGAATTTTTATGGAATATTTGAGGAATATTGGAGCCAAGACCCACTGGAGAAGGGGTCCTAGGTGCCCACATGGCACCCGGGCGCGCCCCAGGCTGTGTGGGGCCCTGATGGCCCCCCTGACCCTAACTCCAAGCCTATAAATTCATATTCGCAGAGAAAAAAATAGGAGAGAAAGTTTTATCATGTTTCACGAGACGGAGCCGCCGCCACCTCCTGTTCTTCATCGGGAGGCCAGATCTGGAGCCCGTTCGGGGCTCCGAAGAGGGGAATCTTCGGTCTTCGTCATCATCAACCTCTCTCCATTGCCAATTCCATGATCCTCCTCACCGGGAGTGAGTAATTCCTTCGTAGGCTCGCTGGTCGATGATGGGTTGGATGAGATAGATCATGTAATCGAGTTAGTTTTGTTAGGGCTTGATCCCTAGTATCCACTATGTTCTGAGATTGATGTTGCTATGACTTTGCTATGCTTAATGCTTGTCACTAGGGCCCGAGTGCCATGAATTCAGATCTGAACTGTTTATGCTTTCACCAATATATTTGTGTTCTTGATCCGATTTTGCAAGTTGTATGCACCTGCTATGTGTTATGATCCGCATCCCCCGGGGTGACAATAGCCGGGATTCTTTTCGGTGATTACCATAGTTTGAGGAGTTCATGTATTCACTATGTGTTAATGCTTTGTTCCGGTTCTCTATTAAAAGGAGGCCTTAATATCCCTTAGTTTCCTTACGGACCCCGCTGCCACGGGAGGGTAGGACAAAAGATGTCATGTAAGTTCTTTTCCATAAGCACGTATGACTATTTACGGAATGCATGCTTACATTGTATTGATGAACTGGAGCTAGTTCTGTGTCGCCCTAGGTTATGACTGCTATATGATCGATATCATCCAACACAACCATCATCACCGATCCAGTGCCTACGAGTCTCCACATATTGATACTTGCTAAGTTATTACTGTTGCTGCTGCTGCCACACTTGCTACAAATTTGTTACAGCTTTGGTTACCATTACTATTGCTACTTTTGTTACTTGCTATCAAACTATCTTGCTACTAATCACTTTGCTACAGATATTTAGTCTCCAGGTGTGGTTGAATTGACAACTCAACTGCTAATACTTTCAAATATTCTTTGGCTCCCCTTGTGTCGAATAAATAAATTTGGGTTGAATACTCTACCCTCGAAAACTGTTGCAATCCCCTATACTTGTGGGTTATCAAGATCTTTTTCTGGCGCCGTTGCCGGGGAGCATATCTATATTTGTGAAGTCACTTGGAATTTATATCTGTTTGTCACTATGAAGAATCTTAAGGATGATAGAACCAAGATTGTTTCCTCTACTACGAGGGGAGGTAAGGAACTGCCATCTAGCTCTGCACTTGATTCACCTTCTGTTTTGAGTAAGCTTGCAACACCACCACCTGCTATGAATTCTGATATGTCTCAAGTTATGAATGATGCTACTTCTGCTATGAATGATGCTATTGATGATGCTAGTACTATGCTTGATAATACTGTATCACTTAGTGAATTTCTTGATGAACAACTTGCTAAGGCTAGAGAAATTGAGAAAGCCAAGAGTGTTGAAACTCTTGAAAATCTCGATTCACCTTTCTTGCTTGGTCCTCTTGTTAGAGCTGAAATACCCAATGAACATTGCTTGGATAGAGAAACTGCTAGAGCTATTCTTGATTGTAATGATAGAGAGGAAGCTTTAGAATTGCTTGCTGTGTTGAAAGAAAAGTCTATGAGGGAGAGAATCAAGTATGATCCTAAGTTTTCTACTTTTCCCATCTTTATCACTGATAAAGATTATGAGTTCTCTGTTGATCCTGAGTTGATTACTTTGGTTGAGTCAGATCCATTCTATGGTTCTGTTGGGGATATAACCCCAGGATGTAACCCGCCCCGTTCAGGGCCGGGTCACTGAAGTGGTGACTTAAGGAGGCCGGGCCAGGTGGGCCACGGTGATCAACGAGACCCGTCCAGAAGGATGAGCCGCCCTCTGGTGGGCCGGCTCATGGCGCACCGGCTTAGGCCCTTATGTTAAACCGCCTTATAGTGTTTTCCTTACTTAGAGGATAAGGTATGTTAAGAGATAGACTATGACACGGGTCGTTTCCGACCCGGACTCTATTGTAAACCCTGGGCCTCAATCTATATATAAAGGGGAGCCCCGGGATCAGAAAGATCAAGATATAACCTCTCGAGTACTAGGTTAGCCAAGAGCGTCCTTGTAATCGAGATCATCATCAATACAACCAAAGCAGGACGTAGGCTTTTACCTCCATCGTGAGGGGCCGAACCTGGGTAAACCTCGTGTTCTTCGTGTCCAGTTAACCCCTTCGAACTACCACCTGATTCCGATGGCCTCGCGACTAAGTCCTTTGAGGACATCTGTCGTGAAAATACCACGACAGTTGGCACCCACCGTGGGGCCGTCGCACGGTGGTGTTGAGTAATTGAAGGGTCCTCCTCCAGGGCTCGAGGGATACGCCATCGGCCGCATGACCAAGAGTCGCCATGGCAAGCTCTACATTGACGACTCAGGCTAGGGGCCCGAGGCCGACTCAATCGAGTACGGGTACCGGGTCCCCTTTGGCGGCATCCACGTCTTCATCAGCAAAACCGGCGGGTCTGATCCCGAGCCGGACATCTGCACCGACATCGTCGAGTCAGCTCGGCGCGCGCAACCCGCCGCGTCTAAAGTCGCCCTGAAACATGCCGCGCCTCGCAAAGCCGGCGGATGGAAACCTGGGCTGGATATCTCCACCAACATCATCAAGCCGGCTCAGGACGCGCAACCCGCCCAGCCTCGACATGTGTTCGTCGGTTTCACTCAAGGAGTCGACTACACCGACGACACAGCCTCCGATGGTGACACAATCATTCACTCCGATGGCGGGTCTTCCTCAAGCGATGGCGAGTCAATCCTTCTACTTCATGATGGTATGCTTGGGGGCTACCTTGAGGCTGAGCCGACCCAGGACTCCATTGGCCCGCCCCTCCGATCGGCTGTCTACATGGCCGACACAGCTCTCACGACCAACTCGATGGCGGCAGCTGCTGTGGCTGGGACTGGCACCTCAATTGCCGGGTCAGCCACGTCGCCGGCTCAGGCTTTGGCGGAGCTAGCCGCCACCCTTACAACACTTCTTGCCACGCCGGTAACGCCCGAGAACCAGACGGAGCGTAACACGGAGGTGACCAAACTTCGCGAACAGATGGCCAAGGTCCAAGCTGACATCGATGCAGAAAACACTCGCCTAGCAGAGCTACAGTCTAAGGTATAGGCTGAGGTCGAGCATCTAAGGAACGAAGCCTGGCATCTGGAGCAGCGTCAAAATGCATCGGAGGCGGTTCACCAGCAGAGGCGCATGAGCCGCCTTCCACCTAGTCTTGAGCCCACTCAATTGTTCACCACCCCCCAGGATACACGCCTTCACGGGCCGGGGATAGGTACCCCCGGGTCGCCCGCTGTGCCCCCGGTGGCTGGGGTTCAACCCACGCCGGGTCACGTTGGTCAGCCGGCTCAGCAGCCCCAACGGGAGCCAGGCCCGCGTCATGAGACGCCCCCTCACCGTTTTCTTACGCCGGCGGGTCACTTCTCCAACCCTCTGGATAACTTGGTGGCTGCGGCGACCAACTTGGCCGCACTTCCGATTACGGGTAACACGCCTGTTGAGATTGAGGCTCGCAACTCTATTGAGATGCTGAAAACTGCGGTCGCGCAGCAAGCCAACTACTCTTACAGTAGGGAGCGCATCCACTCCACGCCAGTCCCAAGCCGAAGCCGGAGCAGAAGCCGTCATGGTGGCTCGCCGGCCCTGTCAAGCAGCACCCATCGGCGTCGTGAGCCGCCTCGTGCTTTATAACATACTGGAGCTCCCGATGCCCAGATATTGTCGACTCGGCTCGGGTCCAGTGGGCGGCTGAGGCAGGAAACACGGCGGCTCTATCACCGCCCGTCACAACCCAATTGACCCCCACTGGCAGGACCCTTGGGATACCTTGTTTGGCACCAGCTCTACACAACGAGCGCATGCCCAAGGATTTCAAAGGCCCTCGTAAGGTTCCCAATTACACGACAGACCTTGAGCCGGCGGCTTGGATCGAGAGCTATGAGCTAGCCATGGACATGCTGGACGTGAGCGATGTGGTCTGCGCAAAGTATGTGACCATGATGTTGGAGGGGCCGACTCGTACGTGGCTGAAGACCCTGCCCCCTAATTCTATCAAGGCATGGGCTGAGATGAAAGAGCATTTTATCAAAAAAAATCAGGGGACCTGTAAGCGTCCCAAGACGATCATCGATCTGCAGAACTGTGTTCAGCGCGATAATGAGTTGGCCCACCATTGGGTCGGCCGGGTGGCTGAAATTTTCCACTCTTTTGATAACATATCGGCGGCTCAGGCGGTCCTAATCTTCGAGAAGAACTGCCACTTCAACCCCCTTGTTCAGAAGCTTGGGCGGCTCAAGCGGAGTGTCCAAGACATGGGAGAACTCATGAATGCTCTCACCAAGTATGCCGAGTCTGACTCCACAAAAGACCCGGGCACAGATGAGGAGCACAACGGCAAGGGGAAGAAGGGAAATGGTGGCAAGGGTCACCAGCAGAACAACCACAACGGTGGCCAGGGCAACGGTGGAAAGCGCAAACACCCGGATGGCGGGTCAGATTTCGTCGCTAATACCAATACTGGTTACAAGTTCCAGAAAGGAAACAATGGTGGAAGAAATTTCAAGCCCAAAAACTTTGAGGAAGCTCTTAAGGGGCTGTGTCCAAAGCATAGCCTGCCTAATAAGCCGGCCACTCACGCTTGGGAAGATTGCCATATCATGAGAGCCTTTGGACAGCGTTTTCAGAACCACCAAGGCGGTGGTGGTGGCGACCCAGGGCAGTCTGGTGGCGGCTCATCAGGAGGTTATCAGCAGCTGGGTTATCACGGTCCGGGCGGCTCTGGAGGCGGTTATCAATGCAACAGTGGAAACAATCAGCAGCAAGGAAATCAGCAACAGGGCAATCAAACTGGTTACCAGAGCAATCCTAAGCAGCTGAACAGTGGTCAGTACCACGTGTTTACCACTTACACTGATAAAATAGATCGCAAGCTCAAGAAATGACTTGTTAACATGGTTGAGCCGGCGCTTCCCCAATATTTGAGGTAGTTAGAGTATCCAACAACCTGGAGCAGGGAGGATCACCCACCTCGGGTCGAGAATCTGGGTCATCTGGCCTTGGTAGTGGCGCCTCAGGTGGGCGGTTATTCCCTCACAAAGGTGCATATGGACGGAGGAAGCAGCATCAATATCCTCTACTACGATACTTTCCGGCGCATGAACTTGTCCGAGAAAGAGCTTCAAAAGTCCACCACTATCTTCCATGGGATTGTTCCTGGCAAATCAGCTTACCCCACTGGCCGGGTCAAGTTAGATGTTGTGTTTGGATCTGATGACAACTACAGATGCGAGTCTCTATCCTTTGAGGTGGTCAAGATCAGGAGTCCATACCACGCTCTCTTTGGGCAGCCGGCTTATGCCAAATTCATGGCCCGGCCCTGCTATATTTACCTCAAGCTCAAGATGCCTGGCCCAAGGGGCACCATCACAGTCAATGGTGATAGGAAAATTGCTCTTGAGTGCGAGGAGGGCGATGCTGCTTATGCTAAGACGGCTTGCGCTACGGAGGAGCTCAAGTACTACACTGATAATGTCGATCCGGCTGACATGACGCCTCTAAACAAACCCACCACTGAAGCTGACCCGCCACTCAAGTTTAAGTTGGCCAGGGACACCAAAGATGTTGAGTTCGTCCCTGGCGACCCTTCCAAAAGTTCACAATTGGGGGCAATATGGATCCCAAATAGGAAAGAGCGCTCATCGAGTTTATCCATGAGAATCGGGACATCTTTGCATGGAAGCCTTCTGACATGCCGGGTGTACCGAGAAAACTCGCTGAGCACCGCCTTAATGTGGATCCCAAATTCAAGCATGTCAAGCAATACCTCCGATGTTTTAACGAGGAGAGACGCAAAACAATTGGTGAAGAGGTGGCCCGGCTCCTAGCTGCCGGGTTCATTGTTGAAGTTTTTCATCCTGAGTGGTTGGCCAATCTAGTGCTTGTTCTCAAGAAAAACGGCACTTGGCGCATGTGTGTTGACTACACGGATCTTAACAAAGCCTGCCCCAAAGACCCGTTCGCCCTCCCACGCATTGATCAGATCATTCACGCCACGGCGGGTTGTGGGAGTCTGTGTTTCTTGGATGCTTACTCCGGCTATCATCAGATAAAGATGGCCGTTGAGGACCAAGAGAAAACAGCCTTTGTCACGCCCTTTGGAGCTTTTTGCTATGTCTCTATGCCTTTTGGACTCAAGAGTGCGGGGGCGACTTATCAGCGGTGTGTTCAGAATTGTTTCCATATCCAGATTGGGCGCAATGTTCACGTTTATGTTGATGACATCGTGGTTAAGTCATAGAAGAAGGAGACATTGTTGGAAGACCTCAAGGAGACCTTTACAAATCTTCGAACTTATCATATGAAGCTTAACCCGGACAAGTGTGTTTTTGGTGTTCCTGCTGGCAAGTTACTTGGCTTTCTGGTGTCAGAACGTGGCATCGAAGCTAACCTGGACAAGATCAAGGCGGTGACCTCGCTTGCTAAGCCGGCAAACCTCAATGACGTTCAGCGGATGGCGGGTCGCATTGCAGCCCTGAGCCGGTTTATAAGCCGCCTGGGTGAGAAAGAAATCCCTTTGTACCAGATGCTGAAGAAAACAGACAACTTTGTTTGGAGCGATGCTGCTAACGATGCCTTTGAAGCTCTCAAGAAACAGTTGGCTGAGCCGCCCGTCCTCGCTGCTCCAATCGTTAAAGAGCCTATGCTCCTGTACATCGCTGCTAATAACAAGGCAGTGAGTGTGGCAGTCGTCGTAGAAAGAAAGGAGGCGGGTAAAGAGTATCCAGTTCAGAGACCAGTATATTACTTCAGTGAGGTCTTGACGGAATCCAAGCAAAGGTACCCTCACTGGCAAAAACTGGTGTTTGGCGTGTTCATGGCAAGCCGGATGCTGCAACATTACTTTCTGGAACACCCTATCACTGAGGTCAGTTCAGCACCCTTGGGAGACATCATCCATAACAGGGAAGCCACAGGCCGGGTTGCTAAGTGGGCAATTGAGTTTAGCCCACATAATCTTAAGTACATGCCACGCACGGCCATCAAGTCTTAGGCACTTGTGGATTTCATCAATGACTGGACTGAACTTCAAGCCCCTGAAGAGAAGCCGGACAACACGTATTGGACAATACACTTTGATGGATCCAGGCAGCTTGAGGGCTCGGGGGCCGGAGTTGTCCTATCTTCCCCTCGAGGTGACAAATTTTGTTATGTGTTAAGGATTATGTTTCCTTGTACTAACAATGCAGCTGAGTATGAGGCCCTCCTTCACGGCCTTCGTATTGCTAAGGAGATGAACCTTAGCCGGGTCACATGTTTGGGCGACTCAGATCTGGTGGCTCAGCAAGTTTCTGGCACTTGGGATTCCAAAGACCCTCTCATGGCGGCTTACCGTCAAGTAGTAACTAACGTTGCAGGACACTTTAAGGGATATCAAGTGGATCACATCGACAGGTGGCATAATGAGGCGGCTGATGCTTTGTCACGTCTCGGCTCACAGCGCAAGCCGGTTCCTCCCAATGTTTTCCTTGATGTTCTCCACAACCCGTCCGTCATATTGCTGTCTGAGGAAGATCTCGCTATTCCTGACCCGGAGGCTCAGCTCGTGGCGGCTCTACACGCTATTCCATATTGGACAGTTCCTTACCTGGACTACTTAACCCGTGGTGCACTGCCTGATGATGAACTCATGGCTCGACTGGTCGTCTGGCGCTCTAAATCTATGTCTATCGTCAACGGCGAGTTACACAGGAGAAGCATCACTGGGGTCTTTCAACGTTGTGTTTCACCTGAGGAAGGACGTGAGATACTCAATGAGATCCACTCTGGCGACTGTGGTCACCACGCCGGCTCAAAATCTTTAGTGGCAAAAGCTTTTCGCCATGGTTTCTTTTGGCTCACGGCCCAAGCTGATGCTGAGGACATAGTCGAGAAGTGTGATGGATGTCAAAAGTTTGCACGTCAAGCTCATGTGCCGGCTCAAGAACTCAGGATGATTCCAATCACTTGGCCCTTTGCGGTCTGGGGGCTCGATATGGTTGGTCCGTTTAAGCCATCCCAGGATAAAAAGACTCACCTCTTGGTCGCTGTTGATAAGTTTACCAAGTGGGTTGAGGCGGAGCCAATCAGCAATTGTGATGCAGCTACATCAGTCAAGTTCCTGAAGAAGTGGATTTTTCGGTTTGGCTATCCACACAGCATCATCACTGATAATCGTACCAACCTCTCTAAGGGGTCTATGGAGCAGTTTTGTCAAAGAGAACATATCCGGCTCGATGTGGCGTCTGTTGTGCACCCTCAGTCCAATGGTCAAGCCGAGTGTGCTAACCAAGAGATCTTGCGAGGTATCAAGCCCCGGCTCATGGTTCCTCTTCAGCGCACGCCGAGTTGCTGGGTTGAGGAGCTTCCCTCTGTCTTATGGAGCAAACGGACCACCCCAAACAGATCAACCAACTTTACGGCCTTCTTCATGGTTTACGGCGCAGAGGCCTTCTTACCAAGTGATATACGTCATGATTCCCCCCGGGTCACAGCATATGTCGAAGCTGATAATGAACAGGCTTGTCAAGACTCTTTGGATGCTTTGGAGGAGGAACGTGACTTAGCAGCAGCACACTCTGCCATATATCAACAAGACCTACGCCGCTATCATAGCCGTAGAGTTCGAAGCCGTACTTTCCAGGAGGGCGACTTAGTGCTCCGGCTGATTCAAGATCAGTCAAATATGCATAAGCTTTCACCACCCTAGGAAGGGCCTTTCATCGTCAGCAAAAACCTGCACAACAGGTCTTATTACCTGATCGATCTCCGTCCTGACAAGGAATCTCACACATCCGAGGAGGAGACTAACAGGCCTTGGAACATTGCTCATCTAAGGCCTTACTACACCTAGAGCCACCGGCTCAGGTTCCTTTGTACATACCTTTGTATATTTTTTATTATGATCAATAAATAAAGCCGACACCCTCGAAACTTGGGGTCTCTGTCGTTTCATCTCAATCACTGTGCATGAGTCTTTACTTTTTTGATCATAGGTCACTTGGGGGCTTCCAACTCAACGAGTTTAGCTATCTCACCCTCTTGACCCGACAACTAAGACGCCACATTATCTTGGTTAAACCTGCCTGTCTGCTCGATGCTACTCCGATCAGGTGACCCGCCGTACTCTTGACAAGTCAATCACTTTGTGACCCTGAACTTTCAAGGTTAAAACGTCGGTTATGTCACGTGAGAGCCAGCTTACAGAGAGCGAGGATACTCCAAGGGCTATCACGCCAAAACGCTTCATCGAAGCAAGACTTGAGCCTCGAAAGCCAGTCTATTATGTCGAGCCTCGAAAGCCGACTTAACATTACAAATTTTTACATGTGATTTTATCTCTTTTATATTACAGGTTCTCTTTGGTAATTATGATTGGCCATGAGCCGCCGGTTCAAAAGTACACCGGTTTACATCTTAACCAATACAGATTGCCTATTAAAACCTAAGTCGTCTTTCTATCTGCACGAGCTATCAAGCCGGCGGGAGATCATTATGAGCGCTTGGGCTGCACAAGTCTCTCACAGAAGGACATACATTGGTCATAAGCCGTCTATGGTGCAAAGGACTTCGTTATAAACAACAACTTTTCTTTGCAAAAGACCAACGGGGCGGGTCAATTCACCACGTCAATAGTTATGCTCATACAAAAGAGGATTGTGCGTTATCAACGTGCATGATGGCACGGCTAAGTGTTTTCAACTACGCTATTACACAGCCTCAGCAGGGCTCACATGAATTCAAAGTTTTTCAACTAAAATTACTTTGGCGCGCTCGAACTTGCACCTGCGGCAGTCTTGCTCGCCGGGTCAGCTTCTTGTTCTTGAGCCACCTCTTCTTCCTGGTCATCCTGCGCTGGCTCCTCCCTTCTGATGATCTGGACATTGTCAGTGTCCCAATCAATAGTGGTCAAAGCTTCAAAATTGTCACCTTCTTCAATAAGATTGGAGGGATCAACTTCAGAGGCTTAGCTTTGCTTACGCCTAGCTGGGATCAGATCGACCGGCTCAAAGTGAGATGCAACAATACGTTTGACGGCTTCATCGTAACCCGCCTGGTACCTCTTCAGGTCTAGTTCATTAGTCAGCTTGGTGGCTATGACCCGGGTCTCTTTCCTCAGCCGGGCATAGTCATTTTCAGTGAAAGCTGTGCCATTTGTGTTAAACTCGGGGAAGCCGCTGACAAGTTTGGACAAGTCCATGTCATCTGTATACGCCTTGGCCCGGGTCAAAGAATACATGGCGGCTGAGCGAGCGGCTGACCTCTTCAATTCTTCTATCTGCTTCGGCATTGTGGATAGAATCTTGAGGACGTCCTTGATCATCGTCGACGCCTCCTTTGTACCCATCACGTGACGGATGGTGTACAGGCTGCCTGCATATAATTGCTCAAGAAAAGTATATGCCGCCTTGAGCTGCACTTGGGGTGTCGGTGCCACAAACGTTCACGTTTGCTGACCGGCCTTATGCACAGGCGTGTTGAGGATCGTACGTCCAGCACCAATACATATCACAAGACCAGACCAGAGAAGCCACTCTTCGTGAGATCAAGAAAAGACAATAAGAGAAGCAAATCAACAGAAGGCCACCTTGGGAAGGCCTCCCTTGCCGGGCAGGAGAGCCCGGCCAGGTCGAGACCACACCCAAGGGCGAGGCCAATTCGCCTCGGCAGGGTTGAAGGGACCGCAAGATCAACCCCCGCCAGGCTCTTTGCCGGCAGGGTTTCCACCAAGGCACCACCGCTCCACCTCACCGCACCCAAGTCACTTATCGGTGCGGTGTCAAGCTTCTAAGCAACCAGGTGGACTTGACGGATCACGTGGCCGCACAAGAAGAGAGGAGATTAGCTTTATTGACACCCGTCCAGGAGACGTGTCATGCTAAGCAAGGAGAGACAAATAAGCGGCGCGACAGGCTTGCCGGGCTGTAACTCCAGCGTGACACCTAGCTGTGCATTTAATGCACTTTGTCCTAACTGCCAGAGTTAGGTATGATAGCACTGTTAGCTATCCAATCACACCCAAATGACTGTTTTGCCACTGTGGTTGCCCCTTAACCTATAAAAGGAGGCCCAAGGCAATCAAGCAAGGGGTTCGGTTTCTTCCACCCCCAACACTTGTACACACACTGCTCTCCCCGAGGCAACCTTGCCGGGCTTGAGCAAGTTGTGTCTTCGTCCTCCTCCAGATAAAGCTACCAAAGCAGGAGTAGGGTTTTACGCTGCAAAGTGGCCCAAACCTGGGTAAAAGAGAGCTGTCATCGCCGTGCTGTCGCCCAGTGTTTCTGCTCTTTGTGCAATGTGACCGTCCCCTCACCGAACCACAAAGGGGCACCCCTGCCCCATAGGTGATCGTGCTTCCACGCCGACATCTTTGGCGCGCCAGGTACGGGGCGTCGCTTGTGCAAACCTGAAGCAGTAGTCGGAGCATTGATCTTCGCCACCACTCTGCATCGCCTATGGCTCCCAAGAAGAAGGCCGGTGCGGCATCGCATCTGTCCACTTCGAAGGTTCCACCATCTGTGGTTGCGGGCGTTGCTAGCGCGGCGGCCGCGGCGGACGGAACGGGCGCCACGGGCGGCGTTGCTCACGCTCCCTCCACGACCGGAGTGGAGGCCAGGGCCGCGGGAGCGACCCAACTTCGCCAACACACTGGCGAACACGCTCCTACTGGTGCGGGTCATGGAGGTGCCCAACCTCCTCCTCCACACCGCACCGGTGAGCCCAATCACCATGACATCGACACCTACTCCAGTGCGAGCCAAGAACTGCTAGCCGCACTGAAGGAGGGGCGACGATGGGACGCACTCTCCGCCCCACACAAGGCGGGCGGGGCGTGACCTCGAGCGGGACGGTTGATCCTCCTTAACCACGCCCGCATGGGAAGAGCCCAGTTGATCAAGACGCCGGCCATCAAGGGCAGCTTCATCCGCAACCAACCGCTATGGTGATTGGCCAGGGGCGGCCGGGACGTGACAGCGTTCCTTCTGGCCTGCCCAGAAGTCAAACAACGTCGCGTTCCACCTCCCACGCCATGCCAGAGAGGGTGGACGAAGCGATGGCGAGAGCTCAGCTGCCGCTGAACTTTCCCCCAGCGGCAGACAAGATGGATGAATGGAGAGCTACCATTCAGAGCCACATCGGATTTGCTGAAGCCAACATGTCGCGGCGCGCGGAGCCCTCGCGGTACCCGCGCGCGACACTGACGACGCCGGACGGTGGCCAAGTTGAGAGGACGACACCCACGGTGCAGTCCCCTCCTCGGCAACTGGTCCCGAGGCGGCCCCAGCGAGATCAGCAACTCCGCGACGTTGACGAGCAGGACGAGGCATCGATGGCGTCGTCTGATCCACGGCTCCGGTAGGATCAATGTCAAGTGTTGAGAGACAGGAGGAGGGAGGACGCCCGTGTCACCATTGAGCGGCGTCGTGAGACGCGCCGCCAATCTGACAGGCGTAACGGACCCGACGTCGACGAAACCGCGCCCGGTGCTGGCGGGTTATTGCCTTACGAGGTGGGATGCCCCGCCTTCACTCGCGAGCTGCGGCAAGTCCGTTGGCCATCCTCCTGCACCTTCAAACCTGATCTGCCGGAGAAATATGATGGGAAACTGAACCCGACAGAGTTCTTGGGCATCTACACGATCGCCGTTCAAGCTGCCGGGGGAAGCGATGAGAAGGTGCTCGCCAATTATTTTCCGTTGGCCCTCAAGCCCAATGTGAGATCTTGGTTGATGCATCTGCCGGAGGATTCCATCTCTTCGTGGGCGGACCTGTGCAACAAATTCGTTGGCGCCTTCACCGGCGGCCACCAAGAGCCAGGACAGCCCAGTGATCTACAAGCTCTTCCATAGAAAGAAGGGGAGAGCTTGCGCAAGTATCTGCAGAGGTTCAGCCGTGTGCACCGTAACATTCCTTTGATACACCCGGCAACTGTGATTGCCGCGTTCCATACAAACGTGCGCAATGGCAGGATGCGGGCCAAGATGAATGTTCGGTTATCCAAGACTGTCAACGAGCTGTATACCTTAGCAGACAAGTGCGCTCGAGTTGAAGAAGGCCGAAGACTCCCAGGTGAGGAGGTGGGTGCTGAAGTTGATTCAGAGGACGACGACACCACCACACCTGGGAGGAAGGATAAAAAGCGCAGCAAGAAGCGCAAAGGGAAAGCTGTACTGGCCGTTGAGAGTTCCGGTGATCTTGCCGCAGGCAAAAAGGTTAAAGCTGATGCACCCAGCAAGGAAGGGACCTCTTGTGCTAATTGCTGGGTGGCAGCAGTGGCTTAGAAAACCGGCAAGCTCGACGGGCCGTACTGCAAGATCCACAGAACCAAAGGCCATGATCTCCAAGACTGCAAACAAGTTGAGCAACTAGTTGAGAAGCAAAAGGCTGAGTATGAGAGGCGTGAAAAGGAGAAAGGCCAGAACGGCGCTGGCAGGAAAGGCCGCGGTGGCCGTAATGGGTACCGCGGCAAGCTTGGTCAGCAGAAAGACAAGCCCGCCAGGGGCCGAGAGGAGAAAGAAGATGAAGATGGCAGTGATGAGGGTGATGATGAGACCAGTGAACAGGAGTTTCAGAGGGCTACTGAGGCGATGTGCGTTGACGGGGGTGCATCCTTGCACTCCTCTCACCGCCAACTCAAGCAGTGGGCGCGTGAGGTCAATGCGGCGGAGCCGATAGCGAGCACTCGAGAACCACTTAAGTGGTCCCGCACGCCCATCATCTTTGACATTGAGGATCATCCAGATCACACCACTGTGGTCGGATGCTTGCCGTTGTTGGTTTCATCAACAATCCGCAACCTCAAGGTCACTAAGATGTTGGTTGACGGTGGGGCAGGGTTGAATTTAATTTCCCCTAGTGTGCTCGAGAAGGTCCAAATTCCTAACGGAGATCTGAAGAAAACTGGTACTTTCCAGGGGATCAATCAAGGGAGGAGCTAGCCAAAAGGGAAGATCACCTTGCCGGTGACATTTGGCGGGGAGATAAACTTCAGAACTGAGAAGGTGGTATTCGACGTCGTCAAGATCCCCCTGCCATTTAACGGGATCCTTGGTCATCCCGCACTGGCCAAGTTCATGGCAGCGTCCCACTACGCCTACAACACTCTGAAGATGCCCGGTCCCTTGGGAGTCATTTCCATCCCCTCAGATAAGAAGGATGCAGTCATCTGTGTGGATCAGATGTACAATGACGCGGTTGCAGCAGAGGCCATCAAGGCCCCAGCTCCCGCCAAGGAAAAGAAGAAGGCTAAAAGGGCTGGCCAGAACACCGGCGAGGACCCCGGGAAGTGTGTCTCTTCGGAGACCACTGAGCCCGGCAGCGACTTGCCGGGGAGTTCGGCTAGCAAGAAGCCTAAAGTTGCCCCTCCAGAAATCAAGAAAGTTTCGGTGCGGCAGGACGGCACCGATGGTACTTTGACCATTAGTGCCACTCTTGACGACAAATAGGAAAGCGCGCTCGTTTCCTTCCTGCGGGCGAATGTTGATGTGTTTTCCTGGCAACCATCTGACATCCCCGGTGTTCCCAGGGAGGTAATCGAGCACCACCTTGCCGTCTGTCCGCATGCCCGCCCTATCAAACAGAATGTCAGAAATCAGGCTCTGGAGCGGCAACAATTCATTGCCGAGGAAATCAAGAAGCTTGAGGCAGCAGGTTTGGTCCGAGGAGTACTGCATCCGACTTGGTTAGCAAATCCCGTGGTGGTGCTCAAGGCAAATGGGAAGTAGAGACTTTGTATTGACTTCACTGATCTGAACAAGGCTTGTCCAAAGGATCCTTTCCCCTTGCCGCGCATTGATCAGATCATGGATTCCACCTCAGGATGTGATTTGCTCTCCTTCCTCGATGCGTACTCTGGGTACCACCAGATCTTCATGGCCAAGTAGGACAAAGAAAAGACCGCATTTATTACCCCATGTGGCACATACTGTTTTATACGTATGCCTTTCGGGCTAAAAAGCGCTGGTTCCACGTTCGCAAGGGCCGTGCAGATTGGTTTTGAACCTCAGCTGCACAGAAACATTGAAGCCTACATGGATGACATAGTAGTCAAGACCAAGGATAAAGCTACACTCATCCAAGACTTGGAAGAAACCTTTGCCAATTTGCGGAAAATCAACTTGAAGCTTAATCTAGAGAAGTGCGTGTTCAGCGTCCCGTCCGGCAAGCTCCTCGGGTTCTTCGTATCTCAGCGGGGGATAGAAGCTAACCCCGACAAGATCAAGGCAATAGAACAGATTCAGGCCCCAAGGACAGTGAAGGATGTGAGGCACCTGACTGGATGTGTTGCTGCGCTAAGCAGGTTTATCTCAAAGTCTGCCGAGCGCGCATTGCCATTCTTCAAAGTATTGAAGAAAGCTGGCCCCATGAGATGGACTCCAGAGGCTGAGGCTATGCTACAGAAGCTGAAGACCTACCTATCCTCCATGTCAACCTTGGTGGCACCCAAACCACAAGAACCGTTGCAGCTATATCTAGCGGCAACAAATCAAGTGGTTAGTGCTGCCTTGGTGGCGCATAGGGAGGTGGATGATGAAGAAACTGCCACGGCAGAATCATCCAGCAAGGAATCAGCTTTGTCCCCGGCAAGATCTGGCGGCGGCAGCGAAGAAGAGCCACAGTCCAATACTGCTCAGCGGAAGGCAGGAGCTAGAAAGAAGGTGGTGCAGCTACCAGTGTACTTTGTTAGTTCCCTCTTGCAGGGGGCTAGGTCAAGGTACTCTAGGGTCCAAAAATTAATCTTTGGCCTCCTCATGGCCTCAAGGAAGCTGCGCCATTACTTTCAAGCTCACGAGATCACGGTCGTGACCCGCCTTCCGCTACAACGAATCCTGAGGAACCCTGAGGCTACCGGCAGGATAGTGGAATGGGCTTTGGAACTGTCAAGCTTTGCTCTGAAGTTTGAAAGCACAACCACTATCCAGAGTAGAGAACTGGCAGAATTCATTGCAGAATGGACACCGACACCAGATGAAGAGGTTATGGAAACTACTCTTCCCGGCAAGGAGAGCCCCAGGGAATGGATCATGTACTTTGACGACGCTTTCTCACTTCAAGGTGCCGGGGCAGGAGTTCTACTCATTGCCCCCACCGGAGAACACCTCAAGTATGTCATCCAAATGCATTTTACCCGGGAAGAGGCCACCAACAACACTGCGGAATATGAAGGACTCCTTGCCGGACTAAGGATTGCTATAGAGTTGGGGATAAGGAAGTTGATCATACGCGGCGATTCCCAGCTTGTCATGAAGCAGGTGAACAAGGATTATCAGAGCCCGTTGATGGAGGCATACGTGGAAGAGGTGAGGAAGCTGGAGGAACACTTTGACGGGTTGTAAACAGAGCACGTCCCCCGTGCGGAAAACAGCATAGCTGATCACCTGTCAAAGTGTGCCGCGCAAAAGCTTCATGTGGAACCAGGAACTTTTGTACTCTAGCTCACCCAACCATCAGTCTCTCCATCAACCTTGTGATGGAAATATGCCCTAGAGGCAATAATAAAGTTGTTATTATTTTATATTTCCTTGTTCATGATAAAGGTTTATTATTCATGCTAGAATTGTATTGGCCGGAAACTTAAATACATGTGTGAATACTTAAACAAATACCGTGTCCCTAGTGAGCCTCTACTAGACTAGCTCGTTGATCAAAGATGGTTAAGGTTTCCTAACCATAGACATGAGTTGTCATTTGATAACGGGATCACATCATTAGGAGAATGATGTGATGGACAAGACCCATCCGTTAGCCTAGCATATGATCGTTCTGTTTATTGCTACTGCTTTCTTAATGTCAAATACATGTTCCTTCGACCATGAGATCATGCAACTCCCGGATACCGGAGGAATACCTTGTGTACTATCAAACGTCACAACATAACTGGGTGATCATAAAGATGCTCTACAGGTATCTCCGAAGGTGTCTGTTGAGTTGGCATGGATCGAGACTGGGATTTGTTACTCCGTGTTTCGGAGAGGTATCTCTGGGCCCTCTCGGTAATACACATCATAATAAGCTTACAAGCAAAATTACTAAGGAGTTAGTTACGAGATGATGTATTACGGAACGAGTAAAGAGACTTGCCGGTAACGAGATTGAACTAGGTATGGAGATACCGACGATCGAATCTCGGGCAAGTAACATACCGACAGACAAAGGGAATTACGTATGTTGTCATAACGGTTCGACCGATAAAGATCTTCGTGGAATATGTAGGAACCAATATGGGCATCTAGGTCCCGCTATTGGTTATTGACCGGAGAGTCGTCTCGGTCATGTCTACATCATTCTCGAACCCGTAGGGTCCGCACGCTTAACATTCGTTGACGATATAGTGTTATATGAGTTATGTGAATTGGTGACCGAATGTTGTTTGGAGTCCTGGATGAGATCACGGACATGACGAGGAGCTCCGGAATGGTCCGGAGGTAAATATTGATATATAGGATGATACTATTCGGTCACCGGAAAGGTTTCGGAGTGTATCGGGTAGTCATCGGATCACCGGAAGGGGTTTCGGGATGCCCCGGGAGGTTAATGGGCCATATGGGCCAAAAGAGGGGAGCACACCAGCCCACAGGGGGCTGGCACGCCCCCCCTATGGCCGCGGGCCTACTGGAGAAAGGAAGGAGGGGGATTCGGCCTCCCCCTTCCTTCCCTCTCCCCCCTTTCCTTTTTCCCGGAGTATATATGGAAGGGGGGTGCGGCTAGGGGCAGGAGCCCAAGGTGGACTCGGCCACACTTGGGGCGCCTCCTGGCTGCCTCCCCTCTCCCCCCACCTATATATATGAGAGGGGGGCACCACACAACCCACGACAATCTCTTAGCCGTGTGCGGCGCCCCCCTCCCTGGTTACACCCTCGGTCATATTTTCTGTAGTGCTCGGCGAAGCCCTGCGGAGATAGTTGCATCACCACCGTCACCACGGCGTCGTTCTGTCGGAACTCATCTACTACTTCACCCGTCTTGCTAGATCAAGCAGGCGAGGACGTCATCAAGCTGAACGTGTGCTGAACGCGGAGGTGCCGTACGTTCGGTACTTGGTCGGTTGGATCGCGAAGGTGTTCGACTACATCAACCGCGTTAATAAATGCTTCCGCTAAACGGCCTACGAGGGTACGTAGACACACTCTCCCCTCTCGTAGCTATGCATCTCCATGGATAGATCTTGCGTTGTCATGGAGGAACACGATTACCTATGGGGCCCCTTGGCCCCTATGTGGTTCGGCAAGGGGGAGGTCACGTTGCACAAAGAGTGGAGGCCATGACACAGCGCGGCGATGGTGACTCGGGTGGTTTTTACCCAGGTTTGGGCTGCTGCGAAGCGTAAAACCCTACTCCTGCTTTGCTGGATTGAGTGGAAGAGCACAACGAGCATGCAGCGCTCAAGCCCGGCAAGGTGGCCTCGGGGGAGCAGCTACGCGCGTACAAGTGTGTCAGGGTCCGAATCCCTCTCTAGGTTGCCTTGGACCACCTTTTATAGTCCAAGGGGTAACCACAATGGCAAAACAGTCATTATCCTATGATTAGATGGCGAACAGTGCTATCATACCTAACTCTGGCAGTTAGGACAAAACGCATTAAATGCGCTGCTAGGTGTCCTGCTGTGGACGCAGCCCGGCAGGCCTGCCGCGCCGCTTAATCACCTTTTGCTTATTATCTTGACACGCCTATGGACGGGTGTCAAATGGATGTGATCTATCTTCCAATGGGCTGCCACGTGCTCAGTGGAAGCCACTTAATCACTTGGGGGCTCGACACCGCATCGATAAGTGACTTGCGTCGATGTGCGGTGGAGCGGTGGAGTAGTGATGTCTTGGCGGGGAACTTGCCGGGGCTCATCTTGGACTCGCTTCCGGGGCGGCCTCGACCTGGCCGAGCTCTACTGCTCGGTAAGGGAGACCTTCCCAGGAATATATCTTGCTGCCTTGGTATTCTTGATGCGCTCCTTGATCTTAGGAAGAGCGGCTTCTCTGGCTTGGCCTTGCTTTGTAGTTGTGGTAGCCATTCCTTCGCCTAGCCTGGGCTGCCGGGGCGGAGGCTTTATGTCCGTGCACAAGTCAGGGGAAGCAAACACCCCTGTTTGTGTACCCCGACAGAAGCCCCCGGGCCTGAGCCAAATGTGTCATTGGGCACGTTGGGTTAGGCCCCAAACAGTGTACGGACACGCGTCGAAGAGGTGCTGCCCACGCAGCGGTTTGTTATGATGACTAGTCAATTCCAACGTCCACTCCGCGCAATTACCGCGGGTCGTGGGGTCGTGGAATAGTAGCACTTAATGGGTAATGTGCCTGCAAAACGGTAACTTTCGGAGGAAAAGTAGCGAAGTGCCAACCCCCGCGCCTGTTCCCAATAAAAGGCAACGCGAAGGGGCGTTGCTCATTCGCATCTGTCTCCTCCTTCATCTTCTTCCTCAAGCCAAGCAACTGCCTTCATCGCCAACACTCGCCCCCAAAGCTCCGCTAGATTCCTTGCCGTTTTTGCGGGCCCAAGGAATGGGGCGGAAGGCGGCCGCGGCGAGGGGAAAGCGGGTAGCCACTGCCAAAGAGACCGCAGCAGAGGGGAAGAAGAAGAGAGCGGCGGAGCTGGACAGGAAACGTCAAGAAGATGAGGCTTTCTTCCCGTCGAGCTTGGATGCCAATACCCTGACCACGAGGTATGCATATATGTGGGGGAGGGAAGTCCCAAAAGGGCATGGAGCGCCAGTGGTTCTGCCGGCGGGAGATGAGGATCCACCCCACTCGTACCGCTTCTTCTACGCATACTTCCTTTGCGGTCTCACCTCCTCCTTCTCTGATTTCTTCGAAGCCATGATGGTGGTGTATGGCTTCCATCTTCGGGATTTCACGCCCAATGCAATGGCGTGCATGGCGATTTTCGCCCATCTGTGTGAGAACTTCGTCGGAGTTGCCCCCAACGTGGATTTGTTCAGGCACTTCTTTATCCCACGGATTGAAGACAAATCCCACCGCTTAGGAAACATCAGCTGGATTCCCTGGGGCAAGAGAGAGGACTGGGATTATCTTTCCGGCCAGCAGCGCAGCAGATGGGAGGAATGGAGGGTGGACTGGTGTTGGATTCAGGACGAGAATGCTCCAGAATTTTGCAGGGCGCGGACTGAATGCGTCACACACGGTGTCGAATGGAGTAAGCCAGGCCTTACTGACGACAGGCTCCGCCCGGCGCTGAACAGGATATCCCGCCTCAAGGCTGCCGGGCAAACCGTCGAGCACCTAGGGGCTGACTTCCTCAGACGCTGTATCGCGCCGCTGTAGAAGAGAGACAGGTTCGCCTGGGAGTATGGGAATTTCGCCAACAGGATGCGCCTTTACCCTGGCCCCATCAACAACCTGTCGATATATGGTCATGGTTGGCTGTGCGAACAGCTATTCGGCAGCCTTGGTCCATTCCACCTGCCGGCAAGTGTCATCCTATTGCATCTTAACTCTGCCCGGGACCAGATTCTGAAATGGATGCCGGACGGTAATGCTTACGGAGTCGAAGCTGACTGGCAACTTCCCGAGCTTGACGCAGAGATAGATTGGTTCTTCGGCCTGGAAGAAAGGGCTTCTAGGGTGGAGAACGATATGGTCAAGCGCACTTCCCAGGCGGAGGCAGAATTTATTAGCAAGCGGATTGCAGAGGACAGAGCGCTCCGGGCAGCTGGCGGAACGAAGTCTGGAGAGGAGGAGGACGTTGAAGGCGAGGGTTCTTCTGAGGAGGGGAGCGAGGAGCACACCGCGGAGGAGGCTGCCGGGCTAGACCTTGCCGGGGCCAGAATTCTTCAAGCCGCGGCAGCAGAGGCTCAAGAAGGAGACGAGGCCGAGGCAACAGGGCAGCCCGAAGAGGAATGGCTCTCTAAGGGTCCTCAGGCCCCGGAGCCAGATCTAGGCCAACGCCTTCGTAGGCGGGCTGGCCGAAGAACAGCGGCTACCGCTTCCCAGCCAACCACCAAGAAGGTGAAGAAGATCGCCTCCAAGAGTGACAACCCGGAGGTGGTACGCCGCCACTCCTCCCGCCTTTTGGAGGCCAAAACCCCTCCTGCCAAGCGACGGGCAGTCACGGGGGTTGATCCTGTTGGAAATATGCCCTAGAGGCAATAATAAATTGGTTATTATTATATTTCCTTGTTCATGATAATCGTTTATTATCCATGCTATAATTGTATTGATTGGAAACTCAAATACATGTGTGGGTACATAGACAACACTGTGTCCCTAGTAAGCCTCTAGTTGACTAGCTCGTTGATCAAAGATGGTTAAGGTTTCCTAGCCATTGACATGAGATGTCATTTGATAACGGGATCTCATCATTAGGAGAATGATGTGATGGACAAGACCCAAACTGTAAACGTAGCATTTGATCGTGTCAGTTTATTGCTATTGTTTTCTGCATGTCAAGTATCTGTTCCTTTGACCATGAGATCATGCAACTCACTGACACCGGAGGAATACCTTGTGTGTATCAAACGTCGCAACGTAACTGGGTGACTATAAAGGTGCTCTACAGGTATCTCCGAGGGTGTCTGTTGGGTTGGCATGGATCAAGACTGGGATTTGTTACTCCGTATGATGGAGAGGTATCTCAGGGCCCACTCGGTAATACAACATCACAATGAGCCTTGCAAGCAATGTGACTAAAGTGTTAGCCACGAGATCTTGTATTACGGAACGAGTAAAGAGACTTGCCGGTAACGAGATTGAACTAGGTATAGTGATACCGACGATCGAATCTCGGGCAAGTAACATACCGAAGAACAAAGGGAACAACATACGGGATTAACTGAATCCTTGACATAGAGGTTCGACCGATAAAGATCTTCGTAGAATATGTAGGAGCCAATATGGGCATCCAGGTCCCGCTATTGGTTATTGGCCGTAGAGGTGTCTCGGTCATGTCTACATAGTTCTCGAACCCGCAGGGTCTACACACTTAACGTTTGGTGACGATTAGTATAATTGAGTTATTATGTTGGTGACCGAAAGTTGTTCGGAAGTCCCGGATAAGATCCCGGACATGACGAGGATCTCCGGAATAGTCCGGAGGTAAA
This sequence comes from Elymus sibiricus, assembly GCA_039707655.1. NCBI lineage: Eukaryota > Viridiplantae > Streptophyta > Magnoliopsida > Poales > Poaceae > Elymus > Elymus sibiricus. The sequence continues at coordinate 129,673,977 of CM077666.1, read as the reverse complement.
GATTGATATATGTGATAATAGTGTTTTGATCTCCGGAAGAGTTCCGAAGTTCACCGGAAGGGGTTCCGGATGTTTACCGAAGTGTTCGGGTGCAGCAACACTTTATATGAGCCAAAGGGATAAAGCCCACAAGGTATTGGAAAGTGCAAAAGTAGTTTTGCTGCCGCGTAAGCGGTACTACCACTTGGTGAAGCGGTACTACCGCCGGAGCGGTACTACCGCTTGTGTGAAGCGGTACTACCGCCCAAGCGGTACTACCGCTTGTGTGAAGCGGTACTACCGCTTGTGTGCGGCTGTGCACGATTCGGCAGGGTCCGAATTGGACTCTTTTCCTGCGGGCCAAACCGACCTTGTGCGGGCAAAACCGACCCGGAGGAGACTTTTACTCCAAGTTTAGACCCCAAGGCTCAACATATAAATAGAGGGGCAGGGCTAGCACACGGGACACATCAGGATTTCCCAAGCCGTGTGCCGGCAACCCTAGCCCTCTAGTTCCTCCGTCATAATCTCCGTAGTGCTTGGCGAAGCCCTGCAGAGATTGTTCCTCACCACCATCACCACGCCGTCGTGCTGCTGGAACTCAACCACTACTTCACCATCGCTCGCTGGATCGAGGAGGTGAAGGCGTCATCAAGCCGTACGTGTGTTGAACGCGGAGGTGCCGTCCGTTCGGCACTAGATCGGAAGGATCGTGATTGGATCGCGGGACGCTCGGCGATTTGGATCGCGAAGACGTTCGACTACATCAACCGCGTTTATTAACGCTTCCGCTTAGCGATCTACAAGGGTATGTAGATTCACTCTCCCTCTCGTAGATGCTCATCACCATGGATAGATCTTGCGTGTGCGTAGGAAAATTTTTGTTTCCCATGCAACGTTCCCCAACAGTGGCATCATGAGCCAGGTCTATGCGTAGATGAGATCTCGAGTAGAACACAAACGAGTTGTGGGCGTGGGTGTATACATATTGCTTGCCGTTACTAGTTGATACTTGATTCAGCGGCATTGTGAGATGAAGCGGCCCGGACCGACATTACGCGTACGCTTACGCGAGACTGGTTTTACCGCTGCGTGCACTTGTTGCATAAAGGTGACTGGCGGGTGTCTGTCTCTCTCACTTTAGTTGAATCGGTTCAATGAAGAGGGTTCTTTTAGAAGATCAAAAAGCAATCACTACACCACGTTGTGGTTTTGCGTAGGTAAGAACGGTTCTTGCAAACCCGTAGCAGCCACGTAAAATTTGCAACAACAATTAGAGGACGTCTAACTTGTTTTTGCAGGGTATGTTGTGATGTGATATGGCCAATTACATGATGAGATATATGTGATGTATGAGATGATCATGTGATGTATAGAATATCACGACTTGCATGTCGATGAGTACGGCAACTGGCAGGAGCCATAGAGTTGTCTTTAATTATTGTATGACCTGCGTGTCAATCATTAAGCGCTATGTAATGCTTTACTTTATCGCTAAACGTTAGCTATAGTCGTGGAAGCAACAGTCGGCGCGACAACCTTATGGCGACACGTTGATGGAGATCAAGATGATGGAGATCATGGTGTCATGCCGGTGACGATGGAGATCATGCCGGTGCTTTGGAGATGGAGATCAAAAGCACAAGTTCATGGCCATATCATGTCACTTATGATTTGCATGTGATGTTAATCCTTTTATGCATCTTATTTTGCTTAGGACGACGGTAGCATTATAAGGTGATCCCTCACTTAAATTTCAAGATAAATTGTGTTCTCCCCAAGTGTGCACCGTTGCGAAAGTTCGTCGTTTCGAGACACGCCGTGATGATCGGGTGTGATAGACTCTACGTTCGCATACAACGGGTGTAAGCCATGTTACACGTGCGGAACACTCGGGTTAAACTTGACGAGCCTAGCATGTACAGACATGGCCTCGGAACACAAGAGACCGAAAGGTCGAACATGAGTCATATAGTAGATATGATCAACATGAAGATGTTCACCATTGAAACCACCTCAACTCACGTGATGATCGGACTTGAGTTGGTGGATTTGGATCATGTTACACTCGAATGATCGGAGGGATGTCAATTTGAGTGGGAGTTTTTTAAAATATGATTAACTAAACTCATTATCTAAGAACAATAGTCTAAGTTGTCTTTGCTATATTTATGTTGTAGATCATGGCTCGCGCAGTAGCACCCCTGAATTTTAATGCGTTCCTAGAGAAAGCTAAATTGAAAGATGATGGAAGTAACTTTGTGGACTGGGCCCGTAATCTAAGGATTATCCTTACGGCTTCCCAGAAGGCTTATGTCCTTGATGCACCGCTTGGTGATCCACCCGCTCCAGTTGAGTCTCTAGACGTTGTGAACGCCTGGCAGGCTCGTTCTGATGATTACTCAATAGTTCAATGTGCAATGTTGTATGGCTTAGAACCGGGACTTCAAAGACGTTTTGAACGTCATGGAGCATATGAGATGTTCCAGGAATTGAAGTTTATCTTTCAGAAGAGTGCCCGGATCGAGAGATATGAGATCTCCGATAAGTTCTATGCTTGCAAGATGGAGGAGAACGGGTCTATCAGTGATCACGTGCTCAGAATGTCTGGGTACTCCACCCGTCTGGCTGAGTTAGGGATGCCCCTTCCGCCAGAGGCTATCACTGACAGAGTTCTTCAATCATTGCCACCTAGCTACAAGAGCTTCGTGTTGAACTATAACATGCACGGGATGAACAAGTCAGTCGCCGAGCTGTTTGCGATGCTGAAAGCCGCTGAGTCTGAAATTCAGAAGGAGCATCAAGTGTTGATGGTCAATAAAACCACTAGTTTCAAGAAAAATGGCAAGGGTAAGAAGGGTAACTCCAAGCAGAGTGGCAAAGCAGTTGCTCCTCTCGTAAAGAAACCCAAGGCTGGACCCAAACCAGAAACTGTGTGTTTTCATTGCAAGGGAACTGGACACTGGAAGCGGAATTGCCCCAAGTATTTGGCTGACAAGAAGGCGGCCAACAACAAACAAGGTATATATGATATACATGTTATTGATGTGTACCTTACCAACTCTCGTTGTAGTGCCTGGGTATTTGATACCGGTGCGGTTGCTCATATTTGCAACTCAAAACAGGAACTGCGGAATAGACGGAGGCTGGCAAAGGACGAAGTGACGATGCGCGTGGGAAATGGTTCCAAGGTTGATGTGATCGCCGTCGGCACGCTCGCTCTTCGATTACCGTCGGGATTAGTGATGAACCTAAATAAGTGTTATTTGGTGCCTGCGTTAAGCATGAACATTATATCTGGATCTTGTTTATTGCGAGACGGTTACTCATTTAAATCAGAGAATAATGGTTGTTCTATTTATATGAGTAATATCTTTTATGGTCATGCACCCGATGTGAGGGGTTTATTCTTATTGAATCTCGATAGTAATGATACACATGTTCATAACATTGATGCCAAAAGATTTAGAATTGATAATGATAATACCACTTTCTTGTGGCACTGCCGTTTAGGTCATATTGGCGTAAAACGCATGAAGAAGCTCCATGCTGATGGACTTTTGGAGTCACTTGATTTTGAATCACTTGACACATGTGAGCCATGCCTCATGGGCAAGATGACTAAAACGCCGTTCTCTGGAATAATGGAACGGGCAAGTGACTTATTGGAAATCATACATACTGATGTGTGCGGTCCGATGAGTATTGAGGCGCGCGGTGGTTATCGTTACTTTCTCACCTTCACTGATGACTTAAGTAGATATGGGTATATTTACTTAATGAAACACAAGTCTGAAACGTTTGAAAAGTTCAAGCAATTTCAGAGTGAAGTTGAGAATCATCGTAACAAGAAGATTAAATTCCTACGATCTGATCGAGGAGGAGAATATCTGAGTTATGAGTTTGGCAGTCACTTAAGACAGTGTGGAATTGTTTCACAATTAACACCGCCTGGAACACCACAGCGTAATGGTGTGTCCGAACGTCGTAATCGAACCTTATTGGATATGGTGCGATCTATGATGTCTCTTGCCGATTTGCCACTATCATTTTGGGGTTATGCATTAGAGACAGCAGCATTCACTTTAAATAGGGCACCATCGAAATCCGTTGAGACGACGCCTTATGAACTTTGGTTTGACAAGAAGCCAAAGCTGTCGTTTCTTAAAGTTTGGGGATGTGATGCTTATGTCAAAAAGCTTCAGCCTGAAAAGCTGGAACCCAAAGCGGAGAAATGCGTCTTCATAGGATACCCAAAAGAGACAGTTGGGTATACCTTCTACCTCAGATCCGAAGGCAAAGTGTTTGTCGCTAAAAACGGAACATTTCTTGAGAAAGAGTTTCTCTCGAAAGAATTGAGTGGGAGGAAGATAGAACTTGATGAGGTTGTTGAACCTTTACTTCAACCTGAGAGTAGCGCAGCGCAGAAAGTTGTTTCTGTGGAGCCTACATTAGCTGAAGAGGAAGTTAATGATGATGATCATGAAGCTTTGGATCAAGTTGCTATCGAACCTCGTAGGTCGACAAGGACGCGTACTGCTCCTGAGTGGTACGGCAACCCTGTCTTAGAGGTCATGTTGTTAGACAACGATAAACCTACGAGCTATGGAGAAGCGATGATGAGCCCGGATTCCAAGAAGTGGTTAGAGGCCATGAAATCCAAGATGGGATCCATGTATGAAAACAAAGTATGGACTTTGGAAGTATTACCTGAAGGGCGTAAGGCCATTCAGAACAAATGGATCTTTAAGAGGAAGACGGACGCGGACGGTAATGTCACCGTCTATAAAGCTCGACTTGTGGCAAAGGGTTTTTCACAAGTTCAAGGAGTTGACTACGATGAGACCTTCTCACCCGTAGCGATGCTTAAGTCCGTCAGAATCATGTTAGCAATAGCTGCCTTTTTCGATTATGAAATTTGGCAGATGGATGTCAAAACAGCGTTCCTTAACGGTTACCTTAAGGAAGAGTTGTATATGATGCAACCAGAAGGTTTTGTCGATCCAGAGAATGCTGACAAAGTTTGCAAACTCCAGCGATCCATTTATGGACTGGTGCAAGCATCTCGGAGTTGGAATCTTCGTTTTGATGAGGTGATCAAAGCGTTCGAGTTTATACAAGTTTACGGAGAAGCTTGTATTTACAAGAAAGTGAGTGGGAGCTCTATAGCGTTTCTAATATTATATGTGGATGACATATTGCTGATTGGAAACAATATAGAAATGCTGGAAAGCGTAAAGGAATATTTGAACAAGAGTTTTTCAATGAAGGACCTAGGAGAAGCTGCTTTCATATTAGGCATCAAGATCTATAGAGATAGATCAAGACGCTTAATAGGACTTTCACAAAGCACATACCTTGATAAGATTTTGAAGAAGTTCAAAATGGATCAGTCCAAGAAGGGGTTCTTGCCTGTTTTGCAAGGTGTGAAGTTGAGTAAGACTCAATGCCCAGTAACTGCAGAAGATAGAGAAAAAATGAGTGTCATCCCCTATGCTTCAGCCGTAGGCTCTATCATGTATGCAATGCTGTGCACAAGACCCGATGTCAGCCTTGCCATAAGTATGGTCGGAAGGTTTCAAGGTGTTCCAGGAATGGAACACTGGACGGCGGTCAAGAATATCCTGAAGTACCTGAAAAGGACTAAGGACATGTTTCTCGTTTATGGAGGTGATCAAGAGCTCGTCGTAAAGAGTTACGTCGATGGAAGCTTTGACACTGATCCGGATGACTCTAAGTCGCAAACCGGATACGTATCTATTCTTAATGGGGGTGCGGTTAGCTGGTGCAGTTCCAAGCAAAGCGTGGTAGCAGATTCTACATGTTTCAATTCCATCCGCGATTACATCAAGGAGGACGACATAAATATTTGCAAAGTACACACGGATCTAAATGTTGCAGATCCGATGACTAAACCTCTTCCAAGGGCTAAACATGAACAACACCAGAACTGCATGGGTGTTCGATTCATTACAATGTAAATCACATAGTGATGTGAACTAGATTATTGACTCTAGTGCAAGTGGGAGACTGTTGGAAATATGCCCTAGAGGCAATAATAAATTGGTTATTATTATATTTCCTTGTTCATGATAATCGTTTATTATCCATGCTATAATTGTATTGATTGGAAACTCAAATACATGTGTGGGTACATAGACAACACTGTGTCCCTAGTAAGCCTCTAGTTGACTAGCTCGTTGATCAAAGATGGTTAAGGTTTCCTAGCCATTGACATGAGATGTCATTTGATAACGGGATCTCATCATTAGGAGAATGATGTGATGGACAAGACCCAAACTGTAAACGTAGCATTTGATCGTGTCAGTTTATTGCTATTGTTTTCTGCATGTCAAGTATCTGTTCCTTTGACCATGAGATCATGCAACTCACTGACACCGGAGGAATACCTTGTGTGTATCAAACGTCGCAACGTAACTGGGTGACTATAAAGGTGCTCTACAGGTATCTCCGAGGGTGTCTGTTGGGTTGGCATGGATCAAGACTGGGATTTGTTACTCCGTATGACGGAGAGGTATCTCAGGGCCCACTCGGTAATACAACATCACAATGAGCCTTGCAAGCAATGTGACTAAAGTGTTAGCCACGAGATCTTGTATTACGGAACGAGTAAAGAGACTTGCCGGTAACGAGATTGAACTAGGTATAGTGATACCGACGATCGAATCTCGGGCAAGTAACATACCGAAGAACAAAGGGAACAGCATACGGGATTAACTGAATCCTTGACATAGAGGTTCGACCGATAAAGATCTTCGTAGAATATGTAGGAGCCAATATGGGCATCCAGGTCCCGCTATTGGTTATTGGCCGTAGAGGTGTCTCGGTCATGTCTACATAGTTCTCGAACCCGCAGGGTCTACACACTTAACGTTTGGTGACGATTAGTATAATTGAGTTATTATGTTGGTGACCGAAAGTTGTTCGGAAGTCCCGGATAAGATCCCGGACATGACGAGGATCTCCGGAATAGTCCGGAGGTAAAGATTGATATATGTGATAATAGTGTTTTGATCTCCGGAAGAGTTCCGAAGTTCACCGGAAGGGGTTCCGGATGTTTACCGAAGTGTTCGGGTGCAGCAACACTTTATATGAGCCAAAGGGATAAAGCCCACAAGGTATTGGAAAGTGCAAAAGTAGTTTTGCTGCCGCGTAAGCGGTACTACCGCTTGGTGAAGCGGTACTACCGCCGGAGCGGTACTACCGCTTGTGTGAAGCGGTACTACCGCCCAAGCGGTACTACCGCTTGTGTGAAGCGGTACTACCGCTTGTGTGCGGCTGTGCACGATTCGGCAGGGTCCGAATTGGACTCTTTTCCTGCGGGCCAAACCGACCTTGTGCGGGCAAAACCGACCCGGAGGAGACTTTTACTCCAAGTTTAGACCCCAAGGCTCAACATATAAATAGAGGGGCAGGGCTAGCACACGGGACACATCAGGATTTCCCAAGCCGTGTGCCGGCAACCCTAGCCCTCTAGTTCCTCCGTCATAATCTCCGTAGTGCTTGGCGAAGCCCTGCAGAGATTGTTCCTCACCACCATCACCACGCCGTCGTGCTGCTGGAACTCAACCACTACTTCACCATCGCTCGCTGGATCGAGGAGGTGAAGGCGTCATCAAGCCGTACGTGTGTTGAACGCGGAGGTGCCGTCCGTTCGGCACTAGATCGGAAGGATCGTGATTGGATCGCGGGACGCTCGGCGATTTGGATCGCGAAGACGTTCGACTACATCAACCGCGTTTATTAACGCTTCCGCTTAGCGATCTACAAGGGTATGTAGATTCACTCTCCCTCTCGTAGATGCTCATCACCATGGATAGATCTTGCGTGTGCGTAGGAAAATTTTTGTTTCCCATGCAACGTTCCCCAACAGATCCCAGCCCCCAGTCCAATCCAGCCTCTTCGCACAGATCAACCCCGCCAAGGAGCTCGGCCCCACAGACGAGCTCAGGGTTGCCGGGGAGCTCTGCCCTTCCGTCCTTGAAAAGGAGCCGGACGACCCCGCCGCCTGCGGGATACACGCTGAGTTCCATGCTCATGGACCCAGAGTAAGCAGAGCAGCTGAACTTCTTGCCGAGGCAGCATGTACTTGATTGTTGTTGATTCAATTCTTCCTTGTTGTCTTGGAAGGGATGAAGAACCCCTTGCCCAGCGGGCCAAGCGGACCAAGCGCGCAGCGGCGTCGGATCCTTTGGCGAGCCCGGGTCTGGCGGGGGATAGGAAAGGGGATCCCGTGCCCAGCCCCCAGCCCAGCCCCCGGTGCGAAGGCATGGGGCAGGTTTCACCCGCCCGGGGAGGCGCAGAGGAACAAGTTTCATCTCCCGCCAAGGGAGAAGGCGAGATCCAGCCGGGTGGAGTCCATCGAGAGGGGTCCGCCCCAGCCGAGGTCGCCACCACTGAGAGAGGGGATGTGGACTGTATACCGTCAGCAGATGTTGCCGGGGAGGTGGATGTCCCTCCGCAGCGAACTCCAACAGGTAATCCACTTGTCTTTGTCTTGGCTCCCTCAGATTATCTTGCTTCTCGGCTTTTGATTCAGTGGCACTGGGTTTCTCGTCACTCCATCTGTTGATCTTACTTGCAGCTCCACCAATTGAAGAACCTGAGCTCTTGGAAGAGGTGGCCGGCATTGGGAGGAGCGCTGCCGAGGAGGCAACCCAGATTGCTGCCGCGGAAGGTCGCGAACAGACTGCCGGGGACATTCAGGAGACCCGGGAAGAGGCAGAGAAAGCCCTCGGCAACACTTCCGGCCCGGGCACGGTTGTCGAGGAAAAAATGCCCCTTCAAACCATGGGCCCTCTCCCCGCAAATTATCCTTTGGCTGCAGTTCCACATCCTTCCCCGAGCCATCTGGCAATCATCTCTGCACAGCCACGCCCAGCAGCCTCCAGCTCAACTGTCTCAATGGGCGCTGATTTTGACGAAGAGATCAAACACATATTGGCGCCACTGTCACAGAGAGTTGAAGAAGTTGGTGATCCTGCTGAGAGCGCCAAGGATCTAGCTTTCCTGGAATCCATGGCGGCAGGACTCAAAGATGTGTAGGGCAGGTACAGCCATAAATGACAGGCAATCAAGGAGCAGCACAATTTTGTTGCTCTCATGGACCAGAAGTTGAAGGGCAAAGGCAATGAACTGCGAGAATGGTACAAGCAGCAGTCCCACTCCATCCTGCGGCAAGAGGCGGTGCTGGCTACGGCCGAGGAGGATATCGTTGCCCGGGAGGTCCGCTTGACGGAGCGCGAAGCGCTTCTAAATGCCAAGGAGAAGGACGTCTCTGCTCGGGAAGGGAACCTCGAAGCTGCCATCCGCGGCAAGGATGAGGAACTGGAGGCCCTCGTCCAACAGCGTACCAAGGACTTGGAGGACACAAAGCCGCGCTTGATGCGCTCACTCTTGAATCCTCTATCCAACTGAAGAAGGTCACTGATGAGCTAGCTGTCGCGTCTGCCGCCAAAACTGACCTTGATCGTCAGGTTAGCAAGCTGGCGGAAGACCTTGCCGGGAGCAATAAGGAGATCGTGGCTCTTAAAGAGGAAGCGCAGAAAGCAGAGACCGCCCTGAAGGAGGTGCGATCGCAGCTTTCCTCCAAGAGCCAGGACCTCGATACCGCCAACGGCACCATTTCTGATATGAAGGCCAGGCTTGGTTCCTTGGAGAAAGAAATTGAGTCTGCAGGCGCTCGCGTGAAGTTGCTGACGGTGGATCTAAACAACACCAGGACTCTCCAAAGGGACGCCGAAGAGAAACTCGAGAACCAAATTCAGCAACGTGACCTTTGGATCAAGAGCTTGGTTGACATCGCCGAGCGCCTCACTGCCCAGATCGCCCGCATGGCCATGAAGAGCTGGGCCTTCTCCGTCGGCAAGCATGAAATTCCAAGCGTCAAGTTGACGCTTTTCTTCGAAGGCTTAATCAAAGGATTGAAGATGTATGAGGACGACCGGGCTGCCTGCTTTGCTGAGGAATCCCGGAAGCTTGCCCGCGACGCCCTCTGCTTGGTCTTGAGCAACCTTGCCTACTTCCACCCGGACCTCGACCTCTCAGACGGATTCAAGCAGCTGCCGGAAGGCACCGATGTCTCTGTTGCTGAGGCAAAGGCTGGTCCCCTTGCCGACAGGGTCCTTAACGTCCCAAGGATCCCAGGGGGATGCCAGGCTAATCGCTAGGCCATTCTTGCTGCCGTGTTGTCCTGTAATAAGACACAATATGTACCTTGTTTTTAGGTTCCGCACCATTCTTGTTATTAATGCTTATCGAATAGCTGTCTTATATGCAAAAGTATGCTATCCCCTTCGTTTCCCGCTGATATTTGTATGGTTATTCTCTTTGTGCATTTCGGTTGCCCACCAACAACACGTTGCCGCGATTGCTTTGAGGAACGGGTCCTTAGCATTCAGCAGGCGAAAGGCATGCTGCCGGCGAGTTTTTCCTCAACAACCCTTGACGCAGCCACCTGCTTCATTGAGTAGGCTCGAAATGAAGCAAAGGCACGAACAAAGTGAAGTAAGGTTCCGCCGCGCAGAGGGCCAACCATACAAAACCTGGGGTCAATCAAGGGATATGCACATATGAGCTCCAAAGGAAGTTTATAAGTATATCAACTTAGCTTTCGCTGGTGCTCTTCTCCTGCCGGGGTGCACGTTTTCGTTTCAGCACAGCTTTCTCCCGCAGCTGTTTCTCTTTTTCGTGTTCCCCGGCGCAGTCACGCACACGCCCCCACTTTCATTCCTCCCTTCGTTGTCTCCCAATGACCCATCAGCGGCTGGCGTGATTAACACGCAGGCGCGCGAGGGCTCGTCGTGGACTGCTTGCCGGGGATACCAACCAACGGACTCACTCTAACACTCAGCTCGGGATTTGTCCTCAGCAGGACAAATGTGGGACCGAGCTTCGTGTGAGCTTGTCGACGCCGGCGGCATCACCACCGCGCATCCAGACCTCTTGGTGAAGGAGGAGGGAGAAAAAAAGGGGCAGGTATGCACCGTTCTCCGATCAGCTGGGTCGAGCGACATCGCTTGAGAGATCAAGCGTGTCTGGTCAAGGCCACAGCACCGGCGTGCCCCGTCCTCGCCGGCGCCATCGCCGTCGGCGGAGATGCGCGACGAGGTTTCGGAAGGAAACGGCCGTGAAGCAGTATCGCTCTTCTCCTTCGCTCATGACGGAGATGATGATGATGACGAACGCACGCTTCACAACCTCGGGTTCGCGCAAGCGACGCCCCCTACCTGGCGCACCAAAGATGTCGTGGAGGAACACGATCACCTATGGGGCCCCTTGGCCCCTTTGTGGTTCGGCAAGGGGGAGGTCATGTTGCACAAAGAGCGGAGGCCATGACACAGCGCAGCGATGGTGACTCGGGTGGTTTTTACCCAGGTTCGAGCCGCTGCGAAGCGTAAAACCCAACTCCTGCTTTGGTGGATTGAGTGGAAGAGCACAATGAGCACGCAGCGCTCAAGCCCGGCAAGGTGGCCTCGGGGGAGCAGCTACGCGCGTACAAGTGTGTCAGGGTCCGAATCCCTCTCTAGGTTGCCTTGGACCTCCTTTTATAGTCCAAGGGGTAACCACAATGGCAAAATAGTCATTACCCTATGATTAGATAGCGAACAGTGCTATCATACCTAACTCTGTGTGACACCCTGGTTTTTGCCCTTTTTCTTTTTCTGGATTTTTATTGCAATTTGGTTTGAACCTGAGTTTTTGAATTAACTCATTTGGACTTAGCACTTGGGTATTGCTTTGATGTTCACCCAAGTGACTCCTCTCACTCCCAAAACCTCTCTTGCTCTCTGATATATCTCAATATGGCCATTAGAATATTTTTCTTATAAGGAAAATATTCATTTTCTCTCTGAAAATAAACTATGTTCACTTCTGCTCCAAAGCAACCCCTATTTTTCTTGCTCCTAAAATTCTGAGAAAATTCCCAAATATTCTTTGGACCTTGGCCCAACTTCCTGTGCAAAAATATTTCATGGTCATGTGGAATATTTTTGCTGTAGAAAATCATTTCCATTCTGGTCAGAAATGGCCCTTTGTGAAGGAAGTGTATTTTTGCTTGATCCTCTTGAGCTGAAATTTTTATAGCTTGATGACCTTCCTAAGTAACCCTTAACCTCCAAGTTTCAGCTCCTAACTCTCTCTAGAATTCTCTCAAATGCCCTCACAAGTTTCTGTCCAGAAACTTGCCAAGGAGCTCCTGTCTCATCCTTTCGACCTGGCAGTGATCCAACCCCTCAGTGTGAGTAAACCCTGCACGGACAAGCTGCCAGACATGATTGAACCTCTCGGGCACGCCACGTTGTGCCAGTGCACGCGGTGACCGCGTGTGGAAATGGTGCCAGCCTGCGTTCGACGCGCTCTGAACGCCGGCAGAGCCTCTTTCGTCGCGTGCATGCGCCCCCGCCCAAACCAGTTTGTCTTGGAGCTCCCCTGCCTCGCCTCGTCGCCCCTGACCTCTCGCTGGAGCTCCTCGACGCCGGAGCCAGCTGCTGCAGACACGGACACGGCGGAGCAGAGAGCACAGTGCGCCCGTGCGCTCGAGTAGTCCCTCTCCCGCGTCCTGTGCTTGACTCGTCGCCTTCCCTGTGTGCGCGTGAGCCCCTCGACCTCTCCCATCCACGCGGAGCGCCATTCGTCGCCGCTCGCCGCTCCAGAGCCTTCTCCGGCGACCTCGAACCCCTCCTCGGGCGCGCCTATGTATAGGACCACTCTCGAGCTCATCTAGCCACACCACCCACCTCCATTGATCAAAAACCAGCCCGTAGAAGACCGCGGCCAGGCCAGGCGGGTCTCTGGCCACCGTTCAGCACCGGAGCTCGCCGCCGTTCCCCTCTCGGCGTTCTGCTTCTTCCGGCGCCCCTCGACTCCTTCCAATCCCTCTGGCATGTTCGTGGTGCTCTCCTGGTCGTGCTGGTGCTGCTGGAACTGCTGGAGCACCCCTGCCTCGCCAGAATCGCCAACTCCGACGAGCCCCCTCCACCGACGCCTCTGCAGACGACCACCGCGACGCCGTCCGGCCATCCCCGACCGAGCTACGGGTACGTGCGTGTTCGCCGTGAAGTACCACGTCCATCCATCCACTCGCCGGCGGCAGCCGTGGCCTCCTCGCCAGAGAACCACCAGCGACCGAGCCGCCGTCCCCTGCCTCTCTCTCTTCCTCCTAACCCTGCCAGTGGGGCCCACCTGTCAGCCTCACTGCTCACTCGCCGAAGCGGTATAAGTGGAGGCGCACTCCGCAAATACGCCTTCGACGTCACCCCTCTCTGGTTATTTTCAAAAATCATTTTAATTCAGAAATTTGACTGAACTTTGACCAGCTATAACTTTTATTCTATAAGTCCAAATGAGATGATTAATTTTGCATTGGTTTTGTATTGAGCTCCTCTATCAGCATGCAAAAGATGAGATTTTTGCTTGCTGTAGATATTTTCTGGTGCATTTAAATGTGTTATGTGACATTTCCTTTTTGCCTTTTTATTTATTTCCAGAAGGAACTTGCTGCCTTGAGGAGAACCAGGAGGATTTTGACCCTCCTCTGTACTAAGGCAAGCCAGCACAAATATTTGCAAGAATGACATATCAATGATTATGATTTTCACTTGAATATGGTCCCATATAATGCATATAGAAAATTAATAATAAAATCAATTGTGCTAGTTTCATCTTCATGCTATGCTTGCTATGTTTTCAGTGGTATTAAGTTGTTTGGTTAAGCTATGCAGTAGAGTAACATGATCATGAGCATGAGTAAGTTCATACCGGCATTATGTTGAAATGGTGCATATGGATATCATTGCATTTTCATGGCATACTATGACTCGGAAATATTCCTTTGCAAGTTGAAACCTGATAATAATCCGACTTGAACATGCTGTTGATCGAGTCATGGTGCCACCGAATCGAGCTTCCCAAGTGCAACCACATTTGCCTTTATGGGGAGGCCCTTTCTCGGTCTGTTGTTGTGCCTCTCGCCAGTGCCTCCAACTAGGGAAGGTTATGCGCTTGCGCTGCCCTGGCCCGGTAGGCAGGCCTAGCCTTGTGTGCCCGTAGTTGTTTTGGTACCATTGTCCCTGTTTGGGACCATTTTGTTTTGCCATGACGGTGGCCGTTGGGTGTCACGAGGTGACATCGGGGCCACCCAGGACTTAGCCCAAAGGGGAGTTTGTCAGAGTGGCCGGGAGAGTGTCATGGCAATAGATTGGTTCTGTCGGAACGCCGTTGGTCCACCCGAATGGGAGTTCGAGGCCATGGGTTCTGTGGTGTGGGTATAGTGTACTAACCTCTACAGAGTGTATATAATCTATCGATAGCTGCGTCCTCGGTCACGGACACAGTTCGTAGTAGGTCACACCGTGGGTCAACAGAACTAATTAACCTGCACACTAAAGTTATACTTGTGGCACATGTTAAGATGATGATGTGGTTGGAACCATGGAGATGGTTTCGTTTGTGATCCGGAGACGATCACCGTGGTAAGACGATGATAGTGGTTACGAAGTAACCAAGATGGTAAGTGGGTCCGATAGACCCTGTTCACAAGCACTGTCACTTCATGAGTAGCATGTTAAGTTCTTGCATATGAACCTGCTTAAGCATCATGTTATTGTTTGCCATTGTTGCTTTGTTTGTGTGAGTTTGTGAGTACATTCAAAGTACTCACCTGGCGTGTCATGCCAGTTTCAGGAGAAGCCGTACCGGAGTTGGAGTTGCATCATGCATCGCAGTCTAGGTCGTGTCCACATCAGTGTCCCTGTGAGATGGAGTCCCTCTACATCGTCTTTCCGCTGCCGCGTAGCTGTATCGTTGTGATCGAGGCCCTCATCATGTTCACTAAATAATGTACATATGTGCGGTAGCACCGTGCGTGCTGCTTGGCCTCACTATCTGATGTACTATCGAACCTATGTATCAATAAAGCAGTTATCTTTCTGTACCAAGTTGTTGTGTGTTGCCAGAAGACATGATCCATGGGCTGGCAATGCAAGGTAAACCGGTTGCTCTGAGCCGGGGTGCCACACTCTGGCAGTTAGGACAAATCGCATTAAATGCGTTGCTAGGTGTCCTACTGTGGACGCAGCCCGGCAGGCCTGCCGCGCCGCTTAATCACCTTTTGCTTATTATCTTGACATGCCTATGGACGGGTGTCAAATGGACGTGATCTGTCTTCCAATGGGCCGCCACGTGCTTAGTGGAAGCCACTTAATCACTTGGGGGCTCGACACCGCATCGATAAGTGACTTGCGTCGCTGTGCGGTGGAGCAGTGGAGTAGTGATGTCTTGGCAGGGATCTTGGTCTTGGAGACCCCGGCAAGCTTGCCGGGGCTCATCTTGGACTCGCTTCCGGGGCGGCCTCGACCTGGCCGAGCTCTCCTGCTCGATAAGGGAGACCTTCCCAGGAATATATCTTGCTGCCTTGGTATTCTTGATGCGCTCCTTGATCTTACGAAGAGCGGCTTCTCTGGCTTGGCCTTGCTTTGTAGTTGTGGTAGCCATTCCTTCGCCTAGCCTGGGCTGCCGGGGCGGAGGCTTTCTGTCTGTGCACAAGTCAGGGGAAGCAAACACCCCTGTTTGTGTACCCCGACATGCGTGTGCGTAGAAATTTTTTTGTTTTCCATGCAACGTTCCCCAACAGTGGCATCATGAGGCAGGTCTATGCGTAGATGATATGCACGAGTAGAACACAAAGAGTTGTGGGCGGTGATGTCCATACTGCTTACCACCAACGTCTTATTTTGATTCGGCGGCATTGTGGGATGAAGCGGCCCGGACCAACCTTACATGTCCACGTACATGAGACCGGTTCCACCGACTGACATGCAACTTGTTTTGCATAAAGGTGGCTGGCGGGTGTCTGTTTCTCCTACTTTAGTTGAATCGAATTTGACTACGGCCGGTCCTTGAAGAAGGTTAAAACAACAAACTTGATAAATCACCGTTGTGGTTGTTTTTGCGTAGGTAAGAATGGTTCTTGCTAGAAACCCGTAGCAGCCATGTAAAACTTGCAACAACAAAGTAGAGGACGTCTAACTTGTTTTTGTAGGGTATATTGTGATGTGATATGGCAAGACATGATGTGATATACGTTGTTGTATGAGATGATCATGTTTTGTAATATCGACAACCGGTAGGAGCCTTAGGGTTGTCTCTTAATTATTGTATGAAATGCAAGCGCCATGTAATTGCTTTACTTTATCGCTATGCATTAGCAATAGTCGTAGAAATAATAGTTGGTGAGACGACCACGACACAACGATGGAGATCAAGGTGTCGAGCCAGTGCCGATGGAGATCATGACGATGCTTTGGAGATGGAGATCAAAAGCACAAGATGATGATGGCCATATCATGTCACATATTTTGATTGCATGTGATGTTTATCCTTTATGCATCTTATTTTGCTTAGAACGACGGTAGCATTATAAGATGATCCCTTCACTAAATTTCAAGATAAAAGTGTTCTCCCTGAGTATGCACCGTTGCTAAAGTTCGTCGTTTCGAAGCACCTCGTGATGATTGGGTGTGATAGACTCTACGTTCACATACAACGGGTGTAAGCCAGTTTTACACAAGCAGAATACTTGGGTCAAACTTGACGAGCCTAGCACGTACAGACATGGTCTCGGAACACTGGAGACCGAAAGGTCGAACATCAGTCATATAGTAGATATGATCAACATAGAGATGTTCACCATTGATGACTACCCCATCTCACGTGATGATCGGACATGGGTTAGTTGATTTGGATCATGTATCACTTATATAACTTGAGGGATGTTAATTTAAGTGGGAGTTCATTAGTAATTTGATTAATTGAACTTAATTTATAATGAACTTAGTCTTAATAGTTTTTGCAAATCTATGTTGTAGATCAATGGTCCGTGCTACCGTTCCCTTGAATTTTAATGCGTTCCTAGAGAAAGCTAAGTTGAAAGATGATGGTAGCAACTACACGGACTGGGTCTATAACTTGAGGATTATCCTCATTGCTGCACAGAAGAATTATGTCCTTGATGCACCGCTAGGTGATGGACCTACTATAGGAGCTGAAGCAGACTTTATGAACGCATGGCAGGCTCGATCTGATGACTACTCGATAGTTCAGTGTGCCATGCTTTACGGCTTGGAACCGGGACTGCAAAAGCGTTTTGAACGCCACGGAGCATATGAGATGTTCCAAGAGCTGAAATTGATATTTCAAGCTAATGCCCGGGTTGAGAGATATGAAGTCTCCAACAAGTTCTTTAGTTGTAAGATGGAGGAGAACAGTTCTGTCAGTGAACACATACTCAGAATGCCTGGGTACCATGACCACTTGACTTAGCTGGGAATTGATCTTCCAATTGAGAGTGTTATTGACAGAGTTCTTCAGTCACTGCAACCAAGCTATAAAGGCTTCGTGATGAACTATAATATGCAAGGGATGGAGAAAACAATTTCCGAGCTCTTCACGATGCTGAAATCGGCGGAGGTAGAAATCAAGAAGGAGCATCAAGTGTTGATGGTTAACAAGCCCACTAGTTTCAAGAAATAGGGCAAGGGAAAGAAAGGGAACTTCAAGAAGAATGGCAAGCAAGTTGCCACTCCCACAAAGAAACCCAAAGCTGGACCCAAGCCTGAAACTGAGTGCTTCTACTGCAAAGGGACTGGTCACTGGAAGCGGAACTGCCCCAAGTATTTGGCGGATAAGAAGGATGGCAAAGTGAACAAAGGTATATTTGATATACATGTTATTGATGTGTTCCTTACTAATGCTCATAGTAGCGCATGGGTATTTGATACTGGTTCAATTGCTCATATTTGTAACTCGAAACAGGAGCTACGGAATAAGCGAAGATTGTCTAAGGACGAGGTGATGATGCGCGTCGGGAATGGTTCCAAGGTTGATGTGATCGCCGTCGGCACGCTACCTCTACATCTACCTTCGGGGTTAGTTTTAGAACTCAATAACTGTTATTTGGTGCCAGCGTTGAGCATGAACATTATATCTGGATCTTGTTTATTGCGAGACGGTTATTCATTTAAGTCAGAGAATAATGGTTGTTCTATTTATATGAGTAACATCTTTTATGGTCACGCACCTTTTGTGAATGGTCTATTCTTGTTGAATCTCGATCGTAGTGATACACATATTCATAATATTGATGCCAAAAGATGCAAAGTTGATAATGATAGTGCAACATACTTGTGGCACTGCCGTTTAGGTCATATTGGTGTAAAGTGCATGAAGAAACTCCATGCGGATGGACTTTTGGAATCTCTTGATTATGAATCATTTGATACTTGCGAACCATGCCTCATGATAAAGATGACTAAAACTCCGTTCTCCGGAACAATGGAGCGAGCTAATGATTTGTTGGAAATAACACATACCAATGTATGCGGTCCGATGAATGTTGAAGCACGCGGCGGGTATCGTTATTTTCTAACCTTCACAGATGATTTGAGTAGGTATGGGTATATCTACTTGATGAAACACAAGTCTGAAACATTTGAAAAGTTCAAAGAATTTCAGAGTGAAGTAGAGAATCATCGTAACAAGAAAATAAAGTTTCTACGATCTGATCGCGGAGGCAAATATTTGATTTACGAGTTTGGCCTTCATTTAAGAAAATGAGGAATTGTTTCACAACTCACGCCACCTGGAACACCACAGCGTAATGGTGTGTCCGAACGTCGTAACCGTACTTTATTAGATATGGTGCGTTCTATGATGTCTCTTACCGATTTGCCACTATCATTTTGGGGTTATGCATTAGAGACAGCTGCATTCACATTAAATAGGGCACCGTCTAAATCCGTTGAGACGACACCGTATGAACTATGGTTTGGCAAGAAACCTAAGTTGTCATTTCATAAAGTTTGGGGATGCGACGCTTATGTGAAAAAGCTTCAGCCTGATAAGCTCGAACCCAAAGCGGAGAAGTGCGTCTTCATAGAATACCCTAAAGAAACAATTGGGTACACCTTCTACCACAGATCCGAAGGCAAGATCTTTGTTGCCAAGAATGGGTCCTTTCTAGAGAAGGAGTTTCTCTCAAAAGAAGTGAGTGGGAGGAAAGTAGAACTTGATGAGGTAATTGTACCTACTCTCGAATTGGAAAGTAGCTCATCAGAGAAAACCGTTCCCGTGATGCCTACACCAATAAGAGAGGAAGATAATGATAAAGATCATGAAGCTTTAGATCAAGTTACTACTGAACCTCGTAGGTCGACCAGAGTACGTTCCGCACCAGAGTGGTACGGTAATCCTGTTCTGGAAGTTATGTTGTTAGACAACGGCGAACCTACGAACTATGAAGAAGCTATGATGAGCCCGGATTCCGACAAATGGCTTGAGGCCATGAAATATGAGATAGGATCCTTGTATGAGAACAAAGTGTGGACTTTGGTGGACTTGCCCGATGATCGGCAAGCCATTGAGAATAAATGGATTTTTAAGAGGAAGACAGATGCTGACGGTAATATCACTATCTACAAAGCTCGACTTGTCGTGAAAGGTTTTAGACAAGTTCAAGGGGTAAGTCTGTCTGAATCATGTTAACAATTGCCGCATTTTATGATTATGAAATCTGGCAAATGGATGTCAAAACTGCATTCCTTAATGGATTTCTCAAAGAAGAGTTGTATATGATGCAACTAGAAGGTTTTGTCGATCCTAAGGGTACTAACAAAGGGTGCAAGCTCCAGCGATCCATCTATGGACTGGTGCAAGCATCTCAGAGTTGGAATATATGCTTTGATGAGGTGATCAAAGCATATGGTTTTGTACAGACTTACGGTGAAGCCTGTATTTACAAGAAAGTGAGTGGGAGCTCTGTAGCATTTCTGATATTATATGTGGATGACATATTGCTGATTGGAAATGATATAGAATTTCTGGATGGCATAAAGGGATACTTGAATAACAATTTTTCAATGAAAGACCTCGGTGAAGCTTCTTATATATTGGGCATCAAGATCTATAGGGATAGATCAAGATGCTTAATAGGACTTTCACAAAGCACATACCTTGATAAAGTTTTGAAGAAGTTCAAAATGGATCAGTCAAAGAAAGGGTTCTTGCCTGTGTTACAAGGTGTGAAGTTGAGTCAGACACAATGCCCGACCACGGCAGAAGATATAGAGAAAATGAAAGTCATTCCCTATGCCTCAGCCATAGGTTCTATTATGTATGCCATGCTGTGTACCAGACCTGATGTGTACCTTGCCATAAGTTTGGCAGGGAGGTACCAAAGTAATCCAGGAGTGGATCACTGGACAGCGGTCAAGAATATCCTGAAGTACCTGAAAAGGACCAAGGACATGTTTCTCATTTATGGAGGTGACGAAGAGCTTGTCGTAAAGGGTTACGTCGATGCAAGCTTCGACACTGATCTGGATGACTCTAAGTCACAAACCAGATACGTATTTATATTGAATGGTGGAGCTGTCAGTTGGTGCAGTTCCAAGCAGAGCGTCGTGGCGGGATCTACGTGTGAAGCGGAGTACATAGCTGCTTCGGAAGCAGCGCATGAAGGAGTCTGGATGAAGGAGTTCATATCCGATCTGGGTGTAATACCTAGTGCATCGGGTCCAATGACAATCTTTTGTGACAACACTGGAGCAATTCCATAGCCAAGGAGCCCAGGTTTCACAAGAAGACCAAACACATCAAGAGACGCTTCAATTCCATTCGTGAATATGTCAAGGATGGAGACATAGAAATTTGCAAAGTACATACGGATCTGAATGTGGCAGACCCGTTGACTAAACCTCTTCCACGGGCAAAACATGATCAGCACCAAGACTCCATGGGTGTTAGATTCATTACTATCTAATCTAGATTATTGACTCTAGTGCAAGTGGGAGACTGATGGAAATATGCCCTAGAGGCAATAATAAAGTTGTTATTATTTTATATTTCCTTGTTCATGATAAAGGTTTATTATTCATGCTAGAATTGTATTGACCGGAAACTTAGATACATGTGTGAATACTTAAACAAATACCGTGTCCCTAGTGAGCCTCTACTAGACTAGCTCATTGATCAAAGATGGTTAAGGTTTCCTAACCATAGACATGAGTTGTCATTTGATAACGGGATCCAATCATTAGGAGAATGATGTGATGGACAAGACCCATCCGTTAGCCTAGCATATGATCGTTCTGTTTATTGCTACTGCTTTCTTAATGTCAAATACATGTTCCTTCGACCATGAGATCATGCAACTCCCGAATACCAGAGGAATACCTTGTGTGCTATCAAACGTCACAATGTAACTGGGTGATCATAAATATGCTCTACAGGTATCTCCGAAGGTGTCTGTTGAGTTGGCACGGATCGAGACTGGGATTTGTCACTCCGTGTTTCGGAGAGGTATCTCTGGGCCCTCTCGGTAATACAGATCAGAATAAGCTTGCAAGCAAAATGACTAAGGAGTTAGTTACGAGATGATGTATTACAGAACAAGTAAAGAGACTTGCCGGTAACGAGATTGAACTAGGTATGGAGATACCGACGATCGAATCTCGGGCAAGTAACATACCGACAGACAAAGGGAATTGCGTATGTTGTCATAACGGTTCGACCGATAAAGATCTTCATGGTATATGTAGGAACCAATATGGGCATCCAGGTCCCGTTATTGGTTATTGACCGGAGAGTCGTCTCGGTCATGTCTACATCATTCTCGAACCCGTAGGGTCCGCACGCTTAACGTTCGTTGACGATATAGTGTTATATGAGTTATGTGAATTGGTGACCGAATGTTGTTTGGAGTGCCGGATGAGATCACGGACATGACGAGGAGCTCCAGAATGGACCGGAGGTAAAGATTGATATATAGGACGATACTATTCGGTCACCGGAAAGGTTTCGGAGTGTATCGGGGAGTCATCGGATCACCGGAAGGGGTTCCGGGATGCCCCGGGAGGTTAATGGGCCATATGGGCCAAAAGAGGGGAGCACACCAGCCCACAGGGGGCTGTCGCCCCCCTATGGCCGCTGGCCTATGGGAGAAAGGAAGGAGGGGGATTCGGCCTCCCCCTTCCTTCCCTCTCCCCCCTTTCCTTTTTCCCGGAGTATATATGGAAGGGGGGTGCGGCTAGGGGCAGGAGCCCAAGGTGGACTCGGCCACACTTGGGGCGCCTCCTGGCTGCCTCCCCTCTCCCCCCACCTATATATATGAGAGGGGGGCGCCACACAACCCACGACAATCTCTTAGCCGTGTGTGGCGGCCCCCTCCCCGGTTACACCCTCGGTCATATTTTCCGTAGTGCTCGGCGAAGCCCTGCGGAGATAGTTGCATCACCACCGTCACCACGCCGTCGTGTTATCGGAACTCATCTACTACTTCACCCGTCTTGCTAGAGCAAGAAGGCGAGGACGTCATCAAGCTGAACGTGTGCTGAACGCGGAGGTGACGTACGTTCGGTACTTGGTCAGTTGGATCGCGAAGGTGTTCGACTACATCAACCACGTTAATAAATGCTTCCGCTAAACAGTCTACGAGGGTACGTAGACACACTCTCCCCTCTCGTAGCTATGCATCTCCATGGATAGATCTTGCGTGTGCGTAGAAATTTTTTTGTTTTCCATGCAACGTTCCCCAACACCTTGGCCAAGAAAAGGAGGAAGCTCAACACCAGTAAGCATCTCCCGGCTGAGCTCCCTGAAGCTGCTGGTGAGAGGCTTGCCGGGGAAGACCCTTCGCTGACTGACGAGCTGCGTTCTCCGGTGGAACCTCAGGGTTTAGCTGTCGAGACAAGTGCTCCTTCAGCAGAAGAGACGCCTTTAGTCCTTGCCGTCGAGCCCCAGGCTCCGGCATGGGCACAACATATAGTCCACTTCTTGCAAACGGGAGAACTCCCTGATGATCCAGAAGAAGCTGAAAAGATAGCCCAGTAATCGAGTATGTACCAGTTTGTGGACAACATTCCATACAGAAAGAGACCCGACGGCGTGAAGCTGAAATGCATCAGTCAAGAAGATGGAATATTGCTGTTGGCAGAGATACATGGAGGCGTGTGTGGTTCCCACCTCGGATCAAGGACACTTGCCGGGAAGGCTTTCCTGCAAGGATTCTATTGGCCCACCACCCTACGGGATGCAACTGAGCTTGTCACCAAGTGTGAAGCATGCCAGTTCCATTCCAAGAACATCCATCAGCCAGCTCAAGCCTTGCAGACCATCCCTTTATCCCGGCCCTTCGCGGTCTGGGGGCTCGACATCTTGGGCCCCTTTCCCCGTGCTGCCAGGGGCTTTGAATTCTTGTACGTGGCAATCGACAACTTTACAAAGTGGCCCGAAGTGGAACCAGTGAGAAAGGTGACGGCGCAGTCAGCTATCAAGTTCTTCAAGGGGCTGGTGTGTCGTTTTGGAGTACCCAACAGGGTGATTACCGACAACGGCACCCAGTTCACAAGTCGTGCCTTCATGCAATACATCCAGAGCCTTGGAAGCAAGGTCTCTTTCGCCTTTGTTGCTCATCCAAGGGGCAACGGCCAGGCTGAAAGAATGAATGCTGAAGTGCTGCGAGGTCTGAGGACAAGAACTTTTGATAGACTGCGAGAATGCGGCAAGCGCTGGATTGATGAGCTGCCTGTGGTTCTTTGGTCAGTCAGAACGACACCAAATCGAGCCACCGGCCAGACTCCCTTCTCCCTGACATACAGGGCAGAAGCAGTGCTCCCCAC
Organism: Elymus sibiricus; assembly: GCA_039707655.1. Lineage (NCBI taxonomy): Eukaryota > Viridiplantae > Streptophyta > Magnoliopsida > Poales > Poaceae > Elymus > Elymus sibiricus. Next base: position 129,650,302 of record CM077666.1, on the reverse strand, counting down.
GGAACTCATATACAGATCACCTCGGGTACTTGCTTACGATGAAGTAGAGCAAAGGCAGCTACGGCATGATGATGCCGTGCTCCTCGAGGAAGATCCTCTCAGGGCCGCTGTACATGCTACACGATACCAGCAAGCCCTGCGCCGCTACCATAGCCGCAGGGTTCGTGCCCGGAGCTTTGAGGAAGGTGACCTTGTCCTTAGGCGTGTTCAGTCCGCCAAGGGTTCAAACAAGTTGACAACGAAGTGGGAAGGCCCTTACCTGGTAGTACGTGTCACCAGACATGGCGCAGTCCGTCTAGAGACCGAAGATGGCATGACTATGCAAAACTCATGGAATATTGAGCATCTTCGCAAGTTCTACCCGTAAGGCGCGGTTGTCGGGCCCTGCCCCGGTAACCTGTTTTGTACAAGCATAGTCCCCCGGACTTGTAACCCTTTGTACAAAGCCAGACGAAGACCCTGTGCAAAGCAAATAAATCAAAGCGTTGTAACAAGGAAAACTTGCATGCATGCATAGCATCCTGCATATTTAGACATAGCATCATCATCATGATTATGGTGAGGCAGCTAACATGCAGCGGAGGGCATCGTGCCACTCCCATTCCTTTGATGACAACGGCAAGGCTACATCACCAGCAGTGCCCCCGGAAGGGAGACGACCACGAGCCCGTGCACCAATCTCCGACAACCCCTCCCTGCCGGGAAGGGCAAGAGGACCAACAAAAGGAGATACGTGCACTACTTAGTACCCTTTCGTTCCATATTATGACTTAAGTATGTGGGACTTGTACGTGGGGAAACCTAGCTGCCCCTACCATTTGCTCTCCTATCCTTGATACGAGTGCACTCGGCAAGGATGGTTGTAGTCACATTTGGGGGAAGGTTGAATAGGGGCTGGCCTCCGATCACGCTTGCCGGCCTGTCTTATCCTTGTTAAGCGGGGCTTCGGTAAGTGGCATTACAAGAGGCCGGCAAGGACACCTTGTCGGGATCATTTTTGTTTACTGGAAGGTATTGAAAGGTCACCCTTCAGTATGTTTGAACACATACACAAAAACACGCCCGGCAAGCTCTTTTTCCAAATGCACGTAAAACAACAAGTACAAACCATACAAGTCTTAATTTGGATGAAAGGATACATAGTCTTTATTTACATATGGCAAGTGCCTACATCTTTTGATATGAAAAAAGATAAGTGCCCCGTAATGCCTTTCTTGTCCCTCTCCTCCTAGAAGATGGATCGAGGCAGCGAGAGGGAAAAAGGAGCACCTGGGCAGAAGCCCGGCCTGACCCCCGTCAAGGCCTTCGGGACGCAGGCCGACAGGGTCGGGAGAACATGGACGGAGCCGAAAGGGAGGAAGGAGCGGCTGGGCGATGCCCTGGTCACCCCTGCCAGGGCTGGAGGAACGTGGCAGGAAGGGCACCGGCAGGGAAGACGAAGCCAGAGCCCACGAGGAAGCCTGCCAGGGTCCAGCTGATGGAGGCGGAGACGCCCACACCTTGCACCCCCGGCAAATCGCTCTGCCGGGGAGAAGGCCAGGTGCAGATGATGGTGCTGCCGGCGCCTGGCTGGCAGTGATGGTGCGACCGACGTTCAGCTAGAGTTCGTGTCATCGCCTTCGCGCTTGACGACCGGGGGCTCGTTGTCATCGTCCTCCCCATCGGTCTCCTCCTCGTCGCTATCGCTCGAGGAGGAGCTTTCGTCATCAGTTGAGCTCTCTGCACAGCACCCTAAACGAACACCCGAGCGTCCGAAGGCCTTGATGGAGAGCAGATCAGCCTCCATTAACTTGAAATGGAGGACATGTCCCTCCATCAGGCTATGGGCGCGCGTGAAGGTATTCCAGCCACGGCGAAGGAGCATGACGTGGGGGCAGCGAACTCGGCGTCCACCCACATGTTGTCGTTGCAACAACCCCTCATGTGCAACCTTGATACGTCCATTTTGCATCATGTTTTATTGCTGCTATTTATAAAGTTTTTGGCCAATGTAACACTTCATGGAGTATTTCTAATGCCTTTTCTCTCTTAATATGCAAGGTTTACACAAAGAGGGAGAATACCGGCAGCTAGATTTCAGGGCCTGAAAAAGCTACAGCATAGATACCTATTCTGCACATCTCCAAATGGGCTGAAATTCAACGGAGATTTATTTTTGAATATATAAAAAATACTGGGCCAGAAAGTTACTGGAGGAGGCCAACCAGGTGCCCACATGGCACCTGGGCGCCCCCCCTGGGGCGCGCCCCAGTGCCATGTGGAGCCCCTGGCCCACCTCCGGCCCTCTCCTTCTGGTATATAAGTCATTTTACCCTAAAACTTTTATGGAGAGACTTTCGGGACGAGGCGCCGCCGCCACGAGGCGGAACTAGAGCACGAGCACTTTTGCTCTCCGGCGGGCAGATTCCGCCGGGGACACTTCCCTCCGGGAGGGGGAAATCGAAGCCTTCGTCATCACCAACAACCCTCTTATCGTGGGAGGACCAATCTTCATCATCATCATCAATAGCACCATCTCATCTCAAACCCTAGTTCATCTCTTGTATTCAATCTTTGTATCAAAACTATAGTTTGTTACTTGTGGGGTGCTAGTAGTGTTGATTACCTATCGTAGTTGATGCTAGTTGGTTTGCTTTGTGAATTACTAAATGTTCAGATCCATTATGTTATTCAATACCTCTCTGATCTTGAACATCATGATGATGAGTGAGTAGTTACTTTTGTTCTTGAGGACATGGGAGAAGTCTTGTCATAAGTAATCATGTGAATTCGGTATTCGTTCGGTATTTTGATGATATGTATGTTGTGATTCTCTTAGTGGTGTCATGTGAACGTCGACTACATGACACTTCACCATTTATGGGCCTAAGGGAATGCATTGTGGAGTAGTAATTAGATGATGGGTTGCTAGAGTGACAGAAGCTTAAACCATAGTTTATGCGCTATTCCGTAATGGGCTGATTTCGATCCACACGTTTATTGCTATGGTTAGACTTTGTCTTAATTCTCTTTTCGTAGTTGCGGATGCTTGCGAGAGGGGGTAATCATAAGTGGGAGGCTTGTTCAAGTAAGAATAGCACCCAAGCACCGGTCCACCCACATATGAAATCATCAAAGTAGCGAACGCGAATCGAATGAACATGGTGAAAGTGACTAGATGAAATTCCCGTGTGTCCTCAAGAACGTTTGCATCATTATAAGTACTTGTTCCGGCCTGTCCTTTGCACTCAAAAGGATTGGGCTATCTTTCTGCACTTTATTTACAATTTTTACTTGTTACCCGTTACAAATTATCTTGCTATCAAACTATCTGTTACAGCTTATTTCAGTGCTTGCAGAAACTACCTTACTGAAAACCGTTGTCATTTCCTTCTGCTCCTCGTTGGGTTCGACACTCTTACTTATCGAAAGGACTATGATTGACCCCCTATACTTGTGGGTCATCAAGACTCTTTTCTGGCACCGTTGTTGGGGAGTGAAGCACCTTTGGTAAGTGGAAATTGGTAAGGAAACATTTTTGTTGCGTGCTGAAATTTATTGCTACTTGTCACTATGGAAAGTAATCCTTTGAGAGGCTTGTTCGGGGTATCTTCACCTCGACCAGAAACAACAAGAGTTGCCTCTCCACCACCTATTGAAGCTACTGAAAATATTGCTTATGAAATTCCAATTGGTTTGGTTGAAAAACTGCTAGCTAGTCCTTATGCAGGAGATGGAACTAAACATCATGATATGCACTTGATCTATGTGGATGAAATTTGTGGATTCTTTAAGCTTGTAGGTTTATCTGGAGATAGAGCTAAGAAGAAAGTATTCCCTTTATCTTTGGAGGGAAAGGCATAGAAATGGTATAGGCTATGTGATGATACTGACACATGGGATTGGAATCGGTTGAAAATGGAGTTCCACCAGAAATTTTATCCTATGCATTTCGTTCATTGCGATCGGAATTATATCTATAATTTTTGGCCTCGTGAAGGATAAAGTGTCGCTCAAGCTTGGGGGAGGCTCAAGTATATGCTTCACACATGCCCCAATCATGAGCTCTCAAGAGAAATAATTCTTCAAAACTTTTATGCTCGGCTTTCTCATAATGATCAAACTATGCTTGATTCTTCTTCGACTGGTTCTTTTACAAAGAAGACTACTGGATTCAAATGGGATCTTCTGGAAAAAATTAAGCTTAACCATGAGGATTGGGAGATCGACAAAGTTAATGAGTCAGGTATAAATCTTGAGTTTGATTGTGTTAAGCCTTTTATGGAAACCGATGCTTTTCAGAAATTTAGCACTAAGTATGGACTTGACTCTGAGATAGTAGCTTCTTTTTGTGAATCATTTGCTGCACATGTTGATCTTCCTAAGGAGAAGTGGTTTAAATACCATCCTCCTATAGAAATTAAGGAAAAACCTCCCGAGGTTAAGGAAGAAAAAGTTATTGTTTACAATGTTGATCCAGTTGTTCCTACTACTTATTTTGAGAAACCACCTTTCCCTGTTAGAATTAAGGAACACTCTAAGGTTTCTTCTGTGGTTAGAAAGAGTTATGTTAGAACACTTACACCTTCTGAGCAGATTAAGGTTGAACCTAGTGTTGCTATAGTTAAAGATCTTTTGGTTGATGAACTAGATGAGCATGTTATTTCTTTCTGTGATAATGCATCTAGAATTGCTAGTCCTGATCCTAAGCATAAGAATAGACCTGTGGTTGGCATGCCTGTTATTTCTATTAAAATTGGAGATCATTGTTATCATGGCTTATGTGATGTGGGTGCTAGTGTGAGTGATATTCCTTTTACTCTTTATCAAGAAGTCATGAACGATATTGCACCTGTTGAAATTGAAGATATCGATGTCACTATTAAGCTTGCAGATAGAAATACTATCTCACCACTTGGTATTGTCAGAGATGTTGAAGTCTTGTGCGGTAACATCAAATACCCTACTGATTTTCTTGTTCTTGGATCTCCGCAAGATGATTTCTGTCCTATAATATTTGGTAGACCTTTCTTGAATATTGTCAATGCTCAAATTTATTGTGCTAAGGTAATTGTTAGTGTTAATTTTGGTGGTGTGTCTCATGAGTTTAATTTCTCTAAGTTTCGTAGACAGCCCCATGATATAGAATTGCCTAGCAAAGATGAAATTGTTGGTCTTGCTTCTATTGCTGTTCCTCCTACTGATCCTTTAGAACAATATTGGCTTGATCATGAGAATGATATGCATATGAATGAAAGGAATGAAATAGATAAGGTTTTCTTCGATCAACAGACTATTCTTAAGCATAATTTGCCTGTTGAAACTCTTGGAGGTCCTCCTCCACCTAAGGGTGACCCTGTTTTTGAATTGAAGCCATTTCCTGATACCTTGAAATATGTTTATCTTGATGAAAAGAAAATATATCCTGTTATTATCAGTGCTAACCTTTCAGGACATGAAGAAAAGAGGTTGTTAAAAATTCTGAGGAAGCATCGTGCTGCTATTGGATACACTCTGGATGATCTTAAGGGCATTAGTCCCACTCTATGTCAGCATAAGATTAATATGGGGCCAGATGCTAAACCCGTTGTTGACCACCAACGTCGATTGAATCCAAAAATGAAAGAGGTGGTAAGAACTGAAATATTAAAGCTTCTGGAAGCAGGTATAATCTATCCCATAGCTGATAGTAGATGGGTAAGTCCAGTTCATTGTGTTCCCAAAAAGGGTTGCTTTACTGTTGTTCCTAATGATAGGAATGAGCTTATTCCTTAAAGTATAGTAACTGGTTATAGGATGGTGATAGATTTTAGAAAGTTGAATAAAGCTACTAGGAAAGATCATTATCCTTTGCCTTTTATTGATCAAATGTTAGAAAGGTTGTCTAAGCATACACACTTTTGTTTCCTAGATGGTTATTCTGGTTTTTCTCAAATACCTGTTGCATAATCTGATCAAGAGAAAACCACCTTCACTTGTCCTTTTGGAACTTTTGCTTATAGACGTATGCCTTTTGGTTTATGTAATGCACCTGCTACTTTTCAAAGATGTATGACTGCTATCTTCTCTGACTTTGTGAAAAGATTGTTGAGGTTTTCATGGATGATTTCTCCGTTTACGGAACTTCTTTTGATGATTGCTTGGGCAACCTTGATCGAGTTTTGCAGAGATGTGAAGAAACAAATCTCGTCTTGAACTGGGAGAAGTGCCACTTTATGGTTAATGAAGGTATTGTCTTGGGCCACAAGATCTCCGAAAGAGGTATTGAAGTTGATAAGGCTAAGGTTGATGCTATTGAGAAGATGCCATGCCCGAAGGATATCAAAGGTATAAGAAGTTTTCTCGGTCAGGCTGATTTCTATAGGAGATTTATTAAAGACTTCTCCAAAATTTCTAGGCCTCTTACCAATCTTTTGCAAAAAGATGTTTCCTTTGTTTTTGATGATGATTGTGTAGAAGTCTTTGAAACTCTTAAGTCAGCTTTAATTTCTGCTTCTATTGTTCAGCCACCTGATTGGAATTTACCTTTGAAATTTATGTGTGATGCTAGTGACTATGTTGTTGGTGCTATTCTAGGACAGAGAGTTGATAAGAAGTTGAATGTTATTCATTATGCTAGTAAAACTTTGGACACTGCCCAAAGGAATTATGCTACTACTGAAAAAGAGTTTCTTGCAGTTGTGTTTGCATGTGATAAGTTTAGGTCTTATATTGTTGATTCTAGAGTTACTATTCATACTGATCAAGCTGCTATCAAGTATCTTATGGAAAAGAAAGATGCTAAGCCTAGGCTTATCAGGTGGGTTCTTTTGTTGCAAGAATTTGATCTTCATATTGTTGATAGGAAAGGGGCTGAGAACCCTGTAGCCGATAACTTGTCTAGATTGGAAAATGTGCTTGATGACCCACAACCTATTGATGATAGTTTTCCTGATGAGCAACTAGCTGCTATTAATGTTTCTCATAGTACTCCTTGGTATGCAGACTATGCTAATTATATTGTTGCCAAGTTTATACCTCCTAGTTTTACTTATCAGCAAAAGAAAAAGTTCTTCTATGATTTGAGACACTACTTTTGGGATGATCCACATCTTTATAAAGAAGGTGTGGATGGTATTGTTAGACGTTGTGTACCTGAGCATGAATAGGAACAAATTCTTCGTAAGTGTCACTCCGAAGCATATGGAGGACACCACGCTGGAGACAGGACCGCACACAACGTATTGCAAGCCGGTTTTTATTAGCCTACCCTCTTCAAGGATGCACGTAAGTTTGTCTTATCTTGTGATGAATGTCAAAGAATTGGTAATATCAGTAGACGTCAGGAAATGCCTATGAATTATTCTCTTGTTATTGAACCATTTGATGTTTGGGGTTTTGATTATATGGGACCTTTTCCTAAGTCCAATGGGTATACTCATATTCTAGTTGATGTTGATTATGTTACTAAGTGGGTAGAGGCCATCCCCACTAATAGTGCTGATCACAACACCTCTATTAAAATGCTCAAGGAAGTTATTTTCCCTAGGTTTGGAGTCCCTAGATATTTGATGACTGACGGTGGTTCACATTTTATTCATGGTGCTTTCCGTAAGTTGCTTGCTAAGTATGATGTTAATCATAGAATTGCATCTCCCTATCATCCTCAATCTACTGGTCAAGTTGAGTTGAGCAATAGGGAGATAAAGTGGATCTTGCAAAAGACTGTCAATAGATCAAGAAAGAATTGGTCTAAGAAATTAGATGATGCTTTGTGGGCTTATAGAACTGCTTATAAGAATCCTATGGGTATGTCTCCTTACAAAATGGTTTATGGGAAAGCATGTCATTTACCTATTGAATTGGAACATCAAGCTTTTTGGGCTGTTAAAGAACTTAACTATGACTTCAAGCTTGCAGGTGAAAAGAGGTTATTTGATATTAGCTCTCTTGATGAATGGAGGACCCAGGCCTATGATAATGTCAAGTTGTTCAAAGAAAAAGTTAAAAGATGGCATGATAGGAGGATTCAGAAATGAGAATTCAAAGTGGGTGAATATGTTTTATTGTATAATTCGCGTCTTAGATTCTTTGCAGGTAAACTCCTCTCCAAATGGGAAGGACCGTATGTCATCGAGGAGGTTTATCGTTCCGGAGCCATCAAGATCAATAATGCCGCGGGAACCAACCCAAAGGTGGTGAATGGACAAAGAATCAAGCACTACATCTCAGGTACACCCATTAATGTTGAAACTAACGTTATTGATACTATTACACCGAAGGAGTATATCAAAGAGTCCTTCTGGAACACTCCAGAATACTGAAAAAGGAATAGGTATGTGATACGGTAAGTAAACCGACTCCAAAAATTCCGCAAAAATATCTACTGTCAATTTTGGAATATTTAAAAAATTGCAAAAATAAAAGGAAGCCGAGAGGGACCACCAGGTGCCCACATGGCACCTGGGCGCCCCCCCTGGGGTGCACCCCAGTGCCATGTGGGGCCCTGGTGAACCTTCCCGACTCCGTTTTCCTCTGGTATACTTGTTATGCAAGATAAAAATTCTATATATACTCCCCGGATTGATTTGACCACCGCATCGCGAGAAATCTTCTGTTCTTGTTTCTTGCTGTTTTTCTGGCAGATCCAAAAAAAATGTCGTCCTAGGAATCAGATGGAGAAAGCTTTGTGTCGCATTATCTTTCCAACCCAAAGCTCTATGGGGATTTAGATCCCTACGGATTGTTCTCGGAGGAGGAACAAGAAAGCAAGGAGGAGGAAGCAAGCTCGGATGAGGAAGAGATCCCTCTGCCTCAACTAGGAGACATGCACGTGAAGTTCAAGAAATCGAGCCTCCCGAATACAAGGAGAAAACCCAAGGTCCTGTTTATCCCTTCTCGTTTTCTGCAGGAGAGCAAGGAAGAATTGTGTCAAAGGGTGTTGAAGCTCGAGAAGGAAGTTGATGACCTAAGGAAGCAAAATTTCATGCTCAAAAGGAAGTTGAACAAGCTCAAGGATCCTTCATCACCACCATCACCAAAGAAGGAGGCTTGATCACACGGGTATGGGCACTCCCCTTGGCTTGTGCCAAGCTTGGGGGAGGTGCCCCGGTATCGTATCACCATCACTTTTATTATCTTTATCTATTTTCAGTTCGATCCTTAGTATTTCATGATCTAGTAGAATAAAAGTTTAGTATGATTTATCTTCGAGTATTAGTTTCGTGATCTATCTATCTATGTAATCGAGTGAGAGTTATATAATAAAGAGTAGTTTGAGTTTTGCTTGTTTGTTTTTATGCTTCAATCAAAAGTAATGAAAAGAATAGAAAATATCATATGCTAATCTTATGGTGAGTAATGACATCACATTAAGAAAAGTATAAGTGGTAAAATTTATTGAAAGTTGACAAACATAGCATTGGTCAATGGTGCAATTGCATGAAAAAGTTAATAAGGAAGAAAAGATTTACATGTAAATACACTATCTTGGACATCTTTTGAGATTGTGAGCACCCATTAAGTATTGTATGTCAAACGGTTGATGTTGGACAAGGAAGACAACGTAATGAGTTATGATTGTTCATATTCACATAGAAGGTATATTGTCATGGATCCTCCAACATGGGGTGCTTGCCCAATATCTATGTTAGCCAAAATTCCGCACTAAGTAGAAATACTACTTGTGCATCCAAAACCCTATAACCAAATTCATGTCATGAGAGTCCACCATACCTACATATGAATTGAGTAAGATCCTTCAAGTAAGTTGTCATCGATGCAATAAAGCAATAAAAATTGCTCCTAAATATGTATGATCTTTTAGTGTAAGGGAAAATAAGCGTGGTACGAACTTGTGATGGTAAAGAATAAAAGCGACAGACTGCATAATAAAGGTTGCTATGACAAGGGGCAATATCACATGACGTTCCTTTGCATTAAGAGTTAGTGGATCCAACAAGTAAAAGCGCATGACAACCTCTGCTTCCCTCTGCGAAGGGCCTATCTTTTACTTTTTATGAATTTACCTTTATGCAAAGTGTCAAAGTTATTCTCTCTATTCCTTTTTATTTTCTCTTTGGCAAGCATCATGTGGTGGGGAAAGATCTAGGCACATATATCCAGTTGAATGTGGTGAGCATGAGTTATTATTGTTGACATCACCCTTGAGGTGAATAAGTTGGGAGGCAAACTTATAAGCCCCTATCTTTCTATGTGTCTGGCTGAAACTTGATGCTCCATATGTATGGTGTGAGTGTTAGCAATCATGAAAGACTAAATGATAGTAGAGTATGTGAACTTGCCAAAATGCTCCTACATCTGACCCTTCCTGAAAGTATGATGAATTGCAATTGCATTGTTGACTGAGAACATAGTTTGTTAGTTTTCAAGAAAGTTTATGCTTCATACTTAAATATTGTGGTGAATTGTTACTTGCTCATGAGAAGTTTATGATAGTAATCATTGCTGCTATAATATTGTTCATGATGCTTCTATGTCCGTATGTTATTTTTATCCACACCTCTCTCTCTAAGCATGTGGGCATGTTTTTCGATTTCGGCTTTCGCTTGAGGACAAGCGAGGTCTAAGCTTGGGGGAGTTGATACGTCCATTTTGCATCATGTTTTATTGCTGCTATTTATAAAGTTTTTGGCCAATATAACACTTCATGGAGTATTTCTAATGCCTTTTTTCTCTTAATATGCAAGGTTTACACAAAGATGGAGAATACCGGCAGCTGGATTTCAGGGCCTGAAAAAGCTACAGCTGAGATACCTATTCTGCACATCTCCAAATGGGCTGAAATTCAACGGAGATTTATTTTTGAATATATAAAAAATACTGGGCTAGAGAGTTACTGGAGGAGGCCAACCAGGTGCCCACATGGCACCTGGGCGCCCCCCCCCCCTGGGGCGTGCCCCAGTGCCATGTGGAGCCCCTGGCCCACCTCCGGCCCTCTCCTTCTGGTATATAAGTCATTTTACCCTAAAACTTTTATGGAGAGACTTTCGGGACGAGGCGCCGCCGCCAAGAGGCGGAACTAGAGCAGGAGCATTTTTGCTCTCCGGTGGGCAGATTCCGCCGGGGACACTTCCCTCCAGGAGGGGGAAATCGAAGCCTTCGTCATCACCAACAACCCTCTCATCGTGGGAGGACCAATCTTCATCATCATCATCAATAGTACCATCTCATCTCAAACCCTAGTTCATCTCTTGTATTCAATCCTTGTATCAAAACTGTAGATTGTTACTTGTGGGGCCCTAGTAGTGTTGATTACCTATCGTAGTTGATGCTAGTTGGTTTGCTTTGTGAATTACTAAATTTTCAGATCCATTATGTTATTGAATACCTCTCTGATCTTGAACATCATGATGATGGGTGAGTAGTTACTTTTGTTCTTGAGGACATGGGAGAAGTCTTGTCATAAGTAATCATGTGAATTCGGTATTCGTTCGGTATTTTGATGATATGTATGTTGTGATTCTCTTAGTGGTGTCATGTGAACGTCGACTACATGACACTTCACCATTTATGGGCCTAAGGGAATGCATTGTGGAGTAGTAATTAGATGATGGGTTGCTAGAGTGACAGAAGCTTAAACCCCAGTTTATGCGCTATTCCGTAAGGGGCTGATTTGGATCCACACGTTTATTGCTATGGTTAGACTTTGTCTTAATTCTCTTTTCGTAGTTGCGGATGCTTGCGAGAGGGGGTAATCACAAGTGGGAGGCTTGTTCAAGTAAGAACATCAGCCAAGCACCGGTCCACCCACATATCAAATCATCAAAGTAGCGAACGTGTCGGGGATATACCCCGCGGTATGACCCGGCCTGATGAATGACCCGGCCGGAACTTGGCGATTCACTAGTGACCCGCCTGAGCTTGGCGACTCACTGGTGACCCGGCCGAGTCTGGCGACTCACTGGTGACCCGGAGGGCGGGTCAGACGAATGACAAGGCCCAAGGCCCAGAGGGCGACTCAGGAGAAGACTGGCTCAAGGTACGGTATCCAGTGGGCCGGCTTGAGAGGAAAGGCATAAGGAATATTTCCCTTACAAGGGAAGCAAGACTAGGACTCCACTTGTAATAGAGTAGTCCTAATCCTACTAGGACTAGTCATGTAAGCCGCCCCTTCAACTTATATAAGGAGGGGCAGGGCACCCTAAGAGGGACAGGTTTTAGACAGACAGACAAGTCTAGACAAGATCAAAGTGGATGCTCTCGAGATAGAGGTAGCGAAACACCTCCCTTGTAACCGAGATCATCATCATCATCAATATCAATCAAGCAGGATGTAGGCTTTTACCTCCACTGTGAGGGGCCGAACCTGGGTAAAATCTCGCGTCTCTCGTCCCGCTTAACCCCGTTCAAGCTACCACTTAGATGCGTTGGCCTCATGACTAAGTCCTCACACTAGGACATCTGCCGTGACAAAACCACGATAGTTGGCGCCCACCGTGGGGCCAGCGCACGGTGGTTTGTGTTCTTGAAGGGATCTCTCTCAGGGATCGAGAAGCTCACGATCGGCCAAATCCAGATTTTGATTGGTATGATCTTCAACGGCGGCGACCCGCCGAACTAATGCCCGCAGGTGCATCACCTTACGCGGGTTGAAAGAAACAGGGTCTCCATGGCGAGCAGTCACAAAAAGCAATGAAATTAGGGTTTGTACAGGGCGCATCCCTACGACCAGATGATCCGTTGAAATCAGATTGAAGTCACCGTTGGAAGCCAAAGATGGAAAGCAATTTTTTCTGTTACAATATCTCACACGCAAGGTAGCAGTCGCAATCAGGCCCAGGAAGTAGAAAGCAAACTCAATTAGTACTTCACATCAAAAACAAAATCCCAAAGAGACCTGTTGTTTTCGTGAGGACCCGGATTCGGATTGGTCAAAGCCGGCAATGACCCGGAGGAGGACCCGGGCATGGACACGGACTCGAAACCCGCCGCCGTGACTTGCCTCAGCCGCCGCTTCCATCGAGACGCCGACCACGCCGCTCCTTGAGTCGCCGGGGAACCTGCGAGCCGCCTCGTGCCATCGTCGAGCCGCCCGCGGCCTTGCTGCATGTTGAGTCGCCGACTCGCTTCCATCGCCTCGCCATGGGCTTCTTCAGCCGATGTGGCACTGCGCCTCGCCGGCTCGCCTCGCAGGCCCTCCTCTGCTGCGGCAATGGCCTTGCCCAGTCGGCGCCCATCCGAGTCGCCACTCTAAATTGCCGTGACCCACCGGCCGCGCCTACTGAGCCGCCGTGGTCCGCTTCGAGCCAGACTCGCCTCTTCCACGTGATGGCCTCGCCTCGCTGGCTGGTGCGCCTCCACCGCAGCAGCCGCGAGCTCACCTTCACAGCCGCCGCTATCGCGACCTTTCAAGCAGCCGCCTCGCTTGGTCGGGTCGCCTCCGCAGCGTCCACCCATCTTAAGCCGCCACGTCCCCATGCCACCTCAAATGCTCCACCGGGCGGCCTGCCTTAGCCGCTGCCGTCCGAGCCGCGGGCCTTACTCAAGCCGCCGTAAGTCGCTGGCCGCCTCCAAGGCCCTGCCTGTGCCGCCTCCGCCTGTTGGGGAACGTTGCATGGAAAACAAATAAATTTCTACGCACACGCAAGATCTATCCATGGAGATGCATAGCTACGAGAGGGGGGAGTGTGTCTACGTACCCTCGTAGACCGTAAGCGGAAGCGTTAGAACAACGCGATTGATGTAGTCGAACAACTTCGTGATTCAACCGACCGAGCACCGAACGTACGGCACCTCCATGTTCAGCACACGTTCAGCTCGGTGACGTCCTCGCCTTCTTGATCCAGCAAGATGACGAGGTAGAGGATGAGTTCCGGCAACACGACGGCGTGGTGACGGTGATGGTGATGCTATCTCAACAGGGCTTCGCCTAAGCACTACGAGAATATGACCGAGGGACGAAACTATGGAGGGGGGGCGCCGCATACGGCTAAGCAATTGTTCTGTTCATGTGTGGCACCCCCCCCCCCCGGTATATATATATAGGTGGGGGGAGGAGGGAGCAGCCAAGGGGCACCCCCAAGTAGGCCGAATCCTACTTGGGGTCTTCCCCAATTCGCCCCCCCCCCCTTACCATATTTGTCGGAGGGAAAAGGAAGGGGGGAAGAGGAAAGGAAGGGGGAGGCCGACTCCCCCCTTTCCTTCTTCCCACTTGGCCGGCGGCCTGGGAGGGGTGCGCCAGCCCCTTGTGGGCTGGTGTGCTCCTCCCCTTTGGCCCATATGGCCCATTAACCTCCCAGGGTGTCCGGAACTCCTTCCGGTGACACGATTCCTACCATGTACATTCCGAAACTCTTCCGGTGTCCAAATATCATCGTCCTATATATCAATCTTTATCTCCGGACCATTCCGGAGCTCCTCGTCATGTCTGTGATCTCATCTGGGACTCCGAACAACATTCGGTCACCAATTCACATAACTCATATAACACTATATCGTCAACGAACGTTAAGCGTTCGGACCCTACGGGTTCGGGAATGATGTAGACATGACCGAGACGCTTCTCCGGTCAATAACCAATAGCAGAACCTTGGATGCCCATATTGGTTCCTACATATTCCACGAAGATCTTATCGGTCGAACCGCAATGACAACATACACAATTCCCTTTGTCCGTCGGTATGTTACTTACCCGAGATTCGATCGTCGGTATCTCCATACCTAGTTCAATCTCGTTACCGGCAAGTCTCTTTACTCGTTCCGTAATACATCATCCCGTAACTAACTCCTTAGTCACTTTGCTTGCAAGCTTCTGTGATGTGCATTACCGAGAGGGCCCAGAGATACCTCTCCGAAACACGGAGTGACAAATCCTAGTCTCGATCCATGCCAACTCAACAGACACCTTCGGAGATACCTGTAGAGCATCTTTATGATCACCCAGTTACGTTGTGACGTTTGATAGCACACAAGGTATTCCTCCGGTATCCGGGAGTTGCATGATCTCATGGTCTGAGGAACATGTATTTGACATTCAAGAAAGCAGTAGCAATAAACAGAACGATCATATGCTAAGCTAACGGATGGGTCTTGTCCATCACATCATTCTCCTAATGATGTGATCCCGTTATCAAATGACAACTCATGTCTATGGTTAGGAAACCTTAACCATCTTTGATCAATGAGCTAGTCTAGTAGAGGCTCACTAGGGACACGGTATTTGTTTAAGTATTCACACATGTATTTAAGTTTCCGGTCAATAAAATTCTAGCATGAATAATAAACCTTTATCATGAACAAGGAAATATAAAATAATAACAACTTTATTATTGCCTCTAGGGCATATTTCCATCAGTCTCCCACTTGCACTAGAGTCAATAATATAGATTACATAGTAATGAATCTAATACCCATGGAGTCTTGGTGCTGATCATGTTTTGCTCGCGGAAGAGGCTTAGTCAACGGGTCTGCCACATTCAGATCCGTGTGTACTTTGCAAATTTCTATGTCTCCATCCTTGACATATTCACGAATGGAGTTGAAGCGTCTCTTGATGTGTTTGGTCTTTTTGTGAAACCTGGGCTCCTTGACTATGGCAATTGCTCTAGTGTTGTCACAAAAGATTGTCATTGGACCCGATGCACTAGGTATTACACCCAGATCGGATATGAACTCCTTCATCCAGACTCCTTCATGTGCTGCTTCCGAAGCAGCTATGTACTCCGCTTCACACGTAGATCCCGCCACGACGCTCTGCTTGGAACTGCACCAACTGACAGCTCCACCATTCAATATAAATACGTATCCAGTTTGTGACTTAGAGTCATCCGGATCAGTGTCGAAGCTTGCATCGACGTAACCCTTTACGACGAGCTCTTCATCTCCTCCATAAACAAGAAACATGTCCTTGGTCCTTTTCAGGTACTTCAGGATATTCTTGACCGCTGTCCAGTGATCCACTCCTGGATTACTTTGGTACCTCCCTGCCAAACTTATGGCAAGGCACACATCAGGTCTGGTACACAGCATGGCATACATAATAGAACCTATGACTGAGGCATAGGAAATGACTTTCATTTTCTCTATATCTTCTGCCGTGGTCGGGCATTGAGTCTGACTCAACTTCACACCTTGTAACACAGGCAAGAACCCTTTCTTTGACTGATCCATTTTGAACTTCTTCAAAACTTTATCAAGGTATGTGCTTTGTGAAAGTCCTATTAAGCGTCTTGATCTATCCCTATAGATCTTGATGCCCAATATATAAGCAGCTTCACCGAGGTCTTTCATTGAAAAATTCTTATTCAAGTATCCCTTTATGCCATCCAGAAATTCTATATCATTTCCAATCAACAATATGTCATCCACATATAATATTAGAAATGCTACAGAGCTCCCACTCACTTTCTTGTAAATACAGGCTTCACCGTAAGTCTGTACAAAACCATACGCTTTGATCACCTCATCAAATCGTATATTCCAACTCCGAGATGCTTGCACCAGTCCATAGATGGATCGCTGGAGTTTGCACACTTTGTTAGCACCTTTAGGATCGACAAAACCTTCTGGTTGCATCATATACAACTCTTCTTTAAGAAATCCATTAAGGAATGCAGTTTTGACATCCATTTGCCAGATTTCATAATCATAAAATGCGGCAATTGCTAACATGATTCGGACAGACTTAAGCATCGCTACGGGTGAGAAAGTCTCATCGTAGTCAACTCCTTGAACTTGTCGAAAACCTTTCGCAACAAGTCGAGCTTTGTAGACAGTGATATTACCATTAGCGCCTGTCTTCCTCTTAAATATCCATTTATTCTCAATGGCTTGCCGATCATCGGGCAAGTCCACCAAAGTCCACACTTTGTTCTCATACATGGATCCTATCTCAGATTTCATGGCCTCAAGCCATTTGTCGGAATCTGGGCTCATCATAGCTTCTTCATAGTTCGTAGGTTTGCTGTTGTCTAACAACATAACTTCCAGGACGGGATTACCGTACCACTCTGGTGCGGAACGTACTCTGGTCGACCTACGAGGTTCAGTAGTAACTTGATCTGAAGCTTCATGATCTTTATCATTATCTTCCTCTCTTGTTGGTGTAGGCATCACGGGAACGGTTTTCTCTGATGAGCTACTTTCCAATTCGAGAGAAGGTACGATTACCTCATCAAGTTCTACTTTCCTCCTACTCACTTCTTTCGAGAGAAACTCCTTCTCTAGAAAGGACCCATTCTTGGCAACAAAGATCTTGCCCTCAGATCTGTGGTAGAAGGTGTACCCAATTGTTTCTTTAGGGTATCCTATGAAGACGCACTTCTCCGCTTTGGGTTCGAGCTTATCAGGCTGAAGCTTTTTCACATAAGCGTCGCATCCCCAAACTTTAAGAAACGACAGCTTTGGTTTCTTGCCAAACCATAGTTCATACGGTGTCGTCTCAACGGATTTAGACGGTGCCCTATTTAACGTGAATGCAGTTGTCTCTAATGCATAACCCCAAAACGATAGTGGCAAATCGGTAAGAGACATCATAGAACGCACCATATCTAATAAAGTATGGTTACGACGTTCGGACACACCATTACGCTGTGGTGTTCCAGGTGGCGTGAGTTGTGAAACAATTCCACATTTTCTTAAATGAAGGCCAAACTCGTAACTCAAATATTCGCCTCCGCGATCAGATCGTAGAAACTTTATTTTCTTGGTATGATGATTCTCTACTTCAGTCTGAAATTCTTTGAACTTTTCAAATGTTTCAAACTTGTGTTTCATCAAGTAGATATACCCATACCTACTCAAATCATCTGTGAAGGTTAGAAAATAACGATACCCGCCGCGTGCTTCAACATTCATCAGACCGCATACATCAGTATGTATTATTTCCAATAAATCAGTAGCTCGCTCCATTGTTCCGGAGAACGGAGTTTTAGTCATCTTGCCCATGAGGCATGGTTCGCAAGTATCAAATGATTCATAATCAAGAGATTCCAAAAGTCCATTCGCATGGAGTTTCTTCATGCGCTTTACACCAATATGACCTAAACGGCAGTGCCACAAGTATGTTGCACTATCATTATCAACTTTGCATCTTTTGGCATCAATATTATGAATATGTGTATCACTACGATCGAGATTCAACAAGAATAGACCATTCACAAAGGGTGCGTGACCATAAAAGATGTTACTCATATAAATAGAACAACCATTATTCTCTGACTTAAATGAATAACCGTCTCGCAATAAACAAGATCCAGATATAATGTTCATGCTCAACGCTGGCACCAAATAACAAATTTTTGAGGTCTAAAACTAATCCCGAAGGTAGATGTAGAGGTAGCGTGCCGACGGCGATCACATCAACCTTGGAACCATTCCCGACGCGCATCGTCACCTCGTCCTTAGCCAATCTTCGCTTATTCCATAGCTCCTGTTTCGAGTTACAAATATGAGCAACCGAACCAGTATCAAATACCCAGGCGCTACTATGAGCATTAGTAAGGAACACATCAATAACATGTATATCAAATATACCTTTGCTCACTTTGCCATCCTTCTTATCCGCCAAATACTTGGGGCAGTTCCGCTTCCAGTGACCAGTCCCTTTGCAGTAGAAGCACTCAGTTTCAGGCTTGGGTCCAGCTTTGGGTTTCTTCGTGGGAGTGGCAACTTGCTTGCCGTTCTTCTTGAAGTTCCCCTTCTTTCCCTTGCCCTTTTTCTTGAAACTAGTGGTCTTGTTAACCATCAACACTTGATGCTCCTTCTTGATTTCTACCTCCGCCGATTTCAGCATCGCGAAGAGCTCGGGAATTGTCTTCTCCATCCCTTGCATATTATAGTTCATCACGAAGCCTTTATAGCTTGGTGGCAGTGACTGAAGAACTCTGTCAATAACACTCTCAACCGGAAGTTCAATTCCCAGCTGAGTCAAGTGGTTGTGGTACCCAGACATTCTGAGTATGTGTTCACTGACAGAACTATTCTCCTACATCTTACAGCTATAGAACTTGTTGGAGACTTCATATCTCTCAACCCGAGCATTAGCTAGAAATATCAATTTCAGCTCTTGGAACATCTCATATGCTCTGTGGCGTTCAAAACACTTTTGCAGTCCCGGTTCTAAGCCGTAGAGCATGGCACACTGAACTATCGAGTAGTCATCAGATCGAGCCTGCTAGGCGTTCACAACGTCAGCAGCAGCTCCTGCGGCAGGTCCATCACCTAGCGGTGCATCAAGGACGTAATTCTTCTGTGCAGCAATGAGGATAATCCTCAAGTTACGGACCCAGTCCGTGTAGTTGCTACCATCATCTTTCAACTTAGCTTTCTCTAGGAACGCATTAAAATTCAACGGAACAGTAGCACGGGCCATTTATCTACAACATAGATATGCAAAAACTATCAGGACTAAGTTCATGATAAATTAAGTTCAATTAATCAAATTACTAATGAACTCCCACTTAAATTAACATCCCTCAAGTTAACTAAGTGATACATGATCCACATCAACTAGCTCATGTCCGATCATCACGTGAGATGGGATAGTCATCAAGGGTGAACATCTCCATGTTGATCATATCTACTATATGACTTATGTTCGACCTTTCGATCTCCAGTGTTCCGAGACCATGTCTGTACATGCTAGGCTCGTCAAGTTTAACCCAAGTATTCTGCTTGTGTAAAACTGGCTTACACCCGTTGTATGTGAACGTAGAATCTATCACACCCGATCATCACGAGGTGCTTCGAAACGACGAACTTTAGCAACGGTGCATACTCAGGGAGAACACTTTTATCTTGAAATTTAGTGAAGGGATCATCTTATAATGCAACCGTCGTTCTAAGCAAAATAAGATGCATAAAGGATAAACATCACATGCAATCAAAATATGTGACATGATATGGCCATCATCATCAAAGCATCGTCATGATCTCCATCTCCAAAGCATCGTCATGATCTCCATCGTCACCGGCATGACACCATGATCTCCATCATCTTGATCTCCATCAACGTGTCGTCACGTGGTCGTCTCGCCAACTATTGCTTCTACAACTATTGCTAACGCATAGCGATAAAGTAAAGCAATTACATGGGGCTTGCATTTCATACAATAAAGAGACAACCATAAGGCTCCTGCCGGCTGTCAATATATATTACAAAACATGATCATCTCATACAACAACGTATATCACATCATGTCTTGACCATATCATATCATATCATATCACAGCATACCCTGCAAAAACAAGTTAGACGTCCTCTACTTTGTTGTTGCAAGTTTTACGTGGCTGCTACGGGTTTCTAGCAAGAACCGTTCTTACCTACGGAAAAACAACCACAACGGTGAATTATCAAGTTTGCTGTTTTAACCTTCTTCAAGGACCGGCCGTAGTCAAATTCGATTCAACTAAAGTGAGAGAAACAGACACCCGCCAGCCACCTTTATGCAAAACAAGTTGCACGTCAGTTGGTGGAACCGGTCTCATGTACGTGGACATGTAAGGTTGGTCCGGGCCGCTTCATCCCACAATGCCGCCGAATCAAAATAAGACGTTGGTGGTAAGCAGTATGAACATCACCGCCCACAACTCTTTGTGTTCTACTCGTGCATATCATCTACGCATAGACCTGGCTCATGATGCCACAGTTGGGGAACGTTGCATGGAAAACAAAAAAAATCTACGCACACGCAAGATCTATCCATGGAGATGCATAGCTACGAGAGGGGGGAGTGTGTCTACGTACCCTCGTAGACCGTAAGCGGAAGCGTTAGAACAACGCGGTTGATGTAGTCGAACAACTTCGCGATTCAACCGACCAAGCACCGAACGTACGGCACCTCCGCGTCCAGCACACGTTCAGCTCGGTGACGTCCTCGCCTTCTTGATCCAGCAAGACGACGAGGTAGCAGATGAGTTCCGGCAACACGACGGCGTGGTGACGGTGATGGTGATGCTATCTCAACAGGGCTTCGCCTAAGCACTGCGAGAATATGACCGAGGGACGAAACTGTGGAGGGGGGGGGGCGCCGCACACGGCTAAGCAATTGTTCTGTTCATGTGTGGCGCCCCCCCCCCCTCCCGTATATATATAGGTGGGGGGAGGAGGGACCAGCCAAGGGGCGCCCCCAAGTAGGCCGAATCCTACTTGGGGTCTTCCCCAATTCGCCCCCCCCCCCTTACCATATTTGCCGGAGGGAAAAGGAAGGGGGGGAAGAGGAAAGGAAGGGGGAGGCCGACTCCCCCCCCCCCCTTTCCTTCTCTCCACTTGGCCGGCGGCCTGGGAGGGGTGCGCCAGCCCCTTGTGGGCTGGTGTGCTCCTCCCCTTTGGCCCATATGGCCCATTAACCTCCCGGGGTGTCCGGAACTCCTTCCGGTGACCCGATTCCTACCTGGTACATTCCGAAACTCTTCCGGTGTCCAAATATCATCGTCCTATATATCAATCTTTATCTCCGGACCATTCCGGAGCTCCTCGTCATGTCCGTGATCTCAACCGGGACTCCGAACAACATTCGGTCACCAATTCACATAACTCATATAACACTATATCGTCAACGAACGTTAAGCGTGCAGACCCTACGGGTTCGGGAATGATGTAGACATGACCGAGACGCCTCTCCGGTCAATAACCAATAGCGGAACCTTGGATGCCCATATTGGTTCCTACATATTCCACAAAGATCTGATCGGTCGAACCGCAATGACATCATACACAATTCCCTTTGTCCGTCGGTATGTTACTTGCCCGAGATTCGATCGTCGGTATCTCCATACCTAGTTCAATCTCGTTACCGGCAAGTCTCTTTACTCGTTTCGTAATACATCATCCCATAACTAACTCCTTAGTCACTTTGCTTGCAAGCTTCTGTGATGTGCATTACCGAGAGGGCCCAGAGATACCTCTCCGAAACACGGAGTGACAAATCCCAGTCTCGATCCATGCCAACTCAACAGACACCTTCGGAGATACCTGTAGAGCATCTTTATGACCACTCAGTTACGTTGTGACGTTTGATAGCACACAAGGTATTCCTCTGGTATCCGGGAGTTGCATGATCTCATGGTCTGAGGAACATGTATTTGACATTCAAGAAAGCAGTAGCAATAAACAGAACGATCATATGCTAAGCTAACGGATGGGTCTTGTCCATCACATCATTTTCCTAATGATGTGATCCCGTTATCAAATGACAACTCATGCCTATGGTTAGGAAACCTTAACCATCTTTGATCAACGAGCTAGTCTAGTAGAGGCTCACTAGGGACACGGTATTTGTTTAAGTATTTACACATGTATTTAAGTTTCCGGTCAATATAATTCTAGCATGAATAATAAACCTTTATCATAATAAGGAAATATAAAATAATAACAACTTTATTATTGCCTCTAGGGCATATTTCCATCACCGCCGCCTTGGGCCGGCCCGCCGCGCCTCTGAGCTGCTGCTCTGAGCAGCCGCCAAAACTCCCCCGGCGGTGCGGCCTTGGGCCGCTGCATCCACTTGCCACTTGAGCTGCTGCGTCAGGTCGCCACCGCGGCCGCAGCACGGATTCACCGAGCAACCGCCGTCTCCGTTTGTAAGCCGTTTCCCCTGCGAATTATTTCCTCTACCCCGCTCTGGACGTCGCGGCCGCTCGACCCGCCTCCTCTGTCACCGTGGCCGCCTCGCCTCCAAGTTGCTAAGCCGCCGCCGTGCTCACCTCGCCCCGAGCACCCCTCTGCTCCGCCCCTGTTCCTGTCATACATAGAAAAAGGAGGTGGTTTCAGAGATGCCTGCATGACCTTGCAGCAGCGTCCTCTTTCAGTTCTTGAGGGTGATCTGCAAAACCTCTTGGAATTATTGCAGGTCTTCAAAGAACAAAGTGGAGGAACAATGTTCAAAAGCTGAAGATCTTCGAAATAAAAATGTTCAAAGTTTCTACTAGGCAAGCTTATATGAAGGGAATATTCAGTCAGTCTTCAGATACTCAGTACTGGGATATATGGAACCGCAGAGTTTGAGTCCAGAATTTGAAGCGAAGAGGCAAAATATTCTCAAAGCTAATCGGAATTTGACAAATCAGCTGGTAGAGCTGGAGAGGCACTTCAATAATTTGGAGATGAACAAATTTGGCGAAACTGGAAGAGTTGCTTCAAGTTGTAGAGCTATTTTAACAAGTCACGGTCTAGTCAGACATAGATGCAGCCAAGTTTTCTGGCGGTACCCCTTCCAAGTTAATTCAGAGATTTGCATCCACGAAAGAACACACAAAGGTCTTGTGTTATGGCCCACGGCCATTCTAGGCTACCACCACCATCATTCACCGCCGGGAAACTCCAGATTTCGAAAGCCCCGTCGATGTTGCCTCGCCGCGACGCAAAATCTCCGCCGGCTTGCTATGACAAATGATCTTCATTCTATTGATGGACTAGATCCTCTACTTGGTTACTTAAAAAATTCACATGCTCGCTTGAAGACAAGCTGAAAGACGTACTGAAGGCATCAGCGCCATGGATGCAGACGACCTGCAAGCAGCCCGTGAGGAGCGGCAACTGGTGGACTCCCTCTGGAAGGAGTGCTACGGCGAGCCGTCGTGCCTCAGGCAGAAGGGCCTGGTGGTGTTCCCGGGGGAGGAAGCGCCGCAGCAACCGCCGCCGGACGTCGCGGAGAAGATGTTCGAGCCGCCACCGAGACCGGACGCCCGCTTCCGCCATTGCCTCGAGCTAGCTGCTTGACCCGCCTCCGTCGTCGACTCGCCGGAGCCCCGTCGACCCGCCTGGAGCCCCGTCGACCCGCCGCTGCGGGCAAGGCTGCCTGCCTCCAAGCCGCCCCTGGCTTCGAGCCGCCTCGCGCTCGTCCCGCCGCGGCCACGCCCGCGCTGGCCGCCCGCTAGCTCCTCGCGCCCGCCTTGAGCCGCCCCCGCCTGCCGAATCACCGCCGCTCCTACGGCCTTGTGCCGTTTCTGCCTGCAAACCGGTTGCCCGCCTCCGCCTCGACTGCGGCCCTACCGCCTCGCCGTCGCCGCGGCCCTCCACTTCAAGTCGTTGTCGCCGTGGCCCGCCGTCGTCGCGGCTCCGCCTCGTCTGTGCCACCAAGTCGTTGCGGTTCCACTCCACCGCAGCCCTCTCTGCCTCGCGCCTCCCCCGGCCGCCGGCTCCGCCCACGCGCCCGGCCTGCTGTGTCCTGCGCGCGTCGGCCTTCGGTGCCGCCCGGCACCCGCGTTGACCTCGGCCGGCTGCCCGTTCCCCAACTGCTGCGGCCGGGCGCATGAAGAAGAGGATAAAACAGAGGATAAAGGAAAGAAAATTGGCTGAGTGCTCACGCGGAGCTCACTGCCCCCCCCCCAAAAAAAGGCCCAGCTCCGTCTCCCTTGCGGTCGCGCTCAAGCCGCCGCCTCCGCCGTCGCTGCTGCGACCTCGTGCTGAGTCACCCCCGATCGGCCTTGTTTCTCAGCCGCCAGGTTTCCGATGCGAGCCGCCTCTGCCTCAAAATCCGTGGTCTCGCCTCGAGCTGTTGTCGCCGCTACGGCCCATCACCTCCGCCGTGGCCTCGTCAGCCGCCGCCTTGCCTCTGCTGGTCTCCACCATGCGGTCGCCTTCAAGTCGTCCCGCCTCTGCTGTCACGCCCCCGCCTCGACCATGCTGGCTAGAGGGCTACTTGGGGTCCTGGCGTTCTGCAAGGGCGTCCATTGGTTCGTGACGGTTGCAACGCTATGGTTGTTGCCCTTTTTACAAGAGAAGGAAAGAGAAGGAGAGAGTGGCTAACTCGCCATTGAAAATACTGGAGGTGGTCTACGGATGCTATATACGGATCATCGATCATCCAGACAAATCAGGTGAAATCCATCTAAGTTTATTTTATTAGCACATAGTGTTTTCGTCAAAGAACAATTACTTTGGTCTGTATATTTTTATATGCAGGACAATTATTCACTACAAAAGTGGTTTATACCGCGGGTACGGAGCACGCGCTAGCAACATTATGTACCGGCGTTCGTCCGTGCCACGCTACTCGACGGACATCTGTGTGAGCCGCCGCCCCCGCGGCCAGGTTTACATCAGCTCGCCGGGACCGCGCCTGCGGTCGACTTGCCCGTCCGTGTTGGCCTACAACGCCGCGGCCGACTCATTTGTCCGCGCCCGCGGCCGACTCGCCCGCGTCCGCGCCGCCTCCAACGCCGCGGCCGTCTACCGTCCGCCCTCGCGGTCTGGTCTACATCAACACACCGGAGCTGCACCCATCTGCACGAGCTGCTTAGTGAGCGCACACAAGTCGCTGCTCCTGCGGCCCGGTCTATTCCAACAACTCTGGGGCAAATCATAATATGTTATCAGCCTCCACCTGCACCGGATGGCTCAATGGACAGGCTCACAAGTCGTCGCCACGGCAGTTTGGTTAACTTCAACAACCAGCCGGGATAAACCATCAGTCGGGTTACTGACACAACTCATACGGGATCATTTATAACCCGCCACGGTCGACCTCAACCTTCCGTGGATTCACATCGCGTTGTCAATGCCAAGGATATACAATGAGTGTTGCGAAGATCATCAACTCGCCACCTTGCCTCTAGCTTCAACACATTCCAGCGTCCGCTGTTCAACTATATGCCGGTTTATATCACGGTCAAGTATGGAGAATCTCAAGCCAACTCCTCGAGTCGTCTTAAGACTCAGGGGCTACACAGACATGACTCGGCAGAATTGGCCGTTATCACAAAATTCAAGAACCCCGGTTATTAAAGGGAAGACAACCCGGTCCTGGAGACTGCTGCCACATTGGTGAAAATTTCAAAGTTGTCAGAAAATTTACTGGGCAATCAGAAAAGTTCCGGCTCAAAAGAAAGATTCCGGATTATCAGAGAAGGTTCTGGTTCAATATCCGGCTCAAGAGAAATCTGTCTCTCAAAAAAAATTGAGCTCTCAATATCCGGCTCAACGTCCGGTTCAAAAAGAATCCATCTCTCGCAAGTTCGAGTTTTCAGAAAAATTAAGGGGTGCCAAAGAGAACTTGCTGCCATGATGCGCGGTTCAAACATGGGTATCCTGCCTTATTGGCTTATCATATTATGATCAATGTCATAGAGACGGCATCCCCGAAACTCGGGGCCTCTGTCGTTTCAGATCATATTTACTGGGTATGAGTCTTTATTAATTGATCATAAGGTCACTTGGGGGCTTCCAACTCACCGAGTTTAGCTTTCATACCCTCTTGATCGGAAAATAAATGCCACTATATGAGTTAAACCTGCCTGTTTACAACTTGCTACTCCGCCAGGTGACCCCCCGTACTCTTGACAGTCAATCTTTTTTAAGACCCTGAACTTGTCAAGGTTAAAACGGTGGTTTATGTCACGTGAGGGCCGGCTTACAGAGAGCTAGGATAAACTCACATGTCTGCTTGTTGCTACTCCGCTATGTGGCCCGTCGTACTCTTAACAGTCAATCTTTTACTAAGACCCTGAACTAGTTAAGGTTAAAACGACAGATTTATGTCACGTGAGAGCCGGCTTACGGGATGAAAGGCTATCATGCCAAGCTTCTTTGAAGCAAAACTTGAGTTTTTAAAACAAGACAGAGCTAGTCTCTTTTGGTCGTGTCTTCAAAGCCGACATTTTTATACTCTGTTATCATACACATACATCATCATACATTGCATCATACATTGCATCAGCATACCATGAATCATATATGCATGGATATCCTGGTTTATGTTGCAGGAGCCGGTTTTCAAACCGAGTTATATTATTCAAATCTTTAATAGCCAAACATGGCTGGATTTCATTATGGTTATCATAACCAGTATTGGATGATTGAGGTTTTCAAAGCTGCTTCAGAGAAATGGCTATTATTCCTTCATCCAAAAATACCAGCTTACAGCAAGGAGCATGGTTTAACATTGATATGCAAGGCTTTCGGTAACATCATCCAGACAGTGGATATGATTTTATTCTATAATGGAAGGAATAGTCCCGAGTCGCTGCAGGCACACGACCCGGCACTTGGGGGCTACATTATTCAAATCACGATTATATCAAGTATGCAAGTCCCATGTCACTTCAAGCATGCACCACGGCACTTGGGGGCTAATGCAAGTTGCTTTTCAAATCATCACATTGTCAACAGACCCAGTTATCTCAGGGAGATGAGCCGGCCTTCTATCATTTTCTAAGTTCCAGCCCAGTATTGTCTTACTGAGCTTGCTCTTGGGGGCTACACATTGCTTCTCAAGTTTATATAATCAGATCTACAAAGTCCCTGCTCATTATTGCCTAATGACCCGGTCCTTGGGGGCTACATTGGTTGAAATTTATGGGCATAACACAATTACAAGTCCCAGGTTGCTGCAGGCAAGACAACCCGGTACTTGGGGGCTACATATGTGGAACATTCAACTTATTACTGGTGACTCAAACGAACAACCCGGATTTCTTCAGAGTTTCAACATTTATATTGAAGCAAGTCTTAAGCTATCACTACGTTCCCTTCTTAAGACTTGGGGGCTACAGGTAATATGCATATAAGGGAGGTACATCTTCAAGTTCTCGGTTTTGAGCAAACCAATCATCACAGGGTATAAGGACTTGGCCTGAAGAACCCAGGAAGACCAATTATGTGACCCGGCGTCTGTAGCAATCATGACCCGTTTCAACAAGTTGATTTTGAAACCGGCCCAATGATGTAAAGAAGAGACCCGGACTTACAGGAGGGATTCCCTGGAATATAACGAAGAGACATAATATGGAATAATTCAAGAATTGCATGACCCGGCAAAGATTGACTCGGTCGCGTATTTTCACAGAAGAAAATGACAAGGACTTAAGGGTGAACAGACGCCGGCTCAGAAGAAAGTTTGACCCGGCGCACAACCTGTCAAATTTGTTCTTGTTTTTATTTTGCAGGATAAGTTTAACATGGATAAATCCAAATTAAACTGGGGGCTAATTTCGGGGATATACCCCGCGGTATGACCCGGCCTGATGAATGACCCGGCCGGAACTTGGCGATTCACTAGTGACCCGCCTGAGCTTGGCGACTCACTGGTGACCCGGAGGGCGGGTCAGACGAATGACAAGGCCCAAGGCCCAGAGGGCGACTCAGGAGAAGACCGGCTCAAGGTACGGTATCCGGTGGGCCGGCTTGAGAGGAAAGGCATAAGGAATATTTCCCTTACAAGGGAAGCAAGACTAGGACTCCACTTCTAATAGAGTAGTCCTAATCCTACTAGGACTAGTCATGTAAGCCGCCCCTTCAATTTATATAAGGAGGGGCAGGGCACCCCAAGAGGGACAGGTTTTAGACAGACAAACAAGTCTAGACAAGATCAAAGTAGATGCTCTCGAGATAGAGGTAGCGAAACACCGCCCTTGTAACCGAGATCATCATCATCATCAATAACAATCAAGCAGGATGTAGGCTTTTACCACCACCGTGAGGGGCCGAACCTGAGTAAAATCTCGCGTCTCTCATCCCGCTCAACCCCGTTCAAGCTACCACTTAGATGCGTTGGCCTCACGACTAAGTCCTCACTCTAGGACATCTGCCGTGACAAAACCACGATAGAACGCGAATCGAATGAACATGGTGAAAGTGACTAGATGAAATTCCCGTGTGTCCTTAAGAATGTTTGCATCATTATAAGTACTTGTTCCGACCTGTCCTTTGCACTCAAAAGGATTGGGCTATCTTGCTGCACTTTATTTACACTTGTTACTTGTTATCCGTTACAAATTATCTTGCTATCAAACTATCTGTTACCACTTATTTCAGTGCTTGCAGAAACTACCTTACTGAAAACCGCTTGTCATTTCCTTCTACTCCTCGTTGGGTTCGACACTCTTACTTATCGAAAGGAGTACGATTGACCCCCTATACTTGTGGGTCATCAAACCTCAGTATTGGTGGTTGGTCGACCTCCATCACCCTGGCAAAGGGGCGGGAGAGCCGCAGACGACTGCGCAGGGGCCCGCGCAGCTTGAGGATGAACTCCAACGCCGTGTCTCCGACATGGCCCGCCGTCGGGGTTGGGGCAGCAGGAGGAGGCGCGGCAGGTGCACCGCTGCGCCCACCTCTGCCCCGAGCACTTCAATGGCCCCGTCCACGCACTGGGCTCTCCCTCAGCAGCCACCGTGGGAGAAGAGGCCCGATGCCGGGAGGATGCCCTCGTCGAAGCCGCCGAAAGGTGAGCACGGCCTCTTCCTCTAGGCATGGTGAAAGAGAAGTCGGGCAGGAGGAAGGAGAAGATATGTGGTTGAACGCCTCCCTTCCCCCTCGCGCTCCCCTTTTATAGCCAAGCGGGGGCAGGGGGCTGATTCCCACTACCCTGGGGCAGCTGCCCCACTCCTCCAATCCGGCCTGCCTGCGTCACGGACGGCGTCCAGATTCATCAACCGCCCCTCTGCACCAATCCGAAGCACTGTGCCCCTTGTCAATGGCACACGTTCCCACGCCCTACGTTTTCGCCACCTACCCCGCGTGACGCATGCAGTGCGCATGGCGGAAACGGCAGACGTAGTGGGAAGGGTAAAATGGCAGTTACCCCCGGATCGTGCGTGGGCGCCATAACTTACCTTCCGTGAATGTGGGCACCCGTTTGCCTACTGCATGGGCAGACCCACTACGTCCAGGCGTCGCCCATCTCGCGCAGAGCATGGAGGATGACTCAACTAACAGGTTAATGAAGAAGCAAAGAAGATCTCAAAAATAAAAAGAGAGAAGGAGGTGAATCCCGCTGCGGCACGGCCCAGGTGCCCTCCTGTGCATTGTTAGGGCCTGCCCCAACGATGCCCGGCAGCACGTATGGGCCAGACCCGGGGGCTTCTGTCAGTGCAACAAACGTTCACGTTTACTAACCGGACTTATGCACAGGCGTGCTGAGGATCGTACGTCCAACACCAATACATATCACAAGACCAGACCAGAGAAGCCACTCTTCGTGAGATCAAGAAAAGACAATAAGAGAAGCAAATCAACAGAAGGCCACCTTGGGAAGGCCTCCCTTGCCGGGCAGGAGAGCCCGGCCAGGTCGAGACCGCACCCAAGGGCGAGGCCAGTACGCCTCGACAGACTTGCCGGGACCGGCAAGATCAACCCCCGCCAGGCTCTTTGCCGGCAGGGTTTCCACCAAGGCGCCACTGCTCCACCTCACCGCACCCAAGTCACTTATCGGTGCGGTGTCAAGATTCTAAGCAACCAGGTGGACTTGACTGATCGCGTGGCCGCACAAGAAGAGAGGAGATTAGCTTTATTGACACCCGTCCAGGAGACGTGTCACGCTAAGCAAGGAGAGACAGATAAGCGGTGCGACAGGCTTGCCGGGCTGCAACTCCAGCATGACACCTAGCTTTGCATTTAATGCACTTTGTCCTAACTGCCAGAGTTAGGTATGATAGCACTGTTAGCTATCCAATCACACCCAAATGACTGTTTTGCCACTATGGTTGCCCCTTAACCTATAAAAGGAGGCCCAAGGCAACCAAGCAAGGGGTTCGGTTTCTTCCACCCCCCAACACTTGTACACACACTGCTCTCCCCGAGGCAACCTTGCCGGGCTTGAGCAAGTTGTGTCTTCGTCCTCCTCCAGATAAAGCCACCAAAGCAGGAGTAGGGTTTTACGCTGCAAAGCGGCCCGAACCTGGGTAAAAGAGAGTTGTCATCGCCGTGCTGTCGCCTACTGTTTCTGCTCTTTGTGCAATGTGACCGTCCCCTCACCGAACCACAAAGGGGCACCCCTGCCCCATAGGTGATCGTGCTTCCACGCCGACACGGGGCTCTTTCTTCAGATTGGCGCTTCTCTTGCCTACAAGTTTATGAACTTGGTGTCAGCATAGTCACCAAGTCGCCATACATACATGGACGATTCGAAAGACAAATTGGGAGGGCGACTTACCAAATATAGCGTGAGTCATTTGATAAATGTGCCACTTAAGGCCAGAGAGCTCTTCAGTCACCGGCTTGAGCCGGCCTTCAGCATCTTCGGGACGCTTCAGAAGAGCTGCCCTCTCCTTCTCATGCTCCGCAATAAGAGTTTTCAATTTTTCAGCCGCGAAGCTGCTGCCTGCTCCAGGTCAGCGGCGGCTGATTCTGCGTCCATCCGCAACTTCTTTTTAGACTTCAGGTCTTCTTGAGAGCCGGCCAGCTTGGACTCGGCTTCAGATAACAGCTCCTGTTCAACAAACTCATGTCAACAACATATAAGATAACTATGGAAGTTCCAAGCAGACTGCTAGCACTCTACATGGCACTTGGGGGCTAATGCCTGTTCAAAAACTTCTCTACAATGCAAAAGTCAAAGGAAGATCCGACTCGTCTCATGATGATGAGCCGACCCTTGGCGGCTATCAAAGTTGATTCTTTTTCACATGCTAATAAAGGTCATATGAAGACCCGGCTACTTCAAAGAAGTAAGCCGGCCCTTGGGGGCTACACAAGCAGTTCTTCTAATCTTCTGAAGACCCGGCTACTTCAAAGAAGTAAGCCGTCCCTTGGGGGCTACACAGCAGTTCTGCTGATCTTCTGAAGACTCGGCTACTTCAAAGAAGTAAGCCGGCCCTTGGGGGCTACAATGTCAATTTGAGTCTTACAAATTAAAGAACCGGCTTGTTATATGCATAACACGCCGGACCTTGGGGGCTACTATCTATCAACAAGATCATTCTACTTACAGTCTTACACAAAATATCAGTTCTATTATGCCTAAGACTGGGCGGCTGTACAAGATATAAGCAGTAAATGTCAAGATGAATCATGCCTCATAATTTCACTTGAGCATATTGACCATGCCGGCTTCCATGTCCCGGCTTGCTGACACCCGGGCCAAGTATGCCTCATGAAGGTCTGAGGCGCTCAGCTCTTCATAATTGGGCAGCTCCTGCTTGGCCTTCTCCTTTTCCGAGGCCTCCGGCTCACCCTTGGATGGCACCTTTGCCAGTGTTCTTGACGGCTCAGGAGTCCTATATGAAGACCCTATAATGGTAATTTCATCGATAGCTCGGGGAGAGGATGCTGATGTCTTATCAGCCGCCGCTTTGGGACTTGGCTCGCGCACAGGGGACGGCGGGTTGCCTTCCGGCCTGTTATTGGTGTCATCATCTTGAACACCCACGTCCCCGCACGGTGGCGGCTCATCTTGTTGAGGAGCTTCAGGTGTCTCCTTTGCCTGGTCCTTGGCTGTTTCTTCATGGCCCTCAGGTCTTGCCGGCTCTGAAGTTGAGGTTGACTCGCCAGTCTTCCTCTTTTTAGCTTTGGCTCTGAGAAGTTTGAAAACAAGTCAGTATCGGAAGTACATCAGAGCATGAGCAAGATATGACTTTACCAAAAACAGTAACCTACCCTGACTTAATGACCATCAGCGCCAGTTGAGTCGCCGAGGAGTCACCGGACGACGATGGCGAGTCCTGATAATCCGACACAGAAAGGGGTTGTTTAAAAAGTCCGGCTCGAGGATGAGAGAGAGTTGGACTATGTGGCACCTCATTGGCACGTTTGCGAGGATTGGGTGCGGTATCTAAGCCGCTCGACGGCTCGCCAGAGTCGCCGCCTGTCTCACGCCTTGATGAGCCGGCATGATGTGTTCTCTTCATGGAAAAGTTGGGGTCTAAATGAGCAAGTGGATGAGAAAAAGGTACTTTCCTCACTGCTCTCCTTGATTTTCTAGGAATAAAAGTGTCTGAGCCGGACGAGACAAGAATTATCTCGACATCGTTGGCCCGGCTCCCATCAACATCGTCCTGAAAGGATGAACAAAGAGTTAGAATAATTCAATATGAGCAAAGGAGAGGTGAAATAACTGAAGGAGAGAAATTTACCTCTGATTCATCATCA
This sequence comes from Elymus sibiricus, assembly GCA_039707655.1. NCBI lineage: Eukaryota > Viridiplantae > Streptophyta > Magnoliopsida > Poales > Poaceae > Elymus > Elymus sibiricus. Next base: position 129,617,577 of record CM077666.1, on the reverse strand, counting down.
TTAATGGGCGACTCATCAAGGACCGGCTCCTCTTCAGGCGACTCTTCACCCTCGGAGACTTCAGGCTCAGAGATAGCCTTCTCTTTCTTCTTCTTCTTCTGGCCCTGAGTCGCCACAGCCTTATGGCGTTTGACAACTGTCTTCTTCTTCTTCATGGGCTTCTTACCCCAAAAAGGATCGTTTCCCTGCAAAGTATTAAAGCAATGAGGAATTATGAGATTAAAATAGCTAAGCTTGCATCAAAGGTGCTTATGAAGACACTTACAGGAGGTGGCGGGTTAGAGACGCAGAATGGCACCAACCCGACTTTGTCACAATCTTCTTGAGACACCTTAAGCAAAGACTTCTCTGCTTCGCTCACTTCTTCCTCCTTGAAATTGGTGGGGCTGTGCCGCTGAGGATCAGTTGTTTCACCAGTGTAAGCACACATTAAGCCGGGACGGCGGCTCAGAGGCAAAATCCGCCAGCTAATCCAGCACCAGGTCAAGTCAACTCCGGTCAGCCCGTTGGCGACTAAAGCTCCTTGCCTTGAGCAGATGCTACTCACTTGTGCTCGCTCTGCTGGAGTGGGCCAGCCGGGATAAATTGTTGAAGGGGAGAGCTGGCTTGGTCTATAACCCGGCAAGGGATTTTCACCTTCTGGCGCGGTGTTTATGCAGTAAAACCAAGTTTTGTTCCAGCCCTTGGGGTGACTCGGCAAAAGAGCGGCCGGAAAGAAAGTGTCTCTTCGCCTTTGAATTGAGACCCCTCCAAGTTCCAAGCTGGGGCCGTTCGCGCACTCAGTTTGTTTATTAATGTAAAAGAACTCTCTAAAGAGAGTAACCGACGGCTCTATTTGAAGATAAGCCTCGCATACGACTTGAAATTGACATAAGTTTGAGATAGAGTTTGGGCCAATGTCTTGAGGGCGTAAGCCGTAGAAGTGCAAAACATCCCTGAAGAATTTTGAGCCGGGAGGAGAAAAGCCCCTTAACAAGTGATCTGTGAAGATAATGACCTCTCCGGGTTGCGGTGCTGGAGGCACTCTCCCATGGGAACCCCGCAAGAGGCAGCCTCTGTTTCTGACAAAAACCCCTGATCCTTATAATCTTGCAACATGGCGTCAGATATTTGGGAAGCAACCCAGTTGCAAACATTCGGATCTTTGGACTTTGTTTTCACCATGGCTGAGTAACTTAAATACGAATGAAGCATGAAGGTATTAACAAGTGGTCTACCAGCGGATGCTTAATAACAGACGGCTCAAACATTGGAGATGGGTCATATGGCTATTCCAATGAGCCGCCCGATTGACAAAGCTATCTGAGCAAAAATTATTACTACAACTAATCACAGATGCAATGCAAAGAGATTCTTAAGTCGCCAAATAAAGGTGGCGGCTTACGATGGACGTGCTTAAAACAGTCAGTGGCGGCTCACGGTACACTACGATCTAAGTCGCCATGACCAAGGTGGCGGCTGATCCTATGATGGAATATCCTAATTTCTACCAAGTGTTGCAACAACAGGTTTCAAACAGAACGGATAATATTTTAGATCTACAAAATCAATTTAAAGGGGAAATATGACCCGAGTTGAGTTCATGCATTGGAAGCCTACGATGGTCTGTTTCTAGTTTCTACCTAGATCTGAGCCTATCTAGATCTAAAGTCGAAGCCACGGTCGGCGGCGGTTCCTTTTCATAGAAGAAAAGGACGGAACCTAAGCTGAACGCCGGCAATGGCGATGCGGCCGGGGTATGAACATGGACGAACTAGGTCGAAGCAAAGAGCAGATATGTGGTAATGGCGATGCGTACCTGCATGCGGAGGAAGACTCGGGGAGATTTCGAATGCAGCCGACGACGACGCACGTGAAGAAGATGAGGGCTCCTGGACGCCGGCGAGCTCAAAGACGAGGGACGGCGGAGCTCCGAGCACGTGCGAGGAAGAAGAGGAAGTCGCAGAGGCGGGGAATGAAGCGGCAAAGGCAAAAAGGAACCCCCCTCGTGCGTATTTAAAAGGCACGCCGAGAGAGAGAAAGGCAGGCGTAGGAATCAAGGCGCTACAATGGCAACCGGCGCCTCGTTTATCGCACCTGTCAGATCCACTCAAAGATTTGAGATGACGTCACAAAAGATTCGCTAGGATCGTTCAGATGACGTCATGATGTTTCAAAAGAAGAAAAAAGACAAGTCTAAAAGACATGATAAGCCGGACAGGTGTAAGCCGGCAATGAAGCGGAGACCCGCCCAAGTCATTACAGTCCAGAAGGTTGACATGAACGCATTCAAATCAACCTGGGGTCTAATGTTGGGGATATAACCCCAGGATGTAACCCGCCCCGTTCAGGGCCGGGTCACTGAAGTGGCGACTTAAGGAGGCCGGGCCAGGTGGGCCGCAGTGATCAACGAGACCCGTCCGGAAGGATGAGCCGCCCTCTGGTGGGCCGGCTCACGGCGCACCGGCTTAGGCCCTTAAGTTAAACCGCCTTACAGTGTTTTCCTTACTTAGAGGATAAGGTATGTTAAGAGATAGACTATGACACGGGTCATTTCCGACCCGGACTCTATTGTAAACCCCGGGCCTCAACCTATATATAAAGGGGAGCCCCGGTGTCAGAAAGATCAAGATATAACCTCTCAAGTACTAGGTTAGCCAAGAGCGTCCTTGTAATCGAGATCAACATCAATACAACCAAAGCAGGACGTAGGCTTTTACCTCCATCGTGAGGGGCCGAACCTGGGTAAACCTCGTGTTCTTCGTCTCCAGTTAACTGAAACTATTGTCCTTTGAGGACATCTGCCGTGAAAATACCACGACAGGTTCTGAAACTGAAACTATTGTGGCACATCTTACTAAGTTGAATGATATTGCTACCCTTTTTGCTCATGAGGAAAAGATTCGTTATTATTATATTGTTAAGTTGTTTCCTTTCTCATTAAAGGGTGATGCTAAGACTTGGTACAATACTCTTGCTCCTGGTTGTGTGCGTAGTCCCCAGGATATGATTTACTACTTCTCTGAAAAATATTTCCCTGCTCATAAGAAACAAGCTGCCTTGGAGGAAATATTTAACTTTGTGCAGGTCGAAGAAGAGAGTCTCCCACAAGCTTGGGGGAGGCTTCTCCAGTTACTTAATGCTTTGCCAGATCATCCTCTGAAGAAAAATGAAATACTTGATATCTTCTATAATGGTATAAATGATGCTTCTAGGGACTACCTAGACAGTTGTGCTGGTTGTGTTTTTAGGGAACGAACTGTTAATCAAGCGGAGGAATTATTAATGAATATATTGAAGAATGATAATGATTGGACACTTCCTGAACCACCGCCTAAACCCACTCCGAAGAAGAGGGGTATTTTATTTCTTAGTCCCAAAGACATGCAAGAGGCAAAGAAATGCATGAAGGAAAAAGGTATTAAAGCTGAAGATGTTAAAAATTTACCACCTATTGAAGAAATACATGGGCTCAATGCACCACCACCACAGGTGGTAGAGGTAAACTCTTTGTTAAAGTTTAATGAAAGTGACATCCCTTATGATAAATCTCCTTATCAATGCTACTATGAGTTTGATAATTATATTGGTAAGCAAAATTATTTCAATGCTCATGTTATGAAACAGTTGAAACACAATGCTTGCATGATTGATCGTTTGAGTGACTTGTTGTGTAGAATTGTTAATGATGTTAAGGGAGTGAGTAAGCATGCTTCTATGGTTCAGACTCAGTTAAAACAAGCTGCTAAATCTCAAAGTGAATTGCTTGATGAAATGAATAGAAATATGCATGATCATGCTATTAGAGTTATGACTAGGGGTGGTAGAATGACTCAGGAGCCACTTTATCCTGAGGGACACCCCAAGAGAGTTGAGCAAGACTCTCAAAGAGCTACTGTTGATGCTCCTAGTTCTTCTAAAAAGAAGAAGAAAAAGAAAAATGATAGGACTTTGCATGCTTCTAGTGAACCAGAGGTAGAAAAACCTTCTGAAGTTAATCTTGATGTTTCTATTTCTGATGCTGAAACACAATCAGGTGATGAACATACACCTGATGTTACTAATGAGATTCCTGCAGATGCTCAGCCAGAAAATGTTGGAGGACCAGATAATGATATTGAGATAGAACCTGCTGAGGATCTTGATAACCCACCGCCTAAAAACAAAAGATATGAGAAAAAGGACTTTGTTGCTAGGAAGCATGGTAAGGAAAGAGAACCATGGGTTCAGAAGCCCATGCCTTTTCCTCCTAAGCCTTCCAAGAGTAAGGATGCAGAAGACTATAATCGGTTTGTTGAAATTCTTAGACCTGTTGTTTTACGTACTCGCTTGATTGATATGTTGAAAATGCCTCCTTATGCTAAGTATATGAAACATATTGTTACTAATAAGAGAAAGATTCCTGAGGCTGAAATTTCTACTATGCTTGCAAATTATTCTTTTAAGGATGGTGTGCCTAAGAAATTGGGAGACCCAGGTATACCAACTATACCTTGTTCCATTAAGAGAAACTATGTTAGAACTGCTTTATGTGATTTGGGAGCTGGTGTTAGTCTTATGCCTTTCTCTTTATATAAAAAACTTGATTTGAATAAACTCACTCCCACTGAGATTTCTTTGCAGATGGCTGACAAGTCAACAACCATTCCTATTGGTATTTGTGAGGATGTGCCCGTTGTGGTTGCAAATGTTACTATCTTAACAGACTTTGTTATACTTGATATGCCCGAGGACGACAACATGTCGATTATCCTTGGTAGACCCATTTTGAATACTTCAGGGGCTGTTATTGATTGCCACAAAAGCAAGGTCACTTTTCATGTCAATGGTAATGAGCATACGGTGCATTTTCCGAAGAAACAATTTCAAGTGAATGGTTTTAATGTTATTGGAAAAACTCTGACTATCACTATTGGAAGCTTTCAACTACTTATTCCTACTGTTAAAAAGAAATGTGAAATACTTATGGTAGGGGATATGCCTATCCCCATTGAGGTAACATAGTGCTTTCGTGAAAATTCTTGGGTTTCATGTTAATTGAAAGGGGTTATTAATAAGACTTGATCAACCTTATTAGTGGATTCTTTTTGAGAGGCATGAGATTGATGAATTTAGCAAGCACCACTTTCTATACCAATCTTTTATTCTCTGTTTTTATTAGTCAAATGCCATAAAAATGCCATGTTTTCCTGTTTTCTGAATTTTTCGTGCAATAAAAAAGTGCCCAGAAATGAAAGTGCTCAGAATGTCCTGAAATTTTTACATGAATTTTTATAGAATATATTAGAATTTTTGGCACAAAAATTACATCAGAGGAGCACCCCAGGTGGCCACATGGCACCAGGGCGCCCAGAAGTGTATTCCTCCTCCTCCTCCTATTGACAAGCCTCAGAGTACAGCTATGGTCCGTCACAACCCGAAGTCTGCTAGAGTGAATATGGTGAATTCAACTCAGGCAGAAGATTCTTCAGAAGTGATCATGGGTAATCTCCTGGTTAATTCTTTTCAAGCTAAAGTTTTATTTGATTCTGGTGCATCTCATTGCTTCATGTCAAGACCACTCTTTACCAAGCATGATTTCATTCCTAAGACGTTGGCTAAACCATTGGGTGTTATTTCACCAGGGATGCGTATGATTTCTCATTTGACGGTTCCTAATGTTGATATAAAGATGGGCAACTATAATTTTCTGGCGGATCCAATTGTTCTTGGTAATTCGGACATTGATCTCATTCTCGGAATGGATTGGCTCTCTAAGCACAAAGCAACTCTCGATTGTGCGGCGAAAGAGGTCCAGCTAACTCATCCCTCTGAAGAAGTGATTATCTTCGCGGCTCGTGATGACACGATTCGTTTGTTCTCTCTCAATGAGAAAGGTGAGTTGAGTTCAACATGATTGAGCTTGAGCCCGGTACCGTGCCCGTATGCAAGCGCCCCTACAAGCTTTCCTAAAGAGCTTCCGGGAATGCCTCCTCACCGGCAAGTTGAGTTCATAATTGAGCTTGAGCCCGGTACCGTGCCCGTATGCAAGCGCCCCTACAAGCTTGGGCTAGAAGAGCTGAAAGAATTGAAGAAGCAGCTAGATGAACAAGAACGTCTGGGTTTGATCAGACCAAGTACATCACCGTGGGGTTGTGGTGTTCTTTTTGTCAAGAAGAAAGATGGCACGGAACGGCTATGTGTCGATTACCGCCCAGTCAATAAAAAGACAATCAAGAACAAGTACCCACTCCCTAACATCAACGAGTTGTTCGAGCAACTCAAAGGCGCAAAAGTGTTTTCCAAGCTTGATCTTCGAATGGGCTATCACCAGATTTGAATCCGTGAAGAAGATATTCCCAAGACAGCTTTCAGAACGAGCTTTGGTTCTTATGAATATACTGTCATGTCCTTCGGGCTGGCCAATGCCCCTACGACTTTTTCTCGCATGATGAACTATGTATTCAACCCCTACACCAATGAATTCGTCTTGGTGTATCTTGATGATATTCTGGTATTCTCCCAGTCTGAAGAGGATCATGCTATTCATTTGCGATTGGTGCTTGACAAGCTCAGGGAGCATCAATTCTATGCAAAATTCTCAAAGTGTGAATTCTGGCTTAATGAAGTTCTCTACCTTGGTCACATTATCTCTGCAGAGGGCATCTCTGTAAATCCTGAAAAGGTTGAAGCAATTGTCATTGGCAACCACCTCAAAATGTTAAGCAGCTCCGAAGCTTCCTCGGTTTGGCCAGCTATTGCAGAAGATTCGTTGAGAACTTCTCCAAGATTGCCAAGCCGCTTTCTAACCTTCTCCACAAGCATGTCAAATATCTTTGGTCTCCTGAGTTTGATGAAGCTTTCAATACACTCAAGCAGAAGCTCGTGAATGCTCCGGTTCTCACTCCTCTAGATGAGTCCAAGCCGTACCAAGTCTTTTGTGATGCTTCTCTACAAGGTCTCGGTGGTGTCTTGATGCAAGAGAAGAAAGTTGTGGCCTACACCTCTCAGCAGTTGAAGCCGGACGAGAGGAACTATCCTACACATGACTTGGAATTGGCAGCCATCGTTCATGCATTGATGACATGGTGACATCTCTTGTTGGGCAGACAGGTGGACATTTTCACCGATCATAAAAGCCTCAAGTATATCTTCACTCAACAAAATCTCAACCTCCGGCAGACTCGATGGGTCGAAATGATCCAAGAGTACAATCCAAGCATTGAATACACTCCAGGCAAGGCGAATGTAATTGCGGATGCTTTGAGCAGAAAGGCGTACTGCAACCAATGTTCAAGAAATCGTTAACTGGTAGCTGCTCGGTCGGTTTAGGAGTAGCGATTAATCGGTGAATCGGCCTATTAACTGGATTAATCAGTCGACCATTAATCGGTAGATTGAATAGGTACTTGTCAACTTATATCTTGATTTTTTATGTATTATACCATACTCTCAGGCTCCCAGCTATGTAGTATACCAAAACATGCTGCCGTACACATATGAAAAGCATAGAGGAGGGAAAATTATTAAAATCCTAACAATTAAGGAGTGGGATGGCGCTGGAAGGGGTTACATGCCAAAAATTTGGGCTTTGTTTGCCCAACCATTAATGGGCCAGCAGGGATTAATCGGCATGACAACTGATTAATCGGTCTAACTGGTCAATTAATCGGCCTGACAAGTTAACGTGACGAATAAGTGCTATTCGATTCGACCACGCTATGAGTAGCGATTAACTGGCCCGTTAACTGATTAATCGGCTGAATTCTTGAACAGTGATTGCAACAGCCTTATTCTTCCTCCGGTGCAGCCTGACTTATGTGAGGCATTCAGAAAACTAAACCTTTAGCTTGTTCCACAAGGATTTCTTGCAAATCTCCAGATCACTCCCACATTGGAGGATCAAATTCGGGAAGCTCAACTTTTGGATGCCATGGTGAAGAAAGTGAAGCACGGCATTGCAAAGGGCCTTCCCAAATACAAGTGCTATCGAGTTGATGAAAGAGATACTTTGTTCTTTGAGGATAGGCTAGTTGTGCCAAAAGGGGATCTCGGAAAGCTCATATTGAATGAAGCACATAACTCTCTCCTGTCTATTCATCCGGGCAATTCCAAAATGTACCATGACCTCAAGTCTGCTTATTGGTGGACACGGATGAAGCGCGAGATCGCTCAGTTCGTGAACGAGTGCGATGTGTGCCGCAGAGTGAAGGTGGAACATCAACGTCCGGCAGGACTTCTTCAGCCTCTAGCAATTCCTGAGTGGAAGTTTGATCATATCGAGATGGACTTTGTCACCGGCTTTCCTAAGTCCAAGAAAGGAAATGATGCCATCTTCGTGGTAATTGCAAACTTACAAAAGTCACTCACTTCCTTCCGGTCAAAGAATCTATCACTGCAGCCCAGTTGGCAGAACTGTATACTTCAAGAGTGGTATCCTTGCACGGCATTCCACAGTTGATCACCTCAGATCATGGAAGCATCTTCACTTCCAGATTCTGGGATTCCTTCTAGCAGGCCATGGGCACGAAGATTCGCTTTAGCATAGCTTTTCATCCTCAGACTAGTGGCCAAGTCGAGCGAGTGAACCAAATACTCGAGGATATGCTGAGAGCGTGTGTCATCTCCTTCGGCATGAAGTGGGAAGATTGCCTTCCGTTTGCCGAATTCTCTTACAACAACAGCTTCCAAGCAAGTTCGGGCAAGGCCCCATTCGATATTCTTTATGGCAGAAAGTGTCATACTCCGCTCAACTGGTCTGAAACTGGAGAGCGCCAACTCCTTGGCAATGACATAATATCCGAGGCCGAAGAAATGTGCAGAATCATTCGTGAGAATCTGAAAGCAGCGTAGTCGCACCAGAAGAGTTACTATGACAGTAAGCACCATGATTTGGCTTTCGAGATTGGAGACCATGTCTATCTCCGAGTATCTCCGATGAGAGGCACCCAAAGATTCGGTATCAAAGGCAAGCTTGCGCCTAGATACGTGGGCCCTTTCAAGATAATTGGCAAAAAAGAGGTGACTTAGCCTACCAGCTTGAGCTTCCTGCAAACTTCTCAAATGTGCACGATGTGTTTCACGTGTCACAGCTCCGCAAGTGCTTCAAAGCCCCTGAACGCACTATTGACTTCGAAGACATTCAACTCCAAGACGATTTGTCTTATCGTGAGCACCCAGTTGCTATTCTCGAAGAAACCGAGCGCAAGACTCGTAACAAGTCTATCAAGTTCTTGAAAGTCAAGTGGTCACATCATACTGACCGGGAAGCTACTTGGGAACGCGAGGATCACCTCCGTTCCGAATATCCTGAGTTCTTTCAGTCCTAGATCTCGGGACGAGATCCTTTCGTAGTGGAGGAGAGTTGTAGCACCCCGAATGTAACATTCCATATTTGTATCTCCAACTCTTGATATTTTTGGCATTATCATATTATTTTATCCATGGATGGGTTTCTCTTTATGCATTCCTTCCTCATGTCATGCATTTCGTCTTCATGTCATCATGTGCATTTCATCTGCATTCGTTTTCAACACTTGCATTTGGTTGTGGTTGACATTCTCTCCGTTGTCCGTTTCGGGTTCCGACACACTCACACGCGTCCGCGACACCTCCGAGAATTTATTTTATGAGTGGGATAAAAATGTTCTCGGAATGGGTCGAAAGTTGGCGTGCAGTCTCGATATATTGCCGGTAGACCGCCTGCCAAATTTCGTTCCATTCGGAGGTCGTTTGATGCCCCAACGGATAGTCGGGTTTAAAACGCCGGACGTTTTCGGTGTTCCGAAAACCGTGTCGGGCCGCATTCTTCCCTCTCCTCGCAGCCTAACCCTCTCAACTCAGCCCACTAGCCCACCTAGATAACCCCCCTCCGACCGGAGCCGTCGGATCGTGATCGGAGGGTCCAACTCCCCCCCCCCCCAAACTCTCAAACCCTAGCCCCCATGCTATAAAAGGAAGCCCCTCCTTCCAAATCTGGAAAAAAAATCCCCTCCTCAAAATCCGGCCACCCCCACTCCCTCTTCGCCACTTGGCGACGCCACCACCACGAGCGCCGCCGGCCCGAGCCACTCAGGGCGCGCCACGTCGCGCCCCTGCCTCCCCTCCGCCGCCGCCGCCCGCCGGGCCCAGGACAGGCCCGCGGAGCCCATCCGGCCGGGATCCGAGCCCGCGCGCCGCCCGCCGCCAGCACCACGCGTCGCCGCCGCCTGTCTCCATCGCGCCGCCCTCGCCGGAACCCTAACCGCCGCCCTCGTCGGACCCCGCCGCGGGCCGCCTGCTCATCGCGCCACCTCGCGCCGCCGCCGCCTCGGCTCCTGCGCCCCGCAACCCTAGCCGCTTCCCGCTCACGCGCTGCCCCACCGCCGCACCTCGCCACCGCCTGCCGGCCGCCGTCCCGTACCACCGTGCTGCCCCGCGCTACCGCCTCGCGTCGAGCGCCACCCGCCACTCGCCTCCGCCTCCCCCGCGCCGTCGACCTCGCCGCCTCTGCCTCCCGCGCCACATGCCGCCGGATTCCGGGCGCCGCGCCGCTCGCCGGAGTCGCGCCGCCATCGCGTCTTTCTGGCCAGATCCGTCGCCGCCACCGTCAGTGGGCTCGGCCCAGCCCAGCTTCCCAATCGGGTCGGGCCGCTAGGCCTCTGGTTAGCGAGCCTCGCTATCCGTCGCCCTGGGCGATTTATTCTATCCCGCGCCCATTCATTTCCACTAAGTCCCAAAATTTTGCTATATCATTCATGCGTGTTTGGAGGTTGGTATCTTTGTGCATGGTTGTGGTACGACCATGTTCTATATATGCAAATTGTTCTACAGGATGTGCTCTACATGATGGTACCATGTGCTTGCATGGTAGGATTCATCTTGATGTGTTAATCTTCGTTGCAAAAGTGCTAATCACTGTTAAGTGCTGAAAATTGTTGACATTTGCACTTGTCATTTTTATATCTTTTTGTGTGATTTTCTTTTGAGCATCATGTCTATATGTTTTAGGAGCATAATCATGTCATATTTACAATGGAATGATTCACATGCCATGATATGCCCTGTGGTGACTAGCACAAGCTTGCAAAGTAGGCTACTCGTTGTTTCTGTTTTTGAACACAGTGAAATCTGCTGTCTGAAAACTGTTATATTTTCATGCCCTGTTCTTTTGATGCTACCATCAAATCCATGCATCTTTTGAAGATGATCAGTGAGCATGTTTGGTTTTCTATGTTATGCTCTATCATACCATGCCTTTGGTTGCTATAAAACTTGTTGTAGCTTATTCATTTGATGCCCTCAAGTTACCTTCGTGATATAACTGTCAGCCTGTTAACAGAAAGTGTCATTTTGTAAAATCCATAGTTAATGATGTGTGCATCCTATGAACTTGTGCCAATGGAGTAATTTGTAGAGTGCTATGTCTACTACATGCTCATGTCAATTTCATAAATTTAAAAATTGCTATGCTTGCTGTTATGTACCTTCCAAGTCAGCATCCTCATGTTGTTGACAGCATGCCCAGATTTTCAGAAATCTGCTATTTCATATATGCATCTTGTCTTGATGGTTGCCATGAATCTATTGCTCAAATGCTCATGCCCATGTTGTACGATTTCTTCTCCATGTTGTATACTACCATGCTATGCCATTTGATGCAATATCCAAGTCCTGTAGCATGTAGTTTCATTGCTATGAAAATGCCTAAACAATGTTTATGTTTGCTGTTAACTTCATGATGCCATGTTGTGAGCTTGATATTAATTAATCTATGCCTCTTTTGGAAATGCTCCAATTACATGAATTGTAGTATGCCATGAGTACTATATCCCCATGCCAAGTTTCATAATTTTAGAGTTCATATGCCCTCTGATTACAAGCTTGTCAATATGCTAAGTTGCTGTAGTTTTCTGTAGTTTCCTGATTTTCACTGTCTGTAATCTATAACATTATTTATGCATCTTGTTGCCTCCACATCTTTTGACCTGTGTTGCTAATGAACTTGAACCAATGGAATGAAATACTGTGCATGTTATGAACTTCACATCCATGCCTTGTTTGAGATTTTACCAACACTGTAGCACTCTGTTTTGCTAGTGTCAAATAGCTAAGTTGTTGTTAACTCCCTGTTTGCATTGCATATTGTTTTGCTCACCGTTTGAGTTGTGTGCACCCGTTCCTCGTGTTATTTATATCGTTTTCCATCATAATCTCCCAATATATCCAGTGGCATGCTTGGGTTGCCAAGATTTTGCCATGTCCATCGTTTCTCCTTATGTCTCGATTGCACCCCTTCCGATAGCACCCCTTTGCATATGCTCATCATATTTTGCATTCCATGTCATGTCATGCATCATTTTGCTTGAGCATTGCACTATGATTGATTGTTGTTCCCGTTGTTTGTGTTCTTGCTTTGGGTAGTGCCAGGAGACGATTCAGAGTTCGAGGATCCTGTTGAGTCCATGTACGAGGAGCAGTCTTACCATCCTACCGAAGAGCCGTCAGGCAAGATGATCAACCCCCCTTTGATGATATTGCTATCTTTGCTTGCTAGTTGTTTCGATGCTATTGCTATGTCGCGTTACCTACCACATATATGTTCAGCCTCCCTTATGCCATGAAACAACCTCTAACCACCCTTCCTAGCAAATTGTTGCTTGGTTATGTTACCGCTTGCTCAGCCCCCTTCTTATAGCGTTGCTAGTTGCAGGTGCAGTTGCAGGTTGTTCCATGTTAGGACATGGATATGTGGGATATCACAATATCTCTATTTAATTTAATGCATCTATATACTTGGTGTTGGGTGGAAGGCTTAGCCTTATGCTTGGTGTTTTGTTCCACTCACACCGCCTTAGTTTCCGTAATGCTGGTGTTATGATCCATGTTATATCGTTCCTAACACGCTTAGGGGAATGGGACCCTCTTGATGTTTCGCTTTGAATAACCGCTTCCAGCAAGGCCCAACCTTGGCTTTACCATTTCCCTAATAACAACTAAAATTTGCATAGGGAGTAATTAACCCGTGGATTCTTAATCAACAACCCCCGGGCCAGTGCTCCGCATGAGTGTTGGTCCGAACTTGAGCCACTTGCGGTACCACCCTGGGCAACTGGGGTATCCGATAACTATACATAGTGTTCATCCGTCGTGGCCCGAATATGAGATACGCGCGGCTCCTATCGGGGTGTCGGCACGTCGGGAGGTCTTGCTGGACTTGTGTTACCATTGTTGAAATGTCTTGTGCACCGGGACTCCAAGGATACTTTGGGCTATCCCGAGGTTGAGGTACTCTCACCGCAGCTTGTATTGGCTTGTGATGGGCCAGGTTGGAACCCCCTGCAGGGTTAAATCTTACGCGAAGCCGTGCCCGTGGTTATGTGGCAAGTGGATATTTTAACCTCCGATTGTAGATAACTTAACACTAAATGCTAATAAAAGAGACCAACTGAGTGCGTAACCGTGATGGTCTCTTTTCGAGGAAGTTTGAGAAGAGAACACGGTGGGGTTATGTTTGAACCGTAAGTAGGTGTTCAGGATCACTTCTTGATCATTCCTAGAATGCGACCGATTGCGTAGTTTACTCTTCTTGTTCTTGTACTCGTAAGTTAGTTTCTTAACATGCTAATTGTCGTGGTATTTTCACGGCAGATGTCCTCAAAGGACTTAGTCGCGAGGCCATCGGAGTCGGGTGGTAGTTCGAGGGGGTTAACTGGACACGAGGAACATGAAGTTTACCCAGGTTCGGCCCCTCATGGTGGAGGTAAAAGCCTACGTCCTGCTTTGGTTGTATTGATGATGATCTCGATTACAAGGGTGCTCTTGGCTAACCTAGTACTCGAGAGGTTGTAACTTGATCTTTCTGACCCCGGGGCTCCCCTTTATATATAGGTTGAGGCACGGGGTTTACAATAGAGTCCGGGTCGGAAAACAACCCGTGTCATAATCTATCTCTTAACATATCTCATCCTCTAAGTAAGGAAACATTGTAAGGCAGTTTAACTGAAGGGCCTAAGTCGATGCGCCGTAAGCCGGCCCATGAGCGGGCGGCTTACCCTTCTGGACGGGTCTTGTCAATCACTGCGGCCCACCTGGCCCGGCCTTCTTAAGTCGCCACTCTGGTGATCCGGCCCTGAACGGGGCTGGTTAATCCTGAGGTTATATCCCCAACATTAGCCCCCAGATTGATTTGAATGCGTTCATGTCAACCTTGTGGACCGTAATGATCCTGGCGGGTCTTCGCTTCATTGCCGGCTTACACTTGTCCGGCTTACCATGTCTTTAGACTTGTCTTTTTCCTTCCTTTGAAACATCGTGATGTCATCTGAACAATCACAACAAATCTTTTGTGACGTCATCTCATATCTTGAGTGGATCTGACAGGCGCGGTAAATGAGGCGTCGGTTGCCACTGTAGAGTCTTGATTCTCGCGCCTGCCTTTCTCTCTCTTGGCATGACCTTTAAATACGCACGAGGGGGGTTTCTTTTCGCCTTTGCCGCTGCATTCCCTGCTTCTGCGACTTCTTCTTCTTCCTCGCGCGTGCTCGGAGCTCCACCGCCACTCGCCCTCGAGCTCGCCGGCGTCCAGGAGTCCTCATCTCCTTCGCGCGCGTCGTCATCGGATGCGTCCAAGATCTTCCCGGGTCTTCCTTCGGATCCAGGTACGCCCCGCCATTGCCATAGATCTGTACCATAGCTCAGTACTAGGTCGCCGGTGTTCTTGTCTCGGCCGTGCCTCCATTGCCACCATTTAGGCCTAGGGTTCGTGCTCCCCATCTGAAAAAATACTCTGACGGCAATCGTAACGTCACCTCTAGATTCAAACGCCCCTGATCTTCGCTAGAAGCAATAGATAGACCGACGCCGACTTCATTCGCATGAACTCAACTCGGGTCATATTTCCCTTTTAAACTGATTTTGTAGATCTAAAATACTGTCCGTTCTGTTTGAAACCTGTTGTTGCAACACTTGGTAAAAATCAGGATATTTCGTCATAGGATCAGCCGCCACCTTGGTTATGGCGGCTTAGATCGTAGTGCATTGTGAGCCGCCAACGGCTTGGCACGACTTTCATAAGCCGGCCTCTTCGTCTGGCGACTTAAGAATCTCTTTGCACTGCGCCTGAAAAATAGTTGTAGTAATATTTTTTGCTCAGATAGCTTTGTCAATCGGGCGGCTTATTGGAGTAGCCATATGACCCGTCTCCAACGTTTGAGTCGTCTGCTGTTAGGTGTCCACTAGTAAACCACTTGCTGATACCTTCATGCTTTATTCATACTTAGGCCACTCAGCCATGGCGAAAACAAAGTCCAAGGAGCCAAATGTCTGCAACTGGGTCGCTTCCCAAATATCAGATGTCATGTTGCAAGATTATAAAGATCAAGGGTTTCTGTCAGCGGCAGAGGCCGCCTCTTGCCGGGTTCCCATGGGAGAGTGTCCCCCGATGCCGCAACCCGGAGAAGTCATCATCTTTACAGATCATTTGCTAAGGGGTTTCTCTCCTCCCGGGTAAAAGTTCTTCAGAGATGTTCTGCAATTCTTCGGCCTGCACCCTCAAGATATCGGCCCCAACACTGTCTCGAATCTATGTCAATTCTAGGTTGCATGTGAGGCTTATATTCGGATAGAGCCGACAGTCACTCTCTTTAGAGAGTTCTTTTACATCAACAAACAGACCGAGATAGCGAACGGCCCTAGCTTGGAGCTTGGAGGTGTTTCAATCCAAAGGCGAAGGGACACTTCCTTTCCGGCTGCTCTTCTGCCGAGTCACCCCAAGGGCTGGAACAAAACATGGTTTTACTGTAAAAACACCGCACCAGAAGGTGAAAATCCCCTGTCGGGTTATAGACCAAGCCGGCTCTCTCCTTCAACGAATTATCCCGGCTGGCCCACTCCAGCAGAGCGAGAACAAGTGAGCAGCTCTTGCTCAAAGCTTGGAGCTTTAGTCGCCAATGGACTGACAGGGATCGATTTGACCCGGTGCTGGATTAGCTGGTGGATCCTGCCTCTAAGCCATCGACCCGGCTTAATGTGTGCTTATATTGGTGAGATGACTGATCCTCAGCGACACAGCCCCACAAATTTCACTGAGGACAAAGTGAGTGAAGCAGTGAAGTCTTTGCTTAGAGTGTCACAAGAGGAATGTGACAAGATTGGGTTGGCGCCATTCTGCGTCTCTAACCCGCCACCTCCTGTAAGTGTCTTTATAAGCATCTTTCGATTCAGGTTAGTTACCTTAATCTCATAACTCCTCCTTGCTTAAATACTTTGCAGGAAAACGATCCTCTCTGGGGTAAGAAGCCCATGAAGAAGAAGAAGAAAATAGTTGTCAAATGCCAGAAGGCTGTGGCGACTCAAGGCCAGAAGAAGAAGAAGGTGAAGGTTATCGCTGAGCCTAAAATTTCTGAGGGTGAAGAGTCGCCCGAAGAAGAACCGGCCCTTGATGATTCGCCCATAGATGATGATGAATCAGAGGTAAACTTCTCTCCTTCGGTTATTTTAACTTTCCTTTGCTCATATTGAATTATTCTAACTCTTTCTTCATCTCTTAGGATGATGTTGGTGGGAGCCGGGCCGAAGATGTCAAGGTAATTCCTATCTCGTCTGGCTCTGATACTTTTATTCCTAGGAAAACAAGGAGAGCAGTGAGGAAAGTGCCTTTTTCTCATCCACTTGCTCATTTAGACCTCAACTTTTCCATGAAGAAAACACAGCACGCTGGCTCATCGAGGCATGGGACACGCGGCGACTCTGGCGGTCCTTCGGGTGGCTTAGATAATGCGCCCAATCCTCGCAAACGTGCCAATGAGGTGCCCCATAGTCCTACTCTCTCTCATCCTTGAATCGGACTGTTTAAACAACCCCTTTCTGTGTCTGATTATCAGGACTCGCCACCGTCTTCCGGTGCTTCCTCGGTGACTCAGATGGCGCCGATGGTTATTAAGCCAGGGTAAGTTACTGTATTTGATAACATCATATCTTGCTCATGCCTTGATGTACTTATGATACTAACTTGTTTGCAAACTTCCCAGAGCCAAAGCTAAAAAGAGGAAGACTGGCGAGTCAACCTCAATTTCAAAGTCGGCCAGACCTGAGGTCCATGAGGAAACAGCCAGGGACCAGGCAAAGGAGACCCCTGGGGCTCCTCAACAAGATGACCCACCACCAAGCGAGGACGTGGGTGTTCAAGCTGATGACACCAATAACAGGCCGGAAGGCAACCCGTCGTCTCCTGTGCACGAGCCAAGTCCCAAGGCGGCGGCTGATCAGATAGCAGCGTCCTCTCCCCAAGCAACCGATGAACTTACCATTACGGGGTCTGTATACAGGACTCCTGAGCCATCGAGAACACTGGCGAAGGTGCCATCTAAAGGCAAGCCGGAGGCCTCGGAGAAGGGGAAGAACAAGCTAGAGCTGCCTAATTATGAAGAGTTGAGCAACTCAGATCTTCATGAAGCATATTTGGCCCGGCTCTCAACAAGCCGGGATATGGAAGCCAGCATGGTGAACATGCTCAAGAGGAAATATGAGGTATGATTCGTCTCAAAAGTTTATTGCTTATCTCTTCTGTAGCCACCCAGTCTTAGACATAATAGTAGAACTGCTGTTGTGTGTAAGACTGTAAGTAGAATGATCTTGATAGATAGTAGCCCCCAAGGGCCGGCGTGTTATGCATATAACAAGCCGGTTCTTAATGTGTAACACTCAAATTGACATTGTAGCCCCCATGGGCCAGCTTACTTCTCTGAAGTGGCCGGGTCTTCAGGAAATCAAAAGAACTGCTGTGTAGCTCCCAAGGGCCGGCTTACTTCTTTGAAGTAGCCAGGTCTTCATATGACCTTTATTCGTGTGTGAAAAAGAAAAATCAACTTTGATAGCCGCCAAGGGCCGGCTCATCATGATGAGATGAGTCGGATATTCCTGTACTGATTGCATTGTAGAAAAAAAATTGAACATGCATTAGCCCCCAAGTGCCATGTAGAGTGCTAGCAGTCTGCTTGGGACTTCCATAGTTGTCTTGTATGTTTTTGACATGATTGTTGTTGAACAGGAGCTGCTATCTGAGGCTGAGTCTAAGCTGGCCGGCTCTCAAGAAGACTTGAAAGCGGAAAAGAAGCTGCGGACGGACGCAGAATCAGCCGCCGCTTCTGGCACCCCGATCCGCATGGAGCAGGGGGCCTTCGCACGTCAGCCCAGGATAACACCTGACGCACGACAGGTCCATGGTACAGCATTCCAAGCACAAAATATATTTCATTTACATGAAATAGAGTATTACATCGTGGATGAATACAAGGGTTTGCATAGCTCTAAGGCTATCTAAATGGCGGCGGAAGTCTTGGTTTAGCGACACGTCGTCTCTGGCTGGATTCCACAACTCACAGGACTGGCGAGGTTACGGTCTAGCACGACAAGTCTTCTCCTGCAATCTGGCCACGTGCAAGGCCAGGTGAGTACTTTGAATGTACTCGCAAGACAACCAAATACATAGCATCCAAACAAGCAGATGACAAAGCAAGTCCTATGCTCATACATAAATTTTATCTCATGGCAAAGGATAAGCATGGCATGATACTAGCAAGAAACATGGATCAAGTACATCTATACCAAATCATATCACAGCATATCATGGTAGATCATAGCATAACATGGAATATCATGGCATGGCATAGTTGTATCTTAACAGACATGCATGCTACTATGCTGGAAAGTAAATTACCATTACCTCCCGTGGCGAGTTAAAGCAATATGTTGTTCATTTACCAGTTTCACTGCCACTGCCCCTCTGGGCTAGCTCATGACTCACCGAGATCTCATTTCATGATCATGTCCGAAATAACTCCATGACTTCTTGCGACTATCTCATAGTCCAAGTCACCACATTTACTTTATAGCACATTCTTTAACAGGTTTATTATATTAGGTTTATCCTCCATGTCGACATAGACTAGATAGTGTGACCTAGTACGAACTGTGTCCATGACCGAGGACGCGGCTATCGATAGATTATACACTCTGCAGAGGTTAGTACACTGTACCCACACCATGGAACCCATGGCCTCGTGCTCCCATTCGGGTGGACCAACGACGTTCCGACAAAACCAGTCTATTGCATGACACTCTCCTGGCCACTCCGACAAACTCCCCTTTGGGCTATGTCCTGGGTTGCCCCTGATGTCAACTCGTGACATTCGCCACCTTTGTGGCTGCCACCGTCGTGGCCAAACCGAACAAACCGTCCCAAACGGGGACAACTGCGCGCAAACAACTCGGGCACTCAAGGCTTATGGCCGCCCACCAGGCCAGGGTAGCGCGCGCACATAACCTTCCCTAGTTAGAGGCACCGGCGAGAGGCATGACAATAGACCGAATTAGGGCCCCCCATAAGGCAAGTGTGGCTGCACTGGTGAGCTCGATTCGGTGGCACTATGACATGATCCAGCCGATGGAGGTGATTGTTGTTATTAATACATGTTCTTTTCATCTCCCTCATTTAATCGTATCATCAAGATTGTAAGCATGAATATCATGAATGCATTAATGAACATGCTTACCAAACTTAGGAAGTGCAGAGCATATATGACATATGAAACATGGCAGTAACATGATACCGATATAGTATGACAGGATCACCATAGCATTGACAAACATGGTATGATATACAAATATAGTAATGACATGATATTACCAATAAAACATTATTGCTAACATGGCAAAAGCTAGTATGAATTCTAGTCATAGCATGATATGGCAAGCAATACATATACCACATTTGCAGACAGAAACATCATATGAATATACTATAGCTACACACGCACAGGGTTCAAGCAAAGTTAACATGCAAGTCCGGTGCTCATGATAAGAGGTTGGCTTGCCTCGGGATGGACGAATACTCCGGGTGGAAGTGCGACGATCCGCGGAATACGGGGCGTCGGAACCGGTGCTCATGGGAGAGGCCTGGATACGAGGAAGGGCACAGATGGTATTTTCAATATGTGACAACATTATGAAAATAGCATCATCGGAACGGGTTCGACGCACTGAGCGCGTGGGCTTTGGAATTACCTCAATCGGAGTTACGAGCGCAAAGATACGGCCGTTCGTTCGTTAGGCAGAAAACAGACAAAAATCTGTCCGTTTCTGGCCTTAACGGGCGAACACCCGCAAAGTACTGGTTTCAGCTACGGGCTGGGCAGAAAGCGTATTTTCCAGAATGCGCTTTTGCAACAGAGAAGGCTTATTCCACCGCGAGACCGCAGAAGAATACGTTTCCTCGAGCGGAAGGCGCACTACGCAAAGTACGCGTTCACTTAAACCAGTCAACGCGGTCGTCTGGTCAGCGCTGAGGGGCTAACTCGTGGGTCCCACCTCGCCTTCTCTTTCCTCCTGTCGTTCTCCTTCTCGCCCGTGACAGAGAGGAACTGGCCGGGCCGGTCGCCGGCGTAGCGGGCGCCTCGCCCGTAGGTGGCCGTGGGGTCGCCCGGCGTGGCCTGCAGCACTGGCTCCAAGGGGAGGCTGCGGCGACCGAAACCGTCGAATGGGAGGGCCGCGCCGAAGAGCTCCCTCGCCGGAGCTGAGGGCGACGGCGACGCGCGGATGCCCAGAGAAGGGCTAGGAGCAGAAGAGAGGGAGGGGGAGGACCAGGAGCAGGCGGGGGCCGAGGGAATTAGCTGCGGCCATCTCGGCCATGGAGGGGAATGGGGTGGTCCGAGCTCGGGGAGAGGCTGTGGTGGCGAGGGAGGGCTCGGGCACGCGCTAAATAGAGCAGGGGAAGGCTCGGGAAGGAGAGGGACTGTGGCTACGCGGTGCATTACGTGGCGGCACTCCGGCGACGGACGCGGCGCCGTCACTCGCGGCCACGAGCTACGGGACGAGGAGCATCTGGGAACAGGCGACGCGGGAGAGGTCGTGGCGCGCTGCGGCTCGCTGGGCGGCCGTGTGGACCTCCCCAAAGGGGTCCAGTGCGCTGTGCACGCGGGTGGCAGTCGACGCACGCGCTCTACGCATGGTCACCGCGTGAGCACAGTGCTCCCACG
This sequence comes from Elymus sibiricus, assembly GCA_039707655.1. NCBI lineage: Eukaryota > Viridiplantae > Streptophyta > Magnoliopsida > Poales > Poaceae > Elymus > Elymus sibiricus. Next base: position 129,596,605 of record CM077666.1, on the reverse strand, counting down.
CGCACTGGACTCCCCAAGTGTGTCTGGCAAGTAGAGCACTCCCCCAGAAGCTGTTCGAAGCAAAGAGACGATTCCTATGGCCCACGATGTGACTGCACGGTGCAAAGACCTTAATCGGGATCAAGGTGTTTGATGGGAAGATTAGGCAGTGCACAGCTCCATTAGGCCTGGAATTTGGGTGAGGCTGATCATCTACTAAGGTGCTCATTGTGCCAGAATCTCAGCTCCAAAAGAGAGGGCTAGCTGATACTTGCTTTGCAAAGTGCCCAACTGGCCAGAAATGCAAATGAGGGTGCTGGGGAAAAATGGATAGATGAAAATGGCCAAAATTTGGTGGAGTCCAATTATTTGAGCATATGAAGGCACTGTAAAATATTCATACCATTTGGATAAATAAAAATGGTACTTCCTTCACAATGCTTCCTATTGGCCAGAAACTTTGGGAATTTGCTGAGAAAAATTGGCGAGGCAAATAGAGCTGAATTTTGGCATGAGGCAATAATTTGGATGTGAAAGAGTGCTCAAAAAGTTTGAGGGCAATCCAGCAAATATAAATAGCACTTCCTTCACACCGGTGGAATCTGGACAGAAACTTGAGAAAATCATAGAAAAAGATTGGATAGATTGATTGAGCTAATTTTTGGTTTTCAGTAGTAATATATCAATATTAACTACCCTGCAAAATTTCAGCTCAATTGTATCAAGGAATCAAGCACTTCCTTCACAAAGTTTCAGACAAGGCAGAAACTTGCATTAGATCATGTGCTCAAATTTTGAACTATGGAACATGAGGTTTGGATGGAAATGGTGAAGATATATCCAGGAGAAGCTCCACAAATTATTTGGGAATTTTCCTAGCTACCAAAATGGTAGTTCCTTTGGAAAGTGGCAGAGAGGCAATATTGGCCTTGTCAAGGAAAAAGGGAATTTTCCTTATTTAAATTTGGCCAATATTTTTACCAGAGTTTGAGATAGTTACAAAGATCATCTCCACCAATCTTCATGAATTTTAGAGATGTCTAACTATCCTTCTGGATTTAATTCCTTAGAAAGGCAGGAAAAGAAATTAATCCCAGATGAAAAATATTGCATATGACTTGGCAATATTTTTGCATATCCAGGGTTTATAAGTGTAGGAAGATCTCTGGGAATTTTTGGAGGATCAACAGAGCAAAGGAAATGATGGCTCCTTTGTAATCACAAAGGCAGGGTTTCAAATTCCAAATATTGGAATTAGGGTTGGGGTGATGCAGATAAGTCTTGGCTAGCCTCAAAGACATGGACAAGGTTCTGAAAAGTTGAAAATTGCCTGGATTCACCTGTTCATCCAGCAAACTCCGGAGAAAGATTTTGAAAAAGAAAGCTCGGGAAAGAATAACAGCACAAAAATTGATAACCCAATTTTCGGGGTGTTACAAACCTTCCCCCCTTAAGAGAATCTCGTCCTCGAGATTCCTAGGGTTAAAACAAGATTGTTTCTACTCCAGGAAAAACCTCTGGGTTATCTGTTAACCCTTTGGTCGGATACAACTGAGTTGGGGTACCGATAATTGATACACCCAGGGAGAGACACGGGTAAAGCGAGGCTATATCCACTGCTAGGATCACTTTGGATCAAATTCCAAAAATGCTGGAGGCACCCAATGAACAGTGGTTGCTCCTGCTGACAGGTGGGCCCGGGGCCCACTGGCAGCCTCCTTCTTCTTCCTCCAGCTCTCGACTTCTTCCTCGCTGCTGCTCCGCGTGCGGCTTGGCACAGCGCCTATCTAGCCCCTAGGGCACTGAGTACCCTAGTTGTCGTAGTGCGCGGCGTGCACGGTGCCGATACAAAGAGCACTCACGTCGCGGGCCAGCGCCTTGTCGGCACTGCTCGCGGATTCGCCTCCGGGATGCCGGTGATCGGGCGACGCGCGATCCTCCTGGACCTCGCTCACCGTACACCGATCTCGGGTTATAAAAGACGGCAACACGGCTCTGCTCACTCCACACCATGCCGCTCTTCCACCTCTTCGGTTTGGATGATATCGAGCCGAGGTCCTTCGGCGAGGCCGTGTTTTTGGTGGGGCTGCGGTGGTTCCTCACCGCGCTACTGGCCATACTGATCGGTTCATCGCTCTTGCTGCTGCAGCTCATCTTGCAGGACCGGGCTCGCGATAACGAGGATCAGGATGTGGCAGCTCGAGGTGCGGATGGTGATGGTGTGGTGGCTGGTCCTCCGCCGCGCTTGCTCCTCCGGCGCTTCGGGCCGGTGGAGTAATCGCGTGCTGCGGTGGGTCGGGATGGCGGCTTGTCCGGCGTCACGCAAGGCAGTGACGGCGGCGCCGTTGATTCCGGGGAGTCGCGAGATGCAGAGGAGGTGGCTTCGCCAGCACTGGAATCACGCTACTGATTCCACGTAGGAAAAATCTTCGTGGATTGCTCCACGAAGAATAGGCATCGAAGGAGAGTTGGGGTCGAATCTGTACTGGGGTAGTTGTACTGGTTTGAGTGAAATAAAGCTGGCAATGTTCCTTTGAGAATACAAGTGGGGTTAGGGAAAAAGGATTAGAGGCGAGGAATCGCCAGGTGGAACTGCCTCTTGGAGGCTCTGGATCTGGAGATCTGGCACACAGGGTATGCACAGAAAAGGGGTAGGCAAGCGACTTTGCATTCCCTCGGGTACTGCTCAATCATACTCGGGGTGAACCATATATGCGTGCATTATGCAGTGCATTCCAAAACAATACATATGCAAAATGCAAAAATACAGGCGAAGGAAAACACATCAAGCAAATAGCACTAAGGTGTTTTAATGCCAGTGGGTATATGTACTCCTGGCATACATATACCTACACCAGCTCGCATTTATTAGGGACTCGAGACGAGTCCAAAGTTGTAGGTGTATGTGTTCTACCACTTAAAATCTTATTAGAAGTTCACTGCCAACTCTGTCAAATATTTCTACTTAACAGAGAGGCAGATGAACCACAAAGCAAAGGGGCATACATTACCACAACACAAGCAGTACAAGCATACAACAAAGCACAACCCTACTACGCATCGAAAAGCAACAACTAACTCCGGGATACATGGTTCTATCCTCCTAATGAGGATGAACAGACGGACTTGGCATACTCGCATCATCGCCTGACTACGCAATTGGGGTCACAAAGGCCTAGTCTCGCTGGGGCTCACATGGCGGACGCAGGCTAAGCCAATCTCTGTCTTCATCGTCGGGCACCTCTATCGGTTGGGGCTCAACTGCTGGGGCTGCGGATGAAGCAGGTAGGAACCTGTGGAGATGACAAACCGCCCTGTCGATGGAACTGAGGTTGGCGGTACCTGGCTTCAACCAAGGCACGGGCTGAGAAGAGAGCACTGGGCCGGAGGTCATGGGGTCTGCGATCTGGGATACAGCTTGACGGGCCTCGCGGTATGCTTCCGTGACAACCCGGGTAGCATCTCGGTCGATAGCTTTGAACTCTCCCAGAATGCTACCGATCAACATCCCCTGGGCACTGATGAACTAAACCAGGCGAACTATCGCTGGGTCACCCTCTTGGGCAGCGTGGGAGAACTCCCATCCGGTACTTGACACGGAGGGGAAATAGCGGAACTCTCGCATCTCCGCTACACGCGGAAACAGAGATCGGAGGCGTGCGATACCCTCTGCAGCGGCTGCCTGGGTAGCCAACACCGGAGTGGCCATGGATCTGCCCAGAAAAATCAAGGGCTTCCCATCCTCTGCTGGACCTGGGCAGATCTGCACCTTTGCCTGGTATCGGTGAAGATGGGGGATGGGTTCCGATTGGAACACCATGTACTCCGGACTAGTGTTGCAATCAAGGGCTTGGGCGAGCATGTCTGAAAGCAGGGGCGGAAAGCCAACATGGCCGGCTGCGGAAGTGCGGCTATGAAAAGTGCCTTCCCTGGGAAGACTAGCCATGGCTTCCGATCTGGGGCTACTAGCTAGGGTTCTTGCAGGGATATGGCTTACTGAGCTGGGGTCGCAGCTCGCAAGTGGGGGGTTTATAGGCAACTAGGCGGGGACACACCAGTACAGCGTGGATCCTTCTCTACAGGAGAAAGGATACGCCGATACTGACGACAAAAAGATAGGGTCGCCGTCCAACCCAGAAAACTAGGTGGGAGGGGTCAACTGGGTAGGGGCGCGTCAATTCCGACTGCGCCACTTGTTGTTCAACAGTGGCCTTGTCGGACGCCAGGGTTGGGTCAAACCTATTGGGATCGTTACGGGTTGATGACAGCGGTGGTTATACGCTAGGGTAACCTATCGCCAGCCTGGCTCTGATACCATCTCCTGTGGCACCCCGATCCGCATGGAGCAGGGGGCCTTCGCACGTCAGCCCAGGATAACACCTGACGCACGACAGGTCCATGGTACAGCATTCCAAGCACAAAATATATTTCATTTATATGAAATAGAGTATTACATCGTGGATGAATACAAGGGTTTGCATAGCTCTAAGGCTATCTAAATGGCGGCGGAAGTCTTGGTTTAGCGACACGTCGTCTCTGGCTGGACTCCACAACTCACAGGACTGGCGAGGTTACGGTCTAGCATGACAAGTCTTCTCCTGCAATCTGGCCACGTGCAAGGCCAGGTGAGTACTTTGAATGTACTCGCAAGACAACCAAATACATAGCATCCAAACAAGCAGATGACAAAGCAAGTCCTATGCTCATACATAAATTTTATCTAATGGCAAAGGATAAGCATGGCATGATACTAGCAAGAAACATGGATCAAGTACATCTATACCAAATCATATCACAGCATATCATGGCAGATCATAGCATAACATGGAATATCATGGCATGGCATAGTTGTATCTTAACAGACATGCATGCTACTATGCTGGAAAGTAAATTACCATTACCTCCTGTGGCGAGTTAAAGCAATATGTTGTTCATTTACCAGTTTCACTGCCACTGCCCCTCTGGGCTAGCTCATGACTCACCGAGATCTCATTTCATGATCATGTCCGAAACAACTCCATGACTTCTTGCGACTATCTCATAGTCCAAGTCACCACATTTACTTTATAGCACATTCTTTAACAGGTTTATTATATTAGGTTTATCCTCCATGTCGACACAGACCAGATAGTGTGACCTAGTACGAACTGTGTCCATGACCGAGGACGCGGCTATCGATAGATTATACACTCTGCAGAGGTTAGTACACTGTACCCACACCACGGAACTCATGGCCTCGTGCTCCCATTCGGGTGGACCAACGACGTTCCGACAAAACCAGTCTATTGCATGACACTCTCCCGGCCACTCTGACAAACTCCCCTTTGGGCTATGTCCTGGGTTGCCCCTGATGTCAACTCGTGACATCCGCCACCTTTGTGGCTGCCACCGTCGTGGCCAAACCGAACAAACCGTCCCAAACGGGGACAACCGCGCGCAAACAACTCGGGCACTCAAGGCTTATGGCCGCCCACCGGGCCAGGGTAGCGCGCGCACATAACCTTCCCTAGTTGGAGGCACCGGCGAGAGGCATGACAATAGACCGAATTAGGGCCCCCCATAAGGCAAGTGTGGCTGCACTGGTGAGCTCGATTCGGTGGCACTATGACACGATCCAGCCGATGGAGGTGATTGTTGTTATTAATACATGTTCTTTTCATCTCCATCATTTAATCGTATCATCAAGATTATAAGCATGAATATCATGAATGCATTAATGAACATGTTTACCAAACTTAGGAAGTGCAGAGCATATATGACATATGAAACATGGCAGTAACATGATACCGATATAGTATGACAGGATCACCATAGCATTGACAAACATGGTATGATATACAAATATAGTAATGACATGGTATTACCAATAAAACATTATTGCTAACATGGCAAAAGCTAGTATGAATTCTAGTCATAGCATGATATGGCAAGCAATACATATACCACATTTGCAGACAGAAACATCATATGAATATACTGCAGGTACACACGCACAGGGTTCAAGCAAAGTCAACATGCAAGTCCGGTGCTCATGATAAGAGGTTGGCTTGCCTCGGGGTGGACGAATACTCCGGGTGGAAGTGCGACGATCCGCGGAATACGGGGCGTCGGAACCGGTGCTCTCGGGAGAGGCTTGGATATGAGGAAGGGCACAGATGGTATTTTCAATATGTGACAACATTATGAAAATAACATCATCGGAACGGGATCGACGCACTGAGCGCGTGGGCTTTGGAATTACCTCAATCGGAGTTACGAGCGCAAAGATACGGCCGTTCGTTCGTTAGGCAGAAAACAGACAAAAATCTGTCCGTTTCTGGCCTTAATGGGCGAACGCCCGCAAAGTACTGGTTTCGGCTGCGGGTTGGGCAGAAAGCGTATTTTCGTTCAATACGCTTTTGCAACAGAGAAGGCGTATTCAATCGCGAGACCACAAAAGAATACGTTTCCTCGATCTGAAGGCGAACTGACCAAAGTACGCGTTCACTTAAACAAGTCAACGCGGTCGTCTGGTCTGCGCTGAGGGGCTGACTCGTGGGTCCCACCTCGCCTTCTCTTTCCTCCTGTCGTTCTCCTTCTCGCCCGCGACAGAGAGGAACTGGCCGGGCCGGTCGCCGGCGTAGCGGGCGCCTCGCCGCCCGAGGAGGCCGGCCGTCGGGTGCAGGAGATCCGAGGCTTCCCGCCGCGCCCGTAGGTGGCCGTGGGGTCGCCCGGCGTGGCCTGCAGCACTGGCTCCAAGGGGAGGCTGCGGCGACCGAAGCCGTCGAATGGGAGGGCCGCGCCGAAGAGCTCCCTCGCCGGAGCTGAGGGCGACGGCGACGCGCGGATGCCCAGAGAAGGGCTAGGAGCAGAAGAGAGGGAGGGGGAGGACCAGGAGCAGGCGGGGGCCGAGGGAATTAGCTGCGGCCATCTCGGCCATGGAGGGGAATGGGGTGGTCCGAGCTCGGGGAGAGGCTGTGGTGGCGAGGGAGGGCTCGGGCACGCGCTAAATAGAGCAGGGGAAGGCTCGGGAAGGAGAGGGACTGTGGCTACGCGGTGCATTACGTGGCGGCACTCCGGCGACGGACGCGGCGCCGTCACTCGCGGCCACGAGCTACGGGACGAGGAGCATCTGGGAACAGGCGACGCGGGAGAGGTCGTGGCGCGCTGCGGCTCGCTGGGCGGCCGTGTGGACCTCCCCAAAGGGGTCCAGTGCGCTGTGCACGCGGGTGGCAGTCGACGCACGCGCTCTACGCATGGTCACCGCGTGAGCACAGTGCTCCCACGCGCACTGGACTCCCCAAGTGTGTCTGGCAAGTAGAGCACTCCCCCAGAAGCTGTTCGAAGCAAAGAGACGATTCCTATGGCCCACGATGTGACTGCACGGTGCAAAGACCTTAATCGGGATCAAGGTGTTTGATGGGAAGATTAGGCAGTGCACAGCTCCATTAGGCCTGGAATTTGGGTGAGGCTGATCATCTACTAAGGTGCTCATTGTGCCAGAATCTCAGCTCCAAAAGAGAGGGCTAGCTGATACTTGCTTTGCAAAGTGCCCAACTGGCCAGAAATGCAAATGAGGGTGCTGGGGAAAAATGGATAGATGAAAATGGCCAAAATTTGGTGGAGTCCAATTATTTGAGCATATGAAGGCACTGTAAAATATTCATACCATTTGGATAAATAAAAATGGTACTTCCTTCACAATGCTTCCTATTGGCCAGAAACTTTGGGAATTTGCTGAGAAAAATTGGCGAGGCAAATAGAGCTGAATTTTGGCATGAGGCAATAATTTGGATGTGAAAGAGTGCTCAAAAAGTTTGAGGGCAATCCAGCAAATATAAATAGCACTTCCTTCACACCGGTGGAATCTGGACAGAAACTTGAGAAAATCATAGAAAAAGATTGGATAGATTGATTGAGCTAATTTTTGGTTTTCAGTAGTAATATATCAATATTAACTACCCTGCAAAATTTCAGCTCAATTGTATCAAGGAATCAAGCACTTCCTTCACAAAGTTTCAGACAAGGCAGAAACTTGCATTGGATCATGTGCTCAAATTTTGAACTATGGAACATGGGGTTTGGATGGAAATGGTGAAGATATATCCAGGAGAAGCTCCACAAATTATTTGGGAATTTTCCTAGCTACCAAAATGGTAGTTCCTTTGGAAAGTGGCAGAGAGGCAATATTGGCCTTGTCAAGGAAAAAGGGAATTTTCCTTATTTAAATTTGGCCAATATTTTTACCAGAGTTTGAGATAGTTACAAAGATCATCTCCACCAATCTTCATGAATTTTAGAGATGTCTAACTATCCTTCTGGATTTAATTCCTTAGAAAGGCAGGAAAAGAAATTAATCCCAGTTGAAAAATATTGCATATGACTTGGCAATATTTTTGCATATCCAGGGTTTATAAGTGTAGGAAGATCTCTGGGAATTTTTGGAGGATCAACAGAGCAAAGGAAATGATGGCTCCTTTGTAATCACAAAGGCATGGTTTCAAATTCCAAATATTGGAATTAGGGTTCTGGTGAGGGTTGGGGTGATGCAGATAAGTCTTGGCTAGCCTCAAAGGCATGGACAAGGTTCTGAAAAGTTGAAAATTGCCTGGATTCACCTGTTCATCCAGCAAACTCCGGAGAAAGATTTTGAAAAAGAAAGCTCGGGAAAGAATAACAGCACAAAAATTGATAACCCAATTTTCGGGGTGTTACACCGCTGACCTGGAGAAGGCAGCAGCTTCGGCGGCTGAAAAGTTGAAAACTCTTACTGCGGAGCATGAGAAGGAGAGAGCGTCTCTATTGAAGCGTGCTGAAAATGCTGAAGGCCGGCTCAAGCCGGTGATTGAAGAGCTCTTTGGCCTTAAACGGCACATATATCAGATGACTCACGCTATATTTGGTAAGTCGCCCTCCCAATTTGTCTTTAAATCGTCCATGTATGTATGGTGACTTGGTGATGATGCTGACATTAAGTTCATAACCTTGTTGGCAAGAGAAGCGCCAATCTGAAGAAAGAGCCCCGAGTGTAGCTTAAGGCGGCATATACTTTTCTGGAGCAATTGTATGCGGGAAGCCTGTACACCATCCGTCATGTGATGGGTACCAAAGAGGCGCCGACGATGATCAAGGACATGCTCAAGATTCTATCAACAATGCCAAAGCAGATAGAAGAATTGAAGAGGTCAGCCGCCCGCTCAACCGCCATGTACTCTTTGACCCGGGCCAAGGCATATACAGATGACATGGATTTGTCAGAACTCGCCGGCGGCTTCCCAGAGTTTAACACGGACGGCTCAGCCTTCACTGAGAACGACTATGCCCAGCTGAGGAAAGAGACCCAGATCATAGCCACTAAGCTCACCAATGAACTGGACCTGAAGAGGTACCAGCCGGGTTACAATGAAGCGGGCAAATGCACCGCTGCATCTCATTTTGAGCCGGTCGATCTTATCCCAGCCAGGCGTAAGCAAAGCTTTGCCTCTGATGTTGATCCCTCCAGTCTTATTGAAGAAGGTGACAAATTTGAAGCTTTGACCACTATTGACCGGGATACTGACAATATCCAGATCAACAAAAGGGAGGAGCCGGCGCAGGATGACCAGGAGGAAGAGGCGGCTCAAGAGCAAGAGGCTAACCCGGCGAGCAAGACTGTCGCAGGTGCAAGCTCGAGTGCGCCAAAGTAAAAAACTTTGAATTCCTTTAAGCCCTACTGAGGCTGTGTAATAGAGTAGTTAAAAACACTTGGTCGTGCCATCGTGCACGTTTTGAGAACGTACCGTCTTCTTTTGTATGAACGTAACTGCTGACGTGGTGAACTGACCCGCCCAGTTGGCCTTTTGCATAAAAGGTGCTATTTATAATGAAGTCCTTTGCCAAGTAGACGGCTTATGACCAATGTGTGTCCTTCTGTGATAAAATTGTATGATCTAAGCGCTCCAAGAGATCATGGCGACTTAGGCCTGAATAGGTAATCTGTCTTGGTGAAGATGTAAACCGGTGTACGTTTGAACCGGCGGTTCATGGCCAATCTCAATTACCAAAGGTAACCTGTAACATAAAGGAAAAAATCACAAGTAAAAATTGTAATGTTAAGTCGGCTTTCGAGGCTCGACATTATAGACTGGCTTTCGAGGCTCAAGTCTTGCTTCAATGAAGCGTTTGGCGTGATAGCCCTTGGAGTATCCTCGCTCTCTGTAAGCCGGCTCTCACGTCACATAACCGACGTTTGAACCTTGCAAGTTCAGGGTCACAAAGTGAGTGACTTGTCAAGAGTACGGCGGCTCACCTGATCGGAGTAGCATCGAGCAGACAGGCAGGTTTAACCAAGATAATGTGGCGTCTTAGTTGCCGGGTCAAGAGGGTGAGATAGCTAAACTCATGGAGTTGGAAGCCCCCAAGTGATCTATGATCAAAAAAGTAAAGACTCATGCACAACGATTGAGATGAAACGACAGAGACCCCGAGTTTCGAGGGTGCCGGCTTTATTTATTGATCATAAGAAAATATATACAAAGGTATGTATAAAGGAACCTGAGCCGGTGGCTCTAGGTGTAGTAAGGCCTTAGATGAGCAATGTTCCAAGGCGTATTAGTCTCCTCCTCGGATGTGCGAGATTCCTTGTCAGGACGGAGATCCATCAGGTAGTATGACCCGTTGTGTAGGTTTTTGCTGACGACGAAAGGCCCTTCCCAAGGTGCTGACGATGAAAGGCCCTTCCCAAGATCTTGAATCAGCCGGAGCACTAAGTCGCCTTCCTGGAAAGTATGGCTTCGAACTCTACGGTTATGATAGCGGCGTAGGTCTTGTTGATATATGGCAGAGCGTGCTGCTGCAAAGTCACGTTCCTCTTCCAGAGCATCCAAAGAGTCTTGACGAGCCTGTTCATTATCTGCTTCGACATATGTTGTGACCCTGGGGGAATCATGACGTATATCACTTGGTAAGACGGCCTCTGCGCCGTAAACCATGAAGAAGATCGTGAAGCCGGTTGATCTTTTGGGGGTGGTCCGTATGCTCCATAAGACAGAGGGAAGCTCCTCAACCCAGCAACCCGGCGTGCGCTGAAGGGGGACCATAAGCCGGAGTTTGATACCTCACAGGATCTCTTGGTTAGCGCGCTCGGCTTGACCATTGGACTGAGGGTGCGCAACAGACGCCACATCGAGCCGGATATGTTCTCTTTGACAAAACTGCTCCATAGCTCCCTTGGAGAGGTTGGTACCATTATCAGTGATGATGCTGTGTGGATAGCCAAACCGAAAAATTAACTTCTTCAGGAACTTGACTGCTGTAGCTGCATCACAATTGCTGATTGGCTCCGCCTCAACCCACTTGGTAAACTTATCAACAGCAACCAAGAGGTGAGTCTTTTTGTCCTAGGACGACTTAAACGGACCAACCATATCGAGCCCCCAGACCACAAAGGGCCACGTTATTGGAATCATCCTGAGTTCTTGAGCCGGCACATGAGCTTGACGTGCAAACTTTTGACATCCATCACACTTCTTGACTATGTCCTCAGCATCAGCATGAGCCGTGAGCCAGAAGAAACCATGGCAAAAAAGCCTTTGCCACTAAAGATTTTGAGCCGGCGTGGACAGTCGCCAGAGTGGATCTCATTGAGTATCTCACGCCCTTCCTCAGGTGAAACGCAACGTTGAAAGACCCCAGTGATGCTTCTCCTATGTAACTCGCCGTTGACGATGGACATAGACTTAGAGCGCCAGACAATCAGTCGAGCCGTGAGTTCATCATCAGGCAGTGCGCCACGGGTTAAGTAGTCCAGGTAAGGAACTGTCCAATCTGGAATTGCGTGTAGAGCCGCCACAAGCTGAGCCTCCGGATCAGGAATGGCAAGATCTTCCTCAGACGGCAATTTGACGGACGGGTTGTGGAGAACATCAAGGAAAACATTGGTAGGGACCGGCTTGCGCTGTGAGCCGAGACGTGACAAAGCATCAGCCGCCTCATTATGCCGCCTGTCGATGTGATCCACTTGATATCCCTTAAAGTGTCCCGCAACGTTGGTCACTGCTTGTCGATAAGCCGCCATGAGAGGGTCTTTGGAATCCCAAATGCCAGAAACTTGCTGGGCCACTAGATCTGAGTCGCCCAAACATCTGACCCAGCTAAGGTTCATCTCCTTAGCAATACGAAGGCCGTGAAGGAGGGCCTCGTACTCAGCTGCATTGTTAGTACAAGGAAACATAATCCTTAAAACATAACAAAATTTGTCACCTCGAGGGGAAGATATGACAACTCCAGCCCCCGAGCCCTCAAGATGTCTTGAACCGTCAAAGTGTATGGTCCAATATGTGTTGTCCGGCTTCTCTTCGGGTGCTTGAAGTTCAGTGCAGTCATTGATGAAATCCACAAGTGCTTGAGACTTGATAGCCGTGCGCGGTACGTACGTGATATTGTGTGGACCAAGCTCGATAGCCCACTTGGCCACCCGGCCTGTGGCTTCCCTGTTATGGATGATATCTCCTAAGGGTGCTGAGCTGACCACAGTTATAGGGTGTTCCAGAAAGTAATGCCTCAGCTTCCGGCTTGCCATGAACACTCCAAACACCAGCTTTTGCCAGTGAGGGTACCTTTGCTTGGACTTTGTCAAGACCTCACTGACATAATATAATGGCCTCTGAACTGGATACTCTTTACCCGCCTCCTTTCTCTCCACGATGACTACCACACTCACTGCCTTGTTATTAGCAGCGATGTACAGGAGCATAGGCTCTTTAACGATTGGAGCAGCGAGGACGGGCGGCTCAGCCAACTGTTTCTTGAGAGCTTCAAAGGCATCGTTTGCAGCATCGCTCCAAACGAAGTTGTCTGTTTTCTTCAGCATCTGGTACAGAGGGATTGCTTTCTCACCCAGGCGGCTTATAAACTGGCTCAGGGCTGCAATGCGACCCGCCATCCGCTGAACGTCATTGAGGTTTGCCGGCTTAGCAAGTGAGGTCAACGCCTTGATCTTGTCCGGGTTAGCTTCGATGCCACGCTCTGACACCAGAAAACCAAGTAACTTGCCTGCAGGAACACCAAAGACACACTTGTCCAGGTTAAGCTTCATCTGATATGTGCGAAGATTGGTAAAGGTCTCCTTGAGGTCTTCCAACAAGGTCTCCTTCTTCTGTGACTTGACCACGATGTCGTCAACATAAGCATGAACATTGCGCTCAATCTGGGTGTGGAAACAATTCTGGACACACCGTTGATAAGTCACCCCCGCACTCTTGAGTCCAAAAGGCATAGACACGTAGCAGAAAGCTCCAAAGGGTGTGATAAAGGCTGTTTTCTCTTGGTCCTCTACGGCCATCTTTATCTGATGATAGCCGGAGTAAGCATCCAAGAAACATAGACTCTCACAACCCCCCGTGGCGTCAATGATCTGATCAATGCGTGGCAGGGCGAACGGGTCTTTGGGGCAGGCCTTGTTAAGATCTGTGTAGTCAACACACATGCCAAGTGCCATTTTTCTTTAGAACAAGCACTGGATTGGCTAACCACTCAGGGTGAAAAACTTCAACAATGAACCCGACAGCTAGGAGCTGGGCCACCTCTTCACCAATCGCTTTGCGTCTCTCCTCGTTAAAACGTCGGAGGTATTGCTTGACAGGCTTGAATTTTGGATCAATATTAAGGCGGTGCTCATCGAGTTTTCTCGGTACACCCGGCATGTCAGAAGGCTTCCATGCGAAGATGTCCCGATTCTCACGGATAAACTCGATGAGCATGCTTTCCTATTTGGGATCCATATTGGCCCCAATGGTGAACTTCTTGGACGGGTCGCCAGGGACGAACTCAACCTCTTTGGTGTCCCTGGCCGACTTAAACTTGAGTGGCGGGTCAGCTTCAGTGGTGGGTTTATTTAGAGGCATCATGTCAGTCGGATCAACATTATCAGTGTAGTACTTGAGCTCCTCCGCAGCGCAAGCCATCTCAGCATAGGCAGCATCACCCTCCTCGCACTCGAGAGCAATTTTCCTGTCACCATTGACTGTGATGGTGCCCCTTGGGCCAGGTATCTTGAGCTTGAGGTAAATATAGCAGGGCCGGGCCATGAACTTGGCATAAGCCGGCCGCCCAAAGAGAGCGTGGTATGGACTCTTGATCTTGACCACCTCAAAGGACAGAGACTCGCATCTGTAATTGTCGTCAGAGCCAAACGCAACATCCAGCTTGACCCGGCCAATAGGATAAGCTGATTTGCTAGGGACAATTCCATGGAAGACAGTGGTTGACGTCTGAAGCTCCTTCTCGGACAAGTTCATGCGCCGGAAAGTATCGTAGTAAAGGATATTGATGCTGCTTCCTCCGTCCATGAGCACCTTTGTGAGGGAATAGCCGCCCACCTGAGGTGCCACCACCAAGGCCAGATGACCCAGATTCTCGACCCGGGGCGGGTGATCCTCCCTGCTCCAGGTTATTGGATACTCCGACCACCTCAAGTATTGGGGGATCGCTGGCTCAACCATGTTGACAAGTCGTTTCTTGAGCTTGCGATCTCTTTTGTCAGTGTAAGTGGTAAACACGTGGTACTGGCCACTATTCAGCTGCTTGGGATTGCTTTGGTAACCAGTTTGATTGCCCTATTGCTGATTTCCTTGCTGCTGATTGTTTCCACTGTTGCCTTGATAGCCTCCCCCTGAGCCGCCCGTACCGTGATAACCCGGCTGCTGATAACCTCCTGATGAGCCGCCACCAGACTGTCCTGGGTCGCCACCACCATCGCCTTGATGGTTCTGAAAACGCTGTGCAAAGGCTCGCATGATACTGCACTCTTCCCAAGAGTGAGTGGCCGGCTTTTTAGGCAGGCTATGCTTTGGACACGGCCCTTTAAGTGATGGAAATATGCCCTAGAGGCAATAATAAAGTTGTTATTATTTTATATTTCCTTGTTCATGATAAAGGCTTATTATTCATGCTAGAATTGTATTGACCGGAAACTTAAATACATGTGTGAATACATAAACAAATACCGTGTCCCTAGTGAGCCTCTACTAGACTAGCTCGTTGATCAAAGATGGTTAAGGTTTCCTAACCACAGACATGAGTTGTCATTTGATAACGGGATCACATCATTAGGAGAATGATGTGATGGACAAGACCCATCTGTTAGCTTAGCATATGATCGTTCTGTTAATTGCTACTGCTTTCTTGAATGTCAAATACATGTTCCTCCGACCATGAGATCATGCAACTCCCAGATACCGGAGGAATACCTTGTGTGCTATCATACGTCACAACGTAACTGGGTGATCATAAAGATGCTCTACAGGTATCTCCGAAGGTGTCTGTTGAGTTGGCATGGATCGAGACTGGGATTTGTCACTCCGTGTTTCGGAGAGGTATCTCTGGGCCCTCTCGGTAATGCACATCATAAGAAGCTTGCAAGCAAAGTGACTAAGGAGTTAGTTACGGGATGATGTATTACGGAACGAGTAAAGAGACTTGCCGGTAACGAGATTGAACTAGGTATGGAGATACCGACGATCGAATCTCGGGCAAGTAACATACCGACGGACAAAGGGAATTACGTATGTTGTCATTGCGGTTCGACCGATAAGATCTTCGTGGAATATGTAGGAACCAATATGAGCATCCAGGTTCCGCTATTGGTTATTGACCGGAGAGGCGTCTCAGTCATGTCTACATCATTCCCGAACCCGTAGGGTCCGCACGCTTAACGTTCGTTGACGATATAGTGTTATATGAGTTATGTGAATTGGTAACCGAATGTTGTTTGGAGCCCCGGATGAGATCCCGGACGTTACGAGGAGTCTCGGAATGGTCGAGAGGTAAAGATTTATATATGGGAAGTCATATTTTGGGTTCCGGAAAAAGGTGCAGTTTTTTCGGTATTGTACCGGGAAGCTTCCAGAAGGTTCCGGAGGATTCCGGAGGGGTCCGGAAGTCCACAAGTGGGTCCACCACGTCCCAAGGGCTGGCATGGGCTAAGGGGAGGCGCCCTAGCCTTATTGGGCCAGGCGCACCAAGTCCTCAAAAGCCCACGCAGCTAGGGAAGGAAAAAAGGAGAGTCCTAGTAGAAATAGGATTGGACTTTGGAGTCCAAGTCCACGTGTGTACTATTCATGTGGTACTGTTAACGCTGTACTATTCACGTGGTACTGTTCACGTGGCACTATTCCTTCTACTCCAAGCCCCTACACATATATAAATAAAGGAGAGGGGGCGCCCCAAAGAAAACACAACATTGTCTTAGCCGTGTGCGGCGCCCCCTTCCACAGTTCCGTCCCTCGGTCATATTTTCGCAGTGCTTGGGCAAAGCCCTGCGGAAATAGCATCACCAGCACCGTCACCATGCCGTCGTGCTGCCGGAACTCATCCACTACCTCGCCATCTTCCTGGATCAAGAAGTCGAGGACGTCACCGAGCTGAACATGTGCTGAACGCGGAGGTGTCGTACGTTCGGTACTCGGTCGGTTGGATCGTGAAGTTATTCGACGACATCAACCGCGTTGTTCTAACGCTTCCGCTTACGGTCTACGAGGGTACGTATACACACTCCCCCTCTCGTAGCTATGCATCTCCATGGATAGATCTTGCGTGTGCGTAGAATTTTTTTTGTTTTCCATGCAACGTTCCCCAACATTAAGGGCTTCCTCAAAGTTCTTGGGCTTGAAATTTCTTGCACCATTGTTCCCCTTCTGGAACTTGTAACCAGTATTGGTGTTAGCAACGAAATCTGACCCGCCGTCTGGGTGTTTGTGCTTCCCACCGTTGCCCTGACCACCATTGTGGTTGTTCTGCTGGTGACCCTTGCCACCATTGCCCTTCTTCCCCTTGCCATTGTGCTCTTCATCAGTGCCCGAGTCTTTCGTGGAATCAGACTCGGCATACTTGGTGAGAGCGTTCATGAGTTCTTCCATGTCTTGGACGCTCCGTTTAAGCCGCCCAAGCTTCTGAACAAGGGGGTCAAAGTGGCAATTCTTCTCCAGTATCAGGACTGCCTGAGCCGCTGATATGTTATCTGAAGAGTGGATGATTTCGGCCACCTGGCCGGCCCAATGGTGGGCCGACTCACCATCGCGCTGGACGCAGTTCTGCAAGTCGATGATCATCTTGGGACGCTTACAAGTCCCCTGGAAATTCTTGATAAAACGCTCCTTCAACTCCGCCCATGTGTTGATAGAATTAGGGGGCAGGGTTTTCAACCACGTGCGAGCCGGTCCTTCCAACATCATGGTTAAATACTTTGCGCAGACCGCATCGCTCACGTCCAGCATATCCATGGCCAGCTCATAGCTTTCAATCCAGGCCGCCGGCTCAAGGTCCGCTGTGTAATTGGGAACCTTACGAGGGCCCTTAAAATCCTTGGGCATGCGCTCGTTGCGTAGAGCCAGTGCCAAGCAAGGTATCCCAAGGGTCCTGCCAGTAGGGGTCAATTGGGTTGTGATTGGTGGTGATTGAGCCGCCACATTCGCTGCCTCAGTCGCCCGCTGGGCATGAGCGGAGTCGACAATATCTTGGGAATTGGGGGCTCCCATATGTGGTAAGGCACGAGGCGGCTCACGACGCCGATGGGTGCTGCTTGACAGAGCCGGCGAGTCACCATGACGGCTCCTGCTCCGGCTTTGGCTTGGAACTGTCTTGGAGTGGATGCGTTCCCTACTGTAAGAGTAGTTGGCTTGCTGTGCGACCGCAGTCTTCAGCATCTCAATAGAATTGCGAGCTTCGATCTCAATAGGCGTGTTGCCCGTAATCGGAAGCGCAGCTAAGTTAGTCGCCGCAGCCACGAGGTTATCCAGAGGGTTGGAGAAGTGACCTGCTGGTGTTAGGAAACGGTGAGGGGCGTTTCATGGCGCGGGCCCGGCTCCCGTTGGGGCTGCTAAGCCGGCTGACCAACGTGACCCGACGTGGGCTGTACTCCAGCCGTTGGGGGCGCAACTGGTGACCCTGGGGCACCTGACCCTGGGCCATGAAGGCGTGTATCCTGGGTGGTGGTGAACAGTTGAGTAGGCCCAAGACCAGACGAAAGACGACTCCTGTGCCTCCGCTGGTGAACCGCCTCCGACGCGTTTTGACGCTGCTCCAGATGCCAGGCTTCGTTCCTTAGACGCTCAACCTCAGCATGTACCTTAGACTGCAGCTCTGCCAGGCGAGTGTTCTCTGCATCAATGTCAGCTTGGACCTTGGCCATCTGTTCGTGAAGTTTGGTCACCTCCGTGTTACGCTCCGTCTGGTTCTCGGGCGTTACCGGTGTGGCGAGGAGTGTTGTAAGGGCAGCGGCTAACTGAGCCAGAGCCTGAGCCGGTGACGTGACTGACCCAGCAGTCGAGGTGCCAGTCCCAGCCACGGCATCTACCGCCGTTGAGTTGGTCGTGAGGGCTGTGCCGGCCATGTAGACGGTCGATCGGAGGGGCGGGCCAAAGGAGTCCTGGGCCGGCTCAGCCTCAAGATAGCCCCAAGCATACCATCATGAAGCGGAAGGATTGACTCGCCATCGCTTGAGGAAGACCTGCCGTCGGAGTGTATGACCGTGTCACCATCGGAGGCTGAGTCATCGGTGTAGTCGACTCCTTGAGTGAAACCGACGAACACGTGTCGAACCGGGGCGGGTTGTGCGTCCTGAGCCGGCTTGATGATGTTGGTGGAGATATCCGGCCCAGGTTTCGATCCGCCGGCTTTGCGAGGCGCGGAGTCTCTCGGGGCGGCTTTAGCCGCGGCGAGCTGCGCGCGCCGAGCCAACTTGACGATGTCGGTGCGGGTGTCCGGCTCGGGATCAGATCCGCCGGCCTTGCCGATGAAGACGTGGATGCCGCCGAAGGGGACCCGGTACCCGTACTCGATTGAGTTGGCCTCGGGGCCCCAGCCCGAGTCGTCGATGTAGAGCTTGCCTCGGCGACTCTTGGTCATGCGGTCGATGACGTATCCCTCGAGCCCTGGAGGAGGACCCTTCGAATACTCAACACCATCGTGCCACGGCCCCACGGTGGGCGCCAACTGTCGTGGTATTTTCACGGCAGATGTCCTCAAAGGACTTAGTCGCAAGGCCATCGGAGTCGGGTGGTAGTTCGAGGGGGTTAACTGGACACGAGGAACACGAAGTTTACCCAGGTTCGGCCCCTCACGGTGGAGGTAAAAGCCTACGTCCTGCTTTGGTTGTATTGATGATGATCTCGATTACAAGGGTGATCTTGGCTAACCTAGTAATCAAGAGGTTGTAACTTGATCTTTCTGACCTCGGGGCTCCCCTTTATATATAGGTTGAGGCCCAGGGTTTACAATAGAGTCCGGGTCGGAAAACAACCCGTGTCATAGTCTATCTCTTAACATATCTCATCCTCTAAGTAAGGAAACATTGTAAGGCGGTTTAACTGAAGGGCCTAAGCCGGCGCGCCGTAAGCCGGCCCATGAGCGGGTGGCTTACCCTTCTGGACGGGTCTTGTCAATCACCGCGGCCCACCTGGCCCGGCCTTCTTAAGTCGCCACTCTGGTGATCCGGCCCTGAACGGGGCGGGTTAATCCTGAGGTTATATCCCCAACACTAGTGTTGCTGCAAACCCACATACTTAACCACATCCTTCCCAATAGCTTATATAGCCTTATCATTCATTGGGAGTTGAGATTGCTGAGTCCTCCGTGGCTCGCGGATTACTATCAAACAGTTGCAGGTGCTTCCGATGTTGACTATGAAATAGTTGCAGGTGCTTCCGATGTTGACTATGTGGATCCTGAGTCCCTTCAGTGGGAATACAAGATATTCACTAGCATTTCTGGAAAGAATTATTCAAGTTATGGGATACAAGTTGCTGATGAATACTGCCCACCATCCCCAAACAGATGGCCAGCGTAAAAGAGTGAATCAGTATATGCTTGAAAATGTATTCGAGATGTGTTGTGCATGAAAATCCAAAACAGTGACAATCTTGGCTTTCTGTGGCTGAAATTTGGTATAATACAAATCATCACACATCGCTGGGTTATTCTCCTTATAAAGCCCTATATGGGCATGAGCCACACTATAAATCAATCCCTATTACTACCACGTTTGCACATGCTGATGTGCAACAGTGGATCAATGAAAACCAAGCCCGTTGTCAAGGTCTGAAAGAACATATGCTGAGGGCTCAAAATAGGAATCAAGCACTTGCTCGTCAGCACAGGAGTGAGAGGGCATTTCAGGTGGGTGAGATGGTATACCCCAAACTACAACCCTATGCCCAACATTCAGTGGCAAACATGCCTTGTCCCAAGTTGGCTATGAAAGTCTCTGGCCCTTTTGAGGTTTTGGAAAGGATTGGACCAGGAGCTTACAAATTACAGTTGCCCGAGAAATACAATGATTCTCTCGGTGTCCCATGTCTCACAGTTGAAAAGAGCATTATTCTAGATCATACACATGTGTTCAGTTCTTTGCCAACGCATGTGGACTTCGCTGGAGCAGACTTGCAACTTGGAGAAATCTCTGACCGACAGCTGGTCAAAAAGGGCAAAAATGCTCATCTTCAAATACTGGTGTAAATGGACCTCCTTGCCCACGTCGACTGCCACCTGGGAGGACTATGAGACACTACGATTGCACTACCCATCGACACCAGCTTGGGGACAAGCCAGTCTTCAGAGGGGAACCTGTCAGCACGATGACTGTCTTGGTTGCGAGTATATCGTCGAGTCTGGGAAAGTGGCATGGTGAAGAGTTAGAGCGGAAAGAGTTGTGGGCCTGGCCCATGGAGAGATTCAAGTGTGTGTGTGTGTGTGTGTGTGTGTGTGTGTGTGTGTGTGTGTGTGTGTGTGTGAGGCCATGGGCCCGGTGCCTGTGTGTGGCCATCGCCCGAGCCAGGGGGTTTATAACCTGGAGTGTGACCATGTAATCAATAGATATGAACTAATGAAATCATTGGTCGTTTCCTTCCCTATCTTCCTTCCTTCTTCTTCTTCTTCCCCACGTAGCTTCCTCACCTACTCTCCCCTACCTTCCCCTTTTCCCAAATTTTGAGATTTCGGTACACATCCAGCGGCAGGTTCTCGGGGACGACAACCGTGTAACACCCCGATTTTTGGCCCTTTCTTTTTCTTTTGGATTTCTTCGAATTTTTATTTGGAATTTCTTTTTTCCGTGGCTATGTGGTCTTGAAACCTGGGAAGATCTTCTCTCCTGCCACTTCCAAGTGGCTTGTCATTCTCAAATCTATCTCAAGACCATGTCATTCCCATCTTAGCCCAACCCCAATATTTATTTCTTGGGAATATTCCTTTTTCTATAAAAGGAATAACCCTGTTTGCCCCAGGTTGTGAAGCAACCTATATTTCTGTCTTCCACAAAAATCCCACAAAATTCTCATAAATTCTTTGGATCATATCTTCCACCAATATGTCAAAACCCATCCTTGCCCAGGCCAAAAATAATTCAGGAATATTCATTTCCTATTCTGTCCAGATTGGCACTTTGTGAAGGAAGTGCCATTTATATTTTCTTGATTGCCCTAAAAAAATTTTGGAACTCTCTCATACCCAAATTATTGCCACATGCCAAAATTCAACTACATTTGCCTAGTAAATCTTCCTCGGTAAATTTCCAAAGTTTCTGTCCAGAGAGAAGATTTGTGAAGGAAGTACTAGCTAGGCTTATCCAAATGAGTTCAAATTTTGGGATATCCTTTATATGGTCAAGTAATGACTCTACACCAAATTTACCATCCATCCAACAACCTATGTGAGCACACCTTCAAATCTTGGTTACTGGTCAGAATTTCAGCTTGTGAAGAAACTATATTTTATATTGCTTCATAAATTCTGAAATTAATCCAGGACCTAAATGTCCCTAGATAATGTGATCATGACAAAATTCACATTATTTTCCCAAGCCAATTTCTCCACAAAATTCCCCCAAGTTTCTGTCCAGTGTGGATCATTGTGAAGGAAGTACCATTTTTATTTATCCAAATGGGATGAAATTTTTATGATATCTTAATATGCTCAAATTATCATCCTCCACAAAATTTCAGACCTATCCAATACTCCAGATGAGTGCAACTTCCATTTACACATTTCTGGCCAGTAGGGTACATTGCAAAGCAACCCCATGCTAACCTTGTCCATTTAGCCTCAAATTTTTCCATCTTGTAGTTCTTCCAACCCTAAACCCCTTTGACAAGCTCATTTACCATTTTACCAACTGATTTGACTTCAGCACTTTGCAAAAGTTTGCTGCTGCCAACTTTTTGTGATGAGTCTGATCAACACAAAGGTGATTTAGTGTCTCTGTTGCATCAAAGTGGCTACAGAACGGATGGACAACACATTGGACATCCTATTCCAGGCGTACGTGCCCACCCCGCGCCATGCCACGCGGTGACCACGCGGCTGGAGTGCCATGGACGCGCTCTGCGTCGTTTAGCCTCGGGCACTCTTCTCCTCGCCGGTTCCGCGTGTCCCTGGTGCCTACCAGCCCCTCCCCTGCTCCCCTCGCCTCCCCGGACCACCCTCCCCCGCTAGAAGCTCGCCGGACCAAGCTAAATCGGCGGGCACGCGTGCACTGTGGCCGCCCGCACGTGCTCCTCCCCCTGCCATCCCGCGGCCGCTTTCTGCCATCCCGCGTTCTGCCCCCACTCCTCAGCCTCTCTCCCGTCGCCGTCCGAGATCGCACGCGCGCCTGGCCCCCTCGCCGGAGCTCATCCATTCGGTGGAGGTGGCATTCGGCCCGCGCCCCTCTTCCCCGGCTATATAAGCCGCCCCGAGGTCTCCCGAGACCACCAACAGCTCTCTCTCACTCATTTGGCCCTCCCCAACCACCCACCCGAGCTCGAGGAGCTCTCTGTGCTCGCCATTGCCGCCATGGCCGTAGCCCTCTCCCTCCTAAATTCGGTCAATGCCAAGTCCCTCCCTCCTCCCTCACCTCACCTCGGAGCTTCCCTAGCCTCCCCAAAGCTTCCACGATCCCCAGCCCCTCCTCCCGTGGCCCGTGGCCGTGAGCTCTCTGGTGCCCGATGCCGCCGTCCACCATTGCCGAGGGAGCACGAGCTCCCGCCCTCCTCGAGCTCCATTCTCTCCATGGATGGATGCGCCGCATCTCCCTGAGCATCTCCATAACCGGAGCGCCGCCGGAGACGGCCGGTAGCTCCGGCAATCGCCGTCGGGGCGGCCGGCCTCGCCTCTGCCTTTGCCCACCGCGGGGAAGAAGAAGGAGACAGGGAGGAAAGAGAGGAAGGCGGTGGGTCCCGCCTGTAAGCGACCCTGAGGTCGGGCCCACCCACTTAAGTGGACACGGGTTTCATTGGAGCCACTTTCCCTTAGGGAAGGCGTATTCTCTGGAAACCGTCTTCGGCGTCACCCCGCGCGCAGTTGGGCTTGGCCCATATGCACAGTAGCAGCAGCAGCAAATCCCGCCCGAGTCGGCCCAGTGCAACAGTGTGCTTTAATCTTTTCGGCCGAATTCCAGTCAGGGACTTGTTTGTGAATATATTTTTCTACAGATTGGTCCCTGGCATTCCACCGCCTATATCTTTTTAACCGAGACTCCGAATCAGGTGATTCCAAAGCCCACGATCTCTGTTCGTCGAGCCTGTTCCGATGGTACCATTTTCACCATGTTGTAAAATTCTGAAAATGACCATTTTGCCCCTGCACTCTATTCAGCTCCGCCGAGAGAGAACTGTTTCCGGCGATTTTTTCCGCGGGCTTCCCGGACTTCTCCCCGGTGAATCCTTCATCCCCAGGCAAGCCACAATAGCCACTTGCATGATGGCATTGCAGTAGCCATGGTTTTCCACTTGAATATTTAATATTTGTTTGCTCATTTAATTATTTTGTGAATGCTTCGAATATGCTTGTGAATCCATGCTCATTGCTTATGCCATGTTCATTTTCATCTAGTAAGCGATATGATTAATTGCTAAGGATATTCTTATCATGTTTTATTCTTGTATTCATATCAGATGCTAGTGATAATGTTATGCTCACATGAGTAGTTCCGGTTCGTTATGCAAATACTTGTTATATTCATGATCATCGTTATGCTATGCTCATTTGCATCTCGTAGAATAATGATTTATCATCGTTCATGTTAAATGGTTATGTTGCCCATCCATGGTTACACTGATGTCATGCTCGTTTGCATCGTTATTTCATTATGTTGTTATGACTCAGCTCATCACCATTCAAGTTAAACCTGACATTAATCGAACTTGAACAAATCTGTTGGCTGAGTCATGGTGCCACCAAATCGAGCTGACCAGTGCAGCCACACTTGCCTTATGGGAGGCCCTAATGCGGTCTATTGTCATGCCTCTCACCGGTGCCTCATACTAGGGAAGGTTATGTGCGCGCGCTACCCTGATCAGGTAGGCGGCCATAGGCCTTGAGTACCCGGTTTTGGTATTGAGCTCAGGTCCCCGTTTGGGACAGTTGAGTACCCTGATCAGGTAGGCAGCCACAGAGGTGGCGGATGTCACATGTTGGCATCGGGGTAACCCAGGACATAGCCCAAAGGGGAGTTTGTTGGAGTGACCGGGAGAGTGTCATGCAATAGACTGGTTTTGTCGGAACGTCGTTGGTCCACCCGAATGGGAGCACGAGGCCATGGGTTCCGTAGTGTGGGTACAGTGTACTAACCTCTGCAGAGTGTATAAACTATCGATAGCCGCGCCCTCGGTTATGGGCCCAGTTCGTAGTAGGTCACACTATGAGTCAACAGAAATAATAATCTGGATAATAACAACCCCGGTTCGATGAGAAAAGAAGTTGGTTGATCTTTATGTGGTCACGAGATGATCACTATGGTATTCTTGATGATGGTTGAGCATGAGGTGATCGTGTGATGATCACGATGGTAAGGAAGATTGATATCTAAGGTGGTTATGAGATAACCTCCGAGCAGAGTAAGTTGGTCCATGAGACCTTAAACGTCAACCCCCTTGCATACTAGTGCTAGTATCATCATGACCATATCATGAAATTTATGTACATGCCATGCTCATGTTGTTGCCATGCTCATGTTGTCCTAGTAGTATTGTGTTCATCTTTGATGATTAACCTGTAAATGCCATGCTATTGTTTGTCTTGATTGCTTTGGTTGCTGTGAGCTTGCGAGTACATTCAAAGTACTCACCTGGCGTGCCATGCCAGATTGCAGGTGATGCCGTGATTGATTGTTTATCGAGGATCCCGATGTTGCGCTCTAGGATACATCCCAGCCAGAGTCCCTGCGGAGTGGAGTCCATCACCGTCGTCGTTATTCCGCTGCTAGAAGTTATTTCGCTTCGAGATGTTCCGCTGCTAGCATAAAACTACCTTAGTAGGCGAAGTGTCGTCGTGCCCCTGTAATCCTTTGTCATATCAGACCCTTGTACTCGTATCATTTGTAATGAAGAGTTGATTTGTTCTATGCTAAGCAGTGCCGTATTCCAGAAGACATGATCTCTGGGCTGGAATACGGGGTGTTCCGGTCTCTCTGAGCCGGGGTGCCACAAACCGTCTTGGCGCCCAGCTCGATCAACGTGGTGACAGAGGTGCTGATGTCGGTGACGACGTCCGGGACGTAGCATCTCCCCTCGCGGACCGTCCTACCCAAGAATAGGGCCTGGTTGTAGTCATTACCGCCGATCTCTCCCACCATAAACAATGAGGTCGCCACTATTTCCTTGAGAGTGATATTTTGGAGCTTGGGCTCCATGGCACCCCATATCTACCCCCTCCAACATTGCTTTGAGATATGTGCTATCCAACTAATTTCCCACATGGAAGCTTCTCTTTTTTGTTTCTCCCTGAAATTTTGCAGGTCAAAATTTTAGAACTTCAATGTGTGAAAAAACTTTCGAATTTATTGGTCTGACATAAATATATAAAATAAGAATTTTGTTTAGTAAAAAGTTATTTAAGTATTTATGATGCACGAAAAAAATTCAGATTGCCCCCCCCCCCCACATTTCAGTTAGAATGTTTATGTCATACATAAGAGGTGCTATAGATCCTGAGCTCCAGCACAACTTCCCGTAGTTCCCTCCGCCCTGATCTCAAGATTCAAGCGGAGTTGCTGAGAATAAACAAGAGACAACACGAAATTTGATTGATATATTTTACTTTTGTTTCATAAGGTGTACTGGAGCTCGTGGCCTATACGTTTCACAAGGTGTCCTACATCTACTTCCTCATCATGCCACAACTAGGTCTCGTAGCTCCTCTTATTTTTGCCGCCTTTGGGCTATGTCATTGTGTTACTGATGCACTCATGTTTGGGTGGGCACAACCTATCATATGTGAAAGTCCTCCCCATCGTCTCCGTAGACCGTAACAGACGACTCCACAACAATGCTATTCAAAAACGATGACACCTTACAAGTTGTGCCACTATTGTGTTTGTTGTTGCTGTCACCGGCAATCGGGGCAACTGGAGCATGCAAACCCTCCCCCCCTCCCCCCCAACACAAACACACACACACACACAGACACACACACACACACACACACACACACAGAGGCACCGCCTGTGTACGTATGTATACCAATCATGCCAGGCACTTAATGTAGCTACTAGTTAATTTCTTTTTTAGTTGTGCCCATGCATGGAGGGAAGCATAAATTAATTTGTAATGTCAACCAATGCACGCGCGGCGGCGGCGGTTGTGTAGAATGCACTCCCGGCAAATTACTTCTCGGAAAATTATGAAAATACCACTTCTCCATTAATTCCTTGTAGTTTGACCATCGTGAGTTTTCTATGGCTTCCCGTGATGGGAATATCATACATAGTTAGTATCATGCATGCCAACTAGACAATTTTGATAAGGTGTCATAAAATTTAATGAAGAAATAGAGAATATTGAGTATTATATCATGATACTGTATCATAATAAATGATGAGTGGTGGAATCTCCATGTCTCCAATGAGGTAGACGACTTTCCCCGGCAGCCAGCCATGGGTGTCAACAGAGCGGGGTTGTTTGTGGTGGTGGTGCAGCAGCGAGAGGTAGGTACGTGGGGGGCACGTGCTACATTAGTTGGAGAGGAGCGGCAGGAGGAGGAAGAGGAGGGAGGCGACGAAACCGGTAGCACCGGCTAGGGATGGATGGAATACTTTCTTCTGTGTTCTTCCAAAAAAAAAATTGTTTTCTTTTTTTTACTGACTGGGTGTACATGTCATGCTGTGATGGTTTTGTGTGGGAAACCTTTAATCAAGAAAAGTCGGAGCGTGGTTTACTCCATCATGTACCATGTGTTTGAAGTCATGCACGATGATGACGTAGCTAGGCAAGGTGGATGCATGGATCGGAGTGTGCCCCTCTAATTAACTACTCCTAGTGTAAAAAACGCTCTTATATTATGGGACGGAAGGAGTAGTTAATTAAGGCATGCAGCCGCCTCCTCCCTTAAGAAACGACTGCTGCTTGGTTCGCACTACTCGTACTCAGAAACTGGGAATCGAGACGGGGAACATGCGGAAGGAAACATATGGCGTGATAAATTTGGTGGGAGAATTTGGGCGGGCAAGAAACTTTTGGACGCAAGATATAGGACAGGCGGGATTTTTTTTACCATAAAGCTCCTCGAGCCCCCTCCCCTCCCGAACACACACAGACACACGTCCGCCACCACCGCGCGCCGCCTTGTGTGATAATAGGACGATAAGTTTTTTGTATGTGTCTTCCTTCTACAAGTGAAACTAGCAAGAAGCAAGCAAGACAAATAATGGCTAGGGTGCAATGCAATACTAAGATATAAAGATTAGACCTACAACTAAAACTATCAAAAAATAAGCAAGCAAGACAATATATCCACCATTCAAACCCTTAATTATGAGATTATAAAGGACTGTCACTAGTGCAGAATCGGCCTATAGTGCCGGTTCGTAAGGGCCTTTAGTCCCGGTTCAGGAACCGGCACTAAAGGGTGGGGACTAAAGCCCCCCCCTTTAGTCCCGGTTCAACACGGCCCGGGACCAAAGGCCCACCATGTGGCACGAGCCGGCGCCGGGGGCTGGGGGACCTTTAGTCCCGGTTGGTAACACCAACCGGGACTAAAAGTATTTCATTTAATTCTGGGTTTATGAATTATGGTTTATTTTTCCTTTTAATTTTGTGTTTTCCATTTAATTCTTTTTCATTTCAAACATATTTTACGCTACTACATACTGTACACGTTATGCATATATATATATATATATATATATATATATATATATATATATATATATATATATATATATATATATAGAATTTCTCGTAGAACCGATCATATATATATTATCGAATTTCTCGTACGACCATTCACATACACATATATATATACAATTTGGTATATACAATTTCTCCTACAATTTGCGGATCATTACATGCAGGCATTACAGCTTGTAATGGTATTCTCCTTTGGGATCTATGACCTGGTCGAGCAAAAATCCCGCTATTTCCTCTTGAATTGCTCGTACGCGATCCGTTGGTAGGAGCTTGCCCCGCATCTCCGTCAGCTTTAAAGAAGGAGATCAAGATGAATATATTAGTTGTGTGTATATATATTAGATCATGATAAAAAAATTGTGGATAGTGTTCTGGCAAACGTACCCAAAGTTGTCTTTCAGATATGCTCCTTTCGGACGTTATAATGCAAATGTTCTCGCAAACGTAGTATGCACAAAAATTAGTCCCCGACGCCTGCCTCATGCACTTTACGAGAATAGAATTCAATCAGATAATAATTAATCAAGCATGATAATGGTATTGAAACTAGAATTAAAGAGATGCGCGGACGTAGCTAGCTAGTACTCCCTCCATCCGAAAAAGCTTGTCCCTCAAATAGATGTATCTAGCACTAACTTGGTGCTAGATACATCCATTTGAGAGACAAGCTTTTTCGGACGGAGGGAGTACTACTTAATTACCTTGGGTCGCACCCATTTCAGCTGTTGTTTCCATTCGCCGGGGACCTCTTTGATGAACTTTTGCCAAGCCCTGCCCGCCGGCAAAGAAAATGAATAAAGGAGTTATTAATTAGTTGATATTAGGAAATGAACTAAAGAGGCCGACATAGTGCGATAATGATTGAAATTACCCGTCGACCATCCCCCTCACGTATTCGGATGGGTCTTTATATAGTGAGTCCAGTACTTGAACTTTTCCCTCGTCAACTTCAATGATTAACAAGATCCAGTGGAAACTGCATGCGCACACGTTTGTATAATTAAGCAGGCATGTGCATAACTCATCAACTACACTTATTAACATCTAGTAAGCAAAAATAGAATTTGTAGTACAAGATATAGTAACACTCACCCGAAGTTGTAAGGAAGTAGTATTTCTGGTTGGGTGTTTAGTCGCTTCAAAAACTCTAGCAAGCTTCTCTCTGTGTCTTTTCTCGACCATTCAATTGACCATGTCTCTTGATTAATCGTATTTGGGTCAATGAACCTAATGCCATAGCGTCCAGCTTTTTTCATTTCATACATCTTCATTCTGCATAATACCACAGAAAAGAATATAGTGAGGATAATTACAGGTAATGAACGAGCACAGCTAGCTAGAGACTTAAATTACAGAAAGAAATCACTTACAGACAATAGCAACTGACGATAGATTTGTCGAGTGCGTCTTGATTGAATAACTGAAACATCTCTTGAAACTCAACCCACAAATCTTTTGCATGGAAGTAATGCTCTTCCTTGACTTTCACCATGAGGGACTCTCGATCGGTCTTTGCTGCTTCTATCATGTACCACTTATGCAAATTGTACATTCTCGTTGGTAGAAGCGGGACCTGCTCAGGCTTGACCAGAGGTTGGCCGCGGACATATTTCCATCTTAGTTCCTCCTCTTTAAACACGGGGAGTTCCTCGGTGCCTAGGAGTTGTTCAACAGTGAGACCGGCCTCTTTAGCCTGCCTTCTATGATCGTCGGTTATTACCAGCTGATGGGCGGTACTCACATGTGTTTGTACAATGAGCGGGGGGATCGATTGCACTGCCTGTTCTCCCAGCTAGGGAACAGTTTTCCCGCTTTTTTTGCCAACTGCTTGGCTCGAGCTCGAGCTCGACTCCTTCTTTTGTTGTGCCTGATATAACTTCTTGATACAACGCTCATAGTCTGAGTCCGTATGCTTGACAGCTGGTTGAGCATTATCAATAAAGTGTTGTATGACATCCTCACGTACTTTCTCCTTTGGCGGCGGGGGCGGTTTCGGTCCAAAATGGGCCTTCAATTGGGCAGCCACTTCGGCGTTGGTTTCCTCCTCAGTCAGGTGGTAAGGCAAATTCGGAAGAGGCTTGAGGCTTGGACCATATTTGTATTTCTTGCCTATTGTACCGCTAGCCGCCGTAGCTGTGGCGCCTCTCTTCCGCTGTTGCCTAGGCGGCGGAGACGGCTGACGCGGTGCCGGACTTGGAGGAGGAGGAGTCGGCTGACGCGGTGCCGGCGGAGCCCGCTGAGGCGGCGGAGACGGCTGACGCGGTGCCGGGCTTGGAGGAGGAGGAGGAGGCTGACGCGGTGCCGGCGGAGCCCGCTGAGGCGGCGGAGATGGCTGACGCGGTGCCGGACTTGGAGGAGGAGGAGTCGGCTGACGCGGTGCCGGACTTGGAGGAGGAGGAGTCGACTGACGCGGCGGCGGACTTGGAGGAGCAGGAGTCGGCTGACGCGGTGGCGGACTTGTTGCAGCAGGAGTCGGTGGCCTTGGAAAGACGATGCAATCCTTTTTCCATAGAATGATACGATGTATGGCCTCTCCCAGTGTGCTCTCCTCGTCACCTCCAGGAATGTCAAGTTGTAGCTCGTAATATCCTGACATCACTTCATCAACCCCGACACGACCATAGCCAGCTGGAATCGGATTGCAATGGAAGGTTGCTTCAGGGGGATTTGTTAAAGCATAGCCGTCCGCCACCTTCATGGATAGGTTCTTCACTTTCATGTGTAGCTCACAAGTAGTCGTATCTTTGATATCATCCACAGGGTATCTAGCCAGCAGTGCATCATCGGCCGGGGTGGAACCCACGCTACTTCTTGGCATAGATGGGACGGTGCTATCCAATGCTGGATCGATCTGCTCCTGCTGCCGCTGAGACGCCCTTTCCTGGCTAAGTGAGTCGATCTGCTCCTGCTGTTGCCTGAAAGCGCGTTCCAACTCCAAGTGCTTTGATTCTAGGCCTTCAAGGCGGAGTGCTTCCTCCTTCCTCTGCTCCTCCTCCAGCTTCCTCTTCTGCTCCTCCTGCTGCTTCTTTCTCGCACGGCTTCTGTAATCGGCGTTCCAATCCGCAAACCCCTCAAACCATGGAACAACGCCTTTGCCTCGTGTTCTTCTCGAGTGTTCAGGATTCTTCAGGGCGCGCGTAAGCTCGTCGTTCTCTCTGTTGGGCATGAACACCCCCGTTCGAGCTTCTTCTATTGCAACAAGTAAATCGTCCTGAGCTTTTTTAAGACTTGCCCGCTCCATAATCAGCCCTGTCTCTAGGTCCAACTTCCCCCCATGCGCATAAAACCAAGTCCTGCACCTGGGGGGCCAGTCCAATGTAACTGGAGTGACCCCTGCATCCATCATCTTTTGCTCAGCGAGATCCTACTTAGGCAGGGCCACCTGGTAGCCACCTGACCCCAGAGTATGGTGCCACTTCTTTTTCGCAGCATTAATCTTGTTTTGTCTCGACCGTTCCAGAGCTAGTTCCGATTCCTTGAACTTCACGAAAGCGTCCCAGTGATCTCTTGCCTTCTCCAGTGTTCCCTTGAATTCTGGAGTCTGCTTTCCTGCTCTGACGTACGCGGCCCATATATTTTTCTTGTGGTTGTTGAATGCTATCGCCATCTTCTTAAGAGCACTCTTCCTGACTTTCGCCAGATCTGCATCTGTCAAATGATCTGGTAGGGTGAAATGTGACATGAACGATTCCCAAAGCAGATCTTTTGCTCTTTCGTCGACAAAAGTAACTCCTGGATCTCCCTTTGCTGCCTTTTTCCATTCTTGAACGGAGATCGGGATTTGGTCCCTTACAATAACTCCGCATTGACGAGTGAACTTGGTCGCATTCTTCTTAGGTTCAAGCGGTTCGCCATTTGATTTGATGGCATCGATGTTGTACTTTACGCCAGCCTGCAACCTTTTGGCCGGGCCTCGAACTGCCCTGCCGCTTGTAGAAGATTTGCTTGATCCGGAGGGCTAAAAGAAGAAAGATCGATTCGTTAATATATACAAATCAATTAATACATGTAATGATCACCGGATGGCTTATATAATAAATATACCTCGCCGGTCTTTGTCATTTGAAGAACATTTCCTTCGTCATCATTGTTGTCACCTTCATCTATTCGTTCGTCTTCATCAAACATCATACCCTCACCTGAAGTGTTCAGATATTGCGAGCCGTCATCATGATCATCTGGGCTCGGGGAGCGTATGATGTCGAACAGAGCCTCTTCTCCTTTTCTGCCGGTATTGTCCATAGCTTTTATTTAACTAATCGAGAAGAAAGATAAAACAATTTAGTATTCAAATTAGAATGCATGCAATCAATAAGGAAAAACTGAATCATAGTAGATAATATGCATCTCGAATAATCCAGATAATATGCATCATCGAATATAATCTCGAATACATCGTCTCGAATATTATCGAATAATATAATCTCGAATACATCGTCTCGAATATTATCGAATATAATCTCGAATACATCTCGAGTATTATCACTAATACATCTCGAATATTATCATATATATAACATCACTAGCTAATACAGATCGAATATTATCGAAGAATCTAGTTCACTCGCGGTTCCTGAGGCGCGGGCGGTGGACACCCAAAGAGAAGGAACCATCACAGGATCATAGCTCGGGTGAGATCCCTGAAGAACCTGCAAGGTATTGGAGAACCTAACGTCCAACGCATCCATGTAGCGACGGACGTGCTCATCCTCATCCCTGACACGGCGACGTACCACCTCCGACGGGGCCGGCTGCCTCCGCACCGAAAGTGGCCCACGCGAACGCCACCAAAGAAGCTCCGGGTCGACGACGGGACCCGGGGCCGGGTTCCTCACCAAGCTGCGTGCCCCTGAAGGTAGCACTTCCCAGTGCCAGCCCGGCGGAGCCCAGTCCCGAACGTGGCGCCTCTGAAGTAGGACGTCGTCGCGAACGAGTCGACGACGAGGATGCGGGCCGGGCATCGTTGACGTCGAGAACAAATTCTTACAAAAAAAAATTCCTATATATGCAATGTCATCTTATTAGGAAATTTTGAGCAAAATATCCTCTTTTCAATTATAATGTCCCATTCCTAGGTTATAACTACCCTAATAATATTCCTTTCTCAAAAAATTCCGAAACTTTTCCCACTTATATATAGTCCTTCTAACAAATATATATATGGTCAACTTTTTCCTATGCAACTTTTTTATATGCAAATTTTTTCTATACTATGATATACAACATTATATAAAATTAAAAAACAGAAAAAGAAACACTAATTAAGCATACTTCTATACATCCATTAAAAAACAGAAAAACAACATTATATATAAAAAATTCTATACTAATTAAACACTAATTATATCCATCTAACATGCATTCATTCATACATATATACTAGTGAAAAAATAATCATCTAAAACAACTAAAACATCTAAATAAAACATCAAACATTCATGCATACATGTATAAAAAAACTAGTGAAAAAATAATCGCTGGAGGGGGCGGCCGCGCGAGCTCACAGCGGACGAACGGCGGCGTCAAGGCGCAGGGGCGCGGACGGACGGCGACGGCGACGGCGAGGTGCAGGGGCGCGGCGGCCACGACGTCGAGGTGCGGCAGAGGCACGGACGGACGGCGGCGTCGAGGTGCGGTAGGGGCGCGGACGGACGGACGGCGACGTCGAGGGGCAGGGGCGCGCGGACGGAACGCGGCCGCGCGAGCTCACAGCGGACGGACGGCGGCGTCGAGGTGCAGGGGCGCGGACGGACGGTGACGGCGACGGCGAGGTGCAGGGGCGCGGCGGCCACGACGTCGAGGTGCGGCAGAGGCGCGGACTGACGGCGGCGTCGAGGTGCGGTAGGGGCGCGGACGGACGGACAGCGACGTCGAGGGGCAGGGGCGCGCGGACGGATGGCGATGGCGAGCTCCGGCAGCCTGGCGGCGTGGTGGTACGTTCGGCGTCGTCGAGAAGAAAGGCAGATTTGGGGAAAAAATCGTAAGTGTTGTATATATAGGAGGCACCTTTAGTCCCGGTTGGAGCCACCAACCGGGACTAAAGGGTGAAATTTGGCCAGGTAGAGCGGCGGGAAGACAAGCCTTTAGTCGCGGTTGGAGCCACCAACCGCGACTAAAGGTGGTGTGCCAGGCGAGGGGCGCGGTGGATATTTAGTCCCACCTCGCTAGTTGAGAGGAGCTCGCACCGGTTTATAAGCCCCGCCGCCGTGTCGAGCTCCTCTCTAATGCAGGCCTTCCGGGCCTACCGCACCTGTGCCGCCCAGTGGGGCCTACTGGGCCGTACGGGCCTGCATCCTGGCCCAACTAGAGGTTGGGTTTCTAGTCGTATGCAGGCCGTGGCGGCCCAATAGGCGGGCTTTTTTTTAATTTATTTATTTTTCTGTTTTTTTGTTTTCTGCTTTATTTATTTTCTTTTGTTTCTGAGTTGTTTTTTTGCTTTATTTAGAGTTTCTTTGTGAATCTTTTTGCTTTAGGTAAAAAAAATTATAAACTTTCTGTTAGTGCTAGTAGTTTTCAAATTTGAATAGTATAAATTTGAATTATTTGAAATTTGTGTGAATCACTAGTTTGTGAATAACTTTACTTTAAAAATAGATTTTTCAGTGATTCTTTTTTCTGTTGTTTAATATTAGTGTGTTTTATCATTATATTCAATTTGGTAATTCTTAGGTTATTTAAAAAATGAAATGCCTTTGTAACAGACGAGTTTTCGTCAGAAACCCTCATACTTCGAAAGAGATTGTCCAGTTTGTACACGAAGTGCATCCAGATTTTGCCGTAACCCTCTCAACTTTTTAGCACATGCTATGTGGGTGAAATGATGATACCATGCCAACTTTCAACCTTTTCAGAGTTCATTTGTAGTGCTTTTCAATTTCAGGGTCATTTAGCTCAAAAAAATCAGTAAATGCATGAAAAATAGCAAATGAAGTCAGAAAGGGTTGAAAATTGATGACGTGACTTCGAATGGTGCATACTGAACGCACAAAAAGTCTGGAGTTGAAATAAGTTTAAAAAAATGAAATGCCTTTGTAACAGATGAGTTTTCGTCTGAAACCCTGATACTTCGAAAGAGATTGTCCATTTTGTACACGAAGTGCATCCAGTTTTTGCCGTAACCCTCTCAACTTTTTAGCACATGCTATGTGGGTGAAATGATGATACCATGCCAACTTTCAACCTTTTCAGAGTTCATTTGTAGTGCTTTTCAATTTCAGGGTCATTTAGCTCAAAAAAATCAGTAAATGCATGAAAAATAGCAAATGAAGTCAGAAAGGGTTGAAAATTGATGACGTGGCTTTGGACATAATATTTCTTCGCGTTTCAAATGCCAAAACACATAAGTACCCTAACTATTACAAAGATTCCCTCCGGTTTGTCCGAAGTGGGACTTTCCAGATATATAAGTCCGGAAACTCACTAGAGAAGAAAGTGATGATAGTGAAGCCGGTCACATCCCAGAGTGGGATCTTTGGGTATAAAACTTTTTCTTCGCGTGTGTCCCTTTGCGCCATAACCATGGACAATCTTCATCGTTTAACTTGATGCTCGGGTCAATATTCACTGTGAAGGGAGCAATTTCATGAAACTTTTCATAATCTTCTGACATGTCTATCTTGTCCTCCACTCCCACGATGTTTCTTTTCCCTGAAAGAATTATGTGGCGCTTTGGCTCATCGTATGATGTATTCGCTTCCTTATCTTTTCTTTTTCTCGGCTTGGTAGACATGTCCTTCACATAGAAAACCTGCGCCACATCATTGGCTAGGACGAATGGTTCGTGTGCGTACCCAAGATTGTTGAAATCCACTGTTGTCATTCCGTACTGCGGGTCTTCCTTTACCCCGCCTCCTGTCAGATTAACCCATTTGCACTGAAACAAAGGGACCTTCAAACCACGTCCATAGTCAAGTTCCCATATCTCCTCTATGTAACCATAATATGTGCCCTTTGGCCTATTGGTGTTTGCTGCATCAAAGCGGACACCACTGTTTTGGTTGGTGCTCTTTTTATCTTGGGCGATCGTGTAAAATGTATTCCCATTTATCTCGTACCCTTTGAAAGTCAATATAGTCGAAGATGGTAACTTGGACAGCAAGTACAGCTCATCTGCAACAGTGTCGTCATGCATGAGACGTGTCCGCAACCAACCGGCGAAAGTCCCCGTTTGTTCATGTGTAATCCAGTCGTCAGACTGCTCTGGGTGTTTGGAGCGTAGAATATTCTTGTGTTCCTCGATATACGGAGCCACCAAGGCAGAACTTTGTAGAACTGTGTAGTGTGCTTGCGCCCAAGAATGCCCGTCATGGCATATTACTGAATTATTTCCTAGCGTGCCTTTTCCACCCAGTCTGCCCTCATGCCGCGATTCAGGAACACCAATCGGCTTAAGGTCAGGAATAAAGTCAACACAAAACTCAATGACCTCCTCTGTTTCATGGCCCTTGGAGATGCTTCCTTCTGGCCTAGCACGGTTATGAACATATTTCTTTAAGACTCCCATGAACCTCTCAAAGGGGAACATATTGTGTAGAAATACAAGACCCAGAATGGCAATCTCTTCGACTAGGTGAACTAGGACGTGCGTCATGATATTGAAGAAGGATGGTGGGAACACCAACTCGAAACTGACAAGACATTGCACCAAATCATTCTCTAACCTTGGTATGATTTCTGGATCGATTACCTTCTGAGAGATTGCATTGAGGATTGCACATAGCTTCACAATGGCTAATCGAACGTTTTTCGGTAGAAGCCCCCTCAATGCAACCGGAAGCAGTTGCGTCATAATCACGTGGCAGTCATGAGACTTTAGGTTCTGGAACTTTTTCTCTGCCATATTTATTATTCCCTTTATATTCGACGAGAAGCCAAACGGGACCTTCATACTGAACAGGCATTCGAAGAAGATTTCCTTCTCTTCTTTGGTAAGAGCGTAACTG
Organism: Elymus sibiricus; assembly: GCA_039707655.1. Taxonomy (NCBI): domain Eukaryota; kingdom Viridiplantae; phylum Streptophyta; class Magnoliopsida; order Poales; family Poaceae; genus Elymus; species Elymus sibiricus. The sequence continues at coordinate 129,559,569 of CM077666.1, read as the reverse complement.
GCATGACCCTGATACTGCTTTGGATCCATGCCGTCTTTTCCGTGCATACGTTGCTGGTCCTCCCGTGCCTCCGGTGTATCTTTTGTCTTCCCATACACGCCCAAGAAGCCTAGCAGGTTCACGCAAAGATTCTTCGTCACGTGCATCACGTCGATTGCAGAGCGGACCTCTAGGTCTTTCCAATAGGGTAGGTCCCAAAATATAGATTTCTTCATCCACATGGGTGCGCGTCCGTCAGCGTCATTCGGAACAGATTGTCCGCCAGGACCCTTTCCAAAGATTACTTTTAAATCCTTGACCATATCAAGTATATCATCACCAGTATGGTGGCGAGGCTTCTTCCGGTGATCTGCCTCACCTTTGAAATGCTTGCCTTTCTTTCTTACGGGATGCCTGCTCGGAAGAAATCGACGATGTCCCAGGTACACATTCTTCTTACATTTATCCAAATATATACTATCGGTATCATCTAAACAGTGCGTGCATGCGTGGTATCCCTTGTTTGTCTGTTCTGAAAGGTTACTGAGAGCAGGCCAATCATTGATGGTTACAAACAACAACGCTCGCAGGTCAAATTCCTGCTGTTTGTGCTCATCCCACGCACGTACACCTTCTATACTCCACAACTCTAAAAGTTCTTCAACTAATGGCCTTAGGTACACATCAATGTCGTTGCCGGGTTGCTTGGGGCCTTGGATGAGCACTGGCATCATAATGAACTTCCGCTTCATGCACAACCAAGGAGGAAGGTTATAGATACATAGAGTCACATGCCATGTGCTATGATTGTTGCTCTGCTCCCCAAAAGGATTAATGCCATCCGCACTTAAACCAAACCATACGTTCCTTGCGTCATCTGCAAAGTCCTTCCACTTTCTCTCGATTTTTCTCCACTGCGATCCGTCAGCGGGTACTCTCAACTTCCCGTCTTTCTTACGGTCTTCTTTGTGCCATCGCATCAACTTGACATGCTCTTTGTTTCGGAACAAACGTTTCAACCGTGGTATTATTGGAGCATACCACATCACCTTGGCAGGAATCTTCTTCCTGGGGCGCTCGCCCTCAACATCACCAGGGTCATCGTGGCTGATCTTATAGCGCAATGCACCGCATACCGGGCATGCATTCAAATCCTCGTACTCACCGCGGTAGAGGATGCTGTCATTAGGGAATGCATGTATCTTCTGCACCTCTAATCCTAGAGGGCAGACAGCCTTCTTTGCTTCGTACGTACTATCGGGCAATTCGTTGTCCTTTGGAAGCTTCTTCTTTAACATTATCAGCAACTTTTCAAACCCCTTGTCAGATACACCATTCTCTGCCTTCCATTGCAGCAATTCCAGTGTGGTACCCAGCTTTTTCTTGTCATCTTCGCAATTTGGGTACAACAATTTCTTGTGATCCTCTAACATGCGCTGCAACTTCAGCTTCTCCTTTTTCACTTGCGCAGTTTCTCTTTGCATCGGCAATGGCCCGACCAAGATCATCAGCGGGCTCATCTAATGCCTCTTCTTCAGCTTCTTCCCGCATTGCCGGCTTAGCTTCTTCCCCCATTGTTGTACCATCGTATTCAGGGAACCCATGGCCAGGATAGCTGTCGTCATCCTCTTCTTCTTCATTCTCTTCCATTAGGACCCCTCTTTCTCCGTGCTTGGTCCAACAGTTATAGCCGGACATGAAACCGGACTCAAACAGGTGGACGTGAATGGTTCTTGAGTTAGAGTAATTTCGATCATTCTTACAGCCAGCACATGGACAATACATAAAACCATCCGCCCGCTTGTTTGCCTCAGCCGCAACCAGAAAAGTACGCACGCCATTAATGAACTAGGGAGAGCATCGGTCATCGTACATCCATTGCCGGCTCATCTTCATTACACAACACCGAAAAGACCAAATTAATACAAGTTCATACACACTTGTTCTCATAAAACAACATACAAACTCTCTAGCTAAAGCATTTAAATGCAACAACAAATGCGATCAAGATCGCAACTAAGGTAACAATTGATCCAACAGCATAGTGATACCAAGCCTCACTATCAATGGCATATTTTTTAAATTTTCTAATCTTCAAGCGCATTGCATCCATCTTGATCTTGTGATCATCGACGACATCGGTAACATACAACTCCAGTTTCATCTTCTCTTCTTCAATTCTTTTCAATTTTTCTTTCAAATACTCGTTTTCTTTTTCAACTAAATTTAACTTCTCGACAAGAGGGTCGGTTGCAATTTCCGGTTCACATACCTCCTAGATAAAAATATCTATGTCAACTTGATGGGCATAATTGTCATAAACACGAAATGCAACAAATAGTTATAAAAGAGAATATACCACATCCGAATCATAAACCGGACGAGGGCCCACGGGGACGGATATCAAAACCATGCCACTATGTATAACAAACAAAGTACGGGTAAGAAAATTATACAAGTAACTATCTAAATCACACAAACATGATTTTATTTTTATAAAAAGGATAAGAACAAGAGGCTCACCAAGGTGGTGCCGGCGACGGGACGGTGCGGGCGATCGACAGTGGTTAGGACGGGGACGGGAAGGCACTAAGTAAACCACACCTACACATCCAAACTAAGAAGTTAATTTGAGCTCAAATTGCATATAAATCAAATAAACTACCACATATAAATACTCCCAAACTAAAACCCACAAATAACTATACTTATAGAGCATTGCAAGAGCTAATCTAGCAATGAGAGATGAAAGGACAAAGTTGCTAACCTTTGTGAACACTTGGATGGATGGGGTGCCTCGAAATCTTGACAAATTTTGGCAAAAATGGAGGATGAGCTCGAGGAAGAGGGGAAGAACAGAGAGGAGAGGAAAGGGGAAGAACAAAGAGCTAGGGCCGGACGAAGGGTTTATATAGGAGCATCTTTAGTCCCGGTTCGTTACACAAACCGGGACTAAAGGTGAGCCTCTAGTACCGGTTCGTGACACGAACCGGGACTAAAGGTGATCGTGGGGCCCCAGCCTGACACCAGCCTGCCACCACCCCTTTAGTCCCGGTTCGTGTCACGAACCGGTACTAGAGGTTCAACACGAACCGGGACTAATGATGCCCGCCCCCCTAGCCGTTGGAACCGGGACTAATGGTCACATTAGTACCGGTCCGTTTCCAAACCGGGACTAATGGGGCTCACGTAAAGTCCTTTTTCTACTAGTGTGTGCTACGCGTGTGCTACATTAGAGAGGAAGACGAGGGGGCACCGCCTGTGCACGTATGTATACCAATCATGCCAGGCAGTTAATGTAGTACTAGCTAGTTGGTTCATTTTTTTAAATTGTGCCCATGCATGGAGGGAAGCATAAATTAATTTGCAATGTAAACCAACGGCCGCTGTGTAGTACACTGCACTACCGGCAAATTACTACTCGGCAAATTATGAAAATACCACTTCTCCATTAGGCCGCCCGTAATGGGAGTATCATAAGTAGTATCATGCATGCCAACTAAGCACTGTTGATAAGGTGCCATAGAATTAAATGAAGAAAGAGATGCTTGAGTATCATATTATGATACCGTATCATATTAAATGATGTACTACTTTGTGTCATGCATGGTAATAAATGTAGTCCTCTATGATACCAACATATGATACTAGGCATTACGGATGTAGTATCATACACTAGTATCATATGCATGATACTAGTACATGATACTCTCCATTACAACCAACCTTAGGCTAGTCATAGTGGGCGTTTTTCAAGGCAAATTTGCTTATGTGTCACATAGTTAATGAGGAGAGAGGTGTTTAGAGTAACATATTATGTTACTGCAACATAGCCCTTCCCGAGAAAAGATGAGTCTACAAGCTAATAAAGGAAGCCATCTATGACACCAGTACTATGTTACTCCCCACTATGACCAGCCTTAGACTATCTATAGTGGGAGTAACATGGAGAGTAACATAGATGACACCTAAGAAAAAAAAAATCGGAGGACCATGTTTATCTTGGTACTCATACTAAAATGGCTGTATGCATCCCTAGTTGGTGCAGAGGCCGGGGAAGTGAAATTCTCCCCCAATGTTAAGAGTTCCCTTTCTATCAAGGGGAGAAGAGGTGGTGTTCAGGGCCCGCGTCGTCCGCTGGGCGACTCGGGCGGCGATTTGATCCCCTTTTCCCGGCCGTCCTTCTCGTGCGCCTCTTCTCGCCGCCGCCGATCAGCGCCGCCGGGCTTGCCCATGTGGTCAACGGCGGCGGCGGGGCTCCGTACCCGTGGTGTTTAGGCAGTGTGTTGGCGGCGTACAAGCGGCGACCAGACGCCATGAAGGTGAAAATTGCAGCGACGGCGACTGAACTTGGTTGGGCGGTGGCCTCGCAGCGACGGGCGCACGTCTTTCCTTCCCTTCCCTAGCGGTCAGGCGCATCAAGTGGCGGGGTGCAGTAACCGAAGCCGGCATGAGGTCCATGACCCAACCTGCGGAGCACTCTCATGCCAGGTCGGTGATGCTCTTGGGGTGCCTATATGGCGCAAGGGCGCAGTGGGCTACGGCATTGGCCAAGCGACAGATATCGTGGTCGTCGCCCGCGTTGTGTGTTTGAAGGTGGTGGCCATGGTGATCGTCCACTCCTGCAAAAGGCAGGTGGCGCCATGGATCTGGCTTGTATGATGCTGGCTGGCATTGCCCCAGGCCTTGTTGGTTGCGGCAGTGGTCGGATGGCGTCGCCTGAGGAGTTTTAAACATCGGATCCGGCGACAATGGCGATTTCCTACGTCACAAGGTTCAGGTACTATGTCGAGGATGGCGGAGATAGTGTCAACGTGTGTTGCTGTCGTCTTATGAAGATCAGCCATCTGTTGCCGCTTGCGAGGACGGTGCGGGCCTTCGGATCATCCCAAACTCGGGATTTTGGCGGTGCCGGTCTCCTTCCTCCCCGTCAAAGATTTCACCGTGTTGTGATGAACAACCCTCGCCATGGCTCATCAGCCTACCGCCATAATCGTACACGTATTCCGCTGCTGGGATCGAGGCAAGCGGAGGAGACAACATATGATGACTTTGATTGGGTTGTACTTTTTGGGTACTTAGTCTCAAGCTTCGGGGTGAAAACCTGCTCTAGCTGTTTGGTTATACCTGGCAATGGTGGCGTTCTCTATGTCATTACCTTGATGAAGGCATTGCTTGAAGTTTACTTGGATTTGATCTTCAGGGTGAAAACCTACGACCTGACCTTCGATGGTTGGATCGGGCGACGGCAGCGCTTGCATGTCGTTCTCTTCCTGGAGGTGTTGCTTTTGAAGAACCTTCTTCATAGTCCTTGTGTTGTCATGAGATGGTTTGGTGCCGATGGTCTCTGCTGTATGTTGTCAAACATTGTTTTTATCGCTTTCAGGGTTTTTCTTTTCTTTTTCTTCCTCACCTAGGCATACCTTTGGTCTTGATGACTTTTCTATTTGCCGACGTGATTTTTCGTATGCATGTGTTAGTGTTGGTTATGTACATCCTAGTTATGCAGAGGCCGAGTCTGTACTCACTATAATTGTATCCCTCGATGCTATATTTTGAGTCAAAAAAAAGCACCCTTTGTCGAAAAAAGTTACTTATACTATGAGTAACATCACATGTATCAAGACAAGACGAGTCTACAAACTAATAAAAGAAGTGTTGCATGACACCACACATATGTTACTTCCCACCATAGAGAGTAGCATAGACTAGTACTCCACTATGCATGTTACTAGTCTAACTTATTCCCCACTATGGGTAGTCTTAATTCCCTATAGTTTGACCGTTGTGAGTTTTCTACGGCTGCCTGTCAATCAAAATAAATCTCGTACTAGTATGTGTCTTGCATGACAATAAATAAGGTCATATAAGATACATAATATTAATCTATGATACTATGCATTGCGAAGATAGTATCATACAGTAGTGTCATATGCATGATACTAACTTATGATACTACCCACGACGGGCAGCGGGCAGCCTACTGTCACCGTCCTTCCATCTATTCATCATTTTTTTGGTCCACTTGTCGGTCATTTTGTTTCACAAAAATACCCATAAGTTAGTCATATCTATTTGCTTTTATCGATGTCCTCGTGGTGGTTGTGTCATACGCTGGCCGAGGACACATCGATGGCGAGTTGTGGTAGCAGAGGACTGGCATCACTAACTGTGTCCGTGCCCATGGAGAGAGAGCTCGGGAGGAGGGGTGTTGGCACCGGAAGTTCACCAGGAGCACGAATAGGTGGTTGGTAACCGCGGAGAGGTTCACAACGATTGCTTAGTCAATGATGACGTCACCACATGGGATCAACTAAAATCACATCTATGGTTTTGCATTGTGAGATCAACAACAAATTTTGGTTACTACGTTTCTATTTATTTTGGCCAAAAACCTATTTTGATATTTTCTGTTTTGCAAATCTCCAAAAGTTCTTGTTTTTGCATGAAATGATAGACCATCTCAAAACAATAATTTATTTAAAACCCTTTTCGAGATCTATAATTTGTTATGTCCCATCACGCTTAAAGCATAAAAAATTATAAGATATCTTAAGTATTAGCTTTAAGCTTTTTTCAAAATGAAAATAGAAATATCATTATCACATGTTTATTTTTGCCACTAACTAATCTCCAAATTCTGACTAAGGTTATTTAATTATATTATTGACATGTGTACATTTGTGGGAAAAACTCATTGAATTACCAGGTCGGGCCCTTGCCACTATAGCTTAGCTCGCCCTACGTAAAAATAAATTATTGTATCTTCTACCGTTCCTAACAAAAAAAAATCAGAGATAAATAATATATACATGTGAACAAGTGAAATAGTACATGTAAGTATTTTATAAATGGTAAAAGGATATAAAAGGGAAAAAAGCAAAGGGACCATGCATGACACGTGTCGCGTCCATATAGCGTCCCACTCCGATTCATGTTTTCCTGTTAAGGCCTCCTTTGGTTTAGAGGGAATTTGTAGAAATTCTATAGGACATGATTTCTATAGGAAAAAATCCTTTAAGGTCCTTCGATTGTAGGAATAGAGCCCTATTCCTATGGGGGAATTCTTCCTATCCTTCACATTTCATAGGAAAAATAAAACATCATTAGCTTAGACTTGATGGAAAATCCTATGATGTGAACCAAAGGACATCTCTTTTCCTATTCCTATTCATTGGATTGGAGATACATGCCATCTCATTTCTTATGACTTTCCTATTTCTATGATTTTCCTATCCTATGAACCAAAGAAGGCCTAATTAGGTACATGATTTGATTTGTCATGCTGATATTTTATGTTTTGGGGTTTGAAGTTGCAGTCGACGCTTGGTTTGGGTGTCATGACATCCGACACACGGAGGCGCCTTGTCTTGGTTGGGCGTCTAATGAGTACACGAAAGCCTGAGTAGTGTACGGAGTTGGATGGGGTTGTCCACAGAAAAAACTGTGACATAGGCATCGTGTCATCAGGGACGAGGACCTAGCAATGTGACAATCGGCATGGACATGGTGTCTTGGAAAGCGGGCTCCATGTCTCGGGTGAGGTAGACGACTTTCCTCGGCAGCCAGCCATGGGTGCCAATGGAGCTGGTGGTTTGTGGTGGTGGTGCAGCGGCGAGAGGTAGGTACGTGGCAGGCACATGTTGCATTAGTTGGAGAGGAGCGGCACGAGGAGGAAGATAAGGGCGGCGACGGAACCGGTAGGACCGGCTAGGGATGGATGGAGTAATTTCTTATGTGGTCTTCTCTTATTTATTTGTTTGTTTTCTTTCTTTTTTTACTGACCGGGTGTACATGTCAGGCCGGGATGGTTTTTGTGTGGGATGTCTTTATCTTTATCTTTATCTTTACCTAATAATAAAGGGGTGATCGCTTCTTACCACCATAATTTGGTCCGCTTTTGGTCCGTCCACATCGACCCTAGAGTTTCGTACGTCGCTGTCCGGTTTTGTACGTGGTCTGCAGCTTAGTAAGTCACATGGGCCAGAATTTAAATTTCTGTTATGGGCCTCTACTAAAAAAAATTGCTCCATGTGCTAAAATTTTGGACTCCTTTTGTAATTAATAGTCCCACCCTGCTGTTTTAGATAAAATTCTAGCAACTTAAATACGATCTCAAATTGCAAGAATCAAACAAGGCGAGGCAAAAAAAGGACAAGACTTGCAGCATATATGCATCACGAATAGGAAAACATCTCTGAGGAGGAAGGCTCACACATGCATATATGCAGACACAGGAGTGGTCGTCGGTGCTGGAGCTAGAGCGACGGAAAAAAGAGTACGAGAGTGGCTGATCTACTGCAGAGACAGAATGGCCATCGGTGCTAGGCGACAGCGGCCTCGAGCGGGCCGGCCTTGGCAGATAGATGAGCCCGCCATGGCCGGTGGGAGCGAGAGGCAGCGACATAAGGTGCGATGACGGAGAACTGAGGAGAAGATAAGGCTGGGACGACGAAGTCCATACGATGCTGGAGTCTGGTTTCTTCTGGACCAGGTGACGTTGCAGGCATGTTGACCGATAAAAAAAAATCCTGAGTCACGAGGACGTCACATATGTGCAAGTTTGTTCTCGGAACGAAAACATATATGCTTGCACGTCCAGTAAAGTAAATCAAAATAAATTCTCTCCAGATGCTATTGATCCCGGTTCATACAAGTGCATAATAAACCATCGGCGCCAAAAACATAGACAATCAAGAAAGCGAAGGTGCTCCTGAGGTCGTCATTAGATAATTTCCTACCACGAATACCTGATAATCAAAAAAATTAAGAGAAAAGCAAACTCATTAATTGTGTAGTTTTTGCTGATATACATTTTGACTTTGGCATGCATCTCTATGTCGCCGTTGGATGGCACCCTTTGGATTTTGACGTGCTGCACTGATGAACGTTTATATGGACACACAAAATCTCTCTCCCGTTGCAACGCACGGGCATATGTGCTAGTAATCAAGAAAAACCGGAGCGTGGTTTAGTCTGTCATGTGTTTGAAGTCAGGCACGTAAATGGCGTAGCTAGGCAAGGTGGATGCATGGATCGGATCGGAGTGTGTCTCTCTAATTAATTACGTACTAGCTAGGATGCGTTTGTAATGTGGATCGACAGGAGCACGATTACGCAGGTGCTTTGAGCTTGAGATGGTCCAATTTCATGGTGACAGACACACGTACGTACGTACTCTAGGTACTTTGATTTGATTGATGATGAGTCGTTTGAGATGGATATATATAGATAAAAATCGATGTACGGTACGATGGACCGATTTCATGGTATGACACACGCGCGCGCGCGCGCGCGTACAGTCCGTAGCATGGCGAGTTGCTCTGCCTTGCCTTTCCATGGCGCTGCGCTGTACGTACGGCTCGTCGCTCAACGCCGCGCATGTCGGGCGCCGCTGGGATGGACGGGGACGGCGTCGGCGTTAGGCAGCCGAGAGCAAGCGTGGGCGTCTGCGTCCTCGGCGCCGCCGTCGAGGTCATGCATGCATGCATCTTGATGTGGATGCGTGGCCGGCGTACGTGGTCGTCGATCGGCGTCGGCAGGGAGAGCAGGAACGCGGGTGGCTGGCTCCGATCCGGAGGATCCGGTTGGGAGATGGAGATGAAAAGGTTGGAACTTGACGCGTGCGTACGACCGAGGGTGGCCGGGGTGCACGTCGCCCACCACCGGCACTGGTCTCGCGTCTCTACCACGACCGCATACGTGACCGCTATGGTCGGGCAGCTGATTCTATTCTCTCTTGATGTTTGTTTACAGAAAAAAAAATCTCAGCTTGATGGAATTAATGGAACTCATCGGCGGCCGGAGCGACGGCACGGACGAAGCTTGAGGTTGAGGAGATGGGGTCGGTGCGACGGCGTGGCCATGGCATGCACGCAGGAGCCGGGGAAGACGGACGGCGATTCCTTTGTTGGTTGGGTGAAGGAGCTTAGGAGCTCGGGCGACTCCGTTACGGGCGGACGGCCGAAATTGCCCCGAAACAAACGTCGGGAACGATCGATCGACCAGAGGATCGGAGAAAAGGCTGCTGCTTGGCTCGTACAACTCGGAAGCCGGAATCGACGGCGGCGCCGCTTTTGCCGCCGAGCACATGGACGTGCTCGGGAGAAGCTCGTGGGGGAGAGCTTCCAACGCGACGCTCCCGCGGGCACCATCGTCGGCGTCGACGCGTGCATGGGAAAATGCGCCGGGCTCCAGGAGCTCACCCTCGCCTTCAACGCCTTGGGCGGGCCTTCTCCGGCGAGGCCCCGACCCGACGGACCTCTCGCCGCTCAACCTCTCCACCAACGCCTTGTCGGGCTAGCTCCTTGCCCTGGTCCGCGGTGACCGCCATGCATGGCATGCCGGGCCTCGATCGGATGGAGGTGCTCTCCGCCGGGAACAACCCGTACGCCCACCGATGGAGTCGTTCCCCGCGGAGATGAGCGTCCGGCCTAGCCTAACCATGCATGCATGCAACATCTCACCGCGCTCTACCTCTCTCCGGCCGGTCCGGCGTTTGTAAATTAATAATGGCGCGCGACGGCGACGTAGGCAACCAAACCTAACCACCGGCATCGGGCAGTGGGTTTCCTCGCCGGCTAGGCCAGGTGGGTGGGAGGAAGAGAAGAGACGGTACGAACCGAGAGGCCGGAGCTTGAGGAGGTGGATGGGGCACGTACGTACGGAGGCGGGGGCCGGAGATGTGGGCGGCCGGCGAGCGAGGGACGGAGCCATGCATATGCATGCTGTCAGCGACCTAAAATACTGTCCGCATCAACTAAAAGCACTGCCATGGCAGCCAAACTGGCGGCAGCACAAACCGGGCAGCCGAAGCAGGGAGCCCACCAGTGTATGGGCCGGGCCTGATGTGTTACCACTTCGAGGGAAGGCAGACTACAAGTACTCAGTCAAGACACAGCAGATAGGCATCCGGGCTTGGATCAGGCAAAGGCACGGCGGCTTCCTCCTTCTCCTACCTCCTGTACTTCTTCCTCCTTCCTTCTCCCCAACCCTTGTATCTGAACTTCTAATCCCCTGTAATGGAGTAATTCGCGAGTGGAACCTAACATCGTGGCATCAGAGCCTCCTACCACCCTTCCGATTCGCCACAAATCCTCCGGAGTTCGTCCAATTTTTGCCCAATTTTTTTCTCAGTTCATCAATTCCTTCCACCACCATGCATCCGGAGCTGAAGGCATACCTGGACGACTACTACGCGCGAACCATGGCGCACTATGACGCCGTGGACAGGCAGTACGCGCTGATGTTGAAGATCCTCGGGGGCGTCTCTACCCCGCAGCCGGCGTGTCCCATGGCCAAGGCAGCAGATGACGGCCTCACCAACGACGCCAGTGTCCCAGCGGTCGCCCCCGACGTCTTCTCCGCCACCACTCAGGCCCAGGAGCCCCCCGCGGTCTCTCATGATGCACCCTCGGTCTGCATCGAGAGGGTGCCCGTCACCTGTTCGACGGAGTGTCTGACCCAGGTCGCCTCCATCACCAGCGTCGACGAGGTCCACGACGCCGCCACAGCCGCCCACACCGAGCCCGTGGGCGACCTCATCCACCGGGAGGTCGCCTCCGAGATCGTCACCCCAATGGCAACCACCACCGAGGTCGACCCCAAGACAAGCGTGCAGGAGCGGGACGACTCACCACTACCCTCCATCAACAATTCCGCCAAAGTAGCGAGTGAGGCGGACCACATCGTCGTTCTCGTTGTTCCCAGCAACTTGGCTGCACCAGCTCCATCCAAGTGCTTGGCAGAATGCTCTGCCTATGTGGGTGACTGGGTGAAGCCTCTGACCGCCACCATCGACAGTGCCGACGAGACATGTGACACTGCCATCGCTGAGCGTCTGCACCCGCCTTCCTTCGAACATCAACCATGGCCACCACCTGTACAAGTGCAGATCAGATCCAAGGGAAGCATGTCCAGACCATGCCCATGGCCATCGATTGATCGCTTTCATCAAGAGTCCCTGAGATGTCGCCAAGGGGTGCACCTGAAACTACTATGTTCATCAATTTCAAGCAATTGCCAAGCAGTACAGCTATGGTCAGAGTTACCGACAGTGGAATTTCAGTTTAGTGCTCATGGTTCTGTTGATCCAAATATCATGAGAGAATCTTGGCGGTGCTTGCAAAAAATTACTAACAGGGGCAGTCACATGGAATACCTATTCAGGCCAAGACTGTGGTGGTCGCGCAAATATGATCCAGTTGCAGGTTATCTCGAGGAGCCATCTTCAGGTTCACATCACCAGCCACATGAAGTTTCAGGGTTCAGTGTGGAGTTACTACCATTACGATTCAGCGATGTGAGCTTTCCTCAAATTCCTTATCGTCAGTTGAATTCCATGGAAGAGTCTTTCTGTTGTTTGCCTGGTGCAAAGTTGCAGTCTGGGCGCCCTCCGGATCGTGCAACAGCTCCGAATATTATTCAAATGCCGCCTGTAAGAGTGAGGATCAGTCGCATGAGACACTTGTTCAGGTCTAGACCGTGGCCCTCTTTCAAGTATCATTCAAATGATGGCTATCCTGATGAGCCATATTCAGGTATACATAATCAAGCACATGATGTTCCATGGTTCAGTGCTCAGCTAGTGCTATTCTTGTTCAGATATGAGGATTTTATTCCAATTTGCTGTTGTGAGTTGATTCCCATGGAGGAGCCTTTCATATGTTTGCTCCAGTGTGAGACTTCCTATGGATTCTATTGGGAGATGCTTGCTTTAGCCGTGGAAATATACAAGGAGCATTTGTTGTTGCAACCCAAGCCCCAATGGTCAGCTATTGCTCTAACCAAAATTGATACTTATGGTATCAGTACATCTAACTTGGGGGTCCACCTAGTAGGAACTTGCTTGATTATGATTGAGCTGGAGCTGTGCACTGATTTGATTTCTTATCAAGTAAAAACTGGGCTGCATCCTTTATGCATGAGTGGTAGTAGAGCATTGTTGGTGTTGATGTTTGATTGGCCATTATCTTCAGAGAGAGAGCTTATTGCTCGGGCCATGGCTACAAGTACTCAAGCATATTTGAAACAGAATGAAGTTTGTGTTGCTGCTGTTTCTCTTTTTGAGGACTATTTGAGTATATGGTCTGAACTACATATTGATGTTCATGAACAAGTCAGACAGTGGGCTTGCTGTTTTTGTCTGGAGAAATTGTACAGCAGTAGATATCTTGCATGTAAAATCCAGGATCAAAGGGAATTTTATGATCATCACATACTGGAGCATGTTGTTGGTGGCATTCGCACCCCTGATAAATTGGAGGAAACAGTTCAGATTATGGCTGTGTCCATACATCGGCAATTTTTGAGCCAAGATAAATTTAAGTGGAGTGGCTGTTTTGCTAGAGAATGCAGACTTGCACAATTAGATGATGGTTCAAGAGCAAGAATTCAGCTTACTGTACTGATCAGGCCACTTACAGTCTGTATGCTTGCCGGAGGCGGGGAAGACGCGGAACACTGGTTGGTCAAGTCAAATAGAGTCGCGGCGGGAGGAGCACGGCCGGTGCGTCTCTTGCTCCCAAGAATTTGTTTACAGAATGGCGTCTTGTTGTCCTTGGAAGGAACATAGTTTTAAATAGCCGGCTATAGCTACCCTATAGCCCGCTATAGCATTTTCAGCAGAGTGTCGCTAAATGATCGCCTTCACAAATAGCCCGCTATAGCTGATTTGGAGGCCCGCCGCTATTTTCCATAGCCCGCTATTTAAAACATTGGGAAGGAACGAACGGCCAGCTTTTGTTTGTGTGGAGTACGTATGCTTTCGAGATGGATGGAGTTGACGGCGGCGACGGTGCCGGTCGACGGAAGGAGAGGAGAACGGCGGGGAGCCGGGATGAGAGGGAGAGAAAGAAAGACAAAGACGTGCGCTGCCGCTGCTACAGAGAGAGAGGGGCGAAGGAACACGGTGAAGAAGACGACGTGGAGAGAGAGAGAGAGCGCGAAAACGGTTGGTCCCACCGGCGTGCCGAGAGAGAAAGAGAAGAAAACGGTTGGATCGAAAAGTTTTTCGTAAGTATTTTATTTTGTTTTGAGCCTTCGTCATGAGCCGCAGCCGAATCCGCCGGTTCAGGCGTCAACGCTCCCCGCCCAACTAGCACGGAGCCCCGTGACGACCCTCCCCGCTTTTGCCCCGTTGAGTACTACTCGAGTGCCCATTACGACGAGAGCTTGCCAGGTAAACCAATCCCACCCTCTTCCTGGTGCAGCTAGCTAGGGGTCCCTTTTTTCACAGTTAGGGCCGGCTAGGAAACCGTGATCCATCTCATAAATTCTTTGTGCTCGCAACAAACCAAATTGCACGCATGCAATTCGCTGTGTGTGCTTCACACACCATTAACTCTTATAAAAACTGTCATAGATGACGTTATGGAACCAACGAAGAAGGACCTTGAGTCGGATGAAGCCCTGTGGGCCTTCTACGAGCGCTGGTGCAAGGCTCATAACAAGAAACATGACCATGCCGAGATGGTTCGCCGGTTCAAACTATTCAAACGTATGGCAAACTTTCTGCACCAATGGAACTATGGTCTTCCTCCGGACCCAGAGGAAGCAGCCATTGTCCTTCAGAAAAGAGAAGAGATCAACTTGCTTATTTCAAAAGGCGAAGACATCTCACACTTCGACGAGTCTCTTTGGCCAATGGAACTAGGTCCATTCGCCGATGAACCATTAAGCTGTGAGCGCTGCTCGACGGAGAAAACCCAAGAGATGGACGGATCCGTTCAGTGACGTTGAAGTTGTTACAGGAGAGTAGTACGTAATAGTTTGCTTAGGGAAATCTCAGACCCTGAATGAGATGAACTCAACTCACCAAATCACTCCCCTGTAAATATATAAGTTGTGCTTTGCTGTTCCATGTGTACTCAGTTATGCTTCCCTGTGTGCTAAGTTATGCTTCCAAGTGTACTAAATTATGCCTGTGTAGTCTGTAACATCTTTTTCTCTAAGCAGTCATGATGTGTTCCATATGCTCTTCCACCTGTGCAAAGTGTGTATTTTAGTCTTTTCCGTTTACAGGAACAAGAGTTGAAACAGATCAAGATGAAGTACGGAGATGGCGATATATGTCAGTTGTTTGACCATTAATTCGTTGAGCATTTGGACGAAACTAAAGGTGAGTATTGTCATGTCCCTAAAATTAAAAATAAATCACCATCGTTCATGCATGCGTTTATATCCAGTATTAACAAGAACCTGTATAAAGAAATACATCAATCTTACTTGAATACTAGTAGAATGCCCGTGCGTTGCTACGGGCTACAATGAATATAAATGAATCGATCAAATGATTAAGGTTCTCCCCAAGGTCGAAGCTTATTTCTTCCTCATATGTCCGGACGTGTTCGGACTTCAAGCGGGCTCCCAGCACTACCACGGTCTCTCTTATTCTCTTTTCATGTAAACATAATGCACATAAAAATTCACATGTATGAAACAATAACTATAATATTCTAACAACAATAAATTCCATGTCGTCTAAAATATATGCGTATAAAGCTTAAGTCTGAAATATTTTGAAACAATCCGACTGGAGGACGCCAGCACGAAAGGGGGGACTTGGCTGATAGTGAAGATGGAGGGTCGGGGGGAGAGGACGGGGGCGACGGCATGTGCGTGTGTGGTTTCTGCCCTAACAAGTTGTGCGTGTGTAGTGGGGCGTAGGAGAGGGGAAGAGGAACTGGAGAGGTGGGCTGGTTTTTCTGGTTGTTGTGGTTGAGTAAGCTGGACTGGAGGGCTGGTTGGGCCAAAGAAATTGGAAGGGGTCGGTGGGAGAGAAAAATCGGAGGGGAGGTGATCGTGCAAGGGGGTCGGGGTGAGGAGACGAATGACGTACAAACTGCCCTTTAATAGTATAGATAAGTTAGTGGGGATGTCTCTTTTATATATAGTTAATTGCATGTACATTGCAATAGACCCTTACATATTCTGATAGTTTAATTGGCACTAAGCATACAGTGGTGTTGTATCCTATATACCTAAGAGAGTGATCTCCACTACTTCTATTTATCTCAACATGAAACTAAGTCACCTCAACATACATCCATGCATGGAAAATGGTCACCCAACATGCTACCATGCATGAAAGATCCACCATAGCATGCAACCATGCATGTGAAAACTACTACACTGCTTATATTTCAAAAATATTCAACATCTATACAATAATCAAATATTCATGTTTCAACTTTTTTAAAATATATTGCAATCAAGTCCCGCAACAATGTGTTGGGTATCATCTAGTATTACATTGTGATTGCCTTATCAACGTGCACCTAGGTTTTTTATTGCGTCACAGTAAACTTCTCTCTCCCCCACCACCCCCTTCCTCCCCTTCTCTCTTATCAAATCTCTCAGGGCAAGGACACATAGTAGCATCCTAGCATCAGTGGGCCACCAGGACATAAAGAGAACGAGAGTAAAGAGGGGAGACGCCTACCACAAAATTGTAGCAGGAATATGAAGAGAGATCAATCAGTATTTTCATACATTTTTTGTTGAGGGAAAAATAAATGAGGAAAGGTGTCATCTCTAGTTTTCCAGTGGTATTCATCTTGAATGCCCCCTTTCGAAGAAAACATGAAATTACATCACCGATCATTTGGTATTTTACGATTTCAATCAAGTTAATCGTAATACAGGATGCACTTCTGCAAGTTATTTCTTTGCTTTTGTAAAAATATACATCGCAAAAGCTCAACATTATGCTTGCGGCACCTCTAGTCCAATTTTCTTTTCAAAGAGACAAATGAACTATGTGATAGTATATCCTGGTTACTGATGAAAGAGATAACGCAAATATATTAGCCGAGTACACCCACCAAAATAACTAACAACCTATGATACAATTTTAATAAGAAAACCAATTGTGCCCACCCACATCCTCCGGAATAAATCGGTTTCAAATCATAAAGCAAAATTACATGCTCAAATTTATAATCACAACTACAAAATGTAATAAAGACAGAGCATGCATGTTATGAGAGAAAGCACTCACAGTCAGATAAGAGCGACGCCTAGCATGAAATAGTCATATTATTTTCAATCAACAATTCATGCTAAGCTTTCTGGATTGATACAGTATGATGTAATAATGCATAAATATAGATAAGACCACATTTTTATTTCTTGAAACCAAAGTACAGTAGCTACCTAATTTACTAAATGTACCAGAAAATCTAATTTCTCTTCCTCATAATCTTCAGCGCAAAGCTGTTCCAACAATCTGAACAAAACAGGGGAAAAAAGACAAATGCAAGACGAGATAAAATTTTACTTACATGGGATCAGCATAACGATATGTTCTAGTGGGAAACATTGTAGTGCACCCATATAATTATATGTTGATTACAATCGAAGATGCAATACCCGTTCACCAAAATGTGAAATGTAACAAAAGAGCGAAATTTTCAAAACCTGGAAACAAGTTATGGTACAAAATTTAGAATCCTTTCAACACTACGCACCAACTCGAATCATGTAGATGCTGCTGAACCTAAATTGCATTACAACCAACGGTCTGAGTACAACCAGAGATAAATAATTTACTGCTGATAGGTTATGTCGATGGAACAAATGACCAGTTGTGGCAGATGTTTAGAAATGTTATAGAATGCAAGAACATAACAACTCTCTAAACTATGATTAAGCTGACTTTGTGAATTCTGACTTCTCTGAGCGCAACAAAAGAGCACCATTTTCTCCTTACTTTTAATGTAAATTTTCCTCCAACAAGGAAGAAATAGTTGTAAGAAAACCATTTGTAATTTTATTATTCTAAACTACAAAATGAAAGACATCATGATTTACTCATTATGCAAAAATATCTTCTCTTTTGAATTACCAAATCGAACATCCTATCCAACTTTCCTTTATAATTGAATTGTCTCGTTACATATGAGTTTACCCCAATATATAGATATGAAACATGGATATGAAACATGGGTTGCGTCGAGCAGAGTGTTCTCCAACTTCAGGTCCCGATGGCAAATTTTCTGCAAATCAACAATTTTATAGCATCTGATGATGTATCCACCCACTTTTTTATCGGCAAAAGTATTGATCTCTTGCACCGGTTTATTCTTATCTTAACATTTAGTGGCAGTAACTCATGCCACAAATGAGCTTCTGGTAGAAGTACCTAGCCTGCAGGAACAAGGCAACCATCAGTTACACGAATCAGCACAAAAAATTGACATGGGCAGTGAACCGATCCTCACCTCGACCTCGCTGAACCTCCCGGTGTCGCAGATCCGGTTGAAGAGCTCGCCACCAGCTGTGTACTCCATCACAACCACCAGATGTGTCGGCGTGACCACCATCTGCAAAAGAATAAACTATACTCTTCGGACAAAGGACGCGAAATGGATTGATCCAGGCACCTTTTCCATTTCTACACTCACCTCCTTGTTGAGGTGCCACAGCGAGCGGTGGTTTATGATCTCCCTCGCCACATTCTCATCAATCCGCCAACACCAAGGAACGCCCATCAGGACACCCCAAAATTTGCTTTGTTACTACATTTGCAGCAGGGGAATCCCGACGAGATAAGAAAAACTCGACCGGAGCTACAATGCAGATGACACTATAAATGTTGAAGCACTACATATGTGTACTCAGATCATGTGAAAAAACAAAGAGATGCACTGGCAACAACATGAACACTAAACGGTACCTCGAACCCATATACTTCCCCATCAGAACAAGCAGATGAACAAGAACAAGTGGGTGAACATGATGCTCCCCTACAATATTCTTCACCACACGGAGATGATGATCGAAAAGCTTGTCCGCTTTTGGGGAGGCATCACTTACTACCCAACATATCTGCAACATTGTTGTTTGATCAATTCATCAACAGTTAAGTGAACATGGGTCAAGAGAATTAGCACGAGACCTTATGTGATGATTAACAGTATATTTCATCAAATTAAGTCGCATGGAACGTAAAATGTTACAATTTAGATGGCATCCAGAGCATCTTTCACCATATCTTCCAGCTAGAAGAATCAGTTGTAAGTTTAACATAACCATAAGATACCAAATACCAGGACATATGTATATAAGTTAAAATCCCAACTCAATTGATATAATGAAGGTAGAGTTTCATCAAGCAAATGAGAGACATTTTACAGAAGAGAAGCATACTGACCGACTTAAGTGGCTTGTGTAACATGATGTTGGAGGACGATGATCTAGTCAGGCATTATATGAGAGCATCAACATCTCTCAGCCCTTGTGCTCCCTGCACTATGTCAACGATGATGACTCCAGCCGCCGCTGGCTACCAAGTCTGCTTCCAATACATGCATCATCGGTCATGATGGGCACACGCATGTGCTTCTTGCCGTCCACGCACACGACAAAGTGACATCCTAGGCGGTCTCCTGCATGCCACGCGATGCCCACCGACAGGAAGAGGTTCGCCACACCCATTTTTAGTTTCTAGCGGGTTGTTTCACTGTGATTAATTATTAGCCGTGAGGGTATCCTGTTAAGGACACCAATTAACCAAGACGCCTCAGCAAGTGCATTTCAGATAATTAGTTACTTATTATTGGATCTAAAAATGGAAATGAATACATATCTTATAGCTGATGATACATATGGTGGTAAGGACTGCATCCATGATATATATGAAAGCATGTGCTCCCTGATTCGTGATTTACAGTATTATCACAAAGAGAAGCCTGATAATAAATCCAACTTGTATGCCTATCGTACATGGTAAAACAAAATTTACCGCTGATGTGGATCTGCAATAAGTAAATGAAATTAGAAAACAATGTTCTGGCGAGGAAGCTCACAAGGTTGGCAACAACCCTAGGCTGGGTCACGACGCACAGCGTAGCCTTCCTGGAGAGTGCACAAGTTCACGACAGAGGCACGCCAAGGCCGCTTTTGCCGATGCCGCTTCTGGGCAGCAGCTTCAGAAGCAGCCGCGCCGATGGTCACCCGTTCGAGCGCCAGCCGTTGCTGCTAACTGCTCGACCGGGAGGAGCAGCATGGGGGCATCTGCATGCTCCACGCTAGGATCCGCCAAGGGAGGTCACGCTTTGCGTCGCAATCGCGTGCAAGCCATGGGCCGAGTGCGTGTGTCCAGAAGACGACGCCGACGAGTCCTCCTAGCCCCGCTCTCTCTTGACGACTTGCTTTCACCGTGCGCTACGTCGCTCCGCCTCCGCATGAAGATGCCGCCTCTTCGCCACCATAGCTGCCATCCTCAGCATCGATGGGCATCCCACCGGCCACCACCGATGCGACGGACATAGAGGTGCAGCATTATGGCTAGGGTTTGAGAAAAAAAGGAAACGGGAAAGGGTGTTACCATTAGGAAAGTTGGGATCGCTATGCATGGAAACATATCAGAATTGTTGGGCGAGATGATAATTAAGGATTTATTTGTTGTGTGTATGGCAGCAGATCTGCTGGGTCCATATCAAATCGTCCCAACAAATCTATATGAAAACCGGAAACAGGAAATAGATGGGGTATCGTCTTTCTGTATCTCTATAATCGTGGAGCGAGATTTGATTTTTAGGGGGAGAGAGAAAACCAGAGTGAAGGGGGTGGTGGGTGGTGGGTGGTGAGGCAAAAAAAAACCGGACGAAAATAAACCGGTGAGGAGAAGCTACCAAGTGAGACTTTAGGAGTAGAGATCTATATGAAAACCGGAAACAGGAAATAGATGGGGTATCGTCTTTCTGTATCTCTATAATCGTGGAGCGAGATTTGATTTTTAGTGGGAGAGAGAAAACCAGAGTGAAGGGGGTGGTGGGTGGTGGGTGGTGAGGCGAAAAAAAACCGGACGAAAATAAACCGGTGAGGAGAAGCTACCAAGTGAGACTTTAGGAGTAGAGATATATAAAGAGGGTGAACCTAAACTTTGTTATTTGGATTAGTTGGCTCATTGAACAAACGGCCGTTTATTACCTGTGAAAAAACTATTTTTTCGATAAATGATGGATTTTATTACTCAAAATGATCAAGGGGATACAACCAGAATGGGCACACACCCGGCCTTTGCATAACTAAGATGCAAACAGCCAACATCAACACATAAAAAAAAAAGAAATTGACCGGCAAATAGTAAAGTCATTTGAGACCAAACCTATGCCTAAGCGAGAAAAGAGAAAAAAGCTCCGAAGCGATAAAATACGCGACCAGCAAACTACAACGATGGTCATATCCGCACCAATCATTTCATGACACCGCAAGGACCACGAGATTCTTCAACAATGCCTTCAGGAAGGGAGCGACGCTCGAGTGCCACTGTCACTTGTGTGAAAAACTATTTATATTGGCCATATGAGTTTTGCTTGAGTTTGTAGTGAAAATTATTTTCACAACTTGTTTGTTAGGTGCTTATTTGCCAATTCAGTGGGCAAGCTCTAGCTGGGTAGCCTTGATTTACATGTCCTTTTAGTAGCAGTGTAGCCTCAAGGCATCATGTTTAATGCAAAAATGAAAGCAAAACTCCGTAGTACAAGCTGAATAATTTCAGACGGATTCATGGTATAGTTCTTTTGCAAAGTAACGAACTTCAGCAATAGGCCAATACTCAGCGACGGTGGCCCTAACGGCGAGGTTGCAACCGGGGATGGCGAGGGGCTGCGACCGTGAGCACGTCATGCTGCAACCGCGGCGGGTGGTGCTTCGATGATGACGACAAGAGCTCCGGACCGCGGCGGGTGGTGCTTCGACAGTGATAGCGAGGCTGCGAGCGCTGTCGACGTCGTGGGCTGGGTGCGACGCCTGCGAGACGACGTGCTGGGACGCTGCTCTTTGTCCCCCCCCCCCCCCCCCCCCCCCCCCCCCCTTTTTCTATTTGTGCGGGAAGGGGATGAAGGAATCGACAGATCAGACGGTCATATGGAGCGAGATCGAACGAAGGAGGAGGTGACCGATCTGGGCAACCCATCCGTCGATCGACGTTGAGTATTGGCCGGAAAAAGAAAAGTAGGCTATCCCGTCTAGCCCACTGGGAACCCACTTCACCCGACTAGGTAGTACGTTCCTAGTCGTTTGATCTCAGCGGGCACCAAATTAGCTGAATAACTTCACACGGATTCATGCTACAGTTCTTTTGCAATGTAAAGAACTTCAGCAATAGGTCGTACGCTGGCCTTACTTTTTCCAGGAGTGAAGTGGTGTGACAAAAAAATGTGCTTTACCAGGGAAAGCGACGAGTGCCTCTAAAACAAAGCCATGACGATTAATCTCATTAACTAATCACTAGTAATCGAGCACGTGCAAATGCACGTTGTCATCGTGGCAAAAAACATGCCCTCATAGGGTATATATACACCACCCAATGTTTACTTCCACAAAATATGTATAATATGAAATTTCGATCATGATAAAATATCACAAGAGTTTTGGGCTCATTGTCAGCATTATCAATAGAAATTATGCGATATCTGTAACTTCTCATACCTATATATTATACATGAGAAAATATTTCTTACATTGATTTTAAACCATGTATCGCCATAATGTTGAAGCATATGAACACCAGTTAAAGTAATAACTTTGGAAACTCTCACCCTCTAATCTCAGTGATCATGCCATGGTCTATTGACACATTTCCACATAAATGACAGGCAACACACATAATTTTTGTGTGAAGTGAGGTCTGATTATGCTCAAAGTGCGCACCTTTATGACCATGAATATAATGATAGTAGACACCTCCTCATTGAATCACGGTGCAGTAGAATTAATCTATTGTCTCAGTAGTACATTATTCATGTGCAATGGCTGCGATAAAAAAAAAGTCTAATATAAAATCATGGGGAAACACTATAATCACTAAATATAAAAGGGAGAAAAATAATATACTTGTGTGGAGAACATGGCATTTCACATTTGAGCAAGCAGTATAATCTTTGTTAGCAGGGTCACCCTCACCAGATCGAGAAGAAGATGCACCCGGTTGATATAGATATGCGATACACCGGTTTCTATACGAAAAAGACAAATGCAAATTACAGACAATCGACAACAAATGATACATGCACCTTCTTTAGAGTACATATATGTCTAATTCTCTGTAAGTTCACATCTATTCTCTGTAAATACATGATTTCAGTCCCTGTATTTTCCAGCTCTGTTTTTCTCATATGAGCCATTTCCTCATATTGCCAATAAAATAGCAGCTCCTGCTACTTTCATGGAAAAAAGGACTTGCACATACATGCAAATCAGAATGGATAGAGCATGGTTAAATATGGTACCAGTGACATTTAAGTGGTTACGTAAGGCTGCTTAATTCCTACCAAGAGAACTGATACACACAAATCAGAGCATGGTTAATTTCTACCATCAGTCATAGCACATCATAGGCCAACTTGAAGGCAAGAATTTGGATCAGATGAAACACAAGTATGGAGAAACAACTAAAACAGTCAAACTATCCACCCTTTACGTACATACATATATTCTTCAACCACATAATCTGCTATCACTGTAATGTCAAAAAAGGAATATTCTGATCAATATTTTTTTTTTCAATTATAGATGGTGAACCAGGAAAGCTGCATCATGTACCTTAAAAGTGACTTCACAAAATGTATCGTGTATGTTCAATTAAGAGTAACCTTTGATTCTGAATAAAATCCCCATGGTGTGCCACTACTTATTACACAAACATGTGTGTCTGGACGATTTGAAAATACATAATGGGTGCCGGAGTTTTGGCAGTCAATCAAAAGAAATATAAAATGCAGTGGTTGCCTGCAATTTACCATTCCACTGGAACCATGTCGTCATGCACTATGTGGCAGTATCCACAAACAATTCAAAAGGACATGAAACAGCCAGTTCAACCAAAGAAGGATTGTGCAAAGTAGAGTGGGAAGAGTACCCAAGTTTCTTCCTGATTAAATAATTCACATAAATTTTCATGATTAAATTGATGAACAATTCAGATCAAGCAAATAACAGCAAATGTTCTTCAGAAGAGAGTGAATGTAAATTGGTAGAATACTGGCTAAGAGAGTAATTTCAGTATCTTGGTCATCCAGGTTTGATTGCGTCATTGTTTTATAAAGAGACAATTTGGTTTATCTGAGCGGACTACATTGCTGACATATATGCTGAACATCAGCCGGCACAACAGTAACGCAATCATTCTGTCACAATGCTCATTCGGCCATTCCCCTCTTATCGACACAGCCCAAGCACACAATTATTCACAAGGCTTCTGCATCTATGTCTAATCGAAAGTAACCTAGTAGTAAATCAATTAAATTCCCATCACCACGCCAAAGCACCAAGAGTCACCTTCATCCTACGCATGGAACTGCAGCAAGAGATCCATGGCCGTGCCCCGCCGCAGTTGCACGTCCAGCGCCGGCTCGGTGGTGGCCTCCGGTGCCACGCAAGCGCCACTCGAACGGGGCCCGAGGGGCCACGAAGGCGGGACGGACCGCTTCCGGCGCTTGTTCCCCTGCAGAGCGCACTCCCGGAGCCCGTCCTCCACCTTCCCGATCATCGGCTCCCCCGCCTCGCCGCCATCCGCCATAGGCTGATCGCTGTCGGACGGCACGGCGGCGGGCGCGTCGAGGCGGGAGAGGAAGCTGTCGATGGCGGCGCGAGCGTCGCGGAGGGTGACCGCTGCGGGGAAGCAGAAGAGGACCGCCCTCACATCCGTCAACGGGCAGAGGGCGACCAGCGGCGAGCGGCTCCAGGGGCGGGCGGCTCCGGCGGCGACCTGCGGCGAAGGGCGCGGGGCGGGCGGCTCCGGCTCTAGCGGCGACCCGCGGCGGCTCCAGCGGCGAGCGGCTGCCGCGGAGGCTCCTGCGGCGACCTGCGGCGGCTCCCGCGGCGAAGGGCGGCTCCCGCGGCTAACGGCTGCGGGAGTTTGCGGGGGCGGCGAACGGCGCGGGAGGAGGAGGATGTGGCGAGAGGTCGTGCGGGCAGGGCGAGAGGTCGTGCGCTGCGAACGTTTTTTTTTAAACGGCGGGGCTGGGTTAGCGATCGTAACCGTGCGTTGGAGGTGGGGGAAGTGGGATGCGGGCGTGCGATTGAGGAGAGCGCTAATTGCAATTAACATTAAAGATGTGAGCATTATGGGCTGTAGGATCTCATGTATGGATGGATGTGATTGTTTTGGATCTCCGCACTTCGTGCTTTTATAGTAGATAGTAGATGAATTAAAAAGTGTACACCGATAACCATTTTAGTAAATTTAAATTTAAAGAGAAAATGAGTTACACAACCTTAGTGCAAAAAAATAATTAAATAAAGAACAATAATGGAAGGTCCATAATAGCACACACAAATCTGATCGATGTCCTGCGTGAGGAATCAAGACGAGGTACCACTACTAGTAGTTGACGGACCAGCACTTCTGCCTGATCTCCCCATTCTCGCTGTTCTTCACGTCGATGTTGCCCATCTTCACCATGGCGTACTTGAACTTTTGCTCCCAGTCCATAGAGAACTTAGCATTATATTTCACGGATTCAATAGTCTTGGGCGACTCGAACGCGGCGTCTGATTTGAACAACACTTCGTGGTTAAGCATGTTTTTGTAGTATTGGTTGTCTAGGACTCGAGGGGTGTTGATGTCCTGATCCACCGTAGGGTTGCCGCCGCCGCTGCATTTAGTTGTCACCAAGGTGGCTAACCTAGAGTTCATAGTCGTGGGGCGGTCCCCGTTGAAGGACGAGCAGTGGGAGATGCCGATGGAGTGTGCGCCAGAGAGGATGACCATCTCGTCAAGGGTGGGATTCTTGTTTTGGAACATAGCCTCGAGCACCGTGATGTTGGCGAAGGGAGGGGGCAGATTGGGGAGGGTTTCGCTGGCGAGAGAGACTTGCCCGTCTTAGCGGCCGGATGGAATATCGAAGTCTATCGCATTGTTGCTGAGGAAGTAGGTGGCGTCACGCCCAGCAAAGGCGACGATGTCCGCGCACGAGACGATACGCTTGCACCCGGGCGTGGCCTCGAGCTTCTCCTTGATCCTGTTGATCACCTCGAAGCCGCAGAGACTGCCCTTGTTGGGGAGGCCTTCCATCTCGGTCGGCTCGTTGGGCGTGGTGGTAGTGTTAAGGAGGACCGATGCATCACAACCCTGGCATAAAGAAATACAAATTGTTCATCCAAATAAAAAACAAACATCTTAAGCTTCATCAACTAGCCAACACAACCAAAAGCCTGAACTGATGAAAAAGACTAGTCAATTCATATATACACTTCAACGATGCATACCAAAGATCGATGTGTGTGGTGCATGTAACTCTTGATGTATACATACCCGGACGAAGCAGTTGTGGAAGAAGAGACGGATGTGCCCGGCGCCGATGCCGCGGTCGCGGTCCACCTCCTCCTTTACAATGTCCCTCGCGATCGTCTCCACTCCATGGCAAGTATTCTTGACCTTGGGGTAGTGGTCAAAGGTGAGCGATAGGGCAGGAGAAAGTATTCTGACCTGGAAGAAAGGGAGCAACGGATAGGGAAACCCGTAGCTCGCTTGGCACGTGCGCCCCAGGCAACCAAGCAATGCTAGCAGCAGAGCCAAGGAGGCTAGTTTCTTGTCACTACCAGCCATGGTTGCTAGCTCTCGAAACTACTACTGAGAGAGGGTGGCTGTAGTTAGCTCGAGAGAGTTGATCGAAGATGGGTGAAGGGAACTTGATGTGTTGCAGGCCTACTTATAGGTCCTGAAAATCAGTATGCTTGCATGCATGCATGCCATGCATCTTCATGTAATTTTTGTTTTTGTGCCTTCAACCGATGGTAGGTTGCATGTGTGTGCTCAAGTCAACCGGGAACATGCATGGCGAGGCGAGCACAAACCGGTTGACATTGCCGGGCTGTATGCAATTTTTGCTCCCATAATGTGGCCAAATGCCGCAACGTTCCTCCATGGAGCAATGCTAGGATTATTACAATATCGATTAGAATATACACAAGATATACGTATTATTTCCTACAGAGATCGCTAACGTACCTCGTGTTCCGCATGGAGATGGGAGGGATCATGGACGCTGTATCCTGTAACGCAGCGGCATGTGCACCACAGCTAATAGTTGTTCCATTCTTGCGTAGTACACTTCGCTCGGTGAAATTGTTTCGAGATGGCCGCTTTAACCCGAGACTGACCAATGACTTCAGGCACGCTCGATCAACTCCCTCTCGTTCGCCCATCGCCACATTCTCTTTGTCATCTTGGGAAGAATTCCACCCGATCAGCAGGGAGCCGGCTCATCTGACGTGCCTCATGCCACGGTACTACTAATGGCATTTCTAATCGATCCCTTATAATTGGTTAGAGGAGTAAAAATTAGGTTTTACTTCTCTAACCGGCACCTAGCCAATCCTCAATCAGCGTTAGTGGAGGATAAATAATCCTCAGCCGCGCAGCGCCTCTCTATATTTACTCCACCACTCGACGGCTGAGTAAAAAGTCTCATCTCCTCCGCTGCCTTCCTTGCTCCACTCCCGCGCCGCATCTTCGTCGGCGTCGCCCCTCCCACCCCCCGCCGGCCATCACCCGATGTCGCGGACGCTCCGTAGGCTGCGCAGTAGTCCTTGACCACCCGGATTTGTGCCCCTCTCGCCCCGTCGCCGGCGCACAACCGGTACATCTGCGGCTTCCGCGCCCGCTGCCGGATCTAGCGCATCCGGCCACCGACGGCTGTGCCTTGCCATGGATTGGCTGGATACCAGACCGCACAGCCCCGGCAACGCCTTCGCGCCGCATGCAGGTATTGATTCCGCCTCTAGCCTCTCGGATCTCTCCCGTTGGCGGTTCGCCGGCAAAGACACGCTCGGCCGCCGCCCGGGCTCGGCGCTGGCCCAGCAGCTCGTCGGCTCACTGTTGCCGGTCATAAAGTGCGACGATTGCCCGTGGCAGGTGGTGCGCCGAGTTTCTACCACGCCAGAACATCCCTGATGGGTATTCTTCAAGTACAAAAAAGATGGCGTATGTGCTTCTTTTCATTCGGTTGTTCACCGGATTCGGCGCAATTTTGGTAGCTCGTTGTTTGCTCTAATTTGTGTGTAGGATGAATGCAAGTTTTGGTATTAGGAAGAAAATTACATCGATCTATTGATAGCACGAAAATGGATAGATGCTCGTGCACTCGTTGCTAGAATACAGGCTAGAGATGAGACTAGATGCGAAGCAACGTCTACTTCTTCGGAATCGAAGAAGAAAGAAGTGTGCAAGCTCGAGAAGCCGCAGATCAACAATGAAGACATAGAGAAAATATTAGTCCAACTAGTGAGAGCAGTTATGGAAGTTGGATATCTTTTAAAGTGTCTATTTTTGGTTCTTGTTTTTTTAGTCTTGCTCTCGTGCGAAGAATTGGTGAATTATGTACTCCAATGTATCAAAATATCTTTAAATGAAGTAAAGAAGCAAAGAAATGTGTTTCGATGGCTGAAAATGAAGTGCAAATGAAAAAAAATACTCCGTTATATATAGGAGATCAGCTAGGTCCGGCCAAAACTCAGTGAAGTAAATTTACTCCACTAAGGGTTTACTCGACCGAAGACTCCACTATTTATTGGGGATCAGTTAGAAATGCCCTAATGTACGGGCTCATACATGAATATGTTCTCTTGGCCAGGTATCCTGAAGACAGATGATAGGACTGCACTTGAACGTGGAGCGATTATGCCGAAGGACAACGCCAAGAAAATGATGAGGATCTGCGGGACAACACATGATGATGGGGAGATGGAATGATGCAGCTGTTAGTCTACGCCGCTGCCTTCTTAGAGCTTTTGATTATGTGCGTTTGTTCTGAACCGTGTAGCTCTTGATCTGTGCTCTTGTGTGAGTTGGTTGTTGGGCCTGTTTTACCAAACTTGATAGGATAGTGTGGTGCCACTAGGTTTCGTCCCATGGTAGATGTCTCGATTGCGATCATTTACAATGAGTTTCCGAGTGATGCATTGAACCCGCTTCCAGGAACAGAGGCTTGGGGGGGGGGGGGGGGCATCCCCAAGGTTCAGATTTTCTTCATACTACCACTCCTTATAACACCATGTTCATGGTAGTATAGCACTTCCAGCCCCCCTCATGAATCTTATAGTACTAAGCCAGTGTTATTTCCCCCCTCAATATTAAATCCTGGCTCCGTCTCTTTGGCGACACGGGAGGGATCCCAAAAAGCGCCGCCGACTGTCCCCTCCTTCTCCAACTCCCTCTCCTCGCGGTCGGAGGACACCGCCGGCCTAAGCCCACGGCGGACAGTGGTGGCGTTGTTCTCTTTCCTTCCTAGCGGTGGGAGCATCCAGTGGGGGAAGCTCGAGCCCTTTGATGCGCTGCGTGGCGGTCGGCGTCGTTGACGGTTCTTCTAGCGGCGGGTCAAGGCGGGGTGGCAGCCCCCTTCTCCTTCTTGTGCGGACTCTCCTGGGTGGGGCTCGACTCGCGGTCGCAGTTTGCCAGATCTTGCCGGCTGCGGGTCGGATCGGGTTCGCTCGCGTACGTGGGATGGCTAGCTCAGCCGGGGCGGTGTTCTCCGGCGAGGGTGCGGCGCGGAGCCCGTGGCGATGATGTGCGGCGGCTTTGTGGCAGTGCAGCAGGGCGGGCGCCAGATCTGGCTGGTTGGCTAGTTTGGCTCGCCTTTGCAGGCGGTGAGGATGAGGGTGGCCCAGCGTGGTTTGGTGTGCTTGCTGCGCCGGGGGTGTGCGGGCCAGTGGTGGCGCCTCTGTGGGGTTGGTGGTTGTGCTGTTCAGGGCAAAGGCCTGGCCAATGACGGTCGGCGGCGGCGCCCGTGGGCGTCGCTATCCTTCTTGGAGACGCTATCTGGGAGCTCAGCGCTTCCTCAACTCCTAGGCAAGATTTCGGGTGAAAGTCTAAATCTGTCTTGAAGATCATGTCCCATTGGTGTTGCTTGCAGGTTGGACGTGCACGGCATTGCGGTCGGCAGGTGCTACTCCCGCAGGAGTCGTTGGATTTCCCCAAAGAGGAAAGGTGAAGTAGATATCATCAAAGTTTTCCCTCAGTTAAGTACCAAGGCTTATCGAACCAGTAGAAACTTCTAAACTCTCAAGATAAGCAACACATGCGCACAAAACAAGATAAAAGGTTGCACCCAACGTGGCAAGAGGGTTGTCAAACCCTTGTCTTGCTAGTTACAAGATGAAAAGCAAATAATAGATAGGTGGTGGTGAAGTAGAACGACAAATAAAAAAAAAGGCAATTTTGTAAAAGTATTGATTGATCGAGAATAAACCCGGTGGCCATAGGTTCACTAGTGGCACATCTCTCCCGAAAAAAGGGGAATGACACGGTAAACAAATTGTAGCTGGGCAATTTAAAAAATTACAATATTTATGACTATGATCATTCATGACATAATCACATATTGACGTTACATGTGTGATAAGTAGCGGTTAATCCAACCACATCTACTACTAATATTCCATCCCAAAACCGTTATCGAACATGCATCTCTACTATAGCGTTGTTAATTTTATTTGGTGACCCCTTTTGTTAATCATCACTTTGTTTGTATGCTTGATTGCCGTTCATTCTTTGGACAACTTCTTAGAGATGGCGTATAACCCCTGGTATCCCGCCGCACCTAGTTGCACTTGAAGAATGAACGACTAATGTGTCCTGGATTGACTCGCTTGCTAAAACTGATGAACGATTGAGGACCAACGTGTGATTGAGTGGTTAGGAGGACAGTCATATTCCTAGCCCTTTAGGGATCAAACTTTAGGTTTGATGTTTTGGTGGCTCATAAAGGCAGAATGCTTTTCAGGAGGAGACGACGTTTCCCTCGATAGCAAGATGTCTACAGTGACTTCATCGATATTAAGACCTGTCGGCCCAGTCTGTCGAAAGTACTTATAGAGATAGGGTGTGCGTGCATATATACGTTTATATAGGAATGAGTGTATGTACATGTTTGTAAGCGTCTGCATCGCCATGTAATAACCCATAACATCAAAGTATAGATATGGTTCATGCGCCGGGACCGCACTCGCTAAGATTTAATGAAATAGAACAAACGAGATTTATTGTGATGGTTAACGATTTCCCTGACAAACACCGGTAATCCCTAGAGCTTAATACGTTTTTCAGGCTAACTTAATCATTGTTAAGATTAATAATACTTCTTTCACATACAAATTTAATAATATGCTTTGTGTAACTTGCACGTCACACATTATTATTCTAACACATACGATTTACACAGCAATTATGGGATCGTTCTCAGCTGCCAAGTTGACGTTGGGATGAGGGACGCTGATTGGGTAGCGATGTATGCATCCAGCCCATGCCTTGTCCGGTTCGGCTGCCGGGCAGATGCACTCCAAGACGGCGCTGTTGCACTTGACCCCAGCTCCCAGGCCAACCATCCACACACGGTCGCCATTCCGCACCCGACCCTTGGCCTCGACGTACGCCATCTCGTACCACACCGAGCTGCTCGACGTGTTCCCGAACCGGTGAAGCGCCATGCGAGACGGCTCCACGTGCTCGTCCGACAGCCCGAGGCTGGACTGGACCTCGTGGACGATAGCACGGCCCCCCGCGTGGATGCACACGTGATGGAACGCCTTGCCGAAGTCGGGGACGTAAGGCCTCACCTTCACCCTGCCTCGCCGGCCCAGCTTGAGCAGCAGCTTGCTGGCGACGAAGCGCAGCTGCTCGGAGAAGGGGAGCACGAGCGGGCCAAGGGCTGTGATGTTGGCCTTGAGCGCGTCGCCGGCGACCGACATGATGTCCCTGGAAAGTTTGACCCCTAAGTTGCCTTCGGCGTCCTCCTCCTGGATCGTCCGCACGAGGTGGGAGAGACGAAACCGCGCCCTGTCCTTGGACGTGGTCACGTGGACAGCAGCACGGCGGTACCGCCAACCCGGAAGAGTATGTTGGACAGCAGCATTGAACGATCCTTACCGACGTACAAGTTGGGTGTGATGATCTCCGTGGACACGACCAGAGCGTGCGCATCGTGCGCGTGGGGCACTGCATGCAGTAGGCCGGCAGCGAGCCCCAGCGAGATCACCCCCGCGCTACACCCCATCCCAGACAGATTTACCCAGCGGACATCGCCGCGAAGTTTGTATCTGTTCACGATCATGTCGCCGAGGGATGGAACGGGGGCGAAGACGCTGCAGTTGACGACGACGATGTCGACGGCATCAGGGGCGACGCCTGTCTTGGCGAATAGGTCGTCGATGGCCGAGAAGATAACCAGCTCCGCCTCGGCGCGGGCTACGGCCAAGCTGTTGTCTGGCGGGATGTAGTGGTCGCCGGGGGGCAGGCTGGTCTCATCGCCGAGACCGCTGCTTCCGAGCACGCGCATGGCGAAGCCGACAGTGCGATCGTCCGCGAACGCGGGTACGAGGCGAGCGTACTCGATGAATGTGGAGTTAGGGAAACGCCATGTGGGACTGGGAAGGAAGCAAGCATAATCCACGAGGTATACAACGCTTGGGCGGTTCACGACGGCTACCACCATGGCCAGGAGGACCAGAGAGGGCAGGAGGAGGTGGATGGGTGAGAAAGAGTAGCCGAGTAGCCGTGTATCTTTGAGGAAGATGCTGCATGCAAGGACCATGCTGGCAACAATGGGGAACAACTGCTTGCCAAGAGGTGGCAAGCCCATGGCCATTGTGTTCGCAACCCAGCGTGCTCGGAGGTGAGGATACATGGGAACAAGGGGTAGATTTTAAGAGCATCTCCAACAAACGCGCGCAGGCGCGGCGCGCTAAAAGTTTTTTACAGCATCGAAATAGCGCTTCTGAGCACGGGAGGTTTAGCAGACGCACAAAAACACGGCGCCCAACCCGGCGACCCCACATGCAGCCGCCCACGCGCACAAGTCGGCGCCCCAAATTTGCAGCCCCGCAGCCCGCGTGCACTAAATTTACAGACTCGTTTTTGTGCATGCTCTATTTTACAGCTTTTGCTGGAGCACTGTTTTTGGTCGCGCGCGCGCTATATAGGCATCTTTTTCAGCGCAGAGCTTATGCAGCGCTTCTGTTGGAGATGCTCTAACAGAGGAGCCAGTGCAACCGTCGTACTCCTAGGAGGCGAGTACTACCTACTGGTTGGCAGCCTAGGAGCCTACTCCAGAGTCCACACTCCACACCACATCACCACTTCCTATCGAGAACAGAGAGCAGAGCAGCCTTTTTCCACGACGTACTAGTACAAAGTGGTTAGTAGATACAGTACAAGTTGCTTTTCAAAATCAAGACAGACTACTACTAGTAGTGGTTGTTTAGATGTGATTTGCTGTCCTATTAACAACGAAAACTGTATAGAACAAATTTTCTCCCGGTGGCTTACCAGCGCGGCGCATTACCTGCCGTTTGATTCAGGCCGTTTGGTGGCACCGACGACATTGAAATTGTGATGTGTATGGTATTGATGTGTTATGTGGTTTCGAAATTGTATTTTGCGATACTGAAACTGTAACCTGTGATATTGAAAATTCTGATATGTGGTATTGAAATTGTACTCTGCGACAACGAAACTATGGATTGTGTCATTCATATCTGGGATCTATGATGTATGGCATTGAAATTGTAATTTGTGATATTTACGATTTGTGGTATTGAAATTGAAAATTACGATATTGAAATTTATGTTCTGTATTATTAAAATTTATGATTTGTAACATTCATATTGAAGAAATCTCCGGTTTCATCATTTGTGATATTGAGAGGGGGTGGCTATGGGTCAGGTGACTGGTTCTGTAATTTGGGTCAGTCATTTCATTTCTACAACCGGCTAAAGAATGATTGGTTAAGTTCGTCACGTGCACGGGGCGACACCAATCATGAGAAGGAGCAAGGAGCAGTGCTTGTACTTGACTGTCACGGTTACTACAACTAGGCATTGAGAAGGACTGATGTCGATATGTGCATATGCGTGAAAAGAGACAAAAGTGACCCTTTTCATAAAGTGCAGCAAATAAACCCATTTCAAGAATATTTCAGAAAATGACTCTTTTTATGACGTCCAAACCCGGGGCGCCATGCCAGACTGCACAACGCCCTGATCAAAGACGCCATACAGGTAGAACTGACCTGCCACGCCAGACATGCCCAAACGCATGAAGGCCAGGGCCGTGGCACCATGCTCAATGGCATGACGCCCAAACCGAGGGCGCCATGCAAATGGCTCATGTAGCTCGTTGCTACTTGGATGCTGGGTAAAGGTGTCTTGCCCTTTTAGTCCGTTGTTGTTTGGACCCTTGTGGTTTATTTTGCAAGAGATTAGCATCAGACTCTATGTACTGCTTACTAGTACGTTCTAAACATGTTTCTTGGACAGATTGAGAAAGCTTAACTGCAGTACTACGTGGCTCTGTTACTACTTGGTCCATTGTTTTGCTTTTGTCAGGACACAAAAATTATAGTACATTTCGTCTTTTATGTGCTGATTCAATTCAATCAAGTACTTAAGAATTCATAATTCGTGCCATATATGTGAGATCATCTTCGTAAAAGACAAAATTAAGATTTTTCTCGATAACATTCCAAAACAAAATAAGATATTTCACAATGTGCTTCCATTTATTGTTACCATTATCCCTGCTATTAAATGACAATCACAACTTTTCTAATACAACAAAAATAACTTCTTTTTTTATCTTATCAAATCACATATGTCTCTACTGCTAAAGGGGGAGTTGATAGAACATATCTGGTGCACCGGGGCAATTGGTGCTACCGGTGCACCGGACTCCATTACACATTTAGAAATGTTCGAAAAAATCCGGGAAAAATTTAGTGCATTAATACAGTATCAATGTATGTTGTAGCGAAAATTCAAATCAAAATTTGAAACATCGCCCGAGGTACAAAAATGACAAATTTGACATCAATGTGCTAATGGGCCAAAACTGAAGCCCAACTTGTGTTATGTACTATTCAATGCCAAATTTATCATTTTTGTATCTCGAGCAATGTTTCAAATTTTGATCTGAATTTTTGTGACAACATATATTGGTGTTGTGCCAATGCATTAATTTTTTTAGGATTTTTTCAAACATTTTTTGTATGTGCAACGGAGGACCGGTGCACCGGTAGCATCAATTGCCCCGGTGCACCAGATACATCCCCTCTCCTCACCAATTATTATTTTTGCCTCATCTCCCGCCACCCCCTCCCACTAGTTTATTTTCTTCCTACTGTTAAAAAATCACATCACATTAAATAGGATTAAATAGGGAGATATTGTTTCGTGCTTGCTTTAGCAGGTGCTGATTCAATTCAATCATGTAATTAGGAATTCAGAATTCGACCATATATGTGATCACCTTCCTATAAGACAGGCATAATATTTTTCTAGATAACCTTTCAAAACAAAATAAAATATTCCTCAATGTGCTTTCATTTATTGTTATCACTATCTCTACTATTAAATGACAATCACAACTTTTCGAATACAACAGAAATAACATATCTTTTTTCTTATCTTACGAAATCACACATATTTTTCTTTTCTTATCAGATCATATATATATATACTATTAAAGGAGAGTTGGTAGGCCGGTACGCACAATTTATTTTCGCCTTTCGCCTTCACCTCCCACAACCCCCCCTCCATGCTGGTTTTTCCTTCCTAGCACGCTCCCACCTCTGTTGTGGCGGGGGGGGGGGGGGGGGGGGGGGGGTCGTCGGACCGTCACGTACATGTGTTTGTGAATGCAGTCATATTATATTTATTGTCAGTTATACAGAGAGCCAGGCAGACTACATTCTCAAATCAAGTGTGTCCATTCAAACGTCAAGAAATTCGTTAAGGAAATGTGTCCTACAATACTCGGTAGGCCTTGCATAAATGAATCCACTACAAGAGGCGCATCAAATGTGTAATATCTCTATTATCAAAGGGAATACTTACGTAGTTGTCATTCATAGCAACGATTTATGCGAAAATAATTTGAAAATCGAGCCATAAATCAATTTAGGAATCAAACCATTAATGCAATTAATTAGCTAGGTCCATTTAAATAGGATTTTTTCCACACCAAATCAATTTGAAAACCAAGTCATTAATGCAATTAACTATTTATGCAAATAGATAATTATGCATACAGATAATTAGAAGTAGGGATTTTTTCTCAGTTAGGCAGATAATTAATTGAACTTTCTCACATGGCAGTTTTATTATTAGTAACATGACATTTTTATTATTAAGAGGATGGGATTTTTATTATTAAGAGGATGTCATTTTTTTTGTCAAGGATGGCATTTTTATTTATAAGAGGATGACATTTTCATTATTAAGAGGATGGCATTTTGTGTCTTTACAAAAACAAAATCATGTTTGGACCATGGCAAACTTATTGGAGTTATCTAGATAAAAACATTTTTTCTATTTAAAGTTGTCATGGGACCAATTCTGTTTGTTTTACAAATTAGAGCATGGCAATGTTGTTCTTTTGTGTGTGTTTTTTGCTTTTTATGTATAAGATTATTTGGTTAGACATTTATTTCCTCCAAAAAATGAGCTAATTTGTCTACCCTGTTTTTCAAATGCAATTCATGGGCTAGTGGAGGAACTCGATGGTTCGCTGGAACAAGGGGTGTAGCGAACGACGAAAAAGAACATGATCGTTAGCTCGATCGATACTCCTTGGGCAAACTAATTCGTTCGATGGGAGCCTCCTCGTGGTGACTGGTCGCCACTTATTGGGGTTCATTGTATTTTAAGACTCGTTAGTGTAATTTGATTACTAATTAGAAATATCAAGCGTGATTTTCTTAATCGCAAGTGCGGATCCGGCCTCCACGTCGTGCGCGGGGCTGCGCACATAGGCGCGACGCCTGCCTCGAGGGTCGAAGACGTTGGCAGGCAGGTCTGGCCAGCCCATCGCGCGGGGGGGGGGGGGGGGGGGGGGGGCACTTGCGGGTGCGCCCGATGCCGCCCAATGACGGTAGCCCCGGGCGTGCCCTTGGTCCACCCATCATGGACCGCTCAGGCGGGTTACCAGGGCACACGCCATCAGGGCAAACCAGACGGCGCGGAGAGGCCCCCGCGGCATGCCACCCAAAAACGCACGATGCGGATGGTACTCTCGCTCTCGAAGAGCCCTAGGAGGCGGGTACTTCATCGTCCTTTATATAGGAATAATTACAGGCAACAATCTTTGTTTGTCCTTGAAAAAATACACACTCAAATTGTGTTGCCTCAGGCTCTGCATCCTTTCTACTGCATCACGAGCATTACCGGCAGAAAATATGTCTCCCAACATACCACACAAATGAGGCCATGAAATTTGTTGCCATGGAATTTCAAAGGGAAAACCCTATTGGACGCTCGCTGCGGCAAAGTGTCGGGCGATCGCACAGAGCAGCCAAGCCAGCGACAAAACATGGGCCGGCCCACTTCCAGATATACACAGTCCGTCCAAACGGTTTTGGGAACCTTCTAGAAGGTACCCTATACCGGGTTTTTTCCTGTTTTGATTCTTTTCTGGTTTTTCCGGCTTTCTATTATTTTTTATTTTACTTTTTTCAGTTTTATTTTTCGTTTTTTTGGTTTCTGTTTCTTTTTCTTTTTCTCTTTCTTTTTTTCAAGTTGATTTTCCTTTTTCAAAAAGTGTCCAGAATTTTCAAAAATGATTACATTTTTCAAAATATATGAAAATGTTTCCTGTTTTCAAATTTTGTTTCAAATGTACAAAATTCGAAAAAGATGAGAATCTCAATAATTGTTCGCATTTTCAAAAATTGTCCAGAAATTTCAAAAAATGTTCTAATTCGCAAATTTTGTTCTTTTTTCGAAAATTGTTCAAAAATTTGGAGTTCAAAAATTGTTCGGAATGTTAATTTTTGTTCTCATTGTTGTTCGTGTTTTAAAAATTGTTCGGAATCTTATTTTTGTTCTGAAAATTTGTTCAGAATGTTAATTTTTGTTCTCATTTTTTCAAATTTTGTTCATGTTGTTCGTGTTTTCAAAAGTTTGGAGTTCAAAAATTGTTTGGAATGTTAATTTTTTTCTCATTTTTACAAATTTTGTTCATTTTTACTGAAAATGTTCCTGTTTTCAAATTTTGTTCATAAATTTCAAAATTTGTTCGCTCGTTTCAAAAAATGTTCGGTAATTCAAAAAATTTCACCTTTTTAAATTATGTTCACACACCAAAAACTATTTGTTTCGAAAAAAGTTCACATTTTTTTAAAAAAAATCATAAATTTTAAAAAATGTTCACATGTTTAAATTTTGTCATAAATTAAAAAATGTATGGGACTTACCACAGTGGCTATGGAATAGCTTTCCTGGCGTGAGGACAAGAGTTCGATCTGTTGCCCACAAATTTTATTTTTTATGGAATTTGGCGAACTTGTTTTACTTTCACGGCTGCCTATAGTTCTTTAAGAGTCGCGCTGCAATTCTTACAGAGTAGCGCACGTGTCGCAGTGGCTTGCGCATCGCGGGCATCTATAGAAGGTGGCGAGTTCGATTCCTACGTAGTGCGCCCTTTTTTCGCGATTTTTCATTCCGCCAAGGGCAGCGAATGGGCCGGCCCAGGTGACCCGTCTCCTGTGCGAACCTGCGACATTTTGCCGCAGTAAGCGGCACATAGGAGGTCCCATTTCAAAGGCCCCCCCGTCCCGTCCCTCGCATCGCCCCCCCGGGCGACTCGGGGGCGACTAGGGTTCCGTCGCCGCCGCCACCCCTCCAACCCTCTCCCCTCCCTCGCCGCCACCGGAGACGGCCGCCGGGATAGCCAGCAGGGGCGGAGCTGGAGCTAGTGTTACCCTGATGCACCACTTAACCATGGTGGAATTTTTTCAGTCAGTGGTGTATTGAACTAAGATATGTTTCACAGATTGTAACACGGATTATCACACATAATAGAAGTCGATGTATAAAAACAAAATGCAACAGTAAAATGCTTAATGGAATGATAAAATAAAGTACAAAGTTACTTGAAAAAGATGCCTTGCATTTTTGAATTCCAAAACACACGTTAGGCATCAAGGTTCAGTAACCTACAAGATAAGAAATATAATTAATTTTTTCAAGTAAAACATAATAAAATGCTCAAATCAAAGTACTTAAATTGCTAAAATTTTGGAAGTTACCTTTAGTATATTCTTTTCCTCCGAACCATGAAATACTCAACCACTTGATCATTGGTGACCTCTTAGGAAAAATATTTAGAAAATGCAATTGTTGCAACTTATAAAAACATACTACAAATAGTATAAGAAAAACAACAGAAAAAAAGGGATTCCGGGCATAATTCGAATTCAGCGATGACTGTAAAAATGTATTGCTATTTTGCTAAGAAAGAAAGGAAGATAAAATTACGGCGCGCGGTGGTCACGTGGGAGGCGTAGGCGTGGCCGCGTGGAAGATGCAGGCTGCAGCGTCCGCTCCGGTGTTGTCGATCGGCGGCCTGCCGGCTTCCGCTGTCGCGGCCGCGCGTACGCGTGACGGCGTGAACCGGTCACCAACCCGCCAGGACAGAGGAACAAATCAATTCGATCTCTGCGCTGTGCTCGTGCTTGGGATAGAACACAGGAGATGAGGAGTCTGGGATCGCCGATCTGGAAGATGGATCGCTAGCAACAGGAGACGAGAGATTCATCGATCGCGCGTGCGTGCTGGTCAGTTAGCGTACGTGACATGGGCCGGTGAAAGCGGAGCGAGGGAGCGTGCGTGCGGGTTGATTAGATGGGCCCTGTAGCACTGCTTCCAGCCCACCCTGTTGCCTCGGGCCATATGGCTAATAAATCCTAATAATTATTACTAAAAAAATGCTTGGATCCTGTAGCCTGTGCTACAGGATTAGCCCATTGCGCTCCGCCCCTGATAGCCAGCGCGGGCGTCGGTGAAGGTGGCGGCGGGGACTGCGGCGCTTCGTCCCTCTCGGAGGCCATTGGTACTTGGGGCGGCGGCCCCTGCCGGTGAGGCGGCGTCGTCGTGCGACCGGCGGCGTTTGCAGGCGGTATGCTGGCCAGCGTGCTCGGCCATGAGGGCGGCGGGCCGCTGGTGGAGTTCCGGTCGCGGCGCGGATCTCATCTGCGTCAGATCTGGAGGTACGAGATCCCGTCTCCCTGCCGCCTCTCTCGCTCTGTACGTCGTGGACTGCGATTCGCTCGTTGGCTCCGGCGTTGGTGAGCTTGGTGGAGTAGCGTGGGGCCCGGGGGAAACCCTGGCTGGCTTGGCTGGCCCGGCAGCGGCGACGGCCAAGGGCGCCACTTTCTGCCATGGGGGCGCTGCTGAGGTCCCCAACTCTCCACTCCGACCTCCTGCCCGGGTGAAAACCCACAATCCCATGTGGATTTGGCGACGGCGGCGCCTTGCGCGTCGTGACCTTCCTGAAGGCGTAGTCAGGGGTGTAGGGGCTCGGATGGGAGGACACAGGCACGGGATTGAGGTTGCTTGTGTCTCGAGCTTGTGCGGATGCGGGGTGGGCTGTAGGCACCGTCGTCTTCTACGGTGGTGCTATGCCGCCTTGCCTCTCGCATATTTACTCGGTTCCCTGCTGCCTCCTCTTCGGCGTCCGACTCCATGAAGCTTTCCTTCTCCAACTAGTTGGGCGTGGACAGTGGCGGTGCTGCTGGCACGGCTTACCCCAAATCGAGGTGGTCGCCCTAGGTCCACCGTGCGATGGGAGGGCGGCATCCTTCTAGCTCTCGGGTGAGCTTCTCTGAATCTCGACGGTACGGCGCCTACGAGCCATGGCGAGGGGGTAGGGTCCCTCTTCGGTGACAGAGAAGGAAGATGATGTTTTCCCTCCTACCCTAGGTGCTCCTGGAGCAATGTCCATCTTCGACGGCCGGATTTGTCATGCCCTGCTGCTCCGTCCTTGATTTGTAGGTTACTAGTGTGGAGAACTCTGCCTCTAGCAAGCTGTAATCCTCATTTTCCTTTCTTAAGTTAGCTTGTGTAGGCTGTGGTTTTGGTCTGCTTCTCAGCGTTCCCCTTTGTATCAGTTTGGTCGTCGTTCTCTGGGTCGTATGATGTAACTCCTGGCCGGTTGATGGCTTTGTTAATTCAAAGCCGGGCTCTTGGCGAGTCTTCGTTCAAAAAAAAAGGCCCGTTCGGAAGTGACGCAGCTTCGCTGTTTGGCGCCGCGCGCCAGCATTCCGCGGTGGAGCGCAACCCGTTCGGGCGTGGCCTCCAGCTCCTCCATCGGCTGGCTGGGCTGCATAAAAAGAAATTCGAGCAGTGGAGCTGCAGGATTGGGCCCATTTTGGAGGACGGGCTGGAAAAGGATGGGTTCTCGCAGTGTTGGACTGGGCTACGTCCACTTTGTGTGTGTGTGTTTTTTTTTTTGTTTTTTTCTACGATTGAAGGTGAACAGAGAGCTAAACAGAGAGGGTTTTGGCTGTATTTTGTCTATACAGAGAGCCTTTTTGCCAGTGAAAGTGATATGGGCATAGAAATTTTATAATTTGACACAAAATATACATTTTTCAAGATGAACAAGTTAACAATTGGAATCAAATAAGATTTGAGACATGTCATACCGCAAAAGCATCAACTTTGTGCATATGTTTGCGAATCAAAATGGCTACAGATCTCTAAACACATGTCCCCGCAAAAGAAAAAAACATCTCTAAAGACATGAACATAACTTTTGAGCTCAAACAAGCAGCCGTAAGACCCACCGGGATACGTTTTAAATCTGGTGACTGGCATATATTACCGGATGATAACATCGGAGCTCGGAAAAAACTGCTAAAACAGTGCAAAAGAGTTTTAGTTTACATCATGATAATTGCATGTGAATAGCCCGGGAACTCACACATCATAGCCTGGAAGCTTGAGAGCATAAACAAAATGTAACACCCAACTGAGATAAGTTTTGGAGCCAATAACAATATGTAAACATCATGGTAACTCACATATTACTGGATGATGATAGCTTCATAGCTCGGAATAAGATGGCGAAAACGTTCCAAAAGGGTTTTTTACGTTTCATCGCGCCGGTAACTACTTGTGAATAGCCCGATAACTCCCGTAGCGTAGCATACTAGCATGGGCATCAATGGTGGATCATCAAGGATTAATGGTGGATCTGCAGCTTGAAGACTCGAAACTACTACTACTACTACTTAGTGCACGCAGTGCAGAAATGCAGATCGCCCAGCGGCCAATCAAACCATCACCTTAGCCAAGAAGAAGAAGACGAGAGCGTGCAGCGTGCTCTGCGCACCGACCCTTTGTAGCAGGGGCACCCGCGCCGGCGCGCTCGCAGTGGCAGGGGCGGTGGCGACGGCGACGTCGAAGCGCAGGTAGCAGTCGAAGCCGACGACGGCGCCCGCCACGCCGTCGCGCCACGCCTCGAGGCCCCAGCAGCAGGTGTCCCCTGCCCGCGCCGACTGCCGGGGGCACCAGGTCCGGGCGCAGGTCTCCGCCACCCGCGCCGAGTACTGGACGCACCAGGCGCACTCCTCCGCCGTGCGGTCCCGCGCGCACTGCGCCAGCACGCGCACCGTGCTGTTCTTCCTGTAGTCGCTCGCCGCGGCGGTCCAGTCCACGGCCACCTGCATCCCGGCGTTGATGGCCGCGACCGGCCCCATGCGCCACGCCAGGTCGGCGAGGCTCTGCAGCTCGTAGGAGGTGCTGGTGATGAGCGCGTCGGCGCCGGAGATGATGCGCGCGCGGAAGCTGTCCAAGTTGGGCGAGGAGTCGTTCGCGTCGGCGTAGGACGCGAAGCAGGCGTGATGGATTGGCCCAAGGGAGAACACACACATACTGTGGAAGAAGAACACGCAGAGACACTTTCTGGCACCGCACACACTTGTGCCCTTTTCTCATTGTTCGACTTACTCAACACAACTGATTACAATGCCTTAAATAGCCGGCCCAACCCAGCTAACCACGCACGCACTAAGCCACTAACGGGCATGCACACACTCACACGATCCCACTAACTACTTGACCCACTAATCTCTCCACTAACTGCACGCTCACATACAGACTTGAGTCACTTGCAAGTTTCTGCGGATAGCCGGATAGACCTCACGCGGTGCATGCCACAACTACTGCGACCGCTTCTTTCTCTATTTCTATCTGCACACAACTCGGCCGCCCGGACTCCTCTCAGCCTTACACATGCAGCTAACTAACTCATCATACCTAGCTTTGCATTG
This sequence comes from Elymus sibiricus, assembly GCA_039707655.1. Classification (NCBI taxonomy): domain Eukaryota; kingdom Viridiplantae; phylum Streptophyta; class Magnoliopsida; order Poales; family Poaceae; genus Elymus; species Elymus sibiricus. The sequence goes on along the minus strand of CM077666.1, from coordinate 129,516,537 downwards.
TGCATGTTGAACGCAGCTCCACATGCACACACTGCCGCAGCCTCGACTAACACGAGAAAACTCTAAACTTAACACTAATAACGAGATTGGTTCCAACAATCACCTCCCCAATCTTGTTATTGCTTATTCCTCTCTTGAAGCCCATGGCCGTCGATGTCGTCGGTGCAACACGCAGACGGCCTCCATTGCCATCTTGTCGTGCCGATTGTCGTCGCCGCCGCAGGCCTCCCACGAGAGGCGCACCTCCTACGCCTTCACCACGAGCGTGCCGCCATGACATGCTCGCTGACGCATGTTCACCACCGGTGCCGCAACTCGCCGGTGACTCACCTCCATGTTGCCGCCGATGACGCACCTCGTCGACGACTCGCACATGTTCATCACCGGTGGCGCAACTCGCCGGTGACTCCTCTCCGCGTTGCCGACGATGACACACCTTGTCGACGGCTCCGACGCGGATGATGAACTCCTCACGGCAATGGCCTCCGCGCCACCGCCCTGCTGCCACCGGTGTCGCAGCTTGCCGGGCAGCATACCTTTCTCCGTAGAACGTGACGCAGCTAGACGACGACGGAGACTCGGACCTCGAACGCACGAGGCTCTGATACCAAATGATGGATTGGCCCAGGGGAGAACACACACATACTATGGAAGAAGAACACGCAGAGACACTTTCTGGCACCGCACACACTTGTGCCCTTTTCTCATTGTTCGACTTACTCAACACAACTGATTACAATGCCTTAAATAGCCGGCCCAACCCAGCTGACCACGCACGCACTAAGCCACTAACGGGCATGCACACACTCACACGATCCCACTAACTACTTGACCCACTAATCTCTCCACTAACTGCACGCTCACATACAGACTTGAGTCACTTGCAAGTTTCTGCGGATAGCCGGATAGACCTCACGCGGTGCATGCCACAACTACTGCGACCGCTTCTTTCTCTATTTCTATCTGCACACAACTCGGCCGCCCGGACTCCTCTCAGCCTTACACATGCAGCTAACTAACTCATCATACCTAGCTTTGCATTGTGCATGTTGAACGCAGCTCCACATGCACACGCTGCCGCAGCCTCGACTAACACGAGAAAACTCTAAACTTAACACTAATAACGAGATTGGTTCCAACAAGGCGTCCGTCCAGATGCCCGCGCGCCGGCCGCGGCCGCCGCAGCCGTCGGCGAGCTTCCTGGCCGCGGCGGTCAGGCACGCGCGGCACTGGGACGGCGTGGCGTACCCGAAGCAGAGCCCGCGGGCGAACGCGACGTCGCGGCCGACCACTCCAGCGGAGCGCAGGGAGGCGAAGCCCGTGGGTGCGGCGGCGGCGGGGAGCTTGGCGAGGAGGGAGAGCGCGTTGGCGCGGAAGGCCGTGGCGTTCTTGGCGCTGCTGGCGTTTGCGGTTGCCTGCGCCTGCGGCGGGTGGCACTGGATCAAAGTGGGGGTGAGGCGCGGGCGCTCCTCCGAGGCCGCCGCGGCGGCGACGAGGACGAAGAGGAGGAGGAGGAGGAAAGGAGGCGGCGAGCTCGCCATTGCCGGTCTCGTGCTGTGGCGCTCGCGTCGGCAGCTAGCTAACTGGTGAAGTGGTGATGGAGGTAGTAGCAGAGCAGGTGGGGACTGCAGGACAGGAGACGAGACGCTCAGACGCGGAGGAGCTTTGGTGTTGGCCGGCGCCTTCCGCGTAGCTTCGCCCTGTACGGCGAGTCTGCTTGTGACGAAAATGGAGAGACGAAAGAAGAGGTTGCCCCGAGGACCCGAGCAGTTTTGCCATTCCGGGCGTCTCTCTCATCATACTCCTGCCTGCCTGCTCGCTTTATGACCGACCCTTTGAACATGCAATGGCAGCGTGAAAAAGCAGAGACTTGCTGCAGAGTATTTAGTGACCGGTGTTCACAGGAAATTTCTACAGCCAACTACTACCTGCATTTTGGGAAGAGATGAGCAAAGGAAAACCAACAAGGGTTTGCCAAAGAGGTTCTAAGAGCAACTCCAACGCGCCCACCCAAACGGACGCGCGCTTTGTCCGCATTTTGTCCGTTTGGGTCGGCATGTCCGCTCGCTTTTGTGTTTGGGTCGGCGGGGTGGCCAACGCGCCGACGCATTTTTCGCCCGCGCGGCCTGCCTACGTACTATTCTTATTGTGTTTTCTTTTTTTTGGCATCCAAACCATTTTCTCATTAAACACATTTTCGATACATACATACATCTTGCTAGTTGGACATCCGTAGATCAACAATGAAGACATAGAGAAGATATTAGTCCAACTAGTGGGAGCAGTTATGGAAGTTGGACATCTTCTTCGAATATGTCTTTGCGTCTAGTCTGTAGGACTTGACCTTACACTGCCCGGTATGTCTTTGCGTCTAGAACTTCCATAACTGCTCCCACTAGTTGAACTAATATCTTCTCTATGTCTTCATTGTTGATCTACGGATTCTTGAGTTTTACAACTTCTTTCTTCTTCGAATCTAAAGAAGTAGACGTTGCTTCCCCTTTGGTCTCTTCTTTAGTATCATCTCTAGCTTCAATTAGAGCAAACTTGCATCCGTCCTACGCACAAAATAGAGCAAGTATAAGCTACCGAAATAGAGCAAGTATAAGCTACCGAGAGCAAAACCGGGCATGAAGCACCTACCCCATCTTTCATGCACTTGACGAACACCCGTTGAGGATGCTCCGGCAACAGTGAGCCGGCAAGCCTCTGGGCCAGCAACGACCCAGACAGACGGCCGGCCGTGGCTTTGCTGGCCAAACGACGACGAGGTAGATCTGAGCGGCTAGAGGAGGACTCGACGCCTGCATGCAGCGCCAAGGCATTGCCGCGGCTGTGTGGTCCGGCACCCGGCCAATCCATGGCATGGCGCAGCCGCCGGCGGCCGGGCCACGCGAATCCGGCCGGCAGTATGGGCCAAATCCCGCCGCCGCAGATCTACCGCTTCGCCTCCCGCAACGACTACCGGAACCCGCAAATCCGGTGAGCTGGAGGCACATAAGCCGAAGGGGTGCTGTGGGAGGAGGAGGGAATGGTGGCCGGAGTAAAATGGGCGGCGGGGTAGGGTTTGTGCACTGGCGGGCCGAGTGCGGGGGAATAAATAAGGGGACGCTGTGCCGCCGACTAGCGGGCCAGGGCAAGGGATAAGCTTGCGAGCCGCGTGGCCAGGCGGGCGAGCCGCGTGTCCGCGCCGACGCAAATGAGACCCAAATTTGGGCCCGAATGGGTCGGCAGGCGGACGAAAAGCGGACGCGCGTCCGTTTGGGTCGGCGCGTTGGGCCAACTTTTGTGTCCGCGCCGACCCAAACAGACACGCGCGGACGAAATGGGTCGGCGCGTTGGAGTTGCTCTAACCATAGAAAAAGAAAAGCACTGAAGATTAAAAGAAATCTGAGCAGGAAATTCTCTTTCAGATGGTTCCTCAAATTTATGTATCTACTATATATGTAAGCATATATACACACTCAAATTGTGTTGCCTCAGGTCCTCCGTCCTTTCCACTGCATCATGAGCATTCCCAGCATAGCACACTAATGAGGCCATGGAATTTGTTGCCCCTGAAGCAGGAAACTGCTCTCCCGCTAAAATGAGTCATCACCAAACTGACCCCTTGTTTAGCTGCTTCAAAAATCTTGAAGAAATCACAAGAATAAAACCAAGGATTTTAATTTTACAAGATAATAATATCATCAAGAAAAGGAAGATATAATATCATCAAGAAACAACCAGCAACACGCACATCAGAACTACATAACATCCATCCCTTCTTAACATGAACTGGACTTGTTTACTGTGTAGCAGCACCACATTCACAGGCATACACCTATGTATGCAGGAACTTCCTACACCACTAACCCCTACTCCTGCACTGATACGAGATGCTACAGCCACAGGTTCTGCAAAACAGGGAGGGATCTCCCTCCCCCTTGCGCTCATGCATGTTCACCACACGGGACAAAATTACATGCACTCGCAGCATATGCTACCGTGGGGGGAAACCACCACTCTACCAGACTATGGCTGAAATCCCAGCATAATGCGCAGCTCCTCAAGGCGCAGCTCCTTGTCCTCCTTGTTGCCTCCTTTCTTCCTGAACGCGCCGCTGATCAGCCGCTTCTTCCTCTCCTGCAGCTCCAGGACCCTCTCCTCGATGCTGTTCTTCACGATCAGCCGCACCACCTTCACCGCTTTCTTCTGCCCGATCCGGTGCACCCGGTCCATGGCCTGCTCCTCCGTCCCGGGGTTCCACCAGGGGTCGAACAGGTACACCGTCGACGCCGCTGTTAGGTTCACGCCAGCTCCTGCAGCCTTCAGGCCGGCCAGCAATACGGTTGGGGCATCGGGGCCGACGACCGCAAACTGCTTTATAACATCTGACCTCTTCTTCACGCTCATGGTGCCGTCAAGACGTAGTATTTTGAAGCCTGCTCTTTTCAGTGGTCCTTCGAGCAGAATCAACATCTTCTGGAACTGGGAAAAGACTACGGACTTTGATGAAGGGTCTTCCTTCCGTGAACGCTTCAGTAGCTCCAGCAGGGCTTGCACCTTGGAAGAGAGAGGTTTGTCAGAGTCAAGACTGCCCGAGTCATCGTCATCAGGATGTTGTACCGCCGGAGCAATAAAGAGGTCTTCTTTCGATAGGGAGCGCCGACATATCGGACAACGGGAACTAGCGCTCTTGAGAATTTTTAGGATGCAGGTTTGGCAATATATGTGAGTGCAGCTTGTTATAACAGTTGTAGATGGAGGAGACAAGCAAATCGGACAGTCGAAGTCCTCTCCATCAGCAACCAATGAGGCAAGCTTCTTCAACAACTCGGGGCTTTTAGACACATCTGCAACAAAGGTAACAAATTTCTCTATAAGCACCAACAAAGATAGTTCCAAAGTGAAAAGTACAAGAACAATGACAGACATAATTGTGTTGCAGCACGACATAGAAATTTAGGGATAAGAATAACTGAACAGGGATAGGAACAATTGATTTCATCATTCCTTATTTGTTACAGTGGCAAAAGTAACAATATATTATCAACAAAAAGTTGAAAACGATATATTCCTGCTCAATGCAAACTTCATTTCTAAAGCGCGTATTAAATTGATACCAATCATCATGCACAATAGTATTATTATTGAGTCAAGCAATTCCTACAATCAACCTAGGTTATTAATACGGATCACTGCCCCTAATAGTCAACGTAACTTGTATGGGATTTGAAAACAAAAGTCTGATTTAATATTTTCTGGATGATAACACCTAAAGTAAGATTTTTTTGCCACCCTGATAGTACCAACAAATTTTCTTCAAGGTGTGAGAAATTTTTTGCTATGCAATGGTCTAGGGATATTGCTGCAATAAGCAAATGTATTCAGTGGCTTAGAAAGGTTTATCGGCAAAGCCACCATGACTATTGTACTGTGGACCTGTGGCAACTGATATCAAGTTCTAGTGAAAAAATAATCATAATCCTTTTGCAAGGTAACTACTCGCTCTGTATCTTATAACAAGCCTTGCAATATAACAAAATTATTGAATAACTACCAATCCACTTACTAACATTGGTTCTTCTTGAATAGATAAACGAACAGCACTTAAGTACTTGCTAGTTGGATGCTAATACAGTACACCGATCTGTTTTCTGAGGAAGTAAGACAAAAGTTCATTCAGATGCTAATATACTATAACTCACATGTGATGATTCTTTAACAGCAAGATGATTCATTAAAATCATTATATTGTAAGTGTCAAATGTGGCAAATGAAATATCAATTTGTCTATACTAATATCATCATAACAAAAAAGCATGAATACAAAAACACAGAAGTCTATACCTTCAAGGGTGTTGGCAGGAAGCCATGATTTAATGTCAAAAGGGCACAGTGCTACATCATTGCAGAGCTGGCGTAGCCTCAGAATCAAAAAAAGCACGGTTGAGTAATTACGCAATATCGAATCTCTGTCACCAAACTCCATCATTTTGTTTCTCCCTTCCGATTCCATCTGATCATAACACTCCCGTTCCTCTGCAGAAAGCTCAATGTAACACGCTACAACAGTTTTAGGTCGAATGGCAACCACACTCTTGCTTCCACACTCTGTTTCTTTGGTTCTGCGCAATGAGATAGCACCTAGCAGGTTCTGCAATACACAGAGAAGAAATTTACCTTGCAGAAATGAAAGATAGCATCAATTGTTTGAGATCCCATTCAAACACCATTATACCAGCACTAATTGCTTTTCCCAAATGAAGAATGCCAAACATTGAATAGCACAATCGACATAATGGAAAATAAGATGTGCATGTAAACGCACTATGATGGGCTGATGGCAAGTGGTAAGCGAATTTGATGCGCAAGAGCCTATACAAATATCAGGAACAAAACCTATAGGAGGATATGTACTGCAAGCAAACAGCATGGGTGATAACTTTCTAATCCTAGGAGCTGGTTTGCTGGTCATCACCTTCAATGTTCAAAAACATTTGATGCAACTTGCTATAATTCCTAGTTCTTTACAAATGTGAAATGACGAAAATGGTGTAATGAGAAGAAAGGGACAACCGTCTTACTTGTAATCGTGACAACCCAGCCTTATTCCCTTTCTCCAGGGGAAGCTGGATTAAGCTCTGCCAGTAGCTCTTGACTGAGAAAGGCTCAAACTTCAAAAACGCCATAAGCGGGTACAAATCCAATGAGCTGTTCTGAATTGGCGTCCCTGTGACTACCCACCGCCTCTGCGCATTCAAAGCAGTCACCGCACGGGTCTGCAGAGCTGCAGAGTTCTTGATAATATGGGCCTCATCCAGAATCACCCGGAACCAGTCGATATCATTCACAGGTGAGCCCTCCTGGCCAAATTCCGTGCCCAAGACGCTGTAAGTGGTAATCACAATGTCATACTTCAACAGCACCTTCTTATCTTTTGTTCGCTGCCCATGGTACATATACACCTTCAAGCTGCCTGCATTCGTATGCTCCTCCAGTTGTGTCACCCAAGACGAGAAAACCGAAGGCGGGCACACCACAAGTGTCGTCCTCGATCCCTCCTCCGAATCATCAATCTTCCTCCTCTTGGTCCCTTTGGCCTTCCCCCCTCCCGCATTGCGAGCTTTACTTCGGGCAATCAATGACAACAGCGTGAGAGTCTTGCCAAGCCCCATATCATCGGCGAAAATCCCGCCTCTTAGTGGTGGCGGCCGCTGCTTGGTATTCTGGCTGGTAAGCACGTTCTCGTAGCCCCCATCTTTATCTTCTTTCCAGAATGGCGGCAGGTCGCAGGACTCCTCCCTGTGCACCAGCCATCCCAGGGCGACCTTCTGGTGCTCGAACAGGTCTGACACCACGACATCCTCTGGAGGCTCCAGAGGCTCAATCCGGCTCTCACCTTCCTTCCCCACACGCGCGAACAGCTTATCGACATCCCGGTCGGATTTCTTGGTCTGTTCTTGCACGATGGCGGACTGGGACAGGGCGAACTCGATGTGGTTCGGGTCGATGAGGACGAGACCGCTGCCGTCGATGGCCTCGCGGACGATGGCGGCGGCGGCTGGGCGGGCGAAGAGGTGGATCTGGCAGGGGAGCTTGTAGAAACTGGGGCCGGTCTTGGAGGACCGGCCCTGGGGCACGACGACGTGGGTGTTGGCGACGAGGTGGGAGTCGAGGAGCGGGGCGAGGACCTTGGCGGTGCGGCCCTCGATGTGGCCGACCTGGCGGCCGCGGGTGTTGTGGACGGCGATGGCGTTGCTGTCGAAGCGGTTGAGGGGCTCGCGGACGAGGAAGGGCCTCTCGCCGGCGCCGAGGGTGCCGGTGTAGTGCTTGAGGCCGACGATCTTGGCGACGATGAATCCCACGAGGTAGGGCTCGTTGTCGTCGCCCCCGCGGGAGGAGGAGGAGGAGGCGGCCATGGTGGCGGCTGCGAAGGAAGGAAGGAAGGAAGGGAGGGGTTTGAAACCGAAAAGGCGGTGGAAGCGGAGAGGTGGGGAGAGGTTTGGGGTAGGGTGAAAGAGTGGGGAAATTTTACCGACCGCAGAGTATGGATGGATTAATGTCAGGGACTCCAGGGGAAATACCTTGGTGCTCCCGGCCTCCCGGGTGCGCCAAATAATTTAGTAATTCTAAAAAATTAAAAAACTGATTTTTTTTAAATCAAATATAATCATGTATTGTATTTGTATAAAAAATTGGTTAAAAAATGATTCTCGTTGACTTCAGGGCAAAAAAGCCAAATCTATGGCGGCAATATAGCATGAATATCACTTGTATATAGCGTTTTTTATCGAATCTTTGACACAGAATACAATGAAAGTCATTCCCTGCTGAATATTTTTATACGAGTGCAATACTTGATCATGTTGATACAAAAGAAGTTTGAGAATTTTTTGAATTTATAATAACTAAATTACTTTTACATATAGGGTGCACGCGCAGGGAATCCAGTGCCTTTTAATTCGTTTCTCCGAAATTACAACCGGACTTAGCAAATTCGGTCCCCCTAAACGTCTGTGGACGCGTGTCCGTGGACGGTGACCGATCACCCCTCAAATGTCCTCTTCCACGACCGTCGACTAAGTACCTTATTAGCAAATCTTCAAATTCATACAATTACATGCAACGTAAAGTCTAGTCTAATCTTCGCCGGTGTCGTCCTTATTATTCCCTTCCGTGCCCATGTCCGATAGCCGTGACACCCCCGAAGTGAAGGTTTGGTCGGTGGCGAGGAAGAGTAGGACATGGGGCATGGACTGGCCCACATGAGACACGAGGGTCGTCGTCTCCCATGCCCTACTCTTCCTCGTCCGAGCCCCCGGCCTGGATGTCACCGATCGACGTGAGGTCCACGATAGAAGTATACAGGGCGGCCTCATGGTCGGATATCGGCTCCACCACCATGCGGATGCGCACGCCAGTGGGTGCTAGTCACCTGTTGCAGCACCGCGGCGCGTGCGACCCTGTCTCCACGACTTGCGCCAAAAAGCTGCAACCGCCTCCCGCACCCTCTTCCTCGCACAGCGGGCACACATCTCCATAACACCAGACTGCAATGGAAGGTTCGTTTTGCGGAAAAAAAAACGACCAAAAAAAGAACCATAAACCCATAACACAGGGAGGCAAAGGTCCGGTGAGCAATTTCACGTGTATGGAGCAAATGAAGCGGACAGTAGGTCGCTCAGCCTTTAAAAATTAAATTGCCACAATACCATTAGTTGAAACTGAAATAGCACTAATCAAAATCAAGGTGTCATGAATTAAGTGTAGCACATAGATGGTTATGTTCTCTGTGTGAAACCAGTCCACTAGGATTCAAGATTTCAAGTCCTAAACTTGACAGACATATTCTGTTAGCCAAACTGTAAATAGCGTTTTCTTCTTCTTTTGATTACAGTCAAACTGTGAATAGCTTGTCAGCCTTTTGGTATTCCAAGGTTACCCCTGTCAAATCTATCCCTAAAGCCCTGTTTGGATTAGCGTGTTTCTGTCGAGTACACCTGTAAAAAATACACACCTCCTGCCGTCGGTTTCGTTTCGGGCCGGAAATCACTTGTGACCGGTATAATACACCTGTAAATTTGACATCTCCGTATTGCAATACACCGCATCCAAGCGCGGCCTAACCAAAAAAACTAATCCTTCCCACCCTCTCCTCTACCAGCCATGGCGGCGGGCCGAGCCGTGCCGCGCCGGCGCTGGCTCCTCCCGGCCGTCCTCCCTCTCTAGTTCCGCCGCCCTCCCTTGGTTCTGCCTCCCGCCTCTGCTCCCCCTGGCTCCGCCGCCTGCCCCTGCTAGTCACTGCGCCATTCCCATTCTCCGGTCGTAGCTTTCCATTCTCTACTTGTTAGTTACTGCGCCATTCCCATGGGTAGTCCCGGCGGCGCCGCTCTCCAGAGGCACGCGGCCGTGGCCGTGCTTCGCGCAGCGGCGGCCATCGGCAATCTGTCCGCGGGCAAGGCAGTCCACGCGCAGACGGTCAGAGCCGCCCATTTCGACGTCGTCCTGCACAACCACCTCATCGCCTTCTATGCCAAGTGCGGCCGCCTGGGCCTCGCCCGCCAGGTGTTCGACGCAATGCCCTCCCGGAACCCAGTCTCCGGGAACCTCCTCATGTCTGGATACGCTTCCTCCGGGCAACACGAGGACGCGCTCGCGCTGCTCAGGGCGGCCGACTTCAGCCTCAACGAGTACGTGCTGTCGACCGCCGTGTCCGCGACGGCCCATGTCCGGAGCTATGACATGGGGAGGCAGTGCCATGGGCATGCTGTCAAGTCTGGGCTGGCGGAGCACCATTATGTCTGCAACGCGTTGCTGCATATGTACTGCATATGTACTGCCAGTGTGCTCATGTGGAGGATGCGGTGAAGGTGTTCGAGGGTGTGTCCGGCTTCAATGCGTTCGCATTCAACTCGATGATAAATGGGTTTCTTGACAAGGGGAAATTTGATTGCTCCGTCAGTGTTGTGAGAAGCATGGTCGGAGAAGTTGAGCAATGGGACCATGTGTCGTATGTCGCGGTTCTTGGGCATTGTGCTAGCACCAAAGAGTTGCTGCTTGGTCGTCAAGTGCATGCCCATGCATTGAAGAGGAGGCTCGAGCTAAGTGTGTATGTGGGCAGCGCGCTTGTTGATATGTATGGGAAATGTGAGTGTGCATGTGATGCTCATTCCGCATTCGAGGTTTTGCCAGAAAAGAATGTTGTTTCTTGGACAGCTGTTATGACTGCTTATACCCAAAATGAGTTGTTTGAAGAGGCATTGCAGTTATTCTTGGACTTGAAAATGGAAGGAGTCCGACCAAATGAGTTCACTTATGCCGTGGCTCTGAACAGTTGTGCTGGTCTTGCAGCCTTGAAAAATGGCAATGCACTCAGTGTCTCTGCTATGAAAACTGGGCATTGGGGTGCTCTGTCTGTCTGCAATGCTCTCATTAACATGTATGCAAAAAGTGGCAGCATAAATAATGCATGGAGAATCTTCCTTTCTATGCCATGGCGTGACGTGGTATCTTGGAATTCGATCATAATAGGCTATGCTCATCATGGCCTTGCAAGAGAAGCCATGTCTGTATTTCATGATATGTCGTTTGCTGCAGAAGCCCCATCCTATGTGACCTTTGTTGGGGTGCTGTCAGCTTGTGCACAGTTGGGACTTGTAGACGAAGGACTGTACTACTTGAACGTTATGATGAAGGAAATGGGAATAACACCTGGAAGAGAACATTACACTTGCATGGTTGGTTTGCTGTGCAGATATGGACGCCTAGATGAGGCAGAACAGTTCATATTGAGCAATGATATTGGAACAGACGTTGTTGCATGGAAATCACTTTTAGGTTCTTGCCAGGTATATAGAAAGTATGGCCTGGGTCATCGAGTAGCAGAGCAGATCCTTCAGTTGAAGCCCAATGATGTAGGAACCTTTGTTTTGCTTTCTAACATGTATGCAAAAGCAAATCGATGGGTGGTGTTGTGAAGATCCAGAAGCTAATGAGAGAGAGGGGTGTTAGGAAAGAGCCTGGTGTTAGTTGGATTCAAGTAGGAAGTGAGTGATACGTTTCCGTCGTATCTACTTTTCCAAACACTTTTGCTCTTGTTTTGGACTCTAATTTGCATGATTTGAATGGAACTAACCCGGACTGACGCTGTTTTCAGCAGAATTGCCATGGTATTGTTTTTGTGCAGAAATCAAAGTTCTCAGAATGAGCTGAAACTTTCTGGAGATTTTTTATGAAATTAATAAGGAATATTGGAGCAAAGAACCACCGGAGAGGGGCACCAGGGTGGCCACATGGCACCAGGGCGCCCCCCCGGGGCGCGCCCCAGTGCCATGTGGGCCCCTGGTAGCCCATCTGGCCCAACTCCCAAGCCTATAAAATCATATTTGCCCAGAAAAAAAATCAAAGAGGAAGAATTATCGCGTTTCACGAGACGGAGCCGCCGCCACCTCCTGTTCTTCATCGGGAGGCCAGATCTGGAGCCCGTTTGGGGCTCCGGAGAGGGGGATCTTCGATCTTCGTCATCACCAACCTCTCTTCATCGCCAATTCCATGATGCTCCTCACCGGGAGTGAGTAATTCCTTCGTAGGCTCGCTGGTCGGTGATGGGTTGGATGAGATCGATCATGTAATCGAGTTAGTTTTGTTAGGGCTTGATTCCTAGTATCCACTATGTTCTGAGATTGATGTTGCTATGCTTAATGCTTGTCACTAGGGCCCGAGTGCTAGGGCTGGACCAAAAGCTCGTAGCTCGCGAGCTTAATGAGCGCTCGATAGTTCGGCTCGTTAAGCTCGTGGCTCGCTTCTTAATGAACAGAGCCAATCGTCGATTTTAGCTCGTTAAGCTTAACGAGCTTAACGAACAAGCTAATGAGTTTCACGAGTAGCTCTTTAAGCTCGTTAGTAACAACACAACAAATATTTTCATCTAGCGTGACAAAATTTTCATAGCACCTCAGCCCATCTATTCAACTAATCTACATAGGAGGCAACAAACTAGTGCATTTCTTTTTATAGTCACTATATTCCCTCTTAAAAACCACATCTACACACTCACCATGTAGACGGTAACACATCAGAATATGTTAATGAGCGCTCGCGAGCGCTCACGAGCTTAACGAGCTTCAAACGAACCGAGCCGAGCAGGGTTTTCTGCTCGTTAATCTTAACGAGCTTAACGAGCCGAGCCTTAACGAGCACGAGCTTAACGAGCACGAGCTTAACGAGCCGAGCAGCTCGTTAGTCCACCCCTACCGAGTGCCATGATTTCAGATCTGAACCGTTTATGTTTTCACCAATATATTTGTGTTTTATATCCGATCTTGCAAGTTGTATGCACCTGCTATGTGTTATGATCCGCATCCCCCAGGGTGACAATAACTGGGATTCTTTCCGGTGATTACCGTAGTTTGAGGAGTTCATGTATTCACTATGTGTTAATGCTTTGTTCCGGTTCTCTATTAAAAGGAGGCCTTAATATCTCTTAGTTTCCTTATGGACCCCGCTGCCACGGGAGGGTACGACAAAAGATGTCATGCAAGTTCTTTTCCATAAGCACGTATGACTATTTACGGAATGCATGCCTACATTATATTGACGAACTGGAGCTAGTTCTGTGTCGCCCTAGGTTATGACTGATATATGATCGATATCATCCAACACATGTTCATCATTACCGATCCAGTGCCTACGAGTTTCCACATACTGCTGCTTGCTAAGTTACTATTACTGTTGCTACTGTTACACTTGCTACAAATCTGCTACTGTTACCGTTACTGCTACTACTGCCACTTTGGTTACTTGCTATTAAACTATCATACTATCTTGCTACTAATCACTTTACTACAGATATTTAGTCTCCAGGTGTGGTTGAATTGACAACTCAACTGCTAATACTTCCAAGTACTCTTTGGCTCCCCTTGTGTCGAATCAATAAATTTGGGTTGAATACTCTACCCTCGAAAACTGTTGCGATCCCCTATACTTGTCCCTTCCAGCCACCTCCCTTCTTCCACCTTAGAAAAATTCGTGCTCTGTTCTTGCCCGTGTTTGAGCTCACCTTGCTGCCATTTTCGATCTCTTTGCTCAGAACTCCGTTTCTGAAACTGTTTTGAGGAACTGTTCCTTGGTATGTGACTCCTCCAATGCTCCAATTAGTTTTTGTTTTAGTGGTTTATATTTTGCATATTTAGCTACTCTTGGTGCTGCAGAAAATGAGCTTGCATGTTGAATTCTTTGAGTGCTAAGTAGTTTGAATGCTTGATATGGCCTCTAGGCACTTGTATGAGTAGTTGCTATCAATCTTGTGAAGTTTTGTTAACATCTTTTTGTGGACCAAAATTTTTCAGAAATTTGTTCAAGAAAAGATGAACATATTCAGGAGTTCTTCTAGGAAGAATGCCAAGGGGATTCAGGGAGAGTCTTTGGACAATGATCTCTACTTACCCCGCGATGCGGAAGTTCGGTCATGCGAATGGCCACATGTACCCTTCATGGATGAAGCCGGCTTCCACCACGAGTTCGCACAGTTCATCACCAACGCCGGGCTGAACGCCTTCATCGCAGATGAGTGTGAACAATATCAAATCCTTACTAATTTCTTTGTGCAAAGTTTTCATTATTTGAGTGGGAACAACCCCCCTGAAGTGAGCTTCAGGATGTACGGGGAGACCCGTCAGATGCCACTTGAGCAGTTTTGTGAGATATGTTTGATCCCTACTGATAGGGATTTGAGAGAGCCTCGACCGGCTGAGTTCGAGGACTTCCTTCACACCTTGACGGTGGGAGAAGGAAGAGGAGTGTCGGCAGCTAAGTCCACTAGTTTACATTTCCCCTCTGTGCATTACTTTGCTTTATTCATAGGGAAATGCTTGACTGCCAGGAAGTCTAGCAGCTGCCTTAGTGCACCTGACTTTGCTATCCTACGCCGTGCACTTTTTGGTGACAACACTTTCAGCCTAGGAGCTATCATTGCATGCCGCTTGCACACTAATAGGACCAAAGGCATGATTTACGGGGGCGTCTATGCCACTCGCTTAGCGAGTCACTTTAATGTTAACATCCGTCCGCATGATCCCCTTCTGCCTAAGGTTTATTTAGACTTTGAGTCCATGAGGCACCATCACTTCCTTTCTGATCCGGATAACTTTGACCGCATCCATTATAACTTAGTCTATGATGTGATCTCTATGGATATTATCCCGTTGCCTGCACCTGCTTTGTTTGATGTTCATGCCAGGAACGGATATACTGTTATGCCGAACGATATTGTTGCCTACCGAGCGGCGTTGGCCGTAGCCACGCAGGAGCCATAGGGTTGGGACACTCAGATCCCACTTCCTGAGGAGTTCCCGTTGGGACCTGATGGATTCTTCGGATGGCAGTAGACCAAGCTAGGCCTAAAGCCTAAGCTTGGGGGAGTACGTATTTCCCACCGACATTTTATTCATGCTCACATGTTTCACTCTAGTTGTCGGTGTTCATACTTTTTCATTGTATTATCCATGTTAGTTTTATTTCCTCGCATTCTTCTTGTGTGTTTGAAAAACTTTCAGAAAATTCAAAAAAAAAATAGTTAGCTTCTTTTTGGTTTTTGCTTTCCAGTTTAATTAGTTGTAGCCTTTAAAAATCAAAAACCCCAAAAGATTTCTCGATTCTTCTTTTGCCTGTTGGGAGCTTTCCCGTGTAAATAGTTTTTTCTCGTTTTTGCTTTTCTTTCTTTATTTTGCCTTCTTCAAGAAAAATCAAAAACTCCAAAAATATTTCAGTGTGTTTCTCTGAATTTCTCTTCTTTTCTTTTGGTTGAGTTCTTATAAGGAGAAGACCACGATGAAAATGTTGAGTGGCTCTCATATGCATTATTGATTATCTATCGGAGAGCCCATTTTACCTTGTCTTCTCCTTTGAATAAATTGTTGCAGATTCCAGTTTAGTCCATGGCACCCTTGCACTATTATTATTTTCATACCATTCGGTCGTGCAAGTGAAAGGCAATAATGACGATGATTTGGTGGAGTGACCGTGGCAAAGAAAAGCGGGTATGAACTCAACCTGTTCTTGTCTTTATGAATGTGTTTGGATTGATGTCCATGATTCAGCATACTATGATCAAACATGTTTGTGATGACAATTAGAGATTATAGTTGTTCATGCCATGCTTAAGTAGCTAGGGGGTTGATAATGATTTACCTTGGTTGTCAACATGCATTTAAAATGATTGTGATGTGGTATGATGGTATGGTATCCTCCTCTGAATGTTTCAAGTGGCTTGACTTGGCACATGTTTATGCATGTAGTTGAATCAAAACCAACATAGCCTCTATGATATTTATGTTCATGGTGCTCATATCCTACTCATGCTAGTATTCAATCTTGATGATGCATAATGTATGTTCATGACCATATTCGCTCTCTGGCTGGTCGCTTCCCAACCTTATTGCTAGCCTTCACCTATACTAAGCGGGAATTCTGCTTGTGCATCAAAACCCTTAAACCTGAGTTGTTCCAGATGAGTCCACCATATCTACCTATATACGGTATTACCCTGCCGTCCCAAGTAAATTTGCATGTGCCACCTCTAAATTATTCAAATGAACATCTGTTTTGTGTGGCTGGACCGCTCATGGAGCGACAGGGGGCAGTCGATATCTTCTTTGCTAAGTGAGTTATTCTCAGACGAGTGTTTATTCACTTGTCATCGCACGAGAAAAGGGCGGTAACCGGGATTCCCAGTCCCAAATAAAAATTGCAAATAATAAACAAACTCCCCCGGACTGTTGTTGGTATGGAAGGCACCCGAGGATTCGGTTAGCCATGGCTTGTGATTGATGGTGGAGGGGGAGTAAACTTTACTTTTATTGCTTGGTAACCGCCACTAATTTATTTAGCATGGAAGATATTGAAAAATCTCGGTCGTAACATTGACAGGAAGGGCATGCCACCCAAAATTAAATTTTATCTCTGTTTTAAAACTTTGAGCTCTGGCACCTCTGCAAATCCATGCTTCCCTCTGCGAAGGGCCTATATATTTACTTTTATTGTTGAGTCATCACCTTCTCAAACAAGCACCAGACCGGAGAGCACTATTGTCATTCTCATGCATTGTGTGTGGTTAATCGTTGAAAGCATCACGACTGGATCTTTGTTGCCATGAATTACAATGTTTAGTCGATGCTTGAACTTTGGAGGTGCTCTGCATTTATGTTTTGCGGTCTCAGAAAGGGCTAGCGAGATAGCATCATTGTCATATTATATCATGATTGTTTTGATAAAGTGTTGGCATTTGAGATACTTTATTATTGCTCGCTAGTTGATTATGCCATGAATATGAATGAATATGATTCCTAAGAGTTATCATGAATGTGGTTAGTTATAATCTTTGCTGAAAACTTGGATGCTATTTAAATGCAATCATAAGCACAAGAACAAAAAGAGTTTGTAAAAGTTTTTCTTTATCACTGTCAGTTTGCCAACTGAATTGCTTGAGGACAAGCAATGAGTTAAGCTTGGGGGAGTTGATACGTCTCCGTCGTATCTACTTTTCCAAACACTTTTACTCTTGTTTTGGACTCTAATTTGCATGATTTGAATGGAACTAACCCGGACTGACGCTGTTTTCAGCAGAATTGCCATGGTGTTGTTTTTGTGCAGAAATCAAAGTTCTTAGAATGGGCTGAAACTTTCTAGAGAATTTTTATGGAATTAATAAGGAATATTGGAGCAAAGAACTACCGGAGAGGGGCACCAGGGTGGCCACATGGCACCTGGGCGCGCCACCCCTGGGGCGCGCCCCAATGCCATGTGGGTCCCTGGTAGCCCATCTGGCCCAACTCCCAAGCCTATAAAATCATATTTACCCAGAAAAAAATCAAGGAGGAAGAATTATCGCGTTTCACGAGATGAAGCCGCCGCCACCTCCTGTTCTTCATCGGGAGGCCAGATCTGGAGCCCGTTTGGGGCTCCGGAGAGGGGGATCTTCGTCATCACCAACCTCTCTTCATCGCCAATTCCATGATGCTCCTCACCGGGAGTGAGTAATTCCTTCGTAGGCTCGCTGGTCGGTGATGAGTTGGATGAGATCGATCATGTAATTGAGTTAGTTTTGTTAGGGCTTGATCCCTAGTATCCACTATGTTCTGAGATTGATGTTGCTATGACTTTGCTATGCTTAATGCTTGTCACTAGGGCCTGAGTGCCATGATTTCAGATCTGAACCGTTTATGTTTTCACCAATATATTTGTGTTTTAGATCCGATCTTGCAAGTTGTATGCACCTGCTATGTGTTATGATCCACATCCCCCAGGGTGACAATAACTGGGATTCTTTTCGGTGATTACCGTAGTTTGAGGAGTTCATGTATTCACTATGTGTTAATGCTTTGTTCCGGTTCTCTATTAAAAGGAGGCCTTAATATCCCTTAGTTTCCTTATGGACCCCGCTGCCACGGGAGGGTAGGACAAAAGATGTCATGCAAGTTCTTTTCCATAAGCACGTATGACTATTTGCGGAATGCATGCCTACATTATATTGACGAACTGGAGCTAGTTCTGTGTCGCCCTAGGTTATGACTGATACATGATCGATATCATCCAACACACGTTCATCATTACCGATCCAGTGCCTACTAGTTTCCACATACTGCTGCTTGCTAAGTTACTATTACTACTGCTACCGTTACACTTGCTACAAATCTGCTACTACTGCTACTTTGGTTACTTGCTATCAAACTATCATATTATCTTGCTACTAATCACTTTGCTACAGATATTTAGTCTCCAGGTGTGGTTGAATTGACAACTCAACTGTAATACTTCCAAGTACTCTTTGGCTCCCCTTGTGTCGAATCAATAAATTTGGGTTGGATACTCTACCCTCGAAAACTGTTGCGATCCCCTATACTTGTGGGTTATCACATACCTATTGAATATTTATTTAGTAATATAAAAATTAATGAAAAAGGGACTGGAGATGAGTCAACTTTATCTAGAAGGCATCCCAATTGTTCGGAGGGTGATCATCTTAATGATAAAAATGATAAAATTGGGTTTGGAGAGGTCAAGACTTTAAATAGTGATGTGCCCACTAGTTTGGATTACAAGGACTTTAATTATAATAATTTCTATTTATTTGAATGTATTTGCTTGTTGCAATCCATGATAGATTCACCAAATGCTTATGAACAAACTAAAGCTTTTACTGAACATATTGTAGAAGCTATGATAAAAGCTCATGAAGAAAGACTAGAATTGGAGGTTTCAATATATAAAAAATTGCATGATGAATGGGAACCTACTATTAAAGTAAAGACTAAAGATTATGAATGTAATGCTTTATGTGATCTAGGTGCTAGCGTCTCTACTATACCAAAATCTTTATGTGATGTGCTAGGTCTCACTAATATGGATGCATGTTCCCTTAATTTGCACTTAGCGAATTCAACTATTAAGAAACCATTGGTAGAATAAATGATGTGCTTATACTTGCTAATAGAAATTATGTTCTCGTGGATTTTATTGTGCTTGATATTGAATGCAATCCGTCTTGTCCTATAATATTTGGTAGGCCTTTCCTATGAACCATAGGTGCTATTCTTGATATGAAAGAAAGGAATATACGGTTCCAATTTCCATTAAAGAAAGGGATGGAACACTTTCCTAGAAATAGAATTAAACCACCATATGAATCTATTATGAGGGCCACCGGTGGAATTAATATGAAAGATGACAATACTTGAAACAATGCCTTACGCCTAGCTAGGGGTGTAAAACAATAGCGCTTGTTGGGAGGCAACCCAATAGTTATCTTATTTTTTAATTTTTTATTTTCTGTTTTGGTGTGTTAACACAATTATTGCTACTGTTATGATTGTGTTTTTATGTTTTAATTAGTGTTTGTGCCAAGTAAAGACTTTGGGATGATTTGGTTGATAGTTGACTTGATTCTGTAAAAAAACAAAAACTTCTGCGCTCAGTCCAGGAATTTTAAAAAATCACTAAAACATGCTTTTGATATGAGTTTTTGTACATATGATTGACATACGAATTTCCCATGTTTTCCTAATTTTTCAGAATTTTGGGAGTTACAGAAGTATGATATTTGTTCATATCATTACAGATTGTTCTGTTTTAGATAGATTCTGTTTTCATTGCATAGTTTGCTTGTTTTAATGATGCTATGGATTATATCGGGGCAGGGGTAAAAGTCATGGAGAAGTTAGAATATAGTAGGTATTATGCAATAATAAAATATGAATGGGTTCACAATAGTACCTAAAGTTTATGATTTGCTTATTATACTAACAGATCTCACGAAGTTTCTGTTGAGTTTTGTGTGCTGAAGTTTTCAAGTTTTGGGTGTGACAATGATGGATGAAGGAATAAGGAGAGAAAAGACTCTAAGCTTGGGGATGACCAAGGCACCCCAAGGTGATATTCAAGGAAGACCGAAGCGTCTAAGCTTGGGGATGCCCCGGATGGCATCCCCTCTTTCGTCTACAATCTATCGGTATGTCACTTGGAGCTATATTCTTATTCATCACATGATATCAGTTTTGCTTGGAGCGTCTTGTGCCATAGTAGTTTTTGCTTTGTTTTCTTTTTAGTTTGCCACAATCATTGTTTGCTGGACACACCTTTTGAGAGGGACGCACATTTATTCGTGATTTGTTAGAATATTCTATGTGCTTCACTTATATGTTTTGAGCTAGGCAGTTGCTCTAGTGCTTCACTTATATCTTTTAGAGCACGACGGTGGTTATATTTTCTAGAAATAATTGCACTCTAATGCTTCACTTAAATCTTTTTGAGAGTCTAATAAATAGTAATGGCAATTTGCACGGGTTATAAGACTAGTCCATAAAGGATAGGTATTCAAGAGGGATATAAAAAAAACTTTCATGTAGATCACCGAATATGATATGTTTGATTCCTTGCACTAGTTTTGCGATATTAAGATGGTGATATGTGGATGTACTAGTGGATGATTGTGGTTTAGTAAGAATATTGATGTTAAGGTTTGTGATTCCCGAAGCATGCACGTATAGTCTCTAGTTATGCGATGATGTTGGAGCATGATTTATTATTGAGTGTCTACCTTATGAGTGGCGGTCGAAGATGAGCGATGGTCTTTTCCTACCAATCTACCCCCCTAGGGGCATGCGAGTAGTACTTTCCTTCAAGGGCTAATAAACTTTCACAATAAGTATGTGAGTTCTTTATGACTAATGTGAGTCCATGGATTATACGCACTCTTACCTTTCCGCAATTTGCTAGCCTCTTCGGTACCGTGCATTGCCCTTTCTCACCTTGAGAGGTGGTGCAAACTTCTCTGGTGCATCCAAACCCCGTGATATGATACGCTCTATCACACATAAGCCTCCTTATATCTTCCTCAAAACACCCACCATACCTACCTATTATGGCATTTCTATAGCCATT
The DNA here is from genome assembly GCA_039707655.1 of Elymus sibiricus. Taxonomy (NCBI): domain Eukaryota; kingdom Viridiplantae; phylum Streptophyta; class Magnoliopsida; order Poales; family Poaceae; genus Elymus; species Elymus sibiricus. The sequence continues at coordinate 129,495,618 of CM077666.1, read as the reverse complement.
CCGAGATATATTGCCATGCAACTTCCACCGTTCCATTTTCATCACATACATATTCAATGTCGTATTGCTTTGGATGATCATATAACTGACATAGTATTTGTGGCTCAGCCACCGTTCATCATTTTTTATACATGTTACGTTAGATCATTGCACATCCTGGTACACTGCCAGAGGCATCCATATAGAGTCATGTTAGAGCATTGTCCCAGTGAGGAAAGGATGATGGAGACTATGATTCCCCCACAAGTTGGGATGAGAAACTGGACGAAAAATTAAAAAAAAAGAGAAAAAAGAAAAAAAAGAAATGAGAGAAAAAGTGAGAAGGGGCAATGTTACTATAATTTTCCACACTTGTGCTTCAAAGTAGCACCATGTTTTTCATATAGAGAGTCTCCTAAGTTGTCATTTTCATATACTAGTGGGAATTAACATTATAGAACTTGGCTTGTATATTCGAATGATGGGCTTCCTCAAATACCGGAGGTCTTCATGAACATGCAAGTTGGATGCACACCCACTTAGTTTCCATTGAGCTTTCATACACTCATAACTCTTAGTGCATCTGTTGCATGACAATCCCTACTTCTCGCATTGATATTAGTTGATGGGCATCTCCATAGCCCGTTAATTAGCCGCATCGATGCGAGACTTTCTTCCTTTTTGACTTCCTCTTATTGATCTCTATCACCGCATTCTATTCCACCCATAGTGCTATATCCATGGATCACGCTCATGTATTGCATGGGGTTGAAAAAGCTGAAGCGCGTTAAAAAGTATGATCCAATTGCTTGGCTTGTCATCAGGGTAGTTCATGATTAATACTTTATGTTAGGAAGACTAAGCATGACAGGCTATATGATTTTGTAGGGATAATGTTCTTTAGAATTTTTATTTTCAAAGGCATGATTGTTTGTTGGTATGCCTGAGTATTGATTCCTTTATATCAAATTATAGACTATTGCCTTGAATCACTCGTATTTCAATATTCGTACTATAAAATAGAATACATGATACACATGTTAGGTAACATTTCACATCAAAAATTATGTTTTTATCATTTACCTACTCGAGGACGAGCAGGAATTAAGCTTGGGGATGCTGATACGTCTCCAACGTATCTATAATTTTTAATTGTTTCATGCTATTATATTATCAATCTTGGATGCTTTATATGCATTTATATGCTATTTTATATCATTTTTTGGATCAACCTATTAACCCAGTGCCAGTGTCAATTCCTGTTTTTTGCTTGTTTTTTACTTTTTAGAAAATCAATACCAAATGAAGTCCAAACACGATGAAACTTTACGATGATCTTTTCTGGACCAGGAGGAACCCTTGAAGGTTCAAGAGGAGGCCAGTAGACTTATGGGAGAGTCACGAGCTCACAGGGCGCGCCCCAGGGGGGTAGGCGCGCCCCCCGAGATCATGACTCCCACGCAACTCCGTTTGACCTAATTGCACCTCTATAAATTCCCAAATATTCCCAAACCAACAGAGAGCCACCCGAAACACTTTTTCGCCACCGCAAGCTTCTGTTCTTTCACGACCCCATCTGGAGGCCTTTTCCATCACGGAGGGCTTCTACATCATCCTTGCTGCCTTCCCATGATGCGTGAGTAGTTCACCACAGACCTATGGGTCCATAGCTAGTAGCTAGATGGCTTCTTCTCTCTCTTTAATCTTCAATACAATGTTCTCCTCGATCTTCTTGGAGTTCTATCCGATGTAATCTTCTTTTGCGGTGTGTTTGTTAGGATCCGATGAATTGCGGGTTTATGATCTGAATATTCATTGAAAGTTATTGAGTCTTTTCTGAACTTTATTATGCATGATTGTTATAGCTTTGTATTTCTCTCTGATCTATCTGTTTGGTTTGGCGAACTAGATTGATTTATTTTCAGTGGGAGAGGTGCTTTGTAATGGGTTCAATCTTGTGGTGCTCTACATCATAGTGTCAGAAGGGGAAAAGACACGTATTTGTATTGTTGCCATTAAGGGTAACATGATGAGGTTCATTCATATCGATTGGGTTTACTTTGTCTACATCATGTCATCTTGCTTAAGGTGTTTTTCTGTTTTTATGAACTTAATACCATAGATGCATGATGGATAACAGTCGATTGGTGGAGTAATAGTTGTAGATGCAGGCAGGAGTTGGTCTACTTGTCTCGGACGTGATGCCTATATACATGATCATTGCCGTGAATACATCATAACTATGCACTTTTCTATCAATTGCCCAACAGTAATTTGTTTACCCACTGTTAGGGATGTTCCCTACCATTGTAACCCGACCCTGAGCCTTGGGGCTCTGTGAGTCACATCAGCTACCGGGTCATGGCGAAGGTGACTCAGATGGGATAGAAGCTCAGAGCAAGACCCAGCTGGAGGCCGGCTCTCATGAACCCCATGGGCCGGCTTACAGAGAAGGCCCAAGAGGGGAAAGTGTCCTAACTTAGAGGACAAGATGAATAATAGTTAGAGTAGGATACGGGTTAAGAGCACGACCCGGAATCTTCTGTAAATCTAGGGACTCAACCTGTTATATAAAGGGGAGCCCCTAGGACCAAAAGACTAAGTTGCAATCTCTCGAAAGCTAGGTTAGCGAATCCACATCCTTGTAAGCAAGATCATCGTTAATATCAATCAAGCAGGAATAGGCTTTGACCTCCACTGTGAGGGGCCGAACCTGGGTAAACTTGTGTCCTTCGTTCCTGATCAACCCCGTTCAAGCAACCACCTAGTTGCGATGGCCTCAAGATTTAGTCCTTTCACGAGGACATCTGCTATGGCAAAACCACGACAGTTGGCGCCCACCGCAGGGCCAGCGCACGGTTGTCGGAGGGGAATCCGGCAGACCTCGGGGTAGGGGGTCCCGAGCTGTGGATCTTGGATCGATGGTAACAGGAAGAAGGGAGTCGATGTTTACCCAGGTTCGGGCCCTCTTGATGGAGGTCAAACCCTACGTCTTGCTCTTGTTAATACTGATGATGATGTATCGAGTACAGAGTTGATCTACCTCGAGATTGTAAGTTATAGTCTAAACCCTAGGGGTATGATGATGAATGTCATAATGATCTATCGACTAGCCTGGCCTCGGCTTATATAATGTACCGGAGGCCTAGGATAACAAGAGTCCTAGTTGGCTACGTCGGTGGAGAGGAGTCCTTGTCTTGCTCACCAAGTCTTGTGGAATCTTCCTCGTATATGTCATGGGCTGCCCGAAGTGGCCCATTAGTGAACCGCCATGGGGGTCCTCGGCCCGACCCACTGGTTGGGAGAAGACGTGGTGAGTTCCCCCTAGTCCAGGACACCTTCAGTAGCCCCCTGAACCGGTCTTCAAGTTGGGAACGCTCCTCGTTTCTTCCGAGCTATTCTTCGTCTTCGGCCGTCGGTCATGAAAGCTGGTTCAACAAATCTTCCTATCTTTGATCTTGAGGATCGCCGAGCTGAATCCGAAGAGTTCACACGCCGGGCATCCAAGGAGCCCTTTATCAATGTCTTGTTAATTTTATGCCACACATCGGGTTCGAAGTTTCTCCCATGTGGTGGTGTCCTCTTGCAGCCGAACTCCAACGCCGGACTGCATCCGAGGTGTCTTTTTTGCATCCGAGCTCCAATGCCGGTCGGCATCTGAGGTGTCATAGATTACCTCGGCCTTGAAAAAGTTGAAGGAGTTCAGCCGAGCTTAATGCCAGAAATGCCCTCTATGGAGCCAGCCACTTGCATCCGAGCTTTATGCCGGACTGCTTCCGAGGTGGTGCACCACCTCGGCCGTGGGCTTATTTGATTGGTGCAATTTATTCTCTGCCGAGATATATAGCCAGTAGCCCTCAAGGTGTGTGTGTCGGCCTAAAATCCAAGATGCACCTGAAGGAAAACATGAAACCGCTGATCCCAGTGGCCCCTGAGACTCAGGTCAATTCACGAAATCGGCATGAGGATCAACTCCTAGCTTGGCAGCATATGTAGGAACACGGTGTGCAGCAGTTCCCGAGACTCAGGCTGGGTGCGGCCGACCAACCTGAGGATCGTAATCTCCTCGAAAACTATTTTGCACTTTGAATTTTTTGCATTGAGTAGGCAATGCAGTAGCCGCCGAGCCTTAATTTGGACACGTGTGGTAGAATTAAGGATAGACATTTGTTTGACACAATTCATGTGAAATGATTCTATCTATCCAAGTACTTTACATCATTAAAGCTCGGATCCGCTTTGTACAAGACTTTGTTGACCGACCATTAGCTTCAACCTCCTCGGCCAGTAACTGGGGAGTGTTTGTCCTACTTTATAAAGCCTTTATAAGGGCAAAGATTTACGGCAAACAAGGCAATCCGGCCATACGGTTTTATAAACAAAGGTACGCGGAGAGATATGTTATATTACTATTTAACGTAAGAAACATCCTCTAGGAAAAATAGTTCCTTTATAAGTTCCTTTTCCCAGGCTATCATGTTGACCATGATCGTGAAACCTCAACTCCGATCAATGTGGGAGGAAAATATTGAGGATTTAGTTTGGGGAATTTCCCGAACTATGTGGTCTTTAATGAACCGAAATTTTCACTTCCGTCATTGCCGACCAATTATATTCTTAAGATGGCTAGCTTTCGGCTTCACCCAGTCTTAGGTACTAACCCGGATGACCCGGAAGTAACAATCAGAGAGGTGCTCCCTTTACCCCCTAGCCGAACAATCAGGAACGTAAGGGGTAAGCACGGGAGCTAGGCAACCCAGGTTGGCCAAAATCTGAAGTCAAATTGATGCATATTTATGGCTTTATAACGATGATTATGGAAGGCAGCGCTTGTATATGGAATAAAACGCTGATGATATGTTGGGCTCTCCAGGAGTCCCGATGTAACTGTGCCGAGGTGCCTCAAGGAGCCCTCGGTATGGTTTATTTTGACTCCGTTACGACTGTTTATAATCTAAAAGTGACCCATCGTCGACTTCCACCCCTTTGTAGATGCTACGTAGGGTGTTTCCATACTAACAAGACAACACTTAGCCGACGTCTCGGTGCCCGGAGGCGGTTGTGTTAGCGGAAACGAAGCAATCAGATATGCAGGCTTTATAACTTTCACTTAGTCATAAGAGCTTAAAGTTGGGAGGCCGGTTACTAGCCCCCGGTTAGTGTTCGGCGTCAGCCGAGGTCAAGCCATTAACACTTCGGCCAATGTTATGAAAGGCCCATCGTTTAACACGGGTTAACCTTTGTCGATTTGTAGTTTAACACAGTCATCGGATCGCTAACCAGTTTACGCTTATTGTGACAGTCAGTTTTTGGCTTTCTCCACTGAGGCACTTAACCATTCGAGCTGGAAGCACAATTGCAGTGGTTCTCCCTTTGCACATCTAGCCGAACAAAGCGAAACGTAGGAGGCAAGCACAGGAGCCGGGCAAACCAACTATTGACCGAAGACACAATTCGAAACTGATGCATATAAAGCAATATCCGAGAATGTTTTGCTGAGAGCTCCACGGAGTACATTGGCCTTTGGTAGGTTCGGCTCTAGTCGCAGCCCCCCGTTGATGTTGCCAATGCTTTAAAGACATCTGACGTTGTACTGCGAGAGTTATGCTGGAGACACACAGTATCGTCTGAGACTCAGGTTGGGTGCGGCCGACCAACCTGAGGATCGAATATCCTCGGGAACTAGTCCAGATGTCATGTGCATTTTGCCAACACCGAGGTGTAGGTCGGCAGGAAAGATGCCGAGCTGCGGGTCGGAAAAGATCTCCCGAGCTAAATTATTACGCAGGGCACCTCGGTCATGAGGATGTCCCGCCTCCTGAAAGAAAAACATACAAAGAACATAAAAGTGCCATAAGCTCGAAAAGCCAAAAAACTTATGTAAAAACTTGAAGTCCAAACTAATCAACTTTTTTGGTGCCAATCCGAAAATTGATCTTAAAATTAGTTTGTGCTTCCGTTGTGCTTTAACATGATACATCCGATCTCCAGACTTCAAGCGGGTCAGCCTTGGGCTTCAACCTCCTTATCCTGAAGGTGGAGTGTTTCTCAGAGTCCAGTTTAGGGAACTAAACGTGAGCGGCTTTAGAGAGAAACCAGGCTATCCGGCTATTGACCACACACTCGCGTTGGAAAAAAGGAGTAGTAGAAAAAGACTTTACAACGACTTATAATTTTTTTTATTATAAAACAGCTCATATAAGTTTAAGAGCCCCTAGTTAACCTAGGAAAAGAAGTTTTTTTTAACAAACAACACCTTTAACAAATAAATTTTAACATAAATATAATGCTTGGTCGAACCAAACAAAAATTAAGAATTGAGGAAATTTGAGCATGAAAGCGACTTAGCTGGTTAGTGTGCTCGGTGTTGATGAAGAGGTCTGGGCTTGTGGCGGGACGAAGACGTAGTCCTCGGCCTGGCCGAGGTCCCAGCCCCCAAGCCCGAGGTGACCGAGAAAAGAGCTCGGCTTGACGAAGTGGCGACGCAACATGGTCGATGCGGCGAGGCAAAGCCTCTGGTCTAGCCGAGGTGACGAAGCTGGTCGGCTGGTGATGCCGAAGTCCCCGGAGTAGGTTGATGAAGAGATGACGAAGCCCCTGGTCTAGCCGAGGTGGCGGAGCAGCTCGGTAAGGCGACGTTGCAGCTCCCATGCCAGCCGAGGTGTCGAAGCAGGTCGGCGTAGTGGACATCGGCTTGAAGAAGCAACGGCGCGGCCATGCCGACGTAGGTTGTAACTTGTGACGCGCTCAATGCCGGCTTGATGAAGTGACCGCGCGGTGATGCCGGCGCGCCCGACCTGTGCAATCCGTGGGGCGACGATGTTGGTGATGATTTAGCCTTCGCAATGCCGAACCCTTGGTCGGCTCGCCGGGGTGATGATCCGATGAGGCTGACCTTGGCTCGATGAAGTGACGACCTGTCTAGCGCAGGTCGGGAGCCACGGAGCAACATTGTCGGTCTGGTTTGACACCGACGCGACGGTGAAGATTATCTTGGAAAAGGTTTTAAAATTAGTGGGCACGTGTTTGAGAACAAAACACAATACCCCATATAAAACTTCCTTGGAAAAGGATGTCCGAAATCCCGTTCATAAAAAAGATGAACTCGGGTCGGATTCGTTCTCGCGCAGAAAACCGATCCGAAAATCGATGCACTCATCGGAGGTTTCCCGGAGTTTGAACGGTCGGATCAAGCTGAAATTTGGAGGGGTGGTAGATACAAGAATTCCGCAGCCGATCAACGGTTGGATCTTCCAAAGAACGTCCGAGCTGGAGGCTGGACTCCACACTCTAAACTCGTCCAGATTCCCGTCCAGATTCGACAGGGTTCCAGTAGATCGGAGTTTAGCGGAGATTCCTTCATCGGAACGCGATGAAATTTTACAGGGTTGTTTTAGACTCAATTCTGCACAATTTCAACAAAGCAATCATCAAAGCGACGCTCGAGGAGGCGGTGATGACAGATACAAGTTCGCTGTCCAGAAAAACAGCACGGTCGCCCGAGGGCAATGTTGACGTTGAGCCCCCGAGCTCTATGGATGATTCCTCCATGATCTTGATAGAGATCGGAGTTGATGTTGATGAAGGCCCTCGTCCAAACATGACAATCTGAGGCGGAGTGCAGTCCTCGGTCGAGCCAAGGTGACTAATCGAGCCGGTGACGAAGATGCCGACGTCGCAGTTGATCTGCAGGCGAGCCATTGATCCTTCGTTGATCTCACATCGGAACTCTCAATGAAAGCACCATTGTCAGAGAGAAATCTGGCAGACCTCGGGGTAGGGGGTCCCGAGTTGTGGATCTTGAATCGATGGTAACAAGAAGAAGGGAGTCGATATTTACCCAGGTTCGGGCCCTCTTGATGGAGGTAAAACCCTACGTCCTGCTCTTGTTAATATTGATGATGATGTATCGAGTACAAAGTTGATCTACCTCGAGATCGTAAGTTATGGTCTAAACCCTAGGGGTATGATGATGAATGTCATAATGATCTATCGACTAGCCTGGCCTCGGCTTATATAATGTACCGGAGGGCTATGATAACAAGAGTCTTAGTCGGCTACGTCGGTGGAGAGGAGTCCTTGTCTTGATCACCAAGTCTTGTGAAATCTTCCTCGTATATGTCATGGGCTGCCCGAAGTGGCCTATTAGTGAACCGCCATGGGGGTCCTTGGCCCGACCCACTGGTCGGGAAACGACGTGGTGAGTACCCCCTAGTCCAGGACACCGTCAACGGTGGTGTTGAGTTCTTGGAGGGAGATCTTCCACGGATCGAGGGATACGTGATCGGCCGGATGACGAAGAGCCGGCATGGCGAGCTCTACATCGACGACTCAGGCTGGGGTCCCGAGGCTGACTCGATCGAGTACGGGTACCAGGTCCCCTTCGACAAGATCCACATCTTCATCGGCGTAATCGGCGAGTCTGGTCCCGAGCCGGACATCATCTCCGAACCCATCGAGTCAGCTCGCCGCACCAGACCTGGCCAGGCAAGACCCGGCTGGATCCATGCTTTCATCGGTTTCACTCATGGAGTCGACTTGTCAGGCAATTCTGCGTCTGGCGGCGACACGCTGGTCAAGTCAGACGGCGAGTCTTCGGTTGGGGACACCGAGTCAATTCTTCCGCTTTTCGACGAAAGGATGGGGGGCTACTCTGATGACGAGATCGATCCAGATGTTTGTGAGCCGCCCCGCCACACAGCTATCTACATGGCCGGGAATCAGAACCCGGCTGAGACTACGCTTGGTCAAAACCCCACAGCGGCCGGGGCCACAGCGGCAGCTTCTGCTCCAGCCGGCTTGAGCAAGGCACCGGCTCAGGCGCTGGTAGAGTTGATGACTACTCTGGGTACGCTCTTGACGGATCGAGTAACCCCAGAGAACGTGGCCGAGCGCAACACGGAGATTACAAAGCTTCGCGAATAGATGGCCAAGATATAGGAGGATATCAATGCAGAGAATGTACGCATGGCAGAGACGCATGCCCACATCCTCAGCGAAACCAAGCGCCTGGAAGCAGAAGCGCTTCACCTTAGTTTTCATCAAAACGAGACTTCCGCGGTAAACCAGAGGAGGCATCAAAGCCGGCTGCCAGCAAGTTTTGTGCCTACGCGGTTGTTCGATACACCGCGAGAAATACCCATCCCAGGGGCAGGCACTGGCACGCAAGGTGCACCACCTGTCATACCCCAATGGACTCAGAACATACCTCCAAACATAACTCAGTTGCAGCCGCCGGCTCACAATACCAGCCGGCTCAGCAACACCAACCACAGCCGGCTCAGCAACAGTCGCCAGTCCACTACCCGCCTCAACGTTTCCAAATGCCGGTTGGTCATTACTCCAACCCGGTTGATAACTTGCTGGCGGCAACTCATAATCTTGCTGCAATTCCGATTACCGGAAACAACCCGATAGAAATTGAGGCCCAGAACGCTATCGAGATGTTAAAGACCGCGGTCACGCAGCAGGCGAATTACTCTCATAGCCAGCACCGGCTTTATTCCACCCCTCATTAGAGCCGCACCAGGAGCCGACACGCTGAGTCACCAACAGTCTCCAGCAGTGCACATCGGCGGAGGTGGCAACAGCCGCCCCCGAACCAACCACAACCAGTGATCTCAGATGCATAGGTGATTCTGGATGCTGCCCGTGCTATGGGAGGAATAGGGGCACCCAATGCAGGCGTAGCACATGCTCAGCCTATAGTGCAACCCCCACCCGCGTCAACCCAGCCAGCCTTACGAAGTTCTGGAATCATGAATAGAACCATCGGAACGCCATGTTTAGGTCCGGCTCTACGCAACAAGCGTATGCCTCAGGACTTCAAGGGTCCTCGCAAGGTCTCCAACTATACAACCAATCTGGAGCAGGCTGAGTGGATTGAGAGTTATGAGTTAGCCATGGATATGCTGGAAGTCAATGATGCGGTCTGTGCTTGTTATCTGACCATGATGTTAGAGGGGCTAGAACGCACATGGTTGAAAAACTTTCCCCCAACTCAATCAACACCTGGGAAGAACTGAAGGAGTGTTTCATCAAGAATTTCCAGGGAACCTGCAAATGCCCAACAACAATTGTTGATCTAGACCACTGCGTCCAGTGCGACGATGAGTCTGCACATCACTCGTCATGTCGTTTTGCAGAGATTATTCATTGTTCGGACAACATCACAGCTTCTCAGGCCGTCCTCGTTCTAGAAAAGAATTGTCATTTTCAGCCTTTGGTTCAGAAGCTCAATCGTCTGAAGCGGAAGGTGAAGGATATGGGCGATCTCATGGATGTTCTGACTTGATATGCTGACGGAGTTTCAGATTTTGTTGCCAATACAAACACCAACTTCAAGAGTCAGTGTCGGAATAAGAATTCTGGTAGGCCCTACTCTGGAAATCATCCTCGTAATTATGAGGAAGCCCTCAAAGGCCCGTGCCCAAAACACAGTGTGGATGGCAAGCCGACAAATCATTCCTGGGAAAACTTCTTCATCATGCAGGAGTTTCAGAATCAGGCCTTTCAGAACCATCACAATGGTGGGGGTAGCAGTGGGCCTCTAGGAAATCCTGGTGTCGGCGGCTCAGGAGTCGGCTTCCCAGGTGCCGGCTTCCAGGGAAATTACCCCGGAGCCGGGTTCCAGGGATCAGGTGGCCAGGGGTCCGGGTTCTAGGGGCTGGCAATGGCGGAGGCAATAATCAGTGATCTGGTCAGGGAAATCAGAATCAGAATGGTCAGTATGGTTTTCAGAGCAATCCAAAGCAGTTGAACTATGGGCAATATCACGTATTCACAACTAGTACTTGCAAGCATGGTTGAAAACTCCAAAGGCGAGCCGTCAATTTAGTTGAGCCGGTAGTTCCGGAATATTTGAACTGGTCAGAGCAGCCTGTGACTTGGAGTCAAGCGAATCACCCTCCTCGGGTTGATAATCCGGGTTGCCTTGCCTTGGTGGTGGCACCTCAAGTCGACGGCTATAACTCACTAAGGTACTCATGGACGGTGGGAGTAGCATTAACATACTCTACTATGATACTTTCAAGAGGATGAACTTGTTAGAGAAACAACTTAAGCCATCATCTACAATCTTTCATGGGATCGTTCCCGGCAAGTCGGCATATCCTGTTGGAAAAATCTCCCTGGAAGTCGCCTTTGGCACTGAATTCAATTTCAGATCTGAAATTTTGATGTTTGAGGTAGTTAAAATTAAAAGTCCTTATCACGCTCTGTTTGGACGTCCGGCTTATGCTCGGTTCATGGCACGTCCTTGCTATGTTTATTTGAAGCTCAAGATGCCAGGGCTAAGGGAACTATCACAGTCAACGGAGACATGAAAATTGGTCTTGAGTGTGAGGAAGGAGATGCAGCTTATGCCGAGTCGGCCTATGCAGCCGAGGAGTTAAAATTTTACAAGGATGTTGACCCGGCTAATATGACCTCTCTGAAAAAAGCCAACTACTGAGTCTGATCCCCTGCTCAAGTTCAAGTCGGCTGAGGATACAAAGCAGGTTGACTTCACCCCTGGTGACTCTTATCAGCAGTTCACTATTGGGGCGAATATGGACCCTAAATAGGAAAGCGCGCTCATCGAGTTCATCTGTGAGAATCAGGACATTTTTGCATGGAAACATTCTAACATGACTGGTGTATCGAGAGAACTCGCTGAATCCTAAGATGAATCATGTACGACAATACCTTCATCGTTTTAACGAGGAGAGACGCAAAGCCATTGGAGAAGAAGTGGCCTGGCTCCTAGCTGCCGGCTTCATTGTTGAAGTTTTTCACCCAGAGTGGTTAGCTAACCCAGTGCTTGTTCTAAAGAAGAATGGAACTTGGCAGATGTGTGTTGATTACATATACTTGAACAAAGCCTGCCCCTAAAGATCCGTTTGCTCTTCTTCGCATTGATCAGATCATCGACTCGACTGCTGGTTGTGAGTTTCCGTGTTTCCTGGATGCTTATTCTGGATATCATCAGATAAAGATGGCGGAAAAATATCAGGAGAAGACAACCTTTATCACACCCTTTGGAGCTTTTTGCTATACATCTATACCATTTGGACTGAAAAGTGCAAGTGCAACTTACCAGCATTGTATCCATAATTGTTTTCACAAGCAGATCGGTCGTAAAGTTCATGCTTATGTTGATGACATCATGGTCAAATCTCGGAAGAAGGAAACATTGCTTGATGGCCTCAAGGAGACGTTTGATAACCTTTGAGTTTACCAGATGAAGCTCAACCCGACAAAATGTGTGTTTGGTGTTCCTGCAGGTAAACTACTGGGTTTCCTGGTATCGGAGTGTGGTATTGAAGCTAACCTGGAAAAGATCAAAGCTATCACAATGTTAGCCAAGCCGGCCAATATCAATGCCGTCCAGAGGTTGACGGGTTGCGTGGCAGCTTTGAGCCGGTTTATAAGCCGGCTTGGGGAGAAGGCCGTCCCACTGTATTAGTTCTTGAAGAAGACTGATGACTTCGCCTGGGGTGATGCAGCAGATAAAGCTTTTGACTCCCTCAAGAGGCAGTTGTCTGAGCCGCCTATCCTTGCTGCTCCTCAGGAGAAGGAGCCGATGCTCTTATACATTGCTGCTAATAATAAAGTGGTAAGTGTGGCAGTTGTCGTAGAACGCAAGGAAGAGGGAAAAGAATATCCAATCCAAAGGCCAGTTTATTATGTCAGCGAAGTTCTGACCGAGTCAAAACAGCGATATCCATGTTGGCAGAAGCTGGTTTTTGGCATCTTCATGGCAAGTCGCAAGTTGAAACACTATTTTCAGGAGCACCCTATCACTATGGTCAGTTCAGCACCTCTAGGAGATATCATCCAGAACAGGGAAGCTACATGCCGGGTTGCCAAGTGGGCTATTGAACTTGGTCCGTATCATGTGAAGTATGTGCCACGGACAGCTATCAAATCTCAAGCTTTGGTTGATTTCATCAACGACTGGACTAAATTACAAGCCCCAGAAGAGAATCCAGACAATACGTACTAGACAATACACTTTGATGGATCCAGGGAATTGGAAGGCTCGGGGGCTGGAGTTGTCTTAACTTCACCACGAGGTGATAAAATTTGCTATGTTTTGATACTCATGTTTCCATGTACTAACAATGCAGCTGAATATGAGGCTTTACCTCATCGACTCGGTATGGCTAAGGAGATGTATCTTAGTCGGTCAAGTGTTTGGGCGACTTAGATTTGGTCGCTCAACATGTCTCTAGGACTTGGGACTCGAAATACCCCCTCGTGGTGGCTTAGAGGCATGCTGTTACAGTCATCGCAGGTCATTTCAAAGGATACCAGGTCGATCACATTGATCGCCGGCTCAATGAGGTAGTAGATGCACTGTCTTGCTTGGGATCTCAACGCAAGCCTATCCCACCAAATGTTTTCCTGGATGTTTTGCATAACCCGTCAGTCAAGCTACCGACGAAGGAAGACATCGCTATTCTTGAACCAGAGGCAGCTCTCGTCGCTACTGTTCACGCCATCCCAGATTGGACAGTACCTTATCTGGCTTATCTTACTCGTGGCAAGCTCCCTAAAGAGGAAATCATCACCCAAAAGATTATCAGGAGATCTAAGTCCATGACTATCGTCAATGGCGAGTTACACAGGAGGAGTATTACAAGAGTTTTCTAGCATTGTGTTTCTCCTGAGGAAGGTCGTGAGATTCTCAATGAAATACACTCTGGCGATTGTGGTCATCATGTCGGCTCAAGGTCTCTGGCGTGAAGGCTTTTCGACATGGTTTTTACTGGCTCACAGCTTACGCAGATGCATAAGATATCGTTCGCGAGTGTGACGGATGTCAGAAATTTGCACGTCAAGCTCATGTGACGGCTCAAGAACTGTGGACGATCCCAATTACTTGGCCTTTTGCGGTCTGGGGCTTGACATGGTTTGTCCTTTCAAACCATCAAAGGATAAAATGACTCACCTTTTGGTTGCAGTTGACAAGTTCACCAAGTGGGTCAAAGCAGAAGCAATCAATAATTGCGATGCAGCAATAGCAGTCAAATTCCTGAAGAAGTTGATTTTCCGTTTTGGGTACCCGCACAACATTATCACCGACAACGACACTAATCTGTCCAAAGGGGCTATGGAACAGTTTGTTAGAGAGAACATATCCGGCTTGATCTAGCCTCAGTCACACATCCATAGTCCAATGGACAGGCACAACATGCCAATCAGGAGTTGTTGCGAGGGATTAAGCTGAGGCTCATGGTGCCACTTGAGCGCACCCGTGGTTGCTGGGTCGAAGAGCTACCAGCAGTATTATGGAGCATACAGACTATTCCCAACAGGTCAACAGGCTATACGCCATTTTTTCCTGGTCTATGGTGCAGAAGCCATGTTTCCAAGTGATATCCGTCACGATTCTCCCAGAGTAACAACATATGTTGAAGCAGACAATGAAATTGCTCGACAAGACTCCCTTGATGCTCTGGAAGAAGAACCCGATCTTGCAGCGTGACGATCAGCGATATATCAGGAAGACCTACGTCGCTATCATAGCCGTAGAGTCCGAAGCCGTACCTTCCAAGAGGGTGACTTAGTGCTCCGTCTGATACAAGAACAGACAGGTATGCATAAGCTCTCCCCTCCCTAGGAAGGACCCTTCATCATCAGCAATAATCTGCACAACGGGTCATATTACCTCGTTGATATACGTGAAGCAAATAAATCACATACCTATGAAGAGGAGAGCAACAGGCCCTGGAACATTTCACATCTTCGGCCATATCTTTACCTAATATTAAAAGGAGGAGGCTTTCATAGTTCTCCATCATTCATCCCTTTTTATATCTGTTAATTTTATGTTAACCTTTGAGATTAACGGCTGAGATTTAAAAGAAGGCTCCGTCTCTATGTCTATCGTCGTATGTCTCGATCAATCATTGTTTAAGTCGCCCAGGATGGCTGTAGCGTCGCCAAACTGGGTCAAGATTAAAATACAATGGAATCTTTTCTTTCCTACGTTGCACATCCGGCCCAAACCAAACTCCACGGAAGTAAACGGGTAGTGAAAGGACAAATGAGTCTCCAGAATCCAAACCTTGCACGCACGCACACCTATGTCTCTCCTTGTGTTTGGACTTTGGACTGTGTGTGTATCAAATCTGGCCATGAAAACGAATCGAATACAATTACGACTTTGAATCAAGACTTTGTCTAAGCCCTCCCTATATTTACCTGCATTGCAAATCCGTCGACAAAATAGTTTGGTCAACACATCGACTCAGTCCGGCCGTTTAAAGATGGATTTGAAGGTCTGGTCGTTGCAACAACAAGCCGCCGCTGAACTATATGAGATGCCGGGCATGGAACATGGCGCTCACCTTCGACCACTTTATGGACGTGGACGGTGCAGGATCAACTGGCATGCACAACCGATATATAATCTTCTTCTTCTTCTCGCCGACTGAACTGGGCATCGCCATGTCCTTCTAAACGCGCTCGCTCCCGGTGGGGACGGGGTAGCTCGAGTCGCTATCGCCGCTCACAAGCTGCTCACTATGCGCGACCTCGCCGGGAGCACCTCCTCCTGTCTGCGAAGCCGGGCCTCACGCAGCAGCATGTGACCGGCGAGGACGAGAAGCTATATAAAGATATGCTTTAATTCCTCGACTCGGCCTAAGAAAAGAATATAATCGAAAACATAAAATGGATGAATTGATCCGCTTGCCGCCGGCTCGTTCGATGAGGGCAACACAGTGAGGCTCATGCTGCGGGGCCTCGCGTGACACATGGCATCGACGTGGGACACATCCTCGAGGTCGTTGACCTGAGGATCGCCACTGGTGTCAAACAGCCGCACGGGTTTCTTTTTTTTGAAGGACCAGCAATTGCTGGCTTTTTCATTGGCATTAGCAGAAAGCAGGCGAAAGAGTACAAAGGTGGGGATGTCCTAGGACAAAAAATGGAAAATTATAGAAGCTGTGCCCGGCATTAGGCAACCTGCCGGTTTTCTTAAACAAAAAACAATGATATCTCACGGCGGGTCCCCGAAGGGGCTCTCTAAACATTCAGCGCCTGCTAATCTCTAGAGTTCAATGGAGTTTCTGATCTCGCAGATGACGTCTAGGGCAGACGGGAGCTTCTTCTTGAAGGTGCACTTGTTCCTCTCCTGCCACAACTCCCAACTTGCAAGCAGCACCATAGTTCTTGTCCCCCTTTGGTGAGCAGGCTCCGTGCGCTGGATGATATCCCGAACTATCTCCAGCGGTTGTAGCCGATGCCATTCTCCCCGGGGCGCAAGCTGCCGACAGCCCCCCCAGGTAGCCAACCTAGTCCAGACATGCTGCGCCACTGGGCAGGTCCAGAGGAGATGTTGCGCCGTTTCTAGGTTGCGGACGCAGAGCTGGCAGAAGTAACCGTTGGGCCATCCTCGTCACTGTAGCCTATCGTTGCACAATACTGTATGAAGGTGCGGCTCGCAAACTGGGTTTCGTTGTCGGTGATGATCCTGTTGGGCACTCCAGAATGACAAACCAATCCTTTGACAGAACTTGATGGCTGACCATGTTGTTCCTCATTGGCTCTACCTCAGGCCACTTTGTGAACTTGTCGATTGCTACGTACAAGAACTCAAAGCCCCCGGTTGCACGGGGAAAAGTGCCGAGGATATCAAGACCCCAGACCAAGAAGGGCCAAGATAGAGGAATCGTTTGAAGGGCTTGGGCTGGCTGATGTATTTTCTTGGCGTGATATTGGCATGCTTCGCACTTGGTTACCACAACCACTCCATCTTGAAGGGCTGTCGACCAATAAAATCGTTGACGGAATGCCTTGCCGACAAGAGTGCGGGACCCGATGTGGGAGCCGCATATCTCTCCATGTATCTCTGCCAACAGTTTATGTTCATCTTCTTGGCAAATACACATCAATTTCACCCCATTTGGTCTCTTCTTGTCCAGAATGTTGTCAACAAACTGGTACATACTTGACCGTCGGGCTACTTTCTCTGCTTCTTCTTGCTCTTCGGGAAGTTCACCTGTTTGTAGGTAATGAACAATTGGTTGTGCCCATGCCAGAGCTTGGGGCTCGATGACAAGGACTAAAGGCATATCTTCAGCTGTGGGAGCGCTTGTCTCGATGGCAAGGACCCCTGGTCCTGCCAGAGGCTGCTGCTCGCCCGCAAGCTTGTCGTTGGTTCTGGCAACTTCCTTGTCAGCGGCTACTGGTAGCTCTGCCGGGAAAGTACCCTCCAGAATTCAACTTTCTCCTTTTGCTTGGCCTCGTATATGGTGTAACAGATGGCTGATTCAGATGGAGCACAAAAGTGCCTGGTTTCATAAGCAGTCTCTTGGCGGCACGTTTTGACAGGTCATCGGCAATGATGTTCTCGGCACGAGGAACGTGCTCAGTTTGTAGACCGTCAAAATGCTGTTCCAACTTCCTCACTTCATCCATGTATGCTTCCATCAATAGGCTCTGGTAAACTTTGTTGACTTGTTTCACAACCAGCTGTGAGTCACCTCTGATGATCAACTTTCTGATGCCAAGGTCGACGGCAATCCGAAGACTGGCAAGCAGACCCTCATACTCAGCTATGTTGTTTGTTGACTACTCCCTAGGAAAGTTCATTGGAATTACATACTTGAGATGCTCTCCGGTGGGTACGACAAGTAGCACGCTGACACCACTCCCCTTAAACGAAAAAGCACCGTCAAAGTACATAACCCATTCTTGAATTGCTTCTTTGTCGGGGAAGGCAGTTTCTTGAATCTCTTCATCTTGCGTTGGCGTCCACTCTGCAATGAACTCCGCCAATGCCCTGCTTTGAATTGTTGAAGTGCTTTCAAACTTGAGTTCAAAGCTTGACAGTTCCAATGGCCACTCCACTATCCTGCCGATGGCCTCTAGATTCCTCAAGATGCGTTGTAAAGGAAAGCAAGTGACGACGGTAATCTGATGTGCTTGGAAGTAATGGCGCAGCTTCCTCGAGGCCATGAGAAGGATGAAGAGCAACTTTTGCACACCAGAATACCTTAACCTAGCCCCCTGGAGAAGAGAGCTGACAAAGTAAATTGGGCATTGCACCACTTTCTTCTTCAACACAATTTGTTGCTCTGATGTATCTTCTTGCGCTACACTTGACTTGTCGGCACCTGGACTTGCCGAAGAAGATTCTGGCCTGTCGTTTGGTGGTTCTTTGGTTGTTGCCTCTTTGCTATCAGCTTCCCTATCCGCCACTAATGCAGCACCGATGACTTGATTTGTTGCCGCCAAGTATAGCAGCAACGGCTCTTGTGCTTAGGCACAACTAGTGTTGGCGTAGAGGAGAGGTACTTCTTCAAATCCTGCACCACGGCCTCCGCTTCCGGAGTCCATTTCATTGGACCTTCCTTTTTCAAAATTTTGAAAAACGGCAAGGCGCGCTCAGCAGATTTGAAGACGAACCTACTTAATGCGGCAACGTAACCAGCAAGACGCCTATCGGCGTGGAGCCGGCGATCTATGGGGCAATGCTGCCCCTTTCCTAGTTCGGCAAGGGGGAGCAATCGATGCAAAGAGCAAGGGCAACGAGAGGCGCCACGATTTTACCCAGGTTTGGGCCACTGAGAAGCATAAAACCCTACTCCTGCTTTTGGTGTATTGGGTGGATGTGAGCACAAGTACACGGAGCGCTCTCCCCCGGCAAGTCGCTAGGAGAGGTCAGCTGCACAGATACCTATGCATGGGGTTTCCAAGGGTTCGAACCCCTGTAAAGGTTGCCTTGGCCCTCATTTTATAGCTCAAGGGGTTACCACCGTGGCAAAAGGTCATTACAGGGTGATTAGATTGATACAGGACTATCATACCTAACTCTGCTAGTTAGGAAAAAATGCATTAAATACACTGCTAGGTGTCGCGTGGAGGAGGAGCCCTGGCAAGGTAGCCGCACCGCTTGCTCAACTACCTCTTATTAGCTTGACACACCATTAGGACGGGTGTCAATAAAGGTAATCCTTCTTCCCACCAAGCTGACACGTGCGGGCTGTCTCCACCTAACCACCTGCGGGCTCGACACCTCACGGATCAGCGACCAGCTGGCCAGAGAGGTGGAGCGCTGGTAATTGGGAAGTCCATGCTCAAGGGGCTTGCCAGGCCTTGTCTTGCCGGCTCGCTCTTGCCGAGGTTAGCTGCTTCTGTTGTGAATCTTGTAGCTTGTTCCAAGCCTTGGTCTTCTTAATGCGCTCCTTGATCTTATGAAGAGCGACTTCTCTGGTCTGGTTGCTGCCCCCGTTAAGCCCCTTTGCCGAGAATGCCACCACCGTCCGTGTATAAGTCAGGAGTACTAGGGACCCTGTTCCTAGTGCACCGACAGGAGCCCCCGGGCCTGGTCCACACGCGCATCCGAGGCGTCGTTGGGCTAGTCCCAAAAACATGCACGGACACACGTGGCGGAGGATAACTGACATGATCTTTTGATGTAATCTGTAATCTTGACGGTTCTCGCTGATGCACGTCCAATCCGCGCATTAATCGCGGGGCGTGGGAGCGTGGGTTGCTCTTGCAGTTACTCATCACGGCGTGCCTGTGAGAGGCGTGGCTAGGGAAGGCGGCGAAGAGCCAGCCCCCTCGCGTATTACGCATAAAAAAGGCAACCGCAAAAGGGCGCTGCTCATTCACTCTTGCCCTTCCTTGCTTCATGTTCCTCCTCTCGCCAGAAATCCGCATCTGCCGCCGCCATCAATCTGTTCCGGCCTTGAGATCCTTCTTCTCCCCTTGAGCCGCCTACCTGGCGCGCCAAAGATGTCAGCGTGGAGCCGACGATCTATTGGGCAGTGATGCCCCTTTCCTGGTTCAGCAAGGGGGAGCAATCGACGCAAAGAGCAAGGGCAACGAGAGGTGCCATGATTTTACCCAGGTTTGGGCCGCTGATAAGCGTAAAACCCTACTCCTGCTTTTGGTGTATTGGGTGGATGTGAGCACAAGTACACGGAGCGCTCTCCCTCGGCAAGTCGCTAGGAGAGGTCAGCTGCACAGATACCTATGCGTGGGGTTGCCAAGGGTTTGAACCCCCGTAAAGGTTGCCTTGGCCCTCCTTTTATAGCTCAAGGGGTTACCACAGTGGCAAAAAGGTCATTACAGGGTGATTAGATTGATACAAAACTATCATACCTAACTCTGCTAGTTAGGGCAAAAATGCATTAAATGCACTGCTAGGTGTCGTGTGGAGGAGGAGCCCCAGCAAGGTAGCCGCACCGCTTGCTCAACTACCTCTTATTAGCTTGACACACCATTAGGACGGGTGTCAATAAAGGTAATCCTTCTTCCCAGCAAGCTGACACGTGCGGGCTGTCTCCACCTAACCACCTGTGGGCTCGACACCTCACTGGTCAGCGACCAACTGGCCGAAAAGGTGGAGCGCTGGTAATTGGCGGGAAGTCCGTGCTCGAGGGGCTTGCCGGGCCTTGTCTTGCCGGCTCGCTCTTGCCGAGGTTAGATGCTTCTGTTGTGAATCTTGTAGCTTGTTCCAAGCCTTGGTCTTCTTAATGCGCTCCTTGATCTTACGAAGAGCAGCTTCTCTGGTCTGGTTGCTGCCCCCGTTAAGTCCCTTTGCCGGGAATGCTACCGCCGTCTGTGCATAAGTCAGGAGTACTAGGGACCCCGTTCCTAGTGCACCGATAACGCGACACATCCTTGACGGTTTTTGCTGCTTCCAACTGCTCAATTGCCTTGATTTTGTCGGGATTAGCTTCAATACCACGTTGAGATACAAAGAACCTGAGAAGCTTGCCAGATGGAACGCCAAACACACAGTTCTCGGGATTGAGCTTCAAGTTGATCTTGCGCAGATTAGCAAATGTCTCCTCTAAATCTTGAATGAGGGTTGATCTGTCCTTGGTTTTGACCACTATATCATCCATATAGACTTCCACATTTTTGTGCAGCTGAGGCTCAAAACCAATTTGGACTACTCTTGCAAATGTTGAACCAACACCCTTCAATCCGAAAGGCATACGTATGAAATAGTATGTGCCACATGGAGTGATGAACGCGGTTTTCTCCTCATCTTCCTTAGCCATGAAGATCTGGTGATAACCAGAGTAGGCGTCAAGAAAAGAGAGTAAATCATAGCCGGTAGTAGAGTCCACAATCTGGTCGATGCCCAGCAACGGGAAAGGATCTTTTGGACAAGCTTTATTGATATTAGTGTAGTCAATACAAAGCCGCTATTTCCCATTCGACTTGCGCACTACGATTGGATTGGCCAACCATGTTTGATGTAGCACTCCTCTGACCAGGCTTGCCGCTTCTAGCTTCTTTATTTCATCAGCAATGAACTCTTGCTGTTCCAGAGCCCGCTTCCTGACCTTCTACTTGACGGGTCTTGCATGAGGACAGACGACAAGGTGGTGCTCAATTACCTTCCTGGGAACACTGGGGATGTTAGATGGTTGCAATGCAAACACACCGACATTCGCCCGTAGGAAGGCAACAAGCGCGCTTTCCTATTTACTGTCAAGGGAGGCACTTATGGTGAAAGTGTCGTCCGTGCCATCTTCCATAGCATCCACTTTCTTCATAGCAGGTGCAAACGTCTTAGATTTCTTGCTTCTGCTGGCAGAGCTCTCCGGAATGTCCTCAACAGGTGCGCAACACTCCAAACAAGTGCGTTTCTTGGAGTTCCTGTTAGAGGTCTTGCCGGTCTTCTTCTTCCCCCCAGGAGCTTTGTCGGCAGGAGCAAGTGCCTTGCCGGCAGATGCTGCAACTACTTTCCCAGTAGAGTTTGTCAGCGCAAATGACTGCATCCTTCTTGTCAAAGTTGATTGTAATGACGCTCATCGGCCCTGGCATCTTCAGTGTATTGTAGGCATAGTAAGATGCCGCCATGAACTTCGCCAGCGCCGGACGGCGAAGGATTCCATTATATGGCAGCGGAATCTTGACGATATCGAAGACTATCTTCTCTGTCCTGTAGTTGAGCTCGCTACCAAATGTCATCGGCAAGGGCCGAGGAGGTTGAGCCGTCGAAGCCGACGAGGGGGCGGGGCCGCCCTCGCACCTCCACCGCCATGCCCGGGGCGCCTCCCTGGGGACGCGGGCGCCCTCCGCTGGCGGCCTACACCGGCTCCGGCAGCCGCGGGAAAAGCTCCGCCCGCGGGCATGGACA
This sequence comes from Elymus sibiricus, assembly GCA_039707655.1. Classification (NCBI taxonomy): domain Eukaryota; kingdom Viridiplantae; phylum Streptophyta; class Magnoliopsida; order Poales; family Poaceae; genus Elymus; species Elymus sibiricus. The sequence goes on along the minus strand of CM077666.1, from coordinate 129,473,540 downwards.
CAGGGGGCGGGGCGGCCACAGCCAAGGCGGGCGGGATGGTGCAACCGTCCGGCCTCCCCGGTCATGGAGCCACTCCGCCGACGTGGCCCGCGAGTTCATCGTGGGAATGCACCGCCATCCCTGCACCTGGCTCCGGCTCCCAGACTCCTTTGTGGAGGAGATGGCGGACCGCGCACCCCTGGGCCTGTGGCTGCAGCCGAACGGCTGCTGCAATGGGCTCTCCTGGGTGGCAACAGAGCTCACTCCCGCCAGCTTCATGTTCTTGAAGCGCGGGTGGAAGTCGTTCGCCCTCGCCCACGGCCTGAAGAAGGGGCACGTCCTCCTCTTCAAGTACGACGGGGCCGCCACGCTCTTCATGAAGATCTTCGGGGTCACCGGTTGCCGCCTGAAGTGCTGCATGGAGAGCGACGACAGCGACACCTCCGGCGACAACGATGGCGACGCGCCCCCCTCCGACAGAAGCGGGAGCAGCGGCGGCCCCCCCAGCGTCAAGAGTGAGGACGAGGACTCCGACTAGGGTGCGGATGATGCCCGAGCCGTGCCCTGGGAGCGGCAGCCTTCGCCGGGAGGTTTTCTTTTGTTTTCTTCTTTTCCCTGCATCGGAACGAAACGGGCCCCGTGGGGCGTGTAAGGAACTGCGGTGCTTGCGCCTTTAAATTTAACGCTTTTGTGGTTCGAAACCGGGCTCGTTCTTAGCGTTCCTCGTTAGGCTCGCCCCCTCCATCACGATTACCCTAATGCTCTGCGTCGCTAGGACCCGGCCCCGAGCAGGCCTTGTCCGTCGCTGGTATGTCAGATCGCAATGCCTGGAACAAGGCCAGGAGGTGAGGGGCCCGAGGTCCGGTAAGAGCTCCTGAGGCGCGGTGCTCAGGAGGTCCCCTTTGCGTAAGCGGCTCACACGCGAGAAGGAGCTTCCGCCCTGAACGAGGTCACGAGAAGAAGGAGCGCTGCCAAAGATCACCGAGCCGCGTGGGGCGGTTAACTTAGCTTTTTGGTGTGTGACGTGAGGCGTCCGCAGCTCATGGGAAGCTCATGCGGCGTCAGGACGTGCCTCCCTGAAGTTCCTTCTTTATCACGTCTTCTATCTGCGATGGGTGAATGTAAGCCCCGCGAGGGGTGCATGAAAATTGATGTTTTTGTGCCTCAATCAATGCCTTTGTGGTTAAATCGTAAGCTTCCCCCTGAGGTCTCCTCACGGGGTCCACCCCTTTTCCTTTGATCGCCAAGGTTCTCTACGTCATTAGGACCCAGCCACCGAGCGAGCCTCAGCCGTCACTGGTATGTCAGGTCGCGATGCTTGGGACAAGGCCAGGAGGTGAGGGGCTCTTGAGGCTAGTGAGGGTTCCTGAGGCGCGATGCTCAGGGACCCCGCTTTGACGTGCAAGCGGCTTGCGCGGAAAAGGAGAATGGCCCCCGCCTAGGCCACGAGAGGAGGGAACCCTAGAGACGAAAGTGGCATCTCGTGAGGCGGTTCAACTTAGCTCATGTGTGGAGTGGCGCTCGGTAGGTCACGACCCGATCCTTGGAGTATTCGCCACGCGGGGCCTTTCGAATAATCATTGGGCCCCCCGTAGAGCCTGGTCCCTGCACATTTGCAAAAACTTCGAGGCGCTAGGGCGACGCACGCTCGGCGACCGACTCGTGGCAGCTCCATGAGGAAACAAGGCACCAAGGATCTCGGTGAGGTGACATGCACGAGAGCAGGCCCGCGAGCCAGAGCTCGATCGCTTGGGTTTAGCGACGCTGCAGGGACAGACCCGAGCATAGACGTCGTGTCTAGCCCCGGCTCATGGGACGGGCAGGAGAAGGGTTGTGAGGATGCGACGCTTTCAAAGGTGGCGAGGCACCAAACACAGGGTTAAGCAAGCCAAATAATTCATCTAAGGATAACCCGATTCACTTACACGACCAAAAGGTGTTGCGGCTACAGGGGCGGACCTTGGCCAGCCTGAGGATAATGCAGCCCGAGGGGCGCCCTCAATTGAACAAACCAAAAAGTCACCTGGTAATCATGCTGTTGCGGAAGCATCAGGCTGCCTGACGAAGCACGCCGAAGGGGTCCGCCTCTCAGGGCCGGCCGGCCGGCTCCTGAGGCCTTGGGGGCTTGCGAGGGGCTGAAGTCTCGCGAGGCGCCATCATGAGCCGCGCGAACCTTTGGTAGGTGGCGCCGGCATTCAGCAGGCCGAAAGGCATGCGGATGTAGTTGGTGGCGATGCCCCTGCTCAGGCCAACGCGCGACGGCCAAAAGAGTTCCTGGGAGCTGGCCCTGTTGAGGCTGGCGATGTCAACGCACACGCGCACCTTGCTGCTCTTTGTGGGGGCGGCACCTGAACTGACGGAACGCGTGGAGCGGCGCTCGCCGCGCATGGCCCGAGCTTCCCGCAGCTTGGGAATCTCCTGGGTGATGAACTCTTGCGCCTGTTGTCGTACTCCTTGCTTGCGGGGGCACGTGTCGAAGCACGCCTCCAAGTGGTGCCCGAGCACCTCCCTCGTCACGCTGGTCAGGTCAGACGCTCTCTAGGTGGAAGCCCTCGAGCCTGCCCAGAGAGAGGCACCGGGCGCGCCTTCCTATGCGGGAGGGAGGCGGGCGCTGGTGACGAGGGCGGAGCCTTTGGCGCTGGCATCATCTGCCGCTATCTTTGCCTTGGCGGGGCCTGGGGAGGTTACCAGCTGCTTCTTCCTTGCGGGTGTGGTCTCGAGAGGACCAACGCCATCCTCGCCGTCGGAGTGTTCGACCGCGGGTGCTTTGTAGGCAAACTCGAGGGAGCAGACTGCGTCCTTCTCGTCGTAGGCAACGGTGATGACTCCGCTGCACCCAGGCATCTTGAGGACGTTGTGGCCATGGTGGGTTGCCGCCATGAACTTTGCGAGCACCGGATACCCCAGGATGGCATTTTACGGGAGGCCGATGTGGGCCACATCAAAGTCGATGAGCTCGGTGTGATAGTTGTCGCGCGTGCCGAAGGTGACGGGGAGGCGAACTTGCCCTAGGGGGATGGTGGAGCCATCAGTCACCCCAGAGAAAGGCCAGGTCGGCATCAGCTGGGCATAGGGAACCTGGAGCGTCTCGAAGGTATCGACAGAGAGTACGTTGAGGCCGGCGCCTCCATCGATGAGGGTTTTGGTGACTGAGACATTGCTGATAGTGGGTGTCGGTGTCAAAACCGGTGGATCTTGGGTAGGGGGTCCCGAGCTGTGGATCTTGGATCGATGGGGAACAAGGGACGAAGGAGACGATGTTTACCCAGGTTCGGGCCCTCTCTAAGAGGTAAAACCCTACGTACTGCTCGATTATATTGAAGTGTATAGGATGGTTACAGAGTCGATCTACCATGAGATTAGATGAACTAAACCCTAGGTGAGTAGGATGATGGTTGTTGTCCTAGCCTCTACGGACTAAAACCCATTGGTCTATAGACACCAGGGGTACTAGGGTTACACATAGTCGGTTACAATGAGGGAATAAACATGCCGAATCTTCTATCTTGACTTGGAGGACACACCAAGACTTCGAGAGTTTCCTGTCCGGACACGGAGTCGCCTTATAGCTCGGCCTTGTGGTAGTCGAATAGCAGCCCACCTGTCTGGCCCATAAGAGATAGGCTGGCAACCCGAGGACCCCCTAGTCCAGGACTCCCTCAGTAGCCCCTGAGCTAGCCTCCAACGCCTGTGTCTCATAACTCTCGGAGTTTCCTGCGTACTTTGAAGTCTCCGGCTTGCGGGGCGAGTTCTTCTCCCCCATGTGTTCGGAGCAATCCCCCTTGGCCAAGCCTCCAAAAGTTGCTTGGCTAAGTTCGACAATGTGCTCAACCGGGTTATATGCATTAGGAACGATGACATGATGTTAGACAAGATCTATTCATGTAGGAATAGACCCCACCTTTTTATCCTTAATGGCAACGATACATGCATGTCATGTCTCCTTCTGTCACTGAGATTGAGCACCACAAGATCGAACCCATCACAAAGCACCACTTCCCATTGCAAGAAAAACCAATCTAGTTGGCCAAACCAAACCAAAGTGCCGGAGAAGAAATACGAGGCTATAACAATCATGCATAAAAGAGTTTAGCAAGGACCCAAATAATATTCATGGATAGATCTGATCATAAACTTACAATTCATCGGATCCCAACAAACACACCGCAAAAAGTCATTACATCAAATAGATCTCCAAGAACATCGAGGAGAACATTGTATTGAAAATCAAAAAGAGAGAAGAAGCCATCTAGCTACTACCTACGGACCCGTAGGTCTGTGGTAAACTACTCATGTTGGGGAACGTTGCATGAAAAACAAAAAAAAATTCTACGCACACGCAAGATCTATCCATGGAGATGCATAGCTACGAGAGGGGAGAGTGTGTCTATGTACCCTTGTAGACCGTTAGCGGAAGCGTTTAGACAACGCGGTTGATGTAGTCGAACACCTTCGCGATCCAACCGATCGAGCACCGAACGTACGGCACCTCCGCGTTCAGCACACGTTCAGCTCGAAGACGTCCACGCCTTCTTGATCCAGCAAGATGGGCGAAGTAGTAGATGAGTTCCGGCAGCACGACGGTGTGGTGACGGTGGTGATGCAACTATTGTTGGGGAACGTTGCATGGGAAACAAAAATTTTCCTACGCACACATAAGATCTATCCATGGTGATGAGCATCTACGAGAGGGAGAGTGAATCTACATACCCTTGTAGATCGCTAAGCGGAAGCGTTAATAAACGCGGTTGATGTAGTCGAACGTCTTCGCGATCCAAATCGCCGAGCGTCCCGCGATCCAATCACGATCCTTCCGATCTAGTGCCGAACGGACGGCACCTCCGCGTTCAACACACGTACGGCTTGATGACGCCTTCACCTCCTCGATCCAGCGAGCGATGGTGAAGTAGTGGTTGAGTTCCAGCAGCACGACGGCGTGGTGATGGTGGTGAGGAACAATCTCTGCAGGGCTTCGCCAAGCACTACGGAGATTATGACGGAGGAACTAGAGGGCTAGGGTTGCCGGCACACGGCTTGGGAAATCCTGATGTGTCCCGTGTGCTAGCCCTGCCCCTCTATTTATATGTTGAGCCTTGGGGTCTAAACTTGGAGCAAAAGCCTCCTCCGGGTCGGTTTTGCCCGCACAAAGTCGGTTTGGCCCGCAGGGAAAGAGTCCAACTCGGATCCCTGCCGAACCGTGCACAGCCGCGCACAAGCGGTAGTACCGCTTCACACAAGCGGTAGTACCGCTTGGGCGGTAGTACCGCTTCACACAAGCGGTAGTACCGCTCGGGCGGTAGTACCGCTTCACACAAGCGGTAGTACCGCTTACGCGGCAGCAAAACTACTTTTGCACTTTCCAATACCTTGTGGGTTTTATCCCTTTGGCTCACATAAAGTGTTGCTGCACCCGAACACTTCGGTAAACATCCGGAACCCCTTCCGGTGAACTCCGGAACCCTTCCAGAGATCAAAACACTATTATCACATATATCAATCTTTACCTCCGGACTATTCCGGAGATCCTCGTCATGTCCGGGATCTTATCCGGGACTCCGAACAACTTTCGGTCACCAACATAATAACTCAATTATACTAATCGTCACCAAACGTTAAGTGTGTAGACCCTGCGGGTTCGAGAACTATGTAGACATGACCGAGACACCTCTACGGCCAATAACCAATAGCGGGACCTGGATGCCCATATTGGCTCCTACATATTCTACGAAGATCTTTATCGGTCGAACCTCTATGTCAAGGATTCAGTTAATCCCGTATGCTGTTCCCTTTGTTCTTCGGTATGTTACTTGCCCGAGATTCGATCGTCGGTATCACTATACCTAGTTCAATCTCGTTACCGGCAAGTCTCTTTACTCGTTCCGTAATACAAGATCTCGTGGCTAACACTTTAGTCACATTGCTTGCAAGGCTCATTGTGATGTTGTATTACCGAGTGGGCCCTGAGATACCTCTCCGTCATACGGAGTAACAAATCCCAGTCTTGATCCATGCCAACCCAACAGACACCCTCGGAGATACCTGTAGAGCACCTTTATAGTCACCCAGTTACGTTGCGACGTTTGATACACACAAGGTATTCCTCCGGTGTCAGTGAGTTGCATGATCTCATGGTCAAAGGAACAAATACTTGACATGCAGAAAACAATAGCAATAAACTGACACGATCAAATGCTACGTTTACAGTTTGGGTCTTGTCCATCACATCATTCTCCTAATGATGTGATCCCGTTATCAAATGATATCTCATGTCAATGGCTAGGAAACCTTAACCATCTTTGATCAACGAGCTAGTCAACTAGAGGCTTACTAGGGACACAGTGTTGTCTATGTACCCACACATGTATTTGAGTTTCCAATCAATACAATTATAGCATGGATAATAAACGATTATCATGAACAAGGAAATATAATAATAACCAATTTATTATTGCCTCTAGGGCATATTTCCAACAGTCTCCCACTTGCACTAGAGTCAATAATCTAGTTCACATCACTATGTGATTTACATTGTAATGAATCGAACACCCATGCAGTTCTGGTGTTGTTCATGTGTAGCCCTTGGAAGAGGTTTAGTCAACGGATCTGCAACATTTAGATCCGTGTGTACTTTGCAAATATTTATGTCGTCCTCCTTGATGTAATCGCGGATGGAATTGAAACGTCGTTTTATGTGTCTGGTCCTCTTGTGAAATCTTGGTTCCTTGGCTAGAGCAATGGCACCAGTATTATCACAAAACAGAGTCATTGGGTTAAGCGCACTAGGCACTACTCCAAGATCTGTCATGAACTCCTTCATCCAGACACCTTCCTTCGCCGCCTCCGAGGCTGCGATGTACTCCGCTTCGCATGTAGAATCAGCTACCACGCTTTGCTTGGAACTGCACCAGCTAACCGCACCCCCATTAAGAATAAATACGTATCCGGTTTGCGACTTAGAGTCATCCGGATCAGTGTCAAAGCTTGCATCGACGTAACCCTTTACGACGAGCTCTTGATCACCTCCATAAACGAGAAACATGTCCTTAGTCCTTTTCAGGTACTTCAGGATATTCTTGACCGCTGTCCAGTGTTCCATTCCTGGATCACTTTGAAACCTTCCGACCATACTTATGGCAAGGCTGACATCGGGTCTTGTGCACAGCATTGCATACATGATAGAGCCTATGGCTGAAGCATAGGGGATGACACTCATCTTTTCTCTATCTTCTGCAGTCACTGGGCATTGAGTCTTACTCAACTTCACACCTTGCAAAACAGGCAAGAACCCCTTCTTGGACTGATCCATTTTGAACTTCTTCAAAATCTTATCAAGGTATGTGCTTTGTGAAAGTCCTATTAAACGTCTTGATCTATCTCTATAGATCTTGATGCCTAATATGAAAGCAGCTTCTCCTAGGTCCTTCATTGAAAAACTCTTGTTCAAATATTCCTTTACACTTTCCAGCATTTCTATATTGTTTCCAATCAGCAATATGTCATCCACATATAATATTAGAAACGCTATAGAGCTCCCACTCACTTTCTTGTAAATACAAGCTTCTCCGTAAACTTGTATAAACTCGAACGCTTTGATCACCTCATCAAAACGAAGATTCCAACTCCGAGATGCTTGCACCAGTCCATAAATGGATCGCTGGAGTTTGCAAACTTTGTCAGCATTTTCTGGATCGACAAAACCTTCTGGTTGCATCATATACAACTCTTCCTTAAGGAAACCGTTAAGGAACGCTGTTTTGACATCCATCTGCCAAATTTCATAATCGAAAAAGGCAGCTATTGCCAACATGATTCTGACGGACTTAAGCATCGCTACGGGTGAGAAGGTCTCATCGTAGTCAACTCCTTGAACTTGTGAAAAACCCTTTGCCACAAGTCGAGCTTTATAGACGGTGACATTACCGTCCGCGTCCGTCTTCCTCTTAAAGATCCATTTGTTCTGAATGGCCTTACGCCCTTCAGGTAATACTTCCAAAGTCCATACTTTGTTTTCATACATGGATCCCATCTCGGATTTCATGGCCTCTAACCACTTCTCGGAATCCGGGCTCATCATCGCTTCTCCATAGCTCGTAGGTTCATCGTTGTCTAACAACATGACCTCTAAGACAGGGTTGCCGTACCACTCAGGAGCAGTACGCGTCCTTGTCGACCTACGAGGTTCGATAGCAACTTGATCCAAAGCTTCATGAACATCATCATTAACTTCCTCTTCAGCTAATGTAGGCTCCACAGAAACAACTTTCTGCGCTGCGCTACTCTCAGGTTGAAGTAAAGGTTCAACAACCTCATCAAGTTCTATCTTCCTCCCACTCAATTCTTTCGAGAGAAACTCTTTCTCAAGAAATGCTCCGTTTTTAGCGACAAACACTTTGCCTTCGGATCTGAGGTAGAAGGTATACCCAACTGTCTCTTTTGGGTATCCTATGAAGACGCATTTCTCCGCTTTGGGTTCCAGCTTTTCAGGCTGAAGCTTTTTGACATAAGCATCACATCCCCAAACTTTAAGAAACGACAGCTTTGGCTTCTTGTCAAACCAAAGTTCATATGGCGTCGTCTCAACGGATTTCGATGGTGCCCTATTTAAAGTGAATGCAGCTGTCTCTAATGCATAACCCCAAAACGATAGTGGCAAATCGGCAAGAGACATCATAGATCGCACCATATCCAATAAGGTTCGATTACGACGTTCGGACACACCATTACGCTGTGGTGTTCCAGGCGGTGTCAATTGTGAAACAATTCCACACTGTCTTAAGTGACTGCCAAACTCATAACTCAGATATTCTCCTCCTCGATCAGATCGTAGGAATTTAATCTTCTTGTTACGATGATTCTCAACTTCACTCTGAAATTGTTTGAACTTTTCAAATGTTTCAGACTTGTGTTTCATTAAGTAAATATACCCATATCTACTTAAGTCATCAGTGAAGGTGAGAAAGTAACGATAACCACCGCGCGCCTCAATACTCATCGGACCGCACACATCAGTATGTATGATTTCCAATAAGTCACTTGCCCGTTCCATTATTCCAGAGAACGGCGTTTTAGTCATCTTGCCCATGAGGCATGGCTCACATGTGTCAAGTGATTCAAAATCAAGTGACTCCAAAAGTCCATCAGCATGGAGCTTCTTCATGCGTTTTACGCCAATATGACCTAAACGGCAGTGCCACAAGAAAGTGGTATTATCATTATCAATTCTACATCTTTTGGCATCAATGTTATGAACATGTGTATCATTACTATCGAGATTCAATAAGAATAAACCCCTCACATCGGGTGCATGACCATAAAAGATATTACTCATATAAATAGAACAACCATTATTCTCTGATTTAAATGAGTAACCGTCTCGCAATAAACAAGATCCAGATATAATGTTCATGCTTAACGCAGGCACCAAATAACACTTATTTAGGTTCATCACTAATCCCGACGGTAATCGAAGAGCGAGCGTGCCGACGGCGATCACATCAACCTTGGAACCATTTCCCACGCGCATCGTCACTTCGTCCTTTGCCAGCCTCCGTCTATTCCGCAGTTCCTGTTTTGAGTTGCAAATATGAGCAACCGCACCGGTATCAAATACCCAGGCACTACAACGAGAGTTGGTAAGGTACACATCAATAACATGTATATCATATATACCTTGTTTGTTGTTGGCCGCCTTCTTGTCAGCCAAATACTTGGGGCAATTCCGCTTCCAGTGTCCAGTTCCCTTGCAATGAAAACACACAGTTTCTGGTTTGGGTCCAGCCTTGGGTTTCTTCACGAGAGGAGCAACTGCTTTGCCACTCTGCTTGGAGTTACCCTTCTTACCCTTGCCATTTTTCTTGAAACTAGTGGTTTTATTGACCATCAACACTTGATGCTCCTTCTGAATTTCAGACTCAGCGGCTTTCAGCATCGCAAACAGCTCGGCGACTGACTTGTTCATCCCGTGCATGTTATAGTTCAACACGAAGCTCTTGTAGCTAGGTGGCAATGATTGAAGAACTCTGTCAGTGATAGCCTCTGGCGGAAGGGGCATCCCTAACTCAGCCAGACGGGTGGAGTACCCAGACATTCTGAGCACGTGATCACTGATAGACCCGTTCTCCTCCATCTTGCAAGCATAGAACTTATCGGAGATCTCATATCTCTCGATCCGGGCATTCTTCTGAAAGATAAACTTCAACTCCTGGAACATCTCATATGCTCCATGACGTTCAAAACGTCTTTGAAGTCCCGGTTCTAAGCCATACAACATTGCACATTGAACTATTGAGTAATCATCAGAACGAGCCTGCCAGGCGTTCACAACGTCTAGAGACTCAACTGGAGTGGGTGGATCACCAAGCGGTGCATCAAGGACATAAGCCTTCTGGGAAGCCGTAAGGATAATCCTTAGATTACGGGCCCAGTCCACAAAGTTACTTCCATCATCTTTCAATTTAGCTTTCTCTAGGAACGCATTAAAATTCAGGGGTGCTACTGCGCGAGCCATGATCTACAACATAAATATAGCAAAGACAACTTAGACTATTGTTCTTAGATAATGAGTTTAGTTAATCATATTTTAAAAAACTCCCACTCAAATTGACATCCCTCCGATCATTCGAGTGTAACATGATCCAAATCCACCAACTCAAGTCCGATCATCACGTGAGTTGAGGTGGTTTCAATGGTGAACATCTTCATGTTGATCATATCTACTATATGACTCATGTTCGACCTTTCGGTCTCTTGTGTTCCGAGGCCATGTCTGTACATGCTAGGCTCGTCAAGTTTAACCCGAGTGTTCCGCACGTGTAACATGGCTTACACCCGTTGTATGCGAACGTAGAGTCTATCACACCCGATCATCACGGCGTGTCTCGAAACGACGAACTTTCGCAACGGTGCACACTTGGGGAGAACACAATTTATCTTGAAATTTAAGTGAGGGATCACCTTATAATGCTACCGTCGTCCTAAGCAAAATAAGATGCATAAAAGGATTAACATCACATGCAAATCATAAGTGACATGATATGGCCATGAACTTGTGCTTTTGATCTCCATCTCCAAAGCACCGGCATGATCTCCATCGTCACCGGCATGACACCATGATCTCCATCATCTTGATCTCCATCAACGTGTCGCCATAAGGTTGTCGCGCCGACTGTTGCTTCCACGACTATAGCTAACGTTTAGCGATAAAGTAAAGCATTACATAGCGCTTAATGATTGACACGCAGGTCATACAATAATTAAAGACAACTCTATGGCTCCTGCCAGTTGCCGTACTCATCGACATGCAAGTCGTGATATTCTATACAATACATGATCATCTCATACATCACATATATCTCATCATGTAATTGGCCATATCACATCACAACATACCCTGCAAAAACAAGTTAGACGTCCTCTAATTGTTGTTGCAAATTTTACGTGGCTGCTACGGGTATCTAGCAAGAACGATTCTTACCTACGCAAAACCACAACGTGGTGTAGTGATTGCTTTTTGATCTTCTAAAAGAACCCTCTTCATTGAACCGATTCAACTAAAGTGAGAGAGACAGACACCCGCCAGTCACCTTTATGCAACAAGTGCACGCAGCGGTGAAACCAGTCTCGCGTAAGCGTACGCGTAATGTCGGTCCGGGCCGCTTCATCTCACAATACCGCGGAATCAAGTATCAACTAGTAACGGCAAGCAATATGTATACATCCACGCCCACAACTCGTTTGTGTTCTACTCGAGATCTCATCTACGCATAGACCTAGCTCAGATGCCACTGTTGGGGAACGTTGCATGGGAAACAAAAATTTTCCTACGCACACATAAGATCTATCCATGGTGATGAGCATCTACGAGAGGGAGAGTGAATCTACATACCCTTGTAGATCGCTAAGCGGAAGCGTTAATAAACGCGGTTGATGTAGTCGAACGTCTTCGCGATCCAAATCGCCGAGCGTCCCGCGATCCAATCACGATCCTTCCGATCTAGTGCCGAACGGACGGCACCTCCGCGTTCAACACACGTACGGCTTGATGACGCCTTCACCTCCTCGATCCAGCGAGCGATGGTGAAGTAGTGGTTGAGTTCCAGCAGCACGACGGCGTGGTGATGGTGGTGAGGAACAATCTCTGCAGGGCTTCGCCAAGCACTACGGAGATTATGACGGAGGAACTAGAGGGCTAGGATTGCCGGCACACGGCTTGGGAAATCCTGATGTGTCCCGTGTGCTAGCCCTGCCCCTCTATTTATATGTTGAGCCTTGGGGTCTAAACTTGGAGCAAAAGCCTCCTCCGGGTCGGTTTTGCCCGCACAAAGTCGGTTTGGCCCGCAGGGAAAGAGTCCAACTCGGATCCCTGCCGAACCGTGCACAGCCGCGCACAAGCGGTAGTACCGCTTCACACAAGCGGTAGTACCGCTCGGGCGGTAGTACCGCTTCACACAAGCGGTAGTACCGCTTACGCGGCAGCAAAACTACTTTTGCACTTTCCAATACCTTGTGGGTTTTATCCCTTTGGCTCACATAAAGTGTTGCTGCACCCGAACACTTCGGTAAACATCCGGAACCCCTTCCGGTGAACTCCGGAACCCTTCCAGAGATCAAAACACTATTATCACATATATCAATCTTTACCTCCGGACTATTCCGGAGATCCTCGTCATGTCCGGGATCTTATCCGGGACTCCGAACAACTTTCGGTCACCAACATAATAACTCAATTATACTAATCGTCACCAAACGTTAAGTGTGTAGACCCTGCGGGTTCGAGAACTATGTAGACATGACCGAGACACCTCTACGGCCAATAACCAATAGCGGGACCTGGATGCCCATATTGGCTCCTACATATTCTACGAAGATCTTTATCGGTCGAACCTCTATGTCAAGGATTCAGTTAATCCCGTATGCTGTTCCCTTTGTTCTTCGGTATGTTACTTGCCCGAGATTCGATCGTCGGTATCACTATACCTAGTTCAATCTCGTTACCGGCAAGTCTCTTTACTCATTCCGTAATACAAGATCTCGTGGCTAACACTTTAGTCACATTGCTTGCAAGGCTCATTGTGATGTTGTATTACCGAGTGGGCCCTGAGATACCTCTCCGTCATACGGAGTAACAAATCCCAGTCTTGATCCATGCCAACCCAACAGACACCCTCGGAGATACCTGTAGAGCACCTTTATAGTCACCCAGTTACGTTGCGACGTTTGATACACACAAGGTATTCCTCCGGTGTCAGTGAGTTGCATGATCTCATGGTCAAAGGAACAAATACTTGACATGCAGAAAACAATAGCAATAAACTGACACGATCAAATGCTACGTTTACAGTTTGGGTCTTGTCCATCACATCATTCTCCTAATGATGTGATCCCGTTATCAAATGATATCTCATGTCAATGGCTAGGAAACCTTAACCATCTTTGATCAACGAGCTAGTCAACTAGAGGCTTACTAGGGACACAGTGTTGTCTATGTACCCACACATGTATTTGAGTTTCCAATCAATACAATTATAGCATGGATAATAAACGATTATCATGAACAAGGAAATATAATAATAACCAATTTATTATTGCCTCTAGGGCATATTTCCAACAACTATCTCTGCAGGGCTTCGCCGAGCACTACGAAAATATGACCGAGGACGAACTAGAGGGAGAGGGGCGCCGCACACGGCTAGGGAATCGTGGTGTGTGTTGTCCCTCTCCCTCCCCACATATATATAGGTGGAGGGGGGAGAGGAGGCAGCCCTAGGGCATGCCCCAAGTGGCCGGCGGCTGCCCTGGCCGAACCCCCCTCCATATATGAACATGGGGGAAAGGAAAGGGGGGCTGGCTGCCTTAGGGCGCCTCCCCCTTCCTTTCCCCTCCCTTCTACGCGCGTGGGCAGGGGTGGAGGGGTGCGCCAGCCCCTTGTGGGCTGGTGTGCTTCCCCCCTTGGCCCATTAGGCCCACCGCTCACCGGTGGCCTCCAGGAACCCCTTCCGGCACCCTAATAAGTACCAGGTACTCTCCGAAACTTTTCCGGTGACCAAATACTATCGTCCTATATATCAATCTTTACCTCTGGACCATTCCGGAGCTCCTCGTCATGTCCGTGATCTCATCCGGGACTCTGAACAACATTCGGTTACCAATTCACATAACTCATATAATACTATATCGTCAACGAACGTTAAGCGTGCGGACCCTACGGGTTCGGGAATGATGTAGACATGACCGAGACGACTCTCCGGTCAATAACCAATAGCGGGACCTGGATGCCCATATTGGTTCCTACACATTCCATGAAGATCTTTATCGGTCGAACGGTTATGACAACATACGCAATTCCCTTTGTCTGTCGGTATGTTACTTGCCCGAGATTCGATCGTCGGTATCTCCATACCTAGTTCAATATCGTTACCGGCAAGTCTCTTTACTCGTTCCGTAATACATCATCTCGTAACTAACTCCTTAGTCATTTTGCTTGCAAGCTTCTGTGATGTGCATTACCGAGAGGGCCCAGAGATACCTCTCCGAAACACGGAGTGACAAATCCCAGTCTCAATCCATGCCAACTCAACAGACACCTTCGGAGATACCTGTAGAGCATCTTTATGATCACCCAGTTACGTTGTGACGTTTGATAGCACACAAGGTATTCCTCCGGTATCCGGGAGTTGCATGATCTCATGGTCGAAGGAACATGTATTTGACATTTAATAAAGCAGTAGCAATAAATAGAACGATCATATGCTAAGCTAACGGATGGGTCTTGTCCATCACATCATTCTCCTAATGATGTGATCCCGTTATCAAATGACAACTCATGTCTATGGTTAGGAAACCTTAACCATCTTTGATCAACGAGCTAGTCTAGTAGAGGCTCACTAGGGACACGGTATTTGTTTAAGTATTCACACATGTATTTAAGTTTCCGGTCAATACAATTCTAGCATGAATAATAAACCTTTATCATGAACAAGGAAATATAAAATAATAACAACTTTATTATTGCCTCTAGGGCATATTTCCATCAGTCTCCCACTTGCACTGGAGTCAATAATCTAGTTCACATCGCCATGTGATTAATACCCAAAGAGTTCACTAGGGTCAATAATCTAGTTCACATCGCCATGTGATTAACACTCAAAGAGTCCAAAGGTGTGATCATGTTTTGCTTGTGTAAGAGATTTTTAGTCAACGGGTCTGCAACATTCAGATCCATGTGTATTTTGCAAATCCTTATGTCATAATGTAGATGCTGCTATCACACTTTACTTGGAGCTATTCCAAATGACTGCTCCATTATACGTATCCGGTTTGCTACTCAGAGTTATCCAGATTAGTGTCAAAGTTTGCATCGACGTAACCCTTTACGACGAACTCTTTATCACCTCCATAATCGAGAAACATTTCCTTAGTCTTCTAGTTACTAAGGATAATTTTGACCGCTGTCCATTGATCCACTCCTGGATCACTCTCGTACCCCTTTGCCAGACACGTGGTAAGGCACAAATCAGGTCTGGTGCACAGCATGGCATACATTATAGAACCTATGGCTGAGGCATAGGGAATGACTTTCATTCTCTCTCTATCTTCTGCCGTGGTCGAGCTTTGAGTCTTACTCAACTTCACACCTTACAATACAGGCAAGAACTCCTTCTTTGACTGATCTATTTTGAACTCCTTCAAAATATTGTCAAGGTATGTACTCATTGAAAGTCTTATCAAGCGTCTTGATCTATCTCTATAGATTTTGATGCCCAATATGTAAGCAGCTTCACCGAGGTCTTTCTTTGAAAAATTCTTATTCAAATATCCTTTTATGCCATCCAGAAATTCTATATCATTTCCAATCAACAATATGTCATCCACATATAATATTAGAAATGCTACAGAGCTCCCGCTCACTTTCTTGTAAATACAGGCTTCACCGTAAGTCTGTACAAAACCATATGCTTTGATCACTTCATCAAAGCATATATTCCAACTCTGAGATGCTTGCACCAGTCCATAGATGGATCGCTGGAGCTTGCACACTTTGTTAGCACCCTTAGGATCGACAAAACCTTCTGGTTGCATCATATACAACTCTTCTTTAAGAAATCCATTAAGGAATGCAGTTTTGACGTCCATTTGCCAGATTTCATAATCATAAAATGCGGCAATTGCTAACATGATTCGGACAGACTTAACCATCGCTATGGGTGAGAAAGTCTCATCGTAGTCAACCCCTTGAACTTGTCGAAAACCTTTTGCGATAAGTCGAGCTTTGTAGACAGTGATATTACCATCAGCGTCTGTCTTCCTCTTGAAGATCCATTTATTCTCAATGGCTTGGCGATCACTGGGCAAGTCCACCAAAGTCCACACTTTGTTCTCATACATGGATCCTATCTCAGATTTCATGGCCTCAAGCCATTTGTCGGAATCCGGGCTCATCATAGCTTCTTCATAGTTCGTAGGTTCGCCGTTGTCTAACAACATAACTTCCAGGATAGGATTACCGTACCACTCTGGTGCGGAACGTACTCTGGTCGACCTACGAGGTTCAGTAGTAACTTGATCTAAAGTTTCATGATCTTTATCATTATCTTCCCCTGGTTGGTGTAGGCATCACGGGAACGGTTTTCTCTGATGTGCTACTTTCCAATTCGAGAGAAGGTACAATTACCTCATCAAGTTCTACTTTCCTCCCACTCACTTCTTTCGAGAGAAACTCCTTCTCTAGAAAGGACCCATTCTTGGCACCAAAAATCTTGCCTTCGGATCTGTGGTAGAAGGTGTACCCAATAGTTTCTTTAGGGTATCCTATGAAGACGCACTTCTCCGCTTTGGGTTCGAGCTTATCAGGCTGAAGCTTTTTGACATATGCGTCGCATCCCCAAACTTTAAGAAACGACAACTTAGGTTTCTTGCCAAACCATAGTGCATACGGTGTCGTCTCGACAGATTTAGACGGTGCCCTATTTAACATGAATGCAGCTGTCTCTAATGCATAACCCCAAAACGATAGAGGAAAATCAATAAGAGACATCATAGAACGCACCATATCTAATAAAGTACGGTTATGACGTTCGGACACACCATTACGCTGTGGTGTTCCAGGTGGCGCGAGTTGTGAAACAATTCCACATTGTCTTAAATGAAGGCCAAACTCGTAACTCAAATATTCACCTCCGCGATCAGATCGTAGAAACTCTATTTTCTTGTTACGATGATTCTCTACTTCACTCTAAAATTCTTTGAACTTTTCAAATGTTTCAGACTTGTGTTTCATCAAGTAGATATACCCATACCTACTCAAATCATCTGTGAAGGTTAGAAAATAACGATACCCGCCGCGTGCTTCAACATTCATCGGACCGCATACATCGGTATGTATTATTTCCGATAAATCATTAGCTCGCTCCATTGTTCCGGAGAACGGAGTTTTAGTCATCTTGCCCATGAGGCATGGTTCGAAAGTATCAAATGATTCATAATCAAGTGATTCCAAAAGTCCATCCGCATGGAGTTTCTTCATGCGCTTTACACCAATATGACCTAAACGGCAGTGCCACAAGTATGTTGCACTATCATTATTAACTTTGCATCTTTTGGCATCAATATTATGAATATGTGTATCACTACCATCGAAATTCAATAAACCATTCACAAGGGTGCATGATTACGAGAGATATTACTCATATAAACAGAATAACCATTATTCTCTGACTTAAATGAATAACCGTCTTGCAATAAACAATATCCAAATATAATGTTTTATGCTCAATGCAAGCACCAAATAACCATTATTTAGGTTTAATACTAATCCCGAAGGTATTACGAGCGTGCCGATGGTGATCATATCAATCTTGGAGACACTTCCAACACATATCGTCACCTCGCCCTTAGCTAGTCTCCGTTACTCTGCAGCTCCTGCTTCAAGTTACTAATATTAGCAACTGAATCGGTATCAAATACCCAGACGCTGCTATGAGCACTAGTGAGGTACACATCAATAACATGTATATCAAATATACTTTTGTTCACTTTGCCATCCTTCTTATCCGCCAAATATTTGGGGCAGTTCCGCTTCTAGTGACCATTACCCTTACAGTAGAAACACTCAGTCTCAGGCTTGGGTCCAGCTTTGGGTTTTTTCACGGGAGCGGCAACTTGCTTGTCGTTCTTCTTGAAGTTCCCTTTCTTTCCCTTGCCCTTTTTCTTGAAACTGGTGGTCTTATTAACCATCAACACTTGATGCTCTTTCTTGATTTCTACCTTCGCCGATTTCAGCATCGCGGAGAGCTTGGGAATCGTTTTTGTCATCCCTTGCATATTATAGTTTCATCACGAAGTTCTAGTAGCTTGGTGATAGTGACTGGAGAATTTGTCAATCACTATCTTATCTGGAAGATTAACTCCCACTTGATTCAAGCGATTGTAGCACCAGACATTCTGAGCACATGCTCACTGGCTGAGCTATTCTCCACCATCTTGTAGGCAAAGTACTTGTCAGAGTTCTCATAACTCTCAACACGGGCGTGAGTTTGAAATAACAATTTCAGCTCTTGGGACATCTCATATGTTCCATGGCGTTCAAAACGTCTTTGGAGCCCTGATTCTAAGCCGTAAAGCATGGTGCACTAAACTATCAAGTAGTCATCAGATCGAGCTTGCCAAACGTTCATAACGTCTGCATCAGCTCCTGTAACAGGTCTGTCACCTAGCGGTGCATCAAGGACATAATTCTTCTGTGCAGCAATGAGGATAAACCTCAAGTTATGGACCCAGTCCGTGTAATTGCTACCATTATCTTTCAACTAAGCTTTCTCTAGGAACGTATCAAAAACAGGGGAGCTACAACGCGAGCTATTGATCTACAACATAATTTGCAAAGACATTTTGACCATGTTCATGATAAATTAAGTTCAGTTAATCAAATTACTAATGAACTCCCACTTAAATTAACATCCCTCGGGTTATCTAAGTGATACATGATCCAAATCAACTAACCCATGTCCGATCATCACGTGAGATGGGGTAGTCATCAATGGTGAACATCTCCATGTTGATCATATCTGCTATATGACTCATGTTCGACCTTTCGGTCTCCAGTGTTCCGAGACCATGTCTGTACATGCTAGGCTCGTCAAGTTTAACCCAAGTATTCTGCTTGTGTAAAACTGGCTTACACCCGTTGTATGTAAACGTAGAATCTATCACACCCGATCATCACGAGGTGCTTCGAAACGAGGAACTTTAGCAACAGTGCATACTTGGGGAGAACACTTTTATCTTGAAATTTAGTGAAGGGATCATCTTATAATGCTACCGCCGTTCTAAGCAAAATAAGATGCATAAAGGATAAACATCACATGCAATCAAAATATGTGACATGATATGGCCATCATCATCTTGTGCTTTTGATCTCCATCTCCAAAGCATCGTCATGATCTCCATCATCACCGGCTCGACACCTTGATCTCCATCGTTGCGTCGTGGTCGTCTCGCCAACTATTGCTTCTACATCTATTGCTAACGCATAGCGATAAAGTAAAGCAATTACATGGCGCTTGCATTTCATACAATAATTAAGAGACAACCATTAGGCTCCTGCCGGTTGCCGATAAATTACAAAACATGATCATCTCATACAATAACGTATATCACATCATGTCTTCACCATATCATATCACAGCATACCCTGCAAAAACAAGTTAGACGTCCTCTACTTTGTTGTTTGCAAGTTTTACGTGACTGCTACAGGTTTCTAGCAAGAACCGTTCTTACCTACGCAAAAACAACCACAACGGTGATTTATCAAGTTTGCTGTTTTAACCTTCTTCAAGGACCGGCCGTAGTCAAATTCGATTCAACTAAAGTGGGAGAAACAGACACCCGCCAGCCACCTTTATGCAAAACAAGTTGCACGTCAGTCGGTGGAACCGGTCTCATGTACGTGGACATGTAAGGTTGGTCCGGGCCGCTTCATCCCACAATGCCGCCGAATCAAAATAAGACATTGGTGGTAAGCAGTATGAACATCACCGCCCACAACTCTTTGTGTTCTACTCGTGCATATCATCTACGCATAGACCTGGCTCATGATGCCACTGTTGGGGAACGTTGCATGGAAAACAAAAACAAAATTCTACGCACACACAAGATCTATCCATGGAGATGCATAGCTACGAGAGGGGAGAGTGTGTCTACGTACCCTCATAGACTGTTAGCGGAAGCGTTTAGACAACGCAGTTGATGTATGAACACCTTCGCGATCCAACCGATCGAGCACCGAACGTACGGCATCTCCGCGTTCAGCACACGTTCAGCTCGAAGACGTCCTCGCCTTCTTGATCCAGCAAGATGGGCGAAGTAGTAGATGAGTTCCGGCAGCATGACGGTGTGGTGACGGTGGTGATGCAACTATCTCCGCAGGGCTTCGCCGAGCACTACGAAAATATGACCGAGGACGAACTAGAGGGAGAGGGGCGCCGCACACGGCTAGGGAATCGTGGTGTGTGTTGCCCCTCTCCCTCCCCACATATATATAGGTGGAGGGGGGAGAGGAGGCAGCCCTAGGGCACGCCCCAAGTGGCCGGCGGCTGCCCTAGGCGCCTGCCCTGACCGAACCTCCCTTCCATATATGAACATGGGGGAAAGGAAAGGGGGCTGGCAGCCTTAGGGCGCCTCCCCCTTCCTTTCCCCTCCCTTCTAGGCGCGTGGGCAGGGGTGGAGGGGCGCGCCAGCCCCTTGTGGGATGGTGTGCTTCCCCCCCTTGGCCCATTAGGCCCACCGCTCACCGGTGGCCTCCTGGAACCCCTTCCAGCACCCCGATAAGTACCCGGTACTCTCCGAAACTTTTCCGGTGACCAAATACTATCGTCCTATATATCAATCTTTACCTCCGGACCATTCCGGAGCTCCTCGTCATGTCCGTGATCTCATCCGGGACTCCGAACAACATTCGGTCACCAATTCACATAACTCATATAATACTATATCATCAACGAACGTTAAGCGTGCGGACCCTACGGGTTCGGGAATGATGTAGACATGACCGAGACGACTCTCCGGTCAATAACCAATAGCGGGACCTGGATGCCCATATTGGTTCCTACACATTCCACGAAGATCTTTATCGGTCGAACGGTTATGACAACATACGCAATTCCCTTTGTCTGTCGGTATGTTACTTGCCCGAGATTCGATCGTCGATATCTTCATACCTAGTTCAATCTCGTTACCGGCAAGTCTCTTTACTCGTTCCGTAATACATCATCTCGTAACTAACTCCTTAGTCATTTTGCTTGCAAGCTTTTGTGATGTGCATTACCGAGAGGGCCCAGAGATACCTCTCCGAAACACGGAGTGACAAATCCCAGTCTCGATCCATGCCAACTCAACAGACACCTTCGGAGATACCTGCAGAGCATCTTTATGATCACCCAGTTACGTTGTGACGTTTGATAGCACACAAGGTATTCCTCCGGTATCCGGGAGTTGCATGATCTCATGGTCGAAGGAACATGTATTTGACATTTAAGAAAGCAGTAGCAATAAACAGAACGATCATATGCTAAGCTAACGGATGGGTCTTGTCCATCACATCATTCTCCTAATGATGTGATCCCGTTATCAAATGACAACTCATTTCTATGGTTAGGAAACCTTAACCATCTTTGATCAACGAGCTAGTATAGTAGAGGCTCACTAGGGACACGGTATTTGTTTAAGTATTCACACATGTATTTAAGTTTCCGATCAATACAATTCTAGCATGAATAATAAACCTTTATCATGAACAAGGAAATATAAAATAATAACAACTTTATTATTGCCTCTAGGGCATATTTCCATCAACTCACGCATCATCGGAGGGGCAAGGGTGATGATGAAGAACCCCTCCGTGATTGTTGACCCCTCCGGCAGAGTGCCGGAAAAGGCGTCTAGATTGGATCTCGTGGTTCTGGAACTTGCGGCGGCTGGAATTGTGTTTCGTTGACTCCCCTAGGGTTTTTGGGATTTTAGAGTATTTATAGAGGCAGAGGTCGGTGGAGGGGGTGCCTGTGGGCCCCTACCCACTAGGGCGCGCCTGGGGGCCCTAGCGCGCCCTGGTGCCTAATGGGCCCCACAGGCCCCTCTGGTGCACTTCTTGGGCTTCCTGGGTGTCTTCTGGGCAGAAAATATTCTCCAAAAAGTTTCGTGGCATTTGGACTTCGTTTGGTATTGATTTTCTACGAAGTAAAAAACAAGCAAAAAACGGCAACTGGCACTGGGCACTATGTCAATAGGTTAGTCCCAAAAAATGATATAAAGTTGCTATAAAATGAATATAAAACATCCAAGATTGATAATATAACAGCATGGAACAATAAAAAATTATAGATACGTTGGAGATGTATCAGCATCCCCAAGCTTAATTCCTACTCGTCCTCGAGTAGGTAAATGATAAAAACAGAATTTTTGATGTGGAATGCTACCTAACATGTGCACCACATATTCTTATTTTGTAGCATGGACATTTGGACTTTTAGATGATTCAAAGCAATAGTCTATAATTGACATGATGACATCAATACTCAAGCATATCAACAAACAACCATGTCTTTCAAAATATCAACACTAAAGAAAGCTATCTCTAGCCCATTATGCTCAATCATTGATCCATTCATGAAACACACTCAAATATTAGCTATATCCAATGCACAAGTATGATCATAGTCTTCCCTAGTTGGTGCTTTGTAAGAGAAGATGGAGACTCAATAAAAATGAAAATTGCATAAAGCAAATAGATTAGGCCCTTCGCAGAGGGAAGCATCGATTTGTAGAGGTGCCAGAGCTCAAAGCTTAAATTGAGAGATAAAATATTTTGGGTGGCATGCTTTTCCCTTCAACGAAAACGACCGAGAATTCCCAATACTTTCCATGCTAGATAAATCATAGGCAGTTCCCAAACATAAAATAAAGTTTATTCCTTTTTCCACCGTTCTTTCACAATCCATGGCTAGCCGTATCCACGGGTACCCTTCATACCAACACTTTCCAAGGAATTTATTATTTGACAACATAAATAATATTTTTTTCATTTCGGGACTAGGCATCCCTATTACCTGCCACACTCTCGTGTAATGACAAGTGAATAAACACTCATATTGAGTATAAAATATCTAGCATGGAAAATATTGTCCACCCCCTGCCGCTTCAAGAGCGGTACGGGCACACAAAAAGGAAATTTATTTTGAAAATTAGAGTTGGCACATACAAATTTACTTGGAACGGCACGAAAATACAACATATAGGTAGGTATGGTGGACTCATTGGCACAACTTGGTTTAAGGAGTTTGGATGCACAAGCAGTATTCCCGCTTAGTACAAATGGAGGCTGGCAAATAGATTGAGAAGCAACCAACCAAAAAATGAAAACGATCATAAACGAGCATTAAACATAA
Organism: Elymus sibiricus; assembly: GCA_039707655.1. NCBI lineage: Eukaryota > Viridiplantae > Streptophyta > Magnoliopsida > Poales > Poaceae > Elymus > Elymus sibiricus. The sequence continues at coordinate 129,450,126 of CM077666.1, read as the reverse complement.
CTAACACCGAATAATGCACCACAAGTAGGATGTAACTTCATTGCATAACTATTGACTTTCGTGCTTGCATAGGGAATCACAAACCTTAACACCAATATTCTTACTAAAGCATAATTACTCACCAACATGACTCACATATTACTATCTCCATATCTCAAAACTATTACAAGGAATCAAGTTTATAATATCCAATGATCTTCATGAAAGTTTTTATTATATCCCCCTTGAATATCTATCACTTTGGGACTAATTTCATATATTACCATTGCTACTAACAAGCTCTCAAACAAATTTAAGTGAAGAACAAGAGCATAAACATTTCTTCAAAATTTTCATCTCTCAAAATAATATAAGTGAAGCATGAGAGAATTTCTTCAAAAAATTTACTAACTCTCAAATTGATCTAAGTGAAGCATGAGAGTATTTCTTCAAAATTAAAGCACCACCGTGCTCAAAAAGATATAAGTGAAGTACTAGAGCAATTCCATATATAGTTCAAAAAATTTAAGTGAAGCACGCAGAGCAATTCTAACAAATCATAGCATCATTATGGCTCTCTCAAATAGGTGTGTCTAGAAAGGATAATTGTGACAAACTAAAAAGCAAAACAAGCAAAGACTCATATAATACAAGACGCTCCAAGCAAAACTCATGATATGTGATGAATAAAAATATAGCTCCAAGTAAAATTACCAATGGTCGTTAGAAGAAAGAGGGGATGCCTTACGGGGCATCCCCAAGCTTAGTTACTTGGTTCTCCTTGAATATTACCTTGGGGTGCCATGGGCATCCCCAAGCTTAGGCTCTTGACACTCCTTATTCCTTCATCCATCATGATCTCACCCAAAACTTGAAAACTTCAATCACACAAAACTTAACAAAAACCTTCGTGAGATCCGTTAGTATAAGAAAACCAATCTTTACTTTAAGTACTGTTGCAAACCCATTCATATTTTGTTATTGCATTATACCTACTGTATTCTAACTTTACCATGGCTTATACCCCCCGATAAAATCCATAGATTCATCAAAAATAAGCACACAATGCAACAAAAACAGAATCGGTCAAAAACAGAACAGTCTGTAAAGACTCGAATTTTGCGCATACTTCTGTAACTCCAAAAATTCTAAAAAATGAGGACAACGTGGAATTTTTTATATCAATCCTGTATCAAAATATCAGATCGAAAACATGTTTCTGTGAATTTAAACAATTCCAGAACTGGGCGCAAAAGTTTCCGTTTTTCAACAGGATCAAATCAACTATCATCCAACACAATCCTAAAGGCTTTACTTGGCACAAACACTAATTAAAACATAAAAAACACAATCATAACAGTAGCATAATTGTGGAAACACAAGAATAGAAATAAAAAGTAAAAACATTATTTTATTCATTGGGTTGCCTCCCAACAAGCGCTATTGTTTTATGCCCCCAGCTAGGCATAATGCATAGATTCAAGTGTTGTCATCTTTCTTCTTATTTGCCATAGATGTGTTTTTGTCAGGAGGTTTTTCGAATATAACTTGAAACACATTATCCATAGAACTTTTAGCATTATCAAGTTGCCCATCTGTATATCCCCTTTGGTTCCCGGCTACAATCCAAGAATATTGTTGATTAACATAATTGAAAACTTGTTGGATCATATCCAAAACAGGAATTTCGTTTTTAAGGTTCTCATCAAAGATTTGATTATTGCCAAGCAAATGTCTTAAAACATAATCACTACTGTAAAGGATCTCATCTATCACTGGTTTTTCATGGTTCATACCATAAAAATCAAAGATCTCCCAAGCTTCCCGCACTATATGATCAAATTCATTCATAAGGACAAGGGTGACTGTCTTTTTAGCCCTAGGATCCTTTATAATAGGTAGCTAATAAAACAATCTTTGCAAGGTAGGATGAGTACGAATAAATCTATTCTCAAGTTTCAGAACTAGTGCTGAAATGGCTTCTGCATAAGTTTTAGTTCTTTTAAGTATAGGAGCATCATCACAAGTCAAAGTTCCAAGAAAATTAAAGAATTCTTGGATAGCACCTTTTCCTATAACATTCCTTTGTCCCAAAACAAAAGTTTTAGCATCCAGATTACCAGAATGTCCAATTTTAGGAGTTCTGTCATCATCTGTTTCTGCCATACCAAAATCACTCATGATGACGACTCAAAACAAGCAAACAAAAGATCGGACGAGAAAAAGGCAAACGAAAAAGAAGGTAAATAAAAAGGCAAATATTTTTGTGTTTTTCTGAAAATGTTTTAGAAGTGGGGGAGATGAAAATGAGAGGCAAATGGCAAATAAAGTCATTGCAAGGAGATGGGATTTGTGATTGGGTACTTGATAGATGTTGATGATGTCTCCCCGGCAACAGCGCCATAAATTCTTCCTGATTGCTTGTATCTGTGTTGGTAATTCCCCGAAGAGGAGAGGATGATGCAGCACAACAACGGTAAGTATTTCCATCATTTATGAAACCAAGGTTATCAATCCAGTAGGAGAACCAAGAAACACTATGTAAACATCACCTGCACACAAATAACAAGAACTTGCAACCCAACGCGTAAGAGGGGTTGTCAATCCCTCCTCGGTATTGAGATAGATTAAATTATATGAGATTTGATAAATAGATCTTGCAAAAACACAAAATAAAATAAAAAAGAAAAAGTGCAGTAAGGTATTTTGGTTTTAATATGATAGGAAATAGACCCGGGGGCCGTAGATTTCACTAGAGGCTTCTCTCGAGAAAATAGCATACGGTGGGTAAACAAATTATTGTTGGGCAATTGACAGAAAAGCTAATAGTTATAACGATATCCAAGGCAATGATCATTTATATAGGCATCACGTCCAAGATTAGTAGACCGACTCCTTCCTGCATCTACTACTATTACTCCACACATCGACCGCTATCCAGCATGCATCTAATGTATTAAGTTCATGGAAAAACGGAGTAATGCATTAAGAACGATGACATGATGTAGACAAGATCTATTCATGTAGGAATAGACCCCACCCTTTTATCCTTAATGGCAACGATACATGCGTGTCATGTCTCCTTCTGTCACTAAGACTGAGCACCGCAAGATCGAACCCATCACAAAGCACCTCTTCCCATTGCAAGAAAAATCAATCTAGTTGGCGAAACCAAACCAAAGTTTCAGAGAAGAAATACGAGGCTATAACAATCATGCATAAAAGAGTTCAGCAAAGACCCAAATAATATTCATGGATAGATCTGATCATAAACTCACAATTCATCGGATCCCAACAAACACACCGCAAAAAGTCATTACATCAAATAGATCTCCAAGAACATCGAGGAGAACATTGTATTGAAGATCAAAAAGAGAGAAGAAGCCATCTAGCTACTACCTACGGACCCGTAGGTCTGTGGTAAACTACTCATGCATCATCGGAGGGGCAAGGGTGATGATGAAGAACCCCTCCGTGATTGTTGACCCCTCCGGCAGAGTGCCGGAAAAGGCCTCTAGATTGGATCTTGTGGTTCTGGAACTTGCGGCGGTTGGAATTATGTGTCGTCGACTCCCCTAGGGTTTCTGGGATTTTAGAGTATTTATAGATGCAGAGGTCGGTGCAGGGGGTGCTTGTGGGCCCCACTACCCACCAGGGCGCGCCCTGGTGCCTAGTGGGCCCCACAGGGCCCCTCTAGTGCACTTCTTGGGCCTCCTGGGTATCTTTTGGGCAGAAAAAATTCTCCAAAAAGTTTCGTGGCATTTGGACTTCGTTTGGTGTTGATTTTCTGCGAAGTAAAAAACAAGCAAAAAATAGCAACTGGCACTGGGCACTATGTCAATAGGTTAGTCCCAAAAAATGAGATAAAGTTGCTATAAAATGATTATAAAACATCCAAGATTGATAATATAACAACATGGAACAATCAATAATTATAGATACGTTGGAGACGTATCAGTCGTGTGCAGGCGCTAAGTGGTGGAAACACGTGTGAAGAAGTACACCCCTACATGGTTATAAATGATCCATTCGAATAGCCGCGTCCGCGATATGGACTACATGGAAAGCTTAGATTTTCCATAGATAACTGGAAGTGGATAATCTAAAATGTGCAAGATAAGTGTGAGTTCTATGGATGGCCTTCTCGTAGGGAGACGGGAGATGATCCATAGTGGTGTATTGATATGGTGAATATGTGGACTCGTGTGCGCTTTCTCACCTCAAAGAAAATACTGGTAGTCATAGAACAAGATAGGCTCTGAGTCAAAGATGGCTTGCTGCAGTTAAACTCCACATCCCCTTTGTTGATACTGATGCATATGTAGCTAGTTCTGATGTAAGTCTTGCTGAGTACATTTGTACTCACATTTGCTTAATTTCTGTTTTTGCAGAGAGACTTCAGTCTCACTTTAGATTCCTGCAATGAGTTCGACGTTGACCAATTAGCTTGGGAATCCCAGACAGAGGTCTGGCTCCTATGGAGGGTCTTGTAGATAGTCAGGCTTGTCAGCCTTTTTCTATTGTAGTTGTCTGTACTCAGACATGCTTATGCTTCCGCTTATTGCTTGTATGACTTTGTATGGTGGGTCATGAGACCCATGTTTGTAATATCATGTTATGTATGGCTCTTCAGAGCCTCTTAAATAAATACTTTGAGTCGTAGAGTTTTGTTGTGATGCCATGTTGTATTTACACATATCGAGCATATTGTGTGTATGTTGTTGAAATGCTTGGTATGTGTGGGATCCAACACCTAGTTGTTTATTCTTGGTACCCTTCCTTATGGGGAAATGTCTCCTAGTGCTTCCACTGAGCCATGGTAGTTCGCTACTGCTCCGGAACACATGGGTTGACTGGCATGTGTCCTTCTTTGCTCCTGTGTCTGTCCCTACGGGAAAATGTCACGCGGTGTTTTACTGGAGTCCTTGTAGCTTGCTACGACTCGGTTACACTCACTGCTGACCGACACATGCATTGCTGGGTCATGTATGTGTGTCCGTGTAAGTTTGTGCCACCTTGGGGTTGCGACTAGTCATGTCAGCCCGGGTTCTCTGTCATATGGATGCTAGCGACACAATCATATACATGAGGCAAAAGGCGCAAACGGTCCCGACCAAGGTAAGGCTGCAGTTGTGGGAATACCGTGCGTGAGGCTGTAAAGAGATATGATGTGTTACATGCTAGATCGGTGTGACTTAGGATCGGGGTCCCGACAGCTTTGGTATCAGAGCCTGACTGCTTGTAGGATTACCAAGCCAAAATGGTCGAAGTCGAGTCTAGAAATGCTTTAGTTATATAAGGGAATTGATTATGGAAGGGAACCTAAGGCACTTTTTACTCCTTTACCTTATGTCCTTCTGATCTGTGTCACCCTCTTCTTTCCTACGGGGACTAAGAACTAGGCTTCTCATTTTTCTATCAGAATCACATGTTACTAATCCGTAGACTTATAGGAATGATGGATTCAAGTCTCAGTTCAGTTTCTAGTACTTCCGTGTGTTAACAGTTGGTCACGGAACCTTGATATTGTGTTGTTGAGTGGTTATGCCACCATTTTTCAGGATGTCTCAAAACCTTTTTGAGCATTTACAACCGTTATGCTGTCCGAGTTGTCCCAGTTTTCTAAACAATCTAATGCATTTGCAATCTTTCCTCCATGTTCCCGATGTCCTTTTGGGTCAGATTAAGCACACTAATCAGTGTGTTGAGGTACTCCATTGCCTCGATATATATGTTGAAGCTATTATTATGACACTAGGTTATCTTAGAGAACCACCTAGTAATCTAGCCATGTTTTGTGTTCCAGTGTGATGATTTTGGCCATCATTCTTGAAAGCATCTCGTGATGTTATATAGTTAGCAGGTATTCTATTTCTGGGTTCTTGAACCCATGATTCATTCTGTCCATTCCTATTGATAGTGTTTGCTTGTTCCTTCATGATAATAGTAACCTTTGTGATAGTCCTCGAAGTCTATGGTATATCATTCTTCCAATACCATGAACGGTCATGGCAGAAATTCTTCTGAACCAAAAGATCACAATAAGCGTGTTCTTGATGAGTTCTCCATTATGTTGTGAATCTGCCAATCCTTTTGTTCTGCATGGGTTATCTGGAAGAAATATGTTGAACTTGTTCAACGTGCTAATCTATGCATCCACAACTCAGGGAAAGCATGTGTTCCCTTGAGTTGTCTTTCTTCAGTTATAATCCGACATTCATCTATCATTTGATAGTCAGGAGTAGTTGTGCATTCGTGGTCATCGATGCCTATTATTCCTATGGCCCGTCAAGCCATTCCGGAATGACTAGGAGAATCAAATTCCAGTACCTCATCCATATCTAGGATTGGGTCAAAGCAGTTGTATTCCGCGGATTAAGAATGCCAATCTAGCTCTTGATCTATTTTACCCTGCAGTATTACCCCTTTATGTCGGGATTGTCATGAGAATTGCACCATCTCTTATGAATTCTTGACGCAGTAATACTTCTCGCCATCATTGTTCTTTCCTCGGTCCCGTGTTGTTGAAGCTAGAATGCCGACAAGTGAACCATGATGTGTGAATTCAATACTCCTAGCAACCCCGTTGCTTGGTAGTTAATGGACGATAATTCCATTCTTAGTGTGTTGGTTATTGAATCATCATTATAAGATTGATCGTGCTACTTAGTCCATATTTCCGGTGCACTCTTCGATCAATGAGTTAGGATTGTGTCAACCCCTCACTCTTTTAATTATGTCGTCTTGCCCTGAAAAGCAAGATTGTTCTCGAGCTTCATAACATATTGGTGGTTCATGATTTTTCGGATATCTTCCCGGAAGTATCACCAGGTCGTCCCCTCACCGTTATGCTGAGTTCATGATTAAGTTGATTTTCTTATAAACCACCCCTTCTCCAAGAATCTCTGTCGGATACCCCTGAGCTAGTTGGTTAAGCTAAATAATAACTTGGAGAGTTGGAAGATAAAAGCTTTGCCTAACTTAGTTCATTCCAAAGGGATATCTTTTGTGTATGTGTCTTGAAGAAAGATGATATCTTCATTGATTGATCGTCATGATCAATTGTTGGATCTATTGTCTTGTCCAAACTTTGATTTGAGTATTGGCTATCGTCAAATCAAAATCAGTACAAACGATTTTCCTAATGTTGTTTTACTCGTGGATGTTCCTCGAGCATTACACCATTATATCTTTTGGTCTGACCAAAGCTATCACCTTGTTCATATAATTATGGAATTCCATCTATATGGAAATCTTGATGACTTGTTGTGAGCCCATCAGCAACACTTTACCTTCTCCATGATTCATGTTGAACATTAAAGCTAGTGTTCGAAACTTTTGTAAGCATCATCTTTGTGTTAGCTCATGAAGTAGATGTCTTGTTGTAAGAAGTGACTTCCTCTAAGTTCAAGTGCATTTGGTGCAAGTTGCCGCCGTGAATTCGAGAAAGCTTGTTTTTGCTTCCTCTGGAATCATCCCAAGTCACTTATGCATGTGTGAAGTATTCTATGGTCTGATGGGCTCGCTACCTCCATTCCATATGTATTCCCTAGCACACCAAGCCACTAATTGATTTGTCCAAGGAGAAGAAGTTCCCTTTTAAGAGCTAACCCGGGCTTAATCAAGGACTTCGTTATCCTCGATGATGGTTCCCAACCAGAACTCGGTAGTATTTTGTTGCAAGATTTCTATGTGGGCACTATTGTCCTGGACATTCCGTTCACATGTATCTTGCAAACCAGCTCATGTTTTGGAGCTTGCTATCGTAGTTCATTTCCCGATAATCTCGCAATGTCATCTCATCGATTTGTGTTGCAAACGTTCTTTCAGACATGCTGAGTCTGAAGCATCTTGTCACCAACCAGATCTGAATCTCAGGCAGATATGATGGTTGGAAATTTTCCAAGATCTATGATGTAGGTCCCGACAAGGTTGATGTTCTGGCGGACACACCTAGCCAGAAGATCTATTATTGTAGTATCATGATTGAGCAATTTGACCACCTTCTCCATGAGGATTTCGTATGACTCATTCTGGAAGTTGTTCCTTATGAATTCTTTGCGCTCTCGAAGTCCGACCTTTACTTGATGTTCTAGATACCAAACCCTATAATTGGGTTACCCTAGTACATGAAGGAGAACATTAGAAGCGGAGTGCTAAATGTCTCTCGATCGATCATCCAGGTTTTGTTTCCTTGGCATTGTTAAGGTGAAATCTGAGAAAGTGTTGTCTTCCTTTGCATCTGCATCCTCCATCACTATTCATCATGGTAGTATGATGTGTTGCCAGGATCCTTGGCATATATGTTGGGAAAAACCTGATGAATATGGAAACGCTCAAGTTCTTGGAAGCACGCTCAGTCACTGGGTTATATCCACGGTATCAATTGGGATGTGCCTTCCATTTGCCGATTGTTCTGTAATCATAGTTTCCATTCCAAACTGAGTATGCCATTCATTCGAATTCCTTCAAATGATCGTTTGTGAATTGCCCTAGCCTAGTATGAAGAGTTTCAATGATCTCCGTATCAAAAGTAATTCTTTTTGCCACTTAAGGGAATAATTCTACGAGTCACCTCTTCTAGGGTGCCCCGTTATGGTATGAAGGGCAATTATCTCCTCGCTACTTTGAAACCATGCACCATCTTACTCAAGCGTGGAATTGTTGCCTACCAAATTGAACCCTTGTCATCTGCTTATTTCCATTGCTCCTGATGTGTGTGTTGTGTCTCAACTCAAGAGGTGTTCTTACGACTCATTCCATGAGTTGATCTTGAGTTGCTCAATCTTCGAGAAGATCGATTCCTGTAGAGTTCTTCCCGTCGTCATCGTGTTGGACAAAGATCTCAAAAGCAAAGACGTCAAGATCAATATGATGCAATGAATCAACATCTTTAATAAGGGCAATTGGATTGAGAAGATTGTGATAGTTTTGTGACCCCTTTTCCTCTTACCTCACTTCTTGAATCTCGGGACGAGATTCTTGTTTAGTGGGAGTGAGTTGTCACAGCCCTAGCATTAGCCTTACTTGTGGACTAGTCTTGGTTGTTGCATCATGTTTTAATTTTGCTTAAACTTGAAATGGGGAATTAACAAGCCCTAGCACCAAATTAAATCGCTAGGTTCAAATTTAAATCTTTACAATGAACCCAAAATGCCCTTTAGAAAAGTTCATGATTTTTGATAAAGGTGAAAACCTCTGCCAAAAATCATGCACATATTTCTAGACCATTCTGGATTTTTGAATTAACTCATATTGTATTTGAATTGGGGCATTTAAATACTATAAATATTTTTAAATGCTCTAACAATTTTGGAATTAGTTGAGGGCCTCTGGAATAATTCATTTTGTGCCCATAACTATTTTCAGAATTTTTAAAAGTGATTTGGTTTGAAAACCAAATTAAAACAAATTTGTAAAATTAGAAAAACAGAAATAGAGTTAACAGAGAGAGAGAGAGAGAGAGAGAGAGAGCAGCAACACCTGGGCCACTTACCTGGCCCACTACTGCGCTGGCCCAGCCCACCTCCCCGCCTGTCGCCTTCCTCCTCGCGCCAGTAGGCGAGGGCGCGTGCCCTGAGCGCGCAGCCACATGCCCGAGCCACCTCCTGCCTGGGTGCTTGCGTCCCCGACACCCTGCATGCCTCCACGCGTGCCACGCAACCTCCCCGACCGCCTCCCACTCTCCCTGTGCTCCTCCCCCTCCTCTGGCTCCCTCCCCCTCTCTTCCCCGAGTGCACCAGAGGGCGCCGCCGTGCACCGCCGCAGCCACAACCAACAACTCTCCGCCCCACCGTGTCCCCGAGGTCCGCCCCAATGCTCTAAAGCTCTCCGTCGACGTACACAAGTCGGGACGCACGACAGCGCCGCCACTGTCGTCGTCTTCAACCTCGGGCGTCCGAGATCGCCTTCGCCGCCCCGCTCAGCTCTGACCTCCCCCGAGTTCACTGACCTGCTCTTCGTCTTCGCCGTGAGCCCCTACCCCCTTCCCATCTCTCCCCGATGCCGTCGTCCGCCATGGCCAGCGAGCTTCATGCTCACGAGCCCCTCCACTCATACCAGTTGCTCCGCATGCTCCTACTACCCATAGGTGCTGCCTAGCACCTCCGTTCGCTCGCCCTCGAGCTGCAGCACCGCGCCCGTGCATAGCCGTGCTCCGGCCGCTGCCCAGCTCGACGCCACCGCCGCTACGGTCCACCTCGCTCCCTCCCGTGGCCACCGCTGGATGCGCACGAGCCCCAGCTTGCCGTAGAACCCAAGCGCATCCCAAACCGCCCTCTGTAGCGTGCTTCCGACGCACGTCCGCCGCGGCAAATGGTCGCCGACGTGGCCACTTAGTTAGGGGCTAATCACCCGCTAATTAACCCCCTAGACACTGGCAGTGGGTCCCACAATATTGGTTTACTGGTTAACTAAAATAATTAGGTTAATTAATAAAACTAGTGGACCCACGCGTCAGCATTGACTTTGCTGACGTGGCCTTTGACCGGGCCCACCTGTTTGTGACCCCAGCCAGCACTATGACATCGACCAGTGGGACCCACTGGTCAGGTTTGACCTGGACCGGCCCTGTTGACCGGCTGACATCACAGTGATGTAGTGATGACATCATAAATGCTTTTCTAGATTTTAGATAAATCTAAATGATTTATTTATTTCAGAAAATGTGCAGAACTTCTAAAAATCATAGAAAATAATGTATAGCTCAGATGGAAATAATTTATATATGAAAAATGATCAAAAAAATCCAATATATCCAATGGTACTGCTTTCATGCATGTTAAAGCACGTTAAACCTGCTAATAATGTCAAATCAATTAAACGACATTCGAGTAATCACATATGGAGTTTGAATTTGAACCTTTGGTTCAAACCAACTTCATGAATCATATTGTTGCATTGCATTGATTGTGTTCCCTCTTATCTGCCGGTGTTTGTTCCCTCTCGGTAGACCTTGTTCTGATGTTGAGATAGATGTCACTAATGAAGAGACCATGCTAACTTCAGAAGTGCCAGGCAAGCAAATCCCCTTTGAGCATTCCTATACAATCCCACTCTCTCGCTCTTGCTCTCTTTACTGCATTAGGACAACAATGATTCAACTGTTACATGTTGCGGTAGTTGAACCCATTCCTTCGCATGACCTGTCTTTGCCATAGTAAATAGTTGAAACCCACTAGCATGAGTAGGAGTTATTTGAGCCATGATGTGCCTACTCATTCATGCTACTTGTTATGCCTGCTATGCTTAGAGTTGTGTCAGGTCTGATTCATCTGGATGGATTGGGATGGTGGTGAACATGTCCTACTGTTGAGAGCTAAGTGTGTGAACACGATTTGGTAAAAGTAGCAATGAGAGGCCATGTAGGAGTACATGGTGGGTTGTCTCATTGAAACCGTCCTCAGGAACCGAGTTCTGTGTTTGTGATCCAAGAATAGCTACTACCACACATTGGGCCCTGAAATATGACCCCGCTCGACTTATTAACCCCCCTGTACTCTGTCCAGGAGTTGCAAGTAGTTTCTGGTGTTTGTAGTATGCTGGAGGCCGTGCGTAGCGCTGACCTGAGGGGTGGGATATGATGCGGTAGGCAAGTGGCATGGTGTGCCAGGGCACCCGTTTGGTGGGCTTGGGAACCCTGCACACATAGTTTGGGGCCGTAGTGGAAACCTCGGCCGGACTTCCTTGCGGATGGAACTCAAATAGGCGATAAACCTGGACTAGAGACTTGTGTGGTTAGTCAGGTCATGGTCTACACCCACGTTGGCTTTCGCTTGAAGTCTGCCGAGCACATGTCGTGTGCAGACGCTAAGTGGTGGAAACATGTGTGAAGAAGCACACCCCTGCGGGGTTATAAATGATCTATTCGAATAGCCGCATCCGCGGATATGGACTACTTGGAATGCTTACATTGTCCATAGGTAACTGGAAGTGCATACTCTAAAATGCGCAAGATAAGTGTGAGTGCTATGGATGGCCTTCTTGTAGGTTGACGGGAGCGGATCCATAGTGGTGTATTGATATGGTGAATATGTGGACTCGTGTGCGCTTTCTCACCTCAAAGAAAATACTGGTAGTCATAGAACAAGATAGCCTCTGTGTCAAAGCTGGCTTGCTGCAGTTAAACTCCACAGCCCCTTTGTTGATACTGATGCATATGTAGCTAGTTCTAATGTAAGTCTTGCTGAGTACATTTGTACTCATGTTTGCTTAACTTATGTTTTTGCAGAGAGACTCCAGTCTCACTTTAGATTCATGCGATGAGTTCGACGTTGACCAATTAGCTGGGGAATCCCAGACAGAGGTCTGGCTCCTATGGAGAGTCTTGTAGATAGTCAGGCTTGTCAGCCTTTTTCTTTTGTAGTTGTCTGTACTCAGACATGGTTATGCTTCCGCTTGTTGCTTGGATGACTTTGTATGTTGGGTCATGATACCCATGTTTGTAATATCATGTTATGTATGGCTCTTCGGAGCCTCTTAAATAAATACTTTGAGTCGTAGAGTTTTGTTGTGATGCCATGTTGTATTTACACATATCGAGCATATTGTGTGTATGTTGTTGAAATGCTTGGTATGTGTGGGATCCGACACCTAGTTGTTTATTCTTGGTAGCCTTCCTTATGGGGAAATGTCTCCTAGTGCTTCCACTGAGCCATGGTAGTTCACTACTGCTCCGGAACACATGTGTTGACCGGCATGTGTCCTTCTTTGCTCCTGTGTCTCTCCCTACGGGGAAATGTCACACGGTGTTTTACTGGAGTCCTTGTAGTTTGCTACGACTCGGTTACACTCGCTGCTTACCGACACGTGCATTGCTGGTCATGTATGCCTGTCCCTGTAAGTTTGTGCCACCTTGGGTTTGCGACTAGTCATGTCGGCCCGGTGCTACTTGTAAACTGCATTGGATTTTTATCCCCGAAGAGGAGAGGATGATGCAGCACAGTAGAGTAAGTATTTCCCTCAGTTAAGAAACCAAGGTTATCAATCCAGTCGGAGAACCAAGCAACACCCACTACAAGAAATATGCTAACTTGCGACCATCAATATTGGTCACTGAATGGTCATTGTTTTTCATTTTTGACCTTTTTGTGACCAAAAATACTTGGTCAAAAGCTGACCGTCTTTAATGAAACTTAACGACCTTCTTTGTTATATGGTCGTATAAGGTTACAACCAAAATAAAAGGTCGTTGGTTCTATGACCAATTGTTTTGGTCACTGTCAGCCTGCCCAGGCCACGTCGGATCCGACGTGGCAAGCTGACGTGGCAAAATTGCGACCAATTGAATTAGTCGTTGATTAGAATCAGCCCGGTCCAATTAGGTGTTATATACATGGGCCTAGCCTAGTAATTCAGCCTTTTTAATTATCATTTTTGCTATCATTTTGGTCGGCTACATGGGCCTAGCCCAATATTTTAGCCTTTTTGTTTTTGGGTTGTGGCCTTTCTGGCTCAATGGTTTCAGTTTTTTTTTCTTCAGAAGATGGGTCCAGTACTCAAATGGGTCCCAATTGTCAATTTCTAGTATGTGGGTCCATGTTTTCAATTCACCAGTAAATAAATAACCAATATTCAAATCAAAACAGACAGAAAGCACACATAATACTTCAAATAACAGCCAAAATAAGTCTGTTACATCATATAACTACATAATACTTCAAATAACAGCCAAAATAAGTCTATTACATCATATAACTTAGATACAATGGTAATCACAGCCACAAGCTGTACAAGTGTAGTAACTAGACTAGATACTTTCTCCTCCTCGAGTGGTCCATGACATTGCAACACACCATGGTGCCCTTTGACAGCTTCAAGTGGCCCTTCATGACGGCAGGAAGATGGTTTCTATCAGTCCCGATTTGACGAACACACCAGGCTTCAGGGTCTTCTCCATAGTGCCGACCGGAAAAGGATTACCTGCCAAAAGCCAAATTTATACAGCAGAAGCTTGAATGGTTTCTATACTTCTACATTATACATCCTCAGTAATATAGACCTGTTTGCTACATATTGTACACAGCAATAGGAGCAAAATTCTAATAAATTCATTACAGGCTTGCCAATAAAAATGACAAGTTACCTACACACCAGGGGGCATAAACTTGAGAGGTTGAGATCAAGGCCTAACAACTACATCATATATATGCATAAAAAAACAAGGCCATATGGACCAATGCATCATAGTTACCAGTTTTAAACACTACGGGACCAGAAAGTAGGTGCTGCTTCAAATTTAAAAACTCAACCATTCATCATTAAGAGTAGCAATTTAATCTTACTAAACATAGGGGCATGTACAACGTGAGAGCACACTACAACCAGAACTTACACACAAAATCCTGGAATTTTATGCACAACATCAGCATATTAGCTATATGAACATAATCAAATAATTAACCCATAACTAACAATACCAGAATGGTTGTAGATACAACTGAGCACAGAAAATAATTCAATAAGATGGTAGTGGTTTAATATCCTCAGATATGTAGGTAAAGCAACATGTTCGAGTCATTGATAGGGATGCAAAATCAAAATAGAACATACAAAATCTAGGATAAAGAACCACCACCCCTCATTAGCATCTCAGAGTCAGGATACAATGTCCAGGGTACTGCCAATAAAGGGACAGAAGGGGAAAAGAATCATCACCTCTAGAGCAGCGTTCGCATCACAGATGGTAGTAACAGGCTTCTTCATTTTGATAAACACAGGTGCTGCACAAAACAAAAGGATTCCACAACCCAGTCAGGTGCTGCTAGTCACATGGGCAGTAAGTAAATGTAGTTCATACATGAATGCTTGCTGATAGTGGATTCAACCGACACAAGGAATGTTTCTGTACAACAACAAGAGGAAAGAATGCATAAGCGGCAGTCGCATCATTTATACCTCTGGTACCGTACATGATTGTCGAGGTTGGATTCAGCAGTATAGCCTTGGTGAGATGCTCAACGGCCTCTTCCAGTTTCCCTGCCAAGTAGTAACACCTTCAGATTAGAAAACAAAGGAACAGAGAGCTGATGCAAGCTAGCACAGGGGTAGACAACAATGCAAAGGGCACTACCTTCTGACATTGCTTCCATTGCCTGGCCCTTCGCTTCCTGGGAGGAGTCACGGCTCTCCTCCGTCACCTGAAGGAAGAGTCTCCCATCTTCCAAGTAAAGTTGTCACAATTCAGTTCACTCCAATCAAGCGATGTGTTAAGAGCAGAGAGAGACTGCTCTATTAAACAAGTAATTGCTGGAGCAAGCTAGTAAGTGGAGTATGAAGAACCAGACTAGAACAGTGCAGTGAAGCTTGACAAATCATAGAAGAAAAAAGAACATCCTTGGTAAGTAGAGCTAGACTAGAACAGGGCAGTGAAATGTGATAAATTACAGAAGAAAACAGCAGAATCCTAGGTTGTAAAGTAACAACAATCTAGAGCAAGGTATCATGGTTATAGGAACAACTATTCTAGAACACTAACAGGGCAGTGAGTTTGACGAATTATTGAAGATGGAAAAAGGAACGTCCTTGGTTGTAAGGTGATAATAAAAGAGCTAGACTAGAACATGGCAGTGGAGGGTGACAAATTATAGAAGAAAGCAGTAGAATCATGGGCTGTAAGGTAGCAGTGTAGCCATCTATGGCAAGGTAGCAAGATTTTGCCAAAGGAAGTTGGCACATTCCCTGCATCTTGTCAGTCCCTGTGATCCCACCCACCATGGGACCAAGAAGAGGAGCACTAACTAGTCTGGAGCTGGCCAACTATGCGAACGAATCATACTAGTTCATAGAAATTAGGCTACAACAGATCATTGATGGTAAATTACAGAAGAAAAAAGAACATCTACTGTGGTGGCGAGGCAGTAAACGAGGCAGGAAGAGCAGAGCAGGGGACCTTCTGTGGCGCGTCATCGTGGTCGGGCTGGACAACGCCCTCCTCGTCGAGCTCGAGGTCGGACTCGACTATGTCCTCGTCGAGCTCGTCGGGCTCGGGGGTGGGGTCGCGCATGTCCTGGTCGTCCTCCTGGTCCTCCTCGTCATTGTCATCGTTGATGTCGTCCATGGAGGTTGCCTGCGCTTCCAAATCCAACATAGTAAAATTAACCAAAAAACACATGGTCCTACATACTATAAAATTAACCAAAAACGAACTAATACACGGAATTAGTTCAGGACAATGGATACAATTGGACGAATCATCCTAACTGACCAGAAACAAAACATTGTTTAGTCGCTTGGCGCTAAAGCGATAGATGTTAAACACTAACTGCCTTCATAAAAAAGAGCGATAGTAACAACCAGCAGGTACTAACGAACAGCTAGCCTCAAGGTGTTCTAGAATCATATCATTGTAGTGTAAGGGATCATTATATCACTCACATATATAAAGGTTTATAAACTAGGCGATCCAGTCTCGACTAAGAATGAACAATACTTCTCACCGCCATATATTTAACTATCATGCATGTTGATCACTGAATCCCTACACAGTAACACAACATTTCCATATTGAAACTCATAAACCATGAGTATCAACAGGATTCACTCTCTTGTGTGCAGGTTTGCATGTCGACAACAACCAATATTCATAACAGCACCCACAGCTATTCCACATCACAAAACAATACCACACACCGACATTTGTACTCAGTTGTAAGTGTCAAACTCCAAGATTTTATAGGGTTGCTTTTAGTGGATAAGTTAATTTGAGACTGGCACATCCAGCTAATGTAAGTGTGGGTAACCAGAAAAACTGAAAGGGGGGGTAGGGCGTCGCGCGGGTTTAGTACCTTGGGAGAGGGAGCACCAGCAGGTGGAGTCGGCGGCGATGCAGGACTTGAGGCGCGCCGACGCGACCGTGGTGTGCAGGGGCAACAGCGTCTCCAGCCCAGCCACCGCCGACCTGCAGGAAATCTCGATGTCACACACACACACACACACACACAGCCACGCCTATCGATTCACTCATCTACTGGACAACATACCTGCGGAGGATTGGGAAGCCGAGGGGAGAAGAGCAAATCGACAGATTGCCTTACCTAGACGAGCAGCAGAATCACACGCGGATGGCGTCGTCGGCCGAGCGGGAGTAGACGTGGGGATGCAGCCAACTCGCCATGGAGATGGAGCACCAGGTCCAACCCATGGGCGGATCTGGAAGCCGATGCCATGGAGGAAATGAGCTCCAGGTCCAGCCCCTGGGTGGATCTGGGAGACGCTGCCATGGAGATGGAGCTCTAGGTCCATGCCCTTGGCGGATCTCGGAGCCATGCTGGCCAGAGGACGCGCCCGTCGGATCCCGTCGACGCCGTCGCCATCCTGGTTGCCGGAGAGCCGTGGCCAGCGTGGGGCAAAGCCACCGCTAACCCTAGATAATGCTCGATCTGCCATAGGACAGGAGCGGTGGCGTACGGGAGGGTGGCAGGGGCTAGGGGAGGAGGGGGTGACGGCAGGGGCTAGGGGAGGAGGGGGCCGGCGAGGTGCGAGAGGCGGCGGCGTCGACCTAGATCGGGAGAGGTAGAGAAGGGGAGAGGGGAGGCGGCGGCGTTCTCGGGAGGGAAGGGGATCGAGGGAGGAGACAGAGTGTACGGGAGGGAAGGGGATTGAGGGTGGTAGGAGAGGTGAGGAGACATTGGATCAGTAGGGCGTGGACGGCTCAGATCGCCTACACGAGGGTGATCCGGGGGAGACGTCCTGATTGGTTCGAGACATGTGTCATTTAAAATAGTCTCTAAGTACTATAAACAAAGGGGGTTTATGAAGCAACTACCAATAATATTTTGCAAAATGGCACCACTAAAATTTTCACTCAAGTTATACCACATTTTATGAATGATAACCAACTTGTATGCATTTCCGATCTTTCTAGCTTTTTTTGTCATTTAAACCAATTTGTACCAAATCAGGAGGAACCAGGTTAAATTTGAACTACAACTACTTCATAGTTTTAAAAAAGTGTTCCAAGATTCAACCAAAAGTTTCCGATCTTTCTAGCTTTTCATTAGAGAAACACCAAAAGTTTTCCAACATTCAACCACTAGCTAGGAACGGTCATGCCCGCCGTTTTGACCGCATTTTGAAATGAGCATGAGAAATTCAAAAAAAATCTAAAATTTGGAAAACCTTTGCATTGTGTCATTATATGTGACCAAGTTACCAGGAAAAATAATAAACTTGTAATATGGCAATTATTTTTAAAAAGTGTTCTCAGAAATGAGCTATCATGAGTAAAGATTCATGGCTTTCAAGCCAAATGATCAATCTTATGGCCACATTCATGGCATAGTTTGTTCAAATTATCTCATATTGTGCACAAGGGTGCATATTGGAATGGCAAACAATGTTGCCTAAGGAAGTTTCCATTTTCTTTGGACGAAAATTTCATTTTCCATTTTTTGAGTGCCTAAAATGAGTTTTTTTGTGAAGGACCTACCATATATTTGTTGCAAAATTGGACCAAATAAATTTTATAAAATATTAGGCCATATTTAATGTACAATTAACCAAATGGTTGGGTGTCAAAAGATTTTATCCACCTCTCGTGAAAAAGACAAATTTCCGCCGATTCAGTTGGAAGCGGGTCAAATTTGAACTGCAGCTGCCTTATAGTTTGTTATTTATTTTTTCCAAAAATTATTTCTAAGTACATAAATATCTATTAATCAGAGAGACACCAAAAGTTTTCCAAGATTCAACCACTAGCTAGGAACGGTCATGCCCGCCGTTTTGACTGCATTTTAAAACGGGCATGAAAAATTCAAAAAAAATCAAAAAAATTGAAAACATTCACATTGTGTCATTATATGTGACGAAGTTACCAGGAAAAATAATAAACTTGGACTACGACAATTATTTTTAAAAAGTGTTCTCAGAAATGAGCTATCATGTGTGAAGACTCTTGGCTTTCAAGCCAAATGATCAATCTTATGGCCACATTCATGGCATAGTTTGTTCAAATGATCTAATATTGTGCAAAAGGGTGCATGTTGTAATGGCAAACAATGTTGCCTAAGGAAGTTTTCATTTTCTTTGGACGAAAAATTCATTTTCCATTTTTCGAGTGCCCAAAATGAGTTTTTTTGTGAAGGACCTACTATATATTTGTTGCAAAATTGGACCAAATCAATTTTATAAAATATTATGCCATATTTAATGTACAATTGAAAAAATGGTTGGGTGTCAAAAGCTTTGATCCACCTCTCGTGAAAAAGACAAATTTCCGCCGATTCAGTTGGAAGCGGGTCAAATTTGAACTGCAGCTGCCTTATA
Organism: Elymus sibiricus; assembly: GCA_039707655.1. NCBI lineage: Eukaryota > Viridiplantae > Streptophyta > Magnoliopsida > Poales > Poaceae > Elymus > Elymus sibiricus. Next base: position 129,430,884 of record CM077666.1, on the reverse strand, counting down.
GTTTGCAATTTATTTTTTTCAAAAATCATTTCTAGGTACATAAGTATCTATTTAATCAGACATACATGGTGTGGTGGCGAGACGTCGAGGTTTGGACGGTGGCCGAGGGCCCCAACTCCAGAGCGCGTAAACTGGCATGCCCGCCACATGGTCACCGCGTGACCGTGGCGTTGCCACATGTTCTGGGCGACCTAGGCATGTCTGGTGGGTTGGGAACTCCCCCGGTAGGTGTTAGGAAGAAGAAGGCAATAGAAGAATCTCACGAGGAGACTGAACTAAGCTCAAACATGAATTAGTAGCCAAGTGTTTGATTAGTGGTGGGGAAAAATGCCCATGGCCAATGGGCCTGAGTTTTGGCCGAGGATGATCAAATACTAAGGAGACTGTCTTGGCAAATTTGCACGTCAAATGGAATAGCCTAGGTGGCACTTGCTTTGCAAAGTACCACACTGGACAGAAATATGCAATGATTTCCTGAGGAAGATTTACTAGGCAAATGGAGCTGAATTTTATCATGAGGCAATGATTTGGATAGGAAAGAGTGCCAAAATATTTGAGGGCAGTCAAGAAAATATAAAGAGCACTATGTTCACAAAGTGTTGTTCTGAACATAATAGGAAAATGAATATTCCTGAATTATTTCTGAACTAGGTAAGGAAGGTTTTTTACATATTTGAGGAATATATGATCCAAAGAATTTATGAGAATTTTTGGGAATTTTGGGAATGACAAAAATGTAGGCTGCTTCACAACCTAGGGCCAAAATTGACACATGGACATGACACATAGGCAAAACTGATGAGGTGGCGCCTAGTCATAGCAATGCACCACAATTTATAAGGCTATGACCATCTATATTGGTCGTGATCAGCTAGAAATAAGGCACCGGACCAGTGTTGTCTGCTTTACGACCATTTCGTGTAAGGAAATTACGACCTTTCTGACCAAAATGGTCGTTATGGTTTATGGTTTGGAGCCCCCCGAACAGCTTACGACCAATTGGTCTCAAATGGTCATAGATTTATGACCATTTCCTCTAGGGTCACTGACAGAAGGCACAAGTTGACATATTTCTTGTAGTGACCACGTAAATAGCACCTGCACACACAACACAAACCCTCGCACCCAACGCAAACCAGAGGTTGTCAATCTCTCGGCGGTCAAGAAACGAGATTAAACGGTATATGATAGATTGATAGATTGATAAATAAATAAAAGATAAAAAGGTGCAGCAAGTATTTTTGGTATTTTTGTATAAGTAAACAAGATAGATCTTATAATAAAAGTAGACCCGGGGGCCGTAGGATTCACTAGTGGCATCTCTCTCAAGAAAATAGCATACGGTGGGTAAACAAATTACTGTTGGGCAATTGATAGAAAAGCAAATAATTATGACGCTATCCAAGGCAATGATCGTGATATAGGCATCACATCCAAATCAAGTAGATCGACTCCTGCCTGCATCTACTACTATTACTTCACACATCGACCGCTATCCAGCATGCATCTAGTGTATTAAGTTCATAAGAATGAAGTAATGAATTAATAACGATGACATGATGTAGTCAAGACAAAAGCATATAAGAATTCATCCCAACTTGTTATCCTTAATGGCAACAACACATGGGTATCAACTCCCCTTCTGTCACTAGGACTGAACACCGCAAGATTGAACCCATTACCGAGCACCTCTTCCCATTGCAAGAAGATCCAATCTAGTTGGCCAAACCAAACCAAAACTTCGGAGAAGAAATACAAGGCTATACTAAATCATGCATAAAAGAGATCAGTAAAGAACTCAAATAACAGAAGGATATATCTGATCATAAACTCACAATTCATCGGATCCCAACAAACACACCGCTCAAAGTCATTACATCGGATGGATCTCCATGAAGATCATGGAGACCTTTGTATTGAGATACAAAGAGAGAGAGAGCCATCTAGCTACTACCTATGGACCCGTAGGTCTGTGGTGAACTACTCACGCATCATAGGAGAGGCGACAAGGTTGATGTAGAGCCCCTCCGTGATGAGTTCCCCCTCCGGCAGAGTACCGGAGAAGGCCTCCAGATGGGATCTCGTGAGAACAGAGGCTTGCGGCAGCGGAAAAAGTATTTCGTGGACTCCCCTAGGGTTTCTGGAATATTTGGGTATTTATAGAGATGGAAGTAGGTCAAAACTCTGCACAGGGGGCCCACACAACAGCAGGGCGCGCCCCCCCTGGGGCGCGCCCTGGTGTTGTGTGGAGCCCACCAGAAGCTTCTCCCTTGGCTCCCAAGTTTGCATTGATCTTTATCTCTAGAAAAAATTTCCAAAAAGTTTCGGGACGATTTGATCTTATCTGATATTGATTTTCTGTAAAACAAAAATAGGGCAGAAAACAGGAACTGGCACGTGGCACTAAGTTAATAGGTTATTCCCCCAAAATCATATCAAAGTGTGTAAAATGATATTAAAAACATCCAAGAATAATAATATCATAGCATGGAACAAGCAAAAATAATAGATACGTTGGAGACGTATCAAGCATCCCCAAGCTTAACTCCTGCTCGTCCTCGAGTAGGAAAGTGATAAAACATATTTTTGATTGTGGAATGCTACCCAACATACTTCAAGTTATTTTCATAGCATATACATGAGGACTTAGATGATTCAAAGGAATAGTCTATATTTGACATGAAGACATAGATACTCAAGTGATGCTAACAAGCAACCATGCCTTTCAAAATAACAATGCTAAAGTAAATTATCCCTAGCCCATCATGCTCAATCATTGATCCATTCATGATGCACACTCGAATATCAATCATACTCCATGCACACACATGACCACATGACCCCCTAGTTGGTGCTTTTAAAGAGAAGGGTGAGACTCAACATAAAAATAAATAGAAAGGCCCTTCGCAGAGGGAAACATTGATTTACAGAGGTGCCAGAGCTCAAGTTTTTAAAAGAGATGAAAAAATTATTTTGGGAGGCATGCTTTTCTCGTCAATGAGAACGACTTAAGGTTCCCAACACTTTTCACATTGGATACATCATAGGCGGTTCCCAAACAGAAAATAAAAGTTTTGCTCCCCATCTTCGTTACATGGTTTTGAGACTTTTGTCCCGTTTTTTCATTCACATCCGAAGGAGTTTGTTTACCACCTTTCCTTATCACAATCCATGGCTAGCCGTATTCACGGGTGCCCTCCATAAAATCACATTCCAAGGAAATTTAATTTATTTTTGGGACTGGGCATCCCTTTTACTGCCACACTCTCGTGCAATGACAAGTGAATAAACACTCATCGTGAGAATGGCATATCCAACATGAAAATCATTGGCCACCCCTCACCGCTTCATGAGCGATACGGGCACACAAAAGAGAAATTATTTTTGAAATTTTTTAGAGATGGCACATGCAAATTTACTTGGAACGGCACTGAAATACCGCATATAGGTAGGTATGGTGGACACAAATGGCAAAACAAGGTTTAAGGATAATGGATGCACAAGCAGTATTCCCGCTTAGTACAAATTAAGGCTAGCAAAAAGATTGAGAAGCGCCCAACTAGAAAATCATGATGATGCACATGCATACATAAAACATAACCAACATCGAACAATACACCACAAGTAGGATATAACTTCATTGCATAACTATTGACTTTATGTGCTTGCATAGGGAATCATAAAGCTTAACATAAATATTCATACTAGAGCATAATTGACTTACTAACATGACTCACATATCATCATCCACATTTCTCAAAACTATTACAAAGAATCACGTTTTTCATGTCCCATAAATTTTTTGTATGCTAGTTTTCATTATTCTACTTGGATATTCATCACAAAGGTACCAAACATCATATCTTGTACCAATTACCAAGACTATTTTCACACTCTCAAAAAGATATAAGTGAAGCAAGAGAGTGGATTTCTTCAAAATTTCTAGCATTCTCAAAAAGATATAAGTGAAGCAAGAGAACAAGTTTCTTCAAAACATATAGCATTCTCAAAAAGATATAAGTGAAGCATGAGAACAAGTTTCTTCAAAACATTCGCACCACCGTGCTCAAAAAGATATAAGTGAAGCACTAGAGCAACCACCTAGCTCAACAAATTTAAGTGAAGCACAAAGAGCAATTCTAACAAATTATGATGACGTGAGGCCATCTCAAGCAAATGTGTTCAGAGGTGATGATTGTGACAAACTAAAAAGAAAAGACTCATATCATACAAGACGCTCCAAGCAAAACACATATCATGTGATGAATAAAAATATAGCCTCAAGTGTGTTACCGATAGTCGTTGGAAGAAAGAGGGGATGCCTTCCGGGGCATCCCCAAGCTTAGACGCTTGAGTCTCCTTAGATATTACCTTGGGGTGCCTTGGGCATCCCCAAGCTTTGGCTTTTGCATCTCTTCATTCCTTCATCCATCGTTGTCACACCCAAAACTTGAAAAACTTCAATCACACAAAACTCAACAAAACCTTCGTGAGATCCGTTAGTATAACCAAACAAATTGCTACTATAAGTACTGTTTCAAACCCATTCAAATTTTATAATTGCATTATAGGTACTGTATTCTAACTTTACCATGGCTTGCACCCCCCGATACAATCCATAGATTCATCAAAATAAGCAAACAATGCAACGAAAACAGAATCTGTCAAAAACAGAACAGTCTGTAGCAATCTGACGAAAAGCCATACTTCAGTAACTCCAAAAATTCTTAAAAATTAGGAATTCGTGGACAATTTGTATATCAATCACCTGTAAAAAATTCAGACACATTCGACGCTCTGACGAATTCATAAAATTCCTGGACTGGGCGTCAAAGTTTCTGTTTTTCACAGAATTGCATTCACAAGCATCCACATCATCCCAAAGGTCTTACTTGGCACAAACACTAATTAAAATATAAAAGACCAACTCAAAACAGAGGAAAATAAAGGAAAATCAAAATAACAGAAACAAAAAATGAAAAATAAAAAATTATTTTATTTGTTGGGTTGCCTCCCAACAAGCGCTATCGTTTTACGCCCCTAGCTAGGCATAAAGCAACACATCAAGTATTGTCATCCTTGGATTTTACTCCATAGGTAGCCCTCATAATGGACTCATAGGGCGGTTTAATTTTGGTCCTTGGGAAGTGTTCCATGCCTTTTTTCAAAGGAAACTGAAACTTAATATTTCCCTCTTTCATATCAATCACCGCACCAATAGTGCGTAAAAACGGTCTACCAAGAATCAAAGGGCAAGACGGATTGCAATCAATATCAAGAACAATAAAGTCCACGGGTATATAGTTCCTATTTGCAACAATAAGAACATCATTGATCCTCCCCAATGGCTTTTTAATAGTAGAATCCGCCAAGTGCAAATTAAGAGAACACTCATCCAAATTGGTAAAACCGAGAACATCACAAAGAGATTTCGGAATAGTAGAAACACTTGCACCCAAATCACACAAAGCATTGCACTCAATTTTTTTTAATCTTAACCTTAATGGTAGGTTCCCACTCATCATACAATTTTCTAGGAATAGAAATTTCTAACTCAAGTTTTTCTTCCAAAGCTTTCATTAAGGCTTCCACAATATGTTTAGTGAAGGCCTTATTTTGTTCATAAGCATTTGGTGAGTTCATCAAAGATTGCAATAAAGAAATACACTCAACCAAAGAACAACTATCATAATTAAAGTCATGGCAATCCAAAATAGTGGGTGCATCACTAGCTAAAGTTTTGACCTCTCCAAACCCACTTTCATCATTTTTAGCATCTAGAGTTTCACCCTCCGAATCATGGAGACGCCCTCTATCTAAAGTTGACTCTTCTTCAGTCTCCTTTTCATCAAGATTGACTTTACTAAACAAAGAATCAATAGAAGACACACCAATCATCTTAACATGCTCATCCTTATTGCTACGAAAATTAGTAAGAGAGGCTTTTTCAAGCAATGCCCGCTTAGCATTCAACATAGCAGTTCTCTTCTTACTTTCATCAATAGAAACATACATAGCCTTAATAGATTCATTAATATCAACTCTCGAAGGCAAAGATTTCGCCTTGAGATTTTCCACATCAAGAGAAAGCCTATCAACACTTTTAGACAAATCATCAATCTTGTTCAACTTTTCTTCTATCGAAGTGTTGAACATTTTTTGAGCATGGATAAATTCCTTCATACTATTTTCAAAATCAGAGGACATCCTTTGGTTATTATGGGAAGAATTACCATAAGGATTGCCAAAAACATTAGAGGAATTTCCAGGATAAGGCCTAGAATTGAAGTTCCCTCTATAAGCATTATTGTTGAAATTGCTACGAGAAACAAAATTCACATCGATAGGATCACTATTTTGTTCAATCAAAGTAGATAAGGGCAAATCGTTTGGATCAATAGAAGCATTCTTACTAGCAACCAACTTAACAAGAGCATCAACTTTATCACTCAAAGTGCTAATCTCCTCAACGGCATTCACCTTTTTGGTAGTAGGTGCCCTTTCGGTATGCCATTGGTAGTAGTTAGCCATAATATTATCAAGCAATTTAGTAGCATCACCCAAAGTAATCTCCATAAAAGTTCCACCCGCGGCGGAATCCAAAAGATTTCGAGAAACAAAATTCAAGCCAACATATTTTTTTTGGATAATCATCCACAAGTTCAAACCATGAGTGGCAATTTCTCAGCATCAATTTCATTCTCTCCCAAGATTGTGCAACATGTTCATGATCAAGTTACTTAAAGTGCATAATCTGGTTATGGAGAGAGATGATTTTGGCTGGAGGAAAATATTTAGTGATAAAAGCATCTTTGCATTTATCCCAAGAATCAATACTATTGCGAGGCAAAGAAGAAAACCAAATTTTTGCACGATATCGCAAAGAAAATAGAAAAAGTTTCAACTTGACAATATCATTGTCCACATCTTTTTTCTTTTGCATGTCGCACAACTCAACAAAAGTGTTGAGATGTGATGCCGCATCCTCATTAGGACTTCCAGAAAATTGATCTTTCATAACAAGATTCAATAAAGCGGCATTTATGTCAAAAGACTCCGCACTAGTGGTGGGAGGAGCAATAGGAGTGCTAATAAAATCATCATTATTGGTATTGGAAAAATCACACAACTTGGTGTTTTCTTGAGACATGATGTCTACGCAAAAAGAGAGCAAACGAACAAAAGCGAACGGAAAAACGACGAAGGAAAAAGAGGCAGATAAAAGTGGCAAAAGGAAAGGCAAATATTTTTGTAAATTTTTTAGAAGTGGGGGAGATGAAAACGAGAGGCAAATGGCAAATAAAGTAAATGCAAAGATAAGAGTTGAGAGTGTAGGTACTTGGTAATGTTGAAGATGTCTCCCCGGCAACGGCGCCAGAAATTCTTCCTGCTACTTGTAAACTGCGTTGGATTTTTATCCCCGAAGAGGAGAGCATGATGCAGCACAGTAGAGTAAGTATTTCCCTCAGTTAATAAACCAAGGTTATCAATCCAATAGGAGAACCAAGCAACACCACGTAAACAGCACCTCCACACACAACGCAAACCCTCGCACCCAACGCAAACGAGAGGTTGTCAATCTCTCGGCGGTCAAGAAACGAGATTAAACGGTATATGATAGATTGAAAAATAAATAAAAGATAAAAAGGTGCAGCAAGTATTTTTGGTATTTTTGTATAAGTAAACAAGATAGATCTTATAATAAAAGTAGACCCGGGGGCCGTAGGATTCACTAGTGGCATCTCTCTCAAGAAAATAGCATACGGTGGGTAAACAAATTACTGTTGGGCAATTGATAGAAAAGCAAATAATTATGACGCTATCCAAGGCAATGATAATGATATAGGCATCACATCCAAATCAAGTAGACCGACTCCTGCCTGCATCTACTACTATTACTTCACACATCGACCGCTATCCAGCATGCATCTAGTGTATTAAGTTCATAAGAACGAAGTAATGCATTAAGAACGATGACATGATGTAGTCAAGACAAAATCATGTAATAATTCATCCCAACTTGTTATCCTTAATGGCAACAACACATGCGTATCAACTCCCCTTCTGTCACTAGGACTGAACACCGCAAGATTGAACTCATTACCGAGCACCTCTTCCCATTGCAAGAAGATCAAATCTAGTTGGCCAAACCAAACCAAAACTTCGGAGAAGAAATACAATGCTATACTAAATCATGCATAAAATAGATCAGCAAAGAACTCAAATAAAACAAGGATAGATCTGATCATAAACTCACAATTCATCGGATCCCAACAAACACACCGCACAAAGTCATTACATCGGATGGATCTCCATGAAGATCATGGAGACCATTGTATTGAGATACAAAGAGAGAGAAAGAGAGAGCCATCTAGCTACAACCTACGGACCCGTAGGTCTATGGTGAACTACTCACGCATCATCGGAGAGGCGGCAAGGTTGATGTAGAGCCCCTCCGTGATGAGTTCCCCCTCCGGCGGAGTACCGGAGAAGGCCTCCAGATGGGATCTCACGAGAACAGAGGTTTGCGGTGGCGGAAAAAGTATTTCGTGGACTCCCCTAGGGTTTCTGGAATATTTGGGTATTTATAGAGGTGGAAGTAGGTCAAAACTCTGCACAGGGGGCCCACACAACAGCAGGGCGCGCCCCCCCTGGGGCGCGCCTTGGTGTTGTGTGGAGCCCACCAGAAGCTTCTCCCTTGGCTCCCAAGTTTGCGTTGATCCTTATCTCCAGAAAAAAATTTCCAACAAGTTTCGGGACGATTTGATCTTATCTGATATTGATTTTCTGTAAAACAAAAACAGGGCAGAAAATAGGAACTGGCACGTGGCACTAAGTTAATAGGTTAGTCCCCAAAAATGATATAAAAGTGTATAAAATGATAATAAAAACATCCAAGAATAATAATATCATAGCATGGAACAAGCAAAAATAATAGATACATTGGATACGTATCACCCGGGTTCTCTGTCATATGGATGCAAGCGACCCAATCATATACGTGAGCCAAAAGGCGCAAACGGTCCAGACCAAGGAAAGGCTGCAGCCGTGGGAATACCGTGCATGAGGCCGCAAAGTGATATGATGTGTTACATGCTAGATCATTGTGACTTAGGATCGGGGTCTCGATAGCCTCGCCCACCACGCCCGCGCCTGCGAAGGGCGCCCCTCCCCCTCATCTTTATAGCGCTCGAGGAAGGGGCGGTCTACGCCTCTTCGCCTTTGACAGGCGCAAGAAGATGGGATGTGAACAAGGAAGGCAATGATGGCCTTGCGTTGCGTGCGGGCAGGCTTTATGTCAGCCCGGGCGGTCGCCGAGGCATCTTGGGAGAAGTGGGGGCGTCCCCTGATACGTCTCCAACTTATATATTATTTTTGCTTGTTCAATGCTATGATATTACTATTCTTGGATGTTTTTATTATCATTTCATACATTTTTATATCATTTTTGGGGACTAACCTATTAACTTAGTGCCAAGTGCTAGTTCCTGTTTTCTGCCCTTTTTGTTTTACAGAAAATCAATACCAGATAAGGTCAAATCGTCCCGAAACTTTTTGGAGATTTTTTCTGGAGATAAGGATCATCAGGAACTTGGAGGCCAAGGAAGAAACGACTGGAGGGCCCCACATGGCACCAGTGCGCACCTCAGGGGGGGGCGCCCCAGTGCCATGTGGGCCCCTCCCTGCTCCTTTTGCCGTACTTCCACCTCTATAAATTCAGAAGAATTCCAAAAACCCTAGGGGAGCCCACAAAATACTTTTTCCGCCGCCGCAAGCCTCTGTTCTCGCGAGATCCCATCTGGAGGCCTTCTCCGGTACTCCGCCGGAGGGGGAACTCATCACGGAGGGGCTCTACATCAACCTTGCCGCCTCTCCGATGATGCGTGAGTAGTTCACCATAGACCTACGGGTCCGTAGGTAGTAGATAGATTGCTCTCTCTCTCTCTCTCTTTGTGATTCTCAATACAATGGTCTCCATGATCTTCTTGGAGATCCATCCGATGTAATGACTTTGTGCGGTGTGTTTGTTGGGATCCGATGAATTATGAGTTTATGATCAGATCTATCCTTCTTTTATTTGAGTTATTATTCTCTGATCTCTTTTATCCTTGTTTTATTTGAGTTATTATTCTCTGAAGTACCTACACTCTCAACTCTTACCTTTGCATTTACTTTATTTGCCATTTGCCTCTCGTTTTCATCTCCCCCACTTCTAAAAAATTTTACAAAAATATTTGCCTTTTCTTTTGCCACTTTTATTTGCCTCTTTTCCTTCGCCGTTTTCTCGTTCGCTTTTATTCGCTTGCTCTCTTTTTGCGTAGACATCATGTCTCAAGAAAACACCAAGTTGTGTGATTTTTTCAATACCAATAATGATGATTTTATTAGCACTCCTATTGCTCCTCCCGCCACTAGTGTGGAGTCTTTTGACATAAATGCCGCTTTATTGAATCTTGTTATGAAAGATCAATTTTCTGGAAGTCCTAATGAGGACGCGGCATCACATCTCAACACTTTTGTTGAGTTGTGTGACATGACAAAGAAAAAAGATGTGGACAATGATATTGTCAAGTTGAAATTATTTCCGTTTTCTTTGCGAGATCGTGCAAAAATTTGGTTTTCTTCTTTGCCTCTCAATAGCATTGATTCTTGGGACAAATGCAAAGATGCTTTTATTACTAAATATTTTCCTCCAGCCAAAATCATCTCTCTTCGTAACCAGATTATGAACTTTAAGCAACTTGATCATGAACATGTTGCGCAATCTTGGGAGAGGATGAAATTGATGCTGACAAACTGTCCCACTCATGGTTTGAACTTGTGGATGATTATCCAAAAAAAATATGCTGGCTTGAATTTTGTTTCTCGAAATCTTTTGGATTCCGCCGCGGGTGGAACTTTTATGGAGATTCCTTTGGGTGATGCTACTAAATTGCTTGATAATATTATGGCTAATTACTCCCAATGGCATACCGAAAGGGCACCTACTACAAAAAAGGTGAATGCCGTTGAGGAGATTAGCACTTTGAGTGATAAAGTTGATGCTCTTGTTAAGTTGGTTGCTAGTAAGAATGCTTCTATTGATCCCAATGATTTGCCTTTGTCTACTTTGATTGAACAAAATAGTGATCCTATAGATGTGAATTTTGTTTGTCGTAGCAATTTCAATAATAATGCTTATAGAGGGAACTTCAATTCTAGGCCTTATCCTAGAAATTCCTCTAATGTTTTTGGCAATCCTTATGGTAATTCTTCCCTAATAACCAAAGGATGTCCTCTGATTTTGAAAGTAGTATGAAGGAATTTATCCATGCTCAAAAAGCGTTCAACACTTCGATAGAAGAAAAGTTGAACAAGATTGATGATTTGTCTAAAAATGTTGATAGACTTTCTCTTGATGTGGAAAATCTCAAGGAAAAACCTTTGCCTTCGAGAGTTGATATTAATCAATCTATTAAGGCTATGTATGTTTCTATTGATGAAAGTAAGAAGAGAACCACTATGTTGAATGCTAAGCGGGAATTGCTTGAAAAAGCCTCTCTTACTAATTTTCGTAGCAATAAGGATGAGCATGTTAAGATGATTGGTGTGTCTTCTATTGATTCTTTTTTTAGTAAAGTTAATCTTGTTGAAAAGGAGACTGAAGAAGAGTCAACTTTAGATAGAAGGCGTCTCCATGATTCGGAGGGTGAAAATCTTGATGCTAAAATTGTTGAAAGTGGGTTTGAAGAGGTTAAAACTTTAGCTAGCAATGCACCCACTATTTTGGATTGCCATGACTTTAATTATGATAGTTGTTCTTTGGTTGAGTGTATTTCTCTATTGCAATCTTTGTTGAACTCACCAAATGCTTATGAACAAAATAAGGCTTTTACTAAACATATTGTGGAAGCCTTAATGAAAGCTTTGGAAGAAAAAGTTGAGTTAGAAATTTCTATTCCTAGAAAGTTGTATGATGAGTAGGAACCTACTATCAAGGTTAAGATTAAAAAAATTGAGTGCAATACTTTGTGTGATTTGGGTGCAAGTGTTTCCACAATTCCAAAGTCTCGTTGTGATGTTCTCGGTTTTACCAATTTGGATGAGTGTTCTCTTAATTTGCATTTGGCGGAGTCTACTATCAAAAAGCCATTGGGGAGGATCAATGATGTTCATATTGTTGCAAGTAGGAACTATGTACCCGTGGACTTTATTTTTCTTGATATTGATTGCAATCCGTCTTGCCCTTTGATTCTTGGTAGACCGTTTTTACGCACTATTGGTGCGGTGATTGATATGAAAGAGGGAAATATAAAGTTTCAGTTTCCTTTAAAGAAAGACATGGAACACTTCCCAAGGACCAAAGTTAAACCGTCCTATGAATCCATTATGAGGGCCACCTATGGAGTAAAATCCAAGGATGACAATACTTGATGTATTGCATTATGCCTAGCTAGGGGCGTAAAACGATAGCGCTTGTTGGGAGGCAACCCAACGAATAAAATAAATTTTTATTTTTCACTTTTTGTTTCTGTTCTTTTGTTTATCTTTTATTTTCCTCTGTTTTGAGTTGGTTTTTATATTTTAATTAGTGTTTGTGCCAAGTAAGACCTTTGGGATGATGTGGATGCTTGTGAACGCAATTATGTGAAAAACAGAAACTTTGATGCCGAGTCCAGAATTTTTATAAATTAGTCAGAGAATCTAATGAGTCTCAATTTTTTACACGTGATTGATATACAAATTTGCCACGTTGTCCTAATTTTTCAGAATTTTTGGAGTTACAGAAGTATGGCTTTTCGATAGATTGCTACAGACTGTTCTGTTTTTGACAGATTCTGTTTTTGATGCATTGTTTGCTTGTTTTGATGAAACTATGGATTGTATCGGGGGGTGCAAGCCTTGGGAAAGTGAGAACACAGTACCTATAATGCAAAATAAAATTTGAATGGGTTTTGAACAGTAATTATAGTAGTAATTTGCTTGGTTATACTAACGGATCTCACAAAGGTTTTGTTGAGTTTTGTGTGATTGAAGTTTTCAAGTTTTGGGTGTGACGACGATGGATGAAGGAATGAAGAGATGCAAAAGCCTAAGCTTGGGGATGCCCAAGGCACCCCAAGGTAATATTCAAGGAGACTCAAGCGTCTAAGCTTGGGGATGCCCCGGAAGGCATCCCCTCTTTCTTCTAACGACTATCGGTAACACACTTGAAGCTATATTTTTATTCGTCACATGATATGTGTTTTGCTTGGAGCGTCTTGTATGATATGAGTCTTTGATTTTTAGTTTGTCACAATCATCACCTCTGAACACATTTGCTTGAGATAACTTCACGTCATCATAATTTGTTAGAATTGCTCTTTGTGCTTCACTTAAATTTGTTGAGCTAGGTGGTTGCTCTAGTGCTTCACTTATATTTTTTAGCACGGTGGTGCGAATGTTTTGAAGAAACTTGTTCTCTTGCTTCACTTATATCTTTCTGAGAATGCTAGATATTTTGTAGAAATGTTGCTCTCATGCTTCACTTATATCTTTTTGAGAGTTTGAAAATAGTTATGGTAAATTGCACAAGCTATGAGCTTGGTCCCCATGTCATGAATATTCAAGTATAATAATGAAAACTAGCATAAAAAAAATTATGGGACATGAAAAACTTGATTCTTTGCAATAGTTTTGAGATATGTAGATGATAATATGTGAGTTATGTTCATGAGTAATTATGCTCTAGTATGAATAGTGATGTTAAGGTTTATGATTCCCTATGCAAGCACGAAAGTCAATAGTTATGCAATGAAGTTACATCCTACTTGTGGTGCATTATTCGGTGTTGGTTATGTTTTATGTGTGCATGTGCATCATTATGGTTTCTTAGTTGGTCGCTTCTCAACCTTTATGCTAGCCTCCATTTGTACTAAGTGGGAATACTACTTGTGCATCCTTTACCTTAAACTTGTTTTGCCAATTGTGTCCACCATATCTACCTATATACGGTATTTCAATGCCGTCCTAAGTAAATTTGCATGTTCCATCTCTAAAAAAATTCAAAAATAATTTCTCTTTTGTGTGCCCGTATCGCTCATGAAGCGGTGAGGGGTGGCCAATGATTTTCATGTTGGATATGTTATTCTCACGATGAGTGTTTATTCACTTGTCATTGCACGAGAGTGTGGCGGTAAAAGGGATGCCCAGTCCCAAAATAAATTGAATTTCCTTGGAATGTGTTTGTATGGAGGGCACCCGTGAATACGGGTAGCCATGGATTGTGATAAGGAAAGGTGGTAAACAAACTCCTTCGGATGTGAATGGAAATAAGGGACATAAGTCTCAAAACCATGGAACGATGATGGGGAGCAAAAATTTTATTTTCTGTTTGGGAACCGCCTATGATGTATCCAATGTGAAAAGTGTTGGGAACTCTAAGTCATTCTCGTTGACGAGAAAAGCATGCCTCCCAAAATAAAATTTTCATCTCTTTTTAAAACTTGAGCTCTGGCACCTCTGTAAATCAATGCTTCCCTCTGCGAAGGGCCTTTCTATTTATTTTTATGCCGAGTCTCATCCTTCTCATCAAAAGCACCAACTAGGGGGTCATGTGATCATGTGTGTGCATGGAGTATGATTGATATTGGAGTGTGTTTCACGAATGGATCAATGATTGAGCATAATGGGCTAGGGATAATTTTCTTTAGCATTGTTATTTTGAAAGGCATGGTTGCTTGTTAGCATTACTTGAGTATTTATGTCTTCATGTCAAACTATAGACTATTGCTTTGAATCATACAAGTCCTCATGTCTATGCTATGAAAATAATGTGAAGTATGTTGGGTAGCATTCCACAATCAAAAAATATGTTTTATCACTTTCCTACTCGAGGACGAGCAAGAGTTAAGCTTGGGGATGCTTGATACGTCTCCAACGTATCTATTATTTTTGCTTGTTCCATGCTATGATATTATTATTCTTGGATGTTTTTATTATTATTTCATACATTTTTATATCATTTTTGGGGACTAACCTATTAACTTAGTGCCAAGTGCCAGTTCCTATTTTCTGCCCTTTTTGTTTTACAGAAAATCAATACCAGATAAGATCAAATCGTCTCGAAACTTTTTGGAGATTTTTTTCTGGAGATAAGGATCATCAGGAACTTGGAGGCCAAGGAAGAAACGACTGGAGGGCTCCACATGGCACCAGGGCGTGCCCCAGGGGGGCGCCCCAGTGCCATGTGGGCCCCTCCCTGCTCCTTTTGCCCTACTTCCACCTCTATAAATTCAGAAGAATTCCAAAAACCCTAGGGGAGCCCACGAAATACTTTTTTCGCCGCCGCCTGCCTCTGTTCTCGCGAGATCCCATCTGGAGGCCTTCTCCGGTACTCCGCCGGAGGGGGAACTCATCACGGAGGGTCTCTACATCAACCATGCCGCTTCTCCGATGATGCATGAGTAGTTCACCATAGACCTACGGGTCCGTAGGTAGTAGCTAGATGGCTCTCTCTCTCTCTCTTTGTGATTCTCAATACAATGGTCTCCATGATCTTCATGGAGATCCATCCGATGTAATGACTTTGTGCGGTGTGTTTGTTGGGATCTGATGAATTGTGAGTTTATGATCAGATCTATCCTTGTTTTATTTGAGTTCTTCTCTGATCTCTTTTATGCATGATTTAGTATAGCCTTGTATTTCTTCTCCGAAGTTTTGGTTTGGTTTGGCCAACTAGATTAGATCTTCTTGCAATGGGAAGAGGTGCTCGGTAATGGGTTCGATCTTGCGGTGCTCAGTCCTAGTGACAGAAGGGGAGTTGACACGCAAGTATTGTTGCCATTAAGGATAACAAGTTGGGATGAATTCTTATTTGCGTTTATCTTGACTACATCATGTCATCGTTCTTAATGCATTACTTCGTTCTCTTGAACTTAATACACTAGATGCATGCTGGATAGCGGTTGATGTGTGAAGTAATACTAGTAGATGCAGGCAGGAGTCGGTCTACTTGATTTGGATGTGATGCCTATATCATGATCATTGCCTTGGATAGCGTCATAATTATTTGCTTTTCTATCAATTGCCCAACAGTAATTTGTTTACCCACCGTATGCTATTTTCTTGAGAGATGCCTCTAGTGAACTCTACGGGCCCCGGGTCTACTTTTATCATAAGATGTATCTTGTTTACTAATACAAAAATATCAAAAATACTTGCTGCACTTTTTTTTTCTTTTATTTATTTATCAATCTATCATATACCATTTAATCTCGTTACTTGACCGCCGAGAGATTGACAACCTCTCGTTTGCGTTGGGTGTGAGGGTTTGCGTTTTGTGTGTTGCTGATGTTTACGTGGTGTTGCTTGGTTCTCCTACTAGATTGATAACCTTGGTTTCTTAACTGAGGGAAATACTTACTCTACTATGCTACATCATCCTCTCCTCTTCGGGGATAAAAATCCAACGCAGTCTACAAGTAGCATCCCCCGTTCCATCGTGCGCCACGCGTCATGCCTGGCCTACAGGAGGTTAGGGCCAGCGCCGTTTCGCCCCTAATAGGCAGAGACATGCGCGCCGTGGGCCCGGGGATACTGTTGGGCCTGTGGAACCCAGGGTATCCAGGCCCGTCTGCCTTCAGCCCAGGACGCGGCGCTTGTTAACAGCCCAGCGACTGGCCCACCAGCGGGCGCCAAGAGCAAGACCCTTCACAAGGCCTGGCTCATGAGACCCCTCCTCAGGGAGTAGGCATCTTGAGCGGACTCAGCGGCTTCACCGAGAGCCTCGCGAGGCCCTCTCGCGAGGTGGCCTCCCGAGGTTGCCTCCTGAGGATCCCTCCCTAAGGCGTGCGAGGCAGGCGCTGCTTGGCTCGGTCGCGCGGTCTCATGTCCAGCACGTGGGTGACGCGCGCGGCGATGAACGGCGCCAGAGGCCGTGCCAGCAGGCGCGGATGAGGAGGATTTCCCCTTTTGTGCTAAGGGAGCAAGGCCAGCAAGCCGGTTCCCAAAGCAACCCCCAAAAGTTGCCTGTTCGGTGAAAGAGGACCAAGACGACGGGCGCGCAGGGAGGAGGTCATCCCCGAGCCCACCAGCGCGTCATGGATGATGGCTTTGCAGGCGAAGACCACCTTTGTCAGGATAGATTGCGCTCCTGTCCCCCTTCGAACTTGCCGTTGTGTGGCAACCCTTCCTGCCAATGTTTTCGGGGGAAGAGGACCAAGGCAGATATAAAAGGAGGGCAGGGTGCCGCCATAGACAGATCGGACCCCCCGAACCCCAAACCTTGTACTCACTACCTTCTCGCCAGAGCAATCCCAACCAAGCAGGAGAAGGGTTTTACAACGCGAGGTGGACCGAACCTGGGTAACCGCTATGTCATCGGTCCACTCCCGCTAGCTCGCTCTCGCCATAGCCTCGCCGTGGTTAGCTGCAGGGAAAGACGGGGTGGCAGGGACGAGTGCACCCCAGAGTTCGAACCTTTGGGTCCCCGGAGCCCGGTTTCCGACAGTGGATGAATCTCTAGATATACTTGCGGAGTGGTTCTCCTTCTCTCTGCAGCAAAACATGCAGGTCACTGGGCACACCAGGAACCTTGTGGCCGCAAGTGAACGCGCCAACAAACTGATGACACAAATCCGCCCATGAAGAAATGGAGTCCTTTGGCAAGTTCATCATCCACGATCTCATGTTGGGCTTGAGTGCCAACAGAAAATAGTTGGTTAGAATCTTGTCGTCACGTCCCCCGGCAACCTACACGGCGATGGTGTAGATGCGGAGGAACTCGGATGGATTGAGCTTGTCGTCATACTTCTTCGGCAACTCTGGCTTGAAGATACAGGAGGATGGCCATTGGAATTTCCGCAGCTCACGAGTAAACGCTGGGCACCCCACCTCGTAAGGGAGGCACCAAGGATACCCTCGCGCAGGCTCATCAACAATGGGTCCTGCGCGCCCGTCGAATTGATGGCGAGCGTCTTCAACACGTCGGTCCTGAATGACTTCGCGTTGGTCTCGACGGGCCTGGGGATTGGACGACGCCATTGACACGTCGCTATGGGCATCTATCCACTGGCTTGGCCGTTGTTGTCATGGAGGTGATTGTACCGTAGGTGCGCCGCCTCTGGTCCGCTTGCTAGCTGCATGCACCGGCGTGGTGGGCTGCTATCGCGAGGGCTCCACCTGCTGCGGCTTGTCGCTGTTGTTGAAGCTGATAAGGCTTTGTATAGTAGCCCTCCACTCCTCCATCTTCTCTGCCGTAGGAGGGAAATCTAGGAGCAGCTGGGCTCGTGCCAAGGCCTCTGCCGGCGTATTTGGCATGGCGTGGCGCGAAGAATGGGCGGAGCTCTTACTCCTGACAGAGCCAGAAGGAACTCCGTCCCGATCCTGCAGCCGTGGCCTGTTTTTGCCAGCATGCTGGCGTGGTTGCTGGCCTTGTACATCTTGGGAATGATGCACAGGGGTCCTGCCGTGTGAACGGTGCTCGGAGCCGCCGATGTCATGACGCTGCTCGTCGCACGTGACCAGAGATGGCCACGGCGTGTGCGCCGGCCTGGGTGTCTTGGACGCCGCCACGCCATCCTTGGAGTTCACTGCGCCGCCCATGGGATTCGTGGCTCCATCCTTGGATCCGGCAGCGGGCGGGTTGTTGTTGCCACTGCTCCGAACGACGCCGCTCGCCTGGCTTGGATTGCAAGAATGGCGTGGGTGTTGTTTGCCGCCTCCCCCATCGCCTCCTCCACCGCCACCTATATGCGTAGGCATCGGCGTTGGTAGCTTGGACGTACAAGGAGCGCCCACCGCCGCGCTCTTCTTCTTGGGCGCCATCGGTTGTGAAGAAGAAGCTGACGAAGTTAATGCCCAGACTGCGGTTTCGGGTTCGCGCATGCGATCCCCCTGCCTGGCGCGCCAAAGATGTCGAGGTACAATAATCCACTACAAAAAAAAAACTTCTGTGATGATACGTGTTTGTCACAGTAGGTCACGTTTTTTGTCATGCATGTACATCCATGACGATTTTATGACAGAATCAAGATAGTCATACCCGTGCTGTCGTAGAAGTGTTCCATGACAATACCAAAATTATCATCACGGAAGTGTCCACTTCCATGACAATAAATCGCGCATCATGGAAGTACTTTCGTCAAGGGTAACCGACACGTGGCATCCACCGTAACGGGTCGCCGTTATGCTATCGGGTCCGATTTTGGATCCGATAACCCGTTAACAGCCCGGACCAATGGCGATTTTCCACGTGTAAAATTCTCATTGGCCGGAGGAAACACGTGTCAGCTCCCCGTTGGCACAGATGTCATCCAACGAATGCACGGGACACGCCTATGATACGTCGACACGTGGCTCGGCTCAACAGTGGCCCATTCAGGTCAAAAGGCCAGCCCGTTTGACTTGGTCAAAAGGAAGCGGTCCGGCCCACAGAAAGCCTGTTAACGGCCTGTTCGCATATAGCCAATTTACAGCCCGCTACTAACTAACGACCCGTTATGGCCTATCCGAATTAGGCCCAGTAGCGTCATCTGGGCCATCCAATATGATTCCACCCCGTTGTAACTTCCGGCCCATGCATGGCCCATGACGTCTTTTGGCCCATATGAGACCCTTTGTAACTCTGGGCCCATTGACGGCCCGTGGTGAAACTGGCCCACAATGGACAGTGTATAGCTTTATACCCATTAACGGCCCATCATTCCATTGGGCCGTTTCCAGCCCGTGTTATCTTTCGGCCTTCTAAGGGCCCATTTATTCTTGGGCTCATTTCCAAAATTCATTTACTTACGGTCCGTTACTGGCCTGTTTCGCTTGTGGGCCAAATTCAGCCCGTGGCTACAGTCGGCCCGTTTGTGGCCCGTTAATCCTTTGGGCTGTTTTCATAGCGTCGTCAAATACGGCCCATTAACGACCCGTTATGCCTGTCGATAGAATTAAGCCCGTTATACATATCGGCCTATTAACGGCCCATTATGCTCGGGCCATAAAGTGACGATTTCCACTCTATCCCATTTACGGGCCCATATTGCGGTCCGTTATTGGTCCACGAATAGTATGGCCCATGTTTGGCCAATCGATTATACGGCCCGTAGAAGGCCCATTGATTCTACGTTCCCGTAGAAGGCCCATGGATCCTACGGCCCGTAGGAGGCCCATGGTCACTACAGCAGGTAGCAGGACCATGGTTATAACGGTCCGTATGTTGCCCATGGTTATTGTGGCCTTGTTTTAAAAAATATTTTATTGTGGCCACTAGCCAACCGCGGAAAAAGAACTGCAGTGACTACAACCAAACAAATAAACAAGACAATGAGGAAATAAATAATCAAGCAACTTATGCTAGGCTATTACGGCTATTACACATATTACATCCACTGGGCATCAAAGTTCGCCACCAGTGCAAATATAGGGAACAAAGCAGCATATTACATACACTGGGCGTCTAAATTGGCCACCAGTGCAAATAAACGCGGCAGCAAAACAAGTCCATCACTGAAACAATTTCAGAAGAGCTCAAGAAAGGTTATCCTGGGTATCCACCATGCTGGCAATAAGCTTAGCAAGCTTATTAGCTTTATCCTGTTTGGCGCTAAAATCCTCCAATGCTTGCTGTTGCACCAGAAAGTATGCATCTGAATTCTCCAGGGACTTCCTCAGTCCTTCGGCTTCTTGTCGCAGCAGAGCTGATCGATGTCTTTCAGCTTGTAGTTGACTCAAGAAACCGAACGGATTCAGACAGTGAGTTCGAAGAGCTTGTGGCAGCGGTAGTGGCCAGTAACTCGAACACTACATCAAGACAGGACTTTGGGGTTGTCTCACTGTCTTCAAGATAGTTTTCCTTAGCTGTTTTATCAGCTTTGTTGGATACGAACAAGGATGTCTCACTATCCTTAACCTTATCTGCATTACTTCCTTTACCATTGCTTAATAAGGTACTCTTCCCCAATATTCTGTCAGCATTCTAAAAGAAGAAACAAGCAGACACATAACAGGTTTAGCATGTAGTATATGAAACTGATTTCGGTGAACCAGTTTAGTGTAAGGTGGACAGGGTTAAACTACCAAGTTTTCTATTGCGAAGTAGTACATAATAAAAGCATCAAACAAACATATATCTATGTGCTGTGGTCACTGCATTGTCTTGCAAAATCAAAATAGAGACACGATGGTTCAAATCATATCAGTTCAAGACAAAGCAGCATTGAAAGAATACAAGTGTGAGAAACTAGATGGCACAACAAGATTTCAGATGGGTACCACGGGTATACATGTACAACAACACTATTGGCTCTGTTGTGATACACAATTGAAATTGTAATCAGCATAGCAATTTAGAAGAGCAAACCAGTTAAAGAAACATGTTTAAACATACCTGTTGTGCCATTGGAGTTTCGATTGGATCCTTCAATTTAAAAATAAGTTTGTATGAGTAAATATTGTGATACAAGAGCAAAGCAGTATGCACCATAGCAATGGAATCTTAAATGAGAACAGTTGTTCTTCAGGTTTAAGCACTTGATCTACACGAACAGAGTAAAGTAAGACGCAGGCGTATAGTACTTCAAAATAAAAAATGATCTCATAGACCTTACCACATTCTTGCCTCGGGACCAGTACAGAAAAAGGCGTTCCCAGTCATCGTCCCGTAAATGTGTCTTAGGAGAAAGTAAGGGAATTTGATGAGTTTCCTTGCCAGTGAAGTACGTTTTCTTCAGGTAATTCCGATACTGCCACAAAGCATTCTTGAAGATAGCAGAGGTATTAGCACAGGTTACCTCATCTTGAGTTTCCAAATCGGTCCTTCTCTATAGAGAAAAATGGGAACATTTGCTGTATTATAACCAGCATGGAGGTAGAATGTATGGGACAAAGCAAAGTAATTGCCATGAATAACATTACTTACACATAACTCATGGACGAACACCTGCAACTGGCTTTTTCCTTCATCTTCAGTATAATATTTCCATGATGGGAAGATACGCACATAGGATTTAACAACATCAAATGTGATAGATGCTAAACTACGAATGGCTGGTTGTGCTTCGTCCACAGGAATAGGTGTACTAACTGGTGGAGTTGGGGTTCGCCGTGGTAGTCCTGGCGCTTTGGGCACTGGAGCTGCCTTACTAACTGCTGTTGTTTGCGAGCTCTGTGTTCGAGATGGTGCTGTGTCAACTGGAACTAGATTACTATCTGCTGGGGTTGGGGTTAGTTTGGGTGAAGCTGGTTAGGGATACAATCTACGAGAGTCTGGGTTATGTGTGGTATGGCTGGTTATTGTGCATGTACAACCGGGGTGCTATCTCCACCAAGAGGTAGCACGGTTTTATTTGAAGACCGTGTTTTTACTCCGCTAGATACTGCCATCACCTCCACCAATTCAAATTGCTGATAAACAAGAAAAGTAGTTGAATGTACAGACCTTATATGAGAGACAGATGCAATAGATAGTGTGGAAAAAAGAGGGCATGGAATAGTTCACATATATATTGTTTAACTAAAAAGGATAGCATGACATAATTTCACATATATGATGTCTATCTAAACTAGATAGCATAGCATGACATAATTCAAAGATATGATGACTAACTAAACAGGATGGCATGAGATAATTATATGATTTCTTTAGTAAACAGGTTCGCATGACATAATTCACATACATGTTATCTAAGTAATTAGGATCCCATGATATAATTCACATATGTGATTTATATACTAAGCAGATGGCATTCGCATATATGATGTCTGAACTAAGAACATGGTGATCAATATTTTGTATATGATATCTAAACTATGCAATGCAAGACACCATATGCATGATACGAGTAGTATAACCGTGCCAAGTTAGAGCATACACCTCAGTGGGGGAATAGGACTGGTCATCTGTCTCTGAATCCATCTCTGAGGAGCTATCTGGACCCAGCAAGAGATCTGCTTCGACATGTAGCACTGTCTGCTCTGAAGACCTTGTTTTCACTCCAGATTTTTCCATCACCCACTCAAATGGCTGATTCACAGGAAGAGTAGTTGAATGTACAAACATTGTCGACAAATGGAAATGTAATGAAGAAAAGGAATGGCAAGATATAATTCAAATATATGATGCCTGGCTCAACAGGATGGCATTGCATATTTCACATATATTATGGCTGGTTAAAAAAGATGAGATTGCATAGTTCACATATATGATATAGAAACTAAATAGGTGGCATTACAGAACATGTCTAAACTAAGCAGATGACATATATGATGTCGAAAGTAAGCACTGCAAGGCAACATATGCATGATATGACCAACATCATCATGCCAAGTTAGAGCAAACACCTCGGGGGGTAAATAGGAGTGGTCAGCTCCGTCTGAATCCGCCTCTAAACAGATATCTTCCTATGGATTACAATCTGGAGGAGGGGGGGAGGGTTTGCCATTGCACCCACCATGGAGCGATGTCTGCATGACATTGTATTGCCGCGCAAAACTCTTCTCTTTTTGTCTACATGTTCATCATGACTGTGTACAATATCTGACATGCATACAAAAAAAATATAGTGAGATTATGTAAGGAGAGCATGCAGAAATCTAGAGTGATGGTAACAACCAGTGGATAGATCCAAAAACAATGATAGCAGGCTGATGATAGCTCTAATATAATAAAAAGACAGATGATGATTGCTTTACTGTTTGTTTCCCAGCCAAGATGAACATACTGTTTGTTTCCCACCCAAGATGAACAACATAGACATACCCTAGGTGAACCAGATAATAGACAGAGATACTATTCATTGCTACCTCGATATGTGCCCCACAAGCATTTTCTAACTCAATATTGAACATTAATTTGGACCTGACTTGGAGTCTAAGAGGTGAACAGGATGATTAAGTAGCAGGTAATATTAAGCAATGCATAACATAAGCAGAAACAAAAGAGTGCGACCTCTCTTGCGGACCCGTGTACTCCTCAGGTTCATCTGCTGAGTCGATGATGGTGATGCAGTTGCGGTGGGTGCCGGCAGCAGGGAAGGAGATCTGAGGCAGCGAAAGATGGTCAGGTGTCGTGATGTCTGGTAGGGTGGATGCTTCTGTAGATGGAGCAGCTCAGGTGAGGTGGACGACGTCGCGGCAGGAGCAGGACAAACCACACAAAGTTTTCTTTGACACCTATCTGTAACTGAAGTAATTCTGTAAGGGCTCCTTTGGCTTGCAAGATTCTAGAAACGCGGGGATAGGAAAAACACCGGAATAGGATAGGAATGCATGTGGGAAACAGAGCATTTGTAAACACAGGATTTCTGTCAACTTGGGTGTTTGGTTCATAGGAATTGGAAGAACAGAGGAATGCAAAGAAACATGGCCAAATTAAAGTGAAACCATATGAAAATGTGTACAGTTAGAATGTTATTCTGCCACTAATGCACTTAGTCTTGTTTTCATGCATAGGATTTTGAAAAGTAGGTCCAGGTGGATGTTTTGCTCCATTCCTTTCAACCAAATGCATGATTAATTGAATAGTAGAGTACCATAGGAAAATTTCCTATTGCTATGTTTTTCCTTAACTTTTTCCTTTGAACCAAAATAGCCCTAATGGATCGACATGAATGTAGAGTAATAAGTGATGCGACAAGTGTACAACCTCTTTGGCGTAGCCGTGTCGACCTCAGCATCATTGGGTTGGTCACTGAAGAAGTTGCGGCAGAGGTGGCTGTCGGAGGCGTGGAGGAAGATCTGAGGCGTCTGTAGATGGCGTCCAGGGTACTGCTCTGTTGTGATGGATGGTTCCGTCGTTGGAGCAGCTCCGGTGAGCTGTAAGACGTCAAGGCTGAAGCGTACAAGACAGAGATCGTTAATCTCAAGTGGGATTCTAATAGCATCTCCAATATATGTTGTAAAATACATTACCAAAAAGTGGTAGATGTAAAATTTACATCACCAAAAAACACCTGACTCCAACAGATGAGGTAAAAACAGTTGACTCTGAACTTAACTGTTGAAACTGAAATTTACTGTGGAATCTGAATGTTACTGTCGAAACTGAACGCACTAGTAGCAGAGAAGCACTTCACATGTAGTTTAGGCCGCTCAAGCACTAGTAGTAGAGAAACAGTGATCTAAATCAACAGGCGGTCGACAGGGAAGACACTAGCAGATAGCAGTCGGAGCAGCAGCGCGAACTAGAGCCAGAGCAGCTACTCGTGTAGCTGCAGCAGCCGGTGTACCAGCATCAGCAGCACGAGCCAGAGCAAGAGCAGAGCAGCAACATGAGCGAGAGGAAGAGCTGAGCAGCAGCGCGAGCGAGTGAGAGCCGGAGCAGCAGCAGCGCCAACAAGAGCAAGAGCAGCCGCAGGAGCGCGAGCGAGCGAGAGCCGGAACAGCTGCACCAGCAGCGCGAGCGAGCGAGAGCCAGAGCAGCTACTGCTGCTCTGGCTGGTATGGACGCCGCCACCGAGGGAGCCTCGCACTGGGGGAGAGCCACCGTGGTAATGTCACCGGCGGCGCCGACTACGAGGTAGCCGCGCCATGGGGGAGCGGGATCGACCACCGGCGGCGCCGGGAGGTCGAGTTAAGGAGAAGGTGCGATGCGATGAGTGTACAACCTCTTTGGTGCCGCCGAGTAGGCCTCGGCTTCGTCCGGGGAGTCGGTGAGGATGCTGCGGTTCCGGTGGAGCAGGTTAAGGCGGCGCTGTGGAGATGGAGCAGCCGCGATAGACGAGGCGATCGTCGGAGCAGCTCCTTGGAGGTGGAGGACGGGGCGGCTGAACCGGCGGGACGATGAGATCGACGACGGATCCTCATCCGGGGCGGTGGATGAGGGACGTCGAGCTGTTGTGGTGGATGACATCATCGAGGAAGTGGCTCCGGCTGGGCAGCGGTGGGGTGGCGGACGGAGGAGGGTGGGGTTTCGCGGCTGGAGCAGAGAGGTTATGGCGGCCTGGGTTTTCGAATGGCAAAAAGGAGGTGATGGGAGGGGGAAACCATGACTTAGGGACACGCTTGTCCGAAATGTAGGGGGGTGTTACAAAAGTACCCCCATCGATTTGAACTAGCGGCCCTTTCGGCTCAGGGTTAGAACGGGGATTTCGTATGTCGCGATTTGGCAGCAGGAGGAAATTTTCGCGTGCATTGTAATTTTGGGATAGCAAGGCGCGGGTTGAGAAGGAGGAGTTTTCGGAGCACAAAGAGACAAAGCTATATTTGAATTTTCGGGATAACAAGGCGCGGGTTGAAATTTCGGGACAAGCCTAACGTGTAATGTACCAAATCAATTCGCACTTCCCTCAACGAAAAAAACAAAAACAAAATCTATTCGCATGACACAACACAAGAGAGAGTCTTGTCCCGTTTTACTGTATGGATTATTACAAATGGTATTCAAAACTTGGAATCCATGTTATGTCAAATTAAATTTTTTCGCTAGCAGTATAATGCATGTAACCTACTCATACAAACATTTTAGTGCATTCCAAATGTATATACTACCGCTGTAATTCGAAGTAATTTTGAATTCGCTTCTCTATTTGAATAAGAATCTACAATCATAATTGTTGCCACGTTAAACCATCGTCTGTATATTATCTTAACAACACACCACATGATTACTTTAGAATTATATATGAACTATGTGTACTATATGAACTTGAATTCAAAATTTTGAATCCACTTGATGTTGATTCCAAATAATAGTACATTTGAAGAGCTAGCTAGATGTTCGTAATATGAACCATGTTTCATATGTATATTGTGTTTATCACACAATGTATAGTGCCGCGCCCCCTACATTATGACAAGTATTTAGTCGTGAGTTGGAAAAGCCACACAATATCACAAATTCAAATAAAATGTTATATAGTATAACATGTTCATAACCAGACCATGCGTATCACCATTATATTCATGCATGTGTGGGTTTAAAACACTATGATACTCAAATATCTGAATCCACTTTTATAAAAATTATGATCTTTGTTAGTCTTTTACACCAACAGAATCCTCTTCTCTTCGTAGCTATTTCACTAATTTTCTCTCCTGCATGTACACGCCCGCATCGTCGTTACCCTCCCTTAGCATTCTCTCCATCGTGCACATTCGTTATTTTTCTTTAGGTCGTTCTCCCACGGTGTTTGCAAGTCTCCCCAACCCCTTCTTTTCGGCACACACCGATCGTTATACCCCTCTAGCCAGGTTTGCCTACCACAAACACACGCTTTCCCTCTTCTCTTCTCACCACCCATGCCTCCGTGTGTCTAATACGGTCCCACACACATGCACACTCTCGCCCCTCTTTTCATCGATCTCGCACTAGCACACTCCTTCCCCTCTCGACATAGCAAGCCTCTTGCACCACCCCCTAGCCGCATACATGTCTCTCTCTCTATCCGTCTCTTCGAGCCTTATTTGCCTCTAACACATGCATGCATACCGATCGATCTCCCTACATATAGCTAGGTCGACAATAACTCTTTTTCCCCACGCACCGATCGATGTACCTCACTAGTTACGTCTCTCACTTTCTCTGACACACGACGATTGATTTACCTATCTAGTTAGGTCCGCTTACCACACACACATCGTCCCCCCTCATCATCCATGCATGCCTCCCGACCCGTCTCTCAGATGCACCCCCTCTCTTATTGTTATTGCAGACGTACCCTCCGTTTGTCTAGTAGGCCTCTCCCACCCTCTCTTAGAAGCAACTCAACCACCAACCCTCCCACACTCTAGGTATGTCTCTCCCAAGCTTGTCCCTCTCCTACACATATATGCATGGATGTCGATCGATCTCCCTCAATACATACCTAGGTATCTCTCCTTCTCCACACATATACCAGTCGATCTACCTCTCTATAGTTAGGTATCTGCCCCCCCCCACACACACACACAAGTGATAGTCGAACTTGTAGGTAGGTATCCATGCCACACAGACAAACTGCAACTCTGCCCTCTCACGGTCCAGTAGGCCAACCGCCTTATATCTTTGACGTGGGCACACACAATTTCGCTGGTTCTCTTTATTGATCGCGCACCCATACACCTCTTCCCTCTCTTCGATTCTATCAATATCTCACACCGATGATCTCTCAACTCTCTTCTCGTGGATCGCCCACTCTATATATGATATATCTAGGCCTCAGTTTCAGACACATTGCATACGTTACATTTGTTGTTTGAGATATTATCGACACATATTCCCTGTCTATCTCTCACGCACCCCCCACCAAAAAAACACTCATGAACCCACACACCATCTCTCTCTCTCTAGGTTTGTATCTCTCTCACACACACCCACGTAGGTGGTGTACGTACACGAAGAGAATAGGTGCACGCAGGACGCACGTGCTCACGTCTCGTTGCCGGCCACACCCGCGCGGGTACACGGTGGAGCTCATTTTTGTACGAAAAGGAAGCCTACGTGCTAATTTGTGAGCGTGTAGCGGTTGTTTACTTGACGGAGGGTCGTGTACCACGCGTGCACGAAACAAAGTTCGACTTGACGCGGTGGCGCGTTATTTTTAAATAAAGTTATATTGCTCAATGGCACGTATAGAATATAAAACGATTGTTATCGAGAAAAAAGTAATCTACTCCACAATATACAATGGAGCTTGCCTGCTGGGGTTGGTGTGTCTTCACAGTCTCTAACACAAGACGGCGGTGGCCTCTCTCTCTCTCACCGCTGGTCACCGATCCGGCCCGATCCCGTCCGCCGGCGGAAAGGGAGGACATGCATCGTTGCTCCGTTCGACGGCGTCGAGGCAGCACGTCCTGATCTGCGGTACCCGCCGTTCACTCTGACCAAGCTCCGACGCGGTAGGGCAGATCCCGCCCGTCGGCGCCCTCCTAGTTACATCCCGACGACCCCCAGGTACAACTTCGTCCCCTCCGGCCTTTCTCCACTGCCCATCTTTCCACGTCGCTGCATGTGGATCTTCCCTAGTTCTTTTGCCTAAAACGTAGCTCGGCTGGCGTACTTTCCATTTTGCAATCTCGTCCTTACACCGTTTTAGATAAACAAGCGTGCTTCTATCTTCCCTTAGGATAAGGAATATGCTTCTTTTTTGTCGGCGTATGTGTAATCAGCTGTTATTGGCCAGTAATTGTTTCCTTTCTACCTCTTTTTGCAAATAGGGCTATCCATTTCACCTTGTTGCTATTGCGACCTTTTGGTGAACTACACAAATCACTTTTTTCTTAAGAGTGTTTTGTGCAGTTTTGCTAAAATGTCACACGGGCAACGTTTCTACATTTTAGTGGGACTGCACAAAGGGAGATTGGTTTTGCTCTATCCTCTTCATCCATCTCCGAGCCTAATCTTCTCCAACTAGTTAGTCTTAAGAGAGGCTGCAAAGGTGACCGGCTTCTATTTGTGTGTTTATTGTTTCATCAACATTCCTCTATTATTGTAATCACACTTACTCAATATCTCTGTAACAGGGACGCTCAGCTCTATTTTAGTGGAACTGCACAAAATTATCGGAATGTTCCATGCTCCTGACAACTACTTTTTTTTGCAACATGCCTTGTTGATTAAGACAGAGCCGCGGGAATGTTGCTGCCAATGAACGCATGGATCAATTTTATTTTTTTCTTTATAACACCTTCTCACAACTTTGTCTTCAGTTGTGATGTAAATATTGGCTCTGATCTGCTAATCATTGAGATGCATTAGCAAGGAAGTTAGTTTTTTATTTTGCGAAAGAGCATGGATGTTAGTTTCCTTTTTTATTTGATTGATGGTGTTGTAACGAGACAACCTTCCAGCTGGCAACACACATGAAACAAAAGCAGAAAGCTTCAGAGCATCGTACAATTTCATGGCGCTGGAATATTATGTGTGCATCAATTATGTAAAAAAATACTGGAAGCTTGATAGCATTGCCAGAAGCCATTCATCATCTGGGTCCATGTGCCATGCACCAAATTAGAGTGCACAACCGCATGGTAGACCCTCGGTCGTTGCGCCGCAGTAATAGTGAGTAATGAGTAGTCAAATCATAAGCCCCACCTTTCCCATAGTAAGTTGCTCGGAGGAAGCAACCATCAATACACTCTTCTTTGAAGCCTTGTAAACTGGAAAGGAGGGAGTAGTATGAAGGTACAAAAGCAAGTGCGCGTGTGGCCTGTCGTCAACGCGCTTCGTCTTGGCATATCACTGACATGTTGGACCAGATTGTTATCAAACCGATCTCAATTGACGGCAAAATGGCCAACCCGCCGCTCCTTGAGAGAGACGAGGAGCGAGAACACAGACGGGCTCTTGAGAGAGACGAGAAGCGAGGTGTCGCACGGACTGCACAACCGGGCTAGGTGTCGCACGGAGGCCAAGAAATATTAGAGCATGGTTGATCGATGGCATCTATAGTATACATGTTCGATGTTTTTGAATACTTCATTGGGCTGCCGTTTTCCACACTTCTCGGAAATAAATGTGTACTTTATCACAGATTAAAATAAAATAAGAGTGCAGACGCTCCACCATGCCGTTCCTGTATACTCCTACTAGTACTACTCGTTCTACTACAAACCTTGTGCTTGGCTCTTCGCCTCTCCGGGAAGTCAAACAATGGCCTCTCTGGGAAGTCGAACAATGATGGTACTACAGAGTGCTTCTGGCAATCTGACAGTGAATGAACTGCTGCACGTCTACCGCCTGGGCGAGGGACAGGTTGCATTAGTCAAAAGCTTCTCATCGTCCTGCGAGCCACCTTGTGTGTGGTACAGTACATGGAGACGGCTTAGTAAGCAAGCTTCTTCTCGTTCTGCGAGTTGACGGGACACAACAAAGTAGTGCTAGCCCGTACTGCCTCCTTTCCGGTTAATATGGCTTAATTTGAAGCGAGATAAATACACTGACGGTCACTGTATATTTGTAAAAATACGGTCAGTGGACTTCGTAATACGCTCATTGCGGGCAATACATACATTTTCCGGTGTTTATACGGTCAATAGCTCACCCTGGCCGTGTATGTGTGTGCATGCATGTGTAGGTTGAGCACTTGAGCGTGAGCGTGTGTGTCGTCGTGTGCTGTACACATGCATGAGTGCGTGCATGTGTACGTTTGCGTGTTGCATGTATGCATGCATTAGGGCGTCGCACGCGTTTTTGTGTGCATGTGTATGTGTAACTGTTGCATGCATCTGTACCACTAAATAAAGCGAAAGCTTAATACGTGTTGTAATTAAATAGCTATTACCTTCTCTTGTAAATTCGTTCTACAAGTATAATCCAGGAGTTTTTCCATTGTTTCCACTAATAATTCTTAAATCTACACATGCATGGCACGTGACATGTACTAGTAGAGATGAGTACAAGTGAGACTCAGGAACGGTCACACACGTAGGGGGAGCACGTGCAGGGGCCGCAGTAATGGTGAGTAATGAGCAGTCAAATCACACAGTAAGTTGGTCGGACGAAGCAACCATCATTTCACTCTTCAGCGACACATACGCAATATAAAAAGGTTGATATGGAGAGAAAAAGAAAACCGTTCTCCACTATATATACACTAGTATATAATAACACAATACTAGCCAGGAGCCTAAGCTACACGCCTGCTTGCTGGGGGTTGCTCTCTTCACACTCTAGTGCCACTTCATAGAACGACGGTGGCCACACCACTGGTCACATATCCGGCCGGATCCCGCCGCCCGGGGAAGGGGAGGATGTTCTGCGATGGAGAAAACCCCCTGTTGGTGCGTCCGGATCGGGGCTCCCACCGCCTTCCTAGCTACATCCCGACGTCCCTTAGGTACAACTTCCTTTTGGAGCCGGCTTGCTCCAGTGCCGCCGCAGCTCCCCACGTAGATCTTCTCCATGTGGATCTTTCTCTCATTCTCTACCGGCTTCTGTTTGTGATGAGTTTATGTCTCATCAACTAGTGCCACTACTATTATTCTAATCACACTTCTTCAATATCTTTGCCAACAGGGATGCCCAGCTCGATTTTAGTGGAACTGCACAAGATCATCGGATGGTCCATGGGTTCCAGGCTTCTTTCCTTCGACAGGTTCTACCTCACCAGGAAATTAAAGCCTGTTTAGGGTTTAGGGTTTAAGGCCAAGGGACTGCATCGATCTTGTTTTCTTTATTTGTACACACTCTCACAACTTATGTCTTTAGTTGTGAAGTAAATATTGGCTATGATCTGTGAATCATTGAGATGCATCAGCATGCGTGTTAGTTTTCCTTGTGCGCGAGAATGGAGGGCTGCAGGCTGAGCCAATACTATTACTACTCAGGTGTTACTAAACGCAAAGATAAAGGGACCGAAGGTGTCGCACGATGTCCAAGGAATATGGTGATAGTGTGAGGTGGGCCATGTGTTCACTGGGTTGCCTTGTTTCGCACTCCTCCGGTGTAAGAGTGGAGAAAATTAGTTTTATCACAGAATAAAAAAATAAGAGTGCAGACGCTCTACGACGCTCTACCACCGTAGTAATAATGACCAATCAGCCGTCAAATCACATAGAACCAACAATAAGTTGGACGGACGAAGCAAACCATCACTTGTCGTTGAATTCCGCTTCTCCCTCATGCAGTACAGTAGTACCACAGTATTCTTTGGAAAACCAACTTTTGCTTCGGTTGATCGCGCATGGAGCAAAACCAACGTCTGTCGCATTCGCGTCTCACCACACATGGTCGCTCCACGTGCCACTCACCGCAAACCGACTATACGCAAACTTTCCCGCCCGCTTGTCGATGGATCGCGCCATGGAGTATTGGAATAGATAGACGAGGATGCGAGGACAACTAGCTGTTGCACGGACTCCCAAGAACTTTTTTGCATGCATTTTGTGGCCGGCCGTGGTGTCGTTTGAATGCGGAGCAGTCGCGTGCACCAGGAAGCGTCGCTGGCAGCGCTCTCTCGGCCGGCGTGCCGCTTCAATGCCGGCACCAGTGAGAGGTCGCGTCCGCGCTGGCCGGGCATGAATGCGGCAACGTTTCGGGCGGGAAGCACGCACGGGTGATGACGAGGGTTTGGGTTGGCCAGGGCGGTCAGGATCGGGGAATCGGGCGTGGCAGCGGTCCGGACGCCCTGAAACGGGAGATGCTGGACGTACGTAAATATTGCTACGTAATTAACGTAAATAATGTGCCAGTTGGACAAATATGATTGGATATGGAGATGGAGATGGAGATGAAAGTAAGAATTTTACGTAAACACGGATATGCATGTTATGTGTGTGTGCGTGCGTACAAACATAGTGAGGACTCTCGCAACTACTCGTACACATCATCGATGTCTCGTTCTCCCTACACACACACAAACTTAGTAGAAACAATAGGAAGTGAGATAAATGGAGTACTGTACTACGTACTACAAGAAGAAATGTACACGCACTCACTCTGCCCGACATACCCGCCAGACCACGAGGCCGCGATGGAGCGCATTTGTACACTAAGAGGCAGCTTACGTAATAAGTAGACACTTCAATTTGTTCACTTAATAATGAAGGGTCGGGGACCACACGTGAGCGATACAAAGTGCGACCTGGAAGCGGGGCGTGTTATTGATCGAGTTTTCTTTCTTGGTGTACATTAAAAAAAGATTTGTCCACCAGTTTTCGTTTCTTTTTTCCGGGAACGCGCTCTGGAGATATTTTTTTACTCCATTTGTATATGTGGCCTCTTGTTTGATAGGGTTTCTTGCATCTCTCTCTCTCACCCTCTCCATATCTAAAGAAGACGACAGTGTCCACTCTATCTCTCTCCTCACCGGTGGTCACAGATCCGGCCAGATCCCTTCCGCTGCGGGATGTGAGGAGGTGCAGCTTGACGTTGTCACCGTCGGCGATGGGGGAAGCCGATGCGCACCATCCTCTCTGAGCCGGCGCTGGCGCGGACGAAGGTCCTCCGCGCCCTGTTCGCTGCCGTCGTGTGGGCAGATCCCGCCAGCCCGCCTAAGCCACATCTCCCTCACCTGAGGTATAGCTTCTTTTGGATTTCATGCTTCATTGTACTGGTCCAGCTCTATCACTGGTAAAATGAAGCAATGCCCATGTTAAAGTGACGTCCCTTTTTAAGTAATGTTGTTGTCAATCTAGAGGCTCGATAAATGCTTCTGTCCTGCTAGTTTTTTTTCCGGGTATCATGCTTTAGTTCCCATCAAGATAATCATGATGCTTCTATTTGTTCATGTACATTTCATTAATTCTTATTGACAATTGAGGTGCCGCTGCTAATCTTGTACCACTGCCAAAACAAAGTAATGACACTACTTAAATATCCCTTTTTTTATATTTTTGCAAACAGCGATGCGTCTCACCATACCCGGGATGTCTTCCTCAATTTTAGTGGAACTGCACAAAATTGGATGACGACTGTTGCTCCGCCTCACTGTCCTCTGCCATGTGGTTCTTCCTTTCTCGAGCTTGATTACCGAGAGGAAACACACCCCTGTGAGGATTTATCGAATTTCAGTGGTGCCTCACCCAAACTTGATGCCAAATGGATGATGCATCACCACGATGACCTATCGATGCTCATGGTTGCGTCTCATGGTTGCATCGGCTGGTGAAGCTGATCGATGTTCGACGAAAAATAAGCTGTCTTCCATCAGTGCTCTTTGCTTGTTACCCACAAAGACAAAGATATCATTCATCAGTGCACCTTGGTTGCGTTGGAGACACATTCGTCTTTCAGCTTGGTGCAATTTTTTCTTTGGCTGTGAACCAAATGTTTCCTCAAAGAAGCATCGATGTTGGTACTAAGAGCACAAGTTTTGTATTGATTTCTAAGCCTTCTCACAACTTTGTCTTCAGCTCCCCTGTAATTTTATTGTCCAGCTATTAACTAAATGTTGCCTATGATCTATCAATCATTGAGTTGTATAAACATTTTATTTATGAGTTTGATTAACTATATGGTGTGGAGTAAAAACCCGGATGGAGGTAGTACGAGATATGGTGGCACACTGATTTAGGCCAAATGCAACAAACCATAATTAGTGAGAGAGGGAAAACTGTACATACAAAATAATTGAAATTAAATTTCTTTATTTGCACACACTCTCACACCTTTCGGATAATTTGGCGCCTGTGTGGTTGTTCACTTAACGGAGGGTAGTGTACCGCACGTGAACGACAGGAAGTGCGACCAGGATGCGTGGATCGTTAGTTGATTGTAGTTTTCTTCACTGGTACGTTAAATAAAGAGTTTCGTTTCGTACACAATTTAAAACGATTGTTATGGAGAGAAAAAGAAAACCACTCCATAATATTAGTACTTTATACGAGTACTGTATAAGCTGGAGCCTCAGTGCTTGTTTGCTAGGGTTTGCACTCTTCACACTCTCGCTGCACTACATATATATATATACACACGCTGGAGGCTCAGCGTTCCTTTGCTAGGGTGGAATTTGCTCTGTTCACAATCTCTCACCCTCTTCATCAGATCAAAACAAGAATGCGTTGGCCTCTCTCTCTCTCTCCCCCCTCACAGCTGGTTAAGGAGCCGTCCGAATCTCATCGGACCGGGAAGGGGAGGAGGTGCAACGTTCACTCTGTCGCCTTCGGCGAGGGAGGGAATCCACTGTCGGTTGCGCTATTCTCTTTCACCCAGCGCTTGTGCGGGAGGGCCTCCGACCCCTTCTTCCTCGCTGCCGTACGTAGTGTGGGTAGATCCGGCCTCCCGCCGCACGCCTAGCCACATCCCGACGACCCTAAGGTAGAACTTTCTTTGAAACCGTCATTGCTCTAGCTGCATGCGGATCTTTGTCGATTCTGTAGTCGAATCTAGGTCTTGGTTCAAAGAGGAAAGAAGAGGGGTTGGGGTGGAGCATGAATCTAGGACGTGGTTCAATGAGGAAAGGAAGGAGGGAAAGTAGTACAGACTGGCTATCCAGACGCTCTGTTGGTCGAAAAGGGAAAAAAGGGGTAACCCAGTACACACATCTGTTAGGAACCGATCTCTTTGTTGAAAAAGGAAAGAAACCGGGGGGTCGGGGAGTTTGTGCAGGACTAGATTTGCTGCCCTCACGTAGGAAAAAGGTTCCAAGAGAACAAATATGGGAGCAACACAGATATGCTGCTCGGCAACATACTCTGCATCAGCCATTTATACGTGTGGAGGCACATGGTGCTGGCATGTCCCATGTCCCATACAACTATTTTGTTGTTGTTAATCTAATAATGCCGCTGGAAAATTGAAGCAATTCCACTGTTAAAAGTAAATGACTCTTTTAAAGAATTTATTTTAAGAGAATGTCTCTGTTAATATGAATCAATGCCACCATTTTAGAAATACTACTGTCCTACTTTGTTTTCCATCAAGATAAGCTAGATGGTTTTTTTTTGTGGTCGTATGATTCATCCTCCTTTATTGGCCAGTATTTGTTTCCTTTTTTACCTCTGTGAAAACAGGGATATCTATTCAACTCGTTGCTATTTCGACCTTTTGCTTCACTACGCAAAACACTTTTGTTGTAATAGTGTTTTGTGCAGTTCAACTAAAATGTCACACCGGAAACTTTGCTTGATTTAGTGGAACTGCACAAAATGAGATTGGATTTCCTATTCGTGTTGGCAGATTCATATTTGATCTTGTCTGCCTCAGGAAAGGCCACATGATTGTGCACTGTGCTTTGAGATGCTGTGCTACTTGTATTGGTACTGTTTTAAATAAATGTTGAATTGAAACTATTGTATTGTTGTATTTTCCCATTAAGTGAACAAAAATGGGACCAACCCAGACATGATGCTTGTTTCTTTGTTACAACAAACTCTGCATCACCACTTTCTAAGTCGATGGAAGCACATGGTGCTGTTGTGCCCACTCTCCCCTGCAACTGTTTATGCTTTTTGTTAATCTAATGTCACTGGTAAAATTAAGCAATGCCACTCTTACAATTAACTACTGAATCTTAGTTCAAAGCTGCAACACTTGTTAGGGATCGGTGGGAGTACATGGTTAACAAAATGTATTGTTGAGATAATGTCTCTATTGTTATGAATCAGTTACAGTGTTATGCTTTTTGTTAATCTAATGCCACTGGTAAAATTAAGCAATGACACTCTTACAATTAACTACTGAATCTTAGTTCAAAACTGCAACACTTGTTAGGGATCATCGGGAGTACATGTTTAACAAAATGTATTGTTGAGATAATGTCTCTGTTGTTATGAATCAGTTACAGTGTTTTAGAAATGGTACTATCCTGCTTTGTAGTTCTTTCTACATGTTTAACCAAGGTATTGTTAAGATAATGTCTCTGTTAATATGAATCAGTTACACTGTTTTAGGAATGGTACTTCCCTGCTTTGTCGTTCTTTATACATGTTCAACTAATGTATTGTTAAGATAATGTCTCACTTGATATGAATGAATGACACTGTTTGAGAATTGCTACTGTCCTGTTTTGTTCCCATTAAGATAAGGTGGATGTTTTTTCTTGTGGGCGTATAAGTCATCAACCGTTATTGGTAAATAATTGTTTCCTTTATACCTCTTTGTGCAAACAGGGATACCAAAACTTCTGCTCGTTGCTATTTTGATTTTGATTTCAGTTGAACTACACAAAAGGAGCCAATGTATTTAATGCAAACTGTTGTATTATTGGGCCCGGCTGATCCTTGCACTTTGCAGAAGGAAGCAGTCACTGGTTGCGGTACATTATAGAAGGAATAATCGAGAAGATTTACAGAGTATTAGTAGACGTTGGTGACATGACCAGTCTGCAGAGCTCATATGGCAACTCAACAGCATGTGAAGTGCAAGATTCTACAACAAGGAAAGGTATGACCAAGTCACTCGTGGACGCAGCTGTAACAAACGAGGTCAGCATCGGCCTTCATCCACATGATCGTGCTTTGTTATGTTATAGTAATCAGACTTTTTATGTATTCATGCAGACAACGATGCTCAGTTGATTTCAGTGGAACTGCACAAAATGTTCGGATGGTTCGTGTCCTCCATAATACTTCATCATGCACAATACATTGAACAGCGCTCTAATCATTCATTGTCACTTTGAGCCACCAAACTAGCTACATGAAAGGAGTTGCCAACGTGTTGAAGGCCTTGCAACATATAGATACGAAATCCACCAAGCTAGAAGACATGCATTTGATATTTTGGAATGGGAAACCTTGTCAAATTTTGCTCATTGATGACATACATTTGATATTTTGGAATGGGACGCCCTTTGCTGTCAGCAGCATCGATCAATTTTTCTTTATTTGTGTTTTAGTTGTGAAGTAAATATTGGCTCTATCGTGTGCACCATTGAGACGCATAATCATCGATTGTTGTGAATTTTATGAATTGCCAGGTCTATGAGTTTGATTGCAATGTACAGCCACGCTAAAAAACAGTCTTGACAAAAAATCCTAGTACGTACTCGAACTAACCGGACTAAATTTGTTCAAACACGGCCGGATCCATTTCAAACATGCCCGGTTCTCATTACATTTCAGACATTCTTCAACTAATTAGCTTAATCTATAATTAAATAGCCTCCGACCAGGAACCGGCGCCACCACCCGTGCCGGTTCAAGTTGTGTTCACCATAGAGCAGGTGCGGCCTCACCTCGATGCCCTACTGGCGGAAGAGCTACCAATGCGGCCGGTGTCGGCGTTCCGGCAAGCACATGAGGAGCAGTCCTAGAACCTCCGTCTCCTCAACGAGCATCGGCTTGCGGAGGGATAACTCGCCGGCGAACAAGCGAACGACAATGCCATCGCGGACATGGGGGCCGATGATCCTGGCTTCCTGGATGTGCAGCGGGCGCTATACCAGACAATTCGTAGGGCGCGTGAGGCCCTCTTCGTCATTCTTCGCCTTGTTGCGCTCGCCGTGGCGCCGCCGTCTCGCGTTGTCAACATGGTGAACATTTTAGAGGAATCAGGAGATGACTGTACGTGGTGAGGAAGACACAGTAGGAACCCACCAGGGCCATGGCCGTACTCAGGCAAGTGCCTCCTTAGTAGTAAAATACAAGAAATAAAAACTTCCCACCAATGGTTTCCTGACATCTCGGTTGGACGCCATTGTCAACGTAGTCAATAAAGGAGAGAATTGCACAAGGAGTTGCTGACAGCGGGGACCCGGCAGATCGTGCATTTCTATAGAGATGTTTTTTGTTCTCAAAAAAAATAGAGATGTTTTTTTGCTGCTGAGTCGGAGCAGGGTATCAACTGGTCTGTGCTTGGGCTGTGGCCCGTGTAGCCCATGCTATTATTTTATGTCTACCAAATAACCAGCCCAGCTGTTTTATTCCTTTGTGAAAATGGCTAGCCCATCTTTTTTTTGACGAATACGCAACGTAGGCCAACTTGTTTTTAATTTCATTACATTTTTTAT
The DNA here is from genome assembly GCA_039707655.1 of Elymus sibiricus. Taxonomy (NCBI): domain Eukaryota; kingdom Viridiplantae; phylum Streptophyta; class Magnoliopsida; order Poales; family Poaceae; genus Elymus; species Elymus sibiricus. The sequence continues at coordinate 129,391,627 of CM077666.1, read as the reverse complement.
TGGGCACGCAAAATTTGATTGCATTTTAAGCTAATATAAAATAATTTTGAATTTAGATTGAATCTTAATAGAAATTTCGGGATAAAAATAATTCGGACCCCACCAAAATATGGGAAGTTTGGTTGAAATTTTTAACCCTGGCCGTGGCTATAAAATTGGCTATACTGTTAAAAAACAATAAATGGGCTGCAGTAAATTCCATAAGAATAGCAAATGGGCTGTAAATTATTAAAAATAGCAAATGGGTTGTATGCTGTCCTCCACAGATGTGATGCTGATTTGTTGGCCTACTAAGTTGATGCGCACGCAAGCCTTTGTCAACTTATAGTCAACCCGCGATTCTAGCAGTAGAGGTTGTTGGCCAACTTGTTTTTCTCCGCCCGGCTGGGTTGCAAAAATGAGGAGGGGTGCATTCTGCTTGCCCAGAAAATGGGCTTTAAGTAATAATAAATGGGGTGTAAATATAGAAAAACATAGGTAACCGGGAATTTGTTTTTTTCAGAACTTGAGATTTTTAATTTCATTACATTTTTTACTGGGCGCGCAAGATTTGATTGCATTTTAAGCTCATATAAATTAATTTTGAATTTAGATTGAATAAGAATCGAAATTTCGGGATAAAAATAATTCGGACCCCACCAAAATATGGGAAGTTTGGTTGAAATTTTTAACCCTGGCCCTGGCTATAAAATTGGCTATATTGTTAACAAACAATAAATGGGCTGCAGTAAATTCCATAAGAATAGCAAATGGGTTGTAAATTATAAAAAATAGTAAATGGGTTGTATGCTATCCGCCATAGATGTGATGCTAATTTGTTGGCCTACTAAGTTGACGCGTACGCAAGCCTTTGTCAACTTATAGTCAACCCGCGATTCTAGAAGTAGAGGCCGTTGGATGTCCATCCAACGACTATCATGCTTCTTCAATCTCAGATCTTCTTGCTTCAGCCGCCCAAACCACCACCGGTGGGACGGCCTGCTCCCGCCGCCTGTGGCCGGCTGTGCTGCCGCGCAGGCCTCACTGCCCCCACCCTACTCCCATCGTTGGCCAGGCCATCCCTCAACTTACCCACACCTCCTGTTATTCTCCAGCGACGGCAGCCGAACCAGTCAACCCTCTTAGTCCCCTCTGCGTTCGCATCCACTTCTTTGTCTTCGCCGGCTACCGGTCGTTCCTTCCTAGGACTCGCCGTCGTCCACCGCGTTGGTTCTATCTGTGCGGCATGGTCAACATGGTCAACAAATGAAAGCCATCGGAAGAAGGATGTATGTGGAGAGGCTGACAGTAGGGACACACATGGTGCATGGCCGCATGCAAGCAAGTGCTTCCTTATTACGATAAAAAAGATTCCTTCCCCTGACAGCAGGGACCCGCCGGCTCTATCTTCGCCCAGAAGGAATTGCCTCCTTTTTACACACAAAAATACGGTTCCTCCTCAGGCTGACTTGTGGGACTACTAGGTTAACGGGTACGCAGGGCTTTGTCAACTTAGTCAACAAACGATTCTAGCAGTAGTGACCGTTGGATGTTAATCCAACGGCTGTGCTGCTTCTTCAATCTCTGATCTTCTTGCTTCAGCCGCCCAAAGCAGCGGCGGCGAGGCCGCCTGTTCCTGCCTCCCGTGGCCGGCTGTGCTGCCGCGCAGGCCTCACTGTCCCACCCTACTCCCACCGTTGGCCAGGTCTTCCCTCTACTCTCCAACATCCCCTGTTATTCTTCGACGACGGTAGTCTCACACCGCAGTCGAACCAGTCAACGCTCGTACTCCCCTCGGCGTGGGCATCCACTGCCGCGACTTCCCCGGCTGCGCGTCATTCCCTTCCTAGACCTCGCCGTCATCCACCGGTTTGGTGCTCTCGGCGTGGCGTAGTCAACGTGGTCAATGAACGACAAGCATCCGAAGAGGACTGTGAGCGGTGGGGCTGACAGCTGGACCCACCAGCTACATCTTCGTACGCAAGGAAATGCCTCCTTTTTACACGGGAAAAAATTATCCACCCCCCTGACAGCTGGTACCCACCTGCTATATCTTCGCAAGCAAAGAAGTGCCTCCGCATCTTCCCTGATAGGTGGGACCCACCCGGTTGAAGCGTACATAGCATTGTCTGTCTGGTCGCGAACGTGTACGTACATACTGGTCGATCGGTCTCATGAACCGTGGCCATGTAAGAAGCGGCACGTGTCGTAGTATAGACCATACGTAGCAGTTGAGGCAGTCCCGTCTATATCGAGTAGACGTACGTACAGCCACGCTGCAAAAAATATGGCCACGTATGTACATACCCCAGCGAGAGTCAATGCGTACTCACGCATACATACGGCCAGGGCTCGTGAACATGGAGAGTCAACGTACGACAGCAACGGCCTCTTGTTCATCGGTAGCCAACCGGCTGGGTCGGAACGGAGAAACAACGTCGTGTTCATCGGGAGGCAACCGACTGGGTCAGAATGCTTCCTGTTCGACGGGAGCCAACCGGTTTGGACGGAACTGCATAAACGGGGTTTGGCGTACCGCAAAACGGAGGAAATGGCCTTCTGTTCGACCGCCTACGGTCGAAACGGGATCATATTCATCAGGAGGGGTGTGGCGTACCGAAAAACGGAGGAAACAAACTTCTGTTCGAGCTCCTACGGTCGAAACGGGGTCCTGTTGATCGGGAAGGGTCTGGCATACCGCAAAACAGAGGAAACGGACTTCTGTTCGACCGCCTACGGTCGAAACGGGGTCCTGTTCATCGGGAGGGGTGTGGCGTACCGCAAAACGGGACTCCACGGGCTACTATTCATCCACCGTCGACTTCCTCCAGCCTCCACATGCTACTGTTCATACAACGTCGACTTCCTCCAGCCTCCACCAACACTGTTCATCCACGGGCTACTATTCATCCAGCCTCCACCAGCTACTGTTCATCCAGCCTCCACGGGGTCCTGTTCATCCACCCCAACCGGCTGGGTGTCTGGCGGCCTCCTCGGGGTCCTGTTCATCCAGCGGCAACCGCCTACCACGGGGTCCTGTTCATCCAGCGGCAATGCCTACACACGGCCGGGGTCCTGTTCATCCAACCCCCACCAGGAACTGTTCATCCACAACCAATCAACCGACTGGACTCAGCACGTCTCGATTCGTTCTACGTATCGCGCGTGTAGCAGCAACGGGCACTGTTCATCCAGAGGCAACCCAACCGGCTAGCTAGCTACGTCTCGCACGGGGGTTCGATCGGCTTCAGTAAGCAGCAGCAGTGATCAATCGGGTTCAGTTAGCAGCGAAGGAGTCGGTCGGGTTCAGTTAGCAGCGAAGGGATCTATCAATCGGCTTCAGTACGTAGCTAGTGCGATCGCTCGGGTTCAGTAAGCGAACGCCTCGCTCGGGTTCAGTTATAGCGAACACGGCTCGCACCACACGCGCGCATACGAGAGAGAAACGCGCAAACCACACTGCATCGCTCGGCCCCGACCACCCATCGTAACCGGGAACTCCGCAAAAATTTCCTCGGCCTCACTTCTACCACGATTATTTATGTCATGGACGGCCCAAAGAATGTCATGCAGGTGCGTCCCCGGCCCGCCCAGGACAAAAAGCCCATTTTCTGTCATGATTTTTTGTCATAGAAGTAGGAGCCCACCACATCTGTGATGATACGTGGTTTTGTCACAATTATCGTCATAGAAGTGTCATAAGCATGACAGAAAAACTTTTCGTTCGGGCCAAAATGTCACGGATGTGTCTTTTTTTTGTAGTGATCTATGGGACTAGTAAGGCACCTTTGTGGTCCAGTTGTGGGAATCAACGTGCACAAAGAGCGGAATCAGCAAGAACACGTAAGTTTACCCAGGTTCGGGCTGCTATGAAGCGTAAAACCCTACTCCTACTTTGATTATATTTGTTGTGTTGGACTCGAATACAAGGAGCGCAACTTGCCGGCAAGGTGCGCGGGAAGTGCAGCTGCGCGTGCAATTGAGAAAAGTGTCGACCTTTGTAAAGGTAGCCATGGGCCTCCTTTTATAGATGAAGGGGTCACCATAGTGGCAAAATAGTCTTTCCACAAGGTAAATAGTGGCTACGGTGCCATATACCTAACTCTGACGGGTTAGGACAAATGCATTAAATGCACCATGAGGTGACATGCTGGAGACGCTCGCCAACAAGGTTGTCTCTCCTTCTGAGCCGTTTGCCCGGCTACCTCTTATTATCTTGACACGCCTTCAGGATGGGTGTCATTAAAGTTGTACTTTTGGCAATGAGCTGACACGTGCCCAGACAGAGCTCACCAAACCACCTGCCCGCTTGACATCTAATTGACAGGCGACTAGCGTGTCGTTGAGGTGGAGCGGTGGACAAGTGGTGGGAGCTTGCCGGATCTTCACTTGCCGCCAAGTAGCTTGCCGGCAACCAAAGTCTTGTCTTCAGTACTAAACTAGTACTTCTCAATGACCTGCCTTGAGGTCTTCTTTATGGTCTTGTATATTAAGTCCTGAGCCTTGTATGCAGTAGTCCTCCGGCAAGCCCTGCCGTCGGGAAAGCTACAACTGCCTGTGCACAAGTCAGGGTACAAAGACACCCATGTCTTGGTACACCGACAACTAACTACAATGGCGGGTTGGCAATATCAAGCCAGATTTATTCAGATTTATAATTCAAGCAAGTCTCAAGCAAATCACTACTTTCTTCCCTTATGACTTGGAGGCTACATATGTATACATAAGAAGGGAAGCAAAAAAGTATACCTCATATTTCCTCTTGAGGGTGTTCACCATGGAGGATTCAATCTCTCGGCTTTCAGATAGTCGGGTTAGATAATTCCGATGAAGGGAATTCACGTCCAAGTCTTCGAAAGACTGGAAGTGAATGGCGGTTTTCGCTTTATCTTGAATTGGCGACTCGTCTTTGGCTAGGATCTTAGCCAAGGTCGTCGAGGTTTTAGGAGCCGGGCCGTGACGTTCACCAGTAACAACCACGCCATCCTACGTCTTATTCACCGGCTCGTCAACAGTCGGGTTATCCTTTTGATATTTTTTCTCTTCCTCCACGACAGGAGGATTGGAGGAACGAATAGGGTCGTCCTGGACTTCCGGGTTGTCCTGGTGAGCCGGCTCATTTTGACCAGCCGGGTCATCTTGGATCTCTGGGTTGTCCATTGGAACATCACGAGAGGGGTTTCCCTCCTCAGTCTCTGCTATGGTAGCAGAAGACCCGCCACGTTTGTTCTTCACAAAAGCTTTGGCTCTGGATTAACACAGATATGTGATACGTCCATTTTGCATCATCTTTTCCTACTGTTATTTATAATGTTTTTATGCATAATAATGCTTTATGGAGTAATTCTAATGCCTTTTCTCTCATAATATGCAAGGTTTACACAAAAAGGGAGAATGCCGGCAGCTAGAATTCTGGACCTGAAAAAGCTACGTCAGAGATACCTATTCTGCACATCTCCAAATGAGCTGAAACTTTATGAAGAATTGTTTTGGAATATTTAATAAATACTGGAGCAAATAACTACCAGAGGGGGGCCACCTTGTGCCCACAAGACACCAGGGCGTGCCAGGCCCCCCAGGCGCGCCTTGGTGGGTTGTGGGCAGCCCAGCCCACCTCTGGTGCCCATCTTCTGGTACATAAGGTCTTTTGACCTAGAAAAAATAGGTGAGGACTTTCGGGATGGAGCGCCGCCGTCTCGAGGCGGAACTTGGGCAGGAGCACTTTTGCCCTCCGGCGGAGCGATTCTGCCGGGGGAACTTCCCTCCCGGAGGGGGAAATCTAAGCCATCATCATCACCAACAACCCTCTCATCTTTGGGAGGCCAATCTTCATCAACATCTTCAACAACACCATCTCCTCTCAAACCCTAGTTCATCTCTTGTGTTCAATCTTTGTACCGGAACCTCAGATTGGTACCTGTGGGTGACTAGTAGTGTTGATTACATCTTGTAGTTGATTACTATATGGTTTATTTGGTGGAAGATTATATGTTCAGATCCATTATGCTATTTAATACCCCTCTGATCTTGAGCATGAATATCATTTGTGAGTAGTTACTTTTGTTCTTGAGGTCACAGGAGAAGTCATGTTGCAAGTAATCATGTGAATTTGATATGTGTTCGATATTTTGATGATATGAATGTTGTGATTCCCTTAGTGGTGTCATGTGAACGTCGACTACATGGCACTTCACCATATTTGGTCCTAAGGGAAAGCATTGTGGAGTAGTTATTAGATGATGGGTTGCTAGAGTGACAGAAGCTTAAACCCTAGTTTATGCGCTACTTCGTAAGGGGCTGATTTGGATCCATATGTTTAATGCTATGGTTAGATTTTATCTTAATACTTTTCTCGTAGTTGCGGATGCTTGCGAGGGGGTTAATCATAAGTGGGAGGTTTGTTCAAGTAAGAACAGCACCCAAGCACCGGTCCACCCACATATCAAATTATCAAAGTAGCGAAAGCGAATCAAACCAACATGATGAAAGTGACTAGATGAAATTCCCGTGTGCCCTCAAGAACGCTTTGCTTATTATAAGAGACCGTTTTGGCATGTCCTTTGCCACAAAAGGATTTGGCTACCTTTCTGCACTTTATTTACCGTTACTTTTACTTGCTCGTTACAAATTATCTTGCTATCAAACTACCTATTACCGACAATTTCAGTGCTTGTAGAAATTACCTTGCTGAAAACCGCTTGTCATTTCCTTCTGCTCCTCGTTGGGTTTGACACTCTTACTTATCGAAAGGACTACGATTGATCCCCTATACTTGTGGGTCATCAAGACTCTTTTTGGGCGCCGTTGCTGGGGAGTGAAGCGCTCTTGGTAAGTGGAAATCGGTAAGGAAAAATTTATATTACGTGTTGAAATTTATTGTCACTTGTCACTATGGAAAACAATCCTTTGAGGGGTTTGTTCGGGGTATCTTCACCTCGACCAGAAGCACAATTAATTGCCCCTCAACCTAATGCACCTACTGAAAATATTGGTTATGAAATTCCTTCGGGTATGATAGAACAACTGCTAGCTAATCCTTATGCAGGAGATGGAACTGAACACCCTGATATGCATTTAATACATGTGGATTAAATTTGTGGATTATTTAAGCTTGCAGGTTTACCCGGAGATGAAGTTAATTAGAAGGTTTTCCCTTTATCTTTGAAGGGAAAAGCATTGACATGGTATAGGCTATGCAATGATATTGGATCTTGGAACTGGAACCGACTGAAATTGGATTTTCACCAAAAAATGTATCCTATGCATGTAGTTCATCGTGATCGGAATTATATATATAATTTTTGGCCTCGTGAAGGAGAAAGTGTCGCTCTAGCTTGGGGGAGGCTTAAGTCAATGTTATATTCATGCCCCAATCATGAGCTCTCGAGAGAAATTATCATTTAGAATTTTTATGCTCGGCTTTCTCGTGATGATCAATCCATGCTCGATACTTCTTGTACTGGTTCTTTTATGAAGAAGACTATTGAATTCAGGTGGGATCTTTTAGAAAGAATTAAACGTAACTCTGAAGATTGGGAACTCGATGAAGGTAAAGAGTCAGGTATTAAGCTTGTGTTTGATTGTGTTAAATCTTTTATGAATACCGATGCTTTTCACAAGTTTAGCACTAAATATGGACTTGACTCTGAGATAGTAGTCTCTTTCTGTGAATCATTTGCTACTCATGTTGATCTCCTTAAGGAGAAGTGGTTTAAATATCATCCCCCTATTAAAGAAGAAATTATTGAACCGGTTATAACAAAAGATGAAACTATCATTTACAATGTTGATCTAGTTGTGCCTATGACTTATATTGAGAAACCACCTTTCCCTGTTAGGATAAAGGAACATGCTAAGGTATCAACTGTGGTTCGCAAAAGTAATATTAAAGCACCTAAACCTCCTGAGCAAATTAAAGTAGAACCTAGTGTTGCTATGGTTAAAGATCTCTTGGTAGAAAATATTGATGGGCATGTTATTTACTTCTGTGATGAAGCTGCTAGAATTGCCAAACACGATGAAAAGGATAAACATAGACCTGTTGTTGGCATGCCTATTGTCTCAGTTAAAATAGGAGATCATTGTTATCATGGCTTATGTCATTTAGGTGATTCCTTTCACCTTATATCAAGAAATTATGAATGACAGAGCACCCGCTGAAATAGAAGACATAGATGTTACTATTAAACTTGCTAATAGAGATACAATCACACCACTTGGGATTGTTAGAGATGTTGAAGTCTTGTGTGGGAAAATAAAATATCCTACTGATTTTCTAGTCCTTGGTTCCCCACAAGATGACTTTTGTCCCATTATCTTTGGTAGACCTTTCTTGAACACTGTCAATGCTAAGATAGATTGTGAAAAAGAAACTGTCAGTGTTAGCTTTGGTGATGTGTCTCATGAGTTTAATTTCTCCAAGTTTCGTTGACAACCTCGGGATAAAGAATTACCTAGTAAGGATGAAATAATTGGTCTTGCTTCTATTGCCGTACCTCCTACTGATCCACTAGAACAATATTTGCTTGACCATGAAAATGATATGCACTTGCGTGAGAGAAATGAAATAGATAAAATATTCTTTGAACAACAACCTCTCCTTAAACACAATTTGCCTACTGAAACTCTAGGAGGTCCTCCTCCACCTAAGGGTGATCCTGTGTTTGAATTAAAGCAATTGCCTGACACTTTGAAATATGCTTATCTTGATGAGAAAAAGATATATCATGTTATTATTAGTGCTAACCTTTCAGAACATGAAGAAGAAAGATTATTAAAGATTCCGAGGAAGCACCGTACTGCTATTGGATGTACTCTTGATGATCTTAAGGGAATTAGTCCCACTCTATGTCAGCATAAGATTAATATGGAACCTGATGCTAAACCCGTTGTTGATCACCAACGACGATTGAATCCTAAGATGAAAGAAGTGGTAAGAATTGAAATACTAAAACTTCAGGAAGCATGTATAATCTATCCCATAGCTGATAGTAGATGGGTAAGTCCTGTTCATTGTGTCCCTAAGAAGGGAGGTATTACTGTTGTTCCTAATGATAAAAATGAACTTATCCCACAGAGAATTGTTACTGGTTATAGGATGGTAATTGATTTTAGAAAACTTAATAAATCTACTAGAAAAGATCATTACCCTCTGCCTTTCATTGATCAAATGCTAGAAAGATTATCTAACCAAACACACTTTTGTTTTCTTGATGGATATTCTGGTTTCTCTCAAATACCTGTATCACAACCTGATCAAGAAAAAACTACCTTTACTTGCCCTTTTGGAACTTATGTGTCGTGGTTTTGTCACGGCAGATGTCCTAGTGTGAGGACTTAGACATGAGGCCATCGCAAACGGTGATTAGCTTGTCGGGGTTGTGCGGGTCGAAGGACACGAGTTTACCCAGGTTCGGCCCCTCACGGTGGAGGTAAAAGCCTACTCCTTCTTTTCTGCTTATTGCATGAGTATCGATTACAACGGAGCGGATTCGCTTAACCTAGCTATCGATTGATTGTCACCTGTCCTATCTGTGCCGAGGACTTGCCTTTATATACAGGTCGAAGCCTCCGGCTTACAAGAGTCTGGGTCGGGTTATGACACGTGACCAAGCCTAACTCTAAGTCACCTTGCCTTCTATGACAAGTCACCATATGGTGGCTTACACCTCTGGGCCTCCTGCCATCTTCTGGCTTCGGGCCCTAAGCCGGCCCATCTTGTGAACCGCCCTTCCGGTCCTGCATCTTGATTGTTCTGGCCCATCCGAAGTCTAGCTCCAAGAATCGCCAGTAACTTAACCCGGCCTTCACAGAGCGGGTTATACCGTGGGGCTATATCCCCAACATTAGGCCCCAGATTGATTTGAACTTGTTCATGTCAATCTTCCATCTATTAGTCTAGCGAGTCTTCCTTCTGAATCTCATAATCTCAGCTTTTAAAAAACTTCACAACCCGCCATATGAAATGATGATGTCACCTCCGCAAATTTGGGAATTCTTTCATGACATCATAGCGAATCTCGTGTATATCGACTTATCTCGAAAACCGAGGCGTCTTTTTGCTCCAAAAGTTACCGTGCCTCCTCGATTTTCGGGCCTGCCATTTACTGTTACCTTCCCCTTATAAATACGCACGAGGGGTCCTCCTCTTCATTTTTTACCTTGTCTCCTTCACTTCTTCTTCTTCCTCTCAAAACCCTTCTGCGACTGGAGCTCCGCCACGCTCATCGACCTTCGCCAGCCGCCTCGCTCGGGACTTTAGCGATGTTTTGCCTTCACCGGAGTTCAGTGGTGCATCTCCGCTTTCGGCCACTGCAGCCAGGTACCATATGTTTCCCTTCTCAGATCCTTATTACCTCATCGGAGTTCATGAAGTTCGTCGGCGTTCGTCCGTTCTTCTCCTTATATCCTGAATAGATCTTTGCATTTTTCCTGAGATGACTATAGAAACACTGTGGTAACAGATTCAATCTCGGTCTTGCATCTGAATAGAGTATGCTTCCTCTAGAATCCATGAATAGTTCATCAATAGCTCCGTCGCTAGTATTAGGTTTAGCAATTATTGTCTTTTTTCAAACCGGTCGTAGATCCAAAATTGTAGCTCATTTAGTGGAAACTTGTTTATACCATACTTAGCGGAAAACTTCAGCAATTTCCAACTTTTAGCTAACTCGCCTTCGCATCTTGGGCGGCTTATCCTCATATCAAAACTCGCCAGGTATTTTAAAGCTGCCTCTGTTGCTAAGCCGGAACCAGTTCACCGTCTAAGGCGACTTATCCATTATACTATCTTGTTCATATCACTGTAGTGATGGGTCATTATTTCTTGAATAACCTGCCGTTTATATTTCTGCTGTATTAAGGCGACTTAATATGTCAAAGTCTACCATTTGCAACTGGGTCCTTTCCAAGTATCTGAGCAAATCCTTAAAGATTATCAAGACCAAGGTCTTCTGGCGCCTCAAGAAGAAATTGGCTGGAGAGCCGGCCAGGGGGATGATGTTCCTCGACCAGACGAAGGAGAAGTTGTGGTGTTTACTGACCATATCCTTAGAGGTTTTACTCCACCAGGGTCAAAATTCTTTCGGGATGTCTTGAACTACTTCAACCTTCATCCTCAAGACTTGGTCCCAAACTCTATATCCAATATCTGCCACTTTCAAATCTTTTGTGAAGCATATCTGCAAATGGAGCCCACTGTCTATCGCTCTCTTCAAAGAATTTTTCTATATGAACCGCCAAACTGAATGTGCTGACGGCCCGAGCTTAAGCTTGGTGGAATATCAATCCAGAGACGCAGAGATGGCTGTTTTTCTTCAGCCACCCTGCCAAGTCACCCTAAGGGATGGATCGGAACTTGGTTCTATTGCAAGAATACCGGCCTAGCTGATGAAAACCCTCTGGTGGGTTACAGAGTTGACCGACTTCCCATGGATTTCAATCCGCCAAGCAAAATTATTCCAGACGAGCATGCTAAAGCCCTCCCGGCTTATTCAAAAGTAAGAGCCTTGCTTGCCAATGGGTTAACAGGGGTTGATCTAGCCTGGTGCTGGGTTGCATGGAAAATCCTCCCTTTAAGCCGCCGAACCGGCTTAATGTGTGAATACTCAGGCGAGCCAAACGATCCTCAGCGGTACAGCTCTGTTAATTTTACCACTGATGAAGTCAACAAAACTGTCAAGAGTTTGCTCGGCGAAAATCAGGAAAACTGTAACAAGACGGGTCTATTGTCGTTCTACAAGCTTAACCCGGCCCCAGCTGTAAGCATTCCTTTATATCTGGCTTTTAAAGATTCTTATCTTCCTTTGTAATTTATTTTCTAACCATTTTAATTTATGCAGCCTGGCTCTGCCTTCTGGAATAAGAAAAGGAAAACTCGGGCAGTCAAAACCAAGACTACTCCATCTCAGAAGAAGGGTAAACCCACTGCTGTGACTGACCCGGCTGCCGTGGGCGAGTCAGCAGAAGCTGATGATCAATCAGAGGTAGAAACTCGATTTCTCTTGGCCGCCTTTTTATTGAATTAGCTAACACCCCTTATTCCCAGGATGAGGTAGCAATAGTCCGGGCCGATGATGCCGAGGTAATCTCCATCTCTTCTGGCTCAGACTCCTTGCCTCGAAAGCAGATAAGGCGGGTCGTTCGGAAAGTAAGCTTTTCTCATCCAAATGCTCACTTAGACCCGTACTTTATTTTGAAGAAAACTCAGCATGAGTCGAGGCAGCAAACCCGAAGCGGCGGCTATGGCACTCTGGTGGCCGGGTTAACTCATGAACCATCTCGCAAGCGGCATAACGAGGTGCCACACAGTCCGACTCCTTCTTTACCCAAAGCCGGCCATATGAGACAACCTCTTTACCCCTCTGATTCCAATTACCAGGAGTTGCCACCATCTTTAGGAGACTCGTCAGCCACTCAATTGCCGGCTTTGGTCATAAACCCAGGGTAAGTGATTTGTACTTTATCTGTTGATAGCTTAACCTGTTGTCATATGTTCTTGAACCTAATATTTTGATCACAGGGCCCAAGCCAAGAGCAAGAAAAGGAAAATGGGCGTCTCTTCAAAGATCCCCGAAATCCCTGAGTCAGAGGACCAGATATTAGTCACCCCTGAAGCCAATATTGAGAAACCTGAAGACCATCCTGATGACCAGGGTGACCCGCCCCCACATACTGAGCCAACGGCCTCTGAGGCTATGGGTGTTGATGCTAACCCGGCAGACAATCTTGACCTGCCAAGTCCCATCCTTGCCTCAGGCCCTGTCAAAGCAACTGAAGAGACTCCTCCTGAGAAAAATGATGATGACATTGCCATTATTGGGGCGGGTCATAAAGCGCCAGAACGCTCCAACGTGCTGACTAAACACACTGCCAAGGAGGAAACGCCCTTGCTTGAAAAGGGCAAATCAAAACTTGAACTGCCAATTTATGAAGGCCTCAGTGCTGAAGAATTACATGCTGGCTATCTAAGCCGCCTGGCTACAAGCCGAGATATGGAGGCCAGCTTAATCAGCATGATGAAAAAGAAATATGAGGTACACTCCATTTTCTCCTGTTATATATCCTTATGTAGCCCCAAAAGTCTTGATCATAGGAAAAAACTTGAGTATGGTTAAGACTTAGAGAAAAATCTGTAAAGTCCAAAGTGTAGCCCTCAAGTCTTGATCGTAGGAAAAAACTTGAGTATGGTTAAGACTTAGAGAAAAATCTGTAAAATCCAAAGTGTAGCCCTCAAGGGCCGGGTTATCATGCAAATGTTAAGCCGGTTCTTTAAGCACTACTTAAAAGAAACATCATGTAGCCCCCAAGGGCCGGCTTATCTTTCATGAGATGAATCGGGTCTTCTTGTATGCTTTTAATAGAGAAAAAATGTCATGCATTAGCCCCCAAGTGCCAAGTATATTGCTTGCAATCTGCTTGGGACTTGAATGATTTTATCGTGCATGAGATAGCCCCCAGGTGCCGGTGAGGGTGTCCCTGAGTAGGGGGTACTCGGGCTGTCGGCCTATCTCTCATGGGTCGGACTGGTGGGACGCTCCATACTCGACGATGGAAGACCGGATTATGGGCGACCCCGTGTACCAGAAGGAAACCCCCGAAGACCTGGCGTCTCCTCCAAGGAATAATTGGCATGACTAGCATGTTTATCCCTCGCTGGGAACCGACTATGTGTAACCCTAGGACCCCCTGGTGTCTATATAAACCAGCGGGTTCAATTCGTAGAGGATAAGATCAACTGCCTAGGGCTTAGACCATCCGATCTCGAGGTAGATCAACTCTGTAACCTTCATACAATCACATCAATACAACCAAGCAGGACGTAGGGTATTACCTCTTCGAGAGGGCCCAAACCTGGGTAAACCGCTGTCTCTACTTTCTTGTTACCCATTGATTCCTAGATCCGTAGTTCGGACCACCTACCCGAGATCCGCCGGTTTCAGTACCGACATTGGTGCTTTCATTGAGAGTTCCGCCGCGGATCGCCTGGGATCAATGGCTCGCCTTCTCATCAGCAATGAGATCCGCAGCGGGGACATCTTCGTCCCTGGATAGCTTTTCGCGATCGGCAGCATTACGCTCCACGCTGATCCGGCCGGTCGCCTCGGCCGGATCGACAGCTTTTCCCCCATGCAAGAGATCAGGTTCGGGAACTTAGAGTTCATCACCGACCCCCGAGGGGATCTTATTCTTACGGAATCCTCGGCTTCGCCCGAGGGACCCGCAAACCCTGAAACTATGACTTTGGACGCGGCCCGCCCCACCACCGGGACGGTCGCGACTTCGGATTCGGCCTTGAGTTCGGATCCAACAATTGAGCTTGGCAGCCGAAGACTGGCACCAGCCGAGCACGACGCCAAGGCGAATTCGAACGCCCCCATCGCCGTTGTACTACGGGTTAACCCCGTAGACCGTCGAAACTTGGGTCTGAACGATCTCGCACTGTTAGATGGGATACTAGATCGGATCCAAGCCATGGGACTCACCGATGGCCAATCCTCGATCTATGATCGGATCGAGCTTAAAACCGACGATGGGGAGATCAATACTCCTCCAGCCACCCACTTGGTCGCCACTGTCGAAGGATTGACCGAGGGGCCACCTCTTCTCCCAGAAACAAAATTGCATAAAGTACAGGCCTCCGAGCAGCAAGCTTTGTCCTCCAGTTCGGCGGCCGAAACCTACTCCGGAGAGTGTCTGGGACCGAAGCCTGACCCGGCACACCCGGCTGACTATTCGAATCTGCAGCCCGGCACATCAACGCCAACCCAGGACACGGCCAACAAAACATCGGATTTACACTCCACTGGGATCCAGTTTTTTATCCCACCCACCACCCACATCGAGTACTGTCCAAATAACTCAGGACAGCCCGATATATGGGACTTAATGTACGTAAAGCAACAACCCAGAGAGACAGTTCGGCACTTCTGGGCAAGATTCCTTATCGTGACAAACAAAATGACGGACGGTTGTAGCAAGGAAATTATGGAGATTTTTCGGCAGAACTGCCGAGACGAAGGTGTTTTAAACGCCCTCACTCGTCGCCACATCCAAAACTTCTCGGAGCTATCGGACCTAGTGTCAAATACTGTGCCATGGAGTACGCGTGGCAAGACTAGCTCGAGCAAACGGAGTCAATCCGTAAAGCGGAATCAACCCGTGCTCGGGCAAAGCACGCCCATCCCCGTCGGACACCTCCATATGAGCCACCCGAGAAAAGGGTGAAACCCCTGACAAGATCCAGAACGGTCCTCGACGAATTACTGGACAGTGCATGCCCCATTCACTCCGTCTTCCTCAACACAAACCCAACCCACAGCCTTTGAGCTTGCTGGGTGGTCAGGCAAGTCGCCAAAAGCGGTGAAGTCATCGTCGGAGGTCCACACTCAAATAAATATCCAGCAACGACCTCGGATGACGACGCCGAGATCCTAACAATCTACGAGACCTATTCCTTGAAGAACCAGAGGAAGAGAGCCCTTCAAGAGCTCGCTCAAATTCACCATGTGGCAGCAACGGACTCCTGGACTGACACACCAATCACCTTCAGTGAACAAGACTAGCCGAGGTCCTGCCCTACCCGAGCTGCTGCCGCCCTCGTCCTGGATCCCATAGTCGACGGCTTCCGTCTTCAAAAAGTGCTAATGGACGGCGGCAGCGGGCTAAACCTCATTTACGAGGATACCTTGGACAAAATGCAGTTTGACAGATCCCGCATCGAGCAAAGTCACACCACCTTTCGAGGGATCATCCCCGGAAAGGAGGCATGCTGCAGTGGCCGAGTTGCTCTGGATGTGGTCTTCGGCACGCCCGACAACTACCGATCCGAAGAACTGCTTTTCCACATTGTGCCCTTCCGCAGCGGCTATCATGCCTTATTAGGGTGCGACGCTTTTGCACGATTTCATGCCATCCCGCATTACGGGTACATGAAGCTTAAAATGCCAGGGCCAAATGGCGTGATCACAGTAATAAGTAATCCGGACAGAGCTCTTCGGGCCGAAAATAAAACGGCATCGCTCGCCCTCGAAGAATTGTCCGAAGCCCTCGCAGCTGAAGAACTGACCGCGCTCCGCTCCTCGGTGGATAAGGATGACGTAATCCTCGACAAAAGGCCCAGATCCACGTCCTTCAAGCCGGCAGATGAAATCGTTAAATTTCAAGTGCACCCAACAGATCCCAACAAAACGGCGTCTATCGGAGCTCAGCTGGACCCCGCGGTCGATCAAGAACTGCGTGAATTTTTGCGCGCGAACTGGGATATCTTCGCCTGGCACCCAACGGATATGCCAGGAATCCCGCGCAGATTAGTCGAGCACAGTCTGAACATAATTAAAAGTTTCAAGCCAGTCAAACAGACCCTACGTTGGTTTTCCGAACCCAAGCGTCAGGCTATGGGTGAGGAACTGGCAAAGTTGCTCGAAGCCGGATTCATCCGAGACATCAAGCATCCCGAGTGGTTGGCCAATCTGGTCATGGTACCTAAAAAGGATAAATCATGGCGGTTGTGCGTGGACTTCAAGGACCTAAACAAGGCTTGCCCCAAAGATCCTTTCCCCTTGCCCCGCATAGACCAGATCATAGACGCCACCGCTGGGCACGATTTGCTGTGCTTCCTCGATGCTTATTCCGGATACCATCAAATTAAAATGAAGGAGTCTGACCAAGCGGCCACAGCATTCATCACCCCCTATGGGCCATTCTGCTTCAACACAATGCCCTTCGGACTAAAGAACGCAGGGGCTACATACCAGCGCATGATTCAAACATGCCTGGAAAAGCAAATCGGCAAAACAGTCGAGGCATATGTGGACGACGTGGTTATCAAAACCAAACGCGTCAGCCAGCTAGTGGACGACCTTCAGCAAACCTTTGATAATCTCCGGACTTTTGATATACGGCTCAATCCGGAAAAATGCGTTTTCGGAGTGCTGGCCGGTAAGCTACTCGGATTCATTGTTTCCCATAGAGGAATAGAGGCTAACCCAGCAAAAATACGGGCACTGTCCGAGCTGGCGATCCCCACCGAGCTACAGCACGTCCAGAAATTGGCCGGCTGCGTTGCCGCTTTAAGCCGCTTCATCTCACGCCTCGGAGAAAAGGCCTTACCGCTCTATAAATTGCTCAAACGGACGAAGAACTTCCAGTGGATCCGCGAAGCGGCGACAGCACTTGAAGAAATAAAAACTCTACTGGCTAGCAATCCAATCTTGACATCACCTAGTCCGGGCGAGCCAATGCTGCTATATATCTCGGCCACGAATCAGGTGGTCAGCGCGGTTCTCGTCGTCGAACGAGAGATGGAAGGTCACAAGCTCCAGGTGCAGAAACCTGTATACTACGTCTCCGAAGTGCTCACCCCGTGTAAAACGAGGTACCCGCACTATCAGAAGATCGCTTACGCCGTTTTTATGGCATCCCGGAAACTCCGCCAGGAGTGCGCAGTTACGGTGGCATCCGAAGTACCACTGAATGACATAATCAACAATCGAGATGCCACTGGTCGAATAGCCAAATGGGCTATAGAACTCCTTCCCTTCGAAATCACATATCGACCGCACCGAGCTATTAAATCTCAGGTGCTGGCAGATTTCGTAGCGGAATGGACGGAAGCCGAACTCCCTAGGGAATACAGTACATACTCGCATTGGACGATGTACTTTGACGGCTCCAAAATGCTCGCCGGGCTAGGGGCTGGAGTGGTCCTCACCTCCCCCACTGGCGACAATATTCGATACATACTCCAGATCATGTACACCGATTCCAACAACGCCGCCGAATACGAGGCTTTGTTGCATGGTCTTCGGATCGCGGTGTCAATGGGCATACAGCGGCTCGAGGTACGGGGAGACTCTAACCTCGCCATCTCTCAAGTCAACGGCGAGTTTGACGCAAAGGACCCAAAAATGATAGCATACCGCAATGCCGTCCTAAAAATCTCCGCCCGTTTTGACGGACTGGAGTTTCATCATGTACCTAGAGACAGCAATCAAGCTGCCGATGTCCTTGCCCGGATGGGCGCCAAGCGCGACCGTGTCCCCGAGAACACCTTTTTGGAGCGGATCTTCAAGCCGTCCGTGGTGTGGCAGGAGGACGCCAAGGACTCAGAAACCAAACCCCCAGGAGAGCTAGTCCCTCCGCTCATCGAACCAGACGATGGAATCATCGGAGGCTCGGCCATCGAGCTGACGTCCTCGGCTCACGAAGTCATGGCAGTAATCGCGCCATGGACCGAGCCCCTCCTCACTTATCTCCTTCGCCAGGAGCTACCCGACGACCAGACCGAGGCAAGGCGCATTATTCGGCGGTCCAAAGCCTATAAAATCCACGAGGGCGAACTCTATAAGAAAAGGACTACCGGCGTCCTCCAAAGATGTATATCCGAAGAAGAGGGAAGGCAGCTCCTGGCCGAGATTCACGCTGGTATGGGTGGTCATGACGCAGCAGCTCGGGCCCTGGTTAGCAAGGCTTTCCGAGCAGGGTTCTTCTGGCACAATGCCCGACAAGACGCCCAAACTATGGTCCAACATTGCATTAAATGCTAGCTCTTTGCAAATCAAAGCCATATGCCACCCACAGCTCTTCGAACGATACCGATCACTTGGCCTTTTGCGGTCTGGGGGCTGGACATGGTCGGACCACTTAAAGGGGGGGCCAAGAAAAAGAAATATCTACTCGTCATGGTAGATAAATTCACCAAATGGATTGAGGCAAAGCCGGTGACTTCGGCCAAATCCAAGCCGGTCATCAATTTTATATCCGGCGTCGTACACCGCTATGGTGTTCCCCATAGCATAATAACGGATAATGGATCCAATTTTACTGCCCAAGAAGTTAAGGACTGGTGCGCTAATTTAGGCATTAAGCTCGACTATGCCTCGGTATATCACCCACAGTCTAACGGACAGGTTGAGAGAGCCAATGGACTAATCTTGAGCGGTATCAAACCCCGTTTGGTCCGATCTTTAAAAGAATCCGACTGCCATTGGGTGGAGGAGCTTGACTCCGTATTATGGGGTCTGCGCACTACTCCTAATCGCTCCACGGGCTACATACCGTTCTTCATGGTGTATGGGGCAGAAGCCGTCCTCCCCAGCGATCTCACTCACGACGCACCTAGGGTGCGTATGTACGAAGAAAAGGAGGCCGAGCTAGATCGGCAGGATGAACTGGACGCCCTAGAGGGCGAGCGCGACATAGCTCGGGCTCGATCTGCTTTTTATCAGCAGCAGGCCAGACGTTATCAAAGCAGGGAAGTACGGGCCAAGGCCTACAACGTCGGCGATCTTGTCCTGCGCCTCCCAGAGAAGCAGAAGCACAAGTTGTCGCCCAAGTGGGAGGGGCCCTTCACAATTGATCAAGTACTCACGGGCGGAGCGTACCGTCTCCGCGACCCGAAGGATGACCGCCTCAAACCGAACCCTTGGAACGCAGCTCGGCTACGACGTTTTTACGGCTAACCCCGTGACCCTATCTTTTTATTTTTCATCCCTCACGGATGTATATTCTTCTAGTCAATAGTATTTCCTGGGCTGTGTTCGGATACGCTGAACTACGTTAAGTTTTTCTTCGGCAACGCATCTTTGAATGTACCACACGCTGTTACCTGGGGGCTTCCTTTACGGAGCTAATAATATTTTATTCATGCAACCATCCGTTTTTACGTGTTTGCAACCTTCCTGTATCGTTCTAAAGCCACTATATGCATCAATTTGACTTAAGATTTGGCCAAGCTGGGGTGCCTCGCTCCTGTGTTTACCCCCTACGTTCCCGATTGTTCGGCTAGGGAGTAAAGGGAGCACCTCTGTGATTGTTACGTCCGGATTACCCGGGTGCGTACCTCAGACGGGTGAAGCCAAAAGCTAGCGTTCTTAAGAATACAATTGGTCGGCCGCGGAGGAAGTGAAAATAATCGGTCCTTATGGCCAAGTTTCCGGGGCTCTTTTCCCGAAGTAACCATCTCCGTTTCCGGATACTCGGTTATATGCCCATGGTCAACATGGTACCCCGAAGAAAGGAACCCATAGAGGAACTATTTTCCTCGGAAGATGTTTCTTACGTTAAACAGTAATATAACATAACTCCCCGCGCGCGTTTTTTGTCTGTTTGCACCACATGGCCGGATTGCCTGGTTCTCCGAAATGTTCCCCGACGTTCTCGGATTACATAGTAGGAAACACTTCTCGGCCTTTGGTCGAGGAGGCGGAAGCCGATGGCCGGTCAAGACAACGCTTTCAGCGCGGTATGGAGATCAATTGATGTAAAGTACATAGATACATAGAATCAAAATGTTAATCTTGGTCAAGGCCATCTATTATGGTCTCCAGAGCACAATCGGCTTGGGATAGCCGAGCTGCGGGCATAACCTGGTCATACACCAGATGTACGGGCACTTCCTGCCCATCGGGCCCTACCGGCCCAACCCTAGCTAACCGCTCCGGCTCCAGCTTGGTGAAACGGGTCTTGATCATTGCCCAGGCCTCCCGTGCTCCTTCTCGACAAGATGACGTCTTCCACAACTCAAAGCGGCGCCGAGCTCCTTTGAATCGATTTGCAAGTTCGGCCATACTTTCCGGGACCGCCTCGCCAGGCCATGACGCCCCGAACATGCTCTTCATGGCTTTTCGGGCCCGTTCATGCACAGCGGAGAGCTCCTTCAATAGGTCTCGTCCGAACGAACTTGCCTCCTCTTCCGGGCGTCCCGTCAACAGAACTGCAATGAGGCATGGAATTGCTCACATTGCCACTTCTAATATGCGGTCTATGAACTGATAGATTCGGTCATGCTTACCGAACATGCCAGCTTTGAGTTTCTCGTTCTCCTCCTAGGATAGGACCAGCTGAGCCTTCAAGCTCTGGATCTCTTGGGCCTGTTGTTCCTTCTCGGCCTTAAGCTTATCCCTCTCTTCATGACTTCGAGTCAAAACCCGGTAACCAGCCTCCTGCTGCGACTCCGCATACCTTTGCGCCTCTCTGGCAGTCTTTAGATCCCTTTGCAGCTGGTTTATCGACTCGGCTGCTACGGAATCAACTTTTGTTAGCAAAACATGCTCTATTACAATTTATCAAAAGCATTCCAGTTCGGCTCTTACCATGTGCCTCTCTGGTAAAACTCTTGACATCCTCCAGTTCGGCTTTCACAGACTCCAACTGTGTTTGGGCCAGCCCGAGGTCTTCGGCCAACTTCATGTTGTGATCCCGAACAGCCTGCACAATAGCATGGCATTGCGTATGTCAGACCCTTATTTCGGCCGTCCCGCCCAAATTAAGGCTCGGGGGCTACTGGGTTAGGCACTAGTTGTCAAACCAATTGCATACCTGCATATCAGTAGATATAAGCTTCACTGCCCCCTCGAGTCTCGTTCGGGCAGCTCCGAGGTACGCGTCCACCGAATTAAGAGCATTAAACTCCTGATCGGAAAACGCAGCATACCGAAGCGATGCCTTGCGCCGCCGGTGATTCATCACGCTCTCGACCTCGGAGTTGGTGACCGAGACAACCCCCGAGTCTTTGGGATGTTGGTCTTCGGCAGGGACGTCCGGAGTGGCATTGGCCACAATTGGTGATTTCGGTCTCGGGTCGCTCCTCGGCACCTCTTCAGCATCCTCGGCTGACGGCGTTTTTACACATCGCCTATAGGACACCGCGGCATAATATTCAAGCATTCTCAGCGGGTGTCGAAGATAAAAACAATGACGACGTGGAGGGTACGTTACCTCTTCGGGCGAGGCGCGGACGACGTGGTTCCTGTCGGGGCCGCGCGTTCCATCGCCCCACGACTGTTTGCTGCTGGTGCCACACTCGCAGCTATCCGGCGCGTCGTACGGCGGCCCTTGGGAGTAGAAGTCAGTGTGTTCCTGGCAGCGGCAGTACGGCCCCCCTTTCGAGAAGAAACCCGTTGGTCACTTACAGCGGAGGAAGGAAGCGCCCCAGGGTGATCGGCCATAAGGGCCACCTTCGAGCCATCAAGGCTCTCCTGGTAAAAGACCCCATCCTCGAATACGATCAACATTTCGGGATCGTCGTGAAACCCGGGGTCGTCATCGCGGGAATAGCTCTCCGGTTGAGGAGCAGGGTAGCTTACTGTCTCGATCCAGCGCCTCCAACTCTGTTAAGATAAGATGAAGATTCGATTATGAAACGATTGGAGCGATGTCCGAACTTTAAAGAGTGGTCGAACTCACCATTTCGATGGGTTCATACATCGAGAAACCCTTCTTGAGCCTTAGCCGAACAAACTCCGGCTCTTCTCCCTTGAAGAGATCGTCCAGTATGGCGGCCATTGCCGCCTGATCGGCTGCCCCTTCTTTTTATATCGGGTTGCGTCATCTTCCCCGTTGTAGTTCCATAGCGGATGTATCCTCTGTTGGAGAGGCTGGACGCATCGGGCAATGGCTATTGCCATCACATCAATAATGGTTAGCCCGTTATGGGCTAACCACCTCACTTGAGCGGCCAGCCGAGTTACCTTGGCACTTTGCTCTTGGGAAGTACTCTTCGGGCGCCAGTTAAACCGCTTCTTTGGAGAAGCCAATGAAAATTCCGGCAACCCCCTTCGAGCTGGGTCGAACAGCGGGACGTCATCGATATAAAACCACTCTGAAGTCCACTATTCGGCGTTTTTCTTCGGAGTCCCTGCGGGGTATCCGGTCCCGGCGACACGCCATACTTCGGCTCCGCCGACCTCGTAGATAACACCTCCCCGAGTGCGGGGAACTAGACAGAAGAATTTCCTCCACAACTCGAAATGCGCCTCTCAGCCCAGGAACATCTCGCATAGAGCGACGAAGCCCGAAATATGAAGGATTGATCCGGGGGTAAGGTGGTGGAGCTGAATCCCGTAGAACTCTAGTAAACCCCTTAAGAAGGAATGAATGGGGAACCCCAGACCTCGCAGAAGAAAGGGCACGAAGCACACCCTCTGCAAGTGTCTCCCCGCCTACGGAAGTCAATCCGGGGCGGGTATATGCGAGATCTGAGGTGGGAAGGTACCCATGTGTCTCAAGCCTGCGTAATTGCATCTGGGACACGGAACAGCTCGCCCAGTCGCCTTGGTGAGGGCCGGTAGGGCGTGAAGAAGATCCTGGGATGCTCGCCATTGTTTGCTATCCGTGGCCTCTCGGGGATGTGAGGGAGAAAGGCAGGGGGTGGGGTGTGTTGGTCTCCCTGCTCCTAGCCTCTTAAAGGGACATTCCCTCCCCCAAGGAGGGCATTTTTGTAAAAACCCGTCGGACCGCTCGCGTTCCGCGGATGCATAGAAATCGAGGGTCGTCATTTACTTCTAGGTGGAAAGAAGCGCTACGGCGGGTCTCACGAGGCCCCGATGGAGGGCTCCTCGGCTGCCGGACTGTTGGCAGCCGAACTGTTATCAAGACGAATACATGTATTGGAAGGAACTCGCCACTCAAGCCGAAGACCCTTGCAGCATGGAGCTGCCGAAGATTGACTACTTCGTCATTGGAGGCAAGTTCGGGGGCTACTGAGGGTGTCCCTGAGTAGGGGGTACTCGGGCTGCCGGCCTATCTCTCATGGGCCGGACTGGTGGGCCGCTCCATACTCGACGATGGAAGACCGGATTATGGGCGACCCCGTGTACCAGAAGGAAACCCCCGAAGACCTGGCGTCTCCTCCAAGGAATAATTGGCGTGACTAGCATGTTTATCCCTCGCTGGGAACCGACTATGTGTAACCCTAGGACCCCCTGGTGTCTATATAAACCAGCGGGTTCAATTCGTAGAGGACAAGATCAACTGCCTAGGGCTTAGACCATCCAATCTCGAGGTAGATCAACTCTGTAACCTTCATACAATCACATCAATACAACCAAGCAGGACGTAGGGTATTACCTCTTCGAGAGGGCCCAAACCTGGGTAAACCGCTGTCTCTACTTTCCTGTTACCCATTGATTCCTAGATCCGTAGTTCGGACCAGCTACCCGAGATCCGCCGGTTTCAGTACCGACAGCCGGGTTAACGGTTGTCGCCGGCTTAACCAGCGAATCTGATAATTAAAAATCTTTTTTATCTTGCAGGAAGCATTATCATTGGCTGACTCAAACCTCGTCGGCTTGAAGAAAAACTTTGAATCGGAACAAGCCGGGCGATCCAAATCTGAAGCAAGCTTGGAATCTTCGTTGAAAGAACTGGAAAAAAATTAAGGCGGACATTGAATTAGAAAGATCCGCCTTTGAAACTGAAAAGGCTGCTTTGTTGAAACGATCCCAAGACGCCGAAGATCAGCTGAAACCAGTGGTTGAAGAGCTAACTAGCTTAAAACGCCATATTTCTATGATGACCAAAGCCATCTTCGGTAAGTAAAACTTTGAGTCAATTGAAATAACCCGCCTGGCGCTTTGAAACATTTGAATGTAACTCGCCTGGCAACTCTTGCTTTGAATGTATGGCAGGTGCCAGGAGTTCCAACCTTGGCCAAAACATACTAATGAAGCTGAAAGCCGTCTATTCTTTGGCGGAGAAACTATATGCCGGTAGTCTTCGCACTCTTGTGGCTGCATCCAATGGCAAGAAACCACCACGGCTTATAAAAGATGTGCTATATCAGCTATCAACAATGCCCAAACAAATTGAAAAGCTGAAGATGTCAGCCGCCCGAGTAGGAGCGATTTCTTCGCTAAGCTGGGCAAAGGCTTATCAAACAAAGTTGGACCTTGAAGAGATGACTGGCGGGTTTCCGGAATATAAAGACGACGGGTCTGTATTCAGATAGGCGGATTATGCTAAGTGTATCAGAGAAGTGCGGCCATTGGCGTGTCAGCTTGCGCAAGAACTTGATCTGAAGAAGTACCAGCCGGCTTACGACAGCAATAACACGCGAATCAAGGCGCCTTCTTTTGATGTTGTTGATCTAACTCCGCAAAGGCGTAAGCATACTTTTGCCTCTGATATCGACCTTTCTCCTATCATGAATGATGAAGCCATCTTTGAAGCTTTAACTGGTATCAGCTGGAACTCCGACAATCTCCAGATTGCAAACGAAGAAGAGCCGGCACAGGATGACCAGGGGACCTCAACTTTAGGGCGCCAGCATGATGTTAACCAAGCGGGACATAACCCGGACAACACAGGAACCGGCTTACAGGAGTAGTTATACTTCTGAGAAAAGCTTTGCTAAACTGTTGGGCTCAACTGAAGCCTTGTAACAGGCTTAGTAAACACTTGGTTCTCTGTCATGCCTTCGTGCATGTTTATTAGACCTATGCTCCAATAGCTATGTTAATAACTTGCCTTGGATGTCTTATCTTTGTCTGTCATGCAGTATATGCTAGCACCATCCTTCGAATAAGGGTACCCATCTGATGCAGTAAAACATAAGTTTTACAGGGTTGTAATAATAACCCAACAATTTCCACACTGGAGACTTATAGTCATAACACATGATTGCTTGGAAGCAATGGCAGGTTAGTAACCCAATGACTCATGGTCATGGAAAAACTTGATGTAATCACCCGGCAGCTCATGGCCACAATAAGCTCAACACTGATCAATGCTAACCCGGATTCTTTATAACCCGGAGACATATATTCTGAGCAATAATATGATCGAGTGTGAAGTATTCCTGAAAACACAGAAATAGAGCACAAGTATTGTAACACCCCCAGTGTCATGTTACAGTGACCACATACTAATCATGCCATGTCACCTAATTTTACTAAACCAAAATGCCTTTAGTCTCAAATCAATCTTAAATTTAAATTTCAAATATGAGTCAAATTATTATTTCTTCAAACTTGAAAAGTAAAGTGTTCATATTTTTGCAAATAATCAGTAGGTAAATGTCATGAAGGATCCAACATTAATTGAAATTTTTAAATGACCTTAATTATTTAAAACAGTGCAAAATAGCAACATTTATCCCATTTATAATTAATACAAAATTCAAATGAAAACCTTTTGTCTCCAAACCTTTTCTGTCAGTGCTAAATATGGCATGGTAATTATTGAGCCAAATCTCATATTTTGCAAAAGTAAATTGGTGGCCAGACTTTTTACAAAACAGAAGAGATTTAAAAAGGCAGAAAAAGAAAAGAAAAGGACCAAACGAGCACTGTCGGGTTGGGCTTCGATGTGAACAGTCTGTGGCCCAGCCCACCACCACCGTCGTCTTCTTCCCATGTTCATCTGAGGCACCGTGGACGCCGCGCGCGCGTCCAGGGCTTGGATCGCCACGCGCCGGCCATCTGTCGACTCCCCCTTGCTGGTTAAAACATCCCCGACGTGCTGGACATGAACCCTAACCCTAACTCTCCCCCTCGT
The DNA here is from genome assembly GCA_039707655.1 of Elymus sibiricus. NCBI lineage: Eukaryota > Viridiplantae > Streptophyta > Magnoliopsida > Poales > Poaceae > Elymus > Elymus sibiricus. The sequence continues at coordinate 129,365,374 of CM077666.1, read as the reverse complement.
GCCGCTTTCTTCCCTGCAACCCTCGGCCGAACCTGCGTCGCCATGGCTGACCTCGTCCACGTGGCCACCTTCGCCCCCGATGCCGGAAACCTTGTCCAGTCGCTCCGCCATGCTCGTCCACGTCACCTACACCTTCGAGCACGAGCTCCTCGCCACTGCATCAACGGGATCAGGGTCGCCAGTAACCTCTGCACCCGTGGATCGCCGTCGTCGATCCGCCGCTCCCCCGCGCTACTAAGCCAACGCCGAGCCGCCTTGTGCTCCTCGGTGAGCACCTCCCGTTTTCCCTCTGCCCTCCTCCGTTTTTTCTGCCTGTAGCGCCGCTGCCACCGCACCCGCAAGCTCACCGCCGCCTGCGCCGTCGCCGCCGTAGCTAGGGCCGCCGTCGCCCGCATCCGAGCACGCCAACGTGCTCCTGGCACTCCCAGGAGGCAGTTGAACCCTCCAACTCCTCTCCCCATGCCTCCTGTCACCGGCCCCGAGCACGCCGTGCTCTGGCCGCCGCCACGGCTCGTCGGCGACCCCCCCTGCCAGCCATCCCAGCGCCCAACACCACCACCACTGGGTGCGCGCGGACGCCAGCAGCCCGTAGGACCTCTCCGCGTGCCGATTCATGCCCCGTAGACACGCGCCCGACCACACCCGAGCCCCGGCGTCCGCCCAGCTCATCGCCGGCGTCGATTCCGGCCACCACCGGCCACGCCACCACCGTCATTCGATGCGCCGTCGACTGCTCGTTCGAACGCGACCAGCCCCGCACCAAACCAACGACCGTAGGTGATTTCCGACGCCGACCCGAGGCCTCCGCCGCGTTCTGGCGTCACCAGCGGCGAGACGCCGGCCGCCGCCGACGTGGCACGACCGGGCCACCACCTCGGGTCACTGGCCTGTGGCCCCAAGGGCCCTGTTGACTGGGTTGACCAGTCAACAGGTGCTGACTGGGTTCACCCTGCCGCTGACAGACGGGTCCCACCCCCACTAATTAACAGAATTAGTTAAAGCTAATTTAAATAACCTAATTACACACTGACATGTGGGCCCAGTAGCTTAGTGAACTAATTTAGATTAAATTTAAACTCTGTTTAACCCTCTGTGGATGACAGGTGGGTCCCACTGGTCAGGTTTGACCTGGATCAGCTGGGTTTGACAACTGACATCGTGCTGACGTCATGCTGACGCAGTAATTCCTTTTCGAATTAAATTAATTCCAGAATATTGTTAAAACTTTAGAAAATCATATAAAATAAACTGTAACTTGGATTAAAATAATTTATATATGAAAGTTGCTCAGAAAAATCCAACGAATCCGATTATGCCACCCACATACCTGCCACACCTCTCTAACATGATGAACATGGAACCGTCCCCTTCGGTTCAGTATACCGATAATCACCTGGAGCTGGGAAAATATTCCCGGATATTTTCTCGCTCCGTCTAAAATGCCTAGTACTGCTTTAGGACACCCCTAGCATAACCTACTGGCATGTCGTGCATCTGTGTGCTTTATATTTGCTGTTTCTTCTCCCTCTTCTCTCCAGTAGACTTTGAGACTGCTGACACTGACGAGTATGACTACACTTCGGACGATCCCTCTCTCACTACAAAGCTTCCAGGCAAGCAAAAACCCCTTGATCATTTCGATATCGCCCATTCTCTTCTCTCTTATGCTTGCATTAGAACTGCTACTGCTTTTGTATGATCCTATTCTGATGCATAGCCTGTTTTTGTAACCTGCACTTGTTACCTTACCTGCTTATCCTAAACTGTTTAGTATAGGTTGGTTGGTGATCCACCAGAGACCCCTCACTTTGTCCCTGTTGCCCCCGCTAGATTACCAGGTGACTCGATCAACGTGATCGACGTCCAGAGCCTAACACATCACATCACACCCCCCTTAGTTGTACGACTCTGCAGGGTTACTATCGAGTGCCGAGGGTGATACCTCGTATATCACTTCTGATGTTAACTTTGTAGTGTAGCTAATCGGTCGTGGTCATCGAGGGTGATTCCTCCTTCACCACTCCCGATAATGACTCTGTCGTGCAACCCTTCAAGAGTGAACCATCGAGGGTGATTCCTCCTTAGTTCACCTTGTCAGTTACATCGAGTGGGAATCCATCGAGGGTGATTCCTCGGGTTTCCCCCTTGGTGTTATGGACACACGGTTACTATGACTTTACCCTGAACCATGATAAAGTCGGGTTGGCCCTGAGGGGTACCCGCGCGAGCAAATGTTGCGAGTGATGTGGAGTCGGGTTGACCTGGAGGGTACCCGCGAGATCTCTACGTGGCACGGCCAGGCAATCTTAGCCCTTGCCGTAAGTTCACGAGACGGGGCGACGGGGTCACATGATCGTGAGTCTCTGCTCGTTACCGCGCGTTCCCAAGACACTAACAGTTTGGATATTTGATCCGAGTAGGCCTCTGGCCTTTTAGCACTAACCATCACGCGGGAATAAGTATGGGCACTCTGCGTCGTATGTATCAGCCGAAGCTCTCTAGACGTCAGCGACTGAGCGGCGTGTGCCGGGTTGGACTGTGAAAGCCTTCACTTGTATTAAGGGGGCTAGGTCTGCTCACCGGCCGCGTACGGAACATGCAGGAGTGCAAAGGGCGATGGGCCCAAGACCCCTGCGCGCATAGGGTTAGTCCGGCATGTTGACCTCTCTGTTGAGCCTAGGTAGGGCTACGGCATGTCGTTTTGACCGAGGCCGGGCATGACTCGGAAAAGTGTGTCCGGCCAGAGTTAATCAAGCGTGGTGGGTAAGTTGGTGCACCCCTGCAGGGAAGTATATCTATTCGAATAGCCGGATCCTCGGTAACGGACACTCGGAGTTGTATCTCGATCGATACAACTAGAACTGGATGCTGAGGCATGAAATGGATATGATGGCTCCGGGATTGCTTTCTCGCAGGGAGTCGAGAAAGGATCTCTGGGCGCTAATGCTAGAACATACTTGCTAATTATAATATGCTATTCTGTACTCTTCTAAATGCTGCAAGATGCTTGAAGATGCTAGTCTTCGATAGGCTAGGCTTTCCCTCTATTCTGGCATTCTGCAGTTTAATCCACAGATACAACCCTTCCATTTGATACCGATGCATACTTAGCATAGTTCTGATGTCAGTCTTGCGAGTACTTTGGATAAGTACTCACGGTTGCTTTGCAACTTCTTTTCCCGCTTTACCTGATTGCTGCGACCAGATGATGGATCCCATAAGCCAGACGATACCACCGATGACTACTACTACCACGACGGAGCCTACTACTACGTGGAGACCGCCGACGACTAGGAGTAGTTAGGAGGCTCCCAGGTAGGAGGCCTGCGCCTTTCGATCTGTACCCCTATTTGTGCTAGCCTTCTTAAGGCAAACTTGTTTAACTTATGTCTGTACTCAGATATTGTTGCTTCCGCTGACTCGTTTGTATTCGTGCCCTCGAGGCCCCTGGCTTGTAATATGAAGCTTGTATTAATTTAATTTGTGTCTAGAGTTGTGTTGTGATATCTTCCCGTGAGTCCCTGATCTTGATCGTACATATTTGCATGTATGATTAGTGTATAATTGAATCCGGGGCGTCACAAGTTGGTATCAGAGCCGACTGCCTGTAGGAATCCCCCTTTCCAACTCCTTGGCCGAAGTTGAGTCTAGTCTGTGAAAACTGTTTTACTAACATGGATGTGTGGCTTACGGGCCCACATCGCCACTGGGTGGTATTAGGATCTTTTATTCCTCGTCTATACTCTGGGACTCTGATCTCTCTTCTATTTCGGGTTAAATGATTTTGCTAAATCTAACTCCAGGTTCTCGTAAATACTTTCTCCCGGAGAGCCCCTCACTGCAGATGATCGCCTGCCTCATCAGAAGATTCCGAAGATACCCTTCGATGTTTTTCCGGGACCTTTGTGCTCATCGCTTTTGAAATTCCTTACCGTCGATAAATCCTTATGTATAATTACATACACTTGCTATTCATACATTCAATCCCGTTGAACTTGTTATTACAAGACGCCCCGAAATACTCTCTGTTGTCCCGAGAATCTTTTGAGCTTACTGCCTTGCAGTTCTTTGCCACATCAATACCCCAACGAATAATTCCTCACAATTATCGAGGATTTGCTCATTTCTACTTGTTCATGTGAACCACAAGATACTTTGAAATACTATCCGATCTTTCGATAATTCTCTGCCAACTATTACTCTACAAATACTTGTCTGCTTGCATTATGGTTGCGTTCCATATGTCTAGCAATATTCATTAGTATCCTTAGTCATCATCATTTTGAGACTTTGATTTGATATGTTTGTGAATGGTCGCAATCATCAGTCGAAACTAGAATTCGTCCTTTCGGCTCAGACGTCACTCCGGACATGAGCTGGTTCTCATCAAATCAAACCTTGATTGATTGTCGATCTATGTTTATCCAACTTACTTGACCTTTGATCAGAGCCTCTGCTTCTGATTCCCGAATTGGAAATCATAATTCCTTTGTATTTAAACTTTGAAATTATCCAGGTATTCCTATAATCCGACGCCCTTGCATTATTTCTCCTTCTGGTTGAACATCGATACTCGCATCAGAACCTTTGCGGTCCACCAGACCCTTTGGTGGATTATTACCCGATATTTTCTTCGTAAATATGAACTCTTTACGGGTTCTTCCCCTCATACATAACGCCTTTGGTAAGTTGTATCCTCTGATTTTATCAACCATGCTCTACTATCGAGCTTGTGACTTACTCCTGAAGTTCGTGGTAAATGTTCCTAAGAGGCCCTGATGGGTTGAACCTATGCCTTCCCTAATCAGTGTGAACCCGAGAGTTTTCACAAGTCATACTCTTCTGGTGTTGTACCAGATAATTTTCTACTCTACAACTTCTTCGAAGACGAGAAGTGAATGAAAGGTTAGGCATTGAAGAAGTGGGAGTCGACCTTGAACCTTTGTGTTCATGCCCATGGACCCGATGTGGAACTTATCATGGAAGCTTCTTGAAATAATAATAATCCCCTTGTTATAAGTTCATCTGGTATCTATGTTTGGTCCTTGCAATCGTGGTTCCGACCATGATGTTCTCCTTTGATTCCATTTCTCGGACAAGATAAAGTACTTGTCTTATGCCTGTCATTTCACCTGTCCAACCTCTACTCTACTCTACCTTCGAGTTTTACCCTCTGGTATCTCGAGAATATCACGAAACTACATAGCTTCTTATGAGTTCTTCATCAACTATTATTCTCGCCGATTCCCATTTTTCACGGGTTCTGAGTTGTGAGTCACTCAAGAAAACCGATAAGTGAATCGATTCCACACTCCGATTCAATAACTCTATATAATTTTCGTTGCTTACGAGTTTAATAATCCTTCAAGTCATTCCTAGCCTAATCGGCTATATCATTATCGTGCTAAATTTTTAACTGTGCTACCTGGTCCTTCTTCCCGGAGCACAATTTTCGACGATGAGCTAAACTTACGTCGATCTTCCTCGTCATATCATTTTGCCTTGAACAGCAAGCTTGATTTTGAGTCTGTGTCATATCCGAGGTTCTAATAACCTTTCGCTTCATCATCCCTTTGACTTGATATCATCGCCGATCGATTACATCTTCATGAAATCTCTCGACAAATGTGTCGTAATCATCGTCAACATTTTGAATTCTTTCAACAGGTCAATTGAATTCATGATGAGTAATACCATCCTTGCCCCTCGATGATTTGTGTTTTCTTCGACAACATCCTTGTTCTCCCCTCCAACACAGACTTGGTCATGTTTTGGCTATACCATGGGTTCTTTGCTATTGTTGAGGGTTTTTTCCTTCTGTATTTCTTGTGATCTTCACACCCAACTTTTACTTGGAACACCATGTTATTGCTACCTCGAAGCATGACTGTGGTATTCCGAATATCATTAAGATCATTGGAAGCACAATGCTAAATGTTTCTTGATCAGTTATCCAAACACCGTTGTATGGGTAAACATCGTGATTGTCCTTGCCCCTTTTGTCTAAAGGGTTAAGTACGTGTTGTCCTATCATTTATATCGTGCTCTACTTGTCCTTGGGAAAGGATATACTCCTAATTCTTGTGTGTAAACACATTTTCCTTTCCATTGGTTTGATTAATCAATTAATCACATTTTCCTTTCCATTGGTCTGTTTAACCTCTCAGATAATCTATATGATCTAAGCAGTGATAATTCCCTATTTATGACAACACCTCGATGTACAATTCTGTCAGTGAGACCCCGTTACTACTGTTGATGACATTCCGGTAACCACCGATGGACGAGGACCTTGCCTATTGGTCCGCCTCATTTCAACGAGCAGGAATGGTTCTCTTCGTCCCTCGCCCTTGGTACCAACGTTGTTGCCAACACAACTGACAAGCTATCCTCTCACACGCCTTGCTATCTCGACCATGCAAGATGTCAGTGCCCTTCCTACTTTCAACCCACATGGTGGGCCCATAACCCACAGTTCCACAGGATCGAAACCTGACTCTTGTACATCCCTGTTTCCAAAGATATTCCTCGCGCTTGGCTTCATATATAATCCACGAGCCACCTTCCTAGAGATGCTCTACTCTAGTATCTAACGCAATATTTATTTTTGATGCTCTGAACCCCTTTCACCTTCCGATTAGGCATCAAACAATTGCCTTCCTGTTCGAAACTTTTCATGGTACCTTCTTACTTTGCTCTCGATATTTTCTTAAGTTTCAATTCGAGAGTTACTTTCCGCCACCTTCCCTGATGTTATCTACCAGATAAGCAACCTCGTAGAGGTCCGTTCTTCCGAAACTACCCCTTATCCTTTTCGTAAGTACGATGGAATTCCCGAAGACAGGATGACGATTTCATCATGATGACCTGAAGCAAGGCACAGATACATCAACGTAATGGATCGACCTCTTCGAGAAGAGTAACCAAGACCGAGTAGATCCGTTAGAATTTCGTAACCCGAATTTTCCCCCTTACTCCACCTCTTAAAATCTCGGGACGAGATTTCTTGTAGTGGAGGAGATTTGTAACACCCCCAGTTTCATGTTACAGTGACCACATACTAATCATGCCATGTCACCTAATTTTACTAAACCAAAATGCCTTTAGTCTCAAATCAATCTTAAATTTAAATTTCAAATATGAGTCAAATTATTATTTCTTCAAATTTGAAAAGTAAAGTGTTCATATTTTTGCAAATAATCAGTAGGTAAATGTCATGAAGGATCCAACATTAATTGAAATTTTCAAATGACCTTAATTATTTAAAACAGTGCAAAATAGCAACATTTATCCCATTTATAATTAATACAAAATTCAAATGAAAACCTTTTGTCTCCAAACCTTTTTTGGCAGTGCTAAATATGGCATGGTAATTATTGAGCCAAATCTCATATTTTACAAAAGTGAATTGGTGGCCAGACTTTTTACAAAACAGAAGAGATTTTAAAAAGCAGAAAAAGAAAAGAAAAGGACCAAACGAGCACTGTCGGGTTGGGCTTCGATGTGAACAGTCTGCGGCCCAGCCCACCACCACCGTCGTCTTCTTCCCCTGTCCATCCGAGACACCGTGGACGCCGCGCGCGCGTCCAGGGCTTGGATCGCCACGCGCCGGCCATCCGTCGACTCTCCCTTGCTGGTTAAAACATCCCCGACGCGCTGGACATGAACCCTAACATTAACTCTCCCCCCTCGCGCCGCTTTCTTCCCCGCAACCCTAGACCGAACTTGCGTCGCCATGGCTGAGCTCGTCCACGCGGCCACCTTCGCCCCCGACGCCGGAAACCTTGTCTAGCCGCTCTGCCACGCTCGTCCACATCGCCTACGCCTCCGAGCACGAGCTCCTCGCCACTGCTCCGACGGGATCGGGGTTGCCTGTAACCTCTACACTCGTGGATCGCCGTCGTCGATCTGCCGCTCCCCCGTGCTACTAAGCTAACGCCGAGCCGCCTTGTGCTCCTCGGTGAGCACATCCTGTTTTCCCTCTGCCCTCCTCCATTTTTTCTGCCCGTAGCGCCGCTGCCACCGCACCCGCAAGCTCACCGCCGCCTGCGCCGTCACCGCCGTAGCTAGGGCCGCCATCGCCCGCATCCGAGCACGCCAACGTGCTCCTGGCACTCCCAGGAGGCCGTTGAACCCTCCAACTCCTCTCCCCAAGCTTCCTGTCCCTGGCCCAGAGCACACCGTGCTCTGGCTGCCGCCACGGCTCGTCGCCGACCCCCCTGCCAGCCAACCCATCGCACAACACCACCACCACTGGGTGCGCGCGGACGCCAGCAGCCCGTAGGACCTCTCCGCGCGCCGATTCGTGCCTCGTAGCCACGCGCCCGACCACACCCGAGCCCCGGCGACCGCCCAGCTCGTCACCAGCGTCGATTCCGGCCACCACCGGCTGTGCTACCACCGCCATTCGATGCGTCGTCGACTGCTCGTTCGAACGCGACCGGCCCCGCACCAAACCAACGACCGTAGGCGATTTCCGACGCCGACCCGAGGCCTCCGCCGCGTTCTGGCGTCGCCGGCGATGAGACGCCGGCCGCCGCCGACGTGGCACGACCGGGCCACCACCCCGGGTCACTGGCCTGTGGCCCCAGGGGCCCTGTTGACTGGGTTGACCAGTCAACAGGTGCTAACTAGGCTCACCCAGCCGCTGACAGACGGGGCCCACCCCCACTAATTAACAGAATTAGTTAAAGCTAATTTAAATAACCTAATTACACACTGACATGTGGGCCCAGTAGCTTAGTGAACTAATTTAGATTAAATTTAAACTCTGTTTAACCCTCTGTGGATGACAGGTGGGTCCCACTGGTCAGGTTTGACCTGGACCAGCTGGGTCTGACCACTGACGTCATGATGACGCAGTAATTCCTTTTGGAATTAAATTAATTCCAGAATATTGGTAAAACTTTAGAAAATCATATAAAATAAACCGTAACTCGGATTAAAATAATTTATATATGAAAGTTGCTCAGAAAAATCCAACGAATCTGATTATGCCACCCACATACCTGCCACACCTCTCTAACATGATGAACATGGAACCGTCCCCTCCGGTTCAGTATACCGATAATCACCTGGAGCTGGGAAAATATTCTCGGATATTTTCCCGCTCCGTCTAAAATGCCTAGTACTGCTTTAGGACACCCCTAGCATAATCTACTGGCATGTCGTGCATATATGTTGCATCTGTGTGCTTTATATTTACTGTTTCTTCTCCCTCTTCTCTCCGGTAGACTTCGAGACTGCCGACACTGACGAGTACGACTACACTTCGGACGATCCCTCTCTCACTACAAAGCTTCCAGGCAAGCAAAACCCCCTTGATCATTTCGATATCGCCCATTCTCTTCTCTCTTATGCTTGCATTAGAACTGCTACTGCTTTTGTATGATCCTATTCTGATGCATAGCCTGTTTTTGTAACCTGCACTTGTTACCTTACCTGCTTATCCTAAACTGTTTAGTATAGGGTGGTTGGTGATCCACAAGAGACCCCTTACCTTGTCCCTGTTGCCCCTGCTGGATTACCAGATGACTCGATCAACGTGATCGACGTCCAGAGCCCGACACATCACATCACACCCCCCTTAGTTGTACGACTTTGCAGGGTTACTATCGAGTGCCGAGGGTGATACCTCGTATATCACTTCTGATGTTAACTTTGTAGTGTAGCTAATCGGTCGTGGTCATCGAGGGTGATTCCTCCTTCACCACTCCCGATAATGACTCTGTCGTGCAAACCTTCAAGAGTGAACCATCGAGGGTGATTCCTCCTTAGTTCACCTTGTCGGTTACATCGAGTGGGAATCCATCGAGGGTGATTCCTCGGGTTTCCCCCTTGGTGTTATGGACACACGGTTACTATAACTTTACCCTGAACCATGATAAAGTCGGGTCGGCCCTGAGGGGTACCCGCGTGAGCAAATGTTGCGAGTGAAGTGGAGTCGGGTTAACCTGGAGGGTACCCGCGAGATCTCTACGTGGCACGGCTGGGCATTCTTAGCCCTTGCTGTAAGTCCACGAGACGGGGCGACGGGGTCACATGATCGTGAGTCTCTGCTCGTTACCGCGCGTTCCCAAGACACTAACGGTTTGGATATTTGATCCGAGTAGGCCTCTGGCCTTTTAGCAGTAACCATCACGCGGGAATAAGTATGGGCACTCTGCGTCGTATGTATTAGCCGAAGCTCTCTAGACGTCAGCGACTGAGCGGCGCGCGTCGGGTTGGACTGTGAAAGCCTGCACTTGTATTAAGGGGGTTAGGTCTGCTCACCAGCTGCGTACGCAACATGCAGGAGTGCAAAGGGCGATGGGCCCAGAACCCTGCGCGCATAGGGTTAGTCCGGCCTGTTGACCTCTCTGTTGAGCCTAGGTAGGGCTACGGCGTGTCTTTTTGACCGAGGCCGGCCATGACCCAGAAAAGTGTGTCTGGCCAGAGTTAATCGAGCATGGTGGGTAAGTTGGTGCACCTCTGCAGGGAAGTATATCTATTCGAATAGCCGGATCCTCGGTAACGGACACTCGGAGTTGTATCCCGATCGATACAACTAGAACTGGATGCTGAGGCATGAAATGGATATGATGGCTCCGGGATTGCTTTCTCGCAGGGTGTCGAGAAAGGATCTCTGGGCGCTAATGCTACAAAATACTTGCTAATTATAATATGCTATTCTGTACTCTTCTAAATGCTCCAAGATGCTTGAAGATGCTAGTCTTCGATAGGCTAGGCTTTCCCTCTATTCTGGCATTCTGGAGTTTAGTCCACAGATACAACCCTTCCATTTGATACCGATGCATACTTAGCATAGTTCTGATGTCAGTCTTGCGAGTACTTTGGATGAGTACTCACGGTTGCTTTGCTCCTTCTTTTCCCCCTTTACCCGATTGCTGCGACCAGATGACGGATCCCAGGAGCCAGACGATACCACCAATGACTACTACTACCATGACGGAGCCTACTACTACGTGGAGACCGCCGACGACTAGGAGTAGTTAGGAGGCTCCCAGGCAGGAGGCCTGCGTCTTTTCGATTTGTATCCCTGTTTGTGCTAGCCTTCTTAAGGCAAACTTGTTTAACTTATGTCTGTACTCAGATATTGTTGCTTTTGCTGACTCATTTGCATTCGAGCATCTGTATTCGAGCCCTCGAGGCCCCTGGCTTGTAATATGAAGCTTGTATTAATTTAATTTGTGTCTAGAGGTGTGTTGTGATATCTTCCCGTGAGTCCCTGATCTTGATCGTACACATTTGCGTGTATGATTAGTGTACGATTGAATCAGGGGCGTCACAAGTATATATCGAATTTGATTATAAGTTGGCCTGTGAAGCTCAACAAAAAGACCGACTTTCAAAGCTTGAGTCTTGCTTCAATGAAACTTGGCATAATAGCCTTGGTTTATCCTCGCTTTCAGTAAGCTGGCTCTCACATGACTTAAGCCGCCGTTTTAACTTTGACAAGTTCAGGGTCTTAAAGATTGACTTGTCAAAAGTACGGCGGGTCATCTTGTTCGGAGTATCATCAAGCATATGGGCAGATTTAACCAATAATGTGGCATTTTTTGCCTAGTCAAGCAGGTGAGAAAGCTAAACTCGTTGAGTTGGAAGCCCCCAAGTGACCTATGATCAACAAATAAAAGACTCATGCACGATATACGAGATAAAACGACAGAGGCCCCGAGTTTCGGGGGTGCCGGCTTTATTATATTTGATCATAAAATTTATATACATGATATGTATGTACAATGACGAGAGCCGGTGGCTCACGTGTAGTAAGGCCGGAGATGAGCAATGTTCCACGGCTAGTTGGTCTCCTCCTCAGAGGTACGTGACTTATTGTGTTCACGTATGTCGATGAGATAATATGACCCATTGTTGAGATTCTTACTAACCACAAAAGGCCCTTCCCAAGAAGGTGATAGCTTATGCATGCCTGTCTGATCGTGAATCAAACGGAGCACTAAGTCGCCATCCTAGAACGTCCGGATTCGAACTCTGCGGCTATGGTAGCGACGCAGGTCTTGTTGGTAAATCGTCGATCGAGCCGCTGCAAGATCACGTTCTTCATCCAAGGCATCCAGAGCGTTTTGACGCACCATCTCGTTGTCTGATTCCACGTAAGCTGCCACCCTAGGTGAGTCATGACGAATATCACTTGGGAGAACAGCCTCTATGCCATAAACCATGAAGAAGGGTGTGTAGCCTGTTGATCTGTTGGGGGTGGTCCTGATGCTCCAAAGAACTGCAGGAAGCTCTTCAACCCAACAACCCGGCGTATGTTCCAAAGGAACCATGAGCCAGGGCTTGATCCCTCGCAATATCTCCTGGTTAGCATGCTCTGCATGACCATTGGACTGTGGATGAGCCACTGAGGATACATCAAGATGGATATGTTCCCTTTGACAGAACTCCTTCATAGCACCATTAGATAGATTTGTCCCATTATTAGTAATGATACTGTGAGGATAACCGAAGCGGAAGATCAGCTTTTTCACAAACTGAACCGCAGTCGTTGCTTCACAATTGCTAACTGGCTCTGCTTCAACCCACTTGGTAAACTTATCAACTGCCACCAAAAGGTGGGTTTTCTTGTCTTTAGACCTCTTGAACGGCCCGACCATATCAAGCCCTCAGACTGCAAACGGCCAAGTGATGGGGATCATTCACAATTCCTGAACAGGCACATGAGCTTGCCTTGCAAATTTCTGGCATCCATCGCACTTGCTAACAATATCTTCTGCATCAGCATGAGCCGTCAACCAGAAAAAACCAGACAAAATGCCTTGGCCACCAAAGATCTTGACCCGGCATGATGACCACAATCCCTTGCATGAATTTCCTGTAGTATCTCACGTCCTTCTTCAGGGGAAACACAGTGTTGGAAAACGCCAGTCACACTGCACCGGTGTAACTCGCCATTGACAATGGTCATGGACTTAGACCGTCTTGTGATCTACCGCGCCAAATTTTCATCTGCTGGTAACTCACCTCGTGCCAGGTAAGCCAGGTAAGGCATCGTCCGGTCTGGAATAGCACGAAGAGCCGCCACCAACTGCCCCTCTGGGTCAGGAATAGCCAAATCTTCCTCTGATGGTAATCTAACAGAAGGGTTATGCAAGACATCCAAAAACACATTAGGAGGGACCAGCTTGCGCTGGGAACCCAATCGGGACAAAGCATCAGCCGCCTCATTAAGCCGCCGATCATTGTGATCAACTTGGTAACCCTTAAAGTGACCAGCAATACTGGTGACTGCCTGACGATAAGCCGCCATGAGGGGGTCTTTAGAATCCCACTTCCCTGAGACTTGCTGTGCAACGAGGTCTGAGTCGCCTAGGCACCTAATCCGGTTCAAGTTCATTTCCTTGGCCATACGGAGCCCATGTAGCAAAGCTTCATACTCAGCTGCATTGTTAGTACAGGGAAACATAAGCCTCAAAACATAAATCGAGTGTAAGCCGGCTATCCGAACAGTGCATGATATGGACTCTTAATTTTGACCACCTCAAACCACAAAGTCTCTGGTCGGCGGTTATTGTCATCACCAAAAACTACCTCTAGAGCGATCTTCCCGACAGGATAAGCCGACTTGCCGGGCACAACGCCATGAAAGACTGTGGAAGACGGCTTAAGATCCTTCTCTGTTAGATTCATCCGTCGAAAAGTGTCATAATACAATATATTTATGCTGCTACCACCATCCATAAGAATCCTTGGTGAATTTATAACCACCCACCTGGGGGGCTACCACGAGGGCCAGGTGACCCGGATTATCAACCCGGGGCGGGTGATCCGCCCGGCTCCATGTTATGGTGTGTTCTGACCACTTCAAATAATGTGGCAAAGCTGGCTCAACCGCATTAACTGCTCGCTTATGGACCTTCTGGTCACGCTTGCATGTGTTCGTAGTGAAGACATGATACTGGCCACTGTTAAGCTGCTTAGGATTACTCTGATACCCGGACTGGTTATTCTGCTGTTGATAACCTTGACTAGATTGTTGGTTATGACCACCATGGTTACCTTGACCCTGATAGCCAGTACTTGAGCCGCCACCGCCGAAGCCGGATCCCTGCGAACCGGGGCCTGATCCGCCGAGCGGTCCATTACCATTGCCATGATGCTGTTGAAACGTCTGGTTCTTGAATTCCCGCATGATATAACAATCCTTCCGGGCATCACGAGATGGCTTGTTAGGATAACTGTGCTTTGGACAAGGGCCATTGAGTATTTCCTCAAGATTCTGTGACCTTCCTTCACTGAAGGGCAGCTTGCCATTACCATTACGATGTTGATTCTTAAATCCGGTGTTGGTGTTAGCCATTAAATCTGACCCGCCATCGGGGTGTCTGCGTTTATCACCATTACCCTGGTTGTTACCATTCTGCGCCTGGCCATGCTGTTGCTGACCCTTAGCACCACCGTTTTTCTTGCCCTTGCCCGATTTATCATCGTCTGAAGTAGGATCCTTCGTGCTATCTGAATCAACATATTTGGTAAGCGCACCCATCAGAATGTCCATATCCTTGCACTTGCGCTTGAGCCGCCCAAGCTTCTGCTTAAGAGGCTGAAAGTGACAGTTCTTTTCCAAAATCAGAACCGCTTGAGCCGGCCCAATATTGTCTGAAGAGTGGATGATGGTGGCAACCCGGTGAACCCAATGATGGGCTGACTCATCCTCTCGCAACACACAGTGCTCCAAATCGACAATGGTCATCGGCTGCTTGTAAGTTCCTTGAAAATTCTGGATAAAGCGCTCCTTGAGCTCTGCCCATGTGTTAATGGAGTTGGGGGGCAGGTTTTTCAACCATGTGCGTGCCGGCCCCTCCAACATCATAGTGAAATACTTAGCACACACTGCGTCGCTTACGTCCAACATCTCCATGGCCATCTCATAACTCTCAACCCACGCGGCCGGCTCAAGATCCGTCGTGTAGTTAGGTATCTTACGAGGACCCTTGAAATCCTTCGGCATGCGCTCGCTGCATAGAGCTGGCATGAGACACGGTACTCCGATAGCCCTGCTGCTCAACCCGGTCCCCACCAAAGCTGAAGGAACTACTGGGGGTGGCTGATAAGCCCCCTAGTTAACCGCCTCGGCCTCACGATGGGCCCTTGCACCGTCAACAATAACTTGAGCATCAGCGTTCGGGTTACAGGGCGGGTTACCCTGGGGCGGGTTACGGCACCGTTCACTGCTGGAAACCGCTGGTGACTCAACATGCCGGCTGTAACTACGGCTCGGTAGGGGAGTTGAGTGTACGCGATCCCGACTGTATGAATAAGTTTGCTGCTGAGCGATCGCCGTTTGAAGAAGATCGATGGCGTTCCGGGCCTCCGCCGCTATTAGCGACTCACCAGTAATAGGGAGCGCATTGAGCCGGCACGCTGCTGCTACCATGTTATCCACCGGGTTAGAAAATTGACCTGGTGGTGTTACGAAACGCTGGGGTGGTGTCTGAACATTGGGCGGGTTTGGCACCGGCTCGTTCCTGCGGGCCGGCTCTGGCTGATACGGCTGAGCCGCCACCCTATTCCTGGGTGCCTCCGCGGTTAAGTGGGGTATAACTGGCGCTACTGCAGTACTTGGTCCTGCCCCTGGTGTATTAAACAAATTCATGGGCTCATAATTCAAAGGTAACCGGGTCTAGTGCCTCCTTCGAAAGACTGCGTTGGAAGCGTTTTGATCCAAACTTAAGCGCCAAGCCTCCGTCCTCAGGCGCTCCTGCTCTGCATGAACTTGGGCCTGCAATGTGGTTGTGCGGGTACTCTCAGCATTGATATCCTCCTGGGCCTTGGTCATCCACTCCCGGATCTTGGCAATCTCTACATTGCGTTCCGCTTGGTTTTCTGCAGTAACCTCAGTCGCCAGCAAGGTCGTCAGAGCTCCCATCAAGTCAGACAACACTTGAGCCGGCGGCCTGACTGAGCCGGACATGCCGGCCGTCGCTCCTGCCGGGTCGGCTGTTGCTGCTGCCCCAGCCACCGAAGAATTGAGAGTCGGCGCCGTTCCTGCCATGAAGATGGCGGCTCAGCATGACAGCTCATAGGGGTCCAAAATAATGTCACCATCGGAACAGCCCCCAAGCCCGCCGTCTTGACGTTGATAGATCGACTCTGTCTCACCGGCCGAGGACTCATCACTTGAGTAGACGAGAGTCTCTCCTCCAGACGCAGAGTTTTCCGCAAGTTCCACGCCTTGCATGAAACCGACGAAGACGCGCTCCTGACCGGCTTGAATTCGGGCGGGTTGCGCGCGCCGAGCCGGCTCGACGAGGTCGGTGGAGATGTCCGGCTCAGGCTCAGATCCGCCGATCTTGCCAATGAAGACGTGGATTCCGCCGAAGGGGACCCGGTACCCGTACTCGATTGAGTCGGCCTCGGGGCCCCAGCCGGCGTCGTCGATGTAGAGCTTGCCGCGGCGACTCTTGGTCATCCTGCCGACAGCGTACCCCTCGATCCCTGGGAAAGAGCCCTTCAAGAACTCGAAACCACCATGCGCTGGCCCCACGATGGGCACCAACTGTCGTAGTTTTGTCACGGCAGATGTCCTAGTGTGAGGACTTAGACGTGAGGCCATCGCAAACGGTGATTAGCTTGTCGGGGTTGTGCGGGTCGAAGGACACGAGTTTACCCAGGTTCGGCCCCTCACGGTGGAGGTAAAAGCCTACTCCTGCCTTTCTGCTTGTTGCCTGAGTATCGATTACAAGGGACTGGATTCGCTTAACCTAGCTATCGATTGATTGTCACCTGTCCTATCTATGCCGGGGACTCACCTTTATATACAGGTCGAAACCTCCGGCTTACAAGAGTCCGGGTCGGGTTATGACATGTGACCGAGCCTAACTCTAAGTCACCTTGCCTTCTATGACAAGTCGCCGTATGGCGGCTTACACCTCCGGGCCGCCTGCCGCCTTCTGGCTTCGGGCCCTAAGCCAGCCCATCTTGTGAACCGCCCTTCCGGTCCTGCGTCTTGATCGTTCTGGCCCATCCGAAGTCTAGCTCCAAGAATCGCCAGTAACTTAACCCGGCCTTCACAGGGCGGGTTATACCGTGGGGTTATATCCCCAACATTATGCTTATAGACGTATGCCTTTTGGTTTATGCAATGCACCTGCTACCTTTCAAAGATGTATGACTGCTATATTCTCTGATTTCTGTGAAAAGATTGTGGAGGTTTTCATGGATGATTTTTCCGTTTACGGAACTTCTATTGATGATTGCTTAAGCAACCTTGATAGAGTTTTGTAGAGATGTGAACAAACTAACCTTGTCTTGAACTGCGAGAAGTGCCACTTTATGGTTAATGAAGGTATTGTCTTGGGGCATAAAATTTCTGAACGAGGTATTGAGGTGGATAAAGCTAAAGTTGATGCAATTGAGAAAATGCCATGTCCTAAAGATATTAAAGGTATCCGTAGTTTCCTTGGTCATGCTGGTTTCTATAGGAGGTTTATTAAAGACTTCTCTAAAATTTCTAGGCCTCTTACTAATCTTTTACAAAAGGATGTTCCATTTGTTTTTGATGATGATTGTGTAGAAGCCTTTGAAACACTTAAGAAAGCCTTAACTTCTGCACCTATTGTTCAACCACCTGATTGGAATTTGCCTTTTGAAATTATGTGTGATGCTAGTGATTATGCTATTGGTGCTGTTCTAGGACAAAGAGTTGATAAGAAATTAAATGGTATCCATTATGCTAGCAAAACTCTAGACAGTGCCCAAAGAAATTATGCTACTACCGAGAAAGAATTTTTAGCAGTTGTGTTTGCTTGTGATAAATTCAGATCTTACATTGTTGATTCCAAAGTAATTGTTCATACTGATCATGCTTCTATAAAATATCTTATGGAAAAGAAAGATGCTAAACCTAGACTCATCAGGTGGGTTCTCTTGCTACAAGAATTTGATTTACATATCACTGATAGGAAAGGAGCTAAGAACCCCGTGGCTGATAACTTGTCTAGGTTAGAAAATATTCTTGATGACCCACTACCTATTGATGATAGCTTTCCTGATGAACAACTAGCTGTAATAAATGCTTCTCATAACACTCCTTGGTATGCTGACTATGCTAATTACATTGTTGCTAAATATATACCACCTAGTTTCACATACCAACAAAAGAAAAAAATTCTTCTATGACTTGAGACATTACTTCTGGGATGACCCACATCTTTATAAAGAGGGAGTAGATGGTATTATTAGACGTTGTGTACCTGAGCATGAACAGGAACAAATCCTACGGAAATGTCACTCCGAAGCCTATGGAGGGCATCATGCGGGAGATAGAACTGCACACAAGGTATTACAGTCTGGTTTTTACTGGCCCCCTCTTTTCAAGGATGCCCGTAAGTTTGTCTTGTCTTGTGATGAATGTCAAAGAATTGGAAATATCGCTGAGCGTCAGGAAATGCCTATGAATTATTCACTTGTTGTTGAACCATTTGATGTTTGGGTTTTGATTATATGGGACCTTTTCCTTCCTCTAATGGGTATACATATTTTGGTTGCTATTGATTATGTTACTAAGTGGGTAGAAGCTATTCCAACTAGTAGTGCTGATCACCACACCTCCATTAAAATGCTTAAAGAAGTTATTTTTCCAAGGTTTGGAGTCCCTAGATATTTAATGACTGATGGTGGTTCACACTTTATTCATGGTGCTTTCCGTAAAATGCTTGCTAAATATGATGTTAACCATAGAATTGCATCACCCTACCGTCCTCAATCTAGTGGTCAAGTTGAACTTAGCAATAGAGAAATAAAACTAATATTACAAAAAACTGTTAATAGGTCCCAAAAGAATTGGTCTAAAAAATTGGATGATGCACTTTGGGCCTACAGAACAGCTTATAAAAATCCTATGGGTATGTCTCCCTATAAAATGGTTTATGGAAAAGCTTGACATTTGCCTCTTGAATTAGAACATAAAGCATATTGGGCAATTAAAGAACTCAACTATGATTTCAAACTTGCCGGTGAAAAGAGGTTATTTGATATTAGCTCACTAGATGAATGGAGAACCTAAGCTTATGAAAATGCCAAACTATTTAAAGAAAAAGTTAAAAGATGGCATGACAAAAGAATCCAAAAGCAGGAATTCAAAGTTGGAGAATATGTTCTTTTGTACAACTCTCATTTTAGATTTTTTGTAGGAAAACTTCTTTCCAAATGGGAAGGACCATATATTATCGAAGAGGTTTATCGCTCTGGAGCTATCAAGATTAATAATGCCGAAGGTACTAACCCGAAGGTGGTCAATGGACAAAGGATTAAACATTACATCTCAGGTATGAATATTAATGTTGAAAGCAATATTATTCAAACCATGACACCGGAGGAACACATAAAAGAAACCTTCCAGAACACTCCAGAATCCTGAAAAAGTGGAGGTACGTGATACGGTAAGTAAACGGACTCCGAAAAATCCGCAAAAATATTTTCTGTTAGTTTTGGAATATTAGAAAAATAGGAAAATAAGAAATAACCAGGAAGGCAACCGAGGTGGCCACGATACACCAGGGCGCGCCTGCCCCTCCTGGCGCGCCCTGGTGGGTTGTGGGCCCCTCGGGCACCTTCCCGACTCCGTTTTCCTTCCATATGCTTGTTTCCCAAGATAAAAAATCTTTATATATACCCCCGGACGATTTGACCACCGCATCGTAGAAAAATCCTCTGTTCTTGTTTCGTGCTGTCTTGTTTCGTGCTGTTTTTCTGTCAGATCTATCAAGCCAGGCATCATGTCTTCTCCCTCTTCCAACAACATAGAAGAAGATGCTTAGTTGATGAAGATGGAGTTGAAAAGAGAGGAACCCAAAGAAGCCAACAAGGAGGACGAGGGCAAGAAAGATACGGGAGATCAAGCCCAAGAGGAAGGACAGGCTATGCTAACAGGAAAAGAGGAAGAAGATATCCTTCAACCTTACTACAACCATCTTACCCCCACTGAAATTGAAGCCTTTAGGGCCTTCGAAGCGGTTCGTGTTCAGAATAAATTTCTCACTCGTGAAAATATTTTGCTAGAAGAGCACATCATCGCCCTCCGGAGCATCATTCATAGATTGGAGTACCTATTGAGGCTGAAGTGTGATACTACTTCAACACCTTCACCATCATCACCAAAGGAGACTTGAGTATATGGGTATGGGCACTCCCCTTGGCTTGTGCCAAGCTTGGGGGAGATGCCCCGGTATCGTATCACCATCACTTTTATTACCTTTGCCTATTTTAGTTAAATCCTTAGTTATTTCGTGATTTAGTTGAATAAAATTTTAGTATGATCTATTTTCGAGTGCTAGTTTCGTGATCTACCTATCTATGTAATCGAGTGAGAGTTATATAATAAAGTTTAGTTTCAGTTTTTGCTTCTTTACTTTTATGTTGCAATCAAAATAAAAGGAAATAATTAAAAAGATCTTATGCTAATCTTATGGCAAGTAATGACATCACATAAGGAAAAGTATAACTGGTAAAATTTATTGAAAGTTGACAAACATAGCATAGGTCAATGATGCAATTCATGAAATAATTAATAAGGCAAGAGAAGATTCACATGCAAATACACTATCTTGGACATCTTTTATGATTGTGAGCCCCCATTAATTATTATATGTCAAAATTGTTGACGTTGGACAAGGAAGACAACGTAATGATTTATGTTTGTTCATATTCACATAGAAGTTATATTGTCATAGATCCTTCAACATGTGGTGCTTGCCCAACATCTTTGCTAGCCAAAAATCCGCACTAAGTAGAGATACTACTTGTGCATCCAAAAAACCTTAAACCCAAACTCATGTTTTGAGAGTCCACCATACCTACCTATGGATTGAGTAAGATATTTCAAGTAAGTTGTCATTGGTGCAATAAGGCAATAAAAATTGCTTCTAAATGTGTTTGATCATCTAGTGTAAGAGAAAATTGAGCTTTGTATGAACTTGCGATGGCAAAGTAATAAAAGCGACGGACTGATAATAAAGGTTGCTATCATAAGGGGCAATATAACGTGACGTTCTTTTGCATTAAGGGATTGTGCATACAAAACCAAAAAGCGCATCACAACCTCTACTTCCCTCTGCGAAGGGCCTATCTTTTACTTTTATGTATTTACTTTTATGCAAGAGTCAAAGTATTCTTCTCTATTCCTTTTATTTTTCTCTTTGGCAAGCATCATGTGGTGAGGAAAGATCTAGGCACATATATCTAGTTGAATGTGAATGATCATGAGTTATTATTGTTGACATCACCCTTGAGGTGAATGAGTTGGGAGGCGAAACTATAAGCCCTTATCTTTCTATGTGTCCGGTTGAAACTTTTTGCTCATATATATGATGTGAGTGTTAGCAATCATAGAAGATTAAATGATGGTTGAGTATATGGACTTGCCAAAAGGTTCCGATACATGACCCTTCCAGAAAATATGATGAATTGTAGTTGCAAAGTTGACTGAGAACATAGTTTGTTGGTTTCCAATAAAGTTTATGCTTTCTACTTCGATGTTGTGATGAATTGTTACTTGTTCATGGGAAGTTATATGATGATATATGATAAAAGTTATATGAAAAAGTTTTATGATAAAGTTTGTTGTTGTTATAATAATAAGCATGATGCTACTATGTCCGTATTTTGTTTTTATCGACACCTCTCTCTCTAAACATGTGGACATGATTTTCGATTTCGGTTTTCGCTTGAGGACAAGCGAGGTCTAAGCTTGGGGGAGTTGATACGTCCATTTTGCATCATGTTTTCCTACTGTTATTTATAATGTTTTTATGCATAATAATGCTTTATGGAGTAATTCTAATGCCTTTTCTCTCATAATATGCAAGTTTTACACAAAGAGGGAGAATGCCGGCAGCTGGAATTCTGGACCTGAAAAAGTTACGTCAGAGATACCTATTCTGCACATCTCCAAATGAGCTGAAACTTTGCGCAGAATTATTTTGGAATATTTAATAAATACTGGAGCAAATAACTACCAGAGGGGGCCACCTGGTGTCCACAAGACACCAGGGTGCGCTAGGCCCCCCAAGCGCGCCCTGGTGGGTTGTGGGCAGCCCAGCCCACCTCTGGTGCCCATCTTCTGGTACATAAGGTCTTTTCACCTAAAAAATAGGAGAGGACATTCGGGACGGAGCGCCGCCGTCTCGAGGCAGAACTTGGGCAGGAGCACTTTTGCCCTCCGGCGGAGCGATTCTGCCGGGGGAACTTCCCTCCCGGAGGGGGAAATCGAAGCCATCGTCATCACCAACAACCCTCTCATCTTTGGGAGGCCAATCTTCATCAACATCTTCAACAGCACCATCTCCTCTCAAACCCTAGTTCATCTCTTGTGTTCAATCTTTGTACCGGAACCTCAGATTGGTACCTGTGGGTGACTAGTAGTGTTGATTACATCTTGTAGTTGATTACTATATGGTTTATTTGGTGGAAGATTATATGTTCAGATCCATTATGCTATTTAATACCCCTCTGATCTTGAGCATGAATATCATTTGTGAGTAGTTACTTTTTTTCTTGAGGTCATGGGAGAAGTCATGTTGCAAGTAATCATGTGAATTTGATATGTGTTCGATATTTTGATGATATGAATGTTGTGATTCCCTTAGTGGTGTCATGTGAACGTCGACTACATGGCACTTCACCATCTTTGGGCCTAAGGGAATGCATTGTGGAGTAGTTATTAGATGATGGGTTGCTAGAGTGACAGAAGCTTAAACCCTAGTTTATGCGCTACTTCGTAAGGGGCTGATTTGGATCCATATGTTTAATGCTATGGTTAGATTTTATCTTAATACTTTTCTCGTAGTTGCGGATGCTTGCGAGGGGGTTAATCATAAGTGGGAGGTTTGTTCAAGTAAGAACGGCACCCAAGCACCGGTCCACCCACATATCAAATTATCAAAGTAGCGAACGTGAATCAAACCAACATGATGAAAGTGACTAGATGAAATTCCCGTGTGCCCTCAAGAACGCTTTGCTTATTATAAGAGACCGTTTTGGCATGTCCTTTGCCACAAAAGGATTGGGCTACCTTGCTGCACTTTATTTACCGTTACTGTTACTTGCTCATTACAAATTATGTTGCTATCAAACTACCTGTTACCGACAATTTCAGTGCTTGCAGAAATTACCTTGCTGAAAACCGCTTGTCATTTCCTTCTGCTCCTCGTTGGGTTCGACACTCTTACTTATCGAAAGGACTACGATTGATCCCCTATACTTGTGGGTCATCAATATGAGAACCAATAAAGGACGGAGATATTTTGAGAATTGGCAAACTTTTTAAAGGACTTACCCGCGGTTGATGTTGAAAGTCGGCACTTGGCTAGCGCTAGACTCATTAGACAATGGAGAGGTCGTCTGGTACTCTGGGTCAGAGCGACTCAGTGGAATCTTGATTTGACCTGCCCTAGGGCAGGATGGCACCGGGTTAGGAGCCCTAGGCCAGGAGTAACAACCACCGGCGGGTGTGTCCGGGGCGTTACAACAAGCCATCAAAAAGTTCCCCATAGCTGCTCCGGGTCTTCCTCTTCAACCTTGCTTCATGCTGCGTTTTCTTCAAAGATAAGTTTTTATCTAAGTGAGCTGCTGGGTGTGAAAATGGTACCTTGCGGACCGCAAGACAGGTTCTTCTTTGACCAATTGGTCCCAAGTCGGAAGACGATGGGTTTACCTCTACTTTGCCAGCTCGGCTGGTACCGATGTGTTCTTGAGAAGAGTTGGCGTCAGCAAGTTCATTATGCAGACGAACAAGAAAGTCAACTTCGTCTACCTCATTTTCCTCTTCCTCCTCTTCTTCAAGGTTGCCGTCCTTGGGAGGAGTCGGGACTTGAGGCTCGGTCTTCCACCTGTCGGTATCCTTCTAATAATGTGAGCCGGCATATAGAATGAAGTAAATAAAAATACAGAAAGTTATTAAGAAGAAAGGGTTATTCACATCTGGAGCAGGGTTGCCAGCGAAGAAAGGGGCGAGCCCTACAAGGGAAATTTTCTCCCGGGTCTCACCAAGGAGTTTCTTGATGGCTTTGATAAAATCACCAGAGGTTAAGTCATGGTTTCTAAAGCGCAAGTCATCCTCTAACTCGCCGGTGTATTCACACATGCACTACTACAGGATGCTACTAACGCGACACTACAATCAGAGACCCTTCGACGAAACTATGTGGGATGCATTAATCGCAAACGGGGATGTAAAAAACTGTCAAAAAAGATGCAAAACATTTGCGATGGTGGATACATCAAACACGGTTCATATTCTAATTGTGTGTGTGATGCGTGACATACGGTTAATCCATAAGAACTGTTTGCGATGAGACAGAACAACAAAAACTGGCAGCTATATCAAGGTGTGTGCGATACACGGCATACAGTTCACTCGGATGAACTGTTTGCTATTAGGGAATGCAACAGAAACGGTCAGCCAGATCAGGGTGTGTGCGATATACGGCATACGGTTCACTCGGACGAACTATTTTCGATTAGGAACACAACAGAAATTGTTCAGTTTAACAAGATGTGTGTGATATGCGGCATACAGTTCACATAGATGAACTGCTTTCTATGAGCCAAAAGAACACAAACAATTCATGTAAACAAGATGTGTGTGATACGCGGCAAACAGCCCACTCGGATGAACTGTTTGTGATGAGAAAATATAACACAGACGGTTACTAGAGTTAATTCGTGTGCGATTCTGTGTGTAGTAAAAACTTTGAAAAACGCAAACTAGTTGCTTGCGATGGCTAGGAGTATCGCACACGATGCGTGTGCGAGTACTCGTGTGCGATGATTAGTAAGTTACACATACATTTCCTTATGTTAACACGTGTCCCGCAATCCACGCCAATGGTTCCTGCCTCTTCCCTCATCGGTTTCCCGCCACCAGCAAGTGGCTTGCTCCATATGACCCAGGCGGCAACGCACCATAGCGACACTGTACGCAGATCTAGTCCACACCCATCTACCATTAGTTATTCCAAGCATGCCAGGCACCGACAAAAGCTTCGACGTCGACCCCTTCCTGCGTTACATCTTCGGCGAGGAGAACGAGCCGGAGCAGGTCGGGGAGCAAGAGCTTCATCGGCCAGTGCAGGCGCCATGGCCCATCCGTAGCGGTATCGCCGTGCTAGTCCTTGAGGGCGCAATGGACATATTGCAGAGGACATGTGATGAGCAGTTTGCCATCCACCGTGCAAAAGATCCAGAGCTGCTAGGCGGCATGATCGACGACCCACCCGAAGAGCCGCCGTCACCGGTGCTCATCGAGAGCCTGATGCCCCGCAAGGAATGGGCAGAGGACCTCTGCGATTCAGTTATGAGACAGCCAGCCTGCGGCTTCATCATTGCCGGCGGCGGTCGTGTCAACGTCGATCCCGACGATGTGGTGGCCAGGCTCGAGCGCATCCTTGGCGGAGTTGACGTCCCCGACTAAGTAGAACATCGCCAACATGGTATCTTGAGGATGCAGGTGATGGACGGAATTTGCTACCAGGGCAGAGACATGGAAATGGAGCGGTTTCGCGGAGATTTCATGTGCGTGATTGCACGCTGTCAAGCTCTTCTGGAAGAGGCCCAGCAGCCCCAAGAGCCTCCCAGCGCCAGTAGCTCCGTAGGCGGATGTAACACCCCAAGTGTCATACTACAGTGACCTCACACTAATGATGCCAAGTCATCATCATTATGCACTAAGAAAACAATTAAGAAATACTTCAACCTCAAATTCAAATTTAAAATAAAATAAAATTATTAATTATCCAAACAGCAAAACAAAAATGTCCACAATGTAGCAAATACTCCCAAAGCAATTATAAAAATACAGTCAACATTATTTGTTCCCAAATTAACCCTAGCAACCTTTTTAGTGGACTAGCATCACCTTTTTAGCCCAATTGCATTTAACCAAAATTCAAATGAACTCCAAAAATTCCCAAACCTTGTGGACAGCTCCTAAATAATGCATTGTATTTATGTGGCCAAGTCTCATATTTTACAAAAGTCTTTTGGTGCAAAAATAAAATGCAAATCAGTAGCTAGTTAATTTCTAGAAAAGACATGGGGAAAATATCCTGTGCACCTGGCCCATCACTCCGACTGTACCAGGCCTAGACCACCTGGCTGGCCTTTTCCCTGACCTCCCACCAGAGCTAGCCATGGCGCTGGCCGACACGCGCACGCAGCCGTCCACGCGCGGATGCAGCCGCTGTCGACCATCCCGCGGTCCCTTGGTGGATACAGACGTCGCCCGCGGCCCCTCCTGAACCCGAGCCCCTCATTGCCCCTCCCCTCGCCCCTCTCTCTCTCTCGCTCAGACGGATCCGCGTGCCGTCGTCGCCGCGCCACCTTTGCTGCCGCGACACCGGCTTCCCCTCGCCGCCCCTCCGGGTCCAGGAGATCCGCCCTAGTCTTCTTCATCGGCTCCACCACCGAATCAAGCTCGGAGGGCCACAACCCGCCCCTCACTGGACGCCGCCTCTGCCTCGCCGTCGATTCGCTCGTCCTCGACCCCCTCCGGCTTCACCGAGACCTCCCCGAGCTTCCCTGTGAGCTCACGGTTCTCCTCAACCCGCCCCTCACTTTCTCCCGTGCACCGTAGCTAGCTCCCGATGAATTCGAGCTCCCATCGCCGCCATGGCTATCGGCTACGTACATGACAAGCTCCGTCGCTTCCCCTGGTGATCCACGTGTGCTCGTGGAGGTCCGTTGGAGCCAGCCGGCCCATCTGCTCGCTCGCTAACTAACCAAATCGCGAGCACAACCAACCACCGAGCGCCGCCGCCGCCATTGTTGATGTTGCCCACGGCTCCGGCCGCCTCCATGCCCGTGGCCACCACCCATCGACGCGGCTCGATCTCAGGATCACGTCGGACCAAACCACGCGACGAATGGTCACTGGAGTTGGCCGGACGGGCAACTCCGGTGCTCCTGTTTAGCACCGGCAGTTAGCCGCCATTAACTGCTGACGTTGCGTCATTGGCCACTAACCCGCCACACTAACTCTCACTAACAGTGGGCCCCTGGCCGCTAACTAAAATAGTTAGGGTTTTTAACTAAAACCAGTTTAGTGAACTAAGACGCTGACACGTGGGTCCCACAGGACCCGCTGACTAGTCAAACGTGGACCAGTCAACTGCTGGCTGGGCAGTTGACTGGCCCCACTGTCAGCCCCTGGTGCACCTGTGTGTGCACTGCACCGGGTGCACCCAGCCTTTTTGTCTGGTATAATTCGAATTAGTAAAAAATCAGAAAATCCAGAAAATCCTTTAAACTTTGAAAAATCATATAAAATAATCCGTAACTCAGATGAAAATAATTTATATATGAAAGTTGCTCAGAAAATTCCAACGAATCCGAATATACCATCCGTTCATCTGTCACATACCTCTAGCATGCTGAACATGGAACCGGCCCCTCTCTTTCATCTGTCCGGAAAATGCCAAACGCCGGGAAATATTCTCGGATATTTTCCCCCTCCGTCTGTAACGCGTAGCACTGCGTTAGGTCACCCCTAGCACAATGTTTTACCATGTCATGCTTTGTGATGCTTTTGATTGCTCTGTTATTTATTGTGTTCCCCCTCCGTTACTTATTTCCGGTAGACCCCGAGACCGCGGTTGAACCAGTGATCGACTACTTCACCGTCGAGGGTCCATATCCGTCTGCAAAGCTTCCAGGTAAGCAAACCCCCCTTGATCATTCCGATATCGCCCATTCCCTTCTCTCTTATGCTTGCATTAGAACTGCTACTGCTTTTGTATGATCCTATTCTAATGCATAGCCTGTTTTTGTAACCAGCACTTGTTACCTTACTTGCTTATCCTAAACTGCTTAGTATAGGTTGGTTAGTGATCCGTCAGTGACCCCACACCTTGTCCCTGTTGCCCTCGCTGGATTACCAGATGATTCGATCAACGTGATCGACGTCCAGAGCCCGACACATCACATCACACCACCTATAATTGTACGACACTGCAGGGTTACTATCGAGTGCCGAGGGTGATACCTCGTATATCACTTCTGATGTTAACTTTGTAGTGTAACTAATCGGTCGTGGTCATCGAGGGTGATTCCTCCTTCACCACTCCCGATAACGACTCTGTCGTGCAACCCTTCAAGAGTGAACCATCGAGGGTGATTCCTCCTTAGTTCACCTTGTCGGTTACATCGAGTGGGAATCCATCGAGGGTGATTCCTCGGGTTTCCCCCTTGGTGTTATGGACACACGGTTACTATGACTTTACCCTGAACCATGATAAAGTCAGGTCGGCCCTGAGGGGTACCCGCGCGAGCAAATGTTGCGAGTGATATGGAGTCGGGTTGACCTGGAGGGTACCCGCGAGATCTCTACGTGGCACGGCCGGGCATTCTTAGCCCTTGCCGCAAGTCCATGAGACGGGGCGACGGGACCACATATCGTGGATCATTGATCGTTACCGCGCGCTCCCAAGACACTAATGGTTTGGATATTTGATCCGAGTAGGCCTCTGGCCTTTTAGCACTAACCATCACGCGGGAATAAGTATGGGCACTGTGCGTCATATGTATCAGTCGAAAGCTCTTCGGACATCAGCGATGGAGCGGCACGCGCCCGGGTGGCCCGCGTAAGCACCTGCCTTGTATAAGGAGGTAGCCAGGACTGACACCGGCCGCCGTCCACGCAACGTGCAGGAGTGCAAAGGGCGATGGGCCCAAGACCCCTGCGCGCATAGGATTTAGTCTGGCGTGCTGACCTCTCTGTTGAGCCTAGGTAGGACTGCGGCGTGTCGTTTTGACCGAGGCCGGGCATGACCCGGAAAAGTGTGTCCGGCCGAAGTTAATCGAGCGTGGTGGGTAAGTTGGTGCACCCCTGCAGGGAAGTATATCTATTCGAATAGCCAAATCCTCGGTAACGGACACTCGGAGTTGTATCCCGATCGATACAACTAGAACTGGATGCTGAGGCATGAATTGGATATGATGGCTCCGGGATTGCTTTCTCGCAGGGAGTCGAGAAAGGATCTCTGGGCGCTAATGCTACAACATACTTGCTAATTATAATATGCTATTCTGTACTCTTCTAAATGCTGCAAGATGCTTGAAGATGCTAGTCTTCGATAGGCTAGGCTTTCCCTCTATTCTGGCATTCTGCAGTTCAGTCCACAGATACAGCCCATTCATTTGATACTGATGCATACTTAGCATAGATCTGATGTCAGTCTTGCGAGTACTTTGGATGAGTACTCACGGTTGCTTTGCTCCCTCTTTTCCCCCTATACCCGATTGCTGCGACCAGATGGCGGATCCCAGCAGCCAGACGATACCACCGATGACTACTACTACCACGACGGAGCCTACTACTACGTGGAGACCGCCGACGACTAGGAGTAGTTAGGAGGCTCCCAGGCAGGAGGCATGTGCCTTTTCGATCTGTATCCCTGTTTGTGCTAGCCTTCTTAAGGCAAACTTGTTTAACTTATGTCTGTACTCAGATATTGTTGCTTCCGCTGACTCGTTTGTATTCGAGCTTTCATATTCGAGCCCTCGAGGCCCCTGGCTTGTAATATAAAGCTTGTATGACTTAAATTTGTGTCTAGAGTTGTGTTGTGGTATCTTCCCGTGAGTCCCTGATCTTGATCGTACACATTTGCATGTACGATTGAATCGGGGGCGTCACAGCGGAGACGGGTAACGTGGCCGCGGGTCGGGACACTCGGAATGAACGGCCGCAAGGGTGCTATGCTGATCATGGAGTCCGAGAAGACCGTCATCGGAAGGCCGCCAGCTCAGACTTTCAGTCTATATTTTATTATAATTGTATGGAAATGTCGCATATCGACATTTTAAGTCATTAAGCATATGTAGCTCGTGTGTGTTTTGGGCGTTGCCGCATGTGGCATTTTAAATTATCCTGAATATGTAAGACAATTATTAACCGTTGCCATTATAAATTTGTCTCAACGGCGAGCAGAGCGCGTGCAGGGACGCCAGAGAGGAGCGCGCCATGGCCGCCTCAATGGCGAGCAAAATGCGCGGATGGATGCGAGCAGAGCGCGCCGCGGTCGCCTGTACGGCGAGCAACCACACCTGCATATTGCAATTATGGTCAACCTTCTGGCACCGCGTGGGAGGCGCGACGGCCCATCCATCGGACACGATGGTCATATCTGGACAGTGTGTGATAGTGGGCAGATATGTATAAGTCCGAGAACGCGGGCCCACGTACGCCATCCGGGAACCGTTTCGGGCTTCGAGCCTAGAACCATCTATAAATTTTGAGCTTGTTTCTCGTCACATTCCAGATTACCACGCAATAAGTAATTGCAAATCTGTTCACACCGATCAAACCTAAACGTGTTCCCACTTAGCACTGGGCTATAAAAACTACCCACTCGAAAATTACTTCACAATTCCTCTCATCATCACCCAAGAAACAGGTCTTTGCCATGGCCGGTAGGAGGAGTTTCGGGTCGACATATAACCAGGGAGCAAAGACCAAGGCCGCGGAAGCACTAGAGAGGTCCCGCCGCTACGCAGAAGCCGCAGCAGCGATGTCCCGGCGCGCCGCGGAGCCCTCGAACGAGCTCTCACCGGCACACGAGGGCTCTCACAAGCGCACTCGCCACGTCGACGATCGCGACGAGCTGGCGGTGCTGAAGTCCTTGGCCAGTGATGACGACATTCTCGCTGGCCTAATTAAGCAGCAGGAGCTAGTCGACGGCTTGATGAAGCTGCTCGAGATTAGCGATGCCTCAGTTGAGAAGGCGACCGGCCTCGTCGAGCAACTCATCGGTGACAATGCAAAGCTCCTCAAGGCGCTCGCCGAGACGGAGGAGGAGGCCGCCGGCTGGAAGAAGCTACATGAGCAGAGCAGTGCCTCAGGGATGGCGCTGAAAGCGGTTGTCGAGGAACTGATGGGTGACTTGAGGAAGCTCCGGATCGAGTGCGAGCAGGAGGTGGAGGAAACCGTGGCTGCTGTCAAGCAAAGTCGTGAGGAATTGAATAAGGAGCTAGAGGATCTCGTCACCCGGCGATCCATCGAGGAGTAGAGATAGTAGCGACCCAGATCGTTGTTGGGATTTCCTTCTTCTTTTGCCCCCATGTCTTCAGGGCGTTGCCGCATGTGGCATTTTAAATTATCCGGAATATGTAAGACAATTATTATCCACGCCATTGTAAATTTGTCGTCGTATTATCCGTTGCCATTTTATTTTTCGTCGTATTATCCGTTGCCGCATGTGGCATTTTAAATTATCTGGAATACGAGTTGAAAACACGAACAAAGCAAATGCTAATGTTGAGCGGGGCCATGGGATCACAAGCAAACAGCCTCCGTCCAGGTGCTTTAATTAACCGCGTGTTAAACAGCGGCTCGGCCGCTATTAATGGAGAAGTTGTGAGCGAGGCGGGCAGCTGGTGGATGGAGGTCAAAGAGCTCGCTTCCCGGTGAGCATGCGCGGCCTTGGCTGCTCGCACATGTCCCGTTGAGCCTGCGCGGTGGACAGGTCACACGCGTCCCTTCGAGCCTGCACGACGGACTGCTCGCATGCATCCTGTTGAGCCTGCACGGCGGACTTCTCGTGCTCGTCCCGTCTAATCAAACAGTTGCACGCACGCCACCGAGTATGGTTAAATTTTGGCACAAAATACAAAGATGACCAATGAAGGAGGACTGAGGTAGTACTCTCCCAGAAGAAAAGAGGGACGCGTGGCCGCACCTAAATGGTTACGGGAACACACACGGTTCATATAATACAACTATTTGCGATATTAACGTGTCAGCTATTTGTTTCAAAAGAAATTTGTTGGCTATTAATGTGTGCGCCTTGTCTCAAACTGGACGGCTTTTTTACCACGACATATATGTGCCATGTCATAAAACCATGCCAAATTTCATGATTTTTGGGTGAGTTTTGGATTTACTGGGATTTAAAAACCGAGATTCTCAATGTTTCAGGACGACGAGACGTTTGTAATTCATCCTCATTCCTTCAACGAGACCTAAACATGCACCCAATGACACATGTACGATTTTGCATCCATTTTGCTTCACTAGAGCATGTGCTTGTAGTTCAAATTTGAATTACGGACATTAAATGCCTAGAAAACTCAATTAATGTATAAAATGGCCAAACGAACCCTGAATAGTTTCAAATTTCAGCACGACACTCCTGTTATTCTATGTTGCCTGTAGAAAAAAATACAAGGCGGGAAGAGGCGGCGATTATCGTTTCGCCCACAAGAGGGGCACGTTTCCCTACTGGAACCACGAGGGTTGAGAGAAGCTCCGGTTTGTAAGAGGCTTGTAATAAAGCTTGGCCCAAATTGGACAATTTTTTTACCACGACATATATGTGCCATGTCGTGACACCATGCAAAGTTTCATGATTTTCTGGTGAGTTTTGGATTTACGGAGATTTAAAAACCGATATTCCCAATGTTTGAGGCCGAGCCAGGACGCCGAGACGGTTGAATTCATTCCAATTCCTTGCATGGGACCTAAACATGCACCAAAGGACACATGTACAATTTTTCTAGCCATTTTGGTGCAATGGAGCATGTATTTGTAGTTCATATTTGAATTATGGACATTAAATGCCTAGAAAACTCAACTAATGTATAAAAACGGCCAAATGAATCGTGAATAATTTCAAAGTTCAGCACGAATCTCCCATTGTTCCATGTTGCCTGCAGAAGAAAATACAAGGCGAGAAGTGGGAGCGATTATCGTTTCACCCACAAGGGGGGAAACATTTCCCTATCGAAACCACGGGGTTCTTGCGAGAGGCTCCGGTTTGTAAGAGGTTTGTAATAAAGCTTGGCCCAAATTGGATAATTTTTACCATGACATATATGTGCCATGTCATGACACCATGCCAACTTTCATGATTTTCGGGTGAGTTTTGGATTTACGGGGATTTAAAAACCGAGATTCCCAATGTTTGAGGACGAGCCAGGACGCCAAGATGGTTTTAAGTCACTCCCATTCCTTGCATGGGACCTAAACATGCACCCAAGGACACATGTATGATTTTTCTAGCCATTTTGGTGCACTGGAGCATGTATTTGTAGTTCAGATTTGAATTATGGACATTAAATGCCTAGGAAACTCAATTAATGTATAAAAAGGCCAAACGAACCCTCAATAATTTTAAATTTCAGCATGGATATCCTGTCGTTTCATGTTGCCTGTATAAAAAAATACAAGGCGAGAAGAGGTAGCGATTATCGTTTCGCCCACAAGGGGGGACATATTTCCCTATCGGAACCACGAGGCTTCTTGAGAGAAGCTCCGGTTTGTAAGAGGCTTGTAATAAAACTTGCCCCAAAATGGACAAAAAAATTCACGACATAGATGTGCCATGTCATGACACCATGCCAAGTTTCACAATTTTCGGGTGAGTTTTGGATTTACGGGGATTTAAAAACCGAGATTCTCAGTGTCCGAGGCCGAGCCAAACACCGAGACGGTTGTAATTCATTCACATTCTTTGCATGGGACCTAAACATGCATCCAATGACACATGTATGATTTTTGTAGCCATTTTGGTGCACTAATTTGAATTATGCACATTAAATTAATGCTTATAAAACTTAATTATAATGTATAAAAAGGCCAAACGAACCCTGAATATTTAAAGCGGTCCTGGTCACCCGTGGGTAAGCACTGTGCGCATGCGTCGTGCTAGCTCACGCTTCCTTCTTTACTAAGTTTTCCATATTAATGTTGTTATACATCCAAACACGGTACCATTTCCTGCCACTCCTCCCATCGGTTTCCCGCCTCTTCTCCCATCAGTTTCCTGCTGCCAGTGTCAGTGCTCATAGAAGGCTAGCCGGCGACACACTAGCAATGTAAAGATTGCACACAGTTTCTAAAAGCACAAACGTGTGTGATAGTAGGGAGTAGGTCCCACACGGTAACCAGCGTGAAACGCCTTAAAGGCAAGGAGGCAACTCTTATCAGCAAGGGGCGGCTTCCCATCCGATAGCCGAGTCGAATAGAACGCAGAAGTTAAGCGTGCTGGGGCTGGAGGAGTCTAAGGATGGATGACCGGGTGGGAATTTGCATATCTCAAGCTTCATTTAATCGCCATGATACAGTCATTACAGACATTTAGCGTTTATAATGATTGTATCATACATTTAGCGTCTATAATGACTGTATCATGTCGATTATATAAACCTTGAGATCCTTGTTTTGGTAATTTGTAGAATGATGTTTTTTTGTTATTTCTTGTTCTCAAAAATCGGAGAATGATCGAGATCTGTAGGCCCACACAATCTATCCCTTTGACCCAACGTACGAGAAGGGTTTGACCATGATGGTTTCCTCTTGCTCCGTGTGCCATGTTAGAGCGAATCAAGTTTGAGCACATGCGTTGGACAACACCCCCTGGCCCCCCACCCGCCTCGAAGTTGCGGAACCGACATCGTACGTCTTTAACCTGGCTGGGGGGTACGATGTTTGGTTTATAATGTTACTAATGTAGTTGGTGCCCCATCGAAATTGTGCATTCTGGATTTGAATATATCACACACCACCCTTACATTTTTTCGGGCCGCATGCAGGGTAAAGGGGGTGTTCTGATCAAGCATGTCTCCCTTGTGCGGTTTATAGATGACACACATATCTATGGGCTCCCCGAGGTCTATATATATCATCCTTGACCGATAACGAGGGGGGCCCACACAATCTATCCCTTTGACCCAACGTACGAGAAGGGTTTGACCATGACGGGTTCCTATTGCTCTGTGTGCCATGTTAGACCAAATCAAGTTTGACCATTCTATCCATTTTTTATCGACAACAACAGTGGTTGTTTGATCAAGCGATAGATTCACTGGTCCGTCTTATGGTAGGTCATGGCGACATGCATGTATATGACCAAAGTATCAGTACGTGCATATGTCCCGCCGACACGAAGTGGGAGGTGGGGCAAGCACCCTAGCTAGGTAGCTACAACATTATGTCATTATTGATATATCCAAGGGGGCTTTCCGGTTTGCGAGGTAGGTGCCACCAAAGTTGTGTATTGTGTATTTAAACATCACACCCTATATTCCTACATATATTTGGCCACTTCCAGGTGGTTCTTGACTTCTGGCCCCTCTCATCGATCTTCG
Organism: Elymus sibiricus; assembly: GCA_039707655.1. NCBI lineage: Eukaryota > Viridiplantae > Streptophyta > Magnoliopsida > Poales > Poaceae > Elymus > Elymus sibiricus. The sequence goes on along the minus strand of CM077666.1, from coordinate 129,330,274 downwards.
ACGACGCACCCAACCATGGGCCCACGCAGTCAAAGTTGTGCATTGGAAATTTGAACATCACACACCACCATTTTCATTCATATATATTTGGGCCACATGCTGGTGTGGTTGTCTTCTGACCCTCTCTCACATTTTTTGCTGCGAAGAATCGGATGACGCTCAATGGACACGGGTGTACTAACTTAACCGTGTGCGATGCAAGTGCGCTGTGAAATCACCAGGACTGCGCAAGCGCGAGCAGCGATGGAGGTACTGGCTTAATCATGTGTGATGCTATTGCGTTGTGAAATCACCACGACTGCACAAGCGCGAGCAAGGGTGGAGGTAGTGGCTTAACCGTGTGCGATGCTAGTGCGCTGTAAAATCACCACCTGCGCAAGCTAAAGGCGGGTAGTTTATTTAGGATGAATTCCACGTCTGCATCTGAAAATTAGGATGAACCGTGTGCGATAGACCAGCTAGCTAGAAATCTAAAAACAAACTACCTGCCTTGAGCGATGCAAAAATCGGTGGTTCCGCCGCTTTTCCTTATTATCATACACGCATATTCTTATTGGACCGTGTGCGATCTTGGGTGCTCCCACCCTGCATCAATTCCTTTACCCAAATTTTAGTAGCCGCGGTATTTCAACCGTCGCCCCCACTCCTCCACCACCGACCTTATAGTAAAATTCTAGTAGGCGAGGCATTTGAACCATTGCCCTCCCTCGTCCACCACCATCTCCACCCACCATTACTAAAATTTTCAGTAGCCGCGGCGTATCCTCAAACACCACCCCCCCCCTCCACAGTCCCCCCTCCCCCCCTCGAATCCTAGCTCGCCGCCGCCGCCGGTGCCGCCAACCCCTGTCGATCTACCCGTGCGGCCTAGCTTAGATAATAAAGTTCAGGTTACCCATCGATTCCCATACCGTCGCCCCCCTGAGTTTTTAGATGAGGCCTGCGGTGTCCCTCCCTGCCAGATCCACATCCCTTGCTCCAGAGAGTCGCAGCCTAAGCCCGACCACGTATCCCAGGGAGCCCAACGAGTGTTCGGCCAAAAAGAGGTTTATCATGGCCTCTCCGGCGGACGTTGGTGAGGTGGCCGCCGTTCGTCCCGACCTGTCGATCCCAGAGAAACACCTCGCCGCGGAAGCCGGCGAGGACGTTGACTATGTTGCCATGCTGAAGGCTTCACGTCAGCGGGCTAGCGTATTACTGTATCTTGGGAAAGCTGGCTACGACATCAAGCTCATCGACAGCGGCGGCTTCACGCGGGCCATGTCACGGGTTAAGTGGTCCATCCCCAACCCCTCTGGTTCAACCGCCGTCGATCTCTTCAAAGGCCCTGCCACTGATCTCCTCCGCCATGCGGTCAAGGATTTGCGATCCTTGTACGCCATCGAGCCCATTTTGTCATTTCTGAAGGACACGTTCTACGGCGGCGGCTTGGGATCCTCAATTGCCAAGTCAGATCTCATCGACCACGACCACGAGGAGGGCACCCACAAAGGTTCTTCCAAGGTGAAACAGCCCATCTGCGACATCAGAGAGCGCACCATGGGTCTGTGCTCTTCCAACTGGAAGGATCCCATCCATGACAAGTGAGGCAACATCCTATCAGCAAATCTTACCTTTTCTAGCTAGCCAACCCGTACCCTTTGTTGTAGTGAGCATTTGTCCAGTTATCAAGCAGATGCCTTGTTTATCTGTATTTGGTTGTAAGGTTGGTTGCAGTGAGCATTTGTCCAGTTTTCAAGCATATGCCTTGTTTATTTGTATTTTCTTGTTAGGTTGGTTGCAGTGAGCATTTGTCCAGTTTTCAAGCATATGACCTGTTTATCTGTATTTGCTTTTTAGGTTGGTTGCAGTGAGACTCTGTCCAGTTTTCAATGGCTATATTTGGTTGTTATACTGATCATTTATGCCTTGTTTATTTCAGTCATTCACAATGTGATGTTCATTACGTGCAACTCGGTACTGTGCAGCTTGATTTCATCAATACCAGTTTGAACGGCTATATTTGGTTCCAGTTATGCCTAGTGTAGTTAACACATGCCCTTTATTTTCAGTTTTACACATTTATCCAGTGTGATGTTTAAGCATGAGCTATGTTCTATTCATTTTCAACAATACTAGTTTGAATTGCAATATTTGGTGGCTGTTAAGCCTGTTGTAGGTCACATTCCCTTCCATTTTATATTCGCTTTAACAACATGTTGAAACCAACACATTCAAGCTATCATTTGGAGATGATGTTGTTTACCTTGGCTATATTTGTTTGATGTTAAGGTTGCTGTACTTATCATGCCTTTCCACTACTTATGCAGGACAACAACGGGAGTGGCCAGCATTTTCCGCCAAGGTTAGTTTCATCCCTCGGCTTGTACTCCCCCCATCGTTCCATAAAGTAGTGCATATAGATCCAGGCCTGGACACTTTTTAGCTTCTAATATTGACTTGTTGCTTGTAGGTACATATGCCCTTGGCAAAGATCCACGCATCGACCCTTTTTGCGTATGGGGCAATGAGATATTCATGAACAAGCATCACGTGAGGAAACCGATAAGGATTATTAGCAAAAAGATACGAACGGTGGCAAGCAAATTATTTGTTTACGCTCTATCCAACACAACAGTGAGTTGTAGGATGGTAACTACAAACTCTGCAGCCTTCTCTTTTTACTGCCCATAATGAGTTGTTAGACAACAATGTCTGAATCTTTTTCGTTTGCAGTGGTTCCCAAAACAGTTTACTCAAGATTACCTTGCAAAGTACATGATTGGTGGACACGCAATGAAGGTTAAAGTATTTCATCCAGGCTACAATGAGCATCGAGAAGTCCTAATGAAGACAGTGAAGGATGGGCGGGTAGCCATCACAAGGGGTTGGCCTAGAGTCGTGTGCGCATTACGCATGGAAGAGGGCACAATATGGGCATTCCGCTTCACCTTCTTCAGCAACCAGAATGTCTTTCGCCTCTCTCTTTACAGTCTTTAGTACAACTGTGGTTCATCATTTTTACTTGGTGCTTCTGTAGTTCTTCAGTATATGTACCTGTGCATCGAATTATGCATTCGTGCTTGAACCTATATTTGTAATAAACATGGTTTGATATGAAATAAGTGATTGCCTACTTTCAAATTCAAAATCTGTGATTTTTAAATGCAGGGATCAAATTAGGGATAAATTAGGATTACACTGCACACGGTTTGTGAAAGCAAAATGTCTGCGATAAACGTGGAGATCAGACACGTTTCTCGGATCAACTACGTGTGCGATCAATCTCTACTGCACACATGATCAGCCAAGAAAAAACGTGTGAGATTAACAACAACATCGCACACATTTCCTTCTTATTAAATGTTTGCAAAAGTCACCTTATCACACACGCTTGGCAATTATGGACTGTTTATGATGTCATGCGCATCGCAAACGTTTGCTCATAGAAGAACGCGTGCGATAGGTCTTCATCCGACGCGGGTACGATGGATGAATCGTGTGGGATATATTCAAGCTTCGCATACAGTTTTATAGGGACAACTGTATGCACTCTTACATCGAATCGCATACAGTCGAGGAAAAGTAAATGTGTGTGATTGTCTGCTTATCGTACACGTTCTATAATCGTGAACTGTTTGTGATGGGTCGCGCATCGTAAACGTAGCACCACAGAATACCGTCTGCGATGGCAATGCGAGCACAAACGAGTAGCAAGGATGGAGCGTTTGGGATATTCGAGATATCAGAAACAGTTTTATAGGGACAACTGTATGCATCATGGCTCCCTATCCCCGACGGTTTCTGGTTCATGTGGGAAGGACCCCCCTATCGCCCACACTCACCTGGCGACGGTTTAAAATGCCGTCGCGGAAAGGGGTTAAAACCCGTTTGTATAGCAGCTCGCTGTACCAGTGATGAGTCGGCCCCTGAGACCAAGGTGTTGGATTCTCCAGTTCATCCAACACTGACTCAAGTCGACCCTAGAGAGACCATGGGCAATCAAAGCATTTATTCTAGAATACAAAGGTTCCATTGCTTTCCTCTCTTCCCTACATGCATAAGCAATGAACATCTGTGTAGAGTCAAGTCGGTCTAGCCTGTAACCCGACAATGGGTGCTGGTGGTCTGGGGATGTATCTTTGCAGTAAAACCAGGTCTTGTGCCATCCTTTAGGATGACTCGCCAGTGACATCTCAGGAAAAGCTGAGTTCCTTCTTCTCTGAATTGTGACTCCTCCACATTCTAGACTCGGTCCATTCTTGCATTAAGTTTGGTGGTTGTAGTAAACGAATTCTTGGAACAGACTAACAGACGGCTCAATATGGAGATATACCTCATAGAAAACCTAGAAGTTACTCAAGTTAAGGACTGAGTTGGGAGAAAGGTCTTGAGGTCTGATGTTAAAGTAGTGAAGGATGTCATGAAAGAACTTGGAACCCGGAGGACGAAAGCCTCTGTCCAAGTGATCCGCAAAAATAATGATTTCATTCGGACCCGGAGCTGGCCGGGTCTCTTCCTCAGGAGCTCGCCATTCAATCTGATTCTTTGCAGGCAAAATACCATTTCTCACAAGGTCACTAAGCATGAGCTCTGACATGCATGCCTTGGTCAAGTTACATGCTTTGCTCACTTTAGGGGCCATGAGTTTGGATTGCAATAAAGCTCACCTACAAAGTGGAAAGAAGGAAAATATGAGCTGAGTTGGAAGTTTAAAGATCATATGATTCAAAGGCAATTGGCGACTTAACAACAAGAGCCGGCAATAGAATGGTACTGGCATAAGTTGACTAAAAGAATCTGAGAGTCTGCCAAAATCATATCTAAAGTACAAGCCGGCAGGAATACAAAGGCAAACTTTCCGGGTCATGACAACTACTGTTCGGGATTATATAAATGTCTAGCAGCTATGGATTCCTATGACCCAAGAGCCGGCACATTGGAGTAAGTGTAACCCGGCAAAGATATCACTATAGTTTGCGACCCGGCAAATGTTATGAAGTAAAATCTGGGTCGAAGCAATCATAAACAACTACTGTTTGGATTCAAATTTGGCTACAAATCTTAATATACGAAGAAAAAAGGAAATAAAATAGACTTAACTGTGGCAACAGCTACAGGATTTGCCATGGAAGGAATCTACGTTGATTGAGAGGGGATTCAAATCTAATACAAATTGGCCGCAGATTGATTCTAGCATACAAAGTTTGATGGATCTACAGAAGAGCCACGACCATTTACCTAGACGAACTATGGATGAACACTGATGAACTAAGTGCAGAACTATAGCAGAAGATTACAAAGATGGAATGGGGCACACACGGATCTGCGAAAGAAAACTTGCGGGCTCCGAGCTCCGCGAGCGCGGCCATGACGTTCTTGACCGGTCCCTGCGACGGTGTCGGTGTTGTGTTGGGTTTTGTCTTCGAGGTCGGTGCTACTTGTGAGTTGCGTTGGGATTTCCTTGAAGAGGAGAGGATGATGCAGTATAGTAGAGATAAGTATTTCCCTCAGTTAAGAACCAAGGTTTTCAATCCAGTAGGAGAACCACACGAAACCTCGTGAACATCACCTACACACCAAAGAGCAATTACTTGCACCCAACGCGATCAAGGGTGTTGTTAATCCCCTCGGCGGTTATTTGCAAGGATAAAATCTGATAATGGTAGATAGACAAACAAAAACACAAAATAAAAGAACCATAAATAAATTGCAGCAAGGTATTTTTGGAATTTAATATATGATAAAGGTAGACCCGGGGCCATAGTTTTCACTAGAGGCTTCTTTCTCGAACAAAAAGCATACGGCGGGTAAACAAATTACTGTTGGGCAATTGATAGAAAAGCGCATAGTTATGATGATATTCAAGGCAGTGATAATGTATATAGGCATCATGTTCGAGAAAAGTAGACCGACTCCTGCCTGCATCTACTACTATTACTCCACACATCGACCGCTATCCAGCATGCATCTAGAGTATTAAGTTCATAAAGAATAGAGTAAGGGCTTAAGCAAGATGACATGATGTAGACAAACTAAATTCAATCAATATGCATAAACCCCATTGTTTTCCCCTTAATGGCAACAATACAAATACGTGTCTTGTTCCTTTCTATCACTGGGATATAGATCACCGCAAGATTGAACCCATTACAAAGAACCTCTCCCATTGCAAGATAAATCAATCTTGTTGGCCAAACCAAATGGATAGATCAGAGGGAAATACAAAGCCATAAGAATCATGCATATAAGAATTCAGAAAAGACTCAAATAATATTCATGAATAATCTGATCGTAAACCCACAATTCATCGGATCCCAACAAACACGCCGCAAAAGAAGATTACATCGAATAGATCTCCAAGAACATCGAGGAGAACATTGTATTGAAGATCAAAGAGAGAGAGAAGAAGCCATCTAGCTACTAGCTATGGACCTGTAGGTCTGTGGTAAACTACTCACACATCATCGGAAGGGCGGCAAGGTTGATGTAGAAGCCCTCCGTGATCGATTCCCCTCCGGCAGAGTACCGAAAAAGGCCTCCAGATGGGATCTCGAAGAACAGGAACTTGCGGCGGCAGAAAAAGTATTTTGGGTGGCTCTCTTTTGGTTTCCTGATTTTAGAGAATTTATTGAGCTGGAATTAGATCAGAAGGAGCCCCGAGGGACCCACAAGGTACTAGGGCGCGACCCCCCAGGGCGCTCCCTAGTGTCTTGTCGTCTACTCGTTCGCCTTCCAGTGTCCTCCCGAAGCTTCCAGGGTCTCTCTTGTCCAGAAAAAAATCGTCAAAAAGTTTCGTGGCATTTGGACTTCGTTTGGTACCGATTTCCTGGAAAACCAAAAACAAGCAAAAAACAGCAACTGGCACCTCACACTAGGTTAATAGGTTAGTCCCAAAAAATGATATATAATTGCATATAAAACATCCAAGATTGATACTATAATAGCATGGAATAATAAAAAATTATAGATTCGTTGGAGACGTATCAGTCGGCGAGCTTGAGGTGGCGCAGCGGCATCGGGAGCAAGAGGAAGAAGAAAGACAGGAGCAGAAGAGGTAAAAAATGAACCTTGGGGTCCTTTGGCCTATTTATAAGGGAGGTGGAACCCTAAACGGCAGGGGCGAAACCCTAGGCGACGCAGTAAATTTAGGCTAAAAGATGCCTCGATTTTTGCTATTGACAAGACCTGCCATATCCACCCAAAAGATTCATTATGATGTCATGCATGTGAATTAGAAGTAAGTGGGGGTGATGTCATGATGTGGAGTGGCTAAAAAATCTCTAAGTGTGGAGGTAGCTATGAGATCCGGCAAAAGATTGATCCGGTCAGGTGGCTTGATAGAAAGGAATGACAAAGACTGCAAAGATGAATAGATGCCGGCTCAGAAGAGATCTAGACCCAGAACTCAATCTTTCACATTTTCCTTTGTCTTATTTACAGGATCAAGTTTAACATGGATAAATCCAAGCTAAACTGGGGGATAATGTTGGGGATGTTCCCCACCATTGTAATCCGGCATGAGTGTGACCCAGCCCTGAGCCTTGGGGCTCTATGAGTCACATCAGCTACCGGGTAAGGTGACTCAGATGGCCTAGAAGCTCAGAGCAAGACCCGACTGGAGGCTGGCTCTCAAGAACCCCATGGGCCGGCTTACAGAGAAGGCTCAGGAGGGGAAAGTTTCCTAACTTAGAGGACAAGATGAATAAGAGTTAGAGTAGGATACGTGTTAAGTGTACGACCCGGAATCTTCTGTAAATCTAGGGCCTCAGCCTGTTATATAAAGGGGAGCCCCTAGGACCAAAAGACTAAGTTGCAATCTCTCGAAAGCTAGGTTAGCTAATTCGCATCCTTGTAATCGAGATCATCGTCAATATCAATCAAGCAGGAGTAGGCTTTTACCTCCACCGTGAGGGGCCGAACTTGGGTAAACTTGTGTCCTTCGTTCCTAATCAACCCCGTTCAAGCAACCACCTAGTTGTGATGGCCTCAAGACTTAGTCCTTTCACGAGGACATCTACCATGACAAAACCACGACACCCATCGTATGCTATGTGTTCGAGAGAGAAGCCTCTAGTGAAAACTATGGCCCCCGGGTCTACTTCAATTATATTATAAAAACCAAAAATACCTTGCTGCAATTTATTTACCTTTATTTTATTTTGCAATTTATCTATCTACCTATACAAGATTTGATCCTTGCAAGTAACGAGTTCAAGGGAATTGACAACCCTCTTGCCCGCGTTGGGTGCAAGTATTTGCTTTTGTGTGTGCGGGTGTTGTTCACGAGGCTTTGCGTGATTCTCCTATTGGTTCGATAAACCTTGGTTCTCACTGAGAGAAATACTTATCTCTACTATACTGCATCTCCCCTCCTCTTCGGGGAAAATCCCAACGCAGCTCACAAGTAGCAGACACGCGAGGGTAAGCACTGCGTGTGCACGTGTGGTGCTAGCTCGCGCTTCCTTCTTTCCTAAGTTTTCCATATTATAATAATTGTGTTATATCCAAAAACGCTACCGTCTCCCGCCACTCTCCCGATCAGTCTCCCGCCACTCCCCTATTGGTTTCTAGCCAACAACGTCAGCGGGCATAAAATGCTATGCGGTGACACACCGGCCATACAACAGTATACCCTTCCAAGTAGGACAAATTCCGAGCATGGCAACCCACCGAAGCTCGGGCCCCGTCAGCAACCTCCTCAACGAGGAGAACGAGCCAGAGCAGGCCAGAGAGCAAGAGCGGCAGCGCGCCGCCGAGCAAGAGTGGGTGCGCGCCATCGAGCAAGAGGGAGACGACTTCATTAGTATCTACAGACGTCTTGGTCACACTGGAGAGCAAAATCTGCAGCACAATGCCGCGCAAGAGCACTATAAGGCCACCCTTCAATGGATGTGGATCTTCGCTCCGAATGAGCTATGCGATACCCCCATCTTGGCTCCAGCTCCACCACTCGACGTTGGCCGCACCGTCAATATCCCAATTCCCCGCCAGGAATGGGCAGCGGCCGTCAGCGCCATAATTTCGCCAGACACCGACTGGGCTGTTGCCAGAGTCCGCGGCACCCGCGATGCCAACGCGTTGGTCTCTAATCTTGGCGACCGCCTTGGCCCGAAAGGTGACACCAGTGACAAAATAGAGCAAAATAGCTGTCGCATCTTGGAATTGTGCATCGCCGATGAAATAGCCAGGGAGGATGTCGGTATCGCGCTACAGCAGTTCCGCGAGCGTGTCAAATGTGTGGACGAAGATCTGAACCAGTTCATCTGCAGCCAAGAGTTACCGTAGGCAACGGTTGTGGTCATGGACTTCGGTCGGTTTAGGCCCTGCTTGTATCGGTTTTAGCCTAATTTTAGTGTATATTACTAGGTTAATTAGAATAGCCTGCTAGTCCGCTATATATAGTTTAGATGAAACATGTCAAAAATGTAATGAATATGCTCCTGTTTGGATGAAAACCATCTGGCTTATGTAGAAATTATCTAAGTTTTAATGGAAGTGGTCCACTATGTAAAGATTGCACATGGTTTCTAAAACCACAAACGTCTATGATACGGAGCAGGCCCCACACGGTGACCATCGGGATACACCTTATATATGCGAGGAGGCAACCCTTATCAGTAAGGTGTAGCTTCCCTTTCGGTAGCTGATTCAAATGGAACGCATAGGTTAAGCATGTTGTGGCTGGAGCAGTCTAAGGATGGGTGACTGGGTGGGAAGTTGCTATATCTCAAGCTTCATTTAAGTGATGTGATATGGTTATTACAGACATTTAGATGCTAAATGTCTGTAGTAACCTGACATGTCGACTAAATAAACCTTGAGGTCCTTGTTTTGTAAACTTTGAGAATGATTTTTTGTTATTTGTTGTTTTGAAAATTTGTTATTTCAACATATGGTGTGCCTTTTAATTTATTTCAATAAGATTTGTTGTTTTCAAAATTTTGAGAATGAAATTTGGTTATTTCAACATATAATGTGCCTTTCTAATGAATGCAATAAGGTTTGTTGCATTCATCATGTCGACTAATTTAACCTTGGTCCATGCATTACTGCAGGAAGGTCCTAATGCGACACATGTATAGGAGACCAATCGACCAAAGTGTGTGTGATGCATTAATCGCAAATGGTATGGTAATAAAACCGTCACCAATAAAACGAACTGTGTGCAATGGTGGATACATCAAGCACAATTCATACTAGAGTTGCGTGTGCGAATCATGGCATACAGTTGATCCATACAAACTATTTGCGTTGAGCCAAAACAACAGAAATGGTCAGCCAGATCAAGGTGTGTGCGATAGACGGCATACAGGTCACTCGGATGAACTGTTTGCGATGAGCCAAAACAACATAAACGGTTAGCCAAATGAATGTGTGTGCGATAGATGGCATGCACGTCACTTGGATGAATTGTTTGCGATAAGCCAAAATAAATGCAAACTATTCAGCTTAACAAGATGTATGTGATACACGGCAAACAGGTCAGTAATCACAATTGTGTGTGAAGACCGATAATAACACAGACAATTTCTGCTAATAAGCTCTGTGTGTTGTGGGCAAATGCTTGCTGGTATACAATTGTCAGCGACTGATGAAATCATCACCGTCGGGTTTCGTAGTTTAGTCCGTGTGCGATGTGATTTGCTCTGTCTGCACAACATCTATGCTTTGTCTATAGAACAACAACATATATACTTATAAGAACATGATTGCATAACCAAATTAAACATCCAATTACATAAGTGACTATACACAACATTCACACACACCTCAATAAACAATTACATGCATACTAAACTATGAGAAACGATCATCTGATCATCTACTTCTTGTGATGCCGTCGTCATTGCTCTGTGGCTCGATCCCTCACCTGGGGCAGGACGAAGGCACTTCCTCATGTCAACAATCCGCCTGTACATCTCGTAGCTTGTGTATGCGTCCTTGGCCGCGTACTTGACGTGTTCTTCATCCAGTCTCTCCACCCAGGCACTGTGCCAGGTAGTCTTGTTCTTCTTACACTCATCCTCTTGTTCTTGTAGTAGGGGTCGATGATGACCGTGGCAAGGTCAACCAGGGAGTCCTTCTTCTTCATGCTGCCCCAGACCTTGTACTGGCCTTGGATGTCGAAAAGCTTCTGGCAGGGCAAGCCTGAAGTCTCGAGCACCTTTAAATCATTGTCGGTGTCCACCATAGCGAACCTATAGTCGGGGTTGTTGATAGACCTGGCGAAATGCTCGCAGGGCCTTCTGGCCAGGGACTAGTGGTAGATGAGGACGTGATGGCACAAGCACAACTGGGCAACGACAACCTTCTGGTCATACCCGACACAACCGCCGGTGAACTCGAGGTCGAAGCCGACCACTTGGTACTTGTCCTCAGCAAGCAACTGCTCCATAGTGTGGATGGACCTCTGCACCGAGACCGGCTCGTTGGTGTACACCACCGAGACGTCCTTCCCCTCATGTGGGTGTCCACTACGTGAGGCGTGTGTCGGAGGGTGATCTCCAGACAGTGGGGACCAAGGATAGCCCATATTTGTTAGTTCGGCCAAGGGCTAAAACACTAAGCCAATCGACTCACAAAGATAGCAAAGGAGAACATGAACACAGGAAGATTTATATAGGTACATGCTGCCATCATGGCGTAAAACGCTACGTCCTATTGGTATTTCATATCAGCACAAGGATATAAGTGTTTGGGTGTACAAATGTGGTGGTCGAGGTGTGATAGGAAGTGGTCGAGTTACTAGGTAAAGTGCCCGAACAACTTTCTACCTTCTCTCTCTTTCTCTATCTTCTTCCTGCTAGTGCTTGTATGTGGGAGTTTGGTTGCTAGAGTGTGTAAGAGTTGTCTTTCATTCGACCACAGCCCTCCCCTTATATAGATCCGGGGGGTACCACACTTGTTCATGTTACTAAATTCAGTACATTGCACATATGAAGATATTCACCAGGCCTCATCCACTTGCTCCTGTCGATCAGTCAAGAGATAACCTGAGACTGCGTCGGATCAGGTACTCGAGTACCTTCCCCGATGTGATGCGCTGCACGAGCCTCCTGTCTTTACTGATGGCCAGCGTCCCGTCTTGTCTCGCACCTCCCAGGTCATTGCGATGATGGCCCTAAGTGTAGCCCTTCACCTGCTATGCTGTAGCCTAGTCAGGCATTCAAAGCCTGGTCGGTGGAGTGTGCTGCAAGGCCAGCCTTGTTTAGCCGACGCATGTCCTGCCAGCTCGGGGAGACAACTCCCGTGTGCGTCATGGATGATGTTGTGGGGTGGGTTGTGTTGGGAGCCTGATATCTTCCTAATTAAGGCTTGCGATTGGAGGGGAATTTCCTCGGCATACTACCTGTGCCATCCTTCTAGAGGCGCTTGACCACATTTCTAACATCGACCGGTGGGATAAATTCTCCATGGTATACCCTGGTTTTTACTCCTCCAACAGTAGCCCCCGGCCCTGCCCCGAGCAGGGTGCTCGGGGCGGGGGTGTAAAATTGCCTTCATGTCTGTCTCTTTGGCCCTCCTCTTGGTCTCATGGTATGTTGCTTGCTGATCCTATACTTCTATCTCACGTCGCTCCATTTTTCCTTTCCTTCGTCTTCGCGCTCGCCTTTGTTTTCACCTTCGTCTTCGTCTTTTCTTCCATCTTTGTCTGCGGGTGCGTCTTCGTCTTTGTCTTCACTCCCTCCTGCGTCTGCGTCCTTGTCTTCATTCCTGTCTGCGTCTGTGTCCGTGTCTTCATTCCTGTTTGCGTCCGTGTCCTCGTCTTCATTCCCGTCCGCGTTTGCACCTTCGTCTTCTGGCCCTACTTGGTCATTGACTGAGGTTATCCCTTCCCCGTCGATTTGTAGATGACTACTTCCGGTTGGGAATGAAATAACATCACCAAGATAGGGTGACCATGGTTCCCCGTCAGTTCGCAGGGGACTGCCCCTGGTGAGGGAAGAATTATGGCCAAGGTGGTGATAAGGGCGTCCCTCATCAGGAACGTCCTTATGCCAAAGTTTTTGGGGCGGGAACAAGGTACCCCTCGTTAGAGGCACTTGTTCCCTAAGGTTTTGGTGGTCCCCCGTCAGTTTGCAGCGGACTGCTCCTGGTTGGTAGGTGTTTTGGGGGAGGAGAAGGTTCCCTCCATCAGTATGCGGTGGACTAGTCCTGGTTGGAAGTGGTATTACCTTCTCCTTTGAAAGGATTGATATGGTTGACTAGGGGGTGAATAGGCAACTACCAATTTTTAGCTTTTCTTAACAAACTAGGTTTAACAAATAGGCTATCTAGATACGCAACTAGGTGTGCAACCTATATGATGCTAGCAACCACAACAACACAAGCAAGCAAAGGATACAATACAACTAAAGCTTGCGCAAAGTAAAGGTAAGATGTAACCACAAGTGGAGCCGGTGAAGACGAGGATGTGTTACTGTGGCACCCCGGCTCAGAGCAACCGGTTTACCTTGCATTGCCAGCCCAGAGATCAAGTCTTCTGGCAACACACAACAACTTGGTACAGAAACAACCGATTTATTGATCTCTTAGCGGATACAAAGGTTCACATATTACATGATACGAGGCCAAGCGGCACACACGGTGCGGCTGCACTTATGTACATTATTTAGTGGACATCTCAGGGCCTCGATGAAAGGGAACTACTACGCGGCAGCGGAACGAAGATGTAGCGGAACTCCACTCCACAGGGACACTGCTGGGACACGGCCTAGATCGCGACATACTGCTCGACATCAACACCATGCACGGCTTCTCCTGCATCTGGCATGATAAGCCATGTGAGTACTTTGAATGTACTCGCAAGCTCACAGCAAACAAAACAAGTGCGACAAACAATAACAAGGCATTTAACAAGTTTAATGCATGAATATGATACTACCCAACATGAGGTGTGCGTGAAACATTGCCATGGTCCTCGGGACCAACTTACCATCTCGGGGTTACCGCGTAACCACCGTTCATAACTTACCAACGTGATCCTTACTTGATCACATTCATACCTTTCATAGTGATCCTTACTCGATCACCACTTCTGCATGTGCCATCTTGTGAGTCTTAGTGTGCAAGTTAATTATATCTGTTGACCCACGGTGTGACCTACTATGAACTGTGTCCATATCCGAGGACGCGGCTATCGATAGATTATACACTCTGCAGAGGTTAGTACACTGTACCCACACCACGGAACTCATGGCCTCGTGCTCCCATTCGGGTGGACCAATGACATTCCGACAAACCAATCTATTGCATGACACTCTCCCGGCCACTCCGACAAACTCCCCTTTGGGCTATGTCCTGGGTGACCCCGGTGTCAACATGTGACACCCGCCACCTCTGTGGCTGCCACCGTCGTGGCCAACATCAATCTTGTCCCAAACGGGGACCTTGGTACCATCAAAACTCGGGTCATCAAGGTTATGACTGCCTACCGGGCCAGGGTAGCGCCAGAGCACAACCTTCCCTCGTAGGAGGCACCGGCGAGAGGCATGACAATAGACCGCATTAGGGCCTCCCCATCCAGGCAAGTGTGGTTGCACTGGTGAGCTCGATTCGGTGGCACCATGACTCGATCAACAGCATGTTCAAGTTGAATTATTATCAAGTTTAACTTGAAAAGAAAATGATTCGAGCCATAGTGTGTGAAGGGATGCACGGGTCACGATCATGAAAGATGAATGCATTATACTACCATATGAACATATGAACATATGACATGATTCCTACTGCACACTATCAATAAAACATGTAACTTACTGCATATTATCATAATGATAAGAACAAAGTATATGCAAGAAGATTTATATAGCAAGTTATTTTAAATAGTGAATAAATGATGAATTTAATTCAATAAAACCAAAGTCATTGCAATGCCACCCTTGCATATGAATGTTGTGGCTTGCCTTGGTTCAGAGGAGTGCCACAGTACTCCTGACCTTCTCCAACACAATTAGAAGCTTCTGAAAAAAAAATTAAATGCAAAAAGAAAATGTCACATACTACTGTTTATTGCACCAGAAATTCTCAACAGCAAGAAAAATTCTGAAACTTGGCATACAGAAACTTTGGAATTTTACAAACCAGTAGCAAAAAGAATCATCTCATTTGGACTTATAGATAAAAAGTTGTGGCTGGTCAAAGTTGGGTTAGAATCTGGTCAAATCTGATTTAAACAGAAAATCCCAGAACGGGCCACGTCGAAGACGTATTCTGAGAATACGTTTCCACTTACATACCGATTCGAGCGAGAGAGAGGGAATGACAGGTGGGGCCCTGGTTCGATTTAAAAAGAGAGAGAGATGGAGGCAGAGCTCGGCGGCTCTGTCGCCGACGTTTCTCCGGCGAGGAGACGTCGGCGATCATCGGAGAGGAGGGGGATGGGTTCAGCTCACCGAGACGGTCACGCACGTACCCAAAGTGTGAGCTGCGGTGGTCGGATGGCGTCGCGGTGATCTTCTCCAGAGACGGCGGCGGCGGAGCTGATCGGGATCGTCGTTTCCGGCGACAATCCGGCGAGCTCTTGGTACCGTCGTGCTCAGGAGGTTGCTACGGTCTCAGTGGTGGCAGTGGTTGGAGCTGAGGTGGACTAAAATGAGTGAACGGAGGAGGAGGATCCGCGGCGGTCGCCAGCGAGGTGTGAAGGACAGAGGCCTTCCCGGCGTTGCCAACAGCTTGTGGAGCTCGATTTGAAGGTGGAGAGGGGGTTTGGGATGGCTAGAATGAGCTGGGGAGTGCTGCATTTATAGGAGAGGGTGAGGCAGAGCTTGGGCTCCGCCGGAGTTGAGCGGCAGGGCGACCTGGGGGTGGTGAGGACTCGGGTGAGCTCGGAGACGACGCGGACGGGTCCAAGCATAGTGCTTGCACGCGCGCGTGGGCGCAGGCGCACTAAGAGGAACAGGGTCGCGCGTGCACGCCACTGTACCAGAAGCTAGCACCGTGGCCGCTTCCGGCGTGCTCGCTGCCGGCGTCGGGGAGGTGCAGGGAGGGGTTGGGGTGGCACTCGGGTGTTGGATGAGTGGACTAGACACGTTGCGGTGGCGCGAGAGGAGAGGTTGGACGGCGGCCGACCTGACCCGAAACGCAGAGCGCGGCGAGTGACCGTCGAGCACCTTGCGCACGCGCGGTCACCGCGTGCACTGGCACGGGGGTGGCTTTCGGCGCTGCCAAAGCGTGTCCTCGGTGTTGTCCCTTCAACACTTTGCCAAGAAATGCGCTGGGCTTGCCAAATGGTGCAATGGAGGTGACAAGAGCTAGCTCAAAAGTTTCTGGACAGAAACTTGCTCCAAATGCTGGGGACAAACAGTTGGGTGGTTTGGGCTGATTTTAGGCGTTTAAGCATCACTTAGGAGGGTGATCAAGTTGTAAAAATTTCAGCTTAAAAGGATCAAGGAAAAATATAGTTGCTTCACAATGTGCTCTTTCTGACCAGAAGCAAAAACATTTTCCCTGGCTGAAATTTTCCAAATGACCATAGGATATTTTTGCATGGGGAGGTGTGGCATGATCCAAAGAATATTTGGGAATTTTCTAGGATTTTTCTGGACAATAAAAATAGGGGTTGCTTTGGAGCTTAGAGAGAAAAGAGGCATTTTCAGAGAGAAAAAGGGGTATAATGCCATTAAATAAAAATACCCAATGGCATTATAATGAGATGGATGAGGTCTAGGGAAGGTGTATGGATGATAGAACCCACTTGGAAGAAAATCAAAAAAGAATCCAAGTGGTAAGTCCAAAAGAAATGACAGAAAACCTCAAAAGCAAATCCAAATAAAAGAAAAAGACAAAATCCAGGGTGTTACAGTTACCGAAGTTCCTTCCCTTTGAAGGGAAGTACGTCTCCATTGGAGTGGTGTGGAGGCACAATGCTCCCCAAGAAGCCACTAGGGCTACCGTATTCTCCTCACACCCTCGCACAATGCAAGATGTCGTGATTCCACTAGTGGTGCCCTTGAAGGCGGAAACCGAACCTTTACAAACAAGGTTGAGGCTCCGTCCACAACCGAATTGGAGGCTCTCAACACCACCACGGAGCTTCACTACAATGGAATGTGGCTCCGAGGTGACCTCTTCCGTCTAGGGTGCCCAAACACCCAAGAGTAAAAAAAATCCACACAAGAAAGTATGGGGGAATCAAATTTCCTTTGGTGGAAGTGTAGATCTAGGTCTCCTCCTTCAATCCCTAGCAAATCAGTAAGTTTGAGTGGCTAGGGAGAGAGATCATGCAAGAAACCTTGAAAGGCATTAATGGAGGAGAGAGAGAGGCAAGAGGTAAGGAGGTAGGTGGAAGAACCACCCCCTTATATAGTGTCCCCCAAATCCAACCATTACAGCAATTTTTACACTACAGCGGTACAACCGCTATAAGTACCTGTACAACCGGAAAACACGGGGTACCCTGCAGAAACCTACCGAGAGGTACAACCAGTGGAGTGGCCAGTAGTTCTCATCGTCAAGAACAACCGGAACAACCATTCCACCACCGCCCAACAACCGCTTCGCAACAGATGGGGATCACCCCAATAGCGGTAGTTGGGGTGGTGGTTGCACCCGTGCAAACGCCAGGACCAAGCACGGGTGGTGGCTACGTCTCGAGCGATACAACCGCTCCGGACCACCAGTAGTACCGCTCAAAACGATTTGACCGGAACAACTGGGCCACCACCGCCCAAGAACCGCCCCACGACAGAGCCCAGTTTGGTGGTAGGGCGGTACTAGACCGGTACAACCACCTGAAGCTACTCCCAGGGTTGGCCAGATCATAAGCGGTACAACCGCCCGGAGGCAGCAACCCTAGGGTATCACCCCTGGGGTGGTAGTTGCACTAGACGTACTGGCCAAGCGATACAACCACTCGACCCAGGGGTACAACCGCCGGGGAGTAAAAACCACTGCTTTGGTAAGAGATTGAGGACCTCTCTCTCTATGAACGGACGGATATGTGGTGGGTGGAAAAGGAATGTGTACGTGCATTGATTCTCCCAATACCTTCTGATGTGGATTCCCTCTCAATAGCACGGGTTTCCTACCAAAGAAATAAACACGTAGAAAACATCGTCTTCGTTCTTTTCTGTCCGGAGGGAATGCCTAATCGTCTTGTACCAAACAAAGTGTACCTAAAGAACTTGGCACACGATTAGTCCACAAGGTTGGTTGTCATCATCACCAAAACACTAAGGCGGGAAACGCCCTAACAATCTCGCCCTTTTTGGTGGATGATGACAACCACAGGATTTGCACCGGAGGTCTAGAAAATATAGACGGCCCCCCCTAGATGTGTGCGCTCTCTTGATTTGCTTTTGGAATGCAAAGTGCTCACATAAGGATCAATGCTCCCCCTAGATTTTATAGACCAACCAATGAGTACAAATGAAATGAATAGACGATAAGCATGCATTTGTACGAGATAAGAGGTAGAGCAAAAATAAAGGGAAACAATAATAAGTAAGCTCTACTAGTATACGAGACAAGATTAACGATAGCAAGATAAATCGGGATCGCATGTCTCACACCTTGCACAAAGTCTCCGCACACAAGAAGTTCACAAGCCAACTCAACGCAAATAAAGGTTCAACTCGAAGCAAATGACCACACCCATGCAAATCCCGATACCTAATGGAACTCTCTCCCCCTTTGGCATCGAGACACCAAAAAGGAAAAAGGCGATGCTAATGCCCCAGAGCTCAGTAGTCCTCCTCTGACTCCTCGGTCTTGTCTGGATCACCACCATCAGACTACTCGTCGTCCTCCATAACATCATCAGTGGCAGCAGCTGAGGTGGAGGTAGGAGGATAGCCAGAGGCCTCATCATCCATCCAAGTGCTATGCTCAGAGATCCACTTGTCCTCGGGAGTGATGCTCTTCTCGGATCCACTGGTCACTGGAATGTTGAGGTGCTTCATCATCGCAATCTGTCCGCGTCGAGCTTTCTTCTCATTCGCATGTGCCTCATAGAGCTTCTTCTGAATGTGAGTCCGCAAGCAAAAGGTCTTCTTCACCTTAGTGGTGAGCTTAGTCACCCAGGAGGGCTTGGCTCCTGACTCAAGCTCAAAATCATCATCATCAGAGGTGGCATATACATCCTCGGGATCATCAGCAGGAAAGCGAGGCTCAGCATGTTTCTTCTTTTTGAGTTGCTTGACCTCGTGCACAGTGAGGTTGTCCGGTGATGAGAGAGGCTCTCCAGGCCTGCGAACTGCCCATACAGAGTTCAGAAAACACATGACAAAAGGAGCATATATGGGACACTTCCGGTAAATGACCATGTTGTACATCTCCTCCCACAGCCACTTGGATACATCAAAGGTAGCACCAGAGCCCACTTTGGTCTTCATAGCTACTAGCAGATCCACTAGATAACCATAGATCTCATCCTGATTCCCAACCTTGGGCAGAAGCACATTTATGAACACACAATGCATAATATCATAAACCTTCTCCAAATCCTTGCACTCACCAAGCACACCACGCCCCCGAATGTACAAGGGGGCAAGCTTGTCCTTAGCCATGGAGGTGGGACGGTCGTGAGGAAGGATGCCACCATTCCCGGTGAGACCGGTATCATCATATCCAAGAGCATTGCAGAAAACTCTCCAAGGAACCTGAAAGAACTCATCACGACACATGAAGGACAAAGCACGAGCCTCATCATTGCCGAAATGGATGGTGGCATAGAACTAATGAATAAGCTGCACATCAAAGTCGTAGTTTATAGACATGAGCTTGATCAAGTCAAACTCCTCGCACAAAGCCAAGGCCTCACCAAAGTAATACATGTTGCTTCTCCAGTGATCAAGGTCAATGGTCCACTGCTTGGCGTACCGGTTCTTGTGATGCTTAAAAAGCTCATGCATGATCCTCATTTGCATCTCATTCCTGAACTGAACAGTGGTCCACCGAGGAGCGATGGGGACCTCATAGGGATTTTGAATGCGGAACTTTTCCCTATTCGGTTGGTTCCATCTGTGCATAAGCAAGGCCACGCGTTGTTTGGCAGCTACAGACTTCTCTCGACGGGTCGGCATGGTGGGAATCACCATTTCCTCTTCTTCCATTGTGTCATCGGTGCGCTTGCACCTACGGGCTCACTTCTTGGTCTTCTGACGAGGAGCAGAGCGAAAACTAGAGCCACCTGCACACACACACACACGGGAAGCACACAAGATAACCCAGAAAAGATGAGAGGATTGCACACAAGAAAGAAGGAATAGATTACTTGTGAACAAGAGAAAACAAAACAGTGCTACGAGGTTCAGAAATGCCGGTTGTACCGGTCCTCCAACCGGTGGTACCGCTGAGGCGGTTGTACTGCCCATGATGACTGGTTGTACCGCCGTTTATGAGCAGTTCCACCCGTGGGACAACAGGTGCAAAAGGGATTCGAATCTAATAGCAGTATTTCTTCTTCTAAAGATGCACAAACAACGGAAAGTAGTATAGAGATCTCTTCCAACCAATAGTTTAACCAAAAACGTGGGATATCAAGCAATGCCCTAGCAATGTTGGATTCAAAGATTGAAACCAAGAGAGAAGGAAAACGGGGCATTAACGGTATCCATGGGAAGAGATCGGGGAGGAGGTGGCCTCCACGGCGCGGATCCGAGAGAGACCAACAGATCCGAGGTGCCGGAGGGCACTCTAGGGCGAGGAAGACGACGGCCGACGGCTAGGGCACGAGAAGAGGACGGGAACGAAGGGGAAAAGAAGATGCCCCTTCGACCCGAGCCCTTAAATACCTGCCCAGACCGCGGAGCGGTTGTACCGCTGTAAAGAGCGGTTGTACCGGTCATCAAGAACAACCGCTCCACCATCGCCCAACAACCGCTCTGCAACAGATGGGGATCACCCCAATAGCGGTAGTTGGGGCGGTGGTTGCACCGGTGCAACCACCAGGATCAAGCACGGGTGGTGGCTAAGTCCCGAGTGGTACAACCGCTCCGGACCACCGGTAGTACCGCTCAAAACGAATTGACCGAAACAACCAGGCCACCACCGCCCAAGAACTGCCCCACGACATAGCCTAGTTCGGTGGTAGGGCGGTACTGGGCCGGTACAACCGCCTGAAGCTACTCCCAGGGTTGGCCAGATCATAATGGCACAACCGCCTGGAGGCAGCGGTACAACCGCAGGCATCAACCCCAGGGTATCACCCCTGGGGCGGTAGTTGCACCAGACGTACCGGCCAAGCGGTACAGCCGCTCGGCCTAGCGGTATAACCGCTGGGGAGTAAAACCCACTGCTTTGGTAAGAGTTTGAGGACCTCTCTCTCTACGAACGGAAGGATATGCGGTGGGTGGAAAAGGAATGTGTACGTGCATTGATTCACCCAATACCTTCTGATGTGGATTCCCTCTTAATAGTATGGGTTTCCTATGACCAAAGAAATAAACACATAGAAAACACCGTCTTCGTTCTATTCCGTCCGGAGGCAATGCCTAATCGTCTCTTGCACCAACCAAAATGTACCTGAAGAACTTGGCACATGATTAGACCACAAGGTGGGTTGTCATCATCACCAAAACACTAAGGTAGGAAATGCCCTAACATCCTTGCTTCCCCCGCACTGGGCCTTGAGGTCCCCTCGTCAGTTTGCGGCGGACCGCTCCTGGTTGAGGGGCACCTCCCCACCTGTCGACGGATGACTCACCACCGACTGGGACTCCTGTACCTCAGAGTCCTGGGGCCCCTCCCGCCCGGTTCTATGGATAGAACCGGCGCAGGTGATTGATGTTCCATGAGTTGTGTATAGTGCGCCCGTCCTGTGCCCGTAAGCGGACAACCCCAGGTCGAGCGACACTAGTTACAACGAACGATCCTTCCCACATAGGGGATAGCTTGTTTTTCCCTTCTCGAGTTTGAATCCTTCTCAGGACCAGGTCCCCCACGGACAACTCTTGGGGCCGGACCTTGCTTTGATGATACCTTCTCAAACCTTGCTGATATCGAGCTGCCCGGATCGCAGCTTGGCAACGGAAGCCCTCAATTAAACTGACGTCTTCTAGCCTCCGTCGGGGCTGGTCTTCTTCCTGATAGGCTTGTACCGTTGAGAGCTATGCACCAGTTCGGTGGGGATGATAGCCTCCGCCCCATACACCAGGAAAAAGGGGTCTCCCCAGTGGCTTTGCTTTTCGCCGTTCGCATGGCCCATGGGTCTGATGGGAGTTCGTCTACCGACTTTCGTCCATGTTTTCCTAATTTGTTGAATGTCCTTGTTTTAGACCCTCTCAAGAGGGCCCCATTGGCCTTTTCCACCTTCCCATTGCTGCTGGGGTGGGCCACGAAGGCGTAACACAAACGAATCCCGAGCTTCTGGCAATAGTCCGTGAAGGCTTGGCTGGTAAACTGCGTCCCGTTGTCCGTTATAATGCGGTTACACTACAAAAAAAAATACACATCCGTGACATTATGGCCCGAACTATAACTTTTTCTGTCATGGTTATGACACTTCTATGACGATAATTGTGACAAAAACACGTATCATCATAGATGTGGTGGGCTCTATCGGTGTAAGTAAAACTGGGGTATTACTAACCCGGAAAGAAGAGCCTTGACAACAAAGGCAAAGATATTTTCTCCGTCCGGAGGATGCGCTTGGAGACCCTGATGGATCCGCTGGGCTATAGCCCGGGTTATCAAGAGACACTACAAGAGACGGGTACAGGTCGCCTTCGGGAGGCCCCTCACAGGGCCTTTCCGGGAAGGCACTTTGACAAGTCACCAACCAGACGGGAGGGATGGTTCGTGACTCTAGAGACCACGCATTGGCCTATACCAGGAAATACTGCTACTAGCGTGAGGAAGTCTACTGAGGTTGAATGACTAGTCCTCGTGTGTGAGATCTTTGCAAGGACCCTTGCGGCTCAAGCCATCTACGACGGCTACAGTAAGATTCACCTCCTACACACGACCGCTACAGTGGTAGTACTTCACCACCGCCCGACGAATGCCGAAGGAGGCAGGTAAGTGTCTGAGGGGTAACTCGCTGCCCCGGAAGGACATCATCATCACTCGTGCAAGCATGCCATGGGCGACCACGCCCCCGCGGTACAGGCTACACAAGTCTACTCTAATGTATATTCGGCTATCGGTGCCTCCGGCAAGGCCTCCCTTGACACTATAAATAGGGGAGGCCAAGTCTTCGGCATGCCCCAAAGCCATGCATGGGATTCACGTAGAAGCCCCTAAAAACAGTACTGAAAATTGGTACCTCTGCTCGAGCACGGGCGCACGGTGCTCCGGCGAAGTTGGCGAGATTGGAAGCTTCAGGCGCAGTAATTTCAAGAAGGGAAACTTGCAATTTAGTCGGGATTTCAGTCGAGGGGCTCGCGAACCTTTTATGTCAAAGGAGGGCAGTTCGGGTGTAATCCGCGTTGGTCATGTCGTGGCTACGTGTTCGAGCAGTTCTCCTACGCTGACATAGCAGGGATCCGATCTGAATCCTGGTAATCTCAATCCCTTCAGGAAAAGCCTACCGCTGCATCAAAACAACCATTTCAATATTTAAAATTTTCAATAACATAACATAACATCCATCAATAGCGACATGCAGGGCCATCGATGGGCTATGCCAGGTGTCCGGTTTTACTATGCGTTGCTGATATATCTTCTGAATATGTGCCGATAGATAAAAGAGAAAAAAAGGTGAACCCTCTGCTCATCTCCTCATTCGTCCTCTCCCTCCTCGAGTGTGCACTAGGGTTACCGCCGCCGCCCCATCCAAGCTTCTCCTCATCTCCACTCTCTCGCCGGCTAGGGATAGAGGGGCAGCCGTCATCCACCTCGAGGCAGAGGGGTGGGCAGAAGAACGACCGGCGTTCAACTCTTCTCGTTTTTCCTCCGCAGAGTGGCGGCTAGGGTTATCGCCGCTGCTGCCGCCGGCGACTCATCCCGGCTCCCACACGACTAGCAGCTCTCTTCATCCACCATTACAAAATCCACTCTCGAGGAAGTGATCCACCGCGTCCCCATCCTCCTCATCCATGGCTGTCGCATGAGGTCAAGCGGGTGACGCAGGTGATCGTGGGGAACTAAGGGAGTGTTCGGTTCCTCTCCGCTCCTTTAACTGCGCTCTCGGAGCGGACCAGACTGCACCTCATTTTGACGGAGCTGCTAGCACCGAGCTCCACAACTCCGCGGAGTGGAGAGATTTCGAACAGGGCCTAAGACGCCGCGCCTCTACAAGTGACTTCTCCATCGCTCCTGACCCACGGCGTAGAGCCGTCCCCTCCACCGGGTCTCTTCATTGTGCCACGTCGCCACGCTATCCTTTTTTTTTTCTCTGCTCCACCGCACACTCACGCCTGAGTAGCTCGCGCCGGCGATGGCTGCCACCAACTCCGCGCGCTATCCCCCGCGCACTGCTGCTTTGCTGCACTGCGGATGCGCGCGCTCATCCTCTCTTTTTTCTTGGTTCCTCTCCACCGGCGAGCCGTGACACGGCGACGGCGCGGCGCTGCGGATATGGCCGGCGGCGATGTTCGGTAGGAGACAGCCACATATGCTACATCCAGGGGTGTTGGTTTTTGCTGGGATAGGCCCGCTGTGCTTCATGCATCAACGGTGGCCAGCAGCTACCCATGCTGCAACCAGCAGCTCCCGGCGACGGAGATGACGGCCTCCCGGTGCTTCAATCGGTGAGTTTTTTTTGTTGGAACCGGCCGGTGAATAGCTACATCCACATTAACAAATGCTGAAACCAGAGACCGTCAAGTCATTTTTGCGGCGCGAACGTTTGATTTTGCTACAACCGGCAGAAATTTTGCTGGATCCGGGGATAGTTTTTGCTGCAACTGTCGACGGCGACGCATCATTTTTTGCTGGAACCGGTTATGCTTTTTGCTGGCACTAGTGATTCTTTTTGCTACTACAGGCAATACCAGGATTTTGTGTTTTGCTGAGATTTCTCCTTTTTGCTGGAACACTACGGTGGAACCCGACGGCGGGGAATTTTGCTACAAACGGCAGCTATTTTTGCTGGTACTGGCACCTGGAGATGCTGGGGATGATGGGGGGCAAGGGATCCTGCATCCGGCACCCACCGGCGCCGGAGACTATGCAGGGCGTTTGCCGTCGCGAGCAGTTGCGAGACGGGACTACCCCGGTAGCCCGAGGTGGACGCAGGTGCCGCGTCAGGATAT
Organism: Elymus sibiricus; assembly: GCA_039707655.1. NCBI lineage: Eukaryota > Viridiplantae > Streptophyta > Magnoliopsida > Poales > Poaceae > Elymus > Elymus sibiricus. The sequence continues at coordinate 129,305,156 of CM077666.1, read as the reverse complement.
GCTGCGGGGGCTTTCTCACCCGGCGCTTTCAAGCAGCGCTGCGAGCAGCCTCGCCGGCATGTCGAGGGATGGCGAGTCGTTGCAGCATCGGGGAAGGAAGGGGAGCGGTGCCGCCATGAACGGCGCCTGTTCCTGCGATGAGTTGGGGTACGCTGACGCAGGGGTAATCACACGGCTGTAAATACTTTAATCACAGGGCTGCGCGGCGACCGGCGCCTAGCACTGCCCTTTTGTTATTGTTAGATTCACGCCGATTTGATTGTTTTATATAGAGATTACATTATTTGGTCGCACCTCTAATGATTATGGGTAATTTCTATACTTCAGAGTCTGTTTTTTTACATGGTTGGTACAGAGTCTCACATTTATAATCTAAAGAAAACTAAACAGTCAGGACTTTTGTTATTCCTGATTTCTCTTTGCTTTGAGTGCAGAAGCAGGATGCTTGATGGAAGAAATGTTAGTAACAATGCTCTAATCTTTCCACTAACTGCCAGTAAATCGATATAAGGATTTGGTACTGTTTTACCATGCAGGTAATACATTCCAACTTCCATTGAACAACATAACTCTACAACATTTTGTTTTCACAAAACTAACTTGTGAGAGATTACGCTCTACAAATTGTTGGCTTTATTTTGCAAAGCAAGCAATAGTAGTACTAATTATGACGAAGAGTAGGACAAGCCGTTGTGCAGGTCATATCATGGGGTTAGTGACCTGAAAGTTGAAGCAACAATATATGCAGAATATAGAGTCGGGTTTGCACCAGCACTCATTCTGGAATTAGTTTGGGTTCTGTTATGATACCAAGAGTCTGTAGGTAAATATCACTAAAAGTGTAATCAAACATCCAACCTTTCAGAACCATTTTATGCATCTGTACTGTATCCATTCACACCAGGATGGATGATTAAATAAACAGAGAGAGACAAAAATATTAAGAGTTTAAGTGTCCATTTTTCCTTAGACCTCCTGCTGCTATTTTTTCTATTTTGTTCTTAATTTAGCCCCAATCTCTTTTTTTTTTTTGCTTTCCCTGTTACTTTGTGTTTACCTCGATTCGAATTCTTCCACCAACAATGTGTTACATAGTTGTACACTCCTAATCACTATGTGCGGTATGTACTGCAATTTGTCCATCATTCTAATTTTCTCACTTATTAATTAACCATTTCCCCCCGTTTTACTGAGAGGCCTCTAAGCTTTTTACTATTGGAATATGCTTCCTTTATATTATCAACTATGGCATGCAAGAGACTAGGGATGGATGACATTATTGATAGAGCTTGTGAGGTTGATCGTGCTGGAGAGGCGATACTGGAATACCTTTTACTTCTTCCAGATCAAGATTTGCGTATTATGGGGTACCAAAATGTACGAGAAATGATAGCTATTTCAGCTTGGTATCTATGGTGGGAGAGACGGAAATTAGTGCACAAGGAATTAATTCAGAATGCAACTCAGATATCAATGGGGATCATAGCCCTTACATACAATTTTGTAAATGCATCATCCTCAAAGGCGTCCATGAAAAAGGGGGGTTGGCATTGTCCTCCTAGGGGTTTCGTGAAACTCAATGTTGACGCCTCCTTTGACCATGACATGCTGAAGGGTACGATGGGGGCAGTCTTGCGAGACGACAAAGGTAGGTTTATTGCAGGAGGAAATGGAAAGATCGACCATTGCGCGGATGTTCTGATGACAGAAGCATTAGCTCTCAAATTTGGACTAACATTAGCGCAAAGGGCGGGGTGCAATCGCCTAATCATCAACTCAGATAATCTGGAGGTGATTGAGATCATGCAGGACGGAGGACAGTCAACGGGTGCGGCGGCGGCAATTTTCGATGACTGCTTTCACTATGCATGTGATTTTATCATGACTAGATTAGGGGCAAATAAAGTAGCACATGAACTTGCTAGATTAGCTAGATTTTCTTCAACTTCGGATTGGTTTGAGGAGCCTCTCAATGAAATTGTAATGATCCTCACAAACGATGTACTGGTTATTTCTAACGAATAAAGTTTCGCTTTAACTCAAAAAAAAACTATGGCATGCAAGAGGTGGCTGCTATTCATAGGTTCTAGATCAGCCATGGTAGTTAATAATCTGGTATTGTGTGGAACTATAGTATATTGGTTACTTTGTTAGTTGTAGGTAAGCGAGAGTTTATACTGCTGATGGTTTGTTACAACTCTTAAAGATGATATAACATGTAGAAGAGACAAGGTGATTCCTGGATAAATGCTCTATGCCTAGAACTGATATGGACTTCGTTTATGCTTCTAGATGAAGTTATCCATCCTGCTTTCTTTAATCTGAATGCTAACTCTAGGTAAGAAGGACATTTAATCCCACCAATTTAAAGTACTATGCCAAGTTTATTCGAACTAGATACAAACAAAAATATACATTTGTGCTGACTTTCTTTGGGGAGGGGGTGGGGGTCTTATATTTTATCTGCTAACCTCAATTGTAAATTTTATCTTGTCATATTTTTTGTACGAAAGACACAATTTATATTTGCAAGTATGTTCACTTCAACTAGGTTCGTGTTTGGTCAAATCAATTTATGGGGTGTTTGTTCACATTAGTTATCCAAGCATCAATATACATGCTTGGATAACTGATAAGAAAACAAAAGGTTCCATGCTTGAATTTATGGGGTGTTTGGTTGCAGGATCACGTGCGTGGATTAAGATTTCAGCCATGGGTGACTTGGACTTCATAGCTGGGGCATATGCGACAGGTAATCTACAAGCTTCTTGTTAAATTGATTGGCAAAATAGTTTAGAAAACATGTTTCTATTTTGAGCCCTCCATGTTTGGAATTCCATCCATTAGCAATAGATTCTGCAGGTATCTATTCGAGATATGGGAGCTTTGCTGGTGACCTTGAAGGCTTGTGCTAGTGGTATAATCTGTTTGAGGATTCCCATGTGGAGTCTCCCATGGGATTGTGCAAGTTCCCTTATGAACAACTTGCACTTCCATCTCTGGAAACAGAATTGTCAAAGACATCTTGGTATCCCAATGGCAGAACTATCGTTGGCTGACTAAGTAGTGATCGTCTGCAAAAATAGGGAACTTGTACAATTCTTATGCCAATTTATCTGGATCTCAGTTTTCAACATGATTAATAGCGAAGAAGCATCTTACATTGAAGCTAGAGAAGTACTAACGAGTGATGAAGTGATGAGTGATGATGAATGCATCTGTTTTAAAAATAGCATGGCCTGTGCCGAGGTGCTTACCGATGTTGGTACCAATTATTTTGGGTCTGCGTATCATGGTCTGGGTTTGTGGGCTTGCCAAACATGTATCCAACCAAAGCATGTTGCTTAGCAACTAAAAATGTTGACGATGACTGAAGCAAAATTCCAAAGATGATAACAATATATAATGCATCACTTTTGCCACTGTAACTTCTACGTAGAAGACAGATCTATTCTAATAATGCCAATAAACCAAAACTCTTGTTACTTTGTTAACCCAGAGTCAAGTCATCAGTGATACAAACTTGTCGGAACTTCCAAACAGTAGTCTTCCATAGTCTGATCAGGTTGACTGCAATATTTGTCTACTTCTGCACAATGGATATGAACTCCACATTTTTGAATATCATGCTGCATGCTGCTCTTTCTGATTATAGTTTTAGATAACATCACTTTTCGAATGGACCATGACTTTTTGCCTGAGCGCATACTGTTTATTCTACGCGCTGGCCCATCGTACGTGTGCGCCTTGTTGTAAGCAACCGACCAGCCACGGGTGCTTGCGCCAGTTTCTCCACTGCGTGTCAAAACTGATGGTAATAGTGGGTCTAATTATAGTAATAGGAACAGGATGCATTACTAGCATGAGTATCTATTCACTCCGTGTCAAAATAGGTAGTAACATTGGATCTAATTATAGTAATATATACATGATGCATTACTAGCATTAGGTCTCCCCCCTCCATGTAAAAGTCAATGGTAATATTAGGTCCAGTTATAGTAATTCAAACATAAGGCATTACTGTCGTGGAGTTCTGCATGTATGTGAACATGATGCATTACGAGTAGTAAGATAGAACTTACTATTAGTAGTAATGGTAAAGGAATTTAATTCCATTACTATATATGCTAGAACATTTACCACTTCATTAGCATTAGTGTTGTGGGGCGAAAGTGCAGTATGTGGACATGGTAATGGAATTAACTTTCGTTACTGTGTAGTATATAACATTTGACAACTGCATATAGCGACAGAGCTGCAGCGGAGGTGTGGTATGTGTAGATGGTAACAAAATTTAATTGCATTACTATATGTACTAGAACATTTACCACTGAATTAGCGGAAGGTCTGCGGGGAGGGACGTGTGGTATATGATGGTAACCGATTTTGATCGCGTTACTATAGATAGTCATAGAGTAGCGGGGCGGAAGTGCGTTTGTACTATATGGTAATGGGATTTAATTGTGTTACTATATATGCTAGAACTATTACTATCAATTAGGGTGGATGGATTACTAGCACGCGCAGCCACGGAAATGCAGCGGCCGTGTGTGTGTCTATATATATATATATATAATGTACATGATCTTGATGAGTCCAAGACCATTCTTAAGCCTCGCCTCAAATTAATTGTGCAAAATGATGAGAGAGAATAGTTCACTGTATTTGTGTCGAAGGCCCATCCTAGAAATGATCAAGCAACTAGGATGGTAAAGAAAGTATACGCTAGGCTTGAGGCCGATTTCAACACTGAAAAAAGAGAGGATTTTTGTGCCATGTCTCCATAGTGGACTTGGTAACGCTCGTATCTGTGTGCTGAATATTTGTATGTATTTGTTGTTTGACTGCAACATGCTACCATCACATGTCATCTTGCATTGATTTTTCATACGGATGCTTCCATTTATGTATTCTCAAGGAGCTCCTTTCGGGGTTTTCGGTTCAGATATACTGCAAATAATATTTAATTACATGCAAATTTAAAATGCCCATCTATGATATAGGTGCTGCATATTTGATCTGCATGAACCTGATGATGAATTCTGGGATGATTTCGACTCGAAAATGGTGGACTACATAAGAAACAAATTGGATAGAAGGTTTCAGTTCTACGAAGAGGAAACCTGCAGGTTAAGTGAGCAGCGATTCACACCAATTTAATTTTCGAGTTTGGACATACTTCATAGGATTCGATGATGGATGTGCATGTGAGCAATCAATCTATCAGGTGAGAATTGATTTGTGGCTCTTTTTTGTTTTCCAACTGATCGATCTGTGGTTCTTCGGGACTCACACTATTCTGTTTCTTGTTTATCTCCTATTCACCTTTGTTAGGGAATTGCTCGAGGACCAGATTGCTTTTAAGATTGACCATCAGTTTTATGAAAGATAGGTTTCCTGACAACTAGATACTTTAACTTCTATAGGTTATATCATGGTCACAGAGAAAACTTCAATGATTATATCATGTAGTCATGGGTATTTTTGTCCTTCTTTCATCTGCTTGGCACTGAAAATCATTTGCAATTGTGTAAACCGCTTGATTTTATCCCGTTTCTTGCGAATAATTATTTGCTTGTAGAATCTGCCCATTATTAAGAAAATGTCATTGTTGCAGAGTTCTGGAAGCAAGTTCCTTCAAATGAACCTTATCGAGTCATACTCGGTCATTTCAGAGATAAATTGTATTATACGTGCGGACGTTCTCGCCAATATATTGACAACTGGAGTTTCAGGCATCCGTACTAATGCCGAGCTGGTGAGCTCTTATCATCAGACATGACTTTTTTTTATCATGTCGAGCTGGTGAGCTCTTATCATGTTGAGCGTTGATTTTTGTGAATTAACTCAAGTTGTACCTCCAAAGATTTTGGCATGTTTTGTATGCTTCCTGAGCATTGATTTTTGTGGATTTAGTATGGCTGTACACCTGTACCTCCAGAGATTTTGGCATGTTTAGTAGTATACTTATTAAGGTATGCTTCTCGAACAGCATTGCAATGGTTCTCAGACTACTACTTTCTCCTGTTATCACTTCAGCGGTGATGATTTGCTTCATATTTTTCTTTTGCAGTTCCTATTGTACATAAAGCAAAAGAAGCTGTTTTGTGGCAATGATGCAGACTGCAGGACCAAACTAAGGCTTCCATAAGTCTCTCACTTTTTGAAGCTCTCACAGAGAAGAAGTTTTTATGAGCATGTCAGCTTTATCTAGGAAAGTTATAATCATTGTATTAGAAAAACCTCGAATGCTCCTCTCACCCTGGTGAAGAACTTGTGAATGGTGACTTGTGTTCTCTGGAGATTTTTAATTTAATTGAATGCTTGTCCACGGGCTTAATCCTTTGTAAATCTAGGAAGATCCTATTTATGCAGTTCTTTTAAGTGTATTCTTTTTAAACAACTGGCTGTCATTTGGAGTGCATACAGATGTTAACAAAATGTAACAACAAGGTTAGTGCGCCCAATCACGCAAAGTAGGCGTGCCCAAGCACCCCAGCCACTAGTTAGGTGAAAAACCACCACGAATTTTGCAGGTAAAAATCTGTTAATCCGCAAATCGAACACAAAGGCCTTTAAGTTGTTCTTGTCAGGCCAGCACTTTCAGTTAGAAGTGTTCAGCGTCTTCAGTTAACGTGCGGCTACGATTCAAGTCATCACCATCAATCCAACGGCTCGCGTGGCTCGCCGTATTACTGTACCGTTATCACTTTAACTGTAGCGTTTCCTTTCTGTTACTGTAGCTGGCATCCATTTGCCGACTCAGCTATAAAGCTAGCGGCCCCCGTCTGTAATGGTCATGCTGTTATTCTGAGAACTATCTCTATGATACAATCATACCTCCTATAGTAATACAAACCCTAGCCATGGCTACTTTCCCCTTTCTTCCCGTGTGAGATCTGTCTGATTTAGCCTGAGCTCTGCCCTGATTCACCTCCGGGCATGACAATTGGTATCATGAGCATAGGTTTTCCTCGGCGGTGCGACGGATCGGAGCCGCTGCGGTGATTTCCCTCCCTTCCCTCCCTAAATTTCGTCGACAGCGGCAGTGTTGGAGGCGTCGGTGGCGGTGAGTCTTCGGTGGCGCTGGCGGCGGTAGACACATTCGACGGCAGTTCGTTGAGCACGACTGGTTGTTTGGGCACATCGCCCTCTCGGTAAAATCCCAGGTCAAGCGGCGGACGGTGCTGTTCCGGTGGCGAATATCAGTGGCGGCGGCAGGATTAAGCTCTCAGATCGGGTTCCCGACTAGTTGCGGAGGTAAAATTCCTCTCTGAACCGCTTAATCGATGGGGCGCTCTAAAGCCAGTCTAGATGAGTCAGACGTGGCAGATCTACTTGCGATGAAGGATGATTTTCTGCAACATCGCGAAGAAACAACAGAGCTCCGGGGTGAAGTGGATGATTTGCGCAAGGATGTGCACAGTATCAACACCAAACAGGACACCATGGTGCAAGTGATGAATGGAGTTCAGAAGGCTGTCTCCTCTCTCAATACACAGTTATCTGCTATGGCTGATGTGCTCAAATCTCTGAGCCTCACAGACGCTTCTACCTCCACACAGCAGGTCCAACCATCCATAGAACAACCTGAAAATTCCCTCCAACCACAAGTGAACAGGGAACCATCTGCAGCGGGAGACATGCCCTTGACTGAAGAACTAAGGAAACGCTTAGCGTTGGAACAGGAAAAGACGCGTCAGACTGCATCTCAAGTTCCCCCCCCCCCCAACTTAGCACCAATTCAGGTTCCAAGACCTACTGTTCCTCCCGGGTTTCATTCCAGCATAGCTCTGGACATCCATTCGGGCAATGTGACTCCAACAGCAGCATATAAAACTGCTCGCACGCCTGGTTTTCACAATTTTCAGCCTCCAGGTGTGCGTCAGAGTTGGGAGGACTTTCGGAAACAATATGAACAAGAGATACGTACCCAATTTCTCGAAAGCATTACCAAGGGCCCTCGCATGGATTTCCCACGCTTTGATGGAGAAAACCTAGCTGGTTGGATTCGTCAGTGCGAAAAATATTTCCAGATGGCAGGGGCACCAGCAGAATACAAAGTCAGTCTTGCTCAACTGTATGTTGTGGGCAGAGCAGATATTTGGCTGCGTCGCTCGGGCATACTGAAGAAATAACTAACCTGGGCACAATTTTGTGATGAAATTCTCCGCAGATTCTCATCAGCAAGTTCGTATGACCTGACTGAAAAATTCAACACCTTAAAACAGAACACTCTCACAGTATCAGAGTACACGGATCAATTCGAAGAACTAATGGCAGAAGTGCAAGCTGAAAATCCAATCATGGATGAGAATTGGTTTATCAGATGCTATGTTAACGGACTCCGTTCTCATATCAAGTTCCAGGTACGGCCATTGAGGCCCAAATCACTAATTGATGCCTATTGGTTGGCAGTGGACTTAGAAAAAGGAATACCCGAAAAGAAATCTTATCACACATACTCAAGTACATGTAAAAGTTCGGGAGGCTATCAGAAAACATACCCTGCTACATCTAACAAAGCAACAGAGTCTAAACAAGCGATTGTAAATCAAAGGGCCAGAGAACCTGGCAAATGCTGGAGGTGTGGAGATGTTTGGTTTCATGGGCACAAATGTAAAAACTAGCACTTGTACTAAATGTACTCACTGGTGAAGAACCTACAGAACAACAAAAAGAATAGGAGGAATTAGAAGAACCAAAACTGGAGGAACAGCCACTGACTAAAGAACACTGCATGAAAATATTTGCACAGGCCATGCAATCTGACAATGTCAACACTATCTCTATCCTGGTTCAGATTGGGGGCAAACAAGGAATTGCTTTAGTGGATTCAGGAAGCAATTCCACCTTCATCAGTCTCCAATTTGCCTTGACTACTACTTGCACAATACTCAAAGACACTTCAAGAGCAGTTACTGTTGCTGGGGGAGGAACATTGTGGTCTGGCTCTTTTGTCCCTACAACCACTTTCACGGCAGGCAATACTAAATTTCAGCAATAGTTCAGAGTCCTAGACCTCCCTGGTCATGATATGGTACTGGGTAGTGATTGGATGGCCAGGCACAGCCCTGTTTCTTTTCACTACAATCCCAGACAGATTACAGTCATGCAGGATAAACTCACTCCTGTCACTATAAGGGCTTTTGACACTCTAGCAGATGCAACTCCTATTGAAGCTGCTAAAGTAGATAAACTTATGTCAGCAGGAGCCCCTGGCTATGTGTTGCAACTAATTAGAGATACTACAGTAAAAACACCTGACAAACACTCAGTTCCACCACCTGTGGAGGAGATAGTACAACAGTTTCCTGAGGTTTTTCAGGAACCAAAAGGCTTACCTCCAAAAAGATCTCATGATCATAAAATCCCATTGAAGGAACAGGCAAAGCCACCTAATTCCAGGCCTTACAGAGTTCCACATATGCCAAGAAATGAGCTGGAGAGACAGATTGATGGTATGCTCAGAGATAAGATTATCAGAGCTAGTGAAAGTCCATACTCCTCTCCAGCAATCCTGGTAATGAAAAAGGATGGCACTTGGAGAATGTGCATTGACTATAGAAAACTGAATGCTGCCACTATCAAAAATAAATTTCCAATTCTTGTCATTGAAGATTTACTTGATGAACTACATGGAGCAACTTACTTCACCAAGTTGGACCTCAGATCTGGCTATCATCAAGTCAGAATGGACGAACAAGACATACCCAAGACAGCTTTCAGAACCTACTTTGGTCATTATGAGTTCCTGGTAATGCCCTTTGGCCTTGCTAATGCACCTGGAACATTTCAAGCACTCATGAATAGCATCTTTGGACCTTATCTCAGAAAGTTTGTGTTGGTCTTCTTTGATGACATCTTAATCTTCAGTAAATCCCTTTCTGAACACCTAGCCCATTTGCAAATAATCACTGGTGAAGGAGTTTCAACTGATCCCTCCAAAGTAGCAGCAGTTGCTGATTGGCCACTACCTGCTACACCAACACAACTTAGAGGATTTCTTGGCCTATGTGGATATTACAGAAAATTTGTAAAAAACTTTGGCACCATTGCAAGACCACTGCATGATGTACTCAAAAAGGACAGCTTCTACTGGACACAAGCTCAAACCAAGGCTTTCCAGGAACTGAAGCAAGCCATGATCAGTGCTCCAGTGCTTGCCCTTCCCAACTTCACTGAACCTTTCACTCTAGAAACAGATGCTTCTGGAATAGGGTTGGGAGCAGTTATGATGCAACAAGGAAGACCATTAGCTTATTACAGCTCAACTCTATGTCCTAAAAATGCTGCTCTGTCCACATATGAAAAGGAAGCTTTAGCAATCATTGCTGCACTAAAAAGGTGGAGGCACTATTTCTTGGGAAATGATCTTATCATCAAAACAGATCACCAGAGTTTACAATATATGACTGATCAGAAAGTTACTACTGGTATCCAGCACAAATTAATGTTGAAACTGCTAGAATTCAACTTCACACTGCAATACAAAAAGGGCAAGGAAAATATTGTTGCTGATGCTCTCTCTAGAAAAATCTCTCTCATGGCCATGTCCATGGTTACCCCACAATGGATTTCTGCAGTGGAAGAATCATATACTAAGGATACCACTTGTCAGTCTCTCTTGGAAAAACTTCTACTGGCTCCTAATCACTCCCTCAACCAGAACACTCTGCATTTAGGAGTTATAAGGCACAAAGGAAGAATTTATGTGGGCAAAGATCTGGAACTCAGAAAGAAGTTACTCACTGCATTACATGCTTCTGCATTGGAAGGTCACTCAGGTATGAAAGCAACATACCATCGCATCAAACAAATCTTCTACTGGCCGGGCCTCAAACAAGAAGTTGATCAGTTTGTGGCTGAATGCCCTGTTTGTTAGAAAAACAAAGGGGAAAATTGTTCCTATCCTAGTTATCTAGATCCACTACAACTCCCTGACATGGTCTGGACACACTTGAGTATGGATTTCATAGAGGGATTACCTAAATCCAATGGGAAAGATGCGATCATGGTAGTGGTAGACAGATTATCCAAGTTTGCACATTTTATCCCTCTCTCGCATCCTTTTACGGTTCAAACAGTAGCTCAAGCATTTATTGACAATGTGTTGAAGTTGCATGGCCCCCCTCTGGCAATAGTTTCTGATCGAGACCGTATTTTTACCAGTCAAATGTGGCAAGATATTTTCAAGGGCATGGGAACAGAGCTACGTTACAGTTCTGCTTATCACCCTGAGTCTGACGGCCAAATTGAACGCGTCAATCAGTGCATCGAAAATTATTTGTGCTGCTTAAGTTCCACCAAACCCAAGCAGTGGGCAAACCACTTATCCATGGCTGAATATTGGTATAACACCTCCTACCACTCGTCTCTCAAAAAGACACCATTTGAAGCAGCATACAGATTTCCTCCTCCCAATATTTGTGAGAACATCCTGCCTGACAGTATGATAGGTGAGGCTCTGCAGTTCTTTACTGACAGAGATGCACTGCTTCAACATCTGAAGAACAACTTATCTGCTGCTCAAGCATGTATGAAGAAGTATGCCGATCGTAAGCGCACAAAGAGAATCTTGGAGGTGGGTGACATGGTTTACCTAAAGATGCAGCCAAATCGGCTCAACGCTTTCGGCATACGCACTCACATTAAGCTCCAGAGCAAGTACTATGGGCCTTTCCACATCATGGCTAAGGTGGGGCGTGTTGCCTACAAATTGCTACTGCCAGATAGCACCAACATCCATCCCGTCTTCCATGTCAGTCAACTGAAGAAACATGTAGGGCCGAGGGCCGTTCCATGTGCTGACTTACCTCTTGTGCAACCAGATGGACTGATTAAAACTAAACCAGTAATGGTACTGGAGACCCGTCAGATTCCGCGCAACAATTTCGTTGGGGAACGTTGCATGGAAAACAAAAAAAATTCTACGCACACGCAAGATCTATCCATGGAGATGCATAGCTACGAGAGGGGAGAGAGTGTCTACGTACCCTCGTAGACCGTTAAGCGGAAGCGTTTATCAACGTGGTTGATGTAGTCGTACACCTTCACGATCCTTCTGATCAAGTACCGAACGCACGACACCTCCGCGTTCAGCACACGTTCAGCTCGATGACGTCCTCGCCTTCTCGATCCAGCAAGAGAGGCGAAGTAGTAGATGAGTTCCGGTAGCACGACGGTGTGGTGACGGTGGTGGTGAAGCTATCTCCGCAGGGCTTCGCCGAGCACTACGCAAATAATGACCGAGGACGAGCTAGAGGGAGAGGGGCGCCGCACGCGGCTTGGGGATCGTGGTGTGTGTTGCCCCTCTCCCTCCTCACATATATAGGTGGGGGAGGAGGGGAGGCAGCCTAGGGCGCCCCCAAGGGGGCCGGCGGCTGCCCTAGCCGCACCCCCCCTTCCTTCTTAGGTGCGTGGGAGGAAGGCAGGAGGGGTGGCGCCCCCCCCCCCTTTCCTTTCTCTCATGTGGAGGGAAGGTAGGGGGGCTAGCCCTCCCCCCTTTCCTTCCCTAGGGCCGGCGGCCTAGAGGTGGGGTGCGCCAGCCCCTTGTGGGCTGGTGTGCTCCCCTCGTTTGGCCCATATGGCCCAATAACCTCCTGGGGCCTCCCGAAACCCCTTCCGGTGATCCGATGAATACCCGGTACATTCCGAAACCTTTCCGGTGACCAAATAGCATTGTCCTATATATAAATCTTTACCTCTGGACCATTCCGGAGCTCCTCGTCATGTCCGTGATCTCATCCGGGACTTCGAACAACATTCGGTCACCAATTCACATAACTCATATAATACTATATCGTCAACGAACGTTAAGCGTGCGGACCCTACGGGTTTGAGAATGATGTAGACATGACCGAGACGCTTCTCCGGTCAATAACCAATAGCGGGGCCTGGATGCCCATATTGGTTCCTACATATTCTACGAAGATCTTTACCGGTCGAACCTTCATGACAACATACGTAATTCCCTTTGTCTGTCGGTATGTTACTTGCCCGAGATTCGATCGTCGGTATCTCCATACCTAGTTCAATCTCGTCACCGGCAAGTCTCTTTACTCGTTCCGTAATACATCACCTCGTAACTAACTCCTTAGTCACTTTGCTTACAAGCTTCTTGTGATGTTGTATTACCGAGAGGGCCCAGAGATACCTCTCCGTCAAACAGAGTGACAAATCCCAATCTCGATTCATGCCAACTCAACAGACACCTTCGGAGATACCTGTAGAGCACCTTTATAATCACCCAGTTACGTTGTGATGTTTGATAGCACACAAGGTATTCCTTTGGAGTCCGGGAGTTGCATGATCTCATGGTCGAAGGAATATGTATTTGACATTAAGAAAGCAGTAGCAATAAACTGAACGATCATATGCTAAGTGCTACTTGTAGACTGCGTTGGATTTTTATCCCCGAAGAGGAGAGGATGATGCAGCACAGTAGAGTAAGTATTTCCCTCAGTTAAGAAACCAAGGTTTTCAATCCAGTAGGAGAACCAAGCAACACCACATAAACAGCACCTACACACAAAACGCAAACCCTCGCACCTAACGCAAACGAGAGGTTGTCAATCTCTCGGTGGTCAAGTACCGAGATTAAATGGTATATGATAGATTGATAAGTAAATAAAAGATAAAAAGTGCAGAAAGTATTTTTGGTATTTTTGTATAAGTAAACAAGATAGATCTTATGATAAAAGTAGACCCGGGGGCCGTAGAGTTCACTAGAGGCATCTCTCAAGAAAATAGCATACGGTGGGTAAACAAATTACCGTTGGGCAATTGATAGAAAAGCAAATAATTATGACGCTATCCAAGTCAATGATCATGATATAGGCATCACATCCAAATCAAGTAGACCGACTCCTGCCTGCATCTACTACTATTACTTCACACATCGACCGCTATCCAGCATGCATCTAGTGTATTAAGTTCAAGAGAACGAAGTAATGCATTAAGAACGATGACATGATGTAGTCAAGATAAAAGCATATAAGAATTCATCCCAACTTGTTATCCTTAATGGCAACAATACATGCGTGTCAACTCCCATTCTGTCACTAGGACCGAGCAACGCAAGATCGAACCCATTACCGAGCACCTCTTCCCATTGCAAGAAGATCTAATCTAGTTGGCCAAACCAAACCAAAACTTCGGAGAAGAAATACAAGGCTATACTAAATCATGCATAAAAGAGATCAGCAAAGAACTCAAATAAAACAAGGATAGATCTGATCATAAACTCACAATTCATCGGATCCCAACAAACACACCGCACAAAGTCATTACATCGGATGGATCTCCATGAAGATCATCGAGACCATTGTATTGAGAATCACAAAGAGAGAGAGAGAGAGAGAGAGAGAGCCATCTAGCTACTACCTACGGACCCGTAGGTCTATGGTGAACTACTCACGCATCATCGGAGAGGCGGCAAGGTTGATGTAGAGCCCCTCCGTGATGAGTTCCCCCTCCGGCGGAGTACCGGAGAAGGCCTCCAGATGGGATCTAGCGAGAACAGAGGCTTGCGGTAGCGGAAAAAGTATTTCGTGGACTCCCCTGAGGGTTTTGGAATTCTTCTGAATTTATAGTGGTGGAGGTAGGTCAATTGGCGCAAGGAGGGGCCCACATGGAACTGGGGCATGCCCTGGTGCCATGTGGGCCCCTCCAATCTTATCTTCCGTGGCCTCCAAGTTCCTGGTGATGCTTATCCCCAGAAAAAAATCTCCAAAAAGTTTCGGGACGATTTGATCTTATCTGGTATTGACTTTCTGTAAAACAAAAACAGGGCAGAAAACAGGAACTGGCACGTGGCACTAAGTTAATAGGTTAGTCCCCAAAAATGATATAAAAATGTATGAAATGATAATAAAAACATCCAAGAATAATAATATCATAGCATGGAACAAGCAAAAATAATAGATACGTTGGAGATGTATCAAGCATCCCCAAGCTTAACTCCTGCTCGTCCTCGAGTAGGAAAGTGATAAAACATATTTTTGATTGTGGAATGCTACCCAACATACTTCACATTACTTTCATAGCATAGACATGAGGACTTGTATGATTCAAAGCAATAGTCTATAGTTTGACATGAAGACATAAATACTCAAGTGATGCTAACAAGCAACCATGCCTTTCAAAATAACAATGCTAAAGAAAATTATCCCTATCCCATTATGCTCAATCATTGATCCATTCATGAAACACACTCGAATATCAATCAAACTCCATGCACACACATGACCACATGTGATAGAGGCAAAGGTGTCCCGTCTTTCGATGAGATGGAGGCTATCGTTTTTGGTGGAGTAGACTTTGACGATCCGACTACGAACGTGCGTGGACGTCGCGCCTTAGCAATCGCTAAACCAACTCCGAGAGGTTATTGACCACGCCGGAGCACGATCAACCTGACCACGAGGGTCTGTTTCCCGCACGCAAACGAAGAACAATCAAGAAACTAAAATTGTAATCTGGATATTGCGAATAAAAGTGGAAAGCTTTATTGATGAAGGTGGGGTTCTGTGACGTCTTTGTCTGGTCGTTGAACACAAACGAAGTATGCGAAGTTGCAGCTATGGCGGACTTTAATCTAAACAAAACCCAAAGTCTAAACGGTGCCTTAAGGGCTGTATTTGTAGGGGAAAAGAGAGGAGATTTCGTCCCCCCTTGGCAAGGTGGGACTAAAAGACCTCCTGAGTCGTTTCCCCTACAATACGGACTCTAAAAAATAGCCTATCAGTAGTATTTTGAAATTACATGGGCCTGGCCCAAAAATAAGGTGACGCAGCACCTGTAATAGCCTCTGGACGAAATTTATGAAGTGGCATCTTGTATATTTCGTCCAAGCCTTCATGCACTCCTTATGGTGGCTTCAAAGTCCTGAAATCATCACTTGAAGCACTATTGATGTCTCTCGCGCGCACACCTCCCGCTCCATGCATGATCCCGCTCCAATGACCATCCCTCTTGTCCATGTTAATCCCTTCATTCATAAGTAAAACAAAAGTATCTAATTTAGGCAACATCATATGTTCATGAACATTAGAAGGGTTTCCAAGAAACGAAAGTACCTGGTAATTCAATTGGCGCGCGCGAGCTCTAGTAATTGGTCCAGTATGTATAGCAGCAGGGGTTGTGGGTGTAACAATGGTATTGATGTCCTCATCATCCTCCCCTTCTTGAAATGAAGTCGTCCTCGACGGAAGCTCATCTTCCTCACCCAAACAAGGCTTCAAATCTGCAATGTTAAAAGTGGGACTAACCCCAAAATCTAACACCTTAAAAGGACCATCAGCACGTGGCATTAGCTTTGATTTGCGCAAATTAGGAAATCTATCCTTACGCAAATGTAACCAAACAAGATCTCCGGGTGCAAACACAACATTTTTTCTACCCTTATCTCCAGCAAGTTTATATTTAGCATTCATACGCTTAATGTTTTCCTTAGTTAACTCATGCATTTTTAAGACCAATTCCGCACGTTGTTTAGCATCAAAATTAACCTTCTCCGAAGATGGAAGAGGCAACAAATCAATAGGTGCACGAGGGAGAAAACCATACACAACTTCAAAAGGGCACATCTTAGTAGTAGAATGCAGCGAACGATTATAAGCAAATTCAATATGAGGCAAGCATTCTTCCCACATTTTCCTGTTATTCTTCAAAATAGCCCTAAGCATAGTAGACAATGTTCTATTGACTACTTCAGTTTGTCCATCAGTTTGGGGGTGACATGTAGTACTAAAAAGCAGTTTAGTCCCCAACTTAGCCCATAAACATCTCCAAAATTGGCTAAGAAACTTAGTATCACGATCTGAAACAATTGTATTTGGCACACCATGCAAGCGAACAATTTCACGGAAGAACAAATCAGCAACATTAGCAGCATCATCGCTTTTATGACATGGTATAAAGTGTGCCATTTTCGAGAATCTATCCACGACAACAAATATACTATCCCTCCCCTTCTTTGTTCGAGGTAAACCTAAAACAAAGTCCATAGATATATCCTCCCATGGAACACTAGGTACAGGCAAAGGCATATATAAACCATGAGGATTGTCGTGACTTAGCTTTTTGACATGTAGTGCAGCGAGCAACAAAACGCTCAACATCCCGTCTCATCTTTGGCCAGAAGAAATGTGTAGCTAGTACGTCCTCCGTCTTCTTCACGCCAAAGTGTCCCATTAATCCTTCTCCATGCGCCTCCTGCAACAACAAAAGACGAACGGAGCTAGCTGGAATGCATAGCTTGTTAGCACGAAACACAAATCCATCATTAACAACGAACGTGTTCCATGTTCTCCCTTCTTTACAATTCTGCATTACATCTTTAAAATCAGCATCGTGCACATATTGATCTTTGATGGTCTCCAAACCAAATATTTTAAAGTCAAGTTGTGAAAGCATAGTATAGCGACGAGACAATGCATCAGCAATAACATTTTCTTTACCCTTCTTGTGTTTAATGACATAAGGGAAAGTTTTAATGAATTCAACCCATTTAGCATGTCTACGATTCAGTTTTGCTTGACTCTTAATATGTTTCAAAGATTCATGATCAGAATGTATAACAAATTCTTTGGGCCATAAATAATGTTGCCAAGTTTCTAAAGTCCGAACAAGAGCATATAATTCCTTATCATAAGTAGAATAGTTCAGACTAGGCCCACTCAATTTTTCAGAAAAGTATGCAACAGGTTTACCATCTTGTAATAACACACCTCCTAATCTAATTCCACTAGCATCACATTCAAGCTCAAAAGTCTTATTAAAATCAGGAAGTTGGAGTAAAGGAGCATGTGTCAACTTATCTTTCAATACCGTGAAGGCTTCTTCCTGTGCGGTACCCCAAACAAAAGGCACATCCTTCTTTGTAAGCTCATTGAGAGGCGCAGCAATGGTGCTGAAATCTCTCACAAAACGCCTATAGAAACCAGCGAGGCCAAGAAAACTCCTCACTTGTGTGACCGTTTTGGGCTGCCCCCAACTCTCAATAGCTTCAATCTTGGCTTTATCAACTTCAATTCCCTGTGGAGTAACAACATAGCCAAGAAAATATACTCGGTCGGTGCAAAAGGTGCACTTCCCAAGGTTACCAAACAAACGTGCATTACGTAGAGCAATAAAAACATCACGTAAATGTTCCAAATGTTCCTCCAAATATCTGCTATAAATCAGTATATCATCAAAGTAAACTACCACAAATCGTCCAATGAAAGCACGTAAAACCTCGTTCATTAATCTCATGAAAGTACTAGGTGCATTAGTTAACCCAAAAGGCATGACTAACCACTCATATAAGCCAAACTTAGTTTTAAATGCTGTTTTCCATTCATCTCCCAATTTCATACGAATTTGATGGTATCCACTACGCAAATCAACTTTGGAGAATATAGTAGAGCCACTTAATTCATCAAGTATATCATCTAGCCTAGGAATAGGATGACGATAGCGAATAGTGATATTATTAATGCCTCTACAATCAACACACATACGTGATGTACCATCCTTTTTTGGCACTAGTATAATAGGAACAGCATAAGGACTAAGAGATTCGCGTATATAACCTTTGTCGAGTAGCTCCTGTACTTGACGCATAATCTCCTTCGTCTCCTCTGGATTGGTACGGTATGGCGCACGGTTTGGCAGTGATGCACCGGGAATTAAGTCAATCTGATGCTCAATCCCTCGAATAGGTGGTAATCCCGGTGGCACGTCTTGTGGAAAGACGTCGGCGAACTCCTGCAAAATGTTAGTGACAGCAGGTGGCAAAGAGGAAGGCACGTCCTTGAATGAAAATAATGCCTCTTTGCACACAAAAGCATAGCAAACAGATTTGCTGAAATCTAGATCATCAATATCAGATTTGGTGGCAAGTAAACATCCACTTTTCAATTTAATTTCAGCAGCAACACTAGATGGTTTATTAATAGGCTTCATTTGTTGCTCAAACTCTTTTGCCACAATCTGATTTTCACTCTTAGTTTGCTCCTGTTGTGCTTTATTAGCTCTATTAATATCATCTTTCAAAATGGAATCAGGAGACATAGGAAGCAAAGCAATATGTTTATCCTTATGAACAAGAGTATACTGATTGTTTCTACCATGGTATGCAGAATTTTTATCAAATTGCCATGGTCTACCAAGTAATAAGGAACATGCTTGCATGGGTACCACATCACAATCAACATAATCAGCATATGTAGCTATACTAAAATGCACACGAATAGTACGTGTTACCTTAACCTTGCCGCTGTTGTTGAACCATTGGATGTAGTAAGGATGCGGACGTGGTCTTGTGGTGAGAGACAGCTTCTCCACCATCTCCATGCTAGCCAAGTTGTTGCAGCTCCCTCCATCGATGATGACGCGAATAGAACGTTCCTTCACAACTCCCTTTGTATGGAACAAATTGTGCCTCTGATTTTGCTCAGCCTGTGTTACCTGCACACTCAAAACATGTTGAGCAACTAAACTTTCATACCTATCGGCGTCTTCAGCAGCCATGTATTGCATCTCTTGTTCAGAATCATGTCCACCTTGTTCTTCACTAGCAATAAGAGCCAATGTCTCCTCATCATAATCACTAACGGACTCATACCCACCATCCTCTGTAGCAATCATCACACGCTTGGATGGGCATTCTCTCGCATAGTGACCTCCACCCTTGCAACGACGACAAATAATATCATGTGTTTGCCCTGTTGATGCCATGGATGACGAAGAGCTCTGTGCGGGACCAGAAGGTGTGCTCTTGGCGGAAGGTGTTGGTGGCTGTTTTCTTGTATCCCGGTTGGAGTTGGCGGCTGAAATAGATGGTACTACAGCAGGACGTGTGGAAGTAGATGATGTACGTGGCGTCCATGATGAAGATCGACCTGCAGAAAAATTAGTACGCGCCAATGCCTGTCGATCCTGCACTTCACGTTCAGCTTTGCAAGCAAGATGGAACAAACGAGTGATATTATTATAGTCCTTATACTCTAAGATGGTTTGAATCTCTCTATTTAACCCACCCATAAAACGTGCAAGCAAAGCTTCATTATCCTCAAGAATACCACATCTAATCATGCCAGTTTGCAATTCCTGATAATATTCTTTTACAGAATTTTTCCCTTGTCTTAGACGCTGCAAATTTTGAAGCAATTCACGTTGATAATATGGTGGAACCCAACGAGTACGCATAGCATTTTTAGTGCAGCCCAAGTAGTTGGGATATTATCATGGTATAATCTACAATGTTCAGACCACCATACACAAGCAAAGCTAGTGAAAGCACAAACAGCAGCAGCAACACGTCTATCCTCGGGATACTGTAAGCATGTAAAACGTTGTTCAGTCTCCAATTCCCAAGTAAGATATACATCAGCAATGTATCTACCCTCAAATGGCGGAATATTTAATTTCAGCTTAGGGATATGGTCATGATCTTGTACCTGAGGTGGTGGTGCAGCCCTACCGTTGCGATCATATGCATGTGGACGACCTGGTGGTGGTGCTAGTGGTTGCACGTAGTTCTGAATTTGAACAACCTCTTCCTCGTAATCATCGTCGGAATCAGCATTCTCATCAACAGTAGCAGCAGGAGCCACAAAAGCATCAGCAGCAGTTGCAGCGGCTCCAGAATGTTGGCCGGCCGCAAAGGGAACACGCTGCGCGCGTCCTACATGACCGGTGCGACGTGGAGGTGGTCGTTGTTGTTGCAATGGTGCGGCAGTGGCAGCAGGTGGTGGTAGACGCGCGAACACTTCATTGAACTTGTCTTCCAATTTGGTGTCAATGGTCTTCTCAATGCCATTTATCCTCTCCAGTGCCTTTCCAAAACTGGTCATCACGTCGTGTACCTGTTCACCTAGCATTTGCTGAAATTTATCATGTAACTCCTTCGTCATGTTCTCCCAGTCTAGCTCGTCGGCTTGTGAGCCTGTCATGGTTAGTAGCAATAGAAACACATAAGAATATGATCCTACAAACTACTAGGAAGTGGTGGTGTTGGTGTGTCACAAATCCGCCAAGCAAATCTCAAATTCTTACCAGTTCTTACCCATCAGCAGGTGGTGATCGGCAACCGTTGTAGTCAAAAACTCTGAAAGCTTGGATAAAGCGATTACCAGGTGGTGTCAAACGCACGAAGTAGTAGTATGTGTATCTGGGAAGGCTTATGATATGGTAGCAAAAATGTCAGCAAAAATCAATTCAAAGATGCAAAGTTGAATAAACGCTCAACGACGGTATTGTGCTGGTCCTAGGCTAGACTGTGCTAGAGACGCGAGCCTAGAACACTAACAAAATCACGGCGCTGCACGGAAACAAGGGAAAAGCACACTGAATTTTTTTTTGCGCTCCTTTTTTTTGGCCGAAAATCACTATAAAGGCGCGTGTCTCAAAACTCTTCCCAAGTCAAGATAACAGGATAGGCACGAAATTTTTGTGATGATTTTTTTTTTGACTGCCCGGACCAAAATCTGGAATCTGCTCAGAAAAACTTTCTATAATGGCGCGTGTCTCAAAACGCTCGGAAACACCTAAAAATAGGATAGCCAGAATTTTTTTTGACAATTGCGTTTTTGGAAAATTTTGGGCCTAAACGGAGGGTGGTTTCCAGACTCTTTTTTTTTTGGAAACCAACCTCTTCTACGGATGGAAAAAGATTGATGGGATCCGAAACCTACTCAGACAAGGAAAAACAAATATGACTACAGATGGATCTCGAAAGCAAACCGAATATGGGATGGACTCGGATTGGTGATGGACAAGCGGTGGTATATGTGGACTCGGATTGGTGATGGACAGGCAGTGGTATATGTGGACTCAGATTGGAGGTGTGGTATATGTGGTGGTGGTATATCGCAGCGGATGATGATGGTGCGGCGGCGGCGTGAGTACCCGTGAACAGAACTCGAAACTCTAAAGGACTAGACGCTAAGACCAGCAACTAGACACGACGATGCAACTGTAAATTCAACAAAGCAAACAACTGAAAAGATTATGCAATGGCTCAGACTGGTTCGGATATGATGAACTAACCCTAATTTTTTTTGGCTTTTTTGTGGACTGTAGGTATGAAGAACAGACTCGATCTAAACTACAAAAAACTGGAAAATCTCACCGAGCAACCTGGAAATCTGATATCACTTGATAGAGGCAAAGGTGTCCCGTCTTTCGATGAGATGGAGGCTATCGTTTTTGGTGGAGTAGACTTTGATGATCCGACTACGAACGTGCGTGGACGTTGCGCCTTAGCAATTGCTAAACCAACTCCGAGAGGTTATTGACCACGCCAGAGCACGATCAACCTGACCACGAGGGTCTGTTTCCTGCACGCAAACGAAGAACAAGCAAGAAACTGAAATTGCAATCTGGATATTGCGAATAAAAGAGGAAAGCTTTATTGATGAAGGTGGGGTTCTGTGACGTCTTTGTCTGGTCGTTGAACACAAACGAAGTACGCGAAGTTGCAGCAATGGCGAACTTTAATCTAAACAAAACCCAAAGTCTAAACAGTGCCTTAAGGGCTGTATTTGTAGGGGAAAAGAGAGGAGATTTCATCCCCCCTTGGCAAGGTGGGACTAAAAGACCTCCTGAGTCGTTTCCCCTACAATACGGAATCTAAAAAATAGCCTATCAGTAGTATTTCGAAATTACATGGGCCTAGCCCAAAAATAAGGTGACGCAGCACCTGTAATAGCCTCTGGACGAAATTTATGAAGTGGCATCTTGTATATTTCGTCCAAGCCTTCATGCACTCCTTATGGTGGCTTCAAAGTCCTGAAATCATCACTTGAAGCACCATTGATGTCTCCCGCGTGCACACATCCCGTTCCATGCATGATCCCGCTCCAATGACCATCCCTCTTGTCCATGCTAATCCCTTCATTCATAAGTAAAACAAAAGTATCTAATTTAGGCAGCATCATATGTTCATGAACATTAGAAGGGTTTCCAAGAAACGAAAGTACCTGGTAATTCAATTGGCGCGCGTGAGCTCTAGTAATTGGTCCAGTATGTATAGCAGCAGGGGCTGTGGGTGTAACAATGGTATTGATGTCCTCATCAACATGACCCCCTAGTTGGTGCTTTTAATGAGAAGGATGCGACTCAACATAAAAGTAAATAGAAAGGCCCTTCGCAGAGGGAAGCATTGATTTACAGAGGTGCCAGAGCTCAAGTTTTTTAAAAAGAGATGAAAATTTTATTTTGGGAGGCATGCTTCTCTCGTTAACGAGAACGACTTAAGGTTCCCAACACTTTTCACATTGGATATATCATAGACGGTTCCCTAACAGAAAATAAATTTTTTGCTCCCCATCATCGTTCCATGGTTTTGAGACTTATGTCCCTTATTTCCAGTCACATCCGAAGGAGTTTGTTTACCACCTTTCCTTATCACAATCCATGGCTAGCCGTACTCACGGGTGCCCTCCATACAATTACATTCCAAGGAAATTCAATTTATTTTGGGACTGGGCATCCCTTTTTACCGGCACACTCTCGTGCAATGACAAGTGAATAAACACTCATCGTGAGAATGACATATCCAACATGAAAATCATTGGCCACCCCTCACCGCTTCATGAGCGATACGGGCACACAAAAGAGAAATTATTTTTGAATTTTTTTAGAGATGGCACATGCAAATTTACTTAGGATGGCATTGAAATACCGTATATAGGTAGATATGGTGGACACAATTGGCAAAACAAGTTTTAAGGTAAAGGATGTGCAAATAGTATTCCCACTTAGTACAAATGGAGGCTAGCATAAAGGTTGAGAAGCGACCAACTAAGAAACCATAATGATGCACATGCATACATAAAACATAACCAACACCGAATAATGCACCACAAGTAGGATGTAACTTCATTGCATAACTATTGACTTTCGTGCTTGCATAGGGAATCATAAACCTTAACATGACTATTCATACTAGAGCATAATTACTCATGAACATAACTCACATATCATCATCTACATATCTCAAAACTATTGCAAAGAATCAAGTTTTTCATGTCCCATAAAAAAATTTATGCTAGGTTTCATTATTCTACTTGAATATTCATCATATGGGGACCAAGCTCATAGCTTGTGCAATTTACCATAACTATTTTCATATTCTCAAAAAGATATAAGTGAAGCATGAGAGCAAAATTTCTACAAAATATCTAGCATTCTCAAAAAGATATAAGTGAAGCAAGAGAACAAGTTTCTTCAAAACATTCGCACCACCGTGCTCAAAAAGATATAAGTGAAGCACTAGAGCAACCACCTAGCTCAACAAATTTAAGTGAAGCACAAAGAGCAATTCTAACAAATTATGATGACGTGAGGCCATCTCAAGCAAATGTGTTCAGAGGTGATGAATGTGACAAACTAAAAAGCAAAGACTCATATCATACAAGATGCTCCAAGCAAAACACATATCATGTGATGAATAAAAATATAGCCGCAAGTGTGTTACCGATAGTCGTTAGAAGAAAGAGGGGATGCCTTCCAAGGCATCCCCAAGCTTAGACGCTTGAGTCTCCTTGGATATTACCTTGGGGTGCCTTGGGCATCCCCAAGCTTAGGCTTTTGCATCTCGTCATTCCTTCATCCATCGTCGTCACACCCAAAACTTGAAAACTTCAATCACACAAAACTCAACAAAACCTTCGTGAGATCCGTTAGTATAACCAAGCAAATTACTACTATAAGTACTGTTCAAAACCGATTCAAATTTTATTTTGCATTATAGGTACTGTGTTCTCACTTTCCCATGGCTTGCACCCCCGATACAATCCATAGTTTCATCAAAACAAGCAAACAATGCATAGAAAACAGAATCTGTCAAAAGCATAACAGTCTGTAGCAATCTGTCGAAAAGCCATACTTATGTAACTCCAAAAATTCTGAAAAATTAGGACAACGTGGACAATTTGTATATCAATCAGCTGTAAAAAATTCAGACACATTCGACGCTCTTACGAATTTATAAAATTCCTGGACTGGGCGTCGAAGTTTCTGTTTTTCACAGAATTGCATTCACAAGCATCCACATCATCCCAAAGGTCTTACTTGGCACAAACACTAATTAAAATATAAAAACCAACTCAAACAGAGGAAAATAAAGGATAATCAAAAGAACAGAAATAAAAAATAAAAAATTATTTTATTCGTTGGGTTGCCTCCCAACAAGCGCTATCGTTTTACGCCCCTAGCTAGGCATAAAGCAATACATCAAGTATTGTCATCCTTGGATTTTACTCCATAGGTAGCCCTCATAATGGATTCATAGGGCGGTTTAACTTTGGTCCTTGGGAATTGTTCCATGCCTTTCTTCAAAGGAAACTGAAACTTAATATTTCCCTCTTTCATATCAATCACCGCACCAATAATGCGCAAAAACGGTCTACCAAGAATCAAAGGGCAAGACGGATTGCAATCAATATCAAGAACAATAAAGTCCACGGGTACATAGTTCCTATTCGCAACAATAAGAACATCATTGATCCTCCCCAATGGCTTTTTAATAGTGGAATCTGCCAAATGCAAATTATGAGAGCACTCATCCAAATTGGTAAAACCGAGAACATCACAAAGAGACTTTGGAATTGTAGAAACACTTGCACCCAAATCACACAAAGCATTGCACTCAAATTTTTTAATCTTAACCTTGATAGTAGGTTCCCACTCATCATACAACTTTCTAGGAATAGAAATTTCTAACTCAAGTTTTTCTTCCAAAGCTTTCATTAAGTCTTCCACAATATGTTTAGTAAAAGCCTTATTTTGTTCATAAGCATTTGGTGAGTTAAACAAAGATTGCAATAAAGAAATACACTCAACCAAAGAACAACTATCATAATTAAAGTCATGGCAATCCAAAATAGTGGGTGCATTACTATCTAAAGTTTTGACCTCTTCAAACCCACTTTCAACATTTTTAGCATCAAGATTTTCACCCTCCGAATCATGGAGACGCCCTCTATCTAAAGTTGACTCTTCTTCAGTCTCCTATTCATCAAGATTGACTTTAATAAACAAAGAATCAATAGAAGACACACCAATCATCTTAACATGCGCATCCTTATTGCTACGAAAATTAGTAAGAGAGGCATTTTCAAGCAATTCCCGCTTAGCATTCAACATAGCGGTTCTCTTCTTACTTTCATCAATAGAAACATACATAGCCTTAATAGATTCATTAATATCAACTCTCGAAGGCAAAGATTTCACCTTGAGATTTTCCACATCAAGAGAAAGCCTATCAACACTTTTAGACAAATCATCAATCTTGTTCAACTTTTCTTCTATCGAAGTGTTGAACGTTTTTTGAGCATGGATAAATTCCTTCATACTATTTTCAAAATCAGAGGACATCCTTTGGTTATTATGGGAAGAATTACCATAAGGATTGCCAAAAACATTAGAGGAATTTCCAGGATAAGGCCTAGAATTGAAGTTCCCTCTATAAGCATTATTATTGAAATTGCTATGAGAAATAAAATTCACATCTATAGGATCACTATTTTGTTCAATCAAAGTAGACAAAGGCAAATCAATCAATAGAAGCATTCTTACTAGCAACCAACTTAACAAGAGCATCAACTTTATCACTCAAAGTGCTAATCTCCTCAACGACATTCACCTTTTTGGTAGTAGGTGCCCTTTCGGTATGCCATTGGGAGTAGTTAGCCATAATATTATCAAGCAATTTAGTAGCATCACCCAAAGTAATCTCCATAAAAGTTCCACCAGCGGCGGAATCCAAAAGATTTCGAGAAACAAAATTCAAGCCAACATATTTTTTTTGGATAATCATCCACAAGTTCAAACCATGAGTGGGACAATTTCTCAGCATCAATTTCATTCTCTCCCAAGATTACGCAACATGTTCATGATCAAGTTGCTTAAAGTTCATAATCTGGTTACGGAGAGAGATGATTTTGGCTGGAGGAAAATATTTAGTAATAAAAGCATCTTTGCATTTGTCCCAATAATCAATGCTATTGCGAGGCAAAGAAGAAAACCAAATTTTTGCACGATCTCGCAAAGAAAACGGAAATAATTTCAACTTGACAATATCATTGTCCACATCTTTTTTCTTTTGCATGCCACACAACTCAACAAAAGTGTTGAGATGTGATGCCGCGTCCTCATTAGGACTTCCAGAAAATTGATCTTTCATAACAAGATTCAATAAAGCGGCATTTATGTCAAAAGACTCCGCACTAGTGGCGGGAGGAGCAATAGGAGTGCTAATAAAATCATCATTATTGGTATTGGAAAAATCACACAACTTGGTGTTTTCTTGAGACATGATGTCTACTCAAAAAGAGAACAAACGAATAAAAGCGAACGAGAAAACGGCGAAGGAAAAGAGGCAAATAAAAGTGGCAAAAGAAAAGGCAAATATTTTTGTAAATTTTTTTAGAAGTGGGGGAGATAAAAACGAGAGGCAAATGGGAAATAAAGTAAATGCAAAGGTAAGAGTTGAGAGTGTAGGTACTTGGTAATGTTGATGATGTCTCCCCGGCAACGGCGCTAGAAATTCTTCCTGCTACTTGTAGACTGCGTTGGATTATTATCCCCGAAGAGGAGAGGATGATACAGCACAGTAGAGTAAGTATTTCCCTCAGTTAATAAACCAAGGTTGTCAATCCATTAGGAGAACCAAGCAACACCACGTAAACAGCACCTACACACAAAACGCAAACCCTCACACCCAACGCAAACGAGAGGTTGTCAATCTCTC
Source organism: Elymus sibiricus (assembly GCA_039707655.1). NCBI lineage: Eukaryota > Viridiplantae > Streptophyta > Magnoliopsida > Poales > Poaceae > Elymus > Elymus sibiricus. The sequence continues at coordinate 129,277,411 of CM077666.1, read as the reverse complement.
GGCGGTCAAGTAACGAGATTAAATGGTATATGATAGATTGATAAATAAATAAAAGATAAAAAAGTGCAGCAAGTATTTTTGGTATTTTTGTATAAGTAAACAAGATAGATCTTATGATAAAAGTAGACCCGGGGGCCGTAGAGTTCACTAGAGGCATCTCTCAAGAAAATAGCATACGGTGGGTAAACAAATTACTGTTGGGCAATTGATAGAAAAGCAAATAATTATGACGCTATCCAAGGCAATGATCATGATATAGGCATCACATCCAAATTAAGTAGACCGACTCCTGCCTGCATCTACTACTATTACTTCACACATCGACGCTATCCAGCATGCATCTAGTGTATTAAGTTCAAGAGAACGAAGTAATGCATTAAGAACGATGACATGATGTAGTCAAGATAAAAGCATATAAGAATTCATCCCAACTTGTTATCCTTAATGGCAACAATACATGCGTGTCAACTCCCCTTCTGTCACTAGGACTGAGCAACGCAAGATCGAACCCATTACCGAGCACCTCTTCCCATTGCAAGAAGATCTAATCTAGTTGGCCAAACCAAACCAAAACTTCGGAGAAGAAATACAAGGCTATACTAAATCATGCATAAAAGAGATCAGCAAAGAACTCAAATAAAACAAGGATAGATCTGATCATAAACTCACAATTCATCGGATCCCAACAAACACACCGCACAAAGTCATTACATCGGATGGATCTCCATGAAGATCCTGGAGACCATTGTATTGAGAATCACAAAGAGAGAGAGAGCCATCTAGCTACTACCTACGGACCCGTAGGTCTATGGTGAACTATTCACGCATCATCGGAGAGGCGGCAAGGTTGATGTAGAGCCCCTCCGTGATGAGTTCCCCCTCCGGCGGAGTACCGGAGAAGGCCTCCAGATGGGATCTAGCGAGAACAGAGGCGTGCGGCGGCGGAAAAAGTATTTCGTGGACTCCCCTGAGGGTTTTGGAATTCTTCTGAACTTATAGTGGTGGAGGTAGGTCAATTGGCGCAAGGAGGGGCCCACATGGCACTAGGGCGCCCCGCCCCCCCTGGGGCGCGCCCAGGTGCCATGTGGGGCCCTCCAGTCTTACCTTCCATGGCCTCCAAGTTCCCGGTGATCCTTATCCTCAGAAAAAAAATCTCCAAAAAGTTTCGGGATGATTTGATCTTATCTGGTATTGATTTTCTATAAAACAAAAACAGGGCAGAAAATAGGAACTGGCACGTGGCACTAAGTTAATAGGTTAGTCCCCAAAAATGATATAAAAATGTATGAAATGATAATAAAAACATCCAAGAATAATAATATCATAGCATGGAACAAGCAAAAATAATAGATACGTTGGAGACGTATCACTAAGCTAACGGATGGGTCTTGTCCATCACATCATTCTCCTAATGATGTGATCCCGTCATCAAGTGACAACTCATGTCTATGGTTAGGAAACCTTAACCATCTTGGATCAACGAGCTAGTCTAGTAGAGGCTCACTAGGGACACAGTATTTGTTTATGTATCCACACATGTATTTAAGTTTCCGGTCAATAAAATTCTAGCATGAATAATAAGCATTTATCATGAATAAGGAAATATAATAATAACAACTTTATTATTGCCTCTAGGGCATATTTCCATCAGTCTCCCACTTGCACTAGAGTCAATAATCTAGATTACATAGTAATGAATCTAACACCCATGGAGTCTTGGTGCTGATCATGTTTTGCCCGTGGAAGAGGTTTAGTCAACGGGTCTGCCACATTCAGATCCGTATGTATTTTGCTGAGTTCTATGTCTCCATCCTTGACATATTCACGAATGGAGTTGAAGCGCCGCTTGATGTGTTTGGTTCTCTTGTGAAACCTGGGCTCCTTGGCTATGGCAATTGCTCCAGTGTTGTCACAAAAGATTGTCATTGGACCCGATGCACTGGGTATTACACCCAGGTCGGATATGAACTCCTTCTTCAGACTCCTTCATGTGCTGCTTCCGAAGCAGCTATGTACTCCGCTTCACATGTAGATCCCGCCACGACGCTCTGCTTGGAACTGCACCAATTGACAGCTCCACCATTCAATAAAAATATGTATCCGGTTTGTGACTTAGAGTCATCCGGATCTGTGTCGAAGCTAGCATCGACGTTACCTTTTACGACGAGCTCTTCGTCACCTCCATAAACGAGAAACATATCCTTGGTCCTTTTCAGGTACTTTAGGATGTTCTTGACCACTATCCAGTGATCCACTCCTGGATTACTTTGGTACCTCCCTGCCAAACTTATGGCAAGGCACACATCAGGTCTGATACACAGCATGGCATACATTATAGAACCTATGGCTGAGGCATAGGGAATGACTTTCATTCTCTCTCTATCTTCTGCCATGGTCAGGCTTTGAGTCTGACTCAATTTCACACTTTGCAACACAGGCAAGAACCCTTTCTTTGACTGGTCCATTTTGAATTTCTTCAGAACTTTGTCAAGGTATGTGCTTTGTGAAAGTCCTATTAAGCGTCTCGATCTATCCCTATAGATCTTGATGCCCAATATATAAGCAGCTTCACCGAGGTCTTTCATTGAAAAATTCTTATTCAAGTATCCTTTTATGCTATCCAGAAATTCTATATCATTTCCAATCAACAATATGTCATCCACATATAATATCAGAAATGCTACAGAGCTCCCACTCACTTTCTTGTAAATACAGGCTTCACCGTAAGTCTGTATAAAACCATATGCTTTGATCACCTCATCAAAGCGTATATTCCAACTCCGAGATGCTTGCACCAGTCCATAGATGGATCGCTGGAGCTTGCACACTTTGTTAGCACCTTTAGGATCGACAAAACCTTCTGGTTGCATCATATACAACTCTTCTTTAAGAAATCCATTAAGGAATGCAGTTTTGACGTCCATTTGCCAGATTTCATAATCATAAAATGCGGCAATTGCTAACACGATTCGGACAGACTTAAGCATCGCTACGGGTGAGAAAGTCTCATCGTAGTCAACCCCTTGAACTTGTCGAAAACCTTTTGCGACAAGTCGAGCTTTGTAGACAGTGATATTACCATCAGCGTCTGTCTTCTTCTTGAAGATACATTTATTCTCAATGGCTTGCCAATCATCGGGCAAGTCCACCAAAGTCCACACTTTGTTCTCATACACGGATCCTATCTCAGATTTCATGGCCTCAAGCCATTTGTCGGAATCTGGGCTCATCATAGCTTGTTCATAGTTCGTAGGTTCGCCGTGGTCTAATAACATGATTTCCAGGATAGGATTACCGTACCATTCAGGTGCGGTACGTGTTCTGGTCGACCTACGAAGTTCAGTAGTAACTTGTTCTGAAGTTTCATGATCATCATCATTAGCTTCCTCTCTAGTTGATGTAGGCATCACGGAAACGGTTTTCCCTGGTGTGCTACTTTCCAATTCGAGAGAAGGTACAACTATCTCATCAAGTTCTACTTTCCTCCCACTCACTTCTTTCGAGAGAAACTCCTTCTCTAGAAAGGACTCATTCTTGGCAACAAAGATATTGCCTTCGGATCTGTGGTAGAAGGTATACCCAATGGTCTCTTTAGGGTATCCTATGAAGACGCACTTCTCCGCTTTGGGTTCGAGCTTATCAGGCTGAAGCTGTTTGACATAAGCATCGCATCCCCAAACTTTAAGAAACGATAGCTTAGGTTTCTTGCCAAACCATAGTTCATACAGTGTCGTCTCAACGGATTTAGATGGTGCCCTATTTAACGTGAATGCGGTTGTCTCTAATGCATAACCCCAAAATGATAAAGGCAAATCGGTAAGAGACATCATAGAACGCACCATATCTAATAAAGTATGGTTACGATGTTCGGACATACCATTACACTATGGTGTTCCAGGTGGCGTGAGTTGTGAAACAATTCCACATTGTTTTAAATGAAGGCCAAACTCATAACTCAAATATTCACCTCCACGATCAGATCGTAGAAACTTTATTTTCTTGTTACGATGATTCTCTACTTCACTCTGAAATTCTTTGAACTTTTCAAATGTTTCAGACTTGTGTTTCATCAAGTAGATATACCCATACCTACTCAAATCATCTGTAAAGGTTAGAAAATAATGATACCCGCCGTGTGCCTCAACACTCATCGGACCGCATACATCGGTATGTATTATTTCCAATAAGTCATTAGCTCGCTCCATTGTTCCGAAGAACGGAGTTTTAGTCATCTTACCCATGATGCATGGTTCGCAAGTATCAAATGATTCATAATCAAGTGATTCCAAAAGTCCATCCGCATGGAGTTTCTTCATGCGCTTTATACCAATATGACCTAAACGGCAGTGCCACAAGTATGTTGCACTATCATTATCAACTTTGCATCTTTTGGCATCAATATTATGAATATGTGTATCACTACGACCGAGATTCAACAAGAACAGACCATTCATCAATGGTGCATGACCATAAAAGATATTACTCATATAAATAGAACAACCATTATTCTCTGATTTAAATGAATAACCGTCTCGCAATAAACAAGATCTAGATATAATGTTCATGCTCAACGCCGGCACCAAATAACAATTATTGAGGTCTAAAACTAATCCCGAAGGTAGATGTAGAGGTAGCGTGCCGACGGCGATCACATCAACCTTGGAACCATTCCCAACGCGCATCGTCACCTCGTCCTTAGCCAATCTTCGTTTATTTCGCAGCTCCTGTTTCGAGTTACAAATATGAGCAACCGAACCAGTATCAAATACCCAGGCGCTACTACGAGCATTAGTAAGGAACACATCAATAACATGTATATCAAATATACCTTTGTTCACTTTGCCATCCTTCTTATCCGCCAAATATTTGGGGCAGTTCCACTTCCAGTGACCATTTCCCTTGCCGTAGAAGCACTCAGTTTCAGGCTTGGGTCCAGCTTTGGGCTTCTTCACGGGAGTAGCAACTTGCTTGCCATTCTTCTTGAAGTTCCCTTTCTTTCCCTTGCCCTTTTTCTTGAAACTAGTGGTCTTGTTAACCATCAACACTTGATGCTCCTTCTTGATTTCTACCTCCGCGGCCTTAAGCATTGCGAAGAGCTCAGGAATCATTTTCGTCATCCCTTGCATATTATAGTTCATCATGAAGCCTTTGTAGCTTGGTGGTAGTGACTGAAGAACTCTGTTAATAACACTCTCAACTGGAAGATCAATTCCCTGCTAAGTCAAGTGGTTATGATACCTAGACATTTTGAGTATGTGTTCACTGACAGAACTGTTCTCCTCCATCTTGCAGCTATAGAACTTATTGGAGACTTCATATCTCTCAACCCGGGCATTAGCTTGAAATATCAACTTCAGCTCTTAGAACATCTCATATGCTCCGTGGCGTTCAAAACGTCTTTGAAGTCCCGGTTCTAAGCCGTAAAGCATGGCACACTTAACTATTGAGTAGTCATCAGATCGAGTCTGCCAGGCGTTCATAACATCTGAAGTAGCTCCTGCAGCAGGTCTGTCACCTAGCGGTGCATCAAGGACATAATTCTTCTATGCAGCAATGAGGATAATCCTCAAGTTACGGACCCAGTCCGTGTAGTTGCTACCATCATCTTTCAACTTAGCTTTCCCTAGGAACGCATTAAAATTCAAGGGAACGGTAGCACGGGCCATTGATCTACAACATAGATATGCAAAAACTATTAATACTAAGTTCATGATAAATTAAGTTCAATTAATCAAATTACTAATGAACTCCCACTTAAATTAACATCCCTCAAGTTATCTAAGTGATACATGATCCAAATCAACTAACCCATGTCCGATCATCACGAGAGATGGGGTAGTCATCAATGGTGAACATCTCTATGCTGATCATATCTACTATATGACTCACGTTCGACCTTTCGGTCTCCAGTGTTCCGAGACCATGTCTGTACATGCTAGGCACGTCAAGTTTAACCCAAGTATTCTGCGTGTGCAAAACTGGCTTACACCCGTTGTATGTGAACGTAGAGTCTATCACACCCGATCATCATGAGGTGCTTCGAAACGATGAACTTTAGCAACGGTGCATACTCAGGGAGAACACTTTTATCTTGAAATTGAGTGGAGGGGTCATCTTATAATGCTACCGTCGTTCTAAGCAAAATAAGATGCATAAAGGATAAACATCACATGCAATCAAAATATGTGACATGATATGGCCATCATCATCTTGTGCTTTTGATCTCCATCTCCAAAGCAACGTCATGATCTCCATCGTCACCGGCTTGACACCTTGATCTCCATCGTTGCGTCGGGGTCGTCTCGCCAACTATTGCTTCTACAACTATTGCTAACGCATAGCGATAAAGTAAAGCAATTACATGGCGTTTAATGATTAACACGTAGATCATACAAAAATTAAAAGACAACCCTAAGGCTCCTGCCGGTTGTCGATATTACAAAACATGATCATCTGATACAACAACGTATATCACATCACGTCTTGACCATATCACATCACAACATACCCTGCAAAAACAAGTTAGACGTCTTCTACTTTGTTGTTGCAAGTTTTATGTGGCTGCTACGGGCAACTAGCAAGAACCGTTCTTACCTATGCAAAACCACAACGGTGATTTATCAAGTTTGCTGTTTTAACCTTCTACAAGGACCGGCCGCAGTCAAATTTGATTCAACTAAAGTAGGAGAAACAGACACCCGCCAGCCACCTTTATGCAAAACAAGTTGCATGTCAGTTGGTGGACCCGGTCTCATGTACATGGACATGTAAGGTTGGTCCGGGCCGCTTCATCCCACAATGCCGCCGAATCAAAATAAGATGTTGGTGGTAAGCAGTATGAACATCACCGCCCACAACTCCTTTGTGTTCTACTCGTGCATATCATCTACGCATAGACCTGGCTCTGATGCCACTGTTGGGGAACGTTGCATGGAAAACAAAAAAATTTCTACGCACACGCAAGATCTATCCATGGAGATGCATAGCTACGAGAGGGGAGAGAGTGTCTACGTACCCTCGTTGACCGTTAAGCGGAAGTGTTTATCAACGTGGTTGATGTAGTCGTACACCTTCGTGATCCTTCCGATCAAGTACCGAACGCACGACACCTCTGCGTTCAGCACACGTTCAGCTCGATGACGTCCTCGCCTTCTCGATCCAGCAAGAGAGGCGAAGTAGTAGATGAGTTCGGGCAGCACGACGGTGTGGTGACGGTGGTGGTGAAGCTATCTCTGCAGGGCTTCGCCGAGCACTACGAAAATAATGACCAAGGACGAACTAGAGGGAGAGGGGCGCCGCACACGGCTTGGGGCTCGTGGTGTGTGTTGCCCCTCTCCCTCCTCACATATATATAGGTGGGGGAGGAGGGGAGGCAGCCTAGGGCACCCCCAAGGGGGCCGGTGGCCGCCCTGGGCTCCTGCCCTGGCCGCGCCCCCCTTCCTTCTTAGGCACGTGGGAGGAAGGCAGGAGGGGTGCCCCCCACTTCCTTTCTCTCATGTGGAGGGAAGGCAGGAGGGGCTAGCCCTCCCCCTTTCCTTCCCTAGGGCTGGGGGCCTATAGGTGGGGCGCGCCAGCCCCTTGTGGGCTGGTGTGCTCCCCTCGTTTGGCCCATATGGCCCAATAACCTCCCGGGGCCTCCCGGAACCCCTTCCGGTGATCCGATGAATACCCGGTACATTCCGAAACCTTTCCGGTGACCAAATAGCATCGTCCTATATATGAATTTTTACCTCCGGACCATTCCGGAGCTCCTCGTCATGTACGTGATCTCATCCGGGACTTCGAACAACATTCGGTCACCAATTCACATAACTCATATAATACTATATCGTCAACGAACGTTAAGCGTGCGGACCCTACGGGTTCGAGAATGATGTAGACATGACCAAGACGCTTCTCCGGTCAATAACCAATAGCGGGACCTGGATGCCCATATTTCTTCCTACATATTCTAAGAAGATCTTTATCGGTCAAACCTTCATGACAACATACGTAATTCCCTTTGTCTGTCGGTATGTTACGTGCCCGAGATTCGATCGTTGGTATCTCCATACCTAGTTCAATCTCGTCACCGGCAAGTCTCTTTACTCGTTCCGTAATACATCACCTCGTAACTAACTCCTTAGTCACTTTGCTTGCAAGCTTCTTGTGATGCTGTATTACCGAGAGGGCCCTGATACGTCCATTTTGCATCATGATTTATTGTTGTCATTTATAAAGTTTTCATTCAATATAACACTTCATGGAGTATTTCTAATGCCTTTTCTCTCTTAAAATGTAAGGTTTACACAAAGAGGGAGAATACCGGCAGCTGGATTTCAAGGCCTGAAAAAGCTACAGCAGAGATACCTATTCTGCACAACTCCAAATGGGCTGAAATTCAACGGAGATTATTTTCTGAATATATAAAAAATACTGGGCCAAGAAGTTACCGGAGGAGGCCAGCCAGGTGCCCACATGGCACCTGGGCGCCCCCCCCCCCCCGGGGCGCGCCCTGGTGCCATGTGGAGGCCCTGGCTCACCTCCGGCCTCCTCCTTCTGGTATATATCTCATTTTACCCTAAAACTTTTAGGGGGAGACTTTCGGGATGAGGCGCCGCCGCCACGAGGCGGAACTAGAGCAGGAGCACTTTTGCTCTCCGGCGGGCAGATTCCGCCGGGGACACTTCCCTCCGGGAGGGGGAAATCAAAGCCTTCGTCATCACCAACAACCCTATCATCGTGGGAGGACCAATCTTCATCATCATCATCAACAGCACCATCTCATCTCAAACCCTAGTTCATCTCTTGTATCCAATCTTTGTATCAAAACTATAGATTGCTACTTGTGGTTTGCTAGTAGTGTTGATTACCTATCGTAGTTGATGCTAATTGGTTTGCCTTGTGTAACATCCCCAGATTCTAACCTTGTCATTAAGCTAAATAAATTGCCATGTTATCATGATCATCATAATTAAAAATGCAATTAAGAATTAATTCAACTCAAATTCAAATTCAAAATATAAGTTAATTTATTATTTCTTCTAACTGCAAAACTAAATTGTTCAAAATTTAGTGAACAATCATTAAGTAATTGTCAAATAGAAACCAACATTAATTGAACTAGTAAAATTCCCTTAACCCATATAAAACAGTGTCAAGACAGCACCATTTAATCCATTTCTATTTAAATGAAATTCAAATGAAATCATATAAGCCCCAAACTTTTTGTGGCAGCACATAATATTGCATTACTAATTATGTGGCCATCTCCACACTTTACTAAAATCATTTACTAGCCTAAAGAAATGGAAAGCAGTAGCTAAAAGGAAAACAGAAAATGAAAATAGAAAAAAAAGAGAAAAGACCTGCGCTGTGCTGTTGGCCCACCTACTACAGTGGCCCGGCCCAACCCTGTTCTCCCACCTGCTCCCGCCCTCGTGTCGTCGCCGCCATGGCCGCGCTCGCCACTGCCGGCCGCAGCTCGCCACGGTGCCGGGGCAGTTGGCGAGGGGATAAGGATGCGCCCCCTCGGCCTCCCCGTCGCCCTGATCCACTTTCCCCCTCTCTCCCTCGCTCGCTCACCTCTCTCTCTCGCGCAACCGAACGCGCCCGCCGCCGCACGCCGTCGAGCCCGCGGCCACCGACCTTGCCTCGCCTCGCCGCCTTGTCCAACGTCTCCGCCGTCGTCGACTACTTCCTCCCCTGCCACTCGTTCGAGCCGGGGAGCCCCACCACATGGATCCACGCCGCTTCTTCCTCCTCGGTCGCCGTCGACCTCGCCGTCGATTCGCCGCCGACTGCTGCTCCTAAGCCGTCAACGGGCCACCGTGCGCCTCCACGGTGAGCACCTCGCCGTTTCCCCCTCCCTCTTCCTCTTCTTCCCGCGCCGTAGCCGCGCATTCCCCGTGCCCGAACGCATCGCCGCCGACGAGCTCGCCGCCGTGGCCATAGCCGTGGTCACGCGCGTCCGAGCACGGAATCTTGCTCTGCGCGCTCCCAGGAGTCCAACGCAGCTAGCCCCGCCGTTTGCCGTGCCCCGCAACACTGTAGCCGATCTCGCCCGTACGCGCCGCCACTCGCCGTCGCCGCTCCGGCCGATTCCGGCCACCCCAGCCCGCGCCACCGGTGCCATTCGACGCGGCGTTCAGTGCCCGTTCGAACGCACCCACGCACGCCCTAAACCGAGCCTCGTAGCGCGTTTCCGGCGAGGTCCCGAGCGCCTCCGCCGCGTTTCGCGTCGCCGCCGTCCACCGCCGACGTGGCACACCTGGCGCCACCCCCAGGGTCACTGCCAGTGGGCCCAGGGGCCCCCGTTGACTGGGTTGACCAGTCAACCCTGCTGACTGGGCAACCACAGTGGCTGACGTGCGGGCCCCACCGCTATTTAAACTAATTGGCTAATTAAAATTAACCTAATTACTAGTTAGTCACTGACAGTAGGCCCCACCTAACTAATTAATCTGTTAGTTTAGTTTAATTCACTGTTAGACCTCACAGTGGCTGACAGGTGGGTCCCACCAGCCAGTTTGACCAGTCAGCAGCTCAGTTGACTGCTGATGCAGTGATGACCTCATGCTGACGTCATATTCCTTTTCTGGAAATTCCTGTTAATTTAAATAATTCAGAAAATATTTAAAACTTTGATAAATCATAGAAATTGAACCGTGGCTCGGATCGAAAAACTTTCTACATGAAAGTTGATCAGAAAAACGAGACGAATCCGATCGTGCCGTCTGTTTCCGTGTCGGGACCCTCTAAGTAGGTGAACCCGCAACTTTTCGTCCGTTTCCGGTAGATGAATAGTGCATACTTACCAGATAATAATTCCAACTTTAACCCTAAAATAACTAATGTGACCTAGACATACTTTTAGGCAACCCTGCACTGCACGTTAGCATGGCATGCTCTGTGTTGCATATGATTGTTGTGTATTTATTTGTTTCCTCCCCCTCTTCTCTCTCGGTAGATCCCGGTACTGACGTAGCCCCCGAGGACTGCTACACCGACGACCCCTCTTTTGCAGCAGAGCTTCCAGGCAAGCAACACCCCCTTGATCATTCCTATATCGCCCATTCTCTTCTCTCTTGTGCTTGCATTAGAACTGCTACTGCTCTTGTATGATCCTATTCTGATGCATAGCCTGATTTTGTAACCTGCTTTGTACCTTACCTGCTTATCCTAAACTGCTTAGTATAGGCTGGTTAGTGATCCATCAGTGACCCCCACACCTTGTTCCAGTTGCCCCGCTGCTTTATCAGATGACTCGATCAACGTGATCGACGGCCAGGGCCCAACACATCACATCACACCCCCCTTATTTGTACGGCACTGCAGGGTTACTATTGAGTGCCGAGGGTGATACCTCGTATAGCACTTCTGATGTTAACCATGTAGAGTAGCTTTTCGGTCGTGGTCATCGAGGGTGATTCCTCCTTCAACCACTCCCGATAACGACTCTGTCGTGCAACACCTCAAGTGTGAAACTCGAGGGTGATTCCTCCTAAGTTCACCTTGACGATTACATCAGGTGGAACCCATCGAGGGTGATTCCTCGGGATTTCTCCCTTGGTGTTATGGACACAAGGTTACTATGACTATACCCTGAACCATGTTAAAGACGGGTCGGCCCCGAGGGGTGCCCGCGAGAGTTACTGTTACTGCAGGACTGGTGGGACAGGCGGTACCACACCGGTAGAGGTGGACCTGGGTTCCCGACAGTCTTTTGCGAGTCGGGTTGACCATGAGGGTACCCGCAAGTTGTTGTGTAGTCGGGTTGACCTGGAGGGTACCCGCGAGATAATTACGAGGCGCGGCCGGGCATTCTTAGCCCTTGCAACAAGTCCTCGAGACGGGGCGACGGGGTCACATGATCGTGAGTCTCTGCTCGTTACCGCGCGCTCCCAATACACTAACGGTTTGGATATTTGATCCGAGTAGGCCTCTGGCCTAATAGCACTAACCATCACGCGGGAATAAATATGGGTACTCCGCGTCGTGGCATCAGCCGAAGCTTTCTAGACGTCAGCGACTGAGCGGCGCATGCCGGGTTGGACTGGGAAAGCCCGCACTTGTATTAAGGGGGCTAGGTCTGCTCATCGGCCGCCCACGCAACGTGCAGGAGTGCAAAGGGCGATGGGCCCAAGACCCCTTCGTGCATAGGATTAGTCCAGCGTGCTGACCTCTCTGTTGAGCCTAGGTAGGGCTGCGACGTGTCGTTTTGACCGAGGCCGGGCAGGACCCAGAAAAGTGTGTCCGGCCGGAGTTAATCGAGCATGGTGGGTAAGTTGGTGCACCCCTGCAGGGAAGTATATCTATTCGAATAGCCGAATCCTCGGTAACGGACACTCGGAGTTGTATCCCGATCGATACAACTAGAACTGGATACTTGAGATGATAAGTGGATATGATGGCTCCGGGATTGCTTCCTCGCAGGGAGTCGAGGAAGGATCTCTGGGCGATGTTGATGCTTAATACTACTACTACTTTATATTGTACTAATCTGCACTCTTCTAATGCTGCAAGACCGCTGAAGATGCTAGTCTTCGATAGGACTAGGCCTTCCCTCTATTCTGGCATTTCTGCAGTCCAGTCCACATATACAGCCTTCCTTTGATAATGTTGCATTCATAGAATAGATCTGATGTAAGTCTTGCTGAGTACTTTGGATGAGTACTCACGGTTGCTTTGCTTCCTCTTTTTCCCATACCCGATTGATGCGACCAGATGACGGATCCCAGGAGACAGCTGCCCCCGCCGACGACCACTACTATCACCCCGAGGGTGGTTACTACTACGAGTTGGCTGACGACCAGGAGTAGGTTCGGAGGGTCCCAGGCAGGAGGCCTACGCCTTTTCAATTGTAGTCATTGTTTTGCCCCGCCTTCTTAAGGCCTATCTGTATATCTTTTATATCTGTACTCAGATATCTGATGCTTCCGCTAACGCTTGTAAGCGAGCTTATTTATTCGAGCCCTTGAGGCCCCTGGCTTGTAATATAAAGCTTGTATGACTTTTATTGGTGTTTAGAGTTGTGTTGTGATATCATCAAGTGAGTCCTTAGTCTTGATCGTGTGCATTTGCGTGTATGGTTAGCGCACGATCGAACCGGGGGCGTCACACCTTGTGAGATATTAAATGTTCAGATCCTTTATGTTATTCAATACCCCTCTGATCTTGAACATCATGATGATGAGTGAGTAGTTACTTTTGTTCTTGAGGACATGGGAGAAGTCTTGTCATAAGTAATCATGTGAATTCGGTATTTTGATGATATGTATGTTGTGATTCTCTTAGTGGTGTCATGTGAACGTCGACTACATGACACTTCACCATTTATGGGCCTAAGGGAATGCATTGTGGAGTAGTAATTAGATGATGGGTTGCTAGAGTGACAGAAGCTTAAACCCCAGTTTATGCGCTATTCCGTAAGGGGCTGATTTGGATCCACACGTTTATTGCTATGGTTAGACTTTGTCTTAATTATCTTTTCGTAGTTGCGGATGCTTGCGAGAGGGGGTAATCATAAGTGGAAGGCTTGTTCAAGTAAGAACAGCACTCAAGCACCGGTCCACCCACATATCAAATCATCAAAGTAATGAACGCGAATCGAATGAACATGATGAAAGTGACTAGATGAAATTCCCGTGTGTCACTTGTTATAAATTATCTTGCTATCAAACTACTCGTTACCGATAATTTCAGTGCTTGCAGAAAATACCTTGCTGAAAACCGCTTGTCATTTCCTTCTGCTCCTCGTTGGGTTCGACACTCTTACTTATCGGAAGGACTACGATTGACCCCCTATACTTGTGGGTCATCAAGACTCTTTTCTGGCGCCGTTGCCAGGGAGTGAAGCGCCTTTGGTAAGTGGAAATTGGTAAGGAAACATTTTTGTTACGTGCTGAAATTTATTGCTACTTGTCACTATGGAAAGTAATTCTTTGAGAGGCTTGTTCGGGGTATCTTCACCTCGACCGGAAACCACTAGGGTTGCCTCTCCACCACCTATTGAAGCTACTGAAGATATTGCTTATGAAATTCCTGTTGGTCTTATTGAGAAACTGCTAGCTAATCCTTATGCAGGAGATGGAACTAAACATCCTGATATGCACTTGATCTATGTGGATGAAATTTGTGGATTGTTTAAGCTTGCAGGTTTATCTAGAGATAGAGCTAAGAAGAAAGTATTCCCTTTATCTTTGGAGGGAAAGGCATTGACATGGTATAGGCTATGTGATGATATTGACACATGGGATTGGAATAAATTGAAATTGGAGTTTCACCAGAAATTTTATCCTATGCATTTGGTACATCGTGATCGGAATTATATCTATAACTTCTGGCCTCGTGAAGGAGAAAGTATCGCTCAAGCTTGGGGGAGGCTCAAGTATATGCTTCACACATGCCCCAATCATGAGCTCTCAAGAGAAATAATTCTTCAAAGCTTTTATGCTCGGCTTTCTCATAATGATCGAACTATGCTTGATTCTTCTTCGACTGGTTCCTTTACTAAGAAGACTATTGAATTCAAATGGAATCTTCTTGATAAAATTAAGCGCAATTATGAGGATTGAGAGATCGACAAAGGTAATGAGTCAGGTATAAATCTTGAGTTTGATTGTGTTAAATCTTTTATGGAAACCGATGCTTTTCAGAAATTTAGCACTAAGTATGGACTTGACTCTAAGATAGTAGCTTCTTTTTGTGAATCATTTGCTGCACATGTTGATCTTCCTAAGGAGAAGTGGTTTAAATACCATCCTCCTATAGACATTAAAGAAAAACCTCCCGAGGTTAAGGAAGAAAAAGTTATTGCTTACAATGTTGATCCAGTTGTTCCTACTACTTATTTTGAGAAACCACCTTTTCCTGTTAGAATTAAAGAACACTCTAAGGTTTCTTCTGTGGTTAGGAAGAGTCATGTTAGAACACCTACACCTTTTGAGCAAATTAAGGTAGAACCTAGTGTTGCTATAGTTAAAGATCTTTTGGTTGATGAATTAGATGAGCATGTTATTTCTTTTTGTGAAGATGCATCTAGAATTGCTAGTCCTGATTCTAAGCATAAGAATAAACATGTGGTTGGCATGCCTGTTATTTCTGTTAAGATAGGAGATCATTGTTATCATGGCTTATGTGATGTGGGTGCTAGTGTCAGTGCTATTCCTTTTACTCTTTATCAAGAAATCATGAATGATATTGCACCTGTTGAAATTGAGGATATCGATGTTACTATAAATCTTGCAGATAGAAATACTATCTCACCACTTGGTATTGTTAGAGATGTTGAAGTCTTGTGCGGTAAGATCAAATACCCTGCTGATTTCCTTGTTCTTGGATCACCACAAGATGATTTTTGTCCTATAATATTTGGTAGACCTTTCTTGAATACTGTTAATGCTCAGATTGATTGTGCTAAGGAAATTGTTAGTGTTGATTTTGGTGGTGTGTCTCATGAGTTTAATTTCTCTAAGTTTCGTAGACAGCCACATGATATAGAATTGCCTAGCAAAGATGAAATTGTTGGTCTTGCTTCTATTGTTGTTCCTCCTACTGATCCTTTAGAACAATATTTGCTTGATCATGAGAATGATATGCATATGAATGAAAGGAATGCAATAGATGAAGTTTTCTTTAGTCAGCAGCCTATTCTCAAGCATAATTTGCCTGTTGAAACTCTTGGAGGTCCTCCCCCACCAAAGGGTGATCCTCTTTTCGAATTGAAACCATTGCCTGATACTTTGAAATATGTTTATCTTGATGAAAAGAAAATATATCCTGTTATTATCAGCGCTAACCTTTCAGGACATGAAGAAAAGAGGTTGTTAAAAATTCTAAGGAAGCATCGTGCCGCTATTGGATACACTCTGGAGATCTTAAGGGCATTAGTCCCACTCTATGTCAGCACAAGATTAATATGGAACCAGATGCTAAACCTATTGTTGACCACCAACGCCGATTGAATCCAAAAATGAAAGAGGTGGTAAGAACTGAAATATTAAAACTTCTGGAAGCAGGTATAATCTATCCCATAGCTGATAGTAGATGGGTAAGTCCAGATCATTGTGTTCTAAAAAAGGGTGGTGTTACTATTGTTCCTAATGATAAGAATGAGCTTATTCCTCAGAGGATAGTAACTGGTTATAGGATGGTGATAGATTTTAGAAAGTTGAATAAAGCTACTAGGAAAGATCATTATCCTTTGCCTTTTATTGATCAAATGTTAGAAAGGTTGTCTAAGCATACACACTTTTGTTTCCTAGATGGTTATTCTGGTTTTTCTCAAATACCTGTTGCACAATCCGATCAAGAGAAAACAACTTTTACTTGTCCTTTTGGAACTTTTGCTTATAGACGCATGCCTTTTGGTTTATGTAATGCACCTGCTACCTTTCAAAGATGTATGACTGCTATCTTCTCTGACTTTTGTGAAAAGATTGTTGAGGTTTTCATGGATGATTTTTTCGTTTACGGAACTTCTTTTGATGATTGCTTAAGCAACCTTGATCGAGTTTTGCAGAGATGTGAGGAAACAAATCTCGTCTTGAACTGGGAGAAGTGCCACTTTATGGTTAATGAAGGTATTGTCTTGGGCCACAAGATCTCTGAAAGAGGCATTGAAGTTGATAAAGCTAAGGTTGATGCTATTGAGAAGATGCCATGCCCGAAGGATATCAAAGGTATAAGAAGTTTTCTCGGTCATGCTTTCTATAGGAGATTTATTAAGGACTTCTCTAAAATTTCTAGGCCTCTTACCAATCTTTTGCAAAAAGATGTTCCCTTTGTTTTTGATGATGATTGTGTAGAAGCCTTTGAAACTCGTAAGTTAGCTTTAATCTCTGCACCTATTGTTCAGCCACCTGATTGGAATTTACCTTTTGAAATTATGTGTGATTCTAGTGACTATGTTGTTGGTGTTGTTCTAGGACAGAGAGTTGATAAGAAGTTGAATCTTATTCATTATGCTAGTAAAACTTTGGACACTGCCCAAAGGAATTATGCTACTACTGAAAAAGAGTTTCTAGCAGTTGTGTTTGCATGTGATAAGTTTAGATCTTATATTGTTGATTCCACACTACTAGAAAAAAGGCTGTTAGTGGCGCACCTATTTCTACCATTAATGGCGCACTATAGGTGCGCCACTATTACCACGCCATTAGTAACAAATACTAATGGCGCACCTCTGGTGCGCCATTAGTATTGCAGGTAACAGTGGCGCACCTCTGGTGCGCCATTACTATTGCTACAGGTGCGCCACTGGTAACTTTTTTTTTAATTTTGTAGGCGGGAAAATAGTAGTGGCGCACCGTCTAACCCCCACCATGCGCCATTGCTATTTTTGAATTTTGAATTTGGATCTGGATCTAGATCTGGCTCATTATTTTGGCTCGTTTTTTTTGGTTGAATTTTTTTCAAATTTCGTTCTCGACGGACCTGGATCTTTTACGTTCTTTGTGCCGAGGGAGCTCCACATGTGGCCGGAAGTAGAGGAGGAGGGAGGAGAGACCGTGAGGAGGAGAGGTGGGAGGAGGAGGTCGCCGGAGGAGGAGTACCGTGAGGAGGAGAGGTGGGAGGAGGAGGTCGCCGGAGGAGGAGCACCGTGAGGAAGAGGTCACCGGAGGAGGAGCACCGTGAGGAGGAGCACCGTGAGGAGGAGGAGGTTGCCGGAGAGGAGGAGATGGAGTGGAGGAGAGGAGGAGAGGAGAAGAAGAATGAAGGGGAAGGGAGGAAGAAGGGGAAGGGGAAGGGAAGGCGCGACGGGCGGCGGCGCTCCTGTGGCTCGGTCACCGGAGCAGGGAGGAGAAGGGAGGAGGAAGGGGAAGGGGAAGGGGAAACAGAAACGGGGAAGGAGAAGGGAGGAGGAAGGGGATAAGCAGAGAGGAAGGAGAGGGGTGGGTGGGTGCGTACGTGGTGTGCCATGTGTTACATAGTAATGGCGCACCACACCGAGGTGCGCCATTACTATGTACCTTAGTAATGGCGCACCTAGGTGTGGTGCGCCATTACTATGTACCTTAGTAATGGCGCACCTGGGTGTGGTACGCCATTACTATTTTTAATTTTTTTTGAATTTTGAAGGCGGGAAAATAGTAGTGGCGCACTATGCACTGGTGCGCCATTGCTAAATTTTTTAAATTTTTGTATTATTTTGCCTCCAGATCTAACAATGGTTGTAACGTTTTTTCTGTTAGGTTTTTGAGGATTCTAAAAAATCGATAACCGGCAAAGCCGGTCAAATTTGGATGTAACTTTTCGAGTAGTATCTTTTTCATATAAAAAACTTTTTCATCGGAGGTCGTATGCAAAAGTTACGGCCATTTTACCGAAACACGGCAGTTTTTTTTTGCAAAAAAAATCAAAATTCATGTTTGTTAATTTTTGTAACAACTAGAACACATAACACATGGGCATCTATTTTTTTGAATTTTTTTGAATCTTTTATCATTTTCTTTTATTATTTTTTTAACCGAAAAGGCGATCCACGGGGGGGGGGGTGTGTGGGTGTGTGTGGTGGGGTGTGTTTGTGTGTGTGAGAGACATTAGTAATGGCGCACCCTCCCTGGTGCGCCATTGCTAACCTTAGCAATGGCGCACCAGGGGGGTGCGCTATTACTAATGTCTCTCACACACGCAGGCCCACACCCCCACCAGACATAGCAATGGCGCACCACACCTAGGTGCGCCACTACTATGTAGCATAGTAGTGGCGCACCTAGGTGTGGTGCGCCATTGCTATGTCTGGTGGGGGTGGGGGGTGGAAAAAAAATAGCAATGGCGCACTGCTCAGGTGGTGCGCCACTACTAAAAAAATAACAATGGCGCACCTGTTTCTGGTGCGCCATTGCTATATAGCAGTGGCGCACCACACCCATGGTGCGCCATTACTAGGGATATTGGCTATAGCCATTTTTCTAGTAGTGCCAAAGTTACTATTCATACTGATCATGCTGCTATCAAATACCCTATGGAGAAGAAAGATGCTAAGCCTAGGCTTATCAGGTGGGTTCTTTTATTGCAAGAATTTGATCTTCATATTGTTGATAGGAAGGGGGCTGATAACCCTGTAGCTGATAATCTATCTAGATTGGAAAATGTGCTTGATGACCCACAACCTATTGATGACAGTTTTCCAGATGAGCAACTAGCTGCTATTAATGTTTCTCTTAGTACTCATTGGTACGCTGATTATGCTAATTATATTGTTGCTAAGTTTATACCTCCTAGTTTTACTTATCAGCAAAAGAAAAAGTTTTTCTATGATTGAGACACTACTTTTGGGATGATCCACATATTTATAAAGAAGGCGTGGATGGTATTGTTAGACGTTGTGTGCTTGAGCATGAAGAGGAACAAATTCTTCGTAAGTGTCACTCCGAGGCATATGGAGGACACCACGATGGAGACAGGACCGCACACAAGGTATTGCAATCCGGTTTTTATTGGCCTACCCTCTTCAAGGATGCACGTAAGTTTGTCTTATCTTGTGATGAATGCCAAAGGATTGGTAATATCAGTAGACGTCAGGAAATGCCTATGAATTATTCTCTTGTTATTGAACCATTTGATGTTTGGGGTTTTGATTATATGGGACCTTTTCCAAAGTCCAATGGGTATACTCATATTCTTGTTGCTGTTGATTATGTTACTAAGTGGGTAGAGGCTATCCCCACTAATAGTGCTGATCACAACACTTCTATTAAAATGTTTAAGGAAGTTATTTTCCCTAGGTTTGGAGTCCCTAGATATTTGATGACTGATGGTGGTTCACATTTTATTCATGGTGCTTTCCGTAAGTTGCTTGCTAAGTATGATGTTAATCATAGAATTGCATCTCCCTATCACCCTCAATCGAGTGGTCAAGTCGAGTTAGCAATAGGGAGATAAAGTTGATCTTGCAAAAGACTGTCAATAGATCAAGAAAGAATTGGTCTAAGAAATTAGATGATGCTTTGTGGGCTTATAGAACTGCTTATAAGAATCCTATGGGTATGTCTTCTTACAAAATGGTTTATGGGAAAGCATGTCATTTACCTCTTGAATTGGAACACAAGGCTTTTTGGGCTGTTAAAGAACTTAATTATGACTTCAAGCTTGCAGGTGAAAAGTGGTTATTTGATATCAGCTCTCTCGATGAATGGAGGACCCAGGCCTATGACAATGCCAAGTTGTTCAAAGAAAAAGTTAAAAGATGGCATGATAGGAGGATCCAGAAACAAGAATTCAAAGTGGGTGAATATGTTTTATTATATAATTCTCGTCTTAGATTCTTTGCAGGTAAACTCCTCTCCAAATGGGAAGGACCTTATGTCATCGAGGAGGTTTATCGTTCTGGAGCTATCAAAATCAATAATGCCGCGGGAACCAACCCAAAGGTGGTAAATGGGCAAAGAATCAAGCACTACATCTCAGGTACACCCATAAATGTTGAAACTAATATTATTGATACTATTACACCGGAGGAGTATATCAAATAGTCCTTCCGGAACACTCCAGAATATTGAAAAAGGAATAGGTATGTGATACGGTAAGTAAACCGACTCCAAAAATTCCATAAAAATATCTACAGTCCGTTTTGGAATATTTAGAAAAATACAAAAATAAAAGGAAGCCGAGAGGGCCCACCAGGTGGCCACATGGCACCTGGGCGCCCCCCTGGGGCGCGCCCTGGTGCCATGTGGGGCCCTGGTGCACCTTCCCGACTCCGTTTTCCTTCTGTTTACTTGTTATGCAAGATAAAAAAATCTATATATACTCCCTGGATTGTTTTGACCACCGCATCGCGAGATATCTTCTGTTCTTGTTTCTTGCTGTTTTCTGGCATATCCAAAAATATGTCGTCTCAGGGATCTGCTAGGGAGAACCATGCCCCTTTGGTCTATGAAGAAACGGAAGCTGATCTGAAGAGGATGGACGTCACGGAGATGAAGAAGGAGGGGCTCAAGGAAGCCAAGGGCAAGAACGTTGTGGAAAACCATGACCTGGAAGAAGAGCCATCTACCTTCATTGAGGAGACCGCGGAGGAGGAAGATATCCTTCAACCCTACTATCACCAACTGTCTCCTCCTCTTATTGAGGCTCTGAGGTTATTCGAAACAGTTTGTGCTCGCAATACTTATCTCACCCGTGAAGTTATTTTGTTGGAGAAGCACATCATAGCCCTCCGGAGCATGAACCGCAGATTGATAGCTTTGTTGGAGCTAAAGGACAAGAGTGCTTCATCACTACCATCACCAAAGAAGGAAGCTTGATCAGACGGGTATGGGCACTCCCCTTGGCTTGTGCCAAGCTTGGGGGAGGTGCCCCGGTATCGTATCACCATCACTTTTATTATCTTTACCTATTTTCAGTTCGATCCTTAGTATTTTGTGATCTAGTAGAATAAAAGTTTAGTATGATCTATCTTTGAGTGTTAGTTCCGTGATCTATCTATCTATGTAATCGAGTGAGAGTTATATAATAAAGAGTAGTTTGAGTTTGCTTGTTTACTTTTATGCATCAATCAAAAACAATGAAAAGAATGAAAATCATGTGCTAATCTTATGGTGAGTAATGACATCACATAAAGAAAAGTATAAGTGGTAAATTTTATTGAAGATTGACAAACATAGCATTGGTCATTGGTGCAATTGCATGAAAAAGTTAATAGGGAAGAGAAGATTTACATGCAAATACACTATCTTGGACATCTTTTGTGATTGTGAGCACCCATTAAGTATTGTATGTCAAACGGTTGAGGTTGGACAAGGAAGACAATGTAATGAGTTATGTTTGTTCATATTCACATAGAAGGTATATTGTCATGGATCCTCCAACATGGGGTGCTTGCCCAATATCTATGCTAGCCAAAATTCCGCACTAAGTAGAAATACTACTTGTGCATCCAAAACCCTTTAACCAAATTCATGTCATGAGAGTCCACCATACCTACCTATGGATTGAGTAAGATCCTTCAAGTAAGTTGTCACCGGTGCAATAAGGCAATAAAAATTGCTACTAAATATGTATGATCTTTTATTGTAAGGGAAAACAAGCGTGGTACGAACTTGTGATGGTGAAGAATAAAAGCGACAAACTGCATAATAAAGGTTGCCATCACAAGGGGCAATATCACGTGATGTTCCCTTGCAATAAGAGTTAGTGCATCCAACACTGAAAGCGCATGGCAACCTCTGCTTCCCTCTGCAAAGGGCCTATCTTTTACTTTTATGCAAAGTGTCAAAGTTATTCTCTCTATTCCTTTTTATTTTATTCTTTGGCAAGCATCTTGTGGTGGGGAAAGATCCAGGCACATATGTCCAATTGAATGTGGGTGAGCATGAGTTATTATTGTTGACATCACCCTTGAGGTGAATAAGTTGGGAGGCAAATATAAACCCCTATCTTTCTATGTGTCCGGCTGAAACTTGATGCTCCATATGTATGGTGTGAGTGTTAGCAATCATGAAAGACTAAATGATAGTTGAGTATGTGAACTTGCCAAAAGACTCCTACATGTGACCCTTCCTGAAAGTATGATGAATTGCAATTGCATTGTTGACTGAGAACATAGTTTGTTAGTTTTCAAGAAAGTTTATGCTTCATACTTCAATATTGTGATGAATTGTTACTTGCTCATGAGAAGTTCATGATAATAATCATTGCTGCTATAATATTGTTCATGATGCTTCCATGTCCATATTTTATTTTATCGACACCTCTCTCTCTAAGCATGTGGGCATGTTTTTCGATTTCGGCTTTCGCTTGAGGACAAGCGAGGTCTAAGCTTGGGGGAGTTGATACGTCCATTTTGCATCATGATTTATTGCTGTCATTTATAAAGTTTTCATTCAATATAACACTTCATGGAGTATTTCTAATGCCTTTTGTCTCTTAAAATGCAAGGTTTACACAAAGAGGGAGAATACCGGCAGCTGGATTTCAGGGCCTGAAAAAGCTACAGCAGAGATACCTATTCTACACAACTCCAAATGGGCTGAAATTCAACGAAGATTATTTTCTGAATATATAAAAAATACTGGGCCAAGAAGTTACTGGAGGAGGCCAGCCAGGTGCCCACATGGCACCTGGGCGCCCCCCCTGGTGCCATGTGGAGGCCCTGGCCCACCTCCGGCCTCCTCCTTCTGGTATATAGCTCATTTTACCCTAAAACTTTTAGGGGGAGACTTTCGGGACGAGGCACGCCGCCGCGAGGTGGAACTAGAGCAGGAGCACTTTTGCTCTCCGGCGGGCAGATTCCGCCGGGGACACTTCCCTCCGGGAGGGGGAAATCGAAGCCTTCGTCATCACCAACAACCCTCTCATCGTGGGAGGACCAATCTTCATCATCATCATCAACAGCACCATCTCATCTCAAACCCTAGTTCATCTCTTGTATCCAATCTTTGTATCAAAACTATAGATTGCTACTTGTGGTTTGCTAGTAGTGTTGATTACCTATCGTAGTTGATGCTAATTGGTTTGCCTTGTGAGATATTAAATGTTCAGATCCTTTATGTTATTCAATACCCCTCTGATCTTGAACATCATGATGATGAGTGAGTAGTTACTTTTGTTCTTGAGGACATGGGAGAAGTCTTGTCATAAGTAATCATGTGAATTCAGTATTCGTTCGGTATTTTGATGATATGTATGTTGTGATTCTCTTAGTGGTGTCATGTGAACGTCGACTACATGACACTTCACCATTTATGGGCCTAAGGGAATGCATTGTGGAGTAGTAATTAGATGATGGGTTGCTAGAGTGACAGAAGCTTAAACCCCAGTTTATGCGCTATTCCGTAAGGGGCTGATTTGGATCCACGCGTTTATTGCTATGGTTAGACTTTGTCTTAATTCTCTTTTCGTAGTTGCGGATGCTTGCGAGAGGGGGTAATCATAAGTGGGAGGCTTGTTCAAGTAAGAACAGCACTCAAGCACCGGCCCACCCACATATCAAATCATCAAAGTAACGAATGTGAATCGAATGAACATGATGAAAGTGACTAGATGAAATTCCCGTGTGTCCTCAAGAACGTTTGCATCATTATAAGTACTTGTTCCGGCCTGTCCTTTGCACTCCAAAGGATTGGGCTATCTTGCTGCACCTTATTTACATTTGTCACTTGTTACTTGCTACAAATTATCTTGCTATCAAACTATCTGTTACCGCTTGTTTCAGTGCTTGCAGAAAATACCTTACTGAAAACCACTTGTCATTTCCTTCTGCTCCTCGTTGGGTTCGACACTCTTAATTATCGAAAGGACTACGATTGACCCCCTATACTTGTGGGTCATCAGGCCCAGAGATACCTCTCCGTCATACGGAGTGACAAATCCCAATCTCGATTCATGCCAACTCAACAGACACCTTCGGAGATACCTGTAGAGCACCTTTATAATCACCCAATTATGTTGTGACGTTTGATAGCACACAAGGTATTCCTCCGGAGTCCGGGAGTTGCATGATCTCATGGTCGAAGGAATATGTATTTGACATTAAGAAAGCAGTAGCAATAAACTGAACGATCATATGCTAAGCTAATGGATGGGTCTTGTCCATCACATCATTCTCCTAATGATGTGATCCCGTCATCAAGTGACAACTCATGTCTATGGTTAGGAAACCTTAACCGTCTTTGATCAACGAGCTAGTCTAGTAGAGGCTCACTAGGGACACGGTATTTGTTTATGTATCCACACATGTATTTAAGTTTCCGGTCAATACAATTCTAGCATGAATAATACGCATTTATCATGAATAAGGAAATATAATAATAACAACTTTATTATTGCCTCTAGGGCATATTTCCATCAAATTTGCCGGTAGTTCAATGGTTAGTCCATTGGGAAAACTTACCACCAGATGAAGCTTCTTGGGAAGACGCGGCATTCATGAAGAAAACCTTTCCTGTCTTCTTCAAGGCGACCATCGACCATTGGTTCAATCGATCACCTCCTTGAGGACAAGTTCGTTTTTGACCGGGGGTATTGTCAGGCCAGCACTTTCAGTTAGAAGTGTTCAGCGTCTTCAGTTAACATGCGACTACGATTCAAGTCATCACCATCAATCCAACGGCTCGCGTGGCTCGTCGTATTACTGTACCATTATCACTTTAACTATAGCGTTTCCTTTCCGTTACTGTAGCTGTCATCCATTTGCCGACTCAGCTATAAAGCTAGCGGCCCCCGTCTGTAATGGTCATGCTATTATTCCGAGAACTATCTCTATGATACAATCATACCTCCTATAGTAATACAAACCCTAGCCATGGCTACTTTCCCCTTTCTTCCCGTGTGAGATCTGTCTGATTTAGCCTGAGCTCTGCCCCGATTCACCTCCGGGCATGACAGTTCTCCCTTAATTTAGTAATGGCTTCCTTAACGGATCATGGAACAGGATAATCAAGTAGTGTGATCATCAGAGTTTAACATCTAAAAAAGATAAATGCATAATAAGAAAGTCTGAGCGAAAGCCATTCAAACCTGCATCATTTAGGTTAAACCTTGTTAGTTTGATGTAATCTCACGCATCATTGACCTCATCGGGTTTCAAGTATATCTTTCTCTCCTGGCATATACCCTGTATTAAATTAAGATGAAAGAGCAGCAACCCCTCTTCAGTCTCGAGTACAGGAATGGAATCATTTCTTCTGAAGGAACTACTACAAAAGAATGGTGTGCGTGAGCTTACTTCGGAACAACATCTCTGGTATCATCTCCACTGAGAATAGTCATCTATTGAGCTTCCTCGAGGACCCCTCACAAGACTTACTTTCTAAAATATTAAAAGGCATGTGATGACTTGCAGAAGTGTTAATATGAGCACAAAATACAAAATATCAAGCATTTTACGCAAAGCAACCAAAATAATACATCTGGAGAAATTTACTCAGTTCCCATGTTAATACGAGCCAACAAAAAACAGCCTATGTTATATGCATGCGTAACTGGAATCACGTGACTCATGTTTCACTAATCAGGCAAACGTAAAGGTCAATAAAGAGGGAGAAAGATACCTTGATGGAGCAAAAGCAGTGATAACCTGAACAAGACTCCATTAGCTTCTCCGCATGCTGTTTGTACAGCGAAAAGCGCTCCGAGTGGCCGTAAGGTCTGAATTTGATGCCAAGGTACGAACATGGACACGGAATGCAGATGAGCCTCTACATCCTCCACCAATTCATAGAAACAGCCAAGCAACTCCATCATTCTTTGCAAATCATGCTCCATGGCGGAAGGAACATGCCAATATCGAGCGGCAATAGATTGCTAAACAAATGTTCAATGATGGTAAGCATCTTCGTTCCAGTCAAGGCGATGGTAAGAGGAACATATTGGTGAATGACTAATATGAGACAAAACATAAACGTTACGCAGCCATACCATGGATGTTGACCATCAATTAAATGTGACAGTTAGAAGGCTATCACCCAAACAACCATGCACTTACCTCTGGCTGTAGCAAACCAGTGATGGGGGTTTCTTCATTGCATGCTCTCCATCAAGAAAAGAGAGGTTCAGAACCTCCTAACTGCAAGTTCAAATATGTATCTAATTGGAAAATACTGACCCAAAAGTATCCATTGTCCTCCTACCTATTTAATGTTGTTCCTCAAAATCATATTATTTTGTTCCTCAACCCCTATGTCTCCAAATATACATCATTTTTGTTCGTTGAAATTCAGAATAATATGACCGCGCAGACCGAACAGTGCCGCTCTATACACCAGATTTCTGATGAGTGCAAGTAAATTGAAAAAGAAATAACAGAATCCCCTTGTTATTAAGGTTCAGTATGCACTTGTACAATGATAAATTACAATCCTGAACTTATGTCCCACCAGGAAGTTTTAGAAGTTCCTAAGATGGTATATGCTCAGATCTTGGAGAAGTATGGACAAATAGTATGCAGATAATCAGTTTGTGGACTTCCATGCAGAAGTACAATACATCATCTATCCAGGACCCGGAAGCAACACTAAATTATGGCATTGATATTATTCACTTCTTTTTGTTGCCAATGAACACTAAATTCTCCACTTGCTAGTTGCTACTACAAAACTGAGATTACCAGAAGCAATGGTCCACCTGATCTCACGCGTTGGTTCCGCCGCCACCATGGAGCCAAGATTGATCCACCATCTTCAGGAATCCAGGAGAGAGGAGAGAAAGGGAGAACCGTTCGATGGATTCTGAGCCGCCGTCCCGAACTCTGCTTCTGCGCTCGTCCAACCTCGAGCGGGTGGCAGGCCTCGAGATTCTTTGCGATGGATTTGCTGCGCTGCAGGGATCCGCGGCGATAGCCGAGAGCGGTTTGGACGGCTATGGGGGTGGGAGAACGTATCCTGTGCACCGGTTGAACTGGTGCACCGGATGAACCAAGCACTGCTAGGCCATTGGATGCAAAATAGATGGAACTGATTTATGACAAAAAGGACTGTTGTTACATTTTACATTTTGGACCTTGCAGAATCATTGAAATGCCTGAATAACCTTGAACATATCTATCGTATATGCCCTTCTCCTGTTCCTCTCTCTGTGGGATCTCCTTTTTTCTGCAAGGTATGCTTAGCCTATTGTGAACCGACAAATCTGCGAGCTGGCTATTATGTGGAAAAGAATGATACTTCCCAAATCTGCTTATATGACAGAATTAAGAGATGCCTTTGTATGGCAGTGTTAATAATTTTGTATCAAGTGTCATAATCACTGGAGAAGTTGCGCTAAGGCTGCAAGATGTACTACAGTAGTTTCATTTGTCTCGTAGAAGTTTAATCAAATTAGGATACATACTGTAAAAACTAGTGAAAATTTGAAAGGATCATATTTAAATTTCTGTACACTACTGTCGTATACACAGTCGAACTCAAACATTTGTACATATATACGTATGATGTAGTATATTTCATAAGGATAGGTTTGATCTACACAACTCTCTTAACAGAAGGCCCACTGTGCTCTATTTTGATGTTGTCCAATTCTTGTCTCTGCATTTTGTCTGTCCACACATAGATGCCAATTTATCCTGGCTTAGACAATAGCTTCAGCATCATGCAACTCCTCTCATCATCTGACAGAGATAGCTTGGCTTTCTGAAATAGACAAAGTGGATGCAACTACAACATTAGCTTGCACAACAAACTTTTTTTCTCAAGAGATGAGCTTGCAGCTAAACATGCTGACAATACCTGAAAAATTAGGAACATCAACTATTTAGATGCATATCCAAGATGAAAGGTCAACAAAATTATCTGATTGAAGAAGAATAAACTTCATGCTAAAGACCATTTCAATGATACTGCTTAAGATTTGTGTATCACATCATGGCTTACTCCTAAAATCATTGGTGAGGTTGATTACAAAAAAAAAATCTAAATTGCTGCCATTACAAAAATAATAATTGTGTACCAGATCTTGACCTTAATGCCTGCTCTTCATTCGTGCAAGCCAATATGATAGAGATATTTTTTAAAGAAGAGGACTACATCTAAACTGAAATCGAACATATAAATCTCTCTACGCTACCCGCCATTCGGAGGCATCCGCGTGCGCTACGTTCGTTCGGCCGCTAGATTCTTTTCCTGTAGCTCCGTTTTGGCTGCTGGCACGTGGTGAACCGTTCACTCTTTTTTACATTCACATTTCTTTCAGGAGTAGATGCCAAGTGGGCCTCATTATCTAAGGTCCAGTGAATCAACTATCTTTTACGGTTACTGAGGTGCGCGGGGATGAAGCGACGCCAAGAAAATATCTAGCCGCACTTCCTCACCCTCCTCCCTCCCACTTCGTCTCCTCCTCTTCTTCGTGCGGTGGGCAGCGCAGCTTCTTGCTCCGCCGTCCGTCCACCCTGCCGCTCGTTTCTCTCTCTCTCAGATCGGGGGTGGCCGAAGCAGCCCCATCTTCTCCCTGCCCTTCATCCCCGTGCGTTCAGCGGCAACCCCAGAGAATCCCCACCCGTCCTCGAGCCTCGCGCCCCGCTCCATTCTCCTCTCCTCCCATGAACTCCACCGCCGTCATGCCCTTCCTCCTCCTCTTTGTTTCCTCCTCTGCCAGCTTGTGGGTGCTGCTGCCTCTCTTCCAGCCCCACCGCCTACCATCTCTCCGCCTCTTTCTCTCGTCCCGGTAAGACAGCGCCTCCCCACGTTCTGGATCCGGCGTTGCCGTGCGCGGTGGTGGATTGGTCCCAGGTCGCGGTAATGGGAAAGCAGGGGTGTCGTGGTTCTTGTGATGAGTATGAAGGAGCAGGGAGGGTGAGGATGATGGACATGGGGAAAGGCTTAGTGAGGCCGGAGCTCCAGCGGCGCTCACTGGTTCGTTGCCCCTCATCCCCAATCTAGGTTGCACATCTTTGGCCCCGCCTTCTTCTTCCTTCCAGTTTTTGCCTTTTGATTTCATCTATTCTTTGATAGTATGATATTGATTTCTTGATTTGTATTTTTTCTGAACAAGATGTGTGCAGATCCGACGAAGAAGAGAAGGATCTTCGGGAAGAGTGAAGAACAAGGTCAACCTTCTGGCCGTCGCAAACCGACGAGGACTCATGGACCCTATTTTTGGCACAATACGCGGGGACTCAGGCAACAATGAGCAGGTATATTTCCCTCTTCTTGTTCAAGTCGTGTTCTTACCATGTGACCCTCAACCTGTACGATATTAGTACCACGAAAAACGTTCTCAACTTTTCCTTCTATGGTTATTACGTTATGTATCTCCAATGCAGATTTGTTGCTACTGGAATAGACAATGGTTAGTATGACACGTTGGTTTGTTGCCATTGGAATGATCTGCTTTTTTATGCTACTGACATGAATGATACTTTGAAATTTTCTTCAATGGTGTCCTTGGATTTAAAGCTTTGGAATTCTTAAAATTTTAGTTGGATGTAATTTCAGTTGCATCCTTGGGGCCCGAGACTCGCTGTTACGTGGTAATCGTAGATGGGCAAATATACAAATATATTAAGTTGGCTAAGCAAGCTCGCACGTCATTCATTTGAAGTGTTGGGCGTTCATGCTCTCTTTACTTGACACGTGCCTATCTTTATATGTACTGGTTTAAAGATGTCTTCAGTTAACTTTTGGAAAAAATTTACGCCCTTGTGATTTACGCGATCGCGATGATCATCACTATTTCTCTTAGAGCATGATTAATAATATAACCAGCTGCTGCCTATAGTATGTTGCCATGTTATACAAATATATTAAGTTGGCTAAGCAAGCTCACACGTCATTCATTTGAAGTGTTGGGCGTTCATCCTCTCTTTACTTGACACGTGCCTATCTTTATATGTACTGGTTTAATGGTGTCTTCAGTTAACTTTTGGAAAAAAATTACGCCCTTGTGATTTACGCGATCGCGATGATCATCACTATTTCTCTTAGAGCATGATTAATAATATAACCAGCTGCTGCCTATAGTATGTTGCCATGTCATATGTAGTTAACGTAATAGTTAACATGTATAATATTTAACAATAAGGTAGTACTATTTTTTTAACATATGACCCACCTTGCACTCTTACAAAATTTCCTGGAGCGCGTGCTACAGACGGCTATAAATATACAACCTGCTTCTCTTCTCCTCTTCTCTCTCTTCCAACTCAGCAAAAACATAAAATTTAAATGTTTACAGCCCACTTACATCACCTTATTATACTTACTCTTATTGCCATGAAGCTTCCCAAAGCCGCGTCATACATGTCTTTAATTTTTTCACCGCATATTACGAAGCTTCCATAGTCCACGTGCACCAGTTGACATGCCCTTAAATCTCTCGCTCGCCTCCTACATTGTTGCGCTCCTCTGTCGCCTCCCGCACACCACAAACCTGGCGCACCGCCGGTCCAAATGGATCTCACCCGGAGGGATTTCCCTCCTCCCTCCGCCCAATGTGTGCTCTCTTCTCCAACATGCATCTATTTGGGGCGAAAAGCGCAGCGCCCTTCCTGATTTGGCCTCCGCTCTTGCATGCTTCATCCGTCGGTGTTTGTGACACCCCGAGACTGATTCCTTCCATAATAATTATTATATTGGTTGTTTTATTTTATTTTGCATTGCATCGTGTCATCATGCCATCATGTCATTAAAAATTTGCAACTCACATAAATAAATTGCATGGATCTTGATCCATTTAAATTGAGGGAACCCACATCTTGATTTCTCTTTATAACATATCCTCCCAATATTTATTAGGGAGCTATTAAAAAAATATTCCATTAACTTGGAATCACCCATAACACATTTGCACTATTCTTCAACTCTTCTTTTATCCGACTCAACTTCCTATCCTTCTTTTTTTGGCCTTTTAGTAAAATTGAGTGGCAATTTTACTTTCTCCATAAATGTTCCAAATCTGCCCATAAATCACATCTAATGTGTGGGGTCATCTCCTCAAATTTCAGCCCATTTAGAGTCCATTCGAATGGGCTTCGAAATTCAAACATGTTGAATTAAATTCGACATGTGTGAATTTTTACTTCCTCTAAAAATCCTCGAATCATTTTATTTATATTCTTCACATTTTTGTGAGTCCAAGGAAAATACCCTCCTGCCCAAGTTGCACTCCTAACCTCTCTTCCTTTTTTTCCTTTCAATTCTCTGTATACCTTTTAATGATCAGGGAAGAGAGGGAGAGGAGCAGCGCAATTCAATTCGTCCCAAGGCCCAGTCGGGATCCCAAACCCTAGCCACCAGGGAGCCCGATCCCCATCCCTTTCGAACCCTTCTCTTCCTCCCGTGCGCCGTCACACACACACCCAGCGCACCAGGAGAGGGAGCTCTCGATCCCTTCCCCCTCGCGCCGCCAGCCCAAGAAGAGGAGCTCCGCGCCGATCTCCTCGCTCCCCTCGACCCCGATCCTCCCTTCCTCCGCCTCTCCTTCCCCCGCGCCGCCTCCAACCCGCGCCCCCTAGCGCCGAGCTCGGTCGGGCCTCAGCCATGGCGCTCAGCTGCGCCTCGTCCCGCCCGGGACTTCCTCCACCTTCGGCTCATCCCGTCTCCTTCCGCCACCGCGCCCGAGAGCTTCAAGCCCGAGCTCGAGCTGCTACCGCACTCCCAGCCAGTGCCTTGTGCCACCGCGGCCAGATGCGACCAGGAGGTTGAACCTCCATCACGCACCTCCTCTTCTCGCTACCCCGTCGTCCTTTCTCTCCATGCCGCGTGCTGCTGGAAGCCCTCCGCCTCGCTGCACCACTGCTGCCCTCCGCCATGGCCGCACCTTGCCTCCCCTGCTCCCTTACTCGCCTCCATGACCAGCCACGAACAACGCCGCCCGCTCCTCGCGAGCACCTCTCCCTCTCCCTCTCGCGCCCTGCTCGCCTTCGAGCTCGGGTCGCCGCCCCCATGGCACTCGCCGCTGGCTCATCACCACGCTGCTGCTCTGCCTCCATCGCCGTGCCTCGCTCCATGTTGCAGTTCTGCACCTCCTACAGCCACCATCTCCATGGTCACCGGCCCTCCCTTGCCTCTGCCTCCATGGGCTCTAGCCAGCGAGCCGCCAGTGTGCACTTCACCCGCGCCCAGAGCCTCCTCTCTACCACTACCGTGACCTCAACCAGCCCGTCTTGGCCGTTGCCATGAGCAGCCGCACCATCGAACCGAGGCCCTGTGTTGCTTCATTTTGTCCATACCAAGTCCTGCAAGACCCAGGGCCTCACTGCTCATGACCGTTGTCGTCCCGCTTCATCTCCGTCAAGACCAGACCCGTCAGATTCATCTACGCGGAGTTCCAAGTCCGAAGACTACCGTGGCCGTGTATCTCGCCTGGTGCCACTTGGGTTTGTCAAGACCGCCAAGACTCGTACCTGGATTCGCCAAGACCACCAAGTCCAAGACCGCCTCAAGTTTGACTACACGAAACTGCCAAGTACCTCTACGCGCGGATTCGCCAAGACCATCCCGGATATCGCCAAGTACCACGACTTCCACGACGAACGTGTACGACTACACGATGACCCGCCAAGATCGGCAAGTCTGACCCCGAACGTTCGACGACTCGTGGACCATGTACAACTACCGTCGCCGTGCGCTTTGCCATGTACCACTACTTCCTCTACCGACACCGTGTACCACTACTTCCACTACGACCGTCGCCACCATGAACCACTACTTCCACTACACCGCTTCGAACTCGATCCGCTCCGAAAGCGCTTGCTTCGAAGGTATAACGCCGAGACGACCCCCGTGAACGAATGTTGTGTCATGTATGAGATGCACCGTGTGTTTGCGCCGTATGCGATTGTTCGTTGTGCGATGCCCTCTTTTGCCATGCCGCCGACACGTGGGACACCCGGAAGCGGGATCACTCCCCATCATCTTTTGCATGACCCGCTCAATCCGCACACTTGCTCTGTTGCACCGGTTTCTCAACGAGCTACCGGATCATCGGAATGTTGTCGTGGCATCATTTCCGTTTCGCCGCCGTGGCACCCATTTCTTTCGCCGTGGCGACAAATGTCTTATATCATACTATACCAACATTTTTCATCAAAGTTGCATATAACTTGAATATGTCATCTGCATCATGATAATAACATTTAAAATGTTTAAAATGTTGTTTGCATTTAATTTGCTGATTGACATGCTAAAATGAATTATTTCATAACTAAATAACCGTAGCTCCGAATTAAATAAACTTTATATGTAAACGACGTGGAAAAAGGTGTAGATTATCGTGGTGCACTTACTTTGCATGTTTAACAACTTTAAAATTGTGTTTTAGTCAAAACAGCACCAAATTCAAAAATTACATATGGGGAGTTTCCGGAATTGTTTTGTGTTGTTTCCGGCCTCATTTAAATTACCTAGATAGGTAGTTTTGTTATGCATCACCTCTTGCCATGTTAACCAACATTTAATATTGACGAGTAGCATAAACGGGAGTGAACTAATAATTGATGTGGAGTTTCGTCAATATGCAACCCGTTGCATATTGAGCTTCACTAAATATGTAGTATTTGATTGCTTGTGCATTTTGCCATGCCATGCCTCATTAAACCGGACATGCATCATACTTGTTTGCGCATTATGCCATGATTATGTTTGTTTACCATGTTGTTTGCTTCTTTCCGGTTGTGCTTCTTCTCGATAGTGCCGGCTATGTTGCGAAATGTGAGGATTCGTTCGGCGACACGTGTTTGTCTTCTTCATGGACTCGATCTTCTTCCTAGCGGGATTTCAGGCAAGATGACCATAATCTTGGATATCTCTACTATCTTTGCTTGCTAGTTGTCTCGTTGCTATCGTTATGTCGCGCTTTTTACCACATATGTCAGCCTCCCATTTGCCATGATGCGGCCTCTAACCACCCTTACCCAGTAAACCATTGTTTGGCTATGTTACCGCTTTGCTCAGCCCTTTTCTTATAGCGTTGCTAGTTGCAGGTGCAGTTGCAGGTTGTTCCATGTTGGGACATGGATATCATGGGATATCACAATATCTTTATTTAATTAATGCATCTATATACTTGGTGTTGGGTGGAAGGCTTAGCCTTTTGCTTGGTGTTTTGTTCCACTCATACCGCCTTAGTTTCCGTAATGCTGGTGTTATGATCCATCTTTTATCGTTCCTAACACGCTTAGGGGAATGGGACCCTCTTGATAGTTCGCTTTGAATAACTGCTTCCAGCAAGGCCCAACTTTGGTTTTACCATTTGCCTAATAACAACTAAAACTTGCATAGGGACCTGCCGTCCCCGTGGATAATTAATCAACAACCCCGGGCCAGTGCTCCACATGAGTGTTGGTCCAACCTGGGCGATGTCCGGCGCTCCCTGGGCAACCAGGGTATTCGCTAACCCGACGTCTAGCCCATCCGGTGTGCCCTGAGAACGAGATACGTGCGAATCCTATCAGGATTGTCGGTATACCGGGAGGTCTTGCTGGACTTGTGTTACCATTGTCGAAATGTCTTGTGCACCGGAATTCCGAGGATACTTCGGGCTGACTCGAGGTTGATCGGGTTTTCTTGAGGTTGAGGTATTTCCACTGCAGCTTGTGTTGGCTTGTGATGGGCCAGGTTGGAACACCCCTGCAGGGTTAAATCTTACGCGAAGCCGTGCCCACGGTTATGTGGCAAGTGGATATTTTAACCTCTGGTTGTAGAAAACTTGAAACTAAATCCTAATTAAAATACACCAACCGCGTGCATAACCGTGACCGTCTCTTTTCGAGGAAGTTTGAGAAGAGAACACGGTGGGGTTATGTTTGACTCGTAAGTAGGTATTCAGGATCACTTAGTGGTCATTTGTAGTTTGCGACCGCTATGCGTAGTTGCTCATCTTATTCTTGTAATCGTAAGTTAGCCACCATATAACGCTTAGTGCTGTTGCAACCTCACCACCTTACCCCTTCCATACCCATTAAGCTTTGCTAGTCTTGATACCCATGGTTATGGGATTGCTGAGTCCTCGTGGCTCACAGATTACTACAACACCAGATGCAGGTACAGGTAATGCGATGGCTTGACGTGAGAGCGATGCGTGTTTGCTTTTGGAGTTCTTCTTCTGCTTCTTCTTCGCCAATCTTGGGATAGGTTCCTGGTCGGCAGCCTGGGCTAGCAGGGTGGATGTTGTTCGTCTTTCGTTTGATTTCATCCGTAGTCGGATGCTGCTTCTCCTGTATGATGTTTGATATGTATTGTTGTATTCATATGATGATTGAATGTATTTATGTGTATCTCCATCCATTATGTATGTGGTACGATGTAATGATATCCACCTTGCGATCGTCTCAATGTGCGCTTCTACTCTTGGTGGGGCCTTCGAGCTCCTCGAGAATAGGATCGCATATTGGGCGTGACAATGTTGCATTCTGGTAACCCTTGCACCGACGGGAAAACTCCTCTCCGATCCCCCATCTCTCCTGTCTAACGGCAGCAACGACGGGCCGATGCTTAGGCCCACTGTACAACAACGTTTTGTTCTGTTATTTCTGGATAGCAACATCAACAGACTATATGTTTCAACTATAGAAAAAATGTAAATGACAAAAAATTATTGTTGCTATTTCCTATGGTAGACAGTGAATAAACACTCTGCCTTGTGTTTCTAGCATATTAAATACATTGGAAATTTGTTAGCAATAATGATAGCATTACTTGATCATTCTTCCCCACTTGTGGACCAACTTATAGCTATTTTGCCATGATTCCTCTATCTGTCCTGAACTAGACCTAATCCATGGAGGAGGCGTCGTTAAAGGATATAAAAAGAGTCCTATCACTCCAAACTCAATTTCGACATGGATCTAGGAATACAGGAGAATAGATTGTACTGAATTCTATAAACTAAGCTTCATTATGGTACACTACAAACTAAGCTTCTATTCTAACTTCTGATGAATACACATCAATTCTGAATTTTTGATGATTTTTCAGCAAATGAACGCTAGCCACCGATGTCATTTCAGTATTGATGGTTATGTTATTTTTAGTTCCTCATAACTGTTGATAAGCTTCATGTTATTATATTACATATATCCAAACGTTTCTTTTCCATTATTTGTACTATGTACCATCCAACTAGACAATGTAACCCACCACTTTCTCATCATAGACTCACCATCTCCTCCACCCTTCGTATTCTATGCTAGCTTTACTCAAGTTTGAAAAAAAAATATCAACCAAATAAACCAACAACAGACTCAAGGACGGGCGCGACGTGGCGCCGCGCCTCCGTCTGCTAGTTTGCTTTAAATCTCTCTACGCTACCCGCCATTCGGAGGCATCCGCGTGCGCTATGTTCGTTCGACCGCTAGATTCTTTTCATGTAGCTCCGTTTTGGCTGCTGGCGCGTGGTGAACCGTTCACTCTTTTTTACATTCACATTTCTTTCAGGAGTAGATGCCAAGTGGGCCTCATTATCTAAGGTCCAGTGAATCAACTATCTTTTACGGTTACTGAGGTGCGCGGGGATGAAGCGACGCCTAGAAAATATCTGGCCGCACTTCCTCTCCCTCCTCCCTCCCACCTCGTCTCGGATGGAGATCAGGTGACATGCAAACGGCATGTCACCGTGTGCCTCGCGGCCTCCCATCCACCGCCCAGCCTGCATCCAACAGACAGCAGCACTCCACAATGCTTCCGTCTACAGTACCTTCCACAGTGCTTCGTCTACAGTGTTTATCTATACAGTACTTACTCCTGACCGCCCCCCTGCATCCAACGGCGGCCGGCCCGCGAGGCACACGGTGACATGCCGTTTGCATGTCACCGGATCCCTGTCCCCTCGTCTCCTCCTCTTCTTCGTGCGGTGGGCAGCGCAGCTTCTTGCTCCGCCGTCCGTCCACCCTGCCGCTCGTTTCTCTCTCTCTCAGATCGGGGGTGGCCGAAGCAGCCCCATCTTCTCCCTGCCCTTCATCCCCGTGCGTTCAGCGGCGACCCCGGAGAATCCCCACCCGTCCTCGAGCCCCGCGCCCCGCTCCATTCTCCTCTCCTCCCATGAACTCCACCGCCGTCATGCCCTTCCTCCTCCTCTTTGTTTCCTCCTCTGCCAGCTTGTGGGTGCTGCTGCCTCTCTTCCAGCCCCACCGCCTACCATCTCTCCGCCTCTTTCTCTCGTCCCGGTAAGACAGCGCCTCCCCACGTTCTGGATCCGGCGTTGCCGTGCGCGGTGGTGGATTGGTCCCAGGTCGCGGTAATGGGAAAGCAGGGGTGTCGAGGTTCTTGTGATGAGTATGAAGGAGCAGGGAGGGTGAGGATGATGGACATGGGGAAAGGCTTAGTGAGGCCGGAGCTCCAGCGGCGCTCACTGGTTCGTTGCCCCTCATCCCCAATCTAGGTTGCATATCTTTGGCCCCGCCTTCTTCTTCCTTCCAGTTTTTGCCTTTTGATTTCATCTATTCTTTGATAGTATGATATTGATTTCTCGATTTGTATTTTTTCTGGACAAGATGTGTGCAGATCCGACGAAGAAGAGAAGGATCTTCGGGAAGAGTGAAGAACAAGGTCAACCTTCTGGCCGTCGCAAACCGACGAGGACTCATGGACCCTATTTTTGGCACAATACGCGGGGACTCAGGCAACAATGAGCAGGTATATTTCCCTCTTCTTGTTCAAGTCGTGTTCTTACCATGCGACCCTCAACCTGTACGATATTAGTACCACGAAAAACGTTCTCAACTTTTCCTTCTATGGTTATTACGTTATGTATCTCCAATGCAGATTTGTTGCTACTGGAATAGACAATGGTTAGTATGACACGTTGGTTTGTTGCCATTGGAATGATCTGCTTTTTTATGCTACTGACATGAATGATACTTTGAAATTTTCTTCAATGGTGTCTTTGGATTTAAAGCTTTGGAATTCTTAAAATTTTAGTTGGATGTAATTTCAGTTGCATCCTTGGGGCCCGAGGCTCGCTGTTATGTTTGTCCTGATGTATGTACGTGGTAATCGTAGATGGACAAATTTGCTTTTTATAAAAGCAGAACTGTTTTAAAAAGTTGTTTACACTGTCCTTGATTTATACACCAGTGAAGACTTTTGTTAGCTTTTAGTTCTAAATACTGAATACATTGATTCCTAATTCGGTGCCAATAACCAAAGTGAATGGACATTATTTACGCGGGACTAAATTTTCCGCTTGTTTTATATGACTGCTCTGATTTTGGAAGAATTGGGCTAAGGGGTGATTGTACCGACAAATCAATGGTGACCGAGCGGAGTTTGTTAGGTTGCAAATGTAGGTTCTTTTGAAATATGAAACTTTGGTTTGCTATGGTAGATAATGCTAATAAGATTTGGGTAGACAATACGGTTACTACAGTCGCTTCATACTAATGTGTAATCTCATTTTGCATTGCAGTGAGATTCCAACAATTTTAAGAAGCATATGCAAAGGAGTCCAAATGCTAATAATAAAGCAGAAGGACGCTATGGTTTTAGTTGCAGCTCATTTTTCATATTCTTCCCTGGTTAATCTTCACTATTTTTCTTTAGCTAACTTTATGTTGCCTTATCTCTGCACACACCTCATGAACATGGTTTATCTGATGTTTATTGGAGAGAGAAATTGTTTTTTCCATTTCATGGTTTACTAACAAAGATCACTTTTTTTTAGTAACTAGGTTTCCTTTAATCTAGATGATGGTGACGGATGCATGATGGTGTTTCATTAAGCTGTAAACGATGGTAATCTTCTTAAGAGTGCCCTTTACTATCCTCTGTACTCGTAGACTTCTCATGGTTTCTCTTAATACTAATCATTGTTTATTTTTTTCATAATTTAAAAGATGGTTCTTAAGCTGAGCCCTGCCCTACACATGACCAGCATGATTTTTAGGTTGCTTGAAAGCTAGGTGTGCTAGATGCTGCTGCTGGACTATACATGTGTTATTTTTGTAAAATAGGCAGTGCATGTGCCTTGAATTTTTGGTCATTAAAAACCATGCCTTTAAAACTTCAAATGCAGTTTAAACCAAAATGGAATTTTTGAATGACATGGGCGTGCATGGGTTCAGATTTGTGCAAATGTTGATAACCCAGCACATTACCACTTTACCGGTAAGCCATGCCGTTGAAGCTTTTGCTGATCTGATCATGTAGTCTTTCAAATAAAGTGTGTAGAGACTGCACATATTTAGTCTCAGGTACTTATAGCAAATCTGCACTATACAATCTAAATTTGTGTGCTTTTGGTATCCTTTGAAGATATGAAAAAAAACATGTCCTTCGATACAACTCAACCTTGGTAACTGTGTTGTGATGTGTATTGAAAATGCATTTTGTCTTTTAGGATGGTCAAATTTCACCAATGGGTCATCAGTTAAACCAAACTGTAAATGTGCTCTTAAAATATGCAAGGTATAGTTTGTTGGGACAAGGGACTAGAATTATTAATTTCCAGGATTGGCAGCCATTAATGTGTTCCTGAGTTTATTGTCGACCTTCCCCTTCCTAATTTCTAGGATCTCCTCGGCTTCCCCTTCATCGGCAGTGGGTTGGGTCCCAGATCGATGGTCACAAGCTTGTTTCTATTATTTTTTTAATCGGTACGCCAGGAATCATCTCCATATTCAGCCAATCTTACATGTCTTTTGCTTCTCTATATTGTCCTTTCATGTTTTGCTTCTAATATGTTCTTTCCAGGTCACGGGCATCTCCATTCAGGTCAAGACTCAAGACCTCATCACATAATTGCCAAGGTCCCTGGTGAGCCCTTCCCTTCTTTAGTTTCTCCAGATCACTTCTATAGTTTACTTAATCACCTTCAAGCAATCTCCAAGGATTCTTCTGCTGCTGATCCAAGAGCATAATCTGACAGTTATTGTTATGATTTGATCTTGCTAGGCTATAGTGTGTGGTATGTTCATAATGAGCAGCTAGGTGCTTATGTTATTTAGGAGTTGGTGAAAATGGTCATGAATTTGTCAGACGTATGGATTCGTCATCTAAGAATCTTGGGAAGCGTCATGATAGGTTCTAGGCAGCTGCGCATCATGATTTTCTTCTTTAATATTCATATATTTTGGTCCATGTCTTGCCCAAAATTCCTGAATATTTTCTTTGTCCGGTAAATGCATAGATTACATAAAGTGGTCCGATGCTCACTTGCCAAGTTAGTGTATATTTTGGCTAATTTCTGGATCAGCTCAATGGTAATTCTACAATGTTCACTTAGCAAGTTATCATATTACATTGTGTGACATTGACAAAGGATCTGAGCATACATTCCTTAAGTAAGTTAACGATCTAACTAAGTAGTGTACTTGGCAAGCTGTTTTGAAACAGTGAAAGAAAGGTTGATTAACAGAGTATACCATAAATGCCTTGTACACATTCCTTTTAGGATGTTTCTTCATTGCTTTCGGGACTATAATAATCCCAGTCGTGAAAAAGGAGATTTCATTATTTTATTGCTGTGTAAATTGACTCTTAAATATATAGCGCCAGAATGTGGTTTTTTTGTGTCTATCAAGCTTGCCGCTGTTACATATACCTGTCATGTGAAATATGTTGCAGAGTACCCTTCACCATGCATTTTGTAGACGGCTTGATGATGTCATCTTACGATCTTGGCTATGTTCTGGAGTTCTCGGGTATCTCGCTGTATCCCAGGTATCTCTCGCATCATATATTGATACTACTGAAACTAAATTGCCCTTCATAAAATTCTATAAACTTGAATGGAAATGTTAATTATCCAGATCAATTACTCTGGAGTTCTCAGACTGAAAATAGGCACATGAATCATAAACAATTAATGTTAGCACTCAAAACACCCCATTTAACCAAGTTTTTTGTTTCTACAATAATTACAGTTTTGTATGTTTTGTTTCACAATTTTAATTACCTGGTTGGATTTCTGTTTTTTTATCTAGGATATGAACCAAAGGAAGATATTTTATTATGCGATGTTGTCCTTTTTCATATCAGCAGCTTGTCACTCTACTTTTTTGGTAGGTATTTAAACTACATGAACTCCATTTATATTATATTTTTGGTAATTAATCCTCCCAGATATACGAGTTTCTCAAGTGAAGTTCATGTAGCCATAGGCTCACAAGTGTTTGTGTCTATTATTTTTATCAGTTCAGTTGGAAAAAATGACTTCTTTGATATCTTCCCTGTTTACAAGTGTATCACGTAGGTAGGGTAAACATCCTCTTGGTCTCTTTTCTGTGGTAAGTGGTTGTAGGTTTAAATTGATGCATTCATGCTTAAAAGATAAAATTGGTCCCTCTATATACAAGTGAACTGTAGAGAAATATTCCACATGGCGCTGGCTTTAGGGAAGTAATACCCAAATAAAGGAGATCGATTACAGGGTGGGATGATGTTGTTTCTTGCTA
This sequence comes from Elymus sibiricus, assembly GCA_039707655.1. Lineage (NCBI taxonomy): Eukaryota > Viridiplantae > Streptophyta > Magnoliopsida > Poales > Poaceae > Elymus > Elymus sibiricus. The sequence goes on along the minus strand of CM077666.1, from coordinate 129,235,665 downwards.
TATTCTCAACTGAGCATCGTACAAAGATACAATATTTGAAAACTGAAATATTTTGAACAGTGTTTACATGATTGAGAATCAAAATGAGACCCAATTTTTTTATATTCTTTGCTTTGGTGGCGTAATGGAGTGGGGCTTCTTATGCAAATTAGTTCAGGCGAAAAACAATTGTCTGTTCTGAGAAGCTAATATGAGGTGTCGTTACTCCAATGTAGGTTGGCGTGTGTGCGCACTTCGCGATTGTCTGCTTTATTTGCAGCATGTAATGTGATTTGTTCAGGGGCTCTTGTCCGCCTCTGGTTATAGACGGAGTGACAAACATGGTTCATTGTTATTTCTTTCCTTTAATAGGTATGGCACACTGCACCTGTCTCAATTCTGTATAGCCATATGTTCTTGTTTCTGTATAGCCATATGTTCTTGTTTCAACAGCCAAAATGTGTACCATATTGAAAAATGATATACTAAACCAAGAGAATTTGAATAGTTTGATAAATTATCATGATGTACTTTTTAGATTCAAATGGTTAGATATTTGCAATGTCGTTATTGGCATATCTTCTAACATGCCTTACACCCATTAGTTAATCTTGAAAGCTCCAGCGATATATATTGATATTGGGTTGCTTTTATTGTGCATAAAGAATTTGCTGCTTCAGTTTTGGCCTGACTTTTGGGCAGCGTTATCTCCACAGATCTGAACACAGTTTTCTCAATACACATTCCATCCCTTTTTTTTTTGTTTTCTCGACTGCTGTTTGTAATTCTGCGACTTTTGGGCAGCGTATCTCCATAGGTCCGAAGGCAAAATTTTAATACATGTAATATATCCATCGTTTATTTTTGTTCTTTGACCTACTATTTGTGACACTGATTATTTTAAGTTCATCTTGCCCATGCTTACGAGTGTTATTGAATTAGTCTCATCTGCTCCTGCCCAGCAAGATCCGCTTCCTCCCCTCTACGGCCGTTGGTTCCTTCCTTGTACACACCGCATCAGCACGATTCTCACCCCAGAAGCACGCTTACTCTGCCTCAAGAGGAACCTTCAGCAACAAGATGATATTTTTCAACAATCTGATCTCTCTCTTCAGGCCTTTAGATTTCATATTGTTAATCAACCCTGTTTGATCCGCATTTACCAGCTGATACATGCTGTTTTCCTGTTTTCTTGGTGCCTAAAAAGATAGTATATGCAAATATCCAATTCGTTTCAAAGAAACTGAAAACCCTGTTCATCTCAGCTTTTTCATTGGCTGGAAGTTTGTAGATATGCCTCTTACCAATTGTTAAGTCATATTCAATATTGATTGATCCCAACAAAAATAAGAGTTTGAATTTGTACATACGAGCTGTACATTCCCTTTGATATTACCGTCGTTTAGCATGGTGGTTCTTCTCACCAGTATAGTAGATATAAACACATGTCAAGCCATGCCTCACCCTTCCGTACAATATTTTCTCTCTGTTTATTAACATCTCCTGATGGAAAAGGTTAGGATCCCAACAAAGATGCTTCTGTATAACATGCTGCAACAGCTTAATCCTTCAAATGTAGTTTACTCAACCTGCAAAGCAAGGACAGTCGGCCTTGATGCAACCATTGAGTTCTATCCGTCAGATCACCAGCTGAAGAAAGGGCTTGCAAAATCAATGCATATATATATGTTTACGATAAACTGGAAGAAGCTGAAGATTGTCTTGCATCCGAGGCTCTAAAATACATGGAGGCCTCCTACAGCAAAATACTACAAGACTTCAACTATGACAAGCTGCAATTGGTTCAACAGAAAAACATATCTTTGTAAAATGAGCTCAAAGAAAAGAACCCTGCTATACACACGACGCTAGACACACAATCTGTGGACGACGCTGATGATCGGTCCATTAGACGACAGCAGCACTGCTCACCCGTTGGATAAGAGTGTTGGCTGCATGTCGGCTGTGCAGTTTCGTCTGCACAGCAGTTTCGCAAAGAAAAGGAAGGAATAATAGACTGTCTGAGCACCAACTGGTGCACTGGGTTAGGTGGAGATCGCAAGGCAGTGAAAGAACCTTACCGTATAATCAATAGCAGATTCACTCCAGCATCAACACCTTAAGATAATGATCTGAACCATACTCTCGCAAGTATGATATGTTGCAGAACAACTTGAAGATACGACTTTGCAATCAAAAGATGTTCTGCACAAAATAAGTGTCACTGGGGCTTAGAAGATGAGTTCAATGATATGGAAGGCATTTCTGTTTTCACCAACAACAGTCCACCAAACGCACCTGCCATGAAAAGCTGCTTGGACGATGAAATCATGATTGATACTGATGGGACATGCAGCATGACTCTACCTAATGCCACCACCTTCACGTCTTGGTCTTTACTACTGGCGGCAGATACAAGACTTGGGCAATGCATCTATGGTAATATAGCTTGCTTTATAAAGCCAATTTATGCTATAATCAAGTGATCTCGATACTTTCTTTTAAGCTATCAAGCTACAATGTAATGGAAATATAACTATCTACTAAGTTGGTTCTGAATCAATCTCATACGCATGGTTTGAATACTTGGCTCACTCTCGCTTTTTGCGCCATGGGCGCAACGGGTCATCTAGTTGTTATAAATCAACTGAAGAATCATATTTTTTTTAGAGAAAAGGGGTACACCCCTTGGTTTCATTATATTAGAAATGAAAGCACGAGTGCACAAATAGTGTGATTTCTCGTACACAAGCATCAGACTTAATTCAGAAACAATTGACACAAAAATAGCAACATCCACAGGTCGACCAAAGTACAAGCAGAATCAACAGCCAAATAAATGTCGCCAAGCAAGAGCACTTGAAGATTGAGCACAAGCAAAGATGGGAAGTCACAACACGGTTCCTTCTAGATGTGTTCTAGCTAGGACATCATTAGCACTGATGCAGGGGCCTCGAACTTGATTACACAGCCTGTTAAGAATCATCCAATCAAATCTCAAGTATACTCTACAATTAAAGTTCACACGTACTACATTTACATATATCAAGAATTGATAAGATGACTGCAGGCATGTATGCTAGATCAGTATTGTTGATTTTAAAGCATTGTTAGGATGTGGATTGCAACTAGAAAAAAAAATCATGAATAAGAACTAGTAATGATTTCAGAATGTTCAAATTGGACATCAAAGTGGAGTTTCATTTTAAGATCAACAAATTGAGCGAAAAGAACACACAACAAATATAATCTAGTCCCCTAACTCCCTGATATTCTACTGTTTATAAATTAAGGATGGGAAGAAAGTGGGAGAAACTTACCCGCCAAAAGAGGGAGGGGGGGGGGGGGGGGGGGGGGGGGGCTAACAGATGACACGTAATACTTTGGATAATCGAATAGGAGATCATACCCTTCATCCTTAAGCTGCAGAAGATGATCGGCTCCTTTGTGGCGACTACGTTGGCGTTGCTCGCACATACAGCTCGGCGGCGCTACATTTACATGCTTTCCAATGGCGACGATGGTGGCTGCAGGGTGAGGCCGTTTCAGGATAGGATGGTCACTCGTGAACTAGGGTAGGGTGGTCTAGCAGGGGGAGGGGGGCAGGTGACGGGGCAAATTGCTAACCCTAGCTCGCAGGTCACCTGGTGCAGGTACAGAAGGGAACAGAGCAAAGGGAAGGTAGTAGACGCTGGGATCTTGGAAGGATTGCTTGCACAGTTCAATGATTTTTACAAGGTCCATCGTGTAAAATGTACCCGCAGCCACCTTATGACGACATCCAGCCCATCTATTATCCATCCAGTGGCCCATAATCGCTTGGTGCATCAGTTCAGCCGGTGCACATGATATGTTCTCATGGGGGCGGCGGCAAAGGGCAGCAGCGCGGACAGCGGTGGCGGAGGCAATGGGTGGCGGCGCAGACGGCGGTGGGGGCAGAGGCAAAAGGCGACATGTAGTCTCTATTGAAACCTCTAAAAAGACTTATATTTAGGAAACACCTATAATACGATATACTCCCCCGTTCCATAATATAAAAGCGTTTTTGACACTACATTGGTGTAAAAAAACGCTCTTATATTATGGGACGGAGGGAGTAACATTTATACAAAATACGTATCCCAAGCAAACACAAAGGAAACCTAGACTGACAAGTGAAATAATTTGATTGTTGTGGTGTCGTAATTCTAGAGGAACCATTACGACAAGGCATAGAGGGGGAGGTCATTAACGACACCGTTGTGGTAATGGTCCTAATTCTACTGCAAGGCATAGAGGGGGAGGTCATAAACGCCTATACCATAAGATGTAACATAATCAAAAAGACATCTCGCAGAATCATAACCATAGAATAAGATCCTAATCGAAATGCATACATTTGTAACATACACTATGGAGATGGTGATAGATACTACTTGTTTCTGATTCAAAAGTTCGAACAAATTCTTGGATGTTGATGTACAAGTTTAAATAAAAATGTATGATTCAGAGAACATAACAAGCTGGCACACATTCAGATAGGAGGGAAACGCATGTTAGAAAAGTCACCGCGCAACAAAAACAGATTAAAACGATGCATTTCTATGGCAATGGCAGGTGACAGGCTTACTGAAGCAGCAGCACCCCCGACACTTGGTTTGCAACTTCTCCTTACCGGAAAAAAATGTATGACATAATGTAATACTTTCTTGTTGCAAGGAACTACCTCAGTCCTAGTTTATTGGTCCGCTTCTTATTTTGTGCCAAATTTTGACTATGACTAGCAAAATGTTAATGCATGTCACAAAAAGTTATGTTGTTGGATTCGTAGTTGTTAGATTTGTATTTGAATGTACTTTCCAATGATATTATTTTTGTTACATATAACTTACATTTTGTTAGTTAAATTCATGGTCAAAATATGACATAGAATACGAGAAAGACTAGTAAATCAGGACGGAGGTAGTAACATGAAAACAAAAGACAGTACATTCACTGAATCACATGAGTGCAGACATTATTAGAACATAGAAGGCAACAGAGTTGTAACTGAGTGAAAATAAAATAACATAGGAAATGATTATCATGACAATACTTTCAGCATTTTACATCCAAAATGCCACGGGATCTTGACCGAGTAACGCCTTGGTGGTTGCTTCGGGCACTTTGTAGTACTTCGAGTGACAGGTATTGCCAGTCGTCAGTTCTTTACGCTTATCGTCCAGGCTGAGAGAGAATGTTGTCAAACGATACATCCAGGAACCAGGTAGGATCACACCATCAACACTGTGGTTCCCCTCCTTGAAGACACACTGTACGAGACAGAATTTGCTCACGCCTCCCATATAGACAAGGGTAGCCCCTACATGCTTATCCATTGGGTCACCAGAAATGAACAGATTCTCCTTGCAGAGATTCATCGAAGGGACAGGGCACAGCCCTTCATGGGTGTCATAGATGGGCACGTCGCAGCAGTAAATTTGGCCGAGAGTGTCCGGTTCTTTGGAGAGCCCGACAAAGGCCTTGAGGTGCTGGTCAAAGTGACCATGGCCGTCGAAGGGCAGCATCCAATTGCCAAGTAGTTTCCATGAATGCCTCTCAGTGTCAAAGCTGAAGGTGGCCTCAGTGGTGTCATTCTTGGTGCTGATGAGGAAGGCCCGTTCTTCAGGGTGCAAGGAGTAGGAAGTGACGTCACAAACATTAAATGGCAGCTGCCGGAGCTCTTTCCACGACCACTCCTTGCTGGAATTTCGATGCGATACCTTGGCTGAGAGCTCCTCCAAGCAGAGCATCTCGAAGGAGTAAGAGCTCATAGTGAATAGCTTGTTGCCGACCGGGAGGTGGTAGATGGGATGAAAAAGATTTTTCTGCCCAGGGCCAGTGGTGACGCACCGCGAGCGGACGTGCAACATGGGAAAGTAACCTTCCAACAAGTCACCCTCGGGATCTCTCGGATGCATCGCCAAGATCCTGGTGCCAAAGGCTGACGTGAAGTACTTAGGAGATTCACGAGGCGCCACCATGCGGAATAAAGGCCGAGTAAAATATCGCACCTTGTCTTGGTCGTCTTGGTCTGAGAAAGCAGTCTGCTGATGGTTCTCGCCGGGCAACAATTTTACCTTCCGGATGCTATATCCATGGCACCAGTCATCAAAGACAAGGTATAGTCGCTCAGGGCCGACGCCAAGCTCACAGTCCCGCGGCCGCTTTGGCATCCTTGTTCCTCCTTGCTGGCCGCCTTCTTGTAACCGGGCGGACAAGGTCCAGATTTTTCCTGAATTACTAGTGTTACTTAACAATCGATTGTGTTGGGAAACTACGGCGGCGGTGTGCGGTTGGGCGGCGGCGGCGGGCGGGGGAGGCTCGGTAGCGAAGGGTTTGGTGGATTATAAAGGGAGGAAACCCTAGGAAGTTCCCGGTGAGGCGGTGACCGGTTGACCTCGTGGGCTGTTCGCAAGGCAAAACCTTCTGGAACTCATGGGTCGTTGGGCCTCGCCCTCCCTGCGCAGCCCAGCTCTTTTATTTTTCCTTGCTCATCGTAATTTATTGTATGATCAAAAGTTATTTTTTTTCCTCCAAAAAAAGATTAAAATTTGCTTTGATGCTAATTGCAAATATTCATAACTTTTCTAACAAAATGCTTAGTAATCATATATTAAAAAAATAGCTGATCCCACAAATTTATTTATTACAATAGTAAACATGTCATCTCAGCATACAATCATGCATGAGAAAAGGATGTGCCTTAACATGAACAAAAGTTAGGATCTTGTTAATTGTACACTATTGCGTATTATTCATAACTTTTGTAATGGAAAACTTACTAATTTTGAAATAATTATCAAGGCTTCTAAACATCTCTTTTATTTTCTCCTTCACTCATACCTTTTTTATTTCAAGGACATTAAAATACCAGTAAAACTAAGGCAGCAGTGATTAGAGATGCTAGGCTATCGGATCGAACTGGCCAGCGTACCAGACCAATTTAGCACCTTATAGGGCGCTCCTTCGCTCAACACGTTGTAATTGGGTCGCTGCTCCGCAGGCCAAGCTAGAGGTTTTTTAGACACTCTCGCTAAGTTTTATTCATATCATAGTGTTTACAGGTAGAAAAAGAAGATCTCCCGGTTGTAGTAACCAAACATGGTGGCCAAACCCGAGTCAAAGTATGCTTAGCGAGCTTCTATACTCATGAAGGATGTTACAAGCAGAAAATAATCTAGAGCGTTCTATTATTTTATGTGCAATGGCACCATACTCTGCTGCGATTTCCGCTCGATGCCGTCCACAATTATCTTGCAGTCCAAGGCAATCTGAATTTTGTCCACCACACTTGAAACTATGGCTGAGCTAGAGGTTATGCCCTCTTTATCAGGTCGATCGTTAGGCAAAGTTCTATGTAGATCTGCCGAAGGGATTCTGCTAGGTCATGTTAGTCGAGCATGTCGCATGCGTCTTGTAACAACCCGGAGATTACCCTTATTAGAAATTGTTTGTTAATTTTTACTTTTGCATCACCATTGCATCATGTCCATTCTTGCATCACATTGCATCATGCCCATTACATCTGCATCATATTGCATGCCTCCCAGATTTATCAAGATATTTTATTAAATCCCTAGCCCTATTTTATTTCACCTTTTTCTAAAATGGTGAATAAGTAATTTTTTTTATTTTTGGACATTTTCTCTGGGACTCACCCTCACACTTTGCACATGGCCATGGTATATTATTGTGAAGCCCCACACTAGGATTCTGTAATGTCCCGCAGTTTAGAGAGAGCGGATAATTTTTTTTTCAATTGTGCATTACATTCATGTAACCAAAAGTTGGGTAAATTTAAAACTTTATTTTAAACTTAGGAGAAGTTGGATTCAAATGTAAAATTGGGCATGACTTTTTCTCTTTCCTAAACATTTGGATCACAATTCATTTCATATAAAACATAAGGATCAAAATGCATAAAGTACTATACAAATATTGAATTGGAAAATTCAATTAATAAATGAAATTATAGAAGATTTAGAATTCATAAATGAATTTATAATACCAAGATATAATACAAGAATTGATAAACAAATGAATTAAGGGAAACTTTATCGATAATAATTATCATTACAAAATGAAATTGCAAGTAATACAATCTGAAATGAGAAATCATACATTTTATTAATATAAATATAATTACACGGATCTTATGAATTACAAAGAAATAAAAGAAAGAAGGAAATAAAATCCTAAAATAAACTATCTAGTTCTTCTTTTCCTTTTTCTTCTTCATGATCTCCAGCCTGCAAAAAACAAACATCACAAAGAAAGGAATTCAGTTAGGTTAAAAATGCAGCATTTCCATTTTTGGAAATGCATTGCTGTTTGAGCTAATGCTTTAGGGAGGTGGAACTTGTCCAAAACTCTTGATTAGAAGATCCAAAGAGAAGTCAGTAAATCATATGATCTAATAAATAGTGAGGAGACCAATAGCATAGTAGATGGTCAAGTGCCAGTGGAGACCAGCAGCAGCAGTTAGATGTAAGAACAACCTTTGCCAAGGAGATGGATAAGCCATTAGAACAATTCATAGTTCATTGATGGATCTATATTTTACGCATTTTTAGAGCTCATTTGTTTCATGTTCTCTCTATATATTATGTCCCATTGAACCAAATATGTGTCCATTACGCATGATTACCGGTCTTTACACTTTTCCTTGTGAACATTGCACATTTAGTATTTTATTTGGTCTTTATTAGTTTTTTTTGTTTTCTTGTGTCTACAGGTGTATTGTAGCAACCTAGGACCAAACACGATGAAATGACCAAGGACGGGTTCAATATGGAGGACTTCTAGTGCCAGACTAAGTCGTTTCGGATAGTGAAAAAAGTCATTTTTCCAAAGTTCTCAAAACCAAGATATAATACTACAATTGAATCGGCATCGTTCATAAAAATCTAACGAGCCCAAGAACGTCAAATTCTGAGTTCGTATGAAGAAATGGCGGCCGATTTACCGAAGAGGGATAGAACAGAAGACAACGTACCATACGACCATGGCTGGTCGTATGGAATGAAATCACGACCAAAAGTTGCCTCTCCAGTCGGAATTCTTCACCGATTTCGTCCCCAATTATTTCCACGAGATCCTTGGACAATAAGGAAGTGTTTGGGAGAGGATAAGGCTCATCTTGAGCCCTTGAATGACCACATCAAGGGAGGAGACACCGGGAGGCCATTATAAAAGCACCACCAATCCTAGGCGCCTCCACTCTCCTGCATCATTCACACACACGCAACCGTCATCCATCTCCATTGTTGCTCCAAGACCACCTCCATAGAGAGAAGAAGAGCCAAGGCAAGAGGAATAAGAGGGGGCACCTCCACCGCGCGCACCGGCCTTCGGGCTGGTGCGACTTTTGACAAGTCCAATTTATGTGATGATTTTGATGGTTATTTGGTGCCTACATGGTAGGCTTTGTGAAATTTTACCGCACTCACGCACCTATTTTTGTTGATATTCCTCAGGGAACACTTTTTGGACCAATTAGCACTTTATGGAAGAAATCTCAGGAAATGGTAGTGGAATCATGTATTTAATGTGATAATCACCTACCATAAAAGAATCAAGAAAGGAGGGCAAAGGAGGAGTCTCCGCATGTTTCCAAAGCAAAAGACGACATTTCATACGAGCGTGTGATGACCTGCAAGTGCACATGGCTGTTGTAGCACTTTCGTGTGATAAGTAGAGTGTCGAACCCACAGGGAGCTAATAGGAAGGCACCACAAACCCCACAACTACGTTGTCACTTCACGCAGCCACGTACGCACCCAAACCAGAGTTTGGGAATAGTCTACTCGATAAGTTGCTAGGAAAACTAGATAAAAAGGTGTTTACCTAAACTACTAACAAGAAGGTAAAAACAGGAAATAAATGACACTAAGTTAGGAAGGACAATGCTTGAGTAGTAAGGCATTCTCGAGGGTTCCGGAATCACTACCACATATATGAACTACCGTATCCTCTAGTCACGGGTCAAATGCATAAGTGGGCAGAGCTGGGTACAAAACACGTTCTACTCGAGGTAGACTTCGTGCCACGCACACCACCATCATAGTCTCCCCCATAGGGTTACAACTCATGATAATTAAGGGTTTACCCTGTGGATGCGGCCTCTCTAAGGGTTCTCCGTAACTCCCCTATCAATTGTGATGGGGAGGAATCAAGGCTTTTACTGTCAAGTCAATTACCCCAACGCCCCAACCCTTCACAATGACAGTAATATACTTCACGTCAACAAGGCACAAATGTGAGTGAGCGCTCCTATCAACATTCGCGAAGGCTGCTAACTCGAATCATGAACAAGTAATATTGGATCGCATCAAGTATCACATAGGGTTCAAACATATCCTCAAGAACTAGTACAAATACTCAAACCAGTTAATGTTACACATAGAGGAGAGGGTCAAGTTACAAGCCGACATCAAGCCGGTGAAGGGAGGAGGCATGGCGGTGATGGCGACGCCGGCGATGGTGGTGATGGAGATGGCGCCGCCGGCGCGGTGGAGAGGGCACCGGCCCGAAGGCCGGTGCTCATGTGGTGGAGTCCCTCTTCTTCCTCTTGATCTTGTCCCTCTTCTATGGTGGTGGATGGAGCAGCAATGGAGATGAAGATGGATATGTTCTTGGTGAATGAGATGAGACGGCGGCAGCTTGGGTTGAGGATGACATATATAAGGAGCCTCCCTAGCCTCCTCTCTTGATGGGCTGCATCCAAGGGCTCTAGATGAGCCAAATCCTCTCCCAGTCTCTTCTTTATGAGCTAAGGATCTCTTGGGATCGAACGGGGACGAAATCGGTGAAGAATCCCGTCTAGAAGGGCAACTTCCGGAGCTGTCTGTAGGTCATACGACTAGTCAAACGACCGGCTGCGGTCGCATGAAAGGCCGTCTTTCAGTCTGTCCTCCTCCGATAAAACAGCCGCCCTTTCCTCATACAAAATTCAAAATTTGATGTTCTTGGGCTCGTTGGATTCGTATGAAAGACGCCGATCCATTCTTGGTCTTAGATCTTGAGTTGGATCACTTTGGAAAACAAATCACCTTTTCTGACCTCCGAAATGGCTAAGTCTAACCCAGGGTGTCTCCGTATTGAACCCATCCTTGGTCCTTTCATCATGTTTGGTCCTAGGTTGCTCCAAAACACCTGTAGACACAAGAAAACATAATAAAAACCAAATAAAATACTAAATGTGCAATGCTCACAAGAAAAAGTGTAAAACCAGTAATCATGCATAATGGACAACTATTTGGTTCAATGGGACATGATATTTAAAGAGAACATGCAACAAATGAGCTCTAAAAATGCATAAAATATAGAGACATCAACCTCACCACTCTTAAACCTTGCTCGTCCTTGAGTAAGAAGGTTGAATAACAAAAGCTCATTGCTACCAACTCTAAAGCATACATTGAACCAAACCCCAAAAGTGATATCCATGTTTATCATGCAACACTACAAAAAAAGACACATCCGTGACATTATGGCCCGAATGAAAAAAAATCTGTCATGGTTATGACACTTTTATGACGATAATTGTCACAAAACCACGTATCATCATACATGTGGTGGGCTCCTACTTCTATGACAAAAAATCATGACAGAAAATGGACTTTTCGTCCTGGGCGGGCCGGGGACGCACCCGCATGACATTCTTTGGGCCGTCCATGACATAAAAAATCATGGTAGAAGTGAGGGCGAGGAAATTTCCGCGGAGTTCCCGGTTACGGTGGGTGGTCAGGGCCGAACGATGCAGTGTGGTTTGCGCGTTTCTCTCTCGTACGCGCGCATGGTGCGAGCCGTGTTCGCTATAACTGAACCCGAGCGAGAGGCGTTCGCTTACTGAACCCGAGCGAATGATCGATCCCACTACGTACTGAAGCCGATCGATCCCTTCGCTGCTAACTGAACCCGAGCGATTTCTTCGCTGGTGCTGCTAACTGAACCCGAGCGATCGATCGCTGCTGCTGGCTTACTGAAGCCGATCGAGCCCCCGTGCGAGATGTAGCCACCCGGTGTGTTGGGTTGCCTCTGGATGAACAGTGTCCGTTTCTGCCGCGCGCGTGATACGTAGAACGAGTCGAGACGTGGTGAGTCCAGCCGGTTGGTTGGCTGTGGATGAACAGTTCTCGGTGGGGGTTGGATGAACAGGACCTCGGCCATATGTAGGCGGTTGCCGCTGGATGAACAGGACCCCGTGGTAGTACGTGGTTGTCGCTGGATGAACAGGACCCCAAGGAGGCCGCCACACACCCAGCCGGTTGGGGTCGATGAACAGGCCCCCGTGGAGGCTGGATGAACGGTAACCCGTGGATGAACAGTGGGTGGTGGAGGCTGGAGGAGGTCGACGGTGGATGAACAGTAGCAGGTGGAGGCTAGAGGAAGTCGACGGTGGATGAACAGTAGCCCGTGGAGTCCCGTTTTGCGGTACTCCACACACCCCTTCGATGAACAAGACCCCGTTTCGACCGTAGGCAGTTGGAGAGAAGTTCGCTTCCTCCGTTTTGCGGTACGCCAGACCCCTCCCGATGAACAGGAGCCTGTTTCGATGGTAGGCAGTTGGAGAGAAGTCTGTTTCCTCCGTTTTGCGGTACGCCAGACCCCTCCCGATGAACAGGACCCCGTTTCGACCATAGACGGTCGAAGAGAACTCTGTTTCCTCTGTTTTGCGGGACACGAGACCCCGAGTCGATGAACAGGACCCGGTTTGGGCTGTTCCGTCCAAGTCGGTTGGCTCCTGATGAACAGGACGCATTCCGACCCAGTTGCTAGCCTCCCGATGAACACGACGCGGTTTCCTCCGTTTCGACCCAGCCGATTGGCTGCCGATGAACAGGACGTCGTCGCTGTACGTGTTCGAGACCCCACCCGTATGTACGTACATAGCCATATTTACTTTCTTGCAGCGTCGATGTACGTATGTGTACACGATTTAGACAGGACTGCCTCAACTGCTACGTCACACGTGCCGCTCCTTGCTCGGCCACGGTTCATCCTTGTAGAGAGACTGATCGACCAGTATGTACGTACACGTTCGCGACCAGACAGACAACCCTACATACGGTTCGACCGGGTGGGTCCCAGCTGTCAGGGAGGATAAGGAGGCACTTCCTTGCGTGCGAAGATATAGCTGGTGGGTCCCAGCTGTCAGGGGGAGGAATCATTATTTTTTTGCCCGTAATAAGGATGCACTTCCTTGCGTGCGAAGATGTAGCTGGTGGGTCCCAGCTGTCAGGGGGAGAAAACATTATTTTTAGCGTAAAAAGGATGTAGTTGCATGCATGCGTCCATGGGCATGGTGCGTCCCCACTGTCAGCCTCTCCACATACAGTCATCTTCCGATGACTCTCGTTTGTTGACCATGTTGACCACACAGTGCCGAGCGCACCAAGGCCGGTGGTCAACGGCGAGGCCCCAGACTTGAACGACCCGGAGATGGGGAAGACGCGGCAGTGGAGTCGCAGACGGAGAGGAGTGGGAAACTTGACTAGTTCGGGTGCGGGGTGGGCCTACACTCGACAAAGAATAACAGGAGGTGCAGAGGAGTGGAGGCATGGCCTGGCCGTCGGTGGGGTAGCGTTTCGCTGCGAGGCGCGCGAAGCAGCGCCGCTGGATGCCGAAGGCTGGAGCAGGCGGTCCCGGCAGTGCTGGAGGAAGAAGACGAGAGATTGAAGAAGAATGCCGGCCGTTGGATGTAAATCCAACGCCTTGCTTAGGCTTCGACCTTTGTTTTTTTTTTGCGAAAGTGCTTAGGCTTCAACCTACTGGCCCCACATGTCAGCCAGTCCATTTGGTTTTTTTTCTAGTCCATTTGGTGGGCTGGGTGAAACAATGATGTAGCGTCTATCACTAGTAGAAAACAGGGCTTTGGTCCAGGCCAGATAAGAGCATCAATCCCGGTTCTGTTACGAACCGGGACCAATGGGTGCATCAGTCCCGGTTCGTGAGGCCACGGCGCCAGCCGGGCCACGGCAGGCACCAGTCCCGGTTCGTCTAACTCCTTTGGTCTCGAGACACGAACCGGGACTAAAGGGCCTCGCTCCTGGCGCAGCCCCTTTAGTCCCGGTTGGTGGCTGGAACCGGGACCAAAGGTTGGCCTTTAGTCCCGGCTTTAGACACAAACCGGGACTGAAGTTTTGCCTATATATATCCACGCCCCCCCCATCTCCTCTGTTTTTTGGCCATGGAAGGGTGGGAGCTTTGTGCTACTCTGTTCTCACCTCCTATGCACATGAGGTGTTTGATGAAATGCCCGAGCCACACTTAAGCTTTCTCCTCTCCAAGCTACATTTTTCCCAAGATTTGTCTAGGTTTAGCGGTGCACCAACTACACAAGTGTTCTAAAAGGTTAGCAACTTCATCGTTTCATCTCTCACTGCTAGTTTAGCTCATTTCAAATGCTCTAGAAGTAGAGTGGTTTGTGGGTTTTAGTGGAGGAGTGTATGTGGGAGTTCTTTTGATTTAGATGCACAATTTGAGCTGAAATTAACTTCTTAGAGTCTGCACATGTGTAGGGTGCCGTCCCCGTCCCCGTCCTCACCGCCGTCGATCGCCCGCGCCGATCTCGTCGTCGGCACCACCGTGGTGAGCCTCTTGTTCTTATCTTCTTTTTAAAATAAAAAAAATTCTTACTTGTATGATTTAGATAGATACTTGTATAATTTTCTTACTTTTATTATTGTTTGTTATTATATAGTGCCATGGTTTTGGTATCCGCCCCCGTCGGCCCTCGTCCTGTCTATGATTCGGATGTGGTATATTATCTTTTATTACTATTTGTTTCATTTAGTGTTTATGACAATTATGCTGACCAACGTGACATAGATGTTTTTATCTAGGAGGTATGTGAACCGGAAATTCCAACCGACCCTCTTGTCAAGAGGTTAAATTTAGTTGAAAAAGAAAACAATTACTTGAATAAAAAATTGAAAAGAATTGAGGAGGAGAAGATGGAATTGGAGTTGCATGTTGCCGATGTCGTCGATGATCACAAGATCCAGATGGATGCAATGCGCTTGAAAATTAGAAAGATTAGAAAATATGCCATTGATAATGAGGCTTGGTATCATTATGATGTTGGATCAATTGTTACCTTAGTTGCGATTATGATCGCATTTGTTGTTGCATTTAAATGTTTTACATAGTTGTATGTTAGTTTCAATGTATGTTTTAATTAGATGCTCTAGATAGAGAGCTATATGTTGTTCTATGAGAACTATGTATGAACTTTATGTATTTATTTTTTCAGTAATAACATTTGATCACTACAGTACTTTGGTTTTAATGTGATGATGAACTTGTATTAATTTGGTCACTTCTCTATTCATGATGTTCTGTAATGGTTTTTGATACACTTAATTATATAATGCACGCAGATGAACCGGCAATGGATGTACGGTGACCGACGCACCTCCGAGTACATTGATGGCATGCATAATTTTCTCGAAGTGGCTGAGGCAAACAAGCAGAATGGTTTTATGTATTGTCCATGTACTGTCTGTGGGAATATGAAGGATTACTCTGACTCGAAAGCCCTTCACTTGCACCTGCTTGAGAAGGGTTTCATGCCACACTATAATGTTTGGACCAAGCACGGAGAAATAGGGGTTATGATGGAAGACAATGAAGAAGAAGAGGATGATGACAACTATCCCCCTGAATACGATGATACTGCAACGGGGGAAGCTGAAGATCAAGATGAACCAGACGATGTGCCCGATGATGATCTTCGCCGGGTCATTGTTGATGCACAGAGAGAATGCGAGAGTGAAAAGGAGAAGTTGAAGTTTGATCGCATGTTAGAGGATCACAAAAAATGGTTGTACTCAAATTGCGAAGATGGTAACACAAAGCTCGGTACCACACTGGAATTGCTGGAATGGAAGGCAGAGAATGGTTTATCTGACAAGGGATTTGAGAAGTTACTGAAAATAATGAAGAAGAAGCTTCCAAAGGATAACGAATTGCCTGACAGTACGTACGGAGCAAAGAAGATACATGCATGCCCTAATGACTGCATCCTCTACCGTGGTGAGTACGAGGATTTGAACGCATGCCCGGTATGCGGTGCATTGCGGTATAAGATCAGACGAGATGACCCTGGTGATGTTGAGGGCGAGAGCCCCAGGAAGAGAGTTCCTGCCAAGGTGATGTGGTATGCTCCTATAATACCACGGCTGAAACGTCTGTTCAGAAACAACGAGCATGCCAAGTTGATGCGATGGCACAAAGAAGACCGTAAGAAAGACGGGAAGTTGAGAGCACCCGCTGACGGGTCGCAGTGGAGAAAAATCGAGAGAAGGTGGGGGGACTTTGCAGGTGACGCAAGGAACGTATGGTTTGGTTTAAGTGCAGATGGCATTAATCCTTTTGGGGAGCAGAGCAGCAATCATAGCACCTGGCCCGTGACTCTATGTATCTATAACCTTCCTCCTTGGTTGTGCATGAAGCGGAAGTTTATTATGATGCCAGTGCTCATCCAAGGCCCTAAGCAACCCGGCAACGACATTGATGTGTACCTAAGGCCATTAGTTGAAGAACTTTTACAGCTGTGGAATGGAAAAGGTGTACGTGTGTGGGATGAGCACAAACAGAAGGAATTTGACCTACATGCGTTGCTGTTTGTAACCATCAATGATTGGCCTGCTCTTAGTAACCTTTCAGGACAGACAAACAAGGGATACCACGCATGCACGCACTGTTTAGATGATACCGAAAGTATATATTTGGACAAATGCAGGAAGAATGTGTACCTGGGACATCGTCGATTTCTTTCGACCAACCATCTCTTAAGAAAGAAAGGCAAGCATTTCAAAGGTGAGGCAGATCACCGGAAGAAGCCCGCCCTCCGTACTGGTGATGCCATACTTGATATGGTCAAGGATTTACAAGTAATCTAGGGAAAGGGTCCTGGCGGACAATCTGTTCCGAATGACGCTGAGGGACGCGCACCCATGTGGAAGAAGAAATCTATATTTTGGGACCTACCCTATTGGAAAGACCTAGAGGTCCGCTCTGCAATCGACGTGATGCACGTGACGAAGAATCTTTGCGTGCTAGGCTTCTTGGGCGTGTATGGGAAGACAAAAGAAACACCGGAGGCACGGGAGGACCAGCAACGTGTGCACGAAAAAGACGACATGCATCCAAAGCAGTATGAAGGTCCTGCTAGCTACGCTCTTACCAAAGAAGAGAAGGAAATCTTCTTTGAATGCCTACTTAGTATGAAGGTCCCGTCTGGCTTCTCGTCGAATATAAAGGGAATAATAAATATGGCAGAGAAAAAGTTCCAGAACCTAAAGTCTCATGACTGCCACGTGATTATGACACAACTGCTTCCGGTTGCATTGAGGGGGCTTCTATCGGAAAACGTTCGATTAGCCATTGTGAAGCTATGTGCATTCCTCAATGCAATCTCTCAGAAGGTAATCGATCCAGAAATCCTACCAAGGTTAAAGAATGATTTGGTGCAATGTCTTGTCAGTTTCGAGCTGGTGTTCCCACCATCCTTCTTCAATATCATGACGCACGTCCTAGTTCATCTAGTCGACGAGATTGCCATTCTGGGTCCTGTATTTCTACACAATATGTTCCCCTTTGAGAGGTTCATGGGAGTCTTAAAGAAATATGTTCGTAACTGTGCTAGGCCAGAAGGAAGCATCTCCATGGGCCATCAAACAGAGGAGGTCATTGGGTTTTGTGTTGACTTTATTCCTGACCTTAAGCCGATTGGTCTCCCTCAATCGCGGTATGAGGGGAGACTGACTGGAAAAGGCATGCTAGGAGCGGATTCAATAATATGTAGGGACGGGCATTCTTGGGCTCAAGCACACTACACAGTTCTACAGAATTCTACCTTGGTGACCCCGTATGTCAATGAACACAAGAATTTTCTGCGCTCCAAACACCCGGAGCAGTCTGACGACTAGATTACATGTGAACACATCAGGACTTTCGGCAGTTGGTTGCAAACACATCTCATGGGTAACAACATTGTTGGAGATGAGCTGTACTCGTTGGCCAGGGGACCATCTTCGACTGTATTGACTTACCAAGGGTACGAGATAAATGGGAATACATTTTACACAATCGCCCAAGATCAAAAGAGCACCAACCAAAACAGTGGTGTCCGCTTTGATGCAGCAACCAACAGGGGAAAGGACACATATTATGGTTACATAGTGGACATATGGGAACTTGAGTATGGACATGATTTTAAGGTCCCTTTGTTTCGGTGCAAATGGGTCAATCTGTCAGGAGGCGGGGTACAGCTAGACCCGCAGTACGGAATGACAACAGTGGATCTCAACAATCTTGGGTACACAGACGAACCATTCGTCCTAGCCAATGATGTGGCGCAGGTTTTCTATGTGAAGGACATGTCTACCAAACCGAGAAAAAGAAAAGATAAGGAAGCGAATACATCATACGATGAGCCAAAGCGCCACATAGTTCTTTCAGGGAAAAGAGACATTGTGGGAGTGGAGGGCAAGACAGACATGTCTGAAGATTATGAAAAGTTTCATGAAATTCCTCCCTTCAAAGTGAAGGCTGACCCAAGCACCCTGTTAAACGATGAAGATTATCCATGGTTACGGCGCAATAAGCAAGGGACACACGCGAAGAAAAAGTGAAGACTTTCTCTCCACAACTATTGTGATGATGGCTTTGATCTAGAATATCACTGCAGTTACATGTCAAGAAATGAAATGCCTTTTGTAACATATGAGTTTTCGTCCGAAACCGTGATACTTCGAAAGAGATTGTCCATTTTGTACACGAAGTGCATCCAGTTTTTGCCGTAACCCTCTCAACTTTTTAGCACATGCTATGTGGGTGAAATGATGATACCATGCCAACTTTCAACCTTTTCAGAGTTCATTTGTATTGCTTTTCAATTTCAGGGTCATTTAGCTAAAAAAATCAGTAAATGCATGAAAAATAGCAAATGAAGTCAGAAAGGGTTGAAAATTGATGATGTGGCTTTGAATGGTGCATGTTGAACGCACAAAAAGTCTGGAGTTGAAGTAAGTTAAAAAAATGAAATGCCTTTGTAACATATGAGTTTTCGTCCGAAACCGTGATACTTCGAAAGAAATTGTCCATTTTGTACACGAAGTGCATCCAGTTTTTGCCGTAACCCTCTCAACTTTTTAGCACATGCTATGTGGGTGAAATGATGATACCATGCCAACTTTCAACCTTTTCAGAGTTCATTTGTACTGCTTTTCAATTTTAGGTTCATTTAGCTCAAAGAATGAATTAATAGCAAAAAGAATGAATCAAAAAGCTTTTATAAAACTCTAATAGCAAAAAGAATGAACTAAAAAGCTTTCATAAAATTCTAATAGCAAAAAGAATGAACTAAAAAGAATCAATTAAATATAATATTTTTCAATAGCAAAAAGAATCAACTAAAAAGAATCAAAATAATATTAACTAAAATTATCAAAGTATTTATTTGTTAAAAACTTTAATAGTAAAAAGAATTTTCATAAAGTATTTTTTGTTACAAACTTTAATAGAAAACTAAAAAGCTTTTATAAAACTCTAATAGCAAAAGGATTCAACTAAAAAGAATCAATAAAAAATAAAACTTATGCAACTAAAATTATATAAAATTTATGCAACTAAAATTATATAACTAAAGTTAACATATGCAAAAAATAACATTAAAAATTTAAAAACATAACATATGCAAAAAATAAAAAATTGGCCGCCTACTAGGCCCACGGCCTGCATACGACTAGAAACCCTACTTATGGGCCAGGATGCAGGCCCGCAGGCCCAATAGGCCCAACAGGCAGAGACAGTTCAGTTAGGCCCATAGGCCTGCATTAGAGAGGAGCTCGAGAGGGTTGCCGCGGTGGCGCTTATAAACCAGTGCGGACGCCTCTCAACTAGCGAGGTGGGACTAAACTTCCACGCCCCGACGCCGTGCCAGCACCAACCCTTTAGTCCTGGTTGGTGGCTCCAACCGGGACTAAAGGCCCCCCTTTAGTCCCGGTCCGAGCCACCAACCGGGACTAAAGGCCTTGGTTTGGCGCCCTTTGAGCTGGTGAAATTTACCTTTGGTCCCGGTTGGTGGCTCGAACCGGGACTAAAGGGTTACATTTAGTCCCGGTTGGTGCCACCAACCGGGACTAAAGGAGGGGCTATATAAGCGCACACTTAGGAAATTTCCAATCCCCATCTGCAGTTCCCCTGAGCTCGCCGTCGGCGCCCTTGCCGTCAGGCAGCTCCACCTCGCCGTCGACGCCCTCGCCGACGCCCTCGATGCCCTCACGCCCTCTGCCCCGACGCGCGCCCTGCCCTGACGCCGCCGCGCCCCTGCCCTACCCCGACGCCGCCGCGCCCATGCCCCGACGCCGCCCCCAGTGAGCCCCCCTGCCCCCCGCCCCTGTCCTGCCCCGCCGCCGCCGCCGCCGCCGTCCTAGCTGCTCTGCTTGCCGCGCCGCCGCCCCTGCTCTGCTTTTTTTTTGTTCATAGAATTTTTTTTGTCCATTGATGTATGTATGGATGGTGTATGTATGTATATGCAGATGTATGGATGATCCATGGATGTATGCATTGATGTATGCTTTTTTTTGTTCATAGAATTTTTTTTGTCCATTGATGTATGCTTTTTTTTGTTCATATTAAGTTTACTAAGTTTACTAAGTTCATGATGATCTTGCTAAAACTCATATTAAGTTTACTGAGTTTTACTTTGCCTAAATCAGGGAGAGGCAACTTTACTAAATGTTCATGATTTTTTTTGTTCATACAAAAAAAATTTGTACATAGAAATTTTTTTTGTTCATAGAAATTTTTGTTCATGATGATCTTACTAAAACTCATATTAAGTTTGAATATATGAGCAATGATGTATGGATGATCCATGGATGTATGCATATTGTTTTTCTATATCGGGGAGAGGCAACTTTACTAAACGGGCATGATGATCTTACTAAGTTTTACTTTGCCTAAATCGGGGAGAGGCAACTTTACTAAATGGGCATGATGATAATGAAATTTACTAAGGTTAATTATGGGAGAGAGGGAGTAACAACTCATATATTCAAAATTTACTCCCGGTCCGCTCGCCCGACCAACTCTGGAGGCCACCCAGACCCTAGAAGAAAGAGCGTTGTCGATCTCCTACCCCCTCCCGCCCCTACCCGTTTGTCGAAGGTGGCAGGTGGGGTCTTATATATAACGCTACAACAATAATATCATATAGCACTGTTGTTATGTATAATACTATTGACGTCTAATGTCAAGTTAACAAATTCTGTTCCATTAAAACATAACCCCGATAACTTCGACATGAGGGGGGGGGGTCGTTAAAACATAACCCCGATAACTTCGACATGAGGGGGACGTCGGACATGCATGAGAGAGGGGGTCCAAAGTATCCTCTCTCGAAAGTATAACCCCCGATAACTTTGCATGATGTTTGCGACTAATCCATTGCTCATATATGCATATGATTCCTTGTTGTGATTAGCTAGGTCTATGTTTGCCACTAATCCATCTCTCATGGTTGTATATTGCCATGTAGTAATATTTGCAGAAACTATGGACAGAGATTTAGAAAAAGAAGAGTTGTTGGGGGATATAATCCGCGACGGAGGTGATATCTTGTCGTTTCTCAACGACACCGATGGTCAGGAAAGAGAGGATGACGGCTCCGGTGATCCAATGGAGGAGGAAGGAGATCATGACGGCTCCGGTGACCGAACGGAGGAGGGAGCCTTAACTGTTGCAAAGTCCGGCGAGGTATATATACATATATTAATTAAGCCTCTGCTGACTTGATGCATTAATTGTTTTGTATGTACATATATTAACGCTTCTTTCTTCTTTTAATTAGCCCTCCAGATCGAGCCAAACTTCCGTAAGGAGATGAGGCCCGAAGAAAAGGTTGCGCCAGGATGAAAGGTTCACGATCGAAGAAGTCGGTCGAGATGGCCGACCGATTGCTCCCAAG
The DNA here is from genome assembly GCA_039707655.1 of Elymus sibiricus. Taxonomy (NCBI): domain Eukaryota; kingdom Viridiplantae; phylum Streptophyta; class Magnoliopsida; order Poales; family Poaceae; genus Elymus; species Elymus sibiricus. Next base: position 129,213,686 of record CM077666.1, on the reverse strand, counting down.
CGGAGCAGGGACACATTTATACATCAGTGCGGAGTTATTGTTAGGGACAGCGTCCCGATCAGCATTCAAGAATGAAATAAGAAGAAGGACCCTGAAGTTTCTTATGTCCAGGATAGACAGAAAGATGATCTTTGGACCTCGCTGATGACAAATTTCAGCCTACCGCCAGAGGCGGATCCGAATAAGGTCAAGGCGTTTGCTCTTAAGAAGATGGGAGAACTATTCAAGAACTGGAAGAAAGATTTGAACAAAAAGTTTGTCGAGAAAGACAAGACTCCAGAATTCACCGGTCCATATGAGAAGATAAAAGATCACTGGCCCGCATTTGTGGCCTACAAGAAATCGGACAAGGGCAAGCAAAGGTCAGCGACAAATAAGCTAAATGCTGCAAAGAAGCAGTATCACCATGTTACGGGGTCAGGTGGCTACAGCAAAGCCCGACCTACGTGGGACAAAGCTGAGCAAGACCTGCTTGCTAAAGGGGTCCAACCAGCGACATTGCACTGGCCAGATCGGTCAAGGACTTGGTTCTTCGGGGTTGGGGGAACTTTGGACCCAGAAACAGGGAAGTGTGTTTGGACGAAAGCTCAACTTGCAATACCCGTCAAGAAGCTTGAGGAAGCAATCAAGGCAGCGCGGGAAGGGAGGTTACATCCCGACAGAGAGAATGACGAGCTGACACAGGCCCTTGGGAATCCTGAACACCCTGGACGAACACGAGGCACATCAGGCTCCCTTCCGTGGGTGTATGGGTTTCCCGACAGCGGTGGTTATAGAAGCCGAGAGAGAAAGAAGAAAGAGGAAGCAAGCGAAATGCAGAAGATCAATGCAAGATTAGCGAAACTAGAGGAACTTGAGAGCCAGCGAGCTACCGGCCAACCATCTCAGCGGCACGAAGATCCTTCGTTCGACCCTGTCCCCGAAGCTACCCCACCATTTCAGCGGAGAAGCAGCGTGGCTTCCACGGAGCTCGTTCAGCCTGATATCACGGCTCCTCGCTACCCCGTGGATAGTATCACGGAGAATGAACATTGTGTGCTAATGGCGAAATGCCATAACCTGACCTTGAAGGTGGCGCTCGGCTCTGTCTTACCTCCTCGAGCTGAGCGAACTTTCCATTGCCGTCCGATTCCACATGGCTTTGCTATTGTCGGGGTGGATGAAATAATGGAGGGATTTGAGGGGCTGGAGCTTGAGTACCCTACAGGTGAAGGGGAGATTTGTATGGAAAATGCCTTAAGGAGTACCTGCCTATGGAGAAAGGAGAACATCAAGCTTCCAAACTGGACGCCGCCTCAGCAGACTCAGCCGGAGGAGGCCCCTCAGCAGACTCCGCTGCCTCATTCGTCTCCGGCGCGTCAGCTGTCTCCGCCGCCTCAGCTGTCTCCGTCGCGTCAGCCGACTCCGGCGGAGGAGGCCCCTCAGCAGAATCCTCCTTCGCCTTCTCCGCGGCATCAGCGGACTCCGCCTCCTGCGCCGCGTTAGCGGACTGCGCCTCCTCCGCCGCGTCAGCGAACTCCACCTCGTCAGCAACGGCAGAAGAGAGCCGCCGCCGCTCCGGCGGTTAGCAGTACAAGAGGTGGGAAGAAATTCAAATTTGGTCCAAGCCTCAAGCCTCTTGCCAAGTTACCATATGAGCTGACTGACAAGGAAACCGATGAGGTCGTGGCTGCCGATGTGAAACGCCAATTTGCACGGAAAGTTCCACCTCCAAAGGAAAAAATAGATCTGGTAAAGGCGAATCGCACTCTGGATGCCCTTACGCGACCACCTCCGCCTCTGCTACTATCAAACTATGGCCGCATTATTGCAAAGACACATGACGAAGTTATGAGTTGGTCAAAAAGTAGCAGTACTGGTGCAAGAAGTGGGAAAACAATTCCCCAGCTCGGCAAACAGGAAAAGCAATCGTGCCCCCCGCTCAAGGTGTTTACCGATACCCCGGGGGTAGCGGCCGTTGCTCCTGGTTTCACTCCTGGTGATTACCTAGGCGATGATGTACAGTTTGAAATCGCTAAGGTAGACACCTTTAAATACCAACACGGGAAGCGTCTCGTCAGAAGTGATGATCTGGAACGGGATCTACCAACGATGATGCGAATATTACATAAATGGTACTTGGAAACCTGCAAGGATGGGACGGGCAGTATCTTGGTGGGAATTAAGGATGAGCACGACTTCATTGGAATCGACTCGGTCTTCGTTGAATTTGACGAACTCTTTTAGTTATACAATCAAGCCGCTCTCGACAAAAGTCTCATCAGTTGTTATTGTCTATAAGTATTATTTCTGTAATTAAGTCTCTAGCTCAGCTCGTTCATTGCATGTATATAATTATCCTCACTATATTATGCAGATTGAAGATCATCGAATTCAAAAGAGGACAAATCTATGACATTGGGTTCATTAACCCAAATGTCGTAAATGAATGGATGGTACAGAACACCCCCGGGGAGACTGAGGAAATCTTGCTAAGGTCGTTCCTTCGACACCAAAACAAAAGGGAAATACTCTTTCCTTACAACTTCAAGTGAGTGTTACTGTCTTCTGCATATTCTATTTTGCTTACTCGAGGTTAAGTGTAATTGATGAGTTATGCGCGCGCAGGTTCCACTTTATTCTGCTAGCCATTCGGCTTGACGAGGGAGCAGTAACTGTCTTGGACTCGAGACGTAAAGAGGCTACGGAGTATGCGGACATGATTGAAATGCTCCAGAAGTAAGTTCCATCATTATCGCACTATATCGGCAACTTTCGTTCATTTCCTGATATCAAGTAATCATTTTCTTTGCCGGGCAGGGTTTGGAAAAAGTTCATCACGCGGGTTAAGGGTGAATGGAGACCGGAGCTGCGATTTACACAACCCAGAGTAAGTAGTACTAGCTAGTTCCGCGCATCTCTCATTGATTCTAGTTTCAATACCATTATCATGGTTGATTAACATTTTGATTGAACTATATTCTCGTAAAGTGCATGTGGCAGCAACCCGGAAATGATTTCTGTGGATACTACGTTTGCGAGTTCATTCGCCAAAAGACCACTGAGAGGGGCTTCACTAAACAACAATTTGAAGTACGTAAACAATATTCACAATTTTATTTTATCACCATCAATTGTGTTGATTTCATTCATATATATATATATATTGACCCCCCTTCTTTAAATTAGACCTGGCAGAAGTGGGACGTACTCCTACCAGCTGATCGCCTATGCGCAATTCAAGAGGAATTGGCGGGATTCTTTGTTGACCATGTCATTCCTAAAGACGGAGAATGCCATCGGGAATTGCAAACTGATTTTGGTCGTCGATGATGTTAGGGATCGTAATAGATGTTATATTGTATATATATATGCATCAACGTGTACTATCTGTAGTAGCGTCGAATAGATATACGAAAACTTGTTGTTCGACCAACAAGCACGGAGAAAGAGAGGTCACTTCTCTCTATATATTGATCATGCATGACGATGTTGTGTAATTAATGGTTCCTTCATTGCTTACTAGCTAGCGTCGAGTTCTCTCTATATGTAGTAGCTAGCGTCGACCAAGCACGGAGAAAGAGAGGTCACTTCTCTCTATATGTAGTAGCTAGCTAACACAATATGAAACCCCTAAATCCTCCAAAACCCCTAAACCCCCCCTTTAAAAAAAAAACCAGCGCCTGGGAGCTGCTGACGCGTGGCTGCCTTTTAGTCCCGGTCGGTGTTACCAACCGGGACTAAAGGTCCTCCTGCCTGGGCGCCCCACCGCGGCCACGTGGAGCTCCTTTAGTCCCGGTTTGTAAGCCAACCAGGACTAAAAGTGAGGGGCTTTAGTCCCGATCGTTTTGTCCCGGTTGCAGAACCGGGACTAAAGGCCCTCTGGAACCAGGACAAGTGCCCTGTTTTCTACTAGTGTATGCAGCCCATTTATATATTATGTTAGAATTTAAAGCCCATTTGCATTTTTTCAAAATCCACGGACTTGCTGAGTTGGGTGAAAATATCATGTTGGGCTGGATGGAGAAATGTTATAAAAACATAAACACATGATTGCACGTCTATTACTGTATTGGTTAGTAAAATCTTTGCAAGCTTATGTACGCAATCACCAGGAATTAACTTGCCAACTTATTGATAAACAATTATTATTATTATTATTATTATTATTTTGTAATAACTTTCAATTTACGAAATAAAATATTATTTTAATTTGATGAGTTAATAGGACGTGGGGTACTATTAGTTTTTAGGTTAGACGTGGGATAGTTGAGTTGGTTCTAGGGAAAAGTACTGGGAGAAAACTCAGATTACATGAAAAAGAAAGTGGGAGAAAATTCATATAGGATTAATAAAAACGAAAAGTAAAGGAAGTGGGAAGGTCTATACAATGGTTGGACGAACGACAGGTTTAACAGAACCTTATGTTGTTTCTATTATATATATGTAATAAAATATAAATATAAATGTAAATATATATACTATTATAGAAGGGAAAACATAGGTTCAGTTTTGCATTCTTATAGAAAAATAGAACTGAGCTGTGTGTTGTCTTGAAAAAACAAACATAACTTGGGATGCTGATGTTATAGACAAGCTAGGCTGGGAGGCCCAGAGGCCGCTTGATACCTGTTGGACCCCAAAAAAAGTTAAAACATGCTGGATCAACTGTGTCTGCATGTTGTGGGCTGCGCATGTTAAACAATAAAACCTAGGCCATGGACCTGGTGGGCGCGGACTGTCAGCCTCTCGACGAACAGTCGTCTCCCGATTCCTCTCGTTTTGTTGACCATGTTTTTTTCTGTGGGGAATTTGGTGACCATGTTGGGAACGACAGACGGCGGCGCCACGGCGAGAGCAGCAAGGCGGAAGACGACGTCGAGACCTCGGACCGGAACGAACCGGAGCCGGGGAAGACGCAGACGGAGGGGAGTACGAGGGTTGACTTGTTCGGGTGTAGGGTGGGCCGGTGGAGCTGCCGCCGCCGGAGAATGTGTGGGAGTAGAGGGATGGTCTGGCCAGCGCCATAGGCTAGGATGGGTCACCGAGGCGTGCGCCGCAGCACCGCCAGCCGTTGTAGGAAGAGGACGAAAGATTGAACAAAATAAAGAAATACAAATGGATAGGTGGTTGGTCCCAGATGTCTGTGTACGAGACCTGCTGGGTCCACCTGAGAAGGGGAATATGTTGGGAGGAAGGAGATTCAAAGCACGACAGCCCAGTGAACTAGTTACATACATAAGCAAATAGCCACTCAAAAAAAAGCAAACAGGTTAATGGGTTCTTAGACGAAATATTTTGGACAAAATAGATAATTACGACTGATACATCTCCAACGTGTCTATAATTTATGAAGTATTCATGCCATGTTCACAACAATTTTATATGGTTTTGGTATGATTTGCATGGAACTAACCCGGACTGACGTTGTTTTCAGCAGAACTACAGTGGTGTTGTTTTTTGTGCAGAAATAAAAGTTCTCCAAATGCAACGAAACTTTTTGACGATTTTTTTGGAACAAAAGAGGCACTAGAAGCTTCGTGGGAGGACCAGAAGCTGAAGGAGGTGGCCACCACCCACTAGGGCGCGCCAGGGGGCTTGCCCGTGTGCTGGTGGGTGGTGGGCCCCTCAAAGCCCATCTTCGCGTGATACCAACGCCAAAAAATCCTATAAATACAGAACCCCCCAGAAATAACCCTAGATTAGAAGTTTCGCCGCCGCAAGCCTCTATAGCCACGAAAAACCAATCTGGACCCTGTTCCGGCACTCTGCCGGAGGGGGAAATCATCACCGGAGGCCATCTTCATCATCCCTATGGCCACCATGACGAGGAGGGAGTAGTCCACCCTCGGGGCTGAGGGTTTGTACTAGTAGCTATGTGTTTGATCTCTCTCTCTCTCTCTCTCGTGTTCTTGATTTGGCACGATCTTGATGTATCACGAGCTTTGTTAATATAGTTGGATCATATGGTGTTTCTCCCTCTCTATCTTGTTGTGATGAATTGAGTTTTCCCTTTGAGATTTCGTTTTATCGGATTGAATACTTTTATGGATTTGAGAGCACTTGATCTATGTCTTGCTATGAATACCCGTGGTGACAATGGCGTATCATATTGATTCACTTGATATATGTTTTGGCACTCAACTCGCGGATTCCCGAGGTGACATTGGGGTAATCTATGCATAGGGGTTGATGCACGTTCTCGTATTTGTTTCTCCGGTAGAAATCTTGGGGCACTCTTTGAGATTCTTTTTGTTGGATTGAGTAATATGAATCTGAAATTGTTTGATGCATATCGTATAATCAACTCACGGATACTCGTGGTGACATTGGAGTATCTAGGTGACATTAGAGTTGGTTGATGTGTATCATATGGTGTTATTTTAGTACGAACTCTTGGATAGATCGATCGGAAAGGATAACTGATAACCCACAAGTATAGGGGATCGCAACAGTTTTCGAGGGTAGAGTATTCAACCCAAATTTATTGATTCGACACAAGGGGAGCCAAAGAGTACTTGGAAGTATTAGCAGTTGAGTTGTCAATTCAACCACACCTGGAGACTAAATATCTGTAGCAAAGTGATTAGTAGCAAGATAATATGATAGTTTGATAGCAAGTAACCAAAGTAGCAGTAGTAACAGTAACGGTAACAGTAACAGATTTGTAGCAAGTGTAACAGTAGCAGCAGTGATAGTAACTTAGCAAGTAGCAGTATGTGGAAACTCGTAGGCACTGGATCGGTAATGATGAACGTGTGTTGGATGATATCGATCATGTATCAGTCATAACCTAGGGCGACACAGAACTAGCTCCAGTTCGTCAATATAATGTAGGCATGCATTCCGTAAATAGTCATACGTGCTTATGGAAAAGAACTTGCATGTCATCTTTTGTCCTACCCTCCCGTGGCAGCGGGGTCCATAAGGAAACTAAGGGATATTAAGGCCTCCTTTTAATAGAGAACCGGAACAAAGCATTAACACATAGTGAATACATGAACTCCTCAAACTACGGTAATCACCGGAAAGAATCCCAGTTACTGTCACCCTGGGGGATGCGGGTCATAACACATAGCAGGTGCATACAACTTGCAAGATCGGATCTAAACACAAATATATTGGTGAAAACATAAACGGTTCAGATCTGAAATCGTGGCACTCGGGCCCTAGTGACAAGCATTAAGCATAGCAAAGTCATAGTAACATCAATCTCAGAACATAATGGATACTAGGGATCAAGCCCTAACAAAACTAACTCGATTACATGATCGATCTCATCCAACCCATCACTGACCAGCGAGCCTACGAAGGAATTACTCACTCCTGGTGAGGAGCATCATGGAATTGGCGATGAAGAGAGGTTGGTGATGACGAAGATCGAAGATCCCCCTCTCCGGAGCCCCAAACGGGCTCCAGATCTGGCCTCCCGATGAAGAACAGGAGGTGGCGGCGGCTTCGTCTCGTGAAACACGATAATTCTTCCTCTCTGATTTTTTTCTCTGATAATGTGATTTTATAGGCTTGGAGGTAGGGCCAGATGGGCTTCCAGGGGCCCACATGGCACTGGGGCGCGCCCAGGTGCCATGTGGCCACCCTGGTGCCCCTCTCCAGTAGTTCTTCGCTCCAATATTCCTTATTAATTCCATAAAAATTCTCCAGAAAGTTTCAGCTCATTCTGAGAACTTTGATTTCTGCACAAAAACAACATTATTGCAATTCTGCTAAAAACAGCGTCAGTCTGGGTTAGTTCCATTCAAATCATGCAAATTAGAGTCCAAAACAAGAGCAAAAGTGTTTGGAAAAGTAGATACGACGGAGACGTATCAACTCCCCCTTGCTTAACTCATTACTTGTCCTCAAGCAATTCAGTTGGAAAACTGACAGTGATAAAGAAAAACTTTTACAAACTCTTTTTGTTCTTGTGCTTATGATTATGCTTAAATAGCATCCAAGTTTTCAGCAAAGATTATAACTAACCATGATAACTCTTAGAAATCATATTCATTCATATCCATAACATAATCAACTAGCGAGCAATAATAAAGTATCTCAAATGCCAACACTTTATCAAAACAATCATGATATAATATGACAATGATGGTATCTCGCTAGCCCTTTCTGAGACCGCAAAACATAAATGCAGAGCACCTCCAAAGTTCAAGCAGCGACTAAACATTGTAATTCATGGCAACAAAGATCCAGTCATGATGCATTCAACGATTGACCACACACAATGCATGAGAATGACAATAGTGCTCTCCAGTCTGGTGCTTGTTTGAGAAGGTGATGACTCAACAGTAAAAGTAAATAGATAGGCCCTTCGTAGAGGGAAGCATGGATTTGCAGCGGTGCCAGAGATCAAAGTTTTAAAACAGAGATAAAAATTAATTTTGGGTGGGATGCCCTTCCTGTCAACATTACGACCGAGATTTTTCAATATCTTCCATGCTAAACAAATTAGTGGCGGTTCCCAAGCGATAAAAGTAAAGTTTGCTCCCCCTTCACTTTTTCATAGTCCGAGGCTAATCGAAATTCGCTTGCCCTTCATTCCACTTACAGTTCGGGAGAGTTTTGTGTTATTAATTGCAAATTAAGGTTTGGGACTGGGAATCCCGATTACCGCCCTTTTCTCGTGCAATGACAAGTGAATAAACACTCATCTGAGAATAACTCACTTAGCATAGAAGATATTGACTGCCCCCTGTCGCTCCATGAGCGGTCCAGGCACACAAAACAGATGTTCATTTGAATAGTTTAGAGGTGGCACATGCAAATTTACTTGGGACGGCAGGGTAATACCACATATAGGTAGATATGGTGGACTCATCTGAAACAACTCAGGTTTAAGGGTTTTGATGCACAAGCAGAATTCCCGCTTAGTACAGGTGAAGGCTAGCAATAAGGTTGGGAAGCGACCAGCCAAAGAGCGAATATGGTCATGAACATACATTATGCATAATCAACGTTGAGTACTAGCATGAGTAGGATATGAGCACCATGAACATAAATATCATAGAGGCTATGTTGGTTTTGATTCAACTACATGCATAAATATGTGCCAAGTCAAGCCACTTGAAACATTCAGAGGAGGATACCATACCATCATACCACATCACAATCATTTTAAATGCATGTTGACATCCAAGGTAAATCATTATCAACCCCCTAGCTACTTAAGCATGGCATGGACAACTATAATCTCTAATTGTCATCACAAACATGTTTGATCATAATATGCTGAATCATGGATACCGATCTAAACACATTCATAAGAACAAGAACATGTTGAGTTCATACCCACTTTTCTTTGCCACGGTCACTCCACCAAATCATCGTCATTATTGCCTTTCACTTGCACGACCGAATGGTATGAAAATGATAATAGTGCAAAGGGTGCCATGGACTAAGTTGGAATCTGCAACAATTTATTCAAAGGAGAAGACAAGGTAAAATGGGCTCTCTAATAGGTAATCAATAATGCATATGAGAGCCACTCAACATTTTCATCGTGGTCTTCTCCTTATAAGAACTCAACCAAAAGAAAAGAAAAGAAATTCAGAGAAACACACTGAAATATTTTTGGAGTTTTTGATTTTTCTTGAAGAAGGCAAATTAAAGAAAGAAAAGCGAAAACGAGAAAAACTATTTACACGGGAAAGCTCCCAACAAGCAAAAGAAGAATCGAGAAATCTTTTTGGGTTTTTGATTTTTAAAGGCTAGAACTGATTAAACTGGAAAGCAAAAACCAAAAAGAAGCTAACTAATTTTTTTGGATTTTCTGAAAGTTTTTCAAACACACAAGAAGAAAGCGAGAAAATAAAACTAACATGGATAATACAATGAAAGAGTATGAGCACCGACAACTAGAGTGAAATGTGTGAGCATGAATAAAATGTCGGTGGGAAATACATACTCCCCCAAGCTTAGGCTTTTGGCCTAGCTTGGTATACTGCCATCCGAAGAATCCAGCTGGTCCCAACGGGAACTCCTCAGGAGGCGGGATCTGAGCATCCCAACCCGGTGGCTCGTGCGCGGCCGCGGCTAACGCCGCTCGGTAGGCAACAATGTCATCCGGCATAACAATGTATCCGTTCCTGGCATGAAAATCAAACAAAGCAGGTGCAGGCAACGGGATAATATCCATAGAGATCTCATCATAGACTAAGTTATAACGGATGCGGTCGAAGTCATCCAGATCAGAAATGAAGCGATGGTGCCTCATGGACTCAAAGTCTAAGTAAACCTTAGGCAAAAGGGGATCGTGGGGACAGATGTTAACATTAAAGTGACTCGCCAAGCGAGTAGCATAGATGCCCCCGTGAATCATGTCTTTGGCCCTATTAGTGTGCAAGCGGCGTGCAATGATAGCTCCTAGGCTGAAAGTGTTGTCACCAAAAAGTGCACGGCGTAGGATAGCAAAGTCAGGTGCACTAAGACAGCTCCCGGACTTCCTGGCAGTCAAACATTTCCCTATGAATAGAGCAAAGTAATGCACAGCGGGGAAATGTAAACTAGTGGACTTGGCTGCCGACACTCCTCTTCCTTCTCCCACCATTAAGGTGTGAAGGAAGCCCTCGAACTCAGCTGGTCGAGGCTCTCTCAAATCCCCATCAGTAGGGATCAAACATATCTCACAAAACTGCTCAAGTGATATCTGACGGTTTTCACCGTACAATCTGAAGCTCACTTCAGGTGGATTGTTCCCACTCAAGTAATGAAAACTTTGCACAAAACAATTAGTAAGGATTTGATATTGTTCACACTCATCTGCGATGAAGGCATTCAACCCGGCGTTGGTGATGAACCGTGCGAACTCGTGGTGGAAGCCGGCTTCATCCATGAAGGGTACATGTGGCCATTCGCACGGCCGAACTTCCGCATCGCGAGGTAAGTAGAGATCATTGTCCGAAGACTCTCCACGAATCCCCTTGGCATTCTTCCTAGAGGAGCTCCTCCTGAATATGTTCATCTTTTCTTGAACAAATTTCTGAAAAATTTTGGTCCACAAAAAGATGTTAACAAAACTTCACAAAATTTATAGCAACTACTCATACAATTGTCTAGAGGCCATATCAAGCATTTAAACTACTTAGCACTCAAAGAATTCAACATGCAAGCTCATTTTCTGTAGCACCAAGAGTAGCTAAATATGCAAAATATAAACCACTAAAACAAAAACTAATTGGAGCATTGGAGGAGTCACATACCAAGGAGCAATCCCTCAAAACAGTTTCAGAAACGGAGTTCTGAGCAAAGAGATCGAAAATGGCAGCAAGGTGAGCTTGAACACGGGCAGGAATTCTTTCTAAGGTGGAAGAAGGGAATGGCTGGAAGGGATAAGTGAGGGGGCCCCTGGGGGGGCCCACATGGCACAGGGGCGCGCCCGGGGGGGGGGGGGGGGGGGCGCCCTGGTGCCATGTGGCCGCCCAGGGTGCCCTCTTGCACTTATTTTTATGCCAGAAATTCTAATATATTCAATAAAAATTCATGTAAAAATTTCAGGACATTCTGAGCACTTTCATTTCTGGGCACTTTTTTAATGCACGAAAAATTCAGAAAACAGGAAAACATGGCATTTTATTTTATTTAACTAATAAAAATAGAGAATACAAGTTGGGTACAGAAAGTTGTGTTTGCTAAATTCATCAATCTCATGTCTCTCAAAAAGAATCCATTAATAAGGTTGATCAAGTCTTATTAATAGCCCCCTTTTGATTAACATGAAACCGAAGAATTTTCGCAAAAACACTATGTACCTCAATGGGGATAGGCATATCCCCTACCATAATTATTTCATATTTCTTTTAGGCAGTAGGGAGAGGTAGTTGAAAGCTTCCAATAGTGATCGTTAGAGTTTTTCCAATAACATTGATACCGCTCACTTGGAATTGTTTCTTCGGAAAATGCACCGTATGCTCATTACCATTAATATGAAATGTGACCTTGCTTTTGTTGCAATCAATAACAGCCCCTGAAGTGTTCAAGAAAGGTCTACCAAGGATAATTGACATATTGTCATCCTCGGGCATATCAAGTATAACAAAGTCCGTTAAGATAGTAACATTTGCAACCACAACGGGCACATCCTCACAAATACCGATAGGAATGGCTGTTGACTTGTCAGCCATCTGCAAAGAAATCTCAGTAGGAGTGAGTTTGTTTAAATCAAGTCTTTTATATAAAGAGAAAGGCATAACACTAACACCAGCTCCCAAGTCACATAAAGCAGTTCTAACATAGTTTCTTTTAATGGAACAAGGTATAGTTGGTATACCTGGGTCTCCCAATTTCTTAGGAATACCATCCTTAAAAGAATAATTAGCAAGCATAGTAGAAATTTCAGCCTCAGGAATCTTTCTCTTATTAGTGACAATATCTTTCATATACCTAGCATAAGGAGGCATTTTCAACATATCAACCAAGCGAGTACGTAAAACAACAGGTCTAAGAATTTCAACAAAGCGATCAAAGTCTTCCTCATCCTTACTCTTGGAAGGTTTAGGAGGAAAAGGCATGGGCTTCTGAACCCATGGTTCTCTTTCCTTACCATGCTTTCTAGCAACAAAGTCCTTTTTCTCATACCTTTTATTCTTAGGTTGTGGGTTATCAAGATCCTCAGCAGGTTCAATATCAATATCATTATTTGGTTCTCCCACATTCTCTGGCTGAGCATCTGCAAGAATCTCATTAGTAACACCAGGTGTATGTTCATCACCTGATTGGGTTTCAGCATCAGAAATAGAAACATCAGGATTAATATCAGGAGGTTTTTCTACCTCAGGTTCACTAGAAGTATGCAAAGTCTTATCATTTTTCTTTTTCTTCTTCTTTTTAGAAGAACTAGGAGTATCAATAGTAGCTCTTTGAGAGTCTTGCTCAACTCTCTTGGGGTGTCCCTCGGGATAAAGAGGTTCCTGGGTCATCCTACCACCCCTAGTCATAACTCTAACAACATGATCATTCATATTTCTATTCATGTCATAAAGCAAATCACTTTGAGATTTAGCAACTTGTTCTAACTGAGTTTGAACCATAGAAGCATGCTTACTAACTCCTTTAACATCATTGACAATTCTAAACAATAAATCACTCAAACGATCAATAGCATGAGCATTATGTTCTAACTATTTCATAACACGAGCATTGAAATAATTTTGCTTCCCAATATAATTATCAAACTCAAGATAACGCTGATGAGAAGTTTTACCATAAGGGACATCTTTTTCATCAAACTTTAACAAAGAATTTACCTCTACCACCTATGGTGGTGGTGGTGCATTGAGCTCGTGTATTTCTTCAATAGGTGGTAAATTCTTAACATCTTCAGCTTTAATACCTTTTTCTCTCATATATTTCTTTGCTTCTTGCATATCTTCGGGACTAAGAAATAGAATACCCCTCTTCTTCGGAGTGGGTTCAGGTGGTGGTTCAGGAAGTGTCCATTCATTATCATTCTTCAAGATATTCATTAATAATTCCTCTGCTTGAGTAACGGTTCTTTCCCTGAAAACACAACCAACACAACTGTCTAGGTAGTCCCTAGAAGCATCATTAATACCATTATAGAAGATATCAAGTATTTCATTTTTCTTCAGAGGATGATCTGGCAAAGCATTAAGTAGCCGGAGAAGCCTCCCCCAAGCTCGTGGGAGACTCTCTTCTTCAATCTGCACAAAGTTAAATATTTCCTGCAAGGCAGCTTGTTTCTTATGAGCAGGGAAATATTTTTCAGAGAAGTAGTAAATCATATCCTGGGGACTACGCACACAACCAGGAGCAAGAGTATTGTGCCAAGCTTTAGCATCTCCCTTTAATGAAAAAGGGAACAACTTAAGAATATAGTAGTAGTGAATCTTTTCCTCATGAGTAAACAGAGTAGCAATATCATTCAACTTAGTGAGGTGAGCCACGACAGTTTCAGATTCAGTACCATAGAAAGGATCAGACTCAACCAAAGTAATCAACTCAGGATCAACAGAGAATTCATAATCTTTATCAGTGATAAAGATGGGAGAGGCAGCAAACTTGGGATCACACTTCCTCCTATCCCTCATAGATTTTTCTTTCAACACAGCAATCACAGCTAAAGCCTCTTCTCTAGTGTTGCAATCAAGAATAGCTAAAGCAGATTCTTTATCTAAGCAATGTTCATCAGGTATTTCAGCTCTAGCAACAGGACGAAGCAATAAAGGTGGATCGAGATTCTCAAGAGTTTCAGCACTCTTGGCTCTCTCAATCTCTCTAGCCTTAGCTAGTTGTTCATCAAGAAAATCACCAAGTGGCACAGTAGTATCAAGCATAGTACTAGCATCATCAATAGCATCATTCAAAGAAGAAGTAGTATCATTCATAGCATCATTCATATTCATAGCAGAAGCAGCATCATAAATAACATGTGACATAGCAGAACTCATAGCAGGTGGTGGTGTTGCAAGCTTACTCAAAACAGAAGGTGAATCAAGTGCAGAGCTAGATGGCAGTTCCTTACCTGTCCTCGTAGTTGAGGGAAAGATCTTGGTTCTGTCATCCTTAAGATTCTTCATAGTGGCAAACAGATATAAATTCCAAGTGACTTCACAAATATTGCTATGCTCCCCGGCAACGGCGCCAGAAAAAGGTCTTGATAACCCACAAGTATAGGGGATCGCAACAGTTTTCGAGGGTAGAGTATTCAACCCAAATTTATTGATTCGACACAAGGGGAGCCAAAGAGTACTTGGAAGTATTAACAGTTGAGTTCTCAATTCAACCACACCTGGAGAATAAATATCTGTAGCAAAGTGATTAGTAGCAAGATAATATGATAGTTTGATAGCAAGTAACCAAAGTAGCAGTAGTAACAGTAACGGTAACAGTAACAGATTTGTAACAAGTGTAACAGTAGCAACAGTGATAGTAACATAGCAAGCAGCAGTATGTGGAAACTCGTAGGCACTGGATCGGTAATGATGAACGTGTGTTGGATGATATCGATCATGTATCAGTCATAACCTAGGGCGACACAGAACTAGCTCCAGTTCATCAATATTATGTAGGCATGCATTCCGTAAATAGTCATACGTGCTTATGGAAAAGAACTTGCATGACATCTGTTGTCCTACCCTCCCGTGGCAGTGGGGTCCATAAGGAAACTAAGGGATATTAAGGCCTCCTTTTAATAGAGAACCAGAACAAAGCATTAACACATAGTGAATACATGAACTCCTCAAACTACGGTAATCACCGGAAAGAATCCCAGTTATTGTCACCCTGGGGGATGCGGATCATAACACATAGCAGGTGCATACAACTTGCAAGATCAGATCTAAACACAAATATATTGGTGAAAACATAAATGGTTCAGATCTGAAATCATGGCACTCGGGCCCTAGTGACAAGCATTAAGCATAGCAAAGTCATAGCAACATCAATCTCAGAACATAATGGATACTAGGGATCAAGCCCTAACAAAACTAACTCGTTTACATGATCGATCTCATCCAACCCATCACCGACCAGTGAGCCTATGAAGGAATTACTCACTCCTGGTGAGGAGCATCATGGAATTGGCGATGAAGAGAGGTTGGTGATGACGAAGATCGAAGATCCCCCTCTCCGGAGCCCCAAACGGGCTCCAGATCTGGCCTCCCGATGAAGAACAGGAGGTGGCGGCGGCTCCGTCTCGTGAAACGCGATAATTCTTCCTCTCTGATTTTTTTCTCTGATAATGTGATTTCATAGGCTTGGAGGTAGGGCCAGATGGGCTTCCAGGGGCCCACATGGCACTGGGGCGTGACCCAGGGGGGGCGCCCAGGTGCCATGTGGCCACCCTGGTGCCCCTCTCCGGTAGTTATTCGCTCCAATATTCCTTATTAATTCCATAAAAATTCTCCAGAAAGTTTCAGCTCATTCTGAGAACTTTGATTTCTGCACAAAAACAACACCATTGCAATTCTACTGAAAACAGCGTCAGTCCGGGTTAGTTCCATTGAAATCATGCAAATTAGAGTCCAAAACAAGAGCCAAAGTGTTTGGAAAAGTAGATACGACGGAGACGTATCAATAACTTGGTGTTATTTTAGTACGAACTCTTGGAAAGATTGATCGGAAAGAATAACTTTGAGGTGGTTTCGTACCCTACAAACAATTTCTTCTTATGTTCTCCGCTAGATAGGAACTTTGGAGTGATTCTTCATCGCACGTTGAGGGATTGTTATGTGATCCAATTACATTAGCATTGTTGAGAGATTGCACTAGCAAAAGCATGGACCCTAGGTCTTGTTTCTAAGCATTGCAATACTGTTTGTGCTCACTTTTGTTACTTGCTACCTTGCTGTTTTTTATTGTTCCTATTACAAAAATCAATATCTACTATCATTATTACACTTGTATCACCATCTCTTCGCCGAACTAGTTCACCTATACAATTTACCATTGTATTTGGTGTGTTGGGGACACAAGAGACTCTTTGTTATTTGGTTGCAGGGTTGTTTGAGAGATACCATCTTCATCCTATGCCTCCCACGGATTGATAAACCTTAGGTCATCCACTTGAGGGAAATTTGCTACTGTCCTACAAAACTCTGCGCTTGGAGGCCCAACACGAGTCTAGAAGAACAAGTTGTGTAGTAGACATCAAGCTCTTTTCTGGCGCCGTTGCCAGGGAGGTGACTGCTTGAAGGTATATCTTTAGATCTTGCAATTGAATCTTTTAATTTCTTGTTTTGTCACTAGTTTGGTTTATAAAAGAAAACTACAAAAAAATGGAATTGAGGTGGCCTCATATTGTTCATCTTTATCATGTCTTTCTTGAAAATAATGGATCAGAAAATTGTGCTCAATTGATAGAAGAAGAATTCAATAAAATGTTTGGCACAAAATCCGAGCATGATTGCAATGTTGTTAATATGAATTCTTTGAATATCCATGATGCTAATGATATGCAAAGCCATAAGCTTGGGGATGCTATGTTTGATGAAGATGATATTTTTAGTCCCCCAAGTTTTGATGAGAAAATTTATTATGATGATAGCATGCCTCCTATTTATGATGATTATATTGATGAAAGTGGATTTGGAGAGGTCATGACTTTATTTAATGATGATTCCACTATTTCGAAAGAGGTTTCAATTGATTATGACAACAAAGTTGCTATCTATGATGAGTATGGTGATGACATTTATGCCATAAAGAATAATGATAACCATGAAACTTGTCATCATGATTTTAATTTTCAATTGGATTATGCCAATCAAGTATCACATGATAGTTATTTTGTTGAATTTGCTCCCACTACTATTGATGAGAATAAATTTGCTTATGTGGAGAGTAATAAAGTTTCTATGCTTGTGGATCATGAAAAGAATGATTTATGTGATAGTTGTATTGTTGAATTTATTCATGATGCTACTGAAAATTATTATGAGAGTGGAACATATGCTTTTACGTATCTCAATAATATCAAGTTTCCTCTCTATGTGTTGAAAATCTTGAAGTCATGCTTGTTTTGCCTTCCTATGCTAGTTGATTCTTGTTCCCATAAGTTGTTTGCTCACAAAATCCCTATGCATAGGAAGTGGGTTAGGCTTAAATGTGCTAGACATATGCTTCATGATGCTCTCTTTGTGTTTCAATTCTTTACTTTTATGTGAGCATCATTGAAATCATCATGCCTAGCTAAAAAGGCATAAAAGAAAAGCGCTTGTTGGGAGACAACCCAATATTTCTACCTACTGTTTTTGTGTGTTAACATGATTAATCTAACGTATTAATCATGTTTTATAGCTTTCGTTTCAATAAAGTGCCAAGTAAAGCCTTTGGGATAGTGTGGATGATAGTTGACTTGATTCTGAGAAAAAAAACAGAAACTTTTGCGCCCAGTAGCAGAATTGTTTAAATTCACTGGAAAGTGAATTTGGTCTGAATGTTTTACACATGCTTGATATACCAATTTCGCACGTTTCCTAATTTTTCAGATTTTTTAGAGTTGCAGAAGTATGAGCATAATTCAGATCATTACAGACTGTTCTGTTTTTGACAGATTCTGTTTTTAATGCATAGTTTGCTTGTTTTATTGTTTCTATGGCTTATATTGGTCAATATAAATTGTGGAAATGATAGAGTTCAGTAGGCATTGTGTGAGAACAATTATGGATCTTGTCTTGACAGTACCAAAGTAAATGATTTGCTCTTTATCATACTAACCAATCTCACGAAGTTCTGTTAAGTTTTGTGTGATTGAAGTTTTCATGTTTTGGGTGAGATATCGATATGAGGAGAATAAGGAGTGACAAGAACCTAAGCTTGGGGATGCCCAAGGCACCCCAAGGTAATATTCAAGGAAGATCAAAGCAACTAAGCTTGGGGATGCCCCGGAAGGCATCCCCTCTTTCGTCTTCAACATTATCGGTAACCTCACTTGGGACTATATTTTTATTCGTCACATGATATGTGTTTTGCTTGGAGCATCATTTTATTTTGTTAGGATTTGCTTGATGTTATTTATACAATGTTTTGCATCTTTTATTTCAATAAAAATGTCAAGTATAGCCTTTACCATGCTTATTTTGCAAGTCTATATGTGGCTGTTTGAAAACAGAAAGTTGCACGCTAGTGCGTGAATTCTTGAGAAAAGTCAGAATGTGATAAACCATTGATTTTTTTTTTCATAATAAGCTATGATAAATTTTCTACAGTGTGGTAAAGTTTCAGAATTTTTTGAGTTAAATAAGTATGGATCCTTCTTCATCCTTTAGAGACTGTCCTGTTTAGACAGATTGCTGTTATGATTGCATTGTTTGCATATGTTTGCTTGTTTAATGATTGAGGATAGGAGTATTAAATGTGCAGAGGCATTTAGTATGCAATGTTAAATTATAATTTTAGTGATTTGCTACAGTAGAGAATGATAAGGTTTTGCGTTGATTTATACTAACTCATCTCGCGAGTTCTTATTGAGTTTTGTGTGGATGAAGCTTTTGAGATTTAGGGAAACCGTGATATGAGAGGAATTAAGGAGACACAAAAGCTCAAGCTTGGGGATGCCCAAGGCATCCCAAGATAATATTTCAAGAAGTCTCAAGCATCTAAGCTTGGGGATGCCCCGGTAGGCATCCCACCTTTCTTCATCAACGATTATCGGTTAGTATCAGTTGAGCCTAAGTTTTTGCTTCTTCAAATGAGTTGTGCTATTCTTGGAATGTAATTTTAGTTTGTTTTGCTTGCTGTTTTAATAAAATACTTAGATCCAAAAAAATTTAAATGGGAGAGAGTCCTCAAATAGCTACCCATTTACTTAACTACTCGCTTGATCTTCACTTATATCTTTTTGGAGTAGTTTGTCATTTACTCTTGTGCTTCACTTATATCCTATGAGTAAATTATTGAATGAATTGAATATCATGAAGTTGAAATTATATGTTCATATCATGCCTAGTAGTAGCTTCACATTGGGTTTAGAAAGTGAAATCTTTTGAAGCTTGACAATCACAATATTGGTCATACAAGCAATTCATGGATGATTAGTATAAGGAAGAGAACTTTCACATACAAATATATTATCTTGGACATCTTATATGATTGTGAATACCCATTAATTATTTTCAAACTTGAGCAAATTAGTTGAAGTTGGACAATGAAGACAACGTAATGAGTTATGGTTGTGTATATTTGCATAGAAGTTATATTGTTATGGATCCTCCAACATGTGGTGTTTGCTTAGGATCTTTTGCTAGCCAAAAAATTCGTACTAAGTAGAGATACTACTTGTGCATCCAAAAACCCATAAAACCAGTTTCTTGCCAAGAGTGTCCACCATACCTACCTATGGATTGAATAAGATCCTTCAAGTAAGTTGTCATCGGTGCATAAAGCAATAAAAGTTGCTCCTAAATATGTTTGATCTTTTATTGTAAGGGAAAATAAGCGTTGTACAAACTTGTGATGGCAAAGTAATAAAAGTGACAGACTGTATAATAAAGGTTGATATCATAAGGGGCAATATAACGTGACGCTCCTTTGCATTAAGATATTGTGCATCCAAAAATAAAAAGCGCATGACAACCTCTGCTTCCCTCTGCGAAGGGCCTATCTTTTACTTTTCAGTATTTACTTTTATGCAAGAATCAATAGTATGCATTCTCATTTCAACCTCAATTATTCTCTAGTTGGCAAGCATCATGTGGTGGGGAAAGACCTAGGCACATATGGCCAGTCAAATATATCTGATCATGATTTATTATTGTTGACAATTATCTCTATGATAAATGAGTTGGGAGGCGAAACATTAAGCCCCTATCTTTCTCTGTGTTTGATGGATGCCATTTGTTCTAAAAATATTCTTTGAGTACTAGCAATCATAGAAGACTATATGATGATTGAGTATGTGGAGCTCTTACTTAGACTTTGTTGAATAAGTTGAATTGCAATTGTTTGGTGACTAAGAATATAGGTTGTTAAGTTTCAAGAGAAGGCATTGTTTGAACCATAACATGTGAATTGATTGCTACTTTATCATGATGAGTTTTATGAGAAAGAGTTGCTGTTATAATGCTAGGAAAAGTGATTGAAATTATCATTGATCAAACTTATGCACTATGCTAGCATTCACACTTCATAAATTATTTCTTTTATCATTTACCTACCCGAGGACGAGCAGGAATTAAGCTTGGGGACGCTGATATGTCTTCAACGTATCTATAATTTATGAAGTATTCATGCCATGTTTACAACAATTTTATATGGTTTTGGTATGGTTTTCATGGAACTAACCCGGACTGACGCTGTTTTCAGCAGAACTACAGTGGTGTTGTTTTTTGTGCAGAAATAAAAGTTCTCCAAATGCAACGAAACTTTTTGATGATTTTTTTGGAACAAAAGAGGCACTAGAAGCTTCATGGGAGGACCAGCAGGTGAAGGAGGTGGCCACCACCCACCAGGGCATGCCAGGGGCCTTGCCCGTGTGCTGGTGGGTGGTGGGCCCCTCGAAGCCCATCTTCGCGTGAAACCAACGCCAAAAAATCCTATAAATACAGAAACCCCCAGAAATAACCCTAGATCAGAAGTTTCGCCGCAGCAAGCCTCTATAGCCACGAAAAACCAATCTGGTCCCTATTCCGGCACTCTGCCGGAGGGGGAAATCATCACCGGAGGCCATCTTCTGTTGGGGAACATTGCATGGAAAACAAAAAAAATTCTACGCACACGCAAGATCTATCCATGGAGATGCATAGCTACGAGAGGGGAGAGTGTGCCTACGTACCCTTGTAGACCGTTTAGCGGAAGCATTTATTAACGCGGTTGATGTAGTCGAACACCTTCGCGATCCAACCGACCAAGTACCGAACGTACGGCACCTCTGCATTCAGCACACGTTCAGCTCGGTGACGTCCTCGCCTTCTTGATCCAGCAAGACGGGCGAAGTAGTGGATGAGTTCTGGCAGCATGACGGCGTGGTGACGGTGGTGATGCAACTATCTCCGCAGGGCTTCGCCGAGCACTACGGAAAATATGACCGAGGGTGTAACCGGTGGAGGGGGGGCGCCGCACACGGCTAAGAGATTGTCGTGGGTTGTGTGGTGCCCCCTCTCATATATATAGGTGGGGAGGAGAGGGGAGGCAGCCAGGAGGCGCCCAAAGGGAGGCCGAATCCCCCTTGGGGTCCTTCCCTAGCCGCGCCCCCCCTTCCATATTTGTGCCGGGAGGGAAGGAAAGGGGGGAGAGGGAAGGAAGGGGGAGGTCGAATCCCCCTCCTTCCTTTCTCCCATAGGCCGGATGCCATAGGGGGGGCGCGCCAGCCCTCTGTGGGCTGGTGTGCTCCCCTATAATGGCCCATAAGGCCCATTACCCTCCCGGTACTTCCCGGAACCCCTTCCTGTGATGGACCCACTTGTGGACTTCCGGACCCCTCCGGAATCCTCCGGAACCTTCTGGAAGCTTCCCGGTACAATACCGAAAAAACTGCACCTTTTTCCGGAACCCAAAATATGACTTCCCATATATAAATCTTTACCTCTCGACCATTCCGAGACTCCTCGTGATGTCCAGGATCTCATCCGGGACTCCGAACAACATTCGGTTACCAATTCACATAACTCATATAACACTATATCGTCAACGAACATTAAGCGTGCAGACCCTACGGGTTCGTGAATGATGTAGACATGACCGAGACGACTCTCCGGTCAATAACCAATAGCGGGACCTGGATGCCCATATTGGTTCCTACACACTCCATGAAGATCTTTATCGGTCGAACAGTTATGACAACATACGCAATTCCCTTTGTCTGTCGGTATGTTACTTGCCCGAGATTCGATTGTCGGTATCTCCATACCTAGTTCAATCTCGTTACCGACAAGTTTCTTTACTCGTTCTGTAATACATCATCTCATAACTAACTCCTTAGTCATTTTGCTTGCAAGCTTCTATGATGTGTATTACCGAGAGGGCCCAGAGATACCTCTCCGAAACACGGAGTGACAAATCCCAGTCTCGATCCATGCCAACTCAACAGACACCTTCAGAGATACCTGTAGAGCATCTTTATGATCACCCAGTTACGTTGTGACATTTGGTAGCACACAAGGTATTCCTCCGGTATCCGGGAGTTGCATGATCTCATGGTCGAAGGAACATGTATTTGACATTAAGAAAGCAGTAGCAATAAACAGAACGATCATATGCTAAGCTAACGGATGGGTCTTGTCCATCACATCATTCTCCTAATGGTGTGATCCCATTATCAAATGACAACTCATGTCTATGGTTAGGAAACCTTAACCATCTTTGATCAACGAGCTAGTCTAGTAGAGGCTCACTAGGGACACGGTATTTGTTTAAGTATTCACACATGTATTTAAGTTTCCGGTCAATACAATTCTAGCATGAATAATAAACCTTTATCATGAACAAGGAAATATAAAATAATAACAACATTATTATTGCCTCTAGGGCATATTTCCATCAGTCTCCCACTTGCACTAGAGTCAATAATCTAGATTACATAGTAATGAATCTAACACCCATGGAGTCTTGGTGCTGATCATGTTTTCCTCGTGGAAGAGGTTTAGTCAACGGGTCTGCCACATTCAGATCCGTGTGTACTTTGTAAATTTCTATGTCTCCATCCTTGACATATTCACGAATGGAGTTGAAGCGTCTCTTGATGTGTTTGGTCTTCTTGTGAAACCTGGGCTCCTTGGCTATGGCAATTGCTCCAGTGTTGTCACAAAAGATTGTCATTGGACCCGATGCACTAGGTATTACACCCAGATCGGATATGAACTCCTTCATCCAGACTCCTTCATGTGCTGCTTCCGAAGCAGCTATATACTCCGCTTCACACGTAGATACCGCCACGACGCTCTGCTTGGAACTGCACCAACTGACAGCTCCACCATTCAATATAAATACGTATCCGGTTTGTGACTTAGAGTCATCCGGATCCGTGTCGAAGCTAGCATCGACGTAACCCTTTACGACGAGCTCTTCGTCACCTCCATAAACGAGAAACATATCCTTGGTCCTTTTCAGGTACTTCAGGATATTCTTGACCGCTGTCCAGTGATCCACTCCTGGATTACTTTGGTACCTCCCTACCAAACTTATGGCAAGGCACACATCAGGTCTGGTACACAACATGGCATACATAATAGAACCTATGGCTGAGGCATGGGGAATGACTTTCATTTTCTCTTTATCTTCTGCCGTGGTCGGGCATTGAGTCTGACTCAATTTCACACCTTGCAACACAGGCAAGAACCCTTTCTTTGACTCGTCCATTTTGAACTTCTTCAGAACTTTGTCAAGGTATGTGCTTTGTGAAAGTCCTATCAAGTGTCTTGACCTATCTCTATAGATCTTGATGCCCAATATATAAGCAGCTTCATCGAGGTCTTTCATTGAAAATCTCTTATTCAAGT
The DNA here is from genome assembly GCA_039707655.1 of Elymus sibiricus. Taxonomy (NCBI): domain Eukaryota; kingdom Viridiplantae; phylum Streptophyta; class Magnoliopsida; order Poales; family Poaceae; genus Elymus; species Elymus sibiricus. Next base: position 129,189,804 of record CM077666.1, on the reverse strand, counting down.
ATCCTTTTATGCCATCCAGAAATTCTATATCATTTCCAATCAACAATATGTCATCCACATATAATATTAGAAACGCAACAGAGCTCCCACTCACTTTCTTGTAAATACAGGCTTCACCGTAAGTCTGTACAAAACCATATGCTTTGATCACCTCATCAAAGCGTATATTCCAACTCTGAGATGCTTGCACCAGTCCATAGATGGATCGCTGGAGCTTGCACACTTTGTTAGCACCCTTAGGATTGAAAAAACCTTCTGGTTGCATCATATACAACTCTTCTTTAAGAAATCCATTAAGGAATGCAGTTTTGATGTTCATTTGCCAGATTTCATAAAATGCGGCAATTGCTAACATGATTTGGACAGACTTAAGCATCACTACGGGTGAGAAAGTCTCATCGTACTCAACCCCTTGAACTTGTCGAAAACCTTTCGCGACAAGTCAAGATTTGTAGACAGTGATATTAGCATCAACGTCTGTTTTCCTCTTGAAGATCCATTTATTCTCAATGGCTTGCCGATCATCGGGCAAGTCCACCAAAGTCCACACTTTGTTCTCATACATGGATCCTATCTCAGATTTCATGGCCTCAAGCCATTTGTCGGAATCCGGGCTCATCATAGCTTCTTCATAGTTCGTAGGTTCGCCATTGTCTAACAACATAACTTCCAGGACAGGATTACCATACCAGTCTGGTGCGGAACGTACTCTGGTCGACCTACGAGGTTCAGTAGTAACTTGATCTGAAGTTTCATGATCTTTATCATTATCTTCCTCTCTGGTTGGTGTAGGCATCACGGGAACGGTTTTCTATGATGTGCTACTTTCCAATTCGAGAGAAGGTACAATTACATCATCAAGTTCTACTTTCCTCCCACTCACTTCTTTCGAGAGAAACTCCTTCTCTAGAAAGGACCCATTCTTGGCAACAAAGATCTTGCCTTCGGATCTGTGGTAGAAGGTGTACCCAATAGTTTCTTTAGGGTATCCTATGAAGACGCACTTTTCCGCTTTGGGTTCAAGCTTATCAGGCTGAAGCTTTTTGACATAAGCATCGCATCCCCAAACTTTAAGAAACGACAGCTTAGGTTTGTTGCCAAACCATAGTTCATACGGTGTCGTCTCGACGGATTTAGACGGTGCCCTATTTAACGTGAATGCAGCTGTCTCTAATGTATAACCCCAAAACGATAGTGGCAAATCGATAAGAGACATCATAGAATGCACCATATCTAATAAAGTACGGTTACGACGTTCGGACACACCATTACGCTGTGGTGTTCCAGGTGGCGTGAGTTGTGACACAATTCCACATTGTTTTAAATGAAGGCCAAACTCGTAACTCAAATATTCACCTCCGCGATCAGATCGTAGAAACTTTATTTTCTTGTTACGATGATTCTCTACTTCACTCTGAAATTCTTTAAACTTTTCAAATGTTTCAGACTTGTGTTTCATCAAGTAGATATACCCATACTTACTCAAATCATCTGTGAAGGTTAGAAAAGAACGATACCCGCCGCGTGCTTCAACATTCATCGGACCGCATACATTGGTATGTATTATTTCCAATAAATCATTAGCTCACTCCATTGTTCTGGAGAACGGAGTTTTAGTCATCTTGCCCAAGAGGCATGGTTCGCAAGTATCAAATGCTTCATAATCAAGTGATTCCAAAAGTCCATCCGCATGGAGTTTCTTCATGCGCTTTACACCAATATGACCTAAACGGCAGTGCCACAAGTATGTCGAACTATCATTATCAACTTTGCATCTTTTGGCATCAATATTATGAATATGTGTATCACCACGATCGAGATTCAACAAGAATAGACCATTCACAAAAGGTGCGTGACCATAAAAGATGTTACTCATATAAATAGAACAACCATTATTCTCTGACTTAAATGAATAACCGTCTCGCATTAAACAAGATCCAGATATAATGTTCATGCTCAACGCTGGCACCAAATAACAATTATTGAGGTCTAAAACTAATCCCGAAGGTAGATGTAGAGGTAGCGTGCCGACGGCGATCACATCAACCTTGGAACCATTCCCGACGCGCATTGTCACCTCGTCCTTAGCCAATCTTCACTTATTCCGTAGCTCCTATTTTGAGTTACAAATATGAGCAACCGAACCAGTATCAAATACCCAGGCGCTACTACGAGCATTAGTAAGGAACACATCAATAACATGTATATCAAATATACCTTTGTTCACTTTGCCATCCTTCTTATCCGCCAAATACTTGGGGCAGTTCCGCTACCAGTGACCGGTCCCTTTGCAGTAGAAGCACTCAGTTTCAGGCTTGGGTCCAACTTTGGGTTTCTTCGTGGGAGCAGCAACTTGCTTGCCGTTCTTCTTGAAGTTCCCTTTCTTTCCCTTACCCTTTTTCTTGAAACTAGTGGTCTTGTTAACCATCAACACTTGATGCTCCTTCTTGATTTCTACCTCCGCCGATTTCAGCATCGCGAAGAGCTCGGGAATTGTTTTCTCCATCCCTCGCATATTATAGTTCATCATGAAGCCTTTATAGCTGGGTGGCAGTGACTGAAGAACTCTGTGTTTGATCTCTCTCTCTCTCGTGTTCTTGATTTGGCACGATCTTGATGTATCGCGAGCTTTGATAATATAGTTGGATCATATGGTGTTTCTCCCTCTCTATCTTTTTTGTGATGAATTGAGTTTTCCCTTTGAGATTTCGTTTTATCAGATTGAATACTTTTATGGATTTGAGAGCACTTGATCTATGTCTTGCTATGAATACCCGTGGTGACAATGGGGTATCATATTGATTCACTTGATATATGTTCTCAACTCGTGGATTCCCGAGGTGACATTGGGGTAATCTATGCATAGGGGTTGATGCACGTTCTCGTCTTTGTTTCTCCGGTAGAAATCTTGGGGCACTCTTTGAGGTTCTTTGTGTTGGATTGAGTATTATGAATCTGAAATTGTTTGATGCATATCGTATAATCAACTCACGGATACTCGTGGTGACATTGGAGTATCTAGGTGACATTAGAGTTGGTTGATGTGTATCATATGGTGTTATTTTAGTCCGAACTCTTGGATAGATCGATCAGAAAGGATAACTTGGTGTTATTTTAGTATGAACTCTTGGAAAGATTGATCGAAAAGAATAACTTTGAGGTGGTTTCATACCCTACAAACAATTTCTTCTTATGTTCTTCGCTAGATAGGAACTTTGGAGTGATTCTTCATCGCACATTGAGGGATTGTTATGTGATCCAATTATATTAGCATTGTTGAGAGATTGCACTAGCGAAAGTATGAACCCTAGGCCTTGTTTCTAAGCATTGCAATACTACTTGTGCTCACTTTTGTTACTTGCTACCTTGCTGTTTTTTATTGTTCCTATTACAAAAATCAATATCTACTATCATTATTACACTTGTATCACCATCTCTTTGCCGAACTAGTTCACCTATACAATTTACCATTGTATTTGGTGTGTTGGGGACACAAGAGACTCTTTGTTATTTGGTTGCAGGGTTGTTTGAGAGATACCATCTTCATCCTATGCCTCCCACGGATTGATAAACCTTAGGTCATCCACTTGAGGGAAATTTGCTACTGTCCTACAAAACTCTGCGCTTGGAGGCCCAACACGACTCTACAAGAACAAGTTGCGTAGTAGACATCAATGACACATAGGCTAATGCATGAAACACTCAGATGATAAAGGTGCTTAAACAGATAAAGTACATCATCTAGACCTTCCTGGCACGCTTGATCATGACGCTGGGGCTGTCCGTGTACTCGTCGGTTACGGGAAGCAGACACGCCCTCATGTCCAAGATCCACCTGTACATGTCGTAGCATGCGTATGCGTCCTTGACCGCGTAGGTTATGTAGGCTAGATTCTGAGGTACCTCCCACCTGTTCAGGTCCTTGGTATCGACGTCTTCTTTCATGTTGGCGTAGCAGGGGTCGATGATGGTCGTGGCGAGGTCAACCACGGAGTCCTTCTCCTGCCCGTTGCCGATGATCTTGTAGTGCTTCTGGATGTTGTCGGTGCTCTGGGACCGGGGGTACCCAGGCCCGTCTGCCTGCGGCCCAGTGCGTGGCATCGTCAAAGGCCCGGTGCGGCCCAGCGCCAAGACTTCACGAGCAAGACCCTCGCAAGGGCCCCCGCCTCGCGAGGCGAACTACATCAAGGCCTCACGAGACTGCCTCCTGAGGGGCGGACATCTCTATGCCAGCCACCCAGCCTCATGAGGCGCGTGGTGACGTGAGCCATGACAAACGGAGCCAGGAGGGCGCCAGCGGGCGCAGGCAAGGACACTTTCCTCTTTGGTGCTAAGGAGGTAAGGATGTACGCGGGTTCCCGAGGAATCCCCCAAAGGTTGCCATTCCGGTGCAACGATACCAAGACCATGGGCTCACCAGGACGGAGGTCATCACCGAGCCCACCTGCGCGTCACGACCAGAAGCTTTGCAGGCGAAGACCACCTTTAGTCAGGATAGGGTGTACTACTGCCCCCCTTTGAAATTGGCCGCTGTGGTATCCCTTCCCGCCTAAAGCCTTGGGGGAAGAGGACCGGGCCAGTATAAGTATAGGCTAGTCTCCACCATAGAGAGGGGTCGAGTCCGTGAATCCCTCATCTGATCCTGAGCCCTCCCGAGGCGCCAGACTCTTGTACTAGTTCATACTCATCCTCCCTCGCGAGGCAATCCACCACAAAGCAGGAGTAGGGTATTACACCGCAAGGTGGCCCGAACCTGGGTAAACCATCGTGTCCATCTCTTCCCTTCCCTCTCGCTCGAGCACATCAGAGCAAAGCCTTGAGGCGGTGAGCAGTGAGCCATAGCCTAGCGGAGTCCTTCACGCATGCCCCAGAGTTCGAACCTTGTTTGGGTCCGCGGAGCCCCGATTCCGACATTTGGCGCGCCAGGTAGGGGTGTGCCAAAGTTCTTCCGCTTCTCTCCCTCCCCGCGCGCGACGCTCCCATGGCCGACGCTGACCGCCCCACCGTTCTCTCAAACGCCGCGGGTTGCCCAACCTTCACTCCCAGCTTGCGCGGGTGAAGTGGCCAGTGAGGTTTAGGCCGATGCTGCCCCTGCGCTACGACGACGCAGCTGGCCCCGAGGAGTTCCTCCAGCTGTACGCCCAGGGCATCCTGGCGGCGGGCGACGACGACAAGGCCATGGCTAACTGGTTCCCACTGGCCCTCGCGGGTGATACGTCTCCATCGTATCTATAATTTTTGATTGTTTCATGCCAATATTATACAACTTTCATATACTTTTGGCAACTTTTTATATTATTTTTGGGACTAACATATTGATCCAGTGCCCAGTGCCAGTTCCTGTTTGTTGTATGTTTATTGTTTCGTAGAATACCCATATCAAACGAAGTCCAAATGCAATAAAATTTTACGGAGATCATTTTTGGAATATATGTGATTTTTAGGAAGTGGAAGCAATGCAAACGGAGGCCCACGGTGCCCACATGGCGCGGGGCGCGGGTCACCCCCCAGGCGCGCGGTGGTGCCATGTGGGCACCTCGTAAGTCGGTTGGGGCTCTCCTTCGGCCGCAAGGAAGCTTATATCCGGAAAAAAATCGTGTTAAAATTTTAGCGCAATCAGAGTTACGGATCTCCGGATATAAAAGAAACGGTGAAAGGCCAAATCTGGGGGACGCGAAACAGAAGAGAACAGAGAGATAGATCCAATCTCGGAGGGGGCTCTCGCCCCTCCGCCACCATGGAGGCCAAGGACCAGAGGGAGAACCCTCCTCCCACCTAGGGAGGAGGCCATGGAAGAAGGAGAAGAAGGGGGGCTCTCTCCCCCTTTCTTCCGGTGGCGCCGGAGTGTCGCCGGGGGAACGATCGTGACGGCGATCTATATCAACAACCTTGCTACCGTCAACACCAACATCAACACCTATTCTCCCCGCTGTAATCTCTACTTAAACATGGTGCTTCATGCTATATATTATTTCCCAATGATGTATGGCTATCCTATGATGTTTGAGTAGATCTGTTTTGTCCTATGGGTTGATTGATGATCATGATTGGTTTGAGTTGTATGTTTTATATTGGTGTGGCCCTATGGTGCCCTCCGTGTCGCGCAAGCGTGAGGGGTACTCGCTGTAGGGTTTGCAATACGTTCATGATTCGTTTATAGTGGGTTGCATGAGTGACTGAAACACAAACCCGAGTAAGGGGATTGTTGTGTATGGGATAAAGGGGACTTGATACTTAATGCTATGGTTCGGTTTTACCTTAATGATCTTTAGTAGTTGCGGATGCTTGCTAGGGGTCCAATCATAAGTGCATATGATCCAAGTAGAGAAAGTATGTTAGCTCATGCCTCTCCCTCATATAGAATTGCAACAAGGATTACCGGTCTAGTTATCGATTGCCTTTGGACAAATCTTTCTCTAGTGTTACAAAAGCTTTCTACTTTACTACTAGCTTTTATTATCTTGCAATTTATTCATAGTTTTATTCTTGCAAAGTACTTCTAGTCTTATTCTAGCAAACTATCTTATCACACCTACAAATAGTTTCATACTTGTTCTGGGTAAAGCGAACGTCAAGTGCGCGTAGAGTTGTATCGGTGGTCGATATAACTTGAAGGGTTTATTAATCTTGCCTTTAGCTCCTCGTTGGGTTCGACACTCTTATTTATCGAAAAATCTACAATTGATCCCGTATACTTGCGAGTTATCAAGAGCTTTTTCTGGTGCTGTTGTCGGGGAGCAATAGCATGGGGTTGATATTCTCGTGTGTGCTTGTTTGCTTTATCACTAAGTAGTTTTATTTTCTGTTCTAAGTTGTTCTCTATCTTTAGTTATGGATATGGAACACGAAACACCAAAAAAATTAGTTGTACTTGCTGCTCATGGAGATGGGGAACCTCCTAAAACCCTCGATGCTGGTTATGTGAGAAATATTGAACACTACTTTGATAATCCCGAGAAAACCCCATTCAACTTGATAATGGGAGTCATGTTGGATCAACGTGAATACTTTAGGGATTATCGCTTGACTCAAAAAGGGAAACTCTTATGGGATCAAATTAAGATGTTGAAATGGTATGCTTGGGATCTATGCTTGAGATATGATTATACTTGTTGCTCTAGGATGAAGGCTAAACACCTTCCCTTTTCTTGTGAATTTAATGATAATGAAACCTTGGCTTCTTATGCTAAATGTGTTTATGATTACTATGATGTGGAACAAATAGAAGAATTTGTTGCTTTTATGGGTTCTTGTGAAATTAAATGTTTGTTTGAGGAGTATGAAAATTATGATGATGTTGTTTACAGATCTGAAAATTTAGCTATACTTAAATATTGCTATGAGAATTATAAATATAATGCCAATATTAATGCCTTTATTGAGAAGGTCTCCGCTGTCCAAGAAGAGACTAATATTTTGCAGGAATCTATGGAAGAAGAAATTCTTGACATTGTGAGCTCAAAAGATGAAAAAGATGAGGAGGAGAGCGAAGAACAAAAGCAGGAAGAGCGGATTAGCTACCCGTGCCCACCTTCTAATGAGAGTAACTCTTCAACTAATACATTGTTTAATTTCCTTTCGTGCTTACCGAAGGATGAATGCTATGATGATTGCTATGATCCCTTGGATTCTTTTGAAATATCCCTTTTTGATGAACTTGATGCTTGCTATGCTTGTGGCCAAGATGCCAATATGAATGATGCTTATGGAGATGAACTTGCTATAGTTCCTTATGTTAAACATGAAATTGTTGCTATTGCACCCACACATGATAGTCCTATTATCTTTTTGAATTCTCCAAACTACACTATATCGGAGAAGTTTGCACTTATCAAGGATTATATAGGTGGGTTGCCTTTTACTATTACACATGATGTTTTTGATAAATATAATATGCATGTGCTTGCTGCTCCTACTTGCAATTATTATGAGAGAGGAACTACATCTCCGCCTCTCTATGTTTCCAATATAATAGAATTGCAAGAAAGTCCTTATGCTATGTATTGGCCTTTACTTGATGTGCATGAATTGTTCTTTTATGACATGCCAATGCATAGGAAGAGAGTTAGACTTCGTCTTTGCATGTTTTATGTTCCTTTGTGCTCTTTACTAAATTACAAATCATTGCTAATTAAAATTGGCTTTGATATATCTTGGGATCCGGGTGGATCGGTTGCATGAGCACTTTATGCCTAGCTTAATGGCTTTAAAGAAAGCACTTCCTGGGAGACAACCCGGAAGTTTTAGAGAGTCTTTTATTTCTGTTGAGTGCTTTTAAATAGTTTAAAAACAAAAAAAATATAGAGGGGAACCTAGAACTTTTTCAAAAGAGAAGTGAAAGTGAGAAAGACAAGCACCGTTGAAGTGGGGGCTAGCCTTGAACTTGTTCATGCCCACGGAAACTTTGCAAATCTTGATTACAGAAACTTTTCAACAAAAATAATTATCCCCTTGTACAATTTCATTGTATTATAAAAATAATGTGCAAAGTAAAGCCTTTGGGATGATTTGGATGATAGTTGCTTGATTCTGTGCAAAAACAGAAACTTTTGTGCCCAGTGCAGAATTTTTATAAAATCATCAGAGAGTCAAAAGCTTCTGAATTTTTTACACATGATTTATATACAAATTTCCCAGGTTCTTCTAATTTTTAAGAATTTTTGGAGTTACATAAGTATGGTGAATGTTCAGATTACTACAGACTGTTCTGTTTTTGACAGATTCTGTTTTTGATGCATTGTTTTGCTTGTTTTGATGAAACTATGGATTGTATCGGTGGGTATGAACCATGGATAAGTTAGAATAAAGTAGGTATTATGCAAAAACAAAATATGAATGGGTTTGCAACAGTACTTAAAGTAGTGATTTGCTTATTATACTAACGGATCTCACGAAGGTTTTGTTAAGTTTTGTGTGATTGAAGTTTTCAAGTTTTGGGTGAGACTACGATGGATAAAGGAATAAGGAGAGGCAAGAGCCTAAGCTTGGGGATTCCCAAGGCACCCCAAGGTAATATTCAAGGAAGACTCAAGCGTCTAAGCTTGGGGATGCCCCGGAAGGCATCCCCTCTTTCGTCTACAATCTATCGGTAATTTTACTCGGAGCTATATTTTTATTCGTCACATGATATGTGTTTTACTTGGAGCGTTGTGTGCTTTTTATTTTTCTTTTAATAATGCACCATGCTGGTATGATATAGTCCTTGGTTGATTTATAGAATGCTTCATGCACTTCACTTATATCTTTTGAGTATGTCTTTATAGAAGGCTTCATGTGCTTCACTTATATCTTTTGAAGTTTGGATGCCTGTTTCTCTTCATAGAAAAATCTGTTATTTGTAGAATGCTCTTGTGCTTCACTTATATTTGTTAGAGTGTGATCTTTTGTAGAAAGAATTAAACTCTCTTGCTTCACTTATATCTGTTTAGAGAGTTAACAGGAATTGTCATTCACATGGTTAGTCATAAAATCCTACATAAGACTTGTAGATCACTGAATATGATATGTTTGATTCCTTGCAATAGTTTTGCGATATGGAGATGGTAATATGTGGGAGGTACTAGTGAATTATTGTGTTTAGTAAGAATATTGGTGTTAAGGTTTGTGATTCCCGAAGCATGCACGTATGGTCTGTCGTTATGCTATGAAGTTGGAGCATGATTTAGTTTTGATTGTCTCCTTTGTGTGGCGGTCGGGGGCGCGCGATGGTTAACTCCTACCAACCTCCCCCCTTGGGGCATGCGTAGTAGTACTTTGCTTCGAGGGCTAAGTAGACTTTTGCAATAAGTATGTGAGTTCTTTATGACTAATGTGAGTCCATGGATTATACGCACTCCTATCTTTTCATATTTTGCTAGCCTCTTCGGTACCGTTCTATGCCCTTTCTCACCTCAAGAGTTGGCGCAAACTTTGCTGGTGCATCCAAACCCCGTGATATGATACGCTCAATCACACATAAGCCTCGTTATGTCTTCCTCAAAACAGCCATTATACCTACCTATTATGGCATTTCCATAGCCATTCCGAGATATATTGCCATGCAACTTCCATCATCATCATATACATGACTTGAGCATTCATTTTCATATTGCTTTGCATGATCGTAAGAAGCTAGCACAATATTTTCATGGCTTGTCCATTTTTTGATATCTTTGCTACGCTAGATCATTGCACATCCTAGCACATTGTTAGAGGCATTCATATAGAGTCATCTTGTATAGTTTTTATCGAGTTGTAATATTGAGTTGTAAGTAAATAAAAGTGTGATGATCATCATTATTAGAGCATGTCCCAGTGAGGAAACAATGATGGAGGCTATGATTCCCCCACAAGTCGGGATGAGACTCCGGACAAAAGAGAGAAAAAGAAAAAAAGAAAAAAAGAGAAGGAAAGAAAAAAACAAAAAAGGGAGAAAAAAGAAAAAAAGAAAAAAAAAATGAAAAATAAAAAGAGAGAAGGGGCAATGTTACTATCCTTTACCACACTTGTGCTTCAAAGTAGCGCCATGTTTTTCATGTAGAGAGTCTCCTATGTTGTCACTTTCATATACTAGTGGGAAATTTTCATTATAGAACTTGGCTTGTATATTCCGATGATGGGCTTCCTCAAATGCCCGAGGTCTTCATGAGCAAGCAAGTTGGATGCACACCCACTTAGTTCTATTTTGAGCTTTCATACACTTATAGCTCTTAGTGCATCCATTTCATGGCAATCCCTACTCCTCGCATTGATATCGATTGATGGGCATCTCCATAGCCCGTCGATCCGTCGAGTTGATGCGAGACTTTCTACTTCTCCACTTTCATTATTTGATACCTACCACCGCCTTCTACTCCACCTAGTGCTATATCCATGTCTTGCGCTCATGTATTGCGTGAGAGTTGAAAATGCTGAAGCGCGTTAGAAGTATGAACCAATTGCTTGGCTAAAACCGGGGTTGTACATGATAAAGTATTTTTATGTTAAAAAGATAGAGCATGACAGGACTATATGATTTTGTAGGGATAACTTTCATTATCATTGATATTTTGAAAATCTTGATTGTTTGTTGGGATGCCCTAGTATTGATGTCTTTCTGTCAAACTATAGACTATTGCTTTGAATCACTCGTATCTTAATATTCATGCCATGACTAGACATGTGTTCAAGTTTATGCTAGGTAGCATTCCACATCAAAAATTATCTTTTTTATCATTTACCTACTCAAGGACGAGCAGGAATTAAGCTTGGGGATGCTGATACGTCTCCATCATATCTATAATTTTCGATTGTTTCATGCCAATATTATACAACTTTCATACACTTTTGGCAACTTTTTATATTATTTTTGGGACTAACATATTGATCCAGTGCCCAGTGCCAGTTCCTGTTTGTTGCATGTTTTTTGTTTCGCAGAATACCCATATCAAACGAAGTCCAAATGCAATAAAATTTTATGGAAATCATTTTTGGAATATATGTGATTTTTAGGAAGTGGAAGCAATGCAAACGGAGGCCCACGGTGCCCACATGGCGCGGGGCGCGGGTCACCCCCCAGGCGCGCGGTGGTGCCATGTGGGCACCTCGTAAGTCGGTTGGGGCTCTCCTTCGGCCGCAAGGAAGCTTATATCCGGAAAAAAATCGTGTTAAAATTTTAGCGCAATCAGAGTTACGGATCTCCGGATATAAAAGAAACGGTGAAAGGCCAAATCTGGGGGACGCGAAACAGAAGAGAACAGAGAGATAGATCCAATCTCGGAGGGGGCTCTCACCCCTCCGCCGCCATGGAGGCCAAGGACCAGAGGGAGAACCCTCCTCCCACCTAGGGAGGAGGCCATGGAAGAAGGAGAAGAAGGGGGGCTCTCTCCCCCTTTCTTCCGGTGGCGCCGGAGTGTCGCCGGGGGAACGATCGTGACGGCGATCTATATCAACAACCTTGCTACCGTCAACACCAACATCAACACCTATTCTCCCCGCTGTAATCTCTACTTAAACATGGTGCCTCATGCTATATATTATTTCCCAATGATGTATGGCTATCCTATGATGTTTGAGTAGATCTGTTTTGTCCTATGGGTTGATTGATGATCATGATTGGTTTGAGTTGTATGTTTTATATTGGTGTGGTCCTATGGTGCCCTCCGTGTCACGCAAGCGTGAGGGCTACTCGCTGTAGGGTTTGCAATACGTTCATGATTTGCTTATAGTGGGTTGCGTGAGTGACTGAAACACAAACCCGAGTATGGGGATTGTTGCGTATGGGATAAAGGGGACTTGATACTTAATGCTATTGTTGGGTTTTACCTTAATGATCTTTAGTAGTTGCGGATGCTTGCTAGGGGTCCAATCATAAGTGCATATGATCCAAGTAGAGAAAGTATGTTAGCTCATGCCTCTCCCTCATATAGAATTGCAAAAAGGATTACCGGTCTAGTTATCGATTGCCTTTGGACAAATCTTTCTCTAGTGTTACAAAAGCTTCCTACTTTACTACCAGCTTTTATTATCTTGCAATTTATTCGTAGTTTTATTCTTGCAAAGTACTTCTAGTCTTATTCTAGCAAACTATCTTATCACACCTACAAATAGTTTCATACTTGTTCTGGGTAAAGCGAACGTCAAGTGCGCGTAGAGTTGTATCGGTGGTCGATATAACTTGAAGGGTTTATTAATCTTGCCTTTAGCTCCTCGTTGGGTTCGACACTCTTATTTATCAAAAAAGCTACAATTGACCCCGTATACTTGCGGGTTATCAGCGGGCGCCCCGCGCTCTTGGCTCCTCAGCCTCCCGGAGGCCTCAGTCTCCACTTGGGGAGAGCTCCGCGATTGGTTCGTCGCGCGTTTCGCGATTCCAGGGCCTCAAGCAGCTGCGTGCATCCTCGGCGGATCCCAGGCACCTGCATCTGGTTGCCACGCCAAGCAGATCTTCCGCCAGGCGGGCGCCGCGCGGCCACGGCCTGAGGCTTCGTCCTGCCGCGCGCAGCCCGAGGTCGTCATCACCTTCGACTCCAGGGACCACCCCAAGTCTGCAACCGCCGCCGGCGCGCTCCCCATGCTGTGCACACCCACCATCAGCAACATTTCAGTCACCAAGACTCTCATCGATGGCGGCGCCGGCCTCAACGTCCTCTCCGTGGAGACCTTCGAGGCGCTTCAAGTGCCTTATGACCAGCTCATGCCCACCAAGCCGTTCTCCGGGGTGGCCAACGGCTCCACCACTCCTTTGGGGCAGGTGCGCCTCCCGATCACCTTCGGCACCCGCAACAATTACCGCACCGAGCTGATCGACTTTGACGTGGCCCGCATCGGCCTCCCTTACAACGCCATCTTGGGATACCCCGCGCTCGCCAAATTCATGGAAGTGACCCATGCGGGCTACAACGTCATCAAGATGCCAGGCAGTGGCGGTGTCGTCACCGTAGCCGGAGACAAGGAAGATGCGGTTCGTGATGGAAATATGCCCTAGAGGCAATAATAAAGTTTTTATTATTTTATATTTCCTTGTTCATGATAAAGGTTTATTATTCATGCTAGAATTGTATTGACCGGAAACTTAAATACATGTGTGAATACTTAAACAAATACCGTGTCCCTAGTGAGCCTCTACTAGACTAGCTCGTTGATCAAAGATGGTTAAGGTTTCCTAACCATAGACATGAGTTGTCATTTGATAATGGGATCACATCATTAGGAGAATGATGTGATGGACAAGACCCATCTGTTAGCTTAGCATATGATCGTTATGTTTATTGCTACTGCTTTCTTGAATGTCAAATACATGTTCCTCAGACCATGAGATCATGCAACTCCCAGATACCGGAGGAATACCTTGTGTGCTATCAAACGTCACAACGTAACTGGGTGATCATAAAGATGCTCTACAGGTATCTCCGAAGGTGTCTGTTGAGTTGGCATGGATCGAGGCTGGGATTTGTCACTCCGTGTTTCAGAGAGGTATCTCTGGGCCCTCTCGGTAATGCACATCACAGAAGCTTGCAAGCAAAGTGACTAAGGAGTTAGTTACGTGATGATGTATTACGGAACGAGTAAAGAGACTTGCCGGTAACAAGATTGAACTAGGTACGGAGATACCGACGATCGAATGTCGGGCAAGTAACATACCGACGGATAAAGGGAATTGTGTATGTTGTCATTGCGGTTCGACCGATAAGATCTTCATGGAATATGTAGGAACCAATATGGACATCCAGGTTCTGCTATTGGTTATTGACCAGAGAGGCACTCGGTCATGTCTACATCATTCCCGAACCCGTTGGGTCCGCACGATTAACGTTCGTTGACGATATAGTGTTATATGAGTTATATGAATTGGTGACCGAATGTTGTTCGGAGTCCCGGATGAGATCACGGACATGACGAGGAGCTCCGGAATGGTCCGGAGGTAAAGATTGATATATAGGACGATGATATTTGGACACCGGAAGAGTTTCGGAATGTACCGGGTTGGAATCGGGTCACCGGAAGGGGTTCTGGACACCCCGGGAGGTTAATGGGCCATATGGGCCAAAGGGTAGGAGCACACCAGCCCACAAGGGGCTGGCGCGCCCCTCCTAGGCCGCCGGCCAAGTGGGGAGAAGGAAAGGGGGGGGAGTCGGCCTCCCCCTTCCTTTCCTCTCCCCTCTTCCTTTTCCTCTCCGGCAAATATGGAAAGGGGGGGGGGGGGTGGGCCGAATTGGGGAAGACCCCAAGTAGGATTCGGCCTACTTGGGAGCGTCCCTTGGCTGCTCCCACCTCCCCCCACCTATATATATACGGGGGGGGGGGGGGGGGCGCCACACATCAACACAACAATTGCTTAGCCGTGTGCGGCGCCCCCCTCCACAGTTTCGTCCCTCGGTCATATTCTTGCAGGGCTTAGGCGAAGCCCTGTTGAGATAGCATCACCATCACCGTCACCACACCGTCGTGTTGCCGGAACTCATCCGCTACCTCGTCGTCTTGCTGGATCAAGAAGGCGAGGACGTCACCGAGCCGAACGTGTGCTGAACGCGGAGGTGCCGTACGTTCGGTGTTCGGTCGATTGAATCGCGAAGTTGTTCAACTACATCAATCGCGTTGTTCTAATGCTTTCGCTTATGGTCTACGAGGGTACGTAGACACACTCCCCCCTCTCGTAGCCATGCATCTCCATGGATAGATCTTGCGTGTGTGTGGCACCCCTGCTCAGAGAACCGGTTTACCAGTGTTTCCAGCCCAGAGATCATGTCCTCTGGAAACACACAACAACTTGGAACAGAACAGAACTAAACTTTATTAAGATATCTCGTTTACAAGCTCATAATTTACATCGATGGCGAGGCCGGAAGCACTGCAGGTGCTGAGAACAATATCCACATTATTTATGGAACATGGCAGGGCCTCGATACTACTGGGCAGTCTACGACGTAGCGGAACATAGCGCGGGAAACTCCATCCACAGGGACACTGCTGTGGACACGGCCTAATTAGCGTAGCAGGAACCTTCGAGACCTCTGTCCTCGACTTCTCCTGCATCTGGCATGATACGCCAGGTGAGTACTTGGAATGTACTCGCAAGCTCATGGCAACCAAAACAATAGCATGGCAATTAACAGGTTAATAGATTAAATTGCTCACTTACTGGTACCCAGTACCAACTTACTCTCATCTGGGTTGTCTCACAACCCCCGGAATGCTCACAAGCCACAGAGCACTTCCGAACATAAGACAGGTTCTTCCATCATTATTATCATTACGGTTGATCATCCTAGAGAGGCCTAAACGGACTGTCCAATACCGTGGACACGACTATTCGAATAGGTTTTAACACTCTGCAGAGGTTGCGCACTTTACCCACACCATGGAGTACCTGGCCTCGTGATCCCATTCGAGTGGACCGGTGGTGCTCCAACGAAACCCGCCTGACCCGTGACCCCTCTATCGTACCACCGACAATCATACCCTCCCAGGGTCATGTCCTGGGTGGCCCCTGTGTCACCCCGTGACACCTGCCACCGTCGTGGCCACTAACTGTCCCAAACGGGAACGCCGGCAAAATAACTCAACTGGGCTCACAGGATTATCGTTGTCTACCTGATCAGGGCAGCACGCACGCATAACCCTCCCTAGTTTGGTGGTACCGATAAAAGAGCACAAGGCAAGACCAAGTCAAGGCCGTCCCATACCCGCAAATGTGGCTGCATGGAAAAGTCCGGGTAGGTGGCTCCTGATCAACCAACTAAGTTTAATATAGCCAAGCATTTAACCAGTATGGATATTTAATTGCAAGTAAATTATTATGGCAGTAGCTATGTATTTAAATAATTCACCAAGAATTACCGCATATTAAAATAATGCATGAAATTCAATTAAAAAACCAACACTATTGAAATGCTTCATGCAATGGATGACATGGCTTGCCTTGCTCTGTTGGGTTGTCCACAAACTCCTGGGCTTCAAATCCAAAGTTATTTCCTTCTGAAAATATTTTTAAAAAGCAATTGAAAATGTCACATGCTACTGTTTTGAGCACCAGAAATTCTGTGAACATGGGAAAAATACCAAATTTGGCCAGAAAATAGAGGAGCTCAAGTCAAACCAGATGCAAAAAGAATCAATTGATTTGGACTTATGGTTTAAAAGTTATGAACGGTCAAAGTTATGGTCAAAATCTGGAATTTAAATAGAAAATAGAAAATCTCTCAGGGGTCCACGTCAAAGGCGTAAACCGCCCGGGCGTCTCCAATTACCGCTTCGGTAAGCCGCTGACGGGCGGGCTCCAGTGTCAGATTTAAACGGGGGAAGGGAGGGAACAGAGACGGCGGAGCTCCGGCGACGCTCGCCGGCGATACAGACGGCGGCGAGGTCGGGAGATAGAGGGAATGGATAGAGCTCAACGAGACGAACTCGCACGTACCCGAGGCTTGGCGAACGGTGGCCGGACGACGTCGTCCCCTTCCTCTCCGGCGGCGGCGGGTCTCGCGGGTCGTCGGAGACGGCGACTCCGGCAGCGATTCGACCGGGCAAGGGCTTGGGCGTGACCAGGAGGATGAGCTGAGCTCTATGGAGGAGTCAGTGGAGCTCGGGGAGGAGTGAATCGGCGGGGAGGCAGAGCTCGGGTGGCGGCGGTGCTCCGGCGAGATTCGAGGCCAGAGGGCCTCTCGGCCGTGGCTCGGGCTCGGGGAGGACGATTGGGAGGAGGAGGAGTGGGTTGATGAGCTCGGGAGAGGCCGGGAGGGGTATTTATAGGAGGGGGAGGAGCTCGGGCGATCTCTCTGGAACGGCCGGGAACCGGGACACGTCACCGGTGCTAGGACGCCGCGCTGGCTGGCTGCTTGCGGGCGACGAGACGGGAGCTAGCAGGGGAGTTATGGCGGCCAGTGGCGGGTAGCGGGAGGAAGACGACGACGGCAGAGCCACTGTGGCCGCACGGGTGCAACAGTGCGCGGATGCCGTGGCGGCCGGTGAGGCCGATTCCGGCGAGGAGAAGAGCCCAGAACGACCAGGTGGAGGAAGGAGAGGATGTCGGCGCACGGAGAAAAGCTGCTGCAGCGCGAGGCAGTCGGACGCGACGCCACAGGCACGGGCGCGATGCAGAGCGCGAGATTTGGCGTGCCAGTGCCATGCTCACCACGGGCATTGGTGCCTAGAGGCCTCGCGAGCCTGGCATTTCTTGTCTGGCACGTCGACCCTCGATCACTTAGCCTCTCCATGCCTCTGGTTCGACTAGGTTCATTCTGAACCGAAGTGTAGCTTCAGCTACAGTCTCTGACAGAAAAATTGAGAGGGATCTAGAGAAGGCATGAGCTGGGTATGGAGCCAAAGGAGATGTCTGGGGTGTTCTGCTTTGGAAGGACTATGATCTGGCCAAGTTTGAGAAGATTTGATCAAGATTTGGATATAGTTCATGTACAAGTAATGCTACTAGACCAGAAGAGAGATGAGCTTGATGCACTCAACTGGTTGATCTCCTGGGGCTGAAATTTGGTGTGGCAGGGTTATTTGGTGCGGAGCAGATGCCATAAAAATTTCAGCTCAATTGGAAACCTCTAGCTGGTACTTCCTTCACAGAGGTTCCAACTGAACAAAAACTTGGCAGAATATTGGTGATGAAAATTTGTACTGGACAAGATGATGTTTTTGGATATTGTGGAAATATAGGTTCCCTATTATCTCAGGAAATTTTCTGGGAATTAATTGAATAGGGAAAATATGAGCTCCTTCACAAAGGACCAGTACTGTCCAGAGAGCAAATGGAGTTTTCTGGAATAAACTTTGTACTGGACCATGAGATGTTTTTGGAGATTGTAGGAGTAGATGATGTCAAGAAGGTCTGGGATTAATTTGGGATTTTTCTGATCACCAGAACTATAGGTTGCTTTGTAACCCATAGTGATGACAGATTTTCCCAAAGGAAGAAAATGAATATTTGAGAGAGATAAAGAATTGGAAATTGATCCAGATGGTGAGTGACAAGATTTTGGCAAGATGCTGAGGGCTTTGCATAACTGAGAGGAATTCATAAGTCCAAAGTCAACTGAAAAGGTTCAAAATCCAACCAGATTGCAAATATAGCCAGAAAGATTTCGAAAAGAAAAAGTTGCCAAAAACCAGGGTGTCACAAACCTACCCCCTTAGGATGAATCTCGTCCTCGAGATTCGGTTGCTCAGGGAACAAGTGTGGATAGGCTGATCTCAGAAAATCCTCTCTTTCCCAGGTAGCTTGTTCCTCAGAATGATGATCCCATAGTACCTTGTAAAACTTAATTGTCTTACTCCTGGTAGTCCTTTCCATCTCATCCAGTATTCTGACAGGTCTTTCCTCGTATGTCAGATCTTCGGTCAATTCCAGCTCACTCATATCTGCCTGTTTGATTGGAGGTGCAATGCACTTTCTCAATTGTGATATATGAAAGACATCTTGAACGTCTGCCAACTGTGGTGGTAACTCTAGCTGATATGCCACTCTGCCTCTTCTAGCCATGACTGGAAAGGGTCCGATATACCTCGGTGCAAGCTTTCCTCGGGTGTGAAACCTTTTTATTCCTTTCATGGGGGTTACTCGGAGATAGGCATATTCTCCGGGCTCAAAAGTTACTTCCCGATGCTTCGGGTCATAGTAACTCTTTTGACGGGACTTGGCCGCTCGAAGACGCTCCTGAATATCCTTGACTTGTTTCTCAGCCTCGAGCATCAAATCGGTGCCAAAGATACGGCTGTCTCCTATCTGAGACCAGTTTAAAGGAGTGCGGCATTTCCGTTCGTACAGAGCTTCAAACGGTGACATCTTGAGACTTGACTGATAGCTGTTATTGTAGGAGAATTCTGCATAAGGTAGACTATCCTCCCATTTGGGTCCATGGGCGAGAGCACAGGATCGAAGCATATCTTCCACTGTCTGTCCATCTGTCTGTGGGTGATATGCCGTACTATTCCTTAGCACAGTCCCCAGGGCTTGATGCAGTCGCAGCCAAAATGCTGAGGTAAACAGGGAGCCTCTATCTGATGTGATAGACTTGGGTACTCCATGAAGGCTGACTATCCGGGACATATAGAGATGTGCGAGCTGATTCGCGTTGAAAGTGGTCTTTACTGGAAGGAAGTGAGCCACTTTCGTAAGTATATCCACGATGACCCAGATAGCATCATGGCCTCTTGTGGACTTGGGTAGTCCGACAATGAAGTCCATGCATATGTCATCCCATTTCCACTGGGGAACTAGTAAAGGTTGCAGTAGCCCAGCGGGTTTCTGATGTTCAGCCTTGACTCTGTTGCAGATGTCACAACAGGCGACATAGTATGCTATGTCTCTTCTCATTCCTGACCACCAAAAGGTTTCTCGCAAGTCCTGGTACATTTTTGTTCCTCCCGGATGAATAGAATATGCAGATTCATGTGCCTCTCTGAGTATTTGCTGTCTCAAGCTATCTTGATCAGGCACACATATTCGGTTCTCAAACCATACAGTGTCCTGATCGTCAATTCGGAAGGACTTGGCCTTCCCTAGCGGAATGCGCTCTCTGATCTCTTGTATTTCTTGGTCTGATTTCTGAGCTGCCTTAATCTCTTCCATAAGTGTCGGAGTAATTTCCATTGTATCTGGGCTAGTTGGGCCGCATAACACCATATTCAACTTGGCAAATTCTTCTCGCAGCCTCGGATGCATTCCCTCCATGAGTGCATTGAGGGTACCTTGCTTTCTGCTGAGGGCATCGGCGACCACATTGGCTTTTCCCGGATGATAATTTATCCCAAGGTCATAATCCTTGACCAATTCAAGCCATCTTCTCTGCCTGAGATTGAGATCAGGCTGAGTGAAAATATACTTAAGACTCTTGTGGTCTGTGTATATTTCACATCGCTGCCCAATGAGATAATGCCTCCAAATCTTCAATGCATGAATCACGGCCGCCAGTTCCAAATCATGAGTGGGATAGTTCTCTTCATGAGGTCGTAGCTGTCTGGATGCATAGGCTACAACCTTTCCTTCTTGCATTAGCACGCAGCCGATTCCACGCCTGGAAGCATCGCAATATATGTCGAAGCTCTTGTGGATGTCTGGAAGAACTAAGACAGGGGCGGTGGTTAGCCTCGTCTTTAGCTCCATGAAACTGCTGTCACATTCTTCTGTCCAGGCAAATTTGTGGTTCTTCTTTAGCAATTCTGTCAGTGGCTTGGCTATTTTTGAGAAGCCTTCGATGAAGCGACGGTAGTAGCCTGTCAATCCCAGAAAGCTACGGACTTCCGTTACTGTGGCTGGGGTCTTCTAGTTTAATACAGCAGTCACTTTGCTGGGGTCGACAGCCACACCTTGTTCTGACAGAATATGTCCCAGAAATCCCACCTCTCTTAGCCAAAATTCGCACTTGCTGAATTTGGCATACAAGCAATGGGTCCTTAGTCTTTCCAGGACAGCACGGAGATGTTGCGTGTGCTCCTCTTCATCTCTGGAGTAGATGAGAATATCATCGATGAATACTACCACAAATTTCTCCAGAAAGTCCATGAAGACCTTATTCATCATGCTCATGAAATATGCTGGAGCATTTGTCAGCCCAAATGACATGACTGTAAATTCATACAGACCATATCTGGTAGTAAAGGCTGTCTTGGGGATATCCTCTTTTCTGATCTTTAGCTGATGGTACCCCGTTCGGAGGTCAATCTTGGAGAATACCCGGGCTCCGTTCAACAGGTCGAACAAGTCATCAATGCGGGGGAGCGGGTATTTGTTTTTGATGGTGACCTCATTTAATTGGCGATAGTCTACGCACATTCGTAGGCTGCCATCCTTCTTCTTGACAAACAGCACGGGTGATCCCCATGGTGAAGTGCTTGGACGAATATACCCTTTTTGCAATAATTCATCCAACTGTTTCTTCAATTCCACCAGCTCTGGGGAAGGCATGCGGTAGTACTTCCTGTAGATTGGAGCAGTTCCGGGAACAACCTCAATAGCAAATTCTAGTTCCCGATCAGGTGGCATTCCCGGTGTCTCTTCTGGAAATACGTCCGGAAATTCACTGACCACCGGAATCAGACTTATGTCTATAGCTGTGGCTTTGAATGCCATTCCTTTCTTTGTCATCACTCTGCTAGCAGTGAATTGCACTGTTTGGCCTGCCGGGTTAACCAGTGTCACCTTCCTGGTGGCACAGTTGATACACACCTGGTGTGGTACCAACCAATCCATTCCCAGTATTATATCCAGTCCAGGGGATTCAATGGCAACAAGAGTAGCTGGAAACTTCACATCATGTATCAGAATTTCCAGATTCTTGTATACCACATTTGTTCTGAGCATGGAGCCAGGGGATTGTACCACCATGATTTTGTCCAAAAGAGAAGGAGAAAATTTGTGCAAGGTGGCAAAACTCCGCGAAATAAACGAATGAGAGGCCCCAGAGTCAAATAAAATTATTGCAGGTATGCTGTTAACAGAAAACATACCAAGGACCACATCTGGTGCTTCGCGGGCTTCCTCAGCGGAGATATGATGGACTTGGCCGCGATAGACGTTCGGATTGGGGCGGTGTCCAACACTGTTGACTTGTGGCTTGAAGTCGGATGGTGGCTTCCCATTTCTTGCGAGGCATTGCTTGGAGTAGTGCCCGCTCTGGCCACAAGTGAAGCATGTGTTGTTGCGGCGGCAGTCCTCCAGCACTGGCTGTTTGCCGAAGGTCTTGTCCTGGCTGACAAGCTTGTTGTTGTTGTTGCCATTGTTCCATGCAGGCTTGTATTCAGATGAACTTGGTTGCCAGATACGCGGCTTCTGCACAAACTGCTCACGGTTGTCCTTCTTGGGTTCAAACTTCCGCTTGTGATCATTATATCCTGACTTATGCTCTCGTTCAGCTATGAAGGCCTTGTTTACCAGAGTCTGGAAGTCAGGAAAGTCCAGCATACAAAGCTGACAGCGGAGGGTATGATTCAGCCCTCCGAGGAATCGGTCAATCTTCCTTTCTTCTGTGGACACGTCGTGGGTGGAGTACCGTGCCAGATTATTAAACTTGTTTAGATACTCACCCATTGACATATTCCCTTGAGTAAGGGCCAGAAATTCCCTTTGCTTCACCTTCATTATGCCAGTAGGAATATGATACTTGCGAAATGCCTCTTTGAACTTTTCCCATGAAATATCCTCCCCAGAAGGCCATAACATTTTGGTGTTGTCCCACCATATGGCTGCTGGTCCCTCCAGGTAGTGAGTGACGAAAGGAACCTTATCTGCCTCATCACAGCGGGCTATGTCCAGTTTCTTCTCCATGGTCCTCAGCCAGTCATCAGCTTCCATCGGATCCACAGCTTGACCAAAACTGGGTGGCTTGGTCCGCTGAAAATCAGACAGCTTAGAGCGTGTCCCATTGTGGTTATTCTGACCCACCATAGTCTGCATACTTTTCAGAAATTCCATAAGATCTTGGTTCCTTTTCTCTTCGAACATTCTCATAATCTGATCAGTGGTTGGTGTCTGTGGGGGTGGAGGTGGCAAATCTTCTGGTGGCTGTCCTGCCTGTCTGGCGGATCGACGAATGGGAGTTCCATCGCCGCCTTGAGTACTACACCTCTTCATCCTAATTTTGTTCCCATTGCAAAATACCGAATCGATGAGGAAAGGCAGGGTAGTATGACACCAGAAAAGAAGCCAAATAAAAAGAGCGAATAAAGAAAGCAACGTAATTATACAAGGCAACCCAACATCGTACATGACAAGCTAGCAGGGGGATGATCATGACTAGACTGCTCAGACGACAGTTGACATATGCAGGGATGCTATGCATGCACTGAAACTCAAGCCTCCGCTCTAGTGACGCCGGTGGCACGAACACTGGTACACTGAAGACTCCTCGTCATCTGACTCTGACTCAGAATCTGAGCTGATGATGTGCACCTCGGCCTCCGGATCAAAGGAAACACGACGACGCTGACGGGAAGGTTCTACCTCAGAAGGAGAAGAAGCACGACGCCGAAGCATCGGAGCAGCTGGAGTAGCTAGGAGTGAGGCCCACTTTGACGGGGTCTCATGTCGGCTACCAGACGAAAAGCCTGGCGGTCCGAACGAACTAGAAGGAGTGTCGGAAGGTGGAGCGGGTGGAGTGTATATAGGTGAAAACGGAGGGGGAGGAGGAGACTGTGCTGCCGCAACAGCAGCAAGTGCCTCACGGGCAGAAGTCAGCTCCTCGGCTAGAGAAGTGATCATACAGTAACTGGCGTGTAGATAGCGAGATAAAACACCAGTAGCACGATCACTCGCCGGATCAACGGGTGCGAAAAGGACTCGCCCTGTGGTAGGCGACAGGGTGGGGTAGTGAAAGAAACCTGGATGAGTCTGCATCTCGACCTCGTGGAAGCGTAAGTCAGTGAGAGCCTCCATCGCAGCAAACTGGATTGCCAACTCTGGAGTAGAAGCAGTTCCACCCTTGGAAGAACGGGAGTAGCTGCCGATATCTGAACTCGTAGTGAGAAAGGCCTCTGCGCGATACTCGAATACTGAACCAGCGAGCTTCTCTCGAAACACCTGGAACACTGGGTCTTCGCCGTTGGGATACAGCCGAAGCCAGACGTTCTGAAGCAGTACAGGAAAAGTGAATGGTGCCGGCTCATGATTGTAGTGGTACGGAACTGGTGCCATCTACACTCATTAAACCAGCGGTTAGCACAATAAGAACTATATGCATGCCATGCAATGCAGCAATCAAATGCAACAATCAGATGTAGCAAGCAAGACACACCAAGACTCTAAACTACTCGCGGCTCTAGCGCAGGGTTAACTAGGGTGTCTTACAGTCAGCCTGGCTCTGATACCAAGCGTTGTGGCACCCCGGCTCAGAGAACCGGTTTACCAGTGTTTCCAGCCCAGAGATCATGTCCTCTGGAAACACACAACAACTTGGAACAGAACATAACTGGACTTTATTAAGATATCTCGATTACAAGCTCATAATTTACATCGATGGCGAGGCCGGAAGCACTGCAGGTGCTGAGAACAATATACACATTATTTATGGAACATGGCAGGGCCTCGATACTACTGGGTAGTCTACGGCGTAACCGAACATAGCGCGGGAAACTCCATCCACAGGGACACTGATGTGGACACGGCCTAGTTAGCGTAGCACGAACCTTCGGGACCTCCGTCCTCGGCTTCTCCTGCATCTGGCATGATACGCCAGGTGAGTACTTGGAATGTACTCGCAAGCTCATGGCAACCAAAACAATGTGGCAAAACAATAGCATGGCAATTAACAGGTTAACAGATTAAATTGCTCACTTACTGGTACCCAGTACCAACTTACTCTCATCTGGGTTGTCTCACAACCCTCAGAATGCTCACAAGCCACAGAGCACTTCCGAACATAAGACAGGTTCTTCCATCATTATTATCATTACGGTTGATCATCCTAGAGAGGCCTAAACGGACTGTCCAATACCGTGGACGTGGCTATTCGAATAGGTTTTAACACTCTGCAGAGGTTGCGCACTTTACCCACACCATGGAGTACCTGGCCTCGTGATCCCATTCGAGTGGACCGGTGGTGCTCCAACAAAACCCGCCTGACCCGTGACCCCTCTATCGTACCATCGACAATCATACCCTCCTAGGGTCATGTCCTGGGTGGCCCCTGTGTCACCCCGTGACACCTGCCACCGTCGTGGCCACTAACTGTCCCAAACGGGGACGCTGGCAAAATAACTCAACTGGGCTCACAGGATTATCGTCGTCTACCTGATCAGGGCAGCACGCACGCATAACCCTCCCTAGTTTGGTGGTACCGATAAAAGAGCACAAGGCCAGACCAAGTCAAGGCCGTCCCATACCCGCAAATGTGGCTGCACGGAAAAGTCCGGGTAGGTGGCTCCTGATCAACCAACTAAGTTTAATATAGCCAAGCATTTAACCAGTATGGTATTTAATTGCAAGTCAATTATTATGGCAGTAGCTATGTATTTAAATAATTCACCAAGAATTACCGCATATTAAAATAATGCATGAAATTCAATTAAATAACCAACACTATTGAAATGCTTCATGCAATGGATGACATGGCTTGCCTTGCTCTGTTGGGTTGTCCACAAACTCCTGGGCTTCAAATCCAAAGTTATTTCCTTCTGAAAATATTTTTAAAAAGCAATTGAAAATGTCACATGCTACTGTTTTGAGCACCAGAAATTCTGTGAACATGGGAAAAATACCAAATTTGGCCAGAAAATAGAGGAGCTCAAGACAAACCAGATGCAAAAAGAA
The DNA here is from genome assembly GCA_039707655.1 of Elymus sibiricus. Lineage (NCBI taxonomy): Eukaryota > Viridiplantae > Streptophyta > Magnoliopsida > Poales > Poaceae > Elymus > Elymus sibiricus. The sequence continues at coordinate 129,164,102 of CM077666.1, read as the reverse complement.
TCAATTGATTTGGACTTATGGTTTAAAAGTTATGAACGGTCAAAGTAATGGTCAAAATCTGGAATTTAAATAGAAAATAGAAAATCTCTCAGGGGGCCACGTCGAAGGCGTAAACCGCCCGGGCGTCTCCACTTACCGCTTCGGTAAGCCGCTGACGGGCGGGCCCCAGTGTCAGATTTAAACGGGGGAAGGGAGGGAACAGAGACGGCGGAGCTCCGGCGACGCTCGCCGGCGATACAGACGGCGGCGAGGTCGGGAGATAGAGGGAATGGATAGAGCTCAACGAGACGAACTCGCACGTACCCGAGGCTTGGCGAACGGTGGCCGGACGACGTCGTCCCCTTCCTCTCCGGCGGCGGCGGGTCTCGCGGGTCGTCGGAGACGGCGACTCCGGCAGCGATTCGACCGGGCAAGGGCTTGGGCGTGACCAGGAGGATGAGCTGAGCTCTATGGAGGAGTTAGTGGAGCTCGGGGAGGAGTGAATCGGCGGGGAGGCAGAGCTCGGGTGGCGGCGGTGCTCCGGCGAGATTAGAGGCCAGAGGGCCTCTCGGCCGTGGCTCGGGCTCGGGGAGGACGATTGGGAGGAGGAGGAGTGGGTTGATGAGCTCGGGAGAGGCCGGGGAGGGCTATTTATAGGAGGGGGAGGAGCTCGGGCGATCTCTCTGGAACGGCCGGGAACCGGGACACGTCACCGGCGCTAGGACGCCGCGCTGGCTGGCTGCTTGCGGGCGACGAGACGGGAGCTAGCAGGGGAGTTATGGCGGCCAGTGGCGGGTAGCGGGAGGAAGACGACGACGGCAGAGCCACTGTGGCCGCACGGGTGCCACAGTGCGCGGATGCCGTGGCGGCCGCCGAGGCCGATTCCGGCGAGGAGAAGAGCCCAGAACGACCAGGTGGAGGAAGGAGAGGATGTCGGCGCACGGAGACAAGCTGCTGCGGCGCGAGGTAGTCGGACGCGATGCCACAGGCACGGGCGGGATGCAGAGCGCGAGATTTGGCGTGCCAGTGCCGTGCTCACCACGGGCATTGGTGCCTAGAGGCCTCGCGAGCCTGGCATTTCTTGTCTGGCAGGTTGACCCTCGATCACTTAGCCTCTCCACGCCTCTGGTTCGACTAGGTTCATTCTGAACCGAAGTGTAGCTTCAGCTACAGTCTCTGACAGAAAAATTGAGAGGGATCTAGAGAAGGCATGAGCTGGGTATGGAGCCAAAGGAGATGTCTGGGGTGTTCTGCTTTGGAAGGACTATGATCTGGCCAAGTTTGAGAAGATTTGATCAAGATTTGGATATAGTTCATGTACAAGTAATGCTACTAGACCAGAAGAGATATGAGCTTGATGCACTCAACTGGTTGATCTCCTGGGGCTGAAATTTGGTGTGGCAAGGTTATTTGGTGAGGAGAAGATGCCATAAAAATTTCAGCTCAATTGGAAACCTCTAGCTGGTACTTCCTTGACAGAGGTTCCAACTGAACAGAAACTTGGCAGAATATTGGTGATGAAAATTTGTACTGGACAAGATGATGTTTTTGGATATTGTGGAAATATAGGTTCCCTATTATCTCAGGAAATTTTCTGGGAATTAATTGAGTAGGGAAAATATGAGCTCCTTCACAAAGGACCAGTACTGTCCAGAGAGCAAATGGAGTTTTCTGGAATAAACTTTGTACTGGACCATGAGATGTTTTTGGAGATTGTAGGAGTAGATGATGTCAAGAAGGTCTGGGATTAATTTGGGATTTTTCTGATCACCAGAACTATAGGTTGCTTTGTAACCCATAGTGATGACAGATTTTTCCAAAGGAAGAAAATGAATATTTGAGAGAGATAAAGAATTGGAAATTGATCCAGATGGTGAGTGACAAGATTTTGGCAAGATGCTGAGGGCTTTGCATCACTGAGAGGAATTCATAAGTTCAAAGTCAACTGACAAGGTTCAAAATCCAGCCAGATTGTAAATAAAGCCAGAAAGATTTCGAAAAGAAAAAGTTGCCAAAAACCAGGGTGTCACAAACCTACCCCCCTTAGGATGAATCTCGTCCTCGAGATTCGGTTGCTCAGGGAACAAGTGTGGATAGGCTGATCTCGGAAAATCCTCTCTTTCCCAGGTAGCTTCTTCCTCAGAATGATGATCCCATAGTACCTTGTAAAACTTAATTGTCTTACTCCTGGTAGTCCTTTCCATCTCATCCAGTATTTTGACAGGTCTTTCCTCGTATGTCAGATCTTCGGTCAATTCCAGCTCACTCATATCTGCCTGTTTGATCGGAGGTGCAATGCACTTTCTCAATTGTGATATATGAAAGACATCGTGAACGTCTGCCAACTGTGGTGGTAACTCTAGCTGATATGCCACTCTGCCTCTTCTAGCCATGACTGGAAAGGGTCCGATATACCTCGGTGCAAGCTTTCCTCGGGTGTGAAACCTTTTTATTCCTTTCATGGGGGTTACTCGGAGATAGGCATATTCTCCGGGCTCAAAAGTTACTTCCCGATGCTTCGGGTCATAGTAACTCTTTTGACGGGACTTGGCCGCTCGAAGACGCTCCTGAATATCCTTGACTTGTTTCTCAGCCTCGAGCATCAAATCGGTGCCAAAGATACGGCTGTCTCCTGTCTGAGACCAGTTTAAAGGAGTGCGGCATTTCCGTTCGTACAGAGCTTCAAACGGTGACATCTTGAGACTTGACTGATAGCTGTTATTGTAGGAGAATTCTGCATAAGGTAGACTATCCTCCCATTTGGGTCCATGGGCGAGAGCACAGGATCGAAGCATATCTTCCACTATCTGATTCACGCGTTCGGTCTGTCCATCTGTCTGTGGGTGATATGCCGTACTATTCCTTAGCACAGTCCCCAGGGCTTGATGCAATCGCAGCCAAAATGCTGAGGTAAACAGGGAGCCTCTATCTGATGTGATAGACTTGGGTACTCCATGAAGGCTGACTATCCGGGACATATAGAGATGTGCGAGCTGATTCGCGTTGAAAGTGGTCTTTACTGGAAGGAAGTGAGCCACTTTCGTAAGTATATCCACGATGACCCAGATAGCATCATGGCCTCTTGTGGACTTGGGTAGTCCGACAATGAAGTCCATGCATATGTCATCCCATTTCCACTGGGGAAGTAGTAAAGGTTGTAGTAGCCCAGCGGGTTTCTGATGTTCAGCCTTGACTCTGTTGCAGATGTCACAACAGGCGACATAGTATGCTATGTCTCTTCTCATTCCTGACCACCAAAAGGTTTCTCGCAAGTCCTGGTACATTTTTGTTCCTCCCGGATGAATAGAATATGCAGATTCATGTGCCTCTCTGAGTATTTGCTGTCTCAAGCTGTCTTGATCAGGCACACATATTCGGTTCTCAAACCATACAGTGTCCTGATCGTCAATTCGGAAGGACTTGGCCTTCCCTAGCGGAATGCGCTCTCTGATCTCTTGTATTTCTTGGTCTGATTTCTGAGCTGCCTTAATCTCTTCCATAAGTGTCGGAGTAATTTCCATTGTATCCGGGCTAGTTGGGCCGCATAACACCATATTCAACTTGGCAAATTCTTCTCGCAGCCTCGGATGCATTCCCTCCATGAGTGCATTGAGGGTACCTTGCTTTCTGCTGAGGGCATCGGCGACCACATTGGCTTTTCCCGGATGATAATTTATCCCAAGGTCATAATCCTTGACCAATTCAAGCCATCTTCTCTGCCTGAGATTGAGATCAGGCTGAGTGAAAATATACTTAAGACTCTTGTGGTCTGTGTATATTTCACATCGCTGCCCAATGAGATAATGCCTCCAAATCTTCAATGCATGAATCACGGCCGCCAGTTCCAAATCATGAGTGGGATAGTTCTCTTCATGAGGTCGTAGCTGTCTGGATGCATAGGCTACAACCTTTCCTTCTTGCATTCGCACGCAGCCGATTCCACGCCTGGAAGCATTGCAATATATGTCGAAGCTCTTGTGGATGTCTGGAAGAACTAAGACAGGGGCGGTGGTTAGCCTCGTCTTTAGCTCCATGAAACAGCTGTCACATTCTTCTATCCAGGCAAATTTGTGGTTCTTCTTCAGAAATTCTATCAGTGGCTTGGCTATTTTGAAGAAGCCTTCGATGAAGCGACGATAGTAGCCTGCCAATCCCAGAAAGCTACGGACTTCCGTTACCATGGCTGGGGTCTTCCAGTTTAATACAGCAGTCACTTTGCTGGGGTCGACAGCCACACCTTGTTCTGACAGAATATGTCCCAGAAATCCCACCTCTCTTAGCCAAAATTCGCACTTGCTGAATTTGGCAAACAAGCAATGGGTCCTTAGTCTTTCCAGGACAGTACGGAGATGTTGCGTGTGCTCCTCTTCATCTCTGGAGTAGATGAGAATATCATCGATGAATACTACCACAAATTTCTCCAGAAAGTCCATGAAGACCTTATTCATCATGCTCATGAAATATGCTGGAGCATTTGTCAGCCCAAATGACATGACTGTAAATTCATACAGACCATATCTGGTAGTAAAGGCTGTCTTGGGGATATCCTCTTTTCTGATCTTTAGCTGATGGTACCCCGTTCGGAGGTCAATCTTGGAGAATACCCGGGCTCCGTTCAACTGGTCGAACAAGTCATCAATGCGGGGGAGCGGGTATTTGTTTTTGATGGTGACCTCATTTAATTGGCGATAGTCTACGCACATTCGTAGGCTGCCATCCTTCTTCTTGACAAACAGCACGGGTGATCCCCACGGTGAAGTGCTTGGACGAATATACCCTTTTTGCAATAATTCATCCAACTGTTTCTTCAATTCCACCAGCTCTGGGGAAGGCATGCGGTAGTACTTCCTGTAGATTGGAGCAGTTCCGGGAACAACCTCAATAGCAAATTCTAGTTCCCGATCAGGTGGCATTCCCGGTATCTCTTCTGGAAATACGTCCGGAAAATTCACTGACCACCGGAATCAGACTTATGTCTGTAGCTGTGGCTTTGAATGCCATTCCTTTCTTTGTCATCACTCTGCTAGCAGTGAATTGCACTGTTTGGCCTGCCGGGTTAACCAGTGTCACCTTCCTGGTGGCACAGTTGATACACACCTGGTGTGGTACCAACCAATCCATTCCCAGTATTATATCCAGTCCAGGGGATTCAATGGCAACAAGAGTAGCTGGAAACTTCACATCATGTATCAGAATTTCCAGATTCTTGTATACCACATTTGTTCTGAGCATGGAGCCAGGGGATTGTACCACCATGATTTTGTCCAAAAGAGAAGGAGAAAATTTGTGCAAGGTGGCAAAACTCCGCGAAATAAACGAATGAGAGGCCCCAGAGTCAAATAAAATTATTGCAGGTATGCTGTTAACAGAAAACATACCAAGGACCACATCTGGTGCTTCGCGGGCTTCCTCAGCGGAGATATGATGGACTTGGCCGCGATAGAAGTTCGGATTGGGGCGGTGTCCAACACTGTTGACTTGTGGCTTGAAGTCGGATGGTGGCTTCCCATTTCTTGCGGGGCATTGCTTGGAGTAGTGCCCGCTCTGGCCACAAGTGAAGCATGTGTTGTTGCGGCGGCAGTCCTCCAGCACTGGCTGTTTGCCGAAGGTCTTGTCCTGGCTGACAAGCTTGTTGTTGTTGTTGCCATTGTTCCATGCAGGCTTGTATTCAGATGAACTTGGTTGCCAGATATGCGACTTCTGCACAAACTGCTCACGGTTGTCCTTCTTGGGTTCAAACTTCCGCTTGTGATCATTATATCCTGACTTATGCTCTCGTTCAGCTATGAAGGCCTTGTTTACCAGAGTCTGGAAGTCAGGAAAGTCCAGCATACAAAGCTGACAGCGGAGGGTATGATTCAGCCCTCCGAGGAATCGGTCAATCTTCCTTTCTTACGTGGACACGTCGTGGGTGGAGTACCGTGCCAGATTATTGAACTTGTTCAGATACTCACCCATTGACATATTCCCTTGAGTAAGGGCCAGAAATTCCCTTTGCTTCACCTTCATTATGCCAGTAGGAATATGATACTTGCAAAATTCCTCTTTGAACTTTTCCCATGAAATATCCTCTCCAGAAGGCCATAACATTTTGGTGTAGTCCCACCATATGGCTGCTGGTCCCTCCAGGTAGTGAGTGACGAAAGGAACCTTATCTGCCTCATCACAGCGGGCTATGTCCAGTTTCTTCTCCATGGTCCTCAACCAGTCATCAGCTTCCATCGGATCCATAGCTTGACCAAAACTGGGTGGCTTGGTCTGCTGAAAATCAGACAGCTTAGAGTGTGTCCCATTGTGGTTATTCTGACCCACCATAGTCTGCATACTTTTCAGAAATTCCATAAGATCTTGGTTCCTTTTCTCTTCGAACATTCTCATAATCTGATCAGTGGTTGGTGTCTGTGGGGGTGGAGGTGGCAAATCTTCTGGTGGCTGTCCTGCCTGTCTGGCGGATCGACGAATGGGAGTTCCATCGCCGCCTTGAGTACTACACCTCTTCATCCTAAATTTGTTCCCATTGCAAAATACCGAATCGATGAGGAAAGGCAGGGTAGTATGACACCAGAAAAGAAGCCAAATAAAAAGAGAGAATAAAGAAAGCAACGTAATTATACAAGGCAACCCAACATCGTACATGACAAGCTAGCAGGGGGATGATCATGACTAGACTGCTCAGACGACAGTTGACATATGCAGGGATGCTATGCATGCACTGAAACTCAAGCCTCCGCTCTAGTGACGCCGGTGGCACGAACACTGGTACACTGAAGACTCCTCGTCGTCTGACTCTGACTCGGAATCTGAGCTGATGATGTGCACCTCGGCCTCCGGATCAACGGAAACACGACGACGCTGACGGGAAGGTTCTACCTCAGAAGGAGAAGAAGCACGACGCCGCAGCATCGGAGCAGCTGGAGTAGCTAGGAGTGAGGCCCACTCTGACGGGGTCTCACGTCGGCTACCAGACGAAAAGCCTGGCGGTCCGAACGAACTAGAAGGAGTGTCCGAAGGTGGAGCGGGTGGAGTGTATATAGGTGAAAACGGAGGGGGAGGAGGAGACTGTGCTGCCGCAACAGCAGCAAGTGCCTCACGGGCAGAAGTCAGCTCCTCGGCTAGAGAAGTGATCATACAGTAACTGGCGTGCAGATAGTGAGATAAAACACCAGTAGCACGATCACTCGCCGGATCAACGGGTGTGAAAAGGACTCGCCCTGTCGTAGGCGACAGGGTGGGGTAGTGAAAGAAACCTGGATGAGTCTGCATCTCGACCTCGTGGAAGCGTAAGTCACTGAGAGCCTCCATCGCAGCAAACTGGATTGCCAACTCTGGAGTAGAAGCAGTTCCGCCCTTGGAAGAACGGGAGTAGCTGCCGATATTTGAACTCGTAGTGAGAAAGGCTTCTGCGCGATACTCGAATACTGAACCAGCGAGCTTCTCTCGAAACACCTGGAACACTGGGTCTTCGCCGTTGGGATACAGCCGAAGCCAGACGTTCTGAAGCAGTACTGGAAAAGTGAACGGTGCCGGCTCATGATTGTAGTGGTACGGAACTGGTGCCATCTACACTCATCAAACCAGCGGTTAGCCCAATAAGAACTATATGCATGCCATGCAATGCAGCAATCAAATGCAACAATCAGATGTAGCAAGCAAGACACACCAAGACTCTAAACTACTCGCGGTTCTAGCGCAGGGTTAACTAGGGTGTCTTACAGTCAGCCTAGCTCTGATACCAAGCGTTGTGGCACCCCGGCTCAGAGAACCGGTTTACCAGTGTTTCCAGCCCAGAGATCATGTCCTCTGGAAACACACAACAACTTGGAACAGAACATAACTGAACTTTATTAAGATATCTCGATTACAAGCTCATAATTTACATCGATGGCGAGGCCGAAAGCACTGCAGGTGCTGAGAACAATATCCACATTATTTATGGAACATGGCAGGGCCTCGATACTACTGGGTAGTCTACGGCGTAGCGGAACATAGCGCGGGAAACTCCATCCACAGGGACATTGCTGTGGACACGGCCTAGTTAGTGTAGCACGAACCTTCGAGACCTCCGTCCTCGGCTTCTCCTGCATCTGGCATGATACGCCAGGTGAGTACTTGGAATGTACTCGCAAGCTCATGGCAACCAAAACAATGCGGCAAAACAATAGCATGGCAATTAACAGGTTAACAGATTAAATTGCTCACTTACTGGTACCCAGTACCAACTTACTCTCATCTGGGTTGTCTCACAACCCTCGGAATGCTCACCAGCCACAGAGCACTTCCGAACATAAGACAGGTTCTTCCATCATTATTATCATTACGGTTGATCATCCTAGAGAGGCCTAAACGGACTGTCCAATACCGTGGACGCGGCTATTCGAATAGGTTTTAACACTCTGCAGAGGTTGCGCACTTTACCCACACCATGGAGTACCTGGCCTCGTGATCCCATTCGAGTGGACCGGTGGTGCTCCAACGAAACCCGCCTGACCCGTGACCCCTCTATCGTACCACCAACAATCATACCCTCCCAGGGTCATGTCCTGGGTGGCCCCTGTGTCACCCCGTGACACCTGCCACCGTCGTGGCCACTAACTGTCCCAAACGGGGACGCTGGCAAAATAACTCAACTGGGCTCACAGGATTATCGTCGTCTACCTGATCAGGGCAGCACGCACGCATAACCCTCCCTAGTTTGGTGGTACCGATAAAAGATCACAAGGCCAGACCAAGTCAAGGCCGTCCCATACCCGCAAATCTGGCTGCACGGAAAAGTCCGGGTAGGTGGCTCCTGATCAACCAACTAAGTTTAATATAGCCAAGCATTTAACCAGTATGGATATTTAATTGCAAGTAAATTATTATGGCAGTAGCTATGTATTTAAATAATTCACCAAGAATTACCGCATATTAAAATAATGCATGAAATTCAATTAAATAACCAACACTATTGAAATGCTTCATGCAATGGATGACATGGCTTGCCTTGCTCTGTTGGGTTGTCCACAAACTCCCGGGCTTCAAATCCAAAGTTATTTCCTTCTAAAAATATTTTTAAAAAGCAATTGAAAATGTCACATGCTACTGTTTTGAGCACCAGAAATTCTGTGAACATGGGAAATTACCAAATTTGGCCAGAAAATAGAGGAGCTCAAGACAAACCAGATGCAAAAAGAATCAATTGATTTGGACTTATGGTTTTAAAGTTATGAACGGTCAAAGTTCTGGTCAAAATCTGGAATTTAAATAGGAATTAGAAAATCTCTCCGGGGGCCACGTCGAAGGCGTAAACCGCCCGGGTGTCTCCACTTACCGCTTCGGTAAGCCGCTGACGGGCGGGCCCCAGTGTCAGATTTAAACCGAAGTGTAGCTTCAGCTACAGTCTCTGACAGAAAAATTGAGAGGGATCTAGAGAAGGCATGAGCTGGGTATGGAGCCAAAGGAGATGTCTGGGGTGTTCTGCTTTGGAAGGACTATGATCTGGCCAAGTTTGAGAAGATTTGATCAAGATTTGGATATAGTTCATGTACAAGTAATGCTACTAGACTAGAAGAGAGATGAGCTTGATGCACTCAACTGGTTGATCTCCTCGGGCTGAAATTTGGTGTGGCAAGGTTATTTGGTGAGGAGAAGATGCCATAAAAATTTCAGCTCAATTGGAAACCTCTAGCTGGTACTTCCTTCACAGAGGTTCCAACTGAACAGAAACTTGGCAGAATATTGGTGATGAAAATTTGTACTGGACAAGATGATGTTTTTGGATATTGTGGAAATATAGGTTCCCTATTATCTCAGGAAATTTTCTGGGAATTAATTGAGTAGGGAAAATATGAGCTCCTTCACAAAGGACCAGTACTGTCCAGAGAGCAAATGGAGTTTTCTGGAATAAAGTTTGTACTGGACCATGAGATGTTTTTGGAGATTGTAGGAGTAGATGATGTCAAGAAGGTCTAGGATTAATTTGGGATTTTTCTGATCACCAGAACTATAGGTTGCTTTGTAACCCATAGTGATGACAGATTTTCCCAAAGGAAGAAAATGAATATTTGAGAGAGATAAAGAATTGGAAATTGATCCAGATGGTGAGTGACAAGATTTTGGCAAGATGCTGAGGGCTTTGCATCACTGAGAGGAATTCATAAGTCCAAAGTCAACTGAAAAGGTTCAAAATCCAACCAGATTGCAAATAAAGCCAGAAAGCTTTCGAAAAGAAAAAGTTGCCAAAAACCAGGGTGTCACTGTGTGCGTAGAATTTTTTTTGTTTTCCATGCAACATTCCCCTACAGTGGCATCATGAGCCAGGCCTATGCGTAGATGATATGCACGAGTAGAACACAAAGAGTTGTGGGCGGTGATGTTCATACTGCTTACCTCCAACGTCTTATTTTGATTCGGCGGCATTGTGGGATGAAGCGGCCCGGACCAACCTTACATGTCCACGTACATGAGACCGGTTCCACCGACTGACGTGCAACTTGTTTTGCATAAAGGTGGCTGGTGAGTGTCCGTTTCTCTCACTTTAGATGAATCGAATTTGACTACGGCCGGTCCTTGAAGAAGGTTAAAACAGCAAACTTGATAATTCACCGTTGTAGTTGTTTTTCCGTAGGTAAGAACGGTTCTTGCTAGAAACCCGTAGCAGCCACGTAAAACTTGCAACAACAAAGTAGAGGACGTCTAACTTGTTTTTGCTGGGTATGCTATGATATGATATGGTCAAGACATGATGTGATATACGTTGTTGTATGAGATGATCATGTTTTGTAATATATATTGACAGCCGGCAGGAGCCTTATGGTTGTCTCTTTAATGTATGAAATGCAAGCGCCATGTAATTGCTGTACTTTATCGCTATGCGTTAGCAATAGTTGTAGAAGCAATAGTTGGCGAGACGACCACGTGACGACACGTTGATGGAGATCAAGATGATGGAGATCATGGTGTCATGCCGGTGACGATGGAGATCATGACGATGCTTTGGAGATGGAGATCAAAAGCACAAGATGATGATGGCCATATCATGTCACATATTTTGATTGCATGTGCTGTTTATCCTTTATGCATCTTATTTTGCTTAGAACGACGGTAGCATTATAAGATGACCCCTTCACTAAATTTCAAGATAAAAGTGTTCTCCCTGAGTATGCACCGTTGCTAAAGTTTGTCGTTTCAAAGGACCTCGTGATGATCGGGTGTTATAGATTCTACGTTCACATACAACGGGTGTAAGCCAGTTTTACACAAGCAGAATACTTGAGTTAAACTTGACGAGCCTAGCATGTACAGACATGGTCTCGGAACACTGGAGACCGAAAGGTCGAACATGAGTCATATAGTAGATATGATCAACATGGAGATGTTCACCATTGATGACTATCCCATCTCACGTGATGATCGGACATGGGCTAGTTGATGTGGATCATGTATCACTTAGTTAACTTGAGGGATGTTAATTTAAGTGGGAGTTCATTAGTAATTTGATTAATTGAACTTAATTTATCATGAACTTAGTCCTGATAGTTTTTGCATATCTATGTTGTAGATAAATGGCCCGTGCTACTGTTCCGTTGAATTTTAATGCGTTCCTAGAGAACGCTAAGTTGAAAGATGATGGTAGCAACTACACGGACTGGGTCCGTAACTTGAGGATTATCCTCATTGCTGCACAGAAGAATTATGTCCTTGATGCACCGCTAGGTGATGGACCTGCTGCAGGAGCTGCTGCTAACATTGTTAACGCCTGGAAGGCTCGATCTGATGACTACTTGATAGTTCAGTGTGCCATGCTCTACGGCTTAGAACCGGGATTGCAAAAGCGTTTTGAACGCCACGGAGCATATGAGATGTTCCAAGAGCTGAAATTGATATTTCAAGCTAATGCCCGGGTTGAGAGATATGAAGTCTCCAACAAGTTCTATAGCTGTAAGATGGAGGAGAATAGTTCTGTCAGTGAACACATACTCAGAATGTCTGGGTACCACAACCACTTGACTCAGCTGGGAATTGAACTTCCGGCTGAGAGTGTTATTGACAGAGTTCTCCAGTCACTGCCACCAAGCTATAAAGGCTTCATGATGAACTATAATATGCAAGGGATGTAGAAGACAATTCCCAAGCTCTTCGCGATGCTAAAATCGGCGGAGGTAGAAATCAAGGAGCATCAAGTGTTGATGGTTAACAAGACCACAAGTTTCAAGAAAAAGGGCAAGGGAAAGAAGGGGAACTTCAAGAAGAACGGCAAGCAAGTTGCCGCTCCCACGAAGAAACCCAAAGCTGGACCCAAGCCTGAAACTGAGTGCTTCTACTGCAAAGGGACTGGTCACTGGAAGCGGAACTGCCCCAAGTATTTGGCGGATAAGAAGGATGGCAAAGTGAGCAAAGGTATATTTGATATACATGTTATTGATGTGTTCCTTACTAATGCTCGTAGTAGCGCCTGGGTATTTGATACTGGTTCGGTTGCTCATATTTGTAACTCAAAACAGGAGCTACGGAATAAGCAAAGATTAGCTAAGGACGAGGTGACGATGCACGTCGGGAATGGTTCCAAGGTTGATGTGATCGCCGTCGGCACGCTACCTCTACATCTACCTTCGGGATTAGTTTTAGACCTCAATAATTGTTATTTGGTGCCAGCGTTGAGCATGAACATTATATCTGGATCTTGTTTATTGCGAGACGGTTATTCATTTAAGTCAGAGAATAATGGCTGTTCTATTTATATGAGTAACATCTTTTATGGTCACACACCCTTTGTGAATGGTCTATTCTTGTTGAATCTCGATCGTAGTGATACACATATTCATAATATTGATGCCAAAAGATGCAAAGTTGATAATGATAGTGCAACATACTTGTGGCACTACGGTTTAGGTCATATTGGTGTAAAGCGCATGAAGAAACTCCATGCGGATGGACTTTTGGAATCTCTTGATTATGAATCATTTGATACTTGCGAACCATGCCTCATGGGCAAGATGACTAAAACTCCATTCTCCGAAACAATGGAGCGAGCTACTGATTTATTGGAAATAATACATACCGATGTATGCGGTCCGATGAATGTTGAAGCACGCGGCGGGTATCGTTATTTTCTAAGCTTCACAGATGATTTGAGTAGGTATGAGTATATCTACTTGATGAAACACAAGTCTGAAACATTTGAAAAGTTCAAAGAATTTCAGAGTGAAGTAGAGAATCATCGTAACAAGAAAATAAAGTTTCTACGATTTGACCGCGGAGGCGAATATTTGAGTTACGAGTTTGGCCTTCATTTAAGAAAATGTGGAATTGTTTCACAACTCAAGCCACCTGGAACACCACAGCGTAATGGTGTGTCCGAACGTCGTAACCGTACTTTATTAGATTTGGTGCATTCTATGATGTCTCTTACCGATTTGCCACTATCGTTTTGGGGTTATGCATTAGAGACAGCTGCATTCACGTTAAATAGGGCACCGTCTAAATCTGTTGAGACGACACTGTATGAACTATGGTTTGGCAAGAAACCAAAGCTATCGTTTCTTAAAGTTTGGGGATGCGACGCTTATGTGAAAAAGCTTCAGCCTGATAAGCTCGAACCCAAAGTGGAGAAGTGCGTCTTCATAGGATACCCTAAAGAAACAATTGGGTACACCTTCTACCACAGATCCGAGGGCAAGATCTTTGTTGCCAAGAATGGGTCCTTTCTAGAGAAGGAGTTTCTCTCGAAAGAAGTGAGTGGGAGGAAAGTAGAACTTGATGAGGTAATCGTACCTTCTCTCGAATTGGAAAGTAGCTCATCAGAGAAAATCGTTCCAGTGATGCCTACACCAACAAAAGAGGAAGATAATGATAAAGATCATGAAGCTTCAGATCAAGTTACTACTGAACCTCGTAGGTCGACCAGAGCTACGTTCCGCACCAGAGTGGTACGGTAATCCCGTTCTGGAAGTTATGTTGTTAGACAACAGCGAACCTACGAACTATGAAGAAGCTATGATGAGCCCAGATTCCGACAAATGGCTTGAGGCCATGAAGTCCGAGATAGGAACCATGTATGAGAACAAAGTGTGGACTTTGGTGGACTTGCCCGATGATCGGCAAGCCATTGAGAATAAATGGATATTTATGAGGAAGAGAGACGCTGATGGTAATATCACTGTCTACAAATCTCGACTTGTTGCGAAAGGTTTTTGACAAGTTCAAGGAGTTGACTACGATGAGACTTTCTCACCCGTAGCGATGCTTAAATCTGTCCGAATCATGTTAGCAATTGCCGCATTTTATGATTATGAAATCTGGCAAATGGATGTCAAAACTGCATTCCTTAATGGATTTCTTAAAGAAGAGTTGTATATGATGCAACCAGAAGGTTTTGTCAATCCTAAACGTGCTAACAAAGTGTGCAAACTCCAGCGATCCATTTATGGACTGGTGCAAGCATCTCGGAGTTGGAATATACGATTTGATGAGGTGATCAAAGCGTATGGTTTTGTACAGACTTATGGTGAAGCCTGTATTTACAAGAAAGTGAGTGGGAGCTCTGTAGCATTTCTAATATTATATGTGGATGACATATTGTTGATTGGAAATGATATAGAATTTCTGGATGGCATAAAGGGATACTTGAATAAGAAGTTTTCAATGGAAGACCTCGGTGAAGCTGCTTATATATTGGGCATCAAGATCTATAGGGATAGATCAAGACGCTTAATAGGACTTTCACAAAGCACATACCTTGATAAAGTTTTGAAGAAGTTCAAAATGGATCAATCAAAGAAAGGGTTCTTGCCTGTGTTACAAGGTGTGAAGTTGAGTCAGACTCAATGCCCGACCATGGCAGAAGATATAGAGAAAATGAAAGTCATTCCCTATGCCTCAGCCATAGGTTCTATTATGTATGCCATGCTGTGTACCAGACATGATGTGTGCCTTGCCATAAGTTTGGCAGGGAGGTACCAAAGTAATCCAGGAGTGGATCACTGGACAACGGTCAAGAATATCCTGAAGTACCTGAAAAGGACCAAGGACATGTTTCTCATTTATGGAGGTGACGAAGAGCTCGTCGTAAAGGGTTACGTCGATGCAAGCTTCGACACTGGTCCGGATGACTCTAAGTCACAAACCGGATACGTATTTATATTGAATGGTGGAGCTAGCAGTTGGTGCAGTTCCAAGCAGAGCGTCGTGGCGGGATCTACGTGTGAAGCGGAGTACATAGCTGCTTCGGAAGCAGCACATGAAGGAGTCTGGATGAAGGAGTTCATATCCGATCTGGGTATAATACCTAGTGCATCGGGTCCAATGACAATCTTTTGTGACAACACTTGAGCAATTGCCATAGCCAAGGAGCCCAGGTTTCACAAGAAGACCAAACACATCAAGAGATGCTTCAACTCCATTCGTGAATATGTCAAGGATGGAGACATAGAAATTTGCAAAGTACACACGGATCTGAATGTGGCAGACCCGTTGACTAAGCCTCTTCTGCGAGCAAAACTTGATCAGCACCAAGACTCCATGGGTGTTAGATTCATTACTATGTAATCTAGATTATTGACTCTAGTGCAAGTGGGAGACTAATGGAAATATGCCCTAGAGGCAATAATAAAGTTGTTATTATTTTATATTTCCTTGTTCATGATAAAGGTTTATTATTCATGCTAGAATTGTATTGACCGGAAACTTAAATACATGTGTGAATACTTAAACAAATACTGTGTCCCTAGTGAGCCTCTACTAGACTAGCTCGTTGATCAAAGATGGTTAAGGTTTCCTAACCATAGACATGAGTTGCCATTTGATAATGGGATCACATCATTAGGAGAATGATGTGATGGACAAGACCCATCCGTTAGCTTAGCATATGATCGTTCTGTTTATTGCTACTGCTTTCTTGAATGTCAAATACATGTTCCTTAGACCATGAGATCATGCAACTCCCGGATACCGGAGGAATACCTTGTGTGCTATCAAACATCACAACGTAACTAGGTGATAATAAAGATGCTCTACAGGTATCTCCGAAGGTGTCTGTTGAGTTGGCATGGATCGAGACTGGGATTTGTCACTCCGTGTTTCAGAGAGGTATCTCTGGGCTCTCTCGGTAATGCACATCACAGAAGCTTGCAAGCAAAGTGACTAAGGAGTTAGTTACAGGATGATGTATTACGGAACGAGTAAAGAGACTTGCCGGTAACGAGATTGAACTAGGTATGGAGATACCGACGATCGAATCTCGGGCAAGTAACATACCGATGGACAAAGGGAATTGTGTATGTTGTCATTGCGGTTCGACCGATAAGATCTTCGTGGAATATGTAGGAACCAATATGGGCATCCAGGTTCCGTTATTGGTTATTGACCAGTGAGGCGTCTCGGTCATGTCTACATCATTCCCGAACCCGTAGGGTCCGCACGCTAAACGTTCGTTGACGATATAGTGTTATATGAGTTATGTGAATTGGTGACCGAATGTTTTTCGGAGTCCCGGATAAGATCACGGACTTGACGAGGAGCTCCAGAATGGTCTGGAGGTAAGGATTGATATATAGAACGATGATATTTGGACACCGGAAGAGTTTCGGAATGTACCGGGTTGGAACCGGGTCACCTGAAGTGGTTCCGGACACCCCGGGAGGTTAATGGGCCATATGGGCCAAAGGGGAGGAGCACACCAGCCCACAAGGGGCTGGCGCGCCCCTCCTAGGCCGCCGGCCAAGTGGGGAGAAGGAAAGGGGGGGAGTCGGCCTCCCCCTTCCTTTCCTCTCCCCCTCTTCCTTTTCCTCTTTGGCAAATATGGAAAGGGGGGGGGGCGAATTGGGGAAGACCCCAAGTAGGATTCGGCCTACTTGGGGGTGCCCCTTAGCTGCTCCCTCCTCCCCCACCTATATATATACGCGCGGGGGGGGGGGGGGGGAGCGCCAGACATCAACACAACAATTGCTTAGCCGTGTGCGGCGCCCCCCTCCACAATTTCGCCCCTCGGTCATATTCTCGCAGTGCTTAGGCAAAGCCATAATGAGATAGCATCACCATCACCGTCACCACGCCGTTGTGTTGCCGGAACTCATCCGCTACCTCGTCGTCTTGCTGGATCAAGAAGGCGAGGATGTCACCGAGCTGAACGTGTGCTGAACGCGGAGGTGCCGTACGTTCGGTGCTCGGTCGGTTGAATCGCGAAGTTGTTCAACTACATCAACCACGTTATTCTAACGCTTCCGCTTACGGTCTACGAGGGTACGTAGACACACTCCCCCCTCTCGTAGCTATGCATCTCCATGGATAGATCTTGCGTGTGCGTAGAATTTTTTTTGTTTTCCATGCAACGTTCCCCTACAGTTCGAGCCCTCAAGCTCGCCTATAGGGCCACAGCGGCGTCGCGTCCTGGTGCTGAGGGCATCCCAGAAGCTCCGGAGGCTGCGCCCACGAGAAAGAAGCAGTTGTTCTCCTAGGACCATGCTGAGACGAAGAAAGTGCTGGTCAACGATGGTGACTCGGGCTCCACCTTCACCATCGGCACTGGCCTCCCTCCGGAGCAGGAGGAGGTGCTCGTCGCCTTCCTCCGGGTGAACAGGGACGTGTTCGCCTGGAAGGCGTCTGATTTAGCCGGCGTCCCGAGGGAAGTAATCGAACACCACTTGGCGGTGTGCCCCAATGCTCGTCCGGTTAAGCAAAATGCGCGGCGTCAGGCGCCGGAGAAGCAGGCATTCATTGTCCAAGAGGTGCACAAGCTGCATGAAGCGGGGGTCATACGAGAGGTGCGCCATCCAGAGTGGCTCACCAACCCGGTCGTCGTTCCCAAGAAGGGCGGGAAGGAGCGCATGTGCGTCGACTTCACGAGCCTCAACAAGGCATGCCCTCAGGATCCATTTCCGCTTCAGCGCATCGACCAGATCGTAGACTCCACCGCGGAGTGCGACCTATTGTGCTTCCTGGATGCGTTCTCAGGCTACCACCAGATCAAGATGGCGACAGAGGATGTCGAGAAGATGGCGTTCATTTCTCCATGCAGTGTGTATTGCTACACCTGCATGCCCTTCGGGCTGAGGAGCGCCGGAGCCACCTTCCAGTGGCTGATGCACATCACGTTGGGGCCGCAGTTGGGGAGAAATGTGGAAGCCTACGTTGACGATATCATGGTCAAGTCGCGCGAGGCTAGGGCGCTGATCGAAGATTTGGAGGAAACGTTCGCCAACCTGCGCAAGGTTAACTTAAGGCTCAACCCAGAGAAGTGCGTTTTCGGGGTCCCCTCCGGCAAATTACTCGGCTTCCTCGTCTCCCACCGGGGAATCGAAGCCAACCCCGAGAAGATCAAGGCCATTGAAAGGATGCGCCCACCTCAGACCCTCAAGGAGATGCAGAAACTGGTGGGATGTGTGACTTCCCTGGGGCGCTTCATCTCCAAGCTTGGTGAGCGTGCCTTACCATTCTTCAAGCTGCTGTAGAGAAAGGGCTCCTTTGAGTGGACCCCTGAAGCGGATGCAGCCTTTGAAGACCCCAAGAGGTACCTCACGAGCCCGCCCATCATGGTCGCGCTCCACTTCCACGAGCCCTTGGTGCTCTGCTTGGCAGCTACCCCACATTCGGCCAGCACGGTGCTCGTAGCAGTCTGGGAGGAGCGCGTTAGCACCCAGGGGAGGCATGACGGCCCTCCTGAGGCCGTGGGACCCCTCGAGTCCTCGATGCCACAGGACGACGCTCCCGGACCTCCCGCCCCTTCATCGCCTGGCAAAGCGCAAGGGCCCCTCGCGCCCCGCCAGAAGCAAGCTGCCGCCAACGCCTCGCGCCTTGTCGAGCACCCCGTATACTTCGTCAGCACAGTGCCGCGGGATGCGCGCGCTACCCTATGTAGCAAAAGCTTCTCCTCGCGCTCCTAGTTGCTTCTAGGAAGCCGCGCCATTACTTCCAAGGCCACCCTATCAAGGTTGTCTCTGCATACCCCCTGGAGAAGGTGCTGCACAGCCCCAACGCCGCCGGCCGAGTCGCCGAGTGGAATATCGAGCTGCAAGCCTTCCAACTGGAGTTTTGTATGACCAGGGTCATCAAGGGAGCGACGCTTGCCGACTTCGTGGTGGAGTGGACGGACACCCACGATGGGGAGCTGCATGAGGACCGGTCCCTCTCACTTGGAGATGAGGCGCCCGATGATTGGGTCATGCACTTCGATGGCGCCTTCTCCCGGCAGGGCGCAGGAGCTGGGGTCGTGCTTGTCTCCCCAACCAAAGACAAGCTCTACTACGCCGTCCAGCTTTGCTTCCAGCGTGGCGAGAAGGTCTCCAACAACATTGCGGAGTATGAGGGCCTGATCGCCGGCCTCAAGGCCGCTGCCGCTTTGGGGGTCAAGCGCCTTACCATCAAGGGCGATTCTCAACTCCTTGTCAACTTCTCCAACAAAGAGTACAAGCCGAAGGACGAGCACATGGCGGCATACCTTGAGGAGGTACGTAAAATTGAAAAGCGTTTCCTGGGCTTGGAATTGCAGCACGTTCCGCGCGGCGCGAACAAGGAATCTGACGACGTCGCCAGGCGAGCATCCCGCCGCGAACCTCAAAACCCTGGCGTCTTTGAAGAAAGGCTCTTCAAGCCATCAGCTGCACCCCCGGCGGTTGGCACGACGCTGCTCCTGGAGGAACTACCGCTTGCACCGGCCACGGGCGCCCCGGCCTGTGGCCCGACCTCAGGAGCCCACCTGCTTTTGGCATTGGAGCCTCAGGAAGCCAGCTGGGTTGAGGTGCTCAAGGCCTACCTGCAACACATCACCCTACCAGAAAAGGATGCGGAAGAGGAGCACGTGGCTCGGCAGGCCACCGCCTACTGCTTGCGGGATGACGAGCTATACCACAGGTGCCCCAACGACATCTCGCTAAAGTGCATATCGAAGGATCAAGGGCGCGAACTGTTGGCTGACATCCACGGGGGAGACTGCGGGCATCACTCTTCATTGCGCACTCTCGTGGGCAAGGTATTCCGCAGTGGGTTCTATTGGCCTACGGCGCTCCACGATGCCACTGAGCTGGTCCGGTCCTACGAAGCTTGCGAATTCCATGCCAAGCAGATTCATCAGCCAGCGCTGGGGCTCAAGACGATTCCACTCTCGTGGCCCTTCGCGGTCTGGGGGCTGGACATACTGGGCCCGTTCCCTCGGGCGGCCGGCGGCTACCGCTACCTCTACGTCGCCACCAACAAGTTCACCAAATGGGCGGAGGTGGAGCCCATGTGCACCATCCCTGCAGGCTCAGCTGTCAAGTTCATCAAGGGCCTCGTGAGCCGATTCGGCATCCCCAATCGTATCATCACCGACAACGGCTCCCAGTTTACAAGCAACCTCTTTAGGTCATATTGTGCTAACCTTGGGATGCAGATATGCTACGCTTCGGTGGCGCACTCGCGAAGCAACAGACAGGCTGAGCGCGCCAACGCAGAAGTCCTCAGGGGCCTCAAGACTAGGAGCTTAAAAAAGAAGTTTGAGGCCTGCGGGAAGGGCTAGCTGGACGAGCTCCATTCCGTGCTGTGGTCCATCCGCACCACTGCGACCAAGCCCACCAGCGAGACTCCCTTCTTCCTCGTCTACGGGGCCAAGGCGGTCCTCGCGTCTGAGATCAAGCATGGTTCCCCGCAGGTCCTGGCATTCGACGAGGCGCGCCAGGATGCCTCGCGGGAAACTGATCTTGTGCTCGGCGAGGAGGCCCGCCGCCAGGCCTCCCTCCGTGCCGCAAGGTACCAGCAGGCCTTGCGGAGCTACCATAGCCGCAACATCCGCCCCCGGACTCTCAAGGTCGAAGACCTCGTCCTGAGGCGGGTCCTCTCCAGGGAGGGCCTCCACAAGCTCTCGCCCATGTGGGAAGGCCCGTTTAGGGTTGCCCACGTCTCCAGGCCCGGTGCCGCACGCCTGGAGACAGAGGACGGGGTCCCCGTGCAGAACGCCTGGAACATCCAGCACCTCCGCAAATTCTACCCGTGACACTCTCACATAATAATGAGTGGGGCTGTACATGCCCTGGAGCCTCCCGGTGCACCGTCCCACGGCCTCACGGGAGCTCCCGCCCACGCTCAAGTGGAAGCCCCATGCTCCGCACTGGCGGAATGGTCGAACAGCGACCATGCCCACGCCCAAGTGGAGGCCCCATGCTCTGCGCTGGTGGGAAGACTAGTGTAGGTGCCGGACGCGGTAGCCTTTTCCCTTTTTGTAAACCGAGCTTGCGATTTCTCTGAATAAAACTTGGAGTTTTTGTGTCTTTGCTCAGACAAGGGTTGGGGTCTTTTCCTTGCGGTGTTTTCCTTCTCGAATTTTCTCTTTTGAAAAGTAGCAACAGCTGCCTGACGTCCCCCTCCCGAGCATCGCGCGCGTCGGGGGCAGGGCACGGTGCTTGCGTTTGGGCCAGCCCCAGCTGCATTAAGGGCCCAGGCAGCAGCGGCCGCGGGTCTGCCCCTGCGCATACCACCTCACCAAGGCCTTGGTGTCCGAGTCCTCGCGCAATGCTCATAAGCGAGCCAGCAGGCACGCGTTGCCTTCAGCTCCTCGCCTCAGGAATGCTCATCTCCTGGCCATGCCCGGGCATCGCGACCCGGCATACCAGTGACGATCGGTCCTTGCTCGGGGGCTATGTCTGAGCAGCGTGAGGCAGGGAAATAATCAGGGAAGGAAGTACGACAGGAGGACACAAATGTGGTTTGACGCATCATTTAAAGACCCCAGCAAAATATCCTCGTGCTACTACGGGATTACAATTTAGGCGTCGATAGGTAAGAAAAGGGGGCGGCCTAAGGAGACGCGTCGCCTCCGCTGTCGTCATCATCATCGCCGCCGTCGTCGTCCTCGGGTTCCCCAGCTCTACGCTGATCCTCGTGGTCGTTGAGGGTGAACTGCGCGCTCAGCGCGTCCACATGATCCTCCACCCACTCCCTGAGGGCATCACGGATAACTGCGGGGACCAGGGCTATCACGATGTCGAAGTCGAAGTCAGGGTCAGCTCGGAAGAGGTGGCTGAAGACACGCGTCGATGCCCGTGTAAGAAGGTCGCGGCTCCCCTCCTCGACGAGTTCGCCCACCTTTTTCGCGCCCTCTTCGAGCCGCTCCATGACCCTGGTGAAAAAGGCAAGGTAGCCAGCGTTGTCGGGTACGAGCGGGCTGGAGACGCTCCCCCTGCAGATGGAGCCCAGAGCGCGGCGAGCCTGCCGCTCGAGATCTTGGAACATCTCGGAGCGCGTGTGCTACAGCCCCCGAGCCCGGTTCGCCTCGTCCGCTGCCTGCTCCACGAGGGAGGTGATGCCCTCCACTTGCTTGTCAAGTGCTGCCAGGTCGGCCTCGGCGACGGCTCGGGCGTCCAGCGCGGCTCTTCGCTGCCTCTCCGCTTCGGCCAGCTTCTTCTTAAGGACCTTGATCTCGCCCTTCTGCTCTCCGCGCCTGGCGCGGAAACGGGTCTCTTAAAGCTCTAACTTCCTGCGATGGTCTTCGGTGAGCGCTTGACGTGCGTTTGCGAACCTCTCATCGACATCCGCCTGGATCCTCGCCTCTCGGGAGGCAAGGGAGGCCTCGGCTTCCCTCTCGCGTCGGGCCAAGGAAACCTCAGCAGCTGTCAGCTGGCGCTCCATCACCTCCAGACGCTCGTACTCCAGGCTCTGCTCGGATGACACCAGTGCCAGCTCCTCCTCGCAGGCCCAGAGACCTGCCTTGCGTGCCGACAACACATCCTTGGAGGCAGTGAGGGCGGCTCTGCGCGCTCGGATCTGTTGCTCCAAAGTGGCGTTCGAAGTCAGGAGCTCGCGTTCCCGGGCCTCCGCCGCTTCACGTCGCCGGTCCGCGGCTTTGGCCTCCTCGAGAGCGCACTCGCGAGCCTCCTTTGCTGAAAAATAGTGAGCTCCTCCTCCTTCGAACGGGTGGACTCGTGCTGTCGCTGGCTGAGCTTAACAGCGACCTCGAGCTGATGCCACCTGTGTGCCAAGTGTTGGCGTTCGCCCTCAAGGTGCGCGTCGACGTAACGGAGCTCCGCCTTGGGCTGGCCCATCGCGCGCTTTGCGTCCCAAAGGAGGTCGTGCCTGACGTTTGTCCGGCCCCTCGCGAGCGCCAGAGCTTGGCCGGGGCCAAGCCCCACGCCCTCGCCCGAGGCCGAGGCGCGAGAAGGCTTAGCCGCGCCCACCGGGGGCTGGGCGGCTCCCGGCCTAACCTTCCTTCGCGGGGAGTCGTACCCTGAAGACACGGCGCCCCTCCACCGGAAGCCAGTAGCCTGCGGCTGCTTTGTGCGCTGAAGAGCGCAGGTGCAGTAAACGCTGGCCTAGCCCTCGCCAGCTAGGCGCTGACCTCGGCAGGGAACATCACGGAGGCGGTGAAGCGGCCCGCCGGAGGCCCCCTCGAGAGAGCCACGGTTGCCTCCGCGCGCGGATTTCTGGCCGCGATGAGCGCAGGCCACGTGATCACCCCCGGCCTCGCGTCTTCGGTGAGCAGTGGGGGAGACCTTTTCTGCCCAGGCTCTGTGGTGGCGCCTTGATCAGGCACAACCGCGGGGCGACCGGCGCCCGCGACCGGAGGTGGGGAGATTGCAGCTCGGTTCGGGGGATCCTTCGCTCCCTCGCCCGGTGATGACCTGCAGAAAGGGAAGGCTCAGGAGCGCTCATCGCGCAGAAGGAAAGTGGGGAGCCGGACCACTTACTCATCGTTGGCAACCCACTTCCTCTTCTTCAGTGCCCTCGACAGCGCGCCGGCATCGCTCTCCCACCGGGCCCGCACTCTGGGAGCACGGGGCCCGGGAATTGCTGACCTGAGGCTCTGCGCAGCGTTCGCCGCACCAGGGGCGTATGCCCCACCCCTAGCCGAGGAGGGGCCACCGGAGTCCGACGGTACAACAACGTGCTGCCGGGCGGCCTGGGGGGATGCCTCGCCGCCGCCCCCCTGCCGTGACCAAGCATTCCACGCTCGCGAGGGCCGCCGGCATTGGGACCGCCAAGAAGGGGTTGTCCCGAGGCCCCTCCTGTCCCTCGGGGAGCAGTCCCCACTGGTCGAAACGCGGCATCCTCCTCGCGAAAGCCTCCCTGCTGGTGTAGTTGTACATGGGGTATCCCTTTTTGGGGAGATCGCCAGGCACTTTGCCGGTCAGGACTCGGACTATCTCGTCTAGCGTGTCGGGAGGCAGGCGACCCATCTGGAGGCGCATTGTGTCTTCTTGGCCAGAGAAGGCCCACATGGGGCGAGAATGGCGCTGGAAGGGGGCAATGTGCCTGCGAAGGAACTCCTTCACTATCATCCCCGCTGTCACTCCCGCCGCCCTCAGGTCGGCCATCCTCGCCTTCACATGCGTCAGCCTCGGGTCAGAAAGCCTCTCGTGCACCCATCCGGAGCTCGCCACCGCCGGGAACGCATGAGTCTGCAGCAAAGGGCTGAACTGGGCAGCATCCATGTACACCCACTGCCGCGGAAGCCTTCAGCTTCATGATGGATCACCATGTCGACGCCGTCCCCCGCCGTCGAGGCCACGGCCTTGAGCGACACACACCCGGAGCATCGGTCGGTGGCGGTCAGCCGCAGGCAGAAGAAGTGGCAGAGCAACACCACCGAAGGAGCCACGCCCACGAAGGCCTCGCATAGGAAGGCGAAGGCCGAGAGGAGGAGGATGGACTTTGGGTCTAGGTGCAGTGCATGCACGTGGTAGTGCGAGAGCACGACGTTGAAGAAGTCGGAGAACGGGGGGAGCAAGCCGGAGAAGATTGCGGGCAGGTGAATGGCGACCGTGGTGGCCTCCAGCTCCGTACGTGCCCGTGAGGCGGGCCAGACCCTTGTCCCCTTCCACTCATTGAAGCTCGATGCGATCATTGGGCGGATCTTGTCAAGCCCTTCGCGATTGAGCACCGTGGATCGGCCAGGTCTGGCTCGGGCCCTGCTCGAGACTCCGCCGCCGCCGTGCCCTTTTCTCTTGCAGGGGCCATGGAGCCATAGGAGGATGAGATTGAGTCGGCCGCGACAAAGAAAGGGCAATCTTGCTCAGGAAGGAAGGAGCTGGGATATGGGGGCGCAAGGAAGAGCAATGATGGCCCCGCGGCATGCGCTAGGCTTTTTGTCAGCATGGGCGGTTACCGAGGAGTTGTGGGGAAGTGGGGGCGTCCCATGCCTCGTCGTGCGCCACGTGTCGAGCCTGGCCCGCAGGCGGTTGGGGCCCACGCCGCTTCGCCCCTTCTCTTCAGCTCCACCTCCAAGCAAGGCCGAGCGCGCCGCGGGCTCGGGGGTTACTGTCGGTGCTCTGGGACCGGGGGTACCCAGGCCCGTCTGCCTGCGGCCCAGCGCCAAGACTTCACGAGCAAGACCCTCGCGAGGGCCCCTGCCTCACAAGGCGAACTACATCAAGGCCTCCCGAGACTGCCTCCTGAGGGACGGACATCTCTATGCCAGCCACCCAGCCTCATGAGGCGCGTGGTGGCGTGAGCCATGACAAACGGAGCCAGGAGGGCGCCAGCGGGCGCAGGCAAGGACACTTTCCTCTTTGGTGCTAAGGAGGCAAGGACGTACGCGGGTTCCCGAGGAATCCCCCAAAGGTTGCCATTCCGGTGCTGCAAGACCAAGACCATGGGATCACCAGGACGGAGGTCATCACTGAGCCCACCTGCGCGTCATGACCAGAAGCTTTGCAGGCGAAGACACTAGTAGAAAATAGGGCATCAGTCCCAGTTCCATAGGGCCTTTAGTCCCGGTTCTGCAACCGGGACTAAACGATCGGGACTAATGCCCACCACTTTTAGTCCCGGTCATGTTACGAACCGGGACTAAAGGGACTCCACGTGGCCGCTGTGGGGCGCCCAGGCAAGAGGACTTTTAGTCCCAGTTTGTAACACCGACCAGACTAAAAAGGCAGCCACGCGTCTGCAGCTGCAGGCGCTGGGCTTTTTGTTTTTTTTAAGGAGGGGTTTAGGGTTTTGGAGGGTTTAGGGGTTTTCATGTTGTGTTTCCCCCTTTTATTTTTGTGTTTACCCTTCAATTCTTTTACATTTAGGGTTTCATTTTTATTTTATGTTTTCCATTCAACTCGACGCTAGCTACTACATATAGCAATGAAGGAACCATTACACAACATCGTCATGAACATATATAGAGAGAAGTGACCTCTCTTTCTCCATGCTTGGTCGAACAACAAGTTTTCGTATATCTATCTGACGCTACTACATATAGTACACGATCATGCATATATGCAATATAACATCTCTTAAGATCCCTAACATCTACCAAAATCGCATTGCACATCCCGATGGTATTCTCCGTCTATAGGTATGACGTGCTCAACAAAGAATCCCGCCAATTCCTCTTGAATTGCTCTTATGCGATCATTTGGTAGGAGTTCGTCCCGCTTCTCCCAGATCTAATTTAAAGAAGGGGGTCAATACATATATATGAATGAAACTCAACGCAATTGATGGTAATAAAATAAAATTGTGAATATTATTTACATACTTCAAATTGTCGTGAAGATCTGCCCCGCTCAGAGGTCGAGTGGCGAATGAACTCGCAAACGTAGTATCCACATAAATTATCCCCGGGTGCCTGCCACAAGCACTTTATGAGAATAGAGTTAAATCAAAATGATAATCAAGCATGATAATGGTATTGAAACTAGAATCAATGAGAGATGCGCGGAACTAGCTAGTACTACTTACTTTGGGGTGTGAAAATTGCAGCTCCTTTTTCCATTCACCCGGTAGCTTGCTGATGAACTTTTTCCAAACCCTGCCCGGCAAAGAAAATGAGTACTTGATATCAGGAAATGAACGAAAGTTGCCAATATAGTGCGATAATGATTGAACTTACTTATAGAGCATTTCACTCATGTCCGCCCACTCCTTAGGCTCTTTACGTCTCGAGTCCAAGACAATTACTAGTCCCGCGTCAAGCTGAATGGCTAGCAGAATAAAGTGGAAGCTGCACACGCATAACTCATAAATTACACTTAACCTCGAGTAAGCAAAACAGAATATGCGCAAGACAGTAACACTCACTGGAAGTTGTAAGGAAATAGTATTTCCCTTCTGTTTTGTTGTCGAAGTAACGCGTTTAGCAAGTTTTTCTCTGTATCCTTGGTTTTTTTTGTAACGTATATTCTTTACGGTATTTGGGTTAATGAACCCAATGTCATAGATTTTTCCTCTTTTGCATTCGAGGATCTTCAATCTGGATAATATAGTGAGGATAATTATACATGCAATGAACGAGCTGAGCTAGAGACTTAATTACAGAAATAATACTTATAGACAATAGCAACTGATGAGCGTTTTGTCGAGGGCGTGTTGATTGTATAACTGAAATAATTCTTGAAATTCAATGTACAACGCCTCGACTCCATTGAAGTAGTGCTCATCTTTAATTCCCACATAGATACCGTCGGTCCCTTCCTTGCAGGTTTTCAAGTACCAGTCATGGAATCTTCGCATCATCGTTGATAGATGCAGGAGCTACTCAGGTTTGACGAGTGGCTTCCCGTGCTCGTATCTGAAGGTTACTACCTCAGCCATTTCGAATTGTACCTCATCGCCTAAGTAATCACCAAGAGTGAGACCAAGACCACTGGCCGCTACCCCCGGATCATTAGCGATATCGGTAAACACCTTGAGTGGGGGGCACGATCAATTTTCCTGTTCGCCGAGCTGGGGAATTGTTTTCCCACTTCGTTTCGCAGCATTGCTAGTACTCCCCGATAGCTTCGCTTCATCAAATGTCTTTACAATACAGCGGTCATAGTGTGATAGTGGCAGAGGCGGTGGTGGTCGCATAAGGGCATCCAGAGAGTTCTTCTCTTTTACCGGATCTATTTTCTCCTTTGGAGGTGGACGTTTCGGTGCAAGCTGGCGTTTCACATCGGCAGCCATGATCTCGTTGTTTTCCTCGACAGTCATGTCGTATGGTAACTTGGCAGGAGCCTTCTTGACGCTTGTACCTGCTCTAGATTTCTTCGTTGTTGTACTGCTAGCCGCCGGAGCGGCGGCGGCTCTCTTCCGCCATTGCGGAGGAGGCGGAGTCCACTGACACGGCAGAGGAGGCAGAGTCCGCTGACGCGACGGAGACAACTGAGGCGGCGGAGTGTGCTGATGCGGCGAAGACACCTGAGGCAGCGGAGATAGAGCTGGACTGTGAGGAGTCTGCTGAGGGGCCTCCTCCGGCTGAGTCTGCTGAGGCGGTGTCCAGTTTGGAAGCACGATGTTTTCCTTTCTCCATAGAATGGTAGTCCTTAAGGCATTTTCCAGATGAGTCTCCCCTTCACCTATAGGGTACTCAAGGTCCAGCCCCTCAAATCCGTTCATAACTTCATCCACCCCAACAACAGCAAAGCCATCTGGAATCGCAGCGGAATGGAAAGCTCCATCAGGTTGAAGAGGTAAGGCATAGCCGACCGCCACCTTCAAGGTTAGGTTAAAAAAATTCGCCTTTAGCTCACAATGTTCCCTCTCCGTGATATCATCCATGGGGTAGTGAGGAGCCATGATATCAGGCCGAACGAGCTCCGTGGAAGCCATGCTGCTTCTCCGCTGAGATGGTGGGGTAGCTTCGTGGGCAGTATCCAATGAAGGATCTTCGTGCCGCTCAGATGGTGGGCCGGTTGCTCGCTGGTTCTCAAGTTCCTCTAGTTTCTTCTCATGCAACGCTAATCTTTTTTCCATCTTCTGCATTCGGTCTGCTTCCTCTTTCTTATTTCTCCCTCGGCTTCTATAACCAGTGCTGTCGGGAAACCCTTGCTTCCACGGAAGGGAGCCTGATGTGCCTCGTGTTCGTCCAGGGTGTTCAGGATTCCCGAGGGCGCGTGACAGCTCGTCCTTCTCTCTGTCGGGATGGAACCTCCCTTCCTGCACTTCCTGGATTGCTTCCTGAATCTTTTTTACGGGTGTTTCAAGTTGAGCTTTCGTGAAAACACACTTCCCTGTTTCTGGGTCCAAAGTCCCCCCATGCCCAAAGAACCAAGTCCTCGCCTGTTCAGGCCAGTTCAATGTCTGTGGTTGGACCCCTTTAGCAAGCAGGTCATTCTCAGCTTTGTCCCACGTAGGCCGGGCAAAGTTGTAGCCACCTGACCCCGTAACATGGTGATACTTCTTCTTGGCAGCATTTTGCTTATTTATCTGTGACCTTTTCTTAGCTTTCTCCGATTTCTTGTACGCCACAAATGCGGGCCAGTGATCTTTTATCTTCACATATTGACCGGTGAATTTTGGAGTCTCGTCTTTCTCGACAAACTGTTCGTTCAATCTTTTCTTCCAGTTCTTGAATTGTTCTGCCATCTTCTTAAGAGCCCACGCCTTGACTTGTCGCTGTATAACTGGGTTATTTGGATCCTCCTCTGGCGGTAGGCTGAAATTTGTCATGAGCGAGTTCCAAAGCTCATCTTTCTGTCTATCGTCGACATAAGATACTTCAATGTCCTTCTTCTTATTCCATTCTTGGATGCTGTCCCTAACAACAACTCCGCACTGATGTATAAATTTGTCTTTGGTCCGCTTGGGAGCAATCGGTTGGCCATCTGGAGCGACTTCTTCGATCGTGAACCTTTCATTCTCGCCCAACCTTTTCTTCGGGCCTCGTCTCCTTATAGAAGTTTGGCTCGATCCAGAGGGCTAAAAGAAGAAAGAAGCGTTAATATATGTACATACAAAACAATTAATGCATCTAGTCAACAGAGGCTTAATTAATATTATATACCTCGCCGGACTTTGCAACAGTTAAGGTTCCAACACCGGCGGAGCCGTCATCTCCTCCCTCCTCCATTCGATCACCGGAGTCGTCATCCTCTCTTCCCTCACCATCGATCTCGTTGAGAAACGACAAGGTGATATCATCACCTCCGTCGCGGATTATATCCCCCAACAACTCTTCTTGGTCTAAGTCTTTGTCGTGTTCCATAGTTTCTGCAAATATTACAACAT
Organism: Elymus sibiricus; assembly: GCA_039707655.1. NCBI lineage: Eukaryota > Viridiplantae > Streptophyta > Magnoliopsida > Poales > Poaceae > Elymus > Elymus sibiricus. The sequence goes on along the minus strand of CM077666.1, from coordinate 129,134,261 downwards.
GACAATATACAACCATGAGAGATGGATTAGTGGCAAACATAGACCTAATCACAAAAAGGAATCATATACATATGAGCAATGGATTAGTGGCAAACATCATGCAAAGTTAACAAGTTTTATAACAGTCAGTTTCAGACGATCGTCGAGGAATCCCCCCCCCCCTCATGTCGAAGTTATACCGAAATTATCAGGGTTATGTTTTAATGACCCCCCCTCATGTCGAAGTCAATGAACAACATGAAAATTTCTAAGTGATTGCTAAACTTTTATGCTTCATTTATATGAAGATCAATTATCCAATATAGGGTTTAGGGTGGCAGAAAACAGAGGATACTTTCGGGAGAGGTTACTTTGCGGACCGCCTCTCTTTCGGGATACAAAACGAATACAAGATGAATACAAGATTTATACACAAGATGAATACAAGATAAATACACAACTCAACAAATGAACCAACCATCATCCTTTGAACAAAACTCAACATACAACAAATGGACACCTTTTGTCGAACAACGGAGGGACGATCAGGGACCAACTCCACGGAGATGCAACACCACAACCTGTAATTCCACCGAGTGAAAAAAAATTAGGCAAAACCCAAGTATGCCACTGGATAGAATGGAAGATTTTAGTTGAAATGGACCTAAAGATCATGGCAAACTTGTAGCTAGATACCAATTTGAAAGCAAGTTTCAGACTTAAAGAAAAATAGCATGGCATTGTAGCTAGATACCAATTTTAAAGCAAGATTTGAACATGCTACAGAATTTCTACATGGCAACAAATGGCATGACATGAATGTGCATGTAACACATGGAAAAACATGCTTACTGAACTAATTCAAATGACCCCTAGATCAATGGCAATCATCATGATCAAGTTGACAAGTATTAACAGATTTTCAGACTTAGTGATATTTGCATAGAGTGGCAGAAAACAGATTCATGATGCAACCTTTCAGGCAAGTAAAATATATGCTACAACAGTTTTTCATGGCAACAAAGAGCATGTCAAGCATGTACTAATTACCCTCAACAAAACACCCTTACTGATCATGATCCAAAGATGCACAGATTTGTTGCAAACCTCAAGGCAAAATGCAAAGTATTAATACTGCCAGTTTCAGACTTGGAGAAAAATAGCATGGCATGGCAGAAATGAATAGATAGCAAGTTTACAAGCTTGTAGCACTCACTACAGGTCCTAACATGGCATGAACTAAAATATACCAGCAAGATGACATCAAAATGCTCCTACTTCATGTTCAAAGATTGCCCAAAAGATGCTTGCATTAAAACATACAAAAAAGACAAAATGAACTCTAATGCAAAAAATTTGTTCTTTGATTTGCAAAGGAGCTATATTCTCCCCAATTCTTTTGCACCCACAAAAATTACTCCATCTATTTGACAGTACCCACAACCCATTCCACCAAAAACATTTGGTTCCATAGTTCAAATATTTCAAATTTCATTCAGTTCAAATTTGGACCAGATTCAAACTCCATGGTCAAAGCCCAATTTAAATTGCTCCAAAAATTCTAAAACTTTGCCACACTCTCTTTTGTGCATCAACACCTCACCACAAAAATTCTCAAAAATTCCTAAAATTCCTAGAGCCCTCTGGCATTTCATCATACACTTGATGCGCACTGTCAAAAAATTCAGAAAATTCAGAAATTTCATAACTTTGCCACAACTTGGCACAAATTGCCCAAAAGATGCTTGCCACAACATTACTAAATTTCATAACTTTGCCACAACTTGACATTACTAAAATTTGCCATATTACTTCTACAGAAACTTGACAGAAACTTGTTCTCTCCCTAACCCAAAAATTTGACAGAAACTTGAGGGGGAAAGAGTGCTCACCGAGGAGCACACGAAGGCTCGTTGAGTGACTAGTAGCAGCAGACGACAGCGGGATCGGTGAGGAGGGCCAGCGAGGAGGTCCGGACGGCGACGAGGACGGGCGGCTCTCGGGGGCGCGGCGATGCTCAGGGAGGTCCGGCCGGTGAGGAGGAGCGAGCGGGCTTGGGGACGGCGTCGGGGGTGGCGATGAGGAGCGGGCTCGGGGAGGCGACGACGAGGTCCGGCAGCCTGGCGGCGTCGAGGTGGTCTTCGGCGTCGGGGAAACTGCAGATGGCTTTTGGAAATTTTCCTAAGTCCTGCTTATATACCCCACCCTTTAGTCCCGGTCCGAGCCACCAACCGGGACTAAAGGTGAATTTCACCAGCCCAAAGGGCGGGAAGCCCAGGCCTTTAGTCCCGGTTGGTGGCTCGGACCGGGACTAAAGGGGGGCCTTTAGTCCTGGTTGGAGCCACCAACCGGGACTAAAGGGTTGGTCCTGGCACGGGGAGGGGCGGTGGGAGTTTAGTCCCACCTCGCCAAGCGCAGCGCGCTCGCACCTGTTTATAAGCCCCGCTACGGCTGCCTTGTCAAGTTCCTTTCAAAGCACAGACACCTCATCGTCTGACCTGGCCCTCTCTGCCCTGTGGGGCCTACCGACTGCAGAAATTCGTGCCCGCAGGCCTGCATCTTGGCCCATTGGGTTTCTAGTCGTTTGCAGGCCGTGGTGTGTGAATTCTGCTGCCTAGTAGGCGGGCATTTTTTTTATTTTTTGCATATGTTATGTCTATTTTTTGACCTTCTTCAAATCACATCCTAATTTTTATACATACTCACTTATGTGTAATACACATGATTATCAAATAATTTCAACAAAATATATGAAATTCTAAAAAATGCAAAACTTTCATATTCTTTCTGTGTTAATGAAAGAGATCATGCCTATTTTTGGTTTTAATTCTAAAGTTTTCTTTTAAACAGATGCATACATGCCTAGTTTTCATTTAATTCTTTTTGCTATTAAAGTTTTTAACCAAAAATACTTTATGAAAATTTTAGTTGCATAAATTTTGTATAATTTTAAGTTAATATTATTTTGATCATAACTAGAGTTTTATAAAAGCTTTTTAGTTGATTCTTTTTGCTATTAGAGTTTTATAAAAGCTTTTTAGTTGATTATTTTAATGATTTTTTTGAGCTAAATGACCCTGAAATTGAAAAGCACTACAAATGAAGAATATTATAAAATACTTTTTGTTAACCTAATAATGTTATATTTTCTTTTCTGTTAAGTAATTAGTTTAACCTAATACTTTTTGTTAACCTAATTTATTTTGATGCATAGACACATAGTGATTCAAAAAAGCCGACACCAATGTTCTATGTTAAGGAGATAGACCCTTACTACGGATCTTCTAGAAGATTCGTAGTAAGAGTCCATATCTTTAACAAAGGATGCAATGATGTCAGAATCTTATCCCTTCTGGACGACTCGGATATTTAAGGTGGTCGACTAGCTCGTCACTTGGCGAGGTGGGACTAAATACGGGTGTGAAAATGTACGGTAGGCCTTTAGTCCCGGTTGGCGCCACCAACCGGGACTAAAGCTAGGTTTTAGTTTAGTATTTTCTGTTAACCTAATAATGTTATATTTTTCTTTTCTGTTAAGTTATTAGTTTAGTATTTTTCTTTTCTGTTAAGTTATTAGTTTAGTATTTTTCTTTTCTGTTAACCTAATATGCACCATTCAAAGCCACATCATCAATTTTCAACCCTTTTCTGACTTCATTTGCTATTTTTCATGCATTTAATGATTTATTTTGAGCTAAATGACCCTGAAATTGAAAAGCACTACAAATGAACTCTGAAAAGGTTGAAACTTGGCATGGTATCATAATTTCACCCACATAGCATGTGCTAAAAGTTGAGAGGGTTATGGCAAAAAATGGATGCACTTCGTGTACAAACTGGACAATCTCTTTCGAAGTATCAGGGTTTCGGACGAAAACTCATCTATTACAAAGGGATTTAATTTTTTAACTTATTTTAACTCCAGGCTTTTTGTGCGTTCAATATGCACCATTCAAAGCCACATCATCAATTTTCAACCCTTTTCTGACTTCATTTGCTATTTTTCATGCATTTAATGATTTATTTTGAGCTAAATGACCCTGAAATTGAAAAGCACTACAAATGAACTCTAAAAAGGTTGAAACTTGGCATGGTATCATAATTTCACCCACATAGCATGTGCTAAAAAGTTGAGAGGGTTACGGCGAAAACTGGATGCACTTCGTGTACAAACTGGACAATCTCTTTCGAAGTATCAGGGTTTCGGACGAAAACTCATCTATTACAAAGGGATTTCATTTGTGGAGCATAACTATGCCTTTGAACCCAGAATTAAAGGTGCAAAATATTCGGTTATCTTGTATATGTCGAACAGTTACTTGAACAATCGTACCATATGATATGTTGTCTTCACTAGAGAGAAAGTCTTCGCTTTTTCTTCGCGTGTGTCCCTTGCTTATTGCGCCGTAACCATGGATAATCTTCATCATTTAACAGGATGCTTGGGTCAGTCTTCACTTTGAAGGGAGGAATTTCATGAAACTTTTCATAATCTTCCGACTTGTTCTGTCTTGTCCTCCACTCCCACGATGTTTCTTTTCCCTGAAAGAACTATGTGGCGCTTTGGCTCATCGTATGATGTATTCGCTTCCTTATCTATTCATTTTTATCTCGGTTTGGTAGACATGTCCTTCACATAGAAAACCTGCGCCACATCATTGGCTAGGACGAATGGTTCGTCTGTGTACCCAAGATTGTTCAGATCCACTGTTGTCATTCCGTACTGTGGGTCTACCTGTACCCCGCCTCCTGACCGATTGACCCATTTGCACCGAAACAAAGGGACCTTAAAATCATGTCCATAGTCAAGTTCCCATATGTCCACTATGTAACCATAATATGTGTCCTTTCCCCTGTTGGTTGCTGCATCAAAGCGGACACCACTGTTTTGATTGGTGCTCTTTTGATCTTGGGAGATCGTGTAAAATGTATTCCCATTTATCTCGTACCCTTGGTAAGTCAATACAGTCGAAGATGGTGTCCTGGCCAACGAGTACAGCTCATCTCCAACAATGTTGTCACCCATGAGATGTGTTTGCAACCAACTGCCGAAAGTCCTGATGTGTTCACATGTAATCCAGTCGTCACACTGCTCCGGGTGTTTGGAGCGCAGAATATTCTTGTGTTCATTGACATACGGGGTCACCAAGGTAGAATTCTGTAGAACTGTGTAGTGTGCTTGAGCCCAAGAATACCCGTCCCTACATATTATTGAATCCGCTCCTAGCGTGCCTTTTCCAGCCAGTCTCCCCTCATACCGCGATTGAGGGAGACCAATCGGCTTAAGGTCAGGAATGAAGTCAACACAAAACCCAATGACCTCCTCTGTTTGCCGGCCCATGGAGATGCTTCCTTCTGGCCTAGCACGGTTACGAACATATTTCTTTAAGACTCCCATGAACCTCTCAAAGGGAAACATATTGTGTAGAAATACAGGACCCACTTGTGGACTTCCGGACCCCTCCGGAATCCTCCGGAACCTTCTGGAAGCTTCCCGGTACAATACCGAAAAAACTGCACCTTTTCCGGAACCCAAAATATGACTTCCCATATATAAATCTTTACCTCTCGACCATTCCGAGACTCCTCGTGACGTCCGGGATCTCATCCGGGACTCCGAACAACATTCGGTTACCAATTCACATAACTCATATAACACTATATCGTCAACGAACGTTAAGCGTGCGGACCCTACGGGTTCGGGAATGATGTAGACATGACCGAGACGCCTCTCTGGTCAATAATAAATAGCGAAACCTGGATGCCCATATTGGTTCCTACATATTCCATGAAGATCTTATCGGTCGAACCGCAATGACAACATACGTAATTCCCTTTGTCCGTCGGTATGTTACTTGCCCGAGATTCGATCGTCGGTATCTCCATACCTAGTTCAATCTCGTTACCGGCAAGTCTCTTTACTCATTCCGTAATACATCATCCTATAACAAACTCGTTAGTCACTTTGCTTGCAAGCTTCTTATGATGTGCATTACCGAGAGGGCCAGAGATACCTCTCCGAAACACGGAGTGACAAATCCCAGTCTCGATCCATGCCAACTCAATAGACATCTTCGGAGATACCTGTAGAGCATCTTTATGATCACCCAGTTACGTTGTGACGTTTGATAGCACACAAGGTATTCCTCCGGTATCCGGGAGTTGCATGATCTCATGGTCGGAGGAACATGTATTTGAGATTCAAGAAAGCAGTAGCAATAAACAGAACGATCATATGCTAAGCTAACAGATGGGTCTTGTCCATCACATCATTCTCCTAATGATGTGATCCCGTTATCAAATGACAACTCATGTCTATGGTTAGGAAACCTTAACCATCTTTGATCAACGAGCTAGTCTAGTAGAGGCTCACTAGGGACACGGTATTTGTTTATGTATTCACACATGTATTTAAGTTTCCGGTCAATATAATTCTAGCATGAATAATAAACCTTTATCATGAACAAGTAAATACAAAATAATAACAACTTTATTATTGCCTCTAGGGCATATTTCCATCAGTCTCCCACTTGCACTAGAGTCAATTATCTAGTTCACATCGCCATGTGATTAACACCCAAGAGTTCACTAGAGTCAATAATCTAGTTCACATCACCATGTGATTAACACTCAAAGAGTTCTAAGGTGTGATCATGTTTTGCTCGTGAGAGAGAATTTTAGTCAATGGGTCTACAATATTCAGACCCATGTGTACTTTGCAAATCCTTATGTCATACTGTAGATGCTGCTATCACGCTTTACTTGGAGCTATTCCAAATGACTGCTCCATTATACGTATCCGGTTTGCTACTCAGAGATATCCAGATTGGTGTCAAAGCTTGCATCGACGTAACCATTTACGAAAAACTCTTTATCACCTCCATAATCGAGAAACATTTCCTTAGTCCTTTAGTTACTAAGGATAATTTTGACCGCTGTTTAGTGATCCACTCCTGGATCACTCCTATACCACCTTTGCCAGACACGTGGCAAGGCACACATTAGGTGTGGTACACAGCATGGCATACATTATTGAACCTATGGATGAGGCATAGGGAATGACTTTCATTCTCTCTCTATCTTCTGCCGTGGTCGAGCTTTGAGTCTTACTCAACTTTACACCTTACAATACAGGCAAGAACTCCTTCTTTGACTGATCCATTTTGAACTCCTTCAAAATCTTGTCAAGGTATGTACTCATTGAAAGTCTTATCAAGCGTCTTGATCTATCTCTATAGATCTTGATGCCCAATATATAAGAAGCTTCACCGAGGTCTTTCATTCAAGTATCCTTTTATGCCATCTAGAAATTCTATATCATTTCCAATTAACAATATGTCATCCACATATAATATTAGAAATGCTACAGAGCTCCCACTCACTTTCTTGTAAATACAGGCTTCACCGTAAGTCTGTACAAAACCATATGCTTTGATCACCTCATCAAAGCGTATATTCCAACTCCGAGATGCTTGCACCAGTCCATAGATGGATCGCTGGAGCTTGCACACTTTGTTAGCACCCTTAGGATCGACAAAACCTTCTGGTTGCATCATATACAACTCTTCTTTGAGAAAACCATTAAGGAATGCAGTTTTGACATCCATTTGCCAGATCATAAAATGCGGCAATTGCTAACATGATTCGGACAGACTTAAGCATCGCTACGGGTGATAAAGTCTCATCGTAGTCAACCCCTTGAACTTGTCGAAAACCTTTCATGACAAGTCGAGCTTTGTAGACAGTGATATTACCATCAGTGTTTGTCTTCCTCTTAAAAATCCATTTATTCTCAATGGCTTGCCGATCATCAGGCAAGTCCACCAAAGTCCATACTTTGTTCTCATACATGGATCCTATCTCAGATTTCATGGCCTGAAGCCATTTGTCGGAATCTGGGCTCATCATAGCTTCTTCATAGGTCGTAGGTTCGCCGTTGTCTAACAACATGACTTCCAGAACAGGATTACCGTACCACTCTGGTGCGGAACGTACTCTGGTCGACCTACGAGGTTCAGTAGTAATTTGATCTAAAGTTTCATGATCTTCACCATTATCTTCCTCTCTTATTGGTGTAGGCATCACGGGAACGATTTTCTCTAATGAGCTACTTTCCAATTCGAGAGAAGGTACAATTACCCTCATCAAGTTCTACTTTCCTCCCACTCACTTCTTTCGAGAGAAACTCCTTCTCTAGAAAGGACCCATTCTTGGCAACAAAGACCTTGCCTTCGGATCTGTGGTAGAAGGTGTACCCACTTGTTTCTTTAGGGTATCCTATGAAGACGCAATTCTCCGCTTTGGGTTCGAGCTTATCAGGTTGAATCTTTTTCACGTAAGCATCGCATCTCCAAACTTTAAAAAACGACAGCTTAGGTTTCTTGCCAAACCACAGTTCATACGGTGTTGTCTCAACGGATTTAGACGGTGCCCTATTTAACGTGAATGCAGCTGTCTCTAATGCATAACCCCAAAACGATAGTGGCAAATCGGTAAGAGACATCATAGAATGCACCATATCCAATAAAGTACGGTTACGACGTTCAGACACACCATTACGCTGTGGTGTTCCAGGTGGCGTGAGTTGTGAAACAATTCCACATTTTCTTAATTGAAGGCCAAACTCGTAACTCAAATATTTGCCTCCGCGATCGGATCGTAGAAACTTTATTTTCTTGTTACGATGATTCTCTACTTCACTCTGAAATTCTTTAAACTTTTCAAATGTTTCAGACTTGTGTTTCATCAAGTAGATATACCCATACCTACTCAAATCATCTGTGAAGGTTAGAAAATAACGATACCCGCCGCGTGCTTCAACATTCATCGGACCGCATACATCGGTATGTATTATTTCCAACAAATCAGTAGCTCGCTCCATTGTTCCGGAGAACGGAGTTTTAGTCATCTTGCCCATGAGGCATGGTTCGCAAGTATCAAATGATTCATAATCAAGAGATTCCAAAAGTCCATCAGCATGGAGTTTCTTCATGCGCTTTACACCAATATGACCTAAACGGCAGTGCCACAAGTATGTTGCACTATCATTATCAACTTTGCATCTTTTGGCATCAATATTATGAATATGTGTATCACTACGATCGAGATTCAGCAAGAATAAACCATTCAGAAGGGTGCATGATCACGAGGGATATTATTCATATAAACAGAATAACCATTATTCTCTGACTTAAATGAATAACCGTCTTGCAATAAACAATATCCAGATATAATGTTTTATGCTCAACCCTAGCACCAAATAACCATTATTTAGGTTTAATACTAATCTCGAAGGTATTACGAGCGTGTCGATATTGATCATATCAATCTTGGAGACACTTCCAACACATATCGTCACCTCGCCCTCAGCTAGTCTCCGTTACTCTGCAGCTCCTGCTTCAAGTTACTAATATTAGCAACTGAATCGGTATAAAATACCCAGACGCTGCTACGAGCACTAGTGAGGTACATATCAATAACATGTATATCAAATATACCTTTGTTCACTTTGCCATCCTTCTTATCCGCCAAATATTTGGGGCAGTTCCGCTTCCAGTGACCAGTTCCTTTGCAGTAGAAGCACTCAGTTTCAGGCTTGGGTCCAACTTTGGGTTTCTTCGTGGGAGCGGCAGCTTGCTTGCCATTCTTCTTGAAGTTCCCCTTCTTTCCCTTGCCCTTCTTCTTGAAACTAGTGGTCTTGTTAACCATCAACACTTGATGCTCCTTCTTGATTTCTACCTCCGCCGATTTCAGCATCGCGAAGAGCTCGGGAATTGTCTTCTCCATCCCTTGCATATTATAGTTCATCACGAAGCCTTTATAGCTTGGTGGCAGTGACTGAAGAACTCTGTCAATAACACTCTCAACTGGAAGATCAATTCCCAGCTGAGTCAAGTGGTTGTGGTATCCAGACATTCTGAGTATCTGTTCACTGACAGAACTGTTCTCCTCCATCTTACAGCTGAAGAACTTGTTGGAGACTTCATATCTCTCAACCCAGGCATTAGCTTGAAATATCAATTTTAGCTCCTGGAACAACTCATATGCTCCATGGCATTCAAAACGCTTTTGTAGTCCCGGTTCTAAGCCGTGGAGCATGGCACTCTGAACTATCGAGTAGTCATCAGATCGAGCCTGCCAGGCGTTCACAACGTCTGCAGCAGCTCCTGCAGCAAGTCCATCACCTAGCGGTGCATCAAGGACATAATCCTTGTGTGCAGCAATGAGGATAATCCTCAAGTTACGGACCCAGTCCGTGTAATTGCTACCATCATCTTTCAACTAAGCTTTCTCTAGGAACGTATCAAAAACAGGGGAGCTACAACGCGAGCTATTGATCTACAACATAATTTGCAAAGACTATCAGGACTAAGTTCATGATAAATTAAGTTCAATTAATCAAATTACTAATGAACTCCCACTTAAATTAACATCCCTCAAGTTAACTAAGTGATACATGATCCAAATCAACTAGCCCATGTCCGATCATCACGTGAGATGGGATAGTCATCAATGGTGAACATCTCCATGTTGATCATATCTACTATATGACTCATGTTCGACCTTTCGGTCTCCAGTGTTCCGAGACCATGTCTGTACATGCTAGGCTCGTCAAGTTTAACCCAAGTATTCTGCTTGTGTAAAACTGGCTTACACCCGTTGTATGTGAACGTAGAATCTATCACACCCGATCATCACGAGGTGCTTCCAAACGACGAACTTTAGCAACGGTGCATACTCGGGGAGAACACTTTTATCTTGAAATTTAGTGAAGGGATCATCTTATAATGCTACCATTGTTCTAAGCAAAATAAGATGCATAAAGGATAAACATCACATGCAATCAAAATATGTGACATGATATGGCCATCATCATCTTGTGCTTTTGATCTCCATCTCCAAAGCATCATCATGATCTCCATCGTCACCGGCTCGACACCTTGATCTCCATCGTTGCGTCGTGGTCGACTCGCCAACTATTGCTTCTACAACTATTGCTAACGCATAGCGATAAAGTAAAGCAATTACATGGCGCTTGCATTTCATACAATAAAGAGACAACCATAAGGCTCCTGCCGGTTGCCGATAAATTACAAAACATGATCATCTCATACAATAACGTATATCACATCATGTCTTGACCATATCACATCACAGCATACCCCGCAAAAACAAGTTAGACGTCCTCTACTTTGTTGTTGCAAGTTTTACGTGGCTGCTACGGGCTTCTAGCAAGAACCGTTCTTACCTACGGCACAAAACCACAACGGTGATTTATCAAGTTTGCTGTTTTAACCTTCAACAAGGACCGGCCGCAGTCAAATTTGATTCAACTAAAGTAGAAGTAACAGACACCCGCCAGCCACCTTTATGCAAAACAAGTTGTATGTCTGTCGGTGGAACCGGTCTCATGTACGTGGACATGTAAGGTTGGTCCGGGCCGCTTCATCTTACAATACCACCGAATCAAAATAAGACATTGGTGGTAAGCAGTATGACGATCACCGCCCACCACTCTTTGTGTTCTACTCGTGCATATCATCTACGCATAGACCTGGCTCATGATGCCACTGTTGGGGAACGTTGCATGGAAATAAAAAAATAATTCTACGCACACGCAAGATCTATCCATGGAGATGCATAGCTACGAGAGGGGGAATGTGTCTACGTACCCTCGTAGACCGTAAGCGGAAGCGTTAGAACAACGCGGTTGATGTCGTCGAACAACTTCACGATCCAACCGACCGAGCACCGAACGTACGGCACCTCCGCGTTCAGCACACGTTCAGCTCGGTGACGTCCTCGACTTCTTGATCCAGTAAGACGGCGAGGTAGTGGATGAGTTCCGGCAGCACGACGGTGTGGTGACGGTGATGGTGATGCTATCTCCGCAGGGCTTCGCCCAAGTACTGCGAAAATATGACCGAGGGACGGAACTGTGGAGGGGGGCGCCGCACACGGCTAAGACAATGTTGTGGCTTGTTTGGGGCGCCCCCTCAACTCTATTTATATATGTGTAGGTGCTTGGAGTAGAAGGAATAGTGCCACGTGAACAGTAACCTGTGAATAGTACCATGTGCACAGTATCACGTGAATAGTAGACATGTGTACTTGGACTCCAAAGTCCAATCCTATTCCTACGAGGACTCTCCTTTTTTCCTTCCCTAGCTGCGTGGGCTTTTGAGGACTTGGGGCACCTGGCCCAATAAGGCCAGGGTGCCTCCCCTTAGCCCATGCCAGCCCTTGGGACATGGTGGACCCACTTGTGGACTTCCGGCCCCTCCGAAATCCTCCGGAACTTTCGGGAAGCTTCCCGGTACAATACCGAAAAAACTGTACCTTTTTCCGGAACCCAAAATATGACTTCCCATATATAAATCTTTACCTCTCGACCATTCCGAGACTCCTCGTGACGTCCGGGATCTCATCCGGGACTCCGAACAACATTCGGTTATCAATTCACAAAACTCATATAACACTATATCGTCAACGAACGTTAAGCGTGCGGACCCTACGGGTTCGGGAACGATGTAGATATGACCGAGATGCCTCTCCGGTCAATAATCAATAGCGGAACCTGGATGCCCATATTGGTTCCTACATATTCCACGAAGATCTTATCGGTCGAACCGCAATGACAACATACGTAATTCCCTTTGTCCGTCGGTATGTTACTTGCCCGAGATTCGATTGTCGGTATCTCCATACCTAGTTCAATCTCGTTACCGGCAAGTCTCTTTACTCGTTCCGTAATACATCATCCCGTAACTAACTCGTTAGTCACTTTTCTTGCAAGCTTCTTATGATGTGCATTACCGAGAGGGCCCAGAGATACCTCTCCGAAACACGGAGTGACAAATCCCAGTCTCGATCCATGCCAATTCAACAGACACCTTCGGAGATACCTGTAGAGCATCTTTATGATCACCCAGTTACGTTGTGACGTTTGATAGCACACAAGGTATTCCTCCGGTATCCGGGAGTTGCATGATCTCATGGTCGGAGGAACATGTATTTGACATTCAAGAAAGCAGTAGCAATAAACAGAACGATCATATGCTAAGCTAACAGATGGGTCTTGTCCATAACATCATTCTCCAATGATGCGATCCCGTTATCAAATGACAACACATGTCTATGGTTAGGAAACCTTAACCATCTTTGATCAACGAGCTAGTCTAGTAGAGGCTCACTAGGGACACGGTATTTGTTTATGTATTCACACATGTATTTAAGTTTTTGATCAATACAATTCTAGCATGAATAATAAACCTTTATCATGAAAAAGGAAATATAAAATAATAACAACTTTATTATTGCCTCTAGGGCATATTTCCATCAGTAACTGTTGGGAACGTTGCATGGAAAACAAAAAATTTTCTACGCACACGCAAGATCTATCCATGGAGATGCATAGCTACGAGAGGGGGAGTGTGTCTACGTACCCTCATAGACCGTAAGCGGAAGCGTTAGAACAACGCGGTTGATGTCGTCGAACAACTTCACGATCCAACCGACCGAGTACCGAACGTACGGCACCTCCGCGTTCATCACACGTTCAGCTCGATGACGTCCTCGACTTCTTGATCCAGCAGGACGGCGAGGTAGTGGATGAGTTCCGGCAGCACGACGGCGTGGTGACGGTGATGGTGATGCTATCTCCGCAGGGCTTCGCCCAAGCACTGCGAAAATATGACCGAGGGACGGAACTGTGGAGGGGGGGCGCCGCACACGGCTAAGACAATGTTGTTTCTCCTCTGGGGTGCCCTCTCTCCTCTATTTATATATGTGTAGGGGCTTGGAGTAGAAGGAATAGTGCCACATGAATAGTAACCGTGAATAGTACACACGTGGACTTGGACTCCAAAGTCCAATCCTATTCCTACTAGGACTCTCCCTTTTTCCTTCCCTAGCTGCGTGCGCTTTTGAGGACTTGGTGCGCCTGGCCCAATAAGGCCAGGGCGCCTCCCCTTAGCCCATGCCAGCCCTTGGGACGTGGTGGACCCACTTGTGGACTTCCGGACCCCTCCGGAATCCTCCGGAACCTTCTGGAAGCTTCCCGGTACAATACCGAAAAAACTGCACCTTTTTCCGGAACCCAAAATATGACTTCCCATATATAAATCTTTACCTCTCGACCATTCCGAGACTCCTCGTGACGTCCGGGATCTCATCCGGGACTTCGAACAATATTCTGTTACCAATTCACATAACTCATATAACACTATATCGTCAACGAACATTAAGCGTGCGGACCCTACGGGTTCGGGAATGATGTAGACATGACTGAGACGCCTCTCCGGTCAATAACCAATAGCGGAACCTGGATGCCCATATTGGTTCCTACATATTCCACGAAGATCTTATCGGTCGAACCACAATGACAACATACGTAATTCCCTTTGTCCGTCGGTATGTTACTTGCCCGAGATTCGATCGTCGGTATCTCCATACCAAGTTCAATCTCGTTACCGGCAAGTCTCTTTACTCGTTCTGTAATACATCATCCTGTAACTAACTCCTTAGTCACTTTGCTTGCAAGCTTCTTATGATGTGCTTTACCGAGAGGGCCTAGAGATACCTCTCCGAAACACGGAGTGACAAATCCCAGTCTCGATCCATGCCAACTCAACGGACACCTTCGGAGATACCTATAGAGCATCTTTATGATCACCCAGTTACGTTGTGACGTTTGATAGCACACAAGGTATTCCTCCGGTATCCGGGAGTTGCATGATCTCATGGTCTGAGGAACATGTATTTGACATTCAAGAAAGCAGTAGCAATAAACAGAACGATCATATGCTAAGCTAACGGATGGGTCTTGTCCATCACATCATTCCCCTAATGATGTGATCCCGTTATCAAATGACAACTCATGTCTATGGTTAGGAAACCTTAACCATCTTTGATCAACGAGCTAGTCTAGTAGAGGCTCACTAGGGACATGGTATTTGTTTAAGTATTCACACATGTATTTAAGTTTCCGGTCAATACAATTCTAGCATGAATAATAAACCTTTATCATGAACAAGGAAATATAAAATAATAACAACTTTATTATTGCCTCTAGGGCATATTTCCATCAGTCTCCCACTTGCACTAGAGTCAATAATCAAGATTACATAGTAATGAATCTAACACCCATGGAGTCTTGGTGCTGATCTTGTTTTGCTCGTGGAAGAGGCTTAGTCAACGGGTCTGCCACATTCAGATCCGTGTGTACTTTGCAAATTTCTATGTCTCCATCCTTGACATATTCACGAATAGAGTTGAAGCGTCTCTTGATGTGTTCTACAGTGGCATCAGGAGCCAGGTCTATGCGTAGATGATATGCATGAGTAGAACACAAAGAGTTGTGGGCGGTAATCGTCATACTGCTTACCACCGATGTCTTATTTTGATTCGGCATTATTGTAAGATGAAGCGGCCCGGACCAACCTTACATGTCCACGTACATGAGACCGGTTCCACCGACAGACATGCAATTTGTTTTGCATAAAGGTGGCTGGCGGGTGTCTGTTTATCCTACTTTAGTTGAATCGAATTTGACTGCGGTCGGTCCTTGGTGAAGGTTAAAACAGCAAACTTGATAAATCACCATTGTGGTTTTGTGCTGTAGGTAAGAACGGTTCTTGCTAGAAGCACGTAGCAGCCACGTAAAACTTGCAACAACAAAGTAGAGGACGTCTAACTTGTTTTTGCAGGGTATGCTGTAATGTGATATGGTCAAGACATGATGTGATATACTTTGCTGTATGAGATGATCATGTTTTCTAATTTATCGGCAACCGGCAGGAGCCTTATGGTTGTCTCTTTATTGTATGAAATGCAAGCGCCATGTAATTGCTTTACTTTATCGCTAGGCGCTAGCAATAGTTGTAGAAGCAATAGTTGGCGAGACGACCACGACGCAACGATGGAGATCAAGGTGTCGAGCCGGTGACGATGGAGATCATGACGATGCTTTGGAGATGGAGATCAAAAGCACAAGATGATGGCCATATCATGTCACATATTTTGATTGCATGTGATGTTTATCCTTTATGCATCTTATTTTGCTTAGAACGACGGTAGCATTATAAGATGATCCCTTCACTAAATTTCAAGATAAAAGTGTTCTCCCCGAGTATGCATCGTTGCTAAAGTTCGTCGTTTCGAAGCACCTCGTGATGATCGGGTGTGATAGATTCTACGTTCACATACAACGGGTGTAAGCCAGTTTTACACAAGCACAATACTTGGGTTAACCTTGACGAGCCTAGCATGTACAGACATGGTCTCGGAACACTGGAGACCGAAAGGTCAAACATGAGTCATATAGTAGATATGATCAACATGGAGATGTTCACCATTGATGACTATCCCATCTCACGTGATGATCGGATATGGGCTAGTTGATTTGGATCATGTATCACTTAGTTAACTTGAGGGATGTTAATTTAAGTAGGAGTTCATTAAGTAATTTGATTAATTGAACTTAATTTATCATGAACTTAGTCTTGATAGTTTTTGCATATCTATGTTGTAGATAAATGGCCCATGCTACTGTTCCGTTGAATTTTAATGCGTTCCTAGAGAAAGCTAAGTTGAAAGATGATGATAGGAACTACACGAGCTGGGTCCGTAACTTGAGGATTATCCTGATTGCTGCACAGAAGAATTATGTCCTTGATGCACCGCTAGGTGATGGACCTGCTGTAGGAGCTGCTGCAGACGTTGTGAACGCCTGGCAAGCTCGATCTGATGACTACTCGATAGTTCAGTATGCCATGCTCTACGGCTTAGAACCGGGACTGCAAAAGCGTTTTGAATGCCACGGAGCATATGAGATGTTCGAAGATCTGAAATTGATATTTCAAGCTAATGCCCGGGTTGAGAGATATGAAGTCTCCAACAAGTTCTTTAGCTGTAAGATGGAGGAGAACAGTTCTGTCAGTGAACACATACTCAGAATGTCTGGGTACCACAACCACTTGACTCCGCTGGGAATTGATCTTCCGGTTGAGAGTGTTATTGACAGAGTTCTTCAGTCACTGCCACCAAGCTATAAAGGCTTCGTGATGAACTATAATATGCAAGGGATGGAGAAGACAATTCCCGAGCTCTTCGCGATGCTGAAATCAGCGGAGGTAGAAATCAAGAAGGAGCATCAAGTGTTGATGGTTAACAAGACCACTAGTTTCAAGAAAAAGGGCAAGGGAAAGAAGGGGAACTTCAAGAAGAACGGCAAGCAAGTTGCCACTCCCACGAAGAAACCCAAAACTGGACCCAAGCCTGAAACTGAGTGCTTCTACTGCAAAGGGATTGGTCACTGGAAGCGGAACTACCCCAAGTATTTGGCGGATAAGAAGGATGGCAAAGTGAGCAAAGGTATATTTGATATACATGTTATTGATGTGTTCCTTACTAAAGCTCACAGTAGCGCCTGGGTATTTGATACTGGTTCGGTTGCTCATATTTGTAACTCAAAACAGGAGCTACGGAATAAGCGAAGATTGGCTAAGGACGAGGTGACGATGCGCGTCGGGAATGGTTCCAAGGTTGATATGATCGCCGTCGGCACGCTACCTCTACATCTACCTTCTGGATTAGTTTTAGACCTCAATAATTGTTATTTGGTGCCAGCTTTGAGCATGAACATTATATGTGGATCTTGTTTATTGCGAGACGGTTATTCATTTAAGTCAGAGAATAATGGTTGTTCTATTTATATGAGTAACATCTTTTATGGTCACGCACCTTTTGTGAATGGTCTATTCTTGTTGAATCTCGATCGTAGTGATACAAATATTCATAATATTGATGCCAAAAGATGCAAAGTTGATAATGATAGTGCAACATACTTGTGGCACTGCCGTTTAGGTCATATTGGTGTAAAGCACATGAAGAAACTCCATGCGGATGGACTTTTGGAATCTCTTGATTATGAATCATTTGATACTTGCGAACCATGCCTCATGGGCAAGATGACAAAAACTCCGTTCTCCGGAACAATGGAGCGAGCTATTGATTTGTTGGAAATAATACATACCGATGTATGCGGTCCGATAAATATTGAAGCACGCGGCGGGTATCGTTATTTTCTAACCTTCACAGAAGATTTGAGTAGATATGGGTATATCTACTTGATGAAACACAAGTCTGAAACATTTGAAAAGTTCAAAGAATTTCAGAGTGAAGTAGAGAATCGTCGTAATAAGAAAATAAAGTTTCTACGATCTGATCGCGGAGGCGAATATTTGAGTTACGAGTTTGGCCTTCATTTAAGAAAATGTGGAATTGTTTTACAACTCACGCCACCTGGAACACCACATCGTAATGGTGTGTCCGAACGTCGTAACTGTACTTTATTGGATATGGTGCGTTCTATGATGTCTCTTACTGATTTGCCACTATCGTTTTGGGGTTATGCATTAGAGACAGCTGCATTCACGTTAAATAGGGCACCGTCTAAATCCGTTGAGACGACACCGTATGAACTATGGTTTGGCAAGAAACCTAAGGTGTCGTTTCTTAAAGTTTGGGGATGCGATGCTTATGTGAAGAAGCTTCAACCTGATAAGCTCGAACCCAAAGCGGAGAAGTGCGTCTTCATAGGATACTCTAAAGTAACAATTGGGTACACCTTCTACCACAGATCTGAAGGCAAGGTCTTTGTTGCCAAGAATGGGTCCTTTATAGAGAAGGCGTTTCTCTCGAAAGAAGTGAGTGGGAGGAAAGTAGAATTTGATGAGGTAATTGTACCTTCTCTCGAATTGGAAAGTAGCTCATCAGAGAAAACCGTTCCCGTGATGCCTACACCAATAAGAGAGGAAGATAATGATAAAGATCATGAAACTTCAGATCAAGTTACTACTGAACTTCGTAGGCCAACCAGAGTACGTTCCGCACCAGAGTGGTACGGTAATCCTGTTCTGGAAGTTATGTTGTTAGACAACGGCGAACCTACGAACTATGAAGAAGCTATGATAAGCCCGGATTCCGACAAATGGCTTGAGGCCAAGGAATCTGAGATAGGATCCATGTATGAGAACAAAGTGTGGACTTTGGTGGACTTGTCCGATGATCGGCAAGCCATTGAGAATAAATGGATTTTTAAGAGGAAGAGGGATGCTGATGGTAATATCACTATCTACAAAGCTCGACTTGTCGCGAAAGGTTTTCGACAAGTTCAAGGGGTTGACTACGATGAGACTTTATCACCCGTAGCGATGCTTAAGTCTGTCCGAATCATGTTAGCAATTGCCGCATTTTATGATTATGAAATCTGGCAAATGGATGTCAAAACTGCATTCCTTAATGGTTTTCTCAAAGAAGAGTTGTATATGATGCAACCACAAGGTTTTGCCGATCCTAAGGGTGCTAACAAAGTGTGCAACCTCCAGCGATCCATCTATGGACTAGTGCAAGCATCTCGGAGTTGGAATATACGCTTTGATGAGGTGATCAAAGCATATGGTTTTGTACAGACTTACGGTGAAGCCTGTATTTACAAGAAAGTGAGTGGGAGCTCTGTAGCATTTCTAATATTATATGTGGAAGACATATTGTTGATTGGAAATGATATAGAATTTCTGGATGGCATAAAGGGATACTTGAATAAGAATTTTTCAATGAAAGACCTCGGTGAAGCTGCTTATATATTGGGCATCAAGATCTATAGGGATAGATCAAGACGCTTGATAGGACTTTCACAAAGCACATACCTTGACAAAGTTTTGAAGAAGTTCAAAATGGATCAGTCAAAGAAAGGGTTCTTGCCTGTCTTGCAAGGTGTGAAGTTGAGTCAGACTCAATGCCCGACCACGGCAGAAGATATAGAGAAAATGAAAGTCATTCCCTATGCCTCAGCCATAGGTTCTATTATGTAAGCCATGCTGTGTACCAGACCTGATGTGTGCCTTGCCATAAGTTTGGCAGGGAGGTACCAGAGTAATCCAGGAGTGGATCACTGGACAGCGGTCAAGAATATCCTGAAGTACCTGAAAAGGACCAAGGACATGTTTCTCGTTTATGGAGGTGACAAAGAGCTCGTCGTAAAGGGTTACGTCGATGCAAGCTTCGACACTGATCCGGATGACTCTAAGTCACAAACCGGATACGTATTTATATTAAATGGTGGAGCTGTCAGTTGGTGCAGTTCCAAGCAGAGCGTCGTGGCGGGATCTACGTGTGAAATGGAATACATAGCTGCTTCGGAAGCAGCACATGAAGGAGTCTGGATGAAGGAGTTCATATCCGATCTAGGTGTAATACCTAGTGCATCCGGTCCAATGACAATCTTTTGTGACAACACTGGAGCAATTGCCATAGCCAAGGAGCCCAGGTTTCACAAGAAGACCAAACACATCAAGAGATGCTTCAACTCCATTCGTGAATATGTCAAGGATGGAGACATAGAAATTTGCAAAGTACACATGTATCTGAATGTGGCAGACCCGTTGACTAAGCCTCTTCCACGAGCAAAACATGATCAGCACCAAGACTCCATGGGTGTTAGATTCATTACTATGTAATCTAGATTATTGACTCTAGTGCAAGTGGGAGACTGATGGAAATATGCCCTAGAGGCAATAATAAAGTTGTTATTATTTTATATTTCCTTGTTCATGATAAAGGTTTATTATTCATGCTACAATTGTATTGACCGGAAACTTAAATACATGTGTGAATACATAAACAAATACCGTGTCCCTAGTGAGCCTCTACTAGACTAGCTCGTTGATCAAAGATGGTTAAGGTTTCCTAACCATAGACATGAGTTGTCATTTGATAACGGGATCACATCATTAGGAGAATGATGTGATGGACAAGACCCATCCGTTAGCTTAGCATATGATCGTTCTGTTTATTGCTACTGCTTTCTTGAATGTCAAATACATGTTCCTCAGACCATGAGATCATGCAACTCTCGGATACCGGAGGAATACCTTGTGTGCTATCAAACGTCACAACGTAACTGGGTGAAAAGAAAGATGCTCTACAGATATCTCCGAAGGTGTCCGTTGAGTTGGCATGGATCGAGACTGGGATTTGTCACTTCGTGTTTCGGAGAGGTATCTCTGGGCCCTCTCGGTAATGCACATCATAAGAAGCTTGCAAGCAAAGTGACTAAGGAGTTAGTTACGGGATGATGTATTATGGAACGAGTAAAGAGAGTTGCCGGTAACGAGATTGAACTAGCTATGGAGATACCGACGATCGAATCTCGGGCAAGTAACATACCGACGGACAAAGGGAATTACGTATGTTGTCATTGCGGTTCGACCGATAAGATCTTCGTGGAATATGTAGGAACCAATATGAGCATCCAGGTTCCGCTATTTGTTATTGGCCGGAGAGGCGTCTCAGTCATGTCTACATCATTCCCGAACCCGTAGGGTCCGCACGCTTAACGTTTGTTGACGATATAGTGTTATATGAGTTATGTGAATTGGTAACCGAATATTGTTCGGAGTCCCGGATGAGATCCCGGATGTCACGAGGAGTCTTGGAATGGTCGAGAGGTAAAGATTTATATATGGGAAGTCATATTTTGGGTTCCGGAAAAAGGTGCAGCTTTTTCGATATTGTACCGGGAAGTTTCCAAAAGGTTCCGGAGGATTCCGGAAGGGTCCGGAAGTCCACAAGTGGGTCCACCACGTCCCAAGGGCTGGCATGGGCTAAGGGGAGGCGCCCTGGCCTTATTGGGCCAGGCGCACCAAGTCCTCAAAAGCCCACGCATCTAGGGAAGGAAAAAGGGAGAGTCCTAGTAGGAATAGGATTGGACTTTGGAGTCCAAGTCCACGTGTGTACTATTCATGGTTACTGTTCACGTGGCACTATCCTTCTACTCCAAGCCCCTACACATATATAAATAGAGGAGAGGGGGCGCCCCAAAGGATACACAACATTGTCTTAGCCGTGTGCGGCGCCCCCCTCCACAGTTCCGTCCCTCGGTCATATTTTCGCAGTGTTTGGGCAAAGCCCTGCGGAGATAGCATCACCATCACCGTCACCACGCCGTCGTGCTGCCGGAACTCATCCACTACCTCACCGTCTTGCTGGTTAAAGAAGTCGGGGACGTCACCGAGCTGAACGTGTGCTGAACGCGGAGGTGTCGTACGTTCGGTACTCGGTCGGTTGGATCGTGAAGTTGTTCGACGACATCAACCGCGTTGTTCTAACGCTTCCGCTTACGGTCTACGAGGGTACGTAGACACACTCCCCCCCTCGTAGCAATGCATCTCCATGGATAGATCTTGCGTGTGCGTAGAATTTTTTTTGTTTTCCATGCAACGTTTCCCAACAGTGGTAAATTTTCTACGCACACGCAAGATCTATCCATGGAGATGCATAGCTACGAGAGGGGGAGTGTGTCTACGTACCCTCGTAGACCGTAAGTGGAAGCGTTAGAACAACGCGGTTGATGTCGTCGAACAACTTCACGATCCAACCGACCGAGCACCGAACGTACGGCACCTCCGCGTTCAGCACACGTTCAGCTCGGTGACGTCCTCGACTTCTTGATCCAGCAAGACGGCGAGGTAGTGGATGAGTTCCAGAAGCACGACGGCGTGGTGACGGTGATGGTGATGCTATCTCCGCAGGGCTTCGCCCAAGTACTGCGAAAATATGACCGAGGGACGGAACTGTGGAGGGGGGCGCCGCACACGGCTAAGACAATGTTGTGGCTTGTTTGGGGCGCCCCCTCTCCTCTATTTATATATGTGTAGGGGCTTGGAGTAGAAGGAATAGTGCCACGCGAACAGTACCACGTGAACAGTACCACATGAATAGTACACACGTGGACTTGGACTCCAAAGTCCAATCCTATTCCTACTAGGACTCTCCTTTTTTCCTTCCCTAGCTGCGTGGGCTTTTGAGGACTTGGTGCGCCTGGCCCAATAAGGCCAGAGCACGTCCCCTTAGCCCATCCCAGCCCTTGGGATGTGGTTGACCCACTTGTGGACTTCCGGACCCCTCCGGAATCCTCCGGAACCTTCTGGAAGCTTCCCGGTACAATACCGAAAAAATTGCACCGTTTTCCGGAACCCAAAATATGACTTCCCATATATAAATCTTTACCTCTCGACCATTCCGAGACTCCTCATGACGTCCAGGATCTCATCCGGGACTCGGAACAACTTTCGGTTACCAATTCACATAACTCATATAACACTATATCGTCAACGAACGTTAAGCGTGCGGACCCTACGGGTTCGGGAATGATGTAGACATGACCGAGACGCCTCTCCGGTCAATAATAAATAGCGGAACCTGGATGCCCATATTGGTTCCTACATATTCCACGAAGATCTTATCGGTCGAACCGCAATGACAACATACGTAATTTCTTTTGTCCGTCGGTATGTTACTTGCCCGAGATTCGATCGTCGGTATCTCCATACCTAGTTCAATCTCGTTATCGGCAAGTCTCTTTACTCGTTCCGTAATACATCATCGCGTAACTAACTCGTTAGTCACTTTGCTTGCAAGCTTCTTATGATGTGCATTACCGAGAGGGCCCAGAGATACCTCTCCGAAACACGGAGTGACAAATCCCAGTCTCAATCCATGCCAACTCAACAGACACCTTCGGAGATACCTATAAAGCATCTTTATGATCACCCAGTTACGGTGTGATGTTTGATAGCACACAAGGTTTTCCTCCGGTATCCGGGAGTTGCATGATCTCATGGTCGGAGGAATATGTATTTGACATTCAAGAAAGCAGTAGCAATAAACAGAACGATCATATGCTAAGCTAACAGATGGGTCTTGTCCATCACATCATTCTCCTAATGATGTGATCCCGTTATCAAATGACAACTCATGTCTATGGTTAGGAAACCTTAACCATCTTTGATCAACGAGCTAGTCTAGTAGAGGCTCACTAGGGACACGGTATTTGTTTATGTATTCACACATGTATTTAAGTTTCCGGTCAATACAATTCTAGCATGAATAATAAATCTTTATCATGAACAAGGAAATATAAAATAATAACAACTTTATTATTGCCTCTAGGGCATATTTCCATCAGTCTCCCACTTGCACTAGAGTCAATAATTTAGTTCACATCGCCATGTGATTAACACCCAAGAGTTCACTAGAGTCAATAATCTAGTTCACATCACCATGTGATTAACACTCAAAGAGTTCTAAGGTGTGATCATGTTTTGATCGTGAGAGAGAATTTTAGTCAATGGGTCTGCAATATTCAGACCCATGTGTACTTTGCAAATCCTTATGTCATACTGTAGATGCTGCTATCACGCTTTACTTGGAGCTATTCCAAATGACTGCTCCATTATACGTATCCGGTTTGCTACTCAGAGATATCCAGATTGGTGTCAAAGCTTGCATCGACGTAACCCTTTACGACGAACTCTTTATCACCTCCATAATCGAGAAACATTTCCTTAGTCCTTTAGTTACTAAGGATAATTTTGACCGCTGTCCGGTGATCCACTCCTGGATCACTCTTGTACCCCCTTTGCCAGACACGTGGCAAGGCACACATTAGGTGTGGTACACAGCATGGCATACATTATAGAACCTATGGCTGAGGCATAGGGAATGACTTTCATTCTCTCTCTATCTTCTGCCGTGGTCGAGCTTTGAGTCTTACTCAACTTTACACCTTACAATACAGGCAAGAACTCCTTCTTTGACTGATCCATTTTGAACTCCTTCAAAATCTTGTCAAGGTATGTACTCATTGAAAGTCTTATCAAGCGTCTTGATCTATCTCTATAGATCTTGATGCCCAATATATAAGCAGCTTCACTGAGGTCTTTCATTCAAGTATCCTTTTATGCCATCTAGAAATTCTATATCATTTCCAATCAACAATATGTCATCCACATATAATATTAGAAATGCTACAGAGCTCCCACTCACTTTCTTGTAAATACTGGCTTCACCGTAAGTCTGTACAAAACCATATGCTTTGATCACCTCATCAAAGCGTATATTCCAACTCCGAGATGCTTGCACCAGTCCATAGATGGATCGCTGGAGCTTGCACATTTTGTTAGCAACCTTAGGATCGACAAAACCTTCTGGTTGCATCATATACAACTCTTCTTTGAGAAAACCATTAAGGAATGCATTTTGACATCCATTTGCCAGATTTCATAATCATAAAATGCGGCAATTGCTAACATGATTCGGACAGACTTAAGCATCGCTACGGGTGATAAAGTCTCATCGTAGTCAACCCCTTGAACTTGTCGAAAACCTTTCGCGACAAGTCGAGCTTTGTGGACCGTGATATTACCATCAGCATCTGTCTTCCTCTTAAAAATCCATTTATTCTCAATGGCTTGCCGATCATCGGGCAAGTCCACCAAAGTCCACACTTTGTTCTCATACATGGATAATATCTCAGATTTCTTGGCCTCAAGCCATTTGTCGGAATCCGGGCTCATCATAGCTTCTTCATAGTTCGTAGGTTCGCCGTTGTCTAACAACATAACTTCCAGAACAGGATTACGGTACCACTCTGGTGCAGAACGTACTCTGGTCGACCTACGAAGTTCAGTAGTAACTTGATCTGAAGTTTCATGATATTTATCATTATCTTCCTCTCTTATTGGTGTAGGCATCATGGGAACGGTTTTCTCTGATGAGCTACTTTCCAATTCGAGAGAAGGTACAATTACCTCATCAAGTTCTACTTTCCTCCCACTCACTTCTTTCGAGAGAAACTCCTTCTCTAGAAAGGACCCATTTTTGGCAACAAAGACCTTGCCTTCGGATCTGTGGTAGAAGGTGTACCCAATTGTTTCTTTAGGGTATCCTATGAAGACGCACTTCTCCGCTTTGGGTTCGAGCTTATCAGGTTGAAGTTTTTTCACATAAGCATCGCATCCCCAAACTTTAAGAAACGACAGCTTAGGTTTCTTGCCAAACCATAGTTCATACGGTGTCGTGTCAACGGATTTAGACGGTGCCCTATTTAACGTGAATGCAGCTGTCTCTAATGCATAACCCCAAAACGATAGTGGCAAATCGGTAAGAGACATCATAGAACGCACCATATCCAATAAAGTACGGTTACGACGTTCGGACACACCATTACGCTGTGGTGTTCCAGGTGGCGTGAGTTGTGAAACAATTCCACATTTTCTTAAATGAAGGCCAAACTCGTAACTCAAATATTCGCCTCCGCGATCAGATCGTAGAAACTTTATTTTCTTGTTACGATGATTCTCTACTTCACTCTGAAATTCTTTGAACTTTTCAAATGTTTCAGACTTGTGTTTTATCAAGTAGATATACCCATATCTACTCAAATCATCTGTGAAGGTTAGAAAATAACGATACCCGCCGCGTGCTTCAACATTCATCGGACCGCATACATCGGTATGTATTATTTCCAACAAATTAGTAGCTCGCTCCATTGTTCTGGAGAACGGAGTTTTAGTCATCTTGCCCATGAGGCATGGTTAGCAAGTATCAAATGATTCATAATCAAGAGATTCCAAAAGTCCATCCGCATGGAGTTTCTTCATGCGCTTTACACCAATATGACCTAAACGGCAGTGCCACAAGTATGTTGCACTGTCATTATCAACTTTGCATCTTTTGGCATCAATATTATGAATATGTGTATCACTACGATCGAGATTCAACAAGAATAGACCATTCACAAAAGGTGCGTGACCATAAAAGATGTTACTCATATAAATAGAACAACCATTATTCTCTGATTTAAATGAATAATCGTCTCGCAATAAACAAGATCCAGATATAATGTTCATGCTCAACGCTGGCACCAAATAACAATTATTGAGGTCTAAAACTAATCCCGAAGGTAGATGTAGAGGTAGCGTGCCGACGGCGATCACATCAACCTTGGAACCATTCCCGACGCGCGTCGTCACCTCGTCCTTAGCCAATCTTTGCTTATTCCGTAGCTCCTGTTTCGAGTTACAAATATGAGCAACCAAACCAGTATCAAATACCCAGGCGCTACTGTGAGCTTTAGTAAGGAACACATCAATAACATGTATATCAAATATACCTTTGCTCACTTTGCCATCCTTCTTATCCGCCAAATACTTGGGGTAGTTCCGCTTCCAGTGACCAATCCCTTTGCAGTAGAAGCACTCAGTTTCAGGCTTGGGTCCAGTTTTGGGTTTCTTCGTGGGAGTGGCAACTTGCTTGCCGTTCTTCTTGAAGTTCCCCTTCTTTCCCTTGCCCTTTTTCTTGAAACTAGTGGTCTTGTTAACCATCAACACTTGATGCTCCTTCTTGATTTCTACCTCCGCTGATTTCAGCATCGCGAAGAGCTCGGGAATTGTCTTCTCCGTCCCTTGCATGATATCGTTCATCACGAAGCCTTTATAGCTTGGTGGCAGTGACTGAAGAACTCTGTCAATAACACTCTCAACCGGAAGATGAATTCCCAGCTGAGTCAAGTGGTTGTGGTATCCAGACATTCTGAGTATGTGTTCACTGATAGAACTGTTCTCCTCCATCTTACAGCTGAAGAACTTGTTGGAGACTTCATATCTCTCAACCCGGGCATTAGCTTGAAATATAAATTTCAGCTCTTGGAACATCTCATATGCTCCGTGGCGTTCAAAACGCTTTTGTAGTCCTGGTTCTAAGCCGTAGAGCATGGCACACTGAACTATCGAGTAGTCATCAGATCGAGCCTGCCAGGCGTTCACAACATCTGCAGCAGCTCCTGCAGCAGCTCCTGCACCTAGCGGTGCATCAAAGACATAATTCTTCTATGCAGCAATGAGGATAATCCTCAAGTTACGGACCCAGTCCGTGTAGTTGCTACCATCATCTTTCAACTTAGCTTTCTCTAGGAACGCATTAAAATTCAACGGAACAGTAGCACGGGCCATTTATCTACAACATAGATATCTAAAAACTATCAAGACTAAGTTCATGATAAATTAAGTTCAATTAATCAAATTACTAATGAACTCCCACTTAAATTAATATCCCTCAAGTTAAATAAGTGATACATGATCCAAATCAACTAACCCATGTCCGATCATCACGTGAGATGGGGTAGTCATCAATGGTGAACATCTCCATGTTGATCATATCTACTATATGACTCATGTTCGACCTTTCGGTCTCCAGTGTTCCGAGACCATGTCTATACATGCTAGGCTCGTCAAGTTTAACCCAAGTATTCTGCTTGTGTAAAACTGGCTTACACCCGTTGTATGTGAACGTAGAATCTATCACACCCGATCATCACGAGGTGCTTCAAAACGACGAACTTTAGCAACGGTGCATACTTAGGGAGAACACTTTTATCTTGAAATTTAGTGAAGGGATCATCTTATAATGCTACCGTCGTTCTAAGCAAAATAAGATGCATAAAGGATAAACATCACATGTAATCAAAATATGTGACATGATATGGCCATCATCATCTTGTGCTTTTGATCTCCATCTCCAAAGCACCGTCATGATCTCCATCGTCACCGGCTCGACACCTTGATCTCCATCATTGCGTCGTGGTCGTCTCGCCAACTATTGCTTCTACAACTATTGCTAACGCATAGCGATAAAGTAAAGCAATTACATGGCGCTTGCATTTCATACAATAAAGAGACAACCATAAGGCTCTTGCTGGTTGCCGATAAATTACAAAACATGATCATCTCATACAACAACGTATATCACATCATGTCTTGACCATATCACATCACAGCATACCCTGCAAAAACAAGTTAGACGTCCTCTACTTTGTTGTTGCAAGTTTTACGTGGCTGCTACGGGTTTCTAGCAAGAACCGTTCTTACCTACGGAAAAACAACCACAACGGTGAATTATCAAGTTTGCTATTTTAACCTTCTTCAAGGACCGGCCGTAGTCAAATTCGATTCAACTAAAGAAGGAGAAACAGACACCCGCCAGCCACCTTTATGCAAAACAAGTTGCATGTCTATCGGTGGAACCGGTCTCATGTACGTGGACTTGTAAGGTTGGTCCGGGCCGCTTCATCTTACAATACCGCTGAATCAAAATAAGACGTTGGTGGTAAGCAGTATGACGATCATCGCCCACAACTCTTTGTGTTCTACTCGTGCATATCATCTATGCATAGACCTGGCTCATGATGCCACTGTTGGGGAACGTTGCATGGAAAACAAAAAAATTTCAACGCACACGCAAGATCTATCCATGGAGATGCATAGCTACGACAGGGGGAGTGTGTCTACGTACCCTCGTAGACCGTAAGCGGAAGCGTTAGAACAAGAAGTTGATGTCGCCGAACAACTTCACGATCCAACCGACCGAGTACCGAACGTACGGCACCCCCGCGTTCAGCACACGTTCAGCTCGGTGACGTCCTCGACTTCTTGATCCAGCAAGATGGTGAGGTAGTGGATGAGTTCCGGTAGCACGACGACGTGGTGACGGTGATGGTGATGCTATCTACGCAGGGCTTCGCCCAAGCACTGCGAAAATATGACCGAGGGACGGAACTGTGGAGGGGGGCGCCGCACACGGCTAAGACAATGTTGTGTGTATCCTTGGGGCGCCCCCTCTCCTCTATTTAAATATGTGTAGGGTGTTGGAGTAGAAGGAATAGTGCCACGTGAACAGTACCCATGAATAGTACACACGTGGACTTAGACTCCAAAGTCCAATCCTATTCCTACTAGGACTCTCCCTTTTTCCTTCCCTAGCTGCATGGGCTTTTGAGGACTTGGTGCACCTGGCCCAATAAGGTCAGGGCACCTCCCCTTAGCCCATGCCAGCCCTTGGGACGTGGTGGACCCACTTGTGGACTACCGGACCCCTCCGGAATCCTCCGGAACCTTCTGGAAGCTTCCCAGTACAATACCGAAAAAACTGCACCTTTTTCCGGAACCAAAAATATGACTTCCCATATATAAATCTTTACCTCTCGACCATTTCGAGACTCCTCGTGACGTACGGGATCTCATCTGGGACTCCGAACAATATTCAGTTACCAATTCGCATAACTCACATAACACTATATCGTCAACGAACGTTAAGCGTGCGGACCCTACGGGTTCGGGAATGATGTAGACATGACTGAGACGCCTCTCCGGTCAAAAACCAATAGTGGAACCTGGATGCCCATATTGGTTCCTACATATTCTATGAAGATCTTATCGGTCGAACCACAATGACAACATACGTAATTCCCTTTGTCCGTCGGTATGTTACTTGCCCGAGATTCGATCGTCGGTATCTCCATACCTAGTTCAATCTCGTTACCGGCAAGTCTCTTTTGTAGTCCCGGTTCTAAGCCGTAGAGCATGGCACACTGAACTATCGAGTAGTCATCAGATCGAGCCTACCAGGCGTTCACAATGTCTGCAACAGCTCCTGCAGCAGGTCCATCACCTAGCGGTGCATCAAGGACATAATTCTTCTGTGCAGCAATGAGGATAATCCTCAAGTTACGGACCCAGTCCGTGTAGTTGCTACCATCATCTTTCAACTTAGCTTTCTCTAGGAACGCATTAAAATTCAACGGAACAGAAGCACGGGCAATTTATCTACAACATAGATATGCAAAAACTATCAAGACTAAGTTCATGATAAATTAAGTTCAATTAATCAAATTACTAATGAACTCCCACTTAAATTAACATCCCTCAAGTTAACTAAGTGATACATGATCCAAATCAACTAGCCCATGTCCGATCATCATGTGAGATGGGATAGTCATCAATGGTGAACATCTCCATGTTGATCATATCTACTACATGACTCATGTTCAACCTTTCGGTCTCCAGTGTTCCGAGACCATGTCTGTACATGCTAGGCTCGTCAAGTTTAACCCAAGTATTCTGCTTGTGTAAAACTGGCTTACACCCGTTGTATGTGAACGTAGAATCTATCACACCTGATCATCACGAGGTGCTTCGAAACGACGAACTTTAGCAACGGTGCATACTCGGGGAGAACACTTTTATCTTGAAATTTAGTGAAGGGATCATCTTATAATGCTACCGTCGTTCTAAGCAAAATAAGATACATAAAGGATAAACATCACATGCAATCAAAATATGTGACATGATATGGCCATCATCTTGTGCTTTTGATCTCCATCTCCAAAGCATCGTCATGATCTCCATCATCACCGGCTCGACACCTTGATCTCCATCGTTGCGTCGTGGTCGTCACGCCAACTATTGCTTCTACAACTATTGCTAACGCATAGCGATAAATTAAAGCAATTACATGGCACTTGCATTTCATACAATAAAGATACAACCATAAGGCTCCTGCCGGTTGCCGATAAATTACAAAACATGACCATCTCATACAATAACGTATATCACATCATGTCTTGACCATATCACATCACAGCATACCCTGCAAAAACAAGTTAGACGTCCTCTACTTTGTTGTTACAAGTTTTACGTGGCTGCTATGGGCTTCTAGCAAGAACCGTTCTTACCAACGGCACAAAACAACAACGGTGATTTATCAAGTTTGCTGTTTTAACCTTCAACAAGGACCGGCCGCAGTCAAATTCGATTCAACTAAAGTAGGAGAAACAGACACCCGCCAGCCACCTTTATGCAAAACAACTTGCATGTCTGTCGGTGGAACCGGTCTCATGTACGTGGACATGTAAGGTTGGTCCGGGCCGCTTCATCTTACAATACCGCCGAATCAAAATAAGACGTTGGTGGTAAGCAGTATGACGATCACCGCCCACAACTCTTTGTGTTCTACTCGTGCATATCATCTACGCATAGACCTAGCTCATGATGCCACTGTTGGGGAACGTTGCATGGAAAACAAAAAAAAATTCTACGCACACGCAAGATCTATCCATGGAGATGCATAGCTATGAGAGGGGGAGTGTGTCTACGTACCCTCGTAGACCGTAAGCGGAAGCATTAGAACAACACGGTTGATGTCGTCGAACAACTTAACGATCCAACCGACCGAGCACCGAACGTACGGCACCTCTGCGTTCAGCACACGTTCAGCTCGGTGACGTCCTCGACTTCTTGATCCAGCAAGATGGTGAGGTAGTGGATGAGTTCCGGCAGCACGACGGCGTGGTGACGGTGATGGTGATGCTATCTCCGCAGGGCTTCGCCTAAGCACTACGAAAATATGACCGATGTTGTGTCTCCTTTTGGGGCGCCCCCTCTCCTCTATTTATATATGTGTAGGGGCTTGGAGTAGAAGGAATAGTGCCACGTGAACAGTAACCGTGAATAGTACACACGTGGACTTGGACTCCAAAGTCCAATCCTATTCCTACTAGGACTCTCCCTTTTTCCTTCCCTAGCTGCGTGGGCTTTTGAGGACTTGGTGCGCCTGGCCCAATAAGGCCAGGGCGCCTCCCCTTAGCCTATGCCAGACCTTGGGACGTGGTGGACCCACTTGTGGACTTCCGGACCCCTCCGGAATCCTCCGGAACCTTTTGGAAGCTTCCCGGTACAATACCGAAAAAAACTGCACCTTTTTCCGGGACCCAAAATATGACTTCCCATATATAAATATTTACCTCTCGACCATTCCAAGACTCTTCGTGACGTCTGGGATCTCATCCGGGACTCCGAACAACATTCAGTTACCAATTCACATAACTCATATAACACTAAATCGTCAACGAACGTTAAGCGTGCGGACCCTACGGGTTCGGGAATGATGTAGACATGACCGAAACGCCTCTCCGGTCAATAACCAATAGTGGAACCTGGATGCCCATATTGGTTCCTACATATTCTACGAAGATCTTATCGGTCGAACCGCAATGACAACATACGTAATTCCCTTTGTCTGTCGGTATGTTACTTGCCCGAGATTCGATCGTCGGTATCTCCATACCTAGTTCAATCTCGTTACCGGCAAGTCTCTTTACTCGTTCCGTAATACACCATCCTGTAACTAACTCCTTAGTCACTTTGCTTGCAAGCTTCTTATGATGTGCATTACCGAGAGGGCCCAGAGATACCTCTCTGAAACACGGAGTGACAAATCCCAGTCTCGATCCATGCCAACTCAACGGACACCTTCGGAGATACCTGTAGAGCATCATTATGATCACCCAGTTACGTTGTGACGTTTGATAGCACACAAGGTATTCCTCCGGTATCCGGGAGTTGCATGATCTCATGGTCGGAGGAACATGTATTTGACATTCAAGAAAGCAGTAGCAATAAACAGAACGATCATATGCTAAGCTAACAGATGGGTCTTGTCCATCACATCATTCTCCTAATGATGTCATCCCATAACTAACTCCTTAGTCACTTTGCTTGCAAGCTTCTTATGATGTGCATTACCGAGAGGGCCCAGAGATACCTCAACGAAACACGGAGTGACAAATCCCAGTCTCGATCCATGCCAACTCAACGGACACCTTCGGAGATACCTGTAGAGCATCTTTATGATCACCCAGTTACGTTGTGACGTTTGATAGCACACAAGGTATTCCTCCGGTATCCGGGATTTGCATGATCTCATGGTCTGAGGAACATGTATTTGACATTCAAGAAAGCAGTAGCAATAAACAGAACGATCATATGCTAAGATAACGGATGGGTCTTGTCCATCACATCATTCTCCTAATGATGTGATCCCGTTATCAAATGACAACTCATGTCTATGGTTAGGAAACCTTAACCATCTTTGATCAACGAGCTAGTCTAG
The DNA here is from genome assembly GCA_039707655.1 of Elymus sibiricus. Lineage (NCBI taxonomy): Eukaryota > Viridiplantae > Streptophyta > Magnoliopsida > Poales > Poaceae > Elymus > Elymus sibiricus. The sequence continues at coordinate 129,100,655 of CM077666.1, read as the reverse complement.
TAGAGGCTTACTAGGGACACGGTATTTGTTTATGTATTCACAAATGTATTTAAGTTTCCGGTCAATACAATTCTAGCATGAATAATAAACCTTTATCATGAACAAGGAAATATAAAATAATAACAACTTTATTATTGCCTCTAGGGCATCTTTCCATCAAAAACCACGTATCATCATAGATGTGGTGGGCTCCTACTTCTATGACAAAAAATCATGACAGAAAATGGGCTTTTCATCCTAGGCGGGCTGGGGACGCACCTGCATGACATTCTTTGGGCCGTCCATGACGGAAAAAATCATGGTAGAAGCGAGGGCGAGGAAAATTTCGGGGAGTTCCCTGTTACGGTGGGTGGTCGGGGCCGAGCGATGCACGGAGGTTTGCGCGTTTCTCTCGTACACGTACGCGCGTGTGTGCGAGGCGGTGGGATCTAACTGAACCCGAGCGAGGCGTTTACTTACTGAACCCGAGCGATTGCATAGCTACGTTACTGAACCTGAGCGATCGATCCCTTGGCTGTTAACGGAACCCGAGCAATTCCTTCGCTACTGCTGCTAACTGAAGCCGATCGAACCTGCCTCTTGATGAACAGTGACCGTTATTGGGGGTGGATGAACAGTTCCTGGTGGGGGTTGGATGAACAGGACCCCGTGGTAGTAGTAGGCCGTTGCCGCTGGATGAACAGGACCCCGATCGAGGAGGCCGCCACACCCGAGCCGGTTTGGGGTGGATGAACAGGACCCCGTGGAGGGCTGGTTGAACAGTAGCCGGTGGAAGCTGGATGAACAGTAGCCATGGATGAACAGTAGCCCGTGGAGGCAGGTGGGAGACGCGGTGGATGAACAGTAGCTGGTGGAGTCTGGAGGAAGTCGACGGTGGATGAACAGTAGCAGGTGGAGGCTGGAGGAAGTCGACGGTGGATGAACAGTTGTCCGTGGAGGCTGGAGTGAGGCAGTAGATGGGTGGATGAACAGTAGCCCATGGAGTCCCGTTTTGCGGTACGCCACACCCCTTCCGATGAATAGGACCCCATTTCGACCGTAGCAGCTCCAACACAAGTCCGTTTCCTCCGTTTTGCGATACGCCAGACCCCTCCCGATGAACAGGATCCCGTTTTGACCATAGCTGGTCGAACAGAAGGCCGTTTCCTCCGTACTGCGGTACGCCAGACCCCGTTTCGACTGTTCCGTCCAAGCCGGTTGGCTCCCGATGAACACGACGCATTCCGTTGCCTTCCGATGAACACGACGCAGTTTCTCCGTTCCGACCCAGCCGATTAGCTTCCGATGAACAGGACACCGTTGCTGCTGTCCGTTGCCTCTCCATGTACATGAGCCCTGGTCGTACGTATGCGCGAGTAGGCGTTCGAGACCCCGCCCGTATGTACGTACGTGGCCATATTTTTTGGCATGTGGCTGTACATACGTGTACACGGTTTAGAAGGGACTGCCTGAACTGCTACGTCGGGGGCTCTACTACTACACGTGCCGCTACTTGCTCGGCCACGGTTCATCGTTGAAGAGAGACCGATCAACCAGTATGTACGTACACGTTCGTGACCAGAATGACAACGCTACGTACGCTTCGACCAGGTGGGTCTCGGCTGTCAGGGAGGATAAGGAGGCACTTCCTTGCGTGCAAACTTATTGATGGTGGGTCCGAGCTGTCAGGGGGAGGATTCATTTTTTTTGCGCCTAATGATATGGGGTGTCCCGATCTTCTCAGTAAGCGGCGGTGGTGATGATGATGGTGTAGGATAACTTGTATGTCGCCGATGAACTCTCCCTCGCTTGATCCCTGATGCCAATGCAAAAGGTCTCAACCCTTTGGATATTCACAACGTCACACACTTGCGCACGCAGCCGTCGACCACGAACGGTTAGAATTGCAATATACTAATTCCCAATGGAACAGCAGATCACACTTGACTTGCAGTATATAATCACCAGATCGATACGAATTGGTGATGAGGATTCAAGATGAATGCTTACAAGCAATCTCATGAACTAGGGTTTATCTTAAACGTGGTCTAACTCTAACTAACCCTAAGGAAGAGTATTTATATCCTAAGATAGATCGAAGGGGTACATGGGCTGTCAGCCCGAAACTCTGCGCGCAGGCAGCACGGTAGTACCGCTGATGTCATGCGGTACTACCGCTCCAAGCGGTACTACCGCTTCAGTACCGCTCTACTACCGGTTAGCGTCAAAAGATGCCAGTAGTTTTCACGGTAGTAGGGGCGGTAGTACCGTCTCAAGCGGTACTACCGCTGGTGTAGGGCGGTACTACCGCCCTGGAAACTCCAAGATCCTTTTCCCAGCCGAGCTGCATTGCCTCCTTGTTCTCCTCCTTGCTCCCTCGTGCCATGCCTTCCTCTCCAATGTACCTAATGACACATACACACAAGGATTTAGGCAGTATAAAGCTCTCATTAAAAGAAATAGCATTATCAACTAAGAGAGAATTCACCTGTTGTTCTAGTAACTTAGCACGAGCTCTTGTAGTTGGTCCAATCCTGATTTCATCATTGGACGTCTTCTTTGCAGCAACAGGTTGTTCATCTTCAAGGGATGGAACCATAGTAGGGATGTCCTCATCATCCTCCCCCCCTTCAAAAGGCGTCGACCCCGACGCTCCAAGGTCATCGACGTCACATGGGGACAAATCAGCAACGTTGAAACTGTTGCTAACGCCACCAAATTCAGCAATAGGAATATCAATCGAGTAGGCATTATCATTTATCTTGGCTAACACCTTGTAAGGACCAGCACCACGTGGCCGAAGTTTAGAACGTCTCAACTGTGGAAACCTGTCCTTGCGAAGATGCACCCACACCATATCACCAGGCTGGAACAAAACTTTCTTTCTTGATTGATTTCGTGCAGCAGCAATGTTCTTGCCTTGCTTCTCAATAGCCTCTCGTGTCTTCTCATGAATCTTCTTCACATAATCTGCTCTGTTTGATGCCTCCATATTAACCCTCTCATGTAATGGAAGAGGCAGCAAATCTAGTGGTGTAATTGGTTTGAAGCCATACACCACCTCAAAAGGACAAAGCTGGGTGGTAGTGTGCACAGCCCTGTTATAGGCGAACTCAACATGTGGCAAACACTCCTCCCACTCACGCAGATTTTTCTTAATCATAACTCGCAGCAATTGGGACAATGTGCGATTCACCACCTCCGTTTGACCATCAGTCTGTGGGTGACATGTTGTACTGAACAGCAACTTCGTTCCTAGCTTTCCCCACAAAGTCTTCCAGAAGTAGCTCATAAACTTCACGTCCCTGTCAGAAACAATTGTCTTTGGCACTCCATGCAAGCGTACGATGTCCCTGAAAAACAGGTTAGCAACATGCGACGCATCGTCGCTTTTGTGGCATGCAATAAAATGTGCCATCTTAGAAAATCTATCCACTACCACAAATATAGAATCATGACCCCTTTTAGTGCGTGGCAAACCTAACACAAAATCCATACTTATATCTTCCCATGGTGTGGTAGGTGTAGGTAGTGGCGTATACAAACCGTGAGGCTTCAGTTTGGACTTGGACTTGTGACATGTAATGCAGCGCCGAACAAACCTGTCCACATCGCGCCTCATCTTGGGCCAATAAAAGTGATCAGCCAGCATGAGCAACGTCTTCTCACGCCCAAAGTGACCCATCAATCCTCCTGCATGTGATTCCTGCAACAATAGCAAACGGACGGACGATTCTGGAACACAAAGTTTGTTAGCTCGAAACAAGTAGCGATCATGGATGTGGTATTTCTCCCATGCATTTCGAAGCAAACATAAACGATATGGTTCAGCAAAATCATGATCAGTTGCATACAAAGCACACAAACTCTCTAAACCCGGAATTTGAATATCGAGACGTGTCAAGAGCATGTTCTTCCTAGAGAGAGCATCAGCAACAATGTTATCTTTTCCCTTCTTATGCGTAATGATATATGGAAAAGACTCAATAAACTCAACCCATTTAGCTAAGCGTCGATGCAAATTGGATTGAGCTTTCAAATACTTCAATGCTTCATGATCAGAATGTATGATAAATTCTTTTGGCCACAAATAATGTTGCCAAACCTCAAGAACTCGAACAAGCGCATACAATTCTTTATCATAAACAGGATAATTCAGTCTAGCACCAGAAAGTTTCTCGCTGAAATAGGCAATAGGTCTACCTTCTTGCATCAACACACCACCAATACCAATACCACTAGCATCACATTCAACTTCAAATTGTTTGGAAAAATCTGGTAGTGCAAGTAATGGTGCAGAAGTAAGCAAACGTTTCAGCTCATCAAAAGCATGATCTTGGGCTGCGCCCCACACAAAAGGCACACCTTTCTTCGTTAATTCATTCAATGGTGCAGCAATAGTACTAAAGTCTTTCACAAAACGGCGATAGAAACCAGCAAGACCGTGAAAACTTCGTACTTGACTAACAGTCATGGGAGTACGCCAATCTTGAATTGCTTCAATCTTAGATGAATCTACTTCTACCCCATGCTTAGATACAACGTATCCCAGAAATATCACTTTATCTTTTGCAAATGTGCACTTCTCAAGATTAGCATACAATTTATTGTCACGCAACACTTGCAAAACCTGTCTAATATGATCACAATGTTCAGATTCATTGCGGCTGTAAATAAGGATATCATCAAAATATACAACCACAAAACGACCAATAAACTTTCTCAAAACATGATTCATTAATCTCATGAAGGTACTAGGTGCATTAGTAAGACCAAAAGGCATAACTAACCACTCATATAAACCGAATTTAGTTTTGAAAGCAGTTTTCCATTCATCCTCTTCCTTCATGCGAATTTGATGGTAACCACTACGCAAATCAATCTTAGAGAAAACAGCAGCACCACTCAATTCATCTAACATATCCTCTAAGCGTGGAATAGGATGACGATATCGAATAGTGATGTTGTTAATAGCTCTACAATCTACGCACATGCGCCATGTACCATCTTTCTTAGGCACCAAAATAACAGGAACAGCACAAGGACTAAGAGAAACACGAATATACCCTTTGTCTAGTAGTGCTTGCACTTGCTTCTGTATTTCCTTCGTTTCTTCGGGATTGGTCCTGTATGGCGCTCGGTTGGGGAGGGTGGCGCCGGGTATAAGATCAATTTGGTGCTCAATTCCACGCAATGGTGGCAGCCCCGATGGTACCTCCTCCGGAAACACATCGCCATATTCCTGCAAAACAGTAGACACACCAAGAGAAACAGATTGTGTATCATTAGAAACTAAAACCTCGCCTTTGTACATAAGCACAAGAGGCAGGGCTGTAGGATCCTCTCGAAATTCTCTCATGTCTTTTTTGGTGGCTAATATAAGCAAACTAGGCTCTCTCGCACTTTTCGTTATATTATCACTCACGGCTTTTACATTGTTCTCTCGTGCAGGTGGCTGTTCAATATTCACTTCTGTTTTCTGACGAGACTCATGCACAATTTGCTGTGGTGACATAGGCTGTAGATTGATCTTCTTGCCCTTGTACTCCAAGTGATAAGTATTGGCACGGCCATTGTGTTGCACATGACGGTCATAGAGCCATGGCCGACCCAATAAAAGATGGCAAACTGTCATAGGTACCACATCAAATTCAATGGAATCCTTGTATGGTCCTATCTCAAAATTTACGCGCACCATATGACTCACCTTCATCTCACCATTGTCACTCAACCATTGTACATAATACGGATTGGGGTGAGGTAAATATTTCAGATTTAACTTGGCACATAATTCCTTGCTTGCAAGATTGCGGCAGCTACCTCCATCAATGATCACCTTGCAAGCTTTGTTGGGGCCAACTAGTGCTTTTGTTTGGAACAAATTGCAGCGCTGTGAATCAACATGTGGCTGCACACTAAGAGCACGCTGCGAAACAACAATAGTAGGTGCTGGAGAAGCAAAAGCATCAATGCCCTCATCACGTGTGTACTCATCGTCATCGGAAGCATATGGATCAGCATCATCTCCAGTCTCATACTCATTGTCATCGTTTACAATCATCACTTTTCTATTGGGGCACTCTCGCTTGAAGTGTCCCTTGCCTCCACATGTATGACAAAGCATATCTCTATTACGGGCTGTAGACATATTGGAACCTGAGCTAGCAACAGGGGCAGCAGGTTGCTTGGAATGTTGAACTGTGGAGGCTGGTTTGGTTGCTGAAGAAGAGGGGCGGTTGGCAGCGCCCTCACTAGGGGGCGGCGGTGTTCTGTTAGAGAACCGCCCTGCTGTAGTATATCGGCTTTTGATTTGAGCTTCTTCAGCCAACTGGGATTCAGCTTCTCTTGCATGATGGAGCAGCTCATTCATTGTAGTGTACTGGTGATGTCTAACAATACCCTTAATGTTATATTTCAGCCCATGGAGAAAACGTTGCATAGTCATCTCAACAGATTCGCGCACTCGAGCACGCTGCATCAACATCTCCATCTCCATATAATATGCATCAACCGTCATGGAACCTTGCTTCAATTGTGTCAATTTATCAAAAACTGTCCGCAAGTAATTAGTGGGAACAAAACGAGCTTTCATCACCGCCTTCATCTCACGCCATGTACGAACAGGAAGCTCATTGTCCTCGCGGCGAGTACTCACCACGCTATCCCACCAACGCAATGCATAACCATCAAATTCAGAAGAAGCAAGCTTGACCTTCCTATCTTCAGTATAATCATGCAAACGCCACAATTTCTCCATCTTAAGCTCCCAAGTGAGATACTCTTCAACATTAGTGGAGCCTTCAAATCTAGGAATCGTGAACTTGGGCTTGCCCAAACCATCATCCTCCTGAAGCGGTACACGCCGAGCACCCTGTGGTGGTAGACGACCAGGCCCTTGAAAACCACGCCCACGGCCATGATTGCCCACCATGTTATCATTGTCATCATGCACACTATCAGCATCGTCATGGTCGTCATGTTGGCGTTGCTCAAGAGCGACACGGAGCCCATTGACTGAAGCTGTCAACTGCTGTATACTTGTTTGGAGAGCATTGACTTGAGTTTGCATAGCGTTGACGGTAGTATCAGTGGCATCCACTTTCATTTGTATAACTTGCATATCAGCCTCAATTTTTTCAGCGGATCTATCAAGAGCCCCCGTCAAATGAACGCGGAGAGCTTCATGGTCTTTCCAGGAAACACACTCGTCATCAGCCTTTTTCTTTAGCACATCAACATCACTAGAAGACATGATTAGTAGGTTAGTGCAAAAATCAAAATCTGTGTGGGGGCACACTCACAACTCACTCAAAACTGACAAGAAAAGGAAATCTTACCGTTCCAAAGTGAATAGTAATGCTTACCCGTTCAGATGGATGACTAATGCACGGATGTGATGAAGTGAATACCCGGGTATGAGAGCAATCACACGACAGAGCAGGATTATATGGTGGAGCTAGGTATGGTATCCTATCTACACCGAAGACAAGTCCTAGTGCTGATCGTGTGACAACACCCCAGGAAACACACACGGTGGAGAAAAATGTGGCAAAGCAACTATAAAACAAGATGTGGTGCAATGCACTCGAGAGACACTAGCAATGCTCAAAGTAAACAGGCACAAGATTGCTCAATTCTACTAGTGCACAATCGCACGATAAAACTCCAACAATGCAATAGATAGCAACAACTTCCGGCCACTGATTCTTTCTTTCTTTTCGTTGTCTCTGTTTTTTTTTTTTTTTTTTTTTTCAGCCACAATAGATCGCAGGCAGCGGCGACTGTTCTTGGATCACGTCGAGTTTTTGCAAAGCACCAAAACCTATATGAGCAGCCTGTAGAGCGGAAACTAGTCTCGTGGGTAAGTTCCTAACACCTTTGTGTAGACAGGCTGTGGCTATGGATTGGAATTTGCAAAACAGGATAATGGATCGAAACAAAAGCCAATCTACGATGCAAGCTACGTTGGAAACTAAAATCAATCGATTCGAAGGCAAAGCGACGCAAAAAGAAAGACACAACGACCAGCAACTAAAACCAATCTACGATGCAATCTAGGCTATGGCAAACAACTAAGAACCCTAATATTTTTGTGAGGCTTTTTCTGGATAGGATGAAAAACAACTAATCTACGGATGATTTGGTGGATGCTTACCGAGGCAACACTGGAAATCTGATACCAAGATGATATGGGGTGTCCCGATCTTCTCAGTAAGCGGCGGTGGTGATGATGATGGTGTAGGATAACTTGTATGTCGCCGATGAACTCTCCCTCGCTTGATCCCTGATGCCAATGCAAAAGGTCTCAACCCTTTGGATATTCACAACGTCACACACTTGCGCACGCAGCCGTCGACCACGAACGGTTAGAATTGCAATATACTAATTCCCAATGGAACAGCAGATCACACTTGACTTGCAGTATATAATCACCAGATCGATACGAATTGGTGATGAGGATTCAAGATGAATGCTTACAAGCAATCTCATGAACTAGGGTTTATCTTAAACGTGGTCTAACTCTAACTAACCCTAAGGAAGAGTATTTATATCCTAAGATAGATCGAAGGGGTACATGGGCTGTCAGCCCGAAACTCTGCGCGCAGGCAGCACGGTAGTACCGCTGATGTCATGCGGTACTACCGCTCCAAGCGGTACTACCGCTTCAGTACCGCTCTACTACCGGTTAGCGTCAAAAGATGCCAGTAGTTTTCACGGTAGTAGGGGCGGTAGTACCGTCTCAAGCGGTACTACCGCTGGTGTAGGGCGGTACTACCGCCCTGGAAACTCCAAGATCCTTTTCCCAGCCCAGCTGCATTGCCTCCTTGTTCTCCTCCTTGCTCCCTCGTGCCATGCCTTCCTCTCCAATGTACCTAATGACACATACACACAAGGATTTAGGCAGTATAAAGCTCTCATTAAAAGAAATAGCATTATCAACTAAGAGAGAATTCACCTGTTGTTCTAGTAACTTAGCACGAGCTCTTGTAGTTGGTCCAATCCTGATTTCATCATTGGACGTCTTCTTTGCAGCAACAGGTTGTTCATCTTCAAGGGATGGAACCATAGTAGGGATGTCCTCATCACCTAATATGGAGGCACTTCCTTGCGTTCGAAGATATAGCTGGTGGGTCCCAGTTGTCAGGGGGGAAACATTTTTTCGCAAAATACAACTAAGCCAAAATACAGAGGCCCTTCCGGTAGGTCCCCGCTGTCAGGTGGAGGAATCATTATTTTGCGCGTAATAAGGAGGCACTTCCTTGCTGCGGCCGTGGACCCAGCTGTCAGCCTCTCCACGTATAGTCCTCTTCCGATGCAAGTCGTTCCTTGACCACGTTGACCACGCCACAGCGAGAGCACCAAGGCGGGCGGTGGACGACGGCGCGGCCTAGGAAGGGAATGACCCGGAGCCGGGGAAGACTCGGCAGTTGTTTCCCACGCGGAGGGGAGTACGAGGGTTTACTGGTTGGGCTGCAGTGTGAGGCTGTCATCGCCGGAGAATAACAGGAGGTTTGGGTGAGTATAGGGATGGCCAGGCCAGCGATGGGAGTAGGGTGGGGCGGTGAGGCCTGCACGGCAGCAGAGCCGGCCACGGGGGGCAGGAGCAGGCGGCACGACTGGCGCTGGTTTGGGCGGCTGGAGCAAGAAGACCAGAGGTTGAAGAAGCACTACGGCCGTTGGATGGACATCGTACGGTCACTACAGCTAGAATCGTTCATATTGACTAAGTTAACAAAGCCCTCCGTCCGCGTCAACTTAGTAGGCCCACAAGTCAGCCTCCAAATATGGTGGGTCCCAGCTAGCAGGGGGTGTATTCATTTTTTTGTGCGTAATAAGGAGGCACTTCCTTGCGTGCGAAGATATAGCTGGTGGGTCCGAGCTGTCAGCGGGAGGAATGTTTTTTTCGCAAAATACAGAGGCCCTTCCGGTGGGTCCCCGCTGTCAGGTGGAGGAATTATTATTTTGCGCGTAATAAGGAGGCACTTCCTTGCGTGCGGCCGTGGACCCAGCTGTCACCCTCTCCACGTACAGTCCTCTTCCGATGGATGTCGTTCGTTGACCATGTTGACCACGCCGCGCCGAGAGCACCAGGGCGGTGGACGACTGCGAGGCCTAGGAAGGGAACGACACGGAGCCAGGGAAGACTCGGCAGTTATTTCCCACGCGGAGGGGAGTACGAGAGTTTACTGGTTCGTCTGCCGTCGCCGGAGAATAACCGCAGGTGTGGGTGAGTAGAGGGATGGCCAGGCCAGCGATGGGAGTAGGGTGGGGCGGTGAGGCCTGCATGGCAGCACAGCCGGCCATGGGAGGAGGGAGCAGGCAGTCCCGCCGGTGCTGGTTTGAGCGGCTGGAGCAGGAAGAGCAGATATTGAAGAAGAATGACGACCGTTGGATGGACATCCAACAGTAACTGCTCTCGTGTGTTGACTAAGTTGACAAGGCCTTGCCTGCGCGTCAACCTTTTTTTAGGAAAGCGTACGCGTCAACCTAGTAGGCCCAAAAGTCAGCCTCAAATATGTGGAAAACAACATACAACCCATCTGCCATTATTGCTAATAAATGTACAGCCCATTGGCTAATTCTTAAGGATTTTTTTGAAGCCCATATTCTTTTTGTTACCATTACATCCCTTATTCTGGCCACGGTTAAAAATTCAACCAAATTTTCATATTTCGATGCGGTCTGAACTGTTTTTAATCCCAAAATTTTGAATCACGTTCAAACTAATTTAAAAATAATAAATTTATATCAATTTAAAATCCAACATAATTTTCCCCGCAAAAAAACAATTAAATTCAAAATCTCGAAATCTTAAAAAAACGATATTTGAAACTAATTGCCGGTTTGCTGTGTTTTTAAAATTTACATCCCATTTCTTACTACTTCATTTTCTGGGCAAGCGAATACATCGCTCTTGTCTTGAAAGATTTGCAGCCCAGCAGGGCTGAGAAAGCAAGTAGGCCTCCGTTGGGTATTTCTTTAAAAAAAGTAGAACTGGGCTAGCCATTTTCAGAAAGAAAAAAAACACAACTGGGCTCATCATGTGGTAAACATAAAATAAAACCCTTGCTAGACGGGCCACAGCCCCCGCACAGCCCCGTTGTTACCCTGATCCGTCTCTAAAACTAGTACTAAATAACAACTGATTGTTCCTCAAAAAAAAAGTAAATAACAACTGCGCGACCTGCTGGGTCCCTGGTGTCAGCCGCTCGTTTTGTAATTCTCTCGTTTATTGACTACGTTGACAATGGCGTGGGACCCAGATGTCCAACCATTAGGAGGAACCATTTTTTTGGGCTTGTAATAATGAGGCACTTGCTTGCGTACTGCCATGACCCTGGTAGGTCCCTACTGTCATCCTCTCCACGTACAGTCATCTCCTTATTCCTCTCGGTTGTTGACCACGTTGACAACGCCAGACGGCGGCGCACCGCGCACGGCAAGCGAACCAAGGCGGAGGACGACAGCGAGGCCTCGGACGAGAACGAACAGGAGCCGTGGAAGATGCGGCAGTCTAGTCGTAGGCAGAGGGGAGTACGAGGGTTGACTGATTCGGGTGCGGGTGCGTGTTGGGGCTGGCATCTTCGGAGAATAACAAGACGTGTGGGGGAATAGAGGGATGGACTGGCCAACGTTTGAGGGTACGGTAGGGCGGCGGAGGCGCAGCCAACCGTGGGAGGTGGGAGCAGGCAGGACCGACGGGGTGGTTTGGTTTCGACGGCTGGAGGAAGAAGATAAGAGATAGAAGATACACGACAGATGTTGGATGTCAATCCAACGGCTGGTAGGCAGAATCGTTTGTTGACTAGTAAGTCGACACCACCTTGGATAGGCTTTTTCCTCGTGGGTCCCAAATGTCAGAATCCAAATCTGTCACAGCCATGCAGCCTTTCTTATGAAAATTTACAGCCCATTTGGTGTGCTAGTTCAAAATAAGTTTGTGGGTGCTGTTGGGGCTAATCACTTGGGTTTTGTAATGCACAGTGAGCTCAAGCAGCCGGCGAGAGTGATGTTATTTCCCTTGGTTGGGATTTGTTACAATATTTCTCTCTTAATTAAACAAATGGCAAGCCATTTGCCTTGTTTCAAAGAAAATATGACAGTCACAGCCGAGTTGAAAAGGGCAACAACATCTAACTCCAGCTTACAAACTATACAAAAGCACGAGGGTCAATTGTTCATCAGGTTTAGACAAAAACCAGATTGAAAAGGGCAACAACATCTAACTCCAGCACTGTTTTCGGCAGTCACAATCAAATGGATCTATCAGGTCCATAGAATGAACATCTTGGGTCGTAAAATTTACTGGATTATGACCACAAGATGTTGTAAATAGAAGCCCGGAACGTTCAGAAGCCCTTTTGTCCACCTGAAACTCCTTTTTTTGCTCTTCGACATACCCATCCGTCAAAACCATGCTGCTGATAAACTTAAGCCTGATGGACAATAGTAACCTTGCATTCCGTAGGAAGAATGTGACAAATCTAGTGTTTGCATGGTTGGCTACATATCGTTCCAGCGTTATTGTCTTCAATCGAATGTCATGAGAACTGAGAAAATCCCGGTGCTTACGAATCCACCGATTGGTTATAACTTTCTTACCCCGTCCTGTTGCCTAAATAGACATGAAGATTGAAAACAGTTAAGGTCTAAAAAAAGAGTGTCGAAAGAGCAACAGTTGTACGGTTAATTCTAGTACACTATATGCAGGCTTCCAATGTGCGTGAAATTATCACCTTTATATACAACTTCTCCAGACATGGAAAGCAATGCAGCAAGCCAATAATCTTGTTCAGATCAAAACTATTCATATGAAATATAAGATCTTGACAGAATCCAGCACCATTGATAGGCTATCCATGGACAAACTTTTCATTGAGCATAGAACATATTATTAGTACAAAAAGTGTACTCCAAGATGATATAGAACTTATGCGCAGAAATTTAAAATGCAGCTTATGATTACAAGTGTAGATGATAATATACAATACCTGAAGAACTGTGGAGCCAAACACCATCTTGAAATGAGCACATAGATCATGTATTACACCCAAGGTCTCCAGTTTAGGCGCAGAGATGACAGTTATTTCCGATGGTGAATAACGAGAATCAAGGTTCAACCTTTGAAGTGAAGGGGCATCTTTGATGATGAGCTGCCTTCCGTCAAAAGAAATTCCAATTCTTACAAGGTTAGGCGACTTTATTTGGAGACAGCCGATTCTAACTGTGAAAACAAGCACCAAGCACTGTAGGGCAGGGCAACTAGAGTGGATGATGCTGTGCAATGAGGCCTCCGACATACGAACCCGCACAAGTGAAAGTTTTTTGAGAAATGGGAGTCAAAGGTTTAGTACCAGATTGTCTGGTAGGTAGCACAGCGCAAAGGTGGCGGTGTGGAGAGAGGAGGAAAACCATGAGATGGACATCGGTGTTGAGGGCACAAGTACATGGTGTTCGGTATGTGGTATGTGATTTCTGGGGGAATAGTAGAACTCAAGCAGCTGTAGTTCTATGAATTCAGGGGATTTCAGCCAGGCGTCCACCGTGCAGGGCATGCTCAGGTAGCATGCCGGGGTGTAGAGGCCTTGAACGGAGCCCTGGTGGGAGGAGATGATGGCTTCGGGGAGTTCAAAATCATTAAAGAGAGATAGCTGATGATAGTCGAGATTAAGGGGTGCGGCACGCCATAGAGGGCGCCACCGAGTTGAGAGGACTTGGGTGCGGTAGCAATCCTTGGTGGGAGAAGCGAGATGATCTCCCCAAGGATGGCGTCCAGGAGATCGCTGATGCGGTCCACCCGAGATTCTACGGGTTCCTGGGATCCGGTGGGGGGGGGGGCTCACTGCTTCTCCCCGCGCTGCTGGGTGCGGGATCTACAACAGGCGTCGCCGCTGGCGGGAGCCTCATCTTCTTGGCGCTGGGGTCAGCCGACTCCATTTTCCTCGAGGGCATCGCGTCGAGCTCACGGATTTGAGCAGACTTACAAATGACGAGCCTAGTTGTAGTGCGAGTGAAGAAGAAGGGGAGCTAGGGTTTTCTGTAGTAGTGAGGAAGAAGGGGAGCTGGGGTTTTCTATAGTAGTGAGGAAGAAGGGGAGCTGGGGCTTTCTGTAGGAGTGAGGTGAGGAATTTGGGGGTACGAGTGGAGCGAGCTGACGTGAGGTGGGTGGGAGTGAGGAGGAAGAAGAGCACCAAGGTTTTTTTTTGGGGGGCGGTGTGCTGGGTAGCGCCTCTCGTTAAGTAAATATATGGGCTTTTGAATTGATTTTATTATTTACTAGGGTGGATGGGCTCTTTTGTCTTGGGCCCAGAGAAACAATTACTACTAGTACAGTGGAGACACTCTACAGCTACCCAGAAAAACAATTACTACTAGTACAGTGGATACACTACCGCTTCTGGCTCCTCCGAGGTCATTGAAACGTCTCCCGCTACTGAATGCCGTTTTACTTTGGTTCACCGACATGCGTGCCATGTAGCCCATAGGCCCAAATGCCATCCACCAAATTACAAGGCGGTATGCAGGCCGAGAGTCACCCCGGTCGTAGCGCGGCAGTACCGAGCCGTCATATCACAAAACCCCACCTCGCCGCAGTCTAAGTTTGACGGACGAAGCAACCATCATTTCACTCTTGGCTGAATCCCCTTCTCCCTCACTGTCTTCAAGAAAGCCAACACTCGCATCTGCCATTATTCTTCTCTCCCAACGAAGGGAAGGTAAGCGGATCTGTGATGTTGGTATATTTTCTTTCAGAAAAAAAGAACTTTTGCAAAGCAGTAACCGATCCTCACTCTCTTTTTTGTTTCATTGTCATTGCGATTGTGTTTTCCTTCCAGTTGTCTCCTATTCATCAGTTTCATGATGGACCAAGGAGAACCAGGCAAAGATCTGCTGATGTTGGAGCAGACGCGGGAGGCTGATCCCCACGAGACAGAGAGCTCCAAGAAGATGGAGGCCGCCACCGAGCCGACCCCAGATACGCTCACGGCCACTACGGAGATGGTCAACGCCCCGTTTGAGGTTACATCCCCCGTGGCCCTGCAGGAGCAGTTTTCCCCTTCGAGGATGTGTCCCCCCCCCCCCCCCCCCCCGCTGAGCTGCCCAAGGTGATTTTCTTCTTTGCCGATCTCGATTGTGGTTTTTCATCTAAGTATGTGGTGATAAATAATGCAAAATTTTATTAGCTTTGATGCCATGCTACCTTCCCTGTCATGCATACTTTTGACTCTACATAGTGGTTTAAATAACTTGTGTTTTTTATATTGGAAAGTAATTCAGAAGTCATTTTTGTTTCAATTAGAGCCCTGATGCAGACAAGGATTGTGTGGTTGTACATGTCACTCGCTATGAGGCGGATGACCTGAATATACGCACTGGGAAAACAAAGTTCTTAGGTTGTTGGATCCTGGAAGCCAGTTGCACTTATACCAAAGTCGAGATGTATTCCAGCCACATTGTTGTCAGGCGTGTTGTCCAGGGTGTACTGAAGCACAAGAAGTTCAAAGCTACTCCTTCGTTTGTGAGGCATACTGTTCTTGTCAAGCTTACGCAGGAAGATGACATGGCATGCCTCCACAAACAAGTTTATGAGTGGCAAGGCCACAAGGTTATCTTCAAGAAGGTTGACAGGATTGAGCTGCTGCCGGACGTCCTCGATGTTGTTCATGGCAAGGTCCGTCTTGTGTCCATCCCAAATTAGATCGAGGCATGAAATAGTTGGCCCAGCTAGTGTTTAAAAGTAGTTTGGATTGTGTCTAATTATCCAAACCTTGCCTATTATCGAGCCCTCTGGGGCTAGTACTCTGTTTGAATCCATCTATGGGAACTACTGCTACTTTTGTGTGCCCGTGAATCATGTGAGAACCATCGTAATTGTTTCCGAAACAAATGCGTCCTCACTAGTTTTTTCATGTAATATGGCATGGTAAGACATAAGTTGTCACGGTTTATCATACGAGCAGTGTGTGTTTGATGAAATAGAGTACTTGCTCGAGAACTGTGCGCCGACGTATACATAGGGTACGTAAGGTTGGTTAAGTACTTGTAAACACTGTTGGTGCTACCCCACTTGTAAGCAGTTGTGCAAAACATGACACATTGGCTCAGCTCGCTTCAACACTAGAAAAGTCGGCTATCGACCAGCTAACAATCAATACTCTGCTGTCTGACATATAAGCAACTACATATCTTATTACAGTGGTTCATGCAGTTAAATGAGGCCACAATGTAAATTCCAAACTTTCACACGCTAGTCCAGCGTTCATGTGGAACATTCACATTAAACTCGACTTCATAAAATACTTGAAAAGCATAAGTTTAGCAATTTTATACATCTCAATGATTCATAGAACATAACCAACATTTACTAGTTCATAGCAAAAGACAAAGTTGTGTGAAGGTTTACAAATCAGGAAAAATCAAGCAAGGCTTCTCTAAACAAAGGGCCTCCTAAGGCAGGCTTTAATTTCCTGGAGTTCACTCTGGTTTTTCTTGTTGCCACCATCCAGGGTTAGGTTCTCTCATTCCAGAATAAACAATTATAATTGTGTTCTCAGTTGGAATGCTGAACAGAACCATGTAGTGTACTGACCATCTGAACTTCTTGTGCAGTTCCACTAAATTTAAGCACCACTATTTGCATAAATAAGCAGACCACAATGCCTCTTGTCCACGCACCTGTCCCAAAAATCTCCGCGCAGCCGTGCCAGCTAGTCCTCTGTCCATCCTTGAATTGGGGGAAAGTGCATTCCCGACTAGGATGCAGTTGTTTTCGCTCGTCCCCGCACTGCAATCAGGAAGTAAAATGTACGAATCAACTTCTTTTAGATTGCGTTGGTCATTCTACCTAGTTACTACCAATGTAGGAATACCTAGAAGACGGGTGGTTAGCAGACGGCAGCTAGGAATAGCCATCTGATTTTGTGCAGTTCTGCTAAAATTGAGGTGTTTACTTCTGATTGCACAAATAGAAACGATATGGAGACAGACATCCCTGTTTGCATAAATATGAAATATGGTTATTTAAGCAGTGACGGTTATTTCCAGTGGCATATGATTAGCAGCAACATCTATTGTGTTATAACTGGCACTACATTGACAGTATAAAAAAGTGCCATTAAGTAAGAAGTAGCATCACATCACACCAACACTGCCACTAGATTAACATGCAGAACAATAGCATTAGTATTACTGTCATGAGAGTAGCACATGGTCAGTAAATGTGCAATCAAATTTGTGCAGTTCCACTGGGATGAAGCAATGTTAGCGGTGTGAGATTTAAGTGTAACTGCCAAAACACAATTCATGGGAAATAAAGCAAGACGGAAGCACTTCATGAAATGGTGGTGTCATTGCTTCAATTTATCGACCGCACTAGACTGACAACAACATTACTTAATAGTGGTTGCCGAGAGCGGCAAACATTCAGGCAACATGTCTGCATTTGTCCCATTTTTTATCTCCTCGGCGACATTTTCCTATGTGAGCATAGGAAATCTAGACCTGCTCGTTCTCATTTGCGTTGTCCCCCAACACCCCTCACTTTCTTTCCTTTTTCGACCAAGAGACAGGTCCACTTCCCCCCACCCTTCGCCATCCACCCCGCTTTCTTCACCTTTTCAACCAAGAGACCGGTTGGGTAGCCAGTATCTACTACTTTCCCCCGTTTCCTCTTAGAACCAAGTCCTAGATTCATGCTACACCTTTCCCACTTTCTTCCCTGTTTGAACCAAGTCTTAGATTTGACTGTGTGAACTAGCTTTACCTCTAATAATAGTAAAAGTCTAGGTGGCTTTGGAACAGCCGACGGAAGTAGAAAAAGATCCACACGCAGCCACGTGGGGAGCTGGGGCAGTAGAGCAAGGTCGGTTTCGAATGGAAGATATACCTGAGGGTCGTCGGGATGTGGCAAAGACGACGTCGGGAGGCCGCATCTTGGCCACAATACCGCAGGGAGGAAGAAGTGGTCGGACGCCCTCCCGAGTTGGCGCTGTCTCAGAGAGAACGGCACGACTGCCGATCGGGACGCGCGGGCAGCTGTTGGTCTCCTCCCTCGCCGCCGACGACCGCGTGAACGATGCACCTACACCCCTGCCCCGACTGAGGTGGTCCGGCCGGATTTGTGACCATCGGTGAGCAGAGAAAGAGTGTGGCCACCTATGTCTTGCTTAGATCTGGAGAGCATGAGAGAGTGAAAGAGAGGAACCCTAGTAAAGCAAGCGCCGAGGCTCCTGCTTATATATATAGTGGAGTGATTTTTTTGTAGCAACCGTTATTAAATTGAATACGCGCGAACCACTATTTTCACTTAAAGTTCAAGTAAAAATAAAACTCGATCAATAACGTGCCACCGCTTCCAGGTCGCACTATCAAATCACCGCGTCCAGGGCGCACTATGTACTGTATCATTCACGTGCGGTCCCCCACCCTCCATCAAGTTGAAAACTAGACTAGTCAAAATGTCAATTGGGATGCCTCTTTGTAAACAAATGCGCTCCTAGCTTCCAAAAAAAATGCGCTCCTACGTGTACCCGCGAGTGGGTGTGAGATAACTAGTGTGTGCGTGCACCGCTTCTCTTCCTGAGAGTACAATATACTACGCCCAAAGAACGTTCGCCACAAGAGTAATAGTATAAGTGTGTGACGTGTGAGTTAAAATAAAAGGTGCGATATGTCTTTTATTTTTTAGAAGTTCTGAGGGTAGGGTGTGAAGAGCACATATGTGTGTGACGTCTACCTATAGATAGACGGTGGGTGCGAGAGGACTCGGGAGAGTCGTGACTCGTGAGGGTGCGTGTGGGCGTGAGAGAGAGGGGGCACGTACCAATGCAATGCATGTGTCTGTAAATCATATTTGACAAACATTCGCCACAAGCCGTTTCCTGACGAACGCCGTAAAAACCGTTAGATCGGCATCCGACAATGTCAGTTTTGCCATGGCATTTAACAGAACAGACACTCCTCCGACACACAAATCTTTCACGTGAGTGTTAGCAACTGCCGTATGCTCCTCCCTCCGTTCCAAAATGTAGTGCATGTAGCTTTATTGAAAATTCGAACCTCGCAAACTTTTACCGAGTTTTCGTATACCAAAATGCACATATAGAATACCCAGTATATATCATTTCATTCATCTTCGAGAGGTAACTATAAAGATGGGGGAGGAGTGTACAAAGAAAGACTGTCGTATCACCTGCAGCAATTTCAACCATCCTTTGGTGTGGAGGAATATCATAGGAACTCTATATGATATGATTTTTATAGGAATTTTTCCTTTAGAGCCAATTGGTTCATAGGAATAGATTCATATACTCCACATTTCAAAAGAAAATAAACATGATATAATTTTTATAGCTTTAGAGCCACTTGGTTCATATGAATGGATTCCTATACTCCCACAATTTCAAAGGAAAATAAACATTTGCCTAGATTCAATAGAAAAGTTCCTATGATGTGAACCAAATGACATCTCTTTTCCAATCCCTCCTCATAGGAATTGATATACATGTCATCTCTAGATTCAATAGAAAAGTTCCTATGATGTGAACCAAATGACATCTCTTTTCCAATCCCTACTCATAGGAATTGAGATACATGTCATCTCTTCCCCTACAACTTCCATATATACATCTTCTATTCCTAAATAGCTAGTACAACCCACTAGCTTTTTTTCCTGGACATGCAACTATAACACATGAACACGTCATGCATGCAAGTCATAAAATCACATTGTTTTTGTACTCTATGCATGCAAGCACCACATCATCAATTCATGCATGTTACTCATAAGTTATTTCTTGCATTAGATTTTGTATTGACAATATATGTGTTGGTCACGTGCACACATATGTAGTTCACATTCACATTTTTGTTAGAAATGTCATTCTTTAACTGCAATTCATTTTTTCTCTTTGTATTACATTTTCATTTTAAGCATACATTCACTTCCCATTAGTTATAGATGTTTTTGGATGAATTTTTATGCATTATTTTGAGTAGAAAATTTCACGCGGCCGCGGGTATTTCAAAATGCGGGGCCCATGCGTCATTGCCTTTCGGTCGAACCTACTGAGGGAGTCCTGGACTAGGGGGTCCTCGGGTGTCCGGCCTGATCATCATGGGCCGGACTATTGGGCCACATTGAACAAAGCAGAAGGAAGCCCCCTTGTCCGGATGGGAATCTTTATCATCCTAGTGTGTACTCCACGGCAAGTTTAGGTGTCCGGGCGTAGTTATTCCTTTCTCCGTAACCAACTATGTGTAACCCTAGGCCCCCCTGGTATCTATATAAATAGGGAGGGTTTAGTTCATAGGGGACAACAGAACAACAATAGGCATACCTCTTAGGGTTTAGCTACACGATCTCGAGGTAGATCAACTCTTGTAATCATCATCTACATCGAATATAATCAAGCAGGACGTAGGGTTTTACCTCCATTAAGAGGGCCCGAACCTCGGTAAATACTGTGTCCCTTGTCTCCTGTTACCCATTGATCCCAGACTCACAGCTCGGGACCCCCTACCCGAGATCCGCCGGTTTTGACACCGACATTGGTGCTTTCATTGAGAGTTTCGCTGTGTGGTCGCTGAGAGGATCGATGGCTCGCCTTGTCATCAACAATGGCATCGTCTCCGGGGAGACCTTCATCCCCGGCCAGCTCTTCACGTTTGGCGGCTTCGTCTTGCGTGCCAATTTGACTGGTCATCTAGACCAGGTCGACAGCTTCGCCCCTGATCGTCGAATCAGGTTTGGAAGCCTGGATTACGTCGCTGACATCCGAGGCGACCTGATCTTCGAGGGGTTCGCGGGTTCGTCCGGCGCACCCTGTAATCTCGGAGAGGAGCCTTTGGATCCACCATCCGTCCCTGCTCAGGGGTCGACCCACTCTGCATCTCCGGCCTTGAGTCCGGAGCCGATCACAACGTCTGAAGACGGAGAGTTAGACTCCGCCGGACCCATCACTCCCGTCGCGTACCCAGCCCTAGGCTCGGACGTGACTCCACCGTCCGCAGGCCCAGTGTCAACCCTGGCCGCACTCACTATCGCTGAGCCGGACCCTCTTCCGGACAGGAGCTCGACCCCAGCGCCCGGCCCCATGGAGTCAGCGTCTGCCGAACTCGCCCAGGTGATCAACCCTGAGTGCGATCCAACAGACTCTTGTGCTACCGTCCAGCTCTCACTGCTAAACGAGGCACTGGACCGAATTCAATCCCTTGTTATCACCGAGGCTCTGCCTCCAGTTTGCGCCTAGCCCGATCGGGAGGCTGGGCTCAGGGAATTTTGCGTCCCACCCACCACCCACTTAATAGCCACTGTCAAAGACTTAACCGACATACTAGATTACGCTTCAGAGGCCATCGACGGCATGGACAAAGATGTCGAAGCTGAACCTAGAACAAACCCGCCCACCACAGGGCGCTGGACAGCCACCTCCACGTATGATGTGTATATGGTGGATACCCCCAAGAAGAAGGACGAAGACACTCCAGAACAAAACGAGGATAAGCCCGTCAAAGATCCACCAAAGCACCAATGTCAGCGGCGCTGATCTCGATCACGCCGGGGCAGGGAGAGTAACACTGGCACCGGATAGGACGATACCCCGGACAACGCCGATGACCCCAACGGCTCCGCTAACCCCGAATTCGAGTAGTATAGACTGGAGGAGCAGGAGGATCAGTTCAATCCCGAAGACCCCGTTGACCATAATGACTCCGAGGATAGCAACTATCTACCCCTCTCTAAAGAGGATGTTAGCCTCGGCGATGAAGATTTCATCGTCCCGGAGGAACCACTAGAACAAGAACGCTTCAAGCGGCAGCTTATTGCTACCGCTCGGAGCCTAAAAAA
Organism: Elymus sibiricus; assembly: GCA_039707655.1. Taxonomy (NCBI): domain Eukaryota; kingdom Viridiplantae; phylum Streptophyta; class Magnoliopsida; order Poales; family Poaceae; genus Elymus; species Elymus sibiricus. Next base: position 129,078,826 of record CM077666.1, on the reverse strand, counting down.
GAAGCAGCAGCAGCTAAAGGCTGAACAGGACACCCTCAATGATAGGTGGACTAAAGTCCTGGCGGCCGAAGAGGGATATGGCTATGAACGTCAAACCAAGAGTTATCCCAAGCGCAAGCTGCTGCCACAATTCGATGACGAGGCTCTCGCACCAATACCGTCAAGGTACAACCAGGCAGATCAGCCCAATCGCCCACCCCGTGGACGGGATAGGGCGGCTGATAACGCCGAACACCAGCCCGCTCCCACTCGCCATAAAGGCAAGGAAGCAGTGCACCGGGCTACAAGTATGACCTGCGACAGGACCTTGCCAATAGAGCCGGCCAGACCAGGTCCATCTACGGATCAAGAGGACATGCCCCCACCGAGGACGATGGCTATCAAGCCTGGCGTGACCGGAATAACAGAGTTCGGGATCAATACCGAACCCAGATGCCAACTGGTCTTCGACACGACGTGGCTCAGGTAAGGGGCGCCGCACACCCAATGTGCTTCGCCGACGAGGTAATGCGGCACCAGTTCCCAGAAGGGTTTAAACCCGTAAACATTGAACAGTATGATGGGACCACGGACCCAGCAGTATGGATAGAGGATTTCCTTCTCCACATCCACATGGCTCGCGGAGATGACCTCCATGCCATAAAGTATTTACGGTTAAAGCTCAAGGGACCAGCAAGACACTGGTTGAACAGCCTCCCTGAAACTCTATTGGGAGCTGGGAGGACCTTGAGGATGCTTTCTGGGCTAATTTCCAGGGCACTTATGTCCGGCCACCGGATGCGGACGACTTAAGTCACGTAGTCCAGCAGCCAGGAGAGTCAGCGCGACAGTTTTGGAACCAGTTCTTAACTAAAAAGAACCAGATTGTCAACTGTCCAGACACCGAGGCCATAGCCGCCTTCAAACATAGCATTCGCGACGAGTGGCTCACCCGACAGCTCGGCCAAGACAAGCCGAAGACTATGTCGGCCCTCACCGCACTCATGACCCGCTTTTGCGCGGGCGAAGATAGTTGGTTGGCTCATAGAAGCAACAACATAACAGACCCCGGTACCTCAGAAGTTCGGGATGGAAACGGGAAGCCGCGGCGCAATAAGAACAAGCGCCGAAATAACAATGGCGAAGTTGATAACATGGCAATCAATGCCGGATTCAGCAACTCCAAATCCGGTCAACGGAAGAAGCCCTATAAAGGCAACAAGGATGGTCCATCCGCCCTAGACAAAATATTGGAGAGGCCCTGCCAAATTCATGGCACTCCGGACAAGCCCGCTAACCACACCAACCGTAACTGTTGGGTGTTTAAGCAAGCCGGCAAAATAAATGCCGAAGACAAGGGCAAGGGCCCCCAGAGCGAGGACGATGAAGAACCTCGCGGCCCGAACACTAGAGGGCAGAAGCAATTTCCCCCTGAGGTAAAAACGGTGAACATGATTTACACCACCCACATACCAAAGAGGGAGCGCAAGCGCGCACTACGGGATGTCTACGCCATGGAGCCTGTAGCCCCGAAATTCAACCCCTGGTCGGCATGTCCGATCACCTTCGACCGCAGGGACCATCCAACCAGTATCCATCATGGAGGTTTGGCGGCCCTGGTCCTTGACCCCATAGTCGATGGGTATCACCTCACTAGTGTCCTTATAGACGGAGGCAGCAGCCTCAATTTAATCTACGAAGACACGGTACGAAAGATGGGAATTGATCCGTCAAGAATCAAACCCAGTAACACTACCTTTAAAGGAGTGATCCCTGGTGTCGAAGCCCGCTGCTCGGGCACAATAACTTTGGAAGTAGTGTTCAGTTCTCCAGAAAATTTCCGCAGCGAAGACTTGATCTTCGATATCGTCCCCTTCCGCAGTGGTTACCACACACTATTGGGACGAACGGCGTTCGCCCGCTTCAATGCGGTGCCGCATTATGCTTATCTAGAGCTTAAGATGCCTGGCCCTAGGGGCGTTATCACAGTTAATGGCAACACAGAGCGTTCCCTCCGAACTGAGGAACATACTGCGGCCTTAGCAGCCGAAGTACAGTGCGGCATGAACAAGCCACAGAATTCGCTCTCCATCAAGGGACGTGACTCAGGTAAACGTGCCCGGCCTGCTGATACATCTCCATCGTATCTATAATTTTTGATTGTTTCATGTCAATATTATACAACTTTCATATAATTTTGGCAACTTTTTATATTATTTTTGGGACTAACATATTGATCCAGTGCCCAGTGCCAGTTCCTGTTTTCTGCATGTTTTTTGTTTCGCAGAATACCCATATCAAACGAAGTCTAAATTTAATGAAATTTTCTGGAGAATTATTTTGGAATATATGTGCTTATTGGAGGTGGAATCAAGTCAAAAGGCAACCCAAGGTGCCCACATGGCACCTGGGCGCGCCCCACCCCCTGGGGCGCGCCGTGGTGTCATGTGGACACACCGTGGGTCGGTTGGAGGTCTCCTTCGGGCGCAAGGAAGCTTATATCCGGAAAAAAATCATGTTAAAATCTCAGCGCAATCGAAGTTACGGATCTCCGGTTATAAAAGAAACGGTGAAAGGCCAGATCTGAGGGACGCGAAACAGAAGAGAACAGAGAGATAGATCCAATCTCGGAGGGGGCTCTCGCCCCTCCGCCACCATGGAGGCCAAGGACCAGAGGGAGAACCCTCCTCCCATCTAGGGGGAGGCCATGGAAGAAGGAGAAGAAGGGGGGCTCTCCCCCCTCTCTTCCGATGGCGCCGGAGTGCTGCCGGGGGAACGATCGTGACGGCGATCTACACCAACAATCTTGCTACCATCAACACCAACAACAACACCTCTTCTCCCCGCTGTAATCTCTACTTAAACATGGTGCTTCATGCTATATATTATTTCCCAATGATGTATGGCTATCCTATGATGTTTGAGTAGATCTGTTTTGTCCTATCGATTGATTGATGATCGTGATTGGTATGAGTTGTATGTTTTATTATTGGTGCTGTCCTATGGTGCCCTTCGTATCGCGCAAGCGTGAGGGGTTCCCGCTGTAGGGTGTTGCAATACGTTCATAATTCGCTTATAGTGGGTTGCGTGAGTGACTGAAACAGAAACCCAAGTAAGGGGATTGTTGCGTATGGGATAAAGGGGACTTGATACTTAATGCTATGGTTGGGTTTTACCTTAATGATCTTTAGTAGTTGCAGATGCTTGCTAGAGGTCCAATCATAAGTTCATATGATCCAAGTAGAGAAAGTATGTTAGCTCATGCCTCTCCCTCATATAGAATTACAACAAGGATTACCGGTTTAGTTATCGATTGCCTATGGACAAATCTTTCTCTTGTGTTACAAAAGCTTTCTACTTTACTACTAGCTTTTCTTATCTTGTAATTTATTCGTAGTTTTATTCTTGCAAAGCACTTCTAGTTTTATTCTTGCAATCATATCCTATCAGCTACAAAATAGTTTCATACTTGTTCTGGGTAAAGCGAACATCAAGTGCGCGTAGAGTTGTATCGGTGGTCGATAGAACTTGAAGGGTTTATTAATCCTACCTTTAGCTCCTCGTTGGGTTCGACACTCTTATTTACCGAAAAAGCTTCAATTGATCCCGTATACTTGCGGGTTACCAAGACCTTTTTCTGACGCCGTTGCCGGGGAGCAATAGCATGGGGTTGATATTCTCGTGTGTGCTTGTTTGCTTTATCACTAAGTAGTTTTATTTTCTGTTATAAGTTGTTCTCTATCTTTAGCTATGGGTATGGAACACGAAACACCAAAAAAAATAGTTGTAGTTGCTACTCATGGAGATGGGGAACCTCCTAAAACCCTCGATGCTCGTTATGTGGAAAGTATTGAACACTACTTTGATAATCCCGAGGAAACCCCATTCAACTTGATAATTGGAGTCACGTTGGATCAACGTGAATACTTCAGGGATTATCGCTTGACTCAAAAAGGGAAACTCTTATGGGATCAAATTGGAATGTTGAAATGGTATGCTTGGAATCTATGCTTGAGATATGATTATACTTGTTGCTCTAGGATGAAGGCTAAACACCTTCCCTTTTCTTGTGAATTTAATGATAATGAAACCTTGGCTTCTTATGCTAAAGGTAATTATGATTACTATGATGTGGAACAAATATAAGAATTTGTTGCTTTTATGGGTGCTTGTGAAATTAAATGTTTGTTTGAGGAGTATGAAAATTACGATGATGCTGTTTACAGATCTGAAAATTTAGCTATACTTAAATATTGCTATGAGAATTATAAATATAATGCCGATATTAATGCTTTTATTGAGAAAGTCTCCGCTGTGCGAGAAGAGACTAATATTTTGCAGGAAACCATGGAAGAAGAAATTGATGACATTGTGAGCTCAAAAGATGAAAGAGATGAGGAGGAGAGCGAAGAACAAAAGGAGGAAGAGCGGATTAGCTACCCGTGCCCACCTTCTAGTGAGAGTAACTCTTCAACTCATACATTGTTTAATTTCCCTTCGTGCTTACCGAAGGATGAATGCTATGATGATTGCTATGATCCCTTGGATTCGTTTGAAATATCCCTTTTTGATGAACTTGATGCTTGCTATGCTTGTGGCCATGATGCCAATATGAATGATGCTTATGGAGATGAACTTGCTATAGTTCCTTATGTTAAACATGAAATTGTTGCTCTTGCACCCACACATGATAGTCCTATTATCTTTTTGAATTCTCCAAACTACACTATTTCGGAGAAGTTTGCACTTATTAAGAACTATATAGATGGGTTGCCTTTTACTATTACACATGATGTTTTTGATAAATATATTATGCATGTGCTTGCTGCTCCTACTTGCAATTATTATGAGAGAGGAACTACATCTCCACCTCTCTATATTTCCAATACAATAGAATTGCAAGAAACTGTTTCTGCTATGCATTGGCCTTTACTTGATGTGCATGAATTGTTCTTTTATGACATGCCGATGCATAGGAAGAGAGTTAGACTTCATCTTTGCATGTTATATGTTCCTTTATGCTCATTACTAAATTACAAATCATTGCTAATTAAAATTGGCTTTGATATACCTTGGAATCCGGGTGGATCGGTTACATGAGCACTTTATGCCTAGCTTAATGGCTTTAAAGAAAGTGCTGCCTGGGAGACAACCCGGAAGTTTTAGAGAGTCATTTATTTCTGTTGAGTGCTTTTAAATAGTTTAAAAACAAAAAAGTATAGAGGGGAACTTAAAACTTTTTCAAAAAGGGAAGTGAAAGTAAGAAAGACGAGCACCGTTGAAGTGGGGGAGCTCCTTGAACCTTGTTCATGCCCATGGAAACTTTGAAAATCTTAAATTACAGAAACTTCTCAACAAAAATAATTATCTCCTTGCACAAATCATTGTATTATAAAAATAATGTGCCAAGTAAAGCCTTTGGGATGATTTGGTTGATAGTTGCTTGATCCTGTGCAAAAACAGAAACTCTTGTGCCCAGTGCAGAATTTTTATAAAATCATCAGAGTGTCAAAAGCTTATGATTTTTTTATACATGATTGATATACAAATTTCCCAGGTTTTACTAATTTTTCAGAATTTTTGGAGTTACGGAAGTATGGTGAATGTTCAGATTACTACAGACTGTTCTGTTTTTGACAGATTCTGTTTTTGATGCATTGTTTTGCTTGTTTAGATGAAACTATGGATTGTATCAGTGGGTATGAACCATGGAGAAGTTAGAATACAGTAGGTATAATGCAAAAACAAAATATGAATGGGTTTGCAACAGTACTTAAAGTAGTGATTTGCTTTATTATACTAACGGATCTCACGAAGGTTTTGTTAAGTTTTGTGTGATTGAAGTTTTCAAGTTTTGGGTGAGACTACGATGGATAAAGGAATAAGGAGAGGCAAGAGCCTAAGCTTGGTGATGCCCAAGGCAACCCAAGGTAATATTCAAGGAAGACTCAAGCGTCTAAGCTTGGGGATGCCCCGGAAGGCATCCCCTCTTTCGTCTACAATCTATAGGTAATTTTACTTGGAGCTATATTTTTATTCGTCACATGATATGTGTTTTACTTGGAGCGTCGTGTGTTTTTTATTTTTCTTTTAATAATGCACCATTATGGTATGAGATAGTCCTTGGTTGATTTATAGAATGCTCTTTGCACTTCACTTATATCTTTTGAGTATGACTTTATAGAAGGCTTCATGTGCTTCACTTATATCATTTGAAGTTTGGATGCCTGTTTCTCTTCACATAAAATCCGTTATTTGTAGAATGCTCTTGTGCTTCACTTATATTTTTTAGAGTGTGATCTTTTGTAGAAAGAATTAAACTCTCTTGCTTCACTTATATCTGTTTAGAGAGTCAACAGGAATTGTCATTCACATGGTTAGTCATAAAATCCTACACAATACTTGTAGATCACTGAATATGATATGTTTGATTCCTTGCAATAATTTTGCGATATGGAGATGGTAATATGTGGGAGGTACTAGTGAATGATTGTGTTTAGTAAAAATATTGGTGTTAAGGTTTGTGATTCCCAAAGCATGCACGTATGGTCTGTCGTTATGCTATGAAATTGGAGCATGATTTATTTTTGATTGTCTCCTTTGTGTGGCGGTCGAGGGGACGCGATGGTTAACTCCTACCAACCTCCCCCCTAGGGGCATGCGTAGTAGTACTTTGCTTCGAGGGCTAAGTAGAATTTTGCAATAAGTATGTGAGTTCTTTATGACTAATGTGAGTCCATGGATTATACGCACTCCTATCTTTTCGTATTTTGCTAGCCTCTTCGGTACCGTGCTATGCCCTTTCTCACCTCGAGAGTTGGCACAAACTTTGCCGGTGCGTCCAAACCCTGTGATATGATGTGCTCAATCACACATAAGCCTTTTTCTCAAAATAGCCACCATACCTACCTATTATGGCATTTCCATACCAATTCCGAGATATATTGCCATGCAACTTCTATCATCATCATATACATGACTTGAGCATTCATTTTCATATTGCTTTGCACGATCGTAAGATAGCTAGCATGATATTTTCATGGCTTGTCCGTTTTTTGATATCTTTGCTACGCTAGATCATTGCACATCCTGGTACACTGCTAGAGGCATTCATATAGAGTCATCTTGGATAGTTTTGATCGAGTTGTAAGTAAATAATAGTGTGATGATCATCATTATTAGAGCATGTCCCAGTGAGGAAAGGATTATGGAGACTATGATTCCCCCACAAGTCGGGATGAGACTCCGGACAAAAGAGAAAAAAAAAGAGAAAGGAAAAAAAAGAAAAAAAGAAAAAAAGAGAAAAAAAAGAAAAAAAATGAAAAATAAAAAGAGAGAAGGGGCAATGTTACTATCCTTTACCACACTTGTGCTTCAAAGTAGCACCATGTTTTTCATGTAGAGAGTCTCCTATGTTGTCACTTTCATATACTAGTGGGAAATTTTCATTATAGAACTTGGCTTGTATATTCCGATGATGGGCTTCCTCAAATGCCCGAGGTCTTCATGAGCAAGCAAGTTGGATGCACACCCACTTAGTTTTATTTTGAGCTTTCATACACTTATAGCTCTTAGTGCATCCGTTGCATGGCAATCCCTACTCCTCGCATTGATATCGATTGATGGGCATCTCCATAGCCCGTAGATCCGCCTAGTTGATGCGAGACTTTCTACTTCTCCTTTTTCATTATTTGATACCTACCACCGCCTTCTATTCGACTTAGTGCTATATCCATGGATTGCGCTAATGTATTGCGTGAGAGTTGAAAATGCTGAAGCGCGTTAGAAGTACGAACCAATTGCTTGGCTAAAACCGGGGTTGTACATGATAAAGTATTTTTATGTTAAGAAGATAGAGCATGACAGGACTATATGATTTTGTAGGGATAACTTTCATTATCATTGATATTTTGAAAAGCATGATTGTTTGTTGGGATGCCCGAGTATTGATGTCTTTATGTCAAACTATAGACTATTGCCTTGAATCACTCGTATCTTAATATTCATGCCATGACTACACATGTGATCAAGTTTATGCTAGGTAGCATTCCACATCAAAAATTATCTTTTTTATCATTAACCTACTCGAGGACGAGCGGGAATTAAGCTTGGGGCTGCTGATACGTCTCCGTCGTATCTATAATTTTTGATTGTTTCATGTCAATATTATACAACTTTCATATACTTTTGGCAACTTTTTATATTATTTTTGGGACTAACATATTGATCCAGTGCCCAGTGCCAGTTCTTGTTTTCTCCATCTTTTTTGTTTCGCAGAATACCCATATCAAACGAAGTCTAAATTTAATGAAATTTTCGGGAGAATTATTTTGTAATATATGTGAATTATTGGAGGTGGAATCAAGTCAAAAGGCAACCCACGGTGCCCACATGGCACCTGGGCGTGCCCCACCCCCTGGGGCGCGCCGTGGTGCCATGTGGCCACACTGTGGGTCAGTTGGGGGTCTCCTTCGGGCGTAAGGAAGCTTATATCCGGAGAAAAATCGTGTTAAAATCTCAGCGCAATCGGAGTTACGGATCTCCGGTTATAAAAGAAACGGTGAAAGGCCAGATCTGAGGGACGCGAAACAGAAGAGAACAGAGAGATATATCCAATCTCGGAGGGGGCTCTCGCCCCTCTGCCGCCATGGAGGCCAAGGACCAGAGGGAGAACCCTCCTCCCATCTAGGGGGGAGGCCATGGAAGAAGGAGAAGAATGGGGGCTCTCTCCCCCTCTCTTCCGGTGGCGCCGGGGTGCCGCCGGGGGAACGATCGTGACGGCGATCTACACCAACAATCTTGCTACCGTCAACACCAACAACAACACCTCTTCTCCCCGCTGTAATCTCTACTTAAACATGGTGCTTCATGCTATATATTATTTCCCAATGATGTATGGCTATCCTATGATGTTTGAGTAGATCTGTTTTGTCCTATCGGGTGATTGATGATCGTGATTGGTATGAGTTGTATGTTTTATTATTGGTGCTGTCCTATGGTGCCCTCCGTGTCATGCAAGCGTGAGGGGTTCCCGCTGTAGGGTGTTGCAATACGTTCATAATTCGCTTATAGTGGGTTGCGTGAGTGACTGAAACACAAACCCGAGTAAGGGGATTGTTGCGTATGGGATAAAGGGGACTTGATACTTAATGCTATGGTTGGGTTTTACCTTAATGATCTTTAGTAGTTGCGGATGCTTGCTAGAGGTCCAATCATAAGTGCATATGATCCAAGTAGAGAAAGTATGTTAGCTCATGCCTCTCCCTCATATAGAATTGCAACAAGGATTACCGGTTTAGTTATCGATTGCCTATGGACAAATCTTTCTCTTGTGTTACAAAAGCTTTCTACTTTACTACTAGCTTTTCTTATCTTGTAATTTATTCGTAGTTTTATTCTTGCAAAGTACTTCTAGTTTTATTCTTGCAATCATATCCTATCACCTACAAAATAGTTTCATACTTGTTCTGGGTAAAGCGAACGCCAAGTGTGCATAGAGTTGTATCGGTTGTCGATAGGACTTGAAGGGTTTATTAATCCTACCTTTATCTCCTCGTTGGGTTTGACACTCTTATTTATCGAAAAAGCTACAATTGATCCCGTATACTTGCAGGTTATCACCTGCACCCCAGCACGAAGGCTCACCTGACGCTCAGCTGGAATAGCAGTTTGGCCTCCGCAGCACGCCCACTATACCAGCAAAGTACGTACCTCGCGTACATAATTTCGCACTTAAAATACCATGGGCAGCAGCGGAGGCAATCTCATTACAAAGTCCGAATCTTGGTTCAACCTCGCTAGGATTCTATGTCTTCGGATCATCTTAGGTTCCATCAAGAACCTATTTGGCGTAAAGCTACACGGCGACCCTTTTCAGATCCTTCTTCGTAGGACCCAATCGCCGGAATAATACCTCTCAAGGATCTCTTCACTTCCAAGGAGCAAAGGCGCAGACGTGCAGCAGGGCAACGTAGGGAAGTCAAACCACTTTTCAGGCTCTGTGTAGACCTTTCCCTTGTGTAACAATTCAAATATATAAATATATTCTTATGTTTTGGCAAGTTTGCATTGTACGGCTTGACGTCATATAAAGAGTATATAGGCAGAAAATGACACCTTTAATTTTTGACCTACTCGGTCCATCCTGTCTATATCTCCCTCTTTACCTATTCTTCTTGCTCCTCAAAATGCCAAAAGCACACTATATTAGTGCTCGTTGTACACCGGCTACATAAACCGGGGGCCGTCATGGCCCTGTACATTAAGTCCGAACTCCCTATCAGGTATCTTTGGTGTCGTGGATGATCACGATCACCTATGGGGCCCCTTGGCCCCTTTGTGGTTTGGCATGGGGGAGGTCACGTTGCACAAAGAGCGGAGGCCATGACACAGCACGGCGAAGATGACACGGGTGGTTTTTACCCAGGTTCGGGCCGCTGTGAAGCGTAAAACCCTACTCCTGCTTTGGTGGATTAAGTGGGAGAGGCACAACCAACGCGCAGCGCTCAAGCCCGGCAAGGTGGCCTCGGGAGAGCGGCTACACGCGTACAAGTGTGTGAGGATCCGAATGGCCGAATCCTTCTCTACGTTGCCTTGGACCTCCTTTTATAGTCCAAGGGGTAACCACAATGGCAAAACAGTCATTATCCTGCAATTAGATAGCGAACAGTGCTATCATACCTAACTCTAGCAGTTAGGACAAGGCACATTAAATGCACCGCTAGGTGTCATGCTGTGGACGAGGCCCGGCAAGCCTGCCGCGCCGCTTAATCACCTTTTTGCCTATTGTCTTGACACGCCGCTGGAAGGGTGTCAAGTGGACGTGATCTGCCTTCCAGTGGGCTACCACGTGCTCTGTGGAAGCCACTTAATCACCTGGGGGCTCGACACCGCACCGATAAGTGACTTGCGTCGCTGTGCGGTGGAGCGGTGGAGCCTTGGCGGGGGTCTTGAGCTTGGTGATCCCGGCAAGCTTGCCGGGGCTTGTCTTGGACTTGTTCCCGAGGATGGCCTCGACCTGGCCGAGCTCTCCTGCTCGGCAAGGGAGGCCTTCCCAGGAATGAATCTTGCTATCTTGGTACTCTTGATGCGCTCCTTGATCTTGTAAAGAGCCACTTCTCTGGCTTGGCCTTGTGATGTAAGCTAATATTGGGCGCACGGTCTCTGGTACGCCTGTGCATAAGTCTGGTCAACAAACGCAGGTGTTTGTTGCACCAACAGAAGCTCCCAGGCCTGGCCCATACGTGCTGCCGGGCATCGTTGGGGTAGGCCCTAACAATGCACAGGCGAGCACCAGGACCGCGCCACGATAGGATTCTTCTTCTTAAGATCTTCTTTGCTTCTTCATTAACCTTGAACTTGGATAAGTCCCCGGTCTTCCCGCGAGTTGTGTGATGCCAAACGTGGTGGGGCCATCTCTGTAATGGCCCGTGAATGGCCTTTATTCATGGGGTGGTAACTGCCATTTCACTGATCGCACTACGCCCATCTCCTCCGCCACGTACGCCACATGCAGCGCGTAGGGTAGGTAACGGATGCGTAGGGCGCGTGGAGGAGTGCCATAGCAGAAACCCAAGCGCCCTGGATTGGCGCAGGAGGGGCGGACGAAGAATCTGGGGTCCGCCCGTGATACAGGCAGGCCGGATTGGAGGAGTGGGGCGGCCGCCCCGTGGTAGTGGGAATCAGCCCCCTGCCCCCGCTCGGCTATAAAAGGAGGCGCGAGGGGGAAATGAGGCATCCAATCCTCACATACCTTCCTCCTTTCTTCGGGCTTGACTCCTTTCTTCCGCCATGCCGAGAGGGGGAGGCCGGGGCCCGCATCTGGCCTCACCGGCGGGAGCCTCTTCCAAGCTCTTCAGAGAGCTGGGGGCGGCGACTCTGAAGGTTTATGTTGACGCTCGGGGAGTGAGTCTGGTCCGAAGCTACGGGAGGCGCGGTAGTCATAGCCGGAGTGGCCGCAGCTTGCAGCAGCTCGTCCACGAGTGTCATATTGACTCTGGTCCGGAGGGCGCCGCGCTTCTCCTTGACGGCAGCGCATCCGCACCCTCCGCGCTGGTTCGTCTCTTAAGGAGGGGGTGTCGTTCCTGCCTCAAGTTGGGGGAATCCGACGACCTAATCGTGGAGTCTTCAGTGCTTCTGGCGCCCATCTGTAGTGCAGCGCTTGGGATTCTTAGTAATCCCAGCGCTGCTCCCTTCAGCAAGGCCGGGGATGACGCTGAAGATGGTGGCGCCCTCCTGCCCTCTAAGGTGGGAGCTGGCGTTCCCAGCGCTCCTTGGGCACCGCCACCACCATCATCCGCCTCTCCGGGAAGGGTGATGGGCTGGAGGTCCGGTGTTCTCCCGAAGCGACAGTGACGAGAAGGAAGCCCGCGAAGACGAGGAAGGCGGGTGGCGGGCTGTCAGGTCGGAGTACGACGGCACTGATGCCTTCGTCTCATATTGGCCGTCTGCTGCTCCTTCTTTCGGCTCTTCCCCCGGCACCATCATGGCCAGCCTCTTCTAGACGGTTGCCGGGGGAAGTTCTCTTGGTGTCTTCTGCCGCGTGCACCCCGCCTAGGTGCTCCTTTCGCCCTCCTCGCACTTGAGATGTACCCTGGGAGAAGGAGGGCACAAGAGCATCACAGGGCACCTATCCTTTCTATATTTAAAGGTGTAGGCGCTAGCTAGTCTTTAGCTCAAATTATGTAGTCCTCTGCCCATGCTTGTACTCTGTATGATTTGTATCTGTTGATCAGCGTATTAATGAAAAAGAGTGCTTGCCGGGTCTTCGCGCATGTGTAATGTTCATGTTAAGGAACGAGTCCTTATTACTTTCAAGTAAGCAAAGCTTTCTCGGCAGCACATCTTGCCGTCCCCCTTCTCTCTGCTACGACTACTCTCTCGCCTTAGCGAGGGTAGGAGCGAAGATAGGAGTAGGCCCTTCGTCCGCCTCCTTCCAACTGCAACTACGACCAACTTTTGACCAAAGGAAACTCTGGTCTAAAAGGGAGGGAGCACAGAAGTATAGGAGCGACCAAGGTTTCGTACGCACAAATACTTCATACAGAGATACATCAAGAAGGACGAGGCGAACTTATCTGAGTTTGCTGTTCCCGGCAGCTACGGACTGCCGGGGCTAATGCGCTGGTTCTCCTCCTTCTCCTCCCGGGAAGTTCTGCCACGGCAGAGGCGCAGCTGTGAACCAAAGAAGCACAAGGGAGAGAATATCAGCATATGATCTCTTGTCAAAGGATTAGTTAGCTTATACTAAGCATGACTGTAACCCTATCAAAGAGATGCTCAATCTAACATGCATGTTAGTCCCTAGGGCGCCAGCACTTCATTTTATTCTCTGTGCACAGGGTCTTCGCCTGGCTTTGTACAAAGGGTTACATGCAACATCGGCAAGGCTTGTACAAAAGGTGGCTGCCGGGGCTGAGCCCGGCAGCCGCGCCTTACGGGTAGAACTTACGAAGATGCTCAATGTTCCATGAGTTTTGCACCTTAGTGCCATCTTCGGTCTCCAGACGGACTACGCCAGGTCTGGTGACTCGTACTACACGGTAAGGGCCTTCCCACTTCGGCGTCAACTTGTTGGAACCCTTGGCAGATTGGACACGCCAAAGGACAAGGTCGCCTTCCTCAAGGCTCCGGGCGCACACACTGCGGCTATGATAGCGGCGCAGGGCTTGCTGGTATCGTGTAGCACATACAGCCACCCGGAGACAATCTTCCTCGAGGAGCACAACATCGTCATGCCGTAGCTGCTCCTGCGCTACTTCATCGTAGGCAAGTACTCGAGGTGACCCGTATATGAGTTCTGTGGGGATCACTGCTTCTGCCCCGTATACGAGGGAGAAGGGAGTCTGGCCGGTGGCTCGATTTGGTGTCGTACGGAGGGACCAAAGAACCACCGGCAGCTCGTCGATCCAACGTATGCTGCACTTTTGCAGCTTGTCGAAAGTTCTTGTCTTGAGTCCTCGCAGCACTTCAGCATTCATTCTTTCAGCTTGACTATTGCTCCGGGGATGAGCAACGGAAGCGAAAGAGACCTTGCTCCCAAGGCCTTGGATGTATTGCGTGAAGGCGCGGCTTGTGAATTGGGTGCCGTTGTCAGTAATCACCTTGGCGGGTACTCCAAAGCGGCACACCAATCCTTTCAAGAACTTGACAGCTGACTGCGCGGTCACCTTTCTCACTGGCTCTACTTTCGGCCACTTTGTAAACTTGTCGATTGCTACGAACAAGAATTCAAAGCCCCCGGTAGCTCGGGGGAAGGGGCCCAAGATGTCGAGCCCCCAGACCGAAAACGGCCAGGCTAAAGGGATCGTCTGGAGAGCTTGAGCTGGCAGATGGACGTTCTTGGAGTGGAACTGGCAGGCTTCACATCTGGCGACGAGCTTAGTTGCGTCTGCGAGGGCCATGGGCCAGTAGAAACCCTGCCGGAAAGCTTTTCCGACTAGGGTTCTGGATCCAAGGTGGGAGCCGCACATGCCTTTGCGTATCTCTGCTAGCAACTCCTGTCCAACTTCCCGACAGATGCACTTCAATTTCACACCATTCGGCCTTCTTCTGTATAGAGTGTCATCGACAAACTGATACATACTTGACCTTCGGGCTATTCTTTCAGCTTCTTCTTGCTCTTCGGGAAGTTCTCCTGTTTGGAGGTAGTGGACGATGTGCCGCGCCCAAGTTGGAGCCTGAGGCTCGACAACAAGGATCAACGGCATCTCCTCATTCGTGGGAGCGCTCATCTCGACCGTCAGAACCTGTGGTTCCATGGGAGGCGGCTGCTCACCATCCGAATTAGAGTTGTTTCCGGCAGCATCTCTACCAGCGGCTTCGGGACGCTCTGCGGGAGATATTTTCCGGAGTCCAATTTCCTCCTTTTTCTGGCCATCGTCGAAGGGGATACTGAAGGTTGGGTCAGGTGGAGGACAAAAATCCTTGGTTCCACAGGGAGCTTTTGTGCAGCGCATTTTGACACGTGATCAACAATGCTGTTTTCCGCACGTGGCACGTGCTCTGTTTGCAGCCCATCAAAGCGCTCCTCCAGCTTCCTCACTTCCTCCACATAGGCCTCCATCAACGGGCTCTGGTAATCCTTGTTGACTTGCCTCACCACAAGTTGCGAGTCACCGCGGATGATCAGTTTCTTGATTCCCAACTCCACCACGATTCTGAGCCCGGCAAGGAGCCCTTCGTACTCAGCGGTGTTGTTGGTGGCTTCCTCCCGGGGAAAGTGCATTTGGATCGCATACTTGAGGTGCTCTCCGGTGGGCGCGATGAGGAGCACGCCTGCTCCGGCGCCCTGCAGCGAGAATGCACCATCAAAATACATGACCCATTCCTGAGGCGCTTCCCTGCCGGGGAGGACTGTCTCTGGTACTTCTTCATCCGGAGTGGGCGTCCATTCTACAATGAACTCTGCCAACGCTCTGCTTTGGATAGTTGAAGTGCTCTCATATCTCAAACCAAAGCTTGACAACTCTAGTGCCCATTCAACTATCCTGCCAGTGGCTTCAGGATTCCTTAGTATGCATTGCAGTGGGAGGCGGGTGACCACCATTATCTCGTGGGCTTGGAAGTAGTGGCGCAGCTTCCTTGAGGCCATGACGAGGCCGAAGATTAGTTTCTGCACCCCAGAGTACCTCGACCTAGCCCCTTGCAGTAGGGAGCTGACAAAGTAAACTGGTCGTTGCACCACCTTCTTCTTTGCCGCGGTTGGTTCCGTCTCTCCCCCGGCAGGGACAGTTGCCGCAGCTGCTTCCCCATCCACTTCTCGCTGCGCCACCAGTGCTGCACTAACCACTTGGTTCGTTGCCGCTAAATATAGCAACAACGGCTCTTGTGGTTTAGGAGCGACTAAGGTGGGAGCAGAGGAAAGGTATGCTTTCAGGTCTCGCAGCGCTGCTTCTACCTCCGGGGTCCACCTCATCGGGCCTGCCTTCTTCAGGATTTTGAAGAAAGGCAAAGCGCGCTCGGCAGACATGGAAATGAACCTGCTCAACGCGGCAATACATCCAGTCAAACGCCTCACATCCTTAACAGTCCTTGGTGCTTGAATCTGTTCAATTGCTCTGATCTTGTCGGGGTTGGCCTCTATTCCTCACTGAGACACAAAGAAACCAAGGAGTTTGCCGGAGGGGACACCAAACACACACTTCTCCGGGTTTAGCTTCAAATTGATCTTGCGCAAGTTTGCAAAGGTCTCCTCCAAATCCTGGATAAGTGTTGATCTGTCCTTGGTTTTGACCACTATATCATCCATGTAGGCTTCGATATTTCTGTGCAGCTAAGGTTCAAAACCGATTTGTACTGCTCTTGCAAAAGTGGATCCAGCACTCTTTAACCCGAAGGGCATACGTACAAAGCAGTACGTGCCACATGGAGTTATGAACGTAGTCTTTTCCTCATCTTCCTTGGACATGAATATCTGGTGGTAGCCGGAGTACGCATCCAAGAAGGAAAGTAGATCACACCCGGAGGTGGAATCCACGATCTGATCGATGCGCGGCAAGGGAAACGGGTCCTTTGGGCAGGCCTTGTTCAAATCAGTGAAATCAATGCACAGCCTCCATTTCTCGTTGGCCTTGCACACTACTACCGGGTTTGCCAACAAGGTTGGGTGTAGCACTCCTCTGACTAAACCAGCCGCTTCGAGTTTCTTGATCTCCTCGGCAATGAACTGCTGCCGCTCCAAAGCTTGTTTTCTGACCTTCTGTTTCAGAGGCCGGGCATGAGGGCAGACAGCTAGGTGGTGCTCGATTACCTTCTTGGGAACACCGGGGATGTCAGATGGTTGCCAAGCAAACACATCGACATTCGCCCGCAGGAAGGCAACGAGTGCGCTTTCCTATTTGTCGTCAAGAGTGGAGCTGATGGTGAACGTACCATCAGCGCCATCCTGCCTTGCCGGGACCTTTTTCACAGCAGGTGCAGCAACCTTAGATCTCTTGCTAGTGGAACTCTCCGGCAGATCCTCAACAGGCGCAGCGCTCTCCGAAGAGGCGCGCTTCCCGGAGTCCTTGCCGGCATCCCTGCTAGCCTCCTTCTTTTTCTTTGTACCCTAGGCGGGAGCTACGGCCTCTTCTGCTTCAGCTACTACCACATCTCGATACATCTTGTCCACACATTTGATTGCATCCTTCTTGTCTGAGGGGATGGTGATGATGCCCATTGGCCCCGGCATCTTCAAAGTGTTGTAGGCGTAGTGGGACGCCGCCATGAACTTTGCCAGAGCCGGACGACCAAGAATTCCGTTGTAAGGCAGGGGAAGTTCAACGACGTCGAACACAACCCTCTCGGTCTGGTAGTTCGGTTCCCCACCTAATGTTACCGGTAGCGTAATCTTCCCCTTAGGATGGCTCCTGCCGGGGTTGACTCCTTGAAACGTGCCAGTTATCTCTAGTTCTTCTTCGGGGATCTGCAACTTACTGACCACCTTGGGGGAAATCAGATTCAACCTAGCCCCGCCGTCAACTAGCATCTTAGTGACTTTGAGGTTGCGGATTGTTGGAGAGACCAACAACGGCAAACATCCGACCGCAGTGGTGCGATCAGGATGATCCTCTTCGTCAAAGATGATAGGCATGCGGGACCACTTCGGCGGTCTCCGGGAACCTGCAGCTGGCTCCACGGCATTGACTTCACGCGCCCACTGCTTGAGCTGACGATGAGAGGAGTGCAAAGAGGCACCCCCATCAATGCACATGGCTTCAGTCGCCTTCTGGAATTCTTGTTCGCTGGTATCCTCTCCATCTCCACCATCACTCTCATCCTCTTCTTCTTTCTTCTCTTGGCCCCTGGCGGGCTTATCTTTCTGCTGCGGGGCCTTGCCGTGGCGTCCTCCTCTATTGTCGCGGCCCTTTCCGCCATTGCCTTCTTGATCTCTCTCTTTGTCACGTTTCTCATATTCTGCTCTTTGCTTTTTGACAAGCTGCTCGACCTGATGACATTCTTGGAGATCATGACCTTTGGTGCAGTGGATCTTGCGGTATGGCCCATCGAATTTTTCGGCTTTCTCTGCTGCCGCAGCCTCCCGGCAATCAGCGCACACGGCAGCTTCCTTGCCGGGGACTTCGGTTTTGGCCTTCTTGCCGGAGCCGAGATCGCCAGAACCCTCAACGGCCAATACTGACTTATCCTTGCGCTTCTTGTTGCGCTTCCGGTTTCTCACCTTCGGGTTAGAGGTCTCACCATCGTCTTTCGAATCAACCTTAGCACCCTCCTCCTCGCCGGGGAGTCGCCTTCCTTCCTCAGCCCGAGCGCACTTATCTGCCAAGGTGTACAGCTCGTTGACGGTCTTGGGCAGCCGAACGCTCATTTTGGAGCGGATCCTTCTGTTGCGCATGTTTGAATGGAATGCGGCAATCACAGCTGCCGGGTGTATCTCTAGAATGTTGCGGTGCTCTCGACTGAACCTCTGCATATACTTCCGCAAGCTCTCTCCTTTTTTTTTGCGGAAGGACTTGCAAATCACTGGGCCTCCCAGGCTCTTGGTGGCCACCTGTGAAGGCGCCAATGAACTCGTTGCACAAGTCAGCCCAGGATGAAATGGAGTTCTCCGGCAGGTGCATCAGCCACAACCTCACATTTGGCTTGAGCGCCAAAGGGAAGTAGTTGGCAAACACCTTCTCATCTCTAGCCCCGGCATCTTGAACAGCAATTGTGTAGATACTCAAGAACTCCGCCGGGTTCAACTTTCCGTCATATTTTTCTGGCAATTCCGGCTTGAAGACTCGGGCAGACGGCCAGCGGACCTGCCGCAGCTCGCGAGTGAATGCCGGGCACCCAACCTCGTAAGGCAAGTACCTGTCATCACTGGGCGCGGGTTCGTTAACAACTGGGCCGTTGCGCCTGTTCGACGCGCGGTGCGTCTCCCGGCGTCGCTCTATAGTGACGCGCGCGTCCTCTTTTCGACGATCTTCTAAGACTTGCCGCTGATCTTGGCGAGCCCGCGGACCAGACGAGGCCATCGACGTCTCGTCGGGCTCGTTGGTACGCTGCTCTTGCTGTGGCTACCGCCGGTCCTGCTGCCATGGAGGGGAATGCACAGTGGCCGTGGCCTCCCCAACACGGGCATCAGTTCTGGTCACCGCAGCCGTTCGTTGACGTTGCGATGGTTCTGCCTGCCGCTGCCCTCCGGTTTTGGCGAAACCGATCAAACTCTGGATAGTGGCTCTCCACTCGTCCATCTGATCAGTAGCCGGAGGGAAACGTAGCAGGAGTTGGGATCGTGCCATGGCTTCCATAGCCGTGCTCGGCATAGCTGACGAGGCGGACCGCGACGTCGCTCGACTCCTGGTAGAACCAGCAGGAGCTTCGCCGCGTTCGCGCCGCCGTGAGCCGGTCGCCATGGTGGATTGAGGAGGAGCGGGTTGCGTTCGGGGGTCGCCAACCCCGTCCCGCCCGCCCTGTTCTGGGCGAGGTGCATGTCCCGTAGCTGTGCCAACGGTAGGCGCTGCTGGGGGGTCTTGACTCGCGCCAGAGCGGGTGTCATTGCTGTGGCCGCGTCCGCTAGCGCGGCGGGGAGGTTGCGGTTGAGCGTTCCCTCCACCCGCGACCTGCGGGTCGTGGCCATCAGGGTGCTATCGATGCTGTCCATCTCCGGCGCCTCCTGCCCCAGGTTTGGCTACGGGAGACACGACGATGACACTGCCTGTGCCGGCCATGTCACCCGCGGCGTCCACCTCTCCCGACGCCGCCGCGGCGTTCGCTGCGTCTGCGGCCGCGTGCGAAGGAGCCTTTGAGGTGGAAGGGTGCGCGGTCGCGTTGGGCTTCTTTTTGGGTGCCATGGATGAAGGTGGCGACGAAGATGATGCTGAATGCGCTCTTCGCAACCTCGGGTTCGCGCAAGCGACTCCCCCTATCTGGCATGCCAAAGATGTCATGGATGATCACGATCACCTATGGGGCCCCTTGGCCCCTTTGTGGTTCGGCATGGGGGAGGTCACGTTGCACAAAGAGCGGAGGCCACGACATAGCGCGGCGAAGATGACATGGGTGGTTTTTACCCAGGTTCGGGCCGATGTGAAGCGTCAAACCCTACTCCTGCTTTGGTGGATTAAGTGGGAGAGGCACAACCAACGCGCAGCACTCAAGCCCGGCAAGGTGGCCTCGGGAGAGCAGCTACGCGCATACAAGTGTGCGAGGATCCGAATGGCCGAATCCTTCTCTAGGTTGCCTTGGACCTCCTTTTATAGTCCAAGGGGTAACCACAATGGCAAAACAGTCATTATCCTGTGATTAGATAGCGAACAGTGCTATCATACCTAACTCTGGCAGTTAGGACAAGGCGCATTAAATGCACCGCTAGGTGTCATGCTGTGGACGAGGCCCGGCAAGCCTGCCGCGCTGCTTAATCACCTTTTTGCCTATTGTCTTGACACGCCGCTGGACGGGGGTCAAATGGACGTGATCTGCCTTCCAGTGGGCTACCACGTGCTCTGTGGAAGCCAATTAATCACCTGGGGGCTCGACACCGCACAGATAAGTGACTTGCGTCGCTGTGCAGTGGAGCGGTGGAGCCTTGGCGGGGGTCTTGAGCTTGGTGATCCCGGCAAGCTTGCCGGGGCTTGTCTTGGACTTGTTCCCGAGGACGGCCTCGACCTGGCCGAGCTCTCCTGCTCGTCAAGGGAGGCCTTCCCAGGAATGAATCTTGCTGTCTTGGTACTCTTGATGCGCTCCTTGATCTTGTAAAGAGCCACTTCTCTAGCTTGGCCTTGTGATGTAAGCTAATATTGGGCGCACGGTCTCTGGTACGCCTGTGCATAAGTCTGGTCAACAAATGCAGGTGTTTGTTGCACCAACAGAAGCTCCCAGGCCTGGCTCATACGTGCTGCCGGGCATCGTTGGGGTAGGCCCTAACAATGCACAGGCGAGCACCAGGACCGCGCCACGGTAGGATTCTTCTTCTTAAGATCTTCTTTGCTTCTTCATTAACCTTGAACTTGGATAAGTCCCCGGTCTTCCCGCGAGTTGTGTGACGCCAAACGTGGTGGGGCCATCTCTGTAATGGCCCATGAATGGCCTTTATTCATGGGGTGGTAACTGCCATTTCACTGATCGCACTACGCCCATCTCCTCCGCCACGTACGCCACATGCAGCGCGCAGGGTAGGTAACGGATGCGTAGGGCGCGCGGAGGAGTGCCATAGCAGAAACCCAAGCGCCCTGGATTGGCGCAGGAGGGGCGGACGAAGAATCTGGGGGCCGCCCGTGATACAGGCTGCCACGTGCTCTGTGGAAGCCACTTAATCACCTGGGGGCTCGACACCGCACCGATAAGTGACTTGCGTCGCTATGCGATGGAGCCTTGGCGGGGGTCTTGAGCTTGGTGATCCCGGCAAGCTTGCCGGGGCTTGTCTTGGACTTGTTCCCGGGGACGGCCTCGACCTGGCCGAGCTCTCCTGCTCGGCAAGGGAGGCCTTCCCAGGAATGAATCTTGCTGTTTTGGTACTCTTGATGCGCTCCTTGATCTTGTAAAGAGCCACTTCTCTGGCTTGGCCTTGTGATGTAAGCTAATATTGGGCGCACGGTCTCTGGTACGCCTGTGCATAAGTCTGGTCAACAAACGCAGGTGTTTGTTACACCGACATTTGGTGTCTCGGATATTGCAGTATATGCATCGGTTCCGAATTATGTCTTTGGTCAATAGTTGGGTTGCCCGGCTCCTATGTTTACCATCTTACGTTCCGCGCGTTCTGCTAAGTAGGTAAAGGGAGAACTACTGCGATTGTATTTCCAGCTCATCTGGTTAAGTACCTCAGTAGAAAAAGCCGAAAACTGACTATCATAATACGCGAGAACTGGTCGGCGATCCGATGACTAAGTGTCATACTACAAATAGTTAGCGATTACTCCGTGTTATACGAGGGGCTGGTATTCGCCCAGCCGTGTGGCAAAGGTATATACCTAGGATAGCCGAACACACACCAGGGGCTAGTCCCTAGCCCCGCAGTCAAGCTCCTATGGCTAAGTGAAAGCAATAAAACCTCATAGTCTGATTGCCTGGTTTCTCCCATGTAAACCTCCTTGACGGACCAAGACGTTGGTTAAGGGTTAATACGTGAAGTTTGAAACACCCCTGTAGTATCTACATGGGGGCTGAAGCCAACGACTGGTAGCTTTCAGAATAAAAATTGCCGCACAGGAGTCAAAATAATATCATCACAACAATACACGCATAAGTAGCGCAAACTTAATATATATCAAAAGGCTTCAAGCAAAGTTTTACATGTCACGGTACATCACTCGTACATTACATCTTTGGAGCACTGGCCCTCTATCGCCTGAGCTCCATCTAGGACCTCGGCAAAGTACATCTCGGGGCGCCGGTGGGTCTTCCCTTCAGGCGGAGGCCCAGTTGCTACTTCGGTGGCCTTCATCTTCAGCCATTGGACCTTGGTCCTGGCGAAGGCCATCCGGGCACCCTCGATGCAGACCGAGCATTTTACCGCTTCGATCCGTGGAGACGCGTCGCGCAGCCGCTTCACCAGCCCGAAGTAACTGTTTGGGATGGGCTCGGCCGGCCACAAGCGGACGGATAGGTCCTTCATGGCCAGCTCCGCCATCCGGTGTAGCTCCACCAACTGCTTCATCTGGTTGCTAAGAAGGGGAGGATGTTTTGGCGCCTGGAATTGCGACCAGAACAGTTTCTCCTGTGCCTCCCCTTCCTGAGCGCGGAAGTATTTTGCAGAGTCGGCCGCACTCCTCGGGAGGTCCGCGAAAGGACCTGGAGAACACCATACTCGGGTGAGTAAAGCGTACCGCTGACCTCCAAAGACACTCTGCAATAAAAAAGGCTTACCAGCCGCTATCTGTTTTGCCTGGAGGATCTCCTCGCGAGCACTCCGGGACTCGCTCCACGCCTCTTTGGCGTCCTTGTTAATCTTCGAGAGCTCGGCGGTCTGATCTGAAGTCTTTTGCTCTAGGGCCTCACATTTGGTGATGCCATCCTTGAGCTCCTGTTCGACCTCGGATACCCGAGCCTCATGTCGGTGCCGAGCACTCTGCTCGGCCTCCAGATCGGCAGCCGCCTTCTCAGCGGCCGCCTTGCCTACCGCAACCTCTTTCTTGGCTTCGGCGAGAGTGGCCTTGAGGCTCTCAACCTCAGCGGCACCAGCTGTGGATAAAAATTTCCAAATACAGACAAAATATATCAAGTGTCATCCCTGGCTGTTCTACATCCGAACTATTGCATTGTTCAAGCATATATACCTTGCGTTTCTTCAAACCGCTTGTTGACGCGGTCGATCTCCTCATCGGCAACTCGGATTTTCCGATTTAACTCGGAAATCTCCACGGCGTTCGACGCCGCAGCCAACATGGAGGCCTGTCACATTAAGACACAACAAATTGTTTATCCAAATAGTGCGATTATCGATCCTTTGTCTGGTTCTTTTCAAACCAGACAAAGTCTCGGGGGCTACTGTGTATATAAAAGGCAGGCATAATCAACTTATTTCTAATAAATACAAAAAAAAGAAGGCATTACATCGTCTACCTCGAAGCCGGTTAGCAGGCTACCGAAGGTGTCGTTCAGTCCGCGGTTGGCGGACCGAATCTTCTCCATTAACGTACCCATCAGGGCACGGTGTTCTTCCACAATGGAAGCACTTTGCAGTGCTTCCTCCAGGGCATCCGGTGGCCCAGGCGCCATTGGCTCGATAGAGAGCGGCGCGGGAGACGGGGCCCTGACCCCCTCTTGGGCAAGGGGTTGTGTGGTCGGCTCCGGAGCCCTGGTGGGCTCTGTAGTAGTGTTTGGTGGGGACCCGGATTGACCGGGCTCTCCCTCTTCACGTGCCAGAGGGGATTTCTCCCCCTGGTCTTCGGCGGCCGAGGTATGCGCCTCGGCCATTATCTCGTCGGCCCCACCCGCCTTTTCCTGGTCAGGAGGCGTCCTTTGAGACGACACCTCATCATCCTCCATGGTGGCCGGAGGTGGGGACCGCGGTGGCGTCCCGCTCTCTGCCATGTCAGTGGGCGGAGAGCTCCCCTCCGATAGTGGTTCGGCGGGGACCATGCACGGAGGGCTGTAACAAAAATAACAAATGATTGATCAAGTTAAAAAGATAAGAGCACAAGAGAATTAAAGTAAGTGTTCGGACTCATACGTTGTGGCCAGGGGCTTAACCCTGGCGTTCCGCTTGGGAACACCCTCGGATGCTACGGACCCAGCTTCGGAATTCGATCTATCGGGGAGGATTAGCTTCGGCCTCTTCTGGGCGGCTTCTTCGGCGTCTTCGGCCGCCGCCCTCTTCTTTGTGCGAGGGGAATCGCTTCCCTCTCCCTCTTCCTCTTCCTCCTCGTCCCCCTCATGGGTCGAGGGGACGTCGGTCTCTCCAGACTTGGTTTCCGGAGGACCCCTTGAGCGGAGGCCACCGCAGGCCTCCTCGGTCTTCTTCTTCTTGGGCTTCTTTTCGGGCGCCTTGTAAGGCCCCGGGACCAGCATCTTGGACAGCTGTGGTGTCCTTGGGTCCTCGGGCAGCGGAGCCGGACAGTTAATCTGTTCCGCTTTGGCCGTCCAGTTCTATGATTGGAAGGGAAGATTGAAGTAAGTTATCAAACTATAACAAATAATGTTCGGATTAGTGTTCGGATGGGGTGTGCTTACCTCCCTCGCCGGGCTGTAGGCATCAAACCCGATATCCTCGTCCTCCTTCGGCCATTCCTTTTGGGACTTGAACAACAGCTTCCACATGTTTTTGTGCGTAGTGCCGTAGAAGTGCTGCACAGTCCTAGGGTCCTCGGGCTTGAATTCCCACATAGGGGACACCCGAAGTTGGCAGGGAAGGAGGCGGCGGAAGAGCATTACCTGAACCACGTTGGTCAGGGCCGTATTACCGACCACCATATTGGAGACGCGCTTTTGGAGCGCCTTCACTTTTGTCTGGGACCCCCATTCGAGGCCCTTCTCGTTCCAGGAGGTGAGCCTCATCGGGGGTACGGATCTGAAGGCAGGAGCCGCCGCCCAGTTGGCATTGCGGGGCTCGGTGATATAGAACCACTCCTGCTGCCAGATCTTGACGGTGTCGATGAAGGCACCTTTTGGCCAGGTGGCATTGTTCAGCTTGCTCACCATGGCCCCGCCGCAGTCCGCCTATTGGCCGTCGACCACCTTCGGCTTCAGATTGAAGGTCTTGAGCCACAGGCCAAAGTGTGGAGGGATTCGGAGGAAGGCCTCACAGACGACTATGAAAGCCGAGATGTGAAGGATAGAGTTTGGGGCTAGATCGTGGAAATCTAGCCCATAGAAAAACATGAGTCCCCGAAGAAAGGGGTGAAGAGGAAAGCCAATCCCTCGGAGGAAGTGGGGGATAAACACCACCCGCTCCCCAGGCTTCGGCGTGGGGATGACCTGGTTCTCCTCCGGTGCTCGGTGCTCGATGGCCGGTGATAGGTAGCCAGCGAGCTTGAGGTCCTCGATGTCCTTGGTGGTGACGGACGAGGCCTCCCACTTCCCCTTCGAGCCAGATCCGGCCATGGTCGAAGGGCGGAGGTAGCAAAGGAGGAGCTTGAGGCTGTGGGCGCTGGAGCTCTGGAAGATTTGGGAAGCAAGGAAGAGATGGAAGCGTGAGGTGAAAAGGGGTTATCTTTCCCCCTCTTATAGGCTGTAAAAATACCAAGCGTCCCTCCACCGCGCCGCGAACCTCGTTTCTTCCCAATGAAATCATGACGTAATGCGCGGTTGGGTTACCCAAATATCATTGATGAGTATCCCGTGAAGGGCGGGCACAATCGCTATATTGATGGGACGTGCCAATGGGGGCTTGGCCTCGAACCGCGAAACAAGGGCACACAACGGTTCTGTGTTTAAAGAATAGTTGTGTCGTTCCACTAAAAGCTAGCAGTAAAAAGATGCTGTTCTCACTTGGACGTTTGGCCTTCACGGTCAAGGGTTATTAGCTCGGAGCCAGATACAAGTCCTTTTATGTAGGAACTTTGCTCAAGAGTTCGGAGGAGGAAGGAACTCGCCTTGCAACGCCGAAGACAGTACAGATTCCGGATACATCGTCATTGAAGGCTAGTTCAGGGGCTACTGAGGGAGTCCTGGACTAGGGGGTCCTCGGGTGTCCGGCCTGATCATCATGGGCCGGACTATTGGGCCACGTTGAACAAAGCAGAAGGAAGCCCCCGTGTCCGGATGGGAATCTTTATCATCCTAGTGTGTAGTCCACGAAAGTTTAGGTGTCCGGGTGTAGTTATTCCTTTCTCCGTAACCGACTATGTTTAACCCTAGGCCCCCCTGGTATCTATATAAACAGGGAGGGTTTAGTTCGTAGGGGACAACAGAACAACAATAGGCATACCTCTTAGGGTTTAGCTACACGATCTCGAGGTAGATCAACTCTTGTAATCATCATCTACATCGAATATAATCAAGCAGGACATAGGGTTTTACCTCCATTAAGAGGGCCCGAACCTGGGTAAATACTGTGTCCCTTGTCTCCTGTTACCCATTGATCCCAGACTCACAGCTCGGGACCCCTTAGCCGAGATCCGCCGGTTTTGACACCGACACCTACGTCCACAATTTTTTGTACGTATATCTCCACTGCTCCCCGAACCCAAAATTCTGCCTCGTTCCCGTAAAACCAAGCGCCCCACCCGTATTAAGGCGTCGACTTGAACTCAATCCCTCTCCCGTTTACTACGGCGTGGCCCCGCACGCCGTAGTACTCCTACAAACCCTACCCTCCGCACGCATCATCGGTTTTCTTGAAGAGGGCGAGGGAGAAGCGGATTTGTAGTGGAGGCTCCTACCCTAGGGCGCCCTAGGTAGCTGCCGCACGCATCATTGGTTTTCTTTTTTCTTTATGCTCTTGCACCCTAGAGTGAAATGATGGTTTCTTCGTCCGTCCAGCTTAATGCGGGAAAGGTGGGGCTTTGGGATTTGACCCCTCATCGCTCATTTACTACTACTGCGGCGCTACGACCGGGGTGCCTCCAAGTCCAACCGCTGCTCCGAACTGTAATTTGGTGCATTGCATGTGGAACAAGACGGTGGATGAGCCACATGTCGGCCAAAGGGGTCCTGTGTCACCATTTCGTGTGCGGACTGACCCTGCTGAGTTGCTACGCCAACGCGACAGGAGCAGCCTACCACTTGGTTTTGCTCCTTGGTGAATCCCGACTATATTGATCTAAAAAGATAGTATCCAGATTAGTAAAAATGAGGTGATTTTACCGAGTGGTGGGCGGGGGAGCATGGCCTGTCATGCGTTCCCATGTGTCATGATGTACCAAGGCGATGCGCGTCCCTCTTGAGGCAGAACAATGGCAGAAGCAATACGTGGTTTTCTTGAAGGAGATGATGGAGAAGCGGATTCAGCGAAGTGTGATTTGACGTCTCATTGCTCATTACTACTACTGGGGTGCTACGACTGGGGTGCGCCCCCTACTGTTCTGCAATGTTATTTGGTGCATGACACGTCGACCCGGTTGCTATATGTCCCACATGTCGGCGATAGGAAGTACATCATTCATGAAAGCGAGCGTCTCCACTAGTACGACGGAGGAGTACAAGACACGGCTTGGTTTTTTCTGCTTCGCGCGATCCATCGATACAAACCCGGACTAAAAAAGGCGAGGGCGGGTCTTTTCCCGCGCGGTAGGCAGGGGAGTTTGGCATAGTCTGTTCGAGGCAACGAGGCAGGAAGGGAAACAAGCAAATAAAGGCCTCTTTGATTCAAAGGATTTTCATAGGATCTTTGAAGGATTAGAATCCTTAGGAAATTTTCCTACGTTGGTCGTTTGATTTGTAGGATTGAATCCCGTAGGATTTTATCCTAAGGATTCATTTGTACTACATTTCATAGGAATTCTAACATCCACTCCAACCTCTTGGAAGAAATCCTTTGTTTTCCCTGTGACACAATCAAACAAACTCAAATTCTATAGGGATCCAATGGACATGCCATTCCAATCCTATGTTTTTCCTATTCCTGTGTTTTTGCAATCCTATGAATCAAAGAAGCCCTAAAGGTTGAGTGACTTAGTTTTGGGAAAATCTGATTTTACGGAGTACGTACCCACTATGGAGGTAGTACTACTAGTAACATAGCCTAGGGTAGCTTGCTGTAGCACGGACTCCAAGGAAATTGCTGTAGTACTACTCCTACCACTGTACTACTCCTACTACTCTACACTACTACTATGAGGCCATCCAACCGTGTCCCGGCAGAAGACCGCGGACACCGATTATTCGTTCATATTTAAATTTGTTTTCACACAGCAAAATATCCATGAAAACAACACATGGCAAAATTTCACGGCGAACGAGGGATTTGAATGTGCTGGGAGGGGTGGGGCTAGAAGGGGCTGTTTGGATCTTGCCCGGGGTAGCCAAAATATTGGCGACCCTTTTGTCCACCCGTGCCTTTGCCACCGATGAACGAGGTAGACCTCGGGTGCTCATCCTCCAGCGCGCGCGTTGGAGACGAGCTCGCACGAGCTGTTTTTTTTTTGTCCCACCTCGCCGCCCGAGCCGGCCGCAGACCGACCGGCGACCCGCAAATTACGCCATCCAACTGTAGCCACACACATTCTGACAACAACTCAACCAACTGGATGAAATTCATGCAAACACGGCGATATTTCATATAAACAATGACGGAATTCATATAAAATACCGGATTTTCATATAAACATGACGAATTTCATTACATTCAAATCAACTAAGCGGTGCTACTCCTGAACAACACATGTATAATAATACCTAGTCTAAATGGTCGCCCGCGGATCCATTTGTCTTCCTCATGTCCGACAGCACGATCACCGGACTGCCGGGAGCCCTGGAGGTATATGCTTCAGCGCAAAGGACGGCTCGGTTCCCCATCGCTCAACTGAGTGAAATCGTTGGCTGATGCCCAAGATGGAGTCTGAAGGGGGCTTCTCCGCTTCCGTGGAGCCCATGCGGGGTCGACGAAAGTCCTCGCAACAGAAGGACCCGGCAAGAACACCTGCTGTGTATGCCGGCGTCGCCTCGGCGGTGGCCTTCATGGGACCCAAGCGGCGTCGACCTCCCGTGTTCTACTTCTCCTCGATGATGGCGGCGGACGCGGAGGCGTTGGCCACTGACTCGTCGCTCTTCGCGCACCCGGCTTCAGTCTCTGCTTGCATGGCGCGGCTGCAGGCACGGGAGTCTCGGCCACAGACACGGGAGACGCGGTCGCAGACACAGGAGGCGCGGTATGAGGCGGCGGCGTGGACGGCAGCGACGACACCCGTGCTCCCCGCCGTGCCGGCGTGGAGCAGCTCACTGCTCCTCGTCGAGCTGGCCTGGAGCGGCGAGTTGCTGAACCCCGCGCCGGCTTCGGGCGGCAACTGGCTCCGTCGGGCGAGGGGAGGGAGGTGGATCAGCGAGCTGCATAGCTCGTATCCGGCGGGCTCGGCAGGCCACCCAGCAGGCTTGGATGCCGGATAACTACTCTTCGTAAGCCATTGTAAGAGTGGAGAAAATGGTGAAGGAGGAGATAGGGGAGCGGCGGAGGTGTGCGATTCTTGGCCGGCGTCTGGCCTCGTTTAAATAGGAGATTAAATAGACGGCGGACGGGAGGAGCTCGGCCGGCGTTGCGTTTAATGCCGGCCCGGTCATGAATGGATGTGTGGCCGGAGTGGGTTTCTCAGCTTCCACACGGGTTTCATGGAGGCGTTTGAATGCGGCAAGGAGGCGTGTTCAGTCGGGCGTGCAGCGAGCGGCGCCCTCAACTCTGACGTACGGCGTGTGGGCCTGTTGGGTACCGGGCCTGCATCTCAGTGACCCAACGCAGGCAGCGCTCGGCAGAGGAGCCGGCTCCGCATGAATGCGGGCAGCTAGCGCCGGGCGGGAATCGCGCGCGGGAGGGGGGAGGGTTTTTTGGTGGGCCAGGGCGGTGAGAAGCGTGCATTTCATAAACCAATGATTGTTCATTGAGTGTGATGTCATCTAATTCATGTAGGTTGATAAGCCTACTATATAATGTAAGAGAATTTTAAAATTTTCATTGATAGCCCGTTCGATACGTTGTGATTCATAAAGACCGCTGCAAACATCAATGTTCTGCTTATCACAGATAAGATTGATTAATACTCGTAACAATCCATGTCCTTAAGATAGGGTGCATGCATGTATAGGTTGAGCGTGTGTCTTGCGTCGTGTGCTGTGTGCATGTAGGCGTGCAAGTGTTGCGTGCATGCATGTGTACGTTTCAATGTTGCATGCATGCGTGCGTGCGTGTGTTCGTGCGTGCATGTGTACGTGTCAGTGTTGCACGCCTGCATGCGTGCGTGTGTTCGTGCGAGTGTTGCGTGCGTGCATGTGTACGTGTGAGTATTGTATGCATTCATGCGGGCATTGCGGGCGTGTTTGTGCGCATGTGTGATGTGTTTGTATTCACCACAGTGGCTCGTGCGTGCGTGCAATTAAAACGGCCGGCTCAGCATATCATCACAACTTCACAAGGCGACCTTTTTTTTTGCGGTTTATTCACAAGGTGACCTTTTCCGCTGTGGTTAGAGCGCGCGGGCTGCCAACCAGAGGTCTCGCGACTTCGAATCCCCACCGACCACTAATTTATTACCATTTATGTCTTTCATATACGCGCTGACAGGTGGGCCCTACGGTAATGTGCGCTGATGAACGTGGACCGTTTGACTGGTCAATTGATCGTGTCATCAACAAATTACGGAGTTGTATGGTGAGCCGGTGACCGTATGATCACCACAAAATGTATTTTATTAACACAGTACAGACGCAAGCTACCATTTCTTTCTTACATATATGCGCTGACAGGTGGGCCCCACGGTTACATGCACTGATGGTGCAACACTAGTTGTGCCACGTGGAACGTTTGACTGGTCAATTGATCGTGTCATCAACAAATTAGGGGTTGTGCGGTGAGCCAGTGACCGTATAATCATGACATGTATTTTTTTGACACGGTACAGACGCAAGCGCTCATATATACGCGCAAACACTCACCGCTATAAGCACACACAGGCACACCGTACCCCTATGAGCACCTTCGAGAGAGTGAGCCAGCATATCATCTTGAGATTTTATGAAGTCACCATAGGCGCCTCATAGTCGAGGGGAACGTCTCCTCGCCCTGAATGCACATCACCGGAAATACTGAAATTAATCCAGGATAAATGCGAGCACCAGGACTTTAACCCTGGTGGGCTGGAGATACCACTGTCCTCCTAACCACCCAACCACAGGTTGGTTAGCACCACAAAATGTATATGGTGACCGTAATGAGCTTATTCTGAAGTCCAGTGACCATATCGTGCTTTCCTCAACTACAAGGGCCCAGACTTGGGTAAAACTTTGCCTCGTATTACCATCCAGCCTAACAGTCAGGGATATCCTACCGAAGTAAGAGAGAGGTGTGTGGGGGGGGGCAATGTGTGCGAGAGAGGCCTAAAGATAATGTGCGTGCGGGAGACACGTAGGCACATATAGAGGGCCAACAGAGACCGTGCGTGTGTATATATGCATGTGAGAGAAATAGTGTTTTCCAACTGAGATTGGTGAAAAGAGTGGTACGTAGTAGTAAGAGAGAGAGAGAGAGAGGGAGATATACAGAGAGTGTGTGCGTGAGACACCCCGGGGGAGAGTGCGAGCATGTGTGAGAGAGAAATGCCGATGTATATAAAGTGTGTGCACTTATGCGTCAGATAGAGAGATATATAGCACGTGTGTGAGGACGGGCCGAGGCATAATGCATCTACGCGTAAAAGGCGGTTCTACGCATTAAATTAAAATAAAAATTGCATTAATTTTTTTGGATGAGATCAGACACCCATACTCTATTGAATTCGAGCATGTGTATGGGTTTATTTCATATTATCGATCCATAGAGTGAGAGTGGTTTGAATTCCAGACAATGCATGGCTTTTGCAATTCATATATAAACATTAATTAGTGCACTCCGTGTTGTTAGTGTCAGGCACTTTATACATTTGTCACATACATGGATACATTCCAAATTGCTAGCTATGAAATAGAATACATGTTCAATTCAACATAAAGGTGGTTTCGAAGATTCGAATTCATAGGAAATGCATTCATCTATTTGAATTCAACATAATGGCATTTGTAAATTAGATCTAAAAGGGGGCATCAATCTTTGTTGTGCGTTTGAACATGCTATATATTCATACGCATGTCTAACTATTTTTTTGCAACCAAGGAGATTATATCTGGAACCATTCATGAATTGAGCTAAGCTGCATATTTTTTAATATATACTCGTGTACAATGTATATTCAAAATGTACCCCCTTCATTCCAAAATAATCGTAGTTTTAGGATTTTCAAGAGTCAAGATTTTTGAAGTTTGACAAATCCTGAAAGTTCAATTCAAGAGAACTGTAAACGTTAATGCTTCTACTCCCAAATATTGAAGGAAGCGCCAAATAAGCCTCTGGTCGCCCGAAACTGCGCGAGACTAATGTTTGGTGGTAGGAAATTACTGTCCTGACTCTGACCCATGTAGCCTATCGGCCCGATGTCCAAAGGTCTAAACCGGGGTAGGTTTGTAACTTCACCAAGACACCAGTCTCAACCGCCTCCGAGAAGCATTCATACACCGTGGGCACCTAAACACCCATGCGCTCGGCCGAAATCTATCCCGCCCACTATTTGGGACACCTGAGATTACTGTCCTACCCCCGACCCGCAATATGTCCGAAATTTTAGATGGGGGCAAAGTTTGTAACTTTCCCCAAATTTCAAACAAGCGCGTCCCAAACCGAAACATTGTTCCCCCTTAGTTCCCCCCTCCCTCCGTTTCCCCATTCATACTCCGTGGGCGCCAAAACACCCTCTCCACCAGCCACGAAACCCCAGCCTCCTCCGTCCTCCACCCCATCGCGCCCAATCCACCGCCGCCCTCCTCCATCACGCCGGAGCCGGTACCCCGGCGTCGTCGTCCAACGCAACCGCAACCGCAACGCCCTCAAGGACTTAGCAACTGAAGCCGAGGCAGAGCTGCCTCCACGACGCCGACGCTGACGTGCGCCGTACCAGAACCACTTCGACCACGCCGTCCTGCGCCTCACCGCTGCCGCTCCACTGTCGCAACCGTCCACCGCACCGGAGCTGTTCCCGCTACGCCGTCGTTCGCCGCCTCGGATCTGGTTCCCCGCCGCCGCCAGACGGCCACCGCACCACACTCAACAACTTGGCCATGGGTTCATCCAAGGCTCCACCGTCCTCCACAACTTCTTGTTTCCAGCGAACCACAAGAAGATCATTGGAAAAATAGAAGGAGGACACAACATTGCCAGCAGACAGAGGTACTCCTCTTCCCCTATTTGTGCAAATCTTACGTCTCTGCTCACACCGCATTCATCCCACGAAAGAAACTAGTTGAGCGCTTCTTACTGCACCTTCTTCGTGATACTAAATGCACAAGGTTTCCTCCCATTTACTATTTCACCTTAGCTAGAGGCCAGTCGCCCGCCTAGATTTCAATTCAGGGTCAGTTGATTCGCAATTAAAAGAAGCAGCACCCGCTTAGGCGCACGGAGCACCTAGTCCGCCTGTTCGCCGGGGAAGCAGCGCATCGGTGTCTATCATAGAGGTGTGGGGCACAAGAGCTGCTTGCGAATGATCTGGAGGTCAGCGGGGCTTGAAGGGATGGCCGGGGGGCGGTGCCAAGCACGGCGGTGCGGTGAGGTCGAGGGGAGGGCGGAGGTAGGGGACTGGGCCGGTGGTCGCTGGCGTTTCGAGGAAGATCGTCAACACTGACTGGCTGGAGGTAGATGAAGGCGATCTGCCCATTCTTTGTACATCGGACGGTGCAGAAAAAATGGATTGACCTATTTGTTTTTAGTCGACTGTTATTTTCATAGGACCACACCTTGTGGTGTGCTGGAGGAGTATCTGCATTTCCCAGCCATCCATGTGCTCATATTTCAAAATCCTAGAATCTAATTTCGTGTGCCATGCATGTTGTAGAGCTATCATATGTCTCCCGTCATTTATTTCTCACCCACCTGCTATCTGCTACTTTTACACTGTACTACTTGTGCACACACTTCACCCATACTCACACTATTGTTTTTTTATGCATGGGTATTTCAGACTCTGAAGCACTGTTGATGAATACACAAAAGAAAAGACAGAAGTTGCTCCAGTGTAATTCGAGGAAAAGCACTAAGCGTTTCAGCGCTCTAAAGGGTGTAGTGTCAGCAGATGGAGATAGTAAACGTAGCTCTGCAGTTGATGATCTCAATTGTCACACACAACCATCCCAGGTGCTTGCTTTAACTTCGCGCTGTCAAATGTGGTTGCATGGCATATGGTGTCTAGCTTGTATTGCTTCCAATTTGGTTAAATTGCATTTGCTTACTTCACACATTATACCTTTGATAATGACATGCCTTCCTGTTTTTGATACATACCACATCTGTCTATTAACCATGTTCTTACATCAAACTAATGCTCTTGTGTATCCCTCATCAATCACTTATGACGAGACAGTCACCCCAGTGGGTTACTGTGAGACGCGCTACTCTTTTAAAGAGTGCAGTGTCATCCTCCCCACATGATTCTCAAGAAACAGCAAGGCTAAATGAAGATAGTCAACGTAGCTCTGTAGTCGATGACCGCAATTCCCCTACACCACCATCGCAGGTGCTTGCTCTTACTTGGCAATGTGATATGTGGTTGCATGTTGCATATGGTGTCTACCTTGTAATGCTTCTAATTAGGGTAAATTGCATCTGCTTAGTTAACACATTATACCTGTGAATATGACATGCCTTCCTGTTTTTGGTACATACTACATCTTTCTATTAACCATGTTCTTACATCAAACTACTTTTGTTGTGTATCCCTCATCAATCACTTCTGATGAGACACCTTCAAATTGATAGTGTAATATTGGTTGCATCTTGCATATCATTTCAAGCATGTACTGCCTCTAATTTGCTGAAATGCCACTTATAATGAGACACTTCTAACTTGGTAGAGTGATTTTGGTTGGATCTTTCATATGCTGTCTAGCTTGCATTGCTTCCAATTTGTTGAAATGCCTTTTGCTTAGCATTTTCGTACATATTCCATCCTCCTACAATGTGGTTGCCTTGCATAAAAGTTGTGTTCGTCGGTATCATGCATCAACGAATTTGGAAGAGCGAATTTCATTCCTTTTTCTTGTGTGTTTGACTTGACAAGGAAAAATCTAAATGGATGAATGCACGAGATGATGGTGGTCCTCTGGAGGAACCGAAACAGATGATCTCTGCAGATTCTCCTGCTACTCCTACTGCAGTGCAAGTTCCAAATCTCATCTCCCCTACTCCACAACCCCAGGTGCTTGCTCTAACATGGCAGTGTGATATCTGGTTGCATGTTGCATATGGTGCCTAGCTTGTATTGCTCCTAATTTGTTAAATTGCATCTCCTTAGCTTACACATTATACATGTGAATATGACATGCCTTCCTGTTTTTGGTACATACTACATCTGCCTATCACACCATGTTCTTACATCAAACTACTGTTCTTGTGTATCCTGCATCTATCACTTATGATGAGACAGTCACGCCCGTGGGTTAGTATGAGATGCGCTACTCTTATAAAGAGTGCACTTTCATC
Source organism: Elymus sibiricus (assembly GCA_039707655.1). NCBI lineage: Eukaryota > Viridiplantae > Streptophyta > Magnoliopsida > Poales > Poaceae > Elymus > Elymus sibiricus. Next base: position 129,043,278 of record CM077666.1, on the reverse strand, counting down.
CTCCCCACATGATTCTCAAGAAACAACAAGTCTAAATGAAGATATTGAACGTAGCTCTATACTTGAAGACCGCATTTCCCCTACACCACCATCGCAGGTGCTTGCTCTAACTTTGCAGTGTGATATGTGGTTGCATGTTGCATACGGTGTCTAGCTTGTAATTCTTCTAATTAGGTTAAATTGCATCTGCTTAGTTTACACATTATACCTGTGAATATGACATGCCTTCCTATTTTTGGTACATACTACATCTATCTGTTAACCATGTTCTTACATGAAACTACCGCTCTTCTGTATCCTGCATCAATCACTTACGATGAGACACCTTTATTCGTTGCATATTGCATATTATTTCTAGCCTGTTGCCATGTATTGTTTCTAATTTGTTCAAATACATTTATGAAGCCACCCTTTTAATTTGGCAGAGTGATATTGGTTTCATCTTTCATATGGTGTCTAGCTTGCATTGCTTCTAATTAGTTCAAACACCTTGTGCTTAGTTTACACTTTACATATCATACATGTCAATATGTCATGCCGTCCTGTTTTTCATACATTATACATGTGAATATGACACGCCTTCCTGTTTTTGGTACATACTACATCTGCCTATCGCACCATGTTCTTACATCAAACTACTATTCTTGTGTATCCTGCATCTATCACTTATGATGAGACAGTCACGCCCGTGGGTTAGTATGAGACACACTACTCTTATAAAGAGTGCAGTTTCATCCTCCCCACATGATTCTCAAGAAACAACAAGTCTAAATGAAGATATTGAACGTAGCTCTGTACTTGAAGACTGCATTTCCCCTACACCACCATCGCAGGTGCTTGCTCTAACTTTGCAGTGTGATATGTGGTTGCATGTTGCATACGGTGTCTAGCTTGTAATCCTTCTAATTAGGTTAAATTGCATCTGCTTAGTTTACACATTATACTTGTGAATATGACATGCCTTCCTATTTTTGGTACATACTACATCTATCTGTTAACCATGTTCTTACATGAAACTACCGCTCTTCTGTATCCTGCATCAATCACTTACGACGAGACACCTTTATTCGTTGCATATTGCATATTATTTCTAGCATGTTGCCATGTATTGCTTCTAATTTGTTCAAATACATTTATGAGGCCACCCTTTTAATTTGGCAGAGTGATATTGGTTTCATCTTTCATATGGTGTCTAGCTTGCATTGCTTCTAATTAGTTCAAACACCTTGTGCTTAGTTTACACTTTACACATCATACATGTCAATATGTCATGCCGTCCTGTTTTTCATACATATTCCATCCTCCTATCATGCGGCTGCCTTACATGAAAGTAGTGTTCGTCAGTATCATCCATCAATGAGTTCTGAAGAGGAAATTTTATTCCTTTTTCTTGTGGGTTTGACTTGACAAGGCAAAATCAAAAAAGAGGAAGGAAAGGAGTAAGGAAGGCGTTGATGGTGGTCCTCTGCAGCAACGTAAACGGAGCATCTGTACGGATTCTCCTCGTACTGCTAGTGCATTACAAGTTCCAAGTCTCCGCTCCCCTACTCCACCATCCCAGGTGCTTGCTCTAACTTGGTAGTGTGATATCTGGTTGCATGTTGCATATGGTGTCTAGCTTGTATTGCTTCTAATTAGTGTAAACTGCATCTGCTTAGCTTACACATTATATGTGTGAATATGACACGCCTTCCTGTTTTTGGTACATACTATATCTGTCTATCACACCATGTTCTTACATGAAACTACTCTTCTTGTGTATCCTGCATCAGTCACTTATGATGAGACACCTTTAAGTTGGCAGTGTGATATTGGTTTGCGTCTTGAATATGATTTCTAGCATGTAGTGCTTCTAATTTGCTGAATGCCACCTATGACGAGACAGTTTTAACTTGGCAGAGTGATATTGGTTGCACCTTCCATATGGTGTCTAACTTGCAGTGCTTCTAATTTGTTGAAGTGCCTTCTGCTTAGTTACCACATCATAGGTGTGAATATGTCTTGCCGTCCAGTTTTTCATACATATTCCATCCTCGTATCATGAGTTTGCCTTTCATCAGAGTAGTGCTCGTCAATATCATGCATGAATGACTTCTGAAGAGCGAATTTTATTCCTTTTTCTTGTCGGTTTGACCTCACAATGCAAAATCAATAAAGTGGAAGGAAATTGGTAAGGCATTGGATGATGGTGGTCCTTCCGAGCAACTGAAACGGAGGGTCTCTACAGATTCTACTACGCCATCCTCCCAACAAGATTCGCAAGACAATGCAAGGCTAGACAGTCAACATAGCTGTGTAGATGATGAGCACATCTCCCCTACTCCACCATCACAAGTGTTTGCTCTAACTTGGCACTATTATATGTGGTTGCATGTTGCGTATGATGTCTAGCTTGTATTGCTTCTAACTTTGTTGTATTGCATCAGCTTACTTTACACATCATACCTGTGAATATGACACGTGTTCCTGTTTCTAGAACATATTGTATCTGATCATACCATGTTCTTACATCAGACTACTGTTCTTGCGTATCCGGCATCAGTCACTTATGATGAGGCACCTTTAAGTCGCCACTGTGACATTGGTTGCATCTTGCATATGATTTCTAGCATGTACTGCTTCTAATTTGTTGAAACGCCAGACAGTTTGAACTTGTCAGAGTGATATTGGTTGCATCTTTCATATGGTGTCTAGCTTGTAGTGCTTCTAATTTGTTGAAATGCCTTCTGCTTAGTTACCACATCATAGGTGTGAATATGTCACGCCGTCCTGTTTTTCGTACATATTCCATCCTCGTATCATGTGTTTACCTTTCATCCGAGTAGTGTTCGTCGGTATCATGCATGAATGAGTTCTGAAGAGAGAATTTTATTCCTTTTTCTTATCGGTTTGACTTCACAATGCAAAATCAATACAGCTGAAGGAAATTAGTAAGGCAGTGAATGATGGTGGTCCTTCGGAGCAACTCAAACAGAGGGTCTCTACAGATTCTACTCCGCCATCCTCCCAACAAGATTTGCAAGACAACACAAGGCTGGACAGTCAACGTAGCTGTGTAGATGATGAGCACATCTCCCCTACTCCACCATCACAGGTGCTTGCTCTAACTTGGCACTGTTATATGTGATTGTGTGTTTCGTATGATGTCTAGTTTGTATTGCTTCTAATTTTGTTGAATTGCATCTGCGTAGCTTACAACTTATACCTGCAACAATCACTTACCCATAAGACACATTTAACTTGGGAGTGTGATGTAGGTGGCATCTTGCATTGTCTTCTAGCTTGTACTGCTTCTAATTGTTGAAATGGCACTTATGACGAGACACTTTTTACCTGGTAGAGTGATATTGGTTGCATGTTCATATGGTGCCTAGCTTTCATTTCTTCTAATTTTGTTGAAATGCCTTCTGCTTACTGTTTTTCATACATATTCCATCCTCCTATCGTACGTGTGAATATGCAATGCTGTCGTTTTTTTTGTATATATTCCATCCTCCTATCATGCGCTTGCCTTACATCAAAGTAGTGTTCGTCTGTATCATGCATCAACCAGTTATGCAGAGCTAATTTTATTCATCTTCTTGTGGTTTTGACTTCAGAAGGCAATATAAAAAAAGAGGAAGGAAAAGAGTATGTTAGGGGATGTTGGTGGTCCTCCGGACCGACGCAAACGGAGGCTCTCTAGATTTGCCACTGCTACTGCTACTGCAGTTGAAGTCCCAAGTCTACATGATGAGTTCATCTCCCCTACTCCACCATCGCAGGTGCTTGCTCTAAGTTGACAGTGTGATAATTGGTTTCATGTTGCATATGTTGTCTAGCTTGTATTTCTTCTATTTTGATTAAATAGCACCTGCTGAGTTTATACGTTATACATGTGCATATGACATGCCTTTCTGTGTCTAGAATACACTGCATCTATCTATCATACCATGTTCTTACATCAAAGTACTTCTGTTGTGTATCCCACATCAATCACTCATGATTGGACGCTTTTAACTTGGCAGTGTGATAGTGGTTGCATCTTGCATTGATTTCTAGGTTGTACTGCTTCTAATTTTTCGAAATGCCACTTATGACAGGACACTTTTAACTTGGTAGAGTGATATTGGTTGCATCTTTCATATGGTGTCTAGCTTGCATTACTTCTATTTTCTTGAAAATCCTTCTGCTTAGTTTACACATTGTAGCTGTGAATATGTCATGCCGTCCTGTTTTTCTTACATATTCCATCCTCCTCATACGGTTGTCTTACATCAAAGTATTGCTTGTCTATATCATTCATCAATGAATTCTGAAGAGCGATTTTATTCTTTTGTGTTGTGGTACGGCTTGACATGGCAAAGTCAAAAAAGAGCAAGGAAAAGAATATAGTAGGGAATTGTGTTACTCGTCGGGTGCAACGGAAAAGGATCTTCCCTCGAGATTCTGCTGGTACTTATAGTGCAGTAGAAGGTCCAAGTCCACCGGCTAAATCTACAAACACAGTATCACCTGCTCCACCAGCTGCAGCATCCCCTTCAACTGTACCGGCATATCAACGAGTTACTCGTTCGTTTGCTCCGCAACTGGCCTGTTCCCAAGCTGCCTTCACACCTAACACTACTTCCGAAGCACTGCTGACACAATAGGACTTGGCAAGATCAGATGAACCTTATGAGCATCAACACCAAGACGGTACCTGACCGAGTCAAGTTGCAGTTGCATGCTCCTTTATATGTACTCTCACAGTTTGATGTGCACTAACACTTTCCATATTCATTATTGAACTAGCACCACGGCGCAAGCGGAAACAGACATCAGGGATAATGCTTGACAGATTAACAAAATCTAAAGGAGGAAGAATGGAGATCCATTTTGAGGCAGGTTTAAAAAGGCCACATGATGCTACAGAGTCAGCCAAGTTAGTATCAGAGGCAGCCGTTGCCGTTAGGTGTCATGCACGTATCCTCCCAACGTGGATCCAGTACAGGAATGAGAAAGTGGATACCCAGAAACACCTTCCTTGACCATTTATCCGTAAGTAATGTTATTCATCGCAATTTGTAATATTGTCTTGCTCTGTCCCATACTTTCTAGCTTCCTCCTAATAAGACTCACATTCTTTTTTCAATAGATGAGGTTCAAGTTGGATCCGAAAGATGGTGCAACTAAACAAGCATGCACTCATGTTTTTCAATCTGCTCTGCGACAGTATCGGTATCACCTTAGAAAAGCTCACTTTGAAGGCAAGGCTAAAAATGAAATCGCCCACACATCTCCAGTGGAATATATTACAGATGAAGACTGGACAGCCCTTGTTAAACATTGGTCTGATCCAAAGTATCAGGTAGGGTATATGTATTTGATAAGGTCACATATTGAACTCGTATTTACGTATGTGCCTTACAAGTGTATCTTCTTCTAGGCTAACTGTTTGAAGAACAAGACCAACCATTCTAAAGTGAAATTCCAACAGACAACGGGATCTCGTAGCTATATTGCACACTGCGAGGATCTTGTAAAGCTGCTAGTTCCTTCTTTTTTCTGTGCCATATTATCGTATCTATATTGACTTGTTCCAAATACAAAGGAAAGCCCGTGCGGACCAAAAAGAACCTGAACCGAATGCAGTGCAAATCTTCAAGGATTGCCACACCAGCAAGATGAAGGGCATGAGCACACCAGTTCAAGCCGCTGTTGTAAGTCCTTACTCCTCCTGCCTTTGAACTGCTTGTTACTGTGACGTGTTCATTTAACTGCTTGGTTTGCAGCCAATGTCAGTTACTCTGTTCACTTTTATACACAGTTCACTACTAGGAAAACGGCTATAGCTAATATGGACATTAATGGCGCACCATGTATGTGGTGCGCCACTGCTATATAGCAGTGGCGCACCAGATATGGGTGCGCCATTAATGGCCATATTACTAATGGCGCACCTGGTGTGTGGTGCGCCATTACTAGTTTTGTCCTGGCCCCACACTCCTCCCCAGACTTAGCAGTGGCGCACCAGGGGAAAGTGCGCCATTACTAGTTTTAACTAGTAATGGCGCACCACACCCACGGCGCGCTATTACTAAGTTTGTCCTGGCCCCACACCCCTCCCTAGACTTAGCAGTGGCGCACCAGGGGGAAGTGCGCCATTACTAGTTTGAACTAGTAATGGCGCACCACACCCACGGTGCGCCATTACTAACAATTTTTTTTCAATTTTTTTTTTCAAAACTAGTAATGGCGCACCACACACCAGGTGTGCCATTAGTAACCCTGGTTACCAATGGCCATAGAAAACAATGTGGTGATATGGCCATAAAAAACAATGTACTACAATCTAGTCTCTAGCATGTACAGTACTCCTCCTCTTCCTCCTCCCGGTTCATCGCCATCATACTTTCCCCATTCCTGTGTTTTCAGTATCCTGCGAATCAAAGAGCCCCTTAGACAGGTTTAGGTCCGGTCGTTTTTTTCCAATGTGTTATGTCCAAAATTTAATGAACGTGCTCCGGTTTCTATGAAAATAATTTGGTTTGCATGTAGTAATTCATTTATTTATTTATTCTTCTGTGGGGGGTTTGCATGTAATTCATCAGGTCTGAAATGTAAAGTACGCCGGCATGGTTGCATATGCTCCGAGTCGTGCATGCACTACAACCTAGATGCTCTATGTCCCACATGTCGGCGAAAGGAAGCACGCGGAAATAGCCTAGGAGTACATATAGGAGGAAAAATGCATGAAAAATTATGTACTATGAAGCGTAGCTATGGTTCGAACATGAGACCTAAAGTGATGACAGGTATAGGTCGCACGCACCCAACTAGTGGTACTAGACGTACGAGTACTCGGTACTCCTATTCTATCAACACGAGTCCCATCTGACAACAGCGCCCGTGCTACAGCTAGCTCTTCTCCCTCGTTTCTCTCTCTAATTCTAACTCAGCCGACGCGCGGTGGGCGGGGTGGGGATTTGCCGATAGTCGGTTTGCTCAACTGCGGCCCCACCTGACAGTGAAAATGCTAAGACAACAAGCGTTCCCTAGCTTGAGCGGTGTCCCCGACAGACCGTGTGGGGGTGCGACGCGAACGCGGCAGTCTTTACCTTTTTTACTTGTAGATAGAAAATGCCAAGCAAATGCGTGCTGAGCGGCGGGCCGAAACGACAGTGTGGGGTGCGACGCGAACGACACAGGCGTGATGTACTTGTTCCACTTTCTCGTTTTGAACTCGTGACATGTTGTAACGCTCAGTTTTGAATATATAAGTTTGCTTGTCGCGCCAATATATATATACTCCTGCTACTTGTAAACTGCGTTGGATTTTTATCGCCGAAGAGGAGAGGATGATGCAGCACAGTAGAGTGAGTATTTCCCTCAGTTAAGAAGCCAAGGTTATCAATCCAATAGGAGAACCAAGCAACACCACGTAAACAGCACCTACACACAAAACGCAAACCCTCGCACCCAACGCAAACGAGAGGTTGTCAATCTCTCGGCGGTCAAGTAACGAGATTAACTGGTATATGATAGATTGATAGATTGATAAATAAATAAAAGATAAAAAAGTGCAGCAAGTATTTTTTGGTATTTTTGTATAAGTAAACAAGATATATCTTATGATAAAAGTAGACCCGGGGGCCGTAGGATTCACTAGTGGGATCTCTCTCAAGAAAATAGCATACGGTGGGTAAACAAATTACTGTTGGGCAATTGATAGAAAAGAAAATAATTATGACGCTATCCAAAGCAATGATCATGACATAGTCATCACATCCAAATCAAGTAGACCGACTCCTTCCTGCATCTACTACTATTACTTCACACATCGACCGCTATCCAGCATGCATCTAGTGTATTAAGTTCAAGAGAACGAAGTAATGCATTAAGAACGATGACATGATGTAGTCAAGACAAAAGCATATAAGAATTCATCCCAACTTGTTATCCTTAATGGCAACAACACAAGCGTGTCAACTCCCCTTCTGTCACTAGGACTGAGCAACGCAAGATTGAACCCATTACCGAGCACCTCTTCCCATTGCAAGAAGATCTAATCTAATTGGCCAAACCAAACCAAAACTTCGGAGAAGAAATACAAGGCTATACTAAATCATGCATAAGAGATATTATCAAAGAACTCAAATAAAACAAGGATAGATCTGATCATAAACTCACAATTCATCGGATCCCAGCAAACACACCGCACAAAGTCATTACATCGGATGGATCTACATGAAGATCATGTAGACCTTTGTATTGAGAATCACAAAGAGAGAGAGAGAGAGAGAGAGAGAGAGAGAGCGAGAAAGAGCCATCTAGATACTACCTACGGACCCGTAGGTCTATGGTGAACTACTCACGCATCATCGGAGAGGCGGCAAGGATGATGTAGAGCCCCTCCGTGATGAGTTCCCCCTCCGGCGGAGTACCGGAGAAGGCCTCCAGATGGGATCTTGCGAGAACAGAGGTTTGCGGCGACGAAAAATTTATTTCGTGGACTCCCTTGAGGGTTTTGGAATTCTTCTGAATTTATAGTGGTGGAGGTAGGGCAAATGGCGCAAGGAGGGGCCAACATGGCATGGGGGCGCGCCCCCTGGGCGCGCCCTGGTGCCATGTGGGGCCCTCCAGCGTGATCTTCCTTGGCCTCCAAGTTCCTGGTGATCCTTATCTTCAATAAAAAATCCTCAAAAAGTTTTGAGACGATTCGATCTTATTTGATAATGATTTTCTGTAAAACAAAAACAGGGTAGAAAACAGGAACTGGCACTTGGCACTAAGTTAATAGGTTAGTCCCCAAAAATGATATAAAAATGTATAAAATGATAATAAAAACATCCAAGAATAATAACATCATAGCATGGAACAAGCAAAAATAATAGATATGTTGGAGACGTATCAAGCATCCCCAAGCTTAACTCCTGCTCGTCCTCGAGTAGGAAAGTGATAAAACATATTTTTGATTGTGGAATGCTACCCAACATATTTCACATTACTTTCATAGCATGGACATGAGGACTTGTATGATTCAAAGCAATAGTCTATAGTTTGACATGAAGACATAGATACTCAAGTGATGCTAACAAACAATCATGCTATTCAAAATAACAATGCTAAAGAAAACTATCCCTAGCCCATTATGCTCAATCATTGATCCATTCATGAAACACACTCGAATATCAGTCATACTACATGCACACACATGACCACATGATCCCCTAGTTGGTGCTTTTAATGAGAAGGATGAGACTCAACATAAAAGGTAAATAGAAAGGCCCTTCGCAGAGGGAAGCATTGATTTACAGAGGTGCCAGAGCTCAAGTTTTAAAAAGAGATGAAAAAATTATTTTGGGAGGCATGCTTTTCTCATCAACGAGAACGACTTAAGGTTCCCAACACTTTTCACATTGGATACATCATAGACGGTTCCCAAACAGAAATAAAAGTTTTGCTCCCCATCATCGTTCCATGGTTTTGAGACTTTTATCCCTTTTTTCCATTCACATCCGAAGGAGTTTGTTTACCACCTTTCCTTATCACAATCCATGGCTAGCCATATTCACGGGTGCCCTCCATACAATCACATTCCAAGGAAATTTCAATTTATTTTGGTACTGGGCATCCCTTTTACCGCCACACTCTCGTGCAATGACAAGTGAATAAACACTCATCGTGAGAATGACATATCCAACATGAAAATCATTGGCCACCCCTCACCGCTTCATGAGCGATACAGGCACACAAAAGAGAAATTATTTTTGAATTTTTTTAGAGATGGCACATGCAAATTTACTTGGGACGGCATTGAAATACCGTATATAGGTAGATATGGTGGACACAATTGGCAAAACAAGTTTTAAGGTAAAGGATGTACAAGTAGTATTCCCACTTAGTACAAATGGAGGCTAGCATAAAGGTTGAGAAGCGACCTACTAAGAAACCATAATGATGCACATGCATACATAAAACATAACCAACACCGAATAATGCACCACAAGTAGGATGTAACTTCATAGCATAACTATTGACTTTTGTGCTTGCATAGGGAATCATAAACCTTAACATCACTATTCATACTAGAGCATAATTACTCATGAACATAACTCACATATCATCATCTACATATCTCAAAACTATTGCAAGGAATCAAATTTTTCATGTCCCATAAATTTTTTATGCTAGTTTTCATTATTCTACTTGAATATTCATCACATGGGGACCAAGTTCATAGCTTGTGCAAATTACCATAACTATTTTCATACTCTCAAAAAGATATAAGTGAAGCATGAGAGCAAAATTTCTTCAAAATATCTAGCATTCTCAAAAAGATATAAGTGAAGCATGAGAACAAGTTTCTTCAAAACATTCGCACCACCGTGCTCAAAAAGATATAAGTGAAGTACTAGAGCAACCACCTAGCTCAACAAATTTAAGTGAAGCACAAAGAGCAATTCTAACAAATTATGATGACGTGAGGCCATCTCAAACAAATGTGTTCAGAGGTTATGATTGTGACAAACTAAAAAGCAAAGACTCATATCATACAAGACGCTCCAAGCAAAACACATATCATGTGATGAATAAAAATATAGCCTAAAGTGTGTTACCGATAGTCATTAGAAGAAAGAGGGGATGCCTTCCGGGGCATCCCCGAGCTTAGACGCTCGAGTCTCCTTGGATATTACCTTGGGGTGCCTTGGGAATCCCCAAGCTTTGTCTTTTGCATCTCTTCATTCTTTCATCCATCGTCGTCACACCCAAAACTTGAAAACTTCAATCACACAAAACTCAACAAAACCTTCGTGAGATCCGTTAGTATAACCAAACAAATTACTACTATAAGTACTGTTAAAAACCCATTCAAATTTTATTTTGCATTATAGGTACTGTGTTCTCACTTTCCCATGGCTTGCACCCCCCGATATAATCCATAGTTTCATCAAAACAAGCAAACAGTGCATCAAAAACAGAATCTGTCAAAAACAGAACAGTCTGTAGCAATCTGTCGAAAAGCCATACTTCTGTAACTCCAAAAATTCTGAAAAATTAGGAAAGAGTGGAAAATTTGCATATAAATCACCTGTAAATAATTCAGACACATTTGACGCTCTGACGAATTTATAAAATTCCTGGACTGGGCGTCAAAGTTGCTGTTTTTCACAGAATTGCATTCACAAGCATCCACATCATCCCAAAGGTCTTACTTGGCACAAACACTAATTAAAATATAAAAACCAACTCAAAACAGAGGCAAATAAAGTATAATCAAAATAACAGAAACAAAAGGTGAAAAATAAAAATTTATTTTATTCGTTGGGTTGCCTCCCAACAAGCGCTATCGTTTTACGCCCCTAGCTTGGCATAAAGCAACACATCAAGTATTGTCATCCTTGGATTTTACTCCATAGGTAGCCCTCATAATGGATTCATAGGGCGGTTTAATTTTGGTCCTTGGGAAGTGTTCCATGCCTTTCTTCAAAGGAAACTAAAACTTAATATTTCCCTCTTTCATATCAATCACCGCACCAATAGTGCGTAAAAACGGTCTACCAAGAATCAAAGGGCAAGACGGATTGCAATCAATATCAAGAACAATAAAGTCCACGGGTACATAGTTCCTATTTGCAACAATAATAACATCATTGATCCTCCCCAATGGCTTTTTAATAGTAGAATCCGCCAAATGCAAATTAAGAGAACACTCATCCAAATTGGTAAAACCGAGAACATCACAAAGAGACTTTGGAATAGTAGAAACACTTGCACCCAAATCACACAAAGCATTGCACTCAAAATTTTTAATCTTAACCTTGATAGTAGGTTCCCACTCATCATACAACTTTCTAGGAATAGAAATTTCTAACTCTAGTTTTTCTTCCAAAGCTTTGATTAAGGCTTCCACAATATGTTTAGTAAAAGCCTTATTTTGTTCATAAGCATTTGGTGAGTTCAACAAAGATTGCAATAAAGAAATACAGTCAACCAAAGAACAACTATCATAATTAAAGTCATGGCAATCCAAAATAGTGGGTGCATTACTAGCTAAAGTTTTGACCTCTCCAAACCCACTTTCATCATTTTTAGCATCTAGAGTTTCACCCTCCGAATCATGGAGACGCCCTCTATCTAAAGTTGACTCTTCTTCAGTATCCTTTTCATCAAGATTGACTTTACTAAAAAAAGAATCAATAGAAGACACACCAATCATCTTAACATGCTCATCTTTATTGCTACGAAAATTAGTAAGAGAGGCTTTTTCAAGCAATTCCCGCTTAGCATTCAACATAGCGGTTCTCTTCTTACTTTCATCAATAGAAACATACATAGCCTTAATAGATTCATTAATATCAACTCTCGAAAGCAAAGATTTCACCTTGAGATTTTCCACATCAAGGTAAAGCCTATCAACACTTTTAGACAAATCATCAATCTTGTTCAACTTTTCTTCTATCGAAGTGTTGAACGTTTTTTGAGCATGGATAAATTCCTTCATACTATTTTCAAAATCAGAGGACATCCTTTGGTTATTATGGGAAGAATTACCATAAGGATTGCCAAAAGCATTAGAGGAATTTCCAGGATAAGGCCTAGAATTGATGTTCCCTCTATAAGCATTATTATTGAAATTGCTACGAGAAACAAAATTCACATCAATAGGATCACTATTTTGTTCAATCAAAGTAGACAAAGGTAAATCATTTGGATCAATAGAAGCATTCTTACTAGCAACCAACTTATCAAGAGCATCAACTTTATCACTCAAAGTGCTAATCTCCTCAACGGCATTCACCTTTTTGGTACTAGGTGCCCTTTCGGTATGCCATTGGGAGTAGTTAGCCATAATATTATCAAGCAATTTAGTAGCATCACCCAAAGTAATCTCCATAAAAGTTCCACCCGCGGCGGAATCCAAAAGATTTCGAGAAACAAAATTCAAACCAGCATAATTTTTTTGGATAATCATCCACAAGTTCAAACCATGAGTGGGACAATTTATCAGCATCAATTTCATTCTCTCCCAAGATTGCGCAACATGTTCATGATCAAGTTGCTTAAAGTTCATAATCTGGTTATGGAGAGAGATGATTTTGGCTGGAGGAAAATATTTAGTGATAAAAGCATCTTTGCATTTGTCCCAAGAATCAATGCTATTGCGAGGCAAAGAAGAAAACCAAATTTTTGCACGATCTCGCAAAGAAAATGGAAAGAGTTAAAACTTGACAATATCATTGTCCACATCTTTTTTCTTTTGCATGTCACACAACTCAACAAAAGTGTTGAGATGTGATGCCGCGTCCTCATTAGGACTTTCAGAAAATTGATCTTTCATAACAAGATTCAATAAAGCGGCATTTATGTCAAAAGACTCCGCACTAGTGGCGGGAGGAGCAATAGGAGTGCTAATAAAATCATCATTATTGGTATTGGAAAAATCACACAACTTGGTGTTTTCTTGAGACATGATGTCTACGCAAAAAGAGAGCAAACGAACAAAAGCGAACGAGAAAACGGCAAAGAAAAAGAGGCAAATAAAAGTGGCAAAAGAAAAGGCAAATACTTTTGTAAATTTTTTAGAAGTGGGGGAGACGAAAACGAGAGGCACATGGCAAATAAAGTAAATTCAAAGGTAAGAGTTGAGAGTGTAGGTACTTGGTAATGTTGATGATGTCTCCCCGGCAACGGCGCCAGAAATTCTTCCTGCTACTTGTAAACTGCGTTGGATTTTTATCCCCGAAGAGGAGAGGATGATGCAGCACAGTAGAGTAAGTATTTCCCTTAGTTAAGAAACCAAGGTTATCAATCCAGTAGGAGGACCAAGCAACACCACGTAAACAGCACCTACACACAAAACGCAAACCCTCGCACCCAACGCAAACGAGAGGTTGTCAATCTCTCGGCGGTCAAGTAACGAGATTAAATGGTATATGATAGATTGATAGATTGATAAATAAATAAAAGATAAAAAAGTGCAGCAAGTATTTTTGGTATTTTTGTATAAGTAAACAAGATAGATCTTATGATAAAAGTAGACCCGGGGGCCGTAGGATTCACTAGTGGCATCTCTCTCAAGAAAATAACATACGGTGGGTAAACAAATTACTGTTGGGCAATGGATAGAAAAGAAAATAATTATGACGCTATCCAAGGCAATGATCATGACATAGGCATCACATCCAAATCAAGTAGACCGACTCATGCCTGCATCTACTACTATTACTTCACACATCGACCGCTATCCAGCATGCATCTAGTGTATTAAGTTCAAGAGAACGAAGTAATGCATTAAGAACGATGACATGATGTAGTCAAGACAAAAGCATATAAGAATTCATCCCAACTTGTTATCCTTAATGGAACAACACAATTGTGTCAACTCCCCTTCTGTCACTAGGACTGAGCAATGCAAGATTGAACCCATTACCGAGCACCTCTTCCCATTGCAAGAAGATCTAATCTAGTTGGCCAAACCAAACCAAAACTTTGGAGAAGAAATACAAGGCTATACTAAATCATGCATAAGAGAGATCAGCAAAGAACTCAAATAAAACAAGGATAGGTCTGATCATAAACTCACAATTCATCGGATCCCAACAAACACACCGCACAAAGTCATTACATCGGATGGATCTACATGAAGATCATGTAGACCTTTGTATTGCGAATCACAAAGAGAGAGAGAGAACCATCTAGCTACTACCTACGGACCCGTAGGTCTATGGTGAACTACTCACGCATCATCGGAGAGGCGGCAAGGGTGATGTAGAGCCCCTCCGTGATGAGTTCCCCCTCCGGCAGAGTACCGGAGAAGGCCTCCAGATGGGATCTTGCGAGAACAGAGGTTTGCGGCGGCAGAAAAAGTGTTTCGTGGACTCCCCTGAGGGTTTTGGAATTCTTCTGAATTTATAGTGGTGGAGGTAGGGCAAATGGCGCAAGGAGGGGCCCACATGGCACGGGGGCGCGCCCCCCTGGGCGCGCCCTGGTGCCATGTGGGGCCCTCCAGCGTGATCTTCCTTGGCCTCCAAGTTCCTGGTGATCCTTATCTTCAATAAAAAATCCTCAAAAAGTTTCGGGACGATTCGATCTTATCTGATAATGATTTTCTATAAAACAAAAACAGGGTAGAAAACAGGAACTGACACTTGGCACTAAGTTAATAGGTTAGTCCCCAAAAATGATATAAAAAGGTATAAAATGATAATAAAAACATCCAATAATAATAACATCATAGCATGGAACAAGCAAAAATAATAGATACGTTGGAGACGTATCACATACCACATCACCTTGGCAGGACCCTCTTCCTGGGGCGCTCGCCCTCAACATCACCAGGGTCATCTCGTCTGATCTTATACCGCAATGCACCGCATACCGGGCATGCATTCAAATTCTCGCACTCCTCACTGCGGTAGAGGATGCAGTCATTAGGGCATGCATGTATCTTCTGCACCTCTAATCCTAGAGGGCAGAGAACCTTCTTTGCTTCGTACGTACTGTGGGGCAATTCGTTATCCTTTGGAAGCTTCTTCTTCATTATTTTCAGTAGCTTCCCAAATCCCTTATCAGATACACCATTCTCTGCCTTCCATTGCAGCAATTCCAGTGCGGTACCGAGCTTTGTGTTGCCATCTTCGCAATTTGGGTACAACCCTTTTTTGTGATCCTCTAACATGCGATCGAACTTCAATTTCTCCCTTTCACTTTCGCATTCTCTCTGTGCATCAACAATGACCCGGCAAAGATCATCATCGGGCACATCGTCTGGTGCCTCTTGATCTTCTGCTTCCCCCGTTGCAGTATCACCGTATTTAGGGAACATAAGATAGTTGTCATCATCCTCTTCTTCTTTGTTGTCTTCCATCATAACCCCTCTTTCTCCGTGCTTGGTCCAAACATTATAGTGTGGCATGAAACCCTTCTCAAGCAGGTGGAAGTGAAGGGTTTTCGAGTCAGAGTAATCCTTCGTATTCCCACAGACAGTACATGGACAATACATAAAACCATTCTGCTTGTTTGCCTCAGCCACATCGAGAAAAACATGCACGCCCGTAATGTAGTCAGAGGTGCGTCGGTCACCGTACATCCATTGCCGGTTCATCTGCGTGCATTATATAATTAAGTATATCAAAAACCATTACAGAACATCATGAATAGAGAAATGACCAAATTAATACAAGTTCACCATCACATTAAAACCAAACTACAGTAGTGATCAAATGTTATTACTGAAAAAATAAATACATAAAGTTCATACATAGTTATCATAGAACAACATACAGCTCTCTAGAGCATCTAATTAAAACATACATTGAAACTAACATACAACTATGTAAAACATTTAAATGCAACAACAAATGCGATCAAAATCGCAACTAAGGTAACAATTGATCCAACAACATAATGATACCAAGCCTCATTATCAATGGCATATTTTCTAACCTTTCTAATCTTCAAGTGCATTGAATTCATCTGGATCTTGTGATCATCGACGACATCGGCAACATGCAACTCCAATTTCATCTTCTCCTCTTCAATTCTTTTCAATTTTTCTTTCAAATAATTATTTTATTTTTCAACTAAATTTAACCTCTCGACAAGAGGGTCGGTTGGAATTTCCGGTTCACATACCTCCTAGATAAAAACATCTATGTCACGTTGGTCAGCATAATTGTCATAAACACTAAATGAAACAAATAGTTATAAAAGATAATATACCACATCCGAATCATAGACCGGACGACAGCCGACGGGGGCGGATACCAAAACCATGGCACTATATAATAACAAACAATAATAAAAGTAAGAAAATTATACAAGTAGCTATCTAAATCATACAAGTAAGAATTTTTTTCTTTCAAAAAGAAGATAAGAACAAGAGGCTCACCACGGTGGTGTCGGCGACAAGATCGGCGCGAGCGATCGACGGCGGTGAGGACGGGGACGGGGACAGGACAACAACCTACACATGTGCAAACTCTAAGAAGTTAATTTGAGCTCAAATTGCGCATCTAAATCAAATGAACTCCCGCATACACTCCTCCACTAAAACCCACAAACCACTCTACTTCTAGAGCATTTGAAATGAGCTAAACTAGCAGTGAGAGATGAAAGGATGAAGTTGCTAACCTTTTAGAACACTTGTGTAGTTGGTGCACAGCCAAACCTAGACAAATATTAGGGAAAATGTAGCTTGTGGGTCGAGCTTGGAGAGGAGAAAGCTTAAGTGTGGCTCGGGCATTTCATCGAACACCTCATGTGCATAGGAGGTGAGAACAGGGCAGCACACACCTCCCACATGCCGGCCAGCCAAAAAATAGAAGAGTGAGCGGGCAGGGGCGAGCATATATATAGGCACTTTTTTAGTCCTGGTTGGTGGCCAGAACCGGGACTGAAGACAGACCTTTAGTCCCAGTTCCAGCCACCAACCGGGACTAAAGGAGTTGTGCCAGGAGCGAGGCCCTTTAGTCCCAGTTGGTGTCTGGAACCGGGACTAAAGGTCCCAGCCGAACCGGGACTGGTGCCTGCCAAGGCCCGGCCGGCGTCCTGGCCGCTCGAACCGGGACTGATGCACCCATTAGTCCCGGGTCGTAATACGACCGGGACTGTTGCTCTGATCTGGCAAAAACCAAAGCTCGGCTTTCTACTAGTGAGACCACCTTTAGTTAGGATAGGGTGTACTACTGCCCCCCTTCGAAATTGGCCGCTGTGGTATCTGTCGGGGCCGGATTTCCGGGTTACAAAATCCCAGAAATTAACCCCTCGTGTCACCACCAGCCCCAGGATTACTGTTACTGGTGGACACGTCCTTGTTACAGATTACCAAGCTATTACAAGAATTGGATACAAGACCATAAAGGTCTAATGATACAACAATGATTATGGTGGTGGATGACGGAAGCGACTCGTGGTTCTCCAACGTCGATGGGGCTCCATTTCCACAGGAACAGCTGACCCGGATAATTCCTATCCCGCGTGGCTGCTATCCTAGGCTCCGCACGGATGTCGCGGTGGTACTCCTCGTAGAAATCCTGACATAGCCAAGTAAATAGCCAGGGACAAGCCTGCGAGTACGTTGGAATGTACTCGCAAACATTATGAACAAAAGATATACCGAAATGCAGCAGATAATATATGATCATGTTGAACTAAACTATATGCATATGCTCATGCTGGACTATATTAAATGCACGCTGACAGGAATTTAATCATGGCATGATAAAATATTAGCATGCGCAGAACAATGAGAATATAAAATGTTAGTGACAAACAAAGAAAGTTAATGGAGAATCGGGCGAGACAGGACCGCCCGAGAATCCAGAAGAAAATAAAATAAATGCCAGTCGGGTGTCTAAAAGGAGAATCAGGCGAGACAGCACCGCCCGAGAATCCAAGCAACGCCACGAGAGGTCTTGAAGAGAAATGCCAAACAGGTGTCTAAAAGGAAATTCGGGCGAGACAGGACCGCCCGAGAATCCAAGTGACGCCACGAGAGGTCTTGAAGAGAAATGCCAGTCCGGTATCAAAAGTGACGCCACGGTCGATCTTGAAAAGAAATGCCAAACGGGTATCTACAAGAGAGTCGGGCGAGACAGGACCGCCCGAGAACTCGAGAGACGCCTCGTGAGGTCTTGAAAATAAAACCGAATGCCCGGGGTAGTCTAGCCAGCCCCTGAGACACTAAGAAAAATACAATAAAGTGACAGGGTTAGTCCACAATAATAATCATAGCATCAATAGTATTTATGATAACACCAGTAGTAGCAATAATTATCCTGCAAAATAAATCATGCTCAATTTTAATTGTTTCCTCCGGAGACCGACACTAAGACCGACATTTGACCAACCCAGACTGTAGCCCTTAACCGCGGACATGGCTATTCGAATAGGTATAACTCTGCAGAGGGTGTACTCTTTACCCACAAGTAAAGGATTTCTTTAGTCAGTACCATGACACTGACTAATTCCCATTACGGTCTTTGGGTTGAAAACACACCTAACCAGCACACACCAGATTAACTTTCCGGATGTCAGTAATCACCCAACACATCGTTCAAGAAAAACTCTAAGTCGGGGAGACTACAATCTCAAATAGCATGGGATCACTATTCATACGCGCAGATTACAAGGGGTGCCCCCCTCTCGGCTACAACCGGAAACACCCATGCCCCCTGACCTGATGACAGGAATTAGTCCACGGCCGTGAAAACCCTCATCGTGGCCCTCTGTGTGGTGTGTACACGGACAGGGGTTAACAACTTACTAAACCATACCCTACCAGTGGCAGGGACAAGTGGTAGCACGAATCAAGTATGGGAGTTACCGGACAAGACACGATCTACGGTTGACTCAGGAGGCTTATGTTTCCTGCAGTGATTAGCACAATAAAGAGTCCTTTCGACAGTAGCACCAAAACAGGGCTACAACCCTTGCATGCTCCAACATGCCCACACTGATCTTTCTCGTCACAACGAGATTTCAGTCTCACGGTCACTTTTCTCGTGACCGGTTCTTTTCCTGCAGATTAGTCCAGACCAACACAGGCATATATGAAAATGACCATGCATGCACAGCTAGCAATATGCAAATTTAATTTGAAATCAACATAGTCATGCTCTAATTATTTTAGCAAATAATCTACCATGCATTCACCATATCAAGTGTTCAAGATGCTTGCCTTGAGCATGCAGAAATATTGGGTGCACTCCAAAAGTTTGAAAATTTAATCTTCCCTCCATTTCCTATTTTCAAAAATATTTAAATTACCATATATAGCAACAACAGTGCTAAAAAGTTGACTGGATAATTTTGAAATAAATACTAAAATAAACTAGATGAAAAATGAGAAATAACAGAAGACGAATCAATTTATTTGGAGTTCATATGATTTACTTATGGAATTTCCAAGTTGAAAAACATGACTAAATGGACTATTTAATAGACCCAACAAAAACTAAGCTTAGAAAAAATGTTCACCCTAGCTAGATTAATAGAACATGATTTTATGAGCATGTAGAAATTTGAATCACCAAATTTGGACTTGAAATGGTTACTGAAGAATTAATTTGAAACCTAATGGAAAAAGAAAAAGGGGAAAGGCAGCAACGCGCCCTGGGCGGAATTTAACCGTCTGGCGGCTCTGGGCTAGCCCACTGCGGCCAGCGAGGCGATGACGACGATGGCGCCTTCGCAGAGTACACCTTCTGAAGAGGAAAACACCCTTCTGTGACTGCGCCTCCATTTAAACTGGCGGGTCCACGGCTTGGGTGGCTGACGAGTGGGTCCCCCTCGTCAGGTTTGAAATTGGGCGCACTTCGCGCAGAAACAGAGAAGGAAGGGGAGGTCACCAGCGGCGATCGACGGCGTATCAGGGGGTGGCGATGGTGCAGGTGTGCTCAGGGTGATCTTCAGCGTCGGTGGGTGGTGGAGTTGACCGCCGGCGTGCACCACAGCGACAACAGCGTCTACTCCGGTGGACGGTGGCGTCGGGTGATGTGGGGTCTCGTCGGAGGGACCTTCAATCGTCAAATTGCCGTGCGGGATAGACGAGGGAGCGGACTAGGAAGTTACTGGTGAAATTTGGGAGATGGGGGTGGACGGATGACGTCGGTTTCTTCTCGGAAGCAGGGCGGATCGGGCGGCCGGAGTTGGGGAAGAAGACCTCCCCGAGGTTGTTCGATCCCTCTAGAGTGTGATTGGGGATGGGTGGAGGGGTGGTGCGTACAAAACAAGGCCCGGGGCGGCCTTTATATAGGCGAGCGAGGATGGCCGGAGCGGAGTGAGTCACGGCTGAGTAACTCCGGCCGGTGGGTTGGTTGGGATCGGTTGGCTTGGACGGTCGCCATGAGTGAGGTCGGTGGAAGCTCCCCGAAGCGCCAGCGCTGACGATTTCGGTCTCTATCCACTTCCCCGCAGTGGAGCTCATGTACGGCCGTGGCGGACGGTGCCAGCTCCGGCGACTGACAGCAGGGTCCTGGGTGGTCTGGACGGCGGCCTGGCATCGTGAGGTAGTGCCGCGTGGAGGGAGAGGTAGGCCTGGACGGTGCGGTGGAGTGAATGCACAGGAGGGGCCGAGGCTATCCATCAGCCGCCATGGCGTGGGTGGCGGCCGTTGCACCGGTCTGGCGCCCTGCTGGTCGGCGATGAGAGGCTGACGGGCGGGCCAGGGCGTCGTCTGGAAGGTTGGTATTGAAGGGGAGAAGGAGTGGAGTGCACGGCAGTGAGTTCCTCTGATTTTTTGCCAAAACCTGTTTTGTGCACAGAAGGTGTTCGACGAAATGCCAATGCTAGCTAGGAATTTTTGAAAAATATGAAATTTGTTGTGGGGTCTCTCACTTGCAATTATGAGTTAGTGTAACATTTTTAGAATTTTTGGAGTAGGGGAGATATGATTTTGAGCAAGGATCCCAAATCTGGTCCAAATTTCATTCAAATGAAATTTGAATTATTTGAACTATGGACCTGAATAATGTTGGAGAAATTGGATGAAGGTACTAAGGTCTTGCTGTGGAAATTTTGGTGAGGTCAGAAAGTTTAGGGGGAATGGAGTTCCTTTGTAAACTCAAAGGATGCTAAGAAGTGATGATAGTTAGTTTTGGAAATATTTAAATTGGTAAAAGAAAATTTTGGTGAGAGGAAGTTGCATTTGGGTAGTGTCATAGGGCAGGGGCTGCTTGAGAGAATTTTTGGGTAATAAATTTGAGATAGTTTTAGGGCAACAGAAGCATTCTAAATTTGAAAATATCATTAAAAGAATTATTTTGGGGCAAATTTTATTATGAAAATAATTCCTACTGTTATTAAAATATAAATGAAATGATTTAAGAAAACTTCCAAAGCCACAATATTATTCCCAAAAATTCCTATATGGAGGGAAGAATTTTGAAAGTCAGAAACAAAAAAGACTCTAAAATTATTAAAGGACTAATTATAAATCAAAATTTTATTACTGGCCAAATTTTACTTAATAAAAAACATGGTTAAATTTTTGGGGTGTTACAAACTCTACCCCCCTTAAGAAAATCTCGTCCTCGAGATTTGTTAAGGTGGTCATTAAAAATTAAACCCACCTTTCGAGGAGATTTTTCTGAATTAACTAAATAGCCTAATTATGCATAGTTGATGTGGGACTACTGATAACTAGTGCAACTACAGTGGAGTACTGGTGCTGTGGTTGTACTGTTATTGCTATGACAAATTTGGAGAAAGTCTAAATTCCAAATTTCGCTCGCCGTACACCAGTGCATAGTGCTCTCTCTGGCTGACAGGTGGGCCCGGGGCCCACTGTCAGTCTCTTCTTCTTCCTCTGGCTCTCCTTCTCCTCTTTCCCACGCGTTTCCCCGCACTTCCTCCACCTGCGGCTTTTATCGCGTAGAGCAGCTAGGGCCGTACCGCGATAGTGCACGGCGTGCCTGTCGCCGGCAGTGAGCACTCACCTCGCGGGCCAGTACCTTGTCTGCACTGCTCGCGGATTCGCCTCCGAACACCGGCGATCGAGCGACGAGTGGCGCTGGTGGACCTTGCTCACCGTGCACCGAGCTTGAGCTATAAAAACGGCCGTGGTTTCTTCTTCCTCCTGCCTCACATCTCACCTCTTCCTCTTCTTCTCCTTCTGGCTGCAGGAGCTTGAGACAAGGCATCAATGGAGGATGTGGGCTCGGAGCTGATCACGATCCTCCAGGTTGGTCTGTTGGCAGCGTTGGTCGGCTTCTCGCTGCTACTGTGCACGATGATCCTCGACGATCGCCGTGATGCTGCAGCTCGGGTGGTGGCTCTCCAAGGCGGCGGTGATCATGAGGACTAGGCATCAGTGGTGGTTACGAGTGAGTGTTAGTGCGCTCTCTAGCAGCTCCGTAGAAATAAAAACCCACAAATTTTTCTTCGGAAAAATTGTGGTGTGGTGAGAGTGGTCTGGTGTGCGAGGCGGTTGATTACGTGCTAAGTGTGTGTGTGTGTGGTTTCTACACTTGGTGCATGTAGCAGAGCGAATGTGGCTGTGAGCTGGACGCCGTGATGGCACGTGAATTAAATTTATGTTGGGGAAAAGTTTTTTGATAATGGCCCTTAAGAAATTTTTCCCCTAGGGCGGAAGATTAAATGTATATCACAGCAAATAAAACACTCATATGCAAAATGCAATCATGGCAATATATTCATGACATACGCCCTAAGAACAATACAAAGGTCACATCATGCGAACAAGCACTACGCGCTACACAAACGCACTCATGACCGTCTACGGTCTGAGAGTGAGATCTACGGGGTCGTGCGGGAGGGTTCCCGGTGCTGGAGCAGATTCTTCTTCTTTCGGAGGGAGTGGAGGAAGCTGAGGGAGCAAACGAAGAACGTGTCCCTCCTGAGTTGGCAGAGGGGGTCCGCCAATGGCGATCCGGGGATTTAGAATAGCAAGATAGTGGACATACTCCAGTATTTGCTGGGTGAAATGTTCCTGGGCCATCACATACTGAATGAGATAGACCAGGGCTGGATCGCTCTCTATACGTTCACAGCGGAACGTAGCGTCTGCTCCAAAAGCTGCGCGGCTCGGGAAATAGTAGTATTCCCTTCCGCTGGCACAGGGTATCGCAAATTGAAGACGGGTAACTGCTTCGTATGCAGCAGACTCAATGGCCATGTCTGGGGTCGGCATGGATCTCCCGATGAAGATAACATATGGAGGGCCGTTGTTTAAATCTGCTGGTGGGATGTGCACAGCTGCTCAGTATTTCGAGAGATCAGGAGTGATCCTCGATTTGAACAGCTCACATTGGGGTGGATGGGTGGAGCCAAGAGTATTGCGGGTAAAATCCCACAATATCTTAACAAAACTACCGGGGCTTGCATCGGGGGTCCTCAGGTAAGCTCCGGGGTGAGACATGGGTGGATGAATGGGAAAGGCAGTGCTCGAGGTTGATGGTTGCTGGTGTTGGATATGGGAGTGGCCTCTTATAGAGCGCTTGGGTTAGGAAACATGAGTCGGTGCCAGTACGACTGTGTATCGGTCCTGTCGTGGGGTCAAAGTCTCGGACCTCAATCCCCAAAAGGAATGTGATGTATTACTGTGCGTGTCGGTTAGGGAGGGTCTGGCAGTCACGTCTAGAATTTACTCTGCAACCACTCGCCAAACAATTTACGCCAGATCACACATACTACTATTTAGATGATGACACATGGGGAAATTTACAGACTTACTAGGCCATACAACTACTACTGCGAAATTATAGGAAAAAACCGGGCCACTAAGGCTCGACAACAACTCTGGTGGACTCAGTCCACCTGGTTGACATCTAGCCGGGCGCGTCTTGTGGATGCCGAGTCCTCTCTGTGTGCTTCCGCGTCGGAGCTGGCCGGGGTAGGATGGGGAGCTACAGGGCTGGGGTAGCGGTGGTGCCCTTCACGGGGTGTCGAGGTCACCGTCCCGTTGGAGTAGGCCTCCAAGAGACGACGGAGTTCCCCGGGTGAGGCGATAGCACTACCCGGATAGATAACATGGGCGGAACTTGGGGGCTCAACAGGCCTCCCAAGCAGCACTATCGGGGTGTCGGTGGCGGGTGTAGCTTCCCTTCTTGCCGGGGTTAGGAGAGCGAGCGTCCTGCGGGTTGTAATCAGGTCAAGAGTGACCTGATCGAACAGTGCCTCTTGCGCTCTCAGGTAGCGCACCAGATGAACCAGGGCAGGATCCGACTCATGGTCTCCATTGGCGACCTGGGTCGGGCTACCATAGCCTTCACGGCTAGGGTAGTAGTACAAAGGGCGGCAGTTAACCCTCGGTGACAGATGCCGAAGATGAACGACAGCCTCTCTTGCTGCAAGTTGGATGGCTTGGGGCTCGTCGGAGGTCGACCTCCCGGTGAACCGGTAGGGACGCTCCGATGTGATGCCCCTCCCGTAGATATGCATCGTGGCCCAGAAGTGGTGGATGGCATCACTCGTGTGCTCCTGGTACACAACATACTCAGGCGGCTCTTCGATGCCGAAAGCACGACGGGTGAGATTGGCGAGGATGGCTACAAAGCCTTCAAGCTCGGCTGCGGTGGTCTCGTTGTGCACGATGGGGCCAGGCATCTTGGTGGTTGGATATCGAACTAAGGGTGAGGCTGTGATGTGCTGAATTGGGGTGAGGCTTCCTTTATAAGCCAGCAGAGTCTTCCATTGCACCTTTGCGGATGGGACAACTCAGGTGTCGGCCACAGGCACACGGCCTATGGACCGGCTGCTAGGTTGGGCACCGACTGTCAAAAGATGTCGGCTGCCTCTGTGCAGGCTTATCGGATGAGATGGGCTTGGCTACGAGCGGGAAAAGTGGTGAATGGTGTGGGAACCTAGGGACAGCGACCAGGCTAAGATAGGATTAGCCAGTGGTCAGCCTGGCTCTGATACCAAGGCTGTCGGGGCCGGATTTCCGGGTTACAAAATCCCAGAAATTAACCCCTCGTGTCACCAACAGCCCCAGGATTACTATTACTGGTGGACACGTCCTTGTTACAGATTACCAAGCTATTACAAGAATTGGATACAAGACCATAAAGGTCTAATGATACAACAATGATTATGGTGGTGGATGTTGGAAGCGACTCGTGGTTCTCCAACGTCGATGGGGCTCCATTTCCACAGGAACAACTGACCCGGATAATTCCTATCCCACGTGGCTGCTATCCTAGGCTCCGCACGGATGTCGTGGTGGTACTCCTCATAGAAATCCTGACCTGGCCAAGTAAATAGCCAGGGACAAGCCTGTGAGTACGTTGGAATGTACTCCCAAACATTATGAACAAAAGATATACCGATCATGTTGAACTAAACTATATGCATATGCTCATGCTGGACTATATTAAATGCACGCTGACAGGAATTTAATCATGGCATGATAAAATATTACCATGCGCAGAACAATGAGAATATAAAATGTTAGTGACAAACAAAGAAAGTTAATGGAGAATCGGGCGAGACAGGACCGGCCGAGAATCCAGAAGAAAATAAAATAAATGCCAGTCGGGTGTCTAAAAGGAGAATTGGGCGAGACAGGACCGCTCGAGAATCCAAGCGACGCCAGCAGAGGTCTTGAAGAGAAATGCCAAACAGGTGTCTAAAAGGAAATTCGGGCGAGACAGGACCGCCCGAGAATCCAAGCGACGCCACGAGAGGTCTTGAAGAGAAATGCCAGTCGGGTATCAAAAGTGACGCCACGGTCGGTCTTGAAAAGAAATGCCAAACGGGTATCTACAAGAGAGTCGGGCGAGACAGGACTGCCCGAGAACTCGAGAGACGCCTCGTGAGGTCTTGAAAATAAAACCGAATGCCCGGGGTAGTCTAGCCAGCCCCTGAGACACTCAAAAAAATACTATAAAGTGACAGGGTTAGTCCACAATAATAATCAAAGCATCAATAGTATTTATGATAACACCAGTAGTAGCAATAATTATCCTGCAAAATAAATCATGCTCAATTTTAATTGTTTCCTCCGGAGACCGACACTAAGACCGACACTTGACCAACCCAGACTGTAGTCCTTAACCGCGGACACGGCTATTCGAATAGGTATAACTCTGCAGAGGGTGTACTCTTTACCCACAAGTAAAGGATTTCTTTAGTCAGTACCGTGACACTGACTAATTCCCATTACGGTCTTTGGGTTGAAAACACACCTAACCAGCACACACCAGATTAACTTTCCGGATGTCAAGAATCACCCAAAACATCGTTCAAGAAAAACTCTAAGTCGGGGAGACTACAATCGCGAATAGCATGGGATCACTATTCATATGCGCGGATTACAAGGGGTGCCCCCCTCTCGGCTACAACCGGAAACACCCATGCCCCCTGACCCGATGACAGGAATTAGTCCACGGCCGTGGAAACCCTCATCGTGGCCCTCTATGTGGTGTGTACACGGACAGGGGTTAACAACTTACTAAACCATACCCAACCAGTGGCAGGGACAAGTGGTAGCACGAATCAAGTATGGGAGTTACCGGACAAGACTCGATCTACGGTCGACTCAGGAGGCTTATGTTTCTTGCAGTGATTAGCACAATAAAGAGTCCTTTCGATAGTAGCACCAAAAAAGGGTTACAACCCTTGCATGCTCCAACATTCCCACACTGATCATTCTCGTCACAACGAGATTTCAGTCTCACGGTCACTTTTCTCGTGACCGGTTCTTTTCCTGTAGATTAGTCCAGACCAACACAGGCATATATGAAAATGACCATGCATGCACAGCTAGCAATATGCAAATTTAATTTGAATTCAACATAGTCATGCTCTAATTATTCTAGCAAATAATCTACCATGCATTCACCATATCAAGTGTTCAAGATGCTTGCCTTGAGCATGCAGAAATATTGGGTGCACTCCAAAAGTTTGAAAATTTAATCTTCCCTCCATTTCCTATTTTCAAAAATATTTAAATTACCATATATAGCAACAACAGTGCTAAAAAGTTGACTGGAAAATTTTGAAATAAATACTAAAATAAACTAGATGAAAAATGAGAAATAACAGAAGAAGAATCGATTTATTTGGAGTTCATATGATTTACTGATGGAATTTCCAAGTTGAAAAACATGACTAAATGGACTATTTAATAGACCCAACAAAAACTAAGCTTAGAAAAAATGTTCACCCTAGCTAGATTAATAGAACATGATTTTATGAGCATGTAGAAATTTGAATCACCAAATTTGGACTTGAAATGGTTACTGAAGAATTAATTGAAACCTACTGGAAAAAGAAAAAGGGGAAAGGCAGCAACGCGCCCTGGGCGGAATTTAACAGTCTGGCGCCTCTGGGCCAGCCCACTGTGTCCAGCGAGGCGATAACGACGATGGCGCCTTCGCAGAGTACGCCTTCTGAAGAGGAAAACAACCTTCTGTGACTGCGCCTCCATTTAAACTGGCGGGTCCGCGGCTTGGGTGGCTGACGAGTGGGTCCCCCTCGTCAGGTTTGAAATCGGGTGCGCTTCGCGCCGAAACAAAGAAGGAAGGGGAGGTCACCGGTGGCGATCGATGGCGTATCAGGGGGTGGCGATGGTGCAGGCGTGCTCAGGGTGATCTTCCGCGTCGGTGGGTGGTGGAGTTGACCGCCGGCGTGCACCACAGCGATGGCAGCGTCTACTCCGGCGGACGGTGGCGTTGGGTGATGTGGGGTCTCGTCGGAGGGACCTTCAATCATCTAATTGGCGTGCGGGATAGACGAGGGAGCGGACTAGGAAGTGACTAGTGAAATTTGGGAGGTGGGGGTGGACGGATGACGTCGGTTTCTTCTCGCAAGCAGAGGCGGATCGGGCGGCCGGAGTTCGGGAAGAAGACCTCCCCGAGGCTGTTCGATCCCTCTAGAGTGTGATTGGGGATGGGTGGAGGGGTGGTGCGTACGAAACAAGGCCCGGGGCGGCCTTTATATAGGTGGGCGAGGATGGCCGGAGCGGAGTGAGTCACGGCGGAGTAACTTCGGCCGGTGGGTTGGTTGGGATCGGTTGGCTTGGACGGTCGCCATGAGTGAGGCGGTGGAAGCTCCCCGAAGCGCCAGCGCTGACGATTTCGATCTCTATCCACTTCCCCGCAGTGGAGCTCGTGTACGGCCGTGGCGGACGGTGCCAGCTCCGGCGACTGACAGCAGGGTCCTGGGTGGTCTGGACGGCGGCCTGGCGTCGTGAGGTGGTGCCGTGTGGAGGGAGAGGTAGGCCTGGACGGTGCGGTGGAGTGAATGCGTAGGAGGGGCCGAGGCTATCCATCAGCCGCCATGGCGTGGGTGGCGGCCGTTGCACCGGTCCGGCGCCCTGTTGGTCGGCGATGAGAGGCTGACGGGCGGGCCAGGGCGTCGTCTGGAAGGTTGGTATTGAAGGGGAGAAGGAGTGGAGTGCACGGCAGTGAGTTCCTCTGATTTTTTGCCAAAACCTGTTTTGTGCACAGAAGGTGTTCGACGAAATGCCAATGCTAGCTAGGAATTTTTGAAAAATATGAAATTTGTTGTGGGGTCTCTCACATGCAATTATGAGTTAGTGTAAAAAATTTAGAATTTTTGGAGTAGGGGAGATATGATTTTGAGCAAGGATCCCAAATCTGGTCCAAATTTCATTCAAATGAAATTTGAATTATTTGAACTATGGACCTGAATAATGTTGGAGAAATTGGATGAAGGTACTAAGGTCTTGCTGTGGAAATTTTGGTGAGGTCAGAAAGTTTAGGGGGAATGGAGTTCCTTTGTAAACTCAAAGGATGCTAAGAAGTGATGATAGTTAGTTTTGGAAATATTTAAATTGGTAAAAGAAAATTTTGGTGAGAGGAAGTTGCATTTGGGTAGTGTCATAGGGCAGGGGCTGCTTGAGAGAATTTTTGGGTAATAAATTTGAGATAGTTTTAGGGCAACAGAAGCATTCTAAATTTGAAAATATCATTAAAAGAATTATTTTGGGGCAAATTTTATTATGAAAATAATTCCTACTGTTATTAAAATATAAATGAAATGATTTAAGAAAACTTCCAAAGCCACAATATTATTCCCAAAAATTCCTATATGGAGGGAAGAATTTTGAAAGTCAGAAATAGAAAAGACTCTAAAATTATTAAAGGACTAATTATAAATCAAAATTTTATTACTGGCCAAATTTTACTTAATAAAAAACATGGTTAAATTTTTGGGGTGTTACAGTATCCCTTCCTGCCTAAAGCCTTGGGGGAAGAGGACCGGGCCAGTATAAGTATAGGCTAGTCTCCACCATAGAGAGGGGTCGAGTCCGTGGATCCCTCATCTGATCCTGAGCCCTCTCAAGGGGCCAGACTCTTGTACTAGTTCATACTCATCCTCCCTCTCGAGGCAATCCACCACAAAGCAGGAGTAGGGTATTACACCGCAAGGTGGCCCGAACCTGGGTAAACCATCGTGTCCATCTCTTCCCTTCCCTCTCACTCGAGCACGTCGGAGCAAAGCCTTGAGGCGGTGAGTAGTGAGCCATAGCCTAGTGGATTCCTTCGTGCACGGCCCAAAGTTCAAACCTTGTTTGTGTCCGCGGAGCCCCGATTCCGACAGATGTCGACAAGCTTGTTGCACCAGATGGCCGAATCGTAAAGCACAATCGCGTTCTTCCTGCTCTCCACTGTAGGGAAGGTGCAGTCGGCGATGCCGATGAAATGGGCGAATGCTCCAGAACCTCTGATGGCCCTACAACAGTGGTAGACGAGAACCTCATCCCGCATGCATACCTGGGCGACGGCGATCCGCTGGTCCCTGTCAGTAGATGAATGGATGGACACAAGGTCTAGTCCCGTGACCTTGTGCTTTCTCCTCCTGTAGGTACTACTTGAACTTGGCGAGGCAGAGCTTCACCGAGTCCGGATCGTTGGTGTACATCACATCCAACTTGGTGCTGCCATGGGTCTGAACGGCGAACTCAAAGGTGAACTCCTTGCTGAAGTCCATATCCAGCAGGCTCACCCCTCGGATCGCCATTGGAGTTTATTCTCACGCAGAGTTGATGTGACGGTTCTCGTTTTGTGGGGATTGGGGGCAGGGGGAGAGATGAAGACGATCGGTGTGTACTGGGGTACTGGGTGGCGGCACCGCGGCAGCAGTAGTTCCTTTTTCCAATCTTGGGGAACTGCAATCGACGGTGAACGAGTGGGTAGGTGGTGGCAGCAGTTCGTTTTTCAGCTCTTGGGGAACTGCATTCAACAGTAAACTGAGTGTGTACAGATGATACGTCTCCAATGTATCTATAATTTATGAAGTATTCATGGTATGTTTACAACAATTTTATATGGTTTGGGTGCAATTTTATACGATTTAAATGAAACTAACCTGGACTGACGCTGTTTTCAGCAGAACTACCATGGTGTTGTTTTTTGTGCAGAAATCAAAGTTCTCCAAATGCAGTGAATCTTTTTGATGATTTTTTTGGAAGAAAAGAGGCACTAGAAGCTTCATGGGAGGGCCAGAAGAGCCACGAGGTGGCCACTACCCACCAGAGCAAGCCAGCCCCCTCCGGCGTGTGGTGGTGGGTAGTGGGCACCTCGAAGCCCATCTGGACATGAGACCGACGCCAAAAAATCCTATAAATATAGAAACCCCCAGAAATAACCCTAGATCAGAAGTTCCGCCGCCGCAAGCCTGTGTAGCCATGAAAACCAATCGGGAGCCCGTTTCGGCACCCTGCCGGACGGGGAAATCATCACCGGAGGCCATGTTCATCATCCCTATGGCCACCATGATGAGGAGGGAGTAGTCCTCCCTCGGGGCTGAGGGTTTGTACTAGTAGCTATGTGTTTAATCTCTCTCTCTCGTGTTCTTGATTTGGCACAATCTTGATGTATCGCGAGCTTTGTTAATATAGCTGGATCATATGGTGTTTCTCCCTCTCTATCTTGTTGTGATGAATTGAGTTTTCCCTTTGAGATTTCGTTATTATCGAATTGAATATTTTTATGGATTTGAGAGCACTTGATATATGTCTTGCATATGAATACCCGTGGTGACAATGGGGTATTATATTGATTAACTTGATATATGGTTTGGCACTCAACTCGCGGATTCCCGAGGTGACATTGGGGTAATCTGTGCATAGGGGTTGATGCACGTTTTCGTCCTACTTTCTCCGGTAGAAATCTTGGGGCACTCTTTGAGGTTATTTGTGTTGGATTGAGTATTATGGATCTGAAATTGTTTGATGCATATCGTATAATCAACTCACGGATACTCGTGGTGACATTGGAGTATCTAGGTGACATTAGAGTTGGTTGATGTGTATCATATGGTGTTATTTTAGTACGAACTCTTGGGCTGTTTGTGACATTTATAAGGATAGCTCGATAGATCGATCAGAAAGAATAACTTTGAGGTGGTTTCGTACCCTACAAACAATTTCTTCTTATGTTCTTCGCTAGATAAGAACTTTGGAGTGATTCTTCGTTGCATGTTGAGGGATTGTTATATGATCCAATTATATTAGCATTGTTGAGAGATTGCACTAGTGAAAGTATGAACCCTAGGCCTTATTTTCAATCATTGCAATACCGTTTGTGATCACTTTTGTTACTTGATACCTTGCTGTTTTTTATTGTTCTTATTACAAAAACCTATATCTACTATCCATATTACACTTGTATCACCATCTCTTCGCCGAACTAGTGCACCTATACAATTTACCATTGTATTTGGTGTGTTGGGGACACAAGAGACTCTTTGTTATTTGGTTGTAGGGTTGCTTGAGAGAGACCATCTTCATCCTACGCCTCCCACGGATTGATAAACCTTAGGTCATCCACTTGAGGGAAAATTGCTACTGTCCTACAAAACTCTGCGCTTGGAGGCCCAACACGAGTCTACAAGAATAAAGTTGTGTAGTAGACATCAAGCTCTTTTTTGGCGCCGTTGTTGGGGAGGTGAGTGCTTGAAGGTATATCTTTAGATCTTGCAATTGAATCTTTTAGTTTCTTGTTTGATCACTAGTTTGGTTATACAAGAAAACTACAAAGAAATGGAATTGAGGTTGCCTCATATTATTCGTCTCTATCATGTCATTCTTGAAAATGATGGAAAGGAAAATTGTGCTCAATTGATAGATGAAGAATTCAATAAAATGTTTGGCATAAAATCTTTGAAAGATATGCATGATTGCAATGTTGTTAGTATGAATTCTTTGAATATCCATGATGTTAATGATATGCAAAGCCATAAGCTTGGGGATGCTATATTTGATGAAGATGATATTTTTAGTCCCCCAAGCTTTGAAGAGCAAATTTTTTATGATGATAGCATGCCTCCTATTTATGATGATTATAATGATGAAAGTGGGTTTGGAAGAGTGTCAACTCTAGGAAGTAATTATCCCACTATTTTGGAGGGTGTTGAATCTTATTGAAATAATTATGAAAGTGGATTTGGAGAGGTCATGACTTTATTTAGTGATGAATCCACCATTTTGGAAGAGGTTTCAATTGATTATGACAACAAAGTTGCTATCTATGATAATTATGGTGATGACATGTATGCTATATTGAATAATGATAACCATGAAACTTGTCATCATGATTTTAATTTTCAATCACATGATAGTTATTTTGTTGAATTTGCTCCCACTACTATTGATGAGAATAAATTTGCTTATGTGGAGAGCAATAAAATTTCTATGCTTGTGAATCATGAAAAGAATGCTTTATGTGATAGTTATATTATTGAATTCATTCATGATGCTACTAAAAATTATTATGAGAGAGGAACTTATGCTTTTACATATCTCAATAATATCAAGTTTCCTCTCTATGTGTTGAGAATTTTGAAGTTATACTTATTTTGCCTTCCTATGCTAGTTGATTCTTGTTCCCATAAATTATTTTCTCACAAAATCCCTATGCATAGGAAGTATGTTAGTC
Source organism: Elymus sibiricus (assembly GCA_039707655.1). Classification (NCBI taxonomy): domain Eukaryota; kingdom Viridiplantae; phylum Streptophyta; class Magnoliopsida; order Poales; family Poaceae; genus Elymus; species Elymus sibiricus. Next base: position 129,009,946 of record CM077666.1, on the reverse strand, counting down.
TTAAATGTTCTTGCCATGTGATTCATGATGCTCTCTTTGTGTTTCAATTCTTTGCTTTTATGTGAGCATCATTGAAATCATCATGCCTAGCTAAAAGGCATTAAAGAAAAGCGCTTGTTGGGAGACAACCCAATACTTATACCTACTTTTTTCGTGTGTACACATGATTAAGCTACTGTAGTAATCATGTTTTATAGCTTTTGTTTCAATAAAGTGCCAAGTGAAGCCTTTGGGATAGTGTGGATGATAGTTGACTTGATTCTGTGCAAAAAACAGAAACTTTTGCGCCCAGTTCATGAATTTCTAAAATTCACTGGACATGATTTTGCTCTGAATTTTTTAGACATGATTTATATACAAATTTCCTAAGCTTTCCTAATATTTCAGATTTTTTAGAGTTGCATAAGTATGGTGATTATTCAGACCATTACAGACTGTTCTGTTTTTGACAGATTCTGTTTTCAATGCATAGTTTGCTTGTTTTAGTGTTTCCATAGCTTATATTAAGTGATATAAATTGTGTAAATGATAGAGTATAGTAGGCATTGTGTGAGAACAATTATGAATCTTTTATTGACAGTACCTAAGTGAATGATTTGTTTTACTCTACTAACGCATCTCACGAAGTTCCGTTAAGTTTTGTGTGATTGAAATTTTCAAGTTTTGGGTGAGATATCGATATGAGGAGAATAAGGAGTGAGAAGACCCTAAAATTGGGAAGGACCAAGGCACACCAAGGTAATATTCAAGTAATATCCAAGCAACTAAGCTTGGGGATGCCCCGGAAGGCATCCCTTCTTTGGTCTTCAACATTATCGGTAACCTCACTTGGGGCTATATTTTTATTCATCACATGATATGTGTTTTCCTTAGAGCATCATTTTATTTTAGTTGGTCTTACTTGATGTTATTTAGAATGATGTTTTATATCTTTTATTTCAATAAAAGTGTCAATGATAGCCTTTACCATGCTCAATTTGCAAGTATATGAGTTGCTGTTTCAAAACAGAAAGTTTTCTGTTCTTGCGTGAATTCTTGAGGAAAGTCAGAATGTGATAAAATGTTGAATTTTTTTGCACAATAAGCTATGATAAATTTATACAGTGTGGTAATTTTTCAGAATTTTTTGAGTTAAATAAGTATGGATACTTCTTCATCCATTACAGATTGTCCTGTTTTGACAGATTGTTGTTATCTTTGCATTGTTAGCATATGTTTGCATGTTTAATGATTCTATTTGAGGATAGGTGTATTAAATATGTAGAGGCATTTAGTATGCAATGTTGAATTATAATTTTAGTGATTTGCTACAGTAGAGAATGATAAGGTTTTGCATTGATTTATACTAACTTATCTCATGAGTTCTTGTTGAGTTTTGTGTGGATGAAGTTTTTGAGATTTAGGGAAACCGTGATATAAAGGAATTAAGGAGACACAAAAGCTCAAGCTTGGGGATGCCCAAGGCATAACATTTCAAGAAGTCTCAAGCATCTAAGATTGGGGATGCCCCGGTAGGCATCACACCTTTCTTCATCAACAATTATTGGTTAGCCTCGGTTGAGCCTAAATTTTTGCTTCTTCACATGAGTTGTGCTATTCTTGGAATGTCCTTTTATTTTGTTTTGCTTTCTTTTTTAATAAAATACTTAGATCTGAAAGTTTTTAAATGAGAGAGTCCTCACATAGCTACCCATTTACTTAACTACTCGTTTGATCTTCACTTATATCTTTTTGGAGTAGTTTGACATTCACTCTTGTGCTTCACTTATATTATTTTGAGAGTTGATAATAGTAATGAGAATTTGCACAAGCTATGAAATTGGTCCTAATATGATGGATACTCAAGAAGGATATAATAAAAACTTTCATGAAAGATCATTGGATATGATAAGTTTGATTCCATGCAATAGTTTTGTGATATGGAGATGATAATATGTGAGTCATGTTAGTGAGTAATTGTGCTTTAGTAAGAATATTGGTGTTAAGGTTTATGATTCCCTATGCAAGTACGGAAGTCAATAGTCATGCAATGAAGTTACATCCTACTTGTGGTGCATTATACAGTGTTAGTTATGTTCAATGCATGTTTATGACCGTTTTTGTTTTTTGGTTGGTCGCTTCTCAATCTATTTGCTAGCCTTCATTTGTACTAAGTGGGAATGCTGCTTGTGCATCCAATTCCTTAAACCAAAGTTCTGCCAAATGAGTCCAGCATACCTACCTATATGCGGTATTTCCATGACGTTCCAAGTAAATTTGTATGTGCCAACTCTAATATTCAAAATGAATTTCCATTTTGTATGCCCGTACCGCTCATGAAGAGGCAGGGGGTGGCCAATATTTTCCATGCTAGGTATTTTATTCTCACGATGAGTGTTTATTCACTTGTCATTGCACGAGATTGTGGCAGGTAATAGGGATGCCCAGTCCCGAAATGAAAAAAATACTATGATAATAAATTCCTTGGAAAGTGTTGGTATGGAAGGCACCCGTGGATACGGCTAGCCCTGGATTGTGAAAGAATGGTGGAAAGGAAATAAACTTTACTTTCTGTTTGGGAACCGCCTATAATTTGTCTAGCATGGAAGATATTGGGAATTCTCGGTCGTTTTCGTTGACTGGAAAAGCATGCCTCTGAAAATAATTTTGTCTCTCAATTTACGCCTTGAGCTCTGGCACCTCTGCAAATCTCTGCTTCCCTCTACGAAGGGCCTATCTATTTACTTATATGCAATTTTTATTTTTATTTTGAGTCTCCATCTTCTCTTAGAAAGCACCAACTAGGGAACACTATTGTCATACTTGTGCATTGGATGTAGCTAATATTTGAGTGTGTTTCATGAATGGATCAATGATTGAGCATAATGGGCTAGGGATAGCTTTCTTTAGCGTTCATATTTTGAAAGACATGGTTGCTTGTTAGTATGCTTGAGTATTGATGTCTTCATGTCAAATTATAGACTATTGCTTTGAATCGTTCAAGTCCAAATGTCCATGCTACAAAAGGAAAGAGTATATGATGAATATGATAGGTAGCATTCCACATCAAAAATTCCGTTTTCAATTGCTACTTCATCATGATGAGTTTTTTGAGAAAGAGTTGCTGTTATGATGCTAGGAAAAGTGATTGAAATTATCATTGATCAAACTTATGCACTCTGCTAGCATTCACACTTCATAAATTATTTCTTTTATCATTTACCTACTCGAGGACAAGCAGGAATTAAGCTTGGGGATGCTGATACGTCTCCAACGTATCTATAATTTATGAAGTATTCATGCCATGTTTACAACAATTTTATATGGTTTGGGTGCAATTTTATATGATTTAAATGAAACTAGCCTGGACTGATGCTGTTTTCAACTGAACTACCGTGGTGTTGTTTTTTGTGCAGAAATCAAAGTTCTCCAAATGCAGCAAAACTTTTTGACGATTTTTTTGGAAGAAAAGAGCCACGAGGTGGCCACTACCCACCAGGGCGCGCCAGCTCCCTCCGGCGTGTGGTGGTGGGTAGTGGGCACCTCGAAGCCCATCTGGACGTGAGACCGACGCCAAAAAATCCTATAAATATAGAAACCCCCAGAAATAACACTAGGTCGGAAGTTCCGCCGCTGCAAGCCTTTGTAGCCACGAAAACCAATCGGGAGCCCGTTCCGGCACCCTACCGGAGGGGGAAATCATCACCAGAGGCCATCTTCATCATCCCTATGGCCACCATGATGAGGAGGGAGTAGTCCACCCTCGGGGCTAAGGCTTTGTACTAGTAGCTATGTGTTTAATCTCTCTCTCTCTCTCTCTCTCTCTCTCTCTCTCGTGTTCTTGATTTGGCACGATCTTGATGTATCGCGAGCTTTGTTAATATAGTTGCATCATATGGTGTTTCTCCCTCTCTATCTTGTTGTGATGAATTGAGTTTTCCCTTTGAGAGCACTTGATATATGTCTTGCATATGAATACCTGTGGTTACAATGGGGTATTGTATTGATTCACTTGATATATGTTTTGGCACTCAACTCGCGGATCCCCGAGGTGACATTGGGGTAATCTATGCATAGGGATTGATGCACGTTTTCATCCTACTTTCTCCGGTAGAAATCTTGGGGCACTCTTTGAGGTTCTTTGTGTTGGATTGAGTATTATGAATCTGAAATTGTTTGATGCATATCGTATAATCAACTCACGAATACTCGTGGTGACATTGGAGTATCTAGGTGACATTAGAGTTGGTTGATTTGTATCATATGGTGTTATTTTAGTACGAACTCTTGGGCTGTTTGTGACATTTATAGGGATAGCTCGATAGATTGATCGGAAAGGATAACTTTGAGGTGGTTTCATACCCGACAAACAATTTCTTCTTATGTTCTCCGCTAGATAAGAACTTTGGAGTGATTCTTCGTTGCATGTTGAGGGATTGTTATATGATCCAATTATATTAGCATTGTTGAGAGATTGCACTAGTGAAAGTATGAACCCTAGGACTTATTTTCAAGCATTGCAATACCGTTTGTGATCACTTTTGTTACTTGATACCTTGCTGTTTTTTATTGTTCTTATTACAAAAACCTATATCTACTATCCATATTAAACTTGTATCACCATCTCTTCGCCGAACTAGTGCACCTATACAATTTACCATTGTATTTGGTGTGTTGGGGACACAAGAGACTCTTTTTATTTGGTTGCAGGGTTGCTTGAGAGAGACCATCTTCATCCTATGCCTCCCACGGATTGATAAACCTTAGGTCATCCACTTGAGGGAAAATTGCTACTGTCCTACAAAACTCTGCGCTTGGAGGCCCAACACGAGTCTACAAGAATAAAGTTGCGTAGTAGACATCAAGCTCTTTTCTGGCGCCGTTGCCGGGGAGGTGAGTGCTTGAAGGTATATCTTTAGATCTTGCAATTGAATCTTTTAGTTTCTTGTTTTATCACTAGTTTGGTTATACAAGAAAACTACAAAAAAATGGAATTGAGGTTGCCTCATATTATTCGTCTTTATCATGTCTTTCTTGAAAATGATGGAAAGGAAAATTGTGCTCAATTGATAGAAGAAGAATTCAATAAAATGTTTGGCATAAAATCTTTGAAAGATATGCATGATTGCAATGTTGTTAGTATGAATTCTTTGAATATCCATGATGTTAATGATATGCAAAGCCATAAGCTTGGGGATGCTATATTTGATGAAGATGATATTTTTAGTCCCCCAAGTTTTGAAGAGCAAATTTATTATGATGTTAGCATGCCTCCTATTTATGATGATTATAATGATGAAAGTGGGTTTGGAAGAGTGTCAACTCTAGGAAGTAATTATCCCACTATTTTGGAGGGTGTTGAATCTTATTGTAATAATTATGAAAGTGGATTTGGAGAGGTCATGACTTTATTTAGTGATGAATCCACCATTTTGGAAGAGGTTTCAATTGATTATGACAACAAAGTTGCTATCTATGATGATTATGGTGATGACATGTATGCTATATTGAATAATGATAACCATGAAACTTGTCATCATGATTTTAATTTTCAATCACATGATAGCTATTTTGTTGAATTTGCTCCCACTACTATTGATGAGAATAAATTTGCTTATGTGGAGAGAAATAAAATTTCTATGCTTGTGAATCATGAAAAGAATGCTTTATGTGATAGTTATTTTATTGAATTCATTCATGATGCCCCAGCTCCCCACGGATTGATAAACCTTAGGTCATCCACTTGAGGGAAAAATGCTACTGTCCTACAAAACTCTGCGCTTGGAGGCCCAACATGAGTCTACAAGAATAAAGTTGCATAGTAGACATCAAGCTCTTTTCTGGCGCCATTGCCGGGGAGGTGAGTGCTTGAAGGTATATCTTTAGATCTTGCAATTGAATCTTTTAGTTTCTTGTTTTATCACTAGTTTGGTTATAAAAGAAAACTACAAAAAATGGAATTGAGGTTGCCTCATATTATTCGTCTTTATCATGTCTTTCTTGAAAATGATGGAAAGGAAAATTGTGCTCAATTGATAGAAGAAGAATTCAATAAAATGTTTGGCAATGATTCACAGATCAGAGCCAATCATAACTGTACAACTCAAACGTTGTGAGAATGTGAACAAATAAATAAAATTGATCGATGCTTCATGTAAGCAAATTTCGTCCAAGGATTTGCTTAAACATTCAAACCAGTCCTGTTTACGGCCACGTAGGTCAAACATTGGCAGATGAAATGTTCTGCAACACTGGTGGCACTACCAGTTCCAATATATGCATAAGAGGGCTTTCTAGATTTTGAAGTACTGTATAGAGCCTCATCCTTAGTATTTAACAAATACACATAGCAGAATCTAGTGGAATCATCAATCAACGTCCTAAAAAATTACTTTCCACCTTGCACACACGCATGGCACTTTAGAGCCTTTGGATAAAGTGAATCTCGGGATTAAATCCATCTTGGCTAGCCATGTCATACAACCCAAGAACTTGGCGAATGCTTTTGACCATCACAACATCTGTAGTTGAGTATTCCTGTTTGCACAGATAAGAAAGAGCATGATTACTATAATAGTGGCACTAGTTGAAGCAACTTTATTTCCGAAACGAGAAAAGATTGCGATAGAATAGCTTTATTAAAAAAATACAACGTTAGCATAGTATGACAATGCACAATCATGTTGATAAAGGATAGTACTGACCTGTGTGAGATGACTTTGGGAGATCAAGTTATTCTTCATGTCCCCGCATCTTGACATCGATTAACACCTCAGTGTGGCAGTAGAAGGAGGAGCGTCGACTCATTTCAATCTCTTTTTTTGTGTAGTTCAACTAAAATTATGGCGCCCGCTAGTTAGAGAGGGGGCCCGCGCCACCTCGACGGTAGGCGTGATGGACTCAACTAGTTCAGTGCAGATATGTGATTGATGCAGTGCACATGGAATTGATTCTGCCGGATAGGATTTCTGCAAGTTATCTACATTGGAAATGAAATGGTAGCTAAGACATTAGCTCTATTTTAAATGTATTATTACTTCATTTTATCAGTGGCAGTAGCGGTGCCAAAAGATTGCCTCAAATTATTAGTGGCATTAAATTAATATGCAAAAACAATATCATTATTGCTTTCTCATAGCAGTGCCAAAACAGTAGCACAAGATCACTAGATGGATGCAGAGTCAAAATCAAACAAAAAGGAACATACCCAGTCATGCGAACCATAACTGAGAGAGGGGCCCTACACCGCCACGACTCGATTCTCCCGGATACGCGTAATGCAAGTGGTGAACCTGCAGCTCCACTCGGATGATTCAATTCATGCGACCTTTTTGTGCAGTTCACCTGAAATGAAGCAAAGTTTGCATCATGCAGCTAGCAAGAAGTACTTGCTCTCATGAGCTGGCAAGTTCTTCTTTAGTAGTTGCACTAAAATTGAGCAACATTAAGGTTGGTTGTCCTGCTCATGCAAGGTGCAACTATAATTTGCTTATCCTTTTGTGCAGTTCCACTAAAATAAAGTGCCATTGTGGTGACAGTGACAGCTCATCTTGCAAAGGTTAATAAAATGTTGCACGAGATTACCAGCAGAGTTAGACAAAGATGTTAGGAACTCCAATCACCCTTTGTGCAGTTCCACTAAAATCGAGAGACGTTGCCCACGTGACATTTTAGTTGAACTGCACAAGACACTCATTCCAAAAAAGTGTTTTGTGCAGTTCACCAAAAGGTCACAATAGCAACGAGGTGAAATGGGTATCCCTATCCGCACAAAAAGATAGAAAGAAAATAGTTACTGGTCAATAACAAGATACGAAACATACACGAAATGAAAAGAAGCATCTTCATTATCTTCATGGCAATCACGCAAGGACAGTAGAAATTTTAAAACGGCAGCATTGCTTCATATTACCGGAAGCATTACGATCAACAATGAAATTCGTCAAATATGGGATTACTTTAATGGTGGCATTGCTTGTTTACCAGATACAGTAGATCAACAGTAGCTAAAGAGTTGGTTTAAGGGCATGGGACAGTGGGGACACCAGGACACTCAGCAGCGTAAATAAGCAACTTACTTATCATACTGGAAAAAATAGCAGGAGTACCATTTGTAACACAGTTTAATTGCATCATATTACTAGAGGCATTAGATTAACAATAACATTGGTTAGACATGTCCTTACGGTAACAGTGTGATTGCTTCATTTTACATGCGCCCTTACATTAACAACAGCAAAAAGTTGGTATAAGGACATGCGACAGTGGACGCATCAGCACAATGTACCTACAAGGAGGCTTAAAGTGGTGATGCCAAGTTTGTTCATACTCTGTGACGGCAGCAAATCTAATCCTGGAGACCTTTTACTATATGAGGGCAGCAAATCTAATCCTGGACATACTCTGTTGACTTGTCCACCAGCCGCCACTTTCTATCATTTTTCAACCAATAATAGATCTGTTCCTTATCCAATTTGTACTGCCTTTTCCCTTTATTTTCCTTTTCAACCAAGAGACCGGTTGGGTATCCAGTCTCTACTACTTTCCCCCTGTTATTTCCTCTTTGAATCGAGTCCTAGATTCATGCTACAACTTTCCCCCTTTCTTCGTTGTTTGAACCCAGTCCTAGATTCGACTGCATGGAGTAGCTTTACCTCTAATAATACTAAAAATGTAGGTGGCTTTGGAAGAGCTGATGGAAGTAGAAAAAAGATCCACATGCAGCCACGTGGGGAGCTGGGGCAATAGAGCAAGGTCGCTTTCGAAGGAACTTATACCTGAGGGTCGTCGGGATGTGGCTAGGAGGGCAGCGGGAGGTCAGATCTGCCCACAATACGGCAGGGAGGAAGAAGGGGTCTGAGGACCTCCCGAGCCAGCGCTGTGTCGGAGAGAATGTCACGGGCAGAGGATCGGGACCCACCGGCAGCTGTGGGTTTCCTCCCTGGCCGCCGACGACCACGTGAACGATGTACCTAGTCCCCTACACACCCCGGCCGAAGGGATCCGGCCGGATCTGTGACCAGCAGTGAGCAGAGAGAGAATGTCGTTACCGCTGTCTTGTTTAGATCTGGAGAGAATGAGAGAATGAAGAGAGCAACCCTAGTAAAGCAAGCGCTCAGGCTCCTGCCAATATATATAGTGGAGTGATTATCTTTTTATCTCCACAACAAGCGTTTCAATTTGTGTATGTGGCTTTAAAGAAAAGAAACTCTCTATTTAACGTGACTAACTACACGTCGCACTTTGTACCGTACTGTACTACTTACTAGTAGTATTGTTCACTTCTGCTCCCCGACCCTCCATTCATTGAACAACCCCACGGGTGAATAAACATATAGTACTATTTATATAGAACGAACAAGCTCGAACTATTTTGGCTTTGAGATATCGATGGTACAGTTTGACCACATTGCATCAATGGACTCAGTACTTTGAAGTAACCTATATGTATAAACACATGCACGTTTTACATTCCGAATCGCTAGCTAGATCTTGAACTGTATTTGTTTACATGCACCACCTTTCTCTTTTGTTTTCTGCTCCATGGCGCAATTCATCGATACAAAATTATACTAGGAGTATTTAAAAGTTGAAGACGGGGCTTTTCCCGGGCAGTACGCGCGGCAGTTTTCGCGTAGCCGGTTTGATAGAGAGGCGAGGAGGGTGAGGGAGTAGCGGATTCAACTTACTGCTGGAACGGTAGGGATGTGTGATCTGACGGCTTGTTACTGCTGGAAAGATTGGGTCTTGTGATATGACTGCTCATTATAGTCATTATTACTACGGCGCTACGACCGGGGTATTGCCCCCATCCGTTCCCCACTCTAATCTGGTGCATGACACGTCGACCCGGATGCTTGCTCTCCCACATGTTGGCGATGTAAGAGGGAGCAAAGAATCATGCGGTGCTAGCAATGTGCCCGTGCGTTGCAACGGATCCAAAGTAGAATAATACTTGTTCACAATCTTGAAAGAAAACACTCTAGTTTTGATATACATATGTGTCGTGGGGGAACACGATCACCTATGGGGCCCCTTGGCCCCTTTGTGGTTCGGCAAGGGGGAGGTCACGTTGCACAAAGAGCGGAGGCCATGACACAGCGCGGCGATGATGACTCGGGTGGTTTTTACCTAGGTTCGGGCTGCTGTGAAGCGTAAAACCCTACTCCTGCTTTGGTGGATTGAGTGGAAGAACACAACGAGCACGCAGCGCTCACACCCGGCAAGGTGGCCTCGAGAGAGCAGCTACGCGCGTATAAGTGTGCAAGGGTCCGAATCCTTCTCTAGGTTGCATTGGACCTCCTTTTATAGTCCAAGGGGTAACCAAAATGGCAAAACAGTCATTACCCTAGGATTAGATAGTGAACAGTGCTATCATACCTAACTCTGGCAGTTAGGACAAAACGCATTAAATGCGCCGCTAGGTGTCCTGCTGTGGATGAAGCCCGGCAAGCCTGCCGCGCTGCTTAATCACCTTTTGCTTATCATCTTGACATGCCTCTGGACGGGTGTCAAATGGACGTGATCTGTCTTCCAATGGACTGCCACGTGCTCAGTGGAAGCCACTTAATCGCTTAGGGGCTTGACACCGCATCGATAAGTGACTTGCGTCACTGTGCGGTGGAGCGGTGAGGCCTTGGCGGGGATCTTGGTCTTGGCGACCCCGGCAAGCTTGCCGGGGCTTGCTTCCGTTGCAGCCTCGACCTGGCCGAGCTCTCCTGCTCGGTAAGGGAGGCCCTCCCAGGAATATATCTTGCTGCCTTGATATTCTTGATGCGCTCCTTGATCTTATGAAGAGCGGCTTCTCTGGCCTGGTCTTGCGATATATATCGGTGCTGGGCGTGTGATCTTTGGTACGCCTATGCATAAGTCTGGTCAGCAAACGTGGGTATTTGTTGTACCGACAGAAGCCCCTGGGCCTGGCCCATACGTGCTGCTGGGCATCGTTGGGGTAGGCCCTAATAATGCACAAGCGGGCACCTAGACCGCGCCGCGGTCTTCTTTTTGAGATCTTCTCCTTTTGCCATGGCGAGGGGGAGAGGTCGTGCTCAGGTTACGGTGGCGGCGACGAGGACCTCCTCCAGGCACCGTCTCCCGGCCCCTGCCTGTGATGCAGGGGCAGAGTCTAGTGCACAGGTCGGAGCCACAGGGCGTGGACGCGGCTGCCACGGCGCTCGAGGCCGAGGGGGACGCGGTGGTGGCGTGGTTACTGAGGGAGTCCTGGACTAGGGGGTCCTCGGGTGTCCGGCCCGATCGTCATGGGCCGGACTGTTGGGCCGCGGTGAACAAAGCAGAGGGTTGCCCCCATGTCCGGATGGGAATCTTATCATTTTAGTATGTACTCCACGGCAAGTTTTAGTGTCCAGGCGTAGTTATTCCTTTCTCCGTAACTGACTATGTGTAACCCTAGGCCCCCCTGGTGTTTATATAAACAGGGAGGGTTTAGTCCGTAGAGGAAGACAGAACAACAATAGGCATACCTCTTATGGTTTAGCTACACGATCTCGAGGTAGATCAACTCTTGTAACCATCGTCTACATCGAATATAATCAAGCAGGACGTAGGGTTTTACCTCCATTAAGAGGGCCTGAACCTGGGTAAATACTGTGTCCCTTGTTTCCTGTTACCCATTGATCCTAGACACACAGCTCGGGACCCCCTACCCGAGATCTGCCGGTTTTGACACCGACATTGGTGCTTTCATTGAGAGTTCCACTGTGTGGTCGCCAAGAGGATCGATGGCTCGCCTTGTCATCAACAACGGCATCGCCTCTGGGGAGACCTTCGTCCCCGGCCAGGTCTTCGTGTTCGGCGGCTTCGTCTCACGTGCCAACTCGACCGGTCATCTGGACCAGGTCGACAGCTTCGCCCCTAGTCGTCGAATCAGGTTCAGAAGCTTGGATTACGTCGCCGATATCCGAGGCAACCTGATCTTCGAGGGGTTCGTGGTTTCGCCCGGCGCACCCTACAATCTCAGAGAGGAGCCTTCGGATCCGCCATCCGACCCCATCCAGGGGTCGACCCACTCTGTGTCTCCGGCCTTGAGTCCGGAACCGATCACAGCATCCGAAGACGGAGAGTCAAACGCCGCCGGACCCATCACCCCCGCCGCGTACCTAGCCCTAGGCTTGGATGCGACTCCACCGTCAGCAGGCCCGGAGTCAACCCTGGCCGCACTCGCTGTCGATGAGCCGGACCCTCTTCCGGATATGAGCTCGACACCAACGTCCGGCCTCGTGGAGTCTGCGTCTGCCGAACTCGCCCAGATGATCAACCCTGAGAGCAATCCAGCAGATTCCCGTGCTGCCGTCCAGCTCTCCCTGCTAAACGAGGCGCTGGACCGAATTCAATCCCTTGCTATCACTGAGGCCCTGCCTTCGGTTTGCGCCTGGCCCGATTGGGAGGCCGGACTCAGGGAATTTTGCGTCCCACCCACCACCCACTTAATAGCCACTGTCGAGGACTTAACCGACATGCTAGACTACGCTTCCGAAGACATCGACGGCATGGACGAAGATGTCGAAGCCGAACCTAGCCAAAACCCACCCAGCATAGGGCGCTGGACAGCCACCTCCACGTATGATGTATATATGGTGGACACCCCTAAAAATAAGGACGACGGCACTCCAGAGCAAAACAAGGATAAAGCCGTCAAAGACCCACCAAAACGCCGACGCCAGCGGCGCCGATCTCGATCACGCCGGGGCAGGGAGATTAACCCCGGCACCGGAGAGGAGGATATCCCGGACAACGCCGATGACCCCAATGGCCCCGTTAACCCCGAATTCGAGCAGTACGGAACGGAGGAGCAGGAGGGTCAGTTCAACCCCGAAGACCCTGCTGATCATAATGACTCCGAGGATAGTAACTATCTACCCCTCTCTGAAGAGGACGTTAGCCTCGGCGACGAAGATTTCATCGTCCCTGAGGAACCACTAGAACAAGAACGCTTCAAGCGATAGCTTATCGCTACCGCCCGAAGCCTCAAAAAGAACCAGCAGCAGCTAAAGGCGGAGCAGGACACCCTCAATAACAGGTGGACTAAAGTCCTGGCGGCCGAAGAGGGATATGGCTATCAAACCAAGAGTTACCCCAAGCGCAAGCTGCTGCCACAATTCGATGACGAGGCCCTTGTGCCAATACCATCAAGGTACAACCAGGCAGACCAGCCCGATTGCCCTCCTCGTGGGCGGGATAGGGCGGCTGATAATGCCGACCACCAGCCCGCTCCTCCTCGCCATAAAGGCAAGGAACCAGCGCAGCCGGGCTACAAGTATGACCCGCGCCAGGACCTTGCCAATAGAACTGGCCAGACCAGGTCCATCTACGGATCAAGAGGACATGCTCCCACCGAAGACGATGGCTATCAAGCGTGGCGCGACCGGAATAACAGAGTTCGGGATCAATACCGAACCCAGATGCCAACCGGTCTTCGGCGCGACGTAGCCCGGGTAAGGGGCGCCGCACACCCAATGTGCTTTACCGACGAGGTAATGCGGCACCAGTTCCCAAAAGGGTTTAAACCCATAAACATTGAACAGTATGACAGGACTAAGGACCCAGCAGTGTGGATCGAAGATTTCCTTCTCCACATCCACATGGCTCGAGGAGACGATCTCCATGCCATTAAATATTTGCCATTAAAGCTCAAGGGACAAGCAAGACACTGGTTGAATAGCCTTCCTGAAAACTCTATTGGGAGCTGGGAGGACCTTGAGGATGCTTTCCGGGCTAATTTCCAGGGCACTTATGTCCGGCCACCGGATGCGGACGACTTGAGTCACTTAGTCCAGCAGCCCGGAGAGTCAGCTCGACAATTCTAGAACCGGTTCTTAACTAAAAAGAACCAGATCGTCGACTGTCCGGACACCGAAGCCATAGCCGCATTCAAACATAGCATTCGCGATGAGTGGCTCGCCCGACAGCTCGGCCAAGACAAGCCGCAAACTATGTCGGCCCTTACTGCACTCATGACCCGCTTTTGCGCGGGCGAAGATAGCTGGTTGGCTTGTAGAAGCAACAACATAACCGATCCCGGCACCTCAGAGGTTAGGGATGGAAACGGGAAGCCACGGCGCAACAAGAACAAGCGCCGAAACAACAACGGAGAAGCAGAAGACACGGCAGTCAACGCCGGATTCAACAACTCCAAATCCGGTCAACGGAAGAAGCCATTTAAGGGCAATAAGGACGGTCCATCCGCCTTAGACAAAATATTGGAGAGGCCTTGCCAGATTCACGGCACCCCTGACAAGCCTGCCAACCACACCAACCGTAACTGTTGGGTGTTCAAACAGGCCGGCAAGATCAACGCCGAAGACAAGGGCAAGGGCCCCCAGCACGAGGACGACGAAGAGCCCCTCCACCCGAACACTGGAGGGCAAAAACAATTCCCCCCTGAGGTGAAAACGGTGAACATGATCTACGTCACCCACATACCAAAGAGGGAACGCAAGCGCGCATTACGGGATGTCTACGCCATGGAGCCCGTAGCCCCAAAATTTAACCCCTGGTCGGCGTGTCCGATCACCTTTGACCGCAGGGACCACCCAACCAGTATCCGTCACGGCGGTTCGGCGGCCCTGGTCCTTGATCCCATAATTGATGGGTATCACCTCACTAGAGTCCTTATGGACGGAGGCAGCAGCCTCAACTTAATCTATGAGGACACGGTTCGGAAGATGGGTATCGATCCATTGAGAATCAAGCCCAGTAACACTACCTTTAAGGGAGTGATACCAGGTGTCGAAGCCCGCTGTACGGGCACAATAACTCTGGAAGTAGTGTTCGGCTCTCCGGACAATTTTCACAGCGAAGACTTGATCTTCGACATCGTCCCCTTTCGCAGTGGTTATCACGCGTTACTGGGGCGAACTGCCTTCGCCCGCTTCAATGCGGTCCCACATTATGCATATCTAAAACTCAAAATGCCCGGACCCAGAGGCGTTATCACAGTCAATGGCAATACGAAACGCTCCTTCCAAACTGAGGAGCACATTGCGGCTCTCGCAGCCGAAGTACAGTGCGGCCTTATCAAGCCGAATAACCCTCTGGCCGCTAAGGTTCGCCATTCAGGCAAACGTGCTCGATCCGCACTCCAGCGTGAACACTCACCTGACGCTCAGATGGAATAGCAGTTTGGCCTCCGCAGCACGCCCACTATGCCAGCAAAATATGTACCTCGCGTACACAATTTCTCACTTAAAATACCATGGGCCGCAGCGGAGGCAACCTTATTACAAAATCCGAAGCCTGGTTCGACCTCGCTAGGACTCCTAAGTCTCGGATCATCCTAGGTTCCATCAAGGACCTATTCGGCGTAAAGCTACATGGCGACCTCTTTTCAGATCCCTCTCCGCAGGACCCAATCGCCAGACTAGTACCCTTCAAGGATGTCTTCCCCTCCAAGGAGTAAAGGCGCAGACGTGCAATAGGGCAACGTAGGGACGTCAAACCATATTTTTTGCTCTGTGTAAACCTTTCCCTTGTGTAAAAATTCAAACATATAAATATATTCTTATGTTTTGGCAAGTTTGCATTGTACGGCTCGACGTCATGTAAAGAATATAAAGGCAGAAATTGATAATTTAATTTTTGACCTAATCGGTCCATCCTGTCCATGTCTCCCTTTTTTTACTTATTCTTTTTTTGCTCTTAAAAACGCCAAAAGCGCACTGTACTAGTGCTCGTTGTACACCGGCTATATAAACCGGGGGCTGTCACCGCCCTGTACATTAAGTCCGAACACCTTCTCGGGTATCTTCGGTGTCTCGGATATTGCAGTATATGCATCGATTCCGAATTATGTCTTCGGTCAATAGTTGGGTTGCCCGGCTCCTGTGTTTACCATCTTACGTTCCGCACGTACGGCTAAGTAGGTAAAGGGAGAACTACTGCGATTGTATTTCCAGCTTGTCTGGTTAAGTACCTCAGTAGAGAAAGCCGAAAACTGACTGTCATAATATGCGAGAACTGGTCAGCGATCCGATGACTTAGTGTCATACTATAAATCGTTGGCGATTACCCAGTGTTATACGACGGGCTGGTCTTCGTCTAGCCGTGTGGTAAAGGCATATACCTCGGCTAGTCGATCACACACTAGGGGCTAGTCCCTAGCCCCGCAGTCAAGCTCCTATGGCTAAGTGAAAGCAATAAAGCCGCATAGTTTGATTGCCTAGTTTCGCCCACGTAAAAACTGCCTTCACGGACCAAGACGTTGGCTAAGGGTTAAGACGTGAAGTTCGAAACACCCCTGTAGTATCTAAAGCCGACGACTGGTAGCTTTCAGAATGAAAACGGCCGCACAGGAGTCAAAATGAACATTAATATAACGCACACATAAGTCGTGCAAACTTAATCAAAAGGCTTCAAGCAAGGTTTTACACGTCATGGTACATCACTCGTACATTACATCTTTAGAGCACTGGCCCTCTATGGCCCGAGCTCCATCTATGACCTCGGCAAAGTACATCTCGGGGCGCCAGTGGGTCTTCCCTTCAGGCGGAGGACCAGTAGCTACTTCGGTGGCCTTCATCTTCGGCCACTGGACCTTGGTCCTGGCGAAGGCCATCCGGGCAGCCTCTATGCAGACCGAGCGCTTCACCGCTTCGATCCATGGAGTTGTGTCGTGCAGCCGCTTCACCAGCCCGAAGTAGCTGCTAGGGATTGGCTTGGCCGGCCACAGCTGGACGGACATGTCCTTCATGGCCAGCTCCGCCACCTGGTGTAGCTCCACCAGCTGCTTCATCTGGTTGCTCAGGAGGGGAGGGTGTTCGGGCGCTTGAAATTGCGACCAAAACAGCTTCTCCTCCACTTCCCCCTCCTGAGCACAGAAGTACATAGCGGCGTCGGAAGCACTCCTCGGCAGGTCCGCAAATGCGCATGGAGAACGCCATAGTCGGGTTAGTAATGCGTACCGTTGACCTCCAAAGACACTCTGCAATAAATAAGGCTTACCAGCCGCTATTAGCCTTGCTTGGCGGATCTCCTCGCGAGCACTCCGGGACTCGGTCCGTGTGGCACCCCGATAGAGGGCCGACGCACGCCAGCCCCAGGATAAGACCTAGCGCACGTCAAAGACATGATACAACAATTCCAGGCACAACATGGCTTTATTATATGAAATGGAGTATTACAATACTGTTGCTTACAACAATATTACATAGCTCCAAGGCTAACCAAAATGTCAGCGGAGGTCTTGGTTCAGTGGCAATGACATCTTTGGCTGGGCTCCACAACTCACGGGACTGGCTGGGTTACGATCTAGCTCAACGGGTCTTCTCTTGCAACTGGCCACGTGCAAGGCCAGGTGAGTACTTTGAATGTACTCACAAGACAACCAGATACATAACATCCAAACAAGCGGATGACAAAGCAAGACCTATGCCTATATAAGTATTTATTCTAAACATGGCATGGAATTAACAAGAAAACATGGATCAAGCATGGCATGACATGGATCAGGCATATCAACTACATAACATAGCATGGCAATAATCACATTAGGTGCTTAAAGTGCTTACTGTTGTCGAATACCAACTTACTCTCTTCTGGGTTGTCCCACAACCCTCAGAATACTCATGATTCATTGAGCACTTCCGAACATAAGACAAGTTCTTCCATCATCATTGTCGTTGTTGTGGTTGACCAAATCAGTGAGGCCTAGCGTGGACTGTCCAATACCGTGGACGCGGCTATTCGAATAGGTTCTTACACTCTGCAGAGGTTGCGCACTTTACCCACACCATGGAGCACCTGACCTCGTGATCCCATTCGGGTGGACCAGTGTTGCTCCAACGAAACCTGCCTAACCCGTGACTCTCCTATCGTACCACCGACAATCATCCTCCCCCGGAGTCATGCCTTGGGTGGCCCCTGTGTCACTCCTGACACCTGCCACCGTCGTGGCCAAACAACAGTCCCAAATGGGGACTCCTGGGCTAAACAAGTAACTGGGCTCACAAGGTTATCGCCGCCTACCTGATCAGGGCAGCACGCACGCATAACCTTCCCTCTTTGGTGGTACCGATAGAAGAGCACGAGGCCAGACCAAGTCAAGGCCGTCCCATACCGGCAAATGTGGTTGCACGGATAAGTCCGGACAGGTGACTCTTGATCAACCAATTAAGTTTAGTTTATAAATTTAGTTTAACATCTCCATCATCGCACCATTACATTGACAATTATAAACGGAAAGAATCACTTAGCAACAGCATAGCAAAATAATAACAATGTTGACAAACATGGCATGAGATCAAATCATGGTACTAACATGATAATGGCATTCAAAATATTGTTACTAGCATGGGAGAACATGGTATGCAAGCAATTCATGATAACACGTGGTAAATAACACTAGCATCAGGCACATATAAAATAACAGGGCTTATGGCAGTGCAGACTAACAAATGATCCGGAATATACTGCAATACACACACACAGGGTACAAGCAAAGTCATCACGCAAGTCCCATGCTCATGATAAGAGGTTGGCTTGCCTGGGGGTCGATGAATACGCCGGGAAGAAGTGCGATAAGACTCCGGAAAGATTTGCCGAAAAAGTTTCCCTCCCGAAGAGGCTGATTGAAGGGCAGGGGCAGAATGGTCATTTCCACTATGTGAACACATGATGAAAATGGTACCAAAAGTTCGGGCTCGAAGAGACGAAGATGTGAGACTTGGATTCACCTCAATCGGAGTCTCGGTTAAAAAGATACGGACGGAAGAAGATTAGGGACTAATCTGTGAAAATACCTTCACCAACAAGTCCCTGGGCTGAAAAACAGAAAACGTATTTCAGAGAATACGCTTTCAGAAACAGAAAACGTACTCTGAGCTGCAGTAGAGCGAAATGCGCTTTCCGAAAAGGGAAACGTATTGTCGTGAATACGCTTCCACTTATGTGACTGGATAAGGCTAGAAGAGGCTGACCGGTGGGGTCAGGGAGGAGACGGGGCCCACCTGGCTCGGTGTCTTCTTCCTCCTCTCCTGTCCCGATCGAAACAGAGAGGAGCAGAGGAGGGCGCTGCGCCAGCAACGGCCACCAGCGGCTCCGGCCACTTTAGGCCGTGGCGCGGCCACCGGAGGGCTCGGGCGGAGGCGCCGCTTCCGTTCAGGCGTAGCACGTGCGCCGGGGAGGAACAGGGCCGCAGCAGTTCGGCCAATAGAGGGCGGGGACAGAGCTCGACGCCGGCGACGTCCATGGTGATTCCGGCAGTCCCGGCCGAGCGGAGGACACCGGCGGCTTCGGGGCGAGATGGCGTGTCCACCAGGGAAGGAAACCGCGCCGGGGAAGAGCGGTAGCCACGGCAGCTCGCGGTGGCCGCGAACAGAGGCGGTGGCCGAACGTAGGGGCTGCGGCCATGGGCACTCCGGCGAGGAATGGAGGGGATGGGGAGGCGCGCCGGAGTGGAGTGAAGCTAGTGGTGAGTGAGGGGAACGAGGAGAGCTCTGGCTAGCTCGAATTTAGGATGAGGCCGAGGCGGCCATGGCGGACGGCGGCGGACATGGGCGAGGTGGGGCAGCTCCGGTGGGTGGAGAAGGCAGGGGAGGGAGCTGTTCGTGAGGAGGGCAAGCTCAGGGCCCCCTTTTATAGCTGCGGGGAGGGGGTCTCGCGACAACGGCCAGAGCTTCCAGAGCTCGGTGGGGTGGCGGCATTCGCGCGGGGAATCCATGTCGGCAGAGGCGGCCACCGGCTAGGGGACGAGGGGGAGAGGGCTCCAGAGGACTCACACACGCGGTGGGCAGCTCGCCGGCGCGCCCGAACGGGCTGGAACCTACTGGAGGCGCGCTCCCGACGCGTACGGAACACAGGGCGCGGGTTTGGCGTGCTCTGCATGTGGTCACCGTGTGGCCATGGCATTGCCACGCCGCACTCGTTGGCAAAACATGTCTGGAGTGTTCTCCTCCCTTCCCTGGATCGACTGGAGCAGTTGGATGGCACGGGAGAGCTCTGGTGTGACTGCACCTAGGTCATACAGTTTCCAGTAGCAAAGTGTTTGACATGTGGTGTGGACACCACAGTGCTCTTCTTGGCCTGATCTTGGGCAGAGGTTAGCCATCTACTAAGGTAGTCATCTTGGCCAAGATTCAGCACAAATGGACATGTCTTGCTAGCACTTCCTTTGCAACTTGGCAAACTGACCAGAAATGAAAGTGAGGATGCTGGGATCAAATGGCTAGAAGAAAATGGCCCAAATTTGGTGGAGACCAATAATTTGGGCATATGGAGGCACTGTATAAATTTCATACCATTTGCATAAATAAAAATGGTACTTCCTTCACAGTGCTCCAATCTGGACAGAAACTTAATAAATTTACTAAGGGAGTTTGGCCCAATGGAATGGGCTGGTTTTTGGTGTGCAAGGGTAATATCTCATAATGAATCACCCTGAAAAATTTCAGCCCAAGGAGATCAAGGAATCAAGCACTTCCTTTGCAAAAAGGAAATCTGGACAGAATTTGCAAAGGGATGTTGTGCTCAAATTTTGAATTGTGGAACTTGATATTTTGATGGAAATGGTGAATATATGGATTGGGAAAGCTCCATAAATTATTTGGGATTTTTCCTAGCTACCAAAATGGTAGTTCCTTTGGAAAGGCCTCAAATGGAGATATTGGCTTTAAATAGGAAAATGCAATTTACCCTATTTAATTCTGGCCAATATTTTTATGTGAGCTCAATATGATCACAAAGAATATCTCCACAAGTTTTCATGAACTTCGGAGATGGATAGATATTTTCCTGGATTTATTTCCTCATGAAGGCAGAAAAAGGAATTAATTCTAGACGAGAAATATTGCACATGACTTGGCAATATTTTTGCACATCTAGGGTTTATGAGTGAAGGAAGATCTCCGGAAATTTTGGGAGGATTAACAGAGCAAGGAAAATGATAGCTCCTTTGTAAACACAAAGGCAGGATTTCCAGTTCCGATATTTTGGAACCAGGGTTTGAATGAGATTCAGGGTTTACTGGCAGGAGCTTGACTAGCACAAGAGCATAAGAAGGCACTGAGAGGTTGAGGATTGTCTGGATTCACCTGGTCATTCACCAGATTCCAGAGGAAAAATTTGGGAGAGGAAAGCTAGGAAGGAATAGCAGCATAAAAATCGATAACCCAATTTTTGGGGTGTTACAAACCTTCCCCCCTTAAGAGAATCTCGTCCTCGAGATTCCTAGGGTTAGCTCAGAACAAATATTACGCCTCCTGGAAAAAACCTCTGGGTTGGGTATTAACCCTGTGGTTGAAAACAACCGAGTTAAGAATACCGAAAACTGGTACACCCAGATCGAGATACGGATATCGCGGGATGTACTCCACGGGTAGGGGCCGCTGGGTAGCCCTGACATTTTTAGAAAAAGCGGAATTTCCTTTTTCCAAAAATGCTCGGGGCACCACAATGAACAGTGGCCTCTCTCGCTGTCAGGTGGCCCCAGGGCCCACTGGCAGCCTTCTTCTTCTTTCTCCGGCCAACGGCTCTCTCCCGCTCCCGTGCTGTCCTGAGTGCGGCTAGGCACTGCGCACGCCTAGCTCCTGGGGCATAAAGCACCCTACAACGGTAGTGCGCGGCGTGCACGAGGCTGACGCAGAGAGCACTCCCATCGCGGGCCAGCGCCGGTCGGCACTGCTCGCGGATTCGCCTCCTGGACGCCGGTGATCGAGCGACGCGCGGTTCTCCTGGACCTCGCTCACCGTACACCGGACTTGGGCTATAAAAACGACCGTAGTTTTCTTCTTCCTTCCACCTCGCACCCTACCCCACCTCTTCTTCCTCTTCTCTTTCTCCTTCTGGTTGCAGGAGCGCGAGGCAAGGCGTTAATGGCGGACGTGGGTTTGGAGCTGATCACCATCCTCTTGGTTGGTGTACTGGCGGCATTGGTTGGCTTCTCGCTGCTGCTGGGTGCGATGATCCTCGATGATCGCCGGGATGCTGCTACCCGAGTGGTGGCTCCCCGAGGCGGCGGTGATCATGAGGACTAGGCATCAATGCAGGGACCACACTGCGGGTAACTCCTCGTCGAGCAACGTCCACAATGAGTGGTTGCTGGGGTAGAATCAGGGTTTAGATCTTGGACTGGAGTGGTTGTAACGATTTATGCTACAATAAAATTTCTCAGAATTTCTCCGAGATTGTAGCTAGGTTCTGGGAAAAGATTTTGGGGTCGGGGAATTTATTGGGCAGAACTGGTTTTCCAGAATGCTGATTTCGGGCAACTGGCAGATGGAGTAAGCATAGATAGGTATGGATAGGTGGCTTTGCATTCTACCCGGGTACTGCTGCAAATGTACTCAGGAGCATGAACTTGGCGTGCAAACATTGCTCATACAATACACATGCAATCTATTCAGACTAATATGCAAGCAAATGCAGAATGCACCTAGGAGCAAAATACGGACATAGGAAAGAAACATATCAGGCAAATTACACTAAGGTGCTTTAATGCTAGTGGGTGTATGTACTCCTGGTATACATACACCTTCACCAGCTCGCATTTCATTAGGG
The DNA here is from genome assembly GCA_039707655.1 of Elymus sibiricus. Taxonomy (NCBI): domain Eukaryota; kingdom Viridiplantae; phylum Streptophyta; class Magnoliopsida; order Poales; family Poaceae; genus Elymus; species Elymus sibiricus. Next base: position 128,987,461 of record CM077666.1, on the reverse strand, counting down.
ACTCTGGGCGAGTCCAATGTTATTAGGTGTAAGTGCTCTACTGACTAACATTTTGTTAAGAATCCACTGTCAGCTCTGCTAAACATTGCTGCTTAATAGAGTGACAGATGAACCAAACACACAGAGCATCAAGACATACACGGCTGTCGTGGTAATTTCACGGCAGATGCCATAAGATGGCTAAAGAGGTGGGGCTACGAGAGGACGCCGGTGGGCTCCGGAGGCGAGGTTGGCACGAGCAAGTGCGAGACACGAGACGTACCCAGGTTCGGGGCTCTCTGGAGAGGTAACACCCCTAATCCTGCCATGTGAGATGATATGTGCAAAGGTCACAGAGTTGCTCCTGGAGCTGTTTGGACGGAGGAGGGAGAAGGGGCTAGGCCACCGTTCTGCCTCTCCGGCGGGAGTGTGTGGGCGTTCTGTGGAGCGAGGAATCACTAAAGGGAAGTGAAGAGCCACTATCCCACAGGAGAGAGTGATCCGAAGGGAGCTAACTAGAATGTGTTCTGATCTGACCGATCGATCGACCCCTCTGCATGGAGGCCTCCCTGGGGGTCTTATAGGCCGACCCCAGGGTTACAATGGTAACGTTACAGAGGCGCGGGCCCCTGGTGTCATTGACCGGTATCCGGTGGCCGGGTCGCGGGGTCGCCGGGACGCCGGATCGCCGGGTGCGCCGCACCTGCCTGGCGCGGGGCACTGTGGCGGGTCTTGTCTCTTGTCAGTCTGGTTACGAGGCACTGTGGCGCGTCTTGTCCGTCGTCAGAGGGAGGTCGGCGCCACCGTTTCTACAGGACCGCGCCTCCCTGACACCGCCCGCCTCGGGCGGGTGCGCAAGGAAATCTGCAGCCTCGCCTGTTCTGTCAGTACAAAGGGAGGAGTGCTGTAGCCATGCTTGCTTTGTCGCTAAGGCTTCGTCTCCTCGCGGCCGGCCGGCATGGGCCAGCCGGCCAGGCCGGGTTGCTGTGCCGAGCCGGCTCGCGCTGGGGAGCCGGCGTGCTTGGCAAGCCGGCCTGAGGGACTTGTCTTGCTCCGATGATTTTCCGAAAGGGATCCGGGCTCCGTCGCCTACCCGGGGGTCATCCCCCTGACAGTAGTCCCCGAAGCTATGAAGGTTCGCCGGCTTCAGGCAGGGGGGCCTTTGCAGCTTACCACCCCGAGGAGCCAGTTTGTTGATGTAGTGCCGGTGTCCGGTCGGGCGGCCTCGCCTGGCCGCTCGCCGGCTGCGCGGCAGCGGGCGCCGGGAACACCCGTTGGGGGCCGGCTTCCGGAGACCGGGTCGCGGCACCCCGTCCTGGGCGGGAAACGGAAATGCCTGCCAAATGAGTCTTGCTTCATACGCCGATTCACGCCTGCCGCAGCTCGACGGGCTGCCACGTGCAGTCTCGCGGCGGGAGAGGCCTGCCAGCCCACGCGCGCGACGGGACGTGACTGTGGCCCGGGCCCGCCACGACGCGCCCTCGGCCCACGCGCGAGGGATTTACTGCAGTGGCTGTTGGCGATTGCGCTTCCCCACGCAGTTAATGTGCGTGGGGAACGTGCGCGCGTTGTGCGGGGAAGTGGGGATCGTGGGCGCAAACGATCCTGCTTCCCCACGATTTGTAGCGGTTATTAATGAGAAGGGAGGGGAAGTGCGACGGAGACGCTCGCGCTCGCACTCCTGCCCCTCGCCCTCTTCTTCTCCATCGCGACCGAGCGAAGCGCTGCCGCTACCGCACGCCTCGCCCACGCCTGCTGCCGCGCATCGCTACCCGAAGCCCGCAGCGCGCCGCTCTTTCTTCCTCTGCTCCTCTTCATCGCCGAACCTCGACGCCCGAAGAGTTCTTCAATGGCGCTGCCGAAAGGCTCTTGGGAGGGCTCCATTACGACGGAGCAGAATATCCGGTACCTCCGCCGCACGAAACGGCTACCGCCGGCGGAGGTACTGCTCGCGCGCGCGCCGGGCTCGGAGAGGGTGCCGGAGCCGCAAGAGGGCGAGCATGTGGTCTTCTTCTCGCATTTCGAGCTCGGGCTCGGCCTCCCCACGAGTCTCTTCTTCCGCGCGTCGCTTGATTTCTTCGGGCTGCAGCCGCATCATCTCGGCGCCAACTCCGTGCTGCAGGTTGCCGGCTTCGCCACGCTCTGCGAAGGCTATCTCGGGATGCTTCCGACTGTGGAGCTGTGGGCGAAGATGTTCTTCCTCAAGCAGCAGGGAGGATCAGCCGGCGCCATGTCCGACTGCGGTGTGGCGTTGGTTACCGGCCGGGTGAACGGGCCATTTCCCAAGCTGCTGCTTGAGGACTTGGCCAAGAAGTGGCAGGCGACGTTCTTCTACGTCCGGAACGCCGACCCAGCAGTGGACGTCATCAACCTTCCGCCGTTCGTCGACGCGCCACCGCTTGAGAAGCCGAACTGGGGCTACTGCCCCAAGAAGCCGCCGCAGGAGATGGTGAACATCTGCGGCCGGGTCGGGGAGCTGACGGAGCGCGAGGGGCTGAAGCCGGTTGATCTCATCGCGGCCTTCATCGCCCGCCGGGTTCTACCGCTGCAGCGCCGGGCGCACCGGATCTGCGATATGAGCGGCCGGCACGACCCGACCCGGATGTCGACCAAGGAGCTGACGCCGGCTGGGATCGTCCAGCGGGTCAATTACATCTCCAAGGCCGGGCTGAAGGAGGAGGGGTGGAGCTTCGGGAAGGAGCCTTATCACCGGGAGAACCCGGCGCCGGCGGTTAGTCATTGGTCTTTATATTTTGCCGCTTCGACGTTATTCTTGCGTCCTGACGCCGCGGGATGGCCGCAGCTATTCGCCAGCGAGCGGAATCACGACGGGCCGAACGCCCAGATCCTGCTGGCCGACCTGCCCGACTCGGATGTGGAGGAGGCCGGCGCCGAGGCGGAGGAGGGGGCGGTCGAGGCGCGCCTGGCCGACGCCGCAGCCGGCGGGTCGCAGATTGCAGGTAAGTCTCCGCCTCCAGATCTACTACGGGACTGGCCGGATGACGACGAGGAGAGCCTGACCGACGCCCACGGTGCAGCGCCCTCGGCTGGGGAGGACGCCAGCGTCGACCCCCCAAGACGGCTGTGGAAGGCGGCCGGCGCCGGGCCGGCTCACGCGGCGGCGACCGTCAGCCGGCCGCACGAGAAGGAGGCGGTCGAGGCGAGATCGTCCACGAAACGCCCGGCTGCGGGGCCGGCGCGCGACAGGGCCGTCGTGAGGATGAAACGTCGGCTCGCCCCGTCCGTGGGGCCGAGGCGGGAGCCCCCGACGGTCATCGGGTAAGTATTTCTTGCCTTATTTCTGATCCCTGCTTGCTGAATTTGTGGGGGCGCGCCATCTTGTGGTTATGTTTTTTCTTCCTTGTGCCTTCGCCGTGACGAATCTGCCGTGTACAGGTCGGTTCTTGACTTGGCGGTGGCGGCGACAGAGGCTGCGGCGGGCGAGGCCGTCTGGAGGAAAACCCGGAGCAGTGCCATCGACCGTGAGCCGGACCAGACCACGGAGGAGGACCTCGAGGCCCGCCAGTCCGGCCAAGATCTTGAGGCGATGCAGGAGGCCTCGGCCCAGGCGTGGGAGAGGGCCTCCGCGAAGCGGGCCAGGCCCACCGCGGACCTGGCTTGGCCAGAGATGGAGAGGGGCTCGGTGCCGGTGGTGACAATCATCGAGCCGCAGCCGGAGGGAGCGGGCGAGCCGGAGAGGCGGGCGGAGCCGGCCGACGGCGAGTCGGACGTCGATGACAATATCGTCGTGGACACGCCGCCCCGGCTGATCCGGCAGGGGGTGGCGAAGGCGGTGGAGAGAGGCGCGAGGCGGACTCCGCGCCATCCGGCCAAGCGCAGCCGACGCCGGCCCCGGAGGCCGCGATCGGGGCCGCCGGTACCTTGGTGGTCGTGCCGCCCCAAGCCGCCACGAACCCCGAGCGGCCGGGTGGAAGCGGATCCAGCGCCGGGACCGCACTCCAGCAGCCATGGGCGAGCTCCAGCGAGGTCGTGGTGGGGCCGCGAACCCGGGAGGACGATGCGGCGGACGCCTTGCGCTCGCAACTTCGCGGTTGGGGCGAGCGCCTGCAGGCCTTCGTCCGGGAGGAGCAGGACCGGGCGCGGCAGCTGGAGTAGGCGATCGCGGTGAGTTTTTTCTTCTGTGCCTGTCTTGATTTGTTGAATCGGTGGGGGCGCGCCAGCGCACCCACTGGGTGTAGCCCCCGAGGTTCGGCCGGGCTGCGGAGCATCCGGGTCGAATCTTATGGCTGTCTTTTGCATTCTTTTAATCTTCTGTCTGCGCGCAGCATCTGTACGACCTGCGGGCCAGCGCGTTCAACCGACTCCGGGATCGGTACCGCGAGGCCAGAACCCAGCTCGTCACCAAGGAGGAGGAGTTGCGTCAGGTCCAAGGTACGTCTTGCATGCCTTCAGTGGGTGTAGCCCCCGAGATTCGGGCAGGACTGCGGAGCAGCCGGGTCGAATCTTAGAGCCTTGACTTTTTCTTCTAATCCTTGCTTCCGGCATCTGACCGCGACCGGCTCCAGGCCGAGGTGGACCGGCTGGTGGCCGAGAAGGCCAGGGCGGAGGATGCCCACCAGGCGGAGCTGGGCCGGTTGGCGAAGGAGCGCGGCAAGGCGGCCGAGGAGCTAGCGGACGCCGGCAGGAAGATCGCCCAGCTCGAGAAGGATCTCGAAGCCCAGGCTTGCGCGTCGGCGATCAGGAAGAACGGGATGCTGGGCGAGGCGTAGCACCTTGACGAGACCTTCGCCCGTAAGTTCCATTTCTTCCTTTGGGCCGGCTGGCGTAGCTGGCAAGTTGCTTTCTTTGACTGATTTGTTTCTTTCCTTTGCCAGGAGTCTTCCCGGAGACACAGGAGGCGGCTGATGCGGCCGTGTACGCCCACCGGGCCGAGCAACGCGAGCTGGGGGCGGAGATCGATGCCTATGCCGCCTGGTCCTTCTCGGAGCTCGTTCTTGCCGGCGAGGCCCGTCTTCGGGCCGTGGAGGGGCAGATGCACCGCCTGTTCAAGGCCGGCTTGGGCATGGCGATCGGCCTCTGGCCAAGCGCGGTGGTGCCGAACAGCGTCACCCGGCTGGCGCGGTGGCTGGAGGCCGGGGTGGAGCGACTCGGCGCGTGGAGGGCCTCCACGGCCCGGGCCGGCGCGGAGACGGCGCTGCGCTTCGTCGTGTCGTGGTATCCGGGCGTGGACCTTGACCGTCTGGCGGCGCAGCGGGCCGGTGCGGAGGAGGACTTGGTGGCGCGGGCGCAGCGGATTGCCGGGCGGGCCAGTTACTTGGCAACGTTCGCCCCGCACGATGAGTTCGTCGCCGAGCGGACGGAAGACGGCGAGGAGCTCTCTGCCGATGAGCTCGGCCTGTTGCTCAATGACCCGGACGGCAGCTCGGCCGAGACGGGCGCCTACGCCGATGACGAGGCCGACGCGGATGACGACACCACGACCGAGAGGACGGCGGAGAGCGCTGGACCCAACCCGGCGGCTGCGTCCACCTCTGCTGAGCCGACGCCGGCCGGAGACGACGCGAGTGCCGCTTAGGATTGCTTTCCCTTTTTATCTTTCCTGTGCTCAAACTTTTGTTTGGTAGCAGGTCCACCCACTGGGGGTGTAGTTTCATGTAATGAACTCGTGGCCGAAGGCCCATGCTGTATATAAATTTTGCATGCGATTTCACTTTCTGCTGTTCGGCCTTGGGCCTTTTCCTGTTTGTCGTTTCTCTGGGCTTCCTTCCCGCTAGCCAGACAGCCGGGTTGCGGACTGTGGCTAGGACGGGAACTCGGCTTTGAGAGCGAACGCACAATACTTAGGCTTTTTCGGACGTTGAGCGCGAGTGAAACACCCACTGGGCCGGCTGGCGGCAGGCGGCGAGGCCGCCTGGCGCACAGCCGGTCGTGCGGCGAACAAGCGAGAGAGAACGGGTTGAGCCGGGTTGGCCGAACCGGGCTGTCCTTCTTAGTCGTTCTGGCGTAACGGTGCTTTCGGCCTTTGGCTCTTGCCGGCCGGACAGCCGGGAGCCGGCTGTGGCTGGCGAAGAGAGGGCTTCGGCGGCTCGTGCGCTTCGAGACGGACTAAGGAAAAAAGCAGGGTGTGGTCTAGCCGGCTAGCCCCCGAGCCCCCGAGCCGGCTAGGCCGACTCGGTGGGGGAATTAGAAAAAACGGGGCTGTGTGTAGACACAGAATAAAGCGGAAAAGGGATCCCCCGAGCCCCCAAGCCGGCTGCGTCGACTCGGCGTGAGAAATGAAAATGGGGGAGCTGCCTACTTTCATTAAGTCCAAAAGATGGTGATACATACATACATGAGTTTAACTGTAAAACGGACGGTGGAGCTCCGCGTTCCAGTGCCGGCTGGACTCCTCGCCGGCTGCATCTCGCTTGCGCTTGTTCGGCTTCTGCGCGTCGATGAGGTAGTACGCGTTCCGCGCGTAGAGAGCCTTGCTGACGATGAAGGGGCCTTCCCAGAGGGAGGCCAGCTTGTGCTGGCCGGCTGTCCGCTGGACGAGCCGGAGTACGAGGTCGCCTTCGTGGAACGCGAGGGGCTTGATCTTCTTGCTGTGGTATTGGCGCAGGCCTTGTTGGTAGATGGCGGACCGGCTGAGGGCCAGGAGGCGTGCCTCCTCGAGCAGATCGACACCGTCTTCGCGTGCTTCTTTTGCTTCGGCTTCGGTGTACATCGTCACCCAGGGTGAGTCGAACTCGACGTCGGTTGGAATGATTGCTTCGGCTCCGTAGACGAGGAAGAACGGGGTGAACCCGGTGGAGCGGTTGGGTGTCGTCCGGAGACTCCAGAGGACGGCCGGCAGTTCATCAAGCCAGCTACCGGGTGAGCGCACGAGCGGCTCGACGAGTCGCGGCTTGATGCCGGCTAGGATGAGGCCGTTTGCCCGCTCGACCTGGCCATTCGACTGGGGATGTGCGACGGAGGCCAAGTCGAGCCGGATGCCGGATGTAGAGCAGTGGTGGGCCAGCACGCCCTTGGCGAAGTTGGTGCCGTTGTCCGTGATGATGCTGTGCAGCACGCCGTAGAGAACCGCGATGTCCTTGATGAACCGGACGGCTGTGGGCCCGTCGAGCTTCTTGATCGGCCTGGCCTCGATCCACTTGGTGAATTTGTCGATGGCGACGAGGAGATGCGTCATGCCGCCTCGGGCGGTCTTGAAGGGCCCCACCATGTCGAGTCCCCAGACGGCAAACAGCCATGTGATCGAGATGGTTTGGAGGGCCGAAGCCGGCTGGCGGCTGCGCTTGCTGAAGCATTGGCAACCCTCGCACTTGAGGACCAGTTCCTCGGCATCTTGCAGGGCCGTGGGCCAGTAGAAACCGTGCCGGAATGCTTTGGCCACCAGGGATCTTGAGGCGGCGTGGTGCCCGCACTCGCCCTGGTGGATGTCGAGGAGGATCTCGATCCCTTTGCTCTGCTCGACGCAGCGCTGGAACACGCCCGTCGTGCTGCGTTTGACGAGCTCGTGGTTGATGATGTTGTAGGCGGACGCGCGCCGCTGCACTTGCCGGGCTTCAGTTTCGCTGATGGGAAGTTCGCCGTCTTCCAAGAAGGCAAGGATTGGCTGAGCCCAGGATGGCGCCGTCACCACCGTGAGGATGGCCGCCGGGATGGGACTCGGGATGGCAGCCCCTGAGCCGGAGCCGGCAGTCCCCGAGCTTGGGCCGGCAGCCCCCGCGCCGGAGCCAGCAGTCCCCGGGCTGGAGCCGGCAGCCCCCGAGCCGGAGACGGCAGCCCCCGAGCTGGAGACGGCAGTCCCCGGGCTGGAGCTGGCAGTCCCCGAGCTTGGGTCGGGAATCCCAGGGTCGGCTGGGGGCGCGCTGGGGTCGTCCGGGACGAAGATGGACTCCGACTCGGGAGACGGCTTGATGGACGGCTTCCGCAGGTGCTCGAGGGAGACGCCGGACGGGATGGCTTGCCGGGTGGAGCCTACTTTGGCCAGGGCGTCGGCCGCTTCGTTGTCGGTGCGTGGGACGTGGAGGAACTCACAACCATCGAACCTGCCGGAGAGTTGCTGGACTAGGAAACGGTAGCTGGCCATGTTGGCGTCTTTGGCATCCCAGTCGCCGAAAACTTGCTGCACCACCAGGTCCGAGTCGCCGTCGCAGAGGATGCGCCGGATGCCAATCTCCCTGGCCAGCCGGAGGCCGTGCACGAGAGCTTTGTACTCGGCGACGTTGTTGGAGGCGGCGAAATGGATCTGGAGCACGTACCGCAGCCGGTCGTTCTTGGGGGAGGTCAGCACGATGCCGGCTCCCAAGCCGTTGCGCATCTTGGAGCCGTCAAAGTGCATGCGCCAGTGAGTCGACTCCGGCACCGGCGGCAGGTATTGCGTCTCGGTCCAGTCGACGAGGAAGTCGGCCAGCGCTTGGGACTTGATGGTGGTGCGCGGCTCGTAGAGGATTGTGTGGCCGGCTAGCTCGATGGCCCACTTGGACACCCGGCCAGAGGCATCCCGGCAGCCCATGATCTCGTAGATGGGGTCCGTGCTCACCACGGTAATGGTGTGCTCTTGGAAGTATTGCCTCAGCTTCTTGGCAGCGAAGTACACGCCGTAGCACATCTTCTGGTAGTGGGGGTAGTTCTGCTTGGAGGTGGAGAGCACCTCGCTCAGGTACTACACCGGACGCTGGACCGGCTGCACCTTGCCCTCCTCAGGGCGCTCGACGACCAGCACCGTGCTGACCGCGCGAGAGGTGGCAGCGATGTATAGAAGGAGTGGCTCTTTCTCAGCCGGCACGGCCAGGACGGGCGCGGTTGACAGCATGCGCTTGAGGTCACGGAAGGCTTCGTCCGACTGGTCGCTCCACTCGAACGCCGTCGTCTTCTTCATCTGCTGATACAGGGGCAGGGCCCTCTCTCCCAGCCGGCTGACGAACCGGCTGAGAGAGGCCAAGCAGCCGGTGAACTTCTGGATTGGCCTCGATGCCGCGCGCCGAGACGAGGAAACCGAGGAGCTGGCCAGCCGGCACGCCGAAGACGCATTTCTCCGGGTTGAGCTTGATCCGGAACCGGCGCAGATTGGCGAAGGTTTCCTTGAGGTCGGCCAGGAGCGTGAGGTGCTGCTTGGTCTTCACCATGATGTCGTCGACATACACGTGCACATTTCTGCCGAGCTGGGGCAGCAGGCATTTCTGCATGCAGCGCTGGAAAGTGGCGCCGGCGTTCCTCAGCCCGAACGACATGGTGACGTAGCAGTACGCCCCAAAGGGCGTGATGAAGGACGTCTTGAGGGCGTCGGCCGGGTCCAGCTTGATCTGGTGGTAGCCGGAGTAGGCGTCGAGGAAGGACAGGAGCTCGCAGCTGGCTGTGGAGTCGATGACTTGGTCGATCCGGGGCAGAGCGAACGGGTCTTTGGGGCATGCCTTGTTCAGGCTGGTTTAGTCGATACACATGCACCAAGTGCCGTTCTTCTTCAGGACGAGGACCGGGTTGGCCAGCCACTCGGGGTGGAATACTTCCATGATGAACCCGGCTTTGAGCAGCCGGGCGATCTCTTCGCCAATGGTTCTTTGCTTCTCCTCGGAGAAACGGCGTAGAGGCTGCCGGACAGGCTTGGCGTCCTTGCGGACGTGAAGTTTGTGCTCGGCGAATTCCCTCGGGACACCCGGCATGTCTTTGGGAGACCATGTAAAGATATCCTGATTCTCACGGAGGAAATCGACGAGCTCGCCTTCCTATTTGCTGTCGAGGCCGGCACCCACGACGACATACTTGCTGGAGCTGGGGTCGGCCGGGTCGAGCGGGACCTGCTTCGTGTCCTTGGCCGGCTTGAAGGAGGCTTCGTCGGCCGGCTTGGGCGGAGCCGGCACAGCCGACTGCGCGTTAGCCAGCGCCACGATCCTGTCGAGCTGGCGCCTCTCCTCGGCGATGACCAGCGACTCGGCCAGCTGGGAGCCGGCTTTGGCGCACTCGAGGGACTTCTTGTAGTCGCCGACGATGGTGATGAGGCCCTTGGGACCCGACATCTTCAACTTCAGGTAGGAGTAGTGGGGGACCGCCATAAATTTGGCCACCACGGGCCGGCCCAGCAGCGCGTGGTAGGGGCTGGCTAGGTCGACCACCTCGAACCAGATCGGCTCGCGGCGGAAATGGCTGCTGGAGCCGAACAGGACGTCGAGCCGGATCCGGCCGATCGGGGAGCAGGAGAGTCCCGGCATGATGCCGTGGAACACCGTCCGGGTCGGCTCCAGCTGTCGCGCCTCGATGCCGAGCTTGGTCATCGTGTCGCGGTATAGGATGTTGATGCTGCTGCCGCCGTCGATCAGCACTCGTGAAAAGCGGCAGGTGCACTTCTCGGAGACGAGGGTGGGGTCGAGCACGAGGGCGTAGCCACCCGGCGTGGGCATGACGGCCGGGTGATCCTCCCGGGTCCAGCTCACCGGTCGGTCGGACCAGTGCATGTACTGGGGAACCGAAGGGAGGACGGCGTTCACCTCGGCCGCATGTTTGCGCTTGGCATGCTTGTCATCCCCCTCGCTGGTGAAGACGACGTAGGGTGCGTCCGGGCGCGGGAAAGGGTTGTCGGCGAGGGCGCCGGGTGGCGGTGGATGCGGCGGGAGCGGCGGCTGCTGCGGGCCGGCTCCAGGCGGCGGGGGTGGAAGGTTGCCCTTTAATAGGCGCTGCGTGAAGCTGCACTGCCGGAGCGTGTGCGTCGATGGCTTCGCGCCGCTGTGGTTTTTGCAGGGGGCGTCGAGCATCTGCTCGAAGGTCAGCTTGGGCTGCCAGACGGCTTTGCCAGTGCGCGGGCGCTGGCTGGCGCCTTGCTCGGCCGGCTGCTCCCTCTCCACAGCGGCGACTTGCCGGTTGTCGTAGCGAGGCGCCAGTTGGTCATTCCGGCGCTTGCCGTTGTTGTTGCTGTCTTGCCGGCGCTGGCTGTTGTCACCAGCCGGTTTGGCGGGAGCCGGCTGGGCCGGGAGAAGCTTGCCGTCCGCGTCGATCGTGATCTTCATATTCATCGCGGAGTTGGCCTTAGCATACTTGTCCGCCACAGCCATGAGCTCCGCCAGGGTCTCCGGCTAGTCGCACACCAGCCGGTGCTTGACCAGAGTGCCGTCTAGGTATCCGTCGATGAAGTATTGGATGGCCTGGACCTCGTGGACCCCTTCGCAGGAGTTGCGAAGCTCCGTCCACCGTGTGAGGAAGTCGCGCAGGGGCTCGCCCGGCTTCTGGACGCACATGGAGAGCTGGCGAGGCTTGCCGGGTCGCTTGTAGGTGCTGGTGAAGTTGCGAACGAACGCGTCTTCGAAATCCAGCCAGGAGTTCACACTGCCGGCTCGGAGGCTGTTAAGCCATGTCCGGGCCGAACCGAGCAGCATGAGGGGGACGTAACGGACAGCCACACGCCGGTTGCCGCCGGCTATGCCGACAACTGTGGTGTAGTCGGTTAGCCAGTCCTCCGGCTAGGTGGCGCCGGTGTACTTTGGCGAGTCGCGGGGCAGCGAGAAGCCTTTGGGGAAGGGTTCTTCGCGAATGCGGGGGCCGAAGCACGCCGGGCCAACAGAGCTTTCCTCCTCCAGGGCCGTGGAGCGCGCCAGCCGGTCGATGCGGTGACGGGCGTCGCTTTCGTCGTAGGGCTCGCGGGGGCCGAGTCGGTCAGCCACGGGAACGCGGAGGCCGATTCGGTCGGCCACGGGACCGCGGGGAGCAGGAGCTTCTGGGGCCGGCTCGGGCCGTCGAGCCGGCCGCACGGGGGCTCCGGCTGCTGAACCCGGCCGTCGCCGGCCGTCTCGCGAGCGTAGCCGTCTCCAGCGGTGGTGGCGCGGTTGTGCCGGCTCCGGCCGGACCGGTGCCGGCCAGAGCGGCTTGCGCTAGTGGCGTGCGAAGACGTCTGCCGCGCATCCCGGAGAGACCTCTCCTGGTTCCCGGTTCTTCTTGAGGCAGAGCCGGATGGCTGGGCCGGGTCGAAGCGTTGCTGCTGCTCGTTCGCCACGGTGATGAGGTCGCGGATGCGCTGTTGCTGCTGCAGCAGCTCCTCGCCCTCCAGGAACTCGAGATCAACAATCGCGGCCTGCGCCGCGCGCATGTTCTTGACGGGGGTGTCGTAGACAGGTCGGCCTGCGCCTAGCGCGCGGCCGAGTGCGCCCCCACGGATCCGCACCTCCGCGACCCGGCTGGGCTCGGCGGCGGGCGGAGTGAGGCCATGTGCGCTGTCGAATTCTCGCTGGGCGGACTCCAGCCGGCGCCGGGTTGCCGCAAGCTCCATGGCCTCGAGCAGCAGATGCTGGCGGCCCTCGTTGAGCTGGGCCGCTGCAGCAGCCGTGTCGGCGTCAGGCATGACGGGGGCTTGCAGACTCCGGATCGTATCGTGGAGCGGGTCAGTCCGGCGAGGCGGAGCCGCAGCCAAGGCGGCGGCCGCGGCAGTCTTCTCCTTGGCGCGTGGGGAGCCAGAACTGGTGCTGATGGTTAGCACCTCTGTGTGAACGCAGAGAGCAGCGACGTCGTCGGGGACGGCGCGGCTAACGGGGACAGGCGAGTCGGCGCAGTTGCACACTTCGCTGGGAAACACGTCGGGGACGAGCGCGACAAAGATGCGCAGCGCGCCGAAGGGGACGATGAAGCAGCCTGCGGGGCAGGTGACGTCCGCGCCCAGCGCAGCGCTGCAGCCGGCCGGTTTGGACGTGCGGGGCGCACGGACCAAACCGTGCACGATGCGCTCGCCGGAGCTGGTGAAGGGCCTCGTCCGGAACTTGACTCTGGCCGGCGCCGCGAGCAGCCCCACGGTGGGCGCCAACTGTCGTGGTAATTTCACGGCAGATGCCATAAGATGGCTAAAGAGGTGTGGCTACGAGAGGACGCCGGTGGGCTCCGGAGGCGAGGTTGGCATGAGCAAGTGCGAGACACGAGACGTACCCAGGTTTGGGGCCCTCTGGAGAGGTAACACCCCTAATCCTGCCGTGTGAGCTGATATGCGCAAAGGTTACAGAGTTGCTCCTGGAGCTGTTTGGACGGATGAGGGAGAAGGGGCTAGGCCACCGTTCTGCCTCTCCGGCGGGAGTGTGTGGAAGTTCTGTGGAGCGAGGAATCACTAAAGGGAAGTGAAAAGCCACTATCCCACAGGAGAGAGTGATCCGAAGGGAGCTAACTAGAATGTGTTCTGATCTGACCGATCGATCGACCCCTCTGCATGGAGGCCTCCCTGGGGGTCTTATAGGCCGACCCCAGGGTTACAATGGTAACGTTACAGAGGCGCGGGCCCCTGGTGTCATTGACCGGTATCCGGTGGCCGGGTCGCGGGGTCGCTGGGACGCCGGGTCGCCGGGCTGCCGGGTCGCCAGGTGCGCCGCACCTGCCTGGCGCGGGGCACTGTGGCGGGTCTTGTCTCTTGTCAGTCTGGGTACGAGGCACTGTGGCGCATCTTGTCCGTCGTCAGAGGGAGGTCGGCGCCGCCGTTTCTACAGGACCGCGCCTCCCTGACACCGCCCGCCTCGGGCGGGGGCGCAAGGAAAGCTGCAGCCTCGCCTGTTCTGTCAGTACAAAGGGAGGAGTGCTTCAGCCATGCTTGCTTCGTTGCTAAGGCTTCGTCTCCTCGCGGCCGGCCGGCATGGGCCAGCCGGCCAGGCCGGGTTGCCGTGCCGAGCCGGCTCGCGCTGGGGAGCCGGCGTGCTTGGCAAGCCGGCCTGAGGGACTTGTCTTGCTCCGATGATTTTCCGAAAGGGATCCGGGCTCCGTCGCCTACCCGGGGGTCACCCACCCCCGACAATGGCATTACAACAGCACACAGGCACAAGCAGTACAAGCAATACAACAAAGCACAACCTTACTAGGCAACTAACAGCAACAACTCACTCCGAACTATAGGGTCCTAATCCTAGATGCGGGCGAAGAAACAGTCTTCGCAACACACATACTCGCGGCATCTCCTGGCTTCTCTCACTGCCAGAGCCACAAATGGGCCTACTCTTGCTGGGGCTCTCCTGGGGGACGAAGGCTGAGCCAACTTCCCTGTTCATCGTCAGACACCTCTATGGGTTGGGGCGCGACTGGTTGGGTTGCGGCCGGAACCTGACGGAACACATCCCGACGACGAAGACGCCGGATAGCTCGGAAGGAGGAACTTGGGTGAATGATGCCGGGTAGACTTGGGTTCACGGATTGCGAGGGTGGTACTAGCTATGAAGGTGGCACTAGGTTTGGCGACAGGGCACTGGTGGCTTGGGATGCAGTTTGGCGAGCCTCACGGTATGCTTCCATAACAACCCGAAGGGTGTCACGGTCAACGGATTTGAACTCTCCATGAATGCCGGAGAGCAGTAGCCCCTGGGCAGCGATGAACTGCACTAGGCGAGCTATTGCTGGGTCAGCGTCTTCAACTGTGCTGAAGAACTCATAGCCTGTGCTGGTTGCAGAGGGAAAGTTGCGAAACTCCCGCATCTCTGCTACTTGCGGACACTGGAAACGAAGACGAGCGATGGCTTCCGCAGCAGCTATCTGGACAGCCAATGCGGGGGTGGGCATGGGTTTGCCCTAAAAAATCATGGGCTTCCCATCCGCTGCTGGACCTGGATTGATATGCGCCTTCGCATAGAATCGGCAAAGGTGGGGAACAGGTTCCGATTGGAACACCAGATACACCGGAGGAGTACTACAGCCAAGGGCTTGGGTGAGCATACTCGAAAGGATGGGCGGAAAGCCGGGATAACCATCAGCCAAAGTTAGACTATGGAAAGTGGGTGCTTTGGAGGAACTAGCCATGGCTGCTGGTTTGAGGATACTAGTCTGGGTTCTCTTGCGGGGATCTGGCTTACTGAATGGAGAGAGCTGCGACTCGCAGGTAGGAGGGGTTAAATAGGCAGTCGGGCTGGGACACACCAGCATGGCATGGATCCTTCTCGTGCCGCGCAGAAGATACGATGGCACGGCCGACAACAGGGTAGGGTCACGGTCCAATCCAGGGTGGCTAGGTGGGTGGCAGCTGGGTAGGGACACATCAATTCCGACTGCACCGCCTGTTGATCAACAGTGGTCGTGTCCGAAACCGGCGATGGGTCAACTCTAGTGGGTTCACTACCGGTTGAAAATTGGGGTGGTTTTATGCTAGGGTAACCTACAGCCAGCCTGGCTCTGATACCACGTCCTGTGGCACCCCGATAGAGGGCTGACGCACGCCAGCCCCAGGATAAGACCTGGCGCATGTCAAAGACATGATACAGCAATTCCAGGCACAACATGGCTTTATTATATGAAATGGAGTATTACAATACTGTTGCTTACAACAATATTACATAGCTCCAAGGCTAACCAAAATGGCAGTGGAGGTCTTGGTTCAGTGGCAACGACATCTCTGGCTGGGCTCCACAACTTACGGGACTGGCTGGGTTACGATCTAGCTCAACGGATCTTCTCCTGCAACTGGCCACGTGCAAGGCTAGGTGAGTACTTTGAATGTACTCGCAAGACAACCAAATACATAGCATCCAAACAAGTGGATGACAAAGCAAGACCTATGCCTATATAAGAATTTATTCTAAACATGGCATGGAATTAGCAAGAAAACATGGATCAAGCATGGCATGACATGGATCAGGCATATCAACTACATAACATAGCATGGCAATGATCACATTAGCTGCTTAAAGTGCTTACTGTTACCGAATACCAACTTACTCTCTTCTGGGTTGTCCCACAACCCTCGGAATACTCATGATTCATTTAGCACTTCCGAACATAAGACAAGTTCTTCCATCGTGATTGTCGTTGTTGTGGTTGACCAAATCAGTGAGGCCTAGCGCGGACTGTCCAATACCGTGGACGCGGCTATTCGAATAGGTTCTTACACTCTGCAGAGGTTGCGCACTTTACCCACACCATGGAGAACCTGACCTCGTGATCCCATTCGGGTGGACCAGTTTTACTCGAACGAAACCTGCCTAACCCATGACTCTCCTATCGTACCACCGACAATCATCCTCCCTCGGAGTCATGCCTTGGGTGGCCCCTATGTCACTCCTGACACCTGCCACCGTCGTGGCCAAACAACTGTCCCAAACGGGGACTCCCGGGCTAAACAAATAACTGGGCTCACAAGGTTATCGCCGCCTACCTGATCAGGGCAGCATGCACGCATAACCTTCCCTCTTTGGTGGTACCGATAGAAGAGCACGAGGCCAGACCAAGTCAAGGTTGTCCCATACCAGCAAATGTGGTTGCACGGATAAATCCGGACAGGTGACTCTTGATCAACCAATTAAGTTTAGTTTATAAATTCAGTTTAACATCTCCATCATCGCACCATTACATTGACAATTATAAACGGGAACAATCACTTAACAACAGCTAAGCAAAATCATAACAATGTTGACAAACGTGGCATGAGATCAAATCATGGTACTAACATGATAATGGCATTCAAAATATTGTTACTAGCATGGGAGAACATGGTATGGAAGCAATTCATGATAACACGTGGTAAATAACACTAGCATCAGGCACATATAAAATAACAGGGCTTATGGCAGTGCAGACTAACAAATGATCCGGAATATACTGCAATACACACACACAGGGTACAAGCAAAGTCATCACGCAAGTCCGGAGCTCATGATAAGAGGTTGGCTTGCCTGGGGGTCGATGAATACGCCGGGAAGAAGTGCGATAAGACTCCGGAAAGATTTGCCGGAAAAGTTTCCCTCTAGAAGAGGCTGATTGAAGGGCAGGGGCAGAATGATCATTTCCACTGTGTGAACACATGATGAAAATGGTACCAAAAGTTCGGGCTCGAAGAGACGAAGATGTGAGACTTGGATTCACCTCAATCGGAGTCTCGGTTAAAAAGATACGGATGGAAGAAGATCAGGGACTAATCTGTGAAAATACCTTCACCAACAAGTCCCTGGGCTGAAAAACAGAAAACGTATTTCAGAGAATACGCTTTCAGAAAGAGAAAACGTACTCTGAGCTGCAGTAGATCGAAATGCGCTTTCCAAAAAGGGAAACGTATTCTCGTGAATACGCTTCCACTTATGTGACTGGATAAGGCTAGAAGAGACTGACCGGTGGGGTCAGGGAGGAGACGGGGCCCACCTGGCTCGGTGTCTTCTTCCTCCTCTCCTATCCCGATCGGAACAGAGAGGAGCAGAGGAGGGCGCTGCGCCGGCGACGGCCACCAACGGCTCCGGCCAATTTAGGCCGTGGCGCGGCCACCAGAGGGCTCGGGCAGAGGCGCCGCTTCCGTTCAGGCGTAGCACGCGCGCCGGGGAGGAACAGGGCCGCAGCAGTTCGGGCAACAGAGGGCTTGGACGGAGCTCGACGCTGGCGACGTCCACGGTGATTCCGGCAGTCCCTGGCCGAGCGGAGGACACCGGCGACTTCGGGGCGAGATGGCGCATCCACCAGGGAAGGAAACCGCGCCGGGGAAGAGCGGTAGCCGTGGCAGCTCGCGGTGGCCGCGAACAGAGGCGGTGGCCGAACGTGGGGGCCGCGGCCACGGGCACTCCGGCAAGGAATGGAGGGGATGGGGAGGCGCACCGGAGTGGAGTGCAGCTGGTGGTGAGTGAGGGGAATGAGGAGAGCTCCGGCTAGCTCGAATTTAGGATGAGGCCGAGGCGGCCATGGCGGACGACGGCGGACAGGGGCGAGGTGGGGCAGCTCTGGTGGGTGGAGAAGGCAGGGGAGGGAGCTGCTGGTGAGGAGGGCAAGCTCAGGGCGCCCTTTTATAGCTGCGGGGAGGGGGTCTCGCGACAACGGCCGGAGCTTCCAGAGCTCGGCGAGGTGGCGGCGTTCGCGCGGGGAATCCATGTTGGCAGAGGCGGCCACCGGCTAGGGGATGAGGGGAGAAGGCTCCAGAGGACTCACGCACGCGGTGGGCAGCTTGCCGGCGCGCCTGGACGGGCTGGAACCTGCTGGAGGCGCGCTCCCGACGCGTACGGAGCACAGGGCGCGGGTTTGGCGTGCTCTGCACGTGGTCACCGCGTGGCCATGGCATTGCCACGCCGCACTCATTGCCAAAACATGTCTGGAGTGTTCTCCTCCCTTCCCTGGATCGACTAGAGCAGCTGGCTGGCATGGGAGAGCTCTGGTGTGACTGCACCTAGGTCATACAGTTTCCAGTAGCAAAGTGTTTGACATGTGGTGTGGCCACCACAGTGCTCTTCTTGGCCTGATCTTGGGAAGAGGTTAGCCATCTACTAAGCTAGTCATCTTGGCCAAGATTCAGCACAAATGGACAGGTCTTGCTAGCACTTCCTTTGCAACTTGGCAAACTGACCAGAAATGAAAGTGAGGATGCTGGGATCAAATGGCTAGATGAAAATGGTGTTGGAAATATGCCCTAGAGGCAATAATAAATTGGTTATTATTATATTTCCTTGTTCATGATAATCGTTTATTGTCCATGCTATAATTGTATTGATTGGAAACTCAAATACATGTGTGGGTACATAGACAACACTGTGTCCCTAGTAAGCCTCTAGTTGACTAGCTCGTTGATCAAAGATGGTTAAGGTTTCCTAGCCATTGACATGAGATGTCATTTGATAACGGGATCACATCATTAGGAGAATGATGTGATGGACAAGACCCAAACTATAAACATAGCATATGATCGTGTCAGTTTATTGCTATTGTTTTCTGCATATCAAGTATCTGTTCCTATGACCATGAGATCATGCAACTCCCTGACATCGGAGGAGTACCTTGTGTGTATCAAACGTCGCAACGTAACTGGGTGACTATAAAGGTGCTCTACAGGTATCTCCGAGGGTGTCTGTTGGGTTGGCATGGATCAAGACTGGGATTTGTTACTCCGTATGACGGAGAGGTATCTCAGGGCCCACTCGGTAATACAACATCACAATGAGCCTTGCAAGCAATGTGACTAAAGTGTTAGCCACGAGATCTTGTATTACGGAACGAGTAAAGAGACTTGCCGGTAACGAGATTGAACTAGGTATAGAGATACCGACGATCGAATCTCGGGCAAGTAACATACCGAAGAACAAAGGGAACATCATACGGGATTAACTGAATCCTTGACATAGAGGTTCGACCGATAAAGATCTTCGTAGAATATGTAGGAGCCAATATGGGCATCCAGGTCCCGCTATTGGTTATTGATCATAGAGGTGTCTCGGTCATGTCTACATAGTTCTCGAACCCGCAGGGTCTACACACTTAACGTTTGGTGACGATTAGTATAGTTGAGTTATTGTGTTGGTGACCGAAGGTTGTTCGGAGTCCCGGATAAGATCCAGGACATGACGAGGGTCTCCGGAAGAGTCTGGAGGTAAAGATTAATATATGTGATAATAGTGTTTTGATCTCCGGAAAGGTTCCGGAATTCACCGGAAGGGGTTCCGGGTGTTTACCGAAGTGTTCGGGTGCAGCAACACTTTATATGAGCCAAATGGGTAAAGCCCATGAGGTATTGGAAAGTGCAAAAGGAAGTTTTGCTACTGCCTTAAGCGGTACTACCGCTGGTAAAGGCAGTACTACCACGTAAGCGGTACTACCGCTTGTTGGAAGCGGTACTACCGCCCAAGCGGTACTACCGCTTGTGTGAAGCGGTACTACCGCTTGTGCGCGGTACTGCAGGGATCCGAGTTGGACTCTTTCCCTGCGGGCCAAACCGACCTTGTGCGGGCAAAACCGACCTGAAGGAGGCTTTTACTCCAAGTTTAGACCCCAAGGCTCAACATATAAATAGAGGGGCAGGGCTAGCACACGGGACACATTAAGATTTCCCAAGCCGTGTGTCGGCAACCCTAACCCTCTAGTTCTCCCGTCATAATCTCCGTAGTGCTTGGCGAAGCCCTGCAGAGATTGTTCCTCACCAACATCACCACGCCGTCGTGCTGCCGGAACTCATCTACTACTTCATCATCGCTCGCTGGATCGAGGAGGTGAAGGCGTCATCAAGCCGTACGTGTGTTGAACGCGGAGGTGCCGTCCGTTCGGCACTAGTTCGTGATCGGATCGAGGGACGACTTGCGATTTGGATCGCGGAGACGTTCGACTACATCAACCGCGTTTCTTAACGCTTCCGCTTAGCGATCTACAAGGGTATGTAGATTCACTCTCCCTCTCGTAGATGCTCATCACCATGGATAGATCTTGTGTGTGCATAGGAAAATTTTTGTTTCCCATGCAACGTTCCCCAACAGTGGCATCTGAGCTAGGTCTATGCGTAGATGAGATCTCGAGTAGAACACAAACGGGTTGTGGGCGTGGGTGTATACATATTGCTTGCCGTTACTAGTTGATACTTGATTCGGCGGTATTGTGAGATGAAGCGGCCCGGACCGACATTACGCGTACTCTTACGCGAGACAGGTTCCTTCAACTGACATGTAACTTCGTTGCATAAAGATGGCTAGCGGGTGTCTGTCTCTCTCACTTTAGTTGAATCGATTTCAATGAAGAGGGTTCTTTTAGAAGATCAAAAAGCAATCACTACACCACGTTGTGGTTTTGCGTAGGTAAGAACGGTTCTTGCAAACCCGTAGCAGCCACGTAAAACTTGCAACAACAATTAGAGGACGTCTAACTTGTTTTTGCAGGGTATGTTGTGATGTGATATGGCCAATTACATGATGAGATATATGTGATGTATGAGATGATCATGTGTTGTATAGAATATCACGACTTGCATGTCGATGAGTACGGCAACTGGCAGGAGCCATAGAGTTGTCTTTAATTATTTTTCGCCGGTTTGCCTTACTTTATCGCTATGAGTTAGCAATAGTCGTGGAAGCAACAGTCGGCGCGACAACCTCATGGCGACACGTTGATGGAGATCAAGATGATGGAGATCATGGTGTCATGCCGGTGACGATGGAGATCATGCCGGTGCTTTGGAGATGGAGATCAAAAGCACAAGTTCATGGCCATATCATGTCACTTATGATTTGCATGTGATGTTAATCCTTTTATGCATCTTATTTTGCTTAGGACGACGGTAGCATTATAAGGTGATCCCTCACTTAAATTTCAAGATAAAATTGTGTTCTCCCCGAGTGTGCACCGTTGCGAAAGTTCGTCGTTTCGAGACACGCCGTGATGATCGGGTGTGATAGACTCTACGTTCACATACAACGGGTGTAAGCCATGTTGCACGTGCGGAACACTCGGGTTAAACTTGACGAGCCTAGCATGTACAGACATGGCCTCGGAACACAAGAGACCGAAAGGTCGAACATGAGTCATATAGTAGATATGATCAACATAAAGATGTTCACCATTGAAACCACCTCAACTCACGTGATGATCGGACTTGAGTTGGTGGATTTGGATCATGTTACACTCGAATGACCGGAGGGATGTCAATTTGAGTGGGAGTTTTTAAGTAATATGATTAACTAAACTCATTATCTAGAACAATAGTCTAAGTTGTCTTTGCTATATTTATGTTGTAGATCATGGCTCGCGTAGTAGCACCCCTGAATTTTAATGCGTTCCTAGAGAAAGCTAAATTGAAAGATGATGGAAGTAACTTTGTGGACTGGGCCCGTAATCTAAGGATTATCCTTACGGCTTCCCAGAAGGCTTATGTCCTTGATGCACCGCTTGGTGATCCACCCGCTCCAGTTGAGTCTCTAGACGTTGTGAACGCCTGGCAGGCTCGTTCTGAAGATTACTCAATAGTTCAATGTGCAATATTGTATGGCTTAGAACCGGGACTTCAAAGACGTTTTGAACGTCATGGAGCATATGAGATGTTCCAGGAGTTGAAGTTTATCTTTCAGAAGAATGCCCGGATCGAGAGATATGAGATCTCCGATAAGTTCTATGCTTGCAAGATGGAGGAGAACGGGTCTATCAGTGATCATGTACTCAGAATGTCTGGGTACTCTACCCGTCTGGCTGAATTGGGGATGCCCCTTCCGCCAGAGGCTATCACTGACAGAGTTCTTCAATCATTGCCACCTAGCTACAAGAGCTTCGTGTTGAACTATAACATGCACGGGATGAACAAGTCAGTCGCCGAGCTGTTTGCAATGCTGAAAGCCGCTGAGTCTGAAATTCAGAAGGAGCATCAAGTGTTGATGGTCAATAAAACCACTAGTTTCAAGAAAAATGGCAAGGGTAAGAAGGGTAACTCCAAGAAGAGTGGCAAAGCAGTTGCTCCTCTCGTGAAGAAACCCAAGGCTGAACCCAAACCAGAAACTGTGTGTTTTCATTGCAAGGGAACTGGACACTGGAAGCGGAACTGCCACAAGTATTTGGCTGACAAGAAGGCGGCCAACAACAAACAAGGTATATATGATATACATGTTATTGATGTGTACCTTACCAACTCTCGTTGTAGTGCCTGGGTATTTGATACCGGTGCGGTTGCTCATATTTGCAACTCAAAACAGGAACTGCGGAATAGACGGAGGCTGGCAAAGGACGAAGTGACGATGCGCATGGGAAATGGTTCCAAGGTTGATGTGATCGCCGTCGGCACGCTTGCTCTTCGATTACCATCGGGATTAGTGATAAACCTGAATAATTTTTATTTAGTGCCTGCGTTAAGCATGAACATTATATCTGGATCTTGTTTATTGCGAGACGGTTACTCATTTAAATCAGAGAATAATGGTTGTTCTATTTATATGATTAATATCTTTTATGGTCATGCACCCAATTTGAGGGGTTTATTCTTATTGAATCTCGATAGTAATGATACACATGCTCATAACATTGATGCCAAAAGATGTAGAATTGATAATGATAATACCACTTTCTTGTGGCACTGCCGTTTAGGTCATATTGGCTTAAAACGCATGAGGAAGCTCCATGCTGATGGACTTTTGGAGTCACTTGATTTTGAATCACTTGACACATGTGAGCCATGCCTCATGGGCAAGATGACTAAAACGCCGTTCTCTGGAACAATGGAACGGGCAAGTGACTTATTGGAAATCATACATACTGATGTGTGCGGTCCGATGAGCATTGAGGCGCGCGGTGGTTATCGTTACTTTCTCACCTTCACTGATGACTTAAGTAGATATGGGTATATTTACTTAATGAAACACAAGTCTGAAACATTTGAAAAGTACAAACAATTTCAGAGTGAAGTTGAGAATCATCGTAACAAGAAGATTAAATTCCTACGATCTGATCGAGGAGGAGAATATCTGAGTTATGAGTTTGGCAGTCACTTAAGACAATGTGGAATTGTTTCACAACTGACACCGCCTGGAACACCACAGCGTAATGGTGTGTCCGAACGTCGTAATCGAACCTTATTTGATATGGTGCGATCTATGATGTCTCTTGACGATTTGCCACTATCGTTTTGGGGTTATGCATTAGAGACAGCTGCATTCACTTTAAATAGGGCACCATCGAAATCCGTTGAGACGACGCCATATGAACTTTGGTTTGGCAAGAAGCCAAAACTGTCGTTTCTTAAAGTTTGGGGATGTGATGCTTATGTCAAAAAGCTTCAGCCTGAAAAGCTGGAACCCAAAGCGGAGAAATGCGTCTTCATAGGATACCCAAAAGAGACAGTTGGGTATACCTTCCACCTCAGATCCGAAGGCAAAGTGTTTGTCGCTAAAAACGGAACATTTCTTGAGAAAGAGTTTCTCTCAAAAGAATTGAGTGGGAGGAAGATAGAACTTGATGAGGTTGTTGAACCTTTACTTCAACCTGAAAGTAGCGCAGCGCAGAAAGATGTTTCTGTAGAGCCTACATCAGCTGAAGAGGAAGTTAATGATGATGATCATGAAGCTTTGGATCAAGTTGCTATCGAACCTTGTAGGTCGACAAGGACGCGTACTGCTCCTGAGTGGTACGGCAACCCTGTCTTAGAGGTCATGTTGTTGGACAACGATGAACCTACGAGCTATGGAGAAGCGATGATGGGCCCGGATTCCGAGAAATGGTTAGAGGCCATGAAATCCGAGATGGGATCCATGTATGAAAACAAAGTATGGACTTTGGAAGTATTACCTGAAGGGCGTAAGGCCATTCAGAACAAATGGATCTTTAAGAGGAAGACGGACGCAGACGGTAATATCACCGTCTATAAAGCTCGACTTGTGGCAAAGGGTTTTTCACAAGTTCAAGGAGTTGACTACGATGAGACCTTCTCACCCATAGCGATGCTTAAGTCCGTCAGAATCATGTTAGCTATAGCTGCCTTTTTCAATTATGAAATTTGGCAGATGGATGTCAAAACAGCGTTCCTTAACGGTTTCCTTAAGGAAGAGTTGTATATGATGCAACCAGAAGGTTTTGTCGATCCAGAGAATGCTGACAAAGTTTGCAAACTCCAGCGATCCATTTATGGACTGGTGCAAGCATCTCGGAGTTAGAATCTTCGCTTTGATGAGGTGATCAAAGCGTTCGAGTTTATACAAGTTTACGGAGAAGCTTGTATTTACAAGAAAGTGAGTGGGAGCTCTATAGCGTTTCTAATATTATATGTGGATGACATATTGCTGATTGGAAACAATATAGAAATGTTGGAAGGCATGAAGGAATATTTGAACAAGAGTTTTTCAATGAAGGACCTGGGAGAAGCTGCTTTCATATTAGGCATCAAGATCTATAGAGATAGATCGAGACGCTTAATAGGACTTTCACAAAGCACATACCTTGACAAAGTTTTGAAGAAGTTCAAAATGGATCAGTCCAAGAAGGGGTTCTTGCCTGTATTGCAAGGTGTGAAGTTGAGTAAGACTCAATGCCCAGTGACTGCAGAAGATAGAGAAAAGATGAGTGTCATCCCCTATGCTTCAGCCATAGGCTCTATCATGTATGCAATGCTGTGCACAAGACCCGATGTCAGCCTTGCCATAAGTATGGTCGGAAGGTTTCAAAGTGATCCAGGAATGGAACACTGGACGGCGGTCAAGAATATCCTGAAGTACCTGAAAAGGACTAAGGACATGTTTCTCGTTTATGGAGGTGATCAAGAGCTCGTCGTAAAGGGTTACGTCGATGCAAGCTTTGTCACTGATCCGGATGACTCTAAGTCACAAACCGGATACGTATTTATTCTTAATGGGGGTGCGGTTAGCTGGTGCAGTTCCAAGCAAAGCATGGTAGCTGATTCTACATGCGAAGCGGAGTACATCGCTGCCTCGGAGGCGGCGAAGGAAGGTGTCTGGATGAAGGAGTTCATGACAGATCTTGGAGTAGTGCCTAGTGCGCTTAACCCAATGACTCTGTTTTGTGATAATACTGGTGCCAATGCTCTAGCCAAGGAACCAAGATTTCACAAGAGGACCAGACACATAAAGCGACGTTTCAATTCCATCCGCGATTACATCAAGGAGGACGACATAAATATTTGCAAAGTACACACGGATCTGAATGTTGCAGATCCGATGACTAAACCTCTTCCAAGGGCTAAACATGAACAACACCAGAACTGCATGGGTGTTCGATTCATTACAATGTAAATCACATAGTGATGTGAACTAGATTATTGACTCTAGTGCAAGTGGGAGACTGTTGGAAATATGCCCTAGAGGCAATAATAAATTGGTTATTATTATATTTCCTTGTTCATGATAATCGTTTATTGTCCATGCTATAATTGTATTGATTGGAAACTCAAATACATGTGTGGGTACATAGACAACACTGTGTCCCTAGTAAGCCTCTAGTTGACTAGCTCGTTGATCAAAGATGGTTAAGGTTTCCTAGCCATTGACATGAGATGTCATTTGATAACGGGATCACATCATTAGGAGAATGATGTGATGGACAAGACCCAAACTATAAACGTAGCATATGATCGTGTCAGTTTATTGCTATTGTTTTCTGCATGTCAAGTATCTGTTCCTATGACCATGAGATCATGCAACTCCCTGACATCGGAGGAGTACCTTGTGTGTATCAAACGTCGCAACGTAACTGGGTGACTATAAAGGTGCTCTACAGGTATCTCCGAGGGTGTCTGTTGGGTTGGCATGGATCAAGACTGGGATTTGTTACTCCGTATGACGGAGAGGTATCTCAGGGCCCACTCGGTAATACAACATCACAATGAGCCTTGCAAGCAATGTGACTAAAGTGTTAGCCACGAGATCTTGTATTACGGAACGAGTAAAGAGACTTGCCGGTAACGAGATTGAACTAGGTATAGAGATACCGACGATCGAATCTCGGGCAAGTAACATACCGAAGAACAAAGGGAACATCATACGGGATTAACTGAATCCTTGACATAGAGGTTCGACCGATAAAGATCTTCGTAGAATATGTAGGAGCCAATATGGGCATCCAGGTCCCGCTATTGGTTATTGATCATAGAGGTGTCTCGGTCATGTCTACATAGTTCTCGAACCCGCAGGGTCTACACACTTAACGTTTGGTGACGATTAGTATAGTTGAGTTATTGTGTTGGTGACCGAAGGTTGTTCGGAGTCCCGGATAAGATCCAGGACATGACGAGGGTCTCCGGAAGAGTCCGGAGGTAAAGATTAATATATGTGATAATAGTGTTTTGATCTCCGGAAAGGTTCCGGAATTCACCGGAAAGGGTTCCGGGTGTTTACCGAAGTGTTCGGGTGCAGCAACACTTTATATGAGCCAAAGGGGTAAAGCCCATGAGGTATTGGAAAGTGCAAAAGGAAGTTTTGCTACTGCCTTAAGCGGTACTACCGCTGGTAAAGGCAGTACTACCGCGTAAGCGGTACTACCGCTTGTTGGAAGCGGTACTACCGCTTGTGTGAAGCGGTACTACCGCTCAAGCGGTACTACCGCTCGTGAGAGGTACTACCGCATGTGCGCGGTACTGCAGGGATCCGAGTTGGACTCTTTCCCTGCGGGCCAAACCGACCTTGTGTGGGCAAAACCGACCTGAAGGAGGCTTTTACTCCAAGTTTAGACCCCAAGGCTCAACATATAAATAGAGGGGCAGGGCTAGCACACGGGACACATTAAGATTTCCCAAGCCGTGTGTCGGCAACCCTAACCCTCTAGTTCTCCCGTCATAATCTCCGTAGTGCTTGGCGAAGCCCTGCAGAGATTGTTCCTCACCAACATCACCACGCCGTCGTGCTGCCGGAACTCATCTACTACTTCATCATCGCTCGCTGGATCGAGGAGGTGAAGGCGTCATCAAGCCGTACGTGTGTTGAACGCGGAGGTGCCGTCCGTTCGGCACTAGTTCGTGATCGGATCGAGGGACGACTTGCGATTTGGATCGCGGAGACGTTCGACTACATCAACCGCGTTTCTTAACGCTTCCGCTTAGCGATCTACAAGGGTATGTAGATTCACTCTCCCTCTCGTAGATGCTCATCACCATGGATAGATCTTGTGTGTGCGTAGGAAAATTTTTGTTTCCCATGCAACGTTCCCCAACAAATGGCCCAAATTTTGTGGAGACCAATAATTTGGGCATATGGAGGAACTGTATAAATTACATACCATTTTCATAAATAAAAATGGTACTTCCTTCACAGTGCTCCAATCTGGACAGAAACTTAATAAATTTACTGAGGGAGTTTGGCACAATGGAATGGGCTGGTTTTTGGTGTGCAAGGGTAATATCTCATAATGAATCACCCTGCAAAATTTCAGCCCAAGGAGATCAAGGAATCAAGCACTTCCTTTGCAAACAGGAAATCTGGACCGAATTTGCAAAGGGATGTTGTGCTCAAATTTTGAATTGTGGAACTTGATATTTTGATGGAAATGGTGAATATATGGATTGGGAAAGCTCCATAAATTATTTGGGATTTTTCCTAGCTACCAAAATGGTAGTTCCTTTGGAAAGGCCCCAAATGGAGATATTGGCTTTAAATAGGAAAATGCAATTTACCCTATTTAATTGTGGCCAATATTTTTATGTGAGCTCAATATGATCACAAAGAATATCTCCACAAGTTTTCATGAACTTTGGATATGGATAGATAATTTCCTGGATTTATTTCCTCATGAAGGCAGAAAAAGGAATTAATTCTAGATGAGAAATATTGCATATGACTTGGCAATATTTTTGCACATCTAGGGTTTATGAGTGAAGGAAGATCTCCGGAAATTTTGGGAGGATTAACAGAGCAAGGAAAATGATAGCTCCTTTGTAAACACAAAGGCAGGATTTCCAGTTCCGATATTTTGGAACCAGGGTTTGAATGAGATTCAGGGTTTACTGGCAGGAGCTTGACTGGCACAAGAGCATAAGAAGGCACTGAGAGGTTGAGGATTGTCTGGATTCACCTGGTCATTCACCAGATTCCAGAGGAAAAATTTGGGAGAGGAAAGCTAGGAAGGAATAACAGCACAAAAATCGATAACCCGATTTTTGGGGTGTTACAGTCCGCGCCTCTTCGGCGTCCTTGCTAATCTTCAAGAGCTCGGCGGACTGATCCGAAGTCTTTTGCTCAAGGACCTCACACTTGGTGATGGCGTCCTTGAGCTCCTGTTTGACTTCGGATACCCGAGCCTCATGCCGGCGCCGAGCAACCTGTTCGGCCTCCAAATCGGCAGCCGCTTTCTCAGTGGCCGCCTTGCCCGCCGCAGCCTCTCTCTGGGCTTCGGTGAGCGCTGCCTTGAGGCTCTCAACCTCAGTAGCACCAACCGTTGATGCAAATTTTCAAAAGTAGACAAAATATATCAGGTGTCATCCCTGACTGTTCTAAATCCGAACTATTACAATGTTCGGTCATATATACCTTGCGTTTCTTCAAACCGCTTGTTGACGCGGTCGATCTCCTCATCGGCGACTCGGAGTTTCTGATTTAACTCAGAAATCTCCGTGGCGTTTGACGCCGTGGCCAACATGGAAGCCTGTCGCATCAAGACACAACAAATTACTTATCCGAAGAGTGCGATGATCGATCCTTTGTCCGGTTCTTTTTGAACCAGACAAAGTCTCATGGGCTATTGTGTATATAAAGACAGGCATAATCAACTTATTTCTTTTCTAAATAAATATAAAAAATATATAAATGCATTACATCGCCTACCTCGAAGCCGGTTAGCAGGATACCGAAGGCGTCATTCAGTCCGCAGTTGGCGGACCGAATGTTCTCCATCACCGTACCCATCAGGGTACAGTGTTCTTCTACAATGGAGGCACTTTCCAGTGCTTCCTCCAGGGCATCCGGCGCCCCAGACACCACTGGCTCGGTGGAGGGCGGCGCGGGAGACTGAGCCCTGACCCTTTCGCGGGCCGGGGACTGTGTCGTCAGCTCCGGAGTCCTGGTGGGCTCCGGAGTAGTGCTCGGCGGAGGCCCGGATTGGCCGGGCTCTCCCTCTTCACGTGCCAGAGGGGATTTCTCCCCCTGGTCTTCGGCGGTAGAGGTACGCACCTCGGCCATTATTTTGTCAGCCCCACCCGCCGTTTCCTGGCCGGGAGCCGTCCTTTGAGACGACACCTCGGCATCCTCTACAGTGGCAGGAGGTGGGGACCGCGGTGGTGTCCCGCTCACCGCCATGTCAGTGGGCGGAGAGCTCCCCTCCGACAGTGGTTTGGCAGGGAACGCACACGGAGGGCTGTAACAAAAATAACAAATGATTGATCAAGTTAAAAAGATAAGAACACAATAAAAGTAGGTGTTCGGACTCATACGTTGTGGCCAGGGGCTTAACCCTGGCATTCCGCTTGGGAACACCCTCGGACGCTACGGACCCCGCTTCGGAGTCCGAGCTGTCAGGGAGGATAAGCTTCGGCCTCTTTTGGGCGGCTTCCTCGGTGTCTTCGGCCACCGCCCTCTTCTTTGGGCGAGGGGAATCGCTCCCCTCTCCCTCTTCCTCTTCCTCTTCGCCCCCCTCGTGGGCTGAGGGGGCGTCGGTCTCCCCGGACTTGGTTTTCGGAGGACCCCTTGAGCGGAGGCCACCGTGGGCCTCCTCTGTCTTCTTCTTCTTGGGCTTATTTTCGGGGGCCTTATAAGGTGCCGGTACCAGCATCTTGGACAGCTGGGGTGTCCTTGGATCTTCGGGCAGCGGAGCCGGACTATTGATCCGTTCCGCTTTGGCCGTCCAGTTCTGCGATTAGAAGGGAAGACCGAAGTCAGTTATCAAATCGTAGTAAATGATATTCGGATTTGTGTTCGGACAGGGTGTGCTTACCTCCCTCGCCAGGCTGGAGGCGTCAGGCCCGATGTCTTCGTCCTCCTTCGGCCACTCCTTTTGGGACTTGAACAACAACTTCCATATATTTTTGTGCATAGTGCTGTAGAAGTGCTGCACGGTCCTAGGGTCTTCGGGCTTGAACTCCCACATGGGGGACGCCCAAAGTTGGCAGGGAAGGAGGCGGCGGAAAAGCATCACCTGAACCACGTTGGTCAGGGCTGTGTTGCCGGCCACCATATTGGACACGCACTTTTGGAGCATCTTCACCTCGGTCTGGGACCCCCATTCGAGGCCCTTCTCGTTCCATGAGGTGAGCCTCATACGGGGTCCAGATCTGAAAGCAGGAGCCGCCGCCCAGTTAGCGTTGCGGGGCTCGGTGATGTAGAACCACTCCTGCTGCCAAACCTTGACAGTGTCGATGAAGGCGCCTTTGGGCCAAGTGGCGTTGGTGAGCTTGCTCACCATGGCCCCGCCGCAATCCGCCTATTGGCCATCGACCACCTTCGGCGTGAGATTGAAGGTCTTGAGCCATAGGCCGAAGTGTGGAGGGATTCGGAGGAAGGCATTACACACGACTATGAAAGCCGAGATGTGAAGGATAGAGTTCGGGGCTAGATCGTGGAAATCTAGTCCATAGAAAAACATGAGACCCCGAAGAAAGGGGTGGAGAGGAAAGCCGAGCCCTCGGAGGAAGTGGGGGATAAACACCACCCGCTCCCCAGGCTTCGGCGTGGGGATGCCCTGGTTTTCCTCCGATGCTCGGTGCTCGATGGCCGGTGACAAGTAGCTAGCGAGCTTGAGGTCCTCGATGTCCTTCGTGGTGATGGACAAGGCCTCCCACTTTCCCTTCGAGCCAGCTCTGGCCATGGGCAAAGGGCGGAGGTTGCGAAGGAGAAGCTTGAAGCTGTGGGCACTGGAGCTCCGGAAGATTTGGGAAGCAAGGAAGAGATGGGAGCGTGAGGTGAAAAGGGGTTATCTTCCCCCCTCTTATAGGCTATTAAAATACCAAGCGTCCCTCCACCGCGCCGCAAACCTCGCTTCTTCCCAACGAACTCGTGACATAATGCACGGTTGGGTAACCCAAATATCATTGATGAGTATCCCATAAAGGGCGGGCACGATCGCTATGTTGATGGGACATGCCAATGGAGGCTTGGCCTCGAACCGCGAAACGAGGGCGCACAATGGTTCTGTGTTTAAAGAATAGTTGTGTCGTTCCACTAAAAACTGTTAGTAAAAAAGATGTTGTTCTCACTTGGACGTTTGGCCTTCACGGTCAATGGTTATTAGCTCGGAGCCGGATACAAGCCCTTTTATGCAGGAATTGTGCTCAGAGTTCGGAGGAGGAAGGAACTCGCCTTGCAACGCCGAAGACAGTGCGGATTCCGGATACATCATCATTGAAGGCTAGTTCAAGGGCTATTGAGGGAGTCCTGGACTAGGGGGTCCTCGGGTGTCCGGCCCGATCGTCATGGGCCGTACTGTTGGGCCGCGGTGAACAAAGCAGAGGGTTGCCCCCGTGTCCGGATGGGAATCTTATCATCTTAGTATGTACTGCACGGAAAGTTTTAGTGTCCAGGCGTAGTTATTCCTTTCTCCGTAACCGACTATGTGTAACCCTAGGCCCCCCTGGTGTTTATATAAATAGGGAGGGTTTAGTCCGTAGAGGAAGAGAGAACAACAATAGGCATACCTCTTAGGGTTTAGCTACACGATCTCGAGGTAGATCAACTCTTGTAACCATCGTCTACATCGAATATAATCAAGAAGGACGTAGGGTTTTACCTCCATTAAGAGGGCCCAAACCTGGGTAAATACTGTGTCCCTTGTTTCCTGTTACCCATTGATCCTAGACGCACAGCTCGAGACCCCCTACCCGAGATCTGCCGGTTTTGACACCGACAGTTACTCCACCGCCATCTGTTTCCGCTCTGATGGAGGGCCACGTGGGGGACACGGCACTGGAATTCATCGTCAGGCTGCGTGAGGCCCCACGCGGCCGTCTTCGTCTTCTCGAGCCATTTGCAAGGGTGTTGGAGATCGACCAGCCGCCGGGTTTGAGGCTACACATGAGGGGTTGCTATAATGGCAGCACGTGGGTGAACACCGAGTTCCTCGCACCTCATGTCATGCTCCTCCGGCGTGGCTGGAAGACCTTTGCACGTGCCCATAGACTGACGGAGGGGCACGTTCTTCACTTCAAGATGATGGAGGCCGACCTGCTCTCCATCAAGGTCTTCGAGCGCTCGGGTGTTCGATTAGGGTGCTGCGCGGAGAGTTCGACCGATGACGAAAGCTCCTCCTCGAGCGATAGCGACGAGGAGGTCACCGTTGTTGAGGACGACGGCGACGGGTCCGGCCGAACGCCGGTCGCACCATCACCGTCAGCCAGGCACCGGCACCACCATCATCTGCACCTGGTCTTCTCCCCGGCAGAGTGATTTGCCGGGGGTTCCAGGCGCAGATGCCTTCGCCTCCTCCAACAGTCTTCCAGCTGGATCCTGACAGGCTTCCTCGTGGACTCCGGCTTCGTCTTCCCTGCCGGTGTTCCTATCTTGGCGCGTCCCTCTGGTCCTGGCGGGGGTGACCAGGGCATCGCCTGGCTGCTCCTTCCGTCCTTCCCCCTTCACCCCCTTGTTAGGGAGGCGTTCTCCCGACCTTGTCGGGCGGCGTCTCTCTGATCCTGACGGGGTCAGGCTGGGCTTCTGCCCAGGCGCTCCTTTTGCCCTCTTGTCGTCTCTATCCACCTACTAGGAGGAGAGGGACAAGAAAGGGATTACGGGGCACTTATCTTTTTTAGATCTAAAACATGTAGGCATTTGCCAATCTTTAGTTCAAATTATGTAACCCCCTGCCCATGCTTGTACTCTGTATGACTTGTACTTGTTGATCAGCGTATCAGTGAAAAAGAGTGCTTGCCGGGTATTCGCGCATGTGTAAGGTCCATGCTAAGGAACGATTCCTTATTACTTCCAAGTAAACAAAGTTTCCCGGCAGCACATCTTGCCGCTCCCCCCTTCTACTACTACTACGCTCTCGCCTTGGCGAGGGTAGGAGCGAAGATGGGAGCAGGCCCTTCGCCCGCCTCCTTCCAACTGTCACTACGACCAACTCTTGATCAAAGAGACTTCGGTCTAGAAAGGAGGGAGCACAGAAGTTTAGGAGCAACCAAGATTTCATACGCTCAAGTTTTTCACAGAGAGGCACATCATGAATGGCGAGGTGAACTTATCTGTGTCTGCTGTTCCTGGTAGCGATGGGCTGCCGAGGGCTAATGCGCTGGTTCGCCCCTTTCTCCTTCCGGGAAGTTTTACCACGGCAGAGGCATAGCTGTGAACCAAAGAGGCACAAGGGGGAGAACAACAGCATATGATTTCTTTGTAAAGGATTAGCTAGCTCATACTAAGCATTATTTTAATCCTATCAAAGAGATGCTCAAGCTAAACATGCATGCAAGTTCCTAGGGCGCCAGCGCTTCGTTTTATTGTCTTTGCACAGGGTCTGTGCCTGGCTTTGTACAAAGGGTCACATGCGCATCGGCAAAGCTTGTACAAAAGGTGGTCGCCGGGACCGAGCCCGGCAACCGCGCCTTACGGGTAGAACTTGCGAAGATGCTCAATATTCCATGAGTTTTGCACCGTAATGCCATCTTCGGTCTCCAGACGGACTGCGCCAGGTCTGGTGACTCGTACTACCCGATAAGGGCCTTCCCACCTCGGCGTCAACTTGTTCGAACCCTTGGCGGATTGAATGCGCCTAAGGACAAGGTCGCCTTCCTCAAGGCTCCGGGCGCGCACACTGCGGCTATGATAGCAGCGCAGGGCTTGCTGGAATCGTGCAACACGTACAGCAGCCCAGAGACGATCTTCCTCGAGGTGCACATCATCGTCATGCCGTAGCTGCTCCTGCTCTACTTCATCGTAGGCAAGTACTCGAGGTGACCCGTATATGAGTTCCGTGGGGAGCACTGCTTCTGGCCCATATACAAGGGAGAAGGGAGTCTGGCCGGTGGCTCGATTCGGTGTCGTACGGAGGGACCAAAGAACCATCGGCAGCTCGTCGATCCAATGTCTGCCGCACTTTTGCAACTTATCGAAAGTTCTCGTCTTGAGCCCTCGCAGCACTTCAGCATTCATCCTCTCAGCTTGTCCATTGCTCCGGGGATGAGCAACAGAAGCAAAAGAGACCTTGCTCCCAAGGCTTTGGATGTATTGTGTGAAGGCGCGACTCGTGAATTGGGTGCCATTATCGGTGATCACCTTGGCGTGTACTCCAAAACGGCATACCAATCCTTTCAAGAACTTGATAGCTGACGGTGCGGTCACCTTCCTCACTGGCTCTACTTCCGGCCACTTTGTAAACTTGTCGATTGCCACGTACAAGAATTCAAAGCCCCCGGCAGCACGGGGGAAGGGGCCCAAGATGTCGAGCCCCCAGACCGAAAATGGCTAGGATAAAGGGTCGTTTGGAGAGCTTGAGCTGGTTGATGGATGTTCTTGGAGTGGAACTGGCAGGCTTCACACCTGGCGACCAGTTCAGTGGTGTCTTGGAGGGCTGTGGGCTAGTAGAAACCCTGTCGGAAAGCTTTTCCGACCAGGGCTCTAGATACAAGGTGGGAGCCGCACACGCCCTTGTGTATCTCTGCCAGCAGCTCCGGTCCAACTTCCCGGCAGATGCATTTCAATTTCACACCGTTTGGTCTTTTTCTGTATGGAGTGTCATCGACAAACTGATACATATTTGACCTCTGGGCTACTCTTTCAGCTTCTTCTTGCTCTTCGGGAAGTTCTCCTGTTTGAAGGTAGTGGACTATATGCCGCGCCCAAGTTGGAGCCTGAGGCTCAACAACAAGGACCAATGGCATCTCTTCGTTTGTGGGAGCGCTTACCTCGACCGCAAGAACCTGTGGTTCCGCGGGAGGGGGCTGCTCACCATCCGAAGTAGAGCTGTTCCCGGTAGCCTCTCTACCCGCGGCTTCGGGAAGCTCTGCCGGGAGATACTTGCCGGAGTCCAACTTCCTCTTTTTCTAGCCATCGTTGAAGGGGACACTGATGGTTGGGTTAAGTGGAGGACAAAAATCCCTGGTTCCACAGGGAGCTTTTGTGCAGCGCACTTTGATAGGTGATCAGCAATGCTGTTTTCCGCACGTGGCACGTGCTCTGTTTGCAGCCCATCAAAATGCTCCTCCAGCTTTCTTACTTCCTCCACATATGCCTCCATCAATGGGCTCTGGTAGTCCTTATTGACTTGTCTCACCACAAGTTGTGAATGGCCGCGGATGATCAATTTCTTGATTCCCAATTCCACCACGATCCAGAGCCCGGCAAGGAGCCCTTCATACTCAGCGGTGTTGTTGGTGGCTTTCTCCCGGGGAAAGTGCATTTGGACCACATATTTGAGATGCTCTCCGGTGGGCATGACGAGGAGCACACCAGCCCCGGCGCCCTGTAGTGAGAAAGCACCATCAAAATACATGACCCATTCCTGAGGCGCTTCCCTGCCAGGGAGAACTGTCTCTGGTGTTTCCTCATCTGGAGTGTGCGTCCACTCTGCAATGAATTCTTCCAATGCTCTGCTTTGAATAGTTGAAGTGCTCTCATATTTTAAACCAAAGCTCGACAATTCTAGTGCCCATTCAACTATCCTGCCAGTGGCTTCAGGGTTCTTAATATGCGCTGCAGTGGGAAACGGGTGACAACTGTGATCTCGTGGGCTTGGAAGTAATGGCGCAATTTCCCCGCGGAGCAGACGAGGCCATCGACGTCTCGACGGGCTCGTTGGCATGTTGCTCTTGCTGTGGCTGCCTCCGGACCTGCTGCCGTGGAGGGGACTACACCGTTTCTGTGGCCCCCTCAACACGGGCATCAACCCTGGCCGCCGCAGCCGTTCGCGGGTGCTACGATGGTTCTGCCTGCCGCGGTCCTCCAGCTTCAGCGAAGCCGATCAAACTCTGGATAGTGGCCCTCCACTCATCCATCTGATCAGCTGCTGGAAGAAATCTGAGCAAGAATTGAGCTCGCGCCATGGCTTCCGTAGCTGTGCTCGGCATAGCTGACGAGGCGGACCGCGACGTCGCTCGACTCCTGGTAGAACCAGCAGGAGCGTCGCCGCGCTCACGCTGCCGTGAGCCGGTCGCCACGACAGGTTCATGATGAGCGGGCTGCGTTCGGGGGTTGGCAACCCCGTTCCGCTCGTCTTGCTCTGGACGAGGTGCATGCCCAGTAGCTGCGCCAACGGCAGGCGCTGCTAGAGGTTCTCGACTCGCGCCACAGCGGGCGTCATTGCTGTGGCTGCGCCCGCTAGCGTGGCGGGGAGGTTGAGGCTGAGCGTTCCCTCCACCCGCGGCCTATGGGTTATGGCCGTCGAAGTGTTGTTGATGTTGTCCACCCCCGGCGCCTCCTGCCCCAGCTTCGGCCACGGGGGACACGACAATGGCACCGCCTGTACCGGCCATGTCGCCCGCGACGCCCGCCTCTCCCAACGCCGCCGTGGTGTCTGCTGTGTCCGCGGCCGCGTGCGAGGGAGCCTTCGAAGTGGAAGAGTGCGCGGTCGCGTTGGGCTTCTTCTTGGGCGCCATGGATGAAAACAGTGATGATGATGACGATGTAAGCGCGCTTCACAACCTCGGGTTCGCGCAAGCGACGCCCCCCTACCTGGCGCGCCATAGATGTCGTGGGGGAACACGATCACCTATGGGGCCCCTTGGCCCCTTTGTGGTTCGGCAAGGGGGAGGTCACGTTGCACAAAGAATGGAGGCCATGACACAGCGCGGCGATGATGACTCGGGTGGTTTTTACCCAGGTTCGGGCTGCTGTGAAGCGTAAAACCCTACTCCTGCTTTGGTGGATTGAGTGGAAGAACACAACGAGCACGCAGCGCTCACACCCGGCAAGGTGGCCTCGGGAGAGCAGCTACGCGCGTATAAGTGTGCAAGGGTCCGAATCCTTCTCTAGGTTGCCTTGGACCTCCTTTTATAGTCCAAGGGGTAACCACAATGGCAAAACAGTCATTATCCTATGATTAGATAGCGAACAGTGCTATCATACCTAACTCTGGCAGTTAGGACAAAACGCATTAAATGCGCCGCTAGGTGTCCTGCTGTGGATGAAGCCCGGCAAGCCTGCCGCGCCGCTTAATTACCTTTTGCTTATCATCTTAACACGCCTCTGGACGGGTGTCAAATGGACATGATTTGTCTTCCAATGGACCGCCACGTGCTCAGTGGAAGCCACTTAATCGCTTAGGGGCTCGACACCGCATCGATAAGTGACTTGCGTCGTTGTGCGGTGGAGCGGTGACGCCTTGGCGGGGATCTTGGTCTTGGCGACCCCGGCAAGCTTGCCGGGGCTTATCTTGGGCTTGCTTCCGGGGCAGCCTCGACCTGGCCGAGCTCTCCTGCTCGGTAAGGGAGACCCTCCCAGGAATATATCTTGCTGCCTTGATATTCTTGATGCGCTCCTTGATCTTACGATGAGCGGCTTCTCTGGCCTGGTCTTGCGATATATATCGGTGCTGGGCGTGTGATCTTTGGTATGCCTATGCATAAGTCTGGTCAGCAAACGTGGGTGTTTGTTGCACCGACAATATGTCACAAAAAATATATTATGTTTCACTCAAAATATATTCCTTGGCTGTTTTGATGAGGCGAGGGAGGGATGTGGTTGGTTTCAAGATACTAAGGGGTTTTCTGCAAATTGGAGCAGATAAGTGGCCTATTGTTGCAAAAAGGCCACAACTTACCTCATAGTCGTTAGATGCAGATCTAGTGGTCAGAAATGACGGATGGCAGACTCTCCATCATCACCAACTGAGTCTTTTATAGGTGTAGAGATATATAGTACTACATAGTATATACTACTACTCACGTCGGAGGAGTGCGAAACACAGCAGCCCAGTGAACCAGCAGGCGATAGGCCATAGAAAACAATGTGGTGATATGGCCATAAAAAATAATGTACTACGGTCCAATCTCTAGCATGTACAGTACTCCTCCTCTTCCTCCTCCTCTCGGTTCATCGCCATCATACTTTCCCCATTCCTATGTTTTCAGTATCCTGCGAATCAAAGAGGCCCTTAGACTGGTTTAGGTCCGGTCATTTTTTTTCAATGTGTTATGTCCAAAATTTAATGAACGTGCTCCGGTTTCTATGAAAATAATCCGGTTTGCATTTAGTAATTCATTTATTTATTTATTATTCTGTGGGGGGTTTGCATGTAATTCGTCATGTCTGAATGTAAAGTATGCCGGCATGGTTGCATATGCTCCGAGTCGTGCATGCACTACGACCCAGATGCTTTATGTCCCACATGTCAGCGTAAGGAAGCACGTGGAAATAGCCTAGTACATACAGGACAAAAAATGCGTGAAAAATTATGTACTATGAAGCATAGCTGCGGTTCGAACAGGAGACCTCAAGTGATGACAGGTATAGGTCGCACGCACCTAACTAGTGGTACTAGACGTACGAGTACTCAGTACTCCTATTCTATCAACATGAGTCCCATCTGACAACAGCGTCTGTGCTACAGCTAGCTCTTCTCCCTCGTTTCTTTCTTCTAATTCTAACTCAGCCGACGCACGGTGGGCGGGGTGGGGATTTGCCGATAGTCGGTTTGCTCAACTGCGCCCCACCTGACAGTGAAAATGCTAAGACAACAAGCGTTCCCTAGCTTGAGCGGCGTGCCCGACAAACTGTGTGGGCGTGCGATGCGAACGCGGTAGTCTTTACCTTTTTAACTTGTACTACTGGATAGAAAATGCAAGACAATGCGCGCTGAGCGGTGGGCCGGAACGACAGTGTGGGGTGCGACGCGAATGGCACAGGCGTGATGTACTTGTTCCACTTTCTCATTTTGAACTCGTGACATGTAGGAACGCTCAGTTTGAATAGTATAAGTTTGGTTGTCGTGCTAATATATATACTCCCTCCATGTAGGTTGGGTCTCATACTTAATGCTGAAGTCAAAATTTGGCACAAAACACGATGGTGACCAGTCTACCTCCGTCCTGGTTTATTGGTCCCCATCGTAATCTGTGCCAAATTTTGACCATAAATTTGACTAACAAAATATTCATGCATGTCACCAAAATTATATCATTGAAAACTATGTTCAAATACGAATCCAACGATATAATTTTTGTTGACATGCACTAATATTTTGTCAGTTAAATATTTGGTCAAAATTTAGCACAAATTACAAAAGGGACTAATAAACCAAGACGTAGGTAGTAAACCATGATGAAGACAGTGATACTACATATAATTAACGCCAAATAAGAGCAAGGGATCACACATGTCATTTACGACTAGAATAAAAATCCCATACGCTAACACATTAAGGCCATGAGGCGATGCAGTGCTGGTTACAGAAGGCAAGAACAAAGATGCATCCATCGACGACCTCCTCCTCCTCGACTCAGGGCACCGGCCCACTGAACGGCGGCTAAGTAGCAGTGGCTTTCGTGGCCAGGTCAACGTGCTGCTGAACAATGGCGTCCAAAGATTCCAGCCGGTCGAAGAAGGCCAACGTCTTTCTGTCCTCCCTGGCCTTGTAGTGGCCTATGTAGATGATTTCCTCGTAGATGTGGATGTGTAGATTGAGGGTTTCTTGCATGGTGAGGCGCTGCATGGCGAGCGCGGCCTCGAGGTGCACATTCTTCGTCGCAACCTCCGCCTACTGCAGGGCCACCAGTGCTCAAAAAAGTTTGTCACCATGGAAGCCGATGAGGGTGGCAGGCAACGAGGAGCTTGGGCGCGCGGGATGGAGGAGTACCGCAAGGTCGTCCGCGTGCTTCTTGATGGCGGTGAACTTGCGGATGGAGCAGACCATCATCTCGTTCATGCGAGAGGCGAAGCCGGCTTCGACGAGGGCTGTGACAATCGACGGTCGCCAGCACCGTCTGGAAACGCTGCGCGGTGCGAGGCCGCAAGCCGGCATCTTGGATGATCTGGCACAGCCGACTGCCACTCGCGTCCATCGACGCCATGGGTGCTTGTGGCTTCTGGTCACTTGGTCTTGGTCTTGGATTGGAGTGAGCAGTGTTGCGCAGAGACTAGGAGTAGATGGATTGGAGTGGTGGGGTGCCTTTATATGAGAGTCCAAACTACGTTGCATTCACATCGTGCTGGCTCCATTCTACTTCTCCAATTAATTCCCTCTGCATGCTAATTGAATGAGGATGCATCATTGACCTTTTCAACGTTTCGGGAACCGCTACCCTCTCCCTCGTTGGCATTCAAGGCATATCAACGTAAATGCGTGTCAAAAAGAGACTAGTCATTAGTAGTAGTACTACTACATTGTGCACCGCGACCAAGGCGGAGAGGAAAATGAGAGAACTTAATATTTATTTGCTAGTTAATACCATTGCATGCAACGAACTAACCGCTGCATGCCGTGCTAGGTAGTCTCAAGGCATTAAAAACATACACAGCCCACGTCTCTTATTGGTTCATTCCTATTCATGTCTAGAAACAAGAAACATGGTTGGGTTTGTTTGGGATTATTTGATTTTCGTAAGATGACTATAACTAGCAATTGCCACAATAACCATAAGATCTGCATACGACGGTGGCACCTATTGGACGCAAATAGCAATAGAAAAGAATTGCCACAAAACTGCCACACCACGCCCCTCCCCTACACATAAGACTGCCACGCGATCGTTCGCAACTGCCACGTTCGGGTTGCACTTGGCTCTTCGCCTCTTTGAGAAGTCGAACAATGATGTTATTACTTCTACAGTACCGAATCAAATGCTGCATGTCCACCGCGTGGGGGAGGGAGAGCTTGTTGTAAGCAAAAGCTTCTCCTCGTCCTGCGAGCCATCGCGCACATGGGCAAGGGAGAGGGCGTAGTAATCAATCTTCTCCTTGTTGTATGAGTTGACATGGCACGTCAAAGCAGTACACTCAATTTTTTCAAAAAGTTGTGTTTACCTATGCATTAATTACAATGCATGCATGCCGTGGGTTTCCTGTTGATCCTTGCATCTGTTGATTTAATGCACCTTGAAGTATGAACATGTGATGGTAAACTTGTCACAGTGGAGAGCACCTCTAGTGTTTGGAGGCAGCACTACCTCTAACATGGGCCCCACAAGCTTCCCTCTAAAGCTTGGCTAAAAGACCCGTAGTGTATAATATTTGCTGCAGCCTCTAACATTTACCCCACCACAAGTAAAAATATATATTCCTCACTTGACTAGATAAGCGTGCAAACTACAATCACCAGGATGACAGGTAGGGCCAGAAGATTATTTTAATCAAAAAAATGCTTGGATACGGCCTCTTAGCATGGAGGCGACTCCAACGATTTTAAGCTTAGAGGTATGGTTTGCAGTGTATGGCATCGGCTTCTAAGGCTTAGAGGCAGCAAAAACAAAACATGGTGGATGCCCAACATACAAGGTACTCTAGGATATATTACTAGTACCTCCATAGTAGGTAGTAGTACAATAATGGAGAGTAACTTTACAAGTAACATAGTACTACACGCTATCTTAGCCTATGTTACTACTACCTCCCCTACACATGAAACTGCCACGCGAGCGTTCTGGTTGCGCTTGGCTCTTCACCTCTTCGGGAAGTCAAACAATGATGGTACTACTATAGTGGAGTAGTATGCTTCTGGACATCTGACATCAAATGAACTGCTGCATGTCCACCGCGTGCGGGAGGGAGAGCGTGTAGCAAAAGCTTCTCCTAGTCCTGCGAGCATGCATGCCGTGACTTTCCTTTTGATCCTTGCATGTGTTGATTTAGTGCACCTTGAAGTAGTACGAGAGATGGTGGTAAAACTTTCTAATGCCCCGGCCCTAAAGCGAGAGATGGTGGTGCACGAGGAGGGCGATATCATGCCAACGGAACAAGACCCGACGACGGAGGTCTCCATGGACCTCACCTTACTCCACTGCCCCTTGTGCCTCCGCCCCTTGAAGCCTCCAGTGTACGAGGTTTGAATATATCTCATCCGTTCGGCTGATCGAGCAAGGTGCAGGTTTCTTGATTGATGTGGTGTTCGATTGAATTGTGCAGTGCAGGGGAGGGCACCTGGCCTGCGCGGACTGCCGCGCCGAGCGCCCCGGGAACCAGTGACAATGCCAGAAGTGCGAGCATGGTGGCGGCTTTGACGTGTGCAATGCCAGAAGT
Organism: Elymus sibiricus; assembly: GCA_039707655.1. Classification (NCBI taxonomy): domain Eukaryota; kingdom Viridiplantae; phylum Streptophyta; class Magnoliopsida; order Poales; family Poaceae; genus Elymus; species Elymus sibiricus. Next base: position 128,945,369 of record CM077666.1, on the reverse strand, counting down.
GCGATGGACACCGTCGTCTCCTCGGTGAGGGTGGAGTGCCCGCACGAAGGCTGTGGGCTGTACGTCACTTACCACAAGCTCGCCGATCACCAGAGCGTGTGTCCGCTCGCGCCCTGCAAATGCCCCGTGCCCGTCTGCGGCTACTAAGGCCTGCCGTCGGTGCTCCCCCACCACATCAGCACCATGCATCCCATGCCAGTGCACAGGATCCAGTACGGCAAGGTGCTCCAGCTGGAGGTGCCGGTGTCAGAGCCGCGGCGCTTGCTGTTCGTGGAGGAGGATGGCGGCGCATTTTTTGTGGTCGACGGCGTGCTCGACATCAGCGCGCCCATCGCCGTGTCGGTCGTCTGCATCAGAGCGGGGGCATCCCCACTGCCGCACTACGCGGCCAGGGTGTGGGCGAACGGCCTGTCGGGGGAGCCCAAAGGCAGGACCGATGCCGTCAAGGTGGAAATTGAGGTGACAAGCAGCAAGGAGCCCGGCGGTCGCCGTGGAGGAGCTGACCTTCTTCACAGTGCCGCCCAAGCTGCTGGCCGGGGCTGGGTTGTCGAGGACGGTGTCCCTCCACATTCAGATTGACAATCTCACCTTCTAAATGATTCTAAGGTGCCTTCTATTTATCTTAGTAATATGATAATATAGGGTTTAGCTTGGTCTACTTTACCTTAAGAGATGGTGGATTTTGGTGGCGATGCAGCAATTACTTCGACATCAGATCAGCAGTTGCAGTAATTCCCAACAGTCGAAGGATATTTTGTGTCTGTTGGATATAAGATCCTTTGGGTAAGAAGTAAACCTAATTATAAGATGCTTATATGCTTGTTTGTTGAGGAAGTGTTGCATACTTCTACGAGTTGACGCGACACATCAAAGTAGTAGTACTAATAGTAGTACTCACCCGACTGCGCTCCAGGCAGACGCTCGTGTCCTATTGGTGCCGTGTGCGGCATGCACAATAACCAAAACCTCGCGCCTCCAGCTGAGCCTCCGCGTTTTGAACTTTTCAATCTCAAGGCCAAGGTGCAACGTGAACCTTTGATAGAGCCAATCGGATGGTTGAGAACACATTCGTAGCTACAGATGCGTGTGTGAGAGAGGACGAGTGCGTGCGTGCACCTCTTCTCTTCGTGTACAACGTACTAAACGTAGAGTACAAGTGTATGTTGGTGGCATCGACCTAGAGAGCTAGAGATGGTGTGTGCGACAAGTCCTGAGAGACGAGGTGTGTGCGTGGGAAAGAGGGATAGAGATGATATGTGTTGATGTAATGCGCGTGAAAAAAGACTAGTCAATAGCTCACCACGAGGCTATTCCCGGCGAACGCCCCAATAACCGTAAGATCTGCATCCGACAGTGCCAGTTATTGGACGAAAACAGCAGTAAAAAAGAAGTGCCATGGCATTTTACAAAACTGCCACACCACGCCCCTCCCCTACCCATGAAACTGCCACACGAGCATTCGCAACCGCCATGGTCTGCTCCTTGGTGCGATCTACTTTTTTTTAAAAGGGATCTACAATATTATTAAAATGAAATGCCGGGCTTTTGGCGTGCGATAGGCGGGGGATCTTGGCCTGTCGGTTTGCTACTGCTCACATGCGGTCAAACATAACTGATGTACCAAGCCGATGCGCATCTCTTCGATGAGCGGCGGGCCGGACATATCGTTTGTTCATGCTACTACTCACAAGCGATTGCACATGTCAGGGATGTACCAAGCCGATGCGCGTCCCTTCAGTGAGCGGCGGGCCGGACCGACTGTGTGTTGGTGCTCCTGCTTACATGCGGTCGCGCATGTCAGTGACGCACCCAGCCGATGCGTGTCCCTTCGGTGAGTGGCGGGCCAGACCGACCGTTTGTTGGGGAGACGCCAACGTGACGGGCTGTAAGTTTACCGCCTAACTTAATTTGTAAATGGTAACTAGTATTGCTTTGGCTCCATAATGACATCGGTCGATAGAAATCCCCATTACAAAGGCGCCGGTGGTGTTTTTCCAGCGCGGGAAGCGAGGGTTTTTTTATCTTTCTTTCTGAGTGTAGCGGGGGCATGGGAGTTTGCCCGGTGGTTTACATACGTTTCTCCTTTTTTTTGCAAATTACTTACGTTTCTCGGACTGGTACGTGGGCCCGCGTTCTCAGATCCCATCGTGGCGGAGCCAGACGCCCGCAACCTCTCAGAGCAAAAAATGAGTAGCTGATACGTCTCCAACGTATCTATTATTTTTGCTTGTTCCATGCTATGATATTATTATTCTTGGATGTTTTTATTATCATTTCATACATTTTTATATCATTTTTGGTGACTAACCTATTTACTTAGTGCCACGTGCCAGTTCCTGTTTTCTGCCCTGTTTTTGTTTTACAGAAAATCAATATCAGATAAGATCAAATCGTCCCGAAACTTTTTGGAGATTTTTTTTTCTGGAGATAAGGATCAGCAGGAACTTGGAGGCCAAGGAAGAAACAACTGGAGGGCCCCACATGGCACCAGGGTGCGCCCCAGGGGGGGCGCCCCAGTGCCATGTGGGCCCCTCCCTGCTCCTTTTGCCCTACTTCCACCTCTATAAATTCAGAAGAATTCCAAAAACCCTAGGGGAGAACACGAAATACTTTTTCCGCCGCCGCAAGCCTCTGTTCTCACGAGATCCCATCTGGAGGCCTTCTCCGGTACTCCGCCGGAGGGGGAACTCATCACGGAGGGGCTCCACATCAACCTTGCCGCCTCTCCGATGATGCGTGAGTAGTTCATCATAGACCTACGGGTCCGTAGGTAGTAGCTAGATGGCTCTCTCTCTCTCTCTTTGTGTTTCTCAATACAATGGTCTCCATGATCTTCATGGAGATCCATCCAATGTAATCACTTTGTGCGGTGTGTTTGTTAGGATCCGATGAATTGTGAGTTTATGACCATATCTATCCTTGTTTTATTTGAGTTCTTCTCTGATCTCTTTTATGCATGATTTAGTATAGCCTTGTATTTCTTCTCCGAAGTTTTGGTTTGGTTTGGCCAACTAGATTAGATCTTCTTGCAATGGGAAGAGGTGCTCGGTAATGGGTTTGATCTTGCGGTGCTCAGTCCTAGTGACAGAAGGGGAGTTGACACGCAAGTATTGTTGCCATTAAGGATAACAAGTTGGGATGAATTCTTATTTGCGTTTATCTTGACTACATCATGTCATCGTTCTTAATGCATTACTTCGTTCTCTTGAACTTAATACACTAGATGCATGCTGGATAGCGGTCGATGTGTGAAGTAAGAGTAGTAGATGCAGGCAGGAGTCGGTCTACTTGATTTGGATGTGATGCCTATATCATGATCATTGCCTTGGATAGCATCATAATTATTTGCTTTTCTATCAATTTTCCAACAGTAATTTGTTTACCCACCGTATGCTATTTTCTTGAGAGATGCCTCTAGTGAACTCTGCGGCCCCCGGGTCTACTTTTATCATAAGATCTATCTTGTTTACTTATACAAAAATACCAAAAATACTTGCTGGACTTTTTTATCTTTTATTTATTTATCAATCTATCAATCTATCAATCTATCATATACCATTTAATCTCATTACTTGACCGCCGAGAGATTGACAACCTCTCGTTTGCATTGGGTGCGAGGGTTTGCGTTTTGTGTGTAGGTGCTGTTTACCTGGTGTTGCTTGGTTCTCCTACTGGATTGATAACCTTGGTTTCTTAACTGAGGGAAATACTTACTCTACTATGCTGCATCATCCTCTCCTCTTCGGGGATAAAAATCCAACGCAGTCTACAAGTAGCAGTAGCCCGCTGCTGGCTATTTCTATAATCAGTTTAGAAATTCTCAATTTCACGTGTGACGCGATATTAGCCGTTAATTGATGTTGATCCAACGGTTTAAGTGCCTGGATTCACGTCTACTATAACGTCAGTGTACCCAGCTGTGTCTACGTTCTTCTGGAACCATCAGCACGTCAGTGTGATCAATCCCCGTGGCTTCATTGACCCCCCTCATGTTGTTCATAAATATATCGGAGATATCGATGATGATTGGCTCCTTGGACATGGAAGAGGGCGAGGCCTCCACATCGTGGGTGCCCTCCTCGTAGTGGTGAGTTGCCCACTCCGGGCACCAACCTGCTAGCTCTCGAGTTGAGGTAAGCACGGGCACGCTGAGAAAACACCTCGTAGTCTTCGTCAAAGGCACCAACGGTGGCCTCGAGAAAACGCCAAGAACTGTCGTTTAAAGCAGCCAACCGCGTCGCGGCGTCGGCGCATGAGGCGTTGATGGCGGCCTCGATGCCGAGGTGCTCCTCCAAGATCTGGGGGTCGGCACAAATGGCAGCCAACGCGACCTCATCCGCGCGTGCGACCGCGATTTGTGTAACACCCCGATTTTTGGCCCTTTCTTTTTCTTTTGGTTTTTTTCGAATTTTTATTTGGATTTCTTTTTCCGTGGCTCTGTGGTCTTGAAACCTGGGAAGATCTTCTCTTCTGCCTCTTCCAAGTGGCTTGTCATTCTCAAATCCTTCCCAAGACCATGTCATTTCCATCTTAGCCCAACCCCAATATTTATTTCTTGGGAATATTCCTTTTTCTATTAAAGGAATAACCCTGTTTGCCCTAGGTTGTGAAGCAACCTATATTTCTGCCTCGCCATTAAATCCCAAAAAATTCTCATAAATTCTTTGGATCATATATTCCACTAATATGTCAAAACCCATCCTTGCCTAGGCCAAAAATAATTCAGGAATATTCATTTCCTATTCTGTCCAGCGGGGCACTTTGAGAAGGAAGTGCTATTTATATTTTCCTGATTGCCTTCAAAAATTTTGGGCATTCTTTCATGTCCAAATAATTGCCACATGCCAAAATTCAACTTCATTTGCCAAGTAAATCTTCCTCAGCAAATTTCCAAAGTTTCTAACCAGAGAGAAGCTTTGTGAAGGAAGTACTAGCTAGGATTATCCAAATGAGTTGAAATTTTGGTAGATCATTCATATGATCAAATCATGACTCTCCACCAAATTCAAAATCCATCCAATGATCTATGTGAGCACACCTTCAAATTCTTGATTCTGGTCATAATTTCAGGTTGTGAAGCAACTATATTTTATATTGCTTCATAAAATCTGAAATTAAACCAGGACCTAAATATCCCTTTATCCTTTGAGCATACCAAGATTCACATCAGTTTGCCAATCCATTTTCTCCACAAAATTCCCCCAAGTTTCTGTCCAGTAGAAAGCAGTGTGAAGGAAGTACCATTTTGGTTTATCCAAATGGTATGAAATTTTTACAGTGCCATCATATGACCAAATGATCATTCTTGACCAATTTTCAGCTCAATCCAAGCACCCATGTGAGTGCTACTTCCTGATCTAGATTCTGGCCAATTTTGGCAGTTGTAAAGCAACTGCACTCAAACCTTGTCCAAATGACCTCATAATTCACAGTATCATAGTCCTTTCTACCCTAAACCTCTGTGACATCTTGTTTATCTCATTCATCAACTCCCTTGACCATAACATCCAGTCTAACCTTGCTGCAACAATGTTCAGTTGATGTTACACTTCATACCAAAGTCACTTTAAAAGAAACAATGCTTCAGTGGTGCTCCAGGGTGAAGGGACTACACATTTGACACCTTTTTCAAGGCCTGCGTGCCCTCCTCTTGCCATTGCACGTGGTGACCGCGTGGCTGGCGTGCGGTTGGCGCGCTCTGGGCGTCGGCTAGGCTCGGGACTGCTCTGCCCGGCCATTCCCTCGCGCCCTCTAGTGCCATTTCCCTCCTCCTTCGCCCAAGTAGCACACTGGACCCCTCTCCCCCTCCTGCATCGCCTGCCGCCGGCCCCAGGCACGTCCGCATGCGGGTGCACCGTGCTCCCGAGCGGTCGCCCGTCCCTGTGCACGCCTTGTCCGCGCCCGCGCGTCCCTAGCGTCGCGTGCGCATCCCTCTGCCTCTCCCATCAACTCACTGGCCCGCGCGTGCCTTGCCCGTGCCAGAGCACGCTCCACCCGGCCACGGTGGCATCCGGGGACGGCGTCGTTGCCCCGGCTTTTTAAGCCGTGCCCGAGCCCTCCTCTCATCACCAGCCTCCCTCTCCACCTCCTCTAGCCCCGCCTAGCCTATTCCCCGAGCTCGAGAGCTCCCCCTGCTCTCAAATGGCCGCCATGGCCACCGTGGGTCTCGGCTCAAATTTGAGCACACCGGTCTCTCCCTCTCCACCCAGACCTCACCGGAGCTCTCTCCTAGCCCCTCTGAACCTCCCCATGTCCTCGCCCTCTCCCCGGAGTGGCCGTGGCCACGAGCCCCAACTTCGCCTGAGCCACCGTCAGCCGCGGTCGTCGTCCCGCCTCCTCCCGCGCTCCTCGGCATGCTTGACACCCTCAGGCGGGCGCGCCTCCTCGCCCTGAGCTCGCCGATGGCCGGAACTCGGCCGGAGATGGCCTGAGTCGCCGGCACGGCCGCCGGCGTCGAGCGCCCTCCTCTGCATCGCGGGCGAGCGGGAGGTTGAAACCGTTGACCCAGCCCGGTGGGCCCCACCAATTCTCGGCCCCACATGTCGGTCTAACGAAAGTTGACCCGTGGGCCCACTGACGTGTCAAGTGAAGACGTATTCTGGAGAAGGCGTTTTCAAATTCGGAAAGCGTATTTTCAGAAAGACGCTTTCAGTTTTTCAGCCCAGAGCCAAAAGTGTTAATTTGCGGACGTTCATCCGTTAGTAGCAGAAAAGCACAATTTTTAATTCTTTTTCTGCCTATGGAACGAACGGCCGTAACGTTTCACCCACAACTCCGAATCAGGTGATTCCAAAGCCCACGATCTTAGTTCATCGAGCCCGTTCCGATGGTACCATTTTTATGAAGTTGTCACATTGTGAAAATGACCATTTTGCCCTTGCCCTTCAAACAGCTCCGCCGGGAGGGAAACTTTTCCGTTGATTCTTTCTGCGAGTTAATCGCACTTCTTCCCGGTGAATCCTTCCTCCCCAGGCAAGCCACAACAGACACTTGCATGATGGCATTGTAGTAGCCATGGTTTTCCACTTGAATATTTAATATTCGTTTGGTCATTTAATCATTTTGTGAGTGCTTCGAATATGCTTGTGAATCTATGTCTATGCTTATGCCATGTTCATTTTCCTCTAGTAGGTGATATGATTAATTGTTAAGGATATTCTTGTCATGTTTTATTCTTGTAATTATTTCTGATGCTAGTGATAATGCTATGCTCATATGAATTTTTATCGTCTGTTATGAAACTACTTGTGATATCCATGATCATCGTTATGCCATGCTCATTTGCTTCCCGTAGCATAAATGATTTATCATCGTTCATGTCATGATGTTAAATGGTTATGTTGCCCATCCATGGTTGCATTGGTATCATGCTCATCTGCATCATTATTTCATCATGCTATATTATTATGACTCAGCTCATCACCATTCAAGTTGAATCTGACATTAATCAAACTTGAAAACCTCTGTTGGCTGAGTCATGGTGCCACCGAATCGAGCTAACCAGTGCAGCCACACTTGCCTTTATGGGGGGCCCTAATGTGGTCTATTGTCATGCCTCCCGCCGGAACCTCCAACTAGGGAAGGTTATGGGTGCGCGCTACCCTGATCAGGTAGGCTACCATAAGCCTTGAGTGACCGAGTTGTATGGATCCAAGGTCCCCGTTTGGGACAATGTTATGTTTTGGCCACGACGGTGGTGGCCACAAAGGTGGCGGATGTCACGAGTTGACATCAGGGGCAACCCAGGACATAGCCCAAAGGGGAGTTTGTCGGGAGTGGCCGGGAGAGTGTCATGCAATAGACTGGTTTTGTCGGAATGTTGTTGGTCCACCCGAATGGGAGCACGAGCCATGAGTTCCGTGGTGTGGGTACAGTGTACTAACCTCTATAGAGTGTATAATCTATCGATAGCCGCGTCCTCGGTCATGGACACAGTTCGTAGTAGGTCACACTATGTGTCAACAGAAATAATAACCTGAATAATAAACAACCCTTTTCCATGAGAAAAGAAGTTGGTTGATCTTTATGTGGTCATACGATGATCACAGGTGGAGATCAAGCTCCATGTGGTCATGTGATGATCACGATGGTATGGTTCATACCGAGCTTGGTCGATCTTGAGGTGATCGTGTGAGGTTCATGAGGGTAAGTTGAGACATATGGTGGTTATGAGATAACCTCCGAGCAGAGTAAGTAGGTCCATGAGACCTTAAATGTCGACCCCTTGCATACTAGTGCTAGTATCATCATGTTCATATCATGAAATATATGTACATACCATGCTCATGTTGTTCAAGTAGTATTGTGTTCATCACTGATGATTAACCTGTAAATGCCGTGCTGTTGTATGTCTTGATTGCTTTGGTTGCTGTGAGCTTGCGAGTACATTCAAAGTACTCACCTGGCGTGTCATGCCAGATTGCAGGTGATGCCGTGATTGCTTGTTTGTCGAGGACCCAAGGTTGCGCTCTAGGATACGTCCCAGCCAGAGTCCCTGCGGAGTGGAGTTCATCACCGTTGTCGTTGTTCCGCTGCTAGAAGTTATTCCGCTTCGAGATGTCTCGCTGTTAGCATAGAGCTGTCTGAGTAGGCGAAGTGTCGCCGTGCCCCTGTAACCTTTGTAACAATCGGACCCTTGTACCCCGATTATCTGTAATAAAGAGCTGATTTGTTCTATGCCAAGCAGTGCCGTATTCCAGAAGACTTGATCTCTGGGCTGGAATACGGGGTGTTCCGGTCTCTCTAAGCTGGGGTTCCCCAGCGGTTGGTATCATAGCAGGTCTGGCTGTAGGACGCCCTAGTCCGCGCAAGCGTTAGAAACCGTTAGTATAGAGCCTAGTCGGTTTGTTGCATTTGGTTGTTGCATTTGTTTGCTGCATAGCATGCATATAGACTTATTATCTTGTCGCTAACGGTTGATCTTGTGAGTGTAGGTGGCATCGGTTTCGATCCACTACCCTCCCGCTTTGTATACTTGCTCGTTGGTGTTTGGTGTCATCTCTGTCCCAGCGGAGTGATGCCAAGGTACCTTGTGGTGTCGATCACTTGCAGGATTGATGAACAGGTACCGCACCAATATCTTTCCGCCAGTCCCCTATCGTTTCGGGGGTAGACATGTTTCTATCCCGGATCTGGCCATCCAACTCGCCGCTTTGGCAACCCTTACTGGTCTTTGTTACCAGAAAAGGGCAATGCCAGCAGATCATGCTTTCCACCGCTATCCTACCCTATCACCCATTCCCTGGACGAGTACGGTTCCCTTCCGTCCGCTTGATGATGATGTGGCCGTGACATCCGTGTCTCGCTACATGATCACCAAGTCTGTCCTCACCCCTGAGCCCGTCCAGATGCAACCGGTGCTGAGCCAGCGCTTGGTGTAGCTTTGTTTACACCAACCCCTCCACACGTGGACTCATCTTCGTGCACACCGCCACAGCATATTAGATCGTAGTACCGGAGTTTCCTCGAGAATTGTGTGCTTAAGTAGGCATGCATAGTGAGGTGAATAGCTGTAAAATGTGATGTTGCTTGTATGTAATCTTAATGCTGTGTGTGCTTTTGTTTGAGTCATTTCTTTTGCTTCTTTCTTTGGGCCCTCGGTGTTACCTTATTTCCCCTTATGAAAGTTGCTCATCAACCAACACCGGACTCGAAGAATCAGTGGGGAATTCAAAGCTCAGCTAAACAGTATGGAATTATCAGTGGACTGCATTATATTGGGAATATCTGGTCTGACTGCAAATGACATACTGGAATGATTATCAACAACAACTTTACATCAGTGTGCAACCATCACAATCATAATGAACCAGCTGGAAGACAATTTGTGTGCAAGACAACAATACATTTCCGGTCAAAGGAATATCCAAGAGATATATATGGCATTCAGTTCAGGAAGAAGCTTCTGGTGTAAGCAACCCAGTCTGTCTCCGCAAGCTACCAGAGAAGCTTATGATGCAAGGATCCTCAATCTTCCTCAATACGATATATGGATGACTTCCAGCATAAGATACTCAGTCTTCTTCGGTAAGCCACCGCAGAAAGCTTCTGGCATAAGTCACGAAATCTTCCTCAGTAAGCAACCAGAGGAAAAGCTTCTGAAGCACGGTACCCAGTCTTCTTTAGCACACTATCCCGGCAAAAGCTTCGGACGTAAGCTATTCAGTCTTCTTCCGCACGCTACTCTCGATGGCTTCCAACACAAGCTATCCAGTCCTCGTCAGTAAAGCACTACAAACAGCCATCGGCATTGGTACAAGTAATTTCACAGTGAGTTGGCAGCGCATCTCAAGAGTCAATTTCACAACCGCTTGGTCAGAAGCACGAGCTAGTCAGGACCCAAGTGTCTGCCTCTGGAATCAAATGCTCAGATACACATGCTTCCATATATATTGTGAGCATGCCACCAAGGTCATGCAAGTCACTCGTACGATGATGCAAGCACAGTGAGAATCCGACAACCCCAGAAATTATGTAAGAAGAAGAAAGCCGGTATACACCTTAGTGTGTTGCAAGGACTGACAAGCTATGAAGCAAGACAACATTGGGACAACAATCTTGACAGTGGATATCAACACCAGTTTCCTCACGCCCGACAAAGTGATACCATCAACCTGAGACACTGTCATGTATGATTGACCACAACAGTGAGCTCTATACAAGTAACTGTGGACCTGGTATATGATCCTGATGAACCCTTGCTTACCTTTTCCTAGTAACGGCACCACGCCTGTGTTCTGAGCTGCTTTCAGCCGTTCAGGGTGGATGCCGCCTTTATATTTCTCTTTTCAACAACTGACCCGTGTTCTGAGCTGCTTTACGGTCGTCTCGGGCAGCTGTTGAGTTTCTTTTTGTAGCGGCGACCCTATGCTCTGAGCTGTTCTTCGGCCATCTTAGGGAACTGCTACATTCTTCTTATCAACACGGCCTCATGATCTGAGCTGCTTTTCAGCTGTCGTGAGCCATGGTTGAGTTATTTCAGTAATGTCCCAGATCTGAGTTGTAAAGACCGTTCTGGTGGCTACTGGTTTATTTGCCGATTTCGTGCAAAGGTTAGGAGGATCATTGCCCTACAGTTAGAAGTTGTGAGAGATGATAAACTTGCCAGTTAAATGTTGCTGCACTGCCTGAGGATAAGGATAAGGTATGATTGCCGGAATATGGCACCTGACAGCACCTATGGTCACATGAAGAATTGAGGATATCAATGGCCAAGCTCGTTTCAGCAAAAGATTCAGAAAAAAGAGAACAATAATGAAGGAGCAAGACCGGCAATATAGGTATGATATTTGTGGCATGAACAACATGGTACGGGTACCCAAGACAGTGGAGTCAGCAAGATTTAGAACTACCTTCAAGCAGTCAGACTCTGCCAAGAAGACCGGCTATGATTCTCAGCATTGTTTTGAACCCGAAGGACATGCATCTACTCGAGTAACACGATGCAAGGAATAAATGTTTCATGACCATCGAGGAAATTTATGCACAACTCCATTAATACTATCGGTAATGGATAGAAGAATGTCACGTCGAATGGAAATCACTCCCGGACTTATGGAAATCCCGGTCATGATAATATCAGATAAGCCAGCAGACATAAAAGAGTTGGAGTCAGAGCAAGGGTGAACATATGAGGGAAGACCTGTCAGAATGTTGGATACAGTGAAGCAAACCACCCGAGAGCAAGGCAGTCAGTCAGATGAAATTCAGTGGGAACAATTTATACACAGAAAAAGGATATCTGAGTTGGAAACGGTTTCCTTAAGTCAGAATATTCATACTTGTTCCCTGAGCAACCAAATCTCGAGGACGAGATTTATCGTAAGGGGGGTAGGTTTGTAACACCCCGATTTTTGGCCCTTTCTTTTTCTTTTGGTTTTCTTCGAATTTTTATTTGGATTTCTTTTTCCGTGGTTCTGTGGTCTTGAAACCTGGGAAGATCTTCTCTTCTGCCTCTTCCAAGTGGCTTGACATTCTCAAATCCTTCCCAAGACCATGTCATTTCCATCTTAGCCCAACCCCAATATTTATTTCTTGGGAATATTCCTTTTTCTATTAAAGGAATAACCCTGTTTGCCCTAGGTTGTGAAGCAACCTATATTTCTGCCTCGCCATTAAATCCCAAAAAATTCTCATAAATTCTTTGGATCATATCTTCCACTAATATGTCAAAACCCATCCTTGCCTAGGCTAAAAATAATTCAGGAATATTCATTTCCTATTCTGTCCAGCGGGGCACTTTGAGAAGGAAGTGCTATTTATATTTTCCTGATTGCCTTCAAAAATTTTGGGCATTCTTTCATGTCCAAATAATTGCCACATGCCAAAATTCAACTTCATTTGCCAAGTAAATCTTCCTCAGCAAATTTCCAAAGTTTCTAACCAGAGAGAAGCTTTGTGAAGGAAGTACTAGCTAGGCTTATCCAAATGAGTTGAAATTTTGGTAGGTCATTCATAGGATCAAATCATGACTCTCCACCAAATTTCACCTCCATCCAATGATCTATGTGAGCATACCTTCAAATTCTTGATTCTGGTCATAATTTCAGGTTGTGAAGCAACTATATTTTATATTGCTTCATAAAATCTGAAATTAATCCAGGACCTAAATATCCCTATATCCTTTGAGCATACCAAGATTCACATCAGTTTGCCAATCCATTTTCTCCACAAAATTCCCCCAAGTTTCTGTCCAGTAGAAAGCAGTGTGAAGGAAGTACCATTTTGGTTTATCCAAATGGTATGAAATTTTTACAGTGCCTTCATATGACCAAATGATCATTCTTCACCAATTTTCAGCTCAGTCCAAGCACCCATGTGAGTGCTACTTCCTGATCTAGATTCTGGCCAATTTTTGGCAGTTGTAAACCAACTGCACTCAAACCTTGTCCAAATGACCTCATAATTCACAGTACCATAGTCCTTTCTACCCTAAACCTCTATGACATCTTGTTTATCTCATTCATCAACTCCCTTGACCATAACATCCAGTCTAACCTTGCTGCAGCAATGTTCAGTTGATGTTACACTCCATACCAAAGTCACTTTAAATGAAACAATGCTTCAGTGGTGCTCCAGGGTGAAGGGACTACACATTTGACACCTTTTTCCAGGCATGCGTGCCCTCCTCTTGCCATTGCACGTGGTGACCGCGTTGTTGGCGTGCGGTTGGCGCGCTCTGGGCGTCGGCTAGCCTCGGGACTGCTCTGCCCGGCCGTTCCCTCGCGCCCTCTAGTGCCATTTCCCTCCTCCTTCGCCCACGTAGCTCACTGGACCCCTCTCCCCCTCCTGCATCGCCTGCCGCCGGCCCCAGGCACCTCCGCACGCAGGTGCACCGTGCTCTTGAGCGGTCGCCCGTCCCTGTGCATGCCCTGTCCGCGCCTGCGCGTCCCTAGCGTCGCGTGCGCATCCCTCTGCCTTTCCCATCAACTCACTGGCCTGCGCGTGCCTTGCCCATGCTAGAGCACGCTCCACCCAGCCGCGGTGGTATCCAGGGACGGCGTCGTTGCCCCGGCTATTTAAGCCATGCCCGAGCCCTCCTCTCATCACCAGCCTCCCTCTCCACCTCCTCTAGCCCCGCCTAGCGTCTTCCCTGAGCTCGAGAGCTCCCCCTGCTCTCAAATGGCCGCCATGGCCGCCGCGGGTCTCGGCTCAAATTTGAGCACACCGGTCGCTCCCTCTCCACCCAGACCTCACCGGAGCTCTCTCCTAGCCCCTCTTAACCTCCCCATGTGCTCGCCCTCTCCCCGTAGTGGCCATGGCCACGAGCCCCAACTTCGCCTGGTCCACCGTCGGCCGCGGTCGTCGTCCTGCCTCCTCCCGCGCTCCCCGGCATGCTTGACACCCTCAGGCGGGTGCGCCTCCTCGCCCTGAGCTCGCCGATGGCTGGAACTCGGCCGGAGATGGCCTGAGTCGCCGGGACGGCTGCCGGCGTGGAGCGCCCTCCTCTGCATCGCGGGCGAGCGGGAGGATGAAGCCGTTGACCCAGCCCGGTGGGCCCCACCACCTCTCGGCTCCACATGTCGGTCTAACGAAAGTTGACCCGCGGGCCCGCTGACGTGTCAAGTGAAGACTTATTCTGGAGAAGGCGTTTTCAAATTCGGAAAGCGTATTTCAGAAAGGCGCTTTCAGTTTTTCAGCCCAGAGCCAAAAGTGTTAATTTGCGGACATTCGTCCGTTAGTAGTAGAAAAGCACAGTTTTTAATTCTTTTTCTGCCTATCGAACGAACGGCCATAACTTTTCACCCACAACTCCGAATCAGGTGATTCCAAAGCCCACGATCTCAGTTCGTCGAGCCCGTTCCGATGGTACCATTTTCATGAAGTTGTCACACTGTGAAAATGACCATTTTGCCCTTGCCCTTCAAACAGCTCCGCCGGGAGGGAAACTTTTCCGGCGATTATTTCCGCGAGTTCATCGCACTTCTTCCCGGTGAATCCTTCCTCCCCAGGCAAGCCACAACAGCCACTTGCATGATGGCAATGCAGTAGCCATGGTTTTCCACTTGAATATTTAATATTCGTTTGCTCATTTAATCATTTTGTGAGTGCTTCGAATATGCTTGTGAATCCATGTCTATGCTTATGCCATGTTCATTTTCCTCTAGTAGGTGATATGATTAATTGTTAAGGATATTCTTTTCAAGTTTTATTCTTGTAATTATTTCCGATGCTAGTGATAATGCAATGCTCATATGAATTTTTATCGTCTGTTATGAAACTACTTGTGATATCCATGATCATCGTTATGCCATGCTCATTTGCTTCCCGTAGCATAAATGATTTATCATCGTTCATGTCATGATGTTAAATGGTTATGTTGCCCATCCATGGTTGCATTGGTATCATGCTCATCTGCATCGTTATTTCATCATGCTATATTATTATGACTCAGCTCATCACGATTCAAGTTGAATCTGACATTAATCGAACTTGAACACCTCTGTTGGCTGACTCATGGTGCCACCGAATCGAGCTAACCAGTGCAGCCACACTTGCCTTTATGGGGGGCCCTAATGCGGTCTATTGTCATGCCTCTCGCCTGAACCTCCAACTAGGGAAGGTTATGGGTGCGCGCTACCCTGATCAGGTAGGCAACCATAAGCCTTGAGTGCCCGAGTTGTATGGATCCAAGGTCCCCGTTTGGGACAATGTTATGTTTTGGCCACGACGGTGGCGGCCACAAAGGTGGCGGATGTCACGAGTTGACATCAGGGGCAACCCAGGACATAGCCCAAAGGGGAGTTTGTCGGGAGTGGCCGGGAGAGTGTCATGCAATAGACTGGTTTTGTCGGAATGTTGTTGGTCCACCCGAATGGGAGCACGAGGCCATGAGTTCCGTGGTGTGGGTACAGTGTACTAACCTCTGCAGAGTGTATAATCTATCGATAGCCGCGTCCTCGGTCATGGACACAGTTCGTAGTAGGTCACACTATGGGTCAACAGAAATAATAACCTCAATAATAAACAACCCCGGTTCCATGAGAAAAGAAGTTGGTTGATCTTTATGTGGTCATACGATGATCACAGGTGGAGATCAAGCTCCATGTGGTCATCTGATGATCACGATGGTATGGTTGATACCGAGCTTGGTCGATACTGAGGTGATCGTGTGAGGTTCATGAGGGTAAGTTGAGACATATGGTGGTTATGAGATAACCTCCGAGCAGAGTAAGTTGGTCCATGAGACCTTAAACGTCGACCCCTTGCATACTAGTGCTAGTATCATCATGTTCATATCATGAAATATATGTACATACCATGCTCATGTTGTTCAAGTAGTATTGTGTTCATCATTGATGATTAACCTGTAAATGCCATGCTGTTGTATGTCTTGATTGCTTTGGTTGCTGTGAGCTTGCGAGTACATTCAAAGTACTCACCTGGCGCGTCATGCCAGATTGCACGTGATGCCGTGATTGCTTGTTTGTCGAGGACCCGAGGTTGCGCTCTAGGATATGTCCCGGTCAAAGTCCCTGCGGAGTGGAGTTCATCACCGTTGTCGTTGTTCCGCTGCTAGAAGTTTTTCCGCTTCGAGATGTCTCGCTGTTAGCATAGAGCTATCTGAGCAGGCGAAGTGTCGCCGTGCCCCTGTAACCTTTGTAACAATCGGTCCCTTGTACCCCGATTATCTGTAATAAAGGGCTGATTTGTTCTATGCCAAGCAGTGCCGTATTCCAGAAGACTTGATCTCTGGGCTGGAATACGGGGTGTTCCGGTCTCTCTGAGCCGGGGTGCCACAATTTGCTTCTCCGCTGCCAAATGCTCCTTGAGCTCCTGGCTATACTGCGTGCACCATGGCTTAGGGCGGCACTTATTTGGGGTAGGGGTCGGTGATTTGGGTGGAAGGTGTCGCGCCGGCGGTCGGGGCATGTGGGATGTAGAAGGAGGAGGAGGAAGGGGGTCGGGTGTGGATTACCTACCTGGATCGACGAGGCCGAGCAACAAGAAGGAGGGTCGTCGGCGAGGAGGCGGTGCTGCAAGCAAGGAGTGAAGGTTTGAACTTGGAAAGGAAGGCGGAAACAGGGGAAATGTGGCTTTTGGTAAGGGGGAGGGGGCGGGGAGGTAGATATTTCCGCGAAAGCCGAAAATTTTGGCTCGGTGCAGCGAAAAAACTAGCGTGCAAAGTGTCATCAGACATGGTCCCTTATTCAGCACTGTGTACGATATGTGAACATCACAAACGATTCATATAGCTTACCCCGTGTGTGATGAGTTTGAACGTGCAAATTTTGGTCCGAATTTCCCTGGTTACAGTGGGCATCCACGTCATTGCATAATTTGGGTACACAAAGGAGGTTTGGGTATAAGCTTCTCATTTGGGGCAGGTTTGGGTAAAAATTCGCACAAACCAGAGCTTCTCACAACAAGCCTCATGGTTCCTGTAGGGAACGTGTCACCTTTGTGGACGAAACGATATTCGTTGCCTCTTCTTGATTTCAATTTTTTTTCTGGTGTCAAAATAGAACAACAGGAGTGTCGTGTTAAATTTTGGAATTTTCCAGGGTTTGTTTGGACATTTTTATACATCAACTGAGTTTTCTATGCATTTATGTGCATAATTCAAATTTGAACTACATGCACATGCTCCAGTGCATAAAAATGGGTTGAAAAATCAAATGTGTGTCCTTGGTTGCATGCTTAGGTCCCATGCAAGAAATGGGAATGAATGTCAAACACCTCGGCACCGTCGCTTGGCCGTAAACATTGAGATACATGATTTTAAAATTCTAGTAAATCCAAAACTCGTCTGAAATTCATGAAACTCAGCATGCTATCATGGAACGGCATCAACATGCTGTGGTCAAAAAATTGTCAGATTTGGGGCAGGTTTGGGTATAAGCTTCTCACAAACCAGAGCTTCTCACAACAAGCCTCATGGTTCTGGTAGGGAACGTGTCACCTTTGTGGATGAAACGATATTCGTTGCCTCTTCTTGCTTTCAAATTTTTTCTAGTGTGAACATAGAACAACAGGAGTGTTGTGTTAAATTTCGTAATTTTTTCGGGGTTCGTTTGGACATTTTTATACATTAACTGAGTTTTCTATGCATTTATTTGCATAATTCAAATTTGAACTAGAGGCACATGCTCCAGTGCATAAAAATGGGTTGAAAAATCAAATGTGTGTCCTTGGTTGCATGCTTAGGTCCCATGCAAGAAATGGGAATGAATGTCAAACACCTCGGCACCGTCGCTTGGCCGCAAACATTGAGATACATGGTTTTAAAATTCTAGTAAATACAAAACTCATCTGAAATTCATGAAACTTGGCATGCTATCATGGAATGACATCAACATGCTGTGGTAAAAAAATTATCCCATTTTGGGCAGGTTTGGGTATAAGCTTCTCACAAACCAGAGCTTCTCACAACAAGCCTCATGGTTCCGGTAGGGAATGTGCCTCCTTCGTGGATTAAACGATATTCATTGCCTCTCCTTGCTTTCAAATTCTTTCCTAGTGGCAACATAGAGCAACAAGAGTGTCTTGTTAAAATTTGGATTTTTTCGGGGTTCGTTTGGACATTTTTATACATTAACTGAGTTTTCTATGCATTTATGTGCATAATTCAAATTTGAACTACAAGCACATGCTCCAGTGCATAAAAATGGGTTGAAAAATAAAATGTGTGTCCTTGGTTGGATGCTTAGGTCCCATGCAAGAAATGGGAATGAATGTCAAACACCTCAACACCGTCGCTTGGCCGCAAACATTGAGATACATGGTGTCGGAGTGTGGGGTTCCGCGGACCCAAAGAGGTTCGAACACTGGGGCGTGCGAGGAATGATCCTACTCAACCTAGGGCTCTCTGCTTAACATGCCATGGTCTAACCACTTCATGCCGGCGTCGAGGAAGAAGAAGATGACACGGTGGTTTACCCAGGTTCGGACCACCTTGCGGTGTAAAACCCTACTCCTGCTTTTTGGTGGATTGCCTCACAATGAGGTTGAGGATCAACTAGTATAGGGGTGTTGCTCTTGTTTTCGGCCTCTCTCTACAATGGTGGCTAGCCTATATTTATACTGGCCTGGTCCTCTTCCCTTATCGCTTGGCGGGAAGGGATCCCACAACGGCCAAATTCGAAGGGGGACAGGAGTACAACTTATCCTGACTAAAGGCGGTCTTCGCCTGCAAAGCTTCTGGTCGCGATGCAGTGGTGGGCTCAGCGATGACCTCCGTCCTGCCGCGCCCGTCGTCATGGTCTTGTTGCACCAAAGAGGAAACCTTTGGGGGATTCCTCGGGAACTGGCGAGCGTCCTTGCCCCCTTAGCACCAAAGGGGAAACCGTCCTGGTCTGCGCCGGCTGGCGCCCTCCTGCCACGATCGTCATGGCTCGCGTCATCATTTTCTTCATGAGGCTGGGTGCTCACCTCGGAGTGTCCGCCCCTTAGGAGCCGACCTTAGGAGGCCGCCCCTCAGGAGGTCTTGAGTGATCCTCCTCGCGTGGCAAGGGGTCCTCGCGAGGACCTTTGCTTGTGGAGGCTTGCGCCGTCCGTACTGGGCCTTGGTCGCCGTCGTGCGTGGGCCGCAGGCAGACGGGCCTGGGTACCCCCGGTCCTAGTGCACCGACAGTAGCCCCCGGGCCCGTGGCGCGCTCGGCCTGGCTTTGAGGCAAAGGCAACGAGGGGAGGGCGAAGCGACGCGGGCCCCAACCGCCTACGGGCCAGGCCCGACGCGTGTTGCGCAGAGGGAGGCGCAATCGCCTCCACTTCCCCACGTCGCCTCGGCAACTGCCGAGGCTAACAAAAGCCTGCGTGCGCCCGCAGGGCCATCATTGTTCAGCCGCACCCCTGTCCTTCGCTCTTCCCCAAAACACCTTTGCCTGTCCTACTTGTGCAGCGCCTCTCCCATCCGGTTGCGTCACCATGGCCGCCTGCAAGAGGAAGGATAAGGCGGCGGCGAAGGATCATCGGCAGAGCCTGGAACCCGCCTTGGGCTTATCCACGGTGATCAATCTCGAGGGATTGGCGAAGGTCCTCCCCGTGGTCGCAACCGAATCCAACGAGTGGGGGCGACGAGGATTTGGCCCGCTTCCAATGCCATTGTCGACCTCGAGGCCACCACCGTCGCCCAACACCTTCACGCCCTCTTCTCCGGCCTGCTGCCCCCTTTCTCCAATTTCCTCAATGCTGTGCTTTCGCATTATCAAGTCCACGCCTTGCACTTCAACCTGGGGTCCATCACCCTCCTTTCCGCCTTTGCATTCCTGTGCGAGGCTTTCGTGGGCATTGCCCCTTCGGTGGCGTTGCTCCACCACTTCTTCTCACTGCAGCTGACCTCCGACATGCAGTGCTCCGGGTGCGTGTCGCTACGCGCGGTGGACGCAACGGCGAGCGACGAGCTCGACACAGAGATCCTTCCCAGCGCGGAGGGCTTCCGGAGGCAGTGGGTGTACGTTGATGCCGCTCAATTCAGCTCCTTGCTTCTAATTCCAGATCGCCTCGCGGTGCCGAGCTCAGGGTGGGAGCACGAGAGGCTTCTCGACCCGAGGCTCGCGCTGGTCTTCGCGAGGCTCGCTAACTTGAGGTCGACGGGCGTGACGATGGCGATGGTGGTGAGGGAGTTCGTCCGGCGGCGGATCGCTCCCCTCCAGCGCCATAGCCGCCCAATGTGGGCCTTCACCGGGTGCGGGGACCCGATGAGACTCCACGTGGCCTCCCTGCGGGCAGACGTGCTGAAGGGGATCCTCGGTCTTCTGAACGGCGGCCGCGGGAGCACGCTCCCCACAGGGGGGAACCCCCTTTACGACTACACCAACGGGAGGGGCTTCGCGGAAAGGATGCCCCGCTTTGACCAGTGGGAGTTGCTCCCCGACGGCCACACAGGCCCCAGAGATAACCCCTTGGTGGTGGTCCCTGGCACCGAAGGCTTCGATGCCGTGGAGCCTGCGGCGGTGGTGAAGAAGTGTGCCAAGCCATCCGCTGCTTGCCAGCGCGCCCTCGCACCCTCGCGCCGCCTCGTGAGGCGAGGGCTCCTCTCGAGGGAGCGGCCGCTGCTCCCCGCACGGGGGACCTCGCGCCCCGTCCTCAAGGGGCAGCCCCTGGTCAGCCAGCCTGCCAGAAGACGGGGCGGCCCGAGGACGGCGCCAGCTCGTCGCGAGGGATGCTGAAGAAGAGGAAGTGGGCCGCCACAAACGAGTAAGGATTCTTCTTCTCCCATGATCCTCCTGTTGCAGCTTTTCTGAGCCCTTGCTTTCGTGTCTCCCTTGAGCAGGGAGAAAGGAGCGTCCATTAGCCTGGCGTCGGAGCCCCCTGCGCGCAAGGCGGCCGGGCGTCCTGCTGACCCCGCTGCCAAGCCAGCGCGCGCCGTGGGGGAGGTGCCTCTCCCTCGGCAGACCCAGGCGGGTCCCGACTCAGCACCTCCAGCGCTCCTCCCCGAAGCCAGAGTCGGGACCACGCAGACGACTCCTCCGCCTGTCCCGCTGACCTCGGCCGACGGCCGAGTCTGCCGGGGGCCGGGGGCCTTCGCCAACCGGCCATCGAGCTCGTCCAGGGGAGCGTCCCAAGCAAGGGGGGCCGATCGGGGGCCGGCTGGCTCTGAGCCCTCAGCCGGCGTGAAGGGAGGTCCCCGCGCCCCTCTCTCAGACCAGGGCGCGGATCCAGTGCCGGGGGGTCACTGGAGCTCATCGAATGCTGCGGCGCCGTTCGGCACGGCCTCCTCCAGGACGCGGAGGCCGCGCTGAAGTGACTCGGGGCGGAGCTTCAGGATGTCGACTCGCGGCTCGGGGCGGAGCGCCTGTGCCTGGCGCGCGCGTGGCGTCAGCTTGAGGTTGCCATCAACTTCAGTCGCCTGCAGCACGAGTCCTCTCGCTCGAAGGACGTAGAGTCCTCCGCTGCGTCAAGGGAGGCCCACGATCACGCCCTTGGAACGCCGCGAGCGGGAGCTCCTGGCCTCCCTAGCTGCTCTGGAGCGGCAGGTTCGGGCACGAATGGTTGCCTTAGCTGCTCCTGCGGAGGAGCCTTCTGAGCACGAGGCGAGTCTTCGCGCCCGTGAGGATGCGTTGGCACTGACTGCGTCTGAGCAGAGCTTGGAGCACGAGCGGCTGGAGGTGATGGAGCGCCAGGTGGCGGCCGCCGAGGCCTCCCTAGCCTCGCGCGAGGCGAGGGTCCAAGCAGAAGTCGACAGGGGGTGTTCGCGAGCGCCCGCCAGGCCCTCCTTAGGGACCAACACCAGAAGCTGATGCTTCAGGAGGCCCGCTTCTGCAAGTGCCGTAACGAGCTGAAGGCCGAGATCGGTGCTCTCAAGAAGGGGCTCACGGAGGCGGAGAGGCGCCGCGAGGCCACCTTGAAAGCCAAAACCATGGCCGAGGCCGAGCTGGCATCCCTTCACCAGCAGGTGGGGGACGTCGCTTTCCGAGCGGAGCGAGCCGTAGATGAGGCGGACCGCGCTCGAGGTCTCCAACACCTGCGCTCCGCAATGTTTAGCGACCTCGAGCGGAGGGCCAGTCATGCCTTGGAAGACGTCTGCGGGGGAAGCGTCTCCAACCCGCTTGTATCCGACAATGCCGACTATCTTGGCTTCTTCACCAGGGTCATGGAGCAGCTCGAAGGAGGCGCCGAGAGGGCACGCGAGCTTGTTGAGGAGAGAAGCCACCACCTCCTCACGCGGGCGCTAACGCGCGTTTTCAGCCACCTTCTCCGCTCCGACCCCGACTTTGACTTCGAGGCTGTGATATCCCCCGTGCCTCAGGCAGTTCAAGGCGCCCTGGGGGAGTGGGTGGAAGATCATGTGGACGCCCTGATCGCGCAGCTTGTCGCCGACGAGCACCAGGACCAGCCCGAAGCCGAGGGGAGCCAAAGCGGCCAGCCTGGATCCGAGGACGGCCAGGCCAGCGACGAAGCTGACGACGCGTCTTCTTAGGGCGACCTCCTCCGGCCTTCCTGCCAACCATTTTGTGTGCCATTTCATAAGGATGCAAAAAGTACCGATGGAACCCCTTTATGGTAGAAATGGCTGTTTTTGGGCCTCTTCAGGCCATTTTCCTCTTGCTTATGTCACAATTATGCTTGCCCCCTCCTCATGAGGCCAACCATCGCTGGTATGCCGGGTCATGGTGCCCGGTCAAGGCCAGGAGGTGTGCATCCTTGGCGCGGGCCCTTGGCGGCGTGCGCCTACTGGCCCACGTGCGAGCGCCGCGCAAGGATCTTAGTGAGGCGATACGCGCCGGGGCAGGCCTACGGCCATTGCTTCCTGGGCTCCTGATGCCAACTGTCGGGGCTGACCCGAGTGTAAGTGCCGTGCCCAGCCCCCGCTCGCGAGGAGCTCGGGGAGGGGGAGCAGTAGGCAAGCACCGCAGTCCCGAAGGGGAAAGTCCAGAAAAAAAGGGGGGGCGGTGGAAAGAAGAGCGACCGGGGGAAACCAAAACAATTTTTTTTCGAAAAAACCTCAAGGCAACACGCAAACTTCGCTCCAAAACACTGTGGATTCAGCTTACAAAGGGAGAAAGAGGGGGAAACAGCCATGTCCGGCGCCTATGCTAGTCTTACCACCAGCGCGGAGCATGGGGCCTCCACTTGGACGTGGGCATGGTCGCTGTTCGACCGGTCCGCCAGTGCGGAGCATGGGGCTTCCACTTGGGCGTGGGCGGGAGCTCCCGTGAGGCCGAGTGGCGGCGCTCCGAGAGACTCCGGGGCGTGTACAGCCCCACTCATTATTATGTGAGAGTGTCAAGGGTAGATCTTGCGGAGGTGTTCGATGTTCCATGCATTCTGCATAGGAACTCCGTCCTCCGTCTCCAGGAGGGCGGCGCCTGGCCTTGAGACCCGAGCGACCCGAAACGGGCCCTCCCACATGGGCGAGAGCTTGTTGAGCCCCTCCCGGGGAAGGACCCGTCGTAGGACGAGGTCCCCGACTTCGAGCGTCCGGGGGCGAACTTTGCGGCTGTGGTAGCGCCGCAAGACCTGCTGGTACCTCGCGGCTCGGAGGGAGGCTTGGCGCCGAGCCTCCTCTCCAAGCACAAGGTCGGTTCCCCGCGCGGCCTCCTGGCGCGCCTCGTCGAATGCCAGGACCCGCGGGGAGCGGAGCCTGATCTCCGACGGGAGGACGGCCTCAGCCCCATAGATGAGGAAGAAGGGGGTCTCACCGGTAGGCTTGGTCGCGGTGGTGCGGATGGACCACAACACAGACTGTAGCTCATCGAGCCAGCCCTTGCCGCAGGCTTCGAGCTTCTTCTTGAAGCTCCTTGTCTTGAGGTCTCTGAGGACCTCTGCATTGGCGCGCTCGGCCTGACCGTTGATCCGCGGGTGCGCCATGGAGGTGTAGCATATCTGCGTTCCAAGGTTAGCACAGTACGACTTGAAGAGGTTACTTGTAAACTGGGACCCGTTGTCGGTGATGATACGGTTAGGGACGCCAAACCGGCTCACGATGCCCCTGATGAACTTCACAGCCGAGCCTGCAGGGATCGTGCGCATGGGCTCCACCTCTGCCCACTTAGTGAATTTGTCGATGGCGACGTAGAGGTAACGATAGCCGTCGGCCGCTCTTGGGAAAGGGCCCAGGATGTCCAGCCCCCACACCGCGAAGGGCCACGAGGCTGGGATCGTTTGGAGGCCCTGCGCCGGCTGGTGAATGTCGAAAGTGGGGCTCCGGGGACCCAAAGGTTCGAACACTGGGGTGAGCTCATTCTACTACTTCTTCCCCTACCACGGCAGTGCTGCGGCGAGACTACGGCGAGAGCGCGCTAGCGTAGGACGGGCAAATGCACAGCGGTTTACCCAGGTTCGGGCTACCTTGCGGTGTAAGACCCTACTCCTGCTTTGTGGTTGAGATTATCGTGGATGAGAGAGTTCTTGCATACAAGGTTGAAGATGATCGATCCCCCCTGCTACGGTGGCTGCACTGCCCCTTTTATGCTGCCTTGGTCCTCTTCCCCCTCGAAACTTAGGCGGGAAGGGTTGCCACACTTGGCGGTTTTGAAAGGGGATAGGCGCTCAGGCTATCCTGACTAAAGGTGGTCTTCGCCTGCCAAAACATGATCCATGACGCGCCAGTGGGCTCGGTGATGACCTCCGCCCTGCGCGCCCGCCGTCTTGGTCTTTCTTCGCCGATCGGGCAACCTTTGGGGTTGCTTTGGGGAGTAGATAGCTGGCCCTGCTTCCCTAGCACAAAAGAGGAAACCATCTGCATCCGCGCCTGCTGGCGCGGCCTCTGTTGCTGCTCGTCGCCGCGCGCGTCACCCACGTGATGGGCTCCAGTCCGCGCGACACGCCGAACGGTCTTCTCCTCGAGCGCCTGTGGGAGGGGGCCTCGGAAGGCCACCTCGGGAAGCCGCCTCGTGCGGGGACCTCGCGAGGCCGTTTATGGTGGTGCTGAGCGTTGCCTGCTACTCCCTAAGGAGGGGGCCTCAGGAGGCTAGGGCCCCATGAGGGGGCATGGCGAGATACTTGGTGGCAACGGCCCGCCGGGCACACTCCAGGCGTTGCGCCCTGGGCCAAAGGCAGATGGGCCTGGATACCCCGGGTTCCATGGGCCCGACAGTAGCCCCCGGGCCCGCGGCACGCACGTTCCCGCCGACGGAGGGGCGAAACGGCGCGGGCCCTAACCGCCTACGGCCAGGCGCGACGCGTGGCGCACGATGTGACGGGCAACGCCCCCACTTCCCCACGATGCCTCGGGAACTGCCGTGCTGACATAAATCCTGGCGCGGGCGGCGCGAGGCCATCATTGCCTTCCATCACACGCTCCACCCCTCTGTGCCTTTCCTCCTTGCGTGCGGCTCCTCGCGATTCCCCCCTTCGAGCTTCGCCTGTTCTTGCTCCCGGTCCGCGCCTCCGCCATGCAGATGGCTCCCGCCGGCAAGAGGGGGAAGGAGGTGACCCCGTCCGCAAGCGTGCCCGTCCTAGGGGCGGTGCTGCAGCGCTCTGCCATCGACGACAAGGAAGGCTTGGACAGGGTGCTTCCGTTCGTGGCCGGCGGCCAGAACGAGAACCAGGTGACCCAAATCTGGCCGGGGTCGCGCACGCGGCGCGACCTTGGGGCGACGGCCTACCCCTTCTTCCTCCACAGCGTGTATGCAGGGTTGGTACCGCAATTTTCGGACTTCTTCTATGCCATAGTTGCCCACTATCAGGTTCACGCTCTTCATCTTCAACCCAACTCCATTTTTCTCATGGCAACGTTCGCCTTTTACTGCGAGGCCTTCGTGGGCGTGAGGCCCTCAGTGGCGCTCTTCCGCCACTTCTTCTGCCTACGGCTAACTGCGGCGGACCAGCGCTCCGGATGCGTGTCATTCCTTGCCGTCAAGGGAATGGAGGACGGCATTATCAACTTGAGGGTTGCGAAGAAGGTGGAAGGATACCTGCAGCGCTGGGTCTATATGGACGCGCGCCAGACCAACCGGCTCCTGATGATCCCTATGGACCCGGCCGACAAGATCGCTGTGTGGGGGCACGAGAAGCTCACCGACCCGAGGATGGAGCCCGTCCTTGAGCGGATGGCGGCGCACCGG
The DNA here is from genome assembly GCA_039707655.1 of Elymus sibiricus. Taxonomy (NCBI): domain Eukaryota; kingdom Viridiplantae; phylum Streptophyta; class Magnoliopsida; order Poales; family Poaceae; genus Elymus; species Elymus sibiricus. Next base: position 128,919,420 of record CM077666.1, on the reverse strand, counting down.
GCCGCCTCACTGTCGGAGACGGCGGTTGTCAGGGAGTACCTGCGGCGGCGCATCGCGCCACTTCAGCAGCACTCGCTCCCCATGTGGGAGTACTCTGGCGTGGACGACGCCATGAGGCTGAGGCCGGGTGGCCTGGGGTCAGACGCGCTGGACGGGGCCCTGGCGATTCTGCTCAATACCCTTGGCACGGAAGCGCCGGAGGGGGCGCTCCCGCTTTTTCGCTATCCAGAGAAGGAGGAGCTAGTGAAGGTGATGCCCCTCTTCGATCAGTGGGGTCCCGTGCCTGAGGGCCACGTCGGGCCTCGCGACAACCCCCTCGTGGTGGAGGTGGATTCGGGAAGCGGCAGCGGCAACGGAGATTCGGAGGAGGCCATGGAGGACGATCTCAGCCGGGTGCCGCCACGCGTTCGCCGTCAGCTCATCTGCGAGCTCGAGGATGATGACGCCGAGAGCGTCCCGCCCGTGGCGGCGGGGGCGGGCGAGCCCCTAGCGCTTGAGGCCCGTCATGAGGCTGAAGCCGCCCAGGGCCAGGAGACGGGTGACGATGCGTCCGGGTCTACCGCGGTACGCTCTGGGGGCCGAAGCGGCGGTGCCGAGGCGATGCCCGGCGAGGGCAGCGCCAGCCAGCCGTCTGCGGTGGAGAAGAAGAGGAAGTGGCTCGTCAGCGATGAGTAAGCCTTCTGCCGGCGTCCTTAATTCTTGTTCTTTTACCCGGCTCGGAACTGAGCCACCATTCGTGTAGGGGATCTGCCGCGGATCAGAAGAAGAAGAAGAAGAAGAAGACAACGACGAAGGTGAGGGTTACCCCCAGCCCGCAGGGGGCGTCGATGTCCACCACTGGTGTCGGAGGGCGTGGAGAGGCCACCCGCCGCGCCAACGCCAGAGCGGGGTGCACAGAAATCGAGGAAGGGACAGCCGCTCCTCCAGGGTTGCGCGCGGGCACATCCTATGAGGCCGAAACGGGGAAGCCTCGGGAGGCAGCCTCAGGAGGCGGAGCCGCCCTCCCCCTTGGCCCTGCTGCGGGCAAGGAAGCGATGACGAGGGAGGCCGAAGCGTCTGCCCCCCCGCCGGGGGCCTCCTTGGGCGCTGGGGAAGGAGTTGTGGGGCGTGCCAGGACCGGCACTGACAGCCCCCGTAGCGCACTGCCGCAGCTGAACGAGGGGGGCATTCTGGCGAGCCCGCCGCCCCACTCAAGCGGCGCCAAGGGCTCCCTTGCCGTCGCAGCTGAGGGTGCCAGAGGGCCCGGCCCGGACTGGCCCCTAGTCCTCGCGAGTGACCATGCTTTGCTCAGGCCTGAAGCCTTGCGCGACGCCAAGGCCGCGCTCGCTCGGCTCGGCACGGACTTCCAGGACGCGGAGACGCGCCTCGCCGAAGAGCGCCTGAAACTTGCCGACGGATGGCGCCGGCTCAGCATCGCCGTCGACACGGCCCGAAGTCATGACGAACGTGCTTGCGCATTGCGCGGGAGGGACACCGCCGAAGCGGAGGGGGCTCGCGCGAGGGCCCTCCAGGAGGCCGAAGCGGCCATCGTGCGCCGCGAAGAGGCGGAGGCCCTCCAGAAAGAGCTGCAAGACCAACACGCTGAGCAGGCGCGGTCGCTCCTCGTGCGGGAAGACACCCTTGCCACTCGCGAGAAGGAGGCCACAGTCCGTGAGGCAGACCTCGAGTCACGCATGGAGGGCTTCGAGAAGAAGGCGGCCGAGCAGGCCATGGAGAAGGAGCGTCTGGAGACGCTAGGGCGCCAGCTGGCCGATGCCCAGGAGGCTCACGTGAAGTGCGTCACCGACGCCAACGCCCGACTGGAGGCCAGAGAAAGGAAGGTCCAAGAGGACGCTGACGCCTTCGAGTCAGAACGCGAGCGGCTCTGGATGGAGGTCGCTGATCTCAAGGCGGCGCTCGCCGAGGCGGAGACCCGCCGGAGAGCCGTGCCACAGCCCGGCTCTGGCGCTGTTGATCTGGGACAGGGGCATCGCGAGCGTGCCAAGGTACTTCACTCCCTCGAGATCCGCGCCCACAATGCCCTGAATTCCATCTGCCAGGGAAAGCTTGGGGCCCTCCGTGAGTCCCGCGACGCCGACTACATCGACTTCTCCACCAAGCTCATGGAACGGCTTGAGGACGGAGCCAAGGAGATGGACGGTATCATGGAGGAGGAGTGCCGTGGCCTCTTCTTCCTGGCGGCGACTCGCGTCTTCAGCCACCTCCTCCACTCTGACCCCAACTTCGACTTTGACAAGGTGATAGCCCCAGTCCCCAAGGAGCTTCGTGATGGGCTCGCAAGGGCAGTGGAAGGCCATGTGAGCGCGTTACTCGGGAAGTACTCATGCGGCAGTGGCGAGAACTCCAATGGTGACGGCGCCGGCGAAGATGACGGCGGCGCGAGCTCCTAGGGTGCTTTTTCCCTTTGTTACCCTACGCTAGATCGATGTGGCCCGTGGGGGCGTGACGATGATGCCCTGGTGTTAAATACTTTATGATTGCAATAACGGACATTCGAGCCCTCGTGAGGCTCTCTCTTTTTGCTTGCCATGATGCTCTACGTTGTTAGGGCCCAACTCTTGAGCGGCCATAATCGTCGCTGGTATGTCCGGTCGCGATGCCTGGACAAGGCCAGGAGGCGAGGGGCACCAGGAGCTAGTGATGGTCCCTGAGGCGCGATGCTCAGGGAGCCCACCTTTTAACGCACAAGAGGCTTGCGCCAAGAGGAACACGGCGAGGGTGGCTCGCGAGGCGGGAGACTTAGCCCGCCAGGAGGTAGTATGGTGGGCCGCCTCTCGCAGGGTACGTCTTGTGAGGGTTCCACTCGCGAGGTCTCCTGCTGGGACGGCCGCCGAGGGTTAGCCCCCAAGGCGGTGCCTGCTGGCCTTCTGAGGTCCTGAGGGTGCTACCTCGGGAGATCCTTCCAGGGACCTGCTCCTGAAATAGCTGCACGCAGAGCATTCAACAACAGCGCACGCTCGTCGATTTGCTCATGGGTATTACGCGAGGAGACAGGACACCAAGGACCTTGGTGGGGTGGCGTGTACGGGGCAGGCCCGCGAGCCAGAGCCCGGTTGCTTGGGTTTTTCAGTGCTGCTGGGACTGACCCGAGCGCAGGCACTGTGTCCAGCCCCCACTCGCATGAGGCTCATGAGGTAAGGTCGCGAGCGTGCACAGCTCGTGAGGCAAGCAACTTAGCAATACATTAGATATCTTAGGAAATAGAGTTTTACTGAAACGTAGTAATAAGTTCGTTACACAACCAAAAAGAGACATGATTGCCATGTTCGGCACGGATCAACATGAGGTTGGTGCAGCCCGTGGGGCTCCATCAAGTGATTGTTCCGCCAGCGCGGATCATGGGGCTTCCACTAGGCATGGGCATGATCGCAGTTCGATCGTTCCGCCAGCGCGGAGCATGGGGCTTCCACTGAGACGTGGGCGGGAGCTCTCGCGGGCCCATCAGGCGAACGCAATGCGAGACTCCGGGGCGTGTACAGCCCCGTTTCGCTCGTACGCGTGAGGGTCACGCGTAGAATTTGCGGAGGTGTTGGATGTTCCAGGCGTTAGGCACAGGAACTCCATCCTCCGTCTCCAGCCGGGCTGAGCCGGGCCTGGAGACATGAGTAACCCTGAAAGGGCCTTCCCACATAGGTGAGAGTTTGTGAAGTCCCTCTCTGGAGAGGATCCTGCGCAGGACGAGGTCGCCGACCTCAAGAGTGCGAGGGCGGATGTGGCGACTGTGGTAGCGACGCAAGGCCTGCTGGTACCTCGTGGCACAGAGGGTGGCCTGACGGCAGCCCTCCTCGAGGAGCAGCAGATCGGTCTCCCGCAAGCCATCCTGATGCGCCTCGTCGAAGGCAAGGACTCGCGGGGAGCCGTGCTTAAGCTCCAGTGGGAGGACCGCCTCAGCGCCGTAGACGAGGAAGAACGGCGTCTCGCTAGTGGGCTTGCTTGCCGTCGTGCGAATGGACCACAGCACGGGCTACAGCTCGTCGAGCCAGCCCTTGCCGCAAGCCTCAAGTTTCTTCTTGAAGCTCCTTGTCTTGAGGCCCTTGAGGACCTCGGCATTGGTGCGCTCGGCCTGACCATTGCTTCGCGGGTGCGCCACCGAGGCGTAGCAGATCTGCGTGCCGAGGCTGGCGCAGTAGGACTTGAAGAGGTCGCTCGTGAACTGGGAGCCATTGTCGGTGATGATGCGATTGGGAACTCCAAAGCGGCTCACGAGGCCCTTGATGAACTTGACGGCGGAGCCTGCCGGGATGGTGCGCACCGGCTCGACCTCTGCCCACTTGGTGAACTTGTCGATGGCGACATAGAGGTAGCGATAACCACCAGCTGCGCGAGGGAAAGGCCCCAGGATGTCCAGCCCCCAGACCGCGAAGGGCCATGAGAGGGGGATCGTCTGGAGTCCCTACGCAGGCTGGTGGATCTGCTTGGCGTGGAATTGGCAGGCCTCGCAGGCTTGGACCAGTGCGGTAGCGTCACGTAGAGCAGTGGGCCAGTAGAAGCCGCTGCGGAAAACCTTACCAACGAGGGTGCGCGATGAAGAGTGATGGCCACAGTCTCCTCCATGTATATCAGCCAGCAACTTGCGCCCTTGCTCTTCAGAGATGCACCGCAGCGAGACGCCGTTGGGGCGCCTACGGTATAGCTCGCCATCTTGTATGCAGTAGGCGGTGGCCTGCCGGGCCACGCGCTCCGCTTCCGAGTCGTCCTCCGGCAAGGAGCCGCGAAGCAAGTAAGCCTTGAGCTCCGCGGCCCAGCTATCGGCCTGAGGCTCGAGCGCCTGCAGCAGGCGGGCTCCTGAGGCCAGGCCACAGTCCGGCGCGCCCATGGGTGGCGCGGGCGGTAGTTCCTCGCGAAGGAGCGCCGTGCTCCCGGCTGGGGGTGCGGCGGATTGCTTGAGGAGCCTTTCCTCAAAGACGCCGGGGCTTTGGGGCTCGCGCCGTGATGCTCGCTTGGCGATGTCGCCGGCCTCTTTGTTGCTGCCGCGGGGGATGTGCAGCAGCTCCAGGCCAAGAAAGCGCTTCTCAAGTTTACGTACCTCTTCCAGGTAGGCGGCCATGTGCTCGTCCTTGGGCTTGTAGCTTTTGTTGGAGAAGTTGACGAGGAGTTGCGAATCGCCCTTGATAGTCAGACGCTTGATGCATAGGGCGAACGCGGCCTTGAGGCCGGCGATGAGGCCCTCATACTCTGCGATGTTGTTGGAGACATTGTCGGTGTACCTGAAGCAGAGCTACACAGCGTAGTAGAGCCTGTCTCCTGTTGGCGAGGTGAGCATGACCCCAGCCCCCGCGCCCTGTCGGGAGAAGGTGCCGTCGAAGTGCATGGTCCATCCGCCAGGCGCCTCATCCCCTAGCAGGAGGGACTAGGCCTCGCGAGGCTCGTCCTCATACGTGTCCGTCCATTCTGCCACGAAGTCGGCCAGGGCCGCGCCTTTGATGACTCTGGTGGTGGAGAACTCCAGTTGGAAGGCTTGCAGCTCGATGTTCCACTCGGCGACGCGGCTGGCGGCGTTGGGGCTGCGCAGAATTTGCTCCAAGGGGTAGGAGGAAATGACCTTGATGGGATGACCCTGAAAGTAGTGGCGCAGCTTCCTGGAGGTGACGAGGAGCGCAAGGAGGAGCTTCTGCTGCATGGGGTAGCGCTCGCGCGCATCCCTTAGCACGGTGCTGACGAAGTACACGGGGTGCTCGACGAGGCGCGTAGTTGTTGCGACAGCTTGCTCCTCAGATGCCTTGCAAGGCTCGGAAGGCCCGGGAGCCTCGCGAGGCTCAGGAGGCTCGCGAGGCTCAGAAGGCTTGCGGGGGACGGCGGCCTCATGAGGCTCAAGAGGCTCGCGAGGCCCCGTGGGCTCGCGAGGCTCAGCGGGCTCGTGAGCCTGGAGGGGCGTCGAGGGTTTCTCCTTGGCACAGACGCGCTCCTCCCGCACCGCCTTCAACGCCGCGCTGGCCGTCTGAGGGGTGGCCGCCAAGTACAGGAGCAAGGGCTGGCGAGAGCGTGGCGCGACCATGATGGGCGGGCTCGTGAGGTACCTCTTGAGGGCTTCAAAGGCGGCGTCTGCCTCTGGAGTCCACTTGAAGGAGCCGGACCTCTTCAGGAGCTTGAAGAAGGGCAGGGCTCGTTCGCCAAACTTGGAGATGAAACGCCCCAAGGACGCCATACACCCCGCCAAGCGTTGCATTTCCTTGAGGGTCCGGGGAGGGCGCATTTTCTCGATGGCCTTGATCTTCTCTGGGTTGGCCTCGATGCCACGGTGCGAGACTAGGAAGCCGAGGAGCTTGCCGGAGGGGACTCCGAAGACGCGCTTCTCCGGGTTGAGCTTGAGGTTAACCTTGCGCAGGTTGGCAAATGTCTCCTGGAGGTCCGCAATGAGGGATCCAGCCTCGCGAGATTTGACCACGATGTCGTCGACGTAGGCCTTCGCATTCCTCCCCATCTGGGGCCCCAGAGTGATGCGCATTAGCCGCTGGAAGGTGGCACCCGCGCTCCTTAAACCGAAGGGCATGCAGACGTAACAAAATACGCCGCAGGGGGTGATGAAGGCCATCTTCTCCACGTCTTCGGCCGCCATCTTGATCTGATGATAGCCTGAGAAGGCATCCAGGAAACATAGCAGATCACACCCGGCGGTGGAATCCATGATCTGGTCGATGCGGGGCAGCGGAAATGGATCCTGAGGGCAGAACTTGTTGAGGCTGGTGAAATTGACACACATGCGCTCCTTGCCGCCCTTCTTGGGGACGACGACTGGGTTGGCGAGCCATTCGGGATGGCGCACCTCACGAACGAATCCGGCTTCTTGGAGCTTCTGAACTTCACTGACGATGAACTCTTGCTTCTCTTGTGCCTGGCGCCGCGCTTTCTGCTTGACCGGGCGTGCATTGGGGCACACCGCTAAGTGGTGCTCGATCACCTCCCTCGGCACACCGGACTATTCGGATGCTTTCCAGGCGAAAACATCCGAGTTTGCCCGAAGGAAGGTGACGAGCGCTCTTTCCTATGCAGGAGGGAGGCCTTTGCCGATGGTGAGGGCGGGGCCGGAGCCACTGCCGTCCACCGACACCTTCTTCGTCTCGGCGCGGTCTTGAGAAAACAGCTGCTTCTTCTTCGCCGGCGCGGCCTCGGAAGGCTCGGCCGCGTCCTCGTCGGCTGGGTGCACGACAGCGGCAGCCTTGTAGGCACGCTCGAGGGTGCTGGCCGCGTCCTTTTCGTCGCAGGTGACGGTGATGATGCTGCTGCAGCCGGCCATCTTGAGGACGTTGTAGGCGTGATGAGTGGCCGCCATGAACTTGGTGAGAGCTGGGTAGCCCAAGATGACATTGTAGGGCAGGCCGATGTGCGCCACGTCGGAGTCGATGAGCTCGGTGTGGTAGTTCTTGCGGGTGCCGAAGATGACGGGGAGGCGCACCTGCCCCAGCGGAATGGTGGAGCCATCGGTCACTCCGGAGAAAGGCCTGGTCGGCATCAGCTGGTCGTAGGGCACCTGGAGCATCTCGAAGGTTTCGATGGAGAGCACGTTGAGGCCGGCACCCCCGTCGATGAGGGTCTTGGTGACCGCGACGTTGCTGATGGTGGGAGTGCACAGCACGGGGAGCGCGCCTGTGGAGGCCGTGGACTTGGGGTGGTCCTTGGAGTCGAAGGTGATGGCGTACTGCGACCACTTGAGGGGCCGCGTGACCTCAGGCCTCGGGAGGGCGGCATACACCTCGCGAGAGAGTTTCTTGAAGTGGCGGATGGACGCGGGGGCTTGGGACCCGCCAAGGATGCAGGCGACCGCGCGAGGCTCCTGGTAGCCCCCAGCGCCCTCGTCAGGTTGGTTGACGTCGTTCCTCCGAGGAGGCGGAGGCGGCGGCGGGAGAGCGGCATTAGCCTGAGGATTCGCCTCACGAGGCTGGTCGCGCCAGGCGGCCTCACGAGGCTGATCGCGCCAGCCCTGGCGGTAGTTGCTGTTATTGTTGCGGCTGTCCCAGCGGTTGCCGCTGCGGCCACCTCCGCGGCCGGTGCCACGGCCGTTGCGGTCGCCTCGGCGGCTCTGGCGCTCGTCGCGGAGCAGCTTGAGCTCATGATGGTCTTCGGTGTTGTGGGAGCGGAAATTGTGAAAGGTGCAGAGTGGCTAGTTGTCCTTCCTGGGTTCGTCGAGGTCGCGGCCGCGCTTCTGCTCGGGCTCCGCCGCAAGCACGGCAGGGCCTTTGCGCTTGACGTCCTTGCTCTTGGCCTTGGCGCCGTCGAGCGCCGCGTCGGGGTCATTGTGGACGAAGAAGCGGCCTTCTTCAGCCTTGGCGCACTTGTCGGCGAGGTCGAGCAGCTTGAGCACGGAGTCGAGCTCACCGTTGATGGCGAGCTTCTCGCACATCTTGATATCCGTGACGCCAGTGGAGAACGCGGAGATGACGGCCGCGTCAGAAGCGCGCGGGATCTTGTTGCGCACCTGGCTGAAGCGCTGGATGTACTTACGGAGGGTCTCGCCTGGGCGCTGTCGAACGCGCCGCAGGTCGTTGATGGTGAGGGAGCGGTCCTGTGTGCCCTTGAAGTTGGCGATGAGCTGGCTGCAGAGCTCGGCCCACGACGAGATGGAAGCCTCGGGGAGGTTCATGAGCCAGGAGCGCGGGCCGTCCTTGAGGGCCATGGGGAACCAGTTCGCCATGACCTTGTCGACGCCGTTCGCTGCCTCGATCCTTAGCGTGTAGAGCTGGAGGAACTCCGTGGGGTTGGAGGTGCCGTCGTAGCGCGGAGGCAGCTCAGGCTTGAACTTCGTGGGCCAGACCACGCGACGCAGCTCGAGGGTGAAGGCACGGCAGCCCATGCCGCTCGAGGGGACGCCGCCAGCGAGGGCGGCGCGGTTTTGACGCCCGGCCGCTGCAACGTCTTGAACGGCCTGGTCCTGGCGCTGGCGCTGGCGCTCGAGGAGCACTCGCGCGTCGAGGGGCGCACGTCGGATGATCTGGCAGTTGAGCTCACAGTGGTCCAGAGAAGACGCGCCGCGGGACGGCTCAGGAGCCCGCGCGCTGCGCTGGGGCCCGGCGTGCTCGTCACGCAGAGGAGGCAGTGGGGGGGCGCCATACGCCGGGTCCCCAGCACGAGACGGTGGAGGGCGGAGCGAGTGAGAAGGCGCCGTAGCGTCCCCGGCGACGTTGACGAGCTCGGTGATGCGACCAAGCCAGGCGTCGTAGCCGGCGTCATCAGGACGGTAGCGGAGTAGCTCGCGCACCATGTGCAGCGTGGCCTGCGGGTTCGGCGGCCCACGGTTGGCGAGGGAGGAGGCTGTGGCGGTGTGGCCGTCCGCCCGCATGGAGGGGTGCAGGGAGGAGGCCTGCTGCTCGCGGGCAGCGGGGTCGGTGGCGGCGGCGGCCTCGGCGTCGGGGCGGCGGCTATTGCCGCGGGCCACTGGCTCCGTCTGGGCCACGCGGCCAGCCCTGCGCTCAGCGCGCTCACGACGTGCGTCCGCCATGGGACTGGTGGAGCTGAAGGTCGAGCAGAGGAACAGTAGCGCACCCCTACCTGGCGCGCCAAATGTCGGAAGTGGGGCTCCGGGGACCCAACGGTTCGAACACTGGGGTGAGCTCGTTCTACTACTTCTTCCCCTACCACGGCAGTGCTGCGGCGAGACTACGGTGAGAGCGTGCTAGCGTAGGATGGGCAAAGGCACAACTGTTTACCCAGGTTCGGGCCACCTTGCGGTGTAAGACCCTACTCCTACTTTGTGGTTGAGATTATCGTGGATGAGAGAGTTCTTGCGTACAAGGTTGAAGATGATCGATCCCCCCCTGCTACGGTGGCTGCACTGCCCCTTTTATGCCGCCTTGGTCCTCTTCCCCCTCAAAACTTAGGCGGGAAGGGTTGCCACACTTGGCGGTTTTGAAAGGGGACAGGTGCTCAGGCTATCCTGACTAAAGGTGGTCTTCGCCTGCCAAAGCATGATCCATGACACGCCGGTGGGCTCGGTGATGACCTCCGCCCTGCGCGCCCGCCGTCTTGGTCTTTCTTCGCCAATCGGGCAACCTTTGGGGTTGCTTTGGGGAGTAGATAGCTGGCCCTGCTTCCCTAGCACAAAAGAGGAAACCATTTGCATCCGCGCCTGGTGGCGCGGCCTCTGTTGCTGCTCATCGCCGCGCGCGTCACCCACGTGATGGGCTCCAGTCCGCGCGACACGCCGAACGGTCTTCTCCTCGAGCGCCTGCGGGAGGGGGCCTCGGAAGGCCACCTCGGGAAGCCGCCTCGTGAGGGGACTCGGGAAGCCGCCTCGTGAGGGGACCTCGCGAGGCCGTTTATGGTGGTGCTGAGCGTTGCCTGCTACTCCCTGAGGAGGGGGCCTCAGGAGGCTAGGGCCCCATGAGGGGGCATGGCGAGACACTTGGTGGCGACGGCCCGCCAGGCACACTCCTGGCGTCGCGCCCTAGGCCAAAGGCAGACGGGCCTGGATACCCCGGGTTCCATGGGCCCGACAGTGAATCTGCTTGGCATGGAACTGACAGGCCTCGCAGGATCGAACTAGCTCGGTGGCATCATGAATTGCTGTAGGCCAGTAGAAACCGTTGTGAAACGCCTTGCCCACGAGCGTTCGTGAAGAGTGGATGTCGGCCAACAGCTCGCGCCCCTGACTTTCTGACACGCACCTTAGCAGTACATCGTTGGGGCGTCGTCGGTAGAGTTCGCCGTCCCTCAAGTGGTATGCCGTGGCCTGCCGTGCCACGTGCTCGGCCTCCTCGTCCTTAGCTGGCAACGTACCTTGGAGCAAGTATGTCTTGAGTTCCTCCATCCAGCCGCCCTCCTGAGGCTCCGCGGCCAGGAGTAGGCGGGCTCCTAATGTCGGGCCACAGGCTGGGGCGCCCTCGGCCGGGGCGGGTGGCAGCTCTTCCTGGAGCCACGTCGGGCTGACCGTTGGGGGTGTGGCCGACGGCTTGAAGAACCTTTCCTCAAAACACCTGGGCTCTGGGGCTCGCGGCGGGATGCTCGTTTGGCGATGTCGTCAGCCTCCTTGTTGGCTCCCCGCGGTACATGCTGCAGTTCCAGGCCGAGAAAATGCTTCTCCATTCTGCGGACTTCTTCCAGATAGGCCGCCATGTGCTCATCCTTCGGCTTGTACTCCTTGTTGGAGAAGTTGATGAGCACCTGGGAATTGCCCTTGATGGTGAGGCGCTTGATCCCCAGGGCAGCCGCAGCCTTGAGGCCGGCGATCAGGCCCTCGTATTCTGCAATGTTGTTTGAAACCTTCTCGCTGTCCTGGAAGCATAGCTGGACGGCGTAGTAAAGCTTGTCCTTGGTCGGGGAGACCAGCACAGCCCCAGCCCCCGCGCCTCGCCGCGTGAAGGCGTCGTCGAAGTGCACGACCCATCCGTCGGGCACCTGGCCGCCGGGCGCGGTGGGCAGCTCCTCGGGAGGCTCTCCATCGTGGGTGTCTGTCCATTCCGCCACGAAGTCTGCCAGCGTGGACCCCTTGATGACTCTGGTCGTGCTGAATTCCAACTGGAAGGCTTGCAGCTCAATATTCTACTCGGCGACCCTGCCTGCAACATTGGGGCCGCGCAGAACCCTCTCCAAGGGGTACGAGGAGACGACCTTGATGGGGTGGCCTTGGAAGTAGTGGCGCAACTTCCTAGAAGCGACCAAGAGCGCGAGGAGGAGCTTCTGCTGCATTGGGTAGCGTGCGCGCGCGTCGCGGAGCACTGTGCTGACGAAGTACACAGGGTGCTCCATGAAGCGCGGGGCGGGTCCGGTGGCCCTCGCCGTAGGGGGCGCGAAGGGCTCGGGGGCCTTCTCGGGAGCCTCAGGAGCCTGTCCCGCGGGCTAGCAAGGTTCCTGGTCCTCGCGCGAGCCCCCAGGCGCCGCATGGGTGCCGCCATACGCTTCCCTGACCGCCACCAGGGCCGCGCTGGCCGAGTGCGGGGTAACCGCCAAGTAGAGCACCAAGGGCTCGCGCGGGCGGGGTACCACCATGACCGGCGGGCTCGTGAGGTACCTCTTGAGGTCTTCGAAGGACACATCCGCCTCCGGGGTCCACTCGAACGTTCCCTTCCTCTTCATGAGCTTGAAGAACGGCAGAGCGCGTTCACCAAGCTTGGAGATAAAGCGCCCCAGTGAGGTCGCGCACCCTGCCAGCTTCTGCATCTCTTTGAGGGTCCTTGGGGGGCGCATCTTCTCGATGGCCATGACTTTTTCTGGGTTGGCTTCTATCCCCCGGTGCGAGACGAGGAAACCGAGCAGCTTGCCTGACGGGACCCCGAAGACGCACTTCTCAGGGTTGAGCCTTAAGTTCACCTTTCGTAAGTTGGCGAACGTTTCTTCCAGGTCCTCAATCAGGGTGCCCGTTTTGCGCGATTTGACCACGATGTCATCGACGTACGCCTCTGCATTCCTCCCCAGCTGCGGTCCCAGCGCAATGTGCATCAGTCGCTGGAAGGTGGCGCCGGCAGTCCTTAGCCCGAAGGGCATGCACGTGTAGCAGTACACGGCGCATGGAGAAACGAAGGCCGTCTTCTCCACGTCTTTCGTGGCCATCTTGATCTGGTGATAGCCTGAAAATGCATCCAGGAAGCACAACAAGTCGCATCCCGCGGTGGAGTCCATGATCTGGTCGATGCGGGGGAGTGGAAAGGGATCCTGCGGGCAAGCTTTGTTGAGGCTGGTGAAGTCAACGCACATGCGCTCCTTTCCGGCCTTCTTGGGGACGACCACCGGGTTGGCGAGCCATTCCGGGTGGCGCGCCTCCAGAATGACCCTGGCCTCTTATAGCTTGCGCACCTCCTGGACGATGAATGCCTGTTTCTTCGGCGCCTGCTGTCGCGCCTTTTGTTTTATGGGACGCGCGTTGGGGCACACCATGAGGTGATGCTCGATTACTTCCCTCGGTACCCCTACCAAGTCGGACGCCTTCCATGTGAACATGTCCTTATTTGCCCGGAGGAAGCCGACGAGTGCTTCCTCTTGCTCCGGGGGGAGGCCCGCACCGATGGTGAAAGTGGGGCTCGGGCTGTCACCGTCGACGGGCACCTTCTTGGTCTCGGCGCGGTCCTGGGAGAACAGCTGCTTCTTCCTTGCGGGGGCAGCCTCTGGAGCCTCAAGGGCGTCTTCGGCGTCGGGACGCGAGGCCGCTGCGGCCCCATAAGCGAGCCTGAGGGCCCGGACTGCGTCGCCCCGGTCTCTGGTCACGGTGATGACGCCGGCACTGCCGGGCATCTTGATGATGTTGTAGCCCGGGTGGGTTGCCGCCATAAATTTGGCGAGTGCGGGGTACCCCAAGATGGCGTTGTATGGGAGGCCGATGTGGGCGACGTCGAAATCAATGAGCTCGGTGCGGTAGTTGTCGTGCTTGCCGAAGGTGACGGGGAGGCGCACTTGCCCCAGGGGGTTGGCGTAACCGCCCGTCACTCCGGAGAACGGTCTGGTGGGTGCGAGTTGGTCCTGAGGCACTTGGAGAATGTTGAAGGTTCCCACTGAGAGGACGTTCAGACCGGTGCCCCCGTCGATGAGGGTCCTGGTGAAGGAGACGTTGCTGATGGAAGAGCGCACAACATAGGGAGCGCGCCGGCGGCAGCAGAGGACTCGGGGTGGTCCCAGAGGTCGAAGGTGACTGCGGCCTCGGGTCGCGTCCTACCCCGCGAGGCTCCAGGCCCGAGTTGAGCGGCGCCCACCTAGCGGGAGAGCTGTTTGATGTGGCGGCTCGACGCAGGTGCTTGGGATCCCCCGAGGATGCATGCGACCCCGTGGGGTGCCGGGCCCCCGCCCGCGGCGTCGACCAGCTCAACGACGCGGGCCAGCCAGACATCGAGCTCCTCGGCGACCAGCCTGTGACGGAGCAGCTCCTGCGCCATGAGGTGCGCTGTTCCCGCGCTTGCCGGCCCGCGGCCGGCGCGGGGCTGCGGGGCCACCGTGGAGGCGTTGGGCATGGGTGAAGCAGAGCGACGAGGTGTGCCGCGTCCCACCGGTGCCGTCTAGGTGACACGGGCGGCACGGCGTTCGGCGCGGGTGCGGCGAGTGTCAACCATGGCGACGAAGCGAGGGCGGAGTTGTGGTAGAGCGAGGTCGGTGAAGAGGAAGGATTCCGACACGCCCCTACCTGGCGCGCCAAATGTCGGAGTGTGGGGTTCCGCGGACCCAAAGAGGTTCGAACACTAGGGCGTGCGAGGAACGATCGTACTCAACCTAGGGCTCTCTGCTTAACGTGCCATGGTCTAACCACTTCACGCCGGCGTCGAGGAAGAAAAAGATGACACGGTGGTTTACCCAGGTTTGGGCCACCTTGCGGTGTAAAACCCTACTCCTGCTTTTTGGTGGATTGCCTCACGATGAGGTTGAGGATCAACTAGTATAGGGGTGTTGCTCTTGTTTTCGGCCTCTCTCTACAATGGTGGCTAGCCTATATTTATACTGGCCTGGTCCTCTTCCCTTATCGCTTGGCGGGAAGGGATCCCACAACGGCCAAATTCGAAGGGGGACAGGAGTACAACTTATCCTGACTAAAGGCGGTCTTCGCCTGCAAAGCTTCTGGTCGCGACGCAGTGGTGGGCTCGGCGATGACCTCCGTCCTGTCGCGCCCGTCGTCGTGGTCTTGTTGCACCAAAGAGGAAACCTTTGGGGGATTCCTAGGGAACTGGCGAGCGTCCTTGCCCCCTTAGCACCAAAGGGGAAACCGTCCTGGTCTGCGCCGGCTGGCGCCCTCCTTCCACGATCGTCATGGCTCACATCATCGTTTGCTTCATGAGGCTGGGTGCTCGCCTCGGAGTGTCCGCCCCTTAGGAGCCGGCCTCAGGAGGCCGCCCCTCAGGAGGTCTTGAGTGATCCTCCTTGCGAGGCATGGGGCCCTCGCGAGGACCTTTGCTTGTGGAGGCTTGCGCCATCCGTACTGGGCCTTGGTCGCCATCGTGCGTGGGCCGCAGGCAGACGGGCCTGGGTACCCCCGGTCCCAGTGCACCGACACATGGTTTTAAAATTCTAGTAAATCCAAAACTCGTCTGAAATTCATGAAACTTGGCATGCTATCATGGAACGACATCAACATGCTGTGGTAAAAAAATTATCCCATTTGGGGCAGGTTTGGGTATAAGCTTCTCACAAACTAGAGCTTCTCACAACAAGCCTCATGGTTCCGGTAGGGGATGTGCCTCCTTCATGGATGAAACGATATTTGTTGCCTCTTTTTGCTTTCAAATTTTTTTCCTAGTGGCAACATTGAGCAACAGGAGTGTCTTGTTAAAATTTGGATTTTTTCAGGGTTCGTTTGGACATTTTTATACATTAACTGAGTTTTCCATGCATTTATGTGCATAATTCAAATTTGAACTACAGACACATGCTCCAGTGCAGAAAAATGGGTTCAAAAATCGAACGTGTGTCCTTGGGTGCATGCTTAGGTCCCATGCAAGAAATGGGAATGAATTTCAAACACCAGGGCACCGTTGCTTGCCGGCAAAACGTTGAGATACTTTGCTTTTAAATTCTAGTAAATCCAAAACTCGTCTGAATTTCATGAAACTTGGCATGCTATCATGGAATGGCACCCGACACGTTGTGGTATATTTTGTGTCCAATTTGAGAGAAGGCGCACTCGAATCAACAGCCAACAAAGGCATTTTCAAACAAATAGCTGTCACCTTATCATCTCAAACATTTGTATAATTTAAATCGTGGGCATTCTGTTAACCAGTCACGTGATGCCACATGAAACACTTTTAATGGCTAGGACGTGCTGTGCGGATAGCTGCTTGAGTAGACGGGAGGCGTGCGAGCGCAGTCCGCTGCGCAGGCTGACCGGGAGGCGTACAAGCTGTCCTCCAATGCGCAGTCTCACTGGGAAGCATGCGAGCTGTACGCTGCGCAGGCTCACTAGGAAGCGAGCCCTTTGACTTCCATGGTCGCCCGCCTTGCACGCATCCTCTCCATTAATGGCGCTCGAGCCACTGTTTAATACGGGCGGCCTTACTATTCGCCTCCCTTTCCCCTCCCATAGACCTCCACCAACGCCATGGCACAGAAGGATCATCTGCCACTAGTCTTCCAGTTTGGGGAAGTCGACTCCGAGTCGGACGAGATAGAAAATAATGAGGAATGGGGCCTCATGGACATGGCCCTGAACTAGCACTACAAAAAAAGACACATCCGTGACATTTTGGCCTGAACAAAAAAAATTATGTCAAGGTTATGACACTTCTATGATGATAATTGTGACAAAACCACATATTATCATAGATGTGGTGGGCTCCTACTTCTATGACAAAAAATCATGACAGAAAATGGGCTTTTCGTCCTGGGCGGGCCGGGACGCACCTGCATGACATTCTTTGGGCCGTCCATGACATAAAAAATCATGGTAGAAGTGAGGGGGAGGAAATTTTCGCGGAGTTCCCGGTTATGGTGGGTGGTCGGGGCCGAGTGATGCACTGTGGTTTGCGAGTTTCTCTCGTACGTAGGCACGTGTACGTGTGCGAGGCGTTGGCTCCAACTGAACCCGAGGGAGGCGTTCGCTTATTGAACCCGAGCGATTGCACTAGCTACGTTACTGAACCGTAGCGATTGATCCCTTGGCTGTTTACTAAACCCGAGCGATTCCTTCGCTGCTGACTGAACCGGAGCGATTCCTTCGCTACTGCTGCTAACTGAAGCCAATTGAACCTGCCTCTTGATGAACAGTGACCGTTGTTGGGGTTCGTTGAACGAGTCGAGACGTGGTGAGTCTAGCCGGTTGGTTGGGGTTGGATGAACAGTTCCCTGTGGGGGTTGGATGAACAGGACCCCGTGGTAGTAGGCCGTTGCCACTGGATGAACAGGACCCCGAGGAGGCCGCCACACCCGTGCCGGTTGGGGATGGATGAACAGGACCCTGTGGAGGGCTGGTTGAATAGTAGCCGGTGGAGGTTGGATGAACAGTAGCCCGTGGATGAACAGTGGCTGGTGGAGGCAGGAGGAAGACGCGGTGGATGAACAGTAGCAGGTGGAGGCTGGAGGAAGTCGACGGTGGATGAACAGTAGCCCGTGGAGGCTGGAGCGAGGCAGTAGACGGTGGATGAAAAGTAGCCCGTGGAATCCTGTTTTGCGGTACGCCACACCCCTCCTGATGAACAGGACCCCGTTTCGATGGTAGGTGGTCCAATAGAAGTCCGTTTCCTCCGTTTTGCGGTACGCCACACCCCTCCCAATCAACAGCACCCCGTTTCGACCGTAGGAGCTCGAACAAAATTCCGTTACCTCCGTTTTCTGGTACGCCAGACCCTTCCCGATGAACAGAACCCCGTTTCGACTGTACGCAGTCGAACAGAAGGTCGTTTCCTCCGTTCTGTGGTACGCCAGACCCCGTTTCGGCTGTTCCGTCCAAGCCGGTTGGCTCCCGTTGAACAGGACGCATTCCGACCCAGTCGGTTGCCTCCCGATGAACACAACGCTGTTTCCTCCGTTCCGACCCAGCCGGTTGGCCCCGGATGAACAGGACGCTGTTGCTGCCGTCCGTATGCGCAAGTACGCGTTCGAGACCCCGCCCGTATGTACGTACTACGTGGCCGTATTTTTTGGCATGTGGTTGTACGTACGTGTACACAATTTAATTAGAAGGGACTGCCTGAACTACTACGTCGGGGGCTCTACTACTACATGTGCCGCTGCTTGCTTGGCCACGGTTCATCATTGCAGAGAGACCGATCGACCAGTATGTACGTACACGTTCGCGACCAGACTGACAACGCTACGTACGCTTCGACTGGGTGGGTCCCCGCTGTCAGGGAGGATAAGGACGCACTTCCTTGCGTGCAAAGATATAGCTGGTGGGTCCTAGCTGTCAGGGGGAGGAATCATTTTTTTGCGTAATAAGAAGGCACTTCCTTTCGTGCGAAGATGTAGCTGGTGGGTCCAGCTGTCAGCCTCACCACGTACAGTCCTCTTTCGATGGCTGTCGTTTGTTGACCACGTTGACGACACTGCGCCGAGAGCAACAACGCGGTGGACGACGGTGAGGCCTAGGAAGGGAACAAACCGGAGCCGGGGAAGACAAGGCAGTGGTTTCCCACGCGGAAGGGGAGTACGAGGGTTGACTGGTTCGGCTGCGCTGTGAGGCTGCCGTTGCTGGAAAATAACATGGGGTGTGGGTGAGTAAAGGGAAGGCCTGGCCAGTGGTGGGAGTGGTGTGGGGCGGTGATGCCTGCGCGGCAGCACAGTCGGCCACGGGAGGCGGGAGCAGGCGGTACAGCCGGAGCTGGTTTGGGCGGCTGGAGCAAGCAGATTAGAGATTGAAGAAGCAGCACGACGGTTGGATTAAGATTCAACGGTCAGTGCTGCTAGAATCGTTTGTTGACTAAGTTGACAAAGCGATGCGTACGCATCAACTTAGTAGGACCACAAGTCAGCTTCCAAATTTGGTTGGTCCCAGCTAGTAGCGGGAGGAATTATTTTTCTTGCGCGTAATAAGGAGGCACTTTCTTGCGTGCAAAGATGTAGTTGGTGGGTCTCAGCTGTCAGGGGGAGGAAAAAAAATTCCACGTAAAAAGGAGGCATTTGCTTGCGTGCGGAGATGTAGCTCGTGGGTCCAGCCTGTCAGTGGGCGGAATCATTTTTTCGCATAATAAGGAGCCACTTGCTTGCGTGCGGCCATGGACCCTGTGGGTCCCTACTATCAGCCGCTCCATGTACATCCCTCTTCCGATGGCTGTCGTTTGTTGACTACCTTGACCACGCCGCGTCGAGAGCACCAACGCGGTGGACGACGGCGAGGCCTAGGAAGGGAACGACCCGGAGCCAGGGAAGACTCTGCAGTGGTTGCCCACGCGGTGGGGAGTACGAGGGTTTACTGGTTCAGCTGCCGTCGCCGAAAAATAACAGGAGGTGTGGGTGAGTAAAGGAATGGCCTGGCCAATGATGGAGTAGGGTGGGGCAGTGCGGCCTGCGCGGCAGCACAGCCGTCCACGGGAGGCAGGAGCAGACGGTCCCACCGGCACTGGTTTGGGCGGCTGGAGCAAGAAGATCAGATATTGAAGAAGCAGCACGGCCGTTGGATGAACATCCAACGGTCACTGCTGCGAGAATCATTTGTGGACTAAGTTGACAAAGCCTTGCATACACGTCAACCTAGTAGACCCACAAGTCAGCCTCCAAATCTGTCCCAAACAGCATACAGCCCAAAATTTCTAGCCAGATTCAAATTAATTTGAAAAATAAGCATACCTTAATTTAAAAACAATGAAATTTAAAATATCAAAACTCGAAAGAAAAAAGTAATTTGGAACTAATTGCCTGTTTGCTGTATTTTTTCATTTTACAGCCCATTTCTTATTACTTATAGCCCATTTTCTGGGCAAACCGAATGCATCCCTCCTCGTCTTGAAAGATTTCCGGCCCAGCAGGGCGTAGAAAAGCAAGTAGGCCTCCGTTGGTTATTCTGCAAAAAACAAAATAGCTGGGCTAGCCATTTTCAGAAAGAAAACAAAAACTGGGCTGGTCATGTGGTAAACATATGAAATAAAAGCCTGGGATAGACGTGCCACAGCTCCCGCACAACCAAGTTGATACCCTGCTCCGTCCCAAAAACAAAAAAAAATACTGCTCGAGCTACTGGGTCCCAGGTGTCAGCCGCTCCTTGTGCAGTTATCTCGCTTATTGACTATGTTGACAGTGGCATGCGACCCAGATGTCAGGAAACCATCAGGAGGAACCATTTTTTTCTTGTAATAAAGGAGGCACTTGCTTGCCTACTGCCATGATCCTGGTGGGTCCCTACTGTCATCCTCACCATGTACAGTCATCTCCTTATTCCTCTCGGTTTTTGACCATGTTGACAACACTGGAGGGCGGCGCTGCGGTGAGCGAACCAAGGCGTAGGACGATAGTGACGCCTCGGATAGGAACGAACAGGAGTCGGGGAAGATGCGCGGAGTTTTAGGGTGCGATGTGGCCGTGATGCGTGCGCGGCAGTGCAGCCAGCCGTGGGAGGCGGGAGCAGGCGGTCCCGCCGGCGTTGGTTTGGCTTTGGTGGCTGGAGGAAGAAGAGACTGAAGACACACGACAGATGTTGAATGTCAATCCAACGGTCAAGGTTGGCACAATCATTTGTTGACTAAGCCGACACTGCGTAGCATACTTTTTTATAGGAAGAAAAGAAAAACTGGGCTCGTTCACTAGATAACATTCCCGAAACTGCCACCGTTTGATCTTGCGTCACAACTAAAACTGCCAGGAAAATGCGTTCGTTTGCCATCCTCCTCCCATGGAACGTTAGCCACATAACATTCCCGAAAATCAAAGACTTGAGAAGGCATACAGAACAAACTAGTGTACCAGTAAAGAGACGTTGCTAAGTTTTAGAAAAAAGAGAGACGTGCTCCTGTAGCTGGTTCGAATCCAAACCTAGACTATGACTATATATAGTTCTATGCTACTCTGCAAGTAATGAAACTGATATATCCAACGTTCGCTTCTCCTCTTCTCTAGTTACTCTGCCTAGCATCAGAAGCTTTGGCCGCAGCAACCATGTCCGCTGGCGGCTCGTCCACCTGCTCTTCAGCAGGCAACAACCAGATATGCGCCAAGTCGCCACCCGTACCATTGCCTGTGGGTCTCATCACACCCCCGCCGCCACACTCACCGCAGCTGGTTGCTCATCGCAACCCGCTGCCGTTGGTGTGGTGCCACTGCTGCAAATCACGCAGAGTCATCCGTCGCGTCTCAACTACAATCCTCAACCCTGGCCGAGTCTTCTACAAATGCCCGAATCATGGGGTAATAATATGTTTAAGTGTTGTTCGCCTGCTTTCATTTGCTGATTTTTTTTAATAGTTTGGTTGAAGATCTTCCAATTTGATTCGTGCAGAAAAGGGAAGATTCGTGTGATTTGTATTTCTGGGAAGTTGCTGATGTGGGGGAATGGAAGTATGCTGATTATTTGGTTAGCCGAGGAATCCCAATACCAGCAGGTTGGGGTGTTGGACAAGTAACTGAAGGAACGACAGAAGAGGAAGATGCAGAGCAGAAGGTTAAAGATGCAGTTCATCTGATCATGGCCAAGCAACAGCTGCTGAACGGCCTTGGCAGCAATGAGGAGATGAAAGAGCTTGTGAAGATAATGGGCAAGATCATTGTGCTCTGTAGGATGATTGTCTCTTTATTTGTAGTGTATGTAGCACTCGTGATGTATTCAGTGGCTATGACATGAGCACTTTGCTGAAACTAGCAATGAATGAAACCTGTTTAGCAGGCTGGGCGTAGTGTTGTGAACATCTAATGATTTCTATTAACGGAAATCGGGGGGTATCCCCTTTTGCTCATAAATAAATAATTAGCAGAGGCCCTTTTGCTAATAAATAAATAAATTAGCAGAGGCCCTGTCAGGTCAGCTTTATCCTATTGGAAGACGTAGAGCAAATTACAGTCCAACAACAAACTATGTCATCAAATACAAGTTTCACAGCCAAATATGAGTACTGCTAAGCAACAATGTCATCATGTTTTAGTCATCATACAATCACCAAACACAAATCAACATACATAATAAGTGATGTTCTCACAGCAAAATACTAAACAACAACTTCATCAGGTTTCAGTTGTCATAGAAAACACAATTTCACATAGTAGATAAAAAGTTGTCTTCTCACAGGCAAATACGACAAAAGCAATCTAATCATCATCCGCAGCAGCAGCGTCAACATCCTCGCCATGTGTATCAGTCTGAATCGTAATTGCCCCCAGTGTCATCTTCTTCTTCATCCTCAATGTCCTCGAACGTTGGCCTCTTATCCATCAACTCTCGTACGTCCACAGCCCGACAGGGAATCTTTTCGCCAGCGTTATTGATGTGATAGTTCTCAAAGATACTACGAACATCTGTGGAATCTTCTACATCAGGAGCAGTGTAAGCATCATCTTGTTGTGCAACTTCATTAAACGAATTCCTCTGCTCAAATCTTTGCAATACTCTCCAGTCATCGCTACATGCATATGTGTCTTCCAAGAAAAATATCTGTGTTGCTTGATTAGCCAAAATAAAAGGTTCGTCGGTGTGGTACGCCGCCTTGACATTGATGGATTTGAAATAATCATCAGCTTTGGGTTTTGCGATCCTGGAAAACAGGTTATACCAACGACAGCACAACAGAACAACACACCGATGAACCTCGAAACTGGAGATATACTGCAACTGAACAATGTCTGTTATGTTAGCATACATTTTAGTTGTCTCTTTGCCGTACGTATCCGTGCTCATGATGGCACTGTTTTGTGTCTTCCTGCCTTCGTCGCGTGCAAGGGTGTTGTAGCGCACATCTCCAACAACGCAAGATTCATAATGTCTTACCCGAGTATCAGGACCCATTGCTACTGCGTAAAGGGCATCATTAACTGCATGCCCATCCTCCCGCATCTTCTTAAACTATGGTTAGAAAATAGACAAGCTGATCATCTTATGTACTCAATATATTAAAAAAACTAACAGTGCAATTCAAAAGCTTACACGGCTCTTGAACCATTTCGCAAATCCTGCCATAACCAGTTTGTCAATGTTTCTTGGATTTTGCACCAGTAACTCCTTTTTGTAGATGCTGCACAACATAGTGATCACGTCAAACATCTAAATATATAAGAATGTGCTGCAAGTTTAGTAGATTACGATGTATAAGCTGCAGTACTTAGCACTTACTCGATATAAGGTAGAATCTCAGGCAGTTATTCAACACATACCAAACCATTTTGTCCAAATCTTTAGGTTTGTCATCTTGTCGACTCTTGCCTGTAACTCGAACAGAACAATCGAAAACATTGAGCTCGGGATTGTCTTCACCCACCTTTTTGCTAAGCTGATCAGCTGTTTCAATGTATTTTGAGCAGAATGTCAACACTTCTCTAGCAATGTAGGCCTCCGCAATGGAACCCTCAGGTCTAGCTCTGTTCCTAACATAGCCCTTGAAAGTGCCTAGCCACCTTTCAATAGGGTACATCCAGCCATACTGTACTGAACCTCTAAGTAGTGCCTCATCAGGTAGATGAACAGCCAAATGCACCATCACATCAAAGAAGGCTGGAGGATATATCTTCTCAAGGTCACATAGGATAGTTGGTATCTTGTCTCTAAGATGCCCCAAAGCATCTATCCTGATATTTCTACTGCAGAATTCCCTGAAGAATTGTCCCAACTCTGCAACTTCTCTGTATAAGTCAGGGCAGCCCAATCCTCTAAGGATAACAGGTAAAACCCTTTGAAGTAGGACGTGGCAGTCATGAGTTTTCAACCCTTGTACCTTGTTTCCATCTGCACTGACTCTCCTTTCAGGGTTGGAAGCAAATCCATGTGGTAATCTCACACTTGACAGGACCTTGCAGAATTCTTTTCTTTTTACCTTTTCCAAGACGTACACAGCTGGTGCCATATCCCGTGATGCACCATCAGCCTTCACCTGCAAATCGGATCTGATACCCAAGTGTGTCAAATCAATCCTAGATTTTAAGGTATCTTTCATCTTGCCTTCAATATTAAGAAGTGTGCCGATAATGCTGTCACATATATTTTTCTCGATGTGCATCACATCAAGATTATGCCGCAGATCCAAATCTTTCCAATACTCCAAGTCCCACAAAGTGGACCTGCTGGTAAACAATAATCTCTCTTTTACCCTGCCACGCTTCCTTTTCCCGCTACCATTATCAGGATGGTTTCCTGGTGTAATATGCCTGACCTTCTCTAATTCCTCTTGCAACTCATCGCCGATGAGCCTCTTTGGCGCATCACGGTTTTCAAGCTTTGCATTGAACACATGTCTTCGGTATTTTGTAGGACACGGCTTGTCCTTGGCAAGGAAATGGCGGTGTCTAATGTAACAGATCTTGCTAAGTATTGCATATGACAATGGATTCTTGTCACAATGAACACATGCATTGTAACCATGTGTCGTTCGCCCTGACATAGTGCCCAAAGCCGGATTATCATGGATGCACCAAATTATAACAACACGTAGAAAGAAATCAGCTGGTGGGCTGCTATATAGGTCTCGAGTGAGATCACCCCTCCATAGCTTTTGAAGTTCCTCCACAAGAGGCTCCATGAATAAATCAAAATCCTTTCCAGGACTTTTTGGACCTGGGATGAGCAAGGCCATCATGTAGTTTGATTCTTTGGTGCAGACATTTGGTGGCATGTTGTAAGGGATAACAAACATTGGCCACATGCTATATGTGGCGCTATGGTGGCCAAATGGGTTGAATCCATCTGTAGCTAAGCCAAGTCTAATGTTTCTCGGCTCAGAAGCAAACTTTTTGTGTTTCTGATCGAAGCTTATCCAGTCACTACCATGAGATGGATGGCTCATTACATTCTGATCTCTGTACTCCTGGTTCCTAGAATGCCACAGTACATCCTCTCTTGTTTCAGCATCATGAAACAACCTCTGCAATCTTGTTATAATTGGAAAATGTCTCAGAACATTATGAGGAATCCTCTTCACAGCATCGCCATCTTTCCATCATGATGATTTCCATTTTGGGCATTCACTTAAGTTGGCATAATCCTTCCGGAACAAAACACAGTTATTCTTACAAACATGGATCATATCATATCCAATTCCAACTGCACGAAGGAAATTCTTCATTTTACTGTAGGTGTGTGGCAGCTCAGATGCATCTGGGAAAGATTTGCGGAAAGTAGCCAACATCGCATCGAATGAATTGTTGGTCATCCGCTCAGATGTCTTTACCTGAAGAAAGGTGACCATAGCTGAGAATACTGACAGCTTATTTCCTGGGGTGACTGCCACATTGCATTGTTCCAACATGTGGGCCCACCATTTTTCTTGTGCAGGTGAAAGTTCACGAAATGCGCGAGCATTTCGTAGCATTGTTTCAATGTTGGTCAAACTCACTGGCTCCGCCACCACCACCTCCTCCTCCTCTTCCTCCTGAGCATCAGGCACATCAAGATGGTGATCTGATGCTTCCACATAGTCAGTAACATTGACGTTCACAGCTTCACCATGATGAACCCACCTAGTATATGTGACCGATATCCCATACAAGTGTAGATGATTTTCCACAGTTGACTATGGTCTTGAAACTGAATTCATACAAGTGCTACACGGGCAGAGCACATATGATTTCGGACCACCGTACTCAGCTCTGATAAAGTTCATGAAGTTTTCAACCCCCTCGACATATGCAGCAGAGATTCTTCGAGCAGAAGTTATCCAAGTCATGTCCATCTGTTAGACATACAAATTAGTTCTTCTACTAGATATTACAGGAAAAACATATATGTTTTTTATAAAGTCCAAAAAATACCTAGGTCGATGTCTAAAGCTATGGAAAGATATTTGGACAAGCAGATCTAAGTAACGAAATATATGTAAAGCTAATTCAGCAAACAGATTGAGTGCTAAATTATGGCAGGCTATTTCAGCAATCAATGAGGCCGAGCACACAGCCATCAAAGGCCATCTCAGCAACAAAGATTGAGTATAAAACGGTGTCGAGCTATTTCACCTAACAGATTGGCTACTAGACCATGGCAATCTACTTCACAATAAATATATGGCAGGATATTTCAGCAACTAATCGGTCATGGCATGCCATCTCAGCAAAGCAGATTGAGTGCAGAACAGGGCAAGGAAGCTTCTTAAGCAGAACATATTGACTGTAAACTATTTCGGCAAGCAGTGAGATTAACAGCGTCTATCAGCTAACATTAATTGAGCGCAACTCCAACATGCACAAGGCCTCAGTCTAGAATGCGCGTACCGTGGGAGAAGCTGACCGCTGTGCGTCTCCACAAGAACGTCGCCAGCGGTGGCGGCGCGACTAGAGGATGGCAGTCTACGAGAGCGTACTGTGGGAGCGAGAGGATCGCCATGCGTTGAGGGAGTCCTGGACTTAGGGGTCCTTAGGTGTCCGGCCTAATCGTCGTGGGCCAGACTGGTGGGCCGTGTAGGACAAAGCGGAAGATTGCCCCCATGTCCGGATTGGGCTCTCATATGTGTATTACGGCAGGTTTAGGAGTCCAGATGTGATAATTCCTTTCTCTGTAACCGACTATGTTCAACCCTAGGCCCCTCCGGCGTGTATATAAGCCGGAGAGTTTAGTCCGTAGAGATCAGCAGAATTACAATAGGCATACCACTTAGGGTTTTAGCCATTACGATCTCGAGGTAGATCAACTCTTGTAATCATCGTCTACATCAAATATAGTCAAGCCTGACGTAGGGTATTACCTCCATTAAGAGGGCCCGAACCTGGGTAAACACTGTGTCCCTTGTCTCCTGTTACCATTGATCCTTAGACTCACAGCTCGGGACCCCCTACCCGAGATCTGCCGGTTTCGACACCGACATTGGTGCTTTCATTGAGAGTTCCGCTGTGCGGTCGCCAAGAGGATCGATGGCTCACCTTGTTATCGACAACGGCATCGTCTCCGGGGAAACTTTCGTCCCCGGCCAACTCTTCGTGTTTGGCGGCTTTGTCTTGCGTGCCAACTCGACTGGTCATCTCGACCAAGTCGACAGCTTCGCCCCTGGTCGTCGAATCAGGTTCGGAAGCTTGGACTACGTCGCTGATATCCGAGTCGACCTGATCTTCGAAGGGTTCGCGGGTTCATTCGGCGCACCCTACGATCTCGGAGAGGAGCCCTCGGATCCACTGTCCAATCCATCCAGGGGTCAACCCACCTCGCGCTTCCGGCTTCGAGCTCGGAACCGATCACCACGTCCAAAGGCAGAGGGTCAGACTTCGCCGGACTCATCACCCCCGTCACGTGTCCGGATTCAGGGACGGACACGACCCCATCATCAGCTGACCCAGAGTCAACCCTGGCCGCACTCTCTATCAATAAGCCGGACTCTCTTCGGAGGGAAGCTCAACTCCGATGTCCGTCCCCACGGAGTCTGCATCTACCGGACTCGCCCAGATGGTTAACTCTGAACATGGCTCAGCGGATTCTCGTGCTGCCGCCCAGCTCTCACTACTAGATGAGGCACTGGATCGAATTCAAACCCTTGCAATCACCAAGGCTCCGCCTTCGGTCTACGCCTGGCCTGATCGGGAGGCCGGACTCAGGGAATTTTACGTCCCACCCACCACCCACTTGATAGCCACTGTCAAAGACTTGACCGACATGCTAGATTATGCTTCCGAAGACATCGACGGTATGCACGAAGATGTCGAAGATGAACTTGGCCAAAACCCGCCCATCACAGGACGTTGGACGGCCACTTCCACATACGACGTATACATGGTGGACACGCCCAAGAAGAAGGACGACGGCACTCCAGAACAAAACGAAGATAAGCCTGTCGACGACCCACCAAAACGCCGACGTCAGCGGTGCCGCTCTCGATTGCGTCGGGGCAGGGAGAGTAAGACCGGCACCGGAGAGGAGGATACCCCAGAAAACGTCGATGACCCCAACAGCCCAGTTGACCCCGAGTACGAACAACACGAGCCGGAAGAGGAGGAGGGCCAATTCAATCCTAAAGACCCCACCGATCACAATGACTCGAAGGATAGTAATTATCTACCCCTCTCTAAAGAGGACGTTAGCCTCGGCGACGAGGATTTTATCGTCCCAGAGGAACCCTTGGAACAAGAACTCTTCAAGCGACAGCTTATCGCCACTGCTCGGAGCCTCAAAAAGAAGCAGCAGCAGATAAAGGCCGAACAGGACACGCTCCATGACAGATGGACTAAAGTCCTAGCGGCTGAAGAAGGATACGGCTATGAACGCCAGACAAAGAGTTACCCTAAACGCAAATTGCTGCCACAATTCGATGACGAGGCCCTAGAGCCAATACCGTCGAAATATAACCAGGCTGATCAGCCCGATCGTCCACCCCTTGGACGGGACAGGGCAGCTGACAATACCGAACACCAGCCCGCTCCCCCTCACCATAAAGGCAAGGAAACAGCAATGCCGGGCTACAAGTATGACCTGCGCCAGGACCTCGCCAATAGAGCTGGCCAGACCAGGTCCATCTATGGATCAAGAGGACATGCCCCCACACGAGACGATGGCCATCAAGCCTGGCGCGACAGAAACGACCGAGCTCGGGATCAACACCGAACTCAAATGTCATCAGAACTCCGTCGCGACATAGCTCAGTACAGGGGCGCCACACACCCAATGTGTTTTACCGATGAGGTAATGCGGCACCAGTTTCCGGAAGGGTTTAAACTCGTCAACATTGAATAGTATGACGGGACGACGGACCCGGCAGTGTGGATCGAAGACTTTCTTCTCCACATCTACATGGCTCGAGGAGATGATCTCCACGCCATTACATACTTACCACTAAAACTCAAAGGACCAGCGAGGCACTGGTTGAATAGCCTCCCTGAAAACTCTATTGGGAGCTGGGAGGACCTTGAGGATGCTTTCCGGGCCAACTTCCAGGGCACATATGTCCGGCCACCGGATGCGGACGATTTGAGTCACGTAGTCCAGCAGCCCGGAGAGTCAGCTCGCCAATTCTGGAACCGGTTCTTAACTAAAAAGAACCAAATCGTCGACTGTCCGGATGCCAAAGCCTTAGCCGCATTCAAACATAGCATTCGCGATGAGTGGCTCGCCCGACAGCTCAGCCAAGAAAAGCCGAGAACTATGTTGGCACTTACCGCACTCATGACCCGCTTTTGTGCGGGCGAGGATAGCTGGTTGGCTCGTAGAAGCAACAATACAACCGACCCTGGCACCTCAGAAGTTAGGGATGGAAACGGGAAACCATGGCGCAATAAGAACAAGCGCCGAAACAACAACGGAGAAACAGAAGATACGACAATCAACGCCGGATTCAGCAACTCCAAACCTGGCCAACGAAAGAAGCCATACAAAGGCAACAAGGACGGTCCATCCACCATGGATAAAATATTAGAAAGGCCTTGCCAGATTCACGACACCCCCGACAAACCTACCAATCACACCAACCGTAACTGTTGGGTGTTTAAGCAGGCCGGTAAAATCAATACCGAAGACAAGGGTAAGGGACCCCAGAGCGAGGACAATGAAGAACCCCGCCGCCCGAACACTGGAGGGCAAAAACAATACCCCCCTGAGGTGAAGACGGTGAACATGACATACGCCACCCACATACCCAGGAGAGAGCGCAAACGCGCACTAAGGGACGTCTACGCCATGGAGCCTGTCGCCCCAAAATTCAACCCCTGGTCGGCTTGTCCGATCACCTTTGACCGAAGAGACCACCCAACCAGTATCCGGCATGGTGGTTCGGTGGCCCTGGTCCTCGACCCCATTATCGAGGGGTATTACCTCACTAGAGTCCTTATGGACGGGGGTAGCAGCCTCAACCTAATTTATGAGGACACTGTTCGGAAAATGGGCATAGATCCGTCAAGAATCAAGCCTAGTAACGCCACCTTTAAGGGGGTGATTCCAGGTGTTGAAGCCAGCTGCACGGGCACCATAACTCTGGAGGTAGTATTTGTCTCTCCAGACAACTTTCGAAGCGAAGATTTGATCTTCGACATTGTCCCTTTCCGCAGTGGCTATCACGCGCTGCTAGGGCGAACCGCCTTCGCCCGCTTTAATGCAGTCCCGCATTACGCATATTTAAAGCTCAAAATGCCGGGACCCAGAGGCCTCATCACCGTTAATGGCAATACGGAGCGCTCCCTCTGAACCGAGGAGCACACTGCGGCTCTCGCAGCCGAAGCACAGTGCGGCCTTTTCAAGCCGAATGGCTCGTTGGCCGTCAAGGTCCGGGATACAGGCAAACGTGCCCGATCCGCACCACAACGCGGGGGCTCGCTGGAACCCCAGCTAGAATAGCAGTTTCGCCTCCGGAGCACGCCCAACGAACGTGCAAAATATGTACCTTGCGTGCATAATTTCGCACTTAAAATACCTTGGGCAGCAACGGAGGCAACTTTATCACAATGGCCATAGCACGGTTCGACCCTGCATGGACCCCTGGATTTTCAAACCATCACAGGTTACATAAAGAACCTATTCGGCATAAAGCTACACGGCGCCTCTTCTTCTCAAATCCCCTCTCCGCAGGACCCAATCGCCGGACTAAACAACCTTCAAGGATGTCTTCCCCTCCAAGGAGCAAAGGCGCATACGTGCAATAGAGCAGTGCACGGGCATCGAACCATACTATAAGGCTATGTGTAAATCTTTCCCTTGCGTAGAAATTCAAACATGTAAAATGTACTCTTGTGTTTTGGCAATTTTATTGTACGGCTCGACGTCATATAAATAGTGTAAAGGCTGAAATTAACAGTGTAATCTTTTCGACCTATTTGGTCCGTACCCTCTGCGTATCCTTTTCTTTCCTTTTTTCCTTTACAAAAGCCAAAAATCCGCTAAATGTTTGTCGTACACCGGCTATATAAACCGGGGGCTGTGACCGCCCTGTACATTAAAAGTCCGAACACCTTTTTAGGTATCTTCGGCGTCTGGGATATTGCATTATATGCATCAGCTCCGAATTACGTCTTTGGTCAATAGTTGGGTTGCACGGCTCCTGTGTTTACCATCTTACGTTCCGCACATTCGGCTAAGTGGGTAAAGGGAGAACTACTGCGATTGTATTTCTGGCTAGTCCAGTCAAGTACCTCAGTAGAGAAAGCCGAAAACTGACTGTCATAATATGCGAGAGCTGGTCAGCGATCCGATGACCTAGTGTTATACTACGAATCGTTGGTGATTACTCCATGTTATACGAGGGGCTGGTCTTCGTCCAGCCATGTGGAAAAGGTGCATAGTTTGGCTAGCCTATCACACACCAGGGGCTAGTCCTTAGCCCCGCGGTCAAGCTCCTATGGCTAAGTGAAAGCGATAAAGCCGCATAGTCTGATTGCCTGGCTCCACCTGCATATACCTCCTTCATGGACCAAGACGTTGGATAAGTGTCGATATGCGAAGTTTGGAACACCCCTGTAGTATCTACATGGGGGCTGAAGCCGACGACTGGTAACTTTCAATACAACACAGCCGCAAAGGAGTCAAAATAACAAAGTCGCACAAATAAGTAGCGCACATAATAATACATACATACACCAAAAGGTTTAATTCATAGTTTTACACGCCATGATAAATCACTCAAACAGAATATTTTGGAGCATTGACCCTCAATCGCCCGAGCTCCCTCTAGGACTTCGGCAAAGTATCTCTTCGGTTGCCGGTGCTCTTTCCCTTTGGGAGGGGGTTGAGTAGCCACTTCGGTGGCCTGCATCTTTGGCCACTGGACCTTGGCCCTGGCGAAAGACATTCGGGCTGCCGGTGCTTCAATCCACGGGGGCGCGTCAAGCAGCCGCATTACCAGCCCGAAGTAACTACTGGGAATTTGCTCGGCCGGCCACAGCTTGACGGACACGTCCCTCATGGCTAGCTCCGCCATCCTTTGAAGCTCCACCAGTTGCTTCATTTGGTTGCTCAGGAGGGGAGGATGTTCGGGCGCCAGGAACTGCGACCAGAACAGCTTCTCCGTTGCCTCCCCCTCCTGAGCACGGAAGTACTTCGCGATGTCGGAAGCACTCCTCGGAAGGTCCGCAAATGCGCCTGGAGAGCGCCATACTCAGGTGAGTGACGCGTACCGCTGACCTCCAAAGATACTCTGCAATAAAAAAAGGCTTACCAGCTGCTTTCAGCTTCGCCTGCCGGATCTCCTCGCGAGCACTCCGGGACTCGCTCCGTGCCTTTTCGGCGTCCTTGCTAATCTTGGCAAGCTCAGACAAATGAGCCGAAGTCTTTTGCTCCAGAGCCTCACACTTCGTGATGGCTTCCTTGAGCTCTTGCTCGACTTCGGACACCCGAGCCTCATGCTGGCGCCGGGCAGTCTGTTCGGCCTGTAGATCGGCGGCCACTTTGTCAGCGGCCGCCTTGCTCACCGTAGCCTCTTTCTTGGCCTCGGCGAGGGCATTCCTGAGGCCCTCGACCTCGGCAGCACCAACTGTTGCCACATACAAATATAACGTATGTCAGCTTTCCTCGGACTACTCTAAATCCGAACACTCAAATTCGCATACCTTGCGTCTACTCAAACCGCTTGTTGACGCGGTCGATCTCCTCGTCCGCGACACAGAGTTTCCGATTCAGTTCGGAAATCTCCGCGGCGTTCGACGCCGCAGCCAGCATGGATGCCTGTCATAGCAAAACACAACAAGTAAAATATCCGAAGACTAGGTTTATCGATCCTTTGTTCGGCTCTTTTCAAACCAAACAAAGTCTCGGGGGCTACTGTGTGTAAAGA
Organism: Elymus sibiricus; assembly: GCA_039707655.1. Taxonomy (NCBI): domain Eukaryota; kingdom Viridiplantae; phylum Streptophyta; class Magnoliopsida; order Poales; family Poaceae; genus Elymus; species Elymus sibiricus. Next base: position 128,887,285 of record CM077666.1, on the reverse strand, counting down.
TGGGCCTATTCCTTTTCCTAGTAAAACAAACTTTTTTAAGAGCATTACATCGCCTACCTCGAAGCCTGTTAGCAGGCTACCGAAGGCGTCGTTCAGCCCGCCGTTGGCAGACCGAATCTTCTCCATCACCGTACCCATCAGGGTACGGTGTTCCTCCACAATGGAAGCACTTCGCAGTGCTTCCTCCAGGGCGTCTGGTGCCCTTGACACCACCGGATCGGTGGAAGTCGGCGCCGGAGTTGGAGCCTTGGCCCCCTCTCTAGCAGGGGGTGGCAGGGTTGATTCCGGAGTCCTGGAGGACTCCGGAATGGTATTTGGCGGGGGCTCGGGTTGGCCGGGCTCTCCTCCTTCGCGCACCAGAGGGGATCTCTCCCCCTAGTCTTCGGTGACCGAGGTATTCACCTCGGCCGTAACCTTGTCACCCTCACCCGCCCCTTCCTGGCCAGGAGGCGTCCTATGGGACGACACTTCGGCATCCTCCATGGGAGTAGGAGCGGGGACCCGCGGCGGCGTTTCGCTCTCTGCCATGTCAGCTGGCAGAGAGCTCCCCTCCGACAATGGCATGGCAGGCACCGTGCGAGGAGGGCTGTAGCACATATAACAAAGTATTTCTCAAACTAGAGAGATAAGGACATGATTTGAACTAAGGAAAGGTGTTCGAAGACTTACGTCGTGGCTAGGGGCTTGGCCCTGGGGTTCCGCTTGGGAACAGCCTCGGATGCCACGGATCCACAGTCCGAGCTATCTAACAGGACCAGCTTCGGCCTCTATGGGGCGGCCCCCTTGGCATCTTCGGCGGCCGCCCTCTTCTTCTGGCAAGGGGAATCGATCCCCTCTCCCTCTCCTTCCTCCTTTTCTTCCCCCTCATCCTCGTCGTGAGCGGAGGGGATTTCGGTCTCTCCGGACTTAGTTTCTGAAGGGCCCTTTGAGCGGAGACCACCTCGGGCCTCCTCGGTCTTCTTCTTCTTGGGCTTCTTCTCGGGCGCCTTGTAGGGAGCCGGGACCAGCATCTCGGATAGCTGGGGGTCCTTGGATCTTCAGGCAGTGGAGCCGAACAGTTCATCCGCTCTGCCTTCGCCGTCCAGCCCTGCGATTAGAGGAGAAGACTGAAGTCAGATATTGAATCACGTTGAAAAGTGTTCGGATGGGGGTATGCTTACCTCTGTCGCCGGACTAGAGACGTCGAGTCCGATGTCTTCGGTCTCCTCCGGCCATTCCTTCTGGGACTTGAACATCAACTTCCATATGCTCTCGTGCGTAGTGCCGTAGAAGTGCTGTATAGTCCTAGGGTCTTCGGGGTTGAATTCCCACATGGGGGAGGCCCGAAGCTGGCAGGGGAGGAGACGGCGAAAGAGCATCACCTGAATCACGTTGGTTAAGGCGATGTTGCGATCCAGCATATTGGAGATGCGCTTTTGGAGCGCCTTCACCTCGGATTGAGATCCCCATTCGAGGCCCTTCTCGTTCCAGGAGGTGAGCCTCATGGGGGGGTCCGGATCTGAAACCAGGGGCCGCCGCCCAGTTGGCATTGCGGGGCTCTGTGATATAAAACCACTCCTGCTGACAGACCTTGAGTTTATCGACAAAGGCACCTTTGGGCCAAATTGCATTGGCCAGCTTGCTCACCATGGCTCCGCCACAATCTGCCTGCTGGCCGTCGACCACCTTCGGCTTCAGATTGAAGGTCTTGAGCCACAGGCCGAAGTGTGGGGGGATCCGGAGAAAAGCTTCACACACGACTATGAAAGCCGAGATGTGGAGGATTGAGTTCAGGGCTAGATCGTGGAAATCCAGCCCGTAGAAAAACATGAGACCCCGTAGGAAGGGGTGAAGAGGAAATCCGAGCCCTCGGAGGAAATGGGAGATGAACACTATCCGCTCCCCAGGCTGCGGCGAGGGGACGACCTGGTTCTCCTCCAGAGCTCGGTGCGCGATGTCCGGAGACAGATAACCAGCAAGCTTGAGGTCCTCGATGTCTTGGTTAGTAACGGTCGAGGCCTCCCACTTGCCCTTCGAGCCAGATCCGGCCATGGCGTGCGAACGGAGGCGGTGAAGGAAGAGCTTTGAGCTAAGGGCGCTAGAGCTCTGGTGGGATTAGGATGCAAGGAGGGGATGGAAGCGTGAGGCGAAAAGGGATTACCTTTCCCCTCTTATAGGCTGTAAAAGATACCAAACGTCCTTCCCCTACGCCGTAAAACTCGCCTATTCCCAACGAAATCGTGACATAAGGCATGGTTGGGTTACCCAAATTTCATTGATTAGTATCCCGTAAAGGGCGGGCACGATCTCTGTTTTGATAGGACGTGCTAATGGAGGCTTGGCCTCGAACCGCGAAACGAGGACGCACAACGGTTCAAAGTGTAAATAATAGTTGTGTCGCTTCGCCGAAAAGTTGTCAGTAAAAGATGATGTTCCTACTTGGACGCTTGGCCTTCATAGCCAAGGGTTGTGCTAATAATCTGGAGCCGGATACAAGTCCTTTTGTACAGAGAGTTTTCTCAAGTGTCCGGAGGAAGAGGGAACCCGCCTTGCAACGCCGAAGACAGCTCGCGCGCCGGATACATCGTCATTGAAGGCTGGTTCAGGGGCTATTGAGGGAGTCCTGGACTTAGGGGTCCTCAGGTGTTCGGCCTAATCGTCGTGGGCCAGACTGGTGAGCCGTGTAGGACAAAGCGGAAGATTGCCTCCGTGTCCGGATTGGGCTCTCTTATGTGTATTACGGTAGGTTTAGGAGTCCAAACGTGATAATTCCTTTCTCTGTAACCGACTATGTTCAACCCTAGGCCCCTCCGGCGTGTATATAAGCCGGAGGGTTTAGTCCGTAGAGATCAGGAGAATTACAATAGGCATACCACTTAGGGTTTTAGCCATTACGATCTCGAGCTAGATCAACTCTTGTAATCATCGTCTACATCGAATATAATCAAGCAGGACGTAGGGTATTACCTCCATTAAGAGGGCCCGAACCTGGGTAAACACTGTGTCCCTTGTCTCTGTTACCATTGATCCTTAGACTCACAGCTCGGGACCCCCTACCCGAGATCTGCCAGTTTTGACACCGACATGCGTCCCCTCGATGAACCGCGGCGTCGACGTATCGGCGCGGCGGGGAGGGCGGCTTTGGCGGAGCGAATGGAGTGGAGGTGGCTGGGGGGAGGGGGGTTTGGAGAATGTTATTGGCTAGTTGGCCGAAGGGTAGTTGAATTTGGGATTTGGGGGGAATTTTCGCGCGGTGGGCGGGGGAGTTTGGCGCGTGGTCGGTTTCTCCAAATGCGGTCCCATGTGTCAGTGAAAAGGCAAGCCGAAGCGCGTTCCGTTTGGGTGAGCCGTGTGCAGGACCGACCGTGTGAGGGGTGCAATGCGACCGTGACAGGCGTGATGTGAGTGTACTGCCTTTTTCCTTTTAAACTTGGTGCTTCGCGCGATCCATCGATACTACTAGTAATCTGGTAATCCCGACTAAAACGGCGCAGCCAGGTCTTTTCCTGCGTTATATGCTGGGAGGTTGGCTTAGTTGGTTTTTTTAGGACTTTATTTTTTAGGACAAGGCTTAGTTGGTTTGACAGACAGAGCGAGAGAAAGATGTGAAATGCGTGAATGTGTAGTGGACGTACTATTGGAGTGCCTAAGATAAATTGTGTATGTAGACCCTATGTGTTTATTTACTTCGCATGTTAGCTTTGTCTCGGGTCAAACCTTCTAAACTTAGACCAAGTTTATACACACAAAAACGAATCATCATTCCATATATTTTCATACAATATATCTTACTATTATTGTGAAAGTTCAAATACACCGGACGAGATTCATGCAAACACGGCAGATTTTCATTACATTTCGAACTTTTATGGAGCAGAAAAAGAAAAGAACCTGACCCTAAGCCTATTCTACGGCGGCGACTGACGTCCACTTTCCTTTGTACTTCCGCATCAGCGACGACGTCCTCCATCTGTCGTCTCCATGAACGGCGGTGGGGTTCAAGACCCGTGAAGTGAAGGTGCGATCTCCGGCGAGGAAGAGTAGAACACGGGAGATGGACCGGCCAGTTGGCACACCACTTCCTGCCGCCTCCCATGCCCTACTCATCCTCGGAGGAGTCCCCGACCTCGGCGGTGCCAGTGGACGTGAGGTCGATGATGATAGACGTGGACGGTCCGTCACTTCACCTACCACATGCGCCACCGAACGTTGGACGGCGGCAAGTAGGACGCGTGGCTGGCGGTGCTCCCGTCATCGGCCGCCTGCGTAGCCACCGCTTGTGCATTGCGAGTGGCGAGTTGAGCGAGGGCAGCGACCTCGAGGTTCATCCCCAAAGACAAGCTCTCCCGCAGAGCGTTCCCGCTCGTGGTCATGGTGGATGTGGTGCCAGGTAGGAGGATGTGCTATGGTGTGGAGTTTAGCTGGGCGTTGCCGCTTTAAGTAGCGCATTCCGGTGAGGCCAAGTGTCTGGGTGCGTCAATAAGTCACCGGAGTTGGTTCCTCGGGCAGCGAGCCTACTTAATGACGACATACGGACGGACGGCATGAATGTGGGCAGCTGTCACCGGCTGGGAACGCACGCGCGCGATGGCGTGAGGGACGAGGGTTTTTTGTGTGCCAGGGTAGTCAACTGCGGGCGTGGCAACGTTGGAGATGCCCTTTGCTCACATGCGATCCCACATGTCATTGAAAAAGCAAGACGACCCGCAGACGCGGCGCGCGCGCACTTCGGCGCCCCGTGCATCCTCGACGAGCCGGGTGTTGATCTGCTGGTCGTGCCACAGCGATAGCGCCACCCTCGGCACCCTGAAGCCGAGCGTGTCCAGCGACGATGAGTGTGTCGCTCACCGCGGTCACCGTGTCCAAAGGCGGTGCGGGAGCTGCGCCACGTTGCTGGCCCCCATGATACACATGAATGGTTGCCGGTGGCGAGGAGGTCGTGGGCCAGCTCCTCCATTTGACTAGTCTGCGCCACGTAATCCCGACAGGTGTGCCCCACATGTCTGTTTCCCTGTTTTCCCGGCCAAATTCGAGCGTTAGTGCTCCGCGTTACGCATTAGGCGCAGAACAGGTGGTTTTTGTGCCCTGGTTCAAATGTGGTATAGTACCAAGTTGTTACCCTAGCCCCAAGTGTGGTGGTTTTGGGTACAGTACCACCCTTTTCCTTTTCAACTCGTGAAGCATAACACTTGATTAAGTAGCCGGATGGTGTGCTAATTTAGGTGTCCGACTGTTTGAAGGAATAATTGAGGTGTGCCCGGTCCGTGCCCGCATTTAGGGGTCCAACTTACCATGTTCCGGCAGAAATAATTATACTAGTACCTGCGTATCTTACTCCATGACCAAGACGGAAGGGAAAACGAGACAACTTAATGTTTATTTGAGCCGTCCAAGTATAATCATGTGGCATTGCTTATTTCTCATTCTCTCCAACCCTCTTCTCCATCGATCATGCCGCCCTCCGGTCGAGTCCATCCTCCCGCATGCCTCATTTGAACATTCCGCCGAGTGTCATTCGCATGTGGGCCTAGACCATGCCTGTATTTCCAATGTTGTAATTTGTCCGACATGCATACAGACAAATGGTTCGTTTAAAGTTTCGCGTTGCCTCCACTACGTGTCGCTTCCCATCTTAGTTTTGACATCCCATTCGGTTCATGCCCCGACACATCTTGATGAGATCGATAGATGTTGAGAGATCGAGTGCGTGTCGTGCAAGGAGATAAAGGTTTGGTGTGTTTCTATGATAGAAATGATCGTGTGGGGTGGAGAGAAGAGGGGGGGGGGTCTGTGTGTGCGTGTCGGTCATGTACCATCTAGCTATGGATCGATTGAAAGAGGACTAGGGTGGGTCCGAAGATCGACCGATCGACCGATCTAGAGAGGGGCGGAGAGAAAGATGAATGTATGCTTAGAAAAAGATAGATGAAAGGCTTGGTTACAATTAATGCATGGTAGAGTGACCTAGACATGTGTCGAAGAGCAACCTGACGAGCGAGATACAATCCTGATACCTCGGGAGATCAATTAGGTGTGACATGAGCAAAGAGGAAGAGAGGTGGTATGTGTGTGTGTGCGAGAGAGAGAGATAGAGAGAGAGAGGGAGGGAGGGAGAGAGAGAGACCCCGAGATGAAACCGAGAAAGAACGAGTGGGTGCATGTGTGATACCTATGGCGGATTCAAAATTTTGAACCGGTGATCATAGCATCAGCAAATCATATATAAAGGGTATTCAATGTTCGTTTCGCTTTTGAACGTACAATATACTCCCTCTGATCCTCTTGAGTTTACATATAAGTTTTGTGTGTAGTCAAAGTATCTCTACTTTGATCAAACTTACAGAAAAAAGTATCAACATTCAACAACGCCCAATCAATATTGTTAGATTCGTACGTACTCCTAGATTTTTATTCAAACAGAAATGGTTTCCAATTTGTATTCAAAGACGTGAATGCTTGTTCTCGTGCATGCTCTTCCTACTAGGATTTCGCCACGTATAGCCAGTCCAATAGTAACTTTTTTAAGCTCCCTGTCCAATAGTAGTAGGAGTAGTAGTACTAGTGGAGTACTGACAACATCTGCAATAGAGTATGCAGTGCTCCTACTACTAGTAGTATACTTAGTACTAGTAGTATACTACTAGTAACACTCGGTCGACCTCTCTCTCTTCTAGTAGTAAATGACATGGGGCGGGGGAGGGGGAGGGACGTCCGACTCCCGGGGGGAGGGAGGGGGAAAGTTTGCCTACCGTTGGTTTGCTCTCAACTGTGGTCCCACAAGCGAGCGAAAATGCAAGACAAAGCGTGTTCCATTCGGTGAGCGATGCGCAGGGTCCACCGTGCCGGGGTGCAACGCGAACGCGACAGGAGTGATGTACACCGTCCGTTCCTTATGAACTTGCATACTTCTAGTACTCCTCTTTTGGAACACAGTACAGATGCAAGCGCTCATACATGCGTGCATACACTCACCCCTATGGACGCACACACGCACACCCTACCCCTATGAGCACCTTCGAGAGACTGAGCTGGCATATCTCTATCTCTACTCTTATAAAAAACCGAGTTGGTGATGATGGTGTGCCTGCCATCTTGCAATATAGACCGTCCGATCTATATCTGAAGAATAGAAAGCAAACTATGGCAATTTTGCAAAAGGATACCCGCACCTCTCTCATTCATCCTTATCTCCCACAATTTCATTGTTTAGTAATTAAAAAAGGAAGCCTCTGGAACAATCTGGCATGGTGGCCGCTGCCGGCGTCGTCCATCCCCATGCCTCCGCTAAGTCCGACCACCAATCACCACCGCGCCCCACTCCTCCTCACCTTATCTCTCATCTTTCTCGAGATATCATTTTTTCGATGAAATTCTCGAGATATCATTTTTTCGATGAAATTCTCGAGATATCATTAGTTTTTACACATGGATTACTCCTACATGGGTCAATCACAACAGGTGTTTTGTAAAAAAATGCATCTTGATGTTCCGTGCAATGCACAGGCATCTTGCTAGTCAACTTGAGATTTATGAAGTCACCGCCTCGTCATCGACAGGAACGGTGGGGAGGTCCGGATGCCTGCCACGTGAAACTCCGAAACTTTGGTCCCATCCCACCCCACAACTCTCCAGGCTCCAGCCGTCCGGCTTTGCAAACTCCGCACAGTCAAAACCGATTGAACGGTCACCACTGCCCCAAAACCACACATCCTCTCCAGCCCATTCCCCCACCTTTCGATCCCCTAGCCCGCATCAGCCGTCCCCTAGTTCGCCGGAAAGCCATGGTGCGCCACAAGATCACGTACTACAAGATGTTGACGCCGGAGCACCGCGCAGAAATCACGGCGGTGGTCGGCGCCACAGACCTCCGTTCCCAAGCTCGCTTTGCGGTGGGCCAATCCCCGAGTTCTCTGGAGCCAAGCTCCGAGGAGGAGGAAGCCGATCCAGTGTTCATGGCTGAGGTCGCGGCGCAGAAGGTTCCCCATGCGTATGAGACGATGGACGTCGACTTCGTGCCGGCGTCCGGGTCCCCCATGGTGCAGGCGGACCAGCGGTTCAACCTGGCAATCCTAAAGGAGCACCGGGAGGCGGAGGCTCAACTCGACGCGGAGCACGCGGATGCCACTGCCATCAAGGCCCTCCTGTAGGTGGAACCGGATGTCATGGACGTGAACCGGGCGGCGGAGGCTCAACTTGACAGGGAGCGCACGGATGCCGCTGCCATCGAGGCCCTCCTGCAGGTGGAACCGGACGTCCTGGACTTGAGCCGGGCGGCGGAGGCTCAACTCGACGCGGAGCGCGCGGATACCGCTGCCATCGAGGCCCTCCTGCAGGCGCAACCGAACGTCGTGGACGTGAACCGGGCAGTGCTCGTGTCCGTGCAGAGCTCCCGCATGCTCCGTGTGAACGAGTAGCTAGAGGCCGAGGACAACCACGGTGCGGAGACACACGTCAGCAGCTACGGCTGGTTCGCGCCGGTGGCCAAAGATGACGAGGTCGGCTCGTTCCACGAGCGATGATAGTTTTTCTTTATGTTGTTGTTTTTAGGGATCTTTTGCTGTGTAAAAACATATATTTATGTAAGTCGCCTGACTTTCATCATTTGGGTCAGTCGACCATTTAAGGCGATTGGATGAATATCCTACGTCTCCTAACCCTTCTTCTTCCTCACCTCTTCTTCTTCCCCAACAGACCACCGCACGGGCCGCACAGATCTTCCCCAACAGGCGGTTGGATAACCATGCTGTATGAACGAAAATTAGGTGTCAGCGGTTGGATGGTTGAGTTTGGTTAGATCACATGCGGTACCACGTGTCAGTGAGGGTGCGTTCCCTTGGTTGGGTTTGCGGCGTGCAGGACCGACTGTGTGAGGGTGCGGTGCGACCGCGACAGGCATGCGTAAGTGTACCGACTTTTCATTTTGAACTTGTAATAACATCTGGTTTGCGAGGGTGAGCGACTTCGATTTTAGTACGTACTGTGTTAAAAAAGGAGGCGGGGTTTTCCTTCGCGGGATCGATCGATACAAATCCTCGTTTGACGTGTCAATTAATGCGTATTTTTTTCTCCAACGCCCAACAAGCTAACTATCTCACTCCTCATTGCTTGATTAATGCAGCGCATGCAAACCAACCTTCTCACTTCCGCATGCATGCAAGGGTATATTAATGTCCTTGGTTGCTAGCACGAGGCAAACCCCATCAATTTTGCCTCGATTAGTGTTAGTGACCTTCTGCAAATTGTAATGTTGATAGTGGCCTTGTATAAAAAAATGGAGGGAGTAACTATTTGACTTCCTTCCCCATTGCGGTGACGTCGATGATATCTTGATCGCCGTGGCTTTGGCGAAGTGCGTTCGACGGAGCACACCATTGAGGCAGACCACGGTAAGTCGTTCGCAAATGCCGCCTGCAAGCCGAGACAACCACCTTCATTGCATCCAGGAAGTCCGTGGAACCAAAGGAGGCCAATGTACTACTAGTAGCACAATAGCATCGTCCGTCTAGCTTAGTGCGGTAAAGGTGGTTTCTCGAAGAAGACGATAGAGAAGCGGAGTCAATGAATAGTGAAATGATGGTTGCTTCATTCTTGCTTTGTGATTTGACGCCTCACTGCTTTGTGATTTGTGATAGAAGGTACAAGGGAGTAGACTCTGTGCTCTATACATGCGTCCAAGCATGGGAGAAAGAGGAGAGAGGTTGCATTTTTCTATTCCTTCAATCAATCAATTAGGGAGCTTCGGTTCCCTCTTTTTTGGCTTTGGCAGCACCCTCCACAATGGTTCCCATCGATGCCAAAAGCTATTTTAACATTTGGCTACACATTGCGGATGCCCTTAAGCGTACCACTTGGTTTTGCTCCTTGGTGCTATCTATACAAATCTCGATTATATTGATCTAAAAAAATATATCAAGATTAGTAAAAAGGAGGTGATTTTGCCGCGCGGAAGGTGGGGGAGGTTTCTTATTTTTAGAGGAGGTTGGCCTGGCGGTTTGCTAACATGTGGTCCCACGTGTCAGTGATGTACCAAGCCAATCCGCGTCCCACATGAGGCAGAACAACGGCAGAAGCAACACATGGTTAACTTGAGGAAGATGAGGGAGAAGCGGATTCAGCAAAGAGTGAAATGATGGTTGCTTCGTCCCTCCAACTTTATTTTTTGAGCATCACTTCGTCCCTCTAACTTAACTACGGGAAAGGTGCAACTTTGTGATTTGACACCTCATTGCTCATTACTACGACGGCGCCAAGACCGGGGTGCGTCCCCCCTGCTGCTCTGCACTGTTATTTCGGTATGGCACGTGGACCCGGTTGCTTGATGTCCCACATGTCGGTGAAAGGGACTAGAACAGTTATGAAAGCGAGCAGTCCATCGATACAAACCCGATTAAACAGGCGAGGGCGGGATTTTTCCCGCGCGGTAGGCAGGGTAGTTTTGCATAGGCAGTTTGACACAGAGAGCGAGAGAAAGATGTGAAATGCTTGAATGTGTAATGGGCCCTTTTGTGTGTGTGTGTGTGTGTGTGTGTGTGTGTGTGTGTGTGTGTGTAGTCTGACCTTTCATATCACTAGATGATACTAGCCATACATTTCAAAGGCAATTTTAATGTATGCAAACTGAATAATTAAGTAACAATATGAGATCTAGTAAAACTAAAACACATATGATTTATTGTGTTAGAGTGTAGTAGTGCTGTATTGCATTGTTTTTAGATGTAACATGCGAGAACGTGTAGAGATGTACTTTTGGAGGGCCTACGGAGAGAAATTGGGCATAAAGTGGATTCAAATATTTGTATTCGTCTTCATAGCATTTGTAACTCATATCTAGAGTTTGTACGGTAGACATGAATGCTTGTTCGCTCTTACGAAACCAGTACAACAATAATGGGATGGCGTGCGCCAATTTAGGCACTGGCACGTTGGCCTACTCGGCTCCACAGAGAGAGTGAGAGAAGAGATAAATACACTGGCGGTCAGTGTATTTCAAGCGAAAAGCGTAATATGGTCACCAGACTTCAGAATACGCTCATTATGGTCACTATATACGTTTTGCGGTGATTATACGGTCACTTGCTCACCGTTCAGCATCGGATTGCACTCTGTTGACCGGCCAAATAGTCTGCTTGGCACTATGTTGCATGGTTAAATTGGCCACGTTCCTTGTGGGTCCCAGCTGTCAGTTCGCAGAGGAAAAAAGTAAGATAAACACAAATTTACGCAGCCGCGACAAGACTCCAACCAGTGCACGGGAACCACCTGGTTGTGGATGTGTCTGTCAGGGCCTGATGTGTGCGCATGCACGTGTAGGTTGAGCACTTGAGCGTGAGCGTGTGTGTTGGTCGTGTGGTGTGTGCATGCAAGCGTGCGTGTGTGCGTGTGAGTGTTGCGTGCGTGCGTGTGAGTGTTGCGTGGCTGCGTGTGTACGTGTGAGTGTTGCATGCATGCAGTTCGTGTGCATGCGTGCGTGTGTGTATAATCACCACACTAGCTCATGTGTATTAAAAGAGACGGCTCATCATACCAATACAAGGCCACCTTGTCCGCTGTGCCTGCGGTCATGACTTTGAATACCCACCGTCCAATATATTTTTATCGTTTGTTTTCATTCTTATACCCGCCGACAGGTGGGCCCTATGGTAGTGAGATAATAATGATGCAACACTAGATGCGCCACGTGGAGTGTTTAACTGGTCAACTAGCCGTGTCTTCAACAAATACAGAGCTGTACGGTGAGCCCATAATGAGTGGATTCTGAAGTCCAATGAACGTCTCATGCTTTCGCTTCAAATACAGTGATCGTAGTTGTATATGTCATGAGAGAATGATGAAACATGCGTGAATGTGCTGGGGGCATACTTTTAGAGGGCCTAGAGATAGTTCGTGTGCGTACGTGAAAGGGACGTAGAGGGGGGGGTGGGATGGAGAGATGCTCTTCGTTTCTCTTTATTATGACTAACTTTATATATAGTATAAAAATATAAAAATTCACATTGCGGAATAAATATCATTGGATGCACCATGGAATGCAAATTAACTTTCATACTCCATATAACTTTGTAATGTTGTATATATGTAGAATTTCTAAAATAAATTTTTGGCCACACTTTGTGTGGTTTTTATTCAAAAGGAATGTTGTATGTGAAGTAAAAGTGAAGAGAGGGCTTTTTAGATCAATGGGGTACGTGATAAGATGTAACATGTGTGAATGTGTAGTTGACGTATTTGGCAGGGCCTAGAGAGGGTATGTGTACGTATTCGAGAGAGGCATGGATAGAGGGGGGGCGACGAGGGAGAGATATCACGAGAAATGAGAGAGGTCTAGAGAGAGAGAGACGAATAGGATGTCACGGCGAGAGATGCCCTTGAGTGTGTCCATGCAAGGGGGGAGGGGATAGAGGCATGAGGGGAAAGAGTTTGTGTGGTGTCTGTGTTGGTATGTGTGGGTGTGAGAAGATAACGAGACCTAGAGGTAGAGGGTGTGTCACCGCATGAGGTCCGGTGGGCCGAGGTGAGGCCCTTGGGTCAGTTCCATCCTGCGCCACATTGGTCGGCCCGTGACGCATTCAGGGAGACACATGGAGGACTAGTCATACAAGACAAAGATACCAGAGCCGTGAAGGACTCTGTGTCCACTGACAAAGCCGGCTAGGATTTGTAACCCTAGGTCCCCGGACTAAGGTAACCCCTTGTCTCTGATGTTACCATTCATCCAACCTAACTTTAAGGGGCATCCTACAGAATGCTCTGCTGGAATCATATTCATCAATTAGGAAGAGAGGTGGAGACAATGCGTGCGAGATAGGCCTAAAGATAATGTGTGTGCGGGAGACACGTATGCAGGTCTATGTATAGAGAAAGGGTCGATGGGGATCGTGCGTGCGTATGCGTGTGAGAGGAAGAGTGCTTGTGATAAAGGTTAGTGAAAACAGTCGTAAATGGTTGCGAGAGGGAGGGAGGGTGATATCGAGAGCATGTGTCCGAGAAAGACACCTCGGGAGAGAGTGTATGAGCATGTGTGAGAGACCCCCGATGGATATACACCATGTGCGCGTATGTGTGAGATAGAAAGTTAGCACGTGTGTGAGGAGGGGCCTATGGATAGTGAATCTACACGTAAAAGACTGATGTACACATTGATTAAAAATATAAATTGTATCCAAATACTAGGATGGGATCATGATATTTGCAATTCGCATAAGGAACGGTCATTGATCCATCAGACATCTATATTCTATCGAATTTGAGCATGTCTATGTTATTATTCGACATAATTGATCCATAGAGTAAGTATTTTGAAGTCCAGACAATGCATCGCTTTAGCAATTCGAGTATAAACGTGAGTATAGTTCATCTTGTGTGTGTAAAGCACATTATACATACAAAACTTACACAATGAACATTCTAAATAGCTAGCTAGGAACTAGCGTACATTTGAATTCAACTTAAGGTGGTTTAAAAAATTAGAATTCAACATGAAGTCCATTCAATTATTTGAATTCGAGATCATGGCATCTGTAAATCATACCTAAATTATGGGGGCACCAATCTTTGCTCTGCTTTTGTACAAAATAGCATATATAGTCATGTACAAAATAGATTCAAATTTACCTCCACCATTCCAAAATAATCGTAGTTATAGGATTTTTCAAGAGTCAAAATTTCGAAAAGAAGCGCATAATTTAATGAGGTTTTCAAACATACAAGGTCAAATTTAACATTGTCTATTTAGGTCAATCCTCAAAGTTCAAGAGTACTCTAAATGTGAATGCTTCTGTTTCAAAATTTCGAACGAAGCACCAAAAGAGCCTCTACTCGCCCGAAACCACGTGAGACCAATGTTTGGTAGAAGGAAATTACTTTTCTAACTCCGACCCATGAAACCTACCGGCCCGACGTCCAAAGGTCTAAACCGGGGTAGGTTTGTAACTTCATCTAGATGCCACGCAACCACCTCCGAAAAACATTCATACACCGTGGCCGCCTAAACACACATGCGCTCGGCCGAAATCGCTCCCGCCCACTATTTGGGACACTTGGGATTACCGTCCTACCCCCGACCCGCAGTAGGTCCGAAATTTAAGAGGGGGTCAAAGTTTGTACTTTCCCCAAATTTCAAACAAGTGCATCCCATCTGTTCAAAAAAAAACAAGCGCGTCCCAGACCGAAACTTGGTTCCCCCTTAGCTCCTCCCCCCCCCCCCGTCCGATTCCCCAATCGTACTCCGTGGGCGCCAAAACTACCTCTCCACCAGCCGCGAAACCCCGGCATCCTCCGTCCGCCACCCCATCCCACCCATCAACCGCCGCCCTCCTCCATCATGCCGGAGTCGATACCCCTACGTCGTCGTCCACCGCAACTGCAACCGCAACGCCCTCCACGGCTAGTAGTTCACGCCGAGGTCGAGCTGCCTCCAGGACGCCGACGTGCGCCGTACCCGAGCCAGTTCAACCACGCCGTCCTGCGCCTCACTGCTGCCGCTCCAACGTCGCCACCGTCCACCGCACCGGAGTTGTTCCCGCTACGCCGTCCTTCGCTGCCTCGGATCTGCGTCCCCTCCGCCGACAGACGGCCATCGCAACACAGTCAACAATATGGCCATGGGTTCGTCCAAGGCTCCACCCTCCTCCACAACATCGGTTCCCCTGGTAAAAAGAAGAACATCACCGCGAAATCAGGAGGACACAACACTGGCAACCGGAACTGGTACTCCTCTTCCCTTATTCGTGCAAATCTTACGTATCTGCTTGCACGGTATTCATCCCACAAAAGACACTAGATGACCGCTTCTTCCTGCACCTTCTTCCTGATACTAGATGTTCCTAGTAACTCGGGATGCACAAGGTTTCTCCTCATATACTATTTCACCTTAGCTAGAGGTCCGTCGCCCCCCTGGGTTTGAATTCCTGGTCAGTTGATTCCCAATTAAAGGAAGCATTCCCCGGCGTAATAGGCACTAGTCCGCCTATTACGCCAGGGAAGCAACGCCTCGGTGTTTATCTTAGGGGTGTGTGGGGCCTAGGAGCTGCTGGCGCCCGATCTGGAGGTTGGCCGGGCTTAAAGGGATGGCCTGGGGGGTGCTGCCAAGCACGGCGGTGGTGTGAGGTCGAGGGGAGGGCGGGGCGATGGAGGCAGGGGACTGGGCCGGTGGTCGCTGGCGGTTTGAGAAAGATCGTCAACAGTGACTGGCGGGAGGTAGACGAAGGTCATCTGCCCGTTCCTTGTAGATCGGACGACTCAGAAAAAAATCGACTGACCTATTTACTTTCAGTCGACTGTTATTTTGATAGGACCACATGTGGTGGTGTGCTGGAGGAGTACCTGCATTTCCCAGCCATCCCTGTGCTCATATATTACAAAATCATACGGAGTAGAATCTAATTTCGTTTGCCATGCAATGTTGTAGAGCTATCATATGTCTCCTGACATTTATTTTTTAGCCACCTGCTATCTGCTACTTTTACAGTGCACTAGTTCTGCACACACTTCACCCATACTCTCACTATTGTTTTTTTATGCATGGGTATTTCAGCCTCTGCCAAACTGTTGATAGAAACACGAAAGAAAAGAGAGAAGTCGCTCCAGCTTTTTTCGCGGGTAGGCAAGACACATTTCAGCACTTTAAAGGGTGCAGTGTCAGCAGATGGAGACGGTAAACGTAGCTTTGGAGTTGATGATCTCGCTCGCCATGAACCACCATCCCAGGTGCTTGCTTTAACGTCGCGGTGTCATATGTGGTTGCATGTTGCATATGGTGTCTAGCTTGTATTCGAAAGGCCGAAGTCTGTCTTTATTAAGATAAGGAAAGATATTTTTTACATGAACCACCATCCCGGGAGCACCAGAAGCCAAATAGCTAGTCAGGGCACTGGCCGAGCCAGTGACAAGCCCAGCATAGACAGGCATCACCTGCATGCCAACTAAAAAGCCACGGTGGTGGCGAAGCAGCCCGCCTCCCACCAGGCTCTCAGGTCCTCGATGATCATGCTCACCACTCCAGCCGGGTGTCTAGCTTGTATTGCTTCCAATTTGGTTAAATTGCATCTACTTAGCTTACAAATTATACCTTTGAATATGACATGCCTTCCTGTCTTTGGTACATGCTACTACATCTGTCTATTAACCATGTTCTTACATCAAACTAATGTTCTTGTGTATCCCTCATCAATCACTTATGATGAGACAGTGAGGCCCGCGGATTGCCATGAGAAAAGATGCTCTTTTAAAGAATGCAGTGTCAGCCTCCCCACATGATTCTAACGAAACCACAAGGCTAGATGAAGATAGTCAACGTAGCTGTGTAGTTGATGACCGCATTTCCCCTACACCACCATCGCAGGTGCTTGCTCTAACTTGGCAGCATGATATGTGGTTGCATGTTGCATATGGTGTCTAGATTGTAATTCTTCCAACTGGTTAAATTGCATGTGCTATTCTGCTTAGTTTATACATTATACCTGTTAATGTGACATGCCTTCCTGTTTTTGGTACATAGTACATCTGTCTATTAAGCATGTCCTTACATAAAACTACTGTTTTTTTGTATCCCGCATCAATCAATTATGATGATTCACCTTTAGTATATGCAGTGTGATATTGGTTGCATCTTTCATATGATTTATAGCATGCACAACTTCTAATTTTTTGAAACGCCATTTATGATGGGACACTTTTAACTTGGCAGAGTCATATTGGTTGAATCTTTCATGTGGTGTCTAGCTTGCATTGCTTCTAATTTGTTGAAATGGCTTCTGCTTAGTCTACACAAATAGTTGTGAATATGCCATGCTGTCCTGTTTTTCATACATATTCCATCCTCGTATCATGTGTTTGCCTTACATCAAAGTAGTGATTGTCAGTATCATGCATGAATGAGTTCTGAAGAGTGAATTTTATTGCTTTTTCTTGTCGGTTTTACTTGACAATGCAAAATCAATAAAGCGGAAGGAAATCAGCAAGGCAGTGGATAAAGGTGCTCCTTCCAACCAACTGAAATGGAGGGCCTCTACAGATTCTACTTCGCCATCCCCCCAACAATATTTGCAAGACACCACATGCATATACACTCAACGTAGCTGTGTTGATGATGAGCACGTCTCCCCTAGTCCACCATCAAAGGTGCTCCCTCTAACTTGGCACTGTTATATGTGGTTGCATTTTATGTATGATGTCTAGCTTGTATTGCTTCTAATTTTGTTGAATTCCATCTTCTTACTTTACACATTATACTTGTGAATAAGACACGTGTTCCTGTTTCTAGAACATAAATATCTGTCTATCACAACATGTTCTTACATCAAAGTACTACTATTGTGTAACCTGCAACAATCACTTATCATAAGACAGGTTTAACGTGGGAGTGTGATATAGGTTACATCTCACATTCTTTTCTAGCTTGTACTACTTCTAATTTGTTGAAATGGCACTTATGACGAGACAATTTTAACTTGGTAGAGTGATATTCGTTGCATCTTTCATATGGTGTCTAGCTTTCATTGCTTCTAATTTGTTGAAATGCCTTTTGCTTAGTTTACACATCATAGTTGTGAATATGCAATGCTGTCCTTTTTTCTTACACATTCAATCATCCTATCATGCGGTCGCCTTACATTAAAGTAGTGCTCGTCAGCATCCTGCATCAATGAGTTCTAAAAAGAGAAATTTTTATTTATTTTTCTTGTTGGTTTGACTTGACAAGGCAATAAAATTAAGTAAGAGGAAGGAAAAAATTAAGGCAGGGACTGATGGCGGTCTTCCGGCGAAACCGGCATCCCAGGTGCTTTCTCTAGCTTGACAGTGTGATATTGTCTTGCATGACATACGGTGTCTAGCTTTTATTGCTTGTAATTTGGTTAAATTACTTTTGCTTAGTTTACAAAGATAGTTGTGTATATGCCATGCCGTCCTGTTTTTCGTACATATTCCATCCTCGTATCATGTGTTTGCCTTACATCAAAGTAGTGATTGTCAGTATCATGCATGAATGAGTTCTGAAGAGTGAATTGTATTGCCTTTTATTGTTGGTTTTACTTGACAATGCAAAATCAATAAAGCGGAAGGAAATTAGCAAGGCAGTGGATAAAGGTGCTCCTTCCAACCAACTGAAATGGAGGGCCTCTACAGATTCTACTCCGCCATCCCCCCAACAAGATTTGGAAGACAACACATGCATAGACACTCAACGTAGCTGTGTTGATGATGAGCACGTCTCCCCTAGTCCACCATCACAGGTGCTCCCTCTAACATGGCACTGTTATATGTGGTGCATGTTATGTATGATGTCTAGCTTGTATTGCTTCTAATTTTGTTGAATTCCATCTGCTTACTTTACACATTGTACTTGTGAATAAGACACGTGTTCCTGTTTCTAGAACATACAATATCTGTCTATCACACCATGTGCTTACATCAAAGTACTACTGTTGTGTAACCTGCAACAATCACTTATCATCATAAGACACGTTTAACTTGGGAGAGTGATATAGGTTACATCTCGCATTCTTTTCTAGCTTGTACTACTTCTAATTTGTTGAAATAACACTTATGATGAGACAATTTGAACTTGGTAGAGTGATATTCGTTGCATCTTTCATATGGTGTCTAGCTTTCATTGCTTCTAATTTGTTGAAATGCCTTCTGCTTAGTTTACACATCATAGCACTACAAAAAAAACACTTCTGTGATGATACGTGTTTGTCACAGTAGGTCACGTTTTTTGTCATGCATGTACATCCATGACGATTTTATGATAGAATCAAGATAGTCATACCTGTGCTGTCGTAGAAGTGATCCATGACAATACTGAAATTATCATCACGGAAGTGTCCACTTCCATGACGATAAAAGGCACGTCATGGAAGTGCTTTCGTCAAGGGTAACCGACACGTGGCATCCACCGTAACGGGTCGCCGTTAAGCTATCGGGTCCGGTTTTGGATCTGATAACCCGTTAACAGGCGTGACCAATGGCGATTTTCCACGTGTTAAATTCTCATTGACCGAAGGAACCACGTGTCGGCTCCACATTGGGACAGATGTCAACCGTCCAATGGACAGTGGCCCATTTACGTTAAAAAGGCCGGCCCAGTCAAAGGCCTACTAACGACTTGCTTAAATATGGCCCATTGACGGCCCATCGCCAGATCTGGCCCGTTAACTTTTTGATTAGTCTTTGGGCCCGATTACGGCCCAATGAGCTTTTGGCCTGTTAGAGGCCCGACGTAGACATGGGCCCATTTCAGCCTGGTGTGCCTTTCGGCCTGGTAATGGCCCGTGATGCCCATGGGCCATATATGGTCCGACGCGACATCCAGCCCATTAACAGCTCGTGATCGCGGTGCCAACAGTTCAGCCCAACCTGACTTTGGGCCTGTTAATGGCATGTCGTATAATTCAGCCCGTTGATGTCTCTACTAAGCTTCCGGCCTCTTAAAGGCCCATGATATCAGTGGGCCAACCAAGGCCCGAGATATGTTTCTGCCTGGTAACGGCCCGTCATATAACCGGGCCAATAATGGCCCGGTGTACATTTCAGCCTGCTAAAGGCCCGAGGACCACTACTGAAAATTGAGGCCCAACATGCATTTCGGCCTGGTAAAGGCCCATGGTGTCTTTTGGGCTGTAACAGGCCAGCAGACTATTCATCATGTTAATGGCCCGATGCTACATGGGCCCTACTAAATGTTGGGTCCACTAAAGGCCCAACTGAACGTTTGGCCAATCGAAGGCCCATGTAAGTTATGGGCCTGGCGCACAGTGTCCATGAAGGGCCGGAATGGCCGGTCAGCGCAGGCCCATGTTGCAGGCCGGCCCAATTGTGGCCCGCTGACATGCAGGCCGTTAGAGGCGAATGTTTCGGCCCGGTCGCCTACATCAGATTATCGCCTTTTTTCAGATAGTGAATGATGACATATACGGTAACTAGGAATTATAAGAACAAACCTACCCTATACAATAAAGAAATAACGGCTTAGTAACTTAGAATAAACCTACACTATACAACAAAGGATTTATGGTATATTACATCCACTGGGCATCAAAGTTCGCCACCAGTGATCATAAAGCGCAACGAAGAAGCAGATTACAAAAACTGGGCGCCATTGCAGCGTAACAAAATAATACTGAACCAAGACCACTTCCAAGACAGTTCAAGAAAGGTTTGCCTTGCGCGGGAGCTACTGCGCAAGCAGCTGAGCAAGGCTGTGAGACCGTCCTAGCATGTCGTTCATATCTTCCAGCTGTAGTTGTTTATCAATGAGGCTCTCATTGGAGTTCTCCGCGATCCTCCTTAGAGATTGGACTTCAAGTGGAAGTTGAGTTGCCGAACGCCTTTCTGCTTGAAGTTGAGACTGAAGAAGTCGAACTAATTCAGGCATCGAATTCTATGAGCTTGTGTGACTGCTAGTCTCGAGTAACTTGAACACTGCATCAAGACATGATTTTGGGGTTGTCTCGCTATCTTCAAGATGTTTTGCCTTCTTTGCTGCAATATATGTTGGGTTTGTCTCATGGCCTTCAGCAGACTTGTGCATGTCATTAGGCATATCACCCTGAAACAAGCAGAGAGATGACAGGTTTTGCACGTATATAAACAAAGATGGTAAATGTGTTGTCAATTCCATCCAATTTCAAATTAGAAAATAAAGAGACAGTTCAAAATGTCAATAGCATAATTTGGTATTGTTCATAATGCGGGGAGCTTCACCACACTACTGGATTACCATATCAACAAAACAAGCATAGATGCAGGGTAAAAGACAATCATTGTATCTATTTTGGTTAATGTGCATGGCATGCTATTCATATCATCGGCCAGATCAGTAAGATAAAGCAGGAAATGACAAGGTATAAATGTGGGCTGCTTCACCACACACTGGATTATAGATCAACAAAAACAAGCAAACATTGTCGTGGTGTTCTCTCGACAAATGCCATAGGATGGCTAAAGGTGGGGGAATGCAAGAGGCTGCCGATGGGTTCCAGAGGCAAGGTTGGCACGAGCGAGCGAGAGACGCAAGACGTACCCAGGTTCGGGGCCCTCCGGAGAGGTAACACCCCTAGTCCTACCGAATGTAGTATGATGTGCACAAGGGCTACAAGGTGCTCCTGGAGCTGTTCGGGCAGAGGAAGGAGGAGAGCTAGACCTCTGGCTCCTCTCTGTATGTGTGAGTGTGGTGGTTGGTTGTCTGGTGGAGATGAGATGAACGTGAACTGAACCCCTCTGCATGGAGGCCTCCTGGGGGGTCTTATAGCCCGACCCCCCAGGGTTACATTGGTAAAGATACATGGCGGCGGGACCCTGGTGTCATTGTCTAGAAGCCGGCGGTGGGGTCCGCCGGGTCCGCCGGGCGTGGGTCTTGCCGGGTTCAGGCCGCACTAGAGCCACCGGGTGCGGGTTCGGTCGGCTGCTCGGTACTGTAGCGCGTTGTGGCCTGCGCCTTGACACGGCGGGCGCCGCCCAGCTACAGGGCCTCGCCGCCCATATCCCGCACGCCCCGGGCGGGGACACTGTAGCCACGCCCGCCGGGACCGGCGTAAAGGGAGGGACACTGTAGCCATGCCTGCCCCATCGTGGAGCGCCGCCTAGCCATACGGAGGGAGTGGGTGGCCACTGATCCCGCCAGCCGGGTTGAGGGAAGCCGGCCTGAGGTCGGTCGTCGTTGGCCAGCCGGCCCGGCCGGGTTGGGTGGCCGCTGTGCCGGCTATGATGAGGAGCCGGCGTACGGCGAGCCGGATTGAGGGGCGATGGCTTGCCCCGATGTTTTTGAAAGGAGGGTAAAACAGCCCCATTACCTACCCGGGGTGGCCCCCCCCGATAGTAGTCCCCGAAGCTGTGAAGGTCCACGAGCTCCGGGCAAGAGGGCCTTCGCAGCTTACCCCCCTGAGGAGTGGATTCGTTGAAGATTTGTCCCGAGTTTGGCCGGAAGAGCTGCTTGGCACGGTTGCCGGTGTCGATCGACGTCGGCCCCATCCGCTGGGTGCCGGCTTCCGGGAGCCAGCTCGAGGGATGCCGGCCGGGGCGGGAAACCGAAGCGCCTGCCGGCCGGATCCACATTCGCGTGACGGTTCACGCCCGCGCGCCCTGAGGCGCCGCCACATGGAGCGCCGCGGCGGCCGCGCCCTGCATGCCCACGCATGTGACGGGACGTTAAGTAGAGGCGGGGCCCGCCACGACGTGCCCTCGACGCCCGCGCAAAGGATTTACTGCGGCGTGCGCGGGGCGATTCCGATTCCCGCTCGAGTTTACCGCGCGGAGAATAAGAGCCACGGGACGTGGGGGTGTGGGGCCGCGGGCGCAGCCGATCACACTTCCCCACGACCGGCCTCGGTTATAAAGGAGGTGGAGGGAGCAGCGACAGAGCTCACTAGAGACTCTGCGCGCACCGCACCCCGCCTTGCCTTCTTGCTTCCGCCACCGCACGCCGTCGAGCCCGAGCGAGCTGCGACGCGCGCGCCGTTCCTCTTCTTCCTTCGCCCCAACCGCGCCCTTCGTCTAGCGAGCAGCGGCTGCGGCGGGGTTTTCCTTCCTTTCTTCTTCCTCGTTCTCACTCCGCGCGCTGCCATGGCCCTCCCAAAGGTTTCGTGGGAGGTCTCTACCAAGACGGAGGCGGAGATCGACTACCTCCGCAGCACGCGGCGGCTGCCGCCCGCGGACGCGCTGGTGGCTCTCGTGGCCGATGGGGAGAGGGTGCCGGCCCCGCGCGACGGGGAGCACGTCGTGTTCTTCTCACACTTCGAGCGCGGGTTCGGGCTCCCGGCAAGCCTTTTCTTCCGCGAGTTCCTTGACTACTTCGGCCTGCAGACGCACCACCTCGGCGCCAACGCCGTCCTGCAGCTCGCCTGCTACGCCGTCCTCAGCGAGGGCTACCTCGGCGTCCTGCCGGAGGTCGAGCTCTGGGCCAAGCTCTTCTTCTTGAAGCAGCAGGGCCCTAAAGTCGGCATCATGTTGGGGTGCGGCGCCACTGTGGTTACCGCCTGGGTGGAGGGGCCGTTTCCCAAGCTGCCGCTTAAGGACTCAGCCAAAAAGTGGCAGGCGCTGTTCTTCTACGTCCGGAACGCCCGCCCGGGAGCCGACGTCATCAACTTGCCGCCCTTCGTCAACTCGCGGCCACTCGGCAAGCTCCACTGGGGCTACCAGGCCGAGTCACCGCCTCAGGAGCTGGTGAACATGGTCGCCCGGGTTGAAGAGCTGACGAAACGGAGAGGGCTCAAGGCGACCGATCTCGTCGCCGCGTTCATCGCTCGCCGGGTGCTGCCCCTGCAGCGCCCGGTTCACCGTATTTGTGACATGAGCGGAAGGCACGACCCAACCCGGCTGACGACAAAGGAGCTCACGCCGGCCGGCATCGTCTAGAGGGTGAACTACATCACCAAGGCCGGTCTGAACCCTGACACGTGGTGCTTCGAGATGGAGCCCTACAACCGGGCAAACCCGCCCCCAGCCGTGAGTCCTTGGTCCCCCTTCTTTGCCTTCTCAATTCTGTTTCTTCACCCTGACTCCTCGGGAAACCCCAGCTCTTCGCTCGCCAGTCGGTTCGCGACGGGCCGAACCCTCCGCTTGTCGTGGACGATCTGCCCGACTCGGAGGGGAGGGAGCCTGCTCCGTCGAGGAGCAGGAGGGACTCGGAGTCGGCGCGAGTCAGGCCGGCGTCGACGCCGGCGGGATGCGCCACACGGGTAAGTCGCCGTCGTCTAACCCGCTGCGGGATTGGCCAGACGACGACAAGGAGGTCTTGACGGGCGTGGGTGATGCAGGCCCGCCGCCTGGAGGAGACGGCAGTGCCACCCACCCCAGGCGGCAGAAGAAGACGGCCGGGACCGGGCCATCCCGCGCGGCGGCAGCCGCCAGCTGGCCGCACGGCAAGGCCGCTGTCGAAGAGCGGGCAGGCACCAAGCGCCCCGCAACGAGGCCGCCACGCGGCTGGGCAGCCGGCAAGAAGAAGCGGCCGCTGGCTTCGCCCGCGGCGCCCAGGAGGGAGACCCCGAAGGTCATCGGGTAAGTGCGTCTTCTGATTCTTTTTCTTGAGTTGTTGCTCGTCGCTATCCTTTCTTGATCTGATCTTATTTCTCTGCCGCGTAGGTCCGCCCTCGACCTAGCCAAGGCGGCGGCGGAGGCCGCTGCTGGCGAGGCCATCTGGAGGCGGTCCCGCGGGGACGGCGACGGCCATGAGCCGGGCCGGACCGCGGAGCAGGAGTTGGTGGAGCGCCAGTTCGGGCAAGTCCCGGACCCGGCGGAGGCAGCGGCTTGGAGGGACCGGGCGGCCGCCGAGCAGGAAGAGGCGGAGGCCAAGCGGAAGGCAGAGGAGGCCTCCGCCCGCGCGTGGGAGAGGGCTTCCGCGAAGCAGGCCCGATCCGCCGCGACCCCGGCGTGGCGGGAGATGGAGGAGTGAGTGGCGGCGTCGGCGACCACAGTTATCGTGCCGGCGCCGGCCAGGGGTGGCCAGCCGGCCGCGCGGGCGGAGCCGGTCTCGAGATGATCGAGCGTCGAGGAGGTCTACGTCGAGGCCACGCCGCCCCGGGCTACTCGGGAGGAGGGAGGCGGAGGGAGCCGGATGGGAGCCACGCCGGCAGGCGGGGCGCGGCCTATGCCGGCATCGGGCAACGCCGACGCCGATGCCAGCGCCATGGTGCTGGCCGCGACTTGGCCCATCGCGCGCCCTGAAGCACCCCGCGAGGGAGCCGGAACCGGAGGTGGCGCGAGGGGGTGCTGGTTGGAGATCGGTGCGATGGTGGCCGGCCCGCGCATGAGGGAGGAGACGGCGGTGGCCACCCTGCGCCAACAGCTGCGCGAGTGGGGGGAGAGGCTCGAAGCCTTCGTCCGGGAGGAGCTGGCGCAGGGGCAGCGGTTGGAGGACACTGCCGCGGTAAGTTTTGCTTTGCAGTCTTCTGGTCTTTTCCTGACTGTGGGGGCGCGCCAGCGCACTCACTGGGTGTAGCCCCCGAGGTTCGGGCCGGCTCCGGAGCGGCCGGGTCGAATCTTCCCGGCGAGTCTTCTTTTCCTTCTTCTTACTTCTTTCTATTCTGCAGCGAGTGTATGCCTGCAGGTCGACGCACACGAAAGGCTGCAGGGGCGGCTGCGCGCGGCCGAGAACCGGCTCGCGGCCACGGAGGAGGAGCTGCGCCTCGCCCAAGGTACAGCTCGCGGGAATCCAGTGGGGGCGCGTCAGTGCACCCACTGGGTGTAGCCCCCGAGATTCGGGCCGACTGCGGAGCAGCCAGGCCGAATCTTCCCGGAGAGCTTTTTTCTTTCTTCCTTAGTCGTTTTTCCTCTCCTGATGAAGGGCTTCTCACATCGCAGCCGCTGCGGAGGAGGTGGCGGGGCTTCGGAGCCGGCTGGTCAAAGCCGGCAACCAGCGCGACCAGGCGGTCGAAAGCCGCGACCGCCTTCAGGCCGAGGTGGAGCAGCTGACGGCTGAGAAGGCCAAGGCGGAGGAGGCCCACAAGGCCGAGCTGAGCCGGCTCGTGGAGGAGCATGGCCAGACAGCCAAGGAGGCGGCCGATGCCGACCAGAGGGTGGCCCGGCTCGCCAAGGACCTCGAATCCCGATCCCGCGTGTTGACTCGGCGGGAGGGCGAGGTGCTGGACGAGGCGCGGCACTTGGACGAGACCCTCAACCGTAAGTATTTCTTCTTTTCTTGGTCTGGTTGCCCCAGCCGGCGATTGACTCTGACCGGCTAGCCATTCTTGACTTTGCTCTTCTTCTAGGGGTCTTCTCGGAGACGCAGGAGGTGGCCATGGCGACGGTTTACGCCCTGCGGACGGACCGGCAGGGGCCCGAGGCCGACTTGCACGCCGCCTGGACGCACTCCGAGATCATCCAGGCCGCCAAAGCCCGTTTGAACGCCGTGGGGGAGCACATGAGACGGCTGTTCAACGGCGGGCTCGCCATGGTGCACGCCCTCTGGCCCGCCTCTGTTGAGCCGAACAGCGTCACCCGGCTGGCGCGGTGGCTGGAGGTCGGCCTGGACCGCTTCACCGGGTGGAGGGCCTCCGCAGCTCGGGCCGGGGCCGAGACGGCGCTCCATTTCGTCCTGTCTTGGTACCCCGGCCTGGACTTGGACGCCCTGGTGGCGCAGCGAGCCGGCGTCGAAGACTTTCTGGCGGCGAACGTGCGGCGGATCGCCGGGCGGGCCAGTTACTTGGCGTCCTTCACGTCCTTCGAAGAGTTCGTGCCATTCCAGGCAGAGGACGGCGCGGAGATCCCGGCCGAGGACGACGGCTTGCTGCTCCACGACGTGAACGGCAGCTCGGCTGAGACTGGCGCCTACGACGACGAGGAGGAGCCGGCCATGGACGACACCGCCACGACCGAGGGGCTCGGGCGCGCCGGGGCCGATGTCGCGGCTCCCTCTACCTCGGCCGCGCCGGCTTCCGCTGATGCCGCCAATGCCGCTTAGGGCCGTACCTTTATCTTTACTTCCTATACTCGTAGGGATTGTTAGGTAGCAAGCCCACCCACTGGGTGTGGGTGTAAGTGACCAGTAATGAACTTGCGGCCATGTGCCTTTTGTCGTGTATAAAATTTGCCGGCTTCTTTGCATGTGCTTGTCCTTGCCGAGTGGCGCCTCTCTTAAGCTTCACTTCCTTTAACTTTTTCCCATGCTTGTTTCCCCCTTTGGGCTTCCCCCCGCCAGCCGGACAGCCGGGTGCCAGCGTGCATCCAGGATGGGGAGCCGGCCCTGGGAGAAGTCGCATAGTACTTAGGTTTTTTTAGAAGCGAGCGTAAGCGAGCCACCCACTGGGCCGGCTGGCCGTAAGCGGCGGAGCCGGCTAGGGCGCAGCCGGTCTGTGCAGTGTGATGTGTTAGGTAGGGGCCGGGTTGGCCGAGCCGGACGCCCCTTAGCCACGTTCGCGCTTGCGGGTGCTTTGGCCTTTAGCTCTTGCCGGCCGGGCGGCCGTAGGCCAGTCTGAGGTGGCGGCGAAGAGAGGGCTTTGGGCGACGGCGCGGTGCTAGACGGCTAAGGGAGATCGAGGCGCGAGCAAGCCGGCCAGCCCCCGAGCCCCCGAGCCGGCCGTGCCGACCCGGTGGTGAGGGCGGTCATGAGATAGTAAAAAATGCGAGGAATCCAATATGGATGAAAAGGTAGCCCCCGAGTGTCGTTCGGGGGACCCGCTGCTTTCATTAAATTCAAAAGGGGAGTGGTACATACACACTAACTTCAACTGTAAAACGGTCGGAGGAGCTCGGCGTTCCAGGGCCGGCTGGTCTCCTCGCCGGCTGAGTCTCTCTTACGCTTGTTCGCCGTCTGTGCGACGATGAGGTAGTAAGCGTTCCGATCCCGGAGGGCCTTACTGATGATGAAGGGGCCTTCCCAAGGGGAAGCCAGCTTGTGCTGCCCGGCCGTCCGCTGGACGAGCCGGAGTACGAGGTCTCCTTCGCGGAACGCGAGGGGCTTGATCTTCTTGCTGTGGTAGTGCCAGAGTCCTTGCTGGTATATGGCCGACCGGCTGAGGGCCAAAAGGCGCGCCTCCTCGAGCAGGTCGACACCGTCTTCGCGTGCTTCTTTTGCTTCGGCTTCTGTGTACATGGTGACTCAGGGCGAGTCAAACTCGATGTCGGTTGGGATGACGGCTTCGGCTCCGTAGATGAGGAAGAATGGGGTGAACCCGGTCGACCGGTTTGGCGTCGTCCGGAGACTCCAGAGGACGGCCGGCAACTCGTCGATCCAGCTGTCGGGTGAGCGTACGAGGGGCTCGACAAGTCGCGGCTTGATGCCGGCCAGGATGAGGCCGTTCGCCCGCTCGACCTGGCCGTTCGACTGGGGATGGGCGATGGAGGCGAGGTCGAGCCGGATGTCGGACACGGAGCAGTACTGAGCCAGAGCGCCCTTGGCGAAATTGGTGCCGTTGTCCGTGATGATGCCGTGCGGGATGCCATAGCGCATCGCTATATCTTTGATGAACCAGACGGCAGTTGGCCCGTCAAGTTTCTTGATTGGCCGCGCCTCGATCCACTTGGTGAATTTGTCGACGGCGACCAGCAGGTGTGTCATGCCGCCTCGGGTGGTTTTGAAGGGCCCCACCATATCGAGCCCCAGACGGCGAAGGGCCAGATGATTGGGATGGTTCGAAGGGCCGAGGCCGGCTGGTGGGTGCGCCTACTGAATCGCTGGCAGCCCTCGCACTTGAGAACCAGCTGCTCGGCGTCTTCCAAGGCCGTGGGCCAGTAAAAGCCGTGGCGGAAAGCCTTGGCCACCAAGGACCTCGAGGCGGTGTGGTGCCCGCACTCGCCCTGGTGGATGTCGAGGAGGATGTCGATGCCCTTGTTCCACTCGACGCAGCGCTGGAAGACGCCGGCCGCGCTGCGTTTGACGAGTTCGTGATTGATGATGCCATAAGCAGACGCCCGGCGCTGCACTTGCCGGGCTTCGGTCTCGTCCATGGGGAGCTCGCCAGACTCGAGGAAGGTGAGGATGGGCTGCGCCCAAGACGGCGCTGTCACCACGATGAGGACGGCCGCCGAGATGAGGTCGGGGCCGGCGTTGGCGGCAGCCGGGCCGGGGTCAGCAGCCCCCGGGCCGGCATCGGCGGCCCCTCGGTCGGAGAAGGCAGCCCCCGAGTCGGAGGTGGCAGCCCCCGGGTCGGCGTGGGCAGCCCCCGGGTCGGAGGCGGCAGCCCCCGAGCCGGCATGAGCAGTCCCCGGGTTGGAGATGGCAGCCCCCGAGCCTGGGCCGGGGTCTTTAGGGTTGGGCTGGGCTGCAGTGGGGTCGTCAAGGACGAAGATGGACTCTGAGTCCAGAGATGGCTTGATAGACGGCTTTCGCAGGTGCTCGAGAGACACGCCGGCTGGGATGGCCTGCCGGCTAGAGCCGATCTTCGCCAGCGTGTCGGCTGCCTCACTGTCGGCTCGGGGGACATGGAGGAACTCGCAGCCGTCGAAGTTGCCGGAGAGCTGCTGGACCAGGAAACGGTAGCTGGCCATGTTGGCGTCCCTGGCGTCCCACTCGCCAGAGACTTGATGTACCACCAGGTCCGAGTCACCGTAGCACAGAATGCGCCGGATGCCGATCTCTTTGGCCAGCCGGAGGCCGTGTACGAGAGCTTCGTACTCGGCGACGTTGCTGGAGGCGGCGAAGTGGATCTGCAGCGCGTACCGCAGCCGGTCGCCCTTAGGAGACGACAACACGATGCCGGCTCCCAAGCCGGAGCGCATCTTGGAACCATCAAAGTGCATGCGCCAGTGCGTCGAGTTGGGTGCCGGTGGCAGGTACTGGGTCTCCGTCCAGTCAACGAGGAAATCCGCCAATGCTTGAGACTTGATGGTGGTGCGGGGCTCGTAGAGAATTGTGTGGGCGGCCATCTCGATTGCCCACTTGGCCACCCGGCCGGATGCATCCCGGCAGCCCATGATCTCGCCGATGGGAGCCGTGCTCACCACGGTGATGGTATCCTCTTGGAAATACTGCCTCAGCTTCTTGGCGGCCAGGTACACGCCGCAGCACATCTTCTGGTAGTGGGGGTAGTTCTGCTTGGAGGCGGAAAGGACCTCGCTCAGGTAGTACACAGGGCGCTGAACAGGCTGGATCTTGCCCTTCTCCAGGCGCTCGACCACCAACACCGTGCGGACCGCCCAAGAGGTGGCGGCAATGTATAGCAAGAACGGCTCCTTCTCAGCCGGCGCGGCCAGGATGGGTGCTGTGGAGAGCATGCGCTTGAGGGCGCGGAAAGCTTCGTCCGCCTGGTCGCTCCACTCGAACGCCGTCGTCTTCTTCATCAGCTGATACAGGGGCAAGGCCCTCTCCCCCAGCTGGCTGATGAACCGGCTGAGAGAGGCCAAGCAGCCGGTGAACTTCTCGATGTCGCACAGCCGGGCCGGCTTGCGCATGCGCTCAATCGCCCTGATTTTCTCTGGGTTAGCCTCAATGTCGCGCTTCGAGATGAGGAAATCGAGGAGTTGGCCAGCCGGCACGTCAAAGACGCATTTCTCCGGGTTGAGCTTGATCTGGTACTGGCGCGGGTTGGCAAAGGTCTCCTTGAGGTCGGCCAGGAGCGTGAGGTGCTGCTTGGTCTTCACCACGATGTCGTCGACATAGACGTGTACGTTTCTGCCGATCTGCGGCAGCAAGCACTTCTGCATGCAGCGCTGGAAGGTGGCACCGACGTTCTTGAGGCTGAACGACATGGTGATTTAGCAATACGCCCCGAAGGGGGTGATGAAGGACGTCTTGAGGGCGTCGGCCGGGTCCAGCTTGATCTGGTGGTAGCCGGAGTAGGCGTCCAGGAAGAACAGCAGCTCGCAGCCGGCCATGGAGTCGATCACTTGATCTATCTGGGGCAAGGCGAAAGGATCCTTGGGACACGCCTTGTTCATGCTGGTGTAGTCGATGCACATGCGCCATGTGCCATTCTTCTTCAGGACAAGGACCGGGTTGGCCAGCCACTCGGGGTGGAACACTTCCATGATGAAGCCGGCTGCGAGCAGCCGGGCGATCTCCTCACCGATGGTTCTTCGCTTCTCTTCGGAGAAGTGGCGTAGCGGCTGCCGAACCGGCTTGGCATCCTTACGGATGTGAAGTTTGTGCTCGGCGAACTTCCTCGGAACACCCGACATGTCCTTGGGGGACCACGCGAAGATGTCCCGATTCTTACGGAGGAAGTCGACAAGCTCGCCTTCCTATTTGTTGTCGAGGCGGGAGCCCACGACAACATAGGCGCTAGAGTTGGGGTCGGCCGGGTCAAGCGAGACCCGCTTCGTGTCCTTGGACGGCTTGAAAGAGGCCTCGTCGGCTTCCGGCTGGGTTGGAACCGGCGCCTCCTGTTGGGCGTTGGCGAGCGCCACGATCCGGTCGAGCTGGCGCCTTTCCTCGGCGATGACCAGTGACTCGGCCAACAGTGAGCCGGCTTTGGCGCACTCGATGGATTTCTTGTAGTCGCCGACGACGGTGATGAGGGCCTTGGGACCCGGCATCTTCATCTTTAGGTAGGCGTAGTGAGGAACCACCATGAACTTGGCCATCGCCGGCCGGCCCAGCAGCTTGTGGTACGGGCTGGACAGGTCCACCACCTCGAACCAGATCGGCTCGCGGCGATGTCGAAAGTCGGGCTCCGGGGACCCAAAAGGTTCGAACACTGGGGTGAGCTCGTTCTACTACTTCGTCTCCTACCACGGCGGCGCTATGGCGAGACTACGGCGAGGGCGCGCTAGCGTAGGACGGGCGAGGACACAGCGGTTTACCCAGGTTCGGGCCACCTTGCGGTGTAAGACCCTACTCCTGCTTGTGTGTTGGGATTATTGTGGGTGAGAGGGTTCTCGCGTACAAGGTTGAAGATGATGGAATCTGGAGCCTCTCCTGCCTATGGTGGCTGCACTACCCACTTTATGCCAGCCTTGGTCCTCTTCCCCCTCAAAGCTTAGGCGGGAAGGGTTGCCACACTTGGCGGTTTTGAAAGGGGACAGGCGCTCAGGCTATCCTGACTAAAGGTGGTCTTCGCCTGCCAAAGCATGATCCATGACGCGCCGGTGGGCTCGGTGATGTCCTCCGCCCTGCGCGCCCGCCGTCTTGGTCTTCCTTCGCCGATCGGGCAACCTTTGGGGTTGCTTTGGAGAGTAGATAGCTGGCCCTGCTTCCCTAACACTAAAGAGGAAAACATCCGCATCCGCGTCTGCTGGCGCGGCCTCTGCTACTGCTCGTCGTCGCGCGCGTCACCCATGTGATGGGCTGAGACCGCGTGACTGAGCCGGATCTTCCTTGCCTTGCAAGCCATCGGGAGGATGCCTCGGGGGACTGCTTGGAGAGGGGGCCTCGTGAGGCCACCTCGGGGAGCTGCCTCGTGAGGCCAACTCGGGAAGGCGCCTCGTGACAGGACCTCGCGAGGCCGCTGAAGGTGATGCGGAACGTTGCTTGCTACTCCCTGAGGATGGAGCCTCAGGAGGCCAGGGCCTCAGGAAGGGTCTAGGCGAGATGCTTGGTGGCAACGGCCTGCTGGGCCCATGCCAGGCGTTGCGCCCTGGGCCGAAGGCAGACGGGCCTGGATACCCCGGGTTCCATGGGCCCGACAGTAGCCCCCGGTCCCGCCAACTGAGGGGCGAAACGACGCGGGCCCTAACCGCCTGCGGCCAGGTGCGACGCGTGGCGCACGATGTGACGGGCGACGCCCCCACTTCCGCACGACGCCTCGGGAACTGCCGCGCTGACATAAATCTTGGCGCCGGAGAAAGTGGAGCGACGAGGGGAGTCCCGCGCCGAGATAAAGTGGGGAAGGGAGAGCCGGAGGCCCCTCACCCATCTTCTCCTTCCTCCAGCTGCCTTGTCTCCTTGCTAGAACTGCCGAAGAGATGGCGAGAGGACGAGGGCGCGGCCGCGCTTCCGCCGCTGCATCGCAAGTCCCACCCCGAGGGCGTGGTCGATCCTCGACGGCCGCCGGCGCCGGGCCCAGCAGTCACGGAAGGGGCGCCACTTGCGGGCGCGGCGGGCGAGGCACGCAAGGCCGAGGCGGTCGCGGCGGAGCGGCCGCATTTCCGCCCCAGGCGGGGAGCCACTCGGCGGAAGCGGCACGCGAGTTCATCGTGAACATGCACCGCAGCCCCTGCACCTGGCTCCGGCTCCCGGACTCCTTCGCGGCGGCGATGGCGGACCGCACGCCCTTGGGCCTGTGGGTGCAGGCCGACGGTTGCTGCAACGGCCCCTCCTGGGTGGCGAGGGAGCTTACCGCCTCGGGCTTCATGTTCCTGAGGCAGGGGTGGAAGTCGTTCGCCCTCGCCCGCGGCCTGAAGCGGGGGCACGTCCTCCAGTTCAAGTACGACGGGGCCGCCACGCTTTTCGTCAAGATCTTCGGGCTCTCCGGCAGCCTCCTGGAGTGCTGCACCGAGAGCGAGGACAGCTACAGCGGCTCCTCCAGCGAGGACGGCTCCTCCGGTGGTGCTGCCCCCTCCGGCGGAGGCGGAAGCGGCGGTGACTCCCCCCGCGTCAAGAGCGAGGACGAGGACTCCGACTAGGCGCGTGCGACGACGACTCTGGAGGCGGGACACCGCGCGCACGGTGACAGAGCTGCACGTGCCTGCAGCGCCTTCTTGGGGACGCGCGCGGCGCCCGCGCTAGAGTCTTGGGGGTGACAGCGCCTCGCCTAGGCCTTCTTTTCATTTTCCTGCATTGAACCGATGTAGCCCCACGGGGGCGTGAAAACAATGTCTTCTATGCTCAGCTTAACGCTTTTGTGATCAAGGATGTATGCATTCCCTCCCGAAGCCCTCTCGTGAGGCTGTTTTTTTTCTTTGTTGGCCTCAGCGCTCTACGCCATCAGGACCCAGCCCCCGAGCGGGCCACAGCCGTCGTTGGTATGTCCGGTCGCAATGCCGGGACAAGGCCAGGAGGTGAGGGGCACCGGGAGCTAGTGAGAGCTCCAGAGGCGCGATGCTCAGGAAACCCCCCTTTGGCGTGCAAGCGGCTTACGCAGAAGAAAAAACGCTGGCACCCACGGGATCGCGAGGGGAGAGAGCTCGAGTGGCGGTAAAGGTGCCTCGTGAGGCAGTCACACTTAGCTTTGGACGGAGAGCGGCGTCGGGTGAGCCACGGCTCATGAGGGGCTCGCGCAGCTCTCGGTGTTCGAAGCATCTTCGCCTTGCGAGGCCGGCTCGTGAGAGGCCACCCGCGAGGTCCTTGTGCAGCTCGCCTCCTGGGGGACTGCATGTCAACAGGTTCACGATGGGGGGAGCGGCATGCGCTTGCTAACTCACCCGTGGCCGTTGCGTGAGGAGATAAGGCACCAAGGACCTTGGTGAGGTGGCGTGCACGGGGGCAGGCCCGCGAGCCAGAGCTCAGTCGCTTGGATTTGGCGGCACTGCAGGGACGGACCCGAGCACAGGCACCGTGCCTAGCCCCCGCTCACGGAATCGGTCAGGGGACGGGTCGCGAGCGTGTGGCGCTCTCCGGTCGGCATCGAACTTAACAGGCAATTGAGTAGGTAACATAACTCATCAAGGTAAAATCAGCAAAATTCGCTACACAACCAAAAGGATAGGGGCTAAGCTGCCGCGTTCGGCACGGATCAGCTCGAGGTTGGTGTGGCCCGTGGGCCGCCCTCAGCCGCATTTAAACAAAATCACCTTGGCAGAAAGGTTCCGGGAGCGGGGCTCTGGAGGCGCGGGAGGCGCGGCGAGGAGGAGGGCCGCGCTCCGGGGCCGGGGGCCTCATGAGGCCCTGGAGGCCCGCGAGGAGCAGGAGGCTCACGAGGCTCTGGCGCGAAGAGCGCCAGCCTCTAGAGAGAGGCGCCGGCGTTCCTCAGCCCGAAGGGCATGCACATGCCGCCGACGTTGGGGCCAACGCCCTGGCCGCCTCGCGGCAGCTGGAAGGGGTCACGAGGGCAGAACTTGTTGAGGCTGGTGAAGTCGATGCACATGCGCTCTTTGCCGCCCTTCTTGGCGACGACGACTGGGTTGGCGAGCCACTCGGGATGGCGCACCTCGTGAACGACTCCGGCCTCTTGGAGCTTCTGAACTTCATTGACGATGAACTCTTGCTTCTTTGGCGCCTAGCGCCACGCTTTCTGCTTGACCGGATGTGCATTGGGGCACACTGCTAGGTGGTGCTCGATCGCCTCCCTCGGCACACCGGACAAGTCGGATGCTTTCCAGGCGAAAACATCTGAGTTTGCCCGAAGGAAGGTGACGAGCGCGCTTTCCTATGCAGGAGGGAGGCCCGTGCCGATGGTGAAGGCGGGGCCGGAGCCGCTGCCGTCCACCGACACCTTCTTCGTCTCGGCGCGGTCTTGAGAGAACAACTGCTTCTTCTTCGCGGGCGCAGCCTTGGAAGGCTCGGCCGCGTCCTCGTCGGCTGGGTGCGCGACAGCGGCAGCCTTGTAGGCGCCCTCGAGGGTGCTGGCCATGTCCTTTTCGTCGCACGCGACGGTGATGATGCCGCTGCAGCCGGGCATCTTGAGGACGTTGTAGGCGTGATGAGTGGCCGCCATGAACTTGGTGAGAGCTGGGTAGCCCAAGATGGCATTGTAGGGCAGGCCGATGTGCGCCACATCGAAGTCAATGAGCTCGGTGTGGTAGTTCTTGCGGGTGCCGAAGGTGACGAGGAGGCGCACCTGCCCCAGCGGAATGGTGGAGCCATCGGTCACTCCGGAGAAGGGCCTGGTCGGCATCAGCTGGTCATAGGGCACCTGGAGCGTCTCGAAGGTCTCGATGGAGAGCACGTTGAGGCCGGCACCCCCGTCAATGAGGGTCTTGGTGACCGCGACGTTGCTGATGGTGGGAGTGCACAGCATGGGGAGCGCGCCTGTGGAGGCCGTGGACTTGGGGTGGTCCTTGGAGTCGAAGGTGATGGCGTACAACGACCACTTGAGGGGCCGCGCGACCTCAGGCCTCGGGAGGGCGGCGTACACCTCGCGAGAGAGTTGCTTGATGTGGCGAAAGGACGTGGGGGCTTGGGACCCGCCGAGGATGCAGGCGACCGCGCGAGGCTCCTGGTAGCCCCCGGCGCCCTCGTCAGGCTGGTTGACGTCGTTCCTCCGAGGTGGCGGAGGCAGCGGCGGGAGAGCGGCATTAGCCTGACGATTCGCCTCGCGAGGCTGATCGCGCTAGGCGGCCTCACGAGGCTGATCGCGCCAGCCCTGGCGGTAGCCGCCGTTATTGTTGCGGCTGTCCCAGCAGTTGCCGCTGCGGCCACCTCCGCGGCCGGCGCCGCGGCCGTTGCGGTCATCACGGCGGCTCTGGCGCTCGTCGCGGAGCAACTTGAGCCCATGACAGTCTTCGGTGCTGTGGGAGCAGACGTTGTGAAAGGCGCAGAGTGGCCGGTTGTCCTTCCTGGGCTTGTCGAGGTCGCGGTCGCACTTCTGCTCGGCCTCCGCCGCAAGCACGGTAGGGCCCTTGCGCTTGACGTCCTTGCTCTTGGCCTTGGTGCCGTCGAGCGCCGCGTCGAGGTCGTTGTGGACGAAGAGGCGGCCTTCCACAACCTTGGCGCACTTGTCGGCGAGGTCGAGCAGCTCGAGCACGGAGTCGAGCTCACCGTTGATGGCGAGCTTCTCGCGCATCTTGATGTCCGTGACGCTGGTGGAGAACGCGGAGATGACGGCCGTATCGGAGGCGCGCGGGATCTTGTTGCGCACCTGGCTGAAGCGCTGGATGTATTTGCGGCGGGTCTCGTCTCGGCGCTGTCGAACTCGCCGCAGGTCATTGATGGTGAGGGAGCGGTCCTGCGTGCCCTTGAAGTTGGCGATGAACTGGCTGCAGAGCTCGGCCCACGACGAGATGGAAGCCTCGGGGAGGTTCATGAGCCAGGAGCGCGGGCCGTCCTTGAGGGCCATGGGGAACCAGTTCGCCATGACCTTGTCGTCGCCGTTCGCCGCCTCGACGCTCAGCGCGTAGAGCTGGAGGAACTCCGTAGGGTTGGGGGTGCCGTCGTAGCACGGAGGCAGCTCGGGCTTGAACTTCGCGGGCCAGACCACACGACGCAGCTCGCGGGTGAAGGCACAGCAGCCCACGCCGCTCGAGGGGACGCCGCCAGCGAGGGCGGCACGGTTTTGACGCCCGGCCGCTGCAACGTCTTGAACGGCCTGGTCCTGGCGCTGGCGTTGGCGCTCGAGGAGCACTCGCGCGTCGGGGGGCGCACGGTGGATGATCTGGCAGCTGGGCTCGCAGTGGTCTGGAGAAGACGCGCCGCGGGACGGCTCACGAGCCCGCGCGCTGCGCTGGGGTCCAGCGTGCTCGTCACGTAGAGGAGGCGGCGGGGGAGCGCCGTGCGCCAGGTCCCCAGCACGAGACAGTGGAAGGCGGAGCGAGTCAGAAGGCGCCGGGGCGTCCCCGGCGACGTTGACGAGCTCGGTGATGCGGCCGAGCCAGGCGTCGTAGCCGGCGTCATCAGGACGGTAGCGGAGCAGCTCACGCGCCATGAGCAGCGCGGCCTGCGGGCTCGGCGGCCCACGGTTGGCGAGGGAGGAGGCCGTGGCGGTGTGGCCGTCCACCCGCACGGACGGGTGGTGGGAAGAAGCCTGCTGCTCGCGGACAGCGGGGTCGGTGGCGGAAGCAAACTCGGCTTCGGGACGGCGGCGATTGCCGCGGGCCACCGGCTCTGTCTGGGCCACGCGGCTAGCCCTGCACTCAGCGCGCTCGCGACGGGCGTCGGCCATGGGACTGGTGGAGCTGAGGGCGGAGCAGGAGAACAACAGCGCACCCCTACCTGGCGCGCCAAATGTCGGAAGTCGGGCTCCGGGGACCCAAAAGGTTCGAACACTGGGGTGAGCTCATTCTACTACTTCGTCTCCTACCAAGGCGGCGCTACGGCGAGACTACAGCGAGGGCGCGCTAGCGTAGGACGGGTGAGGACACAGCGGTTTACCCAGGTTCGGGCCACCTTGCGGTGTAAGACCCTACTCCTGCTTGTGTGTTGGGATTATTGTGGGTGACAGGGTTCCCGCGTACAAGGTTGAAGATGATGGAATCTGGAGCCTCTCCTGCCTATGGTGGCTGCACTGCCCCCTTTATGCTAGCCTTGGTCCTCTTCCCCCTCAAAGCTCAGGCGGGAAGGGTTGCCACACTTGGCGGTTTTGAAAGGGGACAGACGCTCAGGCTATCCTGACTAAAGGTGGTCTTCGCCTGCCAAAGCATGATCCATGACGCGCCGGTGGGCTCGGCCATGACCTCCGCCCTGCGCGCCCGCCGTCTTGGTCTTCCTTCGCCGATCGGGCAACCTTTGGGGTTGCTTTGGAGAGTAGATAGCTGGCCCTGCTTCCCTAACACAAAAGAGGAAAACATCCGCATCCGCGCCTGCTGGCGTGGCCTCTGCTGTTGCTTGTCGACGCGCGCGTCACACACGTGATGGGCTGAGACCGTGCGACTGAGCCGGATCTTCCTTGCCTTGCAAGCCATCGGGAGGATGCCTCGGGGGACCGCTTGGAGTGGGGGCCTCATGAGGCCACCTCGGGGAGCCGCCTCGTGAGGCCAACTCGGGAAGGCGCCTCGTGATAGGACCTCGCGAGGCCGCTGAAGGTGATGCGGAACGTTGCTTGCTACTCCCTGAGGATGGAGCCTCAGGAGGCCAGGGCCTCAGGAAGGGTCTAGGCGAGATGCTTGGTGGCAACGGCCTGCTGGGCCCATGCCAGGCGTTGCGCCCTGGGCCGAAGGCAGACGGGCCTGGATACCCCGGGTTCCATGGGCCCGACAGGCGGAAGTGGGTGCTCGAGCCGAACAGAACGTCGAGCCTGATCCGGCCGGTCGGAGAGCAAGAGAGGCCGGGCACGATGCCGTGGAAAACCGTTCGGGTCGGCTCGAGTTACCGTGCTTTGATGCCGAGCTTGATCGTGGTGTCACGGTAGAGGATGTTGATGCTGCTACCGCCGTCGATGAGGACTCGCGAAAAGCGGCAGGTGCACTTCTCGGCCATGATGGTTGGGTCGACGACAAGTGCGTAGCTACCGGGGTCGGGCATGACCGCCGGGTGGTCCTCCCGGGTCCAACTGACGGGGCGCTCTGACCAGTGCATGTACTGGGAGGGGAGACGGCGACGGCGTTCACCTCGGCCTAGAGCTTTCGGTCCGAATGCTTGTCGCGGGCCTGGCTGGTGAAGACGACGTAGACCGCATTCTGACGCGGGAAGTCATCGTTGCGCGCTCCGCCGGCTGCTGGCGGCGGAGGCAGGGGAGGAGGCGGCTGCCCCGCGCCGGGTGCCGGAGGAGGAGGTGGCGGAAGGTCGCCCTTTAGCATGCGCTGGGTGAGGTGGCACTGCCGGAGCGTGTGCGTTGACGGCTTCGCGCCGCTGTGGAGCTTGCAGGGGGAGTCGAGCATCTCTTCGAACGTTTCCCTGGGGAGCCAGGCAGTCTTGCCGGTTCGCGGGCGCCGGCTGGCGCCCTGCTCGGGTGGGCGCTCGTCAGCCGCGGCGGCCACCAGCCGGTTGTCGTAACGGGGGGCCGTCTGCTCATGCCGGCGCTTGTTGTTGTTGTTGTCCTGCCGGCGCTGGCCGCCATCGCCAGCCCGCTTGGGGGTAGCCAGCGGAGCCGGGTTGAGCTTGCCGCCCGCGTCGACCGTAACCTTCACGTTCATTGCGGAGTTGGCCGTAGTGTATCGATCCGCCACGGCCATGAGCTCCGCCAGAGTGGCCGGCTCGTCGCACATTAGCTGGTGCTTGAGTAGGGTGCCGTCTTGGCACCCATCGATGAAGAACTGGATGGCCTAGACCTCGTGGACCCCCTCGCAAGAGTTGCGCAAACCCGTCCACCGGGTGAGGTAATCGCGCAGGGGTTCACCCGGCTTCTGGACGCACATGGAGAGGTAGCGCGGGCGACCCGGCCGCGTGTACGTGCTGGTGAAGTTGCGGACGAAGGCCTCCTCGAAGTCCAACCAGGAGTTGATACTGCCGGCTCGCAGGCTGTTAAGCCATGTCCGGGCCGAGCCGGTCAGCATGAGGGGGACGTAGTGCCCAGCTACGCGCCGGTTGCCGCCGGCTATACCGACAGCAGTGGTGTAGTCTATGAGCCAATCCTCGGGCTTGACGGCGCCGTTGTACTTGGGGGAGTCGCGGGGGAGCGAGAAGCCTTTGGGGAAGGGTTCGTCGCGGATGCGTGGGCCGAAACACGTCGGGCCAACGGAGCTCTCCTCCTCCAAAGCGGTGGAGCGTGCCAGCCGATCGATGCGGTGGCGGGCGTCGTTCTCGTCGCGCGGCTCGCGGGGGCCGAGTCGGTCCGACGCGGAAGTGCGGCGGCCCAGCCGGCTTGCGACTGGGCCGCGGGGCGCCGGGTTCCCAGGGCCAGCTGGCGCCGACGCGCCGGCTGCTCAGGGGCCTCTAGCTGCCGAACCCGGCCATCATCAGCCGGCTCGCCGGCCGAGCCGTTGCCGGTGGTGGTGGCGCGGTCGTGTCGGCTTCGTCCGGTCCGATGGCGGCCCGAATGGCTCGCACTGGTAGCGTGGGAGGATGTCTGGGGCACGTCCCGTAGGTCCTTCTCTCGGCCCGCAGTGCCCTTTGAGGCGGAAGCGGCGGGCCGAGTCGGGTCGAAGAGCTTCTGCTGCTCGTCGGCCGCCTCGCGGAGGTCTTGAACTCGCTGCCACTGCTGCTGCAGCTCGTCACCCTCCAGGAAGTCGAGGTTGGCCAGCGCGGCGCGGATGTTTTTGTCGGGGTTGTCGTAGACGGCGCCGGTCACGCCAAGCGCGCGGCCGAGAGCGTCGCCCCGGAGCCGCACCTCGGCGGCCCGGCTGGGCTCGGCCGCGGCCGGGGTGAAACCGTACGCGGCGTCGCGCTCCAACTGAAGGGCCTCCAGCCGGCGATGCGTGGCAGCGAGCGTGTTGGCCTCGTTCAGCAGGCGAACGCGATCCTCATAGAGCCGAGCCCTGGCCTCATTGGTGTCGGCGTCGGTGGCGAGGGGAGTGCGAAGATTCTGCAGTGCTGCGCGCAGCGGGTCAGCCAGAGTGGCGCGGTTCGCTGCGGCCTTGGCCTCGGCTGCCTTGGCAGCCGCGGCTTTGGTGCTCGCGGAGGAGTGGCTGGAGCCGGTGGTGAACACCTCCACACGGGTGCACAGATCCCCCACGTCGCGGGAGAGGACGTCTCCGACAGGGACCGAAGAGTCGATGACGTCGAGCACCTCGCCAGGGTACTCGTCGGGGACAGCACGACGTGGACTCGGAGCGCACCGAAGGGGACGACGAGGGAGTCGGCGAAGTCGGCGCAGGCCGCGTCCGGCGCGGCGGTCAGGCTGTGGGCGATGTGCTCGCCCTGAGCGGTGAAGGGCCTCGTCTGGAACTTGACTTCGGTCGGAGCCGCAAGCCTCCCCACGGTGGGCGCCAACTGTCGTGGTGTTCTCTCGACAGCTGCCATAGGATGGCTAAAGGTGGGGGAATGCAAGAGGCTGCCGATGGGTTCCAGAGGCGAGGTTGGCACGAGCGAGCGAGAGACGCAAGACGTACCCAGGTTCGGGGCCCTCTGGAGAGGTAACACCCCTAGTCCTGCCGAATGTAGTATGATGTGCACAAGGGCTACAAGGTGCTCCTGGAGCTGTTCGGGCAGAGGAAGGAGGAGGGCTAGACCTCTGGCTCCTCTCTGTATGTGTGAGTGTGGTGGTTGGTTGTGTGGTGGAGATGAGATGAACATGAACTGAACCCCTCTGCATGGAGGCCTCCTGGGGGGTCTTATAACCCGACCCCCCAGGGTTACATTGGTAAAGATACATGGCCGCAGGACCCTGGTGTCATTGTCTAGGAGCCGGCGGTGGGGGCCGCCGGTCCGTCGGGTCCGCCGGGCGTGGGTCTTGCCGGGTTCAGGCCACACCGGAGCCGCCGGGTGCGTGTTCGGTCAGCTGCTCGGTACTGTAGCGCATCGTGGCCTGCGTCTTGACACGGCGGGCGCCGCCCAGCTACAGGGCCTCGCCGCCCATATCCCGCCCGCCCCGGGCGGGGGTACTGCAGCCACACCCGCCGGGACCAGCGTAAAGGGAAGGACACTGTAGCCATGCCTGCCTCGTCGTGGAGCACCGCCTAGCCGTACGGAGGGAGTGGGTGGCCACTGATCCCGCCAGCCGGGTTGAGGGAAGCCGGCCTGAGGTCAGTCGTCGTTGGCCAGCCGGCCCGGCCGGGCCGGGTGGCCGCCGTGCCGGCTATGATGAGGAGCCGGCGTACGGCGAGCCGAATTGAGGGGCGATGGCTTGCCCCGATGTTTTTGAAAGGAGGGAAAAACGGCCCCATTGCCTACCCGGGGGCGACCCCCCCGACACACAAGCAGGGCTAAAGAAAATCATTGGATCTGTATTGAGTAATGTGTATGGTATGAATAAGGAATTTGGTTTTACAACTAAAACTTGGAACTTACAGTTGTTGCGAACATGCATTTTGATAGAAACAGCAAACTAAACAGCAGTTGACGATCGGGAGTATGAGCAAATTAAACAGAAGTTGAGGAAAAAGGCTTTAGAAAGAGTGACTTACATTAACAGTTAACACCGGCTCTATAATGCCCTTCTCCATGTCAAGGGAAGGATAACTCAACAATTTCAGCACAAAATCTTCTTCATAAGCATTGCCTGTATTCTACATTTTGTAGAGAGTGATTATAGATATGATAATACTGGAAGGGATAGAGGACAATGAAGATAAGATGCAGATCAATGCTACATAATCAACTACCTAACCGTGCAAGTACAAGCGTTACAGGACAAAATGTACTGACAAGAGTAATGGGCTACACTTCTGCACTAGCATTGTCTGTGTATTCAACTTTTTGGTAAGATTAAATATAGATCTGCTATTTTTAGTAAATGGTGGGCGAGGGAGATAAGATGCAGAGTAATGCTACACAATGAACCAATCCCTCCTTCCCATAATATAAGAGTGTTTTGTACGCTGGTGTACTGTACAGAACGATCTTATATTATGGGACGAAGGGAGTAGCTGTTAACGTAAGTACAGTGATACAAGACGTTCGGTCCTGACAAGAGGAGTGCGGACCTAAACCTCTTCAAGAGCATTGGGTTGATTCTAAATTTATGTAAGAGTCAATACGGATCTTATAACGTCCACCAAATGGAGGATAAGGAGGCTAACATGTGCAGTGATGCTACATAATCAACCAGCTATGAAAGTAAGCATGGTGATACAGGGCAAGAGGTACTCACAAGAGCAATGCAGTGTGCAGTATAGTTGCGAGATTCTGTGTTCCCTCGAGAATGAATATTCTTCTGCAAACAGTTTTCGTACAAGTGAGACAGTAAGGCAGATACAGAAATGTAGTTCAAACTGTGATGTGATATCGTAGACAGTACCTTACGCTACAGACGAGACCAATGTGTAACAAGATTATTCCAGTCACTGTCTACTAAATGTAGCACCGGAGACTTTACAGAAATTTTGTTCAGAGGCTTGCCATCGAAGTGCGCTTGCCTCAGGTAGCAACGATACTTCATCACCGCGTGCTTGAAAAGCGCAACCAAGCCTTGCTCGTCTTGACTATCCAATTTGGTCCTCGCCTATTTAAAAGAATGAAATCTTTAGTCTTCTGTCAGCAGTAACATAGGCACTAATTAGTAATTACCATGAATAACATTAGTACATTACTTACACGTAAGTTGCGGAGGAAGATTGGAAATTGTTCTTTGTCTGTGGTATAATCTTTCCATGAAGGAAAGATGTGCACAAAGTTCCTGACAACAATATAAGCTTGGTCTTCTAAACTGGGAAGAAATGGAACAGGGGTCCTATTTGCTGCAATTGGGGCTCTCTCTCATTCGAAAAGGGATTTGGCAACTGGATTTGGTGTATTCTTTGCTGGAATGGGGGTTTTGCGTCGTAGAGCTGGTGCTATGTCAACTGGCATTATCATACTGTTTGCTGCATTTGGGGTCTGCTGAGTTGGGGCATCAGAGATGGCCAATGTTGTAGGGCTAGAGTCTGCTAGAGTTGGGGCTGTGTTTTGTGGGTCTGGTGATATTTCCACTACACCTAATGGGCTATGTGATTTATCAGGTGTCACTACCTTTTCCAAGTACTTTGTTCGTGCTCCTTCGCGATCAGCAATCGCCCTGTTCCTTTTGAACGTCTGATACACAAGAACAACATTTGAATGGAGAAATATGGTATAATGAGAGATGGAATATGTGCTGAAAATGGATAGGCAGGGCGTATTCACATAGATGATGTGTAAACTAAGCAAATGGCAGTGCAACAAAGTAGAAGCAATGAAAAGCATCATTTGCAAGATATGTGCAACCAATATAACCTTGCAAAGTTAGAGCAAGCACCTTGATGGGTGAATAAGATAGGGCATCTGCCCCTGACTCCTCGACTAGGGAGCTACATTGACTGCGGTCTCCCTCTAGCTCAGAATCATTGTTAGGAACATATTCTGAACACGAATCTATAGGTGGAGAGCGTGTGCATTGCATTGCATCCAGACTGGATCTCAGTCCTTAATGCCAAGTTTGACAGCCATGGCATTGTTCTTCTTTATTCTTTTCATGTGCACAAGCTCATAATTATTATGATGTTGTTCAGTATCTGAGATTCATGAAAACATAAAAAGTAGTCAGATTATCTATGGAATGCAATGCAGATTCTACTCAATAATGTCTCCCTACAAACCCCTGCGTATACAAAGTTCATCCCCCAACCGTGCTGACCAGACCACACACAGAAATACAAACCTCTTATGTCTCTGTAAGGGGCGGACACACATTTCAAAACTGAAGTAGGAACATTAGAATCATATCAAATTCGTATCTGAACAAATAAACTTAGGAATTATGAGTGGCATAATGTTTAGCTTCAAGGGTGGAGTGCTGGTAGTGTGACACAAAGCAAGTAGGCAGATTGTATTCCATGTGAAAGATCGTAGTCTATGTAAAAGGTGGAGATGACACTTTTCTTTCTATACAATGCAGTGTTCGTTGCCCACACATGATGGAAGAGATCACACAGAGAAATACTATACACTCATGTCTGCGGTTCCAGTATTTTGAAACAGGGTGGTCCACCCTAAAAATATATTGACAACAAATATGACAAGGCAAACATAGAGGTAGTGAATCAATCATTACTTGTGAGCTTACTAGGACAAGTATGCATAATCGTAACTGCAGTAAGAGACCGTCCAAAATTTGAATCAAGAAATTGGTTTAGCACTTATTGTTTCCAACTAATCGAAGTGAATAATTGGATATCATATCGATTGAGTAAGAAAGACAAGTAAAATTGTCAACAAACCTGGCCTACAGTAGTAATCTGGGTCAATGTCACTATGACCAACAATCCAACATGACTAGTGTCTGTTCCTAGGCCAGGAATTTTGAAACCCTGTTAACTTTACACGTAC
The DNA here is from genome assembly GCA_039707655.1 of Elymus sibiricus. NCBI lineage: Eukaryota > Viridiplantae > Streptophyta > Magnoliopsida > Poales > Poaceae > Elymus > Elymus sibiricus. Next base: position 128,842,584 of record CM077666.1, on the reverse strand, counting down.
TAAAGATTACTGAAATATCTGAACCATTAAGTGTAGGTAGCACTCAGTACACAACAAACCCTAATGATAGTCTTGCCTAATGAGTAATGAATCAATTAGAAAATGGGTGATGGGGAGTGTCTGCTGAGTGTTGAGGACGTATCTCAAGATAAATCGGGTTGGCTGAGTGGGTGCTGCACGCCTGAGCCCTTAACGGACTGGGAAGGTAGGCACGGCGGCACACCCGGGCAGCGGTGACGCTGTTGGGCAAGCGGCTCCTGACCTCTTGTTAGTCCGGCGTCTCCTCCTAAAGTCATGCCGTCCGGGGACGGCAAGTCGTCGGCGAGGCAGGCGGCTGGGGGCGAGTAGAGATCGGAAGCATAGCAGAACAGAGGGGGGAATCGGGGTCTGGGCGGACCCAAAATCCCAGGGTGGGCCGCCGCCCACCATGGCCACCCTGTAGATCCGCCCCAGCAGCGTACAAGCATTTCAAAACTAAATTAGGAACATTTAGCTGACCAATTAAATGACTCTGTTTTAATAATATCAGCATCATATCAGATTCGTATTTGAGAAACTAAGGTTGTTTAGCTTGATGGGTTGAGCAGTGCTATTATGACAAGAAGCATGTAGGCTGATCGTATAGTGATCATAAAAGGGGGGAAACCCTAAGCATGATCAATTGAACCCTATTATGACTGTGCCATGGCACATTTGAAGCTGCAAACCGCAGAAAGGCTACTTAGCAACCATTCTTTGCTTAAATCTAAGAACTGAGATTCTAAGAGCTGAAAAGAAAGTACAATAACCAAGTTACGATCTATTTTCTGGTTGAGATCAAAAAGTTGAGCAGATATGAAGTAGTACCACCTCTCTTGCGGCGCCGTGTAGGCATCGGGGGTGCGATGGCTGTCGGTGGCATGGAAGCAGATCTGCGATGGTAGACGGGGGCATCGGGCGATAAGTCCCGTTGCGGTGGACGAGAAGGTCGTCGAAGCGGCCCCGGCAAGGTGGACGATGGCGCCGATGAAGCAAGAGGACGCAATGCAAGGCTCCTGGTCCGTCACCGTGGATGAGAAACGACCATCTCTAGCAGTGGACGACGTGGTCTTGGTAGGCGCTCCAGCATGGTGGAGGACGGCGGCGATGGATGGGGTGGCGGACGGAGGAGGCTGGTGTGGGGATGGTGTTCTGGTGCCGACGGTGTATGAATGGGAAAATGGAGGGAGAAGTACGCGGAACCATGTCTTTGGAATGCGCTTGTCTGAAATATGGGAAAGTTACGAAGTTAGCCCCCGTTTAAAATTTGGACGTCTCGTTGGTTGGGGATAGGACGGTAAACTCGCATCTCCCCAATATTTGCCGAGAGCGATTTCGGGCGAGGAGAGGGTGTTTTGGCGCCCACGGTTGGCGCCCACGGTGTATGAACAGGGCTGATAGGTAGGGTGGTTGTGTCACGTATGAGTGAATTTACAAACCTACCCCTATTTATAATATTTGCCTACATCGATTTCGGCCGAGGAGAGTTTGTTTTGCCGCCCACCGTGTATGAATGGGGAAATGGAGGGAGAGACACAGGTCTTTCGGACGACCTTGAATCAAATATGTTTTGAAACCCACGTTTGGCGCCCACCATGTCTGAATGGGGTGAGAGGCGGTCGTGTCACGTATGACTGAAGTTACTAACCTACCCCTATTAAGAGCAGTGGAAATTGGGCCGCTGGGTTGTCCGTGTAAGGGGTAGACAGTAATTTCCATCTCGCAAACACTGGTTTCGGGCAGCCGACGTGGGAGTGGATGTTTTGCCGCCTTTTTCAAATTTTGGGACAATAAGCATTCACGTTTAACCTGGCAACTAAATTCAAATCAATTTTGTATTCTTATATGAATCTTTATATATCATTCTATGTTTTTTTATATATCTTCAAAAGCACAACAAAGATGTATTCCATTATCATATACGAATATGATTTACAAATGCCGATACTCGAATCCAGAAGGTAGAATCGAGTTTAAGGTGAATTCGAATATTTCAAACCACTTTATGTCCAACTCAAGTGTAACATGTATGACACACGCAGCATATAGTGTACTCCCATTTAGATATGTACACAAGCGATGTCTCAACATTTAAAATACAGAGTCAATCAACCAATTATATAGAAAACTAACAGACATATAAACACTTATAGAGTACATGGATCAATAATATCAACCAACATACATAAGCCAGCCGCTGTACTTTTTTTTGCTAGAAGAGCATCATTTTTTAGCAAAGCTAGTACAGCATCTTGGCCCTTTCAGATGCGTGCCACTTAAGGACCATCTATAGTACAATTACTGCTGAATGCACATTCAGCCCGATAGGCATATTTGTAGGTCTGGCTAGCAAACAAAATGAAATATATGTGCCTCAACAAAAAAAATGAAATGTCTCACAGTCTTACCAATTAATACAGACTCTTGCTCAAAAAAATACAGACCAAAAAACAAAAAAGAATTATTACATGATCTCTAAAACAAATGGTTCAATCGAATACATTAACAAACAACACAAAGGTTATTCAACGATGGAAAAAACATTTCACCTATGATTTACCAAGTGGGATTTTAATTTCCTTTTTTCCTGCAGTACCTTAACAATGCGGTCAGTCTCAGCTTGCTTCGTTTTGAAATCCACCAAATATTTAATGGTTGTCTTGAGTACTGATTGTGATTGTGCTGTTTGCTTCCTCAACATGTCAACTTCATCTCGAAGTGCAGAAGCAGACTCTCTTTCTATCAATAGTTTAGACTCTAGAGCATCAACAGTTGGCAATTCATGATGCACGGTTGGTCCGGTGCCACTGCTCTGGGATGAAACGACGTCCATGGGGACCTCGCTCTTTGATCTTGGGCTAACCTGTTTTGCCATTACAGTTCCGATTTGATTCGGAAAAGTTGAAGGTAGCAAAACATCTCAATTGGGAGTTAGAACAGCAATCCCGTTAAACAAACAAGGAATTAAAGAGTTTCAATTGGATGCTGAAAAGTATAAGTTATTAACATCATTGCAACCGGTTGCAGGAGCAAAGCAGTAAAACAAACAAGTTTTGCAAAAGGCACATGTGGTGGCATTGGAGTTTTTCTTGGATCCTGAAAAGTTTAGTTAGTAACTTGATTAGAGCAACAAGTTATAGCAGCAATCCTGTTACACAGATAAATTTCTGAAAATGTACCTGCTGTTCAATTGGACTTCCAATTGGAATCCTGAAAAGTTGAAGTTGGTAACATGATTACAGCACCAAGTTACAGCAGCAAACCAAGTAAACAAGGAAGTTTTTCAAAACATACCTGTTGTGCCATCGGAGTTTCAGTTGGATCCTGCAAAGTTGAATGTTAGCAATCATAAATAAAGTGTTGCAAGAGCCATAAGAAACTAACATCAAATGAGTAAAGCTAACCAGTTTTGGCAACGTATTAAAGTAACAAGTCGGTACCGTTTACCAGCAACACAGACATCTGTAAATTTCTTTGTTGTCAGCAAAATGATTCTGACATATATATATATATATATATATATATATATATATATATATATATATATATATATATATATATATATATATATATATATATATATATATATATATATATAAGTTAAAAAGAAGTTGTCTCTCATATAAACCTGACAGTTATCTGTCGATGAACACACAAACATTACTAGTCCTACAAGTCATAACAGCAAACCATTTAATCAAACAGGGTATCAGAAGGTAAATTACACATGAATTTTGCTGCACCCTAGAAGTAGATATGACCAGCTATCTATGTGCTTAAGTTGATATTTAAGTTCAGGCAAACAGGTAATTCTATAAACAGTAAGTATCAAACACATAGATAGGCGCAGTCTATAATAGGATTAACAGGCTATAGCATTATGTATTCAGTAGCAAACTAAATTTAGCCAAGCAAGGTAATTGAACAATTTTGTAATCAGTGGCTAACTAAAATTCCGAGAAGCAGGTAACTGAACTTACGCTAGCTCTTTGTACAGGCACACTGCAACTTCTTTTTTGCTTACAAGTTTCTACGAAGGAGCCCATGGCATCAATTGCTTGGATACGCAGTCCCAATACTTCTTTCTTCCCACACTGCATTGGCAATTCATGATGCACGGTTGGTCCGGTGCCACTGCTCTGGGATGAAACGACGTCCATGGGGACCTCGCTCTTTGATCTTGGGATAACCTGTTTTGCCATTACAGTTCCGATTGGATTCAGAAAAGTTGAAGTTAGCAAAACATCTCAATTGGGAGTTAGAACAGCAATCCCGTTAAACAAACAAGGAATTAAAGAGTTTCAATTGGATGTTGAAAAGTATAAGTTATTAACATCATTACAACCGGTTGCAGCAGCAAAGCAGTTAAACAAACAAGTTTTGCAAAAGGCACCTGTTGTGGCATTGGAGTTTCTCTTGGATCTTGAAAAGTTGTGTAATCAGTAACTTGATAAGAGCAACCGGTTGCAGCAGCAAAGCAGTTAAATAAACAAGTTTTGCAAAAGGCACCTGTGGTGGCATTGGAGTTTCTCTTGGATCCTGAAAAGTTTAGTTAGTAACTTGATTAGAGCAACAAGTTACAGTAGCAATCCTGTTACACAGATAAATTTCTGAAAATGTACCTGCTGTTCAATTGGACTTCCAATTGGATCCTGAAAAGTTGCAGTTGGTAACATGATTACAGCAACAAGTTACAGCAGCAAACCAGGTAAACAAGGAAGTTTTTCAAAACATACCTGTTGTGCCATCGGAGTTTCAGTTGGATCCTGCAAACTTGAATGTTAGCAATCATAAATAAAGTGTTGCAAGAACCATAAGAAACTAACATCAAACTAGTAAAGCTAACCAGGTTTGGCAACGTATTAAAGTAACAAGTCGGTACCGTTTACCAGCAACCCAAACATCTGTAAATTTCTTTGTTGTAAGCAAAATGATTCTGACACACACACACACACACACATATATATATATATATATATATATATATATATATATATATATATATATATATATATATAGGAAAATGGGTTGGTACACCTAGGAGTACATACTCCTGTGCCACGTGTGAGCTGTTTCGTTCTCCACCGATGTTTTTTTTAGACTCTCCACTGATGTTTGTTGCATCGATGTTAATTAATTAAAGAGTTAGTTCCCCCCCAAAAAAAAACTAGGCAAGGCAGACGCTACAATCCAACGCGAAAGGAGACCAGATGTGGCCGTCCGCGCGAGTCGACGGCGGCTTTGACGGCGAACGCGGGATGCGCCGATGGACAGTCCGACGATGACCGAGACGAGATCTGTAGCGGCGACGATGAATCTCCTAGCTTGCTATTGGCGTTCGCGTATCACGAGCATAAAAAAAGATGTTTGTGTATCACACGGCCAGCGATGGAGCGCGCATGCACGCTCGTAGGCATTGATCAAGGTAAGGTATCTTCGCTGATTCATGTGCATGCATGCATGTATGATGAGACTACACGCACCTGTTTGACTATTTATTTTATATCTCAGGCATGATTAATCTACACAGCTGATCTGAATTGGATTATACGTGCCACGCAAGCCGGCGCCTGGCAGGGTGTTGCTTGCTAGTAGATCAGGTGTTTCCCCGGATCGGCTTTCCCTGGATCGGCTACACCTACAAGGATACAAGACGCAAGGAACTTCGTCGACAATTCCGATGATGCAACACTGCAATCATAGGATGATTGGTGCATCACGCAAGAGGCATACAAAAAAAATGATGCTCTAATGTGATGCGCGATACATCTACATTTTGAGTCTTTGTATTTCTTAAGTGGACCAATCTTAGTATTTGAAGAAACTATACTACTTTTTTGATTTTATAAATAATCACGCCACTCTTTCATATAGTATACTCTTTTCATTAATTATTAATTTACAGTACTTTTTCTTAGAACTTGGTACCGTACCTTTTTAGTGAATCATACTAGTATTACATACTCATTTGTACACCAGTCTTATCTATATTAGTATTACATACTTCTTTGTAACCAAATGGCAAGTGGTATATACTCCCGATCCATGCTATGAGGTATATACCGCCGATCTAGTATGAACATTGTGGTATATACATATTTTAGTGTAGTGTCAAAAAAACTCTTATATTATGGAACGGAGGGAGTACCTGACAAAAAATGGGATATATACTACATCCTAAAGAAATGGCATATAATCCGTCACTAGGAACTGGTATATACTCTATCGCGAAAAACAATCTGACATGTACTTCAGATGAATAAATGTGGTATATACTCCATCACTTTTTTTGTGTGTATATATACTCCATCTCTAAAATGTGGTACATACTCCATGGCAAAAATATTGTATATACTCCGTTTGAAAAAAGTGGTAGATATCGAGTCAAGAAAAAATGGTTCATACTCCATGAAAAAAGTGAGGTATACTTCATTTCAACCGATCGGAAAACTTGTGGTGTATACCCTTCCAAGAAAATGCATTATATACTCCATTAAACATTTGGTATATACGGTCAAGAAATATTAATACATGGGTGCTCAACAAATTAGTATAGACACCCCTAAAGAAAGACATTAGTATAGACCTTACGTGCATGCACTACTTCACTTGAATCTATATACCCTTTATTTTTAACCTATATATACTCCTACATACTACGAGTCAAATGGTGTTCAGAAGTTAGGATCCACAAGATTGATCCCTTAACCACTTTAAAAAACAGTGCGATCCCATAATTCTACAATCAAGGACGTAGCTTTCAAAAAAAAAACAAGGACCTACACCCGTGCGCACACACCTGAAAAGTAGTTCTATTTTTCATATCGGTTGGTTTAGTTTGTTAGGGTATATCCCATCCAAAGGAGCTGTTTTTTTATCCCAAGGAGCTGTTAAAGGGTGGGAGTATGTACTCCTGGGAGTACAAAAGAGGAGTCCTATATGAAAACAGCTCCTTTGGATGGGATAAAAAATAGAACTATATATATATATATATATATATATATATATATATATATATATATATATATATTAGTTAAAAAGAAGTTGTCCCCCATATAAACCCGACAGTTGTCTGTCGACGAACATGCAAACATTACTAGTCCTACAAGTCATAACAGCAAACCATTTAAGCAAACAGGGTATCAGAAGGTAAATTACACATGAATTTTGCTGCACCCTAGAAGTAGATATTACCATCTATCTACGCGCTTAAGTAGCTATTTAAGTTCAGGCAAACAGGTAATTCTATAAACAGTAAGTATCAAACACATAGATAGGCGGAGTCTATAATAGGATTAACAGGCTATAGCATTATGTATTCAGTAGCAAACTAAATTAAGCCAAGCAAGGTAATTGAACAATTTTGTAATCAGTGGCTAACTAAAATTCCGAGAAGCAGGTAACTGAACTTACGCTAGCTCTTTGTACAGGCACGCTGCAACTTCTTTTTTGCTTACAAGGTTCTACGAAGGAGTCCATGGCATCAATTGCTTGGATACGCAGTCCCAATACTTCTTTCTTCCCACACTGCATTGGTAAGTCGAATGGTTAATCTGATAAGATGGTGCGTCCTTGATATGTTATATGAGGACGGGTTGTCAGACTAGTTGTAGCAACACACATCACACTGGCTTTTACTGTATATTTCATGCGATTACATTTGGCATATCGATCTAAGCAATCTACAATAGGATGAAAAGACTGGCATCCTTCTCATTATTGGCCAACTCAGTTCATAGAAATAAGCAATTCAACCATTCTGTGAGTAAATCGAAAGCGCCACTGGAATATTTTTCACTACCCCAATCATACACACAAAATTAAAGGGGTGGCGCCACCGTAGGGGCTGGTATGGGCGGCTGCCTCGGGTGGCTGGAAAGTGCGGACCAAGTTTGAGTCGTCCAGGTTGGCCCAGGCTAGTTTTGTTCGTCCCAGCGCACGAGCAGGCAATGTAAAAAATGAAGAAAAATGTTTCAATTTGGATGGGCCAATAATGTAAGTGCAAGGCAGGCCCAATCGCAGGCTCGCGGCCCAAAGGAGCGCCTCCCATATCGATCGACAGCAGGAGAAATCCCCAATTCGTTTGCTCCAGCCTCCAGTCTGGTTCGCTCCTAACCTAGCCACCGCTGGACAGACCGACAGAGCTCTTCCTCGCACCCTCGTTGGACGCCGGTCGCCGGGCTTCAAGTTAATGGAAGGACAAGAAGATGAAGATCCAACCCTGGGTGTAGCCTGCGTGGGAGGCAGCGGCGGCAGCACGGGCATGGCATCGAGCTTGCGCAAATGGACAGTCGCAGCTTGCATGAGCAGCATGCGCAACGAGCAGGTACATCACATCCCTGATTATATCTAATTCAACTGTTCAATTTCTGGCCAATAGTTAAACCTGATGGTGTTGTAAAACTGCTTGTACGTAGGGAATCTATAAGAAAATGAAACCAATTTATGCTTATTTTATAACTCCCCCAATCAATACTGAACCGACTGAACCTGATGTCTCTAATCAAGTTTCCGGTGCAAACATACAAGCTCATGTTGTTCTTGAGCCTGGAGTGTCTAATGAACAGACTGCTAATGAAGGATTTGATGCAAACATTTTACATGCTCCTGGTGATGAACATATAGTGTCTAATGAGGGATCTAATGCAAGCATTTTGCAAGCTCCCATCGAAGGATTTAGTGTCTAATGATGCTCTGCTATGTTGAGAGAGAGAGAGAGAGAGAGATATTTGCAGGAATGGATGACAAGCAAATTATAGTACATTTTCATGGCTTGAGGAAACGTCGAGGCCATCTACCACAATGTCCCCGTATCATGACAACCTAGCATAAATACTTTTCTTATCTATTGTTTCAAACTGTTGGCATACTTGTGCAAGATAGATATATTGATATGCAGTTTGCGCACTGGTTATAGGTGCAATTAGACTTGGATATTTTTGTCCAGGTACAGTCCATTTAGTAGTCCTTGTCCACCATGTTGTATTTTGTGTTTTTTGGTGCTTACATCATCTAGTTGTTTATAATCTGGAACATCTTTGGATCATTAGCTGGTTTTCAAAGTGCATGTAGCTTCACATTTCTCAAGTTATGTTGATTTCTGGAGTGCAAGTGCATTCGTATTTTTAAGTTAAAATTTCGCCCCTGGTAACTTGAATTCGTGGATCCGCAACTGCACACAAATCATACACGCAGGCCAGTACGAATTAAATGAAATGCAGGGACTTACGCTAACTCGTTGTACAGGCTCACTGCAGCTCGGCTTGCGCTTGGGATGTTCCATGTACAAGTCCAAGTTACCACTTGCTTGGATGTGCAGGCCCTGTGCTCCTTCCATCCCCCTCTGCATTTTCGGCACGGCGAATGGTTGATCAAATGAGAGGAATCGACCTTGCTGTTGTAGCGGAGGACAGGTACTTACAAGGTTATACCGGCGTTCAGGATGAGTACCAGATCCCGTAGCGTCGTCATGCTTTGCTAAAAAATGTTTTTGCTTGTTTCAGATGATATCTCCAGAAGAAATAAGAGTTAAAGTCAGAGTTGCATAGGCGTGTCAGCTAAGAGAGCAGTAAAAGGATATCCAAACATCGTCGGAACAGTGCACATGGGAGTGATATGTCGATACCTAGTTCGGGCCAGCGTTTGGGCATGCTCGCCTAGACTGCGGGTCACTTCAGAGCCGTTGAGGGTGATGCGTTGGCGTTGGCTGGCCGCGTACGGATGCAGATCTTGAGCGGCAGCGGAGCACTATGATGCGGTGGACGAGGCTGTTGATGAAGCACCAACGACCTCGGGGGGGGGGGGGGGGGTGGACGTGCGACGATGTGCTCGATGAAGTAGCCCCGGTGAGGTGGGAGACGGCGTCGGTGAAGCACACCTGATGCGGTGGAAGTCGGCGTCTGTGAGGCACGTTGGCTGCGGCGGCCGACGTTGTCGGTGGACCACCTGGTGCGGTGGACGAGAGCGTAGATGAGGTAGCTCCGGTGCTGCCTCATTGGGTTGGCTGCGAATTAGGGATTTGAGCGCTTTGGGCGCGGAAGGGGACGGGGGAGAAGGGAGATTTTGTAGGGCTGGAATTGGGGCTGCCAGATATTTCAATCCGAAACGTGGAAGCATGAAGTTTTTTGTCGTCGTTCTTTTGGGGGGGGTGCTAGCGCCCCTACGACACACACGACCTCCACGACACGACCCTAGTCTGCCAGGTGCACGATTTGAGAATGCAAACAAATCTTCTTTCATTGGCAAACAAATCTGTATGTATTACCATGCCCGTGTTTTCCTTGCAAATAATTAGTTCTTCGAAATGAGATACTATGAATTAATTAATGAGGAGTTCTTTGAGTTAGAGTGTGTTTGTCACATAGCGATCTCCGATTACAACGTGGATTTCGCATTTCACGGTATCCACGCTACTTTTTAATACAAATTCATATGTATAAGATGAAGACTATGGTAGTGAGAAAACTTTGGATGGATTCAAGCATATGACCACACACATACAAAATACCACAACCATTGAGTCAATATTAGTGCATTAACTTTCCCAAACCTAGTGTGGCACGAATTCGAAAAAATTACGGAAGCCATATGCATGGCCTCAATTCAAATCTTACAATGTACACTAAATTGAAGTAGTATCTACATTCACGTGTTGTTTTTAGCCCCCTCCCCTCGGCACACATGCTACATACTTCCTCTATCGATCAATCTCCCTCTCCTAACTACCTTACAAAGCTAGTGGTTTCCGTCACACGCTCATTCTTTCTCTCCATGTTTCGATCTCTAACTCTCTCAAATACACAACACCCTTTCTCACACACCCGCCATTGCACTCCATGCCGAGCTCTATCTCTCTCCCTCCCACCCTTTCTCGCTAGATACATGCATTGCCGATCTAGACCCCCCCCTCTCGCGCGCACGCACGCACATTGTCTATCTAGGTCACTCTCTCCACTCCGTCTCACTCTTTCGTCCGCACGGAGGCCCACACTCGCTCAATCTCTCTCTCTCTCTCTCTCTCTATCTATCTATCTATCTATCTATCTCTCTCTCTCTATCTATCTATCTATCTATGCCTCGATTAACCTCGCTTTCTCTCACACACAAACGATATATCTCCCTGTTCGGGCCTCGATCGACACGCTCTATACTCTCTCACGGAGATTGTCTATCTAGGTCAGTCTCTCCAAGCCGCCCCACTCTTTCGACCTCATGGCGGCCCACGCTCGCTCAATCTCTCTCTCTCTCTCTCTCTTTATGTATGTCTCGATTGACCTCGCCTTTTCTCACACACAAACGATATTTCTCCATGTTTGGGCCCAATTCTACATAATGTATACTCTCTCACGCACATTTCTATCTTGGTCACTCTCTCCAACCCGTCTCACTCTTTCGACCGCATGACGACCCACATTCGCTCAATCTCTGTCTCTCTTTATCTATGTATCGTTTGACCTTGCTTCCTCTCACGCACAAACGATATATCTACCTGTCTGTGTCTGGATCCACACTCTGTATACCCTAGCATGCACATTGCCTATGTAGGTCGATCACTCAAGCTCTATCTTACAGCCCCCACCGTTCCCAAAAGCTCAATCGGACAATATCTCTCCAGAGCATATATATCTTTACACCGAATGCCGGGCCACAATCACTCTGTCTCTCTATCTATCTATGTCTCGATTGACCTCGCTTTCTCACACCGCCTCTTCCACACGTTGATGCTACCTCTCTATCCCTAGCAAAGCCGAAGCTATTTACATTGCGAGGGGGACTCCAACCTTGTATTAATTTGTGAAGGCATTTATTTTGGTGGGTTTAGATTATATTTTTGTAGCATTCGGCCCGCAACTACTCCAAACACCGTTGCAACCCCCGCCCCTCCCCCGATTGATTTCCCTCTGGCTCGGTCACCGCTCTCTCGCACGCCCTTTCTCACCTTCCAGGTCGCACCATGGTATTTTTGAAAAATTACTCTAGTGTTCTCTTTAATTATTACAAATAAGCTACAAACTACACACTGGGAGTCCACCTGTAATGGAACAAATTTTGACCCGGAAATTAAAGTGCTACAAACTACACGCCGGGGGGCCCACCTGTCATGGAACAAATTTGGACCCATATGTAAATTAAAAATGAGAAAGGACGGGGATCGAACAAGCGACCAGGCCCTTCCAGGCGCACGTCTATAGGCAACATACTGCCTTCGTCCGGCATTAAAAGTAGTAGCAACGTTTGTTGTACTCCCCTTCGTTGACATAATGTTTTTATATTACCATAGCCTATTTAATGGATAGCATGTTTTTATATTAATTTTAGTAGATTAGTGGGACCGGCTCGTCAGCATGTACTATTCCCCTTCCTCGAGGCACGTACTGGTTGGTCGCATGTCTGCTCTCTCTCTCTCCTCCCCTTCTACATTTATTAGACGCACGGGCAAACACGAAGAACGGGCGGGCGGTGTTGCCGTTGACCTTATCTGGACGCGTTCACAAGTTACGGCACCAGTTTCACGTACTAGTAGTAGTATATGTAAAAAGTTTAGGAACAAAAGTGACCGTGACGGACAACTTAGGCTAGTAGTAGTATTTAACTAGTAATAATTAAATGCATGGATAAATAGAAGTACTATCGCCTAGTGCTCGAACAAGGGGCCTGGTCGCCCCCTACAAGTATTTGGAATTGACTTCCCTAAAAAAAGTATTCGGAATTGACGTGGTATTTTAATATGAAATGTTTGAGATGAGAAGGAATACATGTCGCTTGATGACTTTTTTTATTTAATTTGATACGGCTCTAGCAGAACATTGATCAAACCATAGATTTTATTTAGTCTGACTGCGACTTTACATTCATACCACGATCGAAATAAAATAAACAAAAATGATAAATCCCAAACGTTCGGATTTTAAGCATGGCAATCCGAACGTTTTTCAAGGCAAATTCAGATCACGCGGCGGCGGCGGAGGAGTCTTGCGGCGGGAAGCGGCTCCTCTGCTGTGCTCTGTGTGTCGTCGGGCCACTGACCGGCGGCGACGACGGCGTCTTGCGCCGTTGTTGGCGTACTCCTGGATGTTGGCCCTAACTTCAAGGAAGGCCAGAATGTTCTGGACTTCGGTCTCCAGGAGCTAGTCAACTGGCTGGAGGCGGCGACTGGCATTGGTGCAAGGAAGCGGTCGACGGCGGCAATCCATGCTGCTGAGGGGGGGACTGGCACTGGCACGGGGACAGGCGCTGGCAACGGCGCGGCGGAGACATTCGTGTGCACGGGCACCGGCACGGGCGCGCGCGTCAGTGCACGCGCAGGCGATGTGCTGGCAGCTGCACAGGCGCGTGAAAGTCAGCGGGACCTCATGGAACCCCGTGGCTTCAAGCTCGGCGACAATGTGCGACTCCCAGCCCATCAATGCCACGGGGATGGGCGCTGGCGCAGTCGGGGCGACGGGAGCTGGAACGGTAGCGGGGACAGGCGCGACGTCTTCCCGCAAGGCCAGTTCAAGCTCGTCCCAAATGGCCTTATGTTCTTGAGACTCCGGCTGGGTGTCTTCCTCAGGAAACTGGTAGACTAAGGGCAGCCCATCGTGATGCGGCATGGCGTACGGTGAGGTCAGGCTGGTTGGAGGTAGACGATAGGAGAATCAGAGAGGAAGAGAGAAGATTGTAGCGAGACCGGGGAGTGCGGCGGTGGTATATTAAACTGCGGCGCCGGCGCCATTAAAAGTCGGGGCAATTGGGAGGAAGGTGGGCGGCCGAGCCTGGTCAAAGGGCTCGCCTCCCGGTGAGCCCGCACAGCGGCCTGCTCGCACGCCTCCCGATGAGCCTGCGCAGCGGCCTGCTCGCACGCCTCCCGGTGAGCCTGCGCAGCGGCCTGGTCGCATGCCTCCCGGTTAGCCGGCGCAGCGGTCTGCTCGCACGCCTCCCGTCGACTCACACGCTTGATCGGACGGCACCTGCCGATGAGAAGCAGGACGCGTGGCGGCACGTAGGTCTAACGCCCACGGTTTGAATAGTGAAACCGTTCGCGTTAACGTGACAATTCATTGTTCCAAAATACCTTGGCTCTTCATTTGTGCAACTTTTCATAAGCAGCTTGTCTTAAATTGAACAAAAAAAATACGATAGCCTATTTGTGCCATATCATGAGACCATGCTCAGTTTCATGAATTTTAGGTGAGTTTTGGATTTTCTGGAATATAAAATCCAGGATTCAAAACAAAATCATTACATGCATCATGAAATAAATTTTCAAGCGATACATCTTTACTAGTGTAGATGTTAATATTTCTTAAGAAAGGATTTGGTCAAACATTTTGCTTAGGTAGACTTCAGACAAGTTATATATGCAGAGTAAAAGGGCAATCCCTCTGTACCAGTGCATTCGTGGTATAGTAACTCCAGTAGGCACGAACAAACGGAGCTCCATTATGTGCTCATCCTGGTGTAGTACTCCCTCCGTTTCTTTTTACTCCGCGTATAAAGTTTGGTCAAAATCAAACTACACGGTAGGTAACGTGGGCTAGTTACCGAGGGAATTGAACCATGCTCGGCACGGTAGGTAATGTGAGCTAGTTACTAAAGCATCCCTCCACTGTTCATTGGTAGTCATTATGGACCGGGGACATGAGGGGAAATTCCTAAAGCTGGAATTCTGGCCGCCAGATATTTTGACTAGAAACGCGGAGGATCGAGTGGAGGCGCGAAGTTTAATAGTATTACGGTTCTTTTGGTTGGGGTTGGCAAATGTGCGTACCACACACGCCACCAGCAAGACACGAGCCCGGGTCTGGCTGGTATGCCGTCGGGTGCTACCATTCGAGAATGCGAAAGGAATCTTTTTTTAAATTGCCGAACGAATCTATATGTATTACAATGCCCGTATTTTCCTTTCAAATAACTGGTCCTTCCAAAAGGCACGGTAATTGATTTATGACGAGTTCTTGAATTAGAGTGAGTTTGTGATATAGTGATCTCAGCGTGGATTTCACATTTCATGGTATCCACGGTAAGTTTTTCATTGCAAATTCAAATTTAAAAGATGAACGGTATGGTGGTGAGAAAACTTTGTATGTATTCAAGCATATGACCACACACACACACGAATACAACAACAATCCAGTAAGTATAGTGCATCTATTTTTCCAACCATGCATGTATGACACGAATTCAAAAACAAAATGTAAGCCATGCATGGTCCTCAATTCAATATTTAAAATGCATAGTAAACTGAAACATGAATATTAAGTCTAGTACTATGTACATGCAAATGTTGTGTTTAGGTCTCTCCATCGACCCCCCCCCACCACTACACATACTTCATGTATCGATCGATCTTCATTTCTTTGTTAATAGAGCTATTGGTATCCGACACACGCGCACGCATAGATCTGAGATCCAGCGGCTCATAGGATGTCTTAATATTTTTACAAGAAACCTTAATGAGTTTGGGAATTGCACACAATTAGTACAAAAAGTACTCAGATGCCCTTGGATCCCATATCCAACGGCCTCGAAGCTCATATCACCGTAGCATCTAAGATGAGGGAGGACCTCATATTCTCTTGTATGTAAGAATATCAAGTGCTACCACATGTTAGATGTTGTGGTGATACAAGCTCCTAGGTCCAAATACGTGTAACTGGTGCCGTAACTTGTCTAACCGCGTAAAGTGTTTGTGCAAAAAAACCATCATACACTGAAATATCGGAACGACACACGAGGGTCCCACGCGTCATTGATCAAATTTGGACCTAAAACTAACAAATCTGAAGGACGAGATTCCAACCGGCAACCTGGACTACAAAGCGTAAGTCGATAGCCTGAAACAGCAACGGTTGTTGGCTTTGTCACATAACTTGATTTTATACAGTATTACCTTAAGTTACCTGCCTTTGGGTGCTTGACATGTGGGCCAGCCGCCCATTGGCCCCAGATGTCATGCACCAAACACTACAAAAAAAAACTTCCATGATGATACGTGTTTGTCACAGTAGTTCACGTTTTTTGTCATGCATGTACATCCATGACGATTTTATGGCAGAATCAAGATAGTCATACCTGTGCTGTCGTAGAAGTGTTCCATGACAATACCAAAATTATCATCATGGAAGTGTCCACATCCATGACGATAAATGGCGCGTCATGGAAGTAGTTTCGTCAAGGGTGACCGACACGTGGCGACCACCGTAACGGGTCGCCGTTAAGCTATCGGGTCCGGTTTTGGATCCGATAACCCGTTAACAGGCGTGACCAATGGCGATTTTCCACGTGTTAAATTCTCATTAGCCGAAGGGACCACGTGTCGGCTCCACGTTGGGACAGATGTCAACCGTCCAATGAACAAGAGCCGCCTATGGTACGTCGACACGTGGCATGGCCCAACAGTGGCCCATTTACGTTAAAAGGCCGGCCCAGTCAAAGGCCCACTAACAGCCTACTTAAATATGGTCCATTGACGGCCCATCGCCAGATCTGGCCCATTAAATTTTCGCTCAGTCTTTGGGCCTGATTACGGCCCAGTGAGCTTTCGGCCTGTTAGAGGACCGACGTAGACATGGGCCCATTTCAGCCTGGTGTGCCTTTCGGCCTGGTAATGGCCCGTGATGCCCATGGGCCATATATGGTCCGACGCGACATCCGGCCCATTAACGGCCCGTGATCGCGGTGGCAACAGTTCAGCCCAACCTGACTTTGGGCCTGTTAATGGCTTGTCGTATAATTCGGCTCGTTGATGTCTATACTAAGCTTTCGGCCTCTTAAAGGCCCATGATATCAGTGGGCCAAACAAGGCCCGAGATATGTTTCGGCCTGGTAACGGCCCGTCATATAACCGGGCCAATAATGGCCCGGTGTACATTTCAGCCTGCTAAAGGCCCGAGGACCACTACTGAAAATTGAGGCCCAACATGCATTTCGGCCTGGTAAAGGCCCATGGTGTCTTCTGGGCCGTAACATGCCAGCAGACTATTCATCCTGTTAATGGCCCGATGCTACATGGGCCCTACTAAATGTTGGGTCCACTACAGGCCCAACTGAACATTTGGCCAATCGAAGGCCCATGTAAGTTATGGGCCTGGCGCACAGTGTCCATGAATGGCCGGTCAGCGCAGGCCCAAAAATGTTGCGGGCTGGACCAATTGTGGCCCGCTGACATGCAGGCCCGTTAGAGGCGAATGTTTCGGCCCGGTTGCCTACATCAGATTATCGCCGTTTTTTTCAGATAGCGAATGATGACATATACGGTAACTAGGAATTATAAGAACAAACCTACCCTATACAATAAAGAAATTATGTCTTAGTAACTTAGAATAAACCTACACTATACAACAAAGGATTTATAGTATATTACATCCACTGGGCATCAAAGTTCGCCACCAGTGATCATAAAGCGCAACGAAGAAGCAGATTACAAAAACTGGGTGCCATTGCAGCGTAACAAAATAATACTGAACCAAGACCACTTCCAAGACAGTTCAAGAAAGGTTAGCCTTGCGCGGGAGCTGCTGCGCAAGCAGCTGAGCAAGGCTGTGAGACCGGCCTAGCATGTCGGTCATATCTTCCAGCTGTAGTTGTTTAGCAATGAGACTATCATTGGAGTTCTCCGCGGTCCTCCTTAGAGATTGGACTTCAAGTCGAAGTTGAGTTGCCGAACGCCTTTCTGCTTGAAGTTGAGACTGAAGAAGTCGAACTGATTCAGGCATCGAATTCTGTGAGCTTGTGTGACAGCTAGTCTCGAGTAACTTGAACACTGCATCAAGACATGATTTTGGGGTTGTCTCGCTATCTTCAAGATGTTTTGCCTTCTTTGCTGCAATATATGTTGGGTTTGTCTCATAGCCTTCAGCAGACTTGTGCATGCCATCAGGCATATCACCCTAAAACAAGCAGAGAGATGACAGGTTTTGCACGTATATAAACAAAGATGGTAAATGTGCTGTCAATTCCATCCAATTTCAAATTAGAAAAGAAAGAGACAGTTCAAAATGTCAATAGCATAATTTGGTATTGTTCATAATGCGGGGAGCTTCACCACACTACTGGATTACCATATCAACAAAACAAGCATAGATGTAGGGCAAAAGACAATCATTGTATCTATTTTGGTTAATGTGCATGGCATGCTGTTCATATCATCAGCCAGATCAGTAAGATAAAGCAGGAAATGACAAGGTATAAATGTGGGCTGCTTCACCACACACTGGATTATAGATCAACAAAAACAAGCACAAATGCAGGGCTAAAGAAAATCATTGGATCTGTATTGAGTAATGTGTATGGTATGAATAAGGAATTTGGTTTTGCAACTAAAACTTGGAACTTACAGTTGTTGCGAACATACATTTTGATAGAAACAGCAAACTAAACAGCAGTTGACGATGGGGAGTATGAGCAAATTAAACAGCAGTTGAGGATAAAGGCTTTAGAAAGAGTGACTTACATTAACAGTTAACACCGGTTCTATAATGCCCTTCTCCATGTCAAGGGAGGATAACTCAACAATTTCAGCACAGAATCTTCTTCATAAGCATTGCATGTACTCTACATTTTGTAGAGACTGATTATAGATATGATAATACTAGAAGGGATAGAGGACAATGAAGATAAGATGCAGATTGATGCTACATAATCAACAACCTATCCATGCAAGTACAATCGTTACAGGACAAAATGTACTGACAAGAGCAATGGGCTACACTTCTGCACTGGCATTGTCTGTGTATTCAACTTTTTAGTAAGATTAAATATAGATCTGATATTTTTTAGTAAATGGTGAGCGGGGGAGATAAGATGCAGAGTAATGCTACACAATGAACCAATCCATCCTTCCCATAATATAAGAGTGTTTTGTACACTGGTGTACTGTACAGAACGATCTTATATTATGGGACGAAGGGAGTAGTTGTTAACGTAAGTACAATGATACAAGACGTTCGGTCCAGACAAGAGGAGTGCGGACCTAAACCTCTTCAAGAGCATTGGGTTGATTCTAAATTTATGTAAGAGTCAATACGGATCTTATAATGTCCACCAAATGGAGGATAAGGAGGCTAACATGTGCAGTGATGCTACATAATCAACCAACTATGAAAGTAAGTATGGTGATATAGGGCAAGAGGTACTCACAAGAGCAATGCAGTGTGTAGTATAGTTGCGAGATTCTGTGGTCCCTTGAGAATGAATATTCTTCTGCAAACAGTTTTCGTACAAGTGAGACAGTAAGGCACATACAGAAATGTAGTTCAAACAGTGATGTGATATCGTAGACAGTACCTTACGCTGCAGACGAGACCAATGTGTAACAAGATTATTCTAGTCACTGTCTACTAAATGTAGCACCAGAGACTTTACAGAAATTTTGTTCAGAGGCTTGCCATCAAACTATGCTTGCCTCAGGTAGCAACGATACTTCATCACTGCGTGCTTGAAAAGCGCAACCAAGCCTTGCTCGTCTTGACTATCCAGTTTCGTCCTCGCCTATTTAAAAGAATGAAATCTTTAATCTTCTGTCAGCAGTAACATAGGCACTAATTAGTAATTACCATGAATAACATTTGTACATTACTTACACGTAAGTTGCGGAGGAAGATTGGAAATTGTTCTTTGTCTGTGGTATAATCTTTCCATGAAGGAAAGATGCGCACAAAGTTCCTGACAACAATATAAGATTGGTCTTCTAAACTGGGAAGAAATGGAACAGGGGTCCTATTTGCTGCAATTGGGGCTCTCTCTCTCGTTCGAAAAGGGATTTGGCAACTGGATTTGGTGTACTCTTTGCTGGAATGGGGGTTTTGCATCATAGAGCTGGTGCTATGTCAACTGCCATTATCAT
Source organism: Elymus sibiricus (assembly GCA_039707655.1). Taxonomy (NCBI): domain Eukaryota; kingdom Viridiplantae; phylum Streptophyta; class Magnoliopsida; order Poales; family Poaceae; genus Elymus; species Elymus sibiricus. The sequence continues at coordinate 128,822,741 of CM077666.1, read as the reverse complement.
ACTGTTTGCTGCATTTGGGGTCTGCTGAGTTGGGGCATCAGAGATGGCCAGTGTTGTTGGGCTAGAGTCTGCTAGAGTTGGGGCTGTGTTTTGTGGGTCTGGTGATATTGCCACTACACCTAATGGGCTATGTGATTTGTCAGGTGTCACTACCTTTTCCAAATACTTTGTTCCTGCTCCTTCGTGATCAGCAATCGCCATGTTCCTTCTGAACGTCTGATACACAAGAACAACATTTGAATGGAGAAATATGGTATAATGACAGATGGAATATGTGCTAAAAATGGATAGGCAGGGCGTATTCACATAGATGATGTGTAAACTAAGCAAATGGCAGTGCAACAAAGTAGAAGCAATGAAAAGCATCATTTGCAAGATATGTGCGACCAATATAACCTTGCAAAGTTAGAGCAAGCACCTTGATGGGTGAATAAGATAGGGCATCTAACCCTGACTCCTCGACTAGGGAGCTACATTGACTGAGGTCTCCCTCTCGCTCAGAATCATTGTTAGGATCATATTCTGAACACGAATCTGTAGGTGGAGAGCGTGTGCATTGCATTGCATCCAGACTGGATCTCAGTCCCTTAATGCCAAGTTTGATAGCCATGGCATTGTTCTGCTTTATTCTTTTCATGCGCGCAAGCTCATAATCATTATGATGCTGTTCAGTATCTGAGATTCATGAAAACATAAACAGTAGTCAGATTATCTATGGAATGCATTGCAGATTCAACTCAATACTGTCTCCCTAGAAACCCCTGCGTATACAAAGTTCATCCCCCAACCGTGCTGACCAGACCACACACAAAAATACATACCTCTTATGTCTCTATAAGGGGCGGACACACATTTCAAAACTGAAGTAGGAACATTAGAATCATATCAAATTCGTATCTGAACAAATAAACTTAGGAATTATGAGTGGCATAATGTTTAGCTTCAAGGGTGGAGTGCTGGTAGTGCGACACAAAGCAAGTAGGCAGATTGTATTCCATGTAAAAGATCGTAGTCTATGTAAAAGGTGGATATGACACTTTTCTTTATATACAATGCAGTGTTCGTTGCCCACACATGATGGAAGAGATCACACAGAGAAATACTATTCACTCATGTCTGCGGTTCCAGTATTTTGAAACAGGGTGGTCCACCCAAAAAAAATATTGACAACAAATATGACAAGGCAAGCATATAGGTAATGAATCAATCATTACTTGTGAGCTTACTAGGATAAGTATGCAGAATCGTAACTGCAGTAAGAGACCGTCCAAAATCTGAATCAAGAAGTTGGTCTAGCACTTATTGTTTGCAACTAATTGAAGTGAATAATTGGATATCATATCGATTGAGTAAGAAAGACAAGTAAAATTGTCAACAAACCTGGCCTGCAGTAGTAATCTGGGTCAATGTCACTATGACCAACAATCCAACATGACTAGTGTCTGTTCCTAGGCTAGGAATTTTGAAACCATGTTAACTTTACAGGTACTAAAGATTACTGAGATATCTGAACCATTAAGTGTAGGTAGCACTCAGTACACAACAAACCCTAATGACAGTCCTGCCTAATGAGTAATGAATCAATTAGAAAATTGGTGATGGGGAGTGGCTGTTGAGTGTTGAGGACGTATTTCAGGATAAATCGGGTTGGCTGAGTGTGTGCTCCAAGCCAGAGCCCTTAACGGACTGGGAAGGTACGCACGGCGGCGCGCCCGGGCAGCGGTGACGCTGATGGGCGAGCGGCTCCTGACCTCCTGTTAGTACGGCATCTCCTCCTAAAGTCATGCCGTCCGGGGACGGCAAGTCGCCGGCGAGGCAGGCGGCTGGGGCGCGTAGAGATCGGAAGCGTAGCAGAACAGAGGGGGGAATCGGGGTCTGGGCCGACCCAAAATCCCAGGGTGGGCCGCGGCCCACCGTGGCCACCCTGTAGATCCGCCCCAGCGGCGTACAAGCATTTCGAAACTAAATTAGGAACATTTAGCTGACCAATTAAATGACTCTGTTTTAATAATAATATCAGCATCATATCATATTCGTATTTGAACAAATAAGGTTGTTTAGCTTGATGGGTTGAGCAGTGCTATTATGACAAGAAGCACGTAGGCTGATCATATAGTGATCATAAAAGGGGGGAAACCCTAAGCATGATCAATTGAACCCTATTATGGCTGTGCCATGGCACATTTGAAGCTGCAAACTGCAGAAAGGCTACTTAGCAACCATTCTTTGCTTAAATCTAAGAACTAAGATTCTAAGAGCTGAAAAGAAAGTACAGTAACCAAGTTACGATCTATTTTCTGGTTGAGGTCAAAAGGTTGAGCAGATATGAAGTAGTACCACCTCTCTTGCGGCGTCGTGTAGGCATCGGGGGTGCGATGGCTGTCGGTGGCGTGGAAGCAGATCTGCGACGGTAGACGGGGGCATCGGGGGATAAGTCCCGTTGCGGTGGACGAGAAGGTCGTCGGAGCGGCCCCGGCAAGGTCAACGACGGGGCCAATGAAGCAAGAGGACGTGATGCAAGGCTCCTGGTCTGTCGCCGTGGATGAGAAACGACCATCTCTAGCAGTGGACGCCACGGTCTTGGTAGGAGATCCGGCATGGTGGAGGACGGCGGCGATGGATGGGGTGGCAGACGGAGGAGGCTGGTGTGGGGATGGTGTTCTGGCGCCGACGGTGTATGAATGGGAAAATAGAGGGAGAGGTACACGGAACCATGTCTTTGGAACGCGCTTGTCTGAAATATGGGAAAGTTACGAAGTTAGCCCCCGTTTAAAATTTGGACGTCTCGTTGGTTGGGGATAGGACGGTAAACTCGCATCTCCCCAATATTTGTCGAGAGCGATTTCGGGCGAGGAGAGGGTGTTTTGGCGCCCACGGTTGGCGCCCACGGTGTATGAACGGGGCTGACAGGTAGTGCTGTTGTGTCACGTATGAGTGAAGTTACAAACCTACCCCTATTTATAATATTTTCCTACATCGATTTCGGCCAAGGAGAGTTTGTTTTGCCGCCCACCGTGTATGAATGGGGAAATGGAGGGAGAGACACAGGTCTTTCGGACGACCTTGAATCAAATAGTATGTTTTGCCGCCCACGTTTGGCACCCACGGTGTCTGAATGGAGTGAGAGGCGGTCATGTCACGTCTGACTGAAGTTACTAACCTACACCTATTAAGAGCAGTGGAAATCGGGCCGCTGGGTTATCCGTGTAAGGGGTAGACAGTAATTTCCATCTCGCAAACACTGGTTTCGGGCAGCCGACGTTGGAGAGGATGTTTTGCCGCTTTTTTCAAATTTTGGGACAATAATCATTCACGTTTACCTTGGCAACTAAATTCGAATCCATTTTGTATTCTTATATGAATCTTTATAAATCATTCTATGTTTTTTATATATCTTCAAAAGCACAACAAAGATGTATTCCACTATCATATATGATATGATTTACAAATGCCGATACTCGAATCCAGAAGGTAGAATCGAATTTAAGGTGAATTCAAATATTTCAAACCACTTTATGTCCAACTCAAGTTTAACATGTATGACACACGCAGCATATAGTGTACTCCCATTTAGATATGTAGACAAGCGATGTCTCAAGATTTAAAATACTGAGTCAATAAACCAATTATATAGAAAACTAACAGACACATAAACACTTATAGAGTACATGGATCAATAATATCAACTAACATACATAAGCCAGCCGCTATACTTTTTTTGCTAGAAGAGCATCATTTTTTTTAGCAAAACTAGTACAGCATCTTGGCCCTTTCAGATGCATGCCACTTAAGAACCATCTGTACTACAATTACTGCTGAATGCACATTCAGCCCGATAGGCATATTTGTAGGTCTGGCTAGCAAACAAAATGAAATATCTTTGCCTCAACAAAAAAATGAAATGTCTCACAGTCTTACCAATTAATACAGACTCTTGCTCAAAAAAAATACAGACCAAAAAACAAAAAAGAATTATTACATGATCTCTAAAACAAATGGTTCAATCGAATACATTAACAAACAACACAAACGTTATTCAACGATGGAAAAAACATTTCACCTATGATTTACCAAGTGGGATTCTAATTTCCTTTTTTCCTGCAGAACCTTAACAATGCGGTCAGTCTCAGCTTGCATCGTTTTGAAATCCACCAAATATTTAATTGTTGTCTTGAGTACTGCTTGTGATTGTGCTGTTTGCTTCCTCAACATGTCAACTTCATCTCGAAGTGCAAAAGCAGACTCTCTTTCTACCAATAGTTTAGACTTTAGAGCATCGGCAGTTGGCAATTCATGATGCACGGTTGGTCCGGTGCCACTGCTCTGGGATCAAACGACGTCCATGGGGACCTTGCTCTTTGATCTTGGGATAACCTGTTTTGCCATTATAGTTCCGATTGGATTCGGAAAAGTTGAAGTTAGCAAAACATCTCAATTGGGAGTTAGAACAGCAATCCCGGTAAACAAACAAGGAATTAAAGAGTTTCAATTGGATGCTGAAAAGTATAAGTTAATAACATCATTACAACCGGTTGCAGTAGCAAAGCAGTTAAACAAACAAGTTTTGCAAAAGGCACCTGTTGTGGTATTGGAGTTTCTCTTGGATCCTGAAAAGTTGAGTAGTCAGTAACTTGATAAGAGCAACCGGTTGCAGCAGCAAAGCAGTTAAATAAACAAGTTTTGCAAAAGGCACCTGTGGTGGCATTGGAGTTTCTCTTGGATCCTGAAAAGTTTAGTTAGTAACTTGATTAGAGCAACAAGTTACAGCAGCAATCCTGTTACACAGATAAATTTCTGAAAATGTACCTGTTGTTCAATTGGACTTCCAATTGGATCCTGAAAAGTTGAAGTTGGTAACATGATTACAGCAACAAGTTACAGCAGCAAACCAGGTAAACAAGGAAGTTTTTCAAAACATACCTGTTGTGCCATCGGAGTTTCAGTTGGATCCTGCAAACTTGAATGTTAGGAATCATAAATAAAGTGTTGCAAGAGCCATAAGAAACTAACATCAAACTAGTAAAGCTAACCAGTTTTGGCAACGTATTTAATTACACATGAACTAGTAAAACTAACAAGTTCTTGGCAACGTATTAAAGTAACAAGTCGGTACCGTTTACCAGCAACACAGACATCTGTAAATTTCTTTGTTGTAAGCAAAATGATTCTGACACACACATATCTATTAATATATATATATACATATAAGTTAAAAAGACGGTGTCCCTCATATAAACCTGACAGTTGTCTGTCGATGAACATGCAAACATTACTAGTCCTACAAGTCATAACAGCAAACCATTTAAACAAACAGGGTATCAGAAGGTAAATTACACATGGATTTTGCTGCACCCTAGAAGTAGATATGACCAGCTATCTACGTGCTTAAGTAGCTATTTAAATTCAGGCAAACAGGTAATTCTATAAACAGTAAGTATCAACACATAGATAGGCGCAGTCTATAATAGGATTAACAGGCTATAGCATTATGTATTCAGTAGCAAACTAAATTAAGCCAAGCAAGGTAATTGAACAATTTTGTAATCAGTGGCTAACTAAAATTCCGAGAAGCGGGTAACTGAACTTACGCTAGCTCTTTGTACAGGCATGCTGCAACTTCTTTTTCGCTTACAAGGTTCTACAAAGGAGTCCATGGCATCAATTGCTTGGATACGGAGTCCCAATACTTCTTTCTTCCCACACTGCATTGGTAAGTCGAATGGTTAATCTGATAAGATGGTGCGTCCTTGATATGTTATATGAGGACGGGTTGTCAGACTAGTTGTAGCAACACACATCACACTGGCTTTTACTGTATATTTCATGCGATTACATTTGGCATATCGATCTAAGCAATCTACAATAGGATGAAAAGACTGGCATCCTTCTCATTATTGGCCAACTCAGTTCACAGAAACAAGCAATTCAACCATTCTGTGGGTAAATCGAAAGCGCCACTGGAATATTTTTCACTACCCCAGTCATACACGCAAAATTAAAGGGGCGGCGCCACCGTAGGGGCTGGTATGGGCTGCCGCCTCGGGTGGCTGGAAAGTGCGGACCTAGTTTGAGTCGTCCAGGTTGGCCCAGGCTAGTTTTGTACATCCCAGCGCACGAGCAGGCAATGTAAAAAATGAAGAAAAATGATTCAATTTGGATGGGCCAATAACGTAAGTGCAAGGCAGGCCCAATAGCAGGCTTGCGGCCCAAACGAGCGCCTCCCATATCGATCGACAGCAGGAGAAATCCCCAATTCGTTCACTCTAGCCTCCAGTCTGGTTCGCTCCTAACCTAGCCGCCGCTGGACAGACCGACGGAGCTCTTCCTCGCGCCCTCGTTGGACGCCGGTCGTCGGGCTTCAAGCGAATGGAAGGACAAGAAGATGAAGATCCAACCCTGGGTGTAGCCTGCGTGGGAGGCAGCGGTGGCAGCACGGGCATGGCATCGAGCTTGCGCAAACGGACAGTCGCAGCTTTCATGAGCAGCATGCGCAATGAGCAGGTACATCACATACCTGATTATATCTAATTCAACTATTCAATTTCTGGCCAATAGTTAAACCTGATGGTGTTGGAAAACTGCTTGTATGTAGGGAATCTATAAGAAAATGAAACCAATTTATGCTTATTTTATAACTCCCCCAATCAATACTGAACTGACTGAACTTGATGCCTCTAATCAAGTTTTCGGTGCAAACATACAAGCTCATGTTGTTCTTGAGCCTGAAGTGTCTAATGAACAGACTGCTAATGAAGGATTTGATGCAAACATTTTACATGCTCCTGGTGATGAACATATAATGTCTAATGAGGGATCTAATGCAAGCATTTTGCAAGCTCCCATCGAAGGATTTAGTGTCTAATGATGATCTGCTATGTTGAGAGAGAGAGAGAGAGAGAGATATTTGCAGGAATTGATGACAAGCAAATTATAGTACATTTTCATGGCTTGAGGAAACGTCGAGGCCATCTACCACAATGTCCCCATATCATGACAACCTAGCATAAATACTTTTCTTATCTATTGCTTCAAACTGTTGGCATACTTGTGCCAGATAGATATATTGATATGCAGTTTGCGCACTGGTTATAGGTGCAATTAGACTTGGATATTTTCGGCCAGAGAACGAATAATTCAAGCAGGTACAGTCCATTTAGTAGTCCTTGTCCACCATGTTGTATTTTGTGTTTTTTCGTGCTTACATCATCTAGTTGTTTATAATCTGGAACATCTTTGGATCATTAGCTGGTTTTCAAAGTGCATGTAGCTTCACATTTCTCAAGTTATGTTGATTTCCGGAGTGCAAGTGCGTTCGTATTTTTTAAGTTAAATTTTCGCCCCTGGTAACTTGAATTCGTGGATCCGCAACTGCACACAAATCATACACGCAGGCTAGTACAAATTAAATGAAATGCAGGGACTTACGCTAACTCGTTGTACAGGCTCACTGCAGCTCTGCTTGCGCTTGGGATGTTCCATGTATAAGTCCATGTTACCAGTTGCTTGGATGTGCAGGCCCTGTGCTCCTTCCATCCCCCTCTGCATTTTTGGCACGGCAAATGGTTGATCAAATGAGAGGAATCGACCTTGCTGTTGTAGCGGAGGACAGGTACTTACAAGGTTACACCGACGTGCAGGATGAGTACCAGATCCCGTAGCGCCGTCATGCTTCGCTAAAAAATGTTTTTGCTTGTTTCAGATGATATCTCCAGAAGAAATAAGAGTTAAAGTCAGAGTTGCATAGGCGTGTCAGCTAAGAGAGCAGTAAAAGGATATCCAAACATCGTCGGAACAGTGCACATGGGAGTGATATGTCGATACCTAGTTCGGGCCAGCGTTTGGGCATGCTCGCCTAGACTGCGGGTCACTTCAGAGCCGTTGAGGGTGATGCGTTGGCGTTGGCTGGCCGCGTACGGATGCAGATCTTGAGCGGCAGCGGAGCACTATGATGCGGTGGACGAGGCTGTTGATGAAGCACCAACGACCTCGGGGGGGGGGGGGGTGGACGTGCGACGATGTGCTCGATGAAGTAGCCCCGGTGAGGTGGGAGACGGCGTCGGTGAAGCACACCAGATGCGGTGGAAGTCGGCGTCTGTGAGGCACGTTGGCTGCGGCGGCCGACGTTGTCGGTGGACCACCCGGTGCGGTGGACGAGGGCGTAGATGAGGTAGCTCCGGTGCGGTGGTGAAGCGCGGCCGTCGTCGTCGTCCGGTACGGAGGTGGGGAAAGAGACGGGGCGATTTGAATTTTGCTTGGGTTGGCGGCGAATTAGGGATTTGAGCGCTCTGGGCGCGGAAGAGGACGGGGGAGAAGGGAGATTTTGCAGGGCTGGAATTGGGGCCGCCAGATATTTCAATCCGAAACGTGGATGCGCGAAGTTTTTTGTCATCGTTCTTTTTTTGGGGGGGGAGGGGGCGGGTGCTAGCGCCCGTACAACACACACGAGCTCCACCACACGACCCTGGTCTGCCTGGTGCGCGATTTGAGAATGCAAACGAATCTTCTTTCATTGGCAAACAAATCTGTATGTATTACCATGCCCGTGTTTTCCTTGCAAATAATTTGTCCTTCGAAACGAGATACTATGAATTAGTTAATGAGGAGTTCTTTGAATTAGAGTGTGTTTGTCACATAGCGATCTCTAATTACAACGTGGATTTCACATTTCATGGTATCCACGCTACTTTTTAATACAAATTCATATGTATAAGATGAAGACTATGGTAGTGAGAAAACTTTGGATGGATTCAAGCATATGACTGTTGGGGAACGTTGCATGGAAAACAAAAAAAATTCTACGCACACGCAAGATCTATCCATGGAGATGCATAGCTATGAGAGGGGAGAGTGTGTCTACGTACCCTTGTAGACCGTTAGCGGAAGCGTTTAGACAACGCGGTTGATGTTGTCGAATAGCTTCGCGATCCAACCGACAAAGTACCGAACGTACGACACCTCCGCGTTTAGCACACGTTCATCTCGATGACGTCCTCACCTTCTTGATCCAGCAAGATGGGCGAAGTAGTGGATGAGTTCCGCCAGCACGACGGCATGGTGACGGTGGTGATGTAACTATCTCCGCAGGGCTTCGCCGAGCACTACGAAAACTATGACCGAGGGTGTAACCGGTGGAGGGGGGCGCCGCACACGGCTAAGAGATTGTCATGGGCTTGTGTGGCGCCCCCCCCCCTCACATATATATAGGTGGGGGAGAGAGGAGGCGGCCAGGAGGCACCCCAAGGGGGGGCGAATCCCCCTTGGGCTCCTGCTCCTTGACGCGCCCCCCTTCCATATTTGTGCGGGAGGGAAAGGAAAGGGGGGAGAGGGAAGGAAGGGGGAGGCCGAATCCCCCTCCTTCCTTTCTCCCATGGGCCGGATGCCATAGGGGGGGCACGCCACCCCCTTGTGGGCTGGTGTTCTCCCCTCTAATGGCCCATTAGGCCCATCACCCTCCCGGTACTCCCCGGAACCCATTTCGGTGAACTGATGACTACCCGATATGCCCCGAAACCTTTCCGGTGACCGAATAGTATCGTCCTGTATATCAATCTTCACCTCCGGACCATTCCGGAGCTCCTCGTTATGTCCGTGATCTCATCCGGGACTCCGAACAACATTCGGTCACCAATTCACATAACTCATATAACATTATATCGTCAACGAACGTTAAGCGTGCGGCCCCACGGGTTCGGGAATGATGTAGACATGACCGAGACGACTCTCCGGTCAATAACCAATAGTGGGACCTGGATGCCCATATTGGTTACTACACATTCCACGAAGATCTTTATCGGTCGAACCGTTATGACAACATACGCAATTCCCTTTGTCTGTCGGTATGTTACTTGCTCGAGATTCGATCGTCGGTATCTCCATACCTAGTTCAATCTCGTTACCGGCAAGTCTCTTTACTCGTTCCGTAATACATCATCTTGTAACTAACTCCTTAGTCATTTTGCTTGCAAGCTTATATGATGTGTATTACCGAGAGGGCCCAGAGATACCTCTCCGAAACACGGAGTGACAAATCCCAGTATCGATCCATGCCAACTCAACAGACTCCTTCGGAGATACCTATAGAGCATCTTTATGATCACCCAGTTACGTTGTGATGTTTGATAGCACACAAGGTATTCCTCCGGTATCCGGGAGTTGCATGATCTCATGGTCAAAGGAACATGTATTTGACATTAAGAAAGCACTAGCAATAAACAGAACGATCATATGCTAAGCTAACGGATGGGTCTTGTTCATCACATCATTCTCCTAATGATGTGATCCCGTTATCAAATGACAACTCATGTCTATGGTTAGGTAACCTTAACCATCTTTTATCAACAAGCTAGTCTAGTAGAGGCTCACTAGGGACACGGTATTTGTTTAAGTATTCACACATGTATTTAAGTTTCCGGTCAATACAATTCTAGCATGAATAATAAACCTTTATCATGAACAAGGAAATATAAAATAATAACAACTTTATTATTGCCTCTAGGGCATATTTCCATCAGTCTCCCACTTGCACTAGAGTCAATAATCTAGATTACATAGTAATGAATCTAACACCCATGGAGTCTTGGTGTTGATCATGTTTTGCTCGTGGAAGAGGTTTAGTCAACGGGTCTGCCACATTCAGATCTGTGTGTACTTTGCAAATTTCTATGTCTCCATCCTTGACATATTCACGAATGGAGTTGAAGCGTCTCTTGATGTGTTTGGTCTTCTTGTGAAACCTGGGCTCCTTGGCTATAGCAATTGCTCCAGTATTGTCACAAAAGATTGTCATTGGACCCGATGCACTAGGTATTACACCCAGATCGGATATGAACTCCTTCATCCAGACTCCTTCATGCGCTGCTTCCAAAGCAGCTATGTACTCCTCTTCACAAGTAGATCCCGCCACGACGCTCTGCTTGGAACTGCACCAACTGACAGCTCCACCATTCAATATAAATACGTATCCGGTTTCTGACTTAGAGTCATCCGGATCAGTGTCGAAGCTTGCATCGACGTAACCCTTTACGACGATCTCTTCGTCATCTCCATAAACGAGAAACATGTCCTTGGTCCTTTTCAGGTACTTCAGGATATTCTTGACTGATGTCCAGTGATCCACTCCTGGATTACTTTGGTACCTCCCTGCCAAACTTATGGCAAGGCACACATCAGGTCTGGTACACAGCATGGCATACATAATAGAACCTATGGCTGAGGCATAGGGAATGACTTTCATTTTACCTATATCTTCTGCCGTGGTCGGGCATTGAGTCTGACTCAATTTCACACCTTGCAACACAGGCAAGAACCCTTTCTTTGACTGGTCCATTTTGAACTTCTTCAGAACTTTGTCAAGGTATGTGCTTTGTGAAAGTCCTATCAAGCGTCTCGATCTATCTCTATAGATCTTGATGCCCAATATATAAGCAGCTTCACCGAGGTCTTTCATTGAAAAACTCTTATTCAAGTATCCTTTTATGCCATCCAGAAATTCTATATCATTTCCAATCAACACTATGTCATCCACATATAATATTAGAAATGCAACAGAGCTCCCACTCACTTTCTTGTAAATACAGGCTTCACCGTAAGTCTGTACAAAACCATATGCTTTGATCACCTCATCAAAGCGTATATTCCAACTCCGAGATGCTTGCACCAATCCATAGATGGATCACTGGAGCTTGCACACTTTGTTAGCACCCTTAGGATCGACAAAACCTTCTGGTTGCATCATATACAACTCTTCTTTAAGAAATCCATTAAGGAATGCAGTTTTGACGTCCATTTGCCAGATTTCATAATCATAAAATGCGGCAATTGCTAACATGATTCAGACAAACATAAGCATCGCTACGGGTGAGAAAGTCTCATCGTAGTCAACCCCTTGAACTTGTCGAAAACCTTTCGCGACAAGTCGAGCTTTGTAGACAGTGATATTACCATCAGCGTCTGTCTTCCTCTTGAAGATCCATTTATTCTCAATGGCTTGCCGATCATCGGGCAAGTCCACCAAAGTCCGCACTTTGTTCTCATACATGGATCCTATCTCAGATTTCATGGCCTCAAGCCATTTGTCGGAATCCGGGCTCATCATAGCTTCTTCATAGTTCGTAGGTTCATCATTGTCTAACAACCTAACTTCCAGGACAGGATTACCGTACCACTCTGGTGCGGAACGTACTCTGGTCGACCTACGAGGTTCAGTAGTAACTTGATCTGAAGTTTCATGATCTTTATCATTATCTTTTCTCTAGTTGGTGTAGGCATCACGAGAACGGTTTTCTCTGATGAGCTACTTTCCAATTCGAGAGAAGGTACAATTACCTCATTAAGTTCTACTTTCCTCCCACTCACTTCTTTCGAGAGAAACTCCTTCTCTAGAAAGGACCCATTCTTGGCAACAAAGATCTTGCCTTCGGATCTGTGGTAGAAGGTGTACCCAATTGTTTCTTTAGGGTATCCTATGAAGACGCACTTCTCCGCTTTGGGTTCGAGCTTATCAGGTTGAAGCTTTTTCACATAGTCGTCGCATCCCCAAACTTTAAGAAACGACAGCTTAGGTTTCTTGCCAAACCATAGTTCATACGGTGTCATCTCGACAGATTTAGACGGTGCCCTATTTAACGTGAATGCAGCTATCTCTAATGCATAACCCCAAAACGATAGTGGTAGATCGGTAAGAGACATCATAGAACGCACCATATCTAATAAAGTATGGTTACGATGTTCGGACACACCATTACGCTGTGGTGTTCCAGGTGGCGTGAGTTGTGAAACAATTCCACATTTTCTTAAATGAAGGCCAAACTCGTAACTCAAATATTCACCTCCGCGATCAGATCATAGAAACTTTATTTTCTTGTTACGATGATTCTCTACTTCACTTTGAAATTCTTTGAACTTTTCAAATGTTTCAGACTTGTGTTTCATCAAGTAGATATACCCATACCTACTCAAATCATCTGTGAAGGTTAGAAAATAATGATACCCACCGCGTGCTTCAACATTCATCGGACTGCATACATCGGTATGTATTATTTCCAATAAATCAGTAGCTCGCTCCATTGTTCCGGAGAGCGGAGTTTTATTCATCTTGCCCATGAGGCATGGTTCGCAAGTATCAAATGATTCATAATCAAGAGATTCCAAAAGTCCATCCGCATGGAGTTTCTTCATGCGCTTTACACCAATATGACCTAAACGGCAGTGCCACAAGTATGTTGCACTATCATTATCAACTTTGCATCTTTTGGCATCAATATTATGAATATGTGTATCACTACTATCGAGATTCAAGAAGAATAGACCATTCACAAAAGGTGTGTGACCATAAAAGATGTTACTCATATAAATAGAATAATCATTATTCTCTGACTTAAATGAATAACCGTCTCGCAATAAACAAGATCCAGATATAATGTTCATGCTCAACGCTGACACCAAATAACAATTATTGAGGTCTAAAACTAATCCCGAAGGTAGATGTAGAGGTAGCGTGCCGACGGCAATCACATCAACCTTGGAACCATTCCCAGCGCGCATCGTCACCTCGTCCTTAGCCAATCTTCGCTTATTCCGTAGCTCCTGTTTCGAGTTACAAATATGAGCAACCGAACCAGTATCAAATACCCAGGCGCTACTACGAGCATTAGTAACGAACACATCAATAACATGTATATCAAATATACCTTTGTTCACTTTGCCATCCTTCTTATCCGCCAAATACTTGGGGCAGTTCCGCTTCCAGTGACCAGTCCCTTTGTAGTAGAAGCACTCAGTTTCAGGCTTGGGTCCTGCTTTGGGTTTCTTCGCGGGAGCGGCAACTTGCTTGCCATTCTTCTTGAAGTTCCCTTTCTTTCCCTTGCCCTTTTTCTTGAAACTAGTGGTCTTGTTAACCATCAACACTTGATGCTCCTTCTTGATTTCTACCTCCGCTGATTTCAGCATCGTGAAGAGCTTGGGAATTGTTTTCTCCATCCCTTGCATATTATAGTTCATCACGAAGCCTTTATAGCTAGGTGGCAGTGACTGAAGAACTCTGTCAATAACACTCTCAACTGGAAGATCAATTCCCAGTTGAGTCAAGTGGTTGTGGTACCCAGACATTCTGAGTACGTGTTCACTGACAGAACTGTTCTCCTCCATTTTTACAGCTAAAGAACTTGTTGGAGACTTCATATCTCTCAACCCGGGCATTAGCTTGAAATATCAATTTCAGCTCTTGGAACATCTCATATGCTCCATGGCGTTCAAAATGCTTTTGCAGTCCCGGTTCCAAGCCGTAAAGCATGGCACACTGAACTATCGAGTAGTCGTCAGATCGAGCCCGCCAGGCATTCATAACGTCTGCATTAGCTCCTGCAGCAGGTCCATCACCTAGCGGTGCATCAAGGACATAATTCTTCTGTGCAGCAATGAGGATAATCCTCAAGTTACGGACCCAGTCCGTGTAGTTGCTACCATCATCTTTCAACTTAGCTTTCTCTAGGAACGCATTAAAATTCAAGGGAACGGTAGCACGGGCCATTGATCTACAACATAGATATGCAAAAACTATCAAGACTAAGTTCATGATAAATTAAGTTCAATTAATCAAATTACTAATGAACTCCCACTTAAATTAACATCCCTCAAGTTATCTAAATGATACATGATCCAAATCAACTAACCCATGTCTGATCATCACGTGAGATGGGATAGTCATCAATGGTGAACATCTCCATGTTGATCATATCTACTATATGACTCATGTTCGACCTTTCGGTCTCCAGTGTTCCGAGACCATGTATGTACATGCTAGGCTCGTCAAGTTTAACCCAAGTATTCTGCTTGTGTAAAACTGGCTTACACCTGTTGTATGTGAATGTAGAATCTATCACACCCGATCATCACGAGGTGTTTCGAAACGAAGAACTTTAGCAACGGTGCATACTCGGGGAGAACACTTTTATCTTTAAAATTAAGTGAAGGGATCATCTTATAATGCTACCGTCGTTCTAAGCAAAATAAGATCCATAAAGGATAAACATCACATGCAATCAAAATATGTGACATGATATGGCCATCATCATCTTGTGCTTTTGATCTCCATCTCCAAAGCATCGTGATGATCTCCATCGTCACCGGCTCGACACCTTGATCTCCATCGTTGCGTCATGGTCGTCTCGCCAACTATTGCTTCTACAACTATTGCTAACGCATAGCGATAAAGTAAAGCAATTACATGGCGCTTGCATTTCATACAATAATTAAGAGACAACCATAAGGCTCCTGCCGGTTGTCGATAAATTAAAAAACATGATCATCTCATACAATAACGTATGTCACATCATGCCTTGACCATATCACATCACAGCATATCCTGCAAAAACAAGTTAGACGTCCTCTACTTTGTTGTTGCAAGTTTTACGTGGCTGCTACGGGTTTCTAGCAAGAACCGTTCTTACCTACGCAAAAACAACCACAACGGTGATTTATCAAGTTTGCTGTTTTAACCTTCTTCAAGGACCGGCCGTTGTCAAATTTGATTCAACTAAAGTAGGAGAAACAGACACCCGCCAGACACCTTTATGTAAAACAAGTTGCATGTCAGTCGGTGGAACCGGTCTCATGTACGTGGACATGTAAGGTTGGTCCGGGCCGCTTCATCCCACAATGCCGCCGAATCAAAATAAGACGTTGGTGGTAAGCAGTATGAACATCACCACCCACAACTCTTTGTGTTCTACTCGTGCATATCATCTACGCATAGACCTGGCTCTGATACCACTGTTGGGGAACGTTGCATGGAAAACAAAAAAATTCTACGCACACGCAAGATCTATCCATGGAGATGCATAGCTACGAGAGGGGAGAGTGTGTCTACGTACCCTTGTAGACCGTTAGCGGAAGCGTTTAGACAACGCGGTTGATGTAGTCGAACAGCTTCGTGATCCAACCGACCAAGTACCTAACGTACGGCACCTCCGCGTTCAGCACACGTTCAGCTCGATGACTCCTTGCCTTCTTGATCCAGCAAGACGGGCGAAGTAGTGGATGAGTTCCGGCAGCACGACGGCGTGGTGACGGTGGTGATGCAACTATCTCCGCAGGGCTTCGCCGAGCACTACGGAAGCTATGACTGAGGGTGTAACCGGTGGAGGGGTGCGCCGCACACGGCTAAGAGATTGTTGTGGGCTTGTGTGGCACCCCCCTCACATATATATAGGTGGGGGGGAGAGGAGGCGGCCAGGAGGCGCCTCAAGGGGGTCCGAATCCCCCTTGGGCTCCTGCTCCTTTGTGCCCCCCCTTCCATATTTGTGCGGGAGGGAAAGGAAAGGGGGGAGAGGGAAGGAAGGGGGAGGCCAAATCCCCCTCCTTCCTTTCTCCTATGGGCCGGCTGCCATAGGGGGACGCGCCACCCCCTTGTGGGCTGCTGGGCTCCCCTCTAATGGCCCATTAGGCCCATCACCCTCCCGGTACTCCCCGAAACCCATTCCGGTGAACCGATGACTACCCGATACGCCCCGAAACCTTTCCGGTGACCGAATAGTATCGTCCTATATATCAATCTTTACCTCCGGACCATTCCGGAGCTCCTCGTCATGTTCGTGATCTCATCCGGGACTCCGAACAACATTCGGTCACCAATTCACATAACTCTTATAACACTATATCGTCAACGAACGTTAAGCGTGCGGACCCTACGGGTTCGGGAATGATGTAGACATGACCGAGACGACTCTCCGGTAAATAACCAATAGCGGGACCTGGATGCCCATATTGGTTCCTACACATTCCACGAAGATCTTTAACGGTCGAACCGTTATGACAACATACGCAATTCCCTTTGTCTGTCGGTATGTTACTTGCCCGAGATTCGATCGTCGGTATCTCCATACCAATTCAATCTCGTTACCGGCAAGTCTCTTTACTCGTTCTGTAATACATCATCTCGTAACTAACTCCTTAGTCATTTTGCTTGCAAGCTTTAGTGATGTGTATTACCGAGAGGGCCTAGAGATACCTCTCCGAAACACGGAGTGACAAATCCCAGTCTCGATCCATGCCAACTCAATAGAAACCTTCGGAGATACCTGTAGAGCATCTTTATGATAACCCAGTTACGTTGTGACGTTTGATAGCACACAAGGTATTCCTCCGGTATCCGGGAGTTTCATGATCTCATGGTCGAAGGAACATGTATTTGACATTAAGAAAGCAGTAGCAATAAACAGAATGATCATATGCTAAGCTAACGGATGGGTCTTGTCCATCACATCATTCTCCTAATGATGTGATCCCGTTATCAAATGACAACTCATGTCTATGGTTAGGAAACCTTAACCATCTTTGATCAACGAGCTAGTCTAGTAGAGGCTCACTAGGGACACGGTATTTGTTTAAGTATTAACACATGTATTTAAGTTTCCGGTCAATACAATTCTAGCATGAATAATAAACCTTTATCATGAACAAGGAAATATAAAATAATAACAACTTTATTATTGCCTCTAGGGCATATTTCCATCAATGACCACACACACATACAAAATACCACAACCATCGAGTCAATATTAGTGCATCAACTTTCCCAAACCTAGTATGGCACGAATTCGAAAAAAATACGGAAGCCATATGCATGGTCCTCAATTCAAATCTTACAATGTACACTAAATTGAAACGTCACTGTTATGTCTAGTAGTATCTACATTCACGTGTTGTTTTTAGCCCCCCCCCCCTCGGCACACATGCTACATACTTCCTCTATCGATCAATCTTCCTCTCCTAACCACCTTACAAAGCTATTGGTTTCCATCACACGCTCATTCTTTCTCTCCATGTTTCGATCTCCAACTCTCTCAAATACACAACCCCCATTCCCCACTCTATAAACAAATGTATATCTCTCACACACCCGCCATTGCACTCCATGTCGAGCTCTATCTCCCTCCCTCCCACCCTTTCTCGCTAGATACATGCATTGCCGATCTAGACACCCCCCTCTCGCGCGCACGCATGCACATTGTCTATCTAGGTCACTCTCTCCAGACCGTCTCACTCTTTCGTCCGCACGGAGGCCCACACTCGCTCAATCTCTCTCTCTCTCTCTCTCTCTCTCTCTCTATCCATGTCTGGATTAACCTCGCTTTCTCTCACACACAAACGATATATCTCCCTGTTCGGGCCTCGATCGACATGCTCTATACTCTCTCACGCAGATTGTCTATCTAGGTCAGTCTCTCCAAGCCGTCCCACTCTTTTGACCTCATGGCGGCCCATGCTCGCTCAATCTGTCTCTCTCTCTCTCTTTATGTATGTCTCGATAGACCTCGCTTTTTCTCACACACAAACGATATTTCTCCATGTTTGGGCCCAATTCTACATAATGTATACTCTCTCACGCACATTGTCTATCTTGGTCACTCTCTCCAACCGTCTCACTCTTTCGACCGCATGACGACCCACACTCGCTAAATCTCTGTCTCTCTTTATCTATGTATCATTTTCCCTTGCTTCCTCTCACACACAAACGATATATCTACCTGTCTGTGTCTGGATCCGCACTCTGTATACCCTAGCATGCACATTGCCTATGTAGGTCGATCACTCAAGCTCTATCTTACAGCCCTCACCGTTCCCAAAAGCTCAATCGGACAATATCTCTCCAGAGCATATATATCTTTTCACTGAATGCCGAGCCACACTCACTCTGTCTCTCTATCTATCTATATCTCGATTGACCTCGCTTTCTCACACCGCCTCTTCCACACGTTGATGCTACCTCTCTATCCCTAGCAAAGCCGAAGCTATTTACATTGCGAGGGGGACTCCAACCTTGTATTAATTTGTGAAGGCATTTATTTCAGTGGGTTTAGATTATATTTTTGTGGCATTCGTCCCGCAACTACTCCAAACACCGTTGCAACCCCCGCCCCTCCCCCGATTGATTTCCCTCTGGCTCGGTCACCGCTCTCTCGCACGCCCTTTCTCACCTTCCAGGTCGCACCATGGTATTTTTGCAAAATTACTCTGGTGTTCTCTTTAATTATTACAAATAAGCTACAAACTACACACCGGGAGTCCACGTGTAATGGAACAAATTTCGAACCAGAAATTAAAGTGCTACAAACTACACGCCGGGGGGCCCACCTGTCATGGAACAAATTTGGACCCCTATGTAAATTAAAAAAGAGAAAGGACGGGGATCGAACATGCGACCAGGCCCTTCCGGGCGCACGTCAATAGGCAACATACTGCCTCCGTCCGGGATTTAAAGTAGTAGCAACGTTTGTTGTACACCCCTTCGTTAACATAATGTTTTATATTACCACGGCCTATTTAATGGATAGCATGTTTTTATATTAATTTTAGTAGATTAGTGGGACCGGCTCGTCAGCACGTACTATTCCCCTTCCTCAAGGCACTTACTGGTGGGTCCCATGTCTTCTCTCTCTCTCCTCCCCTTCTACGTTTATTAGACGCACGGGCAAACACGAAGAACGCGCGGGCGGTGTTGCCGTTGACCTTATCTGGACGCATTCACAAGTTACGGCACCAGTTTCACGTACTAGTAGTAGTATATGTAACAAGTTTAGGAACAAAAATGACCGTGACGGACAACTTAGGCCAGTATGTAGTAGTATTTAACTAGTAATAATTAAATGCGTGGATAAATAGAAGTACTATCGCCTAGTGCTCGAACAAGGGGCCTGGTCGCCCCCTACAAGTATTTGGAATTGACTTCACTAAAAAAAGTATTCGGAATTGACGTGGTATTTTAATATGAAATGTTTGAGATGAGAAGGAATACATGTCGCTTGATGACTTTTTTTATTTAATTTGATAAGGCTCTAGCAGAACATTGATCAAACCATAGATTTTATTCAGTCTGACTGCGACTTTCATGGCAAATGTCTCGACCAGCCACCACGATCGAACTAAAATAAACGGAAATGATAAATCCCAAATGTTCGGATTTTAATCATGGCAATCCGAACGTTTTTCATGGCAAATTCAGATCACGCGGCGGCGGCGGAAGCGTCTTGCGGCGGGAAGCGGCTCCTCTATCGTGCTCTGTGTGTCGTCGGGCCACTGACCGGCGGCAACGGCGGCATCTTGCGCCGTTGTTGGCGTACTCCTGGACGTTGGCCCTAGCTTCAAGGAAGGCGAGAATGTTCTGGACTTCGGTCTCCAGGAGCCAGTCAACTGGCGGGAGGCGGCGACTGGCGTTGGTGCAAGGAAGCGGTCGACGGCGGCGATCCATGCCGCTGAGGGGGGGGGGACTGGCACCGGCACGGGGACAGGCGGTGGCAACGGCGCGGCGGAGACATTCGTGTGCACGGGCACCGGCACGGGCGCGCGCGTCAGTGCACGCGCAGGCGCATGCGCTGGCAGGTGCACGGGCACGTGAAAGTCAATGGGGACCTCGTGGAACCCCGTGGCTTCAAGCTCGGCGACAATGTGCGGCTCCCAGCCCATCAATTCCACGGGGATGGGCGCTGGCACAGTCGGGGTGACGGGAGCTGGAACGGGAGCGGGGACAGGCGCGGCGTCTTCCCGCAAGGCCAGTTCAAGCTCGTCCCAAATTGCCTTATGTTCTTGAGACTCCGGCTGGGTGTCTTCCTCGGGAAACTGGAAGACTAAGGGCAGCCCATCGTGATGCGGCATGGCGTACGGTGAGGTCAGGCTGGTTGGTGGTAGACGATAGGAGAATCGGAGAGGAAGAGAGAAGATTGTAGCGAGACTGGGAGTGCGGCGGTGATTTATTAAACTGCGGCACCGGTGCCATTAAAAGTCGGGGCCATTGGGAGGAAGGTGGGCGGCCGAGCCTGGTCAAAGGGCTCGCCTCCCGGTGAGCCTGCGCAGCGGCCTGCTCGCACGCCTCTCAGTGAGCCTGCGCAGCGGCCTGGTCGCATGCCTCCCGGTTAGCCGGCGCAGCGGTCTGCTCGCACGCCTCCCGTCGACTCACACGCTTGATCGGATGGCACCTGTCGATGAGAAGCGGGACGCGTGGCAGCACATAGGTCTAACGCCCACGGTTTGAATAGTGAAATCGTTCACGTTAACGTGGCAGGACACGAGACCGGGTCTGGCTGGTACGCCGTCGGGTGGTACCATTCGAGAATGCGAAAGAAGATAGCCTGAAACAGCAACGGTTGTTGGCTTTGTCGCATAACTTGATTTTATACAGTATTACGTTAAGTTACCTGCCTTTGGGTGCTTGACATGTGGGCCAGCCGCCCATTGGCCCCAGATGTCATGCACCAAAGGCACCTGCCAATAAGGCACTGAAGCTCAGTCCATTACGTTGAGTAGAGTAGAGGGAGTGGCTCGTCAACACGTGCATGAACGTTGACTCACTTACTGTTGGGTTTCATGCCTGCGATCTCTCTCTCCTCTCCATCAACCTTTAAACGCACGGGCACACACGAAGAGCGGCGCGAGCTTGCCGTGGTGTTATTATTAGTAAAAAAATGTTTGGAAAATAGATGAATCGCCTAGAACAAGAGACGTTGTGGCTGGTCGAGACGGAGCTAACCACACCTATCCTCCGTGCCACATTAGCATGATGAAGCTGTGTTGGTAGTGGGGTGTTTTCGACCGACTGGCTAGGTCCCGAGTTGTAACCATAGGTAGTACATCTGATACAGTATATTTTTACACGCACATTTTTCCTCCGTGCCGAGATGTGGCACACCCTACCGCGCGGTTTCTGGGTCCTCCCGGGTGATGCACGCATATTTTCTTCCTTGCCGAGACATGGGACGCCCTACCGCGCGTTTTCTGGGTCCTCCTCGGTCGTAGCGCCGAAGCAAGTAAATGAGTCATCAAATCACAAAAGCCCACCTTTCCCGCCGAGTACATCAGTGAAGCACAGTGGCTAGCTAGTTGGGCTAGTGCGACCGATTAGCTAGGCCGCCGCCACATTTGTTTTTTCACCCCTTATTTTCTGTCTTTGCCGGTAGGTAAATTTAAATATCCACCGCTGCGTTGCTTTGGTCTTTGGGTGCGGCAGGGATCGCCTCAACCACTTGCTGGACCATGTTGCCACGCACATTGTTGCGGCTGTGTGATGCCTACCGTCGTGCGCGAACATGTCGATCGTCGGGCTAAACCCGTTCAACCACCCCATCGACTTCAACGAGCTACGGCTTGCTGACCTGGTCTACTTCTTCACCTATATCTCCAAGGAGCTGAGCCGTCTCCGCGCGGTGGTGGGGCCGGAGCTG
The DNA here is from genome assembly GCA_039707655.1 of Elymus sibiricus. Classification (NCBI taxonomy): domain Eukaryota; kingdom Viridiplantae; phylum Streptophyta; class Magnoliopsida; order Poales; family Poaceae; genus Elymus; species Elymus sibiricus. Next base: position 128,800,530 of record CM077666.1, on the reverse strand, counting down.
GACAAGGAGGTGGTGCGGGCGGCCGTCGCCGTTGCCGGGCGAATCCTCTCCGGGCTTTGTCACCGGAATCCATGTGTACCATTGGACGCCGTCTTTGACGAGCTGGCTCCCGTCGACCGGGAGCGGGCTCTGCGGGCGGTGGCACCCTGCATCATCACCGTCGTGCGCCTGGAGAAGCAGAGGGACTTCGGTGGTGTTTAGGGATCCTCTGCATGGGCATTTCTCGGCGCAACATCACCATTGGATCAAACTCAGACGGTGCAGATCAGTCACCGTAGCACAAAGCACTATATAGATTCGTGCTTCATATGGTTCCTGTTTGGTGGAGTACTGTAGCACCGTACTCTCCATGTACTGTAGACCTATTACTGTTAACATTGATCTCACCGTTTCATTCTCGACCGGACAGTGAAAAAAGGGGCATGTTACACTACTGTTCACAGTTGACATGCGCACATGTCAACAGATGCCAGTCCTATAGAGACACCCTTCCGGAGCGGCTGCTGCCTCCATCCGTTGATTCTACTTCTACCACAGGACGCCTGTACGCCGAGGTACCACGGGATGGGAGGCACGTACACGCAGGGACCCACCCAGGACCGTATTCACAAATATTAGCGATATGTAAACCAAAAATCTGTTGAAACACTTGCAACAATATCCCTCAACACAGATTTATTTATAATCAGTTACAGTACAAGACATCAGTTTTTATCTTCATATCTTACTACACCAGCGGCAAGATTATAATAGTACTGATGTATGAACCACTGCACATGCCTAGTAGTAGGAGTACTAGTAGTGTAAGTTCAACTGGCTGCCGTGTTTCGCACTCCTCCGTCGTAAGAGTGGAAACACTTGCTGTAATCATCTATTTATTATTAAAAATAATTGAGAGGCTCACCAGAAAAAAGAAAATATACTAGAAAATCTCATATTAATTAGAAACATCTGATCGTTAATTTGGTGGACCTTATTCCCGTCAATGAACAATAACCATTGGATCTTCATTAAAAACGGGTGGACCCAGCACAGCCAACAGAATAACCCACGGTCTATTGTAAAAAAAAAAAACAGATCTAAACAAGACTCAGGATCACAGTGGTACTAAAGCACGTACGCAGATCCTCTCACCAAAAAATCTCAGGATCGCCAATGCCACCCTAAAAATCCCTACGCCTGGACCACGACAAAGGTTGGCTATGCTCTTGAAGACATCATCTACCTATAGCAAGCACCAAGCAGCACCTCGGCATCGTCTTCTTCCAACGGTTGGGAGAGCCCAAATCTTCTCCATTGATTCTCCTTGGTTGTCATCGGCTCAGTCGAGCAATCAGGCCACCTCCAGTAAGTACCATCTGCACATAATTACTCCATCAGGCAATCAGACCACTTTCAAAAGTACCATCCGCACAAAATTAGAGATCAAACTACCTCCAGTACTATAACATGTACAATTTTAGATAATTTACATGATTCATGTATATGAAATCAGCAATCAGACCACCTCCAGAGTAAGTACCATCTGCACATAATTACTCCATCCAGCAATCAGACCACCTCCAATAAGTACCATTCGCACAAAATTAGAGATCAAACTACCTCCAGTACTATAACATGTACAATTTTAGATAATTTACATGATTCGTGTATATGAAATCCAGTAATCTGCACATAGTTGGGGATCAGACTACCACATAATTAGGGATTAGACTACCTATGATTTAGTTGACTTGCATGTCACTACAATGCTATGGTAAATAATACTAACCATATATGTATGTGTCTTCACCTGATGATTGGAACTCTTCGTGCCAGGAATAGACCTAAAGTTCAATCTCTTATCAACAATAAGAACAGAATAGTCAGTGCAACACATGGCCTCAATTCAAGGTACGACAACGGCAATCAAATAGATTTTTATTAAGTTGAGCCCCAAGTTCCCCATGTGATTGTGATGTTACGGTCGTCATTGACATAAATTTGTCATCCTCAATTACAATCTTTTTTTAAACTAAACCTACGCTTTAGTTGACTTGCGTTTCACTACAACACTAGGGTAAATTTTCTCACTAAACCTATGTGTATTATCATGCACTTGGTTTACTTACTGTTCTGAATTACATTTCTAAACTTTACCCTTACATCATGCACGACTGCAGTATAGAAGCATCATTGTGTCTTTGCTTCTGCTTTGCACATCAATTATGCTATCAGAAAGTTCCAACAAAAATATAACAGCAATATCATAGTAGATGAAGATGGATACGCAGTATATAGAAGATAGATGATGGAATTTGGAAGATACATATAGAATGGGGAAGTCAATCTAGAAAACAGATACATAGTCCCATACAACAGAAATCTATGATCAAATACCAAGCATATATAAATGTCGAGGTCTGCAACATATCTCTATTAATAAAATACCTTTTAAATACATAAATAAATATGAGGACCATGCGACAACACTAATAGAAAATGATGAGATCAAGAAGTACCTCAAATGCACATACATATCAGGCAATGACGCATGTTGGAGTATATTTCAGTTATAAATGCAATTCCGAGATCCCGTCGAAAGGTTGCATTTCCACCTAGAGAATGAGCAACATGCCATTTTCTTAGATTATACCGATTTTAAAAGATCGTAAGGAAAGAAAGAATAGGAATCCTAACTTTAGGTTGTGGATGGAGACAAATAAGATGTGTGAAGAAGCCAGTGAATTAGCAAATGCTTGGTTCCCGTCACAATGGGTATGGAAGAAGATAGAGACAAAGTTGAGCAAAAGAAACAAAGGAAGATTAGTTGGAAGGATATAGTATGCCTCGACAGCAAGCGTTGACAAATACTGCATGCGAATTTGCATGTCGGATTCTTAATATTGGTGATGGAACAAATACATCATCAAAAGGTGAGGAATTGATTAAAATACCAAGTGACATGCTACTGAAGAAAGGAGATGATTCAAAAAAAATGTGGACAGATATCCAAATTTGCAAGAAAGGTACTGCCAGTGAGATTTCTTAGAAGAAAGAGCAATATTATGTCCAAGGAACGAAACAGTTCGCGACATAAACAAATATTTATAATGGATCAGCTACAAGGTGAAGAGATAACATATCTAAGCTGTGACACAGTATGCAAAGCAACAACCTTAAATGCTGAAATATATATATGTTATATCCAACAGAAGTCCTAAACAGCCTAACGTCCCCGGAATCCAAAATCACAAGCTAAAACTAAAAGTAGGCCTACCAGTATGGTCCTACGTAATTTCAACCAGAGTGCTGGGTTATGCAATGCTATAAGGATGACGATATTCAACCTGGAAGAAGATTCATCGAAGCACATATAATAACAAGAAAACAATTGGTTCAAAAGGTATATATATGTTCCAAGAATAGCCATGTCACCAAATGAATCAGCGTGGCCATTCGTTCTAGATTAGAATAAGTACATGAAAATTTTGTACACTACAAACTATCTACAAAATAATAACCAACGTATCAATGTTAACATGATATGGCAGGATGGATATGGTCTACTGGTATGCAGAAGTAATGGAAAGGTGTATCAACATTTGACGGAAACAGTTCATTAATACCAAACATCGATTCTATATTATCTAATATTTGAGGCTTATTATATAGTAGTACAACCCAATACTGAGAGCATCCGGGCATAGTTATATTTTGCATATAGAATGCGAATAGACCCATTTTACTATTCAGTTATTAAATTTCAATTTTTGTTTGTGAAATATATTAAAACTACACCTAATCACAAATAGACTAATTACTACCTCAATTTGTTGAATATGAATGGGGCTATGGGGGGCAAACAATACCGATGCCGGTCCCAGGCCCGGAAAAGGTGGAGGCGCATACAAAAAATAACATTTTTCACTGACAGGCATTACCTTAATTATATTGGTTCAGTAGTAAGAACACAGGAAAAGGATAAGAAAAATGGGAAATATGACATGAATAGGAAAAGGAAATATTTTGGACCTGCAGGTGAAGGAATGCTTCTGCTGTGGACGATAAAGACGACGTGCTGGCCTGCCTCGATTTTCAATAATATGAATGCGTCTTGTGAAGGATGAACTCAAACTGGATCGAAGCTGGCTACAGGAGACGATATCCACGCCCACATCGCATCAGCAACGGCACCGTCCAGACCGACGAGCTCGCATCCTCACTTGCGTAGCTGCTCCTCGGTCCCCTGTTAACACTCCGTCGCTGTTGACCGGCACAGGAGACCGACGAGGCGTACGAGGAACCAAACCAACCACCATAGACAGTCACCCCGTGGTTGCGCCAGCGGCCTGAGCTACGGGGGTGCGTGCAGGTGAGGATGAGCAAGGCCGCGGCAGGATAACTAATTACCACCGGTACAAGCTAGACATCAAGCCGGCGGCAGCAATCTGGGAGTCAGGGGAGAGAAGAAGGAAAGGAGAAAGGGGATCGGACAAGAGCAACGTCCGTGTGAAGGTGTGACTGTGACAGGAGATGTCTGACCGCTGTGTGCATCCGAGTGAGCCTCTTGGGCTGAAAGCCCAACTAATCATTTAGGTAGAAAAAGAATAATTTTACTAGAAACAACAGAAAAATGGGTGCTCAAAAAAAAAGGCTATGATTACGTACAGTGTGCAGCCCAACTAATCATTCAAGTGGAAAAAGATAATTTTACTAGGAACAGCACAAAGATCAGCTATGATTACGTACAGTGTGCAGTGTACATCAACAGAAGACCTAATTATTGAAGAGAATAGTACAATTAACAACTAAACCTAAAGGGATCCACTTGTCACAGAAGCAGTCTGGAATTATTTGTCCCTCAAAATATGTATTTAGCACTGAAAGAATATATAAATATGTTTAGCCTAAATTATATTTTTTTTCGTGCTACAATTTTTTTTAACATATCCATGCAAACATTTTGTATATTGACCATATGAAGAAAAAAATATGTAACCATTACAAATCACCCATATTTAGACTCAAATTTGATGCATATGGAATTTCTCGGAAAATCAATTTATATACTACACATGAAAGACTTTACTATGGTGTCATTGAACTGTCAAGCCGGCCCCACACCATGGAAAAGATCGTGCGGCCGCATGAGGCAAACCCGTGGGTTGGAGCACTTCATTCTAGAAGCCCATATTACATTTCAAAAGAAATGCCTATATATCCAGGAACGTGAAGGGTACCTCTTATCCTAAAAATCACCACTTGACGACAAGTCGAAATAATTGCCAAGTGTTTAATTTCTGTAACCTAACTTTGTTAAATACTAGCCCGCGCGTATGTGCGGGCCACTTCGCTAGTTTTTTTAAAAGAAACAGTGGACACGCTCTACCGCACGGATCCTCCTTGACGGTCGTCGGGAACCTTGCTACTCACTTTCGCCGACATGTGGGATAGCCAGAATCGGGGTCCACTTGCCATGCCCTAAATTACTCCGTACTAGAGTGCACAACTGCCCCAGAGGTGTTTGGATACTCTAACTTAGCTAGAGGTTAGAGTTTAGTTTCTAGCTCATGACTAACCCTGAACTAACTTTAGCCAAAGAGGTGTTTGGATGACAGGGTTAGATTGACAATAAATGCCCCAAGAGAACTAGTTATAATTAGCACCTCTTGGGTGGGATAGTTTTTTTTGGGTGGGTTATATGCAACTAGCTCAAACTAGCCCTCATGTTTGGATACTTTAGGGCTATTTGAGCCCAAACTAGCTCAAACTAACTCTAAATCATGGATCCAAACAGGGCCACGCGGTAGACTACCCCAGTCGAAGCGCCGCAGTAATGCCCAATGAGCCATCAAATCACAAAACCCGACCCTTGCAGCAGTAAAGTTGCACGGACGAAGCAACCATCATTTCACTCTTCTCCCTCATCTTCCTCTCTTGAAGAAAGCCCCAACTCGCTTCTCCCTCATCTTGTTCCTCATCTCTTCAAGAAAACCCCAACGTGCTTCTGCCATTGTTCTTCTCTCCCAAAGAAGGAAAGGTGAGCGCATCAATGGTGTTGCTTCTGGCCAAAGCCCGGTCTTGCAACCCCGCGACCGATCCTAACTCCCTCTCTGTTCTTCTTTTGGGTTTGTGATTATGGTTTCTTTTCTTTTATTTCTATTTGACAGTTTCTTGATGGACCCTGGAGCACCACCCGAAGTGATGTCTATGGCTCAGGCCAAAACCATCGAGGCTCAGGGTACGAAGAAACGCAAGCACCCCGCCGAGACTATAGCAGACAAGCTGAAGGCCATCGCCCTGTCCAAGCCCCCCTCTCCGGGATCCCTCGTTAAGCCAGTCCAGGTAATATCTCTTCTTGATGATCTTTTTGGCGATCTTGATCGTGTTTTTTCATCGAACTTGCATAGTGCTTGCTAATATACAAGGTTTGTGTAATGTACACGCAGTACTAGTACTAGTAGTACAACTTTCTGGGCGATCATGCATGTGATCTTTGTGTGCCAAATGACGGTTCTAAATGACTCTTTTGACCAAAACATGCGAGAGGTTGACATACATATGATTTTTGCACATAACACTGATTTCTTATAGATTACTTTCAACTACTTTATGAACATCAATGCTAGCTGTAGGAAATGCAAGATTTTAGCTCTCATGCCTTGGAAGAGAGTATAGTAGCCTCAGTAACTTGTGTTATCGATATTGCAAGTAATCCCTTTGTTCACAAATATAAGATGTTCTAACTTTTTTGTGTATCTCATGTAGACATGTTCTAGTGTCTTTGTTCACTCATTTCTGTGCTTATATGTAGTCTTATATGGAGTAAAATATCGAAAATCATCTTATATTTCTGAACGGAGGTAGTAATAAAATATTTGGTTTCTGTTTGAATTAGAACCAGGTCCACGGTGGATACGAAGTTCTCAAAGTCATGCCGTGTGAACTGGAAAACCTGAGGATGTGTTCTACTGCTAAAATATCGAGCTGATGTGTCCTTGTCTCCACGTGTCCTGAGCAAGTGTTTTCCTGTAGCATTGTTGTCAGGCGTGTTCTCGAGGGTGTACTTAACCACAACAATTTCCTAGTTGTTCCTTCGATTACGAAGGGTGTGGTTCTTGTAAAGCTTCCTGACAAATCTGATGCGGACTGTCTTCATCGGCATGTTTATGAGTGGAAAGACCACTCTGTTAGGTTCTCCAAGGTTGACGAGATGGTGAAGGTGCCGATAGACATCACTCACAAAGTCCATGGCCTAGTTAGTTATGTCGGGCACATCCCGTAGGTCGGTGGCAAGAAATAGTGTGCAGAGTTTAATTAGTGCAACTTTACTTGTCTGTAGTAAGTAATATTGTTTAGTACTTGATTTGTGTGTGCGAACCCTGTATGGTTTAGTACTGCCGCTTTTGTTGTGTGGTGAATCCTGAGAACAGTCTAATAGTCTATGTTAATGTTTGTCTACTCCAGTCCGTATATTTTGAAGTATCCAGCTCATCTTTTTTGTGAGGACGGTTTATCAATTATGGTTACAGTCCAATATATGTATGCATTGCAGGGTTTATCGCATCCACCAGGATTTCCAGTCCCAAGGATGTTCGGTCCATACGAGTTGTCACGACCTTTGGACTGTCCTGCTTGTGGGAGTAAGTGCGGGCCCTGCATGCCACCCGTAATAGGACGATCAACCTTCAATTTAGAACTTGAACATTGTGATATCCTGGTAAGGATTCACTCGTGTCACATCAAGTAAATCTTATTGATTTAGTGTCATGTTTTCTTAAATTTGCTGCAATTTTACGATACACGTTTTGCCATGTGACATTCGTTACAGAATAAACCGTTTGGTTTGCTCTATGATGGTAATTTTAGCAGGATTCACTTCTTATGACGTGTCAGTAATGAAGGCACTGTCCATCACTTATATTACTGGACACAATTGGATCAGTCTGTTGTTTGAGTACAATCTGAAGCCCTATGATAAACTGCAGTTTGTTTTAACAAACACGCCACAGTTAGTCCTTCTCACGTTTAAAAGAAGTGAAGAAAAAGACTGGATCCAGGTCACGGAGCCTAGCGAAGTTAGAAAGCTAAAGTATGAAATCATAGCAGACCAGAGACGATCGCTGCTATCTCGCACATCGGTACCACCTGCAGCTTCAGATCGAGCACCGACACCTGCTCCGACGGCACAGGCTCTAGCACTGACAGCGGTAGCAGCTCAGTCTGATCCACCAGAGGATTGGGCACCGACCGCGTCAGCGGATCAGGCTGATCTACTGGAGGATCGGGCACCGACACTGGCACCAGCTCCACAAGGAGCACCATCTCCGGCAGCAGCAGCGACACTACCAGTCACACCGCCACGGGCACCAGCAATGGCTCCGGCACCTGCACCAACAGTTGAACTTGCACTTGCAAATGCTCCGGCCCGTGCAGCGGCAACGGAACCAGCACTTGCACCGGCAACAGACTGGGCTGCAGTTCACACTGCATATACCAAAGTCCTTACAAAAACCGACATCTCCACCTTCTTGGTAAGCATTGGCAGCCCAAGTGCTTCGTTCTTTTTTTCTTTCCATGTTGTTTCACATGATTCACTGTGTTGATCTAACTGTTTGTGTATGTTTTCTTGTTTGCAAACAAAGAATTCCTAGAGCAACGAGGGAGTCGTTCAATAATCCGGGCGACCTGGCCAAGTTTCTCTTACAATGCACAGCCTTGGTGTGAATGAACCTGCTCAATATACCGTAAGTACAAAGGATGGTCGCATGATGATTGATGCTAAAGGATGGTCAAGGTTCAAAACTCTATCAAATCTTGCGGTTGGGGATGATGTCAAATCGAACTTTCTCGGCAAGGAGAGCTGGTCCTAATCAACTTCAAAATTCTTCTGGAGCAGCACGCAACTGCCAAACTGATCTATCCTCCGAGATCTTTTGATGTAATAATATGGCATGGTGAAACAAGTGTCCTGTGTGTATAAGTAGTACTACAGTATTATTTATCACGTAGGATATCATGAAAGAATTGCAACTCTGATTGCTGGTTAGGAACTGTCGTTCGATTTCATTCTAACAGCTGCCGTGCTTTATTTAATTTTCTGTATTCGCCTTGCGACAGCATCTAAAACCAGCGCCATACCGATCGCTTGCAATATTTACCAGATGAAATGTGTTGAGTTAGAACACATGGGCCCCCAAACATGCAGGCCCACCGGCCTGTGGACCAAAGTCCAGACCCGTCAGCCTATCTGATTATTTTATTCTCATCGGAACCCCATATTATGTTATATATATTCCCCTTGATTTTTTTATGTATGAAGTTGTGAAAAGATTTTTATATTTCTTTATCGAGGGAGTATCTCTCTATCAAAAATATATTTACGTGTAACTAGTTACTCCTGCCTTTCTACTTCCTTTTGCTGATATGCGGGGCATCTGCAACGGGGTCCACGTGCCATGCACCAAATTAGAGTGCACAACTGCACGGTAGACTCACCCCGGTCGTAGTGCTGCAGTAATGCCCAATGAGCCGTCAAATCACAAAACCCCCACCTTTTCAGCAGTAGCAGTAAGTTGGATGGACGAAGAAGCAATATTTCACTGGGACTGAATCCCCTTCTCCCTCGTCTGCTTGTTCAGAGAAAACCTCCTCTCGGTGATTGCTTAGGGTTTTCTCATGGAGGTACGAATTCTTCATCCATCCCCGATAAATCCTAGTCCCTTGGTCGCCGGTAATCCTAGGATGGCAGCCGCCGCCGTTGATGCATTTTTCTTCCTACTGAATGTAGTGTATTTCATTTGCAGTGCCCAAAGTGCGAGGACCCTACTGGTTTCTGTGCCCTTGGCGAGATGCCACACATGTTCCTTCTCATCCTAACACAGGATTTTAAAACGCGCACAGTATGTTCCTAGAATCCTCTTTTCTATCCGGGAGGGTTGGGGTTTTTGAACATGCTGTCGACTAATTTGGAAATTTGGATTGCTATATATTTGGATAAAAGGTACTAGTACCATGGTCAACACTGACGTGAAAGAGGAAATTATTTCTTGATTTGGATAGCGAATAAACTGTGTTCTCATATTATTTTTCCTGCAGTGCATCCCTTGCTTTGCCAGAACACATGTACTCAAGATGGTCGGCCTTGCCATAACTGAATACACCAGTTTAATGGTCACACTGAAGACATGCCATGGATATAAGTTCCCAGTTGGGTTCATGAACCAAGAAGATCACTACTTTTTTTATGGCTGAACTTGGATAAACTTTCTCATGTGTTACGGACTGAAAGTTGGCACATGAATGGTGATGGAAATAGCAGAACCTCGTCTCATCTTCACTGTGACCTTCCACCCCAACGTCGCTCCAGTAGTTCATCCATATTAGTTTTGTATCTGGTTGTTGCATGTTGCCTCGATTACTTCTTAATCCACCTATTCTGCCTAACTAATCACAATTTGACTTTAGAAGTAGCAACAATTTGTGATTCCCTTCTCTCACGAAGATGCTAGTTCTAACTAATATTTCTTATAATTGGTGGCACGTGTAGGTTATTACAAAGTTCAGGACACTACTCGTTTGTTATTTGATAAGAACTCGACTGTCACTGATGGCACTGAAGTTGACTGGGATGACATCCACTAGTTCCTACACTTTATTGATCATCTTGAGGTCCTTGTGGGGCGTTTCAATGGTGGAAGGCCACGTGGGATATGTGTGCCACTGGTGCACACGTTGAACAAATCCAACTGTGTCAAGAAACTTATGGTACGAGCTGTTTTCTGTTATATATGTTGTTCATAAACTCTTGCTTATATACAGTTTTACACTTGTGATCTTCTTGAAACAGAAACTGCCCAGTTTTATTGTTCCTATACAGATGCCTGACCATGGTCGGGTCAGACTTGCGCTTGGTCACAACATGATGTTTATGTCGACCTACTCCATTTCCCTTAGAGGTGAAAAGATACTTATTCATGGGTGGTCTCAAATCATGAAGGTCCGTCGATCTTGGGGAATAGGACAGAAGGTTATGTTCATGCTTTTCCATGGCTCTGAAGAGAATATCCTGTTTATTGACCACATTGCGAGATGAAGCCGCTTTCAGAAAGTTGTGGATGCGCGGTGTGGCGCCTGGGCCTTGTCCTAGGGCTTGGTGGCCTCACCCTTGGTTAACTGTAGGCAAATTAGCACTGTTCGAGGCGTGCTTTGTACGGTTGAGCCTGTATAAGTACTCATACTGCTTTCAGCTATCGTTGTTAAGTGCTCCTGCTGCTTTCAGTTAAGGTTGTTTAAGTACTTCTGCTGCTTTTACAGTCTGTCGTGTTTCTTCAGTCTCGTCTTCCTCCCGCCGCCAAACTCATACTGCTTTCAGCTATGGTTGTTAAATAGCAAATGGGCTGACTTGTGGGCCTATTAGTCAACAAACGATTCTAGCAGAAGTGACCGTTGGATGTCAATCCAACGGCCGTCGTACTTCTTCAATGTCTGATCTTTTTGCTCCAGCCGCCAAAGCCAGCGCCGGCGGGACCGCCTGCTCCCGCCCCCCGTGGCCGGCTGTGCTGCCGCGCAGGACTCACCACCCCTTCCTACTCCCACCGCTGGCGAGGCCATCCCTCTACTCACCCACATCCCTCCATTGTTGTGGCTTCGCCGCCTCCGGGTCATTCCCTTCCTGGGTCTCGCCGTCGTGCACCGCTTTGGTGTTCTCGGCACGGCATGGTCAACGTTGTCAACAAACGACAATATCGGAAGAGGGATGTACGTGGAGAGGCTGACAGTAGGGACCCACATGGTTCATGGCCGCACACAGGCAATTGCCACCTTATTACGCGAAAAAGAAGTAATCCTCCCCCTGACAGTTGGGACCCACCAGCTATATCTTCGAACGGAAGGAATTGCCTCCTTATAAAGCGAAAAATAATGATTGCTGCCCATGACAACTGGGGCCAACCATATTTGGAGGCTGACTTGTCGCCCTACTGACTTGACGCGTACGCAGGGCTTTGTCAACTTAGTCAACAAATGATTCTATCAGCAGTGACCGTTGGATGATAATCCAACGGTCATTCTGCTTCTTCAACCTCTGATTTTCTTGCTCCAGCCCCCGACGTGGGTCGGCTGTGCTACTGCTTCCCGTGGTCGGCTGTGCTGCCGCACAGGCCTCACCGCCCCCTCCTACTCCCACCGCTGGCCAGGCCATCCCTCTACTCACACACACCCCCTGTTATTCTGCGGCGACGGCAGCCTCACACCGCAGCCGAACTAGTCAACCCTCGTACTCCCCTCCGCGTCTTCCCCAGATCCGCGTCATTCCCTTCCTGGGCCTCGCCGTCGTCCACCGCCTGGGTGATGTCCGCGCGGCGTAGTCAATGTGGTTAACGAAAGATAGCCATCGGAAGACTACTGTACGCGGTGAGGCTGACAGCTGGACCCACAAACTACATCTTCGCACGCAAGGAAGTGCCTCCTTATTACGCGCAAAAAATGAATCCCGCCTGACAGCTCGGACCCACCATCTATATTTCGCACGCAAGGAAGTGCCTCCTTATCATCCCTGATAGCTGGGACCCACCCGGTCGAAGCGTACGTAGCGTTGTCTGTCTGGTCGCGAACGTGTACGTACATATTGGTCGATCGGACTCTCTGCAACGATGAACCGTGGCCGAGCAAGCAGCGGCACGTGTTGTAGTAAAGCCCCCGACGTAGCAGTTCAGGCACGTGTCGTAGTAAAGCCCCCGACGTGGGTCGGAACGGAGAAACAGAGTCGTGTTCATCGGGAGGCAACCGACTGGGTCGGAATGCGTCCTGTTCGACGGGAGCCAACCGGCTTGGACAGAACAGCCGAAACGGGGTCTGGCGTACCGCAGAACGGAGGAAACGGCCTTCTGTTCGACCGCCTACGGTCAAAACGGGATCCTGTTCATCGGGAGGGGTCTGGCGTACCGCAAAACGAAGGAAACGAACTTCTCTCCAACCGCTGATGATCGAAACGGGGTCCTGTTCATCGGGAGGGGTCTGGCGTACCGCAAAACGGAGGAAACGGACTTCTCTCCAACCGCCTATGGTCGAAACGGGGTCCTGTTCATCGGGAGGGGTGTGGCGTACCGCAAAACGTGACTCCACGGGATACTGTTCATCCACCGTCGACTTCCTCCAGCCTCCACCAGCCACTGTTCATCCTTGCCTACTGTTCATCCAGCCTCTACCGGCTACTGTTCATCTAGCCTCCACGGGGTCCTGTTCATCCACCCCAACCGGCTGGGTGTGTGGCGGCCTCCTCGGGGTCATGTTCATCCAGCGGCAACCGCCTACTACCACGAGGTCCTATTCATCTAGCGGCAACGCCTACACACGGCCGGGGTCCGATTCATCCAACCCCCGCCGAGAACTGTTCATCCAACCGGCTGGACTCATCCCCACACATCTCGACTCGTTCTACGTATGGCGCGCGCGGCAGCAACGGGCACTGTTCATCCAGAGGCAACCCAACACATCGGGTGGCTACGTCTCGCACGGGGGCTCGATCGGCTTCAGTATAAGCAGCAGCAGCAGCGATCGATCGCTCGGGTTCAGTTAGCAGCACCAACTGCGAAGGAATCGCTCGGGTTCAGTTATCAGCGAAGGGATCGATCGGCTTCAGTAAGAGAACGCCTCGCTTGGGTTTAGTTATAGTGAACATGGTGCCTCGCACCACACGCGCGCGTACGAGAGAGAAACGCGCAAACCACACTGCATTGGTCGGCCTCGACCACCCACCGTAACCGGGAACTCCGCGAAAATTTCCTCGGCCTCACTTCTACCACGATTTTTTATGTCATGAACGGCCCAAAGAATGTCATGCACGTGCGTCCCCGGCCCGCCCAGGACGAAAAGCCCATTTTCTGTCATGATTTTTTGTCATAGAAGTAGGATCCCACCACATCTATGATGATACGTGTCTTTGTCACAATTATCTTCATAGAAGTGTCATAACCATGACAGAAAAAAAATTCGTTCGGGCCATAATGTCATGGATGTGTCTTTTTTTTGTAGTGAAAGGCACCTGCCTATAAGGCACTGAAGCTCAGTCCATTACGTTGAGTAGAGTAGAGGGAGTGGCTCGTCAACACGTGCATGAACGTTGACTCACTTACTGGTGGGTTTCATGCATGTGATCTCTCTCTCCTCTCCATCAACCTTTAGACGCACGGGCACACACGAAGAGAGGCGCGAGCTTGCCGTGGTGTTATTATTACTAAAAAACTGTTTGGAAAATAGATGAATCGCCTAGAACAAGAGACGTTATGGCTGGTCGAGACGGAGCTAACCACACCTATCCTCCGTGCCACGTTAGCATGATGAAGCTGTGTGGCTAGTGGGGTGTTTTCGACCGACTGGCTAGGTCCCGAGTTGGAACCATAGGTAGTACATCTGATACAGTATATTTTTACGCGCACATTTTTCCTCCGTGCCGAGACGTGGCACACCCTACCGCGCGGTTTCTGGGTCCTCCCGGGTGGTGCACGCATATTTTCTTCCTTGCCGAGATGTGGGACGCCCTATCGTGCGTTTTCTGGGTCCTCCTCGGTCGTAGCGCCGAAGCAAGTAAATGAGTCGTCAAATCACAAAAGCCAACCTTTCTCGTCGAGTACATCAGTGAAGCACGGTGGCTAGCTAGTTGGAATAGTGCGACCGACTAGCTAGGCCGCCGCCACATTTGTTTTTTCACCCCTTATTTTCTCTCCTTGTCGGTAGGTAAATTTAAATATCCACCGCTGCGTTGCTTTGGTCTTTGGGTGCGGCAGGGATCGCCTCAACCACTTGCTGGACCATGTTGCCACGCACGTGTTGCGGCTGCGCCATGCATACCGTCGTGCCAGCATGACCATGTCGGCCGTCGGGCTAAACCCGTTCGACCACCCCATCGATTTCAACGAGCTACGGCTTCCTGACCTGGTCTCCTTCTTCACCTATATCTGCAAGGAGCTGAGTCGTCTCCGCGAGGTGGTGGGGCCAGAGCTGGACAAGGAGGGGGTGCGGGCGGCCGTCGCCATTGCCGGGCGAATCCTGTACGGGCTTCATCACCGGAATCCATTCATACCATTGGATGCCGTCTTTGACGAGCGGGCTCCCATCGACCGGGAGCGGGCTCTACGGGCGGTGGCACCCTTCATCACCACCGTCGTGCGCCTGGAGAAGTGGAGGGACTTCGGTGGTGTTTAGGCATCCTCTGCATGGGCATTTCTTGGTGCAACATCACCGTTGGATCAAACTCAGACGGTGCAGATCAGTCACCGTAGCACAAAGCACTATATAGATTCGTGCTTCATATGGTTCCTGTTCGGTGGAGTACTGTAGCACCGTACTCTCCATGTACTATAGACCTATTACTGTTAACATTGATCTCACCGTTTCATTCTCGACCGGACAGTCAAAAAAGGGGCATGTTACACTACTGTTCATAGTTGACATGCGCACATGTCAACGGATGTCAATCCTCCGGAGACACCCTTCCGAAGCAGCTGCTGCCTCCATCCCTTGATTCTACTTCTACCACAGGACGCCTGTACGCCGAGGTAGCACGGGATGGGAGGCACGTACACGCAGGGACCCACCCAGGACCGTATTCATGAATAGTAGCCGCTACGTAAACCAAAAATCTGTTGAAACACTCGCAACAATATCCTTCAACACAGATTTATTTATAATCAGTTATAGTACTAGACATCATTTTTTATCGCCATATCTTACTACACTAGCAGCAAGATTATACTCATACAGACGTATATGAACCACTGCACATGCCTAGTAGTAGGAGTACTAGTAGTGTAAGTTCAAGTGGCTGCCGTGTTTCGCACTCCTCCGTCGTAAGAGTGGAAACACTTGCTGTAATCATTTTTTAAGAAACACTGGACACGCTCTACCACGCGGAACCTCCTCAACGGTCGTCGGGAACCTTTCTACTCACTTTCGCCGACATGTGGGACAACCAGCATCAGGGTCCACTTGCTATGCCCTAAATTACTCCGTACTAGAGTGCACAACTGCACGGTAGACTACCCCGGTCGAAGCGCCGCAGTAATGCCCAATGAGCCGTCAAATCACAAAACCCGACCCTTGCAGCAGTAAGTTGGACAGACGAAGCAACCATCATTTCACTCTTCTCCCTCATATTCCTCTCTTGAAGAAAACCCCAACTCGCTTCTCCCTCATCTTGTTCCTCATCTCTTCAAGAAAACCCCGACGTGCTTCTGCCATTGTTCTTCTCTCCCAAAGAAGGAAAGGTGAGCGCATCAATGGTGTTGCTTCTGGCCAAAGCCCGGTATTGCAACCCCGTGACCGATCCTAACTCCCTCTCTGTTCTTCTTTTGGGTTTGTGATTATGGTTTCTTTTCTTTTATTTCTATTGACAGTTTCTTGATGGACCCTGGAGCACCAGCCGAAGTGATGTCTATGGCTCTGGCCAAAACCGTCGAGGCTCAGGGTATGAAGAAGTGCAAGCACCCCGCCGAGACTACCGCAGACAAGCTGAAGGCCATCGCCCTGTCCAAGCCCCCCTCTCCGGGATCCCTCGTTAAGCCAGTCCAGGTAATATCTCTTCTTGACGATCGTTTTAGTGATCTTGATCGTGTTTTTTCATCTAACTTGCAGAGTGCTTGCTAATATATACGAGGTTTGTGTAATGTACACGCAGTACTAGTACTAGTAGTACAACTTTCTGGGCGATCTTGCATGTGATCTTTGTGTGCCAAATAACGGTTCTAAATGGCTCTTTTGACCAAAACATGCGAGAGGTTGACATACATATGATTTTTGCACATAACACTGATTTCTTATAGATTACTTTCAACTACTTTATGAACATCAATGCTAGCTGTAGGAAATGCAAGATTTTAGCTCTCATGCCTTGGACGAGAGTATAGTAGCCTCAGTAACTTGTGTTATGGATATTGCAAGTAATCCCTCTGTTCACAAATATAAGATGTTCTACTTTTTTGTGTATCTCATGTAGACATGTTCTAGTGTCTTTGTTCACTCATTTCTGTGCTTATATGTAGTCTTATATGGAGCAAAATATCGAAAATCATCTTATATTTCTGAACGGAGGTAGTAATACAATATTTGGTTTCTGTTTGAATTAGAACTAGGTCCACAGTGGATACGAAGTTCTCAAAGTCATGCCGTCTGAAGTGGAAGACCTGAGGATGTGTTCTACTGCTAAACTATCCAGCTGCTGTGTCCTTGTCGCCACGTGTCGTGAGCAAGTGTTTTCCTGTAGCATTGTTGTCAGGCGTGTTCTCGAGGTTGTACATAACCACAACAATTTCCTAGTTGTGCCTTCGATTACGAAGGGTGTGGTTCTTGTAAAGCTTCCTGACAAATCTGATGCAGACTGTCTTCATCCGCATGTTTATGAGTGGAAAGACCACTCTGTTAGGTTCTCCAAGGTTGACGAGATGGCAAAGGTGCCGATAGACATCACTCACGAAGTCCATGGACTAGTCAGTTATGTGGGGCACATCTCGTAGGTCGGTGGCAAGAAATAGTGTGCAGAGTTTAATTAGTGCAACTTTGCTTGTCTATAGTAAGTAATATTGTTTAGTACTTGATTTGTGTGTGTGAACCCTGTATGGTTTAGTACTGCCGCTTTTGTTGTGTGGTGAATCCTAAGAACAGTCTAATAGTCTATGTTAATGTTTATCTACTCCAGTCAGTATATTTTGAAGTATCCAGCTCATCTTTTATGTGAGGACGGTTTATCAATTATGGTTACAGTCTAATATATGTATGCATTGCAGGGTTTATCCCATCCACCAGGATTTCCAGTCCCAAGGATGTTCAGTCCATACGAGTTGTCACGACCTTTGGACTGTCCTGCTTGTGGGAGTAAGTGCGGGCCCTCCATGCCACCCATAATTGGACGATCAACCTTCAATTTAGAACTTGAACATAGTGATATCCTGGTAAGGATTCACTCGTGTCACATCAAGTAAATCTTATTGATTTAATGTCATGTTTTCTTACTTTTGCTGCAATTTTACGATGCAGGTTTTGCCATGTGACATTCGTTACAGAATAAACCATTTGGTTTGCTCTATGATGGTTATTTTAGCAGGTTTCACTTCTTATGACGTGTCAGTAACGAAGACACTGTCCATCACTTATATTACTGGGCACAATTGGATCAGTCTGTTGTCTGAGTACAATCTGAAGTCCTATGATCAACTACAGTTTGTTTTAACAAACACGCCACAGTTAGTCCTTCTCGCGTTTAAAAGAAGTGAAGAAAAAGACTGGATCCAGGTCACGGAGCCTAGCGAAGTTAGAAAGCTGAAGTATGAAATCATAGCAGACCAGAGACGATCGCTGCTGTCTCGCACATCGGTACCACCTGCAGCATCGGATCAAGCACCGACACCTACTCTGACGGCACTGGCTCTAGCACTGACAGCGGCAGCAGCTCAATCTAATCCACCAGAGGATTGGACACCGACCGCGTCAGCGGATCATGCTATTCTACCGGAGAATTGGGCACCGCACCAACACTTGAACTTGCACTTGCATATGCTCCGGCCCGTGCAGCGGCAACGGAACCAGCACTTGCACCGGCAACAGACTGGGCTGCAGTTCGCACTGCATATACCAAAGTCCTTACAAAAACCGACATCTCCACCTTCTTGGTAAGCATTGGCAGCCCAAGTGCTTCGTTCTTTTTTTCTTTCCATGTTGTTTCACATGATTCACTATGTTGATCTAATTGTTTGTGTATGTCTTCTTGTTTGCAAACAGAGAATTCCTAGAGCAACGAGGGAGTCGTTCAATAATCCAGGCGACCGTGGCCAAGTTTCTCTTACCATGCACAGCCTTGGTGTGAATGAACCTACTCAATATACCGTAAGTACAAAGGATGGTCGCATGATGATTGATGCTAAAGGATGGTCAAGGCTCAAAACTCTATCTAATCTTGTGGTTGGGGATGATGTCAAAATCGAACTTTCTCGGCAAGGAGAGCTGGTCCTAATCAACTTTGAAATTCTTCAGTAGCAGCACGCAACTGCCTAACTGATCTATCCTCCGAGAGCTTTTGATGTAATAATATGGCATGGTGAAACAAGTGTCCTGTGTGTACTAGAATGTATACACGTGCAATGCACATCATAACAAAGTGGTTTTGGTAAAAGGAAGTAAGTCATCGAACCGCTAATAGACTCGAGGAAAAAAAGAAAATATAGTGATGTACAAATGGGATATTAGTTAATATTGTGAAGGTGGGAATTGGTATTCGGACCAAAAATATGTAGTGTTTCAGAAAAAATAAACATGTAGCATTCCTTAAAAAAAACTGTACACTACTTTCTCTTTATCTCCGTTCTCCTCCCAATCAATCTCGTCTGGGCTCAAATCATCATGCGCAAGTGGCAACATGGCCCATTAGGCACAAGATATGGCTTCTTTTTCTAAATGGGCCATGTGATTGTTCTGGAACATAGTAGAACCAGGAACAGTCTACTGTTCATGGCGAATCCTGTTTACCTTAGCCGTTGGATTTGGGAGACCGACGGTTACAATTGATCCTCTAGGTCCAGTTCAAAACTGATACACTATATAGTACTAGTATGTATACACGTGCAATGCACGTCATAACAAAGTGGTTTTGGTAAAAGGAAGGAAGTCATCGAACCGCTAATAGACTCGAGGAAAAAAAAGTGATGTACAAATGGGATATTAGTTAATATAGTGAAGGTGGGAATTGGTATTCGGACCAAAAATCTGTAGTGTTTCACAAAAAAATAAACATGTAGCATTCCTTAAAAAAACTGTACACTACTTTCTCTTTCTCTCCGTTCTCCTCCCAATCAATCTCGTCTGGGCTCAAATCATCATGCGCAAGTGGCAACATGGCCCATTAGGCACAAGATAGGGCTTCTTTTTCTAAATGGGCCACGTGATTGTTCTGGAACATAGTAGAACCAGGAACAGTCTACTGTTCATGGCGAATCCTGTTTACCTTAGCCGTTGGATTTGGGAGACCGACGGTTACGATTGATCCTCTAGGTCCAGTTCAAAACGGATACACTATGTAGTAGTATAGAAAAGTATAGATATAGATAAGTAGTACTACAGTATTATTTATCACGTAGGATGTCGTGAAAGAATTGCAACTCTGATTGCTGGTTAGGAACTGTCGTTCGATTTCATTCTAACAGCTGCCGTGCTTTATTTAATTTTTTGTATTCGCCTTGCGACAGCATCTAAAACCACCACCGTACCGATCGCTTGCAATATTTACCAGATGAAATGCGCTGAGTTAGAACACATAGGCCCGCAAACATGCAGGCCCACCGGCCTGTGGACCAAAGTCCAGACCCGTAAGCCTATATGATTATTTTATTCTCATGTGAACCCCATATTTTGTTATATATATTCCCCTTGATTTTTCTTACGTATAAAGTTGTGAAAAGATTTTTATATTTCTTTATCGAGGGAGTATCTCTCTATCAAAAATATATTTACGTGTAACTAGTTACTCCTGCCTTTCTACTTCCTTTCGCTGATATGCGGAGCATCCGCAACGGGGTCCATGTGCCATGCACCAAATTAGAGTGCTAAACTACATGGTAGACTCACCCCGGTCGTAGCGCCGCAGTAATTCCCAATGATCCGTCAAATCACAAAACCCCCACCTTTACAGCAGTAGCAGTAAGCTGGACGGACGAAGAAGCAATATTTCACTGGGCCTGAATCCCCTTCTCCCTCGTTTGCTTGTTTAGAGAAAACCTCCTCTCGGCGATTGCTTAGGGTTTTCTCATGGAGAAGCAGGTAGGAATTCTTCATCCATCCCCGATAAATCCTAGTCCCTTGGTCACCGGTAATCCTAGGATGGCAGCCGCCGCCGTTGATGCATTTTTCTTCCTGCTGAATGTAGTGTGTTTCATTTGCAGTGCCCAAAGTGCGAGGACCCTACTGGTTTCTGCGCCCTTGGTGAAATGCCACACATGTTCCTTCTCATCCTAACACAGGATTTTAAAACGCGCACAGTATGTTCCTAGAATCCTCTTTTCTATCCATGAGGGTTAGGGTTTTTGAACATGCTGTCGACTAATTTGGAAATTTGGATTGCTATATATTTGGATAAAAGGTACTAGTACCATGGTCAACACTGACGAGAAAGAGGAAATTATTTCTTGATTTGGATAGCGAATAAACTATGTTCTCATATTATTTTTCCTGCAGTGCATCCCTTGCTTTGCCAGAACACATGTACTCAAGATGGCCGGCCTTGCCATAACTGTATACACCAGTTTAATGGTCACACTAAAGACATGCCATGGATATAAGTTCCCAGTTGGGTTCATGAACCAAGAAGATCGCTGCTTTTTTTATGGCCGATCTTGGATAAACTTTCTCAAGTGTTACAGACTGAAAGTTGGCACACGAATGTTGATGGAAATAGCAAAACCTGGTCTCATCTTCACTGTGACCTTCCACCCCGACGTCGTTCCAGTAGTTCATCCATGTTAGTTTTGTATCTGGTTCTTGCATGTTGCCTCGATTACTTCTTAATCCACCTATTCTGTCTAACTAATCACAATTTGACTTTAGAAGTAGCAACAATTTGTGATTCCCTTCTCTCACGAAGATGCTACTTCTAACTAATATTTCTTATAATTGGTGGCACGTGTAGGTTATTACAAAGTTTAGGACACTACTCGTTTGTTATTTGATAAGAACTCGACTGTCACTGATGGCACTGAAGTTGACTGGGATGACATCCACCAGTTCCTACACTTTATTGATCGTCTTGAGGTCCTTGTGGGGCGTTTCAATGGTGGAAGGCCACGTGGGATATGTGTGCCACTGGTGCACACGTTGAACAGGTCCAACTATGTCAAGAAACTTATGGTACGAGCTGTTTTCTGTTATATATTGTAGGATCGAAAGTATGTCTAGAGGGGGGTGATTAGACTACTTGACCAAATAAAAATCTATCCTTTTCCCAATTTTTAGTTGTGGGCAGATTTTAGCAATTAGCACAAGTCAAGCAATCAACCTACACATGCAATTCTAAGAGTGTAGCAGCGGAAAGTAAAACATTGCATATGAAGGTAAAGGGAAGGGTTTTGGAGAAGGCAAACGCAATGGAGACACGAAGATTTTTGGCATGGTTCCGATAGGTGGTGCTATCATACGTCCACGTTGATGGAGACTTCAACCAACGAAGGGTAACGGCTGCACGAGTCCACGGAGGGCTCCACCCACGAAGGGTCTGCGAAGAAGCAACCTTGTCTATCCCACCATGGCCATCGCCCACGAAGTACTTGCCTCACTTGGGTAGATCTTCACGAAGTAGGCGATCTCCTTGCCCTTACAAACTTCTTGGTTCAACTCCACATCACGTCGAAGGCTCCCAAGCGACACCTAACCAATCTAGGAGACACCACTCTCCAAAAGGTAATAAACAGTGTGTTGATGACGAACTCCTTGCTCTTGTGCTTCAAATGATAGTCTCCCCAACACTCAAACAGCTCCTCACAGATTTGGCTATGGTGGAAGAAGGATTTGAGTGGAAAGCAACTTGGGAAAGGCTAGAGAACAAGATTTATGTGGTAGGAATGGGTTATCTTGATCTCAACACATGAGTAGGTGGTTCTCTCTCATATCTTGGTAGGTATGAGTGTAGGCACGATCTGATGGCTCTCTCTCTTGTGAAAGAGGGGGTGGAGGGGTATATATAGCCTCCACACAAAATCCAACCGTTACACACTATTGACACAACTCGGTGAGACCGATCAGAAAGACTCGGTCAGACCAACTAGTTCAAAATGTGAACGTTAGGAATCTCGGTGGGACCGACTGGAACAAACTCGGTGGGACCGATGTGCAATGGCTAGGGCAAACCGCATCTCGGTGGCGCCGATTGACTCATCTCGGTGAGACCAAAGTGAAACAATAGAGCAACAGAGAGTTGGTCAGGAAAACTCGGTGGGACCGATTGCTATCTCGGTGAGACCGAAATAATTGCAATAGGTAATAGAGAGTTTGCAAGGCCATCTCGGTGAGACCGAGAGCCGTATCGGTGAGACCGATTTGTTAGGGTTTCTGGCTATGGCTATGTCATATGAACTCGGTGGCTCCGGATGAAAGTGAATCGGTGGGGCCGAGTTGGAGTTTAAGGTTTTGACATATTTGGATGGAGAAAGTGATTGAGGGTTTAGGAGCAATATCACTAAGCATTTTGAGCAAGCAAGCCATTAAGCAACACCACATCCCCTTTTAATAGTATTGGCTTTCCTATGGACTCAATGTGATCTTGGATCACTAAAATAAAGATGAAGAGTCTTGAGCTTTTGCCAACATTTGTCCTTAGCATTTTGAGGGGTTCACATCTCCAATCCATGCCATGCCATTCATTGAACTTCCTAAAATATTTATCTTGAAAGGCTATTAGTTCAATGAGCTATATGTTGTTATGAATTACCAAAACCACCCGGGGATTAGTTGCACTTTCAATCTCCCCCTTTTTGGTAATTGATGACAACATATAGATCAAAGCTTCGACAAATGATAAAAGAATGAAATATATCGTCGCTTTGAGAAGTATGTGATAAGAAAGAGCTCCCCCTAAATTTGTGCATTATTAAAAA
Source organism: Elymus sibiricus (assembly GCA_039707655.1). Taxonomy (NCBI): domain Eukaryota; kingdom Viridiplantae; phylum Streptophyta; class Magnoliopsida; order Poales; family Poaceae; genus Elymus; species Elymus sibiricus. The sequence continues at coordinate 128,776,921 of CM077666.1, read as the reverse complement.
TTTGCGTTTGAATGCAAATGCACAACCGATTAGGATCATGGGTCACTCTTCCATGTCACATACATCTTGGTGGAGCGCGCAAAATGATAAGAATGAAATAACATGCACTCATCACCAAGGACATAAATGAATGGTCAAACAAGAATATTCTTGAGAGATAAGCATTAAGCATCACATGTAGCATAGTATGATCAATCACACATCCAGGCATAGTATCTCACGAGCATAAGCAAATAAGTAGCACAACCAAGCGAACAAAAGTATCAAGCAAATGAAACCAACAAAGCAAAAGACTCTCTCTCTCTCGAAGCCTATGATCTATATACTTTCTCCCCCTTTGGCAACAAGTTACCAAAAAGTTTGAAAACGTATAGTGCTATACGGCACTCTAGGCATGATCTCCGGGAGCTCCTGAAGGGGTCTTCTGGCTGGTTGCTCCGGTGTACGTAGATGGCGTAGAGAGAACTCCTTCTGCAAATGCTTCTGCTGATGTCTGAGGGGCTGGTGGAGTAGACACTGGAGGTGCATATGTGGCAGTAGCGGCAGGTGCAGAATGTGAAGTCCTGGTATCTGCAACTGGCATAGCTGTCGACCTCTGTGCTCTTGGCACACTCTCAAATCTGTCAGTTGTGGGTCTATCCTCATCACTATCCTTAGCAGCAGCTCTTGCTCTTTCAACATCTTTCTTGAGTTTCTCAACAATAGTTTGGACCTCTGTGACCTTCACATCTAGATCATAAAATTTTGTTTCCACAATCCGCTCTAGGCTAACTTGATTCTTGGTAAGGTTGGCCAGGCCTTGCTCAATCCTCTTGGTGGCCTCCAGCAGATAGGTCATTTGGTCACTCTTTGACTTGAGGCTAGAGATATTTTCTCTTGAAGATGAAGCGGTTTCTGCTTCCTTTGCTACTTTGGCTGCTCGAATTTTCTCTTGTGCTTGAGCAGAAGAAGGGTGTGAAGGATCCATCACAACCTCATTATCTTCAAATTCTGGTCTAAGTGGGAGATGCTCACTGTCTAGTAGATATGTGTCTGTACCAACTCTGGAGTTGATAAGCATCTGAATATGTGGAGCATATCCACAAGACCTCTTCTAGCCAGCAGCAGTCCTCTTGATTGTCTCAATAATCAAACTCATCACCTTGAATTTCTGGGGCACATCAAACAAATGTAGCAAGTTGATGGAGTGGCCATGAATCATCCTGTGATCCCCTGACTTAGGCAATATGGTATGCCTTAGTATAGTGTTGATTGTGGTCAGTCCAGCAAGCAAATGATAGATTGAACCAAACTTGTGAGTCTCCAAGTCTTTCTCTAGAATGGGCTTGTACATGTTGGACATAGAGTTGTGGTCATCCCTGGGCTTCCAATAGACATCAATATCATCCTCTTCCTCCTTGGGAGCACCAATGAGATCAGCCCATTCAGCAATAGTAGACTGGTATCTAGTGCCTTCAGTCATCCAAACAATCTTCCCATCTGGATAGAAGTGGGCAGTGGAGTAGAATTGCATCACCATCTCATCATTCCATTTGGTTAGCTTTTGTCCCACAAAAGCATCAGTTCCTGTCAGCCTGAAACTCTCATGAACATGGGGGAAATAGTCTTCATTTGCATCAATATATTTCCAGTCCACCCATTTCATGTCACAAACTATGGGCTTCTTGTCAAGCAAGACTGTCTCATAGAAATCCTGTTGTTCTTTGGTGTGGAAGCGATAGTCAACAACAGTCTTCCATCTCTCTGAGTATGGATCATGAGTCCTCCATCTCCTCAGTCTTGCATCCTTCCTGAGTTTCATGTTCTCAGCAACATCCCAATTTTTATTAAATTTGGATGTTAATAGAATCATTCAATGCATATCATATTTTATTGCATTTTGAAGTTTTGAAATATTCAAATAATATTTTCCACTCAAGAAAAACAAGTGAGGGGGGATAAGATGACTTCCTCAAATTATAAAAGAGTTGGAAATTTCATTTGAATATTTTTGAGGTTGTTGGAGTTTATTTGGTATTTATTTGAATTGCAAAAATTGCATTAATTGCATTAGGAAAAAATATTTTATTTTTTCTGTGCTTACTTTAATGTTCAGAGTGCTCTAGATATTCCAAGATAATTTTAGAAATTATTTTGGTATTTTTAGGACTTTGTTTGATTTGTTTTTGGGCTTTAGAAAGTCTCTGTAAATTAAAAAAAATAGACACATGCACACCCGCGCCAGGCCGGCCCAGCCAGCGCGCCAGCCAGCCGGCCCAGGAGCCAGCCAGCCAGCGAGGCAGCCGCTCCGCTCGGCCGAAACGGCCCAAGGCCCAGCACCCCGCCCCCACGCCCGAAAGCATTTCGCGCCGGCCGCCCGCCTCTCTCACTCGCCGCTCGCCTCTCTCTGACCCGCTGACCCGTGGGTCCCCCCGTCACCCCCAACCTCCCGCCTCACCCGCACGGGATAAACTCGCTGCGCGCACTCCCGCAACCGCCAGCCGCCGCCCCGCTCGGGATAACCCTTATCCCGTCCACCCCGAGCTCCCCAACCCCGTGCCTATAAAAGCCCCGACCCTAGTCTTCTCATCTCGCCATTCCGCTCCTCTCCACGCCGCCCGTAGCCGTCGCCGTCACCATTTGCATCTCGCTGGAGCTGCCGCTCGCCGTCGACCTCGCCGTCTTCTTCCCCGACGCCGGAACCCGCCGTCGCCCTCGTCGCTGACCGCTGCGGTGAGCCACCAACCCTCTCGCCCGTTCGATCTACAGTGGACGGCCCAGATTAGATCTGGCCGATCTTTTTTTTATGTTGCGAAGCGGTACTCGGTTAACCGCAGTTAACCGCGGTTTTCTGTAAACCACCGCATAGTTTTTTTTAATTATTAGCCGCACCGCTGGTTTTGTTATATATCGGCCGTCCGCCGTTTTAACCCAGTAGCGGACACTCTCCGGCCACTCGCGTAGCGCCACGAGGCCAGGGACTTAGATGCAGTAGTTTTTTTAGTTTAGTCCCTGATCTTAATCTAGCTATATCTTTTTAACCGTAAATCCAAATTAGATGAAACCAGCGGCATTTTCTTCGTTATGTTTAGATCTATCAAGTGGTATCATATTTGTAAGATTTTGCCATAGTTCAAATTTGAATTATTCAGATTTGAATTTAAACTTCAATTGGCCATATCTCATAAACCGTAGCTCCGATTAAGTTGATTCTTTTTGCATTATGTCACCATAGCCAAACCCTATCACCTGGACCATTGTCACAACATTTTCATGCACTTAGGATCTATCCATGTGTATTCTACTTAGTATGCCTAGTATGCACTATGCTTCACATCACGAATTTTGCACCACTTGTCACATGTTGTTTTGCACTTAGTATGATGTTGTGATAGTTAGATGTGTTGAGTGTTCATTTGGTTTTTCCGAGACTTTTTGCCTTGCTAGTTGTTTTGATTCTCTGAATGAATGTTTATGTGAGTTATTTATTTTTGACGATAGATTGTCCGGAGTGCGAGGCAGAGTACTATCAGTCTTTAGAAGCAAGTCAGCAGTACCAAGGCAAGTTCACATTTGATCATTCGTTCAATTACCTATGTTTTATATTATGCACTTAGTCCTTTTGTGGTAGGGTTGCATGGTAGGATTTATTGTTGCCAGATGGCTTTGCCGTTACCTAGTAGTTCATTTGTGGTAGGACTGATCTATATTTCCTTGTCACCACCGTGTAAGTTTATTTTTGCCACGCTAAATGTAGACGTGGTTTGGGAAGTGAACATGGTGAGACAAGAGTGATAAAGTAGTACTCAAGACCAAGACTTGTAAATGAACTACCTGGGCGGTATTTGGTTTGAACGGTGGCGAAGTAAAGTGGGGCACGCATGGTTAATCCATGGTGGTGCACCACTAGTGGTTGGCCGCCCAGGCTCAAAGGGTTCAATCATATTTTCATACCTAGAAGCTTACGTGTGCAGTCGCAAGCCAATATGGGATCTGGCTTAGTCGAGTAGTTAGTGTGACCCCTTCCGGGATGGGCTAGCAGATGTAGAATGAGTAGGTGTACCGGCCTGTCCGTGGGTTAAGGGGGAGTACTTTCGAAAGGCTATGTCTCGATCCTCCAATCAAGGATGTGGTCGAGTCTTGTGGGGAAAAGTGCGCAACCTCTGCAGAGTGTACAAAACTAATCATGATTAGCCGTGTCCCCGGTTATGGACATTTTTGAGCTTTAGTTGTGGAAATACTGTGAGATCTCATCACCTTAATTAAACAGTTGGGTTAAAAGTGATAACTTTGGGAACGGATCGAGTTGGGTTTGCCAACTCATCCTATGATATCTTCATAGTTGTAGAACAATTACTTTGCAATAGGGAAAAACTAGCTTTATGCAAAATTTCAGACTTAGAGCTTCCACCAGCCAAATTGTATGTATAATAGGTTCATTAAAATTTGATGTGACTTGCCAGTACATTCAATGTACTGACCCATGTGGCTGCAACTTATCACGTTGCAGATATATCTGATGAGGAGTAAGGTGCGAATAGGTCGATGTTCTACACTTAACTTTGCTCGTGGAGTTGGAGTCATTTACTTTTGCTTCCGCGGTATTTGATTAATGGCCTTATGCCATATTATTGTAATAAATGTATTTGCTCCTGGACTATTCGATGTAATAAAGATGTGTGTTATTTCTGCTATTTCATCGAGTACTGTGTGTGCTAGCAAGTCTTTCCAGGGACTAGCACGGTAAGCACAGAGACCTCGACTCTTTTTTTGGGTCAGGTTGTCACAAGATGGTATCAGAGCACACGTTGACTGTAGGACGCGACCCCTAGAAAATGGAAAGCCATAGGATGAAAAATCTATTTTAAAATTTTCCCTATATATCCGTTGGTCTCGTACTTTTCTCTACTTCAATACTAATTTCTCCTCTCTTCCAAATGTAGATGTCGGCCGCCATTATCGAGTTTGAGCAGCCCGATGAGACCATGCCCTTTGGTCGGCAGTTGATCAAGATTGTGAAGCATCTGAAGATCGCACTGCCCACTCTCACCGGGACCTTCACTGCCCCCCTGCCCAAGGAGACTTGCTGGAGGATCGATGTCCATATCCCTGGACGCACCATCGGAGATCACACTGAGCCCATCGACTTGTACTTTGAGTTTGGATCATGGGGCTTGGGCAAGGGCGTTGCCGCTCTCATTGCTCTTGGCCGCATCCGGGAGGAATATGCTGAGGAGCTCAAGAGGACCGCCTATGTCATGTACGCGCGCCGTGACGCAAATGGAGATGTGGTGCACACCCTGGAGGACGAGACGAAAGCGTCTCATATCCAGGACTTGGAGGAGCATATCCGCATGCTAGAGGTGGAGATGAGTCACAGCCTGATCGTCACTAGGAACCTCATGACTTGCAAGGCGGAGCTAGAGGAGGATCTCCAGGACGCTCGCATCGAGCACGAGGGAGAGCTGGACGCACTGCAGGAGAAGATCGACAACCTAAAGCTTCATCTTGAGGAGGCCGAGGAGAAGCTGGATGAGGGAGAAGACATTCAGGAGGATCACTCATTCGGTGCTTATGTCAGCCAGGAGAAGGACTAGGGTGACGAGCTTGGAGATGCAGACACTGATAGTGATGCAAGGTCACCCGACATCGACATGGAGGATCTGTCGTCATCCGATGAGAGTTAGATTTTAGTCCACCATGAGAGTTTAGGGATTCGATTTCGATTTCGTTATTCGATTAGTTTATTCATTTATGAGACCATGTCAAATCTTATGACATGGCTTATTTTAGGTTGATGATTTGTGTGAACCCTTTGTTTGAAATTGAATTGGAGTGATTTGAAGTTTTATTGCAATCATTTGCATATGGGTAGTGTGATTTTCTCATTAGACCCTTGTTCTATTCTAATTTCTCACCCATTCTAAACCCATCAGATGCCTCCGAGACGTGACCCGGTGACCAACTTCCCACTGGAGCTCACACAGTTGATTCAGAACCAGAATGCCCTTATGCAGATGCTTATCTAGAACCAGAATCAGAACCAGAACCACAACAACAACCTGCCGCCGCCACCCCCAATTGACAGTCTTACTTGTTTTCTGAGGCTGAACCCACCTGTGTTCTCCAACAGCACGGAGCCGATTGTCGCTGATGACTGGCTTTGCAAGATAGGAAGGGAGCTTGCCACCGCAGGGTGCAATGATGCAGAGAAGGTGATGTTTGCCGCTCACCAGCTTGATGGACCAGCAGCTTCATGGCGGGAGAACTACACCGCCACTTACCCCATGGAGGGTGTGACTTGGGCCCAGTTCCAGCAGGCGTTTTGCACTGCACATGTCCCAGCTGGAACTATGAGTCTCAAGAAGCGGGAGTTCCGCAACCTGCGACAGGGGAACCATACAGTGGGAGAGTATGTTGATGAGTTCAGCAAGTTGGCCCGCTATGCTCCAGGAGACGTGGCCACAGATGCAGCCAAGTAGGAGAAGTTTCTGGAGGGGCTGAATGACGAGCTGGGAGTACAGTTGATTGTGGCATCTTTTAATAACTATCAGGAGTTGGTGGACAAGGCTACCATTCTCGAGGGCAAGCATCAGCAGATCGAGAGCCGCAAGAGGAAGTATGGTCATGGCAAGTTTCAGTCTGGAGCTCAGCAGAAGCCCCGATACACCCCGTACCCGGGATATGCAGGTTCAGGATCCAGTAAGTTTGGAGGGCACAACCATCATAACCATGGTGGTCATATTCAGCATGGAGGCAATGGTCACAACCACAATGGCCACAAGAATGGCAATGGGAATGGAGGAAACGGCAACAACCAGCGTCCCAGCCCTGCTACACCAGTGAGGAAGGACCTCAGTCACGTCACCTATTTCAAGTGCAAGAAAACAGGGCACTACTCCAATGAGTGTCTCGAGGCGCAGAATGGAAATGGCAATGGGAGTTCTGGAGGCAAGAAGCCTAATCCTTTCACTAAGGGGCATGTGAATCATGTCAATGTGGAAGAAGTTTATGAGCAACCGGATGCAGTGATTGGTAAGTTCTTGGTTAATTCATTTCCAGCACTCATTCTTTTTGACACTGGTGCATCACATTCATTCATATCGAGGGGATTTGTGAATAAGCATAAGTTGACTACCGTAGCTCTTAAGTCACCTATCCTAGTGAGTTCCCCGGGAGCAGAGTCTATGGTTAGTCAGGGATGTTTCCAGTTACCTTTGAACATAGGGGGACATGTTTTTCCCACAGACATGATCGTGCTTGAGTCGCAAGGATTGGATGTAATCCTAGGCATGGATTGGTTGTCCAAGTATGAGGGGAGTATTGATTGTGCCAGTAGATCGATTCTTTTGACCACCCTAGTGGGGAAACGGATCAAGTATGTGTCCAGGTTTAAACCCAGGAGGAGTCAGGTCAACTCTCTTACGGGAGTTGACCAGGAGGAAGTACCGGTGGTGAAGGATTATCCTGATGTATTTCCGGAGGATTACCAGGTATGCCACCCGATCGAGAGATTGAGTTTTTGATTGAGCTACTGCCAGGCACAATGCCTATCTCCAAGAGGCCGTATCGGATGCTTGTTAATGATTTGGAAGAAGTCAAGAAGCAGATTAAGGATTTTCTAGATAAAGGGTATATTCGCCCAGAGTTCATCACCTTGGGGAGCCCCAGTGCTCTTAGTGGAGAAGAAGGATGGAACCTTGAGGATGTGTGTGGATTATCGCTCTTTGAACGAGGTTACTATCAAGAACAAGTATCCTCTGCCGATGATCAATGACTTGTTTGACTAGCTAGAGGGAGCAAGTGTTTTCTCCAAGATTGATCTTCGATCCGGTTATCACCAGTTGAAGATCCGTGAGAAGGATATACCCAAGACAGCTTTTACCACGAGGTACGGGCTTTATGAGTATACAGGCATGTCCTTTGGTTTGACTAACGCCCCTGCCTATTTTATGAGTATGATGAACAAGGTATTCATGGAGTTCTTGGATAAGTTTGTGGTGGTATGCATTGATGATATATTGGTATACTCCAAGAATTAGGAGGAACATGCTGAACATCTGCGCTTAGTTCTGGAGAAGCTCAGGGAACATCAACTTTATGCCAAGTTCAGCAAGTGTGAGTTTTGGCTAAAGGAAGTGGGATTTCTTGGTCATGTTGTGTCAGGTGAAGGGATTGCAGTGGACCCTTCCAAGGTTGAAGCCGTCACGGAATGGAAGGCACCCACCTCAGTCAGTGAAATTCGCAGTTTCCTTGGACTTGCCGGATATTACTGGAGGTTTATTGAGAATTTCTCCAAGATTGCAAGACCCATGACAGAGTTGTTGAAGAAAGACACCAAGTTCGTTTGGACTGAAGAGTGTGAAGCCAGCTTTCAAGAGTTGAAGAAGCGTTTGGTTACGGCCCCAGTGCTAGTTCTGCCTGATATACACAAGGACTTTCAGGTGTGTTGTGATGCTTCACGTTAGGGACTTGGAGGTGTTCTTATGCAAGAGGGAAATGTCGTATCTTATGCCTCACGTAAGCTTCGACCTCATGAGTTGAACTATGCCACGCATGATTTGGAGTTAGCAGCTGTGGTGCATGCACTCAAGTCGTGGAGACACTATCTTATTGGGAATCACTGTGATGTTTACACGGACCACAAGAGTTTGAAGTACATCTTCACGCAGAAGGAGTTGAACCTCAGGCAAAGGAGATGGTTGGAACTTATAAAGGATTATGATATGAGTCTGCATTATCATCCAGGAAAAGCCAATGTAGTGGCGGATGCTTTGAGCCGTAAGAGTTATGTCAACACCCTTACAGCAGGAGGTTTGCCCCAGGAGTTGTGTGATGCATTGAGAGACCTTCAGTTGGAAATAGTTCCATGAGGATATGTTGCTGCACTCGAGATTCAGTCTACTTTATTGGGAAATATCAGAGAAGCATAGAAGTTGGATAAGGGAATTGCCGAGATAAAGGAAAATTTGAGCAAACGGAAAGCGGAAGGATTCCGTGAGGACGAGCATGGAACCGTGTGGTTTGGGCAGCGTATTTGCGTGCCCAATGACCCAGATATCAGGAAGTTGATTCTTTAGGAGGCACATGACTCGCCATATTTGATACACCCAGGCAACACCAAGATGTATCTAGACTTGAAGGAAAGTTTTTGGTGGGCCGGTATGAAGAGAGAGATTGCTGAGTATGTGGCAATATGTGATGTATGTCAGCGAGTAAAGGCAGAGCATCAGAAGCCAGCAGGTTTGCTTAAGCCGTTACCGATACCTGATTGGAAATGGGGCAGACTTGGTATGGATTTTATCATGGGATTACCCAGGACTCGTTCAGGTTATGACTCCATTTGGGTAATAGTTGACCGTTTGACCAAGGTTGCTCACTTCATTCCAGTAAAGACCACCTATACAAGTGCTAAGCTGGCAAAGATATATATGACCAGGATTGTATGTCTGCATGGAGTTTCGAGGACCATCGTATCAGACAGAGGAACACAGTTTACCTCAAAGTTTTGCCATCAGTTACATGAAACTTTGGGTACCAGGCTAGAGTTCAGTACAGCCTTCCATCCGCAGACAGACGGACAGACAGAGAGAGTCAACCAGATTCTGGAGGACATGTTGAGAGCTTGTGCGCTAGACTACGGGTCTAGTTGGGATGATAACTTACCTTATGCCGAGTTCTCATACAACAACAGCTATCAAGCCAGTTTGCAGATGGCCCCTTTCGAGGCATTGTATGGGAGGAAATGCAGGACACCTTTGAGGTGGGATGGAGTTGGAGATCACAAATTGTTCGGACCAGATTTGATCAGGGATTCTGAGGAGAAGGTCAAGTTGATCCGTGATAGACTCAAGATAGCTCAGTCCAGACAGAAGAGTTATGCCGATGCTAAATGCAAGGAAGTGATCTATGAATTGGGAGATAGAGCTTATCTTCGAGTGTCTCCACTTCGAGGTATTAAGAGATTTGGAGGCAAAGGGAAGTTGGCACCATGATTTGTGGGGCCATACAGAGTTCTGGAACGCAGAGGAGAGGTTGCATATCAGTTGGATTTACCAGAGGCTTTGTCAGGAGTTCATGATGTATTCCATGTTTCCCAGCTGAAGAAATGTCATGCAAAGATGGCCGATATTCCTTTGAGAGATACAGTGCCACTGGAGGCAATTCAGTTGGAGAGTGATCTGACTTATGAGGAGAAGCCTGTTAAGATTCTTGAGACTGTAGAGAGAATCACTCGTACCAAGATCATCAAGTTCTGCAAGGTTCAGTGGAGTCACCACACCGAGGAGGAAGCCACTTGGGAACGAGAGGAAGATCTCAGGCAGGACCATCCGCACCTTTTTGCTGTCCAACCCAAATCTCGAGGGCGAGATTCATCTTAAGGGGGGTAGGTTTGTAACATCCCAATTTTTATTAAATTTGGATGTTAATAGAATCATTCAATGCATATCATATTTTATTGCATTTTCAAGTTTTGAAATATTCAAATAATATTTTCCACTCAAGAAAAACAAGTGAGAGGGGATAAGATGACTTCCTCAAATTATAAAAGAGTTGGAAATTTCATTTGAATATTTTTGAGGTTGTTGGAGTTTATTTGGTATTTATTTGAATTGCAAAAATTGCATTAATTGCATTAAAAAAAATATTTTATTTTTTCTGTGCTTAGTTTAATGTTCAAAGTGCTCTAGATATTCCAAGATAATTTTAGAAATTATTTTGATATTTTTAGGACTTTGTTTGATTTGTTTTTGGGCTTTAGAAAGTCTCTGTAAATTAAAAAAACAGACACATGCACACCCGCGCCAGGCCAGCCCAGCCAGCGCGCCAGCCAGCCGGCCCAGGAGCCAGCCAGCGAGGCACCGCTCCGCTCGGCCGAAACGGCCCAAGGCCCAGCACCGTGCCCCCGCGCCCGAAAGCATTTCGCGCCGGCCGCCCGCCTCTCTCACTCACCGCTCGCTTCTCTCTGACCCGCTGACCCGTGGGTCCCGCCGTCACCCTCAACCTCCCGCCTCACCCGCACGGGATAAACTCGCCGCGCACGCTCCCGCAACCGCCGGCCGCCGCCCCACTCGGGATAACCCTTATCCCGTCCACCCCAAGCTCCCTAACCCCGCGCCTATAAAAGCCCCGACCCCCCTCTTCTCATCTCGCCATTCCGCTCCTCTCCACGGCGCCCGTAGCCATCGCCATCACCATTTGCATCTCGCCGGAGCCGCCGCTCGCCGCCGACCATTTCGTCGCCGTAACCCACTCCGGGCCCCCTTTCTTTTTGTCATTCGTATGCCCGGGTCATTGCGCTTCTTGATGACACCGTGGTTGCACCGCAGCTCGCCGAAGTCGATGCCTCGCCGGAGCCGCGCCCTCGCCAGAGCATCGGAGGCTGCCGCAAGCCACTGCCCGACTCCGCCGTCGTCGAGGGACGCCGCCACCACCATCGGCTCCGCCTCATCGCCGTCGACCTCGCCGTCTTCTTCCCCGTCGCCGGAACCCGCCGTAGCTGCCGCCCCCATCACCGCCCAACGCTGCGCCGCCGTCGCCCTCGTCGCCGACCGCCGTGGTGAGCCACCACCCCTCTCGCCAGTTCGATCTAAAGCGGACGGCCCAGATTAGATCTGGCCGATCTGTTTTTTATATTGCGAAGCGGTACGCGGTTAACCGCATTTAACCGCGGTTTTCTGTAAACCACCGCATAGGGTTTTTTTTTATTATTAGCCGCACCGCTGGTTTTGTTATATATCGGCCGTCCGCCGTTTTAACCCCGTAGCGGACACTCTCCGGCCACTCGCGTAGCGCCATGTGGCCAGGGACTTAGATGCAGTAGTTTTTTTAGTTTAGTCCCTGATCGTAATCTAGATATATCTTTTTAACCGTAAGTCCAAATTAGATGAAACCAGCGGCATTTTCTTCGTTGTGTTTAGATCTATCCAGTGGTATCATCTTCGTAAGCTTTTGCCATAGTTCAAATTTGAATTATTCAGATTTGAATTTAAACTTCAATTGGCTATATCTCCTAAACCGTAGCTCCGATTAAGTTGATTATTTTTGCATTATGTCACCGTAGCCAAACCCTATCACCTGGACCATTGTCACAATATTTTCATGCACTTAGGATATGTCCATGTGTATTCTACTTAGTATGCCTAGTATGCATTATGCTTCACATCACGAATTTTGCACCACTTGTCACATGTTGCTTTGCACTTAGTATGATGTTGTGATAGTTAGATGTGTTGAGTGTTCATTTGGTTTTTCCGAGACTTTTTGCCTTGCTAGTTGTTTTGATTCTCTGAATGAATGTTTATGTGAGTTATTTATTTTGACGATAGATTGTCCAGAGTGCGAGGCAGAGTACTATCAGTCTTTAGAAGCAAGTCAGCAGTACCAAGGCAAGTTCACATTTGATCATTCGTTCAATTACCTATGTTTTATATTATGCACTTAGTCCTTTTGTGGTAGGATTGCATGGTAGGAGTTATTGTTGCCAGATGGCTTTGCCGTTACCTAGTAGTTCATTTGAGGTAGGACTGATCTATACTTCCTTGTCACCACCGTGTAAGTTTATTTTTGCCTCGCTAAATGTAGACGTGGTTTGGGAAGTGAACATGGTGAGACAAGAGTGATAAAGTAGTACTCAGGACCAAGACTTGTAAATGAACTACCTGGGCGGTATTTGGTTTGAACGGTGGCGAAGTACAGTGGGGCACGCATGGTTAATCCATGGTGGTGCACCACTAGTGGTTGGCCGCCTAGGCTCAAAGGGATCAATCATATTTTCATACCTAGAAGCTTACGTGTGCAGCCGCAAGCCAATATGGGCTCTGTCTTAGTCGAGTAGTTAGTGTGACCCCTTCCGGGATGGGCTAGCAGATGTAGAATGAGTAGGTGTACCGGCCTGTCCGTGGGTTAAGGGGGAGTACTTTCGAAAGGCTATGTCTCGATCCTCTGATCAAGGATGTGGTCGAGTCTTGTGGGGAAAAGTGCGAAACCTCTGCAGAGTGTACAAAACTAATCATGATTAGTCGTGTCCCCGGTTATGGACATTTTTGAGCTTTAGTTGTGGAAATACTGTGAGATCTCATCACCTTAATTAAACAGTTGGGTTAAAAGTGATAACTTTGGGAACGGATCGAGTTGGGTTTGCCAACTCATCCTATGCTATCTTCATAGTTGTAGGACAATTACTTTGCAATAGGGAAAAACTAGCTTTATGCAAAATTTCAGACTTAGAGCTTCCACCAGCCAAATTGCATGTATAATAGGTTCATTAAAATTTGATGTGACTTGCCAGTACATTCAATGTACTGACCCATGTGGCTGCAACTTATCACGTTGCAGATATATCTGACGAGGAGTAAGGTGCGAATAGGTCGATGTTCTGCACTCAACTTTGCTCGTGGAGTTGGACTCATTTACTTTTGCTTCCGCGGTATTTGATTAATGGCCTTATGCCATATTATTGTAATAAATGTATTTGCTCCTGGACTATTCGATGTAATAAAGATGTGTGTTATTTCTGCTATTTCATCGAGTATTGTGTGTGCTAGCAAGTCGATCCAGGGACTAGCACGGTAAGCACAGAGACCTCGACTCTTTTTTTGGGTCGGTTCGTTACATGCATCCTTCCTGAGCTTCATGTTCTCAGCAACAGGATGATCATCATTGTGATCTGGAATCTTGGGCTTCAATTTCCTGAGCACTAGTGGCTCATCATCAGATTGTTGAACTTCTGGCACTGGGGCCTTGTTCTTCTCAGCAGCTGACGCATTCCTTATTATTCTCTTGGGTTTGGAGGCTTGATCTGGAGCTTTTGGCTTGGACTTGGAGGGAGCAGCATCAGTCCTAATGGCATCAGCCATTAGCTTTTGAGACTTGGCAGGGGTGCAGCTGGCTCTTCCTCCTCTTCCATCATGGAAGGTCTTCCAATCACTGTTGCAGTGGTCTTTCTCATTCTCTTCTTTTTCTTGCTTGCAGCAGCAGTTTCCTCTTCTTCTTCTTCAGAAGTTGTGTGTCTTTCAAATTCAGCCATAGGGTCTGCAAGTTTGCACCATCTGCCTTTCTTCCTCTCAGGCTTCTTCTGTGGAACTTTCCTCATAGCAGTCTTTTCTTTGGCAGCAGGCTTAGAACTTGCAGGTGTGCCATACTCCTTTCTCACTACTGTTTTCTTGGGGGCAGCCTCACTGGCAATAAAATCCTCATCCTCACTGTCTGAGGTTCTTTTCTTTCTCCTTGACCTGGTGGCAGCTTTGGGCAAATCTGGAGAGCTCCTTTCTCCTTCATAGAAATGCTCTTCTGCACTAGAGCCTTCACTGAGATTGACATTCTGCTCTGACTCATTCTGGCTGTCACTGGCACTTGACATGTTGCTAGCAGACCCTGTGAATAGTTGGGTATAGGCAGAGTAGATGAGTATCACAAAAATGCAGCTGGTTTTGTAAATTAATTGAGTCAAAACTTAGTTTTAGTTTTCTGCAGAAAGCATTTTGGAGCTACCGGTATGAAAGTCTCGGTGACACCGAGCATAAACAGAGTCTAAACATGCAAGATCGGTCAGACCGAGTTGCAGTTCGGTGACTCCGAGATGCTAGGGTTTCACTGAGAATTCGCTTTCGGTCTCACCGATTAGTACGCTTTGGTCAGACCGAGTTGTACTTAGTGCAATGGCCAGAGCCAATCGGTGGGACCGAAAACTACATTTCGGTCGGTCCGAGATGAGTTTAACGGAAACTTAACCCTAAGATTTTGCATCAAATCTATTCTAACGGAGTTTTTCTGTGGATAGAAGGATCTCATTCGTGGCAAGAAACTAGGCATTGACTTTGTGCTAAGAATCAGAGGGGGAAATAGTCACAAAGTAATCGAACCATACCCTAACTTGGTGATGGCTCGCTACGGCGGCAATGGCGGAGTACATTCCCGTTGACGGTGACGGAGACCTGTGGTGGAGACGCACAGGCGAAGACGGCGACGATCCGGAGAGCAAGGGGCCGCAGCAATAGGGCACGGGCTCGAAGGGTTTGAAGTAATTTTCAACCGAACGGGTCCGCAGAGTATATATACCCATGTGCTGTCGGTGGCACCGAATGGAATGTTTTGGTGGCACCGAGATGCAAAACTGCGTACAGTCATTGCAACTCGGTGAGACCGAGTCATTCTAATCGGTAGCACCGAGATGAAAAATTCAGATCAGTCTAGTGCTTTCGGTGTGACTGAGTGTGAGTGAATTGGTCTGACCGAAATGCAATAGAGGGTTTTGGAGTGCAGCCGTTGACGGATCGGTGGCTCCGAGTGCTCCTCACTCGGAGGGTCCGAAAGAGACTTGTTCAAATTTTTGTGATATAGCATGAATAGAGTTTGAGACAAGAAAAGCATAGATAGCTAGAGAAGGTTCTTAGGCATTCTTGTCCATCCATTTGGCCAATAAAAACCAAACAATAAAAACAACAAATGGATGTCCTTGAATGAAGAAATTATGCATTCAACATGCTCACACAATAAGATAGCAAATGAAACATGTGTCAAAGCATGCACAAACAATTCTAGCATCTATCAAACAATTGGCGATGACTAGGTCATCTATATATGAGTATATTGACTTAGGAGTCAAATGAGAACATTTGATCATAGGTCATACTCATCGTTTAAGCACAAGTGGGGTTGCCACTTTTACATAAAGCATTAATGTGTTCACACCATTAGAGTTGCTTTACCTCAATTCTTAGAGCAAAGCTCCCCCTAGATGTGATATCCCCCCTAAGAGGGATGAACTAACCTTGGGTTTTGTCGATGATGACTTCATGTAGATAGTGAAGATGTGGATGCTCAATGTTGATGTAGATCATTCGGAGCAATCCATTGGAATGTTGCACTTTCAATACCTATATGGGTTAGTCCCACACAAGGAACATACAAGAATATCCATAGACATAGAGTGAATTACACAAGTGATGATGTCCATGAAAGCATTTGGTTACCTTGTCCCTTGTTTTACCAACAAGAGGGTTTGTGACTCCATGAACTAGTGCAAGATGTGAAAGTTGATTGCACAAGTCCTTGCCAATATGAATATGAGTGGAATACGTTGGCGGCGTCACCCTCAAGAACACTCTAGTTCTTCTTCTTTGGGATCCACATCAACTTGATGGGAATCCTTGGAGTTGTAGTTGAACTTGATGAAGTAGAGCTTGATGTAGTCTTGGGAACCCACTTGACCATGGCCTTAGGAGCTTCTTCAAATGAATCAATCTCTTCTTGAAGCTTGTCCTTGCCTTTTAGCTTATGGTCTTGTGGTGGAAGATCATCTTGAGCTTGTGTTCCCTTAAAAGAAGTGGGGTCATACTTCTCTTGTTGAGGAACAAACTTCATCTTCGGGTATTGATCTTCTTCCCATTCAACTCCATTGGCATTGAACTTTCGTTCAAAACCAACACCTTGATTCTTCCGGTGCCTTCCTTGCTTGCGTACAATTTCCTCAAATTGCTTACTTCTGGCAAGGCTCTTGTAAACACCTTTCTCTATAATTCCCTTCAATAAGCTATTTTCTTGCTCAAGTGTAACTTGGCTAAGAGAATCATTAGTGGCATCAAGAGAACTACTAGAAGCAACAACATTGGATTTATCATGATTATTGTTACTACTAGAAGAAGAATTTTTCTTGCTCTTATTGCTAGATTTTACTTGAGTCATATAAGTAGACAAGAGTAAATGTTTGGAAAGATATGAAGAACTCTTCTTTCGAAGATCGTCATTGATAGCTTTAAGAAACTCATGCTCTTGCTCTAAATTTAGCTTCTCGAAGCGTAGCTTCTCATGAGTTCTTAGAAGTTCTCTATGATCTTCTTGAGTTGTTTCATGAGCTAACTTAAGAGCATTTAGTTCTTTAGTCAAGCGCTCAATCTCCTTCATAGCATTGTCATTCATTTCCTCTTGATTGTTATGATTACTAGCATTTTCATTATAGCTCACATTACTAGCATTATCAACAAGTAGATCATCATCACCAAGCAAATCATCCTCATCACTATTAAAGTCAAAGTATTCGGGGTGTGATACCTTAGGACCTTTTGCCATGAAGCATCTTCCAATTCCCTCATTTGGTGAGTCAAATATGTCGTAGGAGTTGGATGACACTAGAGCAAGTCCGGCAACACCTTCATCTTGAGTGTCTTCGGAGTTGGAGTGATAGCTTCTCTCGGAGTAGTTGTCGGAGTCGGAGCCGGAGACCCATTCACCAACATGAGCTTGATGTCTTCTTCTTGTATAGCTCTTGGATGACTTGTCCTTCTGTTCCGAATCTTTGCTTCTTCGAGAGGATCTTTGTTCATAACGATCTTCTCTAATCCTTCTCTCCTTATGAGGTGATTCATCTCTACGATATCTTCCTCTTGGTGATTCTTCTCTTTCCTTGTGAGGTGCCGTACACTCATTGGAATAGTGTCCGGGTCTTCCACAATTATAGCAGTTTCGATCTCGACTTGATGATCTCTTCTCATAGTGTCCTGAGCTAGAGCTTCTTTCTTTAGCTTTGCTCTTGTAGAACTGGTTGAATCTTTTCACCATTAGACTTATCTCCTCATTTCAGACAAGCTTGTCACTTGAACTTGTGGGAGCATCGGTTAAGGCTTTGTAAGCACCACTTGATTTGTTGTGTAGCTCCTCTTTATCCTTGAGAGACATTTCATGAGCGACAATTCTTCCAATAACTTCTGTGGGCTTGAGATCTTTGTAATTTGGCATCATTTGGATTAATGTGCAAACGGTATCATATTTTCCATCCAAAGCTCTAAGGATCTTCTTGATGATGAATTTGTCGGTCATCTCTTCACTTCCTAAGCCGGCAATCTCATTTGTGATGAGAGCTAGCCTAGAGTACATTTCGGCGACTCCTTCACCATCCTTCATCTTGAACTTGTCAAGTTGACTTTGAAGCACATCCAACTTAGATTCCTTGACGGACTCGGTACCCTCATGCATATCAAGCAAAGTATCCCAAATTTCCTTTGCATTCTCGAGGCGGCTGATTTTGTTGAACTCCTCGGTACACAAACCGTTGAAGAGAATGTCACAAGCTTGAGCATTGTATTGTAGCATCTTCAATTCTTCCACAGTTGCTTCACGATCCGGTTCTTTGCCATCCTCAAAGAATTCACCTTCCAAGCCAACACGAACAACAGCCCAAACGGCGGGGTTATGACCAAGAATATGTATTTTCATCTTATGTTTCCAACTAGCAAAATTTGTACCATCAAAATATGGACCTCTACGGTGATAGTTACCCTCACTAGACGCCATACTCTCCTAGGTTGCGAAACCAAGGCTATGATCACCAAAGCAATGGAAATCAAGGCTACGGAGACCAACGCTCTGATACCACTTGTAGGATCGAAAGTATGTCTAGAGGGGGGGTGATTAGACTACTTGACCAAATCAAAATCTATCATTTTCCCAATTTTTAGTTGTGGGCAGATTTTAGCAATTAGCACAAGTCAAGCAATCAACCTACACATGCAATTCTAAGAGTGTAGCAGCGGAAAGTAAAACATTGCATATGAAGGTAAAGGGAAGGGTTTTGGAGAAGGCAAACGCAATGGAGACACGAAGATTTTTGGCGTGGTTCCGATAGGTGGTGCTATCGTACGTCCACGTTGATGGAGACTTCAACCCACGAAGGGTAACGGCTGCGCGAGTCCACGGAGGGCTCCACCCACGAAGGGTCCACGAAGAAGCAACATTGTCTATCCCACCATGGCCATCGCCCACGAAGGACTTGCCTCACTTGGGTAGATCTTCATGAAGTAGGCGATCTCCTTGCCCTTACAAACTTCTTGGTTCAACTCCACATCACGTCGGAGGCTCCCAAGCGACACCTAACCAATCTAGGAGACACCACTCTCCAAAAGGTAATAAACGGTGTGTTGATGACGAACTCCTTGCCCTTGTGCTTCAAATGATAGTCTCCCCAACACTCAAATAGGTCCACACAGATTTGGCTATGGTGGAAGAAGGATTTGAGTGGAAAGCAACTTGGGAAAGGCTAGAGAACAAGATTTATGTGGTAGGAATGGGTTATCTTGATCTCAACACATGAGTAGGTGGTTCTCTCTCAGATCTTGGTAGGTATGAGTGTAGGCACGATCTGATGGCTCTCTCTCTTGTGAAAGAGGGGTGGAGGGGTATATATAGCCTCCACACAAAATCCAACCGTTACACACTATTGACACAACTCGGTGAGACCGATCAGAAAGACTCGGTCAGACCGACTAGTTCAAAATGTGAACGTTAGGAATCTCGGTGGGACCGACTGGAACAAACTCGGTGGGACCGATGTGCAATGGCTAGGGCAAACTGCATCTCGGTGGCGCTGATTGATTCATCTCAGTGAGACCGAAGTGAAACAATAGAGCAACAGAGAGTTGGTCAGGCAAACTCGGTGGGACCGATTGCTATCTCGGTGAGACCGAAATAATTGCAACAGGTAACAGAGAGTTTGCAAGGCCATCTCGGTGAGACCGAGAGCCGTATCGGTGAGACCGATTTGTTAGGGTTTCTGGCTATGGCTATGTCATATGAACTCGGTGGCTCCGGATGAAAGTGAATCGGTGGGGCCGAGTTGGAGTTTAAGGTTTTGACATATTTGGATGGAGAATGTGATTGAGGGTTTAGGAGCAATATCACTAAGCATTTTGAGCAAGCAAGCCGTTAAGCAACACCTCATCCCCTTTTAATAGTATTGGCTTTCCTATGGACTCAATGTGATCTTGGATCACTAAAATAAAGATGAAGAGTCTTGAGCTTTTGCCAACATTTGTCCTTAGCATTTTGAGGGGTTCACATCTCCAATCCATGCCATGCCATTCATTGAACTTCCTGAAATATTTATCTTGAAAGGCTATTAGTTCAATGAGCTATATGTTGTTATGAATTACCAAAACCACCCGGGGTTTAGTTGCACTTTCATATATGTTGTTCATAAACTCTTGCTTATACACAGTTTTACAGCTGTGATCTTCTTGAAACAGAAACTGCCCAGTTTTATTGTTCCTATACAGATTCCTGACCATGGTCGGGTCAGACTTGCGCTTGGTCACAACATGATGTTTATGTCGACCTACTCCATTTCCCTTAGAGGTGAAAAGATACTTATTCATGGGTGGTCTCAAATCATGAAGGTCCGTTGATCTTGGGGAATAGGACAGAAGGTTATGTTCATGCTTTTCCATGGCTCTGAAGCGAATATCCTGTTTATTGACCACATTGCGAGATGAAGACGCTTTCAGAAAGTTGTGGATGCGTGGTGTGGCGCCTGGGCCTTGTCCTGGGGCTTGGTGGCCTCACCCTTGGTTAACTGTAGGCAAAGTAGCACTGTTCGAGGCGTGCTTTGTACGGTTTAGCCTGTATAAGAACTCATAATGCTTTCAGCTATGGTTGTTAAGTGCTCCTGCTGCTTTCAGTTAAGGTTGTTTAAGCACTCCTGCTGCTTTTACAGTCTGTCGTGTTTCTTCAGTCTCGTCTTCCTCCAGCTGCCAAACTCATACTGCTTTCAGCTATGGTTGTTAAATAGCAAATGGGCTGACTTGTGGGCCTATTAGTCAACAAACGATTCTAGCAGAAGTGACCGTTGGATGTCAATCCAATGGCCGTCGTGCTTCTTCAATGTCTGATCTTCTTGCTCCAGCCGCCAAAGCCAGCGGCGGCGGGACCGCCTGCTCCCGCCCCCCATGGTCGGCTGTGCTACCGCACAGGCCTCACCGCCCCCTCCTACTCCCACCGCTGGCCAGGCCATCCCTCTACTCACCCACCTCCCTCCACTGCTGTGGCTTCGCCGCCTCCGGGTCATTCCCTTCCTGGGTCTCGCCGTCGTGCACCGCGTTGGTGTTCTCGGCGCGGCGTGGTCAACGTTGTCAACAAACGACAATATCGGAAGAGGGATGTACGTGGAGAGGCTGATAGTAGGGACCCACATGGTTCATGGCCGCACGCAAGCAATTGCCTCCTTATTACGCGGAAAAAAGTAATCCTCCCCCTGATAGTTGGGACCCACCAGCTATATCTTCGCACGGAAGGAATTGCCTCCTTATTAAGCAAAAAATAACGATTGCTGCCCATGACAACTGGGGCCGACCATATTTGGAGGCTGACTTGTGGCCCTACTGACTTGATGTGTACGCAGGGCTTTGTCAACTTAGTCAACAAACGATTCTATCAGCAGTGACCGTTGGATGATAATCCAACGGTCGTTTTGCTTCTTCAATCTCTTATTTTCTTGCTCCAGCCACCCAAACCAGCGCCGGCAGGACCGCGTGCTCCTGCCTCCCGTGGCCGGCTGTGCTACCGCGTAGGCCTCACCGCCCCCTCCTACTCCCACCGCTGGCCAGGCCATCCCTCTACTCACACACACCCCCTGTTATTCTGCGACGACGGCAGCCTCACACCGCAGTCGAACCAGTCAACCCTCGTACTCCCATTCGTGTCTTCCCCGGCTCTGCGTCGTTCCCTTCCTGGGCCTCGCCGTCGTCCACCGCCTGGGTGTTGTCCGTGCGGCATAGTCAACATGGTCAACAAAAGATAGCCATCGGAAGAGGACTGTACGCGGTGAGGCTGACAGCTGGACCCACAAACTACATCTTCGCACGCAAGGAAGTGCCTCCTTATTACGCGAAAAAAAATGAATCCCCCCTGACAGCTCGGACCCACCATCTATATTTCGCACGCAAGGAAGTGCCTCCTTATCCTCCCTGACAGCTGGGACCCACCCGGTTGAAGCGTACGTAGCATTGTCATTCTGGTCGCAAACGTGTACGTACATACTAGTCCATCGGTATGTCTGCCACGATCAACCATGGCCGAGTAAGGAGCGGTAGCAGTGTTTAAAAAAAGAGGAGCGGTAGTAGTTCAGGCAGTCCCGTCTAAATTGTGTACACATACGTACAGCCACGCTGCAAAAAGACGGCCACGTACGTACATAAGGGCGTGGTCTCGAACGCGTACAGCGACGGCGTCATGTTCATCGGCAGCCAACCGGCTGGGTCGGAACGGAGAAACAGAGTCGTGTTCATCGGGAGGCAACCGACTGGCTCGGAATGCGTCCTGTTCGACGGGAGCCAACCGGCTTGGACGGAACAGCTGAAACGGGGCCTGGCGTCCCGCAGAACGGAGGAAACTGCCTTCTGTTCGACCGCCTACGGTCAAAACGGGATCCTGTTCATCGGGAGGGGTCTGGCGTACCGCAAAACGGAGGAAACGGACTTCCCTCCAACCGCCAACGGTCGAAACGGGGTCCTGTCCATCGGGAGGGGTCTGGCGTACCGCAAAACGGAGGAAACAGACTTCTCTCCAACCGCCTACGGTCAAAACGGGGGTCCTGTTCATCGGAGGGGTGTGGCGTACCGCAAAACGTGACTCCACGGGTTACTGTTCATCCACCGTCGACTTCCTCCAGCCTCCACCTGCTACTGTTCATCCATCGTCGACTTCCTTCAGCGCGCCTCCACCTGCTACTGTTCATCCACCGTCGACTTCCTCCAGCCTCCACCAGCCATTGTTCATCCTCGGGTTACTGTTCATCCAGCCTCCACCGGCTACTGTTCATCCAGCCTCCACGGGGTCCTATTCATCCACCCCAACTGGCTAGGGTGTGTGGCGGCCTCCTCAGGGTCCTGTTCATCCAGCGGCAACCGCCTACTACCACGGGGTCCTGTTCATCCAGTGGCAACCGCCTACACATGGCCGGGGTCCTGTTCATCCAACCCCCACCGGAACTGTTCATCCAACCGGTTGGACTCATCACCATGTCTCGACTCGTTCAACGTATCGCGCGCGCGGCAGCAACGGGCACTGTTCATCCAGAGGCAACCCAACACACCGGGTGGCTACGTCTCGCACGGGGGCTCGATCGGCTTTAGTATAAGCAGCAGCAACGATCGATCGCTCGGGTTCAGTTAGCAGCACCAGCTGCGAAGGAATCGCTCGAGTTCAGTTATCAGCGAAGGGATCGATCGGCTTCAGTACGTAGTGCGCTCGGATTCAGTAAGCGAATGCCTCGCTCGGGTTCAGTTATAGCGAACACGGCGCCTCGCACCACACGCGCGCGTACGAGAGAGAAACGCGCAAACCACACTGCATCGCTCGGCCTCGACCACCCACCGTAACCGGGAACTCCGCGAAAATTTCCTCGGCCTCACTTCTACCACGATTTTTTATGTCATGGATGGCCCAAAGAATGTCATGCAGGTGCGTCCCCGGCCCGCCCAGGACGAAAAGCCCATTTTCTATCATGATTTTTTGTCATAGAAGTAGGAGCCCACCACATCTATGATGATACGTGTTTTTGTCACAATTATCATCATAGAAGTGTCATAAGCATGACAAAAAAATTGTTCGGCCCATAATGTCACGGATGTGTCTTTTTTTTTGTAGTGTAGCTGTGAATATGCAATGCTGTCCTTTTTTCTTACACATTGAATCGTCCTATCATGCGGTCCCCTTACATTAAAGTAGTGCTCGTCAGCATCCTGCATCAATGAGTCCTGAAAAGCGAATTTTTATTCATTTTTCTTGTGGGTTTGACTTGACAAGGCAATAAAATTAAGTAAGAGGAAGGAAAAAATTAAGGCAGGGACTGATGGCGGTCTTCCAGTGAAACCGGCATCCCAGGTGCTTTCTCTAGCTTGGCAGTGTGATATTGTCTTGCATGTTGCATACGGTGTCTAGCTTGTATTGCTTGTAATTTGATTAAATTACTTCTGCTTAGTTTACACAAATAGTTGTGAATATGCCATGCCGTCCTGTTTTTTGTACATATTCCATCCTCGTATCATGTGTTTGCCTTACATCAAAGTAGTGATTGTCAGTATCATGCATGAATGAGTTCTGAAGAGTGAATTTTATTGCTTTTTCTTGTCGGTTTTACTTGACAATGCAAAATCAATAAAGCGGAAGGAAATTAGCAAGGCAGTGGATAAAGGTGCTCCTTCCAACCAACTGAAACGGAGGGTCTCTACAGATTCTACTCCGCCGTCCCCCCAACAAGATTTGGAAGACAACACATGCATAGACACTCAATGTAGCTTTGTTGATGATGAGCACGTCTCCCCTAGTCCACCATCACAGGTGCTCCCTCTAACATGGCACTGTTATATGTGGTTGCATGTTATGTATGATGTCTAGCTTGTATTGCTTCTAATTTTGTTGAATTCCATCTGCTTACTTTACACATTGTACTTGTGAATAAGACACGTGTTCCTGTTTCTAGAACATACAATATCTGTCTATCACACCATGTTATTACATCAAAGTACTACTGTTGTGTAACCTGCAACAATCACTTATCATAAGACGCGTTTAACTTGGGAGTGTGATATAGGTTACATCTCGCATTCTTTTCTGGCTTGTACTACTTCTAATTTGTTGAAATGGCACTTATGACGAGACAGTTTTAACTTGGTAGAGTGATATTCGTTGCATCTTTCATATGGTGTCTAGCTTTCATTGCTTCTAATTTGTTGAAATGCCTTCTGATTAGTTTACACATCATAGCTGTGAATATGCAATGCTATCCTTTTTTCTTACATTCAATCGTAATATCATGCGGTCCCCTTACATTAAAGTAGTGCTCGTCAGCATCCTGCATCAATGAGTTTTGAAAAGCGAATTTTTATTCATTTTTCTTGTGGGTTTGACTTGACAAGGCAATAAAATTAAGTAAGAGGAAGGAAAAAATTAAGGCAGGGACTAATCGCGGTCTTCCGGCGAAACCGGCATCCCAGGTGCTTTCTCTAGCTTGGCAGTGTGATATTGTCTTGCATGTTGCATACGGTGTCTAGCTTGTATTGCTTGTAATTTGATTAAATTACTTCTACTTAGTTTACACAAATAGTTGTGAATATGCCATGCCGTCCTGTTTTCGTACATATTCCATCCTCGTATCATGTGTTTGCCTTACATCAAAGTAGTGATTGTCAGTATCATGCATGAATGAGTTCTGAAGAGTGAATTTTATTGCTTTTTCTTGTCGGTTTTACTTGACAATGCAAAATCAATAAAGCGGAAGGAAATTAGCAAGGCAATGGATAAAGGTGCTCCTTCCAACCAACTGAAACGGAGGGCCTCTATAGATTCTACTCCGCCATCCCCCCAACAAGATTTGGAAGACAACACATGCATAGACACTCAACGTAGGTGTGTTGATGATGAGCACGTCTCCCCTAGTCCACCATCACAGGTGCTCCCTCTAACATGGCACTGTTATATGTGGTTGCATGTTATGTATGATGTCTAGCTTGTATTGCTTCAATTTTATTGAATTCCATCTACTTACTTTACACATTATACTTGTGAATAAGACACGTGTTCCTGTTTCTAGAACATACAATATCTGTCTA
This sequence comes from Elymus sibiricus, assembly GCA_039707655.1. Classification (NCBI taxonomy): domain Eukaryota; kingdom Viridiplantae; phylum Streptophyta; class Magnoliopsida; order Poales; family Poaceae; genus Elymus; species Elymus sibiricus. The sequence goes on along the minus strand of CM077666.1, from coordinate 128,751,563 downwards.
TCACACCATGTTCTTACATCAAAGTACTACTATTGTGTAACCTGCAACAATCACTTATCATAAGACACGTTTAACTTGGGAGTCTGATATAGGTTACATCTTGCATTATTTTCTAGCTTGTACTACTAATTTGTTGAAATGGCACTTATGACGAGACAGTTTTAACTTGGTAGAGTGATATTCGTTGCATCTTACATATGGTGTCTAGCTTTCATTGCTTCTAATTTGTTGAAATGCCTTCTGCTTAATTTACACGTCACAACTTTGAATATGCAATGTTGTGAATATGCAATGGCACTAATGACGAGAGACCTTTAACTTGGTACTGTGATGTTGTTTGCATCTTGCATATGATTTATTTCTTGTTCTGCTTCACATTTGTTTAAATGCCAATTATGACGAGACACTGTTAACTTGGCAGAGCGATATTTGTAGCACCTTTCATATGGTGTCTACCTTCCATTGCATTGCTTCTAATTTATTGAAATGCCTTCTGCTTAGTTTACAGATCATAGTTCTGATTATCTCACGTCGTCCTGTTTTTCGTACATATTACATCCTCCTATCATGCGGTTGTCTAACATCTTCAGTTCGTCTGTATCACGGATCAATTTGTTCGGAAGAACTAAATTTTTATTCCTTTTTCTTGTTGGCTTGACTTGACATGGCAAAGAGAAAGAGGAAGGAACACAGAATGGTAGGGGATGGTGTTAGTACTCAGGACGCACGGAAACGGAAGCGGAAGAATTATGCAGATTTTGCTGGTACTAATGGTGCAATAGAAGGTGGAAGTCCACCGGAAAATTGTACAAACATGGTATCCCCTGCTACACCAGCTCCAAAACAATCCAAACACAAACGAATAGCTGCCACCAAAGAAGCAACGAGAGCCCTAGTTGTTGCAGCACCTTCTTCCAGAGTACCAACATCTGCACGAGTTACTCATTCGGTTACTCTGCTAGCGGCAAGTTCCCAATCTCCCTTGCCACCTAACACTACTTCCGAAGCACTCTTGACACAAGACGAGTTGGCAAGATCAGATGAACCTTGTGAGCTTCAACAGCAAGAAGGTAGTTGCTCGAGTTTATATGTAGTTGACACATGGGAAGTTACAGTTGCATGCTTCTTTATATGTAGTCTCACAGTTTGATGTACACTAACACTTCCCATGTTCGTTGTTGAACTAGCACCTAGGCGCAAGAGGAAACAGACATCAGGGATAATGCTCGACAGGTTAACTAAATCTAGAGGAGGAAGAATGGAGATCCATTTTGAGGCAGGTTTAAAAAGGCCACGTGATGCTACAGAGTCAGCCAAGTTAGTATCAGAGGCAGCCGTTGCCGTTAGGTGTCATGCACGTATCCTCCAAACATGGATTCAGTACAGGAATGACAAAGATGAAACCCAGTTTAACACCTTCCTCGACCATTTATCTGTACGTATGGTTATGTATGTAAATTAGTAATATCGTCTTGCTCTGTCCCATACTTTCTAGGTTGCTGGTAATGAGACTCCCATAATTTTCAACAGATGAGGTTCAAGTTGGATAGCCAAGATGATGTAAACAGACAAGCACGCACCCATGTTTTCAAATCTGCTCTGCGACAGTATCGGTATAACTTGAGGAAAACTCGCTTTGAAGGCAAGGCTAACAGTGAACATGCCCAAAGATCTCCAGTGGAAAATATATCGGATGAAGACTGGAGAGGCCTTGTTAAACACTGGTCTGATCCAAAGTATCAAGTACGTTATATATATTGATCAGATCACATGTTGAACTCCTATTTACGCATGTGCCTCACAAATCTATCTTCTTGTAGGTGAATTGTTCAAAGAACAAGGCCAACCGTACGAAAGTGAAATTCCAACAGACGACAGGATCTTGTAGCTATATTGCACACTGCGAGGCTCTTGTAACTAGCTGTTGTTTCGCTCTTTTTGCTGTGCCATATTATCATATCTATATTGACTTGTTCCAAATGCAGAGGAAAGCCCGCAAGGACCAAAAAGTACCTGAACCAAATGTTGTGGAAATCTTCAAGGACTGTCACACCAGCAAGACGAAGGGCATGACTACACCAGTCAAAGCCGCTATTGTAAGTCCTTAATCCTCATGCCTTTTAACTACTACTTACTCTGACTTGTGCATTGAACTGCACGGTTTGCAGCCAATGTCTATTACTCTTTTCAATTTTATACAGAATTGTCTTAGCGTATCATTGCACCTTACAAGGTTTAAAAGAGAGGAGTGATGTTCCTTTGATCTTGATCTATAATCTAGTTCCGTGCTGGACTTGTCTACACAACGTTACAATTGCATGTTTGTCTATTCTCAGTTGTTCTGTGATATGAATGATGTCATACTATGCTTACCGTATTATAAACTTTGTCTCTTTATCCTTAGCTGTCAATACAATGTGAAGAAATAGACAATACATTAGCCATGGTACATGGTCATATGTTTGGAATCTCGTTTTATTATGTACTTTGCAGTAAAATACAACTAATATTTTACACGGGTTCACCAGAATAAGTTCTGTATATAGACCAAAGCTATTCTATTTGGTTTTGCTGCCTCCTTAATATCTTCTGTCCTGGTACTACTAATGTACAAACTCAAATTTTTAGCAAGCTATGGAACAAATGGTGGAACCGCCACCTTCTGAAGGTGACGACGCAACTATAACCGCAATGTCACCCCTTGCTGCAGTGGGTCAGTACCTGTCCACTAACAGTGCCAAAAGCACGTTCCTGCGTAATACTAGGTTGGTCGTTAAGGCAATCTCATCCAAACTGCCTCATGATCAAGATATGCAAGCTCAAAACAATGTTATATCTGCGCTCCAGACACAAGTCCAATCCCTAACAGAGACCCTTTGTGAAACAAGGACAGCCATTTTTCGATGTCGTCAAGATATGCATGGTTTTGAAACCAAACTATCAGACATTTGCTATGTTGTTCAGGAGCCTAGGAGAAATGAAGGCGAAGGTTATGGTGCTCCATCTGACAGTACAGCATGAAGATGTAATAGTCAGGTCAAATGAACTGAGCTTCTGAACTTCTGGTGGTGCATTTATCTGCCGGACTGTTAACTTTTATGCCAACCTTCCTTTTGTTTTATGGTTGTAATTTGTTTTGTTGCGATACAAAATTTGTTCTTAATGTGCAGCGACTGGCTGAAGAAAACAGCAAGCCATTTTTGTATAGTGTAGGGTGTTCCCTATATTTGCACTGGTGGCGAACTTTGATGCCCAGTGGATGTAATCTGTGCAATCGCCTTAATAGCCTAGCATTAGTTTCTGGCTTATTTATTTCCCTAGTCTTCTTTTTCCTTGGTTTGCTAGTGGCCGCAACAACCATGGGCCAGATACAGACCGTGGTAACCTTGAGCCTGCTACGGGCCGTAGGATCAATGGGCCTCCTACGGGCCGTTGGATAAATGGGCCTCCAACGGGCCGTAGAATCAATGGGCCTCCTACAGGCCGTCGGATAAATGGGCCGACATGGGCCGTAAATGGGCGTAATTGGTATCGGGCCAGCACGGTAACGGGCCGGAAGACAGCAAAGGCTTAATTCTGTCACAGGCATAACGGGTCGTTAATGGGCCAGAATACATGACGGGTTGGAAACGGCGCAACGGGTTAACAGGCCACAAACGGGCCGATTCTAACCACGGGATGAATTTGGCCCATTAGGAGAACAGGCCAGTAACGGGCAGGAAGTAATCGAGGGCCAGAAAGGAGCCCAAGAATGTATGGGCCATCAGTAGGCCGAAAGCTAACACGGGCTGGAAATGGCCCATGTGAATCATGGGCCATTAATGGGTATAAAGAAATTTACTGTTCATTATGGGCTAGAGTCATCACGGGCCACTAAAGGGCCCAAAGATACGAAAGGCCTCATATGGGCCGAAAGACGTCATGGGCCATACATGGGCCAAAAGTGAAACAGGCTGGTACTATACTGGACGGCCCACATGACGCTGTTGGGCCTAATTCGGGAACGCCATAACGGGTCGTGAGTTACCGGGTCGTAAAATGGGCTATATTCGAATAGACCGTTAACAGGCTTTTCATGGGCCAGCCCGCTAGCTTTTGACCAAGTCAAACGGGCCGGCCTTTGTAAGCTAAATGGGCCACTATTGGTCCGTGCCACGTGTCAACATATCATAGGCGCCTCTCTGTCCCAATGACGAGCTGACACGTGGTTCCTATGGCCAATGAGAATTTTACACGTGGAAAATCCCCATTGGTCTGGGCTGTTAACGGGTTATTGGATGCAAACCGGAACCCGATAGCTTAACGGCGACCCGTTGCGGTGGAAGCCACGTGTCGGTTACCCTTGACGAAAACACTTCCATGACGCGGTATTTATCGTCATGGAAGTGGACACTTCCGTGATGATAATTTCAGTATTGTCATGGAACACTTCCACGACAGCACAGGTATGACTATCTGGATTCTGTCATAAAATCATCATGGATGTACATGCATGACAGAAAACATGACCTACTGTGACAAACACGTATCATCACGGAAGTGTATTTTTTTTGTAGTGATAGTATTGGTCAATGATGCAACTCATGAAAGAATTAATAAGGGAAGAGAAGATTCACATGCAAATACACTATATTGAACATCTTTTATGATTGTGAGCCCCATTAAATATTATATGCCAAAAAATTTGACGTTGGACAAGGAAGAGAACGTAATGATTTATGTTTGTTCATATTCACATAGAAGTTATATTGTCATAGATCCTTCAACATGTGGTGCTTGCTCAATATCTTTGCTAGCCAAAAAACCGCACTAAGTACAGATACTACTTGTGCATCCAAAAACCTTAAACCCAAATCCATGTTTGAGAGTCCACCATGCCTAACTATGGATTGAGTAAGATCCTTCAAGTAAGTTGTCATCAGTGCAAAAAGGGCAATAAAAATTGCTCCTAGATGTGTTTTATCCTTTAGTGTAAGGGAAAATAAGTGTTGTACGAACTTGTGATGGCAAAGTAATAAAAGCAACAGACTGCATAATAAAGGTTGCTATCATAAGGGACAATATAACATGACATTCTTTTGCATTAAGAGATTGTGCATACAAAACCAAAAAGCGCATGACAACCTCTGCTTCCCTCTGCGAAGGGCCTATCTTTTACTTTTATGCAAGAGTCAAAGTATTTTTCCTCTATTCCTTTTTATTTTCTCTTTGGCAAGCAGCATGTGGTGGGGAAAGATCTAGGCACATATATCCAGTTGAATGTGAGTGATCATGAGTTATTATTGTTGACATCACCCTTGAGGTGAATAAGTTGGGAGGCGAAACTATAAGCCCCTATCTTTCTATGTGTCCGGTTGAAACTTTTTGCTCATATGTATGCTGTTAGTGTTAGCAATCATAGAAGATTAAATGATGGTTGAGTATGTGGACTTGCCAAAAGGCTCCGATACGAGACCCTTGCTGAAAATATGATGAATTGTAGTTGCAAAGTTGACTGAGAACATAGCTTGTTAGTTTTCAATAAGGTTTATGCTTTATACTTCGATGTTGTGATGAATTGTTACTTGTTCATGAGAAGTTATATGATAAAGTTTTATGATAAAAGTGTGTTGCTGTTATAATAATAAGCATGATGCTACTATGTTCGTATTTTGTTTTTATCGACACCTCTCTCTCTAAACATGTGGACATGATTTTCGATATCGGCTTTCGCTCGAGGACAAGCGAGGTCTAAGCTTGGGGGAGTTGATACGTCCATTTTGCATCATGTTTTCCTACTGTTATTTATAATGTTTTTATGCATAATAACACCTTATGGAGTAATTCTAATGCCTTTTCTCTCATAATATGCAAGGTTTACACAAAGAGGGAGAATGCCGGTAGATGGAATTCTGGACCTGAAAAAGCTATGTCAGAGATACCTATTCTGCACATCTCCAAATGAGCTGAAATTTTACGGAGATTTTTTTTTGCAATATATAATAAATATTGGAGCAAATAACTACCAGAGGGGGCTGCCTGGTGCCCACAAGACACCAGGGCGCGCCAGGCCCCCCTGGCGCGCCCTGGTGGGTGGTGGGCAGCCCAGCCCACCTCCGGTGCCCATCTTCTGGTATATAAGGTCTTTTGACCTAGAAAAAATAAGAGGACTTTCGGGATGGAGCGCCGCCGTCTCGAGGCGGAACTTGGGCAGGAGCACTTTTGCCCTCCAGCGGAACGATTTCGTTGGGGGAAGTTCCTTCCCGGAGGGGGAAATCGAAGCCATTGTCATCTCCAATAACCCTCTCATCTTTGGGAGGCTAATCTTCATCAACATCTTCAATAGCACCATCTCATCTCAAAACCCTAGTTCATCTCTTGTGTTCAATCTTTGTACCGGAACCTCAGATTGGTACCTGTGGGTGACTAGTAGTGTTGATTACATCTTGTAGTTGATTGCTATATGGTTTATTTGGTGGAAGATTATATGTTCAGAACCATTATGCTATTTAATACCCCTCTGATCTTGAGCATGAATATCATTTGTGAGTAGTTACTTTTGTTCTTGAGGTCACGGGAGAAGTCATGTTGCAAGTAATCATGTGAATTTGATATTCGTTCGATATTTTGATGGTATGTATGTTGTGATTCCCTTAGTGGTGTTATGTGAACGTCCACTACATGACACTTCACCATTTTTGGGCCTAAGGGAATGCATTGTGGAGTAGTTATTATATGATGGGTTGCTAGAGTGACAGAAGCTTAAACCCTAGTTTATGCGCTATTTCGTAAGGGACTGATTTGGATCCATATGTTTAATGCTATGGTTAGATTGGGCTAGAGTGTCAGAAGCTTAAACCCTAGTTTTCTCGTAGTTGTGGATGCTTGCGAGGGGGTTAATCATATGTCGTGGATCAACACGATCACCTATGGGGCATGGGGGAGGTCACGTTGCACAAAGAGTGGAGGCCATGGAGCAGCATGACGATGGTGACACGGGCAGTTTTACCCAGGTTCGGGCCGCTGCGAAGCGTAAAACCCTACTCCTGCTTTGGTGGATTGAGTGGAAGAAGGCCACGGGCGCGAGTTGCTGGTCCCCGGCAAGGTGGCCTCGGGAAAGCAACCGCGCGCGTACCAGTATATGAGGTTTCGAAGTGGCTGAATCCTTTCCTATGTTGCCTTGGACCTCCTTTTATAGTCCAAGGGGTGACCACAATGGCAAAACAGTCATTATCTTGTGATTAGATAGCAAACAGTGCTATCATACCTAACTCTGGCAGTTAGGACAAAGTGCATTAAATGCACTGCTAAGTGTCCTGCTGTGGACGAAGCCCGGCAAGCCTGCCGCGCCGCCTGATCCAGCTGTTGCTTATTGTCTTGACACGCCTCTGGACGGGTGTCAAGAGGAGGTGATGTGTCTTCCATCTGGCCGCCACGCGTCTCGCGGTGGCCACTTAATCGCTTGGGGCTTCGACACCGCACTGATAAGTGACTGGCGTCACCGTTCGGAGGGGCGGTGGAGCTGCGGGGTCTTGGCGAGGGTCTTTTACTCAGTTATCCCGGCAAACCTGCCGGGATTGATCTTGAACTTGCTCCAGGGGGCGGTCTCGACCCGACCAGGCTCTCCTGCCTGGCAAGGGAGGCTTCCTCCTGGATATATCTTGCAGTCTTGGTTCTCTTGATGCGCTCCTTGATCTTCAGAAGAATGGCTCTTCTGTCTTGGTCTTGGAATGTAGACTATCGTTGGAGACGTGACCTCTGGTTCGTCTGTGCATAAGTCTGGTCAACAAACGCAAGTGTTTGTTGCACCGACATCATAAGTGGTAGGCTTCTTCAAGTAAGAACAACACCCAAGCACGGGTCCACCCACATGCCATATTATCAAAGTAGCGAACGCGAATCAAACCAACATGATGAAAGTGACTAGATGAAATTCCCGTGTGCCCTCAAGAACGCTTTCCTTATTATAAGAGACCGTTTTGGCCTGTCCTTTGCCACAAAAGGATTGGGCTACCTTGCTGCACTTTATTTACCATTACCGTTACTTGCTCGTTACAAATTATCTTGTTATCAAACTACCTGTTACCGACAATTTCAGTGCTTGCAGAAATTACCTTGCTGAAAACCGCTTGTCATTTCCTTCTGCTCCTCGTTGGGTTCGACACTCTTACTTATCGAAAGGACTACAATTGATCCCCTATACTTGTGGGTCATCAGCCACATCCACGCCAGCACCAGGCGTCCCCCTTGCGCACCCGCGCAGCCCCGCGCGCGCCACGCTTTGCCCACGCTCCCGCTGCTCGCCGCGCTCACCGCACCCGTCGGCCCCGTACCCCGCGCGCTCGCCCCGGCCCGACTGCGGTCCAGGTCGTGCCGGCCCCGCCCGAGACCGTGCGCGCCCGCCTGTTCGTTGCCTCAGCCGCTGCTGCCCGCAACCACCTTCGTCCCGCTGCTGTCGCCGCGTCGGCCGCGCTCAGCCACGCCGGGCCGCGCTCGCTCGCCGATCCCCATCCGCTCCCTACCCTGCGCCCACGGCCGCGCATGCGCCGCCCGCCGCTACTCCCGGCGCCTCCTCCGCCCCCTGCCCCCGCGCCCTGCTTCCCCCTGCGTGCTGCGACTCCAGCGGCTGCTCCCCGTGCCTGCAACCGCCCGCCGGCGCTCGCCTGCCGCAGCGCCCAGCGAGCTCTCCCTTGCGCGCCTGCCCCACCGATGTGGCAGGGCATGGTGCCCCCCGGGTACCTGGTCAGTGGGTCCTGCTGACCCAGTTGACTGGTCAACTGGTCAGCGTTGACCTGCTGACTCAGCAGCCCCAGGCCCACTGATTAGCCTCTGGTGCACCCGTGGGTGCACTGCACCGGGTACACCCAGTTTTTAACTGCTGATTTTCGAAATTAAAAAATAAGTAAGAAAATCCAGAAATCATTTAAAACTTTGAAAAAACATAGAAAATAAACCGTAACTCGGATTAAAGTATTTTATATATGAAAATCGATCAGAAAAATGCGACGAGTCCGAATACGCTATCCACATACATGTCACATGCCTCTAACACTGCAAACTTGGAACCGTCCCCTCCGGATCAGCTGTCCGATAAATGCCTCGAGCCGGGAAAATACTCCCGGATATTTTCCCGCTCTGTCTGTAACGCGTAGCCCTATGTTAGGTCACCCTTAGCATAGCTTACGTTCATGTATTGCTTTCTGTTGCTTTGTATGCCTGTTATTTATTGTTTCTTCCCCCTCCTTCCTCTCCGGTAGACCCCGAGACCATTGATGCCTCGGTGTTCGACTACGGCTAAGCTTTCGAAGATTCCTTTCGTCTACAGAGCAACCAGGCAAGCAAACCCCCCCTTGATCATTCCGATATCACCCATTCCATTCTCTCTCATGCTTGCATTAGATTTTGCTACTATACTTGATTGCTCCTATTCTGATGCATAGCCTGCTTTTGTAACCTGCTTTGTACCTTACCTGTTTATCCTAAACTGCTTAGTATAGGTTGGTTAGTGATCCATCAGTGACCCCTCACCTTATCCTTGTTGCCCCCGTTGGATTACCAGATAACTCGATCAACGTGATCGACGTCCAGGGCCCGACACAGCGCATCACACCCCCTTAGTTGTACGACTCTGCAGAGCTACTATCGAGTGCCGAGGGTGATACCTCGTAACGCACTCCTGATGATAACTCTGTAGTGTAGCTAATCGGTCGTGGTCTTCGAGGGTGATTCCTCCTTCACCACTCCCGATACAACTCTGTCGTGCAACACATCAAGTGTGAACCTCGAGGGTGATTCCTCCTAGTTCACCTTGACGATTACATGAAGTGTATTCCATCGAGGGTGATTCCTTGGATTCCCCCTTGGTGTTATGAACCATCAAGTGGAAATCCATCAAGGGTGATTCCTCGGATTTCCCCCTTGATGTTTTGGACACACGGTTACTTTGACTTTACCACGAAACCACGATTAAAGACAGGTCGGCCCCGAGGGGTACCCGCGAGAGTGATGTGAAGTTGGGTTGACCTGGAGGGTACCCGCGAGATAATTACGAGGCACGGCTGGGCAGGTGGACCACCCGAGAGAGGGTTGGGCCTGGCCCTTGCCGTATTTCCTCGAGACGGGGCGACAGGAGCACTGATCGTCACTGCGAGCTCCCAAGACACTAACGATTTGGGTATTTGATCTGAGTTGGCCACTGTCCTATACACACTAACCACCACGCGGGACAAGTTTATGGGCAACCGGCATCGTATGTATCAGCCGAAGCTCTCCAGACGTCAGCGGTTTAGTGGCGCGCACCCGGGTGGCCCGCGTAAGCACCTGCCTTGTTTAAGGAGGTTGCCAGGACTGACACCGACCGCGTTCGCAATGTGCAGGATTGCAGAGGGCGATAGGTCTATGACCCCTTCTCATTTAGGATGTAGACCGGCGTGCTGGCCTCTCTGTTGAGCCTAGGTGGGGCTACGACGTGTTGATCTTCCGAGGCCGGGCATGACCCAGGAAAGTGTGTCTGGCCAGAGTGATCGAGCGTGTAGGGTAATGTCGTGCACCCCTGCAGGGAAGTTAATCTATTCGAATAGCCATGTCCACGGTAAAAGGACGACTTGGAGTTGTATCCGATCTATACAACTAGAACTGGATACTGGAGTTGTAAATGGTACATGATGGCTCCAGGATTGCTTCCTCGCAGGGAGTCGAGGAAGGATCTCTCGGCATTAAAACTACAACATGCTTGCTCATAATAATATGCTATTCTTTACTCTTCTAAATGCTGCAAGATGCTTGAAGATGCTAGTCTTCGATAAGCTAGGCTTTCCCCATCTTCTGGCATTTCTGCAGTTCAGTCCACAGATACAACCCTTTCACTTGATACTGATGCATACTTAGAATAGTTCTGATGTAAGTCTTGCGAGTACTTTGGATGAGTACTCATGGTTGCTTTGCTACCTCTTTTCCCCTATACCCGATTACTGCGATCAGATGGCGGAGTCCAGGAGCTAGATGCCACCACCGATGACTACTACTACCCTGAGGGTGCCTACTACTACGTGGAGGCCGATGACGACCAGGAGTAGTTAGGAGGCTCCCAGGCAAGAGGCTCTTGATAACCCACAAGTATAGGGGATTGCAACAGTTTTCGAGGGTAGAGTATTCAACCCAAATTTATTGATTCGGCACAAGGGGAGCCAAAGAGTACTTGGAAGTATTAGCAGTTGAGTTGTCAATTCAACCACACCTGGAGACTAAATATCTGTAGCAAAGTGATTAGTAGCAAGATAATATGATGGTTTGATAGCAAGTAACCAAAGTAGCAGTAGTAACAGTAACGGTAGCAGTAGCAGATTTGTAGCAAGTGTAGCAGTAATAGTAACTTAGCAAGCAGCAGTATGTGGAAACTCATAGGCACTGGATCGGTGATGATGAACGTGTGTTGGATGATATCGATCATGTATCAGTCATAACCTGGGGCGACACAGAACAAGCTCCAGTTCGTCAATATAATGTAGGCATGCATTCCGTAAATAGTCATACGTGCTTATGGAAAAGAACTTGCATGACATCTTTTGTCCTACCCTCCCGTGGCAGCAGGGTCCATTGTGACACCCTGGTTTTTTCTCCTTGTTTTTTTTCCTTTGCGGGATTTGACTCCCGTCTTTTTTTCGATGTTATTGGATTTTCTCTCGCTCTTGGGTATATGAAGATGGTCATTTAGCCTTGCCTTTCCTGTCCAACCAGAGATTCTCTCCAATCCAACCTTGCCACCCAAGATATTTTCTCAAGATTTTGCCGCTGAAACCCTACCTTCCGAGTCACCGGAAGGGAAACCCTAATTCCTCCCGTTACAAAGGAACCCTAATTTCCTTTGATCTGTTGCCTCCCAAACTTTTCCCAGTGATTATCCTATCTCTATAAACCCTGGATATGCAAAAATATTGCCAAGTCATTTGCAATATTTTTCATTTAAAATTAATTCCTTTTGCTGCTGTTTAAAGGAATTAAATCCAGGAAAATATCTATCCATCTCCAAAGTTCATGAAAACATGTGGAGACATTCTTTGTGATCATATTGAGCTCTCATAAAAATATTGGCAATAATTAAATAAGGGAAATTGCATTTTCCTATTTTATGCCAATATTGCAATTTGGGCACTTTCCAAAGGAGCTACCATTTTGGTAGCCAGGAAAAATCCCAAATAATTTGTGGAGCTTCTACTATCCATATCTTCACCATTTCCATCAAGAACCCAAGTTCCATAGACCAAATTTTGAGCACAACATCCATTTGCAAATTCTTTCCAGATTTCCAGTTTGCAAAGGAAGTGCTTGCTCCCTTGATCTTTTTGGACTGAAACTTTTTAGGGTGGTTAACCATGATAAATAAACCCTGGATACCAAAAACCATCCCATTTCATTTAGCCAATTTTCCCCAGTAAATTATCTAAGTTTCTGTCCAGATTGCATCTGTGTGAAGGAAGTACCTTCATAGTTGATCAATTTGAGCTGAATTTTTTCCAGTATCTCCATATGCCCAAATAACTTCCCTCAACCAAAATTCACTTCATTTCATCAAGCCATATGAGTGCAGCTTCAAGTTCCAGTTTCTGGACCAATTTTTGCATTACAAAGGAAGTGTGTGCAAATCTTGTCCAAATGAATCCAAATTTTACCAGTACCTAGTACTTCCTACCACATTTAATTTTGACAAAAATCCAACTCCATTTCTCCATCTATTTCTCCAGAAAATTCCAGCCAAGTTTGCTATCAGAATCTTTTTCAGCATGTTTCTCTCACCTCAGAGCTATCTAGATGATCCCAGCCACATCTCTCATCTATTTGAGCATCAAGAAACCGCGTTGACATGATGTAGCATCCAGGAGGGCGCCCGAGCGCGTGTTGACGTGGTGACCATGTGATGGCCGAGCTAAACCTCGCGCTCTGCGTTCTGCCTGTCCGTGCGGTCGTCTCCGGCCGGCCTTGGCTCGTCCGGGCATGCCGACTAGCTCCGCGGTGTCCACCTGCCCCTCCCTACATCCTTCTCCCCTCCGGTTTCCTCCTCCTCACGCCACGGCGAGTGCCGCCATGGCCACTGTCGCCCCGTGATCCGACGTCATCTTTCTCTCCACTGGCTGCTTCCTCCTCGAGCTGTCGCCTCCCTCTGGCGCCGTCAGGTCGGCACCGCGCGCGTCCAACGCCAGCTCACCATGAGCTCCAGTGCGCGGCTAAGGATGCCACGGTAGCCGAGCCTATCTCCTCCGTCGCCCCGGCTATAAATAGCCGTCCCCGAGCTCCTCTCGAGCTCATACCAGCCTCCTCTCCCTCCCTAAGACCGCCAAGCCCGAGACCTCGAGCTCTCCCTCTCCAACCGCGTTGCATCACCGCCATAGCCGCCGCTCGGCCTTGGCCAAATTCCTCTCACCCGAGCCCCCTCTCTCCCTCCTAGCCTCGCCTAAGCTCCTTCCGGACCACCTTGAGACCTTCCCGACCCCCAGCCCCTCCTCTCTCCGCCCATGCCACGCGCCCCAATGATGGCCGTGGCCGCCGTCCGCTGCGGCCGGATTCCCGCCTGCTCCACTGCTCTCCAGCGGAAGCCAAGCCCTCTGGCGGAGGCGCCTCGTCGTGCTGGTCACGCAGGTGGCCGGAGCCGCCCGGACCATCGCCGGCGTCGCACGGCCTTGCCTCTGCTGCTGCGGGAAGAAGAAGGGAGAGCGGGAGAAGAGAGAGGACGGGGTGGGACCCGCTTGTAAGTGTCACAAGGGCCGGTCCAGTCAGCTAAGTGGAGGCGCCTTCAGCGCAAATCCGTTTTCCCTGCTGGAAGGCGCATTTTGCCTAAGTGCGCGACTAGCCGCACTGCTCAGGGACCCGGATGCAATTATTTCTTTGCAGATTGGCCCCTGGCAGAAAACGCTTTATATCTTTTTGCTCGTAACTCCAATCGAGGTGAATCCAAAGCCCACTTCTTCAGTTCATCGAGCCCGTCCTGATGGCATCCTTTTCATCATGTTGACACATTCTAAAAATACCCATTTTGCCCCTGCCCTCTATTCAGCACCTCCGAGAGGGAATCTTCTCCGGCGAATTTTTCTGCGAGGTGATCTCATGTTTCCCGGAGTACTCCTTCACCCCAGGCAAGCCGACCATCTGATATATGCGCTAAAGCATTGCTCTGTGTTATTTTTGCGTGTTTAAATTAATGTGCTTATGCTCGTATGCGTAGTAGTGAGATGTATGTGACGCCAATGAACCCTTGTCTGTCTTTCTTTGGTGACGGCACCACGCCTGTGTTCTGAGCTGTTTCCGGCCGTCCGGGGTGGATGCCGACTCTATATTTCTCTTTTCAAGAACTGTCCCGTGTTCTGAGCGGCTTTTCGGCCGTCTCGGGCAGCTGTTGAATTTCTTTCTGTAGTAGTGACCCTATGTTCTGAGCTGTTTTTCGGCCGTCTTAGGGACCTGCTACACTCTTCTTATCAACACCGTCTCATGCTCTGAGCTGCTTTTCAGCCGTCTTGAGCCGGGGTTGAGTTATTCCAGTAATGTCCCAGATCTGAGTTGTAAAGACCGTTCTGGTGGTTACTGGTTTATTTGCCAGTTTCATACAAGGGTTCAGATTGTCATAACTTACAGCTAGAACTTGTAAAGTGATATCTTTCTATTTACATTACCTGCTTATGTTCATCATGTTATTACACTAATGACTCGTTGCGATATTGTATGGAGATAGGTTGTTATGTTTTCATAGTTGTTACAATATGCATTATTTTGACATGTGAAATTCATAGTAATTTACTTTGATGAATAGTTACTGCCATGTTAAATTGTTCATGCTTAGTGCCCATGCTTGTTAAAGTATTAATCAACACTAGACCTAATGGGTTGATCAAGAGCCACCTATCCGGACTCATCCGTGCAGCCACATTTGCCGGTATGGGACGGCCTTGACTTGGTCTAACTTTGTGTTCTTTTACCGGTACCACCAAAGAGGGAAGGTTATGTGCGCGCGCTACCCTGGCCCGGTAGGCGGCGATAACCTTGTGAGCCCAGTTGATTGATTAACCCGGGAGTCCCCGTTTGGGACAGTTTGTTTAGCCACGACGGTGGCAGGTGTCACGAGGTGACACAGGGGCCACCCAGGATAGGACTCCGGGGGAGGATGATTGTCGGTGGTACGGTGGGAGAGTCACGGGTTAGGCAAGTTTCGTTGGAGCAACGCCGGTCCACCCGAATTGGACCATGTACTAAAGTACTATGGCCTAACCTAAAGCTACACGATCCACACGCGTAGATCCGGTGACCCCCCTCACCACCGACGACCGAGGTCGCCGGCGGAGGGGAGCCGCCAGAGGAACGAGGCAAAGGGACTCTCCTGGCGGCGGCTAGGGTTTCTAGTCACGAGCCCGAGAGGAAAAGAACCATTAGAATTGCCTCATGAACTGAAATATTGACCCAAATCATTATAAATAACAGTAGGAAACACATGATGCAAAATGGACGTATTAGAAGGAGAATTAGGCCACAAGGGCCCAATAGGGGGAGGCACCCCCTATCCAGTTGGGGAGGCCGAATTGGAGTGGGGGAGGGACTCCTCCCCCCTAAGCCGGTGCACCAAGGAGGGAATGCTTCCCTCCGTGTGTGGCGCCCCCTCCTCTCCCTCCAACCTATATATATTAGAGGGTTTTGGCACTTTTGTACACACAAGTTAGGAGCCTCCTCTAGTTCTAGTCGGTCCTAGTTGATCAATTAGAGCTTGATCTAGATCCTCTAATCCTCATAATTAGAAGCCGAGTGTGGTTCTAATCTCCTTCCTCTAATTCTCCGGCGACGATTAGCTCTGGACGATGAAGCGCTGCCGGTTCATGAAGACCGTATGCTTGTAACTCGTAGAGAGGCCGTGCTTTCGATCTTCCGTCTGAGGGACTGTTCGTGGGCGGTTCGCGGGAACGTTCATCTACGGTTCGAGGTACTACAAGTATGATCTACACCGACTCGTCTTCTTCCGATGCAACTTGGAGTCGGGAATGATCTGATGCAAACCATTCATTGCATCTTCATAGTGTTCCTAGGTGATCGTAGGGTGATTTTTTTATTTTCTACTACGTTTCCCAACACCAGCGTGGCCCAGTTTGATGACGCTCGAAAAAGGCCAAGAAGGGTTGTTGTTTAGTGTAGGCAAAGGCCGAGGAGTACGTGCGCAGCGCGAATGGGAAGCCCATCGCGAGCGACGGATTTACAAGATCGACATGTGGCTTCTTCTTTTTGAGAAAACTCGCTAACCAATACAAGGGTACCTTGCTTTATTTCTCTAGCAACATTGGCTAGATGACATGGTTCGTGCATGTGGGCTTCTTTAACACAACCATGGTTCGAGTCCTTGTTCTGCTAAACTCGTTTAACCAATAAAAGGGTACCTTCCTTTATTTCTCTAGCAATGTTGTCTAGTTGACTTGGTTCATGCGTGCGGGCTCCTTCAACGCGACCATGGTTCGAGTCCTTGTTCTGCTAAACTCGCTTAACCAATAAAACGGTATGTTACTTTATTTCTCTAGCAACATTGGCTAGATGACTTGGTTCGTGCATGCATACTCCTTCAACGCGACCATGGTTCGAGTCCTTGTCCCGCTATTTCT
Source organism: Elymus sibiricus (assembly GCA_039707655.1). Lineage (NCBI taxonomy): Eukaryota > Viridiplantae > Streptophyta > Magnoliopsida > Poales > Poaceae > Elymus > Elymus sibiricus. Next base: position 128,734,962 of record CM077666.1, on the reverse strand, counting down.
TTTTTATGGCGAAATGGTGCATGCAACGAAATGGCCTACGAAAATAATGAAGGGGTCTTTTGTGACTTATGAGTCGCATGGTGGGTAATTACTATGTGACGCCCCCGGCTTCATCGTGCACTAATCATACACGCAAATGCACACGATCAAGCCTAAGGACTCACTTGAAGATATCACAACACAACTCTAAACACTAATAAAAGTCATACAAGCTTTATATTACAAGCCAGGGGCCTCGAGGGCTCGAATACATAAGCTCGCTTACAAGCGTCAGCGGAAGCACAGATATCTGAGTACAGATATAAAAGATAAACAGATAAGCCTTAACAAGGCGGGGCAAAACAACGACTAAGATCGAAAAGGTGCGGGCCTCCTGCCTGGGACCCTCCGAACCTACTCCTGGTCGTCAGCTAACTCGTAGTAGTAGCCACCCTCGGGGTGGTAGTAGTGGTCGTCGGCGGGGGCAGCTGTCTCCTGGGATCCGTCATCTGGTCACATCAATCGGGTATGGGAAAAAGAGGAAGCAAAGCAACCGTGAGTACTCATCCAAAGTACTCAGCAAGACTTACATCAGATCTAATCTATGTATGCAACATTATCAAAGGAAGGCTGTATCTGTGGGCTAGACTGCAGAATTGCCAGAATAGAGGGAAAGCCTAGCCTATCGAAGACTAGCATCTTCAAGCGTCTTGCAGCATTTAGAAGAGTACAAAATAGCATATTATAATTAACAAGTATGTTGTAACATTAGCGCCCAGAGATCCTTTCTCGACTCCCTGCGAGAAAGCAATCCCGGAGCCATCATAACCATTTATCATCTCCAGTATCCAGTTCTAGTTGTATCGATCGGGATACAACTCCGAGTGTCCGTTACCGAGGATCCGGCTATTCGAATAGATATACTTCCCTGCAGGGGTGCACCAACTTACCCACCACGCTCGATTAACTCCGGCCGGACACACTTTCCTGGGTCATGCCCGGCCTCGGTCAAAACGACACGCCGCAGCCCTACCTAGGCTCAACAGAGAGGTCAGCACGCCGGACTAACCCTATGCGCGCAGGGGTCTTGGGCCCATCGCCCTTTGCACTCCTGCACGTGGGGAACATGGCCGGTGAGCAGACCTAGCCCCCTTAATACAAGTGCAGGCTTTCCCAGTCCAACCCGGCGCGCGCCGCTCAGTCGCTGACGTCTAGAGAGCTTCGGCTGATGCATACGATGCAGAGTACCCATATTTATTCCCGCGTGATGGTTAGTGCGAAATGGCCAGAGGCCTACTCGGATCAAATATCCAAACCGTTAGTGTATTGGGAGCGCGCGGTAACGAGCAGAGACTCACGATCATGTGACCCCGTCGCCCCGTCTCGTGGACTTGCGGCAAGGGCTAAGAATGCCCGGCCGCGCCACGTAGAGATCTCGCGGGTACCCTCCAGGTCAACCCGACTCCACATCACTCGCAACATATGCTCGCGCGGGTACCCCTCAGGGTCGACCCGACTTTGTCAGGTATCAAGGGTAAAGTCACAGTAACCGTGTGTCCATAACACCAAGGGAGAAACCCTAGGAATCACCCTCGAGGGATTCCCACTCGATGTAACCGACAGGGTTAACTAAGGAGGAATCACCCTCGATGGTTCACGCCTGAAGGATTGCACGACAGAGTCATTATCGGGAGTGGTGAAGGAGGAATCACCCTCGATGGCCACGACCGATTAGCTACTCTACAGAGTTAACATCAGAAGTGCCATACGAGGTATCACCCTCGGCACTCGATAGTAACCCTGCATTGCCGTACAATTAAGGGGTGTGATGTGATGTGTCGGACTCTGGTCGTCGATCACGTTGATCGAGTCATCTGATAACCAGCGGGGGCAACTGGGACAAAGTCAGGGGGTCACTGATGGATCACTAACCAACCTATACTAAGCAGTTTAGGATAAGCAGGTAAGGTAACAATTGCAGGTTACAAAATCAGGCTATGCATCAGAATAGGATCAAACAAATACAGTAGCAAATTCTAATGCAAGCTCGAGAGAGAATGGAATGGGCGATATAGGAATGATCAAGGGGGGTTTGCTTGCCTGGTTGCTCTGCAGACAAAAACAGATCTTCAGAAGTGTTCGTTCACCGGATCATCAGCGGTCTCGAAGTCTATCGGAGAGGAGAGGGGGAGGAAACAAATAAATACACAGCAAACATATGCAACTCAGAGCATGACACGGCAAGAAGCTACGCTAAGGGTGACCTAACGCAGTGCTACACGTTACAGACGGAGCGGGAAAATATCTGGGGATATTTTCCTGGCTCTGGGCAACTATCGGACAGGCGATCCGGAGGGGGAAGGTTACAGGTTTGTAGTGTTAGAGGCATGTGACAGCTGCACAGAGGGCCCCATCGGATTCGTCTCGTTTGTCTGATCAACTTTCATGTATAAAGTTTTTCCATACGAGCTACAGATGAATTACTACGAATTTCTGAAGTTTTACGCATTTTCTGAAATGACAGGAATTATTTAATTAGCATTATCCAAAACAGTAACAGCTAAACGCACCCAAAACTGTACCCAAAAGTGGGGACAGAGGGGCTGACTTGCGGGCCCGTTGACTGGGTCAAAGGTCCAGTCAGCCACTAGTCAGCAGTGGCTGACAGGTGGGACCGGCTGGCTGAGTCAGAGGTCAAAGTTGACTGTTTGACTGGTCAACAGGGGTCAACGGGGCCCAATTGTTAGTGTCAAAGGGGACTAACAGAGGTTTAAAACGTGTTAATTAACTAACTAAGTGCGGGTCCCACTGGTCAGAGGCCCAATTAACCGAACCGTTATTTAGGCTGTGGGGCCCGACGTCAGTGTCTGTTAGTAGAATAGTTAGTGCCTAAACTATCAGTTAACGGCCCGGGCCCACATGCCAGGGACCCAGGTGAGGTTTAAACCGGCGTGCGGGCCGGCGCAACTCCGGCGACCACCCGCAGTGGCGGCGGCTCATGGATCCGTCCCTCCGGCAACCAAAAGCAGCGCCGCGAGTCCCATTTGAACGAGGTGAGCGCGCTGCGTTGATCTAACCTACCGGCACGAGCTAGAACAGCCGGAAACGACCGCAGCGTCGACGGACGGCGGCAACAGCTACTGTGGCGCGGCGGGAAGGCACGTGGAGGATGCGTGGGAGCACGGGACTAGGGGGGGAAATGATGGAGGGCTCACCGCGAGGTTGCAGAAGGGCTCAGGGGAGCCGGAAGCGGCCGGAGACGGTGGATCGAGGCGGCGGTCGACGGCGGATGCCGACGAGGGGAACGGGCGCGGACGGCGTTGCCGGGGCTCCCCGGCGTCGGCTCGGTGGTGTGGTCGATGAGGTCGAGCCCGGCGGTGCTGCAGGGCATGGTGGCGCGGCAAGCCATGGCCAGTGTCCGCGGTGGTGATGGGACGACAGCGACGGGTGCGTCGAAAGGGCTCCGGATCAAGGGGAGGGGAGAGGGGAAGAGGAACCAGGGGTAGGGTTAGACGCAGGGGGGCGAGAGGGGGCTCGAGGCAGGCCTTATCCATCGGAGGAGACCGTAGATGGGCGACGCGTGCGGCGGCAGCGATCACGGCGGCTCCGGCACCGCCACGGGGGAGGGAGCAGGTGAGGAGGAGGGAGAAGATGCTGGTGGGCTGGGCCGTCACTACAGTGACGAGCAGGCCGAGTGTACAGGAGGGCTTCTTTCCCTTTTTCTTTTTCTGAAAACAAAGGAAAAGCTCCTATTGAATTTAATTGAGCTAGCAAATGATTTTTGCTAAGAGTGAGACTTTGCACAAAATTACTTGACAATAAACTGAGATGGCACAAAAAGTTTGGGGGCAACAGGAGTTGTCCAAGCATTTTTTTTAAATGAAAAGGCCATTTAAAATGCTGTTGGACCAGAAAATAAATTCCCAGGGGCAATTTGGGAATTCCAAAAATGTTGGTTTCAACATGACAAATATTCAGGGATTATTTGCCATAGGATGAACTATTCTGATTGCATGACAGAGAAAGTAAATTTTTGCCATACAATTTAAAATGGAAATTGACTTTGATTTTAGACAAGTGGCAGATGGGCATGATGATCATGATGACATGACCATCATTAGGGGGAGATCACTGTAGTGTGATGCTGGGGATGTTACAAATCTCCTCCACTACAAGAAATCTCGTCCCGAGATTTAAGCGATGGAGTAAGGGGGGTATAGGGATGGAGGTCTGGAAGGATTGGCCTCCGGTAATTATCTCAAGGAAGGAGGTTTAGATGCATCTGGGAACGTATCGGGAGTGATATAAGAAGGTCCAGCAAATTTCAATCAGACAGGCATCCAACTGACGCCTAAAACAAATGATGAAGGGTTTCAGAGCAATGAGGAATAATGTTGCATCTGACACCGGAATAAAACATGTTAAGGAAATTAGCTCGCGAATTACATACGAAGCCAAGTGCAACGGATACTCCCGAATCAAGGATGTACAGGAGAGTCAGGTTCTGATCCTGTGGAACTATGGATTAAGAGTAGGTAGGACGGTGACAACTTACACGGTCACGACAACAAGGTATGTCAGAGGATAGCCTGTCAGTTATGTCGGCGTCAACATCGGTACCAAGGGCGAGGGACGAAGAGAACCATTTTCCTGCTCGTTGAACGAGGCGGACCAATAGGCAAAGTTCTCGTCCATTGGTGGTTACCGGAATGTCATCAACAATAGTAACAGGGTCTTACTGACTGAATTGTACTTCGAGGTGTTTTTCATAAACGAGTAATTATCACTGCTTAGATCACATAGATTATCTGAGAGGTTAAACAGACCAATGGAAAGGAAAATGTGGTTAATTGGTTAATCAAACCAATGGAAAGGAAAATGTGTATACACGAGTATTAGGTGTATAACCTTCCCAAGAGCAAGCAGAGCGGGAAAATCATGACAGGACTCCAAGTACGTAACCATTTAGACAAAGGGGGAAGGAATTTATGAGGCTTACCCATACAACGGTGTGAGGGTAATTGAACAAGAAACATTTAGCATTATGCTTCCACAGTTCTCGTTGATGTTTGGGTACCACAGTCATGCTTCGGAAAGTATTGACATGGTCATCAGGTAAAGGTCGGACCTTGGGAACACAAAGGATCCATCAGGAATTTTTGGAACACCTCATGCAATTTTATCAAGAAAAAGATGAGGATGAGGCCGATGGGTTCAACAGCAATCCATCGACATGTCAAAAAGGATGTATTTCCAAAATTATATGAACAAGTTTGTGTTGGAGAGAAAGCAATAAAGTTGTCAATGATTAACACAGATCATCGAGAGGCAAGGATGGTATTTCGCATCATGAATTCGATTGATATCTTAGAACAAGTCAGTATATTGATGGTGACCACGACAAATTTTGTCGAGAGGCTCTATGAAGATGCCATCGAGCAGCGACGACATCAAGCAAAAGGAATGATGAGGCGAAAGGTTATTGGAACCACGGATATGACACAAGCTCGAAATCAAGCTTGTTGTTCGAGGTGAAATGATAAGATGAGGAAGATCGACGTAAGCTTAGCTCATCGTCGGAAGTTGCTCCGGGCATAAGGACCAGGTAGCACAGTTAAAATTAGCACGATGATGATATAGCCGATCAGGCTAGGAATGATGTGATGGAGTATCATTCCAATAAGAATTCACAAGAGGTAGTGCAATGACACAATATCCTCGAGATAACATGGGGCAATACTTGAAGGTAGATCAGAATAGAGGTTGGACAGGTGAAATGATCTGCAGAAGACAAGTATTTTAACTTGTTCGGGAAATGGAATCAAGGAGAAAATATGGTCGGAACCACGATTGCAAAGGATTAATTCACAGATATAAGATGAACTTACACCAAGGGGATAATTAATTTTAAAAGAAGCTTCCATGATAAGATCTACATCGTGTCCATGGGCATGAACACAAAGTTCAAGGTTGACTCTCACTTCTCCAATGCATAATCTTTCATTCACTTATCGTTTTCGAAGAAGTTGTAATGTTGAAATTTTATCTGGCAAAACACCAGAAGAGTATGACTCGTGATAACTCTCGGGTTCACAATGCATTACGTATCCGAGGAAAGACTCACAAAGTTTAATTAATATAGAGGACACTGTCGGATAATAATCCAGCTGTGGGTCTGGCGGACCGCAAAGAATCTGATGTGGGTATCGATGTTCAATCAGAAGAAGAAATAATGCAAAGGCATCGGATTATAGAAATATCTGGATAATTTCAAAGCTTAATTACAAAGGAGTTATAAATTCCAATTCGGGGATCAAAAGCAGAGGCTCTGATCAAAAGATAAGTATGTTGAATAGACATAGATCGACAATCAACCAAGGTTTGATTTGTCGAGAACCAGCTCATGTTCGGAAAGACGTTTGAGCTGGAAAGATAATTTATAAGGATCAACTGATGCTTGCGTGCATTCGCTCACATGTTGAATCAATAGGATCAGAATGTCAATCACAAAGGATTTTAATGAATATCGCTAGACATATGGACTTAACCATAATTCAGGCCGACAAGGAGAATCTCAAAAGCAGTAAGCTGTAGAGGGTTCTCGGAAGATCAGATAGCATTACGAAGTATTTTGTGAAACACATGAACAATTGGGGATGAACGAACCCTCGATAAGTGTGAGGAATTATTCATAGGTGTATCCATGCGGAAAAGAGCTGCAGTGCAGTAGGCACAAAGGATTCTCGGAATATCGGAAGTATTTCGAAGGTATGGACGGCAAGTGTATGTAGCTATCCATAGGGATTTATCGGTGGTAGGGAATTGCAACGGCTAAGGGCACAAGGGCCTCGGGAAACATCGAAGAGTATCTTCGGAATATTCTGATGGAGCAGACGATCATCTGGAATGGGGTGGGGGGCTCTCCGGGGAGAATCAGTTACGAGAACCTAGTGTTAGAGTTAGCAAAATCTTTAACCCGAATAGAAGAGAGATCAGAATCCTAGAGTATAGACGAGGAATAAAAGATCCTAATACCACTCATTGGCGACATGGGCCCGTAAGCCACACAGCCATGTTAGTAAAACAGTTTTCATAGACTAGACTCAACTTCGGCCAATGAGTTGGAAAGGGGGATTCCTACAGGCAGTCGGCTCTGATACCAGCTTGTGACACCCCCGGCTTCATCGTGCACTAATCATACACGCAAATGCACACGATCAAGCCTAAGGACTCACTTGAAGATATCACAACACAACTCTAAACACTAATAAAAGTCATACAAGCTTTATATTACAAGCCAGGGGCCTCGAGGGCTCGAATACATAAGCTCGCTTACAAGCGTCAGCGGAAGCATCAGATATCTGAGTACAGATATAAAAGATAAACAGATAAGCCTTAAGAAGGCAGGGCAAAACAACGACTAAGATCGAAAAGGCGCAGGCCTCCTGCCTGGGACCCTCCGAACCTACTCCTGGTCGTCGGCTAACTCGTAGTAGTAGCCACCCTCGGGGTGGTAGTAGTGGTCGTCGGCGGGGGCAGCTGTCTCCTGGGATCCGTCATCTGGTCACATCAATCGGGTATGGGAAAAAGAGGAAGCAAAGCAACCGTGAGTACTCATCCAAAGTACTCAGCAAGACTTACATCAGATCTATTCTATGTATGCAACATTATCAAAGGAAGGCTGTATCTGTGGGCTAGATTGCAGAATTGCTAGAATAGAGGGAAAGCCTAGCCTATCGAAGACTAGCATCTTCAAGCGTCTTGCAGCATTTAGAAGAGTACAAAATAGCATATTATAATTAACAAGTATGTTGTAACATTAGCGCCCAGAGATCCTTTCTCGACTCCCTGCGAGAAAGCAATCCCGGAGCCATCATAACCATTTATCATCTCCAGTATCCAGTTCTAGTTGTATCGATCGGGATACAACTCCGAGTGTCCGTTACCGAGGATCCGGCTATTCGAATAGATATACTTCCCTGCAGGGGTGCACCAACTTACCCACCACGCTCGATTAACTCCGGCCGGACACACTTTCCTGGGTCATGCCCGGCCTCGGTCAAAACGACACGCCGCAGCCCTACCTAGGCTCAACAGAGAGGTCAGCACGCCGGACTAACCCTATGCGCGCAGGGGTCTTGGGCCCATCGCCCTTTGCACTCCTGCACGTTGTGAACATGGCCGGTGAGCAGACCTAGCCCCCTTAATACAAGTGCAGGCTTTCCCAGTCCAACCCGGCGCGCGCCGCTCAGTCGCTGACGTCTAGAGAGCTTCGGCTGATGCATACGATGCAGAGTACCCATATTTATTCCCGTGTGATGGTTAGTGCGAAAAGGCCAGAGGCCTACTCGGATCAAATATCCAAACCGTTAGTGTATTGGGAGCGCGCGGTAACGAGCAGAGACTCACGATCATGTGACCCCGTCGCCCCGTCTCGTGGACTTGCGGCAAGGGCTAAGAATGCCCGGCCGCGCCACGTAGAGATCTCGCGGGTACCCTCCAGGTCAACCCGACTCCACATCACTCGCAACATATGCTCGCGCGGGTACCCCTCAGGGTCGACCCGACTTTGTCAGGTATCAAGGGTAAAGTCACAGTAACCGTGTGTCCATAACACCAAGGGAGAAACCCTAGGAATCACCCTCGAGGGATTCCCACTCGATGTAACCGACAGGGTTAACTAAGGAGGAATCACCCTCAATGGTTCACGCCTGAAGGATTGCACGACAGAGTCATTATCGGGAGTGGTGAAGGAGGAATCACCCTCGATGGCCACGACCGATTAGCTACTCTACAGAGTTAACATCAGAAGTGCCATACGAGGTATCACCCTCGGCACTCGATAGTAACCCTGCATTGCCGTACAATTAAGGGGTGTGATGTGATGTGTCGGACTCTGGTCGTCGATCACGTTGATCGAGTCATCTGATAACCAGCGGGGGCAACTGGGACAAAGTCAGGGGGTCACTGATGGATCACTAACCAACCTATACTAAGCAGTTTAGGATAAGCAGGTAAGGTAACAATTGCAGGTTACAAAATCAGGCTATGCATCAGAATAGGATCAAACAAATACAGTAGCAAATTCTAATGCAAGCTCGAGAGAGAATGGAATGGGCGATATAGGAATGATCAAGGGGGGTTTGCTTGCCTGGTTGCTCTGCAGACAAAAACAGATCTTCAGAAGTGTTCGTTCACCGGATCATCAGCGGTCTCGAAGTCTATCGGAGAGGAGAGGGGGAGGAAACAAATAAATACACAGCAAACATATGCAACTCAGAGCATGACACGGCAAGAAGCTACGCTAAGGGTGACCTAACGCAGTGCTACACGTTACAGACGGAGCGGGAAAATATCTGGGGATATTTTCCCGGCTCTGGGCAACTATCGGACAGGTGATCCGGAGGGGGAAGGTTACTGGTTTGCAGTGTTAGAGGCATGTGACAGCTGCACAAAGGGCACCATCGGATTCGTCTCGGTTTTCTGATCAACTTTCATGTATAAAGTTTTTCCATCCGAGCTACGGATGAATTACTACGAATTTCTGAAGTTTTAGGCATTTTCTGAAATTACAGGAATTATTTAATTAGCATTATCCAAAATAGTAACAGCTAAACGCACCCAAAACTGTACCCAAAAGTGGGCACAGAGGTGCTGACTTGCGGGCCCGTTGACTGGGTCAAAGGTCCAGTCAGCCACCAGTCAGCAGTGGCTGAAAGGTGGGACCGGCTGGCTGAGTCAGAGGTCAAAGTTGACTGTTTGACTGGTCAACAGGGGTCAACGGGGCCCAATTGTTAGTGTCAAAGGGGACTAATAGAGTTTTAAAACGTGTTAATTAACTAATTAAGTGCGGGTCCCACTGGTCAGAGGCCCAATTAACCAAACAGTTATTTAGGCTGTGGGGCCCGACGTCAGTGTCTGTTAGTAGAATAGTTAGTGCCTAAACTATCAGTTAACGACCCGGGCCCACATGATAGGGATCCAGGCGAGGTTTAAACCGGCGCGCGGGCCGACGCAACTCCGGCGACCACCCGCAGTGGCGGCGGCGCACGGATCCGTCCCTCCGGCAACCAAAAGCAGCGCCGCGAGTCCCATTCGAACGAGGGGAGCACGCTGCGTTGATCTAACCTACCGGCGCGAGCTAGAACAACCGGAAACGACCGCAGCGTCGACGGACGGCGGCAACAGCTACGGTGGCGCGGCGAGAAGGCACGTGGAGGATGCGTGGGAGCACGGGACTAGGGGGGAAAATGATGGAGGGCTCACCGCGAGGTCGCAGAAGGGCTCAGGGGAGCCGGAAGCGGCCGGAGACGGTGGATCGAGGCGGCGGTCGACGGCGGATGCCGACGAGGGGAACGGGCGCAGACGGCGTTGCCGGGACTCCCCGGCGTCGGCTCGGTGGTGTGGTCGATGAGGTCGAGCCCGGCGGTGCTGCAGGGCACGGTGGCGCGGGCAAGCCATGGCCAGTGTCCACGGTGGTGATGGGACGGCGTCGACGGGTGCGTCGGAAGGGCTCCGGATCGAGGGGAGGGGTGAGGGGAAGAGGAACCGGGGGTAGGGTTAGACGCAGGGGGGCGAGAGGGGGCTCGGGGCAGGCCTTATCCATCGGAGGAGACCGTAGATGGGCGACGCGTGCAGCGGCAGCGATCACGGCGGCTCCGGCGCCGCCACGGGGGAGGGAGCAGGTGAGGAGGAGGGAGAAGATGCTGGTGGGCTGGGCCGTCGCTACAGTGACGAGCAGGCCGAGTGTACAGGAGGGGTTCTTTCCCTTTTTCTTTTTCTGAAAACAAAGGAAAAGCTCCTATTGAATTTAATTGAGCTAGCAAATGATTTTTGCTAAGAGTGAGACTTTGCACAAAATTACTTGACAATAAACTGAGATGGCACAAAAAGTTTGGGGGCAACAGGAGTTGTCCAAGCAGTTTTTTTAAATGAAAAGGCCATTTAAAATGCTGTTGGACCAGAAAATAAATTCCCAGGGGCAATTTGGGAATTCCAAAAATGTTGGTTTCAACATGACAAATATTCAGGGATTATTTGCCATAGGATGAACTATTTTGATTGCATGACAGAGAAAGTAAATTTTTGCCATACAATTTAAAATGGAAATTGACTTTGATTTTAGACAAGTGGCAGATGGGCATGATGATCATGATGACACGACCATCATTAGGGGGAGATCACTGTAGTGTGATGCTGGGGATGTTACATACTATCAACTTCGAGATGGACCAAAAATCAGAGGAACGAAACGGCCTAAGAATAAAAACGAAGGGGTATTTTTGTGACTTATGGGTGGCATGGTGTGTAGTTACTACCAACTTCGGGATGGAGCATCGAAGAAACGAAACGACCTACGAAAAAAAATGAAGGGGTCCTTTGTGACTTATGGGTGTCATGGTGGGTAATTACTATCAACTTCGGGATGGACCAAAAAGTCGGAGAAACCCATCGTCCTTTAATATTAGGTATAGATAAAACAAAGCCATGAAAGAGATAAAGATCATTCCAGCTAGCCAAGCTGCTGATGTGGCTATGGTTATCCACATGGGAGACCCAGCTGCTTACATGGTTAGGGATGAGGAGGAGAGGACATCACTAAGCATCGTACTCAGCAGGCACACAGCTGAGTCACACATGAGGTGTCATCCACATAGGACTCCCATAACACTATAAATAGGACAACCCAGCAGTAGAGAAGAGCTTGATAGCAACTTGGTGTAAAAACATCAAAAAGGAGTTGGACCAAATCAATACCAGAGAGACTAGCGTGAAGCAGCTAGGAGGTGGAGGCATGCCACAAGAAGCAGGCTATACCAATCCCCTCAAGATCAAGCTAAACAGAGACCAAAGGTTGGTTCAGAGGGAACTGTCCTCAGGCAGCCTAGAAATGCTGACTATAGCATCATCGGATCAATTAGTGTAGCATATGTTATAATCCCAGTGAGGAGCCTCATGACACCATCATATGCTGGTTAAGATCAAGGAACAAGTGGTTCTTATCAAATTTGGGAGAGAAAGAAAGAACGGGGAGAGACAAGTGTAGCATCTGTTAAATCAGATTTGAGAAGAGAGAGAATGTTGGTAAGGAGAGATATTGCCCATAACCAGTAAGAAGGAAATAGGCCATTTGTAGCACACCTATATAATTATCTGCTATGACAGAACACATGCACCACATACACATGGGTACTTTTCTATATATAGGAATACCGAGCACATCACAACACTTGGGCTAGTTCATAGCTGTAATATATACAAGAACAAGAACTATAGTTACACATATTTATTAAAAGGAGAGTAATGCAAAGGAATGGAAGAATTACTAATTACAAAGAACATATAGGACAACAGTAGAAGCTATTCTAGACTGAACAAGGTAAAGCAATATAATTATCTATAAATAAAGAACTATATCCTTTAAACCAGTGAAACTAAAACAATAGCAATATAAGAACAAGTACAGTAGTATGGCGGTGGCCATATAACTATATACAACGAGTTTCTATGATTTTCTTACAACATTTTTTTTAAATCGGTCAGTTTTGTTTCAATTTCAAAAAATATTCATAAATTCGAAAAATCACAAATTCAATATTATGCTTGTGAGTATTACAAAAATGTTTGCCAATTCAAAAAATGTTCATGAGTTAAAAAATGTTTACAAAAAAATGTTTGTAAATTAGGAAAAATGTTCGTCAATCAAAAAATGTCCATGAACTCAAAATATGTTCAAAAATTCAAAAACAAATCATGATTTTGAAAAATATTCAAATATTCAAGAAAATATGCCTAGAAAATTCAAAATATGTTCACAAGTTCCAAAAATGATCGCGGATTTAAAAATGTTCATGTATTCAAAAAATGTTCATGGATCTGGAAAATGTACACAGGGAATTCAAAATATGCCACGAAGTCAAAAAATATTTGCAAATACAAAAAATGTTAATGTATTTGAAAAATATTTGTGAATCCAAAAAATGTTCATGAATTTAGAAAATGTTCATAAACTAAATATCCTAGCCTTTGCTTCCTCGTCTCGACTGGTTTCGTTTCGTTCGTTAATGGGACCTGGGTTCGGTCCTCTGGTTCTCCCTATATTTTTACTTTTTTTTGAGACATTCCCTCTATTTTTTTACTTTTCTCTCTATTCCCCGCGAGAGCTACTGGGCCGGCCCGTTAGAGTGTACGCTTCAGGCGAGAGCTTGCTCCATCTCGCCGTTTGCTGGCATTACACCCCTCCCTCCTTCATGCGTCTTCTTGGGGTCGGCCCATCGTCCCTTTTTTCAGTTGTAAAGCACAAAAATGCAAGCGCGTCTGGTGGAAATCGAACCCGCGACCTCCTCGTCATTCGCACCATAAACTAAGCACCCCACCATCCTTACCTCATGTGTTCAAGAACATATTTTTCACTCTTTTCTTCTCATGTATTTTTCTTTTTTTCTTTTCGTTTTTCTTGTTTATTCAGAACGGTTTTGTTCGGTGTTTTTTCCTTTGTTCATTTGAATAAAATATTTTTCAAATTGATGAACTTTTCCAAAATCAATGAACTATTTTTTAAAATCGATGAACTTTTTTCCAAATTCGATAATTTTTTTTGAATTGGATGAACTTTTTTCGAATTGGATGATTTTTTTTCCAAAATTGATGAACTTTTTTCAAATTCGATGAACTCTTTTTAAAATTCAATGATTTTTTTTGAACTGGATGAACTTTTTCGAATTCGATGAACTTTTTTTCCAAAATTGATGAACTTTTTTCAAATTCGATGAACTTTTTTGCAAAATCGATGAACTTATTTCAAATTTGTGAACTATTTTTCAAAATTATTTTCTGAATTTTTTAAATCGATGACTTTTTTGAAAATTGATAAACTCTTTTTGAGAATCGATGCACTTTCTTGTTCAAAATCAATTAACTTTTTTCAGATTTTATGGACTTTTTTGAAAATCGATGAACTTGAAAATTGATGAACTTTTTTCTAATTCGCGATTCTTTCTAAAATCTGTAGACTTTCGGAAAATTAAATTCACATTTTTGTCAAAAGAAATCACGTTTTTCTGAAATGTTTTCAAATAATTCAAAAATCTACGCGGCTACAGTGTTTTGTTCGTATACATTGTCGCGCTGTATTGTTTCACAGAAGCGTAGTGGCTCGATTGGTTAGCCAATCACTTACTGGAGGTAAAGGTCTCTATTTCGATTCCACAGCAGCGCCAAATTTTCCGAGTTTTATTTTTCGCGCTACTACTGCATTCACTGCTGCAAGTTCGTGGGCCTGGCCCATACCAGGAGCCGCTGAAGGCGCCGGTTAGGAGCTCCCCCGTTTGCTTCCTCGGCTCGACTGGTTTCGTTTCGTTCGTTAATGTGCTGGGCCAAGAAAAAATCTTAGTGAACAGCCCACGAGGTCCACCGGTCACCGGGAAGTTGCTAGGGTTTCCTCCGTTTATAAGCCAACGATCCCTTGGCTACTCTGCCTCCCACCGCCGCCGCCCGCCCCCTACCATTGTCTCCCAACACAATCAATTGCTAAGACCGCTCCGTTGGTGAGTCGCCAAGTTTTGCCGCTGCACCACCATCGACTTGTAGGTGCGTACCTGCGATTTCCTTTTTCCTATATGTTGCCCTTTGTCGCCCTCGATTCAGATCTGGATACGTGGATTTGTCGGGTTGATTTGCAGTATGATGTTGGTTCATTGGTTGTGCTTGATTGATTTGCATCTGACAGTCGATTCGGGTTCGAATTCAAATTACAGGGATCAAGGGCCAACGGCAACGCCGAATCTAAGGAATCAGATCTACGAGTAATCCAGGAAAAAGTCAGACCTTGTCCGCCCGGTTACAAGAAGGCGACGAAAGGGGAACAAGCATGCCAAAGGGTGGCCCTGAACGACTTTACCTTGTCTTTGATGACTGGTGCCATGGATATAGCATCCGCAAGTTCAACTTGTTGCACCATACTGCTGCCTCAGACCATGCGCTGCATTTGACCCAGCCTTTCTGCCGCATAATGGCGCCTCTTGTGTCGTGCTTCACGTCTGCCTTTGGCGCTAAGATTTTGGCGGTGTATCCCAGAGATCCCGAAGTTGACTCTGAGAGCTACTTCCCAATGTTGGACGTTCGATCGCGGTGCGTCACCTTTGCCCCTGGGCAGGCATGTCCTATTCCTCCCATCTACTACCTCCCTGTCGGCAACGAGTTATTCAGTCTGAGCTTCTGCTCCTTCGAGATGCTCTGCTCGGAGGAGCTCTCCACCCGGTTGCAGGATCAGTCTTCCAGCATGTGTTGGTCATGGAAACAGCTCTCTGAGAAACCGCCATTCTATGTTGATCACGTCACCTCCTACTCTTTGCACCCTGAAGAACGGACCTTCCTCTTCAGCACCAAGACGGACGCCACCTACACCTTTGACACCGACAAGCGTTCATGGAAACTCCTTGGCAATTGGAAGCTGCCCTTTGCTGGGTGCGGTCACTTTGACCTGGGCCTCAACTGCTTTGTCGGGCTCTCCAAAGAATCGGACACCCTTGGCCAACTCTACAGCTGCGAAGTGCCCATCTATGACACTGATGAAGGTCTGTGCCCTCCCCCTGTAGTGAAGCTCTGCAAGGAGAAGCTCTTTAGTGACCGCCCAGGTGATATGCATGCTACCCTTGTCTACATGGGAGGCAAGAGCGAATTCTGCCTGGTACAGTGTGTCTCCATCAAGCATGGCAGTCCTGATCAGGACCGAATGAATGAGGACGACATTGCTCATGGTGTGCAGCTACCCGGTCGTTGCATCTATCGTCTGACCACATTTTCTCTAAGCTTCAACAAGGATAAAGAACTGACAACTGGCAATACCCGTCAGGTGCAGTACTACAAAGTGCCTAAAGAAGCCACTAAGCCGTTCCTGCAAGATCCGGTGGCATTTTGGATGTAAAATGCTTAAATTATGTCACGAGTCACCTCCTATGTTTATTTTTTCACTCAGTTATAACTCTATTGCCTTGTATTACTATGTTTTAATAATGTGTGCACGTCTGATTTGGTAAATGTATTGCCTTTTGTTTTCATCTGTGAGTTTGCAACGAGAAATAAGATTATGAAATGGCGCTGGTGCGGCTTCAGTCAGCCTGTCACTTGACCCTGGCATAGAAATGCATTTAATCTGTTTTTGTTGCACCGTCATTTTACTATCTGATATAGTACATGCGTTTCATATATTCTTCCTATCTGTGCTAGCGTGTGTATGCAGGTTCTTGGCCACGAAAGTCGTGACAATACTGCACAGTGATGTGTTTTATACTCCCGTCCGTTCCTAAATCTAGTGCATATAGTCTTCAGCCCAGATAGCGCTATATTTTGGACGAGAAAGCCCTCGGTCCCCCACACGGTTTGTCCCAGGACCATGTGCACAACGAATACTAGTAGAGAAGCAAGTGGCATCAACGGTCTTTGCCTTATGGCTACTTCAGCGCAGTTTCAGCAAAGCAACGGTCTTTGCCGGCGGCGAGAAAGCCCTCAGTCTTCGAAGGTCGAGAGTCTAATCAAGAGGCTCATAGCCTCGCCAAACATGCTTTTGGTCTGGGTTTGGGACGCCATGTGTGGCTCATAAACCCCCCAAATTTAGAGCATAATTGGTTTGATACATATATTTGGCATTGCCAATAGTTGGCAAGCCAACATTTGACAAAATGAAAAGTTGCCAAAAGTTGGCAACTTTTTGTAAGGTTGGCAAGAAAAGTTGGTAGTCAACCAATCACTAGCCAACATTTGGCATTTGCCAAATATTGGCATGCCAACTTTTGGTATCAAACCAATCATGCTCTTAAGTTGTATCCCTATGAACGCTACTGTTGAATAAAGCAAGTATGTTTGGACTAAAAAAAAAGCAACGGTCTTTGCCGGCGGCGTGCCTGATTTGGTCTCGTGACGTCGAGAGGCTGGCCGCTTGATGACGGCGGCTGTGGATCCGGTGACACCGGAGATCGGGAGATGCCGGTTGCGGATGTGGGCATGCAAGTCAGGGACACAGTGACACAAGACACCGAGCGCGGTCGTAGTCGTGTTGCCGCTCCATGTAGAACTCGCCCAGCCTCGTTGGCGGCTTGCCGGTGACGTCACGGCACAGCCACCGCTTCTGCCTCGCCGTCGTTTCCTCCGTCGCCACTCGCCCCCGATAGTCCCCTCTTGCTCCTCCGCTGACTTTCGCATCGGCTTCTCGCTCTCCTGCCATGGACTGGGACGCAACGGTGGACAGGTACACGCCCAACGCGAACATGGCTGAGGCGGACGCACGAGGTCAATTTGCTCGTCCTCTTTCTTTTTTTAAATAACATATGGACTTTATTCAACCGAAATAACGGATACATCGTTCGTGAGGAATAATACAATTTCAATCATAGGCTCCTCAAACCAATCAACAGCAGAAGAAAATCTAGCCAACCTAACATCGTGCGCAACCATATTGGCTTCCTAATACAAAGAGCAACATATGATCGACCTCACAGGATAAAAATTGTAGTTCTAGACCTCTAGTCTAGGGTTGATTATAATTAATTTCGGCTATGTATATAAAACTGAGAATACCAGATTCTGTGGTGGGAGATGTTTACCGTTGCAGGAAGGGCAGGCGGCCCAAATCATACCGGCCATTGGAACTTTCGGAGTTGGTGTGCAGACGTGACCTGGATAGGATAACGATGCCCATTCGCTTTCATTTCTCTCTTGGATCTTGCAAGTCAACCTGTCAACCTGTCAATCTTACACCATAAGGAACTACTCCCTCCGTCCCATAATATAAGAACGTTTAGTCCTGGGAGACATCACTAGTTGATCCATGAAAGGTTTTCAAGAGATGAAAAGTCACAGCAGCTCTTCTTCAACAGTGGCGTCATACAAGATACAGCTCTCCAGAAACAAGTAATATGATCAAACAGCAACGTTTCTTGCTTTGAGAAGAAAGTAACGATGGGAAGTACGTATGTCAGACCGGGCATACCTGAAGCATCAGCGTGCATCGCCGCCATGGGCATAAAAGTCAGTAAGTTAGCAGCCTCTTCTCCCACCGATTCCTGGAAACAGAATGGATATAACAAAAGCTGTAATAATAGACCAACTTGTTGTCCTCTGCACATACTTCAGACAGCAGCAACAATCAGATAGATAGGGCATCCACTAACTGATGTAGACATGCAGTGACACACTCTTTTGCCTAGGCTCAACAATTCCACTGATTGATTATCCTTGTGCATGTATTCGTACCTTGAATCAGAAGAGAAATCTGAATGCTTTACGTAATCCACTTTATTCTTTCTGCTTTTGGAACTATTTGATGGAAACATTGTCGCTACTGTATGATAGCAACCGGTGAAGAGATTTAAGCATGAGCATGCTTTGTAGTATGCTAAACCCTGAGAGACTGCTACATTTAGATGCCTGGCCTATGTGTCACCTGATCTAGTTGCCGCGTCTGTGGTGAACAAGCTTCAGAATCATGGTAAAACTGATATTTTAAAGGATCATTTGTTACTTCAGATAGTTACCGGAAGGGCTGCTGACTTTTCCCTCAAAATCCAATATGCATAGCTCCATATTTTCTTTGCAAACATCAACATCTGGAGTTCTGGACGTCAAACTTGGACTGGAGTGTTGCTGTTTCTTCCGAATACTATAAGAAAAAAAAAACACTTTGGGTGTCACATAAAAGAACTTCAGACTAGTAGATTGGGAATTGCAATTGCCTGCGGCACAAGTACAGAAGTAAGAAGTCTGTCTGCGCTGGAATTCTGGAAATCACCTGAGTTGAAAAGTATCATTTTGTTTCTTGATAAATGATTTATCATGCCAACAGCTGTACATTACAGTAATAGAGTACTTGGTGAAGTCATGAAAACAATCCTGGTAATTACCAAAGAAAATCTGCATTAGAACAGATTAGGTTGCTAACGGAGCAATAAGGATTCAAGGGTACTCAGCAATCCAGAAAAAATAGGTCCCGTACCAAAACAGGACTGCATAATGAAGACATTCAGCATGTCATATAAAGCCTGATTGCAGTCAAAGAAAATGATATGTGAAGTTCTAACATTAAATAAATTAGCACAGTCTCTGTTTATTCAGTTATAACTACATAATAACTAGCAAAAAGGTGCATAAGACTGTAGGCAAAATGCAGTAATGCACTATATAATGACTACAAAAGAAGTACAATGCACTAACTATTATCCAGTTCACCTTTTACTCGCCTGTATCCACAGATATGGAATTGTTTCCTATGAAGAAAATCTTCTAAGAGCTTGCTGAAGACAGTAGATGTTTCTCTGACATACTCTCCCCCAAGCGCAACATTATCTGCTCAAATACAGTTCATGCCTCTCTTATGAATCCGTGTCTACTGTAGAAGTCAATAAATGCGCTCCCGAGAAACTTGCTCTTGTCAAGTCCATGTCTTAAGGAGAAGCCATGGACCTCTTTTGCATGCCTGAATAATTTCAGGCCAGAAAGACTCGGAAGTATACTTGTCATGGTATTAGAATTTGGTTTTAACCCTGAAGCAACCATTTCAGTAAACAAACTGACACTCACATGATACATTCCGTTCTTCGAATACCCTGCAATCAATGTACTCCAAGAGACAACATCCTTGAAATCGACGGAATGGAGCAGATAATTAGCCATCTCCAGACAGCCACACTTGCAGTACATATCAACGAGAGCATTGGAAACACAGTTATCATCAGCAACTCCACATCTTACTGCGCATCCATGCAACGCCGTTCCAGCTCGTAACTCTTTCACCCTGCCAAATGCTAGGATGACAGTGGCAATGATCACCGAATCTTAGCAGCCAAGAACCCTTCCGATCTCATCCTGTCGAACAAACTCATCGCATCGAGCCAATCTCCTGCTTGCACGGCTCCTCCGATCATGGCGGTCCACACTGCCACATCCCTTTCCTGCATGCTCTCGAACACACTCCTCGCCTCGCCCAAGCACTCACACTTGGCAAACATGTCCACGAGCGTGCACTGCACAAACACATTGGGCGTCGCATAGCCACGGGCAACGCCTGCCTCCACATGCTCTCTTATCATCCGGCCCTGCTCAACCGCTCTGAGCGCGGCACACGCCTTGATGCCGGGTGGGTACGTGAAACCATCCGCCGCAGCCGAATCATCTTTGACCATCGCCCGGCACGTCTCCAGCGCCTCGGAGAACCGGCCTGGGTAGACGAGGCCCTTGATCACGGCGTTCCACGCGAAGGAGTTCCTCCTGGGCATTCCATCGAGCACGCCTGCGTGTGCTCGATCTGCCCGAGCCTAGCATACACGTGCACCAGCTAAGCGGAGAGGACCGCGCCGTGGCGGTGGCCGCCGACGAGCACAGCGGCGTGCAGCCGGATGAGCAGCGACCCGTGTGAGACTGGCGAGGCGTCTGCGTGAGACCCGCGGCGATGTGCGGCGGAAGGGGAAGCGGGAGCCTTAGCTGGCAAAGGAGGAGGAGGGAATCGTGGCCTCGGTTTGAGACCGTGCCTGACGGCGAGAAGAGCATCGACGGGTGATTCAGAGCACGAAATGCTTGGTGACAGTACCATTCACTCCCACTCAAAAGATTTTTTGATGATTTGTAGGAATCGTTATATTTCTTTCTCAGCTTCACTTGGACATCATTTCTGATCCATGAATTAACGTCAGATATAAACACTGCAAAAGGAACTGCACGTATTTCTGGAAGAAGAAAAAAAAGGTACTTACATATTTTGGAACGGAATGGCAACAATGACCTAATGTCTTTTTTTAGTAGAAAAAATTCCATTAACCAACTGGTGCAGCAACGTCGCTAATGACCAAATGTCTTAGTCAAGATAAATTGCTGGGTATCAATTCCTGGATTTATTTCAGGATTTCCGGCGATGCGCATTCAGTGGGAGGAGACGTTCCCGTCGACGACGAGGCGCCTACGGTGACTTCGTAAATCTCAAGATGATATGCCGGCTCAGTCTCTCGGAGGTGCTCATAGGGGTAGGGTGTGCGTGTGTGCGTTCATAGGGGTGAGTGTATGCGCGTGTATGTGAGCGCTTGCGTCTGTACTGTGTTAAAAAAAAAGCATACAGTTGCATGCAGCCACAGCATGTCCCCTAGGGTCACGACCTAGGGTTCTCCTGTCCTCCGGCGCGCCGCCGCCGAGAGTTTCCCACTGCAGTTGAAGAGCGCCGCCAGGCGCGCCTTGTTCCTTGACCGGCCTCCCACGGGGCGGATCTAGTTCGCTTCTGTTTCAACGCAGACAAACCCTAGCGGGGCTGTAAGAGACCGATTGTAAGTCATGGCGACACAGGACAATGCAAGCAGATCGAGGGGCAAGAGCTCGGAAGATCCCAGCAGCCTCCTGGGGAGGCTACACCTTGAAGAGGACGAGCTTGATAACCTGGTTTGGGAAGAAGAAGTTGAGGAATCGGAAGAAAAGCCCAAGTGGTTGGCGTTGACTAGGGTTTTGACAGAGAAATCTTTTGGCCAAGGGGCCTTGATAGCAGACATGAAGGCGGCATGGAATCCCGCCAGAGAGGTTGTGTGGCGCAGAATTAACCCAAATTTGTTCTCTGTTCAGTTCAATTGTTTGGCCGACTGGAACAAAGCAATTCATCAAGGTCCTTGGGACTTTAAAGGAATGGCGCTGATAATAGCAGAATATGATGGGTTCAAGAAGCCTGAAATGGTGAAACTTGACAAGATCGAGACATGGTGTCAGATCCATAAGCTCCCTCACATGGTTCTAAAAAGGGAGCAATTTGTCAAAAACATGGCAGCAAGAGTTGGGGAGGTGACGGATCTTCAGATCGTTCTTCCAAATGGATTTGTTGGTGAGTTCATCAGAGCTAGAGTTAAGCTAGATGTCAATAAGAAATTGACCAGATTTGTCGGTTTCACAAAGGCAGGAGAGACTGAATTTTATCAAGTAAAGTTTGAAAAGCTGCCGATATTTTGCTACATGTGTGGCTTGTTGGGTCACTGGCATGAAGAGTGCGGCACCGGGGAACACGATGTCGAGAAGATGGAATGGGGACCTTTTATTATGGCCCCAAAGAAAGGACGTGGTGGAAGAGGACGCGGTTCAGGTCGCGGCAATGGCCGGGGTGGCCAAGGTAATTTTGATGCAGATCCTAGCAGTAACTTTGGCAGAGGGTGAGGAGCCGGTAGAGCTGGTACACAATATGAAAAGTGGACATATAATGCAGCTTTTAATCCAGAGGGGGATCCGGAGACAGTTGATGCTGCCATGGAACAACACTTGGTGAAAAGTTGGAGATTTAATGCAAACAATCCTATGGTGATTGAACCGAAGAATGCTGCTACTGATAAAGATGTTGGACAGGAGGGCACTACGGTGGACATGAATGTGCTAGGGAAGAGAGCAGCTGAGAGTTCTGCAACACATGAGAGGCTTACCACAGTACCCCTAGCTCTAGCGGGGCCATTGTACCAGTAGGCAACACGGCTGACATTGTTGAGCAGCTCGAAGGCGCAGATGAGGAACTAGTGAGTGTAGGGGTGGATGGCACACCTCAAAAAAATGCGAACAGGAAAAAGTTGAGAGGTAAAGATGGAGTGGCAGTGGACAGTGTTTCGGTTAACGTTTTGGCGGCCTCCACATCGGAGGGCCGCCGGAGCCAATGAATCTCTTAAGCTGGAACTGCCGGGGGGCGGGGAACCCTCGGACAGTTCGTGATCTTGCGACTATGGTACAGTCGCATTCCCCCATGTTCGTTTTTCTATCTGAAACACATCAGAAAGCGAGTCGGATGAAGAGGATCAGAGGCCGCCTTGGTCTTAAAGGGTTCGAGGGTGTTGATAGTAATGGTCTTAGCGGTGGTTTGGCGTTATTTTGGCATGAATCGTACCAAGTTACAATACTTGACAAGGGAGATCGGTTCATTGATGTTGTCATTGGCCCAGATGGTACTAAGCAATGGAGAATAACAAAAGTATATGGAGAGCCCAGAGTGGAAGGTCGACACTTGATGTGGACAATTATGCAAAATCTTAAACAAGTTTAAGAGTTGCCATGGCTCATCGTTGGTAATTTCAACGAGGCACATTGGGGTTTTGACCATTTGTCGCTAACTCCTAGACCTGAAGCTCAAATGGCAGCTTTCAGGGATGTACTCATGACATGTGAATTGCTTGATTTGGGGTTCAGTGGAGTTCCCTATACGTATGATAATATGAGAGCAAGATCTGCAAATATACGAGTTCGACTCGACCGCGCGGTGGCCACCAACCCGTGGAAGAACATGTTTCCCTTTACTTCAGTGCAACATTTGGCGTCACCCAGCTCGGACCATGTCCCATTGTTGGTGCGGGGTGCAACGGAACAACTAAGGACAACTGCAAAGTCACGGAGATATGAAATTTTCTGGGAGCGGGACGCTGGCTTGGCCGATATCGTTAAACAGGCCTGGAGCGCCTTTGGTATTATGGAGGATCTTGGTCAAGTAAATGCTGCTCTTAGATCAACCATGTCTTCCCTCAAATCATGGAGTAACAAAAAATTTGGGAACATCACAAAGGAAATAAACAAAACTCGTACTAGACTTGAAGAGTTGATGAACATGAATGCTGATAGACAAGATATAAGGGAAGTTTCTGACAGACTTAGTGAAATGCTCTATAAAGAAGAAATGCTATGGCTACAAAGATCTCGGATCACATGGCTAAAAGAGGGGGATAGAAACACGAATTTTTTTCAAAGCAAGGCTGTCTAGAGGGCAAGAAAGAATATTATACGGGAACTTCATGATGATGTTGGTAATGTGATAACTGATAATCAGGCCATGGGCCATATGGCCACCTCATATTTTCAGAAAATATTTACTATGGATCCTGGTTTGGATGCCTCGGATGTGGTGGAACTTTATGATTTAGTAATTTCTGATGATGATAATTTAAAGCTTTGTGGTGAGTTTTCAGATAAAGAGATCTCGGATGCACTCTTTCAGATTGGGCCCTTAAAAGCCCCATGCCACGATGGGTTTCCTGTGAGATTCTTCCAACGCAATTGGGAGGTCCTAAAGGATAATATCATTCGAGCAGTCAGGGAGTTTTTTAGGACGGGAATTATGCTAGAAGGGGTAAATGACACTTCAATAGTTCTAATTCCAAAAGTTGCTAACCCAACAAAATTATCTCAATACCGTCCTATCAGCTTGTGTAATGTGGTTTATAAAGTGGTTTCCAATTGTTTGGTTAATAGGTTGAGACCTCTTTTAGATGACATCATCTCTCCTGAGCAAAGTGCATTTATATCCGGTAGGATGATCACTGACAATGCCTTGATTGCTTTCGAATGTATTCATGATATCAAGCAAGAGAAAGATCCATCCAAAAGTTTTTGTGCTTATAAATTGGATCTATCAAAGGCGTATGATCGGGTGGATTGGAATTTCTTGAAGCAAGTGATGCAAAAGATGGGTTTTGCTCGCCGATGGATTGACTGGATTATGACTTGTGTCACGTCGGTGAGATATTCCGTGAGACTCAATGGAACCCTCTTGGATTCATTTGCACCGTCGTGTGGACTTCGGCAAGGTGATCCACTCTCCCCGTTCTTGTTCTTGTTCGTTGCTGACGGTTTGTCCTCGATTCTGAGAGGCAGAATTGAGTTGGGCACGATTACTCCAATAAAGATTTGCAGGCGTGCACCGGGTATCTCACATCTCCTTTTTGCGGATGATACACTTTTGTTTTTTGAAGCTTCCCGTGAATAGGCCGTAGAGGTTAAATCTTGTCTTGATCTCTATGCAAAGGCTAGATGTCAGCATCTGAATCATGATAAATGTTCTATTATGTTTGGAGATGCATGCATGTGCAGCCAAGGCACATGATGATGTTCGGGAGATGCTAAACGTAACAAACTATAGTTTTGAGGAGAAATATCTCGGTCTACCAACTCCGAATGGCAGGATGTCAAAAGGGAGATTCCAAAACCTGCATCAACAACTTATGAAGAGGCTAATACAGTGGGGCAACGGCCATCTCGCCCAGCCGGGCAGAGAAGTGCTTATCAAATCAGTTGCAGAAGCACTACCGGTATATGTTATGGGGGTCTTTAAACTTCCTTTTTCAGTATGTGATGAGCTAACTGAGATGGTGAGGAGCTTTTATTGGGGAGCCGCTAAGGGGAAACGTAAAGTTCATTAGAAGTCTTGGCAGAAGTTGCAACAACCCAAGTGCAAAGGAGGTGTTGGATTTAGAGATTTTCGTATGTTTAACCAAGCCCTCTTGGCTCGACAGGCTTGGAGACTATTGACTAGGCTGGATAGTTTATGTGCTTGACTTTTAAAAAGTAAATATTACTCTAATGGCAAACTTGAAGACACTGTCTTTCCGGGGAATGCGTCGTCTACATGGACTGCGATTAGTCATGGATTGGATGTACTCAAGAAAGGTTTGATCTAGCGGGTTGGAGATGTAAAGAGCATTAGAATCTGGAGGGACAGTTGGATCCCGAGACCATTTTCGTATAAACCAATCTCCCCACAAGGGTTATGCAGATCGAGGTTCGTATCTCAGCTTTTGAACGACAATGGCTCCTGGAATGTTAACATGCTGCAGTCTTTCTTTTTACCCTGTGACATGATGGAAATTATGAAAATTAGAGCATGTACGAGAGGTGGTGCAGATGTGATCGCATGGGGGCCAACAGTTAATGGAGTTTTTACTGTGAAGTCAACTTATGATCTGGCCTTTGATGAGTCTTGTAGAACTACAACTCAGGCCTCCAGTACCGCACCTGATGGAAGGCTGCCTGCTGGAAGCTAATTTGGAAGAGCCTGGTGCCACCGACGGTGAAGAATTTTGCCTAGCGCGTCTCAGTGAATTCACTACCCACTTGGCAGAATAAATATAAACGAGGACTTGAGACTAATGCAACCTGCCCTGTTTGTGGGTGAGAAACTGAAGACACTTTCCATTATTTGTGTCGTTGTCCCTTTGCCATGCAACTTTGGCATTGTATATCATCGAGTTGGAGCCTGCCAAAGATAGAGGAAGTACGCAACACAGGAACGGAATGGCTACTTCAAGCTTTACACCCACTGTCTGATGTTCAAAGGTGCATGTTACTGATGACCTTATGGAGGGTATGGCATAACCGAAATGAAATAACACACCAAAAAGAACCTGCGCCTATGGATGTTTCAAGGAGTATATTAATGAGTTATTTAGACTCTCTGTTGGTGCTGCAAAATTCTGAATGCGATCCAGCAAAAGGTAAACAGGTGATTTCTTATGAACATTTCATAAATACCTCGCTTGCGACAATACACACAGGGGCATCACTGAAATTGTCTAAACCGAAGGAGGGATGGACAAAACTGAATATAGACGGCTCTTGGTCTGAAGATGGTCGAGCTGGTGCCGGTATGATTCTTCAGGACAGTAACGGCAAAATCATTTTCTCATCTTGTAGAGAGCTATTCTCTTGCAGGAATGCTCTGGAGTCGGAACTTTGTGCATGCATGGAGGGGTTGTCGATTGCCATTTAGAGAACGGAGCTTCCTATTCATGTGGAGATGGATTCTTTAGCAGCAGTTAACATGGTCAAAGAGAAGGATATGGATAGATCCATCTTTGCTTCTTTGGTGCGGGAGATTAAGCTTCTCTTGAGTCTTCGGACAACTTTTGTGTCACATATTTCTCGTGGCCATAACTGTGTCAGTGATTTCTTGGCTAAATTTGCTAGGACAGAAAGTAGAACTGTAGTTTGGTTAAACTCTGGTTTGTAAGAGGTACTCGATCTTTGTATTGCAGACTGTGGCGATTCTGCCATTTGAGTAATACATTTTCAATCGCAAAAAAAGCATATAGTTGCGGCAGCTCAAAACGTTAAACAATTCGCTATTACCAATCATGCTACTGGATAGTAGTGCAGAATTTGACACTGAACTCTTTAAGGCATATAACAATGAAAATAAAGGATACAACAACCCTAGCATTGTCGTCAGAGAAGTCAATTCCTTGAGATACCTGAAATAAAAATCAGCAGTGACAAAACATAAGCCAATGGCTGCTGGTACACACGCAGCACCAAGACTTTCAAATTGGGGCATATGCATGTGTACATATCCATTTATGGTTGTGTACATGTAAATGGATAAAATTATCACCTTCCCACGGCAAACTGCAAGAAAAAGCAGCTCCTCCTTTAGCAGATTCCTGTGATGAATTCTTTCTAGTATAAAACATGTGGGGAAAAATGGGAAAAGAGCCAGGACGTCTCTAAAATAGTATAAAACAACAAACGTCTAAACTATGACGTGAGCATCGCTGTGGTGGAGTGGTTAGACCATCTCTAGCAGACCCCTTATATCGCATCGACCTGCAAAATAACCGCCAGTTTACGGTTTTGGGCAAAAAAAGTGGCCCGAACAGACACCGTATCGGACCGCGGCCTGTAAAAATTTTTTTGGGGCGCGGCAAATCTTCGCCCTCAACCTTTAGATACACGGGGTGGGAGGCCGACCCTAGCTTGACCCCTATCAGCAGCGATATTTGGCGGGAGAGACATTTCCGCGCTGTAGTTCCCTCTTCCCCTTCCCTCCACCGCCATCGACCTCCCTCCACCCTCTCCGGACCACCTTCCCCGGCTTTGTATCGCCGCCATGGAAGCCTCCCAGCCGTCGCCCGTCACCGTGGAAGTCATCCACGCGCCAACCCCTCCGGCAGATCTCGTTGCCAGCCATGTCACGCCCGTCGCCATTCAAGGCTCCACCGCACCACCCCGCAAGCGGCAGGGCAACGTCATCGTTCAGGGCGGCGCTCCTGCAGGCTTCGCCGAGAAGACACGCGCGCCCGCCGCCGCCGTCGCCGTTGCGAATCTGGTCCGGCCCGCTGATAACCCACAAGTATAGGGGATCACAACAGTTTTCGAGGGTAGAGTATTCAACCCAAATTTATTGATTCGACACAAGGGGAGCCAAAGAATATTTGAAAGTATTAGTAGTTGAGTTGTCAATTCAACCACACTTGGAGGGCAAATATCTGCAGCAAAGTGATTACTATCAAAGTAGTTTGATAGTTTGATAGCGAGTAACCAAAGTAGCAATAGTAACGGTAACGGTAACAGTAGCGGATTTGTAGCAAGTGTAACAGTAGCAGCAACAGTAGTAACTTAGCAAGTATCAATAAGTGGAAACTCGTAGGCACTGGATCGGTGATGATGGGTGTGTTGGATGATATCGATCATATAGCAGTTATAACCTAGGGCGACACAGAACTAGCTCCAGTTCATCAATACATTGTAGGCATGCATTCCGTAAATAGTCATACGTGCTTATGGAAAAGAACTTGCATGACATCTTTTGTCCTACCCTCCCGTGGCAGCGGGGTCCATAAGGAAACTAAGGGATATTAAGGCCTCCTTTTAATAGAGAACCGGAACAAAGCATTAACACATAGTGAATACATGAACTCCTCAAACTACGGTAATCACCGGAAAGAATCCCAGTTATTGTCATCCTGGGGTATGCGGATTATAACACATAGCAGGTGCATACAACTTGCAAGATCGGATCAAGAACACAAATATATTCATGAAAACATAAACGGTTCAGATCTGAAATCATGGCACTCGGGCCATAGTGACAAGCATTAAGCATAGCAAAGTCATAGCAACATCAATCTCAGAACATAGTGGATACTAGGGATCAAGCCCTAACAAATATACTCGATTACATGATCAATCTCATCCAACCCCTACACCGACCAGCAAGCCTACGAAGGAATTACTCACTCCCGGTGAGGAGCATCATGGAATTGGCAATGAAGAGAGGTTGGTGATGACGAAGATCGAAGATTCCCCTCTCCGGAGCCCCAAACGGGCTCCAGATCTGGCCTCCCGATGAAGAACAGGAGGTGGCGGCGGCTCCGTCTCGTGAAACGCGATAATTCTTCCTCTCCTATTTTTTTCTCCGAAGATGTGATTTTATAGGCTTGGAGCTAGGGTCAGGAGGGCCACCAGGGGCCCACATGGCACTTGGGCGCGCCCCGGGGGGGGGGGGCGCCCAGGTGCCATGTGGCCACCTGGGACCCCCTCTGCAGTGGGTCTTGGCTCCATAATTCATTATATATTCCATAAAAAATCCACAAAAAGTTTCGTCCAGTTCTGAGAACTTTGATTTCTGCACAAAAACAACACCATGGCAATTCTGCTGAAAACAGCGTCAGTCTGGGTTAGTTCCATTCAAATCATGCAAATTAGAGTCCAAAACAAGAGCAAAAGTGTTTGGGAAAGTAGATACGATGGAGACGTATCAACTCCCCAAGCTTAACTCATTGCTTGTCCTCAAGCAATTCAGTTGGCAAACTGACAGTGATAAAGAAAAACTTTTACAAACTCTTTTGTTCTTGTGCTTATGAATATACTCAAACAACATCCAAGTTTTCAGCAAATATTATAACTAACCACACTCATGATAACTCTTAGAAATCATATTCATTCATATCAATGGCATAATCAACTAACGAGCAATAATAAAGTATCTCAAATGCCAACACTTTGTCAAAACAATCATGATATAATATGACAATGATGGTATCTCGCTAGCCCTTTCTGAAACCGCAAAACATAAATGCAGAGCACCTCCAAAGTTCGAGCAGCGACTAAACATTGTAATTCATGGCAACAAAGATCCAGTCATGATGCACTCAACGATTAACCATACACAATGCATGAGGATGGCAATAGTGCTCTCCGGTCTGGTGCTTGTTTGAGAAGGTGATGACGCAACAATAAAAGTAAATAGATCGTCCCTTCACAGAGGGAAGCAGGGATTTGCAGAGGTGCCAGAGCTCAAGGTTTTAAAACAGAGATAAAATTATTTTTGGGTGGCATGCCCTTCCTGTCAACGTCACGACCGAGATTTTTCAATATCTCCCATGCTAAACAAATTAGTGGTGGTTCCCAAGCGATAAAAGTAAAGTTTACTCCCCTCCACCATCAATCACAAGCCATGGCTAACCGAATCCTCAGGTGCCCTCCATACCAACAACAGTCCGGGGGAGTTTGTTTTATTATTTGCAATTTGAGTTTGGGACTGGGAATCCCGATTACCGCCCTTTTCTTGTGCAATGACAAGAGAATAAACACTCATCTGAGAATAACCCACTTAGCATGGAGGATACCGACTGCCCCCTGTCGCTCCATGAGCGGTCCAGGCACACAAAACAGATGTTCATTTGAAATTTTAGAGGTGGCACATGCAAATTTACTTGGAACGGCAGGGTAATACCTCATATAGGTAGATATGGTGGACTCATCTGGAACAACTCAGGTTTAGAGGGTTTTGGTGCACAAGCAGCATTCCCGCTTAGTACAGGTGAAGGCTACCGATAAGATTGGGAAGCGACCAGCCAGAGAGCGAATATGGTCATGAACATACATTATGCACAATCAACATTGAGTACTAGCATGAGTAGGATATGAGCACCATGAACATAAATATCATAGAGGCTATGTTGGTTTTGATTCAACTACATGCATAAACATGTGCCAAGTCAAGCCACTTGAAACATTCAGAGGAGGATACCATATCATCATACCACATCACAATCATTTTAAGTGCATGTTAACATCCAAGATAAATCATTATCAACCCCCTAGCTACTTAAGCATGGCATGAACAACTATAATCTCTAATTGTCATCACAAACATGTTTGATCATAATATGCTAAATCATGGACATCGATCTAATTAAACACATTCATAAAGACAAGAACAGGTTGAGTTCATACCCGCTTTTCTTTGCCACGGTCACTCCACCAAATTATCGTCATTATTGCCTTTCACTTGCACGACCGAATGGTACGGAAATAATAATAGTGCAAGGGTGCCATGGACTAAGCTGGAATCTGCAACATTTTATTCAAAGGAGAAGACAAGGTAATATGGGCTCTCTATTAGATCATCCATAAAGCATATGAGAGCCACTCAACATTTTCATCGTGGTCTTCTCCTTATAAGAACTCAACCAAAAGAAAAGAAATTCAGAGAAACACACTGAAATATTTTTGGAGTTTTTGGTTTTTCTAGAAGAAGGCAAATTAAAGAAAGAAAAACAAAAACGAGAAAAACTATTTACACGGGAAAGCTCCCAACAAGTAAAAGAAGAAGCGAGAAATATTTTTGGGTTTTTTATTTTTAAAGGCTACAACTAATTAAACTAGAAAGCAAACACCAAAAAGAAGCTAACTATGTTTTTGGATTTTCTGAAAGTTTTTCAAACACACAAGAAGAAGGCAAGAAAATAAAACTAACATGGATAATACAATGAAAAAGTATGAACACCGACAACTAGAGTGAAATATGTAAGCATGAATAAAATGTCGGTGGGAAATACGTACTCCCCCTAGCTTTGGCTTTTGGCCTAGCTTGGTCTACTGCCAGCCTTGTCCTGGATAATAGTCGAAGTGATAGCTCGAAGAAGCATGCTGAACAGCCTCCTCAGCCTGGCGGGCAGCCTCAACTGCTGCATTGTACTCTTGCACCTCGCTCTTTGTCAAAGAATACCTTCCCTTGGTCTGAAAATCAAAGAGAGCAGGTGCAGGCAGAACCACATACACAGGGTCATATTTGTTAAAAATTAAATTGTACTAATATGTGCATGTGTCTGGCTTCAAAAATCTATGTTCACGCATAGCGCCGAAGTTCAGATATTTATAAGGTACAATGGGGTCATTGAACTTTGGAGGGATCTCTAAGTGTGCAGCTACATGTGAAGCATAAATCCCCCCATATAAATCTCCATTGTTCGCGTTGCGTTGCAACCTACGTGCTACAATGACACCCAAATTATAATGCTTCTCACCAATGAAAGCAGTATGGATAATGCTCAGATCAAGGGCACAAAGTGCACCACAATCCTGTTTGCCAGCAATGCATTTTCCATTGAAAAGTGCAAAATAGCGAATAGCGGGGAACTGGATACTGAGAATTCTAGCTTGTGTAACCCCCCTATCCTCACCATGGCAAATGCTACTTAAGAACAATGAATACTCAGCTGCCGATGGTTCATCTAACGACCCCCAGTATGGAAGTTTGCAAGCAACACAGAACTCTTCGAGAGATAAACTATAAGAATTCTCATAAATATGAAACGAGACTCTAGAGTTGCAAGGATTGTACCAAAAATGCTGAGTAAATGAATGGGTAAGATGAAGGTGCTGATTAGGCTTATCTGCCATGAAGGAGGTGAGGTCAGAATTATGAATATATTTGTCAAACTCCTCCTTGATTCCTGTCCTCAACATAAAGTTCGTACACGGCCATCGGCATCCTTGTGTTTCTGCACCTCTCACCGAGCTTGCTCGGGGCTCTTCATAAGATGGACGTGCAGAGCTTGAGCTCGAGGATGCCTCCGTGGATTTCCTCCGAAGGAAGTTCATTTTCCTAGAAATAAATTTCTGAAAAAAATTTGGTCCACAAAAAGATGTTAACAAAACTTCACAAGATTGATAGCAACTACTCATACAAGTGCCTAGAGGCCATATCAAGCATTCAAACTACTTAGCACTCAAAGAATTCAACATGCAAGCTCATTTTCTGTAGCACCAAGAATAGCTAAATATGCAAAATATATACCACTAAAACAAAAACTAATTGGAGCAATGGAGGAGTTACATACCAAGGAGCAATTCCTCAAAACAGTTTCGGAAACGGGGTTCCGAGCAAGGAGATCGAAAATCACAGCAATGGAGGCAAGAACACGGGCAAGAGAAGAACCAGGAATTTTTTCAAAGGAAGAAGGAGGAGGTGGGTGGAAGGGATAAGTGAGTGGGGCCCTGGGTGGCCCACATGGCACATGGGCGCGTCCTAGGGGAGGGGGGCGCCCTGGTGCCATGTGGCCACCAGGAGTGCTCCACTGCTACAATTTTTGTGCCAAAAATTCTAATATATTGTATAAAAAATCATGTAAAAATTTCAGGACATTCTGAGCACTTTTTATTGCACGGAAAATTCAGAAAACAGGAAAAACATGGCATTTTATTCATTTAACTAATAAAAACAGAGAATAAAAGATTGGTACAGAAAGTTGTGCTTGCTAAATTCATCAATCTCATGCCTCTCAAAAAGAATCCATTAATAAGGTTGATCAAGTCTTATTAATAACCCCTTTCAATTAACATGAAACCGAAGAATTTTCGCGAAAACACTATGTTACCTCAATGGGACATGCCTATCCCCTACCATAATTATTTCATATTTCTTTTTGACAGTAGGAATAGGTAGTTGAAAGCTTCCAATAGTGATAGTAGGAGTTTTTCCGATAACATTAATACCATTCACTTGAAATTGTTTCTTCGGAAAATGCACCGTGTGCTCATTACCATTGACATGAAAAGTGACTTTGCTTTTGTTGCAATCAATAACAGTCCCTGCAGTGTTCAAGAAGGGTCTTCCAAGGATAATCGACAAGTTGTCGTCCTCGGGCATATCAAAGTATAACAAGGTCTGTTAAGATAGTAACGTTTGCAACCACAACGGGCATGTCCTCACAAATACCGATAGGAATGGCTGTTGACTTGTCAGCCATCTGCAAAGAAATCTCAGTAGGAGTGAGTTTGTTCAAATCAAGTTTTTTATGTAAAGAGAAAGGCATAACGCTAACACCAGCTCCCAAATCACATAAGGCAGTTCTAACATAATTTATTTTAATGGAACAAGGTATAGTTGGTATACCTGGGTCTCCCAATTTCTTAGGCACACCATCCTTAAAAGAATTAGCAAGCATAGTAGAAATTTCAGCCTCAGGAATCTTTCTTTTGTTAGTAACAATATCTTTCATATACTTAGCATAAGGAGGCATTTTCAACATATCAATCAAGCGAGTACGTAAAACAACATGTCTAAGTACTTCGACAAAACGATCAAAGTCCCCCTCATCCTTACTCTTGGAAGGCGTAGGAGGAAAAGGCATGGGCTTTTGAACCCATGGCTCTCTTTCCTTACCATGCTTCCTAGCAACGAAGTCTTTTTTCTCATACCTTTTGTTTTTAGGCGGTGGGTTATCAAGATCCTCAGCAGGTTCAATATCAATATCATTATCTGGCTCTCCAACATTTTCTGGCTGAGTATCTGCAATAACCTCGTTAGTAGCATCAGGTGTATGTTCATCACCTGATTGTGTTTCAGCATCAGAAATAGAAACATCAAGATTAACATCAGGAGGTTTTTCTACCTCTGGTTCACTAGAAGCATGCAAAGTCTTATCATTTTTCTTTTTTTTCTTCTTTTTAGAAGAACTAGGAGCATCAATAGTAGCTCTTTGAGAGTCTTGTTCAACTCTCTTGGGGTGTCCCTCAGGATAAAGAGGCTCCTGGGTCATCCTACCACCCCTAGTCATAACTCTAACAGCATGATCATGCATATTTCTATTCATATCAATAAGCAATTCACTTTGAGATTTAGCAACTTGTTCTAACTGGGTCTGAACCATAGAAGCATACTTACTAACTCCTTTAACATCATTAACAATTCTAAACAATAAATCACTCAAATGGTCAATTGCATGAGCATTATGTTCTAATTGTTTCATAACACGAGCATTGAAATAATTTTGCTTACCAATATAATTATCAAACTCAAGATAGCACTGATGAGAAGTTTTACCATAGGGGATATCATTTTCATTGAACTTTAAGAAATAATTTACCTCTACCACCTGTGGTGGTGGTGGTGCATTGAGCCCATATATTTCTTTAATAGGTGGTAAATTCTTAACATCTTTAGCTTTAATACCTTTTTCCTTCATGCATTTCTTTGCTTCCTGCATATCTTCAGGACTGAGAAATAGAATACCCCTCTTCTTCGGAGTGGGTTCAGGCGGTGGTTTAGGAAGTGTCCATTCATTATCATTCTTCAATATATTCATTAATAATTCTTCCGCTTGAGTAACAGTTCGTTCCCTGAAAACACACCCATCACAACTGTCTAGGTAGTCCTTAGAAGCATCATTTATACCATTATAGAAGTTATCAAGTATTTCATATTTCTTCAGAGGATGATCTGGTAAAGCATTAAGTAGCTGGAGAAGCCTCCCCCAAGCTTGTGGGAGACTCTCTTTTTCAACCTGCACAAAGTTAAATATTTCCTGCAAGGGAGCTTGTTTCTTATGAGCAGGGAAATATTTTTCAGAGAAGTAGTAAATCATATCCTGGGGACTACGCACACAACCAGGAGTAAGAGTATTGTACCAAGCCTTAGCATCACCCTTTAATGAAAAAGGGAACAACTTAAGAATATAGTAGTAACGAATCTTTTCCTCATGAGTAAAAAGAGTGGCAATATCATCAACTTAGTAAGATGTGCCACTCAAAACAGAAGGTGAATCATCAATAGCATCATTCAAAGCAGAAGTAGTATCATTCATAGCATCATTCAAAGCATCATTCATAGTAGAAGTAGCATCATCAATAACATGAGACATAGCATAATTCATAGCAGGTGGTGGTGTTGCAAGCTTACTCAAAACAGAAGGTGAATCAAGTGCAGAGCTAGATGGCAGTTCCTTACCTCCCCTCGTAGTAGAGGGAACGATCTTGTTTCTATCATCCTTAAGATTCTTCATAGTGACAAACAGATAAAAATTCCAAGTGATTTCACAAATATAGCGATGCTCCCCGGCAACGGCGCCAGAAAAAGGTCTTGATAACCCACAAGTATAGGGGATCGCAACAGTTTTCGAGGGTAGAGTATTCAACCCAAATTTATTGATTTGACACAAGGGGAGCCAAAGAATATTTGAAAGTATTAGCAGTTGAGTTGTCAATTCAACCACACCTAGAGGGTAAATATCTGCAGCAAAGTGATTAGTAGCAAAGTAGTTTGATAGTTTGATAGCGAGTAACCAAAGTAGCAATAGTAACGGTAACGGTAACAGTAGCGGATTTGTAGCAAGTGTAACAGTAGCAGCAACAGTAGTAACTTAGCAAGTATCAATAAGTGGAAACTCGTAGGCACTGGATCGGTGATGATGGGTGTGTTGGATGATATCAATCATATAGCAGTTATAACCTAGGGCGACATAGAACTAGCTCCAGTTCGTCAATACAATGTAGGCATGCATTCCGTAAATAGTCATACGTGCTTATGGAAAAGAACTTGCATGACATCTTTTGTCCTACCCTCCCGTGGCAGCTGGGTCCATAAGGAAACTAAGGGATATTAAGGCCTCCTTTTAATAGAGAACCAGAACAAAGCACTAACACATAGTAAATACATGAACTCCTCAAACTACGGTAATCACCGGAAACAATCCTAGTTATTGTCACCCTGGGGTATGCGGATCATAACACATAGAAGGTGCATGCAACTTGCAAGATCGGATCAAGAACACAAATATATTCATGAAAACATAAACGGTTCAGATCTGAAATTCATGGCACTCGGGCCCTAGTGACAAGCATTAAGCATAGCAAAGTCATAGCAACATCAATCTCAGAACATAGTGGATACTAGGGATCAAGCCCTAACAAAACTAACTCGGTTACGTGATCGATCTCATCCAACCCCTACACCGACCAGCAAGCCTACGTAGGAATTACTCACTCACGGTGAGGAGCATCATGGAATTGGCGATGAAGAGAGGTTGGTGATGACATAGATCGAAGATTCCCCTCTTCGGAGCCCCAAACGGGCTCCAGATCTAGCCTCCCGATGAAGAACAGGAGGTGGCGGCAGCTCCGTCTCGTGAAACGCGATAATTCTTCCTCTCCTATTTTTTTCTCCGAAGATGTGATTTTATAGGCTTGGAGCTAGGGTCAGGAGGGCCACCAGGGGCCCACATGGCACTTGGGTGCGCCCCAGGGGGCGAGGGCGCCCAGGTGCCATGTGGCCACCTGGGACCCCCTCTGCAGTGGGTCTTGGCTCCATAATTCATTATATATTCCATAAAAAATCCACAGAAAGTTTCGTCCAGTTATGAGAACTTTGATTTCTGCACAAGAACAACACCATGGCAATTCTGCTGAAAACAGCGTCAGTCCGGGTTAGTTCCATTCAAATCATGCTAATTAGAGTCCAAAACAAGAGCAAAAGTGTTTGGAAAAGTAGATACGACGGAGACGTAACACCCGCCCCGGCGAAGAAAGGGAAGGTTTCGGGTGTGAAACGCAAGAAGCCCACCGCAAGAGCTACCCCGCCAACACCTCCCCCGATTGCTCCGGCAAGAGCTACCCCGACGATGCCCGCCACCGACGCTGCTGCCGCCGCCCCCGAGGTGTTCGACAAAATGGGCGCAAGGTATGATGCTTCGATTTCTTCTAGTTGTTTCACTTTTCGCCATTGCGCTTGTTCGTGACTTGTTGAACGAAATTGTAGCGCCGGTTTGCATGATGCGACTACCGAGTTTGTCACTTGTTGGACGATAACACCGTCGACATCTATCAAGCTCCGATCGGTGATTACAGTTACAATGCGATGGATGGTGGCGGGCACGGTCACGGTGAGGAAGAAGATGAGGTGGAGGACGTTGAGGAGGGGGTGTTCGACGAAGCGCAAGGAAAAGTGCGCGCAAGATCGAAGAATTACACACAATTGGAAGATCAAATCTTGATCAAGGCTTGGGAATCGGTGTCTCTTGATGCGTGCACTGGCACTGACCAAACCGCCAAGCGGTATTGGCAAATGATAGATGATCAGTTCTTGCGCATGATGGCAAAGTATCCCATCAGGACGCCACACACCTTTAGGTCACTCCAAGTTCGTTGGGACATGATCAAGCCGATTTGTAGCCGTTGGGCTGCTTGCTTGCAGCAAGTCCGCAATGCACCTCCAAGTGGTACCATTGAATCCGATTATGTGAGTTTGTTTTCACGTCCTAAGTTGTGCAAATCATTTGTAGCCGTGGGAGTGGTTGCATAATTTGACATTGTTTTCATTTTGTAGGACAAAATTGCGCAAGAAAGGTACAAGGACATGGAAGCTTCCAGTCGCAACTCATTTCAACTAGAGCATTGTTGGAAACTTCTTCAAGATAGCGAGAAGTGGAAGTTGATTGACAAAGAATCCCCACCGAAGAGAGGTGCACCCACCAAGATGGATGATGATGATGAAGATGATGATGGCCCAAGAAACAAGAACAAGCCCGATGGAAACAAGAAGGCCAAGGATAAGATCAAGAGGGAAGCGGTGGCATCAAGCTTGCGGGACAAGCTCGATCACATGGTCAAGTCCAACGAGGCATTGGTGATCAAACATTGGAGGAAAAAAAGGAGTTGACTGAGAAGAAGGCTCAAAAGAAGCAAGACAAGTGGAAAGTACTCAAGGAGGAGACCATGCGCAAGGCCGCCATTGAGGAGAGAAGAGCCATGTCCGAGGAGAACAAAGCCATGGCCAAGCTCCTTCAAGAGGAGAACAAGATCATGATGATGAATGGAAATGACATGGATGAGCTCACCAAAGAATGGCATGACATAGCAAGGTTGATCTCGGAGAGGAGGAGGCTAGCCGCAAGAGGCCATGCGGTGCCAAGGTTCGGTGAGCATGGTGGTTCGGCAAGTGGTGGTGGCAATGGTGGCGGTGAAGATTTCATCTTGTGATGATGATGGGTGAGTGATGATGGATGCGATGTCTTTTGGGTTGTGATACATCCATTTTGCATCATGTTTTCTTATTGATATTTATTGCATTATGGACTATATTTCACTTTATGATACAATTCTTATGCCTTTTCAATCTTATTTTGTAAGATTCACATGAAGAGAGAGATTGCCGACAGTTGGAATTTTGAACCGGAAAGGGCTATATCGAATACACCTATTCTGCACAACTCCAAATGACCTGAAAATTGACGGAGATTTATTTTGGAATATATTAAAAATACTGGAGAAAGAAATATCAGAAGGGGACCCACCAGGCAGCGACAAGCCTGGGGGGCGCGTCCCCCGAGCTTGTGGCGCCCCTGGCAGGCCTCCGGGGCCCATCTTCTCCTATATGGTGCCATTTGACCTAGAAAAAAAATCAGAAGAAAGGTTTCGGGACGAAGCGCCGCCGTCTCAAGGCGGAACCTGGCAGGAGCACTTTTGCTCTCCGGCAGAGAGATTCCGCCGGGGGAACTTCCCTCCGGGAGGGGGAAATCGAAGCCATTGTCATCACCAATGATCCTCTCATCGTGGTAGGACCAATCTTCATCAACATCTTCACCAGCACCATCTCATCTCAAACCCTAGTTCATCTCTTGTATTCAATCTTTGTCTCAAAACCTCAGATTGGTACATGTGGGTTGCTAGCAGTGTTGATTACATCTTGTAGTTGAGGCTAGTTGGTTTATTTGGTGAAAGATTAAATGTTCAGATCCTTAATGATATTCAATACCCCTCTGATCTTGAACATGAATATGATTTGTGAGTAGTTACTTTTGTTCTTGAGGACATGGGAGAAGTCCGGTTATAGGTAATCATGTGAATTTTGTATTCGTTCGATATTTTGATGATATGTATGCTGTGATTCCCTTAGTGGTGTTATGTGAATGTCGACTACATGACACTTCACCATCTTTGGTCCTAAAGGAATACATTGTGGAGTAGTAATTAGATGATGGGTTGCTAGAGTGATAGAAGCTTAAACCTTAGTTTATGTGCGCTATTCCGTAAGGGGCTTATTTGGATCCATATGTTTCATGCTATGGTTAGATTTATCTTAATTCTTCTTTCGTAGTTGCGGATGCTTGCAAGAGGGGTTAATCATAAGTGGGAGGCTTGTTCAAGTAAGAACAGTACCCAAGCACCGGTCCACCCACATATCAAATTATCAAAGTAACGAACGCGAATCAAAGAAACATGATGAAAGTGACTAGATGAATTCCCATGTGTCCTCAAGAACACTTTACTTCACTACAAAAAAACACTTCCGTGATGATACGTGTTTGTCACAGTAGGTCACGTTTTCTATCATGCATGTACATCCATGATGATTTTATGACATAATCAAGATAGTCATACTTGTGCTGTCGTAGAAGTGTTCCATGATAATACTTAAATTATCATCCCGGAAGTGACCACTTCCATGACGATAAATGGCGCGTCATGGAAGTGTTTTCGTCAAGGATAACCTGTTGGTGCAATAATTGTCCCCTTATGTTTTTGGAGTTTGTTGACATAAACAGTATGGGACTTATGTGTTTGCTAGTGCACACAGAGTAACAGGTCCCTGGAATCAAGAGGAGTTTGATTCAAACGACGAAGATAATCTCCTGCGTTGCAGTGAATATTATCACCGAAGAATATATTAACAAGAGTGACCCCTCAAAAATTGCTGACGTGAAGCAATTGGTTCGGTGCCTGTCCGAAGGAAGTGACAACGACTGAGGAGATTGAAGACGAAGTGAAGACGTAGCATTTACTTCGTAGTTTCTCTTCTCTTTATTGAGTCATAGGACCATCGTACTATTAAGAGGGGTGTAGCATTCGAAACTTTGATTCTCTGATGCTAAACCCAAATCCTATGAAAGTTGCGAGAGAAATCTCTTTGTGCTCCGAGCAAATACATGCCAGCAAGAGACTGTGATCTTCTTCGCTGCGAGAGATTTGTCTCAGACCGAGGAGTTAGCATTACTTGTTCCTCAAGTAATATTACCATTGCTCCAAAATCCGACCGTTGTGAACGTGTCGGTTAGCCATTGGCTGGACCGCGTGTCCAAAATGGTCATTTCCCACCAGGGAAGGCTGTGGCTATAAATAGCCACCCCGCACCGGCTTTGTCCGGTGGCTGCTCCGTTTGATTCTGAGAAGATTGTTCAGCAACCTCCTCTCTGAGTGATTTGAGTTTAAAATCCACCGAGAGAAAACCCCTAGAGCCGAAAAATTAGATAGTGGTTCAACATC
This sequence comes from Elymus sibiricus, assembly GCA_039707655.1. NCBI lineage: Eukaryota > Viridiplantae > Streptophyta > Magnoliopsida > Poales > Poaceae > Elymus > Elymus sibiricus. Next base: position 128,694,123 of record CM077666.1, on the reverse strand, counting down.
ACTAGAATCTAAGTCCAGTATGCTCCGCCTATTACTCTTGAGAGCTGCAAACTCTCTAGACGGTTAGGTGTCAATTTCTTCAGAGACCAAGAGTAATTGTGGTTCTCGAAGAAGAAGTCTGTGAAGGTTTGGAGATCGCCTCAAGTATCTACCATGAGTGATCGGCATTGGTTGACGAACCAATTGTCGAGGAGAATAGGGCGAGAGAGTTTATCTTCTGTGTTAAATCACAACCCCTCGAACCAGACGTAGTCGTTGTGCAGAAGGACGAACTGGTCGAACAAATACCCGATCGCCATCGAGCATCACTGGTTACATCTGTTCCCCTACTTTCCATTCGTACTATTTCAATCATGTGATTTGCCTCGATGCATGTACGTCTCCAACGTATCTATTATTTTTGCTTGTTCCATGCTATGATATTATTATTCTTGGATGTTTTTATTATCATTTTATATATTTTTATATCATTTTTGGGGACTAACCTATTAACTTAGTGCCACGTGCCAGTTCCTGTTTTCTGCCCTGTTTTTGTTTTACAGAAAATCATTATCAGATAAGATCGAATCGTCCCAAAACATTTTGAGGATTTTTTATTGAAGATAAGGATCACCAGGAACTTGGAGGCCAAGGAAGATCACGTTGGAGGGCCCCACATGACACCAGGGCGCGCCCCAGTGCCATGTGGGCCCCTCCTTGCGCCATTTGCCCTACCTCCACCACTATAAATTCAGAAGAATTCCAAAACCCTTAGGGGAGTCCACGAAATACTTTTTCCGCCGCCGCAAGCCTCTGTTCTCGCAAGATCCCATCTGGAGGCCTTCTCCGGTACTCCGCCGGAGGGGGAACTCATCACGGAGGGGCTCTACATCACCCTTGCCGCCTCTCCGATGATGCGTGAGTAGTTCACTACAGACCTACGGGTCCATAGGTAGTAGCTAGATGGCTCTCTCTCTCTCTCTCTTTGTGATTCTCAATACAAAGGTCTACATGATCTTCATGTAGATCCATCCGATGTAATGACTTTGTGCGGTGTGTTTGTTGGGATCCGATGAATTGTGAGTTTATGATCAGATCTATCCTTGTTTTATTTGAGTTCTTTGCTGATCTCTTTTATGCATGATTTAGTATAGCCTTGTATTTCTTCTTCGAAGTTTTGGTTTGGTTTGGCCAACTAGATTAGATCTTCTTGAAATGGGAAGAGGTGCTCGGTAATGGGTTCAATCTTGCGTTGCTCAGTCCTAGTGACAGAAGGGGAGTTGACACGCTTGTGTTGTTGCCATTAAGGATAACAAGTTGGGATGAATTCTTATATGCTTTTGTCTTGACTACATCATGTCATCGTTTTTAATGCATTACTTCGTTCTCTTGAACTTAATACACTAGATGCATGCTGGATAGCGGTCGATGTGTGAAGTAATAGTAGTAGATGCAGGAAGGAGTCGGTCTACTTGATTTGGATGTGATGCCTATATCATGATCATTGCCTTGGATAGCGTCATAATTATTTGCTTTTCTATCAATTGCCCAATAGTAATTTGTTTACCCACCGTATGCTATTTTCTTGAGAGAGATGCCACTAGTGAATCCTACGGCCCTCGGGTCTACTTTTATCATAAGATCTATCTTGTTTACTTATACAAAAATACCAAAAATACTTGCTGCACTTTTTTTATCTTTTATTTATTTATCAATCTATCAATCTATCATATACCTTTTAATCTCGTTACTTGACCGCCAAGAGATTGACAACCTCTCGTTTGCGTTGGGTGCGAAGGTTTGTGTTTTGTGTGTAGGTGCTGTTTACGTGGTGTTGCTTGGTTCTCCTACTGGATTGATAACATTGGTTTCTTAACTGAGGGAAATACTTACTCTACTGTGCTGCATCATCCTCTCCTCTTCGGGGATAAAAATCCAACACAGTTTACAAGTAGCAGCATGTTTCAGTTTCCCTTCGGTAGTTCGTATTCGCTCACTGTACTCTATTTTAGTTCTCTCCGCTGCTGGGTTTTGAGAATTTTGAGATTTCGGAAAGAAATTTTAAAAGTCCCATTCACCCCCCCTCTGGTAGACATACTTCGTTCCAACAATTGGTATCAGAGCAAGGTACTCCTTGACTCTGCTCATTTTGGTCTAACAACCTTGGAGTTTAAGTATGTCTTCAGTGAGCTACAAGTCGCATCTCAAGATTCCCATCTTCGATGGGACGGACTATCCCTTCTAGAAAGAGAAGATGAAGATCCGTCTCCGAGCCATTGACGATGACATGTGGAATGTGGTGCAGTTTGGATTCACGGTTGAAAACCTCAAGCCCCCACTGACGCCGAGAAGAAACTCATTCAGATGGACACTCAAGCCAAAGATGAAATTGGTGGTCATCTCTCTCGTGCTCAATTTCTTCGCTATCGTCAGTGTGAAACTACGAAGGAATTGTGGGACATTCTCAAGAAGATAAATGAGGGTGTTTCAACTCAGAAGGAAGCTCGCATTGATACTGTTAGGGCAAAGTTCAATCGGTTCAAGCGCATTGGAAATGAAAGCTGTCAGCAAACTTTCGATCGTCTGAGTGACATCGCAAATGAGCTGCAAGGTCTCGGCGCCAAAGACATCACTGACCATGAAGTTGTGAAGAAACTGCTCCGATCACTTGACAGTTCATTCGACACGCTAGTTCTGATGATAAGGGAACGTGCTGATTTCAAAGTTCTCGACTCTGCTGATATCATGGAAAGACTTAACACCCATGAGGAACAAGAAGAAGAGAAAAGAGATCTTTATGGTTCAAGTCACCGCAAAAATCATGCTCTCAAGGATGTGGCAGATTCTTACTCTGAAGGAAATGCCGAAGAAGATTCAGATGACACAGAAAGGATCAACAAAGATCTCGCACTACTCACGAAAAGATCCCAGAGTCTCGACAGGAAGAATCAGTTTCAGAAGAAAGGATCCAGCAACTCTGGTGGGTCAAAATCTCCATCAAAACCCACTAGAGAGTACACCTGCTTCAAGTGCAAAAAGCCAGGGCATTTCATTTCGGACTGCCCTCTCTGGGAAGCTAAAATTCATGCCAGTGGAAGATATAATTCAGGCAACTATCGAAGCAAAAGCAAGAGCAAGAACTATGACTCCGATGATGAGAAGAAAACGAAGAAGCTCTTCAAGAAGAAGGACAGCTCCTCCTCCAAGTCTTCGTCAAGATCTTCCTCGAATAACTCTTCCAAGTCCTCCTCCTACCGCAAGAATACATCTCGCAAGGCCAAGGCGTACATCGGCAAGGAAATTGACTCCGATGAAGAAGAATCGTCTGACACCGAAGAAGCTGATGAATCCGACGAGGATTCTGACTTTGGCATGGCTGGCATAGCCTGTGCTATCCACCCTGCATCAAACTTCTTCGAGAAACATTCAAGCCACGACAAATCTCCCGCCTACTGCTTCATGGCCAAAGCTTCGAAAGAAAAGGTATCCTCCAAACATCACAAGGTTCACTCCAGTGATCAATATTCTTCGGATGAGGATGACCATGCTAAACTGATCAGAATTGCTAATATTCAACAAAACTCTCTTGAGAAAATTGAGAAAACCCTCAGGAAATCTGAAGGGTTGTTGGTTGAGGAGATGGAGAAAAATCAGTCGTTGACTGAAGAGCATTCCGCTCTCATGTCACGAATGGAAGAACTATCAAATCGTCATGATTTTCTCTCGGCCGACCACGAGAGATTGACCTATGATTACCTAACAAGGAAACAAGAACTCGAGTCACTGAGAGAGGCTCATGTGGATTTGATAAGAGAAAATTCTCTTCTCACCCAACAACTCAAAGAGAAACATGAGTGTTTGTTCCACCTTGCTTAAAATGCCTTGAACGTAGCAATGCTGAATCAAATGCTGAATCTTCTGTGAATGCTAACCCCTCTGTTGAGGAAAATAATTCTGTGTCTGAAGAAAATGCTAGGTTGAAGGATCTCATTCAGACAGGAATGTTCAAATCTCTCAAAGGGCATCAAACCCTGTGTGATGTTCTGAAGAAATCTATTCTTCACAAAAATCCCAGGAAAGAAGGTATCGGTTTCGAAAGGAAACTGAATGACAATGGCACCTACTAGGAACCTGATCAATATCCTCGCACTATGTGGGTGCCAGCCAAGAGCAAAACGCTTGATCCAGCTTTGCTTTCGGGATATGACTCTCTTATCCCTGAACACTCTTATGATGATTCTCTGGACAACTATAAGTTGTTCAAAAACCAACGTGGTGAGACTGTTGCTCACTATGTTTGACCAAACAGCAAGAATGGCCCCCCAAAGAAAGCAATTTGGGTGCCCAGGAAAACTCTCGATGCATTGCCTATCACTTCATCACTAACCATGCAGGCAGACAATGCTCGTCACTTCGTTCGACAGAATGAGTACATGCATACCTCATTCAATCACTATACTCATTCGTCTGGAAAGAATTTTAATGCCTATTCTTTCGACTATGCTCGCACTGCTTCGAGTAACAATTATGGTTATCGAAAGAAATCATATCCTGCTCGCTCTCCTGTTTTGAAGCCACTTGCAAAGATGTGGGTGGTTAAGAACGCCTAATTCTTCTACAGGACTATGTCTCCGGGTGTACCGAATGGATAATGGATAGTGGATGCACTAGTCATATGATCGGAGACAAGTCGTTGTTTGTTGACCCCAACTTAACTGCTTCATCTCTGAAGTACATTACTTTCAGCGACAACAACAAAGGAAAGGTAATTGGGCTAGGTAAAATTGCTATATCCAGAGACAAGACTATTGATGATGTTTTACTTGTTCAGTCTCTTGGATTCAATCTTATGTCAGTTGGCAAACTATGTGATCTAGGCATGCTAGTTCTGTTTTCCATATCCAAATGCATTGTCTTTATGGCCTCTGACAATTCCTTCGTCTTTGAGGGAAATAGAAAGGGTGATTTATATATTGTGGATTTCTCTAAGGGTCCCTCAGTCCAAACTTGTTTGCTTGCAAAAGCAACCGAAGGATGGCTGTGGCACCGAAGACTTGGTCATGCATGTATGAGAAATTTGCAGACTCTAGTGAAGAAAAATCATCTCCGTGGCATTCCTGATGTAAAATTCGACAAGGATCGTCTTTGTGCTGCATGTGAGGCTGGTAAATTGGCTAAGAAGCATCATTCATCAAAGACAGTCATGACCACTACAAGACCTCTGGAAATTCTTCATATGGATTTATTCGGACCACAAAACTATGCAAGTTTCGGTGGCAGTCATTATGGTCTGGTTATTGTGGATGATATCTCTTGATACACTTGGGTATTCTTTCTCGAAGACAAAACCTGCACCCAAGACATCTTCAAAAGATTCGCCAAGAAGGCCCAGAATGAATATGATGTGCGAATTAAGCATGTTAGAAGTGACAATGGCACTGAATTCAAAAATACTCATATCGAGGACTTTCTCAACAAAAATGGTATTACTCATGAGTTCTCTGCCGCATACACTCCCCAACAGAATGGAGTTGTTGAGCGAAAGAATAGAACTCTCATTGAAATGGTGAGAACAATGCTCAATGAGTATAAAACTCCTATTCGCTTTTAGGCTGATGCTATCAACACTGCTTGTCATGTTATCAATCGTGTTTATCTTCACAAGTTCCTTAAGAAAACTTCATATGAGCCTATCACTGGCAAGAAACCAAATGTTTCTTATTTACGTGTTTTTGGTGCACCTTGTTATATTCGTGATATGAATCATAATTCCAAGTTTGCACCTAAGGCACATGAAGGTTTTCTTCTTGGTTATGGCTCGAACTCGCATACTTACCATGTCTATAACTCTCACCATGGGAAAGTTATGGAAACTGTAAATGTGCGGTTCAATGAATCTAACGGCTCCCAAAAGGAGCACCTGCCAAATGTGATAGATGAACCACCGATTTCGGAAGCTATTCGGCAAATGGCTATTGGGAGTGTCAAGCCAGTTGAAGGAAATGCTCCTGACTCTTCCGATGATGATACCCCCGTGACTCGAAGCAGAACTCGCCAAGCCACTTTCGAAGAAAATGCCGCTCCAAACACAAATGGCAACCAGAATGCTATTGCCAATCCGAATGGCAATCCTCATGAAAATGGTGATACAAATGCCAATCCCGATGCTGATGCTGAGGAGAATGCAAATGATCATCAAGATGAAAATCCTCTTCCTCGAGTGGCAAATCGAGTTGACCCTACATTAATTCTCGAAGATCTCGAGAACCCAGGTTATCGACCCACAACTCATTCTCGCACTCGTTTGGCTAACTACTGTGGCAGTTTCTCCTTTGTCTCATTGGCAGAACCTACCAAGTACGAAGAAGCCATGAATGATCCTGATTGGATGAATGCAATGCAAGAAGAGTTGGTGCAATTCGAATTAAATGATGTGTGGGAGTTGGTTGACAAACCGAATCCTAAGAAGCACAATATCATCGGCAGAAAATGGATATTCCGGAACAAGTAAGATGAAAATGACATTGTTGTGAGAAACAAAGCACGTCTTGTCTCTCAAGGGTATACACAGGTAGAAGGTATTGATTTCAGCGAAACTTATGCTCCCGTTGCTCGCTTTGAGGCAATTCGTATTCTTCTTGCTTATGCCAATTACAATGATATCCTGCTTTATCAAATGGATGTGAAAAGTGCTTTCCTTAATGGTGAACTTGATGAGGAAGTATATGTTAGGCAGCCACCTGGCTTTGAACACCCTCAGTATCCTAACAAAGTTTTCAGGTTGAAGAGAGCTCTATATGGGCTAAAGCAAGCCCCTCGAGCTTGGTATGACACCCTGAAGAAGTTTCCGCTCGATAAGGGGTTCAAACCAGGATCCACTGATTCCACTCTCTTCACATGTGCTATTGATGATGTTCTTTTCGTGTGTCAAATTTATGTGGATGATATTATCTTCGGGTGTACTAACAATGCTTGCAGCTTGGAGTTCGGGAAAATGATGTCCGAAAAATATAAGATGTCTATGATGGTTGAACTTAAGTTCTTTCTCGGACTGCAAATACGTCAATAGGACAATGGAATTTTCATATCTCAGGAGAAATACCTGAGAGACTGTCTGAAGAAGTTCAAAATGCAAGATTGCAAACTTAAGGGCTACAAAACTCCAATGCCCACGAATGGTAAGCTAGACGCAGATGTGTATGGTAAGGATTACGATCAGAAGGCTTATCGTTCGATGATTGGTTCTTTGCTCTACCTTTGTGCATCCAGACCTGATATTATGTTGAGTGTTTGTATGTGTGCCCGCTATCAAGCTGCACTGAAAGAATCGCATCACCAAGCGGTCAAGCGTATTCTGAGATATTTGGCCCACAGCACCACCTTAGGTTTATGGTATCCTAAGGGAGCACAGTTTGATCTCGTTGGCTATTGCTACTTGTAGACTGCGTTGGATTTTTATCCCCGAAGAGGAGAGGATGATGCAGCACAGTAGAGTAAGTATTTCCCTCAGTTAAGAAACCAAGGTTATCAATCCAGTAGGAGAACCAAGCAACACCACGTAAATAGCACCTACACACAAAACGCAAACCCTCGCACCCAACGCAAACGAGAGGTTGTCAATCTCTCGGTGGTCAAGTAACGAGATTAAATGGTATATGATAGATTGATAAATAAATAAAAGATAAAAATATGCAGCAAATATTTTTGGCATTTTTAGATAAGTAAAACAAGATAGATCTTATGATAAAAGTAGACCCGGGGGTCGTAGAGTTCACAAGAGGCATCTCACAAGAAAATAGCATACGGTGGGTAAACAAATTACTGTTGGGGAATTGATAGAAGAGCAAATAATTATGACGCTATCCAAGGCAATGATCATGATATAGGCATCACATCCAAAACAAGTAGACCGACTCCTGCCTGCATCTAATACTATTACTTCACACATCGACCGCTATCCAGCATGCATCTAGTGTATTAAGTTCAAGAGAACGAAGTAATGCATTAAGAACGATGACATGATGTAGTCAAGATAAACGCAAATAAGAGTTCATCGCAACTTGTTATCCTTAATGGCAAAAATACTTGCATGTCAACTCCCCTTCTGTCACTAGGACTGAGCACCGCAAGATCTAACCCATTACCGAGCACCTCTTCCCATTGCAAGAAGATCTAATCTAGTTGGCCAAACCAAACCAAAACTTCGGAGAAGAAATACAAGGCTATACTAAATCATGCATAAAAGAGATCAGAGAAGAACTCAAATAAAACAAGGATAGATCTGATCATAAACTCACAATTCATTGGATCCCAACAAACACACCGCACAAAGTCATTACATCGGATGGATCTCCATGAAGATCATGGAGAACATTGTATTGAGAAACACAAAGAGAGAAAGCCATCTAGCTACTACCTATGAACCCGTTGGTCTATGGTGAACTACTCACGCATCATCGGAGAGGCGGTAAGGATGATGTAGAGCCCCTACGTGATGAGTTCCCCCTCCGGCGGAGTACCGGAAAAGGCCTCCAGATGGGATCTCGCGAGAATAGAGACTTGCGGCGGCGGAAAAAGTGTTTCGTCTGCTCCCCTAGGGTTTTTGGAATTCTTCTGAATTTAGAGAGGTGGAAGTAGGGCAAAAGGACGCAGAGGGGGCCCACATGGCACGGGGGCGCCCCCCCTGGGGCGCGCCCTGGTGCCATGTGGGGCCCTCCAGAAGCTTCTTCCTTGGCTTCCAAGTTGACGTTGATCCTTATCTCCAGAAAAAAATCTCCAAAAAGTTTCGGGATGATTTGATCTTATCTGATATTGATTTTCTATAAAACAAAAACATGGCAGAAAACAGGAACTGGCACTAGGCACTATGTTAATAGGTTAGTCCCCAAAAATGATATAAAAATGTATGAAATGATATTAAAAACATCCAAGAATAATAATATCATAGCATGGAACAAGCAAAAATAATAGATACGTTGGAGACGTATCAAGCATCCCCAAGCTTAACTCCTGCTCGTCCTCGAGTAGGAAAGTGATAAAACATATTTTTGATTGTGGAATGCTACCCAACATACTCATCAAGTTATTTTCATAGGATAGACATGAGGACTTGTATGATTCAAAGCAATAGTCTATAGTTTAACATGAAGACATAAATACTCAAGTGATGCTAACAAGCAACCATGCCTTTCAAAATAACAATGCTAAAGAAAATTATCCCTAGCCCATTATGCTCAATCATTGATCCATTCATGAAACACACTCGAATATCAATCATACTCCATGCACACACATGATCACATGATCCCTTAGTTGGTGCTTTTAAAGAGAAGGATGAGACTCAACATAAAAATAAATAGAAAGGCCCTTCGCAGAGGGAAGCATTGATTTACAGAGGTGCCAGAGCTCAAGTTTTAAAAAGAGATGAAAAAATTATTTTGGGAGGCATGCTTTTCTCGTCAACGAGAACGACTTAAGGCTTTCAATACCTTCCATGTTAGATACATCATAGGCGGTTCCCAAACTGAAAAATAAAATTTTTGCTCCCCATCATCGTTCCATGGTTTTGAGACTTTTGTCCCTTTTTTCCATTCACATCCGAAGGAGTTTGTTTTTCCACCTTTCCTTTCACAATCCATGGCTAGCCGTATTCACGGGTGCCCTCCATACTAACACATTCCAGGAAATTCAATTTATTTTTGGGACTGGGCATCCCTTTTACCGCCACACTCTCGTGCAATGACAAGTGAATAAACACACATCGTGAGAATGACATATCCAACACAGAATTCATCGTCCACCCCTTATCGCTTCATGAGCAATACGGGCAGACAAAAGAGAAGTTTATTTTGAAAATTATTAGAGATGGCACATGCAAATTTACTTAGGATGGCAATGAAATACCGTATATAGGTAGGTATGGTGGACACAATTGGCAAAACAAGTTTAAGGTAATGGATGCACAAGCAGTATTCCCGCTTAGTACAAATGAAGGCTAGCAAAAAGGTTGAGAAGCGACCAACTAAGAAACCATAATGATGCACATGCATACATAAAACATAACCAACACCGAATAATGCACCACAAGTAGGATGTAACTTCATTGCATAACTATTGACTTTACGTGCTTGCATAGGGAATCATAAACCTTAACATCAATATTCATACTAGAGCATAATTACTCATGAACATAACTCACATATTATCATCTACATATCTCAAAACTATTGCAAAGAATCAAGTTTTTATGCTAGTTTTCATTATCCCTCTTGAATATTCATCATATGGGGACCAAGCTCATAGCTTGTACATTTTACCATAACTATTTTCAAACTCTCAAAAAGATATAAGTGAAGCATGAGAGCAATATTTCTATAAAATTTCTAGCATTCTCAAAAAGATATAAGTGAAGCATGAGAACAAGTTTCTTCAAAACAAAAGCGCCACCGTGCTCAAAAAGATATAAGTGAAGCACTAGAGCAACCACCTAGCTCAACAAATTTAAGTGAAGCACAAAGAGCAATTCTAACAAATCATGATGACGTGAAGCTATCTCAAGCAAATGTGTTTAGAGGTGATGATTTTGATAAACTAAAAGTAAACAAAGAAAATACTAATATCATACAAGACGCTCCAAGCAAAACACATATCATGTGATGAATAAAAATATAGCCGCAAGTGTGTTACCAATAGTTGTTAGAAGAAAGAGGGGATGCCTTCCGGGGCATCCCCAAGCTTAGACGCTTGAGTCTCCTTGGATATTACCTTGGGGTGCCATGGGAATCCCCAAGCTTAGGCTTTTGCATCTCTTCATTCCTTCATCCATCGTTGTTACACCCAAAACTTGAAAACTTCGATCACACAAAACTCAACAAAACCTTCGTGAGACCCGTTAGTATAACAAAACAAATTACCACTATAATTACTGTTCAAAACCCATTCAAATTTTATTTTGCATTATAGGTACTGTTTTCTCACTTTCCCATGGCTTGCACCCCCCGATACAATCCATAGTTTCATCAAAACAAGCAAACAATGCATAGAAAACAGAATCTGTCAAAAACAGAACAGCCTGTAGCAATCTGTCGAAAAGCCATACTTCTGTAACTCCAAAAATTATGAAATATTAGGAAAACGTGGAAAATTTGTATATCAATCACATGTAAGTAATTCAGACTCATTCGATGCTCTGAAGAATTTATAAAAATTCTGGACTGGGCATCAAAGTTTCTGTTTTTCACAGAATTGCGTTTACAAGCATCCACATCATCCCAAAGGTCTTACTTGGCACAAACACTAATTAAAATATAAAAACCAACTCAAAACAGAGGCAAATAAAGGATAATCAAAATAACAGAACCAAAAAGTGAAAAATAAAAATTTATTTTATTCGTTGGGTTGCCTCCCAAAAAGCGCTATCGTTTTACGCCCCTAGCTAGGCATAAAGCAATACATAAAGTATTGTTATCCTTGGATTTGACTCCATAGGTAGCCCTCATAATGGATTCATAGGGCGGTTTTATTTTGGTCCTCGCGAAGTGTTCCATACCTTTCTTTAAAGGAAACTGAAACTTTATATTTCCCTCTTTCATATCAATCACCGCACCAATGGTGTGTAAAAACGGTCTTCCAAGAATCAAAGGGCAAGACGGATTGCAATCAATATCAAGAACAATAAAGTCCACGGGTACGTAGTTCATATTTGCAACAATAAGAACATCATTGATCCTCCCCAATGGATTTTTAATAGTAGAATCCGCCAAATGCAAATTAAGAGAACACTCATCCAAATTGGTAAATCCGAGAACATCACAAAGAGACTTTGGAATTGTAGAAACACTTGCACCCAAATCACACAAAGCATTGCACTCAAATTTTTAAATCTTAACTTTGATAGTAGGCTCCCATTCATCATACAACTTTCTAGGAATAGAATTTTCTAACTCAAGTTTTTCTTCCAAAGCTTTCATTAAGGCTTCCACAATATGTTTGGTAAAAGCCTTATTTTGTTCATAAGCATTTGGTGAGTTCAACAAAGATTGCAATAAAGAAATACACTCAACCAAAGAACAACTATCATAATTAAAGTCATGGCAATCCAAGATAGTGGGTGCATTGCTAGCTAAAGTTTTAACCTCTTCAAACCCACTTTCAACAATTTTTGCATCAAGATTTTCACCCTCCGAATCATGGAGACGCCCTCTATCTAAAGTTGACTCTTCTTCAGTCTCCTTGTCAACAATATTAACACTACTAAACAAAGAATCAATAGAAGACACACCAATCATCTTAACATGCTCATCCTTATTGCTACAAAAATTTGTAAGAGAGGCCTTTTTAAGCAATTCCCGCTTAGCATTCAACATAGCGGTTCTCTTCTTACTTTCATCAATAGAAACATACATAGCCTTAATAGATTCATTAATATCAACTCTCGAAGGCAAAGGTTTTGCCTTGAGACTTTCCACATCAAGAGAAAGTCTATCAACACTTTTAGACAAATCATCAATCTTGTTCAACTTTTCTTCTATTGAAGTGTTGAACGCTTTTTGAGCATTGATAAATTCCTTCATACTATTATCAAAATCAGAGGGCATCCTTTGGTTATTATGGGAAGAATTACCATAAGGATTTCCAAAAACATTAGAGTAATTTCCAGGATAAGGCCTAGAATTGAAATTTCCTCTATAAGCATTATTATTGAAATTGCTACGAGAAACAAAATTCACATCTATAGGATCACTATTTTGTTCAATCAAAGTAGACAAAAGCAAATCATTAGGATCAATAGAAGCATTCTTACTAGCAACCAACTTAACAAGAGCATCAACTTTATCACTCAAAGTGCTAATCTCCTCAATGGCATTCACCTTTTTGGTAGTAGGTGCCCTTTTGGTATGCCATTGGGAGTAATTAGACATAATGTTATCAAGCAATTTAGTAGCATCACCCAAAGTAATCTCCATAAAAGTTCCACCCGCGGCGGAATCCAAAAGATTTCGAGGAACAAAATTCAAGCCAGCATATTTTTTTTGGATAATCATCCACAAATTCAAACCATGAGTGGGGCAATTTCTCAGCATTAATTTCATTCTCTCCCAAGATTGCACAACATGTTCATGATCAAGTTGCTTAAAGTTCATAATCTGGTTTCGGAGAGAAATGATTTTTGCTGGAGGAAAATACTTAGTAATAAAAGCATCTTTGCATCTATCCCAAGAATCGATGCTATTGCTAGGCAAAGAAGAAAACCAAATTTTTGCACGGTGTCGCAAAGAAAACGGAAATAATTTCAACTTGACAATATCATTGTCCACATCTTTTTTCTTTTGCATGTCACATAACTCAACAAAACTGTTGAGATGTGATGCCGCGTCCTCATTAGGACTTCCAGAAAATTGATCTTTCATAACAAGATTCAATAAAGCGGCATTTATGTCAAAAGATTCCGCATTAGTGACGGGAGCAATAGGAGTGCTAATAAAATCATCATTATTGGTATTGGAAAAATCACACAACTTGGTGTTTTCTTGAGACATGATGTCTACGCAAAAAGAGAGCAAGCGAATAAAAGCGAACGAGAAAACGATGAAGGAAAAGAGGCAAATAAAAGTGGCAAAAGTGAAGGCAAATATTTTTGTAAAATTTTTTAGGAGTGGGGGAGATGAAAACGAGAGGCAAATGGCAAATAAAGTAAATGCAAAGGTAAGTGTTGAGAGTGTAGGTACTTGGTAATGTTGATGATGTCTCCCCGGCAACGGCGCCAGGAATTCTTCCTGCTACTTGTAGACCGCGTTCGATTTTTATCCCCGAAGAGGAGAGGATGATGCAGCATAGTAGAGTAAGTATTTCCCTCAGTTAAGAAACCAAGGTTATCAATCCAGTAGGAGAACCAAGCAACACCACATAAACAGCACCTACACACAAAACGCAAACCCTCGCGCCCAACACAAACGAGAGGTTGTCAATCTCTCGGCGGTCAAGTAACGAGATTAAATGGTATATGATAGATTGATAGATTGATAAATAAATAAAATATAAAAATATGCAGCAAATATTTTTGGTATTTTTAGATAAGTAAAAAAAGATAGATCTTATGATAAAAGTAGACCCGGGGGCCGTAGAGTTCACTAGAGGCATCTCTCAAGAAAATAGCATACGGTGGGTAAACAAATTACTGTTGGGCAATTGATAGAAGAGCAAATAATTATGACGCTATCCAAGGCAATGATCATGATATAGGCATCACATCCAAAACAAGTAGACCGACTCTTGCCTGCATCTACTACTATTACTTCACGCATCGACCGCTATCCAGCATGCATCTAGTGTATTAAGTTCATAAGAACGAAGTAATGCATAAAGAATGATGACATGATGTAGTCAAGATAAATGGAAATAAGAATTCATCCCAACTTGTTATCCTTAATGGCAACAATACTTGCGTGTCAACTCCCCTTTTGTCACTAGGGCTGAGCACCGCAAGATCGAACCCATTACCGAGCACCTCTCCCCATTGCAAGAAGATCTAATCTAGTTGGCCAAACCAAACCAAAACTTCGGAGAAGAAATACAAGGCTATACTAAATCATGCATAAAAGAGATCAGAGAAGAACTCAAATAAAACAAGGATATATTTGATCATAAACTCACAATTCATCGGATCCCAACAAACACACCGCAAAAAGTCATTACATCGGATGGATCTCCATGAAGATCATGGAGACCATTGTATTGAGAAACACAAAGAGAGAGAAAGCCATCTAGCTACTACCTACGGACTCGTAGGTCTATGGTGAACTACTCACACATCATCGGAGAGGCGGCAAGGATGATGTAGAGCCCCTCCGTGATGAGTTCCCCCTCCGGCAGAGTACCGGAAAAGGCCTCCAGATGGGATCTCGCGAGAATAGAGACTTGCGGCGGCGGAAAAAGTGTTTCATCTGCTCCCCTAGGGTTTTTGGAATTCTTCTGAATTTATAGAGGTGGAAGTAGGGCAAAAGGACGCAGAGGGGGTCCACATGGCACAGGGGCGCGCCCCCCCTGGGGCGTGCCCTGGTGCCATGTGGGGCCCTCCAGAAGCTTCTTCCTTGGCTTCCAAGTTGACGTTGATCCTTATCTCTAGAAAAAAATCTCTAAAAAGTTTCGGGACGATTTGATCTTATCTGATATTGATTTTCTGTAAAACAAAAATAGGGCAGAAAACAGGAACTGGCACTAGGCACTATGTTAATAGGTTAGTCCCCAAAAATGATATAAAAATGTATGAAATGATATTAAAAACATCCAAGAATAATAATATCATAGCATGGAACAAGCAAAAATAATAGATACGTTGGAGACGTATCAAGCATCCCCAAGCTTAACTCCTGCTCGTCCTCGAGTAGGAAAGTGATAAAACATATTTTTGATTGTGGAATGCTACCCAACATACTCATCAAGTTATTTTCGTAGGATAGACATGAGGACTTGTATGATTCAAAGCAATAGTCCATAGTTTGACATGAAGACATAAATACTCAAGTGATGCTAACAAGCAACCATGCCTTTCAAAATAACAATGCTAAAGAAAATTATCCCTAGCCCATTATGCTCAATCATTGATCCATTCATGAAACACACTCGAATATCAATCATACTCCATGCACACACATGATCACATGATCCCTTAGTTGGTGCTTTTAAAGAGAAGGATGAGACTCAACATAAAAATAAATAGAAAGGCCCTTCGCAGAGGGAAGCATTGATTTACAGAGGTGCCAGAGCTCAAGTTTTAAAAAGAGATGAAAAAATTATTTTGGGAGGCATGCTTTTCTCGTCAACGAGAACAACTTAAGGCTTTCAATACCTTCCATGTTAGATATATCATAGGCGGTTCCCAAACTGAAAAATTATTTTTTTTGCTCCCCATCATCGTTCCATGGTTTTGAGACTTTTGTCCCTTTTTTCCATTCATCGTTCCATCGTCATACAGTTCTTATACGGTGGATCACGCCACCACAACTTTCTTTCGTTGAGTTGCTTTTCGATCGAAAGATTTAGTGTTAGTCCGGATGTATTTCACTCATAGCTTTTTGTTCGGGTGTTTGTGTTTCTTTGTCTGAGTGAAATGCCTAGGACCCTGTTTTCCTCTCTGCTGTATCTCTTCTAGTATATGCTGTTCCATTATGAATGCTCAATTTGATCTGGTATCGAAACTTTATGTGGTGTCCTTGACTACGTTAAAGTTTCGGTCCGAACTCAATCTGTTTTGGCGAAAGCCGTCCAAAATTTGGGGTTTCCCGCCCAAGTCAGGACCACGATCTTTATAACGGTTGCCACGTGCTATCCATCAACTGCCAGTTTATCTGGTCCGTTGAATTGCAAAAGTCCTTCGACTATGGCCGTCCGATCCGATTCATCCGATGCGGTTATTTCCCCTCGCATATATATAGTGCATCGCATCGCTCCCTCATCCACTTCCTCTCTCCCTCGCCATCATCTCCTCCGAAGCCCTGCCGCTCTGCTCCTCCTAGAGCTCGATGCCGAAAATCCCTTCGCCGCTTTGCTGCCGGAAAGTGGTCGCCGGAGTCCTTCCTCGCCGTCACGGAACATCTCTCTCTCCGCGCTGTCGTAGCTGCTGCACATCACCAAGCTAGGGTATGTGCAGTGCGAACTCGGTCTTCCGTTCTTCTCGTTAGAGTTCGTCCGCAGTTGAATTTACCAGTTTTTACCGCATTTCTTAGATCTTTACCGCTAGGTAACTTCTACGGATGTCGTTTGTAGTTGTCCCTCGAATCCGAAAAATTTCAGATCTAGGGTTTGTGATATGTCTCGAACGAATGGAATGCTTAGTACGATAACTAGTATATTCCTCGAACCTACTAGTTTGTTCTGCATATTTCATTCATCCAAAACATTTCTCAAAGTCCGCATCTAATTCTTCTTCAAAAAACGTTTTTGTTCGAAAAACTTTGTTGTGAGCATTCGTAACCCTGTCCCCATTTTCCCTCGCATCTATTCTTGTTCACAGGTGTATGCAGTCAGTTGAGGATTTTGCTCGACCAGTGAGCATGGCTGATGGAGAAGATGTCATTTTGGGCACAACAGATGAGTCTAAGGCTCCGAAAAAGAAGAAGGGTGGCAGACAGCCTTATACAAATACAGCTGAATACATCTCTCATGATCGATACAATACTGTTCCAGGAGAATCCAAGCATGCCAGAGATAAGCGTCTGCAATGGATTCGACGCCATTGGGTTCGAAAATGGTTCAACTATGAAATGATTCATCCTCGGTTTGCTCAGAACTTTGCATTCCACCCATCGTGGGGTGACTGCCGAGAAATTGGTCTCATCAAGCCAAATGATCCCCAAGTGAGACCGCCACCTCCTCCAAATGCCCATGAGTCATCTCTTAAGACTCCCGAATCTTATCCTGATGAGTTGGCTAAACGTCAGAAAAATGCCCTCAAGCGAGCCAAGAAGGCTGAAAAGGAAAGGGCCCGTGAAGAGGAAAACCGTCGCCTTCTCAAGGATGATGTCGAAAAGAAAAAGGCCGAAGGAAAATCTGAAGGCCGCTCCAAACGCAAGCATGATCCCAGCGCTGCTTCCAAGCGAAAGAGTGCTCCGAAGAAGAAACCAGCTGAACGAGCAAATGACTCTGCTGAAAGAAATTCATCCGATAAAGATGACCCTCCGCTCACCAAAGAAGAAGTTGCTGCTACTCTCAGCGAGCAAGTGAACATCACCACTTCTATGGTGCTGCCTGATCTTCGTGCTCCTATAATTCCCAAAGCTCCACCGAAGAGGAAGATCATTCTCTGGAAAACTCCACCAACCACTGCTAGTATGAAGCAACACGTGAACATAACACCTCATCCAGACGCTATCAATCTGAAGGATTTGGTTGTTGATGCTCCTGTCAGTTTTGCCAAGCCAGGCGAACAAATTACCAAGCCTGATGTGAAGACAATCAAGGCCTCTACTGCCGAGCAAAGTGCTCCTCAAGTTGCTGCTTCGAAGGAAAAGAATGCTCCTCAAGATGCAGCTCCGAAGGAAAAGGCTACCAAGTTTGCTCCCAAATTGACTCAGCCATTGGCTTCTAAGCCTCCTTCCGAGCAATTTCAAGTGCAACCTACTCAATCTGTTCAAGTTCCAGTGCAACCTGATCAGAATGATGCTCCTCACTACTATAATCACATGTTCATCATGGAGCAGCTTGACAAGTTTGTGGAAAATCCATTCGATGGAGAAGTGGCATCTTTGCCTATTCCTACAGAGGTTATCTCATAGGCCTCTACTATTTTTGCAGATATGAGAGAAGACTCAGTAGAAATCAACAATCTTACTGCCGAACTGAATGATCTTGACAATCGAATGAAAACGGCCTCTTCCAAGTTCGTAATTAAAGCTCTCGAGGATTCCTACAAGGACGTTAATCGGGCTCTGTCTCTGCTCCGAAACAGAAGATTACGTTTTCATACGGATCTAGATGAAATTGTTCGAAAGATCTATCTTGAGCACCAAGCCAAAGTAACTGGCTATGATGATCTTGTCAAAGGCCACATTGATCAAACTGCTCAGCAGACGAAGAAGAGGCGAAAGAAAACCGCGAAGAAAAATGTGCCTCATGCTCCGACCGAACCGTCACCGGATAGCCCTGTGGCTCCGCCCCAGAAAGAAAACTCCCCTGAGCCGACTATTCCTTCACAACCACAAGTCCAAGTCTCAGATGCTCCTCCTTCGTCAAGGCCAACTGAACCAGTGCCTGTGGCCTCCCCAGTTAGAACTAAAATTCCATCTCAGTAAAATGTTTATGAGGAAGGTGAAATCCCTCACTCCGAACCTCAAGTTTCTCCTGCTCGTGACACACCGAATGTTTCGGCTCCTCCCACTGCTCAGCAACCACAGATTCCCGAAGAACATTCTCAACCACCTCCAGTGAACCCAGTTCCCACCTCTGCCTCTGTGCCGAAAGGAAAGACACCTGTTGCATCTCCATTAAAGTTATCCATCGACATAACGATCCGAATTTCAGATGCTGGTCCGTCCGCACACAAATCAGTTTCTGCTCGTCATACCGACTCCGTTGTATATGGAGATGAAGTGATTTCAGTCGAAGACGAACTCAAGTATCCATTCCCTCGTGAAGAACTGCCTATGTTCTCGGCAGGTGCTGGCACCAAAGGTCCTCTGTTCAATCGGAACACTCATCCCAAATTCTTTTAGGACAGTCCGTATAATGGGCCACGCACGTCTGAATCGCCTCGTTTCTGAACTAAAGAACAGGCTATATATTACTCTCGAGTTCTCTATGACAGCAAGAAGATTTTTCCTCATGAATATCCTGCCATTCCAGCTATGAAGAATATTGGGTGCTTCAGTCAGTTGCTACAAGATCTGGAATTTTTTTGTCTCACCAATGTGTTTGCATTCGAACATCCTTGGAACAGGGAAATTATTCTTCAGTTCTATGCTACACTGTACATCACTGGTGATGAATCTGATAGCTCCAAATGGATCATGGAATGGATGACCAAAGGGAAACGCATCAAGTGCACTTCAACAGATTTTGTCTCGCACTTTCATTTCCCTCACTATGAGCATGGTACCAATGAAATTCGGGTACACAACATTGATGCTATTTCTAATGAAACCTTTAGGTGCACCATGGATGAAGAAAAGATTCGTGACTATACTGGTCTTCCCCTGCCTGAGCACTTGACATTCGAGAATCAAACACTTTATCATTTGCTCACCAACACTATCTGCCCTTTGGCCGGGATGAACACAGACAATTCCATCTCAGATGTTCTTCGGAATGCAATCTATGCCATATCTGAACGGTATATCTTCGATGTTGAGGATATGTTTCTGCGCATTCTGAAGGACTCTGCTCAGCATCCCAAATGTGTCAAAGTCTATGCGCCATGGATCCAAAAGGTTGTTGATCACGCCATGAAAATAGAGTATTTGGCGAAGCAAAGCCACAAAAGCTTCATTCCTCCAGTTCACGGTACCCTACAAGTCATGGAAGATATCTCTTCAGGAAAATTGCCTGTGTCGAGTCATTATGATTACCATAAGCATTTCGATGGGCCATGTCTACCTCAGCGCGACCGAATGCCTTCACATCAACCTCCGTCGCAACTTGAAGTCAGTTTGCACACACAACAGCTGCTGCTACAACACATCGCTGAGGATCGCCGAAAGAAAGAAC
The DNA here is from genome assembly GCA_039707655.1 of Elymus sibiricus. Classification (NCBI taxonomy): domain Eukaryota; kingdom Viridiplantae; phylum Streptophyta; class Magnoliopsida; order Poales; family Poaceae; genus Elymus; species Elymus sibiricus. Next base: position 128,673,945 of record CM077666.1, on the reverse strand, counting down.
ATCTTGCCTCCGAGCTGAATGCAATCAACAATCGAACCAGATTGACTCATCTAATTGTAGATGAAAATAAGAAGAGGCTCTGGAAATTGCTTTGCAAGTTCTTCTCCGAGAAACAACTCTTGCATTTCGATATCAAAGAGCTTTATGATTACATTGACAAGGGTTTATCCATTGAAGATTTTCAAGATCGAAGAACTCCTTCGTTGCCTGTTCGTGAGCCAACCACTAATCTTCTGCATCTTAAGCTTCGCAAACTGCTCAAAGAATCTGAAGCTACCTCACCAACAGAGAAACCTGCCGAAGGATATGTGCTTTCCCGTGTTCCTCAAGTGGCTGATCATGATATGCCTTCGTCCTCTCAGCCCCAAGCTGCCATTCCTGAAGGAAAACCTGTTGCTGCTGAAGCCGAAGCCATGCCCGTCACTTCCGAAGTCGAACTCTCCTCGGACAGTTCTTCTAGAGATGCCACTGAGTGAACCAAGTTCTGCTCTTTTGCACTCATGTTATTCGTCACCTTTTTGACACTAGTTGACAAAAAGGGGGAGAATTACATCGAGTATCGATAGATTTGCGTTCTATGTTTCTTTGGTTTGGTTTCGTGTGGTTTGAAACTTATGCCTTAAAGACTATATGCTCTATGATGTAAAACTTCCGTGCTGTAATGTTAATAACCCCGCCTACTGCAGTATTTCCCTCGAAGCATTTGTTTTGCAGGTGGAATTATTATCGGAAGTTATGAATGATTGCACTACGATCTCGATGGATTATATATCATCAGTGCGAATCATTGCCTCGAATGATTGAAATTTCCTCTGTATACTTCAATATTTGCAGGAGAATTAATCTCATATCTTTCACCCTGCATACATTTAGGGGGAGTCTATTTCATCATCGAGCAAAGTAACACTTGTTCACTCTTGTTCGAATTATATTTCATTTATCTATCTTCACTTCGATGATTATCTATTTTGTCAACAATCGTCCAAAAAGGGGGAGATTGTTGGTGCAATAATTGTCCCCTTATCTTTTTGGAGTTTGTTGACATAAACAGTATGGGACTTATGTGTTTGCTAGTGCACACAGAGTAATAGGTCCCTGGAATCAAGAGGAGTTTGATTCAAATGACAAAGATAATCTCCTGCGTTGCAATGAAGGTTATCACCGAAGAATATATTAACAAGAGTGACCCCTCAAAAATTGCTGGCGTGAAGCAATTGGTTCGGTGCCTGTCCGAAGGAAGTGACTGCGACTGAGGAGATTGAAGACAAAGTGAAGACGTAGCATTTACTTCGTAGTTTCTCTTGTCTTTATTGAGTCATAGGACCACCGTACTATTAAGAGGGGTGCAGCGTTTGAAACTTTGATTCTCTGATGCTAAACCCAAATCCGATGAAAGTTGCGAGAGAAATCTCTTTGTGTTCTGAGCAAATACTTGCCCGCAAGAGACTGTGATCTTCTTCGCTGCGAGAGATTTGTCTCAGACCGAGGAGTTAGCATTACTTGTTCCTCAAGTAATGTTACCGTTGCTCCAAAATCCGACCGTTGTGAACGTGTCGGTTGGCCATTGGCTGGACCGCGTGTCCAAAATGGTCATTTCCCACCAGGGAAGGCTGCGGCTATAAATAGCCACCCCGCACTGGCTTTGTCCGGTGGCTGCTCCGTTTGATTCTGAGAAGATTGTTGAGCAACCCCCTCTCCGAGTGATTTGAGCTGAAAGTCCACCGAGAGAAAACCCCTAGAGCCGGAAAATTAGATAGTGGTTCAGCATCACTAGAATCTAAGTCCAGTACGCTCCTCCTATTACTCTTGAGAGCTGCAAACTCTCTAGACGGTTAGGTGTCAATTTCTTCAGAGACCAAGAGTAATTGTGGTTCTCGAAGAAGAAATTTGTGAAGGTTTGGAGATAGCCTCAAGTATGTACCACGAGTGATCGACATTGGTTGACGAACCAATTGTCGAGGAGAATAGGGCGAAAAGAGTTTATCTTCTGTGTTAAATCACAACCCCTCCAACCAGACGTAGTCCTTGTGCAGAAGGACGAACTGGTCGAACAAATACCCTGTCGCCATCGAGCATCTCTGGTTACACCAGTTCCCCTACTTTCCATTTGTACTATTTCAATCATGTGATTTGACTCGATGCATGTTTCAGTTTACCTTCGGTAGTTCGTATTCGCTCATTGTACTCTGTTTTAGTTCTCTCCGCTGCTGGGTTCCGAGAATTTTGAGATTTCCAAAAGAAATTTTAAAACTCCCATTCACCCCCCTCTGGTAGACATACTTCGTTCCTACATAACCGACACGTGGCATCCACCGTAACGGGTCGCCATTAAGCTATCGGTCCGGTTTTGGATCCGATAACCCGTTAACAGCAACAACCAATGGAGATTTTCCACGTGTAAAATTCTCACTGGATGAAGGAACCACGTGTCAGCTCCGCGTTTGGACAGATGTCATCCAGCCAATGGACGGGACGCGCCTATGATACGTCGACACGTGGCTCGGCCCAACAGTGATCCATTTAGGTCAAAAGGCCGGCCCGTTTGACTTGGTTAAAAGGTAGCAGGCCGGGCCAGGAAAGCCTGTTAACGGCCTGTTTGCATATAGCCCATTTACAGTCTGCTAACTCGCGACCGGTTATGGCCTATCCGAATTAGGCCCAGTAGCGTCATCTGGGCCTCCAATATGATTCCAGCGCTTTGTAACTTCCGGCCTATGTATGGCCCATGACGTCTTTTGGCCCATATGAGGCCCTTTGTAAATCAGGGCCCTTTAACGGCCCGTGGTGAAACTGGCCCATAATGAACAGTAAATCACTTTATACCCATTGACGGCCCATTATTCTGTTGGGCCGTTTCCAGCCCGTGTTACCTTTCGGCCTTCCAAGGGCCCATTTATTCTTGGGCTCATTTCCAGCATACGATTACTTATGGTCCGTTACTGGCCTGTTCCGCTGATGGGCCAAATTCAGCCCGTGGTTACAGTTGGCCCGTTTGTGGCCCGTTAATCCAGTGGGCTGTTTTCATAGCGTCATCTAATACGGACCATTAACGACCCGTTATGCCTGTCGATAGAATTAAGCCCGTTATACATACCGGCCTATTAACGTCCCGTTATGGTCAGCCCATAAACAGATGATTCCCATTCTAGACTATTTACGGCCCGCATTGCGGACCACTATTGGTCCACGAATAGTACAGCCCATGTTTGACCAATCAATCATATGGCCCGTAGAAGGCCCACTGATTCTACGGCCCGTAGAAGGCCCACTGATCATACGGCCCGTAGGACGCCCATGGTCACTACAGCAGGCAGCAGGACCATGGTTACAACGGTCCGTATGTTGCCCATGGTTATTGTGGCCTAGTTCTAAATAAAAAGGTTACCGCAAAAAAAGAACTGCAGTGACAACAAGAAAAAAAATAAACAAGACAATAAGGAAATAAATAAGAAAGCAACTTACGCTAGGCTATTACGGCTATTACAGCTATTACAAATATTACATCCACTAGGCATCAAAGTTCGCCACCAGAGCAAATATAGTGAACAAAGCAGCATATTACATACACTGGGCATCTAAATTGGCCACCAGTGCAAATAAACGCGGCAGCAAAACAAGTGCAGAACTGAAACCACTTCAGAAGAGCTCAAGAAACGATATCCTGGATACCCACCATGCTGGTAAGAAGCTTAGCAAGCTTATTAGCTTTCTCTTGTTTGGCGCTAAAATCCTCCAGCGCTTGCTGTTGCACCAAAAAGTATGCATCTGAATTTTGCAGGGACTTCCTCAGTCCTTCGGCTTCTTGCCACATCACAGCTGACTGATGCCTTTCAGCTTGTAGCTGAGACTAAAGAAGCCGAAGTGATTCAGGCAGCGAGTTCGAAGAGCTTCTTCCAGCGGTAGTGGCCAGTAACTCGAACACTACATCAACGTAGGACTTTGGGGTTATCTCACTGTCTACAAGATAGTTTTTATCACCTTTCTTGGAGACCAACAGGGTTGTCTCACTATCTTGAACCTTATCTGCATTAATTTCTCTACCATTGCATAATGGGGTGCTCTTCTCCAATATTCTGTTCACATTCTACAAGAGAAACAAGCAGACACATCACAAGTTTAGCATGTAGTATATAAAACTCATTTTGGTAAACAGGTTCTAAGGTGGACAGGATAACAGCATGAAACAAACATATATTTATGTACTATGGTCACTGTATTGTCTATATCATTCTAGTTTATGTTGCCAAATCAAGATAGAGACACAGTTCAAATCATATCTTTTTAAGACACAACAGCATAGACAGAATATAAGTCTGGGAAACTACACAACACTAACAACACTTGTAATGTGCATGACATGAGAACATAACTGTTTATACAACTGAAACTGAAATCAACATAGAGCAAGAAGTTAGAACAGCAATCCAGTTAAAGAAATAGGTTTAAAACATACCTGTTGCGCCATTGGAGTTTCAATTGGATCCTTCAAATTCGAAATTAGTTGGTATGAGTAAATACAGTGATGCAAGAGCAAAGGAGTATGCACCATAGCTACGGAATCTAACCTGAGAACAGTTGCCCTTCTGCTTTAAACGTGGAGTTTGGGTTCGCTGTGGTGGTCTTCGTGCTTTGGGCACTGCAGTTGCCTTACAAACTGCTCGTGTGGGGGTACTCTTTGGTGGACATGGTGCTGTGTCAACTAGAAGTGGGTTACTATCTGCTGGGGTTGGGGTTAGATGGGGTGTAGCTGGTTCTCTGTCCAACGGTGTAGGTGTACAATCTGGAAGAGTCTCGATTATGTGTGGTGGGGCTAGTTCGTGGGCCAGTACAACCATGGTTCTATCTGCATCGACGGGTAGCACCGTCTTTTGTAAAGAACGGGTTTTTACTCCCTTAGATACTGCCATCACCCCCTCCAATTCAAATGGCTGATAAACAAGAAAAGAAATTGAATGTACAAACATTGTATGATAGACAAATGTGGTAATTCACATATATGTTGTCTAACCAAATAGGACAACATGACACAATTTCACATATATGATGGCTAACTAAACATGATAGCATGACACAGTTTCAGATATATGATGGATAACTTAACAGGATATAATGGCATAATTCAACATATGATGAGTATCTAAACAGGATGACACGACATAACTATATGATGTCTTTCTAAAATAGGTCGGGATGAAATAATTCACATACATGTTGTATAAGTATACATGATGGCATGATATAATTCACATAATTGATTCATATACTATGCACTCGCATGTATGATCTCTAAACTAAGAAGATGGCATTGAATATTGTGTATATGATGTCTAAACTAAGCAATGCAAGACACCATATGCATGATATGAGAAATATAAACATTGCAAGTTAGAGCATACACCTCAGGCGGGATATAGGACTGGCCATCTGTCTCTGAATCCTCCTCTGAGGAGCTACCTGTAACCGTCGAGATATATGCTTCAACATGAACCATTGTCTGCTCTGAAGACCTTGTTTTCACTCCAGATTTTTCCATAACCGGCTCAAATGGCTGATGCACATGAAGAGTAGTTCAATATACACAGATTGTCGACAAATGGAATACGTATTGAAAAAAGGATGGCATGAGATAATTCACATATATGATGCCTGGCTACACAGGATGGCGGTGCATAATTCACATATATGATAATAGGCTAAAAAACATGGCATTGCATAATTCACATATCTGATATAGAAAGTAAACAGGAGGAATTCACACAAAGCATGTCTAATCTAAGCAGATGGTATGGCAATGGAAGACACCATATGCATGATATGAGCAATATAACCCTGCCAAGTTAGAGCATACACCTCAGAGGGGGCGAATACGACTGGTCATCTGTCTCTGAATCCTCCTCGGAGGAGCTATCTGTAACCAGCAAGAAATCTGCATCGACAGCTAGCACTGACTGCTCAGAAGGCCTTGTTTTCACTCCAGATTTTCCCATCACCGACTCAAATGGCTGATGCATAGGAAGAGTAGATGAATGTACAAACATTGTCGACTAATGGAATACATGATGAAAAAAATAGTATGGCACGATACAATTCACATATACGATGACTGGCTAAACAGGATGGCATGGCATGATTCACGTATATGATGCCTGACTCAACAAGATGGCATTGCATAATTCACATATATGATATAGAAACCAAACAGGTGGCATTCACACAAAGCAAATCTAAACTAAGTTGATGACATATAAGATGTATAAAGTAAGCAATGCGAGGCGCCATATGCATGATATGACCAACATCAGCATGCCAGGTTAGATCAAACACCTCAGGGGGTAAATAGGAGTGGTCGGCTCCCTCTGAATCCCCCTCTGAACAGTTATCTTCCTCTGGAATACAATCTGGAATGGGGGGAGGGGGGCCCCAGTGCGCCCACCATGGAGCGGCATCTGCATGACATTATATTCCCACGCAACGGTCTTCTCTTTTTCTCTACATGTTCAGTACGATTGTGTACAATAACTGACATGCATAATAAAAAAACATAGTTAGATTATGTAAGATCTAAGGGGTGCATGCAGAAATCAAGACTGATGGTAGCAAACGAGTGGATAGATCCAAAACTAATGATAGCAGGCAGATGATAGCTTCAGTTTAAAAAGATAGCACTACAAAAAAAAAGACACATCCGTGACATTTTGGCCCGAACGAAAAGTTTTTCTGTCATGCTTATGACACTTCTATGACGATAATTGTGACAAAACCACATATCATCATGTATGTGGTGGGCTCCTACTTCTATGACAAAAAATCATGACAGAAAATGGGCTTTTCATCCTGGGCGGGCCGGGATCGCACCTGCATGACATTCTTTGGGCCGTCCATGACGGAAAAAATCGTGGTAGAAGCGAGGGCGAGGAAAATTTCGGGGAGTTCCCGGTTACGGTGGGTGGTCGGGGCCAAGCGATGCACGGAGGTTTGCACGTTTCTCTCGTACACGGACGCGCGTGTGTGCGAGGCGTTGGGCTCTAACTGAACCCGAGCGAGGCGTTCGCTTACTGAACCCGAGCGATTGCACTAGCTACGTTACTGAACTCGAGCGATCGATCCCTTGGTTGTTAACTGAACCCGAGCAATTCCTTCGCTACTGCTGCTAACTGAAGCCGATCGAACCTGCCTCTTAATGAACAGTGACTGTTGTTGGGGGTTGGATGAATAGTTCCTGGTGGGGGTTGGATGAACAGGACCCCATGGTAGTAGTAGGCCGTTGCCGCTGCATGAACAGGACCCCGATCGAGGAGGCCGCCACACCCGAGCCGGTTGGGGGTGGATGAACAGGACCCCGTGGAGGGCTGGTTGAACAGTAGCCGGTGGAGGCTGGATGAACAGTAGCCGTGGATGAACAGTAGCCCGTGGAGGCGGGAGGGAGACGCGGTGGATGAACAGTAGCTGGTGGAGTCTGGAGGAAGTCGATGGTGGATGAACAGTAGTAGGTGGAGGCTGGAGGAAGTCGACGGTGGATGAACAGTAGCCCGTGGAGGCTGGAGCGAGCCAGTAGACGGTGGATGAACAGTAGCCGTGGAGTCCCGTTTTGTGGTACGCCACACCCCTCCCGATGAACAGGACCCCATTTTGACCGTAGGAGCTCCAACACAAGTCCGTTTCCTCCGTTTTGTGGTACGCCAGACCCCTCCCGATGAACAAGATCCCGTTTCGACCATAGCTGGTCGAACAGAAGGCCGTTTCCTCCGTACTGTGGTACGCCAGACCCCGTTTCGACTGTTCCGTCCAAGCCGGTTGGCTCCCGATGAACACGACCCATTCCGTTGCCTCCCAATGAACACGACGCAGTTTCTCCGTTCCGACCCAGCCGGTTGGCTTCCGATGAATAGGACGCCGTTGCTGCCGTCCATTGCCTCTCCATGTACACGAGCCCTGGCCGTACGTATGCGCGAGTAGGCATTCGAGACCCCGCCCGTATGTACGTACGTGGCCGTATTTTTTGGCATGTGGCTGTATGTACATGTACACGGTTTAGAAGGGACTGCCTGAACTGCTACATCGGGGGCTCTACTACTACACGTGCCGCTGCTTGCTCGGCCACGGTTCATCGTCGAAGAGAGACCGATCGACTAGTATGTACGTACACATTCGCGACCAGAATGACAACGCTACGTACGCTTCGACCAGGTGGGTTCCGGCTGTCAGGGAGGATAAGGAGGCACTTCCTTGCGTGCGAACTTATTGATGGTGGGTCCGAGCTGTGAGGGGGAGGATTCATTTTTTTCGCGCCTAACATGGAGGCACTTCCTTGCGTCCGAAGATATAGCTGGTGGGTCCCAGCTGTCAGGGGGGAAACGTTTTTTTCGCAAAATACAGCTAAGCCAAAATACAGAGGCCCTTCCGGTAGGTCCCCGCTGTTAGGTGGAGGAATCATTATTTTGCGCATAATAAGGAGGCACTTCCTTGCTGCGGCCGTGGACCCAGCTGTTAGCCTCTCCACGTACAGTCCTCTTCCGATGTAAGTCTATCCTTGACCACGTTGACCACGGCCGCGGCGAGAGCACCAAGGCGGTGGACGACGGCGAGGCCTAGGAAGGGAATGACCCAGAGCCGGGGAAGACTCAGCAGTTATTTCCCATGCGGAGGGGAGTACGAGGGTTTACTGGTTGGGCTGCAGTGTGAGGTTGCCGTTGCCGGAGAATAACAGGAGGTCTGGGTGAGTACAGGGATGGCCAGGCCAGCGATGGGAGTAGGGTGGGGCGGTGAGGTCTACGCGGCAGCAGAGCCGGCCACGGGAGGCAGGAGCAGGCGGCACGACCGACGCTAGTTTGGGCGGCTGGAGCAAGAAGACCAGAGGTTGAAGAAGCACGACGGCCGTTGGATGGACATCGTACGGTCACTACAGCTAGAATCATTTATATTGACCAAGTTGACAAAGCCCTCCGTCCGCGTCAACTTAGTAGGCCCAAAAGTCAGCCTCCAAATATGGTGGGTCCCAGCTAGCTGGGGGAGTATTCATTTTTTTTGTGCATAATAAGGAGGCACTTCCTTGCGTGCGAAGATATAGCTGGTGGGTCCGAGCTGACAGCGGGAAGAACGTTTTTTTTGCGAAATATAGAGGCCCTTCCTGTGGGTCCCCGCTGTCAGGTGGAGGAATCATTATTTTGCGCATAATAAGGAGGCACTTCCTTGCGTGCGGCCGTGGACCCAGCTGTCAGCCTCTCCACGTACAGTCCTCTTCCGATGGATGTCGTTCGTTGACCACGTTGACCACGCCGCGTCGAGAGCACCAGGGCGGTGGACGACGGCGAGGCCTAGGAAGGGAATGACACGGAGCCAGGGAAGACTCGGCAGTTGTTTCCCACGCGGAGGAGAGTACGAGGGTTTACTGGTTCGTCTGCCATCGCCGAAGAATAACAGCAGCTGTGGGTGAGTAGAGGGTTGGCCAGGCCAGCGATGGGAGTAGGGTGGGGTGGTGAGGCCTGCGCGGCAGCACAGCCGGCCACGGGAGTGATGGAAATATGCCCTAGAGGCAATAATAAAGTTGTTATTATATTTCCTTGTTCATGATAAAGGTTTATTATTCATGCTAGAATTGTATTGACCGGAAACTTAAATACATGTGTGAATACTTAAACAAATATCGTGTCCCTAGTGAGCCTCTACTAGACTAGCTCGTTGATCAAAGATGGTTAAGGTTTCCTAACCATAGACATGAGTTGTCATTTGATAACGGGATCACATCATTAGGAGAATGATGTGATGGACAAGACCCATCCGTTAGCTTAGCATATGATCATTCTGTTTATTGCTACTGCTTTCTTGAATGTCAAATACATGTTCCTTCGACCATGAGATCATGCAACTCCCGGATACCGGAGGAATACCTTGTGTGCTATCAAACATCACAACGTAACTGGGTGATCATAAAGATGCTCTACAGATATCTCCGAAGGTGTCTGTTGAGTTGGCATGGATCGAGACTGGGATTTTTCACTCCGTGTTTCGGAGAGGTATCTCTGGGCCCTCTCGGTAATGCACATCACAGAAGCTTTCAAGCAATATGACTAAGGAGTTAGTTACGAGATGATGTATTACGGAACGAGTAAAGAGACTTGCCGGTAACGAGATTGAACTAGGTATGGAGATACCGACGATCGAATCTCGGGCAAGTAACATACCGACAGACAAAGGGAATTGCGTATGTTGTCATAATGGTTCGACCGATAAAGATCTTCGTGGAATATGTAGGAACCAATATGGGCATCCAGGTTCCGCTATTGGTTATTGACCGGAGAGTCGTCTCGGTCATGTCTACATCATTCCCGAACCTGTAGGGTCCGCACGCTTAATGTTCGTTGACGTTATAGTGTTATATGAGTTATTTGAATTGGTGACCGAATGTTGTTCGGAGTCGCGGATGAGATCACGGACATGATGAGGAGCTCCGGAATGGTCCGGAGGTAAAGATTGATATATAGGACGATGATATTCGGGCACCGGAAAGGTTTCGGGATGTACCAGGCGATCATCGGATCACCGGAAGGGGTTCCGGGAGGCCCCGGGAGGTTAATGGGCCTTCTGGGACAAACGAGGGGAGCACACCAGCCCACAAGGGGCTGGCGCGCCCCTCCTCTAGCCGCAGCCCATGTGGAGATAAGGAAGGGGGGAGTCGGCCTCCCCCTGCCTTCCCCTCTCTCCCCTTTCCTTTCCTCGAGAGCAAATAAGGAAGGGGGGGGACGCCATAGGGCAGGTGCCCAAAGGGGCCGGCCGTCACCTTGGGGCGCACCCTGGCCGCCTCCCCTCCCCCCACCTATATATATGTGAGGGGGGCGCCTCACAAAGCCACGACAACATCTTAGCCCGGTGCGGCGCCCCCCTCCACCGTTTACTCCCTCGGTCATATTTTCGTAGTGCTTAGGTGAAGCCCTACGGAGACAGTTGCACCACCACCGTCACCACGCCGTCGTGCTACCAGAACTCATCCACTACTTCGCCCGTCTTGCTGGATCAAGAAGGCGAGGACATCATCAAGCTGAACGTGTGCTGAACGCGGAGGTGCCGTACGTTCGGTACTCGGTCGGTTGGATCGCGAAGCTGTTCGACTACATCAACCGCGTTGTCTCAACGCTTCCGCTAACGGTCTACGAGGGTACGTAGACACACTCTCCCCTCTCATAGCTATGCATCTCCATGGATCGATCTTGCGTGTGCGTAGACAATTTTTTGTTTTCCATGCAACGTTCCCCAACAGTGGCATCATGAGCCAGGTCTATGCGTAGATGATATGCACGAGTAGAACACAAAGAGTTGTGGGCGGTGATGTTCATACTGCTTACCACCAACGCCTTATTTTTGATTCGGCGGCATTGTGGGATGAAGCGGCCCAGACCAACCTTACATGTCCACGTACATGAGACTGGTTCCACCGACTGACGTGCAACTTGTTTTGCATAAAGGTGGTTGGCGGGTGTCTGTTTCTTCCACTTTAGTTGAATCGAATTTGACTACGGCCGGTCCTTGAAGAAGGTTAAAATAGCAAACTTGATAAATCACCGTGGTGGTTGTTTTTCCGTAGGTAAGAATGGTTCTTGCTAGAAACCCGTAGCAGCCACGTAAAACTTGCAAACAACAAAGTAGAGGACGTCTAACTTGTTTTTGCAGGGTATGCTGTGATGTGATATGATCAAGACATGATGTGATATACGTTATTGTATGAGATGATCATGTTTTGTAATTTATCGGCAACCGGCAGGAGCCTTATGGTTGTCTCTTAATTATTGTATGAAATGCAAGCGCCATGTAATTGCTTTACTTTATCGCTCTGCGTTAGCAATAGTTGTAGAAGCAATAGTTGGCGAGACGACCACGACGCAACGATGGATATCATTGTGTCGAGCCGGTGCCGATGGAGATCATGACGGTGCTTTGGAGATGGAGATCAAAAGCACAAGATGATGGCCATATCATGTCACATATTTTGATTGCATGTGATGTTTATCCTTTATGCATCTTATTTTGCTTAGAACAACAGTAGCATTATAAGATGATCCCTTCACTAAATTTCAAGATAAAAGTGTTCTCCCCGAGTATGCACCGTTGCTAAAGTTCGTCGTTTCGAAGCACCTCGTGATGATCGGGTGTGATAGATTCTACGTTCACATACAACGGGTGTAAGCCAGTTTTACACAAGCAGAATACTTGTGTTAAACTTGACGAGCCTAGCATGTACAGACATGGTCTCGGAACACTGGAGACCGAAAGGTTGAACATGAGGCATATAGTAGATATGATCAACATGGAGATGTTCACCATTGATGACTATCCCGTCTCACGTGATGATCGGCCATGGGCTAGTTGATTTGGATCATGTATCACTTAGTTAACTTGAGGGATGTTAATTTAAGTGGGAGTTCATTAGTAATTTGATTAATTGAACTTAATTTATCATGAACTTAGTCTTGATAGTTTTTTGCATATCTATGTCGTAGATCAATGGCCCGTGCTACCGTTCCCTTGAATTTTAATGCGTTCCTAGAGAAAGCTAAGTTGAAAGATGATGGTAGCAACTACACGGACTGGGTCCGTAACTTGAGGATTATCCTCATTGCTGCACAGAAGAATTATGTCCTTGATGCACCGCTAGGTGATGGACCTACTGCAGGAGCTGCTGCAGATGTTGTGAACGCCTGGCAGGCTCGATCTAATGATTACTCGATAATTCAGTGTGCCATGCTCTACGGCTTGGAACCGGGACTACAAAAGCGTTTTGAACGCCACGGAGCATATGAGATGTTCCAAGAGCTGAAATTGATATTTCAAGCTAATGCCCGGGTTGAGAGATATGAAGTCTTCAACAAGTTCTATAGCTGTAAGATGGAGGAGAACAGTTCTGTCAGTGAACACATACTCCGAATGTCTGGGTACCACAACCACTTGACTCAGCTGGGAATTGATCTTCCGGTTGAGAGTGTTATTGACAGAGTTCTTCAGTCACTGCCACCAAGCTATAAAGGCTTCGTGATGAACTATAATATGCAAGGGATGGAGAAGACAATTCCCGAGCTCTTCGCGATGCTGAAATCGGCAGAGGTAGAAATCAAGAAGGAGCATCAAGTGTTGATGGTTAACAAGACCATTAGTTTCAAGAAAAAGGGCAAGGGAAAGAAGGGGAACTTCAAGAAGAACGGCAAGCAAGTTGCCGCTCCCGCGAAGAAACCCAAAGCTGGACCCAAGCCTGAAACTGAGTGCTTCTACTGCAAAGGCACTACAGGAATTAGCTGCTTTGCCGTCTGCCTTGGCAGACGGCAAAGGTCCAGAAAGCGGACGGCAAAGGTCTTTGCCGTCTGCCGCAGACGGAAAACGCTTCTGGCACTGGAAGCTACGGTAATGAGCTTCTTTACCGTCTGCATTCGCACGGCGGACGGCAAAGGTCTTTGCCGTCAGCTTTCCTGGCCAAGCAGACGGCAAAGAAAGTGGACAACAAAGAATAGACGTTAGACACGTTAGGTGGCTAACGGGAGACTTTGCCGTCCGCCGGCGGACGGCAAACGTGCTCTCCCCTTTGCCGTCTGCTTACTGACGTCAGTAGACCTGTGGCATAACGTCACTCCTCCACGCTCTTTGCCGTCTGCCGCTCTTTTTTCTGTGCCGTCTGCTTGGAGACGGCAAAGACCCACTCGCCTTTGCCGTCTGCCAGCGGACGGCATAATGACCAAATGGGTCAGACCCAGTGCCCCCAGATTGCACAGGTTGCTGCCACGTGGCACCTTTGCCGTCCGCTGGCTGACGGCAAAGACCTTAGCCATCCGCTGGCAGACTGCAAAGTGCCTGTATTGCCCCTTTTTATTCTGTTTTTTGTTATATCCAAGCATTTTCACAGCAAAAATATGATATATATATATATATATATATATATATATATATATATATATATATATATATATTTCACAGGGCAAACAGTATGTGCAAGTTTCACAGCAAGTATATGATATCCAACACATAAGAAACTATATCCCTGCCATATGGATATGATCATCCAACAGATGTACCAAAACAAAATGTGCAAGTTTCACCATATTACAATAGTTTCATCCATAGGTAGCAAGTTTCACATTGTTCATGGATACAAAATCAAAACAAAAAGTAAACACAAGCACTCCATCAATGCAAGCTTCTGTGTAGTGAATCAAATCTGCAAAATGGGAAATAAGAAAGTTAGAAGAAGAAGACTAGAAGAAGAAGAAGAAGAAGAAGAAGAAAAAGAAGAAGACTAGAAGAAGAAGAAGAAGAAGAAGAACAAGAAGAATAAGAAGAAGAAGAAGACGAGTTTTTCTTCTCTTTCTTTTTCTCCTCTTGTTTTTCTTCTTCTTATTGCTTGTTTGTGTCATTTTAGAGCTAACCTAGGTAATTATGCCATTTTTGACCTAACTAAGCTTATTGTGTCATTTTAGAGGAAAATAAGCTAAGTATATGACATTTATGAGGTTACCAAGGTTATTATGCCATTTTTGAAATGAATAAGCTAATTATGTCATAAATGGACTAAATAAGCTAATTATGTCATTTTTGAGGATAATTAGCTATATAAGTATGTCTTTTTTGGGGAAAATAAGCTAAGTATGTGGCATAATAGAGAAAACTTACCGGAGGTCAAGCATCAGGGTTCGTCTGGCCGTTTTCACCTGGAGAAGGGTTGTGCGATGCGACTTCAGAGTTATGCTGCACCAAAGATCATTTGCAAAGTCTCGTTAGCATGATGACACTCAAATGTTAAGACTTGTAACTAATGACCATTCAAATGAAACTCACCGTTCCCGCTCTAGAAATGACTGGCATCGGCGGAGGGGTCTGACCGGTCTTCTCGCACATAGACTGCACATTTGGTTTTGACGAGTCAGTCATATAGGTTAGTAATGAAACGAACATATTACGTGCATGATTTGGCTAATATGCATAAGAAACTTACCACGAGGAGCTCGTACATGGCCCGGTGAGACACATCATTCCGTGCCCTCTCCTCCTCCAACAACCTAGCCGTCTTCTCCACCGCCAGCCGTTCCCTCTCCGCCGCCTGCCGGTCCCTCTCCTCCAGAAGCGCCTGGGTTGTCTCTCTCTCTTTATGAAGAGCAGCCTGCAACACCACTCCTCGTTAGCATTTTAATCATGGATGGGCACACACACAATGTAATGGAGGAAAGATATCTGAGTCCGTATAACTTACCTCGATGGCGAGATCGACTGGCCGTGGACGAGGCCTTATCTCAGGACAAGAGCTCGTTTGGCGCGCCTTGATATCCGGGAGAGTGCTAGGACAGCGTATAAGTCCATCTCCAATGGCTATCAAGCCATGGGGCCTCCCGCCACCAGATATCATCACCAGCTCTGGATCAAAGGGCTCCTGGCTCGGGTTAAAGTCCTCCCCTTTCCTCGCCTTCCCCTCATCTCTGTACCTCACGAGCTTGTGGTGGGAGGAGATGTTGGTGAAGTTCGCTGGATTATCGAGGTCAGACTCAGAGAATGCCTTGGCCTTCTTGTACGAGGTAGTATGGGCCATGGCATAGAGGTCGTAAACCTCTGGCACCTCCGTCTTATTATGTCTCACCTAAAAGAGAGGAACAAAGTATTAGTAAAGGGCTCAAGCTAGCATCAAGAATGAATTGCATGAATCATGAAGCAAACCACATACCCAGTTCCGCCCGAACTGAAATAAGTTGGCGCTGCCTTGATGGTGTGGCACACCAACCATTTGGGCACGCCGGTCCTTGGCATCGTCCTAGACGGCTCGCCAGTGGCCTGTGCACCATTCATCCACCAACGTCTCCCAACAATCCATCTTATCCGCACACCATCTCGGGGGCACCTAAGTTAGTAAAGAGAAATTTGAGCGCTACGCCTACGAATCAAATCAAGGAAACTAAGTACAATGCCTTAAGAATAGTTATTTACCTTCATGTACTGATCCTTCTTCAGAAACTTAGCCCAGCACGACGCCTTGTCCTTCTTAATACCACGCGAGGCGTAGTAGTCTCGAACAGCCTGCGGCCGAGCCTCGTGCCGTAAGTTTTGTAGTAGGCGTCTGCACTTGTGGTCGATAACATGTGCCGCCTCCTCCTCGTATCCCTCCTCACACCTGTAGAAGGTCTGCAATCAAACGAGACAACACTGATTAGTAAAATAACTAGCTATTGTTAATTTTTAATTGTGCAAAGGAGAAATTACCCAAAAGCTTTTGATCACCATCTCGGCAATAGTGTGGCACAAGACACCATCGATCATGTGGTCCGGCGGGGCCTGGGCAGCCAAGTAGTGCTCCTAGCTCAATCCTAGCTCTGCAAGCTGACCCTCACCGGGTGACAAACCCTGGGAAGTTTTGCCGGCAAAGCACACCTAGTACGGTGTTGGGCCTGCGGACTCCACTGGCGGGTACCCAACCCCTGCAGTATGACAAGGCCAACACATTAGATATTTGAAGAAACCTGAAGGCAAAAGGTACAAAAAAAGTAAATGCACTTACTTCTCCCCATCAGGCCTAATCACCGGCCGCAGCTCGCGGGTCGTCGGCACGGGCGGGAGCAGTGTACCACCACGCTGGTACACAGTGCCCCCCCTCAACCACCTCGCCCTCACTATCAGTAGAGGGATCATCCCCGCCACCATCAGCATGGCCACTCGGCCCCTGATGCAGATCCGGCCAGGTACCCCATCCGGACGTCTCCCGGGACGTAGCCTGGTCCGGAGTGTCGTGGGCCGAAGCCTCTGGGTCCGGAGTCTCGTGGGCCGAAGGCCCGTCGACCCGAGGCTCGTGGTGCGGAGTCCCCGTAGCCTCCACCTCAAACGGGTCCACCCTAGCAGTAATGTGCATGGGTGAACCAGCTGTGGGTGGCGGCGAGGAAGGCGTAGCAGCCTGCCTACCACCTCTCCCGCCCCTGCGTCCTGATCTACCTCCTCTCTTCTTCCCTCCCCGACCTCCTCTCCCAGTGGGCAACAACGCCAACGAAGAAGCGCCCGGCGGTGTCCCCATACTATCTAACAACGCTCTCCGGAGAGGTACGGGTGGAATGGAAGTACCCCTCCCGCGGGCCGCCGCCGAAGAAGTACCCGCGGGGCGCTCTGGACCTGCGCCCACCATCTTTCAACACCTGCCATGACAAAGAGTAAACGAAATTAGTACAACATAAAAAAAATTGAATAACCGACATGAATAATAATATGTATATAATTTAAGTTGGGATGCATACAAACTAATAATGAAATTTAATTTTGAGCAGAAAGAGCTTCGATCAATATTAGATCGCGTAAGAAGATGAGCTGCTCCAGATTTGGAGAGTTCAATTGTTAGTTTCTCTTCTGCTATTTCTTTGTATTAGCAGTGCTTGGTAATTTCCTTAAATAGTATAAAGTTGAAATCCCGACTTCTACTAACTGTAACTGGATGGTAGATGTTGCTAGGTCAGATAGAGCGGAGAAGATCACATCCTCGGCTAGAGTACATCACATTCTTCCATGATAATCTGTTTCGCTTGGAGGACCAGTACAGAGTTTAGGAGGTAGTACATGATTTATTTCGTTTCATCTTTGTATACTAGAATAATAATTCTTAGTAGCACCAAGGCACGATGTATGCATTGAACCAAGCTGAAACTAGATGTTTAAATAATTGCCAAGTTGGTTTGCAAAATGAAAATTATTACACTCAAGATAGCACAATAGAAGCAGCTATTGGTTATTTAAGCTGAGTACCATTGTTTTTATGTCAGTAGGATTGTTCATCTAAGCTGAGTACCAAAATTGACATACTGTGAGCATCCTCAAGAGCCCGATTCTTTGGAATCACAACGTTTCAAAAACTACGTAGGTATTGTTTGGCCCATTCGTTGTGCATTACCATCCACTTGCTTACTAGCTATTCATTTAGCATATAATTGATTGGTTGCTTCATTTTGAGTACACGAGACTCTCAAGGGTTTCTCTCAAATCTACATTTCCCTAACGCTTCGTTTGGATGTCTCCATTGGAGAGCTCCGTATTGAATTGGTCAGAATTCCAAATCAGTGGAGGAAACTGAAATGGCACGAATACGAATTCACTTGTTTGGTTGTCCAGTGAATTGGCCCTTGAAATGCCTCTGAGATTTCAATACCAAATCTTGTTTGGATGACAAACTTTGGAATTGTATAGCTACATTACCAGATTATACCTAGTTCTACATGACTCAAAAATGAAATCTGACTACGAATTAATATATAGCAATGAAAAAAAATTCTAGAAATGCATCAGGAAAACGCAAATGGTCATACAATGACAACAATATTTTCTTACGATAACATAACACAAATTCAAAACAATCACAAACAACACGTACTCTCAAATATGGTCTTGTACATGACATAAATCACAACGATTTAAATAGATAGGTCCAAATGCTCGACATAAACAGTGCGTGGCAGTAGTTCATACATAGTTCCAAGTTCAATAGGACATAAAATAGTTAATTCGAAGTTTTAAGCAAATATTTCCTAAGCCTATGCTTGTCCTCATCATCATTAAAACTTCCTAGGTCCCTTGGTCCCCTATCCCTTTGTGTAGTAACAAATGCTAATGCAATAGCACATGTTTCAACAAACAATTTAGTCAAAACAATTCTTTTCCTCTTCCGTCTTTTATTTTCTTCATTTATCCACTCAACCAACTGCAATTGATCTGACATTGGGCTGTACAATTCAATTATCTAGTCGTAAGCAAATCAAAGAGACATCACATACACAAAGGCAAAGAAAAAACAGAGGGGATTTCAGCATGGCAATGAGACATCACTTTATGCACAAATGCACAGCAAACCAAAAGGAATTTCGGCCATATACCTTCAATCGGCCTATGGATCAACGAAACTTCAGTAATCTGCATAACAAGAGGAGTTGTCAGCTGTGGTCACGCTGGAGAAGAGGAGCTGCAGCTCCATAAAGAAAAAAAACAGAGAGGTGAGTGGGGGGCTCACCGGAGGGGGCCGTCGGGGGTGAGAGGGGCGGCGCTCCGGCAGGTCGACGGGGCAGGGGGCGGCGCTCCGGCGGGTCCACGGGGCAGGGGAGTTAGGCAGGGGGGCGGCAGAGCGGCGGGGCAATGGGGCGGCGGGGCAGGGGGCGGTGGGTCGACGGCGCAGGGGAGCGGGGCAGGGGCGGCAGAGCGGCGGGGCAATGGGGCAGCGGGGCGGCGGCGGCGACAGAGGGAGAGAGAGAGAGGCGCGGGGGTGGGAGGAGTGGCGAGTGGGGGGTTTCGGGCGGGGGGTAGCCGTTAAAGCAAACCCCCGCTTTGCCGTCTGCTAGCGGACGGCATATCGATCTTTGCCGTCTGCTAGCAGACGGCATAGCGGCCGTCCGTTAGCCCTCAACGGTACCGTGCGGCGGGGTGGGGCCTAGTGCTCTTTGCCATCTGCTATTTCATTATTTGCCGTCTGCTAGCCGACGGCAAAGAGCCAGCAGACGGCAAAGAGTTGACCTAGCCAATGCCACTCTACGGTGGGGCCCACCCTCCTCTTTGCCATCTGCCTTATTTATCTTTGCCGTCAGCAAGCAGACGGCAAAGAAAGGACTGACGGCAAAAACTATCATTGCCATGAGTCCTTTCTTTACCATCTGTTTCCTCAAAGCTGACGGCAAAGACTGTCTTTGCCGTCAGCTGGCTGATGGCAAAGAGGCAGCGGACGGCAAATTATCAGATTCCAGTAGTGAGGGACTGGTCACTGGAAGCGGAACTGCCCCAAGTATTTGGCAGATAAGAAGGATGGCAAAGTGAGCAAAGGTATATTTGATATACATGTTATTGATGTGTTCCTTACTAATGCTCGTAGTAGCGCCTGGGTATTTGATACTGATTCGGTTGCTCATATTTGCAACTCGAAACAGGAGATAGGGAATAAGCGAAGATTGGCTAAGGACGAGGTGACGATGCGCGTCGGGAATGGTTCCAAGGTTGATGTGATCGCCATCGGCACGCTACCTCTACATCTACCTTCGGGATTAGTTTTAGACCTCAATAATTGTTATTTGGTGCCAGCGTTGAGCATGAACATTATATCTGGATCTTGTTTATTGCGAGACGGTTATTCATTTAAGTCAGAGAATAATGGTTGTTCTATTTATATGAGTAACATCTTTTATGGTCACGCACCTTTTGTGAATGGTCTATTCTTGTTGAATCTCGATCGTAGTGATACACATATTCATAATATTGATGCCAAAAGATGCAAAGTTGATAATGATAGTGCAACATACTTGTGGCACTGCCATTTAGGTCATATTGGTGTAAAGCGCATGAAGAAACTCCATGCAGATGGACTTTTGGAATCTCTTGATTATGAATCATTTGATACTTGCGAACCATGCCTCATGGGCAAGATGACTAAAACTCCGTTCTCCGGAACAATGGAGCGAGCTACTGATTTATTGGAAATAATATATACCGATGTATGCGGTCCGATGAATGTTGAAGCACGCGGCGGGTATCATTATTTTCTAACCTTCACAGATGATTTGAGTAGGTATGGGTATATCTACTTGATGAAACACAAGTCTGAAACATTTGAAAAGTTCAAAGAATTTCAGAGTGAAGTAGAGAATCATCATAACAAGAAAATAAAGTTTCTACAATCTGATTGCGGAGGTGAATATTTGAGTTACGAGTTTGGCCTTCATTTAAGAAAATGTGGAATTGTTTCACAACTCACGCCACCTAGAACACCACAGCGTAATGGTGTGTCCGAACGTCGTAACCGTACTTTATTAGATATGGTGCGTTCTATGATGTCTCTTACCGATTTGTCACTATCATTTTGGTGTTATGCATTAGAGACAGCTGCATTCACGTTAAATAGGGCACCGTCTAAATCCGTTGAGACGACACCGTATGAATTGTGGTTTGGCAAGAAACCTAAGCTGTCGTTTCTTAAAGTTTGGGGATGAGATGCTTATGTGAAAAAGCTTCAGCCTGATAAGCTCGAACCCAAAGCGGAGAAGTGCGTCTTCGTAGGATACCCTAAAGAAACAATTGGGTACACCTTCTACCACAGATCCGAAGGCAAGATCTTTGTTGCCAAGAATGGGTCCTTTCTAGAGAAGGAGTTTCTCTCGAAAGAAGTGAGTGGGAGGAAAGTAGAACTTGATGAGGTAATTGTACCTTCTCTCGAATTGGAAAGTAGCTCATCAGAGAAAACCGTTCCCGTGATACCTACACCAACAAGAGAGGAAGATAATGATAAAGATCATGAAACTTCAGATCAAGTTACTACTGAACCTCGTAGGTCGACCAGAGTACGTTCCGCACCAGAGTGGTACGGTAATCCTGTTCTGGAAGTTATGTTGTTAGACAATGGCGAACCTACGAACTATGAAGAAGCTATGATGAGCCCAGATTCTGACAAATGGCTTGAGGCCATGAAATCTGAGATAGGATCCATGTATAAGAACAAAGTGTGGACTTTGGTGGACTTGCCCGATGATCGGCAAGCCATTGAGAATAAATGGATTTTTAAGAGGAAGACAGACACTGATGGTAATATCACTGTCTACAAAGCTCGACTTGTTGCGAAAGGTTTTTGACAAGTTCAAGGGGTTGACTACAATGAGACTTTCGCACCCGTAGCAATGCTTAAGTCTATCCGAATCATGTTAGCAATTGCCGCATTTTATGATTATGAAATCTGGCAAATGGATGTCAAAACTGCATTCCTTAATGGATTTCTTAAAGAAGAGTTGTATATGATGCAACCAGAAGGTTTTGTCCATCCTAAGGGTGCTAACAAAGTGTGCAAGCTCCAACGATCCATCTATGGACTGGTGCAAGCATCTCTTAGTTGGAATATATGCTTTGATGAGGTGATCAAAGCATATGGTTTTGTACAGACTTACGGTGAAGCCTGTATTTACAAGAAAGTGAGTGGGAGCTCTGTTGCATTTCTAATATTATATGTGGATGACATATTGTTGATTGGAAATGATATAGAATTTCTGGATGGCATAAAAGGATACTTGAATAAGAATTTTTCAATGAAAGACCTCGGTGAAGCTGCTTATATATTGGGCATCAAGATCTATAGAGATAGATCGAGACGCTTGATTGGACTTTCACAAAGCACATACCTTGACAAAGTTTTGAAGAAGTTCAAAATGGATCAGTCAAAGAAAGGGTTCTTGCCTGTATTGCAAGGTGTGAAGTTTAGTCAGACTCAATGCCCGACCACGGCAGAAGATATAGAGAAAATGAAAGTCATTCCCTATGCCTCAGCCATAGGTTCTATTATGTATGCCATGCTGTGTACCAGACCTGATGTGTGCCTTGCCATAAGTTTGGCAGGGAAGTACCAAAGTAATCCAGGAGTGGATCACTGGACAACGGTCAAGAATATCCTGAAGTACCTGAAAAGGACCAAGGACATGTTTGTCATTTATGGAGGTGATGAAGAGCTCGTCGTAAAGGGTTACATCGATGCAAGCTTCAACACTGATCCGGATGACTCTAAGTCACAAACCGGACACGTATTTATATTGAATGGTGGAGCTGTCAGTTGGTGCAGTTCCAAGCAGAGCGTCGTGGAGGGATCTACGTGTGAAGCGGAGTACATATCTGCTTCGGAAGCAGCGCATGAAGGAGTCTGGATGAAGGAGTTCATATCCGATCTAGGTGTAATACCTAGTGCATCGGGTCCAATGACAATCTTTTGTGACAACACTGGAGCAATTGCCATAGCTAAGGAGCCCAAGTTTCACAAGAAGACCAAACACATCAAGAGACGCTTCAACAACATTCGTGAATATGTCAAGGATGGAGACATAGAAATTTGCAAAGTACACACGGATCTGAATGTGGCAGACCCGTTGACTAAGCCTCTTCCGCGAGCAAAACATGATCAGCACCAAGACTCCATGGGTGTTAGATTCATTACTATGTAATCTAGATTATTGACTCTAGTGCAAGTGGGAGACTGATGGAAATATGCCCTAGAGGCAATAATAAAGTTTTTATTATATTTCCTTGTTCATGATAAAGGTTTATTATTCATGCTAGAATTGTATTGACCGGAAACTTAAATACATGTGTGAATACTTAAACAAATACCGTGTCCCTAGTGAGCCTCTACTAGACTAGCTCGTTGATCAAAGATGGTTAAGGTTTCCTAACCATAGACATGAGTTGTCATTTGATAATGAGATCACATCATTAGGAGAATGATGTGATGGACAAGACCCATCCGTTTTCTTAGCATATGATCGTTCTGTTTATTGCTACTGCTTTCTTGAATGTCAAATACATGTTCCTTCGACCATGAGATCATGCAACTCCCGGATACTGGAGGAATACCTTGTGTGCTATCAAACATCACAACGTAATTGGGCGATCATAAAGATGCTCTACAGGTATCTCTGAAGGTGTCTGTTGAGTTGGCATGGATCGAGACTGGGATTTGTCACTCCGTGTTTCGGAGAGGTATCTCTGGGCACTCTCGGTAATGCACATCACAGAAGCTTGCAAGAAATATGACTAAGGAGTTAGTTACGAGATGATGTATTACGAAATGAGTAAAGAGACTTGCCGGTAACGAGATTGAACTAGGTATGGAGATACCGACGATCGAATCTCGGGCAAGTAACCTACCGACAGACAAAGGGAATTGCGTATGTTGTCATAACGGTTTGACCGATAAAGATCTTCGTGGAATATGTAGGAAACAATATGGGCATCCAGGTTCCACTATTGGTTGTTGACCGGAGAGTCGTCTCGGTCATGTCTACATCATTCCCGAACCCGTAGGGTCCGCACGCTTAACGTTTGTTGACGATATAGTGTTATATGACTTATGTGAATTGGTGACCGAATGTTGTTCGGAGTCCCTGATGAGATCACGGACATGATGAGGAGCTCCAGAATGGTCCGGAGGTAAAGATTGATATATAGGACGATGATATTCTGGCACCGGAAAGGTTTCGGGATGTACCGGGCGATCATCGGATCACCGGAAGGGGTTCCGGGAGGCCCTGGGAGGTTAATGGGCCTTATGGGCCAAACGAGGGGAGCACACCAGCCCACAAGGGGCTGGCGCGCCCCTCCTCTAGCCGCAGCCCATGGGGATATAAGGAAGGGGGGAGTCGGCCTCCCCCTGCCTTCCCCTCTCTCCCCTTTCCTTTCCCCGAGAGCAAATAAGGAAGGAGGGGGGGGCGCCATAGGGCAGGCGCCCAAAGGGGCCGGCCGGCCACCTTGGGGCGCACCCTGGCCGCCTCCCATCCCCCCACCTATAGATATATGTGAGGGGGGCGCCTCACAAAGCCACGATAACATCTTAGCCGTGTGCGGTGCCCCCCTCCACCGTTTACTCCCTCGGTCATATTTTCGTAGTGCTTAGGCGAAGCCCTGCGGAGACAGTTGCACCACCACCGTCACCATGCTATCGTGCTGCCAGAACTCATCCACTACTTCGCCCGTCTTGCTGGATCAAGAAGGAGAGGACATCATCGAGCTGAACGTGTACTGAACGCGGAGGTGCCGTACGTTCGGTACTCGGTCGGTTGGATCGTGAAGTTGTTCGACTACATCAACCGCGTTGTCTCAACGCTTCAGCTAACGGTCTACGAGGGTACGTAGACACACTCTCCCCTCTCGTAGCTATGCATCTCCATGGATAGATCTTGCGTGTGCGTAGATTTTTTGTTGTTTTCCATGCAACGTTCCCCAACAGGGAGGAGGGAGCAGGCAGTCCCGCCAGCGCTGGTTTGAGCGGCTGGAGCAGGAAGAGCAGAGATTGAAGAAGCATGACGGCTGTTGGATGGACATCCAACAGTCACTGCTCTCGTGTGTTGACAAAGTTGACAAGGCCTTGCCTGCGTGTCAACCTTTTTTTTAGGAAAGCGTACGCGTCAACCTAGTAGGCCCACAAGACAGGCTCAAATATGTGGAAAACAGCAAACAACCCATCTGCCATTATTGCTAATAAATGTACAGCCCATTGGCTAATTCTTAACGATATTTTTGGAGCCCATATTCTTTTTGTTAGCATTACAACCCGTATTGTGGCCACGGTTAAAATACTCAAGGAAATTTTGCATATTTCGGTGCGGTCCGAACTGTTTTTAATCCCGAAATTTCGAGTCACATTCAAACTAATTTGAAAAATAAATTTAAAATCCAAATAATTTTCCCTGCATAAAAATCAATGAAATTTAAAATGTAGAAATGCAAAAAAAAAGAAACTTGAAACTAATTGCCGGTTTGCCGTGTCTTAAAAATGTACAACCCATTTCTCATTACTGATAGCCCATTTTCAGGGCAAGCCAAATGCATCCCTTGCAGCCCAGCAGGGCTGACAAAAGCAAGTAGGCCTCGGTTGGGTATTCTGCAAAAAAAAAACAAAAAAATTGGGCTAGCCATTTTCAGAAAGAAAAAAAACAACTAGGCTGGTCTTGTGGTAAACATAAAATAAAAGGCTGCCTAGACTGGCAAGAGTGCCCGCACAGCCCAGTTGATACCCTGCTCCGTCTGAAAAACAAAAAGAACTTGGCGAGCTGCTGGGTCCTTGGTGTCAGCCGCTCGTTGTGCAATTCTCTCGTTTATTGACTACGTTGACAATGCCATGGGACCCAGATGTCAGGAATCCATTAGGAGGATCCATTTTTTTTGGCTTGAAATAAGGAGGCACTTGCTTGCGTACTGCCATGACCCTGGTGGGTCCCTGCTGTCATCCTCTCCACGTACAATCATCTCCTGATTGTATACGCGTCAACCTAGTTGGCCCACAAGTCAACCTCTAAATCCGTGGCAGACAAATACAGCCCATTCCACACGTTCACACGGAAAGTTCAACATTCAGAGCAAAGTAACAGGTCTGATCCAGAGATAGAGTACTGAACTTCCACGTTGACAACCATCATAGCCAACTTACCTATCTACTCCCACTAATACTCTAGTGTACAAGTACTAACTTACTGTTAGCTAACTAGACGATGCCGGCTGCCATCTACGGTACACGCTAAACGCCGGCACCGATGTCCTACTCCTTGCCACGGACTTGCCAGAGGTGCGATAGGGCGCGTTGCTCGCACGCGTTGGCCCTTTCCATGCCGGCGTGGTCCACCGAAGCTTCGGCTTCTAGGCTGGAAACCCACTTGACGAGGTGGTAGTAAAATTCGGCGTCACGAACGCGTGCGTGCCCGACAGCCTCTAGGGCTATTTGCCGGGCGCCGGCCTCCACGTAGTCGGCCCAGTCGTGGGCGCTCTGCTGGCGACTCAGAGCGTCGGTGCGTTGCTGCTCCATGCCCCGCTGGCGGCGCAAATCGGCGATACGCTGCTACTCCGCCAGGCGGTCACGCTCAAACAAGTCCTCATACTCCGCATTGCCATCTAAAGACCGATAGAATGCCTCCTCCCTCCGTCTGCCTTCCGGTGAAAAACCGAACACTGGTTCTAGCGGTGAGCGCCTCCGGCTTCACCTATTGCGGATGGGCGGGGACATGACGGACATGGCGAGAGCGATGGCAAGTGGCGAGAGCGAGGGCAAGTGGCGAGCGACGTCGGGCCGGTGGGGGCTTGTGAGGATAGGGCGAGTTGGGTGATGGTGCCACCGGAGAACGCCGGGAACCAGTAATTATAGGCGGAAGGTAGGTGAACCAGCGTGTCGCGGGAAACGCGATGGTCATCGCGGTCATCGGAATTCAATGCATAAGCAGGCATGGCTTAGCGCGCCAGCTTGCCGTGGAAAACTAGAAAAAACTGAAATTATGACTGTGCCGTCCCATCCTGTCCAGTCAGTGGTGCGTCCCGTCCGTGCTGGGTCGCACATCGGCATGACGGTCAAACGAGTGCACTCGATTCATCCAGATGAGGTACGAGCATGATCCGCTGGTTATTCGCGTAGGATCGAGTCGGTCGGATAGTGTACGTGTAGGATTGCAATAGCTGGTGAACGTCTGCTGGGAGATGAGGCATTTGCGAACGTTTTTGCTGGCAGTTTCTTCAGATTCGCATGGCATTTTCTTCAGAACAGTATGTCAGTTTCTTCAGAGGTACTAGCATTTTTATTCAAAAAACTGGCACCTTTGGATCTTGCGTCACAACTAAAACTGCCAGGAGGGCATTACTAGGCTAGCTAGTGATCGCTCAGTAACTTGTAAACACTGAGTGAAGAGAAAAAAGGAGCTGCTAGTAACTTGTAAACAATGAGCACACAGAGATAAGGATCATGTTGTGCACAATAGTAAGAGCCGATCCGTTCGAAATGTTCACACGCTGAAGCTCCAGCCTATATATCTTACTAGTAGTACTAGTACTGTTCTTTGATAGTAAGAGTCGGTCCGCTTTGATAGTGTCCATGTAGGATCACAATAGCTGATGAACGTTCGCTGGGAGATGAGGCATTTGCGAATGTTTTTGTTGGCAGTTTCTTCAGATTCGCATGGCATTTTCTTTAGAACAACATGTCAGTTTCTTCAGAGGTAGCCATTTTTATTCAAAAAACTGATACCGTTCGATCTTGCGTCACAACTAAAACTGCCAGGAGCGTATTAGTAGGCTAGCTGGTGATCGATCAGTAACTTGTAAACAGTGAGCGAAGAGAAATAAGGAACTTCTAGTAACTTGCAAACAATGAGCACAATGAAATAAGGATCATGTTGTGCACAGTAGCAAGAGCCAATCCGTTCGAAATGTTCACACGAGAATCACAGGCCTGGCTTTGTAATATGTTCACATTAATAGCCCAAATTCACAACCAACTAGTACCATTCCCATACATAAGATCAACATGTTTATGCATCTCAATGATTCACAGATCATATACAATACGTAGCTCCTAGAGCAGAGATCAAGAAAAAATATATGTTCTTGCTACTAACATGGATGCTTCTCTAGGCCACCATTTAGTACAGAGTGAAAGACAAATTTGTTTGTGAAGTCTACATTTCCTCTTGCAAACGTAAGTGGTTTCACCAACAGATGGAACCATGAGAATCAACCACACATGATGGAGGAACATCCACTAAAATATGAGTTGGTCATCTGTCGATCACACAGTGATGGAAGAGGTGAAATCGATACAACCGAAATTGAGCATCCAATCATTCAATCATGTCCTACACCACCAATGGAGGTCCACCCTGGCATTGAATGTACATGCAAACCAATAATATTACTACATAATGACAGTACAAAAATAGTAGGAAGATAGTAGCAAACCATGTACCTTGGTAATGAACAGCTCATAGTGCCACCAATTGGATATAACTGTTTGGAAGAAAAAATGCTCATAATGTTGAACCATTTGGACTTTTTGTGCAGTTCCACTAAAAACGAGCATCCCTGTTTGCACAGATACTGAAAGTGTGATTACTATAAAAGTGGCACTAGTTGAAGCATGACTCACAAATATAAGCATTCCAATTTCTTAATGGGAAAAGGTAGCTAATCCAGTGGCTAGTGTAATAGTAGAGTAGTTTTTTTATTACGGGTACAATAGAATTGTTTTACTGAACAGATTTCCATAAGCTAGCACAGGAAGACTTCTGTAAGCATTAAGTATACAAAATCTAAAGGTAACAAGTTTCAGCATTGGTATACTGGCTGTGCAACAGCATTAGACCAAATATAAAAGTCTGAAGGTAACTAGCATTATTAACTAATGACAGTATAGAATTTTTTTGCAAACCATGTACCTTCAAGGTAAATATTATTTCGAACTCGAGGGGACCTCAAAACTTGCTATCCCAATCTTGATAATCGATCAAACATAAAAAATTGATCAAACGAAGCAAGAAAACAGCAAGAGGAGGAGGTGCCCACTCCTGACCTTTCCTCTTCTCTTCATAATTTTTTGTGCAGTTTAACTGAAATAAAATGCCATCATCGCCTTGGCATTTTGGTGACACTGTACAATTTTTTTTGACTTATGATAACATCATGAAGTGAGGTATGTAATCTATGAGCATTAACAGTGCAAAAATCTGAAGGTACAAACAAGTTTCATCGTTGCTATACTGGCTGTGCAACAACATTAGAATGCCTTAGCTCAAAAATCTTTAATACATCCACAATCAACAGCTAACACTGAAATAATCCGGTGACATTATTTGGCATTGCTTCAATTTATCGGTGGCATTAGACTGACTGCGGCCTTAGTTAAACGTGGCATCACTTTAGCAGTAGCATTGCTTGATTTTACCGGTGGCGTTATACTAAAAGCAAAACATTGCAATAAGAGCATGGGGAGGCCCATTCGGACAGTGGGTGCACCAGTACGATGTACCTCCACGGATGCATAGAGTGGTGAGGGAGGGATGGTTGCCCAGAGCAACAAATATCCAAGAAGCATATGTGGATTACGTCCAATTTTTGTTCTCTTTAGCCACCTTTTTTCCTATGTGAGGACAATAAACCTATCGACCTGGTCATTCTCTATATATTGCGTTGTCCTGCCTTTCTACCATTTTCAACCAAACAATAGACTCGTTCCTTAGCTACTATTTTTCCCCATTTCAACCAAGATGCAGGTTCGATACCTAGTCTCTTCGACAGTACTTTCCCCCTTTCTTTCCTTATTCAACCCAGACATGGATTAGTCTGCATGAAGTAGGGTTTCCTTTGATAGTGCAATTTAAGGTTTTCGACTGCGTGACCAGCAGAGCAGAGGCTTAGTAATTTGGGGAGATGGGGAAGTGGAAAAAGATGCACATGCAGCGACGTGGGCAGATGGGGCAGTAGAACAAGGGTATGGTTCGAAAAGAGGTAGCATACCCAAGGGTCGGCGGGAAGTGGCTTCGCTCGTGGTCGTCGTCCTCCGCACACACTATGGTAGCGAGCTTGGGGACGGAGGCCATCCCGCGCCGGCGCTAGGTCTGAGAGGATGGCCTTGTCATCAGTGTGTGACCTCGCTCGCCGACGACGAGTGCGTCAACGCTGCACGTCCTTTTCTTCCCCGGCGGACGGGATCCTGGTGGATCTGTGGCCACCGGTGAGGAGGGAGAGAGAAGGGCCACCGCCGTCTTTTTTATATCTGGAGAGAGGGTGATAGTGTGAGAAGCAAGTGGGCAGCCCTAGCATTAGCAAGCAAGCGCTGAAGCTCCAGCCTATATATCTTACTAGTATTCCAAGTACTATATTCTTACAAGTGGTGAGTAGTTTATTTTTTCTCTAGATACAGGAGTACCAATTAGTTGTGCTTCGAAACTGAACGGCACGCAATTACAAAATAAAGTCGAGAAATAACGCGGCACCTCGGGCCAACGCGGCCAGATCGCATTTTGCACAAGAAATGACCTACCATGTTTCGTTGACATGTGGTCCCGTTCCAACATGTCAGTGAGACGATGGCGAGTCCTTTTGTATAATTTCCGAACGGACGTCTATGTAGACCGGGGCACCTCTTTGTATATCGTGGCAACCTTCCGCTCCTCACTAGCCTCTTTTTGTACCGTGACAACCGTCCACCGCCTCTTCGCCTTTCCCTCTCGATTTGGAACTGCTGTCGCACGCTCTTCCTCTCTCCATTTGCCTTCACTCTTCCTTCTGCCATTGTTCGTCTTCTCGATGGAGGGAACACGCGGGAAACGACCCCGTTATTCTTGCCCCGATCTGAAAGATGACGTGGTGGGGGAACTCATTGATCGGTGCGACGTCATCACCACGGCTAGCATGGCAGGTTCGTTCAAGACCATTCTCGACTCAACAAATAACATCATTACAAAGAACCCAAGGGTTCAGGAGCAGTTTGATCTCCCCTATCTTCTTCCCGATTACCATGCTCGCTGGCACGAGGATGACCAAAGCCTCGCCTTTTGCTAGTTGATGCCGCTTGATAATGATACATGTGATGTTAAGATGCCATCGCTTAGGCGTAAGGCCTGGGCAGACGCAAATGGAGATTGGGTTGTTTATATTGGGTACAACTGCGAGTGGGATTTTGTGAATGTGTACACTCGTCACCGGATTCCACTTCCAAAAATCTCAGACTGCCATGAGGTTGAGCACACCGATGATCTACATACGTTCAAATACGATCATGGTGACTGTCGTCTACAGAAGATAGCGATTTGTCGAGTTCCCAGTTGCTCTTGGGATTATAGCAACGCTTTTGTTGTCGCTATCTTCAACAAGCTTGTTGCCATCCTTAGTCCTTCGACTCGTTGGATATTGCTCAAAAATCAGTTTCTGTACACGGCTGTGTACTGTGATGCAATTCAATACGAGGGTCTTGTGTTTGCTGCCACCACTTCTGGCACTGTTTTCGCATGGGATCCTTATTGTTTCGGTAAGTTTGTCTTCCACCGTAATTAGAATTATTTCATTCACTATGCATGCGAGTTAGTATCCCCGTACTAATTAACCTTTTTGTGTTTCCAAGGTCTTGTCAACATTCCGCCACCGATACTTGGAAAATTCCATAACCAAGTGGGAGATGACGATGGTGATGATCAGAAGCATGAAGACGAGCAGGACCTACATACTCAGTGGCGCCTAGCAACTTATTCCGATGGATCACCTCTTCTTGTCTGTATACAGGGCAGTGCTGATGTTACAGAGGAAGCAGGTGTTGTCTCCCGTGGTCGCATTCTCCGGACCTATGCCAACATGCGTTGCAGGGTATTCGGGATGGATACTAGTGTGCTAGCGCCAACACCTTCTCCCTGGTTCAATATTTATAGTCTTGGAGAATCCTTGCTTTTGCTTGGACTAAACTATCCAATGATGGTGAAAGGCGATTCAGCTGCTGTTGGCACAACGTTACCATTTATGAGAAGCAACTGTGTCTATACCTCGCACATTGCTATGGTTCCCTACCCTGGCTATCGAAATTTGCGTCCTGATATAGGCCGCTTCAGCCTGGATGGTGAGTCTTGCGTTGGTCTAGATATTGACAATGGCTGGGCCTACTCAGAGGCTCGCTTATGGTTCAAAGCTAGCGTTTCCAATGCCGAGGAATGGTTGACCTGAAGTTAAAATTCATTGCTTGTTATTTGTTGCGTGATAAAAACTTTAGTACTCCTAGATATATCCTCGTTGTCGTTGTGCATTGATGACTTGTTGGAGTATGTAAACTTACTTAATTTATGAATGGTTTTCGAGTCACTTCTCGGAGTGGGTACTGCGACGTGGCAACACACTTTTTTACCACAATACATTATTGTCCGTGCATTGCAACAGGTTATATTATACCCGCCAAAAAAATGGAGTGCATGGATATTTTCCTCTGGAAACTAGTGGCCTGGCTAGATGACAGTGGCCTGAATATTTTTTTGTGGCCAGTCGATTTGGCTTGAGCCGTTGGATGTAAAATTGAATGGGGGGATCATCTTCCTCAACCTCCATCCTGTCACGTACAATTACAAATAGTGGGGTGGCATGGGCCAGAACAAGCATTCACGTCCAAGAGTACGCAACACGCCACCTGCACGGGTCCCATCTGACACCAAATTTCTTGGAGCTCGTGCTAGAGCTATCTCTTCTCCCTCCTCGTATCTAACTCACCCATCGCGCGGCGGGCGGCATGGTGGTTTGCCGATAGTCGGTTTGCTCAACTACGGTCCCACTTGTAAGTGAAGATGCAAGATAGTGGTGAAGGGATTCGTGGTGTGGCACATCCTTCGCTGCCAGTCTCCCATCGCGACAGAGAGTACATGTAGGTTCGTGACTCTCCCGCTGGCCACTGCCACCTGTAGAAATCTCTGGTAGGCTCCGGTGAGAGAGTGTAGCATAGTCTGCTCCACGTGATGAGAGAGATGGGGAGAAGTGCTGCGGTGCAGCCACGGTAAGAGCAAAATGTTAACTGATGGGTAATACTACTATTCATTAGCTTCTTTTTTTCAATTGATTGGCCCGCCTGGTTATCAGATTAGAAAACAAATAAAGTGGATTCTAAAAAACACAAATAAAGTGAGAGCTTAATACGTGTTGTAATTAAATAGCTATTCCCTTCTCTTGTAAATTCGTTCTACAAGTATGATCCAGGTGTTTTTCCATTGTTTCCACTAATAATTCTTAAATCAACACGTGCATGTCACATGACATTTGGTTCTGCTCCTGGCACGACCGATAGATCGAGGTAGGAGGCGGATGGAGGTCAAAGGGCTCGATTCCCGGTGAGCCTGCGGAGCGGTCTGCTCGCACGCCATCCGTCCACTCAAATAGCTGCCCCGCACGGTGCCTCCTAGTAGTAGCCAATAAAAAGAGGGACGCGTGGCGGCGCATAAATACTTAGTAGAACGCCCATGGTTTCAATAATACTCCCTCCTTGCCGGTTTAAAGGCCTTAATTTGAAAATCTCTTCAACCAAGGTAGATGAATGGTGGAATTAATTTCGTAGTTTGCAAAAGTACTTAATTAGTACTCTCGTTTTTCTCAAAATGTAGTGTATACCGATGCATTAATTACACCACATGCATGCATGACCACTAAATGACCAAGAACATGCATTGGTGAGGTTTTTCTTCATCCTTGCATGTATTGATTTAATACACCTTGAAATCTGAACATGCCATCCAAGGTTGCCCTGCGGTCCAAGAAGGCCACCGTCCTATCGTCCTCCTCTATCATGTAGTAGTCCTTGTGGACGATTTGCTCGTGGACGTGATCACCGAATGCACGTGTACAGTGATCACCGAGATCAATGCTCACTGAACACACAGAAGCTAAATAACAAGAGTCTTACATCCATACATACCGTCTTACACAAATTATGACCATTATGGTCAAGTCTTACATAGATAGGGCCATGTAGGCCAAATAACAAACAAAAACTCGCAGCGGAAATCTTCAACGATAAAAGAGGCCCATGCCATCTGCCTTAACCCTACATGCATTCTGACTGGGAGGCGTCCTAATTCGCATGTTCGTCACCGACATATTCTTCACCATATTCCTGCTCTTCCATGCCTGGCCAAGTAAATAACCAGTGGCAAGCCAATGAGTACTTTCAATGTACTCGCAAGCAACCCATGTTTTGGAACAAGGCACAATAATGCAATGATATAGCACTAAGTAGGTAATTTACAGAAAGCTAGTTTTGAGTGCAATGACATGTCTTATCAACTTGAAAAGCATGCATCAAAAGAATTTAGATATCCTCATAAACAGGTCACAGATATCAACAAAAACAAGGTTGGAAACAATTCCAACTTAATCATCATGTCAAGTCATCAGCCTTGACTCAAGTATTCCTTCCAACACACACACAGTTTGTAAAACTCTGGACATAGCCCAAGAGCGGTCATCCAACCGTCCTTGACCGTGGACACGGCTATTCGAACAGTTTTACACTCTGCAGAGGTTGCACACTTTACCCACAAGATTCGGGGAACCTTCGTGTCAATCCACGGCTCGTGGTATATTACATACCCAAGGTAAGCACCCGAACATTATCTTTCCCTTGACAACACTAACAAAGAGTCCACTCGTTGGCCCATGTCCTAATGATGTACATCATACGAGACTCACTCAAGATCGTACCATCCGAGAGGGGATGCAACGGTGTGCTCGGTGTCTGTAAAAATAGCCATAGTCGCCCTACCTGGCACGACTCCGTATCGAGAGAGTAACTCATACTCTCCCGCCACTAGTAATGCGGGATCCTTGCTAGTATCGACCAAAGTAATCAACAAAGCCTTTTCCCATATAGGGGTAGAGTGGTTGTACATGTAAGGTTGGAATAACAGTCGCAACTTAAACCAATCCGTTTTCGAAAACACACACACACACTCAACTTGCTCCGGTACACCACTTCGTTATCAAGTGGTTACCTAGCTCATCATCTCCCTCGGGCATTAGTGGCACCCGATGTGGTTTTTGAAAAAGTCTTTGAAAACATTTTTGTCTCCATCACCATGCATATACGCATCCCATTTGCGTAGCACTACTTAGCATCCTAACTACACCCACCCGCATAACTCTCATAGGAAGGTAGGGTCATGCTTCATGCAAGTATCAATGAGGAAAGTAACGGAGTAACCCACCAAAGTGGTTACCCTCTCATCATGATTCCGGTACAACGAAAATAAGTGCTATATGACATGCATAAAAAGGGTTTCATGGGCATGATCAAGGGGCTGCTTTCCTGGCTCAGCAAAGTCTTCGGGGTCAGAAATCTTTGGAAAACTGACGGAAAAAGAAAAAAGAAAAGTGGCACTGTGCCACTGGGCCAGAACAACCATAGGGCAGCGGCCCAGAAGGAGAAGTGGCCCAGGCAAATCGGTGCGCGCGCGCGCGCCAGGTTTTCAAACCTGACGGGCGGGGCCCGGCGTCAGTGAGAGAGAGAGTGTGTGAGGGAGAGCGCTGAGAGGCTGACGAGCGGAGCCCCCCTTGTCTGGGTCGTCGTCAACCCTCGGCCAGTCGACGGCGAGGCTCACCGGCGGCGATAGGAGGCACGGCGAGGTGAGCGGAGGGTACCGGCGTGTTCAGCGTCGAGCCGCACGTTGGTGGGTGGTGGAGGCGGTCGCCGGGGTGGCCTGGTTCGCCGGCGACAAGGTGACGCGGCGGAGCAGCTTCGGGCAGCGGTGGTCCTGGTCGTCTCCGGCTGCAATCGGCACGGGAGAGAGAGGGGAATTGGTCAGGGCGCTGAGGCAAAGCAGATGGAAGAGGAAGGAGGGCCGGACGTGGCCTGTACCACGCAATCGGCGGCGACCAGACGCGGCGGCGCCCGAGCTCGATCTCTAGCTCAGGGGCCCCTGGAGATGGATGGGTGGTGCGGGAGGCTGATTAGGGGCTGCAGGAGGTGCGTGGTGAGGAGAGGGGAGCTCGGGGACGCCCTTAAGTAGGCGGGCGGCGGTCCACCGTGGACCCGTGCGCCGGCGAGGTCGTGGGCGTCGCGGGAGGCATCGGGAGGGCTCGGCCTCGTGTCCGTTGTGTTCGTGGGGCTGGTCTACGCCTAGGGAGTGAGAGAGGGAGAGGGGAACGAGGTAGAGGCGGGTCCCCGACGAGGGCAGTGGCTGGCGGGCTCCGGCGGCGCTCTGTCGCTTGCGGGGAGGCCAGGGGAGAGAGAGGGAGGAGGGGGCCAACCGCGTAGCGTGCTGCGGACGCCGAGGTGCATCGGCAGGCGTGCGGGGGAGGGCCGAGGTCATCGAACGGCTCGGGCAGATGGCGGCTACAGTGCCAGAGCGCACTGTAGCGCGCTCCAGAGTGCACATATGGCTGGCATCGGCATAGAAAATGGGCACAGTCATGTCCACTTGTGTCTTGGAGGTCTAGGGAGGAGTAAACAAGGTTGTGGCAGCATTGGATGCTCTGGAAGGCCACTAGGAGAGGAGAGAGGTTGAAGAAGAGAGAGAAATGGGCTGTCCAGATAGAGCAAGAGAGGTTTTCACCCCCCCCCCCAATTATTGGTCCCTGCCTTGCAAATTTTACCAGAGGTGGAAGGGTGTTATAATGGGTTGTGCTAAAAGTTTGAGGCAAAGTAGAATAGTGAAAGTGATCAAAACAGTGGTTTTACCAAATCACCAGAAGGTGTTTGATGTTGATTTGGGATAGTTGCACTAATTTCCTCCTTGTGCCACTTAGTAGGGGTGATGGCCATGATCATGTGACAGTGTGGTAGAATTTTGAGCTCATTTAGAGAAGGTTGCTAATGTAACTTTGACAAACCCTAGAAATCTACATAAATGAATTTGCTTAGATCTAGCTAAGCTAATCTTTTGCCCTTGATGCACCACTTGGTGTAGTGTCATCATTTGGGTATTTGAACATGCCCAAAAAGTTTGGGGTCAAGAAGAGAAAGTTGGCAATGTAGAGTTTCTTAAATTTGGTTCTGGACAGAAAGGGTTTTAGGGCATTTTGATGGAAAATGATTTGGATTGAGATGAAACTTTGTAAGATCATCACATTATGCATATGTGACTTGCTAGAATTTTCTTGGATTTATTTGAAAATATTTCCTGTAGAAATATTCCAAATGCTTGAAATGAACAGAAATGGTTTTGGAGGGTTTTGTCCAATATTTTGAACATGACCATGTGTTGAAACTCTTATATATGGAAAATATATGTCCACTGAGTTTCCCTAAATTTTCTCAAATATTTTTGAAACAATAAAATAATTTTAACCTATTAAAGACCATTTCTGGCCTTAAGAAAAAGCCTTTAAATAAAATAGGAAAATAACTTGTAAAAAATATTTTTGTGGTTTCAGGGAGTCCTATGACTAATGGGTTTCAAATATACCTTTTGAAAGATTTGTGGCAACCCAACTTAAGTACTTGTAGTTCAAGCCTTCAGTCAGGGGTTTTTGGAAAACCTAATTTGGAAAACCTAACAAGAATCTCGTCCCCGAGATTCCTAAGCTAGGCGCTAAAAAGATATGGAAACTCGGATCTAAGATGGTCTTCACGCTCCCAGGTTGCTTCTGCTTCGGTGTGGTTGCTCCACTGGACCTTGAAGTACTTGATGGTGCGGCTTCGAGTGCATCATTCTGCTTCATCCAAGATGCGGACTGGTCTCTCACGAGAAGTGAGGTCTGGCTGAAGATCGATGGCTTGATGATCGATGTCCTTGTAGAGGTCGGGGTGATCGGGAACTTGAAGACACTTCCGGAGTTGTGACACGTGGAAGACATTGTGCACATCAGATAACTCGGAAGGTAGCTCTAATTGATAAGCAACTTCTCCTCGTCTGTCAGTGATCTTGAAGGGGCAGATATATCTTGGTGCGAGCTTTCCTTTGACATGGAAACGCTTGGTTCCCTTGAGAGGCGTGACTCGGAGATAGACGTGGTCTCCAACACGGAAACTCATGTCTCAACGACGTGAGTCCGCGTAGCTCTTCTGTCTTGACTTGGCGGTCTTCAGGTGCTCTCTGACAAGTTGAACTTGCTCTTCTGCTTCGCGAAGGATATCGGGTCCAAAGACTAGTCCTTCTCCGGTTTCTGACCAATTGAGGGGAGTGCGACACTTCCATCCATATAACACCTCAAACGGTGCCATCTGAAGGCTGGACTGATAGCTGTTGTTTTAGGAGAACTCGGCGAAAGGTAGGCAATCTTCCCACTTGGCTCCATATGCCAAAACAGAAGCACGAAGCATGTCTTCGAGTATCTGGTTTACTCGTTCCGTCTGCCCTCCGGTCTGGGGGTGAAAAGCAGTGCTGAAGGACAACTTGGTTCCCAAGGCTTCTTGGAATCTTCTCCAGAACCTCGAGGTAAACTGGGTACCTCGGTCAGACACAATCTCCTTAGGAACTCCGTAGAGGCTTACGATCCTGTTGATGTAGAGGCTGGCTAGCTGGTTCCCCTTGTAGGTGGTCTTGACAGGAATGAAGTGGGCTACTTTGGTCAAGTGATCGACAATGACCCAGATGGAATCATGTCCCTTGCTTGACTTGGGTAACCCGATGATGAAATCCATCCCAACCTTGTCCCACTTCCATTCAGGCACTTTGAGAGGTTGTAACAATCCAGCGGGTCGCTGATGCTCAGCCTTGACTCTCTGGCATATGTCACACTTGGCGATGAAAGTAGCTATTTCTCTCTTCATGCCATGCTACCAGAATGTTGCTTTGAGGTCTTGATACATCTTGGTTCCTCCAGGATGGATGGAATATGGAGTGTCATGAGCTTCTTGCAAGATCAAGTTCTTGAGCTCAATTTTGTTGGGCACACAAATGCGGTTCCTGAACCACACAACTCCTTGCTCATCCTCTGAGAATCCTGGGGCTTTGCCTGCCTTGATCTTCCTCTTGATGCCCTCAATACTCTCGTGTCCCTTGTGAGCTTCCTTAACATAAACCATCAAGGTAGGCTTGACTTCGAGATTGGCCAAAAATCCTGGTGTAACCAGTTCCAAACCGAAGCCTTCAAGTTCTTCATACAAGGCGGGTAGCCTTTCCTTAATCACAGCGTTAAAGGAACAAGCCTTTCTGCTAAAGGCATCAGCTACCACATTAGCCTTTCCAGGGTGGTACTGAACACTGAGGTCATAGTCCTTGATCAACTCCAGCCATCTTCGTTGCCTCATGTTCAATTCCTTCTGAGTGAAAATATACTTCAGACTCTTGTGGTCGGTGTATATTTCACATCGCTTCCCTAGGAGGTAATGTCGCCATGTCTTGAAGGCATGAACTACAATTGCGAACTCAAGATCATGAGTAGCATAGTTCTCTTCGTGAGGACGTAGCTGTCTGGATAGATACGCTACGACTCTGCCTTCTTGCATAAAAACACCTCCAAGCCCGGTTCTCGATGCATCACAATATATCACAAACTCCTTGTGAATATCGGGTGTGGCCAAAACTGGGGCTGTTGTCAATCTCTTCTTGAGCTCTTGGAACCTCTCTTCACACTTCGGTGTCCATTCGAACTTCTTGTCCTTCTTCAAGAGCTGAGTCATAGGTCGGGCAATGCTTGAGAACCCTTCAACGAACTTGCGGTAATATCCCGCGAGTCCGAGGAAGCTTCTGACTTCCTTCACATTGCTTGGGGATTGCCATGGAGTCAGGGCTTCAATCTTGGCGGGATCCACTGACAATCCTTTGGCAGTCAACACATGACCCAGGAATCCAACTTCATGCAGCCAAAATTCGCACTTGCTAAACTTGGCATAAAGCTGGTGCTCTCGAAGCTTATCTAGGACCAATCTCAAGTGTTGCTCATGCTCTTCTTCAGACTTGGAAAAGACGAGTATGTCATCAATGAAGACGACAACAAACTTGTCCAGGTACTCCATGAAAACTTTGTTCATGAGGTACATGAAGTAGGCAGGGGCATTGGTCAACCCAAATGACATGACCGTGTAATCATACAGGCCATACCGGGTTATGAATGCCGTCTTCAGAATGTCTTGGGGTCTGATCTTCAGCTGATAGTATCCAGACCTAAGATCGATCTTGGAAAACACCTTGGCACCATTCAGCTGATCGAACAGGTCTTCAATCTTGGGGAGAGGGTACTTGTTCTTGATCATGACTTCATTGAGAGATCGGTAATCAACACAAAGTCGTATAGTACCGTCCCTGTTCTCCACAAATAGAATAGGTGATCCCCAAGGAGAGGCACTAGGGCGGATAAATCCTTTTCTGAGCTGCTCAGCCAGTTGCTTCTTCAGTTCAGCCAACTCTTCGGTTCCCATCCTATAGGGCTTCTTGTAGATGGGTCCTGCTCCGGGTATTAGCTCAATAATGAACTCAATGTCACGGTCAGGAGGCATACCGGGCAGCTCGTCAGGAAAGACATCGGGGTATTCACATACCACCGGCACTTGGTCCAACTCAATCCATGCCTAGGATCACATCCAAGCCTTGTGAATCCAGGATGATGAAATCTGCTAGGAACTCTACCCCGTTGATGCTAATCTTGACTCCTCTACACCCTACCTTAGTCCTTAACTCTAATCCCGGGGTTTGCACCAACATGGGACTACTCAAGGGTGTAGGTTCCATACCACTCTCTATAGCAAACTTCTTGGTAACAAAAGAATGGGAAGCTCCACAATCAAACAACACTGTTGCTAGGGTTGAGTTGACGAGGAACGTACCCAGTATGACATCCGGGTCTTCCTGGGCTTCCTCTGCAGTGACATGATTCACACGACCCTTGCCATTGCTGGGCTGGTTGCGGGGGTCTTGGTTCCTTGGTGGCGCTCCACGGCCTTGACCTTGGTTCTGTGCATTGGGGCGCAGTGCATCTGGCTTCTTGTTGGGGCAGTTCCTGGAGTAGTGTCCTGGCTGACCACATCCAAAGCAAGTGACTTGGCCCGAGTTGTTGTTGTTCCTGGCGCCATTGTTGTTATTGGGGTTGTTGTAGGTAGGCCTGGGGTTAGCATACCGCTGAGGCTGGTAGTTCTGGCGAGGTGCAGGGGGTCTAGCTTGCTGAGGCTGATAGGTTGGCCTGGGTGGTGCTGGCTGCCAGGAGTGGGGCTTCTGGTTGCTTGAGCTTCCCTTGCTGATCATCTTGCGCTTGCGAGTGTCCTCCATGGCACGACGCTTGTCTTCCAGCATGAGGGAATTATTCACCAGGTCAAAGAAGGTTCAGCAGTCGCAAACAATGAGCTGATACTGCAGAGCTTGCTGGAGTCCTTCCATGAAGCGTTCCATCTTAGCTGCCTCAGTGTTGACGTCCTCAGGTGCATACCTGGATAGGACGTTGAACTTCTGCATGTACTCCTTGACTGAGCCACTTCCTTGCTTTAGAGCTCAAAACTCACGCTTCTTGATAGCCATAATCCCAGATGGGATGTGAGCCTTGCGGAAACCATCCTTGAAGTCTTCCCAAGTGATCACGCGGTCGCCTTGCATGACCTTGAATCCATCCCACCAAGCTCGGGCAGTACCACCAAGGCAGTGAGAGGCATAGAGCACCCTCTCACGATCCTCGTTGCAGTTGACCAGTGCAAGGAGGTCCTTGATGGTGCGGATCCAGTTGTCGGCATCCAGAGGTTCAG
The DNA here is from genome assembly GCA_039707655.1 of Elymus sibiricus. Classification (NCBI taxonomy): domain Eukaryota; kingdom Viridiplantae; phylum Streptophyta; class Magnoliopsida; order Poales; family Poaceae; genus Elymus; species Elymus sibiricus. Next base: position 128,632,562 of record CM077666.1, on the reverse strand, counting down.
CAGTCTCGGTGAAGGTTGGTGGAGAATTCCTCATGAACTCCGATAGAGTGGAGCGGCCATTGCCGTTCCTTCCTTGCTGTGGGTTGTTGACAAGGGTCTGAGCAATCTGTTGGATGGCAGCAGCATTGGGTTGACGCTCCTCCCAGAGAACTTGGAGAAACTGAGCTATGGTCATGCTCTCCGGTGGAGGTGGTGGCGGAGGGTTGTCCTCATGTGGCTGCTCCTGGTGAGCTCCAGATGCAGCAGTCCCGTCAGCCGCTTGCTGCTGGCTGGCGCTGGCGGCATTGGGGTCGGGGAAAACACTAGTGCGGGTAGGGGTCACCATCCTATTTGGAGCAGCCAAGTCAAATGACTAGGACAGACATAAAAGCATGGATAGAGAGGATGCGCCTAAGGGGGTTGGTATTGTGCAAGTGTGATCAAACAAAGGTCGAATGACTCAACACATAATATTAAGATAAGATAGGCGATGTAGTTGCTTACATGTTGCCTAAGGCAAAAGCGCAACTTGCATCAAAACACAAACAACAACACACATGGTTTCATATGAACCATTACACGGACTCGACTTCGCATAGGGGATACACGACTTGTCCTACCCTAGGGGTTCTCGGACTCAGGTGGCGGAGTGCTCGGTCTCGTACTCTCGCTCTTCCGGGTTTTCCTCCCCGTCGTCGTCCATCTGAGTTTCCTCCTCACTCGAGGGAGTGGGAGAGCGGAGGAGCTCAACACAGTGTTATTTTGTTGGTGGTGTGGTAAAAAGCTTGCGGTAGTCTCTTGCCGTCATACGGCGTTGCTGGGGTGATCCGTCGTCCTTGGCAGGTGTATTCTCCGGGGGTCTTCCACCTCGGTAGGCAACTGCGGGTTACCCAGGGGGTGCTCCTTCCTTCTTGATCCTGTCCGTTTTTCCTTGGGCTTGTCGAAGAAGTTCCTTGGTCTTGTGGAATTCCTTCTGGAGTTCCACTGATTCCAAAGCCAAGTGTTGTGCCAGGCTGTCGGCACAAAGGCTGAAGTAGGTCTGGAATCGAAATGGAAGTCCTTCCTCCAAGGGTGGAGCTGGTGCGCTGCTCTCATCATCACCTTCCTTCCGGTAAGGTAAGTGGCGAGTAGCTGGCTCTGCTGCCATCTCCGGAAGAAGTTCACGGAGGCGGGTCAGTGCCTTCAGTGCAGCAGTCTCGACGGCGAGGACTAGTGTTGCCATCTGAGGTCCTTCGAAAAACCAGCTGGTCGGAGAGTCGTTAGCTCTCACGACTACTTCCACCTGGTACTCCGTCTCGGTGTCATTGACCCAATGCTCATGGTAGGTGAAGGTGGGGGTCCGCTGAAATTCGCACTTCTTGAGGCTATCCTCGAGAAGCACGGGGAACCCGGTGGTCAAGAATTCCTCGGGTATGGCGGCCATCTACAAAAGTTTTGAAGGGAAGAGGTTAATAGAGGTTTGAAAAAGACGAGAAGCATAGAAACTGTTGCCTTAGCAACTAGGTATAGTTTTTGAAAATAGTTTTATCCTATCTAACGTCCATGCTAACTAAGGATTCCTACAGTCAGGATGGCTCTGATACCAGCTCTGTGGGGACCCCGACTCATAAGTCGTGATCACCGAATGCACGTGTACAGTGATCCCAGAGATCAATGATCACTGAACACACAGAAGCTGAATAACAAGAGTCTTACATCCATACATACCGTCTTACACAAATTATGACCATTATGGTCAAGTCTTACATAGATAGGGCCATGTAGGCCAAATAACAAACACAAACTCGCAGCGGAAATCTTCAACGATAATAGAGGCCCATGCCATCTGCCTTAACCCTGCAAGCATTCTGACTGGGAAAAGTCCTAATTCGCATGTTCATCACCGGCATATTCTTCACCATATTCCTGCTCTTCCATGCCTGGCCAATTAAATAACCAGTGGCAAGCCAATGAGTACTTTGAATGTACTCGCAAGCAACCCATTTTTGGAACAAGGCACAATTATGCAATGATATAGCACTTAGTAGGTAATTGGCAGAAAGCTAGTTTTGAGTGCAATGACATGTCTTATCAACTTGTAGAGCATGCATCAAAAGAATTTAGATATCCTCATAAACAGGTCACAGATATCAACATAAACAAGGTTGGAAACAATTCCCACTTAATCATCATGTCAAGTCATCAGTCTTGACTCAATTATTCCTTCCAACACACACACGGTTTGTAAAACTCTGGACGTAGCCCAAGAGCGGTCATCCAACCGTCCTTGACCGTGGACACGGCTATTCGAATAGTTTTACACTCTGCAGAGGTTGCACACTTTACCCACAAGATTCGGGGAACCTTCGTGTCAATCCATGGCTTGCGGTATATTACATACCCGAGGTAAGCACCCGAACATTATCTTTCCCTTGACAACACTAACAAAGAGTCCACTCGTTGGCCCGTGTCCTCACGATGTACATCATACGAGACTCACTCGAGATCGTACCATCCGAGAGGGGACGCAACGGTGTGCCCGGTGTCTGTAAAAATAGCCATAGTCGCCCTACCTGGCACGACTCCGTATCGAGAGAGTAACTCAAACTCTCCCGCCACTAGTAATGCGGGCTCCTTTCTAGTATCGACCAAAGTAATCAACAAAGCCCCTTCCCATATAGGGGTAGAGTGGTTGTACATGTAAGGTTGGAATAACAGTTGCAACTTAAAGCAATCCGTTTTCGAAAACAGACACACACTCAACTTGCTCCGGTACACCACTTCGTTATCAAGTGGTTACCTAGCTCATCATCTCCTTCGGGCATTAGTGGCACCCGATGGGGTTTTCGAAAAAGAATTTGAAAACATTTTTGTCTCCATCACCATGCATATACCCATCCCATTTGCGTAGCACTACTTAGCATCCTAACTACTCCCACCCGCATAACCCTCATAGGAAGGTAGGGTCATGCTTCATGCAAGTATCAACGAGGAAAGTAACGGAGTAACCCACCAGAGTGGTTACCATCTCATCATGATTCCGGTACAACGAAAATAAGTGCTATATGATATGCATAAAAAGGGTTTCACGAGCATGGTCAAGGGGCTGCTTGCCTGGCTCAGCAAAGTCTTCGGGGTCTTCAAAGTCTTCTGGTCCAACTCCTTCGTCAACAACGTGATCTATCGTCGCAATAAAATGGGCAAAAATAAGATAATAGCACCAAAACAAAGAAATAAAACGCGCAGAAAAATGTCAACCTATTTTTGTTAAATGCTAGGGCGAAGATTAGGAGTGGAAAAATTCTTGGGTTTGGGGTTTGGAGCTAAGGAAACAGTGTTATGGATTTTTAGAAATAGACTTAAATGCCAAATTTGAATTTAAATTTGAACAGTACAGAAAAGTTGGTTGGATATGTGTGAAAGTTACACCATTAAATAGGTGGGATTTTTAGAAGAATATAGGAGTTGGAATTAATTTATTTGGATAAATATTTTATCAAGTGGAATTTTTGGAAAACTGATAGAAAAAGAAAAAGAAAAGTGGCACTGTGCCACTGGGCCAGAACAGCCATAGGGCAGCGGCCCAGAGGGAGAAGTGGCCCAGACGAACTGGTGCGCGCGCGCGCGCTAGGTTTTCAAACCTGACGGGCGAGGCCCGGCGTCAGTGAGAGAGAGAGAGAGTGTGAGGGAGAGCGCTGAGAGGCTGACGAGCGGGCCCCCCTTGTCAGGGTCGTCGTCATCCCTCGGCCAGTAGGCGGCGAGGCTCACCGGCGGCGATAGGGGGCACGGCGAGGTGAGCGGAGGGTACCGGCGTGCTCAGCGTCGAGCCGCACGTCGGTGGGTGGTGGAGGCGGTCGCCGGGGTGGCCTGGTTCGCCGGCGACGAGGTGACGCGGTGGAGCAGCTTTGGGCAGCGGTGGTCCTGGTCGTCTCCGGCTGCAATCGGCATGGGAGAGAGAGGGGAATTGGTCAGGGCGCCGAGGCAAAGCGGATGGAAGAGGAAGGAGGGCCGGACGTGGACTGTACCACGCAATCGGCGGCGACCAGACGCGGCGGCGCTCGAGCTCGATCTCGAGCTTAGGGGCCCCTGGAGACGGATGGGTGGTGCGGGAGGCTGATTAGGGGCTGCAGGAGGCGAGTGGTGAGGAGAGGGGAGCTCGGGGAGGCTCTTAAGTAGGCGGGCGACGGTCCACCATGCACCCATGGGCCGGCGAGGTCGTGGGCGTCGCGGGAGGAATCGGGAGGGCTCGGCCTCGTGTCCGTTGTGTTCGTGGGGCTGGTCTACGCCCAGGGAGTGAGAGAGGGGGAGGGGAACGAGGTAGGGGCGGGTCCCCGACGAGGGCAGTGGCTGGCGGGCTCGGGCGGCGCTCTGTCACTTGCGGGGAGGCCAGGGGAGAGAGAGGGAGGAGGGGGTCGACCGCGTACCGTGCTGCGGACGCCGAGGCGCATCGGCAGACATGCGGGGGAGGGCCGAGGTCGCCGGACGGCTCGGGCAGAGGGCGGCTATAGTGCCAGAGCGCACTGTAGCGCGCTCCAAAGTGCCCATATGGCTAACATCGGCATAGAAAATGGGCACAGCCGTGTCCACTTGTGTCTTGGAGGTCTAGGGAGGAGTAAACAAGGTTGTGGCAGCATTGGATGCTCTGGAAGGCCACTAGGAGAGGAGAGAGGTTGAAGAAGAGAGAGAAATGGGCTGTCCAGAGAGAGAAAGAGAGGTTTTCACCCCCCCCCCCAATTATTGGTCCCTGCCTTGCAAATTTTACTAGAGGTGGAAGGGTGTTAGAATGAGTTGTGGTAAAAGTTTGAGGCAAAGTAGAATAGTGAAAGTGACCAAAACAGTGGTTTTACCAAATCACCAGAAGGTGTTTGATGTTGATTTGGGACGGTTGCACTAATTTCCTCCTTGTGCCACTTGGTAGGGGTGATGGCCATGATCATGTGACAGTGTGGTAGAATTTTGAGCTCATTTAGAGAAGGTTGCTAATGTAACTTTGGCAAACCCTAGAAATCAACAGAAATGAATTTGCTTAGATCTAGCTAAGCTAATCTCTTTCCCTTGATGCACCACTTGGTGTAGTGCCATCATTTGGGTATTTGAACATGCCCAAAATGTTTGGGGTCAAGAAGAGAAAGTTGGCAATGTAGAGTTGCTTAAATTTGGTTCTGGACAGAAAGGGTTTTGGGGCATTTTGATGGACCAAAATGATTTTGATTGAGATGAAACTTTGCAAGATCATCACATTATGCCTATGTGACTTGCTAGAATTTTCCTGGGTTTATTTGAAAATATTTCCTATAGAAATATTCCAAATGCTTGAAATGAACAAAAATGGTTTTGGAGGGTTTTGTCCAATATTTTGAACATGACCATGTGTTGAAACTCTTATATATGGAAAATATATGTCCACTGGGTTTCCCTAAATTTTCTCAAATATTTTTGAAACAATAAAATAATTTTAACCTATTAAAGACCATTTCTGGCCTTAAGAAAAAGCCTTTAAATAAAATAGGAAAATAACTTGTAAAATACTATTTTTGTGGTTTCAAGGAGTCCTATGACTAATGGGTTTCAAATATACCTTTTGAAAGATTTGTGGCAACCCAACTTAAGTACTTGTAGTTCAAGCCTTCAGTCAGGGGTTTTTGGAAAACCTAATTTAGAAAATACTTTTTCGCCAAATTATTTTTGGTTGAAAATACTACTCTGATATATACACATGGCATGATCATTGGGCAAAAGTTTTGGATCAAGGAGGTGAGTTGGGAGAGTAGAAGATATAGAAAAGTCCATAGCAAAAACCAACAAGCAAGCAAATGGCAATGATTCAAACATTCATAAGCACACAAAAGGTTTTAAATGGCTCCAAATTTTAAGATCATAATCATAGCAAAGTGATACAAACACAGGGTGTGACACATGGGTGATTATGTCGATGGTGTCTTGCTGTGCGAGGCGCTGTGCGGAGAGCGCGACCTCGAGGTGGACATTCTCCGGCACGACGGCCGGTAGTCGCAGGGCCACCAGTGCGTCGAAGAGGTTGTCACCACAGAGGAGGGCGATGATGACGAGCAGCATGTCGTCGGGGAGGCCGCTGAAGAAGTCCAGGCTCGCCGGATGCGGTTTTGGCTCGAGCCGCCACCGCTTGTTGGCTGCCTCGTCGTCCATCTCAGCCGGCGGCGACGCCGGTGTACACGTGTGCTGGTGTGTATTGTGCGGTGGGTGTGCGCGAGTGCGTCCTTGCGTGGATGCCGCGCAGTGGTGTAGTGTGTAACACAGAAGAAGTGTGCACTCAATTTAGTAGCATGCGGGGTGCTACCGCGAGTGGTTTCAAGTTTGTTTATTTCACCCCGTGTCAGATGGGCCTCTAGTTTATTTAATTTCACCCACTGCCACATTGGCCAGCACACCCAGATAGCGAACACGAGCTGACAAGGCACCATGTAGAAGGGTTGACCGGTCAACTAAACAATATCATCTCAAACTTTATTAGTTAAATCTTTGGTCAAAATTTGGCACATAATACAATGAGGACCAATTATACCATGCTGCATGTAATTGCAAACCTGATCACACTGATTAAAACCCAAACGTTTTCCCACTTAGCAGCTTATTACTAGGTTATAAATACTATCTACTCGAAAATGACTACACATTCCTCCTCGATTCCTCATTAACAAACAAACAAGTTAAGTCTTCGTCCTTCCTTGCATCTTCCATGGCCCGCGTCCCCCGTAGGAGGAGTTCTTCGTCGAGAGATGATCACGGAGCGGCGAGCGAAGAAGCAGAGATGTCCCGCATTGCCGCGGTAGCAGTCGAGAGGTCCCGCCGCGCCGCCGAAGCAGCACAGAGGTCCCGCTGCGCCGCCGAAGCAGCAATGAGGTCCCGCCACGCCGCCGAAGCAGCAGAGTGGTCCGGCCGCGCCGCGGAAGAGGCACAGATGTCCCGCCGCGCCGCGAAAGCAGCAGAGAGGTCCTGCCGCGTTGCGGCGGCCTGGATGGGTCTATCACGGGCATTCAAGCGCTCTCATAGGCGCATGCGTGCTATGCTCCATGGGCTGATGGACGATGACATCCCCCGCTGGGCGAAGCTGCAGAAGGAGAGCAAAGCCGCGTTGGTGAGGCTCCGCACCGAGCGCGACCTGCTGAGGGCGAAGATCGCCGGCAGGGCGAAGCAAGACGAGGAGACAACTGCCGTGTTGAAGAAGACGACCGTCATAGTCAGGAAACTTATGGACAAGAATGCTATGATCCGCCTCGAGCGTGAAAGGCTCGTGGAGGAATCCGTGGATGCTCTCAAGCGACGTGTTGAGGACGTGAAAGAGATCATCGCCGCTCACTGCGAGAACTCCTGCGACATATGGACGAAATCAGGCGAAATGACGAAGATGGCGGAGTAGATCGAGGTGAAGTAGAGAGCAGCGACCCAGATCGTTGTCTACGTCTTCCTTGTTTTGCCCTTGTGTCTTTCGGGCATTGCCGCATGTGGCATCTTTAATTATCTTCCTAAATATGCAAGACAATCATTATTATCCATTGCCATCGTCGTCATATATACTGTATCAGCCTTGGTAAGTCTCAGTCGATGCTATGTTCGTTAGATCTTACATCAAGATCCGTGTAAAATTTTCTTTTCTCACTCTAAAATCTTAGTTCACTGAGGCCTAGCCACAGCATTAAAACAGGGGCTGGGGCGCCATTAACGGAGAAATTGGGAGCGATCGTGGGCGGCGGATGGAGGTCAAAGGCCTCGCCTCCGGGTGAGCATGCGCAGCAGTCTGCTCCACGCCTCCCGTCTACTCAAATAGCAGTACCATCAAATAGCTAGAGTACCCCGCACGACGCCTCTTAGACAATAAAAACGAGGACGCGTGGCGGCATGTAAATGGTTAGTAGAATGCCCACGGTTTGAATAACACTTGTGTTTCCGATTGTAACGTGGCAGCTCTCTGTTCCAAAATGACTTTGTTAGTTCTTAATCGGTGCACCTTCAAAAAATCGGACAAATTTTTTACCACATCATGTTGGTGCCATGTCAAGGCAACATGCCAAGTTTCATGATTTTCAGGCAAGTTTTGGATTTACATGAATTTTAAAACTAAATTTGTCAATGTTTTCGGCCGAGCAACGACGCCCAGATGTTGGAAATTCATTCCCATTTCTTGAAAGGGACCTAAACATTCACCCAAGTACACATATACGATTTTTTCAACCCATTTTGGTGCACTGGATCATGTGCATGTAGTTCAAATTTGAATTATGCACATTGCCTAGGAAACTCAGTAAATGTGTATAAAAAAGGCCAGACAAACCCGGAATAATTCCAAATTTTAACACGACACTCCTATTGATCTTTGTTGCCTCTTTAAAAAAAATCAAGGCCGGAGGAGGCTGCGTATGTCGTTTCGCCCACAAAGGTGACACATCCCCTATCGGAACCATGAGCCTTCTTGAGAGAAGCTCCGGTTTGTAAGAAGCTTACACCGAAACTTGTCCCAAATTGAACAAATTTTTTACCACAGCATGATGGTGCCATGTCAAGACACCATGCCAGGTTTCGTGAATTTTAGGCAATTTTTGGATTTACAGGAATTTTAAAACCAAGTTTCTCAATGTTTTCGGCCGAGCCACGACGCCCAGATGTTTGAAATTAACTCCCATTTTTTGTATGGGACCGAAACATTCACCCAAGGACACATATACGATATTTCAACCCATTTTGGTGCACTGGAGCATGTGCATGTAGTTCAAATTTGAATTATGCACATTAAATGCCTAGAAAACTCAGTTAATGTATGAAAAATGCCAAATGAACCTGCAATAATTCCAAACTTTAGCACGACACTCCTATAGTTGCTTGTTCACTGCAGATAAAATGTTATAGCAATTCAAACAACGACCTTTCCTGCCGTAACCCTATTTTGTCTTTCAAATCAAAATGAAAAAAATCAAGTACACCGCAAACAATTTGTTAGCAAGAATCGTGTGCCATGCAGTATAAGATATCTTGTGGCTCCCTCATGCGTGTGCGTGTGAGATGGAGAGAGAACGAGGGGGGGAGAGTTTCAGATGGGTCGATCTAGTGCGAGTGAGATATGCATGTGTATGTGTGACCTAGGGAAATAGAGAGTTCGAGAGAGGTAGGGAAGAGCCCCGAGACGGCAGAGTGGTAAATGAGAGAGTTACGGTCAACGAGCTAGGGAATTTGTGTGGGTACGATGAGTGCAACCTAGATATTTAGCTTAGACTAGAGTCATACATTGTGTGCGAGAGAGACCTATACATGGAGTGTGCATGCGAACTAGAAAGAGAGAGAGAGAGAGAGAGAGAGAGAGAGAGAGAGGGAGGGAGGGGGACCGGCAAGGATTGTGTTTGTATGCGTGCAATAGAAATGAAGATTGTCGGCTAGAGAGAGAACGGGAGTCCGGGAGAGGGGAGAGGTCGCGTTTATGCAGCAAAGACTGATATAAAACCATGATTCGGTATAAATTTGCATTCAAAACTTTGAATTGGAGAACATGGTGTTTGCAATTCACACATGAACGGAGATATGGGTATCAACAGGTTCATTAATTTGACTATGAGCATGTTCATGGAGTACTATAATACAACAGGGCATTCGATTGAGGTGTTCAATTTTGTAAAAATTAGTCCACATTTTTGACCGGGTCAACGAGCTATTTCATTGAATTGATATATTTCATTTTGGGTTTGATTCCCGTTTTTGAGTGGGTCAACTATTTGTCAAATAGTAAATCGGTAGCAACGAGCATGTAAAAACACATTAGTCCCGAGCATCATCTCACCATCTAAAAAAGAAGTGGCAAGCTAAAATTTCAAATTTTGATTCGAATTGACTTGGTATGGTAGACGTGGATGCTTGTTCTCCCAAAATTTGAACGAACCGCTAAACACCCTCTGCTCACTGGAATTCGCCCGAGCAAATAAATGGGAGACGCGAAATTACTGGCCTATCTGGACCCGCATCAATTGGCCAGTTGTATATCATGGGTAGGTTCGTAACTTACTCCAAGCGGCACCCTCTCCTCGGCCGAAATGACAGGCGCCGAATAATTCATAAACCATGGGCGGCAAAACACTCTTTCCTCGGCCGAAATGGCAGCCGCCAAATATATAATTCATAAACCATGGGCGGCAAAACACCCTCTCCTCGGCCGAAATCGCTCGCGCCCACCATTTCAAAGCACGCCCTCCTCGCCCGAAATCGCTGGCGCTCACTATTTGGGAGAAGCAAAGTTACCCTACTATCCCCAACCCTCAAGACACAGACCTAAGCCCACAAGCCAAAAGGCAGGGGTAGAACTATAACTTCCCCCACATTTCAGACAAATGCGTACGTAAGACATGGTTCCCCAGAGCGATGCCCCTCCCAATTTCCCATTCATACACCGTGGGCGCCAAATCACCTCTTCCCTAGCCACGAAACTTCAGCCCCTCCTCCATGGCGCCCCCACGTCACCAAATTCACCGCCGTCCTGCTCCCCAATGGCAGAGCCGCTGTCTGTTTGCCGTCGTTCACTGGGCCGTGTGCCTCTTACTCCGTGCTGCCGGAGCTGCCTTGACGACGACCGCATGAACCGTACCGGAGCCCATTCACCTGCACCGTTGTGCACGGCGCCGGAGCGGCTCCAACTTCGGACGCGTCCAGGGCCCCGTCGCTGCTCCCCCGTAGCCGTCGACCGCCACCACATATCTGCTTTCCCGCCGCCGGGAGCCACTGCAACTGCGCCGGCCTCACCGACTCGGCAGCTGGAGCTGCCTACTTCGCTGGGCCGCAAGATAGGTCGTACACTCATCTTAAATCACTTTATTTAGGCATCAGTCCTGAATTTTTATTCTGGGTCAGTCGATTCCCAATAGACTGAAGTAGCACGCTTCGAGGCGGCGGAGCTCCTAGGCTGTCAGTTATCATAGGGGTGCGGGGGCGCAGGTTCGCCGCGGAAGCAGCGCTTAGGTGCCTATCATAGAGTTGCGTGGGGTGAAGGTACAACTGCCACCTGATCTGGATGACGTCAAGTCTTTGAGGTTTGGCCGGGGCCGGCGCAACCACGGCAGTGCGGTGCGGCAGGGGACGGGGTCGTGGTCGGCCGGGGACGGCGGTGGTAGACTGCTCTGCTGGTGATCGCTGGCTGTTCGGGGAAGATCCTGAACAGTGTCAGCCGGGAGGCACAAGACGGTCATCCAGCCATCCGACGTAGATCGGACAGTAGCAAAAAAAAAGAAGAAGCGTGTGACGCCAATTTAGTTTTCAGTCAACTGACGTGTAACCATTCTCGTACCTTAGTGTTGATCTCTTAGGGTTTTTCTTCAGATCAGGGATATGTGTCGTTCTCAACATTGTGTGTTTTCTGCATCTTCAGCCACACCGTCTTCCTTCTCACCGCAGCTGCTCCAACAATCGAAGCATACACCAGAAGGGATCTATAGTCCCCACTCAAGAGTTCCCTGCCTTGAATGTGCCTGCCCGACAAGGACAGCAACAACAACCGTAGTGCTATCGACAAGTCAGCAGATGATGCTCACTCCTATGGATGGCAGCCAGATAGGTTTTACCCTCATCTTTCTTATGTGCAACATTTCTATACTTCTATATAGTCTACCAATCTTGAATTGGACCTGTAGCATCAATCGTAACCGTTGGTTTGCTAAATCCAATGGCTGGGGGCAGTAGGTTCACGGTGAACAGTTACCGCAGCTGCCTCCACGGTGTTCTGGAACCATCACCTCCCTTCCTAGATAAAAAGGCCCGTACATGATACCTCTTGGGCCATGTTGCAGATTGAGTAAAGTTGTGATGAGCCTAGGCAGATTGCAAGGAGAAAACGAAGTACAGATTTCAAATTCTTCTATGTCTCATCATTGTGGTCTTGCGTACTAATCTACCTCTGCATTCTTATATCAATAGAAAAAAATACCTTGAATCTATTAGAATGTATATGACCTTTTCGTTTTGCCAAAATCACTCCATTAATTTTAAGACGCGTGCATTGCACGTGCATATATACTAGTATGGCTTCGTTATTCATATAAGCATGGAAAATAGATCATCACATGTCACTGTACATTCATGCTGATCTCTTAAGAGTCTTACTTCAGATAAGAGACTTGTTCACAAGTTAACGTTGTTCCATAGTTATCATCCATCACCCAATGCGATCCCACAGGCTGGTGATTATACCACTTCTATTATTACCTATGCTGTTGTTCTTCAATATTTTTGTTGCCATCTAGTTAATCTCTAGTACAAACAATACATATTCTGTAGCTTTTATCTGTGTTCTCTCTTTACTTTTTGAGACCTATTGCTGCTAGTTAAGTCCAGTCCTACTATTTAAGTCGTCTCCTACACGCAGTCATTACATAATCTAACTACTAGTTGTCTTCCATGCATGTCAAATATAATTACACACACTGATATTGAATATCGGAACAAATCCACAAGAACCTCACGGAGCAATGTAACAACCAACAAACTTGACGTCAATGATATCCAATATGATGGAACAGTTAAAGGCAGTTCTTCAGAAGAGTTGCAGAAAGATGATGAATCCTATTCACCCCACAAGGTCCTTGTTCTAACTTGTCCCGTGATATGGGTACATCATGCATATAATGTCCTGGAGTGCATCTAATCTGTTGCAATGCCATGTGCTTAGCCTGCTGATCATGCATGTAAATATGTCATGCCTTCCTGATTTTTTAGTACCTATTCCATTCATGATAACATGTTTTCAAATTCAAGTACTGTTATTCTACTCTGTCGCAATGCCATCTGCTTAGTTTTGCCATAACGATTCTGAATATCTCATGCATTGTTATTCATCAGTATGTACTCCTTCCGTCTACCATACCATGTTTTTTTACATTGAAGTGCTATTCTTCTGGTCTATTGCAATGCCATCTTAGTTTCCCCATCATACACGCATATGTTGCCTTCCTGTTTTTCTGTACCTACTCCAACTATCACACAGTTTTACATTCAAATAGTGTTTCTTTTACTCTGTTGTCCTGTCGTATCCCTAGCTCTTACATCATACTCCCTCCGTCTGGATTACTTGTCGCACAAATGGATAAAAATGGATGTATTTAGAACTGAAATACGCCTAGACACATCCATTAATTTCCGGATGGAGGGAATACATGTCAATATGTCATGCCTTTCTATTCTTCAGTACCTCAATCTGTATTAGGCCTGCAAGGGGAAGATGGCTATGTTACAATCTGAAGGGCTACAAACAAGGTCTTTGCAAAAGATCCAATCGCCAGGAGATAGTAAACCAACTCCAGCGTTCATGGATACTGCTCCAGCACAGAGAAACCCAACTCGTCCAGATAATAACCAGATTCCAGTGGCCAAAGGACTAGTCCGCTTCAGTCCAGCAAAAATATGTCAACTCCTTTCTAAGAAGCGTGTGCGTATCCTCACATCATGAAATTTTATAGCTTTCAGATCATATTTTCTACATGTTTCTTACGCATCTCTCTTTTAGAAAATAAGCTTAAAGGATAGAAGACTTTCTAAACTGGGATTGTGTTCGAGGAAAGTATCTTGCGGGAATTCCCTGTGCTCCAATGCTGATGTAAGTACCTGTTGTATATCACTATATTTTTACATCATCATGTATTTTGTAACAAAAACTGCCTGCTGGTTTTGCATACTGGGCTGCATGATTCTACTATCTCATATCTTGCACATTACTAAATTGTAGTGTTGTGGTCTGGTTGCCCAATCATTCATTGTGTCAATGTTGCTTTCCTTTTATCTTACCTGGCTGATGATAGCAGTGCCATATTGTGTTAATTTGGTGTAGGCTGGTGTGGTCTGGTTGCCCAAACGTTCATTGTGTCAATGTTGCTTTCCTATTATCTGACCTGGCCAATGATAGCAATGCTAGTGTGTTAATTTGGTGCAGGCTGCTGAAGATAAGAAGACAAACTCTAAAGACAGCAAGGCAACCCCTTTGTTTCTCTCCAATAAATCTGGGGCAGGTAATATGGCAATAACTCTTGATTAATCTGTTTGGTTCCCCTCCTAATTTATGTTATGATGCAGTGGTCGAGACCCTCTCCACTATCAATGATACAACCCTCCCAAAATCGCCATCTGAATCTGTTCAGTTTCCTCTGTCTCGAATCCAACGGAAAAAATGTATGTTTGTGAACCAATTACTGGCTGAAGAAATGATGGAAATCATGGAGGAATCAGAGGTGCACATTCTTGCACAACAACAACTGATTGATGTTTTCAGAGACAGTGTAGCAAAGAAGGAAGAACTTGCTCACATGCTTATGGGCGTCATCCGTGCTGAGGTTGCAGATTGTGAGGTTGTAGATCTTTAAGTTCTGTTCATTTATTTGCACTGGCATCAATCTTTGATTGCCCAGTGGATGTAATTTCCTGTAATATTTGCTTGATGTGCTACGTTTGTCCTTGAATGCCGCACATTTGCTTAGCGCGGCTCGCAAAGCTCAACTGGTCGCTAACAAGGCAAAAAGCAGTGAAATTAATAACCAGCACGAAGCGTCGTGGGCCCACCTAATGGGCTCGCCGGGGCCGAAATCGATGTTGGCGAATTTGGCCTACAACCATGTTTGAACTTTAGCGGGCCCAATTAGTAGGCGGGCCGTAACCAGGCCAAAAGCTCTATTGGGCCGCTATATTTTAAACGAGCCGGCAGTTAATGCTTCACCCAGTTCCCTAACGAAGTGGGCGGTTAATAGGCCGAAATCTAAGCGGGCCATAAGTGGGCCGATTAACAACACGGGCCGTTAACAGGCCGATACTAAGGTTGGGCTCTATATGGCCCAACTGTGTTGTGGGCCTTTAGCAGGCCGACAGTGGCACCGGGCTAGTATTGGACCATGAAGAGCATGGGCCGCTAAGAGCCCAAAAGTCAGGTCGGACCGTATATGGCCCAACTGTGTTGTGGGCCTTTAGCAGGCCGAAAGAGACATCGGACTGGAATTGGACCATCATGAGCATGGGCTGTTAAGAGGCCGAAACTCAGTTCGGACTATAAATGGCCCAACTCATGTATGGGCCGTTAACAGGCTAAAAGTCACACCGGGCTGGAAATTGGCCCAACACTTGAATGGGTCGCAAAAAGGCCAAAAGTTGTACATCCAGACAATTGGCCCACGCCTGGAATGGGATGTTAACCGGCCGAAATTATATCAGGCCGCTATTGAGCCCAAATATATAGCGGGATGTTAACGGGCTCGAACTTCGATGGGTTGCAATGGTGTCAGATAGTTAATGGGCCGTTGATGGGCCGAATTGGCACAACTCCTATGGGCCGTTGCCCTAAATGGGCCAGACAGAAGTAGGCCCTAAATGGGCCGGCTACAAATTTTGTCTGGGCCGGCCTTTTTAACCTAAATGGGCCATTGTTGGGCCATGCCAGGTGTCGACGTATCATAGGCGGCTCTTGTCCATTGGACGGTTGACATCTGTCCCAACGCGGAGCTGACACGTGGTTCCTTCAGCCAATGAGAATTTAACACGTGGAAAATCGTCATTGGTCGCTCCTGTTAATGGGTTATCGGATCCAAAACCGAACCCGATAGCTTAACGGCGACCCGTTACGGTGGATGCCACGTGTCGGTCACCCTTGACGAAACCACTTCCATGACACGCCATTTATCGTCATGGAAGTGGACACTTCCATGATGATAATTTTGGTATTGTCATGGAACACTTCTACGACAGCACAGGTATAACTATCTTGATTCTGTCATAAAATCTTCATGGATGTACATGCATGACAAAAAACGTGACCTACTATGACAAACACGTATCATCACGGAAGTGTTTTTTTTTGTAGTGTAGACGATGTCTCATCTACTGTTTGTTGCCCACCCAACATGGACCACATAGAAGACTCGAGATGAACCAGATAATACACAGAGATACTATTCGTTGTTGCCTCGATATGTGCCCCACATGCATTTTAAAACTCAAAGTTTGAACATTAGTTTGGACCTGACTCGGAGTCTAAGAGGTGAACATGACGATAAAGTAGCAGGTAATAATAATCGATGTATAACGTAAGCAGACACGAAAGAGTGCGACCTCTCTTCCGGAACTGTGTAGTCCTCAGGTTCATCTACTTCGTCGATGAAGGTAATGCAGTTGGCATGGTTGCTGGCAACGGGGAAGATGATCTGAGGTGGCGAAAGAAGGTCTGCAGGGGGATCTCTGCTGTGGTGGACGCTTCCGTCGATGGTGCACCTCAGGTGGGGTGGATGACGGCACGGCAGGAGCGGGACAAAACACACAGAGTTTTCTTTGACACCTATCTGAAAATGAAATAAATCTGTAAGAGCTCCTTAGAATTAGAGGATTCTACAAACGGAGGGACAGGAAAAACACAGGAATAGGATAGGAATGCACATGCAAAATAGAGCATTTGCAAACACATGATTTCTGTCAACCTGGGTGTTTGGTTCACATGAATTGGAAGAACACAGGAATGGAGAAACATGGTCAAATTAAAGTCAAACCACATGAAAATGTAAAATAAGAATCTTATTATGCCAGTAATGCACTTAGTCCTGTTCTTCATGCATATTAATTCAAAAAGGAGGTCCAAGTGGATATTAAAATTCCTACGTTTTTTCTTTGAAAGAGACACCAAAGGAAAAAAATCCTCCAGTGTTTCTTTGCTCCATTCCTTCTAACCAAATGCATGAATAGTAGTACCATAGGAAAGTTTCCAATTCCTATGTTTTCCTTCACTTTTTCTTTGAACCAGTGGCGATTCTAGTAGGCAGTCTTCAACAGGCTGAACCCTGCCCTCGAAAAATTTGTGAGCTTATTTGGTCCACAAGAATATCATATAATGGCTATCTTGCTAAACCGATTCAAATTGTGGTTCAAAAGAGCATTTAGTTTTCTCCCTGTTAACTTTGTGACCACGATTCATTTCTTTCTAGATTTGCAACTTCTTTGAACCAAAGGATCCCTGAGGGATCGACATGAATGTAGAGTAAAAAAGTGATGCGACGAGTGTACAACCCTTTTGGCGTAGCCTTATCGACCTCAGCATCATTGGGTTGGACCTGGGAGATGGTGATGCCGGTGTGACTGTCGGAGGCGGGGAAGAAGATCTGAGGCCTCTGGAGACAGCGCCGAGGGTACTGATCCACTGTGATGGACGGTTCCGTCGTTGGAGCAGCTCCGGTGAGGTGTACGACGGCGAGGCTAAAGCAGGACAAGACAGACAACGTTAATCTGAAGTGGGATTCTAATAGCATCTGCAATAGATGATGTAAAATACATCACCAAAAAGTGCTAGATGTAAAATGCATCAGCCACGGCCGCTCCAACAGATGCTGTAAATACTGTTGACTCTGAACTTAACTGAAGAAACCAAACTTTACACTCGAAACTGAATTTTACTGTCGAAACTGAATTTTACTGACGAAACTGATTGAGCTAGTAGCAGAGCACTGCAATAGAAGTTTAGGCCGTTCGAGCATTGGTAGCAGAGAAGCAGTGATCTAAATCAGTAGCCGCTCGAGCAGGGAACGCACTAGCAGAGAGCAGCTCGTGCAGCAGCACCGCGAGCGAGTGCTAAAGCAGCAACGCCTATAGCTGTCGTAGGTCGTGTAGCCGCAGCAACAGCAGCACGAGCGAGAGCAAGAGCAGAGCAGAGCAGCAGCACGAACGAGAGCAAGAGAGGAGCAGCAGCGTGACCGACAGCAAGAGCAGAGCAGAGCAACAGCACGAACAAAAGCAAGGCAGAGTAGCAGCGCGACCAACAGCAAGAGCAGAGCCGCAGCGCAAGCGAGAGCCGGAGCAGTAGTAGCAGCAGCGCGAGTGAGAGCCGGAGCAGCAGAACTTAGTGCTGGTGTGGAAGTCGCCACCGAGGAAGCAACGACATCGGGGAGAGGCGCCGTGGAGGAAGTGGCCGGCGACGGCGCCGACGCCGTCGATGGAGACCCGCCATGGCTGCTCAGTATGGAGCACCGGCAGCCCCGTGAGATCGAATAAAAGATAAAATGCAGCGGTGAGTGCAGAACCTCGTTGGTGGCGCCGAGTAGGCCTCGGCTTCATCGGAGGAATTGGTGAGGGTGTTGCGGTTCCGGTCGGCAGGTGAAGACGGCGCTCTAGGGATGTAGGTGGAGCGATAGACGAGGCGAACGTCGGGGCAACTCCTTGGATGTGAAGGACGGGGCGGCTGAACCGGCGGAATGACGAGATCGACGATGGATCCTCATCCGGTGCGGTGAATGAGGGACGTCGAGCTGTTGCTGTGGACGACGTCGTCAGGGAAGAGGCTCCGGCTGGGCGGCGGATGGGAGGCCGAGGGAGGAGCGTGGGGTTTCACGGGTTTTGGCGGCCTCGGTGTATGAATAGGGGGGGGGGGACGAAGGGGAAGGTAGGGGAGCCATGGCTTAGGGACGCGCTTGTCCGAGATGTGGGGTAAGTTATGAACGTACCCCCACCGGTTTTGACCATGCGACGTCGAGGCGGCATTTTCGGCTGAGGGGTAGAAGGGGGATTTCGCGTGTCTGTGCTGCGCGACCGATTTCGGATGAGGAAGGAGTTTTTGCGCGCGTCAAAATTTCGGGATAACAAGGTGCGGCGCGGTTGAAGAGGCGGGAGTTTCGCAGCAGAAGAGACAAGAGATACTCTAGCTTGAAAATTTCCGGATAACAAGGCACGGATTCCATGTTCGACAGAACAAACTTAACGTGTACAAAAAAAATACAATTCATACAAGACACAAGAGAGTCATGTCCCCTATTACTTCTTCTTTTTTGTGAGGATGTCCCCTTTTACTATATTGCTACAAATGCCATTGAAAAACTACAAGAAAAATCTAAAAAAAATCGGGAGAACAAGATTATCATGTACAGTACCAAATCAATTCGCACTTCCCTCAACAACAACAAAAAACAAATCAATTCCCACCACAAGAAAGAGTCATGTCCCCTTTTATATGATTACAAATGCCAGGATCTTGAATTTCAATTGTTGAATCCATGTTATGTTGAATTCGAATATATCGTTAGGTGATCTTGTGGTTTGTAATGGATGTAGTCCTACATTTTGATCTTCCATCTTATATGAACATTTTACTCCACCCTATGAATATATATTGTCATCTAACATATGGACTAAATTTGAATCAATTTTCCCTATTTGAATACGAATGTTGTCAAGTTATACCATCATTTAAATATTATCTTGATAACAGAAAACATGCATATAGTATTAATCATATTTAAATATGAACTACATGTATCGTACAATCTCCAATTCAAATATTTGTACCCATTTTATGTTGAATTCAAATCACAATACATTGGTCTAGGTAGCGAGATGTTTGGAATAATCTAAACCTTGTTATCATATGTATAATGTGTTTAACACACACAACAATGTACCCCCATGCCCACACACACAACATTTAGATGTTAGCTTTGAAAGCCACACATTATCTCAAATTCGAATAGTTATGTCCATGCACGGATGCAATGTGGTCAGACGATGCCTGCCATCGGTATCGCAAATTCAAATCGACTTGGCCTAGATCGATGTGAATATAGTATATAGCATGTTTGATTCAAAACCACACCAGGCATATCTGCATTATATTCATGCATGCATGAGTTACAAACATCATGAGCTCTTATTCAAATATTTGAATCCACTTTTATACTGATTATCGTCTCTGTGAGTCTTTTACACGCACACACACACTGCTCCACCCTTCGTGGATACCAATAACTTTCCTATCGTGCATGCATATATGCACACACTCCCCACCACTCTGCATCCTCTACATCATGCACACACGTTCTTGTTCTTTAGGTTGGTCTCCCATGATCTCCCTACGTTTCCATCTTTCCAACACACACCGATTGGTATACCCCTCTAGCTAGACAGGCCTGCCTATGACACACAAACATGTACACACATAGTCCCTCCCCTCCTCTCACCATCCATGCCTCCCGCCCTAACTCTGAGGCACGCGGGCACTGTCGCCCCCTTTGTTGTTGTCCATCTTGCACTCGTACAGTGTCACAAGCTAGCTGCACCCCCTCCCCCCCACCACACACACACACCTCTCCCTCTCTTCGTCACTCCGGGTGTTCTTTATCTCTGACACATGCATGCATGTGCACCAATCGATTTCCCTCTATGTGTAGCCAGGTCTCTCGCTATTTCCCCACACAAAATGTCCAATCTATATCTCTAGTTAAGTCCCCCCCTCTTTACCCACGTACACATCGACCAAACCACGACCTCTCTACGTAGGATCGCCTACCACACACACATTAATTGCCCCCTCCCTGTCTCATCATCCATGCCTTCCGCTTTGTTTAGAGACCAGACAAGCGCGCCCACGCACGTTATCGTCCCCTCTCTTTAATTATCGATCTCGCACTTGTACTCCTTCCTTGTCTTCGCCTAGTTGGCCTCTCGCATCATCTTCGAACATGCACCCCCTCTTTCCTAGCGCTTGTACACTCGTAAAGTTCTTCCCTCTATCCGTGTCTATCGATATGTTACGTAAACGATCCCCCCCCCTCTCTTCTCATATATCGCCCCTCCACATACATATACTATGTATTCAGGCCTTTTTTTGACAGAAACATATGTATAGAGGCATGTCGGACACACCATCTTCCTCTCTCCATCTAACACACCCACTAGGTGGAGCCGTGGAGGACATGTATGGAGAGAAGAGGTGCACACACGCACGCACTGCCTCCCTCACACACACACGCGGGTACACGGTGGAGCACATTTCTCTAAGGAGAGTTAGCCCTCGTGATAATTGGACGCATGTTGAAAGACTTGTTAGATGATGTGGCACTAGTACTTTGAGCATGGTTATTAGGCCAACAACCGGCTATATGGAGTTGCCATGTCATATATAGTCAACCTAATAGCCAATGTGTATAGTATAGCTAGTTGCTAAGCAGTACTACTTTATTAATGCATGGCCCACTGTACACTCTCAAAATGTTTCTTCGAGTCCGTGCTGTAGCCGGCTGTTAATCTACAGCCCACTTCCCTTGTCCGACTGTAACTTATTATACTTGCTCTTCCTGTACATGCAAAGCAAGTAGGAAACAAAATACGAGCAAGTTTTTGTTTCGTGAGATGTCTCTCTTTTTCAGTCAATATTTTTTTGAATAAAATGATGGGGGAGCTCAATGAAGCCACGTGGCACATGTGGAGGTGTCGTTTGCTAGCTTCTTATGTGGATTGATCACACTGACGTGCTGATGTTTCTAGAAGAACGTAGACACTGTTGGGTACAATGAGGTCAGTGTAGACGCGAATCCCAGCCATTCCGAGGCACTTAGATCGTTGGATCAACATCAATGAACAGCTAATATCGCGTCACACGTGAAATTGAGAATTTCTAAACTGATTATAGAAATAGCCAGCAGTGGGTTACTCATTTTTTTGCTCCGAGAGGTTGTGGGCATCTGGCTCCGCCACGATGGCCTTTGAGAACGTGGGCCCACGTATGTGTCCGAGAAACGTATGTAATGAGGATTTCTAGCAACCGATCTCGTTAAGGAGGAAAACTAAGTGTTACCCTTTACATATTAAGTTAGGCGGTAAACTTACAGCCCATCGCGCTGGCGTCGCCCCAACACATGGTCGGTCCGGCCCTCCGCTCACCAAAGGGACGCGCATCGGCTTGGTGCGTCACTAACACGTGCGACCGCATGTAAGCAGTAGCACCAACACACGGTCGGCCCGGCCCACCGCTTACCAAAGGGACGCGCATCGGCTTGGAAAATCATTTACATGTGCGACCGCATGTTAGCAGTAGCATGAACAGACGGTATGTCCGGCCCGCCGCTCACCGAAACGACGCGCATCGGCTTTGTACATCAGTTATGTTCGACCACATGTGAGCAGTAGCAAACCGACAGGCCAAGCTCCTACGCCTACCGCACGGCAAAAGCTTGGCCTTTTATTGTAGACCCCTTTAAAAAAAAGATCGCACATAGGAGCCGACCATGGCAGTTGTGAACGCTCGTGTGGCAGTTTCATGGGTAGGGGAGGGGCGTGGCGTGGCAGATTTGTAATATGCCATGGCACTTCTTTTTCTACTGCTGTTTTCGTCCAATAACTGGCACCGTCGGATACAAATCTTACGGTTATTGGGGCGTTCGCCAGGAATAGCCTCGTGGCGAGCTATTGACTAGTCTTTTTTTCACACGCATTACATCGATAGATATCATCTCTCTCCCTCTTTCCCACGCACACACCTAGTCTCTTGGGACTTCTCGCACACACCATCTCTAGCTCTCTAGGTCGATGCCACTCACATACACTTGTACTCTATATTTAGTACGTTGTACATGAAGAGAAGAGGTGCATGCACGCACTCGTCCTCTCTCACATGCGCATCTGTAGCTATGAATTGTAGTGTTCTCAACCATCCGATTGGCTCTATCATAGGTTCACATTGCTCCTTGGCCTTGAGATTGAGAAGTTTAAAACGTGGAGGATCAGCTGGAGGCGTGAGGTTTTGGTTAATGTGCGGTCCGCACACGGCAACAACACGACACGATCTTGGTCCGCCTGGTGCACAGTCGGGTGAGTACAACTAGTAGTAGTACTACTTTGATGTGTCGCGTCAACTCGCAGAAGTATGCAATACTTCCTTAACAAACAAGCATATAATCAGCTTATACTCCTTACCCAAAGGATCTTTATATCCAATAGACACAAAATATCCCTTCGGCTGTTGGAAATTACTTTAACTGCTGATCTGATGTCGAAGTAATTACTGCATCGCCACCAAAATCCACCATCTCTTAAGCTAAAGTAGACCGAGCTAATTCCTATATTAGAATATTACTAAGATAAATAGAAGGCACTGTAGAATCATTTAGGAGGTGAGCTTGTCAATCTGAATGTGGAGGGACACCGTCCTCGACAACCCAGCCCCGGCCAGTGATACGTCTCCAATGTATCTATTATTTTTGCTTGTTCCATGCAATGATATTATTATCCTTGGATGTTTTTAATATCATTTCATACATTTTTATATCATTTTTGGGGACTAACCTATTAACTTAGTGCCTAGTGCCAGTTCATGTTTTCTGCCCTGTTTTTGTTTTACAGAAAATCAATATCAGATAAGATCATATCGTCCAAAAACTTTTTGGAGAATTTTTTCTGGAGATAAGGATCAACATCAACTTGGAAGCCAAGGAAGAAGCTTCCAGAGTGGGCCACATGGCACTAGGGCGCGCCCCAGGGGGGGCGCCCAAGTGCCATGTGGGCCCCCTCTGGACCCTTTTGCCCTACTTCCACCTCTATAAATTCAGAAGAATTCCAAAAACCCTAGGGAAGGAGACGAAACACTTTTTCCGCCGCCGCAAGTCTCTGTTCTCGTGAGATCCCATCTGGAGGCCTTCTCCGGTACTCCGCCGGAGGGGGAACTCATCACGGAGAGGATCTACATCATCCTTGCCGCCTCTTCGATGATGCGTGAGTAGTTCACCATAGACCTACGGGTCCGTAGGTAGTAGCTAGATGGCTCTCTCTCTCTCTCTTTGTGTTTCTCAATACAATGGTCTCCATGATCTTCATGGAGATCCATCCGATGTAATGACTTTGTGCGGTGTGTTTGTTGGGATCCGATGAATTGTGAGTTTATGATCAGATCTATCCTTGTTTTATTTGAGTTCTTCTTTGATGTCTTTTATGCATGATCTAGAATAGCCTTGTATTTCTTCTTTGTAGTTTTGGTTTGGTTTGGCCAACCTGATTGGATCTTCTTGCAATGGGAAGTGGTGCTCGGTAATGGGTTCGATCTTGCGGCGCTCAGTCCTAGTGACAGAAGGGGAGTTGACACGCAAGTACTGTTGCCATTAAGGATACCAAGTTGGGATGAATTCTTATTTGCGTTTATCTTGACTACATCATGTCATCGTTCTTTATGCATTACTTCGTTCTTATGAACTTAATACACTAGATGCATGCTGGATACCGGTCGATGTGTAAAGTAATAGTAGTAGATGCAGGCAGGAGTCGGTCTACTTGTTTTGGATGTAATGCCTATATCATGATCATTGCCTTGGATAGCGTCATAATTATTTGCTTTTCTATCAATTGCCCAACAGTAATTTGTTTACCCACCGTATGTTATTTTCTTGAGAGATGCCTCTAGTGAACTCTACGGCCCCCGGGTCTACTTTTATCATAAGATCTATCTTGTTTTACTTATATAAAAATACAAAAAATATTTGCTGCATATTTTTACCTTTTATTTATTTATTTATCAATCTATCATATACCTTTTAATCTCATTACTTTGCCCGCCGAGAGATTGACAACCTCTCGTTTGCGTTGGGTGCGAGGATTTGCGTTTTGTTTGTAGGTGCTGTTTACGTGGTGTTGCTTGGTTCTCCTACTGGATTGATAACCGTGGTTTCTTAACTGAGGGAAATACTTACTCTATTGTGCTGCATTATCCTCTCCTCTTCGGGGATAAAAATCCAACGCAGTTTACAAGTAGCAGGAAGAATTTCTTTCGCCGTTGCTGGGGAGACATCATCAACATTACCAAGTACCTACACTCTCAACACTTACCTTTGCATTTACTTTATTTGCCATTTGCCTCTCGTTTTCTTCTCCCCCACTTCTAAATTTTTTTTACAAAAATATTTGCTTTCTCTTTTGCCACTTTTATTTGCCTCTTTTCCTTCGCCGTTTTCTTGTTCGTCATTTTTATCGCTATGGCTAGTTCCTCTTTTGTCAACTCCACCTCAGAGAATGAAGTCCTTGACTTCAAACAAAGAGGAGGAGACAATTTGAAAGATGCTTGGTATAGGATTTGCGATGCTCATAATAGATCATCTTGCAAGCAATCCACCACTATTCTTCTCCGCAATTTTTATGTGGGAGTTACTCCTTGGTATCGTTTTGTGCTTAACACTATTACCAGAGGGAATTTCTTGACTTGCTCTTATTTGGATGCTTTTGATGCTTTGAATGATTTAGTGGGCTCACCACCTATCACGGTTAACGAAACACCGTTGACCCTTGAGCATGTGATGCAAAGGTTGGATGCTATTGAAAGAAAAATTCCCACTATAGAACATCTTGAGAATTTGGATAAAAAGATCCACAATCATATTACTCAGTATGGTTCTAAGGTGGGAATGACTTTGAAAACTTTGAAATAAAAAGAGCCCGTGATTGATAAGAAATTAGAGCAAAGTCCCGCTCGAATTGATAAGTTGGAAGGAATTATTGAAAAATTGGGCTCAGTTTTTCTCCTACCAAACAAGTTGGTAGAAATTATTTTCCCAAAAATTGCAAGTTTATTTATGTTCCTAAATCTAGTGGTGCTTCATCTTCCCAAGAGAATGGGGATCTCAAGATGATTAGTGTGCACCCAAATTTTGTTGAATCGTTTCGCCAATCTTCTTTTGAGAACAAGTTTTATGACTCTTTGCCAAAAAGTATTTTTGCTAATAACTTACTTATTGGACCACCAAGAAAAGGTGGCTGTGTGTTCAAGGAACTAGACAATACTTGATGTATTGCTTTATGCCTAGCTAGGGGCGTAAAACGATAGTGCTTGTTGGGAGGCAACCCAACGAATAAAATAAATTTTTAATTTTCACTTTTTGGTTCTGTTCTTTTGATTATCCTTTATTTGCCTCTGTTTTGAGTTGGTTTTTATATTTTAATTAGTGTTTGTGCCAAGTAAGACCTTTGGGATGATGTGGATGCTTGTGAACGCAATTCTGTGAAAAACAGAAACTTTGATGACCAGTCCAGAATTTTTATAAATTCGTCAGAGCGTCAACTGAGTATGAATTTTTTACACGTGATTTATATACAAATTTTCCACGTTTTCCTAATTTTTCAGAATTTTTGGAGTTACAGAAGTATGGCTTTTCGACAGATTGCTACAGACTGTTCTGTTTTTGACAGATTCTGTTTTCTATGCATTGTTTGCTTGTTTTGATGAAACTATGGATTTTATTGGGGGGTGCAAGCCATGAGAAAGTGAGAACACAGTACCTATAATGCAAAATAAAATTTGAATGGGTTTTGAACAGTACTTATAGTGGTAATTTGTTTTGTTATACTAACGGATCTCACGAAGGTTTTGTTGAGTTTTGTGTGATTTAAGTTTTCAAGTTTTGGGTGTGACAACGATGGATGAAGGAATGAAGAGATGCAAAAGCCTAAGCTTGGGGATGCCCAAGTCACCCCAAGGTAATATCCAAGGAGACTCAAGCGTCTAAGCTTGGGGATGCCCCGGAAGGCATCCCCTCTTTCTTCTAACGACTATCGGTAACACACTTGAGGCTATATTTTTATTCATCACATGATATGTGTTTTGCTTGGAGCGTCTTGTATGATATCAGTATTTGCTTTGTTTATTTTTTTTGTTTATCACAATCATCACCTCTGAACACATTTGCTTGAGATATCTTCACGTCATCATGATTTGTTAGAATTGCTCTTTGTGCTTCAATTAAATTTGTTGAGCTAGGTGGTTGCTCTAGTGCTTCACTTATATCTTTTTGAGCACGGTGGTGCTTTTTTTTGAAGAAACTTGTTCTCTTGCTTCACTTATATCCTTTTGAGAATGCTAGAAATTTTGTAGAAATGTTGTTCTCATGCTTCACTTATATCTTTTTGAGAGTTTGAAAATAGTTGTGGTAAATTGTACAAGCTATGAGCTTGGTCCCCATGTGATGAATATTCAAGAGGGATAATGAAAACTAGCATAAAAAATTTATGGGACATGAGAAAACTTGATTATTTGCAATAGTTTTGAGATATGTAGATGATGATATGTGAGTTATGTTAGTAAGTAATTATGCTCTAGTATGAATATTGATGTTAAGGTTTATGATTCCCTATGCAAGCACGTAAAGTCAATAGTTATGCAATGAAGTTACATCCTACTTGTGGTGCATTATTCGGTGTTGGTTATGTTTTATGTATGCATGTGCATCATTATGGTTTCTTAGTTGGTCGCTTCTCAATCTTTTTGCTAGCCTCCACTTGTACTAAGTGGGAATACCGCTTGTGCATCCATTACCTTAAACTTGTTTTGCCAATTGTGTCCACCATACCTACCTATATACGGTATTTCATTACCGTCCTCGGTAAATTTGCATGTGCCATCTCTAATAATTTTCAAAATAAACTTCTCTTTTGTGTGCCCGTATTGCTCATGAAGCGATGAGGGGTAGCCGATGAATTCCGTGTTGGATATGTCATTTTCACGATGAGTGTTTATTCACTTGTCATTGCACGAGAGTTTGGCGGTAAAAGGGATGCCCAGTCCAAAAAATAAATTGAATTTCCTTGGAATGTGTTGGTATGGAGGGCACCCGTGAATACGGCTAGCCATGGATTGTGATAAGGAAAGGTGGAAAAACAAACTCCTTCGGATGTGAATGGAAAAAAGGGACAAAAGTCTCAAAACCATGGAACGATGATGGGGAGCAAAAAATTTATTTTTCAGTTTGGGAACCGCCTATGATGTATCTAACATGAAAGGTATTGAAAGCCTTAAGTCGTTCTCCTTGACGAGAAAAGCATGCCTCCTAAAATAAAATTTTCATCTCTTTTAAAACTTGAGCTCTGGCACCTCTATAAATCAATGCTTCCCTCTGTGAAGGGCCTTTCTATTTATTTTTTATGTTGAGACTCATCCTTCTCTTTAAAAGCACCAACTAAGGGGTCATGTGATCATGTGTGTGCATGGAGTATGATTGATATTTGAGTGTGTTTCATGAATGGATCAATGATTGAGCATAATGGGATAGGGATAATTTTCTTTAGCATTGTTATTTCGAAAGGCATGGTTGCTTGTTAGCATCACTTGAGTATTTATGTCTTCATGTCAAACTATAGACTATTGCTTTGAATCATACAAGTTCTCATGTCTATGCTATGAAAATAACTTGATGAGTATGTTGGGTAGCATTCCACAATCAAAAATATGTTTTATCACTTTCCTACTCGAGGACGAGCAAGAGTTAAGCTTGGGGATGCTTGATACGTCTCCAATGTATCTATTATTTTTGCTTGTTCCATGCTATGATATTATTATTCTTGGATGTTTTTAATATCATTTCATACATTTTATATCATTTTTGGGGACTAACCTATTAACTTAGTGCCTAGTGCTAGTTCCTGTTTTCTGCCCTTTTTTGTTTTACAGAAAATCAATATCAGATAAGATCAAATCGCCCCAAAACTTTTTGGAGATTTTTTTCTGGAGATAAGGATCAACGTCAACTTGGAAGCCAAGGAAGAAGCTTCCAGAGGGGGCAACATGGCACCAGGGCGCGCCCCAGGGGTGGCGCGCCCAAGTGCCATGTGGGCCCCCTCTGGCCCCTTTTGCCCTACTTCTACCTCTATAAATTCAGAAGAATTCCAAAAACCCTAGGGGAGGAGACGAAACACTTTTTCCGCTGCCGCAAGTCTCTGTTCTCGCGAGATCCCATCTGGAGGCCTTCTCCGGTACTCCGCCGGAGGGGGAACTCATCACGAAGGGGCCCTACATCATCCTTGCCGCCTCTCCGATGATGCGTGAGTAGTTCACCATAGACCTACAGGTCCGTAGGTAGTAGCTAGATGGCTCTCTCTCTCTTTGTGTTTCTCAATACAATGGTCTCCATGATCTTCATGGAGATCCATCTGATGTAATGACTTTGTGCGGTGTGTTTGTTGGGATCCGATGAATTGTGAGTTTATGATCAGATCTATCCTTGTTTTATTTGAGTTCTTCTCTGATCTCTGATACGTCCATTTTGCATCATGTTTTATTACTGTTATTTATAAAGTTTTTTGGCTAACATAACACTTCATGGAGTATTTCTAATGCCTTTTCTCTCTTAATATGCAAGGTTTACACAGAGGGGGAATGCCGGCAGCTGGAATTCAGGGCCTAAAAAAGCTACAACAGAGATACCTATTCTGCACATCTCCAAATGGGCTGAAATTTCACGGAGAATTGTTTTGGAATATATAAAAAAATACTGAGCCAGAGAGTCACCGGAGGAGGGCTACCACGTGCCCACATGGCACCTGGGCGCCCCCCCCGGGGCACGCCTTGGTGCCATGTGGAGCCCCTGGCCCACCTCTGGCCCTCTCCTTCTGGTATATAAGTCATTTTACCCTAAAACTTTTATGGAGAGACTTTCGGGATGAGGCGCCGCCGCCACGAGGCGGAACTAGAGCAGGAGCATTTTTGCTCTCCGGCGGGCAGATTCCGCCGGGGACACTTCCCTCCGGGAGGGGGAAATCGAAGCCTTCATCATCACCAACAACCCTCTCATCATGGGAGGACCAATCCTCATAATCATCATCAACAGCAC
The DNA here is from genome assembly GCA_039707655.1 of Elymus sibiricus. Lineage (NCBI taxonomy): Eukaryota > Viridiplantae > Streptophyta > Magnoliopsida > Poales > Poaceae > Elymus > Elymus sibiricus. The sequence goes on along the minus strand of CM077666.1, from coordinate 128,603,238 downwards.
CATGTCATCTCAAACCCTAGTTCATCTCTTGTATTCAATCTTTATATCAAAACTATAGATTGCTACTTGTGGGTTGCTAGTAGTGTTGATTACCTATCGTAGTTGATGCTAGTTGGTTTGCTTTGTGAATTACTAAATGTTCAGATCCTTTATGTTATTCAATACCCCTCTGATCTTGAACATCATGATGATGAGTGAGTAGTTACTTTTGTTCTTGAGGACATGGGAGAAGTCTTGTCATAAGTAACCATGTGAATCTGGTATTCGTTCGGTATTTTGATGATATGTATGTTGTGATTCTCTTAGTTGTGTCATGTGAACGTCGACTACATGACACTTCACCATTTATGGTCCTAAGGGGATGCATTGTGGAGTAGTAATTAGATGATGGGTTGCTAGAGTGACAGAAGCTTAAACCCCAGTTTATGCGCTATTCCGTAAGGGGCTGATTTGGATCCACACGTTTATTGCTATGGTTAGACTTTGTCTTAATTCTCTTTTCATAGTTGCGGATGCTTGCGAGAGGGGGTAATCATAAGTGGGAGGCTTGTTCAAGTAAGAACAGCACCCAAGCACTGGTCCACCCACATATCAAATCATCAAAGTAACGAACGCAAATCAAATGAACATGGTGAAAATGACTAGATGAAATTCCCGTGTGTCCTCAAGAACGTTTGCATCATTATAAGTACTTGTTCCAGCCTGTCCTTTGCACTCAAAAGTATTGGGCTATCTTGCTGCACTTTATTTACACTTGTTACCCGTTACAAATTATCTTGCTATCAAACTATCTGTTACCGCTTATTTCAGTGCTTGCAGAAACTACCTTACTGAAAACCGCTTGTCATTTCCTTCTGCTCCTCGTTGGGTTCGACACTCTTACTTATCGAAAGGACTATGATTGACCCCCTATACTTGTGGGTCATCAAGACTCTTTTCTGGCGCCATTGCCAGGGAGTGAAGCGCCATTGGTAAGTGGAAATTGGTAAGGAAACATTTTTGTTACGTGCTAAAATTTATTGCTACTTGTCACTATGGAGACTAATCCTTTGAGAGGCTTGTTCAGGGTATCTTCACCTCGACCGAAAACAACAAGTGTTGCCTCTCCACCACCTATTGAAGCTACTGAAAATATTGCTTATGAAGATCCTTTTGGTCTGGTTGAAAAACTGCTAGCTAATCCTTATGCAGGAGATGGTACTAAACATCCTGATATGCACCTAATCTATGTGAATGAAATTTGTGGATTGTTTAAGCTTGCAGGTTTATCTGGAGACAGAGCTAAGAAGAAAGTATTCCCTTTATCTTTGGAGGGAAAGGCCTTGACATGGTATAGGCTATGTGATGATACTGACACATGGGATTGGAATCGGTTGAAATTGGAATTTCACCAAAAAAAATATCCTATGCACTTGGTTCATCGTGATCGGAATTATATCTATAATTTTTGGCCAGGTGAAGGAGAAAGTATCGCTCAAGCTTGGGGGAGGCTCAAGTATATGCTTCATACATGCCCCAATCATGAGCTCTCAAGAGAAATAATTCTTAAAAACTTTTATGCTCGGCTTTCTCGTAATGATCAAACTATGCTTGATTCTTCTTCGATTGGTTCTTTTATGAAGAAGACTATTGAATTTAAATGGGATCTTCTGGAAAAGATTAAGCGCAACCATGAGGATTGGGAGATCGACAAAGGTAATGAGTCAGGTATAAATCTTAAGTTTGATTGTGTTAAATCTTTTATGGGAACCGATGCTTTTCAGAAATTTAGCTCTAAGTATGGACTTGACTCCGAGATAGTAGCTTCTTTTTGTGAATATTTTGCTGCACATGTTGATCTTCCTAAGGAGAAGTGGTTTAAATACCATCCTCCCATAGACATTAAGGAAGAACCTCCTGAGGTTAAGGAAGAGAAAATTATTGTTTACAATGTTGATCCAGTTGTTCCTACTGCTTATTTTGACAGACCACCTTTTCCTGTTAGGATTAAGGAACACTCGAAGGTTTATTTTGTGGTTAGGAAAAGTTATGTTAGAACACCTACACCTCCTGAGCAAATTAAGGTTGAACCTAGTATTGCTTTAGTTAAAGATCTTTTAGTTGATGAACTAGATGAGCATGTTATTTCTTTCTATGATAATGCATCTAGAATTGCTAGTCCTGATCCTAAGCATAAGAATAGACCTGTTGTTGGCATGCCTGTTATTTCTGTTAAAATTGGAGATCATTGTTATCATGGCTTATGTGATGTGGGTGCCAGTGTTAGTGCTATTCCTTTTACTCTTTATCAAGAAGTCATGAATGATATTGCACCTGCTGAAATTGTGGATATTGATGTCACTATTAAGCTTGCCGACAGAAATACAATTTCACCGCTTGGTATTGTCAGAGACGTTGAAGTCTTGTGCGGTAAGATCAAATACCCTACTGATTTTCTTGTTCTTGGATCTCCACAAGATGATTTTTGTCCAATAATATTTGGTAGACCTTTCTTGAATACTGTTAATGCTCAAATTGATTCTACTAAGGAAATTGTTAGTGTCAACTTTCGTGGTGTGTCTGATGAGTTTAACTTCTCTAAGTTTCGTAGACAGCCCCATGATATAGAGATGCCTAGCAAAGATGAAATTGTTGGTCTTGCTTCTATTGCTGTGCCTCCTACTGATCCTTTAAAACAATATTTGCTTGATCATGAGAATGATATGCATATGAATGAAAGGAATGAAATAGATAAGGTTTTCTTTAATCAGCAGCCTATTCTTAAACACAATTTGCCTGTTGAAAGTCTCGGAGGTCCTCCTCCACCTAAGAGTGATCCTATTTTTGAATTAAAGCAATTTCCTGATACTTTGAAATATGCTTATATCGATGAAAAGAAAATATATCCTGTTATTATTAGCACTAACCTTTCAGATCATGAGGAAAAGAGATTGCTAAAAATTCTGAGGAAGCATCGTGCCGCTATTGGATATACTCTGGATGATCTTAAGGGCATTAGTCCCACTCTATGTCAGCACAAGATTAATATGGAGCCAAATGCTAAACCCGTTGTTGACCACCAACGCCGATTGAATCCAAAAATGAAAGACGTGGTAAGAACGGAATTATTAAAGCTTTTGGAAGCAGGTATAATCTATCCCATAGCTGATAGTTGATGGGTAAGTCCAGTTCATTGTGTTCCTAAAAAGGGTGGCATTACTGTTGTTCCTAATGATAAGAATGAGCTTATTCCTCAGAGGATAGTAACTGGTTTGTCACGCCCAAGATGCGATCCTATCCTTATTTTGGCACGAGGGCCTCGACAGGGATAGAAGCGCATCTCGTCGTGTTGCAAGAATGGATATCATTACAAGTACATGTACAGAAGAGGTGAGTATATGGAATTGGCTTACACTCGCCACAAGCTACATCAACATCACATCAATACAACAACAAATACAAACATCATACAAAAGAGCATGGTCCGACTACGGACGAAAACAAACGATAAAATGACATCCATCCTTGCTATCCCAGGCTGCCGCCTGGAACCCATCCTAGATCGATGTAGAAGAAGAAGAAGAACTCCAAATCAAACAAAGCATCGCGCTCAGGTCATATCATCGCATTACCTGTACCTGCAACTGTTGTTGTAGTAATCTGTGAGCCACGGGGACTCAGCAATCTCATTTCCAAGGGTATCAAGACTATTAAAGCTTAATGGGTGAGGTATGGTTAAGTGGTGAGGCTGCAGCAAGCACTAAGCATTTATTTGAGTGGCTAACTTACGAGTACAAGAATAAAGGGGGATGATTGTCGAATAAACGGACGTGAACTAGTAATGATCTCTAAGAGACCCTGAACACCTACTTACGTCAAACATAACCCCACCGTGTTCTCTCTCGGACAAGGACTCACGAGAAGAGACAGTCACGGTTACGCACACAGTTGGTGTATTTTATTTGAGTTTACTTCAAGTTTGCTATGACCGGGTGTTAAACAAAGTTTCCAAGTTTGCCACATAACCGCGGGCACAGCTTTCCGAAAGATTTAACCCTGCAGGGGTGCTCCTACTCATCCATCACAAACTAACCACACGCAGCGAGAATAACCTCGACCACGAACCTCGTGATCTTCCTAGGCAATTCCACTGGAAAACCGCAACCTCGAGATAGCCCGAAGTATTTTTGGAATTCCTCGCACAAGACGTTCGAGAAAGGTAAAACAAGTCCAGCAAGACCGCCCGACGTGTCGACGAACCCGATAGGAGCCGCGTATCTCGTTCTCAGGACACGACAGATAAGCGAAGCGTACGGTGGCCTGATAGACATGTCCCGAGTTGCCCCGGGTTGGCCCCACACGGTGCTCTAGTTTGGACCAACACTCATGAGGAGCACTGGCCCGGGTTGTTGATTAAAGATCCTCGGGTTAATTACTCCCTATGCAGGTTTATTAGTTATTAGGCAAATGTAGTACCAATTTTGGGCCTTGCCAGACAAGTTTTATCCTAAAACGAAAATCAAGGGGGTCCCCATAACAACCCCGAGCATGTTAGGAGCGCTCATCTATGGAACATAACACCGGTACACAAGTAACTAGGGCGGCAAGAGTGGAACAAAACACCGAGCAAAAGGCCAAGCCTTCCACCCTTTACCAAGTATATATGTGCATTAAATTAAATAGCAATAATATTGTGATAACAAAAACATCCATGTTGCACATGGAAAGAGCTTGCACCTGCAACTAGCAACGCTATAAGAAGGGCTGAGCAAGCGGTAACATAGCCAAACAATGTTTTGCTGGGGCGTGGAGGGGTTAGAGGCTTTTCATGGCAATTTGGGAGGCTTGACATACAAATGGTAGGTAGCGAGACAGCGATAGAAACGAGACAACTAGCATGGCAATGATAGTAATGGTATCCAGGGAAAAGATCATCTTGCCTGAGATCCCGCTTGGAAGAAGAACGAATCCATGAAGAAGACGAGCCAACGTAGACGAACGAATCCTCACACTCCGAAGCGGTTTCGGAACTCTATAGAGAAGAAGCAATCGGAAACAACAATCAACACACGAGAACACCACAACAAATGCATGACATGATGCGCAACAAATATGATGCATGTCCGGTTTAAATATGCAAGGCATGGCAACCACAACAATCAAATACTACACATTAAGTGAAGCTCAATATGCAACGAGATGCATATTGACGAAACTCCACATTTGAATATTTAGTTCACTCTCGTTTAGGTACACGACAATATTAAATGTTGTTAAACATGAGAAGAGGTGAAGCATAAGTAAACTACACACCTAGGCAAGTTTAAATGAGGCCGGAAACAACATATAGCATTTCCGAAACGACCCCATATGTTAATTTCGAAATTGGTCCAGATCTGAATTAATCAGGTTTTATATTTGTTAAACAGCAAAATAAAGTGAACCATGCAATTCTACACGTCATTCTAGTCGATTTACATATATAGAACATTTGAAACGGAGCTACGGTCTAAAAGATATGACATTCACAAGATGCACGTGACATGAATGCAAAATGCATGAAAATGACAACCACAACACTTCGAATCATGAATGCAGCAAGTTATTATGATGCTACATGAAATCCTAAGCAAGTTTCATGTGCAACATGTTCAAAACGGAGCTACGGATCAACCACAATCATCAATGCAAGAGTTTAATTAAATCTGTCCAAAACAGCAACATAGCGTTTTGCACACATGAAAACAACAAGCTACAAGATTCTAAAATGCACAAACTAAACATGGGGCAGTAGCATAAGACATACACTTCATTTCATCTTCACATATCATACTCAAAATAGTTATGGAACACATGGTAGGAAGCTCACAACATGGCAACAAAATATAGCAGATTAGGACTTAGTGAAAATAACAGGTTTTTAGCATAGCAGATTTCACGGAGGCATATTGGCAGCAGCAAAACTATATGCTACAGGGCATATTATGGCATGAAAATTAACAGCATGGTAGTAGACATGATGCATTACAATTCATTACTTTATAGCAACATCAAATTATGCTCAGATTCATGGCAACCATCAACACAACATGGCATATTGAAGAAAACAGATTCCCAGACTTAGTGAAAATTAGAGTAGGCATGTGCAGCAGTTTTAACAGATTGACATATTGAGCAACATATTTAATTATGATGCAAAACCTATTCATGCAAGCTATTGACACAACATGGTAGAGCATAACATGTTTAATAAGAGACTCCATGGTGGCATCACCAAAAGACTCCTAGAACACTAGCAAATCACATGACAACATAGCAACAAAATAACAGATTCCAGACTTAGAAATATTTTGGACCCTCAAAACAACAGATTTTTATAGCATGTTGGCAACAAGAAAACAACACCTAAACATGCATTTCTATAGCAACCAAAAACACCAGGGCCTAGCACACAGGTTCAAGGGCATATCTCATGTTCAAAATTATTTCATATCATGCATGGATTAAATCACACGAAATAGACAAAAGGGCATCATGGCAAAAATGGCATGCACTCAAACTTCCTCCAATGACAAAACTAAATGCACAGTTAATTCTATGGATTTTTCTACCCCGAAAACACATATAATATGCATAGGTTCACGTGGAAAAATAAGTCGCAATTAATTATGCAAGTTTATGGCCTAATCCCCTTTTAGCAAATATAGTGCAAGTTAAATGCAAAAAAATACAATGAACTAGTTTGACATGCATGAAAATGCGATGCCGATAATATGAACATTTTTTAATATATTGTCGGGTTAATTCCAATGCACGGGTAAATGATTATGACAATGCAAAAATAATGGCAATTATGTAAAATGATGAAACAGCGAGCTTAGGCATTTTAAACATGGATGAAAACGACATATAATTAATCTACACATTTCCTGAGCAATTTCATATACAAAACATTTTTATACGGCGTACGGTTAATTAATTATTAACGTTTTAAAACATGCAATTTTACTGATATGAAAAGAAAATCATATGGGCCTAATCAGAAAAGAAAAAAAAACGCGCGGGGGGAACTGCTCACCTCGTGGGCCTTGGCCCACTCGGTGAGAGGCAGAGGCCAGGGCAGGCCTGGCGCTAGCGGCGGCCCGAGCGAGCGTGGTCAACGGGGACCTCGTCCCTGTCCTTGTGCCCAAGCGTAGGGAGGCAGAGCTTGGCGACGAACTCCGGCGAAGGGGCGGCGCTACAGGCGGGATCCGGCAGGGTTGGGGAGCTTGGGAACGGGCGGATCCGGTCATGGGGCCTCCGGATCCGGTGACCGGCGGGGCTTGGCGACCGGCGGCAAGCTTCACGGCGGCCATGGCAATTTGGGCCTGCGGGAGAGACAGAGAGAGAGTCCGCGGGGGTGAGAGGGAGAAACGGAGGGAGGAGGAAAATAGAGGAGCGGGCGGCAGGGAGGTCCCGGCCTCGGCGCGGCGCGGGGCACGACCGCGCGGCGGAGGCGGCGGCGATCTGCGGCTCGGGGGGGCTCGACCATGGCGCCTGCGGGCTGCGGTGGAGCTCGGGGCTCTGTGGTCGCCCGGACATGTCCGGATTGGCCGCGGACATGTCCGGTAGGTGGGATTGGACGAATTTCAGCCTCTAGATCGCGATCCGAGGGCCGAAAATGGGCAGATGGTTGGGGCTGCGGGATCTGGAGGAGGAGGGCTAGCAGGTGGGGTTTTTTTAGGGGTGTGGCTGCAATTTGGCAAGGGGGAAACCCTAGAGAGTGAGGGGCTCTCTCTCCATGGGGGTTTAAATAGGGAAGGCACTAGGGTTGGGGTTGGACCTCGTCCGTCCGATCGCGATCCGATGACCACGAACGGAGGGGGGCTAAGTTGGGCCAGTGGGCTGTGGAGAAGTGGTTGGGCCAAGAGGAGAGGGTGGTTGCAGCCCGTGACATGATTTTTAAATACCGAAAGCGTCCGATAATAAACCGATGCCGCGGGCACGTGCGTGTGTGGCTGGTCTCGAAACGGTCGACGACACGAACGGAGCGAACCGGCAACTACGAACGGATGCAAGTTTTCGAAAACGAGTGACGAAGCTATGCAGATGATGCGAATGATGCGATGATAAATGCGACAACCACTCGAACCACATGACGACAATGGAATAGAAAGGGGCATCTTCTGGAGCGTCGGTCCCGGGCTGTTACAACTCTCCTCCACTTACAAGAGATCTCGCCCCGAGATCTTAGAATGAAAAGGGGAAGAGAAAAAGAAAGGAAGAGGTAAAACTTAGTTGCTTCTCTGACAAACGAGTGAAACCAATGAAACATGAAGGTTGCACCGAGATGAAGAATGACATGAGAAACAAGCAAGAATTCAAAAGAAATTTCGGCAGCACTCCAGTAGTATAGAGAGGCAAAATTGATAAGATGGGAGAACTTGAAAAGAGAACACAACACTCTGGTTAATGAATAAGCAAAGACGGAACATGATCTTGACAAAACAAGATGATAGATTGAAGAGAGCAACATCACAAGGCCTCCGGAATAAGAATAGAAGCTAGATCGATGGAAGGAAAAGAGCGAAGTAGAAAATGACAACTTCTACTACAATTGAATTGGAAGCCTCTTTACAAGGAAGGATTGAACGGAGTTGTTGGAAAATCAACAACGAAAAGAATAAGCTTGTTGTGGGCTTATGGAAAACAACTCTAAATTATGAGGTGACAACCGGCCACAAACGAAAACAAATGATTGCTTGGGAGCAACAAGATATGCAAAACTTCTTTCACCAAGAGGATACATAGAAAACTTGGATCATTGATAGACACCATGATAGCAACATCCTTAGGAAGTGCTTTAGGTGCAATCCAATCCAAGATAACTCTAAGAAAGGAATGATGGATTTAATATCTCATTCTTGATAACTTCTCTTCGAGACTCCTCATGACTCAAGAATGCTAAAACACCATCTCAAAGATAAGGGAGAAGAATTGCACTTGAAATGTAATATAAGAATACTTGAGGACCTCCAACAAAATCTTGAAGAACCACCATGAAGAACCTCCGGAAAGAACTCTGAAACGAAAGGATGATAGAAAGAATTGAAGGATGCAAAATCAACAAGATTGAGGTCTTGCAGAGATTTAGATGAAGCTTCGCGAAGAGATACTTGAGAAACTTGGAACTCCGAAAAAGAAAAGATGAACAACTTAGAACCAAGAATTGATATCATGAACAACCTCTGGAAGAAGGATTGACTCGATTGATCAGATAAGAATAAGAATTATGTTATGCCTACCCTTCATCAAGTTAAATTGATGACAAGCACGGATTTAGCATACGACTTATTCTTCTTGAAAAGAACTGAAGAGAGAGATAAACAGCTTAAAGAAGACTTGAACGAGAGCACCGGTAAGAATTGCAATGAATGAGGATATAATGAATGAATAAGATACATCGGAATGAAGAGATCATGATCCGCCTAATGGAAAACTTGATTGAAGCACCGGAATAATTGAGATACGAACGAAGGGACAACAATTGAGAAGACTTGGAGAACGAAAGCTGAAAGCTGAGAACGAAGAAATCTTCTGAAATGATGGCCTTCGGAGGATCGAGAAATGATAACAACTCTGAAATGCTCCGGATAGATATGGAAGGAATTCCTCATTATCAAAAACAATTAAGAGGATAGCACGAAGCTGAAACCATGAATCTCTAGGATAACGGAATAAGATTTAAGAGAAACACTCCTTTGGTCTTCATGCTGAGAATGATGGCGAGAAACACCACCAAGAATTACTGAGATACTCCGGAATAATGAAGAAGAAAAGGTTGAGCCAATGATGAGAATGATTTAGAAGCGATCTTCGGGAAGGAATATGACTGATGGAATTCATTCTTACGTCATATTGAAAAGAACTTGAGGAGATCTCCGGAAAAGATTAGAAGAGTCAGGTAAGATCCTGGGGAAAAACCTGTGGGTTATGAGCCCACTGAAGGAAACACCGTTGAAATGATTGCTTAGAAAGAGAGATTGCACCGGTACAAATTGAGAACTTGATGAGGTGAGAACCTCAAAATAATTTAAGAGGATCTGAATGGAAATGAAAGTCTTCTGAGATATCTTGCCACACCGGATAGAATAGAAACGAACAAACAGAGAGGCTTGGATAAGAACTTCCAACATGGGAAAGCATTTAGAGAATGAAAAGGAAATGATGAGCACCGAAAGCTTGAATTGAATCCACCGGGAAAGAAAACAATACAAGGAATGATGAACTTTGAATCACTTGAGCATCTCCATAATGAATCACCGGATATCAAATGGAAGAAAAGAAATAGCAGAAGCATGACATGAAAAGAAAAGCACTTGCATGAGAATTTAATTATTGAAGAAAAAGGGCGGGAGGGTGGGAAAAACAAATACAACTTGAGACAGATGAGACGAACTCCAGAAAGGAATATGAGGATTGATCTTGCAAAACTTGGAAGGGATCGAATCATCTAGAAGAGAAGCACACCGGTTGGAAAGAATTGACATGATAACTCCAGTTGACCAAAAGGATTAGGATTCCCATAAAAATGTGAGAACACCATTTAGAAAGATATGAATTCACCACTTGACATCGAAGCAACTCGAATAACCATACTCCAACAAAACAAAGGATGAGGCTCGAGAATTAAGCCGAAACAAATACAAACCCATTTGCATATGTTGGAAGGATAATCCTAGGTAAACTACTTGAATTCCCACCTAAGAATTCCCGAAGTCTTTCTTGTTTATGCGATTCGGGTTGCGGACCCAGGAACGTACCCAAGGTAATCAGCTACAACTGCACCCGCAACCTTCCACACCATAATCCAAGAAACTCCGCAAACTCATCTACCTCAGACACTCGTAATCACAACGATACTAAGTATGGCAGTACATCCGAACTCTCTCCACCAGTACTGGGGATGCCGGACTCCTCTCGCCACTACCAGTATTGAAGCAATTTCGAATATCCTCCGTCCTGAGATACTAAGGAAACTGAATGATAACGATGTGCACAAGAATCCCCTGGAGCTCAACTCCCCGGAAGAAATCAAGTCAGACAGGAGGCACCAAGACAGAACTCCGTCACATCGGTATCATATAGATTCCAAAATACCCGCGTGATCCTAAAAAAAAAATTTGAGCGAGAAGAGGAGTAGAATCAAAATTCCTAAGTCGAATACCTCACCAGAGTCTAGAAGAGGAGTAAAAGAATCCTACTCTCCGATATAACTAGACTCAAAATAGTTTTTTCACTAGACTCGACTCGGCCAAGTTCGATCAATCAAGGGGGCTCCTAGGTCGGTACAGGCTCTGATACCAACTTGTCACGCCCAAGATGCGATCCTATCCTTATTTTGGCACGAGGGCCTCGACAGGGATAGAAGCGCATCTCGTCGTGTTGCAAGAATGGATATCATTACAAGTACATGTACAGAAGAGGTGAGTATATGGAATTGGCTTACACTCGCCACAAGCTACATCAACATCACATCAATACAACAACAAATACAAACATCATACAAAAGAGCAGGGTCCGACTACGGACGAAAACAAACGATAAAATGACATCCATCCTTGCTATCCCAGGCTGCCGCCTGGAACCCATCCTAGATCGATGTAGAAGAAGAAGAAGAACTCCAAATCAAACAAAGCATCGCGCTCAGGTCATATCATCGCATTACCTGTACCTGCAACTGTTGTTGTAGTAATCTGTGAGCCACGGGGACTCAGCAATCTCATTTACAAGGGTATCAAGACTATTAAAGCTTAATGGGTGAGGTATGGTTAAGTGGTGAGGCTGCAGCAAGCACTAAGCATTTATTTGAGTGGCTAACTTACGAGTACAAGAATAAAGGGGGATGATTGTCGAATAAACGGACGTGAACTAGTAATGATCTCTAAGAGACCCTGAACACCTACTTACGTCAAACATAACCCCACCGTGTTCTCTCTCGGACAAGGACTCACGAGAAGAGACAGTCACGGTTACGCACACAGTTGGTGTATTTTATTTGAGTTTACTTCAAGTTTGCTATGACCGGGTGTTAAACAAAGTTTCCAAGTTTGCCACATAACCGCGGGCATGGCTTTCCGAAAGATTTAACCCTGCAGGGGTGGTCCTACTCATCCATCACAAACTAACCACACGCAGCGAGAATAACCTCGACCACGAACCTCGTGATCTTCCTAGGCAATTCCACTGGAAAACCGCAACCTCGAGATAGCCCGAAGTATTTTCGGAATTCCTCGCACAAGACGTTCGAGAAAGGTAAAACAAGTCCAGCAAGACCGCCCGACGTGTCGACGAACCCGATAGGAGCCGCGCATCTCGTTCTCAGGACACGACAGATAAGCGAAGCGTATGGTGGCCTGATAGACATCTCCCGAGTTGCCCCGGGTTGGCCCCGCACGGTGCTCTAGTTTGGACCAACACTCATGAGGAGCACTGGCCCAGGTTGTTGATTAAAGATCCTCGGGTTAATTACTCCCTATGCAGGTTTATTAGTTATTAGGCAAATGTAGTACCAATTTTGGGCCTTGCCAGACAAGTTTTATCCTAAAACGAAAATCAAGGGGGTCCCCATAACAACCCCGAGCATGTTAGGAGCACTCATCTATGGAACATAACATCGGTACACAAGTAACTAGGGTAGCAAGAGTGGAACAAAACACCGAGCAAAAGGCCAAGCCTTCCACCCTTTACCAAGTATATATGTGCATTAAATTAAATAGCAATAATATTGTGATATAACAAAAACATCCATGTTGCACATGGAAAGAGCTTGCACCTGCAACTAGCAATGCTATAAGAAGGGCTGAGCAAGCGGTAACATAGCCAAACAATGTTTTGCTGGGGCGTGGAGGGGTTAGAGGCTTTTCATGGCAATTTGGGAGGCTTGACATACAAATGGTAGGTAGCGAGACAGCGATAGAAACGAGACAACTAGCATGGCAATGATAGTAATGGTATCCAGGGAAAAGATCATCTTGCCTGAGATCCCGCTTGGAAGAAGAACGAATCCATGAAGAAGACGAGCCAACGTAGACGAACGAATCCTCACACTCCGAAGCGGTTTCGGAACTCTATAGAGAAGAAGCAATCGGAAACAACAATCAACACACGAGAACACCACAACAAATGCATGACATGATGCGCAACAAATATGATGCATGTCCGGTTTAAATATGCAAGGCATGGCAACCACAACAATCAAATACTACACATTAAGTGAAGCTCAATATGCAACGAGATGCATATTGACGAAACTCCACATTTGAATATTTAGTTCACTCTCGTTTAGGTACACGACAATATTAAATGTTGTTAAACATGAGAAGAGGTGAAGCATAAGTAAACTACACACCTAGGCAAGTTTAAATGAGGCCGGAAACAACATATAGCATTTCCGAAACGACCCCATATGTTAATTTCGAAATTGGTCCAGATCTGAATTAATCAGGTTTTATATTTGTTAAACAGCAAAATAAAGTGAACCATGCAATTCTACACGTCATTCTAGTCGATTTACATATATAGAACATTTGAAACGGAGCTACGGTCTAAAAGATATGACATTCACAAGATGCACGTGACATGAATGCAAAATGCATGAAAATGACAACCACAACACTTCGAATCATGAATGCAGCAAGTTATTATGATGCTACATGAAATCCTAAGCAAGTTTCATGTGCAACATGTTCAAAACGGAGCTACGGATCAACCACAATCATCAATGCAAGAGTTTAATTAAATCTGTCCAAAACAGCAACATAGCGTTTTGCACACATGAAAACAACAAGCTACAAGATTCTAAAATGCACAAACTAAACATGGGGCAGTAGCATAAGACATACACTTCATTTCATCTTCACATATCATACTCAAAATAGTTATGGAACACATGGTAGGAAGCTCACAACATGGCAACAAAATATAGCAGATTAGGACTTAGTGAAAATAACAGGTTTTTAGCATAGCAGATTTCACGGAGGCATATTGGCAGCAGCAAAACTATATGCTACAGGGCATATTATGGCATGAAAATTAACAGCATGGTAGTAGACATGATGCATTACAATTCATTACTTTATAGCAACATCAAATTATGCTCAGATTCATGGCAACCATCAACACAACATGGCATATTGAAGAAAACAGATTCCCAGACTTAGTGAAAATTAGAGTAGGCATGTGCAGCAGTTTTAACAGATTGACATATTGAGCAACAGATTTAATTATGATGCAAAACCTATTCATGCAAGCTATTGACACAACATGGTAGAGCATAACATGCTTAATAAAAGACTCCATGGTGGCATCACCAAAAGACTCCTAGAACACTAGCAAATCACATGACAACATAGCAACAAAATAACAGATTCCAGACTTGGAAATATTTTGGACCCTCAAAACAACAGATTTTTATAGCATGTTGGCAACAAGAAAACAACACCTAAACATGCATTTCTATAGCAACCAAAAACACCAGGGCCTAGCACACAGGTTCAAGGGCATATCTCATGTTCAAAATTATTTCATATCATGCATGGATTAAATCACACGAAATAGACAAAAGGGCATCATGGCAAAAATGACATGCACTCAAACTTCCTCCAATGACAAAACTAAATGCACAGTTAATTCAATGGATTTTTCTACCCCGAAAACACATATAATATGCATAGGTTCACGTGGAAAAATAAGTCGCAATTAATTATGCAAGTTTATGGCCTAATCCCCTTTTAGTAAATATAGTGCAAGTTAAATGCAAAAAAATACAATGAACTAGTTTGACATGCATGAAAATGCGATGCCGATAATATGCCTTTTGGTTTATGCAATGCACCTGCTACTTTTCAAAGATGTATGACTGCTATCTTCTCTGACTTTTGTGAAAAGATTGTTGAGGTTTTTATGGATGATTTCTCCGTTTATGGAACTTCTTTTGATGATTGCTTGAGCAACCTGTGACACCCTGGTTTTCGCTCCTTGTTTTTTTTCCTTCGCGGGATTTGACTCCCGTCTTTTTTCGATGTTATTGGATTTTCTCTTGCCTTTGGGTATATGAAGATGGTCATTTAGCCTTGCCTTCCCTACCCAACCAGAGACTCTCTTCAGACCAACCTTGCCACCCCAGATCTTTTCTCTGGATTTTGTCGCCGAAACCCTACTCTCCGGTTTACCGGAAGGGAAACCCTAATTCCTTCCGTTGCAAAGGAACCCCAATTTCGTCTGATCTGTTGCCTCCCAAACTTTTCCCAGTGATCGTCCTATCTTTTTAAACCCTGGATATGCAAAAATATTGCCAAGTCATTTGCAATATTTTTTATTTAAAATTAATTCCTTTTTCTGCCACTTAAAGGAATTAAATCCAGGAAAATATCTATCCATCTCCAAAGTTCATGAAAACTTGTGGAGATATTCTTTGTGATCATATTTAGCTCCCATAAAAATATTGGCCATAATGAAATAAGGGAAATTGCCTTTTCCTATTTAAAGCCAATATTGCAATTTGGGCACTTTCCAAAGGAGCTACCATTTTGGTAGCCAGGAAAAATCCCAAATTATTTGTGGAGCTTCTCCTATCCATATATTCACCATTTCCATAAAGAGCCCAAGTTCCATAGTTCAACTTTTGAGTGCATCATCCAGTTCTTGTTTCTGGATTAATTTTGAGGTTGTGAAGCAACTATATTTTATATTGCTTCAAAAATTCTCAAATTAATCCAGGACCTCAAATTCCCTATATGATGTGATTATGAAAAAATGCACATCATTTCATTTAGCCAATTTCTCCCAAAAATTCCATCTAGTTTCTGTCCAGATCCAAGCTCTGTGAAGGAAGTACCACTTTGGTATTTCCAAATGAGCTGATTTGTTTCCAGAACCTTCATATATTCAAATCGCTTCCCTCCACCAAAATTCAGCTCATTCCATCAAGCCAAATGAGTGCAGCTTGAAGGTCAAGTTTCTGGACCAGAATTTGCATTACAAAGGAAGTGTATGCAAAACTTGTCCAAATGGCCTCAAATTTGGCAAGCATCTAGTCCTTCCTAACCTATTTCATTCTGGCAAAGTCTCAGCTCCCTACTCTCATCCATTTCTCCACAAGAATCCATCCAAGTTCCATGTCAGAACACTTCTGAGCTCAAATCAGTAAACTCTTGCCCCCACTTCCATCCAAACTCTCACAGGTCAACTCACTGACCACTGATCCATCTATTTGACATGGTGTGGCATTAAGGAAAGCTCCAGAGCACGTGGCACCCGGGGTGACCACGCAGTGGCCACGCCAAAACGGCGCTCTGCGCGATGAACCTCGTCGGCCAGCTAGCTCCGGCCGTCCCCGGTTTGTCCGAGCGTGTCCACTGGCTCCGCGGTGGCCGCTTGCCCCTTATCCCGCAGCTTCCCCCGCCTTTCTTCTTCCCCACGCGACGGCAGCTCCGCCGCACTATTCTGCCCGTGACCATCGTCGTCGTCTCCCTCTGTCTCCTTCTGCCCCGAGCTCTCTTGAGCGTCCCCGAAGTCTCTCCCCTCTCCGTGAAGTCGCCCGACGCTGCATCCAGCCAACCACGTCACCCCTCAAGCTCCAGTATGTGGATAAGCCAGCCGCGGCGGCCGAGCTTATCCGGCGAGCTCCCCCGCCTATAAATAGGCTTCTCCCGAGTCCCTCGAGCTCACCATCGGCTCTCCCTCTCGCCTAGCACCCCGCCCCACGTCTTCCCTGAGCTCGAGGAGCTCCTCTGCCTCGCCACAGCCGCCATGGCCGCCGCCATCGTCCTCTCAAATTCGGGCGTCCTCAGCCCTCCCTGACTCCACCAACCCCACCACCGAAGTCTCCGCCCGCCGTAAGCCACCTCCGCACCCTTTCCCGGCCTCCCCGTTCACTGGAAGCGCCATGTCCATCATCGCCCGAGCCGCCGTCCGCCGCTGCTCAGGTCCTGCTCGAGTCCGAGCTCCTCGGCGCCCGAGTCCTACGCCGCTGGACGCGCCTCTTCGCGGGGAACCCGTCCCTAGGCCGAGCGTCGCCGGGGACGGTCTGTGGCTTCGGCAATCGCCGTCGGGAGCCGCTCCTCTCCTCGGGCAGGCAGGCACGGGAGGAGGGAGACAACCCTGCAGGCGGGCCCGACTCGTCAGTGGCTTGACCCCCTCCCTCCGTTTTTTTAAGTGGCAGTGGTGCGGGTGGGCCGGCCCAGCAGCAGTAGCAGCGGCGGTGAGATTCAGCCCGAGCCAGCCCAGCTGCACAGTGATCTTTTTCGTTTATTCGCAGAAAAACTGTCCAGGGACCCAGATGTGAATAAAAGTTTTACAGAAAGGTCCCTGAACAGTCAATCTGCTATATCTTTGCAACCGCAACTCCGATCGAGGTGAATCCAAAGCCCACTTCTTCAGTTCGTCGAGCCCGTTCCGATGCCATCACTTTCATCATGTTTACACTTTCTGAAAATGCCCATTTTGCCCTTGCCCTTCAATCAGCCCCTCCGAGAGAGAACCTTTTCCGGCAGATTTTCCTGCGAGGCTACCGCACCTCCTTCCGATGAACTCTTCGACCCCCAGGCAAGCCGACCATCTGATATATGCCCTAAAGCATTGCTCCGTGTTATTTTTGCACGTTTAAACTAATATGCTTATGCCTGTATGCATTCTGGTGAGCTGTATGTGACGCCAATGAACCCTTGCTTGCACTTTCTTTGGTAACGGCACCACGCCTGAGCTCTGAGCTGTTTTCGGCCGTCCGGGGTGGATGCCGACTTTATATTTCTCTTTTCAACAACTGTCCCATGTTCTGAGCTGCTTTTCGGCCGTCTCGGGCAGCTGCTGAATTTCTCTCTGTAGCGGTGACCCTATGCTCTGAGCTGTTTCTCGGCCGTCTTAGGGAACCGCTACACACTTTTTATCAACACCGTCTCATGCTCTGAGCTGCTTTTCAGCCGTCTTGAGCCGGGGTTGAGTTATTCCATTAACGTCCCAGATCTGAGTTGTAAAGACCGTTCTGGTGGCTACTGGTTTATTTGCCGGTTTCATACAAGGGTTCAGATGGTCGTAACTTACAGCTCGAGCTTGTAAAGTGATAACTTGCTATTTACGTTACCTGCTAATGCTCATTACATTGTTGCACTAATGACTCACCGTGATATCATATGAAGATAGGTTGTTATGTTTTCACAGTTGTTACAACAAGCATTATTTTGACATGTGAAATTCATAGTAATTTACTTTGATGAATAGTTACTGCCATGTTAAGTTGATCATGCTTAATGCCCATGCTTGTTAAAGTACTAATCAACACTAAACTTAGTTGGTTGATCAAGAGCCACCTACCCGGACTTTTCCGTGCAACCACATTTGCCGGTATGGGACGGCCTTGACTTTGTCTGACTGCGTGCTCTTCTGTCGGTACCACCAAACTAGGGAGGGTTATGCGTGCGTGCTGCCCTGATCAGGTAGACGACGATAATCCTGTGAGCCCAGTTGAATTATTTGTGCGCGGTCCCCGTTTGGGACAGTTTAGTTGGCCACGACGGTGGCAGGTGTCACGGGGTGACACAGGGGCCACCCAGGACATGACCCTGGGAGGGTATGATTGTCGGTGGTACGATAGAGGGGTCCCGGGTCAGGCAGGTTTCGTTGGAGCACCACCGGTCCACCCGAATGGGATCACGAGGCCAGGTACTCCATGGTGTGGGTAAAGTGTGCAACCTCTGCAGAGTGTAAAACCTATTCGAATAGCCGCGTCCACGGTATTGGACAGTCCGTTTAGGCCTCTCTAGGATGGTCAACCGTAACATTGATAATAATGATGGAAGAACTTGTCTTATGTTTGGAAGTGCTCACTGGATCTTGAGTATCTTGAGGGTTGTGGGACAACCCAGAAGAGAGTAAGTTGGTAATTGGCAACAGTAAGCATATTAAGCACTTAAGATGATTAATGTTACTAGATGAATAATATGGCTAGACATTCCTACCATAACATGATGATTAATCTTGCTAGGCAAGCATGTTATGCTATGATAGTTAATGTTGTTCTAATAACAAATGCATGCTTGAATGCCATGGATTGCATTGCTTGGTGTATATGTTGGTTTGGTTTGCTTGCGAGTACATTCAAAAGTACTCAGCGGCCTTCAATGTGGCCAGGATCACATAAGGATTCGACGCCCTCTAGCGAGGAGCCGGAGTGTTCGCGGGCTAGAAGAGTAACCCAGTCAGATCCCTGTGGATTGGAGCCGCACCAAGACCATGCTGCCTTAGATAGAGCTTCTCCGCTGCCTTTCCCCTTGTAAATATATCATGTAAGACTGATATATTTATTTAATAGAAAGCTTGTGTTCATGATACTTGTTGTAAACGCGCACGCCAGAGTGATCTCCTGGGCTGGCGTGTGCGGCGACCGTCTGGCTACAGTGGTATTCAGGCGGGGCGCCACACAACCTTGATCGAGTTTTGCAGAGATGTGAACAAACAAATCTCGTCTTGAAGTGGAAGAAGTGCCACTTTATGGTTAATGAAGGTATTGTCTTAGGCCACAAGGTTTCCGAAAGAGGTATTGAAGTTGATAAGGCTAAGGTTGATGCTATTGAGAAGATGCCATGCCCGAAGGATATCAAAGGTATAAGAAGTTTTCTCGGTCATGCTCGTTCTATAGGAGATTTATTAAAGACTTCTCTAAAATTTCTAGGCCTCTTATCAATCTTTTGCAAAAAGATGTTCCTTTTGTTTTTGATGATGATTGTGTAGAAGCCTTTGAAATTCTTAAGTCAGCTTTAATTTCTGCACCTATTGTTCAGCCACCTGATTGGAATTTACCTTTTGAAATTATGTGTGATGCTAGTGATTATGTTGTTGGTGCTGTTATAGGACAAAGAGTTGATAAGAAGTTGAATGTTATTCATTATGCTATTAAAACTTTGGACACTGCCCAAAGAAATTATGCTACTACTGAAAAAGAGTTTCTTGCAGTTGTTTTTGCTTGTGATAAGTTTAGGTCTTATATTGTTGATTCCAAAGTTACTATTCATACTAATAATGCTGCTATCAAGTATCTTATGGAAAAGTAGGATGCTAAGCCTAGGCTTATCAGGTGGGTTCTTTTGTTGCAAGAGTTTGATCTTCATATTGTTGATAGGAAAGGGGCTGAGAACCCTGTAGCTGATTACTTGTCTAGATTGGAAAATGTGCTTGATGACCCACAACCTATTGATGATAGTTTTCCTGATGAGCAACTAGCTGCTATTAATGTTTCTCATAGTACTCCTTGGTATGAAGACTATGCTAACTATATTGTTGCTAAGTTTATACCTCCTAGTTTTACTTACCAGCAAAAGAAAAAGTTCTTTTATGATTTGAGACATTATTTATGGGATGACCCACATCTTTATAAAGAAGGTGTGGATGGT
Organism: Elymus sibiricus; assembly: GCA_039707655.1. Lineage (NCBI taxonomy): Eukaryota > Viridiplantae > Streptophyta > Magnoliopsida > Poales > Poaceae > Elymus > Elymus sibiricus. The sequence continues at coordinate 128,582,833 of CM077666.1, read as the reverse complement.
ATTGCTAGACGTTGTGTACCTGAGCATGAACAAGAACAAATTCTTTGGAAGTGTCACTCCGAAGCATATGGAGGACACCACGCTGGAGACAGAACTGCACACAAGGTATTGCAATCGGGTTTTTATTGGCCTACCCTCTTCAAGGATGCCCATAAGTTTGTCTTATCTTGTGATGAGTGCCAAAGAATTGGTAATATCAGTAGACGTCAGGAAATGCCTATGAATTACTCTCTTGTTATTGAACCATTTGATGTTTGGGGTTTTGATTATATGGGACCTTTTCCTAATTCCAATGGGTATACTCATATTCTAGTTGCTGTTGATTATGTTACTAAGTGGGTAGAGGCTATCCCCACTAATAGTGCTGATCACAATACTTCTATAAAAATGGTCAAGGAAGTTATCTTCCCAAGGTTTGGAGTCCCTAGATATTTGATGACTGATGGTGGTTCACATTTTATTCATGGTGCTTTTCGTAAGTTGCTTGCTAAGTATGATGTTAATCATAGAATTGCATCTCCCTATCATCCTCAATCTAGTGGTCAAGTTGAGTTGAGTAATAGGGACATAAAGTTGATTTTGCAAAAGACTGTCAATAGATCTAGAAAGAATTGGTCTAAGAAATTAGACGATGCTTTGTGGGCTTATAGAACTGCTTATAAGAATCCTATGGGTATGTCTCCTTATAAAATGGTTTATGGGAAGGCATGTCATTTACCTCTTGAACTGGAACATAAAGCTTTTTGGGCTGTTAAAGAACTTAACTATGATTTCAAGCTTGCAGGTGAAAAGAGGTTATTTGATATTAGCTCACTTGATGAATGGAGGACCCAGGCCTATGATAATGCCAAGTTGTTCAAAGAAAAAGTTAAAATATGGCATGATAGGAGGATTCAAAAATGAGAATTCAAAGTGGGTGAATATGTTTTATTGTATAATTCTCGTCTTAGATTCTTTGCAGGTAAACTCCTCTCCAAATGGTAAGGACCATATGTCATCGAGGAGGTTTATCATTCCGGAGCCATTAAGATCAATAATGCCGCGGGAACCAACCCGAAGGTGGTAAATGGGTAAAGGATCAAGCACTACATTTTAGGTACACCCATTAATGTTGAAACTAATATTATTGATACTATTACACCGGAGGAATACATCAAGGAGTCCTTCCAGAACATTCCAGAATACTGAAAAAGGAATAGGTATGTGATACGGTAAGTAAACCGACTCCAAAAATTCCGCAAAAATATCTGCTGTCAGTTTTGGAATATTTAGAAAAATACAAAAATAAAAGGAAGCCGAGAGGGCCCACCAGGTGGCCACATGGCACCTGGGCGCGCCCCCCCTGGAGCGTGCCCTGGTGCCATGTGGGGCCTTGGTGAGCCTTCCCGACTCCGTTTTCTTCTGGTATACTTGTTTCCCAAGATAAAAATTCTATATATACTCCCCGAATTGATTTGACCACCGCATCGCGAGAAATCTTCTATTCTTGTTTCTTGCTGTTTTCTGACAGATCCAGATCTCCATGGCTCCATCAAGCTCCTCCAAGGACAAGTTCTACGAGAAGGTCACCAACCCCTACTTCCCGGAGGTGATGAAACACCCTCAGGAAATCGTGACGTGTGAGGGGGTGCTTCACATCCGGGACGTTCAAGGACCCAAGAAGACCGGGAGCGTGGAGGAGAGGCTCGAAGCGGTGGAGCAAGAGATCTTCAAGTGCCAAGGGATGGTGGTGCGTGGACTCAGCGCCAACCACTCTATGATCACGACATTCACGCATGAGAATAGGGTGGGTGGCCAATCTATGGAGAGCATCGTCCTCAAGCTCAATGACTGCATCGACTATCTCCAAGATCAAATCTATGACCTCCAGCGCTAAAACTATGAGTATGAAGAAAAAATCAGAGGTATGAGTTTAGCTGCAAGTTTCAGGGCTCCGGAGCCTCGTGCATCTTATTATGGTGGAGAACATACACCATGGAAGCCGGAGGAAGATCCTACTACTTCATCACCTTCATCACCAAAGAAGGAAGCTTGATTACACGGGTATGGGCACTCCCCTTGGCTTGTGCCAAGCTTGGGGGGAGGTGCCCCGGTATCGTATCACCATCACCTTTTATTATCTTTACCTATTTCAGTTCGATCTTTAGTTATTTCATGATCTATTAGAATAAAAGTTTAGTATGATCTATCTTTGAGTGTTAGTTTTGGGATCTATCTATCTATATAATCGAGTGAGAGTTATATAATAAAGAGTAGTTTGAGTTTTGCTTGTTTGCTTTTATGCTTCAATCAAAAGCAATGAAAAGAATGGAAAAATCATATGCTAATCTTATGGTAAGTAATGACATCACATAAAGAAAAGTATAAGTGGTAAAATTTATTGAAGATTGATAAACATAGAATTGGTAAATGGTGCAATTGCATGAAAAAGTTAATAAGGAAGAGAAGATTTACATGCAAATACACTATCTTGGACATCTTTTGTGATTGTTAGCACCCATTAAATATTGTATGTCAAACGGTTGATGTTGGACAAGGAAGACAACGTAATGAGTTATGTTTGTTCATATTCACATAGAAGGTATATTGTCATGGATCCTCCAACATGTGGTGCTTGCCCAATATCTTTGCTATCGAAAACTCCGCACCAAGTAGAAATACTACTTGTGCATCCAAAACCCTTAACCAAATTCATGTCATGAGAGTCCACCATACCTACCTATGGATTGAGTAAGATCCTTCAAGTAAGTTGTCATCGGTGCAATAAAGCAATAAAAATTGCTCCTAAATATGTATGATCTTTTACTGTAAGGGAAAATAAGCATGGTACGAACTTGTGATGGCAAAGAATAAAAGCGACAGACTGCATAATAAAGGTTGCAATCATAAGGGGCAATATCACGCGACGTTCCTTTGCATTAAGAGTTAGTGCATCCAACTAAAAGCGCATGACAACCTCTGCTTCCCTCTGCGAAGGGCCTATCTTTTACTTTTATGAATTTACTTTTATGCAAAGAGTCAAAGTTATCCCTCTGTCCCTTTTTATTTTACTCTTTGGCAAGCATCATGTGGTGGGGAAAGATCAAGGCACATATATCCAGTTGAATGTGGGTGAGCATGAGTTATTATTGTTGACATCACCCTTGAGGTGAATAAGTTGGGAGGCAAACCTATAAGCCCCTATATTTCTATATGTCCGGCTGAAACTTGATGCTCCATATGTATGGTGTGAGTGTTAGCAATCATGAAAGACTAAATGATAGTTGAGTATGTGAACTTGCAAAAAGGCTCCTACATGTGACCCTTCCTGGAAGTACAATGAATTGCAATTGCATTGTTGACTGAGAACATAGTTTGTTAGTTTTCAAGAGAGTTTATGCTTCATACTTCAATATTGTGGTGAATTGTTACTTGCTCATGAGAAGTTTATGATAGTAATCATTGCTGCTATAATATTGTTCATGATGCTTCTATGTCCGTATTTTATTTTTATCGACGCCTCTCTCTCTAAGCATGTGGTCATGTTTTTCGATTTTGGTTTTCGCTTGAGGACAAGCGAGGTCTAAGCTTGGGGGAGTTGATACGTCCATTTTGCATCATGTTTTATTACTGTTATTTATAAAGTTTTTGGCCAATATAACAGTTCATGGAGTATTTCTAATGCCTTTTCTATCTTAATATGCAAGGTTTACACAAAGAGGGGGAATGCCGGCAGCTGGAATTTAGGGCCTGAAAAAGCTACATCAGAGATATCTATTCTACACATCTCCAAATGGGCTGAAATTTCACGGAGAATTGTTTTGGAATATATAAAAAATACTGGGCTAGAGAGTCACCGGTGGAGGGCTACCAGGTGCCCACATGGCACCTGGGCGCCCCCCTGGGGCGCGCCCTGGTGCCATGTGGAGCCCCTGGCCCACCTCTGGCCCTCTCCTTCTGGTTTATAAGGGGCTGTTTGGTTTAAGCCCCTACTAGCCCCACCAAAATTTTGGCATGACCAGCATTGGTAGCAATCCAAACAGCCCCTAAGTCATTTTACCCTAAAACTTTTATGGGGAGACTTTCAGGACGAGGCGCCGCCGCCACGAGGCAGAACTAGAGCAGGAGCATTTTTGCTCTCCGGCGGGCAAATTCCGCCGGGGACACTTCCCTCCGGGAGGGGGAAATCGAAGCCTTCGTCATCACCAACAACCCTCTCATCGTGGGAGGACCAATCCTCATCATCATCATCAACAGCACCATCTCATCTCAAACCCTAGTTCATCTCTTGTATTCAATCTTTGTATCAAAACTATAGATTGCTACTTGTGGGTTGCTAGTAGTGTTGATTACCTATCGTAGTTGATGCTAGTTGGTTTGCTTTGTGAATTACTAAATGTTCAGATCCTTTATGTTATTCAATACCCCTCTGATCTTGAACATCATGATGATGAGTAAGTGGGAGGCTTGTTCAAGTAAGAACAGCACCCAAGCACCGGTCCACCCACATATCAAATCATCAAAGTAGCGATCGCAAATCGAATGAACATGGTCAAAATGACTAGATGAAATTCCCGTGTGTCCTCAAGAACGTTTGCATCATTATAAGTACTTGTTCCGGCCTGTCCTTTGCACTCAAAAGGATTGGGCTATCTTCCTGCACTTTATTTACACTTGTTACTTGTTACCCGTTACAAATTATCTTGCTATCAAACTATCTGTTACCGCTTATTTCAGTGCTTGCAGAAACTACCTTACTGAAAACCGCTTGTCATTTACTTCTGCTCCTCATTGGGTTCGACACTCTTACTTATCGAAAGGACTACGATTGACCCCCTATACTTGTGGGTCATCAATCTCTTTTATGCATGATCTAGAATAGCCTTGTATTTCTTCTCCAAAGTTTTGGTTTGGTTTGGCCAACTAGATTGGATCTTCTTGCAATGGGAAGGGGTGCTCGGTAATGGGTTCGATCTTGCAGTGCTCAGTCCTAGTGACACAAGGGGAGTTGACACGCAAGTATTGTTGCCATTAAGGATAACAAGTTGGGATGAATTCTTATTTGCGTTTATCTTGACTACATCATGTCATCGTTCTTTATGCATTACTTCGTTCTTATGAACTTAATACACTAGATGCATGCTGGATAGCGGTCGATGTGTGAAGTAATAGTAGTAGATGCAGGCAGGAGTCGGTCTACTTGTTTTGGATGTGATGCCTATATCATGATCATTGCCTTGGATAGCGTCATAATTATTTGCTTTTCTATCAATTGCCCAACAGTAATTTGTTTACCCACCGTATGCTATTTTCTTGAGAGATGCCTCTAGTGAACTCTACGGCCCCTGGGTCTACTTTTATCATAAGATCTATCTTGTTTTACTTATATAAAAATACCAAAAATATTTGCTGCATATTTTATCTTTTATTTTTTTTATCAATCTATCATATACCTTTTAATCTCGTTACTTGACCGCCGAGAGATTGACAACCTCTCGTTTGCGTTGGGTGCGAGGGTTTGCGTTTTGTGTGTAGGTGCTGTTTACGTCGTGTTGCTTGGTTCTCCTACTAGATTTATAACCTTGGTTTCTAAACTGAGGTAAATACTTACTCTACTATGCTGCTTCGTTCTCTCCTCTTCGGGGATAAAAATCCAACGCAGTTTACATGTAGCAGCCAGCAGCTTGGGCGGCATTTTGAAGAAGGTCAGCTCCTGCACGGCGACGGCGCCGGGCTCCTTGCTGCTTGTCACCTTGATTTCCACCCTGACGGGGTCAGTCCTGCCTTTGGGCTCCCCCGGCAGGCCGTTCGCCCACACCTTGGCTGCATAGTGCGGCGGTGGGGACTCCCCCGCTCTGATGTAGACGACTGACACGTCGATAGGCCCGCCGATGTCGAGCACGCCGCCCACCACGAAAAACGCGCTGTCATCCTCCTTCGTGAACAGCAGGCGCCGCGGCTCCGACACCCGCACTTGTGGCTGGAGCACCTTGCCGTACTGGATCCTGTGCACGGGCATGGAATGCACGGTGCTGATGTGGTGGGGGAACGCTGATACGTCTCCAATGTATCTATTTTTTTGCTTGTTCCATGCTATGATATTATTATTCTTGGATGTTTTTAATATCATTTCATACATTTTATATCATTTTTGGGGACTAACCTATTAACTTAGTGCCTTGTGCCAGTTCCTGTTTTCTGCCCTGTTTTTGTTTTACAGAAAATCAATATCAGATAAGATCAAATCGTCCCGAAACTTTTTGGAGATTTTTTTCTGGAGATATGGATCAACGTCAACTTGGAAGCCAAGGAAGAAGCTTCCAGAGGGGGCCACACACTACTAGGGAAAACCTTATACACAGAAGCTTATCAGTAGCGCTGGTTAAAACAAGGCGCTACTGCTACTTACCCGTAGCGCGGGAGCACAAAGAGCGCTACCGATATGCTTCTAGCAGTAGCGCGCCTACAGGAAAAAGTACTACTACTATAATTCCCATACTGTTGCCGCCAGGCTAGGCATAGTAGTAGCAATCTCAGGGAAACGCGCTACCGCTAAGTTCGTTGTAGAAGTGCGTTTTCGGCGGAGAGCGCTACTGCTAAGAAAAAGAAAATAAATTTAAAAAGAAATAGAAAAGTAAATGAAAATGAAAGAAATATAAAAAGGAGAAAGGAAAAAAATAAAATGTAAATAAAAATAAAAATAAAGGAGAAAGGAATAGCAGTAGAGCTTGTTTCCAACATGCGCTACGGATAATCTAGCAGTAGCGCTTTTTGTAGCACCGCACTATACCTAAGTTCCTTCAATAAAGGAGAAAGAAAAAAGAAAATAAAAAGGAAAATAGATAGCTACTTCCTATAGCCGTAGCGTGTTTTACGTACAAGCGCTATAGCTAACTTAGCTATAGCGTTTTTCCCCAACCTGCGCTACCGCTAAGTTTGACATAGCCCCACGCGGGCTTTCTCCCCGGCCACTTCTCTCCCAAATCCCCACTCCCTGCGCTGTCGCCGCCGTCGCCGTCGGCCTCCGTGCGCCCTACATTGCCGTCGGCCTCCGCGCGCCCTACATCACCATCGGCCTCCGCGCGCCCTCGACGCCGCCGGAGCCGCGCGCCCTCAATGCCACCGGAGCCACCCTCGACGCCCTGCCTCCCTCGCCGCCACTGCCTCCCTCGCCATCACCAGAGCCGCCCTCGCCGCCTCCCCGAGTATCCTCTGTAAGCCCCCACCCCTCCTCTCTCTCTCTCTCATGGACTAGGAATTTGACAGAGAACTAGCTAGCTAGGTTAACTAGTTTAATTAGGTTAATTAGCTAGGTTAAGTAGGTTAACTAGCTAGGTTAACTAACTAGGTTAACTAGCTAGGTTCATTAGGTTCATTAGGTTAACTAGGTTGGCTAGGTTAGAGCAAAAATTTAGTTTAGAGCAAAAATTTAGTTAGGGCAGTAGGGTTTAACTAGGGCAGTAGGGTTTAGAGCTAAAATTTAGTTAGGGTAGTAGGGTTTAACTAGGGCAGTAGGGTTTAATAAGGGTTTTTGTTTTCATAGATGTTTTTTAAAAGAACAAAATGAAGAAAATGTTGCAGCAGTGCTGCTAGTAGTATATAGTGGTACTAGTAGATGTTAATTAGGTTAGGGCAGTAGTGGTACTAGTAGATGTTAATAGATATTTTTTAGGTAGGGCAGTAGGGTTTTACTAGGTTAATTAGGTTAGTAGTGCTGCTAGTAGTAGTGGTATAGTAGGTTAATTAGGTGAAGTTAAATGAATGACCTAAATGAATGAAATTAGTAGTTAACTGAATTTTTTTCATTTCATCATTATAAAGCACTAAAGTTAACTGAATTTTGTCCTATTAGTAGTTAACTAAATTTTCTTCTACACTTAGTTTTTGAATTAGCTTGTGAAATTTGGACATGTATACTTGGACATGTGGTTGCTCGTGTATATTTGGACATGTGTTGCGGTGTCGAAGATGGATATTTGAACATTCTTTGCAGGGAATGCTTCCGAGTGGCCTATGTTTTGCCGGAATGTTGATTCATTTCCATTCCGGCAAATTTCAGGCACTCGATTTGTCCACTTTTTAGCAAAGGTCATTCCGAAATTTTCCGTGAATTTCGGCATGACTTGTGCTAGAAACTAGGACATATCGAGTGCCCGGGATTTGCCGCAACAGTAATGAATCAACATTCCGGCAAAACATAGGCCTTTTTTTATGTCATTATTCATTTTATTAGGTCTAGAATTAATTGACTAGACTTAATCGTAGGAAACATGGCTAGCAACGATGAAGGAGAGGGTTCTGGTAATTGCAACGTCTATGAGGCGGCAGACACCTATTTGAACTATCTGGAGGAGCAACGGTTGTTTCAGTACCGCCGTGTCACATCCGAGACTGAGACCGACACTGGCACCGACACCGAGACCGGCGCCGAGACCGGCGCCAAGACCGAGACTGGCGCCGAGACCGGTGATACATCTCCAACGTATCTATTATTTTTGCTTGTTCCATGCTATGATATTATTATTCTTGGATGTTTTTATTATCATTTCATACAGTTTTATATCATTTTTGGGGACTAACCTATTAACTTAGTGCCACGTGCCAGTTCCTATTTTCGGCCCTATTTTTGTTTTACAGAAAATCAATATCAGATAAGATCAAATCGTCTCGAAACTTTTTGGATATTTTTTCCTGGAGATAAGGATCAGCAGGAACTTGGAAGCCAAGGAAGAAACGACTGGAGGGCCCCACATGGCACCAGGGCGCGCCCCCCAGTGCCATGTGGGCCCCTCCCAGCTTATTTTGCCCTACTTCCACCACTATAAATTCAGAAGAATTCCAAAAACCCTAGGGGAGCCCACGAAATACTTTTTCCGCCGCCGCAAGCCTCTGTTCTCGCGAGATCCCATCTGGAGGCCTTCTCCGGTACTCCGCCGGAGGGGGAACTCATCACGGAGGGGCTCTACATCAACCTTGCCGCCTCTCCGATGATGTGTGAGTAGTTCACCATAGACCTACGGGTACGTAGGTAGTAGCTAGATGGCTCTCTCTCTCTCTTTGTGATTCTCAATACAATGGTCTCCATGATCTTCATGGAGATCCATCCGATGTAATCACTTTGTGCGGTGTGTTTGTTGGGATCTGATGAATTGTGAGTTTATGATCAGATCTATCCTTGTTTATTTGAGTTCTTCTCTGATCTGTTTTATGCATGATTTAGTATAGCCTTGAATTTCTTCTCCGAAGTTTTGGTTTGGTTTGGCCAACTAGATTAGATCTTCTTGCAATGGGAAGAGGTGCTCGGTAATGGGTTCGATCTTGCGGTGCTCGGTCCTAGTGACAGAAGGGGAGTTGACATGCAAGTATTGTTGCCATTAAGAACATCATGTCATCGTTCTTAATGCATTACTTCGTTCTCTTGAACTTAATACACTAGATGCATGCTGGATAACGGTCGATGTGTGAAGTAATAGAAGTAGATGCAGGCAGGAGTCGGTCTACTTGATTTGGATGTGATGCCTATATCATGATCATTGCCTTGGATAGCATCATAATTATTTGCTTTTCTATCAATTGCCCAATAGTAATTTGTTTACCCACCGTATGCTATTTTCTTGAGAGATGCCTCTAGTGAACTCTACGGCCCCCGGGTCTACTTTTATCATAAGATCTATCTTGTTTACTTATACAAAAATACCAAAAATACTTGCTGCACTTTTTTATCTTTTATTTATTTATCAATCTATCAATCTATCATATACCTTTTAATCTCTTTACTTGACCGCCGAGAGATTGACAACCTCTCGTTTGCGTTGGGTGCGAGGGTTTGCGTTTTGTGTGTAGGTGCTGTTTACGTGGTGTTGCTTGGTTCTCCTACTGGATTGATAACCTTGCTTTCTTAACTAAGGTAAATACTTACTCTACTGTGCTGCATCATCCTCTCCTCTTCAGGGATAAAAATCCAACGCAGTCTACAAGTAGCAGGAAGAATTTCTGGCGCCGTTGCCGGGGAGGATCAAGTCAACATCGCCTCCTGTCAACTTGCCAATTTCTGGCGCCTATGCCGGGGAGGATCAAGTCAACATCGTCTCCCATCAACTTGCCAAAATCTGGCGCCGTTGCCGTGGAGGATCAAGTCAACATCGTCTCCCATCAACTTGCCAATTTCTGGCGCCGTTGCCGGGGAGACATCATCAACATTACCAAGTACCTACACTCTCAACTCTTACCTTTGCATTTACTTTATTTGCCATTTGCCTCTCGTTTTCATCTCCCCCACTTCTAAAAAATTTTACAAAAATATTTGCCTTTTCTTTTGCCACTTTTATTTGCCTCTTTTCCTTTTCTCATTCGCTTTTGTTCGCTTGCTCTATTTTTGCGTAAACATCATGTCTTAAGAAAACACCAAGTTATGTGATTTTTCCAATACCAATAATGATGATTTTATTAGCACTCCTATTTCTCCCCCCGCCACTAGTGCGGAGTCATTTGACATAAATGCCACTTTATTGAATCATGTTATGAAAGATCAATTTTTTGGAAGTCTTAATGAGGACGCGGCATCACATCTCAACACTTTTGTTGAATTGTGTGACGTGCAAAAGAAAAAAGATGTGGACAATGATATTGTCAAGTTGAAATTATTTCCGTTTTCTTTGCGAGATCATGCAAAAAATTGGTTTTCTTCTTTGCCTCGCAATACAATTGATTCTTGGGACAAATGCAAAGATGCTTTTATTACTAAATATTTTCCTCCAGCCAAAATCATCTCTCTCTATAACCTGAATATGAACTTTAAGCAACTTGATCATGAACATGTTGCGCAATCTTGGGAGAGAATGAAATTGATGCTGAGAAATTGTCCCACTCATGGTTTGAACTTGTTGATGATTATCCAAAAAAATTATGCTGGCTTGAATTTTGTTTCTCGAAATCTTTTGGATTCCGCCGCGAGTGGAACTTTTATGGAGATTACTTTGGGTGATGCTACTAAATTGCTTGATAATATTATGGCTAATTACTCCCAATGGCATACCGAAAGGTCACCTACTACCAAAAAGGTGAATGCCGTTGAGGAGATTAGCACTTTGAGTGATAAAGTTGATGCTCTTGTTAAGTTGGTTGCTAGTAAGAATGCTTCTATTGATTCCAATGATTTGCCTTTGTCTACTTTGATTGAACAAAATAGTGATCCTATAGATGTGAATTTTGTTTCTCGTAGCAATTTCAATAATAATGCTTATAGAGGGAACTTTAATGCTAGGCCTTATCCTGGAAATTCCTCTAATGTTTTTGGCAATCCTTATGGTACTTCTTCCCATAATAACCAAAGGATGTCCTCTGATTTTGAAAATAGTATGAAGGAATTTATCCATGCTCAAAAAGCGTTCAACACTTCGATAGAAGAAAAGTTGAAGAAGATTGATGATTTGTCTAAAAGTGTTGATAGACTTTCTCTTGATGTGGAAAATCTCAAGGAAAAACCTTTGCCTTCGAGAGTTGATATTAATGAATCTATTAAAGCTATGTATGTTTCTATTGATGAAAGTAAGAAGAGAACCGCTATGTTGAATGCTAAGCGGGAATTGCTTGAAAACGCATCTCTTACTAATTTTCGTAGCAATAAGGATGAGCATGTTAAGATGATTGGTGTGTCTTTTATTGATTCTTTGTTTAGTAAAGTTAATCTTCTTGAAAAGGAGACTGAAGAAGAGTCAACTTTAGATAGAGGGCATCTCCATGATTCGGAGGGTGAAAATCTTGCTGCTAAAATTGTTGAAAGTGGGTTTGAAGAGGTTAAAACTTTAGCTACCAATGCACCCACTATCTTGGATTGCCATGACTTTAATTATGATAGTTGTTCTTTGGTTGAGTGTATTTCTTTATTGCAATCTTTGTTGAACTCACCAAATGCTTATGAACAAAATAAGGCTTTTACCAAACATATTGTGGAAGCCTTAATGAAAGCTTTGGAAGAAAAACTTGAGTTAGAAATTTATATTCCTAGAAAGTTGTATGATGAGTGGGAGCCCACTATCAAAGTTAAGATTAAAAATTCTAAGTGCAATGCTTTGTGTGATTTGGGTGCAAGTGTTTCTACAATTCCAAAGTCTCTTTGTGATGTTCTCGGTTTTACCAATTTGGATGAGTGTTCTCTTAATTTGCATTTGGCGGATTCTACTATTAAAAAGCCATTGGGGAGGATCAATGATGTTCTTATTGTTCCAAATAGGAACTATGTACCCATGGACTTTACTGTTCTTGATATTGATTGCAATCCGTCTTGCCCTTTGATTCTTGGAAGACCGTTTTTACGCACTATTGGTGCGGTGATTGATATGAAAGAGGGAAATATAAAGTTTCAGTTTCCTTTAAAGAAAGGCATGGAACACTTCCTGAGGACCAAAATAAAACCGCCCTATGAATCCATTATGCGGGCCACCTATGGAGTAAAATCCAAGGATGACAATACTTGATGTATTGCTTTATGCCTAGCTAGGGGCGTAAAACGATAGCGCTTGTTGGGAGGCAACCCAACGAATAAAATAAATTTTTATTTTTCACTTTTTGGTTCTGTTCTTTTGATTATCCTTTATTTGCCTCTGTTTTGAGTTGGTTTTTATATTTTAATTAGTGTTTGTGCCAAGTAAGACCTTTGGGATGATGTGGATGCTTGTGAACGCAATTCTGTGAAAAACAGAAACTTTGGCGCCCAGTCCAGAATTTTTATCAATTCTTCAGAGCATCGAATGAGTCTGAATTTTTTACATGTGATTTATATACAAATTTTCCACGTTTTCCTAATGTTTCAGAATTTTTGGAGTTACAGAAGTATAGCTTTTCGACAGATTGCTACAGACTGTTCTGTTTTTGACAGATTCTGTTTTTGATGCATTGTTTGCTTGTTTTGATGAAACTATGGCTTGTATCGTGGGGTGCAAGCCATGGTAAAGTGAGAACACAGTACCTATAATGCAAAATAAAATTTGAATGGGTTTTGAACAGTACTTATAGTGGTAATTTGTTTGGTTATACTAACGGATCTCACGAAGGTTTTGTTGAGTTTTGTGTGATTGAAGTTTTCAAGTTTTGGGTGTGACGATGATGGATGAAGGAATGAAGAGATGCAAAAGCCTAAGCTTGGGGATGCCCAAGGTACCCCAAGGTAATATCCAAGGAGACTCAAGCATCTAAGCTTGGGGATGCCCCGGAAGGCATTCCCTCTTTCTTCTAACAACTATCGGTAACACACTTGAAGCTATATTTTTATTCATCACATGATATGTGTTTTGCTTGGAGCATCTTGTATGATATAAGTCTTTTATTTTTAGTTTATCACAATCATCACCTCTGAACACATTTGCTTGAGATAGCTTCACGTCATCATAATTTGTTAGAATTGCTCTTTGTGCTTCACTTAAATTTGTTGAGCTAGGTGGTTGCTCTAGTGCTTACCTTATATTTTTTTGAGCATGGTGGTGCATATGTTTTGAAGAAACTTGTTCTCTTGCTTCACTTATATATTTTTGAGAATGGTAGATATTTTTTAGAAATTTTGCTCTCATGCTTCACCTATATCTTTTTGAAAGTTTTGAAAATAGTTATGGTAAAGTGCACAAGCTATGAGCTTGGTCCCCATGTGATGAATATTCAAGTAGAATAATGAAAACTAGCATAAAATTTTTATGGGACATGAAAAACTTGATTCTTTGCAATAGTTTTGAGATATGTAGATGATGATATGTGAGTTATGTTCATGAGTAATTATGCTCTAGTATGAATAGTGATGTTAAGGTTTATGATTCCCTATGCTAGCACGAAAGTCAATAGTTATGGAATGAAGTTACATCCTACTTGTGGTGCATTATTCGGTGTTGGTTATGTTTTATGTGTGCATGTGCATCATTATGGTTTCTTAGTTGGCTGCTTCTCAATCTTTATGCTAGCCTCATTTGTACTAAGTGGGAATACTACTTGTGCATCCTTTACCTTAAACTTGTTTTGCCAATTGTGTCCACCATATCTACCTATATACGGTATTTCAATGCCGTCCTAAGTAAATTTGCATGTGCCATCTCTAAAAAATTTCAAAAATAATTTCTCTTTTGTGTGCCCGTATCGCTCATGAAGCGGTGAGGGGTGGCCAATGACTTTCATGTAGGATATGAAATTCTCACGATGAGTGTTTATTCACTTGTGATTGCACGAGAGTGTGGCGGTAAAAGTGATGCCCAGTCCCAAAATAAATTGAATTTCCTTGGAATGTGTTTGTATGGAGGGCACCCGTGAATACGGCTAGCCATGGATTGTGATAAGGAAAGGTGGTAAACAAAGTCCTTCGGATGTGAATGGAAAAAAGGGACATAAGTCTCAAAACCATGGAATGATGATGGGGAGCAAAAATTTTATTTTCTGTTTGGGAAGAGCCTATGATGTATCCAATGTAAAAAGTGTTGGGAACTCTAAGTCGTTCTCGTTGACGAGAAAAGCATGCCTCCCAAAATAATTTTTTCATCTCTTTTTAAAAAACTTGAGCTCGGGCACCTCTGTAAATCAATGCTTCCCTCTGCGAAGGGCCTTTCTATTTACTTTTATGTTGAGTCTCATCCTTCTCATTAAATCACCAACTAGGGGGTCATGTGATCATGTGTGTGCATGGAGTATGATTGATATTCGAGTGTGTTTCATGAATGGATCAATGATTGAGCATAACGGGCTAGGGATAATTTTCTTTAGCATTGTTATTTTGAAAGGCATGGTTGCTTGTTAGCATCACTTGAGTATTTATGTCTTCATATCAAACTATAAACTATTGCTTTGAATCATACAAGTCCTCATGTCTATGCTATGAAAATAATTTGAAGTATGTTGGGTAGCATTCCACAATCAAAAATATGTTTTATCACTTTCCTACTCGAGGACGAGCAGGAGTTAAGCTTGGGGATGCTTGATACGTCTCCAATGTATCTATTATTTTTGCTTGTTCGATGCTATGATATTATTATTCTTGGATGTTTTTATTATCATTTCATACATTTTATATCATTTTTCAGGACTAACCTATTAACTTAGTGCCACGTACCAGTTCCTGTTTTCTGCCCTGTTTTTGTTTCACAGAAAATCAATATCAGATAAGATCATATAGTCCTGAAACTTTTTGGAGATTTTTTTCTAGAGATAAGGATCAGCAGGAACTTGGAAGCCAAGGAAGAAACGACTGGAGGGCCCCACATGGCACCAGGGCGCACCCCAGGGGGGCGCCCTGGTGCCATGTGGGGCCCTCCCGGCTCCTTTTGCCCTACTTCCACCTCTATAAATTCAGAAGAATTCCAAAAACCCTAGGGGAGCCCACAAAATACTTTTTCCGCTGGCGCAAGCCTCTGTTCTCGCGAGATCCCATCTGGAGGCCTTCTACGGTACTCCGCCGGAAGGGGAACTCATCACGGAGGGGCTCTACATCAACCTTGCCGCCTCTCCGATGATGCGTGAGTAGTTCACCATAGACCTACGGGTCCGTAGGTAGTAGCTCGATGGCTCTCTCTCTGTTTGTGATTCTTAATAAAATGGTCTCCATGATCTTCATGGAGATCCATCCGATGTAATGACTTTGTGCGGTGTGTTTGTTGGGATCCGATGAATTGTGAGTTTATGATCAGATCTATCCTTGTTTATTTGAGTTCTTCTCTGATCTATTTTATGCATGATTTAGTATAGCCTTGTATTTCTTCTTTGAAGTTTTGGTTTGGTTTTGCCAACTAGATTAGATCTTCTTGCAATGGGAAGAGGTGCTCGGTAATGGGTTCGATCTTGCGGTGCTCAGTCCTAGTGACAGAAGGGGAGTTGACACGCAAGTATTGTTGCCATTAAGGATAATAAGTTGGGATGAATTCTTATTTGCGTTTATCTTGACTACATCATGTCATCGTTCTTAATGCATTACTTCGTTCTCTTGAACTTAATACACTAGATGCATGCTGGATAGCGGTCGATGTGTGAAGTCATAGTAGTAGATGCAGGCAGGAGTCGGTCTACTTGATTTGGATGTGATGCCTATATCATGATCATTGCCTTGGATAGCGTCATAATTATTTGCTTTTCTATTAATTGCCCAACAGTAATTTGTTTACCCACTGTATGCTATTTTCTTGAGAGATGCCTCTAGTGAACTCTACGGCCCCCGGGTCTACTTTTATCATAAGATCTATCTTGTTTACTTATACAAAAATACCAAAAATACTTGCTGCACTTTTTTTAATCTTTTATTTATTTTTCAATCTATCAATCTATCATATACCTTTTAATCTCGTTACTTGACCGCCGAGAGATTGACAACCTCTCGTTTGCGTTGGGTGCGAGGGTTTGCGTTTTGTGTGTCGGTGCTGTTTACGTGGTGTTGCTTGGTTCTCCTACTGGATTGATAACCTTGGTTTCTTAACTGAGGGAAATACTTAGTCTACTGTGCTGCATCATCCTCTCCTCTTCGGGGATAAAAATCCAACGTAGTCTACAAGTAGCAACCGGCTCCGAGACCGGCGCCGATGCTGGTGAATTAGCCGGTATAGAACCAAAACCGACGAGGATACGGCACCCAAACCAGCTCGGCACTACTAGACTGGTGGTCACGGCGGTGGACCCCAGCAATTTCGAGCCAACAGAGCCTGCGGAAGCACGCATGTGCTACGGCAATCAAGTAGGCTGCATCCTACGGGAAACCGCCACCATCAACGATGAAAAATTAAAGAAGATACCAAATATGGAGCACTCCCTCCTTAAGAAGCTTCACCAGAGATTCTTGTTCCCGGGCTAGGATGAAATCAAATATATGCAACCGTGGCAAGACCCGGCAATGAAGAAGATAAACAGGCGCGCCATGGGCAAGTTTAGGGGCGCGTTGTTCGCCTGGAAAGTAAGGGTGAAACAACGGATCATCAGAAAAAAGGAACCCTACTCCGAGATTGTAAAGGATAATCCGATAATTACGGAAGAATAGTTCAAAATATTCAAAAAGACTTGCGTTGCCGAAGCTGCCAAAGAAAAGTCAGAGTACATGAAGGGGCTGCCAGAGAGGAACATGGGGTGCCACCACCTCGGAAGACGTGGTTACGCGGGGAAGAGGCCCATATGGGCCAAGGAGGACGCGGAACGCGAAAGTCTGGGGATCCCAGACCCCTTGGCGGAGTTCACCGTCCCGCAGGAGCATGACGTCATCAGGGCCCGGTACCATTGGGACCCAGTCAACAAGGTTTTTGAAACGGACGCGGTCACGAAGGAGTTCATGAGACTGCTGGTAATTATGAATTTACCCCCTAATTTTAGCTTCTGATCAATTCGACTGCATGTTTAGTCACATTTGTAAACGATCCACGTTCCTTTTGCAGAAAGAGCAGCACAGGATTGCATCCAAAAGTGACTCGCCGTCTGAGGCGTTGGCGAGGCCCAAGTGGGACAGCCCATTCAACCGGGCCTTCAACATATTGAAAAGACTCCCGATGGACACTCGGCCGTCGTATGGACGTGTGCACGGCGTCAGAGACGGCACCACGTGGAAGCACTACTACCGTGAGAACACCGTGGAGAGAAAGCAAAGATGGAGGTTAAACGAAGAAAACATCGACAAGAAGGTTGAGATTGCGGTTCCTAAGAAAGCAGCTGAGACCAAAGAAGAGTCAGTCAAAGCAGCGGTAGCTGCCGCAAGAGAGAAAATGGCAGCTTCGTATAGTGCCTTCCTTCCGGCTGTCATCGATTGGAGCAGGAAAAATCCAGATAAAGAGGCAGCGGACTTTCCCCTTTCCAACTTCTTCGGGAGTAGCTCATTTAGCGTTGCACCAGCACCTGCTCACACAACCGCACCTGCTCCCGCACCTACTCATAGCAGCCCGTCCTCCATCTCCGGCGTGCTCGGCGAGGCTTCGTCTTTGGCTGAGCTCGACGCCCTCACGGTAACTACCTGTCACACTGGCCCTCTTCAATATATGTATAATCTCCCATTTCCGTTGCCTTTCGGATGTCTCACATCGCAGACAAATCTTTGCAGGCCGACGTAACCCCGTGCACCATACTGTACACCATCAGTGGCCAGAAGGTGGACGTGGGAAAGGCGACGATAGTGAAGCCGAAGGAACAATTGTTCCACAGCTGGCCGATCCCCCCTGACGTCTTCAAGGTTTCCGTGGCCAGTGTCAAACTGGGCCACAAGAATTTGGCTCCTCCGGTAGCACTAGGGGGAGATGACGACGAGACCCCGTGGTGGCTTGGCGATTGCAAGAGTTGGGTCCTGTTGTGGCCGAAGAGTCTGCTTCGTCTGGAGGCGGCCGGGAGCACACCCATGACCAAGCAGCCTCAGCAAGGTATGAACACCAACACCCCACCTACCCAATTAGCATCACCTGTTGTGCCGGGTGATAGCGGACGGCGTGTGGAAGAGGCTCCATTAGTGGCTGATGATGTCGCCGCCGTCGAAGAAGCAATGCATGATGCCATGGACGAGGATGATGACCCTCTACGGTATCTCAATACCGGCGCCTATGATGACGGAGGATTGATGGCTCAGCAGTATGACTCAGGGTTTGAGCGTGATGAGTTGATGCCTGAATTGCCGGAGGATGAATGTATGATAGGCTCACTTCCGGTAGCAAAGAAGCATAGGAAGAGACCGAAGAAAGGCCGAAATGGCGGCAAAGCTACTTCTATGAGCCAGCCGCCTCCGTAGCCTCGGGTTGAAGACCGTATACCTATCAAAGATGCACTGAAATACCATATCCCCGGTCATCTGATCCTAACTAAGGAAGTGGCAGAGGCCATAGATGGCGATCTAAGGAGACTTCATGACGATGTGCTGCGGAGAGAGAAAAGCCTTATCGCCTCGAAAAATCCAGGATACCCGCTCTACGTGGTTAACGTGCCGCAGCAAAGGTTGTACGTCCAGACATTCCCCGTGGAAAAGTTCTTCCTTCGATTCGATTACATCTTCGACATGTTTCACTTGACAAAGCTGGATTTTACGTTTGTCCGCCTTCTTGCCTTGTACATGAACTACATCATCAGGATTGAGCGAATACCTTATATCTGTGTCGCTGACCCATACTTTATGCACGAGGGATTCTTGGCAGTCTGCCCAGCGCACCGTGAATACGCGAGGAACTACATCGCTGATTTCATGGTCGGCAATAAGGACAAGGAGACGATTCTCCTGCCTTATCATCCCATGTAAGTCATCCACGGATATCCTTCCTTCGATTTCAATCATTCATTTGCACGCGTGGAGGCTAATTTGAGGTGTACTTATTTTGCACAGCGACGGGCGCGCCGTCCTCATCATCCTTTACCCCCGATTCTCCCACGCTCTTTACTTGGACTCGTCGAAGAACTTGAAGAAAAAGGATTACACCCACATCAAGTCTGTTCTCGACAGTGCTATCTTAAGGTACGGCCTACGGGGTGGAGAGATCATGACCAGGAAGACAAGGAACGGCGCGCCCTGCTTCGGCCATAAGACCGACTTCTGGTGCATCCAGCAACCGAGAGGTACTCTCAGTGATGGATTCTATGTCCTCCACCACATGCTGGAGTACAGACGGGATCGCCAGAACCTTCGCATGTCACCTACATCCAGCGATGCTGATATTCTGCAATGGGCAAAGAAACTAGGAAATGTCCCGGATCATCGACTCTGAGCTGAGTTCTATCACATCCAGCGTGAACTTGCCCAAATCATCATGAAGGAGTTCCTCGAAAAACAGGGATGTTCTACGAAGAAGGGCAAATGTCGCGGGAAGACATCCGAACACGCATAGCCGCTCAGCGTCTCGATATGAAGCCTTTCACTTTGCTCGGGGACTTCCTCCCTGATTTGGAAGGATGGCACGACATGTTGGAGTGATTGACGATATATGACAATGTGTCCATTTAGTCACTACTTTCTCTATGACAAAACTTTGAGTTATGCACGACGAAACTTTGTGATGTAATTAAACTGTCCTCCTCAACTAGCGAAGATCACTCTAGTTAGGGCATATTGGGTACGATGAACTTTGTTATTTATGCTTATGATATGTTGCTTCTATTTTTGCTAACACTGTCTCTTTCTGTTGCTCAACTATATATGTTGCATTTTTCGGGCAGCAGCCACAGAGGGTTCGATAGCAGAGCCGAAGCGGAAGATAGTTACTTAAGGTTGACGCTAGCGCGAGAGAGGGATCAGAACCGGCGCCTCAAAAACTACTACATTATCGCGCTCTTTCTCATAGTGATCGCTCTTCTCTTCTATATCTTTGTTTAGATATAGATGATGAAACATGTGTATGTGATGACCATGCAGTTGCTTGTATTCGAGACATGTCACTTAACTTGTATCGCTATATTGTGATTATGATGAGACGACGACATGATTTGTGTTGGATGATATGTTGAGACTATTATTTTATGATATGATGAGCATATTGCATGTTTATGATATGATTAGAATACTGTATAAAACCTGTACAAAGACATCGCAAATACGTAGCAAAAAAAATGTGAAAATATAGCAGCAGCGTTCTTTAGCAGGAAGCAGTAGCGCCGTACTCAAGCGCTGCAGCTAATTAGCAGTAGCGCCGTACTGGAAAATGCTACTGCTATGCTACTTAGCAGTAGCGCGGGCGAGGACAGCGCTACTGCTAAGTAGGTATAGCAGTAGCGCGGGACAAAGAATGCTACTGCTACAAGTTAGCTGTAGCGCCTTACTAGTAGCGCTGTGGCCTGCGCTACTGATAGGCATTTTACCTGCGCTACTGCTAGGCTTTTCCCTAGTAGTGGCATGGCACCAGGGCGCGCCCCAGGGGGGGTGCGCCCAAGTGCCATGTGGCCCCCCTGGCCCCTTTTGTCCTACTTCCACCTCTATAAATTCAGAAGAATTCCAAAAACCCTAGGGGAGCAGAAAAATACTTTTTCCGCCATCGCAAGCCTCTGTTCTCGCGATGCTAGAGTTAAGCTTGGGGATGCTTGATACGTCTCCAACGTATCTTTTATTTTCGCTTGTTCCATGCTATGATATTATTATTCTTGGATGTTTTTAATACCATTTCATATATTTTTATATCATTTTTGGGAACTAACCTATTAACTTAGTGCCTTGTGCCAGTTCCTGTTTTCTGCCCTGTTTTTGTTTTACAGAAAATCAATATCAGATAAGATCAAATCGTCCCGAAACTTTTTGGGGATTTTTTTCTGGAGATATGGATCAACGTCAACTTGGAAGCCAAGGAAGAAGCTTCTAGAGGGGGCAACATGGCACCAGGGCGCGCCCCAGGGGGGCGCGCCCAAGTGCCCCCTGGCCCCCCTGGCCCCTTTTGCCCTACTTCCACCTCTATAAATTCAGAAGAATTCCAAAAACCCTAGGGGAGCAGAAAAATACTCATTCCGCCGCCGCAAGCCTCTGCTCTCGCGAGATCCCATCTGGAGGCCTTCTCCGGTACTCTGCCGGAGGGGGAACTCATCACGGAGGGGCTCTACATCATCCTTGCCGCCTCTCCGATGATGCGTGAGTAGTTCACCATAGACCTACGGGTCTGTAGGTAGTAGCTAGATGGCTCTCTCTCTCTCTCTCTCTCTCTCTCTCTCTCTCTCTCTCTCTCTTTGTGTTTCTCAATACAATGGTCTCCATGATCTTCATGGAGATCCATCCGATGTAATGACTTTGTGCGGTGTGTTTGTAGGGATCCGATGAATTGTGAGTTTATGATCAGATCTATCCTTGTTTTATTTGAGTTCTTCTCTAATCTCTTTTATGCATGATCTATAATAGCCTTTTATTTCTTATCCGAAGTTTTGGTTTGGTTTGGCCAACTAGATTGGATCTTCTTGCAATGGGAAGAGGTGCTCGGTAATGGGTTCGATCTTGCGGTGCTTAGTCCTAGTGACAGAAGGGGAGTTGACACGCATGTATTGTTGCCATTAAGGATAGCAAGTTGGGATGAATTCTTATTTGCGTTTATCTTGACTACATCATGTCATCATTCTTTATGCATTACTTCGTTCTTATGGAATTAATACACTAGATGCATGCTGGATAGCGGTCGATGTGTGAAGTAATAGTAGTAGATGCAGGCAGTAGTCGGCCTACTTGTTTTGGATGTGATGCCTATATCATGATCATTGCCTTGGATAGCATCATAATTATTTGCTTTTCTATCAATTGCCCAACAGTAATTTGTTTACCCACCGAATGCTATTTTCTTGAGAGATGCCTCTAGTGAACTCTACGGCCCCCGGGTCTACTTTTATCATAAGATCTATCTTGTTTTACTTATACAAAAATACCAAAAATATTTGTTGAATACTTTTATATTTTATTTATTTATCAATCTATCAATCTATCAGATACCTTTTAATCTCATTACTTGACAGCCGAGAGATTGACAACCTCTCGTTTGCGTTGGGTGCGAGGGTTTGCGTTTTGTGTGTAGGTGATGTTTACGTGGTGTTGCTTGGTTCTCCTAATGGATTGATAACCTTGGTTTCTTAACTGAGGTAAATACTTACTCTACTGTGCTGCATCATCCTCTCCTCTTCGGGGATAAAAATCCAACGCAGTCTACAAGTAGCAAGCGCCGGCGGCGGGCCTTCGTAGCTGCAGACAGGCACGGGGCATTTGTAGGGCGCGAGCAGACACATGCTTTGGTGATCGGCGAGCTTGTGGTAAGTGACGTGGAGCCCACAGCCTTCATGCGGGCAATCCACCCTCACTGAGGAGAGGACGGCATCCATCGGCGTGTTGCGCACCTCGAAGCCGCCGCCGCGCTCGCAGTTCTGGCACTGCCGCTGGTTCCCAGGGCGCTCGCCGCGGTAGTCTGCGCAGGCCAGGTGCCCTCCCTTGCATTGAACAAATCAATCGAACAACACATCAATCAAGCAACCTGCACCTTGCTCGATCAGCCGAACGGACGAGGTGTATTCGAACCTCGTACACTGGAGGCGTCAAGGGGCGGAGGCACAAGAGGCAGTGGAGCAACGTGAGGTCCATAGAGACCTGCATCGCCGGGTCCTGTTCCATCGGCATGATGCCGCCCTCCTCTTGCACCACCTTCTCAAGCTTTAGGGCCGGGGCATTAGAAAGTTTTACCATGACATATTCATACTACTTCAAGGTGCATTAAATAAACACATGCAAGTATCAAAAGGAAAGTCACGGCATGCATGCATGCGTTGTAATTAATGCATCGGTAAACACAAATTATTGAAATATATCGAGTGCACTGCTTTGATGTGTCGCGTCAACTAGTACAACAAGGAGAAGCTTGATTACAACGCCCTCTCCCTCCCCCATGAGCGTGGTGGCTCGCAGGACTAGGAGAAGCTTTTGCTACACGCTCTCCCTCCCGCACGTGGTGGACATGCAGCAGTTCATTCGGTGTCAGATGGCTAGAAGCATACTAGTACTCCACTATAGTAGTACCATCATTGTTCGACTTCCCGAAGAGGCGAAGAGCCAAGCGCAACTCGAACGCTCGCATGGCAGTTTCATGTGTAGGGAAGGTAGTAGTAACATAGTCTAGGATAGCATGTACCATGCCTCTAAGCTTAAAATCGTTGGAGTCGCCTCCATGCTATGAGGCCGCCTCAAAGCATTTTTTGATTAAAATAGTCTTCTGGCCCTACCTGTCATCCTCGTGATTGTAGTTTGCACGCTGATCTGGTCAAGAGAGGAATATATATTTTAATTTGTGGTGGGGTAAATGTTAGAGGTTGCAGCAAATATTGTACACTGCGGGTCTTTTAGCCAAGTTTAGAGGCAAGCATGTGGGGCCCGTGTTAGAGGCAGTGCTGCCTCCAAACACTCGAGGTGCTCTCCACTGTAACAAGTTTACCATCACATGTTCATACTTCAAGGTGCATTAAATCAACACATGCAAGGATCAACAGGAAACTCACGGCATGCATGCATTGTAATTAATGCATAGGTAAACACAACTTTTTGAGAAAATCATGCTATGATATGTCGCGTCAACTCGTACAACAAGGAGAAGCTTGATTACTAGTATGACCTCTCCCTCACCCATGCGCGCGGTGGCTCGCAGACGAGGAGAAGCTTTTGCTTACAACAAGCTCTCCCTCCCCCACGCGGTGGACATGCATCAGTTGATTCCGTACTGTAGAAGTAGTAACATCATTGTTCGACTTCTTGAAGAGGCGAAGATCCAAGCGCAACCTGAACGTGGCAGTTGCGAACGCTCGCGTGGCAGTCTTATGTGTAGGGGAGGGGTGTGGTGTGGCAGTTTTGTGGCAATTCTTTTCTATTGATGTTTGCGTCCAATATATAGGTGTCACCATCGGATGCAGATCTTATGGTTATTGTGGCGATTACTAGTTATAGTCATCTTACGAAAATCAAATAATCCCAAAACAAACCCGACCACGTTTCTTGTTTCTATGCATGAATAGGAATCAACCAATAAGAGACGTGGGCAGTATATGTTTTTAATGCCTTGAGACGTACCTAGCACGGCATGCAGCGGTCAGTTCATTGCATGCAATGGTATTAATTAGCAAATAAATATTAAGTTCTCTCGTTTTCCTCTCCGCCTTGGTCGCGGTGCACAATGTAGTAGTACTACTATTGACTAGTCTCTTTTTGACACGCATTTACGTTGATACGGCTTGAATGCCAACAAGGGAGAGGGTAGCGGTTCCCGAAACATTGAACGGTCAATGATGCATCCTCATTCAATTAGCATGCAGAGGGAACTAATTGGAGAAGCAGAATGGAGCCAGCACGATGTGAATGCAACGCAGTTTGGACTCTCATATAAAGGTGCCCCACTGATACGTCTCCGTCGTATCTACTTTTCCAAACACTTTGGCTCTAGTTTTGGACTCTAATTTGCATGATTTGAATGGAACTAACCCGGACTGACGCTGTTTTCAGCAGAATTGCCATGGTGTTGTTTTTGTGCAGAAATCAAAGTTCTTAGAATTGAACGAAACTTTCTGTAGATTTTTTAAGGAATATATAATGAATTATGGAGCCAAGACCCACTACAGAGGGGGCCCCAGGTGGCCACATGGCACCTGGGCATGCCCCCTGGGGCGCGTGTGGCACCCCGGCTCAGAGGGACCGGAACGCCCCGTATTCCAGCCCAGAAATCAAGTCTTCTGGAATACGGCACTGCTTGGCATAGAACAAATCAGCTCTTATTACAAACGATAAGGGTACAAAGGTCTGCAATGACAAGGATTACAACGGCACGGCGACACTACGCCTGCCAAGATAGCTCTATGCTAGCAGCGGAACAACTAGTAGCAGCGGAACGACGACGACGGTGGTGAACTCCACTCCACAGGGACTCTGGATGGGACACGGTCTAGCTCACACGAAAGGAGTCCTCGACAAGCAATAAATCACGGCATCACCTGCAAACTGGCATGAGACGCAAGGTGAGTACTTTGAATGTACTCGCGAGCTCACAACAACCAAAAGCATCAAGGCAAAACAACAACATAGCATTAACAAGTTAACTATTAACAACTACTATGATGTGGAAGCAAATATTAATCAAGATATGGTAAGGCTAGAATTACTGAGGAACCAACATATTAGGACACAAGAACCATCTCACTCTTGGCTATCCGGCCAAGCCACATATCACCTCGATCACCTCGTGATCAATGTAACCTCGTGATCACCGCGGGATCACACCACCATCCAATGATCATTTTCAAGATCATCCCAATGTCAACATCGGCAATCCTGCCAAGCTGTTACTTGCTCACAAATAAATATATGCCCTCATATAAGTCATTAGAAGTCATTCCGTCATCGTGAGTATTGATCACACTGTGTGACCTACAATGAACTGTGTCCATGACCGAGGACGCGGCTATCGATAGATTATACACTCTGCAGAGGTTAGTACACTGTACCCACACCACAGAACTCATGGCCTCGTGCTCCCATTCGGGTGGACCAACGACATTCCGACAAAACCAATCTATTGCATGACACTCTCCCGGCCACTCCGACACACTCCCCTTTGGGCTGTGTCCTGGGTGGCCCCGATGCCAACTCTTGACATCCTGCCACCTCGTGGCTGCCACCGTCGTGGCCAAACAAAAATATTGTCCCCATCGAGGACCCCCGGGTACAACACAACTCGGGCACACAAGGTTATGACCGCCTATCGGGCCAGGGGAGCGCGCGCACATAACCTTCCCTAGTTGGAGGCACCAGCGAGAGGCATGACAATAGACCGAATTAGGGCCTCCCCATCCAGGCAAGTGTGGCTGCACTGGTGAGTTCGATTCGATGGCACCAGATCAACGAAATGATAGAATTTGTCCCCAAGGTATATCTGCGACAGAACTGTTACTCCAATATCATAGCTCAACCTGTGATCCAAGTCATAGCAATAAACAACCAATAATCCATAGAATAGTATAGCCAAGATTATTATCATCAAATCCAATATTCAATATGATTATGATGAAAGCATAAATATTATTACGGGCAATCCAATATCAACATGTCATCCTCAATCTGCCAACATAAGTCCTAGAAATCCAAGCATCATCATGGCAGTAGCAAGAATCAAATAATATTCCAAGAAATGTCATGAATAAATAATATTTAACTAATGCAGTATTAAGCAAATTTAATTCAAATAACCATGACATTGCATTGCAATTATGCAAATGGAGGGTGTGCCTTGCCTTGCTCCAAAAGAGAGGGGAAGAGCTCCTGGTCTACCCCAACACACCACAAGCACTCTGAAAATATTTTTGCAAGCAATTATAAATATCACATAATGCAAATACTTTTGTCCAAAAATTCTAGACAAAAGAGAAAAATACCAAATTCTACCAGAAAATAGAGGATCTCAACTGAAAAAAAATACTGCAAAAAGATTCAGTTCATTTGGACTTATAGTTTAGGAGATATTCATGGTCAAAGTTCTGGTCAAACTGGATTTAAAATGAATTTCTAGAAAACCTCCAGAGGCTGACGTCGAAGGCGTATTCCTGGAATACGCTTTCACTTGAAAACGGTTCGGAGGGCGCCGGAGTGACTGACTGGTGGGGCCGGCTGGAGTGTTTAAAAGAGAGAGAGGGAGAGGCAGAGCACGGCAGGGCTCACCGGCGATGGACGGCGGTGAGGAGACCCCGGAGGGGCTGGGCGACGACAGGGATGGAACGGGAGGACGCCGCCGAGCATGCCCGTACCCGTGGTGCAACGAATGGTGGTCGGATGACGTCGGAATCGAGCTCTCCGGCGGCGACGAGCTTCTGGCGCCGGCGAGATCGAAGATTCCGGCAGTAATCCGGGCAATGGATGGGTGGGGAAGAACCAGGAGAACACCACGAGCTCGATGGCGGCGTTGGATATGGCGGAGGGGCACTGGAGCGAACTCGAGGAGGAGAGGGCCGAACGGCGGAGCCGTGGCCGGAGAGGAGGAAGAAGAAGGCCCTGGCTTGGTTCTATGGCTCTGGAGTGCAATGGAGAGGTGGTGGAGGTGGGTAGTGAGGAGAGGCTGGCTAGGGGCTGCTTAAATAGGTGGGGAAGGACGAGCGCGGGCCGGTTGCCGCCGCGGCCAGAAGAACAAGCCCCGGCGAGGCGACAAACACCAGCGGCTCTAACAGAGAGCTTGGGTGATGGAGGGGGAAGAGACTGAAGAGCGGGCCAGCACGCGGGGAGGCAGGAGGAGCAGGGCACGCGTGGGCGGGCCAGTCAGGCACGCGCGGCCACTGTTCCCGCATGCGCTCGGGCGTTTGGCTCGGTCCGGCGAGCTCCTAGCGGGGAAGAATGGACCAGGGCGGCGTGGAGGAACTGGGGGAGGACTGCGGCACCCTCGGACGAGCGGACGCGGCCGAGAAGAGGCCCGTAGCTCGGCGACGCCTAGAGCGCGCTCGCTGCACGCAGAGCACGCGCGACCGCGTGCCCACAGTGCGGTCACTGCGAGCACGGCTAAGGAGAGGGCACGTAGGCCAGGGAAGAGTTTTCCACCATGTAAACCTTAAGTCAGGGGACCCTACTGAGGTGATGTCTCGACTAAAGCCACTTTGAATGGATGGGATGGATCAAGTAAAGTTTGCTGTAGCTAACTTGGGGTAGAAGCTGTGGTAAAAATACTTGATCATTGAGCCAGAAACAATGTCACAGGGGTTTAGGGGAGAAAGGACTACCATCCTGTGAATTTTGAGAAGATTTGGAGAAGATTTGAAGGTAGTTGCTTTGCAACAGCAAAAACAACACAGAAACTGGATCTGGATGTTGCACTCACATGGAGTGTGGGATTGAGCTGACATTTGGCACAGGATGATTATATGGATATAAGAAGCCACTGTAAAAATTTCACACCATTTGGCCAAGCCAAAATGGTACTTTCTCCACAATGGACTCCCCTGGCCAAAAACTTAGAAAAATTATTGAGAATTATTGGTTTGATGGAATGAGCTAAAATTTGGTGGAGGGAAAGTTTATGGGTATGATAGTGTCCTGGTAAATTTTCAGCAATAATGAAGCAATATGAAATATGGTTGCTTCACACACTGAAAATATGACCAGAAGCCAAGAATTGAAGGTGTGCTCATATAGTTTGTTGGATGGATCTGAAATTTTGTGGAGTGGGATTATTTGAGCACCTGGAGGGCTTCGAAAAATTTCAGCTCAAATAGATACTCCTAGCTAGTACTTCCTTCACAAAGCTTCTCTCTGGACAGAAACTTTGGAAATTTGCTAAGGAAGATTGGCTAGGCAAATGGAGCTGAATTTTGTCATGTAGCAATGATTTGGATAGTAAAGAGTGCCCAAAAAGTTTGAGGGCAATCAAGAAAATATATATGACACTTCCTTCTCAAAGTGCCATACTGGACAGAATGAGAAATGAATATTTCTGGATTATTTTTGGAGCTAGGCAAGGAAAAGTTTGGACATATCTGGGGATTATATGGTCCAAAGAATTTATGAGAATTATTTGAGAATATTGTGGAAGACATAAGTGTAGGTTGCTTCACAACCTAGGTCAGACAGGATTATTCCTTTAATACGAAAAAGGAATATTCCCTAAGAAAAGAACTTTGGGATAGGGTTAGAAGGGAAATGCCATGATCTTGGGAGAGATACCAAGATGATGCACCACTTGGGAAGGAGAAGAAATGATGATCTCCCAGGTTACAAGTCCACAGAACTGCTCCAAAAAGAAAACTAGAGAAAAAACCAAAGAAAAAGAAAGGGCCAAAAATCGGGGTGTTACAGCGCGTCCAAGTGCCATGTGGGCCCCTGGTGGCCCTCCTGACCCTAACTCGAAGCCTATAAAATCACATCTTCGGAGAAAAAAATGAGAGAGGAAGAATTATTGCGTTTCACGAGACGGAACCGCCGCCACCCCATGTTCTTTATCGGGAGGCCAGATCTGGAGCCCGTTTGGGGCTCCAGAGAGGGGGATCTTCGATCTTCGTCATCACCAACCTCTCTTCATCGCCAATCCCATGATGCTCCTCACCGGGAGTGAGTAATTCCTTCGTAGGCTCGCTGGTCGGTGTAGGGGTTGGATGAGATCGATCATGTAATCGAGTTAGTTTTGTTAGGGCTTGATCCCTAGTATCCACTATGTTCTGAGATTGATGTTGCTATGACTTTGCTATGCTAAATGCTTGTCACTAGGGCCCGAGTGCCATGATTTCAGATCTGAACCGTTTATGTTTTCATGAATATATTTGTGTTCTTGATCCGATCTTGCAAGTCGTATGCACCTGCTACCTGTTATGATCCGCATACCCCAGGGTGACAATAACTAGGATTCTTTCCGGTGATTACCGTAGTTTGAGGAGTTCATGTATTCACTATGTGTTAATGCTTTGTTCTGGTTCTCTATTAAAAGGAGGCCTTAATATCCCTTAGTTTGCTTATGGACCCCGCTGCCACGGGAGGGTAGGACAAAAGATGTCATGCAAGTTCTTTTCCATAAGCACGTATGACTATTTACGGAATGCATGCCTACATTGTATTGACGAACTGGAGCTAGTTCTGTGTCGCCCTAGGTTATAACTGCTATATGACCGATATCATCCAACACACCCATCATCACCGATCCAGTGCCTACGAGTTTCCACTTATTGATACTTGCTAAGTTACTACTGTTGCTGCTACTGTTACACTTGCTACAAATCTGCTATTGTTACTGTTACCGTTACTATCGCTACTTTTGCCGCTTGCTATCAAACTATCATATTATCTTTCTACTAATCACTTTGCTGCAGATATTTAGTCTCCAGGTGTGGTTGAATTGACAACTCAACTGCTAATACTTCCAAGTATTCTTTGGCTCCCCTTATGTCGAATCAATAAATTTGGGTAGAATACTCTACCCTCAAAAACTGTAGCAATCCCCTATACTTGTGGGTTATCAAGACCTTTTTCTGGCGCCGTTGCCGGGGAGCATTGCAATATTTTTGAAGTCACTTGGAATTTATATCTGTTTGTCACTATGAAGAATCTTAAGGATGATAGAACCAAGATCGTTCCCTCTACTACGAGGGGAGGTAAGGAACTGCCATCTAGCTCTGCACTTGATTCACCATCTGTTTTGAGTAAGCTTGCAACACCACCACCTGTTATGAATTCTGCTATGTCTCATGTTATTGATGATGCTACTTCTGCTATGAATGATGCTTTGAATGATGCTACGAATGATACTACTTCTGCTTTGAATGATGCTATTGATGATGGCTAGTACTATGCTAGATAATATTGTGCCACTTGGTGAATTTCTTGATTAACAACTTGCTAAAGCTAGAGAAATTGAGAAAGCCAAGAGTGCTAAAACTCTTTAGAATCTCGATTCACCTTTATTGCTTCGTCCTGTTGTCAGAGCTGAAATACCTGATGAACATTGCTTAGATAAAGAATCTGCTTTAGCTATTCTTGATTGCAATAGTAGAGAAGAAGCTTTAGAATTGCTTGCTGTGTTGAAAGAAAAATCTATGAGGGAGAGGATGAAGTGTGATCCTAAGTTTGCTACCTCTCCCATATTTATCACTGATAAGGATTATGAGTTCTCTGTTGATCCTGAGTTAATTACTGTGGTTGAGTCTGATCCTTTCTATGGTACTGAATCTGAAACTGTTGTGACACATCTTACTAAGTTGAATGATATTGCTACTCTGTTTGCTCATGAGGAAAAGATTCGTTACTGCTATATTCTTAAGTTGTTCCCTTTTTCATTAAAGGGAGATCCTAAAGCTTGGTACAATACTCTTTCTCCTGGTTGTGTGCGTAGTCCCCAGGATATGATTTACTAGTTCTCTGAAAAATATTTCCCTGCTCATAAGAAACAAGTTGCCTTGCAGGAAATATTTAACTTTGTGTAGGTTGAAGAAGAGAGTCTCCCACAAGCTTGGGGGAGGCTTCTCCAGCTACTTAATGCTTTGCCAGATCATCCTTTGAAGAAAAATGAAATATTTGATATCTTCTATAATGGTATAAATGATGCTTCTAGGGACTACCTAGACAGTTGTGCTGGTTGTGTTTTCAGGGAACAAACCATTAATCAAGCGGAGGAATTATTAATGAATATATTGAAGAATGATAGTGATTGGACACTTCCTGAAGCACCTCCTGAACCTACTCCAAAGAAGACGGGTATTCTATTTCTTAGTCCCAAAGATATGCATGAAGCAAAGAAATGTATGAGGGAAAAAGGTATTAAAGCTGAAGATGTTAAGAATTTACCACCTATTGAAGAAATACATGGGCTCAATGCACCACCACCACCACAGGTGGTAGAGGTAAATTCTTTGTTAAAGTTCAATGAAAATGATGTCCCTTATGGTAAAACTCCTCATCAATGCTATTATGAGTTTGACAATTATATTGGTAAGCAAAATTATTTCAATGCTCGTGTTATGAAACAGCTAGAACATAATGCTCATGCCATTGATCGTTTGAGTGATTTATTGTTTAGAATTGTCAATGATGTGAAAGGAGTTAGTAAGCATGCTTCTATGGTTCAAACTCAGTTAGAACAAGTTGCTAAATCTCAAAGTGATTTGCTTTATGACATGAATAGAAATATGCATGATCATGCTGTTAGAGTTATGACTAGGGGTGGTAGAATGACCCAGGAGCCTCTATATCCTGAGGGACACCCCAAGAGAGTTGAACAAGACTCTGAGAGAGCTACTATAGATGCTCCTAGTTCTTCTAAAAAGAAGAAGAAAAAGAGAAATGATAAGACTTTGCATGCTTCTAGTGAACCAGAGGTAGAAAAACCTCCTGATGTTAATCTTGATGTTTCTATTTCTGATGCTGAAACACAATCAGGTGATGAACATACACCTGATGCTACTAATGAGGTTCTTGCAGATACTCAGCCAGAAAATGCTGGAGAGACAGATAATGATATTGATATTGAACCTGCTGAGGATCTTGATAACCCACCGCCTAAGAACAAAAGGTATGAGAAAAAGGACTTTGTTGCTAGAAAGCATGGTAGGGAAAGAGAACCATGGGTTCAAAAGCCTATGCCTTTTCGTCCTAAACCTTCCAAGAGTAAGGATGAGGAAGACTTTGATCGCTTTGTTGAAATTCTTAGACCTGTTGTTTTACGTACTCGCTTGATTGATATGTTGAAAATGCCTCCTTATGCAAAGTATATGAAAGATATTGTTACAAACAAAAGAAAGATTCCTGAGGCTGAAATTTCTACTATGCTTGCTAATTATTCTTTTAAGGATGGTGTGCCTAAGAAATTGGGAGACCCAGGTATACCAACTATACCTTGTTCCATTAAAAGAAATTATGTTAGAACTACCTTATGTGATTTGGGAGCTGGTGTTAGTGTTATGCCTCTCTCTTTATATAAAAGACTTGATTTGAACAAACTCACTCCTACTGAGATTTCTTTCTGATGGCTGACAAGTCAACAGCCATTCCTATCGGTATTTGTGAGGACGTGCCCGTTGTGGTTGCAAACGTTACTATCTTAACAGACTTTGTTATACTTGATATGCCCGAGGATGACAACTTGTCGATTATCCTTGGAAGACCCTTCTTGAACACTGCAGGAGCTGTTATTGATTGCAACAAAAGCAAAGTCACTTTTCATTTCAATGGTAATGAGCACACGGTGCATTTTCCGAAGAAACAATTTCAAGTGAATGGTATTAATCTTATCGGAAAAACTCCTACTATCACTATTGGAAGCTTTCAACTACCTATTCCTACTGTCAAAAAGAAATACGAAATAATTATGGTAGGGGATATGCCTGTCCCCATTGAGGTAACATAGTGTTTTCGCGAAAATTCTTCGGTTTCATGTTAATTGAAAGGGGTTATTAATAAGACTTGATCAACCTTATTAATGGATTCTTTTTGAGAGGCATGAGATTGATGAATTTAGCAAGCACAACTTTTTGTACCAATCTTTTATTCATTGTTTTTATTAGTTAAATAAAATAAAATGCCATGTTTTTCCTGTTTTCTGAATTTTCCGTGCAATAAAAAGTGCCCAGAAATGAAAGTGCTCAGAATGTCCTGAAATTTTTTACATGAATTTTTATATATTATATTAAAAATTTTGGCACAAAAATTGTAGCCGTGGAGCACTCCTGGTGGCCACATGGCACCAGGGCGCGCCCCCCTGGGGCGCGCCCATGTGCCATGTGGGCCACCCAGGGCCCCACTCACTTATCCCTTCCACCCACCTCCTTCTTCCTTTGAAAAAATTCCTGGTTCAGTTCTTGCCCGTGTTTTTGCCTCCATTGCTGTGATTTTCGATCTCCTTGCTCGGAACCCCGTTTCCGAAACTGTTTTGAGGAATTGCTCCTTGGTATGTGACTCCTCCATTGCTCCAATTAGTTTTTGTTTTAGTGGTTTATATTTTGCATATTTAGCTACTCTTGGTGCTACAGAAAATGAGCTTGCATGTTGAATTCTTTGAGTGCTAAGTAGTTTGAATGCTTGATATGGCCTCTAGGCACATGTATGATTAGTTGCTATCAATCTTGTGAAGTTTTGTTAACATCTTTTTGTGGACCAAAAATTTTCAGAAATTTGTTCATAGAAAATGAACATATTCAGGAGGAGCTCCTCTAGGAAAAATGCCAATGGAGTTCGTGGAGAGTCTTCTGACAATGATCTCTTTGCACCCCGCGAAGTGGAGGTTCGGCCGTGCGAATGGCCACATGTACCCTTCATGGATGAAGCCGGCTTCCACCACGAGTTCGCACAGTTCATCACCAACGCTGGGCTTACCGCCTTCCTCGCAGATGAGTGTGAACAATACCACATCCTTACCAATTGTTTTGTGCAAAGTTTTCATTTCTTGAGTGGGAACAATCCTCCCGCAGTGAGCTTTAATTTATATGATGAGAACCATCAGATATCACTTGATCAGTTTTGTGAGATATGTTTGATCCCTACTGATGGGAATTTGAGAGAGCCTCGACCTAGGGAGTTCGAGGACTTCCTCCTCACCTTAACGGTGGGAGAAGGAAGGGGAGTGCCCGCCGCTAAGTCCACTAGTTTGCATTTCCCAGTTGTTCACTACTTCGCTTTATTCATAGGGAAATGTTTGACTGCTAGAAAGTCTGCAAGCTGTCTTAGTGCACCTGACTTTGCTATCTTAAGCCCTGCTATTCATAATGATCATACTTTTACCATGGGAGATATTATTGCCCGCCGCTTGCACCTCAATAGGACTAAGGGCAAGATCCACGGTGGTATCTATGCTACTCGCTTGGCAAGTCATTTTAATGTTAACATCCGTCCGCATCATCCCCGTTTGCCCAAGGTTTACTTTGATTATGCGTCCATGAAGTACCATCACTTCATTTCGGATTCGGATGGCTTTCATCGCATCCGCTATAACTTAGTCTTTGATGAGATTTCCATGGATATTATCCCGTTGCCTGCACCTGCTTTGTTTGATTCTCATGCTAGGAACAGATACATTATCATGCCATCGGACATTGTTGCTTACCGAGAGGCGTTGGCCGCGGCCGAGCGCGAGGCCCAGGACTGGGATGCTCAGCTCCCGCCTCCTCAGGAGTTCCACATGGGACCGGATGGATTCTTCGGATGGCAGTAGTCCAAGCTAGGCCAAAACCCTAAGCTTGGGGGAGTACGTATTTCCCACCGACATTTTATTCATGCTTACACATTTCATTCTAGTTGTCGGTTCTCATACTCTTTCATTGTATTATCCATGTTAGTTTTACTTTCTTGCTTTCTTCTTGTGTGTTTGAAAAACTTTCAGAAAATCCAAAAACATAGTTAGCTTCTTTTTGGTTTTTGCTTTCCAGTTTAATTAGTTGTAGCCTTTAAAAATCAAAAACCCAAAAAGATTTCTCGCTTCTTCTTTTACTTGTTGGGAGTTTTCCCGTGTAAATAGTTTTTCTCGTTTTTGGTTTTCTTTCTTTAAATTGCCTTCTTCCAGAAAAACCAAAAAACTCCAAAAATATTTCAGTGTGTTTCTCTGAATTTCTTTTCTTTTGGTTGAGTTCTTATAAGGAGTAGACCACGATGAAAATGTTGAGTGGCTCTCATATGCTTTAGTGATGATCTAACAGAGAGCCCATATTACCTTGTCTTCTCCTTTGAATAAAATGTTGCAGATTCCAGCTTAGTCCATGGCACCCTTGCACTATTATTATTTCCATACCATTCGGTCGTGCAAGTGAAAGGCAATAATGATGATAATTTGGTGGAGTGACCGTGTCAAAGAAAAGCGGGTATGAACTCAACCTGTTCTTGTCTTTATGAATGTGTTTAGATCGATGTCCATGATTCAGCATATTA
Organism: Elymus sibiricus; assembly: GCA_039707655.1. Lineage (NCBI taxonomy): Eukaryota > Viridiplantae > Streptophyta > Magnoliopsida > Poales > Poaceae > Elymus > Elymus sibiricus. The sequence goes on along the minus strand of CM077666.1, from coordinate 128,547,087 downwards.
TGATCAAACATGTTTGTGATGACAATTAGAGATTATAGTTTTTCATGCCATGCTTAAGTAGCTAGGGGGTTGATAATGGTTTATCTTTGATGTTAACATGCACTTAAAATGATTGTGATGTGGTATGATGATATGGTATCCTCCTCTGAATGTTTCAAGTGGCTTGACTTGGCACATGTTTATGCATGTAGTTGAATCAAAACCAACATAGCCTCTATGATATTTATGTTCATGGTGCTCATATCCTACTCATGCTAGTACTCAATGTTGATTGTGCATAATATATGTTCATGACCATATTCGCTCTCTAGCTGGTCGCTTCCCAATCTTATTGCTAGCCTTCACTTGTACTAAGCTGGAATGCTGCTTGTACATCAAAACCCTTTAAACCTGAGTTGTTCCAGATGAGTCCACCATATCTACCTATATGCGGTATTACCCTGCCGTTCCAAGTAAATTTGCATGTGCCACCTCTAAAATTCCAAATGAACATCTGTTTTGTGTGCCTGGACCGCTCATGGAGCGACAGGGGGCAGTCAGTATCTTCCATGCTAAGTGGATTATTCTCAGATGAGTGTTTATTCACTTGTCATTGCACGAGAAAAGGGCGGTAATCGGGATTCCCAGTCCCAAAACTAAACTTGCAATTACTTAAACAAACTCTCCTGGACCGTAAGTGGAATGAAGGGCAACCGACTTTCGATCTGCCTCGGACTATGAAAAGGAGAAGGGGGAGTAAACTTTACTTTTATCGCTTGGGAACCGCCACTAATTTATTTAGCATGGGAGATATTGAAAAATCTCGGTCGTGACGTTGACAGGAAGGGCATGCCACCGAAAAATAATTTTATCTCTGTTTTAAAACCTTGAGCTCTGGCACCTCTGCAAATCCCTGCTTCCCTCTGTGAAGGGCCTATCTATTTACTTTTATTGTTGAGTCATCACCTTCTCAAACAAGCACCAGACTGGAGAGCACTATTGTCATCCTCATGCATTGTGTGTGGTTAATCGTTGAATGCATCATGACTGGATCTTTGTTGCCATGAATTACAATGTTTAGTCGCTGCTTGAGCTTTGGCGGTGCTCTGCATTTATGTTTTGCGGTCTCAGAAAGGGCTAGCGAGATACCATCATTGTCATATTATATCATGATTGTTTTGACAAAGTGTTGGCACTTGAGATACTTTATTATTGCTCTCTAGTTCATTATGCCATTGATATGAATGAATATGATTTCTAAGAGTTATCATGAGTGTGGTTAGTTATAATCTTTGCTGAAAACTTGGATGTTGTTTAAGTATATTCATAAGGACAAGAACAAAAGAGTTTGTAAAAGTTTTTCTTTATCACTGTCAGTTTGCCAACTGAATTGCTTGAGGACAAGCAATGAGTTAAGCTTGGGGGAGTTGATACGTCTCTGTCATATCTACTTTTCCAAACACTTTTGCTCTTGTTTTGGACTCTAATTTGCATGATTTGAATGGAACTAACCCGGACTGACTCTGTTTTCAGCAGAATTGCCATGGTGTTGTTTTTGTGCAGAAATCAAAGTTCTCAGAATTGAACGAAACTTTCTGTGGATTTTTTATGGAATATATAATGAATTATGGAGCCAAGACCCACTGCAGAGGGGGCCCCAGGTGGCCACAATGCACCTGGGCGCCCCTCCCCTAGGGCACGCCCAAGTGCCATGTGGGCCCCTGGTGGCCCTCCTGACCCTAACTCCAAGCCTAAAAATCACGTCTTCGGAGAAAAAAATGAGAGAGGAAGAATTATCGCGTTTCATGAGACGGAGCCGCCGCCACCCCTGTTCTTCATCGGGAGGCCAAATCTGGAGCCTGTTTGGGGCTCCGGAGAAGGGGATCTTCGATCTTCGTCATCACCAACCTCTCTTCATCGCCAATCCCATGATGCTCCTCACTGGGAGTGAGTAATTCCTTCGTAGGCTCACTGGTCGGTGTAGGGGTTGGATGACATCGATCATGTAATCGAGTTAGTTTTGTTAGGGCTTGATCCCTAGTATCCACTATGTTCTGAGATTGATGTTGCTATGACTTTGCTATGCTTAATGCTTGTCACTAGGGCCCGAGTGCCATGATTTCAGATCTGAACCGTTTATGTTTTCATGAATATATTTGTGTTCTTGATCCGATCTTGCAAGTCGTATGCACCTACTACGTGTTATGATCCGCATACCCCAGGGTGACAATAACTGGGATTCTTTCCGGTGATTACCGTAGTTTGAGGAGTTCATGTATTCACTATGTGTTACTGCTTTGTTCTGGTTCTCTATTAAAAGGAGGCCTTAATATCCCTTAGTTTCCTTATGGACCCCGCTGCCACGGGAGGGTAGGACAAAAGATGTTATGCAAGTTCTTTTCCATAAGCACGTATGACTATTTACGAAATGCATGCCTACATTGTATTGACGAACTGGAGCTAGTTCTGTGTCGCCCTAGGTTATAACTTCTATATGATCGATATCATCCAACACACCCATCACCACCGATCCAGTGCCTACGAGTTTCCACTTATTGATACTTGCTAAGTTACTACAGTTGCTGCTACTGTTACCCTTGCTACAAATCTGCTACTGTTGCTATTACCGTTACTATCGCTACTTTTGCCACTTGCTATCAAACTATCATATTATCTTGCTACTAATCACTTTGCTGCAGATATTTAGTCTCCAGGTGTGGTTGAATTGACAACTCAACTGCTAATACTTCCAAGTATTCTTTGGCTCCCCTTGTGTGGAATTAATAAATTTGGGTTGAATACTCTACCCTCGAAAACTATTGTGATCCCCTATACTTGTGGGTTATCACCCACCACGCCAATGCATCTACTCCTAGTCTCTGCGCAACACTGCTCACTTCAATCCAAGACCAAGACCAAGTGACAAGAAGCCACAAGCACCCATGGCGTCGATGGACGCAAGCGGCAGTCGGCTGTGCCAGATCATCCAAGACGCCGGCCTGCGGTCCCGCACCGCGCGGCCTTTCCAGACGATGTTGGCGACCGCTGGCATCATAGACATCGTCGACGCCGGCTTCGCCTCTTACATGGACGAGATGATGGTCCGCTCCTGTCGGTGTCAAAACCGACAGATCTCGGGTAGGGGGTCCCGAGCTGTGAGTCTAGGATCAATGGGTAACAGGAGACAAGGGACACAATATTTACCCAGGTTTGGGCCCTCTTAAGGGAGGTAAAACCCTACGTCCTGCTTGATTATATTCCGATGTAGACGATGATTACAAGAGTTGATCTACCTCGAGATCGTGTAGCTAAACCCTAAGAGGTATGCCTATTGTTGTTCTGTTGATCCTTACGGACTAAACCCTCCGGCTTATATACACACCGGGGGGGGCTAGGGTTACACATAGTCGGTTACGGAGAAAGGAATAACTACGTCTCGACACCCAAACTTGTCGTGGAATACACACTAAGATGATAAAGACTCCCATCCGGACACGGGGGCAACCTTCTGCTTCGTTCAACGTGGCCCAATAGTCCGGCCCATGACGATCGGGCCAGACATCCGAGGACCCCCTAGTCCAGGACTCCCTCAGTAGCCCCTGAACTAGCCTTCAATGATGACGTATCCAGACTTTCGAACCATGTTCGGCATTGCAAGGCGAGTTCCATCCTCCTCCGAACTCTGAGCTAATTTCCTTCATAAAAGGACTTGTGTCCGGCTCCGAACTATTAACGTAACCCTTGACCACGAAGGCCAAACGTCAAGTGAGAACAGCATCTTTTTTACTGACAGCTTTCAGTGGATCGACACAACTATTCTTTAAACATTGAACCATTGTGCGCCCTCGTTTTGCGGTTCGAGGCTAAGCCTCCATTGGCACGTCCCATCAATATAGCGATCGTGCCCGTCCTTTACGGGATACTATCAATGATATTTGGGTAACCCAACCGCGCATTATGTCATGATTTCGTTGGGAAGAAGCGAGGTTCACGGCGCGGTGGAGGGACGCTTGGTACTTTAACAGCCTATAAGAGGCGGGAAGATAACCCCTTTTCACCTCACACTCCCATCTCTTCCTTGCTTCCCAAATCTTCCAGAGCTCCAGCGCCCACAGCCTTAAGCTTCTCGTTCGCAACCTCCGCCCTTCGACCATGGCCGGATCTGGCTCAAAGGGAAAGTGGGAGGCCTCGTCCGTCACCAACAAGGACATCGAGGATCTCAAGCTCGCTGGCTATCTGTCACCGGCCATCGAGCACCGAGCACCGGAGGAGAACCAGGTCATCCCCACGCCAAAGCCTGGGGAGCAGGTGGTGTTTATCCCCCACTTCCTCCGAGGGCTCGGCTTTCCTCTCCACCCCTTTCTTCGGGGTCTTATGTTTTTCTACGGGCTAGATTTCCATGATCTAGCCCCGAACTCTATCCTTCACATATCGGCTTTCATAGTCATTTGTGAGGCCTTCCTCCGAATCCCTCCACACTTCAGTGTATGGCTCAAGACCTTCATCCTCAAGCCGAAGGTGGTCGATGGCCAACAGGCGGACTGCGGCGGGGCCATAGTGAGCAAGCTCAACAACACCACATGGCCAAAAGGTGCCTTCATCGACACCGTCAAGATCTGGCAGCAGGAGTGGTTCTACATCACCGAGCCCCGCGACGCCAACTGGCCGGCGGCTCCTGCCTTCAGATTCGGACCCCCCATGAGGCTCACCTCCTGGAACGAGAAGGGCCTCGAATGGGGGTCCCAGACTGAAGTGAAGATGCTCCAAAAGCGCGTCTCCAACATGGTGGCCGGCAATACGGCCCTGACCAATGTGGTTCAGGTGATGCTCTTCCGCCGCCTCCTTCCCTGCCAACTTCGGGCGTCCCCTATGTGGGAATTCAAGGCCGAAGACCCTAGGACCGTGCAGCAATTCTACGACACCACGCACAAAAACATGTGGAAGCTGTTGTTCAAGTCCCAAAAGGAATGGCCGAAGGAGGACGTGGACATCGGGCTTGACGCCGCTAGTCCGGCGAGGGAGGTAAGCACACCCTGTCCAGACACCAATCCGAACACTATTTGTTATAGTTCGATAACTTACCTCAATCTTCCCTTCTAATCGCAGCACTGGTCGTCCAAAGCGGAACGGATTAACTGTCCGACTCCACTGTCCGAAGACCCAAGGACACCGCAGTTGTCCAAGATGCTGGTCTCAGCGCCCTACAAGGCGCCCAAAAAGAAGCCCAAGAAGAAGAAGACAGAGGAGGCCCGAGGTGGCCTTCGCTCAAGGGGTCCTCCAGAAACCAAGTCCGGAGAGACCGACGCCCCCTCAACCCATGAGGGGGATGAGGAGGAAGAGGAAGAGGGAGAGGGAGAGGGGAGCGATTCCCCTCGCCCAAAGAAGAAGGCGGCGGCCGAAGACGCCGAGGAAGCTGCCCAAAAGAGGCCGAAGCTGATACTCCCCGATAGCTCGGACTCCGAAGCTGGGTCCGTAGCATCAGACGGTGTTCCCAAGCGGAACGCCAGGGTTAAGCCCCTGGCCACAACGTATGATCCGAACACCTGTTTTAATTCTCTTGTGTTCCTATCTTTTTAACTTGATCAATCATTTGTTATTTTTGTTATAGCCCTCCGCGCGCGGTCCCCGCCGAGCCACTGTCAGAGGGGAGCTCTCCGCCCACTGATATGGCGGAGAGCGGGACACCACCACGGTCCCCACCTCCTGCCACTATGGAGGATGCCGAGGTGTCGTCTCAAAGGATGCCTCCCGGCCAGGAGAAGGCGGGTGGGGCCGACGAGATAATGGCCGAGGCGCATACCTCGGCCGCCGAAGACCAGGGGGGAAATCCCCTCTGGCACGTGAAGAGGGAGAGCCCGGTCGATTCGGGCCCCCGCCGAACACTATTCCGGAGCCCACCAGGGCTCCGGAGCCGACTGCACAGCCCCCTGCCAGAGAGGGGGTCAGGGCTCCGTCTCCCGCGCCGCTCTCCACCAAGCCAATGGCGCCTGGGCCACCGGATGCCCTGGAGGAAGCACTGAAGAGTGCTTCCATTGTGGAAGAACACCGTGCCCTGATGGGTACGGTGATGGAGAAGATTCGGTCCGCCAACCGCGGACTGAATGACGCTTTCGGTAGCCTGCTAACCGGCTTCGAGGTAGGCGATGTAATGCCCTTTTTTTGTATTTATTAGAAAAGAAATAAGCTGATTATGCCTGCCTTATATACACAGTAGCCCCTGAGACTTTGTCTGGTTTGAAAAGAACCAGACAAAGGATCGATAATCGCACTCTCCGGATAAACAATTTGTTGTGTCTTAATGTGACAGGCCTCCATGTTGCCTGCGGCGTCGAACGCCGCGGAGATTTCTGAGTTAAATCGGAAACTCCGAGTCGCCGATGAGAAGATCGACCGCGTCAACAAGTAGTTTGAAGAAACGCAAGGTATATATGATTGAACATTTTAATAGTTCGGATTTAGAACAGTCAGGGATGACACCTGATATATTTTGTCTGTATTTGGAAATTTTTATCAACAGTTGGCGCTACTGAGGTTGAGAGCCTCAAGGCAGCTCTCGCCGAGGCCAAGAAAGAGGCTGCGGCAGGCAAGGTGGCCGCTGAAAAAACGGCTGCCGAACTGGAGGCTGAGCAAATTGCTTGGCGCCAGCATGAGGCCCGGGTATCCGAAGTCGAACAGGAGCTCAAGGATGCCATCACCAAGTGTGAGGTCCTTGAGCAAAAGACTTTGGATCAATCCGCCGAGCTCTCGAAGATTAGCAAGGACGCTGAAGAGGCGCGGACCGAGTCCCAGAGTGCTCGCGAGGAGATCCGCCAAGCAAAGCAGATAGCGGCTGGTAAGCCTTATTTACTACAGAGTGTCTTTAGAGGTCAACGGTACGCATTACTCACTCGAGTATGGCGTTCTCCAGGCGCATTTGCGGACCTGCCGAGGAGCGCTGCCGACGCCGCTAAGTACTTTCGCGCTCAGGAGGGAGAAGTGCAGGACAAGCTGTTCTAGTCGCAATTCCAAGCGCCCGAACACCCTCCCCTCCTGAGCAACCAGATGAAGCAGCTGGTTGAGCTACACCGGACGGCGGAGCTGGCCATGAAGGACCTCGCCGTCCAGTTGTGGCCGGCCGATCCGCTCCCCAGCAGCTACTTCAGACTGGTGAAGCGGCTGCGCGACGCATCTCCGCGGATCGAAGCAGTGAAGCGCTCGGTCTGCATCGAGGGTGCCCGGATGGCCTTCGCCAGGACCAAGGTCCAATGGCCGAAGATGAAGGCCACCGAAGTAGCAACTGGGCCTCCGCCTGAAGGGAAGACCCACCGGCGCCCTGAGATGTATTTTGCCGAAGTTATAGATGGTGCTTGGGCTATAGAGGGCCAGTGCTCCAAGGATGTAATGTACGAATGATGTACCGTGACATGTGAAACTTTGCTTTAAGCCTTTTGATATATATTAAGTTTGCGCTACTTATGTGTGCGTCGTTGTAATGATGTTATTTTGACTCCTGTGCGACCGTTTTTATTCTGAAAGCTACCAGTCGTCGGCTTCAGCCCCCAAGTAGATACTACAGGGGTGTTTCGAACTTCACGTGTTAACCCTTAGCCAACGTCTTGGTCCGTGAAGGAGGTTTACGTGGACGAAACCAGGTAATCAGACTATGCGGTTTTATTGATTTCACTTAGCCATAGGAGCTTGACTGTGGAGCTAGGAACTAGCCCCTGGTGTGTGGTCGGCTAGCCAAGGTATATACCTTTGCCACACGGCTGGGCGAATACCAGCCCCTCGTATAACACGGAGTAATCGCTAACGATTTGTAGTATGACACTTAGTCATCGGATCGCCGACCAGTTCTCGCATATTATGACAGTCAGTTTTCGGCTTTTTCTACTGAGGTACTTAACCAGACGAGCTAGAAATACAATCGCCGAACGTGCGGAACGTAAGATGGTAAACACAGGAGTCGGGCAACCCAACTATTGACCAAAGACATAATTCGGAACCGATGCATATACTGCAATATCCGAGACACCAAAGATACCTGATAGGGTGTTCGGACTTAATGTACAGGGCGGTAACAGCCCCCGGTTTATGTAGCCGGTGTACAACGAGCACTAGTACAGTGCGCTTTTGGCGTTTTGAAGAGCAAGAAAAATAAGTAAAAAGGGAGATGTAGACAGGATGGACCGAGTAGGTCAAAAATTAAAGGTGTCATTTTCTGCCTTTAGACTCTTTATATGACGTCGAACCGTACAATGCAAACTTGCCCAAAACATAAGAATATATTTATATATTTGAACTGTTATACAAGGGAAAGGTTTACACAGAGCCTAAAAAGTGGTTTGACGTCCCTACGTTGCCCTGTTGCACGTCTGTGCCTTTGCTCCTTGGAGGGGAAGACATCCTTGAGAGGTGTTAGTCCGGCGATTGGGTCCTGCGAAGAAGGTTCTGAGAAGGGTCGCCGTGTAGCTTTACGCCGAATAGGTCCTTGATGGAACCTAGGATGATCCGAAGACCTAGGAGTCCTAGCGAGGTCGAACCAGGCTTCGGACTTTGTAATGAGATTGCCTCTGCTGCTGCCCATGGTATTTTAAGTGTGAAATTGTGTATGCGAGGTACATACTTTGCTGGCATAGTGGGCGTGCTGCGGAGGCCAAACTGCTATTCCAGCTGAGCGCCAGGTGAGCCTTTGCGCTGGGGTGCAGGACGGGCATGTTTACCTGAATTGCATCCCTTGATGGAGAGCGAGTTCTTTGGCTTGTCCATGCTGCACTGTACTTCGGCTACTAGGGCCGCAGTATGTTCCTCAGTTCGGAGGGAACGCTCCGTGTTGCCATTAACTGTGATAATGCCCCTAGGGCCGGGCATCTTAAGCTTGAGATAAGCGTAATGCGGGACCGCGTTGAAGCGAGCGAACGCAGTTCGTCCCAATAGCGCGTGGTAACCACTGCGGAAGGGGACGATATCTGTAACACCCTGGATTTTGCCCATTTCTTTTTCTTTTGTTTTTATTTGGATTTTTATTTGGATTTGTTTTTCTGTGGCTTAGTGGTCTTGAAACCTGGAGAGATCACCCTTGTTTCCTCTCCCAAGTGGCTTATCAATCTCCAAACCATCCCTAGACCATGTCATTTCCATCTTGGACCAATCCCAATATTCTTTTTCTTGGAATATTCCTTTTTCTATTAAAGGAATAACCCTGTTTGCCCTGGGTTGTGAAGCAACCCACATTTCTTTCACTCCAAAAATTCCCAAATAATTCTCATAAATTTTTTGGGTGATATCATCTACAAATATGTCAAAACCTATCCTTGGCATGTTCAAAAATATTTCACAAATATTCCTTTTCCTATTCTGCCCTAGATGGCACTTTGTGAAGCAAGTGCCATTTATGTTTTCTTGACTGCTCCCAAACCTTTTGGGCAATCTTTCCTATTCATATTATTGCCACATGCCAAAATTCAACTTCATTTGGCTATTAAATAATCCCTGGAAAATTTTCAAAGTTTCTGATCAACTGGAAGCTTTGTGAAGCAAGTGCTAGCTAGGATTTTCCAAATGAGTTGAAATTTTGCCATGATCTCAAGATGCTCAAATTAACACTCTCCACAAGATTTGAGCATCATCCCTTCAACCATGTGAGCAAAACATCAAATCTTGGTTTCTGGTCATTATTTTGGATTTTGAAGAAACTATATTTTATATTGCTCCATAATTCATGAATAATTCCCAGAATGTGCTTCTACCTTTATGTCATCTCTCCACCAAATTTTGGCTCATTTCATGTAGCCACTTTTCCTCAAAAATTCCATCAAGTTTCTGGTCAGAGAGGTGCATTATGAAGAAAGTACCATTTTGGCTTGTCCAAATGGCATGAAATTTTTATGGCACTCTCATATGACCAAATCATCAAGCTATGCCCATTTTCAGCCCTAGGAAACACACTATGTGAGTGCCACATCAACATTTAGTTTCTGGACCAGATTGTGTAAGAAACTATATTAAATCTTGGTCCATTTCTTCTCCAACTTCACAGGGTTATAGTCTCTCCTAATCTAAATCTCCCAGACATCAGCTTTGGAGTGTATCACTTCTCTGTTCATCACAGTAGTGTAGTCAAGTTTGCTACAGCAAACTTCAGGTGATCACTCCCATCTAATCACAGTTCCCCTGATCGAGCCATCACCCCTCTAGGACTATTCCTTGGAAGTACTTTCTACTAGACACTAAATTGGGCACAAGGGAGCACTGGATGCCATGGTTCATGCGGTGACCATCGGCCTGGCATGCCATGGACGCGAGCTGAATGTCGTCTTGCTCGGGCCCCTCCCCTGCTCGTCGTTCTCGCGTGCCCGGCCATGTCCAGCAGCTACCCCGTGCCCGTACGGTCACTTCCCTGCCGCTTCCCCATCCTATCTCACCGCCGACGAGTCGCCATCCACCGTGCCTGTGACCTGCCCGCCCTGTCATCGCCGTGTTCGTTTGCCTGCGGCGCTCTCGAGCCATCTTGAACATGCCCGAGCTTCTCCACGTCGCGGGAAACCTCTGCCGCACCTCTTCCCCTCCCTCCGCGTGCTCCTCCGAGCTCTAGCTCACCGGCACATGCATCGCCGTGCCCGTGCACGCCCTCGACCTCGCCCCGCCTATATATAGGCCGTCCCGAGCCCTCTCGTTGGTACCAGCAGCATCACCTCCCTCCCAGAAGCCTCCCCGACCACTCCCCGGAGCTCGAGCCGCCCTCCTCGCCTCTATTGACCACCATGGCCGCCGCCTAGGCTCGCCAAAATTGGCTCAATGCCGAGCCCTCCTCCACCTCAGTCCACCACCAGAATATCACCACGAGACCTCGGGAGCTTCTCCGCCCTTTCCCTCCCTCTCCGGTAGCCCATGGCGCAGTGGCCGAAGTCGCCATGGCCGCCGACCGCTGCGGCTGGCGTCCCGCTCGGCCGAGCACTCCCCGGCAGCCGCGCCCTGCTTGGATCGGACCACCTCGGCCTCCCGAGTCCAGCGGTGGTCCGGGTGTCCCGAATGGTGGCCGGAATCGCCAGCAACCGACGGCGGGAGCTGCCTCTGCCTCGGTCAGGTGCGGGCAACGAAGGAAGAAGACGACGACCCCCCTTTCCCCTGCCAGTGGGTCCCGCACGTCAACCTCACGCGTTGACCGATCCGGCCCACTGACGTGTCTAAGTGGAAGCGTAGTTCCTAAAGTACGCTTTCCTATTCTGTAAGCGCACTCTCCTGCTTCTTCAGTCTGCTTTACGCTTCCTCTACTACGAAGACGTATTTTTCAATATGCGCTTTCTCTTTTTCAGCTCAGTTGGCCGAAACCTTTACATTGCGGGCGTTTGCTAGTTAGCAGCCAAAACGGACACAATCTTGTTTGTTTTTCTGCTAACGAACAAACGTGCATAACTTTTCCTCCGTAACTCCGAAATAGGTGATTCCAAAGCCCACGTCTTCGTCTCTTCAAGCCCATCATATTGGTACCATGTTCATACTGTTTTGACACAGTGATAATGACCATTTTTCCCTTACCCGTAAACAGCCCCCTTCGAGAGAGAACTGTTTCCGGCAACCATTTCCGTGACCTTTCCGCACTCCTTCCCGGTGGATCCCTCACCCCCAGGCAAGCCACGACAGCCACTTGCATGATTGCCTTGCAATAGTCTTGGTTCCTACTTGAATATTTAAAATATTGTGTGCATGTTAATATTTTGCAAATACTTTATATGCTCGTGTTACATGCTTATACTCTGTCCATGTGCATCTTGCTAGTTATTGAGTACTTGTTAGTAGCATCATGCTCATGGTTAGTTCTTGCAGTAGTTCATGCTAATGTCGAGGATATGCCTGCATGCATCTTTATCGTCTGATATGGAAATACTGATGTTGTTCATGCTCACCTCTATGCCATGCTCGTTTGCATTTAGCTGGTTAAATGCTTGCATGTTGTTGATGCTATGATCCATGTGTTATGCTTCACATCCATGCTTATGTTATATCATGTTCATATGCAATGTGGTTTCATCATGTTATTGTGACTCAGCTCGTTTGCATTCAAGTTTAACCGGATATTAATCGAACTTGAACACCTGTTGGCTGAGTCATAGTGCCATCCAATCGAACTGACCAGTGCAACCACATTTGCTTTATGGGGAGCCCTGATTTGGTCTGTTGTTGTGCCTCTCGCCGGTGCCTCCAACTAGGGAAGGTTATGCGCGGGCGCTACCCTGATTAGGTAGGACGACATAAGCCTTGTGTGCCCGTGAGTTGTTTGGTACCATTGTCCCCGTTTGGGACCGTTTGTTTTGTTTTGCCATGACGGTGGCCATTGGGTGTCACGAGGTGACATCGGGGCACCCAGGACTTAGCCCCAAAGGGGAGTTTGTTGGAGTGGCCGGGAGGGTGTCATGGCAATAGATCAGTCTTGTCGGAACGCCGTTGGTCCACCCGAATGGGCGTGCGAGGCCATGGGTTCTGTGGTGTGGGTACAGTGTACTAACCTCTGCAGAGTGTATATAATCTATCGATAGCCGCGCCCGCGAATATGGGCCCAGTTCGTAGTAGGTCACACTATGGGTCAATAGTAATAATAATCTTGCTTATAACAAACCTGGTTTGATAAGAAAGAAGTTGGTTGATCTTTATGTGATCATGAGAGGATCACCGTGGTATCGTGGATACCGAAGCTAGTTGATGTTTTGTGGTGTTATGTGATGATCTCGGGTAAAGATGAAGCTCCTTGTGGTCACGTTATCACTACGGTATTGTATACCAAGTTTGGTTGGTCCCGAGGTTATCAGGTGACACACTCGATGGTAAGTTAATACATGTGGTGGAACCTCCGAACAGAGTAAGTTGAATCATGATAGTGTTAACATGTTGCATGTTAGTATCATCCATGTTACGGTAACATGTTCATGCCATGCTCACCTGATATTGTTCTAATTGCATCATGTTCAGTATTATTAACCTTTAAATGCCATGCTGTTGTTTGTCTTGATTGCTTTGGTTGTTGTGAGCTTGCGAGTACATTCAAAGTACTCACCTGGTGTGTCATGCCAGTTTGCAGGTCATGTCGGGTTTGCTTGCTTGTCGAGGATGTCGAGTTTGCGAGCTAGGATACGCGTTCCAGTCAGAGTCCCTGCGGAGTGGAGTTCACCACCGTCTTCGTCGTTCCACTGATAGACGTTATTCCGCTTCCCCGAGATGATCCGCTGCTAGCATACAGCTACCCTGGGCAGGCATAGTGTCGCCGTGCCGATGTAATCCATGTACCCTTGTAGCCTTATCCATTGTAATAAAGAGCTGATTTGTTCTATGCCAGCAGTGCCGTATTCCAGAAGACTTGTCTCTGGGCTAGAATACGGGGCATTCCGGTGTCCTCTGAGCCGGGGTGCCACAATATCGAAGATCAAGTCTTCGCCGCGGAAATTGTCCGGAGAACAGAACACTACTTCCAGAGTTATTGTGCCCGTACAGCGGGCTTCAACACCTGGTATCACTCCCTTAAAGGTGGTGTTACTTGGCTTGATTCTCGATGGGTAAATTCCCATCTTCCGTACCGTGTCTTCATAGATTAAATTGAGGCTGCTGCCTCCGTCCATGAGGACTCTAGTGAGGTGATACCCATCCACTATGGGATCCAGGACCAGGGCCGCCGAGCCTCCATGAAGGATGCTGGTTGGGTGGTCCCTGCGGTCGATGGTGATCGGACATGCCGACCAGGGGTTAAACTTCGAGGCTACAGGCTGCATGGCGTAGACATCCCGTAGTGCGCGCTTGCGCTCCCTCTTTGGTATGTGGGTGGCGTAGATCATGTTCACCGTTTTTACCTTAGGGGGAAATTGCTTCTGCCCTCCAGTGTTCGGGCCGCGAGGTTCTTCATCGTCCTCGCTCTGGGGGCCCTTGCCCTTGTCTTCGGCATTTATTTTGCCGGCTTGCTTAAATACCCAACAATTACGATTGGTGTAGTTGGCGGGCTTGTCCGGAGTGCCATGAATTTGGTAGGGCCTCTCCAATATCTTGTCTAGGGCGGATGGACCATCCTTGTTGCCTTTAAAGAGCTTCTTCTGCTGACCGGATTTGGAGTTGCTGAATCCGGCGTTGACTGTCGTGTCATCAGCCTCTCCATTATTGCTTCCGCACTTGTTCTTGTTGCGCTGAGGCTTCCCGTTTCCATCCCGAACCTCTGAGGTACCGGGGTCTGATATGTTTTTGCTTCTGCGAGCTAACCAACTATCTTCGCTCGTGCAAAAGCGGGTCATGAGTGCGGTAAGGGCCGACATAGTCTTCGACTTGTCTTGGCCGAGCTGTCGGGCGAGCCACTCGTCGCGAATGCTATGTTTGAATGCGGCTATGGCCTCGGCGTCCGGATAGTTGATGATCTGGTTCTTTTTAGTTAAGAACCGGTTCCAGAATTATCGAGCTGACTCTCCGGGCTGCTGGACTACGTGACTCAAGTCGTCCGCATCCGATGGCCGGACATAAGTGCCCTGGAAATTAGCCCGGAAAGCATCCTCAAGGTCCTCCCAGCTCCCAATAGAGTTTTCAGGGAGGCTATTCAACCAGTGTCTTGCTGGTCCCTTGAGCTTTAACGGCAAATATTTGATGGCGTGGAGGTCATCTCCGCGAGCCATGTGAATGTGAAGGAGGAAATCCTTGATCTAGACTGCCGGGTCCGTAGTCCCGTCATACTGTTCAATGTTTACGGGTTTAAACCCTTCTGGGAACTGGTGCCGCATTACCTCGTCGGTAAAGCACATTGGGTGTGCGGCGCCCCTTACCCGAGCTACGTTGCGCCGAAGACCAGTTGGCATCTAGGTTCGGTATTGATCCCGAACTCTGTTATTCCGGTCACGCCAGGCTTGATAGCCATCGTCCTCGGTGGGGGCATGTCCTCTTGATCCGTAGATGGACCTGGTCTGGCCGACTATATTGGCAAGGTCCTGGCGCAGGTCATACTTGTAGCCCGGCTGCGCGGCTTCCTTGCCTTTATGGCGAGGGGGGCAGGCTGGTGTTCGGCATTATCAGCCGCCCTATCCCATCCAAGGGGTGGGCGATCGGGCTGGTCTGCCTGGTTGTACCTTGACGGTATTGGCGCAAGAGCCTCGTCATCGAATTGTGGCAGCAGCTTGCGGTTGGGGTAACTCTTGGTTTGACGTTCATAGCCATATCCCTCTTCGGCCACTAGGACTTTAGTCCACCTGTCATTGAGGGTGTCCTGTTCAGCCTTTAGCTGCTGCTGCTTTTTTTTAGGCTCCGAGTGGTAGCAATAAGCTGTCGCTTGAAGCGTTCTTGTTCTAGTGGTTCCTCAGGGACGATGAAATCTTTGTCATCGAGGCTAACATCCTCTTTAGAGAGGGGTAGATAGTTGCTATCCTCGGAGTCATTATGGTCAATGGGGTCTTCGGTATTGAACTGACCCTCCTGCTCCTTCGGTCTATACTGCTCGAATTCGGGGTCAGCGGGGCCGTTGGGGTCATCGGCGTTGTCCGGGGTATCCTCCTCTCCGGTGCCAGTGTTACTCTCCCTGCCCCAACGTGATCGAAATCGACGCCGCTGACGTCGGCGTTTTGGTGGGTCTTCGACGGGCTTATCCTCGTTTTGCTCTGGAGTGCCGTCGTCCTTCTTCTTGGGGGTATCCACCATATACACATCATACGTGGAGGTGGCTGTCCAGCGCCCTGTGGTGGGCGGGTTTTGGCCAGGTTCAGTTTCGACATCTTCGTCCATGCCGTCGATGTCCTCTGAAGCGTAATCTAGCATGTCGATTAAGTCTTCAACCGTGGCTATTAAGTGGGTGGTGGGTGGGATGCAAAATTCCCTAAGCCCGGCCTCCCGATCGGGCCAGGCGCAAACCGGAGGCAGGGCCTCGGTGATAGCAAGGGATTGAATTCGGTCCAGCGTCTCATTTAGCAGTGAGAGCTGGACGGTAGCACAGGAATCTGCTGGATCGCACTCAGGGTTGATCACCTGGGCGAGTTCGGCAGACGCTAACTCCGTGGGTCCGGGCATTGGAGTCGAGCTCCTATCCGGAAGAGGGTCCGGCTCATCAATAGTGAGTGCGGCCAGGGTTGACTTCGGGCCTGCGGACGGTGGGGTCGCGTCCAAGCCTAGGGCTTGGTACGCGACGGGGGTGATGGGTCCGGCGGAGTCTGACTCTCCGTCTTCGGACACTGTGATCGGCTCCGGACTCAAGGCCGGAGATGCAGAGTGGGTCGACCCCTGGGTGGGGCCGGATGGTGGATCCGTAGGCTCCTCTCTGAGATTGCAGGGTGCGCTGGACGAACCCGCGAATCCTACGAAGATCAGGTCGCCTCAGATATCGGCGATGTAATCCAAGCTTCCAAACCTGATTCGACGACCAGGGGCGAAGCTGTCGACCTGGTCTAGATGACCGGTCGAGTTGGCACGCAAGACGGAGCCACCGAACACGAAGAGCTGGCCGGGGATGAAGGTCTCCCCGGAGACGATGCCGTTGTTGATGACAAGGTGAGCCATCGATCCTCTTAGCGACCGCACAGCGGAACTCTCAATGAAAGCACCAATGTCGGTGTCAAAACCGGCAAATCTCGGGTAGGGGGTCCCGAGGTGTGAGTCTAGGATCAATGGGTAACAGGAGACAAGGGACACAGTATTTACCCAAGTTCGGGCCCTCTTAAGGGAGGTAAAACCCTATGTCCTGCTTGATTATATTCCTATGTAGACGATGATTACAAGAGTTGATCTACCTCGAGATCATGTTGCTAAACCCTAATAGGTATGCCTATTGTTGTTCTGTTGATCCTTACGGACTAAACCCTCCGGCTTATATACACACCGGGGGGGCTAGGGTTACACATAGTCGATTACGGAGAAAGGAATAACTACGTCTGGACACCCAAACTTGCCGTGGAATACACACTAAGATGATAAAGACTCCCATCCGGACATGGGGGCAACCTTCTGCTTCGTTTAATGTGGCCCAACAGTCCGGCCCATGACGATCGGGCCGGACATCCGAGGACCCCCTAGTCCAGGACTCCCTCAGCTCCATCCGCAAGTTCACCGCGTCAAGAAGCGCGCAGACGACCTTGACGTACTCCTCCAGCCCGCACGCCTAGGCTCCTCATTGCCTGCCACCCTCATCGGCCTCCAAGGTGACGAATTCTTTCAAGCACTGGTGGCCCTGCAGCTGCCGGAGGTCGCGACGAAGAATGTGCACCTCGAGGCCGCGCTCGCCGCGCAGCGCCTCGCCATGCAAGAAACCATCGACCTGCACATCCACGTCTACGAGGAAATCATCTACATAGGCCACTACAAGGCCAGGGAGGACAGAAAGACGTTGGCCTTCTTCGACCAGATGGAATCTTTGGACGCCATTGTTCGGAAGCACGTTGACCTGGCCACGAAAGCCGCTGCTACTTAGCCGCCGTTCGGTGGGCCGGCGCCCCGAGTCGAGGAGGAGGAGGTCGTCGATGGATGCATCTTTCTTCTTGCCTCCTGTAACTAGCACTGCATCGCCTCGTGGCCTTAATGTGTTAGTGTATGGCATTTTTATTCCAGTCGTAAATGACATGTATGATACCTTGCTCTAATTTGGCGTTAATTATATGTAGTATCACTGTCTTCCTCCTGGTTTAATACCTACGTCCTGGTTTATTAGTCCCATTTTTAATTTGTGCTAAATTTTGACCAAAGATTTAACTGACAAAATGTTAGTGCATGTCAACAAAAATTATATCGTTGAATTCGTATTTGAACATAGTTTTCAATGATATAATTTTGGTGACATGCTTGAACATTTTGTTAGTCAAATTTATGGTCAAAATTTGGCACAGATTACGATAGGGATAAATAAACCAGGACGGAGGTAGACTGGTCACCATCGTGTGTTGTGCCAAATTTTGACTTCAACTTTAAGTACGAGACCCAACCTACATGGAGGGAGTTGATACGTCTCCAACGTATCTATTGTTTTTTCTTGTTCCATGCTATGATATTATTATTCTTGGATGTTTTTAATATCATTTCACATATTTTTATATCATTTTTGGGGACTAACCTATTAACTTAGTGCCACGTGCCAGTTCCTGCTTTCTGCCTTATTTTTGTTTTACAGAAAATTACTATCAGATAAGATCAAATCATCCCGAAACTTTTTGGAGATTTTTTTCTGGGGATAAGGATCAACGTCAACTTGAGAACCAAGGCAGAAGCTTCCAGAGGGGGGCACATGGCACCAGGGCGCGCCCCAGGGGGGGCGCCCAAGTGCCATGTGGGCCCCCTGCCTCCGTTTGCCCTAATTTCTCAACTATAAATTCAGAGATATTCCAGAACCTCTAGAGAACCAGACGAAACACTTTGTCCATCGCCGCAAGCCTCTGTTCTCACGAGATCCCATCTGGAGACCTTTTCCGGTACTCCGTCGGAGGGGGAATCCACCACCGAGGGGCTCTACATCATCCTTGCCGCCTCTCTGATGATGCGTGAGTAGTTCACCATAGACCTACGGGTCTGTAGGTAGTAGCTAGATGGCTCTCTGTCTCTTTATGTTTCTCAATACAATGGTCTCCATGATCTTCATGGAGATCCATCCGATGTAATGACTTTGTGCGGTGTGTTTGTTGGGATCCGATGAATTGTGAGTTTATGATCAGATCTATCCTTGTTTACTTGAGTTCTTCTCTGATCTCTTTTATGCATGCTTTAGTATAGCCTTTTATTTCTTCTCTGAAGTTTTGGTTTGGTTTGGCCAACTAGATTAGATCTTCTTGCAATGGGAAGAGGTGCTTGGTAATGGGTTCGATCTTGCGGTGCTCAGTCCTAGTGACAGAAGGGGAGTTGACACGCATGTATTATTGCCATTAAGGATAACAAGTTGGGATGAATTCTTATTTGCGTTTATCTTGACTACATCATGTCATCGTTCTTTATGCATTACTTCGTTCTTATGGACTTAATACACTAGATGCATGCTGGATAGCGGTCGATGTGTGAAGTAATTCTGGTAGAGGCAGGCAGGAGTCGGTCTACTTGTTTTGGATGTGATGCCTATATCATGATCATTGCCTTGGATAGCATCATAATTATTTGCTCTTCTATCAATTGCCCAACAGTAATTTGTTTACCCACCGTATGCTATTTTCTTGAGAGATGCCTCTAGTGAACTCTACGGCCCCCGGGTCTACTTTTATCATAAGATCTATCTTGTTTTACATCTATAAAAATACCAAAAATATCTGCTGCATATTTTTATCTTTTATTTATTTATCAATTTCTCAATCTATCAATCTATCATATACCTTTTAATCTCATTACTTGACCGCCGAGAGATTGACAACCTCTTGTTTGCGTTGGGTGTGAGGGTTTGCGTTTTGTGTGTAGGTGTTGTTTACGTGGTGTTGCTTGGTTCTCCTACTGGACTGATAACCTTGGTTTCTTAACTGAGGGAAATACTTACTCTACTGTGCTGCATCATCCTCTCCTCTTTGGGGATAAAAATCCAACGCAGTCTACAAGTAGCAGGAAGAATTTCTGGCGCTGTTGCCGGGGAGGCATCATCAACATTACCAAGTACCTACACTCTTAACACTTACCTTTGCATTTACTTTATTTGCCATTTGCCTCTCGTTTGCCTTTCCCCCACTTCCAAAAAAATTTACAAAAATATTTGCTTTCTCTTTTGCCGTTTTCATTTGCCTCTTTTCCTTCGCCGTTTCCTCTTTTATCTTTTGCTTCTTGTCACCATGAGTGACTTTGGTATGGCAAGAACGGATGACGGTAGGGCTCCAAAAATTGGAAGTTCTACCAATCTAGATTCTAAAACTTTTGTGTTGCGACATGGGAATGTCGTTGGAAAAAGTACCATCAAAGAGTTCTTTAATTGTGTTGGAACTCTATCCTTGGATGAAGTACCGGTTCCAAAGAGACCCGCAGACTATGCGGAAGCTATTGCCGGATTTGTTCTTAAATTTGAAAGAATATTTATTTGCACTCATCCTACCTTGCAAAGATTGTTCTATGTGCTTCCGGTCATAAAGGATCCTTGGGTTAAGAAATTAGTAAAGGAGGCTAAAGAGATCTTTGATTTCTATGGGATAGACCGTAAGAAACCGGTCATCAAGGAGATCTTAGACACTAATGATGATTTTTTTAGTCTTTTATTTCAAAGTAATCGTGTCTTTGATGATAATACCAAAAAGGAAGTCCCTCCTATGGATATGATCCAACATATCTTCAATGACGTTAATAGTCACTATTCTTGGATCGTAGCCGGAAATCAAAAAGGCTACAAGGATGGGCAACTTTCTAATGCTAGAATTTCCATGGATGATGTGTTTCATGTTGTTTTTGAGAAACCTCCGGACAAAAATTCTTCTATGAAAGAGAAGGATGACAATACTTGATGTATTGCATTATTCCTAGCTAGGGGCATAAAACGACATCGCTTGTTGGGAGGCAACCCAACAAATAAATTTTTATTATTTTTTCACTTTTTGGTTCTATTATTTTGTTTACCCTTTATTTTCTTCTGTTTTGATTTGGTTTTTTATATTTTAATTAGTGTTTGTGCCAAGTAAGACCTTTGGGATGATGTGGATGTTTGTGAACTCAATTCTGTGAAAACAGAAACTTTGACGCCTAGTCCAGAATTTTTATAAATTCGTCAGGGTGTCGAATTAGTCTGAATTTTTTACACGTGATTTATATATAAATTTTCCACGCTGTCCTAATTTTTCAGAATTTTTGGAGTTACAGAAGTATGGATTTTTGACAGATTGCTACAGACTGTTCTGTTTTTGACAGATTCTGTTTTCTATGCATTGTTTGCTTGTTTTGATGAAACTATGGATTGTATCGGGGGGTGCAAGCCATTGGAAAGTGATAACACAGTACCTATAATGCAAAATAAAATTTGAATGGGTTTGGAACAGTAATTATAGTGGTAATTTGTTTGGTTATACTAACGGATCTCACGAAGGTTTTGTTGAGTTTTGTGTGATTGAAGTTTCAGGTTTTGGGTGTGACGATGATGGATGAAGGAATGAAGAGATGCAAAAGCCTAAGCTTGGGGATGCCCAAGGCACCCCAAGGTAATATCCAAGGAGACTTAAGCGTCTAAGCTTGGGGATGCCCCGGAAGGCATCCCCTCTTTCTTCCAACGACTATAGGCCTGATGGACTCAACCAGTTCAGGACTCGATTCTCCCGGATACGCCTTATGCAAGTGGTGAACCTGCAGTTCCACTCGGATGATTCAATTCATGCCACCTTTTTATGCAGTTCACCTAAAATGAAGTAATGTTTGCATCATGCAGCTAGCAAGAAGTACTTGGTCTCATGAGCTGGCAGCTTCTTTATTAGTTGCACTCAAATTGAGCAACATTACGGTTGGCTGTCATGCTCATGCAATGTGCAACTATAATTTTCTTATCCTTTTGTGCAGTTTCAATAAAATCAAGGGCCATTGTGGTGACGGTGGCGGCTAATCTTGCAAAGGCAAATAAACTGTTGCACGAGATTACCCGCAGAGTTAGCCGAAGAGGTTAGGAACTCCAATCACCCTTTGTGCAGTTCCACTAAAATCGAGAGACGTTGCCCATGTGACATTTTAGTTGAACTACACAAGACACTCTTTCAAAAAAAGTGTTTTGTGCAGTTCACCAAAAGGTCACAATAGCAACGAGGTGAAATGGATATCTCTATCTGCACAAAAAAGATAGAAAGAAAAGAGTTACTGGTCAATAACCTGATATGAAACATACACGAAATGAAAAGAAGCATCTTCATTATCTTCATGGCAATCACGCATTAGATTAACAATAACATTAGTTAGACATGTCCTTACTGTAACAGTGGGATTGCTTCGTTTTACAACCGCCCTTACATTAACAACAGCAAAATGTTGGTATAAGGGCATGCGACAGTGGAGGCAAAAAGTGGTGATGCCAACATCCAATCAAGATCTAGGTTGGTCCCAAATTTTGTTCTCTTTACCCACCTTTTACTATGTGAGGGCAGCAAATCTAATCCTAGACATACTTTGTTGACTTGTCCCCCAGGCGCCACTTTCTTTCCTTTTTTATATTTAACCAATAATAGATATGTTCCTTATCCTGTTTGTACTGTGTTTTCCCTTTATTTCCTTCTTCAACCAAGAGACCGGTTGGGTATCCAGTCTCTACTACTTTCCCCCTGTTATTTTCTCTTTGAATCAAGTCCTAGATTCATGCTACGACTTTCCCCCCTTTCTTCCCTGTTTGAACCAAGTCCTAAATTTGATTGCATGAAGTATCTTTACCACTAATAATACAAACAATTTAGGTGGCTTTGGAAGAGCTGATGGAAGTAGAAAAACATCCACATGCAGCCACGTGGGGAGCTGGGGCAGTAGAGCAAGGCCGTTTCCGAAGGAAGTTATACCTGAGGGTCGTCGGGGATGTGGCTAGGAGGCCGGTGGGAGGTCGGATCTGCCCACAATACGGCAGGGAGGAAGAAGGGGTCCGAGGACCTCCCGAGCCGGCTCTGTGTTGGAGAGAACGGCACGGGCAGAGGATCGGGACCCGCCGGCAGCTATGGGTTTCCTCCCTCGCCGCCGATGACCGCGTGAACGATGCACCTAGTCCCCTACACACCCCGGCCGAAGGGATCCGGCCGGATCTGTGACCAGCGGTGAGCAGAGAGAAAATGTCGCTACCGCTGTCTTGTTTAGATCTGGAGAGGATGACAGAATGAAGAGAGCAACCCTAGTAAAGCAAGCGCTCAGGCTCCTGCCTATATATATAGTGGAGTGATTATCTTTTTCTCTCCACAACAAGCGTTTCAATTTGTGTACGTGGCATTAAAGAAAAGAAACTCTCTATTTAACGTGACTAACTGGACGTCGCACTTTGTACTGTACTGTACTACTACCTTCGTCCTGGTTTATTGGTCCCCTTCGCATTTTGTGCTAAATTTTGACCTTAGATTTAACAAACAAAATGTTAATGCATGTAACCAAAATAGTATCCTTGAAAACTACATTCAAATACGAATCCAACGATATAATTTTTAGTGACATGCATTATTATTTTCTTAGTTAAATCTATGGTCAAAGTTTGACACAAAATACTAAGGGAACCAATAAACCCGGACGGAGGTAGTAAAAAAAACACATGCACGGTTTACATTCCGAATCGCTAGCTAGAACTTGAACTGTACTATTTGTTTACATGTACCAACTTTTTCTTTTGGTTTTCTGCTCCATGGCGCAATTCATCGATACAAAATTATAGGAGTATTTAAAAGTCGAGGGCGGGGCTTTTCCCGGGCAGTACGCGTGGCAGTTTCGCCTAGCCGGTTTGGCAGAGAGGCGAGGAGGGTGAGGGACTAGCGGATTCAACTTACTGCTGGAAAGTTAGGGTTGTGTGATTTGACGGCTCGTTACTACTGGAAAGATGGGGTCTTGTGATATGACTGCTCATTATAGTCATTATTACTACGGTGCTACGACCGGGGTGAGGCTCCCCTTCCGTTCCCCACTCTAATCTGGTGCATGACATGTCGACCCGGATGCTGGCTCTCCCACATGTCGGCAACGTAAGAAGGAGCAGAGAATCATGCGGTATATATAGTACTAGTATACATTACTCATGTCGGAGGAGTGCGAAACATGGCAGCCCAGTGAATCAGCAGGCGATAGGCCATAGAAAACAATGTGGTGATATGGCCATAAAAAACAATGTACTACAATCTAGTCTCTAGCATGTATAGTACTCCTCCTCTTCCTCCTCCCGGTTCATCGCCATCATACTTTCCCCATTCCTGTGTTTTCAGTATCCTGCGAATCAAAGAGGCCCTTAGACAGGTTTAGGTCCGGTCGTTTTTTTCCAATGTGTTATGTCCAAAATTTAATGAACGTGCTCCGGTTTCTATGAAAATAATTCGGTTTGCATGTAGTAATCCATTTATTTATTTATTCTTCTGTGGGGGATTTGCATGTAATTCATCAGGTCTGAAATGTAAAGTACGCCGGCATGGTTGCATATGCTCCGAGTCGTGCATGCACTACAACCCAGATGCTCTATGTCCCACATGTCGGCGAAAGGAAGCACGCGGAAATAGCCTAGGAGTACATATAGGAGGAAAAATGCGTGAAAAATTATGTACTATGAAGCGTAGCTACGGTTCGAACAGGAGACCTAAAGTGATGACAGGTACAGGTCGCATGCACCCAACTAGTGGTACTAGATGTACGAGTACTCAGTACTCCTATTCTATCAACACGAGTCCCATCTGACAACAGCGCCCATGCTACAGCTAGCTCTTCTCCCTCGTTTCTCTCTTCTAATTCTAACTCAGCCGACGGGCGGTGGGCGGGGTGGGGATTTGTCGATAGTCGGTTTGCTCAACTGCGGCCCCACCTGACAGTGAAAATGCTAAGACAACAAGCGTTCCCTAGCTTGAGCGGCGTCCCCGACAGACCGTGTGGGGGTGCGACGCGAACGCGGCAGTCTTTACCTTTTTAACTTGTAGATAGAAAATGCCAAGCAAATGCGCGCTGAGCGGCGGGCCGAAACGACAGTGTGGGGTGCGACGCGAACGACAAAGGCGTGTTGTACTTGTTCCACTTTCTCGTTTTGAACTCGTGACATGTTGTAACGCTCAGTTTTGAATATATAAGTTTGCTTGTCGCGTCAATATATATATACTCCTGCTACTTGTAGACTGCGTTGGATTTTTATCCCCGAAGAGGAGAGGATGATGCAGCATAGTAGAGTAAGTATTTCCCTCAATTAAGAAACCAAGGTTATCAATCCAATAGGAGAACCAAGCAACACCACGTAAACAGCACCTACACACAAAACGCAAACCCTCACACCCAACGCAAACGAGAGTTGTCAATCTCTCGGCGGTCAAGTAACGAGATTAAGGTATATGATAGATTGATAGATTGATAAATAAATAAAAGATAAAAATATGCAGCAAATATTTTTGGTATTTTTATATATGTAAAACAAGATAGATCTTATGATAAAGGTAGACCCGGGGGCCGTAGAGTTCACTAGAGGCATCTCTCAAGAAAATAGCATACGGTGGGTAAACAAATTACTGTTGGGCAATTGATAGAAGAGCAAATAATTATGATGCTATCCAAGGCAATGATCATGATATAGGCATCACATCCAAAACAAGTAGACCGACTCCTGCCTGCATCTACTACTATTACTTCACACATCGACCGCTATCCAGCATGCATCTAGTGTATTAAGTCCATAAGAACGAAGTAATGCATAAAGAACGATGACATGATGTAGTCAAGATAAACGCAAATAAGAATTCATCCCAACTTGTTATCCTTAATGGCAACAATACATGCGTGTCAACTCCCCTTCTATTAGTAGGACTGAGCACCGCAAGATCGAACCCATTACCGAGCACCTCTTTCCATTGCAAGAAGATCTAATCTAGTTGGCCAAACCAAACCAAAACTTCGGAGAAGAAATACAAGGCTATACTAAATCATGCATAAAAGAGATCAGAGAAGAACTCAAATAAACAAGGATAGATCTAATCATAAACTCACAATTCATCGGATCCCAACAAACACACCGCACAAAGTCATTACATCGGATGGATCTCCATGAAGATTATGGAGACCATTGTATTGAGAAACATAAAGAGAGAGAGAGCCATCTAGCTACTACCTACGGACCCGTAGGTCTATGGTGAACTACTCACACATCATCGGAGAGGCGGCAAGGATGATGTAGAGCCCCTCCGTGGTGGATTCCCCCTCCGGCGGAGTACCGGAAAAGGTCTCCAGATGGGATCTCGCGAGAACAGAGGCTTGCGGTGGCGGAGAAAGTATTTCGTCTGGTTCTCTGGGGGTTCTAAATGCTCTAGCTGCTTGGTTCTCCTACTGGATTGATCACCTTGGTTTCATAACTGAGGGAAATACTTACCGTTGTTGTGCTGCATCATCCCTTCCTCTTCGGGGAAATACCAACGCCGATACAAGCAATCAGGAAGAATTTCTGGCGCCGTTGCCGGGGAGACACCATCAACATCTATCAAGTACCTACGCATAAACTCTCATCTCCTTGCAATTATTTTATTTGCCATTTTCCTCTTGTTTTCATCTCCCCCACATCTAAAACGTTTTCAAAAAAACACAAAAATATTTGCCTTTTTATTTGCCTTCCTTCCATTTGCCTTTTTCTTGTTTGATCTTTTGTTTGCGTGTGATCCTGTTTGCGTAGTCACGATGTCTCAAGAAAATACCAAATTATGTGATTTTTCCAATACTAATAATAATGATTTTATTAGTACTCCGATTGCTCCTCCCGCCGCTAGTGCGGAGTCTTATGATATTAATGCCGCTTTGTTGAATCTTGTTATGAAAGAGCAATTTTCCGGTAGTCCTAATGAGGATGCCGCGTCCCATCTAAACACTTTCGTAGAATTGTGTGATATGCAAAAGAAAAAAGATGTGGATAATGATATTGTGAAATTGAAATTATTTCCTTTCTCTTTGCGGGATCGTGCAAAAATTTGGTTTTCATCTTTGCCTCGCAATAGTATTGATTCATGGGATAAGTGCAAAGATGCTTTTATTACTAAGTATTTTCCTCCCGCGAAAATTATTTCCCTTAGAAATAAAATCATGAATTTTAAGCAACTTGAGCATGAACATGTTGCACAATCTTGGGAAAGAATGAAATTAATGCTAAGAAATTTTCCTACTCATGGTTTAAATCTATGGATGATTATACAAAAAAATTATGCGGGATTGAATTTTGTTTCTAGAAATCTTTTAGATTCCGCCGCGGGTGGTACTTTTATGGATATTACTTTGGGTGAATCAACTAAATTACTTGATAATATTATGGCTAATTATTCACAATGGCATACTGAAAGAGCACCTACTAGTAAAAAGGTTAATTCTGTTGAAGAAATTAGTACTTTGAGTGAAAAAGTTGATGCACTTATGAAATTGGTTGCTAGTAAAAATGCTCCTATTGATCTTAATGATGTGTCTTTGTCTACTTTGATTGAGCAAAATAGTGATCCCGTAGATGTGAATTTTGTCTCACGAAACAATTTTAATAACAATGCTTATAGAGGTAATTTTAATCCTAGGCCTTTTCCTGGAAGTTCCTCTAATAATTATGGCAATTCCTATGGTAATTCTTATAATAATAGTAATAGGGTGCCCTCTGATATTGAGAGTAATATTAAAGAATTTATCAATGCTCAAAAAGTTTTCAACACTACGATAGAAGAAAAATTAAGTAAGATTGATGATATGTCTAGAAGCATTGATAGACTTTCACATGATGTGGAAAATCTCAAGATTAAAAATTTTCCACCTAAGGTTGATAGTAATGAATCAATTAAATCTTTATATGTTTCTGTAGATGAAAGTAAGAAAAGAACCGCTATGCTTAGAGCTAAAAGAGAATTTTTAGAAAGAGCATTTTTGCCCAATTGCTTTCATAGTAATGATGAAGATGTTAATATGATTGGTGTTTCTTCTATTGATTCCTTGTTTAGTAATATTAAAATTGATGATAAGGGGACTGAAGAAGAGTAACCTTTAGCTAGAAGGCGTCCCCATAGTTCGGAGGGTGAAAATCTTGTTGAAAAAATTGATAAAAGTGGGTTTGGAGAGGTAAAAACTTTAACTAGTGATGTGCCCACTCTCTTGGTTTACAAAATCTTTAATCATGATAGTTGCTCTTTGATTGAATGCATTTCTTTGTTGCAATCCATGCTAAATTCACCCAATGCATATGAACAAAATAAGGCTTTTACTAAACATATTGTAGAAGCTATGATGAAAGCTTTAGAAGAAAAGTTGGAATTAGAGATTTCAATTCCTTGAAAATTATATGATGAATGGGAACCCACCATTAAAGTCAATAAAAAAATTATGAGTCCAATGCTTTATGTGATTTGGGTGCTAGTGTTTCCAAAATTCCGAAATCTCTATGTCATGTGCTAGGTTTTACCAATTTGGAAGAGCGTTCACTTAATTTGCACTTGGCAGATTCTACTATTAAAAAACCTTTGGGAAGAATCAATGATGTTCTTATTCTTGCAAATAGGAATTATGTGCTCATAGATTTTATTGTGCTTGATATTGATTGTAATCCGTCTTGTCCCATAATACTTGGTAGACCGTTTTTACGAACTATAGGTGCCGTGATTGATATGAAAGAAGAGAATATTAAATTTCAGTTTCCATTTAGAAAGGGTATGGAACACTTCCCTGGGACTAGAATTAAGCCACCATATGAATAAATCATGAGGGCAACCTATAGAACAAAATCCAAAGATGGCAATACTTGATTCTATGCATTATGCCTAGCTAGGGGCATAAACAATAGCGCTTGTTGGGAGGCAACCCAATGAATAAAATTAATTTTTCACTTTTTCTTTATGTTATTGTGCGTTTACACAATTATGCTACTGTTATGATTGTGTTTTAGTGTTTTATTTAGTGTCTGTGCCAAGTAAAGCCTTTAGGATTATGTTGGATGATAGTTGATTTGATCTTGTTGAAAAACAAAAACTTTTGCGCCCAGTTCTGGAATTTTGTAAATTCACAGAAACGTGTTCTTGATCTGATTTATTTACACATGATTGATATACGAATTTCCCACGCCGTCCTAATTTTTCAGAATGTTTAGAGTTACAGAAGTATGAGAAAAATTCGAGTCTTTACAGACTGTTCTGTTTTTGACAGATTCTGTTTTCGTTGCATTGTGTGCTTATTTTGATGAATCTATGGATTGTATCGGGGGGTATAAGCCATGGTAAAGTTAGAATACAGTAGGTATATTGCAATAACAACATATGAATGGGTTTGCAACAGTACTTAAAGTAGAGATTGGTTTTCTTATACTAACGGATCTCACGAAGGTTTTTGTTAAGTTTTGTGTGATTGAAGTTTTCAAGTTTTGGGTGAGATCACGATGGATGAAGGAATAAGGAGTGAAAAGAGCCTAAGCTTGGGGATGCCCATGGCACTCCAAGGTAAAGTATCAAGCAACTAAGCTTGGGGATGCCCCGGAAGGCATCCCGTCTTTCTTCTAACGATCATCGGTAATTTTACTTGGAGCTATATTTTTATTCGCCACATATCATGAGTTTTGCTTGGAGCGTCTTGTATTATATGAGTCTTTGCTTGTTTTTCTTTTTAGTTATCCACAATCATCCTTGCTGGACATACCTATTTGAGAGAGCCATAATGATGTTATGATTTGTTAGAATTGCTCTATGTGCTTCACTTAAATTTTTTGAGCTATGGAATTGCTCTAGTACTTCACTTATATCTTTTTGAGCATGGTGGTGGTTTAACTTTTGAAGAAATACTCTCATGCTTCACTTAGATCATTTTGAGAGTTAGATTTTTTTTGAAGAAATCCTCTCATGCTTCACTTATATTATTTTGAGAGATGAAAATTTTGAAGAAATATTTATGCTCTTGTTCTTCACTTAAATTTGTTTGAGAGCTTGTTAGTAGCAATGGTAATATATGAAATTAGTCCCAAAGTGATAGATATTCAAGAGGGATATAATAAAAACTTTCATGAAGATCATTGGATATTAAGACTTGATTCCTTGTAATAGTTTTGAGATATGGAGATAGTAATATGGGAGTCATGTTGGTGAGTAATTATGCTTTAGTAAGAATATTGGTGTTAAGGTTTGTGATTCCCTATGCAAGCACGAAAGTCAATAGTTATGCAATGAAGTTATATCCTACTTGTGGTGCATTATTCAGTGTTAGTTATGTTTAATGCTCGTTTATGATCATTTTTGTTTTTTGGTTGGTTGCTTCTCAATCTATTTGCTAGCCTTTCCTTGTACTAAGCGGGAATACTGCTTGTGCATCCAAAATCCTAAACCAAGTTGTGCCAAATGAGTCCACCATACCTACCTATATGCGGTATTTCCATACCGTTCCAAGTAAATTTGTATGTGCCAACTCTAATTTTCAAAATGAATTTCTTTTTTGTGTGCCCGTACCGCTCATGAAGCGGCAGTGGGTGGCCAATATTTTCCATGCTAGGTAGGTTATTCTCAAGATGAGTGTTTATTCACTTGTCATTGCACGAGTGTGGCAGGTAATAGGGATGCCCAGTCCCGAAATGCAAAAAATACTATGATAATAAATTCCTTGGAAAGTATTGGTATGGAAGGCACCCGTGGATACGGCTAGCCATGGATTGTGAAAGAATGGTGGAAAAGGAAATAAACTTTATTTTATGTTTGGGAACCGCCTATGATTTATCTAGCATGGAAGATATTGGGAATTCTCGGTCATTTTTGTTGAAGGGAAAAGCATGCCTCTCAAAACAATTTTATCTCTTAATTTAAGATTTGAGCTCTGGCACCTCTACAAATCTCTGCTTCCCTCTACGAAGGGCCTATCTATTTACTTTTATGCAATTTTTATTTTTATTTGAGTCTCCATCTTCTCTTATAAAGCACCAACTAGGGAACACTATTGTCATACTTGTGCATTGGATATAGCTAATATTTGAGTGTGTTTCATGAATGGATCAATGATTGAGCATAATGGGCTAGGGATAGCTTTCTTTAGCGTTGATATTTTGAAAGACATGGTTGCTTGTTGATATGCTTGAGTATTAATGTCTTCATATCAATTATAGACTATTGCTTTGAATCATCTAAAGTCCAAATGTCCATGCTACAAAAGAAAAGAATATGTGATGAACATGTTAGGCAGCATTCCACATCAAAAATTCTGTTTTTATCATTTACCTACTCGAGGACGAGCAGGAATTAAGCTTGGGGATACTGATACGTCTCCAACGTATCTATAATTTTTTATTGTTCCATGCTGTTATAGTGTCAATCTTGGATGTTTTATATACATTTACTAGCAACTTTATATCATTTTTTGGGACTACCCTATTGACATAGTGCCCAGTGCCAGTTGCTGTTTTTTGCTTGTTTTTTACTTCGCAGAAAATCAATACCAAACGAAGTCCAAATGCCATGAAACTTTTTGGAGATTTTTTTCTGGTGATAAAGGACCCTGGAAGCTTCTGGAGTACAAGGCCCGTGGGGCCCACTAGGCACCAGGGCGCGCCATGGGCCTCCGGCGCACCCTGGTGGGTAGTGGAGCCCACATGAACCGCCTTAACCTACTTCCGCCTCTATAAATACTCTAAAATCCCATAAACCCTAGGGGAGTTGACGAAACACTTTTTCCACCGTCGCAAGTTCCAGAACCACGAGATCCAATCTAGTGGCCTTTTATGGCACTCTGCCGGAGGGGGCAACGATCACGGAGGGGTTATTCATCATCATTGTTGCCCCTCTGATGATGCGTGAGTAGTTTACCATAAACCTATGGGTCCGTAGCTAGTAGCTAGATGGCTTCTTCTCTCTTTTTGATCTTCAATACAATGTTCTCCTCGATGTTCTTGGAGATCTATTTGATGTAACTCTTTTTTTGTGGTGTGTTTGTTGGGATCCGATGAATTGTGGGTTTATGATCAGTTCTATCCATGAATATTAATTGAGACATTGCTGAACTCTTTTATGCATGATTGTTATAGCCTCGTATTTCTTCTCCGATTTATTGGTTTGGTTTGGTCAACTAGATTGATTTATCTTGCCATGGGAAGAGGTGCTTTGTGATGGGTTCGATCTTGCGGTGCTCAATCTCAGTGACAGAAGGAGACATGACACGCATGTATCATTGCTATTAATGGTAACAAGATGAGGTGTATTCATACGTGAGTTTATCATGTCTACATCATGTCATCGTTCTTATTGCATTACTCCGTTTCTCCATGAACTTAATACACTAGATGCATGCTGGATAGCGGTCGATGTGTGGAGTAATAGTAGTAGATGCAGAATCATTTCGGTCTACTAATCTTGGACGTGATGCCTATATACATGGTCATTGCGTTGGATATCGTCATGACTATTCGCTTTCCTATCAATTGCCCAACAGTAATTTGTTTACCCACCGTATGCTATTTTCTTGAGAGAAGCCTCTAGTGAAAACTACGGCCCCCGGGTCTATTTCCTATCATATTAAAACCAAAAATACCTTGCTGCAATTTTTATTTATTTATTTTATTTTGTGTTTTTGTTAGATCTATTTCAATACCGTTGAGGGATTGACAACTCCTCTTACGCGTTGGGTTGCAAGTTTTTGTTGTTTGTGTGCAGGTGTTGTTTACATAGTGTTGCTTGGTTCTCCTACTAGATTGATAACCTTGGTTTCATAACTGAGGGAAATACTTACCGTTGCTGTGCTGCATCATCCCTTCCTCTTCGGGGAAGTACCAACGCAGATACAAGCAATCACAACCATCATTTCACTCTTCGTTGAATCCGCTCGTACTCCAATATTCCCAGAGTAAGTTGCTCGGACGAAGAAACCATCACTTCACCTTTCCCACAGTAAGTGATGACCCACAAGTATAGGGGATCTATCATAGTCCTTTCGATAAGTAAGAGTGTCGAACCCAATGAGGAGCAGAAGGAAATGACAAGCGGTATTCAGCAAGGTATTTTCTGCAGGCACTGAAATTATCGGTAACAGATAGTTTGGTAGTAAGATAATTCGTAACGAGTAACAAGTGACAAGTGTAACAAAGGTGCAGCAAGGTGGCCCAATCCTTTTTATAGCAAAGGATAAGCCTAGACGAACTCTTATATAAAGCAAAGCGCTCCCGAGGACACATGGGAATTGTCGTCAAGTTAGTTTTCATCATGCTCATATGATTCGCGTTCGTTACTTTGATAATTTGATATGTGGGTGGACCGGTGCTTGGATGCTATCCTTGCTTGGACAAGCCTCCCACTTATGATTAACCCTGCTCGCAAGCATCCGCAACTACAAAAGAAGAATTAAGATAAATATAACCATAGCATGAAACGTGTGGATCCAAATCAGCCCCTTACGAAGCAGCGCATAAACTAGGGTTTAAGCTTCTGTCACTCTAGCAACCCATCATCTACTTGCTACTTCCCAATGCCTTCCCCTAGGCCCAAATAAAGGTGAAGTGTCATCTAGTCGACGTTCACATAACACCACTAGAGGAAAGACAACATACATCTCATCAAAATATCGAACGAATACCAAATTCACATGATTACTTATAACAAGACTTGTCCCATGTCCTCAGGAACAAACGTCACTACTCAGAAAGCATGTTCATGTTCAAGATCAAAGGGGTAATAAATATCATTAAGGATCTGAACATATGATCTTCCACCAAATAAACCAACAAGCATCAACTACAAGGAGTAATCAACACTACTAGCAACCCACAGGTACCAATCTGAGGTTCTGAGGCAAAGATTGAATACAAGAGATGAACTAGGGTTTGAGAGGAGATGGTGCTAGTGAAGATGTTGATGAAGATTGACCCTCCCACTATGAGAGGATCGTTGGTGATGACGATGGCTTCGATTTCCCCCTCCTGGAGGGAAGTTTCCCCGGCAGAATAGCTCCGCCGGAGCCCTAGATTGCTTCTGCCCAGGTTCCGCCTCGAGACGGCGGCGCTTCGTCCCGAAAGCTTCCTTCTGATTTTTTTCTAGGTCAAAACCCCTCATATAGCAGAAGATGGACACCGGGGGTTGGCCAGGGGGCCCACAAGCTCAGGGGGCACGCCCTGGGGGGTAGGGCGCGCCCCCCCAGGCTTGTGGCCACCTGGTGGGTCCCCTTCTATAGTTTCTTCGCCCAATATTTTTTATATATTCCAAAACAATTCTTCATAAAGTTTCAGGACATTTGGAGTTGTGCAGAATAGGTATCTCAGATTTGCTCCTTTCCGGTCCAGAATTCCAGCTGCCGGCATTCTCCCTCTTCATGTAAATCTTGTAAAATAAGAGAGAAAAGGCATAAGTATTGTACCATAATGTGAAATAACAGTCCATAATGCAATAAATATGAACATAAAAACATGATGCAAAATGGGCGTATCAACTCCCCCAAGCTTAGACCTCGCTTGTCCTCAAGCGAAAGCCGAGATCGATAATCATGTCCACATGTTTAGAGATAGAGGCGTCGATAAAATAAAATACAGACATGAGGGCATCATGATCATCTTTTTTTAGAACAGCAATATATTGTCATATAACTTCTTATGCTAAAATGATAATTCATTCACAAGGTAAAGTATGAACCAAAAACTTTATTGAAAACTAACAAACTATGATCTCGGTCATTGGAGCAATTGCAATTTATCATAACATCGAAAAGAGTCAATATAAGAGCTTTATCTAGCAAGTCCACATACTCAATCATCTTTTAGTCTTCCATAATTGCTAACACTCACGCGATACTTATGAGAACAAAGCTTCAATCAGACACACAGAAATATAGGGGCTTATAGTTTCGCCTCCCAACTATTTACCTCAAGGGTAATGTCAACAATAATAGTTTATGATCAGCTATATCCGAGTGGATATGTTTGTCTGGATCTTTCCCCAACACATAGTGCTTGCCAAAGAGAGAAAGTATAAAAGGAAAGGTGAAAATCACCATGACTCCTGTATAAAGGTAGACGATAAAATAAAAGATAGGCCCTTCGCAGAGGGAAGCAGAGGTTGTCATGCGCTTTTTGGTTGGATGCACGAAATCTTAATGCAATGGAACGTCACTTTATATTTCCAGTTGTGATAGAGAACTTTATTATGCAGTTCGTCGCTTTTATTTCTTCCCCATCACTAGTTCGTATAAAGTTTATTTTCCTCACACTAAAAGGTCATACATAATTAAAGAGCAATTTTTATTGCTTGCACCGATGACAACTTACTTGAAGGATCTTACTCAATCCATAGGTAGATATAGTGGACTCTCATGACAAAACTGGGTTAAGGGTTTATGGATGCACAAGTAGTATCTCTACTTAGTGCGGAAGTTTTTGGCTAGCATAGGATGAGAAGCAAGCTCAACATGTTGGAGGATCCATGACAATATAACTTCTATTCAGATACAAGGGAACATAAAGCATTACGTTGTCTTCCTTGTCCAACATCAACTTATTAGCATATAATATTTTAATGAGTGCTCACAATCATAAAAGATGTCCAAGATAATATATTTATATGTGGAACCTCTCTTTCTTTATTACTTCCTATTAATTGCAACAATGACCAATACTATGTTTGTCAACCTTCAACAAATTTTAATCATCATACTTCTTATATGTGAAGTCATCACTCTCCATAAGATTATTATATGATCTTTTTATTTCTTTATTCTTTTTCTTCTTTTCCAAGATCAAAGAAAGAAAGCAAGGCCCTTACTCAAAACTACTCTTTATTATATAACTCTCACACTCGGTTACAAAGATAGATCACAAGGTAAAACTAAAAGACTAGATCATACTAAAACTTTTATTCTACTAGATCAAGATATAACCAAAAGGATCGGACTAAAATAAACGATAAAGATAAAGATGTGATGGTGATACGATACCGGGGCACCTCCCCCAAGCTTGGCACAAGCCAAGGGGAGTGCCCATACCCGTGTACTCAAGTCTCCTTCTTGGGAGGGGGTGGTGATGAAGCTGATGTTGTGGCAGCGAGCTTCTCCACCTTACGTTTGAGGATGAACCTCTCCTCCCTCAAGTCATCATTTTCCTGCTCGAGCTTCAATATCCTTTTGCACAATGCCGCCTTGCTTTCCTGCAGAAAACGGGACGGGATAAATTGAACCTTAGATTTGCTTGATCCGTTTGGAAGGCTTGACTTCTTGAACTCCACGTGCATGTCCCCTGGTTGAGGTAAGGGGACATCATCTTCCTCTGAGCTTGCATCTTTTGCCTCCTCCATGTCGGAATCTTTCTCCTCATCCGTGGACCATAGGTAGGGATAAAGCTCCCCAAAGATCTTTGGATCCACCGTATAATGGGAAACATAGCTCTCCCCGTCTGAATCTTGCGACGACATGCTTTTAGATCTGTCAGAAAAATAGCACGAAACAAGAATAGAGGATATTGTCGTGATACGATGGTCAAAAACTTTGAGAGATTATATAATGATTTTTTCCCGTGCAAAAGAAGTAATCTGCAAGAAAACAGAGTCCGGGGGGTACACGAGCTGGCCACAAGCTCGGGAGGCGCGCCCAGGGGGTAGGGCGCGCCCCCCCAGGCTTGTCGCCTGCTCGTGCACTTCTCGGACTACTTTTTATTTTTCCAATTTTTTAAATATTCCAAAATGGAGTAAAATTGCTTTTGAAAAACTTTTGGAGTCGGTTTACTTACCGTATCACATACCTATTCCTTTTCAGGGTTCTGGAGTGTTATGGAAGGTTTCCTTTATGTATTCCTTCGGTGTTATGATATGAATAATATTAGTTTCCACATTTATGGACGTACCTGAGATATAATGTTTGATTCTTTGCCCATTCACCACCTTCGGGTTTTTACCTTCGGCATTGTTGATTTTGATGGCACTGGAGCGATAAACTTCTTCGATAATGTAAGGTCCTTCCCACTTAGAGAGAAGTTTCCTTGCAAAAAATCTTAGACGAGAATTGTATAGCAAGACTTGGTCACTGATAACCCGCAAGTATACGGGATCAATTGTAGCTCTTTCGATAAATAAGAGTGTCGAACCCAACGAGGAGCTAAAGGTAGGAGTAATAAACCCTTCAAGTTCTATCGACCACCGATACAACTCTACGCGCACTTGACGTTCACTTTACCCAAAACAAGTATGAAACTATTTTGTAGGTGCGATAAGATAGTTTGCAAGAATAAAACTAGAAGTACTTTGCAAGAATAAAACTATGAATAAATTGCAAGATAATAAAAACTAGTAGTAAAGTAGAAAGCTTTTGTAATGCAAGAGAAAGAATTGTCCATAGGCAATCGATAACTAGATCGGTAATCCTTGTTGCAATTCTATATGAGGGAGAGGCATGAGCTAACATACTTTCTCTACTTCGATCATATGCACTTATGATTGGACCCCTAGCAAGCATCCGCAACTACTAAAGATCATTAAGGTAAAACCCAACCATAGCATTAAGTATCAAGTCCCCTTTATCCCATACGCAACAATCCACTTACACGGGTTTAAGCTTCTGTCACTCTAGCAACCCACTATAAGAGAATTATGAACGTATTGCAACACCCTACAGCGGGGATCCCTCACGCTTGCGTGACACGGAGAGCATCATAGGATAGCACCAATAATAAAACATACAACTCAAACCAATCACGATCATCAATCAACCCATAGGACAAAACAAATTTACTCAAACATCATAGGATAGCCATACATCATTGGGAAATAATATATAGCATGAAGCACCATGTTTAAGTAGAGATTACAGCGGGGAGAAGAGGTGTTGTTGTTGGTGTTGATGGTAGCAAGGTTGTTGATGTAGATCGCCGTCACGATCGTTCCCCCGGCGGCACTCCGGCGCCACCGTAAGAGAGGGGGAGAGAGCCCCCCCTTCTTCTCCTTCTTCCATGGCCTCCCCCCTAGATGGGAGGAGGGTTCTCCCTCTGGTCCTTGGCCTCCATGGCGGCTGAGGGGCGAGATCCCCCTCCGAGATTGGATCTATCTCTCTGTTCTCTTCTGTTTCGCGTTCCTGGTTTCTGGCCTTTCACTGTTTCTTTTATAACTGGAGATCTGTAACTCCGATTGCGCTGAAATTTTAACACGGTTTTTTTTCCAGATATAAGCTTCCTTGCACCCGAAGGATACCCCTAACCGACTTACAGTGTGCCCACATGGCACAACCGCGCGCCCAGGGGGGGCGCGCCCAGGCGCCATGTGGGCTCCTGGGGACCCCTGTTGCGTTGATTCCACTTCCTAAAAATCACATATATTCCAAAATTGATCTCCGTAAAATTTTATTGCATTTGGACATCGTTTGATATGGATATTCTGTGAAACAAAAAACATGCAACAAACAGGAACTGGCACTGGGCACTAGATCAATATGTTAGTCCCAAAAAATAATATAAAAAATTGCCAAAAGTATGTAAAAGTGATAGAATATTGGCATGAAACAATCAAAAATTATAGATACGACGGAGACGTATCAGCATTCCCAAGCTTAATTCCTACTCGTCCTCGAGTAGGTAAATGATAAAATAAGATAATTTTTGATGTGGAATGCTACCTAGCATAAACTTGATCACATGTCTAGTCATGGCATGAATATTAAGATACGAGTGATTCAAAGCAATAGTCTATAGTTTGATATAAAGACATCAATACTCGGGCATCCCAACAAACAATCATGCTTTTCAAAATATCAATGATAATGAAAGTCATCCCTACAAAATCATATAGTCCTGTCATGCTCTATCTTCTTAACATAAAAATACTTTATCACGTACAACCCCAGTTTTAGCCAAGCAATTGGTTCGTACTTCTAACGCGCTTCACCATTTTCAACTCTCACGCAATACATGAGTGAAAGCCATGGATATAGCACTAGATGGAATAGAAAGCGGTGGTAGGTATCAAATAATGAAAAAGGAGAAGTAGAAAGTCTCGCATCAACTCGGCGGATCGACGGGCTATGGAGATGCCCACCAATCGATATAAATGCGAGGAGTAGGGATTGCCATGCAACGGATGCACTAAGAGCTATAAGTGTATGAAAGCTCAAAATAAAACTAAGTGGGTGTGCATCCAACTTGCTCGCTCATGAAGACCTCGGGCATTTGAGGAAGCCCATCATCGGAATATACAAGCCAAGTTGTGTAATGAAAATTTCCCACTTGTAAATGAAAGTGACAACATAGGAGACTCTCTACATGAAAAACATGGTGCTACTTTGAAGCACAAGTGTGGTAAAGGATAGTAACATTGCCCCTTCTCTCTTTTTCTCTCATTTATTCATTTTTTTCTTTTTCTTTTTTTTTTCTTTTTTTTTCTTTTTTTTTCTTTTTTCTTTCTTGGGCTCTTTTTGGCCTCTCTTTTTTCTCTTTTTTTTCGTCCGGAGTCTCATCCCGACTTGTGGGGGATTCATAGTCTCCATCATCCTTTCCTCACTGGGACATGCTCTAATAATGATGATCATCACACTTTTATTTACTTACAACTCAATATTACAACTCGATAAAAACTATACAAGATGACTCTATATGAATGCCTCTGGTAGTGTACTAGGATGTGTAATGATCTAGCGTAACAAAGATATCAAAAAAACGGACGAGCCATGAAAATGTCATGCTAGCTATCTTACGATCATGCAAAGCAATATGAAAATGAATGCTCAAGTCATGTATATGATGATGATGGAAGTTGCATGGCAATATATCTCGGAATGGCTATGGAAATGCCATAATAGGTAGATATGGTGGGTGTTTTGAGGAAGAGGCTTATGTGTGATTGAGCGTATCATATCACGGGGTTTGGATGCACCGGCAAAGTTTGCGCCAACTCTCGAGGTGAGAAAGGGCATAGCACGGTACCGAAGAGGCTAGCAAAATACAAAAAGATAGGAGTGCGTATAATCCATGGACTCACATTAGTCATAAAGAACTCACATACTTATTGCAAAAGTCTACTTAGACCTCAAAGCAAAGTACTACTACGCATGCCCCTAGGGGGGAGGTTGGTAGGAGTTAACCATCGCGCACCCCCGACCGCCACACAAAGGAGACAATCAAAAATAAATCATGCTCCAATTTCATAGCATAACGACATACCATACGTGCATGCTTCGGGAATCACAAACCTTAACACCAATATTCTTACTAAACACAATCATTCACTAGTACCTCCCACATATTACCATCTCCATATCGCAAAACTATTGCAAGGAATCAAACATATCATATTCAGTGATCTACAAGTTTTATGTAGGATTTTATGACTAACCATGTGAATGACAATTCCTGTTGACTCTCTAAACAGATATAAGTGAAGCAAGAGAGTTTAATTCTTTCTAAAAAAGATCACACTCTAAAAAATATAAGTGAAGCACAAGAGCATTCTACAAATAACGGATTTTTCTATGAAGAGAAACAGGCATCCAAACTTCAAAAGATATAAGTGAAGCACATGAAGCCTTCTATAAAGACATACTCAAAAGATATAAGTGAAGTGCAAAGAGCATTCTATAAATCAACCAAGGACTATCTCATACCATCATGGTGCATTATTAAAAGAAAAAGCACACGACGCTCCAAGTAAAACACATATCATGCGACGAATAAAAATATAGCTCCGAGTAAAATTACCGATAGATTGTAGACGAAAGAGGGGATGCCTTCCGGGGCATCCCCAAGATTAGACGCTTGAGTATTCCTTGAATATTACCTTGGGGTGCCTTGGGCATCCCCAATCTTAGGCTCTTGCCTCTTCTTATTCCTTTATCCATTGTAGTCTCACCCAAAACTTGAAAACTTCAATCACACAAAACTTAACAAGACCTTCGTGAGATCCGTTAGTATAATAAAGCAAATCACTACTTTAAGTACTGTTGCAAACCCATTCATATTTTGTTTTTGCATTGTATCTACTGTATTCTAACTTCTCCATGGTTCATACCCTCCGATACAATCCATAGTTTCATCAAAATAAGCAAAACAATGCATCAAAAACAGAATCTGTCAAAAACAGAACAGTCTGTAGTAATATGAACATTCACCATACTTATGTAACTCAAAAAATCCTGAAAAATTAGGAAAACGTGGGAAATTTGTATATCAATCATGTGTAAACAATTCAGAAGCTTTTGACTTTCTGATGATTTTATAAAAATTCTGCACTGGGCATAAAAGTTTCGGCTTTTGCACAGAATCAAGCAACTATCAACCAAATCATCCCAAAGTCTTTACTTGGCACATTATTTTTATAATACAAGGATTTATACAAGGGGGTAATTATTTTTGTTGAAAAGTTTCTGTAATCAAGATTTGCAAAGTTTCCATGGGCATGAACAAAGTTCAAGGAGCTCCACTACTTCAACGGTGCTCATCTTTCTTACTTTCACTTCCCTTTTTGAAAAAGTTTTAGGTTCCCCTCTATATTTTTTTGTTTTTAAACTATTTAAAAGCACACAACAGAAATAAATGAATCTCTAAAACTTTCGGGTTGTCTCCCAGGCAGCGCTTTCTTTAAAGCCATTAAGCTAGGCATAAAGTGCTCAAGCAACCGATCCACCCGGATCCCAAGGTATATCAAAGCCAATTTTAATTAGCAATGATTTGTAATTTAGCAATGAGCAAAAAGGAACATAAAACATGCCAATACGAAGTCTAACTCTCTTCCTATGCATCGGCATGTCATAAAAGAACAATTCATGCACATCAAGTAAAGGCCAATGCATAGCATAAGCAGTTTCTTGCAATTTAATTGTATTGGAAACATAGAGAGGTGGAGATATAGTTCCTCTCTCATAATAATTGCAAGTAGGAGCAGCAAGCACATGCATATTATATTTATCAAAACCATCATGTGTAATAGTAAAAGGCAACCCATCTATGTAATCCTTAATAAGTGCAAACTTCTCCGATATAGTGTAGTTTGGAGAATTCAAAAAGATAATAGGATTATCATGTGTGGGTGCAAAAGCAACAATTTCATGTTTAACATAAGTAAATATAGAAATTTCATCTACATGAGCATCATTCATATTGGCATCATGGCCACAAGCGTAGCAAGCATCAATTTCATCAAAAAGGGACATTTCAAAAGAATCCAAGGGATCATAGCAATCATCATAGCATTCATCCTTCGGTAAGCACGAAGGGAAATTAAACAATGTATGAGTTGAAGAGTTACTCTCATTAGAAGGTGGGCACGGGTAGCTAGTCCGCTCTTCCTCCCTTTGTTCTTCGCTCTCCTCCTCATCTTTTTCATTTGGTGAGCTCACAATGTCAGGAATTTCTTCTTCCATAGATTCCTGCAAAATATTAGTCTCTTCTTGGACAACGGAGACTTTCTCAATAAATTGATCAATATGGGCATTATATTCATAATTGGCATAACAATAACGAAGTATAGCTAAATTTTGAGATCGGTAAACAGCATCATCATAATCTTCATACTTTTCAAACAAGGCCTCGATTTCATAAGCACCCTTAAAAGCAACAAACTCTTCTATTTGTTCCACATCATAGCAATCATAAATACCATTAGCATAAGAAGCCAAGGTTTCATGATCATTAAATTCACAAGAAAAGGGAAGGTGTTTAGCCTTCATCCTAGAGCAACAAGTAATATCATATCTCAAGCATAGATTCCAAGCATACCATTTCAACATACTAATTTGATCCCATAAGAGTTTCCCTTTTTGAGTCAAGCGATAATCCCTGAAGTATTCACGTTGATCCAACGTGACTCCCATTATCAAGTTGAATGGGGTTTTCTCGGAGTTATCAAAGTAGTGTTTAATACCTTCCACATAACGAGCATCGAGGGTTTTAGGAGGTTCCCCATCTCCATGAGTAGCAAGTACAACTAATTTTTTTGGTGTTTCGTGTTCCATATCCATAACTAAAGATAGAGAACAACATAGAATAGCAAATAAAAACTACTTAGTGATAAAGCAAACAAGCACACACGAGAATATCAACCCCACGCTATGACTCCCCGGCAACGGCGCCAGAAAAAGGTCTTGATAACCCGCAAGTATACGGGATCAATTGTAGCTTTTTCGACAAATAAGAGTGTCGAACCCAACGAGGAGCTAAAGGTAGGATTAATAAACCCTTCAAGTTCTATCAACCACCGATACAACTCTACGCGCACTTGACGTTCGCTTTACCCAAAACAAGTATGAAACTATTTTGTAGGTGTGATAAGATAGTTTGCAAGAATAAAACTAGAAGTACTTTGCAAGAATAAAACTATGAATAAATTGCAAGATAATAAAAAACTAGTAGTAAAGTAGAAAGCTTTTGTAATGCAAGAGAAATAATTGTCCATAGGCAATTGATAACTAGATCGGTAATCCTTGTTGCAATTCTATATGAGGGAGAGGCATGAGCTAACATACTTTCTGTACTTGGATCATATGCACTTATGATTGGACCCCTAGCAAGCATCCGCAACTACTAAAGATCATTAAGGTAAAACCCAACCATAGCATTAAGTATCAAGTCCCCTTTATCCCGTACGCAACAATCCACTTACTCGGGTTTAAGCTTCTGTCACTCTAGCAACCCACTATAAGCGAATTATGAATGTATTGCAACACCCTACAGCGGGGATTCCTCACGCTTGCGCAACACAGAGAGCACCATAGGACAGCACCAATAATAAAACATACAACTCAAACCAATCACGATCATCAATCAACCCATAGGACAAAACAGATCTACTCAAACATCATAGGATAGCCATACATCATTGGGAAATAATATATAGCATGAAGCACCATGTTTAAGTAGACATTACAGTGGGGAGAAGAGGTGTTGTTGTTGGTGTTGACGGTAGCAAGGTTCTTGATGTAGATCGCCGTCACGATCGTTCCCCCGGCGGCACTCCGGCGCCATCGGAAGAGAGGGGGAGAGAGGCCCCCTTATTCTCCTTCTTCCATGGCCTCCCCCCTATATGGGAGGAGGGTTCTCCCTCTCGTCCTTGGCCTCCATGGCGACGGAGGGGCGAGAGCCCCCTCTGAGATTGGATCTATCTCTCTGTTCTCTTCTGTTTCGCGTTCCTGGTTTCTGGCCTTTCACCGTTTCTTTTATAACCGGAGATCCGTAACTCCGATTGCGCTGAAATTTAACCCAATTTTTTTCCGGATACAAGCTTCCTTGCACCTGAAGGATACCCCCAACCGACTTACGGTGTGCCCACATGGCACCACCGTGCGCCCCGGGGGGGCGTGCCCAGGTGCCATGTGGGCACCTGGGCACCCCGTTTGCATTGATTCCACTTCCTAAAAATCACATATATTCCAAAATTGATCTCCGTAAAATGTTATTGTATTTGGACTTCGTTTGATATGGATATTCAGCGAAACAAAAAACATGCAACAAACAGGAACTGGCACTGGGCACTAGATCAATATGTTAGTCCCAAAAAATAATATAAAAAGTTGCCAAAAGTATTTAAAAGTGATAGAATATTGGCATGAAACAATCAAAAATTATAGATATGACAGAGACGTATCAGTCACCTACATTGAATTCCCGCTTTTGTATTCTTTTGTCATGCCATCTTTTAACCTTTTCTTTAAACAACTTGGCATTTTCATAGGCTTGGGTCCTCCATTCATCAAGTGAGCTAATGTCAAATAACCTATTTTCACCGGCAAGTTTGAAATCATAGTTGAGTTCTTTGAATGCCCAATAAGCCTTATATTCTAGTTCGAGAGGTAAGTGGCATGCTTTTCCATAAAACATTTTATATGGAGACATACCCATAGGATTTTTATAAGCAGTTCTATAAGCCCATAATGCATCATCAAGTTTCTTAGACCAATTCTTTCTAGACCTATTGACAGTCTTTTGCAAGATCAATTTTATTTCCCTATTACTTAATTCTACTTGACCACTAGACTGAGGATGATATGGAGATGCAATTCTATGATTAATATCATACTTAGCAAGAAATTTACGGAAAGCACCATGAATAAAGTGTGAACCACCATCAGTCATTAAATATCTAGGGACTCCAAACCTCGGGAAAATAACTTCTTTAAGCATCTTAATGGAAGTGTTGTGATCAGCACTACTAGTTGGAATAGCTTCTACCCACTTAGTAACATAATCAACAGCAACCAAAATATGAGTATACCCATTGGAGGAAGGAAAAGGCCCCATATAATCAAATCCCCAAACATCAAATGGTTTAATAACAAGTGAATAATTCATAGGCATTTCCTGACGTCTACTAATGTTACCAATTCTTTGACATTCATCACAAGACAAGACAAACTTATGAGCATCTTTGAAAAGAGTAGGACAATAAAACCCAGATTGTAGTACCTTGTGTGCAGTTCGGTCTCCCGCATGGTGTCCTCCGTATGACTCGGAG
The DNA here is from genome assembly GCA_039707655.1 of Elymus sibiricus. Classification (NCBI taxonomy): domain Eukaryota; kingdom Viridiplantae; phylum Streptophyta; class Magnoliopsida; order Poales; family Poaceae; genus Elymus; species Elymus sibiricus. The sequence goes on along the minus strand of CM077666.1, from coordinate 128,502,196 downwards.
TGACACTTTCATAGGATTTGTTCCTGTTCATGCTCAGGTATACAACGTCTAATAACACCATCTACTCCTTCTTTATAAAGGTGTGGGTCATCCTAGAGGTAATGTCTTAAATCATAGAAGAACTTTTTCTTTTGTTGGTATGTGAAACTAGGTGGTATAAATTTAGCAACGATATAATTAGCATAGTCTGCATACCATGGGGTGCTACAAGAAGCTTTTATAACAGTAAAATGTTCATCAAGAAAACTATCATTAATAGGTAGTGGGTCATCAAGAATATTTTCTAACCTAGACAAGTTGTCTGCTACGGGGTTCTCAGCTCCTTTCCTATCAATAATATGTAAATCAAATTCTTGTAGCAAGAGAACCCACCTGATAAGTCTAGGTTTCGCATATTTCTTTTCCATAAGGTACTTAATAGCATCATGATCAGTGTGAACAATCACTTTAGAATCAACAATGTAAGATCTGAATTTATCACAGGCAAACACAACTGCTAGAAATTCCTTTTCAGTAGTAGCGTAATTTCTTTGAGCACTGTCTAGAGTTTTACTAGCATAATGGATAACATTTAATTTCTTATCAACTCTTTGTCCTAGAACAGCACCAACAGCGTAATCACTAGCATTACACATAATTTCAAAGGGTAGATTCCAATCAGGTGGTTGAACAATAGGTGCAGAGATTAAGGCTTTCTTAAGTATTTCAAAGGCTTCTAAACAATCATCATCAAAAACGAATGGAACATCTTTTTGCAAAAGATTAGTAAGAGGCCTAGAAATTTTAGAGAAGTCTTTAATAAATCTCCTATAGAAACCAGCATGACCAAGGAAACTTCTTATACCTTTGATATCTGTAGGACACAACATTTTTTCAATTGCATCAACTTTAGCTTTATCGACTTCAATACCTCTTTCGGAGATTTTATGCCCCAAGACAATACCTTCATTTACCATAAAGTGGCACTTCTCCCAATTCAAGACAAGATTAGTTTCTTCACATCTCTATAAAACTCGATCAAGGTTGCTTAAGCAGTCATCAAAAGAAGTTCCGTACACGGAGAAATCATCCATGAAAACCTCAACAATCTTTTCACAAAAGTCAGAGAATATAGTAGTCATACATCTTTGAAAGGTAGCAGGTGTATTGAATAAACCAAAAGGCATACGTCTATAAGCAAAAGTACCAAAAAGGCATGTAAAAGTAGTTTTTTCTTGATCTTCTTGTGACACAAGTATTTCAGAAAAACCAGAGTATCCATCTAGAAAGCAGAAATGTGTATGTTTTGATAGTCTTTCTAGAATTTGATCAAAAAAAGGCAAAGGATAACGATCTTTCCTAGTAGCTTTGTTTAATTTTCTAAAATCAATTACCATTCTATAACCTGTGATAATCCTTTGTGGGATAAGTTCATTTTTATCATTAGGAACTACAGTAATACCTCCCTTCTTAGGGACACAATGAACAGGACTTACCCATCTACTATCAGCTATGGGATAGATTATACCTGCTTCCAGAAGCTTTAATATTTCATTTCTTACCACTTCTTTCATCTTTGGATCTAACCATCGCTGGTGATCAACAACTGGTTTAGCATCTGGTTCCATATTAATTTTATGCTGACATAAAGTGGGACTAATGCCCTTAAGATCATCAAGAGTATATCCAATAGCGGCACGGTGCTTCTTCAGAGTTTTCAATAATCTCTTTTCTTCATGCTCTGAAAGGTTAGCACTAATAATAACAGGATATATCTTCTTTTCATCAAGATAAGTGATACGTCCATTTTGCATCATGATTTATTGCTGCTATTTATAAAGTTTTCATTCAATATAACACTTCATGGAGTATTTCTAATGCCTTTTCTCTCTTAATATGCAAGGTTTACACAAAGAGGGAGAATACCGGCAGCTGGATTTCAGGGCCTGAAAAAGCTACAGCAGAGATACCTATTCTGCACATCTCCAAATGGGCTGAAATTCAATGGAGATTATTTTCTGAATATATAAAAAATACTGGGCCAAGAAGTCACTGGAGGAGGCCAACCAGGTGCCCACATGGCACCTAGGCGCGCCCTCCTCCCTAGGGCGCGCCCTGGTGCCATGTGAAGGCCCTGGCCCACCTCCGGCCTTCTCCATCTGGTATATAGCTCAATTTACCCTAAAACTTTTATGTGGAGACTTTCGGGATGAGGCACCGCCGCCACGAGGCGGAACTAGAGCAGGAGCACTTTTGCTCTCCGGCGGGCAGATTCCGCCAGGGACACTTCCCTCTGGGAGAGGGAAATCGAAGCCTTCGTCTTCACCAACAATCATCTCATCGTTGGAGGACCAATCTTCATCATCATCATCAGCAGCACCATCTCATATCAAACCCTAGTTCATCTCTTGTATCCAATCTTTGTATCAAAACTATAGATTGCTACTTGTGGTTTGCTAGTAGTGTTGATTACTTATCGTAGTTGATGCTAGTTGGTTTGCCTTGTGAGATATTAAATGTTCAGATCCTTTATGTTATTAAACACCCCTCTGATCTTGAACATCATGATGATGAGTGAGGACATGGGAGAAGTCTTGTCATAAGTAATCATGTGAATTCGGTATTCGTTCGGTATTTTGATGATATGTATGTTGTGATTCTCTTAGTGGTGTCATGTGAACGTCGACTACATGACACTTCACCATTTATGGGCCTAAGGGAATGCATTGTGGAGTAGTAATTAGATGATGGGTTGCTAGAGTGACAGAAGCTTAAACCCCATTTTATGCGCTATTCCGTAAAGGGCTGATTTGGATCCAAACGTTTATTGCTATGGTTAGACTTTGTCTTAATTCTGTTTTCGTAGTTGCGGATGCTTGCGAGAGGGGGTAATCATAAGTGGGAGGCTTGTTCAAGTAAGAACAGCACCCAAGCACCGGTCCACCCACATATCAAATCATCAAAGTAACGAACGCGAATCGAATGAACATGGTGAAAGTGACTAGATGAAATTCCCGTGTGTCCTGAAGAACGTTTGCATCATTATAAGTACTTGTTCCGGCCTGTCCTTTGCACTCAAAAGGATTGGGCTATCTTGCTGCACCTTATTTACATTTGTCACTTGTTACTTGCTACAAATTATCTTGCTATCAAACTATCTATTACCACTTATTTCAGTGCTTGCAGAAACTACCTTGCTTAAAATCGCTTGTCATTTCCTTCTGCTCCTCGTTGGGTTCGACACTCTTACTTATCGAAAGGACTATGATTGACCCCCTATACTTTTGGGTCATCAAGACTCTTTTCTGGCGCCGTTGCCGGGGAGTGAAGCGCCTTTGGTAAGTGGAAATTGGTAAGGAAACATTTTTGTTACGTGCTGAAATTTATTGCTACTTGTCACTATGGAAATTAATCCTTCGAGAGGCTTGTTCGGGGTATCTTCACCTCGACCGAAAACCACTAGAGTTGCCTCTCCACCACCTATTGAAGTTAATGAAGATATTGCTTATGAAATTCCTATGGGTCATGTTGAGAAACTATTAGCTAATCCTTATGCAGGCGATGGAACTAAACATCCTGATATGCACTTGATCTATGTGGATGAAATTTGTGGATTGTTTAAGCTTGTAGGTTTATCTGGAGATAGAGCTAAGAAGAAGGTATTCCCTTTATCTTTGGAGGAAAGGCATTGACATGGTATAGGCTTTGTGATGATACTGACACATGGGATTGGTATCAATTGAAACTGGAGTTCCACCAGAAATTTTATCCTATGCATTTGGTTCATCATGATCGGAATTATATCTATAACTTCTGGCCTCGTGAAGGAGAAAGTATCGCTCAAGCTTGTGGGAGGCTCAAGTATATGCTTCACACATGCCCCAATCATGAGCTCTCAAGAGAAATAATTCTTCAAAACTTTTATGCTCGGCTTTCTTGTAATGATCGAAATATGCTTGATTCTTCTTCGACTGGTTCTTTTACGAAGAAGACTATTGAATTCAAATGGGATCTTCTTGAGAAAATTAAGTGCAACTATGAGGATTGGGAGATACACAAAGGTAATGAGTCAGGTATAAATCTTGAGTTTGATTGTGTTAAATATTTTATGGAAACAGATGCTTTTCAGAAATTTAGCACTAAGTATGGACTTGACTCTGAGATAATAGCTTCTTTTTGTGAATCATTTGCTGCACATGTTGATCTTCCTAAGGAGAAGTGGTTCAAATACCATCCTCCTATAGAAATTAAAGAAAAACCTCCTGAGGTTAAGGAAGAAAAGGTTGTTGTTTACAATGTTGATCCAGTTGTTCCTACCACTTATTTTGAGAAACTACCTTTTCCTGTTAGAATTAAAGAACACTCTAAGGTTTCTTCTGTGGTTAAGAAGAGTTATGTTAGAACACCTACACCTTCTGAGCAAATTAAGGTTGAACCTAGTGTTGCTATAGTCAAAGATCTTTTGGTTGATGAACTAGATGAGCATGTTATTTCTTTCTGTGAAGATGCATCTAGAATTGCTAGTCCTGATTCTAAGCATAAGAATAGACCTGTAGTTGGCATGCCTGTTATTTCTGTTAAGATTGGAGATCATTGTTATCATGGCTTATGTGATGTGGGTGCTAGTGTCAGTGCTATTCCTTTTACTCTTTACCAAGAAATCATGAATGATATTGCACCTGTTGAAATTGAGGATATCGATGTTACTATAAAGCTTGCAGATAGAAATACTATCTCACCACTTGGTATTGTCAGAGATGTTGAAGTCTTGTGCGGTAAGATCAAATACCCTGCTGATTTCCTTGTTCTTGGATCACCGCAAGATGATTTTTGTCCTACAATATTTGGTAGACCTTTCTTGAATACTGTCAATGCTCAAATTGATTGTGCTAAGGAAATTGTTAGTGTTGATTTTGGTGGTGTGTCTCATGAATTTAATTTCTCTAAGTTTCGTAGACAGCCCCATGATATAGAATTGCCTAGCAAGGATGAAATTGTTGGTCTTGCTTCTATTGTTGTTCCTCCTACTGATCCTTTAGAACAATATTTGCTTGATCATGAGAATGATTTACATATGAATGAAAGGAATGCAATAGATGAAGTTTTCTTTAGTCAGTAGCCTATTCTTAAGCATAACTTGCCTGTTGAAACTCTTGGAGGTCCTCCTCCACCAAAGGGTGACCCTGTTTTTGAATTGAAGCCATTACCTGACACTTTGAAATATGTCTATCTTGATGAAAATAAAATATATCCTGTTATTATCAGCGCTAACCTTTCAGGACATGAAGAAAAGAGGCTATTGAAAATCTTAAGGAAACACCGTGCTGCTATTGGATACACTCTGGATGATCTTAAGGGCATTAGTCCCACTCTATGTCAGCATAAGATTAATATGGAGCCCGATGCTAAACCTGTTGTGGACCACCAACGTCGATTGAATCCAAAAATGAAAGAGGTGGTAAGAACTGAAATATTAAAGCTTCTGGAAGCAGGTATAATCTATCCCATAGCTGATAGTAGATGGGTAAGCCCAGTTCATTGTGTTCCTAAAAAGGGTGGTGTTACTGTTGTTCATAATGATAAGAATGAGCTTATTCCTCAGAGGATAGTAACTGGTTATAGGATGGTGATAGATTTTAGAAAGTTGAATAAAGCTACTAGGAAAGATCATCATCCTTTGCCTTTTATTGATCAAATGTTAGAAAGGTTGTCAAAGCATACACACTTTTGTTTCCTATATGGTTATTCTGGTTTTTCTCAAATACCTGTTGCACAATCTGATCAAGAGAAAACCACCTTTACTTGTCCTTTTGGAACTTTTGCTTATAGACGCATGCCTTTTGGTTTATGTAATGCACCTGCTACTTTTCAAAGATGTATGACTGCTATCTTCTCTGACATTTGTGAAAAGATTGTTGAGGTTTTCATGTATGATTTCTCCGTTTACGGAACTTCTTTTGATGATTGCTTGAGCAACCTTGATCGAGTTTTGCAGAGATGTGAGGAAACAAATCTAGTCTTGAACTGGGAGAAGTGCCACTTTATGGTTAATGAAGGTATTGTCTTGGGCCACAAGATCTCCGAAAGAGGTATTGAAGTTGATAAGGCTAAGGTTGATGCCATTGAGAATATGCCATGCCCGAAGGATATCAAAGGTATAAGAAGTATTCTCGGTCATGCTGGTTTCTATAGGAGATTTATTAAGGACTTCTCTAAAATTTCTAGGCCTCTTACCAATCTTTTGCAAAAGGATGTTCCCTATGTTTTTGATGATGATTGTGTAGAAGCCTTTGAAACTCTTAAGTCAGCTTTAATCTCTGCACCTATTGTTCAGCCACCTGATTGGAATTTACCTTTTGAAATTATGTGCGATGCTAGTGACTATGCTGTTGGTGCTGTTCTAGGACAGAGAGTTGATAAGAAGTTGAACGTTATTCATTATGCTAGTAAAACTTTGGACACTGCCCAAAGGAATTATGCTACTACTGAAAAAGAGTTTCTAGCAGTTGTGTTTGCATGTGATAAGTTTAGATCTTATATTGTTGATTCCAAAGTTACTATTCATACTGATCATGCTGCTATCAAGTACCTTATGGAGAAGAAAGATGTTAAGCCTAGGCTTATCAGGTGGGTTCTTATATTGCAAGAATTTGATCTTCATATTATTGATAGGAAAGGGGCTGATAACCCTGTGGCTGATAACTTGTCTAGATTGGAAAATGCGCTTGATGACCCACAACCTATTGATGATAGTTTTCCTGATGAGCAACTAGCTGCTATTAATGTTTCTCATAGTACTCCTTGGTATGCTGATTATGCTAATTATATTGTTGCTAAGTTTATACCTCCTAGTTTTACTTATCAGCAAAAGAAAAAGTTTTTCTATGATTTGAGACATTACTTCTGGGATGATCCACATCTTTATAAAGAAGGTGTGGATGGTATTGTTAGACGTTGTGTGCCTGAGCATGAACAGGAACAAATTCTTCATAAGTGTCACTCCGAAGCATATGGAGGACACCACGCTGGAGACAGGACCGCACACAAGGTATTACAATCCGGTTTTTATTGGCCTACCCTCTTCAAGGATGCACGTAAGTTTGTCTTATCTTGTGATGAATGTCAAAGGATTGGTAATATCAGTAGACGTCAGGAAATGCCTTTGAATTATTCTCTTGTTATTGAACCATTTGATGTTTGGGGTTTTGATTATATGGGACCTTTTCCAAAGTGCAATGGGTATACTCATATTCTTGTTGCTGTTGATTATGTTACTAAGTGGGTAGAGGCTATCCCCACTAATAGTGCTGATCACAACACTTCTATTAAAATGCTTAAGGAAGTTATTTTCCCTAGATTTGGAGTCCCTAGATATTTGATGACTGATGGTGGTTCACATTTTATTCATGGTGCTTTCCATAAGTTGCTTGCTAAGTATAATGTTAATCATAGAATTGCATCTCCCTATCATCCTCAATCTAGTGGTCAAGTTGAATTGAGCAATAGGGAGATAAAGTTGATCTTACAAAAGACTGTCAATAGATCAAGAAAGAATTGGTCTAAGAAATTAGATGATGCTTTGTGGGCTTATAGAACTGCTTATAAGAATCCTATGGGTATGTCTCCTTACAAAATGGTTTATGGGAAAGCATGTCATTTACCTCTTGAATTGGAACATAAAGCTTTTTGGGCTGTTAAAGAACTTAACTATGACTTCAAGCTTGCAGGTGAAAAGAGGTTATTTGATATTAGCTCTCTCGATGAATGGAGGACCCAAGCCTACGACAATGCCAAGTTGTTCAAAGAAAAAGTTAAAAGATGGCATGATAGAAGGATTCAGAAACGAGAATTCAAAGTGGGTGAATATGTTTTATTGTATAATTCTCGTCTAAGATTCTTTGCAGGTAAAGTCCTCTCCAAATGGGAAGGACCTTATGTCATCGAGGAGGTTTATCTCATTCCGGAGCCATCAAGATCAATAATGCCGTGGGAACCAACCCGAAGGTGGTAAATGGACAAAGAATCAAGCACTACATGTCAGGTACACCCATTAATGTTGAAACTAATATCATTGATACTATTACACCGGAGGAGTACATCAAAGAGTCCTTCCGAAACACTCCAGAACACTGAAAAAGGAATAGGTATGTGATACGGTAAGTAAACCGACTCCAAAAATTCCGCAAAAATATCTACAGTCCGTTTTGGAATATTTAGAAAAATACAAAAATAAAAGGAAGCCGACAGGGCCCACCAGGTGCCCACATGGCACCTGGGCGCGCGCCCCAGTGCCATGTGGGGCCCTGGTGCACTTTCCCGACTCCGTTTTCCTTCCGTTTACTTGTTATGCAAGATAAAAAATCTATATATACTCCCGGTATTGATTTGACCACCACATCGCGAGATATCTTCTGTTCTTGTTTCTTGCTATTTTCTGGCAGATCCAAAAATATGTCGTCTCAGGAATCTGCTAGGGACAACCCTGCTCCTCCAGTCTATGAAGAAACGAAAGCTGATCTGAAGAGGATGGACATCACGGAGATGAAGAAGGAGGAGCTAAAGGAAGCCAAGGGCAAGAACGTTATGGAAAACCATGACTTGGAAGAAGAGCCATCTACCTTCATGGAGGAGACCGCGGAGGAAGAAGATATCCTTCAACCCTACTATCACCAACTATCTCCTCCTCTTATTGAGGCCCTGAGGTTATTCGAAACAGTTTGTGCTCGCAATACTTATCTCACCCGTGAAGTTATTTTGTTGGAGAAACACCTTATAGCCCTCCGGAGCGTGAACCGCAGATTGATAGCTTTATTGGACCTAAAGGACAAAATTACTTCATCACCACCATCACCAAAGAAGGAGACTTGATCACACGGGTATGGGCACTCCCCTTGGCTTGTGCCAAGCTTGGGGGAGGTGCCCCGGTATTGTATCACCATCACTTTTATTATCTTTACCTATTTTCAGTTCGATCCTTAGTATTTCGTGATCTAGTAGAATAAAAGTTTAGTATGATCTATCTTTGAGTATTAGTTTCATGATCTATCTATCTATGTAATCGAGTGAGAGTTATATAATAAAGAGTAGTTTGAGTTTGCTTGTTTACTTTTATGCATAAATCAAAAGCAATGAAAAGAATGAAAATCATGTGCTAATCTTATGGTGAGTAATGACATCACATAAAGAAAAGTATAAGTCGTAAATTTTATTGAAGGTTGACAAACATAGCATTGGTCATTGGTGCAATTGCATGAAAAGTTAATAGGGAAGAGAAGATTTACATGCAAATACACTATCTTGGACATCTTTTGTGATTGTGAGCACCCATTAAGTATTGTATGTCAAACGGTTGAGGTTGGACAAGGAAGACAACGTAATGAGTTATGTTTGTTTATATGCACATAGAAGGTATATTGTCATGGATCCTCCAACATGGGGTGCTTGCCCAATATCTATGCTAGCCAAAACTCCGCACTAAGTAGAAATACTACTTGTGCATCCAAAACCCTTTAACCAAATCCATGTCATGAGAGTCCACCATACCTACCTATGGATTGAGTAAGATCCTTCAAGTAAGTTGTCATCGGTGCAATAAGGCAATAAAAATTGCTACTAAATATGTATGATCTTTTATTGTAAGGGAAAACAAGCGTGGTACGAACTTGTGATGGTGAAGAATAAAAATGACAAACTGCATAATAAAGGTTGCTATCACAAGGGACAATATCACGTGAAGTTCCTTTGCATTAAGAGTTAGTGCATCCAACACTGAAAGCGCATGGCAACCTCTGCTTCCCTCTGCGAAGTGCCTACGACTGCGCCATCCGCCGTCGACGCGCGCGTAGCCGCGCCGTGTAGGCAGAGAAAGAAGCCAGCTGTGCGGATGTCGACGAGGTTATGGCCAGCACTTCCGTGCCAGCCGGCATCATCGAGGAGAAGTAGAACATGGGAGGCCGCCGCCGCTTGCATCCCTTGAAGGAGGCGACGCCGACGTAAACAGTCGGTGTCTTGCACGATTCTTCTTCAGTGCAGACCATCGTCGACCCCGCTTGGGCTCCACGGAAGCGGAGCTACCCCCTTCCCCTCCGGCTGAAGCATCGGTCGGGGGTTCCACTCCGATGAGCGGTAGGGAAGCGAACCGCCCTTTGGCTCAAGCATATACCTCCGGGGCTGCCGACAGTCCGGTGATCGGGCAGCTGGACATGAGGAAGACAAAGAGATCAGCTGGTGACTATTTAAATTAGGTATATTAATTCTACCCTTAGCCCCGGACCAGCACCGCTTATTTGATGTAAATGTAATGAAATCCGGCCGTGTTTGCGCAAATTTGTTTACGTACAATCTGAGTGGATTGCTCCAGTGGTCATCACACATGAGCCAATCGATTCGCACCCTTCTGCGCTCCATTTTGTCTTGCGTTACTTCCTCCGTCCAACATGCTAACAAGTGGGCCCCATGCTCATGTATGCCAACGTGGTAGTCAATTATTTTGTCAGAGTCAGCTATCACACCCTTCCGTTGCCACGTCAACGAATCCACTAGAAACAAGTCTAGACTTGTTCGGTTCAACCGCCTCCCTAGGTGTTTGGAGAGGAATTGGCCGGCGCGAGGCGGTTCTATAGGTGGGCAGGCGGCAAAAAATAGGGGAAAACGCGGGAAGCAGCTAGACGAGGGAGGGAAGCTTCTACATTCGCGGGGGGCGTGGCATTGGCCATTGGGCCGGCGACAGGCGGTCATCCGGGTATGCCATAAAGGATGCGAAGAGGCATCCTATATCAGCAAGGACCAGCTTCTCTACCGATAGCTCATCTGACAGAACTCCCAAGTTAAGTGTGCTAAGGCTGGAGTAGTCATCAGATGGGTGACTGGATGGGAAGTGGCCTCGATGTTAAATTAACTGATGGGATGGGTCACTGTAAACATTAAATTGGCTTAAATGTATATAGTGCTCCATCCTATTAGTTGAATTAACCTCGAGGTCCTTGTTTTGTAATTTTTGACATTTTTTGTTTTTTGAACACATGTTAATTGGCTTGGAGAAGGTCTATCGCGTTACTATAATTTTTGTTTTTTGAACACATGTTAATTGGCTTGAAGAAGGTCTATCGCGTTACTTTACGACATGTTTCCAAAAAAGTGATATGACTTCTGTCAACTTATAAGTCATGTCTGTCAGATTAACCTCTGTGTACTTGTTCTCAAATTAACCTCTGGGCCTTGCGGGAGTGCTGCAATGTGTCAGCGTCAATTGCAAGATGACCCAGCAAGCTAGCAGTGGAGTTGCCAACATGCTCAAAGTGCACGCAACATTGAGTAGAAAGAAGCATGCCCAGGAAATTAATGCGTTCTTGGGGAGGCCCTTTGCTCAGAGAAGCATCGATCATTTTTTCTTTATTTCTACACCTTGTCACAGCTTTGTCTTAGTTATAGTCTGTTTGGTGAATCATTTAAATGCATAAACATGCTGAACTTATGAGCTTGTGAATGTTAGTTTAATTTGAATGTTGACTAGTGTGTGAACCTTTACAATCTATATTGTGGGCCTGTTATTTGACCCCTCATTTTGCCGCGGTACGACCAGTGTGAGTGCCTGCATGCAGTACCGCATCCTCTAATTTGGTGGATGCCAAGCGGGCACGAGACGGAGCCATAACTTTTTTTAAAGTTGAAAAAGGATACCAATGAGGAGCCATAAGCTGGAGGGCATCTCTTTTTTTCTTTTGAATGGGCAATAAGCTGAAGAGCTAGAGAGTGTCTCTAATGGGCTACCTCTAGTGTTAAGACCGTCCAGTACGAAACACGGCAGCCGACTAGGCCGATACAAAAGCCAATCCATCTTAAAGCCCATTTGTTTTTTTTGCGAGGAAAAGCCCATATTTCTTGAAGAGGGGCGCTCCCAAAAAAACCTCCTTCCTCCTCGCCTCCAATTACTGCAGCTCGCTGGACTCTCCCGCTTCCGTCGCCCCCCAAATTCCCCCCGCTCCCCTTCTTCCTCACTCGTACAAAAAAAAACCCCGCTCACCTTCTTCCTCGCTCCTACTCAGCCCTCCTTCTTCCCCACTCGCACTACCACTAGGCTCGTCTCTTGCTACTCTGCTCAAACCTGTGAGCTCGACGAGACGCCTGCAAGGAAAATGGAGTCAGATGGCCCTAGCGCCAAGAAGACGAGGCTCCCGCCAGCGGCGACGCCAGTTGTAGATCCCGCACCCGGCAGCGCAGGGAGAAGCGGCGAGCCTCCCCCTCCCCACCGGATATGAGGAACCCGTAGAATCTTGGGTGGACCGCATCAGCGATCTCCCGGACGCCATTCTTGGGGAGATCATCTCGCTTCTCCCCACCAAGGATTGCTGCCGCACCCAAGTTCTCTCAACTCGGTGGCGCCCACTATGGCGCGCCGCGCCCCTTAATCTTGACCGTCGTCAGCTATCTATCATTCATGATTTTGAACTCCACAGAGCCATCATCTCCTCCCACCAGGGCTCTGTTCAACGCCTCTGCATCCCGACATGCTACCTGCTGTCCATACCCTGCACGGTGCATGCCTGGCTGACATCCCCTGAATTCGCTAAACTCCAGCAGCTTGAGTTCTACCATTACTATGAAAATTACATACCACCAACCAAACGCCATGTATTTGTGCCCACACCACCATTGTCCATCTCGTGGTTTTCCTCCAATCTCCACACCGCCACCTTCGCCCGGTGCCATCTACCAGACAATCTGGTACAAATGCTTCGACTCCCACTGATAAAAAAACTTTCGCTTATGGTGGTTGATCTGTCGGAGGTCTCACTTCACAGCATCATCCACTCCAGTTGCCCTGCCCTGGAGCGCTTGCTGCTTGTTTTGGGAATAGAAATCCGTATCGGTTGTCTCCAAATAAAGTCCGCTCACCTTAAAAGCATTGGAATTTGTTTTGAAGGACTGCAGCTCATCATCGAAGATGCCCCTTCACTTCAAAGGTTGCTCCTTGATTATTGTTATATACCTTCGCAAATAACTGTCGTCTCTGCACTTAAACTGGAGACCTTGGGTGTAATTCGTGATCCGTTTAAATTTTACAACATGGTGTTTGGCTCCACACTTATTCAGGTACTGTATATTATCATCTACACTTTTGTAATCATAAGCTGCATTTTTCATTTGTGCGCATAAGTTTTATATCATCTTGGAGTACACTTCGGATACTAATATTATGTTATATGCTCAATGAGGAGTTCGTCCATCGATAGCCTATCAATGGTCCTAGATTCTGTCAAGATCTTATATATCGGAATGTTTAGTATTGATCTGAACACAATTATTGCCTTGCTGCGATGCTTTCCATGTCTAGAGAATTTGTATATAAATGTGATTATTTCATGCACATTGAAAACCCATATATATTGTACTAGAATTACCGTTCAGTTGTCGCTCTTTTGACATACTCTTTTTTTAGACCTTAATTGTTTTCAATCTTCATGTCTACGTAGGCACTAACACATGGAGAAAAACATATAACCAATCGGCGGTGTAATAAGCACCGGGATTTTCTTAGTTCTCATCACATTCGGTTGAGGACAATAACGATGGAATGATATGCATCCAACCAGGCAAACATAAGATTTGTCACATTCTTCCTATTGAATGCGATGTTACTATTGTCCATGAGGCTTAAGTTTTTCAAGGAGAAATTTCTCATGGATGGATATGTTGAACAGTAAAAAAAGAAGTTTCAGGTGGACAAATGGGCTTCAGAACGCACTCGGCTTCTATTTACAACAACTTGTGGTCATATTCCAGTAAACTTTTTGGCACAGGATATTGATTTTATATATTAGACTGATCCATTTGTTTGTGACTGCCAAAAACAGTGGTTGGGTTAGATGTTATTGCCATGTTCGATCTGGGTTTTGTCTTAACCTGATGAATAATTAATCCTTGTGCTTTTGTACCATTTGTAAGCTTGAATTAGATGTTGTTGCCCTTTTCAACTCGGCTGTGACTATCATTTTTTCTTTGAAACAAGCCAAATGGCTTGCCATTTCCTTAATTAGGAGAGAAATATTGTAACAAATCCCAAGGAAATAACATCACTCTTGCTGGCTGCTTGAGCTCATTGTGCATTACAGAACCCAAGTGCTTAGCGCCCGCCAGCACCCACAAACTAATTTTGAGCTAGCACACCAAATAGGTTGTAATTCTTCAAAAGAAAGGCTGCATGGCCGTGACAGATTTGGATTCTGACATTTGGGAGCCATGAGCAAAAAGCCTATCCAAGGTGGTGTCGACTTAGTCAACAAACGATTCTGCCTACCAGCCGTTGGATTGACATCCAACATCTCTCGTGTTTCTTCTATCTCTTGTCTTCTTCCTCCAGCCGCCCAAACCAAACCACGCCATCGGTCCCACCTGCTCCCGCCTCCCATGGTTGGCTGCACCTCCGCTGCCCTATTGTACCCTCAAACGTTGGCCAGTCCATCCCTCTATTCCCCCACATGTCCTGTTATTCTCCGGCGACGTTAGTCCCAACCCGCACCCGCACCCGAACCACTCAACCCTCGTACTCCCCTCCGCCTGTGACTAGACTGCTGCATCTTCCATGGCTCCTGTTCATTCCCGACAGAGGCCGCGCCGTCATCCTCGCCCTGGTTCGCTTGCCATGCGCGGTGCGCCGCCGTCTGGCGTTGTCAACGTGGTCAACAACCGAGAGGAATAAGGAGATGACTGTACGTGTAGAGGATGACAGTAGGGACCCACCAGGGTCATGGCAGTACGCAAGCAAGTGCCTCGTTATTACAAGCCAAAAAATGGTTCCTCCTAATGGTTTGACATCTGGGTCTCACGCCATTGTCAACGTAGTCAACAAACGAGAGAATTACACAATGAGCGTCTGACACCAGGGACCCAACAGGTCGCGTAGTTGTTATTTACTAGTTTTAGAGATGGAGCAGGGTAACAATGGGGTTGTGCGGGGGCTGTGGCCCATTAGCACAGGCTTTTATTTTATGTTTACCACACGATGAGCCCAGTTGTGTTTTTTTCTTTCTGAAAATGGCTAGCCCAGTTCTACTTTTTTAAAAGAATACCCAACGGAGGCCTACTTGCTTTTCTCAGCCCTGCTGGGCTGCAAATCTTTCAAGACGAGAGCGATGTATTCGCTTGCCCAGAAAATGGGCTATAAGTAGTAAGAAATGGGATGTAAATTTTAAAAACACAGCAAACCGGCAATTAGTTTCAAATATCGTTTTTTAGGATTTTGAGATTTCGAATTTAATTATTTTTTTGCGGGGAAAATTATGTTGGATTTTAAATTGATATAATTTTATTATTTTTAAATTAGTTTGAACGTGATTCGAAATTTCCGGATTAAAAACAGTTCGGACCGCACTGAAATATGAAAATTACGTTGAATTTTTTAACCATGGCTAGAATATGGGCTGTAATGCTAACAAAAAGAATATGGGCTTCAAAAAAATCCTTAAGAATTAGCCAATGGGCTGTAAATTTATTAGAAATAATGGAGATGGGTTGTATGTTGTTTTCCACATATTTGAGGCTGACTTGTGGGCCTACTAGGTTGACGCGTACGCTTTCCTAAAAAAAGATTGACGCGCACGCAAGGCCGTGTCAACTTAGTCAACACACGAGAGCAGTGACTGTCAGACTCAAAAAAAATGAGAGTAGTGATTGTTGGATGTCCATCCAACGGCTGTCGTGCTTCTTCAACCTCTGGTCTTCCTGCTCCAGCTGCTCAAACCAGCGCCGGTCGTGCCGCCTGCTCCTGCCTCCCGTGGCCGGCTGTGCTGCCGCGCAGGCCTCATTGCCCCACCCTACTCCCATCGCTGGCCTGGCCATCCCTCTACTCACCCACACCTACTGTTCTTCTCCGACAGCGGCAGACGAACCAGTAAACCCTCGTACCCCCTCCGCGTGGGAAACAACTGCCGAGTCTTCCCCGGCTTCGTGTCGTTCCCTTCCTAGGCCTCACCGTCGTCCACCGCTTTGGTGCTCTCGGCGCGGCATGGTCAACGAACGACATCCATCAGAAGAGGACTGTGCGTGGAGAGACTGACAGCTGGGTCCACGGCCGCACGTAAGGAAGTGCCTCCTTATTACGCGCAAAATAATGATTCCTCCACCTGACAGCTGGGACCCACCGGAAGGGCCTCTGTATTTCGTGAAAAAACGTTTCCCCCCTAACAACTGGGATCCACTAGCTACATCTTCGCACAGAAGGAAGTGCCTTCTTACTTCCTGACAGCTGGGACCCACCAGGTCGAAGCGTAGGTAGCGTTATCTGTCTGGTCGCGAACGTGTACGTACAGAGCGGTCGATCAGTCTCTCTGCAACGATGAACCGTGGCCAAGTAAGAGCGGTACGTGTTGAAGTAGAGGCGCCGACGTAGCATGTCACGCAGTCCCGTCTATATCGTGTACATGTATGTACAACCACGCTGCAAGAAAGCAAATACGGCCACGTACGTACATACAGGCGGGGTCTCTAACGCGTACATCAACGTCGTCGTATTCATCGGCAGCCAACCGGCTGGGTCAAAACAGAGGAAACAACGTCGTGTTCATCGGGTGGCAACCGACTGGGTCAGAATACGTCATGTTCATCGGGAGCCAACCGGCTTCGACGGAACAGCCAAAACGAGGTCTGGCGTACCGCAGAACGGAGGAAACAACCTTCTGTTCGACCGGGAATGGTCGAAACAAGGTCATGTTCATCAGGAAGGGTATGGCGTACCACAACACGAAGGAAACGGCCTTCTGTTTGAGTGCCTACGGTCGAAATGGGTCCTGTTGATCGGGAGGGATCTGGCGTACCGCAAAACGGATGAAACGGACTTCTGTTGGAGCGCCTACGGTCGAAACGGGGTCCTGTTCATCGGGAGGGGTGTGGCGTACCGCAAAACGGGACTCCACGGGCTATTGTTCAACCACCGTCGACTTCCTCCAGCCTCCACCTGCTACTGTTCATCCATCGTCGATTTCCTCCAGCCTCCAGCAGCCACTGTTCATCCACAGGCTACTATTCATCCAGCCTCCACCGGCTACTGTTCAACCAGCCTCCCCGGGGTCCTGTTCATCCACCCCAACCGGCCGGGGTGTGTGGCGGCCTCCTCGGGGTCGTGTTCATCCAGCGGCAACCGCCTACTGCCACGGGGTCCTGTTCATCCAGCGGAAACCGCCTACACATGGTCAGGGGCCTGTTCATATCCGACCCCCACCGGGAACAGTTCATCCACAGCGAACCAACCGGCTAGGTCGACTCACCATGTCTCGACTCATTCTAGGTATCGCGCGCGCGGCAGCAATGGGCACTTTTCATCCAGAGGCAACCCAACACACCGGGTGGCTACGTCTCGCACGGGGGCTCGATCGGCTTCAGTAAGCAGCAGCAGCGATCGATCGCTCGGGTTCAGTTACCAGCACCAGCGAAGGAATCACTCGGGTTCAGTTAGCAGCACCAGCTAAGGAATCGCTCGGGTTCAGTTAGCAGCGAAGGGATCGATCGGCTTCAGTACGTAGTGGGATCGATCTATTGCTCGGGTTCAGTAAGAGAACGCCTCTCTCTCGGGTTCAGTTATAGTGAACACGGCTCGCACCACGTGCGCGTATGAGAGAGAAACACGGTAACCACACTGCATTGCTCTACCCGACCACCCACCGTAACCGGGAACTCAGCAAAAATTTCCTCGCCCTCACTTCTACCACGATTTTTTATGTCATGGACGGCCCAAAGAATGTCATGCAGGTGCATCCCCGGCCCGCCCAGGACGAAAAGCCCATTTTTTGTCATGATTTTTTTCATAGAAGTAGGAGCCCACCACATCTATGATGATACGTGTTTTTATCAAAGTTATCGTCATAGAAGTGTCATAACCATGACCGAATTTTTTTCGTTCGGGCCATAATGTCACGGATGTGTCTTTTTTTTGTAGTCATAGCAGTTGATTTGTCAGCCATTTGCAAAGAAATTTTAGTGGGTGTCAACTTATTCAAATCAAGTCTTCGATACAAAGAGAAAGGCACAACACTAACACCGGCTCCTAAATCACATAAAGCAGATTTAACATAGTTTCTTTTAATGAAGCATGGTATAGTTGGTATTCCTGGGTCTTCTAATTTCTTTGGTATTCCACCCTTAAATGTGTAATTTTCAAGCATGGTGGAAATTTTAGCTTCCGATATCTTTCTTTTATTTGTAACAATATCTTTCATATACATAGCATAAGGAGACATTTTCAGAATATCAGTCAAACGAAGGCGCAAAAAGATAGGTCTAAGCATTTCAACAAAGCGCTCAAATTCTTCTTCATCCTTATTCTTTGAAGCTTTAGGAGGAAAGGGCATGGGTTTCTGAACCCATGGTTCTCTTTCTTTACCATGTTTCCTAGCAATGAAGTCCCTCTTATCATATCTTTTATTCTTAGGTTGTGGGTTATCATGGTCAACAGCAGGTTCTATTTCCACATCATTATCATTATTAGGCTGAGCATCAATATGAACATTATCATTATCATTGTCACTAGGTTCATGTTCATCACCAGATTGTGTGTCAGCATCAGAGATAGAAGTATTATTTGGATTCTCAGGTGTGTCTACAGTAGGTTCACTAGAAGCATGCAAAGTCCTATCATCTTTCTTTTTTCCTTTTAGATGGACTAGGTGCATCAGTATTAATTCTCTGAGAATCTTGTTCAATTCTCTTAGGGTGACCTTCAAGATACAAGGGTTCCTGAGTCATTTTACCACCCCTAGTCATAACTCTAACAACATGATCATTCATCTTATTGTTCATCTCATTAAGCAAATCATTTCGTGACCTGATGACTTGTTCTACTTGGGTTTTTATCACGAATGCATGTTTAGTCACACCCTTGACATCATTAACAGTTCTAAACATATAGTCACTCAAGAATTCAATCATATAAGCATTTCATTTCAATTGTCTACTAACATATGCATTAAAATTGTCTTGTTTAACAATAAAGTATTCATGGATATTATTATGTTGATATCAATTACTTCATCGCTTCTCAATATTCATGTCGTAAAAGATTACATGATAGACATGCTAGGTAGCATTCAACATCCAAAATTTGCTAGGTAGCATTCAACATCCAAAATTCTATCTTTATCATTTACCTACTCGACGATGAGCAGGAATTAAGCTTGGGGATGTTGATACGTCTTCAACGTGTCTATAATTTTTGATTGTTTCATGCTATTATATTATCAATCTTAGGTACTTTATATGCAATTTTATATCATTTTTGGGAACTAACCTATTAACTCAGTGCTCAATACCAGTTCATATTTTTGCCTATTTTATTATTTCACAGAAAAACAGTACCAAACGAAGTCCAAACACGATGAAACTTTACGGTGATTTTCTCTGGACCAGAAGGGACCACAGAAGCTTTGGGAGGAGGCCAGAAGACGTACGACAGAGCCACAAGCTCACACAGCATGCCCAGGGGGCCACCAAAGCTTGTGGGCCCCACGTACATCCGTTTGACCTAATTCCAAAACTATAAATATGTTTGCCACATCAGTTTTGTTGTCTGTCAACGGACGGCTGGATGTAACTGGCGCCATCAGGCAATACTTTAAATGTACCAAGGCCCACGGTGCAATTTACTTTATGCATATTTATTTGGTAATTTGGTATCACCCTGCCAAAATTTCTGCTACCATAATTTGGTGATGTTGGAATTGGATATCTAGACATGGCAGTAATGCGTTGCCAAGTATAGTTTAGTTTAGTGTCAACGGGCAGCCAAAACTAGTGCTATCAATTGATGACCACAGTTTTGGACATGCCATACTTTGGTCAGAATTTTGGGCCTAGGTGGGGCCACAAACCAAAACTACCGTACTTATAACTGGGGTTAAATCAGACATAATTTATTTTTGCTGAAGTGCATATGGAGTCCCTTTAGAACTTTGTTAGTGTTGCCTCAAGAACACCCACTATCCATCATTTTTTTCTTCTCAAATAGCAAATGTTTGCCAAGATATTTCTTCAAGTGATCTTGTAACACCCCATATGTAATCCTTCCCATGTGGTAACATATCCAACTTTGATTTTGATCTAATTCCATGTGGGTTCCATCTTTGTTGGCTTCATCTTGTTTTGCTTGTTGTTTTACTTGTTGCATGCCATGCCGTCTTTGCTATTTTTGTATTATGCCATCCTATGTTGTTGCATCATATTATATAGCATTGTGCCATCCATGTTGTTTCCAAGACCATCATGTGCATTTCCCCTACATTTTGTTTGTTGCTTGCTTCATGTATGAATCTTGCATCATCACCTCCTCCTTCCTTCTTCTTCTTCCTTTCTTTTTGCAAGATTGCATTTTTCCCGCCTCCATAAATGTTCATCTTTTCCCTATAAATCTTGCACCATGCCTACACCCTCTCTATCAAATTTCATCTCAATTGGACTTGGTTTGGTTGGGGTCAAAATTGCCTTAAGTTGGAAATTAATTCAAACTTGTGATAATTTTCTTTCTCTAAAAATGCCCAAAGCAATTAATTCAAATACTACATTAATTCAGGGTCAGGGGGATATTTTTCATATGTCTCTCACCCCTTTCCTTGCTCTCTGTGCAATTTTGCTCTTTATTTCTGTCTGAAGAAATGAGAAGTAGTAGCAGCAGCAGCCTAACAGCAGCAGCAGTGCGGCCCAGCCGGCCCAACTAGCCAGCCCACCAGGCGCACTGGCAGCCCAGCTCTCCACCCGCGCGCCTCCTCCCTGCCTTTTCTCACCCAGTCGCGCCCGCACCCCCGCTGCTTTGCTGACACGTGGCCCAGGCGGCCCAACCTGTCAGCGCCTATGCCCGCGAGCACACCCACCTTTTCTTCCTCCTCGGCCCCCCTCAGCTCGCGCACATGGCCACGACCAAGACCACGAGAGCTTCACCCGCTCGCCCTAGCCCTCCTTAAAGCCCATCCCCCTTGCTGTCCCCCACCTCGCTAGGGTTTCCCTCTTCCGTTCGTCGCCGCCGCCAGGTGAGTCAGACTAGTAGATCTGCCACCCGCAGACCAACCCGAGCGCATCAGAGAGCATCGCCATGGCGCCCGCATAGTCCGAACCCCTCTCCGTCATCTTCTTCGTGTCCTTTGGGTTCGCCAAGTTCGTCTACGTCCCCGACGTCGACCTCGTGGAGCCGGGATCACCTGTTGCGATGTCTTCTTCTTCTTCTTCTTCTTCTCCGGCCACCTCAAGTGTTCGATCGCCACCATCGCTGTCTCCGTCCACCTCCCCGTCCTTTTCCCCCCTCTATCGCATGCCCTGCCGCCGTATTCCATGCGCGCCCGATCCCACCGCCGTCGGACCTCGTCGCCGATGAGAACTCCGGCTCCCTTTTGCCTCATGCTCATGTCCGGCGAGATTGCAGTAGTGCGTAGGGTCTATTCCGTCTTTAGTTGGTCGCTTTTAGCCTCGCTAGCCTCCGGTCCGAGCTCACCGTCGCCGCATCTGTTCCCCCTCGCCGGCGTAGCCTCCGTCGGCGCCCGGTAACGTGGGTTACACGCGTGCATGCGGGATCCATGCGCACTTCCATCCATGCCCTCCGCCGCACCGTTGGCTCACCGGAGCAACTCCGGCGAGAGCCTCTACCGCGCTGTGCCGCGCCGGCGAACTCCTCTGTGTTTCCTCTGTTCTGCCCCGACGCGTGCCACTGCCATGTGGGCCACTACGGGACCCACTTGTCATACACACACGCGCCCTGGACCCACCTGTCATCCCCTGTCCCTTTCTCGTATTTTTTCTTTTATTCTTAATCCAGCGTATTTCCTTTTCAGGAAAGGGGACTCTTTCCAATTCTGGCAAGTCTAATTCTGGCCATTCCGAATATGGACATTTCCTTTTGTCTTTTTCCATTTCTGGCAGTAAACAACTTAGTGCATTTGTGAGCATTTTCATACATGAACATATACATATTATATATCATTTTGGGGTAGAAGAATCCAACAAATCCATCTTTGGCATTAGTTTTGTCATTTAAGCAAGTTTTGGAGCATGTCATATTTACACAACTTGCCATTTTGTTATTTTTGTGTGGATTTATGCAATCATCATATGAGCAAGATTTGTACATGAATTGGAGCATAATCATGCCTTCTTACTGTTAGAATTTACTTCATGCCATGACATGCCCTGTTGTGACTCAAACAAGCTTGTAAACTTGCCATGTTAATGTTACTATTTTCATACTTGTTGAAATCTGCTAAGTCTGAAACTGCTAGTAATAAAATTTGCCATGTTGTCATGATGATTCCCACTAATCCATAGATCTTTGGACCATGCTCAGTAATCATGTTTTGCCATGTTTTACCAGTACATTCATGCCATGCCTTTTGATGCTATGTTAAACTCTTCCGTGGTCGCTTCACGATCCGGTTCTCTACCATCTTCAAAGAATTCACCTTGCAAGCCAAAACAAACAACAACCCAAACAGCGGGGTTATGACCAAGAATATGCATTTTCATCTTATGCTTCCAACTAGCAAAATTTGTACCATCAAAGTAAGGACCTCTACGGTGATAGTTACCCTCAATAGACGCTATACTCTCCTAGGTTGTGAAACCAAGGCTATGATCACCAAAGCAATGGAAATCAAGGCTTATGAAGACCAAAGCTCTTATACCACTTGTAGGATCGAAAGTATGTCTAGAGGGGGGTGATTAGACTACTTGACCAAATAAAAATCTATCATTTTCCCAATTTTAGTTGTGGGAAGCTTTTAGCAATTATGACAAGTCAAGCAATCAACCTACACATGCAATTCTAAGAGTATAGCAGCGGAAAGTAAAACATTGCATATGAAGGTAAAGGGAAGGGTTTGGAGAAGGCAAACGCAAAGGGGACACGAAGATTTTTGGTGTGGTTCTGATAGGTGGTGCTATCGTACGTCCACGTTGATGGAGACTTCAACCCATGAAAGGTAACAGTTGCGTGAGTCCACGGAGGGCTCCACCCGCGAAGGGTCCACGAAAAAGCAACCTTGTCTATCCTACCATGGCCATCGTCCATGAAGGACTTGCCTCACTCGGGTAGATCTTCATGAAGTAGGCGATCTCCTTCCCCATACAGACTTCTTGGTTCAACTCCACATCATGTCGGAGGCTCCCAAGCGACACCCAACCAATCTAGGAGACACCACTCTCCAAAAGGTAATAGATGGTGTGTTGATGATGAACTCCTTGCTCTTGTGCTTCAAATGATAGTCTCCCCAACACTCAACTCTCTCTCACAGATTTGGCTATGGTGGAAGAAGGATTTGAGTGGAAAGCAACTTGGGGAAGGCTAGAAATCAAGGTTCAAATGGTAGGAATGGGTTCTCTTGATCTCAACACATGAGTAGGTGGTTCTGTCTCATAAAATGAATGGTGGAAGTGTAGGCACATTCTGATGGCTCTCTCCTTTGAGGAAGAAGGGGTGGAGGGGTATATATAGCCTCCACACAAAATCCAACCGTTACACACTTTTGACCTATCTCGCTAGCACCGATCTGTGTAAAAATATGAACGTTAGGAATCTCGGTGGGACCGATGTGCAAGGGCTTAGGGCAAACCTCATCTCGGTGGCACCGATTGCATCATCTCGGTGAGACCGAAGTGAAGCAATAAGCAACAGAGAATCGGTCAAGCCATCTCGGTGAGACCGATTGCAACATCTCGGTGGGACCGAAATGATTACAACAAGCAACAAAGAGCTGACAAGGCCATCTCGGTGGGACCGAGATCCATATCGGTGAAACCGAATTGTTAGGGTTTTGGCAGTGGCTGGGTCTAGATGAACTCGGTGGCTCCGGGTAGGAAATATCGGTGGGGCCGAGTTGGAGTTTAGGTTTTGGACATATTTGGATAGAGAAAATGGCTGAGGGTTTTGGAGCAATATCACTAAGCACTTGAGCAACAAGATCATTAAGCAAAACCTCATCCCCTTTTAATAGTATTGGCTTTCCTATGGACTCAATGTGATCTTGGATCACTTAAACAAAATGAAGAGTCTTGAGCTTTTTGCCAATCCATTTCCTTAGCATTTTGAGGGGTCCACATCTCTAGTCCTTGCCATGCCAATCATTGAACATCCTGAAATATTTATCTTGAATAGACATTAGTTCACTGAGATATATGTTGTTATGAATTACCAAAACAACCCGGGGATTAGTTGCACTTTTAATCTCCCCCTTTTTGGTAATTGATGACAACATATAGATCAAAGCTTCGACAAATGATTAAATGAATGAAATACATCGTTGCTTTGAGAAGTATGTGATAAGCAAGAGCTCCCCCTAAATTTGTGCATTATTAAAAATTTGCGTTTCAATGCAAATGCACAATCGATTAGGATCATGGGTCACTCTTCCATGTCACATACAACTTGGTGGAGCTGATACATCCATTTTGCATCATGTTTTTATGTTGATACTTATTGCATATTGGACTGTTATTACACTTTATGATGTAATTCTTATGCCTTTTCTCTCTTATTTTACAAGATTTACATGAAGAGGGAGAATGCCAGCAGCTGGAATTCTGGACCGGAAAGGAGCAAATATGAGATCCCTATTCTGCACAACTACAAATGTCCTGAAACTTTACGGAGAATTATTTTGGAATATATAAAAAATATTGGCCGAACAAATACCAGGAGGGGACCCACCAGGTGGCCACAAGCCTGGGGGGCGCGCCCTACCTCCAGGGCACACCCCTGAGCTTGTGGGCCCCTTGTGCAGCCCCCGGTGCCCATCTTCTGCTATATGAAGCATTTTGACCTAGAAAAAATAAGAGGAAGGCTTTCGGGATGAAGCGCTGCCGTCTCGAGGCGGAACTTGGACAGGAGCAATCTAGGACTCCGGCGGAGCAATTCTGCCGGGGAAACTTCCCTCCGGGAGGGGGAAATCGAAGCCATCGTCATCACCAACGATCCTCTCATCGTGGGAGGACCAATCTTCATCAACATCTTCAACAACACCATCTCATCTCAAACCCTAGTTCATCTCTTGTATTCAATCTTTGTCTCAAAACCTCAGATTGATACCTGTGGGTTGCTAGTAGTGTTGATTACTCCTTGTAGTTGATGCTAGTTGGTTTATTTGGTGGAAGATCATATGTTCATATCCTTAATGATATTTAATACCCCTCTGATCATGAACATGAACATGCTTTATGATTAGTTACTTTTGTTCCCGAGGACATGGGAGAAGTCTTGTTATAAGTAATCATGTGAATTTGGTATTCGTTCGATATTTTGATGAGATGTATGTTGCCTTTCCTCTAGTGGTGTTATGTGAACATCGACTACATGACACTTCACCATGGTTTGGGCCTAGGGGAAGGGATTGGGAAGTAGCAAGTAATGATGGGTTGCTAGAGTGACAGAAGCTTAAACCCTAGATTTATCTTAATTCTTCTTTTGTAGTTGAGGATGCTTGCGAGAGGGGTTAATCATAAGTGGGAGGCTTGTCCAAGTAAGGGCAGCACCCAAGCACCGGTCCACCCGCATATCAAATTATCAAAGTAGCGAACGTGAATCATATGAGCATGATGAAAACTAACTTGACGATAATTCCCATGTGTCCTCGGGAGCGCTTTACTTCATATAAGAGTTTGTCCAGGCTTGTCCTTTACTATAAAAAGGATTGGGCCACCTTGCTGCACCTTTGTTACACTTGTCACTTGTTACCCATTATGAATTATCTTACTACCAAACTATCTGTTACCAATAATTCTAGTGCTTGTAGAAAATACCTTGCTGAAAACCGCTTGTCATTTCCTTCTGCTCCTCGTTGGGTTCGACACTCTTACTTATCGAAAGGACTACAATTGATCCCCTATACTTGTGGGTCATCAAGACTATTTTCTGGCGCTGTTGCCGGGGAGTGAAGCGCCTTTGGTGAGTGGAATTTGGTAAGGAAAAATTTATATTACGTGCTGAAATTTACTGTCACTTGTCACTATGGAAAATAATCCTTTGAGGGGCTTGTTCGTGGTATCTTCACCGCGACCGGAAGCACAAAGAGTTTCTCCTCAACCTAATGCACCTACTAAAAATATTTATTATGAGATTCCTTCGGGTATGATAGACAAACTGCTAGCTAATCCTTATGCAGGAGATGGAACATTACATCCTGATATGCACCTAATCTTTGTGGATGAAGTATGTGGATTATTTAAGCTTGCAGGTTTACCCGGAGATGAAGTCAATAAGAAGGTCTTCCCTTTATCTTTGAAGGGAAAGGCATTGACATAGTATAGGCTACGTGATGATATTTGAGCGTGGGACTGGAATCGATTGAAATTGGAATTTCATCAAAAAAATTATCCTATGCATCTAGTTCATCGTGATCAGAATTATATATATAATTTTTGGCCTCGTGAAGGAGAAAGTATCTCTCAAGCTTGGGGGAGGCTTAAGTCAATGATGTATTCATGCCCCAATCATGAGCTCTCAAGAGAAATTATTATTCAGAATTTTTATGCTCAGCTTTCTCGTAATGATCAATCCATGCTCGATACTTCTTGTACTGGTTCTTTTATGAAGAAGACTATTGAATTCAGATGGGATCTTTTGGAAAGAATTAAATGCAACACCGAAGATTGGGAGCTCGACGAAGGTAAGGAGTCGGGTATAAAGCTCGAGTTTGATTGTGTTAAAACTTTTATGGATACCGATGCTTTTCATAATTTTAGCACTAAATATGGACTTGACTATGAGATAGTAGCTTATTTTTGTGAATCTTTTGCTACTCATGTTGATCTCCCTAAGGAGAAGTGATATGTCTCCAACGTATCTATTATTTTTGCTTGTTCCATGCTATGATGGTATCATTCTTGGATGTTTTTAATATCATTTCATACATTTTTATATCATTTTTGGGGACTAACCTATTAACTTAGTGCCACGTGCCAGTTCCTGTTTCCTGCCTTATTTTTGTTTTACAGAAAATCACTACCAGATAAGATCAAATCGTCCCGAAACTTTTTGGAGATTTTTTTTCTGGGGATAAGGATCAACGTCAACTTGGGAGCCAAGGCAGAAGACACCAGAGGGGGCCACATGGCACCAGGGCGCGCCCCAGGGGGGGCGCGCCCAAGTGCCATGTGGGCCCCCCGTACGTCCATTTGACCTAATTCCTCCACTATAAATTCAGAGATATTCCAGAACCCCCAGAGCACCACACGAAATACTTTTTCCGCCGCCGCAAGCTTCTGTTCTCGCGAGATCCCATCAGGAGACCTTTTTCGGTACTCCGCCGGAGGGGGAATCCACTGATACGTCCATTTTGCATCAGATTTTATTGCTGTTATTTATAAAGTTTTTATTCAATATAACACTTCATGGAGTATTTCTAATGCCTTTTCTCTCTTAATATGCAAGGTTTACACAAAGAGGGAGAATACCGGCAGCTGGATTTCAGGGCCTGAAAAAGCTACAGCAGAGATACCTATTCTGCACAGCTCCAAATGGGCTGAAATTCAACGGAGATTTATTTCTGAATATATAAAAAATACTGGGCCAAAGAGATACTGGAGGAGGCCAACTAGGTGCCCACATGGCACCTGGGCGCCGCCCCTGGGGCGCGCCCTGGTGCCATGTGGAGGCCCTGGCCCACCTCCGGCCCTCTCCTTCTGGTATATACCTCATTTTACCCTAAAACTTTTATGGGGAGACTTTCGGGACGAGGCGCCGCCGCCACGAGGCGGAACTAGAGCAGGAGCACTTTTGCTCTCCGGCGGGCAGATTCCACTGGGGACACTTCCCTCCAGGAGGGGGAAATCGAAGCCTTCGTCATCACCAACAACCCTCTCATTGTGGGAGGACCAATCTTCATCATCATCATCAACAGCGCCATCACATCTCAAACCCTAGTTCATCTCTTGTATTCAATCTTTGTATCAAAACTATAGATTGTTACTTGTTGATTACCTATCGTAGTTGATGCTAGTTGGTTTTCTTTGTGATTTACTAAATGTTCAGATCCTTTATGTCATTCAATATCCCTCTGATCTTGAACATCATGATGATGAGTGAGTAGTTACTTTTGTTCTTGAGGACATGGGAGAAGTCTTGTCATAAGTAATCATGTGAATTCGGTATTTTGATGATATGTATGTTGTGATTCTCTTAGTGGTGTCATGTGAACGTCGACTACATGACACTTCACCATTTATGGGCCTAAGGGAATGCATTGTGGAGTAGTAATTAGATGATGGGTTGCTAGAGTGACAAAAGCTTAAACCCCAGTTTATGCGCTATTCCGTAAGGGGCTGATTTGGATCCACACGTTTATTACTATGGTTAGACTTTATCTTAATTCTCTTTTCGTAGTTACGGATGCTTGCGAGAGGGGGTAATCATAAGTGGGAGGCTTGTTCAAGTAAGAACAACACCCAAGCACCGGTCCACCCACATATCAAATCATCAAAGTAGCGAACGCGAATCGAATGAACATGGTGAAAGTGACTAGATGAAATTCCCGTGTGTCCTCAAGAATGTTTGCATCATTATAAGTACTTGTTCCGGCCTGTCCTTTGCACTCAAAAGGATTGGGCTATCTTGCTGCACCTTATTTATACTTGTCACTTGTTACTCGTTACAAATTATCTTGCTATAAAACTATCTGTTACCGCTTATTTCAGTGCTTGCAGAAACTACCTTGCTAAAAACCGCTTGTCATTTCCTTCTGCTCCTCGTTGGGTTCGACACTCTTACTTATCGAAAGGACTATGATTGACCCCCTATACTTGTGGGTCATCAAGACTCTTTTCTGGCACCGTTGCCGGGGAGTGAAGCGCCTTTGGTAAGTGGAAATTGGTAAGGAAACATTTTTGTTACGTGCTGAAATTTATTGCTACTTGTCACTATGGAAAGTAATCCTTTGAGAGTCTTGTTCGGGGTATCTTCACCTCGACCGGAAACCACTAGAGTTGCCTCTCCACCACCTATTGAAGCTACTAAAAATATTTCTTATGAAATTCCTATGGGTTTGATTGAGAAATTGCTAGCTAATCCTTATGCAAGAGACGGAACTAAACATCCTGATATGCACTTGATCTATGTGGATGAAATTGGTGGATTGTTTAAGCTTGCAGGTTTATCTGGAGATAGAGCTAAGAAGAAAGTATTCCCTTTATCTTTGGAGGGAAAGGCATTGACATGGTATAGGTTGTGTGATGATACTGACACATGGGATTGGAATCGGTTGAAACTGGAGTTCCACCAGAAATTTTATCCTATGCATTTGGTTCATCGTGATCGGAATTATATCTATAATTTCTGGCCTCGTGAAGGAGAAAGTATCGCTCAAGCTTGGGGGAGGCTCAAGTATATGCTTCACACATGCCCCAATCATGAGCTCTCAAGAGAAATAATCCTTCAAAAAATTTATGCTCGGCTTTCTCGTAATGATCAAACTATGCTTGATTCTTCTTCGACTGGTTCTTTTATGAAGAAGACTATTGAATTCAAATGGGATCTTTTTGAGAAAAGTAAGCGCAACTATGAGGATTGGGAGATCGACAAAGGTAATGAGTCAGGTATAAATCTTGAGTTTGATTGTGTTAAATATTTTATGGAAACAGATGCTTTTCAGAAATTTAGCACTAAGTATGGACTTGACTCTGAGATAGTAGCTTCTTTTTGTGAATCATTTGCTGCACATGTTGATCTTCCTAAGGAGAAGTGGTTTAAATACCATCCTCCTATAGAAATTAAGGAAAAACCTCCCGAGGTTAAGGAAGAAAACGTTATTGTTTACAATGCTGATCCAGTTGCTCCTACTACTTATTTTGAGAAACCACCTTTTCCTGTTAGAATTAAAGAACACTCTAAGGTTTCTTCTGTGGTTAGGAAGAGCAATGTTAGAACACCTACACCTTCTGAGCATATTAAGGTTGAACCCAGTGTTGCTATATTTAAAGATCTTTTGGTTGATGAACTAGATGAGCATGTTATTTCTTTTTGTGACAATGCATCTAGAATTGCTAGTCCAGATCCTAAGCATAAGAATAGACCTGTTGTTGGCATGCCTGTTATTTCTGTTAAGATTGGAGATCATTGTTATCATGGCTTATGTGATGTGGGTGCTAGTGTTAGTGCTATTCCTTTTACTCTTTATCAAGAAGTCATGAATGACATTGCACCTGTTGAAATTGAGGATATCGATGTTACTATAACGCTTGCAGATAGAAATACTATTTCACCACTTGGTATTGTCAGAGATGTTGAAGTCTTGTGCGGTAAGATCAAATACCCTACTGATTTCCTTGTTCTTGGATCACCGCAAGATGATTTTTGTCCTATAATATTTGGTAGACCTTTCTTGAATACTGTTAATGCTCAAATTGATTGTGCTAAGGAAATTGTTATTGTCAATTTTGGTGGTATGTCTCATGAGTTTAATTTCTCTAAGTTTCGTAGACAACCCCATGATATAGAATTGCCTAGCAAGGATGAAATTGTTGGTCTTTCTTCTATTGCTGTTCCTCCTACTGATCCTCTAGAACAATACTTGCTGGATCATGAGAATGATTTACATATGGATGAAAGGAATGCAATAGATGAAGTTTTCTTTAATCAGCAGCCTATTCTTAAGCATACTTTGCCTGTTGAAACTCTTGGAGGTCCTCCTCCACCAAAGGGTGACCCTGTTTTTGAATTGAAGCCATTGCCTGATACTTTGAAATATGTCTATCTTGATGAAAAGAAAAATATATCCTGTTATTATCAGTGCTAACCTTTCAGGACACGAAGAAAAGAGGTTATTAAAAATCTTAAGGAAGCATCGTCACTACAAAAAAAAGACACATCCGTGACATTATGGGCCGAACGATTTTTTTTTCTGTCATGCTTATGACACTTCTATGACGACAATTGTGACAAAAATATGTATCATCATAAATGTGGTGGGCTCCTACTTCTATGACAAAAAATCATGACAGAAAATGGGTTTTTCGTCCTGGGCGGGCCGGGGACGCACCTGCATGACATTCTTTGGGCCGTCCATGACATAAAAAATCGTGGTAGAAGTGAGGCCGATGAAATTTTTGCGGAGTTCCCGGTTATGGTGGGTGGTCGAGGCCGAGCGATGCAGTGTGGTTTGCGCATTTCTCTCTCGTACGCGCGCGTGTGCGAGCCGTGTTCGCTATAACTGAACCCGAGCGAGGCGTTCGCTAACTGAACTCGAGCGATTGCACTGCTACATACTGAAGCCGATCGATCGATCCCTTCACTGCTAACTGAACCCGATCGACCAATTCCTTCGCTGCTAACTGAACCCGAGCGATCGATCGCTGCTGCTGCTTATACTGAAGCCGATCGAGCCCCCGTGCGAGACGTAGCCACCCGGTGTGTTGGGTTGCCTCTGGATGAACAGTGCCCGTTGCTGCCGCGCGCGCGATACGTAGAACGAGTCGAGACGTGGTGATGAGTCCAGCCGGTTGGATGAACAGTTCCCGGTGAGGGTTGGATGAACAGGACCCCGGCCGTGTGTAGGTGGTTGCCACTGGATGAACAGGACCCCGTGGTAGTAGGCGTTTGCCGCTGGATGAACAGGACCCCGAGGAGGCCACCACACACCCCAGCCGGTTGGGGTGGATGAATAGGACCCCGTGGAGGCTGAATGAACAGTAGCCCTAGGATGAATAGTGGCTGGTGGAGGCTGGAGGAAGTCGACGGTGGATGAACAGTAGCAGGTGGAGGCTGGAGGAAGTCGACGGTGGATGAACAGTAGCCCGTGGAGTCACGTTTTACGGTACGCCACACCCCTCCGATGAACAGGACCCCGTTTCGACCGTAGGCGGTTGGAGAGAAGTCCGTTTCCTCCGTTTTGCGGTACGCCAGACCCCTCCCGATGAACGGGACCCCGTTTCGACCCTAGGCGGTCGAGCAGAAGTCCGTTTCCACCGTTCTGCGGTACGCCAGACCCCGTTTCGGCTGTTCCGTCCAAGCCGGTTGGCTCCCGATGAACAGTGCATATTCCGACCCAGTCGGTTGCCTCCCGATGAGCACGACGCTGTTTCTCTGTTCCGACCCAGCCGGTTGGCTGCCGATAAACAGGACGCAGTCGCTGTACGCGTTCGAGACCACGCCCTTATGTACGTACGTGGCCGTCTTTTTGCAGCACGGCTGTACGTATGTGTACATGATTTAGACGGGACTGCCTGAACTGCTACTACCCCTCTTTTTTTTAAACACTGCTACCGCTCCTTACTCGGGCACGGTTGATCGTGGCAGACAGACCGATGGACTAGTATGTACGTACACGTTTGCGACCAGAATGACAACGCTACGTACGCTTTGGTCGGGTGGCTCCCAGCTGTCAGGGAGGATAAGGAGGCACTTCCTTGGGTGCGAAATATAGATGGTGGGTCAGAGCTATCAGGGGGAGGATTCATTTTTTTCGCGTAATAAGGAGGCACTTCCTTGCATGCGAAGATGTAGCTGGTGGGTCTAGCTGTCAGCCTCACCGCGTACAGTCCTCTTCTGATTGCTGTCTTTCGTTGACCACGTTCACCACGCCGCGCGGACAGCACCCAGGCGGTCGACGACAGCGAGGCCCAGGAAGGGAACGACGCGGAGCCGGGAAGACGCGGAGGGGAGTACGAGGGTTGACTGGTTCGGCTACGGTGTGAGGCTGCCGTCGTCGCAGAATAACAGGGGGTGTGTGTGAGTAGAGGGATGGCCTGGCCAGCGGTGGGAGTAGGAGAGGGCCGTGAGGCCAGCGCGGCAGCACAGCCAGCCACGGGAGGCAGGAGCACGCGGTCCCGCCGGCGCTGGTTTGCACGGCTGGAGCAAGAAAATTAGAGGTTGAAGAAGCAGAACGACCGTTGGATTATCATCCAACGGTCACTGCTGATAGAATCGTTTGTTGACTAAGTTGACAAAGCCCTGCGTACGCGTCAAGTCAGTAGGGCCACAAGTCAGCCTTCAAATATGGTCGGCCCTAGTTGTCATGGGCAGCAATCGTTATTTTTTGCTTAATAAGGAGGCAATTCCTTCCGTGCGAAGATATAACTGGTGGGTCCCAACTGTCAGGGGGAGGATTACTATTTTTCGCGTAATAAGGAGGCAATTGCTTGCATGTGGCCATGAACCATGTGGGTCCCTACTGTCAGCCTCTCCACGTACATCCCTCTTCCGATATTGTCGCTTGTTGACAACGTTGACCACGCCGCGCAGAGAACACCAACGCTGTGCACGACAGCGAGACCCAGGAAGGGAATGACCCTGAGGCAGCGGAGCCACAGCAGTGGAGGGATGTGTGTGAGTAGAGGGATGGCCTAGACAATGGTGGGAGTAGGAGGGGGCGGTGAGGCCTGCGCGGCAGCACAGCCGGCCATGGGAGGCAGAAGCACGCGGTCCCGCCGGTGCTTGTTTGGACGGCTGGAGCAAGAAATTCAGAGGTTGAAGAAGCAGAACAACCGTTGAATTATCATCCAACGGTCACTGCTGATAGAATCGTTTGTTTACTAAGTTGACAAAGCCTTGCGTACGCGTCAAGTCAGTAGGGCCACATGTCAGCCTCCAAATATGGTCGGCCCCAGTTGTCATGGGCAGCAATCATTATTTTTCGCTTAATAAGGAGGCAATTCCCTCCGTGCGAAGATATAGCTGGTGGGTCCCAACTGTCAGGGGGAGGATTACTTTTTTTGTGTAATAAGGAGGCAATTGCTTGCGTGCGGCCATGAACCATGTGGGTCCTTACTGTCAGCCTCTCCACGTATATCCCTCTTCCGATATTGTCGTTTGTTGACAACGTTGACCACACCACGCCGAGAACACCAACGCGGTGCACGACGGAGAGACCCAGGAAGGGAATGACCCGGAGGCGGCGAAGCCACAGCAGTGGAGGGATGTGGGTGAGTTGAGGGATGGCCTGGCCAGCGGTTGGAGTAGGAGGGGGCGGTGAGGCCTGCGCGGCAGCACAGCCGGACACGGGGGGCGGGAGCAGGCGGTCCTACCGGCGCTGGCTTTGGCGGCTGGAGCAAGAAGATCAGACATTGAAGAAGCACGACGGCCGTTGGATTGACATCCAACGGTCACTTCTGCTAGAATCGTTTGTTGATTAATAGGCCCACAAGTCAGCCCATTTGCTATTTA
Organism: Elymus sibiricus; assembly: GCA_039707655.1. NCBI lineage: Eukaryota > Viridiplantae > Streptophyta > Magnoliopsida > Poales > Poaceae > Elymus > Elymus sibiricus. The sequence goes on along the minus strand of CM077666.1, from coordinate 128,468,106 downwards.
ACAACCATAGCTGAAAGCAGTATGAGTTTGGCGGCTGGAGGAAGACGAGACTGAAGAAACACGACAGACTGTAAAAGCAGCAGGAGTACTTAAACAACCTTAACTGAAAGCAGCAGGAGCACTTAACAACCATAGCTGAAAGCAGTATGAGTACTTATACAGGCTCAACCGTACAAAGCAAGCCTCGAACAGTGCTACTTTGCCTACAGTTAACCATGGGTGAGACCACCAAGCCCCAGGACAAGGCCCAGGCGCCACACCGCGCATCCACAACTTTCCGAAAGCTGCTTCATCTCGCAATGTGGTCAATAAACAGGATATTCGCTTCAGAGCCATGGAAATGCATGAACATAACCTTCTGTCCTATTCTCCAATATCGACGGATCTTCATGATTTGAGACCACCCATGAATAAGTATTTTTTTCACCTCTAAGGGAAATGGAGTAGGTTGACATAAACATCATGTTGTGACCAAGCGCAAGTCTGACCCGACCATGGTCAGGCATCTGTGTAGGAACAATAAAACTGGGCAGTTTCTGTTTCAAGAAGATCAGAGCTGTAAAACTGTGTATAAGCAAGAGTTTATGAACAACATATATAACAGAAAACAGCTCGTACCATAAGTTTCTTGACACAGTTGGACCTGTTCAACGTGTGCACCAGTGGTACACAAATCCCACGTGGCCTTCCACCATTGAAACGGCCCACAAGGACCTCAAGACGATCAATAAAGTGTAGGAACTGGTGGATGTCGTCCCAGTCAACTTCAGTGCCATCAGTGATAGTCGAGTTCTTATCAAATAACAAATGAGTAGTGTCCTGAACTTTGTAATAACCTACACGTGCCCCCAATTATAAGAAATATTAGTTAGAAGTAGCATCTTTGTGAGAGAAGGGAATCACAAATTGTTGCTACTTGTAAAGTCAAATTGTGATTAGTTAGACATAATAGGTGGATTAAGAAGTAATCGAGGCAACATGCAAGAACCAGATACAAAACTAACATGGATGAACTACTGGAACGACGTCGGGGTGGAAGGTCACAGTGAAGATGAGACCAGGTTCTGCTATTTCCATCAACATTAGTGTGCCAACTTTCAGTCCGTAACACTTGAGAAAGTTTATCCAAGTTCGGCCATAAAAAAAGGAGGGATCTTCTTGGTTCATGAACCCAACTAGGAACTTATATCCATGGCATGTCTTCAGTGTGACCATTAATCTGGTGTATTCAGTTATGGCAAGGTCGACCATCTTGAGTACATGTGTTCTGGCAAAGCAAGGGATGCACTGCAGGAAAAATAATATGAGAACACGATTTATTCGCTATCCAAATCTTGAAATAATTTCCTCTTTCACGTCAGTGTTGACCATGGTACTAGTACCTTTTATCCAAATATAGCAATCCAAATTTCCAAATTAGTCAACAGCATGTTCAAAAACCCCAACCCTCCCGGATAGAAAAGAGGATTCTAGGAACATACTGTGCGCGTTTTAAAATCCTGTGTTAGGATGAGAAGGAACAAGTGTAGCGTCTCGCCAAGGGCGCAGAAACCTGTAAGGTCCTCGCACTTTGGGCACTGCAAATGAAACACACTACATTCAGTAGGAAGAACAATGCATCAATGGCGGCGGCTGCCATCCTAGGATTACCGGCGACCAAGGGACTAGGATTTATCGGGGCTGGATGAAGAATTCGTACCTGGTTCTCCATGAGAAAACCCTAAGCAATCGCCGAGAGGAGGTTTTTTCTGAACAAGCACAGGAGGGAGAAGGGGATTCAGGCCTAGTGAAATATTGCTTCTTCATCCGTCCAGCTTACTGCTACTGCTGGAAAGGTGGGGGTTTTGTGATTTGACGGCTCATTGGACATTACTGCGGCGCTACGACCGGGGTGAGTCTACCGTGAAGTTGTGCACTCTAATTTGGTGCATGGCACGTGGACCCTGTTGCGGATGCCCCGCGTATCAGCGAAAGGAAGTAGAAAGGCAGGAGTAACTAGTTACACATAAATATATCTTTGATAGAGAGAGATACTCCCTCGATAAAGAAATATTAAAAATCTTTTCACAACTTTATACATAAGAAAAATCAAGGAGAATATATATAACATAATATGGGGTTCAGATGAGAATAAAATACTCAGATAGGCTGACCGGTCTGGACTTTGGTCCACAGGCCGATGGGCCTGCATGTTTGGGGGCCCATGTGTTCTAACTCAGCGCATTTCATCCGGTATAAATATTGCAAGCGATCGGTACGGCGCTGGTTTTAGATGCTATCGCAAGGCGAATACAGAAAATTAAATAAAGCACGGCAGCTGTTAGAATGAAATCGAACGACAGTTCCTAACCCGCAATCAGAGTTGCAATTGTTTCACGATATCCTACTTGATAAATAATAATATAGTACTACTTATACACACAGGACACTTGTTTCATCATGCCATATACATCAAAAGCTCTCGGGGGATAGATCAGTTCGGCAGTTGCGTGCTGCTACTGAAGAATTTCAAAGTTGATTAGTACCAGCTCTCCTTGCTGAGAAAGTTTGATTTTGACATCATCCCTGACCGCAAGATTTGATAGAGTTTTGAACCTTGACCATCCTTTAGCATCAATCATCACGCGACCATCCTTTGTACTTACGGTATATTGAGGAGGTTCATTCACACCAAGGCTGTGCATGGTAAGAGAAACTTGGCCACGGTCGCCCGGTTTATTGAACGACTCCCTCGTTGCTCTAGGAATTCTCTGTTTGCAAACAAGAAGACATATACAAATAGTTAGATCAACACAGTGAATCATGTGAAACAACATGGAAAGAAAAAAAGAACGAAGCACTTGGGTTGCCAATGCTTACCAAGAAGGTGGAGATGTTGGTTTTTGTAAGGACTTTGGTATATGTAGTGCGAACTGCAGCCCAATCTGTTGCCGGTGCAACTACTGGTTCCGTTGCCACTGCACGGGCCGGAGCATGTGCAAGTGCAAGTTCAAGTGTTGGTGCAGGTGCCGGAGCCATTGCTGGTGCCCGTGTCGGTGCAGGTGCCGGAGATGGTGCTGCCGGAGATGGTGCTCCTTGTGGAGCTGTTGCCGGTGTCGGTGCCCGATCCTCCAGTAGATCAGCCTGATCCGCTGACGCTGTCGGTACCCAATCCTCTGGTGGATCAGACTGAGCTGCTGCCACTGTCAGTGCTAGAGCCAATGCCGTCGGAGCAGGTGCCGGTGCTCGATCCGATGCTGCAGGTGGTACCGATGTGCGAGACAGCAGCGATCGTCTCTGGTCTGCTATGATTTCATACTTCAGATTTCTAACTTCGCTAGGCTCCGTGCCCTGGATCCAGTCTTTTTCTTCACTTCTTTTAAACGCGAGAAGGACTAATTGTGGCGTGTTTGTTAAAACAAACTGCAGTTGATCATAGGGCTTCAGATTGTACTCAGAGAACAGACTGATCCAATTGTGTCTAGTAATATAAGTGATGGACAGTGCCTTCGTTACTGACACGTCATAAGAAGTGAAACTTGCTAAAATAACCATCATAGAGCAAACCAAACGGTTTATTCTGTAACGAATGTCACATGGCAAAACCTGCATCGTAAAATTGCAGCAAAAGTAAGAAAACATGACAGTAAATCAATAAGATTTACTTGATGCCACACGAGTGAATCCTTACCAGGATATCACTATGTTCAAGTTCTAAATTGAAGGTTGATCGTCCAATTATGGGTGGCATGCAGGGCCCGCACTTACTCCCACAAGCAGGACAGTCCAAAGGTCGTGACAAGTCGTATGGACCGAACATCCATGGGACTGGAAATCCTGGTGGATGCGATAAATCCTGCAATGCATACATATATTGGACTGTAACCATAATTGATAAACCGTCCTCACAAAAAAGATGAGCTGGATACTTCAAAATATACGGACTGGAGTAGACAAACATTAACATAGACTATTAGACTGTTCTCAGGATTCACGACACAACAAAAGCGGCAGTACTAAACCATACAGGGTTCACACACACAAATCAAGTACTGAACAATATTACTTACTACAGACAAGCAAAGTTGCACTAATTAAAGTCTGCACACTATTTCTTGCCACCGACCTACGGGATGTACCCCACATAACTGACTAGGCCATGGACTTCGTGAGTGATGTCTATCGGCACCTTCACCATCTCGTCAACCTTGGAAAACCTAACAGAGTGGTCTTTCCACTCATAAACATGACGATGAAGACAGTCCGCATCAGATTTGTCAGGAAGCTTTACAAGAACCACACCCTTCGTAATCGAAGGCACAGCTAGGAAATTGTTGTGGTCAAGTACACCCTCGAGAACACGCCTGACAACAATGCTATAGGAAAACACTTGCTCACGACACATGGCGACAAGGACACAGCAGCTGGACAGTTTAGTAGTAGAACACATCCTCAGGTCTTCCAGTTCACACGGCATGACTTTGAGAACTTCATATCCACCGTGGACCTGGTTCTAATTCAAACAGAAACCAAATATTTTATTACTACCTCCGTTCAGAAATATAAGATGATTTTCGATATTTTACTCCATATAAGACTACATATAAGCACAGAAATAAGTGAACAAAGACACTAGAACATGTCTACATGAGATACACAAAAAAGTTAGAACATCTTATATTTGTGAATAGAGGGATTACTTGCAATATCCATAACACAAGTTACTGAGGCTACTATACTCTCTTCCAAGGCATGAGAGCTAAAATCTTGCATTTCCTACAGCTAGCATTGATGTTCATAAAGTAGTTGAAAGTAATCAATAAGAAATCAGTGTTATGTGCAAAAATCATATGTATGTCAACCGCTCGCATGTTTTGGTCAAAAGAGCCATTTAGAACCGTCATTTGTCACACAAAGATCACATGCAAGATCGCCCAGAAAGTTGTACTACTAGTACTAGTACTGCGTGTACATTACACAAACCTCGTATATTAGCAAGCACTCTGCAAGTTAGATGAAAAAACACGATCAAGATCGCCAAAAAGATCGTCAAGAAGAGATATTACCTGGACTGGCTTAACGAGGGATCCCGGAGAGGGGGGCTTGGACAGGGCGATGGCTTTCAGCTTGTCTGCGGTAGTCTCAGCGGGGTGCTTGCGCTTCTTCGTACACTGAGCCTCGACGGTTTTGGCCAGGGCCATAGACATCACTTCGGCTGGTGCTCCAAGGTCCATCAAGAAACTGTCAAATAGAAATAAAAGAAAAGAAACCATAATCACAAACCCAAAAGAAGAACAGAGAGGGAGTTAGGATCAGTTGCGGGGTTGCAAGACCGGGCCTTGGCCAGAAGCAACACCATTGATGCGCTCACCTTTCCTTCTTGGGGAGAGAAGAACAATGGCAGAAGTGTGTCGGGGTTTTCTTGAAGAAATGAGGAACAAGATGAGGGAGAAGTGAGTTGGGGTTTTCTTCAAGAGAGGATGATGAGGGAGAAGAGTGAAATGATGGTTGCTTCGTCCATCCAACTTTCTGCTGCAAGGGTCGGGTTTTGTGATTTGACGGCTCATTGGGCATTACTGCGGCGCTTCGACCAGGGTAGTCTACCGTGCAGTTGTGCACTCTTCTACAGAGTAATTTAGGGCATGACAAGTGGACCCCGATGCTGGCTGTCCCACACGTCGGCGAAAGTGAGTAGCAAGGTTCCCGACGACCGTCGAGGAGGATCCGCGCGGTAGAGCGTGTCCAATGTTTCTTGAAAAAATGATTACAGCAAGCGTTTCCACTCTTACGACGGAGGAGTGCGAAACACGGCAGCCACTTGAACTTACACTACTAGTACTCCTACTACTAGGCATGTGCAGTGGTTCATATACGTCAGTACGAGTATAATCTTGCTGCTAGTGTAGTAAGATATAACGATAAAAATTGATGTCTAGTACTATAACTGATTATAAATAAATCTGTGTTGAAGGATATTGTTGAGAGTGTTCCAACAGATTTTTGGTTTACATATCGGCTACTATTCGTTAATACGGTCCTGGGTGGGTCCCTGCGTGTACGTGCCTCCCATCCCGTGCTACCTCGGCGTAAAGGCGTCCTGTGGTAGAAGTAGAATCAAGGGATGGAGGCAGCAGCCGCTCCGGAAGGGTGTCTCCGGAGGATTGACATCCGTTCACATGTGCGCATGTCAACTATGAACAGTAGTGTAACATGTCCCTTTTTTGACTGTCCGGTCGAGAATGAAACAGTGAGATCAATGGTAACAGTACTCCGCCGTAGCTCATTGAAGTCGATGGGGTGGTCGAACGGGTTTAGCCCGACAGCCGGCATGGTCGCGCTAGCACGACGGTAGGCATCGCGCAGCCGCAACACGTGCGAGGCAAGATGGTCCAGGAAGTGGTTGAGGCGATCCCTGCCGCACCCAAAGAGGCAAAGACCAGAGCAACGCAGCGGTGGATATTTAAATTTACCTACCGGTAAGGAGAGAAAATAAGGGGTGAAAAAACAAATGTGGCGGCGGCCTAGCTAATCGGTCGCACTAGCCCAACTAGCTAGCCACCGTGCTTCACTGATGTACTCGGCGGGAAAGGTGGGCTTTTGTGATTTGACAACTCATTTACATGCTTCGGCGCTACGACCGAGGAGGACCCAGAAAACGCGCAGTAGGGCGTCCCACATCTCGGCAAGGAAGAAAATATGCGTGCACCACCCGGGAGGACCCAGAAACCGCGCGGAAGGGTGTGCCACATCTCGGCACGGAGGAAAAATGTGCGTGTAAAAATATACTGTATCAGACATACTACCTATGGTTCCAACTCGGGACCCAGCCAGTCGGTCGAAAACACCCCACTAGCCACACTGCTTCATCATGCTAACGTGGCACGGAGGATAGGTGTGGTTAGCTCTGTCTCGACCAGCCACAACGTCTCTTGTTCTAGGCGATTCATCTATTTTCCAAACATTTTTTTATTTATAATAACACCACGGCAAGCTCGCGCCGCTCTTCATGTGTGCCCTTGCGTCTAAAGGTTGATGGAGGAGAGAGAGAGATCGCAGGCATGAAACCCACCAGTAAGTGAGTCAACGTTCATGCACGTGTTGGCGAGCCACTCCCTCTACTCTACTCAATGTAATGGACTGAGCTTCAGTGCCTTATAGGCAGGTGCCATTGGTGCATGACATCTGGGGCCAATGGGCGGCTGGCCCACATGTCAAGCACCCAAAGGCAGGTAACTTAACGTAATATTGTATAAACTCAAATTATGCGACAAAGCCAACAACCGTTGCTGTTTCAGGCTATCGACTTACGCTTTGTAGTCCAGGTTGCCGGTTCAAATCTTGTCCTTCAGATTTGTTAGTTTTAGGTCCAAATTTGATCAATGATGAGTGGGACCCTCGTGTGTTGTTCCGATATTTGAGTGTATGATGGTCTTTTTGCACAAAAACTTTGCGCGGTTAGACAAGTTACGACACTAGTTTTTTTTTGCGAGGGTAAAGAGTTTTATTACATAAGAATAGGGTTACAATCGAGAGGCAAAAGTTCCTCTATGCACGGTGGTCCACGATCTAGCCATACAACAGTCACATTCTCAATACGACTATACAAAGCCAACCGATCTGCTACCCTATTTTGCTCACGCTTAATTTTCTGTGGAATAAACTCACGAAGTACCCTAAGATGCTTGATCTCAGCTACGAAATGTCCATATGCCGACCGGGATAGATTATCACCGGTTAGGGACGCCAATGCCTCCGAGGAGTCCGATTGCACTATTATAGGAACATCACTGTGTTGAGTCGCGAGAGCCATACCTAAACAATGTTCGGGAAGGTGGGGACAAATATAATGTTCAAAAAATATAATCTAAACAATCCTAAACATGGGTTCACAATTCCATCTAAGGTCGAGGGGTTACCCCCCTCCCCCCGACAATCTACATAGCTCCGCCTATGCAAGAGTTGTAGTGGGAGCGTCTATGTGTGAGAGAGATGACGCGTGAAAGTGAGGTCAATCAAGTCATTTATAGAGGGATAGATCGAGTAAGTGTGGCCTAGCGTACACTCGAATGGTAAAGACGATACACCGAGATATCATGCGGCGAAGCTGCAGTGAGGGCTGGAGGGACATAGTTACCGAGAGAGTGGCCTAGATAGACTTTGTGTGGCGCGCACGGTGAATGTGTTTTACAAAGGCAACGTATGTGTCTTGAGAGAGAGAGAGAGAGAGAGAGGGAGGGTTTGTCATGGAGGGCACGACGAGGTTGTGTTTGAGAAATACATTTGTTGAGAGTGTGAGGGTGGGTATGACATAAATGGAGATCGAAACGTGAAGAGAAAAAATGAGCGCGCGTGTGTCGGATACTGTCGGTGTAAAAACCGGCAGACCTCGGGGTAGGGGGTCCCGAGCTGCGGATCTCGGATCGATGGTAATAGAGACAAAGGAAACAATGTTTACCCAGGTTCGGGCCCTCTCGATGGAGGTAAAACCCTACGTCCTGCTTCTGATTATATTGATGGAGATGTATCGAGTACAGAGTTGATCTACCTCGAGATCATAATGTGTGTCTAACTTCTAAGGCTAGGTGTTCAATATTGCGTTGTGATCATCCCTACGGGCTAAACCCTATGGCTTATATCCACGCCAGGGAGGGTGTCTAGGTTTACAAGGTCGGTATCTTAGAATAAGGCGGCTGGAATAATCTTGAAGTATATTGCAAGTCTTCGGCAGAGGCAGTCTTGATCACGTCTCCCATGTGCGACTTCCGGAGTCCATCTTGAATACGTACAGGGGCATATCGGCCCATCCGAGGAGACGGGCCAGTTGGGTCAGCACCCCCTAATCCAGGACACCGTCAGTAGCCCCTGAACTGGTCTTCGATGCCAAGGTTGACGATCTTCACTTCCGGAGTCTTGGCTCGATAGACAAGTTCCCATGCTTTATCCCCCCGACCAATTTTAAAGACTTCGGTCAACCCTTACAATTCCGTTGGGGTCCAATTTCAGATTAAAAGAATCGTGCGGCCTAGGTGGCTGAGCCTCTTTATGGAGAAAACGTCAAAACGTCAGCCCCCTCTGCCCTTATATATCAGACGCGTAATCCCTGCTGGTGACAGTTCATACTTGCCATCACAGCAAAAAATCCCCTCCCCTCTCAGGCTCAAGAACCCGATCAATGGCGAGCGGCGAAGGATCGTCAAGGTGCCCTCACGGCCCTGATAGGGGAGACTGGGGGAGCTGTTCCGTCGCGCGCCTTCCACTGGAGCGCTTGGCGACGCAAGGGTACCTGGCCGACGCGGATCTAGCCGCTACTCGATCTGGACTGACGTCCATTGATGGTCAAGCTCATGCCGAAAATTACCCCTCGCCACGAGAAGATGAATGGGTATGCTTCGTGCCTTTCCTCCTCCGCGGCTTAGGGTTCCCAATACACCCCTTCCTCCGCGGTTTACTGGAGTTTTACGGGCTGCAATTACACCATCTCTCCCCGAATTCGATACTACATATTGCGGGGTTCGTTGCGCTCTGCGAGTTACATCTCGGCTGTCAAGCACACTTCGGATTGTGGCGGAAGTACTTCTGCGTCGTGCCCCGCTCTTCGGCAGACAAGCTATTCGAGGTTGGAGGAGCCGAAGTCTGCCGAATTGACAGGACTACCTACCCAGCGGGGACACCTCGGGAGGAAACCGATTATTGGCCTTCCGGGTGGTTCTATATCACCGACGTCCCGTTGTACGAACCAGTCCGGCCAGGCCTTCCGCCCTTCTCATTAGACCCACCGCGGAAGCGTTATAGCTAGAGGCCGTTGAGTCCGGCTCAAGAGGAAGGTTAAGACGTAACAAGGCTAGCAACCAAGGTGAAGTCCCTATCAAGCGCCGGCCTGACCATTATTGACGTGATAGCGATTGCTCTAGACCGAAGAGTCCAGCCTCTCCGGCAGCATCAGCACTTATTGTGCGATTACAATGGGTCCGAAGACGCCTCCCGTTCCATCAAAGGGGCTTTTATGGACCAAATGACCCTCGGAGCTGTACTAGCCAGCATATACCAAGGATCAGCCGAGGAGTTTGCCAAGCGCCGGTTCCAAGACGGGCTGTCATACTACAACCCTGCCGACATAGTAAGTGTTTACTTCAGGTTTATTCATTTTACCTCGGGGATCCTCAACATTAATCCGTTTTACGTTGGTTAAACAGAGGTGGAGACGTTGGCTTGAAGGAGTGAGCAGCCCGGCCCCCGAGCCGGAGGTGCACAGCCGCGCCGAAGACCCTCTCCATCATGAGGATGAAGATCTCGGGTTAATTTATGAAGGGAGGAGTTTCTTCCTGGAGAGCCTTGATCGCTCGAAGGTAGCAGTCGTCCCTGACATGCCGGGGATGAGGCCAGCCTCATCGGTAACTTTTCCTTCCTCTAAACGGAAGAGAGTTGCCCGTCTCCCAGTCTCCAGTCTTCTGACTCCTCCTCCAAAGGGGCGGCGTTCTCAACGCCTCCGCAGAGAAGCGGCTCCACCGGAAAGGGCTCAACCAGAAGCGCGAGAAGCGCCGGTCGAGGTCACGGGAACAGGCGAAAGTGCTCCATCCGTTACTAGGTAATTCCTAGGTTAATATTTTCAGAGAAGACACTTCGGATTCTAATATCCCTGATTGTTTGCAGACAGCCTCCACCCTCAAACATACATGTGGAGGCCGAGGAAGGCGCGGCTCCGCCCAAGGAAACAGAGCTCCGAAATCCTACGAGGGATAACCCTGGAGCCGCCCCGCCCGAAGACTCGGCGACATCGGCCACTCCGTCCGAAATCCAATGTGCAGCGAATTATCGTCGGCGAAAGGCTTCTTTAAAAATTCCGGCATTTTCCGACAGGGAGCTTAATGCTCTCAGCGCGATAGACGCGTACCTCGGGGCGACCCGAGGTGCCTTTGACGATCGCTAGATATCCTGTCGCGAGGGCTGCGGGTAAGGTCTTTTAAGGACAAGTATAACTACCGAGTATGGTAGTAGCCCCTAAGGCTTGATACGAGCCCCTAGGGTCGAATCAAGACTTGAATGCTAACCCGCAAATTGTGCTATAACAGGAGGCTCGCTTAAAGAACGAGCAATTGACCTCGGCATTAGACCAAACAAAGGCGCAGCTTGACGCGGCGATGTCTGAGGTTGAGCAGGTGAAGAAGTTCACCAGGGAGGCGCACGGTAAGTGCTTTATTTATTGAAAGAAGCAATGTCCGCATAGTATAGCTGACGCCAGTATTGCTTGTAGCAGCGGAAGCCTTGGGCCATCTCAAAAGAGACCTGAAACAGGCCCGCGACGATCTGGCGTATGCTGAAGCGCAATGCCAGGCGAATCAACATGTGGTTACGCAAAGAGCGGGTAGCGTTAATGCGCTTAGGGCTGAGAATGCTCATCAGGCCCAGGAAATGGAGAGCTTAAAGGGTCGCCTTGCTGCTGCAGAAGCAAAGAATCGGTAAACAGATGACATGATTTATGGTAAGTTTATGAGGCACGACAGACTTTTGTTAGACGGTTTATCCGAGGAGATTTGTCATGTGAAATGTCATTGTGACAGGTTGCTTGACTAGCCTACCACCAGAGTCTCGAGGCCCGGCGTCCGAAGACATGAGCATTTGTTTAGCCGAGGTTCATGAAGGAGCGCGGAAAGTGATGAAGGATGTTCACCAGGCGTTATGGCCCGAGGTGGTGCCGATCCCTGAAGACATGGCCGCACTGGCAGAACAGCTAAAGAGAGCGCGGCGCCGGATCCAAGCATGGAAAGTGTCAGCTTGTCGAGAAGGTGCGAGAGAGGCCTGGGCCATGGTAAAGACCCACTATACCGGTTTGAAGACAACGGAATTGGAGAGGTGGGACCCATGGGGCCTGATGGGGAGGAAATCCCGACCCGTCAAGCATACGATAGTGTAATGCCCGCGGCACGTCTCTCACAAAAGGATTGTTCGTTAGACATCCTGATAGACGGGCTTGACCGCGTGTGAAAAAATATTAGATGACTTAATGTACCGAAGTATACTATGTCAATTTTGTCCGTTCGTTTATCCAACCTCTGTCAGCCAGCCGTCGTCTTCTCCCACCCCCCCTCCGGCTAATTTCCAGGGGGTGTCTCGTACTACTGGCAGAGGTGAATCGAGCCAGATACTTCAGGTGACCAGGCAATCGGGCTATACGGCTCGAAAGACAAGAGGGCAACGAAAGGTTATGTTATATTACTATTTGACGTAAGAAACATCTTCCGAGGAAAATAGTTCATCCAACGGTTCCTTTCCTCGGGTTAGTGTGTCGAACACGCCCGTCCGAAGACGAATGACCTCGGGGGTAAAGCCCCTGGTCGGGGTTTGAAAAGACCCATGCCATGTTATTCCTATGTCATGGCCGACTGATCCACATTATAAGAACGCTAGCTTTCGGCTTTGTCCGACTGAGGTACTACATCGGCTGACCCATGAGTAACAATCATAGCGGTGCTCCCTTTGCCCCCTAGCCGAAAAGATCGGAAACGTAGAGGGCAAGCACAGGAGCCGGGCAACCCAGCTTGGCCAAATCTGAAAGCGGATCGATGCATATATTGGCTTGAAGGATGATAGGTCATAAGGGGCGGAATAGCTTTTGTTTTGAAAAGAACGTGCTAGCTTGTCCTCGGGGTCATCGAATAACTGGCCGAGGTGAAGGACAAAAATAGAAATAAGAAAAAGGATAAAGAAAATGTGTGAGGTATTTACACAGACCGTATGCTTGGCTTCATGCATAAAAACGTCGGAGTAGCGCTGCGTTCCACGGGTGGGGCTCCAGTCGTCCATCCTCTGGATCTTGGATTCGATAAGCTCCTCCGACAAGTACTTGGTCAATGATAAACGGTCCGTCCCATCTAGGGGAGAGCTTGTGTTTTTGTTTTTCGGGGTGTAATCTCATTACGAGGTCCCCCGATATTGAATTCTTTGGCGTGAACCTCTCTAGCCTGGTAGTGCCGTGCCTGCTGTTGATAGATAGCTGATCTAGCCGGTGCGACATTGCGCTCTTCTTCGAGAGCGTCTAGGGCGTCTTGCCGATCGAGTTCGGCCTCCAACTCCTCGTACATGCGCACCCGAGGTGCGTCGTGTATGATATCGGAGGGGAGGACCGCTTCGGCGCCATATACCATAAAAAATGGGGTATACCCTGTGGATCTGTTCGGTGTGGTACGCAAGCCCCATAATACGGAATCGAGTTCCTCAACCCATTTGCAATCGGCTTTTTTAAGGGAGCGAACGAGCCGTGGCTTAATTCCACTAAGGATGAGTCCGTTGGCTCGCTCCACTTGGCCATTAGACTGCGGGTGGTAGACGGACGCGTAGTCCAGCTTAATGCCCATTTTATTACAGCATGCCTTGACCTCCTTTGCCGTGAAGATGCTTCCGTTGTCTGTAATCGGACTGTGGGGGACACCGTAACGGTGCACTACCCCCGAGATGAATCCGATGACCTGGACGGCCTCGGCCGAGGTAACGGGCTTTGCTTCGATCCACTTAGTGAATTTATCTACCATGACGAGTAGGTATTTGTTTTTGTTTGATCCTCCCTTGAGTGGCCCGACCATATCAAGCCCCCAGACCGCAAAGGGCCATGTAATGGGGATGGTGCGCAGGGCCGTGGGGGGCATGTGGCTCTGCTTGGCGAATACCTGGCAGCCTGGGCAACGCTGTACTAATGCGGAGGCATCAGCACTTGCCGTTGGCCAGTAGAAACCGGCTCGAAAGGCTTTGCTGACCAGGGTCCGAGCAGCGGCGTGATGGCCGCTCATGCCGGAGTGTATCTCGCGTAATACGAGCTTTCCTTCTTCCTCGGATATACATCTCTGGAGGATGCCCGTTGTGCTCATTTTATAAAGTTCCCCTTCATAAACCCTATAAGCTTTAGACTGTCTTACAATCCGACGGGAGTCGGTTGGTTATCAGGGAGCTATTTTCGGAGTAGGTATGCGAGGACCGGCTCGGTCCATGGTGCGATAACTGCCATGACCTCGTGCGCTGAATCGGTCTTCCGGATTGCTGATCCGCCTATGATACCGTCGTCCGTTTCGGGCGGGGCATGTTGCCTGACATCAGTTGAGTCCGATGTTCCTGTGCTGTCTAACCAGACTACGGATGGTTTAAATATCCATTAGAGGAAGGTGTTCTCGGGAACCTTATCCCGTTTTGCGCCCATCCGGGCGAGTATATCTGCGGCCTGGTAGCTATCTCGGGGTATATGGTGGAATTCCAGCCCCTCGAACTTGGCCGAGATCTTTATGATGGCATTGCGGTAAGCTGTCATCTTTGGGTTTTTGGCGTCGAATTCGCCATTAATTTGCGAGATCGCGAGGTTAGAATCACCTCGGACCTCGAGTCGTTTCACACCCATGGAGACTGCTATCCGAAGTCCATGTAAGAGGGCTTCGTACTCTGCCGCGTTGTTGGAATCTGTGTATATGATTTGTAGTACATATTTAATGTTATCTCCCATGGGGGAAGTGAGCACGACGCCAGCCCCTAGACCGGCAAGCATTTTGGAACCGTCGAAATACATCGTCCAGTGCGAGTAGGTATTGTACTCACGGGGCAGTTCGGCTTCGGTCCATTCGGCAACGAAGTCTGCCAACACCTGGGATTTAATGGCCCGGCGCGTTTTTTAAGTAATTTCAAAAGGTAGGAGCTCTATGGCCCATTTGGCGATGCGCCCCGTTGCATCTCTATTGTTGATTATGTCACTCAACGGGACGTCGGATGCCACCGTCATAGCGCACTCTTGAAAGTAGTGCCGAAGCTTGCGCGAAGCCATAAAGACTGCGTAAGCTATCTTTTGATAATGAGGGTAGCGTGTCTTGCAGGGGGTTAAGACCTCGGACACATAGTATATGGGTTTCTGGACCCAGAACTTATGACCTTCCATGTCCCGTTCAACCACGAGGACTGCGCTAACCACCTGGTTTGTGGCCGAGATGTATAATAACATCGGTTCGCAAACACCTGGTGCTGCCAGGATAGGGTTAGTGGCGAGGAGGGCCATGATGTCCTCTAGGGCCGCCGCAGCCTCCTTGGTCCATGTAAATGTTTTAGTCTGCTTTAACAGCTTGTATAATGGTAGGGCTTTTTCTCCAAGTCGTGATATAAAATGGCTCAGGGCTGCTACACAGCCCGCCAGTTTTTGCACATGCTTGAGCTCCGTTGGAATCTCCAAACGATCCAAGGCTCTTATTTTGGCCGGATTGGCTTCAATTCCACCGTTAGAGACGATGAAACCGAGGAGTTTGCCAGCTGGGACTCCGAAGACGCATTTCTCCGGATTAAGTTTTATTTGATACTCCCGTAAGCTGGCGAACGTGTCACGAAGATTGTCAACCAACTGGTCGACGTGTTTGGTTTTGATAACTACATCGTCTACGTAGGCCTCAACAGTCTTTCCGATGTGTTTTTGCAGGCATGTTTGAATCATGCGCTGGTACGTGGCCCCGGCGTTCTTTAGTCCGAAAGGCATTGTGTTGAAGCAAAACGGCGCATAGGGCGTGATAAATGTTGTTGCTGCCTGGTCCGACTCTCTCATCTTTATTTGATGATATCCTGAGTAGGCGTCTAGGAAGCATAATGCGGGGTAAGGGGAAGGGGTCTTTGGGGCAGGCTTTGTTGAGGTCTTTAAAATCGACGCACAACCGCCAAGACTTGTCCTTTTTCGGCACCATGACCAAATTGGCTAGCCAGTCAGGGTGTTTTATGTCCCTGATAAATCCTGCTTCCAACAGCTTTGCCAGCTCTTCGCCCATTGCTTGACGCTTGGGCTCGGAAAAACGCCGAAGTGTTTGTTTAACGGGCTTATATCCTGTCAATATGTTTAGGCCATGCTCTGCAAGCCTTCGGGGTATCCCTGGCATATCGGATGGGTGCCAGGCGAATATATCCCAGTTTTCCTTAAGGAAAGCGCGTAGGTTCTCGGTTACTTCCGGGTCGAGGTTAGCCCCTATGGATGCCGTTTTAGCAGGGTCCGTTGGGTGAACCTGAAATTTAACTATCTCATCGGCCGGTTTGAAACAGGTAGGCTTTGATCTTTTATCGAGAACGATGTCGTCCCGGTCAACCTCGGCGCGCAACGCGATCAACTCTTCGGCCGCGAAGGTTTCGGCAAGAATCTCAAGAGCGAGGGACGCCGTTTTGTTTTCGGCTTTGAGTGCCTTGTCAGGATAACTTGAGACAGTAATGATCCCCTTTGGGCCCGGCATCTTGAGCTTCATGTAGCCATAGTGTGGCACCGCTTGAAATCTAGAAAAGGCGTCCCGCTCGAGGATGGCGTCGTATCCGCTCTTAAAGGGCGCGATGTGGAACGTAATCTCCTCGGAGCGATAATTATCCGAGGTCCCGAAGACCACGTCTAGGGTTATTTTCCCACTGCAGCGCGCCTCCCGTCCGGGGACTATTCCTTTAAAGGTGGTGGTGCTCCGTTCTACGCGTGATCTGTCGACATGCATTTTATCCAGGGTGTCCTCGTATATCAAATTCAGGCTACTGCCTCCGTCCATAAGGACCTTGTGGAGGCGACAGTCATCCACAATGGGGTTGAGGACTAGCGCAGCGGGGTACCTATCCAAGGCAGACCTCGGTTGATCGCTCTGAGTGAAGGTGATCGGCGTGTCTATCCACGCACCCCGAGGTGACACCTGCCGTACGTTGATCTCCCGCAGGGCCCGCTTGCGCTGATTGTTAGACGTAAAGGTCTCGTAAATCATTAGGACCTCGTCTTCGTCCGAGGTCTGTCCGAGGTGGCAGGAGGTGCCCGTTAAGAGGGTGAGTCCCTCCTTTGCCACCTGCCTCAATACCCAACAGTCACGAAGGCTGTGGGTCGGGCAGGAGTTAACTAATACGGCGTGGATCGGGCATGGTTTACCCAGGAAGCCGTCCAGGGCTGTCCCGGAGTAATCAGATGTCTTCCTCTTCTTTCGAGGTCGATCGCCCGGGATGTTACGTTTGTGATTTTCGCGCCGAAGTGCTGGCTGGTTGCGTCCCGGGTAGTTCTCACAGATCAAGTCAGTATTCTCCTCGGTCTGCCAGGCATCTTTGATGGCGCAGAATCGAGTTACCAAGTTGGTTAATTCAGGGAATGTCTGGACGCAACGACGAGTAAGGGCATTCGAGACGCCTTTATCCTTGCATCCGTGCCCGAAGGCGGCGATTATATCAGAATCTTGGTAATCCAGAATCTTGTTCTTGACGGATAAGAACCTGGCCCAGTATTGTCGGATCGGCTCGCCGGGGATCTGCCGCACGTAGGCTAAGTCCCAAATGTCAGACGGGCCAGAGTTATCGGGACGATATTCTATGCAGTGGGCGAGCGGGCCAGATCCGATCTCTAAAGACGGCGGAACCCCGTCACCCTCGTCCGATGTTGGATCCGCTGTTATCGGTCTAGCCGATTCGATCTGGGGGTCGGTTTCTGGTGAGTCGCTGTCCGATCCACTGTCCAGGAAGTATCTCAGTCCCTCGCCCGTGAGGGGATTCTCTGGTAGAGCCAGAGAGGGGTCGGGATTCTCCTCCACCTTACGTGGGGGTGCCATCATGACCGAGACTTTGGTTGCCGAGACGTGGTCTATGAGTTTGAGGCCGTTAACCGGCAATCCCATCGCTCCTTCTGTCGATCACGCAGCGGAACTCTCAATGAAAGCACCAGTGTCGGTGTAAAAACCGGCAGACCTCGGGGTAGGGGGTCCCGAGCTGCAGATCTCGGATCGATGGTAACAGAGACAAAGGAAACAATGTTTACCCAGGTTCGGGCCCTCTCGATGGAGGTAAAACCCTACATCCCGCTTCTGATTATATTGATGGAGATGTATCGAGTACAGAGTTGATCTACCTCGAGATCATAATGTGTGTCTAACTTCTAAGGCTAGGTGTTCAATATTGCGTTGTGATCATCCCTACGGGCTAAACCCTATGGCTTATATACACGCCAGGGAGGGTGTCTAGGGTTACAAGGTCGGTATCTTAGAATAAGGCGGCTGGAATAATCTTGAAGTATATTGCAAGTCTTCGGCAGAGGCAGTCTTGATCACGTCTCCCATGTGTGACCTCCGGAGTCCATCTTGAATACGTACAGGGGCATATCGGCCCATCCGAGGAGACGGGCTGGCTGGGTCAGCACCCCCTAATCCAGGACACCGTCAGATACCAATAGCTCTATTAACAAAGAAATGAAGATCGATCGATACATGAAGTATGTGTAGTGGGGGTGGGGGGGTCGATGGAGAGACCTAAACACAACATTTGCATGTACATAGTACTAGACTTAATATCCATGTTTTAGTTTACTATGCATTTTAAATATTGAATTGAGGACCATGCATGGCTTACATTTTATTTTTGAATTCGTGTCATACATGCATGGTTTGGAAAAATAGATGCACTATACTTACCGGATTGTTGTTGTATTCGTGTGTGTGTGTGGTCATATGCTTGAATACGTACAAAGTTTTCTCACCACCATACCATTCATCTTTTAAATTTGAATTTGCAATGAAAAACTTACTGTGGATACCATGAAATGTGAAATCCACGCTGAGATCACTATATCACAAACTCACTCTAATTCAAGAACTCGTCATAAATCAATTACCGTGCCTTTTGGAATGACCAGTTATTTGAAAGGAAAATACGGGCATTGTAATACATATAGATTCGTTCGACAATATAAAAAAAGATTCCTTTCGCATTCTCGAATGGTAGCACCCGACGGCGTACCAGCCAGACCCGGGCTCGTGTCCTGCTGGTGGCGTGTGTGGTACGCACATTAGCCAACCCCAACCAAAAGAACCGCGATACTAACTTCGCGCCTCCACTAGAGCCTCCGCATTTCTAGTCGAAATATCTGGCGGCCAGAATTCCAGCCCTAGGAAATTCCCCTCATGTCCCCGGTCTATAAGACTACTACCGATGAACAATGGAGGCATGCTTTAGTAACTAGCCCACGTTACCTACCGTGCCGAGCACGGTTCAATTCCCTCGGTAACTAGCCCACGTTACATACCGTGTAGTTTGACTTTGACCAAATTTTATACGCGAAGTAAAAAGAAACGGAGGGAGTACGACACCAGGATGAGCATAGAATGGAGCTCCGTTTGTTCGTGCCTACTGGAGTTACTATATCATGCAATGCACTGGTACGGAGGGATTGCCCTTTTACTCTGCATGTATAACTTGTCTAAAGTAACTAAGCAAAATGTTTGACCAAATCCTTTCTTAAGAAATATTAACATCTACAACAGTAAAGATGTATCGCTTGAAAATTTATTTCATGATGCAGGTAATGATATTGTTTCGAATCCTAGATTTTATATTCCAGAAAATCAAAAACTCACCTGAACGTGAACTGTCACCTTAACGCGAACGGTTTCACTATTCAAACCGTGGGCGTTAGACCTATGTGCCGCCACACGTCCCGCTTCTCATCGGCAGGTGCCGTCCGATCAAGCGTGTGAGTCGACAGAAGGCGTGCGAGCAGACCACTGCGCCGGCTGACCGGGAGGCATGCGACCAGGCCGCTGCGCAGGCTGACCGGGAGGCGTGCGAGCAGGCCACTGCGCAGGCTCACCGGGAGGCGAGCCCTTTGACCAGGCTCGGCCGCCCACCTTCCTCCCAATTGCCCCCACTTTTAATCGCATCGGCGCCGCAGTTTAATAAATCACCACCGCACTCCCCGGTCTTGCTACAATCTTCTCTCTTCCTCTTCGATTCTCCTGTCGTCTACCTCCAGCCAGCCTGACCTCACCGTACGCCATGCCGCATCATGATGGGCTGCCCTTAGTCTTCCAGTTTCCTGAGGAAGACACCCAGCCGGAGTCTCAAGAACATAAGGCGATTTGGGACGAGCTTGAACTGGCCTTGCGGGAAGATGTCGCACCTGTCCCCGCTCCCGTTCCAGCTCCCGTCGCCCCGACTGCGCCAGCGCCCCTCCCCGTGGCATTGATGGGCTAGGAGCCACACATTGTCGCCGAGCTTGAAGCCACGGGTTTCCACGAGGTCGCCGCTGACTTTCACGCGCCCGTGCACCTGCCAGCGCATGCGCCTGCACGTGCACTGACGCGCGCTCCCGTGTCGGTGCCCGTGCACACAAATGTCTCTGCCGCGGCGTTGCCAGCGCATGCGCCTGCGCGTGCACTGACGCGCGCGCCCGTGCACACAAATGTCTCCGCCGCGGCGTTGCCAGCGCCTGTTCCCGCGCCGGTGCCAGTCCCTCCCTCAGGGGCATGGATCGCCGCTGTCGACCGCTTCCTTGCACCAAAGCCAGTCGCCACCTCCAGCCAGTTGAATGGCTCCTGGAGACCGAAGTCTAGAACATTCTGGCCTTCCTTGAAGCTAGGGCCAACGTCTAGGAGTACGCCAACAACGGTGCAAGACGCCGCCGTCGCCGCCTGTCAGTGGCCCGACGACACACAGAGCACGGCAGAGGAGCCGCTTCCCACCGCAAGACGCCGCCGCCGCGTGATCTGGGTTTGCCATGAAAAACGTTCGGATTGCCATGCTTAAAATCCGAACGTTTGGGATTTATCATTTCCGTTTATTTTAGTTCAATCGTGGTATGAATGTAAAGTCGCAGTCAGACTGAATAAAATCTATGGTTTGATGAATGTTCTGCTAGAGCCGTATCAAATTAAATAAAAAAAGTCATCAAGCGACATGTATTCCTTCTCATCTCAAACATTTCATATTAAAATACCACGTCAATTCTGAATACTTTTTGGGATGTCAATTCCAAATAATTGTGGGGCACGACCAGGCCCCTTGTTCGAGCACTATGCGATAGTACTTCTATTTATCCACGCATTTAATTATTACTAGTTAAATACTACTACTAGCCTAAGTTGTCCGTCACGGTCACTTTTGTTCCTAAACTTGTTACATATACTACTACTAGTACGTGAAACTGGTGCCGTAACTGTGAACGCGTCCAAATAAGGTCAACGGCAACACCGCCTGCGCGTTCTTCGTGTTTGCCCGTGCGTAATGTAGAAGGGGAGGAGAGAGAGTGAGAGCAGACATGGGACCCACCAGTAAGTGCCTAGAGGGAGGGGAATAGTACGTGCTGACTAGCCGGTCCCACTAATCTACTAAAATTAATATAAAAACATGCTATCCATTAAATAGGCTGTGGTAATATAAAAACATTACTACAAAGATTGCTACTACTACTTTTAATCCCGGACGGAGGTGGTATGTTGCCTATTGACGTGCGCCTGGAAGGGCCTGGTCGCATATTCGATCCCCGTCCTTTCTCATTTTTTATTTACATATGGGTCCAAATTTGTTCCATGACAGGTGGGCCCCCCGATGTGTAGTTTGTAGCACTTTAATTTCTGGGTCAAAATTTGTTCCATTGCAGGTGGACTCCCGGTGTGTAGTTTGTAGCTTATTTGTAATAATTAAAGAGAACACCAGAGTTTTTTTTGCAAAAATACCATGGTGCGACCTGGAAGGTGAGAAAGGGCGTGCAAGAGAGCGGTGACCGAGCCAGAGAGAAATCAATCGGGGAGGGGCGGGGGTTTGCAACGGTGTTTGGAGTGTTGCGGCCCGAATGCTACAAAAATATAATCTAAACCCACCGAAATAAATGCCTTCACAAATTAATACAAGGTTGGTGTCCCCCTCGCAATGTAAATAGATTCGGCTTTGCGAGGGATATAGGGGTAGCGTCAATGTGTGGAAGAGGCGGTGTGAGAAGGCGAGGTCAATCGAGACATAGATAGATAGAGAGACAGAGTGAGTGTGGCCTGGCATTCAGTGAAAAGATATATATGCTCTGGAGAGATATTGTCCGATTGAGCTTTCGAGAATGGTGAGGGCTGTAAGATAGAGCTTGAGTGATTGACCTACATAGGCGATGTGCATGCTAGGGTATACAGAGTGTGGATCCAGACACAGACAGGTAGATATATCATTTGTGCGTGAGAAGAAGCAAGGTCAAACGATACATAGATAAAGAGAGAGAGAGAGAGATTGAGCGAGTGTGGTTCGTCATGCGGTCGAAAGAGTGAGATGGGTTGGAGAGAATGACCAAGATAGACAATGTGCGTGAGAGAGTATATATACATTGTGTAGAATTGGGCCCAAACATGGAGTTATATCGTTTGTGTGTAAGAAAAAGCGAGGTCAATCGAGACATACATAAAGAGATAGAGAGAGAGACACTGAGCGAGCGTGGGCCGCCATGAGGTCGAAAGAGTGGGACGGCTTGGAGAGACTGACATAGATAGACAATCTGCGCGAGAGAGAGTGTAGAGTGTGTTGATCGAGGCCCGAGTAGGGAGATATCTCGTTTGTTTGTGAGAGAAAGCGAGGTTAATCGAGACATAAATAGATAGAGAGAGAGAGGGAGGGAGAGAGAGATTGAGCGAGTTTGGGCCTCCGTGCGGACAAAAGAGTGAGACGGCCTGGAGAGAGTGACCTAGATAGACAATGTGCATGCGTGCGCGCGAGAGGGGGGGTCTAGATCGGCAATGCATGTATCTAGCGAGAAAGGGTGGGAGGGAGAGAGATAGAGCTCGGCATGGAGTGCAATGGCGGGTGTGTGAGAGATATACATTTGTTGACAGAGTGGGGAAAGGGGGTGTGTATTTGAGAGAGTTAGAGATCGAAACATGGAGAGAAAGAATGAGCGTGTGACGGAAACCAATAGCTTTGTAAGGTGGTTAGGAGAGGAAGATTGATCGATAGAGGAAGTATGTAGCGTGTGTGCCGAGGGGGGGGCTAAAAACAACACGTGAATGTAGATACTAATAGACTTAACAGTGACATTTCAATTTAGTGTACATTGTAAGATTTGAATTGAGGACCATGCATATGGCTTCGGTAATTTTTTCGAATTCGTGCCCTACTAGGTTTGGGAAAGTTGATGCACAAATATTGACTCGATTGTTGTGGTATTTTGTATGTGTGTGGTCATATGCTTGAATCCATCCAAAGTTTTTGCACTACCATAGTCTTCATCTTATACATATGAATTCTTATTAAAAAGTAGCGTGGATACCGTGAAATGTGAAATCCACGTTGTAATCGGAGATCGCTATGTGACAAACACACTCTAATTCAAAGAACTCCTCATTAATTAATCAATAGTATCTCGTTTCGAAGGACTAATTATTTGCAAGGCAAACACGGGCATGGTACAGATTTGTTTGCCAATGAAAGAGGATTCGTTTGCATTCTCAAATGTACGGGCGCTAGCACCAGGCAGACCAGGGTTGTGTCGTGGCGGTCGTGTGTGTCGTACGGGTGCTAGCACCCACCCCCCCTCCCCCCACCCAAAAAAAAGAACGACGACAAAAAACTTCGCGCTTCCACGTTTCGGATTGAAATATCCGACGGCCCCAATTCCAGCCCTGCAAAATCTTCCTTCTCCCCCATCCCCTTCCTTGCCCTGAGCGCTCAAATCCCTAATTTGCCGCCAACCCAAGCAAAATTCGAATCGCCCCGTCTCTTCCCCACCTCTGTACCGGAGGACGACGACGACAAAGACGACGGTCGCACTTCACCACCACACCGGAGCTACCTCATCAACGCCCTCGTCCACCGCACCGGGTGGTCCACCGACAACGTCGGCCGCCGCAGCCAACGTGCCTCACAGACGCCGACTTCCACCGCATCAGGTGTGCTTCACCGATGCCGTCTCCCACCTCACCGGGGCTACTTCACCGAGCACATCATCGCACCTCCCCCTCTAGAGGCCGTTGGTGCTTCATCAACGGCCTCGTCCACCGCATCGTAGTGCTCAACTGCCGCTCAAGATCTGCACCCGTATGCGGCCAGCCAAGGCTAGCGCATCACCCTCAACGGCTCTGAAGTGACCCGCAGTCTAGGCGAGCATGCCCAAATGCCGGCCCGAACTAGGTATCCACATATCACTGTTGGGGAACATTGCATGAAAACAAAAAAAATTCTACGCACACGCAAGATCTATCCATGGAGATGCATAGCTACGAGAGGGGGGAGTGTGTCTACGTACCCTCGTAGACCATAAGCGGAAGTGTTAGAACAACGCGGCTGATGTAGTCGAACAACTTCGCGATTCAACCGACCGAGCACCGAACGTACGGCACCTTCGCATTCAGCACACGTTCAGCTCGGTGATGTCCTCGCCTTCTTGATCCACCAAGACGATGAGGTAGCGTATGAGTTCCGGCAACACGATGGTGTGGTGACGGTGATAGTGATGCTATCTCAACAGGGCTTCGCCTAAGCACTGCAAGAATATGACCGAGGCACGAAACTGTGGAGGGGGGCGCCGCACACGGCTAAGCAATTGCTGTGTTGATGTGTGGCACCCCCCCCCATATATATATAGGTGGGGGGGAGGAGGGAGCAGCCAAGGGGCGCCCCCAAGTAGGCCGAATCCTACTTGGGGTCTTCCCCAATTCGGCACCCCCCTTTCCATATTTGCTGGAGAGGAAAAGGAAGAGGGGGAGAGGAAAGGAAGGGGGAGGCCGACTCCCCCCTTTTTCTTCTCCCCACTTGGTCGGGGCCTAGGAGGGGCGCACCAGCCCCTTGTGGGCTGGTGTGCTCCTCCCCTTTGGCCCATATGGCCCATTAACCTCCCGGGGTGTCCGGAACCCCTTCCGGTGACCCGATTCCAACCCGGTACATTCCGAAACTCTTCCGGTGTCCAAATATCATCGTCCTATATATCAATCTTTACCTTAGGACCATTCCGGAGCTCCTCGTCATGTCCGTGATCTCATCCGGGACTCCGAACAACATTCGGTCACCAATTCACATAACTCATATAACACTATATCGTCAACGAACGTTAAGCGTGCGGACCCTACGGGTTCGGGAATGATATAGACTTGACCGAGACGCCTCTCCGGTCAATAACCAATAGCGGAACCTAGATGCCCATATTGGTTCCTATATATTCCATGAAGATCTTATCGGTCGAACCGCAATGACAACATACACAATTCCCTTTGTCCGTCGGTATGTTACTTGCCCGAGATTCGATCGTCGGTATCTCCATACCTAGTTCAATCTCGTTACCGGCAAGTCTCTTTACTCATTCCGTAATACATCATCCCGTAACTAACTCCAAGTCACTTTGCTTGCAAGCTTCTGTGATGTGCATTACTGAGAGGGCCCAGAGATACCTCTCCGAAACACGGAGTGACAAATCCCAGTCTCGATCCATGCCAACTCAACAGACACCTTCGGAGATACTTGTAGAGCATCTTTATGATCACCCAGTTACGTTGTGACATTTGATAGCACACAAGGTATTCCTCAGGTATCTGGGAGTTGCATGATCTCATGGTCTGAGGAACATGTATTTGACATTCAAGAAAGCAGTAGCAATAAACAGAACGATCATATGCTAAGCTAACGAATGGGTCTTGTCCATCACATCATTCTCCTAATGATGTGATCCCGTTATCAAATGACAACTCATGTCTATGGTTAGGAAACCTTAACCAACTTTGATAAACGAGCTAGTCTAGTAGAGGCTCACTAGGGACACGGTATTTGTTTAAGTATTCACACATGTATTTAAGTTTCCGGTCAATACAATTCTAGCATGAATAATAAACCTTTATTATGAACAAGGAAATATAAAATAATAACAACTTTATTATTGCCTCTAGGGCATATTTCCATCAATCACTCCCATGTGCACTGTTCCGACGATGTTTGGATATCCTTTTACTGCTCTCTTAGCTGACACGGCTATGCAACTCTGACTTTAACTCTTATTTCTTCTGGAGATATCATCTGAAACAAGCAAAAACATTTTTTAGCAAAGCATGACGGCGCTACGGGATCTGGTACTCATCCTGCACGCCGGTAAAACCTTGTAAGTACCTGTCCTCCGCCACAACAGCAAGGTCGATTCCTCTCATTTGATCAACCATTCGCCGTGCCAAAAATGCAGAGGGGGATGGAAGGAGCACAGGGCCTGCACAACCAAGCAAGTGGTAACATGGACTTGTACATGGAACATCCCAAGCACAAGCAGAGCTGCAGTGAGCCTGTACAACGAGTTAGCATAAGTCCCTGCATTTCATTTAATTCGTACTGGCCTGCGTGTATGATTTGTGTGCAGTTGCGGATCCACGAATTCAAGTTACCAGGGGCGAAAATTTAACTTAAAAAAATACGAACGCACTTGCACTCCGGAAATCAACATAACTTGAGAAATGTGAAGCTACATGCACTTTGAAAACCAGCTAATGATCCAAAGATGTTCCAAATTATAAACAACTAGATGATGTAAGCACCAAAAAACACAAAATACAACATGGTGGACAAGGACTACTACCTGCTTGGATTATTCGTTCTCTGGCCAAAAATATCCAAGTCTAATTGCACCTATAACCAGTGCGCAAACTGCATATCAATATATCTATCTTGCACAAGTATGCCAACAGTTTGAAACAATAGATAAGAAAAGTATTTATGCTAGGTTGTCATGATACGGGGACGTTGTGGTAGATGGCCTCGACGTTTCCTCAAGCCATGAAAATGTACTATAATTTGCTTGTCATCAATTCCTGCAAATCTCTCGCTCTCTCTCTCTCTCTCTCTCTCAA
The DNA here is from genome assembly GCA_039707655.1 of Elymus sibiricus. Classification (NCBI taxonomy): domain Eukaryota; kingdom Viridiplantae; phylum Streptophyta; class Magnoliopsida; order Poales; family Poaceae; genus Elymus; species Elymus sibiricus. The sequence goes on along the minus strand of CM077666.1, from coordinate 128,441,557 downwards.
CATAGCAGATCATCATTAGACACTAAATCCTTCGATGGGAGCTTGCAAAATGCTTGCATTAGATCCCTCATTAGACACTACATGTTCATCACCAGGAGCATGTAAAATGTTTGCATCAAATCCTTCATTAGCAGTCTGTTCATTAGACACTTCAGGCTCAAGAACAACATGAGCTTGTATGTTTGCATCGGAAACTTGATAAGAGACATCAGGTTCAGTCAGTTTAGTATTGATTGGGGGAGTTATAAAATAAGCATAAATTGGTTTCATTTTCTTATAGATTCCCTACATACAAGCAGTTTTATAACACCATCAGGTTTAACTATTGGCCAGAAATTGAACAGTTGAATTAGATATAATCAGGGATGTGATGTACCTGCTCGTCACGCATGCTGCTCATGCAAGCTGCGACTGTCCGTTTTTGCAAGTTCGATGCAATGCCCATGTTGCCGCCGCTGCCTCCCACGCAGGATACACCCAGGATTGGATCTTCATCTTCTTGTCCTTCGATTCGCTTGAAGCCCGGTGACCTGCATCCAACGAGGGCGCGAGGAAGAGCTCTGTCGGTCTGTCCAGCGGCGGCTAGGTTAGGAGCGAACCAGACTGGAGGCTGGAGCGAATGAATTGAGGATTTTTCCTGCTGTCGATCGATATGGGAGGCGCTCGTTTGGGCCACGAGCCTGCTATTGGGCCTGCCTTGCACTTACGTTATTAGCCCATCCAAATTGAAACAATTTTCTTCATTTTTTACATTGCCTGCTCGTGCGCTGGGACGAACAAAACTAGCCTGGGCCAACCTGGATGACTCAAACTAGGTCTGCACTTTCCAGCCACCCGAGGCAGCCGCCCATACCAGCCCCTACGGTGGAGCCGCCGCTTTAATTTTGCGTGTATGATTGGGGTAGTGAAAAATATTCCACTGGCGCTTTCGATTTACCCACAGAATGGTTGAATTGCTTGTTTCTATGAACTGAGTTGGCCAATAATGAGAAGGATGCCAGTCTTTTCATCCTATCGTAGATTGCTTAGATCTCGATATGCCAAATATAATCGCATGAAATATACAATAAAAGCCAGTGTGATGTGTGTTGCTACAACTAGTCTGACAACCCGTCCTCATATAACATATCAAGGACGCACCATCTTATCAGATTAACCATTCGACTTACCAATGCAGTGTGGGAAGAAAGAAGTATTGGGACTGCGTATCCAAGCAATTGATGCCATGGACTCCTTCGTAGAACCTTGTAAATGAAAAAGAAGTTGCAGCGTGCCTATACAAAGAGCTAGCGTAAGTTCAGTTACCCGCTTCTCGGAATTTTAGTTAGCCGCTGATTACAAAATTGTTCAATTACCTTGCTTGGCTTAATTTAGTTTGCTACTGAATACATAATGCTATAGCCTGTTAATCCTGTTATAGACTGCGCCTATCTATGTGTTCGATACTTACTGGTTATAGAATTACCTATTTGCCTGAACTTAAATAGCTACTTAAGCACATAGATAGCTGGTCATATCTACGTCTAGGGTGCAGCAAAATTCATGTGTAATTTACCTTCTGATACCCTGTTTTGCAAAACTTGTTTCTTTAACTGCTTTGCTGCTGCAACCAGTTGCAATGATGTTAATAACTTATACTTTTCAGCATCCAATTGAAACTCTTTAATTCCTTGTTTGTTTAACGGGATTGCTGTTCTAACTCCCAATTTAGATGTTTTGCTAACTTTAACTTTTCTGAATCCAATTGGAACTGTAATGGCAAAACAGGTTAGCCAAAAATCAAAGAGCGAGGTCCCCATGGACATCGTTTCATCCCAGAGCAGTGGCACCGGACCAACTGTGCATCATGAATTGCCAACTGCTGATGCTCTAGAGTCTAAACTTTTGGTAGAAAGAGACTCTGCTTCTGCACTTCGAGATGAAGTTGACATGTTGAGGAAGCAAACAGCACAATCACAAGCAGTACTCAAGACAACCATTAAATATTTGGTGGATTTCAAAACGAAGCAAGCTGAGACTGACCGCATTGTTAAGGTTCTGCAGGAAAAAAGGAAATTAAAATCCCACTTGGTAAATCATAGGTGAAATGTTTTTTCCATCGTTGAATAACCTTTGTGTTGTTTGTTAATGTAATCGATTGAACCATTTGTTTTAGAGATCATGTAATAATTCTTTTTTGTTTTTTGGTCTGTATTTTTTTTGAGCAAGAGTCTGTATTAATTGGTAAGACTGTGAGACATTTCATTTTTCTTGTTGAGGCAAAGATATTTCATTTTGTTTGCTAGCCAGACCTACAAATATGCCAATCGGGCTGAATGTGCATTCAGCAGTAATTGTAGTATAGATGGTCCTTAAGTGGCACGCATCTGAAAGGGCCAAGATGTTGTACTAGCTTTGCTAAAAAAAATGATGCTCTTCTAGCAAAAAAAGTATAGCGGCTGGCTTATGTACGTTAGTTGATATTATTGATCCATGTACTCTATAACTGTTTATATGTCTGTTAGTTTTCTTTATAATTGGTTGATTGACTCAGTATTTTGAATCTTGAGACATCGCTTGTGTACATATCTAAATGGGAGTACACTATATGCTGCATGTGTCATACATGTTACACTTGAGTTGGACATAAAGTGGTTTGAAATATTCGAATTCACCTTAAACTGGATTCTACCTTCTGGATTCGAGTATCGCCATTTGTAAATCATATTCATATATGATAGTGGAATACATCTTTGTTGTGCTTTTGAAGATATATAAAAAAACATAGAATGATTTATAAAGATTCATATAAGAATACAAAATGGATTCGAATTTAGTTGCCAGGGTAAACGTGATGCTTATTGTCCCAAAATTTGAAAAAAGCGGCAAAACATGCACTCCCACGTCGGCTGCCCGAAACCAATGTTTGCGAGATGGAAATTACTGTCTACCCCTTACATGGACAACCCAGCGGCCCGATTTCCACGGCTCTTTATAAGGGTAGGTTAGTAACTTTAGTCAGACGTGACACGACTGCCTCTCACCCCATTCAGACACGGTGGGCGCCAAACATGGGCGGCAAAACATATTTGATTCAAGGTCATCCGAAAGACCCGTCTCTCCCTCCATTTTCCCATTCATACACGGAGGGCGGCAAAACAAACTCTCCTCGGCCGAAATCGATGTAGGCAAATATTATAAATAGGGGTAGGTTTGTAACTTCACTCATACGTGACACAACCGCCCTACCTATCAGCCCCGTTCATACACCGTGGGCGCCAAAACACCCTCTCCTCGCCCGAAATCGCTCTCGGCAAATATTGGGGAGATGCGAGTTTACCGTCCTATCCCCAACCAACGAGACGTCCAAATTTTAAACGGGGGGTAACTTCAAAACTTTCCCATATTTCGGACAAGCGCGTCCCAAAGACATGGTTCCGCGTACCTCTCCCTCCATTTTCCCATTCATACACCGTCGGCACCAGAACACCATCCCCACACCAGCCTCCTCCGTCCACCACCCCATCCATCGCCGCCGTCCTCCACCATGCCGGAGCGCCTACCAAGACCGCGTCGTCCACTTCTAGAGATGGTCGTTTCTCATCCACGGCGACGGACCAGGAGCCTTGCATCGCGTGCTCTCGCTTCATCGGCGCCGTCGTCCACCTTGCCGGGGCCGCTCCAATGAACTTCTCGTCCATCGCAACGGGACTTATCCCCCGATGCCCCCGTCTACCGTCGCAGATCTGCATCCACGCCACCGACAGCCATCGCACCCCCGATGCCTACACGGCGCCGCAAGAGAGGTGGTCCTACTTCATATCTGCTCAACTTTTTGATCTCAACCAGAAAATCGATCGTAACTTGGTTACTGTACTTTCTTTTCAGCTCTTAGAATCTTAGTTCTTAGATTTAAGCAAAGAATGGGTTGCTAAGTAGCCTTTCTGTGGTTTGCAGCTTCAAATCTGCCATGGCACAGTCATAATAGGGTTCAATTGATCATGCTTAGGGTTTCCCCCCTTTTATGATCACTATACGATCAACCTACGTGCTTCTTGTCATAATAGCACTGCTCAACCCATCAAGCTAAACAACCTTAGTTGTTCAAATACGAATCTGATATGATGCTGATATTATTAAAACAGAGTCGTTTAATTGGTCATCTAAATGTTCCTAATTTAGTTTCGAAATGCATGAACGCCGCTGGTGGGCCACGGCCAACCCTGGGATTTTAGGTCGGCCCAGACCGCGATTCTCCCCTCTGTTCTGCTACGCTTCCGATCTCTACTCGCCCCCAGCCGCCTGCCTCGCCGGCGACTTGCCGTCCCCGGACGGCATGGCTTTAGGAGGAGACGCCGGACTAACAGGAGGTCAGGAGCCGCTCGCCCAACAGCGTCACCGCTGCCCGGGCGCGCCGCAGTGCCTACCTTCCCAGTTTGTTAAGGGCTCAGGCGTGCAGCACCCACTCAGCCAACCCGATTTATCCTGAGATACGTCCTCAACACTCAGCAGCCACTCCCCATCACCCATTTTCTAATTGATTCATTACTCATTAGGCAGGACTGTCATTAGGGTTTGTTGTGTACTGAGTGCTACCTACACTTAATGTTTTAGATATTTCAGTAATCTTTAGTACCTGTAAAGTTAACAGGGTTTCAAAATTCCTGGCCTAGGAACAGACACTAGTCATGTTGGATTGTTGCTCATAGTGACATTGACCCAGATTACTACTGCAGGCCAGGTTTGTTGACAATTTTACTTGTCTTTCTTACTCAATAGATATGATATCCAATTATTCACTTCGATTAGTTGCAAACAATAAGTGCTAGACCAACTTCTTGATTCAGATTTTGGACGGTCTCTTACTGCAGTTACGATTCTGCATACTTGTCCTAGTAAGCTCACAAGTAATGATTGATTCACTACCTCTATGCTTGCCTTGTCATAATTGTTGTTAATATTTTTTTAGGGTGAACCACCCTGTTTCAAAATACTGGAACCGCGGACATGAGTGAATAGTATTTCTCTGTGTGATCTCTTCCATCATGTGTGGGCAACGAACACTGCATTGTATATAAAGAAAAGTGTCATATCCACCTTTTACATAGACTACGATCTTTTACATGGAATATAATCTGCCTACTTGCTTTGTGTCGCACTACCAGCACTCCACCCTTGAAGCTAACATTATGCCACTCATAATTCCTAAGTTTATTTGTTCAGATACGAATTTGATATGATTCTAATGTTCCTACTTCAGTTTTGAAATGTGTGTCCGCCCCTTATAGAGACATAAGAGGTTTGTATTTGTGTGTGTGTGGTCTGGTCTGCATGGTTGGGGGATGAACTTTGTATGCGCATGGGTTTGTAGGGAGACAATATTGAGTAGAATCTGCAATGCATTCCATAGATAATCTGACTACTTTTTATGTTTTCATGAATCTCAGATACTGAACAACATCATAATGATTATGAGCTTGAGCGCATGAAAAGAATAAAGCAGAACAATGCCATGGCTGTCAAACTTGGCATTAATGGACTGAGATCCAGTCTGGATGCAATGCAATGCACACGCTCTCCACCTACAGATTCGTGTTCAGAATATGATCCTAACAATGATTCTGAGCTAGAGGGAGGCCTCAGTCAATGTAGCTCCCTAGTCGAGGAGTCAGGGGCAGATTCCTTATCTTATTCACCCATCAAGGTGCTTGCTCTAACTTTGCAAGGTTATATTGGTCGCACATATCTTGCAAATGATGCTTTCATTGCTTCTACTTTGTTGCACTGCCATTTGCTTAGTTTACACATCATCTATGTGAATACGCCCTGCCTATCCATTTTCAGTACATATTCCATCTGTCATTATACCATATTTCTCCATTCAAAAGTTGTTCTTGTGTATCAGACGTTCAAAAGGAACAGGGCGATTGCTGATCGCGAGGGAGCACGAACAAAGTATTTCGAAAAGGTAGTGACACCTGATAAATCACATAACCCATTAGGTGTAGTGGCAATATCACCAGACCCACAAAACACAACCCCAACTCTAGCAGACTCTAGCCCTACAACACTGGCCATCTCTGATAACCCAACTCAGCAGACCCCAAATGCAGCAAACAGTATGATAATGCCAGTTGACATAGCACCAGCTCTACGATGCAAAACCCCCATTCCAGCAAAGAGTACACCAAATCCAGTTGCCAAATCCCTTTTCGAACGAGAGAGAGCCCCAATTGCAGCAAATAGGACCCATGTTCCATTTCTTCCCAGTTTAGAAGACCAAGCTTATATTGTTGTCAAGAACTTTGTGCGCATCTTTCCTTCATGGAAAGATTATACCACAGACAAAGAACAATTTCCAATCTTCCTCCGCAACTTACGTGTAAGTAATGTACTAATGTTATTCATGGTAATTACTAATTAGTGCCTATGTTACTGCTGACAGAAGACTAAAGATTTTCATTCTTTTAAATAGGCGAGGACCAAACTGGATAGTCAAGACGAGCAAGGCCTGGTTGCGCTTTTCAAGCACGCGGTGATGAAGTATCGTTGCTACCTGAGGCAAGCGCACTTCGATGGCAAGCCTCTGAACGAAATTTCTGTAAAGTCTCCGATGCTACATTTAGTAGACAGTGACTGGAATAATCTTGTTACACATTGGTCTCGTCTGCAGCGTAAGGTACTGTCTACGAGATCACATCACAGTTTGAACTACATTTCTATATGTGCCTTACTGTCTCACTTGTACGAAAACTGTTTGCAGAAGAATATTCATTCTCAAGGGACCACAGAATCTCGCAACTATACTGCACACTGCATTGCTCTGGTGAGTACCTCTTGCCCTGTATCACCATACTTACTTTCATAGCTGGTTGATTATGTAGCATCACTGCACATGTTAGCCTCCTTATCCTCCATTTGGTGGACATTATAAGATCCGTATCGAGTCTTACATAAATTTAGAATCAACCCAATGCTCTTGAAGAGGTTTAGGTCTGCACTCCTCTTGTCAGGACCGAACGTCTTGTATCACTGTACTTACGTTAACAGCTACTCCCTTCGTCCCATAATATAAGATCGTTTTGTACAGTACACCAGTGTACAAAACACACTTATATTATGGGAAGTTGGGATTGGTTCATTGTGTAGCATTACTCTACATCTTATCTCCCTCGCCCACCATTTACTAAAAAATATCAGATATATATTTAATCTTACCAAAAAGTTGACTACATAGACAATGACAATGCAGAAGTGTAGCCCATTGCTCTTGTCAGTACATTTTGTCCTGTAACGCTTGTACTTGCATGGATAGGTAGTTCATTATGTAGCATCAATCTGCATCTTATCTTCATTGTCCTCTATCCCTTCCAGTATTATCATATCTATAATCACTCTCAACAAAATGTAGAGTACAGGCAATGCTTATGAAGAAGATTCTGTGCTGAAATTGTTGAGTTATCCTTCCCTTGACATGGAGAAGGGCATTATAGAGCCGGTGTTAACTATTAATGTAAGTCACTCTTTCTAAAGATTTTATCCTCAACTGCTGTTTAATTTTCTCATACTCCCCATCGTCAACTGCTGTTTAGTTTGCTGTTTCTATCAAAATGCATGTTCGCAACAACTGTAAGTTCCTAGTTTTAGTTGTAAAACCAAATTCCTTATTCATACCATACACATTACTCAATACAGATCCAATGATTTTCTTTAGCCCTGCATGTGTGCTTGTTTTTGTTGATCTATAATCCAGTGTGTGGTGAAGCAGCCCACATTTATACCTTGTCATTTCCTGCTTTATCTTACTGATCTAGCTGATGATATGAACAGCATGCCATGCACATTAACCAAAATAGATACAATGATTGTCTTTTGCCCTGCATCTATGCTTGTTTTGTTCATATGGTAATCTAGTAGTGTCGTGAATCTCCCCGCATTATGAACAATACCAAATTATGCTATTGACATTTTGAACTGTCTCTTTATTTTCTAATTTGAAATTGGATGGAATTGACAGCACAGTTACCATCTTTGTTTATATACGTGCAAAACCTGTCATCTCTCTGCTTGTTTCAGGGTGATATGGTTGATGGCATGCACAAGTCTGCTGAAGGCCATGAGACAAACCCAACATATATTGCAGCAAAGAAGGCAAAACATCTTGAAGATAGCGAGACAACACCAAAGTCATGTCTTGATGTAGTGTTCAAGTTACTCGAGACTAGCAGTCACACAAGCTCACAGAATTCGCTGCCTAAATTAGTTCGACTTCTTCAGTCTCAACTTCAAGCAGAAAGGCATTCGGCAACTCAACTTCGACTTGAAGTCCAATCTCTAAGGAGGATCGCGAAGAACTCCAATGAGAGCCTCATTGCTAAACAACTACAGCTGGAAGATATGACCGACATGCTAGGCTGGTCTCACAGCCTTGCCCAGCTGCTTGTGCAGCAGCTCCCGCGCAAGGCTAACCTTTCTTGAACTACCTTGGAAGTGGTCTTGGTTCAGTATTATTTTGTTACGCTGCAATGGCACCCAGTTTTTGTAATCTGCTTCTTCGTTGCGCTTTATGATCACTGATGGTGAACTTTGATGCCCAGTGGATGTAATATACCATAAATCCTTTGTTGTATAGTGTAGGTCTATTCTAAGTTCCTAAGCTGTAATTTCTTTATTGTATAGGGTAGGTTTGTTCTTATAATTCCTAGTTACCGTATATGTCATCATTTGTTATCTTAAAAAAACGGCGATAATCTGGTGTAGGCGACCGGGCCGAAACATTCGCCTCTAACGGGCCTGCATGTAAGCGGGCCACAATTGGGCCAGCCCCCAACATTTTTAGGCCTGCGCTGACCGGCCATTCCGGCCCTTAATGGACATAGTGCGCCAGGCCCATAACTTACATGGGCCTACGATTCGCCAAACGTTCAGTTGGGCCTGCAATGGACCCAACGTTTAGTAGGGCCCATGTAGCATCGGGCAATTCACAGGATGAATAGTCTGCTGGCCTGTTAAGGCCCAGAAGACAGATGAGCCTTTACCAGGCCAAAATGCATGTTGGGCCTCAATTTTCAGTAGTCGTTCTCGGGCCTTTAGCAGGCTGAAATGTACATTGGGCCATTATTGGCCCAGTTATATGACGGGCCATTACCAAGCCGAAACATATCTCGGGCCTTGGTTGGCCCACCGATATCATGGGCCTTTAAGAGGCCGAAAGCTTAGTAGAGGCATCAACGGGCCGAATTATACGACAGGCCATTAACAGGCCCAAAGTCAGGTTGGGCTGAACTGTTGCCACTGAGAACACGGGCCGTTAATGGGCCGGATGTCGCATCAGACCATATATGGCCCATGTGCAGCATGGGCCATTACCAGGCCGTAAGACACACCAGGCTGAAATGGGCCCATGTCTACATCGGGCCTCTAACAGGCCGAAAGCTCACTGTGCCGTAATCGGGCCCAAAGACTGAGCGAAAAAATGGGCCAGATCTGACGGTGGGCCGTCAATGGGCCATATTTAAGCAGGCCGTTAGTGGGCAAGCCCACTATTACCTGAGTAAATCATACGGGCCTTTGACTGGGCCGGCCTTTTTAACGTAAATGGGCCACATTTGGGCCATGCCACGTGTCCGCGTATCATAGGCGGCTCTAGTCCATTGGACGGTTGACATCTGTCCCAACGTGGAGCCGACACGTGGATCCATCGGCCAATGAGAATTTAACACGTGGAAAATTGCCATTGGTCGCGCCTGTTAACGGGTTATCGGATCCAAAACCGGACCCGATAGCTTAACGGCGACTCGTTATGGTGGATGCCACGTGTCGGTTACCCTTGACGAAAGCACTTCCATGACGCGACATTTATCGTCAAGGAAGTGGACACTTCCGTGATGATAATTTCAGTATTGTCATGGAACACTTCTACGACCGCACAGGTATGACTATCTTGATGCTGTCATAAAATCGTCATTGATGTACATGCATGACAAAAAACGTGAACTACTGTGACAAACACGTATCATCACGGAAGTGTTTTTTTGTAGTGCGTGCTGCTATTGGATACACTCTGGATGATCTTAAGTGCATTAGTCACACTCTATGTCAGCACAAGATTAATATGGAGCCAGATGCTAAACCCGTTGTTGACCACCAACGTCGATTGAATCCAAAAATAAAAGAGGTGGTAAGAACTGAAATATTAAAGCTTCTGGAAGCAGGTATAATCTATCCCATAGCTGATAGTAGATGGGTAAGTCCAGTTCATTGTGTTCCTAAAAAGGGTGGTGTTACTGTTGTTCCTAATGATAAGAATGAGCTTATTCCTCAGAGGATAGTGACTGGTTATAGGATGGTGATAGATTTTAGAAAGTTGAATAAAGCTACTAGGAAAGATCATTATCCTTTGCCTTCTATTGATCAAATGTTAGAAAGGTTGTCTAAGCATACACACTTTTGTTTTCTAGATGGTCATTCTGGTTTTTCTCAAATACCTGTTGCACAATCTGATCAAGAGAAAAACACCTTTACCTGTCCTTTTGGAACTTTTGCTTATAGATGCATGCCTTTTGGTTTATGTAATGCACCTGCTACTTTTCAAAGATGTATGACTGCTATCTTCTCTAACTTTTGTGAAAAGATTGTTGAGGTTTTCATGGATGATTTTTCCGTTTACGGAACTTCTTTTGATGATTGCTTGAGTAACCTTGATCGAGTTTTGCAGAGATGTGAGGAAACAAATCTCGTCTTGAACTGGGAGAAGTGCCACTTTATGGTTAATGAAGGTATTGTCTTGGGCCACAAGATCTCCGAAAGAGGTATTGAAGTTGATAAAGCTAAGGTTGATGCCATTGAGAAGATGCCATGCCCGAAGGATATCAAAGGTATAAGAAGTTTTCTCGGTCATGCTGGTTTCTATAGGAGATTTATTAAAGACTTCTCTAAAATTTCTAGGCCTCTTACCAATCTTTTGCAAAAAGATGTTCCTTTTGTTTTTGATTATGATTGTGTAGAAGCCTTTGAAACTCTTAAGTCAGCTTTAATTTTTGCACCTATTGTTCAGCCACCTGATTGGAATTTACCTTTTGAAATCATGTGTGATGCTAGTGATTATGCTGTTGGTGTTGTTCTAGGACAGAGAGTTGATAAGAAGTTGAATGTTATTCATTATGCTAGTAAAACTTTGGACACTGCCCAAAGGAATTATGCTACTACTGAAAAAGAGTTTCTAGCAGTTGTGTTTGCATGTGATAAGTTTGGATCTTATATTGTTGATTCCAAAGTTACTATTTATACTAATCATGCTGCTATCAAGTACCTTATGGAGAAGAAAGATGCTAAGCCTAGGCTTATCAGGTGGGTTCATTTGTTGTAAGAATTTGATCTTCATATTGTTGATAGGAAGGGGGCTGATAACCCTGTAGCTGCTAATTTATCTAGATTGGAAAATGTGCTTGATGACCCACAACCTATTGATGATAATTTTCCTGATGAGCAACTAGCTGCTATTAATGTTTCTCATAGTACTCATTGGTATGCTGATTATACTAATTATATTGTTGCTAAGTTTATACCTCCTAGTTTTACTTATCAGCAAAAGAAAAAGTTTTTCTATGATTTGCGACATTACTTCTGGGATGATCCACATCTTTATAAAGAAGGTGTGAATGGTATTGTTAGACGTTGTGTGCCTGGGCATGAACAGGAACAAATTCTTCGTAAGTGTCACTCCGAAGCATATGGAGGACACCACGCTGGAGATAGGACCACACACAAGGTATTGCAATCCGGTTTTTATTGGCCTACCCTCTTCAAGGATGCACGTAAGTTTGTTTTATCTTGTGATGAATGTCAAAGGATTGGTAATATCAGTAGACGTCAGGAAATGCCTATGAATTATTCTCTTGTTATTGAACCATTTGATGTTTGGGGTTTTGATTATATAGGACCTTTTCCAAAGTCCAATGGGTATACTCATATTCTTGTTGCTGTTGATTATGTTACTAAGTGGGTAGAGGCTATCCCCACTAATAGTGCTGATCACAACACTTCTATTAAAATGCTTAAGGAAGTTATTTTCCCTAGGTTTGGAGTCCCTAGATATTTGATGACTGATGGTGGTTCACACTTTATTCATGGTGCTTTCCGTAAGTTGCTTGCTAAGTATGATGTTAATCATAGAATTGCATCTCCCTATCATCCTCAATCTAGTGGTCAAGTTGAGTTGAGCAATAGGGAGATAAAGTTGATCTTACAAAAGACTGTCAATAGATCAAGAAAGAATTGGTCTAAGAAATTAGATGATGCTTTGTGGGCTTATAGAACTGCTTATAAGAATCCTATGGGTATGTCTCCTTACAAAATGGTTTATGGGAAAGCATGTCATTTACCTCTTGAATTGGAACACAAAGCTTTTTGGACCGTTAAGGATCTTAACTATGATTTCAAGCTTGCAGGTGAAAAGAGGTTATTTGATACTAGCTCTCTCGATGAATGGAGGACCCAGGCCTACGATAATGCCAAGTTGTTCAAAGAAAAAGTTAAAAGATGGCATGATAGGAGAATCCAGAAACGAGAATTCAAAGTGGGTGAATATGTTTTATTGTATAATTCTCGTCTTAGATTCTTTGCAGGTAAACTTCTCTCCAAATGGGAAGGACCTTATGTCATCGAGGAAGTTTATCGTTCCAGAGCCATCAAAATCAATAATGCCGCGGGAACCAACACGAAGGTGGTAAATGGACAAAGAATCAAGAACTACATCTCAGGTACACCCATTAATGTTGAAACTAATATTACTGATACTATTACACCGGAGGAGTATATCAAAGAGTCCTTCCGGAACACTCCAGAATACTGAAAAAGGAATAGGTATGTGATATGGTAAGTAAACCGACTCCAAAAATTCCGCAAAAATATCTATAGTCTGTTTTGGAATATTTAAAAAATTACAAAAATAAAAGGAAGCCGAGAGGGCCCACCAGGTGCCCACATGGAACCTGGGCGCCCCCACCATGGGGCGCGCCCAGTGCCATGTGGGGCCCTGGTGCACCTTCCCGACCCCGTTTTCCTCTTGTTTACTTGTTATGCAAGATAAAAAATCTATATATACTCCCCGGATTGATTTGACCACTGCAATGCAAGATATCTTCTGTTCTTGTTTCTTGTTGTTTTTCTGACAGATCTAGATCTCCATGGCTCCCCCAAGTTCCTCCAAGGACAAGTTCTATGAGAAGGTCATCAACCCCTACTTCCCGGATGTGATGAAACACCCTCAGGAGATCGTGAATCATGAGGGGTTGCTTCACATCCGGGACGTTCAAGGACCCAAGAAGACCGGGAGCATGGAGGAGAGGCTCGAAGCGGTGGAGCAAGAGATCTTCAAGTGCCAAGGGATGGTGGAGCGTGGACTTAGCGCCAACCACTCTATGATCACGGATTTCACCTGTGAGAATAAGGTGGATGGCAAGTCTATGGAGAACATCGTCCTCAAGCACAATGATCGCATCGACTACCTTCAAGATCAGATCTATGACCTCCGGCGCCAAAACTATGAGTATGAGGAAAAATTCTGAGGTATGAGTTTAGCTGCAAGTTTCAGGGCTCCGGAAACTCATGCATCATATTATGGTGGGGAGCACACACCATGGAAGCTGGAGGACGATCCTACCACTTCATAACCGCCATCACCAAAGAAGGAGGCTTGATCACACGGGTATGGGCATTCCCCTTGGCTTGTGCCAAGCTTGGGTGAGGTGCCCCGGTATCGTATCACCATCACTTTTATTATCTTTACCTATTTGCAGTTCGATCCTTAGTATTTCGTGATCTAGTAGAATAAAAGTTTAGTATGATCTATCTTTAAGTGTTAGTTTCGTGATCTATCTATCTATGTAATCGAGTGAGAGTTATATAATAAAGAGTAGTTTGAGTTTTGCTTGTTTATTTTTATGCATCAATCAAAAGCAATGAAAAGAATGAAAAATCATGTGCTAATCTTATGGTGAGTAATGACATCACATAAAGAAAAGTATAAGTGGTAAATTTTATTGAAGGTTGACAAACATAGCATTGGTCATTGGTGCAATTGCATGAAAAAGTTAATAGGGAAGAGAAGATTTACATGCAAATACACTATCTTGGACATCTTTTGTGATTGTGAGCACCCATTAAGAATTGTATGTCAAACGGTTGAGGTTGGACAAGGAAGACAACGTAATGAGTTATGTTTGTTCATATTCACATAGAAGGTATATTGTCATGGATCCTCCAACATGGGGTGCTTGCCCAATATCTTTGCTAGCCAAAATTCTGCACTAAGTAGAAATACTACTTGTGCATCCAAAACCCTTTAACCAAATTCATGTCATGAGAGTCCACCAAACCTACCTATGGATTGAGTAAGATCCTTCAAGTAAGTTGTCATCGGTGCAATAAGGCAATAAAAATTGCTACTAAATATGTATGATCTTTTATTGTAAGGAAAAACAAGTGTGGTACGAACTTGTGATGGTGAAGAATAAAAGCGACAAACTACATAATAAAGGTTGCTATCACAAGGGGCAATATCACATGACGTTCCTTTGCATTAAGAGTTAGTGCATCCAACACTGAAAGCGCATGGCAACCTCTGCTTCCCTCTACGAAGGGCCTATCTTTTACTTTTATGCAATTTACTTTTATGCAAAGTGTCAAAGTTATTCTCTCTATTCCTTTTTATTTTATTCTTTGGCAAGCATCTTGTGGTGGGGAAATATCTAGGCACATATGTCCAGTTGAATGTGGATGGGCATGAGTTATTATTGTTGACATCACCCTTGAGGTGAATAAGTTGGGAGGCAAACTTATAAGCCCCTATCTTTCTATGCGTCTGGCTGAAACTTGATGCTCCATATGTATGGTGTGAGTGTTAGCAATCATGAAAGACTAAATGATAGTTGAGTATTTGAACTTGCCAAAAGGCTCATACATGTGACCCTTCCTGAAAGTATGATGAATTGCAATTGCATTGTTGACTGAGAACATAGTTTGTTAGTTTTCAAGAAAGTCTATGCTTCATACTTCAACATTGTGATGAATTGTTACTTGCTCGTGAGAAGTTTATGATAGTAACCATTGCTGCTATAATATTGTTCATGATGCTTCCATGTCCTTATTTTATTTTTATCGACACCTCTCTCTCTAAGCATGTGGGCATGTTTTTCGATTTTGGCTTTCGCTTGAGGACAAGCGAGGTCTAAGCTTGGGGAGTTGATATGTCCATTTTGCATCATGTTTTATTGCTGTTATTTATAAAGTTTTTATTCAATATAACACTTCATGGAGTATTTATAATGCCTTTTCTCTCTTAATATGCAAGGTTTACACAAAGAGGGAGAATACCGACAGCTGGATTTTAGGGCCTGAAAAAGCTACAGCAGAGATACCTATTCTGCACATCTCCAAATGGGCTGAAATTCAACGGAGATTTATTTCTGAATATATAAAAAATACTGGGCCAAAGAGCTACTGGAGGAGGCCAACCAGGTGCCCACATGGCACCTGGGCGCGCCCTGGTGCCATGTGGAGGCCCTGGCCCACCTCCAGCCCTCTCCTTCTAGTATATAGCTCATTTTACCCTAAAACTTTTATGGGGAGACTTTCGGGACGAGGCGCCGCCGCCACGAGGCGGAACTAGAGCAGGAGCACTTTCACTCTCCGGCGGGCAGATTCCGCCAGGGACACTTCCCTCCGGGAGGGGGAAATCGAAGCCTTCGTCATCACCAACAACCCTCTCATCGTGGGAGGACCAATCTCCATCATCATCATCAACAGCACCATCTCATCTCAAATCCTAGTTCATCTACTGTATTCAATCTTTGTATCAAAACTATAGATTGTTACTTGTGGAGTGCTAGTAGTGTTGATTACCTATCATAGTTGATGCTAGTTGGTTTGCTTTGTGATTTACTAAATGTTCAGATCCTTTATGTCATTCAATATCCCTCTGATCTTGAACATCATGATGATGAGTGAGTAATTACTTTTGTTCTTGAGGACATGGGAGAAGTCTTGTCATAAGTAATCATGTGAATTCGGTATTCGTTCGGTATTTTGATGATATGTATGTTGTGATTCTCTTAGTGGTGTCATGTGAACGTCGACTACATGACACTTCACCATTTATGGGCGTAAGGGAATGCATTGTGGAGTAGTAATTAGATGATGGGTTGCTAGAGTGACAGAAGCTTAAACCCCAGTTTATGCGCTATTCCGTAAGGGGCTGATTTGGATCCACACGTTTATTGCTATGGTTAGACTTTGTCTTAACTCTCTTTTCATAGTTCCGGATGCTTGCGAGAGGGGGTAATCATAAGTAGGAGGCTTGTTCAAGTAAGAACAGCACCCAAGCACCGGTCCACCCACATATCAAATCATCAAAGTAGCGAACGCGAATCGAATGAACATGGTGAAAGTGACTAGATGAAATTCCTGTGTGTCCTCAAGAACGTTTGCATCATTATAAGTACTTGTTCCGGCCTGTCCTTTGCACTCAAAAGTATATGGCTATCTTGCTGCACCTTATTTACACTTGTCACTTGTTACTCGTTACAAATTATCTTGCTATCAAACTATCTGTTACCGCTTATTTCAGTGCTTGCAGAAACTACCTTGCTGAAAACCGCTTGTCATTTCGTTCTGCTCCTCATTGGGTTCGACACTCTTACTTATCGAACGGACTACGATTGACCCCCTATACTTGTGGGTCATCATCCACCACGGAGGGGCTCTACATCATCCTTGCCGCCTCTCCGATGAATTGTGAGTTTATGATCAGATCTATCCTTGTTTTATTTGAGTTCTTCTCTGTTCCCTTTTATGCATGATTTAGTATACCCACGTATTTCTTCTCCGAAGTTTTGGTTTGGTTTGGCCAACTAGATTAGATCTTCTTGCAATGGGAAGAGGTGCTCGGTAATGGGTTCGATCTTGCGGTGCTCAGTCCTAGTGACAGAAGGGGAGTTGACACGCATGTATTGTTGCCATTAAGGATAAAAAGTTGGGATGAATTCTTGTTAGCGTTTATCTTGACTACATCATGTCATCGTTCTTTATGCATTACTTCGTTCTTTTGGACTTAATACACTAGATGCATGCTGGATAGCGGTCGATGTGTGAAGTAATAGTAGTAGATGCAGGCAGGAGTCGGTCTACTTGTTTTGGATGTGATGCCTATATCATGATCATTGCCTTGGATAGCGTCATAATTATTTGCTCTTCTATCAATTGCCCAACAGTAATTTGTTTACCCACCGTATGCTATTTTCTTGAGAGATGCCTCTAGTGAACACTACGGCCCCCGGGTCTACTTTTATCATAAGATCTATCTTGTTTTACATACACAAAAATACCAAAAATATTTGCTGCATATTTTTATCTTTTATTTATTTATCAATCTATCATATACCTTTTAATATCGTTACTTGACCGCCGAGAGATTGACAACCTCTCGTTTGCGTTGGGTGCGAGGGTTTGCGTTTTGTGTGTAGGTGATGTTTACGTGGTGTTGTTTGGTTCTCCTACTAGATTGATAACCTTGATTCTTAACTGAGGGAAATACTTACTCTACTGTGCTGCATCATCCTCTCCTCTTTGGGGATAAAAATCCAACGCAGTTTACAAGTAGCAGGAAGAATTTCTGGCGCCGTTGCCGGGGAGACATCATCAACATTACCAAGTACCTATACTCTTAACACTTACCTTTGCATTTACTTTATTTGCCATTTGCCTCTCGTTTTCCTCTCCCCCACTTCTAAAATTTTCTTTACAAAAATATTTGCCTTCTCTTTTGCCGTTTTCATTTTCCTCTTTTCCTTTGCCGTTTTCTCATTCGCCTTTTCTTGGTTCGTTTTTATTTGCGTAGACATCATGTCTCAAGTGAACACCAAGTTGTGTGATTTTCCCAATACCAATAATGATGATTTTATTAGCACTCCTATTGCTCCTCCCGCCACTAGTGTGGAGTCTTTTGACATAAATGCTACTTTATTGAATCTTGTTATGAAAGATCAATTTTCTGGAAGTCCTAATGAGGACGCGGCATCACATCTCAACACTTTTGTTGAGTTGTGTGACATGCAAAAGAAAAAAGATGTGGATAATGATATTGTCAAGTTGAAATTATTTCCGTTTTCTTTGCGAGATCGTTCGAAAATTTGGTTTTCTTCTTTGCCTCGCAATAGCATCGATTCTTGGGATAGATGCAAAGATGCTTTTATTACTAAGTATTTTCCTCTAGCAAAAATCATCTCTCTCCGAAACCAGATTATGAATTTTAAGCAACTTGACCATGAACATGTTGCACAATCTTGGGAGAGAATGAAATTGATGCTGAGAAATTGCCCTACTCATGGCTTGAATTTGTGGATGATTATCCAAAAAAAATATGCTGGCTTGAACTTTGTTTCTAGAAATCTTTTGGATTCCGCCGCGGGTGGAACTTTTATGGATATTACTTTGGGTGATGCTACTAAATTGCTTGATAATATTATGGCTAATTATTCCCAATGGCATACCGAAAGGGCACTACCAAGAAGGTGAATGCCGTTGAGGAGATTAGCACTTTGAGTGATAAAGTTGATGCTCTTGCAAAGTTGGTTGCTAGTAAGAATGCTTCTATATATCCTAATGATTTGCCTTTGTCTACTTTGATTGAACAAAATAGTGATCCTATAGATGTGAATTTTGTTTCTCGTAGCAATTTCAATAACAATGCTTATAGAGGTAATTTGAATTCTAGGCCTTATCCTGGAAATTCCTCTAATGTTTTTGGCAATCCTTATGGTAATTCTTCCCATAATAACCAAAGGATGCCCTCTGATTTTGAAAGTAGTATTAAGGAATTTATCAATGCTCAAAAAGCTTTCAACACTTCGATAGAAGAAAAGTTGAACAAGATTGATGATTTGTCTAAAAGCATTGATAATCTTTCTCTTGATGTGGAAAATCTCAAGGCAAAACCTTTGCCTTCGAGAGTTGATATTAATGAATCTATTAAGGCTATGTATGTTTCTATTGATGAAAGTAAGAAGAGAACCGCTATGTTGAATGCTAAGCGGGAATTGCTTGAAAAGGCCTCTCTTACTAATTTTCGTAGCAATAATGATGAGCATGTTAAGATGATTGGTGTTTCTTCTATTGATTCTTTGTTTAGTAATGTTAATCTTGTTGACAAGGAGACTGAAGAAGAGTCAACTTTAGATAGAGGGCGTCTCCATGATTCGGAGGGTGAAAATCTTGATGCAAAAATTGTTGAAAGTGGGTTTGAAGAGGTTAAAACTCTAGCTAGTAATGCTCCCACTATCTTGGATTGCCATAACTTTAATTATGATAGTTGTTCTTTGGTTGAGTGTATTTCTTTATTGCAATCTTTGTTGAACTCACCAAATGCTTATGAACAAAATAAAGCTTTTACTAAACATATTATGGAAGCATTAATGAAAGCTTTGGAAGAAAAACTTGAGTTAGAAATTTCTATTCCTAGAAAATTGTATGATGAGTTGGAACCTACTATCAAGGTTAAGATTAAGAATTTTGAGTGCAATGCTTTGTGTGATTTGGGTGCTAGTGTTTCTACAATTCCAAAATCTCTTTGTGATGTTCTCGGTTTTACCAATTTGGATGAGTGTTCTCTTAATTTGCATTTGGCGGATTCTACTATCAAAAAGCCATTGGGGAGGATCAATGATGTTCTTATTATTGCAAATAGGAACTATGTACCCGTGGACTTTATTGTTCTTGATATCGATTGCAATCCGTCTTGCCCTTTGATTCTTGATAGACCGTTTTTACACACAATTGGTGCGGTGATTGATATGAAAGAGGGAAATATAAAGTTTCAGTTTCCTTTAAAGAAAGGCATGGAACACATCCCGAGGACCAAAATAAAACCTCCCTATGAATCCATTATGAGGGCTACCTATGGAGTTAAATCCAAGGATGACAATACTTGATGTATTGCATTATGCCTAGCTAGGGGCATAAAACAATAGCGCTTGTTGGGAGGCAACCCAACGAATAAAATAAATTTTTATTTTTCACTTTTTGGTTCTGTTATTTTGTTTACCCTTTATTTCTTCTGTTTTTATTTGGTTTTTATATTTTATTTAGTGTTTGTGCCAAGTAAGACCTTTGGGATGATGTGGTTGATAGTGGACTTAACTCTGTGAAAAACAGAAACTTTGACGCCCAGTCCAGAATTTTTATAAATTCTTCAGAATGTCAAATTCTTCTGAATTTTTTACACGTGATTGATATACAAATTTTCCACGTTGTCCTAATTTTTCAGAATTTTTGGAATTACAGAAGTATGGTATTTCGACAGATTGCTACAGACTGTTCTGTTTTTGACAGATTCTGTTTTTGATGCATTGTTTGCTTGTTTTGATGAAACTATGGATTGTATCGGGGGGTGCAAGCCATGGGAAAGTTAGAACACAGTAGCTATAATGCAAAATAAAATTTTAATGGGTTTGGAACAGTACTTATAGTAGTAATTTGCTTTGTTATACTAACGGATCTCACGAAAGTTTTGTTGAGTTTTGTGTGATTGAAGTTTTCAAGTTTTGGGTGTGACGACGATGGATGAAGGAATGAAGAGATGAAAAAGCCTAATCTTGGGGATGCCCAAGGCACCCCAAGGTAATATCCAAGGAGACTCAAGCGTCTAAGCTTGGGGATGCCCCGGAAGGCATCCCCTCTTTCTTCTAATGACTATCGGTAACACACTTGAGGCTATATTTTTATTCGTCACATGATATGAGTTTTGCTTGGAGCGTCTTGTATGATATGAGTCTTTGTTTTGTTTTTAGTTTATCACAATCATCACCTCTGAACACATTTGCTTGAGATAGCCTCATGTCATCATTATTTATTAGAATCGCTCTTTGTGCTTCACTTAAATTTGTTGAGCTAGGTGGTTGCTCTAGTGCTTCACTTAAATCTTTATGAGCACGATGGTGCCTTTTGTTTTAGAGAAACTCATGAACTCACTTGCTTCACTTATATCTTTTTGAGATTTGCTATGCTAGAAATTTTGTAGAAATTAATTCTCTTGCTTTTCTTATATCTTTTTGAGAACGCTAGAAGTTTTGTAGAAATTTTCTCTCATGCTTCACTTAAATCTTTTTGAGAGTTTGAAAATAGTTATGGTAAATTGTACAAGCTATGAGCTTCCTCCCCATGTGATGAATATTCAAGAGGGATAATGAAAACTAGCATAAAAAAATTATGAGACATGAAACAAACTTGATTCTTTGTAATAGTTTTGAGATATGTAGATGATGATATCTGAGTTATGTTAGTAAGTAATTATGCTCTAGTATGAATATTGATGTTAAGGTTTATGATTCCCTATGCAAGCACATAAAGTCAATAGTTATGCACTGAAGTTACATCCTACTTGTGGTGCATTATTCGGTGTTCGTCATGTTTTATGTATGCATGTGCATCATTATGGTTTCTTAGTTGGTCGCTTCTCAACCTTTATGCTAGCCTCCATTTGTACTAAGTGGGAAAACTACTTGTGCATCCTTTACCTTAAACTTGTTTTGCCAATGGTGTCCACCATATCTACCTATATACGGTATTTCAATGCCGTCCTAAGTAAATTTTCATGTGCCATCTATAAAAAAATTCACAAATAATTTCTCTTTTGTGTGCCCGTATCACTCATGAAGCGGTGAGGGGTGGCCAATGATTTTTATGCTGGATATGTCATTCTCACGATGAGTGTTTATTCACTTGTCATTGCACGAGAGTGTGGCGGTAAAAGGGATGCCCAGTCCCAAAAATAAATTGAATTTCCTTGGAATGTGTTTGTATGGAGGGCACCCGTGTATACGGCTAGCCATGGATTGTGATAAGGAAAGGTGGTAAACAAACTCCTTCGGATGTGACTGGAAATAAGGGACATAAATCTCAAAACCATGGAACGATGATGGGGAGCAAAACTTTTATTTTTTGTTTGGGAACCGCCTATGATGTATCCAATGTGAAAAGTGTTGGGAACCTTAAGTCGTTCTCGTTGACGAGAAAAGCATGCCTCCCAAAATAATTTTTTCATCTCTTTTAAAAACTTGAGCTCTGGCACCTCTGTAAATCAATGCTTGCCTCTGCGAAGGGCCTTTCTATTTATTTTTATGTTGAGTCTCATCCTTCTCATTAAAAGCACCAACTAGGGGGTCATGTGGTCATGTGTGTGCATGGAGTATGATTGATATTCGAGTGTGTTTCATGAATGGATCAATGATTGAGCATAATGGGCTAGGGATAATTTTCTTTAGCATTGTTATTTTGAAAGGCATGGTTGTTTGTTAGCATCACTTGAGTATCTATGTCTTCATGTCAAACTATAGACTATTGCTTTGAATCATACAAGTCCTCATGTCTATGCTATGAAAGTAATATGAAGTATGTTGGGTAGCATTCCACAATCAAAAATATGTTTTATCACTTTCCTACTCGAGGACGAGCAGGAGTTAAGCTTGGGGATGCTTGATACGTCTCCAACATATCTATTATTTTTGCTTGTTCCATGCTATGATATTATTATTCTTGGATGTTTTTATTATCATTTCATACATTTTTATATCATTTTTGGGGACTAACCTATTAACTTAGTGCCACGTGCCAGTTCCTGTTTTCTGCCCTGTTTTTGTTTTACAGAAAATCAATATCAGATAAGATCGAATCTTCCCGAAACTTTTTGGAGATTTTTTTCTGGAGATAAGGATCATCAGGAACTTGGAGGCCAAGGAAGAAACGACTGGAGGGCCCCACATGGCACCAGGGCGCGCCCCAGTGCCATGTGGGCCCCTCCTTGCGCCATTTGCCCTACCTCCACCACTATAAATTCAGAAGAATTCCAAAACCCTCAGGGGAGTCCACGAAATACTTTTTCCGCCGCCGCAAGCCTCTGTTCTCGCCAGATCCCATCTGGAGGCCTTCTCCGGTACTCCGCCGGAGGGGGGACTCATCACGGAGGGGCTCTACATCAACCTTCCCGCCTCTCCGATGATGCGTGCATAGTTCACCATAGACCTATGGGTCCGTAGGTAGTAGTTAGATGGCTCTCTCTCTCTCTCTCTTTGTGATTCTCAATACAATGGTCTCCATGATCTTCATGGAGATCCATCCGATGTAATGACTTTGTGCGGTGTGTTTGTTGGGATCCGATGAATTGTGAGTTTATGATCAGATCTATCCTTGTTTTATTTGAGTTCTTTGCTGATCTCTTTTATGCATGATTTAGTATAGCCTTGTATTTCTTCTCCGAAGTTTTGGTTTGGTTTGGCCAACTAGATTAGATCTTCTTGCAATGGGAAGAGGTGCTCGGTAATGGGTTCGATCTTGCGGTGCTCAGTCCTAGTGACAGAAGGGGAGTTGACACGCAAGTATTGTTGCCATTAAGGATAACAAGTTGGGATGAATTCTTATTTGCGTTTATCTTGACTACATCATGTCATCGTTCTTAATGCATTACTTCGTTCTCTTGAACTTAATACACTAGATGCATGCTGGATAGCGGTTGATTTGTGATGTAATAGTAGTAGATGCAGGCAGGAGTCGGTCTACTTGATTTGGATGTGATGCCTATATCATGATCATTGCCTTGGATAGCATCATAATTATTTGCTTTTCTATCAATTGCCCAATAATAATTTGTTTACCCACCGTATGCTATTTTCTTGAGAGATGCCTCTAGTGAACTCTACGCCCCCGGGTCTACTTTTATCATAAGATCTATCTTGTTTACTTATACAAAAAATACCAAAAATACTTGCTACACTTTTTTTATCTTTTATTTATTTATCAATCTATCATATACCATTTAATCTCGTTACTTTACCGTCGAGAGATTGACAACCTCTCGTTTGCGTTGGGTGCGAGGGTTTGCGTTTTGTGTGTAGGTGTTGTTTACGTGGTGTTGCTTGGTTCTCCTACTGGATTGATAACCTTGGTTTCTTAACTGAGGGAAATACTTACTCTACTGTGCTGCATCATCCTGTCCTCTTCGGGGATAAAAATCCAACGCAGTCTACAAGTAGTAGTCTCCCACTATGTTGCAGATCCAAAGATCATTGGGGATATATATCCCTACCTATGGTCTACAGATGAGGAGCAAGATGCCAACTCGTAGGAAGCAGAAAACGCAGGCTCAAACGAATATGATATCCCTTTACCTCAACCAGGGGATGTGCATGTGGAGTTAGAGAAGTCGAGCCTTCCGAACACAGTGAACAAATCTAAGATCCAATTTATCCCGTCCCATTTTCTGCAAGAAAGCAAGGAGGCATTATGTGAAAATACATTGAAGCTCGAGCTAGAAAATGATGATCTGAGGGAGGAAAATTTCATCCTCAAATGTAAGCTGGAGAAGCTTACCTCCACCTCACCAACTACATCACCACCTCCTCCAAAGAAGGAGACTTGAGTACACGGGTATGGGCACTCCCCTTGGCTTATGCCAAGCTTGGGGGAGGTGCCCCGGTATCGTATCACGATCATATCTTTATCATTATCGTTTATCTTAGTTCGATCCTTTTGGTTATATCGTGATCTAGTAGAATAACAGTTTTAGTATGATTTAGTCTTTGAGTTTTTGCTTTGTGATCTATCTATGTAATTGAGTGTGAGAATTATATAATAAAGATTAGTTTTGGGTTGAGTGTTTTGCTTTCTTGATCATAGAGAAAAAAAGAGAGAGGAAAAGAAATAAAATAGTATATAATAATCTCATGGGGAGTGATGACTTCACATATAAGAAGTATAATGCATGAAACTCGTTGAAGGTTGACAAACATAGTTTTGGTCATTGTTGCAATTAATAAGAAGTAATAAGGGAAGAGAGGTTTCATATATGAATACACTATCTTGGACATCTTTTATGATTGTGAGCACTCATTAAAATATTATATGCTAATAAGTTGATGTTAGACAAGGAAGACAACACAATGAGTTATGTTTTCTTATATCCGAATAGAAGTTACATTGTCATGGATCCTCCAACATGTGAAATTTACTTCTACCTCATGCTAGCCAAAAACTCCGCACTAAGTAAATATACTACTTGTGCATCCAGAATCCTTAAACCTAGTTTTGCCATGAGAGTCCACTATACCTACCTATGGATTGAGTAAGATCCTTCAAGTAAGTTGTCAGTGGTGCAAGGCTATAAAAATTTCTCTCTAAATATGTATGATCTTTTAGTGTGTGGAAAATAAGCTTTGTACGAACTTGTGATGGGGAAGAAATAAAAGTGATGGACTGCGTAATAAAAGTCGCTATCACAAGTGGCAATATAAAGTGACGTTCCTTTGCATTAAGATTTTGTGCATCCAAACAAAAAAGCGCATGACAACCTCTGCTTCCCTCTGCGAAGGGCCTATCTTTTATTTTTCATACATACCTTTATGCAAGAGTCATGGTGATGTTCACCATTCCCTTTATTTCTCTTTTTCCTTTTTGGCAAGCATTATGTGTTGGGGAAAGATCCAGACACACATATCCGCTCGGATGTAGGTGATCATGAGTTATTATTGTTGACATTACCCTTGAGGTAAATGGTTGGGAGGCGAAATTATAAGCCCCTATCTTTCTATGTGCCTGACTGAAGCTTTGATCATAAGTATTGCATGACTGTTAGCAATTGTGAAAGAGTAAATGATGGTTGAGTATGTGAACTTGCCCAATAAAAGCTCTTACATTGACTCTTTCTGATATTATGATAAATTGCAATTGCATCAATGACTGAGACCATAGTTTGCTACCTTTTAATGAAGTTTATGATTCATACTTTACCTTGTGATGAATTATCACTTTAGCATGAGAATTTATATAACTATATATTTCTGCTCTAAAGATGATCATGATGCCCTCAGGTCTATATTTTGTTTTATCGACACCTCTATCTGTAAACATGTGGTCATGATTATCGATTTCGGTTTTCGCTTGAGGACAAGCGAGGTCTAAGCTTGGGGAGTTGATACGTACGTTTTGCATCATGTTTTTATGTTGATATTTATTGCATATTGGACTATTATTACACTTTATGATGTAATTCTTATGCCTTTTCTCTCTTATTTTACAAGATTTACATGAAGAGGGAGAATGCCGACAACTGGAATTCTGGACCGGAAAGGAGCAAATCTGAGATACCTATTCTGCACAACTCCAAATGTCCTGAAACTTTACGGAGAATTATTTTGGAATATATAAAAAATATTGGGCGAAGAAATACCAGGAGGGGACCCACCAAGTGGCCACAAGCCTGGGGGCGCGCCCCCTGAGCTTGTGGGCCCCCTGTGCAGCCCCCAGTGCCCATCTTCTGCTATATGAAGCGTTTTGACCTAGAAAAAATAAGAGGAAGGCTTTTGGGACGAAGCGCTGCCGTCTCGAGGCGGAACCTGGACAAGAGCAATCTAGGGCTCCGGCGGAGCGATTCTACCGGGGAAACTTCCCTCCGAGAGGGGGAAATCGAAGCCATCGTCATCACCAACGATCCTCTCATCGTGGGAGGACCAATCTTCATCAACATCTTCAACAACACCATCTCATCTCAAGCCCTAGTTCATCTCTTGTATTCAATCTTTGTCTCAAAACCTCAGATTGGTACCTGTGGGTTGCTAGTAGTGTTGATTACTCCTTGTAGTTGATGCTAGTTGGTTTATTTGGTGGAAGATCATATGTTCATATCCTTAATGATATTTAATACCCCTCTAATCATGAACATGAACATGCTTTGTGAGTAGTTACTTTTGTTCCTGAGGACATGGGAGAAGTCTTGTTATAAGTAATCATGTGAATTTGGTATTCGTTTGATATTTTGATGAGATGTATGTTGTCTTTCCTCTAGTGGTGTTATGTGAACGTCGACTACATGACACTTTACCATGATTTGGGCCTAGGGGAAGGCATTGGGAAGTATCAAGTAGATGATGGGTTGCTAGAGTGACAGAAGCTTAAACCCTAGTTTATGTGTTTCTTCGTAAGGGGCTGATTTGGATCCACATGTTTAATGCTATGGTTAGATTTATGTTAATTCTTCTTTCATAGTTGCGGATGCTTGCGAGAGGGGTTAATCATAAGTGGGAGGCTTGTCCAAGTAAGGGCAGCACCCAAGCACCGGTCCACCCACATATCAAATTATCAAATTAGCAAACGCGAATCATATGAGCATGATGAAAACTAACTTGATGATAATTCCCATGTGTCCTCTGGAGCGCTTTACTTCATATAAGAGTTTGTTGAGGCTTGTCATTTGCTATAAAAAGGATTGAGACACCTTGCTGCACCTTTGTTACACTTGTCACTTGTTACCCGTTATGAATTACCTTACTACCAAACTATCTGTTACCGATAATTTCAGTGCTTGCAGAAAATACCTTGCTGAAAACCGCTTGTCATTTCCTTCTGCTCCTCATTGGGTTCGACTCTCGTACTTATCAAAAGGACTACGATTGATCCCCTATACTTGCGGGTCATCAGGAGCGCACAAAATGATATGAATGGAATAGTAAGCACGCATCACCAAACATAAGTGAATGATCATACACAAATAATGATAGAATAAGCATTAATTAAACATCACGTGAAGCATAGTATGATCAATTACACATAACAAATGTAGTATCTCACAAGCATAACAAACAAAGTATCACGAATCAAGCGGAAATAGTAGCAAGAACTCAAGAAAAACCAACAAGCAGAAAGCAAGACACTCTCTCTCGAAGCCTAATGATCTATACAAATTCTCCCCCTTTGGCAACAAGTACCAAAAAGTTTGAATAGGTATAGAGCTATACGTCGCTCTAGGCACGGTCCTCGGCAGCTCCTGGCGGTGAAGACCTCTAGTTGGCAGCTCCGGTGTGCATAGATGGCATGGAGAGAAGTGCATCCGCGAAGGCTTCATTTGACGTCCGCTGAACTGGTGGCGTAGAGACTGGAGGTGGCACAGTGGCAGTGGCAGCAGGTGCCGAAACAGTAGCTCTCGTGTCTGCAACTGGCACGACAGTAGATCTGGCTGCCCTAGGCACTGTCTGAAACCCGTCAATCATAGCTTGCTCATCTCCACTGTCCTCAGCAGGGACTCTGGCAAGGTCAACATCCTCCTTCAGCTTTGTCACAACTGACTGAACCTCGATGATCTTCACATCAAGATCATATATCTTAGCTTCAACCATCCGCTCTAAGCTCTCCTGGTTCTTGGTGATGTTGGCCAAACTTCGCTCAATCCTCAGGGTTGCTTCTAGCAGGTAAGTCATCTGGTCATTTTTGGACTTGAGGTTGGCTATGGGAGCATTGGGTGCAGATGCCTTCTGTGCTTCTTTTGCTGCTACAACTGCCTAAATTTCCTCTTGAGCTTGAGCAGACGAAGGATGTGAAGGGTCCATAACTACAACATTGTCCTCAAACTCAGGCTGCAATGGGAGATGCTCATGATCAAGTAGATAAGTGCTCATTCCAACATTGGAGTTGATGAGCAACTGAATATGAGGAGCAAATCCACAAGATCTCTTCTAGTCAGCTGCGGTTCTCTTGATTGTCTCAACTATCAGGCTCATAACTTTGAATTTCTGCGGAGTGTCAAACAAATGTAGTAAATTGATGGAATGGCCACATGTCATCTTGTCATCTCCGGACTTGGGCAAAAGAGTGTGCCTCAAGATAGTGTTGGTGGTGGCCAAACCAGCAAGCAGATGCTTCACTGAACCAAGCTTATGTATGTCAAGATCTTTCCTGGGAATAGGCTTGTACATATTTTCCATGGAGTTATGATCCATCCTGGGCTTGCCATAGACATCAATGTCATCTTCCTCTTCTTCTGGAGCATCAAGGAGTGTAGCCATTCTGAGATGGTCGACGGGTGTCGGTGTAAAAACCGGCAGACCTCGGGGTAGGGGGTCCCGAACTGCGGATCTCGGATCGATGGTAACAGAGACAAACGAGACGATGTTTTACCCAGGTTCGGGCCCTCTCAATGGAGGTAAAACCCTACGTCCTGCTCTTGTTTATATTAATGGAGATGTATCGAGTACAGAGTTGATCTACCTCGAGATCATAATGTGTGCCTAACTTCTAAGGCTAGGTGTTCAATATTGCGTTGTGATGTTCCCTACGGGCTAAACCCTATGGCTTATATACACGCCAGGGAGGATATCTAGGGTTACAGAGTCGGTATCTTGGTGTAAGGCGGCTGGAACAATCTTGGAGCATACTGCAAGTCTTCGGTAGAGGTAGTCTTGATCACGTCTCCCATGTGCGGCCTCCGGAGTCCATCTTGATTACATACGGGGGCACATCGGCCCATCCGAGGAAACGGGCCGGCTAGGTTCACACCCCCTAATCCAGGACACCGTCAGTAGCCCCCGAACTGGTCTTCTATGCCGAGGACGATCTTGAAATATCACTTCGGATCCAGAATCTCCGGCTTGACAGACGAGTTCCACCTTACACTTCGGATTCCATTCGTAGAGCATCGACATCCGTGGTCTAGCCGAACCGGTATCCTGCCCGAGGTGGACAGGTATCTTAGCCTCGAAGGCTTGCTATGCAGGTATGATCAACTCAAACTTGTCCTGACAACTTTATCGGTGATGCTCGCCCCACGACAGGTCGAGCAGTTACTGCTTCCCCTCAAATCGCGTTTCGAGGCGGCTCTTTTACTGGTACGTCCCGTCGAGGCAGAGATCGCGCCCGTTTTCTTAGGGATATCATCAAAATATTGTTTCCCCCTATGCGTTTCAACGGCATTGTTTATAGCAATCACGAATTTATCGGCGCAGCAAAGGGGGCTCTTGGCCTTTTACAGGCTTATAAAAGCAAAGGGGAGAACAGCGCAACAGCCAACGCTCCCATTCCTCCCTTGCTGCTACTTCGTCTAGCTCCAACGCCCAGATCCAGCACTTACGCCTTTCTCGTTTGCGAGCTCGACCTCCCCAACAGCCATGGCCGATACCCTCAAGGGGCATTGGGGCGGTTCGACCGTGACAGCGGAAACCATTGCCGAGCTGCGCGACGCGAGGTATCTAGCCCCCACCACCGCCGCCCGCGCTCCAGCGGTCGATGAGCTCGTTCCCGCTCCCAACGCCGAGGAGCGGGTTGTCTTCATCCCCCACCTCATTCGAGGCCTGGGGTTCCCACTGCACCCCTTCGTGCGCGGGGTCATGTTCTACTATGGGTTAGATTTCCATCACCTAGCCCCCAACTCCATTCTCCACCTCGCCGCTTTCATAACAGTCTGCGAGGCCTTCCTCCGCTGTGAGCCACACTTCGGCCTATGGCTAAAGCTCTTCGGGATCAAACCGAAGTCGAGTGGCTCCGAACTCGCGGAGTGCGGAGGGGAAATGATTAGCAAGAACCAGGGGGCCACCTGGTTCAAGGGCACCTTCATCGAAACGGTGAAGGAATGGCAAAGGGAGTGGTTCTACATCACCGAACCCCTCGCCGCGGGTCAAACCGAAGTCCCGGCCTTCTCGGCCGGGCCGCCCAAGAAGCTCAAATCTTGGAAGGAAAAGGGCGTCGCCTGGGGGAAACCCGAAGAGGTGGAGACCCTGGTCGATAGAATCGTGTGGTGGACCACCAAGGGGAAGGTTGAGCTGGCCGACGTCATTAATGTCATGCTCACCCGCCACATCCTTCCTCTCCAACTTCGGGCCACCCCAATGTGGGCACAGAAGCCCGAGGACATGGACACCATCAACACCTTCTTCCGCTCCACCTTGGCCACCATGTGGACCAGGCTTATGAAGCTGGCCAAGGATAAGATTCCCAAGGAGGAAGAGGACCGTGGCCTCGAGCATGGCTACGATGCCCCCCCGGTGAGTGGTTCCATCCTTCATTGTTTTGTTCTTCGCTCATTGCTCCGAGGAGTAAAGTTTTTATTCGAGCTGTCGTGTTTTGGCATTTTGCAGAATTGGTCGGCATGGGTAAAAGGGGTACGATGCCCAGCCCCCTTGCCGGAACAGCCCCGAACTCCTCTGCTCTCGGCGCTCCTGACCGAGGAGCCACACATAGTGGCCCCCAAAGGGACGAAGTCCCAGCTAGGGAAATCCAGTGCTCGGACCCGGGGGACCTCGGTCACCCGGTCAGAAGAGACCAACACCTCCGCCGCTCAAGACGGCGGTGCTGAGGAGGACGACGAGGAGATCCCCCCCCCCCCCCGAAGGGGAAGAGGTCGGTGTCACAGGACGCTGACGTGGGCATGCCGCCCAAGGGCCAAAAAAGACCGAGGCGAGCCTCAACCGAGGCCGCCGACAAGTCGCCGGGGAGAGCCGAGCTCTCCGGTGACCCAAAGGAAGACCCTCTCGCAACGGGGAGGAGGAAGCCGGCACCTCGAGGGTAAGTCCTTGTCCCTGTCTTCCTTGCTTGAGTCATTTGTTTCATCAAGGGAAGTTTTACAAAAGCAACTTTACATACACAGTCCGCCGAAGGTGATCCCCAGCGGCTCCTCAAACGGATTACCGTCCGACAGCGGGACCTCCGAGCCTGCTGCTTCTTCCCCGGCGCAGGTCGGTCTGGGGGAGGCAACATCCACCTTGGCTCCCAAAGTCAACACGGCGGGAGCCGGTGAAGTGGCGATAATGGCCGAGGTAGAAACCTCGGCCCAAAAAGACCCGAGGTCAGAGAACCCCGAGGTCACAGAAGAAGGGTCGGGCCAATTATTGACCTAGCCAGAGTCTACCCCGGCTCCGCCTTTACAGACGGAGGCCCCTCGGGTGGATTCATCCGAGGTCATCCCTCCACCCCAACCTGCTGTCCAAGGATGGATCGGCACGGGGTGGGCCGAGGAGGCGGAGGGAGCCCTAAAGGGCTGCTCCCTCAAGGAGGAGCACCGTGCCTTAATAGGCACGGCGTTGAAAGGATACCAGTCCGCAGAGGCCGGCCTATGCGAGGTTTTCAAGAGCCTCGTAGCAGGTTTCGAGGTACGCCTTCTACGAATTTGGTTTGCTTTACGTGGTTTATTTTCTAATTTTTGTCCGAGGACATAATAGCACAGCCTGCCAAAGGGCATGGTGAGTGAGTAGCCCCCGAGCCTGAAGTCGGTTTCCAGAAACCGGCATCGGGGTCGTGTTAGTAAGTGGGAGCCTGTGGAGTAGCCTCCAGGATGCTACTCGAGGCAGCTGTCCCGGAGTGTGTAAACGGTCAACAACCATCTTTCCTCTGACAAGGATTTGTTTCATTATAGGTGTCGACCTCGGGTCCGGACTCCATCTCGAAAGAGATGGCGGAAACGAACCGGAGACTTGAGCAATCCCAGGGTGAGCGAGTTAAAACTTGCTTTGTGCATTGTATGTTAAAGAAAACAACTAAGACTTGAATATGTTCACAGCGGAGCTGGAGACGCTCAAGGCCGAGCTTGAAAGAGCCCGGAAGGAGGTGCGGCAGCAGAAAGCTGCTACCACCGCAGCCGAGAAGGCGCTGGCTGCCGAGAAGGCGGCCGGTGAAAAACACCAAGCGCAGGTGCTAGAGGTCGAGGAGACCCTGAAGGGCGTGTTTGAAGCGCGCGACAAACTTCAGGAGGAGGGGCAGCGTACGAAGGAAGAGCTCGAAAAGCTTCAGCGTGCCCACTCCGAGCTCAACACCTCGGCCCGTGTGGATCGTGAGGTGCTCCGGCAAGTGGAGCAAATCGCCTCAGGTAAGATATTTTTGCTGCAGTGTGGATTTGGCAGCAAAGGGTGTGTCGAGCTCACCCAGTTATGGCGTTCCACAGAGGTCTTTGAGGATCTCCCGCAGAGTGCGGAGGACGCGGTGGCCTATTTCGGCCAGCTGGCGGGTCATGAGGTGGAGAAGGCATTCTGGGGTCAATTCCCAGGGTCCCCATCTTCGCAGCTGCTAAATCATCGAGTGAAGCAGCTGGTCGAGTTGTTCCGCATGACCAGGCCAGCACTCCAAGACCTCTGCGTTGCCCTGTGGCCGGCCGAAACCATGCTGAGGAGTCTATTCGGCCTGGCTGTGCGTCTTCGAGAGGTCATGCCCTGTGTTGACCGCTGGAAGAGGTCCGCGTGCTTTGAAGGGGCTCGGAGGGCGTACGCTTGCGTGAAGACTCACTTCCGCAAAGTTGACGCGGAGACTTGTGCTGCTGGCCCTCCGGCCGATAAGGCGCGGACCGTCGAGCAGTTCTTCACCGAGGTGGAGGCGGGAGCTCGGACCACCGAGGCCATGTGCCATAAGGACACATTGTATTTTTAGGTACTCCGGAATGCCGGAGTCTATGATGTAAAGACTTTATCGTTCTTGAAGTTCCATATGTATTTTATCTAGTAATTTGATTATTCCTCCTGTATGACTTTTTAAAATGAGAGTGGCCAGTCGTCGGCTTCGGCCCCAGTGTAAGTCATACAACGGGTGTTCCCTAAGTCACACTTGACCCTTAGCCGACGTCTCGGTACCCATGGGCAGTCGATGACTTAGAGGAACTAGGCAATCAGACTATAGTGGCATTATGTATTTCACTTGGTCATAGGAGTTTGACAGTGGGGGTGATGACCAGCCCACGGTGTGGGAACGGTTCGGCCTCATTGGCCGAGGTCTAAGCCATAACACACTTCGGCTAAAAAAGAGAAGCACTTCGTTTAACACGGGTGATCTTTATGACCACAACGCTTGACGCGGTCTCCGGATGGCTGACCAGTTTACGCTCAACTAGATAGTCAGTTTTCGGCTTTCTCCACTGAGGCGCCACGCCAATTGACCTAGCGGCGCAATCGCAGTGGTTCTCCCGTTACGCCCTTAGCCGAATTCATCGGAAACGTAAGGGGTACACATAGGAGCCGGGCAACCCAACTATTGACTGAAATCTAGGTTCGAAACTGATGCATATAAGGCCAAAATCCGAGACGCCGAACACATCGGACTTTATTTTACAATTGTATCTTTTTTTCTTTTTTTTAAAGAAATTCATCGTTTCAGAGCTATGCTGATAAAGAAATACAAAAGGGACCTTGAAAGGGCACGGTTTCTTTATTTCATAATATCAGTCATATACATGCCCTGTTGACGAGAGTAATGAAAAGAATACAATGTAGATGGTAAAGGTGGAAAAGGAAAAACAGGCCGGATAATTACTAACGGATTTGAAAGGATCCGGACCGAAGCCTGCCGCACGTCTGCGTTTCCGAACTGTTGACCAGATCGTCCCGATTGAAGACGAAGAATTGGCGAAGGTCGATGCCCTTCTGGCCCTTTATACACTCAAAGAGTTTGATTGAA
This sequence comes from Elymus sibiricus, assembly GCA_039707655.1. Lineage (NCBI taxonomy): Eukaryota > Viridiplantae > Streptophyta > Magnoliopsida > Poales > Poaceae > Elymus > Elymus sibiricus. Next base: position 128,407,336 of record CM077666.1, on the reverse strand, counting down.
CGAATTCCTTAAAGGGAGGTGGGACCGAAGTCTTTCTGTGGTTAAAGCCACTTGCATGTGTGGCTGCTTTGTTTACAGATGCCTGCCTGTGCTGGGGCTCTAAGCCTCGTCCTTGCATGGTTAACCCGCGTCTGACGTTCGGTAATTATGTTGGCTCCTCGGCGTCCCAGGGGATCTTGAGTGCGAAGTTATGTACTCTGGGGACGTAGTGCCCGTAGAAAGGGCACACGAGGAGCCCGTATCCCTATTTCGGGTGCGGGGGTAGTTGGCCGAGGTCGAGTTGTGCAGCCTTGATGTGCTTCAAAGAGCGGGCAGCGCGTTTACTGCTGCGGGCTGCCTCCTCGGATGCTTGTACCTCGGCTGCGAAAGCCGTGGTCTGTTCCTCTGTCCGGAGTGAGCGTTCTGTGTTGCCATTAACAGTGATAACGCCATTTGGTCCCGGCATTTTGAGCTTGAGGTAGGCATAATGTGGGACCGCGTTAAAGCGGGCGAAGGCTGTGCGCCCCAAGAGCGCATGGTACCCGCTCCGGAAGGATACGATATCGAAGATTAACTCCTCGCTTCTGAAGTTATCGGGCGAACCGAAGACTACCTCTAGGGTTATTGTTCCCGTACAGCGGGCTTTGACGCCCGGGATGACACCTTTAAAGGTGGTAGAGCTCGGCTTAATCCGAGATGAGTCGATGCCCATCTTCCGAACTGTATCCTCGTAAATGAGGTTAAGGCTGCTTCCCCCATCCATCAGGACGTGTGTGAGATGATAACCATCAACAATGGGGTCCAGGACGAGCGCCGCCGATCCGCCATGCCTAATGCTGGTCGGATGATCACGCTTATCGAAAGTTATCGGGTAAGCCGACCACGGGTTATACTTCGGGGCGACTGGCTCTAGCGCGTATACGTCCCGAAGTGCGCGTTTCCGCTCCCTTTTGGGGATGTGGGTGACGTAGATCATATTGACCTCCGTTACCTCGTTTGGAAACTTCTTCTGCCCTCCATTATCGGGCTGCCGAGGTTCATCCTCGTCGTCGCTGCGGTGTTGGGTTTTATTTTGACCCTCTGCCGCTATCTTCCCGGCTTGCTTAAACACCCAGCAATTCCTATTAGTATGGGTTGCTGGTTTTTCCTGGGTACCGTGAATCCCACAAGGGCGGTCCAGGAGTCTGTCAAGCTGGCTAGGTCCTTCTTTATTCCCTTTATAGGGTTTTCTTTTCTGTCCGGATTTAGGTCCGACAAATCCTGCGTTGACCGTGGCGTCTTCAGTGTCGCTTCCACCATTTTTATACCTGTGTTTATTTTTATTGCGCTTTGGCTTTCCATTGGCGTCGCGAGTTTCTGAGGTGCCTGCCTCGCCGTTGTGAGTACTTTGGGCAAGCCAGCTATCTTCTCCCGCACAAAAGCGAGTCATTAGTGAGGTCAGGGCTGCCATAGTTCTCGGTTTATCCTGTCCGAGTTGTCGAGCCAACCATTCATCTCGGATATTATTTTTAAAAGCGGTGATGGCTTCGGCTTCGGAGCAGTCTATAATTTGGTTCTTTTTAGTGAGGAACCTATTCCAGAATTTGCGAGCTGATTCGCCTGGCTGCTGGGTGACACGGCTGAGATCACAGCATCCGGAGGTCGGACATATGTGCCCTGAAAGTTTGCTCGAAAGGCGTCTTCTAGGGCCTCCCAGCTGCCGATAGAATGAGGGGGAAGGCTGTTAAGCCAGTGTCTTTCCGGCCCCTTCAGCTTGAGCGGCAGATATTTAATGGCGTGGAGGTCATCTCTGTTGGCCATGTGTATATGCAGGAGGAAATCCTCGATCCAAACTGCTGGGTCCGTTGTGCCATCATATGATTCTATTTTGATGGGATTAAACCCTTCCGGGAACTCGTGTTCCATTACTCTGTCTGTAAAGCAGATCGGGTGGGCCGGACCTCGGGACCGAGGAGGGTCTCGTCGGGTCTCGGGAGAGAGCCGTGAGTAAGCTTGATCTCGGGCGCGGCTGTTCCTGTCCATCCAGGCATCGTAGCCGTTGGGACCTGCGGGCGCACGTCCCCTTGATCCATAGATGGACCGAGGAGGAGCCCTATTGTTTCCAATGCGACGTCTAGCGTCGCGAGGATCCAAATGGTCCACGGGATCTTTGCCATGATGGCGTGGAGGTGGTCTTTCACCATGATCTTCTCGTCTTGGCCTATCCCGGCCTCTAGGGGGGCGGTCGAGGTCATCAGCGAGTTCTTCATCGAATTCTGGTAGGAGTCGCCTTCGTGGGTAGGACTTCGGCGCACTATGGCGTCGATTCTCCATATCTTGTTCAGCTGAGACCACTTCAACCCACTTTTCATTTAGCGCGTCCGTGTTTTCCCGCAGCTGCTGCTGCTTGCGCTTTAAGCTCCGGGCCGTCGCAACAAGGCGTCGTCGGAATCTTTCCTGTTCGAAAGGGTCTTCGGGGACAATGTAGTCCTCGGTGCCGAGGCTCTCATCCTCCTCGGACTCCGGCATGTAGTTATCGTCGGCCCCCTCGAATAGTTTGGAGTCCCCGAGATGTTGGTATGGTGTGCCGTTCCTTGCGGGGGAGGCTTGAATGTCCTCCTCGTGGTCGTTGGCATCACCGTCCTCTGCGTCGTTGTTGTTGGCAGTCGCGTCGTTGCCACTGGGTTCCCCGTTATTTCCTTTTCGGCGCCTTCGCCATCGTCTTGGTGGGGATTTGGGGGTGTCCACCATGTACACATCGTAGGTGGACGTGGCGGTCCATTTGCCCATGTTTACCGGGGGCAGGGTGGTGTCAATGTCCGCGTCTTCTTCCATATCGGAAGGTTCGCAGTAGTCTAACAAGTCGGTTAAATCGTCGACCGTGGCGACTAGATGGGTGGTGGATGGGGCATAAATCTCCCTATCGTCGGCTTTAAGTCCGATCTGATTATAAACCGAAGTCTTGCCGTCCGAGATGGACAGGCTCCGGATACGGTCGAGCATCTCATCGAGCCGAGATAGCTCCTCGGGATCCAAGGATGCGCCATAGGCAGGGCTGATCTGAAGTAGCCCCGGCGTATAACCGGATTGGTCTCCAGTGTGAGGGGAATCTGAACCTGGATCCGATCTCTACGCCGAGATCGCTTCGGGTTCCGGCGTAGTTTCAGAAGTGGGTGCCGGATCTATCTCCGGACTGATGATTAGGGAAGGACTGGCCGGAGCGACGGCATCCGAGGCCTCGAGGGGCGCTGTGACGGAGATCGGTTCCGTAGTCGAGCCCCCAGAACCGGCCGAACTCTCGATCAAGCCGGGAGTCCATCCCGATAGGACTAACTCGCCACGGGAGTCCGCAGTGTACTCAAGGCCACCAAAGGTCACGATCCGACCTTGGGCGTAGTTCTCGACAGATGTCAGGTGACCCGTCGAATCGGCGCAAAACATCATGCTGCCGAAGACGAAAAGCTGTCCTAGGGCGTAGATGTCCCCACAGCCGTTGATGCGGTTGATCCGTAGATGAGCCATCAATCCTTCTGGTGATCACGCAGCAGAACTCTCAATGAAAGCACCAGTGTCGTTGTAAAAATCGGCAGACCTCGGGGTAGGGGGTCCCGAACTGCGGATCTCGGATCGATGGTAACAGGGACAAAGGAGACGATGTTTTACCCAGGTTCGGGCCCTCTCAATGGAGGTAAAACCCTACGTCCTACTCTTGTTTATATTAATGGAGATGTATCGAGTACAGAGTTCATCTACCTCGAGATCGTAATGTGTGCCTAACTTCTAAGGCTAGGTGTTCAATATTGCGTTGTGATGTTCCCTACGGGCTAAACCCTATGGATTATATACACGCCAGGGAGGATATCTAGGGTTACAGAGTCGGTATCTTGGAGTAAGGCGGCTGGAACAATCTTGGAGCATACTGCAAGTCTTCGGTATAGGTAGTCTTGATCACGTCTCCCATGTGCGGCCTCCGGAGTCCATCTTGATTACATACAGAGGCACATCGGCCCATCCGAGGAAACGGGCCGGCTAGGTTCGCACCCCCTAATCCAGGACACCGTCAACGGGTATCTATGTCCCTCAGTCATCCACACAATTCTACCATCTGGATAGAAATGTGCTCTGTAGTAGAATTGCATGATCATCTCATCATTCCATTTTGTGAGATTCTTCCCAACAAATGCATCAACAACTGCAAGCTTGAAGCTCTCATGAACATGGAGAAAGTAATCTTCATTGGCATTAATGTACTCCCAGTCCACCCACTTCATATCACTGACTATGGGCTTCTTGTCAAGCAGAACGGTCTCATAGAAATCCTGTTGCTCTCGTGTGTGAAAGCGATAGTCACATGCAGTCCTTCTCTTGACACAATATGGATCAGACATCCTCCATTGATGCGGTCCTTTGTCCTTTCTGAGCATCATGTTTTCTGCCACTGGATGAGAGTTATCTGATGACCCACAAGTATAGGGGATCAATCGTAGTCCTTTCGATAAGTAAGAGTGTCGATCCCAATGAGGAGTAGAAGGAAATGGCGAGCGGTTTTCAGTAAGGTAATTTCTGCAAGCACTGAAATAAGCAATAACGGATAGTTTGATAGCAAGATAATTTGTAACGAGTAACAAGTGACAAATGTAAATATGGTGCAGCAAGATAGCCCAATCCTTTTTAGTGCAAAGGACAGGCCGGAACAAGTACTTATAATGAGGCAAACGTTCTTGAGGACACACGGGAATTTCATCTAGTCACTTTCACCATGTTCATTTGATTTGCGTTCGTTACTTTGATGATTTGATATGTGGGTGGACCGGTGCTTGGGTGCCGTTCTTACTTGAACAAGCCTCCCACTTATGATTACCCCCTCTCGCAAGCATCCGCAACTACGAAAGAAGAATTAAGACAAAGTCTAACCATAGCATTAAACGTGTGGATCCAAATCAGCCCCTTACGGAATAGCGCATAAACTAGGGTTTAAGCTTCTATCACTCTAGCAACCCATCATCTAATTACTACTCCACAATGCATTCCCTTAGGCCCATAAATGGTGAAGTGTCATGTAGTCGACGTTCACATGACACCACTAAGAGAATCACAACATACATATCATCAAAATATCAAATGAATACCAAATTCACATGATTACTTATGACAAGACTTCTCCCATGTCCTCAAGAACAAAAGTAACTACTCACACATCATCATCATGTTCAAGATCAGAGAGGTATTGAATAACATAAAGGATCTGAACATTTAGTAATTCACCAAGTAAACCAACTAGCATCAACTACGATAAGTAATCAACACTACTAGCAACCCACAGGTACCAATCTGAGGTTTTGATACAAAGATTTGATACAAGAGATGAACTAGGGTATGAGATAAGATGGTGTTGTTGATGATGATGATGAAGATTGGTCCTCCCACGATGAGAGGGTTGTTGGTGATTGAGGGAGTCCAGGACTAGGGGGTCCTCGGATGTCCGGCCTAAATGTCATGGGCCAGACTATTGGGCCGCATTGGACAGAGCGGGAGGGTGCCCCCGTGTCCGGATTGGACTCTCATGTGTGTTTTACAGCAAGTTTAGGTGTCCAGGCATAATGATTCCTTTCTCTGTAACCGACTATGTACAACCCTAGGCCCCTCCGGTGTGTATATTAGCCGGAGGGTTCAGTCCATAGAGATCATCAGAACAACAATAGGCATACCACTTAGGGTTTTAGCCATTACGATCTAGAGGTAGATCAACTCTTGTAATCATCGTCTACATCGAATACAATCAAGCAGGACGTAGGGTATTACCTCGATTAAGAGGGCCCGAACCTGGGTAAACATTGTATCCCTTGTCTCATGTTACCATTGATCCTAAGACGCATAGCTCGGGACCCCCTACTCGAGATCTGCCGGTTTTGACACCGACATTGGTGCTTTCATTGAGAGTTCCGCTGTGTGGTCGCCAATAGGATCGATGGCTCGCCTTGTCATCAACAACGGCGTCGTCTCCGGGGAGACCTTTGTCCCCGGCCAGCTCTTCGTGTTCGGCGGCTTCGTCCTGCGCGCCAACTCGACCGGTCGTCTCGACCAAGTTGACAGCTTCGCCCCTGGTCGTCGAATCAGGTTCGGAAGCTTGGAATATGTCGCCGATATCCGAGGCGACCTGATCTTCGAGGGGTTCGCAGTTTCGCCCGATGCACCCTGCAATCTCGAAGAGAAGCCTTCGGATCTGTCATCCAACCCCATCCAGGGGTCGACCCACCTTACGTCTCCGGCCTCGAGTCCGGAACCGATCACAATGTCCGAAGACGGAGAGTCAGACTCCGCCGGACTCATCACCCCCGTTGCGTACCTGGCTCTAGGCACGGACGCAACCCCATCATCAGCAGGCCCAGAGTTAAACCTGGCCGCACTCACTGTTGGCAAGCCGGACTCTCCTCCGGATACGAACTTGACTCCAACGTCCGGCCTCGCGGAATCTGCATCTACCGAGCTCGCCCAGATGGTTAACACTGAACGCAGCCCGGCAGATTCCCGTGCAGCCGTCTAGCTCTCACTACTAAACGAGGCGCTGGACCAACTTTAGACCCTTGCTATCACCGAGGCTCTACCTCCGGTTTGCGCCTGGCCCGATCGAGAGGCTGGGCTCAGGGAATTATTCGTCCCACCCATCACCCACTTAATAGCCACTGTCGAAGACTTGACCGACATGCTCGACTACGCTTCTGAAGACATCGACGGCATGGATGAAGATGTTGAAGCCGAACTTGGCCAAAACCCGCCCATTACAGGGCGCTGGACGGCCACCTCCACCTATGACGTATACATGGTGGACACCCCTAAGAAGAAGGATGATGGCACTCCAGAGCAAAACGAGGATAAGCCCGTCGATGATCCACCAAAACGCCGACGTCAGCGGCGCCGCTCTCGATCGCGTCGGGGCAGGGAGAGTAACACCGGCACTGGAGAGGAGGATACCCCGGAAAACGCCGATGACCCCAACGGCCGTGTTGACCCCGAGTTCGAACAGTACGAGCCGGAGGAGCAGGAGGGTCAATTCAATCCCGAAGACCCCACCGATCATAACGACTCAGAAGATAGTAACTATCTACCCCTCTATAAAGAGGATGTTAGCCTCGATGACTAAGATTTCATCATCCCTGAGGAACCCCTAGAACAAGAACGCTTCAAGCGACAGCTTATCGCCACCACTCGAAGCCTCAAGAAGAAGCAGCAGAAGCTAAAGGCAGAGCAGGACACCCTCAATGATAGGTGGACTAAAGTCCTAGCGGCCGAAGAAGGGTATGGTTATGAACGTCAAACCAAGAGTTACCCTAAGCGCAAGCTGCTGCCTCAATTCGATGACGAGGCCCTTGCGCCAATACCATCAAGGTATAACTAGGCAGACCAGCCTGATCGCCCTCCGCGTGGACGGGATAGGGCGGCAGACAATGCCGAACACTAGCCCGCCCCTCCTCGCCATAAAGGCAAGGAACCAGTACAGCCGGGCTACAAATACTACCTGCGCCAGGACCTCGCCAATAGAGCCGGCCAGACCAGGTCTATCTATGGATCAAGAGGACATGCTCCCACCGAGGACGATGGCTATCAAGCCTGGCGCGACCGGAATAACAGAGTTCGGGATCAGTACCGAACCCAAATGCCAACCGGTCTTTGGCGCGACGTAGCTCGGGTAAGGGGGGTCGCACACCCAATGTGTTTTACCGATGAGGTAATGCGGCACCAGTTCCCAGAAGGGTTTAAACCCGTAAACATCGAACAGTATGACGGGACTACGGACCCGGCGGTGTGGATTCAAGACTTCCTTCTCCACATTCACATGGCTCGAGGAGACGATCTCCACGCCATCAAGTATTTACCATTAAAACTCAAAGGACCAGCAAGGCACTGGTTGAATAGCCTCCCTGAAAACTCTATTGGGAGCTAGGAGGACCTCGAGGATGCTTTCCAGGCCAACTTCCAGGGCACTTATGTCCGGCCACCGGATGCGGACGATTTGAGTCACGTAGTCCAACAGCCCGGAGAGTCAGCTCGTCAATTCTGGAACCGGTTCTTAACTAAAAAGAACCAAATCGTTGACTGTCCGGATGCGGAAGCCGTAGCCGCATTCAAACATAGCATTCGCGATGAGTGGCTCGCCCGGCAGCTCGGCCAAGAAAAGCCGAAAACTATGTCGGCCCTTACCGCACTCATGACCCGCTTTTGCGCGGGCGAAGATAGCTGGTTGGCTCGCAGAAGCAACAACATAACCGACCCCGGCACCTCAGAGGTTAGGGATGGAAACGGAAAACCACGGTGCAACAAGAACAAGCGCCGAAATAACAACGGAGAAGCAGACGATACCGCAGTCAACGCCGGATTCAGCAACTCCAAATCCAGTCAACGGAAGAAGCCATTTAAAGGCAATAAGGATGGTCCATCAGCCCTAGACAAAATACAAGAGAGGCCTTGCCAGATTCACGGCACCCCTGACAAGCCCGCCAATCACACCAACCGTAACTGTTGGGTGCTCAAGCAGGCTGGCAAGATCAATGCCGAAGACAAAGGCAAGGGACCCCAGAGTGAGGACGATGAAGAGCCCCGCCGCCCGAACACTGGAGGGCAAAAACAATTCCGCCCTGAGGTAAAGACGGTGAACATGATCTACGTCACCCATATACCTAAGAGGGAGAGCAAATGCGCACTGTGGGATGTCTATGCCATGGAGCCTGTAGCCCCAAAATTCAACCCCTGGTCGGCTTGCCCGATCACCTTTGACCAAAGGGACCACCCAAACAGTATCCGTCATGGCGGTTCGGCGGCCCTGGTTCTCGATCCCATTATCGATGGGTATCACCTCACTAGAGTCCTTATGAACGGGGGTAGCAGCCTCAATTTAATCTACGAGGACACGGTTCAGAAGATGGGTATTGATCCATCAAGAATCAAGCCCAGTAACACTACCTTTAAGGGAGTAATTCCAGGTGTCGAAGCCCGCTGTACGGGCACAATAACTCTAGAAGTAGTGTTCGGCTCTCCGAACAACTTTCATAGCGAAGACTTGATCTTCGACATTGTCCCTTTCCGCAGTGGTTACCACGCGTTACTGGGGCGAACCACCTTTGCCCGCTTTAACGCAGTCCCGCATTATGCATATCTAAAGCTCAAAATGCCCGGACCCAGAGGTGTCATCACAGTCAATGGCAATACGGAACGCTCCCTCCGAACTGAGGAGCACACTGCGGCTCTGGCAGCCGAAGTACAGTGCGGCCTTCTCAAGCTGAATAACTCGCTGGCCGTTAAGGTCCACGATCCTAGCAAACGTGCCCGATCCGCACTCCAGCGCGGGGGCTCACCTGAGCCTCAGCTAGAATAGCAGTTTCGCCTCCGGGGCACGCCCACCACGCCAGCAAAATACGTACCTCGCGTACACAATTTCGCACTTAAAATACCATGGGCGGCAACGGAGGCAACCTCACTACAATACCCGAACCCTGGCTCGACCTCGCTCGGACTCCTAGATCTTTGGATCATCCAGGTTCCATAAAGAACCTATTCGGCGTAAAGCTACACGGCGACCTTCCTTTTCAGATCCCTCTTCGCAGGACCCAATCGCCAGACTAGTACCCTTCAAGTATGTTTTCCCCTCCAAGGAATAAAGGCACAGACGTGCAACAGGGCAGCGCAGGGATGTCAAACCATATTATAGGCTCTGTGTAAACCTTTCCCTTGTGTACAAATTCAAACATATAAATGTACTCTCATGTTTTGGCAATTTTGCATTGTAAGGCTCGACGTCATGTAAAGAGTATAAAGGCAGAAGTTAACACTTTAATTTTTGACCTATTCGGTCCGTCCTCTCCGTGTATCCTTTTTTACTTATTCCTTTTTGCCCTTAAAAATGCCAAAAACGCACTAGTGCTTGTTGTACACCGGCTATATAAACCGGAGGTTGTAACCGCCCTGTACATTAAGTCCGAACACCTCTTCAGGTATCTTCGGCGTCTCGGATATTGCAACATATGCATCGGGTTCGAATTATGTCTTCGGTCAATAGTTGGGTTGCCCGGCTCCTGTGTTTACCATCTTACGTTCCGCACGTTCGGCTAAGTAGGTAAAGCGAGAACTACTGCGATTGTATTTCCAGCTCATCTGGTTAAGTACCTCAGTAGAGAAAGCCGAAAACTGACTGTCATAATATGCGAGAACCGGTCAGCGATCCGATGACTTAGTGTTATACTATGAATCGTTGGCGATTACCCCATGTTATACGAGGGGCTGGTCTTCGTCCAGCCATGTGGAAAAGGTATATAGCTTGGCTAGCCGATCACACACTAGGGGCTAGTCCCTAGCCCCACAGTCAAGCTCCTCTGGCTAAGTGAAAGCAATAAAACTGCATAGTCTGATTGCCTGGTTCCACCCACATAAACCTCCTTCACGGACCAAGACGTTGGCTAAGGGTTGATATGCAAAGTTTGGAACACCCCTGTAGTATCTACATGGGGGCTGAAGCCGACGACTGGTAGCTTTCAGTATAAAAAACGGCCGCAAAGGAGTCAAAATAATAAGTCGAATATACAAGTAGCGCAAACATAATATATATATACCAAAAGGTTTAAGGCATAGTTTTACACGCACAGTAAATCACTCATACATCACGTCTTTGGAGCATTGACCCTCTATCGCCTGAGTTCCATCTAAGACTTCGGCAAAATACATCTCCGGATGCGGGTGCTTCTTCCCTTCGGGCGGAGGACCAGTAGCCACTTCGGTGGCCTTCATCTTCGGCCACTGGACCTTGGTCCTGGCGAAGGCCATCCGAGCACCCTCTATGCAGACCGAGCGCTTAACCGCTTCGATCCGTAGAGGTGCGTCGCGCAGCCGCTTCACCAGCCCAAAATAGCTACTGGGAATTGGCTCAGCCGGCCACAGCTGGATGGACAGGTCCTTCATGGCCAGCTCCGCCACCCGGTGTAGCTCCACCAGTTGCTTCATTTGATTGGTCAAGAGGGGAGGATGTTCGGGCGCCAGGAATTGCGACCAGAACAGTTTCTCCAGTGTCTCCCCCTCCTGAGCACGAAAGTACTTAGCGGCGTCGGCAGCACTCCTCGGAAGGTCCACAAACGCGCCTGGAGAGTGCCATACTCGGGTGAGTAATGCGTACCGCTGACCTCCAAAGATACTCTGCAATAAATAAGGCTTACCAGCCGCTATCTGCTTCGCCTGGCGAATCTCCTCGCGAGCACTCCGGGACTCGCTCCGCGCCTCTTCGGCGTCCTTGCTAATCTTGGCGAGCTCAGCAGAATGAACCGAAGTCTTTTCCTCTAGAGCCTCACACTTGGTGATGGCTTCCTTGAGCTCTTGCTCGACTTCGGATACCCGAGCTTCGTGCTGGCGCCGAGCAGTCTGCTCGGCCTCTAGATCGGCAGCCGCTTTATCAGCGGCCGCCTTGCTCGTCGCATCCTCTTTCTTGGCTTCGGCCAGAGCGGCCCTGAGGGTCTCGACCTCAGCAGCGCCAACTGTTGATAAAAATTTCCACATACAGATGAAATGTATGTCAGACGTTATCCCTGACTATTCTAAATCCGAACTATTGAAATGGTCAAACTCACATACCTTGCGTTTCCTCGAACCACTTGTTGACGCGGTCGATCTCCTCGTCCGCGACACGGAGTTTCCGATTCAATTCGGAAATCTCCGCGGCGTTTGATGCCGCAGCCAGCATGGAAGCCTGTCACATCAAAACACAACAAGTTAGGTGTCCGAAGAGTGTAGTTATCGATCCTTTGTCCGGTTCTTTTCAAACCAGACAAAGTCTCAGGGGCTACTGTGTATATGAAGACAGGCCTATTCCTTTTCTAGTAAACATAATAAAGGGCATTACATCGCCTACCTCGAAGCCAGTCAGCAGGCTACCGAAAGCATCATTCAGCCCGCGGTTGGCGGACCGAATCTTCTCCATCACCGCACCCATCAGGGTATGGTGTTCCTCCACAATGTAAGCACCTTGCAGTGCTTCCTCCAGGGCATCTGGCGCCTCAGATGCCACCGGATCGGTGGAGAGCGGCGCCAGAGTTGGCGCCCTGACCCCCTCCCTAGCAGGGGGCTGTACGGTTGGCTCCGGAATCCTGGTGGACTCCAGAACAGTATTCGGCAAGGGCTCGGATTGGCCGGGCTCTCCCTCTTCACATGCCAGAGGGGATTTCTCCCCCTGGTCTTCGGCGACCGAGGTATTCACCTCGGCCATAACTTCGTCGGCCCCGCCCGCCCTTTCCTGGCCGGGAGGCATCCTTTGGGACGACACTTCGGTGTCCTCCATGGCGGCAGGAGCGGGGGACCGCGGTGGTGTTCTGCTCTCCGCCATGTCAGTTGGCGGAGAGCTCCCCTCCGACAATGGCTCGGCAGGGACCATGCACGGAGGGCTGTAACAAAGATAATAAATGATTGATCAAAGTAGAAAGATAAGAGCGCAAGAGAAACCAAGATAAAGTGTTCGGAAACTTATGTTCTGGCCAGGGGCTTAACCCTGGTGTTCCGCTTGGGAACACCCTCGGATGCCACGGATCTGGTTTCGGAGTCCGAGCTGTCCGGAAGGATCAGCTTCGGCCTCTTCTGGGCGGCCTCCTCGGCATCTTCGGCAGCCGCCCTTTTCTTCGGGCGAGGGGAATCGCTCCCCTCTCCCTCTTCTTCTTCCTCCTCGTCCCCGTCATGGGTGGAGGGAGCGTCGGTCTCTCCGGACTTAGTTTCTGGAGAACCCTTCGAGCGGAGGCCACCGCGGGTCTCCTCTGTCTTCTTCTTCTTGGGCTTCTTTTCGGGCGCCTTGTAGGGCGCCGGGACCAACATCTTGGACAGCTGGGGGGGTCCTTTGATCTTCAGGCAGCGGAGCCGGACTGTTAATCCGCTCCGCCTTGGCTGTCCAGCCCTGCGATTGGAAGGGAAGATTGATGTCAGATATTGAATCATGTCGAATGGTGTTCGGATTGGTGTTCGGATAAGGGTATGTTTACCTCCCTCGCCGGACTGGAGGCGTCGAGCCCGATGTCTTTGTCCTCCTTCGGCCACTCCTTTTTGGACTTGAACAGTAGCTTCCGCATGTTTTTGTGCGTAGTACCATAGAAGTCTTGTATGGTCCTAGGATCTTCTGGCTTGAACTCCAACATAGGGGACGCCCGAAGTTGGCAGGGGAGGAGGCGGCGAAAGAGCATCACCTGGACCACGTTAGTCAGGGCTGTGTTGCCGTCCACCATGTTGGAGACGCGCTTTTGGAGCATCTTCACCTCGGATTGAGATCCCCATTCGAGGCCCTTCTCGTTCCATGAGGTGAGCCTCATAGGGGGTCCGGATCTGAAAGCAGGAGCCGCCGCCCAGTTGGCGTTGCGGGGCCCAGTGATATAAAACCACTCTTACTGCCAGACCTTGACAGTGTCGATGAAGGCGCCTTTGGGCCAAACAGTGTTGGCGAGCTTGCTCACCATGGCTCCGCCGCAGTCTGCCTGCTGGCCGTCGACCACCTTCGGCTTGAGATTGAAGGTCTTGAGCCACAAGCCGAAGTGTGGGGGATTCGGAGGAAGGCTTCACACACGACTATGAAAGCCGAGATGTGGAGGATTGAGTTCGGGGCTAGATCGTGGAAATCGAGACCGTAGAAAAACTTGAGACCCCGGAGAAAGGGGTGGAGAGGAAATCCGAGCCCTCGGAGGAAGTGGGGGATAAACACCACCCGCTCCCCAGGCTGCGGCATGGGGATGACCTGGTTCTCCTCCGAAACTCAGTGTACGATAGCCGGAGACAAATAGCCGGCGAGTTTGAGGTCCTCGATGTCCTTGGTGGTAACGGACGAGGCCTCCCATTTGCCCTTCGAACCAGATCCGGCCATGGCTAGAGGACGGAGGTTGCGAAGGAAGAACTTGAAGCTGTGGGCGCTGGAGCTCTGGAAGGATTGGGAGGCAAGGGAGAGATGGGAGCGTGAGGTGAAAAGGGGTTACCTTTCCCCCTCTTATAGGCTGTCAAAATACCAAACGTCCCTCCGCCGCGCCGTAAACCTCGCTTCTTCCCAACAAAATCGTGACATAAGGTGCGGTTGGGTTACCCAAATATCATTGATGAGTATCCCGTAAAGGGCGGGCACGATCGCTGTTTTGATGGGACGTGTCAATGAGGGCTTGGCCTCGAACCATGAAACAAGAGCGCACAACGGTTCAATGTTTAAAGAACAGTTGTGTCGCTTCGCTAAAAAGCTGTCAGTAAAAAGATGTTGTTCTTACTTGGACGCTTGGCCTTCATGGTCAAGGGTTGTGTTAACAGTTCGGGGCCGGATACAAATCCTTTTATGCAGGAAGCTAGCTCAAGTGTTCCGAGGAGGAAGGAACTCGCCTTGCAACGCCGAAGACAGTTCGTGGGCCGGATACGTCGTCATTGAAGGCTAGTTCAGGGGCTACTGAGGGAGTCCTGGACTAGGGGGTCCTCAGATGTCCGGCCTAATTGTCATGGGCCGGACTAATGGTCCGCATTGGACAGAGCGGGAGGGTGCCCCCGTGTCCAGATTGGACTCTCATGTGTGTTTTACGGCAAGTTTAGGTGTCCAGGCGTAATGATTCCTTTCTCTGTAACCGACTATGTACAACCCTAGGCCCCTCCGATGTGTATATAAGCCGGAGGGTTTAGTCCGTAGAGATCATCAGAACAACAATAGGCATACCACTTAGGGTTTTAGCCATTACGATCTCGAGGTAGATCAACTCTTGTAATCATCGTCTACATTGAATACAATCAAGCATGACGTAGGGTATTACCTCCATTAAGAGGGCCCGAACCTGGGTAAACATTGTGTCCCCTGTCTCCTGTTACCATTGATCCTAAGACGCACATCTCGGGACCCCCTACCCGAGATCTGCCGGTTTTGACACCGACAGTGATGACGAAGGCTTCGATTTCCCCCTCCCGGAGGGAAGTGTCCCCGGCAGAATCTGCCTGCCGGAGAGCAAAAATGCTCCTGCTCTAGTTCCGCCTCGTGGCGGAGGCGCCTCGTCCTGAAAGTCTCTCTATAAAATTTTTAGGGTAAAATGACTTATATACCAGAAGGAGGGAGCCGGAGATGGGCCACGGGCCCCACATGGCACTTGGGCGCGCCCCGGGGGGGGCGCCCAGGTGCCATGTGGGCACCTCGTGGCTCTCCTCTGGTAACTCTTTGGCCCAGTATTTTTTATATATTCCAAAATAAATCTCCGTTGAATTTCAGCCCATTTGGAGATGTGCAGAATAGGTATCTCTGTTGTAGCTTTTTCAGGCCCTGAAATCCAGCTGCCGGTATTCCCCCTCTTTGTGTAAACCTTGCATATTAAGAGAGAAAAGGCATTAGAAATACTCCATGAAGTGTCATATTGATCAAAAACTTCATAAATAACAGTAGGAAAACATGATGCAAAATGGACGTATCAACTTCCCCAAGCTTAGACCTCGCTTGTCCTCAAGCGAAAGCCGAAATCGAAAATAATGCCCACATGCTTAGAGAGAGAGGTGTTGATAAAAATCAAATACGGACAAAGAAGCATCATGAACATTATCATAACAGCAACAAACATTATCATAAACTTCTCATGAGCAAGTAACAATTCACCACAATATTGACGTATGAAGCATAAACTTTCTTGATAACTAACAAACTATGTTCTCAGTCAACAATGCAATTGCAATTCATTGTACTTTCAGGAAGGGTCACATGTAGGAGCCTTTTGGGAAGTCCACATACTCAACTATCATTTAGTCTTTCATGATTGCTAACACTCACACCATACATATGGAGCATCAACTTTCAGCCAGACACATAGAAAGATAGGGGCTTAAAGGCTTGCCTCCCAACTTATTCACCTCAAGGGTGATGTCAACAATAATAACTCATGCTCACCCACATTCAACTGGATATATGTGCCTAGATCTTTCCCCACCACATGATGCTTGCCAAGGAGTAAAATAAAAAGGAATAGAGGGAATAAATTTGACTCTTTGCATAAAAGTAAATGATAGGCCCTTCGCAGAGGGAAGCAGAGGTTGTCATGCGCTTTTAGTTTTGGATGCACTAACTCTTAATGCAAAGGAACGTCATGTGACATTGCCCCTTATGAGGTTGTCATGCGCTTTATTATACAGTCTGTCGCTTTTATTCTTTGCCATCACAAGTTCGTACCACGCTTATTTTCCCTTACAATAAAAGATCATACATATTTAGGAGCAATTTTTATTGCTTTATTGCCCCGATGACAACTTACTTGAAGGATCTTACTCAATCCATAGGTAGGTATGGTGGACTCTCATGGCATGAATTTGGTTAAGGGTTTTGGATGCACAAGTAGTATTTCTACTTAGTGCGGAATTTTGGCTAGCAAAGATATTGGGCAAGCACCCCATGTTGGAGGATCCATGACAATATAACTTCTATGTGAATATGAACAAACATAACTCATTACGTTGTATTCCTTGTCCAACATCAACCGTTTGACATACAATACTTAATGGGTGCTCACAATCACAAAAGATGACCAAGATAGTATATATGTATGTGGATCTTCTCTTCCCTATTAACTTTTTCATGAATTGCACCAATGACCAATGCTATGTTTGTCAATCTTCAATAAATTTTACCACTTATACTTTTATTTAGGTGGTGTCATTATTCACCATAAGATTAGCATATGATCTTTTTCTTTTCATTATTTCATTGCTTTTGATTGAAGCATAAAAGTAAAGAAGCAAAACTCACACTACTCTTTATTATATAACTCACACTCGATTACATAGATAGATAGATCACGAAACTAACACTCGAAGATAGATCATACTAAACTTTTATTTTACTAGATCACGAAATAACTAAAGATCAAACTGAAAATAGGTAAAGATAAGAAAAGGTGATGGTGATACGATACCGGGGCACCTCCCCCAAGCTTGGCACAAGCCAAGGGGAGTGCCCATACCCGTGTGATCAAGCTTCCTCCTTTGGTGATGGTGGTGATGAGGCAATCCTGTCCTTCAGTTCCATTAAGGCAATCAGTCTGCGGTTCATGCTCCTGAGGGCTATGATTTGTTCCTCCAACAAAATAACTTCACGAGTTAGATAAGTATTACGAACGCGGGTTATTTCGAATAACCTCAGGGCCTCAATCAAAGGCAGAGATAGCAGGTGATAGTAGGGTTGAAGGATATCCTCTTCTTCCTCGGTATTCTCCATTGAAGCAGATTGCTCTCCTTCTAGGTCCTTGTTCTTAGCATCCTTCTCGACCTTGGCTTCCATGAGCTCCCCCTCCTTCATGTACGAAATGTCCATCCTCTTCAAATCAGCATCTGTCTCTTCGTAAGTTTGAGGAGCTTGGTTCTCCCTGACAGATTCTTGCGACGACATATTTTCAGATCTGCCAGAAAACAGCAAGAAACAAGAACAGAGGATTTCTCCGTGATACGGTTGTCAAGGCAATATGGGAACTATATATAGAATTTTTATCTTGCGAAACAAGTATACCAGAAGAAAACGGAGTCGGGAAGGCTCACCAGGACCCCACATGGCACTTGGGCACGCCCCGGGGGGGCGCCCAGGTGCCATGTGGCCACCTGGTGGGTCCTCTCGGCTTCCTTTTATTTTTGTAATTTTTTAAATATTCCAAAACTAACAGCAGATATTTTTGCAGAATTTTTGGAGTCGGTTTACTTACCGTATCACATACCTATTCCTTTTTCAATATTCTAGAGTGTTCCGAAAGGACTCCTTGATATATTCCTCCGGTGTAATAGTGTCAATAATGTTAGTTTCAACATTAATGGGTGTACCTAAAATGTAGTGCTTGATCCTTTGTCCATTTACCACCTTCGGGTTGGTACCCGCGGCATTATTGATCTTAATGGCTCCGGAACGATAAACCTCCTCGATGACATATGGTCCTTCCCATTTGGAGAGGAGTTTACCTGCAAAGAATCTAAGACGAGAATTATACAATAAAACATATTCACCCACTTTGAATTCTCGTTTCTGAATCCTCCTATCATGCCATCTTTTAACTTTTTCTTTGAACAACATCGCATTATCATAGGCCTAGGTCCTCCATTCATCAAGTGAGCTAATGTCAAAAAACCTCTTTTCACCTGCAACCTTGAAATCATAGTTAAGTTCTTTAACAGCCCAAAAAGCTTTATGTTCCAACTCAAGAGGTAAATGACATGCTTTTCCATAAATCATTTTATAAGGATCCATACCCATAGGATTCTTATAAGCAGTTCTATAAGCCCACAAAGCATCGTCTAATTTCTTAGACCAATTCTTTCTAGATCTATTGACAGTCTTTTGCAATATCAACTTTATCTCCCTATTGCTCAACTCAACTTGACCACTAGATTGAGGATGATAGGGAGATGCAATTCTATGATTAACATCATACTTAGCAAGCAACTTAGGAAAAGCACCATGAATAAAATGTGAACCACCATCAGTCATCAAATATCTAGGGACTCCAAACCTTGGGAAGATAACTTCCTTGAGCATTTTGATAGAAGTATTGTGATCAGCACTATTAGTGGGGATAGCTTCTACCCACTTAGTAACATAATCAACAACAACTAAAATATGAGTGTACCCATTGGACTTAGGAAAAGGTCCCATATAATCAAAACCCCAAACATCAAATGGTTCAATAACAAGAGAATAATTCGTAGGCATTTCCTGACGTCTACTAATATTACCAATTCTTTGACACTCATCACAAGATAATACAAACTTACGAGCATCCTTGAAGAGAGTAGGCCAATAAAAACCGGATTGCAATACCTTGTGTGTGGTTCTGTCTCCAGCGTGGTGTCCTCCATATGCTTCGGAGTGACACTTCTGAAGAATTTGTTCCTGTTCATGCTCAGGTACACAACATCTAACAATACCATCCACACCTGTAAGGTAACGCAGCAGAAAACAAAAATATTCTGACCTACGTACCAGCCCAGGATCACTATGGAGACTGCATACAAGGTTTGATCTTTTTCGTTACCGACTCGTAGCGCAGCGGAAGTAGAGTCGATGACGATCGGCGGTGCAGATCCCTGCAGCTAGGATTTACAACCTCCCAACCGCGAGGATGTATACCCTCATCCGCCCCCGGACAGCCCTCCGGGAGGCGGTCGGACAGTCCCTCGGACGGTGTCACGGACAGCCCTTCGGGAGGACCATCGAAACTCGGACAGTCACTCAGACAGCCCTTCGGGAGGCACTCTCAAACTAAGACCGAAACTACGATCTCTCTACAGAGTTGCACACATACGGTCTCAACTATCCGGCAGGGCTTCGCCGTCCAGAACTAGTTCCTGCCGGAACCCAGACAGCCTTTCGGCTCTACGAAACTATTTCGCTGGGAGGGAGAGAGAAGCCAGACAAGCCTATGGCATGTGTATGAGAGCAAGAATGTCATATTTGAGAGCACCCTCCACCTCTATTTATAGGATGAGAGACAATGGTAAAAGTACCAAAATGCCCTCAGATATTTTCACTATTCATAATAGTGATTCTACTATTCATGAATAGTGTTTCCACTATTCATAAATAGTGTTATCCAGATATTTTCAGATATTTCCATCCACTATGAAAATTACCAAAATGCCCTCAAGGTAGCTTCTCCAAGAAGCAACCAAAAAGCACTTTCACTATTCATGACGACATTTTTCAGCGTCCGGTCGAACTGAAAATATTTATGTGGGCTTAGAACATTTCCAGTACCCACTAAAATAATTTTCAATGCGATCCGGAACAATTCCGGTTTAGTGATTTTCATCTGCGAAAAGCATCTGAAGCGGTTTCGGCAGCTCCGGAATATTTCCGGTTTTCATCCCGGAAAATTCCAGAAAGTTTCCAGAATGATTCTGGCACCCTCCAAGAATTATCAGGCATGTGCCAAAACCAATTTGACTTTATGTTATCCCCTAAAACAACTTTTCAGTTTTACCGAAACTGTTCCGGTGTTCTCTCTGCGGAACTTTTCCGCTGTCCGAAACTTTTCCGGTGTCCGAAAACTTTTTCGGTGATTTTCTCTCAGACTCCCTGCCTAGTATTCAGCAGATAGATGACCCTTAAGCGTGTGACCCTATAGGTTCGCTGAAGCATAGACATGACCCGAAACCCCTTCCGATCAATGATCAACATCGGAGCCGTGGACACCCATATTGATCCCTATACCCACACGAATGAATATTCGAGTGAACCTCCAGTTGCCGTGTGCTATTCCTGTTGCTTCGCGATATGTTACAAATACCCGAGGTGAGACATGTAGGCATCCCCGTGGATCAACAACTTGTCCACTATGCCAGTTACCTCGTTACCGGTATTGTTCTCTTTTCTCGTTCCCGTGTTCCGGCATCCCTGTGATCAAATCACCCTGTGTCTGGCCAGACGATGATGGATACCGTAACACCGAGAGGGCCCAGAGATATCTCTCCATCGTCGGAGGAGCAAATCCCAATCTTGAGCTATCAAGTTACTTGACACACTTTTCCATGAACCCGTAAGCCGCCGTAATAGCCATCCATTTACGGATGACGTTTAACAAACCCCAAAGTTTATGAAGCAAGCATGAAGAAACTCGATACTCTCATGGTCTAAGGAATTATGCAAACGTAAACCATCTCTGTGTTATAAACCATTAACTTATGACGAATGAATCTCATAGCATAACATCAATTCGGGTCGATTCTACACAAATGTTCTTCTAACATTGTGCCCTCAAAATTGCCGGCATAGCCATGCCCATGATCAGGAAAACAGGATCATCATGCAATACTTGAGCCAGTCTTAGAGGCCAGACTAGGAATACATTTTACCGTTTATTATTCCACACGTGCATATGAGTCTTCCTCCGAGCCTCGTGGTTATTGTAGACTCGAGAACCATAGCAGTTATAGCATGGAACATAAACCTAATTATGAACAGGGAGATAATCAATAACATTTGTTATTGCCTCTAGGGCATATCTCCTACAGACTCCCACTTGCACTAGAGACAATAATCTAGTCAATGCTAATGCACTTTACACCTATGGCATACTGGTGTAAAATATGCTTCGCATGTGGTATAGCCTGATGTCCAACGGATCTGACGACTTCAGCTCCGTGTGTAACTTTGCATATCCTCGCGTTTTCACGCTTTCACAAAATTCATATTTTGTGTGGACTTGGCTTTGCATATGTGTGAATCATTGGTCGAAACCTGATTCCTCAGACTGAGCTATGGAGCAACTATCTGCAATAGTGTCCCATAGACCAAAGCCATCTTGGAACCATACTAAGTTCATGAATGAACTATATGATTCAACATCTTCTTTGTCGCTTCTAAAGCGTCAACATACTTAGCCTTTGTTATAGAATTCGCCACAGTATCTTGTTTGGAACAATTTCCAACTACCGTGCCACCAGGTTGTGTATTACACAAAAACCCTTAACTTAAATCAAAAATTGCATGGAGCATTGATGAAGACTGTATCGATGTAACCTTTTACAACGAACTCTTCATGATCTTCGCTTGCGAGAAAACATGTCATCAGTACTGCTCTAGTACTCAATGACATCTTTCACTGTTGTCCCATGATCAGTACTTTGATCACTATGGTATCTATACTCGCAACAACTTTGGAGTATTGGACATATCTGGTTGTTTTTACATACCATGGAATACATGATTAATCCAAACACAAGAGTGTGTGGAATCTCCATCATGTATTTTACTCATCAGTGTTTTGGGACACCGAGTCTCGCAAAAACTCTTTCCATGTGACTTCGGCAAGAATCACTCCTTGGCGTTTTAAATGCTAAAAGGTTTTAGCATCTTGTCAATATGTATCCATTGCTTAGCCCCATTAGGTAAATCTATCTCCATAGATCATCATGCCTAATATTGAGGCTATTTAGCCTAAGCACTTCATCGAAAAACTATTTTCAAATGAAGTCCTAATTCGTGTCAAGAAATTTATTTACAATTAACAATGTGTCAAGTACACATGGTTTTTAGAAATATTATTATGCTCCCACTTACTTTCTTGAATCACAAGCATCTTCGATACCCATTTGATGAAGTCAAACTCTTTTGACCATTTCATCAAAAACGAAGATTCCAACTCCACTTTGCTCTCTTCTGTCCATCGCTGGAACTCTGAAGTTTGCATACTTACTAGCATCCTCTGGATCGACAAATTACTTTGGACTGTATCACATACAAGTCCTAGGTTTCATTTCCATGAGATGGAAATCCTTTTGTCATCCATGTTTCATATCTCATGATTGAAATATGTATTAATTGCTAGTTCAACCCGAACCGACTTCAAGCATCGCTACGGTGAGACAATCTCATCGTAGTCAACTCCTTGAACTTGTTATTACAACAAGTCGAGCTTTATGGATTAAACAGTTTTTCCGTATCAGTTTTGAGTTTCATAAATATTCGTTAGACTCTAAGTCTTTCGAAAGGTGTATCAAGATTTTAATCTCGAATCACTTATATGGAAACTATCTCGGATTGTATTGGCATTTAGCCAATTCCGGAGTCAGGGCCCATCAACGCTTCCTTGTGTATTGTAGGTATACTGTTGTCTAACAACAATATCTCGTTTGCGCACCTGATAGGTTTGCACGAGCTTTGCCTACGTGGTTCAGCTGCAAGTTCGACCGAAGTCCATACATTTTATTGTAGAGACTTCCGTATCAGTCGCAGTAGGAAACTCCGGAATCACTTCCAAGGTTTCTTTCCTTTGATCTGATGACAAAGATACTGGTTATCTCGTCGAGTTGCACTGTCCTCCCACTCACCTTTTGTAAGAACTATTCTCTTTAAAAGCATACCGTTTTGTGGCAAAACCGTTTGCCTCAGTATAGTGGTGGGGAAATACCCAATGACTTGGGATAACCTACAAAGTAGCACTTGTCTGATTTGGAATAGGTTTGTAACCTTTTACACAAGCCCCATATTCCAAATGTTAGGAAAAGATATAACATGGTTGGGCGTACCATACCATGGCGTTATTTCAACAGACCCGATGGAGCTCTTTTCAGTGTAAAAGCCGCAGTCCATAAAGCATTACTTTAAAAGGGATAATGGCAAATCTATTTATGTCATCTTTCATCTTACCATGTCATAAATGGTTCGATTACATCTACACGGACTCTCCACTTGCAGTGGTGTTCCGGGAGGTGCAAGTTATGAAACCCCTTTCACAACTCATCAGACATTCGCTAAACTTGTAACTCAAATATTCCTTTCTGCAATCGAATTGTAGAAACACAATTTTCTTGTTACAACAACTTCTACTTCATTTTTGAAAACCTTATGAATGAATTCAAAAGATCCAGACTTACGTCTCAACAAGTAAACATCCATATATCTACTTGAGTCATTTCTGAAGATAGATGAATCCACTACTTGCAACAACATTTATTGGACTACACACATCATAATGTATGATCACCAATATGTTCTTTGCTCGTTCCTTATGGCCTGTGAACGGTATTTTAGTCACTTCACCTTTCAGAGGAAAGTTGCAAGTGTCAGATGATTCAAAATCTAATGACTTCAAAATCCATCATAATGGAATTTTCATGCGGGTTTCTCCAATGTGACCAAATGCAGTGCCACACTTGTGTGGTATTCTTTTAGTCTTGTGACATTTAGGGTCAGTGTTATGGATGTATCATATTACCATCAATATTCATAGCATACATCCATCCTGTATGGAAGCATGGCCCTTCATGTTATTCATAACACCGAACATCAAAAGTTCTCTTATGAATAACCTTCTTGCAAAATTCCTTATGCAAAGGGCTAGAGTGTATGAAACTCTGAATGAATTATGAAAGTAAATACAGAGGTAATGTATTATTATCAATATTCATAACATACATCTTATTCATAATGAAAGTATGGCCCTTATGTTATTCATAACACCGAACATTAGAAGTTCTCTTATGAATAACCTTCTTGCAAGATACTTTATGCAATGGGCTAGAGTGTGAAACTCTAAAATGAATTATGAAAGTAAATACATAGGGAATACACCGTTGGAAGGTATAGTAACATTTACTATGTTCCCTGTGTGTATCTAAACCTCATTCCTGGCTAGTCTTTCAGGCCTTAGTAGTTCTTACATCGAGTTGCAACAGAATGCAATCGAGCGGGTATCTTTGTGATTAACTCACAATACCCAAGAATTAGTGATTAACATGTTTAACCATAATTCCCAAGAACTATATTTTTGACCAGCCTTCTATACATCAAAAACCTGTATGACATTCATACATGAGCTGGATATTCCAGTCTTCTTTCCTTTTGCCATTATACTTCTAACAATTTAACTTTTAGTATTTCTCCTACTCTCAGAAGAAGCACCCAACTTAAGAGTGGCGTTTAGCCCCGGACTTCCTAGGTGTGAAAGTTTCACTAACACCCTTCGGACACTTCCTTTCTCTTTAAGTTGTTGTTTTATTCACCTTCATTTACATGACAGGCGTTCTTCTGGATCCCTCTCTTATCAGTCAAATGCCCAGCAAACACTTTTACTAATAGTTTGCAAACAAACATGGATTTGGATATCTCATATCTTTTAGCCTTTGTTTGTCTCTGAAAATTAATTTTCAGTTCCATGAATATCACATAACTATCCCAAAACTTTCGAAGTTCGGGTCTCATGGAAGCAAACATATTGCACCTGACTGAAACAGAATTCTAGCTTTTGGATCGAAGGACGAGAGTCACATGATCCATAGCATTAGCGGGAGTATACTGAAAGTATGCGATAGGACAAAGTCCTTCTCGGCACTCTAGAGGACAATCCTCACATTACGTTTACCAACCGTAAAGTTTTAACCAGATATTTAACAGCTATTCAATTTTAATAGGGAAGGTAGAAACGCGAGCCATTATTCTACAACTTTTATGCAAATCACACTTAGACAGTGTTCAGAATTAATTGCACCGAGAATTAAACAAGTTAATTCTTCAGTGCGCTCCCACTCAAATCAATATCTCTCATAATTGATTGTGAGTGATACAAGATCCACATTTCAATTCAATGCCATTGATGGTGAGCATCACTGATGACGAGAATTTCAATCGGTAGGCCAGCATGCCGATCACATCTCTATGCGACTCTTGTTCATCTTTCGATGGGCGTGTTCCGAGCTCAGGACTTTCAAGCTAGAACGTCAAGACAACCAAGTGATCTCGCTGCGAGGTCTGACCTCACCCGCCTCACACATCCCTAATCGTTCGTACCCATGTTAGCATGGCGCACCCGAAAAGTTAGGTGCCGTGACGGTGCTACACTTGGGAGAACACTAACTACTTGATATTTTTGTGAGAGATCACCCTAATAAAAAGCGACTACCGTGCAATCAAGAAGGGTGCATCATAAGGGATAAACATCTCAGGCAATTCATAATAGCATGATATGGTATAGCCCTTTCTGACGGAGAAGTCTTTTATTTCTTCGTCTTCGGCATTCGCGTTGGTGTTCACCTTCGCGAAGATTGCCACCACCTTGTCGGTGCACCAGATAATATTGCTATCTCTATAGCTAATAAAATAAGTGCATTACTTAAGGTTGACACGCAGGTCATTAAAGTGCAATCATATGGCTCCAGCCATCATGCCGAATCATGACACGCAGGTCATGTTAATTACATCATATAGTCATCTCATACATAATCAAATTAATAGGAGCACTGCTATACCACATCATATGCACATGCAAACCATCCTGCCAAACCAAGTTAGACGCCTCTAATCGGTTCATGCAAAAATTTATTTTACGTGGCTTCTAAGGTTTCGCAACAAACCGAAGCTACCAACGTCCATCATCAAGCATGATAATCCAAGTTGCTAGATTAACCTTCCAGGGTGTATGAAACACGAGATAATAAAATCTTGAGCCCCATACTAAACTTCGTCATACGCGTGACCCCCGTGCAGATCACATCTGCATTGCCCTTTCGTCTGCGAAACATCCATCTTTCTCAACTATGGTGGAACCCAAAGAACTGTTAGCACTTCGTTGATCTGTCAATCAGCATACTCAGGAGCAGCATGAAAGGATCGCGGATTGCCAGAACTTTGTGAGATTCCACCATGCCGTCAAGATCAGGACTACGCAAATTCAGGGGAAGCAACAGGAACATCGGGTAACAGATTTCATCTGCTACCCGCACAAATAATTTTCAGCAATAGATCTCATCTACTACCTAATTATATTGTGCAACACCCATACATCTCTATGTATTCTAGATCGCAACCTGCATCTACGCATAGCACGGCTCTTGATGCCACTGTAGGGTAACGCAGCAGAAAACAAAAAATTTCCGACCTACGTACCAGCCCAGGATCACTATGGAGACTGCATACAAGGTTTGATCTTTTTCGTTACCGACTCGTAGCGCAGCGGAAGTAGAGTCGATGACGATCGGCGGTGCAGATCCCCGCAGCTAGGATTTACAACCTCCGAACCGCGAGGATGTATACCCTCATCCGCCCCCGGACAGCCCTCCGGGAGGCGGTCGGACAGTCCCTCGGACGGTGTCACGGACAGCCCTTCGGTAGGACCATCGAAACTCGGACAGACACTCGGACAGCCCTTCGGGAGGCACTCTCAAACTAAGACCGAAACTACGATCTCTCTACAGAGTTGCACACATACGGTCTCAACTATCCGGCAGGGCTTCGCCGTCCAGAACTAGTTCCTGCCGGAACCCAGACAGCCTTTCGGCTCTACGAAACTATTTCGCTGGGAGGGAGAGAGAAGCCAGACAAGTCTATGGCATGTGTATGAGAGCAAGAATGTCATATTTGAGAGCACCCTCCACCTCTATTTATAGGGTGAGAGACAATGGTAAAAGTACCAAAATGCCCTCAGATATTTTCACTATTCATAATAGTGATTCTACTATTCATGAATAGTGTTTCCACTATTCATAAATAGTGTTATCCAGATATTTTCAGATATTTCCATCCACTATGAAAATTACCAAAATGCCCTCAAGGTAGCTTCTCTAAGAAGCAACCAAAAAGCACTTTCACTATTCATGACGACATTTTTCAGCGTCCGGTCGAACTGAAAAGATTTATGTGGGCTTAGAACATTTCCAGTACCCACTAAAATAATTTTCAATGCGATCCGGAACAATTCCGGTTTAGTGATTTTCATCTGCGAAAAGCATCTGAAGCGGTTTCGGCAGCTCCGGAACATTTCCGGTTTTCATCCCGGAAAATTCCAGAAAGTTTCCAGAATGATTCTGGCACCCTCCAAGAATTATCAGGCATGTGCCAAAACCAATTTGACTTTATGTTATCCCCTGAAACAACTTTTCAGTTTTACCGAAACAGTTCCGGTGTTCTCTCTACGGAACTTTTCCGCTGTCCGAAACTTTTCCGGTGTCCGAAAACTTTTTCGGTGATTTTCTCTCAGACTCCCTGTCTAGTATTCAGCAGATAGATGACCCTTAAGCGTGTGACCCTATAGGTTCGGTGAAGCATAGACATGACCCGGACCCCTTCCGATCAATGATCAACATCGGAGCCGTGGACACCCATATTGATCCCTATACCCACACGAATGAATATTCAAGTGAACCTCCAGTTGCCGTGTACTATTCCTGTTGCTTCGCGATATGTTACAAATACCCGAGGTGAGACATGTAGGCATCCCCGTGGATCAACAACTTGTCCACTATGCCAGTTACCTCGTTACCGGTATTGTTCTCTTTTCTCGTTCCCGTGTTCCGGCATCCCTGTGATCAAATCACCCTGTGTCTGGACAGACGATGATGGATACCGTAACACCGAGAGGGCCCAAAGATATCTCTCCATCGTCGGAGGAGCAAATCCCAATCTCGAGCTATCAAGTTACTTGACACACTTTTCCATGAACCCGTAAGCCGCCGTAATAGCCATCCATTTACGGATGACGTTTAACAAACCCCAAAGTTCATGAAGCAAGCATGAAGAAACTCGATACTATCATGGTCTAAGGAATTATGCAAACGTAAACCATCTCTGTGTTATAAACCATTAACTTATGACGAATGAATCTCATAGCATAACATCAATTCGGATCGATTCAACACAAATGTTCTTCTAACATTGTGCCCTCAAAATTGCCGGCATAGCCATGCCCATGATCAGGAAAACAGGATCATCATGCAATACTTGAGCCAGTCTTAGAGGCCAAACTAGGAATACATTTTACCATTTATTATTCCACACGTGCATATGAGTCTTCCTCCGAGCCTCGTGGTTATTGTAGACTCGAGAACCATAGCAGTTATAGCATGGAACATAAACCTAATTATGAACAGGGAGATAATCAATAACATTTATTATTGCCTCTAGGGCATAACTCCTACAGTTCTTTATAAAGATGTGGATCATCCCAGAAATAGCGTCTCAAATCATAAAAGAACTTTTTCTTTTGCTGATAAGTAAAACTAGGAGGTATAAACTTAGCAAAAATATAATTAGCATAATCTGCATACCAAGGAGTACTATGAGAAACATTAATAGCAGCTAGTTGCTCATCAGGAAAGCTATCATCAATAGGTTGTGGATCATCAAGCACATTTTCCAATCTAGACAAGTTATCAGCCACGGGGTTCTCAGCCCCTTTCCTATCAATAATATGAAGATCAAACTCTTGCAACAAAAGAACCCACCTGATAAACTTAGGCTTAGCATCCTTCTTTTCCATAAGATACTTGATAGTAGCATGATCAGTATGAATAGTAACTTTGGAATCAACAATATAAGATCTAAACATATCACAAGCAAACACAACTGCTAGAAACTCTTTTTCAGTAGTAGCATAATTCCTTTGGGTAGTGTCCAAAGTTTTACTAGCATAATGAATAACATTCAACTTCTTATCAACTCTCTGTCCTAGAACAGCACCAACAGCATAATCACTAGCATCACACATAATCTCAAAAGGTAAATTCCAATCAGGTGGCTGAACAATAGGTGCAGAAATTAAAGCTGATTTAAGAGTCTCAAAGGCTTCTACACAATCATCATCAAAAACAAAGGGAACATCTTTTTGTAAAAGATTGCTAAGAGGCCTAGAAATTTTAGAGAATTCTTTAATAAATCTCCTATAGAAACCAGCATGACCAAGAAAACTTCTTATACCTTTGATATCCTTAGGACATGGCATCTTCTCAATAGCATCAACCTTAGCTTTATCAACTTCAATACCTCTTTCGGAAATCTTGTGGCCCAAGACAATACCTTCATTAACCATAAAGTGGCACTTCTCCCAGTTCAAGACGAGATTTGTTTGTTCACATCTCTGCAAAACTCGATCAAGGTTGCTCAAGCAATCATCAAAAGAAGTTCCATAAACAGAGAAATCATCCATGAAAACCTCAACAATCTTTTCACAAAAGTCAGAGAAGATAGCAGTCATACATCTTTGAAAAGTAGCAGGTGCATTGCATAAACCAAAAGGCATGCGTCTATAAGCAAAAGTTCCAAAAGGACAGGTGAAGGTGGTTTTCTCTTGATCAGATTGTGCAACAGGTATTTGAGAAAAACCAGAATAACCATCTAGGAAACAAAAGTGTGTGTGCTTAGACAACCTTTCTATCATTTGATCAATAAAAGGTAAAGGATAATGATCTTTCCTAGTAGCTTTATTCAACTTTCTAAAATCTATCACCATCCTATAACCAGTTACTATCCTCTGAGGAATAAGCTCATTCTTATCATTAGGAACAACAGTAATGCCACCCTTTTTAGGAACACAATGAACTGGGCTTACCCATCTACTATCAGCTATGGGATAGATTATACCTGCTTCCAGAAGCTTTAATATTTCAGTTCTTACCACCTCTTTCATTTTCGGATTCAATCGATGTTGGTGGTCAACAACGGGTTTAGTATCTGGCTCCATATTAATCTTGTGCTGACATAGAGTGGGACTAATGCCCTTAAGATCATCCAGAGTATATCCAATAGCGGCACGATGCTTCCTCAAAAAATTTAGCAATCTCTTTTCCTCATGATCTGAAAGGTTAGTACCGATAATAACAGGATATATTTTCTTTTCATCAAGATAAGCATATTTCAAAGTATCAGGTAATTGCTTTAATTTGAAAATAGGATCACCCTTAGGTGGAGGAGGACCTCCAAGAGTTTCAACAGGCAAATTGTGCTTAAGAATAGGCTGCTGATTAAAGAAAATATTATCTATTTCATTCCTTTCATTCATATGCATATCATTCTCATGATCAAGCAAATACTGTTCTAAAGGATTAGTAGGAGGCACAGCAATAGAAGCAAGATCAACAATTTCATCTTTTCTAGGCAACTCTATATCATGGGGCTGTCTACGAAACTTAGAGAAATTAAACTCAGGAGACACACCACCAAAGTTGACACTAACAATTTCCTTAGCACAATCAATTTGAGCATTAACAGTATTCAAGAAAGGTCTACCAAATATTATTGGACAAAAATTATCTTGTGGAGATCCAAGAACAAGAAAATCAGTAGGGTATTTGATCTTACCGCACAAGACTTCAACATCTCTGACAATACCAAGTGGTGAAATAGTATTTCTGTCGGCAAGCTTAATAGTGACATCGATATCCTCAATTTCAGCAGGTGCAGTATCATTCATGATTTCTTGATAAAGAGTAAAAGGAATAGCACTGACACTGGCACCCACATCACATAAGCCATGATAACAATGATCTCCAATTTTAACAGAAATAACAGGCATGCCAACAACAGGTCTATTTTTGCCCTTAGGATCAGGACTAGCAATTCTAGATGCATTATCACAGAAAGAAATAACATGCTCATCTAATTCATCAACCAAAAGATCTTTAACTAAAGCAGTACTAGGTTCAACCTTAATTTTCTTGGAAGGTGTAGGTGTTCTAACATAACTCTTCCTAACCATAGAAGAAACCTTAGAGTGTTCCTTGATTCTAACAGGAAAAGGTGGTTTCTCAAAATAAGCAGTAGGAACAACTGGATCAACATTGTAAACAATAATTTTCTGTTCCTTAACCTCTAGGGGTTCTTCCTTAATTTCTTTAGGAGGATGGTATTTAAACCACTTCTCCTTAGGAAGATCAACATGTGTAGCAAAAGATTCACAAAAAGAAGCTACTATCTCAGAGTCAAGTCCATACTTAGTGCTAAATTTCTGAAAAGAATCGGTTTCCATAAAAGATTTAACACAATCAAACTTAAGATTTATACCTGACTCATTACCTTTGTCGACCTCCCAATCCTCATGGTTGCGCTTAATCTTTTCCAGAAGAACCCATTTAAATTCAATAGTCTTCTTCATAAAAGAGCCAGTTGAAGAAGAATCAAGCATAGTTTGATCATTACGAGAAATCCGAGCATAAAAGTTTTGAAGAATTATTTCTCTTGAGAGCTCATGATTGGGGCATGTATGCAGCATATACTTGAGCCTCCCCCAAGCTTGAGCGATACTTTCTCCTTCACCAGGCCAAAAATTATAGATATAATTCTGATCACGATGAACCAAGTTCATAGGATAAATTTTTTGGTGAAATTCCAATTTCAACCGATTCCAATCCCATGTGTCAGTGTCATCACATAGCCTATACCATGTCAAGGCCTTTCCCTCCAAAGATAAAGGGAATACTTTCTTCTTAGATCTGTCTCCAGATAAACCTGCAAGCTTAAACAATCCACAAATTTCATCCACATAGATCAAGTGCATATCAGGATGTTTAGTTCCATCTCCCGCATAGGGATTTGCTAGCAGTTTTTCAACCAAACCAATAGGAATTTCATAAGCACTATTTTTAGTAGACTCAATAGGTGGTGGAGAGGCAACTCTTGTTGTTTCCGGTCGAGGTGAAGATACCCCGAACAAGCCTCTCAACGGATTACTTTCCATAGTGACAAGTAGCAGTAAATTTCAGCACGTAACAAAAATGTTTCCTTACCAATTTCCACTTACCAAAGGCGCTTCACTCCCCGGCAACGGCGCCAGAAAAGAGTCTTGATGACCCACAAGTATAGGGGATCAATCGTAGTCCTTTCAATAAGTAAGAGTGTCGAACCCAACGAGGAGCAGAAGGAAATGGCGAGCGGTTTTCAGTAAGGTAATTTCTGCAAGCACTGAAATATTTGATAGCAAGATAATTTGTAACGAGTAACAAGTGACAAATGTAAATAAGTTGCAGCAAGATAGCCCAATCCTTTTTAGTGCAAAGGACAGACCGGAACAAGTACTTATAATGAGGCAAATGTTCTTGAGGACACATGGGAATTTCATCTAGTCACTTTCACCATGTTCATTTGATTCGCGTTCGTTACTTTGATGATTTGATATGTGGGTGGACCGATGCTTGGGTGCTGTTCTTACTTGAACAAGCCTCCCACTTATGATTACCCCCTCTCGCAAGCATCCGCAATTACGAAAGAAGAATTAA
Source organism: Elymus sibiricus (assembly GCA_039707655.1). Taxonomy (NCBI): domain Eukaryota; kingdom Viridiplantae; phylum Streptophyta; class Magnoliopsida; order Poales; family Poaceae; genus Elymus; species Elymus sibiricus. The sequence goes on along the minus strand of CM077666.1, from coordinate 128,374,915 downwards.
GACAAAGTCTAACCATAGCATTAAACGTGTGGATCCAAATCAGCCCCTTACGGAATAGCGCACAAACTGGGGTTTAAGCTTCTGTCACTCTAGCAACCCATCATCTAATTACTACTCCACAATGCATTCCCTTAGGCCCATAAATGGTGAAGTGTCATGTAGTCGACGTTCACATGACACCACTAAGAGAATCACAACATACATATCATCAAAATATCGAACGAATACCAAATTCACATGATTACTCATGACAAGACTTCTCCCATGTCCTCAAGAACAAAAGTAACTACTCACACATCATCATCATGTTCAAGATCAAAGAGGTATTGAATAACATAAAAGATCTGAACATTTAGTAATTCATCAAGTAAACCAACTAGCATCAACTACGATAAGTAATCAACACTACTAGCAACCCACAGGTACCAATCTGAGGTTTTGATACAAAGATTTGATACAAGAGATGAACTAGGGTATGAGATGAGATGGTGCTGTTGATGATGATGATGAAGATTGGTCCTCCCACGATGAGAGGGTTGTTGGTGATGACGAAGGCTTCGATTTCCCCCACCCGGAGGGAAGTGTCCCTGGCGGAATCTGCCCGCCGGAGAGCAAAAATGCTCCTGCTCTAGTTCCGCCTAGTGGCGGAGGCGCCTCGTCCCAAAAGTCTCTCTATAAAAGTTTTAGGGTAAAATGACTAATATACCAGAAGGAGGGAGCCGGAGATGGGCCAGGGGCCCCACATGGCACTTGGGCGCGCCCCAGGGGGGCGCCCAGGTGCCATGTGGGCACCTGGTAGCTCTCCTCTGGTAACTCTTTGGCCTAGTATTTTTTACATATTCCAAAATAAATCTCCGCTGAATTTCAGCCCATTTGGAGATGTGTAGAATAGGTATCTCTGCTGTAGCTTTTTCAAGCCCTGAAATCCAGCTGCCGGTATTCCCCCTCTTTGTGTAAACCTTGCATATTAAGAGAGAAAAGGCATTAGAAATACTCCATGAAGTGTTATATTGATTAAAAACTTCATAAATAACAGTAGGAAAACATGATGCAAAATGGACGTATCATTATCATGATCTGGAATCTTTGGCTTTAACTTCCTGAGCACTAGTGGCTCTTCATCAATTTCAGCCTCAGGCACTGGGGCCTTGTTCTTCTCACTGGCAGAGATGTTCCTGGTAGACCTCTTAGGTGTAGGAGCTTTGGGCTTGGACTTGGGCTTGGAGGGAGCAGCAGACATCATAGCATCGAACATAAGCTTTTGAGTCTTGGCAGGAGGTGCCTCAGCTGCTTGTTCCTCCTCCTCCTCATCATGATCATCAGCAACCATGGAGGGTTTGCCAATAACACGAGAAGTTGTCTTCCTCGGCCTTTTCTTCTTCTTGCCAGCATCAGCCTCTGCATCACTAGGCTCCTCCAGAGTGAATGTCATAGTTTCTCTTGGAGCAGTGGCTTTGTCATACTTGGACAGAGGTACTTTCCTCACAACAGATCTATCATTGGCACTTGGCCTGGTACTAGCAGATGTACCATATTCTTTCCTCAACATAGCCCTTTTCTTTGATGTGCCTTCACTGGCCACAAAATCTTCATCCTCATCATCTGAGTTCTTCTTCTTTCTGGTCCTTGTGGCAGCTTTGTGCAATTCAGGTGAGCTCCTCTCTCTCCTTCATAATAGCTTCCCTCAGGACTGGATCCTTCATTGAGATCCTCATGCTGCTCTGACATGTTCTGGCTGTCACTTGCACTTGACATCTTGCAAACAGACCTTGTGAATAGATAGGTATGGGCAGAGTAGATGAGTCATCCCAAAAGGCAGATGATTTTCAAAAATTTGAGTTCAAATCTTAGTTCTAGGTTTTCACAGAATGCATTTCGGATCTACCGAGTTGGTCATTTCGGTGATACCGAAGAACTCCATAGAACCAAAACACACCATTTCGGTCAGACCAAGATGTGGTTCGGTGTCTCCGAGTTGCTAGGGTTTCACTGAAATGTTACTTTCGGTCTCACCGATCAGCACTTCTCGGTGGCACCGAGACGTACTAGTGCAATGGCCAGAGCCAAATCGGTGACTCCAAAAATTCCTAATCGGTCGGTCCGAGATGCTTTCGGCTGAAACCTAAACCCAAAATCTTTGCTCGAAACTAATCTAAGGAATAATTCTGGTGGATAAAGAAGTTTCATTCGTAGCAAGATACATGGCAATTCCCTAGTGCAATGAATCGGAGAAAATGAAGCACGAGGGGGTCGAATCTCACCCTAACTTGGTGGAGATCCTCTACAGCGGCAACGGCGGAGAAGATTCCGTTGACGGCGGTGGATTCCGGCGGTGAGAGCACGCAGGAGACAGGGGCGACGATCTGAAGACCAAGGCGACGGTAGCAACGGGGCGTGGGGGTCGTGACGTTTGAAGAATTTTTCAACCGTATGGTCCGCAGGATATATATACCCGTGTGCTGTCGGTGGCACCGAATGGAACAAATCGGTGGCACCGAGACGTGTAACTGCTTGCAGTTATAGCAACTCGGTGACGTCGAGTTGGTCTAATTGATAGCACCGAGATGAAAACCTAGATCAATCTAAATAATTTTGGTTTGACCGAGTTTGAATGAGTTGGCCCAACCGAAATGCATAAAGAAGGTTTTGGAGGTCAGCCCTTTCAGATAGGTGGCTACGAGTGCGCCTCACCCGAAGGGTTCGAAAAAGACTTGTTCAATTTTGTGATGTAGCATGAAAAGAGTTTGAGACAAGAAAAGCATAGATAGCTAAAGAAGGTTCTTAGGCATTCCTGTACATCCACTTGGCCAGAAAAACCAAGACAATTAAAACAACAAATGGATGTCCTCGAATGAAGAATGCAAACCAACATGCTCACACAAAATAGCAAATAAAATATGTGTCAAACATGCACAACCAATTCTAGCATCTATCAAACAATTGGCGATGACTAGGTCATCTATATATGAGTATATTGACTTAGGAGTCAAATGAGAACATTTGATCATAGGTCATACTCATCGTTTAAGCACAAGTGGGGTTGCCACTTTTACATAAAGCATTAATGTGTTCACATCATTAGAGTTGCTTTAGCTCAATATTTAGAGCAAAGCTCCCCCTAGATGTGATATCCCCCAAAAGAGGGATGAACTAACCTTGGGTTTTGTCGATGATGGCTTCATGTAGATAGTGAAGATGTGGATGCTCAATGTTGATGTAGTCCATCATGAGTTTGGAGCAATCCATTGCAGTTTTGCACTTTCAATACCTACATGGGTTAGTCCCACAAGGAACATACAAGAACATCCATAGACATAAAGTGAATTCCACATATGGTGATGTCCATGAATGCATTGAGTTACCTTGTCCCTTGTCTTACCAACAATAGGGTTTGTGACTCCATGAACTAGTGCAAGATGTGAAAGTTGATTGCACAAATCCTTGCCAAAATGAATATGAGTGAAGTATGTTGGCGGAGTCACTCTCAAGAACACTCTAGTTCTTCTTCTTTGGGATCCACATCAACTTGATGGGAATCCTTGGAGTTGTAGTCGAACTTGATAAAGTAGAGCTTGAGTAGTCTTGAGAACCCACTTGACCATGGCTTTAGGTCTTTCTTCAAATGAGTCAATCTCTTCTTGAAGCTTGTCCTTGCCTTTTAGCTTGTGATCTTGTGGTGGAAGATCATCTTGAGCTTGTGTTCCCTTAAAAGAAGTGGGGTCATACTTCTCTTGTTGATGAACAAACTTTGTCTTGGGGTATTGAACTTCTTCCCATTCAACTTCCTTGGCATTGAACTTTCGTTCAAAACCAACACCTTGATTCTTCCAGTGCCTTCCTTGCTTGCGTACAATTTCCTCAAATTGCTTACTCCTGGTAAGACTTTTGTAAACACCTTTATCTATAATTTCCTTCAATAAGCTATTTTCTTGCTCAAGTGTAACTTGGCTAAGAGAATCATTAGTGGAATCAAGAGAATTACTAGAAGCAACAATATTGGATTTAGCATGATTATTGTTACTACTAGAAGAAGAATCTTTCTTGCTCTTGTTACTAGGTTTAACTTGTGGCATGTAAGTAGACAAGAGGAGATGTTTGGCAATGTAAGAAGAACTCTTCTTTCGAAGATCATCATTGATAGCTTTTAGAAACTCATGCTCTTGCTCTAAATTTAGCTTCTCGAAGCGTGGCTTCTCATGAGTTCTTAGGAGCTCTCTATGATCCTCTTGAGTTGTTTCATGAGCTAACTTAAGAATGTTTAGTTCTTTAGTTAGATGCTCAATCTCCTTCTTATCATTGTCATTCATTTCATCTTGATTAGCATGATTACTAGCAAGTTCATTATAGTTTTCATCACTAGTTTCGTCAACAAGTAAATCATCATTGATAACCCACAAGTATAGGGGATCGCAACAGTTTTCGAGGGTAGAGTATTCAACCCAAATTTATTGATTCGACACAAGGGGAGCCATCACGAGTATTAGCAGTTGAGTTGTCGATTCAACCACACCTGAAAGACTTAATATCTGCAGCAAAGTTTTTAGTAGCAAAGTAGTATGGAAGTAACGGTAACAGTGGCAATAGTAACAGTAGCAGTTTGTAGTGATTGTAACAGCAGTACGACAAAAGTAACTTAGCAAAGATCAATATGTGAAAAGCTCGTAGGCATTGGATCGGCGATGGATAATTGTGTTGGATAATATTCATCATGTAGCAGTCATAACCTAGGGCGACACAGAACTAGCTCCAATTCTTCAATATAATGTAGGCATGTATTCAGTATATAGTCATACGTGCTTATGGAAAAGAACTTGCATGACATCTTTCGTCCTACCCTCCCGTGGCAGCGGGGTCCATAGGGAAACTAAGGGATATTAAGGCCTCCATTTAATAGAGAACCAGAACAAAGCATTAGCACTTAGTGAATACATGAACTCCTCAAACTACGGTAATCACCGAAAAGAATCCCAATTATTGTCACCTTGGGGTGTGCGGATCATAACTCGTAATAGGTGTCTACAACTTGCAAGATCGGATCAAGAACACATATATATTCATGAAAACATAATAGGTTCAGATCTGAAATCATGGCACTCGGGCCCTAGTGACAGGCATTAAGCATGGCAAAGTCATAGCAACATGAATCTCAGAACATAGTGGATACTAGGGATCAAGCCCTAACAAAACTAACTCGATTACATGATAAATCTCATCCAACCCATCACCGTCCAGCAAGTCTACGATGGAATTACTCACTCCCGGTGGTGAGCATCATAAAATTGGTGATGGAGGAAGGTTGATGATGACGACGGTGTCGATTTCCACCCTCCGGAGCCCCGAACGGACTCCAGATCAGCCCTCCCGATGAAGAACAGGAGGTGGCGGCGGCTCCGTATGGTGAAACGTGATGAATTCTTCTCTATGATTTTTTTCTCCGCAAATAGGAATATATGGAGTTGGAATTAGGGTTGCCAGAGCTCCAAGGGGCCCACAAGCCTAGGGGGCGCCCCCAGGGCTTGTGGCTCCTGGGTGGTCCCCCTCGGGTATCTTTTTCCACCAATATTTTTTATTTATTCCACAAAAATTCTCCATAAATTTTCAGGTCAATCCGGGAACTTTGATTTCTGCACAAAAATAACACCATTGCAATTCTGCTGAAAACAGCGTCAGTCCGGGTTAGTTCCACTCAAATCATGCAAATTAGAGTCCAAAACAAGGGCAAAAGAGTTTGGAAAATTAGATATGATGGAGACGTATCAACTCCCCCAAGCTTAACCCATTGCTTGTCCTCAAGCAATTCAGTTGACAAACTGAAAGTGACAAAGAAGAAATTTTACAAACTCCGTTTGATCTTGTTGTTGCAAATATGTCTAGCCAATGTTCAGGTTTCAGCAAAGATTATGAACTAACCATATTCACAATAACACTTAGGTCTCACATTTACTCATATCAATGACATAACCAACTAGTGAGCAATAATAAAATATCTCGGATGACAACACTCTTTCAAAACAATCATGATATAATATGATGTGATGGTATCTCGCTAGCCCTTTCTGAGACCGCAAAACATAAATGCAGAGCACCTCTGAAGTTCAAGCACTGACTAGACATTGTAATTCATGGCAAAAGAGATCTAGTCACACTCATACTCAACATCAACTAATAACAACGCATATAAATGACAATAGTGCTCTCCAGCTGGTGCTTTAATGAGAAGATGATGACTCAACAATAAAAGTAAATGGATAGGCCCTTCGCAGAGGGAAGCGGAGATTTGCATAGGTGCCAGAGCTCGAAGCTTTTAAAACAGAGATGAATATAATTTTGAGAGGCATGCTTTCATTGTCAACATAACAACCGAGAGATCTCACTATCTTCCATGCTAGACACATTATAGGCGGTTCCCAAACAGAATGGTAAAGTTTTTACTCCCCCTCCACCAACAAACACAAGCCATGGCTAGCCGAATCCACGGGTGCCCTCCATACCAACAATAGCCCAGGGGAGTTTTGTTTCATTATTATATTTTGATTTGATTTTGATCATAGGACTAGGCATCCCAATTACCAGCCACTCTCTCGTGAATGACAAGTGAATAAACACTCATCGTGAGAATAACCCACCTAGCATGGAAGATACTGACAGCCCCCAGTCGCTACATGAGCGATTCGGGCATACAAAACAGATTATTATTTGAAGGTTTAGAGTTTGGCACATGCAAATTTACTTGGAACGGCAGGTAAATACCGCATATAGGTAGGTATGGTGGACTCATATGGAATAACTTTGGGTTTAAGGAAGTGGATGCACAAGCAGTATTCCCGCTTAGTACAAGTGAAGGCTAGCAAAGAGATTGAGAAGCGACCAACTAGAGAGCGACAACGGTCATAAACATGCATTGAGATTAATCAACATTGGATGCAAGCATGAGTAGGATATAAATCACCATGAACATAAATATCGTGGAGGCTATGTTGGTTTTGATTCAACTACATGCCTGGACATGTGCCAAGTCAAGCCACTTGAATTATTCAGAGGAGGATACCATCCTACCATACTACATCATAAACATTTTAAAATGCATGTTGGCACACAAGACAAACCATTATACACTCCTAGATAATTAAGCATGGCATGAGTAACTATAATCTCTAATTGTCATTGCAAACATGTTTCATTCATAATGGGCTGAATCAAGAACGATGAGCTAATCATATTTACAAAAACAAAATAGGTCGAGTTCATACCAGCTTTTCTTCATCTCAATCACTTCATCAAATATCGTCATTATTGCCTTTCACTCGCACGACCGAATGATGTGAATAATAATAAGAGTGCACATGCATTGGACTAAGCTGGAATCTGCAAACATTTATTCAAAGGAGAAGACAAGGTAATATGGGCTCTTTGTTAGATCAACAATAATGCATATGAGAGCCACTCAACATTTTCATCGTGGTCTTCTCCTTACGACCCAAAGAAAAAGGAAAAGAATTTCAAAGAAACACACTGAAATATATTTTTGAGTTTTTGTTTTTCTGGAAGAAAGCAAATTAACGAAGGGAAAACAAAAACGAGAAAAACTATTTACACGGGAAAGCTCCCAACAAGCATAAGAAGAACGAGAAATCTTTTTGGGTTTTATTTTAATATTACAACCAATTAAACTAGAAAGAAAAACTAAAAATAAACGAGAACTATTTTTTTGGATTTTCTCAAATTTTTCAAACACACAAGAAGAAAGCAAGAAAAATAAAGTAACATGGATAATACAATGAAAAAGGATGAGCACCGACAACTGGAATGAATGTGTGATGCATGAATGTAATGTTGGTGAGAGATACGTATTCCCCCAAGCTTAGGCTTTTGGCCTAAGTTGGTCTATGGCCACTGCTGGCCCGGATAATATCCAGAGTTGTAATTGGGGTTGTACTCGATTGCAGCTGCCACCGCCTGGCGAGCTGCCTCGTGGAGGCGAACGGTCTCCCTCGCCCTCTCATACTCCTCTGCCTCCTCTCTGAGTATAAAATATCTTTGTTTTACCTGAAAGTCAAAGAAAGTAGGAGCGGGAAGCGTAATATGGACGACACGGCTCCTGACAAAGATTAGTCTGTGCTGAAAAGGCAAGTCGCCCCTCTCAAGAAACTGGAAACGCTCCATAGCATCATAATCAAGAAAAGAAGGTGGCAATTGAGCATCATTTTCTCTTATTGGGACCCCAAGATAATTAGCTAAACGAGTGGCATAAATTCCATCAAAGAAATCTCCATCTAGAGCATTATTATGTAACCGACGTGCAATGATAGCCCCCAAATTATATTGTTTATCATTCATTACCGCGCTCTTGAGGACACTCAAATCAGGAGAGCAAAGGTGGCTATGATCGTGTTTACCGTTGATGCATCTTCCTATAAAGAGAGCAAAATAATGTAAAGCAGGAAAGTGAATGCTCCCTATAGTAGCTTGTGTTATGGTTCTAGTTTCGCCCACAGTGATGCTAGCAAGGAACTCAACGCAATCAGATCTACGAGGTTCAGTATAAATGCCCCATTGCGGAATTTTGCAAGCTTCATTAAATTCTTCTAGGTCCATGCGAAATGATTTATCATATAGATCAAATAAAACGGAATGTGTATTGTGATGGACTGAATACTCAAATCTCCGCACAAAGGAATCAGTAAGGTTGTAGTATTGCAAACACTTATCTGACACGAAGTCCGTCAGGTCGGCGTTGTGCACGTACATATCAAACTCTTCCTTGAAACCTGCACGAGTCATGAAGTGATCCGACGGCCATTCGCAAGGTCGCACTAGATCTTCCCGCGGTGGTTCAAGGTCCGGCTCACGTATCGCGAGTCTTGGGGATTTCTTCTTTTTCGAGGAACCACCTTGGAACATTTTCCTAAACATTTTCCTCCTCTGAAAAATTTCTGAAATTTTTAGTGACTCAAAATAAAAGTGAACCAAACTCAACAAAATCTATAGCAACTACTCCCACAAGTGTCTAGAAGCTATATCATGCAACAAAACTACTTTGAACCATATAAATTTGACATGCAAGCTCAAGAACATGGTCACCACAGCAGCAAAAATTTGCAATATACAAAGCACTAGAACAAAACTAATTGGACCATTGGAGGAGTCACATACCGAAGAACAATCCCCCAAAACAGTTTCGAAAACGGAGCTCCGAGCAAGGAGATCGAAAATGGTAGCAAGATGAGCAAGAACACGGGTTTGAGCAAGGGTATGATTTTTTCTGGAGGGAGACGAAGTGCATGGATGGCTGGAATAAGTGAGGGGGGCTACGTGGGCCCCACAAGCCTGCATGGCGCGCCCGGGGGGTGGGCGCGCCCTGTGAGATTGTGGCTCACAGGTGCACCCCCCCGGGGTGTGCTCAGTGCCAAAAATTCTCAAATATTATAGAAAAATCATATTAAATTTTTAGGGAATTTGGAGAACTTTTATTTTCTGGTCATTTTTTATTTCACGAATAATTCAGAAAACAGTAAAATAATAGCATTTCTACTTTATTAATTCTAAATAACAGAAAGTAAAAAGTAGCTACAGAAAGTTGTGCCTCCTTAAAAATGCAGGAGAGAAGAAATATAAATGCTACAGCAACACCAAACCAGTTTCATTAGATTAGATTTGTCATAAAATATATTTTTAGATTATACTCCCTCCTATTCAAAATATGTGTCGCGGTTTTGAATTGGGATTAGTTCAAAACTGCGACACCTATTATGGATCAGAGGTAGTATATATTTGATATTGTAGATATAAACACATTTTTTTCTGTATACTTGGTCAAACATCAAAAGGTCTGACATAGGACAAATCTAGAACTTCCAAGTCACAAAAGTTTTTAATCTGAGAAGCGCATAACTTCATAGCCGAAAATGCTTTGTCAATGAGCTCCGGAAGATCTTCTCCAGACAAGTTTATTCCAAAAAGATTTGGCAGCTAATCAGAGTAAAAGCACTTCATTTGCAGGCACTGTTCCAAAGCAGGGAAACCATACAAGATCTCTACAATACATCTGCGGTACCCAGTGCAGCTGCAAAATACAATGCACAGGTGCCTCATGTAAACATGACGGTTGTACCAGAATTACATCCACAGGGAAAGCAAAACGGATATCCAAACGAGCAAACGAGCGCCACCGTGCGGAAGAGCTACCCCTTGGGATGAAACTAGTCGTCATCCTTGTAGGGGTATTCCTCTGGGACTTGCTTGGTGAGCTTCACCCGCATCTCGTAGGCATCATCCCCGCGAAGCATATCACGGACCCATGTAACCTCCGTCTTCATGGAAACCTGCACCGCAACATCAATTAAACTTGATCAGCGAATGGTAAATGACTTCTGAAACTGGTACGATCACAGCACTGGGGTCACAATTCTATAAATATCACATAAGCTGGTAATAGACTGTTTCACTCGAACACTTTAACTAGCAGAAGTTGGAACACAAGTTTATAATACTTCATACTGCACAAGTTGGCCACTGGTGGTTCCATGCAACAGTGGATTACAGACATTCAGCATGATATGCCTCAAGATATGGATATCAAGAACATGCAATTCTCAAGTGGAAATGGTGTACATTATTCTGCAAGTTGTTTAGTCTTTTAATGTCAGTTTCACAGAATAGAATAGCATGAGGTCAGAGATCCCAGCCCCATCTTATAGATTATTTATCCTTATACAGTTTAACAAGAGAAATTATAAAAGATAGTAGCAAAAGAAGACGGACCATTTCCAGTGCTCCTCTGATAACTCCACTCAACACATTGCAATACTGAAGGCCTTGGCAAGTATCAGGAAGCTCAACGAAATCTACAAGTGGGTTGTCCTCCAATACAAAGCTGCATGTCGTACCCTCAGCATCCCAATTGGTTACAGTCGCAGTCACACCCAAGAACATTTTGAACCCAAGCTGGTTTGGAAAGGAAAAAAAAAAAGAGAGATTGTCAGAGCATAAAGCCATAAGGAAGATAAGCAGAAGGGCGAACCAGCTAAGGGGTGAGTTTGATTGTTCTAGGAAGCAAACAAGTGTTGAACAACTTGAAAATATGGTAGTAAGTCTTGGGCCTTCGATTAATGAACAAGTTGAGGTGTATAGAGAAAATGAGCTTAATGCACTACACACAGAATCTGCATAAGAGAGGGCGTGGAATGTCCCTGAATGGTGCATAGCTACTGTAGCAGTAAAGAATGCTATCAATGGACAAAACATGGCTAAGTATCTGCATCTCATAAAATTGAAACCACTGTTATAGAGTGGTAAAAACTGCTACACTGTCGACTTACGGTGAAGAAAAATGACTAAATAAACATATGAATACATTTTGTCTTACAAATCTAGGTACTTCCTGGCCTCTCAAAACATTTTGTCTTACAAGTCTAGTTAATATGAATACAGGTAAAAAGAACTTGAAAATATGCATGCATTATTTTTGTGCTAATCTCGACCAAAGAATAGGAAGTTTGGCAAAGGACCTTTGCTATAGTATCAGCAGTCTCCTTGAAGTCAGCACAGTTTGATACATTTGACTTGGCTAAGAATTCATCGACCAACCGAGTTCCAATATTGTAACCCCTGAATATTAAAGAAGATATAACACCTAAGCAAGGCTTCCCAAGCAAAGTTAAAACACAGCAATTGTATTAATAGCTGCCAGCAAGCCTGAGAATTAATTCACTAAATAAGCTACATAAACCAGCAACCATAGTAGGAGACACATTGAGCGTTCATATGTGATTCACTTCCGAAGCAAAAGTTAAAATAGAGCAAACATAGTAATAACTGCCAGCAAGCCTTGAGAGTTAATTCACCACATAAGCTATAACCAGCAACCATAGTAGGAAACATATCAATAATTCATATGTGATTCACTTTCATGTCCCGCCGTCCCTCTTTCCTCTACAAGTGATGCATGGCTATAATTCTTAAATGTGCTAGATCCATGCTCCTTGATTCAGTTCAAAAGAGGAACAAGTTTGGAGAGCTGGAGTCATTGCAATTGGACATATCCCCCCCCCCCCCCCCCCCCCCCCCCCACATTGAACAATGGAACGTAAATGATGTGTTGCCACACCAACAATGACAACACCAGGAGTTGTATATAATCCGGGTTGTGTAAATCCCTTCAATCGAGAAGTTGATACAAGATCACCAAAATAACTTCTGTTCACAGACTAAACGAACATTAGTCAATTAGGGTGAGAAGTGCATAGCTACATCTATTTGGATTCTCATCCTCGGGATATTGCAGCTAGCTCACAGTTAAACCCTCACACGTGATCCCTAGGTAAAAGAACAGCAAATTCTCAGATTCTCACTTCCAGATCTGATCCCTCAAATGGACCCTCATCAGACAACAGCAGTTTCTAAATTTGCCTAGAAACTTGAGGTAGATGAACTAAGAAAGCGGGCGTACATCTGATCGAGCTGCTTGTTGACCTCCTCGACCTCTTCGAGATCCGTGAGCAGCTGCCGCACGATGGCGCCGTACGTGAGCGTGAAGAGCTCGGCGTTCTGCAGAACAACACAACCAGATCAGCGCGGGGTGCAGATGTACGGGCGGACAGGGGGGGCTGTGGTTTGGAAGCTTACCACGCGCTCGACGCTGGCGAAGAGGGCGTCGCCGGACTTGGGGGTCGTGAGAGGCGGCATCGCCGAGATCGGGGCCGGTGGCGGGCGAGAGAGATCAGAGGAGAGAACCACTTGCAGAGTCGCCGGTCTAATCGAGAAATTGGGTTATAGGCCGGTTTGGGCTTGTCCTTTTTGTTTTGCGGTGAAAGTTTGGGCTTAGGCTTGCCAACTGTATAGCCCATTGGCCCCTAAAAGAGTAGAACGGCCCATTCTTTCCCACTAAGAAAATAAACTAGAGGTTCCCTTTTAAAGCAACAATGATCTTTCCATAATTCTAAAAAAACAGTGATCTTTCCATTTTCCCAAAGAAAAATCAATGATCTTTCCCTTAAAAAAAACATTGTGATTTTGTGGAATATAAGCGAAGATATACGGATGGAACTAAAACTAGCAAACAATAAAATTCCCAGATAAAACCAAAAGTTACATCGATACCTCTCTTATCGTTATGGCTAGTTCCATCTTTCGCGCACTGATGTCCTACAAGCTTCTAGTGACTTAGTGAGAAACCTGTATGACCAAATCTACAAAAGATGCATCAAATTCAAAGGCATTGAAGTGAGCCTTTGCCGATCACAGATTTGATCGCTTTGGATTTTTTTTCCTTGCCTACACATAGCTTTGGTCTAATATGACTTTGCTATTTGCCGGCGTGTTTTTGTGTGCGTGTGTTGGGGTTGGTTGTGTACATCCTAGTTATACAAAGGTTCTTTATAAGCCCTTCAATTTTTTTTGGCGTACGAACAAACCAATCTGATGTAAAAGCACGTGAAAAAACACAATATAAACTTGAGACATGAATGTCGCCACCACCGCGAAGAAAGGCCAACTTATCCCCCCCCCCCCCCCCAACTGAACCAAACACTATTGATTTGGAAAAGAAAAAGTAACCAACTTCATATTGTATCAAAAATCCTAATATGTTAGGATATAATTATTTCATAAGGGTGGGTCCCATAATGGCATACATGGCTTGTGATGTGAAAAATGTCAAGTCGATGGAGTCAACAAGTCAAATAGATGGTAAAAGATGAAAAGAAGAAAGAAGGGTAGGCATAGGAAGAAAGAAGTCTACCTAGTCGTTGACGTTCAAGAATTAACTTTTGACTAGGGGGTATCCTTAATAGTGTGGTCAGAAATTAGTGAGGGTGTGTACGACGGCCTTTTGTCGAAGGTCGTCGTACATTCGACAAAGTGACACAACAACGTTTTTTTAAATAGGTTCAACCGCCTTGTGGGTACGCGACCTACGTCCTATGGGAGGGTCGTCAAGAGTAGTGCCCGAGGCACATGGCACTTGGAGTGCGTCCGTTTCTGGAGTCCAACGACTCTCGACTAGTCCGGGCCTTACTAGGTTCCTCAGACTCTGAGCTCGGCCTCCGTTTGCCCTCCTGGAGGGGCTTGGAAGGGGAGAGTGACCCTCCACTTGAGTGTATTCAAGTGACAGTGAGTGGGTTACATGCCCAGTGGGGAGTTTATATAACCTAGGGGTCCTTTACAAATGATCAAGACTACCCTTGAAATAAGGACGTGGGAGGGTAGAACTAGGTAATTTTTGGTCTTTGACTCGTGCTCCTTGTTAGGCTAGAAGGTGGGATGTGGCCCATTAGGGGAGAATCCCTACACAATGAAGTGGCTTCTTTGCTCGGACTTGAGCCTCTTTGCTCTCTTACCTTCTCCTCTGACTTATTCTTTTTTATGTGGTCTTCCTCCTTTGACTTGTTGACCATGAAGCCTTGTTTGGATTTCCATTGACCTGAGTATTATTCTTGGACCCACAGGGGGTGACTTCGACTATTTTTGACTGCCTTGACATGTGTTGACTACTTATGTGGCACTCCTTGTGGGATAGGGGTGAGACTTTCAGGATGCAAGAGTCCCTTGAGTCGGAGTTATCAAAGTCCTCTTTGTGGCTCCGGGTCAATGAACTTGGCCTAGAATACTTCTTCTTGATGTTTTGCTTTTGTTGATGGTTGTCAATCCCTAACAGATGCTCGATGAGCTTTGATGATGTCTGTCGGCGGTGGAGGCCAAGGCGAGGTATTCATGGGGGGGCAAGAAAGGCGATATCTTAACTTGAGTCCCTCGTGACCATCATCTGGGGAAATTCGTGTATCTCCTTGTGAATTCTATTTCAATTCTCTAGAAATATCCAGCAGGAATATGGGACCTTTCAGAATCGAGAAATATCCACAAGCATATCCACGAACCTCGATGACACCGGAGAGGAACGATATGTCCGATAGAGCGAAATTATACCGCTCTGATCCCACGAGGTTGACTGACACAACTCGTCTAACACTCCTTGCATGTGGAGCATTCTCCTGCTGCCTCCACCATCGGCCAAGCGAAAAGCCCAAATCGAATGCACCACCAATGACACCGTGCTCACCAAATCGCTACCCGCTCTTGATCAACCACACCGCTGCTAACCCGATGCTCCCATCAGAAGACTCGACTCCAAGGCAATGCTTCCAACGAAGTAATTGTCGGTGTCAAAACCAGCAGATCTCGGGTAGGGGGTCCCGAGCTGTGGATCTTGGATCAATGGGGAACAGGAAACAGGGGACACGAAGTTTACCCAGGTTCGGTCCCTCTCTAAGAGGTAAAACCCTACGTCCTGCTTGATTATATTGGATGTGTATGATGATTACAGAGTTGATCTACCTCGAGATCAGATGAACTAAACCCTAGGTGGGTATGTCTACGGTTGTTGTTCTACTCCCCTCTACGGACTAAACTCTCTGGTTTATATAGACACCAGGGGTCCTAGGGTTACACATTATCGGTTACAAGGAAGGAACAATCCTGCCGAAACACCTATTCTTGCCTTGGAGTGCACATCAAGATAAGATTTCCTGTCCGGACACGGGGTCGATCCTCTGTTTGATCTTCAATGCGGCCCAACAGTCCGACCCACACAAGCTAGGCTGGACACTTGGGGACCCCCTAGTCTAGGACTCCCTCAGTAGCCCCCGAACTAGCCTTCAACGACGATGTATCCGGAATCCCATATTGTCTTCGGCTTTGCAAGGCGAGTTCCTTCTTTCCCGAATCCTGAGAGCATATACTGTAGAAAAAAGCCTCAAGGTTGGCTGTTTCGAGTTCGGCCAGGATATGATTCAGGTTGTGATCGGATCCGAACTATCTGTATAACCCAGACCTTGAAGGCCAATCGTCCGAGTGGGAACAGTATCTTTTTTCTGACAACTTTTTAACGAAAGTTCACAACTGGTCTTAAACACTGAACCGTTGCGCACACTCGATTCGCGGTTCGAGGCTGAGTCTCCATTGGCACGTCCCATCAATGTGGAGATCATACCTGTCCTTTACGGGATATTATCAATGATTTTGGTTAACCCAACCGCGCATAATGTCACGATTTTATCGGGAAGAGGCAAGGTCCCCGGCGCAGTAAAAGGACTCTTGGCATTTTGACTGCCTATAAGAAGGGAAAAAGGTATCTCTTTTCCTTTCACGCCTTCATCCCCTCGCCTTTGCTTCCCAATCTCTCAAAGCTCCAGCGCCCAAAGCTTTCCCCACTCCAACTCCCGCAGCTCAACCATGGCCGGATCCGGTTCCAAGGGCAAGTGGGAGGCCTCGTCCGTCAATAACCGTGACATCGAGGACCTCAAGCACGCCGGCTATCTCTCGGCCAACATCGTCCACCGGCCGCCGGAGAAGGACCAAATCATCCCCACGCCTAGGCCTGGGGAGCGGGTTGTATTCGTCTCTCACTTCGTCCGGGGACTCGGCTTCCCGCTCCACCCCTTTGTCAGGGGACTCATGTTCTTCTACGGGCTAGATTTCCACGATCTAGCCCCGAACTCCATCCTGCACATCTCGGCCTTCATAGATATCTGTGAGGCCTTTTCGTGGATCCCGCCACACTTCGGCCCGTGGCTGAAGACCTTCATTGTCAAGCCGAAGGTGGTCGATGGTCAGCAGGTGGACTGCGGAGGGGCCATGGTAAGCAAGCTTACCCGAGTCATGTGGCCGGAAGGCACCTTCATCGACACCGTTAAAATTTGGCAAAAAAAATGGTTCTACATCACCGAACCCCGCGGCCCAACTTGGGCCGCGGCTCCCGCCTTCAGATCCGGACCCCCTATGAGGCTCACTTCATGGAACGAGAAGGGCCTCGACTGGGGGTCACGCACCAAATTGACCGTGCTCAAAAAGCGCATCTCCAATATTGTGTTAGCGAAGACGGCGCTGACCAATGTGGTTCAGGTCATGCTCCATCGCCGCCTCCTGCCATGCCAACTTCGGGCTTCCCCAATGTGGGCTTACAAGCCCGAAGACCCCAAGACTGTGCAGCACTTCTACAGCACCACACATGAAAATTTGTGGAAAGTGTTGTTCAAGTCACAAAAGGAGTGGCCGGCGGAGGAAGAAGACATCGGGCTTGACGCCGCTACCCTTGCCAAAGAGGTAATCAAATCTCATCCGTATTCTAATCCGGACACATGCTATAGTTCGGCAATCATCCTAACCCTTCCCTCCTACTACAGAACTGGCTGGCTAAAGCAGAGCGGATTAACAGTCTGGCTCCGCTGCCCGAAGACCCCAAGACAGCTCTGCTGTCCAAGATGCTGGTGCCGACGCCCACAAAGAAGGAGAAGCCGAAGAAGAAGAATATGGGGGAGGCCAGAGATGGCCTCCGCTCAAGGGGTCCACCGGACACTCGGTCCGGGGAGACCCGTGCTCCCTCAACCCACGAGGAAGAGGAAGCCGAGGAAGGGGAGGAGAGCGACTCCTTCCACACGAGGAAGAGGGCGGCATCCACAGACATCGAGGAGGTCCAGCCTCCCGCCCCCAAGAGATCATGCAGGCCAAAGCTGATCCTGCGAGACAGCTCGGGCTCCGATGCGGAGTCCGTAGCGTCCGAAGAGGTTCCCCAACGGAACCTTAGGGTCAAGCCCCCGGCCAAGAGGTATGAATCCGAAGACCCTTCATGGTACTTTTATTTTTTAGTTCGTTACTGACCGCACATACGCCATATCGTAGCCCTCTGCGTGAGGTTCCCGATGACCGTGTGTCGGAGGGAGACTCTCCGCCAGCTGAACTGGCGGAGAGTGGGATGGCATCGCGCTCCCCACCCCCTACGGCCTTGGGCGACACCGAGGAGGTGCTGTCTCAACAGGCACCTCCCAGCCAAGAGACGGCGGACGGGGCTGACGAAGCCATGGCTGAGGCGCACACCTCGGCCGCCGAAGACCAGGGGAGAAATCCCCTCTGGCAAGCAAAGAAGGGGAGCCCGACCAGTCCGGGCCAATCCCGAAGACAGTCCCGAAGCCCTCAAGGTCTCCGGGGCTGACAGTTTCGTCCCCCGCCAGAGAGGGGACGAGGGTTCCATCCCCGGCACAGCCCTCCACAGAGCAGGTGGCAACTGGGCGGCCGGACACCCTGGAGGAGGCACTGAACAGTGCCTCCATCCTGGAAGAACACCGTGCCCTGATGGGCATGGTGATGAAGAGGATTCAATCCGCTAGCAGCGGATTGAAGGACGCTTTCGACGGCCTTCTAACAGGCTTCGAGGTGAGCGATGTAATGCGTTGTTATTACTAAAAAGTAAATTTTTATGCCGTCTTTATATACAGTAGCCCCCGAGGCTCTGTCTGGTTTAGGAAAACCGGACAGAGGATTGAAAATCTTGTACTATGGGGACTTAGCGAGTGTATCTTGATATTACAGGCTTCCTCACTGGCTGCGGCTTCTAACACCGCGGAGATGTCCGAGCTAAATCGGAAGCTCCGAGTTGCCGATGAGGAGCTCGACCGCGTCAACAAGCGCTTCGAAGAGACGCAAGGTAAGCGTGACCGAAATCTTTGAAGTTCGGAAATCATTTAAAGTGCTCAGGTTTAGATCCTGATTTGTTATGTCGATTTTGATTATAGCCGGCGCCTCGAAGGTCGAGAGCCTCAAGGCCGCACTAGAGGAGGCCAAGAAAGAGGCTGCAGCTGAGAAGGCGGCTGCCGATCTATTGGCGGAACAAGCTGCTCGGAGCCAGCACGAGGCGCGAGTGGCCGAAGTGGAGCAGGACCTCAAGGATGCCATCACAAAATGTGAGACCCTTGAGCAGAAGAGCGTGGACCAGTCCACGGAACTCTCCAAAGTGGGCAAAGAGGCCGAGGAGGCGCGGACGGAGTCCCGGAGCGCTCGCGAAGAGCTCCACAAAGTGAAACAAATGGCGGCTGGTAAGCCTTATTTATTGCAGAGTGTATTCGGAGGTCAGCAGTACGCGTTACTCACCCGAGTATGGCGCTCTCTGATGACCCACAAGTGTAGGGGGTCAATCATAGTCCTTTCGATAAGTAAGAGTGTCGAACCCAACGAGGAGCAGAAGGAAATGACAAGCGGTTTTCTATAACGTAATTTCTACAAGCACTGAAATAAGCGGTAACAGATAGTTTGGTAGCAAGATAATTTGTAACGAGTAACAAGTAACAAGTGTAAATAAAGTGCAGCAAGATAGCCCAATCCTTTTGAGTGCAAAGGACAGGCCGGACCAAGTACTTATAATGATGCAAATGTTCTTGAGGACACACGGGAATTTCATCTAGTCACTTTCACCATGTTCGTTCGATTTGCGTTCGCTACTTTGATGATTTGATATGTTGGTGGACCGGTGCTTGGGCGCTGTTCTTACATGAACAAGCCTCCCACTTATGATTACCCCCTCTCGCAAGCATCCGCAACTATGAAAAGAGAATTAAGACAAAGTCTAACCATAGCAATAAACGTGTGGATCCAAATCAGCCCCTTACGGAATAGCGCATAAACTGGGGTTTAAGCTTCTGTCACTCTAGCAACCCATCATCTAATTACTACTCCACAATGCATTCCCTTAGGCCCATAAATGGTGAAGTGTCATGTAGTCGATGTTCACATGACACCACTAAGGGAATCACAACATACATATCATCAAAATACCGAACGAATACCGAATTCACATGATTACTTATGACAAGACTTCTCCCATGTCCTCATGAACAAAAGTAACTACTCACTCATCATCATGATGTTCAAGATCAGAGGGGTATTGAATAACATAAAGGATCTGAACATTTAGTAATTCACCAAGTAAACCAACTAGCATCAACTACTAGAAGTAATCAACACTACTAGCAACCTACAAGTAACGATCTGAAGTTTTGATACAAAGATTGAATACAAGAGATGAACTAGGGTTTGAGATGAGATGGTGCTGTTGATGATGATGATGAAGATTGGTCCTCCCACAATGAGAGGGTTGTTTGTGATGACGAAGGCTTCGATTTCCCCCTCCCGGAGGGAAGTGTCCCCGGCGGAATCTCTCCGCCGGAGAGCAAAAGTGCTCCTGCTCTAGTTCCGCCTCGTGGCGGCGGCGCCTCGTCCCGAAAGTCTCCCCATAAAAGTTTTAGGGTAAAATGACTTATATACCAGAAGGAGGGAGCCAGAAGTGGGCCAGGGGCCCCACATGGCACTTGGGCGCTCCCCAGGGGGGGCGCCCAGGTGCCATGTGGGCACCTGGTGGCTCTCCTTGGTAACTCTCTGGCCCAGTATTTTTTATATATTCCAAAATAAATCTCCGTGAAATTTCAGCCCATTTGGAGATGTGCAGAATAGGTATTTCTGCTGTAGCTTTTTCGGGCCCTGAATTCCAGCTGCCGGCTTTCTCCCTCTTTGTGTAAATCTTGCATATTAAGAGAGAAAAGGCATTAGAAATACTCCATGAAGTGTTATATTGGCAAAAACTTTATAAATAACAGTAATAAAACATGATGCAAAATGGACGTATCAACTCCCCCAAGCTTAGACCCCGCTTGTCCACAAGCGAAAGCCGAAAACGAAAAACATGCCCACATGCTTAGAGAGAGAGGTGTCGATAAAAATAAAATACGGACATAGAAGCATCATGAACAATATCATAACAGCAACAAGCATTATCATAAACTTCTCATGAGCAAGTAACAATTCACCACAATATTGAAGTATGAAGCATAAACTTTCTTGAAAACTAACAAACTATGTTCTCAGTCAACAATGCAATTGCAATTCATCGTACTTTCAGGAAGGGTCACGTGTAGGAGCCTTTTGGCAAGTCCACATACTCAACTATCATTTAGTCTTTCATGATTGCTAACACTCACACCATACATATGGAGCATCAAGTTTCAGCCGGACACATAGAAAGATAGGGCTTAAAGGTTTGCCTCCCAACGTATTCACCTCAAGGGTGATGTCAACAATAATAACTCATGCTCACCCACATTCAACTGGATATATGTGCCTAGATCTTTCCCCACCACATGATGTTTGCCAAAGAGTAAAATAAAAAGGAGTAGAGGGAATAACTTTGACTCTTTGCATAAAAGTAAAAGATAGGCCCTTCGCAGAGGGAAGTAGAGGTTGTCATGCGCTTTTAGTTTTGGATGCACTAACTCTTAATGCAAAGGAACGTCACGTGATATTGCCCCTTGTGATAGCAACCTTTATTATGCAGTCTGTCGCTTTTATTCTTCACCATCACAAGTTCGTACCACGCTTATTTTCCCTTACAATAAAAGATCATACATATTTAGGAGCAATTTTTATTGCTTTATTGCACCGATGACAACTTACTTGAAGGATCTTACTCAATCCATATGTAGGTATGGTGGACTCTTATGGCATGAGTTTGGCTAAAGGGTTTTGGATGCACAAGTAGTATTTCTACTTAGTGCGGAATTTTGGCTAGCAAAGATATTGGGCAAGCACCACATGTTAGAGGATCCATGACAATATAACTTCTATGTGAATATGAACAAACATAACTCATTACATTGTCATCCTTGTCCAACATCAACCGTTTGACATACAATACTTAATGGGTGCTCACAATCACAAAAGATGTCCAAGATAGTATATTTGCATGTAAATCTTCTCTTATTAACTTTTTCATGCAATTGCACCATTGACCAATGCTATGTTTGTCAACCTTCAATAAATTTTACCGCTTATACTTTTCTTTATGTGATGTCATTACTCACCATAAGATTGGCATATGATATTTTCCATTCTTTTCATTGCTTTTGATTGAAACATAAAAGTAAAGAAGCAAAACTCAAACTACTCTTTATTATATAACTCTCACTCGATTACATAGATAGACAGATCACGAAACTAACACTCGAAGATAGATCATACCAAACTTTTATTCTACTAAATCAGGAAATACTAAGGATCGAACTGAAAATAGGTAAAGATAATAAAAGTGATGGTGATACGATACCGGGGCACCTCCCCCAAGCTTGGCACAAGCCAAGGGGAGTGCCCATACCCGTGTGATCAAGCCTCCTCCTTTGGTGATGGTGGTGATGATGTAGTGATAACCCATAAGTATAGGGGATCGCAACAGTTTTTGAGGGTAGAGCATTCAACCCAAATTTATTGATTCGACACAAGGGGAGCCAAAGAGTACTTGGAAGTATTAGCAATTGAGTTGTCAATTCAACCACACCTGGAGACTAAATATCTGTAGCAAAGTGATTAGTAGCAAGATAATATGATAGTTTGATAGCAAGTAACCAAAGTAGCAGTAGTAACAGTAATAGTAGCAGATTTGTAGCAAGTGTAACAGTAGCAACAACGATAGTAACTTAGCAAGCAGCAGTATGTGGAAACTCGTAGGCACTGGATCGGTGATGATGTACGTGTGTTGGATGATATCGATCATATATTAGCCATAACCTAGGGCGACACAGAACTAGCTCTAGTTCGTCAATACAATGTAGGCATGCATTCCGCAAATAGTCATACGTGCTTATGGAAAAGAACTTGCATGACATCTTTTGTCCTACCCTCCCGTGGCAGCGGGGTCCATAAGGAAACTAAGGGATATTAAGGCCTCCTTTTAATAGAGAACCGGAACAAAGCATTAATACATAGTGAATACATGAACTCCTCAAACTACGGTAATCACTGGAAAGAATCCCAGTTATTGTCGCCCTGGGGGATGCGGATCATAACACATAGCAGGTGCATACAACTTGCAAGATCGGATCTAAAACACAAATATATTGGTGAAAACATAAACGGTTCAGATCTGAAATCATGGCACTCGGGCCCTAGTGACAAGCATTAAGCATAGCAAAGTCATAGCAACATCAATCTCAGAACATAGTGGATACTAGGGATCAAGCCCTAACAAAACTAACTCGATTACATGATCGATCTCATCCAACCCATCACCGACCAGCGAGCCTACTAAGGAATTACTCACTCCCGGTGAGGAGCATCATGGAATTGGCGATGAAGAGAGGTTGGTGATGACGAAGATCGAAGATCCCCCTCTCCGGAGCCCCAAACGGGCTCCAGATCTGGCCTCCCGATGAAGAACAGGAGGTGGCGGCGGCTCCGTCTTGTGAAACGCGATAATTCTTCCTCCCTGATTTTTTTCTCTGATAATGTGATTTTATAGGCTTGGAGGTAGGGCCAGATGGGCTTCCAGGGCCCACATGGCACTGGGGCGTGCCCAGGTGCCATGTGGCCACCCTGGTGCCCCTCTCGAGTAGTTCTTTGCTCCAATCTTCCTTATTAATTCCATAAAAATCACCAAAAAAATTTAGCTCATTCTGAGAACTTTGATTTCTGCACAAAAACAACACCATGGCAATTCTGCTGAAAATAGCGTCAGTCCAGGTTAGTTCCATTCAAATCATGCAAATTAGAGTCCAAACAAGAGCAAAAGTGTTTGGAAAAGTAGATACGACGGAGACGTATCAACTCCCCCAAGCTTAACTCATTGCTTGTCCTCAAGCAATTCAGTTGGCAAACTGACAACGATAAAGAAAAACTTTTACAAACTCTTTTTGTTCTTATGCTTATGATTATGCTTAAATAGCATCCAAGTTTTCAGCAAAGATTATAACTAACCACATTCATGATACCTCTTAGAAATCATATTCATTCATATCCATAGCATAATCAACTAGCGAGCAATAATAAAATATCTCAAATGCCAACACTTTGTCAAAACAATCATGATATAATATGACAATGATGGTATCTCGCTAGCCCTTTCTGAGACCGCAAAACATAAATGCAGAGCACCTCCAAAGTTCAAGCAGCGACTAAACATTGTAATTCATGGCAACAAAGATCCAGTCATGATGCATTCAACGATTAACCACACACAATGCATGAGAATGACAATAGTGCTCTCCGGTCTGGTGCTTGTTTGAGAAGGTGATGACTCAACAATAAAAGTAAATAGATAGGTCCTTCGCAGAGGGAAGCATGGATTTGCAGCAGTGCCAGAGCTCAAAGTTTTAAAACAGAGATAAAATTTAATTTTGGGTGGCGGTGACCAAGATTTTTCAATATCTTCCATGCTAAACAAATTAGTGGCGGTGACCAAGCGATAAAAGTAAAGTTTACTCCCCCTCCACCATCAATCACAAGCCATGGCTAGCCGAATCCTCGGGTGCCCTCCATACCAACAACAGTCCGGGGGAGTTTGTTTATTATTTGCAATTTTTATTTGGGACTGGGAATCCCGGTTACCGCCCTTTTCTCGTGCGATGACAAGTGAATAAACACTCGTCTGAGAATAACTCACTTAGCATAGAAGATATTGACTGCCCCCTGTCGCTCCATGAGCGGTCCAGGCACACAAAACAAATGTTCATTTGAATAATTTAGAGGTGGCACATGCAAATTTACTTGGGACGGCAGGGTAATACCGCATATAGGTAGATATGGTGGACTCATCTGGAACAACTCAGGTTCAAGGGTTTTGATGCACAAGCAGAATTCCCGCTTAGTACAGGTGAAGGCTAGCAATAAGATTGGGAAGCGACCAGCTAGAGAGCGAATATGGTCATGAACATACAGTATGCATAATCAACATTGAGTACTAGCATGAGTAGGATATGAGCACCATGAACATAAATATCATAGAGGCTATGTTGGTTTTGATTCAACTACATGCATAAACATGTGCCAAGTCAAGCCACTTGAAACATTCAGAGGAGGATACCATACCATCATACCACATCACAATCATTTTAAATGCATGTTGATATCCAAGGTAAATCATTATCAACCCCCTAGCTACTTAAGCATGGCATGAACAACTATAATCTCTAATTGTCATCACAAACATGTTTGATCATAATATGCTGAATCGTGGATACCGATCTAAACACATTCGTAAGAACAAGAACAGGTTGAGTTCATACCCGCTTTTCTTTGCCACAGTCACTCCACCAAATCATCGTCATTATTGCCTTTCACTTGCACGACCGAATGGTATGAAAATAATAATAGTGCAAGGGTGCTATGGACTAAGCTGGAATCTGCAACAATTTATTTAGAGGAGAAGACAAGGTAAAATGGGCTCTCTGATAGATAACCGATAATGCATATGAGAGCCACTCAACATTTTCATCGTGGTCTTCTCCTTATAAGAACTCAACCAAAAGAAAAGAAATTCAAAGAAACACACTGAAATATTTTTGGAGTTTTTGGTTTTTCTTGAAGAAGGCAAATTAAAGAAAGAAAAGCAAAAACGAGAAAAACTATTTACACGGGAAAGCTCCCAACAAGCAAAAGAAGAATCGAGAAATCTTTTTGGGTTTTTGATTTTTAAAGGCTACAACTAATTAAACTGGAAAACAAAAACCCAAAAGAAGCTAACTATTTTTTTTGGATTTTCTGAAAGTTTTTCAAACACACAAGAAGAAAGCGAGAAAATAAAACTAACATGGATAATACAATGAAAGAGTATGAGCACCGACAACTAGAGTGAAATGTGTGAGCATGAATAAAATGTCGGTGGGAAATACGTACTCCCCCAAGCTTAGGCTTTTGGCCTAGCTTGGTCTACTGCCATCCGTGTCCTGGATAATAGTCGAAGTGGTAGCTCGAAGAAGCCTGCTGAGCAGCCTCCTCAGCCTGATGGGCAGCCTCCACTGCTGCGTTGTACTCTTGCGCCTCTTCCTTCGTCAAAGAGTACCTTCCCTTAGCCTGAAAATCAAAGATAGCGGGAGCGGGCAAAAGCACATACACAGGGTCATATTTGTTAAAAATTAAATTATACTCATATGTGCTTGCACCTAGCTTCAGGAACCTATGTGCACGCATAGTGGCAAAGTTCAAGTACTTGTAAGGTATAATGGTGTCATTGAACCTTGGACTGATCTCTAAGTGTGCAGCTACGCGTGAAGCATAGATCCCTCCATATAAATCTCCATCATTTGCGTTGCGTTGCAACCTACGTGCTACAACGACACCCAAATTATAGTGCTTCTCGCCAGTCAGAGTAGTGTGAATAATGCTCAAATCAGGAGCACAAAGTGCGCTACAGTCCTGCTTGCCTGCGATGCACTTCCCATTGAAAAGCGCAAAATAGCGAATAGCGGGGAATTTAATACTATTTATTCTAGCTTGTGTCACCCCTCTATCCTCACCCCAGCAGAGGCTATTTAAAAACAATGAATATTCCTCTGTAGAAGGTTTGTCTAACGACCCCCAGTATAGGAGTTTGCAAGCAATACAAAATTCCTTTAGAGATAAACTATGAAGATCCTCATAAATGCGAAACGAAACTCTAGAGGTGCGAGGGTTGTACGAAAAATGCTGAGTAAATGAGTGAGTGAGGTGAAGGTACTGATCAGGCTTATCTGCCATGTACGCAGTGAGGTCGGCGTTACGAATATACTCCTCAAACTCCTTCTTGATTCCAGCCCCCAACATAAAATCCGCACATGGCCAATGACAACCTTGCGTTTCTGCACCTCTCACCGAGCTCGCTCGGGGCTCCTCATAAGATGGGCGTGCTGAGCTTGAACTCGAGGATGCCTCCGAAGATTTCCTCCTAGAGGAACTCCTTCTCAAAAAGTTCATCTTCCTATGAGCAAATTTCTGAAATTTTTTGGTCCACAAAAGATGTTAACAAAACTTCACAAAATTGATAGCAACTACTCATACAAGTGTCTAGAGGCCATATCAAGCATTCAAACTACTTAGTACTCAAAGACTTCAACATGCAAGCTCATTTTCTGCAGCACCAAGAGTAGCTAAATATGCAAAATATAAACCACAAAAACAAAAACTAATTGGAGCATTGGAGGAGTCACATACCAAGGTGCAATTCCTCAAAACAGTTTCAGAAACGGAGTTCTGAGCAAAGAGATCGAAAATGGCAGCAAGGTAAGCTTGAACACGGGCAAGAACAAGGCACGGCTTTTTTCTAAGGTGGAAGAAGGGAATGGCTGGAAGGGATAAGTGAGGGGGCACCTGGGGGGGCCACATGGCACAGGGGCGCGCCCAAGGGGGGAGCGCGCCCTGGTGTCATGTGGCCACCCAGGGTGCCCTTTTGCAGTAATTTTCATGCCAGAAATTCTAATATATTCAATAAAAAATCATGTAAAAATTTTAGGACATTCTGAGCACTTTCATTTCTGGACACTTTTTTATTGCACGAAAAATTCAGAAAACAGGAAAACATGGCATTTTATTTTATTTAACTAATAAAAACAGAGAAAATAAGTTGGGTACAGAAAGTTGTGTTTGCTAAATTCATCAATCTCATGTCTCTCAAAAAGAATCCATTAATAAGGTTGATCAAGTCTTATTAATAACCCCTTTCAATTAACATGAAACCGAAGAATTTTCGCGAAAACACTATGTTACCTCAATGGAGACAGGCATATCCCCTACCATAATTATTTCATATTTATTTTTGGTAGTAGGGAGAGGTAGTTGAAAGCTTCCAACAGTGATAGTTGGAGTTTTTCCAATAACATTAATACCGCTCACTTGGAATTGCTTCTTCGGAAAATGCACCGTATGCTCATTACCATTAATATGAAATGTGACCTTGCTTTTGTTGCAATCAATAACAGCCCCTGAAGTATTCAAGAAAGGTCTACCAAGGATAATTGACATATTGTCATCCTCGGGCATATCAAGTATAACAAAGTCCGTTAAGATAGTAACATTTGCAACCACAACGGGCACATCCTCACAAATACCGATAGGAATGGCTGTTGACTTGTCAGCCATCTGCAAAGAAATCTCAGTAGGAGTGAGTTTGTTCAAATCAAGTCTTTTATATAAAGAGAAAGGCATAACACTAACATCAGCTCCCAAGTCACATAAAGCAGTTTTAACATAGTTTCTCTTAATGGAACAAGGTATAGTTGGTATACCTGGGTCTCCCAATTTCTTAGGAATACCATCCTTAAAAGTATAATTAGCAAGCATAGTAGAAATTTCAGCCTCAGGAATTTTTCTCTTATTAGTGACAATGTCTTTTATATATTTAGCATAAGGAGGCATTTTCAACATATCAATCAAGCGAGTACGTAAAACAACAGGTCTAAGAATTTCAACAAAGCGATCAAAGTCTTCCTCATCCTTACTCTTGGAAGGTTTAGGAGGAAAAGGCATGGGCTTCTGAACCCATGGTTCTCTTTTCTTACCGTGCTTTCTAGCAACAAAGTCCTTTTTCTCATACCTTTTGTTCTTAGGCTGTGGGTTATCAAGATCTTCGGCAGGTTCAATATCAATATCATTATTTCCTTCTCCCACATTCTCTGGCTGAGCATCTACAAGAATCTTATTAGTAGCATCAGGTGTATGTTCATCACCTGATTGGGTTTCAGCATCAGAAACAGAAACATCAGGATTAATATCAGGAGGTTTTTCTACCTCTCGTTCACTAGAAGCATGCAAAGTCTTATCATTTTTCTTTTTCCTCTTCTTTTTAGAAGAACTAGGAGTATCAATAGTAACTCTTTGAGAGTCTTGTTCAACTCTTGGGGTGTCCCTCAGGATAAAGAGGTTCCTGGGTCATCCTACCACCCCTAGTCATAACTCTAACAGCATGATCATTCATATTTCTATTCATGTCATAAAGCAAATCACTTTGAGATTTAGCAACTTGTTCTAACTGAGTTTGAACCATAGAAGCATGTTTACTAACTCCTTTAACATCATTAACAATTCTAACCAACAAGTCACTCAAACGATCAATAGCATGAGCATTATGTTCTAACTATTTCATAACACGAGCATTGAAATAATTTTGCTTCCCAATATAATTATCAAACTCAAGATAGCATTAATGAGAAGTTTTACCATAAGGGACATCTTTTTCATCAAACTTTAACAAAGAATTTACCTCTACCACCTGTGGTGGTGGTGGTGCATTAAGCCCATGTATTTCTTCAATAGGTGGTAAATTCTTAACATCTTCAGCTTTAATACCTTTTTCTCTCATACATTTCTTTGCTTCTTGCATATCTTCGGGACTAAGAAATAGAATGCCCCTCTTCTTCGGAGTAGGTTCAGGCGGTGGTTCAGGAAGTGTCCAATCATTATCATTCTTCAAGATATTCATTAATAATTCCTCTGCTTGAGTAACGGTTCTTTCCCTGAAAACACAACCAGCACAACTGTCTAGGTAGTCCCTAGAAGCATCATTAATACCATTATAGAATATATCAAGTATTTCATTTTTCTTCAGAGGATGATCTGGCAAAGCATTAAGTAGCTGGAGAAGCCTCCCCCAAGCTTGTGGGAGACTCTCTTCTTCAACCTGCACAAAGTTAAATATTTCCTGCAAGGCAGCTTGTTTCTTATGAGCAGGGAAATATTTTTCAGAGAAGTAGTAAATCATATCCTGGGGACTACGCACACAACCAGGAGCAAGAGTATTATACCAAACTTTTGCATCTCCCTTTAATGAAAAAGGGAACAACTTAAGAATATAGTAATAGCGAATCTTTTCTTCATGAGTAAACAAAGTAGCAATATCATTCAACTTAGTAAGATGAGCCACAACAGTTTCAGACTCAACCAAAGTAATCAATTCAGGATCAACAGAGAATTCATAATCCTTATCAGTAATAAAGATGGGAGAGGTAGCAAACTTAGGATCACACTTCATCCTCTCCTCAGAGATTTTTCTTTCAACACAGTAATCACAGCTAAAGCTTCTTCTCTACAATTGCAATTAAGAATAGCTAAAGCAGATTCCTTATCTAAGCAATGTTCATCAGGTATTTCAGCTCTAGCAACAGGACGAAGCAATAAAGGAGAGTCGAGATCCTCAAGAGTTTCAGCACTCTTAGCTTTCTCAAACTCTCTAACCTTAGCAAGTTGTTCATCAAGAAAATCACCAAGTGGCACAGTAGTATCAAGCATAGTACTAGCATCATCAATAGCATCATTCAAAGCAGAAGTAATATCATTCATAGCATCATTCATATTCATAGCAGAAGCAGCATCATCAATAACACGCGACATAGCAGAACTCATAGCAGGTGGTGGTGTTGCAAGCTTACTCAAAACAGATGGTGAATCAAGTGCAGAGCTAGATGGCAGTTCCTTACCTGTCCTCGTAGTTGAGGGAAATTTTTTGGTTATGTCATCCTTAAGATTCTTCATAGTGGCAAACAGATATAAATTCCAAGTGACTTCACAAATATTGCTATGCTCCCCGGCAACAACGCCAGAAAAAGGTCTTGATAACCCACAAGTATAGGGGATCGCAACAGTTTTCGAGGGTAGAGTATTCAACCCAAATTTATTGATTCGACACAAGGGGAGTCAAAGAGTACTTGGAAGTATTAGCAGTTGAGTTGTCAATTCAACCACACCTGGATACTAAATATCTGTAGCAAAGTGATTAGTAGCAAGATAATATGATAGTTTGATAGCAAGTAACCAAAGTAGCAGTAGTAACAGTAACAGTAGCAGATTTGTAGCAAGTGTAACAGTAGCATCAACGATGGTAACTTAGCAAGCAGCAGTATGTGGAAACTCATAGGCACTGGATCGGTGATGATGTACGTGTGTTGGATGATATCGATCATATATCAGTCATAACCTTGGGCGACACAGAACTAGCTCCGGTTCATCAATACAATGTAGGCATGTATTCCGTAAATAGTCATACGTGCTTATGGAAAAGAACTTGCATGACATGTTTTGTCCTACCCTCCTGTGGCAGCGGGGTCCATAAGGAAACTAAGGGATATTAAGGCCTCCTTTTAATAGAGAACCAAAACAAAGCATTAACACATAGTGAATACATGAACTCCTCAAACTACGGTAATCACCGGAAAGAATCCCAGTTATTGTCACCCTGGGGGATGCGGATCATAACACATAGCAGGTGCATACAACTTGCAAGATCGGATCTAAAACACAAATATATTGGTGAAATCATAAACGGTTCAGATCTGAAATCATGGCACTCGGGCCCTAGTGACAAGCATTAAGCATAGCAAAGTCATAGCAACATCAATCTCAGAACATAGTGGATACTAGGGATCAAGCCCTAACAAAACTAACTCGATTACATGATCGATCTCATCCAACCCATCACCGACCAGCGAGCCTACGAAGGAATTACTCACTCCCGGTGAGGAGCATCATGGAATTGGCGATGAAGAGAGGTTGGTGATGATGAAGATCGAAGATCCCCCTCTCCGGAGCCCCAAACGGGCTCCAGATCTGGCCTCCCGATGAAGATCGGGAGGTGGCGGCGCCTCCATCTCGTGAAACGCGATAATTCTTCCTCCCTGATTTTTTTCTCTGATAATGTGATTTTATAGGCTTGGAGGTAGGGCCAGATGGGCTTCCAGGGGCCCACATGGCACTGGGGCGCGCCCCAGGGGGGGCGCCTAGGTGCCATGTGGCCACCCTGGTGCCCCTCTCCGGTAGTTCTTTGCTCCAATATTCCTTATTAATTCCATAAAAAATCACCAAAAAGTTTCAGCTCATTCTGAGAACTTTGATTTCTACACAAAAACAACACCATGGCAATTCTGCTGAAAACAGCGTCAGTCCGGGTTAGTTCCATTCAAATCATGCAAATTAGAGTCCAAAACAAGAGCAAAAGTGTTTGGAAAAGTAGATACGATGGAGACGTATCATGTAGTAGGATCGTCCTCCGGCTTCCATGGCGTATGTTCCCCACCATAATAAGATGCACGAGTCTCCGGAGTCCTGAAACTTGCAGCTAAACTCATACCTCTGAATTTTTTTTCATACTCATAGTTTTGGCACTGGAGGTCATAGATTTGATCTTGGAGATAGTCGATGCGATCGTTGGGCTTGATGATGATGTTCTCCATAGATTGGCCATCCACCCTATTCTCACGAGTGAATGCCGTGATCATAGAGTGGTTGGCGCTGAGTCCACGCTCCACCATCCCTTGGCACTTGAAGATCTCTTGCTCCACCGCTTCGAGCCTCTCCTCCACGCTCCCGGTCTTCTTGGGTCCTTGAATGTCCCGGATGAGAAGCACCCCCTCACGCATCACGCGTCACAAGCCAAGGGGAGTGCCCATACCCATGTACTCAAGTTTCCTTCTTCGGTGATGGTGGTGGTGATGAAGTGGTGGGCTTGTCCTCCGGCTTCCATGGCATAGGTTCCCCATCATAAAAAGTTGAACGAGTCTCCGGAGTCCTGAAACTTGCAGCTAAACTCATACCTTTGAATCTTGCCTCATACTCATAATTTTGGTTTTGAAGATCATAGATTTGGCCTTGGAGATAATCGATTCGTTCATTGAGCTTGAAGATGATGTCTCCCATCGATTGGCCATCCACCTTGTGATTACGGGTGAATTCCGTGATCATGGAGTGGTTGGCGCTGAGTCCACGTTCCACCATCCCTTGACACTTGAAGATCTCCTGCTCCACCGCTTCGAGCCTGGACTCCACGCTCCCGGTCTTCTTGGGTCCTTGAACATCCCGGATGTGAAGCACCCCCTCACACATCTCAATGGCTTGAGGGTGTTTCATCACCTCCGGAAGGTAGGGGTTGATGACCTTCTCGTAGAACTTGTCCTTGGAGGAACTTGATGGAGCCATGGAGATCTAGATCTGTCAGAAAAACAGCAAGAAACAAGAACAGAGGATTTCTCGCGATGCGGTGGTTAAAAAAATCTGGGGAGTATATATAGAATTTTTATCTTGCGAAGCAAGTAAACCAGAAGAAAACGGAGTCGGGAAGGCTCACCAGGGGCCCACATGACATCAGGGCGTGCCCCAGGGGGGGCGCCCAGGTGCCATGTGGCCACCTGGTGGGTCCTCTCGGTTTCCTTTTATTTTTGTATTTTCTTAAATATTCCAAAATGGACAGAAAACATTTTTGCGGAATTTTTGGAGTCGGTTTACTTACCGTATCACATACCTATTCCTTTTCAGTATTCTGGAGCGTTCCGGATGGACTCTTTGATATGCTCCTCCGGTGTAATAGTATCAATAACATTAGTTTCAACATTAATGGGTGTACCTGAGATGTAGTGCTTAATCCTTTGCCCATTTACCACCTTCGGGTTGGTTCCCGCGGCATTGTTGATCTTGATGACTCCGGAACGATAAACCTCCTCGATAACATATGGTCCTTCCCATTTGAAGAGGAATTTACCTGCAAAGAATCTAAGACGAGAATTATACAATAAAACATATTCACACACTTTGAATTCTCGTTTCTGAATCCTCCTATCATGCCATCTTTTGACTTTTTCTTTGAACAACTTGGCATTATCATAGGCCTGGGTCCTCCATTCATCAAGTGAGCTAATATCAAATAACCTCTTTTCACCTGCAAGCTTGAAATCATAGTTAAGTTCTTTAATAGCCCAAAAAGCTTTATGTTACAATTCAAGAGGTAAATGACATGCTTTCCCATAAACCATTTTATAAGGAGACATACCCATAAAATTCTTATAAGCAGTTCTATAAGCCCACAAAGCATCATCTAACTTCTTAGACCAATTCTTTCTTGATCTATTGACAGTCTTTTGCAAAATCAACTTTATCTCCCTATTGCTCAACTCAACTTGACCACTAGATTGAGGATGATAGGGAGACGCAATTCTATGATTCACATCATACTTAGCAAGCAACTTACGGAAAGCACCATGAATAAAATGTGAACCACCATCAGTCATCAAATATCTAGGGACTCCAAACCTTGGGAAGATAACTTCCTTGAGCATTTTGATAGAAGTGTTGTGATCAGCACTACTAGTGGGGATAACTTCTACCCACTTAGTAACATAATCAACAGCAACTAGAATACGATTATACCCATTGGACTTAGGAAAAGGTCCCATATAATCGAAACCCCAAACATCAAATGGTTCAATAACAAGAGAGTAATTCATAGGCATTTCCTGACGTCTACTTATGTTACCAATTCTTTGACATTCATAACAAGATAAGACAAACTTACGAGCATCCTTGAAGAGGGTAGGCAAATAAAAACCGGATTGTAATACCTTGTGTGCGGTCCTGTCTCCAGCGTGGTGTCCTCCATATGCTTCGGAGTGACACTTCCGAAGAATTTGTTCCTGTTCATGCTTAGGTACACAACGTCTAACAATACCATCCACACCTTCTTTATAAAGATGTGGATCATCCCAAAAGTAATGTCTCAAATCATAGAAGAACTTTTTCTTTTGCTGGTAAGTAAAACTAGGAGGTATAAACTTAGCAACAATATAATTAGCATAGTCTGCATACCAAGGAGTAATATGAGAAACATTAATAGCAGCTAGTTGCTCATCAGGAAAACTATCATCAATAGGTTGTGGGTCATCAAGCACATTTTCCAATCTAGACAAGTTATCAGCTACAGGGTTCTTAGCCCCTTTCCTATCAACAATATGAAGATCAAACTCTTGCAATAAAAGAACCCACCTGATAAGCCTAGGCTTAGCATCCTTCTTTTCCATAAGGTACTTGATAGCAGCATGATCAGTATGAATAGTAACTTTGGAATCAACAATATAAGATCTAAACTTATCACAGGCAAACACAACTGGAAGAAACTCTTTTTCAATAGTAGCATAATTCCTTTGGGCATTGTCCAAAGTTTTGCTAGCATAATGAATAACATTCAACTTCTTATCAACTCTCTGTCCTAGAACAGCACCACATCATAGTCACTAGCATCACACATAATTTCAAAAGGCAAATTCCAATCAGGTGGCTGAACAATAGGTGCAGAAATTAAAGCTGACTTAAGAGTTTCAAAGGCTTCTACACAATCATCATCAAAAACAAAGGGAACATCCTTTTGCAAAAGATTGG
The DNA here is from genome assembly GCA_039707655.1 of Elymus sibiricus. NCBI lineage: Eukaryota > Viridiplantae > Streptophyta > Magnoliopsida > Poales > Poaceae > Elymus > Elymus sibiricus. Next base: position 128,340,166 of record CM077666.1, on the reverse strand, counting down.
TAAGAGGCCTAGAAATTTTAGAGAAGTCTTTAATAAATCTCCTATAGAAACCAACATGACCAAGGAAACTTCTTATACCTTTGATATCCTTGGGGCATGGCATCTTCTCAATAGCATCAACCTTAGCCTTATCAACTTCAATACCCCTTTCGGAGATCTTGTGGCCCAAGACAATACCTTCATTAACCATAAAGTGGCACTTCTCCCAGTTCAAGACAAGATTTGTTTGTTCACATCTCTGCAAAGCTCGATCAAGGTTGCTCAAGCAATCATCAAAAGAAGTTCCATAAACGGAGAAATCATCCATGAAAACCTCAACAATCTTTTCACAAAAGACAGAGAAGATAGCAGTCATACATCTTTGAAAAGTAGCAGGTGCATTGCATAAACCAAAAGGCATACGTCTATAAGCAAAAGTTCCAAAAGGACAAGTAAAGGTGGTTTTCTCTTGATCAGATTGTGCAACAGGTATTTGAGAAAAAACAGAATAACCATCTAGGAAACAAAAGTGTGTGTGCTTAGACAACCTTTCTAGCATTTGATCAATAAAAGGCAAAGGATAATGATCTTTCCTAGTAGCTTTATTCAACTTTCTAAAATCTATCACCATCCTATAACCAGTTACTATCCTCTGAGGAATAAGCTCATTCTTATCATTGGGAACAACAGAAATTCCCCCTTTCTTAGGAACACAATGAACTGGACTTACCCATCTACTATCAACTATGGGATAGATTATACCTGCTTCCAGAAGCTTTAATATTTCAGTTCTTACCACCTCTTTCATTTTTGGATTTAATCGACGTTGGTGGTCAACAACGGGTTTAGTATCTGGCTCCATATTAATCTTGTGCTGACATAGAGTGGGACTAATGCCCTTAAGGTCATCAAGAGTATATCCAATAGCGGCACGATGCTTCCTCTGAATTTTTAGCAATCTCTTTTCTTCATGCTCTGAAAGGTTAGCACTGATAATCACAGGATATATTTTCTTTTCATCAAGATAAGGATATTTCAAAGTATCAGGCAATTGCTTCAATTCAAAAACAGGGTCACTCTTAGGTGGAGGAGGACCTCTAAGAGTTTCAACAGGCAAATTATGCTTAAGAATAGGCTGGTGATTAAAGAAAACCGTATCTATTTTATCCCTTTCATATATATGCAAATCATTCTCATGATCAAGCAAGTACTGCTCTAAAGGATCAGTAGGAGGAACAGCAATAGAAGAAAGACCAACAATTTCATCCTTGCTAGGCAACTCTTTATCACGGGGCTGTCTACGAAACTTAGAGAAATTAAACTCATGAGACATACCACCAAAGTTAACACTAACAATTTCCTTAGCACAATCAATTTGAGCATTAACAGTATTCAAGAAAGGTCTACCAAATATTATAGGACAAAAATCATCTTGCGGTGATCCAAGAACAAGAAAATCAGTAGGGTATTTGATCTTACCACACAAGACTTCAACATCTCTGACAATACCAAGTGGTGCAATAGTATTTCTGTCCGCAAGCTTAATAGTGACATCAATATCCTCAATTTCAGCAGGTGCAATATCATTCATGACTTCTTGATAAAGAGTAAAAGGAATAGCACTCACACTAGCACCAACATCACATAAACCATGATAACAATGATCTCCAATTTTAACAGAAATAATAGGCATGCCAACAACAGGTCTATTCTTGTCCTTAGGATTAGGACTAGCAATTCTAGATGCATTATCACAGAAAGAAATAACATGCTCATCTAAATCATCAACCAAAAGATCTTTAACTATAGCAACACTAGTTTCTACTTTAATCTGCTCAGAAGGTGTAGGTGTTCTAGAGAAGGAGTTTCTCTCGAAAGAAGTGAGTGGGAGGAAAGTATAACTTGATGAGGTAATTGTACCTTCTCTCGAATTGGAAAGTAGCACATCAGAGAAAACCGTTCCCGTGATGCCTACACCAACCAGAGAGGAAGATAATGATAAGGATCATTAAACTTCAGATCAAGTTACTACTGAACCTCATAGGTCGACCAGAGTACGTTCCACACCAGAGTGGTACGGTAATCCTGTCTTGGAAGTTATGTTGTTAGACAACGGCGAACCTACGAACTATGAAGAAGCTATGATGAGCCCGGATTCCGACAAATGGCTTGAGGCCATGAAATCTGAGATAGGATCCTTGTATGAGAACAAAGTGTGGACTTTGGTGGACTTGCCCGATGATCGGCAAGCCATTGAGAATAAATGGATCTTCAAGAGGAAGACAGACGCTGATGGTAATATCACTGTCTACAAAGCTCGACTTGTCGCGAAAGGTTTTCGACGAGTTCAAGGGGTTGACTACGATGAGACTTTCTCACCCGTAGCGATGCTTAAGTCTGTCCGAATCATGTTAGCAATTGCTGCATTTTATGATTATGAAATATGGCAAATGGACATCAAAACTGCATTCCTTAATGGATTTCTTAAAGAAGAGTTGTATATGATGCAACCAGAAGGTTTTGTCGATCCTAAGGGTGCGAACAAAGTGTGCAAGCTCCAGCGATCCATCTATGGACTGGTGCAAGCATCTCGGAGTTGGAATATACGCTTTGATGAGGTGATCAAAGCATATGGTTTTGTACAGACTTACAGTGAAGCCTGTATTTACAAGAAAGTGAGTGGGAGCTCTATTGCATTTCTAATATTATATGTGGACATATTGTTGATTGGAAATGATATAGAATTTCTGGATAACATAAAAGAATACTTGAATAAGAGTTTTTCAGTGAAAGACCTCGGTGAAGCTGCTTATATATTGGGCATCAAGATCTATAGAGATAGATTGAGACGCTTGATAGGACTTTCACAAAGCACATACCTTGACAAAGTTCTGAAGAAGTTCAAAATGGACCAGTCAAAGAAGGGGTTCTTGCCTGTGTTGCAAGGTGTGAAATTGAGTCAGACTGAATGCCCGACCACGGCAGAAGATATAGTGAAAATGAAAGTCATTCCCTATGCCTCAGCCATAGGTTCTATTATGTATGCCATGCTGTGTACCAGACCTGATGTGTGTCTTCCCATAAGTTTGGGAGGGAGGTACCAAAGTAATCCAGGAGTGGATCACTAGACAGCGGTCAACAATATCCTGAAGTACCTGAAAAGGACCAAGGACATGTTTCTCGTTTATGGAGGTGACGAAGAGCTCGTCGTAAAGGGTTACGTCGATGCAAGCTTCGACACTGATCCGGATGACTCTAAGTCACAAACCGGATACGTATTTATATTGAATGGTGGAGCTGTCAGTTGGTGCAGTTCCAAGAAGAGCGTCGTGGCGGGATCTACGTGTGAAGCGGAGTACATAGCTGCTTCGGAAGCAGCGCATGAAGGAGTCTGGATGAAGGAGTTCATATCCGATCTGGGTGTAATACCTAGTGCATCGTATCCAATGACAATTTTTTGTGACAACACTGGAGCAATTGCCATAGCCAAGGAGCCCAGGTTTCACAAGAAGACCAAACACATCAAGAGACGCTTCAACTCCATTCGTGAATATGTCAAGGATGGGGACATAGAAATTTGCAAAGTACACACGGATCTGAATGTGGCAAACCCATTGACTAAACCTCTTCCGCGAGCAAAACGTGATCAGCACCAAGACTCCATGGGTGTTAGATTCATTACTATGTAATCTAGATTATTAACTTTAGTGCAAGTGGGAGACTGATGGAAATATGCCCTAGAGGCAATAATAAAGTTGTTATTATCTTATATTTCCTTGTTCATGATAAAGGTTTATTATTCATGCTAGAATTTTATTGAGCGGAAACTTAAATACATGTGTGAATACTTAAACAAATATCGTGTCCCTAGTGAGCCTCTACTAGACTAGCTCGTTGATCAAAGATGGTTAAGGTTTCCTAACCATAGACATGAGTTGTCATTTGATAACGGGATCACATCATTAGGAGAATGATGTGATGGACAAGACCCATCCGTTAGCTTAGCATATGACAGTTCTATTTGTTGCTACTGCTTTCTTAATGTCAAATACATGTTCCTTCGACCATGAGATCATGCAACTCCCGGATACTGGAGGAATACCTTGTGTGCTATCAAACATCACAACGTAACTGGGTGATCATAAATATGCTCTACAGGTATCTCCGAAGGTGTCTGTTGAGTTGGCATGGATCGAGACTGGGATTTGTCACTCTGGTTTTCGGAGAGGTATCTCTGGGCCCTCTCGGTAATACACATCATAGAAGCTTGCAAGCAAAATGACTAAGGAGTTAGTTACGAGATGATGTATTACGAAATGAGTAAAGAGACTTGCCGGTAACGAGATTGAACTAGGTATGGAGATACCGACGATCGAATCTCGGGCAAGTAACATACCGACAGACAAAGGGAATTGCGTATGTTGTCATAACGGTTTGACCGATAAAGATCTTCATGGAATGTGTAGGAACCAATATGGGCATCCAGGTCCCACTATTGGTTATTGACCGGAGAGTCGTCTCGGTCTTGTCTACATCATTCCCGAACCCGTAGGGTCCGCACGCTTAACGTTCGTTGACGATATAGTGTTATATGAGTTAGGTGAATTGGTGACTGTCGTGGTTTTGTCACGGCAGATGCCCGAAGGCTTAGGTTCGGAGTCAACGCCATGGAAGTGGACTCAAAGGGGTTAAGCGGGACAAGGGACACGGTTTTACCCAGGTTCGGCCCCTCACGGTGGAGGTGAAAGCCTACGTCCTGCTTAAGCTGTATTAACTGGTATATCGAATACAAGGGGCGGCTTGCTTGCCCTAACTCTCAATTGCTTGATCTCTCTCGCCGTAAGGCTTCTCTCGCCGTAAGGCGTCTCTCGCCGTAAGGTGTCTCCCGCCATAAGGCGTCTCTCGCCGTAAGGCTTGTCTCTCTGAGACCTGTCTACGGAGACGTCTAAAAACTTGCCCCTCTTGGGGTGACCCGCCCCTCCTTATATAAGCTGAAGAGGCGGTTTACATGTAGAGTCTAAGTCGGATTGAGACTTAACTTATTATGACTTCCCATCGTGGGCTTCTCCTCATGGGCTTCTGAGTCCCGGGCTTCTTATCTGAGACGGGCGGCTTAACCGGGCGACTTACAATCAGGGCTTATCTTCAAGACTCATCTTCAGGGACTCGTCTCCGGGACTTATCTATCTGCCGGGTCATAACTGTCTGACAGGTTAACTGGCTGCCGGGTTACGAGTTATAACTGTCTGCCGGGTTAACTGTCTGCCGGGTTACGAGTTACAACTGTCTGACGGGTTAACCACGGGGTATATCCCCGACATTAGCCCCCAGGTTAGCTTGAATTTATTCATGGTAACCTCCTGAAAAAATAATAAACATGTTAAGTGACCGGCTCACTCCCCTGGCCGGCTTATTTCACTGGAGTGGATCCTCAAAAATCCGGGTTTCTTCTTCATATGAATGAGCCATCTTCTCAATCGTCTTGCTTGTCAGTGTCCTTTGAAGTAAAATACTGGGAATACAACACCCATATGCCATTGAGTCGGCCTCCAACACTCTTGGCGGGTCATCACCGTTGGGTCATAATCATTGATGATGCCGGGTCATGATTGTTGGTGACGCCGGGTCAAACAACTGAACTCCATCTGACTTGATAAAAATATTGGGATGAAAATCCATCTGATGTAGAGCCGGTCTCTTAATACTTCGGCTAAAATAAGAATCTGTTGAGCCGGTCTCACTCACAATTGACATCTTGAAAATTCTCTTCAATTTTTTGATATATCCATATTACCTGTAGCCCCCAAGCTCCAATTTTATCCATGATGACTTGGTGCTTTGCAATAATGTCTTTGATTGTGTAGCCCCCAAGTACCAGGTTGTCTGGCCTGCCGCAGCTTGGGACTTGTAACTATCTTGTACCTTTTAAAGCTTCAGCTCGTGTAGCCCCCAAGGGCCGGGTCATCAGTATGTGATGGGCCGGGTCTTCAATTTGAACCTCATAGTCTTGTTAATCAGCTGAACACTGTAGCCCCCAAGTGCCGGGTCAGTAAGAAATACAGGGCTGGGACTTAGAAAAATACAGAACGGCCGGCTCATCTCCTTGAGATAACAGGGTCTTGTTGATAATGTCATGATTTGAAAACCAGCTTGCATTAGCCCCCAAGTGCCGTGGTGCGTGCTTGCAGCGACATGGGACTTGCATACTTGATATCAACTGGACTTGAATAATGTAGCCCCCAAGTGTCGGGTTGTCTGCCTACGGCGACTCGGGACTGTATAAGAAGAATATGACTCCTTGACCGTGGTTGTAACCCGGTGTCAATAGTGAAATCCCTGCTCGTGGTTGCGGTGCAACCCGGCAAACATATGCTTGAGAAATCCATGAGTGCTGTAGTATACTACAGAGCACTGGTTGAAGAAAACCAAGAGCCGGTCAATTAGATGACCCGGCATTATAATTGATAGGGCGGCTCTTCAAGAATAACCAATTTTTCAAGCCGTCCTGTATTCTGTCCGTGACATCTTTCGTCACACTTTAATAGCGGCTCAGATCAAGAGATAAGACCTGCAAAAAAATACACAAATACAGAGTATGTTCTGCATTGTTGTGAGGGCAGCTTGAAAAAGCACAACTCGGAGAGGTTAACTCTCACATAGTCTTGCTTCTTCTTTCATAATCTTGCTCTGACCCGGTTTGGCAAACCGGCATGATATGAAATGTATGATGCAATGTAATGTATGATGGAATGCATGATGCAATGTATGATGCAATGCATGATGTTCTCTGCTCTTACAAGTCATCCAAAGAGGGGGTAAGTGGCCAACTCGCTGCACCCCAATATTGGAGAGGTTATCAAAAGAGGAGGTGAGTGGCTAACTCGCTGCACCCCAATTTTGAAAAAGGTCATCAAAGAGGGGGTAAGTATTCAACTCGCTGCACCCCAATTTGGAAAAAAATCATCAAAAGAGGGGGTAAGTTCTCAACTCGCTGCACCCCAATTTTGGAATAAGTCATCAAAGAGGGGGTAAGTTCTCAACTCGCTGCACCCCAATTTGGAAAAAATCATCAAAAGAGGGGGTAAGTTCTCAACTCGCTGCACCCCAATTTTGGAATAAGTCATCAAAAGAGGGGGTAAGTATTCAACTCGTTGCACCCCAATTTTGGAATAAGTCATCAAAAGAGGGGGTAAGTATTCAACTCGCTGCACCCCAATTTTGGCATAAGTCATCAAAGAGGGGGTAAGTATTCAACTCGCTGCACCCCAATTTTGGCATTGTTGATGGAGTCAATCTCTGGGTTCAAGACCCGCCTTACAGTGGCTGAAAAGCCTGATCGAGAGGGTTGAAGCTTAACCCGGTGGGTTGAAAACCCTCAAACGACCTTGTCGATGATATTAACTTGTGCACCATCTTGTAAGCCGCCGTCATGTAAGCCGCCGTATAATGATGCTATTTTTGCTGAAGAGTTTTTGCACAGTCCTGTAAGCCGCCATCTTACTGAATCATGTCTGTAGCCCCCGAGTCTTAAGTTGACTCGAAGAGGCGGCTTGAGATCCTCCATACTTAACCATGATATAAGTCGGCATCGGAACGCTGGAATGTGTTTGAAGCTGCAGGCAAAGTGGCGAGTTGATAATCTTCGTAACACTCATTGTATATCCTTTAGCGTTGATAACGTGATGCGAATCCATGGGAGGTTGAGGTTGACGCAGGGCGGCGACTTGCACATGTCCGTTGGGCAGCTTGTGTGAGCAGACGGGGCTCTGAGTTGTTGATATATATGCAGGAGTCGGCCGGTAACCCGGCGCGGACAAGAAAGTCGGCCGCGGGCGCTGTAAACCGGTGCGGGCCGGTGAATTGGCCGCGGGCATTGTAAGCCGGTGCGGACGGCCGAGTCAATCACAGGCACGGTAAGCCGTGCGGTCAAGCGAGTCAGCCGCGTAGTGCTGATGTAGATTGGGCCGCCGAAGCGGCGGCTTGTACACGTCCATTGGCGGTTCACCCGTTCAGTGGAAAGTCCAACGTATTGTGGACGCCCGAGCGGTCTCCCATTTTATAATTTATCCTGATGATAATGTCGTCCCATCACCGGGTCAACTCACCCCCCTTTTTTTTACATCTGTCCCTTTCTTCAGTAGGAGTCGGGCGGCTCAGTAGTTCGAGGAAAACCGCGGCGGGTTAAGGCAGCAGAGTCAGAGGTAGGCGGCTCACGGAGGCCAGTGGTGGGGGCGGCGGCTCACTGCGAGCGGCCCAGCTAGGCGGCAGGGTGAGGCTTGGAGGTGCTCCTGCGGCGGGTGAAACTGCGCGCGAGGAGGCGAGTCGTGGCAGTAGCGGGTCGACCCAGAGGCGGCTCCAAGGAGCAGTGGCTCGGGAAGGTCCCCGGCGAGGCGGCGATTCCGGCGCTAGCGGCGGTAGCGGCGAAGCCCGCCACAGGCGGCTCCTGTATTGGACGAGGCGAGGCGACTCACGGTGACTCGGCGGGCTGTGGTGGCGAACTACGATGAAGGCGAGGCGGCAGACCGGTGAAGGCAGAATCCAAAGGAGGAGGAGACTCGCCGGCGACGGAGATTCACGGCCACAGGGCGGAGTCCGGTTCGAGGCGGAACGTGGCCGTGGCGTTGTGCCGGCGAGGGAAAACGCAACCGCAGCTGAAGTGACAGTTCGGCGACTTAGATGCAGGCCACGGAAGCGATCCAAGGCCATGGAAGCGAAGCCATCGGGGCGACTCGGCGGATCGAGGCTGCAATCGTGGAGGCGAGCTATCTTGGAGGTGGCGACTTGGCAACAGCGGCTCTCCATAGCGGTGACACCAAACCGGTTTGAATGCGGCAAGCGGTGACTCACGGCGACGGTTTTCGAAGCGAGCGTCCGACCGGAAGTGAAGCTCTGTGGGTCAACCAGGCCGACCGGCGGCTCAGGCAAGTCACAGTGAAAACTCGGCGGCGGCTTGGCACGTCGGGCGTCAGCTCCGGCTCTGAGCAAGGCCTCGGTGGCTTGTTAAAGGCAGCTCGAGGGCGAAGCAAGATCGGCCTGGTTCGGGCAGACGCAGCCAGAAGAGGAGAAGCGTAGAGGCGGCTCGATCTGCGACGGCCGCAGTGAGCCACGGTGGAAGCAGACGGGCGAACCATGGCGAGACGAGGCAACCGAATCCGGGTCGCGGCTGTGTCCGTTTCCGGGTCGTAGGCGAAATAGGCCATAAAGGAAGGCTATGGTGTTGGCGACTTGTGACTTCTTTTCTGCAGCGGAAAATCCGGGATGACCTTGACGGATTATTGCAACATGTTTTGGTTGTGGCGGAAACGCTCATGTTGACCTTGGCGACTTGCGGCAGTCATCAGATTGCAACCTTAATTTTCTTGAACTTTAAATCTCCCAGACTATGAATCTGGACTGATGAACTCGAACCTGATGTAGATCCTTTCCAACCGGCTCTTCTTCATCCGGAAATTGCGAACTTCTCGACCCCTGTGAAAGATCCCTTCAAGAACTCAACACCATCGTGCGCGCAGCCCCACGGTGGGCGCCAACTGTCGTGGTTTTGTCACGACAGATGCCCGAAGGCTTAGGTTCGGAGTCAACGCCATGGAAGTGGACTCAAAGGGGTTAAGCGGGACAAGGGACACGGTTTTACCCAGGTTCGGCCCCTCACGGTGGAGGTGAAAGCCTACGTCCTGCTTAAGCTGTATTAACTGGTATATCGAATACAAGGGGCGGCTTGCTTGCCCTAACTCTCAATTGCTTGATCTCTCTCGCCGTAAGGCTTCTCTCGCCGTAAGGCGTCTCTCGCCGTAAGGTGTCTCCCGCCGTAAGGCGTCTCTCGCCGTAAGGCTTGTCTCTCTGAGACCTGTCTACGGAGACGTCTAAAAACTTGCCCCTCTTGGGGTGACCCGCCCCTCCTTATATAAGCTGAAGAGGCGGTTTACATGTAGAGTCTAAGTCGGATTGAGACTTAACTTATTATGACTTCCCATCGCGGGCTTCTCCTCGTGGGCTTCTGAGTCCCGGGCTTCTTATCTGAGACGGGCGGCTTAACCGGGCGGCTTACAATCAGGGCTTATCTTCAAGACTCATCTTCAGGGACTCGTCTCCGGGACTTAACTATCTGCCGGGTCATAACTGTCTGACGGGTCATAACTGTCTGACAGGTTAACTGTCTGCCGGGTTACGAGTTATAACTGTCTGACGGGTTAACTGTCTGCCGGGTTAACTGTCTGCCGGGTTAACTGTCTGCCGGGTTACGAGTTACAACTGTCTGACGGGTTAACCACGGGGTATATCCCCGACATGGGCATCCAGGTCCCGCTATTGGTTATTGACCGGAGAGTCGTCTCGGTCTTGTCTGCATCATTTCCGAACCCGTAGGGTCCGCACGCTTAACGTTCGTTGACGATATAGTGTTATATGAGTTATGTGAATTGGTGACCGAATGTTGTTCGGAGTCCCGGATGAGATCACGGACATGACGAGGAGCTCCGGAATGATCCGGAGGTAAAGATTGATATATAGGATGATACTATTCGGTCACTGGAAAGGTTTCGGGGCGTATCGGGTAGTCATCGGTTCACCGGAATGGGTTCCGGGAAGTACCGGGAGGGTGATGAGCCTAATGGGCCATTAGAGGGGAGCACACCAGCCCACAAGGGGCTGGCGCACCCCCCTGTGGCAGCCGGCCTATGGGAGAAAGGAAGGAGGGGGATTCGGCCTCCCCCTTCCTTTCCTCTCCCCCCTTTCCTTCCCTCCCGGCATATATATGGAAGGGGGGGGGGGGGGGACGCGGCTAGGGGCAGGAGCCCAAGTGGGATTCGGCCCAACTTGGGGCGCCTCCTGGCTGCCTCCCCTCTCCCCCCACCTATATATATGAGAGGGGGGCGCCACACAACCCACGACAATCTCTTAGCCGTGTGCAGCGCCCCCTCCACCGTTGACACCCTCGGTCATATTTTCTGTAGTGCTCGGCGAAGCCCTGCGGGGACAGTTGCACCACCACCGTCACCACGCCGTCGTGCTGCCGGAACCCATCCACTACTTCGCCCGTCTTGCTGGATCAAGAAGGCGAGGACGTCATCGAGCTGAACATGTGCTGAACGCGGAGGTGCCGTACGTTCGGTACTTGGTCGGTTGGATCGCGAAGCTGTTTGACTACATCAACTGTGTTGTCTAAACGCTTCCGCTAACGGTCTACGAGGGTACGTAGACACACTCTCCCCTCTCGTAGCTATGCATCTCCATGGATAGATCTTGCGTGTGCGTAGAAATTTTTTTGTTTTCCATGCAACGTTCCCCAACACTTCCTCCCAAGGGCCCTCCTTAATGACCCTCTCCTTGAACGCCTGAGCTACCTCCCCCTTGAGCTTCCACCACTTCGTTCTAGCAACTTTGGCACGCTTATCCCGCTGGACATGAATCCGGAAGTGGAAGTCAACAACCACCAGCTTATGCTGAGGGACAACACTCTCTCCAGGTATCACCTTACAATCTAGGCACGCACGCCTATCTTCTCTTCTCGAGAGGATGAAATCAATCTGGCTAGAGTGTTGACCACTACTAAAAGTCACTAGATGTGATTCTCTCTTTTTAAAGAGGGTGTTAGCTACGATCATGTCATAGGCTAGAGCAAAGCTTAAGACATCTTCTCCTTCTTGATTTCTGATGCCATAGCCAAAGCCCCCATGCACCCCTTCAAAACCTGTGTTAGATGTACCCATGTGACCATTGAGGTCTCCTCCTATGAAGAGCTTCTCGCCAATCGGTACGCTCCTCACCATGTCCTCCAGGTCTTCCCAGAACTCCCTCTTGGTGTTCTCATTGTGGCCTACTTGTGGGGCATACGCGCTGATAACATTGAGAAATAAGTCCCCAACTACCAGCTTGACCAGGATAATCCGGTCCCCCCATCTCCTGACGTCTACCACTCCATACTTGAGGCTGTTGTTGATCAAGATGCCTACGCCATTTCTGTTTGCAGCCGTCCCCGTGTACCACAACTTGAAGCCAGTATCCTCCACCTCCTTCGCCTTCTGTCCCCTCCACTTGGTTTCTTAGACGCAAAGGATATCAACGCCTCTCCTCACAGCTGCATCAACTAGCTCCCGAAGCTACCCTGTCAGAGACCCTACGTTCCAACTACCTAAGCGGATCCTCCTAGGCTCGGCTAGCTTCCTTACCCTTCGCACTCATCGAGTCAAATGCTAAGACCCTTGCTCATTTTCCACTACATCCGGGCGCCGATGTAGCGCGCCACTAAGGATGTGACGACCCAATCCTCGCTCACTTGCCACCGTATCCAGATCAAGATACGGCGCACCACCTGGGGGGTGACGGTCCGGCCCTTGCCCATTTGCCACCACACCCGGGTTCCGATGTGGCGCGTCGCTGAGAGGATTACGCCCCAATGAAAATCTTTTGGATTTCATCTCCATAAGAGTGGCTGGGTTTTTACGTTGGCTCGCCAAGCCTATCACAACCCTCCTCCTTTACCCGGGCTTGGGACCGGCTATGTTGAGACAACATAGGTGGAGTTAACTTTTTCCAAATTCGATGAACTTTTTTTGAAATCGATGAACTCTTTTGAATTTTTATGAACTTTTTTTGAAAATCGATGAACTTCTTTTGAATTCATGAACTGTTTTTTGAATACATGAACTTTTTCGATTTGGTGAACTAATTTTTGAATACGCAAACTTTTTTCGCATGCTCAAGAACTCCATCTGTAATATGTGAACATATTTTCAAATAATTGAAAAATATAAATGCTACAGTGTATTGTGCAATAAATAGCGCGTCTATGTTTCTATTTCTTTAAACTTTCGCAGTGTGAACATTCACTAGCAATTAGCTGGTGCAGTGGCTAGCCTCACCGTGTGGAAGCGTGAGGGCCCGAGGTCGAATCCCGGTCTGACTGTATTTTTGGCTGTCATTTTACGCGTTTCTTGTTGCGTGATCATGGGCCGGCCCATCCAGCCGCTGCTGCGGGCACCAGAACCATTGCGAGGCGCTGAGGGCACGCTATAGGATGTCCCACCTTATGCGCTTAGGAGATGGCAACTTGGCAAGTGGAATGCAGAACCTGGCCGTGCCGGAGGAGGAAAGCCTGGAGGAGACGGATTGCTTGGTCTTGGCTGATATTGTAATTTGGCAATGCAACTCTCGATGTATTGATCGGGTGCAAAGTGCACGTATATATAATATACAAGATGGGCCACAACCTCAACTATACAAGAAAATAGGAGGTGGGCAAAGAATACAAATATACATGCAATCATATCAACCCCACCCCACCCCCCCCCCCCCCCCCGCGTAGTCGAAGCGTCGCCGGAGACACATAGACTAGACCGAAACTCCTCAAAAGTAGAAGTAGGCAATCCCTTGGTCATCACATCGGTGAACTGTTGCGCCGTCGGAACATGGAGAACTCGAATGTGTCCAAAAGCCACCTGTTCATGCACGAAATGGATATCAAGCTCGATGTGCTTCGTCCAGCGATGATGAACGAGGTTGACGGAGAGGTAGACGACGGATACATTATCACAATATACCACCGTGGCCTGGGAGACGTCGTGGTGCGGCTCCTGAAGAAGTTGTCGAAGCCAGGAGCACTCAGCGACAGCGTTAGCTACAGCTCGGTACTCAGCCTCCCGCTCGCTCCCTCCCGATCGAGCAGCCCACCCAATCCCAGTCATCCGGCTCGATCCCTCCGGATCGCTACCTTTTCTTCCCTCGCAGCTGCCGCCGAACCCATCTCGCCGCCGCTGTCTCCCACCACCATGGTCATGTCCTCCCCGCAGCAGCCGCACTGGAGCATAGCCAGCATGCAGGTACTGCCGCACCACCTAGGCGGCCTCCCCATAGCAGCCGCCATGGAGCCTCGCCAGCATGCAGGCGCTGCCGCACAACCAGCATCGTTCTACCACACGCTGCCCTACCTGCAGCAGCATCCGCAGCGTCCGGCCCAGCCGACGCCCTCGTGGTCGGCCGGGGAAAACCCATCGACGGGAGCGCCATTACCCTACCTCACCGGCCCGCAGCTGCAGGGCTCCCACTCCATGCTGCCCTCTCCTCCGATGTAGCCGGCCGGCGGCCACTACACCAACACCATGGCGCCTTCGATGCCTCTGACGCCGTGGGATCAGGCTCTCCTGGCGGCTCTTCCTTCGCCCCCTCACCGACGAACTACCCCGGTTGCGGTGATTGGTATATGGATACGGGTGCCTCCGCTCACATGGCCGCTCATCCTGGTAACCCCAACACTTTCCACACTTCCACTCGCATCACCGTCGGTGATGGCTCCTCTATACCTATTACACATGTGGGAAATGCATTCTTTCCTTCGTCATCCATGCCATTGTCTATGTCTAATATACTTGCTTCGCCCGAAGTCATTAAGAATCTTGTTTCCGTTCGATCTCTTACTCGTGAAAATCCTATTACTGTTGAATTTGACGAGTGCGGCTTTTCTGTCAAGGACGCCCGTACCTGGATGGTGCTCCACCGATGTGACAGCCCCGATGAGCTTTACCCAGTCCACCCATCCTCCTCCACCGCCACCGCTCCAGCTGCCTTCTCCGCTAGTGTGGATCTTTGGCACGCTTGTTTGGGTCATCCTAACCCCGCTACACTTCGTCATATTCTTCAGACTTTCAGTTTTTCCCGTGATAAGATCGCCGACCACACTTGTCATGTAGTTTGACAATGCAACTCTCGATGTATTGATCAGGTGCAAAGTGCACGTATATATGATGTACACGATGGGCCACAACCTCAACTATACAAGGAAATAGGAGGTGGGCAAAGAATACAAATATACATGCAATCATATATTCAACAGATATGATGAGCGACTCAACTCAAAACAGATCCCCTTGTAGCTTCTCTAGTTGGTGATTAAACGACTGCTAGGACAAGGTCGAGCATGCGATATCTCGTGTATGTATGGATCAAAATAGGGTGAGCCCACTCTTGCCCAGATGGGGCAGATGTATAGGCATTTTATACCAACAGGAATGTAATGACCATACTTAATGCATTTTATCCGAAAAAAGAAAGATCAGGTCAAACTGTTTACCCAACGGATTACGGATGCACACAGTTCTCTCTAGCATTTTTTGATTGATATAAAAAGGATGCACGGCACACGAATTTATTCAGCGGGAACATGGCGGGCTCGCGAACGATTTACATATTTTAGGCATCGAGGAGACACACCAACGAAGAATGTCGATTCAAATCAAATGATGATTTTATTTGATCACCTGCATATGTACTGTACGCGGGTCTAGCAGTTGTGGTTGCATGTGGACATGATGGGCGGCGCGGCGAACGGGCCATCGAGCACCCCGCGGGCCATGATCTTGTACGCCGCCTCGGTCAGGTGCAGGCCGTCGAACGACACGTACCTTGACGGGTCCGGGCACGGCACCGCCGCCGGCCCGGCGTCCAAGACGGGGTAGCACGCCTTGAGCACCGTCTCCACGCCGAACCCTTTCTCCGCCGGCTTGGCGATGAGGGTGAGCACGTCGTCGTAGGTGTTGACGTAGGTGATGGACACGCCGGGGTGGTCGCGGCGCAGCTCCTCGACCTTGGCTTTCAGCATGCGGTTGTGGACGAGGACGAGGTCGTTGAGCCACCGGAGGCAGCCCGTGGCAGGGTCGCGGTCGTCGTCGGGGAAGAGGAAGAGGTACCGCGGGGTGCACCCCAGCGGGAAGATGCCCGGCACGTACATGGTCTTGGCGTCCCAGCTCGATCAAGGCCTCGATGGACAGAGCGATGGACCTGATGACATGTGGCACTAGGGGCCTGACCCATTCGAGCGTCTTGTTCCGCAAGAAGGGGTGGTTGTAGTCGTTGACGCCGATCTCCCCCACCAGGAACAGCGAGCTGTCCATCACCTCCTTCCTCTCTGCATACGTGTGTCTTGTTCTGGAAGAAGGGGTGGTTGTAGTCGTTGGCGCCGATCTTTCCCACCAGGAACAGCGAGCTCGCCATCACCTCCTTCCGCTCTGCGTGAGCATGGCCGCGATGGTGTGGTTAGGAGATAGTAACATGAATGCTCGGTGCATTTGCGTAGCCATGGGGCCATGTATGCCACCGATTTTGTTCGAGCTACACGTTACCTTGGTCCGTGGAGGCGAGCGCGGCGAGCACTTTGTTGAACAAGCCGATCTGGACGTCGAGGGAGTAGGGGGGGATCGGTGGCAACTGGTCAATGCTGAGGTTCTTCTTTATGAAGAAATCCTGGTTCAGCGCCGTGGCGGCCGCTACCGCGAAATTGGCGCCGTACCGAAACTCCTCCGCCGGCGACTTCCCTGGTGCCGCTTGCAGGTACGCCGGCCAGTACGGGAACCCCAGCCTCTCCACTGCACGTACGTACCAATTATCATGCATCGTGCATGTATACATATTCATTATGTATCGTACTAAGATGGGTAGTAAACTGGTAATTAAGCACGTCAACCAAGCACTTACCGATGAAGTCGACGACGAGGCGGCCGTCGGACCAGCGGCCGTTGGGGCGGCCGAAGAAGGTCTCGCCCTAGGGCAACGCCAGGACGGGGCCAGACGCATTGGAGTAGTGGATGATGAAGTTGCCGGTGTCGATGAGAGAGTCGCCAAAGCTGAACAGACGCTTGTAGCAGCTGCGCCGGACGCCGTCGTAGCCACCGACAGCACAAGCAACGCGGCCACTATGAGCTGCAGAGGCAGAGCCGACGCCTCCGCCATTGTGGTGGTGGATATATAGAAAGTAATGGTTTGATCTCGAGCTAGCTAGCCTCACTCAGTTCTACCCTGCAGCCCGGACTTGCAGCCGGAGCTATATGTAATACACACGCAGCTAGTTTATCTTATCTCCGTGATGATTGTTTGAAATAAATTCCAACAATGATGTGGTAATGGTAGGAGATAACAGCTAGACTAGTAGAAAACAGGGCTTTGGTCCCAGCCGGATCGGAGCAATAATCCCGGTCGCGTTACGAATCAGGACTAATGTGAGCATTAGTCCCGGTTCGAGGGGATCGGACGCCAGCCGGGGGTCGGCAGGCATCAGTCCCGGTTCGATTGGGACCTTTAGTCCCGGTTGGAGACACCAACCGGGACTAAAGGGCCTAAAGGTCGATACCCCTTTGGTCTGACCCCTTTGGTCCCGGTTCCAGACACGAACCGGGACTAAAGAGATGCCTATATATATGCTCTCCCCTGCCCGCTAACTCCTCTGTTTTTTGGCCGGCCGGTGTGGGAGGTGTGTGCTGCTCTGCTCTCACCTCCTATGCACATGAGGTGTTCGATGAAATGCCCGAGTCATACTTAAGTTTTCTCCTCTCCAAGCTCGACCTCCAAGCTTCATTTTCCCCAAGATTTGTCTAGGTTTGGCGGTGCACCATTGTCCCCGTCCCCGTCCTCACCGTCGTCGATCGCCCGTGCCGATCTCGTCGCCGGCACCACCGTGGTGAGCCTCTTGTTCTTATCTTCTTTTTAAAAGAAAAAAATTCTTACTTGTATGATTTAGATAGATACTTGTATAATTTTCTTATTTTTATTATTGTTTGTTATTATATAGTGCCATGACTTTGGTATCCGAGTACATTGATGGCATGCATAATTTTCTCGAAGTGGCTGTGGCAAACAAGCAGAATGGTTTTATGTATTGTCCATGTATTGTCTATGGGAATACGAAGTCTCACTCTGACTCGAGAACCCTTCACATCCACCTGATTGAGAAGGGTTTCATGCCACACTATAATGTTTATACCAAGCACGGAGAAAGAGGGGTTATGATGGAAGACAACGAAGAAGAAGAGGATGATGACAACTATCCTTCTGAATATGGTGATACTGCAACGGGGGAAGCTGAAGATCAAGAGGCACCAGACGATGTGCCCGATGATGATCTTCGTCGGGTCATTGTTGATGCACAGAGAGGATGCGAAAGTGAAAGGGAGAAGTTGAAGTTCGAGCGCATGTTAGAGGATCATAAAAAACGGTTGTACCCAAATTGCGAAGATGACAACACAAAGCTCGGTACCACACTGGAATTGCTGCAATGTAAGGCAGACAATGGTGTATCTGACAAGGGATTTGGAATGCTACTGAAAATAATGAAGAAGAAGCTTCCAAAGGATAACGAATGCCCGACAGTACGTACGAAGCAAAGAAGGTTCTCTGCCCTCTAGGATTGGAGGTGCAGAAGATACATGCATGCCCTAATGACTGCATCCTCTACCGCGGTGAGTACGAGGATTTGAACGAATGCCCGGTATGCGATGCATTGCGGTATAAGATCAGACGAGATGACCCTGGTGATGTTGAGGGCGAGCGCCCCAGGAAGAGGGTTCCTGCCAAGGTGATGTGGTATGCTCCTATAATACCACGGCTGAAACGTCTGTTCAGAAACAAAGAGCATGCCAAGTTGATGCGATGGCACAAGGAAGACCGTAAGAAAGACGGGAAGTTGAGAGCACCCGCTGACGGGTCGCAGTGGAGGAAAATCGAGAGAAGGTGGGGGGACTTTGCAGGTGACGCAAGGAACGTATGGTTTGGTTTAAGTGCAGATGGCATTAATCCTTTTGGAGAGCAGAGCAGCAATCATAGCACCTGGCCGGTGACTCTATGTATCTACAACCTTCCTCCTTGGTTGTGCATGAAGCGGAAGTTCATTATGATGCCAGTGCTCATCCAAGGCCCTAAGCAACCCGGCAACGACATTGATGTGTACCTAAGGCCATTAGTTGAAGAACTTTTACAGCTGTGGAATCGAAAAGGTGTACGTGTGTGGGATGAGCACAAACAGGAGGAATTTGACCTACATGCGTTGCTATTTGTAGCCATCAATGATTGGCCTGCTCTTAGTAACCTTTCAGGACAGACAAACAAGGGATACCACGCATGCACGCACTGTTTAGATGATACCGAAAGTATATATTTGGACAAATGCAGGAAGAATGTGTACCTGGGACATCGTCGATTTCTTTCGACCAACCATCTCTTAAGAAAGAAAGGCAAGCATTTCAAAGGTGAGGCGGATCACCGGAAGAAGCCCGCCCTCCGTACTGGTGATGCCATACTTGATATGGTCAAGGATTTACAAGTAATCTATGGAAAGGGTTCTGGCGGACAATCTGTTCCGAATGACGCTGAGGGACGCGCACCCATGTGGAAGAAGAAATCTATATTTTGGGACCTACCCTATTGGAAAGACCTAGAGGTCCGCTCTGCAATCGACGTGATGCACGTGACGATGAATCTTTGCGTGAACCTGCTAGGCTTCTTGGGCGTGTATGGGAAGACAAAAGATACACCGGAGGCACGGGAGGACCAGCAACGTGTGCACGAAAAAGACGGCATGCATCCAAAGCAGTATGAAGGTCCTGCCAGCTACGCTCTTACCAAATAAGAGAAGGAAATCTTCTTTGAATGCCTGCTCAGTATGAAGGTCCCGTCTGGCTTCTCGTCGAATATAAAGGGAATAATAAATATGGCAGAGAAAAAGTTCCAGAACCTAAAGTCTCATGACTGCCACGTGATTATGACGCAACTGCTTCCGGTTGCATTGAGGGGGCTTCTACCGGAAAACGTTCGATTAGCCATTGTGAAGTTATGTGCATTCCTCAATGCAATCTCTCAGAAGGTAATCGATCCAGAAATCCTACCAAGGTTAAAGAATGATTTGGTGCAATGTCTTGTCAGTTTTGAGCTGGTGTTTCCACCATCCTTCTTCAATATCATGACGCACGTCCTAGTTCATCTAGTCGACGAGATTGCCATTCTGGGTCCTATATTTCTACACAATATGTTTCCCTTTAAGAGGTTCATGGGAGTCTTAAAGAAATATGTTCGTAACCGTGCTAGGCCAGAAGGAAGCATCTCCATGGGCCGGCAAACAGAGGAGGTCATTGGGTTTTGTGTTGACTTCATTCCTGACCTTAAGCCGATTGGTCTCCCTCAATCGCGGTATGAGGGGAGACTGACTGGAAAAGGCACGCTAGGAGCGGATTCAATAATATGTAGGGACGGGTATTCTTGGGCTCAAGCACACTACACAGTTCTACAGAATTCTACCTTGGTGACCCCGTATGTCAATGAACACAAGAATATTTTGCGCTCCAAACACCCGGAGCAGTGTGACGACTGGATTACATGTGAACACATCAGGACTTTCGGCAGTTGGTTGCAAACACATCTCATGGGTGACAACATTGTTGGAGATGAGCTGTACTCGTTGGCCAGGACACCATCTTCGACTGTATTGACTTACCAAGGGTACGAGATAAATGGGAATACATTTTACACGATCGCCCAAGATCAAAAGAGCACCAATCAAAACAGTGGTGTCCGCTTTGATGCAGCGACCAACAGGGGAAAGGACACATATTATGGTTACATAGTGGACATATGGGAACTTGACTATGGACATGATTTTAAGGTCCCTTTGTTTCGGTGCAAATGGGTCAATCGGTCAAGAGGCGGGGTACAGGTAGACCCACAGTACGGAATGACAACAGTGGATCTGAACAATCTTGGGTACACAGACGAACCATTCGTCCTAGCCAATGATGTGGCGCAGGTTTTCTATGTGAAGGACATGTCTACCAAACCGAGATCAAAAAGAAAAGATAAGGAAGCGAATACATCATACGATGAGCCAAAGCGCAACATAGTTCTTTCAGGGAAAAGAAATATCGTGGGAGTGGAGGACAAGACAGACATGTCTGCAGATTATGAAAAGTTTCATGAAATTCCTCCCTTCAAAGTGAAGGCTGACCCAAGCATCCTGTTAAACAATGAAGATTATCCATGGTTACGGCGCAATAAGCAAGGGACACACGCGAAGAAAAAGTGAAGACAAATGAAATCCCTTTTGTAATAGATGAGTTTTCGTCCGAAACCCTGATACTTCGAAAGAGATTGTCCAGTTTGTACACGAAGTGCATCCAGTTTTTGCCGTAACCCTCTCAACTTTTTAGCACTTGCTATGTGGGTGAAATTATGATACCATGCCAAGTTTCAACCTTTTCAGACTTCATTTGTAGTGCTTTTCAATTTCAGGGTCATTTAGCTCAAAACAAATCATTAAATGCATGAAAAATAGCAAATGAAGTCAGAAAAGGGTTGAAAATTGATGATGTGCCTTTGAATGGTGCATATTGAACACACAAAAAGTCTGGAGTTAAAATAATTTATTAAAAATGAAATCCCTTTGTAATAGATGAGTTTTCGTCCGAAACCCTGATACTTCGGAAGAGATTGTCTAGTTTGTACACGAAATGCATCCAGTTTTTGCCGTAACCCTCTCAACTTTTTAGCACTTGCTATGTGGGTGAAATTATGATACCATGCCAAGTTTCAACCTTTTCAGACTTCATTTGTAGTGCTTTTCAATTTCAGGGTCATTTAGCTCAAAAGGCATCATTAAATGCATGAAAAATAGCAAATGAAGGCAGAAAAGGGTTGAAAATTGATGATGTGCCTTTGAATGGTGCATAATGAACACAGAAAATGTCCGGAGTTAAAATAAGTTATTAAAAATGAAGGAGAGGCGCAATGCTCACGTGCACGTTGCTTAGCTTCAGGCCTTGAGAAACTACAGATAGCTCCGTGCAGTCTACACCATTTCCTCAAGGCCTGAAGCTAAGCAACGTGCAGGTGAGCATTGCGCCTCTCCTTCATCGTTCTTCGTCTATGCACTCAGGGCTTATAAACCGCTGCGAGTCCCTCTCGCTTGGCGAGGTGGGACTAAATTTTAGCCACCGCCAGGACAAGGCCTTTAGTCCCGGTTGGTGGCTCAATTAAAATATTTTGTTATGATCAACTAAAACAAAACTATAATATTCTTCAATAGCAAAAAGAATCAACTAAAAAGCTTTTATAAACTTAAAATTATATAAAACACCCATTTAAAATAACCTAAAAATAACCTAATTGAATATAATGATAAAACACACTAATATTAAATTTCAAATAATTCAAATTTAAACTATTGAAATTTGAAAACTGCTGGCACTAACAGAAAGTTTAGAATTTTTGTGACCTAAAGCAAAAAAGATTCACTCAAAAACTCTAATAAAGCAAAAAAAACACCCATTTAAAATAACCTAAAAATAACCAAATTGAATATAATGATAAAACACACTAATATTAAACAGCAGGAAAAAGAATCACTCAAAAATCTATTTTTAAAGTAAAGTAATTCACAAACTAGTGATTCACACAAATTTCAAATAATTCAAATTTAAACTATTGAAATTTGAAAACTACTGGCACTAACAGAAAGTTTAGAATTTTTGTGACCTAAAGCAAAAAAGATACACTCAAAAACTCTAATAAAGCAAAAAACAACTCAGAAACAAAAGAAAATAAATAAAGCAGAAAACAAAAAAAACTGGAAAATAAATAAATTAAAAAAAAGCCCGCCTACTGGGCCGACACGGCCTGCATACGTCTAGACACCCAACTATTAGTTGGGCCAGGACGCAGGCCCGCATGGCCCAGTAGGCCCCACAGGGCAGGACAGGTTCGTTTGGCCCAGACAGGCCTGCTTTAGAGAGGAGCTCGACAGGGATGCCGCGGCAGGGCTTATAAACCGCTGCGAGCTCCTCTCAACTAGCGAGGTGGGACTAAACTTTGGACACGGGAAGCACAGGCCTTTAGTCCCGGTTGGTGGCTCCAACCGGGACTAAAGACCCACCTTTAGTCCCGGTTGGAGCCACCAACCGGGACTAAAGCTCCTTTTCAGCAGTCGAAAGGGCGGGAAGCAAAGGGCTTTAGTCCCGGTTGGTGGCTCCAACCGGGACTAAAGGGGCCTTTAGTCCCGGTTGGAGCCACCAACCGGGACTAAAGCCCTTTGTATATAAGCACGACTTAGCAAATTCTCTCCCATTCTCCCCCGACGCCGACGCCCTGCCCCGACGCCGCTAGGCTGCTGGAGCTCGCCGCCGCCCCCGAGCCCGTCCTTGTCGTCGCCGCCCCCGACGCCGACCGCCCGCGCCTCCTCCACGAGCCCCGACGCCGCCCGCGCACCTCCTCTGCCCATCCTCATCGACATCGTCGCCGCCCCCGCAGCCCGCGCCTCATCCGACCCCGAGCCCCGACGCCGCCCGCGCCTCATCCGGCCCCGAGCCCCGACGCCACTCGCGCCTCATCCGGCCCCGTGCCCTGACGCCGCCCGCGCGCCTCGCCCTGGCACTGCCTCGCCCCGCCCGCCGGTGAGACCCGGCCGCCACACTATTAGAGATGTATTAGTGATAATAACTTGTGAACTTTGCATGATGTTTGCCACTAATCCATTGCTCATATGCATATGATTCCTTTTTCTGGTTATAGGTCTATGTTTGCCACTATCCATCATCTCTCATGGTTTGTATTTTGCCATGTTGTAATATTTGCAGAAACTATGGATCACAGAGACTTAGAAAAAGAAGAGGTGTTGGAGAATATAATCCGCGCCGGAGAAAATCCAATGGAGGAGGACGCCTTGTCGTTTCTCAACGACAACGATGGTGGAATGGAGGAGGAAGGAGATCATCACGGCTCCGATGATGGAAGAATGGAGGAGGAACAAGATCATGACGGCTCCGGTGATATGGAGAAGGGAGCCTTAACTAATGCAGAGTCCGGCGAGGTATATATATATATATATATATATATATATATATATATATATATATATATATATATATATATATATATATATATAATTAAGCCTCTGCTGACTAGATGCATTAATTGTTTTGTATGTACATATATTAACGCTTCTTTCTTCTTTTAGCCCTCCGGAACGAGCCAAACTTCGTCAACAGGGAGACGAAGCGCGAAGAAAAGGTTGGACAAGGAGGAAAGGTACAAGATCGACGTAATCTCTCCAGCTGGCGAACCGATTCTTCCCAAGCGGACCAAACACGCCTTTACATATCAGTGCGGAGTACTGGTTAGGGATAGCATCCCGATCACCATCGAGCAATGGAATAAGAAGAAGGACAACCCTTCAGTTACTTTTGTCCAGGATAGACAAAAAGAATATCTTTGGAGCGAGCTGCTGACAAATTTCATCCTACTGCCAGAGGAGGATCCGACAACCCCACCAGTTATAGAGCCAAAGGTCAAGGCGTACGCTCTAAGGAAGATGGCAGAATTGTTCAAGAACTGGAAGAAGAATTTGAACACACAGTTTGTCCAGCAAAACAAGACTCCAGATTTCACCGGTATATATGAGAAGATAAAAGATCAGTGGCCCGCATTTGTGGCCTACAAGAAATCCGAGAAGGCGCGGAAAACGTCACAGCAAAATAAGCTGAATGCTGCAAAGAAGCAGTATCACCATGTTACGGGGTCAGGTGGCTACCGCCAAGCCGAGCCTAAGTGGGAAAAAATGGAGAATGACCTACTTGCTAAAGGGGTCGAACCAGTGTCACGGAACTGGCCAGATCGGGTAAGGACTTGGGTATTCGGGAATGGGGGAGCTTTGGACCCAGAAACAGGGGAGGTTGTTTACGCGGATCCTAAACTTGCAATACCCATGAAAAAGATTGAGGAAGCAATCAAGGAAGTGGAGGAAGGGACGTTCCATCCCGATAGAGAGAATGACATGCTGACAAAGGCCCTCGGGAATCCTGAACACCCTGGACGAACACGAGGCACACCAGGCTCCGTTCCGTGGGTGCATGGGTTTCGCGACAGCAGAGACACTTATAGAAGCCGAGGGCGAAAGAAGAAAGAGGAAGCAAGCAAACTACAGCAGATGGAACAAAGATTAGCGGCACTAGAGGCGGCATCAGCTAGCCAGCGAGCCCTCGGCCCACCATCTCAGCAGCACGACCCTTCATTGGAAGCTACCCCACCATCTCAGCGGAGAAGCAGCGTGGCTTCCATGGAGCACGTTCAGCCTGATATCACGGCTCGCCGCTACCCCGTGGATGGTATCACGGAGAATGAACATTGTGTGCTGTTGGCGGATTGCGGAAACCTGAGCTTGGAGGTGGCGAAAGGCTCTGTCCACCATCCTCGACCTGATGCAACTTTCCATTGCGCTCCGATTCCAGATGGCTATGTTGTTGTCATGGTGGATGAAATAACGCCCGGATTTGGGAGCCTGCAGCTTGATCATCCTACGGGTGAAGGCGAGGGTTCTCTGGAAAATGCCTTAAGGACTACCTGTCTATGGAGAAAGTCACACATCAAGCTTCCTTACTTCACGCCGCCTCAGCATACTCATGAGCCGGAGGAGGCCCCTCATCAGCAGACTCAGCCGTCTCCGGCGCGTTTGCCGTCTCTGCCATCTCCGGGGCGTCAGCCGTCTCCGCTGCCTCAGTCGTCTCCGGCGCGTCAGCGGACTGCGCCTCCTCCGCCGCGTCAGCCGTCTCCGCCGCTTCAGCAACAGCAGCGGAAGAGAGCCGCCGCCGCTCCAGCGGCTAGCAGTACAACAACAGGAGGGAAGAGGTTTCAATATGGTCCAAGCCTCAAGCCTCTTCCATAGAGACCATATGATAGGTCTGAAGAGGAAAGCAAGGCAATCTCAAAGGCCGAAGTGAAGGCCCATTTTGCACCGAAACGTCCACCTCCAAAGGAGAGAATTGATCCGGAAATAGCGAGGCGTACGCTGAAAAACCTTGAAAAACCACCGCCTAAGTTGCTATCAGACTATGACCGTGAGATTGTAAAGTCATTTGCAGATCCACAGAAGCGGTCGGGAAGCAGCGGTAATGCATATCAAGGGGAAAAAACAATTATTCCCCAACTGGGCGAGCAGGAGAACCAATCGTGCCCCCCGCTCATGGTGTCTAGTGATATCCCTGATGTTCCGGAGGGGGTAGCGCCCAGTACTAATCCTGGTGATTACTTACCCGATCATATACCGTTACCCGAAATGGCTGATGTAGTAGCCTTTAGATTCGAGCACGGGAAGCCTCTCGTCAGACCTGAGGAGCTCCCGAATCTACCAACAAGGATGCGAGCATTGCATAAATGGTACTTGGAAGCCTGCGAGCGAGGGGAGAACTATATCACTGCAGGAGTTAAAGATGAGCATTTCTTCAATGGAAACGAGTCGGTTTACATTGAATTTTCAGAATTATTCCAGTTATACAATCTAAAAGAGATCGACAAAACTATCATCACTTGCTATTGTTTGTAAGTATCATTTCTGTAATTAAGTCTCTAGCTCAGCTCGTTCATTATTGCATGTATATAATTATCCTCACCATATGTATATTATGTATATTATGCAGAAAGAAGATCCTCGAATGCAACAAAGGACCAATCCAAATCTATGACATTGGGTTCGTTAGCCCAAATATTGTTCATGAAGTTACTGTCAAACACAACAAAAAGGATGTAGAGGATTACTTGCTAAGGGCGTTTATCAAACAACAAAACAAAAGAGAAATACTACTTCCTTACAACTTCGAGTGAGTGTTATATACTGTCTTGTACATACACATCATTTTGTTTCGCTTACTCGATGTTAAGTGTAATTGATGAGCTACATGTGTGCAGCTTCCACTTTATTCTGCTCATCATATAGTTTGACCAAAGTCGAATACAAGTCATGGACTCGTTACGTAAAGACCTTTCGAAGTGGGCGCCCCTGCAAAAAATTCTCCAGAAGTAATTTCAATCATTATCGCACTATATCGGCAACTATCGTTCATTTCCTGATATCAAGTAATTAATAACTCTTTAATTCATTTTGTTTGCCGGGCAGGGTTTGGACAAGGTTCACCGAGGCGGTTAGGGGTCCCTGGAAAAAGGAGCTGCGATATGAATTGCTCCCTGTAAGTAGTACTAGCTAGGCCCGCGCATCTCTTTGATTCTAGTTTCAATACCACTATCATGCTTGATTATTATTTTGATTGAACTCTATTCTCGTAAAGTGCCCTCATCAGGGATCCGCGAATAACTTCTGTGGATACTACGTCTGCGAGTTCATGCGCCAGAGGACCTGTGACAAGGGCAGAATATTAGAAAAACTTGATGTACGTAAACAATATTCACAAATTTATTTTATTACCATCAACTGTGTTGAGTTTCATTCATATATATATATATATATATATATATATATATATATATATATATATATATATATATATATATATATATATTGACCCCCTTCTTTAAATTAGATCGGACAGAAGAGGGATGGACTCCTACCAGAGTATCGCCTACGAGCAATTCAAGAGGAATTGGCGGGATTCCTCCTTGATCACGTCATAGCTAAAAATGGAGAATACCATGAAGAAGTTAGGATGAATGTTGGTAATTAGATATTAGAGATCGTAAGAGATGTTATTCATTGTATATATGCATGAACGTGCACTAGACATAGTACGTAGCGTCGAATAGATATACGAAAACATGTTGTTCGACCAAGCACGGAAAAAGAGAGGTCATTTCTCTCTATATTAATTCATGACGATTTGTGTAATGGTTTCTTCATTGCTTTATGTAGTAGCAAACGTCGAGTTGAATCGTCTACACAAAAAAGAAAAGGAGGAAACACAATATGAAACCCTAAACCCCTAAACCCCTCCTTTCAAAAAAAAAAAAAAACCAGCACCTCGAGCTGCTGACGCGTGGCAGTCTTTTAGTCCCGGTTGGTGCTACCAACCGGGACTAAAGTTTCTCCTGTCTGGGCGCCTCGAGCTGCTGACGCATGGCAGTCTTTTAATCCCGGTTGGTGTTACCAACCGGGACTAAAGTTCCTCCTGCCTGGGCGCCCCACAGCAGCCACGTGAAGACACTTTAGTCCCGGTTCGTAACAGAACCGGGACTAAAAGTGAGGACCTTTAGTCCCGGATGCTTAGTCCCGGTTCCAGAACCGGGACTAAAGGCCCTCTGGAACCGGGACTGATTCCCTGTTTTCTACTAGGGTAGCAAGACGGAACTCGTGGCAAACGAGGCAATGGAGTAACGAGATTTGAATTCGAGGAATGGATCGATCGACTGTTGGCGTAGTTGACTTGCACAAAACTTGTATAGTAAACGTGCCTTGGCGTACAGCCAGGGCCAATATCGGTTATTGGATAACATATCAGAAATCATCCTGTGTCCATGGGTGTACTGCCCCACCCTTCCATCCGCCGTTCATTCAACCCACCTGATCCAACGGTGATTCCTTAAAACGTCATTAGCCTGGTACCTTCATCTGATGTAGAGGTACAAGCAGTAGAGGTAAAGTAGCAGCCTGCACAGTCCACGCATTTAATCACATTAAAATTGAAATGCGTTAACGGATCACACATGGCAGACCTCCGTAAAGAGTCGCCTGCATGCAAGAAGTGCAGCTAGCTGTATTGCAGCACCATGTCAGCTAGACAGAGTTGCAAGCAAGCAGCCGCCAGATACTAGTTGTACGCTGCGCCGGCCACAGCCCTGGTGCTCTAGTTCTGGAAAAAAAAATCTTGCAATTTTTATCTCCCTAAAAAAATGCAAATATCTATCTCTAAAAGAAACTTGCAAAATTTTATCTCTCGAAAAGACTTGCAAATTTGTATCTCTAGATTTTACTTTTGCAAATTTGCTTCTCTAAAAGAAGCTTGCATATTTATAATTTTCCGAATTCTCGCACAAATTTAAGAACATCAACCACGTCGCAACTTGTACCCATCCCAAGCTGTTCGTTGATTAGAAAATTTTCTTACGATGCTGCAGTATTTAGATAGTCCACACATTTACTAGGACGATACAGTATTTAGACAGTTCCACGGAAATTTCCTTGCATCCACTCGCTGTAGACAGCAGGTTGCAAGTACATGACCGCTATCCCCCATCTAACTTGCATGTAGAAGTACGAGCTATTGCACTAGCTCCTGCACAAAACGTACTAGACTGCAGCTAGCCCCTTTACATAATTTCATGTCATGGATGTGTTAAATGTACTTAGCGACTTACCGTTAGATTCGCATCCGATGAACCACAAATGTGGGGCACCAGACCCCGTGGATACCAGATCCTTACTCATAACATGTTCATTGTCGGCAACTACATTACGGCACAGTCAATGCATGATACTCCATCAAGGCAATTACTCAAATCTCAAACAAACAAAAAATCAAGGCAGTTACTCCTTCCGTCCCATAATATAAAAGAGCTTCTGACATAGTCTCAAGATTATGTGTCGGTTCAGTCTCTCGGAGGTGCTCATAGAGGCGTTCATTTGCAGCGACCACGCTACAAATGTCCTATCTACGAACACCAATAGTGATCAACATACTGGCGGTATCCTGCTTCCACACGCCACAAGCGTAGCGACGTTCGCCTACACGTTGCTTAAGCACTTACCAGACGCGTCATACCAGTGGAGCGCCAGCTAGTAAGCGAGTCTTGCCCTAGTGAGCAAGAGGAGGTAAAAAAACGCTAACTCGATTTGCTGTGTCATTGGCGGTGACTGATAGGTCGTATATGTAAGAGAACGAAAGGTCTTGTGTCACCTTGCCTTTCGGGATGACATTAAAGATTGCACCTCCATCTCATGACATACATGGACATTTGAGATTTATTTATTTCGAGAATGACGGGGGGCAAAGCCTCACCGGTTGTTATATTACCCGAAAAGACTTGGCCGCCATACAGTGTTTTTCATGGAGGAGATAAAAAACAACAAGATAAGAACCAAAAACTGAAAAATACAGAGGCGGAGGGAAACTAGATGCTCGAGAGGAGGAAGGAGCGAAACCGGAGGAGCTACTCGCTCGACCCGGCATCGAACCATCTGGACCACAACAGCCTATCTTCAGCCGCATGCCGGCGAACATCACCAACCCCTGGAGTTGAAAACCACGTCGTTCCTGGCCTTCCAAACATGCCAGAGAAGGAATTGGGCCACGTCCAAATATTGTAACAAATCTAGTTCTTTTTGCGGTGAATACAATATAGTAGTACTTGATTTATTCGGAAATAGATTTATTCCCTTTTTTTGCCGGGGGAAATAGATTTATTCAGCGCACCATGTGAAGCTCGCAACAAAATGTAAACCCAAGAAAAAAAATCCCAAGCAAATGATGTACTGTATAGGTGCCTAGCTCGCTTAATTAGCTAGCTGTGGTTGCATTTGGACATGATCGACGGCTTGGCGAAGGGGCCGTCGAGCATCCCGCGGGCCATGATCTTGTACACCGACTCCGTCATGTGCAGGCCGTCCCACGACACGTACTTCGCCGGGTCCGGGCACGGCACCACCCCCGGGTCCGAGCAGTGGAGGGTGAGGTTGGCGTTGTACGGCCCGCCGCCGCCGCAGCACGCGTGCAGCACCGTCCCCGGGGCGAACCCGTTCACCGCCGGCTTGGTGATGAGGCTGAGCACCTCGTTGTAGTAGTCCATGTAGGTGATGGACACGCCGGGGTGGGCGCGGCCGAGCTGCTGGAGCTTGCCCTTGAGCATGCGGTTGTGGTCGGCAGTGAGGCCGTTGAGCCACCGGAGGCAGCCGGCGGAGTCGTAGTCGCCGGGCTCGCCGCCGCGGTAGAAGTAGAGGTACCGCGGCACGCAGCCCAGCGGGAAGATGCCCGGCACGTAGATGTTCTTGGCGCCCAGCTTGATGAGGGCCTCCACGGAGAGCGCGATGGACCTGATCACCCGGGGCACCAGCGGCCGGACGAACCCAAGCGTCCTGTTCTGGAAGAAGGGGTGGTTGTAGTCGTTGGCGCCGATCTCCCCCACCAGGAACAGCGAGCTCGCCATGATCTCCTGCCGCTGCTCGGCGGTGGAGGCGAGCGCGGCCAGCACTTTCTTGAACCAGCCGATCTGGATGCCCAGGGAGTAGGGGGTGATCTGGTCCACGTTGAGGCGCTTCTTCTTGAAGAGGAGCTGGTTGAGCGCCGTGCCGCTCGCCACTGCGAAGTTGGCGCCGTAGCGGAAGTCGCCCTTCGTCGCGGGCGACTTGGCCTGCAGGTACGCCGGCCAGTACGGGAACCCCAGCCTCTCCACTGCATGCACGTACGCACTCACATCAGTCATGCGTGCTATAACATGCATGCATGTGAATGTGAATTGTGAGGTGAGGATTAATTAAGCGTGCACGTACCGATGAAGTCGACGATGAGGCGGCCGTCGGACCAGCGGCCGGTGGGGCGGCCGAAGAAGGTCTCGCCGTAGGGCGACCGCGACACGGAGCCCGGCGCCTTGGAGTAGTGGATGAAGTTGCCGGTGTCGATCAGCGAGTCGCCGAAGCTGAACAGACGCCGGCAGGAGCTGCTGCTGCTCATGTTTGACTTCGCCGGCGCCGACGCCGACGCCATAGTGGCAAAAAACGCAAGAAGCACGGCCACCACGAGCCGCAGAGGCAGAGTCGTCGTCACAGCCCCCGCCATGGTGGGAATGAGGAATTTTTTCCAAATAGACCACGTCGCGAGTCAATTTGTCAAAATAGACCACCTGGGAATAAAAATGCCGGATCAGACCCCCCGGCCGCCACCAGCGCGGGCGGCTGGGACCAGCCGCCACTGCCAGTGGCGGCCGGCACTGTTCCTGGGCCCGGCCGCCACCGTAGACGGCGGCCGCTACTGTGCCTGGGCCCGGCCGCCACCGTAGACGGCGGCCGCCACTGTTGCCGCTTCTGCCACCGTTTGGACGGAACGGAGAAGGGGTTGCGGGACCGGCCGCCAGCTCCCCTGGCGGCAGCTACTGTAGCGCCTGCGCGCGCCGACAGCCGCGCCTGACGGCGCAAATTCCGAGGCGGGGCGCTGATTCCCATGCCATGCAAGATGCTGCCAGTGCGCTAGCTTAGCGGGAAACGGCCGCACGCGCTGAAAACCGACGTGCCGCTGCCGCTGCTTTCGGTGGAAATCGCGCTGAAACCGACGTGCCGCTGCCGCTGCTTAACGTATTCTGCCGACACTACAGTGCTCCTATTCTTCTTATAAACGATGCTGCCTGCTGCTGCTCTATCTCACACACACTCAGCCTGCTCTCTCGCTCTCTCACGCACACACACTCTGCCTCAGCCTGCTCTCTCGCTCTCTCGCTCTCTCGCACAGACACATTGCCTACTCTCTCGCGCGGACACACCGCTCCCTCTCCTATCTTCGTCCATCGTCCAGCCACACTTCAGAACACCAACGCGCTAGTCAGCATGAGTTTCCTTGCTCGGATCAAAGCATTAGGCCTAAGAAAATGAAGAGTGCGACTTTGCCTCGGGGGGTGGAAGTACTTCGTTGTTGGTGTGGCGATCTCTGCAAGGTGAAGGAGGTGACGGATTTTTCAGATTGGTTGGGCATGAAGTTTTTTATGTGCGCTAATTATGAGGAAGATCCACCCGTTTCTATTTCACCGTACATCAGGCCTCCGGTATGTTTCAGTCATCAAGAATAAACACGTTGTTGATATTATTGTTGATTTAATATTTATATTTCTATTTTTGTTGTAGTCTCCTCCGCCTCTGTGCATGTACTATCGTTGGATTGACACGAAAAAACCGGACTGGGCGGTGACCGAGATTCGTGAAAGAGGTCGTCGTGCATGGGCAAGTTTGGACGCGGAAGAGCACCGCGCGAAGGCGGCAGCAGATGAGAAAGCAGAGCAGGAGAGAGAGTGGCAAGAGTATTGTGTGAAGCAGAGGGCTTTTCTTGATGAGATGAAGAAGAAAAACCGAGAAGAGGGACTTCGACTGGCGGAGGTTTACCGACAGCGAGAGGAGGCCCGTGAGGCTGAGAGGCAGATGAAGAAAGAAAGGGCTCGTGCAGCCAAGGCAGCAGAAGAAGCTGGTGATGGAAAAGGAAAATATCCACGTTGGACTCAGTAGATTTATGTTATTGTATCCTAAAATTCGCATTGCAGCAAGTTGGATCTTAAAATTCGTAGGAAGTTGTATCTTAATTTGAACAAGTATCTTATTTTATGTATCTTATTTTAGGCATGTTATTTTATGTATCTTATTTTATGTATCTTATTTTAGGCATGTTATTTTATGTATCTTATTTTATGCATGTTATTTGATGTATCTTATTTTATGCATGTTATTTTGAATGCATCTTAATTTGCTAAATTTTTTAAATAATACATTTTTTTGGTAAATTACAGAAATAATATACAATTTTGAAAATTTTCAAAAATATTATCCAGTCGGTCTTGGCGAGGCCGACAGGGCCCAATCGGTCATGTATTTTTTATTCCATTAGGTGTACATAAATAAGTCTACGATACAAATTACATAAATAAGTCTACGATGCAAATTACAATTGACTGCTCATGATCACTGAACCCACCAACTAGGTGTCCTTACATGAAGAGGTCTCACCCTTAGGTTCATCACCACCCGTAGATGAAGAACTCTCACCCTTAGGTTCATATGGTGCAGGCTGAACATACAAACTACGTCTCCTGTAGACATGCAAAACAACCCTACGTATTGGTTTGAATTCTTCAAGCATTAGCTTCACTACAGATTCATTCTTGACGTCGATCAGCTCGAGGTTCCCATATTCATCTTCTGTTTCGTAGTACATGAAATCCTTAGTTGACAACCCAAAATTCAGCATATGATTGGTCAAACTAACAAAATTTATAATTTCTTCCAGCCATGATTCATAAAATGGTGGCAGGGCATCGTGTACATGCACAATGTACATAATAAACCAAATTGGACCAGGATAACCGTTGTTACTAGTCATCTGCAAAACACAATAAAAATATTACATGATTTGCACAAAATAACCATGGAATTCAAAAAAAAATTGGTGGAATCGGCTGACAACTAGAGGATCTACAACATTGTTGAATTTGGGGCAGTACTTATGGTGGAAATCGATGAAAAATCGCGAATGGGGGAGGAAAAATGAGAAGCAATGGGGGAGGAAAAAGGAACAGAAACAAAAGAGAGGAGGAGGATAAGGGAGTGTACCTGCCTTATCCACCGGTCCAAACGCTGTCGATTTACAGGCAGTGATGAGAAGAGGCAGTGAGGAGAAGAGGCAGTGAGGGGAATTGTTGTGAGGACAAGAGGCAGAGAAGAGCTCTTTTTATAGAACCGCCGAGGCTAAGTGCGCCAGTCACACTCACCACCGAAAGCAGCACTGCCAGTCACACTCACCACCGAAAGCAACACTTTCAGTCACACTCACCACCGAAAGCAACACTGCCAGTCACACTCATCACCGTACGCGACGACGGCCAACTGGCCTTTCCCGACGACCGGAAGGTGACAAGCGAGTAGGGGCTCGGTGTTCACGAAGACCACGACCGTACTGCCCCCCTTCTTCCTGTGTCTGCGACTCATGCATAGGTGGTGGAGTCTGCAATCCATACTGAGATGATGATTCAAAATTATAGGTGTATGGTTCTGACTGGGAAGGGATATAAGATGGGCCAATAACGTCCGTCTCGAAAAAGTTATTCAATAATCCTGGGACACGGTCAGGATTGTGCGGATTAAGGGATTCTGTGAGTATGTCTATGTTTACGCCACGCTGGGTTTCTTCATCTTCCCATGATCTATCATTACTTTCCTGCACAGAAAAACCGTATGTAAATAAAAGGCATGTAAATGTTGTACGCTTGTAATTGCTTATTATGGTTGAACATACCTGAGCGGTGTTGTAGCTTCGTGATCCCTCGCCCCTAGTGTGCTGGTTTATGTCAGGAAAACGAGTGTCCTCGGGCTGAGATCCGTCGCCTTGGGTGTATGCGCCATATCCTGTGTCCGCATTTTGGTCCACGAAATGAGTCTGCTCGGGCATGGAATCCAAGCCTGCAACATTTACCTGGGATGTATGCCCCTGTAGTGGCAGAGACGAGTCATGTCGTGGAAATGTCGTTGTAGTATTTGGACCCTCTCCCCACCGCCTGGATGACGACGGCGATGCACTCGTTCTAGCTGACCTCGGTTCCGGCATGTTGTACGCTCCAGTGTCAACATCGTTCCGTCTACCGCATCTCATCGTTTTGGCGATGAATTCACCAATTTTTTTTAAGGCAGACGTTCGACCTGGTGTGTCTCGGGCTTGCATGCCTTCCCTCGCCATCTCCCCTACTTCGTTGCAAATATCGATCTAAAAAAACAGGTCGTTGGTTGCTTGAATTGTTAATGAAATGATGGTCGTGAATAGTAAGTTGTTGATGATTACCATGCAGTCACGATAGTAAGCTGATGATGTGTCTATCCGTCTCTGCAACTGTTCCATATGTGTGGGATGTGTTGGCATCGTAGGTGGTTCATACGTCAGTCGAGTACGCGTCCTCATGCAGTACCACTCGTAATACGCTTGTGTTGTAGTCGCGTGGTACGGTCTGCATAATTAAATAATTACATCAACTTGTTTATGTACATAAATTACCGTAAATAAAATTTACCTATGTTCGTGCACTATCATTTCCAGTGCTTCATTATTCCACTGGTTTACCCATTGAATGTTCTCTTGACGGTAATCGACACCAGTTCTGCCACTATTGCTCATCCTGAAATTTACGTAATAGAACGTAAGTTTTATGAATTAAAAAGACATTAACTATTTAGGGAGGTCACATCTTACTTATGAGTATATTCGTCGATACATCTTGGAACAGGTGGTGGAATATCTTGATGTAGACCGAACTGTCTCATGACTCGGTCAGAATTGTACGGTTCAACAAACCACAGACATAGTAAATTGCAACGAGTCATCCAGAAGCCACTATCTCTGACGCATTCCACTGGGATGGGTTGCGAACCAAATACCATGTTAATGTGTGCCTCAGTCCACGGGTTCCATGTGATTAGTGAGTCCTCAAGAAGCTCAAACTGATCATGGTATATGGGGTAACAACTTTTCGCAATTTTTGTAGCCCATTTTTTCCGACCGAGCGTCCACCGGCTGGACATAGTTACAATGCCCTCACCAAAGTCGAATGGGGTTACGTGATTTACTATCTGGGGTCGTCCAACAGGTAGGTATTCCCATGACCACAATTGTAGAAACTCGTACGAGACACATAGTAATGGAGCTTTAGCTGCTAATGAAGATTTCTGAGTGGCATCACACAACCCTCTATATGTGTGAGAAAGTATAGCAGAACCAAAGCTGTATGTTGGAACCGCGGGTAAAGGTTCGTCCACTATCTTTGCGGCGAAGTAGATGAGACCAGGGAGGACTACCTCACCATGAGAATTAGGAAACATCACACCAAATAGCCACAACAAATATGCAAACAAGTGTCTCTTCCTCGTCTCAAGATCAGCGTAGCTAGATAACGTTTCAAAGTTATCAAAAAGCCAGTTGAGTGGGACACCCCGAGGCAGACCAATACGATTTGATTTTGGCATTGTAAGCCCAAGACGGCCCGAGACATATTCTGGCCAAGTTGCAGGAAGAAGTGGAGGGACCACTGGCTCACCTCTAATTGGTAAAGCTGTGATCATTGACACATCTTTTAGCGTAGGTGCGAGCTCTCCACAGCGAAAGTGAAAGCTGTGGGTCTCAGGTCTCCATCGGTCAACGAGGGATGTCAGAAGCGATGGGTCAGAAATGAAAGTGCCTGGACGAGTTGCAAGGTTAGCAAAATGAAGGAGTCCATAAGCCTGAAGGTGTTGTTGGAAATAATTGTGTATTGGCCATGTGTTCTTTACGGTTCGAAGCCTGAAGGTCTGAG
This sequence comes from Elymus sibiricus, assembly GCA_039707655.1. Lineage (NCBI taxonomy): Eukaryota > Viridiplantae > Streptophyta > Magnoliopsida > Poales > Poaceae > Elymus > Elymus sibiricus. Next base: position 128,303,644 of record CM077666.1, on the reverse strand, counting down.
GAGGATTTTCATGGTTCGGGTTTAAGAAAAGGTGGCAACGGTGGTGGGCGTCGTGATGCCGCTGCAAAAGCGCTGGCAATTCGGCCATAACCTACAATCACGATTAAATGAAATTAAATATCCGAAGATTACATCAAGATTAAATGTAATTAAATATCCGAAGATTACATCACGATGAAATGAAAGTAAATATCCGAAGAGTACATTACATCACAATTAAATGTAATTAAATATCCGAAGATTACATCACGATGAAATGAAATTAAATATCCGAAGATTACATTACATCACGATTAAATGAAACTAAAATACATAGCATGATTAAATATCATGCGGTGTTGTTGGTACGATACGGACATTCCCTACGCGAGTGTCCAGGGCACCTGCAAACACGACATCGCCTTGGTTCTCCCGACTGGCTATGGTCCATGTCATTGCGATGACGCCTAGACTCACGCCGTCCCTTGGAGGTTCTCATCAACGCGGGATCAGGAACCCATTTGGACCCTTCTGGCCACAATAGCTTGTAGTTCATATCAATGCCCCATGCCCAGAACTCACCGTTCCAAGTGTTGTATAAATTGTGCATGTTAAAGAACGGCGATACGTAAGGTTCGACACTGATTTTTTGATCGGCAGCTGCCCGGAGTACGTGACTGCAAGGGTATCCCAGAAGCTTGGGCTTGTTGCAAGTGCACTCACACGAGGTTGTGCCAAGGGTCACAGCTTGTTTTCTTGATCCTCTGTGGTGACCCTTAACATACTTGGCTCGCACATTGACTTCCCATTTATTCCTAAGTGCATCTACCTTCCTGCAACCATGGCTTTGCGACTTCTTTGCTTTCTCATCAAGATGTCTTTGCATCTTCTCAGACCATGGCTTGTTCAAATCAACCAGTGTCTTGGCGACTGTGACTCTGTCTGCAAAGTATGTCACAGTCCGGTTCCAAGTTTCATCGATTAGGGCTGTGATAGGTAGGGACCTCACCCCTTTAAGAACTCCATTGTAAACCTCTGACATGTTGCTTGTCATTATACCGTACCGAGCCCCACTGTCGTGAGACTGCGCCCACTTGTCCAAATGGGGACAATTCTCGCTGATCCACTGGCTCAGATTTATTGCTGTCCGACGACCCCTCCGGTCTTCTCTCTCCGGCAGGGATGCGCGCTCGATCTCACCATTGATACCTGCCCAGATAGCATTCATTTTGGCTACAGTTTTCTGCATGCACATCCTCTTGAATAGCTTGAACCAATCTTTGTTTTTGAATTTGGAATAAAAATTAGCTGCCAAATGCCGCATGCACCACCTTGTCTCCAGATCGGGCCACCTCCAGTCTGGATCTTCTGAAGCCTTAATTATCTCGAGCGCGCTTAATAGCCCAGTGTTGCGATCAGAGATGATGCAAATCCCTTCGCGATCTTTGACGACCCCCATCTTCAGGCAACTCAGGAACCACAGCAAGCTATGTTTGTTCTCGCTCTCGACTATTGCATACGCAATAGGTAGAAGTTGATTATTTGCATCTGCAGCAATTGCCACCAACAGTGTGCCCTTGTACTTTCCAGTGAGAAATGTACCATCGATTGATAAAATCGGACAACAATGCTTGAATGCTTGTATAGTCTGGGCGAATGCCCAGAATAAGCGGTCCAGGATTAGCTCGTCCCGTTTCATTGGGTTTGGACGTTGTTTCCGGAAAACTTGAGTCCCTCTGTTAGCAGTTGCTATCTGATGCAGCATTCTGGGGGCAAAAGAGTACGCCTCCTCATAGGTTCCATACAACCTCTGGAATATCTTTTCCTTTGCATGCCTTGCCTTGCTGTAGCTGACATTGAAGCCAATCAGATCAGCTGCACTTTTTTGCAAAGCCCTAATACTAATATTAAGACTTTCCTGCACAGTGGTTTGCATGATCTGTGACACATATTCTGCAGTCACATTGCGGTGGTCTGGAAGAGTGCCGGTTTGCTCGCAGCCATGTTCCACTATTTTTGTGACATGCCATGGCTGACATACCCCAGGCTTCCGGCGAGCAATAACTCTTCCGCGGCAACCATCTTCGCGATGGATGCATATGACCTTCAACTCCTTTTTATCAGACTGCATCACTTTATGCTGCCGGTGTATGGCAATTGCATAGCTATTCATTGCTTGGTAAGCAGATTTCTTATCTGGGAAAATCTGCCCAACGGCCAGACTTCCCGCTTCCAGGCCAGAAACAGAGTGAAATTCATTGGTGATGCTCATAACCTGTAAAAACTCTGGGTTCATTGGTGGAGCGACCGCCTTCTCAGGAGGAACAACTTCATCATCATCTGATTCCGAAGAGGCGGAAGAATGACCATCATCGTCATCATCTAGCGCCTCCGGCAATCCCTCCACGTGTTCGCTCATGTCAACGACCGCAGGCCAATATCCTGTGTCATACACTGGTTGGCCTCCTGTTGGTTCCGATGGACCGGCGCTGGGGGCTACTGTGATTGCCAACTCGGCCTCACCGCCCCCGCTACTGCACTCGGCGACATCAGTGACAGAAATGAACTCCAAATACACCATGGGCTGTCCAAACATGGAGTTATTGGGATTGCTTGCAAACCCCATGTACGACGCCCAGGCTTTTTCACCAGTAACCCGCCGCAGACCCCAACGGGATACTGTCCCATCATTTCCTCCGTCAACCACGAAAGCCTCCATGGTCATTTTTTTTCCATCCATCGCTGAACCAAACACCAATCGGATGCACCTTCTACTGCCGCATACCCTACATTAACCATGTCTCTCACTACAACCGTACTCATCTCGCACCTAGACACATCCACACCGGAAGGACCGTCGCGTACGATGTCCCCATAGAACACTACCAAATTTTCCATAGTACCTAACGAGCAGCCATATTTATATCGTTAGTCGATTAAAAAAGTTTTTTAAAATAAAACGAGCATATTTTTTTACTTGCAAATAGCAGTTGCATGCATGAACATATCACCGGTAATATATCAAATGGAGTCACCCTATTATCACATGAACAAAAATATTACACACGCAATTTTTTTTTCCTGCCAAAAGTTTCAAAATGGCAATTGCATGCATGAATATATCACCAGTAACATGTCAGCGAAGTCGCCCTATTATCACATGAACAAAAATATTACACACACAATTTTTTTTTCCTGCCAAAAGTTTCAAAATGGCAATTGCATGCATGAATATATCACCAGTAACATGTCAGCGAAGTCGCCCTATTATCACATGAACAAAAATATTACACACACAATTTTTTTTCTGCCAAAAGTTTCAAAATGTCAGTTGCATGCATGAACATATCACCGGTAACATATCAAATGGAGTCACCCTATTATCACATGAACAAAAATATTACACACACATTTTTTTTTGCTGCCAAAAGTTTTAAAATGGCAGTTGCATGCATGAACATATCACCGGTAATATATCAAATGGAGTCACCCTATTATCACATGAACAAAAATATTACACACACAATTTTTTTTTGCTGTCAAAAGTTTCAAAATGGCAGTTGCATGCATGAATAAATATTCGCAAAATTACACGACGAAATTTATACCTCTGCTTCAATGAGGATATCCTTCCGAATAATAAATATCCGTCAGCAGTAATATATGAACGAAGTCGACCTATTATCACATGAACAAAAATTTCAGACACACAATTTTTTCTGCTGCCTAAAGTTTCAATATAGTAGTTGCATGCATGTCAAAAAATATAGTAATATATGAACGAAGTCTAAATTCCGGCTCTAACTCAATCTAGACATTTAATAGAAGTCCTAATTATTACTTAATGACCAAAAAGACATCTTGCATGTCAAAAAATATAGTACTACTAGACACAGCTAACATTGATCTATAACATCCTCAACATATTACTATAAATGCAAAATATCGCTTACGAAATGCAAAATATCGCTTACGAAATTAACCTCTAAGCAGTAAACATCGCATAGCTAATGTCGGGTTACAAAGCTAATTAATTTCCAACATGCATGCACAAGAAAATTCATGTACTGCAAAGATCATACCTTGATCTTCAACTCAGTACTTCACTTCACACGGCAAATCGTTCTCCTAAAGCTCCAAATTACTCCATAAAGTGACGAAATGCTGCCTGTAACAACAGATAATACACACTTAGACACAAATCAAACGGATGAAAAATGTTATGCATGCGAACACAATCAACAAAAATGGACAGCTCTTACCTTGATATATCGTTTCCTCAACTACAACTTCTTCAAAATCCAAATGTGAGGCAGTGTGTGCGTGAGAGAGAGCGAGAGAGCAGAATGTGTGTGCATGAGAGAGAGCGAGAGAGAGAGCAGAGTGTGTGCGTGCGTGAGAGAGAGCGAGAGAGAGCAGAGTGTGTGTGCGTGAGAGAGAGCAGAGTGTGTGTGCGTGAGAGAGAGCGAGAGAGCGAGAGAACAGCAGCGTTTATAAGAACAATAAGAGTATTGTACTGTCGGCAGAAGACGTTAAGCAGCGGCAGCGTGCGGAATTTCCACCGAAAGCAGCGGCGCCGTGCGAAATTTGCACCGAAAGCACCGACAGCACCGGCAGCATCTGCCATGGGAATCAGCGCCCCGCCTCGGAATTTGCGCCGTCAGGCGCGCGCAGGCGCTACAGTAGCTGCCGCCAGGGGAGCTGGCGGCCGGTCCCGCAACCCCTTCTCCGTTCCGTCCAAACGGTGGCAGAAGCGGCAACAGTGGCGGCCGCCGTCTACGGTGGCGGCCGGGCCCAGGCACAGTAGCGGCCGCCGTCTACGGTGGCGGCCGGGCCCAGGAACAGTGCCGGCCGCCACTCGCAGTGGCGGCTGGTCCCAGCCGCCCGCGCTGGTGGCGGCCCGGGGGGTCTGATCCGGCGTTTTTATTCCCAGGTGGTCTATTTTGACAAATTGACTCGCGACGTGGTCTATTTGGACAAAAATTCGGAAATGAGATCGACCAACGGGGAGAAAGAAACACTACTCACTTCTGACCGGCCGGAGCTCGATCGGAGCTGAGGCTACTATATGTGATGCCGGTAGGTAGCTTGTACTCGCATCATTCATGGATGACGGAAGACATGGACAGATGCGGAAACTGTTGCTCGCGGTCTCTGGCCTCGATCATTTTAAAATCGGAGCGGGCACGGCGACGTGTACGCGCACGACTGCGAAGCGTCGGTGTGTTGCACGAGCAGTTTAAATTACTTGCAGAAAATGGAGCTCTCGGCCAACGGGTGGCAATGAAGAGATTCGATTCGAAGGATCGAATCGGCCGTTGACTTGTCCAGATGTGATCGAGATCTCCACGTGGTCGGCCGATGGAGAGCATCCATCCATCCATTGCGATCTCGTCAATCCGTGCGCCAGTTTGGCACCTGATGGGACAACAGTAGCTCACTGTGCGTAATGAAGTACGGGTCTGATTGATCTGGCACTGACCATTAGTGACCAGTTTCTTTTTCTTAATCGTGCTCTTGGAAAAAAAAATGAAATGCGGTCTGATTGATCTGGTACTGACCATCAGCAGAACGATGGAGTGATCTCGAATCAGGGAACGCCAGAAAATCCTGGTGTTCACATTTCTGCTGGTGTGGATCACGGGCCTTGTCCGCGTGAAACGTATTTTGAGCGATCAAGGTCGTGAGTCGTGACGTGGTTTTTTTCTCTCTCTCACACAATATAGCAGTCGATTTTATCTACCGTCGGATTGGAATCCAGCGTCCCTTAATCATCTTCTCTACCTCGCTCACATACTTCGAGGCCTGCGGCGACACCGGCTGCGACCACTACGATCAATTGTAGTTCTCCTAGATCTCGACGGTGGAGTAGGACACACACTTGGTGAAGATCGCGGGAGGAGATGTGTTGAAGCTCGCGAGGCTTAAAGAAATCCAGACGTGGTTTGCGAGCCCAGAAGAATTGTGGAAAGAGGCGATGACTGTTAGCAGGGATATACGAGCGAGGCGGAGCAGGCGCGGCTGTTCGACAACAGGGGTGTACTTCTGATCGAGGTCATTCATATTTGGTTTAAAGGAGGAAGTGGGTGCTTTACCGCTCACGCATGCATCTAAGCCCCTCCTGGCAAGGAGGAGGAGGCATTGGCGGTGGTGATGGCGCTGCCGACGCTTGGACTCAGGAGATGTCAATTCTGAAGAGGGTGGTCAGGGATGTCACTCAGATGCCTCAACGTTGTCCACGCTTCCCTCGCCGCTCTGTGAGGTTGTGCAATCCCTCTCACTCAGTCGACGATGAGTAGGGGCCTGCTCAGCTGGCAGTCGCTTCTGGTTGCTAGCTAGGGAGTATTCCAACTAGGAGGAGGGGGTGATGGCCGCTCTTTGTAGAATACTAGGAGGTTAAATCTCCATCTAAATACATGCATTCTGCTTCACACATGGGTGATGGTAGGATTTCTTGAAAGAGAAATCAAATTCGATCATAAGGGCGGGCTCCGAGGGATGGTACCTAGCTCATATCTCGTCATTGTGAGAATTTTAGTGGGGAAACCTTGGTAAATCTTTTACAAATGTTGGTTATGATACCGATTTACATGATTTTGCTGACATTAATATTTTGAAATTTTGGAAAGGAAGTTGGTGGTGATATTACTAATGCGGAATTAGTAAAAAGAGGCAATGAAATGTGGAAATTGTCCCGCTATCCCTGACTATTATACTGAGGATTTGCTGGATTTGGGGCAAGTTCGTTTGCTCTACGAGGTTATGTTGACGAACTATGAGCAGGAGAAAAATGGGGTTCGGGGGATTGGGCTTGTGGTCTCAGATATCTCTGATTAGGTTTGTGGGCATGTGGGTTATACTATGTTTGATTCCGAGGGGGGGGGGGGGGGGGAGGGGGCAGTTGAGGTGGGTGAGGAAGGGTATGTAAAAATACGCCTCCCATGCTTTTAGCTTGATTTGTTATTGGATTTTTGGTTGGTCTATATTGCAGATAAAGGAGGGAAATCGAAAGGTGTTAACACCAGGGGCAAGGGTCATCAAGCATGTAGCAAAAACGAGGTGTACCACTCCTCACAAATCTGGCGACCATGCATTCTTAGGATTGGTGGATGACTCTTCGGCTACTCCTCTGGAAGGCTTAATACTTTTGATGATGATCCTTGTGACATGCTTCAGTTCGTTTTTTATTTCCTTGATCGCTTAGCTAGTAGTTTTCCTAGTAGTTGTTAACGTTGGTTGTAAGTTGGAGTATGATCTTAGCCTTAGTTGAGTGTGCTTTTGAGTTGCTTGCACCTTTGGAAAGTACGGGTGTTGTGTCTGGGATCCTTCATGATGCAAGTTATATATATGTTGGATTCTGGTTCAGGTCGAGGCCTTCCCTTTAGTTTGCTATGGTTGAACCATTTGGTTTATATAAAGCAATGGGAGGGTGGCACATTTTTCATTGGAAAAAGGGTTTAGAATTTGAATACAATAGGGAGCTAGTGAATTTTTTTTTGTCATCTATATCAATGATTAGTGCTCCAACAGGTGGACGTTCGATATCACGACATTCTTGGAGTTGGTCGCGACAGTTGTAGTGTCTAGTTTATTCTGTTTTTCATTTCTCATCTTTCGTACTTTTGTGCTCTTAGTTTTTCTACTCAGCAGTTCGGCGGCGAAGCAACAATTCAAAACCATTCCTTGTAAAAAATATGTTCTCGTCATATTCATGAGCTCTATGTTCTCACCTTTTGGAGGTAGAACACCAACTGAGGTTAATTCATCTAGTGCATAGTTGCTCTTTTGTAGTTTTTTAACAACAAAAATGAATGTAACAAGTACAAAATTCCTAATATTTTTATGGTTTGTTGTATTGGATGCATATTTTTACATGTTTGGTTGTAATACCTTTGTTTGTTCAATACAATAATATAGTTATTTTTCGGTGATACATGAAGGACATAATGAGCTTTTCTACCTTTTACAAACTCAATGAAAAACATTGGACGACCCTAGTAGACCCGTATAATCTCAAAATGGTCCATAAAGAAATTGGGCGGTAATAAAGTGGTGGAGGAATCATACCTGGACCTCGGGCTTGTTTTTTTTAGCAAAGACAGCCAGGCTTTATTGATTTATGTCAACGACATGTATTACAAAAGCATCGTGGGGTATACCCAACCAAACATGTCTCCCCTGAGGTAGGGCAGTACCAAGCCTAGCTATCTTATGAGCTTCATAATTAGTTGCTCGAAATTCATGCACAAAATTACATGAAATAAAAGATCATTCTCTTTGTTTTATTTCCCTAATGATCCCTCCAAAGGCACCTCCAGCACCATCCCGGATTCCATTTACCACTGCCTTGCAGTCAGATGCAATATGAAGATGATGCAGCCTGCACCTCTGGCTTGTGCCTAGGCTTCCACGGGCGTTGTTGTGTGCCGGTTGTAGCGAGCAATACAGAGCACGAATGGATCACGCCACCCTACATGTACCTGGCCCAGCAAAGCGGGCGGGAGTGTTTATGTGTTTTCCTTCTGATTGTTTTCACTTCATTTTTCATTTGGGTCAGTTTAATTTGAAAATATTTCATAAATTTTGAAAAAAAATCATGAAGTTAAAAATTGACACAACTTTCATAAATGTTCATAAACCATCATAAAAAAAATTAAATTGTTTCCTTTTTAAAAAAAAATGATTAAAATAATGTTCAAAACTTGACTAATGGTGGGAAAATTTCAAAAAATGTTCATGGATATTAGAAATATACAAAACTTTGGAATAGTTCACGAATTTGGAAATGTTCAGATTTTTTTAAAGCGTGAATTTGAATCTTTCATAAAAGAAATCATGAATTTAATAAATTTTTCAAGAATTTGGAAAGAAGAAAGATATTTATAATTCAATTTTTTTTCCAAAATTTTCAAGATATTCAAGAAAATGATCATGAAATTCAAAAAATGTCCATGCATTTAAAAAAATGTTTGGCTAATTCAAAAGCATCAATGAATTACAAAAATGTTTGCAAATTGGGAAATGTTCACGAATTAAAAATATGTTCGTGAAATTCAAAGAAATCCCAAAATGAAAAAAAATATGTATTGATGAAATAATGGCAGAAAAGAAAAATAAGAAAAGAGAAAAAATACCACAAAAAATTCACAAAAGAAATGAAGATGAGATGATTAGAAAAAAAAGTAGTAAAAAACCCGCCAAAAAAACTTCCCAAAACTGTTTGAGAAGCTCCCATAACTTTTTGAAACCATTGCGAGGAGTACGCCCGATAGCGCTTGGCGGGTCGGCCCTCGCCCGAGCTCGGGTGGGTGATTGTTGTGATATGTATCGCAACAGGCAGTACACATCGGTCATATGAGGCTTCCAGGCAACAATACCTTGGTGGTCCTTGCTTACCGGGTCGTAACCCTCTCTATTTCCTTGGCTTGGGCCTTCGTGGCTGGGTTATTTCACGGTAGCTCCATCACTGTTGTTTCTAGGAGTGCTCCTATTCCAGGCGTGCTACCAAGAAAATTCCTACTGCAGCACTGTAGCGAGTTTCTTAGTCTGACCCTTTTCTCCTACTTTCCCAACTGACTGTTTCATTCGGGATCGATGTTGCGTTCACTATCAACTTTCTCTCCGTCCACGAATAAGTGTACATATAAAATTTTTAGGATAATTTATCAAGTGGAGTAAAAAATGCATTGGGAAGATGCAAACCACTATCTCTCTCCTCTTTAATTTGCCAACCCCAAATGAGCTAACTGCAAAATTAAGAAAACCATGTGTTGAATGTTATTGGTCTTGATTAGCGTGCGATGAGAGAGAAGCATTTTTCTACTTTAAAATGCACTGGGAAGATAGAAATACACTCTTTTGTGGACAAATTTTAAAGCCAAATGTACATTTATTCACGGACGGAGGGGGTATGTTTTAAATAAGAACACCTTCATATTTTAAATATTCATTAAATAAGAAAAACTTCACATTTTAAATATTTACTAATAAAAGAAAATGTTCATGAACATAAAAAATGTTCAAGAATTGAAAGAAAATGTTCACCGATCTAAAAAATGTTTATGAATTTAAAATATGTTCAAGAATTACAAAAACATTCATGAATTTTAAAAAATATTTGGGATTTAAAAAATGTTCTAATCTTTTTTTAAATGTTACTCCCTTTGATCCATATTAATTGTTACTGATTTACTAAATCAGTAACAATTAATATGGATTGGAGAGAGTGATATATTTGTAACTTGTTTTCCTTATTTCAAAAAATGTTCAGGACTGAAAATATTCCTAGATTTCAAGAAATGTTCATGAACTTTAAAAAAATCTTGGATTCCAGAAAATATTCTGAATTTGAAAAATTATTAAAAACATTTTAAAATGTTCTTAACTTTGGAAACTATTCCGAATTTCCGAAAAATGTTCCCTGATTTTAAAAATAAAAAAATATAATAATTCAAAACATAAAGAAAATATAATAATAAAAGAAGTGATGGACGTTGGTTCGGGGAAGGTTCCAGACCCTTCCCAAAAGCGATGGAAATACATAATGGGCCGGCCCAAAGCAACTACGGAAACAATCGGGGTGGGCGTTTAATCCTTGTGGAATGTTGAATGTCGAATCTCAGTGGATATCAGAAACCAACCATAGAACAGAGGTCGACCCAACCAAGGAACTCCAGTATGTTCTGTCAGAGCTAGTCATGCAAAGCAAGCGAAGCGCCAACTGTCGAAATGAATGTGCATAGTAAAGATTCTAACCGACATAACCCCTGGTCCGTCCGCACCACATTTCAGACCGTGCGAATGATTAAGCTTGTTCACACTAAATACGTTTTTGTGTCAGCATATAGTAATGCTCAAGGTTAAGCTATTCACAACAAATATGAAACCCTTTAGTATCCTCAATTTTTGGTCACTAACTTATGCTTTTGTCAATGTGAAGTTATATCTTCAGAAATATTAATGGGCGAAGGTTCGCTGGGTGAGAGCTCCCAGAAACGAGATAAAATGCATGTCATTTAAAAAAATTGGGAAAAGTATATTTTTTCGTCCATCGACTTTATAGAAAGTTTAGAAAGGATCCCTCAACTCCAAAACCGGAAAAACCTAGTCCCTAAATTGTGGAAACCGGATATTTTTCATCCCTCAAACCGCTTCAGGTGGTTTTGTGCTGACATGGCATGGTTTTGACCGCTGATTTCGCCACATCATCGTCCACCTCACCTTGGTCTTCTTCTTCTCTCTGTGCCCATGGAAGCACGTCGCCGCACTTCTGCTCCGCCGCATCTGGCAGCCAGTAGCCTCACCTCCGTGCTCCTCTGCCTCTTCCTTCCCTCCTGACGATCTTGCACAAAGGTAAGTAGTTCTGATTGACAGCCGTAGGCATTCAAAGCAGCAAGTAACTTGATCGATCCTGCTGTGCGAAGCTAGTCAAGCTAATTGATTTGCCACCGGCTGGAAACACAACGCACGCACGCACCCGTAGCCTGGTTATGATTCTTGTTCCTTTATTGATTCTTCACGGTTGTTGTTTACAGCAGCTCCCTAGCTCGCTCCCGCGCTAGTTCCGACCCTGATGCTAGGCTCCCGCTCCTGCTTTGCCGTGCCGCCGGCAGCGGTGTTGGGTCCGGCGAGCCGTCCAGTCGTGCTTAGCCTACTGCTGCGCACACGCTGGAGTCCGAAGTGTCATGCGCGATGGTGTGCCTTTCGGGATGTGCATGCCAAGTGCACTACTTTATCCTCACGCAGCTGAACGAGTCGTCAACGCAGTGTGCGAGCAGCAGTAGCCATCGCTCCTGTGTGGAGCGCCTTGAGGCCACGAGCCCATGGCAACTACGTGCCATCAGATTTTTATCTGGCCTGCTGCACGAGCTCAGAGGGTGGAAGAGAGCGTGACAGAGAGAAGAGAAGAAGACAAAGGTGAGGTCAGTGGTCAAAATCATGCCATGTCAGCACAAAACCACCTAAAGCAGTTTGAGGGACGAAAAATATCTGGTTTCAACAATTGAGGGACTAGGTTTTCTCGGTTTTGTCATTGAGGGACCATTTCTAAACTATCGATAAAGTTGAGGGACGAAAAATATACTTTCTCCAAAAAAAATTACACTGCGTCCCTGGCAGTTCTTTTCTTAACATGACAATTTTTCGTTCCTTCGGTACATATGGCAAGTCCGTGACACATACATGGCAATTTTAGTCTTTCTATCATGGCAATTGAGGTGTTCGCTGATAGTTTTCCCCAACGAACGTTTGTCAGATAAACGTGTCCTATAATTTTTCCAAGCAATGCTACACGCACGGACAGTTTTTTACGGATCAACGGAGTGGCTTAATTGGCATGATTTGATTGGGTAGAAATAAGATGAGGGCCCCACCCCCGCTGAAATTAGGGGGGAGAGAAGATTTAGTTTAGAAAGAGACCAGTAAAACTCTGTAGCTAGCCCGTGTGTTTAGAATTTTCGATCTTTTCCCCGTGTATCCGTGTCACGCATCTGTCCCGCGAACAATCCGTATCCGTGTCAGCCTTTGTTTTGCAGCCCAATCGATAGTCGGCGGCCTGCCGAGACCCGGCACCGCCTTATTACGGTCTGATAAAATAACTTGCTCCTCCTAGTCATATCCCCCAACCAACGCAACGCACCACGCAAACCCCGCCGCCATGTCGTCCGGCGACGATGAGCGCGTCTCCAGGCTTCACCACCGGGAAAAAGACAAGGACCGCGACCGCTCCTCCTCCCGCCGCCGCCACGACAAGGATCGCGACCACTCCTACTCCCGCCACCACAGGGACGGCGAGCGGGAGCGCGATCTCGATCGCGACCGCCACCACAGGGACAAGGAGCGGGATCGGGAGGAGCGCAAGGCGCGGGAGCGGGCGGAGAAGGAGCGCGAGAGGCAGCGTCGCGAGGAGCGCCACACGGAGAAGAAGTCGAGGAGGCGGGATGAGTTCGATGATGAGGAGAACGAAGACCGTGAACGCGATCGCAAGAGCCGCCGCCGATCCTCGCACCACCACCACCGCGATCCGGAGCCGGAGTCGGCGTCGCTTACCACCAGGGACGGGGAGGAGGCGGAGAGGCAGCGGAAGAAGAAGATGGAGGAAGACGTGGAGGCCGAGAAGCGGCGGCAGAAGAAGAAGATGGAGGAAGACACGGAGGCCGAGCAGCGGCGGCAGAAGAAGAAGGTGGAGGAAGACATGGCGGCCGAGCAGCAGCGGCTCGAGGACGAGATGGAGCGGCGCCGGCGCCGCGTTAGGGAGTGGCAGGAGAAAAAGCGCCTCGAGAAGCAGGAGGACGCTGCCAGCGGCGTCGACGCTGATGGCGCCGGCAAGTCCGGGATGAAGTGGAGCCTGGACGGCGAGGAGTCGGATGAGGATGGCGGCGCCGGGACAGGCGCCATGGACGTCGGCTTGCCGAACGGGGGAACTAGCGGGGCTGGCATGGAGGAGGAGGAGATTGACCCCCTCGACGCGTTCATGAACTCCATACAGTTGCCGCCGGCGACAACATCGACGGAGAGCGTGATTGCTTACGGGGAGTATCATGAAGGCGGCATAGTCTCCAAGTCCAACGATGCCACGAGCAACGGCGATAAGAAAAGGCCGATGAAGGCAGCGCCGATGGGGAGAATCATGCAAGGGGATGAATCTGACTCGGATTACAGCGACGAGCCTGAGGGTGGATCAGAGCTGATAAACCCTGTCAAGAAGACCAAGGCAGAGAAGCTGGTCACCGCCGACCACTCCAAGATCGACTACCAGCCATTCCGGAAGAACTTCTACACGGAGGCGAAGGACATCAAGGAGATGCCGGCCGAGGAAGCAGCGGCCTACCGGGAGCAGCTGGACCTCAAGGTACGCGGCAAAGACGTCCCGAAGCCGATAAAGGCGTGGGTACAGAGCGGCCTGACGAGCAAGCTGCTCGGCACCATCAAGAAGCTCGGATTCGACAAGCCGATGGCGATCCAGGCGCAGGCGTTGCCGGTGATAATGAGCGGACGCGACTGCATCGGCGTCGCCAAGACCGGGTCCGGCAAGACACTGGCGTTCGTCCTGCCCATGCTGCGGCACGTCAAGGACCAGTCGCCCGCCGCGCCGGGGGACGGCCCCATCGGGCTCGTCATGGCGCCCACCAGGGAGCTCGTGGTGCAGATATATTCAGACATCAAAAAGTTCTCCAAGGCGTTCGGCGTCAACTGCGTCGCTGTGTACGGAGGCTGCGCCGTCGCCCAGCAGATCAGCGAGCTGAAGCGGGGCGCCGAGATCGTCGTGTGCACGCCGGGCAGGATGATCGACGTCCTCTGCACCAGCGCCGGCAAGATCACCAACCTCCGGCGAGTGACCTTCCTGGTGCTGGACGAGGCCGACAGGATGTTCGACATGGGCTTCGAGCCCCAGATCACCCGGATCGTGCAGAACACCCGGCCGGACAGGCAGACGGTGCTCTTCTCCGCCACGTTCCCGCGGCAGGTGGAGACGCTGGCGCGCAGGGTGCTGGCCAAGCCCGTGGAGATCCAGATGGGCGGGCGGAGCGTCGTGAACAAGGACATCACGCAGCTGGTCGAGGTGCGGCCGGACGGCGAGAGGTTCCTCAGGCTGCTGGAGCTGCTCGGCGAGTGGTCTGCCAAGGGCAAGATCCTCGTGTTCGTGCGCGCGCAGGACAAGTGCGATTCCCTGCTGAAGGAGCTGTTCCAGCACGGGTACCCCTGCCTCTCTCTCCACGGCGGGAAGGATCAGAACGACCGTGAGTCGACCCTCGCCGACTTCAAGAGCAACGTCTGCAGCCTGCTGATCGCCACCAGTGTCGCCGCGAGAGGTTTGGATGTCAAAGACCTCGAGCTCGTTGTCAATTATGATGTCACTAACCATTACGAGGACTATGTCCATCGTGTTGGGCGGACGGGCCGGGCTGGCAGGAAGGGCTGCGCCGTGACGTTCATCTCCGACGAGGAGGAGCGGTACGCGCCGGACCTCGTCAAGGCTCTGGAGCTGTCCGGACAGGCCGTGCCGGAGGACCTGAAAGCCCTGGCGGATCGGTTCATGGCCAAGGTGAAGCAGGGGACGGAGAAGGCCCCTGGGACGGGCTACGGTGGAAGTGGTTACAAGTTCGACCGCGAGGAGGACGAGGCACGGATGTCCGCGAGGAGGGCTCAGGGGAGGGCGCATGGGTACGAGGAGGACGAGCCGGAGCCAGATTCAGACCACCCCGAGGAGGAGGAGGACGGAGGCGCCACCGCTCTGCCAGCACCACCCACCATGGCTGCCGCTGCTAGCAACGCCAGCCAGCCATTACCAGCCACAGCTGCAGCAGGCTCCGTGCTCCCTCTACCGGCTGCCCCAAACCAGCAGGACATTGCCGCTGCTGCGGTGAACGTGCAGAGCGTTCTGGCGAGGATACAGGCGCAGGCAGCTCCGGAGCACTACCAAGCCGAGCTCGAGATCAACGACTTCCCGCAGCACGCGCGCTGGAAGGTTACACGGAGGGAGACGCTGGCGCCCATCGAGGAGTGGACCGGCGCGGCGGTCACCACCAGGGGGGCCTTCATCCCCCCCGGCCAGATCGTCGCCGCCAACGAGCGCAAGCTCTACCTGTACATCGAGGGCCCCAACGAGTCCTCCGTCAACAAGGCGAAGGCACAGCTGAAGAGTGTCGTTGAGGATTGCGCCAACCAGGCGCTCAGTCTGCCCGCCGGAAAATACTCAGTCATCTGATCCTCATCTGCAGATGTTGGAATTTACTCCTACTTGACAAAGGTACCATAGATTTAAAACAATAGTGGATGCGTTTGTGTAGACGCGATATGCAAACATTACTAAGTTTTTTATTTACTAACTATGCTTTGGGTACATTGCAGATCACAATCCTGGACTTCCCAGACATGCAACTATTCTTTTTAATCTATATAAGCCATTATATACTTCTGGAAATTTACTAGCATGCAATTTTTGATAATTTCTATGATTCTTTTAACAAATTTTGGTGTTCTTTGGACAGGAAGATTAGAATGCTGGTGGCGGCTGCCTCTCTGTTTTCTGGTGCAATTTTAAAGCTGTGCCCTTCGGAGTGATGATGGAAGGAAGCACAAGATTTGGATCTGTCTATGTTATTATTATTATTCCGCACTTATGGAAGCTATTAAGAAGTTACACCCTATATTTTAGTTTGGATTTGATTATGCATCACTTTTACCTTGTGAATTGTGATTCAGTTCGTTCCATATGTGTTAAAATGTTCAGGCATGATGCTTCCCATAGACATATGAATATGATGTTCTTGTTTTGATCTTCAGATGTGTGTTCAAGCCAAGGACCGTGTTTGCCAGGTGGTGGTGCTGCTGGTGGTCGATGGAGCTGGATCACATATTTTCATCGATACATAGAAAGATTGTGATATAAATTTGCCACGGCAGTTGATGACTATCGACAGATTTATCAAATGCCATTGATAATGCAGCAACTGTTTCCCCCCTCCCTCCCGTGCCGCTCGCGCGGGCGGCGCCGGAGGGCCAAACCCTAGCCTCCTCCCCGTGCTCCCCTGGCCGCCGCCGCCGCCGGCGCCGGCGGTGGTGGCGGCGCTCGGCCGTCAAAGGCGGCGGGCGTGGCTCGGCGCGCCTCGACGGGCCTCCCTCGCGCGGGGGAGCGGCGTCAAGAGGGGCGGCGCGGGAAGTCCTACGGTGAGGTGGAGCACGGCGGGGAGAGGACGGAGAGGCGGAGCAGAGTGGGGATCTAGCAGAGGAGGTTGGTTCATGGTGGTCCTCCGGTGTGGCGGTGCTGGCTTGGGTGGCGGCGCGATTGGGCCGTGCTGGGGCAGCGGCGTTCGGCCAGGCGAAGTTGGGCGAGCGGCGGCCGGGCGGTGGCTGCTGTGCGGTCCTCGGAGATGCGTTCGTCTCCGGTGCGGCAGAGGAAGGCTGCTGCGCGGGAGTGGTGGGCGGTGGTGCTGTCCGGATCTGGATCCATCCGCGGTCGATCTGGATCCCAAAGGCCGCAGCCGCTGCGTAGCTGTGCGCCTGGAGTGGTGTGATCAGCTAATGCTTGCGGTGCTAGCTGCCTTGGCCGTGATGGTGTTGAAGGTTGGGTTGGAGCTGCTATTTCTTGGTCGTGCTGGTGTTGGAGATGGAGATGGCAGGCGTTTCCTCCGCCGTGCAGGGGGTCGGTGCTCCGCCACGTTATGATCATGATGACGAGGTGCTGCGGCGGCGGCGGTGTGACACTCCATGCACAGTATGGCCGTATTCCGATGGGATGGGCGGGAGGGGTGTGATGTTACGGATGAAAATCCTGCCTTTTGGTGCTAGCGGCGACGACGCCCGTGGGTGTCGTTCCCCTCCTTGGAGGCGTCGCTGAGGTGTGTCGGCATCACCCCCCTCACTTCGGTTGTTGTCTCCTGGCGAAAGCCTTGGTTCGTTGCCGGACTGGCGATGGCGGCGTCTCGGCGTCGTTACTCTGTTGGGAGCATCGTGTGTGGAGACAAGGCTTGGAGGTTCTGTGCAGTGGTTCTCCGGTGCTTGTCGTTGGTCCGAGCTGATCTTCATGGGCGCTATGTACGCAGCTGCCGGTGAGTCCAAGACGATGGCTTTCTTAGGTCCGACTGAGTCCCGCTACTCACCTGCCGTCTCCTCTTAGGCATTATAGGGTGGTAGTGCGTCGACAAGGAAAGCTTGGTGGAAGTTGTTGCTCTTCGAGTTGTTCGGTGTTGTTTGTGACGCGGCTTGTCGATCCGTTTAGGGCAGGCTCCTTTGTTTTGTGTTTGTAATTGTGGCAGTGGCTAATCATTTGATTAGCTTGGGTGTGGAGTTTCAACTACACTTGTTGTTCGCAACAAGTTGTAGTCACTACACTTGTTGTTCGCAACAAGTTGTAGTTTCTTGTACTTATCTTCTGCCTTCTATAAAAATATCGTACTCTCGAAAAAAGACTATCAACAGATTTCAGACTGCTAGAACGATACTGGTCGCATAAATGTTTTTGTTTTGTGCCGCTCCCTTCGTTCATAAATATGTGTTTTACATATTTTATTATTATGGACTACATACGGACTGAAATAAATAAACAATACACTAAAACGTATCTATATCTACATCTGATTTAGAAAAAAGATAGAACATCTTGTATTTACGAACCATGTTGCTAACTTGTCTGAGCTGAACTGTTTGCCTCATACGCTTTGTACAAACAACTACAAATCACACAATTAACACGAACTAGTAGAGTTATTTCGTCCAACAAAGAAAAACCCATGCCACGTGTCGCTCCCTTATGGGTGATCTGGTGCGAACCATAGCCGCTGGGAACCTACCTTCCACCGCACCTCCTCCCCCCGCCGTCAGCAAGCGTCTTTATTCTCCTCTCGCATAGTGTGGCAGAGAGGGGTTGCTCCACTGTGCAGAGGCACGGGACGTGCGTGGCGTGGGGGTGCTAGGACCTGTCGGCGTGGAGCCGTTAGCGGACTGGTGGCCGGACGTTGTTGCCCCAAGGCTGGTGCCACTAGCTTGGCACGTTGGTGGAGCTCAGGAGGGCGGGCCATCGATGCTGGCAGATGTTGGGTGTTGTGGATCTCGCAAGGAGCGGGTTGTTGACCTAGCAGCGGGGGCGCGCCGGCGCCGGGGCGACTACATCACAGTAGTCTATTTGGATCTGGGCGCGGCATAATGAAGTGGACATTTCTTCGGCCAGATTTGATGCTATAGTGGTCGGTGGCTTGCCAGCGATTGGGCGCAAGCTAGATGTGTGTGGACTCCTGGAAGGATGATGGTCTGCGATGGTGCTACTATGGAGCTTGCTCTTGGGTTTGCATCATCGGTGATGCTTCTGCCTAGTGCTATGTGGTGTTGCGCGTATGTTGTGCTGGCTTCGGTCTGGTGGTGGTGTGTTGGGGACGTCGTCTCCGACATAGATTCTTGGTTTTCCGGACTAAAGTCTTGCCCGACTTCGGTAGGGGCTATAGTGCGAACAACGCCTTCGGGTGTGGCTTTCCTTGCTGGAGGCGCCATCGAGTGGATCCGACATCTCTCCCGATGGAAACCATGTGCAATGGTGGCTTCTCTTGGTGTCATTACTGAGGGAGTCCTGGACTAGGGGGTCCCCAAGTGTCCAGCCTAACTTGTGTGGGCCGGTCTGTTGGGCCGCATTGAAGATCAAACAGAGGATCGACCCCGTGTCTGGACAGGAAATCTTCGTTATCTTGGTGTGCTCTCCAAGGCAAGAATAGGTGTTTCGGCAGGATTGTTCCTTCCTTGTAACCGATAATGTGTAACCCTAGGACCCCTGGTGTCTATATAAACCAGAGGGTTTAGTCCGTAGAGGGGAGGAGAACAACAACCGCAGACATACCCACCTAGGGTTTAGTTCATCTGATCTCGAGGTAGATCAACTCTGTAATCATCATACACATCCAATATAATCAAGCAGGACGTAGGGTTTACCTCTTAGAGAGGGCCCGGACCTGGGTAAACTTCGTGTCCCCTGTTTCCTGTTCCCCATTGATCCAAGATCCACAGCTCGGGACCCCCTACCCGAGATCTGCCAGTTTTGACACCGACATTGGTGCTTTCATTGAGAGTTCCGTTGTGTGATCGCCGAAGGATCGATGGCTCGCCTCATCATCAACAACGGCATCGTCTCCGGGGAGACCTTTGTCCCCGGCCAGCTCTTCGCATTCGGCGGTTTCGTCCTATGCGCCAACTCGGCCGATCATCTAGACCAAGTCGACAGTTTCGCCCCTGGCCATCGGATCAGGTTCGGAAACCTGGACTATGTCACCGACATCCGGGGCGATCTGACCTTCGATGGGTTCACGGTTTCGCCCGGAAACACCCGAAGGCATCGAGGGTTCACTTGTGGATCCTCCTCCTGGCCCAACCTATGGGCCAGCCCTCTCTACACCACCAGCTTCGAGCTCGGATACAACCTTGCCATCCGAAGACGGGGAGTCAGACCCCGCCGAACTCATCGCCCTCATCTCGCACCCAGCCTCGAGCACGGGCGCGATCTCGCCGTCCGCAAGCCAGGAGTCAACCCTGGCCGAACTCGTCGCAATTATTCCGGACTCTTTCTCGAACAGGAGCTCGACTCCAGTATTTGGGCATCCGGAGACAACGGTCACCGGACTCGCCCGGGCCCTTGATCCAGAGAGCGGTCCCGAAGACAATCATATCGCCGATCCGGCCCAGCTCGCGTTGTTAAACGAAGCGCTGGATCGGATCCATTCATTAACCATCGCTGAGGATCTACCTCTGGCTTACGCTTGGCCCGATCTTGAGGCCGGGCTCAGGGAATTTTGCGTCCCACCCACCACCCACTTTATAGCCACTGTCGAGGATTTAACCGACATGCTAGACTACGCTTCCGATGAAACAGACGGCATGGACGAAGACGTCGAAGCCGCACCCAGCCAGACCCCGCACCGGGCGTTGGACGGCCACCTCTACCTACGATGTCTATATGGTGGACACTCCCAAGAAAAACGACGACGGCACCCCCAAGCAGGTTGAGGATAAGCCCGCCGAAGAGCCACCAAAGCTCCGACGACAACGTCGACGGTCTAGAGGGCGTAGGGGCAGGGAGAGCAACACAGGTACCGGAGAAGACGACACACCGGATAATGTCGACGGACTCGATGATCCTGCCGCCCCCGAACACCAACCGTATAGATCGGAGGAGCAGGAGGGCCAATACAATCCCGAAGACCCCGAAGACCCCAACGACTCCGAAGATAGTAACTATCTACCCCTCTCTGAAGAGGACATCAACCTCGGAGACGAAGAATTCATCGTCCCTGAGGATCCGCTGGACCAAGAACGGTTCAAGAGGCAACTCATTGCCACCGCCTGTAGCCTTAAAAAGAAACAACAGCTGCTGAAGGCCGAACAGGACACCCTCAATGACTGGTGGACGAAAGTCCTGGCAGCCGAAGAGGGATACGGCTATGAGTGGCAAACCAAGAGCTATCCCAAACGCAAGCTGCTGCCACAGTTCGACGACGAGGCTCTCGCGCCTCCGCCGCCAAATTACAACCAGGCAGACCAGCCCGATCGCCCCCCTCGAGGACGGGACAGAGCGGCTGAAGAAGCCGAATATCCACCCGCTCCCCCTTGCCGTAAAGGCAAGGAGGCAGTACAACCGGGCTACAAGTACGACTTGCGTCAGGACCTCGCCAATAGAGTTGGCCAGACAAGATCCATTTATGGATCAAGAGAACACGCCCCTGCAGGAGAGGACGGCTATCAAGCCTGGCGCGACCGAAACGATCGAGTTTGGGACCATTACCGGACCCAGATGACAGCTGGTCTTCGGCGCGACGTAGCTCGGGTCAGGGGTGCCGCTCACCCAATGTGTTTTACGGACAAGGTAATGCGCCACCAGTTTCCCGAAGGGTTTAAACCCGTAAATATCGAACAATATGACGGGACAATAGACCCGGCTGTGTGGATCGAAGACTTTCTTCTACACATCCATATGGCTCGAGGAGACGATCTCCATGCCATAAAATACTTACCACTAAAGCTTAAAGGACCATCCAGACATTGGCTGAACAGCCTCCCCGAGAACTCCATAGGGAGCTGGGAAGAGCTCGAAGATGCATTCCGAGCTAACTTTCAAGGCACTTATGTTCGACCACCGGACGCAGACGACTTGAGTCATGTGATCCAACAGCCCGGAGAGTCAGCCCGGCAATTCTGGAATCGGTTCTTAACTAAAAAGAACCAAATCGTCGACTGTCCGGATGCCGAAGCCATAGCCGCATTCAAGCACAGTATCTGTGACGAATGGCTCGCCCGACAGCTCGGCCAAGATAAGCCGAAGACAATGTCAGCCCTTACCTCACTTATGACCCGCTTTTGCGCGGGCGAAGACAGCTGGTTGGCTCGTAGAAGCAACAACCTTTCAGACCCCGGCACCTCAGAGGTCCGGGACGGAAACGGGAAACAACGACGCAACAAGAATAAGCGCCGAAATAACAACGGAGAAGCAGATGACACGGCAGTCAACGCCGGATTCAGCAACTCCAAGTCCAGTCAACGGAAGAAACCCTTCAAAGGAAACAAGGACGGCCCATCCGCCCTGGATAAAATCCTGGACAGGCCTTGCCAGATACAAGGCACCTCGGACAAGCCTGCTAACCACACCAACCGTAACTGTTGGGTGATCAAACAGGCCGGCAAGCTTACGGCCGAGGAAAAAGGCAAGGGCCCCCAGAGCGAGGACGACGAAGAGCCTCGTGGCCCAAATAACGGAGGTCAGAAACAATTCCCTCCTGAGGTAAAAACGGTGAACATGATTTATGTCACCCACATACCAAAGAGGGAGCGCAAACGCGCACTCCGAGACGTCTACGCCATGGAGCCTGTAGCCTCAAAATTCAACCCTTGGTCAGCATGCCCGATCACTTTCGACCGAAGAGACCACCCAA
The DNA here is from genome assembly GCA_039707655.1 of Elymus sibiricus. NCBI lineage: Eukaryota > Viridiplantae > Streptophyta > Magnoliopsida > Poales > Poaceae > Elymus > Elymus sibiricus. The sequence goes on along the minus strand of CM077666.1, from coordinate 128,281,262 downwards.
CCAGTATCCGTCACGGAGGTTCGGCAGCCCTGGTCCTCGATCCCATAGTCGATGGGTATCACCTCACTAGAGTCCTTATGAACGGATGTAGCAACCTAAACTTAATCTATAAAGACACGGTGAAAAAAATGGGCATTGATCCGTCAAGGATCAAACCCAGCAACACTACCTTTAAAGGAGTGATACCAGGTGTCGAAGCCCGCTGTTCGGGAACCATAACTTTGGAAGTAGTGTTCGGCTCGCCGGACAACTTTCGTAGCGAAGACTTGATCTTCGACATCGTCCCCTTCCGCGGTGGTTATCACGCATTACTGGGATGGACGGCGTTCGCTCGCTTCAACGCGGCCCCTCATTATGCATACTTAAAGCTCAAGATGCCCGGACACAGAGGTGTCATCACAGTTAATGGCAACACAGAGCGCTCCCTCCGAACAGAGGAGCACACCACGGCCCTAGCAGCCAACACTACAAAAAAACACTTCCGTGATGATACGTGTTTGTCACAGTAGGTCACGTTTTTTGTCATCCATGTACATCCATGACGATTTTATGACAGAATCAAGATAGTCATACCTGTGCGGTCGTAGAAGTGTTCCATGACAATACTGAAATTTGTTGGGGAACGTTGCATGGAAAACAAAAAAAATTCTACGCACACGCAAGATCTATCCATGGAGATGCATAGCTACGAGAGGGGGGAGTGTGTCTACATACCCTCGTAGACCGTAAGCGGAAGCGTTAGAACAACGCGGTTGATGTAGTCGAACAACTTCGCGATTCAACCAACCGAGCACCGAACGTACGGCACCTCCACGTTCAGCACACGTTCAGCTCGGTGACGTCCTCGCCTTCTTGTTCCAGCAAGACGACGAGGTAGCGGATGAGTTCCGGCAACACGATGGCATGGTGACAGTGATGGTGATGCTATCTCAACAGGGCTTCGCCTAAGCACTGCGAGAATATGACCGAGGGACGAAACTGTGGATGGGGGGCGCCGCACACGGCTAAGCAATTGTTGTGTTCATGTGTGGCGCCCCCCCCCCCCGTATATATATAGGTGGGGGGAGGAGGGAGCAGCCAAGGGGCGCCCCCAAGTAGGCCGAATCCTACTTGGGGTCTTCCCCAATTCGGCCCCCCCTTTCCATATTTGCCGGAGAGGAAAAGGAAGAGGGGGAGAGGAAAGGAAGGGGGAGGCCGACTCCCCCCCTTTCCTTCTCCCCACTTGGCCGGTGGCCTAGGAGGGGCGCGCCAGCCCCTTGTGGGCTGGTGTGCTCCTCCCCTTTGGCCCATATGGCCCATTAACCTCCCGGGGTGTCCGGAACCCCTTCCGGTGACCCGATTCCAACCCGGTACATTCTGAAACTCTTCCGGTGTCCAAATATCATCATCCTATATATCAATCTTTACCTCCGGACCATTCCGGAGCTCCTCGTCATGTCCGTGATCTCATCCGGGACTCTGAACTACATTCGGTCACCAATTCACATAACTCATATAACACTATATCGTCAACGAACGTTAAGCGTGCGGACCCTACGGGTTCGGGAATGATGTAGACATGACCGAGACGCCTCTCCGGTTAATAACCAATAGCGGAACCTGGATGCCCATATTGGTTCCTACATATTCCACGAAGATCTTATCGGTTGAACCGCAATGACAACATACACAATTCCCTTTGTCCGTCAGTAAGGTACTTGCCCGAGATTCGATCGTCAGTATCTCCATACCTAGTTCAATCTCGTTACCGGTAGGTCTCTTTACTCATTCCGTAATACATCATCCCATAACTAACTCCTTAGTCACTTTGCTTGCAAGCTTCTGTGACGTGCATTACCGAGAGGGCCCAGAGATACCTCTTCGAAACACGGAGTGACAAATCCCAGTCTCGATCCATGCCAACTCAACAGACACCTTCGGAGATACCTGTAGAGCATCTTTATGATTACCCAGTTACGTTGTGACGTTTGATAGCACACAAGGTATTCCTCCTGTATCCAGGAGTTGCATGATCTCATGGTCTGAGGAACATGTATTTGACATTCAAGAAAGCAGTAGCGATAAACAGAACGATCATATGCTAAGCTAACGGATGGGTCTTGTCCATCACATCATTCTCCTAATGATGGGATCCCGTTATCAAATGACAACTCATGTCTATGGTTAGGAAACCTTAACCATCTTTGATCAACGAGCTAGTCTAGTAGAGGCTCACTAGGGACACGGTATTTGTTTAAGTATTCACACATGTATTTAAGTTTTCGGTCAATACAATTCTAGCATGAATAATAAACCTTTATCATGAAGAAGGAAATATAAAATAATAACAACTTTATTATTGCCTCTAGGGCATATTTCCATCATCTCCAACTTGCACTAGAGTCAATAATCTAGATTACATAGTAATGAATCTAACACCCATGGAGTCTTGGTGCTGATCATGTTTTGCTCGCGGAAGAGGCTTAGTCAACGGGTCTGCCACATTCAGATCCGTGTGTACTTTGCAAATTTCTATGTCTCCATCCTTGACATATTCACGAATGGAGTTGAAGCGTCTCTTGATGTGTTTGGTCTTCTTGTGAAACCTGGGCTCCTTGGCTATGGCAATTGCTCCAGTGTTGTCACAAAAGAATGTCATTGGACCCGATGCACTAGGTATTACACCCAGATCGGATATGAACTCCTTCATCCAGACTCCTTCATGTGCTGCTTCCGAAGCAGCTATGTACTCCGCTTCACACGTAGATCCCGCCACGACGCTCTGCTTGGAACTGCACCAACTGACTGCTCCACCATTCAATATAAATACGTATCCGGTTTGTGACTTAGAGTCATCCGGATCAGTGTCAAAGCTTGCATCGACGTAACCCTTTACGACGAGCTCTTCGTCACCTCCATAAACGAGAAACATGTCCTTGGTCCTTTTCAGGTACTTCAGGATATTCTTGACCGCTGTCCAGTGATCCACTCCTGGATTACTTTGGTATCTCCCTGCCAAACTTATGGCAAGGCACACATCAGGTCTGGTACACAGCATGGCATACATAATAGAACCTATGGCTGAGGCATAGGGAATGACTTTCATTTTCTCTATATCTTCTGCCGTGGTCGGGCATTGAGTCTGACTCAACTTCACACCTTGTAACACAGGCAAGAACCCTTTCTTTGACTGATCCATTTTGAACTTCTTCAAAACTTTATCAAGGTATGTGCTTTGTGAAAGTCCTATTAAGCGTCTTGATCTATCCCTATAGATCTTGATGCCCAATATATAAGCAGCTTCACCGAGGTCTTTCATTGAAAAATTCTTATTCAAGTATCCCTTTATGCCATCTAGAAATTCTATATCATTTCCAATCAACAATATGTCATCCACATATATTATTAGAAATGCTATAGAGCTCCCACTCACTTTCTTGTAAATAGAGGCTTCACCGTAAGTCTGTACAAAACCATGCGTTTTGATCACCTCATCAAATCGTATATTCCAACTCCGAAATGCTTGCACCAGTCCATAGATGGATCGCTGGAGTTTGCACACTTTGTTAGCACCTTCAGGATCGACAAAACCTTCTGGTTGCATCATATACAACTCTTCTTTAAGAAATCCATTAAGGAATGCAGTTTTGACATCCATTTGCCAGATTTCATAATCATAAAATGCGGCAATTGCTAACATGATTCGGACAGACTTAAGCATCGCTACGGGTGAGAAAGTCTCATCGTAGTCAACTCCTTGAACTTGTCGAAAACCTTTCGCAACAAGTCGAGCTTTGTAGACAGTGATATTACCATCAGCGTCTGTCTTCCTCTTAAATATCCATTTATTCTCAATGGCTTGCCGATCATCGGGCAAGTCCACCAAAGTCCACACTTTGTTCTCATACATGGATCCTATCTCAAATTTCATGGCCTCAAGCCATTTGTCGGAATCTGGGCTCATCATAGCTTCTTCATAGTTCGTAGGTTCGCTGTTGTCTAACAACATAACTTCCAGGACGGGATTACCGTACCACTCTGGTGCGGAACGTACTCTGGTCGACCTACGAGGTTCAGTAGTAACTTGATCTGAAGCTTCATGATCTTTATCATTATCTTCCTCTCTTGTTGGTGTAGGCATCACGGGAACGGTTTTCTCTGATGAGCTACTTTCCAATTCGAGAGAAGGTACGATTACCTCATCAAGTTCTACTTTCCTCCCACTCACTTCTTTCGAGAGAAACTCCTTCTCTAGAAAGGACCCATTCTTGGCAACAAAGATCTTGCCCTCGGATATGTGGTAGAAGGTGTACCCAATTGTTTCTTTAGGGTATCCTATGAAGACGCACTTCTCCGCTTTGGGTTCGAGCTTATCAGGCTGAAGCTTTTTCACATAAGCGTCGCATCCCCAAACTTTAAGAAACGACAGCTTTGGTTTCTTGCCAAACCATAGTTCATACGGTGTCATCTCAACGGATTTAGACGGTGCCCTATTTAATGTGAATGCAGCTGTCTCTAATGCATAACCCCAAAACAATAGTGGCAAATCAGTAAGAGACATCATAGAACACACCATATCTAATAAAGTACGGTTACGATGTTCGGACACACCATTACGCTGTGGTGTTCCAGGTGGCGTGAGTTGTGAAACAATTCCACATTTTCTTAAATGAAGGCCAAACTCGTAACTCAAATATTCGCCTCCGCGATCAGATCGTAGAAACTTTATTTTCTTGTTACGATGATTCTCTACTTCACTCTGAAATTCTTTGAACTTTTCAAATGTTTCAGGCTTGTGTTTCATCAAGTAGATATACCCATACCTACTCAAATCATCTGTGAAGGTTAGAAAATAACGATACCCGCCGCGTGCTTCAACATTCATCGGACCGCATACATCGGTATGTATTATTTCCAATAAATCAGTAGCTCGCTCCATTGTTCCGGAGAACGGAGTTTTAGTCATCTTGCCCATGAGGCATGGTTCGCAAGTATCAAATGATTCATAATCAAGAGATTCCAAAAGTCCATCCGCATGGAGTTTCTTCATGCGCTTTACACCAATATGACCTAAACAGCAGTGCCACAAGTATGTTGCACTATCATTATCAACTTTGCATCTTTTGGCATCAATATTATGAATATGTGTATCACTACGATCGAGATTCAACAAGAATAGACCATTCACAAAGGGTGTGTGACCATAAAAGATGTTACTCATATAAATAGAACAACCATTATTCTCGGACTTAAATGAATAACCGTCTCGCAATAAACAAGATCCAGATATAATGTTCATGCTTAATGCTAGCACCAAAAAACAATTATTGAGGTCTAAAACTAATCCCGAAGGTAGATGTAGAGGTAGCGTGCCGACGGCGATCACATCAACCTTGGAACCATTCCCGACGCGCATCGTCACCTCGTCCTTAGCCAATCTTCGCTTATTCTGTTGCTCCTGTTTCGAGTTACAAATATGAGCAACCGAACCAGTATCAAATACCCAGGCGCTACTACGAGCATTAGTAAGGAACACATCAATAACATGTATATCAAATATACCTTTGCTCACTTTGCCATCCTTCTTATCCGCTAAATACTTGGGGCAGTTCCGCTTCCAGTGACCAGTCCCTTTGCAGTAGAAGCACTCAGTTTCAGGCTTGGGTCCACCTTTGGGTTTTTTCGTGTGAGCGGCAACTTGCTTGCCGTTCTTCTTGAAGTTCCCCTTCTTTCCCTTGCCCTTTTTCTTGAAACTAGTGTTTTTGTTAACCATCAACACTTGATGCTCCTTCTTGATTTCTACCTCCGCCGATTTCAGCATCGCGAAGAGCTCGGGAATTGTCTTCTCCGTCCCTTGCATATTATAGTTCATCACGAAGCCTTTATAGCTTGGTGGCAGTGACTGAAGAACTCTGTCAATAACACTCTCAACCAGAAGTTCAATTCCCAGCTGAGTCAAGTGGTTGTGGTACCCAGACATTCTGAGTATGTGTTCACTGACAGAACTATTCTCCTCCATCTTACAGCTATAGAACTTGTTGGAGACTTCATATCTCTCAACCCGGGCATTAGCTTGAAATATCAATTTCAGCTCTTGGAACATCTCATATGCTCCGTGGCGTTCAAAACGCTTTTGCAGTCCCGGTTCTAAGCCGTAGAGCATGGCACACTGAACTATCGAGTAGTCATCAGATCGAGCCTGCCAGGCGTTCACAACGTCAGCAGCAGCTCCTGCAGCAGGTCCATCACCTAGCGGTGCATCAAGGACGTAATTCTTCTGTGCAGCAATGAGGATAATCCTCAAGTTACGGACCCAGTCCGTGTAGTTGCTACCATCATCTTTCAACTTAGCTTTCTCTAGGAACACATTAAAATTCAACGGAACAGTAGCACGGGCCATTTATCTACAACATAGATATGCAAAAACTATTAGGACTAAGTTCATGATAAATTAAGTTCAATTAATCAAATTACTAATGATCTCCCACTTAAATTTTCATCCCTCAAGTTAACTAAGTGATACATGATCCACATCAACTAGCCCATGTCCGATCATCACGTGAGATGGGATAGTCATCAATGGTGAACATCTCCATGTTGATCATATCTACTATATGACTCATGTTCGACCTTTCGGTCTCCAGTGTTCCGAGACCATGTCTGTACATTCTAGGCTCGTCAAGTTTAACCCAAGTATTCTGCTTGTGTAAAACTGGTTACACCCGTTATATGTGAACGTAGAATCTATAACACCCGATCATCACGAGGTGCTTCGAAACGACAAACTTTAGCAATGGTGCATACTCAGGGAGAACACTTTTATCTTGAAATTTAGTGAAGGGATCATCTTATAATGCTACCGTCGTTCTTAGCAAAATAAGATGCATAAAGGATAAACATCACATGCAATCAAAATATGTGACATGATATGGCCATCATCATCTTGTGCTTTTGATCTCCATCTCCAAAGCATCGTCATGATCTCCATCGTCACCGGCAAGACACCATGATCTCCATCATCTTGATCTCCATCAACGTATCGTCACGTGGTCGTCTCGCCAACTATTGCTTCTACAACTATTGCTAACGCATAGCGATAAAGTAAAGCAATTACATGACGCTTGCATTTCATACAATAAAGAGACAACCATAAGGCTCCTGCCGGCTGTCAATATATATTACAAAACATGATCATCTCATACAACAACGTATATCACATCATGTCTTGACCCAATCATATCACAGCATACCCTGCAAAAACAAGTTAGACGTCCTCTACTTTGTTGTTGCAAGTTTTACGTGGCTGCTATGGGTTTCTAGCAAGAACCGTTCTTACCTATGGAAAAACAACCACAACGGTGAATTATCAAGTTTGCTGTTTTAACCTTCTTCAAGGACCGGCCGTAGTCAAATTCGATTCAACTAAAGTGAGAGAAACAGACACCCGCCAGCCACCATTATGCAAAACAAGTTGCACGTCAGTCGGTGGAACCGGTCTCATGTACGTGGACATGTAAGGTTGGTCCGGGCCGCTTCATCCCACAATGCCGCCGAATCAAAATAAGACGTTGGTGGTAAGCAGTATGAACATCACCGCCCACAACTCTTTGTGTTCTACTCGTGCATATCATCTACGCATAGACCTGGCTCATAATGCCACTATTGGGGAACGTTGCATGGAAAACAAAAAAATTTCTACGCACACGCAAGATCTATCCATGGAGATGCATAGCTACGAGAGGGGGGAGTGTGTCTACGTACCCTCGTAGACCGTAAGCGGAAGCGTTAGAACAACGCGGTTGATGTAGTCGAACAACTTCGCGATTCAACTGACCGAGCACCGAACGTACGGCACCTCCGCGTTCAGCACACATTCAGCTCGGTGACGTCCTCGCCTTCTTGATCCAGCAAGACGACGAGGTAGCGGATGAGTTCCAGCAACACGACGGCGTGGTGACGGTGATGGTGATGCTATCTCAACAGGGCTTCGCTTAAGCACTGCGAGAATATGACCGAGGGACGAAACTGTGGAGGGGCGGCGCCGCACACGGCTAAACAATTGTTGTGTTCATGTGTGGCACCCCCCCGTATATATATAGGTGGGGGGAGGAGGGAGCAGCCAAGGGGCGCCCCCAAGTAGGCCGAATCCTACTTGGGGTCTTCCCCAATTCGCCCCCCCTTCCATATTTGCCGGAGAGGAAAAGGAAAAGGGGGAGAGGAAAGGAAGGGGGAGGCCGACTCCCCCCCTTTCCTTCTCCCCACTTGGCCGGCGGCCTAGGAGGGGCGCGCCAGCCCCTTGTGGGCTGGTGTGCTCCTCCCCTTTGGCCCATATGGCCCATTAACCTCCCGGGGTGTCCGGAACCCCTTCCGGTGACCCGATTCCAACCCGGTACATTCCGAAACTCTTCCGATGTCCAAATATCATCGTCCTATATATCAATCTTTACCTCCGGACCATTCCAGAGCTCCTCGATATGTCCGTGATCTCATCCGGGACTCTGAACAACATTCGGTCACCAATTCACATAACTCATATAACACTATATCGTCAACGAACGTTAAGCGTGCGGACCCTATGGGTTCGGGAATGATGTAGACATGACCGAGACGCCTCTCCGGTCAATAACCAATAGCGGAACCTGGATGCCCATATTGGTTCCTACATATTCCATGAAGATCTTATCGGTCGAACCGCAATGACAACATACACAATTCCCTTTGTCCGTCGGTATGTTACTTGCCCGAGATTCGATCGTCGGTATCTCCATACCTAGTTCAATCTCGTTACCGGCAAGTCTCTTTACTCGTTCCGTAATACATCATCCCGTAACTAACTCCTTAGTCACTTTGCTTGCAAGCTTCTGTGATGTGCATTACCGAGAGGGGCCAGAGATACCTCTCCGAAACACGGAGTGACAAATCCCAGTCTCGATCCATGCCAACTCAATAGACACCTTCGGAGATACCTGTAGAGCATCTTTATGATCACCCAGTTACGTTGTGACGTTTGATAGCACACAAGGTATTCCTCCGATATCCGGGAGTTGCATGATCTCATGGTCTGAGGAACATGTATTTGACATTCAAGAAAGCAGTAGCAATAAACAGAATGATCATATGCTAAGCTAACGGATGGGTCTTGTCCATCACATCATTCTCCTAATGATGTGATCCCGTTATCAAATGACAACTCATGTCTATGGTTAGGAAACCTTAACCATCTTTGATCAACGAGCTAGTCTAGTAGAGGCTCACTAGGGACACGGTATTTGTTTAAGTATTCACACATGTATTTAAGTTTTCGGTCAATACAATTCTAGCATGAATAATAAACCTTTATCATGAACAAGGAAATATAAAATAATAACAACTTTATTATTGCCTCTAGGGCATATTTCCATCAAAATTATCATCACGGAAGTTTCCACTTCCATGATGATAAATGGCGCGTCATGGAAGTGTTTTCGTCAAGGGTAACCGACATGTGGCATCCACCGTAACGGGTCGCCGTTAAGCTATCAGGTCCGGTTTTGGATCCGATAACCCGTTAACAGGCGTGACCAATGGCGATTTTCCACGTGTTAAATTCTCATTGGCCGAAATAACCACGTGTCAGTTCCGCGTCGCGACAGATGTCATCCAGCGAATGGACGGGACGCGCCTATGATACGTCGACACGTGGCTCGGCCCAACAGTGGCCCATTTAGGTCAAAAGGCCAGCCCATTTGACTTGGTCAAAAGGTAGCGGTCCGGCCCAAGGAAAGCCTGTTAACGGCCTGTTCGCATATAGCCCATTTACAGCCCGCTAACTCAGGGCCCGTTATGGCCTGTCCGAATTAGGCCCAGTAGCGTCATCTGGGCCGTCCAATATGATTCCAGCCCGTTGTACCTTCCAGCCCATGTATGGCCCATGACGTCTTTCGGCCCATATGAGGCCCTCTGTAAATCTGGGCCCTTGAACGGCCCGTGGTGAAACTGGCCCATAATAAACAGTATATCGCTTTATACCCATTAACGGCCCATTATTTGATCGGTCCGTTTCCCGCCCGTGTTATCTTTCGGCCTTCTAAGGGCCCATTTATTCTTGGGCTCATTTCCAGCGTTCGATTACTTACGGTCCGTTACAGGCATGTTCCGCTTGTGGGCCAAATTCAGCCTGTGGCTACAGTCAGCCCGTTTGTGGCCTGTTAATCCATTGGGCCGATCCATAGCGTCATGAAATACGGCCCATTAACGACCCGTTATGCCTGACAATAGAATTAAGCCCGTTATACTACATATCGGCGTATTAACGGCCCGTTATGGTCGGCCCATAAACCATTCTAGGCCGTTTACGACCTATATTGCGGTCCGTTATTGGTCCACGAATTGAACGGCCCATGTTTGCCAATCGATCATACGGCCCGTAGAAGGCCCATTGATTCTACGGCCCGTAGAAGGTCCATTGATTGTAAGGCCGTAGAAGGCCCATGGATCCTATGGCCCGCAGGAGGCCCATGGATCCTACGGCCCGCAGGAGGACCATGGTCACTACATCAGGTAGCAGGACCATGGTTACAACGGTCCGTATGCTACCCATGGTTACTGTGGCCTAGTTTTTAAAAAATAGGTTATATTGGCCACTAGCAAACCGCGGAAAAAGAACTGCAATGACTAGAAGCAAAGAAATAAACAAGACAATAAGGAAATAAATAAGCAAGCAACTTACGCTAGGCTATTACGGCTATTACACATATTACATCCACTGGGCATCAAAGTTCGCCACCAGTGCAAATATAGGGAACAAAGCAACATATTACATACACTGGGCATCAAAGTTGACCACCAGTGCAAATAAAGGCCGCAGCAAAACTAGTCCAGAACTGAAACCACTTCAGAAGATCTCAAGAAACAATATCCTGGGTACCCGCCATGCTGGCAAGAAGCTTAGCAAGCTTATTAGCTTTCTCTTGTTTGGCGCTTAAATCCTCCAACACTTGCTGTTGCACCAGAAAATATGCATCTGAATTCTGCAGGGACTTCCTCAGTCCTTCGGCTTCTTGTCGCAGCACATCTGATCGATGTCTTTCAACTTGTAGTTGAGACTCAAGAAGCCGAACTGATTCAGGCAGCGAGTTCGAAGAGCTTGTGCCAGCAGTAGTGGCCAGTAACTCGAACACTACATCAAGACAGGACTTTGGGGTTGTCTCACTGTCTTCAAGATAGTTTTTATCAACTTTCTTGGAGACCAACAGGGATGTCTCACTATCTTGAACCTTATCTGCATTACTTCCTTTACCATTGCATAATGGGGTACTCTTCTCCAATATTTTGTCGGCATTCTAAAAGAGAAACAAGCAGACACATCACAGATTTAGCATGTTGTATATAAACTCATTTCGGTAAACCAGTTCAGTAGTAAAGTGGACAGGATAACAGCATGAAACAAACATATATCTATGTCATTCTAGTTTATGTTGCCAAATCAAGATAGAGACACAGTTAAAATCATATCTGTTTATGACAAAGCAACATAGACAGAATAAGTGTGGTAAACTACACAGCACTAACAAGACTTGCAATGTGCATCACATGAGAACATAACTGTTTATACAATTGAAGCTGAAATCAACATAGAGCAAGTTACAACAGCAAACCAGTTAAAGAAACAGGTTTAAAACATACCTGTTGCGCCATTGGAGTTTGAATTGAATCCTTCAAATTTGAAATTAGCTGGTATGAGTAAATAAAGTGATGCAAGAGCAAAGGAGTATCACCATAGCTACGGAACCTAACTTGAGAACAATTCTTCTTCTGCTTTAAGCATTGACTTGGGGTTCGGAGTGGTGGTCCTCGTGCTTTGGGCACTGTAGTTGCCTCACTAACTGCTCCTGTTTGGGTGCTCTGTGGTGGAGATGGTGCTGTGTCAACTGGAACTGGGTTACTACCTGCTGGGGTTGGGGTTAGATGGGGTATAGCTGGTTCTCTGTCCAACGAGGTAGGGGTACAATCTGCGAGAGTCTAGGTTATGTGTGGTGGGGCTGGTTCTTGGGCAAGTACAACCATGGTTCTATCTGCATCGACGGGTAGCACTGTCTTTTCTGAAGACCGTGTTTTTACTCCCTTGGATACTGCCATTACCCCCTCCAATTCAAATGGCTGGTAAACAAGAAAAGTAATTGAATGTACAAGCATTTTATGATAGAGAGGTGCAATTCATAGTGGGGAATAAAAGAGGGCATGAAATAATTCACATTTATTTTGTCTAACCAAACAGGATAGCATGACACAGTTTCACATATATGATGGCTAACTAAACAGGATAGCATGACACAATTTCACATATATGATGGCTAACTAAACAGGATAGAGTGACATAATTCAAAATATCATGACTATGTAAACAGGATGACATGATATAACTATATGATGTCTTTATTAAATAGGTTGGCATGTCATAGTCACATTCATGCTGTCTATGGAAACTTGATGGCATGATATAATTCATGTATAGAATGACATAATTCAGAATATGATGACTATGTAAACAGGATGAGATGATATAATCATATAACTATCATGTCTTTATTAAATAGGTTGGCTTACCATAATTCACATGCATGCTGTCTATGTAAACATGATGGCATGATATAATTCACATATATGATTTATATACTAAGCAAGTAAGTAGATGGCAATCGCATATATGATGTCTAAACTAAGCAGATGGCATTCAATATTGTGTATATGTTTTATAAACTAAGAAATGCAAGACAACATATGCATGATATGAGTAATATAACCCTGCCAAGTTTGAGCATACACCTCAGGGGGGAAATAGAACTAGTCATCTGTCTCTGAATCCTCCTCTGAGGAGCTATCTGTAACCAGCAAGATATCTGCTTCAGCAGGTAGCATTGTCTGCTCTGAAGACCTTGTCTTCACTCCAGATTTTTCCATCACCGATTCAAATGGCTGATGCACAGGAAGATAGTTGAATATACAAACATTGTCCACAAATGGAATACGTAATACAAAAAAAGGATGGCATGATATAATTAACATATATGATGCCTGGCTAAATAGCAAGGCATTCCACAAATCACATATATAATAACTTGCAACAAGTTGGCACTGCAGAATTCACATATATGGTAATTAGACACTAAACAGGTGGCATTCACACAAAGCATGTCTAAACTAAGCAAATGACATAGCAATGCAAGACACCATATGCATGATATGAGCAATATAACCCTGCCAAGTTAGAGCATAGACCTTGGGGGGGGGGGAATAGGACAGGTCATCTGTCTCTGAATCCTCCTCCGAGGAGCTATCTGTAGCCAGCAAGATATGCGCTTCGGCAGATAGCACTGTCGGCTCTGAAGACCTTGTTTTCACTCCAGATTTTTCCATCACCGTGTCAAATGGCTGATGCACAGGAAGATTAGTTGAATGTACTAACGTTGTTGACAAATGAAATACGTAATGAAAAATAGGATGGCATGATATATTTCGCATATATGATAACTGGCTAAACAGGATGGCATTGCAAATTTCACATATATGATGCCTGGCTAAAAAAGATGGCATAGCATAATTCACATATATGATATAGAAACTAAACAGATGGCATTCACACAAAGCATGTCCAAACTAAGCAGATGACATATGTGATGTATAAAGTAGGAAATGCAAGGCGCCATATGCACGATATGACCAGCATCAGCGTGCCAAGTTAGAGAAAAGACCTGAGGGGGTAAATAGGAGTGGTCTGCTCCCTCTGAATCCCCCTTTGAACAATTATCTTCCTCTTGATTACAATCTGGAATGGTGGGAGGGAGGGCTGCAATTGCGCCCACCATTGAGCGACGTCTGCATGACATTACATTGCCACGAAAGGCTCTTCTCTTTTGCTCTACATGTTCAATACCATTGTGTACAAGAACTGACATGCATAGGAATAAAACATGGTGAGATTATGCAAGGAGTGCATGCAGAAATCCAGAGTGATGGTAGTAACCAGTGGATAGACCCAAAACCAATGATAGCAGGCAGATAAAAGCTTCAGTTAAAAAATATGCTCCTTTACTGTTTGTTTCCCACCCAACATGAAACACATAGTAGACACCCAAGATTAACCAGATAGTAGACAGAGATACTATTCATTAAAAACTCATGGTTGACCATTAGTTTGGACCTGACTACGAGTCTAAAAGGTGAACAATATGATAAAGTAGCAGGTAATATTAAGCGATGAATAACGTAAGCGGACACGAAGGAGTGCGACCTCTCTTGCGGACCCGTGTAGTCCTTAAGGTCATCTGCTCAGTTGATGATGGTAATGCAGTTATGGTGGCTGCTGGCGGCGGGGAAGAGGATCTGCGGCGGTGAAAGATAGTCTGGAGGTGGGATTTCTGCTGTGGTGGACGCTTACGTCGTTGGAGCAGCTCAGCTGGGGTGGACGATGGCGCGGCAGGAGCGGGACAAACCACACAAGGTTTTCTTTGACAGCTATCTGTAACAGAAGTAATTCTGTAAGGGCTCATTTCAGTTGGAGGATTGTAACAACGCAGGGATAGGAAATACACATGAATAGGATACGAATGCACGTGCAAAACGGAGCAGTTGCAAACACAGCATTTCTGTCAATCTGGGTGTTTGGTTAACTGGAATTGGAAGATCAGAGGAATGCAAAGAAGCATGGTCAAATAAAAGTAAACGACATGAAAATGGACAGTTATAATGCTATTATGCTACTATCACTTAGTCTTGTTGTTCATGAATATGAATTTGAAAAGGAGGGCCAAGTGGATATTAAAATACCTACGGTTTTTCTTCGAAAGAGACACTAAAGGAAAAAAACTATAGTTTTTCGTTGCTCCATTCCTTTGAACTAAATGCATTAATAGTTGGACCATATGAAACTTTCCAATTCCATGGTAGGTCATCTCTGAACTTAACTGTCGAAACTGAATTTAACTGTCGAAACTGAATTTAACTCTCGAAACTGAATTTTGTTGTCGAAACTGAACGCACGAGTAGCAGAATAGCAGTGCACTAATAGTTTTGGCCGCTCGAGCACTAATGGCAGAGTAGCAGTGATCTAAATCGATAGCTGGTCGTGCAACAGCAGCAGCGCCCGGAGCAGCAGCGCTTGCGAGAGCTGGGGCAGCTGGTCGTGTAGCAGCAGGAGCTCGAACGAGAGCCGGAGCTGCTGCTCGTGCAGTAGCAGCGTGAGCAAGAGTAGAGCAGCAGCGCAAGCAAGAGCAAGAGCAAGAGCAGCAGCGCGAGCAAGAGCAAGAGCAGAGCAGCAGCACGAGCGAGAGCCGAAGCGGCAGCAGCAACAGCAGGGCCAGCGAGAGCCGGAGCAGCAGCAGCAGCAGCTCCTGATGATGTTGACATCGCCGCCGAGGGAGCGACGCCATGGAGGAAGTGGACGGCGATGCCACCGTACATGGAGCCGTGCCATGGCGGCTCGGGAACGAGCGCCGGCAGCACCGTGAGATCGAATCAAGAAGAAAATGCAGCAATTAGTGTAGAACCTCTTTGGTGGCGCCGATTAGGACTCAGCTTCATCCGAGTAATCGGTGATGGTGCTACTCTTCCGGTGGTGGAGTTGAAGACGGCGCTGTGGGGATGGAGGTGGCGCGATAGACGAGGCGAGCGTCAGAGCAGCTCCTTGGAGGTGGAGGACGGGGTGGCTGAACCGGCGGGACGACGAGATCGACGACGGATCCTCATCCAGTGTGGTGGATGAGCGACGTCGAGCTGTTGCAGTGGACGGTGTCGTCGGGGAAGAGGCTCCGGCTGGGCGGCGGTCGGGGTGGAGGGCGGAGGAGGGTGTCGGGCTTCGCGGGTTTTGGCGGCCTCAGTGTACGAATGGGGGGGGGGGGGGGGAGGGAATGGGAGCGGGGAACCATGGCTTAGGGACGCGCTTGTCCGAAATGTGGGGTAAGTTACGAAAGTACCCTACCCGATTGAACCATCAACCGTGGGACGTCGAGGCATGATTTTCGGCGGAGGGGTAGAAGGGGGATTTCGCGTGTCTGGGCGGCGCGACCGATTTCGGAGGAGGGAGTTTTCGCGCGCGTTGAAATTTTGGAATAACAAGGCGCGACGCGGGTTGAAGAGGCGGGAGATTCGCAACACAATAGACAAACAGATGCTAGCTTGAAATTTCGGAATAACAAGGCGCGGCTTGAAATTTTGGGAGAACAAGCTTAGCGTGTACAAAAAAAGGGGGACAATTCGCACCACGCTAGAGAGAGTCATGTCCCGTTTTACTATATTACTATAAATGCCATTCAAAAAGACCAACAAAAACAAACAAATTCGGGAGAAGAAGCTTAACGTGTACAGTACCAAATCAATTTGCACTTCCCTTGACACTAAAAAAACAATTTGTATCGTATAGCACATGGACTAAATTTGAGTCCATTTTCCCTGTTTGAATTGGATTGTACTCGGGTTAGTTATACCACCATCTAAATATTATCTTCACAACACATGACATGAATATAGGAGTAGTAAATTCCCATTTAAATATGAAGTACTACATGTACATACGATCTCAAATTCAAATTTTGTATCCATTTTATGTTGAATTCAAATCATAGTACATGTATGCCCTAGCTAGACGTTCGGAATCTAAACCATGTTTGATACTATGTACAATGTGTTTAACACGCACAACACACACACACACACACACCATTTAGTTATGAGCTGCTAAAGCCACACATCATCTCCAGTTTGAATAGTTTTGTCCATGCATGGATGCAATGTGGCCAAACAATGCTTGCAATCGGTATCTCAAATTCAAATCAGTTTCGACCCTTGTTCGATGCGTATAGAGTATAGCATGCTCGATTCAAAACCACACCACGCATGTCTCAATTATATTCATGCATGCATGGGTTTCAAACATCATGATCTCTTATTCAAATATTTGAATTCACGTTTACATCGATTATGACCTCACCAAGTCTTTTACACCCACACAGTCATCTTCTCTTTATAGTTGTACCACTAACTTTCTCTCGTGCATGCATGCACACACACTCCCACTCGGCATTATCCATCGCACACACACAATATTTTTCTTCAGGTCGGTCTCCAATGCATGCACACAAAATCACACACACATCCCCCTCTTCGTCACTTTGGACCTTCTCTATTTCTCACATGCATGCGCAACGATCGATATTCCTCCATGTGTGTATATATATAGCTAGGTCTTTCCTTGTTTTCCACACAAACCAATTGATCTATATCTCTAGTCCGGTCTCGCCCTCTTTCCCACATACTGACATACACATCGATCAATCTACCTGTCTAGATAGGACTGCATAACTAATACACACACATTATCTATCCACCGTCTCCCCTCTAATTAATCATCTATGCCTTCCGCTTCATCTCCCCAGACGCGCGCACAGTGGCGGAGACAGGGGGCCAGCAGGGCCGTGGCCCCCCTAACATCACTATATTGAGGCTAAATATGCATATGATCAGTAGATTAATTGCTGGTAAATTGGTTTAATCTGATGAATTGGCCCTCCCCGGCAAGGATTAGCAATGCTTGGCCCCCTCATTTATTTTTCCTGGCTCCACCACTGCGCGCGCCACCGTGCACGTTCTCGCCCCCTCTCTTTAAATATCGATCTCGCACTTGTACAATCCTTCGCAGTCTCCATCCAGTTGTCCCCTCGCACCATCTTCCAGCACCCCCACCTATCCCAGTGCATGTACGCTCGTAGAGATCCTCCATCTATTTGTCTCTATCGATATCTCGCGCAGACGACCCCTCCCCTCCCTTCTCGTATATCACCCCCATGCACATACATGTATGTATATAGGCCTCTCTTTCACACAAATTGCATTAACACTTATATACCCCCCCCCACACACATAAATTCATGAATCTCCCGTGATTTCTTGCACACACCATCTCTCTCTCTCACATAGACTACGTGTACGAAAAGAGAAGAGGTGCACGCACGCACTCGTTCCTACATACAAACGCGCGGGTGCACGGTGGAGCACATTTGTACAACAAATGTGCGTGTAGAAAGGCTTTAGATGATGTGGCACTAGTACTTCCAGTATGTGCAAATGTGCAAAACACGTAAATTAGAATTCCAATGGCACACTACACAGTGTCTCTCCTTTTTTCAGTCATTATATTATGATTAAAATGACTTGGGGGGGGGGGGCATCTATGTAGCCACGTGGCACATGTGGAGCTGTTGTTGCGACCTTCTTGTGTGGATTGATTATAGTGACGTGCTGCTGGTTCCAGAAGAATGTACAGTCCTCTCTCACACACACTGGTGGAGTACGTGCACGAAGAGAAGATGTGCACGCACGCAATCATTCCCTCGCACGCACACGCGGGTACACGGTGGAACGCATTTTCTCCGAAGATCCACCCCATGTGATAATGCGCGTGTAAACTCGTGCACTTAATAGATAGTCAATTAATACAGTGCATGCAGATTGAGTGGACGTGAGGGGGGAGTAGTTGAGAATGACATTACTACTCATTGCATGCATGCGAGTAGATAAATCATGGGTTGCTACTTGCATTAGTCTCCTTCGTATTTTCTGCCAGATTTTAACCATAATTTTAACACAATATTAATGCATGTCATAAAAAATACCAGTACTATATAATTTTTGGTGACACGCATCGGCTAGGCCTGACATGTACGACCAGGTACATCACTGACATGTGCGACCGTATGTGAGCAGTAGTAGTACTTGAAATTTGTGTACCAGAAAACTCATCGGGAGCCGTTTCGGGCTTCGAAACCAAAACCATCAATAAATCTTTAGCTTGTTTCCCATCACATTCCAAAGTAGCAGTACTACTACTACCATGCTATAATTAAGTGCAAACCTGTTCACACGTATCAAACCTGAACGTGTTCCCACTATGCATCTTTTAGTACTACTAGTACTAGTAGGTTATAAAAAGGGGAACTACCTAGTCCAAAATTACTCTACCTTTCTCCTCATAAGTCATTCTTGTTCGTCCTTCCTTGCCATGGCCGGTGGGAAGAGGTCTAGATCGAGAACTACTAGTAACAAGGGAGGGGCTACCAGGGCCGCGGAAAAAAAAGAGAGGGCTCGCCGCCTCGCGGAGGCCTCGAAAGATCTCTCACGGGCAGGCGAGGGCTCTCAGGAGCGCATTAGCCGCGGAGGCGAACATGCCGTGCTGGCAACAATGGAGTCGTTATCCCTCGATGACATGCCCGCTCAGCTCAATAAGCAGAAGGAGTTAACCGCGGGCTTGGTGAAGCAGCTGAAGGAGAGCCTCGATGACGTGCCTGCTCAGCTCAATCAGCAGAACGAGTTGACCGCCGGCTTGGTAAAGCTGCTGAAGGAGAGCATTGCCTCGGGTAAGAAGGCGACCGGCAAAATCCTGCAAGCTTAGGACGACAAGGCGAAGCTCAGCCACGAGCTCGACATGCTGAAGGAGGAGATCGCCGGCTGGAAGAAGCTGCATGAGAAGAGCAGTTCCTCGGTGAAGATGATGACCGCCCTCGTCAAGGAACAGAAGGAGGAATTGATGAAGCTCCGCATCGAGCACCTGGTTGCTGTCAAGCAACGTAATGCGGCCGTGGAAGAGATGATGCAGGCTCGCCTCAAGAAATCCCGCGTCATGCACACAATGAAGAAGATGGCGGAGGAGATGCACGAGGAGTGGAGGTCGCGGAGGCGATGAAGCAGCAGTGACCCAGACTGTTGTCTGCGTCTTCGTTCTTTTTTTGGGGGGGGGGGGGCGGTAATCTTCCTTCTTCTTTTGCCCCTGTGTCTTCTTCTTTTCCCACTGTGTGTCTTTCAGGTGTTGCGCCACATGTGTCACGTTCTCTGCGAGGCACGAATAGAATAATGCTAACGATGAGCGGCGCCATGGGATCGATCACAAGCAAATTAGGTCTTTTTTTTATCGCCATATCGCACTAGGTTACCGTGTTTCACACTCCTCCGTCGTACTAGTACTCCAGTGGAAAACTAGAGTATACCGCACGGTTCTTTGCTCTTCTTGGTTGTCGGCAACAATTATAGTTGCTGTTTCGATTGTGACTATCTTTGCCATATATTGCCACATTATTTTTGCCACACTTGCCTTACTTGAGTAGCTCAAACTGTTAGCCACATTTTGGCCTGCCTAAGGGAATCTTGCCGCACTTTTTGTGTCTATGACATGTGGGGTTCACTGCTCATAAAAAAATTATTGCCTTAGGTGTGGCTAGAAACAAACACCCACATAGTACTTTCCTTTCGTCGACATGTCATGCCCCAGATTACCCCGGTGGTAGCGCCGCAGTAAGAATGACTATAAGGAGCAGTCAAATCACAAGGTCCCACCTTCCAGCAGTAATGAGCCGTCAAATCACAAAGGCCATCGCCTCTCTGTCAAACCGACCAGGCGAGACTGCCCCGTCCTCACCTTTTAAATATAGTTTTGTATAGTAGCAGTATCGATGGATAGCGCGATGGAGCAAAACTAACAAGATGAAAATAAAGAAAAGAGATGGTACATATACAGAACGCTCGTCGCCAAATTATGCATATTACTAGTATTAAAAAAGCTAGTACGTGCTTAGATAGGATGCTAAAGTCTATTAAAAAATTAGCATACCTATTTAATTATTTGTCAACTAAACTCCTTCATGCTTTGGGTAAACTTCTATCATTTGATTTGTTTTTTGCATCAGAGCCCACTCCCACCATTTTTCCATGTCTCTCTCCTCCACATAAGAGCAAGATTAATAACATAGCCGGCTGCTAGCTCTATCTTTGTGCCATGTAAGCGGGCTATAAGCCCCTTATTGTAGAGTACTACTTGCTCTTTAGCACCTGTCATAGTTCACCCGCAATAATAATGATAATGGCCAGTCAAATCACAGGGCCCCACCTGTCCAGCAGTAACGAGCAGTCAAATCACACAGCCCTACGTTTCCAGCACTAAGTTGAATCCGCTACTCCCTCATCCTCCTCGCCTCTCTGTCGAACTGACTAGGCGAAACTGTCCCCGCCTACCGCACGGGAAAAGCCCCGCCATCGACTTTTAAATATATTTTGTATCGATGGATTGCTTCATGGAGCAAAACCATAAGAAAACGATGGTACATGTATACAGCACGCCCGTCGCGTTCGTGGCGCACCCCAGACGGTCGGTCAGTCTGTCACGCCGCTCACCGAATGGAACGCACGTCATTTTGCATTTGCACACACATGTGGGACCGCAATCTTGCTCTAAAGTGGTCATGTTAATATAACTGTTTGCTGCTAACAGTAAGTTCAACTTGTGAGCTTGGTTTTGTCCAATCCATGCATCATCTGAATTTGTGCCAATGCAATTTGTTTGCTTGCTGTAAAGATAATGTCAACACTACTAGTCATTATAAGTGTTTCAGCATAACTGTAATTTTCACTAAGTCCTAATCTGCAACAGCAACACTGCCATTCGTGTTTTCCAGGAAAAAAACCTGGAGTTCACAAGGCTGGAGACCTGGAGTTGTGTGGCTGGGAGGCTGATGGCGCTGCTGCTGGCTGATCATTCTTCTTCTAGCTTTTGTTCCTCCTTTCGTCTCTAGTCGTTGGATTCCTATTTGCTGTTAATGTATTAAGTTGATCCTTTGAATTTGTAGTAGTATTAGTTTGATTTTAACAAATAAAATATATGTTATACGTTGCAAAAATTATATAATTGAAAAGTACATTCAGATACGAATCCAACGATATAATTTTTGATGACATGCATTCACATTTTGCTTGTCAAAATACAGTAATTGATCAAACTTTAACCCAAAATACGAAGGGGCTAGTAAACCAGCACGGAGGTCATTGGGGGGACCCACTCACAGCGCGCCGGGTTAGGATCCTCTGCAGTACTATACGGTGCTGTACAGTCACTGCCGTGTGGACCCGGCCCCATATGTCATACGCTCTCGTCCAAAATCCAAAACCAACTCCCACCGCTCCTCTTGCATTCAGACTTCCAAGACCATCACTTCAAAAAAAAAACAAAAAAAACAACTTCCAAGACCACTGCCGCTCCTCTCCTCTTCCATTTCAAAACCGCCGCCGCTCCTCTCCTGTTCCAATCCAAAACCAAAGCCGCTCCTCTTCCATTGAAAACCACCGCCGGCGAGTGAAGGTGCTTTGGAGAAGTAGATCGATGGAGGAGTACAACCGATACGTGATGATCGCAGACGGCGACCCTGTGAAGCTAGCCAGGATGATGGAGATACAGTCTTGGTTTGACAACCCGCAGCAATTAGCGACGACGGCAATAGCGATGGCCAAATATCTGGAACGGAGCAAAAAGGCGGCGATACTACCGGATGGAGTCGCGCGGGAGTACATAGAGCTGCTCCTCTGGGCCATGGAGCAGACAGATTCACCGAATCCGATCGTGAGGCGGAGGTGGTGGGAGTATCGATCCAAGATGGAGCATCCAGAGGATCAAGGACCGCGCAACTACGCGGTGCCGTTTGTGAGGGTGGCGTGGCAGATCGAGCCGGTGGAGTCTTCGTCGACCGTACCATACTGCAAGAGGAGTAAAGCAGTTGGCACGACGATGCTTCCCCGCCATCCTCTCCATCGCCGTTCACCTCGTCTCACCCCCCCAATAATTAGATGAGGAGCTTAGGGTTATCAGTATTTGCAGGTTGTGAATTGTGTTTTCTGTTGTGTATTTGGAGTACTTTCAGATATGAATGTCTTCTGAATTTCAGATTTGCAGTATTGAGCATATGAATTATTTTTTGAATTCCAGAGATCTATTCTTAGTACTTTCAAAAATGTTGTTTCACATAAAAGTGCAGATAATGTGATTTTCAGAGAAGGAACTCCAATTTTCAGAGGCAGAGCATTTATAGTAACACACCCTTTTCAAACAGGGATAACATCATGTTGGAAGTTTTATTCATGGTCGACAATGGAACTACCAGCCAATTAACATCATGCCGATCAACATTCATGCATAGCACACATTCATATGATGCACAGTCAAAAAGATATGCTATTTTCAAAATGCCCACACAATGTTGAGTGTGCGAAAAACAGAGAAAACTAGGGACGAAGTTTGGGCAAGTGGTGGAGGTGGTGTGCGTAGATGGCAAGGGGGACCCACATGTCAGTAATGGCAGAGGCAAAAATGTTGTGGATATTTTCACTGCATCACGTGGAACCGAACCCGGGCAGACCAGCGGGTGGGGAGTGGGACTTGGCCACTCGGCTACTGCACTTACTTTCAATCGAATTAAGCTCAGTTCCCCGCCCCTCACCGCCGCTGCGCCCACCGCGGCCACCGGCTCCGTCCCAGCTAGCCACCAGCATGCCGCGTGCAACCAGATCTACCTGCTCCCCGCCTCCTCCGGGTTCGACGGTTCCACGAATGCCTCTCCCATTCGTGTACCAGTCATTCCCAGAGCTGCTGCGGCCGATTAGCGCCATGGCGCCGGAGACGCTGCGGGCGACGAGAGCACAGTGGTGAAGGGAGCGTGCGGTGAGGATCCACGACGATGCACAATCATGGATCATGTGCGTGAAGGAGTGGAAGGAAGTGGAGAAACTCACCGAAGAGGACTCCGATCCAATCCTGAGATCTGGGTGGCAGGGGCGCATCGAGACATACAAAATCCACGCGGATTCGGAGCTGCTGAATCTGGCTCACTGGATCTACTTCGAAGGCACCAGGGAGGAGAAAACAAGGATGCCGCATCCGACAGCCCCGCCGCTCACCTTCATAGAATGGGCGAAGCAGGAAGCGAGATGCGGGATCGGAGACCGCAGCGAGCGTTGGAGATGTCTCACAGGTCTGATGCCTACCTGGATTCCACCGGAACCAGAGGAGGTGGATCCATTGCCATACATGTCCCCGACGCCTGCGATGGACTAAGGTTAGATCCTATTTCGAACCAACAGTCTGCTGGAGAAGATAGAGAAGCGTTTGTGCAAATTTCAAAATCATCGAAGGCCTCACTGCTACTGCATCAGAACACTGTCAATGATGTTGAACAGGAAGTTCGCAAGCTTCTCTGCTATGACGATAGGCAGAATCATATGGTGCCGACAGTATCTTCTCGGTGGAGGGGGACTGGGAGGAGACTCGACCAAACATAGTGCTCATGCCCCCTACCTACTCCGCCTACCACCAGCACCATGGATGTGAACATGGGGCTCTGAGGCGCAGGGAGGAACAGAGAAGAAGATCTGGTACAACTACAGATGCAGAGGATGCAAATGAGCATGAGGCTGCCCAGAAGGGGTTCAGACTCACCACAAATTTTCTAGGGACCAGTCTGCCTTCTTGAAAGGGAGATATACATTTTAGTGGAACCACCTATGCCTGCCACTGAACCAGCCACATCCACCAATCCTTCTTCTGGGACCTATGTGTCTGCTGCTGAGCATGGAAACATCACTTCTGAAGATGTTGAATCCAACAGGAGCTCTAGGGCTGGATCTGATCATGGTCCTGCTACTGGCATAGGGACCTCCAACAACATAGGGCAGTCTTTGGGTCACAACCATATGCTTGAGAATATCACTCCCACCTCAGTCCTGAAAAGCCACCTCCCTGAATCCCCATACTCACCTCAAGTCAGCAATCTGGAGAAGCTTCTGAATTCTGTGCAAGGGGATGTTGTTGGGTTTAATATTCTCAGGGAAATGGAGCTCTTGGAGGAGGATGACCTGATGGACTTTGAAGGCTCTGTGGATCTACAGGAGGATCAAGAAGACCTTTGCTCTCAAGATGTTAACCAGCCTAAAACTGTGGATGAACAATATGATACTGACTTCCCTGCTCTACCCAAAGACAAGAACCCTACCAAATGGGGCCCTGTCCAGGCTACCAGAGCTAGCTCTAGAGTGGCAGGTGACAAAAGAACTATCATTGAAAAAGCAAAGCAGCTCAAGGAGGTTGAGAATCTGGAAGTTCACAAACCTCTGGGTATGAAACATAAATCCTTTTCCCGCTTTAATGATCCATCCTTTAATGCCATTGCATCTAAGATTGGTGTAGATATTAACTCTCTTAATGATGATAGTGGTACTAGTGCTCCTTATGCTGCTGATATATCCCAGGACAGAACTGTGGGTTCTGTTCCAGGAAATATATTAACAAACAGCAACCCTAGTATAGATTGCTCTAACTCTCCTGCTGAGTCCAATGAGGGGCTTTGGTCTCTTATTTGCAAACATAGGCGGGGCAAGCACCCCAGGAACAAAAGTTCCCCATGAATGCCCTCTTCTTGAATGTTAGGGGCATTGCAGCCCCTGGTAGGAAACCTTTGATAGTGGACACTATTAATAAAACTCATGCAACTGTCTTGGGCTTCCAGGAAACCAAAAAAGGAGAATTCTCTAATTCTTATCTTAAATCCCTTATTGGTAATAGAGACTTTGCATGGCATACACTTCCATCAAAAGGCTCTGCTAGAGGCATCCTGATGGGAGTGGACTTAGACATTTTTGATATTATTTCTTGGTCCCATTTAGATTTCTCTGTTAGTTGTTTAGTCAAAATGAAATCTAATGGGCACACCTTTAGAATTATTACTGTTTATGGCTCTCCTTATGATGAAGGAAAGGAAGCCTTTATCTCTGAAGTACATTCTTTGTTTTTAGATGTGCATATCCCTACCCTGATTGGAGGGGACTTCAATCTAGTTAGGAGTGCTAGTGATAAAAACAATGGTGCTATTAATGACCCTATTTCTTCCTAGCTGGTAAAGGTCTTCGACAAGGTGACCCTATTTCACCTCTTCTTTTCAATCTGGTAGTTGATGTCCTCACCAAAATGTTAGCTAAGGCTGCAAACCATGGCATGATTGCTGGCCTATGCCCGTCCTGGAGGTATCATCTGCCTTCAATACGCTGATGACACCATCCTTTTTGTTGACAATGATATAGAACATGCTAGCAATCTGAAAGCCATTTTAACTTGTTTTGAACAAGTGTCAGGCATGAGGATTAACTACTCCAAAAGTGAGCTCATTCTCATCAATATGGATGACCAGGAATTTGCTGGCTTCCTTGCTATTCTAGATTGCAGTGGGGGCAAATTCCCCATCAAATATTTAGGTATCCCTCTCCACTATGACAAATTGAGGAGAGAAGACATCCAACCCCTTTTAGACAAAATTATTAAGAGAATTGATGGGTGGAGAGGGAAACTCCTCTCCTACAGAGGTAGACTGATTCTTATTCAAGCCTGCCTTGCTAGCATCCCTGTGTATCTTCTTTCCTTTTTCAAATTCCCCAAATGGGCTATTAGTCTCATCAACCCACAGATGTCTAACTGCCTGTGGAATGATTTTGAGGGACACAGAAAGCTTCACCTAGCTAACTGGGACCTGGTCTCCATGAAAAAAGACTTTGGAGGTCTGGGAACCCCCAACCTACAAGAGATTAATATCTGTTTGCTAGGGTCTTGGATCAAAAGATACTATGACATGGGCAAGAAACCCTGGAAGATGCTTATTGACCACAAATATTTGGCCAATAAACCTAATATCTTTGCTGCCACCTCTAACCAGAAATCTTCTAGATTCTGGAAGGGACTTAAGTCTATTGTTCATGCTGTGAAATTTGGTTACAGATGGAGCATTGGGGATGGGAGCAAAGTTAGGTTTTGGGAAGATACTTGGTTTGGTACTTCCCCATTAGCAGTCCAATTTTGGCCTGTATACTCTGTTTGCAATGAGCAAAACAAATGTGTCAATGAGGTTTGGGATGGCCAACACCTCAAGCTCTCATTTAGAAGAAACTTTGATGATAAGCTCATGGAACAATGGTTCCAGCTGGAAGAGATTGCTTGCAGTATTGTCCTTTCTAATGAACCAGACTCTTTGATTTGGCAACTAGAAAATAAAGGACAATACTCCTATAGCTCTCTCTACCATGTTATCAATTTTAGAGGGGTCCAACCTGTGTTTGTCCCAGTAGGCTGGAAACTTAGGGTTCCCCCTAAAATTCATGTCTTCTTTTGGTTACTTTCAAACAACAAATTGATGACCAGGGATAATCTTAGGAAAAGACATATTATCAAGCCTCTTGACTATGTCTACTGTTCTGAGCAGGAATCCTGCACCCACCTTTTCTTTGAGTGCATAGTAGCCAAAAACCTATGGCTCTTTATTATAGATCATTTTAATACTCAGATTGGTTTGTCTTTTGAATCTGTAGCAAGATTCTAGATAGCTAACAAAAAACATTCTGCCTTGAACACTGTTAGTTCAGCTGTCCTTTGGTGTCTCTGGAAATATAGAAATTCTATGATTTTCAATAACACCGCTTGGATTTCTGTTCCTCAGGTCTTGCGTTTGATCCTGAACACAGTCAGGAACTGGGCCATCCTATCTGCAACCAGACAAGGAGAAACTGATGGCCTTTGTGGCGCATCTATCAAACTACATCCAGAGGCCTCTAAGGATCACAAGTGGCTGAAATCTCCCTCTCCTACACTGGTCTTGGATCCATGGGAAAAGCTAAAGATCTCTGAGGAGGGTGGAGGCCTCTTGTCGCCAAAGAAGAGAGACCTCAATGACAAAGCTGCTCCAACCAGCCCGGTGTCTACTCTTATCACCTGTTGGTCACCACAGGCTGACGCTGCTCCCCCTCTGAAGGCCATGAAGGCGTCGCTGGGAGCAACTTGCGTCCAGTAGTTCATCTTTAGTAGCTGCTTAGACTACCCCCCCTGGGTGGCTCCTTCCATGTAATAGTTCTATTTTCTCTAGCTAGCTTGGGACTATGTTTTTCTGCTTTTCTGAACTGCTCCTCTGAGAGCTGCTGTATCAGACTTGGGCTGCGTTGGTTTCATTCTGAGTAATGGAACCGGGGAGGTGCTCCCTGTTCTTCTAAAAAAATATACATTTTAGAAAGTGTAGTAACTGCTCATGAGGTCTTGCACTGTCATTCTAGCAATGAGCAGGGTCTGGTCCTGAAACTAGATTATGAGAAAGTTTTTGATAAGGTCAACCTTGATTTCCTAGATGAGCTCCTCAGAGCTAGAGATAGATGTACACTTTTTCGTGGATGGAGGGAGTATGAACTTTTATCAGAGGGCCAGCAAGTATCAGCTGGGTTGTGGCCTGCCCAGTCTAGGTTTTCTTTTTTTTACATGCGCATCCCACGACATGCCGACACAATGGTTTGAGCTTATTTTTTGTGGGCCATCATGTATCGACCGGCCTATGGGCCTCCTAGCCTAGGTTTTATTTTTTCTTATACATCCGCATCCCAACTTATGTATTTTTTTGAAGAAAACGCAGAGGTCTGTTCAATTTTTGTATATAAGAATAAGAACCCCAGGTCCAACTTATGTTTCCCTTCTAACTATATTATATCTATTTATATTATTTTATATGTTATCATATATTACTATTATTACTTTCATCATATTTAATAGTTACTTATATATATAATAAGAAAAAAACATTCCATGTCTTATTAAATTATAAAATAAATGTATAACAAAAAAAAAATCCTTTTTTTTACTGTAAGGTAACGAAAATCCTGGTGATTGCGTACAAAAGCTTCGTATGATTTAAAGACCAATGTAATAATAACACGCTTATTATCTAATATTTTTATAATAAAATGACCAGCCCCAGTTTATATTTTGATAACATTGCTCCGCCAAACCCAACATTATATTTACAACCAGCCTAGCAAAATCGTGTATTTCGGGAAAGTGCAAATGGGCTGTAATTTCTTAAGAAAAAATAAATGGGCCGCATGGACGCTACATTATTTGTTCACCCAGCCCAGCAAATGGACCGTAAATTCTTAAAAAATGGGTTGAATATGTGCCACGTTTTTCGAGGCTGAAATCTGGGCCAATAGCTCGATGCATACGCAAGGCATTGTCAACTTAGTCAACAAATGATTCTGACATCCATAGACATTGGATTTACATCCAACGGCCGGCATCCATCTTCAATCACTCGTCTTCTTCCTCCAGCGCCGCCGGGACCATCTGCTCCTGCCTCCGGCGGCTAGCAGCTCTTCTTCGCACGCCTCGCTACGAAGCGCTACCCCACCGCCGGCCAGGCCATCCCTCCACCCCTCCACACCTCGTGTTATTCTCCGCCGACTGCAAAACCACGCCGCACCAGAACCAGTTAACCCTCATAAGCCACTCCGTCTGTGACTCCACTGCCGCGTCTTCCCTTCTCCGGCTCGTTCCTGTCTGGGGCCTCGCCGTCGTCCACCGCCTTGGTGCGTGGTCAAAGTGGTCAACAAACGAGAGTCGTCGGAAGAGGACTGTACGTGGATAGGCTGACAGTGGGGACGCACCAGCCACCAGGTACATGGATGCACGCATGCATCCGCCTCCTTATTATGCGAAAATAAAATTATCCCCCCCTGAAAGCTGGGACCCACCAGCTATATCTTCGCACGGAAGGAAGTGCCTCCTTATTCCTCTCTCTGACTGCTGGGACCCACTAGCTAGATCTTCGCACGTGGAAGCAAAAAAAATGATTCCGCCCCTGACAGCTGGGACCCTCTGGCTATATCTTCGCACGCAAGGAAGTGCCTCTTTATCCTCCCTGGGACCCACCCGGTCGAAGCATACGTAGCGTTGTCTGTCTGGTCATGAACGTGTACGTACATACTGGTCGATCGGTTTTTCTGCAAGGATGAACGGTGGCCGAGTAAGTAGTGGCACGTGTCGTAGTAGAGCCCCCGAAGTAGCAGTTCATGCAGTCCCGTCAAAATCGTGTACACGTACGTACAGCCAAGGGCAAAAAATACGGCCATGTACGTACATACGGGCGGGGACTTGAATGCGTACTGGTGCATACGTACGGCCAGGGCTCGTGTACATGGAGAGGCAACGGATGGCAGCAACGCCATCCTGTTCATCGGCAGCCAACCGGCTGGGTCGGAACGGAGGAAACAGCGTCGTGTTCATCGGGAGGCAACCGACTGGGTCGGAATGCTTCCTTTTCAACGGGAGCCAACCGGCTTAGACGGAGCAGCCGAAACTGGGTCTGGCGTACCGCAGAACGGATGAAACGGTCTTCTCTTCGACCGCCTTCAACTGCTAATACTTCCAAGTACTCTTTGGCTCCCCTTGTGTCGAATCAATAAATTTGGGTTGAATACTCTACCCTCGAAAACTGTTGCGATCCCCTATACTTGTGGGTTATCAAGACCTTTTTCTAGCGCCGTTGCCGAGGAGCATAGCAATATTTGTGAAGTCACTTGGAATTTATATCTGTTTGCCACTATGAAGAATCTTAAGGATGACAGAACCAAGATCTTTCCCTCAACTACGAGGACAGGTAAGGAACTGCCATCTAGCTCTGCACTTGATTCACCTTCTGTTTTGAGTAAGCTTGCAACACCACCACCTGCTATGAGTTCTGCTATGTCACATGTTATTGATGATGCTGCTTCTGCTATGAATATGAATGATGCTATGAATGATACTACTTCTGCTTTGAATGATGCTATTGATGATGCTAGTACTATGCTTGATACTACTGTGCCACTTGGTGATTTTCTTGATGAACAACTTGCTAAGGCTAGAAAGATTGAGAGAGCCAAGAGTGCTGAAACTCTTGAGAATCTCGATCCACCTTTATTGCTTCGTCCTGTTGCTAGAACTGAAATACCTGATGAACATTGCTTAGATAAAGAATCTGCTTTAGCTATTCTTGATTGCAATACTAGAGAAGAGGCTTTAGCTGTGATTGCTGTGTTGAAAGAAATATCTATGAGGGAGAGGATGAAGTGTGATCCTAAGTTTGCAACCTCTCCCATCTTTATTACTGATAAGGATTATGAATTCTCTGTTGATCCTGAGTTGATTACTTTTGTTGAGTCTGATCCTTTCTATGGTACTGAATCTGAAACTGTTGTGGCTCACCTTACTAAGTTGAATGATATTGCTACTCTGTTTACTCATGAAGAAAAGATTCGCTATTATTATATTCTTAAGTTGTTCCCTTTTTCATTAAAGGGAGATGCAAAAGCTTGATACAATACTCTTGCTCCTGGTTGTGTGCGTAGTCCCCAGGATATGATTTACTACTTCTCTGAAAAATATTTCCCTGCTCATAAGAAACTAGCTGCCTTGCAGGAAATATTTAACTTTGTGCAGGTTGAAGAAGAGAGTCTCCCACAAGCTTGGGGGAGGCTTCTCCAGCTACTTAATGCTTTGCCAGATAATCCTCTGAAGAAAAATGAAATACTTGATATCTTCTATAATGGTATTAATGATGCTTCTAGGGACTACCTAGACAGTTGTGCTGGTTGTGTTTTCAGGGAACGAACCGTTACTCAAGCGGAGGAATTATTAATGAATATCTTGAAGAATGATAATGAATGGACACTTCCTGAACCACCGCCTGAACCCAATCCGAAGAAGAGGGGTATTCTATTTCTTAGTCCCGAAGATATGCAAGAAGCAAAGAAATGTATGAGAGAAAAAGGTATTAAAGCTGAAGATGTTAAGAATCTACCACCTATTGAAGAAATACATGGGCTCAATGCACCACCACCACCACAGGTGGTAGAGGTAAATTCTTTGTTAAAGTTTGATGAAAAAGATGTCCCTTATGGTAAAACTTCTCATCAGTGTTATCTTGAGTTTGATAATTATATTGGGAAGCAAAATTATTTCAATGCTCGTGTTATGAAACAGTTAGAACATAATGCTCATGCTATTGATCGTTTGAGTGATTTATTGTTTAGAATTGTCAATGATGTTAAAGGAGTTAGTAAGCATGCTTCTATGGTTCAAACTTAGTTAGAACAAGTTGCTAAATCTCAAAGTGATTTGCTTTATGACATGAATAGAAATATGAATGATCATGCTGTTAGAGTTATGACTAGGGGTGGTAGGATGACCTAGGAACCTCTTTATCCTGAGGGACATCCCAAGAGAGTTGAGCAAGACTCTCAAAGAGCTACTATTGATACTCCTAGTTCTTCTAGAAAGAAGAAGAAAAAGAAAAATGATAAGACTTTGCATGCTTCTAGTGAACCAGAGGTAGAAAGACCTCCTGATATTAATCCTGATGTTTCTATTTCTGATGCTGAAACCCAATCAGGTGATGAACATACACCTGATGTTACTAATGAGATTCTTGTAGATATTTCAGCCAAAGAATGTGGGAGAACCAAATAATGATATTGATATTGAACCTGCTGAGGATCTTGATAACCCACAACCTAAGAACAAAAGGTATGGGAAAAAGGATTTTGTTGCTAGAAAGCACGGTAAGGAAAGAGAACCATGGGTTCAAAAGCCCATGCCTTTTCCTCCTAAACCTTCCAAGAGTAAGGATGAGGAAGACTTTGATCGCTTTGTTGAAATTCTTAGACCTATTGTTTTACGTACTCGCTTGATTGATATGTTGAAAATGCCTCCTTATGCTAAGTATATGAAAGACATTGTCACTAATAAGACAAAAATTCCTGAGGCTGAAATTTCTACTATGCTTGCAAATTATTGTTTTAAGGATGGTGTTCCTAAGAAATTGGGAGACCCAGGTATACCAACTATACCTTGTTCCATTAAAAGAAACTATGTTAGAACTGCTTTATGTGACTTGGGAGCTGGTGTTAGTGTTATGCCTTTCTCTTTATATAAAAGACTTGATTTGAACAAAGTCACTACTACTGAGATTTCTTTGCAGATGGCTGACAAGTCAACTACCATTCCTATCGGTATTTGTGAGGATGTGCTCGTTGTGGTTGCAAATGTTACTATCCTAACGGACTTTGTTATACTTGATATGCCCGAGGATGACAATATGTCAATTATCCTTGGTAGACCTTTCTTGAACACTTCAGGGGCTGTTATTGATTGCAACAAAAGCAAGGTCACATTTCATATTAATGGTAATGAGCATATGGTGCATTTTCCGAAGAAACAATTCCAAGTGAGCGGTATTAATGTTATTGGAAAAACTCCAACTATCACTATTGGAAGCTTTCAACTACCTCTTCCTACTGCCAAAAAGAAATATGAAATAATTATGGTAGGGGATATGCCTGTCCCCATTGAGGTAACATAGTGTTTTCGCGAAAATTCTTCGGTTTCATGTTAATTGAAAGGGGTTATTAATAAGACTTGATCAACCTTATTAATGGATTCTTTTTGAGAGACATGAGATTGATGAATTTAGCAAACACAACTTTCTGTACCCAACTTGTATTCTCTGTTTTTATTAGTTAAATAAAATAAAATGCCATGTTTTCCTGTTTTCTGAATTTTTCGTGCAATAAAAAAGTGCCCAGAAATGAAAGTGCTTAGAATGTCCTGAAATTTTTACATGAATTTCTATTGAATATATTAGAATTTCTGGCATAAAAATCAATGCAAGAGGGCACCCTGGGTGGCCACATGGCACCAGGGCACGCCCCCCTGGGACGCGCCCCTGTGCCATGTGGGCCCCCCAGGGGCCCCCTCACTTATCCCTTCCAGCCATTCCTTTCTTCCACCGTAGAAAAAAATTCCTGCCCAGTTCTTGCCCGTGTTCAAGCTCTCCTTGCTGCCATTTTCGATCTCTTTGCTCAGAACTCCGTTTCTGAAACTGCTTTGAGGAATTGTTCCTTGGTATGTGACTCCTCCAATGCTCCAATTAGTTTTTGTTTTAGTGGTTTATATTTTGCATATTTAGCTACTCTTGGTGCTATAGAAAATGAGCTTGCATGTTGAATTCTTTGAGTGCTAAGTAGTTTGAATGCTTTTTATGGCCTCTAGACGCTTGTATGAGTAGTTGCTATCAATTTTGTGAAGTTTTGTTAACATCTTTTTGTGGACCAAAAAATTTCAGAAATTTGTTCAAGAAAAGATGAACATATTCAGGAGGAGCTCCTCTAGGAAGAATGCCAAAGGGATTCATGGAGAGTCTTCGGACAATGATCTCTAGTTACCTCGCGATGCGGAAGTTCGGCCGTGCGAATGGCCACATGTACCCTTCATGGATGAAGCCGGCTTCCTCCACGAGTTCGCACAGTTCATCACCAACGCCGGGCTGAACGCCTTCATCGCAGATGAGTGTGAACAATATCAAATCCTTACTAATTGCTTTGTGCAAAGTTTTCATTACTTGAGTGGGAACAATCCCCCTGAAGTGAGCTTCAGATTGTACGGTGAAAACCGTCAGATATCACTTGAGCAGTTTTGTGAGATATGTTTGATCCCTACTGATGGGGATTTGAGAGAGCCTCGTCCAGCTGAGTTCGAGGGCTTCCTTCACACCTTAACGGTGGGAGAAGGAAGAGGAGTGTCGGCAGCCAAGTCCACTAGTTTACATTTCCCCGCTGTGCATTACTTTGCTTTATTCATAGGGAAATGTTTGACTGCCAGAAAGTCTGGGAGCTGTCTTAGTGCACCTGACTTTGCTATCCTACGCCATGCACTTTTTGGTGACAACACTTTCAGCTTAGGAGCTATCATTGCACGCCGCTTGCACACTAATAGGGCCAAGGGCATGATTCACGGGGGCATCTATGCTACTCGCTTGGCAAGTCACTTTAATGTCAATATCCGTCCACACGATCCCCTTTTGCCTAAGGTTTGATGGAAATATGCCCTAGAGGCAATAATAAAGTTGTTAATATTTTATATTTCCGTGTTCATGATAAAGGTTTATTATTCATGCTAGAATTGTATTGACCGGAAACATAAATACATGTGTGAATACATAAACAAATACCGTGTCCCTAGTGAGCCTCTACAAGACTAGCTCGTTGATCAAAGATGGTTAAGGTTTCCTGACCATAGACATGAGTTGTCATTCGATAACGGGATCACATCATTAGGAGAATGATGTGATGGACAAGACCCATCCGTTAGCTTAGCATATGATCGTTCTGTTTATTGCTACTGCTTTCTTGAATGTCAAATACATGTTCCTTCAACCATGAGATCATGCAACTCCCGGATACCGAAGGAATACCTTGTGTGCGATCAAACGTCACAACGTAACTGGGTGATCATAAAGATGCTCTACAGGTATTTCCAAAGGTGTCTGTTGAGTTGGCATGGATCGAGACTGGGATTTGTCACTCCGTATGACGGAGAGGTATCTCTGGGCCCTCTCGGTAATGCACATCACAAAAGCTTGCAAGCAAAATGACTAAGGAGTTAGTTACGAGATGATGTATTACGGAACGAGTAAAGAGACTTGCCGGTAATGAGACTGAACTAGGTATGGAGATACCAACGATCGAATCTCGGGCAAGTAACATACCGACAGACAAAGGGAATTGCGTATGTTGTCATAACGGTTCGACCGATAAAGTTCTTCATGGAATATGTAGGAACCAATATGAGCATCTAGGTTCCGCTATTGGTTATTGACCGGAGAGTCGTCTCGGTCATGTCTACATCATTCCTGAACCCGTAGGGTCCGCACGCTTAACGTTCGTTGACGATATAGTGTTATATGACTTATGTGAATTGGTGACCGAATGTTGTTCGGAGTCCCAGATGAGATCACAGACATGACGAGGAGCTCCGGAATGGTCCAAAGGTAAAGATTGATATATAGGACGATGATATTCGGACACCGGAACAGTTTCGGGACGTACCGGGCGATCATCGGATCATCGGAAGGGGTTCCGGGAGGCCCCGGGAGGTTAATGGGCCTTATGGGCCAAACGAGGGGAGCACACCAGCCCACAAGGGGCTGGCGCGCCCCTCCTACAGCCGCAGCCCAAGGGGAGATAAGGAAGGGGGGAGTCGGCCTCCCCCTGTCTTCCCCTCTCTCCCCTTTCCTTTCCCGGAGAGCAAATAAGGAAGCGGGGGGGGGGGGGGGGGCATAGGGCAGGCGCCCAAGGAGGCCGGCCGGCCACCTTGGGGCGCACCCTGGCCGCCTCCCCTCCCCCCACCTATATATATATGTGAGGGGGGCGCCTCACAAAGACACGACAACATCTTAGCCGTGTGCGGCGCCCCCCTCCACCGTTTACTCCCTCGGTCATATTTTCGTAGTGCTTAGGCGAAGCCCTGCAGAGACAGTTGCACCACCACCGTCACCACGCCGTCGTGCTGCCGGAACTCATCCACTACTTCGCCCGTCTTGCTGGATCAAGAAGGCGAGGACGTCATCGAGCTGAACGTGTGCTGAACGCGGAGGTGCTGTACGTTCGGTACTTGGTCGGTTGGATCGCGAAGCTGTTCGACTACATCAACCGTGTTGTCTCAACGCTTCCGCTATCGGTCTATGAGGGTACGTAGACACACTCTCCCCTCTCGTAGCTATGCATCTCCATGGATAGATCTTGCGTGTGCGTAGAATTTTTTTGTTTTCCATGCAACGTTCCCCAACAGTGGTATCAGAGCCAGGTCTATGCGTAGATGATATGCACGAGTAGAACACAAAGAGTTGTGGGCGGTGATGTTCATACTGCTTACCACCAATGTCTTATTTTGATTCGGCGGCATTGTGGGATGAAGCGGCCCGGACCAACCTTACATGTCCACGTACATGAGACCGGTTCCACCGACTGACGTGCAACTTGTTTTGCATAAAGGTGACTGGCGGGTGTCTGTTTCTCCTACTTTAGTTGAATCGAATTTGACTACGGCCGGTCCTTGAAGAAGGTTAAAGCAGCAAACTTGATAACTCACCGTTGTGGTTGTTTTTCCGTAGGTAAGAACGGTTCTTGCTAGAAACCCGTAGCAGCCACGTAAAACTTGCAAACAACAAAGTAGAGGACGTCTAACTTGTTTTTGCAGGGTATGCTGTGATGTGATATGGTCAAGACATGATGTGATATACGTTATTGTATGAGATGATCATGTTTTATTGGCAACCGGCACTCGAGCTGCTGCCCATGTAACACCAGAGGGCCCTAGGGTTACACATAGTCGGTTCCCATTAAGGGATAAACATGCCAGGTACGCTGAGTATTCCTTGGAGGAGGCACCAAGTCTTCGGAGATTCCCTTCCGGTACACGGGGTCGCCCTCAATCCGGTCTTCCATCGATGAATAGGGAGCGGCCCATCAGTCCGGTCCATGAGAGATAGGCCGGCAGCCCGAGTACCCCCTAGTCCGGGACACCCTTAGTAACCCCCGAACTAGCCTCCAAGGCCGAGGTCGATAGCCTTCGACAGCTTCATGCTCAAGGGTCTTCGGCTTGGGTGGTGAGTTCCTTCCAGTACCTGTGTTTGCTTTAGAAATAGTTCCGCATCATTCCGAATTGTATCGAGTGCCGCCCAGCCGTACACGCCCCGAACTATATCTTGGTTACCAAAGTATACTAGTGACTTAGCCCCGAAGGCTAGCCACTTTGGCGTGAATAGTGTCCCCACCTGACAACTTTTTACCGAAGGGTCACACCTTGCCACGACCGCGAGTTGGTTTATGACAAACTCGATTTGCGGTTCGAGGCAGTTTTCATTGGCACGTCCCGTTGATATGGAGATCGTGCCCTGTTTTCGCGGGATATGATCAATAATTCGTTTTCCCCCACGCGCGCATAATGGCGTGGTTACATGGGGAAATGGCGAGGATTGCGGCGCAGTAAAGGGACCGTGGGTTTTACAGCCCATAAAGGGGCTCGGCCTTTCATTCCGTTCGTACGTTCTCATTTCCCCCTTCGCCATTGCCTTCTCCATCTCTTGAGCTCCAGCACCCAGATCCGCTCTCCCTTCCAAGAACCTCTCCAGCCGCTCGTTCGATCTAGCGATGGAGGGCTCTGGGTCCAAGGGCAAGTGGGAGGCTTCTAGCGTCACCAACAGCGCCATCCTGGAGTTGAAGAGCGCGGGCTACCTTCCGGCCAACGTCGCCCACCGAGCTCCGGAGGCGGGCCAGGCCATCCCCACGCCGCGGCAGGGTGAAAGGGTGGTGTTCGTGCCTCACTTCATCCGAGGCTTGGGTTTCCCCCTTCACCCCTTCGTCAGGGGTCTCATGTTCTTCTACGGGCTCGATTTTCACAATCTCGCGCCGAACTCTTTCCTCCACATCTTGGCCTTCATCATCATTTGCGAGGCTTTTCTCCGGATCCGGCCACACTTCGGCCTGTGGCTGAAGATCTTCAACGTCAAGCCGAAGATAGTCGATGGCCAGCAGGCGGACTGTGGGGGCGCGATGATCAGCAAGCTCCCCAGAGTGGAGTGGCCAGACGGCACCTTCATCGAGACCGTCAAGATATGGCAAAAGGAATGGTTCTACATCACGGAGCCAAGGAGTGCAGACTGGGAGGCAATTCTGGACTTCCGAGCCGGACCCCCCACGAGGCTGGTCTCATGGACCAAGAAGGGCCTTGACTGGGGGCCGAACAAGGAAGTGGTGCAGCTCCAGAGCCGGATCACCAAGATGATGGAGAAGGGCGTCGAGCTAGTCAACGTGATCCAAATCATGCTCCACCGCCGAATCCTTCCATTCCAGGACAGGGCGTCCCCCATGTGGGCCTACAAGCCCGGAGACCCGGCCACCGTGCTCCGTTTTTACGGCACCACCCATGAGAAATTGTGGAAGGTGTTGTTCAAGCCTCAGAAGCGGTGGCTGACCGTGGAGGAGGACATCGGCCTCGACGCCGCAAACCCCCCAAGAGAGGTATGACTAGTGTTTGTTCTTATGTCCGAGCTGTTCTCTTTCGATAAGGTACTTAGATTTGTACTCCTCATCCGCAGAACTGGCTAAAGAAGGCCAAACGGATCGACAGTCCGGCGCCGCTGCCAGAGGGACCCAGGACGCCTCTACTGACGGCCATGTTGGCCGTGGAGCTGTACAAGGTGCCGGAGAGGAAGGAGAAGGAGAAAGACCAGAAGAGGGAGGCCAGAGAGGGCCTCCGCTCCCGAGGACCCCCGGGTGCTAGATCCGGGGACACCAGCGCTCCCTCCGCACAGGAGGAGTAGAAGGAGCAGAGAGAGGACGGGGAGGAGGATGGTTCCTCCCGAACTGGGAAGAGGGCGGCATCCGAGGACGCCGAGGAGGATCCGCCTCAACCCGCTTCCAAGCGACCGCACAAGGCCAAGGTGGCCTTGTCCGGTGACAGCTCGGCTTCTGCCGAAGACTCTGAGGCCTCCGAAAAGGTTCCTCGGAGGATCCCCAGGGCCAAGCCACAGGCTCAAAGGTACGCGCTCGAATATCCGCTTTACTGTCTTTGGCCGAACTGGGTTTAACATTGATCACATTTCTGTTTGTAATTTCGCAGCCCGCTGCGCGATCTTCCCACCGACCTAGTCTTGGAGGGGGATTCTCCGCCGGCCGCGCTGGCGGAGAGCGGGACCGAGTCGCGCGCCTCGCCTCCTCCCATTGTTGAGGAGGCCGAGGAGGTCCTATCAAGGAGGACCCCTCCCGTGCCGCACACGGGGGGAGAGGGCGACACCATCATGGTCGAGGTGGACACCTCGGTCGCCGAAGACCAGGAGGGGAGAGCCCCTCCGGTGAACGAAGAGGGGGCCGGACGAGCCGAGCTTTCCCCGAAAACGACTTCGGAAATGTCAAGGCATCCGGAGTTCGGCGCCCTGGACCTCGAGAGGGAGGAAGCCGAGGCGCCACCGCCACCCCCGCCTGCTACAGAGCGGGCGTCTACTGGGTGGCCGGACGAGATGGAGGATGCCCTAATGAGCTCCTCCATCGCCGAAGAGCATCGTGTCCTTATGGGTGCGGTGTTGCAGAGTCTTCGGTCCGTAGATAACGGACTGAAGGAGGCCTTCAATGGCTTGCTCACTGGCTTCAAGGTAAGCGAAGTAATGCTTTTCCCTTTAGAAAAGTTCGTTTACATAAATGTATAGCCTCATACACAGTAGCCCCCAAGACTTTGGCTGGCTTGAGTAAAGTCGGTCAGAGGATCGAAAGTCAATATCCCGGATACTAATGTGCGTGAAATAATGTGCAGGGGTCGTCATCGGCAGCAGCCGCCAACGCCGAAGAGCTGGCCGAGCTGAATCGGAAGCTTAAGAGCTCCGAGGACGACATAAGCCTGGTGAACAAGAGGTTCGACGAGGCGCAAGGTAAATCCGAGCTATAATGTTTGATACCACTCTGTGTTTTTTGTAAGTAGGGGTAGTGTATCCTAACGGGGTAACTGATTTGAATACAGCTGCCGCTTCGGAGGTGGAAAACCTCAGGGCCGCGCTGGCGACGGCCCTGCAGGAGGCGGCCGAGCAGAGGTCGGCAGCCGAGAAGGCCCTTGCCGATCTGGCTGTGGAGCGAACCGCAAGCCAAAAGCACGAAGCCAGAGTGGCTTAGGTGCAGCAAGAGCTCGGGGATGCCGTCACAAAGTGTGAGGCCCTCGAGCAGAAGAATAAGGAGCAGGCCGCCAAGCTCACCTCATTGGCGACGGTGGCTACAGAAGCACGGACGGAGGCGCGTGGCTACCAGGAAGAACTTCGCCAAGTGAAGCTCATAGCGGATGGTAAGCCGTATTTGCTGCAAAGTGTCTTTGGTGGCAAAAGGTTCGCTTTGCTTACGCGGGTGTGGCGTTCCGCAGGCGCGTTTGCGGACCTCCCGAAGAGTGCGGCAGACGCGGCCAGGTTCTTCGCCGCTCAGGAGGGTTGGGCCGAACAGAGGCTGTTCTGGGCACAATTTCAGGCGCCCGAACACCCCCCCTCCTCAACAACCAAATGAAGCAGCTCATGGAGCTGCATCGGATGGCGGAGCCGTTGATGAAGGACCTGTGCGTCAAGCTGTGGCCTGCAGAGCCATTGCCGAGCAGCTACTTCGGTCTGGTACAGAGGCTGTATGATGCCACTCCCCGGATCGACACCTGGAAGCGCTCCGCATGCTTTGAGGGAGCTCGGATGGCCTTCGGCAAGACAATGGTACATTGGCCGAAGATAAAGCCAGCCGAGATGGCCACTGGGCCTCTGCCGCCAGTGAAGGAGCATAGGCGCCCCGAGCAGTACTTTCCCATCGTGATGGATGGTGCTCGGGCAGTAGAGGCCCAATGCTCGAAAGATGTAATTTATGAGTAGAGTAGTGGTCCTTGGTATCCGAGGAGTGTAAGAACTGTTGCTTTACTTGGAATGCATTGTGTTATCTATATATAATATGTGCTGTGTTAATTTTGACTCCTGTGCGGCCGTTTGTTAACTGAAAGTTACCAGTCGTTGGCTTCAGCCCCCAGTGCAGATGCTGCCTGGGGTGTTTCCTCGTTACATCTTAACCCTTAGCCGACGTCTCGGTGCCCGGAGGCGGTTGTGTGTACGGAAAACTAGGCAATCAGACTATGCGGTTTTAGTGCTTTCACTTAGCCATAGGAGCTTGACTGTGGGGGCTGGTGACTAGCCCCCAGTGATTGTGATATTCGGACGAGCCGTGGTTGACACCATCATCACATGGTTTCTGTAACAGAGAACCCTTCGTTTGACACGGACTGACCTCCAATGATTTTTAGTGTTACACCAGTCATCGGATCGCCGACCAGTTCTCGCTTATTGGGACAGTCAGTTTTCGGCTTTCTCCACTGAGGTACTTGACCAGGCTAGCTAGAAGTACAATCGCAGTGGTTCTCCCTTTACCCTCCTAGCCGATCAGTGCGGAACGTAAGAGGGTAAGCACAGGAGCCGGGCAACCCAACTATTGACCAAAGACGCAATTCGGAATTGATTCATATAGTGCAATATCCGTGACGCCGAGCACATAAAATAAGAGTAAGTGCCGGAATAAAGTTTACGGCAAGATTTATGTTCGAGCCCCCGGTTTATTAGCCGGTTATAAGAAAAGGGACGTATCGTGATAGTTTACATCGGCTTAAAAAAGTGGAAAGGAATATGCAACGTGAATAAATGCGTAATTACCAGAGAAAATTGGTCTGTATTTCCTTTGAATATGTGACGTCCAGCCGTACAATTCGGGTTGCCGAAGTAACTTTGATAGATACTTTTAAAGAATTAACATACATGGGAGTAAAGGTTTACACAGGGCTTTCAAGAGTGGTTTGACATCCCCACAACGCCCTGCTGCACGTCTGCGCCTTTGCTCCGTGAGGAAGCCTCCACGTGAGTGAAGGTACCGACTGTATGTTCGGCGGAAGTAACAATGTACGGCAGACGAGCCCTTAGTTAAGGGTTTGTAGAAGTTGCCGTGGTGTAGCAGCTTGACGCCGATCGGGCCCTAGATGGTGCCCGTTTAGGGGTGTTGATTTTAAGACATGTGTTGACCATTTGTTCGTTCGAACCGAGCTCTTAGCCTTCGTTTCATTTGTCCCCACAACCGCTCAAGGAATTTTGAGCGCGAAATTGTGCACTCGAGGTACGTATCTCGTAACTTGGTGGGCCGAGCTGTGGGGCGCGTATCCCTATTTGGGATGGGCACGGGAGTGCTCCATAACCGAGTCGATAGCTCGGGCGCGCTTGCGTGCGTCCAGCGTCTTGACAGCAGACTGGGCTTGCGACGCTTCTTCGGCGGCTAGAGCCGCCGTGTGTTCCTATGTTCGGAGCGAGCGCTCGGTATTACCATTGATGGTAATAACGCCCTTTGGTCCTGGCATCTTGAGCTTCAAGTACGCGTAATGTGGGACAGCGTTAAAACGGGCGAACGCAGTCCGTCCGAGGAGTGCGTGATAACCACTGCGGAAGGGGACAATATCGAAGATCAAGTCCTCGGCGCGGAAGTTGTCGGGCGAGCCAAAGACTACGCCCAACGTCATGGATCCCGAGCAGCGTGCCTCAACACCTGGGATTACACCTTTAAAGGTGGTGTTGCTGGGTTTGATCCTTGACGGGTCGATCCCCATTTTCCTCACTGTGTCGGAATATATCAGGTTAAGGCTGCTGCCTCCGTCCATAAGGACTCTTGTGAGGTGAAATCCGTCCACGATGGGGTCGAGCACCAGAGCCGCCGTTCCTCCATGGCGTATATTGGTCGGATGGTCTCAATGGTCAAAAGTGATCGGGCAAGCTGACCACGGGTTGAATTTCGGGGCTACTGGCTCTATGGCGTAGACGTCCCGAAGTGCGCGTTTCCGCTCCTTCTTTGGTATATGGGTGACGTAGATCATGTTCACGGTTTTAACCTCTGAAGGAAACTGCTTTTGGCCTCCATTGCTCGGCCCGCGAGGTTCATCATCTTCCTCGCTGCGGGGGCCCTTGCCCTACTCTTCGGCTGTGATCTTGCCGGCCTGTTTGATTACCCAATAGTTATGGTTGGTATGGTTGGCGGGCTTATCCGAAGTGCTGTGAATCTGGCAGGGCCTATCTAATATTCTATCCAGTGCAGACGGGCCGTCTCGGTTCCCTTTAGAGGGTTTCTTTCATGGTCCCGACTTCGAGCCACTGAATCCGGCGTTTACCGCCTCATCATCGGCTTCACCGCCGTTGTTTGAGTGTCGGTGCTTGTTGTTCTTATTGCGCCGGGGTTTCCCGTTCCCGTCCCGGGCCTCTGAAGTGCCGGGGTCTTCGGGGTGGTTGCTTCGGCGAGCTAACAAGCTATCCTCGCCTGCGCAAAAGCGAGTCATGAGAGAGGTGAGTGCCGACATTGTTCTCGGCTTGTCTTGGCCGAGCTGGCGGGCGAGCCACTCATCCCGAATACTATGCTTGAATGCCGCGATTGCTTCGGCATCCGGGCAGTCAACGATCTGGTTCTTCTTGGTCAAGAACCGATTCCAGAATTGCCGGGCTGACTCCCTGGGCTGCTGGATGACATGGCTCAGGTCATCGGCGTCCGGTGGTCGGACATAGGTGCCCTGAAAGTTAGCTCGGAATGCATCCTCGAGCTCCTCCCAGCTCCCGATAGAGTTTTCGGGTAGGCTATTCAACCAATGCCTTGCTGGTCCCTTGAGTTTCAATGGTAAGTATTTAATGGCGTGGAGGTCATCGCCTCGGGCCATATGGATGTGGAGAAGAAAATCCTCGATCCACACAGCTGGATCAGTTGTTCCATCGTAGGATTCTATATTTACGGGTTTGAAACCCTCGGGGAACTGATGCAGCATCACCTCATGAGTGAAGCACATTGGGTGTGCGGCGCCCCTTGCCCGGGCGACGTCGCGTCGGAGATCGGTTGTCATCCGGGCACGTTGCTGCTCCCGAGCTCTGTCGTTTCTATCGCGCCATGCTTGGTATCCGTCCCGTCCAGCGGACGCGTGTTCTGTGGACCCGTAGATGGATCGTGACTGGATCGCTCTGGCGTTCAGGTCGCGACGCAGATCGTATCGGTCGTCCGGTTGAGCCGGGTCTTTGCCTGCTCGGTGAGGGGGCGCGGGTGGGTATTCGGCTTCTCTAGCCGCCCTATCCCGTCCTCGAGGAGGCACGGGTGGGAGTTCGGCGTCTGCAGCCGGCCTATCTCGTCCTCGAGGGGGGCGGTCGGGCTGGCTTGCGTAGGTTCG
This sequence comes from Elymus sibiricus, assembly GCA_039707655.1. Classification (NCBI taxonomy): domain Eukaryota; kingdom Viridiplantae; phylum Streptophyta; class Magnoliopsida; order Poales; family Poaceae; genus Elymus; species Elymus sibiricus. The sequence continues at coordinate 128,237,029 of CM077666.1, read as the reverse complement.
TTTGTGAGGTACGGGCTCAAGGGCCTCATCCTCGAATTCTGGCAGTAGGCGCCGCTGAGGGTAACTCTTATACTGACACGGACGTTGATCGTCAAGGCCTTCTTCGGCAGCTAATACCATCGTCCATCTGTCGTTGAGCGTGTCTTGTTCCGCTCTTAACTGTTGTTGTTTCTTCTTCAAGCTTCTGGCAGTTGCGATGAGCTGCCGCTTGAATGTCTCTTGCTCCAGGGGATCTTCCGGGACGATGAAGTCTTCGGGTCCGAGGCTATCCTCTTCTTCAGATGGGGGGAGGTAATTACTGTCCTCGGAATCCTCGCGGTCCTCGGGGTCGCCCTGGTCCTCGGGGTCACCCTGGTCCTCGTGCCCTTCGGGGGCGTCAAGGTGCCGATCGGGGTTGTTGTCGCTGAGCTCCTCCAAGTTTTCCGGAGTCTCGGTATCTCCGGTGTCGTTTGTGTTCGTATGATTTTTCCTGCCTTTCCCCCGCCCTCTGGGTCGCCGTCATGGGCGTTTGGGCGGTTCTTGGGTGGGATCGCCACCATCGTTGTTGGTCGTGTCACCATCCTTTACGGGGGTATCGACCATGTAAACGTCGTAGGATGAGGTGGCGGTCCACTTTCTGGTGTTGGAAGTGACAAGGGATGGAGCCATAAGAGGCGGGACGTCGATATCCTCGTCCATGTATTCAGCTTCATCGGAGGCGTAGTCCAACATGTCGGTTAAATCTTTGACAGTGGCTACCAGGTGGGTGGTGGGTGGGACGTGAAGTTCCATGCGGTGGGCCCTCTGTCCGACCTGCTCCTGGTCCGAGGACGGGCCATCTGCGATGTTCATCTTCTGGATCCAATCTAACATCTCGCTTAAAAGCGATAGGTCCACCGGGTCCATGCTCGAGTTGCTGTTGGAGTCGAGCTCCAGCGCGCCGATGCCGGGGAGGTGTTCCGCCAAGGGTGACCCTTGGTTCTGGGGCGCCGGGGCTGGATCCGAGCTAAAGGCTAGATCCGACATAAGGTCCGGCGCAGGGATCGGGACGTGGAGGGAGTCCGGGGTCAAGGCCTCCGAATTATTAGGGTCCTCGGGTAAAGCCGAGAATCCAGTGAAGACCAGATCGCCTCGAGCATCGGCAACGTACTCTAGGTTGCCGAATCTAATTTCCTGCTCCGGGGCGAAGCTGATGACCTGCTCCGAGGGGATCTTATTCTTACGGAATCCTCGGCTTCGCCCGAGGGACCCGCAAACCCTGAAGCTTTGACTTTGGATGCGGCCCGCCCCACCACCGGGACGGTCACGACTTCGGATTCGGCCTTGAGCTCGGATCCAACAATTGAGCTCGGCAACCGAAGACTGGCACCAGCCGAGCACGACACCAAGGCGAATTCAAACGCCCCCATCGCCGTTGTACTGCGGGTTAACCCCGCAGACCGTCGAAACTTGGGTCCGAACGATCTCTCACTGTTAGATGGGATACTAGATCGGATCCAAGCCATGGGACTCACCGATGGCCAATCCTCGGTCTATGATCGGATCAGGCTTAAAACCGACGATGGGGAGATCTATACTCCTCCAGCGACCCACTTGGTCGCCACTGTCGAAGGATTGACCGAGGGGCCACCTCATCTCCCAGAAACAAAATTGTATAAAGTACAGGCCTCCGAGCAGCAAGCTTTGTCCTCCAGTTCGGCAGCCGAAACCTACTCCGGAGAGTGTCTGGGACCGAAGCCTGACCCGGCACACCCGGCTGACTATTCGGATCTGCAGCCCGGCACATCAACGCCAACCCAGGACACGGCCGACAAAACATCGGATTTACACCCCACCGGGATCCAGTTTTTTTATCCCACCCACCCCCCACATCGAGTACGGTCCAAATAACTCAGGACAGCCCGATATATGGGACTTAATGTACGTAAAGCAACAACCCGGAGAGACTGTTCGGCACTTCTGGGCAAGATTCCTTATCGTGAAAAACAAAATGACGGACGGTTGTAGCAAGGAAATTCTGGAGATTTTTCGGCAGAACTGCCGAGCCAAAGGCGTTTTAAACGCCCTCACTCGTCGCCACATCCAAAACTTCTCGGAGCTATCGGACCTAGTGTCCAAATACCGTGCCATGGAGTATGCATGGCAAGACCAGCTCGAGCAAACGGAGTCAATCATTAAAGCGGAATCAACCCGTGCTCGGGCAAAGCGCGCCCATCCCCGTCGGACACCTCCATATGAGCCACCCGAGAAAAGGGTGAAACCCCTGACAAGATCCAGAATGGTCCTCGATGAATTACTGGACAGTGCATGCCCCATTCACTCCGTCCTCCTCAACATAAACCCAACCAACAGCCTTCGAGCTTGCTGGGTGGTCAGGCAAGTCGCCAAAAGCGGTGAAGTCATCCTCGGAGGTCCACACTCAAATAAATGTCCAGCAACGACCTCGGATGATGACGCCGAGATCCTAACAATCTACGAGACCTATTCCTCGAAGAACCAGAGGAAGAGAGCCCTTCGAGAGCTTGCTCAAATTCACCATGTGGCAGCAACGGACTCCTGGACTGACACACCAATCACCTTCAGTGAACAAGACTAGCCGAGGTCCCGCCCTACCCGAGCTGCTGCCGCCCTCATCCTGGATCCCATAGTCGACGGCTTTCGTCTTCAAAAAGTGCTAATGGATGGCGGCAGCGGGCTAAACCTCATTTATGAGGATACCTTGGACAAAATGCAGTTTGACAGATCCCGCATCGAGCAAAGTCACACGACCATTCGAGGGATCATCCCCAGAAAGGAGGCACGCTGCAGTGGCCGAGTTGATCTGGATGTGGTCTTCGGCACGCCCGACAACTACCGATCCGAAGAACTGCTTTTCCACATTGTGCCCTTCCGCAGCGGCTATCATGCCTTATTAGGGTGCGACGCTTTTGCACGATTTCACGCCATCCCGCATTACGGGTACATGAAGCTTAAAATGCCAGGGCCAAACGGCGTGATCACAATAATAAGTAATCCGGACAAAGCTCTTCGGGCCGAAAATAAAACGGCATTGCTCGCCCTCGAAGAATTGTCCGAAGCCCTCGCAGCTGAAGAACTGACCGCGCTCCGCTCCACGGTGGATAAGGACGACGTAATCCTCGACAAAAGGCCCAGATCCACGTCCTTCAAGCCGGCACATGAAATCGTTAAATTTCAAGTGCACCCAACAGATCCCAACAAAACGGCGTCTATCGGAGCTCAGCTGGACCCCGCGGTCGATCAAGAACTGCGTGAATTTTTGCGCGCGAACTGGGATATCTTCGCCTGGCACCCATCGGATATGCCGGGAATCCCGCGCAGATTAGCCGAGCACAGTCTGAACATAATTAAAAGTTTCAAGCCAGTCAAATAGACCCTACGTCGGTTTTCCGAACCCAAGCGTCAGGCTATGGGTGAGGAACTGGCAAAGTTGCTCGAAGCCGGATTCATCTGAGACATCAAGCATCCCGAGTGGTTGGCCAATCTGGTCATGGTACCTAAAAAGGATAAATCCTGGCGGTTGTGCGTGGACTTCAAGGACCTAAACAAGGCTTGCCCCAAAGATCCTTTCCCCTTGCCCCGCATAGACCAGATCATAGACGCCACCACTGGGCATGATTCGCTGTGCTTCCTCGACGCTTATTCCAGATACCATCAAATTGAAATGATGGAGTCCGACCAAGCGGCCACAACATTCATCACCCCCGATGGGCCTTTTTGCTTCAACACAATGCCCTTCGGACTAAAGAACGCAGGAGCTACATACCAGCGCATGATTCAAACATGCCTGGAAAAGCAAATCAGCAAAACAGTCGAGGCATATGTGGACGACGTGGTTATCAAAACCAAACGCGTTAGCCAGCTAGTGGAGGACCTCCGGCAAACCTTTGATAATCTCTGGACTTTTGATATACGGCTCAATCCGGAAAAATGCGTTTTCGGAGTGCCGGCCGGTAAGCTGCTCGGATTCATTGTTTCCCATAGAGGAATAGAGGCTAACCCAGCAAAAATACCGGCACTGTCCGAGCTGGCGATCCCCACCGAGCTACAGCACGTCCAGAAATTGGCCGGCTACGTTGCCGCTTTAAGCCGCTTCATCTCACGCCTCGGAGAAAAGGCCTTACCTCTCTATAAATTGCTCAAACGGATGAAGAACTTCGAGTGGACCCGCGAAGCGGCGACAGCACTTGAAGAAATAAAAACTCTACTGGCTAGCAATCCAATCTTGACATCACCTAGTCCGGGCGAGCCAATGCTGCTATATATCTCGGCCACGAATCAAGTGGTCAGCGCGGTTCTCGTCGTCGAACGAGAGATGGAAGGTCACATGCTCCAGGTGCAGAAACCTGTATACTACGTCTCCGAAGTGCTCACCCCGTGTAAAACGAGGTACCCGCACTATCAGAAGATCGCTTATGCCGTTTTTATGGAGTCCCGGAAAATCCGCCACTATTTTCAGGAGTGCGCGGTTACGGTGGCATCCGAAGTACCACTGAATGACATAATCAACAATCGAGATGCCACTGGCCGAATAGCCAAATGGGCTATAGAACTCCTTCCCTTCGAAATCACATATCGACCGCGCCGAGCTATTAAATCTCAGGTGCTGGCAGATTTCGTAGCGGAATGGACGGAAGCCGAACTCCCTAGGGAATACAATACATACTCGCATTGGACGATGTACTTTGACGGCTCCAAAATGCTCGACGGGCTAGGGGCTGGAGTGGTCCTCACCTCCCCCACTGGCGACAATATTCGATACATACTCCAGTTCATGTACACCGATTCCAACAACACCACCGAATACGAGGCTTTGTTACATGGTCTTCGGATCGCGGTGTCAATGGGCATACAGTGGCTCGAGGTACGGGGAGACTCTAACCTCGCCATCTCTCAAGTCAACGGCGAGTTTGACGCAAAGGACCCAAAAATGACAGCATACCGCAATGCCGTCCTAAAAATCACCGCCCGTTTTGACGGACTGGAGTTTCATCATGTACCTAGAGACAGTAATCAAGCTGCCGATGTCCTTGCCCGGATGGGTGCCAAGCGCGACCGTGTCCCCGAGAACACCTTTTTGGAGCGGCTCTGCAAGCCGTCCGTGGTGTGGCAGGAGGACGCCAAGGACTCAGAAACCAAACCCTCAGGAGAGCTAGTCCCTCCGCTCATCGAACCAGACGATGGAATCATCGGAGGTTCGGCCATCGAGCCGACGTCCTCGGCTCACGAAGTCATGGCAGTAATCGCGCCATGGACCGAGCCCCTCCTCACTTATCTCCTTCGCCAGGAGCTACCCGACGACCAGACCGAGGCAAGGTGCATTATTCGGCGGTCCAAAGCCTATAAAATCCACGAGGGCGAACTCTATAAGAAAAGCACTACCGGCGTCCTCCAAAGATGTATATCCGAAGAAGAGGGAAGGTAGCTCCTGGCCGAGATTCACGCTGGTATGGGTCGTCATCACGCAGCAGCTCGGGCCCTGGTTAGCAAGGCTTTCCGAGCAGGGTTCTTCTGGCCCACTGCCCGACAAGACGCCCAAACTTTGGTCCAACATTGCGTTGGATGCCAGCTCTTTGTAAATCAAAGCCATATGCCACCCACAGCTCTTCGAACGATACCGATCACTTAACCTTTTGCAGTTTGGGGGTTGGACATGGTCGGACCACTTAAAGGGGGGACCAAGAAAAAGAAATATCTACTCGTCATGCTAGATAAATTCACCAAATGGATTGAGGCAAAGCCGGTGACTTCGGCCAAATCCAAGCCGGTCATCGATTTTATATCCGGCGTCGTACACTGCTATGGTGTTCCCCATAGCATAATAACGGACAATGGATCCAATTTTACTGCCCAGGAAGTTAAGGACTGGTGCGCTAATTTAGGCATTAAGCTCGACTATGCCTCGGTATATCACCCACAGTCTAACGGACAGGTTGAGAGAGCCAATGGACTAATCTTGAGCGGTATCAAACCCCGTTTGGTCCGATCTTTAAAAGAATCCGACTGCCATTGGGTGGAGGAGCTTGACTCCGTATTATGGGGTCTGCACACTACTCCTAATCGCTCCACGGGCTACACACTGTTCTTCATGGTGTATGGGGCAGAAGCCGTCCTCCCCAGCGATCTCATTCACGACGCACCTAGGGTGCGTATGGACGAAGAAAAGGAGGCCGAGCTCGATCGGCAGGATGACCTGGACGCCCTAGAGGGCAAGCGCGACATAGCTCGGGCTCGATCTGCTTTTTTTCAGCAGCAGGCCAGATGTTATCAAAGCAGGGAAGTACGGGCCAAGGCCTACAACGTCGGCGATCTCGTCCTGCGCCTCCTAGAGAAGCAGAAGCACAAGCTGTCGCCCAAGTGGGAGGGGCCCTTCATAATTGATCAAGTACTCACGGGCGGAGCGTACCGTCTCCACGACCCGAAGGATGACCGCCTCGAACCGAACCCTTGGAACGCAGCTCAGCTACGACGTTTTTACGGCTAACCCCGTGACCCTATCTTTTTATTTTTCATCCCTCACGGATTTATATTCTTCTAGTCAATAGTATTTCCCGGGCTGTGTTCGGATACGCCGAACTACGTTAAGTTTTTCTTCGGCAACACATCTTTGAATGTACCACACGCTGTTACTTGGGGGCTTCCTTTACGGAGCTAATAATATTTTATTCATGCAACCATCCGTTTTTACGTGCTTGCAACCTTCCTGTATCGTTCTAAAGCCACTATATGCATCAATTTGACTTAAGATTTGGCCAAGCTGGGTTGCCTCGCTCCTGTGTTTACCCCCTACATTCCCGATTGTTCGGCTAGGGAGTAAAGGGAGCACCTCTGTGATTGTTACGTCCGGATTACCCGGGTGCGTACCTCAGACGGGTGAAGCCGAAAGCTAGCGTTCTTAAGAATACAATTGGTCGGCCGCGGAGGAAGTGAAAATAATCGGTCCTTATGGCCAAGTCTCCGGGGCTCTTTTCCCGAAGTAACCATCTCCGTTTCCGGATACTCGGTTATATGCCCATGGTCAACATGGTACCCCGAAGAAAGGAACCCATAGAGGAACTATTTTCCTCGGAAGATGTTTCTTACGTTAAACAGTAATATAACATAACTCCCCGCATGCGTTTTTTGTCTGTTCGCACCACATGGCCGGATTGCCTGGTTCTCCGAAATGTTCCCCGACGTTCTCGGATTACATAGTAGGAAATACTTCTCGGCCCTTGGTCGAGGAGGCGGAAGCCGATGGCCAGTCAAGACAATGCTTTCAGCGCGGTATGGAGATCAACTGATGTAAAGTACATAGTTACATAGAATCAAAATGTTAATCTTGGTGAAGGCCATCCATTATGGTCTCCAGAGCACAATCGGCTTGGGATAGCCGAGCTGCGGGCATAACCTGGTCATACACCAGATGTACGGGCACTTCCTGCCCATCGGGCCCTACCGGCCCAACCCTAGCTAACCGCTCCGGCTCCAGCTTGGTGAAACGGGTCTTGATCATTGCCCAGGCCTCCCGTTCTCCTTCTCGACAAGATGACGTCTTCCACAACTCAAAGCGGCGCCGAGCTCCTTTGAATCGATTTACAAGTTCGGCCATACTTTCCGAGACCGCCTCGCCAGGCCATAACGCCCCGAACATGCTCTTCATGCCTTTTCGGGCCCATTCATGCACAGCGGAGAGCTCCTTCAATAGGTCTCGTCTGAACGAACTGGCCTCCTCTTCCGGGCGTCCCGTCAGCAGAACTGCAATGAGGCATGGAATTGTTCACATTGCCACTTCTAATATGCGGTCTATGAACTGATAGATTCGGTCATGCTTACCGAACATGCCAGCTTTGAGCTTCTGGTTCTCCTCCTGGGATAGGACCAGCTGAGCCTTCAAGCTCTGGATCTCTTGGGCCTGTTGTTCCTTCTTGGCCTTAAGCTTATCCCTCTCTTCATGACTTCGAGTCAAAACTCGGTAACCAGCCTCCTGCTGCGACTCCGCATACCTTTGCGCCTCTCTAGCAGTCTTTAGATCCCTTTGCAGCTGGTTTATCGACTCGGCTGCTATGGAATTACCTTTTGTTAGCAAAAGATGCTCTATTACAATTTATCAAAAGCATTCTAGTTCGGCTCTTACCATGTGCCTCTCTGGTAAAACTCTTGACATCCTCCAGTTCGGCTTTCACAGACTCCAACTGTGTTTGGGCCAGCCCGAGGTCTTCGGCCAACTTCTTGTTGTGATCCCGAATAGCCTGCACAATAGCATGGCATTGCGTACGTCAGACCCTTAACTTGGCCGTCCCGCACAAATTAAGGCTCGGGGGCTACTGGGTTAGGCACTAGTTGTCAAACCAATTGCATACCTGCATATCAGTAGATATAAGCTTCACTGCCCCCTCGAGTCCCGTTCGGGCAGCTCCGAAGTACGCGTCTACCGAACTAAGAGCATTAAACTCTTGATCGGAAAACGCAGCATGCCGAAGCGATGCCTTGCGCCGCCGGTGATTCATCATGCTCTCGACCTCGGAGTTGGTGACCGAGACACCCCTCGAGTCTTCGGGATGTTGGTCTTCGACAGGGACGTCCGGAGTGGCATTGGCCACAATTGGTGACTTCGGTCTCGGGTCGCTCCTCGGCACCTCTTCAGCATCCTCCACTGACGGCGTTTTTACACATCGCCTGTAGGACGCCGCGGCATAATATTCAAGCATTCTCAGCGGGTGTCGAAGATAAAAACAATGACGACGTGGAGGGTACGTTACCTCTTCGGGCGGGGCGCGGACGACGTGGTTCCTGTCAGGGCCGCGCGTTCCATCGCCCCACGACTGTTTGCTGCTGGTACCAGACTCGCAGCTGTCCAGCGCGTCGTACGGCGGCCCTTGGGAGTAGAAGTCAGTGTGTTCCTGGCAGCGGCAGTACGGTCCCCCCTTTCGAGAAGAAACCCGTTGGTCACTTACAGCGGAGGAAGGAAGCGCCCCAGGGTGATCGGCCACAAGGGCCACCTTCGAGCCATCAAGGCTCTACTGGTAAAACACCCCATCCTCGAACACAGTCGACGTTTCGGGATCGTCGTGAAACCCGGGGTCGTCATCACGGGAATAGCTCTCCGGTTGAGGAGCAGGGCAGCTTACTGTCTCGATCCAGCGCCTCCAACTCTGTTAAGATAAGATGAAGATTCGATTATGAAATGATTGGAGCGATGTCCGAACTATAAAGAGTGGTCGAGCTCACCATTTCGATGGGTTCATACATCGAGAAACCCTTCTTGAGCCTTAGCCGAACAAACTCCGTCTCTTCTCCCTTGAAGAGATCCGCCAGTATGGCGGCCATTGCCGCTTGATTGGCTGGCCCCTTCTTTTTATATTGGGTTGCGTCATCTTCCCCGTTGTAGTTCCATAGTGGATGTATCCTCTATTGGAGAGGCTGGACGCATCGGGCAATGGCTATTTCCATCACATCAATAATGGTTAGTCCGTTATGGGCTAACCACCTCACTTGAGCGGCCAGCCGAGTTACCTCGGCACTTTCCTCTTGGGAAGTACTCTTCGGGCGCCAGTTAAACCACTTCTTTGGAGAAGCCAATGAAAATTTCGGTAACCCCCTTCGAGCTGGGTCGAACAGCGGGACGTCTTCGATATAAAACCACTCTGAAGTCCACTCTTCGGCGTTTTTCTTCGGAGTCCCTACGGGGTATCCGGTCCCGGCGACACGCCATACTTCGGCTCCGCCGACCTCGTAGATAACACCTCCCTGAGTGCGGGGAACTAGACAGAAGAATTTCTTCCACAACTCGAAATGCGCCTCGCAGCCCAGGAACATCTCGCATAGAGCGATGAAGCCCAAAATATGAAGGATTGATCCGGGGGTAAGGTGGTGGAGCTGAATCCCGTAGAACTCTAGTAAACCCCTTAAGAAGGGATGAATGGGGAACCCCAGACCTCGCAGAAGAAAGGGCACGAAGCACACCCTCTCCTCCTCGTGGGGGGGGGGGGGGGGAGGAAAGCTTTCTGCAAGTGCCTCTCCGCCTACGGAAGTCAATCCGGGGCAGGTATATGCGAGATCTGAGGTGGGAAGGTACCCCTGTGTCTCAAGCCTGCGTAATTGCATCTGGGACACGGAACAGCTCGCCCAGTCGCCTTGGCGAGGGCCGGTAGGTTGTGAAGAAGATCCTGGGACGCTCGCCATTGTTTGCTATCCGTGGCCTCTCGGGGATGTGAGGGAGAAAGGCAGGGGGTGGGGTGCGTTGGTCTCCCTGCTCCTAGCCTCTTAAAGGGATATTCCCTCCCCCAAGGAGGGCATTTTTGTAAAAACCCGTCGGACCGCTCGCGTTCCGCGGATGCACAGAAATCGAGGGTCGTCATTTACTTCTAGGTGGAAAGAAGCGCTACGGCGGGTCTCACGAGGCCCCGATGGAGGGCTCCTCGGCTGCCGGACTGTTGGAAGCCGAACTGTTATCAAGACGAATACATGTATTGGAAGGAACTCGCCACTCAAGCCGAAGACCCTTGAAGCATGGAGCTGCCGAAGATCGACTACTTCGGCATTGGAGGCAAGTTCGGGGGCTATTGAGGGTGTCCCTAAGTAGGGGGTACTCGGGCTGCTGGCCTATCTCTCATGGGCCGGACTGATGGGCCGCTCCATACTCGACGATGGAAGACCGGATTATGGGCGACCCCGTGTACCAGAAGGAAACCTCCGAAGACCTGGCGTCCCCTCCAAGGAATAATTGGCGTGACCAGCATGTTTATCCCTCGCTGGGAACCGACTATGTGTAACCCTAGGACCCTCTGGTGTCTATATAAACCAGCGGGTTCAATCCGTAGAGGAGAAGATCAACTGCCTAGGGCTTAGACCTTCCGATCTCGAGGTAGATCAACTCTGTAACCTTCATACAATCACATCAATACAACCAAGCAGGACGTAGGGTATTACCTCTTCGAGAGGGCCCGAACCTGGGTAAACCGCTGTCTCTACTTTCCTGTTACCCATTGATTCCTAGATCCATAGTTTGGACCCCCTACCCGAGATCCGCCGGTTTCAGTACCGACAAGGAGCCTTATGGTTGTCTCTTAATTATTGTATGAAATTCAAGCGCCATGTAATTACTTTACTTTATCGCTATGCGTTAGCAATAGTTGTAGAAGCAATAGTTGGCGAGACGACCACGACGCAACGATGGACATCAAGGTGTCGAGCCGGTGAGGATGGAGATCATGACGATGCTTTGGAGATGGAGATTAAAAGCACAAGATGATGATGGCCATATCATGTCACATATTTTGATTGCATGTGATGTTTATCCTTTATGCATCTTATTTTGCTTAGAACGACTGTAGCATTATAAGATGATCCCTTCACTAAATTTCAAGATAAAAGTGTTCTCCCCGAGTATGCACCGCTGCTAAAGTTCATCGTTTCGAAGCACCTCGTGATGATCGGGTGTGATAGATTCTACGTTCACATACAACGGGTGTAAGCCAGTTTTACACAAGCAGAATACTTGGGTTAAACTTGACGAGCCTAGCATGTACAAACATGGTCTCGGAACAATGGAGACCGAAAGGTCGAACATGAGTCATATAGTGGATATGATCAACATGGAGATGTTCACCATTGTGATGACTATCCCATCTCACGTGATGATCGGACATGGGTTAGTTGATTTGGATCATGTATCACTTAGATGACTTGAGGGATGTTAATCTAAGTGGGAGTTCATTAGTAATTAGATTAATTGAACTTAATTTATCATGAACTTAGTCCTGATAGTATTTGCAAATTATGTTGTTGACGAGGGCATGTACTAGGGATAGGGTAATAGGCCTGACCTATAGACCCTACCCTAGGACACCACACGTCTTACACTGAGCCCCAGGGCCAGATCAACAACCCATAATTCCGCAGACTGACATTCACTCGGAATTCTACAAACCACTCGGGAGACAAGAGTTCACTCGACAGACTCGTTTCACTCGGAGCACCCGAGAGTCACTCGGCCAGAGAAGACCAGGAGCTTCCAGGAGCGCAACGGTCGGGACACACGTTCTCCTGTATTAATTGTCATCAATACGCCCATTACCTGGCGCACTTATACCCCTCTTAACCCCCTGTAATGGCTGGCGTTGATGGGAGGGCTGGCGAGACTATATAAGCCGCCCCCTGCTCCATTCCAAGGGTTCGCAACCTGTTGTAATCATACACTCAAGCAATACAGCTCCAGAGCACCGAGACGTAGGGCTATTACCTCCACCGCTGAGGGACCTGAACTCGTAAATCCGAGTGTAACACCTGCGCCGTAGCTAGGCTCTGCCCTCTCATCCGTACCCCTACACACTACTGTCAGGCTTGCACCCACGACAGTTGGTGCCCTTCGTGGGGCAGGCGTCTAGCGACTTCCAGCGTAGTTGCATTTTTCCGATCATCAGCATGGTCTCCGGCGGCGGACTGACTCTGGGCGGCGAGATCCGTTTCGGCGTCCTCAGCTTCATCGCCGACGATTCGGCGTGGCTCCAGGAAGCCCCGCTGGATGTCGAGGCGTTGCCCGTCCGCGGCATGGCGCACTTCTGCGCGAGCTCCTTCGGCGTTCTTCTCCGGCAACCGTCGACCCCCTACCAGTTGACTTCTTCACTCTCCACCAGCCGTCATCCCAAGCGCTCTGAACGCTCACGGCTTCAGCGGTGGATCAGGCACGCAGTGGCCCTTCAGGCCACGGCCCCGCAAATCGCGGCGATCGAGCCCGTCTTCGATTTGTTCGCCTCCGGGTATGAGCACTCGGAAAGCGTATCCGAGTGCGAGAGCAGCGACCCCGCTGCGGAGGTTCTGATGGCCGATTCCCCGCTCAGTCCACCTGGGTACGGCCGCGGTGACGCGGAGAACGGCGACCCGTCGCACGCCGATCTTGGCGGCGGCAGGGACCGGCGTAACGACGAGTACATCCCCCAACCTCTCACTCGGCAGTAGAGGGAGGAACAGCAGCGCAGGACCGAGCAGGCCCTCCAGACGCCCATCGTTGGGACGACCCCCGAGGCTCAAGCTTTGGAGGCCGTGCGCCAGGCCAATTTGGCTAAGCGCAATCGTCTGGAAGCGCTCCAGAAGGCACTCGACGATCGCGCCCGCAGACAGCTTCAGCCCAGTTCCAGTCGGCGACAACGGCAGTTGTTTCTGAATGACCAGCAGCAGAGTTTCCAGGTATTCCGCACTCCCGTCCAGAATCTGGCGGCGGCCACTCGGATAGCGGATTCCATCGAGCCGTCCCGATACGAGGCGGGGGAGGCTCTTCGGCATATCCGAGCCCTGCTCAAGGCGGCTGAAGAGCAAAATTTGGCAGTATCTCAGTCGCGTAACAGGATACATAGCAGATCCATTCGGGCTGACACAGTTCAGTCGGCCCACAGCCCAGTGTCTCCAAGGAGATACAGGCACTCGCCTCCGCGGCGAAACGACCAAGACCGCCATCGGGACCAGTACTCGGGGCAGGGTCGTAGTCGGAATACGCCTCCGCGGCGTCAGGACGATCGTCGCCACATGCAGTCGCCCCCTTCACGGGATGGCTCGTACGCGCCCCAGCCGTACGATGCCAGGCGTCCTTATGGCAACGATCGGAGAGCCAGCCCTCCCCGTCATGGCGACGATTATCGCCAGAGAGAGCCAGTCGACCACCGTGACCCGCAGTTCAACACGAGATCCGTTCTCGCTCAGAACCTGGTCAACAGAGGCAGAGCTCAGAGAGAGAACTTGGATAGAGATCGTCCGAGTGGGAGTGGAGCATTCATCTCCGGGCCCGAGTGTTTCAGTAGGGCCATCCGGGCTGCTGAGATTCCGCCAAACTTCAGATTGGCAGCTGGAGTGAGCAAGTTCACCGGTGAGTCCAAGCCAGAGACTTGGTTAGAGGATTACCGAGTGGCTGTGCAGATTGGAGGAGGAAATGACTACGTGGCTATGAAGCATTTGCCATTAATGCTTGAAGGGTCCGCCCGCGCCTGGCTCAATTAGCTCGTTCCGGCCAGCATATACTGCTGGGAGGATTTGACCCGGGTGTTCATCAAGACATTCGAGGGCACATGCAAATGCCCGGCTGGATTGTCTGAGTTGCAGCACTGCGTGCAGAAACCGAATGAAACACTGAGGGAGTACATCTAGCGGTGGACGACCTTGCATCATGTGGTGGAAAACATCACAGAACATCAAGCCGTCTGCGCCTTCAAGGCAGGAGTCATATATTGGGAGCTCATCCTGAAATTCGGTCGGTCAGGGGCTTTGACCATGAGCCGAATGATGGAGATAGCCACTCGGTACGCAAATGGAGAAGAGGAAGACCGTCTCAGTAACGGCAAAGGGAAAACCAGCGAGCCCAACCCCGGAAACAGTAATCCCGGTCGGAAGCCGAAGCGCAAGGCTGACGATTCGGCTCAGGCTGAGGCTGCCGCCCTGGCCAGTCAAGCCAAGAACAAGGGGAAGGCGAAAGATAAATGGGTCCCAAAGAAAAAGAAAGATCAGTCGGGCAAAGATGTCCTTGATTTACCGTGTCACATCCACACCAGAAAGGATGAAGATGGCAATCTGATATTGCCCAAACATACCACTCGATAGTGCAGACTGTTGATCCAGCAGTTCCGAGAGGACCCGTCGAGTGAGAAGAGCCCAGAAGACGCTGATGATGGAGACAAAGATGAACCCTTCCCCAGTGTCAACGCAACCCTGATGATCTTTGCAGATGTAGAGAGCAGGAGCCGATTGAAAGTCATCAATCGAGAAGTGAACATGGCAGCGCTGGCGACGACAAAGTTTCTGAACTGGTCGAAGACTCCGATCACCTTTGATCAGTCGGATCACCCATCCTACATAGCCACCCCCGGGCGGCAGGTGCTGGTGGTAGATCCGGTCGTGGGAGGCGTCCGATTGCGCAAGGTCCTCATGGACGGTGGAAGCAGACTAAACATACTATATGCTGACACTCTGCAAGCAATGGGCATTCCGATGTCTCGACTCAGCGAGAGCAGCATGCAGTTCCACGGAGTGATCCCCGGCAAGAAAGCAAAGTCACTCGGGCAAATTGCCCTGGATGTGGTCTTTGGACACGAGAAGAACTTTCGGAAGGAAAGGCTGACCTTCGAAGTGGTCGACTTCCGCAGCGCTTATCATGCCATCCTCGGTCGGCCGGCGTATGCACGTTTCATGGCCCGCCCATGTTATGTGTACCTCAAACTGAAGATGCCCGGTCCCAAAGGTGTGATCACAGTCACTGGCAATCGACAACGCGCGGAAGAGTGTTTGCAGCAAGGGTCCAAGATAGCTAATGAGCAGATGGCCATGGTGGAGCTGGAAGAGTACAAGAAGAACGCCGATCCGAGTGATCTGCTGTGCTCGAAGAAGCCGGCTGTAGAATCTGCATTTCAGTCAGCCGGCGACACGAAGCCTGTGCACATCCACCCGGAAGATCCCAATGCTGTTCCCACCAACATATCAACAACACTCGACAGCAAATAGGAAGAAGCGCTCATCCAGTTCCTCTGTGAGAATTGGGACATCTTCGCATGGAAACCTTCTGACATGCCGGGTGTACCCAGGGAGCTGGCTGAGCACCGTTTGCGAGTCGACCCAAAGGCGAAACCTGTGAAGGAGCATCTCCGTTGCTCTGCTACACAGAAGAGGAAGGCCATTGGTGAAGAAGTTGCTCGGCTCCTGGCAGCCGAGTTCATC
Organism: Elymus sibiricus; assembly: GCA_039707655.1. Classification (NCBI taxonomy): domain Eukaryota; kingdom Viridiplantae; phylum Streptophyta; class Magnoliopsida; order Poales; family Poaceae; genus Elymus; species Elymus sibiricus. Next base: position 128,221,354 of record CM077666.1, on the reverse strand, counting down.
CGTGAGGTGTACCACTCCGAGTGGCTCGCCAATGTCGTCATGGTCCCTAAGAAGGACAAGTCTCTCCGAATGTGCATTGATTTCAAGCACATCAATCGGGTCTGCCCCAAGGATCACTTCCCACCCCCCCGCATAGATCAAATCGTAGATTCCACTGTGGGCTGTGAGCGTCTGTCTTTTCTGGATGCGTACTCCGGGTACCACCAGATCCGACTGTATGGGCCGGACGAAATAAAAATTGCCTTCATCACCCCATTCGGGTGTTTCTGCTATATCACCATGCCATTCGGCCTCAAAAATGCCGGTGCCACTTTCATGCGCATGATCCAGAAGTGTTTGCAAAAACAGATCAGTCGGAATATTGAGGCGTACATGGATGATATCGTGGTCAAGTCCAGAAAAGGTTCCGACCTGCTGGCTGACTTAGCTGAAACTTTCGCAAATCTGCAGAAGTATGACATCAAACTGAATCCAGCAAAGTGCACTTTCGGAGTTCCTGGGGGCAAACTACTCGGTTTTCTCGTTTCTGAACGAGGGATAGATGCCAATCCTGAGAAGATCGGGGCGATTGTATGAATGAAAGGTCCAGAGCGTCTTCATGATGTACAGAAGCTCACGGGTTGCCTTGCAGCTCTGAGCCGATTCATCTCCCTTCTCGGTGAGAAGGCACTGCCCCTGTACCGATTGATGAAGAAGTCTGATTCGTTCGAGTGGACTACTGAAGCACAAGCAGCGTTTGTCGAGCTCAAATCCCTGCTTTCCACCCAGCCGGTGCTTGCCGCTCCAAATGAAAAGGAGCCGTTGCTCTTGTACATCGCGGCCACTGGTCAAGTTGTCAGCACTGTCCTCACAGTTGAGCGAGAAGAACAGGACAAGGCTTACAAAACTCAGCGCCCGGTCTATTATATTTCTGAAGTTCTGACTCCATCCAAGCAGAGGTATCCTCATTACCAGAAGCTCATCTACGTCATTTACCTGACTGCGAAGAAAGTAGCCCATTACTTCCAAGAGCACACTGTGTCAGTCGTCAGCGACGCCCCGCTGTCTGAGATCATGAACAATCGAGATGCGACTCGTCGAGTGGCGAAGTGGGCTATTGAGCTCCTACCCCTGGATATCAAGTTTGAGGCGAAGAAGGCGATCAAGTCCCAAGCATTAGCCGATTTCCTAGCCGAGTGGACTGAACAGCAGCAACCGACTCAGAGTCACCCGGAACACTGGACCATGTTCTTCGATGGTTCCAAGATGCTGAATGGTTCAGGGGCAGGAGTTGTGTTAATATCCCCGAAGGGCGATCGTCTCAGATATATTCTGCAGATTCACTTTGATTCCTCCAACAACGAAGCCGAGTACGAAGCGCTCCTCTATGGTTTACGTATGGCCATCTCACTCGGCGTCCGGCGCCTGATGGTCTACGGAGACTCGGATCTAGTTGTGAACCAAGTGATGAAGGAGTGGGACATCAGAAGCCCCGCCATGACAGGATACTGCAACGCAGTGAGAAAGATGGAAAAGAAATTTGAAGGTCTGGAGGTGCATCATGTTCCCCGAGCGAAGAATCAGGAAGCAGACGATCTGGCTAAAATCGGGTCCACTCGGAAATCCATACCCAACAATGTTTGGCTCGAGCATTTACGTTCCCCGACTGTAAAAGAAGATCCCTTCACGGAAGAGGCCCCGCAAGCGGTCAGTCCATCTGATCCGACCGAGGTTGAAGTCCCGGCAGTCATTGATTTGGTAATGGAGGTCCTAACAACCACACCCGAGTGGACGGTGCCTTACATCGCATACCTGCTCAGGCAGGAACTTCCAGAAGACGAAGCTGAGGCCCGCCAGATTGTTCGCAGGTCCAAAGCATTTGAAGTGGTCGGTGGTCAGTTATACAGAAAGAGCGTCACCGGTGTGACTCAGCGCTGCATTTCTCCGGAAGAAGGTCGACTACTCCTGGAGGAGATTCACTCGGGAACTTGTGGACACCACGCGTCCTCTCGGACAATCGTGGCTAAAGCTTACCGAGCCGGTTTCTTCTGGCCCCGTGCCAATGAAGCTGTGCAGGAGATAGTCCAACACTGTGCCGGGTGCCAGTTCTATGCGAACTTATCCCACAAACCTGCATCTGCTCTGAAGACCATTCCACTCGTCTGGCCGTTTGCAGTCTGGGGACTCGACATGGTAGGACCCCTCCGGACAGGGGCGAGTGGATTCACTCACTTGCTGGTTGCAGTCGACAAGTTCACTAAGTGGTTCGAAGCCAAACCCATCAAGAAGTTAGACTCTCGTACAGCGATCAAGTTCATCAAGGAGATAGTATTCAGGTACGGCGTGCCCCATAGCATCATCACTGACAACGGTTCAAACTTCGACTCGGAAGAGTTCGGGACATTCTGTGCCGGCCAGGGTACCCGAGTTGATTATGCATCTGTGGCGCACCCGCAGTCGAATGGACAAGCGGAGAGAGCAAATGGACTGATACTTCAGGGGTTAAAGCCGCGACTCATGCGCGATTTGGATCATGCAGCTGGAGCCTGGGTTACCGAGTTGCCATCAGTTCTTTGGGGCTTGAGGACGACCCCCAACCGGTCCACTAAGCGTACTCCCTTCTTCATGGTGTACGGAGCTGAAGCCGTCCGGCTGAGTGACTTACTCCATAATTCACCCCGAGTGAAACTGTACTCTGAAGCTGAAGCAGAGCAAGCACGGCAAGACGCCGTTGATCTCTTGGAGGACGAAAGGGAGATGGCTCTGATCCGTTCGACCATTTATCAGCAAGATCTATGACGTTTTCACAGCAGGAACGTCCGAAGTCGGACCTTTCAGGAAGGGGATCTTGTCCTCCGAGTGGATCAACAACGACCACACAAGCTTGCTCCCGCGTGGGAAGGCCCTTTCATCGTGTCAAAGGTTCTGCACAACGGAGCATACCGCCTGTACAACCTTTAGAAGCAAACAGACGAGCCCCGTGCTTGGAATACAGATTTGCTGCGACGATTTTATACTTGATGACGAGATGTAATAAAAAGTACTCGAGTGACATTAGATGAATAAAAGCATGACTTTTCTAGTTCTACGTTGAAGTTCACTAGTACGCATTCTCTGGCTTACAACCCCCAGTGGGTGTATGCCATTCAACTTAGCTGCAAACCAGTTTTTGACTAAGTTAAAAACTACTCCGAGTGACAAGCAACCCTCTCACTCGGGGGATTGGCTGCGGACCAGCTTCCGCCCAAGTAAAAAACTACTCCGAGTGACGAGCAACCCTCTCACTCGGGGGCTTGGCTGCGGACCAGCTTCCGCCCAAGTTAAACGCTACTCCGAGTGACGAGCAACCCTCTCACTCGGGGGCTTGGCTGCGGACCAGCTTCCGCCCAAGTTAAAAACTACTCCGAGTGACGAGCAACCCTCTCACTCGGGGGCTTGGATGCGGACCAGCTTCCACCCAAGTTAAACGCTACTCCGAGTGACGAGAAACCCTCTCACTCGGGGGCATGGCTGCGGACCAGCTTCCGCCCAAGTTAAAAACTACTCCGAGTGACGAGCAACCCTCTCACTCGGGGGCTTGGCTGCGGACCAGCTTCCGCCCAAGTTAAACGCTACTCCGAGTGACGAGCAACCCTCTCACTCGGGTGCTTGGCTGCGGACCAGCTTCCGCCCAAGTTAAAAACTACTCCGAGTGACGAGCAACGCTCCCACTCGGGGGCTTGGCTGCGAACCAGTTTTTGCCCAAGTCTAAAATGCTACTCCGAGTGAAGAGCAACCCTATCACTCGGGGGCTTGGCTGCGGACCAGCTTCCGCCCAAGTTAAAACCTACTCCGAGTGACGAGCAACCCTCTCACTCGGGGGCTTGGCTGCAGACCAGCTTCCGCCCAAGTTAAAACCTACTTCGAGTGACGAGCAACCCTCTCACTCGGGGCTTGGCTGCAGACCAGCTTCCGTCCAAGTTAAAAACTAGTCCGAGTGACGAGCAACCCTCTCACTCGGGGACTTGGCTGCGGACCAGCTTCCGCCTAAGTTAAAAACTACTCCGAGTGACGAGCAACCCTCTCACTCGTGGGCTTGGCTGCGGACCAGCTTCCGCCCAAGTTAAAAACTACTCCGAGTGACGAGCAACCCTCTCACTCGGGGGCTTGGCTGCGGACCAGCTTCCGCCCAAGTTAAAAACTACTCCGAGTGATGAGCAACCCTCTCATTCGGGGGCTTGGCTGCGGATCAGCTTCCGCCCAAGTTAAAAACTACTCCGCGTGACGAGCAACCCTCTCACTCGGGGGCTTGGCTGCGGACCAGCTTCCGTCCAAGTTAAAAACTACTCCGGGTGACGAGCAACCCTCTCACTCGGGGGCTTGGCTGCGGACCAGCTTCCGCCCAAGTTAAAAACTACTCCGAGTGACGAGCAACCCTCTCACTCGGGGGCTTGGCTGCGGACCAGCTTCCGCCCAAGTTAAACGCTACTCCGAGTGACGAGCAACCCTCTCACTCGGGGGCTTGGCTGCGGACCAGCTTCTGCCCAAGTTAAAAACTACTCCGAGTGACGAGCAACCCTCTCACTCGGGGGCTTGGCTGCGGACCAGCTTCCGCCCAAGTTAAACGCTACTCCGAGTGACGAGCGACCCTCTCACTCGGGGGCTTGGCTGCGGACCAGCTTCCGCCCAAGTTAAAAACTACTCCGAGTGACGAGCAACCCTCCCACTCGGGGGCTTGGCTGCAAACCAGTTTTCGCCCAAGTCTAAAATGCTACTCCGAGTGAAGAGCAACCCTCTCACTCGGGGGCTTGGCTGCGGACCAGCTTCCGCCCAAGTTAAAACCTACTCCGAGTGACGAGCAACCCTCTCACTCGGGGGCTGGGCTGCGAACCAACTTCCGCCCAAGTTAAAACCTACTCCGAGTGATGAGCAACCCTCTCACTCGGGGCTTGGCTGCGGACCAGCTTCCGTCCTAGTTAAAAACTACTCCGAGTGACGAGCAACCCTCTCACTCGGGGACTTGGCTGCGGACCAGCTTCCGCCCAAGTTAAAAACTTCTCCGAGTGACGAGCAACCCTCTCACTCGGGGGCTTGGCTGCGGACCAGCTTCCGCCCAAGTTAAAAACTACTCCGAGTGACGAGCAACCCTGTCACTCGGGGGCTTGGCTACGGACCAGCTTCCACCCAAGTTAAAAACTACTCCGAGTGACGAGCAACCCTCTCACTCGGGGGCTTGGCTGCGGATCAGCTTCCGCCCAAGTTAAAAACTACTCCGCATGACGAGCAACCCTCTCACTCGGGGGCTTGGCTGCGGACCAGCTTCCATCCAAGTTAAAAACTACTCCGGGTGACGAGCAACCCTCTCACTCAGGGGCTTGGCTGCGGACCAGCTTCCGCCCAAGATAAAAACTACTCCGTGTGAAGAGCAACCCTCTCACTCGGAGGCTTGGCTGCGAACCAGCTTTCGCCTAAGTCAAAACTCAGTTCAAAGATACGAAAGACTCGAAGGAAAGCATTCGATTAACTCCAGAAGTTCAAAGACTACGAGTACTCGGGCCCAAAGCCCGAAAGAGTTTAACGATTACAATTCCACTCGGCATACCGAAGTTAATGGATAAGACTTAAAAGTTTTTCACGCCCCTGTAGGGCTGGCTGGTTCAACGAAAGCATCCAAGTCTATGCCATCTGCAATACGGGTGGCCGCTTCGATGAATGTCTCCATGAAATTCTCGAACTGGAGTTTCTTCGTGTTGGCAACTTGGAGAGCCTTCAGTTTCTCCTCCTTGGACTCCTTTTAGTGCACTCGGACCTGGGAGAGCGCCACGTCCGCCCCGCAGCGAGCAGCTGACTTCTTCCACGCTTGCACTCGGCTGGGAATCTCGTTGAGACGAGTCATCATGGCTTCCAGGTCAGTGTCGAGGGTATCTTCTGGCCACAGCTCCTTGTCGATTCTGCCGAGTGCGCCCCGCAGACGAATGATGTAACCTTGGACGTCTTCGATGCGAGATTCCACTCGCAGAATTCCTAGTGCGGCTTTGTCACCGACGAGCGACTGGGAAGGGTTCAGATCCCTCTCGATTCGATCAGTTTCTAGCTCGAAATTTTGGCAGTACTCTGCGGACGAGAAAAGAGGAGAGTTGAAGGTCAACATGCATGAAGTTCACTCGGATAAAAGTTCGCTCGGAGGCTGTTAGTTACCTGCAAGCTTATTGTACATCTCCTCCGTGAACTCCTCTATATATCTCTCCAAAGCGTTCCTCTTCTCGATAAGCTGGGTGACCTTCTCGTTCAGGGTCCGCTTCTCTTGTTCATAGACCTCCGCCTGGGCCTTGAGCTTGCCATCCCACTCGGCCTGCTGCTTCTTGAGCTCGATCACCTCCTTCTTCAGCTATGTATTCTCTGCTTCAAGCTTCCCGAGTGAGGCCAGCTTCTCTTCGGCAGCCTTGGTCTTCTCCTTCGCCACTTGCTGCGCTCCCGCCAGCTCTTTGTCTTTGTTCTCGAGTGCCTGCTTCATGGTATCTAAAGAGATAGAAGTTCTAAGCCGCACTTGGAGTCGATGGTTTTCACTACGCACATCTGTTCGAGTGAAGTCACTCGGTTCAAAGAATGCAAAAAAGGTGAAAGCAGAATGCTCGATAATTGAACCTTACCTCCCATGGTCTTGAGCTCCGCTTGAGCACGCTCTGTGTTCCTCCTCTCCACCTCCAAGTTCACTCGAAGCTGGGCCGTTTCCTTCTCCAGCGCCACGTACTGGGTCCCAAGCTCGCAAGTTCTCTGAAACACAAGAAAAAGGAGATCAATTAACATTAAGAGATATTCCGAGTGACCACATATTGCCACTCCCGGAAGAAACAAGCTTGACCAGTATCAGATCCTAAGTTCTAAGACTTCCGCCGACTGCCCGCAGTCGACGGTAGTCTCGGGGACTACACCCAGTGGGTGCACTCAGCGTGCCCCCACCGGAATGGTATCCACTCGGAACGGTCCGCCCGATCCGAGTGATGGCCGAAAGCAAAGCAACAAGACAAAAAATTCCTAATACCTAGAGATCGACACTCCTGGAAGGAACAAGCTTGACCAGTATCAGATCCTAAGTTCTAAGACTTCCGCCGACTGCCCGCAGTCGACGGTAGTCTCGGGGACTACACCCAGTGGGTGCACTCAGCGTGCCCCCACTCGAATGGTATCCACTCGGAACGGTCCGCCCGATCCGAGTGATGGCCGAAAGAAAAAAAAAACAACAACAACAGAACAAGTTCTAAGCTCTAAGACTCTCGCCGACTGCCCGTAGCTGACGGCAGTCTCGGGGACTACACCCAGTGGGTGCACTCAGCGTGCCCCCACTGGAATGGTATCCATTCGGAACGGTCCGCCCGATCCGAGTGATGGCCAGACACAAAAACACCCAGTGGGTGTACCAGATATTTTCCAACTGGAATTCCTACTGAGGAAAAAAGACTTGGAGGTCAACTTACAAGTGCACTTACTCGGACATTCTCCTGGAGAGCGACGCTGGCATCATAAGCTTGCTTCCCAGCCGCGCACATCTCCCTGAGCCGTTGGGTCATCAATTCCGCCTGGATCATCGCCTCCTTGCTGGCCCCGGTTTGGTCCTCCGCCGTTTTGTACAGAGTGAAGATGTTGACAGGAGCAGTCGGAACCGAGGCCAGAGCAGTCGTCGGAGCCGCTGCAGGACTAGCTCCAGCCTGAGAACCTTGCCCCAGCGGCACGGTCAAAGCGGGCGCAGGTGGAGCTCAAGGCACTTTGTTCGGCGGAGTCTTTTGTGTGGTGGACTGAGGAGCAGTCGGAACTGGGGTCTCCTTCTCAGTGGCCCTTCGCGGCGGCTCTTCATCATCATCTCCGACGTGGATGACCTCTGCAAGCATTACGTTCACTCAGCGCAATCAGTCGCAATGCACGATTCAATCGAACGAAGACATTTTAGTCGAATGACAAGTTGTAGTAAAAATGAAGTTATTGTTACCTCTCTGAGAAGTGGCCGCGTCTGCCGTCTCAGCTTCAGTGCGGTCCTTATCAATCTGCATGGGAGACGGCGTCGAGGTTGCAACACTGATTCATAAAATGCACTCGGTCAGAGGAATCATGAAAGTCGACAAAGACAGAAAAGAAAAGCTGAGAAGGATACTCACGTTGAGGCGACAGGCACAACGATTTTGATCCGGGGTAGAGCCTTCCGAGGCTTGGGGGAAGCGACCTTGGGCTGCTTGGCGGCCTTCTCAGTTGGCGCAGGCGATGACGTCCGAGTGCGTTTCGGGGCAGTAGCACTCGGAACCTCCCCCTTCTCCGGGTCAGCACTCGGATCTTGAGCTCGCTTGGAGCCGTGCTCGAAGCACAACTCTGGAGACAGAGAGGACTCGTCGGCGCTCCCTTCCGAGTCCTCTCTTTCCTCCTCGCTGTCCTCCGCGTAGCTGCCCCCGACGCTGCCATGTTCGCTCTCCGTGCCTCCGACAAGTTGTTCTCCATTCGGCACAGGCGATAACATCTTCTGGAATTCCTGTAAGATACAAAGATCAGAGGCAAACAGTTCAGTCAGATTGCTCAGTTCACTCGGAGAATTTGCGCATAAGTGATTCACTCGGAAATGCGTGTCATACCTCTAGTGGCAGGTTGTTGGCGTCGAAGGGCGGGACCCGTCTCGACCCTCGCGGGTTGTCGCGCGCACCAGTGATGCACCTGATCCACTATTCCACGTCTTTCGCCTCGACGTTTTCCGGATGCACTCGGGTCGGATGACTGGGCCCAGTGTAGAGCCACATGGGGTGAGCCCGCTCCTGCAGTGGCTGGATTCTCCGACTGAAAAATACCTCCAGAAGGTCTAGGCCAGTTAGTCCACCCTGAATCAGACTAACCACGGCAGTCATCAAGATCGATACGTCCGTCTTCTCCTTTTTATCAACTGTCAGCAAGGGAGGAGACTGAATCCTCTCGGTCTTGTAAGGAGGAAGACCAGTTGACAAGCCCGAGTACGGCAGGTCATTGTAGTAGAACCAGGACGACTGCCAGCCGCTCACCGAGTCGGGAAAAGACATGGATGGAAACGCACTCTTACCCCTCATCTGAATGCCTAGGCCACCGCACAGCTGGATCACGTGTGTCCTCTCTCCATTCGGGTCAACCTTCTTAACCGATTGAGATCGGCACGTGAAGATATGTTTGAACAAACCCCAGTGCGGCGGACAACCTAGAAAATTCTCACACAAGGAAACGAATGCGGCAAGATACATAATAGCATTTGGAGGCAGATGGTGGAGCTGAGCACCGAAGAAATTCAAGAATCCACGGAGAAAGGGATGGGGTGGCATGGAGAAACCTCGCTCCACGTGCGTGGTGAGAAGCACTCGCTCCCCGGGGCGCGGCGCAGGCTCGATCTCCCCTTCCTCCGGCAGCCTCCACGTCCCGTCGCGGATCAACCCGTCCACGACGAGCCCGTTGACGTCATCGACCGTGGTGGTCGGCGGGATCCAGTCGCCCTGGATCCACCCGGGTGGGAGCACGGCTCGCGAGCTCGAAGCCTTCCTCCCCTTCGCCGCCTTCTTCACCTTCTCGAGCTTAGCCGTCTTGTCATTCACCATCGCCGCCGAACTCGCCAGCACCGAGGAAGATTTGAGCGGAGTGGGTCGCGGGAGAAGGGATCGGGCAGATTGAGGAAGTTGAGAAAAGGGGATCCGTCTCTCTCTCCCTCTCCGCCACGGTCGCCTCTTATATCGTCACCCGCACCGCTCCCCAATCCACGCCGCTGAACCGCGGGGCCGCAGATCTCCTCAAATCGTGCCGCCGAAGATCCAGCGGTACGTGGCGAAAAGTGGGGCGAAAATCGAGGCGTCACGCCCCTCTTTCCCCGCTCGTTGCGCTGCAACCGTTTACGCGCGCTCAAATATGGTTTCAAATCCCGCAAAATCCGGAGTCCGGCAACTCGATTGCTCTCACTCCAAAGACGTGCCGCGTTCGCTCGGATCCGCTCCGGTGCACGGCATATGGCTACTCATTTCACTCGGATGGGAAACTACTCACTCGGATGGAAGCTACTCACTCGGACAGAAACTACTCATCCAGATGAAGACTACTCATTTCACTCGAACGTCGTTTGGTCCAGAATCCGTCAAGGTGCGATGCGAGAACAAGGGCGTCTAATGACCAGTTAGAGTTCTTGAGCGCCCCCGTAGCACTCAACTCATCTGGAAATTTGCCTTGACTCGACCCACCTGACCTCGACCGATTCGGGGGCTAATGACGAGGGCATGTACTAGGGATAGGGTAATAGGCCTGACCTATAGACCCTACCCTAGGACACCACACGTCTTACACTGGGCCCCAGGGCTAGATCAACAACCCAGAATTCCGCAGACTGACATTCACTCGGAATTCTACAAACTACTCGGGAGACAAGAGTTCACTCGACAGACTCGTTTCACTCGGAGCACCCGAGAGTCACTCGGCCAGAGAAGACCAGGAGCTTCCAGGAGCGCAACGGTCGGGACACACGTTCTCCTATATTAATTGTCATCAATACGCCCATTACCTGGCACACTTATACCCCTCTTAACCCCCTGTAATGGCTGGCGTTGATGGGAGGGCTGGCGAGACTATATAAGCCGCCCCCTGCTCCATTCCAAGGGTTCGCAACCTGTTGTAATAATACACTCAAGCAATACAGCTCCAGAGCACCGAGACGTTGGGCTATTACCTCCACCGCTGAGGGGCCTGAACTCGTAAATCCGAGTGTAACACCTGCGCCGTAGCTAGGCTCTGCCCTCTCATCCGTACCCCTACACACTACTGTCAGGCTTGCACCCACGACAGTTGTAGATCAATAGCTCGCATTGTAGCTCCCCTATTTTTTTATACGTTCCTAGAGAAAGCTAAGTTGAAAGATGATGGTAGCAATTACATGGACTGGGTCCGTAACTTCAGGATTATCCTCATTGCTGCACAGAAGAATTATGTCCTTGATGCACCGCTAGGTGACAGACCTGTTGCAGGAGCTGATGCCGACGTTATGAATGTTTAGCAAGCTCGATCTGATGACTACTTGATAGTTTAGTGCACCATGCTTTACGGCTTAGAATCAGGGCTCCAAAGACGTTTTTGAACGCCGTGGAACATATGAGATGTTCCCACTGTTCAAAAACTCTTCCGATTCAGCGATTTATCGTCCGATTTATCACTACTCGGGGGGTGACCGATAAGATTATGCCTTATCTTCACTGTTTATCGTTTGGGCCGATTTATCACTCTGACAAGCAATTTATCGGGAATCTACCGATAAATCGAGCCTATTCCAAGCACTATGTTTGCAAAAACTATGTTTATTTGTGTTTTGTGGACCTTGTTATGCAATATGTACGATTGTCCTATTTTGTTTGTTAGTATACGAGGATTCAAAGGCTAGGAATCAAGGTAACACTTATGTCCAATATTATTTTTGTGTTGAATATAGCATATTTTAGTGTTGGGAACCTGGGATTTGAAAAAAAATAGCCGATTAATAGTTGACCGATAAAATCGATTAATTGACCGATTTTCGATTAATCTCTAATCCCCAGCTAATCGAGACGCTAACGATAAGCGATATCCTCAACATTCCAAGAGCTGAAATTGGTATTTCAGGCTCATGCCCGTGTTGAGAGTTATAAGACCTCTGACAAGTACTTTGCCTACAAGATGGTGGACAATAGCTCAGCCAGTGAGCATGTGCTCAGAATGTCTGGGTGCTAGAATCACTTGAATCAAGTGGGAGTTAATCTTCCAGATAAGAAAGTGATTGACAGATTTCTCCAGTCACTATCACCAAGCTACTAGAGCTTCGTGATGAAACTATAATATGCAAGGGACGACGAAAATGATTCCCAAGCTCTTCGCGATGCTGAAATCGGCGGAGGTAGAAATCAAGAAAGAGCATCAAGTGTTGATGATTAATAAGACCACCAGTTTCAAGAAAAGGGCAAGGGAAAGAAAGGGAACTTCAAGAAGAACGGCAAGCAAGTTGCTGCTCCCGTGAAGAAACCCAAAGTTGGACCCAAGCCTGAGACTGAGTGCTTTTACTGCAAAGGAAATGGTCACTGTCAGCGGAGCTGCTCCAAAATACTTGGCAGATAAGAAGGATGGCAACGTGAACAAAGGTATATTTGATATACATGTTATTGATGTGTACCTCACTAGTGCTCATAGCAGTGTCTGGGTATTTGATACCAATTCAGTTGCTAATATTAGTAACTTGAAGCAGGAGCTGCAGAGTAACAAAGACTGGCTAAGGGCGAGGTGACGATGTGTGTTGGAAGTGTCTCCAAGATTGATATGATCACCATCGGCACGCTTGTAATACCTTCGGGATTAGTATTAAACCTAAATAATGGTTATTTGGTGCTTGCGTTGAGTATAAAACATTATATCTTGATATTGTTTATTGCAAGACGGTTATTCATTTAAGTCAAAGAATAATGGTTATTCTGTTTATATGAATAATATCTCTCATGATCATGCACCCTTGTGAATGGTTTATTCTTGTTGAATCTCGATCGTAGTAATACACATATTCATAATATTGATGCCAAAAGATGCAAAGTTGATAATGATAGTGGAACATACTTGTGGCACTGCCGTTTAGGTCATATTGGTGTAAAGCGCATGAAGAAACTCCATGCGGATGGACTTTTGGAATCTCTTGATTATGAATCATTTGATACTTGCGAACCATGCCTCATGGGCAAGATGACTAAAACTCCATTCTCCGAAACAATGGAGCGAGCTACTGATTTATTGGAAATAATACATACCGATGTATACGGTCCGATGAATGTTGAAGCACGCGGCGGGTATCGTTATTTTCTAACCTTCACAGATGAGTTGAGTAGGTATGGGTATATCTACTTGATGAAACACAAGTCTGAAACATTTGAAAAGTTCAAAGAATTTCAGAGTGAAGTAGAGAATGATCGTAACAAGAAAATAAAGTTTCTATGATCTGATCGCGGAGGTGAATATTTGAGTTACGATTTTGGCCTTCATTTAAGAAAATGTGGAATTGTTTCACAACTCACGCCACCTAGAACACCACAGCGTAATGGTGTGTCCGAACGTCGTAACCGTACTTTATTAGATAGGGTGCATTCTATGATGTCTCTTACCGATCTGCCACTATCATTTTGGGGTTATGCATTAGAGACAGCTGCATTCACGTTAAATAGGGCACCATCTAAATCCGTCAAGACGACACCGTATGAACTATGGTTTGGCAAGAAACCTGAGCTGTCGTTTCTTAAAGTTTGGGGATGTAACGCTTATGTGAAAAAGCTTCAGCCTGATAAGCTCGAACCCAAAGCGGAGAAGTGCGTCTTCATAGGATACCCTAAAGAAACTATTGGGTACACCTTCTACCACAGATCCGAAGGCAAGATCTTTGTTGCCAAGAATGGGTCCTTTCTAGAGAAGGAGTTTCTCTCGAAAGAAGTGAGTGGGAGGAAAGTAGAACTTGATGAGGTAATTGTACCTTCTCTCGAATTGGAAAGTAGCTCATCAGAGAAAACCGTTCCCGTGATGCCTACACCAACAAGAGAGGAAGATAATGATAAAGATCATGAAGCTTCAGATCAAGTTACTACTGAACCTCGTAGGTCGACCAGAGTATGTTCCGCACCTGAGTTGTACAGTAATCCTGTCCTGGAAGTTATGTTGTTAGACAACAGCGAACCTACAAACTATGAAGAAGCTATGATGAGCCCGGATTCCGACAAATGGCTTGAGGCCATGAAATCTGAGATAGGATCCATGTATGAGAACAAAGTGTGGACTTTGGTGGACTTGCCCGATGATCGGCAAGCCATTGAGAATAAATGGATCTTTAAGAGGAAGACAGACACTGATGGTAATATCACCGTCTACAAAGCTTGACCTGTCGCGAAAGGTTTTTTGACAAGTTCAAGGGGTTGACTACGATGAGACTTTCTCAACCGTAGCTATGCTTAAGTCTGTCCGAATCATGTTAGCAATTGCCACATTTTATGATTATGAAATCTGGCAAATGGACATCAAAACTGCATTCCTTAATGGGTTTCTTAAAGAAGAGTTGTATATGATGCAACCAGAAGGTTTTGTCGATCCTAAGGGAGCTAACAAAGTGTGCAAGCTCCAGCGATCCATCTATGGACTGGTGCAAGCATCTCGGAGTTGGAATGTACGCTTTGATGAGGTGATCGAAGCATATGGTTTTATATAGACTTACGGTGAAGCCTGTATTTACAAGAAAGTGAGTGGGAGCTCTATTGCATTTCTGATATTATATGTGGATGACATATTGTTGATTGGAAATGATATAGAATTTCTAGATGGCATAAAAGGATACTTGAATAAGAGTTTTTCAATGAAAGACCTCGGTGAAGCTGCTTACATATTGGGCATCAAGATCTATGGAGATAGATCAAGACGCTTGATTAGACTTTCAATGAGTACATACCTTGACAAGATTTTTGACTGAGTTCAAAATGGATCAGTCAAAGAAGGAGTTCTTGCCTGTATTGTAAGGTGCGAAGTTGAGTAAGACTCAAAGCCCGACCACGGCAGAAGATAGAGAGAGAATGAAAGTCATTCCCTATGCCTCAGCCATAGGTTCTATAATGTATGCCATGCTGTGTACCACACCTGATGTGTGCCTTGCCACGTGTCTGGCAAAGGGGGTACAAGAGTGATCCAGGAGTGGATCACTGGACAGTGGTCAAAATTATCCTTAGTAACTAGAGGACTAAGGAAATGTTTCTCGATTATGGAGGTGATAAAGAGTTCGTCGTAAAGGGTTACGTCGATGCAAGCTTTGACACCAATCTGGATAACTCTGAGTAGCAAACCGGATACGTATAATGGAGCAGTCATTTGGAATAGCTCCAAGTAAAGCATGATAGCAGCATCTACAGTATGACATAAGGATTTGCAAAATACACATGGATCTGAATGTTGCAGACCCGTTGACTAAAAATCTCTCTCACAAGCAAAACATGATCACCTTAGAACTCTTTGAGTGTTAATCACATGGTGATGTGAACTAGATTATTGACTCTAGTGAACTCTTTGGGTGTTAATCACATGGCGATGTGAACTAGATTATTGAATCTAGTGAACTCTTTTGGGTGTTGATCACATGGCAATGTGAACTACATTATTGACTCTAGTGCAAGTGGGAGACTGATGGAAATATGCCCTAGAGGCAATAATAAAGTTGTTATTATTTTATATTTCCATGTTCATGATAAAGGTTTATTATTCATGCTAGAATTGTATTGACCGGAAACTTAAATACATGTGTGAATACATAAACAAATACCGTGTCCCTAGTGAGCCTCTACAAGACTAGCTCGTTGATCAAAGATGGTTAAGGTTTCCTGACTATAGACATGAGTTGTCATTTGATAACGGGATCACATCATTAGGAGAATGATGTGATGGACAAGACCCATCTGTTAGCTTAGCATATGATCGTTCTGTTTATTGCTACTGCTTTCTTGAATGTAAAATACATGTTCCTTCGACCATGAGATCATGCAACTCCCGGATACCGGAGGAATACCTTGTGTGCTATCAAACGTCACAATGTAACTGGGTGATCATAAAGATGCTCTACAGGTATCGCCGAAGGTGTCTGTTGAGTTGGCATGGATCGAGATTGGGATTTGTCACTCCATATGACGGAGAGGTATCTCTAGGCCCTCTCGGTAATGCACATCACAGAAGCTTGCAAGCAAAATGACTAAGGAGTTAGTTACGAGATGATGTATTACGGAACGAGTAAAGAGACTTGCCGGTAACGATATTGAACTAGGTATGGAGATACCGACGATCGAATCTCGGGCAAGTAACATACCGATGGACAAAGGGAATTGCGTATGTTGTCATAACGGTTCGACCGATAAAGATCTTCATGGAATATGTAGGAACCAACATGGGCATCCAGGTTCCGCTATTGGTTATTGACCGGAGAGTCATCTCGGTCATGTCTACATCATTCCCGAACCCGTAGGGTCCGCACGCTTAACGTTCGTTGACGATATAGTGTTATATGAGTTATGTGAATTGGTGACCGAATGTTGTTTGGAGTCCCGGATGAGATCACGGACATGACGAGGAGCTCTGGAATGGTCCGGAGGTAAAGATTGATATAAAGGACGATGATATTCGGACACCGGAACAGTTTTGGGACGTACCGGGCGATCATCGGATCACCGGAAGGGGTTCCGGGAGGCCCCGGGAGGTTAATGGGCCTTATGGGCCAAATGAGGGGAGCACACCAGCCCACAAGGGGCTGGCGCGCCCCTCCTATACCCGCAGCCCAAGGGGAGATAAGGAAGGGGGGAGTCGGCCTCCCCCTGCCTTCCCCTCTCTCCCCTTTCCTTTCCCGGAGAGCAAATAAGGAAGGGGGGGGGGCGCCATAGGGCAGGCGCCCAAGGGGGCCGGCCGGCCACCTTAGGGCGCACCCTGGCCGCCTTCCCTTCCCCCACCTATATATATATGTGAGGAGGGCGCCTCACAAAGACACGACAACATCTTAGCCGTGTGCGGCGCCCCCTCCACCGTTTACTCCCTCGGTCATATTTTCGTAGTGCTTAGGCAAAGCCCTGCGGAGACAGTTGCACCACCACCGTCACCACGCCGTCGTGCTGCCGGAACTCATCATCCACTACTTCTCCCATCTTGCTGGATCAAGAAGGCGAGGACGTCATCGAGCTGAATGTGTGCTGAACGCGGAGGTGCCGTACGTTCGGTACTTGGTCGGTTGGATCGCGAAGCTGTTCGACTACATCAACCGTGTTGTCTCAATGCTTCTGCTATCGGTCTACGAGGGTACGTAGACACACTCTCCCCTCTCATAGCTATGCATCTCCATGGATAGATCTTGCGTGTGCATAGAATTTTTTTTGTTTTCCATGCAACGTTCCCCAACAAGGTTTACTTAGACTTGGAATCCATGAGGCACCATCGCTTCATTTCTGATCCGGATGACTTTGATCGCATCTGTTACAACTTAGTCTATGATGAGATCTCTATGGATATTATCCCGTTACCTGCACCTGCTTTGTTTGATTTTCGTGCCAGGAACGGATACATTGTTATGCGGGATGACATTGTTGCCTACCGTGCGGCGTTAGCCGTAGCCGCGCACGAGCCGCAGGGTTGGGATGCTCAGATCCCGCCTCCTGAGGAGTTCCCGTTGGGACCAGATGGATTCTTCGGATGGAAGTGGACCAAGCTAGTCGAAAAGCCTAAGCTTGGGGGAGTACGTATTTCCCACCGACATTTCATTCATGCTCACACATTTCATTCTAGTTGTCGGTGCTCATACTCTTTCATTGTATTATCCATGTTAGTTTTTGTTTTCTCGCTTTCTTCTTGTGTGTTTGAAAAACTTTCAAAAAATCAAAAAAATTAGTTATCTTCTTTTTGGTTTTTGCTTTCCAGTTTAATTAGTTGTAGCCTTTAAAAATCAAAAACCCAAAAAGATTTCTCGATTCTTCTTTTGCTTGTTGGGAGCTTTCCCGTGTAAATAGTTTTTCTCGTTTTTGCTTTCTTTCTTTAATTTGTCTTCTTCAAGAAAAACCAAAAACTCCAAAAATATTTCAGTGTGTTTCGCTGAATTTCTTTTCTTTTCCTTTTGTTGATTTCTTATAAGGAGAAGACCACGATGAAAATGATGAGTGGCTCTCATTTGCATTATTGATTATCTGTCAGTGAGCCCATTTTACCTTGTCTTCTCCTTTGAATAAATTGTCGCAGATTCCAGCTTAGTCCATGGCACCCTTGCACTATTATTATTTTTCATACCATTCGGTCGTGCAAGTGAAAGGCAATAATGACGATGATTTGGTGGAGTGACCATGGCAAAGAAAAGCGGGTATGAACTCAACCTGTTCTTGTTCTTATGAATGTGTTTAGATCGGTATCCATGATTCAGCATATTATGATCAATCATGTTTGTGATGACAATTAGAGATTATAGTTGTTCATGCCACGCTTAAGTATCTAGGGGGTTGATAATGATTTACCTTGGATGTCAACATGCATTTAAAATGATTGTGATGTGGTATGATGGTATGGTATCCTCCTCTGAATGTTTCAAGTGGCTTGACTTGGCACATGTTTATGCATGTAGTTGAATCAAAACCAACATAGCCTCTATGATATTTATGTTCATGGTGCTCATATCCTACTCATGCTAGTACTCAATGTTGAATATGCATACTGTATGTTCATGACCATATTTGCTCTCTGGCTGGTTGCTTCCCAACCTTATTGCTAGCCTTCACCTGTACTAAGCGGGAATTCTGCTTGTGCATCAAAACCCTTAAACCTGAGTTGTTCCAGATGAGTCCACCATATCTACCTATATGCGGTATTACCCTGCCGTCCCAAGTAAATTTGCATGTGCCACCTCTAAATTATTCAAATGAACAATTGTTTTGTGTGCCTGGACCGCTCATGGAGCGACAGGGGGCAGTCAATATCTTCTATGCTAAGTGAGTTACTTTCAGATGAGTGTTTATTCACTTGTCATCGCACGAGAAAAGGGCGGTAACTGGGATTCCCAGTCCCAAATAAAAATTGCAAATAATAAATAAAAACTCCCCCAGACTGTTGTTGGTATGGAGGGCACCCGAGGATTCGGTTAGCCATGGCTTGTGATTGATGGTGGAGGGGGAGTAAACTTTACTTTTATCGCTTGGGAACCGCCACTAATTTGTTTAGCATGAAAGATATTGAAAAATCTTGGTCGTAACGTTGACAGGAAGGGCATGTCACCCAAAAATTAAATTTTATCTCTGTTTTAAAACTTTGAGCTCTGGCACCTCTGCAAATCCATGCTTCCCTCTGCGAAGGGCCTATCTATTTACTTTTATTGTTGAGTCATCACCTTCTCAAACAAGCACCAGACCGGAGAGCACTATTGTCATCCTCATGCATTGTGTGTGGTTAATCGTTGAATGCATCATGACTGGATCTTTGTTGCCATGAATTACAATGTTTAGTCGCTGCTTGAACTTTGGAGGTGCTCTGCATTTATGTTTTGCGGTCTCAGAAAGGGCTAGCGAGATACCATCATTGTCATATTACATAATGATTGTTTTGACAAAGTGTTGGCATTTGAGATACTTTATTATTGCTCGCTAGTTGATTATACCATGGATATGAATGAATATGATTCCTAAGAGTTATCATGAATGTGGTTAGTTATAATCTTTGCTGAAAACTTGGATGCTATTTAATCATAATCATAAGCACAAGAACAAAAAGAGTTTGTAAAAGTTTTTCTTTATCACTGTCAGTTTACCAACTGAATTGCTTGAGGACAAGCAATGAGTTAAGCTTGGAGGAGTTGATACGTCTCCGTCGTATCTACTTTTCCAAACACTTTTTGCTCTTATTTTGGACTCTAATTTGCATGATTTGAATGGAACTAACCCGGACTGACGCTGTTTTCAGCAGAATTGCCATGGTGTTGTTTTTGTGCAGAAATCAAAGTTCTCAGAATGAGCTGAAACTTTCTGGAGAATTTTTATGGAATTAATAAGGAATATTGGAGCAAATAACTACCGGAGAGGCGCACCAGGGTGGCCACATGGCACCTGGGCGCGCACCCAGTGCCATGTGGGCCCCTGGAAGCCCATCTGGCCCTACCTCCAAGCCTATAAAATCACATTATCGGAGAAAATAATCAGAGAGGAAGAATTATCACGTTTCACGAGACGAAGCCGCCGCCACCTCCTGTTCTTCATCGGGAGGCCAGATCTGGAGCCCGTTTGGGGCTCCGGAGAGGGGGATCTTCGATCTTCGTCATCACCAACCTCTCTTCATCGCCAATTCGATGATGCTCCTCACCGGGAGTGAGTAATTCCTTCATAGGCTCGCTGGTCGGTGATGGGTTGGATGAGATCGATCATGTAATCGAGTTAGTGTTGTTAGGGCTTGATCCCTAGTATCCACTATGTTCTGAGATTGATGTTGGTATGACTTTGCCTATGCTTTATGCTTGTCACTCGGGCCCAAGTGCCATGATTTTAGATCTGAACCGTTTATGTTTTCACCAATATATTTGTGTTTTAGATCCGATCTTTTAAGTTTATGCACCTGCTATGTGTTATGATCCGCATCCCCACTACAAAAAAAAACACTTCCGTGATGATACGTGTTTGTCACAGTAGTTCACGTTTTTTGTCATGCATGTACATCCATGACGATTTTATGACAGAATCAAGATAGTCATACCTGTGCGGTCGTAGAAGTGTTCCATGACAATACCAAAATTATCATCACGAAAGTGTCCACTTCCATGACGATAAATGGTGCGTCACGGAAGTGGTTTCGTCTAGGGTAACCGGCACGTGGCGTCCACCGTAACGGGTCGCCGTTAAGCTATCGAGTCCGGTTTTAGATCCGATAACCCGTTAACAGGCGCGACCAGTAGCGATTTTCCACGTGTAAAATTCTCATTGGTCGCAGGAAACACGTGTCGGCTCCCCGTTTTGGCAGATGTCATCCAGGGAATGGACGGGACGCGCCTATGAAAATTTGACACGTGGCTCGGCCCAACAGAGGCCCATTTAAGTTAAAAGACCGGCCCAGTCAAAATCAGCGGGCTGAACCACTAACAGCCTGCTTGCATACGGCCCATTCGCAGTTAAGGCCCGTAGGAATAGTGCCAAATTGGCCCGTCAACGACCCGTTCTACATTCTCATCATTGCGGCCCATTGTTACTTCTGGCCCGTTAAGAGTCCGCTAAGTATTTGGGCCGAATTACGGCCCAGAATTTTTTCGGCCTATTAAAGGTCCTGTTACATTTGGGCCCATTTGTTGCCCATGAAACATTAGGCCCATAAAATACCGTTAAGGAATTGGGCCATATTCGGCCAGGTGCGACATTCGGCCTGTCAACGGCCCACTGTAGATTTGGGCCACTTCGAGACTTTTGTGTTTTTTGGCCTGTTAACTTCCGACGACATAGATGGGCCATATGTGGCCCAACATCACATCGGGCCTACTAACGGCCCATATACTAGCTAATACAAGTCAAGCCCGCCCACACTTCTGGCCTGGTATAGGCCCGTGTAGTAGGTCGGCGCAATTACGGCCCGTCTGACTTTTGGCCTGTTAACGATCCGCATTTTAAATGGGCTACCATGAGCTGAGATACATTTCGGCCTGCTAACAATGAGTGGGTTATTCGGCATATTTCAGGCCCAATCATCTTTCGGCCTCATAAAAGCCCTGGGCTTACTCTGGCCCAATTAAGGCCCAATCTAATTTTCGGCCTATTAAAGGCCCATTTCTTTATTGCACATATTAGGTCCGCGATATATTTACACGTGCTAACAGGCTATTGTTACTAAGGGCCCAAACTATGTTTAGGCCTGTTAATGGCCTACTATGGCCACGGGCCTATCAAAAATGAGGTAGATTATGCTGATTTTGGCCGACATATTTTTTGTGGGCTACATGCCAAAAGCGGCCCATGATCGTTGTTAACCCAATTGGAATTGTGGGCCGAAGGAATGTTGGCCCGTTGGGTTCCTACGATTCTTATGGCCGAAAGGATATCGATGAGGCCGAATACATTACTAAGATAAACCTACACTATACAAAAATAGCTTCATAATTTCTCCGACCTTTGGCAACACGATAAATGTTGTATCACAACAAAATAAATTACAGCCATACAACAAAAGGCCTGTTGGCATAAAAGTTTATAGTCCTTGCAGATAAATGCACCATCAGATCTATAGAAGCATAGATCATTTGACCTGAGTGCTAATGTTTCAGGGTGTAGAATCTGATGGAGCAGCATGACCTTCCGCATTTTTCCGCCATTGCTCTTGAACAACGTAGCAAATGTCTGATAGTCTGGTTTCAAAACCATTCATATCTTGACGACATTGTCAACCACTATTCTTGTTTCAGATGCGACCTCCATTAGGGATTGGACTTGTGTCAGGAGCACATGTATATCACTCTGTCTAGCCTGAAGATTTTGTTCAGTACGCGATTTGGACGATGTTACCTTGACAACCAACCCAGAATTACGCAGGAAGGTGCTTTTTGCACTGTTAGTGGAGAGATACTGGTGCACTGCAGCAAGAGGTGACATTGTGCCTGTGGTAGCCTCATCACCTTCAGGTGGTTGTGGCTGTTCAATCATTTGTTCCATAGCTTACTGAAATTTTGAATTTGTAGATTAGTGTACCAGATAAGTTACTAATGAGACAAAAACAAACAAAATAGCTTTCACGTTTATACATAACTTATTTTGATTAACTACTGTAATACATTAGCATGTATTTTAGTGCTAACTACATAATAAAATCACTTTCGGAACATATGTCCATGTAGCATGCCTACTGTATTGTATATTTCCTCATATTTATAGACATCTATGGATAAAGAGACATGGTTTAAAGTAGGATGAACATAGTATGACATCATTCATATAACAGATATCAAACAAACAGGCTATTGTATCATTGTGTGGGCACGTGAACATCACAACTAGATTACACATCAAGACCAAAAGAATGTCCTTCCTCTCTTTTAAAACGTGTAACGTGAAATGATATGTTAAGACAACTGTGTATAAAAGTGAACAGAGTAACTGACATTGGCTGCAAACCAAGCAGTTAAATGAACACGTCATAGTAACAAGCAGTTCAAAGGCATGAGGAGTAAGGACTTACAACAACGGCTTGAACTGGTGTGCTCATGCCCTTCATCTTGCTGGTGTGACAATCCTTGAAGATTTGCACAGCATTCGGTTCAGGTTCTTTTTGGTCCGCACGGGCTTTCCATTGTATTTGGAACAAGTCAATATAGATATGATAATATGGCATAGCAAAAAGAAGGAAATAGCAGCTATTTACAAGAGCCTCGCAGTGTGCAATATAGCCACGAGATCCTGTTGTCTGTTGGAATTTCACTTTAGAACGGTTGGTCTTGTTCTTCAAACAGTTAGCCTAGAAGAAGATAGACTTGTAAGGCACATACGTAAATACGAGTTCAATATGTGATCTGATCACATACTTATACCCTACCTGATACTTGGGATCAGACCAGTGTTTAACAAGGGCTGTCCAGTCTTCATCCGTAATATATTCCAGTGGAGATGTTTGGGCGATTTCATTGTTAGCCTTGCCTTCAAAGTGAGTTTTTCTAAGGTGATACTGATACTGACTCAGAGCAAACTGAAAAACATGAGTGCATGCTTGTTTAGTTGCATCGTCCTTCGGATCCAACTTGAACCTCATCTGTTGAAAAAAGAATGAGAGTCTCATTAGGAGGAAGCTAGAAAGTAAGGAACAAAGCAAGACAATTTTACAAATTGCGATGAATAACATTACTTACAGATAAATGGTCAAGGAAGGTGTTAAACTGGGTATCGTCTTTCTCATTCCTGTACTGGATCCACGTTGGGAGGATATGTGCATGACACCTAACGGCAACGGCTGCCTCTAATACTAACTTGGCTGACTCTGTAGCATCACGTGGCCTTTTTAAACCTGCCTCAAAATGGATCTCCATTCTTCCACCTTTAGATTTTGTTAATCTGTCAAGCATTATCCCTGATGTCTGTTTCCTCTTGCGCCGTGGTGCTAGTTCAACAACGAAAATGGAAAGTGTTAGTGCACATCAAACTGTGAGAGTACATAGAAAGGAGCATGCAACTTGACTTGACTCAGTCAGGTACCGTATTGGTGTTGATGCTCATGAGGTTCATCTGATCTTGCCAAGTCCTGTAGTGTCAGTAGTGCTTCGGAAGTAGTGTTAGGTGTGAAGGCAGCTTGGGAACATGCCACTTGCGGAGCACTCGAATGAGTAACTCGTTGAGATGTCGGTACAGTTGAAGGAGGTGCTGCAGCTGGTGGAGCAGGGGATACTGTGTTTGTAGATTTAGCTGGTGGACTTGGACCTTCTACTGCACTATAAGTACCAACAGAATCTCGAGGGAAGCTCCTTTTCCATTGCACCCGACGAGTAACACCATCCCCTACTATATTCTTTTCCTTGCTCTTTTTTGACGTTGCCAAGTCAAGCCGTACCCACAACACAAAATTAGCTCTTCAGAACTCATTGATGCATGATACAGACGAGCAATACTTTGGTGTTAAGACAACCGTATGAAGAGGATGGAATACGTACGAAAAACATGACGGCATGACATATTCACACGTATGATGTGTAAACTAAGTAGAACGATTTTCAAGAAATTAGAAGCAATGCAAGCTAGACACGATATGAAAGATGCAACCAATATCACTCAGCCATGTTAGAAGTGTTTTGTCATAAGTGGCATTTCAAAAAATCAGAAGCAGTACAACCTAGAAATCAATGCAAGATGCAACCAATATCACACTGCCAAGTTAAAAGCATCCAATCATAAGTGATTGATGCGGGATACACAATAACAGTACTTTGATGTAAGAACATGGTGTGATAGATAGATGCAGTGTATTCTAGAAACAGGAAGGCATGTCATATGCACATGTATAACATATAAACTCAGCAGGTGCAATTTAATCAAATTATGAGAAATACAAGCTAGACACCATATGAAACATGAAACCAATTATCACACTGTCAACTTAGAGCAAGCACCTGCGATGGAGTAGGGGAGATGAACTCATCATATAGACTTGGGACTTCAACTGCAGTAGCAGTAGCAGTGCCAAATCTAGAGAGCCTCGGTTTGCGTCGGTCCGGAGGACCACGAACATCCCCTAACTTACTCTTTTCCTTCCTCTTTTTGGATATTGCCTTCTGAAGTCAAAACCACAAGAAAAGGAATAAAATTAGCTCTGCATAACTCGTTGATGCATGATACAGACGAACACTACTTTGATGTAAAGCGAGCGCATGATAGGAGGATGGAATATATACGAAAAAAAGGACAGCATTGCATATTCACACCTATGATAGGAGGATGGAATACGTATGAAAAATAGTAAGAAGAAGGAATTTCAACATAATTAGAAGAAATTAAAGCTAGGCACCAAATGAACATGCAATCAATATAACTCTACCAGGTAAAAAGTGTCTCATCATAAGTGCCATTTCAACAAATTAGAAGCAGTACAAGCTAGAAGACAATGCAAGATGCAACCTATGTCACACTCCCAAGTTAAATGTGTCTTATGGTAAGTGATTGTTGCAGGATACACAACAGTACTTTGATGTAAGAACATGGTATGATAGACAGATTTATTATGTTCTAGAAACAGGAACACGTGTCATATTGACACGTATAAGTTGTAAGCTATGCAGATGCAATTCAACAAAATAGAAGCAATACAAACTAGACATCATATGGAATATGCAACCACAGATAACAGTGCCAAGTTAGAGCAAGCACCTGTGATGGTGGAGTAGGGGAGATGTGCTCATCATCTACACAGCATCGTTGACTGTCTAGCCTTGCGTTGTCTTGCGAATCTTGTTGGGAGGATGGCGGAGTAGAATCTGTAGAGACCCTCTGTTTTAGGTTCTCCGAAGGACCACCATCATCCACTACCTTACTAATTTCCTTCCGCTGTATTGATTATGCATTGTGAAGTCAAACCGATAAGAAAAAGGAATAAAATCCGCTCTTCAGAACTCATTCATGCATGATACTGACGAACACTACTCGGATGAAAGGCAAACACATGATACGAGGATGGAATATGTACGAAAAACAGGATGGCGTGACATATTCACACCTATGATGTGGTAACTAAGCAGATGGAATTTCAACAAATTAGAAGCACTGCAAGCTAGACACCATATGAAAGATGCAACCAATATCACTCTGCCAACTTAAAACTATCTGGCGTTTCAACAAATTAGAAGCAGTACATGCTAGAAATCACATGCAAGACGCAACCAATATCACAATGCCCACTTAATGGTGCCTCGTCATAAGAGATTGATGAGGGATACGCAAGAACGGTAGTCTGATGTAAGAACATGGTGTGATCAGATATAGTATGTTCTAGAAACAGGAACACGTGTCATATTCACAGGTATAATGTGTAAAGTAAGCAGATGCAATACAACAAAGTTGGAAGCAATGCAAGCTAGATATCATACGCAACATGCAACCACATATAATAGTGCCAAGTTAGAGAAAACACCTGTGATGGTGGAGTAGGGGAGATGTTCTCATCATTTACACAGCTACGTTGACTATCTAGCCTTGCGTTGTCTTAGAAATCTTGTTGGGAGGATGGCGGAGTAGAATCTATAGAGACCCTTCGTTTCAGTAGCTTGGAAGGACCACCATCATCTTATGCCTTACAAATTTCCTTCCGCTTTATTGATTTTGCATTGTGAAGTCAAACCGACAAGAAAAAGGAATAAAATTTTCTCGTCAGAACTCATTCATGCCTGATACTGATGAACACTACTCTGATGAAAGGCAAACTCATGATACGAGGATGGAATATGTACGAAAAACTGGACGGCATGACATATTCACACCTATCATGTGGAAACTAAGCAG
Source organism: Elymus sibiricus (assembly GCA_039707655.1). Taxonomy (NCBI): domain Eukaryota; kingdom Viridiplantae; phylum Streptophyta; class Magnoliopsida; order Poales; family Poaceae; genus Elymus; species Elymus sibiricus. The sequence goes on along the minus strand of CM077666.1, from coordinate 128,194,877 downwards.
AAGGCACTTCAACAAATTAGAAGCACTACAAGCTAGACAATATATGGAAGATGCAGCCTCTGCCAAGTTAAAACTGTCTCATCATAGGTGGCGTTCAACAAATTAGAAGCAGTACATGCTAGAAATCATATTCAAGACGCAACCAATATCACACAGCCAACTTAAAGGTGTCTCACCACAAGTGACTGGTGCAGGATGCACAAGAACAGTAGTTTGATGTAAGAACATGGTGTGATAGGCAGATGTAGTATGTACCAAAAACAGGAAGGCGTGTCATATTCACACGTATAATGTGTAAGCTAAGCAGATGCAGTTTACACTAATTAGAAGCAATACAAGCTAGACACCATATGCAACATGCAACCAGATATTACCCTGCCAAGTTAGAGCAATCACCTGGGATGGTGGAGTAGGGGAGCGGAGACTTGGAACTTGTAATGCACTAGCAGTACAAGGAGAATCTATAGAGATGGTCCCTTTACGTTGCTGCAGAGGACCACCATCATCGCCTTCCTTACTTTTTTCCATCCTCTTTTTTGATTTTGCCTTGTCAAGTCAAACCCACAAGAAAAAGGAATAAAATTTGCTCTTCAGAACTCATTGATGCATGATACTAATGAACACTACTTTGATGTAAGGAAACCGCATGATAGGAGGATGGAATATGTATGAAAAACAGGAAGGCGTGACATATTGACACCTATGATGTGTAAAGTGTAAACTAAGCAGAAGGCGTTTCAACTAATTAGAAGCAATGCAAGCTAGACACCATATGAAAGATGAAACCAATATCAATCTGCATAATTAAAAGGGTGGTCTCATCAGGGTATTTCAACAAATTAGAAGCAATACATGGCAACAGGCTATAAATCATATGCAACATGCAACGAATAAAGGTGTCTCATCGTAAGTGATTGATGCAGGATACACAAGAACGGTAGTTTCAAGTAAGAACAAGGTTAATAGATAGATCTAGAATGTACCAAAAACAGGAAGGCATGTCATATTCACAGGTATAATGTGCAAACTAAGCAGATGAAATTTAGCCTAAATAGAAGCAATACAAGCTAGACACCATATGCAACATGCAACCACATATCACACTGCCAAGTTAGAGCAAGCACCTGTGATGGTAGAGTAGGGGAAATGCGGTCCTCAACTATAGAGCTACGTTGAATATCTTCATCTAGACTTGATGTTTCTTGAGAATCATTTGGGGAGGATGAAACTGCACTCTTTATAAGAGTAGCACGTCTCATACTAACCCACGGGCGTGACTGTCTCATCATAAGTGATAGATGCAGGATACACAAGAACGGTAGTTTGATGTAAGAACATGGTGTGATAGGCAGACATAGTATGTACCAAAAACAGGAAGGCGTGTCATATTCACATGTATATTGTGTAAGCTAAGGAGATGCAATTTAACAAATTAGAAGCAATACAAGCTAGGCACCATATGCACATGCAACCAGATATCACACTGCCATGTTAGAGCAAGCACCTGGGGTTGTGGAGTAGGGGAGACGAGATTTGGAACTTGCACTGCAGTAGGAGTAGCAGGAGAATCTGCAGATATCATCTGTTTCGGTTGCTCCAGATGACGACCATCATCCCGTGCATTCATCCTTTTAGATTTTGCCTTGTCAAGTCAAACCCATAAGAAAAAGGAATGAAATTCGCTCTTCCAAATTCGTTGATGCATGATACTGATGAACACTACTTTTATGTAAGGCAACCACATTATAGGAGGATGGAATATGTATGAAAAATGCTAAGCAGAAGGCATTTGAACAAATTAGAAGCAATGCAAGCTAGACACCATATGAAAGATCCAACCAAAATAAATCTACCAAGTTGAAAGGGTCTCATCATAAGTGGCATTTCAACAAATTAGAGGCAGTACATGCTTGAAATGATATGCAAGATGCAACCAATATCACATTGTCAATTTGAAGGTGTCTCATCAGAAGTGATTGATGTGGGATACACAAGCAAAGTAGTTTCATGTAAGAACATGGTTAATAGAAAGACGTAGTATGTACCAAAAATAGGAATGCATGTCATATTCACAGGTATAATGTGTTAACTAAGAAGATGCAATTTACCCTAATTAGAAGCAATACAAGGTAGACACCATATGCAACATGAAACCACATATCACACAGCCAAGATAGAGCAAGCACCTGTGATGGTGGCGTAGGGGAATTACGGTCAACAACTACAGAGCTACGTTGACTATCTTCATCTAGCTTTGCTGTTTCTTGAGAATCATGTGGGGAGGATGAAAATGCACTCTTTAAAAGAGTAGCGCGTCTCACAGTAACCCACTGACGTGGCTGTCTCATCATAAGTGATTGATGAGGGATACACAAGAGCATTAGTTTGATGTAAGAACATGGTTAATACACAGATATAGTATGGACCAAAAACAGGAAGGAATGTCATTATCAAAGGTATAATGTATAAAGTAAGCAGATGCAATTTAACCAAATTGGAAGCAATACAAGATAGACACCATATGCAACATGCAACCACATATGACACCGCGAAGTTAAAGCAAGCACCTGGGATGGTGGTTCATGGCGAACGAGATCATCAACTGCAGAGCTACATTTACTGTCTGCATCTGCTAACACTGCACCCTTTAAAGCGCTTAAACGCTTCGGGCTTATGCACGAATTAGACTGGAGCGAATTCTCTCTTTTCTTTCGTGAATTTATCAACAGTGTGTCAGAGGCTGAAATACCCATGCATAAAAAAACAATAGTGAGAGTATGGGTGAAGTGTGTGCAGAAGCAGTGCACTGTAAAAGTAGCATATAGCAGGTGGGTGAAAAATAAATGACGGGAGACATATGGTAGCTCTAGAAATGCATGGCACATGAAATAATATTCTAGGATTTTGAAGTATGAGCACAGGGATGGCTGGGAAATTCAGCCATGCAGGTACTCCTCCAGCACACCACAAGATGTGGTCCTAGGAAAATAACAGTCGACTGAAAAAAAATAGGTCAGTCCATTTTTTCTGCACCGTCCAATGTACAAAGAATGGGCAGATGACCTTCATCTACCTCCAGCCAGTCAGTGTTGACGATCTTCCGTGAACCGCCAGCGACCACCGGCCCAGTCCCCTGCCTCCGCCCTCCTCTCGACCTCACCCCACCGCCGTGCTTGGCATGGCCCCCCGGCCATCCCTTTAAGCCCCGCTGACCTCCAGATCGGGCGCCAGCAGCTCCTGCGCCCCACACCCCTAAGATAAACACCGATGCACCGCTTCCCCGACGAACAGGCGGACTAGGTGCTCCACGCGCCTCAGCGGGTGCCGCTTCTTTTAATTGGGAATCAACTGACCCTGAATTGAAATCTAGGCGGGCGACGGACCTCTAGCTAAGGTGACATAGTAAATGGGGGGAAACCTTGTGCATGGCGAGTTACTTGAAACATTTAGTATCACGAAGAAGGTGAAGTAAGAAGCGGTCAACTAGTTTCCTTCGTGAGATGAATACCGTGTGAGCAGAGACGTAAGATTTGCACAAATTAGGGAAGAGGAGTACCAATTTCGGCTGGCAGTGCTGTGTCCTCCTGTTTTTTCAATGATCTTCTTGTGGTTCGCTGGAAACAAGATGTTGTGGAGGATGGTGGAGCCTTGGATGAACCCATGGCCAAGTTGTTGAGTGTGGTGCGGTGGCCGTCTGTCGGCCGCGGGGAAGCAGATCCGAGGCGGCGAACCACGACGTAGCGGGAACAGATCCGGTGAGGTGGACGGTTGCGACAGTGGAGCGGCAGCGGTGAGGTGCAGGACGGCGTGGTCGAAGTGGTTCGGGTACGGCGCACGTCGGCGTCGTGGAGGCAGCTCTGCCTCGGCTTCAGCTGCTAAGTCTTTGAGGGCATCATTGAGGTTGGGGTTGCGGTGGACGACGACGTCGGGGTACCGGTTCCGGCGTGATGGAGGAGGGCGGCGGTGGATCGGGCACGATGTGGTGGAGGACGAAGGAGGCTGGGGTTTCGCGGCTGGTGGAGAGGGCGTTTTGGCGCCCATGGAGTATGAATGGGGGGGAAAAGGAGGGAGGGAACCTAAGGGGGAACAATGTTTCGGTTTGGGACACGCTTGTTTGAAATTTGGGGAAAGTTACCAGCTTTGCCCCAATCTAAAATTTCGGACATATTGCGGGTCGGGGTAGGACGGTAATCTCAGGTGTCCCAAATAGTGGGCGGGATAAATTTCGGCCGAGCGCATGGGTGTTTAGGCGCCCACGGTGTATGAATGCTTCTCGGAGGCGGTTGACTGGCGCCTTGGTGGAGTAACAAACCTACCCCAGCTTAGACCTTTGGACATCGGGCCGATAGGCTACATGGGTCAGAGTCAAGACAGTGATTTCCTACCACCAAAAATTGGCCTCGCGCGGTTTCGGGCGACCAGAGGCTTATTTGGCGCTTCGTTTGATATTTGGGAGCAAAAGCATTAATGTTTACAGTTCTCTTGAATTGAACTTTCAGGATTTGTCAAACTTCAAAAATCTTGACTCTTGAAAATCCTAAAACTACGATTATTTTGTAATGGAGGGGCTACATTTGAATCTACATTGTACACGAGTATATATTAAAAAAAATGCAGCTTAGCTCAATTCATGCATGGTTCCAGATATAATCTCCTTGGTTGCAAAAAAATAGTTAGACATGCGTATGAGTATATAGCATGTTCAAACGCACAACAAAGATTGATGCCCCCTTTTAGATCTGATTTATAGATGCCATTATCTCGAATTCAAATAGTTGAATGCACTTCCTATGAATTCGAATCGTTGAAACCACTTTTATGTTGAATTCAACATGTATTCTATTTCGTAGCTAGCAATTTGGAATGTATCCATGTATGTGGCAAATGTATAAAGTGCTTGACACTGAGAACACGAAGTGCACTCATGTTTATATATGAATTGCAAAAGCCATGCATTGTCTGGATTTCAAACCACTCTCACTCTATGGATCAATAATGTGAAATAAACCCATACACATGCTCGAATTCAATAGAGTATGGGTGTTTGATAGACCAATGTTCGTTCATACGCAAATTGCAAAATTCATGATCCCATCCAAAAAATTTAATGCAATTTATATTTTAATTTAATGCGTAGAACCACCTTTTACGTGTGATGCACTATGCCTCGGCCCCTCCTCACACACGCGTTGTATATCTCTCTATCCTGACGCATAAGTGCACACACTTTATATACATCGGCATTTCTCTCTCACACATGCTCACACTCTCTCCCGTGGTGTCTCACGCACACACTCTCTATATATCTCCCCTCTCTCTCTTTCTCTTACTACTATCTATGACTCTCTTCACTAATCTCAGTTGAAAAACACTATTTCTCTCACATGCATATATACACACACGCACGGTCTCTGTTGGCCCTCTATATGCACATATATCCCCCTACGTGTCTCCCGCACACTGTCTTTAGGCCTCTCTCGCACACATTGCCCCCCCCACCTCTCTATTACTAGTTGGCAGATATGATTCCATCAAATCATTCGGTAGGATATCCCTGACAGTTAGGCTCGATGGTAATAAGAGGCAAAGTTTTACGCAAGTCCGGGCCCTTGCAGTTGAGGAAAAAGCCTACTCCTGGTACTATATATTTTATGACTGGGGTGTGTACAAAGTACACGTGAATACCAGCCATTGTGTCTGTGTGTATATACTATCGACGAACTAGCCCTGGGGCTTATATAACATACTCGGGCCTAGGGTTACAAATCATAGTCGGCGCTTCATCGGTGGGGATAGAGCCCTCCACGACTCTAGTAGCTTTGTCTTCTACGCCGAGTCCTCCATGGGTCTTCGTATAACGCGTCTCGGTCCGACCTATGTGGCGCAGGATGGAACCGACCTATGAGTCCTCATGTCGACCCACCACAACTAGAAATGATGTGCCCACCACACCCCACACACCATGGGCCACTAAGAAAATAAGCATCTACAATAGTACAAAGTTATACATGAAAGTAATTGCATGGTGCATGCATCCAATGACCTATGTCCCGTATTATGAATATTTATATTTTCTCCTAAAAAATTAGTCACAGGAAAGAGAAACGAAGGGCATATCTCTGTTTGTCTCCACCGCACACCCCCTCTCTCCTCACCACTTTCACGTACGCACACAAACTATCTCTCGGCCCTCTAAAAGTATGCCCCTGACACATTCACGCGTGAGGGTCACTGTATTTCAAGCGAAAGCACCATACGGTCACTAGACTTCAGAATATGCTCATTACGATCACCGTATACATACATTCTTGTGGTGATCATACGGTCTCTAGCTCACCGTACGTCTCCGTATTTTGTTGATGACACTGACGGTCATTGTATTTGAAGCGTGCTCCGTATTTTGTTGATGACACTTACGGTCATTGTATCTGAAGCGACAACACGCTATGGTGACTGGACTTCAGAATAAGCTCATTATGGTCACCATATACATTTTGTGGCGCAAACCAACCTATGGTTGGATGGTTAGGACACTGGTATCCCCAGCCCACCAGGGTTATAGTCCAGGTGCTCGCATTTATCCTAGATTAATTTCAGTATTTCCGGCGATGTGCGTTCAGTGGGAGGAGACGTTACCCTCAACTACGAGGTGCCTACGGCGACTTCGTAAAATCTCAAGATGATATGCCGGCTACCTCTCTCGAAGGTGCTCATAGGGGATAGGGTGTGCGTGTGTGCGTTCATAGGGGTGAGTGTATGCGCGTATATGTGAACGCTTGCGTCTGTACCGTGTTAAAAAAAATACATGTGGTGACTATACGGTCACTGGCTCGCCGTACAGGTCCGTAATTTGTTGATAACACAATCAATTGACCAGTCAAACGGTCCACGTGGCGCAACTAGTGTTACACCATCAGCGCACGTGACCATGGGGCCCAACTGTGAGCGCGTATATGAAAGAAAGAAACGGTAGCTAGCGTGTGTACTGTGTTCATGAAATACATTTTGTGGTGATCATTTGGTCACTGGCTCACCGTACAGCTCCGTAATTTGTTGATGACACGATCAATTGACCAGTCAAACGGTCCACGTTCATCATTGCACATTACCGTAGGGCCCACCTGTGAGGGTGTACATGAAAGACAGAAATGGTAATAAATTAGTGGTCGGTGGGGATTCGAAGTCGTGAGACCTGAGGTTGGCAGCCCGCGGGCCCTAACCAGAGCGGACAAGGTCGCTTTGTGATGATACACTAAGCCGGCCTTTTTAATTGCACGCACGCCCGAGCTACTATGGTGAATACAAACACATCACACATGCGCACAAGCACGCCCGCAACGCCCGAATGCACGCATTCAATACTCACACGTACACATGCACGCACGCAACACTCGAACGAACACACGCACGCATGCAACACTGACACGTACACATGCATGCACGAACACACGCACGCACGCACGCACGCACGGAGCACTCACTCATACACATGCACGCACGCAACACTCACACGCCTGAAATGCCTGCTTCTCACCGCCCTGGCCGCGATTCCTGCCCGGCGCCAGCTGCCCGCATTCATGCGGAACCGGCTCTTCTACCGTGCGCTGCCTGTGTTGGGTCACTGACATGCAGGCCAGGTACCCAACGGGCCCGCACGTCAGACGATCTGGTCCAGGGCGCCACCCGCTGCACGCCCGGCTGAACACTGCTCCTTGCCACATTCAAACGCCTCCATGAAACCGATGTGGAAGCCGAGAAACACACTCCGGCCACACGTCCGTTCATGACCGAGCCGGCATTAAACGCAACGCCGGCCGAGCTCCTCCCGTCCGTCCTCTATTTAATCTTCTATTTAAACGAGGCCCGACGCCGGCCAGAATTGCACACCTCCGCCGCTCCACTATATCTCCTCCTTCTCCATTTGCTCCACTCTTTACAATGGCTTATGAAGAGTAGTTATCTGGCATACAAGCCGGCGGGGTGGCCCGCCGAGCCCGGCGGATATGAGCTATGCAGCTCGCTGATCCACCTCCCTCGCCCCGCCCGACGTAGCCAGTTGCTGCCCCAAGCCGGCGCGTGGTTCAGCAACTCGCCGCTCCAGGCCAGCTCGACGAGGAGCGGCGAGTTGCTCCACGCCGGCACAGCGCGGAGCACGGGCGTCGTTGCCGCCGTCCACGACGCCGCCTCGTACCGCGCCTCCTGTGTCTGTGGCCGTGACTCCCGTGCCCGCGGTCGCACCATGCAGGCAGAGACAGAAGCCGGGTGCGCAGAGAGTGATGAGTCGGTGGCCAGCGCCTCCGCGTCCGCCGCCATCATCGAGGAGAAGTAGGACACGGGAGGCCGCCGCCGCTTGGGTCCCATGAAGGCCACCACCGAGGCGACGCCGGCGAACACAACTGGTGTCTTGCCGGGCATTCTGTTGCGAGGACCTTTGTCGACCCCGCATGGGCTCCACGGAAGCGGAGAAGCCCCCTTCGACTCCATCTTAGGCATCAGCCAAGGATTTCACTCAGTTGAGCGGTGGGGAAGCGAGCCGTCCTTTGCGCTGAAGCATATACATCCGGGGCTCCCGGCAGTCCGGTGATCTTGCTGCCGGACACGAGGAAGACAAAGGGATCCGCGGGCGACCATTTAGACTAGGTATTATTATACCTGTCCAGTTCAGGAGTAGTACCGCTTAGTTGATTTATAAATGTAATGAAATCCGTCATGTTTATACGAAAATCCGGTATTTTATTTGAATTCCGTCATTATTTACATGAAATATCGCCGTGTTTGCACGAATTTCGTCCGGTTGGTTGAGGTGTTGTCAGAATGTGTGCGGATACGGTTGAATGGCGTAATTTGTGGGTCGCTGTTGGAGATGTGCCCTTCGGTCTGCGGCCGGCTCGGGCGGCAAGGTTGGACAAATAAAAATCAGCTCGTGTGAGCTCCTATCCGACGCGCGCGTTGGAGGAGCACCCGAGCTCTACTCGTTCATCGGTGGCAAAGGCACGGGTGGACAAAAGGCTCGCCAATATTTTGGCTACCTCGGGAAAGATCCAAACAACTCCTTCCAGCCCCACCCCTCCCAGCACATTCAAATCCCTCGTTCGCCGTCTTTTCAGGGATATTTTGCTGTGTGAAAATAAATTTAAATATGAACGAATAATCGGTGTCCGCGGTCTTCTGCCGGGACACGGTTGGATGGCCTCATAGTAGTAGTGTAGTAGTAGTACAGTGGTAGGAGTAGTACAGTGTAGAGTATAGTACGAGTCTCATCTGACACCAATTTCCTTGGAGTCCGTGCTACAGCAAGCTACCCTAGGCTATGTTACTAGTAGTAGTAGTACTCCACCTCCATAGTACGTAGTAAGTCGCTCAACCTTGGTCCTGTTTGGATACTCTAACTTAGCTAGAGGTTAGAGTTAGTTTCTAGCTCATGACTAACCCTGAACTAACTTTAGCCAAAGAGGTGTTTGGATGACAGGGTTAGATTGACAATAAATGCCCCAGGAGAACTAGCTCCAATTAGCATCTCTTGGGTGGGATAGTTTTTTTAGGTGGGTTAGATGCAACTAGCTCAAACTAGCCCTCATGTTTGGATACTTTAGGGCTATTTGAGGCCAAACTAGCTCAAACTAACTCTAACCCATGGATCCAAATAGGGGCCTTACTTATTTGCTTGTTTCCCTTCCTGCCTCGTTGTTCTTCCCCATGCAGCCAGAAAAAATGAGGTCGTGTGAATAGCAATTGATTACCCGTGTTGATTTTTTTTTGCGAAATGATTACTCGTGTTGATGGCTGCATGTGTCTAGGCCAATGCATGTACTTTTTGCTTGGTGCTCGTTGGGCAATCCGAGCAGAAAAAAGCACGGGGTACTACTTCTGCGTGCCGGACCGACCTTGTGGGGGTACCTCTGTCCTGATTTATTGTTCCACATCGTATTTTGTGTCAATTTTGACCATGTATTTAACTAAAGAAATGTTATTGCATGTCACAAAAATCTATATCATTGAAAACTATGTTCAAATACGAATCCAGCGATATAATTTTTCTTGACATGCGCTAACATTTTGTCAATTAAATCTTTGGTAAAAATTTAGCACAAATTACAAACATTCAAGCATTTCATCACATCTTTCTCTCGCTCTATCTGTCGAACAGACTGTGCCAAAGTCCCCTGCGTACCGCGCGGGAAAAGACCCGCCCTCGCCTCTTTTAGTCGGGGTTTGTATCGATGGATCGGGTGAAGTAGCAATAACCAAGCCGTGTCTTGTACTCCTCCGTCGTACTAAGAGTGGAGACGGTCGCTTTCATAAATGTTCTACTTCCTCTCGCCGACATGTGGGACATATAGCAACCGGATCCGCGTGTCATGCACCAAATGACGGTGCAGAATAGCAGGGGAGTCGCACCCCAGTCATAGCGCCATAGTAGTAGTAGTAATGAGCAATGAGATGTCAAATCACAAAGCCGCACCTTTCCCGTAGATGGGCCAAGCAACCATTATTTCACACTTCGCTGAATTCGCTTCTCCATCATCTCCTTCAAGAAAACCACATAGGAGTATTGCTTCTGCCATTGTTCTGCCTCAGGAGGGACGCGCGTGGGCTTGGTAATACATCATAACACATGGGACCGCATGACAGGCCATGCCCCCCCGCCCACCGCTCGTTAAAATCACCTCATTTTTACTAATCTGGATACTATCTTTAGATCAATATAGTCGGGATTCACAAGGAGCAAACCAAGTGGGTCATCCACCGTGTTGTTCCACGTGCGATGCACCAAATTACAGTTCGGAGCAGATGTTGGACTTGGAGGCACCCCGGTCGTAATGTCGCAGTGACATAGTAGTAAATGAGCGATGATGGGTCAAATCACAAAGCTGGACGGATGAAGCAACCATCATTTCACTCTAGGGTGCAGGAGCATAAAGAAAAAAGGAAAGCAATGTTGCGTGTGGCAGCTACCTAGGGCGCCCTACGGTAGGAGCCTCCACTACAAATCCGCTTCTCCCTCGTCCTCATGAAGAAAACCGATGATGCGTGCGGCGGGTAGGGTTTCTAGGAGTACTACGGCGTGCGGGGCCCACGCCGTAGTAAACGGGAGAGGGATTGAGTTGGAGTCGATGCTTTAATGCGGGTGGGCCACTCGGTTTTATGGGAATGAGGCAGAATTTTGGGTTCGGGGAGCAGTGGAGATATACGTACAAAAAATTGTGGACGTAGTAGGTTCGACCGAAAGGCAATGACGCATGGGACCCGCGTTTTGATATACCGGCGGCCGCTTGAAATTTGCTACTCAAAATAATGCATAAAAGTTCCTCCAAAAACATCTATAACTAATGGGAAGTGAATGTATGCTTAAAATGAAAATAAAATAAAAAGGGTAATAAAAAGAAGAAAAAATGAATTACAGTTAAAAGAATACATTTCTAACAAAAATGTGAATGTGAACTCAATCTGTGTGCACGTGACCAACACATATATTGTCAATACAAAATCTAATGCAAAAAATAACTTATGAGTAACATGCACGAATGGATGATGTGGTGCTTGCATGCATAGAGTACAAAAACAATGTGATTTATGACTTGCATGCATGACGTGTTCATGTGCCATAGTTGCATGTCCAGGAAAAAAGCTAGTGGGTTGTACTAGCTATTTAGGAATAGATAGAAGATGTATATATGGAATTTGTAGGGAAAGAGAATGCATGTATCTCAATTCCTAAGAGTAGGGATTGGAAAAGAGATGTCATTTGGTTCACATCATAGGAACTTTTCTATTGAATCTAGAGATGACATGTATCTCAATCCCTAAGAGTAGGGATTGGAATAGAGATATCATTTGGTTCACATCATAAGAACTTTTCTATTGAATCTAGAGATGACATGTATCTCAATTCCAAAGAGTAGGGATTGGAAAAGAGATGTCATTTGGTTCACATCATAGGAACTTTTCTATTGAATCTAGAGATGACATGTATCTAAATTCCAATGAGTAGGGATTGGAAAAGAGATGTCATTTGGTTCACATCATAGGAACTTTTCTATTGAATTATTCTAGGCTAATGTTTATTTTCCTTTGAAATTGTGGGAGTATAGGAATCCATTCATATGAACCAAGTAGCTCTAAAGCTATAAAAATCATATCATGTTTATTTTCCTTTGAAATGTGGAGTATAGGAATCTATTCCTATGAACCAATTGGCTCTAAAGGAAAAATTCCTATAAAAATCATATCATATAGAGTTCCTACGATATTCCTCCACACCAAAGGATGGTTGAAATTGCTGCAGGTGATACGACGGTCTTTCTTTGTACACTCCTCCCCCATCTCTATAGTTACCTCTCGATGTTGAATGAAATGATATATACTGGGTATTCTATATATGCATTTTGTTCTACAAAAACTCGGTAAAAGTTTGGGAGGTTCGAATTTTCTGTCAAGCTATATGCACTACATTTCGGAACGGAGGAAGGAGCATACGGCAGTTGCTAACACTCACGTGGAAGATTTGTGTGTCAGAGGAGTGCGTGTTCTGTTAAATGCCATGGCAAAACTGACACCGTCGGATGCCGATCTGACGGTTCTTTCGGCGTTCGTCAGGAAACGGCTTGTGGCGAACGTTTGTCAGATATGATTTACAGACCCATGCATTGCATTGATACGTGCCCCCCTCTCTCTCACGCACACACACACCCTCACGAGTCACGACTTTCCCGAGTCCTCTCGCACCCACCGTCTATCTATAGGTAGACGTCACACACATATGTGCTCTTCACACCCTACCCTCAGAACTTCTGAAAAATAAAAGACGTCGCACACCTTCTTTTTTAACTCACACGTCACACACTTGTACTACTACTCTTGTGGCGAACGTTCTTTGGGCGTAGTATATTGCACTCTCACGAAGAGAAGCGGTGCACGCACGCACTAGTTCTCTCACACCCACGCGCGGGTACACGTAGGAGCGCATTTTTTTTGAAGCTGGGAGCGCATTTGTATACAAAGAGGCATCCCAATTGACATTTTGATTCGTCTAGTTTTCAACTTCATGGAGGTGGGGACCACACGTGAACGATACGTACAGTACATAGTGATGGGGATATGTACCTAGGGTAGGGTCATAGGCCTGACCTACATGCCCTACCTAAGGACACTGCCCCAGAAAGCTTAAGAGCTACAAGGAAGTTTCCGACTGAAATCGCCAAGACATACAAGTCACTCGACAATATACACTTGGAGGTACCTTTCACTCGACGCTTACCTTTCACTCGGAAGGACCAGAAGACAGTCGACCACAGAAGCCCAGAAGTCACCCCAGGGAGGCTAACGGGCAAGCGTTCATCAAGACCATTAATAGCATTTATGTTGTACGTTACCAGTAACGTACGTCTTTATAGCCACGATCTGACCCTTAGAAGGCCGGACACTTATGAGGGGCAGTGCACTCTATATAAGCCGCCCCTCCCCTCTGGCACAAGGGTTCGCACCCCCTGTAACGATACTCCTATTACACTCGACAAAGAGCTCCCGAGCACCTGAGACGTAGGGCTATTACCTCCATGAGAGGGGCCTGAACTCATACATCTGTGTGTACACCCTCGCCGTAGCTAGGACTCTGCCCTCTCCTTACGTACCCCTACCTTCTACTGTCAGACTCGTTCCCACGACAGTTGGTGCCCACCGTGGGGCAGGCGTCTAAGCGACTTCCGGCGAGGTTGCATTTTTTTTCTCCTTTGTCATGTCTTCCGGCGGTGATTTGTTCCTGGGCCACGAGATTCGTCTCGGAGCGCTCACCTTCATCGCCGACGATTCGGCATGGCTCCGGGAGGCGCCTCTGAACGTTGAGGCGCTCCCGAGTCGCGGGGCAACGCACTTCTGCGCAAGCTCCTGTGGTGTTCTTCTACTTCAGTCGTCGACTCCGTACGTGTCGGACCTCCATGCTGTTCATCGCCGCAAGCGATCCGGTCGTTTGCGGCTACAGCGTTGGGTGCGACATGCGGCGGCCCGCCAGGCTTCGTCCCCGCAGATTGCGGCCATCGAGCCCGCTGAGTCACTTTATGGCGTGTTCGACTCGGCGTCAGATCGGTCTGACGTTCCCTCCGAGTGTGAGAGATCCGATCCTGCGGCTGAAGTTCTTATGGCTGGCTCTCATCAGAGTCCGCCACCTGGCTTCAACCACGCTAGGCGCGAGATTGGTGGAACGTCGAATGATCAGCAGCGCCGGGATGAGGATGTTCTCCATACTCCCATCGTCGGCACGACTACTGAGGCCCAGGCCATGGAGGCTACTCGCCTTCGACTCAAAGAGATGCAGGAAGCACTCAACGAGCGCGCTCGACAGCGTCCACCGCATCCCAATCGACATCAGCGACAGTTGTTTCCGAGTGGATCTCGGAATAACGTCGAGGTATTCCATACTCCAGTCTTGAATGTTGCAGCTGCTGCTAGGATTGCAGATTCTATCCAGCCGTCTCAGTCAGAGGCTGGTAGAGGTTTGCAGCAGATCAAAACGTTGCTTGAGGCAGTGCAACAGCAGAATGCGGCTGTTTCTCAGTCACAGAACAGATTACATAGCAATTCGCCCGGGGCGGAGACAGTTCAGTCGGCCCACAGCCCTGGGTCACCTCTGCGCCACAGAGGCGGAGGTTACCGTGAAGATCGGTACAGAGATCAGAGGCGAGATCAGCTTGCTCCCCGTTATCACCGTGATGACCGCCGTCGAGTGCTTTCTCCTCCGCGGAGTGGTTCATATGTGCCCCGGCACAATGATGATAGGCACCCGTTCGGTGATGAGCGGAATCCTAGATTTGACGCAAGGGATGTCCTTGCTCAAAGGCGGGTCGACAGAGGCAGAGCCCACAGAGATGGTTATAACGGAGACTATCCGAGTGGAAGCAGTGCTGTTGTTTCTGGGCCCGAGTGTTTTAGCAGAGCCATTCGCTCTGCAGAAATTCCCCCTAACTTCAGGTTAGCGGCTGGAATTAGCAAGTTTTCTGGCGAGTCAAAGCCCGAGACATGGTTAGATGATTACCGAGTGGCTGTGCAGATTGGTGGAGGAAACGACAACATAGCCATGAAGCATTTGTCCCTGATGTTAGATGGTTCGGCCAGAGCTTGGTTGAATCGTTTGGCTCCCTCTAGCATCTATTGCTGGGAGGATTTGGCCCGAGTGTTTATCAGAACCTTTGAAGGCACCTGTAAACGTCCGGCTGGTTTGATTGATTTGCAGCATTGTGTTCAGAAGCCCAATGACACCTTGCGAGACTACAACCCTGCATCACACGGTGGAGAATGTTTCCGAACACCAGGCTGTTTGTGCTTTCAAGGTTGGTGTTAGATACAGAGAGCTCTATCTGAAATTTGGTCGCACTGGTGATATTTCTCTGAGCAAGATGATGGAGATTGCCACTCGGTACGCCAATGGTGAAGAAGAGGACCACCTCCGAAGCGGTAAAGTAAAAATAGTCAACAATGACGCAGGCGGAAATTCCAATCGGAAGCAGAAGCGCAAGGCTGATCCCCCTGCTCCGGCAGAAGCGGCCGCTCTGGCGGCACAGGCCAAAAATAAAGGAAAATCCAAAGCTAAGTTCACCCCCAAGAAGTCAAAGAATCAGTCGGGTACAGATGTTATGGATTTACCGTGTGCAATCCACACGAGGAAAGATGAAGAGGGCAATTTAATATTGCCAAAGCATACCACTCGACAGTGCCGTTTGCTGATCCAACAATTCAAAGAGAGTCAGTCGAGTGAAAAAGACCCTGAAAAGGAGGATGAAGAAGATAAAGAAGAGTTTCCTGAGGTCAATGCCACTCTGATGATTTTTGCTGATGTTGAGAGCAAGAGTCGACTGAAAGTTATCAACAGGGAGGTTAACATGGCGGTTCCCTCTACCCCCACATATCTCAAGTGGTCTCAGACTGCTATCACGTTTGATCAGTCAGATCACCCTGCGCATATCGCTACCCCCGGGTGGCAAGCGTTGGTGGTGGACCCAGTTGTGGGGGGCACTCGACTCCGCAAGGTTTTGATGGACGGTGGGAGCGGTCTGAACATCCTATATGCAGATACCCTCAAGGGGATGGGCATTCCGATGTCCCGACTCAGTGAAAGCAACATGCAGTTCAATGGCGTCATCCCTGGGAAAAAGGCCCGTTCACTCGGTCAAATAGCGTTGGATGTTGTGTTTGGTGACAATAAGCATTTTCGCAAGGAAAAATTGACATTTGAGGTGGTGGACTTCCAGAGCGCATACCATGCCATCCTTGGTCGTCCGGCTTACGCCCGTTTCATGGCCCGTCCATGTTATGTGTATCTCAAGATGAAGATGCCCGGACCCAAGGGTGTGATCACAGCCACTGGCAATCGACAGAGGGCTGAGGAGTGCCTTCAGCAGGGCTCCAAGATCGCCGATCATCAGATGGCTATGGTTGAATTGGAAGAATACAAGAAAAACGCTGATCCTTCCGACCTGTTGCGTGCTAAGAAGCCCGCTTCTGAGTCAGCCTTTCAGTCGGCAGGAGAAGTGAAGAAAGTGAACATTCACCCGACAGATCCAACTGCTGCCCCGACCAACATCTCGACAACACTCGACAGCAAATAGGAAGCCGAGCTCATCCAGTTCCTCCGTGAGAACTGGGACATCTTCGCATGGAAGCCTGCTGACATGCCTGGTGTACCTAGGGAACTGGCTGAGCACCAGTTGAGAGTTGACCCGAAGGCCAAGCCTGTGAAGGAGCATTTGCGTCGGTCGGCAACGGAGAAGCGAAAAGCAATCGGCCAGGAGGTGGCTCGTCTCTTGGCGGCTAAGTTCATACGTGAGATTTACCACTCCGAGTGGTTATCGAACGTCGTTATGGTCCCTAAGAAGGACAAGTCACTCCGCATGTGTTTGATTTCAAACATATCAATCGGGTCAGCCCGAAAGATCATTTTCCACTCCCCCGCATTGATCAGATTGTCAACTCAACTGCGGGGTGTGAGCGTCTATCTTTTCTGGATGCTTACTCTAGTTACCATCAGATCCGTCTGTTTGGTCCGGATGAAATAAAGACAACCTTCGTCACCCCTTTCGGGTGTTTCTATTATATCACCATGCCTTTTGGTTTGAAGAACGCTGGCGCTACTTTCATGCGCATGATTCAAAAATGTTTACTCGATCAGATTCCTCGGAATGTTGAAGCGTACATGGATGACATTGTCGTCAAGTCTCGCAAAGGTTCCGACCTGTTGTCTGACTTAGCTGAAACATTCGCCAATCTGAGGAGATATGATATCAAGCTAAATCCGACTAAGTGCACTTTCGGTGTTCCTGGCGGCAAATTACTTGGTTTTCTCGTTTCTGAAAAGGGAATCGATGTTAATCCTGAAAAGATCGGTGCCATCACCCGAATGAAAAGCCCTGAGCGTGTGCACGATGTCCAGAAGCTCACAGGTTGCTTGGCAGCATTGAGTCGATTCATTTCTCGTCTCGGTGAAAAGGCATTGCCTTTATACCGACTGATGAAGAAGTTTGATACATTCGAGTGGACTCCTGAAGCTGAAGCTGCGTTTGTCGAGCTCAAAGCTCTGCTTTCCACCCAGCCGGTGCTTGCTGCTCCGCACAGTAAGGAGCCATTGCTATTGTACATAGCGGCTACTAATCAGGTCGTCAGTACAGTTCTCATTGTCGAGAGGGAAGAGGAAGGTAAAGCTTACAAAGTCCAGCGTCCTGTTTTTTACGTCTCTGAAGTGTGGACTCCTTCAAAGCAAAGATATCCACATTACCAGAAGCTCGTGTACGGTATATATCTGTCAGCTAAGAAGGTGGCACATTATTTTCAAGATCACTCAATTTCAGTCGTCAGTGATGCTCCATTATCTGAAATTCTCCACAATCGAGATGCGACCGGTCGAGTGGCCAAATGGGCTATTGAGCTCCTCTATTTTGACATTAAGTTTGAAGCAAAGAAAGCAATCAAGTCTCAAGCCCTCGTTGATTTCCTGGCCGAGTGGACTGAACAGCAGCAGCTGATCCAAGTTTACTCGGCACACTGGACCATGTTCTTTGATGGCTCGAAGATGCTGAATGGGTCTGGTGCTGGCGTAGTACTGGTGTCCCCAAAAGGCGACAAACTCAGTTACGTCTTGCAGATTCACTTTGATTCCTCCAACAATGAAGCTGAATATGAAGCACTCTTGTATGGGTTGCGTATGGTCATTTCACTCAGCATCCGGTGCCTGATGGTATATGGCGACTCTGATTTGGTGGTCAATCAAGTGATGAAAGAGTGGGATGTCAGGAACCCCGCTATGACTAGATACTGCAATGCAGTAAGGAAACTCGAGAAGAAATTCGAAGGCTTGGAACTCCATCATGTTCCTCGAGTGAAGAATCAAGCAGCTGATGAGCTGGCAAAGATTGGATCCACTCGGAAGCCTGTCCCCAGCAATGTATTTCTCGAGCACCTTCATTCTCCTTCGGTGCAGGAAGATCCTTTCACTGAAGAGCCCCCGCAAGCAAAGAGCGCCTCAGATCCGACTGAAGTCGACGTCCCAGCAGTTATTGATCTGGTTATGGAGATTTTAGTAACCACGCCCGACTGGACTGTACCCTATATTGCGTACATTCTTAGGAGAGAACTCCCAGATGATGAAGATGAAGCTCGACAGATAGTCCGCAGATCCAAGGCTTTTACTGTTATGGACGGACAACTCTACAGAGAAAGTGTGACTAGAGTGACTCAGCGGTGTATTTCTCCTGAAGAAGGTCGACTGATTTTGGAGGAGATTCACTCGGGAACTTGTGGTCATCATGCGTCCTCTAGGACGATTGTCGCCAAAGCTTACCGAGCGGGTTTCTTCTGGCCACGCGCCAATGAGATGGCTAAAGATATAGTCGATCACTGCGAAGGATGCCAGTTTTATTCGAACCTGTCACACAAACCTGCGTCTGCCTTGAAGACTATTCCACTCGTCTGGCCGTTTGCTGTATGGGGTTTGGATATGGTTGGACCCCTTAGAACAGGCCAGAGTGGATTCACTCACTTACTGGTTGCAGTCGACAAGTTCACTAAGTGGATTGAAGCTAAACCCATCAAGAAGCTGAACGCCCGCACTGCTATCAAATTCATGAAAGAGATAATATTCCGGTATGGAGGCCCCCACAGTATCATTACAGACAACGGCTCTAATTTTGACTCGGAAGAGTTCAGATACTTTTGCTCCTCTCAAGGCACTCGGGTGGACTACGCGTCCGTTGCACACCCCCAGTCTAACGGTCAAGCTGAGCGAGCGAACGGTCTTATCCTCCAAGGACTGAAGCCTCGGCTCATGCGAGATCTTGATCATGCTGCTGGAGCTTGGGTCACTGAATTGCCGTCTGTTCTGTGGGGCTTGAGGACGACTCCAAACCGGTCGACTGGACGCACTCCTTTCTTCCTTGTGTATGGAGCTGAAGCCGTTTTGCCAAGTGACGTCCTTCACAATTCCCCCCGAGTGGATCTATACTCTGAAGACGAAGCTGAGCAAGCTAGACAAGATGGTGTGGATCTCCTAGAGGAAGAATGAGAGATGGCCCTGATCCGGTCGACTGTATATCAACAAGACCTTCGCCGCTTCCATGTGAGACACGTCAAGAGCCGTTCATTCCACGAAGGTGATCTGGTGCTCCGAGTGGATCAGCAGCGGCCCCACATGTTGGCCCCAGCGTGGGAAGGCCCATTCATCGTCACCAAGGTGCTGAACAATGGAGCGTACCATCTTTTCAACATGAAGAAGAATATTGATGAGCCACGTGCCTGGAACGCGGATTTGCTTCGACGCTTTTATACTTGACGACTGAGTTGTTTTGATGTAATAAGAGTGCTCCAGACGATGTCGTTTGTTAAGTTATGACTTCCGCAGTCTATTGTCGATTCCGATCGCACAATTTCGCCTAAGTTCAAAAAACTTCTCCGAGTGAAGAGCAACCCTCTTGCCGGGGGGCTTAGCTGCGAATCCGTTTCGCCTAAGTTAAAAACCCTTCCGAGTGTATAACATTCAATACACTCGGAGACTTAGCCGCGAACCAGTCTTCGCCTAAGTTTAGAAAACTTCCCCGAGTGAAGAGCAACCCTATTGTTCGGGGGCTTAGCTGCGAACCCGGTTCGCCTAAGTTAAAAACCCTTCCGAGTGTATAACATTCAATACACTCGGGGGCTTAGCTGCGAACCCGTTTCGCCTAAGTTAAAAACCCTTCCGAGTGTATAACATTCAATACACTCGGGGGCTTAGCTGCGAACCCGTTTCGCCTAAGTTAAAAACCCTTCCGAGTGTATAACATTCAATACACTCGGAGACTTAGCCCCGAACCAGTCTTCGCCTAAGTTCAGAAAACTTCTCCGAGTGAAGAGCAACCCTCTTGCTCGGGGGCTTAGCTGCGAATCCGTTTCGCCTAGGTTAAAAACCCTTCCGAGTGTATAACATTCAATACACTCGGAGACTTAGCCGCGAACCAGTCTTTGCCTAAGTTCAGAAAACTTCTCCGAGGGAAGAGCAACCCTCTTGCTCGGGGGCTTAGCTGTGAACCAGTTTTCACCTAAGTTAGAAAATCCTTCCGAGTGTAAGGTATTCCTAACACTCGGAACTTAGCTGCGAACCAGTCTTCGCCTAAGTCCTAAATTCAGCCAAGCAAAATGTCGGAAAGCAAAATGCGAGTAAGACTAGAATCTCTAGCGCAGCAAAAACTTGTTCGCGCAAAGGGAAGTTCTCAGGCTTAAGGCCTGAACGAAGTTTTAATCGGTTACACCATCACTCGGCATACCGAGGCAAATAAAGTTTTAACTGAAAGCAACATACTTCTTCAAGCTCCGGTAGGGCTTGAAGGCTCGACAAAGGTATCCAGGTCAATTCCGTCGGCGATCCAAGTAGCTGCTTCGATGAAAGTCTCCATGAAATCTTCAAATTGAAGTTTCTTTGTGTTGATCACTCGGAGGGCCTTCAGTTTGTCCTCCCTGGCCTCCTTGCAATGGACCCTAACGAGTGAAAGTGCCACATCGGCACCACAACGGGCAGCGGACTTCTTCCACGCCTGCACTCGACTTGGAATTTCATTGAGGCGAGTCATCATATACTCGAGGTCAGTGTAGAGGGGGTCTTCAGGCCACAGTTCCTTGTCGACTTTCTCGAATGCAGCCCTCAGCCGAGAAACATATCCCTGTACATTCTTAAGACGAGCTTCGAGTCGAAACATATCCATGGCCACGGCGTCTCCGACGAGTGACTTCGTGGGGTCCAGATTGGGCTCGATTTCTTCGGTTTCCTTCTCAAAGTCTCGACAGAATTTTGCGTGAAGAGAAAGGGAAAAGGTGATCACAATGCCGTTCTGAGGAAATCAAAGAAATTCATTCGACAGAAGAAAGTCACCTTCAAGCATGCTGAACATTTTATTCGCAAAGTCTCCTAAGTGTTTTTCCAGAGCACTCTTTCCCTTGGTCTGCACTTCAAGTTTTTTGATCCAGTCGGATCGTTCCTGCTTGAGTTTGGCGTTCTCTTCTTCCAGTTTACTGGCTGCAGCAAGTTTCTTCTCAGCAGCTTCAGTTTTCTCCTTCGCTTCCTTCTGAGCATCAGCAAGTGATTTGTCCTTGTCCTCGAGCGCCTTCTTCATGGTATCTAAAGAAATAACATTGTTGAGTCGTGCTCGGAGACGACGGTTCTCATCACGTACGTCTGTTCAAGTGGATTCACTCGGTTCAAAGGATGGGAGATGAAAGTGATAATGCAATTGATCGACAAAGATTACCTCCCAAAGTCTTCAATTCGGTCTGTGCATGGTCCAGGTTGTTGTTCGTCAGCTCCAGATCCAGCAGAAGTCGATTCTTTCCCTTCTCCAGCTCGACGTACTTGGTCCCGAGCTCACAGGCTTTCTGAAATCAACAAGGAAGGGGTTCAGTCGACATGGATATTTCTCTACTCCCGAGTGGAAAAGTACAAGTGCAGTCGACTGAAAGACAGCCCGCCGCCCACCCCACAACCCTATACACCGTCATATCATGGTTGATGGAAATGATGTCCATGAAACCTGCAGAATGGTTCTTAAGACTACTGCCAATCGTCAACGATCGACAGTAGTCTCGGGGACTACACCCAGTGGGTGCACTCAGCGTGCCCCCACTGGATACAAAAACACTCGACCAGGTCTGGCCTGTCAGAGTATAAACAAAGAAGCAAGCAAGCGAACATTGTCTCTATCAGACCCCCGCCGATACAAGCACTCGACGGCGGTCTCGGGGACTACACCCAGTGGGTGCACTCAGCGTGCCCCCACTGGACCTACTATCACTTGACCAGGTCCGTCCTGTCGAGTGACAAGCAACTTTCAAATCAATTCTAAGACCCCTGCCGATGCCTTCGTCATTCGACAGCGGTCTCGGGGACTACACCCAGTGGGTACACTCAGCGTGCCCCCACTGGACCAGAAACTACCTGATCTACTTGCGAAGAAAACACCTAGTGGGTGTAAAATCAAGATGGACAGGAATTCAATCAGAAATGAACTTACAATAGCACTTACTCGGACGTTGGCTTGAAGCACTGAGCTGGCATCATAGGCTAACTTGCTGGCTTCATACGCCTCCTTTGTTCGCAGCATCATCTGCCCAACCTGAATCATGGCTTCCTTGGCAGCTCCAGTTTGGTCCTCCGGGACGTGATACAAAGGGTATGCGGGCGTCGAATGAGTTGGTGTTGCAACTGAGGCAGCAGGAGGTGCTTCAGATTGTCCAATAGGTGCTGAAGCCACCAGAATTGAAGTGGCTGGCGGAGCACTCGATAGCGGGGCCACAAGGGCTGGAGGTGTCGCAGGAGTCGACCCATGGGGCGTCTGTCCTGACGATGTTCTCCGAGTGCGTACGTGTGGAGCCTCCAGAGGCACAACTTCATCTTGCGTTCCTCACTGCAGCTCCTCGTCATCTTCCAGTTCGATGACTTCGTCAGCTATCAATCGGCAATTTTAATCAAGTCACTCGATGATTATTCTTCAAAAAACAGAGTAGAGTGTGGGTTTGTTATACCTCGTTGGGAGGTGGCCGCATCAGGAGTGTCCACTTCCATATGGTCCCCATCATTTCGCTGGGGCGACGTCACAGAGGTAGCAGCTCTGGCGGATAAACTCCACTCGGTCAGCAGAGACATGAAGTGCCACAATCACAATTGCGGGAAAATAAACACTCACGTTGAGGCAACAGGCACAACAATCTTGATACGAGGCAGGGCCTTCCGAGGTTTTGGCGCGTCCGGCTTGAGTTGTTTCGCAGCTTTTTCTGTCGACCCTGATGTTGCGGCACGGTCACGCTTTGGGTTCCTTGTGCTCGACGCCACAGTTTTGCTCGGAGCAACTTCTGGGTCTTCTTGCTGCTTGGTGCGACGCACGGTGCGCAGAGGGACCTGAGCTTCCACCTCGCATTCCTCCAGGTCGTCATCGCTGCTCTCGCTGTCGTTGGCATAATCGCCGTCTGCGCTGTCATCTACGCTCCCTTCTTCTTCGTCAGGCTGTTCTCCGTTTGGCACGGGCGAGTACATGTTTGTAAATTCCTGCAAGATACAAGCTTCAAAGTCAGTCGACTGAAGATCCAGTTACTCGACAAATATTAAAACAATCGACAGAGGTATAACTCACCAGGTTCTTTGGTGGGTTCAAAGCAGAAAAGGGTGGAATTCGCTTGGCTCCCTCGGGATTATCACAGGCTCCGGTGATGCTCCTGAGCCACTGAGAAACGGTCTCGTCAGAAACTTCTTCAGGATGAGTCCAAGTGGTATCCTCAGGGCCCGAGTAATGCCACATGGTGTGATCCCGGTCTTGGAGAGGCTGGATCCGTCGACTGAGAAACGTTTCAAGGAGATCCAAGCCAGTCACTCCGCTGCGGATGAGATCAGATACAGCGTTCACTAGGATCCCTACCTGGATTTTCTCTACCTTTGTCACGTACAGTGGTTTGGGGGTGGTAGGTCGATCCAAGGTGAAAGGAGGAAGTCCAGTCGACATATTTGGTGATGCAACATAATTGCAATAGAACCATGTCGACTGCCAACCCCGGACAGAATCAGGAAAGGTCATGGAGGGAAATGTACTCCTACCTCTCTTTTGGATCCCTAAGCCACCACACAGTTGGATTACGTGGGTTTTG
Source organism: Elymus sibiricus (assembly GCA_039707655.1). NCBI lineage: Eukaryota > Viridiplantae > Streptophyta > Magnoliopsida > Poales > Poaceae > Elymus > Elymus sibiricus. Next base: position 128,170,739 of record CM077666.1, on the reverse strand, counting down.
CTATCACTGGGATTGGCTTTCTTGACGGATTGAGATCTAACAGAGAATATGTGTTTAAACAAACCCCAATGCGGAGGACAGCCCAAGAAGCATTCGCACAGGGTTATGAAACAGGAAAGATAGGCAATCGCATTCGGAGGAAAATGGTGGAGCTGTGCTCTGAAATAGTTCAGGAAACTACGGATGAACGGGTGGGGTGGCATGGAGAAACCTCGCTCGACGTGGGTGAGAAGCAGAACTCGCTCGCCGTCGCGTGGCTCCGGCTCGGTCTCCCCCTTCGGCAATCTCCAGGACCCCGCAATTATCAACCCGTCGACGACGAGATTTTGCACATCCTCCGCCGTGACCGTCGATTGGAGGAAAGCCCCCTGGATCCACCCCGGCGGCACCGTCGACCGGGCGCCCGACGGCTTCTTCGCCTTGGCTCCTCCCTTCTTGGTGCGCTCGAGCTTCCCCGTCTTGCCCTTTGTCATGGCAGCGGCGGTCATGGGAGCGGAGCTGAGCAGAGGAGGAGGAGGAGAAGAGCAGATTTGGGGGAAGAATACTGTACCAGCACCGGCGTCGTCGCCCCTTATATCCGCCCGTGTGGGTCACTGACCTGCGGGCCCGCCAGATCTCTGAGTATCCCGAATTCAGAGGAGGCACATCACGTGGCGATTCCGGCGGCGCGATAATCGAGGCGTCGTGTCCCCGCTTGCCTTTGCGGTTGCGTCATCCCCGCTCGGCGCGCGTTTATCCAATTTTCGAATCCCGTAAAATCCGGACCCGACGGAGCGAACCGTCACATCAGAAGACTCTGCAGACAACTCGAACCCGATTCGAGCTCAGTTTCACTCGGACCTGATTTCGAGCTCAGTTTCACTCGGATATACTTCAAGACAGAATCGATCAGGGCGAACGATAAAGGTTCCAATCGACGCAGATTTCTAAGAAGCCTCAAAATGCACTCGGAATTTTTGTGTCTTGTCAGAACCTGCATTGACGCTTTTTACACTCGAACCCCGATCCATTCGGGGGCTAATGATGGGGATATGTACCTAGGGTAGGGTCATAGGCCTGACCTACATGCCCTACCTAAGGACACTGCCCCAGAAAGCTTAAGAGCTACAAGGAAGTCTCCGACTGAAATCACCAAGACATACAAGTCACTCAACAATATACACTCGGAGGTACCTTTCACTCGACGCTTACCTTTCACTCGGAAGGACCAGAAGACAGTCGACCACAAAAGCCCAGAAGTCACCCCAGGGAGGCTAACGGGCAAGCGTTCATCAAGACCATTAATAGCATTTATGTTGTACATTACCAGTAACGTACGTCTTTATAGCTATGATCTGACCCTTAGATGCCGGACACTTATGAGGGGCAGCGCACTCTATATAAGCCACCCCTCCCCTCTGGCACAAGGGTTCGCACCCCCTATAACGATACTCCTATTACACTCGACAAAGAGCTCCCGAGCACCTGAGACGTAGGGCTATTACCTCCACGAGAGGGGCCTGAACTCATACATCTGTGTGTACACCCTCGCCGTAGCTAGGACTCTGCCCTCTCCTTACGTACCCCTACCTTCTACTGTCAGACTCGTTCCCACGACACATAGTGCGTCCTGGACGCGGTGATTTGATAGTGCGACCTTGAAGCGGTGGCACATTATTAATCGACTTTTATTTTTACTTGAACTTTAAATGAAAATAGTGGTTCGCACCTATTCAATTTAATAACAGTTGCTACAACAAATTCACTCCACTATATATATATATGCAGGAGCCTCGGCGCTTGCTTTACTAGGGTTCCTCTCTTTCACTCTCTCTTGCTCTCCAGATCTAAACAAGACATAGGTCGCCACACTCTCTCTCTGCTCACCGCTGGTCGCAATTCCGACCGGACCAGCTCGGCCGGGGCAGGGGTGTAGGTGGCGAGTGAGGAGACCAACAGCTGCCCACGCGTCCCGATCGGTGGATGTGCCGTTCTCTCGGAGACAGCGCCGGCTCGGGAGGGCCTCCGACCCCTTCTTCCTTCCTGCGGTATTGTTGCCAAGATGCGGCCTCCCGACGCCATCTTTGCCACATCCCGACGACCCTCAGGTATATCTTCCTTCGAAACCGACCTTGCTCTACTGCCCCTGCTCCCCACGTGGCTACATGTGGATCTTTTTCTACTTCTGTCGGTTGTTCCAAAGCCACCTAGACTTTTACTATTATTAGAGGTAAACCTAGTTCACACAGTCGAATCTAAGACTTGGTTCAAACAGGGAAGAAAGTGGGAAAGCTCTAGCATGAATCTAGGACTTGGTTCTAAGAGGAAAGGGGGAAAAGTAGTAGATACTGGCTACCCAACCGGTCTCTTGGTTCAAAAGGGGAAGAAAGCGGGGTGGATGGCGAAGGGTGGGGGGAAGTGGACCTGTCTCTTGGTAGAAAAAGGAAAGAAAGTGAGGGGTGTTGGGGGGACAACGCAAATGAGAACGAGCAGGTCTAGATTTCCTGTGCTTACATAGGAAAATGTCGTCGAGGAGATAAAAAATGGGACAAATGCAGACATCCTGCCTGAATGTTTGCCGCTCTCGGCAACCACATCTGCCTCACCATTTAAGTGTTCTTGCAGTTACACTTAAATCTCACACCGGTAACATTGCTTTCATCCCAGTGGAACTGCACAAATTTGATTGCACATTTTGGTTGCACCGAACACGGACTACTGACCATGTGCTACTCTCATGACAGTAATACTTGTTCTGCATGTTAATCTAGTGGCAGTGTTGATGTGATGTGATGCTACTTCTTAGTTAATGGCACCTTTTCATACTGTCAATGTAGTGCCAGTTATAACAAAATAGATGCTGCTGTTAATCATGTCCACTGCAAATAACTGTCACTGCTTAAATAACCATATTACATACTTGCGCAAACAAGGATGTCTGTGTCGATATCGTTTCTATTTGTGCAATCAGAAGTACACACCTAAATTTTAGTAGAACTGCACAAAATCAGATGGGTATTCATAGCTGCCGTCGTCTAACCACCCGTGTTCCAGGTATTCCTACATTGGTAGTAACTACTAGGAAGAATGACCAACGCAATCTAAAAGAATCTCATTCGTACGTTTACTTCCTGATTGCAGTGCAGGGACGAGCCTGTCATGTGTCGCAGAGAAAACAAGCACTGTGTCCTAGTCGGAAATGCACTTCTTCCCAGATAAGGATGACCAGAGGACTAGCTGGCACGGCTGCGCAGAGGTTTTTGGGACAGGTGCGCGGACAAGAGGCATTGTGGTCTGCTTATTTCTGCCAATAGTGGTGCTTAAATTTAGTGGAACTGCACAAGAAGTTCAGATGGTCAGTCCACTACATGGTTCAGTTCACTATTCCAACTGAGAACACAATTATAATTGCTTATTCTGGAATGAGAGAACCTAACCCTGGATGGTGGCAACAAGAAAAACCAGAGTGAACTCCAAGAAATTAAAGTGTGCCTAGGGAGGCCCTTTGCTGAGAGAAGCCTTGCTTGATTTTTCCTGATTTGTAAACCTTCTCACAACTTTATCTTTTGATGTGAACTAGTAATTGTTGGTTATGTTCTAGTATGAATCATTGAGATGTATAAAATTGCTGAATTTATGAAGCCGTGTTTAATGTGAATGTTCCACATGAATGCCGGACTAGCGTGTGAACGTTTGGAATTTACATTGTGGCCTCAGTTAACTGCATGAACCACTGTAACAAGATACGTACCCTATGTGCCGTGTATTGATTGTGAGCTGGTCGATAGCAGACTTTTCTAGTGTTGAAGTGAGCTGCGCCAATGTGCCGTGTTTTGCACAACTTCTTGCAAGTGGTGTAGAACCAACAGTATTTACAAGTACTTAACCGGCCTCACGTACCCTATGTATACGTCGGCGCACAGTTGTCGAACAAATACTCTATTTCATCAAACACACACTGCTCGTATGATAAACTGTGGCAACTTATGTCTTACCATGCCATATTACATGAAAAAACTAGTGAGGGTACATCTGATTCGGCAAGAATTGTACGATGGTTCTCACATGATTCACTGGCACACAAAAGTAGCACTAGTTCCCATGGACGGATTGAAACAGAGTACTAGCCCGCAGAGGGCTCGACAATACGCAAGGTTTGGGTAATTAAACACAATCCAAACTACTTCGAAAACACTAGCTGGGCCAACTATTTCATGCCATCTATCTAATTTGGGATGGACACAAGACGGACCTTGCCATGAACATCTTCGAGGACGTCCGGCAGCAGCTCAATCCTGTCAACCTTCTTGAAGATAACCTTGTGGCCTTGCCACTCGTAAACTTGTCTGTCGAGGCATGCCACGTCATCTTCCTACCTAAGCTTGACAAGAACAGCATGCCTAACAAATGAAGGAGTAGCTTTGAACTTCTTGTGCTTCAGTACACCCTGGACAACACGCCTGACAACAGTGTAGCTGGAATACATCTCATCTTTGGTATAAGTGCAATTGGCTTCCAGGATCGAACAGCCTAAGAACTTTGTTTTCCCAGTGCGTATATTCAGGTCATCCGCCTCATAGCGAGTGACATGTACAACCACACAATCCTTGTCTACATCAGGGCTCTAATTGAAACAGAAATGAATTCTGAATTACTTTCCAATATAAAAAACACAGGTTATTTAAACCACTTTGTAGAGTCAAAAGTATGCATGACAGGGAAGGTATCATGGCATCAGAGCTAATAAATCTTGCATTATTTATCACCACATACTTAGATGAAAAACCACAATCAAGATCAGCAGAGAAGAAAATCACCTTCGGCAGCTCAGTGAGGGGGACACATCCTCGAAGGGGGAAAACTGCTCCTGCAGGGCCACGGGGGCTGTAACCTCAAACGTGGCATTGACCATCTCAGTAGTGGCCGTGAGCGTATCTGGGGTGGCTCGGTGGTGGCCTTCATCTTCTTGGAGCTCTCTGTCTTGAGGGGATCATCCTCCCGCGTCTGCTCCAACATCGGCAGATCTTTGCCTGGTTCTCCTTGATCCATCATGAAACTGACGAATAGAAGACAACTGAAAGGAAAACACAATCGCAATGACAATGAAACATAAAAGAGAGTGAGGATCGGTTACTGCTTTGCAAAAGATATTTTTTTTGGAAACAAAATATACCAACATCACGGATCCGCTTACCTTCCCTTCATTGGAGGAGAAGAACAATGGCAGAAGCGAGTGTTGCTTTCTTGAAGACGATGAGGGAGAAGCGGATTCAGCGGAGTGAAATGATGGTTGCTTCGTCCGTCCAACTTAGACTGCGGGGAGGTGGGGTTTTCTGATATGACGGCTCGTTACTGCCGCGCTACGACCGGGGTGACTCTCCTCCTGCATACCGCCTTCTAATTTGGTGGATGCCATTTGGACCCGGGCGCTGCATGGCCCGCATGTCGGTGAACGAAAGTAAAACGACATTCAGTAGCGGGAGATGTTTCGATGACCGTGAAGGAGCCATAAGCGGTAGTGTATCCACTGTACTAGTAGTTAATTGTTTTTCTGGGTAGCTGTAGAGTGTCTACACTGTACTAGTAGTAATATAGTTTCTCTGGGCCCTAGACAAAAGGGCCCATCCACCTTAAATAATAAAATCAATTCAAAAGCCCATATTAATGAGAGGCGCTCCCCCAGCACACCGCCTCCCAAAAAAACCTGGGTGCTCTCTTTCCTCCTCACTCCCACTTCAGGTCTGCTCGCTCCACTCGTACCCCCAAATTCCTCACCTCACTCCTACAGAAAACCCCAGCTCCCCTTCTTCCTCACTGCTATAGAAAAGCCCAACTCGCCTTATTCTTCATTCGCACTACAATTAGGCTCGTCACTCGTTACTCTGCTCAAATCCGTGAACTCGATGCGGCGCCCGCAAGGAAAATGGAGTCGGCAGACCCCAGCACCAAGAAGATGAGGCTCCCGCCAGCGGCGACGCCTGTTGTAGATCCCGCACCCGGCAGCGCGGGGAGAAGCGGCGAGGGCCACCCCCTGGATCTGAGGAACCCGAAGAATCTCGGGCGGACCTCATCAGCGATCTCCCGGACGCAATCCTTGGGGAGATCATCTCCCTTCTCCCCACCAAGGATGGCTGCCGCACCCAAGTCCTCGCATCTCGGTGGCGCCCTCAATGGCGCGCCGCGCCTCTTAATCTCGACTGTCGTGGCCTATCTCTCTTTAATGATTTTGAACTTCCCGGAGCCATCATCTCCTCCCACTAGGGCTCCGTTCAATGCCTCTGCATCCCGGCATGCTACCTGTGCATGCCCTGCACGGTGGACACTTGGCTAAAATCCCCTGAATTCGAAAAACTCCAGGTGCTTGAGTTGTACTATTCCCAAATAAATCACATACCACATTCCAAACGCCATGTACTTGTGCCCTCAGCACCGATGTCCATCGCGCGGTTTTCCTCCTCTCTCCACACCGCCACCTTTGCGTTGTTCAAACTACCAGACAATCTGGTACAAAAGCTTTGACTCCCACTTGTCAAAAAACTTTCACTTGTGCTGGTTCGTATGTCGGAGGCCTCATTGCACAGCATCATCAACTCCAGTTGCCCTGCCCTGGAGTGCTTGGTGCTTGTTTTGACAGTTAGAATCGGTTGTCTCCAAATAAAGTCGCCTAACCTTGTAAGCCTTGCAATTTCTTTTGACGGAAGGGAGCTCATCATCGAAGATGCCCCCTCCCTTCAAAGGTTGATACTTGATTCTCGTTATTCACCTTCGCAAATAACTGTCCTCTCTGCGCCTAAACTGGAGACCTTGGGTGTAATACATGATCTCTGTGCTCATTTCAAGATGGTGTTTGGCTCCACGGTTCTTCAGGTACTGTATATTATCATCTACACTTGTAATCATAAGCTGCATTTTTCATTTGTGCACATAAGTTCTATATCATCTTGGAGTACACTTTTTGTACTAATATTATGTTCTATGCTCAATGAAGAGTTTTTCCATGGATAGCCTATCAATGCAGCTGGATTCTATCAAGATCTTATATATCAATATGAATACTTTTGATCTGAACAAGATTATTGGCTTGCTGCAATGCTTTTCATGTCTGCAGAAGTTGTATATAAAGGTGATAATTTCACGCACATTGGAAGCCCGTATATAGTGTATTAGAATTAACCATTCAGTTGTTGCTCTTTTGACACTCTTTCTTTAGACCTTAACTGTTTTCAATCTTCATGTCTATTTAGGCAACAGGACGGGGTAAGAAAGTTATAACCAATCGGTGGTTTCGTAAGCAAAGGGATTTTCTCAGTTCGCATGACATTCGATTGAAGACAATAACGCTGAAACGATATGTAGCCAACCATGCAAACACTAGATTTGTCAATTTCTTCCTGCAGAATGCGAGGTTACTATTGTTCATCAAGCTTAAGTTCATCAACAGCATGGTTTTGACGGATGGGTATGTCGAAGAGCAAAAAAAGGAGTTTCAGGTGGACAAAAGGGCTTCTGAATGTGTCGGGCTTCTATTTACGACATCTTGTGGTCATGATCTAGTAAATTTTAGGACCCAGGATATTCATTGTCTGGACCTGACCGATCCATTTGATTGTGCCTGCCGAAAACAGTGCTGGAGTTAGATGTTGTTGCTCTTTTCAATCTGGTTTTTGTCTAAACCTGATGAACAATTAATCCTTGTGCTTTTGCACCGTTTGTAAGCTTGAGTTAGATGTTGTTGCCCTTTTCAACTCGGCTGTGACTGTAATTTTTTCTTTGAAACAAGGCAAATTAAGAGAGAAATATTGTAACAAATCTCAGGGAAATAACATCACTATCGCCGGCTGCTTGACCTCTTTGTGCGTTACAGAACCCAAGTGCTTAGCGCCCGCCAGCAGCCCAGCACCAAATAGGCTGTAATTCTTCAAAAGAAAGGCTGCGTGGCCGTGACGGATTTGGATTCTCACATTTGGGACCCACGAGGAGAAAGCCTATCCAAGGTGGTGTCGACTTAGTCAACAAACGATTCTGCCTACCAGCAGTTGGATTGGCATCCAACATCTGTCGTGTTTCTTCTATCTCTTGTCTTCTTCGTTGAGCCGCCCAAACCAAACCACGCCGTCGGTCCCGCCTGCTCCCGCCTTCAGTGCCCGCCTCCCTTGGCTGGCTGCGCCTCCGCCGCCCTACCGTACCCTCAAACTTTGGCCAGTCCATCCCTCTATTCCCCCACACGTCTTGTTATTCTCCGGCGACGTTAGCCCCAAACCAGTCAACCCTCGTACTCCCCTCCGCCTACGACTAGACTGCCACATCTTCCACGGCTCTTGTTCGTTCCCGTCCGAGGCCTCGCCGTCGTCCTCCGCTTTGGTTCGCTCGCCCTGCATGGTGCGCCGCCGTCTGGCGTTGTCAACGTGGTCAACAACCGAGAGGAATAAAGAGATGATTGTACATGGAGAGGATGACAGTAGGGACCCACCAGGGTCATGGCAGAACGCAAGCAACTGCCTCGTTATTAGTACAAGCAAAAAAATGCTTCCTCCTAATGGTTTGACATCTATGTCCCATGCCATTGTCAACGTAGTCAATAAATGAGAGAATTACACAACGACCGGTTGACACCAGGACCCAGCAGGTCGCGCAGTTGTTATTTAGTTGTAGAGACGGGGCAGGGTATCAACGGGGCTGTGTGGGGGCCATGGCCCGTCTAGCCCAGGCTTTTTTTTTATGTTTACCACATGATGAGCCCAGTTGTTTTTTTTTCTTTCATTCTGAAAATAGCAAGCCCAGTTCTTTTTTTTAAAGAATACCCAACGGAGGCCTACTTGCTTTTCTCAGCCATGCTGGGCTGCAAATCTTTGAAGACGAGAGGGATGTTTTCGCTTGCCCAGAAAATGGGCTATAGGTAGTAAGAAATGGGCTCTAAATTTTTTAAACACAGCAAACCGACAATAAGTTTCAATAATTGATTTTTAGGATTTCGAGATTTCAAATTCGATTGTTTTTCGCGGGGAAATTATGTTGGATTTTAAATTGATATAAATTTATTTTTTAAATTAGTTTGAGTGTTACTCGAAATTTCGGGATTAAAACAGTTCGGACCGCATCGAAATATGCAAAATTTCATTGAATTTTTTAATCGTGGCCAGAATATGGGCTGTAATTCGCTTCATTAATAAAAAAATGGGGGGGGGGGAACCCTTTTCGTTAAAAAATAGAATATGGGTTGTAATGCTAACAAAAAGAATATGTGCTTCCCCTAAAAGAAGAGAATATGTGCTTGAAAAAGAATATGGACTTCACACATCAAATGGGCTGTTAATTTATTCGAAATAATGGCAGATGGGTTGTATGCTGTTTTCCAGATATTTGAGGCTGACTTGTGGGCCTTCTTATTATGCGCAAAATAATGATTCCTCCACCTGACATCCGAGACCCACCGGAAGGGCATCTGTATTTTGCGAAAAACCGTTTCTCCCACTAACAGCTGGGACCCACCAGCTATATCTTCGCACAGAAGGAAGTGCCTCCTTATTAAGCGAAAAATAAAGATTGCTCCCAATGACAACTGGGTCCACCATATTTGAAGGCTGACTTGTGACCCCACTGAGTTGACGCGTATGCAAGGCTTTGTCAACTTAGTCAACAAACGATTCTATCAGCAGTGCTGCTTCTTCAACCTCTGATTTTCTTGCTCCAGCCGCCCAAACTAGCGCCGGCGGGACCGCGTGCTCCTGCCTCCCGTGGCCGGCTGGGCTGCCGCGTAGGCCTCACCGCCCCCTCCTACTACCATCGCTGGCCAGGCCATCCCTCTACTCACCCACACCCCCTGTTATTCTGCGGCGACGGCAGCCTCACACCGCAGCCGAACCAGTCAACCCTCATACTCCCCTCGGCGTCTCCACCGGTTCCGGTTCGTTCCCTTGCTAGGCCTCGCCGTCGTCCACCGCGTTGGTGCTCTCGGCGCGGCGTCGTTAACGTGGTCAACGAACGACAGCCATCGGAAGAGGACTGTACGTGATGAGGCTGACAGCTGGACCCACCAGCTACCTCTTCACACGCAAAGAAGTGCCTCCTTATTATGTGCAAAAAAATGAATCCTCCCCCCTGACAGCTGGGACCCACCAGTTATATCTTCACACGCAAGGAAGTGCGTTCTTATCCTCTCTGATAGCTGGGACCCACCAGGTCGAAGCGTACGTTACGTTGTCTGTGTGGTCGCAGACGTGTACGTACATACCGTTCGATCGGTCTGTCTGCCATGATGAACCGTGGTCGAGTAAGGAGCGGTAGCAGTTCAGGCAGTCCCATCTAAATTGTTTACACATATGACAGCCACGCTGCAAACGTACGTACATATGGGTGTGGTCTCGAACGCGTACAGCGATGGCGTCCTGTTCATCGGCAGCCAACCGGCTGGGTCGGAACGGAGAAACAGAGTCGTGTTCATTGGGAGGCAACCGACTGGGTTGGAATGCGTCTTGTTCGACGGGAGCCAACCGGCTTGGACGGAACAGCCAAAACGGGGTCTGGCGTACCGCAGAACGGAGGAAACGACCTTATGTTCGACCGCCTACAGTCAAAACGGGATCCTGTTCGTCGGGAGGGGATGTGGCGTACCGCAAAATGGAGGAAACGGACTTCTGTTCGAGCTCCTACGGTCAAAATGGGGTCCTGTTGATCGGGAGGGGTGTGGCGTACCGCAAAACAGAGGAAACGGACTTCTTTCCAACCGCCTATGGTCGAAACGGGGTCCTGTTCATCGGAGAGGTGTGGCGTACCACAAAACATGACTCCACGGGGCTACTGTTCATCCACCAACGACTTCCTCCAGCCTCCACCTGCTACTGTTCATCCACCGTCGACTTCCTTCAACGCGCCTCCACCTGCTACTGTTCATCCACCGTCGGCTTCCTCCAGCCTCCACCAGACACTGTTCATCCTTGGGCTACTGTTCATCCAGCCTCCACCGGCTACTGTTCATCCAGCCTCCACGGGGTCCTGTTCATCCACCCCAACCGGCTGGGGTGTGTGGCGGCCTCCTGGGGTCCTGTTCATCCAGCGGCAACCGCCTACTACCACGGGGTCCTGTTCATCCAGCGGCAACCGCCTACACACAGCCGGGGTCCTGTTCATCCAACACCCACCGGGAACTGTTCATCCAACCGGCTGGACTCATCACCACGTCTCGACTTGTTCTACGTATCGCGCGCGCGGCAGCAACGGGCATTGTTCATCCAGAGGCAACCCAACACACCGGGTGGCTATGTCTCGCACGGGGGCTCAATCGGCTTCAGTATAAGCAGCAGCAGCGATCGATCGCTCGGGTTTAGTTAGCAGCGAAGGAGTTGGTCGATCGGGTTCAGTTAGCAGCGAAGGAGTTGGTTGATCAGGTTCAGTTAGCAGTGAAGGGATCGATCGATTGGCTTCAGTACGTAGCAGTGCGATCGCTCGGTTTCAGTTAGCGAATGCCTCGCTCGGGTTCAGTTATAGTGAACACGGTGCCTCGCACGTGCGCGTACGAGAGAGAAACGCGCAAACCACACTGCATCGCTCGGCCTCGACAACCCACCGTAACTGGGAACACCGCGAAAATTTCCTCGGCCTCACTTCTACCACGATTTTTTATGTCATGAACGGCCCAAAGAATGTCATGCAGGTGCGTCCCCGGCCCGCCCAGGACGAAAAGCCCATTTTCTGTCATGATTTTTTGTCATAGAAGTAGGAGCCCACCACATCTATGATGATACGTGTTTTTGTCACAATTATCGTCATAGAAGTGTCATAACCATGACAGAAAAAGTTTTCGTTCGGGCCATAATGTCACGGATGTGTCTTTTTTTTAGTGTCCCCAGGGTGACAATAACTGGGATTCTTTCCGGTGATTACCGTAGTTTGAGGAGTTCATGTATTCACTATGTGTTAATGCTTTGTTCCGGTTCTCTATTAAAAGGAGGCCTTAATATCCCTTAGTTTCCTTATGGACCCCGCTGCGACGGGAGGGTAGGACAAAAGATGTCATGCAAGTTCTTTTCCATAAGCACGTATGACTATTTACGGAATGCATGCCTACATTATATTGACGAACTGGAGCTAGTTCTGTGTCACCCTAGGTTATGACTGATACATGATCGATATCATCCAACACACGTCCATCATCACCGACCCAGTGCCTACGACTTTCCACATACTGCTGCTTGCTAAGTCACTATTGTTGCTGCTACTGTTACACTTGCTACAAATCTGCTACTGTTACCGTTACTGTTACTACTGCTACTTTGGTTACTTGCTATCAAACTATCATATTATCTTGCTACTAATCACTTTGCTATAGATATTTAGTCTCCAGGTGTGGTTGAATTGACAACTCAACTGCTAATACTTCCAAGTACTCTTTGGCTCCCCTTGTGTCGAATCAATAAATTTGGGTTGAATACTCTACCCTCAAAAACTGTTGCGATCCCCTATACATGTGAATTATCACTAGGCTCATCAAGTTTAACCCAAGTATTCTGCTTGTGTAAAACTGTCTTACACCCGTTGTATGTGAACGTAGAATCTATCACACCCGGTCATCACGAGGTGCTTCGAAACGACGAACTTTAGCAACGGTGCATACTCGGGGAGAACACTTTTATCTTGAAATTTAGTGAAGGGATCATCTTATAATGCTACCGTCGTTCTAAGCAAAATAAGATGCATAAAGGATAAACATCACATGCAATCAAAATATGTGACATGATATGGCCATCATCATCTTGTGCTTTTGATCTCCATCTCCAAAGCATCGTCATGATCTCCATCGTCACCAGCTCGACACCTTGATCTCCATCGTTGCGTCGTGGTCGTCTCGCCAACTATTGCTTCTACAACTATTGCTAACGCATAGAGATAAAGTAAAGCAATTACATGGCGCTTGCATTTCGTACAATAATTAAGAGACAACCCTAAGGCTCCTGCCGGTTGTCGATATATTACAGAACATGATCATCTCATACAACAACGTATATCACATCATGTCTTTACCATATCACATCACAACATACCCTGCAAAAACAAGTTAGACGTCCTCTACTTTGTTGTTGCAAGTTTTACGTGGCTGCTATGGGTTTCTAGCAAGAACCGTTCTTACCTACGCAAAAACAACCACAATGATGATTTATCAAGTTTGTTGTTTTAACCTTCTTCAAGGACCGGCCGTAGTCAAATTCGATTCAACTAAAGTAGGAGAAACAGACACCTGCCAGCCACCTTTATGCAAAACAAGTTGCATGTCAGTCGAACCGGTCTAATGTACGTGGACATGTAAGGTTGGTCCGGGCCGCTTCATCCCACAATGCTGCCGAATCAAAATAAGACATTGGTGGTAAGCAGTATGAACATCACTGCCCACAACTCTTTGTGTTCTACTCGTGCATATCATCTATGCATAGACCTCGCTCCTGATGCCACTGTTGGGGAACGTTGCATGGAAAACAAAAAAAATTCTATGCACACGCAAGATCTATCCATGGAGATGCATAGCTACGAGAGGGGAGAGTGTGTCTACGTACCCTCGTAGACCGTTAGCGGAAGCATTTAGACAACGCGGTTGATGTAGTCGAACAGCTTCGCGATCCAACCGACCAAGTACCGAACGTACGGCACCTCCGCGTTCAACACACGTTCAGCTCGATGATGTCCTCACCTTCTTGATCCAGCAAGACGGGCGAAGTAGTGGATGAGTTCCAGCAGCACGACGGCGTGGTGATGGTGGTGGTGCAACTGTCTCCGCAGGGCTTCGGCGAGCACTACGGAAAATATGACCGAGGGTGTAAACGGTGGAGGGGGGGCGCCGCACACGGCTAAGAGATTGTCGTGGGTTGTGTGCCCCCCCCCCCTCTCATATATATAGGTGGGGGGAGAGGGGAGGCAGCTAGGAGGCGCCCCAAGTGGGGCCGAATCCCACTTGGGCTCCTGCCCCTAGCCGCCCCCCCTTCCATATATATGCCGGGAGGGAAGGAAAGGGGGGAGAGGGAAGGAAGGGGGAGGCCGAATCCCCCTCCTTCCTTTCTCCCATAGGCCGGCTGCCATAGGGGGGTGCGCCAGCCCCTTGTGGGCTGGTGTGCACCCCTCTAATGGCCCATTAGGCTCATCACCCTCCTGGTACTTCCCAGAACCCATTCTGGTGAACTGATGACTACCCGATACGCCCCGAAACCTTTCCGGTGATCGAATAGTATCGTCCTATATATCAATCTTTACCTCCGGACCATTCCAGAGCTCCTCGTCATGTATGTGATCTCGTCCGGGACTCCGAACAACATTCGGTCACCAATTCACATAACTCATATAACACTATATCGTCAACAAACGTTAAGCGTGCGGACCCTACGGGTTTGGGAATGATGAAGACAAGACCGAGACGACTCTCCGGTCAATAACCCATAGCGGGACCTGGATGCCCATATTGGTTCCTACAGATTCCACGAAGATCTTTATCGGTCGAACCGTTATGACAACATACGCAATTCCCTTTGTCTGTCGGTATGTTACTTGCCCGAGATTCGATCGTCGGTATCTCCATACCTAGTTCAATCACGTTACCGGGAAGTCTCTTTACTCGTTCCGTAATACATCATCTCGTAACTAACTCCTTAGTCATTTTGCTTGCAAGCTTCTATGATGTGTATTACCGAGAGGGCCCAGAGATACCTCTCCGAAAACCGGAGTGACAAATCCCAGTCTCGATCCATGCCAACTCAACAGACACCTTCGGAGATACCTGTAGAGCATCTTTATGATCACCCAGTTACGTTGTGACGTTTGATAGCACACAAGGTATTCCTCTGGTATCCGGGAGTTGCATGATCTCATGGTCGAAGGAACATGTATTTGACATTAAGAAAGCAGTAGCTACAAACAGAACGATCATATGCTAAGCTAACGGATGGGTCTTGTCCATCACATCATTCTCCTAATGATGTGATCCCGTTATCAAATGACAACTCATGTCTATGGTTAGGAAACCTTAACCATCTTTGATCAACGAGCTAGTCTAGTAGAGGCTCACTAGGGACACGGTATTTGTTTAAGTATTCACACATGTATTTAAGTTTCCGGTCAATACAATTCTAGCATGAATAATAAACCTTTATCATGAACAAGGAAATATAAGATAATAACAACTTTATTATTGCCTTTAGGGCATATTTCCATCAGGAAGGAGGGGATGCGGACAGTGTGTGGATGAAGATGGCGACTTGCATTCGTAAGGTGGCCTCGGAGGAGTTTGGAGTGTCTAGGGGAAGGAGAAGCGAAGCCCATACCTGGTGGTGGAATGATGATGTCCAGAAGGCTATTAAGGAGAAGAAATATTGTTTCAGATGCCTATATCCGGATAGGAGTGCAGTCAACATGGAGAAGTACAAGATGGCGAAGAAGGCCGCAAAGCGAGCTGTCAGCGAAGCAAGGGGTCAGGCGTATGAGGACCTCTACCAGCGGTTAGGCACGAAGGAAGGCGAAAGGGACATCTATAAGATGGCTAAGATCCGAGAGAGGAAGACAAGGGATGTTGTCCAAGTCAAATGCATCAAGGACATTGCAGATCAACTCCTGGTGAAGGACGAGGAGATTACGCATAGATGGCGGGAGTACTTTGACAACCTGTTCATTGGGGAGAATGAGAGTTCTACCATTGAACTGGACGACTCCTTTGATGATACCAGCACGCGTTTTCTGCGGCGAATCCAGGAGTCTGAGGTCAAGGATGCTTTAAAAAGGATGAAAGGGGGCAAGGCGGTGGACCTTGATTGTATCCCTATTGAGGTGTGGAAAGGCCTCGGGGACATAGCGATAGTATGGCTAACCAAACTTTTCAACCTCATTTTTCGGGCAAACAAGATGCCAGAAGAATGGAGACGGAGTATATTAGTACCAATCTTCAAGAACAAGGGGGATGTTCAGAGTTGTACTAATTACCATGGAATTAAGCTGATGAGCCATACAATGAAGGTATGGGAGAGAGTCATTGAGCACCGCATAAGAAGAATGACAAGCGTGACCAAAAATCAGTTTGGTTTCATGCCTGGGAGGTCGACCATGGAAGCCATTTTCTTGGTACGACAACTCATGGAGAGATACAGGGAGCAGAAGAAGGTCCTTCATATGGTGTTCATTGACTTGGAGAAGGCCTATGGTAAGATACCATGAAATGTCATGTGGTGGGCCTTGGAGAAACACAAAGTCCCAGCAAAGTATATTACCCTCATCAAGGACATGTACGATAATGTTGTGACAAGTGTTCGAACAAGTGATGTCCACACTGATGACTTCCCGATTAAGATAGGACTGCATCAGGGGTCAGCTTTGAGCCCTTATCTTTTTGCATTGGTGATGGATGAGGTCACAAGGGATATACAAGGAGATATCCCATGGTGTATGCTCTTTGCGGATGATGTGGTGCTAGTTGACGATAGTCGGACGGGGGTCAATAGGAAGTTAGAGTTATGGAGACAAACCTTGGAATCGAAAGATTTTAGGCTTAGTAGAACTAAAACCGAGTACATGAGGTGCGGTTTCAGTACTACTAGGTGCGAGGAGGAGGAGGTTAGCCTTGATGGGCACGTGGTGCTTCAGAAGGACACCTTTCGATATTTGGGGTCAATGCTGCAGAAGGATGGGGGTATTGATGAAGATATGAACCATCGAATCAAAGCCGGATGGATGAAGTGGCGCCAAGCTTCTGGCATTCTCTGTGACAAGAGAGTGCCACAAAAGCTAAAAGGCAAGTTCTATAGGACGGCGGTTCGACCTGTGATACGTCTTCGTCGTATCTACTTTTCCAAACACTTTTGCTCTTGTTTTGGACTCTAATTTGCATGATTTGAATGGAACTAACCCGGACTGGCGCTGTTTTCAGCAGAATTGCCATGGTGTTGTTTTTGTGCAGAAATCAAAGTTCTCAGAACAGGACGAAACTTTCTGGAGAATTTTTATGGAATTAATAAGGAATTATGGAGCAAAGATCTGCTGCAAAGGGGGTCCAGGGTGACCACATGGCACCTGGGTGCGCCCCCTGGGGCGCGGCTCAGTGCCATGTGGGCCCCTAGAAACCCCCCTGGCCCTACCTCCAGGCCTATAAATTCACATCTTCAGAGAAAAAAATCAGAGAGGAAGAATTATCGCGTTTCACGAGACAGAGCCACTGCCACCTCCTGTTCTTCATCGGGAGGCCAGATCTGGAGCCCGTTTGGGGCTCCGGAGAGGGGGATCTTCGATCTTCGTCATCACCAACCTCTCTTCATCGCCAATTCCATGATGCTCCTCACCGGGAGTGAGTAATCCCTTCGTAGGCTCGCTGGTCGGTGATGGGTTGGATTAGATCAATCATGTAATCGAGTTAGTTTTGTTAGGGCTTGATCCCTAGTATCCACTATGTTCTGAGATTGATGTTGCTATGACTTTGCTATGCTTAATGCTTGTCACTAGGGCCCGAGTGCCATGATTTCAGATCTGAACCGTTTATGTTTTCACCAATATATTTGTGTTTTAGATCCGATCTTGCAAGTTGTATGCACCTGATATGTGTTATCATCCGCATCCCCCAGGGTGACAATAACTGGGATTCTTTCCGGTGATTACCGTAGTTTGAGGAGTTCATGTATTCACTATGTGTTAATGGTTTGTTCCGGTTCTCTATTAAAAGGAGGCCTTAATATCCCTTAGTTTCCTTATGGACCCCGCTGCCACGGGAGGGTAGGACAAAAGATGTCATGCAAGTTCTTTTCCATAAGCACGTATGACTATTTACGGAATGCATGCCTACATTATATTGACGAACTGGAGCTAGTTCTATGTCGCCCTAGGTTATGACTGATACATGATCGATATCATCCAACACACATTCATCATCACCGATCCAGTGCCTACGAGTTTCCACATACTGCTGCTTGCTAAGTTACTACTGTTGCTGCTACTGTCACACATGCTACAAATCTGCTACTGTTACCGTTACTATTACTATTGCTACCTTGGTTACTTGCTATCAAACTATCATATTATCTTGCTACTAATCACTTTGCTACAGATATTTAGTCTCCGGGTGTGGTTGAATTGACAACTCAACTGCTAATACTTCCAAGTATTCTTTGGCTCCCCTTGTGTCGAATCAATAAATTTGGGTTGAATACTCTACCCTCGAAAACTGTTGCGATCCCCTATACTTGTGGGTTATCAAGACCTTTTTCTGGCGTCGTTGCCGGGGAGCATAGAAATATTTGTGAAGTCAGTTGGAATTTATATCTGTTTGCCACTATGAAGAATCTTAAGGATGGCAGAACCAAGATCTTTCCCTCAACTACGAGGACAAGTAAGGAACTGCCATCTAGCTCTGCACTTGATTCACCATCTATCTTGAGTAAGCTTGCAACACCACCATCTGCTATGAATTCTGCTATGTCTCATGTTATTGATGATGCTACTTCTGCTATGAATGATGCTATGAATGATGCTACTTCTGCTTTGAATGATGTTATTGATGATGCTAGTACTATGCTTGATACTACTGTGCCACTTGGTGATTTTCTTGATGAACAACTTGCTAAGGCTAGAGAGTTTGAGAAAGCCAAGAGTGCCGAAACTCTTGAGAATCTCGATTCACCTTTATTGCTTCGTCTTGTTGTTAGAGCTGAAATACCTGATGAACATTGCTTAGATAAAGAATTTGCTTTAGCTATTCTTGATTGCAATAGTAGAGAAGAAGCTTTAGCATTGATTGCTGTGTTGAAAGAAAAATCTATGAGGGAGAGGATGAAGTGTGATCCTAAGTTTGCTACCTCTCCCATCTTTATCACTGATAAGGATTATGAATTCTTTGTTGATCCTGAGTTGATTACTTTGGTTGAGTCTGATCCTTTCTATGGTACTGAATCTGAAGCTGTTGTGGCTGATCCTACTAAGTTGAATGATATTGCTACTCTTTTTGCTCATGAGGAAAATATTCGTTACTACTATATTCTTAAGTTGTTCCCTTTTTCATTAAAGGGAGATGCTAATGCTTGGTACAATACTCTTGCTCCTAGTTGTGTGCGTAGTCCCCAGGATATGATTTATTACTTCTCTGAAAAATATTTCCCTGCTCATAAGAAACAAGCTGCCTTGCAGGAAATATTTAACTTTGTGCAGGTTGAAGAAGAGAGTCTCCCACAAGCTTGGGGGAGGCTTCTCCAGCTACTTAATGCTTTGCCAGATCATCCTCTGAAGAAAAATGAAATACTTGATATCTTCTATAATGGTATTAATGATGCTTCTAGGGACTACCTAGACAGTTGTGCTGGTTGTGTTTTCAGGGAACGAACTGTTACTCAAGCGGAGGAATTATTAATGAATATCTTGAAGAATGATAATGATTGGACACTTCCTGAACCACCGCCTGAACTTACTCCAAAGAAGAGGGGTATTCTATTTCTTAGTCCCGAAGATATGCAAGAAGCAAAGAAATGTATGAGGGAAAAAGGTATTAAAGCTGAAGATGTTAAGAATTTACCACCTATTGAAGAAATACATGGGCTCAATGCACCACCACCACCACAGGTGGTAGAGGTAGATTCTTTGTTAAAGTTTAATGAAAAAGATGTCCCTTATGGTAAAACTCCTCATCAATGCTATCTTGAGTTTGATAATTATATTGGTAAGCAAAATTACTTCAATGCTCGTGTTATGAAACAGTTAGAACATAATGCTCATGCTATTGATTGTTTGAGTGACTTGTTGTTTAGAATTGTCAATGATGTTAAAGGAGTTAGTAAGCATGCTTCTATGGTTCAAACTCAGTTAGAACAAGTTGCTAAATCTCAAAGTGATTTGCTTTATGACATGAATAGAAATATGCATGATCATGCTGTTAGAGTTATGACTAGGGGTGGTAGGATGACCCAGGAACCTCTTTACCCTGAGGGACACCCCAAGAGAGTTGAACAAGACTCTCAAAGAGCTAATGTTGATGCTCCTAGTTCTTCTAAAAAGAAGAAGAAAAAGAAAAATGATAAGACTTTACATGCTTCTAGTGAACCAGAGGTAGAAAAACCTCCTGATGCTAATCTTGATGTTTCTATTTCTGATGTTGAAACACAATCAGGTGATGAACATATACCTGATGCTACTAATGAGATTCTTGCAGATGCTCAGCCAGAGAATGTGGGAGAACCAAATAATGATATTGACATAGAACCTGTTCAGGATCTTGATAACCCACAACCTAAGAACAAAAGGTATGAGAAAAAGGACTTTGTTGCTAGAAAGCACGGTAAAGAAAGAGAACCATGGGTTCAGAAGCCCATGCATTTTCCTCCTAAACCTTCCAAGAGTAAGGATGAGGAAGAATTTGATCGCTTTGTTGAAATTCTTAGACCTGTAGTTTTACGTACTCGCTTGATTGATATGCTGAAAATGCCTTCTTATGCTAAGTATATGAAAGATATTGTTACTAATAAGAGAAAAATTCCTGAGGCTGAAATTTCTACTATGCTTGCTAATTATTCTTTTAAGGATGGTGTTCCTAAGAAATTGGGAGACCCAGGTATACCAACTATACCTTGTTCCATTAAGAGAAACTATGTTAGAACTGCTTTATGTGACTTGGGAGCTGGTGTTAGTGTTATGCCTTTCTCTTTATATAAAAGACTTGATTTGAACAAACTCACTCCTACTGAGATTTCTTTGCAGATGGCTGACAAGTCAACAGCCATTCCTATCGGTATTTGTGAGGATGTGCCCGTTGTGGTTGCAAATGTTATACTTGATATGCCCGAGGACGAATATATGTCAATTATCCTTGGTAGACCTTTCTTAAATACTTCAGGGGCTGTTATTGATTGCAACAAAAGCGAGGTCACATTTCATATTAATGGTAATGAGCATACGGTGCATTTTCCGAAGAAACAATTTCAAGTGAGCGCTATTAATGTTATTGGAAAAACTCCATCTATCACTATTGGAAGCTTTCAACTACCTCTCCCTACTGCTGAAAAGAAATATGAAATATTATGGTAGGGGATATGCCTGTCCCCATTGAGGTAACATATTGTTTTCGCAAAAATTCTTCAGTTTCATGTTGATTGAAAGGTAAAAGTGTTGGGTTGTCTCCCAACAACAGTAGCTTAATCATGTGAACACACAAAAATACAAGGTAAAAGTGTTGGGTTGTCTCCCAACAAGCACTTTTCTTTAATGCCTTTTAAGCTAGGCATGATGATTTCAATGATGCTCACATAAAAGATAAAGATTGAAACACAAAGAGAGCATCATGAAGCATATGACTAGCACATTTAAGTCTAACCCACTTCCTATGCATAGGGATTTTGTGAGCAAACAATTTATGGGAACATGAATCAACTAGCATAGGAAGGCAGAACAAGCATAGCTTCAAAACTTTCAACATATAGAGAGGAAACTTGATATTATTGCAATATGTAAAAGCATATGATCCTCTCTCATAATAATTTTCAGTAGCATCATGAATGAATTCAACAATATAACCATCACATAAAGCATTCTTTTCATGATCCACAAACATAGAAAATTTATTACTCTCCACACAAGAAAATTTCTTCTCATTCATAATAGTGGGAGCAAACTCAACAAAATAACTATCATGAGACACTTGATTGACATGATCAAATTGAACATTAAAAACATGATCATTATTCTTTATAGCATACATGTCATCACAATAATCATCATAGATAGGAGGCATGCTTTCATCATAATAAATTTGCTCATCAAAACTTGGGGGACTAAAAATATCATCTTCATCAAACATAGCATCCCCAAGCTTGTGGCTTTGCATATCATTAGCATCATGGATACTCATAGAATTCATACTAACAACATTGCAAGCATGCTCAACATTCAAATTAAACATTTTATAGAATTCTTCTTCTATCAATTGAGCACAATTTTCCTCTCCATCATTTTCAAGAAAGACATTGTAAAGATGCATAATATGAGGCAACCTCAAATCCTTTTTTTTTGTAGTTTTCTTTTAATAAAACCAAACTAGTGATAAACAAGAAACTAAAAGATTCAATTGCAAGATCTAAAGATATACCTTCAAGCACTCACCTCCCCGGCAACGGCGCCAGAAAAGAGCTTGATGTCTACTACACAACTTGTTCTTGTATACATGTGTTGGGCCTCCAAGCGCAGAGTTTTGTAGGACAGTAGCAGTTTTCCCTCAAGTGGATGACCTAAGGTTTATCAATCCGTAGGAAGCGTAGGATGAAGATAGTCTCTCTCAAGCAACCCTGCAACCAAATAACAAAGAGTCTCTTGTGTCCCCAACACACCCAATACAATGGTAAATTGTATAGGTGCACTAGTTCGGCGAAGAGATAATGATAAAAGTGTAGTATGGATAGTAGATATGAGTTTTTGTAGTGCGAACAATAAAAAACAGCAAGGTAGTAAATAGTAAAATGGAGCACAAACGGTATTGCAATGATAGAAAATGAGGCCTAGGGTTCATACTTTCGCTAGTGCAATCTCTCAACAATGCTAACATGATTGGATCATATGATTATCCCTCAAAGTACAATAAAGAATCACTCCCGAGTTCCTATTAGCGGAGAACAAAAGATAGAAATTGTTTGTAGGGTATGAAACCACCTCAAAGCTATTCTTTTTGATCGATCTATTGGGCTATTCCTATAAGTGTCACAAACAGCCCTAGAGTTCGTACTAAAATAGCACCATAGGACACACATCAACCAACTCTAATATCACATAGATACTCCAATGTCACCACAAGTATCCATGAGTTTATCATATGATATGCATCAAACAACTTCATAATCATAATATTCAATCCACACAAAGAACTACAAGGAGCCCCCAAAGTTTCCGTCATAGAAAAGATAATGAAAACGTGCATCAACCCCTATGCATAGATTACCTCAATGTCACCTCGGGAATCCGCAAGTTGAGTGCCATAACATACATCAAGTGAATAAATATGATACCCCATTGTCACCTCGAGTACTCATTATGCAAGACATACATCATGTGTTCCCAAATCTGAATATTCAATCCGACAATAACAAAACTTCATAGGGAAAAGATTCAATTCATCACAACAAGGATAGAGAGGGGTGAAACATCATATGATCCATCTATATTAACAAAGCCCATGATACATCAAGATTGTGACATCTCAAGATCACAAGAGAGAGAGATCAAACACATAGCAACTAGTAAATACCCCTAGCCTCGAGGGTGGACTACTCCCTCCTCATCATGGTGGCCGCCGGGATGATGAAGATGGCCTCCGGTGATGATTTCCCCTCCGGCAGGGTGCCGGAACGGGCTCCGGATTGGTTTTTCGAGGATACAGAGGCGTGCGGTGGTGGAGTCCAAGTTCTAGGGTTATTTCTGGGGGTTTATCTTTTTATAGGATTTTTTGGCGTTGGTTTCACGCGAAGGGGGGCTACGAGTGGCCCACATGGCACCGGCACGCTCCGCACCCCTGGGGCGCGCCCAGGTGCCATGTGGCCACCTCATGGCTCTTCTGGTCCTTCCACGAAGCTTCGGGGGTCTCTTTTGGTCCAAAAAAATCGTCAAAAAGTTTCGTCCAATTCCGAGAACTTTTATTTCTGCACAAAAATAGCACCACGGTAGTTCTGCTGAAAACAGCGTCAGTCCGGGTTAGTTCTAATCAGATCATACCAAAACCATATAGAATTGTGATAAACATGGCATGAATACTTCATAAATTATAGATATGTTGGAGACGTATCAGCATCCCCAAGCTTAATTCCTGCTCGTCCTCGAGTAGGTAAATGATAAAAGAAATAATTTATGAAGTGTGAATGCTAGCATAGTGCATAAGTTTGATCAATGATAATTTCAATCACTTTTCCTAGCATCATAACAGCAACTTATTCTCATAAAATTCATCATGATAAAGTAGCAATCAATTCACATGTTATGGTTCAAACAATGCATTCCCTTGAAACTCAACAACCTATGTTCTTAGTCACCAAGCAATTGCAATTCAACTTAATTCAACAAGGTCTAAGAAAGAGCTCCACATACTCAATTATCATTTAGTCTTCTATGATTGCTAGTACTCAAAGCATATTTTTAGGACAAATGGCATCCATCGAACACAGAGAAAGATAGGGGCTTAATGTTTCGCCTCCCAACTTATTTATCATAGAGATAATTGTCAACAATAATAATTCATGATCAAATATATTTGACTGGTCATATGTGCCTAGATCTTTCCCCACCACATGATGCTTGCCATCTAGAGAATAGGTTGGGATAAGGAATTGACTCAACATCAAAGTAAATAGCATAAAAGTAAATAACATGAAGTAAAAGATAGGCCCTTCGCAGAGGGAAGTAGAGGTTGTCATGTGCTTTTATTTATTTGGATGCACAAACTCTTAATGCAAAGGAACGTCACATGATATTGCCCCTTGTGATAGCAACCTTTATTATGCAGTCTGTCGCTTTTATTCTTCACCATCACAAGTTCGTACCACGCTTATTTTCCCTTACAATAAAAGATCATATTTAATTTAGGAGCAATTTTTATTGATTTTTGCACCGATGACAACTTACTTGAAGGATCTTATTGAATCCATAGGTAGATATGGTGGACACTCATGGCAAGAAACTGGGTTTAAGGGTTTTTGGATGCACAAGTAGTATCTCTACTTAGTGCGAATTTTTGGCTAGCAAAATATCCTAAGCAAGCACCACATGTTGGAGGATCCATAACAATATAACTTTTATGCAAATATACCCAAACATAACTCATTATGTTGTCTTCCTTGTCCAACTTCAACTAATTTGTTCAAGTTTGAAAATAATTAATGGGTATTCACAATCAGAAAAGATGTCCAAGATAATATATTTATATGTGAAAGTTCTCTTCCTCATACCAATCATTCATGAATTGCTTGTATGACCAATATTGTGATTGTCAAGCTTCAAAAGATTTCACCATCTAAACTCAATGTGAAGCTACTACTAGCATATGAAGCACATATAATTTCAACTTTATGATATTCAATTCTTTCACAATTTACTCATAGGATAAAAGTGAAGAACAAGAGTAAATGACAAACTACTCAAAAAGATATAAGTGAAGATCAAATGAGTAGTCAAACAATTAAGTAGCTATGTGAGGACTCTCTCTCATTCAAAGATTTGAGATCTAAGTATATTATTAAAACAGCAAGCAAAAGGGACAAAAAAGGACACACCAAGAATAGCACATCTCATGTGAAGAAGCAAAAACTTAGGCTCAACGAAAAACTGACCGATAGTTGTTGAAGAAGAAAGGTGAGATGCCTACCGGGGCATCCCCAAGCTTAGTTGCTTGAGACTTCTTGGAATATGAACTTGGGATGCCTTGGGAATCCCCAAGATTGAGCTCTTGTGTCTCCTTAATTCCTCTCATACCACGGTTTTTCTGAATCTTAAAAACTTCATCCACATAAAACTCAACAAGAACTCGTGAGATAAGTTAGTATAGATCAATGCAAAACCTTATCATTTTCTACTGTAACAAATCACTAAAATTATAATTTAACATTGAATACTAAATTCCTCTGCATATTTAATACTCCTATCCTCAAATAGAACCATTAAACAAGCCAACATATGCAAACAATACAAACATAACAGCAATCTGTCTAAACAGAACAGTCTGTAAAGAATCAAGCAAGATCCATACTTAATTAACTCCCAAAATTCTGAAAATTTACCACACTGTATAGAATTTATAAGAACATTCTGTGTAAAAATTTCAAGATTTTATGACATTCTGACTTTTCTAGGGAATTTTTGCAATAACAGCAAACTTTATGTTTTGAAACAGCAAGTCATTCACTTGCAAATTAAGCATGGTAAAGGCTATACTTGACACTTTTATTGAAATAAAAGAAACAAAACATTATTCTAAATAAAATCAAGAAAAATTTAAGAAAATAAAATGACGCTCCAAGAAAAACACATATCATGTGACGAATAAAAATATAGTTCCAAGTGAGGTTACCGATAATGTTGAAGACGAAAGAGGGGATGCCTTCCGGGGCATCCCCAAGCTTAGAGGCTTGAGTCTTCCTTGAATGTTACCTTGGGGTGCCTTGAGCATCCCCAAGCTTAGGGTCTTGCCACTCCTTATTCTCCTCATATCGATATCTCACCCAAAACCTGAAAACTTCAATCACACAAAACTTAACGGAACTTCGTGAGATAGGTTAGTATAATAAATATATCAAAACATTTAGGTACTGTAAAGACAAGATCCATAATTGTTCACACATAAATCCTACTGTACTATATCATTTCCACAATTTATATCACTTAATATAAGCTATGGAAATGATAAAACAAGCAAACTATGCAAACAAGGCAGAATCTGTCCAAAACAGAACAGTCTGTAATGATGGAATATTTTACTATACTTATGTAACTCCAAAAATTCTGAAAAATTAGAAAAGCATAAATTTTTTGCAAACCAATAATGTGTAAAAAATTCAAAGTTTACCACTCTCCAGTAAGGAATAACAATTCAAATACTGGGCGCAAAAGTTTCTGTTTTTGCACAGAATCCAATCAACAAGCATTTGCACTATCCCAAAGGAATTACTTGGCACATTATTGAAATAAAAGCTATAAAACATGACTACTACAGTAGCTTAATCATGTGAACACACAAAAACAGAAGGTAAAAATGTTGGGTTGTCTCCCAACAATCACTTTTCTTTAATGCCTTTTAAGCTAGGCATTATGATTTCAATGATGCTCACATAAAAGATAAAGATTGAAACACAAAGAGAGAATCATGAAGCATATGACTAGCACTTTTAAGTCTAACCCACTTCCTATGCATAGGGATTTTGTGAGCAAACAATTTATGGGAACATGAATCAACTAGCATAGGAAGGCAAAACAAGCATAGCTTCAAAACATTCAACATATAGAGAGGAAACTTGATATTATTGCAATATGTAAAAGCATATGATCCTCTCTCATAATAATTTTCAGTAGCATCATGAATGAATTCAACAATATAATCATCACATAAAGCATTCTTTTCATGATCCACAAACATAGAAAATTTATTACTCTCCACACAAGAAAACTTCTTCTCATTCATAATAGTGGGAGCAAACTCAACAAAATAACTATCATGAGACACTTGATTGACATGATCAAATTGAACATTAAAAACATGATCATTATTATTTATAGCATACATGTCATCACAATAATCATCATAGATAGGAGGCATGCTTTCATCATAATAAATTTGCTCATCAAAACTTGGGGGACTAAAAATATCATCTTCATCAAACATAGCATCCCCAAACTTGTGGCTTTGCATATCATTAGCATCATGGATACTCATAGAATTCATACTAACAACATTGCAATCATGCTCAACATTCAAATTAAACATTTTATAGAATTCTTCTTCTATCAATTGAGCACAATTTTCCTCTCCATCATTTTCAAGAAAGACATTGTAAAGATGCATAATATGAGGCAACCTCAAATCCTTTTTTTTTGTAGTTTTCTTTTAATAAAACCAAACTAGTGATAAACAAGAAACTAAAAGATTCAATTGCAAGATCTAAAGATATACCTTCAAGCACTCACCTCCCCGGCAACGGCGCCAGAAAAGAGCTTGATGTCTACTACACAACTTGTTCTTGTATACATGTGTTGGGCCTCCAAGCGCAGAGTTTTGTAGGACAGTAGCAGTTTTCCCTCAAGTGGATGACCTAAGGTTTATCAATCCGTAGGAAGCGTAGGATGAAGATAGTCTCTCTCAAGCAACCCTGCAACCAAATAACAAAGAGTCTCTTGTGTCCCCAACACACCCAATACAATGGTAAATTGTATAGGTGCACTAGTTCGGCGAAGAGATAATGATAAAAGTGTAGTATGGATAGTAGATATGAGTTTTTGTAGTGCGAACAATAAAAAACAGCAAGGTAGTAAATAGTAAAATGGAGCACAAACGGTATTGCAATGATAGAAAATGAGGCCTAGGGTTCATACTTTCGCTAGTGCAATCTCTCAACAATGCTAACATGATTGGATCATATGATTATCCCTCAAAGTACAATAAAGAATCACTCCCGAGTTCCTATAAGCGGAGAACAAAAGATAGAAATTGTTTGTAGGGTATGAAACCACCTCAAAGCTATTCTTTTTGATCGATCTATTGGGCTATTCCTATAAGTGTCACAAACAGCCCTAGAGTTCGTACTAAAATAGCACCATAGGACACACATCAACCAACTCTAATATCACCTAGATACTCCAATGTCACCACAAGTATCCATGAGTTGATCATACGATATACATCAAACAACTTCATAATCATAATATTCAATCCACACAAAGAACTACAAGGAGCCCCCAAAGTTTCTATTGGAGAAAAGATAATGAAAACGTGCATCAACCCCTATGCATAGATTACCCCAATGTCACCTCGGGAATCCGCAAGTTGAGTGCCATAACATACATCAAGTGAATCAGTATGATACCCCATTGTCACCTCGAGTACTCATTATGCAAGACATACATCATGTGTTCCCAAATCTGAATATTCTATCTGACAATAACAAAACTTCATAGGGAAAAGATTCAATTCATCACAACAAGGATAGAGAGGGGTGAAACATCATATGATCCATCTATATTAACAAAGCCCATGATACATCAAGATTGTGACATCTCAAGATCACAAGAGAGAGAGAGAGATCAAACACATAGCTACTAGTACATACCCCTAGCCTCGAGGGTTGACTACTCCCTCCTCATCATGGTGGCCGCCGGGATGATGAAGATGGCCTCCGGTGATGATTTCCCCCTCCGACAGGGTGCCGGAACGGGCTCCAGATTGGTTTTTCGAGGATACAGAGGCGTGCGGCGGTGGAGTCCAAGTTCTAGGGTTATTTCTGGGGGTTTCTCTATTTATAGGATTTTTTGGCGTTGGTTTCATGCGAAGGGGGGCTACGAGTGGCCCACATGGCACCGGCACGCTCCGCACCCCTCGGGCGCGCCCAGGTGCCATGTTGCCAACTCGTGGCTCTTCTGGTCCTTCCACAAAGCTTCGGGGGTCTCTTTTGGTCCAAAAAAAATCGTCAAAAAGTTTCGTCCAATTCCGAGAACTTTTATTTCTGCACAAAAATAACACCACGGTAGTTCTGCTGAAAACAGCGTCAGTCCGGGTTAGTTCTAATCAGATCATACCAAAACCATATAGAATTGTGATAAACATGGCATGAATACTTCATAAATTATAGATATGTTGGAGACGTATCAGCATCCCCAAGCTTAATTCCTGCTCGTCCTCGAGTAGGTAAATGATAAAAGAAATAATTTATGAAGTGTGAATGCTAGCATAGTGCATAAGTTTGATCAATGATAATTTCAATCACTTTTCCTAGCATCATAACAGCAACTTATTCTCATAAAATTCATCATGATAAAGTAGCAATCAATTCACATGTTATGGTTCAAACAATGCATTCCCTTGAAACTCAACAACCTATGTTCTTAGTCACCAAGCAATTGCAATTCAACTTAATTCAACAAGGTCTAAGAAAGAGCTCCACATACTCAATTATCATTTAGTCTTCTATGATTGCTAGTACTCAAAGCATATTTTTAGGACAAATGGCATCCATCGAACACAGAGAAAGATAGGGGCTTAATGTTTCGCCTCCCAACTTATTTATCATAGAGATAATTGTCAACAATAATAATTCATGATCAAATATATTTGACTGGTCATATGTGCCTAGATCTTTCCCCACCACATGATGCTTGCCATCTAGAGAATAGGTTGGGATAAGGAATTGACTCAACATCAAAGTAAATAGCATAAAAGTAAATAACATGAAGTAAAAGATAGGCCCTTCGCAGAGGGAAGTAGAGGTTGTCATGTGCTTTTATTTATTTGGATGCACAAACTCTTAATGCAAAGGAACGTCACATGATATTGCCCCTTGTGATAGCAACCTTTATTATGCAGTCTGTCGCTTTTATTCTTCACCATCACAAGTTTGTACCACGCTTATTTTCCCTTACAATAAAAGATCATATTTAATTTAGGAGCAATTTTTATTGATTTTTGCACCGATGACAACTTACTTGAAGGATCTTATTGAATCCATAGGTAGATATGGTGGACACTCATGGCAAGAAACTGGGTTTAAGGGTTTTTGGATGCACAAGTAGTATCTCTACTTAGTGCGAATTTTTGGCTAGCAAAATATCCTAAGCAAGCACCACATGTTGGAGGATCCATAACAATATAACTTTTATGCAAATATACCCAAACATAACTCATTACGTTGTCTTCCTTGTCCAACTTCAACTAATTTGTTCAAGTTTGAAAATAATTAATGGGTATTCACAATCAGAAAAGATGTCCAAGATAATATATTTATATGTGAAAGTTCTCTTCCTCATACCAATCATTCATGAATTGCTTGTATGACCAATATTGTGATTGTCAAGCTTCAAAAGATTTCACCATCTAAACTCAATGTGTCTGTGTACTAAAGTATGGGCCCCTCTAGTACCCCTTACTTGTGTACGGGCAGTTGTAGCCGAACCGCGGCAGGCCTTGCCGGGGAATAGCTAGGAGCAATCTCAAGACGAAGATAGTGCTTGCCGGCGAGGAGCGAGCCGGCAAGCCAGGAACCCGGCAAGCCTTGCCGGGAAGAGACGTTCAAGTCAACGACCGGACTAGAAGGCAGAAGGCCAAAGGGGTGCGAAGGCCCGGCAAGACCCTTGCCGGCAAGGCCTCGCGGCCGGCGAGACCCGGGCCCGGCAAGCCCCGGTCCCGGCAAGCATCGGACACGGCAAGCCCCGGGCCCGGCAAGGATTCAGCCCCGGCAAGGCTCTGCACAGTGTAGCGCTATCGCTCCTGCGCAGCGGCCAGCCTTGTCGTTTAGGGTTTGTCCTCATGGTGACGTGGCGCGATGCTGGCCACGAGATGCTTAAGCGGTGCTGATGGGATGGCTGCTTTTGCCCATCCCCTGTAAAGCTTTTCCAAGCCCGAGACGCTGAGGGACACCTCGACGGACACCTCACGGTGCATTTAATGAGCTTGTCCTAAGCCGTCAGGGTTAGGTATGATAACACTGTAGTGACCCTGTAGCTACTTCCCACCTCATACCTTATCCCTTACGCCACTGTGGTAGCCCCTTTGACTCATATAAAAGGAGGCCCGAGGCGTACAGAGAGGGGGGGCACTTCGGAAGCTCATTCTGCATGCGTAGCTGCTACTGTAGCTCCCAGAACTTGGCCAAGAATATCCACAATAATACCATCAAAGCAGGAGTAGGGTTTTACGCATCCGTGCGGCCCGAACCTGGGTAAATTCCCCGTGTGCCGTTCGCTAGTTCTGCTCTTCGTGCAATCCTCTCCCCTTGCCGAACCGTAAAGGGATCTGCTCGATAGCGATCCCATAGGTGTTCGTTTCCCACGACATCTTTGGCGCGCCAGGTAGGGGGGTCGAGGTTGTGCGAACCTGATCTAGCGGTCAGCGCGCCAGTTCTTCATCCTCTTCATCGTCATGGCGTCCAAAGAGAAGGACACTACGATCTTCGCAGAAGCTAAGTTTTTAAACTTTGATTGCTTTCTGCTGTTTAGATATGAGTTTTATTTTGAGATTTCTGCATGAACCCGTATGCTGAGGAGCCTCCCCGGCACTAGTCGCGCTCCTAATCGCTTCGAGCCCGCTCAGTGATGTGTGTAGATGCGCTAGTTGTGCTCCATGTCACCTCGAGTCCGCTCAGCGATGTGTGCAGCTGCGATGGTTGCGCTCCATGTCGCCTCGAGTTCGCTCGGCGATGTGTGCAGCTGCACTAAAACCAGGAAGGTGTTCCGGCAAGCAAGGGAGCATTCGACAACAGTCGAGATTGCAGAAGATTAGTTATAAGATCAGAAGCTAATCAATTTGTTGTGCTAGTCAGATCTTCGATCATTTTCATCACCATGGCTCCCAAGAAGAAGGGTTTCACGGCGGTTGGTCCATCTGCGTCCGTCGTACCTGATGCTGCGCGCACAGGCGACGGGGTAGGCGCGGGTGGAGGAGGTGGAGGCTCCGAGCTTCCACGGCGTTCCGGCAATCCGAGCCGGACGAGCAACAGGTCCAGGGATGGAGCTGCGCAACCTGCGGGTAGTGCAGCGACATCCAAGGATGGAGCGGCGCCTTCCAGGACGAATACACCGGCGCATGCACCGCGACCTTCTCAGGACGCGCGTGACGTGCGGCCTCAAGATGTTGGTGGTTCTGGGCGTCCGCATGGGAAGTCCCCTGTACATCATTCCCAGGGTGCGCAGGGCCAAGATCCACGCCAGCGCGCTGGTGGAGGCCGCGCGCGGGTGCAGAGTCGTGATGATGCTCCTTCTAACCCGGTTAGGAGTTTGAGCACCTCACGTTCTTCGCACCTATCGCCGCCGCCTACGCCTGCAGAGGCGTTGGCGCGGGCTCAGCTGCTCCTAGACTTCCCTCCCGCCGCGGAGAAGCTAGACGAGTGGCGAGCTGCTATCCAGAGCCTCATCGGCCTAGCCAACAACGACGTGCCGCAGCAGGGTGAACCCTCGCGGCTACCGTCGTCTAGGCTGGTGCGTGCCGATGGAGAGAAGACCAGAGCTGGAACGACCACGTTGCGTTCCCCTCCGTTGCGTCAAGAGCGGTCGATAACTCGGCGGACCAGCGCCCGTGAGGATGATTCCACGGCGTCGTCTGATCCGCGGGTTCGCCGCGATCAGCGTCACGTTCTTCGGGAACGGAAGAAGGAGGACGCTCGAACCACCATCGAGCGCCGAAGGGAAGCGCGTCGCCAGTCCGACAAGCGCGCCGGGATCACTGTTGACGAGCCCGCGCCAGGGTATCCTGGCTACCTACCTTACGAGGTGGGTTGTCCAGCGTTTACTCGTGAGCTGCGGCAAGTCCAGTGGCCCAGCTCCCGCTCCTTCAAGCCGGAAGTACCGGAGAAGTACGACGGCAAGACTCATCCGTCCGAGTTCTTGAGCATCTACACCATCGCGGTGCAGGCTGCCGGGGCTCGTGACGATAAGGTGCTGGCTAACTATTTTCCGTTGGTGCTGAAGCCCAACGTGAGATCGTGGTTGATGCACCTGCCCGAGAATTCCATCTCTTCTTGGGCCGACCTGTGCCATCAGTTTGTTGGCGCCTTCACCGGCGGCCATCAAGCTCCTGGCCAGGAGAGTGATCTGCACATCATTCCTCAGAAAGAAGGCGAAACTTTGTGCAAGTATATACAGAGGTTCACCCGCGTCCAACACAATATCCCTGACATTCATCCTGCCGCCGTTATCAGTGCCTTTCATCAGAACGTGCGCAACCGAAAGATGCGGGAGGAGCTGGCGATGAACAAGGTCAAGGATGTCGCCGAGCTCTACGCTTTGGCCGACAAGTGCGCCCGGGCGGAGGAAGGGAGGAGACTCCCCGGCGAGAACGCCGGCGCTGGAGTCAACTCCGAGAGCGATGACACTCCTGCCCCGGCAAAGAAAGGGAAGCGGAAGAACAGGAAGCGCAAAGGCAAGGCCGTGCTTGCCGTTGAAAGTTCCGGCAACATCGGCACCGCCAAAAAGTCCAAGACCGACGACCCCGGCAAGGAGGTTGCCGGGTGTGCGGCGTGTCAGGCCTTGGCGGCTGCCGATAAGCCAGAAGGATCCGGCAAGCAGTACTGCAAGATCCACCGAACCAAGGGCCACGACCTCCAGGACTGCCGGCAAGTAGAGGAGCTTGCCGCGAAGCAGCACGCCGAGTACGAACGACGCGACAAGGAGCGAGCCCAAGATGGTGCCGGAGGGTCCGGCAGGAAGCGCGGTCGAGGAGGACGACGCGGCAAGCCTGGACAGCGGCAAGAGAAGCCTGCTCGGGGCCGCGGCAGGAAAGAAGGAGATGAAGATGCAGATGAGGGCGATGACGAGTCTAGCGAGCGGGAGTTTCAGAAGGCCACAGAGGTTATGTGCGTCGACGGAGGCGCCTCCCTGCATCTTTCTCACCGCCAGCTCAAGCGGTGGGCGCGTGAGATTCTTGCGGCCGAGCCCTCTATTGATGCGCAGAAGCCGCTGGGGTGGTCCCACACGCCCATCATTTTCGATGCCGAGGATCACCCTGATCGCACTACCGCTGTCGGATGCTTGCCGTTGTTGGTCTCGCCAACAATTCGCAACCTCCAGGTAACGAAGATGTTGGTTGACGGTGGTGCCGGCCTGAATCTCATCTCGCCGGACGTCCTCAAGAGGCTGCAAATTCCTGATGAAGACCTCGAAGAGACAGGCTCCTTCCAAGGGGTCAATCCAGGAAGATACCAGCCCAAGGGCAAGATCACGCTGCCGGTAACATTCGGCAGCGAGCTAAACTTTCGGACGGAAAAGGTCGTCTTCGACGTCGCCAAGATTCCGTTGCCGTACAATGGGATCCTTGGCCGCCCCGCGCTGGCCAAGTTCATGGCGGCATCGCATTACGCCTACAACGTCCTAAAGATGCCCGGTCCGATGAGTGTCATCACTGTCCACTCCGACAAGAAAGACGCGCTCATTTGCACCGACAAGCTCTACCGGGAAGCAGTTGCAACATCCGCCGCCAAGGCGCATGCTCCTGCCGTTCAAGATCCCGGCAAGAAGAAGCCCGGCAAGACCCCTGGTACAAACTCCGGCAAGCGCGCCTCTCCGCAGTGCTGCGCTACCGTCGAGGATGCACCGGGGAGCTCTGCCGGCCAGACCAAGAAATCCAAGGCAGCTCCGCCTGAGACCAAGAAGGTGCCTGCCAAGGAGGACGGGACGGGAGGAACTTTCACCATAAGTTCCACCCTTGATGACAAATAGGAAAGCGCGCTCGTTGCCTTCCTGCGGGCGAATGTCGATGTGTTTGCATGGCAACCGTCTGACATCCCCGGTGTTCCCAGGGAGGTAATTGAGCACCACCTAGCTGTCTGTCCTCACGCGCGGCCCGTCAAGCAGAAGGTGCGGAAGCAAGCTTTGGAGCGGCAAGAGTTTATTGCACAAGAGATCAAGAAGCTTGAGGCGGCAGGCCTGGTTAGAGGAGTCCTCCATCCTACGTGGATTGGCCAATCCAGTTGTTGTGCGCAAGGCGAATGGTAAATGGAGGCTATGTATTGACTTTACAGATATCAATAAAGCCTGCCCAAAAGATCCTTTTCCCTTGCCGCGCATCGACCAGATTGTGGATTCCACTGCCGGCTGCGATCTGCTGTCATTCCTTGACGCATACTCAGGCTATCACCAGATCTTCATGGCGAAAGAAGACGAAGAGAAGACCGCATTTATCACCCCATGTGGCACATACTGCTTCTTGCGTATGCCTTTCGGGCTGAAAAGTGCTGGGTCGACCTTCGCTAGAGCTGTCCAGATCGGTTTCGAGACCCAGCTCCATAGAAATATAGAAGCTTACATGGATGACATAGTGGTCAAAACCAAGGACAAAGCAACGCTCATTCAAGATCTGGAGGAGACATTTGCAAATTTGCGTAGGATCAACCTGAAGCTCAACCCGGAGAAGTGCGTGTTTGGCGTTCCATCCAGCAAGCTTCTCGGGTTCTTTGTATCTCAGCGTGGAATTGAAGTTAATCCCGACAAGATCAAAGCAATTGAGCAGATTGAAGCACCAAGACGAGTCAAGGATGTGCGCCGCCTCGCCGGCTGCGTCGCTGCTTTGAGCAGGTTCATCTCAAAGTCTGCTGAGCGCGCCCTGCCGTTTTTCAAAATTTTGAAGAAGGCAGGTCCAATGAAGTGGACTCCGGAAGCGGAGGCAGCGCTACAGGATTTGAAGAGGTACCTCTCTTCTTCGCCAATACTAGTCGCGCCTAGGCCACAAGAGCCGTTGCTGCTATATCTAGCGGCAACAAATCAAGTGGTTAGTGCTGCGCTGGTGGCGGAGAGAGAAGCAGAGGAGGATGCAGCGGCAACGGCAGGCCCGCCAAGCGGCTTGCCGGGGGCAGCCCCGGCAGAGTCTGGTGCCGGCAAGGAAGGATTTGCGCAGTCAAGTTTAGCAGCACAGAAGAAGAAGATGGTGCAGCGCCCAGTCTATTTCGTCAGCTCCCTGTTGTAGGGGGCTAGGTCGAGATATTCTGGTGTGCAGAAGCTGCTCTTCGGCCTTCTCATGGCCTCGAGGAAGCTGCGCCATTACTTCCAAGCACATGAGATCACCATCGTCACTCGCTTTCCGTTGCAACGGATTCTCCGGAACCCGGAAGCGACTGGCAGGATTGTAGAGTGGGCGTTGGAGCTGTCATGCTTTGGTCTCAAGTTCGAAAGTACTTCAACTATCCAGAGCAGAGCCTTGGCAGAGTTCATTGCAGAATGGACGCCAACGCCAGACGACGAAGTTCAAGAATCAGTGACCCCCGGGAAGGAATCAGGGCAAACATGGGTCATGTACTTTGATGGAGCCTTTTCGCTGCAAGGCGCCGGTGCCGGTGTGCTGCTTGTCGCACCCACCGGAGAGCACCTCAAGTACGTCATCCAGATGCATTTTCCCCGGGAGAGATCGACCAATAACACGGCAGAGTATGAAGGATTGCTTGCCGGTCTCAGGATCGCGGCAGACCTTGGGATCAGGAAGCTCATCGTCAGGGGTGACTCCCAGCTCGTCGTGAGGCAGGTCAACAAAGATTATCAGAGCCCGTTGATGGAAGCTTACGTTGATGAAGTGAGGAAGCTGGAAGAGCGCTTTGACGGTCTTCAGACAGAGCATGTTCCTCGATCAGAGAACAGCATTGCTGACGACCTGTCGAAACGTGCAGCACTCAAGTTACCTGTGGAACCAGGGACTTTTGTGCTCCGCTTGACTCAACCATCCGTGTCGCCATCGACAAGGCCTGATAAGAGAAGAAAGTTAAGTACCGGCGAGTACATCCCGGCAGGGCTTCCCGAAGCCCCCGGCAAGAATCTTGCCGGGAACGACCCGGTTGCCGGTGAGCAGCGGCTTCGTGCAGAGCCTCAGGTTCTTGCCGCCGAAGCAAGCGCCCCTGCGACCGAAGAAATACCAGTTGCCGGTGAGCAGCTGCTCCGCCAAGAACCTCAGGTTCTTGCCGTAGAAGCAAATGCTCCCGCAGCTGAAGAGTTGCCTTTAGTCCTTGTCGTCGAGCCGCAAGCTCCGGCATGGGCGCAGCAAATAGTCCATTTACTTCAGACAGGAGAACTCCCTAAAGAGCAGGAAGAAGCTGAAAAAGTAGCCCGTCAGTCAAGTATGTACCAGTTCGTCGACGACGTCCTGTACAGAAAGAGACCCAACGGTGTGAAATTGAAGTGCATTCCTCGGGAAGATGGACTAGAACTGTTGGCAGAGATTCATGGGGGCATATGTGGTTCTCACATAGGCTCAAGGGCCCTTGCCGGCAAGGCATTCCGGCAAGGATTCTTCTGGCCTACTGCTCTCCAGGATGCAACTGCACTAGTAACCAAGTGTGAAGCGTGCCAGTTTCATTCGAAGCAACTTCATCAGCCAGTTCAAGCTCTCCAGACGATTCCTCTCTCCTGGCCCTTCTCGGTCTGGGGGCTCGACATACTGGGTCCCTTCCCCCGCGCTGCCGGGGGCTTCGAGTACTTGTACGTTGCCGTCGACAAGTTCACGAAGTGGCCAGAAGTGGAAGCAGTGAGGAAGGTGACGGCACAGTCAGCGGTCAAGTTCTTCAAGGGGATTGTGTGCCGTTTTGGTGTGCCGAACAGGATCATCACCGACAACGGTACGCAGTTCACTAGTCGCACCTTCAAGCAGTACATCCAAGACCTTGGCGGCAAGATCTGTTTTGCCTCTGTTGCTCACCCGAGGAGTAACGGCCAAGCGGAGAGGGCGAACGCTGAAGTGCTGCGCGGTCTCCGGACCAGAACTTTCGACAAGCTGCGCAAGCATGGAAGACGCTGGATTGATGAGCTGCCGGCGGTTCTTTGGTCGATCAGGTCGACGCCAAATCGAGCCACCGGCCAGACACCCTTCGCTCTGGTCTACGGAGCGGAGGCAGTTCTCCCCACGGAACTCATATACGGGTCACCTCGAGTGCTCGCTTATGATGAGCTTGAGCAAGAACAGCTGCGGCAAGGCGACGCGCTGCTCCTTGAGGAGAACCGTCTTCGGGCTGCTGTGCGAGCCGCTCGCTATCAGCAAGCTTTGCGCCGCTATCATAGCCGCAAGGTTCAT
The DNA here is from genome assembly GCA_039707655.1 of Elymus sibiricus. Classification (NCBI taxonomy): domain Eukaryota; kingdom Viridiplantae; phylum Streptophyta; class Magnoliopsida; order Poales; family Poaceae; genus Elymus; species Elymus sibiricus. The sequence goes on along the minus strand of CM077666.1, from coordinate 128,132,554 downwards.
GCCCGGAGTCTTGAGGAAGGCGACCTTGTTCTTCGGCGCGTTCAGTCGGCCAAGAATTCCAACAAGTTGACGCCGAAGTGGGAAGGCCCTTACCGGGTAGTGCGAGTCACCAGGCCTGGCGCTGTCCACCTGGAGACCGAAGAGGGCTTGCCGGTGAGCAACTCCTGGAATATCGAGCACCTTCGCAAGTTCTACCCGTGAAGGGCAGTTGTTGGGTTTCTTGCTGTGATAGCGATACGGCCAGCAGGCTGCTGACGACCCGAATCCAGCGCTCGCGGCAGCGTAACACTCCGGCAGGATCCCGGCAACGCCATTCTGTACTAATCTTGCCGGATGGCATGTGATCCTTTGTACAGAGCAGGCACATCTTTTGTGCATAGTTAATGAGTTTGCAGTGCTTTACGTTTCTTGCCGATTTCATGCTTTATGTATGCATGTGTTTATCTGAAGTGTATATTGCGCTTGCCCCGATTTCCTGCCGTAGTAGCGATACGCCACGCTGAACACTGTCGGACTCCGGTCCAGTGCTCGCGGCAGCATAATGCTCCGGCAAGCTCCTGGCAATGCCCCCCTGTGAGATCTAACGAACCGTCCAGGTTCCATAACATTTATTTTCTCTTCTTTCTTTTTCTTAAAGAGATAGAAGATTCCCTCGCGCGCAAGTTTGCCGGGGGGGAAGGGGAATGATGGAATGGATACCAGGGGACGTTCAAGGTTGATGCTTTGCCGGGAGAAGAAAACAATAGCGGCGAAAGCCAGAGCTAAGTTGCTGACCCCTTTAGCAGATTTCAATTTTTTGTAAGGCTATATCCCTTGAACGATTTCGGCTTTGTATGGAAAACCTGCACGCGATGGAATCTTGTCGCGATTAGGCTGCGCCCTTATTCCGTTTCGAGTCCGCTCAACGGTTTAGGTGGCCGCGCTGAAAGCGTCAAGGTTTCTTGCCATGAGCAGCACCGCCTGCTGAACGATGTCGGGCTCCGGTCCAGCGCTCGCGGCAAGGCCATGCTCCGGCGAGTGCCCAGTAAAGCGTAGGGTATATGCTATACAAAGAGAGATTGATCAAGGGGGAATAGCATGCATAGATTCAGATAGAGCAGATTATATATAAGATAGTCGCCACGTTACTAACATAAGACCAAATGTTTGTCTTTTACATGTAACGCGGCGGCAAGACAAGGAGAAGGATAAGGAGGGCTACAGTTAATCTCGGCGGTTGCCTTCTACCCTCTTCACTTGGCCTATCCGTTCGACGATGGGCGCGACAAGCTCCTGCAGAGCCTTGGCGTCCGCATCCTTCGGCAGGCGGCCGAAGACCTTGGTGAAATCGACGCCGGGATTCCTGTACGCCACTTTCATCAGCAGCATCTGGACCACATCCTGGCAGAGCTTCCTGGACTCGCTGGCGAGCTTGCCGGAGTGGGTTGCTTGGAGTTGCTTGAGCGCATCGACGAGACCTTCGAAGAACATGGTGATCCTGGCGCTCTCGCTTATCCTGTCGCTGGCAGAATACCCGAAGCCCTGAAGGTTCATGCCCTCCAGCTCCGCGGCAAGCCTCTTGGCGACGTCCACCAGCCTGGCGGTCCAGACCTCTGTGCCGGTGACATAATCTTGATGCGTGGCGTAGGCGTTCTTGAGTAGCTCCTGCTCGTCGTGGAGGTCCTTAGCCAAGGTCTTTCCGCGAGCTCGGGCAGCTTCCAGGGACTCCTCCAACGTGGATAGTTTCAGCTTCAGATTTGCAATGGAGTCGTTGGCGGAGGCGAGCTGTTTGATCTTCTCGGACGCGGCGAGCTGCATCTCCACCAGGCTGTGGAGGGTTTTCTCCTTCTCGGCCTCGAGGGCAGCGATCTTCTTGCCGTGTTCCTCGAGAATGGCTTCCAGCTTCTTCGCCTTCCCCTCCAGCGAGTTCTTGACGGTCTCCGCAGCCTCGGCAGCGTAGAGTGCCTCCTTGAGCTTGCCGGCGTGGTCTGCAGTCAGAGCGGCGAGCGCTGCCGTTTGGCTTTGTTCAAGCTCCTGGACCCGCCGCGCGACAAGACTTTCGAGCTCTTCATCCTTGTTGCGAAGCTTGGCGGCAAGCGCCGCCTCGCGGGCGGCAAGGTCTTCTTCTTGGGCGTCAAGGCTGATGCGGCGCTGCGTCAAGAGGGCTTCTGCCATGGCGGCTTGCTGGGCGGCCTCCTCCTGCGCTCTCTCGATGTCTGACTGCTTCAGCAGGAGGACGTTCCGCTCTTCCGCCAGCTGCTCCCGATAAATATTCAGCTCTTGGAGGGCCTCGCCATACCAAGCCTGTGTCTCCGTGACGCGTTGTTGGAAGTCTCCTTCCGCGGCCTCGACGAGCGCTGCCCGGGAGTCCAGTTTCTCCTTCCTGGCGCGGTAGAGCGTCTGGAGCTTCTGATAATTGTCATTCATGGCCTGAAGTAGCTGCTCCTCCTTGAGCTCACTGACGGCAGCGACGGTGATTTCCCCGTCAAGATGCTCTCCTTCAACCAGCTCTTTGATGCTTGCCGACCCCGGCATGCTGACGACGTTCTTGCCGGCCCTGATATATTGGCTTGAGGGAGGGGCCTGGAACGACGAGGATTGGTCTTCGGCAGTCGAGGGCCCCGCGGCAGTAGAAGCGCCTGGCGCTCCTGCGGCGGAAGCGCCGTCAGTATTGCCGCGGGTCTCCTCGCCGGCTCCCTCGGCGGCCTTGGCGGCCTCGGCGGCGGCATGCTTGGCGGCCTCTTCGGCAGCAACCTTGCCGGCTTCAGTGGCGGCATCCTTGGCGGTCTCTTCAGTGACGGCGTCAGTATCCATGAGCTCTGTCAGAAGAAGACTGAAGATCAAGGAGTTAATTAAGATGAAGCTGGGAAGGAAGTTCAAGAAAAAAAAAACAAGAGAGAGAAAAGATTTCTAAGGGCGAGTGGTTCACCTGCGTCAAGGTCGTCGCGGTAGAACCCGCCTGAAGATTCCTTTGTGGGCTGCGTGGTCGACGGGTGCAGCATGTCGAGGGTGGTCCTTGCCGGCGACCTCTGTTGCTGCTCTGTTCCTGCGCGCCCCAAGATGTTAGCTGTGAAGATTACCGCCCCGGCACTCGCCAGCGGAAAGAGAGTAATTGGCTCACGCTGGGGGCTGTGCCGGGGGCTGCGGCGAGGATTGTGCCTTGGGCTTGGCTCCGGGCTGGACTCGATAGTCACCGGCTCTTCAGAAGTGCTTGCCGGCGGCTCGACGCCCGTGGAAATCTTGGCCTTCTTGGCCATCCTCTCCGCCAAGGTCTCTTCATCCCTGTGGAGGCAAGATCATCAAGATTAATCAAGGAAATCAGAAAGCAAGAACGGAAGCTGTGGCAGAACACTTACTCCTCTTCTTCCTCCTCATTCTCGAGGATGGATAGGTCGAAGGCGGCCTCCGTCACAGTGCTTGGCGGAGGAGGAGAGGTCGTTCTGGGGCGCTTGCCGGCGACGGTTTGCCGCGTTGCCTCGCCGGCAACGGCTTGCCGCGCCGCTTCGTCAGCAGCCTCCTTGCCGGAGGCTTCACCGTTTGGCGCTGGCTGGTAAGCAGGAGCGCCGGTGCTGGCCTTCCGAAGGATGCGCCTCCGTGCCTGTCGAAGAGCTGGGGGCTCCTCTTCCTCCTCCTCTTCCTCGTCGGCGGCCGCTCCAACCAAAGGGCCCCCGGCAGCGGCTCCGCTCGGCTCCCCGGCAGCCTGACCTCGCCCGGCAAGATTTTCCCGTAGCAAGTCCTCACCCTCGCTGGACTCGGCGCTGCCGGCTTCTTCGGCAAGGTTCGCCTCTTCCTCCCTGTCGGCGATGTGGGCGAGCTCCTCCTCTGTGGTGGCGCGGACAAGGTCCTCCTCGCGGATGGCCTTCTCCGTCAAGTTGTCGAAGAACGCCAGCACCTGCTCCGCGGACGGCTCGATCCACCTCTTGTCGATGCTATGGGCATTGAACACCGGCATCATGGTGATGATGGAGGTGAGTGATGAGTTGTTGCACAGTGGAACGACGCCCGCCGGCAAATCCCCCACTGTTCCAGAATTGAAGAGTTGTTGGCAGAGGGCTGCGTGCCCCATGGCTGTTAGATTATTATCCAGCCCAGGCCGCACCCTCATGACGTCGGCGGCATTCGTGTACTCCCAGGCAGGACGCCCTTTGTTCTGCAGTGGGGCGATGCGCCGGCGAAGGAAATCTGAAGCAATCATCTCCACCTTCAGCCCGGCAGCCTTGAGGCGGAGTATCCTGGTGGTGGTGATGGTCAGCTTGCTGTCGTCAGGGTCCGCAGCACCCCAATCCTTGCCGCGGACCACCTTCTGCTTCCGCACCTCGCAGAACGGTAGGGGCTCCTTTTCTCGGACCCAGCACCACTTGCTGCGCCACTCATCCCATCTCTCGCGATAGAGCCCCTCTGGGTACGTCTCCTTGGTCGCCGTCCTCGGAATCCAAGCGATGCTACCGGAGAGGGCGTCGCCCTTTTGGGTGCGGGGGTAGAAGTAGTGCCGGAAAAGTGCTGTGCTCGGGATGACCCCAACGAAATTTTCGCAAAGGTGCGCGAAGACGGACATGCAAGTCACGGCATTCGGCGTGAAGTCTAGCAGCTGGAAGCCGTAAGTGATCATGATATCTACGAAGAAATCCGAGTACGGAGGGCAGAGGCCGCACCAGAAGTAATCGGCAAAGAAGGGATAATCCCCTGGCTCTGCCCTACGAGAAGCTACACTCACTTTGGTGGCTGGATGCGCCGTGGTCTCCTTCGCCCATGCGAACTGGTACCTCTTCTTCAAGGCCTTCGCATCAAGCGTCGGGGGGAAGACAGCGCGCTCCTTCCGCATCTTCACCAGCTTGCTCTCCGCGGCGGCCGCTTCCTCCGCCTTGCCCTTGCCCTTGCTCGGCTTGGGCGGCATGGTGGCTATGGGAGTGGGCGTTGAAGACGTCGAGAGCGCGGTGGAGGCAGGCGGAGGGAGAAAAGCTCTGTTTTGGGCGCAAGGAAGAAGACGGTGGCGACGGTTCTGAGATTGAGATTGGAAAGGTGAAAGCGATGGGGGGTAAATGAGCAGCGTCTCTGCGATTCCTTTTTTATGGGGAAGGCGCGGGGCTGGCTTTTAACCGCCCGCTTTTACTGCGCGCCCACGTCTCCCGCGTCGCGCGATTAATGCGCGTAGTGGAGGGGCGTGGTAAAAGAGATCATGATTACGGACAGTTATTCCCTGCCACGTGCACCCGTGCACTGTTTTGGGCCTAGCCCAACAGGCCTGGCATCCGTGTATGGCCTAGGCCCGGGGGCTCCTGTCGGTGTACTAAAGTATGGGCCCCTCTAGTACCCCTTACTTGTGTACGGGCAGTTGTAGCCGAACCGCGGCAGGCCTTGCCGGGGAATAGCTAGGAGCAATCTCAAGACGAAGATAGTGCTTGCCGGCGAGGAGCGAGCCGGCAAGCCAGGAACCCGGCAAGCCTTGCCGGGAAGAGACGTTCAAGTCAACGACCGGACCAGAAGGCAGAAGGCCAAAGGGGTGCGAAGGCCCGGCAAGACCCTTGCCGGCAAGGCCTCGCGGCCGGCGAGACCCGGGCCCGGCAAGCCCCGGTCCCGGCAAGCATCGGACCCGGCAAGCCCCGGGCCCGGCAAGGATTCAGCCCCGGCAAGGCTCTGCACAGTGTAGCGCTATCGCTCCTGCGCAGCGGCCAGCCTTGTCGTTTAGGGTTTGTCCTCATGGTGACGTGGCGCGATGCTGGCCACGAGATGCTTAAGCGGTGCTGATGGGATGGCTGCTTTTGCCCATCCCCTGTAAAGCTTTTCCAAGCCCGAGACGCTGAGGGACACCTCGACGGACACCTCACGGTGCATTTAATGAGCTTGTCCTAAGCCGTCAGGGTTAGGTATGATAACACTGTAGTGACCCTGTAGCTACTTCCCACCTCATACCTTATCCCTTACGCCACTGTGGTAGCCCCTTTGACTCATATAAAAGGAGGCCCGAGGCGTACAGAGAGGGGGGGCACTTCGGAAGCTCATTCTGCATGCGTAGCTGCTACTGTAGCTCCCAGAACTTGGCCAAGAATATCCACAATAATACCATCAAAGCAGGAGTAGGGTTTTACGCATCCGTGCGGCCCGAACCTGGGTAAATTCCCCGTGTGATGTTCGCTAGTTCTGCTCTTCGTGCAATCCTCTCCCCTTGCCGAACCGTAAAGGGATCTGCTCGATAGCGATCCCATAGGTGTTCGTTTCCCACGACATATGGTGAGAGCCGTCAGATATCACTTGAGCAGTTTTGTGAGATATGTTTGATCCCTACTGATGGGGATTTGAGAGAGCCTCGACCAGCAGAGTTCGAGGACTTCCTTCACACCTTAACGGTGGGAGAAGGAAGAGGAGTGTCGGCAGCCAAGTCCACTAGTTTACATTTCCCCGCTGTGCATTACTTTGCTTTATTCATAGGGAAATGTTTGACTGCTAGGAAGTCTGCGTGCTGTCTTAGTGCACCTGACTTTGCAATCCTACGCCGTGCACTTTTTGCTGACAACACTTTCAGCCTAGGAGCTATCATTGCACGTCGCTTGCACACAAATAGGGCTAAGGGCATGATTCATGGTGGTATCTTTGCTACTCGCTTGGCGAGTCATTTTAATGTTAACATCCATCCGCATGATCCCCGTTTGCCCAAGGTTTACTTAGATTTTGAGTCCATGAAATACCATCGCTTCATTTCTGACTCGGATGACTATCACCGCATCCGTTACAACTTAGTCTATGATGAGGTCTCTATGAATATTATCCCGTTGCCTATACCTGCTTTGTTTGACTTTCATGCCAGGAACGGATACATTGTTATGCCAGAGGACATTGTTGCTTACCGAGAGGCATTGGCCGCGGCCGAGCACGAGGCTCAGGGTTGGGATGCCCAGATCCCGCCTCCTCAAGAGTTTCCGTTGGGACCAGATGGATTCTTCGGATGGCAGTAGACCAAGCTAGGCCAAAAGCCTAAGCTTGGGGGAGTACGTATTTCCCACCGACATTTTATTCATGCTCACACATTTCACTCTAGTTGTTGGTGCTCATACTCTTTCATTGTATTATCCATGTTAGTTTTTGTTTTCTCGCTTTCTTCTTGTGTGTTTGAAAAACTTTCAGAAAATCCAAAAAAATTAGTTAGCTTCTTTTTGATTTTTGCTTTCTAGTTTAATTAAGTTGTAGCCTTTAAAAATCAAAAACCCAGAAAGATTTCTCGATTCTTCTTTTGCTTGTTGGGAGCTTTCCCGTGTAAATAGTTTTTCTCATTTTTGTTTCTCTTTCTTTAATTTGCCTTCTTCAAGAAAAACAAAAAACTCCAAAAATATTTCAGTCTGTTTCTCTGAATTTCTTTTCTTTTCTTTTGGTTGAGTTCTTATAAGGAGAAGACCACAATGAAAATGTTGAGTGGCTCTCATATGTGTTATTGATTATCTGTCAGAGAGCCCATTTTACCTTGTCTTCTCCTTTGAATAAACTGTTGCAGATTCCAGCTTAGTCCATGGCACCCTTGCACCATTATTATTTCCATGCCATTCAATCGTGCAAGTGAAAGGCAATAATGACGATGATTTGGTGGAGTGACCGTGGCGAAGAAAAGCGGGTATGAACTCAACCTGTTCTTGTTCTTATGAATGTGTTTAGATCGGTATCCATGATTCAGCATATTATGATCAAACATGTTTGTGATGACAATTAGAGATCATAGTTGTTCATGCCATGCTTAAGTAGCTAGGGGGTTGATAATGATTTACCTTGGATGTCAACATGCATTTAAAATGATTGTGATGTGGTATGATGGTATGGTATCCTCCTCTGAATGTTTCAAGTGGTTTGACTTGGCACATGTTTATGCATGTAGTTGAATCAAAACCAACATAGCCTCTATGATATTTATGTTCATGGTACTCATATCCTACTCATGCTAGTACTCAATGTTGATTATTCATAATGTATGTTCATGACCATATTTGCTCTCTAGCTGGTCGCTTCCCAATCTTATTGCTAGCCTTCACTTGTACTAAGCGGGAATTCTGCTTGTGCATCAAAACCCTTAAACCTGAGTTATTCCAGATGAGTCCACCATATCTACCTATATGCGGTATTACCCTGCCGTCCTAAGTAAATTTGCATGTGCCACCTCTAAATTATTCAAATGAACATCTGTTTTGTGTGCCTGGACCGCTCATGGAGCGACAGGGGGCAGTCAATATCTTCTATGCTAAGTGAGTTATTCTCAGACGAGTGTTTATTCACTTGTCATCGCACGAGAAAAGGGCGGTAATCGGGATTCCCAGTCCCAAACCTAAATTTGCAAATAATAACACAAAACTCTCCCGGACTGTAAGTGGAATGAAGGGCAACCAAATTTCGATTAGCCTCGGACTATGAAAAAGTGAAGGGGGAGTAAAACTTTACTTTTATCGCTTGGGAACCGCCACTAATTTGTTTAGCATGGAAGATATTGAAAAATCTCGGTCGTGACGTTGACAGGAAGGGCATGCCACCCAAAATTAAATTTTATCTCTGTTTTAAAACTTTGAGCTCTGGCACCTCTGCAAATCCATGCTTCCCTCTGCGAAGGGCCTATCTATTTACTTTTATTGTTGAGTCATCACCTTCTCAAACAAGCACCAGACCGGAGAGCACTATTGTCATCCTCATGCATTGTGTTTGGTTAATCGTTGAATGCATCATGACTGGATCTTTGTTGCCATGAATTACAATGTTTAGTCGCTGCTTGAACTTTGGAGGTGCTCTGCATTTATGTTTTGCAGTCTCAGAAAGGGCTAGCGAGATACCATCATTGTCATATTATATCATGATTGTTTTGACAAAGTGTTGGCATTCAAGATACTTTATTATTGCTCGCTAGTTGATTATGCCATTGATATGAATGAATATGATTTCTAAGAGTTATCATGAATGTGGTTAGTCATAATCTTTGCTGAAAACTTGGATGCTATTTAAGCATAATTATAAGCACAAGAACAAAAAGAGTTTGTAAAAGTTTTTCTTTATCACTGTCAGTTTGCCAACTGAATTGCTTGAGGACAAGCAATGAGTTAAGCTTGGGGGAGTTGATACATCTCCATCGTATCTACTTTTCCAAACACTTTTGCTCTTGTTTTGGACTCAAATTTGCATGACTTGAATGGAACTAACCCGGACTGACGTTGTTTTCAGCAGAATTGCCATGGTGTTGTTTTTGTGCAGAAATCAAAGTTCTCAGAAGAGGATGAAACTTTCTGGAGAAATTTTATGGAATTAATAAGGAATTATGGAACAAAATATCTACTGCAAAGGGGGTCCAGGGTGGCCACATGGCACCTGGGCGCCCCCCCCCCCCCTGGGGTGCGGCCCAGTGCCATGTGGGCCCCTGGAAACTCCCCTGGCCCTACCTCTAGGCCTATAAATTCACATCTTCGGAGAAAAAAATCATAGAGGAAGAATTATCGCGTTTCACGAGACGGAGCCGCCGCCACCTCCTGTTCTTCATCGGGAGGCCAGATCTGGAGCCCGTTTGGGGCTCCGAAGAGGGGGATCTTCGATCTTCGTCATCACCAACCTCTCTTCATCGCCAATTCCATGATGCTCCTCACCGGGAGTGAGTAATCCCTTTGTAGGCTCGCTGGTCGGTGATGGGTTGGATGAGATCGATCATGTAATCGAGTTAGTTTTGTTAGGGCTTGATCCCTAGTATCCACTATGTTCTGAGATTGATGTTGCTATGACTTTGCTATGCTTAATGCTTGTCACTAGGGCCCGAGTGCCATGATTTCAGATCTGAACCGTTTATGTTTTCACCAATATATTTGTGTTTTAGATCCGATCTTGCAAGTTGTATGCACCTGCTATGTGTTATGATCCGCATCCCCCAGGGTGACAATAATTGGGATTCTTTCCGGTGATTACCGTAGTTTGAGGAGTTCATGTATTCACTATGTGTTAATGCTTTGTTCCGGTTCTCTATTAAAAGGAGGCATTAATATCCCTTAGTTTCCTTATGGACCCTGCTGCCACGGGAGGGTAGGACAAAAGATGCCGTGCAAGTTCTTTTACATAAGCACGTATGACTATTTACGGAATGCATGCCTACATTATATTGACGAACTGGAGCTAGTTCTGTGTCGCCCTATGTTATGACTGATACATGATCGATATCATCCAACACACGTTCATCATCACCGATCCAGTGCCTACAAGTTTCCACATACTGCTGCTTGCTAAGTTACTATTGTTGCTGTTACTGTCACACTTGCTACAAATCTGCTACTGTTACCGTTACTGTTACTATTGCTACCTTGGTTACTTGCTATCAAACTATCATATTATCTTGCTACTAATCACTTTGCTACAGATATTTAGTCTCCAGGTGTGGTTGAATTGATAACTCAACTGCTAATACTTCCAAGTATTCTTTGGCTCCCCTTGTGTCGAATCAATAAATTTGGGTTGAATACTCTACCCTCGAAAACTGTTGCGATCCCCTATACTTGTGGGTTATCAACCCGCAATGTTGTACGGCGCTGAGTGTTGGCCGACTAAAAGACGACATGTTCAACAGTTAGGGGTGGCGGAGATGCGCATGTTGAGATGGATGTGTAGCCACACGAGGAAGGATCGAGTCCGGAATGACGTTATACGAGATAGGTTTGGGGTAGCACCAATTGAAGAGAAGCTCGTCCAACATCGTCTAAGATGGTTTGGGCATATTCAGCGCAGGCCTCCGGAAGCTCTAGTGCATAGCGGACGGCTAAAGCGTGCAGATAATGTCAAGAGAGGGCGGGGTAGACCGAATTTGACATGGGAGGAGTCCGTAAAGAGAGATCTAAAGGATTGGAGTATCACCAAAGAACTAGCCATGGACAGGGGTGCGTGGAAGCTTGCTATCCATGTGCTAGAACCATGAGTTGGTTGTGAGATCTTATGGGTTTCACCTCTAGCCTATCCCAACTTGTTTGGGACTAAAGGCTTTGTTGTTGTTGTTGTTGTTGTTGTTATTGTTGTTGTTGTTGAATTTGGAAAAAGTTCATCTAAATTGAAAAAAGTTCATCGATTTTGAAAAAAAGTTCATCGATTTGAAAAAAGTTCATCGAATTTGAAAAAAGTTCGTTGATTTTGAAAAAAGTTCATCGATTTTGAGAAAAAGTTCATCGTTTTGAGAAAAAGTTCATCGATTTTGAAAAAAAGTTCATCGATTTTAAGTGAAAGTTCAGAAAATTGGAAAAAGTTCATCAAATTTGAAAAATAAGTTCATCTATTTTGAAAAAGGTTCATCAATTGGAAAAAAGTTCACGAGTTTCAAAAAAATTAGTTCATGGATTTAGAGAAGAAGTTCATCTATTTGAAGAAAACAATTACGAATTTGGAAAAAGAAAGTAGAAAAGGATAGAGAAAAAAGAAAATAAAAGGAAAAAGGGAAAAGAGTAATAAATAAATGGAGGGAAATATGTTTATAATCACTCCTCGTGAAGTGGTCGAGTTGGTTATGCGTCGATTACTGAAACCCCGCGTCGCAGGTTCGAGTCCTAGCTCGTGCGCTTTTTTTATAGTTTAGAAAACATGAAAAAATCTAATATGGGCCGGCCCGACTAAGACGTGGGAGTAGCTGCTGCAGTGCCGGTTAGCGAAAAACAGAACAGACCGGCTTCTGCAGCGCCAAATAGGAATTGCCCATAAGGTGAGAATACGTTGAGTCGGTCTGTGTTGGAGTGGTAGTCGCTTGATGGAGGTTCCTCGCGTTGGTCGTGACGCGATCTACGCAGGCCCGGGCCCAGGGATGTGCAGCCTGTGCCGGCCACACAGGGCCCCAAATTTTGCAAGGGTCCCAGTTTGTGAGTACTTCGTAGATAGCCCAGCTAGCCTTTCCCTGTCGTTTCCTAAGAAAATGGCCCGCCTTTTAGACCTAAACTTACCAGCCCAGTTAGCCACTCCGAGCTCGCAAGTAATTGATCGCTAATTCGCTGGCCATAGAGAGAATACCGATTGATCACAGGTGGCCAAAATACCGATCTACAGTCAGCCCTAGCGACGCACGGGCAGGTAGGGCGACGGCGCATAAGAGAGACGGCGGCCGCCAGCCGCCCAACCGAAGCCGACGGCGGCAGGGAAGCACTGCGACAGCCAGCGAAGGGCAAGCACACGGCCGTGTATCCGCGCCGTGCCAAATCAACCTTTAAATCACTAATCAAGGGAATTTCACCGTTCAGGACAGGTGCTAGCTCGTTACCACTTTTCTTTCAATCCTCGCAGTTTTGATAAGTAATACTACTACCGTTCAAGTATGTATTACTAATTTATGCAAATTTCAATTATAATAATTAAATTTGTACTGTGAGGCCTTAGCAATCTATTCAGCGGTTCTGCCAATAGCTTATTGCAAACATGCTAAATATTTGATGTGTATCGTTTAATTTTTCTTCTTTTCACCTTTCGTACATTTGTGCATCATCAATTGGTCTGGACACAGGTGCTCAAAGATCCAAATCATGTCTTTTACAAACTAGTCTAGATAATATAAATCTGGTTACTAAAAGCGTAACAAGAAACAGAGAATAGATGAATTAAGTCAATCTGAGAAAGAAACTATGGATAGATTCATTATAGCTTTAATTTTTTAATTAGGGAGGCAGGCCTCATTTTAGAATTCGGCACATGGCCCCGGATGCCTAGCCCTGGGTCTACGTGCCTTGTGTCCCTTCTCTTCGCTGTCTTTGCCTAGAGTTCGGGCTAGGCGATTTTGGATGTGTTTGTGGGATCGAGGAGATAGGTCTAGAGGGGGGTGAATAGACACTTAACCAACCAAAGTAGCAGTTTTTAATATTCCCTTGAAACTTAGGCAGATTTTGGCACAAGTTAAGATAACACCAATACTTTCTACACATGCATATCTAGAGATTGAGCAGCGGAAATAGTAAAGCATGCAGGTGTGCGGAAAGTAATGAGGTAGAGTATGGAAGATCAAACGCAATGAAGACTCAGTGGTTTTTGGCGTGGTTCCGATAGGTGGTGCTATCGTACGTCCACGTTGATGGAGACTTCAACCCACGAAGGGTAACGGCTGCGCGAGTCCACGGAGGGATCCACCCACGAAGGGTCCATGAAGAAGCAACATTGTCTATCCCACCATGGCTTATGTCCACGAAGGACTAGCCTCACTCGGGTAGATCTTCACGAAGTAGGCGATCTCCTTGCCCTTACAAACTCCTTGGTTCAACTCCACATGATCTTGGAGGCTCCCAAGTGACACCTAACCAATCTAGGAGACACCACTCTCCAAAAGGTAATAGACGGTGTGTTGTTGATGAACTCTTTGCTCGTGTGCTTCAAATGATAGTCTTCCCAACACTCAAGCAACTCCTCACAGATTTGGCTATGGTGGAAGAAGGATTTGAGTGGAAAGCAATTTGGGAAAGGCTAGAAATCAAGGTTCAAATGGTAGGAATGGAATCTCTTGATCTCAACACATGAATAGGTGGTTCTCTCTCAGAAAATGAATGATATGAGTGTAGGCACGTTCTGTTGGCTCTCCTCACTGAGAAGGAAGGGGTGGAGGGGTATATATAGCCTCCACACAAAATCCAACCATTACACACTTTTGACCCAACTCGGTGGCACCGAAACAGACATCTCGGTGGCACCGAACTATGTAAAAGATATGAACGTTAGGAATCTCGGTGGGACCGATAGGAACAACTCGGATGGACCAAAGTGCAATGGCTTAGGGAAAACCTCATCTCGGTGGCACCGATTGCATCAACTCGGTAGGACCGAAGTGAAGCAATAAGGCAACAGAGACTAGGCAAGCCATCTCGGTGAGACCGATTTGCAAAACTCGGTGAGACCAAAGTGAGTGCAAACGATTACAGAGAGTTGGCAAGGCCATCTCGGTGAGACCGAGATCCATATCGGTGGATCCGATTTGTTAGGGTTTTGGCAGTGGCTAAGCCTAGATGAACTCGGTGGCTCCGGATTGGGAATTTCGGTGGGGCCGAGTTGGAATGTTGGTTCTGGACATATTTGGAATGAGAGAGTGGTTGAGGGTTTTTGGAGTACTGTCACTAAGCACTTGAGCAAAAAGACCATTAAACAACACCTCATCCCCTTTTAATAGTATTGGCTTTACTATGGACTCAATGTGATCTTGGATCACTAAACCAAAAAATGTAGAGTCTTGATCTTTTGCCAATCCTTGTCCTTAGCATTTTGAGGGTTCCACATCTCCTTGTCCATGCCACGCCATTGTTGAACTTATCTGAAATTTACTAGATAGAACCATTAGTCCAACAATATGTATGTTGGCATAAATTACCAAAACCACCAAGGGAGCAAATGTGCTTTCAATCTCCCCCTTTTTGGTAATTGATGACAACATACATCAAAGCTTCAAGTAAAGATTTCGCAGAAATTAGAATGAAAGCTTTGAAGAAAACATGTATCATGTATGAGCTCCCCCTAAAGATGTGCATAGAGAATGATGATATTGTATGGGGAAAATACATGTAACATGTATCTTGGCTACATGCATCAGAGCAATATATATAACATTAAGGTATCCACATGTTCATGATTAGCTTCTTGCAAACAATATATACTAGCAAGAGGTCATCATGTACATGAGTGAGATGCATATACTTACCTTGGAGTTCTTGATTATGTACCTAAAGAAATACACTTGAGAAAACAAGGTTAGATAGCTCAAGCAGAATTCTACAAGCAAAGGACACAAGACCAACAAGAAACCAAGATTGGGATGACATGTAAAAGAAAGTATCACTAGGTGAATACTTCTTTGAAGCAGACATGTCCCCAAAAGAAAGAAATAGTTGTCTCCCCTTAAGAACTTCCTCTCCCCCTGAATCTGTCATTGGATATTGGGAGCAGGTAGGGTGAGAAAAATGAAACAACCACAAGAACAGACTGACCATGTTTCTCCCCTCTTAGAAACATGTAACATTCTCTCCTCTTGTAAGGTGCATCGTTCACAAAGAGTTTGTGATGACAAGCTTTGATGTACTCCTCTCTCCCCCTTTGACATCAATTTCCAAGAAGGGACTCCAAGGGTATTGGTCAAGTGGGTTTGATCCTTGAGAAACACATCTAGATGCAAGTAGAGGATAAGAATCATTGAGTGGAGCTGGAGCAGAAGGAACAAGAGAATTTGGCAAAGCATTCTTTCGGTAGTGAGATCGGTGACTCCAAGTTGAAATCAGTCGGTGACTTCGAGATTGAGGATTCACAGACTGACCACTTCGGTCGAGCCGAGTTAGTCCGCTTCGGTGGAACCGATGAACTGTGTATAGGGTCTAGCTACACTTCGGTGCTACCGAGAGGTTCTAGTCGGAGGAACCGAGTTCAGCACAGAAGGAATGTCTTGTCAACTCAGCTCACTAGGCAAAGAAATTCTCACAAAGATTTGCAATGAATTAACTTTGAATCTAGCTAAAAGGAAAGAACAGAAAAGAAATACAGAAACGAAGATAAATCTAGATGAAGTTTTTTTTAACTTCATCTAGAGGGGTCGGCGACTAGGTCACCTATGTTAGAGTATATTGACTTAGGAGTCAAGTGAGAACACTTGATCATAGGTCATACTCATCGTTAAGCTCAAAATGGGGTTACCATTTTTTTAAGCATTTCAATGTATTTACATCTTGTTGAGTTGCTTTAGCTCATGTCTTTGAGTAAAGCTTCTCTAAGATGTGAGAACTTACATTTGGATTTGGTGGTGATGTTTATCATGTAGTTGAATTCGAAGTGGATGCTCATGAGTGCAAGTTGGGAGCAATCCTATCATTTGTAGTTCATCTTCCTACATGGGTTAGATTTGCAAGGAACAACATGTATATCCAAAGTGACAAGAATGAAGCATGACGCAGAAGTTGTCAAAGGATATGTTTAGGTTGTCTCGTTCCTTGTCTCACCAACAATTGTTGATACTTGGGTTATACAAGATTGCTTATGCTAAGAGTGAGTTGCAGTCTTGTGACATGAAGCTTGTCCAAGTACCTACAAAAGGTTAGATACAATACAAGGGAGAAAAATGTCCAAGATATAAGATGATCATGGAAGTATCATGGATTAGTCAAGAATGCCCGTGCCCTTGTTATGCATCCACATGAACCTCTAGTTCACGTTTGAAGCATCAATGATGTTCAACTCACTTCTCAAGTGACAAAACACTTTCTCATCAAGAGGTTTGGTAAAGATGTCCGCCAATTGCTTGTCGGTGCGAACATGTTTAAGGTTAATGTCACCTTTCTCAACATGATCTCGAATGAAATGGTGACGAACCTCAATATGCTTAGTTCGAGAATGTTGTACGGGATTGTGTGCAATCTTAATAGCACTATCATTGTCACATAGTAATGGTACATGTCTCACATGCACACCATAGTCTTTAAGAGTTTGTGACATCCATAGTAATTGAGCACAACATGATCCCGCAGCAATATATTCTGCTTCGGCAGTAGATAGAGATACCGAGTTTTGTATCTTGGAAGACCAAGACACAAGAGATCTACCCAGAAATTGACATGTACCCGAAGTGGATTTTCTGTCAACCTTGTCTCCGGCGTAATCCGAATCAGAATAGCCAACAAGATTGAAAGAAGATCCTTTGGGATACCATATGCCAAAATTTGGTGTATGTAGTAGGTATCTCACAATTCTTTTCACAGCCTTAAGATGACATTCTTTTGGTGCCGCTTGGTATCGTGCACACATGCACACGCTAAGCATAATGTCGGGACGAGAGGCACATAAATATAGCAACGAACCAATCATAGATCGATAAACCTTTTGATCAACTGGTTTGCCATCCTTGGTCAAGTCAAGATGTCCACTCATGGGCATTGGAGTTTTCATACCTTTGCATTCTTGCATGTTGAACTTCTTGAATAGATCCTTGGTATACTTTGTTTGAGAAACAAAGGTACCCTCCTTAGTTTGCTTGATTTGCAAACCAAGAAAGAATTTGAGTTCACTCATCATAGACATCTCAAACTTTTCCGACATCAACCTTCCAAACTTTTCGCTAAAAGAGGGGTTAGTAGATCCAAAGATAATGTCATCAACATATATTTGACATACAAATAATTCTCCATTTACCCTCTTAGTGAATAAAGTTGAATCAATCTTCCCTATTTCGAATCCTTTTTCAAGAAGAAACTTTTTCAAGCATTTGTACCAAGCTCTAGGGGCTTGTTTAAGACCATAAAGAGCTTTACGAAGCTTGTAGACATGATTGGGTTTCTTGGGATTAATAAAACCGGGAGGTTGCTTAACGTATACTTCTTCCTCAATTTCACCATTTAAGAAAGCACTTTTAATATCCATTTGGTAAAGAGTGATATCATGGTGATTGGCATAAGCAAGTAAGATGCGAATGGACTCAAGTCTAGCAACGGGGGCATAGGTCTCACCATAGTCCATACCTTCGACTTGTGTGTAACCTTGTGCTACGAGACGAGCTTTGTTGCGTACAACTTGTCCATCTTCATCTTGCTTAATCCGAAACACCCATTTGGTTCCAATGATGTTTTGTTCATCCTTGGGCTTCTCAACCAATGTCCAAACTTGGTTCCTCTCAAAGTTGTGTAGCTCTTTGTGCATTGCATTCACCCAATCGGGTTCCTCGAGAGTTTCTTCTACCTTCAAGGGTTCAACACTAGAAATGAATGAGTAATGCTCACAAAAGTTAGCTAAACGAGATTTAGAGCGAGTGATTCTCCCGAATTGCATATCTCCAAGTATTTGTTCGACGGGATGATTCTTGTCGATTCTTGCTCTAACTCGAGGTAGCTTTTGCTTGGGTTGTGGTGAGGCTTCCTCATCATCTTATTCTTCTTCTTCGATGTTGTCGTTGTTCACTTGTGGAGGTGGAGAAGGAGGTCGAGGTGGTGTTGGGGAACGTTGCATGGAAAACAAAAAAACTTCTACGCACACGCAAGATCTATCCATGGAGATGCATAGCTACGAGAGGGAGAGTGTGTCTACGTACCCTCGTAGACCGTAAGCAGAAGCGTTAGAACAACGCGGTTGATGTCGTCGAACAACTTCACGATCCAACCGACCGAGCACCGAACGTACGGCACCTCCGCGTTCAGCACACGTTCAGCTCGGTGACGTCCTCGACTTCTTGATCCAGCAAGACGGCGAGGTAGTGGATGAGTTCCGGCAGCACAACGGCGTGGTGACGGTGATGGTGATGCTATCTCTGCAGAGCTTCGCCCAAACACTACGAAAATATGACCGAGGGACGGAACTGTGGAGGGGGGCGCCGCACACGGCTAAGACAATGTTGTGTGTTCTTTGGGGCGCCCCCTCTCCTCTATTTATATATGTGTAGGGGCTTGGAGTAGAAGGAATAGTGCCACGTGAACAGTAACCGTGAATAGTACACATGTGGACTTGGACTCCAAAGTCCAATCCTATTCCTACTAGGACTCTCCCTTTTTCCTTCCCTAGCTGCGTGGGCTTTTGAGGACTTGGTGCGCCTGGCCCAATAAGGCCAGGGCGCCTCCCCTTAGCCCATGCCATCCCTTGGGACATTGTGGACCCACTTGTGGACTTCCGGACCCCTCCGGAATCCTCCGGAACCTTCTGGAAGCTTCCCGGTACAATACCGAAAAAAAACTGCACCTTTTTCCGGAACCCAAAATATGACTTCCCATATA
The DNA here is from genome assembly GCA_039707655.1 of Elymus sibiricus. Classification (NCBI taxonomy): domain Eukaryota; kingdom Viridiplantae; phylum Streptophyta; class Magnoliopsida; order Poales; family Poaceae; genus Elymus; species Elymus sibiricus. The sequence goes on along the minus strand of CM077666.1, from coordinate 128,113,898 downwards.
TAAATATTTACCTCTCGACCATTCCGAGACTCCTCGTGACGTCCGGGATCTCATCCGGGACTCCGAACAACATTCGGTTACCAATTCACATAACTCATATAACACTATATCGTCAACGAACGTTAAGCGTACGGACCCTACGGGTTCGGGAATGATGTAGACATGACTGAGATGCCTCTCCGGTCAATAACCAATAGCGGAACCTGGATGCCCATATTGGTTCCTACATATTCCACGAAGATCTTATCGGTCGAACCACAATGACAACATACGTAATTCCCTTTGTCCGTCGGTATGTTACTTGCCCGAGATTCGATCGTCGGTATCTCCATACCTAGTTCAATCTCGTTACCGGCAAGTCTCTTTACTCGTTCCGTAATACATCATCTTGTAACTAACTCCTTAGTCATTTTGCTTGCAAGCTTCTGTGATGTGCATTACCGAGAGGGCCCAGAGATACCTCTCCGAAACACGGAGTGACAAATCCCAGTTGTCGGTACTGAAACCGGCGGATCTCGGGTAGGGGGTCCGAACTATGGATCTAGGAATCAATGGGTAACAGGAAAGTAGAGACAGCGGTTTACCCAGGTTCGGGCCCTCTCGAAGAGGTAATACCCTACGTCCTGCTTGGTTATATTGATGTGATTGTATGAAGGTTACAGAGTTGATCTACCTCGAGATCGGATGGTCTAAGCCCTAGGCAGTTGATCTTGTCCTCTACGGATTGAACCCGCTGGTTTATATAGACACCAGGGGGTCCTAGGGTTACACATAGTCGGTTCCCATTAAGGGATAAACACGCCAGGTACGCTAAGTATTCCTTGGAGGAGGCGCCAAGTCTTCAGAGATTCCCTTCCGGTACACGGGGTCGCCCTCAATCCGGTCTTCCATCGATGAATAGGGAGCGTCCATCAGTCCGGCCCATGAGAGATGGGCTGGCAGCCCGAGTACCCCCTAATCCGGGACACCCTCAGTAGCCCCCGAACTAGCCTCCAACGCCGAGGTCGACAGCCTTCGGCAGCTTCATGCTCAAGGGTCTTCGGCTTGGGTGGCGAGTTCTTTCCAGTACCTGTGTTTGCTTTAGAAATAGTTCCGCATCATTCCGAATTCTATCGAGTGCCGCCCAGCCGTTCACGCCCCGAACTATATCTCGGTTACCGAAGTATACTAGTGACTTAGCCCCGAAGGCTAGCCACTTTGGCGTGAATAGTGTCCCCACCTGACAACTTTTTACCGAAGGGTCACACCTTGCCATGACCGCGAGTTGGTTTATGACAAGCTCGATTCGCGGTTCGAGGCAGTTTTCATTGGCACGTCCCGTCGATATGGAGATCGTGCCCTGTTTTCGCAGGATATGATCAATAATTCATTTTCCCCCACGCGCGCATAATGGCGTGGTTACATGGGGAAATGGCGAGGACTGCGGCGCAGTAAAGGGACCGTGGGTTTTACAGCCCATAAAGGGGCTCAGCCTTTCGTTCCGTTCGTACGTTCTCATTTCCCCCTTCGCCATTGCCTTCTCCATCTCTTGAGCTCCAGCGCCCAGATCCGCACTCCCTTCCAAGAACCTCTCCAGCCGCTCGTTTGGTCTAGCGATGGTGGGCTCCGGGTCCAAGCGCAAGTGGGAGGCCTCTAGCGTCACCAACAGCGCCATCCTGTAGTTGAAGAGCGCGGGCTACCTTCCGGCCAACGTCGCCAACCGATCTCCGGAGGCAGGCCAGGCCATCCCCATGCCACGGCAGGGCGAAAGGGTGGTGTTCGTGCCTCACTTCATCCGAGGCTTGGGTTTCCCCCTTCACCCCTTCGTCAGGGGTCTCATGTTCTTCTACGGGCTCGATTTTCACGATCTCGCGCCGAACTCTTTCCTCCACATCTCGGCCTTCATCATCATTTGCGAGGCTTTTCTCCGGATCCGGCCACACTTCGGTCTATGGCTGAAGATCTTCAACGTCAAGCCGAAGATAGTCGATGGCCAGCAGGCGGACTGTGGGGGCGCGATGATCAGCAAGCTCCCCAGAGTGGAGTGGCCAGACGGCACCTTCATCGAGACCGTCAAGATATGGCAAAAGGAATGGTTCTACATCACGGAGCCAAGGAGTGCAGACTGGGAGGCGATTCCGGCCTTCCGAGTCGGACCCCCCACGAGGCTGGTCTCATGGACCAAGAAGGGCCTTTACTGGGGGCCGAACAAGGAAGTGGTGCAGCTCCAGAGCCGGATCACCAAGATGATGGAGAAGGGCATCGAGCTGGTCAACGTGATCCAAATCATGCTCCACCGCCGAATCCTTCCATTCCAGGACAGGGCGTCCCCCATGTGGGCCTACAAGCCTGAAGACCCGGCCACCGTGCTCCGTTTTTACGGCACCACCCATGAGAAATTGTGGAAGGTGTTGTTCAAGCCTCAGAAGGAGTGGCCGGCCGTGGAGGAGGACATCGGTCTCGACGCCGCAAACCCCCCCAAGAGAGGTATGACTAGTGTTTGTTCTTATGTCTGAGTTGTTCCCTTTCGATAAGGTACTTAGATTTGTACTCCTCATCCACAGAACTGGCTAAAGAAGGCCAAACGGATCGATAGTCTGGCGCCGCTGCCAGAGGGACCCAGGACGCCTCTACTGACGGCCATGTTGGCCGTGGAGCCGTACAAGGTGCCGGAGAGGAAGGAGAAGGAGAAAGACCAGAAGAGGGAGGCCAGAGAGGGCCTCCACTCCCGAGGACCCCCGGGTGCTAGATCCGGGGACACCAGCGCTCCCTCCGCACAGGAGGAGGAGAAGGAGCAGAGAGAGGATGGGGAGGAGGATGGTTCCTCCCGAACTGGGAAGAGGGCGGCATCCGAGGACGCCGAGGAGGATCCGCCTCAACCCGCTTCCAAGCGACCGCGCAAGGCCAAGGTGGCCTTGTCCGGTGACAGCTCGGCTTCTGCCGAAGACTCTGAGGCCTCCGAAGAGGTTCCTCGGAGGATCCCCAGGGCCAAGCCACAGGCTCAAAGGTACGCGCTCGAATATCCGCTTTACTGTCTTTGGCCGAACTGGGTTTAACATTGATCACATTTCTGTTTGTAATTTCGCAGCCCGCTGCGCGATCTCCCCACCGACCGAGTCTCGGAGGGGGATTCTCCGCCGGCCGCGCTGGCGGAGAGCGGGACCGAATCGCGCGCCTCGCCTCCTCCCATTGTTGAGGAGGCCGAGGAGGTCCTGTCAAGGAGGACCCCTCCCGTGCCGCACACGGGGGGAGAGGGTGACACCATCATGGAGGGGAGAGCCCCTCCGGTGAATGAAGAGGGGGCCGGACGAGCCGAGCTCTCCCCGAAAACGACTCCGGAAACGTCAAGGCGTCCGGAGTTCGGCGCCCTGGACCTCGAGAGGGAGGAAGCCGAGGCGCCACCGCCACCCCCGCCTGCTACAGAGCGGGCGTCTACTGGGTGGCCGGACGAGATGGAGGATGCCCTAACGGCTCCTCCATCGCCGAAGAGCATCGTGTCCTTATGGGTGCGGTGTTGCAGAGTCTTCGGTCCGTAGATAACGGACTGAAGGAGGCCTTCAATGGCTTGCTCACCGGCTTCAAGGTAAGCGAAGTAATGCTTTTCCCTTTAGAAAAGTTCGTTTACATAAATGTATAGCCTCATACACAGTAGCCCCCGAGACTTTGGCTGGCTTGAGTAAAGCCGGTCAGAGGATCGAAAGTCAATATCCCGGATACTAATGTGCATGAAATAATGCGCAGGCGTCGTCATCGGCAGCAGCCGCCAACGCCGAAGAGCTGGCCGAGCTGAATCGGAAGCTTAAGAGCTCCGAGGACGACATAAGCCTGGTGAACAAGAGGTTCAACGAGGCGTAAGGTAAATCCGAGCTATAATGTTTGATACCGCTCTGTGTTTTTTGTAAGTAGGGGTAGTGTATCCTAACGTGGTAACCGATTTGAATACAGCTACCGCCGCGGAGGTGGAAAACCTCAGGGCCGCGCTGACGACGGCCCAGCAGGAGGCGGCCGAGCAGAGGTCGGCAGCCGAGAAGGCCCTTGCCGATCTGGCTGTGGAGCGAACCGCAAGCCAAAAGCACGAAGCCAGAGTGGCTGAGGTGCAGCAAGAGCTCGGGGATGCCATCACAAAGTGTGAGGCCCTCGAGCAGAAGAATAAGGAGCAGGCCGCCGAGCTCACCTCATTGGCGACGGTGGCTACAGAAGCGTGGACGGAGGCACGTGGCTACCAGGAAGAACTTCGCCAAGTGAAGCTCATAGTGGATGGTAAGCCGTATTTGCTACAAAGTGTCTTTAGTGGCAACAGGTTTGCTTTGCTTACACGGGTGTGGCATTCCGCAGGCGCGTTTGCGGACCTCCCGAAGAGTGCGGAAGACGCGGCCAGGTTCTTCGCCGCTCAGGAGGGTTGGGCCGAACAGAGGCTGTTCTGGGCACAATTTCAGGCGCCCGAACACCCCCCTCCTCAACAACCAAATGAAGCAGCTCATGGAGCTTCATCGGATGGCGGATCCGGTAATGAAGGACCTGTGCATCAAGCTGTGGCCTGCAGAGCCACTGCCGAGCAGCTACTTCGGTCTGGTGCAGAGGTTGTATGACGCCACTCCCCGGATCGACGCCTGGAAGCGCTCCGCATGCATTGAGGGAGCTCGGATGGCCTTCGGCAAGACAATGGTACATTGGCCGAAGATAAAGCCAGCCGAGATGGCCACCGGGCCTCCGCCGCCAGGGAAGGAGCATAGGCGCCCCGAGCAGTACTTTCCCATCGTGATGGATGGTGCTCGGGCAGTAGAGGCCCAATGCTCGAAAGATGTAATTTATGAGTAGAGTAGTGGTCCTTTGTATCCGAGGAGTGTAAGAACTTTTGCTTTACTTGGAATGCACTGTGTTAGCTATATATAATATCTGTTGTGTTAATTTTGACTCATGTGCGGCCGTTTGTTAACTGAAAGTTACCAGTCGTCGGCTTCAGCCCCCAGTGCAGATGCTGCCTGGGGTATTTCCTCGTACATCTTAACCCTTAGCCGACGTCTCGATGCCTGGAGGCGGTTGTGTGTACGGAAAACTAGGCAATCAGACTATGCGGTTTTAGTGCTTTCACTTAGCCATAGGAGCTTGACTGCGGGGGCTGGTGACTAGCCCCCAGTGACTGTGATATTCAGACGAGCCGCGGTTGACACCATCATCACATGGTTTCTGTAACAGAGAACCCTTCGTTTGACACGGACTGACCTCCAACGATTTTTAGTGTTACACCAGTCATCGGATCGCCGACCAGTTCTCGCTTATTGCGACAGTCAGTTTTCGGCTTTCTCCACTGAGGTACTTGACCAGGCTAGCTAGAAGTACAATCGCAGTGGTTCTCCCTTTACCCTCCTAGCCGATCAGTGCGGAACATAAGAGGGTAAGCACAGGAGCCGGGCAACACAACTATTGACCAAAGACGCAATTCGGAATTGATTCATATAGTGCAATATCCATGACGCCGAGCACATAAAATAAGAGTAAGTGCCGAAATAAAGTTTACGGCAAGATTTATGTTCGAGCCCCCGGTTTATTAGCCGGTTATAAGAAAAGGGACGTATCGTGATAGTTTACTTTGGCTTAAAAAAGCGGAAAGGAATATGCAACACGAATAAATGCATAATTACCAAAGAAAAATTGGTCTGTATTTCCTTTGAATATGTGACGTCCAGCCGTACAATTCGGGTTGCCGAAGTAACTTTGATAGATACTTTTAAAGAATTGACATACATGGGAGTAAAGGTTTACACAGGGCTTTCAAGAGTGGTTTGACATCCCCACAACGCCCTGCTGCACGTCTGCGCCTTTGCTCCGTGAGGAAGCCTTCACGTGAGTGAAGGTACCGACTGTATGTTCGGCGGAAGTAACAATGTACGGCAGACGAGCCCTTGGTTAAGGGTTTGTAGAAGTTGTCGTGGTGTAGCAGCTTGACGCCGATCGGGCCCTAGATGGTGCCCGTTTAGGGGTGTTGATTCGAAGACATGTGTTGGCCATTTGTTCGGTCGAACCGAGCTCTTAGCCTTCGTTTCATTTGTCCCCACAACCGCCCAAGGAATTTTGAGCGCGAAATTGTGCACTCGAGGTACGTATCTCGCGACTTGGTGGGCCGAGCTGTGGGGCACGTATCCCTATTTGGGATGGGCACGGGAGTGCTCCATAACCGAGTCGATAGCTCGGGCGCGCTTGCATGCGTCCAGCGTCTTGACAGCAGACTGGGCTTGGGACGCTTCTTCGGCGGATTGGACTTCGGCGGCTAGAGCCGCCGTGTGTTCCTCTGTTCGGAGCGAGCGCTCGGTATTACCATTGATGGTAATAACGCCCTTTGGTCCTGGCATCTTGAGCTTCAAGTACGCGTAATGTGGGACAGCGTTGAAACGGGCGACCGCAGTCCATCCGAGGAGTGCGTGATAACCACTGCGGAAGGGGACAATATCGAAGATCAAGTCCTCGGCGCGGAAGTTGTCGGGCGAGCCGAAGACTACGTCCAACATCACGGATCCCGAGCAGCGTGCCTCGACACCTGGGATTACACCTTTAAAGGTGGTGTTTCTAGGTTTGATCCTTGACGGGTCGATCCCCATTTTCCTCACTGTGTCAGAATATATCAGGTTAAGGCTGCTGCCTCCGTCCATAAGGACTCTTGTGAGGTGAAATCCGTCCACGATGGGGTCGAGCACCAGAGCCGCCGTTCCTCCATGGCGTATACTGGTCGGATGGTCTCGACGATCGAAAGTGATCGGGCAAGCTGACCACGGGTTGAATTTCGGGGCTACTGGCTCTATGGCGTAGACGTCCCGAAGTGTGCGTTTCCGCTCCTTCTTTGGTATATGCGTGACGTAGATCATGTTCACGGTTTTAACCTCTGAGGGAAACTGCTTTTGGCCTCCATTGCTCGGCCCGCGAGGTTCATCATCTTCCTCGCTGCGGGGGCCCTTGCCCTGCTCTTCGGCTGTGATCTTGCCGGCCTGTTTGATTACCTAACAGTTACGGTTGGTATGGTTGGCGGGCTTATCCGAAGTGCCGTGAATCTGGCAGAGCTTATCTAATATTCTATCTAGTGCAGACGGGCCGTCTCGGTTCCCTTTAGAGGGTTTCTTTCATGGTCCCGACTTCGAGCCAATGTATCCGGCGTTTACCGCCTCGTCATCGGCTTCACCGCCGTTGTTTGAGTGTCGGCGCTTGTTGTTCTTATTGCGCCGAGGTTTCCCGTTCCCGTCCCGGGCCTCTGAAGTGCCGGGGTCTTCGGGGTGGTTGCTTCGGCGAGCTAACCAGCTATCCTCACCCGCGCAAAAGCGAGTCATGAGGGAGGTGAGTGCCGACATTGTTCTCGGCTTGTCTTGGCCGAGCTGGCGGGCGAGCCACTCATCCCGAATACTATGCTTGAATGCCGCGATTGCTTCGGCATCTGGGCAGTCAACGATCTGGTTCTTCTTGGTCAAGAACTGATTCCAGAATTGCCGGGCTGACTCCCCGAGCTGCTGGATGACATGGCTCAGGTCATCGGCGTCCGGTGGTCGGACATAGGTGCCCTGAAAGTTAGCTCGGAATGCATCCTCGAGCTCCTCCCAGCTCCCGATAGAGTTTTCGGGTAGGCTATTCAACCAGTGCCTTGCTGGTCCCTTGAGTTTCAATGGTAAGTATTTAATGGCGTGGAGGTCATCGCCTCGGGCCATATGGATGTGGAGAAGAAAATCCTCGATCCACACCGCTGGATCAGTTGTTCCATCGTAGGATTCTATATTTACGGGTTTGAAACCCTCGGGGAACTGATGCTGCATCACCTCATGAGTGAAGCACATTGGGTGTGCGGTGCCCCTTGCCCGGGCGACGTCGCATCGGAGATCGGTTGTCATCCGGGCACGTTGCTGCTCCCGAGCTCTGTCGTTTCTATCGCGCCATGCTTGGTATCCGTCCCGTTCAGCGGACGCGTGTTCTGTGGACCCGTAGATGGATCGTGACTGGATCGCTCTGGTGTTCAGGTCGCGACGCAGATCGTATCGGTCGTCCGGTTGAGCCGGGTCTTTGCCTGCTCAGCGAGGGGGCGTGGGTGGGTATTAGGCTTCTCTGGCCGCCCTATCCCATCCTCGAGGGGGCACGGGTGGGAGTTCGGCGTCTGCAGCCGGCCTATCTCGTCCTCGAGGGGGGCGGTCGGGCTGGCTTGCGTAGGTTCGTTTGGGAGGTACGGGCTCAAGGGCCTCATCCTCGAATTCTGGCAGTAGGCGCGCCGAGGGTAACTCTTATACTGACACTGACGTTGATCGTCAAGGCCTTCTTCGGCAGCTAATACCATCGTCCAGCTGTCGTTGAGCGTGTCTTGTTCCGCTCTTAACTGTTGTTGTTTCTTCTTCAAGCTTCTGGCAGTTGCGATGAGCTGCCGCTTGAATGTCTCTTGCTCCAGGGGATCTTCCGGGATGATGAAGTCTTCGGGTCCGAGGCTATCCTCTTCTTCAGATGGGGGAAGGTAATTACTGTCCTCGGAATCCTCGCGGTCCTCGGGGTCGCCCTGGTCCTCGGGGTCACCCTGGTCCTCGTGCCCTTCAGGGGCGTCAAGGTGCCGATCGGGGTTGTTGTCGCCGAGCTCCTCCAAGTTTTCCGGAGTCTCGGTATCTCCGGTGTCGTTTGTGTTCGTATGATTTTTCCTGCCTTTCCCCCGCCCTCTGGGTCGCCGTCGTGGGCATTTGGGCGGTTCTTGGATGGGATCGCCACCGTCGTTGTTGGTCGTGTCACCATCCTTTACGGGGGTATCGACCATGTAAACGTCGTAGGACGAGGTGGCGGTCCACTTTCCGGTGTGGGAAGTGACAAGGGATGGAGCCGTAAGAGGCGGGACGTCGATATCCTCGTCCATGTATTCAGCTTCATCGGAGGCGTAGTCCAACATGTCGGTTAAATCTTCGACAGTGGCTACCAGGTGGGTGGTGGGTGGGACGTGAAGTTCCATGCGGCGGGCCCTCTGTCCGACCTGCTCCTGGTCCGAGGACGGGCCATCTGTGATGTTCATCTTCTGGATCCGATCTAACATCTCGCTTAAAAGCGATAGGTCCACCGGGTCCGTGCTCGAGCTGCTGTTGGAGTCGAGCTCCAGCGCGCCGATGCCGGGGAGGTGTTCGGCCAAGGGTGACCCTTGGTTCTCGGGCGCCGGGGCTGGATCCGAGCTAAAGGCTAGATCCGACATAAGGTCCGGCGCAGGGATCGGGACGTGGAGGGAGTCCGGGGTCAAGGCCTCCGAATTATTAGGGTCCTCGGGTAAAGCCGAGAATCCAGTGAAGACCAGATCGCCTCGAGCATCGGCAATGTACTCTAGGTTGCCGAATTTAATTTCCTGCTCCGGGGCGAAGCTGATGACCTGGTCAAGATGACCGGTCGGGTCGGCGTGCAGCACGATGCTGCCGAACGCGAAGAGCTGTCCAGGGACGAAGATGTCCCCGCTGCGGATCCCATCGTTGATGAGAAGTCGAGCCATCGATCCTTGGCGATCCACGGCGGAACTCTCAATGAAAGCACCAATGTCGGTACTGAAACCGGCGGATCTCGGGTAGGGGGTTCGAACTATGGATCTAGGAATCAATGGGTAACAGGAAAGTAGAGACAGCGGTTTACCCAGGTTCGGGCCCTCTCGAAGAGGTAATACCCTATGTCCTGCTTGGTTGTATTGATGTGATTGTATGAAGGTTACAGAGTTGATCTACCTCGAGATCGGATGGTCTAAGCCCTAGGCAGTTGATCTTGTCCTCTACGGATTGAACCCGCTGGTTTATATAGACACCAGGGGGTCCTAGGGTTACACATAGTCGGTTCCCATTAAGGGATAAACACGCCAGGTACGCTAAGTATTCCTTGGAGGAGGCGCCAAGTCTTCAGAGATTCCCTTCCGGTACACGGGGTCGCCCTCAATCCGGTCTTCCATTGATGAATAGGGAGCGGCCCATCAGTCCGGCCCATGAGAGATGGGCTGGCAGCCCGAGTACCCCCTAGTCCGGGACACCCTCACCCGTCTTGATCCATGCCAACTCAACAGACACCTTCGGAGATACCTGTAGAGCATCTTTATGATCACCCAGTTACGTTGTGACGTTTGATAGCACACAAGGTATTCCTCCGGTATTCGGGAGTTGCATGATCTCATGGTTGAAGGAACATGTATTTGACATTTAAGAAAGCAGTAGCAATAAACAGAACGATCATATGCTAATCTAATGGATGGGTCTTGTCCATCACATCATTCTCCTAATGATGTGATCCCGTTATCAAATGACAACTCATGACTATGGTTAGGAAACCTTAACCATCTTTGATCAATGAGCTAGTCTAGTAGAGGCTTACTAGGGACACGGTATTTGTTTATGTATTCACACATGTATTTAAGTTTCCGGTCAATACAATTCTAGCATGAATAATAAACCTTTATCATGAATAAGGAAATATGATAATAACCATTTTATTATTGCCTCTAGGACATATTTCCATCAGTCTCCCACTTGCACTAGAGTCAATAATCTAGTTCACATCGCCATGTGATTAAGATCCAAAGAGTTCACTAGAGTCAATAATCTAGTTCACATCGCCATGTGATTAACACCCAAAGAGTTCACTAGAGTCAATAATCTAGTTCACATCGCCATGTGATTAACACTCAAAGGTGTGATCATGTTTTGCTTGTGAGAGAGTTTTTTTTAGTCAACAGGGCTGCAACATTCAGATCCGTGTGTACTTTGCAAATCCTTATGCCATACTGTAGATGTTGCTATCACGCTTTACTTGGAGCTATTCCAAATGAATGCTCCATTATACGTATCCGGTTTGCTACTCAGAGTTATCCAGATCGGTGTCAAAGTTTGCATCGACGTAACCCTATACGATGAACTCTTTATCACCTCCATAATCGAGAAACATTTCCTTAGTCCTCTAGTTACTAAGGATAATTTTGACCGCTGTCCAGTGATCCACTCCTGGATCACTCTTGTACCCCTTTTGCCAGACACGTGGCAACGCACACATCAGGTGTGGTACACAACATGGCATACATTATAGAACCTATGACTGAGGCATAGGGAATGACTTTCATTCTCTCTCTATCTTCTGCCGTGGTCGGGTTTTGAGTCTTACTCAACTTTACACCTTGCAAGACAGGCAAGAACCCTTTCTTTGACTGATCCATTTTGAACTTCTTCAAAACTTTGTCAAGGTATGTGCTTTGTGAAAGTCCTATCAAGCGTCTTGATCTATCCCTATAGATCTTGATGCCCAATATATAAGCAGCTTCACCGAGATCTTTCATTGAAAAATTCTTATTCAAGTATCCCTTTATGCCATCCAGAAATTCTATATCATTTCCAATCAACAATATGTCATCCACATATAATATTAGAAATGCTACAGAGCTCCCACTCACTTTCTTGTAAATACAGGCTTCACCGTAAGTCTATACAAAACCATATGCTTTGATCACCTCATCAAAGCATATATTCCAACTCCGAGATGCTTGCACCAGTCCATAGATGGATCGCTGGAGCTTGCACACTTTGTTAGCACCCTTAGGATCGACAAAACCTTCTGGTTGCATCATATACAACTCTTCTTTGAGAAAACCATTAAGGAATGCAGTTTTGACATCCATTTGCCAGATTTCATAATCATAAAATGCGGCAATTGCTAACATGATTCGAACAGACATAAGCATCGCTACGGGTGAGAAAGTCTCATCGTAGTCAACCCCTTGAACTTGTCGAAAACCTTTCGCGACAAGTCGAGCTTTGTAGACAGTGATATTACCATCAGCATCTGTCTTCCTCTTAAAAATCCATTTATTCTCAATGGCTTGCCGATCATCGGGCAAGTCCACCAAAGTCCACACTTTGTTCTCATACATGGATCCTATCTCAGATTTCATGGCCTCAATCCATTTGTCGGAATCCGGGCTCATCATAGCTTCTTCATAGTTCGTAGGTTCGCCGTTGTCTAACAACATAACTTCCAGAACAGGATTACCGTACCACTCTGGTGCGGAACGTACTCTGGTCGGCCTACGAGGTTTAGTAGTAACTTGATCTGAAGCTTCATGATCTTTATCATTATCTTCCTGTCTTATTGGTGTAGGCATCACGGGAACGGTTTTCTCTGATGAGCTACTTTCCAATTCGAGTGAAGGTACAATTACTTCATCAAGTTCTACTTTACTCACTTCTTTCGAGAGAAACTTCTTCTCTAGAAAGGACCCATTCTTGGCAACAAAGATTTTGCCTTCGGATCTGTGGTAGAAGGTGTACCCAATTGTTTCCTTAGGGTATCCTATGAAGACGCACTTCTCCGCTTTGGGTTCGAGCTTATCTGGCTGAAGTTTTTTCACATAAGCGTCGCATCCCCAAACTTTAAGAAACGACAGCTTTGGTTTCTTGCCAAACCATAGTTCATATGGTGTCGTCTCAACGGATTTAGATGGTGCCCTATTTAACGTGAATGCAGCTGTCTCTAATGCATAACCCCAAAACGATAGTGGCAAATCGGTAAGAGACATCATAGAACGCACCATATCCAATAAAGTACGGTTACGATGTTCGGACACACCATTACACTGTGGTGTTCCAGGTGGCATGAGTTGTGAAACAATTCCACATTTTCTTAAATGAAGGCCAAACTCGTAACTCAAATATTCGCCTCCGCGATCAGATCGTAGAAACTTTATTTTCTTGTTACGATGATTCTCTACTTCACGTTGAAATTCTTTGAACTTTTCAAATGTTTCAGTTTTGTGTTTCATCAATTAGATATACCCATACCTACTCAAATCATCTGTGAAGGTTAGAAAATAATGATACCCGCCACGTGCTTCAATATTCATCGGACCGCATACATCGGTATGTATTATTTCCAGTAAATCAGTAGCTCGCTCCATTGTTCCGGAGAACGGAGTTTTAGTCATCTTGCCCATGAGGCATGGTTCGCAAGTATCAAATGATTCATAATCAAGAGATTCCAAAAGTCCATCCGCATGGAGTTTCTTCATGCGCTTTACACCAATATGACCTAAACGGAAGTGCCACAAGTATGTTGCACTATCATTATCAACTTTGCATCTTTTGGCATCAATAATATGAATATGTGTATCATTACGATCGAGATTCAACAAGAATAAACCATTCATAAGGGTGCATGATCACGAGAGATATTACTCATATAAACAGAATAACCATTATTCTCTGACTTAAATGAATAACCGTCTTGCAATAAACAATATCCAGATATAATGTTTTATGCTCAACGCAAGCACCAAATAACCATTATTTAGGTTTAATACTAATCCCGAAGGTATTACGAGCGTGCCGATGGTGATCATATCAATCTTGGAGACACTTCCAACACACATCGTCACCTCGTCCTCAGCTAGTCTCTGTTACTCCGCAGCTCTTGCTTCAAGTTACTAATATTAGCAACTGAACCGGTATCAAATACCCAGACGCTGCTACGAGCACTAGTGAGGTACACATCAATAACATGTATATCAAATATACCTTTGTTCACTTTGCCATCCTTCTTATCCGCCAAATATTTGGGGCAGTACCACTTCCAGTGACCATTTCCTTTGCACTCAAAGCACTCAGTCTCGGGCTTGGGTCCAGTTTTGGGCTTCTTCATGGGAGCGACAACTCGCTTGCCGTTCTTCTTGAAGTTCCCTTTCTTTCCCTTGCCCTTTTTCTTGAAACTGGTGGTCTTATTAACCATCAACACTTGATGCTTCTTCTTGATTTCTACCTCCGCCGATTTCAGCATCGCGAAGAGCTCAGGAATTGTCTTCTCCATCCCTTGCATATTATAGTTCATCACGAAGCCTTTATAGCTTGGTGATAGTGACTGGAGAAATCTGTCAATCACTTTCTTATCTGGAAGATTAACTCCCACTTGATTCAAGTGATTGTAGCACCCAGACATTCTGAGCACATGCTCACTGGTTGAGCTATTCTCCACCATCTTGTAGGCAAAGTACTTGTCAAAGGTCTCATAACTCTCAACACGGGCGTGAGCATGAAATACCAATTTCAGCTCTTGGAACATCTCTTATGTTCCATGGCGTTCAAAACGTCTTTGAAGCCCCGATGCTAAGCCATACAACATGGTGCACTAAACTATCAAGTAGTCATCAGATCGAGCATGCCAAACGTTCGTAACGTCTGCATCAGCTCCTGCAACAGGTCTGTCACCTAGCGGTGCATCAAGGACATAATTCTTCTGTGCAGCAATGAGGATAATCCTCAAGTTACGGACCCAGTCCGTGTGATTGCTACCATCATCTTTCAACTAAGCTTTCTCTAGGAACTTATCAAAAACAGGGGAGCTACAACGCGAGCTATTGATCTACAACATAATTTGCAAATACTATCAGGACTAAGTTCATGATAAATTTAAGTTCAATTAATCAAATTACTAATGAACTCCCACTTAAATTAACATCCCTCAAGTTAACTAAGTGATACAAGATCCAAATCAACTAGCCCATGCCCGATCATCACGTGAGATGGGATAGTCATCAATGGTGAACATCTCCATGTTGATCATATCTACTATATGACTCATGTTCGATCTTTCGGTCTCCAGTGTTCCGAGACCATGTCTGTACATGCTAGGCTCGTCAAGTTTAACCCAAGTATTCTGCTTGTGTAAAACTGGCTTACACCCGTTGTATGTGAACGTAGAATCTATCACACCCGATCATCACGAGGTGCTTCGAAACAACAAACTTTAGCAACGGTGCATACTCGGGGAAAACACTTTTATCTTGAAATTTAGTGAAGGGATCATCTTATAATGCTACCGTCGTTCTAAGCAAAATAAGATGCATAAAGGATAAACATCACATGCAATCAAAATATGTGACATGATATGGCCATCATCAACTTGAGCTTTTGATCTCCATCTCCAAAGCATCGTCATGATCTCCATCGTCACCGGCACGACACCATGATCTCCATCATCTTGATCTCCATCAACGTGTCGTCACGTGGTCGTCTCGCCAACTATTGCTTCTACAACTATTGCTAACGCATAGCGATAAAGTAAAGCAATTACATGGCGCTTGCATTTCATACAATAAAGAGACAACCATAAGGCTCCTGCCGGCTGTCAATATATATTACAAAACATGATCATCTCATACAACAACTTATATCACATCATGTCTTGACCATATCACATCACAGCATACCCTGCAAAAACAAGTTAGACGTCCTCTACTTTGTTGTTGCAAGTTTTACGTGGCTGCTACGGGTTTCTAGCAAGAACCGTTCTTACCTATGGAAAAACAACCACAACGGTGATTTATCAAGTTTGCTGTTTTAACCTTCTTCAAGGACCGGCCGTAGTCAAATTCGATTCAACTAAAGCAGGAGAAACAGACACTCGCCAGCCACCTTTGTGCAAAACAAGTTGCACGTCAGTCGGTGGAACCGGTCTCATGTGCGTGGACATGTAAGGTTGGTCCGGGCCGCTTCATCCCACAATGCCGCCGAATCAAAATAAGACGTTGGTGGTAAGCAGTATGAACATCACCGCCCACAACTCTTTGTGTTCTACTCGTGCATATCATCTACGCATAGACCTGGCTCATGATGCCACTGTTGGGGAACGTTGCATGGAAAACAAAAAAAATTCTACGCACACGCAAGATCTATCCATGGAGATGCATAGCTACGAGAGGGGGAGTGTGTCTACGTACCCTCGTAGACCGTAAGCGGAAGCGTTAGAACAACGTGGTTGATGTCGTCGAACAACTTCACGATCCAACCGACCGAGCACCGAACGTACGGCACCTCCGCGTTCAGCACATGTTCAGCTCGGTGACGTCCTCGACTTCTTGATCCAGCAAGACGGCGAGGTAGTGGATGAGTTCCGGCAGCACGACGGCATGGTGACGGTGATGGTGATGCTATCTCCACAGGGCTTCGCCCAAGCACTACGAAAATATGACCGAGGGATGGAACTGTGGAGGGGGGCGCCGCACACGGCTAAGACAATGTTGTGTGTTCTTTGGGGCGCCCCCTCTCCTCTATTTATATATGTGTAGGGGCTTGGAGTAGAAGGAATAGTGCCACATGAACAGTAACCGTGAATAGTACACATGTGGACTTGGACTCCAAAGTCCAATCCTATTCCTACTAGGACTCTCCCTTTTTCCTTCCCTAGCTGCGTGGGCTTTTGAGGACTTGGTGCGCCTGGCCCAATAAGGCTAGGGCACCTCCCCTTAGCCTATGCCAGCCCTTGGGACGTGGTGGACCCACTTGTGGACTTCCGGACCCCTCCGGAATCCTCCGGAACCTTCTGGAAGCTTCCCGGTACAATACCGAAAAAAAACTGCACCTTTTTCCGGAACCCAAAATATGAATTCCCATATATAAATCTTTACCTCTCGACCATTCCGAGACTCCTCGGGACGTCCGGGATCTCATCCGGGACTCTGAACAACATTCGGTTATCAATTCACATAACTCATATAACACTATATCGTCAACGAACGTTAAGCGTGCGGACCCTACGGGTTCGGGAATGATGTAGACATGACTGAGACGCCTCTCTGGTCAATAACCAATAGCGAAACCTGGATGCCCATATTGGTTCCTACATATTCCACGAAGATCTTATCGGTCGAACCGCAATGACAACATACGTAATTCCCTTTGTCCGTCGGTATGTTACTTACCCGAGATTCGATCGTCGGTATCTCCATACCTAGTTCAATCTCATTACCGGCAAGTCTCTTTACTCGTTCCGTAATACATCATCTTGTAACTAACTCCTTAGTCATTTTGCTTGCAAGCTTCTGTGATGTGCATTACCGAGAGGGCCCAGAGATACCTCTCCGAAACACGGAGTGACAAATCCCAGTCTCGATCCATGCCAACTCAACAGACACCTTCGGAGATACCTGTAGAGCATCTTTATGATCACCCAGTTACATTGTGACGTTTGATAGCACACAAGGTATTCCTCCAGTATCCCGGAGTTGCATGATCTCATGGTCGAAGGAACATGTATTTGACATTTAAGAAAGCAGTAGCAATAAACAGAACGATCATATGCTAAGCTAACGGATGGGTCTTGTCCATCACATCATTCTCCTAATGATGTGATCCCGTTATCAAATGACAACTCATGTCTATGGTTAGGAAACCTTAACCATCTTTGATCAACGAGCTAGTCTAGTAGAGGCTTACTAGGGACACGGTATTTGTTTATGTATTCACACATGTATTTAAGTTTCCGGTCAATACAATTCTAGCATGAATAATAAACCTTTATCATGAATAAGGAAATATGATAATAACCATTTTATTATTGCCTCTAGGGCATATTTCCATCAGGTAGATCATCTTGTTGCACTTCCTCATTCCCATCGTCTTGACGTGTTCCACTTGTGGATGCCTCCATATCAACTTGTGGTTCACCTTGACGTGAAGTTGGGGCTTCCACTTGTGTAGACGAGGTACTCTCCTTTACTTCCACGGGGCGAATCTTGCCAATGGACAAGTCTTGGATTGCTTCTGAAGGTTCTTGATCTCCTACATCAATTGGCA
The DNA here is from genome assembly GCA_039707655.1 of Elymus sibiricus. NCBI lineage: Eukaryota > Viridiplantae > Streptophyta > Magnoliopsida > Poales > Poaceae > Elymus > Elymus sibiricus. The sequence continues at coordinate 128,096,343 of CM077666.1, read as the reverse complement.
GTTGCTCGACTTGCAAGCCATTAGTCTCATCAAACTTCACATCTACCGTCTCTTCAACTTTTCGAGTGAAGTTGTTGTAGACACGGTAAGTGTGAGAGTTCGATCCATAACCAAGTAGAAAACCTTCATGTGACTTAGGAGCAAATTTTGAACGACGATGCTTATCAAGAATGTAACATTTTGAGCCAAATACTCGAAAGTATCCAACTTGTGGTTCGTTACCGGTGAGAAGTTCATACGCCGTTTTACCAAGAAGCTTGTGAAGATAGAGTCGATTTGTAGCGTGACACGCTGTTTCAACCGCTTCCTCCCAAAAGTGTTTTGGCGTCTTGTATTCATCAAGCATTGTTCTCGCCATCTCAATAAGAGTCCGGTTCTTCCTCTCAACAACTCCATTTTGTTGAGGTGTGTACGTAGCCGAGAACTCATGTGAAATGCCTTCCTCATCAAGAAAGGTATCCACATTTGCGTTCTTGAAATCCGTTCCGTTGTCACTCCGAACCTTCTTGATCTTCACTTCAAATTGATTTTGGGACTTTCTTGCGAAGTTCTTGAAGATCTTTTGGACCTGCGATTTGTCATCGAGAAAGAACACCCACGTAAATCTGGAAAAATCATCAACAATGACCAAACCAAAAGAGTTACCACCAAGACTCTTATAAGAGTTAGGACCGAAAAGATCCATATGAAGTAGCTCGAGTGGTCTCCTCGTGGTCATAATTTTTTTCACGGGATGGCTTCCTCCAACTTGTTTTCCTGCTTGGCAAGCACTACAAAGTCGATCCTTGTCAAATATAACATCTTTCACACCAAGAATATGATCTCCCTTAACAAGTTTATCAAGGTTACGCATGCCAACATGTCCAAGCCTTCTATGCCATAACCAACCTTTAGAAGATTTAGCAATTAAACAAGTACGAGGTTGGGTTCTCTTAGTGAAATCAACAATGTAAAGATCACCTCTACGAATGCCGGTAAAGACCATATTATGATTATCTCGATGAAACACTTGGCAATCTACTTCGGTAAATAGAACATTGAAACCAAAATCGGCTAGTCTAGATACGGAAAGTAGATTGTAACCAAGATATTCAACAAGCATAACATTTTGGATGGAGCTATCATTGGATATGGCCACCTTACCAAGGCCAAGTACCTTACCCTTGGAGTTGTCTCCAAAAGTCACATACTTGCATGGCCCATCATTTTTAGCAAGCTCACGAAACATGTCTCTATCTCCGGTCATGTGATCAGTACAACCGCTATCAAGAATCCACTCTTTTCCTCCGGCCATGTAATCTCAAAGATTTGCCATAAGACTAAGATTCCTCATAGTCTTCTCAAATTCAATATCAAAATCTTCGTCTTCATCATAATAGCCGTGCTCATCATCATTATCATCAGCATGTGTATGATCATTACGTAGGGTAATAAACTCATTAGTTTCATGATCATGACAATGTTCAAGCTGATGAATTTTAATGGCTTCTGTGACAATGTTACTAATAGTTCCAATATCTCCTTTAGTACGCATAAGATCACGAAGCTCAAACAAGCAATCATCAAAGTTGGGATCATTAGGACTCATCTTGTGAAGAGCAACAGTCTTATGAAGAATCTCATCAAGATTCATCAAGGAGTAATCGGGATATCATTTTTGCAAATCATGCCATAGGGTATGAGCACACTCAAAGTTTTGCATACAACGAAGCACAGTTTTAGGTAATCCTCTAATGATAAGATTAACGGTTCTAAGATTACGAAGCATGTCAATTTCCTCTTCATAAGTGGGATGCAAGGGATCAATAGGGGGCACATAAGGATTATGAATATACTTGCTCAAGTTAAATTCATCAAAGATATCAAGCATCTCATTTTTCCAAGAATTGTAATACTCCCCATTGAGGATAGGCACTCTACGTCTAAGACTCCCCAGAGTAGACTCATCCATCTCCCTCCAATGGTGATTAAACCAAAGCAATGGAGACCAATGCTCTGATACCAATTGTGGGATCAAGGAGATAGGTCTAGAGGGGGGTGAATAGACACTTAACCAACCAAAGTAGCAGTTTTTAATATTCTCTTGAAACTTAGGCAGATTTTGGCAGAAGTTAAGATAACACCAATACTTTCTACACATGCATATCTAGAGATTGAGCAGCGGAAATAGTAAAGCATGCAAGTGTGCGGAAAGTAATGAGGTAGAGTATGGAAGATCAAACGCAATGAAGACTCGGTGGTTTTTGGCGTGGTTCCGATAGGTGGTGCTATCGTACGTCCACGTTGATGGAGACTTCAACCTACGAAGGGTAACGGCTGCGCGAGTCCACGGAGGGCTCCACCCATGAAGGGTCCACGAAGAAGCAACCTTGTCTATCCCACCATGTCTTACGTCCACGAAGGACTAGCCTCACTCGGGTAGATCTTCACGAAGTAGGCGATCTCCTTGCCCTTACAAACTCCTTGGTTCAACTCCACATGATCTTGGAGGCTCCCAAGTGACACCTAACCAATCTAGGAGACACCACTCTCCAAAAGGTAATAGACGGTGTGTTGTTGATGAACTCCTTGCTTGTGTGCTTCAAATGATAGTCTTCCCAACACTCAAGCAACTCCTCACAGATTTGGCTATGGTGGAAGAAGGATTTGAGTGGAAAGCAATTTGGGAAAGGCTAGAAATCAAGGTTCAAATGGTAGGAATGGAATCTCTTGATCTCAACACATGAGTAGGTGGTTCTCTCTCAGAAAATGAATGATATGAGTGTAGGCACGTTCTGATGCCTCTCCTCACTGAGAAGGAAGGGGTGGAGGGGTATATATAGCCTCCACACAAAATCCAACCGTTACACACTTTTGACCCAACTCGGTGGCACCGAAACAGACATCTCGGTAGCACCGAACTATGTAAAAGATATGAACGTTAGGAATCTCGGTGGGACCGATAGGAACAACTCGGATGGACCGAAGTGCAATGGCTTAGGGCAAACCTCATCTCGGTGGCACCGATTGCATCAACTCGGTAGGACCGAAGTGAAGCAATAAGGCAACAGAGACTTGGCAAGCCATCTCGGTGAGACCGATTTGCAAAACTCGGTGATACCAAAGTGAGTGCAAATGATTACAGAGAGTTGGCAAGGCCATCTCGGTGAGACCGAGATCCATATCGGTGGATCCGATTTGTTAGGGTTTTGGCAGTGGCTAAGCCTAGATGAACTCGGTGGCTCCGGATTGGGAATTTCGGTGGGGCCGAGTTGGAATGTTGGTTCTTGGCATATTTGGAATGAGAGAGTGGTTGAGGGTTTTTGGAGTACTGTCACTAAGCACTTGAGCAAAAAGACCATTAAGCAACACCTCATCCCCTTTTAATAGTATTGGCTTTCCTATGGACTCAATGTGATCTTGGATCACTAAACCAAAAAATGTAGAGTCTTGATCTTTTGTCAATCCTTGTCCTTAGCATTTTGAGGGTTCCACATCTCCTTGTCCATGCCATGCCATTGTTGAACTTATCTGAAATTTACTAGATAGAACCATTATTCCAACAATATGTATGTTGGCATAAATTACCAAAACCACCATGGGAGCAAATGTGCTTTCAGTGTTGCTTGTTGGTGTGGTCCCCCCCCCTCCTCCTCTACGTTGTAACAATTCTCTCCTATCTATCAATGAAATGATATGCAATTCTTTGCGTATTTGCGGGAAAAAAATCCGTCTCCAGGATGAAAGGCATTGTTGTGCATTCGAGAGAGAGCGCCACCCCTTCCATGCACGCTCACAACTCCACCTCTAGAGCACTCTCACAGGTGACCAAATGCCGACATGTCGCTAAAATGATTTCATCTGCGTGGCATTCACAATATTCTACATTGGTCAGTTTCAGATGATGCCGTGTTATTAGGAAAGAATCTTATGGAAGCACAATTTGCGCAAACTGAATCTTTCTCACTGAAGGGAGCGTTTACTGAACTTGACAGAGTTGTTCTTTTATGACAGGCACGAAAGCCCTCTTGGCTGATCTGGGATACTTCAGCATAAAGTCAATTCAGGTAAATCAACATCCTCTTTGACTGCCACAGTTACACATTATGCTATGTTTCTTTTTAAGAAAACTGCGAGGGAGACCCCTCTGCACTATACATTATACAATGCTGAGGGATAATGAGAAATATTTAGACAGAGGGATTCCTTGACTGCTTCAAAGTTTGAAGTTCTCCTCTTAACTGTGTATAAAAAAGATGGATAGGAAGATTTCCTTTGACTGACAAAGTTATGAAGATACTCTCACCGTTCCATGTGGATTTTGACATGGACCCAGTCTTCCATCAGATGGAACTTTGGCTGTTGTTTTTATGCAAATATGTAAACACAATAGCTACATGTAAACCTGCGGAATTGCAAAATACTTTCTTGACGAATTTACAAAAGTTATGAATTCACAACAATCTCTCTATATAAATTAAATTCAGAACAATTTTAACTATTTAAAATAGTGAAAATTAGAGAAGTTTGACTGCAGCTTTCTAGAATTTCATCTATTTTAGATTGGAGCAGTAGAAGGACTATTATGACTTGGTATACCATATCCGTACCGTGTTGTTTATACTACAAGTAGAGTTTTATACTGATCTGTACATGGTGAAGTGTAGGAAATTCTAGTATTTTCCAAGAACATATAAGAAGACTGAACTGAACACCTTTTTTCTTGTTTCAGCTGAGCTTTAGCTATGGCTTACTCCCATCGGTGTTGCTCGCCTATATTGGGCAAGCAACATACCTTAGGAAACACATGGACATGCAAATATCCAACACTTTCTTCAATTCTGTTCCAAGTACGTAATCGACAAGATATCTCAATATGTTATAGCATATTCATGTGCAATTCCAGGCACTTTGGGTGTGTTTGGTTGCTCGCAACGATTTTGCCCGCATTACATGTGTGTCTCAGTTGGGCCTGATTGAGAAAAAAAACAGGCTAAAAACCAACATCTGCACTTCGTTTGGTTTTCTACATACCCTCTAGCCTGGCTGGGGCAAAACAAAGGCAGGTTGTTTGGTTGCCGGCTTGTTTAGGCGAAAACACAAGCCATGGTGTTTGGTTACATGCAACACCGGTTGCGCATCACTAGTAGAAAACAGGGCTTTGGTCCAACCTCGATCTACACATTAGTCCCGGTCGCGTTACGAACCGGGACTAATGTGAGCATTAGTCCCGGTTCGAGGGGATCGGACGCCGGCCGGGGCTCGGCAGGCATCAGTCCCGGTTCGATTGGGACCTTTAGTCCTGGTTGGAGACACCAACCGGGACTAAAGGGGCCGATACCCTTTAGTCCCGGTTGGAGGCACCAACCGGGACTAAAGGGTATCGGCCTTTAGTCCCGGTTGGAGACACCAACCGGGACTAAAGGCCGATACCATTTAGTCCCGGTTGGTGCCTCCAACCGGGACTATAGATTCTTTAGTCCCGGTTGGAGACACCAACCGGGACTAAAGTTTTTTTTCTCTCATGCCTACCCCCCCCCCCCCCCCCCCCGTGGACCGCCTTTTTTAGTTTTGTAGAAAATAAACAAAAATGATAAAATCTTCAAAAAATAAAATCCTTTGAGATGTAGTTAGGTTTTAGTGTCTAGTTGGTATAGAAAATTTGAAATATGAATTTTGACCTTTTTGCAAAAAAACAGAAAAAATGTAAAACGGCCATAACTTTTGCATACGACGTCGAAAAAAAAAGTTTAATATATCAAAAAAAAACTAGAGAAAAATTGGGACTCGATTTCACCCGGGTTTACCCAGTGAACGTTTCTCAGATTCTCAAAATTCCAAAAGTAAAAAAAGTTATTTAAAAAAGAAGATTTTTTCCTACAAAATCAAAAAAAAAATTAAAAATTAATTTTATCTAAAAATAAATAAATGATGTCATATTTGGATTCTCACATTTTTCTGATAATAATGGATATATTATTTGTCGAATTTTGATTTACATATTTAAAGATATTAATTATGCCATATTAAATGAATAAATGGCAAAAAATGAATAAAATAATATTATTACTTATTTTATTTTCATTGAAATTCAATATTATTATTACTTATTTTGTTTATTTTAATAATTGTTTGGAATTTAAAAAATTAAATCATGTGACATCAAGACCTAAGGGTTAATAGGATTGATAGCTTACTATTGTCAGGAAAACAACAAGTGCAGACTTGGAAACTAGGGGCGATAGAACATGAAAGTTAAGCGTGCTGGGGCTGGAGCAGTGAGAGGATGGGTGATCGGCCGAGAAGTTAGGCGATTTGGAATGAGTGCTCCACGCTGGAGCAGTGAGGAGGGGTGATTAGAGATTAAATTGTCAAATAATTCAAAGATTTGAAAATCGGGAAAAAACTTAAAAACAAATCAAAAAAATTCAAAAAAAAAAATTCAAAAAAAATTCAAAAAAATTCGTTTAGTCCCGGTTGGTAACACCAACCGGGACTAAAGGTCCTCCATCCCCCACCCCAGACAGCGGCCACGTGGAGCTCCTTTAGTCCCGGTTCGTAAGCCAATCGGGACTAAAAGTGAGGGGCTTTAGTCCCGATCGTTTTGTCCCGGTTGCAGAACCAGGACTAAAGGCCCGCTGGAACCGGGACAAGTGCCCTGTTTTCTACTAGTGCATGGAGGGTGACGGACCATGTTCGTCCTCCATCGCTACTTACTACTCATGAAGATGTATTGATCAATCCTATCGCTATTTACCTCGATTCGCCATTCCCCTAGCACACGGATCGAATGCGCAAACCGAATCTAAACACGGATCGAATACGAAAATCGTAAGCTCGGAGGTGAAAATAGGGCTTACCGCAACTGTTAAAGTCTTGCCGGTGATGGACGCCGGAGGTCGCCTTGCTGTTCTTTGATCCGCTGATCATCGCCGCCGGTGTGCGAGTGGGGAAGTGGAGAGAGGGGAGAGAGGACAGTGAGGGAAGGTGAGGGTAATTATGCTGGCGCTTCGGGAAACAACGCGACATCTCGAGCGTGGCTCCTCGCGTACAACCGCCGCCGCCCACGTGCATCCGCGGGCCTGGCAATGAAAAAAACTATTAATTCCAGCGAAGCCGGTCAGTGAACGCAGGCAACCAAACTGGCCATTTTCTTCATGCGTAGACCTGGTTGGGGTCTATGTGAGCAATCAAACACGCCCTCTGTTCTGGTCGATGTTCGCCCTCTTGCTTCTAGCTTCGATCATCGGAAGCCAAACCATGACCTGGACCAGGTCCACCTCCTCCAGAAGACCTAGACGAGGAACATCCCGACGGTGAGCTCCCAGAGCAGCATGGGCAACCTAGACCGGGACCCCAACAGCGAGCTCCGCAACGGCTCAGCATGCGCACTGCCACGACCGTCGCGTTCTCAGACGCCACACCCCCGCAACCGTTGGCCCCGGAGGGCTAGGTAGCATTTGGCGAGCACCAGGACGGCGAGGCTAGGTGCCATGAGGAGCGCTGCAGGGAGCCCGTTCGTCGGCCAGCTGCGGTGAGGAGGAGGAGGAGGAAGGCACTTACCCAACAGCCCAACGCATCCTCTCCCCGCCATGGCCGCACTGGCAAGATGGACGGCGGCTTCGGACACAGCTGGTCGAGGAGGCGCCAGGGAGAGGAGGAGAAGGTGAAGGGAGGCGGAGCAGCGGTGAGCGCTCGCCGGCGGGCAGCTAGCGGAGGCACGGCGCCCTGGCCGGGTCCGGTCAGTGGCACGCACGGGCTGGGACGGGGTAAGTGGATTTTCTTATGGATAAGTAGTTTCTTTTATTTATTTAGACTGACAATGTTGGTCCCACTGGTCATAACGCCCAAATTGCAAGTCAACCTAATGGCGTTGACTATTGTGTCGCATCAGCCCTGACGGGTGGGCCGTTCTTGTCATAATCAAGATAATTTTTTTCCCAAACCAGTCACTAATGCGAAGTGGTAGTGATTTGAGACGAATTACCCCAATTATCCGAATTTATTGACGCAACCTTTACATAATGTCCATTCTACATTTGTAGAGACTGTTAATTAATTAGAATTGGAGGGAGTAGTTTCCTAAAACGGTTGCCACAATTGTGATAGTTTTTTTTTTTTTGCTATTTACTTGAACCGTGTTGATGCCTTGATGGTGGGAGTTGGCTTGTGGTGATAAACTTCATTACGCACATGCCAATTTCGCCAAGAGGTCATGATCACCGGCAGACGCTCTGCTTTCGAGCATTGGTTCAGCAAATGGAGAGCCCATTCCGGTCCTGTGTTGGTGATGTCCTCGATGCATGACATGCTCCATGACTCCAACATCGCATCCTAGAGGCCCTGCGTCAGACGGCATCTGCACATCGCGTGAAAAGTATCCTTGCATTTAGGGCCCGTTCGGAAGCTCTCCAGCTTCCCAACGGGGCCAGCTTCTCGACGGAGCAGCGCGAGCTAGCTTCTCGCGGGAGCCAGCGATCGTTCGGCAGAAAACGCTGGCAGAAAACGCTTCGCCGCGCCCTGTAGCGAGAAAAATGGTTCGCCGCGCCCTGTAGCGAGAGAGGAAAACACTTCGCCCCAGCACTTCGGGAGGGCATTCCATGTAATATCCAGCAAAGCCAGCTTCTCGTTTTTTCGAAGCTGGGCCGAGGCTGCTCCCAGAAATTGCACGCGGGCTTCTCGTTTCTCCAGGAGCGGGCTTCTGGGAGCTCGCGCGTTCGGCCAGCTCCTCGCCGGCTTCTCAGGAAGCTGGAAGCGGGAGGAGATCCGAACGGGGCCTAAGTACCACACAAGATACAATGTTAGACACCTCGAGGGTTCATTTCACTTTATTCTCCGTGGTTGCCAGAGTTTGCTGCAAGTGCCACACAAAGAGTCGTACCTTTGGGGAAGTAGGGCACCCTCACACTGCCTTTCAGATGGCACAAGTGTCATTCGGTGTCCTGTTCGTTGCAAGTAGAGGTGCATGTAAATGTGCTGATGTCGATCTGGTACGCACCCCGTACAGTTTGACCTGATCTATTGCAAGGTCAAAATGAACACAAAAACAACAATTTAATTGTGGGACAAAAATATTCATATAATTAAGTATGTAACACCCCAAGTTGCCCGGATTTGTGACCTTGTGCCAAAATACAAACTCGGTCTTTTTTGTATTGAAAACATACAAACTGTTCTTTGCAAAAAAAAAAAAGAAGCAAACCATACAAACTATTAAGTAAAACGATACATTAAAAGAATGAAAATGCTAAACTTACTGATAAAATCTACAGATGAAACCTACAGACCTCTCCACCACCTCACTAATTTGCAAAACCCCTCTCCTCACCCCAATTTCACTATGCCCTTCCTTTTTCTATGATTTCCAATCAAAAGATGCAGCTCTCGGACGGATGGCGATGCTGCTTCTTCGAGTTAGTCTTTCAGGCTTTGCTCCTCCTCGATTTTGTCCATCTAGACGGATTAGATGGAGCTCCGGTGTAAATTCCTGTCAGCTCCTCAAGCGGCGAGGTTAGGGTTTCTCGTCATGTGTACATGATGACGATATTTGATGAAAGGTTCTCTAGATCGATTCAAGGGTTCAATGGCGACGACTGTGGCTCCGGGCGCTGGCCCTTAGGGGCACGTGCACAAAGACTTCTCGACTGTCATTGATAAGGTCAGACCAGCTACAGTATTAGAGGAGTATTTAACAAAAAACTACCACAATTCGTCCAACCGTGCCTACCACTTTACAAATTTGTGCCGAAAACTACCACTTTTCGACTAATCTTTGACTAAAAACTACCATGTCTCAAAAGTGTCTGATTCACCTCTTCTAAACGCCTTTCTGACAAGGATGGCCCGCATGTAAGCGCTGACGTGGCATAGTAGTCAAACCCTGTTAGATTGATCGGTAAGTTCTGCGTTATGACGTGTGCGACCCACATGTCATCATCAACCTCTTCTCCCTGAAGACAGTTTTCTTTGGGACATTTCCTCGAGCAGGTTGTATTCGTCCTGGAGCACGAGCTGCCATGGCCTTGTCACAGGAGGAGAGGAAGAGCACCGGAGTGCCATGGCTGCAGCAGCCGCTAGAGCACGGACGGGCGCAAGCAGTCGCAGCTGCGAGCAGCAGCGGCCGCACACGAGCTGGTGGATGGTGATCATGCCTCGTCCGTGGTGAGCGCGGATGGCGTCCAACCACCCCAGCCATGGAAGGAGCTCCCCGTGCGTGGTGGCCATCCCTGGTCCGCGCCTCCGCGGCCCCCGGCGACGCGCACGGGGCTGACCTCCTCCCCCCCTCTGTAGCCATCCCGTCGCTCAGCGACCTCCTTCTCCACCTCCGGCCAAATCGAAGGAAGAGCGCGAATTTGGAGCTGGGTCTGGGCGAGGACGGCGCCGAGATGGCCTACAGCAGCGCCATCCGCTTCCTGGTAGACACGAGTGCCGACGCCGGCTGCGGCGGGGTCATGGGCGCCAGGCTCGACGGGTTGCTACCCCCGCTGCCCATCCCGGCGCTCCGACGTTCAAAACGCCCTCCGCCACCCCGTCCCCATCTCCCTCACCACCGCCACCTGCGTCCCGAACGTGGTCCTGCTGCTAGCTCGCTCCTTCCCTCGCTCAAAGCCTCCGCAGAGAGAAAGAATGGCGCTGGCCTGTAGACGCGGACCCGACCGTAGATGGGGAATTCCATGGAAGAAGATAGAGCTGACATATTGGTCCCACATGTCATAACAGTCAATATAACGGTCAATCTAACGGAGTTGACTACTCTGCCACGTCAGCGCTTATGAGTGGGCCCAACCTGTCATAACAGGTTTAAACTGGCCGAATCGGGCACTTTCCAGACATGGTAGTTTTTAGTCAAAGATTAGTCAAAAAATGATAGTTTTCGGCACAAATTTGTAAAGTGGTAGTTTGTAGGCACAATTGGACGAATTGTGATAGTTTTTTGTTAAATACTCGTATTAGAACGACGACAGTGGTGCATCGGCGGCTCGTTCTCTCGGCGACAATGGTTGTCGGTGGTCTAAGGACCTCGATATAGTTTTTGGAACGCTTCATACCTCCGTGTAGCAAAGTTGTGAAAGAAACGGATTTGCTAATTTTCAATTGATTAAGAAATAATTATTGCTCAATCAACTGCAAAACTGTCTAATTTGGCGTGCTGACACCCGTGCATGGTCTAATTTGGCCCGATGTGATCCTTTTTTTTAGTGGAGCGCGATGTGATCCGTGCACCAGCACAGTGAAGCGACTTAAACTGGGCCGACCCATTTTAGTTGTGCTGTGTACAAGCTGGTTTTTGGAAGCTTCTACATTCAACTTTCCTAGTTTTGGGAACTTTTTAGAAGGTTTCGGGCTGATGTTTTTTGTTTTTATTTATTTGTTTTTTCCTCACTGCTTTTTTATTTTTTCTAAAATTTCAAAAAATGTCACCTTTTAAAATGTGTAAATTATTTAAAAAATGTTAGGAATTGAATTTTTTTCAAGATTTCACAAAATATTTGTATTTTTCAAAGACTTTTTTAAAAATTATTTTTTTCTTCTTCAGAATTCTTGATAAATGTTTCAAAAATGATTTAAAAATAAATTTATTTCAAAAATATGTTCTCAATTTTGTATATAAAACTTTCCGTTTTTAGAAAATGTTCAGTGTCTTGAAAAAGAAATAATTTTGTGTTTTCCTAGAAAACCAATATTAAAAACTGACTGTAAACTAATACTCCCTGTGCATCAATTGTAGAACCAGAAATGGTAAGACATAAAAAACGTATTTGAAACAAGCAAGTACGTACAATTTGGCATTGACCCGGTCTAGGCAGCGATATTCCGTGCGTTTGGTCGGCGTTTTAACGCATGAAGCCTCTAATGGGAGCTCCCAGCGCAGGGGACACAGATCTATGTCTCGCTTACTGCGAGACGTAGCTCCAACCTTGCATCTAGTGAAGTGCTACTGGCTGGCCCAGTACTGCAGTTGTCACGCAAGTTCTTTTATCTCTGTGGTTTTCCTATGGGTTTTTCAGTATTTACATTGGTTTTCTTTGTGTTCTCTGGTTTTCTTTGTTTTTCCGTTTTCATATTTTTTGTCTGTTTTTTTCTTTTCATTTTTTCATTTCATTTCAACACATGTCTATCTTTTTCATAAGCATTGTACACTTTTTATACACATTGTACATTTTTCGTATACATCATGAACTTATTTTATACTTGTTTAACATTTTTTTCAAATATATGTTTTGATTTCAATTTTTCCCGTGCATTATGCATTTTGGGCATGCATCTACAAAATTATTTTATACACGCTTAAATTTTTTCGAATACATAATTATCTATTTTCAAATACATCTTTTCGAACATTTTTTTTAATATGTTTATTTTTTTTGTAAAAAACGGTTGAAATATATTTTTTGAATGAAACACAACCTTTTTTAAAAATCTACATGAATATATTTTATTACATTAGACCAACATTTTTTAAAACGACAAAGCTAAAATCCGAACGTACTGAGTTTTGCTATAGATCCGAACGATGTGGCAACCGTTCGATCCGCATCTAGCGGCCACGTTTAGCGCTGGCGATTTAACCTATGCGGCTTGTCCTACATGCGATCATGGGCGCACGTGGATGACGTGTGCATGAAAACCGGAATCCTACGCGCAATGGTGGGCAAACGTGGGGCCCAAAGGCGGTTGGTGCACTGTTGCCTGCATGCAAAAATGATGCATGGTCCACGTGGTTTGCTTCCACGTGAATGGCCTTGAGGTCTAGAGTTCGACTACAGCCTTGATCATGTTCATTTTTGCATGCAGGCAACAGTGCACCAACCGCCTTTGGGCCCCACGTTTGCCCACCATCGCGCGTAGGATTCCGGTTTTCATGCACACGTCATCCACGTGCGCCCATGATCGCATGTAGGACAAGCCGCATAGACCATGCATCATTTTCTGTTGGATTTGAGCGTCGTGTTGTACTTATATCCACACCTAGCGATGACTGTTTTCTAGACAACTTTTAGCTTTGTATAGTGTGTTTTTGATGAGATTTTTCTCATGAAGATTTATACAACATAGCTAATTGCTCACGTATTAACATTGTGGTAATTTTTTTACATTGGAATAAGAGTTACTGAAAAACATACTCGATAACTTCTATATAAATAACTTGATAATATACACACAACAAAGCTGATAAGCCACGTACAAACGCCGCGATAACTTTTCACCCCAACATAAAAGTTGTTAAAATTACATACACGGATAACTTATGTGTAAATAGCATGGTAATATATGAACTACAAAGCTGCTAACTCACATACAATCATCTCTATAATTTTTGACCACGGATAAAAGTTGTTGAAATACGTAGCTGATAACTCACATACAATCATCACGATAACTTTTGATCCCGAGATAAAAGTTGTGGAAAATACATACCCGGTAACTTATGTGCTAATAACATGATAATATATGCACAATATAGCTGATAACTCATGTACAGTCACCACGATAAGTTTTGACATGGCCAAAAATTTGTCAAAAATACATACCCACTAACTTTTGTGTAAATAACATGGTAATATACGCACAACAAAGCTGATAGCTCATGTACAAATACCGTGGTACCTTTCGACCCCGGGATAAAAGTTGTTAAAAACATACCCTGATAACTTCTACATAAATAGAGTGATAATACACGCACACCAAAGCTGATAACTCATGTACAAATGACACGGTAACTTTTGACATGGGAAAAATGTTATTGAAAAACATGCACCCGGTAACTTATGTGTAAATAGCATGATAATATACGCACAACAAAGCTGATAATTCACATACAAACGTTGCGGTAAAAAAATTCTGACCAAGGGAAACAGTTGTTGAAAAATATGCCCACAATAACTTCTATGTAAATAGAATGATAATGCACGCACATCAGAGCTGATAACTCACATACAAACATCGCGGTAAATTTTGACCCAGGGAAAAAAGTTGTTGAAAAACATACACCCCGGTAACTTATGCGTAAATAGCATGATAATATACGAACGGGAGATCTGATAACTCATGTACAAACATCAAGAAAAAAATTTGACTGGCGGAAAAAAGTTGTTAAAAAAACATACTCCGGTAACTTCTATGCAAATTGCACGGTAATATACACAGAAGAAAGCTGATAACTCACTACAAACATCATGATAATTTTTGACCCCAGGTTACAAGTTTATTAAAAACATACTCCGGTGATTTCTGTGTAAATAGTATGGTAATATACACACGACAGAGTTAATAACTTACTCAGCCTAGACGTGATAAATTTTTGACCCCGGGAAAAAAAAGTTGTTGAAAAACACCCCCGATAACTCATTTGTAAATATCATGGTAATATATGCCCACCAGAGCTGATAACCTACTTCACCCTGGCATGGTAACGACTTTGACCAGGGAATTATTTTGTTGAAAAACACTCCCTCCCCGTTATCAAGGCAATATATACAAAACAGGTCTATAACTTAGTTACCCCAGACGTGGTAACTTTTTGACAAAAAAAATCTTCAGAACATAACAACATGTGACCTAGTTTTGAAGGTCTCACCGTGATCATTTTTTTGTTAAAATTGATTTGAATCGGACATGCGTTTTGAGCTAGAATTTCCAATATAGGGAGAGTTTTGGGCGACGTTATTTGTCCTCTAGTGTACGCATGCATGTGCATGTGAGGAGAAAATTATAGAAACCATTTTTATGCCTCGATAATTTCTGTGTAAATGACATGATAAATTATGTCTCACAGACATGATAACTTACGTAGGAGAAGCGTGATAACTTTTGACCCTAAAAAAATGTCGCCAGAACATATCAACATGGGATCTAGTTTCGAAGATCTCATCGCAACGAATTTTTCATATGAAAACAGTTTTTCAGTCGGAGCTACAGTTTGAGCTACGAAATATTTTAAAGTTTGAATTTCAGAGGAATCTTTGCTGACATCATCAGTTTCGTTGTTATATGCATCTATGTTTAAAAATGCAGCTGCAGATTGCACTCGCGCATGCAATGTCCTGGTCGCGCCTCCCGCATGCATGCACTTTGTTTGGATCTATTACTAACTACCGACTAGTCGGAAGTTAGTCGCTTCCTTTTTAAAAACTTACATAGATATGTTTGCATCTCGTGAACTTTTTTTAATGGTATGAAACCTTTTCTCGAATTACACGAAACTTTTTTAACATTGTTCAAACATTTTGGAAAATGGCATACATATGTTTTTCGAAACAGGTGTAGACTCCCAATGATGAATGTCGTGCCCTCGGAAGTGCAGAGGAGGCAGGATTCCTCGCCGGATCAGCGGAGATGAAAGTGCAGCACGCTAAAATGCATGAGCTGCCAAGGAACGAGCCCGCTGGCGATGGCCGGTTACGATCCTGCCTGGAACACAACTCCAGCGTGCTGGCCCCACAGTGGGCACCAATTGTAGCGGGGATTTCATGACGATACTCATGATTTGGGACTTTGAGGGGCAAGGTGCATGAGGAGAATCCAGGTATGAAATTCACACGAGGGATTTACCCAGGTTCGGACACTCTGTCTTAAAGGTAATACCCAACTATTGTTGGGTGCTTAATCAAGGCTCATATGATGTTTTTTGCTGCAAGTGTATGCATGTGTATGAGCGTAGAATGATCTATCTGGATCTTTTGCGTATTTTAGCGTGATCTCCCCGCGAGAGGGCACCCTAACCTCGCCTTAAATAGGATCAAGGAGGCTGGGTAGTAGAACGACCGAGTCGGCCACGCAGCAATAACGGCCCAATGATTAAACATCGTTACACCGAGTTTAATGCATTGGAGTAACGCCCGGTTGATGGTGTAGTAGTAACGCTGTCTTCATAGCACACCAATGGTCCAGCGAGACTTATGTCTCGCTTATAGCGAGAGAATGGCTGGAGGGATTTCGCAGTTGTGTATGAATCGGATCGGCCCATTTTCTTCTCCTCCCTTGGTCGCTTGGATTGATCGATCTTTAGCTCCTCGCACGCTCCTACACTGGTTCATTCCGTTTTTCTCTATCTTTTCATTTAATTTTCCTTTTGTTTATCGTTTTCTGCTTTTCTTTGTTTGTTCATGGGTTTCTTTTTCATTTTTTACACGGTTCTCACCGATTTTCTTTGCTTCTTGATGGTTTTCTTCAGATTTTTGTTTCCTATAATTTTTTATCTACTTTCTTCATTTATTTCAGTTTTCATTGTTTTTTCTTTTTTCTTTGTTTTTTTTGTTTCTTTATCTTTTTTCTTCGGTTTTTCTTGTTTTTTGTTTCCCTTTCTTTTCTTGCACTGGTTTTCTCTATTTTTTCTTGTTTTATTTTATATTTTCTTGGTTTTTCTTTGTTTCCTCACATATTTTCATTTTTTTGGGTGTTCCTTTTTTTCCGAGGTGTTTCTTTCTTCAGTTCCTTCGGTTTTCACTGTTTTTTCTTCAATTTTGTTTATTGTTTCTCATTTTTCATTTTTTGAATACGTGGTCAACAATTTTTCTATACGAAAAAGCTATTTTCCTGTCGACTGGACGCTAGCGACAGGCCCGAACGACTCCGTCTCCATCCGATCCAATCACGCGAGTAATTAGCGTCCTGATGAAGTTAATTTCCCGACATGCACGAGGGATCATGGGCTACTGGGGCCGAATATTTCGTGTGTGGGCAGAAAGAGATAAATAAAGGGCTTGGGGAGGGATCGATCCCTCGACCCTGATGGAAATATGCCCTAGAGGCAATAAGAAAGTTGTTATTATTATATATTTACTTGTTCATGATAAAGGTTTATTATTCATGCTAGAATTGTATTGACCGGAAACTTAAATACATGTGTGAATACTTACACAAATACCGTGTCCCTAGTGAGCCTCTACTAGACTAGCTCGTTGATCAAAGATGGTTAAGGTTTCCTAACCATAGACATGAGTTGTTATTTGATAACGGGATCACATCATTCGGAGAATGATTTGATGGACAAGACCCATCCGTTAGCTTAGCATATGATCATTCTGTTTATTGCTACTGCTTTCTTAAATGTCAAATACATGTTCCTTCGACCATGAGATCATGCAACTCCCGGATACCGGAGGAATACCTTGTGTGCTATCAAACATCACAACGTAACTGGGTGATCATAAAGATGTTCTACAGGTATCTCCGAAGGTGTCTGTTGAGTTGGCATGGATCGAGACTGGGATTTGTCACTCTGTGTTTTGGAGAGGTATCTCTGGGCCCTCTCGGTAATGCACATCACAGAAGCTTGCAAGCAAAATGACTAATGAGTTAGTTACGAGATGATGTATTACGGAACGAGTAAAGAGACTTGCCGGTAACGATATTGAACTAGGTATGGAGATACCGACGATCGAATCTCGGGCAAGTAACATACCGACAGACAAAGGGAATTGCGTATGTTGTCATAATGGTTCGACCGATAAAGATCTTCGTGGAATATGTAGGAACCAATATGGACATCCTGGTCCCACTATTGGTTATTGACCGGAGAGTCATCTCGGTCATGTCTACATCATTCCCGAACCCGTAGGGTCCGCACGCTTAACGTTCGTTGACGATATAGTGTTATATGAGTTATGTGAATCGGTGACCGAATGTTGTTCGGAGTCCCGGATGAGATCACGGACATGACGAGGAGCTCCGGAATGGTCCGTAGGTAAAGATTGATATATAGGACGATACTATTCGGTCATCGGAAAGGTTTCGGGGCGTATCGGGTAGTCATCGGTTCACCGGAATGGGTTCCGGGGAGTGCCGGGAGGGTGATGGGCCTAATGGTCCTTTAGAGGGGAGCACACCAGCCCACAGGGGGCTGGCGTCCCCCCCCTAAGGCAGCCGGCCCATGGGAGAAAGGAAGGAGGGGGATTCGGCCTCCCCCTTCCTTCCCTCTCCCCCCTTTCCTTTCCCTCCCGCACATATAAGGAAGGGGGGGCGTGGCTAGGGCAGGAACCCAAGTGGGATTCGGCCCCACTTGGGGCGCCTCCTGGCCACCTCCTCTCTCCCCCACCTATATATATGTGAGGGGGGCGCCACACAAGCGGACGACAATCTCTTAGCCGTGTGCGGCGCCCCCCTCCACCGTTTACACCCTCGGTCATATTTCCGCAGTGCCCGGCGAAGCCCTGCGGAGATAGTTGCACCACCACCGTCACCACGCCGTCGTGCTGCCGGAACTCATCCACTACTTCGCCCGTCTTGCTGGATCAAGAAGGCGTGGACGTCATCAAGCTGAACGTGTGCTGAACGAGGAGGTGCCGTACGTTCGGTACTTGGTCGGTTGGATCGCGAAGCTGTTCGGCTACATCAACCGCGTTGTCTAAACGCTTCCGCGAACGGTCTACGAGGGTACGTAGACACACTCTTCCCTCTCGTAGCTATGCATCTCCATGGATAGATCTTGCGTGTGCGTAGAATTTTTTTTGTTTTCCATGCAACGTTCCCCAACAGACCCATTGTTGTAGCAATATCCCAGGCGAATGCACTAACCAACTTGCCCACTATGAATTTTTCGATAAAGTACGTTAGCTTTGTATTTGACCTTCTTCACCTTCACGTCAGCAAAACATGTTATTTTTCCTTGTTTCACTTCTCAACTTTGCCCCGTGCAGCGCACTAACCAACTTCCCTAAGTACTACACTTCTTGTAGAATTCAAACTTCAGGGTTTTGTCTTGTGTGTTCAACATTTGAGGACACTTCCTTGTAAGAAGATTTTTTACCTAGACATAATTTTTTATTGAAACATAACCTAGTAATTTCTGTGTGAAATAACATGTTAAGTTACACATCGCAGGTCTGATAACTTACGCGACGTGATAACTTTTATCCGAAGAAAAAATTGTTAAAATAATCCCCCTGATAATTCCCGTGTAAATGGTCTGATAATATACACACGGCAAACCTGATAACGTATGTACCAAACACCGCGGTAACTTTGACCAGCAAATAATAGTTGTTCAAAATATACCCCGATAATTTCAGTGAAAATGGCATGGTATTATATGCACCACAAAGTTGATAACTCACGTACAAAACACCGCGATAACATTTTGACCCCGAAAAAAAAGTTGTTGAAAAAGATACTCCCGGTAACTTCTGTGTGTAATAGCATGGTAATATATGCACATCACAGCTGATAACTTTTTTAGTCTAAACGTGACAACTTTTTAACCTGGAACAAAAGTTAAAAACGGCTCCCGCAACTCATGTGTAAATATCATGGTAATATATGCACAACAAAACTGAATACTCACTTACAAACGACACGATAATTTTTGACCCCGTTAAAACTTGTTAACATACCCCGGTAACGTGTATATAAATATCATGATAATATATGCAGAACAGAGATGATAACTCACGTATAAACACCACGGTAACTTTTGACCCGGAGATAGAAGTTGTTTAAAGATATATCCTCGGTAACTTCTGCGAAATAGCATGGTTATATACGTACAACAAAGCTGATAACTCACGTACAAACAAGGTGATAAATTTTGACCCCGAGATAAAAGTTATTAAAAAAGATACCATTGATAAATTCTATGTAAATACCATGGTAATATGCGCACAACAGAGTTGATAACTTACTTAGCCTATGCGTGGTAACTTTTTTGACCCTGAGAATAAAAGTTGTTGAAAAACATCTTCCAATAAACTTCTTTGTAAATAACATGGTAATATACGCGTTGCAGACCTGATAATCTATATACAAACACCGCGGTAACTTTTAACCCCGAGGAAAAAAAGTTGTTGCAAAACATACCCCACGATAACTTCTATGTAAACAACATGGTAACTTACGTACCACATGCGTGATAACTTACATAGTCCTAACATGATTACTTTTTGACCCGCAAAAAAGTCGTAGAAACTTATCAACCTGTGATCTAGTTTTGAATGTCTCGTCACGATGAATTTTATGTGAAAAATGAATTTTCGATCTTACCGATGGTTTGAGCTATAAAACATGTTCAGGTTCTCAAATAGGAGAATTTAGGATGACATTTAAATTTTCATCCTCTAGTGCATGCATGCATGTGTATGTGGGGAGAAGGGCGAACGAATCTTTTTCATGCCCCGGTAATTACTATGTGAACACATGATAACTTATTCATCATAGGTGTGATAACTATGGTAGCAGAGACGTGATAACTTTTTACTCAGAAAAAAAAGTCGTCGAAACATATCAACATGGGATCTAGTTTTGAAGGTCTCGTCGAGACGATTTTTATATGTGAAAACGGTTTTTTAATCCGACTGACGGTTTGAGCTACAAAACATTTTGAAGTTTAGAATTAGAGAGAATCTTTCCGCTGACATAATCTCTTTTGTCTTTTACTTGCATGCATACTGAATCAACCACTTTGTGACAAAGATGCGAGATGGACGCGTGGGCTTCATGCCTTCGTTTTCATCATCACCGTGATTAGAAGGGACTCGTTCGGATATAATGTTTAATTTTCGAACAGTCCCTAGTTAGTCCTGTCCTTTTCTATATATATATATATATATATATATATATTTCAAATGCTTGATTAACATTTTTCAAATACAACTTTAATTTTTAATACATGGTCAACACTTTTTCTATAGATATTTAATATTTTTAAATGCTTGATTAACATTTTTTCAAATGCAAAATTAACATTTTAAATATATGATCAACACTTTTTCTATATACATTTAACAATTTTTTAATGCTTGATTACCATTTTTTAAATACAATAATTGTTTTTAATAAAATACAAGACTAACTCTTTTTTTAATACATGTTCAACATTTTTTCTATACTCATTTCAAAAAAAAAAATCAAATGCTTGATTAACATTTTTCAAATGCTTGATTTATGTTTTCTAAATACATGATTAAATATTTTCACACACATTGTATATTTTTTGTATGCATTTTTCGTATACATGAGAAACATTTTCTCTGTACACATTTAACATTTTTCAATTGCTTTGTTAATTTTTTTTCAAATGCTTGATTTACATTTTTTAAATACATGATTAAATATTTTCACACACATTAGATATTTTTTGTATCATTTTTCGTATACATGAGAAATATTTTCCCTATACACATTTATTTTTTTTCAAATGCTTTGTTGACATTTTTTCAAATCTTTTATCGAAAGTTTTTTTAATATATTTATTTACAATTTTTGGAAGTAAGCTAAATTTAAAAAAGAAATAAAAACATAGAAAATGTGGCCGTGGCCTCCCGCGCGCCTGGGCCAGCCCATCTGGCGTTCCCTTGAGGCGAGGCTTCCCTATGTCTTGCTCCTAACCAGACATAGCGAGACATAGGGGCGCCCAGTTTTAGCCGGGTGTGCTTCATGATGCTTGCCTAGCCTAGTGAGCTTTTCTGGAATGGGCTTGGATCCCCCTAGGTCAACTGGGCTGACTCGTCTTCTTGGGCCTACCCCGAGGGATCCCCCGTTAGCGATGATAAGAGATCATAAAGGAGCAGTGGTGGCAGTATGTAGAGATTCAAATGCCCAATATATGGGTCGTCGTCACTTGTGGTTAATGGTGTGAGAGATTTGGCAACAGTAGAAGTCATTGCATGTAGGGAGGCTCTCCCTTGGGCAGATGATCTCCTCCTTCAGAGCTTTGTAGTGGCTACGAATTCCAAGCAAGTTGCAACAGAAATTGAGAAGGGGCCCAGGGAAGCTTTGGGAAAATTATCAAAGAAATGAAGTTGAGATCAGAGAATTTCAACTGCACATTTCATTATGAAGGACGAGCTTCATTAGCCAAGTACTCTTTACATTAGCTCGGGGCTGCCATGTTTGGCTGGTGCAACCTCATGATATCTTTTGTATTCCGAACTACTCCCTCCGTCCCATAATATAAGAGCGTTTTTTACACTAATGTAGTGTCAAAAACGTTCTTATATTATGGGACGGAGGGAGTATGTAATATTTGAGCAATAAAGACTTGACTTTCCTCAAACAAAACAAAAACCCACTGTTAGTGTCTTGGTTAGTTGTTCTTGGAACTATAGTCCTTGTATACTACTCCCTCCGTTTTTAAATATAAGCCTTTTTAGAGATTTTAATACAGATTACATATATATAGACATATTTTAGAGCGTAGATTCACTTATTTTGCTCTGTATGAGGTCCGTATTGGAATCTCTAAAAAAAAGCTTATATTTTAGAGTATTTAGGAACGAGCTCTTTTACGGTGATTGGCGTTGTATTGGGAGTACTACCTAGTACTTGCCCCTCTGATTTTTATTAGCCGTCCGATCTGGTGGGGGATTAAAAATGAATAAATTTAATTTGTTTAATCCGAGAAGGGCATAATGGTCTAGGGTAAAATACTGTGCTTTCAACCAATCACGTCCATGACCAGAACCACGTCTAGTCGATCCATGAGGTCAAGTCCTCGTTCTCGTCCCCTTCCTTGTCTCCGACGTGCCCGGCGAGAGGAAGCAATTCACCGTCGTCGGACTTGTCCTCGTCCTCCTGCTTGTCCCCTTCCCTGTCCTCGACGTGCCCGGCGGCAAGAAGAAGAATAAGGCATCACATCTGCGGCGGCTGTCTCGGCGGCGACGGTGGCGGCGCTATAGGAACTCGCCCCTGGCCGATCCCATCGCTTCCCGACTTGCATCCTAAGGTATGAATCACCCGAATCTCACTTGACTTGGATTCGCAGCCTGCACTTCCTACATAGATTAGTTTAGTCATCATCGATTTAGGTTTCCCTAGTGCATGCAATTCAATATAGAATTTTTCATCATCCATGGCCAGTTCACTAGTTTATGGACGTTGATGATCGCTTGGCAGAACATGTACAAGGAGCAAAGTTTAAAATTCCACACAAGATTTCGTACTGGCTTTTGCATGCATTTTTTGTTTGTCGTTTGAACTTTTTATTCATCTGAATGGTGATGCAGGAAGACATGGCGGATGTAAGTGATGAGTCCATGTTCGAGTACTATCATATTGCCAACAAGATGTTTGATAGTGAGGATGAAGGGTATAGATTCTATAACAAATATGGTCTTGAGAAAGGTTTTAGTGTCCAGAGAAGCTATGTTGAGTGGGATGGATCCAACAGCCATATAATTTTAAGGAAAATTGTGTGTAGTCGTGAAGGTGTTCGTGAAGAGAAGCACATGAAGAGGAAGATGGAAGATAGAAAGAGAAGGCCACGGAGTATAACTCGTGTAGGGTGTAAAGCTAAATTGGTGATTGCAAGACAGAAGGAAACAGGTCGGTGGTTTGTAAAGGATTTCATCGATGAACACAACCATCCTCTTGCCCCACGGGATCTTTCGTGTCTTTTGCGTTCACACAGAGGAATTAGCGATGAGCAGAAAGCGGACATTGCAGACATGAAAAAATCTGGGATCAAGAAACACCATATTATGGATATTTTGTGCATGCAATACGATGGATATGATGAGGTTGGATGCACGATGAGGGACATTTACAATTTCTGCCATGCTAACAAGAAGGAATCAATCGCTTCTGGTGATGCTCAAACAGTGATCAATCACATGGTGGCACGGCGAGAGCGAGATTCAGATTTTTTCTTCAGGTACTTGGTTGATGAAGTTGTCCATCTGAAGGGACTGTTCTGGTGTGATAGTCAATCCTGACTTGACTACGAGGCTTTCGGAGACGTTATTGTTTTTGATAGCACATACAGAACCAATAAGTACAATCTGCCATTTGTGCCGTTTGTCGGGTTGAATCACCACCGCAGCACTGTTATTTTTGGATGTGGTATCATTTCTCATGAAACAATCCAGGCATACGAGTGGATGTTACGGACCTTTTCTGATGCCATGGGACAGAAGCATCCGATATCTGTGATCACGGATGGGAACCTTGCAACGCAGAGAGAAATCAGGGTGGTGTGGCCTGACTCAAACCATAGGCTGTGTATATGGCACATTCAGCAGAACATTGTACGTAATTTGCATGATGACGCGGTAAAGGAGGAGATCTTTCATATATGATACATCTTCCATTGAAGAGCATGAGAGAAAATGGTTACAATTCTTACAACGGAATAAAGTAACAAGTGAGGAGTCCTGGCTGCATCAGATGTATAAGATGAGAAAATTGTGGGGTGCTCCATATCTTGAGGGGCGTTGTTTCCTAGGATTGAGAGCAGCAATCAGCGGAGTGAGAGCTTAAACTCGGTGCTACATACGCATCATGAGGCTAAGATGACGTTGTTTCAAATGCTAGAGCACTATGAGTGTTGCCTTGCGTCGCGTCGCTTGAACGAGGCTCTCCAAGACATCGAGGCCTTCAAGTCCGTTCCGTTCATAGAGGAAAATGCTTCAAGTCTTGAGAAACACGCCGCAAAAGTTTCCACTCCTGCTGTGTTTAAGTTGGTCTTATGGAGCATAAATGTTGTAAGCAGATGTGAAATCAGAGAGGTACTTGATGCAACAGAAGTTACCACATACGTTGTGTCTAAGATGGAAAGAATGGATAAAAAGATTGAAGTGCGCACGGAGGAGAAGGAAGGTCTGCTTCACAGGATTAGTTGTTCTTGCCACAAATTGGAATGCGCAGGCACACCATGTTCCCACATATTTTACATATTGGGAATTTTACAAGAAGAAAGACTGCCCAGGTGTTGTGTTCCCACTAGGTGGACAATGAGTGCAAAATCTGCATTCGCGCCGACCAGAAAGAGCGAGATGTATGAATACTCTGCAACCCTGCAAAGGTACCGTAAGTTAAGGAATTTTAGTCACGTGACATGGGCATGCCACTCTGATGAGGTGTTTCAGCATCTAATGAGGGTTTTGGAAGGACAAGATGTTTGCAAGGGATCAACTATTGAACAAGCTAACAACAAGGGATCAACTAATGCTCAGAGTAACAGCATTCGGTTTGGCCCGTTGATGCCACAATCGGCTAACCTTGATGGTGAAGGTTTCGATAAGGTTCTGGATCCCGTGCATGTGCCAGGCCAAGGTGCTCTGAAGAAAAGGCTACATGCAAAGATGAAGAAGACAAGATCACAGGGTAGATGTGACTATTGTCATGTTGCAGATGGTCACAATTGACGTACGTGCAGCAAATTGTTAGAGGTACCTAATATGTCCTACTTTAATGTTTGCATGTGTCCAAATATATTGCATGTCATTAATTATATCCTTTTGTGTAGGATCTCGAAGCAGAACTCTGATAGCTACGACATTGTGCACACGGTCGGACAGCTAGTACATCGACGATGAACCTGATGTTGTCGTGTGCATTGTTGTCTATGTCTAGTACCGTGTGACCTGGTCTTTAAAATATACTTCATTGTGTCAGTTAGTCAGTGACTTCCTGATAGTTATTTCTATGTATGACTCAGCCATTTGGTGGTCCAGTCCCTTGTAACAGTATGAGTTTGGGATCTTTGGTTTTCATTTTATATGTGACTTTTTGATGTCCAACTTTAAGAATCATGGTGTCTTCGCGGGCAGCGTGTAGCTTGTTTTTTGTGCAGGAGAATATTTGGAAATAGATGTAGTGGAGGAATTAAATTTTGCTCGCGGAAAAAAATAGGCCGATATTGTTGAGCTCGCATGAAGGTTGATTGTCAACAATCACTTGGTATAGGCCGATATTGCATGTTGTCAATAAAACACTTTACAGACGTGACGCAACGTGTGCATGTTGTCGTAATTCATTAAAATATGGCAGAGAGTACTGGGGTGGGCATCCCTACAGGCTGGCAAAATTTGGTGTCATTCTGAAGATGGCCATAAATTGACCTTGTCTAGCGGACGCCGTTTGGGTAGGAGCGAAGGGTCCGTCGAAGGGCGTTTTTTTTCGACATCCTTCAAATGAACCCAAATTTTTTCCATAGGCTTGTACCATCATGAGAAGCATCCATGCCAGGTTTCATATCTTTTCGACATTGAATGAATTTTCTACTGTTTTCACGACCAAAACGGCTAAAATACTTTACGGACGTGACACAACGTGTGCATGTTGTCGTAATTTGTTAAAATGTGGCACAGAGTACTGGGGTGGGCACCCCTACAGGCTGGCAAAATTTCGTGTCATTCTGAAGATGACCTAAAATTGACCTTCTCTAGCGGACGCCGTTTGGAGTGAAGGGTCCGTCGAAGGGCATTTTTTCGACATCCTTCAAATGAACCCAAATTTTTTCCATATGCGTGTACCATCATGAGAAGAATCCATGCCAGTTTTCGTAGCTTTTCGACATTGAATGAATTTTCTACGGTTTTCGCGACAAAAAACGGCTAAAATACTTTACGGACGTGACGCAACCTGTGCATGTTGTCGTAATTCGTTAAAATATGGCACAGAGTACTGGGATGGGCATCCCTACAGTCTGGCAAAATTTGGTGTCATTCTGAAGATGACCTAAAATTGACCTTCTCTAGCGGACGCCGTTTGGGTAGGAGCGAAGGGTCCGTCAATGGGCGTTTTTTTTCGACATCCTTCAAATGAACCCAATTTTTTTCCATAGGCTTGTACCATCATGACAAGCATCCATGCCAGGTTTCGTAGCTTTTCGACATTGAATGAATTTTCTATGGTTTTCGCGACCAAAAACAGCTAAAATACTTTACGGACGTGTCGCGACGTGTGCATGTTGTCGTAATTCGTTAAAATATGGCACAGAGTACTATGGTGGGCATCCCTACAGGCTGGCAAAATTTGGTGTCATTCTGAAGATGACCTAAAATTGACCTTCTCTAGCAGATGCCGTTTGGGTAGAGCGAAGGGTCCGTCGAAGGGCGTTTTTTTTCAACATCCTTCAAATGAACCCAAATTTTTTCCATAGGCTTGTACCATCATGACAAGCATCCATGCCAGGTTTCGTAGCTTTTCGACATTGAATGAATTTTCTACGGTTTTCGAGACCGAAAACGGCTAAAATACTTTACGGACGTGACGCAACGTGTGCATGTTGTCGTAATTCGTTAAAATATGGCACAGAGTACTGGGGTGGGCATCCCTACAGGCTGGCAAAATTTGGTGTCATTCTGAAGATGGCCTAAAATTAACCTTCTCTAGCGGACGCCGTTTGGGTAGGAGCGAAGGGTCCGTCGAAGGGCGTTTTTTTTCGACATCCTTCAAATGAATTCAAATTTTTTCCATAGGCTTGTACCATCATGAGAAGCATCCATGCCAGGTTTCGTAGCTTTTCGACATTGAATGAATTTTCTACGGGCAGGAAAACACTAGAAAATGATTGAAGTGTCAGAAGTGAACCGAAATTGGCATGGATGCTTGCCATGGCTATGGGATGATGTGTAAAAACAATGGGCAATGAATACAAATTTCGTGTAGGTGGACAAAAAGAACTTCTTTCGGAGTACCCCTGCGATAAATCCAAAAAACTAAATCAGTCATCCATGCTCTCCATCTGAAGAATATGCACGATGAATACAAACATCCGCGAGTTTAATACAGGTGATGAATCGTATTCATCCTCCATATCCCCCAAATAGAGTGCAAAGAAGACAGACGCTTGTAACAATAAAAAAGATGAAGGTATTTAAGCAGGTGCAGGACTTGCTCGGGGGGCGAGGTGGGACTAAATTTTGTTAGACGTGATCGCGGCACGAGATCGTCGCGACGTGGGCCGGCCTGCGCTGCAATTCTTGGATGGGCCGGGCTTTGGGGAGGAGGCAGGGCCGACGTGGGAAACTTACGTGCATGCATGGCGTTGGTAATCACGCCTGCACGAACGATCTCCACAACCAGCTGCCAGCCAGACATGCATGAAGACCCACGGATCGCGCGGGAATATCCGACTGGGGCCCGACAGGCGTACATGTGCGGGGCCCGCACCGATTCTGTCGGACGGCGTGTCTCCTGGTGACGACGTGCGCGCATGCGATGGCCCTTTCTCATGCGCTTTGGTGGGGATCCACCTACGCTTCGATGCGCCCTGACACCGCATCGATCCGGAGCAGATCTCGTCAGGTCTGACTCCGTGGATCCCGAGGATGATTCGCCATCACTTTTGTCACGTTGTGTCACATAAAATGTCCGTTCGGTTTCTTTCCTCCACCGTTTTGCACTAATTTTTTTCTGTCGCAGTTGTACATGATCCTACAGCACCTGGCGTGGGGTATTCCGCGGTCAGGTACACAACCATCGCTAGCACAAGTGTGGCCACATCGACGGCCACATAGCATGAATGTACATAAATTTTCTGAAGTGACTGCTTATTTTTTTCCACAAAGGCCTACTCACAAACAACTGTACGGTTGGATATAAACACATGCATGTCGCGTCGAAAATGGAAATCTCATTCTAATAAAATATTATTAAAAGACCTCCATCATGAATGAATTGTTTCATAACTGCAAACATTCGTACAAAAACAAAAAATGTTGTCTCAAGCTTAAAACAGTTCAAATAACATTAAGTCTCCTACGGAAGCTCGTCTCCGGTGCCAAAATCCAGTGACTTCTTCGTATTGGTCGTTGGAGTTTGCGTCGGGCTTGGCGACGACCCACCTTCTCCCGTATTTTTACACGGTACATCAATGTTACCTAAGGAGTCCAGTTGTTCCTTTGCCTCATGCTCTCGAGCCAGACCCTCCGCCTCCTCCATATCTCGGATGCGCAGTTCCTGTCAAAAATCATACGAACGTATTAGGACAAACTTAAGGATGATGAAGCCGTAGAATTGATGTAACATGAAGAATAGAAACCTCTAAATCCATGTACGAACACTCATAATCATCTTTCGGTGGACGATTATACACTAAGTACAAATGACATGTCTTGCTTCCGTTTAGAAGAGAAATCATCTTTGCAAAATCACCTGGTCCTGAAATCAGGAACATTCCTTCTGGTAGTCTGCAAGCATACTCAGGTAAGAAGTGGTACAAATCTGAATCATTTTTATAACCAAATCCAGCCATTTCTTTCATGAGAAAAGCGTAGTACAATACGTCGGGTTTAAACAATCTCATCTCGCAGGGTCTTTCCTCAAAGTATCCTGTCGGTACATGCGAAAGCTCATAATCCCTATGAATGAAAAATTCCATTACCAGCACCTACATACAAGTATCTCATGTCAGATTTAATACATCGCAATCACCAAAGTGCCATTCATAATTTTGGATGTGCGTAGAAACATCGCGACAAAGTTACCTTATTATATGGGATGGAATCTTCATCTGTAGAGATTCGGGATTGTTCCGTCTCTGGATGCTTAGCCTACGTATGAATCGCCGACAGAGAGTTACACACAAATTAAAAATGGTCATACAAAATGTTGGCTGTGAATGTTTACCATGGGTGCGAGGTACTTACAGGGGGAGAATTGAAGACATATTGTTCGAGTGGACTGCTGTAGCATTCAACCGGGGACAGCGACATCGCTAGGCCTTGAGTGTTTGGGGATTGTGTCGTCTGACGCTGCTTGGCCTGCATATGAATAGCTTACACAAAGTTACCCACAAATAAAATTTATTCATACAAAATCTCTGTCGTCAATGCATAGCATCGTTGCAAGGTACTCATAGGGGGAGAACTGAAGACATGCTCTTGCGGTGGACTGCTGTGGCATTGAACGTGGGATTGTAACATCGCACAGTCTTCCAGAATCTTTCCTTCCATCATGACCTGCTCCACCATAGCCTTGTAGTCCATGTCCTTGCGCTCTTGTTGCAGCCTAATGTCCATATTGGCACGTGCCTGCAACACATTGGTGTCCATCTTGACTCGCTCTGTCTGTATTAGGCCGTCGACAACCTTCCGGTGTAAGTTGCATCTCCTTGTACGCAAGCTAGAATTTCTTTTCCATGTCCTCGCGGTCCCGCTGAAACTTTTTTCCCATCTCTTCGCGCATCTGCTTAATCTTTTGAGCCATATCAGCATGCTCATCTTTTAGCATCCTGTCAACGTATGCACGTTCTTGTTTGAGTGTTTTGTCCATCTCATCACGTTCGTGTTGGACCTTCACGTCGATCTCCCGACGCTCTTCATGCAACAACCTATCGTACTCCGCACGGTTGTCATGCACGTGTGAATCCATGGTGCCTACAACACCAGACACAAGAATGCAATTAATGAGCCAGATTGTCAAAATATACCGATTCTCACTAAAACATATGACTATTTAAATATCTCATAATATAAAATAGCATGGTATGTGAGACAAACTGACTGCTGAATTTCCAGCAAAAGCTCAAAATCTCCCAACATTCGTATTCCTAATTTGCTATCAACAACCTCATCCAAATCAGTCCTAATAATCCAGCAAGTCCTTCAACAGTACCTCCTTTACTGTAGTATTGTGAACAAGTCTGTCTATGGCACATCTAAGTGGCTAAATGAAACATCATCCAAATCATGCCAACTAATGCAACATAGCCTAAAGGTCTAGTAAAGTAACTCCGCCGACAAAATATATCCATGACCAGATCGCCTGATCAGCCACCCCTAACAACCAGTCGCAAAGCTCTTGCATAAAATTCTTTACTCCAACCTCATGAAATAATTCATAGTAATTCAGCAAAGCTCAAAGGTCTAGAAAATTAACTCCATTGAGATAATATATCCGTAACCAGATCATATTATCAACAACTGTGAACTTGCAATCACATAGCTCTTCCATAACAACCTTTACTCCTAGTAAAGACAACCACCCACAATCTTGCACCCAAACAGTACCTTCCAGGAAAATCCAATCTCCCAGGAAAAAATACCAAAAAACTTGCACACAATTTGGCATCTCTAATCTCATCACAACTGCCTTATTGGTCCAATCAATGAAAAAAGTATCAACGTTTGCGAGATGGGAGGAGACGTGGTGGATGAGACCTGTTTACTCTGGCGTCAGCATGGGCGTCTGCAGAGCGATGGCGCGATCCCGGCGACGGCTACGTTAGGAGACCAAAACTTGATGGGGCGGTTAAGATAGGAGGGATATGCGCAAAAAAAGAAAGATAGGAGGGATATGCGGTACGATGGACGGGTACATATCTGTGATTTCAGGATCAATTATATATTTGCAAATAATGCGCATGGATGGAACGGAATCCGTCCGTGATTTTAGGGTCAGTTAGTCATTTGGAAGATTTGTTAGTTAGCCTATTTAGAGGTTGCACGATCCTCTGGTGCTGGTATTAGGGTTTTGTTGGGCTAGCGGATGAGCTCATCCCTAGTTCTTCTCTTACCCAAAGGATTAGGGCCACCATCTGCCATTGCGTAGTTCTTCTCTTACCCAAAGGATTAGGGCCACCGTCTGCCATTGCCGCCCTCGCCTGACACCTAATCAACCATGTCGTCGTCGAGCTCGATTAGGTGTGCGCTGAGGGGCCGATCAGTTGCTGTGCCCCTGATCCCTTGCCCTGACTGTGGCGAGACAGTGAGATTCTATCTCTCCAGTCCGAAGAGCACGATGGCTGGGTGTTCTACAAGTGCAAGCACCACGATGTACAATCTCTTTATACTTTGGGTTGAAATTTACTGCACGAGTAATTTTTTCTACTGTTTCATTAGTGCTAGTTTGATTTGTGTTCATTCGATTCATAGGATCCATGTGATTTCTAGCGCTGGGAACTAGAGTACGTGGATCATCTTGTTGGTACAAGTGTCCTTGTTGGTGCTTCTGCCGTTGATGCAATTGCTGCGGCACAAGATAGAAGGGAAGAGCTACAACGTGCAAAAAAAACAGTGGGGAAAGAATGCATGTACCAACAGTAGCAATATTGGAGGCAGGACAAATTACAGTCAGAGCAATGTGCCAACCATTACGAAGCAACAAGCTTATACAATGTTAGGACTAGGCAAACAAATTGTTTTCATGCTGAAGCTGCTGACGGCTTGTGTAATGGTGTTGTGTGTGTTGTATGTGATGTTGATTGTGAAGAAATAATCTATTTGTGATCGTATCGAGGTGATTATCGTGGTCACCTGTAATAACATCTTAATAAGAAGAGGTGTTCTAACATGCTACCTCTTAACCCCCCCTCCTTTTTAAGATGAGAGGTAAGAGTAAGAAATAAATCTGACATGATGATTGCATTAAATTGTTGTTCTGATTAATTCTTACCTTCTTAACTGTTATGTGAAAACAGGGGGTAAGAGGGAGCATGTTAAAATTGCTCGAAAAAGAATGAATAAACAGAGTTCCAATGAAGGCAATCGAATGGAAAAACGTAAACAACCATTTAAAGTCTTGCCCACTATGTTGTGCACGAACACAAGAGTGCCATGAAATAGTAATAAAGTACCTCATTACAGCAATGACTTAAAAATCCCTTAATTTATTTTTGCACACTACGTTTTGCCGAAACTACTCGAGAGGCACATCAGGAACATGGGAAACAAACAGATAAATCCCATGATCTCCCAGGTACAGCAACATCAGCACCTTGTGTCCTATCAGCAAGAGTTTTTCCTTCTTCATGAACTCGTTCCATTTGTTGACATAGACACGACCGTCAATATCAGAAATGGTGTATGTACTTGACACAGTACTGTGTGGATGACAAACAATGGTTATGGCACCATATTCATCCATGTCTTCTGGGACAACACGATGAGGCAGTTTCTGTTTGAACAACAAATATATTACGTCAACTCATCGCAGGTTATTGTTATGTAGTAAAGGAAGAACAATTAGTTTGGAACAAAGCTAAAAACATACTGAAATGACACAAAGTAAAGGAAGAACAAGAAAGATGGTTACCGAGAAGTTCTTGTTGCAATCTGTCCATGTCAAGGTATGGAGGAATCCATATGCTCTTCCTTGATCATAGTTCCAGCATCATGACGCTCCACTAACTTGTCAAGGTTCATCACTTGGCGTATGACATTCTCCATCATTCTCCAGTTGAAGTTTGTCCCCTCAGTTACAGCGACATTGTCAATAATATCTCTTTTCTCATTGGACAATTGGTAGTATGCTACAATATTATAGCACAGACAATTTAATATAAAACATATGGTATATGATACAGTTAGAGTAATAAAACTTGCAGGAGCAAGAAAGTAGTTTACTTGGATGTATGATAGGCAAATTCCCAGTTGTCACAAGGCTACTTGGTACTTCTGAGTTGTCATTACTGAACGTAATCTCCTAACCCACATAAAGCGTGTAAACTCTAACAAATTCCTTCCAAGAATCTCCAGAAATGTATGTCAACTCATTTTCGTTGGTAATCTCACATGGGAATTCAAACCCCTCATTGGTAGTGAAACATGCACCAAAATTCCCATATTTTCCCAAGGGCACTCTGAATTTCTGCATGAAACTGTATCTGCTGTAGCAGGGGATTACCTGAGTAGCATATGTACGATTGTTAATAAATATGAACTACCTGTTATTCTAAAGAGTTCGTCCAATCATAGTATGCCAGAAATAGATGACTAGCGTAGTAGTTCAATAGTTCTTAACAGTAATATCATATAACCCCATAGAAGATTTAAATTTACATGCACGTACACAAAACCATTTGATCAACTACCAAATCTACATGCAATATAACTCTTTTTGTGGTAAATATTACAAACAATTGACAAGTACAATACTACTGCATCCGTCCCAAAATTGTTGACAAATAATTTTACGTACGGATGTATGTACCACGAAAACATGAGTACATACGTCCGTATTCAGATGAATCTAAGACATTAGTTTTGTATCAGACGGAGTACTAAATTTGTTATGATATTTGCTACGAGACATGTCAGAGTGGATCTTACTGTCTTGTTTGCAAATCCTACGCGCATGGTGACGGTACAAAATTCCCTCAGCCGATGCTCACCGGGGCACAAACCCTTGGTGTCCAAACAAATGCCACACTACAATTCGAGATCAATCACATGATCAGTACTGTCTTAAAGATTTGTACTAATTGTTGAATTCAGATCTGATAGATTCTATAGTGCAAATACGTACCGTGCTGTTCTCCTTCACCATTGTCACTCGAAGGTGATCGGCACGAAACAATGCCTCGGAGGACGGTACCATAGAGAGGGACGCGAGGAGGAGGTGGCAAAAAGAGCAGACACATCCGACCCCTCAGGTGACGATGGCGGTGGCGGTGGCCGGAGACTTGGATAATGTGCGTAAGCCCGGCGTCTCCGATCTGATCTTGGAGCGGACGTGGCGGTGGTAGGAGGCCCCGATGCCGCGGGTAGTTATGAGGGAGGAGGTGCAATCACGGGATTTCGGGAGAGGTCATGTGCGTGAGTTATGGGATCTTCGAACATATATCAGCAAGATTACAGAAAAAAAACCATTATGTTGTGCTCAAAAATACATTTTGTAAGGGCTGAACTAGGTTTTCGATTTCAAACAAGTATGAACGATATATAATCCCAAATTTGGACTTGTCCATTTTCCAAATATCTTTTAGTACATGCCATGACGAAATCAAGCAAGCATGCAAAATGGTTTTCAGTTTAGCTAGGTTTTTAATTTTCTGTAATTTTTCGGTCAAAATTGCCCGAATGTGGTCGCACGTGACAACACTTTCAATCATTGCCAAAAATGGTTCAAACTAGGCATGGAGACCTACAATGGCCATGATTTGTCACCCCAAAAAAAGTTGGGTTGACTTAAGATATGTCAAGAAACAATCATCTGCTTTCGGAGGGTGACATGCAAGCCCGGAAGGCCGAGTCTGGGAGCACCTCCATGTTAAGACCATATACAAATGTTCCCGCCTTTTTTCAGCGCCTCCCATGAGCAAATAAAGCAAACATGCAAAATGGTTCTCAGTGTAGACAACTTTGCCACGTCCTGGAATTTTTTTATCGAAAATGCCCGAAAACTGGCCGCACTTGACAATACTTGCAAAATTTACTAAAAATGGTTCAAACTTGGCATGGAGGCCTAACATGACCAGGAGTTGGTACCCCCAAAAAGCTGGGGTGATTTCAGAAAGGTCAAGAAGCCAGCATGTGCTCTAAGAGGATGCCAGGTTAGCCCCAGGAAGGGCGCGTATTGGAGCACATCCGTGATTACAATATTTCATAACCTTTCATGAGCAAATCAAGAATGCATTCACAATGGTTTTCAATTTGGTCAACATTTAAATCCTTTTCCAATTTTCGCGCGAAAAAAAAACAATAGAAAACGCCTGCACGGTGTACCCCCCCTAGACACTGATACGTCTCCAACGTATCTATTATTTTTGCTTGTACCATGCTATGATATTATTATTATTCGATGTTTTTATTATCATTTCATACATTTTTACATCATTTTTGGGGACTAACCTATTAACTTAGTGCCACGTGCCAGTTCCTGTTTTCTGCCCTGTTTTTGTTTTACATAAAATCAATATCAGATAAGATCAAATCGTCCTGAAACTTTTTGGAGATTTTTTTCTGGAGATAAGGATCAACGTGAACTTGGAAGCCAAGGAAGAAACTTCTGGAGGGCCCCACATGGCACCAGGGCGTGCCCCAGGGGGGGCGCCCCAGTGCCATGTGGTCCCCCTCTGGCTCCTTTTGCCCTACTTCCACCTATATAAATTCATAAGAATTCCAAAAACCCGAGGGGAGCAAACGAAATACTTTTTCCGCCGCCGCAAGCCTCTATTCTAGCGAGATCCCATCTGGAGGCCTTCTCCGGTACTCCGCCGGAGGGGGAACTCATCACGGAGGGGCTCTACATCAACCTTGCTGCCTCTCCGATGATGCGTGAGTAGTTCACTATAGACCTATGGGTCCGTAGGTAGTAGCTAGATGGCTCTCTCTCTCTCTCTTTGTGTTTCTCAATACAACGGTCTCCATGATATTCATGGAGATCCATTTGATGTAATGACTTTATGCGGTGTGTTTGTTGGGATCCGATGAATTGTGAGTTTATGATCAGATCTATCCTTGATTTATTTGAGTTCTTCTCTGATCTCTTTTATGCATGATTTAGTATAGCCTTGTATTTCTTCTCCAAAGTTTTGGTTTGGTTTGGCCAACTAGATTGGATCTTCTTCCAATGGGAAGAGGTGCTCGGTAATGGGTTCGATCTTGCGGTGCTCAGTCCTAGTGACAGAAGTGGTGTTGACACGCAAGTATTGTTGCCATTAAGGATAACAAGTTGGGATGAATTCTTGTTAGCGTTTATGTTGACTACATCATGTCATCATTCTTTATGCATTACTTCGTTCTCTTGAACATAATACACTAGATGCATGCTGGATAGCGGTCGATGTGTGAAGTAATAGTAGTAGATGCAGGCAGGAGTCGGTCTACTTGATTTGGATGTGATGCCTATATCATGATCATTGCCTTGGATAGTGTCATAATTATTTGCTTTTCTATCAATTGCCCAACAGTAATTTGTTTACCCACCGTATGCTATTTTCTTGAGAGATGCCTCTAGTGAACTCTACGCCCCCCGAGTCTACTTTTATCATAAGATCTATCTTGTTTTCTTATACAAAAATACCAAAAATATTTGCTGCATATTTTTATCTTTTATTTATTTATTTATTTATTTATCAATCTATCAATCTATCATATACCTTTAATCTCGTTACTTAGCCATCGATAGATTGGCAACCTCTTGTTTGCGTTGGGTGCGAAGGTTTGCGTTTTGTGTGCAGGTGCTGTTTACGTGGTGTTGCTTGGTTCTCCTACTGGATTGATAACCTTGGTTTCTTAACAGAGGGAAATATTTGCTCTACTGTGCTGCATCATCCTCTCCTCTTCGGGGATAAAAATCCAACGCAGTCTACAAGTAGCAGGAAGAATTTCTGGCGCCGTTGCCGGGAAGACATCATCAACATTACCAAGTACCTACACTCTCAACTCTTACCTTTGCATTTACTTTGTTTGCCATTTGCCTCTCGTTTTCCTCTCCCCCACTTCTAAAAATTTTTACAAAAATATTTGCTTTCTCTTTTGCCACTTTTATTTGTCTCTTTCTCTTGCCGTTTCTTTGTTTGCTTTTTATCATGGCTGAATCTAAAAAGGCTAAAAGTACTCTCCCGAGTTCTAGTACCCTGGATAGCCCTTCCGTCCTTTCAAAGCTCATAAATAATGATGCTAAGGGAAGGCCGTCCGAGGTTGCTAAGGAAATTTTGAATAATTTTGTTGAAGATGATCCAGGACTTTTTCGTTATTTGCTTGATGAATCTTTGAAAGAAGCTTGGGATAGATTGTTGAGAATTCAAGCTAGCACTATGCCTCAATATCATGTTAAGCTGTTCTTAAGGAGTTTTTATGTTAGTTTGCCCTTTTCTCATAAACAAGTTTTGGATTCTATCTTTGAAAATGATTTTCTTTGGGGTGATGCCTTTGATACTTATGAAAAAATGAAAAACATATTTGGGCACTCCAAAGGGGAAAATATTGAATCAACTACTCTTATGTGTTTTTATCAAAATGAACTAATCAAAGAGATGAAGGCAAGTTTGTGAAAGAACATGTGCTGCCCCCATGTTTGGTTTTGGTAATTGATGACAATCTCTATGGACTAATGGTTGCCTTGAGTTATATTTGAAGGGTTTGTCCATAGGCTTTGCTTGTAGACCATTTGTTGGTCTCAAGGTGATTTGAAGAAGAATATGTGGTGACCAAGGTTATTCATGGAGTTATCCAAAGATTGGTCATGTAAGAGATGAGCCTATTGCAAGCATGTCTTGAAGAAGGAGATTGTGTGAACATTCATGTTTACCTTCAAGACATCATCCTAATGAAGAGAGTTGGAAAGATTCAAGGTTGATCAAGACTAAATATGAAGAGTGATTCGAGTTGATCAACACACAAAGCGTAGAAGATGTACCGAGTGGGATCAAGTGATCTCACGGTATGGTAAGCATTGTCCATTACGCTTTGTGTACTAACCCATGTTCTATGCGAGAGTTCTATGTGGGGTTAGGTATGTTTCCATGGGCTTGCGTCAAGAGGAAGATCTCATTCAACCCATGGAGGATGACATCAAGTGGTGATCGTCATCAAGATTGCGGTGTGCAAGTTCAAGTGGAGCATCACGAAGAGATCACATGCTTGAAGCTTGCCGTCCATTGTGGTGACAATGGACTTGTGAAGATGTGCCGAAGAGTGGCTCACCCATAGTGGAGTATGGGGGAGCAATCAACTAGTCTTCATCGAGCCGGCGCAATCAAGAAAGGTGGTCCAACTTGAGGAGGTCAAGATCGTCATCATCTAGCTCAAGTGGACTATGCGCAAGGCAAAGGTTTGCCCTTGATAGGTTTTCTATTTTACCGGTCTCATGGTAGTAGTTGGGAGACCGGGTTATAGGATCGATAGCCGTACTATCAAGGGGGGCTCTCAAGTGAGTAGCTTTATCGTATCTTCGTAGAGAGCTCAAACCATTGCATCCTTGCATCATCTTTCTTGGTTTGTGTTTGGTGTTTCTCTTTGTGAGTCTTTGAGCTTTTGGTCATCTTCATGACAAGCTCGAGTTCATCGAAAACGGAGTTCATATATGCATCTTCTATGATGTTTTCGATGTTGGAGTTTATGCCGGTTCTTCATTCATAGAGGTTTCTCATCTCTATATGTTAGGCATATCTCCCCTGCCACTTCTTATTATAACCAGTCGCTGTTTGGATAGTACTCGTTGTCTTCTATCCAACAAGCTTGAGTTTGCTCAATTCGGAGCTCATTTGCAGAAGTTATGGCAGTTCTGGTTTTATTTGTATCCTCTGTTTTCTGTGGATTTTCAGTAGCTTGCAAGCGGTAGTACCGCTGGTGCCCACGGTAGTACCGCTTATGCGGTAGTACCGCTGGTACTTCCGTGGCACTACCGCTTGGGGTTTCCCCGAGCGTGCAACTTTCTGTTGCCAGTTTGCCATTCACGGTAGTAGAGCGGTAGTAGCACGGTAGTACCGCTCTGGCGGTACTACCGCCCTTACTACCGCCGCCACTACCGCTTGCGGGGTTTCCTTCTGTGCACGTCTCTGTTGCCGTTTTCTGTTAAATGGTAGTAGTGCGGCAGTAGTGCGGTAGTACCGCTCAGGGCGGTAGTACCGCTCTGCTGGGCGGTAGTACTGCTTGGTGCGGTACTTCCGCCCTCCACTACCGCTGCTACTACCGCTTGTTTTTCGCAGAGTGTGCAAGCTTCTGTTGCTCTTTTCGCTTTAGCGGTAGTACCGCTTGGTTGGCACGGTAGTACCGCTAAGTGCGGCACTACCGCTCCAGTTCTGTGTTCTCGCCTGCTGTTTTTGAATTACTACCGCTTAAGCGGTAGTACCGCTCGCAAGAGCGGTAGTACCGCTTGTACGCATCCAGCACGGGTAACGGTTGGATTTGGGGTGGCCCTATAAAAGGGGTCTTCTTCCCCAACGGTTTTCTTATCTTTTGAGCTCATTTCTCCCCCCATTGTTGACCTTCTTGAGCTTGCCTATCTCTCAATCCCTCCAATGATTCTTGCTCCTTCTTGAGGGAAAAGAGAGAGGAGATCTAGATCCACATTTCCACCAATCACTTTCTCCTCTAAGTGAGGGGAACCCCTTGGATCTAGTTCTTGGAGTTCTTCGTGTTCTTCTTCGTTCTTCCTCTCATTTTCCTCCCTAGCATTAGTTGCTTTGGTGGGATTTGGGAGAGGAGGACTTGGGCACTCCGTGTGCCCTTGCCATTGCATTAGTTGCATCGGTTTGAGTTCTCCACGGTGATACGTGGAAGTTAGTAGTTGAGAAGCTTATTACTCTTGGGTGTTTGAGCACCCTTGAGCTTGTTCCTCTTGGGTGCCTTGGCGCCCTAGACGGCTTGGTGGTGCCTCGGAGCCACATTCCATTGTGGTGAAGCTCCGGGCAAGCGTCGGGGTCTCCAATTAGGTTGTGGAGTTCACCCCGAGCAATTTGACGGGTACCGGTGACCGCCCCCAAGGGTTGCCAAAGTGTACGGGTTCGGTGACCGCCCTCAAGGGTTGCCATTTGTACGGGTTCGGTGACCACCCTCAAGGGTCCCTTAGTGGAATCACGGCACCTTGCATTGTGCGAGGGCGTGAGGAGAATACGGTGGCCCTAGTGGCATTGTTGGGGAGCATTGTGCCTCCACACCGCTCCAAACGGAGATTAGCATCCGCAAGGGTGTGAACTTCGGGATACATCGTCGTCTCCGCGTGCCTCGGTTATCTCTTACCCGAGCCCTTTACTTATGCACTTTACTTTGTGATAGCCATATTGTTTCTTGTTATATATCTTGCTATCACTTAGTTGTTTATCTTGCTTAGCACAAGTTGTTGGTGCACATAGGTGAGCCTAGTCAATCTAGGTTTTGTGCTTGTCAAATTAACCGCTAGGTTTATTCCGCATTTGTTCAAGCCTAAACCGTAATTATTTTAAAGCGCCTATTCACCCCCCCCCCCTCTAGGCGACATCCACGATCTTTCAGTTTGGATGGTAATTTTCAAAGTGTGCTTAATCATTCTTCTGCTATAAATGGTCATGTGGTTTCACAAAATAGAAAGATAGATGCTTTGGACAAGAAATTCTCTCTTTGCTTTCAAAAAGAAATAACAACTCTCAACACTAAACTTGACCATTTAGAAAATCTTATCAATGGCAAGGGAAGTGAAATTGGAGTTGCAAGTACAGTCACCAAGGACAAAACTTGAGGTGTTGCTTTATGCCAAGCTAGGGGCATAAAACGATAGCGCTTGTTGGGAGGCAACCCAACGAATAAAATAATTTTTATTTTTCACTTTTTGGTTCTATTCTTTTGATTATCCTCTATTTGCCTCTGTTTTGAATTGGTTTTTATATTTTAATTAGTGTTTGTGCCAAGTAATACCTTTGGGATGATGTGGATGCTTGTGAACGCAATTCTGTGAAAAACAGAAACTTTGACGCCCAGTCCAGAATTTTTATAAATTCGTCAGAGCGTCAAATGAGTCTGAATTTTTTACACGTGATTGATATACAAATTTTCCACGTTGTCCTAATTGTTCAGAATTTTTGGAGTTACAAAAGTATGGCGTTTCGACAGATTGCTACAGACTGTTCTGTTTTCGACAGATTCTGTTTTTGATGCATTGTTTGCTTGTTTTAATGAAACTATGGATTGTATCGGGGGGTGCAAGCCATGGGAAAGTGAGAAAACAGTACCTATAATGAAAAATAAAATTTTAATGGGTTTTGGACAGTACTTATAGTGGTAATTTCTTTGGTTATACTAACGGATCTCACGAAGGTTTGTTGAGTTTTGTGTGATTGAAGTTTTCAAGTTTTGGGTGTGACGACGATGGATGAAGGAATGAAGAGATGCAAAAGCCTAAGCTTGGGGATGCCCAAGGCACCCCAAGGTAATATCCAAGGAGACTCAAGCGTCTAAGCTTGGGGATGCCCCGGAAGGCATCCCCTCTTTCTTCTAACGACTATCGGTAACACACTTGAGGCTATATTTTTATTCATCACATGATATGTGTTTTGCTTGGAGCGTCTTGTATGATATGAGTCTTTGTTTTATTTTATTTTTAGTTTATCACAATCATCACCTCTGAACACATTTGCTTGAGATAGCTTCACGTCATCATGATTTGTTAGAATTGCTCTTTGTGCTTCACTTAAATTTGTTGAGCTAGGTGGTTGCTCTAGTGCTTCACTTATATCTTTTTGAGAACGGTGGTGCTTTTTTTTTGAAGAAACTTGTTTTCTTGCTTCACTTATATCCTTTTGAGAATGCTAGATATTTTGTAGAAATGTTGCTCTCATGCTTCACTTATATCTTTTTGAGAGTTTGAAAATGGTTATGGTAAATTGCACAAGCTATGAGCTTGGTCCCCCTGTGATGAATATTCAAGTAGAATAATGAAAACTAGCATAAACATTTTATGGGGCATGAAAAACTTGATTCTTTGCAATAGTTTTGAGATATGTAGATGATGATATGTGAGTTATGTTCATGAGTAATTATGCTCTAGTATGAATGATGATGTTAAGGTTTATGATTCCCTATGCAAGCACGTAAAGTCAATAGTTATGCAATGAAGTTACATCCTACTTGTGGTGCATTATTCGGTGTTGGTTATGTTTTATGTATGCATGTGCATCATTATGGTTTCTTAGTTAGTCACTTCTCAACCTTTATGCTAGCTTCCATTTGTACTAAGTAGGAATACTACTTGTGCCTCCATTCACCTTAAACTTGTTTTGCCAATTGTGTCCACCATATCTACCTATATACGGTATTTCAATGCCGTCCTAAGTAAACTTGCATGTGCCATCTCTAAAAAAATTCAAAAATAATTTCTCTTTTGTGTGCCCGTATCGCTCATGAAGCGGTGAGGGGTGGCCAATGATTTTCATGTTGGATATGTCATTCTCACGATGAGAGTTTATTCACTTGTCATTGCACGAGAGTGTGGCGGTAAAAGGGATGCCCAGTCCCAAAATAAATTGAATTTCCTTGGAATGTGTTGGTATGGAGGGCACCCGTGAATACGGGTAGCCATGGATTGTGATAAGGAAAGGTGGAAAAACAAACTCCTTCGGATGTGAATGGAAAAAAGGGACAAAAGTCTCAAAACCATGGAACGATGATGGGGAGCAAAACTTTTATTTTCTGTTTGGGAACCGCCTATGATGTATCCAGTGTGAAAAGTGTTGGGAACTCTAAGTCGTTCTCGTTGACGAGAAAAGCATGCCTCCCAAAATAAATTTTTCATCTCTTTTAAAAAACATGAGCTTTGGCACCTCTGTAAATCAATGCTTCCCT
Organism: Elymus sibiricus; assembly: GCA_039707655.1. NCBI lineage: Eukaryota > Viridiplantae > Streptophyta > Magnoliopsida > Poales > Poaceae > Elymus > Elymus sibiricus. The sequence goes on along the minus strand of CM077666.1, from coordinate 128,053,726 downwards.
CTGCGAAGGGCCTTTCTATTTATTTTTATGTTGAGTCTCATCCTTCTCATTAAAAGCACCAACTAGGGGGTCATGTGATCATGTGTGTTCATGGAGTATGATTGATATTCGAGTGTGTTTCATGAATGGATCAATGATTGAGCATAATGGGCTAGGGATAATTTTCTTTAGCATTGTTATTTTGAAAGGCACGGTTGCTTGTTAGCATCACTTGAGTACTTATGTCTTCATGTCAAACTATAGACTATTGCTTTGAATCATACAAGTCCTCATGTCCATGCTATGAAAATAATTTGATGAAGTATGTTGGGTAGCATTCCACAATCAAAAATATGTTTTATCACTTTCCTACTCGAGGACGAGCAGGAGTTAAGCTTGGGGATGCTTGATACGTCTCCAACGTATCTATTATTTTTGCTTGTTCCATGCTATGATATTATTATTCTTGGATGTTTTTATTATCATTTCATACATTTTTATATCATTTTTGGGGACTAACCTATTAACTTAGTGCCACGTGCCAATTCCTGTTTTCTACCCTGTTTTTGTTCTACAGAAAATCAATACCAGATAAGATCAAATCGTCCCGAAACTTTTTGGAGATTTTTTTCTAGAGATAAGGATCAACGTGAACTTGGAAGCCAAGGAAGAAACTTCTGGAGGGCCCCACATGGCACCAGGGCGCGCCCCAGGGGGGGGGGGTGCCCCAGTGCCATGTGGGCCCCCTCTGGCTCCTTTTGCCCTACTTCCACCTATATAAATTCAGAAGAATTCCAAAAACCCGAGGGGAGCAGACGAAATACTTTTTCCGTCACCGCAAGCCTCTGTTCTCGCGAGATCCCATCTGGAGGCCTTCTCCTGTACTCCGCCGGAGAGGGAACTCATCACGGAGGGGCTCTACATCAACCTTGCCGCCTCTCCAATGATGCGTGAGTAGTTCACCATAGACCTATGGGTCCGTAGATAGTAGCTAGATGGCTCTCTCTCTTTGTGTTTCTCAATACAACGGTCTCCATGATCTTCATGGAGATCCATTCGATGTAATGACTTTGTGCGGTGTGTTTGTTGGGATCCGATGAATTGTGAGTTTATGATCAGATCTATCCTTGTTTTATTTGAGTTCTTCTCTGATCTCTTTTATGCATGATTTAGTATAGCCTTGTATTTCTTCTCCCAAGTTTTGGTTTGGTTTGGCCAACTAGATTGGATCTTCTTGCAATGGGAAGAGGTGCTCGGTAATGGGTTCGATCTTGCGGTGCTTAGTCCTAGTGACAGAAGGGGAGTTGGCACGCAAGTATTGTTGCCATTAAGGATAACAAGTTGGGATGAATTCTTGTTAGCGTTTATCTTGACTACATCATGTCATCGTTCTTTATGCATTGCTTCGTTCTCTTGAACTTAATACACTAGATGCATTCTGGATAGCGGTCGATGTGTGAAGTAATAGTAGTAGATGCAGGCAGGAGTCGGTCTAGATGATTTGGATGTGATGCCTATATCATGATCATTGCCTTGGATAGATTCATAATTATTTGTCTTTCTATCGATTGCCCAACAGTAATTTGTTTACCCACCGTATGCTATTTTCTTGAGAGATGCCTCTAGTGAACTCTACGGCCCCCGGGTCTACTTTTATCATAAGATCTATTTTGTTTTCTTATACAAAAATACCAAAAATATTTGCTGCATATTTTTATCTTTTATTTATTTATCAATCTATCAATCTATCATATACCTTTAATCTCGTTACTTAGCCATCGAGAGATTGACAACCTCTCGTTTGCGTTGGGTGCGAAGGTTTGCGTTTTGTGTGCAGGTGCTGTTTACGTGGTGTTGCTTGGTTCTCCTACTGGATTGATAACCTTGGTTTCTTAACTGAGGGAAATACTTACTCTACTGTGCTGCATCATCCTCTCCTCTTCGGGGATAAAAATCCAACGCAGTCTACAAGTAGCAGACACCCATCGAAAGTGGGTGGCACATGATGCATTACACTTTGTTTGTCTTATGGTGGACCTAGTTGACACACCAAGCCTAGTTGGTGTTGGGGAACGTTGCATGGGAAACAAAAATTTTCCTACGCACACATAAGATCTATCCATGGTGATGAGCATCTACGAGAGGGAGAGTGAATCTACATACCCTTGTAGATCGCTAAGCGGAAGCGTTTAAGAAACGCGGTTGATGTAGTCGAATGTCTCCGCGATCCAAATCGCAAGTCGTCCCTCGATCCGATCACGAACTAGCGCCGAACGGACGGCACCTCCGCGTTCAACACACGTACGGCTTGATGACGCCTTCACCTCCTCGATCCAGCGAGCGATGATGAAGTAGTGGTTGAGTTCCAGCAGCACGACGGCGTGGTGATGGTGGTGAGGAACAATCTCTGCAGGGCTTCGCCAAGCGCTACGGAGATTATGACGGAGGAACTAGAGGGTTAGGGTTGCCGCACACGGCTTGGGGAAATCTTGATGTGTCCCGTGTGCTAGCCCTGCCCCTCTATTTATATGTTGAGCCTTGGGGTCTAAACTTGGAGTAAAAGCCTCCTCCAGGTCGGTTTTGCCCGCACAAGGTCGGTTTGGCCCGCAGGGAAAGAGTCCAACTCGGATCCCCGCCGAACCGTGCACAGCCGCACACAAGCGGTAGTACCGCTTCACACAAGCGGTAGTACCGCTTGGGCGGTAGTACCGCTTGGGCGGTAGTACCGCTTCACACAAGCGGTAGTACCGCTCGGGCGGTAGTACCGCTTCACACAAGCGGTAGTACCGTTTACGCGGCAGCAAAACTACTTTTGCACTTTCCAATACCACGTGGGCTTTATCCCTTTGGCCCATATAAAGTGTTGCTGCACCCGAACACTTCGGTAAACATCCGGAACCCATTCCGGTGAACTCCGGAACTCTTTCGGAGATCAAAACACTATTATCACATATATTAATCTTTACCTCCGGACTATTCCGGAGATCCTCGTCATGTCCGGGATCTTATCCGGGACTCCGAACAACCTTCGGTCACCAACATAATAACTCAACTATACTAATCGTCACCAAACGTTAAGTGTGTAGACCCTGCGGGTTCGAGAACTATGTAGACATGACCGAGACACCTCTACGGCCAATAACCAATAGCGGGACCTGGATGCCCATATTGGCTCCTACATATTCTACGAAGATCTTTATCGGTCGAACCTCTATGTCAAGGATTCAGTTAATCCCGTATGCTGTTCCCTTTGTTCTTCGGTATGTTACTTGCCCGAGATTCGATCGTCGGTATCTCTATACCTAGTTCAATCTCGTTACCGGCAAGTCTCTTTACTCGTTCCGTAATACAAGATCCTGTGGCTAACTCTTTAGTCACTTTGCTTGCAAGGCTCAATGTGATGTTGTATTACCGAGTGGGCCCTGAGATACCTCTCCGTCACACGGAGTAACAAATCCCAGTCTTGATCCATGCCAACCCAACAGACACCCTCGGAGATACCTGTAGAGCACCTTTATAGTCACCCAGTTACGTTGCGACGTTTGATACACACAAGGTATTCCTCCGGTGTCAGTGAGTTGCATGATCTCATGGTCAAAGGAACAGATACTTGACATGCAGAAAACAATAGCAATAAACTGACACGATCAAATGCTACGTTTACAGTTTGGGTCTTGTCCATCACATCATTCTCCTAATGATGTGATCCCGTTATCAAATGACATCTCATGTCAATGGCTAGGAAACCTTAACCATCTTTGATCAACGAGCTAGTCAACTAGAGGCTTACTAGGGACACAGTGTTGTCTATGTACCCACACATGTATTTGAGTTTCCAATCAATACAATTATAGCATGGATAATAAACGATTATCATGAACAAGGAAATATAATAATAACCAATTTATTATTGCCTCTAGGGCATATTTCCAACAGTCTCCCACTTGCACTAGAGTCAATAATCTAGTTCACATCACTATGTGATTTACATTGTAATGAATCGAACACCCATGCAGTTCTGGTGTTGTTCATGTTTAGCCCTTGGAAGAGGTTTAGTCATCGGATCTGCAACATTTAGATCCGTGTGTACTTTGCAAATATTTATGTCGTCCTCCTTGATGTAATCGCGGATGGAATTGAAACGTCGCTTTATGTGTCTGGTCCTCTTGTGAAATCTTGGTTCCTTGGCTAGAGCAATGGCACCAGTATTATCACAAAACAGAGTCATTGGGTCAAGTGCACTAGGCACTACTCCAAGATCTGTCATGAACTCCTTCATCCAGACACCTTCCTTCGCCGCCTCCGAGGCAGCGATGTACTCCGCTTCGCATGTAGAATCTGCTACCACGCTTTGCTTGGAACTGCACCAGCTAACCGCACCCCCATTAAGAATAAATACGTATCCGGTTTGCGACTTAGAGTCATCCGGATCAGTGTCAAAGCTTGCATCGACGTAACCCTTTACGACGAGCTCTTGATCACCTCCATAAACGAGAAACATGTCCTTAGTCCTTTTCAGGTACTTCAGGATATTCTTGACCGCCGTCCAGTGTTCCATTCCTGGATCACTTTGAAACCTTCCGGCCATACTTATGGCAAGGCTGACATCGGGTCTTGTGCACAGCATTGCATACATGATAGAGCCTATGGCTGAAGCATAGGGGATGACACTCATCTTTTCTCTATCTTCTGCAGTCACTGGGCATTGAGTCTTACTCAACTTCACACCTTGCAAAACAGGCAAGAACCCCTTCTTGGACTGATCCATTTTGAACTTCTTCAAAATCTTATCAAGGTATGTGCTTTGTGAAAGTCCTATTAAACGTCTTGATCTATCTCTATAGATCTTGATGCCTAATATGAAAGCAGCTTCTCCTAGGTCCTTCATTGAAAAACTCTTGTTCAAATATTCCTTTACGCTTTCCAGCATTTCTATATTGTTTCCAATCAGCAATATGTCATCCACATATAATATTAGAAACGCTATAGAGCTCCCACTCACTTTCTTGTAAATACAAGCTTCTCCGTAAACTTGTATAAACTCGAACGCTTTGATCACCTCATCAAAACGAAGATTCCAACTCCGAGATGCTTGCACCAGTCCATAAATGGATCGCTGGAGTTTGCAAACTTTGTCAGCATTCTCTGGATCGACAAAACCTTCTGGTTGTATCATATACAACTCTTCCTTAAGGTAACCGTTAAGGAACGCTGTTTTGACATCCATCTACCAAATTTCATAATCGAAAAAGGCAGCTATTGCTAACATGATTCTGACGGACTTAAGCATCGCTACGGGTGAGAAGGTCTCATCGTAGTCAACTCCTTGAACTTGTGAAAAAACCCTTTGCCACAAGTCGAGCTTTATAGACGGTGACATTACCGTCCGCGTCCGTCTTCCTCTTAAAGATCCATTTGTTCTGAATGGCCTTACGCCCTTCAGGTAATACTTCCAAAGTCCATACTTTGTTTTCATACATGGATCCCATCTCGGATTTCATGGCCTCTAACCACTTCTCGGAATCCAGGCCCATCATCGCTTCTCCATAGCTCGTAGGTTCATCGTTGTCTAACAACATGACCTCTAAGACAGGGTTGCCGTACCACTCGGGAGCAGTACGCGTCCTTGTCGACCTACGAGGTTCGATAGCAACTTGATCCAAAGCTTCATGATCATCATCATTAACTTCCTCTTCAGCTAATGTAGGCTCCACAGAAACAACTTTCTGCGCTGCGCTACTCTCAGGTTGAAGTAAAGGTTCAACAACCTCATCAAGTTCTATCTTCCTCCCACTCAATTCTTTCGAGAGAAACTCTTTCTCAAGAAATGTTCCGTTTTTAGCGACAAACACTTTGCCCTCGGATCTGAGGTAGAAGGTATACCCAATTGTCTCTTTTGGGTATCCTATGAAGACGCATTTCTCCGCTTTGGGTTCCAGCTTTTCAGGCTGAAGCTTTTTGACATAAGCATCACATCCCCAAACTTTAAGAAACGACAGCTTTGGCTTCTTGTCAAACCAAAGTTCATATGGCGTTGTCTCAACGGATTTCGATGGTGCCCTATTTAAAGTGAATGCAGCTGTCTCTAATGCATAACCCCAAAACGATAGTGGCAAATCGGCAAGAGACATCATAGATCGCACCATATCCAATAAGGTTCGATTACGACGTTCGGACACACCATTACGCTGTGGTGTTCCAGGCGGTGTCAATTGTGAAACAATTCCACACTGTCTTAAGTGACTGCCAAACTCATAACTCAGATATTCTCCCCCTCGATCAGATCGTAGGAATTTAATCTTCTTGTTACGATGATTCTCAACTTCACTCTGAAATTGTTTGAACTTTTCAAATGTTTCAGACTTGTGTTTCATTAAGTAAATATACCCATATCTACTTAAGTCATCAGTGAAGGTGAGAAAGTAACGATAACCACCGCGCGCCTCAATACTCATCGGACCTCACACATCAGTATGTATGATTTCCAATAAGTCACTTGCCCGTTCCATTGTTCCAGAGAACGGCGTTTTAGTCATCTTGCCCATGAGGCATGGCTCACATGTGTCAAGTGATTCAAAATCAAGTGACTCCAAAAGTCCATCAACATGGAGCTTCTTCATGCGTTTTACGCCAATATGACCTAAACGGCAGTGCCACAAGAAAGTGGTATTATCATTATCAATTCTATATCTTTTGGCATCAATGTTATGAACATGTGTATCATTACTATCGAGATTCAACAAGAATAAACCCCTCACATTGGGTGCATGACCATAAAAGATATTACTCATATAAATAGAACAACCATTATTCTCTGATTTAAATGAGTAACCGTCTAGCAATAAACAAGATCCAGATATAATGTTCATGCTTAACGCAGGCACCAAATAACACTTATTTAGGTTCATCTCTAATCCCGACGGTAATCGAAGAGCGAGCGTGCCGACGGCGATCACATCAACCTTGGAACCATTTCCCACGCGCATCGTCACTTCGTCCTTTGCCAGCCTCCGTCTATTCCGCAGTTCCTGTTTTGAGTTGCAAATATGAGCAACCGCACCGGTATCAAATACCCAGGCACTACAACGAGAGTTGGTAAGGTACACATCAATAACATGTATATCATATATACCTTGTTTGTTGTTGGCCGCCTTCTTGTCAGCCAAATACTTGGGGCAATTCCGCTTCCAGTGTCCAGTTCCCTTGCAATGAAAACACACAGTTTCTGGTTTGGGTCCAGCCTTGGGTTTCTTCACGAGAGGAGCAACTGCTTTGCCACTCTTCTTGGAGTTACCCTTCTTACCCTTGCCATTTTTCTTGAAACTAGTGGTTTTATTGACCATCAACACTTGATGCTCCTTCTGAATTTCAGACTCAGCGGCTTTCAGCATCGCAAACAGCTCGGCGACTGACTTGTTCATCCCGTGCATGTTATAGTTCAACACGAAGCTCTTGTAGCTAGGTGGCAATGATTGAAGAACTCTGTCAGTGATAGCCTCTGGCGGAAGGGGCATCCCTAACTCAGCCAGACGGGTGGAGTACCCAGACATTCTGAGCACGTGATCACTGATAGACCCGTTCTCCTCCATCTTGCAAGCATAGAACTTATCGGAGATCTCATATCTCTCGATCCGGGCATTCTTCTGAAAGATAAACTTCAACTCCTGGAACATCTCATATGCTCCATGACGTTCAAAACGTCTTTGAAGTCCCGGTTCTAAGCCATACAACATTGCACATTGAACTATTGAGTAATCATCAGAACGAGCCTGCCAGGCGTTCACAACGTCTAGAGACTCAACTGGAGCGGGTGGATCACCAAGCGGTGCATCAAGGACATAAGCCTTCTGGGAAGCCGTAAGGATAATCCTTAGATTACGGGCCCAGTCCACAAAGTTACTTCCATCATCTTTCAACTTAGCTTTCTCTAGGAACGCATTAAAATTCAGGGGTGCTACTGCGCGAGCCATGATCTACAACATAAATATAGCAAAGACAACTTAGACTATTGTTCTAGATAATGAGTTTAGTTAATCATATTACTTAAAAAACTCCCACTCAAATTGACATCCCTCCGATCATTCGAGTGTAACATGATCCAAATCCACCAACTCAAGTCCGATCATCACGTGAGTCGAGGTGGTTTCAATGGTGAACATCTTCATGTTGATCATATCTACTATATGACTCATGTTCGACCTTTCGGTCTCTTGTGTTCCGAGGCCATGTCTGTACATGCTAGGCTCGTCAAGTTTAACCCGAGTGTTCCGCACGTGCAACATGGCTTACACCCGTTGTATGTGAACGTAGAGTCTATCACACCCGATCATCACGGCGTGTCTCGAAACGACGAACTTTCGGAACGGTGCACACTTGGGGAGAACACAATTTATCTTGAAATTTAAGTGAGGGATCACCTTATAATGCTACCGTCGTCCTAAGCAAAATAAGATGCATAAAAGGATTAACATCACATGCAAATCATAAGTGACATGATATGGCCATGAACTTGTGCTTTTGATCTCCATCTCCAAAGCACCGGCATGATCTCCATCGTCACCGGCATGACACCATGATCTCCATCATCTTGATCTCCATCAACGTGTCGCCATGAGGTTGTCGCGCCGACTGTTGCTTCCACGACTATTGCTAACGTTTAGCGATAAAGTAAAGCATTACATAGCGCTTAATGATTGACACGCAGGTCATACAATAATTAAAGACAACTCTATGGCTCCTGCCAGTTGCCGTACTCATCGACATGCAAGTCGTGATATTCTATACAATACATGATCATCTCATACATCACATATATCTCATCATGTAATTGGCCATATCATATCACATCATACCCTGCAAAAACAAGTTAGACGTCCTCTAATTGTTGTTGCAAATTTTACGTGGCTGCTACGGGTTTGCAAGAACCGTTCTTACCTACGCAAAACCACAACGTGGTGTAGTGATTGCTTTTTGATCTTCTAAAAGAACCCTCTTCATTGAAATCGATTCAACTAAAGTGAGAGAGACAGACACCCGCTAGCCATCTTTATGCAACGAAGTTACATGTTAGTTGAAGGAACCTGTCTCGCGTAAGTGTACGCGTAATGTCGGTCCAGGCCGCTTCATCTCACAATACCGCCGAATCAAATATCAACTAGTAACGGCAAGCAATATGTATACACCCACGCCCACAACTCGTTTGTGTTCTACTCGAGATCTCATCTACGCATAGACCTGGCTCATGATGCCACTGTTGGGGAACGTTGCATGGGAAACAAAAATTTTCCTACGCACACATAAGATCTATCCATGGTGATGAGCATCTACGAGAGGGAGAGTGAATCTACATACCCTTGTAGATCGCTAAGCGGAAGCGTTTAAGAAACGCGGTTGATGTAGTCGAACGTCTCCGCGATCCAAATTGCAAGTCGTCCCTCGATCCGATCACGAACTAGCGCCGAACGGACGGCACCTCCGCGTTCAACACACGTACGGCTTGATGACGCCTTCACCTCCTCGATCCAGCGAGCGATGATGAAGTAGTGGTTGAGTTCCAGCAGCACGACGGCGTGGTGATGGTGGTGAGGAACAATCTCTGCAGGGCTTCGCCAAGCGCTACGGAGATTATGACGGAGGAACTAGAGGGTTAGGGTTGCCGCACACGGCTTGGGGAAATCTTGATGTGTCCCGTGTGCTAGCCCTGCCCCTCTATTTATATGTTGAGCCTTGGGGTCTAAACTTGGAGTAAAAGCCTCCTCCAGGTCGGTTTTGCCCGCACAAGGTCGGTTTGGCCCGCAGGGAAAGAGTCCAACTCGGATCCCCGCCGAACCGTGCACAGCCGCACACAAGCGGTAGTACCGCTTCACACAAGCGGTAGTACCGCTTGGGCGGTAGTACCGCTTCACACAAGCGGTAGTACCGCTCGGGCGGTAGTACCGCTTCACACAAGCGGTAGTACCGTTTACGCGGCAGCAAAACTACTTTTGCACTTTCCAATACCTTGTGGGCTTTATCCCTTTGGCCCATATAAAGTGTTGCTGCACCCGAACACTTCGGTAAACATCCGGAACCCATTCCGGTGAACTCCGGAACTCTTTCGGAGATCAAAACACTATTATCACATATATTAATCTTTACCTCCGGACTATTCCGGAGATCCTCGTCATGTCCGGGATCTTATCCGGGACTCCGAACAACCTTCGGTCACCAACATAATAACTCAACTATACTAATCGTCACCAAACATTAAGTGTGTAGACCCTGCGGGTTCGAGAACTATGTAGACATGACCGAGACACCTCTACGGCCAATAACCAATAGCGGGACCTAGATGCCCATATTGGCTCCTACATATTCTACGAAGATCTTTATCGGTCGAACCTCTATGTCAAGGATTCAGTTAATCCCGTATGCTGTTCCCTTTGTTCTTCGGTATGTTACTTGCCCGAGATTCGATCGTCGGTATCTCTATACCTAGTTCAATCTCGTTACCGGCAAGTCTCTTTACTCGTTCCGTAATACAAGATCCTGTGGCTAACTCTTTAGTCACTTTGCTTGCAAGGCTCAATGTGATGTTGTATTACCGAGTGGGCCCTGAGATACCTCTCCGTCACACGGAGTAACAAATCCCAGTCTTGATCCATGCCAACCCAACAGACACCCTCGGAGATACCTGTAGAGCACCTTTATAGTCACCCAGTTACGTTGCGACGTTTGATACACACAAGGTATTCCTCCGGTGTCAGTGAGTTGCATGATCTCATGGTCAAAGGAACAGATACTTGACATGCAGAAAACAATAGCAATAAACTGACACGATCAAATGCTACGTTTACAGTTTGGGTCTTGTCCATCACATCATTCTCCTAATGATGTGATCCCGTTATCAAATGACATCTCATGTCAATGGCTAGGAAACCTTAACCATCTTTGATCAACGAGCTAGTCAACTAGAGGCTTACTAGGGACACAGTGTTGTCTATGTACCCACACATGTATTTGAGTTTCCAATCAATACAATTATAGCATGGATAATAAACGATTATCATGAACAAGGAAATATAATAATAACCAATTTATTATTGCCTCTAGGGCATATTTCCAACAGTTGGATCATTGGCCTACACCGGATTCCATCTCGTAGAATCGCTCAGGTACATCAGCTGCCCCCGTCTAGAACCTCCGTGCTACACTGTCCACTTTGTGAAGCAAGTACAACATCAAAGATCCAAAATTCCCCCAAGCTTTTAAAATGCATTCCATGACCAAGTCAAGCAAGCATTCAAAATGCTATTCGGTTTATGCAAAATTTACCATTTACTGTAATTATTCCGGTCGAAAATACTCAAAATTGGCCGCACGTGACAAAACTTGCAAACTTTGCATAAAATGGTTCAAACATGGCATGGAGGCCTAACATGGTCTTGAATTGTCACCCCTAAAAATTGGGTTGATTTCAGACAGGTCAGGAAAGCAGCATGTGCTCTCAGAGGGTGCCAGGCTGGGCCCGAAGGGCGCGTCTCGGGGAACCTCCATGTGCACACCATCTTCCAATGATGCCAACTTTATTTCATGGCCTCCCATGACCAAATGAAGCATGCATGCACACTGGTTGTAAGTTTGTACTAGTTTTTCCATTTCTTTAATTTTTTCGGTCATAAATGCCCGAAAAAAGTTCGCGATTGCCAAAACTAGTAATTTTTGCTGAAACTCGTTTAATGTTGTCCTAGAGGCCTATAATTGTAAACTTTTACATTGCATGACATAATAAGTTGGGTTCATTTCGCATCTTTGAATATCTACTTGCTTCGTACAGTCGACGGTGTAGCACGAAGATTCTGGATGGAGGCAGTGGTTGTACCTCATCGACACTATGCATGGAATCCAGTGTGGACCAGTGGTCCAACATGGTATGGTGTGTAAATTAGGTCCACCCTAAGGCAAAGGATCTTGAAGGCATCATGTGCTACCCCTTTCGATGGATGTCTAGGGGGGGTTGACCGTCTGGGAGCTGTTTACAGGTCTTTATTCGTTCAAAAAATGGAAAAACATGAAAATGTTGTCAAACATTCAAAACATTGTCCATGCATGCTTGATTTCGTCATGGGATGCCATTAAAACAACTTGAAATCCTTTGTAGATGGTGTAGACAAGGAGGTGGCCCGAGACGGGCCCTTCCGGGCTAGCCTGTTACCCTCCGAAAGCGCGTGTTGGTTTATTGACCTATATTAAATGACCCCCAACTTTGTAGGGTTACAATCCATGGCCATGTTAGGGATACATGCCAAGTATGAACCATTTTCAGCTAAGTTTGCAAGTTTTTTCATGTGCGGCCACTTTTCGAGCATTTTCGATTACAAAATTTCAAGAAAATGGAATTCTTGTCTAAACTGGAAATTATTTTGCATGCTAGCTTGTTTTGGTCATGGGATTCCATGGGAAATATTAGAGAGCATTTGTAGATGGTTAAACATGGAGGTGCCCCATATATGCCCTTCCGGCCTTGCCTGGCACCTGCCGAAATCACATGCTAGTTTCTTGACCTATCTGAAATCAACCCAACTTTGTAGGGTTGCAAGCCATGGCCATGTTTGGGCTACATGCAAGTTTCAATCTTTTGCATCTAATTTTGCAAGTTATGTCACGTTCGAACAGTTTTCGGGCATTTTTTTGTAACAAACAACATATTTTACCATTTAAAAAATATATTCCTTTATGAACGACATTTTCAGTTTTTTTTGGGAACGATAGATGCTAATATTCCAACCTCCCATAACTCACACCGCCCAGATTTCCTGAAATCCCATAATTACAGCTCCTCCCTTGTAACCACCCGCGGCATCCAGGCCTCGTACCACCTCCCACGACCGCTGCAAGATCAGATTGGAGCAGTCGGGCACCGCCCACCGACGACGTCACTTTAGGGGTCGGACGCGAGTTGTGTTGTCGCCGCCTCCTACTCGCGTCAACGCGCCGCTACTCCTGTTGCGGTCGTCGAGCATGACACGGCCACATCTAGTGTGGGACGCACTATCCGCCGGTAGCATTTGGCCGCCACCGTCTCTGACAGAAGGTATTACCTCATCATAGCTCTTATTAATCTTCCTCAGCCGCACGTCTACTAGTTAAACCATAATATGTTTTGCACAATTTATTCCAGTCGGCAAGATTACGTGATCATACCTCTTATTTATCATTTTCTTCTAATCAATCTTGCCACAGTACACGAACGTCGAAAGAGGTAATACCACAACAAGAGAAGCGTATCTCTTACATGAAATAAAACGTCATATGTTTAAGCAATCTGAAACCCTAGTTAAACTCTGCTAAATTTATGCATGACCAAAATCTGTAGTGTGCTTATACTTACAAGTGGTTCATATTATTAAAAAAATTCATCCATACATGATATAAGATTTTATTTTGTTATACATTTCTCAATATTAAGTTCAAATTAATTGACCTAGTTTTTCTTCTGTTTCATAGATGCCCGTAAAATGGAAACTACTGTTAAAAGTCCTGGTAATGGAGAAAAACACTTCTCCAAAATGACCGATGCTGTACGTAATTGAAATTTTCTTTGAAAACTTTACGTGCACATACTTCTTTAATACTCGCTAAAATCTAATGCCACTTTGCAGGAACTCATTGCGAAGCATGCTCACCGTCAAGGTTCGCCAAAACCGTGGGCTTGTTATCACCAAAACACATAAAGGCCATCATAAGCGATACCGGTCTTGGGGGTCTAACCAAGATGCATGAATTTAATCTCCGGCGCATGATGTTGCTAAGACTAGCAAAGAGCTTCGATAGTGAGACGGCGTCCATTACCATAGGTAAAACACCCATTCCTATCACCGCAGAGGACGTGCACCATATATTTGGCCTTGCGATAGAAGGGGGGGGATATTGATGAAAAGCTGCAAAGCACAGAAGATCCAAAATTGTTTAACACATATCAACAGAATGGGGTGATTTCGCTGGCTGACCTTGAGAAAGCGATCTTATGTTCCAAAACTCCGGACGATGATTTCAAGGTGTGGTTCGTTCTGTATGCAATTGGTACATTTTTAGCACCAACAGCACAAAGTTATGTCGACGCGAAATATCTTAAACTTGTTGCGGATATTAAAAGCATTCGGAAATTGAACTGGGGATGTTTCACACTGACTCACTTGTTCAAGTCCCTTTACAAATTTAACAATCTTGATCAAGTATCTCTATAGGGAAATCTTCCTCTGCTCCAGGTCAGTGCAACATCACTAGTTAACATTCTAAAATTGTTGTTATTTTGTATATCTCTGTATATTGATGAAGTAATGTATTGTGTAGATTTGGTACTGGGAGCACGTGCGTTCTGGCAAATTGATGTATCCTGCTATACCCCCACCATTGGTCGCACGATGGGACGAAGTCACGTCAAAAATAAGAATAGAAGCTTACAACACAGGAGGTCTTCATAAAGGACTGGTATGTTTGTAGATTTGACCCTTGTTTAACCGGTTATTTATTTTCTACTGATGATTCATTCTACCCGATTCAAAGGTTGTGATGGAAGTTTGTGCTCGACAACCAGAGGCGAACAATACAAATGATCCACGAAGCAATAATTTTGTACATGTGCATGAACGTGATTCGAATCGAGCACAATCACAAAGTCAAAATATGAGTAGCCAACAAGTAAGCCCTTCGAAGAAATTTTTTATTTTCCAAGAGCAGTAAAAGGTCGCATCGAACCTCATTCATTTAGCTTTGTTCTCAACGGGGTGTTATTTCGTATGCACAGGTCGAGATGATAGTTGCAGTCACGAATGCATGTTTTGCTGGACAAGAAAAGAAGATAGGCAGACAGTTAATGGAATTTCAGCACAGATTTGACGCAAAATTCCTCACCGTGAGCGAAGAGTTAATCGACCTTAAGAGTAAATCTGCCAGTAATCCTAGGCTCTCGATGTCCGAGGATGAAATTAAAGACTTAAGGAGGGAACTGACGGTATGTCATGTTGTCCATTTTTTATTGTTATGAATATGTTCATCCATATTCATTATTGTTTTTATTGTTACAGGAATTAAAAAATCAAATCAAAGGCAGCCGACAATCCGTGTCACAGAAAACAGGCGTCGAGGTAATAATTATGGCCCAACACGTACGTACTAGTAACAAACTAATTATAATTGACCATTTTTTTATTGTAGGAACAAGTCAATGTGCGCACTGAATCCTTCACGGCGACTCCTAAGTTCGACGCATCCACGCCACATACTTCGACTCCAATACCAAGTGTCAGACACGTCCTGCCGAACAAGGAGGATCCTCGAATCACACCGTTGAAGCCTCTGTTTGATAATGATTATGTGCTGACCGCTCAGGACAAAGAGGCAGCCATTTTCATCCGGGGAACACACGACCCTGTTGAAGTAGCTCTAATCGGAGACATTCCCCTAAAAGCGGAACAACTCAAGCCAATTTACAAGAAAGAATACATCTGCGGTGATGTAAGCCCCTTGTACTCCATTGTACATCTAGTATTGGAACTGTTGGCACATCATTATAAGATTACAAATTTGGCAGGTTATTATGGCGTATGCTCACATCAGTGGAGTTGAGACTGATACTACGTCAGTCATATCCCCCAATGAACCAGAAAGCTTTTAGAATCAAAAGGGGTTATTCCAAGGGGGCGTGGAAGCTCATGGGTTGCTCGTGTTGCAAATAAATTTGTAGGACGCCGGAAGGTACCCGCTTTCCTCACTTTCATATATAGTAATTTATAGTGTACATCAAATATTTTAGGGGTCCCCCGAACCATAATTCTTACACATATCTAATTTATTCCGTGCAATGAGTCCGCTTTGATTTTACGGCATGTGCATGCTACTTGTAAACTGCGTTGGATTTTTATCCCCGAAGAGGAGAGGATGATGCAGCACAATAGAGTAAGTATTTCCCTCAGTTAAGAAACCAAGGTTATCAATCCAGTAGGAGAACCAAGCAACACCACGTAAACAGTACCTGCACACAAAACGCAAACCCTCGCACCCAACGCAAACGATGGCTAAGTAACGAGATTAAAGGTATATGATAGATTGATAATAAAATAAAAGATAAAAATATGCAGCAAATATTTTTGTTATTTTTGTATAAGAAAACAAGATAGATCTTATGATAAAAGTAGACTCGGGGGCCGTAGAGTTCACTAGAGGCATCTCTCAAGAAAATAGCATACGATGGGTAAACAAATTACTGTTGGGCAATTGATAGAAAAGCAAATAATTATGACGCTATCCAAGGCAATGATCATGATATAGGCATCACATCGAAAACAAGTAGACCGACTCCTGCCAGCATCTACTACTATTACTTCACACATCGACCGCTATCCAGCATGCATCTAGTGTATTAAGTCCAAAAGAACGAAGTAATGCATAAAGAACGATGACATGATGTAGTCAAGATAAATGCAAATAAGAATTCATCCCATCTTGTTATCCTTAATGGCAACAATACTTGCGTATCATTTCCCCTTCTGTCCCTAGGATTGAGCACCGCAAGATCGAACCCATTACTGAGCACCTCTACCCATTGCAAGAAGATCTAATCTAGTTGGCCAAACCAAACCAAAACTTCGGAGAAGAAATAAAAGGCTATTCTAGATCATGCATGAAAGAGATCAGAGAAGAACTCAAATAAAACAAGGATAGATCTGATCATAAACACACAATTCATCGAATCCCAACAAACACACCGCACAAAGTCATTACATCGGATGGATCTCCATGAAGATCATGGAGACCATTGTATTGAGAAACACAAAGAGAGAGAGAGTCATCTAGCTACTACCTACAGACCCGTAGGTCTATGGTGAACTACTCACGCATCATCGGAGAGGCGGCAAGGTTGATGTAGAGCCCCTCCGTGATGAGTTCCCCCTCCGACGGAGTGCCGGAGAAGGCCTCCAGATGGGATCTCACGAGAACAGAGGCTTGCGGCGGCGGAAAAAGTATTTCGTCTGCTCCCTTAGGGTTTTTGGAATTCTTTTTGAATTTATAGAGGCGGAAGTAGGGCAAAAGGAGGCAGAGGGGGCCCACATGGCACTGGGACGCCCCCCCCCCCCCAGGGGCGCGCCCTGGTGCCATGTGGGGCCTTCTGGAAGCTTCTTCCTTGGCTTCCAAGTTGGCGTTGATCCTTATCTCCAGAAAAAAATCTCCAAAAAGTTTCGGGACGATTTGATCTTATCTGATATTGATTTTCTGTAAAACAAAAATAGGGCAAAAAACAGGAACTGGGACAAGGCACTAAGTTAATAGGTTAGTCCCCAAAAATGATATAAAAATGTATGAAATGATATTAAAAACATCCAAGGATAATAATATCATAGCATGGAACAAGCAAAAATAATAGATACGTTGGAGACGTATCAAGCATCCCCAAGCTTAACTCCTGCTCGTCCTCGAGTAGGAAAGCGATAAAACATATTTTTGATTGTGGAATGCTACCCAACTTACTTCATCAAGTTATTTTCATAGCATAGACATGAGGACTTGTATGATTCAAAGCAATAGTCTATAGTTTGACATGAAGTCATAAATACTCAAGTGATGCTAACAAGCAACCATGCCTTTCAAAATAACAATGCTAAAGAAAGTTATTCCTAGCCCATTATGCTCAATCATTGATCCATTCATGAGGCACACTCGAATATCAATCATACTCCATGCACACACATGATAACATGACTCCCTAGTTAGTGCTTTTAAAGAGAAGGATGAGACTCAACATAAAAATAAATAGAAAGGCCCTTCGCAGAGGGAAGCATTGATTTACAGAGGTGCCAGAGCTCAAGTTTTTAAAAGAGATGAAAATTTTATTTTGGGAGGCATGCTTTTCTCGTCAACGAGAACGACTTAGAGTTCCCAATACCTTCCATGCTAGATACATCATAGGCGGTTCCCAAACTGAAAATAAAAGTTTTGCTCCCCATCATCGTTCCATGGTTTTGAGACTTTTGTCCCTTTTTTCCATTCACATCCGAAGGAGTTTGTTTTTCCACCTTTCCTTATCACAATCCATGGCTAACCGTATTCATGGGTGCCCTCCATACCAACACATTCCAAGGAAATTTAATTTATTTTGGGACCGGGCATCCCTTTTACCGCCACACTCTCGTGCAAT
This sequence comes from Elymus sibiricus, assembly GCA_039707655.1. Classification (NCBI taxonomy): domain Eukaryota; kingdom Viridiplantae; phylum Streptophyta; class Magnoliopsida; order Poales; family Poaceae; genus Elymus; species Elymus sibiricus. The sequence continues at coordinate 128,035,575 of CM077666.1, read as the reverse complement.
GACAAGTGAATAAACACTCATCGTGAGAATGACATATCCAACATGAAATTCATCGGCCACCCCTCACTGCTTCATGAGCGATATGGGCACACAAAAGAGAAATTATTTTTGAAATTTTTTAGAGATGGCACATGCAAATTTACTTAGGACAGCAATGAAATACCGTATATAGGTAGGTATGGTGGACACAATTGGCAAAACAAGTTTAAGGTAATGGATGCACAAGCAGTATTCCCACTGAGTACAAATGGAGGCTAGCAAAAAGATTGAGAAGCGACCAACTAAGAAACCATAATGATGCACATGCATACATAAAACATAACCAACACCGAATAATGCACCACAAGTAGGATGTAACTTCATTGCATAACTATTGACTTTACATGCTTGCATAGGGAATCATAAACCTTAACATCAATATTCATACTAGAGCATAATTACTGATGAACATAACTCACATATCATTATCTACATATCTCAAAACTATTGCAAAGAATCAAGTTTTTCATGTCCCATAAAAAAATTTATGCTAGTTTTCATTATTCCTCTTGAATATTCATCACATGGGGACCAAGCTCATAGCTTGTAGAATTTACCATAACTATTTTCAAACTCTCAAAAAGATATAAGTGAAGCATGAGAGCAACATTTCTACAAAATATCTAGCATTCTCAAAAAGATATAAGTGAAGCAAGAGAACAAGTTTCTTCAAAACAAAAGCACCACCGTTCTCAAAAAGATATAAGTGAAGCACTAGAGCAACCACCTAGCTCAACAAATTTAAGTGAAGCACAAAGAGCAATTCTAACAAATCATGATGACCTGAAGCTATCTCAAGCAAATGTGTTCAGAGGTGATGATTGTGATAAACTAAAAATAAAATAAAGCAAAGACTCATATCATACAAGATGCTCCAAGCAAAACACATATCATGTGATGAATAAAAATATAGCCTCAAGTGTGTTACCGATAGTCGTTAGAAGAAAGAGGGGATGCCTTCCGGGGCGTCCCCAAGCTTAGACGCTTGAGTCTCCTTGGATATTACCTTGGGGTGCCTTGGGCATCCCCAAGCTTAGGATTTTGCATCTCTTCATTCCTTCATCCATCGTCGTCACACCCAAAACTTGAAAATTTCAATCACACAAAACTCAACAAAACCTTCGTGAGATCCGTTAGTATAACAAAATAGATTACCACTATAAGTACTGTTCAAAACCCACTCAAATTTTATTTTGCATTATAGGTACTGTGTTCTCACTTTCCCATGGCTTGCACCCCCTGATACAATCCATAGTTTCATCAAAACAAGCAAACAATGCATCAAAAAGAGAATCTGTCAAAAACAGAACAATCTGTAGCAATCTGTCGAAAAGCCATACTTCTGTAACTCCAAAAATTCTGAAAAATTAGGACAACGTGGAAAATTTGTATATAAATCACGTGTAGGAAAATTCAGACTCATTCGACGCTCTGACGAATTTATAAAAATTCTGGACTGGGCGTCAAAGTTTTTGTTTTTCACAAAATTGCGTTCACAAGCATCCACATCATCCCAAAGGTCTTACTTGGCACAAACACTAATAAAAATATAAAAAATCAACTCAAAACAGAGGCAAATAAAGGATAATCAAAAGAACAGAACCAAAAAGTGAAAAATAAAAATTTATTTTATTCGTTGGGTTGCCTCCCAACAAGCGCTATCGTTTTACGCCCCTAGCTAGGCATAAAGCAATACATCAAGTATTGTCATCCTTGGATTTTACTCCATAGGTGGCCCTCATAATGGATTCATAGGGCAGTTTAATTTTGGTCCTTGGGAAGTGTTCCATGCCTTTCTTTAAAGGAAACTGAAACTTTATATTTCCCTCTTTCATATGAATCACCGCACCAATAGTGCATAAAAATGGTCTTCCAAGAATCAAAGGGCAAGACGGATTGCAATCAATATCAAGAACAATAAGGTCCATAGGTACATAGTTCCTATTTGCAACAATAAGAACATCATTGATCCTCCCCAATGGCTTTTTGATAGTAGAATCCGCCAAATGCAAATTAAGAGAACACTCATCCAAATTGGTAAAACCAAGAACATCACAAAGAGACTTTGGAATTGTAGAAACACTTGCACCCAAATCACACAAAGCATTGCACTCAAATTTTTTAATCTTAACTTTGATAGTAGGTTCCCACTCATCATACAACTTTCTAGGAATAGAAATTTCTAACTGAAGTTTTTCTTCCAAAGCTTTCATTAAGGCTTCCACAATATGTTTAGTAAAAGCCTTATTTTGTTCATAAGCATTTGATGAGTTCAACAAAGATTGCAATAAAGAAATACACTCAACCAAAGAACAACTATCATAATTAAAGTCATGGCAATCCAAGATAGTGGGTGTATTGCTAGCTAAAGTTTTAACCTCTTCAAACCCACTTTCAACAATTTTAGCATCAAGATTTTTACCCTCCGAATCATGGAGACGCCCTCTATCTAAAGTTGACTCTTCTTCAGTCTCCTTGTCAACAAGATTAACATTACTAAACAAAGAATCAATAGAAGACACACCAATCATCTTAAGATCCTCATCCTTACCAATTGGTTCCAAGGATTCTGGCTTAGCAGCCATTCGATTTACCAAAGTAGATTGTGCATCAGAAATTTTTTCTAGCAAATTTTCAGTAAGAGCAAATTGTGCTTGGAGATGAGAAACCTCCTCACTAACATCATCAAGTTTTTTTTAAATAGCATCAAGAATAATAGAATGAGCCTTAAGTTCTTCGGTGAAGAACTTGTTGTGCTCAAACTGAGCAGTCATGTAATCTTTGGTACTTTTCTCGATCTCATTCAAAATCCTATGATAGTAGGTATTTGAATATTTTCTCGAGACATCATGATTGACCAAAAACGGACAAGCAAAGGGCAAACAAAAACACGGCGAAGGAAAAGAGGCAAATAAAAGTAGCAAAAGAGAAAGCAAATATTTTTGTAAAATCTTTTTAGAAGTGGGGGAGAGGAAAACGAGTTGCAAATGGCAAATAAAGTAAATGCAAAGGTAAGAGTTGAGAGTGTAGGTACTTGGTAATGTTGATGATGTCTCCCCGGCAACGGCGCCAGAAATTCTTCCTGCTACTTGTAAACTGCGTTGGATTTTTATACCCGAAGAGGAGAGGATGATGCAGCACAATAGAGTAAGTATTTCCCTCAGTTAAGAAACCAAGGTTATCAATCCAGTAGGAGAACCAAGCAACACCACGTAAACAGCACCTGCACACAAAACGCAAACCCTCGCACCCAACGCAAACGAGAGGTTGTCAATCTCTCGATGGCTAAGTAACGAGATTAAAGGTATATGATAGATTGATAGATTGATAATAAAATAAAAGATAAAAATATGCAGCAAATATTTTTGGTATTTTTGTATAAGAAAACAAGATAGATCTTATGATAAAAGTAGACCCGGGGGCCATAGAGTTCACTTGAGGCATCTCTCAAGAAAATAGCATACGGTGGGTAAACAAATTACTGTTGGGCAATTGATAGAAAAGCAAATAATTATGACGCTATCCAAGGCAATGATCATGATATAGGCATCACATCCAAATCAAGTAGACCGACTCCTGCCTGCATCTACTACTATTACTTCACACATCGACCGCTATCCAGCATGCATCTAGTGTATTAAGTCCAAAAGAACGAAGTAATGCATAAAGAACGATGACATGATGTAGTCAAGATAAACGCAAATAAGAATTCATCCCAACTTGTTATCCTTAATGGCAACAATACTTGTGTGTCATTTCCCCTTCTGTCACTAGGATTGAGCACCGCAAGATCGAACCCATTACCGAGCACCTCTTCCCATTGCAAGAAGATCTAATCTAGTTGGCCAAACCAAACCAAAACTTCGGAGAAGAAATACAAGGCTATTCTAGATCATGCATAAAAGAGATCAGAGAAGAACTCAAATAAAACAAGGATAGATCTGATCATAAACTCACAATTCATCGGATCCCAACAAACACACCGCACAAAGTCATTACATCGGATGGATCTCCATGAAGATCATGGAGACCATTGTATTGAGAAACACAAAGAGAGAGAGAGATCCATCTTGTTACTACCTACGGACCCGTAGGTCTATGGTGAACTACTCACGCATCATCGGAGAGGCGGCAAGGTTGATGTAGAGCCCCTCCATGATGAGTTCCCCCTCCGGCGGAGTACCGGAGAAGGCCTCTAGATGGGATCTCGCGAGAACAGAGGCTTGCGGCGGCGGAAAAAGTATTTCATCTACTCCCTTAGGGTTTTTGGAATTCTTCTGAATTTATAGAGGCGGAAGTAGGGCAAAAGGAGGCAGAGGGGGCCCACATGGCACTGGGGCGCCCCCCTGGGGCGCGCCCTGGTGCCATGTGGGGCCCTCTGGAAGCTTCTTCCTTGGCTTCCAAGTTGGCGTTGATCCTTATCTCCAGAAAAAAATCTCCAAAAAGTTTCGGGACGATTTGATCTTATCTGATAGTGATTTTCTATAAAACAAAAATAAGGCAGAAAACAGGAACTGGCACAAGGCACTAAGTTAATAGGTTAGTCCCCAAAAATGATATTAAAATGTATGAAACGATATTAAAAACATCCAAGAATATAATATCATAGCATGGAACAAGCAAAAATAATAGATACGTTGGAGACGTATCAGTGCACATCCCGTTGAATGTGCATAACAACCACTGGATGGTAATGGTGTTTAATTTCGACAAAGAAGAGATTCAAATCCTAAACTCCTTGAAAGATCATTCTGACAAGTCCAAGGAAACTGCTCTTGTAAGCATTATCTTGCTGCCTCTTTACCGTCAGCATGGCACATGAACTCCCAAATCACCGTAACCCTTTGTAAAACTCGTATTATGCTAGGTGGAGTCGATTCAGACCTGCATCGACGAAGCGGTGAAGGATGACTTGGTAACACCAGCTAAGCCCGTCAAAATTATCGAGTGGGACGTAGTACGCTATGACAACATACCACAACAGCAGGACGGGTATGTACGACCTCCTAAATTATTCCTCGCCGACACGTCCAAGTTTACTAAACCTAAACTAAACATTGCAGCCATTCATGTGCGTTGTTCACACTGAAGTACATGTTGACATGGAATGGTGAAGATTTTACTGAGAATTTGGAGCAGGTCAGTCAAACACTATATTTAATTTTGAAATATCTTATGTCTCAATGCTGTGCTGACATATGTGCCGCTTATCAAATTTAGTCACAGATAGAAATTTTCAGCTGGAAAATAGTTTCAAGCATGCTGCGTTCAAATTGCAACGGTCTTCGCCTCGATTCATACAAGTACCCCATAACGGTTAGCAATAAAGCATGGATATTTTATTTTATTCACATGTCTCATGAAATGAACGAATGCACCGATGACTGCTCTACAGAAGGAGGCGTATGAAGCCCGCGTTGCATCGCAACCTAAGGATTCAGAAGACGACGTCTAAGAAATCAACGAAGCTGTTCTGTGCAACAAAACAGACATGTCGAGCTCCCAAAAGGATCCCGACACCCCGAGCTTCCCTAAAAGGCGGAGATCACGTGGACGCCCGAGGAAGATTGTCGATGAAGTGCAAGCTACAAAAACAAAAACTCTTGAAGAGCTGAAACTTAAATTTGACAGCAAGAACATTGCTAAACGCGTGGGTTCGATATCAGCACGAGCACGCAAACCATCACAAGCTATGTTGAGCCCATTCAAGACAAGCAAACGGTAGTGTAGGTATGTACTGGTTAGCACTGTAGTTAGCACTTATGATACATTTTTCATTTATGATTTGGTGATCTTACTTTATCAAGCGTGCATTGACGAGGCGGTGAAAGATGGCTTGCTAACACCAGCTAAGACCATCAAATTTGCCAAGCGGATGAAAGTACGCTATGATAACATACCACAACAGAGCATTCTCTGCTTTTGCAGTACGTACTTTTGCCAATCATGAGCATTCTCTATTTTTGGCAATTAGGGATACATGCTCAGTTCTTTTGCTTGAACTGGCAATAGGTCCTTGGGCCAATCATTTGCATGATGTACTTTTCCCAATTACTAATACAACAAGAGTGCATATCAAAAAGTGGCAATAGGTACTTTTGGCAATCATGTGCATGCTACATTTTTGGCAATAACTAATGCATGCTCAGTTGTTTTGCTTCAAATGGCAGTATGTACTCTTGGCAAACATTTATGTGCTCTACTTTTGGCAGCAACTAATATAAGCTCAGTTATATTGCTATAACTGTCCATACAAATAACTTCACAATCTTTATTTAGAAACATACCAAATTCAGTTGAAGATATAGCATTAGCATCTTCAGTCAGAGACAAAACATGTTTAGTTGAAGATATGTCTAGACCATCTTCAGTTGAGGGAAAACATGCACCACATATCACCATAGTAGAGGTATTAGGCAATGTTCAACGCAATGCGCTTAGGGTACGTGCTTAAAAAAATAAACCATAGTTTAATGAAGCACCAACGCTTATTAGGCCTTGTACAATGATATGTGCTTAAGAAGGTGCTCAGAAAAATAAACCAGGTTTTCTAAAGCACCAGTGCCTATTTCTATAGAAGAGACGCCTAATTAAGCGTCTACCCTGTACAAATAAGCACCGGTACTTAAGGAAAGCCTGGTTTATTTCTCCAAGCACCTCCCCTAAGCACCTTGCATTGTACAAGGCCTTAGACGCTTAATTAGGCGCCTATCATGTACAAATTGGCACTACTGCTTTAGAAATCCAGGTTAATTATTGTAAGCATGTACCTAAGCACGTAGCATTGAAAGTTGGGCATTAAGAGAAATGAGCAATGTAGTACCAAACACTTAAACATAGCAGATTAAACAGTCGCAACCCAAAAGATAAACCGGCGCATCAGTTCAAGCAGTACGGTGGGGCAGAAGTATCAAACAACAACCATAACATAAAAACAGTCTAAAGTGCCCAGTACTGGACCAACAGCAACAACCAAGCAGCGCATCAGATCCTCGGCCTCTTGGCCGGGCAAGGAGGAGGAGGGAGGTGGAACTGCAGATGCCCCTTCGCGTAATTCCTGAGGAAGACACCGAAGGCAGCGTGCTGAGCCCTGACAAGGGGCCGATGCTTCTGCGATCCTCGGCCGACACCGGTGGCATGTTGGATCAGGCTGTCGTAGTCATTTTTTATGTTCTTGCAATAGAAGGGGCAGGCTATGTCAGCATAGAGCTTGTTGGGGCCGCTGCGGTACGGGATGTCCCCATTGCGCAGCCTCCTGAGGATGTAGCGGCTCTTGTTGTCCCTGCTGTCCTTGCTATCATCCACGTCTTCGTCATCTTCCTGTGTATTAGTTGATCCACAGCTAAGTCAGATTAGGAATACCGAAATAGAGCATTTCATACGAGTAGCAAGTACATTCTGAAAGTAGGAATACAAAAATATGATCAATCAGATGATTGACACAACATGTACCTCATGTATTGCATTATATGTTGATGTATTCTTTGTTTTCTTTCTTGTGCTTGTCTTTGCTTTGCATGTGTAGCTGTTTTCCCCTCTAAATAACTACTCCTATTTGTATAATGTAAGTTGAGAATTAACTAAAGGATTCAAGTTTTAGGGTTGGACAAAGCCTTTTACTGCATCCAAGCACATATTTTATTTCATACTGAAAATAGATAATTCCAAAAACAGGATCATTTCTTACCATTTCTTTCAACAATATTTGTATGATCTGGTTTTATCATAAAGAGATACCAGACATTATCTAATTTAAGGATATTCAAACTAGATGAGTACGTACTACCAAGTAAAACTACTGCAGCAACAAAGTAAAGATTGCCCTCACTTGATATTTTGAAGACAACAAAGCATATGAATCATGTCATGAATTATGTACAAAAAAGTGAAATTTTGGATTGAGGTACATCGGGTGCGTACATATGAAATTTTGGATTGAATTACTGATCTTTGTTGATTGAAGTACACAGGGTGCGTACATAAGAAACTCTGGAATGAATTACTGATCTTTGTTAAAGGAGTATTAGTGATTTCAATCAGAAAATGTCTTCACAATCCAGCTGTATGGCTTCATGATTTTCATTAAATAAACAAGTTCTTCTGACAACTAAAAAAATGTACTGTTTCCTAGGTCTCAACAGATTACTAATCAGATTGAAAATAAGATGCATAGTCCACTTCATTATAGGGAAATCATGAACCAGATTGAAAAAGTTTGCATAGTTAAAGTATGGAAGATTCTAGAACAAATGAGAAACATAGTGCTATCAGGTTTGTGCACAGGGAGCATTGTGCTTAAGCTTAGTAATGGAATATTATATATAGTAAGAATGCAAGAGAAAATCTTTTTGCTAAAAATATACTATTGCATGGACTTGACATGCATGATTACTGATGTGGCATAGTTGCATGGATTGATTTTTGCAAGAGAATAACTAAATAGGCTAAGAGAAGAACTAATGGATGTCTGTTGTTAATGGCAGGCAGTGGCCCTAATTTGTTACTACATGCATCACTAGTGACCACATGCATGACTCAATGATGTGGCACGGTTTCATGAATAGCAAAACCAGACAATGGGTTGCCACAATTGAAGAACGGAGCACAGTTTCATGAATAGCAAAACCAGATTATGTGTTGCCATAGTTGAGGAACAGAGCATAGTTGTAACAGGGGTTCTACTGATTTAAACTCTTCATCATTGATACTCTTTTTGATACTAGAGAGGCACACGTGCATTGCACGTAAAAGCAATAGTTAATGTCAATTCTTTCAGAGGCATTTTACATTGCTATGCTACTGTACCAATGGAGTTTTTTCTGTGTGTTTTCTTTAATAAAGTGATAATGTTTATGCATATTATGCATTCATATTCACAAAGTTAAAAAGCATTAGCAATTCATTTAGAAGAAAATAGTTTGCACTGTGAAAGTATCAAAGATTCTAGAACAATGGAGAAACATAGTGCTATGAGGTTTCTGCATAGGGAGCATTGTGCTTAAGCTTATTAATGGAATATTCTAGATAGTACGCATGCTTGGCAAATTTTTTTGTTGTAAATAAGATATCCAATGGCCAACAATGCTCGGATTTGCCATCTTTCAACCGTTGGATTGGCTTCATCCAACAGCAAATATTCAAAGTTGTTCCACACTACATTTTTCAAAAGTTACCATTTATAGAAGCTCAAGCACCGTTGCATGTCAACTTTTCATGTATTTATTACAACTACATAGCAGGCATATTAATCATTGATCCTCTTGTTGACTGTCATTAAATAAACAAATTTGTGTGTACAATTTGATACCTAACAAATCCATAGTTTTGTACACCAGAACTGATTCATAATCAGTTTCAAAATCATATTCTTAGTCATCTTCACACAAAAAAACCACGAATAGAGGGATTTTAGGCCTCCATGAGTACTGTTCCATGCCAACTTTCAGATTGAAGGGGGTTTCCTTCCAAATCTACCAAACAACTTGTGCAAATCCCAACCCTAAGGGAGAGATCCAATCAAACATAACCTATGTGGGCGAAATCTAAACCGTGCTGCATGCAATTTAGGAGAAACCCCCATGGGAGAAAACCCCAAAAACAGAGTAGGAGAAAAGCACAGAACAGAGTAGTACCTCCGAGAGCTCGTCGTCGACCTCCTCCTCGAACTCGACGGCCTCGTCCACATCTTCCTTAGCGGCGAGCGCGGCCTCCTCGTAGTACTTGTCGACGAGCTCTGATACGTCTCCAACGTATCTATTATTTTTTCTTGTTCCATGCTATGATATTTATTATTCTTGGATGTTTTTATTATAATTTTATACATTTTTATATCATTTTTGGGGACTAACCTATTAACTTAGTGCCACGTGCCAGTTCCTGTTTTCTGCCCTATTTTTGTTTTACAGAAAATCAATATCAGATAAGATCGAATCGTCCTGAAACTTTTTGGAGATTTTTTATTGAAGATAAGGATCACCAGGAACTTGGAGGCCAAGGAAGACAAGACTGGAGGGCCCCACATGGCACCAGGGCGCGCCCCAGTGCCATGTGGGCCCCTCCTTGCGCCAATTGACCTACCTCCACCACTATAAATTTAGAAGAATTCCAAAACCCTCAAGGGACTCCACGAAATACTTTTTCCGCCACTGCAAGCCTCTGTTCTCGCGAGATCCCATCTGGAGGCCTTCTCCGGTACTCCGTCGGAGGGGGAATTCATCACGGAGGGGCTCTACATCACCCTTGCCTCCTCTCCGATGATGCGTGAGTAGTTCACCATAGACCTATGGGTCCGTAGGTAGTAGCTAGATGGCTCTCTCTCTCTCTCTTTGTGATTCTCAATACAATGGTCTCCATGATCTTCATGGAGATCCATCCGATGTAATGACTTTGTGCGGTGTGTTTGTTGGGATCCGATGAATTGTGAGTTTATGATCAGATCTATCCTTGTTTTATTTGAGTTCTTTGTTGATCTCTTTTATGCATGATTTAGTATAGCCTTGTATTTCTTCTCCGAAGTTTTGGTTTGGTTTGGCCAACTAGATTAGATCTTCTTGCAATGGGAAGAGGTGCTCGGTAATGGGTTCGATCTTGCGGTGCTCAATCCTAGTGACAGAAGGGGAATTGACACGCAAGTATTGTTGCCATTAAGGATAACAAGTTGGGATGAATTCTTATATGCTTTTATCTTGACTACATCATGTCATCGTTCTTAATGCATTACTTCGTTCTTTTGGACTTAATACACTAGATGCATGCTGGATAGCGGTCGATGTGTGAAGTAATAGTAGTAGATGCAGGCAGGAGTCGGTCTACTTGATTTGGATGTGATGCCTATATCATGATCATTGCCTTGGATATCGTCATAATTATTTGCTTTTCTATCAATTGCCCAACAGTAATTTGTTTACCCACCGTATACTATTTTCTTGAGAGAGATGCCTCTAGTGAACTCTACGGCCCCCGGGTCTACTTTTATCATAAGATCTATCTTGTTTAATTATACAAAAATACCAAAAATACTTACTGCATTTATTTATCTTTTATTTACTTATCAATCTATCATATACCATTTAATCTCATTACTTGACCGCCGAGAGATTGACAACCTCTCGTTTGCGTTGGGTGCGAGGGTTTGCGTTTTGTGTGTAGGTGTTGTTTATGTGGTGTTGCTTGGTTCTCCTACTGGATTGATAACCTTGGTTTCTTAACTGAGGGAAATACTTACTCTACTATGCTGCATCATCCTCTCCTCTTCGGGGATAAAAATCCAACGCAGTCTACAAGTAGCAGGAAGAATTTCTGGCGCCGTTGCCGGGGAGACATCATCAACATTACCAAGTACCTACGCTCTCAACTCTTACCTTTGCATTTACTTTATTTGCCATTTGCCTCTCGTTTTCCTCTCCCCCACTTCTAAAACATTTACAAAAATATTTGCTTCCTCCTTTGCCGTTTTCATTTGCCTTTTTCGTTTGCCTTTTTCTTGTTTGCTATCTTTGTTTGTGTTGCCATGTGCCTTCTATTTGCTTGCATCTTTGCTTGCTAAAAAATTATTGTTATGGATCCTCATCCACTTGCTAATATTTTCAAAAGATCCAATCATGATGAACCAATTGCTAGGGATTTGAGCGCTCTTGAGTATCTCTATGAAGTTTTGCTTTATAAAGTGACTCATGGTAGCTCCTTGATTGAAAAGCATGATTGCAATGATGTTACTATAAATTCTATTAATGTTAATTGTGTGCAAAACCCCAAGCTTGGGGATGATGATTTTGTTATGTCCACTACTCATTGTAATGATCATGATTGGGGTGATGCTTCTTATGATATTGGAAATTTATTTGAGCCTCATGATGATTATGTTTGCAATATTATTAAAAGTGAGTTTGGAGAGGTCATGACTTTAGTTGATGATAATCCCACTATTTTGGAAGAGTATCAACTTTGCATGCATGTGGATCATTTAGAGAATATGTTATGTGATAGTTATATTGTTGAGTTTGATTATGATCCTACATACAATTATTATGATAGAGGAAATTATGATTGTAGGAATTTTCATGTTACTAAGTTACCTCTCTTTGTGTTGAAATTTTTTATGCTTCATTCTTCCTTTTTGCATATGCTAGATGTTGCTTGTCTTGACAATTTATTTTCCTACAAGATGCCTATGCATAGGAAGTATGTTAGACTTAAATGAGTTTGTCACATGTCTTATGATGCTCTCTTTGTATTTCAATTTTTTTATCTTTCATGTGAGCATCCTTGAAATCTCAAGCCTATCTTAATGGCTATAACGATAACGATTGTTGGGAGGCAACCCAACGAATAAAATAATTTTTTGTTTTTCACTTTTTGGTTATGTTATTTTGTTTATCCTTTATTTGCCTCTGTTTTGAGTTGGTTTTTATATTCTAATTAGTGTTTGTGCCAAGTAAGACCTTTGGGATGATGTGGATGCTTGTGAATGCAATTCTGTGAAAAACAGAAACTTTGACGCCCAGTCCAGAAATTTTATAAATTCGTCAGAGAGTCGAATGTGTCTGAATTTTTTACATGTGATTGATATAGAAATTTTCCACGTTGTCCTAATTTTTCAGAATTTTTGGAGTTTCCGAAGTATAGCTTTTTGACAGATTGCTACAGACTGTTCTGTTTTGGACAGATTCTGTTTTTTATTCATTGTTTGCTTGTTTTGATGAAACTATGGATTGTATCGGGGGGTGCAAGCCATGGGAAAGTGAGAACACAGTACCTATAATGAAAAATAAAATTTTAATGGGTTTTGGACAGTACTTATAGTAGTAATTTGTTTGGTTATACTAACGGATCTCACGAAGGTTTTGTTGAGTTTTGTGTGATTGAAGTTTTCAAGTTTTGGGTGTGACGACGATGGATGAAGGAATGAAGAGATGCAAAATCCTAAGCTTGGGGATGCCCAAGGCACCCCAAGGTAATATCCAAGGAGACTCAAGCGTCTAAGCTTGGGGACGCCCCGGAAGGCATCCCCTCTTTCTTCTAACGACTATCGGTAACACACTTGAGGCTATATTTTTATTCATCACATGATATGTGTTTTGCTTGGAGCGTCTTGTATGATATGAGTCTTTGCTTTTTAGTTCGTCACAATCATCACCTCTGAACACATTTGCTTGAGATGGCCTCACGTCATCATAATTTATTAGAATTGCTCTTTGTGCTTCACTTAAATTTGTTGAGCTAGGTGGTTGCTCTAGTGCTTCACTTATATCTTTTGAGCACGGTGGTGCGAATGTTTTGAAGAAACTTGCTCTCTTGTTTCACTCATATCTTTTTGAGAGTGTGAAAATAGTTATGGCAAATTGCACAAGCTATGAGCTTGGTCCCCATGTGATGAATATTCGAGTAGAATAATGAAAACTAGCATACAAAATTTTATGGGACATGAAAAACTTGATTCTTTGCAATAGTTTTGAGATATGTAGATGATGATATGTGAGTTATGTTCATGAGTAATTATGCTCTAGTATGAATGATGATGTTAAGGTTTATGATTCCCTATGCAAGCACGAAAGTCAATAGTTATGCAATGAAGTTACATCCTACTTGTGGTGCATTATTCGGTGTTGGTTATGTTTTATGTATGCATGTGCATCATTATGGTTTCTTAGTTGGTCGCTTCTCAACCTTTATGCTAGCCTCCATTTGCAATAAGTGGGAACTCTACTTGTACATCCATTACCTTAAACTTGTTTTGCCAATTGTGTCCACCATATCTACCTGTATACGGTATTTCAATGACGTCCTAAGTAAATTTGCATGTGCCATCTCTAAAAAACTTCAAAAATAATTTCTCTTTTGTGTGCCCGTATCGCTCATGATGCGGTGAGGGGTGGCCAATGATTCTCATGTTGGATATGTCATTCTCACGATGAGTGTTTATTCACTTGTCATTGCACGAGAGTGTGGCGGTAATAAGGGATGCCCAGTCCCAAAAATAAATTGAATTTCCTTGGAATGTGTTTGTATGGAGGGCACCCGTGAATATGGCTAGCCATGGATTGTGATAAGGAAAGGTGGAAAACAAACTCCTTTGGATGTGCATGGAAAATAAGGGACAAAGTCTCAAAACCATGAAACGATGATGGGGAGCAAAACTTTTATTTTCTGTTTGGGAACCGCCTATGATGTATCCAGTGTGAGAAGTGGTGGGAACCTTAAGTCGTTCTCGTTGACGAGAAAAGCATGCCTCCCAAAATAAAATTTTCATCTCTTTTTAAAACTTGAGCTCTGGCACCTCTGTAAATCAATGCTTCCCTCCGCGAAGGGCCTTTCTATTTACTTTTATGTTGAGTCTCATCCTTCTTATTAAAAGCACCAACTAGGGGGTCATGTGATCATGTGTGTACATGGAGTATGATTGATATTCGAGTGTGTTTCATGAATGGATCAATGATTGAGCATAATGGGCTAGGGATAATTTTCTTTAGCATTATTATTTTGAAAGGCATGGTTATTTGTTAGCATCACTTGAGTATTTATGTCTTCATGTCAAACTATAGACTATTGCTTTGAATCATATAAGTCCTCATGTCTATGCTATGAAAGTAATGTGAAGTATGTTGGGTAGCATTCCACAATCAAAAATATGTTTTATCACTTTCCTACTCGAGGACGAGTAGGAGTTAAGCTTGGGGATGCTTGATACGTCTCCAACGTATCTATTATTTTAGCTTGTTCCATGCTATGATATTATTATTCTTGGATGTTTTTATTATCATTTTATACATTTTTATATCATTTTTGGGGACTAACCTATTAACTTAGTGCCACGTGCCAGTTCCTGTTTTCTGCCCTGTTTTTGTTTTACAGAAAATCAATATCAGATAAGATCGAATCGTCCCGAAACTTTTTGGAGATTTTTTATTGAAGATAAGGATCACCAGGAACTTGGAGGCTAAGGAAGATAAGACTGGAGGGCCCCACATGGCCCCAGGGGGGGCGCCCCAGTGCCATGTGGGCCCCTCCTTGCGCCAATTGACCTACCTCCACCACTATAAATTCAAAATAATTCCAAAACCCTCAAGGGAGTCCACGAAATACTTTTTCCGCCGCCGCAAGCCTCTGTTCTCGCGAGATCCCATCTGGAGGCCTTCTCCGGTACTCCGCCGGAGGGGGAACTCATCACGGAGGGGCTCTACATCACCCTTGCCGCCTCTCCGATGATGTGTGAGTAGTTCACCATAGACCTACGGGTCCGTAGGTAGTTGCTAGATGGCTCTCTCTCTCTTTGTGATTCTCAATACAATGGTCTCCATGATCTTCATGGAGATCCATCCGATGTAATGACTTTGTGCGGTGTGTTTGTTGGGATCCGATGAATTGTGAGTTTATGATCAGATCTATCCTTGTTTTATTTGAGTTCTTTGTTGATCTCTTTTATGCATGATTTAGTATAGCCTTGTATTTCTTCTTTGAAGTTTTGGTTTGGTTTGGCCAACTAGATTAGATCTTCTTGCAATGGGAAGAGGTGCTCAGTAATGGGTTCGATCTTGCGGTGGTCAGTCCTAGTGACAGAAGGGGAATTAACACGCAAGTACTGTTGCCATGAAGGATAACAAGTTGAAATGAATTCTTATATGCTTTTATCTTGACTACATCATGTCATCTTTTTTAATGCATTACTTCGTTCTTTTGGACTTAATACACTAGATGCATGCTGGATAGCGGTCGATGTGTGAAGTAATAGTAGTAGATGCAGGCAGGAGTCGGTCTACTTGATTTGGATGTGATGCCTATATCATGATCATTGCCTTGGATATCGTCATAATTATTTGCTTTTCTATCAATTGCCCAACAGTAATTTGTTTACCCACCGTATGCTATTTTCTTGAGAGAGATGCCTCTAGTGAACTCTACGGCCCCCGGGTCTACTTTTATCATAAGATCTATCTTGTTTACTTATACAAAAATACCAAAAATACTTGCTGCATTTATTTATCTTTTATTTACTTATTAATCTATCAATCTATCATATACCATTTAATCTCGTTACTTGACCGCCGAGAGATTGACAACCTCTCGTTTGCGTTGTGTGCGAGGGTTTGCGTTTTGTGTGTAGGTGTTGTTTACGTGGTGTTGCTTGGTTCTCCTACTGGATTGATAACCTTGGTTTCTTAACTGTGGGAAATACTTACTCTACCGTGCTGCATCATCCTCTCCTCTTCGGGGATAGAAATCCAACGCAGTCTACAAGTAGCAAGCTCTTACTGCTCGCGCTTCCGCTTGGCCCTCTGCTCCTCCAGATCCACCGCCACCTCCTCCTCCACCTTCTCCTCCACCTGCTCCCCGACCGCAGGCTCGACCGCTGCGACGGCGGCCGGAGCAGTCACAGCAGATGGTGCATCGCCACCCGTCGCCGGAACGGCGCCCTCGGCCGCGCCAACCGCGGCGGCAATGACCGCAGCAGGCTTCACCACTGCTTCTACAGTTGCGTCCTTCTCCACCGCCGCGTCTTGACGCCCGGCCTTCATCTTCCGACGACGAAGGGCAAGGAAGATGGTTGCTGGCTCATAGGAGGAGGTAGGGTTTGAGGGGAGAGGAGAGGGTTTTTTCCTGAATTGGGGAAGAAAAGCAAGAGGGGTGGGGGAGTGGGGGAGACGCGGGTGGGGGAGGCAGCCTTTATTTGCCGTGGGTGGACGATTGGAGTTACCGAGGCTAGATGCGTGGCGTCGTGCGCTCATGCACGCCCCCACCGCTTTCCTTTTTTTCTCTACTTTACTTTTTCACCCGTGGAGCACACCAAGTGGCATACTGACATGTGGGTCCCCCATGTCATCCACACACACATAGCGGACCAAAAATAATTCCCGGACGTGCAAATGTTACCAAATTTTTCCTACAGCCTTGTATGAACAGGAGAAGCATCCATGACAAGTTTTGTAACTTTCTGATGTTCCATGGATTTTGTAGCAATTTCGCGATGATAAAACACTCAAATACTTCCCGAACATAAAGCAACGTGCTTTGTTGTCGGAATTGTTTCAAATTTTTGTGTGGGGTATCGTGGTGGGCATGCCAACTTGCCGACAAAATTTGGTGTTCTTGTGAAGATGTCCAAAAAATTACTTTGTTTGGGAGGGAAGGGTCGGTCTCGAATGACGTATTTTCAGACATCCTTAAAATGGATCCAATTTTCTGTCTACAGCCTTGTATCAACATGAGAAGTATCCATGCCAGGTTTGGTAGATTTGTGATGTTGTATGGATTTTCTAGCTATTTCCCGATGATAAAACACTAAAATACTCCCCGGACGTGATGCAACGTGCATTCATTGTCGAAATTGCCTCAAATTTTGTGTGCGATACCGGGGTGGGCATGCCCACTTGCTGGCAAAATTTGGTGTCGTACTGAAGATGACCAAAAATTGGCCTTCTTCATCGGGGGCCGTTTGGGTAGGAGGGAAGGGTCCGTCTCGAAGGACGTTTTTTTTACATGCTTCAAATTTTACCAAATCTTTTGTACAGCCTTGTATGAACATGAGAAGCAATTATGCCAAGTTTGGTAGCTTTCTGATGTTGTATGGATTTTCAAGCTTTTTCAATATGATATGTTAACTTGCTGTTGGTTCCAGATTATATGAAAATGCATTTCTCATACTACTAAAAGTTGATGTCTGAAATTCACAGAATACTTATATGCTAACTACAACAAGGATATGAGATTCAAATGACATTGGTTAACAGAATCTCTAATTTTAAAAGACTATAAACATAAGCTACTCACGCAAATAGTATAAACCGAGCACAAGCGCCACACAAGAACCAGTTTTTAGTGCACTACATATTACATTACCCAAATAGACAAGACATAAAAATAAAGCAGAACATGCTTTTCTCTAGCAAGAGATTGTCTTCAGATGCTTCCAGCATGTCCAGCCTCAAGGATGAACCAGCGTCGGCACCCCTATCCTCCATCCATGCGTAGTACATCTGAAGATCTCCCCCGCAACCTGCTCAACTTCTCTTACGCCCGCCGTCATGCGCCTTCTTTTTTCTTGGTTTTTCTGCAACACATTCCAATCATGTAAATTTTAAGAGCATAATCATATTAACAGGAACACAGAGATCAACCAGCCTCATATTATCAAACAACACTCTAATTCTAAGTTTTCATTAACTCCAGAAAGTAGCATAAATGCCTACTGTCATAAGACTCGTATCACTTTTATACAATTTCCCAATCCACACGGCAACTATATTTTCCATGTTGTCAGGGATGTCATGCATCCCAAAAGAACATTTCATCAGCATCCACAACATCTTTGCGACAGAACCACGGAAAAAAAGATAGTCAACGTCCTCCTCTCTTCGACAAAAAGAGCAATTGCTGTCTCCAAGCCACAACCCTTTTTCTCAAGTTATTCTTGGTGAGGATGGTATGTACCAACACAAGCCAGAAGAAAACTTTCAATCTGGGAGGCATTTTCACTTTCACCCATATTTTTAGCCTTGCAGACCTCTGAGCATTTAACTAGGTCATACTTATTTCAATTAAACCATCCTCTTATTCACCCCAACTGCCCAACCATAAAAAGACATCATATAATAGGGAATACCAGTTAGGAATGTTTAAATCAAAGTGATTCTGCTAGCACTGCCCAACAATCTACCCTGCCAAGTACCACATTTTCTATTCAGGAGGCTTATTTTTTTTATCATTATGAAGCCTAAAATATTTTTAAGGGAGATCACCTACAGGGCAGGTGAATATCTTACAATATTACATTTTATTTTTTGCAGCCTCCCCAGTATACATAAATATGAGCAACACATCTATATGGCAAGTATTAATGAAACAGGGTGAAACACAGATTAACAGCATCAGGCATATTTTCAACTACTCAAACAATACAACAACAAAGACTTTGGTCCCAAACAAGTTGTGGTAGGCTATCAACTGCTCAAACAATCAGTAAACAAAATGAGAAAATCATGCAAATGACATGTACATGCGGTACACAGTGAGTAATAAAAGAACTACATGAGATGTAACCTAAATCATGAAATTACTGACATCTCTAGGTTTGAAATTTTGCAACAAAAAATTGTGGCCTAACATGAAAGTTGCCTTATTTCATGATTTGTTATACTACCATCAATGGCATAAACATTGGCAATCATATTGATGCTTCTTTGAGATATATCATTACTATAATGTGGATTTAACTAATATGGTATGCATTAGTACATACGTGCATTAGCCGAAATTGCACTACTGAAATAGTTCAGTGGCTACCTGTCTGTACTGAAACTGCACTACTGAAATATTTCAGTGTGTACCTGGGTGTACTGAAACTGCAGTACTGAAATATTTCAGTGTCTACCAGTGTGTACTGAAATTGAAGTACTGAAATATTTCAGTGTCTACCAGTGTGTACTGAAATTGAAGTACTAAAATATTTCAGTGCCTACCAGTGTTTACTGAAAATGAAGTACTGAAATATTTCAGTCTCTACCAGTGTGTACTGAAAATGAACTACTGAAATATTTCAGAATGTACAACTGTCTACTGATCTTGCAGTACTCAAATATTTCAGTGTCTACCCAGATTCTACCACTCTAAAACTGTCTACTGAACTTGTGTACTGAACTTGCAGTAGTGAAATGTAATTTATTCTTTGCAACTAACTAAGCTGCCATCCAGAGGCTATGGATTGGAGTACACGCGCACTGGAATACATAGAAGAACACTAAAAAGAAAGGGAGAATACATGCAGCAAGAACAGATTGCAGAGAATCAAATTAACCAAGTGGCAAGTAATGACATACAAATCAAGAATCTTACCCTAAACAACGCTACTGCCGCCGTTCAGACGAGGAGAGCGGCGAGGGAAGCATGGAGAATGGCGGGGAAGCGACGTCGCGACCACTGTCCTCCTCCTCTTGCGTTTCGGAGTCTCCGGTGACTCGGTTGGAGGCTGCACAATCTGCAACGGCACCTCGTGCACGGTGGTGTTACACCCAATATGCGATCCTATTCTCAAGGAACTCGGAGGCCCCACCAAGAGTAGAACCGCATATTGGATACGCTCGCAAGGTGGATACCATTACATCGTACCACATACATAATGGATGGAGATACATATAAATACTGACAATCATCTCATTAATACAACAATACGTATCAACATCATACAGAAGAAGCAGCATCCGACTACGGATAAAATCAAACGAAAGACGAACAACATCCACCCTGCTAGCCCAGGCTGCCGACCAGGAACCTATCCCGAGATCAACGAAGAAGAAGAAGCAGAAGAAGAACTCCAAAAGCAAAATTTATCATAAGATCTATCTTGTTTTCTTATACAAAAATACCAAAAATATTTGCTGCATATTTTTTATCTTTTATTTATTTATCAATCTATCATATACCTTTAATCTCGTTACTTAGCCATCGAGAGATTGACAACCTCTCGTTTGCGTTGGGTGCGAAGGTTTGCATTTTGTGTGCAGGTGCTGTTTACGTGGTGTTGCGTGGTTCTCCTACTGGATTGATAACCTTGGTTTCTTAACTAAGGGAAATACTTACTCTACTGTGCTGCATCATCCTCTCCTCTTCGGGGATAAAAATCCAACGCAGTCTACAAGTAGCAGGCGTCACAACTCTCCTCCACTAATAGAAGATCTGGCCCCGAGATCTTATCAAGGCAACGAAATATGAAGAGGAAGAGAAAGAGGAAAAGGAAGAGGTAAAACTAAGTTGCTTCTTAGACAAATGAGTGAATCCAACAAACCTCGAAGGTGTTGAACAACTTGAGAGAAAGGATACCACAGAGATGAACGAAGTAGAAAACACTTCATAGAAAAGAGAAGAAGGAACACCACGAGAACCTTGGAGGTATCCAAGGCATGACTGAAGAGCTCAAGGGACAAGGAAGAACATGTAACCACTCTGGTTGAAACGAGATAGGCATGGAATGAGAATGAAAGACTTCGGACAACACTCTAGTAGAAAAGAGAAACAAAGCTTGATAAGATGAAAGAGCTTGAAAAGAGGACACAACACTTAGATAAAATGGATAATCAAGGAAAGAACATGATCTTGATAAAATGAGATGATGGTCAAAGAGAGCAATATCATAGTGACTCCGGAACAAAATTATAGAAGCGATCGTTGGATAGAAAAGAACGGAGAAGAAAAAGACAACTTATCTCACAATTGAATTTGAAAAACATGCTTACCAAGAAGGATTGAATGGAGTTGTTGGAAAAATTAACAACGAAAAGAATAAGCTTGTTATGGGCTTATGGAGAACATCTCAACATTTTGAGGTGAAAACCTGCCACTAACGGAAAGAATTTGTTTGCTTGAGACCAATGAAGAGATGAAAAACTCTTTCATCGAGAAGAGAAGGAGAACTTGGATCACTGATAATCACCACAAATAGCAACAATCCTTCAGAAAGGCTTTAGGTGAAATTTACACCAAGATAGCTCCGAGGAAGAAATGATGGGTTGAGACGATCTCATGCTCGAAGAAATTGATGGGTTTACATCTCTCATTCTTGACAACTTGTGAATCATGAAACACGAAGGGGCATTGTCAAGAAAGACATAACACCACCTCAAAAGACAATGTAGACAGGATATACACTTTGAAATTTAAGACAAAGAATATTTGAGCTCCTCCAACAAGAATCTTGAAGAATACTTCGAGAATGAATTAAATCTTTGATGAAACACCATGAAGAACTCCGGTAATCAAAATGATTATAGAAACGAAGGTTGAAAAGAACAAGATGAGGCCATGCAATGATTTAGATGGAGCTTCGGGATGAAACAACCTCGAAAAACATGGAACTCCAGAAAAGAAAGATGAACAAATTTGAACTACGAAATTGATATCACGAATGAACTCCGGAAGAAGGCATTAAATCACCTCGATGAAATAAGAATAAGAACTGCGTTATGCTTATCCTCATCAAATTAAATTGATGACAAACAACAGATTTGGCATGCCACTTATTCTTCTTGAAAAGATTGAAGAGAGATATAGTGCCAACTTGGGAAGGTCTTCAAGGAACCACCGGTAAGATTGGAATGAATGAATGAATTGATACGATGACAAACGAAGAGGAATCTTGAACGAACCACCGTAAGAATTGAAAACGAACGAGGAAAAGAGAATGAATCGCCGGGAAGGATTAGAAAACAAATGAAGATATTTGAGGGAATATACATACAAGAGAACGGAGAGATCACGAGTTGACTAAAGAATACTTGAATGATGCACCGGAAGAATTTGAGAACGAGAGATGAATGTTGAGAATGAAGAATTCTTGTGGAATGATGGTCTCCAGAGAATTGAAAATGGAAAGAACTCATGAAATGCTCTGGATGGGTATGAAAAGAATTATCACAACCGAAAATAATTGTGAAGATGGCATGAAGCGAGAACCACGAATCTTCAAGAGAATGGATGAGGGAAAACTTTCTTCGATCTTGAAATGTCGAGAAAGACGATGAGAGGCACCATGAAGAGTTTATGAGATACTCTGGAATAAGGAAGAATAGAAAGGTTAAGCCAAAGATGAAAAGAATTTCAAAGCGAACTTGGAGAGGCGATTGACCGATGAGAAATTCATTCTTACGTCGAACTTTGAAAGAATTTGGGAATAACTCCGGAAAAATTAGAAGAGTCAGGTAAGATCCTGGGAAAAGACCTGTGGGTTAGGGCCCACTGAAAAGAAACACCGTTGGAACAATTGCTTGAAATAGAGATTGCACCGGTTGATTAAATGGCTTGGAAGAGGTAACAACCTCGAAATAGAACGAATGGATCTTGAATGGAAAGATGAATCTTCTGAGATATCTTCAACACTCCAGAACAAATGAATAACCAGAGGTGAAAGATTAAGAGGTGCACCGGCATGGGAAAAGCATTTGAAAACGAGGAAATAGATATGATCAACAACGCTTGAATTTAGTCCACCGCATAAGAAAACGACAACGAAGAATGATGAACTTGTAGCTCCTGAGCATCTTCACGAGAAATCACTGGTTAAGAATATTGAAGGAAAAGAATGGAGAGACTTAACGTGAATTAAATGATACTTGATTTGAGAATTCCGCAAAGAAAAAGTGGTGGGAGGGTGGGGAAAACAAAGAGAACTTCGGATGGATGAAATGAACTTCGTTGAGAAAAGTAGGAATTGATCTTGCAAATATTGAAAGGATTGGATAACTTGAAGAGAAGCACGCCAGTTGAAAAGAATTTACATGGAGGATAGCGATCCCATAGAAATATGAGAACACCGCTTATGAAAGGTATGGAATCAACACTTGACTACGAAGCAACTCGAATACCACAACAAAACAAAACAGGGATTTGGCTTGCAGAATAAGCCAGAACAAACATATGATAGAGATTTCGTCCGAAATTTTTGTGATGGGGCCCCCACGGGCACGATGTTATGGCGGTCATCATGTACAAGGCAGTGTACATGACTTACGAAGCGTCCCCGAGCCGTAGCAAGCTACAAGGGCTCTTTAAGACACAACGAGACCACAGTAAGAACGACCGTGAAGGGGCGGATCACTAGACGTCGGGCCCCAATCTCGTATCATGCATCTGTCGGAAAGATTTCCTAGGTAGCTACATGAATTCCCACCTAAGAACTCCCGACATTCTTGGTTATGCAATCCGGTGCAACGATACAAGGAGCAAAATATCAACACACAACTCCTAGCAGAATTCTACGCACCAATGTACCGCCTCCATCAACACATAAACGAGAATCTCGGAAATTGTGTACCTCAGACCTTCGGAAAGCACATCCGCTACTTGCCGTGGCAATACATCTGAGCGCTCTCCCCAGTACTTGGTGGCGTCAAACTACTCTCACCACAAACAAGACAGAAGAGACTTTTCGATGTCGGTGTCCTCTGGTATTCCCGAATTGAAATGATAGCGAATGTGACGTGAAACTCCTTGGAGCTCAACTCCCCGGGACACTGCCACAACCCCTAAATGTCAGGAGGCACCAAGGCAGAGTTCCCGTCACAACGACATCATAACGATTCCAAAATACCCGCGTGATCCTAAAAAATTTTGAGTGAAAATGGGTAGAAGAGTGAAAACACCTACGTCACGAATCCTCACCAGAGCGAAGAAGGGGATAAGGAGTAAAAAGAATTCCTACACTCCGATATATAACTAAGACTCAAAATAGTTTTTTTTCTAGACTCGTCAGCGGTTCGATCAATCAAGGGGGCTCCTATGGTCGGTCGAGGCTCTGATACCAACTTTGTCACACCCAATATGCGATCCTATTCTAGAGGAACTCGGAGGCCCCACCAAGAGTAGAACTGCATATTGGATACGCTCGCAAGGTGGATATCGTTACATCGTACCACATACATAATGGATGGAGATACATATAAATACTGACAATCATCTCATTAATACAACAATACGTATCAACATCATACAGAAGAAGCAGCATTCGACTACGGATAAAATCAAACCAAAGACGAACAACATCCACCCTGCTAGCCCAGGCTGCCGACCAGGAACCTATCCCGAGATCGACGAAGAAGAAGAAGCAGAAGAAGAACTCCAAAAGCAAAACGCATCGCTCTCACATCACGTCATCGCATTACCTGTACCTGCATCTGTTGTTGTAGTAATCTGTGAGCCACGAGGACTCAGCAATCCCATAACCATGGGTATCAAGACTAGCAAAGCTTAATGGGTGTGGAAGGGGTAAGGTGGTGAGGTTGCAGCAAGCACTAAGCATTATATGGTGGCTAACTTACGAGTACAAGAATAAGGAGAGCAACTACGCATAACGGTCGCAATCTACAAATGATCACTAAGTGACCTGAACGCCTACTTACGAGTCAAACATAACCCCACCATGTTCTCTTCTCGAACTTCCTCGAAAAGAGACGGTCACGGTTACGCACACGGTTGGTGTATTTTAATTAGGATTTAATGTCAAGTTATCTACAACCGGAGGTTATAAATGTCCAAGTACCACATAACCGTGGGCACGGCTTCGTGTAAGATTTAACCCTGCAGGGGTGTTCCAACCTGGCCCATCACAAGCCGACACAAGCTGCGGTGGAAATACCTCAACCTCAAGAAAACCCGATCAACCTCGAGTCAGCCTGAAGTATCCTCGAAATCCCGGTGCACAAGACATTTCGACGGTGGTAACACAAGTCCAGCAAGACCTCCCAAAGTGTCGACACCCTGATAGGAGCCTTGCGTATCTCGTTCTCAGGACACTACGGATAAGCGACGCGTGCAGGTTAAACCAGTGTCCCGAGTTGCCAAGGGATGGCCCCGCACAGTGCTCTAGTTTTGGACCAGCACCATCAGCACTGGCCCCTGTATTATGTTGAAAAGAATCCACGGGTTCATGACGCCCTATGCCAATGAATTATTTAGTTCAGTATTATTATGTTGGCAAATGTTAAAACCAAAGTTGGGTCTTGCTGGAAGTGGTTATTCAAAGCGAACAGTCAAGAGGGTCCCATTCCCCTGAACGTGTTAGGAACGATAAACAAGGATCATAACACCAGCATTACAGAAACTAGGACGGCATGAGTGGAACAAAACACCAGGCAAAAGGCCGAGCCTTCCACCCATAACCAAGTATATAGATGCATTAATTAAATAATAGATATTGTGATATCCCATGATATCCATGTCCCAACATGGAACAACCTGCAACTGCACCTGCAACTAGCAACGCTATAAGAAAGGGGCTGAGCAAAGCGGTAACATAGCCAAACAACGGTTTGCTGGGATGTGGAGGTTAGAGGTTGTATCATGGCATATGGGAGGCTGACAGACAAGTAGTAGGAAGCGCGACATAACGATAGCAACGAGATAACTAGCAAGCAAAGATAGTAGAGATATCCAAGGTTATGGTCATCTTGCCTGGAATCCCACTCGGTAGAAGATCGAGTCCATGAAGAAGACGAACCAATCGTAGTCGAACGAATCCTCACACTCCGCAACGAAACCGGAACTATCGAGAAGAGGCACAACCGGAAAGAAACAAACAACATGGTAAAAAACCCAAACATACATAAACATGGCACGATGCACAACCAAGTATGATGCATGTCTAGTTAAAGAGGTATGGCATGGCAAAATGCACAAGCAACACTACATATTAAGTGAAGCTCAAAACTCCGCAATAATTATTTAGTTCACTCTCGTTTTAGCTACACATCAATATTAAATGTTGGTTAACATGGCAATAGGTGAAGCAAAGATAAACTATCTATCTAGGTAATTTAAATGAGGCCGGAAACAACAACAACAATTTCGGAAAAATCCCCATATGCGATTTTTGAATTTGGTACTGTTCTGCCTAAACACAATATAAAGTTGTTAAACAGAAAAAGTAAGTGCACAATGACAATCTACACATTTTTCCACCCTATTTACATATAAAGTTTATTTAATTCGGAGCTACGGTTATTTAGTTACGAAATAAACCATTTTAGCATGTCATTTAGCAAATTAAATGCAAACAACATTTTAAATGTTTTTTAACATGTGGGAGAGTTGCATATGATGAATCTACATGAAATTCTAAGCATTTTACATATATAAACTATTTTAATCCGATGCACAGTTATTAAGTTATTATATGCACGAAGTGAGGGGTTTTTCTGTAAAACTGGAATTATGTGGATAATAGGGAAATTCCACAGACGGAAAAAATTAAACCACGCGGGCCAAATCTGAGGCGGACTGGGCCTCACCAGAGGGGCTCAGCCCATGCGGTGGAGAGGAAGGCCGGCAGGGGGCGCGCTGGGCCGAAGCAAGGCTGGGCCTGGGCGTGAAGACCGGGGTCAACGCGTGCGCGCCTCCTCTGATCGAGCGACGACGCAGCGACGACAGGAGGAAGCAGGCGGGGCTGATGCAGGGGGGAGCTGAGGCCGCGGCTGCGGGTGCTGGATCCATGGCGCGGACGCGGCCCATGCGTCAACAGAGGAAGCCGGCTGGCGCGATGTAGAAGGAGGCAACGCGAGCAGGGGTGTTCTCCGGCCGGTTCAAGTCGGCAGGGGCGGCGCGAAGCTCCATGGCGACTCCTGTGGAGAACACACAGCGAGAAGGGAGAGAGATCAGAGAACGGGAGGAAGAAGGAAGCCAGGGAAGGAAGGAAAAAGGGGGCGCGGTGAGGCTGGCCTGGCGACGGCTTTGCTGCTGCTGTTCGGATCGATGCAGGGGGGGGCTCGAGCGAGAGGCGCCAAAGGGGCTGCGGTGGCCGGCTGGTGCGGTCCTGGACGGCCAGAGGCTAGAGAGGGACTGGATCCAGGGCAGATCGAAGGTTGGGGAGGTCCTGGCGACCCGCGGTGAGCACGGGCTCGGGGCGGAGGAGCTCCTTGGCCGGCCATGGCCTCCTTCGGTTCCCTGTCCAAAGCAAGAGAGAGAGAGAGAGAGAGAGAGAGAGAGAGAGCGTTGAGAGAGAGAGAGAGAGAGAAAAGAAAACGGGGAAAAGAAACGGGCGGAGGAGAGGGAGGTAGCCTGGTGGAGGTGGTCGCCGGCGGCGGCACTCCGACGGCCGGGCGAGGAGGCAGGGAGGAGGGGTCGGGCGGCGCTCGGGGCCCTGCTGGTCCGGATCAAGCGAGGCGGCTCGGGAGGATCAGCGCACTGGACGGCGGCGTGGGGATCCAGAAGAATTTTTGCTGGAGGCTGTGGGTTGGCTCGGTGGGGAATTCGAGAGAGTGTGGTCGCAGCTGGTGGATTTTGGACTGGGGAGGATCCCGAGGTAGGAGGTGGAGTGGCGGCGGCGACGGGACAGGAGTCCTAATTTTTAGTGTTTCCCTATATTTGGACTAGATGTGTGTATATATATATAGGGATGGTAGATGAATTGGGGTAGATACGAAGCCTCCGATCGTAATCGAACGACCAAGAATAAATAGGTTAGGGAAGTTTAATTAAGAAACCGAAGATGTTTGGGGATGTTTGGGAATGATCCAGATCCACCGATCACGACTGCCCGGTTCGGGTCCGGGGCGGTTTTCGGACGCGCGCGCGAGGATGTCTGAGAGAGGTCAACGAAGACAACGGGTCTAAGAAAAGGTCAACGGAAAAATAAGGCCAACATTCACCTCCTCGAGAGAAGTGACAAACTACGAACGGCGACAAGGAGAGACAACAACTAAGAACCGATGCAAGTTTTGAAAAAACATCCGGATGCAATGCAAATGATGACATGGCAAAGTGCAACACGCAAGCGGATGACATGGCAACAACGACGAATAAACGGAAGACATCTGGCGCGTCGGTCTCGGGGCATCACAGGTGGCTTCCTGATCCTCTGAATGCTCTACCCTGGATCTGAACGCCCACCACCTCCGCCTGACCCACTCGTTGGGTGAATCCGTCTGCTCCATCGCCCAGAGGAGGATCTCCATGTATTGCATCGGTTGTGCGAGGGGGGGGGGAGCTTTTTCTTCTCTATCTTCGTCATTTCCTTGAGAGTGGCCATCGCCGTCCAACACGTCTGCCGTGTGTTGTCAAACCAAGAACGGATCTCGCTCAACCTGGCCGTCTTGACCGGGTCGCCGCCGGCGATGGCCATCATGTCCACGTCCTCCATCAATCTGCTACACTCGCCGGCTTTGGAAGAGTAGAGGAGAGGAGCGACGGTGGCTTTGGGAGAGGAGAAGAGGTGGTTTTCCAATGGAGAAGATGGAGACGAGAGGCGGTTTTGTGGACAAGAGGGAGAGGAGCGGACAGCGGTGGTTTTAGATTGGACGAGAGGGACGGCGAACCGATGACTAATTTACCCTTCCATTAAGAAGCGACCCCACACAAACCCGAGTACTAACCTCACAAGTTTTAGTACTTTCGTGTACTTTCGTGCGAGTACTATCCAGTACTAGCTATTTCTCTTCCGTTAGATCGAGACCAACGGACGGTTACAAATAATGCCAACTACCCTAAAACTTGTATTTAGAAACGGAGGGAGTATTTTCTAGGTTATGGTAGATGAGCTTTCAATCATGGTTGTTACAAACTTTTGTATAGTATTATACAGAGTTAAAGAATGTTTTGGCTGACTTATGTACAAATACGCCCATGACGTCCGTGTTGGATTTGACATGTCAACTAACAATATTGTCCCCTACCTCAAGAGCGAAGACTCAATTTTGTCTAGGCGTACGCCAAGGCGCGTATTCTATACAGTAGCGCAAGCTTGCACAAAGTCAACTGCGCCGTCGATCGATCCAATTCCTCGAATTAAAAGCTGGTTATATACTCCATTTGCCACGAGTTTCTTATCCGGCCGGCTCGATTCAAAAATGTTGGCCGGTCAGCCAAGCCTTGCCTCATCATACAAGAGCTAGGTAGCTGCGGATCAGTGAGTCTAGCTCGAGACCGAAACCATTACTTTCCATCCATCCACCACAATGGCGGTGGCGTCGACTCTGCCTGGGCAGCTTGTGGTGGCGGCCGCTCTTCTTGCGCTGTCCGTGGCCATCACGGCATCGGCGTCGGCGTCCCCTGCGCCTGCGAACCGGAGCAGCTGCTACAAGCATCTATTCAGCTTCGGCGACTCTCTGATCGACACCGGCAACTCAATAGTCAACTCCACTCCGCCGGGCCCCGTTCTAAAGTTGCCCTACGGCGAGACCTTCTTTGGCCGCCCCACCGGCCGCTGGTCCTATGGCCGCCTCGTCGTCGACTTCATCGGTAAGTGCTTCGAGGGCGGTCAACATCTTAGTACGCATTTTTTTTCGAGTAGAAGGGATTTCTCTTCGATTTCATTGACGCAAAGGCAAGTAGAAGTCTGGTTACATCTTAGTAATTGGCACGTGCAGTGGAGAGGCTGGGGTTCCCGTA
This sequence comes from Elymus sibiricus, assembly GCA_039707655.1. NCBI lineage: Eukaryota > Viridiplantae > Streptophyta > Magnoliopsida > Poales > Poaceae > Elymus > Elymus sibiricus. The sequence goes on along the minus strand of CM077666.1, from coordinate 128,005,677 downwards.
CTGGCCGGCGTACCTGCAGGCGGCTGCCGGGAAGTCGCCGGCGGAGGAGTTCCGGTACGGCGCCAATTTCGCGGTGACGGCCGTCACTGCGTTGAGCCAGGATTTCTTCATTAAGAAGAACCTCAGCGTTGACCTTCGTCCACGGATCCCCTTTTACTCCTTGGGCGTCCAGATCGGCTGGTTCAAGAAAGTGCTCGCCGCGCTCGCCTCCACGGACCAAGGTAACGTGTAGCTAGAACAAAATCTGTGGCATGCGTGGCGCCATGGCTACCCAAACGCACTGACCATGGACGTATGCAGAGAGGAAGGAGGTGATGGAGAGCTCGCTGTTCCTGGTGGGGGAGATCGGCGTCAACGACTACCACCACCCCTTCTTGCAGAACAAGACGCTCGAATGGGTCAGGCCCCTCGTGCCCAAGGTCATCAGCTCCATCGCTCTGTCCATCAAGGCTCTGATCGAGCTGGGCGCCAAGACCATGTACGTGCCGGGCATCTTCCCGCTGGGGTGCACCCCGCAGTACCTCGTACTCTTCCCCGGCGACGACCGCGACCCTGCCACGGGCTGCCTCCGGTGGCTCAACGACCTCATCCTCGTCCACAACCACATGTTGAAAGCCAGGCTCGGCGAGCTACGCCGCGGCAACCCCGGCGTGTCCATCACCTACGTCGACTCCTACGACAACGTCCTCGGCCTCGTCACCAAGCCGGCGGAGAACGGGTTCGCGGTGGAAACGGTGCTGGAGGCATGCTACCCTCTCTTAAGCCTCGGGCCGGCGGCGGCTGTGTCGTGCTCGGACCCGTCGAGGTATGTGTCGTTCGACGGCCTGCACATGACCGAGGCAGCGTACAAGATCATGGCCCGCGGTGTGCTCGACGGCCCGTTCGCCACGCCGCCTATCATGTCCACATGCAACCACACCTGCTAGACTTATTTCTCAAAAAAAAAAAAAAAACTGCTAGACCTGCGTGCGTGCACCCTAAAAACAAGCTAACGCGCGCTTCGTCGCGTCATTTTTCACCCGTGGTATTAACTTTTTTTAATCTCTCATGTTATTGCAGTTGGTTATTTCATTTTGGTTCATCTATGTTGGCTTGGGTTTTAGTTATGTTTTGATGGTGTGTTTTTTCCTTCGTATATTGCGTTCGACTGTTGTCGAAGGCTGTATTTGTTATGAGAGGCGAGTGGAGTTGATCGATATGTGGTTGTGGTGTCTTTGCACGTTTCGACATTGGTGTCAGCGAGTGGTGGTTGTGCAATCCCCTTGGGAGCTCTCATTCCATGTTTTGATTATGAAATTGCCGCTACAACACTCACATGAGCCGCCCAGTGAAACCTTGCTCGCTCAACTCGGCTCCGTGCTCGGTTCGCTTAGCTTTTTTCCAGCTTGCTTCACTGCTAGCTTAGAATAAAAAATAACTCCCAAGTGATTCCACATGGGTGGCAGTCCGGCGGGCTCCATGGTGGTGGTGGTGGCTACCAGTCTTGGTCGTGTGGGCGGCAAGAGGTGTAGCGGAGGGTGGCTCGGGCGGTCGTTTTGTCTTGGCAGTGACGGCGCCCCGATCCTGATCTGGGGAGCTGGTCTTGTCACGCTTTTCCTGAAGACCTCGTGGTGGTGCGGGGGAGCTACCGATTGAAAGCTCCATGCTTTTTGGCGCCGACGACGGCGCAGCTTGCCGGCGTCGCTTTCTTCCCGAAGACGTTTTCGAGGTGCTCCTATCCATGTCAGGGTTCCGGGTGAGGACCCATGTCCATTCTGGACTCGGCAGCGGTGACCCTTTGCGCCGTTGTCCCTCCTGAGGGCTTTCTGTTGCGGAGCTTAGGTATGTTAGGGCGTAGTGCGGCATTGCACTTAGTTCTTCCTATATTCTTTTCCGGTAGTGTGTGTGATCCGGTTATCCTGGGATCGACATTTTATGGGGGGCATCTCACCATCTTCTATCGTTCGGTCGTGCACTTTGTGGATGTTGCTTCGTATATAAAGCGGGCCGAAAGCTTGTTTCAAGAGTAGTGCTAACAGAGCTAAAGAATGTTTTGGCTGACTTATGTACAATACGCCCATGATGTATGTGTTTGATTTGACATGTCAACAAAGTATTCTCCCCTATAGGCACACGTCAAGATTCAATTTTCATTTGTCTATAGTCTATAGGCATACGACAAGGGCACGCATCCTATATCCTATATTTTTTATTTCTAAATAGCTATAATCCACTGCCTATTTTTTTAGACATGCTACATAAGCAAGTCATGGATGTAAGTCATAAATTATATTGTTTTTTGCATTACTCTCTATGCATGGAGCGCACCACATCATCAATTCATGCATCTTAGTCTTAAGTTACTTTTTGCATTAGATTTTGTATTGGCAGTATGTGTTGGGGATTGCAACATACATATGTAGTTCATCATTCATAATTTTGACATTCTTTTAACTATAATTTATTTCTCTCTTTTTTATACCCTTTGTATTTTATTTTTATTTTCTAAGCTTACATTTGCTTCCTATTAGGTTTAGATGTTTTAAGCAACATTTATGCATTTTTTAGTAAGGTTCCCATGGCAATGCGCGGGGCATCGCTTCTTAAAAAGTTCATTCTCACTACAAAAAAATTCTCTCAACATGTAGTCTACCACCTCACCAAGTTATCCACCACATTCACTACCTTTAATTCTTACAACATGCACCCTCCCACCTCACCAAGTCATACATGTCAGCCACATCATAATTAGTCACGTAATTATCCACGCCATGCATCTTAGACAAACTCATGTCATTAGCATGTCATCCTATTCATGTGGTAGACATTGATGGTTAAGATGGATTAAAAAGTGAAAATATGAATTGAAGAAGGCAATAGATGCATATAAGTATTAGCTGATGTGTCGTCTATTCATAAAGAGAAAAATTCACTAGAGGTTCTCGTACTCGTCGCGTTGGCCAATTTAGTCCTCGTAGTTATAAATACCCGAAATATGACCACTAAATTTGTCTCAGGGGTTCACATACGGTCCAATGTACGATTTCTTATACATACGTGCTGATTTGGCAGTTGACTGGCTTGTCCACGCGTGCGTTGACTGCCAACTCATCAGTTGGTCGGAACGAATCAATACGAAGGAATGCGGGTTTTTTTTTTGCAAAAACGCCAGGGAATAAAACAGCAGCCCAACTGGTCGGAGAAGAGGCATTGCAGGCAGAGTTAAGGGGATGCCTCAGGATCGGCGCCGTCGCCCGCGCCCGCGCTCCCACCCGTGCTGGAGGCCGGCGCAATGGAGCCCGAGGAGGCCGCCGCCAGGAAGCGCTACGAGGCGCTGATGCAGGTGTGGGCCAAGGAGCTCAAGGGCAAGGGCAAGGGCGCCTGGTATTGGGGCCACCTCGAGCCCGTCCTCGTGCCGCCGCCGGCCTGCGGGCGCCCCCGCCGGGGCCCGGGGATGCCCGCGCCGAGGCAGGTGCTCTCCGGTGGCAGGGCGACCTCGCCCCGCTCGCCATGCTGGAGGACAGCGTCAAGTGCCTCAAGTCGCCCTCGGCGTCGCCCGGTGCGATGCTTCCGCGGCCGCAGGCCGAGGCGCGCTCTCGCTGCTCGCCGACTGGTTCCTCGAGTCGTCCGGCAGCGCGTCCCTCTACGCGGTCGAGCACCCGAAGCTGAAGAACTCCCTGCGTCAGGTCGGGCTGCCGGAGATATCGCGGGCCGACCTCGCCGGCGCGCGCCTCGACTCGCGCTTCGCTGAGGCCTGCGCCGACACTGCCGCGCGCTTCCGCGAGACGCGTTTCTTCCAGCTCGCGCTGACGGTCTGCGCGAGCAGGTGATCACCCTCTCTGTCAACCTCCCGAACGACACGTCCGTGTTCCACCGCACCGTGCCCATGCCTGCGTCGGGGGTCGGCGTCCCCTGACTACGACCAGGAGCTGATGCTGGAAATTGTATCAGATTTTTCAATATTTTAGTGAGCTTTGGGAAGTAATAACCGTACGATTCACCAACCCTCCTCACGGCAATTGCTTGAATGATCATGGTATTAAGCTAAACCATAAAAATATGTACCTCACTTGTTCAAGGGTTATATTCGAATACAGTTTTTAAAAATCCAGATTTGCTGATTGTGTTGGTTAGGAAACTGAAACCTCAGGTGGTTGTTCCTGGCATTAGTTGCTCGTTTCGAGGCTATCAACAGTGCTGCCTTCGTGAGCGTACTAAGCTGCGCAACAGAAGATATGGGTTCCCAGTTGTTCCTAGATACTTCAGAGCAACTGGGTCGACCCACATCACACTGAAATACACTTTCAGAAAACTGTTGGTTCAGAGATAAAGGTTGGTGGTTCAGAGAAATTCAGTGTTTGGCATGCGTGCTCTCCTTTTTGTTGTCCATATCTGATTCCGTGCGATGAGCACACACTCGAGAGCTGTGGTTGGGATGTGGCCAGGACGCCAGGTGCCACGGTGGTATTTAGATGCTGGCGAAACCGACGGCATACATCGGCAAATCGTTCAGGGTGGACGGTTTCGAAGGATAGCTCAATGGCTGCAACATCAGGGAAACCCTACTTAGATACAGTGGACTCTGCATAAGCAGCAACAAATGGACCAGGATACTGAACTACTGCCGGTTCAGTGTTTTAGTTGAGAGTTGGCAATTTCGACCGGGGGGTGACTCCATAACCCGGTTCAGAGAGCTCGTTCTGTAAGAACTGAGATATCGGCTAGGCTCAGCTGCCTCTTCTCCAGCGGGATACCGTCTAGCCTCGCCAGCTGCCGTCGCTGGTGTTTCTATGGCTGTTAAATAACAAGCTCACCGGAGCGCTTCCGGCGGAGCTTGGGATGCACTCCCCGTCTCTGAGAGACCAACAGTGACACAAATCACTAGGACTGGACAGATCTTGGAACGGGAAGGACATGCATTTCTATTTTCAGAGAAAGAACAAAGAAACCTCCTAGCTGAACAAGTGAAGCCAGTGTGTACAAGAACTATGAAGAGATCTGTACACGAACAAGTGCAACAAAATTGCATCACTTTTTGTTCGGTACACCCCCAAATACAAGGATGGCTCAAATCGCACGATACCTTTTCATAATCAGGGACACGATCGGCATATTTAGAAAAGTCCTCCCCGCCTGCCCCCGGCTGATACGTATACGCGTACGGTTTTTTTTTTTTTTTTACTGCTGAACGACGCACGGTTAGCGGCTGCATGCAAGCGCTTGCCCCGCGCCTGCCCCGCCCACCCTCGCCCACCGCTCCGCCTCGCCTGCCGCGCCCCCGCTGCCGCCTCGCCCACCGCGCCCCCGTTGCCGCCTCGCCCGCCGCGCCCCCGCTGCCGCGCCCTCGCTGCCGCCTCGCACCCGCTGACGCCCTCGGCCGCCACGCCCTCGCCCGACGCGCCCCGCTGCCGCCCTTGCATGCCAGCTCGCCCGCTGCCCGCCCATCTCACCCCCGCCCGCGCGCTATATAAACGCCCTCGCTGCCGCGGTAGCATGCCACATCTTCTCTCCGGCGTCATTTTTTTTCTCGAGAAGTGTTTTTTCTCACGCCACATCTTCTCTCCGGCGCCATGCCACGTGGAAGCGGATGTTTTGGGAGACGGTGGTTCGGCGGACGGCGAGGAGGAGACAGCGCCGGCGGCAGCCGAGGTGGAGGCGGCGCCGCACCGGCCGGCCTGTGGCCGTCAAGCCTCACGGGGCCGCAGACGGTGGACATATACCGCCATGGCATCCCCGTGCCGCCGTCATCTCGCCTAGCGCACGGGTGGCACATCACCAGCGAGGGCTATGCAACGCCGGGCCCTGCACAACGCGGTCCGTGGAACCCCGAAGGTCGCCGTAGTTTTTGGGAAGGCCGCGACTTCGACACCGTCGTCGCCTTCTACAAGTCCCGCGGCATCCGCGCAGACGCTCCAAACACGCCCCTCGCGCCCCCGCCGTCCCGCCCGTGCAGGCGCGTGCCGGTAGGCGCGCTCGTGCATCCCCCCCGGCCGAGCCCGTCGCCGCACCCCAATTTCAGGTCCCGCCAGAACTGGCCGCGATGCAGGAGGAGGGCGACTCGTTGGAATCGCCGGGTTTGATTCGCACGATCCGGAACTCGACATCGGAGACGGGTTGGATTCCGCCAGCGGAGGTGGTTGACCCGAGGGACCCGGCGGACGAGCCGGGGTACTGGCAGGCGATGAGGAAGTCAACCGAAACGCTAGCGCAGCAGTGTGGGAGCGCGGCGGAATTTTTGGCGCACTTCGGCAGCTCGGACGACTCGGACTCCGACGGTGGCGAAGATGGCGGCGGAAACGGCGGTCAAGCCGTAGTTGTGGATCTTGTTATCAGCGACGACGAGTAGTTAGTTTTTTGTTCTTTTTTTTAATGTGAAATGTAAAATTTCGTTTAGAAAATCTATGTAAAATATTATAAATATGAACGAAATGTTGATCCTTTCAATAATGGTTCACCCAGGGAATCATCACCATCATTAGCTACGAATGAGTTTCCTTCTTTTACTAGAACCCCACAGAATGAAAATGCAGTATCAGGCGGGTCTAGCGCCGAAAATTCAGCAGAAGATAGTTATCCTAGTCTAAATACAATGATGAAGGATGCGATTAAGAATGGGACTAAGGAGCATGATGTGAAGCGGAAGCGGCAACAGTCAAAATACTTTCGGTCCCCGTACCAACAGGACGGTCGACGCAAACGTGTGAAAAAAAGTAAGTTCAATGTACAATTTTTTTTTAGCTATTTCCGTCCTAACATTTGCAGTTAACTAACTCTCTGTACGTTAGGTCTGTTTGGTATACAAGATGTTCTTGTAAGTACGGACTACATGACTGAGGATCACATAGAGGCCGCGAGGGTCTATATCCAGACGCTATCAAACTCGCCGAAGCATTGTACACAGACAGTGGTCCACATGACAGGAATAGGTGGGGAAACATGTACGGCGGAAATGCTTCAAGCCATCACTTCGCATCAGTGGTTGAATGGCGCTGTAAGTATGAGTACTAATTTATGTTCTTCTACACTTGTGTTGTAGTAAGCGTATTTTGTAACAGTCATATTTGGCTTGTCAATTTTGTCAGGTCATCAATTGTTATTGCAACCACATGCAGAGCCGTACTAGTAGTTCTGATCGTCATGTTCTAACATCATGGGTATCCCATTGGCTTCTACTACGCGCTGAAGGAAAGGTTAAGAATTCGAACATGAACTATATGGAACATTTCATGAACAGATCGAAAACTGTCTCAAGAGTAACCGATGAGTATTTCGCAAAAGAGAAGGTATTGCATTTGAAACGACTATTTACAGTACGTAACGATCTTTATGTACATAACTTTACTGTTTCGTAGGCATTTTTTCCTTTCAATCTGGACAATGAACATTGGATAACCGTTGTCATGCACAACGGGAAACAAGAGTTTCAAGTCCTAAATTCTACCGGTAAAATCAGCAAGACAGTTCGTTCGAAGATTGCTGTGATGGTAAGTTAGCAACTTTTTATAACACGAAATGCATTTGTACTTTCGTAAGGTGTTCATTTTTTACGTACTAAATATTGTTCTAACAATTTTATTTCAGAGGGCAGAAATTGCTATAGATACAAAGGAGGTAAACTCAAGTATAGGTACAAATCATCCTGATGTGTCTAACTGGCCAATAAGGGAGTACAAAATGCCGAGACAACATGACGCGTAAGCTCATAATTGAATGCTTATGTAATTGTTCCTTCCATCATTACTTGACTCGCGTTTTTATTTCAGAGTGTCTTGTGGACTTTTCGTGATGAAATGCGTCGAATACTGGGATGGGGATGAGTGGACATATGACTTTGACCAGGACGAGATTAATTCTTGGGACGCATTCTTGCGGAAATACTATTTTCAGAGAGCAACACGCTGAGCAGGGTGAAGGACAAGATACTGAAAATCATGGACAAGGAATAAGTGCTACGATGTGCTTAGAGTTTTTGCCCCATAGATGATTATGCCTATTCGGTACTTGGTACAATTTTATTATTGTAATAATGGCAGAATTTTTGTTTTGCCCCATAGATGATTATGCCTATTCGGCGGTTGGTACCATCTCTTTTATTATTGTAATAATGGCACACCTTCGGTTTTTGCCACGTACATTATTATGCCTATTTGATGATTGGGACAAATTTATTATTGTAATTAGGCCTATTTGGTGATTGAGACAATTTTTGCTACTGTTAAAAGTGATTATGCATCGCTACTGATGTCTGTAAGTGATTATGCCTTTGTGAATTTTACGGCGCCTCGGGACTCATAACAATAATGATCCTAGTACATGCTAAATATTGTTCTGATTAAGCATGGCTTTGTACATGCATGGCTACAGTTTTCTGTTTGAAGTGATTAAGCCTATTTTGGTATAAAAAAAAGGCCCTTCACGCCTCATAATAATCAGCTTCGGCGTCTAACTTAGGTTATAAAAAAAATACCCAACCCTAGGACTGCTGGCCCGCCCGCTTGCACTATTTTTCCAACCGAAATCAAGCCTAACAGGACGACTCTGGCGGTCTAACATGCGCACAACGGACCAGCAGCTGGGTCCAACAGGGCAGGGAGTTGTGTTTTTAGAGGAGTTCAACGATAGAACCACGCCCCGGTATTTAAGCCGGTCCGCGCCACCATCACCTTCCGAGGTGGGACTAAACCTCACCTGTGCGGGCGCCGCGGCGTGCACGGGGCATGCATTGCCACGTTCGTGGGCCGGCCAACATTCCCAAAGCCACCGCGGTCGGCCCTCCCCCCCCCCCCCCCCGTGCGCGCGACCTCTCCCCCACCAACTGGGCCGGCCCACAGTCCACCCGCGCAGTCGGCCCCGCCCCGCGCGCGCCCGGCGCACCTGCGAATAGTCCCACCTCGGAAGCTGGCGGGCGCGCCGACCGGCTTAAATAGGCGGGCGCGCCGACCGGCTTAAATAGGCGGGCGCGCCAACGGTGTCGAACTCCTCTGATACACATACTTCCAGCCCCGTTGGACCCTGCTGCTGGGCCCGTAGTGGGCCGATTTGACCGCCCGAGTCGCCCTGTTGGGCTTGATTTGGGTGGGAAAATATACCTACTACCGGCCCAGCAGCTGCCGGTTGGGCATTTTTTTTTTGTACATTTTTTTTGGCGTACGAGGTATTCATTACTGATCATTAAGCACTAACTAACAGAATAAACAGTATGTACAAACTGTGAACTACTCGTTCACACAACAGTACAAAAAACATGCGAATTCATTCAATAAATATGATAGATGTTCACATAAATATTTTGAGAAACATAAACAAAACGCTTATTATGTTTTCTGACGCACACATGTATAAATAGAGACAACAACATAGGTTATTCCGACGTGACTGCTGCAACCAGATTTCTTCTTCCCATGATCGAAGCCACTTCTCTACGCACGATTCCTGAACGAAATATAAAGAACCGTGTAAGAAAATATAGTCCGTATAACCAAACATGCAACATAACTGAAATAACAATGTAAAACTTACTTCTCGTTTAGACTACATGTCGCCTTGTTATGACCTGCCACATGACAAAGACTGCACAACGGACCACTTTTCTTCTCTCTAAAATCTTTTGGTCTACCATTTTTCGTAACGTCAGGGCCACCCTTTGACCGGCCTTTCTTAGGTGCACCCTTCGTCGAAACTTTCTCAGGATCACGTATACCTGCTGCACCTTCTTCTGCTTGACTTGCCTGCTTCGCAATTAGAGCACACCTTCTACGTCCTATGAGTTCCTCTTCCGGGATCTTCTTCTTCGCTATTATATTGTCCAGACACTTCATCAGTTCATCAAACAAGAAGGGATCATTTGCTACAACATGAGCAACTTCTGCTGATTTTATGCTCACTTGACTCTACCATTCTCTCTGCTCTGGCCCAGACCAACCCCAACCAAAAAGATCACTCTTGCGCTGCACTGGCAATCCATCTCTCGCATTTTTAGACAACCGATGGAGGACACAGCACTTTGGTATTTCAGATAATTTCAGGTGATGCAGAACAAAGAGAATGGGTTTGCAAGGCAGCCCTTTCCGAACCATCCTGAGACACGTGCATGATATAGTTTCTTCTGAGTTACCTGGTTCATACACAACATTATAGCTGAACTTGTGGTTATCCTGCCATGTCACGATGAATGTCCGATGCTCAATTCCCACTAGCGTATCAAATATCTCCAGTTTTCCCATCTTCTTCAGATCATCTTGCAGAATGTAGAAATTAGCAGGAGTGAATACTTTGGCAGCATGCTCCTCAATGGCCTTATATTCAGTAACCGCCGGTGGTACTGAATGATTAGCCTCACAATCATCATGCACCTCGTTCTCACGGAGGCGAACTATGCAGTTCTCATAATGCACTACCAAATCAACTATGGTCATACCATAGTCGAGGTGAAGGTGAAGGGAGGAGTTGAGGCTTTCGCTCCTCTGGTTACTACGCATACCAAGAAAAAAGCCATCCGAAAGATATGATGCTGCCCAAAGTCTCCTCTTCCTATACATCCTGTTCAGCCACTCTTCAGTTTTATCCGTCTTCCATTTATCGACAAAGGCGGTCCATCTCTGCTCAAAGTTGTCTTGAGAGGTGGCATAGTACAGGAGCGATCTGAACTCATCCAGTGACTTGTAATGTAGGTGCCTCTGCATATTTTTCTCGATATGCCACGAGCAAATACGATGGATCACATCTGAAAGGACACTCCGAATCGCTCGGATCATTGCAGCGTCACCGTCTGTGATTATTGACTTTGGCTTCTGCTGACAGTTTGCCCTCATAAAAGTCTGAAGCAGCCACACATACGTCCCTTCGGTCTCGTCAGAAACAATGGCGCAACCAAAAACTGTTGTGCAACGGTGGTTATTAACACCGACAAAGGGGATGAACGGCATACCATATCTGTTCATCTTATACGTGCTGTCAAACACGACCACATCTCCGTAGTCCTGATAGTCCCTTCGCGACTGTGCATCGCACCAGAACATACTCTTCAACCGCCCTTCCTTGTCTAGCACGTACTCGAAGAAGAAGTCTGGGTCTTTCGCCTTTCTGCTCCTCATAATGCCCACTGCCGTCTCAGCATCACCTTTTGCAATGAGCTTCATTTTCTCTCTGCAGCAAAGATTGTACACGTCCCGCCTAATAAGTCCGCATTTATCGTATGAACCGTACCTACTGATGAAGTTGTCCACCATTATATGCTTCCTGATTCCAGCACCTTGCATAGCCAGTATCTCTGCCCTCGTGCCATCTCCAATCTGTCTGTGTGACCACAAAAATGAAACCTCGTCGGGTCGAGCCATCGCGTGGTTGTGATCGTCCACGAATGACGCGACGAACCAAACTCCACGTGCCCTGTCCAATTTCACCAACATATGCGCACCACACTCGCATCGAGTTTCGGGTCTAAGCCTGCGAGTGCGACCATCCATGCTTATGAATTTGCTCTGTCTTCTCCCTGCCCTAGAGCAAATGAACCGCCTGAACCGTATTATTCCTGAAGCACCCTTCCCTCGTTTCACCTTATCTCTCCTGATGCTGAACACACGCTCTTTGGCGTGCTTGTTGTAGAATATGTATGCATCCCCTTGGGACTGAAAAGTCATAGCCATGACCTTCCAATGTGTCTCCAACATCTTCTACGGGTATAGAGCCTCCTCAATGTCCATCTCTGCTTCGTCGTCAGCACCATCAGTACCATCTGACCCCTCCTACAAAATTACATATGAAACTATGTCAGTTTTTATCATCTATTACAAACTACCGCGCGCGGTACAAAATGTTTGAGCGAACCTGGCTCAAGTTATCGGCCCACGATTCCTCAAAATTATTTTGCTGATTCTCAACGTCCACGTCTTCCTGTAAATTAAAAACCACTTTCTCACTAAAAACACAGACAAATAATTACACATACGGTACTTTGCCAGTTGAAAAATGGAATCAAATAGACTTCACTTACGTTTTCACTGTTTGCACCATGTTCATTATTTTCAAAATCCTCTGAAGGTAAGATATCATATGATGACCACGATTCGTTATCGCTGCTGTCATCGTCTTCATTACTAGGATCGTTATCGGTCCGACTGACCTTATTTGTACCATTATCATCAGCCGTAAATGAGGTTTCTTCATCCATTTAAACACACGTTACTACCAACACTGCACATCATTGAAAAACACATTATCCCACGTTAAATTCTAAGTTCATACAGTGGGTCATACCGATGATAAAATTGCAACATTTAACCTATGAGGATTTAAAATGATTTCTTTCTAAATCTAACTCATTTCGATGCGTGGTACAAGGGTTAGATGACAAACCTTGGGATTACCGGCGGCGACGTCAAAGACGACGAATCCACCCGCGGGATTACCGGACGGATCCGCGGCGGAGGACGAGTGTGGTCACTGCCGGCGTGGGACGTCGGGGCGGCCACTGCCGGCGTGGGACGTCGGGGTGGTTACAGGCGGCGGACGCGGTGTCGATGCGGAAAACGACGATGTCCAAGACATGGTCGGCCACTTCCGTAACCGCCGACCGCAGCGTGGGACGCGACGGGGTTGCAACGGCCGGCGTGGGAGGTCGGGGTGGTTAGAGGCGACGGACGCGGCGTCGATGCGGAAAACGGCGACGTCCAAGACCTGGCCGGCCACTTCCGTAACCGCCGACCGCGGCGTGGGACACGACGGGGTTGGAACGAGGCGCCGACGACGGCGGTCTTCCACACGTCACGCGACCCGATCAGCAGCCGCGTGATCGCCGGGCGGCAGGCCAGATCGATGGCGATGTTTTTTTTCCTCTCTGCGGGCGGCAGGCGGGCTAGATCGAGGAGTGCTATTAGTTTTTTTTTCTTACGCACCTGTATTCGTACGGCGGGAGGTAAGTCTGTACGCCTACGATACGAGGTGGGTATACGTTTCCTCCGTATGACCATTCTGCCCTTCTACGTTTTGTTTGGAGGGGGGTTTTGTACCCAAGCACTTCTCAAATTGCATTAGATATGCATCACATCACAATCGACTAGTTCATCAAACAAGCTGACTAGAAATTACCACCGTGGTGGGGCTTCTAGGTGGGCCACCACACCTAGCAGTGGCTGATGCCGATGACAGAAACAGAGTCGAAGGATACCGAGAGCGCCGCCGCAGCCCGCGCCTGTGCTGGAGGCCGACGCAATGGCCCCAGCCGGTGTCGGCCACTTGTGGCCATGCAGCCACTTGTCCAAAACAGCGTCTCTGGCAGGGTACCCGTGAGCCCTCCATTGTTCTGCAAAAGCAGAGTCATCGGCTTCGTCTCCGTCCAGAGCACAGTCGGCGCCTCGCCGGAAAGCTCGTTGTCTTGGAGCTGCAGGCTTATGAGCGCGGAAGTTGGCGAGGCTGGCCAGGATCGAGCCGTTCAGGCGGTTGCCGGAGGCGGAGATGATCCACAGCCCGCCGATCTAACCCCCGCATCGGCCCGGAGACGTCGTTGCCGTCGACCTGCATAGCCACTTTGCAAGAAACCCCTCCAGTCTCTTCATATTCGAGCTGTCCCAGTGACATGTCCAGTCAACGCCACTCTGTCCATTTGACCAGTGCCAAGTCAGCAGATACGTAGACAAAACCATAGATTGGACCGTATGTGAACCTCTGAGACAAGTTTAGTGATCGTATTTCGGGTATTTGTAACTACGAGGACTAAATTGGCCAACGCGAGAAGTATGAGGACCTCTAGTGAATTTTTCGCATTCATAAATACTCCCTCCGGTTCGTTTTAGTCTGCATATAAGTTTTGCCCAAAGCCAAAGTGTCTCTACTTTGACCAAACTTATAGAAAAAAGTATCAACACTCACAATGCCAAATCGACATTGTTAGATTCGTTATGAAATGTAGTTTCATAGTATATTTATTAGGTATTATAGATGTTGATATTTTTTAATATAAATTTGGTCAATTTTTGTAATGTTTGACTTGACACAAATCTAATACGCGGAGTAAAAAAGACGGGAGGGAGTACTAAAGATTTTTTTTCTTGAAAAACTCTACAATGCTACAAGACATTTTGGAGATACATTTATTGAAATGTAATAAAAGAATACCGAATGTTAATTTGACAGCCCGACTTGAGATATTTTTTATTAGAAAATAATTTAATTTATTTAAAAATCCTCGAACCATTAAGTTGCTAAAATGTTAGGATGCAGTAATAGTTTACCGGTCAAACAAACGATGTTGATTTTCAGCTGACATATGGGCTAAAGTGTCTTGAGATAGAGGTGACATATGGGCTCCACATGTCATAACGTCCAGCATACCGGTCAAACAAACGGTGTTGACTTTCAGCACCACATCAATGCTTACATGCGGGCCATCCTTGTCATAATCAGGTTTAAAATGAACGAATGGGTAACATAACAGAAGTGGTAGTATTCTTTTTGCCAAAATTAGACTCAAAGTGGTAGTTTTTTTGTCAAAGTTAGTAACTGGTAGTTTTTCGCCACGGTTGGTTGAATTGTGGCAGTTTTTGATTAAACACTCATTTTATAGATACATGTCTCTTATTAGCATTGCTGCAGCAAAACACGCGGGGAATTGTATAGAACAGTAGTGCAAGCTTGCACAAAGTCAACTGCGATGTCGATCAATATAATTCCTCCAATTAAAACCTGGTTATAAACTCCATTTGCCACGAGTTCCTTATCCAGCCGGCCCGATTTAAAAATGTTAAGAGGCTTCAGTTAGCAAGTCAAACAAGCTTTGCTTCATCATACAAGCTAGCTAGCTGCGAATCACATATAGCCGCCCTCCTTTTCTTTGATATATACAAATGGAAGTCCGGGCAGCAGGGCAGAACTGAGTGAGTCTAGCTCGAGACCAAAGCCATTACTTTCCATCCGTCCACCACAATGGCGGTGGCGTCGACTCTGCCTGGGCAGCTCGCGGTGGTGGCCGCTCTTCTTGCGCTGTCCATGGCCATCACGGTGTCGGCGTCCCCTGCGACTGCGATCCGGAGCAGGTGCTACAAGCATCTATTCACCTTCGGTGACTCTCTCATGAGTTAATTGCACAAAAGTACCACAATTGAAACATTACATGCAGATTGGTCCCACTTTTCGTAATTTTTACATGTCAGTACCAAGTTTGAGGCTAGCTGTTACAAAAAGGTCTAAATGGCGTATAAACACGTGTTGACAGTGTATCTGACCGGCGGGCCCGCCTGTCAGGTGCCTACGTGGCATGTTTTTGGGCAGAAAAACCCCTTTCATTATACGTATTCACATAAATGCCCGTATTTTTAATGGGAAAAGGTCCTGCAGGAGTCTTTTTTTTTTGTTCGCAAGTTTCCACAAGACTCGTTTGAAAGTTTTCGTTGAATAGGAGAAAAAAATAAAAGAAAGGGAAGGGCAGAACTGAGTGAGTCTAGCTCGAGACCAAAGCCATTACTTTCCATCCGTCCACCACAATGCCGGTGGCGTCGACTCTGCCTGGGCAGCTCGCGGTGGTGGCCGCTCTTCTTGCGCTGTCCGTGGCCATCACGGTGTCGGCGTCCCCTGCGACTGCGACCCGGAGCAGGTTCTACAAGCATCTATTCACCTTCGGTGACTCTCTCATGAGTTAATTGCACAAAAGTATCACAATTGAAACATTACATGCAGATTGGTCCCACTTTTCGTAATTTTTACATGTCAGTACCAAATTTGAGGCTAGCTGTTACAAAAAGGTCTAAATGGCGTATAAACACGTGTTGACAGTGTATCTGACCGGCGGGCCCGCCTGTCAGGTGCCTACGTGGCATGTTTTTGGGTAGAAAAACCCCTTTCATTATACGTATTCGCATAAATGCCCGTATTTTTAATGGGAAAAGGTCCTGCAGGAGTCTTTTTTTTTTGTTCGCAAGTTTCCACAGGACTCGTTTGAAAGTTTTCGTTGAATAGGAGAAAAAAATAAAAGAAAGGGAAGGGCAGAACTGAGTGAGTCTAGCTCGAGACCAAAGCCATTACTTTCCATCCGTCCACCACAATGCCGGTGGCGTCGACTCTGCCTGGGCAGCTCGCGGTGGTGGCCGCTCTTCTTGCGCTGTCCGTGGCCATCACGGTGTCGGCGTCCCCTGCGACTGTGATCCGGAGCAGGTTCTACAAGCATCTATTCACCTTCGGTGACTCTCTCATGAGTTAATTGCACAAAAGTATCACAATTGAAACATTACATGCAGATTGGTCCCATTTTTCGTAATTTTTACATGTCAGTACCAAATTTGAGGCTAGCTGTTACAAAAAGGTCTAAATGGCGTATAAACACGTGTTGACAGTGTATCTGACCGGCGGGCCCGCCTGTCAGATGCCTACGTGGCATGTTTTTGGGCAGAAAAACCCTTTTCATTATACGTATTCACATAAATGCCCGTATTTTTAATGGGAAAAGGTGCTGCAGGAGTCTTTTTTTTTTTGTTCGCAAGTTTCCACAGGACTCGTTTGAAAGTTTTCGTTGAATAGGAGAAAAAAATAAAAGAAAGGGAAGGGCAGAACTGAGTGAGTCTAGCTCGAGACCAAAGCCATTACTTTCCATCCGTCCACCACAATGCCGGTGGCGTCGACTCTGCCTGGGCAGCTCGCGGTGGTGGCCGCTCTTCTTGCGCTGTCCGTGGCCATCACGGTGTCGGCGTCCCCTGCGACTGCGATCCGGAGCAGGTTCTACAAGCATCTATTCACCTTCGGTGACTCTCTCATGAGTTAATTGCACAAAAGTATCACAATTGAAACATTACATGCAGATTGGTCCCACTTTTCGTAATTTTTACATGTCAGTACCAAGTTTGAGGCTAGCTGTTACAAAAAGGTCTAAATGGCGTATAAACACGTGTTGACAGTGTATCTGACCGGCGGGCCCGCCTGTCAGGTGTCGGCGTCCCCTGCGACTGCGATCCGGAGCAGGTTCTACAAGCATCTATTCACCTTCGGTGACTCTCTCATGAGTTAATTGCACAAAAGTATCACAATTGAAACATTACATGCAGATTGGTCCCACTTTTCGTAATTTTTACATGTCAGTACCAAGTTTGAGGCTAGCTGTTACAAAAAGGTCTAAATGGCGTATAAACACGTGTTGACAGTGTATCTGACCGGCGGGCCCGCCTGTCAGGTGCCTACGTGGCATGTTTTTGGGCAGAAAAACCCCTTTCATTATACGTATTCACATAAATGCCCGTATTTTTAATGGGAAAAGGTCCTGCAGGAGTCTTTTTTTTTGTTCGCAAGTTTCCACAGGACTCGTTTGAAAGTTTCCGTTGAACAGGAGAAAAAAATAAAAGAAAGGGAAGGAAAATAACGCGTCGGCCGGAGTGACTCGAACCCTCGACCTCTCGGACTGCGGCCGAGCGCACGTGCCACCACCCCACAACGAGGCTCGCGATAGAGAGCGGGCGAGTTTTCCTTTATACTCATAAAGACACACTGGGCCGGCGGTTGGGCCTAGCGACGCTGCGCGCGCTGAGTTACACATTTTTTTAAATCATGATATTAATACATTTTTGTTGCGATTACACATTAGTATTATTACGTGTCAAGCACAAGTATTAAACGCACAGTTACTTCACAATAAATTTTATGCCCAACTATTACTCAATATATTATTCAAATACACAAATATTAAAAAAGTTATATGCCCAACACACAGTTATTTTTAGTTACTCGTATATTGATTGTATTTTTAAAACTCACAGTTACTTCAAAAGTTGACAACATGTACTAAAAATAATTGTGTAATCATAATAAATTTTGGAAATGTATTGAAACTGTTCAACTTTTATTAAACAAATCAACATGTTTCTTGAAATGCAAGAATGGTTTTACACAATAAGTTTTTAATACATGCTGAACATTTTTTGACATACACATTGTCAAAAAAATTCATCATGTATTAAGAAAATGTTCACCGCACAATATGTAAAATGTTCATCATATCTTAAGAAAATTGTTCAACGTATATTACCAAAAGCTCATTATATTAAAAACAATTCACCGTTTGTACCGTTTGTAAAGAAAAGTTCATCTTGCATTAAAAAATGTTCACTATACGCAAAAAAAAAAGTGCTCAGCGTACATTTAAAAAATGTTCATCGGTATTTCAAAACATGTTCATCATATACTGAAGCATATCTTAAAAAATGTTCTAAGTATGTTAAAAATCCAGGAAAAAACCCAACCCAGTGAATGAAAAAAGAAAGAAAGAAAAACCTAAAAATAAGCCAAAACCAGAAACAAAACTAAAGCATACTAAGAGAAACGACATGAAAAGAAACCTGGGCATCCCTAAAAAAAACCTGGGCGCCCAAGCACGCGTGCTGGTAAAACGTGAAGCCTCGCTTAGCCCAACCGCCGGCCCAGCGTACTGGACCAATATAAAACAAATCTACCCTGTCTTCTAACGCGTGCGTCGCTGCGGCATGGTGGCTACCGCGCGCAATGCCTGTTCGACAGGTCGCCGGATCGATTCCCGCCAGGCTTTGTTTTTTCGTTTATTCATTTATTTGTCCAATTGGACGGAAACTTTCAAACGAGTCCGTGGAAATTTACGAATAGAAAAAAATCTCTCTCAGAAGCCTTTTTCCTCCAAAATAATGGGCATTTATGTGATTATGTATAAAGCAAGGGTTTTTTCTGCAAAAAACATGCCACGTCAGCACCTGACAGGTGGGCCTTGCCGGTCAGATACACTGTCAATACGCGGTTTAGACCATTTCGTAACGGCTAGCCCCAGACTTGGTACTGACATGTAAAAATTACGAAAAATGGTACCAATCTGCATGTGGTGTCCCAATTGTGATACTTTTGTGCAATTAACTCCTCTCCAATTGACACCGGCAACTACACCGTCCACAACTCCACTAATCCGGGGCCCGTCCTGGAGTTGCCCTACGGCGAGACCTTCTTCGGCCGCTGGTCCGACGGCCGCCTCGTCATCGACTTCATCGGTAAGTTCTTCCATGACACATCGACATCTCATTACGTACTCCCTCCGTTTCTTTTTACTTCGCATATAAAATTTAGTCAAAGTTAAACTATACAAGGTTTGACCAAATTTATATTAAAAAATATGAACATCTATAATATTAAAATTATATACTATGAAAATACATTTGATGATGCATCTGATAATATTGATTTTATATTCTGAATATTGATATGTTTTAATGTAAAGTTAGTCAAACTTTACAAAGTTTGACTTTGACCAAATTTTATATGCGGACTAAAAAGAAACGGAGGAAGTACATGCATAATGAATGATAATCGGTACGATACGTGCAGTGGAGAGGCTGGGGTTCCCGTACTGGCCGGCGTACCTGCCGGCGGCTGCCGGGAAGTCGCCGGCCGAGGAGTTCCGGTACGGCGCCAATTTTGCGGTGGCGGCCGACACGGCGCTGAGCCGGGATTTCTTCATGAAGAAGAATCTCAGCGTTGACCAGTTTCCACCGATTCCCCCCTACTCTCTCGACGTCCAGATCGGCTGGTTCAAGAAAGTGCTCTCCATGCTCGCCTCCACGAACCAAGGTAACGCGTGACTTGAACAAAATCCGTGGCATGCGTGGCGCCATGGCCACCCAAACGCACTGACCATGTGAGATGTGACCACACCATCACGGCCATGCACGTATGCAGAGAGGAAGGAGGTGATGGACAGCTCGCTGTTCCTGGTGGGGGAGATCGGCGTCAACGACTACAACCACCCCTTCTTGCGGAACAAGACGCTCGAATGGGTCAGGCCCCTAGTGCCACATGTCATCAGGTCCATCGCTCTGTCCATCAAGGCCCTGATCGAGCTGGGCGCCAAGACCATGTACGTGCCGGGCATCTTCCCACTGGGGTGCACCCTGCAGTACCTCGCACTCTTCCCCGGCGACGACCGGGACCCTGCCACGGGCTGTCTCCGGTGGCTCAACGACCTCATCCTCGTCCACAACCACATGCTGGAAGCCAAGCTCGAGGAACTCCGCCGCGGCCACCCCGGCGTGTCCATCATCTACGTCGACTCCTACGACAACGTCCTCGGCCTGGTCACCTCGCCCACGCAAAACGGCAAGCCCCTGCTAGAATCCTGCCATGGCAACACTGATCTCCAGAACGGCTTTGATCTTACTGTATTATTTTCGTGCTGTGCATGTAGGGTTCGACAAGGAAACGGTGCTGGAGGCATGCTACACCGGGCCGTCGGGGATGCCGTGCTCGGAGCCGTCAAGGTATGTGTCGTTCGACGGCCTGTACATGAGGGAGGCGGCGTACAGGATCATGGCCCGCGGAATGCTCGACGGCCCGTTCGCCGCGCCGCCCATCATGTCCACATGCAACAAAAGTTGCTAGACCTGCGTGCGTACGTGTATATTCCAGCCGCCAAACCACTTCTTCGTTGGTGTCTTTTCGAC
The DNA here is from genome assembly GCA_039707655.1 of Elymus sibiricus. Classification (NCBI taxonomy): domain Eukaryota; kingdom Viridiplantae; phylum Streptophyta; class Magnoliopsida; order Poales; family Poaceae; genus Elymus; species Elymus sibiricus. Next base: position 127,985,269 of record CM077666.1, on the reverse strand, counting down.
GGATGGGATAAATCTCTCCCTAATAATAAAGCACGGAGTGCGTCTGGTCGTTCGTCGTCTCTTTTCAAAAAAACCCCTGCCTTTTCTATTAATTAACCCGTAGTCCATCTTTAAGTGAGAGCGAATCGTTTTTTTTGTATTTTACACAAAACCCCCTGCCTTTTATGCTAATCAACCCGCGCTTCGTATTTAAGTCAGCCAAAACGTTTTTTTAACAGAAAACCCCCTAACTTTTCGGTTAATCAATTCGCAGTTTATCTAAAACAAAAATTATACATATATTTTAAACCGTAACTCCGATTCTAACATGTTATATATGAAATTTGATTAGAAAAATGTGTAGAATCTGAATATGATGTTATTTTTAGCTGTTAAATATTTTTAAAATATTATTTTTAGTGCAAACTTAATATATAGTGTATGATCCGTTTTTCTTTCGTACCAGCGGCGATCCGAATTGCAAATGAACACCCATTAAAACCAGATTGAGAGAAAAGAAAACATCGATAACCACGCATGCACACATTTGAAAAACCTCACGGAGAAAAACAACATATTTCTCATCTTATTCCGAGCGAGTGTGCGTGCACACGCGCGAGAGAGAGAGAGCGAGAGAGAGACGTCTTAGGACTGACCACATTCAAACGCGTTTTCGTTGTGTGAGCACTAAGGCTACTGTCGGCAACACAAATGTGATGCCATGTGAAAATAAAGGATGTGAACCTATTAGGGTCTTGAGTCATGATTATTGCGTTAAGAGCGTGTGTTATTTTCTCTACCGTTGCAACGCACGGGCTCTTTTGCTAGTGTAAGAGTAAAATATGCTACAAGTCCTAAAACTATTTGAGAGTGTCAAGTTAGACCTTATATTTCACCTGTGAAAAAAAGTTAGTCCTAATACTATGGAAATGCACACCTAGGTCCTAAAAGTTTGTTTAGTGTGTCACCGCAGTCCTATCCGTGTTGCAACAACTTTGACTTGCACGCGTGGCTGGTTGACTGTTGCCATGTGGCATTTTTTTGCATGAACCTTGTAGAAGACTAGGTTTAGGCCGTGCAACACAATTGCATTGATCGGTGCACTGGGCACGTATATATGATGTACAGGATGGGGGCCACAACCTCAACTATACAGTAAAACTAGGAGGTGAGCCCTAGACACAATATACATGCGCAATATATTCAACACCCCCCCCCCCCCCCCCGCGCAGTCGAAGCGTCGCTAGAGACATAGAGACTGGAACGAAACTCCTCGAAGGTGGAAGTAGGCAGTCCCTTTGTCATCACATCGGCGAACTGTTGTGCGGTCAGAACATGGAGAACCCAAATGCGTCCAAGGGCTACCTGTTCGCGCACAAAGTGAATGTCCAGCTCGATGTGCTTTGTCCGGCGATGATGAACGGGGTTGGCGGAAAGATACACCGCAGAGACGTTGTCACAGTAGACAACCGTGGCCTGTGAGACGTCGTGATGCAACTCCTGGAGTAGCTGTCGTAGCCAGGTGCACTCGGCAACTGCGTTAGCCACTGCTCGGTACTCGGCCTCCGCGCTGGAGCGCGAAACTGTGGGTTGTCGCTTGGACGACCACGAGACGAGGGAGGGACCGAGGTAGATGCAGTAGCCAGAAGTGGAGCGTCGTGTGTCAGGGCAGCCAACCCAATCAGCATCAGAGTAGGCCACCATATCCAGAGAGGTGGACGCCGTGAGAGTGAGTCCAAGAGACATCGTGCCATGGATGTATCGGAGAATCCGTTTCACGAGTGTCCAATGGGAGTCACGAGGGGCGTGCATATGGAGACACACCTGCAGGACAGCATACTGCAGATCTGGTCGGGTGAGTGTCAGATACTGGAGAGCACCAACGATGGACCGGTAGAATGGAGCATCCGACGTGGGCGAGCCCTCGAGAGCAGACACCTTGGCCTTCGTGTCAACAGGAGTAGCGACAGGATGACAGTTGAGCATGCCGGCACGCTCAAGTAGCTCATGCGCATACTTCTGCTGATGAAGAAAGAAGCCGTCGGGTCGCCGAACGACCTCAATGCCAAGGAAATAATGGAGAGCGCCCAAATCCTTGATGGCAAACTCGTCACGCAGCCGGAGAGTGATCTGCTGAATGAGGGCTGCGGAGGAGGCCGTCAGGATGTTGTCGTCGACGTAGAGCAACAAGTAAGCAGTGGTGTCGCCGCGGTGATAGACAAACAATGAGGCATCCGAGCGGGTGACGCAGAAGCCCAGTGTCTGAAGAAAACCGGCGATGCGCTGGTACCAGGCGCGAAGTGCTTGCTTGAGGCCGTAGAGAGACCGAGACAGCAAGCACGCATGGCCAGGATGAGAGGCGTCGACGAAACCAGTGGTTTGCTCACAGTAAACCTGCTCCTCGAGGTGGCCATGAAGAAAGGCGTTGGAGACATCCATCTGATGAACGGGCCAGCCACGAGAGACCGCCAACTGAAGGACGGTGCGGATCGTGCCCGGTTTGACAACCGGTGCAAACGTCTCAGTGAAGTCAACTCCAGCACGCTGCCGAAAACCACGGACCACCCAGCGAGCCTTATAGCGCTCAAGCCTGCCATCCGAGCAAGTCTTATGACGAAAAACCCACTTGCCGCTGATGACGTTGGCGCGAGGAGGCCGGGGAACCAGTGTCCAGGTATGGTTCCGCTGAAGGCCGTCGAACTCTTCCTGCATCGCAGCGAGCCAGTGAGGATCACGTAGGGCTGCTCTGGCGGACGCAGGAATCAGTGATGGCTCGGTGGTGGAGGTAGCGAGGAGATACTCGTCGCTGGAGTACCGCAGACTCGGGCGGTGGACGCCGGCCCTGGCCCGAGTGAGAGGGCGAGGCGGCAACTCCGGGACCGCGGCGGGCGTAGGTGGTGATGATGAGCCGGCCGCGTCCGAAGACGAGGCCAAGAGGGAGCCCGAGGGGGCGGCCCCTCCTGAGGGGGAGGGCGCGCCCGAGGTGGAGCCCGAGGGGGACTCCGCGTCTGAGGGGGCAGCCGAGGCCGCGCCCGAGGCGGCCGGCGAAGGGGCCGACGGCGACAAAGCAGCCGGCGAAGGGGGCGACGACGGGGCAGCACCCGAGGCGGCCGACGAAGATGCCGGCGACGAGGCGGCCGGCGAGGCAGGCGGAGTCGGCGAGGGCGTCATGAGGGCGCGAGGCGCAGCTCGTCCCACGGCGCGAGGACCGCCGAAGCCTGGAGGCGGTCCAAGAGCCGAGCGGCCGTCCACTAGACGGGGTCGCCGGAGGGCCGCCGGTGGCTAGCGGCGATGGGGCGACGGGAGGTACCTGCTGAAACGGAAACACCTTCTCAGCAAAGTAAACGTGTCGGGAGGTGAAAACACGATGTGAGACGGGATCGTAGCATCGGTATCCTTTAGTGTTAGGTGGATAACCAAGGAAGATGCAAGCGACAGAGCGAGGTGCAAGCTTATGAGGCGCGGTAGCGGCGATGCTAGGATAGCAGAGACAGCCGAAGATGCGAAGCTCATCATAAGAGGGTGGTGCACCGAAGAGAAGATGATGGGGTGCAAAGTTCCCGCGAGTACGACAGGGGCGGATGTTAATGAGGAGTGATGCGGTGGCGAGAGCATCAGGCCAAAAGCGCGGAGGCACATTGGCGTGAAAGAGAAGCGTGCGAACGCAGTCATTAAGAGTGCGAAGAACGCGCTCAGCGCGACCGTTTTGTTGCGAAGTGTATGTGCATGTGAGACGAAAAGTCGTGCCATGTGTGGTGAGGAGAGTGCGAACAGCTAAGTTGTCGAACTCCTTCCCGTTATCTGTTTGGAACGCAAGGATAGGACGACCAAACTGCGTGAAAACATAGGAGTAAAATGCAGCGAGAGTGGAGATGACATCGGACTTACGCCGCAACGGGTTAGGTCCACACATAGTGCGAAAAATCATCAAGAATGACAAGATAATAAAGATAGCCCGTATTACTCGCAACTGGAGAGGTCCATACATCACTATGAATTAACTCAAACGGGTACGATGCAACATGAGAAGAAGCCCTAAATGGAAGACGAGCATGTTTGCCGAGACGACAAGCATGACAAGAGTGATCGTCAATCTTATTACACGTGAATGAAAAACTCCGAAGTATATGACGAAGGGTGGCGGGGTTGGGATGACCCAAGCGAGCATGCCAGAGGTCCACACCGGTGGCGAGGGCGACAGGGGCGGCGGAGGTGGTGGAGGCGGTGGAGCGGACCGGGTAGAGCTCGTCAAGGCTGTCACCTCGGTGGAGCACCATCCGGGTACGAGCGTCCTTGACAGAGAAACCAAACTCGTCAAACTCAACGGTAACAGGATTTTCACGTGTAAAGTAACGAAAGGAAACAAGATTTTTAATAAGATCAGGGGAAACTAAGATGTTAGATAATGAAAGTGGAGTGGACGTAGAAGGAAAAGATGCATGGCCGATGTGGGTGATGGGTAGAGAGGAACCGTCACCGACGGTGATGCGAGTAGAAGTGTTGACGAGATAGGAGGTGTGGAGGTTACCGGGATGAGCGGCCATATGCGCGGTAGCGCCGGTGTCCATGTACCAGTCGCCGCCGCCGGTGTAGTTGGACGGAGAGGGAGCGGAGTGCAGGGCCGCCAAGAGTGCCGGGTCCCAAGGTGCAGGTGGGAGTGCGGGGACCGACGACTGGGGCGGGGCCGTCAGGGGCAGCAGCAGCAGCCCTCCTGGCTGCGGCGGCTGTCCGTAGGAAAGAGGGCCGTAGGGCGCCGCGTAGAACGCCTGATGCAAGGGAGGCCTCACGCCGAGAATGCCTGGTGCAGGAGCGCGGGAACCGGCATGGAATAAGCATGCACAACACCGGTCCACGGGTTCTGGCTGGCGTACCACGGGGCCGGCTGGAACTGCTGCTGGGGACGGGCGGCTCCTCCCTGAGCCCCGTTGCCCTGCTGCTGCTTGCGGCCACCTCGTCGGCCCCCGCGGCGACCCCCGTTAGTGGCCGGTGTGGGCGGCGGGAAGGGGGCGGCCGACGCCTGTGGGAAGGCCGGCGGGGGCGAGAGGGCCGGCGTGGGACGCGGCGGTGGCGGCGTCGAACCCCCGCGAGTGCCGGTGCTTAGGGCGGTGTGTGTTGCCCGGGTCCGGGCCATCTTCATCCGCCTCTCCTCCAGCTTGAGATACGCCACCACCTTGGCGAAGGTAGGATCTGGGATGAGGGTAAGGTTGGAGGCGGCGTTCCCAAAATCCTCGTTGAGACCGGCGGTGAGGGTGCTGATGAGGAGCTCGTCGCCGACCGTCTCGCCGAGATCATGGAGCTCGTCGGTGAGCTTCTTGAGGCGCATGCAAAAGTTGTCAATAGACGAGTCAAGCTGCTGGCACCCATAAAACTCGCCGTGGAGGAGGACCTTGCGATGGAGCTTGTTGTCGGTGAAGATACCGTTGAGCTTGGTCCAGACGGCGTAAGCGTCGTCGTCATCGTCCACCACCGTGTGGAAGAGGTCCTTGGAGATGGTGAGGTAGAACCAGCGGATGATGGTGGCGTCGAGGATCATCCACTCCTCGTCGTTCACCATGAGGCTGGAGTCCACGGTGCCATCGACATGGCCATGGAGCAGGTACTCGCGAAACACCAAGGAAAAATACTGCTTCCCAGCGGAGTAGGAGGCGGTGGATTGATCAAGGATCACCGGGACACGCTCGTGGATGTTCAGATCACGAACGAGGGTGACGTCCGGACCGGCGAAGGGATTGGTGGCGGTGGAGGATCCCGTGGAGCTCATGGTGGTGGAGGGGAGGACGGCACAACGGCGGTCGCGAGGGGCGGGTGCGGCGGCTAGGGTTGCGGCGCGGCTAGAGGGCGGCGCGGCTAGGGTGGGGTAGGGTGAGGGGGTGGCACGGCTAGGGTGAGGGGGTGGCGGATGCGGGAAGGGTAGCGGCGGCGACCTGCGGCGGTGGCGGCGGCTAGGGGAAGCCGACGGCGGCGGCGGGTGGAGGCAGCGGCGGCGACCTACGGCGGTGGCTAGGGGGAGCCGGCGGCGGCAGCGGGTGGCAGCGGCTGTCGGTGTCAAAACCGGCAGATCTCGGGTAGGGGGTCCCGAGCTGTGGGTATTAGGATCAATGGTAACAGGAGACGAGGGACACAGTGTTTTACCCAGGTTCGGGCCCTCTTAATGGAGGTAATACCCTACGTCCTGCTCGATTGTATTCGATATAGATGATGATTACAAGAGTTGATCTACCTCGAGATCGTAATGGCTAAAACCCTAAGTGGTATGCCTATTGTTGTTCTAATGATCCCTACGGACTAAACCCTCCGGCTTATATACACACCGGAGGGGCCTAGGGTTGTACAAAGTCGGTTACAGAAAAGGAAATCATTACGCCTGGACACCAAGACTTGCAACACACACATATGAGAGTCCTATCCGGACACGGGGGCACCCTTCCACTCTGTCCAACACAGCCCATCAGTCCGGCCCACGACAACTAGGCCGGCCATCCGAGGATCCCCTAGTCCATGACTCCCTCAGTAGCCCCTGAACTAGCCTTCAATGATGACGTATCCGGTCCACGAACTGTCTTCGGCGTTGCAAGGCGAGTTCCTCTCTTCTCCGAACACTTGAGTTAGCTTCCTGCATAAAAGGACTGGTATCCGGCCCCGAACTATTAACACAATCCTCTGACCATGAAGGTCAAGCACCCAAGTAAGGACAGCATCTTTTACTGACAACTTTTTAGCGGAACGACACAACTGTTCTTTAAACATCGAACCGTTGTGCGCTCTGTTTTCGCGGTTCGAGGCCAAGCCTCCATTGGCACGTCCCATCAAAACAGCGATCGTGCCCGCCCTTTACGGGATACTCATCAATGATGTTTGGGTAACCCAACCGCACCTTACGTCACGACTTCGTTGGGAAGAGGCGATGTTTACGGCGCAGGGGAGGGACGTTTGGTATTTTCACAGCCTTATAAGAGGGGAAAGGTAACCCCTTCTCGCCTCACGCTTCCATCTCCCCCTTGCTTCCTAGCCCTTTCAGAGCTCCAGCGCCCATAGCTCTAAGCTCTTCCTTCGCCACCTCCATCCGCAAACTATGGCCGGATCTGGCTCGAAGGGCAAATGGGACGCCTCGTCCGTCACCAACCAAGACATTGAGGACCTCAAGCTTGCCGGTTATCTGTCTCCGGCCATCGTGCACCGGGCTCCGGAGGAGAACCAGGTCATCCCCACGCCACAGTCTGGGAGCGGGTGGTGTTTATCCCCCACTTCCTCCGGGGCCTCGGATTTCCTCTCCACCCCTTTCTCCAGGGCCTCATGTTCTTCTACGGGCTAGATTTCCACGATCTAGCCCCGAACTCAATCCTCCACATCTCGGCTTTCATCGTTGTGTGTGAAGCCTTTCTCCGAATCCCCCCACACTTCGGCTTGTGGCTCAAGACCTTCAACCTTAAGCCGAAGGTGGTCGACGACCAGCAGGCAGACTGCGGCGGGGCCATGGTGAGCAAGCTCACCAATGCTGTCTGGCCCAAAGGAGCCTTCATTGACACTGTCAAGATCTGGCAGCAGGAGTGGTTTTATATCACTGATCCCCGCAACACCAACTGGGTGGCGGGCCCTGCTTTCAGATCTGGACCCCCCATGAGGCTCACCTCCTGGAACGAGAAGGGCCTTGAATGGGGATCTCAATCCGAGGTGAAGGCGCTTCAAAAGCGCGTCTCCAACATGTTGGATCACAACACCGCTCTAACCAACGTGGTCCAGGTGATGCTCTTTCGCCGTCTCCTTCCATGCCAGCTCCGGGCATCCCCTATGTGGGAGTTCAAGCCCGAAGACCCTCGGACCATACAGCACTTCTACGGTACTACGCACAAGAATATATGGAAGTTGCTGTTCAAGTCCCAAAAGAAATGGCCGAAGGAGACCGAAGACATTGGACTCGACGCCTCCACTCCGACGACGGAGGTAAGCATATCCTCATCCGGACACTAATCCAAACACCATTCATCATAACTTAATGTATAACTCCAAATTTCCCTTTCAATCTCAGGGCTGGACGGCGAAGGCGGAGCGGATTAACAGTCCGGCTTTGCTGCCAGAAGATCAGAGGACTCCCCAGCTATCCAAGATGCTGGTCCCGGTGCCCTACAAGTCGCCGGAGAAGAGGTCCAAGAAGAAGAAGACCGAGGAGGCCCAAGGTGGCCTCCGCTCGAAGGGTCCCCTGGAACCTAAGTCCGGAGAGACCGAAGCCCCCTCCGCTCATGACGAGGACGAGGAGGAAGAAGAGGAAGAAGGAGAGGGGAGCGATTCCCCTCGCCAGAAGAAGAGGGCGGCCGCCAAAGATGCCAAGGAGGCCGCCCAGAAGAGGCCGAAGCTGGTCCTCCCGAATAGCTTGGACTCCAAAACCAGGTCCGTGGCATCCGAGGTCGTTCCTAAGCGGAACACCAGGGTTAAGCCCCTGGCCACAACGTGAGTTTCCGAATACTTTTACCTTGGTTTCGCTCGCATCATTATCTTTTTATTTTGATCAATCATCTATTATACTTTAACACAACCCTCCGCGCACGGTCCCTGCCGCGCCAATGTCGGAGGGGAGCTCCCCGCCTACTGACATGGCGGAGAGCGGAACACCGCCGTGGTTTCCGCCTCCCGCTGCTATGGAGGACGTCGAGGTGTCTTCCCAACGGACACCTCCTGGCCAAGAGAAGGCAGGCGGGGCCGATGAAGTGATGGCCGAGGCGAATACCTCGGTCGCCGAAGACCAGGGGGAGAAATCCCCTCTGGCACCAAAAGAGGGAGGGCCCGGCCAATCCGGGCCCTCGCCGGACACTGTTCCAGAGTCCACCAGGACTCCGGAGCCAACCGCACAGCCCCCTGCTAGGGAGGGGGTTAGGGCTCCAACTCCGGTGCCGCTCTCCACTGATCCGGTGGCGTCTGGGGCGCCAGATGCTCTGGAGGAAGCACTGCAAAGTGCTTCCATTGTAGAAGAACACCATACCCTGATGGGTGCGGTGATGGAGAAGATTCGGTCCGCAAGCCGCGGACTGAATGATGCCTTTGGCAGCCTGCTAACCGGCTTCGAGGTAGGCGATGTAATGCACTTTAACATATTTACTAGGAAAAAATGAGCGAGCCCGTCTTTATATACACAGTAGCCCCTGAGACTTTGTTCGGTTTGAAAAGAACCGGACAAAGGATCGACATCCATACTCTTCGGGCATGGGACTTATTTTTGTTTGATGTGACAGGCTTCCATGCTGGCTGCGGCGTCAAACGCCGCGGAGATTTCCGAATTGAATCGGAAACTCCGCATTGCAGACGAGGAGATCGACCGTGTCAACAAGCGCTTCGAGGAGACGCAAGGCAAGTGATTGATCATTTCAATAGTTCGGTGTTTAGAATAGCCAGAGATATCATCTGACATATATTTATCTGTGTGTACATTGTTATCAATAGTTGGCACTGCTGAGGTTGAAACCCTCAAGGCCGCTCTTGCCGAGGCCAAGAAAGAGGCTGCGGCGAGCAAGGCGGCTGCCGATCTGGAGGCCGAGCAGACTGCTCGGCGTCAGCATGAAGCTCGTGTGTCCGAAGTCGAGCAAGAGCTCACAGAAGCCATCACCAAGTGTGAGGCTCTAGAGCAGAAGACTTCGGCTCATTCTGCGGAGCTCGCCAAGATTAGCAAAGACGCCGAAGAGGTGCAGAGCGAGTCCCGGAGTGCTCGCGAGGAGATCTGCCAGGCGAAGCAGATAGCGACTGGTAAGCCTTTTTTTAATGCAGAGTATCTTTGGAGGTCAGCGGTACGCTTTACTCACCCGAGTATGGCGTTCTCCAGGCACGTTTGCGGATCTTCCGAAGAGTGCCGCCGACGCCGCTAAGTACTTCCGTGCTCGGGAGGGGGAAACAGTGGAGAAACTGTTCTGGTCGCAATTTCTGGCGCCCGAATATCCTCCCCTCCCGAGCAATCAAATGAAGCAACTAGTGGAGCTACACCGGGTGGTGGAGTTGGCCATGAAGGATCTGTCCGTCCAACTGTGGCCAGCCGAGCCCATTCCCAGTAGCTACTTCGGATTGGTACAGCGGCTGCGGGACGCACCTCCACGAATTGAGGCTGTTAAGCGCTCGGTCTGCATAGAGGGTGCTCGGATGGCCTTCGGCAGGACCAAGGTCCAGTGGCCGAAGATGAAGGCCACCGAGATCGCTACTGGCCCTCCACCCGAAGGGAAGAAGCATCGTCATCCGGAGATGTACTTTGCCGAAGTCCTAGATGGAGCTCGGGCGATAGAAGGCCAGTGCTCCAAGGACGTGATGTATGAATGATGTACTGTGGCATGTAAAATTGTTCCTGAAACCTTTTGCTATATATATATATATATTGTGTTTGCGCTACTTATATGTGTCACTTTCTTATTTTGACTCCTTTGCGGCTGTTTTTATACTGAAAGCTACCAGTCGTCGGCTTCAGCCCCCATGTAAAAACTATAGGGGTGTTCCAAACTGCACATGTCAACCCTTAGCTAACGTCTTGGTCTGTGAAGGAGGTTTATGTGGGTGGAACCAGGCAATCAGACTATGCGGTTTTATGGCTTTCACTTAGCCAGAGGAGCTTAACTGTGGGGCTAGGGACTAGCCCCTGGTGTGTGTCCGGCTAGCCGAGCTATATGCCTTTTTCACACGGCTGGATGAAGACCAGCCCCTCGTATAACACGGGGTAATCGCCAACGATTCATAGTATAACACTAAGTCATCGGATCGCTGACCGGTTCTCGCATATCATGACAGTCAGTTTTCGGCTTTCTCTACTGAGGTATTTAACCAGACGAGCTGGAAGTACAATCGCAGTAGTTCTCCCTTTACCTACTTAGCCGAACTTGTGGAACGTAAGATGGTAAACACAGGAGCCGGGCAACCCAACTATTGACCAAAGACATGATTCGGAGCCGGTGCATATATTGCAATATCCGAGACGCCGAAGATCCCTGAAGATGGTGTTCGGACTTAATGTATAGGGCGGTTACAGCCCCCGGTTTATATAGCCGGTGTACAACAAACACTTAGTGGACTTTTTGGCTTTTGTAAAGGTAAAAAGGAATAAATAAGAAAGGATATATGGACCGAATAGGTCAAAAATTAATTTCTGCCTTTACACTATTTATATGACGTCGAGCCGTACAATAAAATTGCCAAAACGTAAGAGTACATTTTATATGTTTGAATTTTTACACAAGGGAAAGGTTTACACAGAGCCTTATAGTATGGTTTGATGCCCTTGCACTGCTCTGTTGCACGTCTGCGCCTTTGCTCCTTGGGGGGGGGGGGGGGGATATCCTTGAAGGGTAATAGTCCGGCGATTGGGTCCTGCGGAGAAGGATCTGCAAAGGAAAAGTCGCCGTGTAGCTTTACGCCGAACATGTTCTTTATGGAGCCTGGGGCGATCCGGAGATCTAGAAGTCCGCGCGAGGTCGGACCAGGATTTGGATGCTGTAACAAGGTTGCCTCCGTTGCTGCCCATGGTATTTTGAGTGCGAAATTGTGTACGCGAGGTACATATTTTGTTGGCATGGTGGGTGTGCCCCCGGAGGCGAAACTGCTAGTCAAGCTGAGGCTCAAGTGAGCCCCCACGCTGGAATGCGGATCAGGCACGTTTGCCAGAATCCCGGACCTTAACGGCCAGTGGGTTATTTGGCTTGAGAAGGCCGCACTGTACTTCGGCTGCCAGAGCCGCAGTGTGCTCCTCAGTTCGGAGGGAGCGTTCCGTATTGCCATTGACTGTGATGACGCCTCTGGGTCCAGGCATTTTGAGCTTTAGATATGCATAATGCGGGACTGCATTAAAGCGGGCAAAGGCGGTTTGCCCTATTAACGCGTGATAACCACTGTAGAAAGGGACGATGTCGAAGATCAAGTCTTCGCTACGAAAGTTGTCTGCAGAGCCGAATACTACTTCTAGAGTTATTGTGCCCGTACAACGGGCTTTGACACCTAGAATTACTCCCTTAAAGGTGGTGTTACTGGGCTTGATTCTTGACGGATCGATACCCATCTTCCGAACAATGTCCTCGTAGATTAAATTGAGGCTGCTACCTCCGTCCATAAGGACTCTAGTGAGGTGATACCCATCGATAATGGTGATCGAGGACCAGGGCCGCCGAACCGCCATGGTGAATACTGGTTGGGTGGTCCCTTCGGTCAAAGGTGATCGGGCAAGCCGACCAGGGGTTGAATTTCGGGGCTACAGGCTCCATGGCGTAGACATCCCGTAGTGCGCGCTTGCGCTCCCTTTTAGGTATGTGGGTGACATAGATCATGTTCACTGTTTTTACCTCCGGGGGGAATTGTTTTTGCCCTCTAGTATTCGGGCGGAGGGGTTCTTCATCGTCCTCGCTCTGGGGTCCCTTGCCCTTGTCTTCGGTATTGATCTTGCCGGCCTGTTTAAACACCCAACAGTTACGGTTGGTGTGGTTGGCGGGCTTGTCAGGGGTGCCGTGAATCTGGCAAGGCCTCTCTAATATTTTGTCTCCCGAACCTCTGAGGTGCCGGGGTCGGTTATATTGTTGCTTCTACGAGCCAACCAGCTATCTTCGCCCGCGCAAAAGCGGGTCATGAGTGTGGTGAGGGCCAACATAGTTTTCGGTTTTTCTTGGCCGAGCTGTCGGGCGAGCCACTCGTTGTGAATGCTATGTTTGAATGCGGCTAGGGCTTCGGCATCCGGACAGTCGATGATTTGGTTCTTTTTAGTTAAGAACCGATTCCAGAGTTGACGGGCTGACTCTCCGGGCTGCTGGACTACGTGACTCAAGTCGTCCGCATCCGGTGGCCGGACATAGGTGCCCTGGAAGTTGGCCCGGAAAGCATCCTCAAGGTCTTCCCAGCTCCCGATAGAGTTTTCGAGGAGGCTATTCAACCAGTGCCTTGCTGGTCCCTTGAGTTTTAATGGCAAATACTTAATGGCGTGGAGATCGTCTCCTCGAGCCATATGGATGTGTAGCAGAAAGTCTTCGATCCACACCGCCAGGTCCGTAGTCCCGTCGTACTGTTCTATGTTTACGGGTTTAAACCCTTCTGGGAACTGGTGCCGCATTACCTCATCGGTAAAACACATTGGGTGTGCGGCGCCCCGTACCCGAGCTACATCGCGCTGGAGATCGATTGGCATTTGGGTTCGGTACTGATCCCGAACTCTATTATTCCGGTCGCGCCAGGCTTGATAGCCATTGTGCTCGGTAGGGGCATATACTCTTGATCCGTAAATAGACCTGGTCTGGCCGGCTCTATTGGCGAGGTCTTGGCGCAGGTCGTATTTGTAGCCCGGCTGTACTGGTTCCTTGCCTTATGACGAGGAGGGGCGGGCTGGTGTTCGGTATTATCGGCCATCCTGTCTCGCCCGCGAGGAGGGCGGTCGGGCTGATCTGCCTGGTTATACCTTGACGGTATTGGCGCGAGGGCCTCGTCGTCGAATTGTGGCAGCATCTTGCGCTTAGGGTAGCTCCTAGTTTGATGTTCATAGCCGTACCCCTCTTCGGCTGCTAGGACTTTGGTCCATCTATTGTTGAGTGTGTCCTGTTCTGCCTTTAGCTTCTGCTGCTTCTTTTTGAGGCTTCGAGCGGTGGCGATAAGCTGTCGCTTGAAGCGTTCTTGTTCCAAGGGTTCCTCGGGGACGATGAAATCTTCGTCGCCGAGGCTGACGTCCTCTTCAGAGAGGGGTAGATAGTTGTTGTCCTCTGAGTCATTGTGATCGGCGGGGTCTTCGGGATTGAATTGACCCTCCTCCTCCTCCGGTTCATATTGTTCGAACTCGGGGTCCACGGGGTTGTTGGGGTCATCGGCGTTTTTCGGGGTATCCTCCTCTCCGATGCCGGTGTTACTCTCCCTGCCTCGACGCGATCGAGAGCATCGCCGCTGACGTCGGCGCATTGGTGGGTCGTCGACGGGCTTATCTTCGTTTTGTTCTGGAATGCCGTCGTCCTTCTTCTTGGGTGTGTCCACCATATATACGTCGTATGTGGAAGTGGCCGTCCAACGCCCTGCTATGGGCGGATTTTGGCCAAGTTTGGCTTCGACATCTTCGTCCATGCCGTCGATGTCTTCGGAAGCGTAGTCTAGCATGTCGGTCAAGTCTTCGACAGTGGCTATTAAGTGGGTGGTGGGCGGGACGTAAAATTCCCTGAGCCCGACCTCCCGATTGGGCCAGGCACAGACCGAAGGCGGAGCCTCGGTGATAGCAAGGGTTTGAATTTGGTCCAGCGCCTCATTTAGTAGTGAGAGCTGGACGGCTGCACGGGAATCCGCCGGGCAATGCTCAGTATTAGCCGCCTGGGCGGGTTCGGTAGATGCGAACTCCGCGGGGCCGGACATAAGAGTCGAGCTCGTATCCGGAAGAGAGTCCGGCTTATCAGTAGAGAGTGCGGTCGGGATTGACTCCGGGCCAGTTGATGATGGGGTCGCGTCCGTTCCTAGAGCCGGACACGCGACTGGGGTGATAAGTCCGGCAAAGTTTGACTCTCCGCCTTCGGACGTTGTGACCGGCTCCGGACTCGAGGCCGGAGACACGAGGTGGGTGGACCCCTGGATGGGGTTGGATGGTAGATCCGAAGGCTCCCCTCCGAGATTGCAGGGTGCGCCGGACGAACCCGCGAACCCCTCGAAGATCAGGTCGCCTCGGATATCGGCGACGTAGTCCAAGCTTCCGAACCTGATTCGACGACCAGGGGCGTAGCTGTCGACCTGGTCGAGATGACCAGTCGAGTTGGCGCGCAAGACGAAGCCGCCGAACACGAAGAGCTGGCCGGGGACGAAAGTCTCCCCGGAGAGGATGCCATTGTCGATAACCAGGCGAGCCATCGATCCTCTTGGCGACCGCACAACGGAACTCTCAATGAAAGCACCAATGTTGGTGTCAAAACCGGCAGATCTCGGGTAGGGGGTCCCAAGCTGTGGGTATTAGGATCAATGGTAACAGGAGACGAGGGACACAGTGTTTTACCCAGGTTCGGGCCCTCTTAATGGAGGTAATACCCTATGTCCTGCTCGATTGTATTCGATATAGATGATGATTACAAGAGTTGATCTACCTCGAGATCGTAATGGCTAAAACCCTAAGTGGTATGCCTATTGTTGTTCTGATGATCCCTACGGACTAAACCCTCCGGCTTATATACACACCGGAGGGGCCTAGGGTTGTACAAAGTCGGTTACAGAAAAGGAAATCATTACGCCTGGACACCAAGACTTGCAACACACACATATGATAGTCCTATCCGAACACGGGGGCACCCTTCCGCTCTGTCCAACACAGCCCATCAGTCCGGCCCACGACGACTAGGCCGGCCATCCGAGGACCCCCTAGTCCAGGACTCCCTCAGCAGCGGGTGGAGGCAGCAGCGGCAGCGCGATGGAGGCGCGGCGGCGATGGCGGCTAGGGTAGGGTTAGGATCGACTTGCGATAGATACCATGTAGAAGACTAGGTTTAGGCTGTGCAACACAATTGCATTGATCGGTGCACTGGGCACGTATATATGATGTACAGGATGGGGGCCACAACCTTAACTAAATAGGAAAACTAGGAGGTGGTCCCTAGACACAATATACATGCACAATATATTCAACAAACCTGATGGAAATATGCCCTAGAGGCAATAATAAAGTTGTTATAATTTTATATTTCCTTGTTCATGATAAAGGTTTATTATTCATGCTAGAATTGTATTGACCGAAAACTTAAATACATGTGTGAATACTTAAACAAATACCGTGTCCCTAGTGAGCCTCTACTAGACTAGCTCGTTGATCAAAGATGGTTAAGGTTTCCTAACCATAGACATGGGTTGTCATTTGATAACGGGAACCCATCATTAGGAGAATGGTGTGATGGACAAGACCCATCCGTTAGCTTAGCATATGATCGTTCTGTTTATTGCTACTACTTTCTTAAATGTCAAATACATGTTCCTTCGACCATGAGATCATGCAACTCCCTGATACCGGAGGAATACCTTATGTGCTATCAAACATCACAACGTAACTGGGTGATCATAAAGATGCTCTACAGGTATCCGAAGGTGTCTGTTGAGTTGGCATGGATCGAGACTGTGATTTGTCACTCCGTGTTTCGAAGAGGTATCTCTGGGCCCTCTCGGTAATGCACATCACAGAAGCTTGCAAGAAAAATGACTAAGGAGTTAGTTACGAGATGATGTATTACGGAACGAGTAAAGAGACTTGCCAGTAACAAGATTGAACTAGGTATGGAGATACCGACGATCGAATCTCGGGCAAGTAACATACCGACAGACAAAGGGAATTGCGTATGTTGTCATAACGGTTCGACCGATAAAGATCTTCGTGGAATATGTAGGAACCAATATGGACATCCAGGTCCCGCTATAGGTTATTGACCGGAGATTCGTCTCGGTCATGTCTACATCATTCCCGAACCCGTAGGGTCCGCACGCTTAACGTTCGTTGACGATATAGTGTTATATGAGTTATGTGAATTGGTGACCGAATGTTGTTCGGAGTCCCGGCTGAGATCATGGACATGACGAGGAGCTCCGGAATGGTCCGGAGGTAAAGATTGATTTATAGGACGATACTATTCGGTCACCGGAAAGGTTTCGGAGCGTATCGGGTAGTCATCGGTTCACCAGAATGGGTTCCGGGGAGTGCCGGGAGGGTGATCGGCCTTTAGAGGGGAGCACACCAGCCCACAGGAGGCTGGCGCGTCCCCACTAAGGCAGACGGCCCATGGGAGAAAGGAATGAGGGGGATTCGGCCTCCCCCTTCCTTCCCTCTCCCTCCTTTCCTTTCCCTCCCGCACATATAAGGAAGGGGGGCGCGGCTAGGGCAGGAGCCCAAGTGGGATTCGGCCCCACTTGGGGCGCCTCCTGGCCGCCTCCTCTCTCCCCCACCTATATATATGAGGGGGGCGCCACACAAGCCCACGACAATCTCTTAGCCGTGTGCGGCGCCCCCCTCCACCGTTTACACCCTCGGTCATATTTCCGCAGTGCCCGACGAAGCCCTGCGGAGATAGTTGCACCACCACCGTCACCACGCCGTCGTGCTGCCAGAACTCATCCACTAATTCGCCCGTCTTCCTGGATCAAGAAGGCGAGGACGTCATCGAGCTGAACGTGTGCTGAACGTGGAGGTGTCGTACGTTCGGTACTTGGTCGGTTTGATCGCGAAGCTGTTCGACTACATCAACCGCGTTGTCTAAACGCTTCCGCTAACGGTCTACGAGGGTACGTAGACACACTCTCCCCTCTCGTAGCTATGCATCTCCATGGATAGATCTTGTGTGTGTGTAGATTTTTTTTCCATGCAACGTTCCCCAACAGTGGCATCATGAGCCAGGTCTATGCGTAGATGATATGCACGAGTAGAACACAAAGAGTTGTGGGCGGTGATTTTCATACTGCTTACCACCAACGTATTATTTTGATTCGGCGGCATTGTGGGATGAAGCGGCCCGGACCAACCTTACATGTCCACGTACATGAGACCGGTTCCACCGACTGACGTGCAACTTGTTTTGCATAAAGGTGGCTGGCGGGTGTCTGTTTCTCCTACTTTAGTTGAATCGAATTTGACTACGGCCGGTCCTTGAAGAAGGTTAAAACAGCAAACTTGATAAGTCACCGTTGTGGTTGTTTTTGCGTTGGTAAGAACGGTTCTTGCTAGAAGCCCGTAGCAGCCATGTAAAACTTGCAAACAACAAAGTAGAGGACGTCTAACTTGTTTTTGCAGGGTATGCTGTGATGTGATATGGTCAAGACATGATGTGATATACGTTATTGTATGAGATGATCATGTTTTGTAATTTATCGGCAACCGGCAGGAGCCTTATGGTTGTCTCTTAATTATTGTATGAAATGCAAGCGCCTTGTAATTGCTTTACCTTATCGCTATGCGTTAGCAATAGTTGTAGAAGCAATAGTTGGCGAGACGACCACGACGCAACGATGGAGATCAAGGTGTCGAGCCAGTGACGATGGAGATCATGACGATGCTTTGGAGATGGAGATCAAAAGCACAAGATGATGATGGCCATATCATGTCACATATTTTGATTGCATGTGATGTTTATCCTTTATGCATATTATTTTTCTTAGAACGACGGTAGCATCATAAGATGATCCCTTCACTAAATTTCAAGATAAAAGTGTTCTTCCCGAGTATGCACCGTTGCTAAAGTTCGTCGTTTCGAAGCACCTCGTGATGATCGGGTGTGATAGATTCTACGTTCACATACAACGGGTGTAAGCCAGTTTTACACAAGCAGAATACTTGGGTTAAACTTGACGAGCCTAGCATGTACAGACATGGTCTCGGAACACTGGAGACCGAAAGGTCGAACATGAGTCATATAGTAGATATGATCAACATGGAGATGTTCACCATTGATGACTACCCCATCTCACGTGATGATCGGACATGGGTTAGTTGATTTGGATCATGTATCACTTAGTTAACTTGAGGGATGTTAATTTAAGTGGGAGTTCATTAGTAATTTGATTAATTGAACTTAATTTATCATGAACTTAGTCTTGATAGTTTTTGCATATCTATGTTGTAGATCAATGGCCCGTGCTACCGTTCCCTTGAATTTTAATGCATTCCTAGAGAAAGCTAAGTTGAAAGATGATGGTAGCAACTACACGGACTGGGTCCGTAACTTGAGGATTATCCTCATTGCTGCACAGAAGAATTATGTCCTTGATGCACCGCTAGGTGATGGACCTACTGCAGGAGCTGCTGCAGACATTGTGAACGCCTGGCAGGCTCGATCTGATGACTACTCGATAGTTCAGTGTGCCATGCTCTACAGCTTGGAATCGGGACTGCAAAAGCATTTTGAACGCCACGGAGCATATGAGATGTTCCAGGAGCTGAAATTGATATTTCAAGCTAATGCCCGGGTTGAGAGATATGAAGTCTCCAACAAGTTCTTTAGCTGTAAGATGGAGGAGAACAGTTCTGTCAGTGAACACATACTCAGAATGTCTGGGTACCACAACCACTTGACTCAGCTGGGAATTGATCTTCCAGTTGAGAGTGTTATTGACAGAGTTCTTCAGTCACTGCCACCAAGCTATAAAGGCTTCGTGATGAACTATAATATGCAAGGGATGGAGAAGACAATTCCCGAGCTCTTCCCGATGCTGAAATCGGCGGAGTTAGAAATCAAGAAGGAGCATCAAGTGTTGATGGTTAACAAGACCACTAGTTTCAAGAAAAAGGGCAAGGGAAAGAAGGGGAACTTCAAGAAGAACGGCAAGCAAGTTGCCGCTCCCGCGAAGAAACCCAAAGCTGGACCCAAGCCTGAAACTGAGTGCTTCTACTGCAAAGGGACTGGTCACTGGAAGCGGAACTGCCCCAAGTATTTGGCGGATAAGAAGGATGGCAAAGTGAACAAAGGTATATTTGATATACATGTTATTGATGTGTTCCTTACTAATGCTCATAGTAGCGCCTGGGTATTTGATACTGGTTCGGTTGCTCATATTTGTAACTCGAAACATGAGCTATGGAATAAGCGAAGATTGGCTAAGGACGAGGTGACGATGTGCGTCGGGAATGGTTCCAAGGTTGATGTGATCGCCGTCGGCACACTACCTCTACATCTACCTTCGGGATTAGTTTTAGACCTCAATAATTGTTATTTGGTGCCAGCGTTGAGCATGAACATTATATCTGGATCTTGTTTATTGCGAGACGGTTATTCATTTAAGTCAGAGAATAATGGTTGTTCTATTTATATGAGTAACATCTTTTATGGTCACACACCTTTTGTGAATGGTCTATTCTTGTTGAATCTCGATCGTAGTGATACACATATTCATAATATTGATGCCAAAATATGCAAAGTTGATAATGATAGTGCAACATACTTGTGGCACTGCCGTTTAGGTCATATTGGTGTAAAGCGCATGAAGAAACTCCATACGGATGGACTTTTGGAATCTCTTGATTATGAATCATTTGATACTTGCGAACCATGCCTCATGGGCAAGATGACTAAAAATCCGTTCTCAGGAACAATGGAGCGAGCTACTGATTTATTAGAAATAATACATACCGATGTATGCGGTCCGATGAATGTTGAAGCACGTGACGGGTATCGTTATTTTCTAACCTTCACAGATGATTTGAGTGGGTATGGGTATATCTACTTGATGAAACACAAGTCTAAAACATTTGAAAAGTTCAAAGAATTTCAGAGTGAAGTAGAGAATCATCGTAACAAGAAAATAAAGTTTCTACGATCTGATCACGGAGGTGAATATTTGAGTTACGAGTTTGGCCTTCATTTAAGAAAATGTGGAATTGTTTCACAACTCACGCCACCTGGAACACCACAGCGTAATGGTGTGTCCGAACGTCGTAACCGTACTTTATTAGATATGGTGCGTTCTATGATGTCTCTTACCGATCTGCCACTATCGTTTTGGGGTTATGCATTAGAGACAGTTGCATTCACGTTAAATAGGGCACTGTCTAAATCCGTCGAGACGACACCGTATGAACTATGGTTTGGCAAGAAACCAAAGCTGTCGTTTCTTAAAGTTTGGGGATGCGACGCTTATGTTAAAAAGCTTCAGCCTGATAAGCTCGAACCCAAAGCGGAGAAGTGCGTCTTCATAGGATACCCTAAAGAAACAATTGGGTACACCTTCTACCACAGATCCGAAGGCAAGATCTTTGTTGCCAAGAATGGGTCCTTTCTAGAGAAGGAGTTTCTCTCGAAAGAAGTGAGTGGGAGGAAAGTAGAACTTGATGAGGTAATTGTACCTTCTCTCGAATTGGAAAGTAGCTCATCAGAGAAAACCGTTCCCATGATGCCTACACCAACTAGAGAGGAAGATAATGATAAAGATCTGTAACACCCCGATTTTTGGCCCTTTCTTTTTATTTTGGATTTCTTCGATTTTTATTTGGAGTTCTTTTTCCGTGGCTATGTGGTCTTGAAACCTGGGAAGATTTTCTCTCCTGCCACTTCCAAGTGGCTTGTCATTCTCAAATCCATCCCAAGACCATGTCATTTCCATCTTAGCCCAACCCCAATATTTATTTCTTGGGAATATTCCTTTTTCTATTAAAGGAATAACCCTGTTTGCTCTAGGTTGTGAAGCAACCTATATTTCTGTCTTCCACAAAAATTCCAGAAAATTCTCATAAATTATTTGGATCATATCTTCCACAAATATGTCAAGAACCATCCTTGCCTAGGCCAAAAATAATTCAGGAATATTCATTTCCTATTCTGTCCAGCAGGGCACTTTGAGAAGGAAGTGCTATTTATCTTTCCCTGATTGCCCTCAAAAATTTTGCGCACTCTTTCATATCCAAATAATTGCCACATGACAAAATTAAACTTCATTTGCCTAGTAAATCTTCCTCTGCAAATTTCCAAAGTTTCTGACCAGAGAGAAGCTTTGTGAAGGAAGTACTAGCTAGGCTATTCCAAATGAGTTGAAATTTTGGGAGATAATTCATATGATCAAATAATGACTCTCCACCAAATTTCATCTCCTTCCAATGATCTAGGTGAGCACACCTTCAAATTCTTGCTTCTGGTCATAATTTCAGGTTGTGAAGCAACTATATTTTATATTGCTTCATAAAATCTGAAATTAATCCAGTACCTTAATATCCCTAAATAATGTGAGCATGCCAAAACTCACATTATTTTGCCAAGTAATTTTCTCCACAAAATTCCCCCAAGTTTCTGTCCAGTGTGGATCATTATGAAGGAAGTACCATTTTTATTCATCCAATTGGTATGAAATTTTTATGGCACCTTCATATGCCCAAATGATCATGCTCCACCAAATTTCAGTTCAATCCAAGACTCCATGTGAGTGCTACTTCATGATCTTGTTTCTGGACCATAGTGGGCAGTTGCAAAGCATCTATGCTCAAACCTGGTCCAAATGACCTCAAAATTCACAGGACTGTAGTCCTTCCTACCCGAAGCCTCTGTGACATCCTGGTTGTCTCTTATTTCACACCAGTTGATCACTACTTCATGCCTAAGTTGGATACAGCAAAGTTCAGTCGATCATTCCCATCAACCCACAGTGCCTTTCTTCGATCTATCACCTCAGGTAGGACCCACTTAGGAGGGACAACATGGTAGACATAGTGTGGGAGGCCCTAAAGTCCTGCGTGCACCAGTGCACGCGGTGACCACGCTGCCTGGCACGCCGAAAGCGTGCTCTGGCCGTAGGGGCCCTCTGCCGCCGTCCAAACCTCGTCGTATCGCCACCGCACCATGTCCACAGACTTGCACTCGCTCCCCTGCTTCCACGCAACCTCTCTGGACCCCTCCCCCTCTCCTATTTTCTCTCCGGCGAGCCATGCCGCAGCGCGTACCCACAACCGTCGTCGCTTAGCCCTTGTCCTCTTCCTCCCCGCGATAACTTTGCACCGTATGAGCCTCCCCTGGACCTCTCTCCCACTCCGCGCGTGCGCGCGTGCACGCGGTCGTGCCAGAGAGCATCGCCCGCGAGCTTCCGTCGTCGTCCGGCCACGGCATCGTAGCCGCGGCTATTTAAGCCAACCCCGACCTCCCTCAACCTCACCAACCTCTCTCCCTCCCTCCTAGGACCCCGCCCAACCTCTCGCCTGAGCTCGGGAAGCTCTCCCCGCCCGCCACATCCGCCATGGCCGCCGCGGCTACCCTCTCAAATTCGCGGGATATGGAGCTCCTCCCCTCCGCCTTTCTCCTCCAGAGAACCTCCCTAGCCATGGCAGAGCCCTGCCTCTCTTCTTCCTCACTTAACTGCGGCCGTGGTGCCGTGCCCAAAACCGCCCGAGCCGCCGCCCGCCGTGATCCAAGCCGCCATTGCTGCAGTCCTTCCCGGCGCGAGTGCTGCACCTGGGTGGATGCGGCTCGGCTCCCTGAGCACGTCGGTGGCCGGAGCACCGCCAACGGTGGCCAGAGCCGCCGGAACCATCGCCGGCGCCGAGCCCCTCCTCTGGCTCCAAGAGCGCGCGTGAGGTTGAGGACGTTGACCGGGCCAGGCGGGCCCCACCTCCCCTCGACCCCACACGTCAGCGACCGGGCACCGGGTCCAGCTGGATAAGTGAAAACGGATTCGACCGAATACGTTTTCTCTGTTTGAAAGCGTAATTTCAGAAATACGTTTTCTGTTTTAACCAGCCGTCCGAAACCCTTAAATAGCGGACGTTCGCCCGTTAAGCGCAGAAATGAATATTTTTATTTAAATTTCTGCCTAACGAACGAACTGCCGTATCTCGACGACCGTGACTCCGATTTAGGTGATTCCAAAGCCCACGATCTCAGTTCGTCGAGCCCATTCCGATGGTATCTCGAGCCCATTCCGATGGTATCATTTTCATGAGGTTGTCACACTATGAAAATGACCATTTTGCCCTTTCCCTTAAAACAGCTCCGCCGAGAGGGAAACTTTTCCGGCGATTCTTTCCGCGAGTTCATCGCAGCTCTCCCCGGTGAATCCTTCATCCCCAGGAAAGCTACAACAGCCACTTGCATGATGGCATTGCAGTAGCCATGGTTTTCCACTTGAATATTTAATATTTGTTTGCTCATTTAATTATTTTGTGAATGCTTCGAATATGCTTGCGAATCCATGTCTATGCTTATGCCATGTTCATTTTTATCTAGTAGGTGATATGATTAATTGTTAAGGATATTCTTATCACGTTTTATTCTTGTAATTATTTCCGATGCTAGTGATAATGCTATGCTCATATGAATTTTTATCGTCTGTTATGAAAATACTTGTGATATTCATGATCATTGTTCTGCCATGCTCATTTGCTTCCCGTAGCATAAATGATTTATCATCGTTCATGTCATGATGTTAAATGGTTATGTTGCCCATCAATGGTTGCATTGATATCATGCTCATCTGCATCGTTATTTCATCATGCTATATTATTATGACTCAGCTCATCACCATTCAAGTTAAACCTGACATTAATCGAACTTGAACAAATCTGTTGGCTGAGTCATGGTGCCACCAAATCGAGCTAACCAGTGCAGCCACACTTGCCTTATGGGGGGCCCTAATGCGGTCTATTGTCATGCCTCTCGCCGGTGCCTCCTACGAGGGAAGGTTATGGGTGCGCGCTACCCTGATTAGGTAGGCTACCATAGCCTTGAGGACCCAAGTTTTATGGATCCGAGGTCCCCGTTTGGGACGATGTTTTGTTTGGCCACAACGGTGGTGGCCACAGAGGTGGCGGATGTCACATGTTGGCATCGGGGTCACCCAGGACATAGCCCAAATGGGAGTTTGTCGGAGTGGCCGGGAGAGTGTCATGCAATAGATTGGTTTTGTCGGAATGTCGTTGGTCCACCCGAATGGGAGCACGAGGCCATGAGTTTCATGGTGTGGGTACAGTGTACTAACCTGTGCAGAGTGTATAATCTATCGATAGCCGCGTCCTCGGTCATGGACACAGTTCGTAGTAGGTCACACTATGGGTCAACAGAAATAATAACCTGAATAATAACAACCCCGGTTCGATGAGAAAAGAAGTTGGTTGATCTTTATGTGGTCACGAAATGATCACGATGGTATTCTTGATGATGGTTGATCATGAGGTGATCAGGTAATGATCACGACGGTAAGAAAGATTGATACCTATGGTGGTTACGAGATAATCTCCGAGCAGAGTAAGTTGGTCCATGAGACCTTAAACGTCGACCCCCTTGCATGCTAGTATTATCATGTTCATATCCGGAATTATATGTACATGCCATGCTCATGTTGTTCTAGTAGTATTGTGTTCATCATTGATGATTAACCTGTAAATGCCATGTTGTGGTATGTCTTGATTGCTTTGGTTGCTGTGAGCTTGCGAGTACATTCAAAGTACTCACCTGGCCTGTCATGCCAGATTGCAGGTGACGCTGTGATTGATTGTTTGACGAGGATTCCGAGGTTGCGCGCTAGGATGCGTCCCAGCCAGAGTCCCTGTGGAGTGGAGTTCATCACCGTTGTCATTCCGCCGCTAGAAGTCATTCCGCTATGAGATGTTCCGCTGCTAGCATAGAGCTACCTTAGCAGGTGTAGTGTCACCGTGCCGATGTAATCCTTTGTCATATCAGACCCTTGTACTCGTATCATTTGTAATAAAGAGCTGATTTGTTCTATGCTAAGCAGTGCCGTATTCCAGAAGACTTGATCCCTGGGCTGGAATACGGGGTGTTCCGGTTCCTCTGAGCCGGGGTGCCACAAGATCATGAAACTTCAGATCAAGTTACTACTGAACCTCGTAGGTCGACCAGAGTACGTTCCGCACCAGAGTGTACGGTAATCCTGTCCTGGAAGTTATGTTGTTAGACAACGGCGAACCTACGAACTATGAAGAAGCTATGATGAGCCCGGATTCCGACAAATGGCTTGAGGCCATGAAATCTGAGATAGGATCCATGTATGAGAACAAAGTGTGGACTTTGGTGGACTTGCCTGATGATCGGCAAGCCATTGAGAATAAATGGATCTTTAAGAGGAAGACAGACGTTGATGGTAATATCACTATCTACAAAGCTCGACTTGTTGCAAAAGGTTTTCGACAAGTCCAAGGGGTTGACTATGATGAGACTTTCTCACCCGTAGCGATGCTTAAGTCTGTTCGAATCATGTTAGCAATTGCCACATTTTATGATTATGAAATCTGGCAAATGGACGTCAAAACTGCATTCCTTAATGGATTTCTTAAAGAAGAGTTGTATATGATGCAACCAGAAGGTTTTGTCGATCCTAAGGGTGCTAACAAAGTGTGCAAGCTCCAGCGATCCATCTATGGACTGGTGCAAGCATCTCGGAGTTGGAATATACACTTTGATGAGGTGATCAAAGCATATGGTTTTATACAGACTTACAGTGAAGCCTGTATTTACAAGAAAGTGAGTGGGAGCTCTGCTGCATTTCTAATATTATATGTGGATGACATATTGTTGATTGGAAATGATATAGAATTTCTGGATAGCATAAAAGGATACTTGAATAAGAGTTTTTCAATGAAAGACCTCGGTGAAGCTGCTTATATATTGGGCATCAAGATCTATAGAGATAGATCGAGACGCTTGATAGGACTTTCACAAAGAACATACCTTGACAAAGTTCTGAAGAAGTTCAAAATGGACCAGTCAAAGAAAGGGTTCTTGCCTGTGTTGCAAGGTGTGAAGTTGAGTCAGACTCAATGCCCGACCACAGCAGAAGATATAGAGAAAATGAAAGTCCTTCCCTATGCCTCAGCCATAGGTTCTATTATGTATGCCATGCTGTGTACCAGACCTGATGTGTACCTTGCCATAAGTTTGACAGGGAGGTACCAAAGTAATCCAGGAGTGGATCACTGGACAGCGGTCAAGAATATCCTGAAGTACCTGAAAAGGACCAAGGACATGTATCTTGTTTATGGAGGTGACAAAGAGCTCGTCGTAAAGGGTTACGTCGATGCAAGCTTCGACACTGATCCGGATGACTCTAACTCACATACCAGATACGTATTTATATTGAATGGTGGAGCTGTCAGTTGGTGCAGTTCCAAGCAGAGCGTCGTGGCGGGATCTACGTGTGAAGCGGAATACATAGCTGCTTCGGAAGCAGCGCATGAAGGAGTCTGGATGAAGGAGTTCATATCCGATCTAGGTGTAATACCTAGTGCATCGGGTCCAATGAAAATCTTTTGTGACAACACTGGAGCAATTGCCATAGCCAAGGAGCCCAGGTTTCACAAGAAGACCAAACACATCAAGAGACGCTTCAACTCCATTCGTGAATATGTCAAGGATGGAGACATAGAAATTTGCAAAGTACACACGGATCTGAATGTGGTAGACCCGTTGACTAAACCTCTTCCGCGAGCAAAACATGATCAGCACCAAGACTCCATGGGTGTTAGATTCATTACTATGTAATCTAGATTATTGACTCTAGTGCAAGTGGGAGACTGATGGAAATACGCCCTAGAGGCAATAATAAAGTTGTTATTATTTTATATTTCCTTGTTCATGATAAAGGTTTATTATTCATGCTAGAATCGTATTGATCGGAAACTTAAATACATGTGTGAATACTTAAACAAATACCGTGTCCCTAGTGAGCCTCTACTAGACTAGCTCGTGATCAAAGATGGTTAAGGTTTCCTAACCATAGACATGAGTTGTCATTTGATAACGGGATCACATCATTAGGAGAATGATGTGATGGACAAGACCCATCCGTTAGCTTAGCATATGATCGTTCTGTTTATTGCTACTACTTTCTTAAATGTCAAATACATGTTCCTTCGACCATGAGATCATGCAACTCCCGGATACCGGAGGAATACCTTGTGTGCTATCAAACATCACAACGTAACTGGGTGATCATAAAGATGCTCTACAGGTATCTCCGAAGGTGTCTGTTGAGTTGGCATGGATCGAGACTGGGATTTGTCACTCTGTGTTTCGGAGAGGTATCTCTGGGCCCTCTCGGTAATGCACATCACAGAAGCTTGCAAGCAAAATGACTAAGGAGTTAGTTACGAGATGATGTATTATGCAACGAGTAAAGAGACTTGCCGGTAACGAGATTGAACTAGGTATGGAGATACCGACGATCGAATCTCGGGCAAGTAACATACCGACAGACAAAGGGAATTGCATATGTTGTCATAACGGTTCGACCGATAAAGATCTTCGTGGAATATGTAGGAACCAATATGGACATCCAGGTCCCGCTATTGGTTATTGACCGGAGAGTCATATCAGTCATGTCTACATCATTCCCGAACCCGTAGGGTCCGCACGCTTAACGTTCGTTGACGATATAGTGTTATATGAGTTATGTGAATTGGTGACCGAATGTTGTTCGGAGTCCCGGATGAGATCACGGACATGACGAGGAGCTCCGGAATGGTCCGGAGGTAAAGATTTATATATAGGACGATACTATTCGGCCACCGGAAAGGTTTCGGGGCGTATCGGGTAGTCATCGGTTCACCGGAATTGGTTCCGGGGAGTGCCGGGAGGGTGATGGGCCTAATGGGCCTTTAGAGGGGAGCACACCAGCCCACAGGAGGCTGGCGCGCCCCCCTAAGGCAGCCGGCCCATGGGAGAAAGGAAGGAGGGGGATTCGGCCTCCCCCTTCCTTCCCTCTCCCCCCTTTCCTTTCCCTCCCGCACATATAAGGAAGGGGGGTGCGGCTAGGGCACGAGCCCAAGTGGGATTCGGCCCCACTTGGGGTGCCTCCTAGCCGCCTCCTCTCTCCCCCCCACCTATATATATGTGAGGGGGGGCGCCACACAAGCCCACGACAATCTCTTAGCCGTGTGCGGCGCCCCCCTCCACCGTTTACACCCTCGGTCATATTTCCGCAGTGCCCGGCGAAGCCCTGCGGAGATAGTTGCACCACCACCGTCACCACGCTGTCGTGCTGCCGGAACTCATCCACTACTTCGCCCGTCTTGCAGGATCAAGAAAGGCGAGGACGTCATCGAGTTAAACGTGTGCTGAACGCGGAGGTGCCGTACGTTCGGTACTTGGTCGGTTGGATCGCGAAGCTGTTCGACTACATCAACCGCGTTGTCTAAACGCTTCCGCTAACGGTCTACGAGGGTACGTAGACACACTCTCCCCTCTCGTAGCTATGCATCTCCATGGATAGATCTTGCGTGTGCGTAGAATTTTTTTGTTTTCCATGCAACGTTCCCCAACAGAAACCTCCTAAAACGTTCTCTCTTCTAATTTTGTGACCCCTCCTCTCTCTTGCCCTCCACCCCACCTTCTCCTGTACGAACGCATTGTGGTGCTCCTCTGAGTGTGTGTGTGTGGGGGGGGGGGCACGTATGGTTCGACTTCTCTTGCTTGCCGGCAGTAGTACTGGATAGAACATATAGTCCTTTATAATCTCATAATTAGGGGTTTGAATGGTGGATATATTGTCGCGACTATATCTAATCGTCTTGCCGCATGCTCCCCGTATGATTTCTCACATCTGAAAGTTTCCCGCCCAATTTCTCACGTCCGAAATAGTTCATTATACATAATTGTCTTGCTTTTTTTTTTGATAGTTTCAGTTGTAGGTTGAATACACGCATTTCACCCTAGTCATTACATGACCGCGCGGTGGTGGCGGTCATGTGTCTGTGTGTGTTCGGGAGGGGAGGGGGCTCGAGGAGCTTTATGATCAAAAAAAAAATTCATGCATGTTTCTTGCCTGCCCAAATTCTCCTACCGAATTTATCATGCTATGTGTTTCCTGCCGCATGCTCCCCGTACGATTTCTCACGTCCGAAAGTTTCCCGCCCAATTTCTCACGCTCGAACGTTTCCTGCCCAATCTTGCACCCAAAATTCCCACGTCGCGAGTTTCCCACCTGAAATTTCCCGCACAATTTCACCCTCTGCATGTTCCCTGCCCTATTTATCATGCCCCAAAGTTCGTCAACTTTCTAGTGCCATGTCCCATCTGAAGCTTCCCGCCGCATGTTCCCCGCTAGATTTCTCGCGACCAAAATTTCTCCATCCAAAGTTTTCCTGCCGCATGTTCTCGACCGAGTTCTCGCGACCAAAATTTCCCCACCCAATTTCTCGCACCCGAAAGTTTCCCGCCAAATTTCTTGCAACATATGTTTACCACTCAATTTCTCCCATTGCATCTTCGTCGCTCGATTTCTCCTGCCTAAATGTTCTCGCCCAAATTCTCCTTTCCGATATCTCATGCCATGTGTTACCTGTTATTTTCCCGCACAATTTCCCCAGACGTTGTTCCACATCCTATTTCTTGCGCCCAAAAGTTTACCGCCCGACTGATTTCTCGTGCCCAAAGTTTTTCCGCCGCATGTTCCCCGATCAAAAGGTTCCGGCCTAATTTCTCGCGTGCCTGAAAGATTTCTGCCCAAATTCTCCTGCCCAATATCTCTCGGCGAATTTCTCCCACCATGCAGTCCTGCCTGAAATTTTCCCGCCCAATTTTCTCAGCCGCATGTTCCCGCCTAGTTTCTTGCACCCAAAAGTTTTGCACATGCCCAAATTCTCTCGCCAGATTTTTTGCACCATGTGTTTCCTGCCCGTCTGTTTCCCGCTCGATTTCCCCCGCCGCATGTTCCTTGCCCAAAAGTTTCCTGCCCAACTTATCTCTTTCATGTAAAGAAACACCTATGATCTTATAATAAGGCAATAATTCATCACATAGCAATAACGATCAAGGCAAGGATTGCATCATATGGCTCACAGTCATGTAGAGCAACTCAAGTGACTATTGTACTGAGGCATGGGATATCGGTGCTGATCCTCCCTCCACCTTGCGCTCGATATCTCCCTCCTGATAGTTTCTCTCCCAAATTCTCCCGCTGCATGTTCCCCATCCAAAAGTTTCCTGCCAACTTCCCTCCTTCACGAATAGACATTGAGAGAAGCATTGTTTGATAACTACCATTTCTCAACATGCTCGTCCTAGTCACCATAATATAAAACATTATTTTATGTGCTGAGACAGTTAGTTATTTGAACTCCTTGGGGCTCACCCTCTCCCCCATCCACCTAGTTAGACAGAAGGCCCCTTTAAAAATTTGTTATTGCATGTGTATTCCTGCTAATGAAAAATCACATGAGTCATGAAAAATATGTTGGGCCACTCCCAACAATCCTTGGATCTTCTATTAAAAAATTGAATCAAAGTCAAATATGACCTTCTGCTCTGTTTGGTAATTGGCCACTCCAGAAATTTTGCCAGTTGTAAATTCTCAGAAATCACCACAAACTCTACTCAAACTATATATCAACTAACATGACCGATGCACCATTTCACATATATTTTGGACAAATACATGTTACTTGAATAGTTCGTTGTGGAATAAGGTAAGCCTTAACCCTGGCTGTAGAACCTAGTTTTCAGAAACTGTTGGGGATATAACCCCAGGATATAACCCGCCCGTTCTGGGCCGGGTCTACAGAGTGGCGACTTACAAAGGCTGGGCCAGGTGGGCCATGGCGTTCCAGAAGACCCATCCGGAAGGATAAGCCGCCCCGCTCATGGGCCGGCTTATGGCGCACCGGCTCAGTCCCATCAGTGAGCCGCCATATGAGGTTTCCTTGCTTAGAAGGCAAGATATGTAAGGAGACAGACTTTGACACGGGCTGTATTCCGGCTCAAACTCCTTTGTAAACCCCGGGCCTCAACCTATATATAAAGGGGAGCCTCGGGAATAGACAGATCAACTTACAACCTCTCGAGTACTAGGCTAGCCAAGCGCACCTTTGTAATCGAGATCATCATCAATACAACCAAAGCAGGACGTAGGCTTTTACCTCCATCAAGAGGGGCCGAACCTGGGTAAACCTTGTGTCTCTCGTGTCCACTTAACCCCTTCGATCTACCACCCGATTCGATGGCCTCGCGACTAAGTCCTTTGACGACATCTGCCGTGAAAATACCACGACAGTTGGCGCCCACCGTGGGGCTGTCGCACGGTGGTGTTGAGTATTCGAAGGGTCCTCCCCCAGGGCTCGAGGGATACATCATCGGCCGCATGACCAAGAGTCGTCGCGGCAAGCTCTACATCGACGATTCAGGCTCGGGCCCCGAGGCCGACTCAATCGAGTACGGGTACCGGGTCCCCTTCGGTGGCATCCACGTCTTCATCGGCAAAGCCGGCGGATCTGAACCCGAGCCGGACATCTCCACCAACATCGTCGAGTTGGCTCGGGCCGCGCAGCCCGCTGCGGCTAAAGCCGCCTCGAGACTCGCCGCGCCTCGCAAGGCCGGCGGATCCAAACCTGGGCCGGATGTCTTCACCAACATCGTCAAGCCGGCTCAGGACGAGCAACCCGCCCGGCCTCGTCACGTGTTCTTCAGCTTCACTCAAGGAGTCGATTATACTGACGACTCAGCCTCCGATGGTGACATAGTCATCCACTCTGACGGCGGATCCTCTTCAAGCGATGGCGAGTCAATCTTTCCACTTCACGATGGTATGCTTAGAGGCTACCTTGAGGGTGAGCCGGCCCAGGACTCCTTTGGCCTGCCCCTCTGATCGGCAGTCTACATGGCTGGCGCGGCTCTCACAAACGATCCGGAGGGGGCGGCCGCTACGGCTGGAATGAGAATCTCAAATTCCGGGTCAGCCCCCTCGCCGGCTCAAGGTCTGGCTGGGCTAGCCACAACTCTCACGACGCTCCTTGCCACGCCAGTGATGCCCGAGAACCAGACGGAGCGTAACACGGAGATAACAAAGCTTCGAGATCAGATGACCAAGATCCAAGCCGATATCAACGCCGAGAACACTCGCCTAGCAGAGCTGCAGTCTGAGATGCGGGCCGAGGCCGAGCGTTTAAGGACCGAGGCCTGGCATCTGGAGCAGCGTCAGATCGCGTCGGAGGCAGTTCATCAGCGGAGGCACATGAGTCGCCTTCCGCCTGGTCTCGAGCCGACTCAACTGTTCACCACCCCCCAGGATACGCGCCTTCATGGCCTAGGGACTGGCACGCCAGGGTCGCCCGTTGTGCCACCAGCGACTGGAGCTCAACCCACGGCGGGTCACGCCGGTCAGCCGGCTCAGCAGCCCCAACGGGAGCCAGGTCAGCGTCACGAGATGCCCCCTCACCGTTTCTTGACACCGGCGGGTCACTTCTCTAATCCCCTGGATAACCTTGTTGCTGCGGCGACTAACTTGGCTGCACTTCCGATTACGGTCCGCACGCCCGTTGAGATTGAGGCCCGCAATGCCATCGAGATGCTAAAGACTGCGGTTGCGCAGCAGGCCAACTACTCTTACAGTAGGGAGCGCCTCCACTCCACGCCAGTCCCAAGCCGAAGCCGGAGCAGAAGTCGTCACGGTGACTCGCCAGCAGTGTCAAGCAGCGATCATCGGCGTCGCGAGCCGCCTCGTGCCTTACCACATACGGGAGCCCCCAATGCCCAGGATATCATTGACTCCGCAAGGGCCTAGCGGGCGGCTGGGGCGGCAAACGCGGTGGCTCTGTCTCCACCAGTCACAACCCAATTGACTCCTACTGGAAGGACCCTTGGGATACCTTGTTTGGCTCCGGCTCTGCGCAATGAGCGCATGCCCAAGGATTTCAAGGGCCCTCGTAAGGTTCCCAACTACACGGCAGATCTTGAGCCGGCGGCCTGGATAGAAAGCTATGAGCTTGCCATGGACATGCTGGACGTCAGTGACGCAGTGTGCGCAAAGTACCTGACCATGATGTTGGAAGGGCCGGCTCGTACATGGTTAAAAACCTTGCCCCCAACTCCATCAACACATGGGCTGAGTTGAAGGAGCGCTGCAAGCGTCCCAAGACGATCATCGATATTCTATGAGCCCATTTTGTCTGGCTATTCTAAGAGCTTGCAACTTAATTTCCACGGGTAATACCGCCTCCTGACCATACACTAGCTCAAAAGGTGATACTTGAGTAGCCCCATGCTTAGATATTCTATGAGCCCATAAAGCTTCCGAAAGCACCTCATGCCATCTCCTCGGATGTTCTTCAATTTTCTTCTTTATAAGCTTGATCAAGGTCTTATTGCTAGATTCGGCCGGTCCATTAGCTTGAGCATAATAAGGCGACGAATTCAACAATTTAATTCCATAAGATTCAGCAAATTCACGAAATTGATGAGACATAAAAGAAGCACCTTGATCAGTAGTCAAAGTTTGAGGAATACCGAATCTATGAATAATATGCTCCAAAACAAAATTAATTACTTCTTTATGAGTCATTTTTCTCAAAGGAATCGCTTCCGTCCACTTGGTGAAATAATCAGTGGCTACTAGGACGAAGCGATGTTGTTTAGAAGACGAAGGATGAATTTCACCAATAAAATCTAAGCCCCATCCTCTAAACGGCCATGGCTTAATTATGGGATTCAGCATAGCTGCGGGTGCCAATTGTATGTTGCCAAATCTCTGACAAGCTTCACAGCCTTTATAATAGCGGAAACAATCTTCTAACAAAGTCGTCCAATAAAAACCTGCTCTTTTTATTAACCACCGCATCTTATGAGCCGACTGATGTGTCCTGCATATGCCTTCATGCACTTCACCCATGGCTAATTTAAATTGTTCAGAATCCAAGCATTTTAACAATAGTCCATCTATAGTTCGGCGATGTAACTCGTCGTTAAACAGAGTATATTTCAAAGCTTGCCGCCGAATTTTTCTATCTCTCGTTTGACTTGGATCTTTCAAATGATTAATCAAAGGAACTCTCCAATCTACAATTTCTGAATTGTTAGCTAATTCGGTCACTGATGATAATTCATTTACTTCCACCTTGGCCTCACCCTTTGTAGCAATCAACATCGGTTTTTCTAAGATGAAGAATTTTCCTCTACTGATATTATAACCGGATGCTTGTTGTGCCAAATAATTAGCTCTAGAATTTTCTTCTCTAGGGATATGATGGATGGTGAATGTATCTAGAGATTTAATTATGTCCACACATCGGTCTAAATAACTATTCAACAATCCATCAAAACATTGGAATTCGCCTTTAATTTGTTGTACTACCAGAAGCGAATCACCAAAAGCATCGACATCCTTAACACCCATATCTAGTAAATTTTGTAATCCAAACAAAAGAGCCTCATACTCAGCTTGGTTATTTGTGCAAGGATATTCTAAGCGAACCGATGTTTCATATATAACATTATTAGGAGAAATCAGAACATTGCCGACGCCTTGTCCCTCTCTACAAACCGATCCATCAAAATAAAGTTTCCATGGGCATATGCTAACATAATTAATATCTTCCACATCTTTAACTTTATGATCAACAATGAAATCGGCGATAATTTGACCTTTCATAGCACGCAACGATTTATATGTCAAATCATACTCTATTAATGCATAAGCCCATTTACCAATCCTACCACTAAGAATCGGTTTTTGCAACATGTGTTTAACTACGTCGGCTTGACAAGCTACTACACAAGAACTTGACAGCAAATAAGGTCGAAACTTGGTACATGCATAATATAAAGATAAGCATAACTTTTCAATAAACACATACCGAGTTTCGGCGTCAATCAAGCGACAACTTAAGTATGCTATGGTATACTCCTTCCTTCCATCTTCTTGTGCCAATACCGCGCCGATCACTTTATCTTGTGCAGCAACATATAATCTGAACGGCGCACCAGATTTGGGTGCACGCAATACCGGAGGATTCAACAAATACTTCTTTATGTTATCAAAAGACTCTTGTTGTTCTGCCCCCCAAGTGAATTCGGCTTCATTCTTTAGCCGAAGTATTGGAGCAAACGATTCAATTTTTCCTTGCTCCTCTGATCGGCCTTTAAATTAGCATTGATGAATGTAGGTCTCGGAGTACTTCCATCACCAATGTCTATTTCTTCAAGTGGATCAGCCGATGAGAATCCATGCCCAAGTTTGTCCATGTCTTCCAATTCTTCAATAGTTTCATGCATATCGTTCTTTCCGGAACGATACTCTTCCGTGCGTTTTTGTAACCATTTAATGCTATCTTCTTTATTCATCATTTATATAGATAGATCATTAAGCCGAGCTACATCAGCCGGCTGTACATTTATAGGCACAAAACCATCTCTACCTATACTAATGTAATCATAGTCCGATAGATCCCTACCGGTCAAGCATTGCATATCACCGAGTTGCCAATCAACCGGCGTTTCTGTCAAAGCTATACAAGTCGAATTATCTGCCCCAATTACCTCCACATCATCATCTATCCATTGAATTAAGCATTGATGCAAAGTAGATGGGATGCAACAATTAGCATGGATCCAGTCACGCCCCAACAGAACATTGTACCGGCCTTTGACATCAACTACAAAGAAAGCAGTCGGCAATGTCTTGCTTCCGACTGTAAGCTCCATAGATATAACGCCTTTGGCTTCAGATAGCTCTCCTGAAAACCCACTAAGTGCCATATTGGTCTTCATTAGTTCATCCTCCTTTCGGTTCATCTTGGAAAACACCGAAAGAGGCATGATATTAACACCTGCGCCGCCATCAACAAGCATACGCCCAATGGGTTTACCATCAATATGTCCCTTGATAAATAACGGCTTCAAATGCTGATCAGGTTTCTCTGGCTTCTCAAACATAGCCTTACTCGGTCCAAGAACTAACTCGGCAACCTCAGATTCCGGTGCGCGAAACTCGGCGGGCAATGCAAAAACCATGTTAATACCCATATCAGTGAGTGTATGGTTACCAATCTCCGAGTCGATGTCGTCAGCCTTGTCATCGTCCGAGTACTTGCCGTCATCTTCCGGATCGTGAGCTGCATCAACTGAGCTTGTGGGAGCATCAACTAAGTTATCGGCGACCGCATCTTTCTCCTTCGACGCGCGCTTTGCTCTCCACACCATTCGGGGTATCATTGGTCTATCCTCATTGAATTGCTCATCCCGCTTCTTCTCAGCTATTTCTTTTTCAATTTCCAATGCCCGCAGCCGTTGCACTCGGCGTTTCTGGGTGTGATTTAATCCTCTCGGACACCATTGCGGTTCCGGTTTGGTCCCTGGAGCGACAGATTTGCTGCCCCCCGAATTACTCGGCACATTCCGACGCACTGTTGTGTTGCCCCCCGAGTAACCCGGCTTGTACTGACTGCCTCCTGAGTATCTCGGCATGTTGACTCTCATGTAACTCGGT
Source organism: Elymus sibiricus (assembly GCA_039707655.1). Taxonomy (NCBI): domain Eukaryota; kingdom Viridiplantae; phylum Streptophyta; class Magnoliopsida; order Poales; family Poaceae; genus Elymus; species Elymus sibiricus. The sequence goes on along the minus strand of CM077666.1, from coordinate 127,948,681 downwards.
TTGTTCCGAGTAGCCGAAACACCCTTTTGTTGATGCGATACAGCCCCTGCTACAAGTTTCTGGCTGCTGCTAGTACCTGGATCCTCGTGCTGATTAAGCGAACCAAAAATAACCGAAGACTGACCAGGGGATGCACATGAGCTGTTTTCCTTGATGTGTGGATCAATTATTACACCAACCGCTCCAATTTTCCGAGCCACGCCGGAAGATTCAGTATGTGCATTGGCATCTCTTCCGTGAGCAGAATTATCCTTCAACTCGGCAATGTCTTTCTTTTCTTCAACTTCAACCGGTTGATCTTTGCCGAGTTCCTTTGCAGACTTACGCACCCAAGTGAGCCCACGGCCATTGCTATTTCTGTCAACCACTTGGCGCACCGGTGACCGATCCCTACGGATCGTGTCTTCATCAAACCGAGTCCTTTTCTGACGCATTGGCCCCCTGTGCGTATCACTCGGCTGATTCCATCCTGGCTGAAAATAACCTGGTGGTCCCATAGGATGCGGTGCCCAAGGATTAAACCCCCACGGAGGACACGGAGGAAGATATGGATGCATAGGGGGTGGACATCCCCAATAAGCCGGTTGCATCAGGAAACACGGCTGTTGCTCATATGAATTTCTTGCCCAATGCTCATGATCATCAAGTCTAGGAGGAGACCTCGGACGTTTATTTCCTCCAAGCCGATTGAACACACTGCTGTTCCTGCGTGAAGTATATTTTTCCAACAACATGTTAACAGTCGGCTTTGGTTTTGGACCTTGCTTTTTCTTTCCATTAAACTTCCATACTCCGACCTCTGGATTTTTAGGTTTAATCATTCTTGGCGGAGCATTCTCATCAACAACATTTTTCTCCTTGGCTGACTCGGTCTGATCTGACCGAATTAGCATCTTTTTGCCCTCAAGCTCGATCATATTGACAGGAAAGGGATCACTATCGAGCTTCATCTTGGCATCTTCTATGAAGGTCAATCGTCCTTCGTTAATGGCCGATTGCACCTGTCGACGAAAAATATTACAATCATTAGTAGCATGTGAAAAAGAATGATGCCACTTACAGTAAGCTCTTCGTCCCAATTCCTCTGAAGATGGGATTACATGATTTCCTCTCAATCTTATTTGTTTCCCTTGCAATAGCATGTCAAAAATCTTATCACACTTGCTAACATCAAAAGTATATTTAATCTCATCTCTCTTAGCAGGTGTGGGTTTTAAAGCAGGACACACAAAAGGCTTGGACTTTGGCGTTTGGATCCATTCGGCTACACATATATCTGACTCATCATCACTAGCCGAATCATCTTCATAATCTAGAGTATTAACAGCAGGAATAACCTTATCTTTATTTTTGTTATCTCTAAACCGACTAAATTGCTTAACTTCTCTAGCTCGGTTTTCTTGCGCCAAAGCCTTTTGTAATACTTGGTTTACATCTAAAAATTCTTGCCCTTCTAATTTATCTTTAATGTGAGCATGCAAACCCGAAAAGGCTAGATCAGCCAAATCCTTTTCGGCTATAGTTAAACTGTAACAACGGTTTTTTACATCCCTAAACCTTCGAATGTAGTCATGCACCGGCTCATTATACTTTTGCCTAACCATAGTTAGGTCAGAAAGCCGAAGCTCAGTTTCACCGCTGTAAAAATACTCATGAAGTCGCTGCTCTAATTGCACCCATGAAGTAATAGAATTAGGAGCAAGAGATGAAAACCAAGTGAATGCAGTGCCAGTTAAAGACAAAGGAAATAGTCTAACTTTATAAACATCTACATTGCCAAACTCACTGCATTGTGCTAAGAACTGTGCCACATGTTCGACAGTGGATCTACCACTTTCCCCGGTGAATTTAACAAAATCAGGGATTCTAACACCTCGAGGATAAGGAGTAGATTCAAAATACTCGGGATATGGTTTCCGATAGACACGTGTTGTACCTTTCGGCGCCAAACCGTATTGACTCAATATCTCAGTTATTTGATCTTTTACACTAACATATGTTTGTGAAGCAGCATGTGGTGGATTCTCCGGCAACACGGTTTGAGCATGCGAAGTTTGCAACGGAGGATCATTAACTTGTGAATCAAGTACCGGCCCGTATGGAATCCCGGTACTGGTAGCTGGCAAGTGTATGCCGAGTGGGTTGTAACCCGGTGGTGAGTTTTCTCCGAGTTGATTGTAACTCGGTGGCGTGATATATGCCACCGTCTGATAATAGGGTTGCTGTAAATTTGAATTCAAAATCCTACTTCGGCTATTGCTATCATAACTTTGTGCAACCGAAGTAGAAACGATGGGAGGAGCAACACTAGGAATAAGATTATAGGCCGAACTACTAGTAGGGTTCCGGCCACTTTGATCATTATTTAGAGCAGCATGAATTTGATCTATATCAGCCGATGCATTTTCTTTGCTAAATTGTTTTTTAAACTCATCAAACTTATCGGCCATAGATTTGGACAGTATGTTCATCGCATTTGTCATATCGGATCCAAATTTGCTAGCTACGGATATATCAACTAGATGAGCAATTTCTTCGTTGGATTGTTTTACCTCAGTACCGAGTACAGTTGAGTTACTCGGCATAGTGTCTGGTGTAGCCACCTTCTTGATAATACCGTTCCGAGTCTTCTGGAATCCCGCCAGTATCATCTTCTTCTGTTCTTCAAGTGCACATTCAACCCCCAAGCGATCTTCCTCCGATAGATCTTCCATGGCGACGGGGATGATGTTGTCCGTGTTGATGTCGCTGTCATTGGTCATCTTGTCCTGGAGTGGATGTTGCCCTTGTTCTTCCCGTCGCCGAGTAGATTGAAAGTACGCGGCGTTCTTCGTCCCCAGCGGAGTCGCCAATTTGTGTTGACGCGGAAATCTGACACCGCGTGAACACAGTAGATATTCCTCACACTTTCGCAGCGAGGGGCAGATGCTTTTCGAGCAAAGCAACAAAGAAGGTTTCCTCAATTTCGGAGAGGAGAGACGGATGCTTTTCGAGCAAAGCAACAAAGATGAACGAAAGTAAAAAGACAGTAAAAAGTAGTAGATGTGTTTGTTCGATTGTGTGTTGTATCAATCGGCCATCACCTCTTCTATTTAAGAGGGGGTTGGACTTCCCGTACAAGACACGGACCCAGATTTCCTTCCAAAGGGTCAAAAAACGCAGACAAACTCGGACTTTTTCGATCTGCCCCAATCTGTGCGGCTATAGGCAAGCGATAGTACCGTTCTGGGCACGGTAGTACCGTTCCGGGCGGTAGTACCGCTCTAGTACCGCTTAGGGTCTCGGGATGCCAGAAACTTTTTCGTAAGCGGTAGTAGACGCGGTAGTAGGAGCGGTAGTACCGCTCAAGCGGTAGTACCGTTCTCTGCTGTATCAGCAATCTTGTAACGGCCGTAACTTTTGCATACGATCTCGGATTGAGACGATTTTTATATCAAAATCGACCGATTCGACGAGACGAAGACAATCGGTGTAGACACTCTTTTCATATGAGGCCGTATTGGGGGCGTAATCAGCCGAATAGTGTTCTGTATACACTTCGAACACAACTTCGGCCTTAGAGATGAGCTCGAATGGCTATGGCCCAAATATCAAAGTTTCTCCTTTCGATGATACGGAACTTTCTCACTTTGAGCACTTTTCCATTTGAGGCCTTCTTAATTATGTTTTTGACCATGCCAAAATCGGGTGTCAACAGTTATCTTGTTGAGGAGCCTCAGGGGTCTCCTTTGCTTGGTCCTTAGTGGCCTCCTCATGGACCTCAGGACGAGCCGGCTCGGACGACGAGGCTGACTCGCCAGTCTTCCTTTTCTTCGCCTTGGCTCTGCGAGTTTTGCAAAATAAAGTCAGTGTCAAGGTATTTCAGAACATGATCAAAGATATGACTTGCTTACAGACACAACTTACCCTGGCTTGATAACCATTGGAGCCAGTTGAGACGCCGAGGAGTCATCTGACGATGGGGGTGACTCCTGATAATCCGAATCAGACAGGTTAAGAGGTTGCTTAAAAAGGCCGGCTCGAGGATGAGAAGGAGTGGGACTGTGAGAGGCACCTCGTTGGGGCGCTTGCGGGGGTTCGGCGTAGTGTCTTAGCCGCCCAGTGGCTCGCCAGAGTCGCCACCCGCCTCACGTCGCGACGAGCCAGCGTGCTGCGCTCTCTTCATTGAAAAATTGGGGTCTAAGTGAGCAAGTGGATGAGAAAAAGGTATTTTCCTCACTGCTCTCCTCGGTTTCCTAGGAACGCAAGTGTCTGAGTCAGACGAGACAGGGATTACCTCGACGTCATTAGCCCAGCTCCCATTTGCATCGTCCTGAAGGAAAAGAATCAATAGTTAGAATGACTTAACATGAACGAAGGAAAGGCGAATTGACCAAAGGAGACAATTTTACCTCTGAATCATCATCATCCTGAGGCGACTCATCAAGAGCCGGGTCATCTTCGGGCGTCTCTTCATCTTCAGAGATTTCCGGCTCAGAGATGACCTTTTCCTTCTTCTTCTTCTGGCCTTCAGCCGCCACGGCCTTGCGACGTTTGACAGTCGTCTTCTTCTTCATGGGCTTCTTGCTCCAGAAAGGATCGTTTTCCTGCAAAGACATCAAGGGATTACACGATTGAAGCAGCTAAAGTTTGAGTCAACAGCGCTTATAAAGATACTCACAGGAGGTGGCGGATTAGACGCGCAGAAATGCGCTAGTCCGACTTTGCCGCAATCTGCTTGGGTGACCTTGAGCAGGGACCTCACAGCTTCGTTAACTTCCTCCTTTGTGAAATTGGTCGGGCTGCACCGCTGAGGATCAGTTGTTTCACCAGTATAAGTATGCATCAAGCTGGGGCGGCGGCTCAAAGGCATTATCCGCCAATTCACCCAGCACCGGGTCAAGTCGATCCCAGTCAGCCCGTTGGCAACCAGCGCACCTAACTTCAGACAGATGCTGCTCACTTGCGCCCGTTCTTCAGGAGTGGGCCAGCCGGGATAGGTTGCCGAAAGAGAAAGCCGGCTTAGCCTGTAACCCGGCAGTGGATGTTCGCCCTCTGGCGCGGTATTTTTACAATAAAACCAAGTTTTGTTCCAGCCCTTGGGATGACTCGGCAGTTGAGCAGCTGGAAAGATGGTGTCCCTTCGTCTCTGAAACGAGACTCCTCCGAGCTCCAAACTGCGGCACTTTGCGCTCTCGCTTTGCTTATTAACGTAAAAGAACTCTCTGAGGAGAGTCACTGACGACTCTACTTGAAGATAAGCCTCGCACACGACTTGAAATTGGCACACATTCGCGATTGAATTGGGGCCAAGATCTTGAGGGTGTAAGCCGTAAAAGTGCAAAACGTCTCTAAAGAATTTTGAGCCGGGGGGAGAGAAACCCCTCAACAAATGATCAGTGAAGACAACAACTTCTCCATCCTTCGGCGTTGGGGGACACTCGCCCATGGGGACCCGGCAGGTGGCGGCTTCTACTGCCGACAAGAGCCCCTGGTCCTTGTAATCTTGCAGTGTGAGATCAGACACATGGGAAGCGACCCAGTTGCAGACGTTCGGCTCCTTGGACTTTGCTTTCGACATGATTGAGTAGCCTAAATATGAATAAAGCATAAAAGCGTCAACAGGTGGTCTACTGCTGAACACCTTACGACGGGCGGCTTAAATTCTAGAGGCGAGCTGTATGGTTATTCCAATGAGCCGCCCGATTGATAAAACTATTTGAACAAAGATAGTTACTACAAGCTACTTCGCAGATGCAAGGATTCTTAAATCACCTTAATGAAGGGGCCGGCTTACAGGGGCCATGCTAAGACAAACGCCGGCGTCTTACGGTACATTGCAATTTAAGTCGCCATGGCCAGAGTGGCGGCTGAGCTTACGATGGAGCATTCAAAATTCTACTAAGTGTTGCAACAACAAGTTTCAAACGGAACAGATGGATCTCCAGATCTGAATATTCAGTTTTAAAAGAAAAAAAATACAGCTCGAAGCGAGTTCATACAATGGAAGTTATAAAGACTAGTTTACAATCTCGTGCCAGAGTTCAGACTACTCCAGATTCAGGTTTGAGCCGCGGCCGGCAAGGGGGTCGTTTTTCTACGAACAAAGACGGCAAGCCCTAACCTAAACGGCGGCCATGGCGAAGCGGCTGGGGTAAAGAACTAGGTCGCGGCGGCGGCGAATCTAGAGTAATGGCGATAAGTACCTGGAGGTTGAAGATGACTCACGCGGGGTTGAAGATGGCCGACGACGACACGTACGAAGAAATCCGGACCGCCAGGTGCCGACGAGCTTCAGGTCGAGCGACGGCGGAGCTCTGAAGACGCAGGCGGCGAGAGGAAGAAGAAAGAGAGAGGCGGTAAACTGAAAATGAGGACCCCAGGGGGGTATTTAAAGAAAAAGGCAGAAGGGGGAAAGGCAGGCACGAAAATCTAGGAGCCACAGTGCGAACAGACGCCTCGTTTATCGCGCCTGTCAGATCCACTCAAGATATGGATGACGTCATAAAAGATTCGTTGCAATTGACTGGATGATGTCACGAAGATTTTCAAAGGAGGAAAAAAGACAAGTCTGAAAGACGTGATGAGCCGGACTTTAAACCGGCAACGAAGCGGAGACCCGCCAGACTTAGAGCGGTCCAGAAGGTTGACATGAACACATTCAAATCAACCTGAGGGCTAATGTTGGGGATATAACCCCAGGATATAACCCGCCCGTTCAGGGCCGGGTCTACAGAGTGGCGACTTACAAAGGCTGGGCCAGGTGGGCCGTGGCGTTCCAGAAGACCCATCCGGAAGGATAAGCCGCCCCGCTCATGGGCCGGCTTATGGCGCACCGGCTCAGGCCCATCAGTGAGCCGCCATATGAGGTTTCCTTGCTTAGAAGGCAAGATATGTAAGGAGACAGACTTTGACACGGGCTGTATTCCGGCTCGGACTCCTTTGTAAACCCCGGGCCTCAACCTATATATAAAGGGGAGCCCCGGGAATAGACAGATCAACTTACAACCTCTCGAGTACTAGGCTAGCCAAGCGCACCTTTGTAATCGAGATCATCATCAATACAACCAAAGCAAGACGTAGGCTTTTACCTCCATCAAGAGGGGCCGAACCTGGGTAAACCTTGTGTCTCTCGTGTCCACTTAACCCCTTCGATCTACCACCCGATTCGATGGCCTCGCGACTAAGTCCTTTGATGACATCTGCCGTGAAAATATCACGACAGAAACCGTATGCATGTATGTTCTCTCCCTAAAATCTTAGCGGAACTAGTACCGTTGGTGCCATTATAACATGTGGTGGATAACAGTGACCAAGTTTCAACCCGTAGCTAGTACAGTAATGTACTTTCCATCAAGAAACCATAAAAAACCATATAATCACATGCTTAGTTAAGCTTAGCCGAGCTTAGACTTGGTGTCATCTACTACCCCTATAAAAGCACGAAGCGCGGAGATCCAAATTCATCCTATCCCTCCATACATCAGATCCTACAGCCCCTAATGCTCAGATCTTTAGTGCTAATTGCAATTAGCACAGCGCAATTAGCAACACCCCTCTTCAATCGCGCCCACTTACGCTCCCCAGCTCGAGTGAACGGTTACCAAAAAAACAAAGGACGCGGCCTCCTCCCTGTACTGCTCGCTCCCCGCCACCATCCTCACGCGCCGCTGCCAGTGCGCCTACGCGACCATACCCACCTCCCTCCGCCTCCCATCGGTCCTCGTCCTCGCCGCCGTCCGGAACAGCACGGCCCTGCCCTGCCGCCCCTCGGTCCTTGCCGCCGTCCGGAACAGCACGGCCCTGCCCTGTCGCCCCTCGGTCCTCTTCGCCGTCCGGAACAGTGCGGCCCTGCCGGCCCTGCCGCCCCTCGGTCCTCGCCGCCGTCCGCAAACATGCACGGCCCTGCCGCTCCTCGGTCCTCGCCGCCGTCTGCAAGCCGCACGTCCCTGCCGTCCCTCAGTCCTCGCCGCCGTCCGCAACTTCCGCAAGCCAGCACGCCCTGCCACCCCCCGGTGCCGGTCTTGGAGTTCGTCTGCATCGCACCGCCCTGCCGCCTCTGAAGGTTTGTCACCCATAGTAATCTGAGTGATAGGATGTTGTGGTAAACTTCGTCGATGCAAATCTGAATTTCCGAAACACATCAACACAAATTGCAGGATCCAGCATCGTGTTCTTCCTGTTCTACGGTTTCGTTCTAATGATTCTTATTTGCGTTTGATCACAGGGTTGTTGTCTCCAGCTGTTTGTTTTGCACATGGGACAGTCGAAGTGTGCCTGTGTTCGGCCGCCCCTTGCTGCTCCGTTCACAGATATATAGGTCGAATTCTTTGTTCTTTCTTTTATACTGGTTGATGTGCTTTGATTCGTGGTCTGGGTCAGCGCATCTATCATTTTTGGTCGCAAGCGAGTGCAAAGTCATGCCTCTCTTGGGTGATATAAGTTTTTTGGGTTTCTCATAAACTGCAGTGTATCTGTGTATTTGTTATGCAGATGAAAGAAAAATATTCCGGTTCTGCATCCATCCATTAGGTTCACTGTTATGCTACAGGAGGAAATCCTTTCTTATCGACCCTTCAAGCGGGAGTCTTTTAGAGGCAGCTTTGGTGTTTTTCCCTTCCGCTTGAACTGCATGCGGAGTCTGAGTTCAGGGAGTGTATTTGGCCTTCAGAAAGAAGAGTAAATGTTTGGTCGTTGAAAAATGGCCTTCTTTATGCTCCTAGGTCAGTTTCATGGCATCCTATGTTATTTATTATGTATTGTGTTCAAGATATTTCCTCGTAGGGTCATGAAGCTTGTGGGTACTTTTTATTTGTGTCCAGGTCTTTGGAGTTTGGGGTGTGCTGGTTTCATTGGTCAGATGAAACAGATAACTTGTGTTCTTGTAGAGTTAACATGCATCTCCTTTGAGTTGCAGGCCAAAAGGGAGTGAAAATTAATATTAAAATGTCTACACGTTGGAGAAGAAAAATGTTGTTAAGACAAGTTTAGAGTCCACCACTAACTTGTATAGTTGTAAGTTCTAACAGTCTACATTGTGAGTAGAAATAATCACCTGTGCCGACTCCAACAGAGATACCTAGCCCATCTTGGGAAATTTCCATAATCCATGTGTCCATAATGACCTATGCCTTTGAAGACGCCGTTGTCTGAGGGAACCGCCACCATCACGGTCGTTGTCTTATCTGCTTGACTGCACTAAAGTCACAGCCATCGATCCTCACCATCATTTGTGTCGCCGCTCGATGGAACCACCCAAGCAGATTTATTGAACATACGTTGATAATCCTGTTAGCAATTGGAACAAACCTGGACTATCCCACAACTTAGATTTTGCAACTTCATTGTTTTAGGTTATGCCCTCGTATGCAGAGATGTAAAATCACACATTTTGTGTCCAACTTTGAATGGGAAGAAATTGAATTTTGTTTCGAAGCTTGCCGATGAAATCAAGAATATATCTCAAAGATTTAAATAGCGCGCTATAGCGCCGCTATAGCGGCGCTACAACCGCAAAAAAGGTGCTGCGCTACGCGATCGATGATTTCACGTCAAAACGGTTAGCACGCTAATAGCGCGCTAAATGCTCATTTAGTGCTAAATTCCAGCCTCAAATAGCATTAGCGTCCCGCACGGCCCAAATATTTCTGCCCCAAATCGGCCCAAAGTCCAAAACCAGTACCCCTCCTCTCAAGATAACCCTAGTGTAGTCCCTCCTCCTCTCAAGAACCGTGGCGGCGGCCTCCCAACAAGTAGCTATGGCGGCGGCCTCGACCGGCGACTCCGACAGCTGACCAGGCTCTCCCGGCCGTACTTTCCCCAGTTCACCGTCCTCTCCCAGGCCACCGTCCTTGCCCCATGGCTCTGCTCATCAGCTCCCAGCTGCTACTCCCGGCAACGAGCTTGGCCTCCACTCCAACATGTGCAAGCAAAATTCGTCAGAAGGTATGCTTATCATGTCGCTGACCATGGCAGTATGGGTTGATGTATGGATTGTACATTTGTACTGCGTGATGAATTGAACGACTAGATGAAATTGGTGTGGATTTGTTTAGATAAAATTGTGCTCATGGACTCTTGGTGTATTATTACAATTTACAACATCGTGAATTGCTAAGTAAATGTTAAATTGATGCCTGATTGCATTTTCATTTTTTTTCATTTTTATTCATGTATGCTGAAACGCTAAGTGTTGCTTAGCACGCTATAGCTGCGCTATAGCATTTTCACAGCTTTTAGTTGAGCCGTCGCTAAGAGGCTTAGCGCGCTATTTAAAACTTTGATATATCTTCGAAAGCTACTTTTTTTGCAAGAAAAAAACTATTTTAAGCATCATGGTGATTTAAACCCTACAGAAGTATTTATTTTCTACATCCATTCCAAGATGAGAATATACTGAGTTCAATATCGAGTGTCGATACATAGTTTTTTTGCAGGTAAGTATTATTTTTTATTTCCTAAAAAACAATTTGCATATCATTTGATCTGTTATTGAGTGAGGATCAGCATGTTGTAGTACGATTATGGTTTCTCCTTCTTTAGCTCGGTCCTAAAATGTATTGTTGGGTGCAAACATTTCACCATGTAGTTAGTCCATTTCTTAAGCACTTCTCAATTTATGCGTCCCCATTTGTTTCCCTCAAGTAAAATTTTCAAATATTTTTTCTGTTTTTGGGTAATGAAAATTGCACGTGACCAAGATTAATACGAGGGATACAAATCTCTCATGCACTTAACGGCTTAAGAAGAACAATTTATTTTCCATGCTGTTTATTCCTTCATTTTGAGGTTTCGAACTTCCAAATGCGAGGCTTCTTCCGCAATGGCAAGGAATAGACAATCTAACGGTGGAGGCATTTAACCATTAATTTTCATGAAATGAACTCGTATGAAAGGAAATCACCTAGCTAAGCATAGTTAGTTCTTGGATTGTGAAACTTCTCATTGCTTTATGGAGATATGCTCAACTATTTCTTTGCCTTTGTAGATAGAGCAAAATTTCAGGTATTAGTTCATAATTTGCAAAACAATTTTTCACTTTTGCACTTATTTGTATGGTTACAAAGCACATGCTGAAGCCTATAATTGAAATTGCTTTCACAGCAGCTAGAATTATGTTGCATCTCGAGTCGCGCAAACATGCATTGGTCTGACACAAAGCGAACAAGGATCACAGCAGGAGCTTAGACTTGGTGTCATATGAACTTAAAAACGTGAAACCATCTCTTTTTTTTTGGCTATCTTAATGTTTGACAAACCATCTCTTTAGTTACCTTGCCTTGAGTACTAATGATTTTGGTTCGCTCACTTTTGTAGTGTTGTTGCTGGGCGTACCTTTTGGGACAATGTTTCCGGCACTAGTTTGGCCGGCGGAGCAGCACTGTTCGACGAAGAAGCTCTGCCTGCTCCAGTGCACACTCCAACGTCTCCGTCCTGTCCCTCTGGTGGCCGCTTCCTCTTCGGTTCCGGCACATTTAACTGATGGTTCCTCTCTCTCGCTCTCTCATGCTCTGTCTGATGACTGTATGCCGGTCATGGAGCTGTGGGATAATGTGGTGCCAGCCATCAGGATGATGATTTAATGTTCGGATCTGCGGTGGTGGTCTTCCGGCCACCACAATAAGATTGATATGAATTATCTTCTCCTTAGGTTAGAGTTACTTTTCTCATCTGCCTTATTTGTTCTTTCCATTGGCCTGTAATCAATATGAATATTACTCCCTCCGTCCCAAAATAAGTGACTCAACTTTGTACTCTAGAGCTAGTACAAAGTTGAGTCACTTATTTTGGGACGGAGGGAGTATATTATTATACAAAAACTTGAATATTAGATTTTCACTCAACTAAGTCTATGACCTGATTGTAAGTTGCCAAAAAAGCATATTTGATTCCTTCCTGTTTCATGTAATTAACATGAGTAGTATTAGCGAACCAGCTTCCCAGTGTGTGCTTTGCATGTTGATGCCAAACTAGCATGAATATATACATGTGCTTTTTTCAAACAATATGGGCGCTAATCGCTATGCATGACTTATTCCTCCTTTTATTAACCAATTTAGCATACTAAACCTGGTACAGTGATTGATGCCAACCCAGCATGCATGTGTGCTTACACAGTTTTGGTGATTCTTGTCAACTTAATTCAGCGTGTGCTTTGCGTGTCGTTTTCAGTGAAGCGGCTCTTCAATGTTGGAATCCCCGTTTGGTGCGGTGGTGACCGAACGGTCACCGATGTGCCCCTTGGCTTTGCGGCAACATCGACGGGATGACGGTGGATGTGTTGTAACCTCCTTGTCCGGCTACCACTGCTCGGAGGACTACCTCGGCTTCTTGTTTCTGGTGAGTCCCTAAATCATTGGCTCGATGGCAGGCACCACAACCGACCAAGGCTCGATTTTGTAGTCATGTTGCCCGGTGGTGGTCTTTCGGCCACCATAATCTTGAGATCGTGATGATCTTGTTGAAATTGCTCCTTATGGCGGTTAGGCCACTGTGCTACTGTATATGTTGTTTTGTTGGGTTTTGATACTTATTTAGGATTTTGGACTGTTTAAGACAACATGGCATAACCATACTTCTAGTTGACTAGTTCTGTCGGAGTTACCTTTTTACTGGCAGGAAAAGAACATGATACTAGAGCCTGCTTATACATGACCAGTGTTTCTTTTAGTTCTCGCTGTATCGAAAGAAAGCCATGATTTTTCTTGGTGCTCAGACATATTTCATCTTCTCATCAATAGCTGTGCCGTCTAATTCATGCTCGCTTGAATTTTGGTTAGTCTTGTCTCATTTAATGCTTGTTTTGCTTACTCTGAACAGGACTGCAAATTGTTAGTACAATGGTACATAACTAATCATATTCGCTTGTCCATTAACTCTGGAATAGCTCTCCTAAGCCCTATGTTTGTGAGAACCTTTATATGACCGGAATAAAGTGTCTCGGGAAATCTATCAAAGTTGTATATATTATTTTCCAAAGGACGTATCTTGCTCGAGAGTATTTTTCTGTGTCCATACCTTCCCCCATACATTTGGTAAACGAATACTTTCTTGATGCGCTGTTGTTCTAGTCTGATTTGCTCTTCTTTCCTGAGGTGTTTCTTGACGCAGGTGCACAGGAGGCCGTCGTGTGGTGTGCGCAGGGAGAAGACGTCCAACATCACCAGCAAGTTTGTCGGCCTGTGCCGGCGCTCACTCTGATACCTCCTGCCCTTCCCCTCCGGTGGCCACTTCTGTTCTGGAATAGGTAAGATCTGGTTCCTCTCCTCTGCTCTCTCCCATGCTCTGTGTGCCACGGCCATCTTGTCGTGGTAAATTTTGCGCTGGCCATCACCCCATGGAAATTTCTATCGTTCTTGGCTGTGGTGATGGTTTTAGCGGATTTAGCCATCAAGTTTAGCTCTGATTTTTATCTACTAGTGATATGGTTGTTCTGTTTCCTAGGGTTCTTGTATGTGCTGAACATTGCCATGGTTTTGTGTTGCAGTTCCTACATGAACATTATAGGTGTAACCCTTGCAGTTGCTTTTTTGTACCTCACCTTCCAGTCACTTGTTATGTAGATAGGGACATGAGTGTCATATTCTTGAATGAACGTTAATTTAATTGCATACAGCTGTCACATAGCCATACTTCTAGTTATAGTCCTAATAACCTATTGAGGGAAATGTCGCTCTCTCCCAAACCTGAACCTGTACTTGATTTTTTGAACTCAGAAATTAGAACTATGATATATATGGCTCCGAAACACACAACCATGGCACATTGTTTCTCTATCGAAAAAGAACACGACACATTGTTTTCTGTTTCCTACTTGGTACTAAGCCAGACTGCACATCAGGTTGCAGATAATGCCCAAGCTTTTTTTGTTCTGCTGTGTTGAAACCTGAAATAACTCTGATATCTTGGAAGGGCACCAACTTGCTATCTTGTCATATAAGAACCATCTGCCACTAGCCTGTGACGGTTACCTGCAAAAAGTTGCGAAAGTAGGAAGTGGTAACACAAATGATTGTTGATTTTCACTCTTCCGTATAAGGAATTCCCGATTGTGTGCTGGCCGATGAACTATTGCATTTCTTTGATTTCTATAGTCCAGGGCAAACAGTTTATTTCCTTGCATCCAACCAGAAGGGTTTGATACAAGTGGATCTTGGTCTTTTTAGAGTAAGTTAACTCTATGGCACTTGGTATTTGTAGAGGTAGTGGAAACTTGGTTGTACAAGCAGATCTTTGCTAGTGATGATTTTTCCCCTTGTTTTCTGGATCCCCAATGTTGTTGCTGACTTGCTGTTGAGCCTTGTTTCTGAGATATTAGGTGCTATTTTGGAGGAACATATGGTCAAATACTATTTAAAGGTCAAGGATAGGGAATAAAAACACTTGAACTGAATTTGATAGGGCACGTGTCCTTTTGGTTACTAATCTACTGGTTGGGTTTGATATTTACCAAAATTAAAGCTCACTTGCTTTAGTTGTTTTGTATTTGCTGCTAAGCTCTGACTGCTCCTTGCTCTCATTTTGGATTATGACTATCTTAAGGCTTGACAAACCATCCTTTAGTTTCCTTGCCTTGGGTACTAATGATTTTGGTTTCCGCTCACATTTGTAGCGTTGTTGCTAGGCGTACCTTCCGGAACCACGGTCCGTCTGGCACAAGTTTGGTCGCTGAAGCATCTCTGCCTGCTCCGTTGCTCACTCCGACGCCTCCAGCCCTGCCCCATTGGAGGTTGCTTCCTCTTTGGTTCTGGCATAGGTAAGAAGCCGCTGGTTCCTCTCCTTTGCTCTCTCCTACGCTCTGTGTGCCCATGGCCATCGAGCCATGTCACTGTCTGGTAGATGCTATTTGTTTTTTTTACCAAGGCTTGTGTAGGTGTTGTGCAATGTGTGTTTCCTAGATGATCAGAGATGTTCTCTTGTAAGCAGGATGCTCTTTAACTGACCTATACAACAACAACAACAATAATAATAAAGCCTTTAGTACCAAACAAGTTGGGGTAGGCTAGAGATGAAACCCATAAGATCTCGCGACCAACTCATGGTTCTGGCACATGGATAGCAAGCTTCCACACACCCCTGTCCATGGCTAGTTCTTTGGTGATACTCCAGTTCTTTAGATCTCTCTTTACGGACTCCTCCCATGTCAAGTTCGGTCTACCTCGACCTCTCTTGACATTATCAGCACGCTTTAGCCGTCCGCTATGCACTGGAGCTTTTGGAGGCCTGCGCTGAATATGCCCAAACCATCTCAGACGACGTTGGACTGAGATGGTTTGGCCATCGAGCCATGGCACTGTCTTGTAGATGCTATTTGTTTTTTAGTGCTTTTTTTACCAAGGCATGTGTAGGTGTTGTGCAATGTGTGTTTCCTAGATGATCAGAGATGTTCTCTTGTAAGCAGGATGCTCTTTAACTGACCTATACTTGTATTTATTTTTTTCCGGTCAACCCAGACTGCACAAAGGGCACATGACTCACGGGATGGCTAATGCAATGCTCGGCAAGTGGGAGGAAGCTGCTCGTGACCTGAACGCCGCATCAAACATCGACTACGATGATGAGACCAATGCTGCGCTCAAGAAGGTATGATATTGCTACGGAGATGGTGTTCTCCATGTATGTTATGCAATGCACTCTTGACTCGTGTGATCCTGATGTTGACGATCCTGTGGGTGTAGCCTGAACTCTTGGGATCATAAGGGGTGAGTTATGGAAGGTGTCGATTAGTTTGAATGAATATCCAGAACACGTAAACCTTTGATTATGAAATCTGGGGTTTTAGATCATTCCTCATCACCAGAGGCCACTATATGCCTAGAGATAGTTGGACTATTTTTCTGTCAAGACATGAAAGTATTATGCTTGTTCGGACAGAGCTGTTATGTATCCCAGTATTTGCTGGTTTACGGTTTCGTGTAGGGCTGCTCAAGGCTGTTTTTATGCTCTACATCAAGTTGCAGATAATGCTCAAGCTTTTATCATTCTGTTGTGTTGGAATCTGAAATAGCTGTAATAAAAGGCGCTAACTTGGTATTTTATCATACGAAATCCATCTGGCACTAGCCCATGACGGTCACCCACAAAATTAAGTTGTCAAAAGTAGGAATTAGTAACACAAATGATTGTTGATTTTGATTCTTTCCGTGTATGGGATTCCTGATTGTGTGCTCGACTTGTTGATGAATGACATGCGTTTCTTTGATTTTTACAGTACAGACCAAAACATTCAATTTCTTGCATCCAACCGCAAGAGTTTGATACTTGTGGAGGTAATGGAAACTTGTACTATCGTATCTTTGCTATTGATGATTTTCTTTGTTTGGTTTTTGGATCCCAAATCTTGGTGCTGACCTGCTGGGGGTTTGTTTTTATGTATCTTGTTGTTCTTGCTGTATTGAAAAAAAAACATCATTTTTCTTGGTGCTCAGGAAGAAATATCTGTGCCGTCTAATTCATGCTTAAGTGAATTTCTGTTAGTCTTGTCTAATTTATTGCTTGTTTTGCTTACTCTGAACGGGACTGCAAACTGCTAGTACAATGGCTTGTAACTAATCATCGTTTGACGCCTGACTTAATGCTGATTATTTCTGCTTTAATTCATACATTTCGCAGTAGACGAATCAATCTTATGCCAAATTCTTTGTTACTGCTATGCCAACCTTTTCCAAACTCATTAGTTCATCTTGTAACACATCATACCTGCATATGACTGGAGGCCTACAATCTCAAGCATGTATCTGGAACCACATATGTGAGATCACTTAAAAGTTGACAATTATTTATCATTAATTCGCTTCTCCAATAAGTCTGGAATAGCTCTCCCTACCATACGTTCGTGAGAATCTTTGTATGAAAGGAATAAAGTGTATCGAACAACTGATCAAATTTCTAGTGCCACTTGGTACTTGTAGAGGTAGTAAAAATCTGCTTGTGCTGTTTTGTGGATCCATAATCTTGCTGCTGACTGGCTGGTACCAGGAATCTGTTGGGACTTGTTTTTGAGATATTAGGTGCTATTTTGAAGGACCTATTCTCAAATACTATTTAAAGGTCAAGGATTGGGAATAAAAACACTTGAGCCGAGTTTGATTGCAAACAAGATGGTGCTTTATCGGTCACTAGTCTACTGGTTGGGTCTAATATTAACCAAAACTAAACCTTGCTTGCTTTGGTTGTTTTGGGTTTGCTGATAAGCTCTGACTGCTCCTGACTCGCTTAATATCTTTGGATTATGGCTATCTTAATGCTTGACGAACCATCTCTTTAGTTTTCGCGCCTAAGCGAGTGCTTAAGTGCGCCTAGGCTCTAGGCGATAGCAAAACGCCTAACGCATAACTGCGCTTAATCTGTGCATAATTGCGCATAAGCATGCGCTTTGGTCAGAAAAGCGCAAGGCGATGGCAAAACGCACAATTAACGCCTAGCGCTTTTTTGAACTATGGTTTTCCTGCCATGAGTACTAATGATTTTGGTTTTCACTCACATTTGTAGCATTGTTGCTGGGCGTACCTTCTGGGACCATGGCGCCGTCCATCACTAGTTTGGCTGGCGCAGCAGCTCTGCCTGCTCCGTCGCTCAGTACGACGCCTCCCACCCTGCCCCTCAGGTGGCCGCTTCTTCTTCGGTCCTGGGCATAGGTAAGCCGTTGGTTCCTCTTCTATACTCTCTCTCATGCTCTCTGTGCCCACAGCCATCGAGCCATGGTAAATGAAATGACTAAAGGTCATATACATTTCTTTTTTATAGTGCCTAAAAGATATGTAGATAAGTTTGGCTCTTTTCAATGAATAATTATAGAAATATTAAAAGTTGCAAACCATGAAGCTTAGTTCTGATTTCATTTACTAGTGATATGGTTGTTTAATCCTTAGGATTCTTGTATGTGCGGAACGTCCATGAAATTATGCCATGGTTCTGTGGTGAAGTTCCAATGTGAACATTATTAATTTAACCCTTGTAATTATTTATTGTTGTATTGATAGATACATGAGTTTCACATTCTTGAATGAACCTTAATGTAATTGCATACAGCTGTCACATAACCATACCTCTATTTCCAGTCCTAGTCACCTATTGGGGGAAATGTCGTATTGTCCCAAACCTGAACTTGTACTTGATTTTTTTTGAATTCGGAAATTAGAACTACGCTATATATGGCTCCGAAACACATGGACATGGCACATTACTTCTCTCTTGAAAAAGAAGCACATTGTTTTTTGTACCCTACTTTTGAGTAAGTCAGACTGCCCAAGTGCCCATTACGCTGTAGATAATGCCCAAGCTTTTATCATTCTGCTGTGTTGGAATCTAAATAGCTGTAATATCCTGGGAAAGGCACCAACTTGTTATCTTTTCATATAAAATCCGTCTGCCACTACCCTGTGATGGCCACCTGCAAAATTAAGTTGTGAAAAATAGGAATTGGTAACACAAATGATTGCTGACTTTCGTTCTTTTTCATATATGGGATTCCTGATTGTGTGCTCGACTGGTTGATGAATGATATGCATTTCTTTGATTTCTACAGTCCAATCCAAAAATTCTATTTCTTTGCATCCGACAATAAAGGTTTGATACAAGCGGATCTTTGTGTTGTTAAGAGTAAGCTAGAATTATAACTCTATGTCACTTGATACTTGTAGGGGCAGTGAAAACTTAATTGTACAAGCTAATCTTTGCTATTGATGATTTTTGTGCTTCTTTTCTGGAACCCAAATCTTGGTACTGACCTGCTGGGGCTTGTTTTTGAGATATCAGTTGCTATTTTGAAGTAACTTATGGTCAAATTGTACTTAAAGGTCAAGGATAGGGAATCAAAACACTTCAACCAAATTTGATAGGAAACAAGATGGTGCTATTGGCTACTAGTCTACTGGTTGGGTCCGACATTTACCAAAACTAAACCTCATTTGCTTTTTTTGGGGGGCGGGGGGGGGGGGGGGGGGGGGGGGGGGAACCATCTCTATTGTTTTGTTTCCCTACCTTAAGTACTAATGATTTTGGTTTTCGCTCACATTTGTAGCATTGTTTCTGGGCGTACCTTCTGGCACCATGACGCCATCCGGCACAAGTTTGGCCGGCAAAGCAGCTCCGGCGCTCCAACGCCTACCACCCTGCCCTTCCGGTGGCCGCTTCGCATAGGTTAGCCGTTGGTTCCTCTCCTCTGCTATCTCTCATGCTCTACCGCACTTGATACTTGCTATTGATGATTTTTTTCCTTGTTTTCTGGATCCCAAATCTTAGCCCGGGCCTGCTGGGTTTTTTGTGTGTGGATCTTCTAGTTCTTGTTGTATTTAAAGGAAAACATTATTTTTCTTGGTCCTCAGGCTGATTGCAGCTTCTCAGCTGTGTAATTCATGCTTGAATTTCGTTTTGTCTTGTCTAATTTATTGCTTGTTTTGCTTACTTTGAATGGGACTGCAAATTGCTAGTATAATGGTACATTACTAATCATATTCTCTTCTAGAATAGGTCTGGAATAGCTTCTTCCTAAACCATACGATCGTGGGAATCTGTATGACAGGTATAAAGTGTATCGAACAACTGATCAAATTTCTGGTGTCACTTGGTACTTATAGAGGTAGTGAAAACTTACTTGTGTAACCGAATCTTTGCTTGTAGAGGTAGTGGATCCCTAATCTTGTTGCTGACCTGCTGGTACTAGGAATCTATTGGGACTTGTTTTTGAGATAGTAGGTGCTACTCCCTATGTCCCATAATAGAAGACGTTTTTTGATACTACACGGTGTCAAAAAAGGTCTTATATATGGGACAGAGGGAGTATTTTGTAGGGCCTATGGTCAGGTACTATTTAAAGGTCAAGGATAGGGAATAAAAACACTTCAACTGAATTTAATAGCAAACAAGATGGTGTCCTATTGGTCACTAGTCTACTGGTTGGGTCTGATATTAACCAAAACTAAACCTTGCTAGCTTTGGTTGTTTTGGGTTTGATGATAAGCTCTGACTGCTGCAGCCTCCCTTAATATTTTGGATTATGGCTATTTTTATGCCTGACAAACCATCTCCTTAGTTTTCCTACCATGAGTAATGATTTTGTATTTCGCTCACATGGTTTTTGCTACAGATGGTTATTGTCTTTGTTTTGTGGATCCCTAATCTAGCCGCTGACCTGCTGGTACTAGGAATCTGTTGTGATTTGTTTTTGAGATATTAGGTGCTATTTTGGAGGACCTATGGTCGAATACTATTTAAAGGTCAAGGATAGGGAATAAAAACACTTGCTTTGCTTGTTTTGTGTTTGATGATAAGCTCTTACTGCTCCTGTCTCCCTTAATATTTTTGATTATGGCTATCTTAATGCTTGACAAACCGTCTCTTTAGATTTCCTGCCATGAGTACTAATGATTTTGGTTTTCGCTCACATTTGTAGCGTTGTTGCTGGGCCTACCTTCAAGGACCATGGCGCCGTCCGACACTAGTTCGGCCTGACATAGGTAAGCCGTTGGTTCTGTTGGAAATATGCCCTAGAGGCAATAATAAATTGGTTATTATCATATTTCCTTGTTCATGATAAACGTTTATTATCCATGCTATAATTGTATTGATTGGAAACTCAAATACATGTGTGGGTACATAGACAACACTGTGTCCCTAGTAAGCCTCTAGTTAACTAGCTCGTTGATCAAAAGATGGTGAAGGTTTCCTAGCCATGGACATGAGATGTCATTTGATAACGGGATCACATCATTAGGAAAATGATGTGATGGACAAGACCCAAACTATAAACGTAGCATATGATCGTGTCAGTTTATTGCTATTGTTTTCTGCATGTCAAGTATCTGTTCCTATGACCATGAGATCATGCAACTCACTGACACCGGAGGAATACCTTGTGTGTATCAAACGTCGCAATGTAACTCGGTGACTATAAAGGTGCTCTACAGGTATCTCCGAGGGTGTCTGTTGGGTTGGCATGGATCAAGACTGGGATTTGTTACTCCGTGTGACGGAGAGGTATCTCAGGGCCCACTCGGTAATACAACATCACATCGAGCCTTGCAAGCAATGTGACTAAAGTGTTAGCCACGAGATCTTGTATTACGGAACGAGTAAAGAGACTTGCCGGTAACGAGATTGAACTAGGTATAGAGATACCGACGATCGAATCTCGGGCAAGTAACATACCGAAGAACAAAGGGAACAGCATACGGGATTAATTGAATCCTTGACATAGAGGTTCGACCGATATAGATCTTCATAGAATATGTAGGAACCAATATGGGCATCCAGGTCCCTCTATTGGTTATTGGCCGTAGAGGTGTCTCGGTCATGTCTACATAGTTCTCGAACCCGCAGGGTCTGCACACTTAAGGTTCGGTGACGTTTCGGTAGAATTGAGTTATGTATGATTGGTGACCGAAGGTTGTTCGGAGTCCCGGATGAGATCCCGGACATCACGAGGAGCTCCGGAATGGTCCGGAGGTAAAGATTGATATATAGGAAGTCCCGTTTTGGCCACCGGAAAAGTTTCGGGTATTTCCGGTAGTGTACCGGGAGTACCGGAGGGCCATCGGGAGGGGCCACCCACGCCGGGAGGCCACATGGGCCTGAGGGGGGTTGCACCAGCCCTTAGTGGGCTGGGCAAACCATCCCTACAAGGCCCATGCGGCTAGGAATAAGTGGGAAAGGAAAAACCCCAAAGAAAAGGGAAGGGAGACCAAATATGGAAGGTGTCCTATTTGGACTAGGATTGAAGTGGAGGAGTCCACCTCCTCCACCTCCAATTTCGGCCAGCCCTTGAGGGTTTGAGGCTGCCTCCTCCCCTCCCTCCCTCCTATATATACTAGAGGATTTAGAGGAGAAAAATAACCCTAATTGCCACGTGCTCCCTCTACTTCATCTAGATCGGTTTCTCCTCTAGTCTAGTTTCAGCGGTGCTTAGGCGAAGCCCTGCCGGAATTGTTCCACCACCATAGCCGCCGCGCCGTCGCACCACCGGAGAACTCTTCTACCTCTCCGCTCTCTCTCTTGCTGGATCAAGGAGGCAGAGATCGTCATCGAGCTGTACGTGTGCTGAACGCGGAGGTGCCGTCCGTTCGGCGCTAGATCGGAAGGACCGTGATCAGGATCGCGAGACGATTCATGATTTGATCGCGGGACGGATCGTGATGGGATCGTGGGATGGATCGAGATTGGATCGCGAGATGGATCGTGATGAGATCGCGGGACACTCGGCGATTTGGATCGCGAAGACGTTCGACTACATCAACCGCGTTTCTTAACGCTTCCGCTTAGCGATCTACAAGGGTATGTAGATTCACTCTCCCTCTCGTAGATGCTCATCACCATGGATAGATATTGTGTGTGCGTAGGAAATTTTTTGTTTCCCATGCTACGTTCCCCAACAGTGGCATCTGAGCTAGGTCTATGCGTAGATGAGATCTCGAGTAGAACACAAAGGAGTTTGTGGGCGTTGATATTCAAATTGCTTCCCTCCTTAGTCTTTTCTTGATTCAGCGGTATTGTGGAATGAAGCGGCTCGGACCAACCTTACTCGTCCACGTACGAGAGACCGGTTCCATCGACTGACATGTAACTTTGTTGCATAAGATGGCTAGCGGGTGTCTGTCTCTCCCACTTTAGTTGAATCGGATTCGACAAAGGCGGTCCTTGTAGAAGGTGAAATAGCAACTTTTATATCACCGTTGTGGTTTTTGCGTAGGTAAGAATCGTTCTTGCTAGATACCCGTAGCAGCCACGTAAATCTTGCAACAACAATTAGAGGACGTCTAACTTGTTTTTGCAGGGTATGTTGTGATGTGATATGGCCAATTACATGATGAGATATATGTGATGTATGAGATGATCATGTGTTGTATAGAATATCACGACTTGCATGTCGATGAGTACGGCAACTGGCAGGAGCCATAGAGTTGTCTTTAATTATTGTATGACATGTGTGTCAATCATTAAGCGCTATGTAATGCTTTACTTTATCGCTAAACGTTAGCAATAGTCGTGGAAGCAACAGTCGGCGCGACAACCTCATGGCGACACGTCGATGGAGATCAAGATGATGGAGATCATGGTGTCATGCCGGTGACGATGGAGATCATGCCGGTGCTTTGGAGATGGAGATCAAAAGCACGAGTTCATGGCCATATCATGTCACTTATGATTTGCATGTGATGTTAATCCTTTTATGCATCTTATTTTGCTTAGGACGACGGTAGCATTATAAGGTGATCCCTCACTTAAATTTCAAGATAAATTGTGTTCTCCCCGAGTGTGCACCGTTGCGAAAGTTCGTCGTTTCGAGACACGCCGTGATGATCGGGTGTGATAGACTCTACGTTCACATACGACGGGTGTAAGCCATGTTGCACATGCGGAACACTCGGGTTAAACTTGACGAGCCTAGCATGTACAGACATGGCCTCGGAACACAAGAGACCGAAAGGTCGAACATGAGTCATATAGTAGATATGATCAACATGAAGATGTTCACCATTGAAACCACCTCAACTCACGTGATGATCGGACTTGAGTTGGTGGATTTGGATCATGTTACACTCGAATGACCGGAGGGATGTCAATTTGAGTGGGAGTTTTAAGTAATATGATTAACTAAACTCATTATCATGAACATAGTCAAAGTGTCTTTGCAAATTATGTTGTAGATTACTAGATCACGCTGTAGCTCCCTTGAATTTTTATATGTTCCTAGAGAAATAGATTTGAAAGATGATGGTAGCAATAATGCGGACTGGGTCCGTGATCTGAGGATTGTCCTCAAATTGCTGCACAGAAGGCTTATGTCCTTAATGCACCGCTCGGTGCACCACCCCCTCTAGCATCGTCTGTAGATGTTGTGAACATCTGACAGGCACGTTCCGATGACTACTTAATAGTTCAGTGCGTCATGCATTACGGCTTAGAATTGAGGCTCCAAAACGTTTTGAACGTCACGGAACATATGAGATGTTCTAAGAGCTGAAATTGGGATTTCAGGCTCGTGCCCGTATTGAGAGGTATGAGACCTCCAACAAGATTCTTTGCCTGCAAGATGATGGAGAATAGCTCAATCGTTGAGCATGTGCTCAAATTGTTTGTGTGCTACAATCGCTTGAATCGAGTGGGAGTTGATCTTCCAGATAAAATAGTGATTGATATAGTTCTCCAAGTCACTGTCACTAAGCTACTAGAGCTTCGTGATGAACTATAAAAGGCCAGAGATGGAGATAATGATCCCTGAGCTGTTCGCAATGTTTGACACCGCGAAGGTAGAAATCTAGAAGGAGCATCAAGTGTTGATGGTTAGTGAAACCACTAGTTTCGAGAAGGGCAAGGGCAAGGAGGGAAACTTCATGGATGGCAAGTCAGTTGCTGCTCCAGTGAAGAAACCCAAGGTTGAACCCAAACCCGAGACTAAGTGCTTCTATTATGAGGAAAACGGTCGCTGAAGTGGAACAACCCTAGATACTTGGTAGATAAGAAGGTTAGCAACGTCGACAGAAGTATATTTGATATACGTGTTATTAATGTGTACCTTACTAGTACTCCTAGTAGCACCTGGGTATTAGATACTGGTTCGGTTGCTAAATGTTAGTAACTCGAAATTAAAGCTACGGAATAAACGGAAGCTAGCTAAGGGTGAGGTGACGATGAGTGTTGGAAGTGTTTCCAAGGTTGATGTGATCACCATCGCACGCTCTCTCTACCTTCAGGATTAGTGATGAACCTAAATAAATGTTATTTGGTGTTTGCGTTAAGCATGAACGTGATTAGATCATGTTTATTGCAATATGGTTATTCATTTAAAAAGAAATAATGGTTATTCTGTTTACATGAATAATACCTTCAATGGTCATACACCCAATAAGAGTGGTTTATTGAATATTGATCGTAGTGATACACATGTTCATAATATTGATGCCAAAAGATACAAAGTTAATAATGATAGTACCACATACTTGTGGCACTGCCGCTAAATGTCATATTGGTGTAAAACGCATGAAGAAACTCCATGCTGATGGATCTTTGGACTCATTCGATTTCGAATCGGTTGAGACATGCGGACCATGCCTCATGGGCAAGATGACTAAAACCCCGTTTTCCGGTATGATGGAGCGGGCAATTGACTTATTGGAAATGATACATATTGATGTATGCGGTCCAGTGAGTATTATAGTGTGCGGTGAATATCGTTATTTTCCTACCTTCACTGATGATTTGAGTAGATATGGGTATATTTACTTAATGAAACACAAGTCTGAAACGTTTGAAAAGTTCAAACGAAATCAGAGTGAAGTTTGAGATCATCGTGACAAGAAGATAAAATGTCTGCGATACGATCGTGGAGGTGAATATCTGAGTTACGAGTTTGGTATACAACTTAAGACAATGTGGAAGTTGTTTCACAACTCACGCCACCTGGAACACCATAGTGTGATGGTGTGTCCGAACGTCGTAGTCATGCTCTATTGGATATGGTGCGAACTATGATGTCTCTTATCGATTTACCACTATCGTTTTAGGGTTATGCTTTAGAGACAACCACATTCACTTTAAAAGGGGCACCATCTAAATCCGTTGAGATGACACCGTATGAATTTTGGTTTGGCGGAAACCTAAGCTGTCATTTCTTAATGTTTGGGGCTGCGACGCTTATGTAAAAAAGGGTTTTCACCTAATGAGCTCGAACCCAAAGCGAACAAATGCATCTTCATAGAATACCCTAACGTAACAGTTGGGTAAACCTTCTATCTTAGATCCAAGCACAAAGTGTTTGTTGCTAAAACGGGTCTTTTCTCGAGAAAGAGTTTCTTTCGAAAGATTGAGTGGGAGGAAGATAGTACTTGATGAGGTTGTTGAACCTTTACTTCAACCTGAGAGTAGCGCAGCGCAGAAAGTTGTTTCTGTGGAGCCTACGTTAGTTGAAAAGTAAGTTAATGATGATGATCATGAAACTTCGGATCAAGTTACTATCGAACATCGTGGGTCGACAAGGACGCGTACTGCTCCTGAGTGGTACGGCAACCCTGTCTTAGAGGTCATGTTGTTGGACAACACCGAACCTACGAGCTATGGAGAAGCGATGATGGGCCCGGATTCCGAGAAATGGTTAAGACCATGAAATCCGAGATGGGATCCATGTAAGAAAACAAAGTATGGGCTTTGGAAGTATTACCTGAAGGGCGAAAGGCCATTCAGAACAAATGGATCTTTAAAAGGAAGACGGACGCGGACGATAATGTCACCGTCTATAAAGCTCGACTTGTGGCAAAGGGTTTATCACAAGTTCAAGGAGTTGACTACGATGAGACTTTCTCACCCGTAGCGATGCTCAAAGTCTGTTGGAATCATGTTAGCAGTTGCTGCATTTTTCAATTATGAAATCTGGCAGATGGATGTCAAAACATCGTTTCCTTAACGGTATCCGTAAGGAAAAGTTGTATGTGATACAACCGGAAGGTTTTGTCAGTCCTAAGGATGCTAAAATATATGCAAACTCCAGCGATCCTTCTATGGACTGGAGCAAGCATCTCGGAGTTGGAATATACGCTTTGATGAGGTGATCAAAGTTTTTGAGTCTATACAAAGTTTATGAGAAACATGTATTTACAATAAAGTGAGTGGGAGCACTATAGAATTTCTGATAAGTATATGTGGTTGACATATTGTTGATCGGAAATGATGTAGAATTTCTGGAAAGCATAAAGGGTCGTTTGAAAAGAGTTTTTCAAAGGAAGACCTAGAATGAAGCTACTTAAATATTGGGCATCAAGATCTATAGAGATAGATCAAGACGTCTGATAAGACTTTCAATGAGTACATACCTTGACAAGATTTTGAAAGAGTTCAAAATGGATCAGTCGAAGAAAGAGTTCTTGCCTGATTTGTAAGGTGTGGAGTTGAGTGAGACTCAAAGCTCGACCACGGCAGAAGAAAGAGAAAGGACGAAGGTCGTCCCCTATGCCTTATCCATAGGATCTGTATAGTAAGCCAAGCTGTGTACCGCACCTAGTGTGTGCCTTGCCATGAGTCTGTCAAGGGGTACAAGAGTGTTCCAGGAGTGGATCACTGGACAGCGGTCAAGATTATCCTTAGTAACTAGAGGACTAAGGAAATATTTCTCGATTATGGAGGTGATAAAGAGTTCGTCGTAAAGGGTTACGTCGATGCAAGCTTTGACACCTATCCGGACGACTCTGAATAGTAGTCAGGATACATATAGTGGAGCAGCCATTTGGAATAGCTCCAACTGGAGTGTGGTAGAAGTGTCTACAGTATGACATAGAGATTTGCAAAGTACACACGGATCTGAATGTCGCAGACCCGTTGACTAAAGACCTCTCTCACATGCAAAGCATGATCTGATCGAACCCCAGAACTCATTGGGCGTTAGATTCATAACAATGTAAATCACATGGTGATGTGAACTAGATTATTGACTCTAGTGCAAGTGGGAGACTGTTGGAAATATGCCCTAGAGGCAATAATAAATTGGTTATTATCATATTTCCTTGTTCATGATAATCGTTTATTATCCATGCTATAATTGTATTGATTGGAAACTCAAATACATGTGTGGGTACATAGACAACACTGTGTCCCTAGTAAGCCTCTAGTTAACTAGCTCGTTGATCAAAAGATGGTGAAGGTTTCCTAGCCATGGACATGAGATGTCATTTGATAACGGGATCACATCATTAGGAAAATGATGTGATGGACAAGACCCAAACTATAAACGTAGCATATGATCGTGTCAGTTTATTGCTATTGTTTTCTGCATGTCAAGTATCTGTTCCTATGACCATGAGATCATGCAACTCACTGACACCGGAGGAATACCTTGTGTGTATCAAACGTCGCAACGTAACTGGGTGACTATAAAGGTGCTCTACAGGTATCTCCGAGGGTGTCGGTTGGGTTGGCATGGATCAAGACTGGGATTTGTTACTCCGTGTGACGGAGAGGTATCTCAGGGCCCACTCGGTAATAAAACATCACAATGAGCCTTGCAAGCAATGTGACTAAAGTGTTAGCCACGAGATCTTGTATTACGGAACGAGTAAAGAGACTTGCCGGTAACGAGATTGAACTAGGTATAGAGATACCGACGATCGAATCTCGGGCAAGTAACATACCGAAGAACAAAGGGAACAACATACGGGATTAATTGAATCCTTGACATAGAGGTTCGACCGATATAGATCTTCGTAGAATATGTAGGAACCAATATGGGCATCCAGGTCCCGCTATTGGTTATTGGCCGTAGAGGTGTCTCGGTCATGTCTACATAGTTCTCGAACCCGCAGGGTCTGCACACTTAAGGTTCGGTGACGTTTCGGTAGAATTGAGTTATGTATGATTGGTGACCGAAGGTTGTTCGGAGTCCCGGATGAGATCCCGGACATCACGAGGAGCTCCGGAATGGTCCGGAGGTAAAGATTGATATATAGGAAGTCCCGTTTTGGCCACCGGAAAAGTTTCGGGTATTTCCGGTAGTGTACCGGGAGTACCGGAGGGCCATCGGGAGGGGCCACCCACGCCGGGAGGCCACATGGGCCTGAGGGGGGTTGCACCAGCCCTTAGTGGGCTGGGCAAACCAGCCCTACAAGGCCCATGCGGCTAGGAATAAGTGGGAAAGGAAAAACCCCAAAGAAAAGGGAAGGGAGACCAAATATGGAAGGTGTCCTATTTGGACTAGGATTGAAGTGGAGGAGTCCACCTCCTCCACCTCCAATTTCGGCCAGCCCTTGAGGGTTTGAGGCTGCCTCCTCCCCTCCCTCCCTCCTATATATACTAGAGGATTTAGAGGAGAAAAATAACCCTAATTGCCACGTGCTCCCTCTACTTCATCTAGATCGGTTTCTCCTCAGTTTCAGCGGTGCTTAGGCGAAGCCCTGCCGGAATTGTTCCACCACCATAGCCGCCGCGCCGTCGCGCCGCCGGAGAACTCTTCTACCTCTCCGCTCTCTCTCTTGCTGGATCAAGGAGGCGGAGATCGTCATCGAGTTGTACGTGTGCTGAACGCGGAGGTGCCGTCCGTTCGGCGCTAGATCGGAAGGACCGTGATCAGGATCGCGAGACGATTCATGATTTGATCGCGGGACGGATCGTGATGGGATCGTGGGACGGATCGATATTGGATCGCGAGATGGATCGTGATGAGATCGCGGGACACTCGGCGATTTGGATCGCGAAGACGTTCGACTACATCAACCGCGTTTCTTAACGCTTCCGCTTAGCGATCTACAAGGGTATGTAGATTCACTCTCCCTCTCGTAGATGCTCATCACCATGGATAGATCTTGTGTGTGCGTAGGAAATTTTTTGTTTCCCATGCTACGTTCCCCAACAGGTTCCTCTCCTTTACTCTCTCTCTCATGTTCTCTATGCCCACGGTCATTGAGCCATGGTAGATGAAATGAATAATGGTCATATACATTTCTCTGTCTTAGTGCCTGAAAGTCACAAGTCCCAATTTCAACTTGTTGGTCTACATAGACATTCTAGTTGCTCTGCGTTCATTCTAGCTGAAGGTTCCTGCAGGTTGCTCTGTTGGTTCAAGTTGGTGTTGCTCTGCACATGTGCAGGAAAACAACATACATACCCACCCTTGTACACTTGTTTATAAATTTCTTAATGCTGCTATATCTGTTATGTTGCAATGCACACAAGACCAAAAAGAATGAGAAGTCTAGGATTTTCGATGGTAACAAGTCATTTTGAAACTGAGCTTCTCAACACTCGTGTGTATGTATTACCCTTATAGATTTTCAAGCCAATAAATTTATCAAGGCTATCCAAGTGTTGTCGATCTGTTCTCAACCACAATTTGATCGGAGATAGAATAAAGCATGTATGTAGGTACTTTTTCATGCGTAAAGGACATAAGCAGCCAAAAAGAATGAGAAGTCTAGGATTTAGTTCTGTTTATAGCTGTTGCAGTGCACATGTATTAGCATTGTCGATAGTAACAAGTCTTTTTGAAACTGAGCTTCTCAACACTCGTGTGTATGTTTACCCTTATAGATTTTCAAGCCAATAAATTTATCAAGGCTATCCAAGTGTTGTCGATCTGTTCTCAACCATAATTTGATCGGAGATAGAAGAAAGCATGTATGTAGGTACTTTTTCATGCGTAGAAGACATAAGCAGCCATAAAATCATTTTTTAAGTCAGCCGTTCATCCCTACAAGCTTTTGTTTTTCTTACCACAAGCAAGCATAGCACCCTGGGCCACTTTTTATGCTCAGAGACAAACAATAAGATCAATGGTTTACTGTTTACTGTAGAATTTTAGGTAATCATTATATTTGGGCTTTCGATGCAACTAGTGTTAACTGAATGTTTCATATATAGTTAAAAATGACGATTTTAGTGGTTGTAGAAAATAAACTCTGTTTTCTATTAAGTCAAACCATGCAAAAGTCTCCTTGTGGTGTATGCTTGGTCTGCACACTTAACCTGATTTGCATCGATGGGTACTAGGCCTGAAAATTAGCCCGTTTATGACTGTCCATTCATGATATTAATTGAGAAAGGAGCTGCTAGCTTGTGTTGGATATCCATTATCACATATCTGTCATGTTCAAACCGTGCATTTCTTTTCAACAGGTAACGTTCAAACCCTATGCAAAACCAGGGCAGAAAGTGTCCAAACAAAGTGTGGCAAAATGGCAAGGATCTGTAGAGGCGATCCCTCGTTTCTGTGCGATTTAGTTTGCTCAAGACACAGAGTAGTCTGTTGAGAACAAGCACCTTCTTAAAAGCACATGTCTTTGTTGACACCAACTTCTCCATCTGTGAGCAGAGGCCGCTTCCCTGAGAAGGATTTGGTAAGCTTTTGATGTTGAATACATACCAGATTTTTTTTCCTGTTGAATTAAGCCAGCCATTCTTCTAGAGTCTTTTTCTGTGAACAATCTTTTGCTCACTCCTCTCCTCTCCAGGTTGTTAATAGGCCACCGAGGGAACTTGACATGCTCAAGAGCCACCTGGAGATGGTCGTCAAGATGGAGTGGCTCTCGTTGGCACTGACTTGGTGGTTGTTGTCGTGGTCTCCGACAACGGTTGCTGGGTGGCAGCCATGGCCTCCGACGGGTGCACGGTTGATGGTTCGGTTCAGCGCCCGTGCTGTATGTCCTCAGCTAGTCGTTTTGGTAAGTTGTTGGTTTTCCTGTGTCCTCTCCTCCGCCGCATTTGCTCTGGGACCTTGCCTTCGAACTCTGCGTGCCGGCCATTGAGCCATGCTTGATTCTGTGATGCTAGACTGCCATGCTCTTGGCGATGACTTGACTTCCAGCTGTGACTTTCCCTACTGTTTACATAGTTAATTTAATTAGGGTGACATTCTTTGATTCCATGTTGACAATTCTAGGCTCCATGGTTTCTTAAATCAACTCCTAAACCTTTGTAGCATTATATCTGTGCTGTTGATGCAGTTTCCATGACAAACTTGCACTACTTGATGTTTCAGTAGGAAACTTTGGAATTCCCTATATTTTGTAAACTTTGACACATCTGTTGTCCAAGCCCTTTAGGCTGTTTTGGCTTGGCTTGTTGCCTTGGTTCATGTTTTTACAGTCCAGAATAAGTTGATAGCAGCATTAGGTGTATGTTGTGCAAGTGCCAGTATTCTAGTAGCTCATATGGAGTTCTCTGTGATTTTTTTTCTAATTTTGTTTCACCTTTCTTTTCAGGTTATTCTACTACAGGTGATTCTTTGAGGGAGGTTATGTATGCCGAGTCATTTGAGATTGATATCCAAAAGTTGCTGAGGGCAGGAGAGAGAGAGAGAGATAGCCTAGATTTGGAACAAGATTTCAAATAGCGATGGTCCTGGTTGCTATTTGAGCTAGCTATGTTTGTATGTGTGTGTTTTCAGATTGTATGAAGAATACATGTTTTGAATGAAGATATAAATGAAATAAAATTCTGCACTTTTTGGCTTTGTTAGCAGAGTGGTGGCATTCCTTGGTCGTAAAGCTTCGCTTTGCTTTCATTGACCTTGAAGTCTGAGAGAAGGGCATAGGTGCATAGCTACTGCAATGGCTGGCTAGATGGTTTGCTCATTTTCCTTTTTCTTTGTACACGCTGCGATGTTGAATCTTGTACACGCTGCGATGTTGAATCTTGTTCACGCTGGTGCAATGGTTGTTATTGTACATTCTGTGATGTTAACCCTTGTTCCGACAGTAATTTTCATTTCATATAGGAGTTGCACAGTTTTGTTTTATTGTCGCCCTCAAATTAGATTTCTAAATAATTAGACATGATCTGCGACTCTTGGTTTTCAAACTGTATTCAGTATGAAACCAATCAAATGTGAGCAACTCGGCCTCATGATCTGCTGAACCTGCCTCTCTAACCGGCCAACCTGCCTCTCTGACTAAATCTACACAAAAATGACTAAATAAAATCTAGAGTTGGACCCTGCCATTTGGTGGTTTAGATATAAATATATACCAAAAGTGAAAAAGAAA
Organism: Elymus sibiricus; assembly: GCA_039707655.1. Lineage (NCBI taxonomy): Eukaryota > Viridiplantae > Streptophyta > Magnoliopsida > Poales > Poaceae > Elymus > Elymus sibiricus. The sequence continues at coordinate 127,916,246 of CM077666.1, read as the reverse complement.
GAAAGACTGGCAACAACAACATCCAGCAAAAAAAAAGGAAAAACTACTTGCCATATTTGAGGGAATCCCAACGTGGTGCAGCTTATTACGAGGAAACAACAAATCGTCTCCCACCTTTAAGGCGCTCTTCAACTTCAATTCTCTCCCAACTAGCTACCTCCCTCACGCGGATCAATCCAATCAATCCGATGGTTCTCGCTCGCCTCACGCGGATCGGGCTCCCATCCGATGCCTCGCCGCGTTCCTCGCCCGCTCCTATGGATGCCGCGCCTCTCTCTATAAATGGCCTTGCTCCCCATCCAATCCCTCCCGCGTTGCTTCCTCCTTTCTCCTCAATCCAGCGCCAAGTACAACCGCTCCACACCCCATGGAGAGATAATCCCAGCCAATCCATCCATCTGCGTCCATTCATCCATGGAGACATCTGATTTGCAATCTGGCAGGGGGAACCCCTCCAAGCATACACCCTCCCTCCATTAAATCTCCACCGAGTATGTACTACTCACCAGGTGCTTACTAATTCTTCACAAGTTATTCATGTTGCAGTCCCCAGCTATTCTGTCTCTATCTGTTGTTTTCCTTCTCTCAATGTATGTCTGCCAGATCCTAAAGGCTATGTTGATGCATATCTGAATGACTTGTAAATCACACCTAATCTAGCTCTCTAATGACATGTCAAATTTTAATTAATTACTTGAGCCACCTGAACGAACTCATTCAGACTCAAAGGCGGCTGGACCGTTACTGAAAATATATTTGTGGCCTTGAAATAGGAAGTATGACGATGCATTGCAAGAAGAATATATATTCATGCTACACATATGATGTTTCTCATACGACTTTGGTTCGAGAGTTCACACCTAGCCATTCGACTAGTAGAATTAGGTTGTGAAACACCGTTGAATTGTTTTTGTGTAAAAGCATGCTACATGTACGGAAACAAAGAGGCATCTTGTGAATCCACGACCGATTATGTTATATCAGTCCAAACCTTGCTTTTGTGTGAGATCATGTGCTTCTCTATTTCTTCACGCAGCTTTCAAGTAAATGACGTCCAGCTAATGCTCACTTTAGATTATGCCTTAAATATGTCCAGTTTGGTGTTGACGAGGAGTTGTTGAGGAAAAACACTATGTCAGTATCCTTTTCCAACTTCATCCCATAAAAACTTCCCGGACGTCTAAAAATACTGGAAATGCTACCTCGATGTGCAAAGTTAAGTTACTACCTCTCTCTTTATCTCATCACCCTTCAATGTTTTCTCATCATATATACCAAGGAACCATTCTGTCTTTCATTTTTCTTTTTAATCTTCAGTAAGTATTGCTTAATAAGCTTTCTTTGTTTGCTTGGTAGAATGCCAATAGAGTTAGCTGCTGCTGTGTATGGTACAAGGGAATACGTTGAGCATCTGTTTTCACCTCCCCAATGCCTAATACAGTTAGCTAAAGGTGTGAAATATAAACCACAAAACCAACAAGTAAACTGTTCTTTTTCCAAGAGTAAGTAATAGAAGCATTGCAAGAATAAGAACTTCTTTGATTGTCTATGTAGCCAGTAGTACACACACTGTAAGAGATAAGAAGTACAGACGCTGCAGAGATAATATGGAACATTGCAAGAATAGGAACTTCTTTGATTGTCTATGTAACCAGTAGTACACACACTGTAAAGATAAGAAGTACAGACACTGCAGAGATAAGATGGAACATTGCAAGAATAGGAACTTCTTTGATTGTCTATGTAGCCAGTAGATCGATTCTGTATTTGATTCTAGACGGCATTACTGATCAGTAGAAAACAGATGTACATAAGGCATGCCAACTAGGGTATGCTGGAGGAAAGTATGTATGCTAGAGGATTTGGAAGCAGCAATTATGCATAGATTTTTGATGTTTCAAATTTCCTAATCTTTATTGTGTGCGTGTGTGTGTGTGTGTGTGTGTGTGTGTGTGTGTGTGTGTGTGTGTGTGTTTGAACAATAGTTCATTATACATACCATTACCCGGTGATGGTGATGCATACTTGTTTGGAATACAAAACCATGTTATACTATCTTGTTCTTACCTTTTTCTATTGATGCAGTGTTGATGAGCCGTAGGGGGCATTAAAGGACAAAGAGGCATATAATATATATTTTTCAGTTCACTAGACCAAGTTAAAACATAGAACAATGTAAGTCTTGTTGTTGCTTATACATGTTTTTTTTTCCAGTTCACTATAATGTTTTTTTCAGTTCTATTGCTGACCTCATTGCGGTATGGTTGAATTTGATCTACATGATAGCTACATGTAAATTTCTGTTGTTGGTTCTATTATAAATGTGGGTTGCTAATTGCTATGAATAGTTCCCCTGGTATTTTTATTTAGTGTTTCTGTCATAGCGTAAATAGACATATAATTCTGTAAAATCGAGCAAAGGAAGGTTCGTTGGAAAATTGCATATGCAACAATGTTTGTTCGATGCTTCCTTTCATGTGTAAACAAACATGCTTTACTATTGTTACATGCATGTCTTAGATCTTGGATTGAAGGTTGAGATGATTTTTTTTCATCGGTTTCAAAGCTCACTCAGCGCACACAAACGCAAACTGATGAGTTTTCTTGTTCATACTTATGTATCGATGACCTCATGGGGTCGGTCGATCTGCAGTATAGTAGCAATTCAAGTAATATGATGTTTTTTGGATGGATTCTCAACATTTATTTATTTATTTCTTTCTTGTGCAAAATAAAACATTCAACATTCACCAAAGATTGTTGTGATGGCATATGTGCAAGTAAGACGAAACCTTCAACTTTCATCACCAAAATGAAGTTTGAGATATGTGTAGGACGAGATGAAAATTGTCCATGTCTCTCTTTCTCTCTCTACACAGCTAGTTGCCAGGCAACTAAAACGAATGAAGAAGCTGGCCGGCTGGAGGTGGAGTAGTTGTAATGGAACGCAGTGTTTCCCTCCCTTCCATGTGAATTACGAAATATAAGAAGACCTGCGATTCTTCCCAACGCGTTATGCTGTCGAAATTTCTAGTGAAAATCCACCCGACTCTTCTAGTGAAATTTTGTCCTTGTTTGTAATAAAATGAAAACTATAGGGGTTCGGCTGCAAAATGTTAGGGTCTTGTTTGTAAGAAAACAAAATACGTTAGGGTGTCAGCTGTGAAATGTTAGGGTCTTGGTTGCACCCGACTTGTAGTAGAAAGGATTGAGGCAACAAAATTTGAGTGAGTACATAAATTTGAGGAACCATCTGAAAGAGAATTTCCTGCTCAGATTTGTTGTAATCTCGAGTGTTTTTCTTTTCTCTAGCTAGAATCTCTTGGCAAACCCTTGTTGGTTTTCCTTTGCTCATCTCTTCCCAAAATGCATGTAGCAGTTGGCTGTAGAAATTTCCTGTGAAGACTAGAGTCACCACTACTCTGCAGCAAGTCTCTCCTTCCCTCTCTGCTTTTTCACGCTGCCATTGCATGTGGTCGGTCATAAAGCGAGCGAGCGAGCGAGACGCCCGGAATGGCAAAACTGCTCGGGCCAACCTCTTCTTTCGTGTTTCGTCTGTCCATTTTCGTAACAAGCAGACTCGCCGTACAGCGTGAAGCTACGCGGAAGGCGCCGGCCAACGCCAAAGCTCCTCCGACGACGCGTCTCCTCTCCTGCACTCCCCACCTGCTCTCTTCACTACCTCCATCACCACTTCACCACTTAGCTAGTTGCCAACGCTCCCGCCAGCGCGCGCACGGACCGAGGCCGGCAATGGCGAGCTCGCCGCCCCCCTTCCTCCTCCTCCTCCTCTTCGTCCTCGTCGCCGTCGCGGCGGCCTCGGAGGAGCGCCCGCGCGTCACCCCCACCTTGCTCCAGTGCCACCCGCCGCAGGCGCAGGCAACCGCCAACGCCAGCAGCGCCAAGAACGCCACGGCCTTCCGCTCCAACGCGCTCTCCCTCCTCGCCAAGCTCCCCTCCGCCGCCGCGCCCACGGGCTTCGCCTCCCTGCGCTCCGCCGGAGTGGTCGGACGCGACGTCGCGTTCGTCCGCGGGCTCTGCTTCGGGTACGCCACGCCGTCCCAGTGCCGCGCGTGCCTGTCCGCCGCGGCCAAGAAGCTCGCCGACGGCTGCGGCGGCCGCGGCCGGCGCGCCGGCGTCTGGACGGACGCCTGCTTCGCGTCTTACGCCGACGCGAACGCCTCCTCGCCCAACTACGACGGCTTCCGCGCGCGCGTCATCTCCGGAGGCGACGCCCTCGCCACCAGCACCTCCTACGAGCTGCAGAGCCTCGCCGACCTGGCGTGGCGCATGGGGCCGGTCATGGCCACCAACGCGGGGATGCAGGTGGCCGTGGACTGGATGGCCGCGGCGACCGACTACAAGAAGAACAGCACGGTGCGCGTGCTGGCGCAGTGCGCGCGGGACCGCACGCCGGCGGATTGCGCGTGGTGCGTCCAGTACTCGGCGCGGGTGGCGGAGACCTGCGCCCGGACCTGGTGCCCCCGGCACTCGGCGCGGGCAGGGGACACCTGCTGCTGGGGCCTCGACGCGTGGCGCGACGGCGTGGCGGGCGCCGTCGTCGGCTTCGACTGCTACCTGCGCTTCGACGTCGCCGTCGCCACCGCCCCTGCCACTGCGAGCGCGCCGGCGCGGGTGCCCCTGCTACAAAGCGTCGGTGCGCAGAGCACGCTGCACGCTCTCGTCTTCTTCTTCTTGGCTAAGGTGATGGTTTGATTGGCCGCTGGGCGATCTGCATTTCTGCACTGCGTGCACTAAGTAGTAGTAGTAGTAGTTTCGAGTCTTCAAGCTGCAGATCTCTTATATAGAAGAGATTGAACCTTTAATCCTTGACGATCCACCATTGATGCCCATGCTAGTATGCTACGATATGGGAGTTATCGGGCTATTCACAAGTAGTTACCGCGCGATGAAACGTAAAAACCCTTTTGGAACGTTTTCGCCATCTTATTCTGAATTATGAGCTATCATCATCCAGTAATATGTGAGTTACCATGCCGTTTACATATTGTTATTGGCTTCAAAACTTGTCTCAGTTGGGTGTCATGACATTTTGTTTATGCTCTCAAGTTACCAGGCTGTGATGTGTGAGTTCCCGGGCTATTCACATGCAATTATCATGATGAAACCAAATCTCCTTTGAACTGTTTTAGCATATATTTTTTCCAAGCTCCGATGTTATCATCCGGTAATATGCCAGTCACCAGCTTTAAAACGTATCCCGGTGGGTGTTACGGCTGCTTGCTTGAGCTCAAAAGTTATGTTCATGTGTTTAGAGATGTTTTTCCTTTTGCGGGGATATGTGTTTAGAGATCTGTAGCCATTTTGATTCGCAAATATATGCAGAAAGTTGATGCTTTTGCCGTATGACATGTCTCAAATCTTATTTAATTCAAATGTTTAACTCGTTCGTCTTGGAAAATTTATGCCTCGCGCCAAAATTATAAAATTTCTATGCCTATATCACTTTTACTGGCAAAGAAGCTCTCTGTATAGACAAAATACAGCCAAAACCCTCTCTGTTTAGCTCTCTGTTCACCTACAATCGTAAGAAAAAAACGAAAACAAAAACACACACAAAGTGGACGTAGCCCAGTCCAGCACTGCGAGAACCCAACCTTTTCCAGCCCGTCCACTCTCCTCCTCCGAAATGGGCCTAATCCTGCTGCTCCACTGCTCCAAAAAACTATGCAGCCCAGCCAGCTGATGGAGGAGCTGGAGGCCATGCCCGAGGTTGCGCTCCGCCGCGGAATGCTGGCGCGCGGCGCCGAGCAACGAAGCTGCGTCACTTCCGAACGGGGCTTTGAAATTCCATGGCAACAAATTTCATGGCCCCATTTGTGTGGTATGTTTTTTTTTTGCGGAAAAAATTTCCAATCTATTCATCTTCAATCATGGTAGTACAACGAACACTAGAAATAATAAAAATCACATCCAGATCCGTAGGCCACCTAGCGACGACTACAAGCACTGAAGCGAGCCGAAGGCGCGCCGCTGTCATCGCCCCTCCCTCGCCGGAGCCGGGCAAACCTTGTTGTAGTAGACAGTCGAGAAGTCGTCGTGCTAAGGCCCCATAGAACCAACGCACCAGAACAGCAACCGCCGCGGATGAAGAGTGTAGATCAGAAGGATCCAACCTGAAGACACACGAACGAAGACGAACGACGAACAGATCCGAGCAAATCCACCAAAGACAGATCCGCCGGAGACACACCTCCACACGCCCACCGATGATGCTAGACGCATCACCGGAACGGGGGCTAGGCGGGGAGACCTTTATTCCATCTTCAGGGAGCCGCCGCCGTCTCGCCTTCCTGAGCAGGATACAAACCCTAACAAAGCTCGAAAAAAGATCTAAAAACGGAGCCCTTCCACCGGCAAGGACCGAGATCCACTCTGCCTCCATGACCCTAAGGCCACCGGAGACGGGACAGACCGGCGCCAGCGCCGGCGGGAGGCAGAGAACCCTAGCTTTTGGGAGGCGGCGGCTGGCTAGATGGCCGTGCCAGGTCGATTGGTGTTCACCGCCTGCTGAGGCTCAGCGGCGTCTCTTTTTGTTTCCAGTTTCTTTTGCGCGTATTTGTGTGGTATGTTGGGAGACATATTTTCTGCTGGGAATGCTCGTGATGCAGTAGAAAGGATGCACAACCTGAGGTGTATTTTTTCAAGAACAAAGGTTGTTGCATGTAATTGTTCCTATATAAAGAACGATGAAGTATCCGCCTCCTAGGGCTCTTCGAGAGCGAGAGTACCCTCTGCATCGTGCATTTTCGGGTGGCATGCCGCGGGGGCCTCTCCACGCCATTTGGTTTGCCCTGACAGCGCATGCCCTGGCAACCCGCCTGGGCGGTCCATGATGGGTGGACCAAGGGCGCGTCTGGCTCTCTGTATAACTGACAACACATTTCCTTAACGAATTTCTTTACGTTTGAATGGACACAGTTGATTTGAGAATGTAGCCTGCCTGGCTCTCTGTATAACTAACAATAAATATAATATGAACGCATCCATGAAGGCATGTACGTGGCGGTCCGACAACCCGCTTGCCACAACAGAGGTGGGAGTGTGCAAGGAAGAAAAAACCAACATGGAGGGGTGGTTGTGGGAGGTAAAGGCGAAAATAAACCGTGGAGGCAAAATTGAACCGTGCGTATCGGCCTACCAACTCTTCTTTAATAGTAGAGATATATGTGATTTGATAAGATAAGAAAATATATGTGATTTGGTAAGATAAGAAAAAAGATATGTTATTTCTGTTGTATTAGAAAAGTTGTGATTGTCATTTAATAGCAGAGATAATGATAACAATAAATGGAAGCACATGGAAGAAAAATTTATTTTATTTTGGAAGGTTATCGAGAAAAATCCTATGTCTGTCTTTTAGAAAGGTGATCTCGCATATATGGTGCGAATTCTGAATTCCTAATTCCATGACTGAATTGAATCAGCACCTGCTAAAGCAAGCACGAAACAAGATCTTCCTATTTAATATGATCTGATTTTTTTAACCGGAGGGAGAAAATATACCAATGGGAGGGGGTGGTGGAAGATGAGGCAAAAAAAAACAGGCGAAAATAAATCGGTGAGGAGAAGCTACCAACCCCCGTTTAGGAGTAGAGACATATGTGATTTGGTAAGATAAGAAAAAATATATGTTATTTTTGTTGTATTGGAAAAGTTACGATTGTCATTTAATAGTAGGGATAATTGTAACAATAAATGGAAGCACATTGTGAAATATCTTATTTTGTTTTGGAATGTAATCGAGAAAAATCTTATTTTTTTTCATTTACGAAGATGATCTCATATATATGGTGCGAATTCTGAATTCTTAATTACTTGATTGAATTGAATCAACCTGCCAAAGCTAGCACGGAACAAGATCTCCTCATTTAATGTGATTTGGTTTTTTAATGGGAAGTAGAAAATAAACCAATGAGAAGGGGTGGTGGGAGGTGAGGCGGAAAAGAACAGACAAAATTAAATCGGTGAGGAGAAGCTACCCCTTTAGGAGTAGAGATATCTTATGTATATTCTAATAGATTTTGTAATAATCCTAATATTGCCCCGTTGGAAACCGGGAGAATACCAGGTGCTCCCGAGGATGCTCCTGCTCCCATGCTCGTCGGCGTTTGATCAATGCGAGTTTTGTGGAAAATCCCTCGAACATCCCGAAGTGACGCTTTGGTACACATCCCCGTGACGCTGGTCATTGGATGACATATATACGGTTGAGGTCGCATCGGAGCACCTAAGCTGCAATGTCAACCGTTTGGGCTGTGAGACTGTGCTCGCCATGCATGTTCCCAGTTGACTTGAGCACACATATGCAACCTACCATCGGTTCAAGAAAAAAAAGTTTACACGAACACATCAAGCTTCATGGTGAGCTTCGACCTATAAATAGGCCTGCAACACATCAAGTTTCCTTCACACATCTTCGATCAATTCCCTCCTCCACTCTCTCGAGCTCAGTATTAGTTTGGAGAGCTAGCAACCATGGCTGGTAGTGACAAGAAGCTTGCCACCTTGGCTCTGCTGCTAGCATTGCTTTGCTGCGTGGCGCGCACGTGCGAAGCGAGCTACGGGTTTCCTCTTCCTTCTGCCCCGTCGCTCACCTGCGGTCACTACCCCAAGGTCAAGAATACTTGCTATGGAGCGGAGACGATCGTGAGTAACATTGTAAAGGAGGAGGTAAACCGCGACCGCGGCATCGGCGCCGGGCTCATCCGCCTCCTCTTCCACGACTGCTTCGTCCAGGTATGCGTATATCCAGAGTTACATACACTGCACACGTCGATCTCTGGCATGCATGTTTCTCATTTGATGTGAACAATTCATGTATTTCCATGCCAGGGTTGCGATGGGTCTGTCCTCCTTGACATCACCGCCACGCCCAACGAGCCGACCGAGAAGGACGGCATCCCCAACAGGCGCAGCCTCCGCGGCTTCGAGGTGATCGACAGGATCAAGGACGCGCTCGAGGCCACGCCCGGGTGCGAGCGTGTCGTCTCGTGCGCGGACATCGTCGCCTTTGCTGCGCGCGACGCCACCTACTTCCTCAGCAACGAGACGATATACTTCCAAATGCCGTCCGGCCGCTACGACGGGAACGTGTCCCTCGCTAGCGAGACCCTCCCCAACCTGCCCCCTGCCTTCGCCAACATCACGGTGCTCGAGGCTATGTTCGCAAACAAGGGCCTCAGCCTCGACGACATGGTCACCCTCTCCGGCGCACACTCCGTCGGCATCTCCCACTGCTCGTCCTTCGGTGACCGCCTGCCGCCCAACCCTTCTTCGGACCCCACGGCCATGAACTCTACGTTAGCCAACTTGGTGACAAGTAAGTGCAGCAGAGGCGACAACCCTACGGCCGATCAGGACATCCACACCTCTGGATACCTGGACAACCAATACTACAAGAACGTGATTAACCACAAAGTGTTGTTCAAATCTGATGCCGCGCTCGAGTCGCCCAAGACAATTGAATCCGTGAAACAAAATGCTAAGTTCTCTGTGGACTGGGAGCAAAAGTTCGGGGAAGCCATGGTGAAGATGGGCAACATCGACGTGAAGACCAGCAAGAATGGGGAGATCAGACACAAGTGCCGGTCCATCAACAAGTACTACTCCTGAGTGACTAGAAACCGACCAGAGTTGTGTGTGTTATTATGGACTTTCCATTATTGTTCTTCATTTAATTATTATTTTTCCAGATTTGATATTTCACATCTAGATGTGAAATAGTTACCTCACATCTAACTTACTAACCACAAGATTTAGTCATCAAGATTAGTATTCTCTGATTTTGTTTGTCCCTGGGTGTTTTTTTCCGAGCATTTTGTCCCTTGGTGTTGTTCTGTACATGGCCAATGTTTCTTTTTTTTATCACAGCATTCACCCCTCATGCGTTGCCACAGCGTGGTTACGGCCACATGAATTATTATTTTCAATTTTCTTTTTTTGTTTCTTTTTCTTTTTCTTCTTTTTTCATTTATTTGTTTCAAATTCGTAAATTTTTAAATTCATGGATTTTTATATTTTATATTTTTCTTTCTCTTTTTCATTTTTTTATTTTCATGATTTTTTTTCATCACTGTTAGTTGACTGCCCACCAACAAATAGGGGTTGTCTTTTTTCTTGTGCCAGTTGCAAGTCTATCCTCAACTTGCAACTAGGGTCTGACCTTCTTTTGTCACAGTTTGCAATTCCATCCTCGACTCGCAATTGGGCTTCGATATTTTTTTGTCTTAGTTGCAAGTCCATCCTCGACTCGCAACTAGGGTCTGAAACTTTTTTTTGTACCAGTTGTAAGTCCACCCTTGACTCGCAACTGAGGCCCAACATTTTTTGTCCCAATTGCAAGTTCACCTTGACTCGCAACTGGAGCCCGATCATTTTTAGTCTCAATTGCAAGTCCTTGCTCGACTCGCAACTAGGGCCCGACTTTTTTTGTCCCAGTTGTAACTCCACCATCGACTCATAACTGGGACCCAACCTTTTTTCCCTAGTTGATAGTCCAACTGGGCTCAACCTTTGTTATCTCAGTTGCAAGTCTACCGTCGACTCGCAACTGGGCCCAACCTTTTTTGTCCTGGTTGCAAGTCCACCCTTGACTCGCAACAGGGCCCAACCTTTTTTGTCCAAGTTGCAATTCCACCCTTGACTCGCAACTGAGCACAACCTTTTTTGTCCTAGTTGCAAGTCCATCCTTGACTCGCAACTGGAGCGCGACCCTTTTTTTATCTCAGTTGCAAGTCCACCCTTGACTCGTAACTGGGGCGCGACCTTTTTTTGTCCCAGTTGCAAGTCCACCCTTGACTCGCAACTAGGCCCGACCTTTTTTTGTCCCAGTTGCAAGTCCACCCTCGACTCGCAACTGGGGCCTGGCCTTTTTTTCAGTTGCAAGTCCACACTCGACTCGCAACTTGGGCCCGACCTTTTTATCTCAGTTGCAATCACACCCTCAACTCGCAATTGGGGTCTGGCCTTGTTTTTGTCCCAGTTGCAAGTCCATCCTCAACTCGCAATTGGGACCCGACCTTTTTTTGTCCCAATTGCAAGTCCACCCTCGACTCGCAATTGGGTCCGACCTCTTTGTCCGAGTTGCGACATAGTGGGCACGTGAATTTTCGTGGGCGACAAACAAAAAAATAGCAAAAAAAAAGAAACAAAACAAAGAAACAATACAATGGTGGAGCTTTATTTATCTGCTGATGTGGGATGATGTCATAGTTAGATGTGAGGTATTATCTCACATCTTGATGTGACATAGTCAGACCCTTATTTTTCACTAAGGTTGTGTAACTCATTTTCTCATCACATTTAAATTTACTGAAATTGTTATTGGCGCACACTTTAATTTATAATTTGTTAATGAGATTAATCGGCATGGCTTTGTTTGAGAGGTACTCATCACTTTCCCCTGTAATAAAGCTCATTTTTTGTCACACCACTTCACTCCTAGAGAAAGTAAGGCCACAGAGTACGACCTATTGTTGAAGTTCTTTAGGGCATCTTCAAAGGAGACCCTCAAAACTTCGGTATATGTCCGATCGAACACTTTTGTTCACTTTTGCAATTTAATGGGGACCTTATCGGTTCGCCAAGTGGTCTGGGCGTTCATTTTCCGGTAAAGCCGAGACAAACGTGGGGAGCTATACCGAAGTCCGGACATCCACTTGACCAACTAAAAACCTCCGCGTGGTCCTCCTCTCTTTTCTCTCTCTTCACATGCATGGCCCCCTCTCCTCTCTCTCTCCTCCCAACTGGACACTAAATCACAAATATTCCACCACATGCATGGTCTGCGCCTACTTTTTCTCCTTCCAGCCGGATACTTTGTGATTAGCACTGAATGGCTCACTCCGGCATCATGTCCATGGATCACATCCGGACATAAAAACGGAGACATTTGCGGTTCGGCATTGGAGATGCCTGATGACCCACAAGTATAGGAGATCAATCGTAGTCCTTTCGATAAGTAAGAGTGTCGAACCCAACGAGGAGCAGAAGGAAATGACAAGCGGTTTTCAGCAAGGTGTTTTCTGCAAACACTGAAATTATCGGTAACGAGTAGTTTGATAGCAAGATAATTTGTAACAAGTGACAAGTAGCAATAGTAACTAAGAGTGCAGCAAGGTGGCCCAATCCTTTTTATAGCAAAGGACAAGCCGGAACGATCTCTTATAGTAAGCAAAGCGTTCTCGAGGACACATGGGAATTTCATCTAGTCACTTTCATCATGTTGGTTTGATTCGCGTTCGCTACTTTGATAATTTGATATGTGGGTGGACCGGTGCTTGGGTGCTGTTCTTACTTGAACAATTCTCCCACTTATGATTACCCCCTCTCGCAAGCATCCGCAACTATGAAAGAAGAATTAAGATAACTCTAACCATAGCATTAAACATATGGATCTAAATCAGCCCCTTACGGAATAGCGCATAAACTAGGGTTTAAGCTTCTGTCACTCTAACAACCCATCATCTAATTACTACTCCACAATGCATTTCCTTAGGCCCAAAGATGGTGAAGTGTCATGTAGTCGACGTTCACATGACACCACTAAGAGAATCAACAACATACATATCATCAAAATATCAAACGAATACCAAATTCACATGATTACTTATGACAAGACTTCTCCCATGTCCTCAAGAACAAAAGTAACTACTCACAAACCATATTCATGTCCAAGATCAGAGGGATATTGAATAGCATAATGGATCTGAACATATAATTTTTCACCAAATAAACCAACTAGCATCAACTACAAGATGTAATCAACACTACTAGCAACCCAGAGGTATCAATCTGAGGTTTTGAGACAAAGATTGAATACAAGAGATGAACTAGGGTTTGAGATGAGATGGTGCTGTTGAAGATGTTGACGAAGATTGGTCCTCCCACGATGAGAGGATCGTTGGTGATGTCGATGGCGACGATTTCCCCCTCCCGGAAGGAATTATCCCCGGCAGAATCTCTCCGCCGGAGAGCAAAAGTGCTCCTGCCCAAGTTCCGCCTCGAGACAGCGGCGCACCATCCCGAAAGTCTTCTCTATATTTTTTCTAGGGTAAATGGACTTATATACCAGAAAATGGGGGCCAGAGGCTGGCCAGGGGCCCCACGAGCCACCAGGGCGCGCCTGGGAGGGGGGGGTGGCGCGCCCTGGTGCCTCGTGGGCACCTGGGTAGCCCCTTCTGGTACTTCTTAGCTCCAGTATTTTTTATTTATTCCAAAATAAATCTCCATAAATTTTTAGCTCATTTGGAGATGTGCAGAATAGGTATCTCTGACATAGCTTTTTCAGGTCCAAAATTCCAGCTGCCGGCAATCTCCCTCCTTATGTAAATCTTGCATATTAATTGAGAAAAGGCATTAGAATTGCTCCACAAAGTGTTATATTGATTAAAAACACTATAAATAACAGTAGGAAAACATGATGCAAAATGGACGTATCAACTCCCCCAAGCTTAGACCTCGCTTGTCCTCAAGCGAAAGCCGATATTGTTGGAAATATGCCCTAGAGGCAATAATAAATTGGTTATTATTATATTTCCTTGTTCATGATAATCGTTTATTATCCATGCTATAATTGTATTGATTGGAAACTCAAATACATGTGTGGGTACATAGACAACACTGTGTCCCTAGTAAGCCTCTAGTTGACTAGCTTGTTGATCAAAGATGGTTAAGGTTTTCTAGCCATGGACATGAGATGTCATTTGATAACGGGATCACATCATTAGGAGAATGATGTGATGGACAAGACCCAAACTGTAAACGTAGCATTTGATCGTGTCAGTTTATTGCTATTGTTTTCTGCATGTCAAGTATCTGTTCCTTTGACCATGAGATCATGCAACTCACTGACACCGGAGGAATACCTTGTGTGTATCAAACGTCGCAACGTAACTGGGTGACTATAAAGGTGCTCTACAGGTATCTCCGAGGGTGTCTGTTGGGTTGGCATGGATCAAGACTGGGATTTGTTACTCCGTATGACGGAAAGGTATCTCAGGGCCCACTCGGTAATACAACATCACATTGAGCCTTGCAAGCAAAAGTGACTAAAGAGTTAGCCACAGGATCTTGTATTACGGAACGAGTAAAGAGACTTGCCGGTAACGAGATTGAACTAGGTATAGAGATACCGACGATCGAATCTCGGGGAAGTAACATACCGAAGAACAAAGGGAACAGCATACGGGATTAACTGAATCCTTGACATAGAGGTTCGACCGATAAAGATCTTCGTAGAATATGTAGGAGCCAATATGGGCATCCAGGTCCCGCTATTGGTTATTGGCCGTAGAGGTGTCTCGGTCATGTCTACATAGTTCTCGAACCCGCAGGGTCTACACACTTAACGTTTGGTGACGATTAGTATAATTGAGTTATTATGTTGGTGACCGAAAGTTGTTCGGAGTCCCGGATAAGATCCCGGACATGACGAGGATCTCCGGAATAGTCCGGAGGTAAAGATTGATATATGTGATAATAGTGTTTTGATCTCCGGAAGAGTTCCGGAGTTCACCGGAATGGGTTCCGGATGTTTACCGAAGTGTTCGGGTGCAGCAACACTTTATATGAACCAAAGGGATAAAGCCCACAAGGTATTGGAAAGTGCAAAAGTAGTTTTGCTGCCGCGTAAGCGGTACTACCGCTTGGTGAAGCGGTACTACCGCCCGAGCGGTACTACCGCTTGTGTGAAGCGGTACTACCGCCCAAGCGGTACTACCGCTTGTGTGAAGCGGTACTACCGCTTGTGCGCGGCTGTGCACGATTCGGCAGGGATTCGAGTTGGACTCTTTCCCTGCGGGCCAAACCGACCTTGTGCGGGCAAAACCGACCCGGAGGAGGCTTTTACTCCAAGTTTAGACCCCAAGGCTCAACATATAAATAGAGGGGCAGGGCTAGCACACGGGACACATCAAGATTTCCCCAAGCCGTGTGCGGCAACCCTAACCCTCTAGTTCCTCCGTCATAATCTCCGTAGCGCTTGGCGAAGCCCTGCAGAGATTGTTCCTCACCACCATCACCACGCCGTCGTGCTGCTGGAACTCAACCACTACTTCATCATCGCTCGCTGGATCGAGGAGGTGAAGGCGTCATCAAGCCGTACGTGTGTTGAACGCGGAGGTGCCGTCCGTTCGGCGCTAGTTCGTGATCGGATCGAGGGACGACTTGCGATTTGGATCGCGGAGACGTTCGACTACATCAACCGCGTTTCTTAAACGCTTCCGCTTAGCGATCTACAAGGGTATGTAGATTCACTCTCCCTCTCGTAGATGCTCATCACCATGGATAGATCTTGTGTGTGCGTAGGAAATTTTTTGTTTCCCATGCAACGTTCCCCAACAGTGGTATCAGAGCTAGGTCTATGCGTAGATGAGATCTCGAGTAGAACACAAACGAGTTGTGGGCGTGGGTGTATACATATTGCTTGCCGTTACTAGTTGATATTTGATTCGGCGGTACTGTGAGATGAAGCGGCCCGGACCGACATTACGCGTACACTTACGCGAGACAGGTTCCTTCAACTAACATGTAACTTCGTTGCATAAAGATGGCTAGCGGGTGTCTGTCTCTCTCACTTTAGTTGAATCGATTTCAATGAAGAGGGTTCTTTTAGAAGATCAAAAAGCAATCACTACACCACGTTGTGGTTTTGCGTAGGTAAGAACGGTTCTTGCAAACCCGTAGCAGCCACGTAAAATTTGCAACAACAATTAGAGGACGTCTAACTTGTTTTTGCAGGGTATGTTGTGATGTGATATGGCCAATTACATGATGAGATATATGTGATGTATGAGATGATCATGTTTTGTATAGAATATCACGACTTGCATGTCGATGAGTACGGCAACTGGCAGGAGCCATAGAGTTGTCTTTAATTATTGTATGACCTGCGTGTCAATCATTAAGCGCTATGTAATGCTTTACTTTATCGCTAAACGTTAGCAATAGTCGTGGAAGCAACAGTCGGCGCGACAACCTTATGGCGACACGTTGATGGAGATCAAGATGATGGAGATCATGGTGTCATGCCGGTGACGATGGAGATCATGCCGGTGCTTTGGAGATGGAGATCAAAAGCACAAGTTCATGGCCATATCATGTCACTTATGATTTGCATGTGATGTTAATCCTTTTATGCATCTTATTTTGCTTAGGACGACGGTAGCATTATAAGGTGATCCCTCACTTAAATTTCAAGATTGTGTTCTCCCCAAGTGTGCACCGTTGCGAAAGTTCGTCGTTTCGAGACACGCCGTGATGATCGGGTGTGATAGACTCTACGTTCGCATACAATGGGTGTAAGTCATGTTACACGTGCGGAACACTCGGGTTAAACTTGACGAGCCTAGCATGTACAGACATGGCCTCGGAACACAAGAGACCGAAAGGTCGAACATGAGTCATATAGTAGATATGATCAACATGAAGATGTTCACCATTGAAACCACCTCAACTCACGTGATGATCGGACTTGAGTTGGTGGATTTGGATCATGTTACACTCGAATGATCGGAGGGATGTCAATTTGAGTGGGAGTTTTTAAGTAATATGATTAACTAAACTCATTATCTAGAACAATAGTCTAAGTTGTCTTTGCTATATTTATGTTGTAGATCATGGCTCGCGCAGTAGCACCCCTGAATTTTAATGCGTTCCTAGAGAAAGCTAAGTTGAAAGATGATGGAAGTAACTTTGTGGACTGGGCCCGTAATCTAAGGATTATCCTTACGGCTTCCCAGAAGGCTTATGTCCTTGATGCACCGCTTGGTGATCCACCCGCTCCAGTTGAGTCTCTAGACGTTGTGAACGCCTGGCAGGCTCGTTCTGATGATTACTCAATAGTTCAATGTGCAATGTTGTATGGCTTAGAACCGGGACTTCAAAGACGTTTTGAACGTCATGGAGCATATGAGATGTTCCAGGAGTTGAAGTTTATCTTTCAGAAGAATGCCCGGATCGAGAGATATGAGATCTCCGATAAGTTCTATGCTTGCAAGATGGAGGAGAACGGGTCTATCAGTGATCACGTGCTCAGAATGTCTGGGTACTCCACCCGTCTGGCTGAGTTAGGGATGCCCCTTCCGCCAGAGGCTATCACTGACATAGTTCTTCAATCATTGCCACCTAGCTACAAGAGCTTCGTGTTGAACTATAACATGCACGGGATGAACAAGTCAGTCGCCGAGCTGTTTGCGATGCTGAAAGCCGCTGAGTCTGAAATTCAGAAGGAGCATCAAGTGTTGATGGTCAATAAAACCACTAGTTTCAAGACAAATGGCAAGGGTAAGAAGGGTAACTCCAAGCAGAGTGGCAAAGCAGTTGCTCCTCTCGTGAAGAAACCCAAGGCTGGACCCAAACCAGAAACTGTGTGTTTTCATTACAAGGGAACTGGACACTGGAAGCGGAATTGCCCCAAGTATTTGGCTGACAAGAAGGCGGCCAACAACAAACAAGGTATATATGATATACATGTTATTGATGTGTACCTTACCAACTCTCGTTGTAGTGCCTGGGTATTTGATACCGGTGCGGTTGCTCATATTTGCAACTCAAAACAGGAACTGCGGAATAGACGGAGGCTGGCAAAGGACGAAGTGACGATGCGCGTGGGAAATGGTTCCAAGGTTGATGTGATCGCCGTCGGCACGCTCGCTCTTCGATTACCGTCGGGATTAGTGATGAACCTAAATAAGTGTTATTTGGTGCCTGCGTTAAGCATGAACATTATATCTGGATCTTGTTTATTGCGAGACGGTTACTCATTTAAATCAGAGAATAATGGTTGTTCTATTTATATGAGTAATATCTTTTATGGTCATGCACCCAATGTGAGGGGTTTATTCTTGTTGAATCTCGATAGTAATGATACACATGTTCATAACATTGATGCCAAAAGATATAGAATTGATAATGATAATACCACTTTCTTGTGGCACTGCCGTTTAGGTCATATTGGCGTAAAACGCATGAAGAAGCTCCATGCTGATGGACTTTTGGAGTCACTTGATTTTGAATCACTTGACACATGTGAGCCATGCCTCATGGGCAAGATGACTAAAACGCCGTTCTCTGGAACAATGGAACGGGCAAGTGACTTATTGGAAATCATACATACTGATGTGTGCGGTCCGATGAGTATTGAGGCGCGCGGTGGTTATCGTTACTTTCTCACCTTCACTGATGACTTAAGTAGATATGGGTATATTTACTTAATGAAACACAAGTCTGAAACATTTGAAAAGTTCAAACAATTTCAGAGTGAAGTTGAGAATCATCGTAACAAGAAGATTAAATTCCTACGATCTGATCGAGGGGGAGAATATCTGAGTTATGAGTTTGGCAGTCACTTAAGACAGTGTGGAATTGTTTCACAATTGACACCGCCTGGAACACCACAGCGTAATGGTGTGTCCGAACGTCGTAATCGAACTTTATTCGATAAAAATAAAATACGGACATAGTAGCATCATGATCATTATTATAACAGCAATATTTATTATCATAGAACTTCTCATGAGCAAGTAACAATTCATCACAACAACGAAGTATAAGACATAAACTTTCTTGAAAACTAACAAACTATGTTCTCAGTCAACAATGCAATTGCAATTCATAATATTTTCAGGAAGGGTCTCATGTAGGAGATTTTTAGCAAGTCCACATACTCAACCATCATTTAGTCTTCTATGATTGCTAACACTCATGACATATATATGGAGCAAAAAGTTTCAGCCAGACACATAGAAAGATAGGGGCTTATAATTTCGCCTCCCAACTTATTCACCTCAAGGGTGATGTCAACAATAATAGCTTTGTACCAATTGGATATATATGGCTAGATCTTTCCCCACCACATGATGCTTGCAAAAGAGAGAAATAAAAAGGAATAGAGGAGAACACTATTGACTCTTGCATAAAAAAGTAAATACATAAAAGTAAAAGATGGGCCCTTCGCAGAGGGAAGCAGAGGTTGTCATGCGCTTTTTGTTGTTGGATGCACAAGCTCTTAATGCAAAGGAACGTCACTTTATATTGCCCCTTGTGATAGAAACCTTTATTATGCAGTCTGTCGATTTTATTTCTTTACCATCACAAGTTCGTACAAAGCTTATTTTCCCTTACAATAAAAGTTCAGACATATTTAGAGGCAATTTTTATTGCTTTTTGCACCGATGACAACTTACTTGAAGGATCTTATTCAATCCATAGGTAGATATAGTGGACTCTCATGACATGAAACTGGGTTTAAGGGTTTTGGATGCACAAGTAGTATCTCTACTTGGTGCGGATTTTTGGCTAGCAAAGATATTGGGCAAGCACCACATGTTGGAGGATCTATAACAATATAACTTCTATGTGAATATAAGCAAACATATTTCATTTCGTTGTCTTCCTTGTCCAATGTCAACAATTTGGCATAAAATACTTAATGGGGGCTCACAATCATAAAAGATGTCCAAGATAGTGTATTTGCATGTGAATCTTCTCTTCCTTGTTAATTTTTCATGAATTGCATCATTGACTAATGCTATGCTTGTTAACTTTCAATAAATTTTACCACTTATACTTTTCTTTATGTAATGTCATTACTTTCCATATGATTAGCATATGATTTTTTTCATTATTTTCATTGCTAGAATTGAAACATGAAAGTAAAGAGGCAAAAACTCAAACTACTCTTTATTATATAACTCTCAACTCGATTACATAGATAGATAGATCACGAAACTAGCACTCGAAAATAGATCATACTAAACTTTTATTCAACTAGATCACGAAATAACTAAGGATCGAACTAAAAATAGGTAAAGATGATAAAAGTGATGGTGATACGATACCGGGGCGCCTCCCCCAAGCTTGGCACAAGCCAAGGGGAGTGCCCATACCCATGTACTCAAGTTTCCTTCTTCGGTGATGGTGGTGGTGATGAAGTGGTGGGCTTGTCCTCCGCCTTCCATGGCATAGGTTCCCCATCATAAAAAGTTGAACGAGTCTCCGGAGTCCTGAAACTTGCAGCTAAACTCATACCTTTGAATCTTGCCTCATACTCATAATTTTGGTTTTGAAGATCATAGATTTGGCCTTGGAGATAATTGATTCGTTCATTGAGCTTGAAGATGATGTCTCCCATCGATTGGCCATCCACCTTGTGATTACGGGTGAATTCCGTGACCATGGAGTGGTTGGCGCTGAGTCCACGTTCCACCATCCCTTGACACTTGAAGATCTCCTGCTCCACCGCTTCGAGCCTGGACTCCACGCTCCCGGTCTTCTTGGGTCCTTGAACATCCCGGATGTGAAGCACCCCCTCACGCATCTCAATGGCTTGAGGGTGTTTCATCACCTCCGGTAGGTAGGGGTTGATGACCTTCTCGTAGAACTTGTCCTTGAAAGAGCTTGGTGGAGCCATAGCGATCTAGATCTGTCAGAAAAATAGCACGAAACAAGAACGGAGGAGATTTCTGTGCTTGGGGGTGGCACGCCCTGGTGCCTCATGGGCACCAGGTGGGTCCCCTCGGCTGTTTCTTATTTTTGTATTTTTTCTAATATTCCAAAACTGACAGAAAATATTTTTATAGAATTTTTAGAGTTAGTTTACTTACCGTATCACATACCTACCCCTTTTCAGGGTTCTGGAGCGTTCCGGAAGGTCTCTCTTATGTATTCCTCCGGTGTAATTGTTTCAATAATATTAGTTTCAATATTAATGGGGGTACCTGAAATATAGTGCTTAATTCTTTGCCCATTCACCACTCTCGGATTAGTGCCTTCGGAGTTGTTTATTTTGATGGCGCCAGAGCGATAAACTTCTTCGATGATATACGGTCCTTCCCATTTAGAGAGTAATTTTCCTGCAAAGAATCTCAAACGAGAATTGTATAATAGAACTTGCTCACCCACTTTAAATTCCCATTTTTGAATTCTTCTATCATGCCATCTTTTAACTTTTTCTTTAAACAAGTTGGCATTTTCATAAGCCTGGGTTCTCCATTCATCTAATGAGCTAATATCAAATAACCTCTTTTCACCGGCAA
The DNA here is from genome assembly GCA_039707655.1 of Elymus sibiricus. Lineage (NCBI taxonomy): Eukaryota > Viridiplantae > Streptophyta > Magnoliopsida > Poales > Poaceae > Elymus > Elymus sibiricus. The sequence goes on along the minus strand of CM077666.1, from coordinate 127,895,187 downwards.
ATTTAAAATCATAATTGAGTTCTTTAATTGCCCAATATGCTTTATGTTCTAACTCAAGAGGTAAATGACATGCTTTTCCATAAACCATTTTATAAGGAGACATACCCATAGGATTTTTATAAGTAGTTCTATGAGCCCATAATGCATCGTCAAGTTTGTTAGACCAATTCTTTCTAGATCTATTGACGGTTTTTTTTGCAAAATTAATTTTATTTCTCTATTGCTCAATTCTACTTGACCACTATATTGAGGGTGATAGGGACATGCAATTCTATGGTTGACATCATATTTAGCAAGCAATTTACGGAATGCACCATGAATAAAATGTGAACCACCATCAGTCATTAAATATCTAGGGACTCCGAACCTTGGAAAAATAACTTCTTTAAGCATTTTAATAGAGGTGTTATGATCAGCACTACTAGTTGGAATAGCTTCTACCCACTTAGTAACGTAATCAACAGCAACTAAAATATGAGTATACCCATTGGATTTAGGAAAAGATCCCATATAATCAAATCCCCAAACATCAAACGGTTCAATAGCAAGTGAATAATTCATAGGCATTTCCTGACGTCTACCAACATTACCAATTCTTTGACATTCATCACAAGATAAGACAAACTTACGAGCATCCTTGAAAAGAGTAGGCCAATAAAAACCAGATTGCAATACCTTATGTGCAGTTCTGTCTCCCGCATGGTGTCCTCCGTAAGCCTCGGAATGACACTTCCGTAGGATTTGTTCCTATTCATGCTCAGGTATACAACATCTAATAATACCATATACTCCTTCTTTATAAAGATGTGGGTCATCCAAAAAGTAATGTCGTAAATCGAAGAAAAACTTTTTCTTTTGTTGGTATGTAAAGCTAGGTGGTATGTATTTAGCAACAATGTAATTAGCATAGTCTGCATACCAAGGAGTATTACGAGAAGCATTTATGACAACTAATTGCTCACTAATGTCTAGTACACAACTTATTCTTGAAGACTCGTGTTGGGCCTCCAAGCGCAAAGTTTTGTAGGACAGTAGCAATTTTCCCTCAAGTGGATGACCTAAGATTTATCAATCCGTGAGAGGCGTAGGTTGAAGATGGTATCTCTCAAACAGCCCTGCAACCAAATTCAAGAAATCTCTTGTGTCCCCAACACACCCAATACAATGGTAAATTGTATAGGTGCACCAGTTCGGCGAAGAGATGGTGATAAAAGTGTAATATGGATGGTAGAAATATATTTTTATAATCTGAAAATATAAAAACAGCAAGGTAGCAAACGACAAAAGTGAGCACAAACGGTATTGCAATGCTTAAAAACAAGGCCTAGGGTTCATACTTTCACTAGTGCAATCTCTCAACAATGCTAACATAATTGGATCATATAACCATCCCTCAACATGCGATAAAGAATCACTCCCAAGTTCCTATTAGCGGAGAACATAAGATAAAAATTGTTTGTAGGGTACGAAACCACCTGAAAGTTATCCTTTCCGATCGATCTATTGAGCTATTCCTATAAGTGTCACAAACAGCCCTAGAGTTCGTACTAAAATAACACCATATGATACACATCAACCAACTCTAATGTCACCTAGATACTCCAATGTCACCACAAGTATCCGTAAGTTGATTATACGGTATGCATCAAACAACTTCATAATCATAATATTCAATCCACACAAAGAACTCCAAGGAGCACCCCAAAGTTTCTATAGGAGAAAAGATAATGAAAACGTGCATCAACCCCTATGCATAGATTACCCCAATGTCACCGCGGGAATCCGCGAGTTGAATGCCAAAACATATATCTAGTGAATCAATATAATACCCCATTGTCACCATGGGTATTCATATGCAAGACATACATCAAGTGTTCTCAAATCTGAAATATTCAATCCGACAATAACGAAACCTCAAAGCGAAAAGATTCGATTCATCACAACAAACATAGAGAGGGAAGAAACACCATATGATCCAACTATATTAACAAAGCTCGCGATACATCAAGATCGTGCCAAATCAAGAACACGAGAGAGAGAGAGAGAGAGAGAGAGAGAGAGAGAGAGAGAGAGATCAAACACATAGCTACTGGTACAAACCCTCAACCCCGAGGGTGAACTACTCCCTCCTCGTCATGGAGACCGCCGGGATGATGAAGATGGTCTCCGGTGATGATTCCCCCCTCCGGTAGGGTGCCGGAAAAGGGCTGTAGATGAGATCATGGAGGTACAGAGGCTTGCGGCGGCGGAGTCAAAGTTCTAGGGTTATTTCTGGGTATTTCTCTATTTATAGGATTTTTCAGCGTTGGAATCAGGTCAGACGGAGCCACGTGGACCCCACGAGGTACCAGGGCGCGCCTGGGGGGGTGGCGCGCCCTGATGCCTCGTGGGCACTAGGTGGCCCCCTCCAGTGGGTCTTGGTTTCAGTATTTTTTATATATTCCATAAAAAATCTTCAAAAAGTTTCATCCAATTCCAAGAACTTTTATTTCTGCACAAAAAACAACACCATGGCAATTCTGCTGAAAACAGCGTCAGTCCGGGTTAGTTCTAATCAAATCATACCAAAACCATATAGAATTGTTATAAACATGGCATGAATACTTCATAAATTATGGATACGTTGGAGACGTATCAGCATCCCCAAGCTTAATTCCTGCTCGTCCTCGAGTGGGTAAATGATAAAAGAAATAATTTGTGAAGTGTGAATGCTAGCATAATGCATAAGTTTGATCAATAATAATTTCAGTCAGTTTTTCTAGCATCAATATATATCATAATCAGTAGCTCATCTCATAAAACTTCTCATGATCAAGTAGCAAGCTATTCACATGTTTAAAGTATAGGCCATAAACTTTCTTGAAAACTAACAAACTATGTTCTCAGTCATCAAACAATTGCAATTCATCTTATTTTCAGGAAGGGTCTATGTAAGAGCTTTGATCTAGCAAATTCCACATACTCAACCATCTTTTAGTCTTCCATGATTGCTGACACTCAAAGCATATTTTTAGAACAAACCGTTTCAGTCAAACACATAGGAAGATAGGGGCTTAATGTTTCGCCTCCCGACTTATTTATCTCAGGGATAATGTCAACAATAATAACTCATGATCACCTATATTCAACGGGATATATGTGCCTGGATCTTTCCCTACCACATAATGCTTGCCAACTAAAGAATAAATAGAGCGGAATAGGGATGAACATTAATGACTCTTGCATAAAAGTAAATACACAAAAGTAAATGCATAAAAGTAAAAGATAGGCCCTTCGCAGAGGGAAGCAGAGGTTGTCATGTGCTTTTTGTTGTTGGATGCACAAGCCCTTAATGCAAAGGAACGTCACGTTATATTGCCCCTTGTGATAGCAACCTTTATTATGCAGTCCGTCGCTTTTATTTCTTTACCATCACAAGTTCGTACAACGCTTATTTTCCCTTGCAATAAAAGATCATACACATTTTAGGAGCAATTTTTATTGCTTTTTGCACCGATGACAACTTACTTGAAGGATCTTATTCAATCCATAAGTAGATATTGTGGACACTCATGGCAAGAAACTGAGTTTAAGGGTTTTTGGATGCACAAGTAGTATTTCTACTTAGTACGAATTTTTGGCTAGCAAAAGATCCTAAGCAAGCACCACATGTTAGAGGATCCATGACAATATAACTTCTATGTGAATATAAACAAACATAACTCATTACGTTGTCTTCCTTGTCCAACGTCAACTACTTGATCAAGCTTGAAAATAATTAATGGGGGCTCACAATCATAGAAGATGTCCAAGATAGTATATTTATATGTGAAATTTCTCTTCCTTCAAAATTCTTTCATGAATTGTTCAAGTTACCAATGCTATGTTTGTTAACTTTCAATAAATTTTACCACTTATACTTCTTGTATGTGAAGTCACTACTCCACATGGGACAAGCATTTGAAGCATATAAATTTCAACTTTATGATATTCAATTCATTTCAACAATTTACTCATAGGATATAGGTGAAGCACAAGAGTAAATGACAAACTACTCCAAAAAGTTATAAGTGAAGATCAAATTAGTAGTTAAGTAATTAAGTAGCTATGTGAGAACTCTCTCTCATTTAAAAATTTCAGATCTTAAGTATTTTATTCAAACAGCAAAGAAAACAAAATAACATGACATTCCAAGGATAGCACATATCATGTGAAGACGTAAAAACTTAGGCTCAACCAAAACTGACCGATAGTTGTTGAAGAAGAAAGGTGGGATGCCTACCGGGGCATCCCTAAGCTTAGATGCTTGAGACTTCTTGAAATATTAACTTGGGATGCCTTGGGCATCCCCAAGCTTGAGCTTTTGTGTCTCCTTAATTCCTCTCATATCATGGCTTCCCTAAATCTTAAAAACTTCATCCACACAAAACTCAACAAGAACTCGTGAGATAAGTTAGTATAAATCAACTCAAAACCTTAACATTCTCTACTGTAGAAAATAACAAAAATTATAACTAAACATTGCATACTAATTGCCTCTGCATATTTAATACTCCTATCCTCAAATAGAAACATTAAACACGCAAACATATGCAAACAATGCAACTATAACAGCAATCTGCCAAAACAGAACCGTCTGTAAAGGGGAATAAGAATCCATACTTCCCTAACTCCAAAAATTCTGAAAAAATACCACGTGACAGAGAACTCATGCATGCTTACTATGTAAAAAATTTAGATTTTTATCATGTTCTGACTATTCAGGAATATTCTGGACATAATAGAAAACTTTCTGTTTTCAAACAGCAACACATGAACTTGCAAACTGAGCATGGTAAATGCTATAATTGGCATATTATTGAACTAAAAGATACAAAACATGATTATTTATAACACCAAGCAAATATAAACAGAAGAGAATGACGCTCCAAGCAAAACTCATATTATGTGACGAATAAAAATATAACTCCAAGTGAGGTTACCGATAGTGTTGAAGACGAAAGAGGGGATGCCTTCCGGGGCATCCCCAAGCTTAGGGTCTTGCCACTCCTTATTGAAAGGATCGATATGGTTGACTAGAGGGGGGGGTGAATAGGCAACTGATACGTCTCCAACGTATCTATAATTTTTTATTGTTCCATGCTGTTATAATATCAATCTTGGATGTTTTTACAATCATTTACAACAATTTTATATCATTTTTGGAGACTAACCTATTAACCTAGTGCCCAGTGCCAGTTGCTGTTTTCTGCCCTGTTTTTGTTTCACAGAAAATCAATATCAAACGAAGTCCAAATACAGTGAAACTTTTTGGAGATTTTTTCTTGGGCAAGAAGAATACTATAAGCTTCGGGAGGAGGCCAGAAGACCTTGGTGGGCCCCACGAGCCACCAGGGCGCGCCTGGGGGGGCAGGTGCGCCCTGGTGCCTCGTGGGCCCCACCAAGCCCCGTTTGACCTAATTCCAGCACTATAAATTAAGAAAAAATCAGAAACCCTCGAGAGAGTCCACGAAATACTTTTTACACCACCGCAAGCTTCTGTTCCAGAGAGATCCCATCTGGGGTCCTTCTCCGGTAATCTGCCGAAGGGGGAATCGATCACGGAGGGGTTCTACATCAACCTTGCTGCCCTTCCGATGATGCGTGAGTAGTTTACCACCGACCTACGGGTCCATAGGCAGTAGCTAGATGGCTTCTTCTCTCTTTTTGTTCTTCAATACAATGTTCTCCTTGATGTTCTTGGAGATCTATCCGATGTAATCTCTTTTTGCGGTGTGTTTGTTGGGATCCGATGAATTGTGAGTTTATGATCAGATTATCCATGAAATTATTTGAGTCTTTGCTGCACTCTTTTATGCATGATTATTATAGCCTCGTATTTCTTCTCCGATCTATTGATTTGGTTTGGCCAACTAAGTTGATTTATCTTGCCATGGGGAGAGGTGCTTTGTAGTGGGTTCGATCTTGCGGTGCTCAATCCCAGTGACAGAAAGGGACATGACACGTATGTATCGTTGCTACTAAGGGTAACAAGATGGGATCTATTCATTGGGTTTATTAATTCGTGAGTTTGTCTTGTCTACATCATGTCATCGTTCTTAAGGCATTACTCCGTTCTTATGGACTTAATACACTAGATGCATGCTGGATAGCCCATCGATGTGTGGAGTAATAGTAGTAGATGCAGGCAGGAGTCGGTCTAGTAATGTTGGACGTGATGCCTATATACATGATCATTGCCTTGGATATCGTCATGATTATTTGCTTTTCTATCAATTGCCCAACAGTAATTTGTCTACCCACCGTATGCTATTTTCTTGAGAGAAGCCTCTAGTGAAACCTATGGCCCCCGGGTCTTATCAATCTCAAATTACTAAAACCCTAAAAATATTGCTGCCATATTTTGTTCTTTATTTTATTTTGTATTTTTATTTCAATCTATCAATCTATCATATACAATTTAATCTTGCAATCTTACCGCCAAGGGATTGACAACCCCTTGTTTGCAGTGGGTGCAAGGATTTGTTGTTTGTGTGCAGGTGCTGCTAACGAGGTGTTGTGTGATTCTCCTACTGGTTCGATAACCTTGGTTTCATAATCGAGGGAAATACTTATCTCTACTGTGCTGCATCATCCCTTCCTCTTCGGGGAAAATACCAACGCAAGCTACAAGTAGCAGGAAGAATTTCTGGCGCCGTTGCCGGGGAGACATCATCAACATCTATCAAGTACCTTTGCACAAACACTCATCTCCTTGCATTTACTTTATTTGCCATTTTCCTCTCGGTTTCATCTCCCCCACTTCTAAAATGTTTTTACAAAAATACAAAAATATTTTCTGTTTGCCTTCTTGTCTTTTTTCTCATTTGCTTGTTTGTCTTGTCATCATGACTAGCGTTACTACCCCTCCTTTGTCCCCGGATTTTGAAGTGCTTTACTTCAAACAGAGACAAGGAGAAAATCTTAAAGATGCTTGGTATAGGATGATGGAATCTTACCGTATTTATTCTATAAAAGGGGATTTAAAAATTTTGCTTCGTAATTTCTATATTGGCTTAACCTTGCATCATAGACAACTTTTGGATTTTGCCGCAAAAGGGAATTTTATTGAGAGTGAGGCCAATATCGCCTATGAAATAATAGAAGGCATATTGGGTATTCCTCCACCACAAAAGGGTTTTGCTTTTACTCAAGAGGGAGCTCAAATTTTACACAAATTGGGTGATATGCAGAAAAATTTGGTTGAATTGCAAAAGTCTAACGAGCCTCTCAAACACATTAGTGGAAATCTCAATCGCACGAATACTTTGATTTATTTATGCAATAAGCGATTGGATATTTTGGATATTAAAATTGCCTCTTTTTCTGAGAATAACGGGAAGCGTAAAGAATCTCCCGGGATTGAGAAAACTCCCGCTAAGATCACTAAAACCAAAGATGACAACACTTGAGATTATGCATTATGCCTAGCTAGGGGCATAAAACAATAGCGCTTGTTGGGAGGCAACCCAATGAATAAAATAAATTTTTGTTAAAGTTTCTGTTATGGTGTGTTTTTACTGTCATGCTACTGGTATGATGGTGTTTTTGTGTTTTTAATTAGTGTTTGTGCCAAGTAAAGCCTTTGGGATGATTTGGGAGATAATATAATTGATGCTGTTTGAAAACAGAAAGTTTTACGTCCAGTGTTGGAATTTTGTTTTTTCACTGTAACGTCAGAACCTTATGAATTTTTTTCAGATTATTGGTATATGAATTTCCCACGTTTTCCTAATTTTTCAGAATTTTTAGAGTTACAGAAGTACGACCATAATTCAGATCTCTACAGACTGTTCTGTTTTTGACAGATTCTGTTTTTGATGCACTACTTGCTTGTTTTGATGAATCTATGGATTGTATCGGGGGGTACAAGCCATGGTGAAGTTAGAGTACAGTAGGTATAATGCAAAAATAAAATATGAATGGGTTTGCAACAGTACTTATAGTAGTGATTTATTTTGTTATACTAACGGATCTCACGAAGGTTTTGTTAAGTTTTGGGTGATTGAAGTTTTCAAGTTTTGGGTGAGATCGCGATGGATGAAGGAATACGGAGCAGCAAAAGCCTAAGCTTGGGGATGCCCAAGGCACCCCAAGGTAATATTCAAGGAAGACTCAAGCGTCTAAGCTTGGGGATGCCCCGGAAGGCATCCCCTCTTTATTCTACCAACCATCGGTAATTTTACTTGGAGCTATATTTTTATTCGTCACACGATATGTGTTTTGCTTGGAGCGTCTTGTATGATATGAGTCTTTGCTTTGTTTGCTTTTTAGTTTGTCACAATCATCTTTGCTGCACACACCTATCTTGAGAAGAGCCACATGTTATCATCATAATTTGTTAGAATACTCTATGTGCTTCAGTTAAATTTTTTGAGCTAGGCAGTTGCTCAAGTGCTTCACTTAAATCTTTTTGAGCATGGTGGTGGCTATGTTTTGAAGAAATAAACTCGCATGCTTCACTTATATTATTTTGAGAGTTGATTGAAATTTTGAAGAAATGAATTCTCAAGCTTCACTTATATCATTTTGAGAATTGAGTTCATTGAAATTTTGAAGAAATGAATTCTCATGCTTCACTTATATTATTTTGAGAATTGACTAAGACTGAAATTTTGAAGAAATATTTGCACTCTCATGCTTCACTTAAATCTTTTTGAGAGATGATGATAGTAACGGTAATTTGCAAATGTTATGCAATTGGTCCCTAAGTGATGAATATTCAAGAGGGATATAGATAAAAACTTTCATATAGATCATTGGATATGATAAGTGTGATTCCTTGCAATAGTTTTGCGATATGGAAATGATAATATGTGATGCCATGTTAGTGAGTAATTGAGCTTTAGTAAGAATATTAGTGTTAAGCTTTGTGAGTCCCTATGCATGCACGTTAAGTTCATAGTTATGCAATGAAGTTATATCCTACTTATGGTGCATTATTTGGTGTTAGTTGTGTTCAATGCATGTTTATGACCGTTTTCGTTTTTTGGTTGGTTGCTTCTCAATCTTTTGCTAGCCTTCATTTGTACTAAGCGGAAATACTGCTTGTGCATCCAAAATCCTTAAACCCAGTTTTGCCTTATGAGTCCACTATATCTACCTATATGCGGTATTTCAATGCCGTTCCAAGTAAATTTGCGTGTGCCAACTCTAAATTTCAAAATTATTTTTCTGATTTGTGTGCCCGTACCGCTCATGAAGCGGAGGGGGGTAGCCAATATCTTCCATGCTAAGTGGGTTATTCTCATGATGGGTGTTTATTCACTTGTCATTGCACGAGAGTGTGGCCGGTAATAGGGATGCCCAGTCCCGAATTGTGAAATGAAATTAAATGAAAAATCTTATGTGATCACAATAATAAATTCCTTGGAAAGTGATGGTATGGAGGGCACCCGTGGATACGGCTAGCCATGGATTGTGAAAGAAATGGTGGAAAAGGAATAAACTTTATTTTTTATTTGGGAACCGCCTATAATGTGTTTAGCATGGAAGATATTGGAAATTCTCATTCGTTTTCGTTGACAGGAAAAGCATGCCTCCCAAAATGTTTTTATCTCTTTAATTTCAGCTTTGAGCTCTGGCACATTTGACAAATCTCTACTTCCCTCTGTGAAGGGCCTATCTATTTACTTTTATGCAATTTTTATTTTATTTGAGTCTCCATCTTCTCTTACAAAAGCACCAACTAGAGAGCACTATAGTCATACTTGTGCATTGGATGTAGCTAATATTTGAGTGTGTTTCATGAATGGATCAATGATAGAGCATAATGGGCTAGGGATAACTTTCTTTAGCGTTAATATTTTGAAAGACATGGTTGCTTGTTAGCATGCTTGAGTATTTATGTTTTCATGTCAAACTATAGGCTATTGCTTTGAATCATACAAGTCCAATGTCCATGCTACAAGAGAAAACAATATGTGATGAATATGTTAGGCAGCATTCCACATCAAAAATTCTGTTTTTATCATTTACCTACTCGAGGACGAGCAGGAATTAAGCTTGGGGATGCTGATACGTCTCCAACGTATCTATAATTTTTGATTGTTCCATGCTGTTATAATATCAATCTTGGATGTTTTTACAATCATTTACAGCAATTTTATATCATTTTTAGAGACTAACCTATTAACCTAGTGCCCAGTGCCAGTTGATGTTTTCTGCCCTGTTTTTGTTTCACAGAAAATCAATATCAAACGAAGTCCAACTACAGTGAAACTTTTTGGAGATTTTTTCTTGGGCAAGAAGAATACTATAAGCTTCGGGAGGAGGCCAGAAGACCTTGGTGGGCCCCACGAGCCACCAGGGCGCGCCTGGGGGGCAGGCGCGCCCTGGTGCCTCGTGGGCCCCACCAAGCCCCGTTTAACCTAATTCCAGCACTATAAATTCAGAAAAAATCAGAAACCCTCGAGAGAGTCCACGAAATAATTTTTACGCGGCCGCAAGCTTCTGTTCCAGAGAGATCCCATCTGGGGTCCTTCTCCGGTAATCTGCCGGAGGAAGAATCAATCACGGAGGGGCTCTACATCAACCTTGCTGCCCTTCCGATGATGCGTGAGTAGTTTACCACCGACCTACGGGTCCATAGGCAGTAGCTAGATGGCTTCTTCTCTCTTTTTGTTCCTCAATACAATGTTCTCCTTGATGTTCTTGGAGATCTATCCGATGTAATCTCTTTTTGCGGTGTGTTTGTTGGGATCCGATGAATTGTGAGTTTATGATCAGATTATCCATGAAATTATTTGAGTCTTTGCTGCACTCTTTTATGCATGATTATTATAGCCTCGTATTTCTTCTCCGATCTATTGATTTGGTTTGGCCAACTAAGTTGATTTATCTTGCCATGGGGAGAGGTGCTTTTGTTGGGGAACGTTGCATGGGAAACAAAAAATTTCCTACGCACACACAAGATCTATCCATGGTGATGAGCATCTACGAGAGGGAGAGCGAATCCACATACCCGTGTAGATCGCTAAGCGGAAGCGTTTAAGAAACGCGGTTGATGTAGTCGAACGTCTCCGCGATCCAAATCGCAAGTCGTCCCTCGATCCGATCACGAACTAGCGCCGAACGGACGGCACCTCCGCGTTCAACACACGTACGGCTTGATGACGCCTTCACCTCCTCGATCCAGCGAGCGATGATGAAGTAGTGGTTGAGTTCCAGCAGCACGACGGCGTGGTGATGGTGGTGAGGAACAATCTCTGCAGGGCTTCGCCAAGCACTACGGAGATTATGACGGAGGAACTAGAGGGTTAGGGTTGCCGCACACGGCTTGGGGAAATCTTAATGTGTCCCGTGTGCTAGCCCTGCCCCTCTATTTATATGTTGAGCCTTGGGGTCTAAACTTGGAGTAAAAGCCTCCTCCAGGTCGGTTTTGCCCGCACAAGGTCGGTTTGGCCCGCAGGGAAAGAGTCCAACTCGGATCCCTGCCGAACCGTGCACAGCCGCACACAAGCGGTAGTACCGCTTCACACAAGCGGTAGTACCGCTTGGGCGGTAGTACCGCTTCACACAAGCGGTAGTACCGCTCGGGCGGTAGTACCGCTTCACACAAGCGGTAGTACCATTTACGCGGCAGCAAAACTACTTTTGCACTTTCCAATACCTCGTGGGCTTTATCCCTTTGGCCCATATAAAGTGTTGCTGCACCCGAACACTTCGGTAAACATCCGGAACCCATTCCGGCGAACTCCGGAACTCTTTCGGAGATCAAAACACTATTATCACATATATCAATCTTTACCTCCGGACTATTCCGGAGATCCTCGTCATGTCCGGGATCTTATCCGGGACTCCGAACAACCTTCGGTCACCAACATAATAACTCAACTATACTAATCGTCACCAAACATTAAGTGTGTAGACCCTGCGGGTTCGAGAACTATGTAGACATGACCGAGACACCTCTACGGCCAATAACCAATAGCGGGACCTGGATGCCCATATTGGCTCCTACATATTCTACGAAGATCTTTATCGGTCGAACCTCTATGTCAAGGATTCAGCTAATCCCGTATGCTGTTCCCTTTGTTCTTCGGTATGTTACTTGCCCGAGATTCGATCGTCGGTATCACTATACCTAGTTCAATCTCATTACCGGCAAGTCTCTTTACTCGTTCCGTAATACAAGATCTCGTGGCTAACACTTTAGTCACATTGCTTGCAAGGCTCATTGTGATGTTGTATTACCGAGTGGGCCCTGAGATACCTCTCCGTCATACGGAGTAACAAATCCCAGTCTTGATCCATGCCAACCCAACAGACACCCTCGGAGATACCTGTAGAGCACCTTTATAGTCACCCAGTTACGTTGCGACGTTTGATACACACAAGGTATTCCTCCGGTGTCAGTGAGTTGCATGATCTCATGGTCAAAGGAACAGATACTTGACATGCAGAAAACAATAACAATAAACTGACACGATCAAATGCTACGTTTACAGTTTGGGTCTTGTCCATCACATCATTCTCCTAATGATGTGATCCCGTTATCAAATGACATCTTATGTCCATGGCTAGGAAACCTTAACCATCTTTGATCAACAAGCTAGTCAACTAGAGGCTTACTAGGGACACAGTGTTGTCTATGTACCCACACATGTATTTGAGTTTCCAATCAATACAATTATAGCATGGATAATAAACGATTATCATCAACAAGGAAATATAATAATAACCAATTTATTATTGCCTCTAGGGCATATTTCCAACAGTCTCCCACTTGCACTAGAGTCAATAATCTAGTTCACATCACTATGTGATTTACATTGTAATGAATCGAACACCCATGCAGTTCTGGTGTTGTTCATGTTTAGCCCTTGGAAGAGGTTTAGTCATCGGATCTGCAACATTCAGATCCGTGTGTACTTTGCAAATATTTATGTCGTCCTCCTTGATGTAATCGCGGATGGAATTGAAACGTCGCTTTATGTGTCTGGTCCTTTTGTGAAATCTTGGTTCCTTGGCTAGAGCAATGGCACCAGTATTATCACAAAACAGAGTCATTTGATTAAGTGCACTAGGCACTACTCCAAGATCTGTCATGAACTCCTTCATCCAGACACCTTCCTTCGCCGCCTCCGAGGCAGCGATGTACTCCGCTTCGCATGTAGAATCTGCTACCACGCTTTGCTTGGAACTGCACCAGCTAACCGCACCCCCATTAAGAATAAATACGTATCCGGTTTGCGACTTAGAGTCATCCGGATCAGTGTCAAAGCTTGCATCGACGTAACCCTTTACGACGAGCTCTTGATCACCTCCATAAACGAGAAACATGTCCTTAGTCCTTTTCAGGTACTTCAGGATATTCTTGACCACCTTCCAGTGTTCCATTCCTGGATCACCTTGAAACCTTCCGACCATACTTATGGCAAGGCTGACATCGGGTCTTGTGCACAGCATTGCATACATGATAGAGCCTATGGCTGAAGCATAGGGGATGACACTCATCTTTTCTCTATCTTCTGCAGTCACTGGGCATTGAGTCTTACTCAACTTCACACCTTGCAAAACAGGCAAGAACCCCTTCTTGGACTGATCCATTTTGAACTTCTTCAAAATCTTATCAAGGTATGTGCTTTGTGAAAGTCCTATTAAGCGTCTTGATCTATCTCTATAGATCTTGATGCCTAATATGAAAGCAGCTTCTCCTAGGTCCTTCATTGAAAAACTCTTGTTCAAATATTCCTTTACGCTTTCCAGCATTTCTATATTGTTTCCAATCAGCAATATGTCATCCACATATAATATTAGAAACGCTATAGAGCTCCCACTCACTTTCTTGTAAATACAAGCTTCTCCGTAAACTTGTATAAACTCGAACGCTTTGATCACCTCATCAAAACGAAGATTCCAACTCCGAGATGCTTGCACCAGTCCATAAATGGATCGCTGGAGTTTGCAAACTTTGTCAGCATTCTCTGGATCGACAAAACCTTCTGGTTGCATCATATACAACTCTTCCTTAAGGTAACCGTTAAGGAACGCTGTTTTGACATCCATCTGCCAAATTTCATAATCGAAAAAGGCAGCTATTGCTAACATGATTCTGACGGACTTAAGCATCGCTACGGGTGAGAAGGTCTCATCGTAGTCAACTCCTTGAACTTGTGAAAAACCCTTTGCCACAAGTCGAGCTTTATAGACGGTGACATTACCGTCCGCGTCCGTCTTCCTCTTAAAGATCCATTTGTTCTGAATGGCCTTACGCCCTTCAGGTAATACTTCCAAAGTCCATACTTTGTTTTCATACATGGATCCCATCTCGGATTTCATGGCCTCTAACCACTTCTCGGAATCCGGGCCCATCATCGCTTCTCCATAGCTCGTAGGTTCATCGTTGTTTAACAACATGACCTCTAAGACAGGGTTGCCGTACCACTCAGGAGCAGTACGCGTCCTTGTCGACCTACGAGGTTCGATAGCAACTTGATCCAAAGCTTCATGATCATCATCATTAACTTCCTCTTCAGCTAATGTAGGCTCCACAGAAACAACTTTCTGCGCTGCGCTACTCTCAGGTTGAAGTAAAGGTTCAACAACCTCATCAAGTTCTATCTTCCTCCCACTCAATTCTTTCGAGAGAAACTCTTTCTCAAGAAATGTTCCGTTTTTAGCGACAAACACTTTGCCCTCGGATCTGAGGTAGAAGGTATACCCAATTGTCTCTTTTGGGTATCCTATGAAGACGCATTTCTCCGCTTTGGGTTCCAGCTTTTCAGGCTGAAGCTTTTTGACATAAGCATCACATCCCCAAACTTTAAGAAACGACAGCTTTGGCTTCTTGTCAAACCAAAGTTCATATGGCGTTGTCTCAACGGATTTCGATGGTGCCCTATTTAAAGTGAATGCAGCTGTCTCTAATGCATAACCCCAAAACGATAGTGGCAAATCGGCAAGAGACATCATAGATCGCACCATATCCAATAAGGTTCGATTACGACGTTCGGACAGACCATTACGCTGTGGTGTTCCAGGCGGTGTCAATTGTGAAACAATTCCACACTGTCTTAAGTGACTGCCAAACTCATAACTCAGATATTCTCCCCCTCGATCAGATCGTAGGAATTTAATCTTCTTGTTACGATAATTCTCAACTTCACTCTGAAATTGTTTGAACTTTTCAAATGTTTCAGACTTGTGTTTCATTAAGTAAATATACCCATATCTACTTAAGTCATCAGTGAAGGTGAGAAAGTAACGATAACCACCGCGCGCCTCAATACTCATCGGACCGCACACATCAGTATGTATGATTTCCAATAAGTCACTTGCCCGTTCCATTGTTCCAGAGAACGGCGTTTTAGTCATCTTGCCCATGAGGCATGGCTCACATGTGTCAAGTGATTCAAAATCAAGTGACTCCAAAAGTCCATCAGCATGGAGCTTCTTCATGCGTTTTACGCCAATATGACCTAAACGGCAGTGCCACAAGAAAGTGGTATTATCATTATCAATTCTATATCTTTTGGCATCAATGTTATGAACATGTGTATCATTACTATCGAGATTCAACAAGAATAAACCCCTCACATTGGGTGCATGACCATAAAAGATATTACTCATATAAATAGAACAACCATTATTCTCTGATTTAAATGAGTAACCGTCTCGCAATAAACAAGATCCAGATATAATGTTCATGCTTAACGCAGGCACCAAATAACACTTATTTAGGTTCATCACTAATCCCGACGGTAATCGAAGAGCGAGCGTGCCGACGGCGATCACATCAACCTTGGAACCATTTCCCACGCGCATCGTCACTTCGTCCTTTGCCAGCCTCCGTCTATTCCGCAGTTCCTGTTTTGAGTTGCAAATATGAGCAACCGCACCGGTATCAAATACCCAGGCACTACAACGAGAGTTGGTAAGGTACACATCAATAACATGTATATCATATATACCTTGTTTGTTGTTGGCCGCCTTCTTGTCAGCCAAATACTTGGGGCAATTCCGCTTCCAGTGTCCAGTTCCCTTGCAATGAAAACACACAGTTTCTGGTTTGGGTCCAGCCTTGGGTTTCTTCACGAGAGGAGCAACTGCTTTGCCACTCTGCTTGGAGTTACCCTTCTTACCCTTGCCATTTTTCTTGAAACTAGTGGTTTTATTGACCATCAACACTTGATGCTCCTTCTGAATTTCAGACTCAGCGGCTTTCAGCATCGCAAACAGCTCGGCGACTGACTTGTTCATCCCGTGCATGTTATAGTTCAACACGAAGCTCTTGTAGCTAGGTGGCAATGATTGAAGAACTCTGTCAGTGATAGCCTCTGGCGGAAGGGGCATCCCTAACTCAGCCAGACGGGTGGAGTACCCAGACATTCTGAGCACGTGATCACTGATAGACCCGTTCTCCTCCATCTTGCAAGCATAGAACTTATCGGAGATCTCATATCTCTCGATCCGGGCATTCTTCTGAAAGATAAACTTCAACTCCTGGAACATCTCATATGCTCCATGACGTTCAAAACGTCTTTGAAGTCCCGGTTCTAAGCCATACAACATTGCACATTGAACTATTGAGTAATCATCAGAACGAGCCTGCCAGGCGTTCACAACGTCTAGAGACTCAACTGGAGCGGGTGGATCACCAAGCGGTGCATCAAGGACATAAGCCTTCTGGGAAGCCGTAAGGATAATCCTTAGATTACGGGCCCAGTCCACAAAGTTACTTCCATCATCTTTCAACTTAGCTTTCTCTAGGAACGCATTAAAATTCAGGGGTGCTACTGCGCGAGCCATGATCTACAACATAAATATAGCAAAGACAACTTAGACTATTGTTCTAGATAATGAGTTTAGTTAATCATATTACTTTAAAAACTCCCACTCAAATTGACATCCCTCCGATCATTCGAGTGTAACATGATCCAAATCCACCAACTCAAGTCCGATCATCACGTGAGTTGAGGTGGTTTCAATGGTGAACATCTTCATGTTGATCATATCTACTATATGACTCATGTTCGACCTTTCGGTCTCTTGTGTTCCGAGGCCATGTCTGTACATGCTAGGCTCGTCAAGTTTAACCCGAGTGTTCCGCACGTGTAACATGGCTTACACCCGTTGTATGCGAACGTAGAGTCTATCACACCCGATCATCACGGCGTGTCTCGAAACGACGAACTTTCGCAACGGTGCACACTTGGGGAGAACACAATTTTATCTTGAAATTTAAGTGAGGGATCACCTTATAATGCTACCGTCGTCCTAAGCAAAATAAGATGCATAAAAGGATTAACATCACATGCAAATCATAAGTGACATGATATGGCCATGAACTTGTGCTTTTGATCTCCATCTCCAAAGCACCGGCATGATCTCCATCGTCACCGGCATGACACCATGATCTCCATCATCTTGATCTCCATCAACGTGTCGCCATAAGGTTGTCGCGCCGACTGTTGCTTCCACGACTATTGCTAACGTTTAGCGATAAAGTAAAGCATTACATAGCGCTTAATGATTGACACGCAGGTCATACAATAATTAAAGACAACTCTATGGCTCCTGCCAGTTGCCGTACTCATCGACATGCAAGTCGTGATATTCTATACATCACATGATCATCTCATACATCACATATATCTCATCATGTAATTGGCCATATCACATCACAACATACCCTGCAAAAACAAGTTAGACGTCCTCTAATTGTTGTTGCAAATTTTACGTGGCTGCTATGGGTTTGCAAGAACCGTTCTTACCTACGCAAAACCACAACGTGGTGTAGTGATTGCTTTTTGATCTTCTAAAAGAACCCTCTTCATTGAAATCGATTCAACTAAAGTGAGAGAGACAGACACCCGCTAGCCATCTTTATGCAACGAAGTTACATGTTAGTTGAAGGAACCTGTCTCGCGTAAGTGTACGCGTAATGTCGGTCCGGGCCGCTTCATCTCACAGTACCGCCGAATCAAATATCAACTAGTAACCGCAAGCAATATGTATACACCCACGCCCACAACTCGTTTGTGTTCTACTCGAGATCTCATCTACGCATAGACCTAGCTCATGATGCCACTGTTGGGGAACGTTGCATGGGAAACAAAAAATTTCCTACGCACACACAAGATCTATCCATGGTGATGAGCATCTACGAGAGGGAGAGCGAATCCACATACCCTTGTAGATCGCTAAGCGGAAGCGTTTAAGAAACGCGGTTGATGTAGTCGAACGTCTCCGCGATCCAAATCGCAAGTCGTCCCTCGATCCGATCACGAACTAGCGCCGAACGGACGGCACCTCCGCGTTCAACACACGTACGGCTTGATGACGCCTTCACCTCCTCGATCCAGCGAGCGATGATGAAGTAGTGGTTGAGTTCCAGCAGCACGACGGCGTGGTGATGGTGGTGAGGAACAATCTCTGCAGGGCTTCGCCAAGCACTACGGAGATTATGACGGAGGAACTAGAGGGTTAGGGTTGCCGCACACGGCTTGGGGAAATCTTAATGTGTCCCGTGTGCTAGCCCTGCCCCTCTATTTATATGTTGAGCCTTGGGGTCTAAACTTGGAGTAAAAGCCTCCTCCAGGTCGGTTTTGCCCGCACAAGGTCGGTTTGGCCCGCAGGGAAAGAGTCCAACTCGGATCCCTGCCGAACCGTGCACAGCCGCACACAAGCGGTAGTACCGCTTCACACAAGCGGTAGTACCGCTGGGGCGGTAGTACCGCTTCACACAAGCGGTAGTACCGCTCGGGCGGTAGTACCGCTTCACACAAGCGGTAGTACCGTTTACGCGGCAGCAAAACTACTTTTGCACTTTCCAATACCTCGTGGGCTTTATCCCTTTGGCCCATATAAAGTGTTGCTGCACCCGAACACTTCGGTAAACATCCGGAACCCATTCCGGCGAACTCCGGAACTCTTTCGGAGATCAAAACACTATTATCACATATATCAATCTTTACCTCCGGACTATTCCGGAGATCCTCGTCATGTCCGGGATCTTATCCGGGACTCTAAACAACCTTCGGTCACCAACATAATAACTCAACTATACTAATCGTCACCAAACGTTAAGTGTGTAGACCCTGCGGGTTCGAGAACTATGTAGACATGACCGAGACACCTCTACGGCCAATAACCAATAGCGGGACCTGGATGCCCATATTGGCTCCTACATATTCTACGAAGATCTTTATCGGTCGAACCTCTATGTCAAGGATTCAGCTAATCCCGTATGCTGTTCCCTTTGTTCTTCGGTATGTTACTTGCCCGAGATTCGATCGTCGGTATCACTATACCTAGTTCAATCTCGTTACCGGCAAGTCTCTTTACTCGTTCCGTAATACAAGATCTCGTGGCTAACACTTTAGTCACATTGCTTGCAAGGCTCATTGTGATGTTGTATTACCGAGTGGGCCCTGAGATACCTCTCCGTCATACGGAGTAACAAATCCCAGTCTTGATCCATGCCAACCCAACAGACACCCTCGGAGATACCTGTAGAGCACCTTTATAGTCACCCAGTTACGTTGCGACGTTTGATACACACAAGGTATTCCTCCGGTGTCAGTGAGTTGCATGATCTCATGGTCAAAGGAACAGATACTTGACATGCAGAAAACAATAGCAATAAACTGACACGATCAAATGCTACGTTTACAGTTTGGGTCTTGTCCATCACATCATTCTCCTAATGATGTGATCCCGTTATCAAATGACATCTTATGTCCATGGCTAGGAAACCTTAACCATCTTTGATCAACAAGCTAGTCAACTAGAGGCTTACTAGGGACACAGTGTTGTCTATGTACCCACACATGTATTTGAGTTTCCAATCAATACAATTATAGAGTGGATAATAAACGATTATCATCAACAAGGAAATATAATAATAACCAATTTATTATTGCCTCTAGGGCATATTTCCAACAGCTTTGTAGTGGGTTCGATCTTGCGGTGCTCAATCCCAGTGACAGAAAGGGACATGACACGTATGTATCGTTGCTACTAAGGGTAACAAGATGGGATCTATTCATTGGGTTTATTAATTCGTGAGTTTGTCTTGTCTACATCATGTCATCGTTCTTAAGGCATTACTCCGTTCTTATGGACTTAATACACTAGATGCATGCTGGATAGCCCATCGATGTGTGGAGTAATAGTAGTAGATGCAGGCAGGAGTCGGTCTACTAATCTTGGACGTGATGCCTATATACATGATCATTGCCTTGGATATCATCATGATTATTTGCTTTTCTATCAATTGCCCAACAGTAATTTGTCTACCCACCGTATGCTATTTTCTTGAGAGAAGCCTCTAGTGAAACCTATGGCCCCCGGGTCTTATCAATCTCAAATTACTAAAACCCTAAAAATATTGCTGCCATCTTTTGTTCTTTATTTTATTTTGTATTTTTATTTCAATCTATCAATCTATCATATACAATTTAATCTTGCAATCTTACCGCCAAGGGATTGACAACCCCTTGTTTGCATTGGGTGCAAGGATTTGTTGTTTGTGTGCAGGTGCTGCTAACGAGGTGTTGTGTGATTCTCCTACTGGTTCGATAACCATTGTTTCATAATCGAGGGAAATACTTATCTCTACTGTGCTGCATCATCCCTTCCTCTTCGGGGAAAATACCAACGCAAGCTACAAGTAGCAGCAACTACCAATTTTTAGCTTTTCTTAACAAATTAGGGTTAGCAACAAAATAGGTTGTCTAGATGTGCAACTAGTTGAGCAACCTATATGATGCTAACAACAATGACAACACAAGCAAGCAAAGGATACAACACAACAATAGCTTGCACAAAGTAAAGTTAAGAAGTAACCACAAGTGGAGCCGGTGAAGACGAGGATGTGTTACCGAAGTTCCTTCCCTTGTACGTCTCCGTTGGAGCGGTGTGGAGGCACAATGCTCCCCAAGAAGCCACTAGGGCCACCGTATTCTCCTCACGCCCACGCACAATGCAAGATGCCGTGATTCCCCTAGTGGTGCCCTTGAAGGCGGCAACCGAACCTTTACAAACAAGGTTGAGGCTCTCTCCACAACTGAATTGGAGGCTCCCAACACCACCACGGAGCTTCACCACAATGGAATGTGGCTCCGAGGTGACCTCTTCCGTCTAGGGTGCCCAAACACCCAAGAGTAACAAAATCCACACAAGAAAGTATGGGGGAATCAAGTTTCCTTTGGTGGAAGTGTAGATCATGGTCTCCTCCTTCAATCCCTAGCAAATCAACAAGTTTGAGTGGCTGGAGAGAGAGACGGGCAAGAAAGCTTGAAGGGCATCAATGGAGGAGAGAGAGAGGCGAGAGGTCAAAAGGTAGGTGGAAGAACCACCTACTTATATAGTGTCCCCCAAATCCAACCGTTATAGCCGTTTTTTACACTGCAGTGGTACAACCGCTAGAACCACCGGTACAACCGGTATTCACGGGTTCACACTGTAGAAGTGCCCCAGGCGGTACAACCGGTGGAGCCACCGGTAGTACCGGTCGGCCGGAGCCAACCAGGAACTACCGCTCCACCACCGCCCAAAAACTGCCTCATAAACAGAAGGGAGTCACCCCATAGCGGTGGTTGGGGCGGTGGTTGTGCCGGTACAACCGCCTGACCAGCGTTCATGTGGTGGCTAAGTCCGGAGCGGTACAACCGCTCCAGACACCGGTAGTACCGGTTCGCCGAAGCCGTCCGGGAATTACCGGGCCACCGCCGCCCAACCACAGCTCCACTTACAGAAGGGATTCCGGAAGTGGAGCGGTGCAGGGCCGGAACAACCGGTAAAGCGGTACAACCGCTCGGCACTAAAAACACTGCCACAGAAAGACTTTGAGGACCTATCTCCTCGAACGGAATGATATATAGTGGGTGCAACAGATTGTGTACGTGCATTGATTCACCCAGTACCTTCCGATGCGGATTCCCTCTTAATAGTACAAATTTCCTACGACCAAAGAAATAAACACGTCGGAAACTCCGTCTTCGATCTTTTCCGTCCTGAGGGAATGCCTAACCGTCTTGCGCCAAACAAGGTGTACCTGAGTAAACTTGGGCGCACGATTAGTCCAAAGGTGCATTGTCATCATCACCAAAACCCTAAGGTGGGAAATGCCCTAACAATCTCCCCCTTTTTGGTGGATGATGACAACCACACGATTTGCACCGGAGATCTAGAAAATATAGACGGGCTCCCCCTAGATGTGAACACTATTTTGATTTTGCTTTTGGAATGCAAAGTGCTCACATTAGGATCAATGCTCCCCCTAGATTTTATAGACCAACCAATGCCTGCAGATGAAATGAATAGACAAAAAGCATGCATTTGCAGGAACATGAAGTCGAGCAATAGATAAGGGCAACAATAATGAGTACGCTCTACAAACATACGAGACACGATATAAAAAAGGCTTAAGATAGATAGATCGGGAACGCATGTCTCACACCATGCACAATGTCTCCACGCACGACAAGTTCACAAACCAAACCAACTCGAAGCAAAGAGGTTCAACTGACACCCAAAGCAAATGCAAATAAAACCCATGCAAATCCTAATAAAACTCTCTCCCCCTTTGGCATCAAGACACCAAAAAGGAAAAGAGCGATGCTAACGCCCCAGAGCTCAGTAGTCCTCCTCTGACTCCTCGGTCTCCTCTGGATCATCACCATCAAATGCCTCTGGATCGTCGTCAACATACTGCTCGTCCTCATCCATGATATCATCCGCGGTGGCGCTAGCAGAGGTAGAGGTAGCTGGATGGCCAGAGGCCTCATCGTCAGTCCACGTGCTATTCTCGAAGATCCACTTGTCCTCTGGAGTGATGCTCTTCTCAGATCCACTGTCCACTTGCATTTTGAGGTGCCTCATCATCTCAATCTGTCTGCGTCTGTCCTTCTTCTCATTCACATGAGCCTCATAGAGCTTCTTCTGGATGTGAGTCTACAAGCTAAAGGTCTTCTTCACCTTGGCTGTGAGCTTAGCAACCCAGGAGGGCTTGGCCCCAGCCTCTAGCTCAAAGTCCTCATCACTAGAGGTGGCATAAACATCCTCGTGCTCATCAGCAGGATAGCGAGGCTCAGCATGTTTCTTCTTCCTCAACTGCTTGACCTCATGCACAGTGAGGTTGTCTGGAGATGTAAGAGGCTCTCCTGGCCTGTGGACTACCCATACAGAGTTCAGGAAACACATGACAAATGGAGCATATATGGGTACCTTTCGGTGCATGGCCATGTTGTACATCTCCTCCCACAGCCACTTGGACACATCAAAAGTTGCACCAGACCCCACCTTGGTCTTCATAGCCACTAACAGATCCACCAGATAGCCATAAATCTCATCCTGATTCCCAACCTTGGGCAGAAGCACATTGCGGAACACACGATGCATAATGTCATAAACCTTCTCAAGATCCTTGGACTCACCAATGACTCCACGTCCTCGGATGTACAGGGGTGCAAGCTTCTCCTTGCTCATGGATGTGGCACGGTCGTGAGGACGGATGCCACCATTCCCGGTGAGACCGGTATCATCATAGCCTAGAGCATTGCAGAAGGCTCTCCAAGGTACCTGAAAGAGCTCATCACGGCACATGAAAGACAGAGTTCGAGCATCATCGGTGCCGAAGTGAACAGTGGCATAGAACTGATGGATAAGCTGCACATCAAAGTCACAGTTGATAGACATGAGCTTGACCAAGTCAAACTCCTCACACAGAGCTAAGGCCTCTCCAAAGTACTCCATGTTGTTCCTCCAGTGATCAAGGTCAATTGTCCACTGCTTGGTGAACCTGTTCTTGTTATGCTCAAAAAGCTCATGCACAATCCTCACTTGCATATCGTTCCTGAACTGAGGTGTGGACCAACGAGGATGAACTGGAACCTCATAGGGATTCTGCAATCGAAACCTCTCCCAATCCTGTTGTTTCCAGCTGTGCATTGGTACGGCCACACGTTGCTTGACAGCGGCAGACTTCTCACGGTGGGTGGGATTGGTGGGAATCACCACCTCCTGCTCTTCCACAGTGTCATCAGGACGCTTGCTTCTACGGACTCTCTTTCTGGTCTTCTGGCGAGGAGCAGAGAGAGAACCAGAGCCACCTGCACACACACACGGGAAGCACACAAGATACCCAGCACAGATGAGAGGAATGTACACAAGATCAGAGGAATATATTACATGTAAGTAGAGAGAAGAAGAAATAGTACACAGAGATTCAGTAAACCCGGTTGTACCGGTCATCCCACCGGTAGTACCGCTCGGGTGGTTGTACCACCCCAGTGGAGCGGTTGTACCACCGACAGCGGTTCCACCCACGGGAGAACAAGCACAAACCAAAACTGAATCTAGATGCAATATTTCGATTTCTAACTATCCACAAGTAATAGAGGCATGCAATAGGATCTCTTCCACCCAATAGTTTAGCCAAAAACACGGGAGTACACGTAATGCCCTAGATAGATGCATTCAAAGATTGAAACCAAAAGCAAGAGAGAATGGGGCATTACCAGTATCCATGGGAAGAGATCGGGGAGGAGACGGCCTCCACGGAGCGGATCCGATGAAGAGCCGACAGATCCGAAGCACCGGAGGGTACTCCGGGGCAATGGAGGCAGCAACCGGCAGCAGGGGCGGGGGAAGAGGACGGGCTCGAAGGGGAAAAAGAGAAATCCCTTTGGCCCGCGCCCTTAAATACCTGCCCAGACCGCGGAGCGGTTGTACCGCTCCTAAGAGCAGTTGTACCGCCCCCTGGTACTACCCAGTGGTTAGGGGCGGTACTTCCGTCGCCTGACAGGCAGTGGTAGTACCGCTCATAACCGCCCGGTAGTACCGTCCGAAAGCACAGGCCAGAACCTAAGCGGTAGAACCGCTAATGTTTGACCGGTAGAACCGCCGGGACGCTACAGCCAAATGGCAGGGTGGTAGAACCACCCCGACCACCGGTTGTACCGCCCGGTCACAGCCACCCATGCCAAGAGAACAACTTGTGTACATTTGGAGCAGAATGTTTCAAGGGTAGAGGAGGCTTGGGATGGAAACTTGGCACTGTATTATGGTGAAGTAAACTCCAAGAGTGCAAGAAGCAAACGATAAAGGCCAACACTTGGAGGATACAAACACCTAGGACCTAAAAAGAAAACTAGCAAGGCAAATAAGATCCAAAAGGAGAACCAAACCTCCACAAAGAGAGGAGGGGCGGTGGCCGAAGCCACCTATGTTTGAGTCAATTGGTATGGCACCGCGAAGATTTTAACCTTGGGCCCATGACCAAAACTCATCTTTGAAGCACTAGTACCATCAAAAATGGCTAATGTGAAAGATTTGGTTTATTTATGCATAATAGGGGGAGGGAGAGTTCATTGAGAGAACAACACTCCCCCTAAATCCATGCCTACATCTAGAACAAGATAATCATGATGAATGCGGTGGGGTGTGACGAGATTCAAGACACGTTACTCGAATCAATGATATTTAGCTCATGCCTTAACTCGCGAAATCTTGCTTCATCCAATGGCTTTGTGAAAATATCCGCTATTGCTCTTGACTTCCAACATGAATAATATTAGTCTCTCCACACTTGACGTGATCCCGGATGAAATGATGACGAATCTCAATGTGCTTCGTCTTGCTATGTTGCACCAGATTGTAGGAGATCTTGATTGCACTTTCATTGTCACAGAAAAGAGGCACTTTGTCACAAGTGACACCGTAATCCTTTAAAGTTTGCCTCATCCATAGCAATTGTGCACAACAACTTGCGACGGCTACATACTCGGCCTCGGTGGTGGAGAGAGACACACAATTTTGCTTCTTCGAAGACCAACTCACCAAAGAGCGACCAAGGAATTGGCACCCTCCGGAGGTTGACTTCCTATCCACACGGTCTCCCGCCCAATCCGAGTCCGAATATCCCATGAGATCAAAGCTTGCTCCTTTGGGGTACCATAAGCCAAAGTTTGGGGTATGAGCCAAATATCGAAAGATTCGCTTGACCGCCACAAAGTGACTTTCCTTAGGCGCGGCTTGAAACCGTGCACACATTCCCACACTCAACATGATATCCGGCCTAGATGCACAAAGGTAAAGCAAGGATCCAATCATAGAACGATATACCTTTTGATCCACCGCTTTACCATTGGGATCAATGTCAAGTTGGCACTTGGTAGGCATTGGAGTCCTGGCCGGTTTGACATCTTCTAACTTGAATCTCTTGAGCATGTCTTGGGTATATTTAGCTTGGTTGATGAAGGTTCCTTCTCTTCTTTGTTTGACTTCGAACCCAAGAAAGAACTTCAACTCTCCCATCATAGACATCTCAAACTTCTCGGTCATGAGTGCGGCAAACTCATCATTGAAAGCTTTGTTAGAGAACCAAAGATAATATCATCAACATATAGTTGGCATATGAACAAATCCCCTTTAACCCTCTTAGTAAAAAGAGTGGGATCGATTATCCCAATTTCAAACCCACGGTCTTGCAACAACTTGGTAAGGTGCTCATACCACGCACGTGGGGCTTGTTTAAGGCCATAGAGTGCCTTATCGAGCTTGTATACATGATTGGTGAACTTGGGATCCTCGAACCCCGGGGGTTGTTTGACATATACCAACTCATTAAGGAGACCATTAAAAAATGCACTCTTCACATCCATCTGTTACAACTTAAAATCATGATGAGATGCATATGCAAGCAACATACGAATAGATTCAAGACGAGCAACGGGAGCAAAGGTTTCACCGTAGTCGATACCCTCAACTTGGGAGTAGCCTTGTGCCACCAATCTTGCCTTGTTTCGAGTGACAACACCGTTCGTATCTTGCTTGTTCTTGAAGATCCATTTGGTTCCAATGACATTATTATTCTCCGTTGGCCTTGGCACCAATGTCCACACCTTGTTGCGCTCGAAGTTGTTGAGTTCATCATGCATGGCTTCAAGCCAATCCGTGTCCTCGAGCGCTTCATGTACCTTTTGGGGTTCAACACAAGAAACAAACGTGTGATGCTCACAAAAGTTTGTCAATTGTCTACGAGTGGTTACCCCCTTCTTTAAGCTTCCATAAACATTCTCCAAGACATGTTGTTGATGCTTGAGTTTGGAGGCAATCTTGGCGGCACGATGCTCCAATAGTTCCTCCGAGGTCACTTGAGGAGGATCATCTTGAGCATCTTGAGCGTCATCTTGAGCTTGCTCTTGAGCCTGTACTTGATCTTGAGCTTGCTCGGTGTCATGATCTTGATCTTGGGCATCATTTGGTGCATCACCATCATCTTGAGGTTGATCTTGCCCTTGATCTTAATCACTTGGTTGAGGGCCTTCGGTTTGTTCTTCGAAAGCGTGTGGGTCAATGGTTGGTGATGGCTCCACTTGCGTAGAGCATTGTTCTTCTCCTTCGGCCACAAGGGGTTCCTCAATGGGGAGTATTTGACCAATCCCCATTCTTATTATGGCTTGGGGAGGAATTTCATCACCTACATCACAAAGACCACTTTGCTCCACTTGGGAGCCATTATTTTCATCAAACTCTATGTTACACGTCTCCTCAATGAGTCCGTTGGACTTGTTGAGGACACGGTAAGCATGAGAGTTTGTAGCATAACCAACAAATATGCCCTCTTGAGCTCTAGATTCGAATTTAGACAAACGTGTACCTTTCTTGAGAATGAAACACCTACACCCGAACACCCGGAAGTACTTGAGGTTGGGCTTGTTACCGGTAAGTATCTCATATGGAGTGTTGCTCAAGCCTTTGCGGAGGTAGAGCCGATTGGATGCATGACATGCGGTGTTGATGACTTCGGCCCAAAAGTTGTACGGAGACTTGAATTCCGCCATCATGGTCCTTGCCGCATCCATCAACGTCCGGTTCTTCCTTTCTGGTACACCATTTTGTTGAGGGGTATATGGTGCGGAGTACTGATGCTTGATCCCCTCATCACTAAGGAACTCATCCAAGGTGTAGTTCTTGAACTCGGTGTCGTTATCACTTCTAATCATCAATATCTTTACCTCATGTTGACGTTGAGCTTCATTGGCAAAGTCGATGACGGTTTGTTGGGTCTCGCTCTTCCTCTTGAAGAAATATACCCAAGTGTATCTTGAATAGTCATCCACAATCACCAAGCAATACTTTCTTCCCCCAAGACTATCAAAGGATGGAGGTCCAAAGAGATCCATGTGAAGGAGCTCCAAGGGCCTCTTTGAGTAGATGATAGTCGTGGGTCGGTGATCCGTCTCATGTAGCTTTCCTTCGATACAAGCACTCCAAGCACGATCTTTGGCAAAGCTCACATTTGTTAGTCCACGAACGTGATCCCCTTTGAGGAGACTTTGCAAAGATCTCATATTGACATGGGCTAGTCGGCGATGCCAAAGCCACCCCACATCAACTTTAGCCATTAGGCAAGTCGCGGTCTTAGTGGGTCGCTCCGAGAAGTTAACCACAAAGAGACCTGATACGTCTCCAACGTATCTATATTTTTTGATTGTTCCATGCTGTTATAATATCAATCTTGGATGTTTTTATGATCATTTACAGCAATTATATATCATTTTTGGAGACTAACCTATTAACTTAGTGCCCAGTGCCAGTTGCTGTTTTCTGCCCTGTTTTTGTTTTACAGAAAATCAATACCAAACGAAGTCCAAATGCAACGAAACTTTTTGGAGATTTTTTATTGGACCAGAAGAACACTAGAAGCTTCGGGAGGAGGCCAGAAGACCCTGGTGGGGCCCACGAGCCACCAGGCGCGCCCTGGTGCCTCGTGGGGCCCACCAAGCTCCGTTTGACCTAATTCCAGCACTATAAATTCCAGAAAAATTAGAAACCCTCAGGGGAGTCCACGAAATACTTTTTACGCTGCCGCAAGCTTCTGTTCCAGAGAGATCCCATCTGGGGTCCTTCTCCGGTAATCTGCCGGAGGGGGAATCGATCACGGAGGGGCTCTACATCAACCTTGCTGCCTCTCCGATGATGCGTGAGTAGTTTACCACAGACCTTCGGGTCCATAGTTAGTAGCTAGATGGCTTCTTCTCTCTTTTTGATCTTCAATACAATGTTCTCCTTGATGTTCTTGGAGATCTATCCGATGTAATCTCTTTTTGCGGTGTGTTTGTTGGGATCCGATGAATTGTGAGTTTATGATCAGATTATCCATGAAATTATTTGAGTCTTTGCTGCACTCTTTTATGCATGATTATTATAGCCTCGTATTTCTTCTCCGGTCTATTGATTTGGTTTGGCCAACTGAGTTGATTTATCTTGCCATCGGAAGAGGTCTTTGTAGTGGGTTCAATCTTGCGGTGCTCAATCCCAGTGACAGAAAGGGACATGACACGTATGTATCATTGCTAATAAGGGTAAAAAGATGGGGTTTGTTCATACGTGAGTTTATCTTGTCTACATCATGTCATCGTTCTTAAGGCATTACTCCGTTCTTTATCGGACTTAATACACTAGATGCATGCTGGATAGCGGTCGATGTGTGGAGTAATAGTAGTAGATGCAGGCAGGAGTCGGTCTACTAATCTTGGACGTGATGCCTATATACATGATCATTGCCTTGGATATCATCATTATTATTTGCTTTTCTATCAATTGCCCAACAGTAATTTGTCTACCCACCGTATGCTATTTTCTCGAGAGAAGCCTCTAGTGAAAACTATGGCCCTCGGATCTATCTAAATCATATTACTAAAACCCTAAAAATATTGCTGCCATCTTTCTTTATTTATTTTATTTTGTATTTTTTTTCAATCTATCAACCTATCACATACAATTTAATCTTTTAAATTACCGCCGAGAGATTGACAACCTCTCGTTCGCGTTGGGTGCAAGGGTTTGTTGTTTGTGTGCAGGTACTGCTAACGAGGTGTTGTGTGATTCTCCTACTGGTTCGATAACCTTGGTTTCATAATTGAGGGAAATACTTATCTCTACTGTGCTGCATCATCTCTTCCTTTTCGGGGAAATACCAACGCAAGCTACAAGTAGTAGGAAGAATTTCTGGCGCCGTTGCCGGGGAGACATCATCAACATCTATCAAGTACCTTTGCACAAACTCTCATTTCCTTGCATTTATTTTATTTGCCATTTGCCTCTTGTTTTCATCTCCCCCACTTCTAAAATGTTTTTTACAAAAATACAAAAATATTTTCCATTTACCTTTTTGCTTGTTTGCTATCTTTGCTTGTGTTGCCATGTGCCTTCTATTTGCTTGCATCTTTGCTTGCTAAAAATCTATTGATATGGATCATCATCCACTTGCTAATCTTTTCAAAAGACCCAATTATGATGAACCAATTGCTAGTGAGTTGAGTGCACTTGATTTCCTCTATGAAGTTTTGCTTGAAAATCATGAATCTGAAAATTGTTATGAAGTGCTGAAAGAAGAAATTTATAAAGTGATTCATGATAACTCCATGATTGAAAAGCATGATTTCAAGAATGTTACTATAAACTCTATTAATGTCAATTGTGTTAATAATATGCAAAACTACAAGCTTGGGGATGATGATTTTGTTATGTCCACTACTTATTGCAATGATCATGATTGGGGTGATAATGTTTCTTATGATTTATTTAAGCCTCATGACGAATATGTTATTGATAATAAAATTTGTAATACTATTAAAAGTGGGTTTGGAAGAGTGTCAACTTTAAGTAAAAAAGAATCCCACATATTCGGAGAGTGTTCAATCTTATGAAATTTTTGATGAGAGTGGGTTTGGAGAGGTCATAACTTTAGTTAATGCTAATCCCACTATTTCGAAAGATTATAAAAAATTTATGCATGTGGATCATAAAGAGAGTATTGTTTATGATAGCTATATTGTTGAATTTGAGTATGATCCTACATGTAATTATTATGAGAGAGGAAAATATGGTTGTAGAAATTTTCATGTTACTAAAATGCCTCTCGTTATGTTGAAATCATCAATGTTTTATTCTTCTCCTTTGCATATGCTAGAAATTGCTTGCCTTGATAATTTGTTTGCTTATAAAATGCCTATGCATAGGAAGTATGTTAGACTTAAATGTGTTTTTCACATGCTACATGATGCTCTCTTTGTGTTTCAATTATTATTTTTCATGTGAGCATCATTGAAATCACAAGCCTATCTTAATGGCTATAAAGAAAGTGCTTGTTGGGAGGCAACCCAATGAATAAAATAAATTCTTTCTGTTATTGTGTGTTTTCACAATTATGATACTGGTATGAATATGTTTTTGTGTTTTTAATTAGTGTTTGTGCCAAGTAAAGCCTTTGGGATGATTTGGAAGATAATATAATTGATGATGTTTGGAAAACAGAAAGTTTTGCGTCCAGTGACCGAATTTTGTTTCTGTAATGGAGCATAAGAAGAATCTGAAATTTTTACAACATATTGATATATGAATTGTCCACGTTGCCGTAATTTTTCAGAATTTTTGGAGTTACAGAAGTATGACCATAATTCAGATCTCTACAGACTGTTCTGTTTTTGGCAGATTCTGTTTTTGATGAACTACTTGCTTGTTTTGATGAATCTATGGATTGTATCGGGGGGTATAAGACATGGTGAAGCTAGAGTACAGTAGGTATAATGCAAAAATAAAATATGAATGGGTTTGCAACAGTACTTATAGTAGTGATTTGTTTTGTTATACTAACGGATCTCACGAAGGTTTTGTTGAGTTTTGTGTGATTGAAGTTTTCAAGTTTTGGGTGAGATCACGATGGATGAAGGAATAAGGAGTAGCAAAAGCCTAAGCTTGGGGATGCCCGAGGCACCCCAAGGTAATATTCAAGGAAGACTCAAGCGTCTAAGCTTGGGGATGCCCCGGAAGGAATCCCCTCTTTCTTCTACCAACCATCGGTAATTTTACTTGGAGCTATATTTTTATTTGTCACATGATATGTGTTTTGCTTGGAGTGTCTTGTATTATATGAGTCTTTGTTTTGTTTGCTTTTTAGTTTGTCACAATCATCTTTGCTGAACACACCTATCTTGAGAGATCCACACGTTTATCATCATGATTTGTTAGAATACTCCATGTGTTTCACTTAAATTTTTTGAGCTAGGCAGTTGCTCTAGTGCTTCACTTAAATCTTTTTGAGCACGGCGGTGGCTATATTTTGAAGAAATAAACTCTCATGC
Organism: Elymus sibiricus; assembly: GCA_039707655.1. Classification (NCBI taxonomy): domain Eukaryota; kingdom Viridiplantae; phylum Streptophyta; class Magnoliopsida; order Poales; family Poaceae; genus Elymus; species Elymus sibiricus. The sequence continues at coordinate 127,863,070 of CM077666.1, read as the reverse complement.
TTCACTTATATTATTTTGAGAGTTGATTAAAATTTTGAAGAAATAAACTCTCATGCTTCACTTATATTATTTTGAGAGTTGATTAAAATTTTGAAGAAATAAACTCTCATGCTTCACTTATATTATTTTGAGAGCTGACTAAAATTTTGAAGAAATAAACTCTCATGCTTCACTTATATTATTTTGAGAGTTGATTAAAATTTTGAAGAAACAAACTCTCATGCTTCACTTATATTATTTTGAGAGTTGATTAAAATTTTGAAGAAATGAATTCTCATGCTTCACTTATATTATTTTGAGAATTGTCAAGATTAAAATTTTGAAGAAATGAATTCTCATGCTTCACTTATATTATTTTGAGAATTGTTAAGATTGAAATTTTGAAGAAATATTTGCACTCTCATGCTTCACTTAAATCTTTTTGAGAGTTGATGAAAGTAACGGTAATTTGCACAAGATATGAATTTAGTCCCAAAGTGATGAATATTCAAGAGGGATATAGATAAAAACTTTCATATAGATCATTGGATATGACAAGTGTGATTCCTTGCAATAGTTTTGCGATATGGAGATGTTGATATGTGAGTCATGTTAGTGAGTAATTGTGCTTTAGTAAAAATATTAGTGTTAAGGTTTGTGATTCCCTATGCAAGCACGTTAAGTCAATAGTTATGCAATGAAATTATATCCTACTTATGGTGCATTATTCGGTGTTAGTTATGTTCAATGCATGTTTATGACCGTTTTCGTTTTTTTGGTTGGTTGCTTCTCAATCTTTTGATAGCCTTCATTTGTACTAAGCGGAAATACTGCTTGTGCATCCAAAATCCTTAAACCTAGTTTTGCCATATGAGTCCACTATATCTACCTATATGCGGTATTTCAATGCCGTTCCAAGTAAATTTGCATGTGCCAACTCAAATTTTCAAAATAATTTTTCTGTTTTGTGTGCCCGTACCGCTGATGAAGCGGCAGGGGGTGGCCAATATTTTCCATGTTAGCTGTGTTATTCTCACGATGAGTGTTTATTCACTTGTCATTGCACGAGAGTATGGTTGGTAATAGGGATGCCTAGTCCCGCATGAAATGAAATTAATAACAACAAAATTCCTTGGAAAGTGATGGTATGGAGAGCACCCGTGGATACGGCTAGCCATGGATTGTGAAAGAAATGGTGGAAAGGAAATAAACTTTACTTTCTATTTGGGAACAACCTATGATGTGTCTACCATGGAAAATATTGGGAATTCTCGGTCGTTTTCGTTGACAGGAAAAGCATGCCTCTCAAAAAAAATCTCTTTAATTTCAGCTTTGAGCTATGGCACATTTGACAAACCCCTGCTTCCCTCTGCGAAGGGCCTATCTATTTACTTTTATGCAATTTTTATTTTTTATTTTTATTTTTTTGAGTCTCCATCTTCTCTTACGAAAGCACCAACTAGAGAACACTATTGTCATACTTGTGCATTGGATGTAGCTAATATTTGAGTGTGTTACATGATTGGATCAATGATTGAGCATAATGGGCTAGGGATAAATTTCTTTAGCGTTGATATTTTGAAAGACATGGTTGCTTGTTAGTATGCTTGAGTATCTATGTTTTCATGTCAAACTATAGACTATTTCTTTGAATCATACAAGTCCAATGTCCATGCTACAAAAGAAAAGAATATGTGATGAATATGTTAGGCAGCATTCCACATCAAAAATTCTGTTTTTATCATTTACCTACTCGAGGACGAGCAGGAATTTAGCTTGGGGATGCTAATACGTCTCCAACGTATCTATAATTTTTGATTGTTCCATGCTATTATAATATCAATCTTGGATATTTTTATGATCTTTTACAGCAATTATATATCATTTTTGGAGACTAACCTATTAACTTAGTGCCCAGTGCCAGTTGTTGTTTTCTGCCCTGTTTTTGTTTTACAGAAAATCAATACCAAACGAAGTCCAAATGCAACGAAACTTTTTGGAGATTTTTATTGGACCAGAAGAACACTAGAAGCTTCGGGAGGAGGCCAGAAGACCCTGGTGGGGCCCACGAGCCACCAGGCGCGCCCTGGTGCCTCGTGGGGCCCACCAAGCTCCGTTTGACCTAATTCCAGCACTATAAATTCCAGAAAAATCAAAAACCCTCAGGGGAGTCCACGAAATACTTTTTACGCCGCCGCAAGCTTCTGTTCCAGAGAGATCCCATCTGGGGTCCTTCTCCGGTAATCTGCCGGAGGGGGAATCGATCACGGAGGGGCTCTACATCAACCTTGCTGCCTCTCCGATGATGCGTGAGTAGTTTATCACAGACCTTCGGGTCCATAGTTAGTAGCTAGATGGCTTCTTCTCTCTTTTTGATCTTCCATACAATGTTCTCCTTGATGTTCTTGGAGATCTATCCGATGTAATCTCTTTTTGCGGTGTGTTTGTTGGGATCCGATGAATTGTGAGTTTATGATCAGATTATCCATGAAATTATTTGAGTCTTTGCTGCACTCTTTTATGCATGATTATTATAGCCTCGTATTTCTTCTCCGATCTATTGATTTGGTTTGGCCAACTGAGTTGATTTATCTTGCCATGGGAAGAGGTGCTTTGTAGTGGGTTCGATCTTGCGGTGCTCAATCCCAGTGACAGAAAGGGACATGACACGTATGTATCGTTGCTACTAAGGGTAAAAAGATGGGGTTTATTCATACATGAGTTTATCTTGTCTACATCATGTCATCGTTCTTAAGGCATTACTCCGTTCTTTATCGGACTTAATACACTAGATGCATGCTGGATAGCGGTCGATGTGTGGAGTAATAGTAGTAGATGCAGGCAGGAGTCGGTCTACTAATCTTGGACGTGATGCCTATATACATGATCATTGCCTTGGATATCGTCATGATTATTTGCTTTTCTATCAATTGCCCAACAGTAATTTGTCTACCCACCGTATGATATTTTCTCGAGAGAAGCCTCTAGTGAAAACTATGGCCCCCGGGTCTATCTAAATCATATTACTAAAACCCTAAAAATATTGCTGCCATCTTTCTTTCTTTATTTTATTTTTTATTTTTGTTTCAATCTATCACATACAATTTAATCTTGCAATTTACCGCCGAGAGATTGACAACCTCTCGTTTGCGTTGGGTGCAAGGGTTTGTTGTTTGTGTGCAGGTACTGCTAACGAGGTGTTGTGTGATTCTCCTACTGGTTCGATAACCTTGGTTTCATAACTGAGGGAAATACTTATCTCTACTGTGCTGCATCATCCCTTCCTCTTCGGGGAAATACCAACGCAAGCTACAAGTAGCAAGACCGTTCTCGACATGCCCAACAAAAGCTACTTTAAGAGTCTTGCTTCACAAAAGGGCCACGATATCAAGGTCAAAGAATGTGGCAAAGCCCATAAGTGCAAGCTGACAAACGGAAAGTAAATTGTATGCAAGGGTCTCAACAAGCATGACTTTCTTAATTGATAAATCATGAGAGATCACAACCTTACCAAGACCCAATACCTTAGATGTTGAGGCATCACCGAATTGAACATGGGTGGGCATAGATGGGCTTGGTTGCACATCCACCACCAAATGCTTGCTCCCGGTCATATGATTTGTTGCTCCACTATCAAGCAACCATGATCCTCCACCGGAAGCAAACTCCTACAAGAAATCAATGCTTGGTTTTAGGTACCCATTTTGAATGGGTCCTTTGATGTTAGTAACAAGGGTCTTAGGAACCCAAATAGACCATTCAATGTACTCATAATAAGAACCAACAAATTTGGCATAAACATGCTCATCACTAGCACGGCATAAAACATAAGAAGGGTTAAAGTCGCCGGCTTTGTTCGATGGAGTGGGATTGCCCTTCTTGACATTTCCACCCACCACCTTGTCCTTCTTCTCCTTATGAGCACCCTCTCCCTTCTTGACAAATACCTCTTTGAGAGGAAAAGGTTTCTTGATCTTGTTGTTCTTCTTCTTCTTTGACTTGGGTGCAAACCCGAGCCCTTCATTTGCCACAATCTCCTTTTGATTGCTCAAAAGATCATTTAGGTTCTTCTCACCTTGTATGCAAGTCACAAGGCCTTTCTCAAGTTGCTCTTTCAACTTGGCATTCTCCTCCACAAGATGCTCATGCTCATAACAAGGGTTAGTAGCATTGGCATTATCAATTAAAATAAAAGGAGGACAAGTGGCTATTTCCTTAGTGAGCTTTGCTTGGAGTTGATCATGAGACTCCTTGAGAGTAGCATGTGCACCTTTCAAGGCCTTGTGAGCCTTGTCAAGTAGCTCAAACTCCTCTTTGAGTCTAGCATGGCCAACCCCAAGCTCAGCATTCTCGGATTTAAGCACACGAGCAAGAACTTGAGCATGATCATGATCTTTCTTTAGTTGAGCAAGGTCAACGTTTTGCGACTCCTCAAGAGCCAAACGAAGACCTCGCTCTTCCTCAAGAGCGATGGAAAGATCTGCAATCTCATCGGCATAGTCACAACTATGGCCTTCCAAGTTAGTGATGTTCTCCTCGTGAGACTCAATGATATCATTGGCCTCACCAAGTTGTTCCAAGAGAGCAACAAAGTGCTTCTTGGTCTCACCTTTGAGCTTACCCAAGAACTTGTCAAACTCATTCTCATCCACCTTCACCTCCTCTTGATCATCCACACAATCTAACAAAGAAGGATTAGGAGAGATGGAAGTTTTGATGTTGGAGGTTACCTTGGTGGCGCCTCTTGCCATGAGGCACTTGGGGATGATGTTCTCATTGGGGGCATCGAAGAGGGACACCGAGGTTGGAGAAGAGGTGGCAATGGCCACGGTGGCCGTTGCTAACACTTCACCACTTGTATCATCATCATCAGCGGAGTTGTACTCTTCTTGCGCCACCAAGCCCTTTGGAGGCACCTTCTTGTTGAAATTGTTCTTGTTGGGGAAGGACTTGGCCTTGTCTTTGCGGATGAGCTTGCCACCATTGTCCTCCCTCTTCTCATACGAACAATCCACCACAAAGTGACTCACATTGCCACAATTGTAGCAAGTCCTTACTCGTTGCTTGCCCTTTGAGTTGTTCTTGGAGGAGTTGGGCCTTGTGTTTCTCTTGTTGCCCCAAAATTGCCTTGACGCAAGAGCCATGTGCTCGTGGTAAGCATATTTGGTGTCTTGGGGCAACTCTCTTCTTCTTCCTCTTCTTCTTCTTCTTCCAGAATACCCTTGGCCTTCAAAGCAAGGTTGGGTGAGGCTTTCTTTGACCGTTGGACACGAGCTAGAGCATTGTTGGCTGTCTTGTTCATGATGTTCATGGCAATAAACTCATCCAACACTTCACTTGAAGACAAAGTGTGGAAGTCCGGTCTTTGACGGATCACGGAGGACATTGCCTTGATGAATGGCATGATGGCCTTGAGAAACTTGCGCTTGATCCAATTATCATCCGTATCCTTGCTCCCATGATCTTGAAGAGCGACCGCAAGAGTTGTCAATCTTTGGTAGAGATCCCGAGGATCCTCATCTTCATTCATCACAAACTCATCGGCCTCATCAAGCACCACCTCAAAGTTGGACCGTTGAATGCTTGAGCTCCCCTTGTACAAAGATATAATGTGTTCCCAACAATCCTTTGCACGGGAGAAGGGGCGCAAGTGAGCTAGATCTTCGGGAGGCACTGCGGATTGGAGGATGAACAATGCGGAGTGATTGTATTGATTGTCCGCCTCTTCTCTTGGAGTGAGGTTGCTTGGATCATGTGGGTAGAAGCCTTGCTCGATGATTCTCCAAAGATTTGTTGAGCTGTCATTCAAATGAGACTTGATATGAAAAACCCAATTAGCAAAATCACCCTTCACAAGCTTAGGAGGAGGACCAAGGTTGTTAATATGCGGTGTAGGGACCGGTCCTCCATAGACCGGGGGAGGGGGAACCGAGGCGAAGGTTCCTATCCCATTCTTACCATGAGGAGAAGAGGTCTGAGTACCCTTAGCTGCTTCCTTGCCGGAATTGGCCTCCGACACCGATGCGGTGGGATTAACCACAAGCAACGGATCGGGAGTAGACTTCAACCACTCAAGAAGTTCTTTAAGCATGGACTTGACCTCGGCCGTCATAGACGTCTTAAGTGAAGCCATAGCTTCATTTAAGTCGTCTCGGGTGACCGAGTTCAACTCCACGGCCTCGGGCACTTCCTCATCCCGATCCCCGTCGTCAACCATACTCTTCGGGTGGTGAAACCCTTAATAAAGAGACGAGGCTCTGATACCAATTGAAAGGATTGATATGGTTGACTAGAGGGGGGGTGAATAGGCAACTACCAATTTTTAGCTTTTCTTAACAAATTAGGGTTAGCAACAAAATAGGTTGCCTAGATGTGCAACTACGTGAGCAACCTATATGATGCTAACAACAACGACAACACAAGCAAGCAAAGGATACAACACAACAATAGCTTGCACAAAGTAAAGGTAAGAAGTAACCACAAGTGGAGCCGGTGAAGACGAGGATGAGTTACCGAAGTTCCTTCCCTTTAGGGGGAAGTACGTCTCCGTTGGAGCGGTGTGGAGGCACAATGCTCCCCAAGAAGCCACTAGGGCCACCGTATTCTCCTCACGCCCTCGCACAATGCAAGATGTCGTGATTCCACTAGTGGTGCCCTTGAAGGCGGCAACCGAACCTTTACAAACAAGGTTGAGGCTCTCTCCACAACTGAATTGGAAGCTCCCAACACCACCACGGAGCTTCACCACAATGGAATGTGGCTCCGAGGTGACCTCTTCTGTCTAGGGTGCCCAAACACCCAAGAGTAACAAAATCCACACAAGAAAGTATGGGCGAATCAAGTTTCCTTTGGTGGAAGTGTAGATCTAGGTCTCCTCCTTCAATCCCTAGCAAATCAACAAGTTTGAGTGGCTAGAGAGAGAGATCGGGCAAGAAAGCTTGAAGGGCATCAATGGAGGAGAGAGAGAGGTGAGAGGTTAAAAGGTTGGTGGAAGAACCACCTACTTATATAGTGTCCCCCAAATCCAACTGTTACAGCCATTTTTTACACTGCAGCGGTACAACCAGTATTCACGGGTTCACACTGCAGAAGTGCCCCAGGCAGTACAACCGGTGGAGCCACCAGTAGTACCAGTCGACCGGAGCCAACCAGGAACTACCGCTCGACCATCGCCCAAAAACCGCCTCATAAACAGAAGGGAGTCACCCCATAGCGGTGGTTGGGGCGGTGGTTGTGCCGGTACAACCGCCAGACCAGCGTTCATGTGGTGGCTAAGTCTAGAGCGGTACAACCGCTCCAGACACTGGTAGTACCGGTTCGCCGAAGCCGTCCGGGAACTACCGGGCCACCACCGCCCAACCACAGCTCCACTTATAGAAGGGATTCCGAAAGTGGAGCGGTGCAGGGCCGGAACAACCGGTAAAGCGGTACAACCGCTTTCACAAGCGGTACAACCGCTCGGCACTAAAAACACTGCCACTGAAAGACTTTGAGGACCTCTCTCCTCGAACGGAAGGATATATAGTGGGTGCAACAGAATGTGTACGTGCATTGATTCACCCAGTACCTTTCGATGCGGATTCCCTCTTAATAGTACGGATTTCCTACGACCAAAGAAATAAACGCGTCGAAAACTCCGTCTTCGATCTTTTCCGTCCTGAGGGAATGCCTAACCGTCTTGCGCCGAACAAGGTGTACCTTAGTAAACTTGGGCGCACAATTAGTCCAAAGGTGCATTGTCATCATCACCAAAACCCTAAGGTGGGAAATTCCCTAACACTTATTCTCCTCATATCGATATCTCACCCAAAACTTGAAAACTTCAATCACACAAAACTTAACGGAACTTGTGAGATAGGTTAGTATGATAAAAATAAATCATCCACTTAGGTACTGTCAAGACAAGATTCATAATTGTTCTCACATAATGCCTACTGTAGTCTATCATTTCCACAATTTATATTACTCAATATAAGCTATGGAAACACAAAAACAAGCAAACTATGCACCGAAAACAGAATCTATCTAAAACAGGACATCATCTAGTGAGAGATTTAAAAACCATACTTCTATAAGTCCAAAAATTCTGAAAATTTAGCAAAACATAAAAACTTTGTAACCCAATACTGTGTAAAAATTTCAGAATTTTTTTACGCTCTAGTACAGAATAGAAATTCCAGCACTGGACGCAAAAGTTTCTACTTTTGCACAGAATCAAATCAACAAGCATCCACACTATCCCAAAGGCTTTAATTGGCACATTATTGAAAGAAAACATATAAAACATGATTACTACAGTAGCTTAATCATGTGAACACACAAAAACAGAAGGTATAAGTATTGGGTTGTCTCCCAACAAGCACTTTTCTTTAATGCCTTTTTAGCTAGGCATGATGATTTCAATGATGCTCACATAAAAGTAAAGAATTGATACACAAAGGGAGCATCATGAAGCATATGACTAGCACATTTAAGCCTAACCCACTTCCTATGCATAGGGATTTTGTGAGCAAACAATTTATGGGAGCAAGAATCAACTAGCATAGGAAGGCAAAACAAGCATAACTTCAAAACTTTCAACACATAGGGAGGAAACTTGATATTATTGAGATATGTAAAAGCATATGATCCTCTCTCATAATAATTTTCAGTAGCATCATGAATGAATTCAACAATATAGCTATCACATAAAGCATTGTTTTCATGATCTACAAGCATAGAAATTTTATTACTCTCCACATAAGCAATTTTCTTCTCATTCATAATAGTGGGAGCAAACTCAACAAAATAACTATCATGAGATACTTGATTGGCATAATCCAATTGAAAATTAAAATCATGATGACAAGTTTCATATTTATCATTATTCGTTATAGCATACATGTCATCACAATAATCATCATATATAGGAGGCATGCAATCATCATAATAAATTTTCTCATCAAAACTTGGGGACTAAAAATATCATCATCAAACATAGCATCCCCAAGCTTGTCGCTTTGCATATCATTAGCATCATGGACACTCATAGAATTCATACTAACAACATTGCAATCATGCTCATCATTCAAAGATTTTATGCCAAACATTTTATTGAATTCTTCTTCTATCAACTGAGCACAATTTTCCGCTCCATCATTTTCAAGAAAGACATGATAAAGATGAATAATATGAGACAACCTCAATTCCATTTTTTTTGTAGTTTTTTTTATAAACCAAACTAGTGATAAAACAAGAAACTAAAAGACTCGATTGCAAGATCTAAAGATATACCTTCAAGCACTCACCTCCCCGGAAACGGCGCCAGAAAAGAGCTTGATGTCTACTACACAGCTTATTCTTGTAGACTCGTGTTGGGCCTCCAAGCGCAGAGTTTTGTAGGACAGTAGCAATTTTCCCTCAAGTGGATGACCTAAGGTTTATCAATCCGTGGGAGGCGTAGGTTGAAGATGGTCTCTCTCAAATAACCTTGCAAGCAAATACAAGAAATCTCTTGTGTCCCCAACACACCCAATACAATGGTAAATTGTATAGGTGCACTAGTTCGGCGAAGAGATGGTGATAAAAGTGTAATATGGATGGTAGAAATATATTTTTATAATCTGAAAATATAAAAACAGTAAGGTAGCAAATGACAAAAGTGAGCACAAACAGTATTGCAATGCTTAAAAACAAGGCCTAGGGTTCATACTTTCACTAGTGCAATCTCTCAACAATGCTAACATAATTGGATCATATAACCATCCCTCCACGTGCGATAAAGAATCACTCCCAAGTTCCTATTAGCGGATAACATAAGATAAAAATTGTTTGTAGGGTACAAAACCACCTCAAAGTTATCCTTTCTGGTCGATCTATTGAGCTATTCCTATAAGTGTCACAAACAGCCCTAGAGTTCGTACTAAAATAACACCATATGATACACATCAACCAACTCTAATGTCAACTAGATACTCCAATGTCACTACAAGTATCCGTAAGTTGATTATATGATATGCATCAAACAACTTCATAATCATAATATTCAATCCACACAAAGAACTCCAAGGAGCACCCCAAAATTCTATCGGAGAAAAGATAATGAAAACGTGCATCAACCCCTATGCATAGATTACCCCAATGTCACCGCGGGAATCCGCGAGTTGAATGCCAAAACATATATCAAGTGAATCAATATAATACCCCATTGTCACCATGGGTATTCATATGCAAGACATACATCAAGTGTTCTCTAATCTGAAATATTCAATCCGACAATAACGAAACCTCAAAGGAAAAAGATTCGATTCATCACAACAAAGATAGAGAGGGAAGAAACACCATATGATCCAACTATATTAACAAAGCTCGCGATACATCAAGATCGTGCCAAATCAAGAACACGAGAGAGAGAAATCAAACACATAGCTACTGGTACAAACCCTCAGCCCCGAGGGTGAACTACTCCCTCCTCGTCATGGAGACCGTCGGGATGATGAAGATGGCCTCCGGTGATGATTCCCCCCTCCGACAGGGTGCCGGAAAAGGGTTGTAGATGAGATCGTGGAGGTACAGAGGCTTGCGGTAGCGGAGTCGAAGATCTAAGGTTATTTCTGGGGGTTTCTCTATTTATAGCATTTTTCAGCATTGGAATCAGGTCAGACGGAGCCACGTGGACCCCATGAGGTACCAGGGCGCGCCTGGGGGGTGGCGTGCCCTGGTGCCTCGTGGGCACTGGGTGGCCCACCCTCCAGTGGGTCTTGGTTTCAGTATTTTTTATTTATTCCATAAAAAATCTCCAAAAAGTTTCATCCAATTCCAAGAACTTTTATTTCTGCACAAAAAACAACACCATGGCAATTCTGCTGAAAACAGCGTCAGTCCGGTTTAGTTCTAATCAAATCATGCCAAAACCATATAGAATTGTTATAAACATGGCATGACTACTTCATAAATTATAGATACGTTGGATATGTATCACTCATCAGGAAAATCATCATTAATAGGTGGTGGGTCATCAAGAACATTTTCCATTCTAGACAAATTATCTGCTACGGGATTCTCAGCTCCCTTTCTATCAATAATATGCAAGTAAAATTCTTGTAGCAATAGAACCCACCTAATGACTCTAGGTTTAGCATCTTTCTTTTCCATAAGGTATTTAATAGCAGCATGATCGGTGTGAACACTTACTTTAGAAACAACTATGTAAGATCTGAATTTATCACATGCAAACACAACTGCTAGGAATTCTTTCTCAGTAGTAGCATAATTTCTTTGAGCACTGTCTAGAGTTTTACTAGCATAATGGATAACATTTAATTTCTTATCAACTCTCTGTCCTAGAACAGCACCAACAGCATAATCACTAGCATCACACATAATTTCAAAAGGCAAGTTCCAATCAGGTGGTTGAACAATAGGTGCAGTGGTTAAGGCTTTCTTAAGTGTTTCAAAGGCTTCTAGACAATCATCATCATAAACAAATAGAACATCTTTTTGCAAAAGATTGGTAAGAGGCCTAGAAATTTTAGAGAAGTCTTTAATAAATCTCCTATAGAAACCAGCATGACCTAGGAAACTTCTTATACCTTTAATATCTTTAGGACATGGCATTTTCTCAATAGCACCAACCTTAGCTTTATCAACTTCAATACCTCTTTCAGAAATTTTATGCTCCAAGACAATGCCTTCATTCACCATAAAGTGGCACTTCTCCCAATTCAAGACAAGATTAGTTTCTTCACATCTCTGCAAAACTCGATCAAGGTTGCTTAAGCAATCATCAAAAGAAGTTCCGTAAACGGAAAAATCATCCATGAAAACCTCAACAATGTTTTCACAAAAGTCAGAGAATATAGCAGTCATACATTTTTGAAAGGTAGCAGGTGCATTGCATAAACCAAAAGGCATACGTCTATAAGCATAAGTTCCAAAAGGACAAGTAAAGGTGGTTTTCTCTTGATCGGATTGTGATATGGGTATTTGAGAAAAACCAGAATAACCATCTAGAAAACAAAAGTGTGTATGCTTAGACAATCTTTCTAACAATTGATCAATAAAAGGTAAGGGGTAATGATCTTTTCTAGTGGCTTTGTTTAATTTTCCAAAATCAATTATCATCCTATAACCAGTTACAATCCTTTGTGGAATGAGTTTATTTTTATCATTAGGAACAACGGTAATACCTGCTTTCTTAGGGACACAATGAACATGACTTACTCATATACTATCAGCTATGGGATAAATTATACCTGCTTCCAGAAGATTTAATATTTCAGTTCTTACCACCTCTTTCATCTTAGGATTTAATCGTCGTTGGTGGTCGACAACTGGTTTAGCAGCAGGCTCCATATTAATTTTGTGCTAACATAGAGTGGGACTAATGCCCTTAAGATCATCAAGAGTATATCCAATAGCAGCTCGGTGCTTCCTCAGAGTTTTCAGTAATCTCTTTTCTTCATGCTCTGAAAGATTAGCACTAATAATAACAGGATATATCTTCTTTTCATCAAGGTAAGCATATTTCAATGTATCAGGCAATTGCTTCAATTCAAATACAGGATCACCCTTAGGTGGAGGAGGGCCTCCAAGAGTTTCAACACGCAAATTGTGTTTAAGGATAGGTGGTTGATCAAAGAACATCTTATCTATTTCATTTCTTTCAATCATATGCATATCGTTTTCATGGTCTAGCAAATATTGTTCTAACGGATCAGTAGGAGGTACGGCAATAGAAGCAAGACCAATAATTTCATCTTTACTAGGCAATTCTTTATCATGAGGTTGTCTACGAAACTTGAAAAAATTAAACTCATGAGATGTACCACCGAAATCAACACTAACAGTTTCTTTAGCGCAATCAATCTTAGCATTAACAGTGTTCAAGAAAGATCTACCAAATATAATGGGACCAAAATCATCTTGTGGGGAACCGAGGACTAGAAAATCAGTAGGGTATTTTATTTTTCCACACAAGACTTCAACATCTCTAACGATCCCAAGCGGTGTAATGGTATCTCTATTTGCAAGCTTAATAGTAACGTCAATGTCCTCTATTTCAACAGATGCAATATCATTCATAATTTCTTGATATAAGGTAAACGGAATAGCACTCACACTAGCACCCAAATCACATAAGCCATGATAACAATGATCTCCTATTTTAACAGAGACAATAGGCATGCCTACTACAGGTCTGTTTTTATCTTTAGGATCTGGTTTAGCAATTCTAGCTGCTTCATCACAGAAGTAAATAACATGCCCATCTATATTATCGACCAAGAGATCTTTAACCATAGCAAAATTAGGTTCAACTTTAATTTGTTCAGAGGGTCTAGGTGCTCTAATATTACTTTTGTGAACCACAGTTGAAACTTTAGCATGTTCCTTAATCCTAACAGGAAAAGGTGGTTTCTCAATATAAGCAGTAGGCACAACTGGATCAGTATGGTAAACAATTGTTTCTTCTTTAACACTAACGGGTTCTTCTTTCTTTTCTTTAACAGGGGGATGATATGTAAACCACTTCTCCTTAGGGAGATCAACATGAGTAGCAAATGATTCACAAAAGGAAGCTACTATCTCAGAGTCAAGTCCATATTTAGTGCTAAACTTATGAAAAGCATCGGTGGTCATAAAAGATTTAACACAATCGAACTCAAGTATTATACCTGACTCATTACCTTTGTCGAGTTCCCAATCTTCAGAGTTGCATTTAATTCTTTCCAGAAGATCCCATCTGAATTCAATAGTTTTCTTCATAAAGGAGCCAGTCGAAGAGGAATCGAGCATGGTTTGATTATCATGAGAAAGCCGAGCATAAAAATTTTGTAAGATAATTTCTCTTGAGAGCTCATGATTGGGGCATGTGTACATCATGTACTTAAGCCTCCCCCAAGCTTGAGCGATGCTTTCTCCTTCACGAGGCCAAAAATTATATATATAATTCCGATCATGATGAACCAAATGCATAGGATAAAATTCCTGATGGAATTCCAGTTTCAATCGGTTCCAATCCCATGTGACAGTATCATCACATAGCCTATACCATGTCAATGCCTTTCCCTCCAAAGATAAAGGGAATACTTTCTTCTTAACTCCATCTCCGGATAAACTTGCAAGCTTAAACAATCCACAAATTTCATCCACATAGATCAGGTGCATATCAGGATGTACCGTTCCATCTCCTGCATAAGGATTAGCTAGCAGTTTCTCTATCATACCTGAAGGAATCTCATAATAAATATTTTCAGTAGGAAATGATAAGCGGTTTTCAGCAAAGTATTTTCTGCAAGCACTGAAATTATCGGTAACGAGTAGTTTGATAGCAAGATAATTTGTAACAAGTGACAAGTAGCAATAGTAACTAAAAGTGCAGCAAGGTGGCCCAATCCTTTTTATAGCAAAGGACAAGCCGGAACGATCTCTTATAGTAAGCAAAGCGTTCTCGAGGACACATGTGAATTTCATCTAGTCTCTTTCATCATGTTGGTTTGATTCGCGTTCGCTACTTTGATAATTTGATATGTGGGTGGACCGGTGCTTGGGTGCTGTTCTTACTTTAACAAGCCTCCCACTTATGATTACCCCCTCTTGCAAGCATCCGCAACTACGAAAGAAGAATTAAGATAACTCTAACCATAGCATTAAACATATGGATCCAAATCAGCCCCTTACGGAATAGCGCATAAACTAGGGTTTAAGCTTCTGTCATACTAGCAACCCATCATCTAATTACTACTCCACCATGCATTCCCTTAGGCCCAAAGATGGTGAAGTGTCATATAGTCGACGTTCACATGACACCACTAAGAGAATCAACAACATACATATCATCAAAATATCGAACAAATACCAAATTCACATGATTACTTATGACAAGACTTCTCCCATGTCCTCAAGAACAAAAGTAACTACTTACAAACCATATTCATGTCCAAGATCAGAGGGGTATTGAATAGCATAATGGATCTGAACATATAATCTTCCACCAAATAAACCAACTAGCATCAACTACAAGATGTAATCAACAGTACTAGCAACCCACAGGTACCAATCTGAGGTTTTGAGACAAAAATTAAATACAAGAGATGAACTAGGGTTTGAGATGAGATGGTGTTGTTGAAGATGTTGATGAAGATTGGTCCTCTGATGATGAGAGGATCGTTGGTGATGTCGATGGCGACGATTTCCCCCTCCTGGAGGGAAGTATCCCCGGCAGAATCTCTCCGCCAGAGAGCAAAAGTGCTCCTGCCCAAGTTCCGCCTCGAGACGGCGGTGCACCGTTCCGAAAGTCTTCTCTATATTTTTTCTAGGGCAAATGGACTTATATACCAGAAAATGAGGGCCAGAGGCTGGCCAGGGGCCCCACGAGCCACCAGGGAGCGCCTGGGGAGGGGGAGTGGCGCGCCCTGGTGCCTCGTGGGCACCTGGGTGGCCCCCTCTGGTACTTCTTGGCTCAAGTATTTTTTATTTATTCCAAAATAAATCTCCGTAAAATTTCAGCTCATTTGGAGATGTGCAGAATAGGTATCTCTGGCATACTTTTTCAGGTCCAGAATTCCAGCTGCCGGCAATCTCCCTCCTTGTGTAAATCTTGCATATTAAGAGAGAAAAGTCATTAGAATTACTCCACAAAGTGTTATATTGATTAAAAACACTATAAATAACAGTAGAAAAACATGATGCAAAATGGACGTATCAATGCCCTTACTCCCTTTGTAAAGAAATGTAAGAACTCTTATATTTCTTTACAGAGGGAGTACATTGCAAAAGAACAAGTCATTCAGCTAGTTTGGTCCCCACTGAGATCGAACAACTAGGAACGTACTACCTAGTCAGGTGAAGTGAGTTTCCAGTGGGCTAGACGGGATAGCCTACTTAAATTTTTTCAGGCCAATACTCAACGTCGGTTGACGGATGGGTTTCCCAGATCGGTCACCTCCTCCTTTGTTCGATCTCCTTTCATGTGACCGTCTGATCTGTTGGTTCCTTCATCCCTTCCTCACTCAAACTGAAAAGGGAGAGGGGAAAAAGAGCAGCGCCCCAGCACGTTGTCTCGCGGGCGTCGCACCCCGCCCACACTGCTTGGATCGTAGGTGTGCCGCACATCGCCTCAACGTCGATAGCGCTCGCAGCCTCTCTGTCACCGTCGAAGCACCACCCGCCGCCGTTCGTAGCCCTCGCTGTCGCCGTCGAAGCACCACCTGCCACGATTGCAGCATGGCATGCTGACGGTCACAGCCCCTCGCTGTCGCCGGTTGTAACCTCGCCGTTAGGGCCACCGTCGCTAAGTATTGGCCTATTGCTGAAGTTCTTTACATTGCAAAAGAACTGTACTGCGGCAACCCAGCATACCACTGCATGGTGTAGTATGCTAGTCTTTCATATAACGCCCATGAGACACCGTCTCATGGACCTTATATCTCTCAGAGTTGTACAACAGCATAGCGGGTCCAACCAACACTAGATAACTAAACCAACTCATATATATACAATCTCATTCGAACTAGATCCGAAAGATTCAAACTGTTGCTACCAAAATACAAAGTACCCCTACGAAACTACGTTCTTGTGATCCTAGTCTTGGTCACGGCTGCCGTGACTAAGTGTGTTGCTATGACTATCATATGCCTATTGATCTGGCATTTTCTCATCTTGGTCAGCTCCTTTGGTGATGACGTAGTTGACATCTTCGGCTCCACTTCATAAGTCTGGCTCCTCGTAGATATGCTCTCCATTTGCTTCCGGATCCTCCGGGTTCTCCTCCGTAGGGACTCTAAATGGTTTAGAATACAAGGGATGAGTACAGGATGTACTCAACAATTTCATAAATATTGCGAGGGATGAGTACAGTATGTATATTACCATGATATTTACAAAAAAGTATAAGAGAATATGTTCAACAACTTTTTTCCGGGGACAAAGTTAACATGGTGTTTCTACACAAATTATTATGTCAGCACTGCGTAAATTCTATTGTACCAAAAGTTTTTGGTGTATGTTTGAACGACGTCTGGAATTGTATTTATGCACTAATGAGAAGAGACAAAAATGATCAAATAGTAGTATTTAATTTAAACTTGACAAGAATCAAGTAGGGGGGAGTTGGCAAGTGGACTAAGATCTCAATACTAAAGTTTTGAGTTCAACTCCCGTCTTCAGCAATTAATTTTTGGGCTATAAAACAGCAAACATACTCTGGGTCCATATCAATGAAACTTCTAATGTGAAGGAAAAAATATCAAGGTTAACGCTCTATCCCAACTCCATGAACAAATTAGGATCGTCAATAAATGTGTAAATTAGGATTGACAAAATCACAATCTCATTAAAAAGCGTCAACTATGCCACAAAAATCGCAATCCTAAATTAGGATCGCCATTAAATGCACAAATTAGAATCCCACAAAATCGCAATCTCATTAAAAAGTGTCAACGGTGCCATAAAAATTGCGATCCCGTTAAAATCGGGAGAGATGGTATAACGCCAAAAAATCACGTGCCCGAAATTCACCCATTCAAGAAAGAAAACCAAAGGCAGAAAATCGGGAGAGAGGGGAGGTGAGCGCGCCCCACACGATCGGGATCGAACGACGAACAAGTCGATCTGTTACGAAAATTATATGGTTCGCCATATAACTTTCTTGATATACAAATGTACCCTTTTGCTAAAGCACATCTAGATGTGCCCTAAGCATTGTACACCTAAGAGCAACTCCATCGCGCCGACCCAAACGGACGCGCGCTATGTCCGCTTTTCGTCCGTTTGGGTTGCCCGCCCGCCCGTCGCCCGCCCTCTTTTTCGTTTGGGTCGGCAATGCGCCCAACGCGTCGACCCATTTTCGCCCTCGCGGCCGGCTTGCCATTGAAACTAAATAAAAACATTTTACATAGTTTCACAACGAAAGAAAATATTTCATAGTTCACAAGCCAAATAAATATATCATGGTTTACAAGACAAATAAAAATTAAATTGTCTCAAATACATTTAAAAAAGATACATCTATTGGTTGCCAGCATGAGCCCACATATGCTCAACCAAATCATCCTACAGTTGAATGTGAGTTTGCCAATCACGCATTTGATGATGAAATTGGGTGAACTGTGCAAATGTTGCCGCTCCTCCATGCTCAGGCACAACATTGTCACCCTGAAACTGAAACCCTTGGTCGTAGATACGTTCCGGCCGCTCATCCTCTACGATCATATTGTGCATGATCACACAAGCAGTCATCACCTCCCACAACTTTTGGGTGCTCCAAGTTCTAGCAGGATACCGAACGATGCCCCATCTAGACTGAAGAACACCAAAGGCACGCTCCACATCCTTCCTAGCACTCTCTTGCTCTTGTGCAAATCTCCTCCTCTTCTCTCCTACAGGATTGGAGATTGTTTTGACAAAAGTAGTCCACTGAGGATAGATACCGTCAGCTAGGTAGTATCCTTTGTTGTAGTTGTGGCCGTTGATGTTGACATTCACCGGCGGGCTGTTGGCTTCGGCAAGCCTTGCAAACACCGGAGAGCGTTGAAGCATATTGATATCATTGTGGGATCCGGCCATGCCGAAGAAAGAGTGCCAGATCCAGAGATCTTGTGAGGCCACGGCCTCAAGTATGACAGTGCAAGCCTTGACATGGCCCCTATACTGCCCCTGCCAAGCAGAAGGGCAGTTCTTCCACTCCCAGTGCATACAATCTTTGCTACCAAGCATCCCCGGGAAGCCCCTGCTGGCATTCCTCGCCAACAAACGGGTTGTATCTTCTTCATTTGGCTCTCTCAAATACTCAGGGCCAAACACTGCAATCATAGCCTTGCAGAACCTGTACATGGAGTCCAGGCACGTAAACTCGCTCATACGGACGTACTCATCAATGAGATCACCGGGAACTCCGTATGCAAGCATCCGGATAGCTGCAGTGCATTTCTGATAAGAGGAGAAGCCAATCTTTCCAAGGGCGTCCTCCTTGCACTCGAAATACTTATCGTACCCGACCACCCCCTCTCGAATACGGTTGAAAACATGCCTAGCATACGGAAACGACGCCGGAATTGGGGATGTTTGAGGAGCGGGTTCGGTGTCTCGAAGTAGTCCTTCCAAAGAAGAAAATGGCCGCTCTCTCGGTTGCGATTCAACGCCGGAGTGTGCCCCGGGATCGAGCCCCGGAACAACGGCTGCTGCCTACTAAGGTGGTCATGGACGACCAACACAGCAGCCACCATCTCCTTATCGTCGGATGAAGAATCATCCGAGTCGCAAAAGAAATTCTGGAAGAAAAACTCGTCGGCCGGGTCCATTTGTACCTTGCGGGCAAACCGTCAAATGGCTTGCGGGCGTCGTCGAAGAGGCAGGCCTGCGAAGAGCCGCACGCCTCCCCTGGAGCAGGTAGCTGGCCTGGCGGCATCTGGCGAGCGTGGCGACGAGCGTGCCGGCGTTGTCGAAGGAGCTAGCCGGGGTCGCGGTTGGGGCCGAGGTGGTGCTCACGCAGGCCTCTGGGGTGGGAAGCTGCGGTGGCCCGGCGGCGAGTCGGTGGTGGCGGCGACATGGGAAGGTGTTGTGCTGCGGGGGAGTTATGTGGGCGCTGGCTGCTGGCGAGGGCACCGGAACTGTTCGGCGGCGGCGACGGGGTGGGGCGGCAGGGGGTTGCTGTCGATGGGAGGAAGGGGATGGACCGTGTGCCACAAACAGGTGGGCCAGGGGAAGGAGTAGGCGGGCGTCACGCGCGTCCGTTTCGTGTCCGCGCCGACGCAAATGAGGCCCAAATTTGGGCCGGGAATGGATCGGCAAGCGGACGAAAAGCGGACGCACGTCCATTTGGGTTGGCGCGTTGAGCCGACTTTTGTGTCCGTTTTGACCCAAACGGACACGCGCGGACGAAATGGGTCGGCGCGTTGGAGTTGCTCTAAGTCCTATATCGTTGATTTTAAGTGAAGATTCGTGCGGATATTTCTTTTTTTATGTTTGATTATTCACTTAAATGTGCAATAACTAGAGCACGTATAGATGTACACTAGACAGACCCATAAATGTAACAATGTTCCAAATTAATTTCTGAATACACGCCGTATTACAGTTCGCCTTTAAAATCCAGCTCCCTCTTCCCATGTATCGTCACCTGCTAATTAACACGCTCGGTAGCGAGCAGAATGGGCATGCGCTTGTCGTCAGCTCCTGCCAGGCACGTGTGCGCCATTGTTGCTGGACTGGTCCTTGCATACAGCATCGTCCTCAAAGCAACACGGCTACACGGCTACTCTTTCTCACCCATCCACCTCCTCCTGCTCTCTCTGGTCCTCCTGGCCATGGTGGCAGCCGTCGTGAACCGGCCACGCACTGTGTACCCCGTGGATTATGCTTGCTTCCTTCCCAGTCCCACCTGGCGTTTCCCTAACTCCACGTTCATCTAGTACGCTCGCCTCGTACCCGCGTTCGCGGACGATCGCACTGTCCGCTTCGCGATGCGCGTGCTCGGAAGCAGCGGTCTCGGCGATGAGACCAGCCTGCCCCCCGGCGACCACTACATCCCGCCAGACAACACCTTGGTCGTAGCCCGCGCCGAGGCGGACCTGGTCATCTTCTCGGCCATCGACGACCTGTTCGCCAAGACAGGCATCGCCCCTGATGCCGTCGACATCGTCGTCATCAACTGCAGCGTCTTCGCCCCCCGTTCCTTCCCTCAGCGACATGATCGTCAACAGATACAAACTCCGCAGCGATGTCCGCTGTGTAAATCTGTCTGGGATGGGGTGTAGCGCGGGGGTGATCTCGGTCGGGCTCGCTGCCGGTCTACTTCGTGCAGTGCCCCACGGTGCTGCCCACGCCCTGGTCGTGTCCACGGAGAGTCGGAGACCATCACGCCCAACCTGTACCTCGGTAGGGAGCGCGCCATGCTGATGTCCAACATACTCTTCCGGGTGGGCGGCGCCGCCGTACTGCAGTCCACGTCCAAGGACAGGGCGCGGTTTCGACTCGCCCACCTCGTGCGGACGATCACCGGCGCTCAAGACGGCTCCCACCGGTGCATCTATCAGGAGGAGGACGCGGAGGGCAACTTGGGCGTCAAACTTTCCAGGGACCTCATGTCGGTCGCCGGTGACGCGCTCAAGGCCAACATCACAGCCCTTGGCCCACTCGTGCTCGCCTTCTCCGAGCAGCTGCGCTTCGTCGCCAACAAGCTGCTGCTAAAGCTGGGCCGGCGAGGCGGCGTGAAGGTGAAGCCTTACGTCCCTGACTTCTGCAAGGCGTTCCATCACGTGTGCATCCACGCGGGGGGGCGTGCGGTCGTCGACGAGGTCCAGTCCAGCCTCGGGCTGCCGGACGAGCACGTGGAGCCGTCTCGCATGGCGCTTCACCGGTTCGGGAACACGTCGAGCAGCTCGGTGTGGTACGAGATGGCGTACGTCGAGGCCAAGGGCCGGGTGCGGAAGGACGACCGTGTCTGGATGGTTGGCTTGGGAGCTGGGGTCAAGTGCAACAGCGCGGTTTGGGAGTGCATCCGCCCGGCAGCCGAACCGGACAAGGCGTGGGCTGGATGCATACATCGCTACCCGATCAGCGTCCCTCATCCCAACGTCAACTTGGCAGCTGAGAACGATCCCATAATTGCAGTGTAAATTGTCGGTAAAAGGTACAGTAGCACTATGTATGATTGTCAGGAAAACCGTCAACCATCACAATAAATCTCGTTATTTCATGTACCCAGCGTGCGGTCCTGGCGCATGAACCGTATCTATACTTTGATGTTGTGGGTTATTACATGGCAAATCGTTCGTCAATAGAAGCGTTTTCCTCGGGTGCCAGGCGACTGGAACCCTAGCCGCCAGGACAGGCCAATCTTCCGGCGCCGTCCTCCAGCGGCTCCCCTCCGCCATCGACCTCTCGGTCGTCGGTAGTGGGGGGGGGGGTCGCCGGATCCCGCGTCTGCGGATCAGGTAGCTTTAGGTTTTAAGGCCCTTGTGGCTTAGGTTTTGGGTCGTTCGATGTCTTGGCTTCGGCGGCGGCGGTAACGCTGAATAAAGAAGCTCCAATTCTTCCCCCGACGAGGCGACCAGCTCTATGGTCGGTGATGGATTTGGGAACTAACCTGTCCAAGCGAGGGTGTCTAGCGGCGGCGGCATCCTCGTGACAGACTTGTGTCCTCGGGCTTCATCATTGCGACGATGTCTGCTCCAACGCCAACGCGGGGCTTGGGAGGTAGTCAAGGAGCGGATGCAGATAGTGGTCTGCATCAAGGACATCTGGAAGACGGATCGTGTGATGGGTTCGTGGTTGGTGGCTGGCAGGTGTGGTTTCCTCCTTCGGCATCTTAGTCTTGCGGGGATCTCAGATCTGGAGTTTGATGGCGTGTCCAGGGTGTTGCCCCGGTCTGATTTGTTCAACGACAATGACTTCGCCTTTGGTGAGCCACTTTGGAGGTCCGCAAAGTTGCATATCAGTGATGGAACCGCGTCGAGTTAGGGTGAGGAGGCGATCCGTCATTTTTTTTTTCTTTGGTGACTGTTGTGGTGGTGCCTGAGGAAGGTGACGGCGTTGGTGTCAAGCTCAGGAGATTCTTCGGTCTTGATTGTATTTTTTTTCTTGGCTGGTGTTCATTGTGCAAAGGCTAGCCATCTGTTGTCTTTCTAGTTTTGTCATATCGGTGTCTACATGGCTTGTGCTATGATCTTTATAATATAAATGAGACATGTATTATCATGCAAAAAAACGTTCGTCAATTTGCCTGTAAACAATAAATAAAATCGTTCGTCAATTTTAGCAAACGAGTCTATCCAGGACACGTCAATCATTCTCCAAGTGCAACTAGGTGCCGCGGGATAGCAGGGGTTAGGGCCTCTCCAACGGCAACCTGCAAATTTTCTCCCGCATCCGTCCGCGGACAGAGGGACCAGTCCATGGACACGGATGCGGGAGGCCGCCATCCAACACTGCCCGCATACATTGCAAACACTTTTTCAACAAACCGGATGAAATTCATGCAAACATGGGCGAATTTCATATAAACATGCCGAATTTCATACAAACCGGACGAAAACGTTTACATTTTGGACATATTTGAACTTAAAACGATACCGGACTAAGATAAAACTAGTCTACGGCCGGCGCCGGCGGATATCCATTCCGACGACATGGATACCCTTACTAGTCTACGGCCGGCCACGGCGGATCTCCATTGTCGTCCCCATGTCCGGCAGCCGTGAGCCCCAGAGGTATATGCTTCAGCGCAAAGGGCGGCTCACTTCCCCACCGCTCGTCGGAGTGGAACCACCGGCTGATACTTCAACCGGAGGGGAAGGGTCCCTACGCTGCATGGATGAAAGTTAGTTTTTGGGTAAGGGGACGACGGTGGCCTGCCACCGGGCAAGACACCGGCTGTGTACGCCGGCGTCGCCTCGGCGGTGGCCTTCATGGGACCCAAGCGGCGGCGGCCTCTCGTGTTCTACTTCTCCTCGATGATGGCAGCGGGCGCGGATGCGCTGGCCGCCGACTCGTCGATCTCCGTGCAGCCGGCTTCTTTTTCTGCGGGCAGCGACGATGGAGATGGGGAGCGGCGGACGGCGCGGTACGACACGGCGTCGTCCACGGCAGCGACGATGCCCGTGACACAGTGCTCCCCCCCCCCCCCCCCCCCCCGTGCCGGCCTGGAGCAACTCGCCACTCCTCCACAACCTGGCTTGGAGCGGCGAGGTGCTGAACCACGCGCCGGCTTGGAGCGACAACTTGCTCCGTGTGGCTTGGAGGTGGAGCAGCGAGCTACCTCACTCGTATCCGGCGGGCTCGGCGGGCCACCCAGCCGGCTTTTATGCCGGAGAACTGCTCTTCCTGCTCGTCGGATGCCATCGAAAGGGTGGAGAAAATGATGGAAGGAGGAGATGGGGAGCGGCGGACTTGGTGGTGCGATTCTTGCCCGGCATCTGGCCTCCTTTAAATAGAGGGCGGACGGGAGGAGATTTCCCGGCGTTGTGTCTAATGCCGGTCTGCTCGTGAACGGACGTGTGGCCGGAGTAGGTTTCTCGGCTTCCACGTGGGTTTAATGGAGGCGTTTGAATGCGGCGAGGAGGCGTCTTTAGCCGGGCGTGCAGCGGGCGGCGCCCTCGGCCGACGCGCCGCTTCAATGGCGGAGGCAGTGAGAGGTCGCATCTGCCCTGAGCCGTCTTCAACGTGCAGCGGCGCGCTCTATAGCGGCATGAATACGGGCAGCTGGCGCCGGGCGGGAATGCGCGCGGGCGAGGGAGGAGAGGGTTTGAGTGGGCCAGGGCGGTCAGAAGCGGGCGTGGGTGGTGTCCGGACGCCCGCAACCCCCCCCCCCCCCCCCCCCACACACACACACACGTTTGTCTCCGGTTTGCGGGTGAAAGTACGTCCGGACCACTCGGCGGACCGATTCAGCCCCGCGTTGGATGGCTTCCACGGTCCAGACATATGCGGGCGGTTTGCGGGTTGCCGTTGGACATGCCCTTATACGCCAGCTCTATGAAGCTGTCCAAAGAATGAACGTCAATCAAACATACAAACAAAGTGATGATTAACAAAAGGGGTCAACAAACCAAATTAACAACACTACATTATACACGCATTCAGGTATAAACGTTACACAAAACTGCTAAAACAAACTTAAAACATGTATAAACAGCAGTAAAATGTACAATGATAGAATTTCCAACCCCCCTTGAACATTTGCACAATGATGTTCCCTCTCGCCGGTAGCCATTCCCGGCCCTCTCTTTCTTTTTGCGCTGATTTCAATCAGTGTTTCTTCTTTTCTTTTCTGTTTGTAACACCCTCCCGCTTTATCAATGAAAAACAGCACCAAGCTGTATTTTCATCAAAAAAATGGATTAGTAAAAGGGACGTACCGCTGTAATCAAACAGTAAAGGAGAGCCAGGCCTCAATTTCTTTCTTTAACGTTGTTTTTTAATGTCTCCATTGGCGTGCTGGAATTGGATTTGGTATTCTCTGACCTGTAATTTAGATGTTTTGATGGTTCACACAGGATTGACATGTAGAAATGGGATCAAAATACCAGGCCGTTTTCGGTGGCACGCAAAGCTCTCGCCAGCAATACAGAGGGTTCCCGATCCGACACGGAGAGGGCCCCTAGGTATATGTGCCTCTTTGTGTCCTATGATAAAGCTAGGGGAAAAGGTGAGCTGGGCCTAGCCCAAGTTGGTACTCGGAAATGAGTTAGTGAATGGTGGGCTAGACGGGGTAGCCCACTTAAAAAAAAATTGGGCCAATACTCAATGTCGGTCGACGGATCGGTTGCCCAGATCGGTCACCTCCTCCTTCGTTCGATCCCGCGCAATGTGACTGTCTGATTTGTCGATTCCTTCGTCCCCTCCGCACACGAACGAAAAAGGGAGAAAGAAAAGAAAGAGTAGCTCCCCAGCTCGCCGGCTCGTGCCGTTGCACCCCGCCCACACTGTTGGACCATCGGTGCGCCGCACACCACCTCGTTGTCGACGGCACTCGCAGCCTCACTGTCACCGTCGAAGCACCACCCGTCGCGGTTTCAGCATGGCATGCTCGCGGTCGCAGCCCCTCGCCGTTGCCGGTTGCAGCCTCACTGTTAGCGCCACCATCACTGAGTATTGTCCTATTGCTGAAGTTCTTTACATTGCAAGAGAACTTTCGCATGAATCCATCTGAAAAATTTCAGCTTGTATTACGAATTTCTGCTTTCGTTTTTTCATTAAACATGGTGGCTTGAGGCTACACTACTACTAAAAGAACATGTAAATCAAGGCTACCCAGCTAGAGCTTGCTCACTGAATTGTCAAACAAACACCTAACAAACAAGTTGTGAAAATATTTCTCTCTACAGACCCAATGAAAACTCATATGGCCAATCTAAATAGGTTTTAACACAGGTAATAAACGGCCGTTTGTTCAGTGAGCCAACTAATCCAAATAACAAAGTTTAGTTTCATCCTCTTTATGTATATTCAAGTACGATTGATGTATTTCTTTATACAGGTTCTTGCTAATACTGGATATAAACGCTAGCTTATAAATGCATGAACGATGGTAATAACTTTTTTTAATTTTAGGGACATGACAATACTCACCTTTAGTTTCGTCCTAATGCTCAACGAATTAATGTTCAAACAGCTGCCATATATGATCCGTTTGAACTCTTGTCCCTGTAAACGCAAAAGACTAAAATAGACACTTTGCACAGGTGGAAGAGCATATGGAAAACATCATGACTTAGTACGCATGGAACAGCAAAGCATAACTTCTTGTAGTGGAGTGATTCTGTGAGTTGAGTTCATCTCATTCAGGGTCTGGGATTTCCCTAAGCAAACTATTACGTACTACTCTGCCGTAACATCTTCAACATCACTGAACGGATCCATCCATCTCTTGGGTTTTCTCCAACAAGCGCTCACGGCTTAACGGTTCATCGGCGAATGGACCTAATTCCATTGGCCAAAGAGAATCGTCGAAGTGTGAGATTTATTCGCCTTTTGAAATAATTGTAAGAACCCTGTGTAAATGAGCCATAGTGATCTTCATATTAATGCTAAGCTACTTTGTTTTGCAAAAAATGAACACAGTGAAATCATATCTCATTTCAAACTCCTTCACTGAATTCAATTACCATTTGCAAGTGAAATTTAAAATTTCACAAACATGGTTGCAAAATATTCCATCATTTAACAAATATTCCATAACAATTATTTGTTAAGGAAAACAACATCACTTATTTGCTTAATTGGGATCTAGCAATTAAAACAGTGCCAAATCAGCATATTTAAATGCTTTTCCATTTATGCAAAATTCAAACAACTTCAAACCCCTCGCAAACTTTTTGTGGCAGTGCCAAATAATGCAAGGAATTTATGTGGCCTAGTCCCACATTTTTCTAAAGTCATTTGGTAGCCCAAATATTTTCCCAGTTGTCTCTGTTTTTAATTAAAAGATAAAACAGAAAAACAGAAAAAAAGGAGAAGGGCATACCTGGCTTCTGGTCCGTAGCTACAGTGCGGCCCAGCCCACCAGGGCCTCCCCTACCTGCTCCCGTCGTCGTGACACCGTCGCCATGGCCAGAGCTCGACGGCTCCGGCCGCTGGCTGCCACGGCGATGAGTGGTTGGCCGAGGGGATAAGGCCGACCCCCCCCCTCGAGCCCCTGGACGCCTCCAGCCGCTCTCTCCCCCTCTCCTCGCTCCTCCCTTCTCCTCCTTCCTCGGCCGACGCTGTCGTCGCCGCAACCCCGTCGTCCCCGTGGACTCCGGCGTCCTCGTGTCTGGGAGGTGCGCCGCCGTCCGCCACATCCTCTACGCCTACGGACGCGAGCCGGGAGGCACCCCAGTGCCGGATCGAGCATCGTCTTCAACCTCGGGAGCCGCCGCCGTTCTTCGTCGATTCCGGCCAGCTGCTGCTACTAAGCCGCCCGCCGAGCCGTCGTGTGCTCCTCTGGTGAGCACCACGTCAAAAGCCCCCTCCCCTACGCTCGAATCCATGCTCGCTATTGCTGCTGCCATAGTGGCCGGAGCTCAGCTCCGCCGCGCGGCTCACTGCCGTCGCCGTCGTTGTTGTTGTGGCCATCTGAGCGCGTCAACGTGCTCAGGGAAGCTCCCTGGTGCCGCTCGTGCCCTCCGTTAGACCTGCCGAGCCCCGTAGCTGCTAGCCCGACCTCACCCGATTCCGGCCGTCCGCCCCGCTAGTCGCCGCCGTCGCTGCAGGCCCTCTCCGGCGACACCATCGCCACCACTAGACGCGGCGTGGAACGGCCGTTCCAACGCGACCAGCCGCGCGCAAAATGATCGCCCGTAGCGTTTTTCCGGCGAGATCCCGAGCCGCTCCGTCGCGGAAATGGTCACCGGAGCTCCTCCGGCGCCGCCCGCCGACGTGGCATGGCCTGGGGCCCACCCTGGGTCACTGCCGGTGGGCCCCGTGGCCCCAGTTGACTACGTTGACCGTGGTCAACGTGCTGACTGTGCACCGCTGACTCTGACATGTGGGTCCCGCGTGTCTGTTTGTTTAATTAGTACTAATCTGCTGCTAATCACACTGACAGTGTGACCCCACCGCTAGTTTTATTAGTCTAACCAGTTTAGTTAGTTTCTGTGTCGCTGACACCCTGACCCCACCTGCCAGTTTGACCAGTCAACAGTCAACTTAGTTGACTACTGACTGGGTGGTTGACTAAGTCAACTGGACCCCTGGCCCCACCTGTCATCCATTGTGGCTAGCCCACAGTGGGTGTAAATGGTCCTAGCACTGTGCATTTTTCGAATTAAGTAATTCCAGGGTTTTTAGAAAATGTTTAAAACTTTAGAAATTCGTAGAAATTCAACCGTAAGTCAGATGAAAATGTTTTCTATATGAAAGTTGATAAGAAAAATCTAACGAATCCGTTTATGTCATCTGCATGCATGTTAGAATCCTATAAGTAGGAGAACCTGTAACTTTAGGCCTGTTTCTGGCAGATGAATAGTGTCTGACTACCGGTTAATAATTCCAAGTTAGTTCCTAAATTGTTTAAAATGGTTTAGAGATGCACTAGGTCACCCATGCATTGCATTTTGCCATGTCATGCTCTGTGATTGCATTTGTATGCTTTGTATTTTTTTTGTTTCCTCCCCCTCTTCTCTTCGGTAGACCCCGAGACTGACGTGGCCCCCGAGTACGACTATGTCGCAGACGCCCAGCCTCTTTCAGCAGAGCTTTCAGGCAAGCAAAACCCCCTTGATCATTCCTATATTTCCCATTCTTTCTCTCCCATGCTTGCATTAGATTTTGCTACTGTTATTCGATAGCTCCTATTCTGATGCATAGCCTGATTTTGTAACCTACTGTTGATACTTTACCTGTTGTCCTATATGCTTAGTATAGGCTGGTTAGTGATCCATCAGAGGCCCTACACCCTTGTCCGTGTTGCCAGGCTTTACTACCGGAAGATTCGATCAAGGTGATCGACGTGCAGAGACCGACACATCACCGCACCCCCCTTTACTTGTACGACTCTGCAGAGCTACTATCGAGTGCCGAGGGTGATACCTCTTACCTCACTCCTGATGTTACCTCTGTAGTGTAGCTAATCGGTTGTGGATTATCGAGGGTGATTCCTCTTTCACCACCACCGATGATGACTCTGTCGTGCAATCCCTCAAGTGTGAACCCATCGAGGGTGAATCCTCCAAGTTCACCTTGACGGATACATCGAGTGGGAGTCCATCGTGGGTGATTCCTCAGACTTCCCCCTTGATGATAAAAATACACGGTTACCTTTAACTGTTGCCCCTTTTTTAACTGTTACTGCGGGACTGAAGGGACAGGCGGTACCACCCCGGTAGAGGTGGACCTGAGTTCCCTACAGTCTCTTAATAAGTCGGGTTGACCAGGAGGGTACCCGCGAGATAATGACGCGGCACGTCCGGGCAGGCAGACCGCCCTAGAGAGGGATGGGCCTGGCCCTTGTCGTAAGTCCGCGAGACGGGGCGACAGGATCACTGATCGTCTCCGCGAGCTCCCAATACACTAAAGATTTGGATATGTGATCCGAGTAGGCCTCTGGCCTTTTCGCACTAACCACCACGCGGGATAAGTTATGGGCACTCGGCGTCGTACGATTCTCCCGAAAGCTCTGTCAGACGTCCAGTGCAGCATTGCGGCACGGCTGGGCCGGCGCCATCCAGGACAGAGGTGGTGCCTAGATTCGCCCTGCGCGCAACGACCCGGAGTGCTTAGGACGATTGGCCCATGACCCCTTCGCACTTAGGATGTAGACCGTCGGGGACCTCTCTGCGGAGCCTAGGTAGGACTATGTCGTGTTGATTAGCCGAGGCCGGGCATGACCAGGAAAAGTGTGTCCGGCCAGAGTTAATCGAGCGTGTTGGGTAAGTTGGTGCACCTCTGGAGGGAAGTTATCTATTCGAATAGCCGTGTCCACGGTAACAAGACGCTCGGAGTTGTATCCCGATCTACTACAACTAGAACTGGATACATGTGACACTAAACTGATATGATGGCTCCGGGATCGCTTCCTCGCGGGGTAGACGAGGAAGGATCTCTGGGCGTTACTAATATATATTTGTTACTACATGTTATCTTATTCTACTCTCTTCTGTTGCTGCAAGACGCTGCAAGATGCTAGTCTTCGATAGGCTAGGCCTTCTATCTATTCTGGCATTTCTGCAGTCTAGTCCACAGATACAGCCCCTTCATTTGATACCGATGCATAAATAGAATAGTTCTGATGTAAGTCTTGCGAGTACTTTGGATGAGTACTCACTATTGCTTTGCTACCCTTTTTCCCCATACTCGATTGCTGCGATCAGATGACGGAGCCCAGGAGCCGGAGATCCTCGATGGTGCCTACTACTACGTGGAGACAGACGACCAGGAGTAGTTTTGGAGGCTCCCAGGCAGAAGGCATGCGCCTCTTCGATCTAGATGTCGTTGTTTTGCTCAGCCTTCTTAAGGCAACCTTGTCTAATTATGTCTGTACTCAGATACTGAAGCTTTCACTGACTCTTGTATTCGAGCCCTCGAGGCCCCTAGCTTGTAATATAAAGCTTGTATTATTTTATTTTGTGTCTAGAGTTGTGTTGTGATATCTTCCCTTGAGTCCCTGGGCTTGATCATGCGCATTTGCGTGTATGATTAGTGCACGGTCGAGTCGGGGCCATCACAAGTTGGCATTAGAGCCGACTGCCTGTAGGTAGCCCCCTTTCCAACTCCTTGGCTGAAGTTGAGTCTAGTCTCCAAAACTGTTTTGCTAACCCTGTTGTGTGGCTTACGGGCCCACATCGCCAATGGTTGGGTTTAGGATCTTTTATTCCTCTTCCTTACTCTGGGACTCTGATCTCTCTTTTATTCAAGTTAAAGTTTTGCTAACACTAACATTAGGTTCTCGTGTTCACATCCATCCGTAGAGCTGGATTGTCTGCAATTATTCCTTTCCATGTATATCTTACGCTTCTCACACTGTCATTTGACGTCTCTCACTCCTTTCTTTTAGATGCGTCCCGCAAGACAGCTTGTACGCCAGACTTGGGCTCTTGATGCGACTGGGTTCCCTGCTATACTGGTCGCTCTCTTGACCAAGCTGGGATATCGCTGGTACCCCGAGTACACTGTTTACGAGGATTACCGCGAGTTCAACCAGGAGCAGTACCAGGCGGTGGTCCGTATCTTTGATCGGCAGAACATGTCCATTACTGAGTTGCACACCTTTTACGGTGTTGGAGTGACTGTTGATATGGCAGTCCATGATGCTGCCTATGCTGCTATCGTCCGTCTCCGTGGAGAGCACACCCGCTTGCAGGATACTAGGTTTAGATATATCCCGTATACCACTGCTACAGAGGAGAGTGGTTACTACACTGCTGTTTGTACACCTTACGTGCGACGTCGTTACGACCCGCAGGTTTTGGTTCAGTACATAGAGGCTCTGGATCGCACTGCTCGAGCTCTTGCTGTTGAGTTGTTCGCTACTTGTGCTCGTCTTTACGACGCTCTGACACAGTTGCTGCCAGCAGTCAGTGCACGGATGCACCCAGAGCATATCCTTTACTCGCGCAGGACGAAGATGCCACCAGGTCTTCAGTGGCCTGCTGTGACAGGTCCTATCCCTCCACGTGGTCCTCTTCTTCCAGTTCGGGACCAGGTTCTGCACCAGAGTGTTCACGGAGCGCAGGATCCTTACATCGAGGGCACCCTGCGTCGTCACTTGCAGTTGCCTGGCTTCAGTGGTTTTCTCCGACGTTGATGTAGCTATCGCTATGTCCCGTTGTTGCATCCCTCCACCGCGTGCCTGCGTGCCGCCTAGTGTGTCTAGCTTTTCCTTTCCGCATCTTGTAACTCGGGCTTGCAACCGACTCTATGTATGGATCTATATGTCATGTTTGACTATTGAGATGTATCTATTGCACCTTCTTAATTGTGCATGTTACTTCATGAATTATTCCATACATCTGCAATTGCTTATTGCTAAACTGCCCCCTATTATTCTTAGTAGGATGGTTAGACCCGCAGGTCGTGGTCGTGGTGCCAATCATCCACCACCGCCCGACTATATGGCTGGAATGATGCAACAATTTGAACTGAATCGTCAATTCATGCAAGGGATTATGGATCAGTTCCCTCGTCCAAATGCTAACCAGCGGCCTTTCCCAATAAGTCTGCAAGACTTTGTTCGCCTCAACCCGGCTATATTCCGCAACTCAGTTCAACCTCTTGATGCTGACGACTGGCTCCGTGACATCACTTATGAGATGGAGTCAGCCAATGTTGCCCCTGACAGCTATGTCACCGTTGCATCCTACTTCCTGAAGGGTCCCGCTGCTCAATGGTGGGACAGCCACAGATGCACACTGCCAGTTGGAACAATCATCACCCGGCTGGAATTCCAAGCTGCTTTCCGTGCCCGCTACATTCCTCAGGGAATCATGGACCGGAAGAAACGTGAGTTCCGCAACCTCACCCAGGGCAGTAAGACTATCGATGTTTATCAGCGGGAGTTCCTTGAATTGTCTCGCTATGCTGAGGAAGACATTGCTACTGATGCCCGCAGACAGGAGAAGTTCCGTGAAGGGCTCAACCTAGATATTAAGCTCGCGCTCCTTGTCCAACACTTCACTAACTTCGCCACCTTGGTGAATAAGGCCATTCAAGTTAAGACTGGACTGAAGGAACACAAGGACACTCTCAAGCGCACTCGTGACGCGGGCTCATCTTCGGGCTCGTCATCGCAGAAGCGTCGTATCTGGATTCCTCACAGCGTGTACCGCCCAGCTGCACCTGCTCCAAGGCCGTCTTATGTTGCACCTCATCTGCCTCCTCCACCACCGAGGCAGCCAAGACCTCAGGCTCCACTTCTTCGAGCTCCTGCTCCCCGTCCCAATGACGGGTTGTGTTTCACGTGTGGTCGTCCAGGTCATTGTGCTAAAGATTGCCACCAGAATCAGAATCAGCTTGCACTCCCTTCTATTGGCCGTGGTAACAACCAGCCCCGCAACAACAATGCCAGACCTTCTTATGGTCGTGGTCAGGCTTATCATGTTGATATGACTGAAGCTCCAGACCAACCATCTACTGCGATGGGTACTCTTCTTGTTAATTTAGTACCAGCTTCTGTTTTATTTGATTCAGGAGCATCGCATTCATTCTTATCAGCAGATTTTGCATACATGCATGACATTAAATGTGGCGAGTTGCACCATCCGATAGTGGTAAACACCCCCGCGGGCCAATGTCAAGCCTCCTTGTTCAGCCCCGATGTCACCATTGAGATTGAAGGGTTGGAACTTTATGCATATCCCATTATTTTGGAGTCTTCTAAAATTGACCTCATTCTGGGTATGGATTGGTTGAAGGCTCATACTGCTTCAATCGATTGTGCCACTAAAGTCGTCCAACTCCTGCATCCTTCGGATGAGGTAGTAAACTACCATGCTTATCTTATACGAGATGCCGAAGCCCAAATTTATTCCCTGAATGCTTTGAATGCTTCTCCTCTTGAGGGAATCGAAAACGTTACAGTCATTCGCGACTTCCAAGATGTTTTCCCAGAAGAACTTCCAGGAGTACCCCCTGTTAGAGCTGTCAAGTTCGTCATCGACTTGAAACCAGGCATTACTCCTATTGCGAAGCGTCCTTACAAGATGCCGCCACAGTTCCCTCACATCCACGATGTCTTTCATGTGTCGCAACTTCGTCGTTGCTTCAAGGATCCGCATCGTGCAGTGGATCATGAAATGCTCGAATTGCAAGATGATCTCTCTTATAAGGAGCATCCAATCCGCATTCTTGATCAAGCTGAACGTCGAACCCGTCAGAAGGTAATCAAGTTCCTTAAAGTGCAGTGATCGAATCACACTGAAGGTGAAGCCACTTGGGAATGTGAAGATTGCCTACAGTAAGAATACCCCGACCTTTTCCCTTCTACCTCCTGAATTCTCGGGGCGAGAATTTCTATTAGAGGAGGAGAATTGTAACACCCCTATGTAAATGAGCCACAGTGATCTTCATATTAATGCTAAGCTACTTTGTTTTGCAAAAAATGATCACAGTGAAATCATATCTCATTTCAAACTCCTTCACTGAATGCAATTACCATTTGCAAGTGAAATTTAAAGTTTCACAAACATGGTTGCAAAATAGTCCATCATTTAGCAAATATTCCATAACAATTATTTGTTAAGTAAAACAACATCACTTATTTGCTTAATTGGGATCTAGCAATTAAAACAGTGCCAAATCAGCATATTTAAATGCTTTTCCATTTATGCAAAATTCAAACAACTTCAAACCCCTCCCAAACTTTTTGTGGCAGTGCCAAATAATGCAAGGAATTTATGTGGCCTAGTCCCACATTTTTCTAAAGTCATTTGGTAGCCCAAATATTTTCCTAACTGTCTCTGTTTTTAATTAAAAGATAAAATAGAAAAACAGAAAAAAGGAGAAGGGCATACCTGGCCTCTGGCCCGTAGCTACAGTGCAGCCCAGCCCACCAGGGCCTCCCCTACCTACTCCCGTCGCCGTGTCACCGTCGCCATGGCCAGAGCTCGACGGCTCCGGCCGCTGGTTGCCACGGCAATGAGTGGTTGGCCAAGGGGATAAGGCCGAGCCCCCCCCCCCCCCACCCTCGAGCCCCTGGACGCCTCTGATACGTCTCCAATATATCTATAATTTATGAAGTATTCATGCCATGTTTATTATAGTTTTGTATGATTTTAGTGCACTTTTATATGGCTTTTATATTATTTTTATGGACTAACATATTGACCTAGTGCCCAGTGCGAGTTGTTGTTTTCTGCTTGTTTTTGGTTTTCCAGAAAATCTATATCAAATGAAGTCCAAATGCAGCGAAACTTTTTGACGATTTTTTCTGGAACATAACAGACACTAGAAGCTTCGGGAGGTGGCCAGAAGACCCACAGGGGCCCCACGAGCCACCAGGGCGTGCCACCCCCCCAGGCGCGCCCTGGTGCCTCGTGGGCCCCCTGTGGCCCTTCTTCGCGTGATTCCAACGCCAAAAAATCATATATATGCAGAAACCCCTAAAAGTTAACCTAGATGAGTTTTTACGCCACCGCAAGCCTCTGTACCTCCATGAGCTAATCTACAGCCCTTTTCCGGCACCTTGCCGGAGGGGGGAATCATCACCGGAGGCCATCTTCATCATCCCGGCGGTCTCCATGACGAGGAGGGAGTAATTCACCCTCGGGGCTGAGGGTATGTACTAGTAGCTATGTGTTTGATCTCTCTCTCTCGTGTTCTTGATATGGCACGACCTTGATGTATCGCGAGCTTCGTTAATATAGTTGGATCATATGGTGTTTCTTCCCTCTCTATCTTTGTTGTGATGAATTGAATCTTTTTCCTTTGAGGTTTCGTTATTGTCGGATTGAATATTCAGATTTGAGAACACTTGATGTATGTCTTGCATATGAATACCCATGGTGACAATGGGGTATTATATTGATTCACTTGATATATGTTTTGGCACTCAACTTGCGGATTCCCGCAGTGACATTGGGGTAATCTATGCATATGGGTTGATGCACGTTTTCATTATCTTTTCTCCGATAGAAACTTTGGGGTGCTCCTTGGAGTTCTTTGTGTGGATTGAATATTATGATTATGAAGTTGTTTGATGCATATCGTATAATCAACTCACGGATACTTGTGGTGACATTGGAGTATCTAGGTGACATTAGAGTTGGTTGATGTGTATCATATGGTGTTATTTTAGTACGAACTCTAGGGCTGTTTGTGACACCTATAGGAATAGCTCAATAGATCAATTGGAAAGGATAACTTTGAGGTGGTTTCGTACCCTACAAACAATTTCTATCTTATGTTCTCCGCTAATAGGAACTTGGGAGTGATTCTTTATTGCACGTTGAGGTATGGTTATATGATCCAGTTATATTAGCATTGTTGAGAGATTGCACTAGCGAAAGTATGAACCCTAGGCCTTGTTTTTAAGCATTGCAATACCGTTTGTGCTCACTTTTGTTACTTGCTACCTTGCTGTTTTTATATTTTCAGATTACAAAAACCTATATCTACTATACATACTACACTTTTATCACCATCACTTCGCCGAACTAGTGCACCTATACAATTTACCATTGTATTGGGTGTGTTGGGGACACAAGAGATTTCTTGTATTTGGTTGCAGGGTTGTTTGAGAGATACCATCTTCAACCTATGCCTCCCACGGATTGATAAACCTTAGGTCATCCACTTGAGGGAAAATTGCTACTGTCCTACAAAACTCTGCGCTTGGAGGCCCAACACGAGTCTACAAGAATAAGTTGTGTAGTAGACATCAGCCTCCAGCCGCTCTCTCCCCCTCTCCTCGCTCCTCCCTTCTCCTCCTTCCTCGGCCGATGTTGTCATCGCCGCAACCCCGTCGTCCCCGTGGACTACGGCGTCCCCGTGCCCGCTGCTCATGTCTGGGAGGTGCGCCGCCATCCGCCACATCCTCTACGCCTACGGACGCGAGCCGGGAGGCACCCAGTGCCTTATCGAGCATTGTCTTCAACCTCAGGAGCCGCCGTCATTCTTCGTCGATTCCGGCCAGCTGCTACTACTAAACCTCCCGCCCAGCCGTCGTGTGCTCCTCTGGTGAGCACCACGTCAAAAGCCCCCTCCCCTACGCTCGAATCCATGCTCGCTACTGCTGCTGCCATAGTGGCCGGAGCTCAGATCCGCCGCGCCGCTCACTATCGTCGCTGCCGTTGTTGTCGTGCCCATCTGAGCGCGTCAACGTGCTCAGGGAAGCTCCCTGGTGCCGCCCGTGCCCTCTGTTAGACCTGCCGAGGCTCGTTGCTGCTAGCTCGACCTCACCCGATTCCGACCGTCCACCCCGCTAGTCGCCGCTGTCGCTGCAGGCCCTCTCCGGCGACACCACCGCCACCACTACACGCGGCGTGGAACGGCCGTTCCAACGCGACCAACCGCGCACAAAATGATCGCCCGTAGCGTTTTTACAGCGAGATCCCGAGCCGCTCCGCCACGGAAATGGTTGCCGGAGCTCCTCCGGCGCCACCCGCCGACGTGGCATGGCCTGGGGCCCACCCTGGGTCACTTCCTGTGGGCCCCGTTGCCCCAGTTGACTGCGTTGACCGTGGTCAACGTGCTGACTGTGCACCGCTGACTCTGACATGTGGGTCCCGCGTGTCAGTTTGTTTAATTAGTATTAATCTGCTGCTAATCACACTGACAGTGTGGCCCCACCGCTAGTTTAATTAGTCTAACCAGTTTAGTTAGTTTCTGTGTCGTTGACACCCTGACCCCACCTGCCAGTTTGGCCAGTCAACAGTCAACTTAGTTGACTGCTGACTGGGTGGTTGACTAACTCAACTGGGCCCCTGGCCCCACCTGCCATCCACTGTGGCTAGCCCATAGTGGGTGTAAATGGTCCCAGTACTGTGCATTTTTCGAATTAAGTAATTCCAGGATTTTTAGAAAATGTTTAAAACTTTAGAAATTCGTAGAAATTCAACCGTAAGTCAAATGAAAATGTTTTCTATATGAAAGTTGATCAGAAAAATCTAATGATTCTGTTTATGTCATCTGCATGCATGTTATAATCCTATAAGTAGGAGAACCTGTAACTTTAGGCCTGTTTCTGGTAGATGAATAGTGTCTGACTACCGGTTAATAATTCCAAGTTAATTCCTAAATTGTTTAAAATGGTTTAGAGATGCATTAGGTCACCCATGCATTGCATTTTGCCATGTCATGCTCTGTGATTGCATTTGTATGATTTGTATTTATTTGTTTCCTACCCCTCTTCTCTCTGGTAGATCCCGAGACTAACGGCCCCCGAGTACGACTACGTCGCAGACGCCCAGCCTCTTTCAGCAGAGCTTCCAGGCAAGCAAAACCCCCTTGATCATTCCTATATCGCCCATTCTTTCTCTCCCATGCTTGCATTAGATTTTGCTACTATTATTCGATAGCTCCTATTCTGATGCATAGACTGATTTTGTAACCTACTGTTGATACTTTACCTGTTGTCCTATATGCTTAGTATAGGCTGGTTAGTGATCCATCAGAGGCCCTACACCCTTGTTCGTGTTGCCAGGCTTTACTATCGGAAGATTCGATCAAGGTGATCGACGTGCAGAGACCGACACATCACCGCACCCCCCCCCCCTTAGTTGTACGACTCTGCACAGCTACTATCGAGTGCCGAGGGTGATACCTCTTACCTCACTCCTGATGTTACCTCTGTAGTGTAGCTAATCGGTTGTGGATTATCGAGGGTGATTCCTCTTTCACCACCTCCGATGATGACTCTATCGTGCAACCCCTTGATACGTCTCCAACGTATCTATAATTTATGTAGTATTCATGTCATGTTTATTATAGTTTTGTATGATTTTGGTGCACTTTTATATGGATTTTATATAATTTTCATGGACTAACATATTGACCTAGTGCCTAGTGCCAGTTGCTGTTTTCTGCTTGTTTTTGGTTTTCTAGAAAATCCATATCAAATGAAGTCCAAATGCAGCGAAATTTTTGATATTTTTTTCTGGAAGGAAACAGACCCAGGAAACTTTGGGGGAGCAGCAGAAGACCCATAGGGGCCCCACACCTAGGCGCGCAACCCACCCCCCAGGCACGCCATGGTGCCTCGTGGGCCCCCTGTGGCCCTTCTTCGCGTGATTCCAACGCCAAAAATTCTTATAAATACCAAAAACCCCCGAAATAACCCTAGAACTTCGACTCCGCCGCTGCAAGCCTCTGTACCTCCACGATCTCATCTACAGCTCTTTTCCGGCACCCTGCCGGAGGGGGGAATCATCACCGGAGGCCATCTTCATCATCTCGGCCGTCTCCATGACGAGGAGGGAGTAGTTCACCCTCGGGGCTGAGGGTATGTACTAGTAGCTATGTGTTTAATCTCTCTCTCATGTTCTTGATTTGGCACGATCTTGATGTACCGCGAGCTTTGTTAATATAGTTGGATCATATGGTGTTTCTCCCTCTCTATCTTGTTGTGATGAATTGAGTTTTTACCTTTGAGGTTTCACTATTATCGGATTGAATACTTTTATGGATTTGAGAACACTTGCTGTATGTCTTGCATATGAATACCCGTGGTGACAATGGGGTATTATATTGATTCACTTGATGTATGTTTTGGTACTCAACTCACGGATTCCCGAGGTGACATTGGGGTAATCTATGCATAGGGGTTGATGCACGTTTTTTTCCTACTTTCTCCGGTAGAAATCTTGGGGCACTCTTTGAAGTTCTTTGTGTTGGATTGAATGTTATGAATCTGAAGTTGTTTGATGCATATCGTATAATCAACTCATGGATACTCGTGGTGACATTGGAGTATCTAGGTGACATTAGGGTTGGTTGATGTGTATCATATGGTGTTATTTTAGTACGAACTCTTGGGCTATTTGTGACACATATGGGAATAGCTTGATAGATTGATCGGAAAGGATAACTTTGAGGTGGTTTCGTACCCTACAAACAATTTCATCTTATGTTCTCCGCTTGATAAGAACTTTGGAGTGATTCTTTGTCGCACGTTGAGGGATTGTTATATGATCCAATTATGTTAGCATTGTTGAGAGATTGCACTAGTGAAAGTATGAACCCTAGGCCTTGTTTCTAAGCATTGCAATATCGTTTGTGCTCCGTTTTATCACTTGCTACCTTGCTGTTTTTTATTTTCAGATTACAAAAACCTATATCTACTATCCATACTACACTTGTATCACCATTTCTTCGCCGAACTAGTGCACCTATACAATTTACCATTGTATTGGGTGTGTTGGGGACACAAGAGATTTCTTGTATTTGGTTGCAGGGTTGTTTGAGAGAGATCTTCTTCATCCTACGCCTCCCACGGATTGATAAACCTTAGGTCATCCACATGAGGGAAAATTGCTACTGTCCTACAAAACTTTGTGCTTGGAGGCCCAACACAAGTCTACAAGAATAAGTTGTGTAGTAGACATCAAGCTCTTTTCTGGTGCCGTTGCCGGGGAGGTGAGTGCTTGAAGGTATATCTTTAGATCTTGCAATTGAATCTTTTAGTTTCTTGTTTTAACACTAGTTTGGTTCATAAAAGAAAACTACAAAAAATATGGAATTGAGGTTGCCTCATATTATTCGTCTTTACAATGTTTTTCTTGAAAATGATGGAGCGGAAAATTGTGCTCAATTGATAGAAGAAGAATTCAATAAAATGTTTGGCAATGCTAGTGATATGCAAAGCCATAAGCTTGGGGATGCTATGTTTGATGAAGATGATATTTTTAGTCCCCCGAGTTTTGATGAGAAAATTTATTATGATGAAAGCATGCCTCCTATTTATGATGATTATATTGATAAAAGTGGATTTGGTGAGGCCATGACTTTATTTAATGATGATTTCACTATTTTGGAAGAGGTTTCAATTGATTATGACAACAAAGTTGCTATCTATGATGATTATTGTGATGACATGTATGCTATAAAGAATAATGATAACTATGAAACTTGTCATCATGATTTTAATGTTCAATTTGATTATGTCAATGAAGTATCTCATGATAGTTATTTTGCTGAGTTTGCTCCCATTATTATGAATGAGAAGAAAATTGCTTATGTGGGGAGTAATGAAAATTCTATACTTGTGAATAATGAAAAGAATGCTTTATGTGATAGTTATATTGTTGAATTCATTCATGATGCTACTGAAAATTATTATGAGAGAGGATCATATGCCTTTAGGTGTTGCAATAATATCAAGTTTCCTCTCTATGTGTTGAAAGTTTTGAAGTTGCACTTGTTTTGCCTTCCTATGCTAGTTGATTCTTGCTCCCATAAATTGTTTGCTCACAAAATCCCTATGCATAGGAAGTGGGTTAGGCTTAATTGTGCTTGCCATATGTTTCATGATCCTCTATTTGTGTTTCAATTCTTTACTTGTATGCGAGCATCACTGAAATCATCATGCCTAGCTAAAAAGGCATTAAAGAAAAGCGCTTGTTGGGAGACAACCCAACACTTATACCTACTGTTTTTGTATATTCACATGATTAATCTACTGTGGTAATCATGTTTTATATGTTTTCTTTCAATAATGTGCCAAGTAAAGTCTTTGGGATAGTGTGGATGCTTGTTGATTTGATTCTGTGAAAAAACAGAAACTTTTGCGTCCAGTGCTGGAATTTCTATTCTGTACTGGAGCGTGAGAAAATTCTGAAATTTTTACATAGTATTGGGTTAAAAATTGTATACTTTTTCCTAATTGTTCAGAATTTTTGGAGGAACATAAGTATGGTTTTTAAATCGCTCACTACATGCTATTCTGTTTTTGACAGATTCTGTTTTTAGTGCATAGTTTGCTTGTTTTAGTGTTTCCATAGCTTATATTGAGTAATATAAATTGTGGAAATGATAGAATACAGTAGGAATTATGTGATAACAATTATGAAACTTGTCTTGACACTTGACAGTACCTAAGTGGATGATTTATTTCTATCATACTAACCTATCTCACAAGATCCGTTAAGTTTTATGTGATTGAAGTTTTCAAGTTTTGGGTGAGATATCGATATGAGGAGAATAAGGAGTGGCAATACCCTAAGCTTGGGGATTCCCAAGGCACCCCAAGGTAATACTCAAGGAAGACTTAAGCGTCTAAGCTTGGGGATGCCCCGAAAGGCATCCCCTCTTTCGTCTTCAACATTATCGGTAACCTTACTTCGAGCTATATTTTTATTCGTCACATGATATGTGTTTTGCTTGGAGCATCATTTTATTTTGTTGATATTTGCTTGCTGTTATCAATAATCATGTTTTGTATCTTTTAGTTCAATAAAATGCCAATTATAGCCTTTACCATGCTCAATTTGCAAGTTCATGTGTTGTTGTTTGAAAACAGAAAGTATTCTGTTATGTCCAGAATATTCCTGAATAGTCAGAACATGATAAAAATCTGAAATTTTTACAATGTAAGCATGCATGAGTTCTCTTTCACGTGGTAATTTTTCAGAATTTTTGGAGTTAGGGAAGTATGAATTCTTATTCACCCTTTACAAACTGTTCTGTTTAGACAGATTTCGGTTATAGTTGCATTATTTGCATATGTTGCTTGTTTAATGTTTCTATTTGTGGATATGAGTATTAAATATGCAGAGGCATTTAGTATGCAATGTTCAATTATAATTTTAGTGATTTTTTACAGTAGAGAATGTTAAGGTTTTGAGTTGATTTATACTAACTTATCTCATGAGTTCTTGTTGAGTTTTGTGTGGATGAAGTTTTTAAGATTTAGGAGAAGCCATGATATGAGAGGAATTAAGGAGACACAAGAGCTCAAGCTTGGGGATTCCCAAGGCATCCCAAATT
Source organism: Elymus sibiricus (assembly GCA_039707655.1). Lineage (NCBI taxonomy): Eukaryota > Viridiplantae > Streptophyta > Magnoliopsida > Poales > Poaceae > Elymus > Elymus sibiricus. The sequence continues at coordinate 127,820,779 of CM077666.1, read as the reverse complement.
AATATTTCAAGAATTCTCAAGTATCTAAGCTTGGGGATGCCCCGGTAGGCATCCCACCTTTCTTCATCAACAATTATCGGTTAGTTTTGGTTGAGCCTAAGTTTTTGCTTCTTCACATGATATGTGCTATTCTTGGAATGTCTTTTTATTTTGTTTTCTTTGCTGTTTGAATAAAATACTTAAGACCTGAAATTTTAAATGAGAGAGAGTCCTCACATAGCTACCTATTTACTTAACTACTCATTTGGTCTTCACTTATATCTTTTTGGAGTAGTTTGTCATTTACTCTTGTTCTTCACTTATATCCTATGAGTAAATTGTTGAATGAATTGAATATCATAAAGTTGAAATTATATGTGCTTCATATGCTTGTATCATGTCTAGTAGTAGTTTCACATTTGGGTTAGAAAGTGAAATCTATTGAAGCTTGACAATCACAATATTGGTCATACAAGCAATTCATGAAAGATTACTATAAGGAAGAGAACTTTCCCATATAAATATATTATCTTGGACATCTTTTATGATTGTGAATACCCATTAATTATTTTCAAACTTGAGCAAATTAGTTGAAGTTGGACAAGGAAGACAACGTAATGAGTTATGTTTGGGTATATTTGCATAGAAGTTATATTGTTATGGATCCTCCAACATGTGGTGCTTGCTTAGGATCTTTTGCTAGCCAAAAATTCGTACTAAGTAGAGATACTACTTGTGCATCCAAAAACCCTTAAACTCAGTTTCTTCCCATGAGTGTCCACCATATCTACCTATGGATTGAATAAGATCCTTCAAGTAAGTTGTCATCGGTGCAAAAGGCAATAAAAATTGTTCCTAAAATATGTATGATCTTTTATTGTAAGGGAAAATCAGCATTGTACGAACTTGTGATGGTAAAGAAATAAAAGCGACGGACTGCATAATAAAGTTTGCTATCACAAGGGGCAATATAACGTGACGTTCCTTTGCATTAAGAGCTTGCACGTCCAAAACTAAAAAACGCATGTCAACTTCTGCTTCCCTCTGCGAAGGGCCTATCTTCTACTTTATGTATTTACTTTTATGCAAGAGTCAATAGTATTACTTCTCATTTCAACCTTAATTATTCTCTAGTTAGCAAGCATCATGTGGTGGGGAAAGATCGAGGCACATGTGGCCAGTCAAATATATTTGATCATGAATTATTATTGTTGACAATTATCTCTATGATAAATAAGTTGGGAGGTGAAACATTAAGCCCCTATCTTTCTCTGTGTTCGACGGATGCCATTTTCTCTAAAAATATGCTTTGAGTACTAGCAATCATAGAAGACTATATGATAATTGAGTATGTGGAGCTCCTACTTAGACTTTGTTGAAGATAAGTTGAATTGCAATTGTTCGGTGACTAAGAACATAGGTTGTTAAGTTTCAAGAGAATGCATTGTTTGAACCATAACATGTGAATTGATTGCGACTTTATCATGATGAGTTTTATGAGAAAGAGTTGCTGTTATGATGCTAGGAAAAGTGATTGAAATTATCATTGATCAAACTTATGCACTATGCTAGCATTCACACTTCATAAATTATTTCTTTTATCATTTACCTACTCGAGGACAAACATGAATTAAGCTTGGGGATGCTGATACGTCTCCAACGTATCTATAATTTATGAAGTATTCATGTCATGTTTATTATAGTTTTGTATGATTTTAGTGCACTTTTATATGGATTTTATATGATTTTCATGGACTAACATATTGACCTAGTGCCCAATGCCAGTTGTTGTTTTCTGCTTGTTTTTGGTTTTCCAGAAAATCCATATCAAATGAAGTCCAAATGCAGCGAAACTTTTTGACGATTTTTTTTGGAAGGAAACAGACCCAGGAAACTTCGGGGGAGCAGAAGAAGACCCACAGGGGCCCCACAAGCCACCTGGGCGCGCCACCCCCACCCAGGCGTGCCCTGGTGCCTCGTGGGCCCCCTGTGGCCCTTCTTCGCGTGATTCCAACGCCAAAAATTCTTATAAATACCAAAACCCCCAGAAATAACCCTCTACAGCTCTTTTCCGGCACCCTGCTGGAGGGGGAATCATCACCGGAGGCCATCTTCATCATCCCGGCGGTCTCCATGACGAGGAGGGAGTAGTTCACCCTCGGGACTACGGGTATGTACTAGTAGCTATGTGTTTAATCTCTCTCTCGTGTTCTTGATTTGGCACGATCTTGATGTACCGCGAGCTTTGTTAATATAGTTGGATCATATGGTGTTTCTCCCTCTCTATCTTCTTGTGATGAATTGAGTTTTTTACCTTTGAGGTTTCACTATTATCGGATTGGATACTTTTATGGATTTGAGAACACTTGATGTATGTCTTGCATATGAATACCCGTGGTGACAATGGGGTATTATATTGATTCACTTGATGTATGTTTTGGTACTCAACTCGCGGATTCCCGAGGTGACATTGGGGTAATCTATGCATAGGGGTTGATGCACATTTTCGTCCTACTTTCTCCGGTAGAAATCTTGGGGCACTCTTTGAAGTTCTTTGTGTTGGATTGAATATTATGAATCTGAAGTTGTTTGATACATATCGTATAATCAACTCATGGATACTTGTGGTGACATTGGAGTATCTAGGTGACATTAGGGTTGGTTGATGTGTATCATATGGTGTTATTTTAGTACGAACTCTTGGGCTATTTGTGACACTTATAGGAATAGCTCGATAGATTGATCAGAAAGGATAACTTTGAGGTGGTTTCGTACCCTACAAACAATTTCATCTTATGTTCTCCGCTTGATAAGAACTTTGAAGTGATTCTTTGTCGCACGTTGAGGGATTGTTATATGATCCAATTATGTTAGCATTATTGAGAGATTGCACTAGTGAAAGTATGAACCCTAGGCCTTGTTAAGCATTGCAATACCGTTTGTGTTCCGTTTTATCACTTGCTACCTTGCTGTTTTTTTATTTTCATATTACAAAAACCTATATCTACTATCCATACTACACTTGTATCACCATTTCTTCGCAGAACTAGTGCACCTATACAATTTACCATTGTATTGGGTGTGTTGGGGACACAAGAGATTTCTTGTATTTGGTTGCAGGGTTGTTTGAGAGAGACCATCTTCATCCTACGCCTCCCACGGATTGATAAATCTTAGGTCATCCACTTGAGGGAAATTGCTACTGTCCTACAAAACTCTGTGCTTGGAGGCCCAACACGAGTCTACAAGAATAAGTTGTGTAGTAGACATCACCCCTCAAGTGTGAACCCATCGAGGGTGATTCCTCCAAGTTCACCTTGACGGATACATCGAGTGGGAGTCCATCGAGGGTGATTCCTCGAACTTCCCCCTTGATGATAAAAACACACTGTTACCTTCAACTGTTGCCCCTTTTTTTACTGTTACTGCGGGACTGAAGGGACAGGCGGTACCACCCCGGTAGAGGTGGACCTAAGTTCCCGACAGTCTCTTAATAAGTCGGGTTGACCAGGAGGGTACCCGCGAGATAATGACGAGGCACGGCCGGGCAGGCAGACCGCCCTAGAGAGGGATGGGCCTGGCCCTTGTCGTAAGTCCGCGAGATAGGGCGACAGGATCACTGATCATCTCCGCGAGCTCCCAATACACTAAAGGTTTGGATATGTGATTCGAGTCGGCCTCTGGCCTTTTCGCACTAACCACCACGCGGGATAAGTTATGGGCACTCAGCGTCGTACGATTCTCCCAAAAGCTCTGTCAGACGTCCAGTGCAGCATTGCGGCACGGCTAGGCCGGTGTCATCCAGGACAGAGGTGGTGCCTGGACTCGCCCTACGCGCAACTACCTGGAGTGCTTAGGACGATTGGCCCATGACCCCTTCGCACTTAGGATGTAGACCGCCGGGGACCTCTCTGCGGAGCCTAGGTAGGACTACATCGTGTTGATTAGCCGAGGCCGGGCATGACCAGGAAAAGTGTGTCCGGCCAGAGTTAATCGAGCGTGTTGGGTAAGTTGGTGCACCCCTGTAGGGAAGTTATCTACTCGAATAGCCATGTCCACGGTAACAGGACGCTCGAAGTTGTATCCCGATCTACTACAGCTAGAACTGGATACATGTGACACTAAACTGATATGATGGCTCCGGGATCACTTCCTCGCAAGGTAGACGAGGAAGGATCTCTGGGCATTACTAATATATATTTTTTACTACATGTTATGTTTTTCTACTCTCTTATGTTGCTGCAAGACGCTGCAAGATGCTAGTCTTTGATAGACTAGGCCTTCTCTCTATTCTGGCATTTCTGCAGTCTAGTCCACAGATACAGCCCCTTCATTTGATACCGATGCATAAATAGAATAGTTCTGATGTAAGTCTTGCGAGTACTTTGGATGTGTACTCACTGTCGCTTTGCTACCCTTTTTCCCCATACTCGATTGCTGCGATCAGATGACGGAGCCCAGGAGCCGGAGATCCTCGATGGTGCCTACTACTACGTGGAGATAGACGACCAGGAGTAGTTTTGGAGGCTCCCAGGCAGGAGGCCTGCGCCTCTTCAATCTAGATGTCGTTGTTTTGCTCAGCCTTCTTAAGGCAACCTTGTCTAATTATGTCTGTACTCAGATACTGATCCTTTCGTTGACTCTTGTATTCAAGCTTATGTATTCGAGCCCTCGAGGCCCCTGGCTTGTAATATAAATCTTGTATTATTTTATTTTGTGTCTAGAGTTGTGTTGTGATATCTTCCCGTGAGTCCCTGGGCTTGATCATGCGCATTTGCGTGTATGATTAGTGCACGGTCGAGTCGGGGCCGTCACAATAAGCAAGCTGATCTCTTCTCTTTTCTGAAGGACAATGCCTGCTTCCTCTGGGTTCAGAGGAAGACCATGGTTCCATTGGTGCAGAAAGTTTGCCCGACCTCTGAATGGTTTGAACCGGCGAGCTGATACGTCTCCAACGTATCTATAATTTTTTATTGTTCCATGCTGTTATATTATCAATCTTGGATGTTTTTATATACATTTATAGCAATTATATATCATTTTTGGAGACTAACCTATTAACTTAGTGCCCAGTGCCAGTTGCTGTTTTCTGCCCTGTTTTTGTTTTACAGAAAATCACTACCAAACGAAGTCCAAATGCCACGAAACTTTTTGGAGATTTTTTTCTGGACAAGATAAACACTAGAAGCTTCGGGAGGAGGCCAGAAGCCCCAGGGGGTGCCCACGAGGCACCAGGGCGCGCCTGGGGGGGCAGGCGCGCCCTGGTACCTCGTGGGGCACATAGAGCTCCGTTTGACCTAATTCCTCCACTATAAATTCCCAAAAAATCAGAAACCCTCAAGGGAGTCCACGAAATACTTTTTCCGCCGCCGCAAGTTTCTGTTCTCGAGAGATCCCATCTGGAGGCCTTTTCCGGTACTCCGCCGGAGGGGGAATCGATCACGGAGGGGCTCTACATCAACCTTGCTGCCCTTCCGATGATGCGTGAGTAGTTTACCATAGACCTTCGGGTCTGTAGTTAGTAGCTAGATGGCTTCTTCTCTCTTTTTGATCTTCAATACAATGTTCTCCTCGATGTTCTTGGAGTTCTATCCTATGTAATCACTTTTTGCGGTGCGTTTGTTGGGATCCGATGAATTGTTAGTTTATGATCAGATTATCCATGAATATTATTTGAGTCTTCTCTGATCTCTTTTATGCATGATTATTATAGCTTCTTATTTCTTCTCCGATCTATTGATTTGGTTTGGCCAACTAGATTGATTTATCTTGCCATGGGAAGAGGTGCTTTGTAATGGGTTCGATCTTGCGGTGCTCAATCCCAGTGACAAAAAGGGACATGACACGCATGTATCGTTGCTATTAAGGGTAAAAAGATGGGGTTTATTCATACGTGAGTTTATCTTGTCTACATCATGTCATCGTTCTTAAGGCGTTACTCCGTTCTTTATGGACTTAATACACTAGATGCATGCTGGATAGCGGTCGATGTGTGGAGTAATAGTAGTAGATGCAGGCAGGAGTCGGTCTACTTGTCTCGGACGTGATGCCTATATACATGATCATTGCCTTGGATATCGTCATGATTATTTGCTTTTCTATCAATTGCCCAACAGTAATTTGTCTACCCACCGTATGCTATTTTCTTGAGAGAAGCCTCTAGTGAAAACTATGGCCCCCGGGTCTATCTAAATCATATTACTAAAACCCTAAAAATATTGCTGCCATTTTCTTTTATTTATTTTATTTTGTATTTTTGTTTCTATCTATCTATCACATACAATTTAATCTTGCAATTAACCGCTGAGGGATTGACAACCCCTCGTTTGCGTTGGGTGCAAGGATTTGTTGTTTGTGTGCAGGTGCTGCTAACGAGGTGTTGCGTGATTCTCCTACTAGTTCGATAACCTTGGTTTCATAACTGAGGGAAATACTTATCTCTACTGTGCTGCATCATCCCTTCCTCTTCGGGGAAAATACCAACGCAAGCTACAAGTAGCAGGAATAATTTCTGGCGCCGTTGCCGGGGAGACATCATCAACATCTATCAAGTACCTTTGCATAAACTCTCATCTCCTTGCATTTATTTTATTTGCCATTTGCCTCTCGTTTTCATCTCCCCCACTTCTAAAACGTTTTTACAAAAATACAAAAATATTTTCCGTTTGCCTTTTTCTTGTTTGCTTGTTCGCTTGCTTGAAGATTGTTATCATGAGTGATTTTGGCATGGCGGAAACTGATGATGGTAAAACCCCTAAAATGGGAAGTTCTACCAATCTTGATGCTAAAACTTTTGTATTGGGACATGGTAATGTTATAGGAAAAAGTGTCATCCAAGAATTCTTCAATTGCATTGGGACCTTGGCTTTTGATGATGCTCCTATACTTAAAGAAACTAAGAATTATGCCGATGCTATTTCCGCACTTATTCTTAAGCTTGAAAGAAGATTTATTCGTACCCATCCTACTTTGCAAAGATTATTTTATGAGCTACCAGTTATAAAAGATCCTAGAGCTAAGAAAATAGCCACCCTTGTTCTCATGAATGAATTTGATCACATAGTGCGAGAAGCTAGGGAGATCTTCAATTTTTATGGTATGAACCGTGAAAAATCGGTAATAGATGAGATCCTTTATAATAATGATTACTTGCTGAGATATTTGTTCCACAATGACCACATCTTTGATGAGAATATTAAAAAGGAAGTTCCTCCTTTGAATATAATCCAACAAGTTTTCAACAGCATCAATAGACAATACTCTTGGATTGTAGCCGGTAATCAAGAGGGGTTTAAAGATGAACAACTTGCTAATGCTAAAATTTCTATGGATGATATATTTCATATTACCTTTGAAAACCCACTTGATAAAAGTGCACCTTCGGATAAGAAGAAGAAAGATGACAATACTTGAAACTATGCATTATGCCGAGCTAGGGGCATAAAACAATAGCGCTTGTTGGGAGGCAACCCAATGAATAAAATAAATTTTTATCATGTGTTTCTGTTATTGTGAGTATTCACAATTATGCTACTGGTATGATTGTGTTTTTGTGTTTTTAATTAGTGTTTGTGGCAAGTAAAGCCTTTAGGATGATTTGTAAGACAGTATAATTGATGCTGTTTGGAAAACAGAAAGTTTTGCGTCCAGTGCCCGAATTTTGTTTCTGTACTGGAGCGTCAGAAAAATCTTAAATTTTTACACAGTATTGGCATATGAATTTACCACGTTTTCCTAATTTTTCAGAATTTTTGGAGTTCAGAAGTATGGCTTTTAAATAGATTGCTACAGACTGTTCTGTTTTTGACAGATTCTGTTTTTGATGCACTACTTGCTTGTTTTGATGAATCTATGGATTGTATCGGGGAGTATAAGCCATGGTGAAGTTATAGTACAGTAGGTATAATGCAAAAATAAAATATGAATGGGTTTGCAACAGCACTTAGAGTAGTGATTTATTTTGTTATGCTAACGGATCTCACGAAGGTTTTGTTGAGTTTTGTGTGATTGAAGTTTTCAAGTTTTGGGTGAGATCACGATGGATGAAGGAATAAGGAGTAGCAAAAGCCTAAGCTTGGGGATGCCCGAGGCACCTGAAGGTAATATTAAAGGAAGACTCAAGCGTCTAAGCTTGGGGATGCCCCGGAAGGCATCCCCTCTTTCTTCTACCAACCATCAGTAATTTTACTTGGACCTATATTTTTATTCGTCACATGATATGTGTTTTGCTTGGAGCGTCTTGTATTATATGAGTCTTTGCTTTGTTTGCTTTTTAGTTTGTCACAATCATCTTTGCTGAACACACCTATCTTGAGAGAGCCACACGTTTATCATCATTTGTTAGAATACTCTATGTGCTTCACTTAAATTTTTTGAGCTAGGCAGTTGCTCTAGTGCTTCACTTAAATCTTTTTGAGCACGGTGGTCGCTATATTTTCAAGAAATAAACTCTCATGCTTCACTTATATTATTTTGAGAGTTGATTGAAATTTTGAAGAAATGAATTCTCATGCTTCACTTATATTTTTTTGAGAATTGATAAGATCGAAATTTTGAAGAAATATTTGCACTCTCATGCTTCACTTAAATCTTTTTGAGAGTTGATAATAGTAATGGTAATTTGCACAAGATATGAATTTGGTCCCAAAGTGATGAATATTCAAGAGGGATATAATAAAAACTTTCATATAGATCATTGGATATGATAAGTGTGATTCCTTGCAATAGTTTTGCGATATGGAAATGATAATATGTGAGTCATGTTAGTGAGTAATTGTGATTTAGTAAGAATATTAGCGTTAAGGTTTCTGATTCCCTATGCATGCACATCAAGTCAATAGTTATGCAAAGAAATTATATCCTACTTATGGTGCATTATTCGGTGTTAGTTATGTTCAATGCATGTTTATGACCGTTTTCGCTTTTTGGTTGGTTGCTTCTCAATCTATTTGCTAGCCTTCATTTGTACTAAGCGGAAATACTACTTGTGCATCCAAAATCCTTAAAACCAAGTTGTGCCAAATGAGTCCACTATATCTGCCTATATGCGGTATTTCAATGCCGTTCCAAGTAAATTTGCGTGTGCCAACTCTAATTTTCAAAATAATTTTTCCGTTTTGTGTGCCTGTTCCGCTCATGAAGCGGCAGGGGGTGGACATTATTTTCCATGCTAGGCGTGTTATTCTCACGATGAGTATTTATTCACTTGTCATTGCACGAGAGGATGGTTGGTAATAGGGATGCCCAGTCCCGTAATGAAATCAAAAATTAATAACAACAAAATTCCTTGGAAAGTGTTGGTTTGGAGGGCACCCGTGGATACGGCTAGCCATGGATTGTGAAAGAATGGTGAAAAGGAAATAAACTTTACTTTCTGTTTGGGAACCGCCTATGATGTGTCTAGCATGGAAAATAATGGGAATTCTCGGTCGTTTTCGTTGACAGGAAAAGCATGCCTCTCAAAATATTTTTATCTCTTTAATTTCAGCTTTGAGCTCTGGCACATTTGACAAATCTCTGCTTCCCTCTGCGAAGGGCCTATCTATTTACTTTTATGCAATTTTTATTTTTACTTGAGTCTCCATCTTCTCTTATAAAGCACCAACTAGAGAGCACTAGTGTCATACTTGTGCATTGGATGTAGCTAATATTTGAGTGTGTTTCATGAATGGATCAATGATTGAGCATAATGGGCTAGGGATAACTTTCTTTAGCATTGATATTTTGAAAGACATGGTTGCTTGTTAGCATGCTTGAGTATTTATATCTACATGTCAAATTATAGACTATTGCTTTGAATCATTCAAGTCCAATGTCCATGCTACAAAAGAAAAGATTATGTGATGAATATGATAGGCAGCATTCCACATCAAAAATTCTATTTTTATCATTTACCTACTCGAGGACGAGCAGGAATTAAGCTTGGGGATGCTGATACGTCTCCAACATATCTATAATTTTTTATTGTTCCATGCTGTTATATTATCAATCTTGGATGTTTTTATATACATTTACAGCAATTATATATCATTTTTGGAGACTAACCTATTAACTTAGTGCCAGTTGCTGTTTTCTGCCTTGTTTTTGTTTTACAGAAAATCAATACCAAACGAAGTCCAAATGCCACGAAACTTTTTGGAGATTTTTTTCTGGACAAGATAAACACTAGAAGCTTCGGGAGAAGGCCAGAAGCCCCAGGGGGTGCCCACGAGGCACCAGGGCGCGCCTGGGGGGGGGGGCAGGCGCGCCCTGGTACCTCGTGGGGCCCATAGAGCTCCGTTTGACCTAATTCCTCCACTATAAATTCCCAAAAAATTAGAAACCCTTAGGGGAGTCCATGAAATACTTTTTCCGCTGCCGCAAGTTTCTGTTCTCGAGAGATCCCATCTGGAGGCCTTTTCCGGTACTCCGCCGGAGGGGGAATCGATCACGGAGGGGCTCTACATCAACCTTGCTGCCCTTCCGATGATGCATGAGTAGTTTACCACAGACCTTCGGGTCCATAGTTAGTAGCTAGATGGCTTCTTCTCTCTTTTTGATCTTCAATACAATGTTCTCCTTGATGTTCTTGGAGTTCTATCCGATGTAATCACTTTTTGCGGTGTGTTTGTTGGGATCCGATGAATTGTGAGTTTATGATCAGATTATCCATGAATATTATTTGAGTGTTCTCTGGTCTCTTTTATGCATGATTATTATAGCTTCGTATTTCTTCTACGATCTATTGATTTGGTTTGGCCAACTAGATTGATTTATCTTTCCATGGGAAGAGGTGCTTTGTAATGGGTTCGATCTTGCGGTGCTCAATCCCAGTGACAAAAAGGGACATGACACGCATGTATCGTTGCTATTAAGGGTAAAAAGATGGGGTTTATTCATACGTGAGTTTATCTTGTCTACATCATGTCATTGTTCCTAAGGCGTTACTCCGTTCTTTATGGACTTAATACACTAGATGCATGCTGGATAGCGGTCGATGTGTGGAGTAATAGTAGTAGATGCAGGCAGGAGTCAGTCTACTTGTCTCGGACGTGATGCCTATATACATGATCATTGCCTTGGATATCGTCATGATTATTTGCTTTTCTATCAATTGCCCAACAGTAATTTGTCTACCCACCGTATGCTATTTTCTTGAGAGAAGCCTCTAGTGAAAACTATGGCCCCCGGGTCGATTACTAAAACCCTAAAAATATTGCTGCCATTTTCTTTTATTTATTTTATTTTATATTTTTGTTTCAATCTATCTATCTGTCTATCACATACAATTTAATCTTGCAATTAACCGCCGAGGGATTGACAACCCCTCGTTTGCGTTGGGTGCAAGGATTTGTTGTTTGTGTGCAGGTGCTGCTAACGATGTGTTGCATGATTCTCCTACTGGTTTGATAACCTTGGTTTCATAACTGAGGGAAATACTTATCTCTACTGTGCTGCATCATCCCTTCCTCTTCGGGAAAAATACCAACGCAAGCTACAAGTAGCACGAGCCATCTCGGCATGTTCATGTTTCTTGTTATGAGCCTTGCACCAGCCCTCGTAGAAAGCCCATAGGGCTTCATCCGACTCAAGCTCCTTGTCCGTTGGTTCCTTGACATCATCTATGACAGTTTTACAAGCGTGCGTTAATGGTGTCAGGCACACACAGTGAATTGAATTGCAAGCGTGCAATTTGGTTTGTCGCGAGGAGACAGAATTTATGAGATGGATGATGGATTCATAGCCCACTGATATGTCTCCGTCGTATCTACTTTTCCAAATACTTTTGCTCTTGTTTTGGACTCTAATTTACCTTATTTGAATGGAACTAACCTGGACTGACGCTGTTTTCAGCAGAACTACCATGGTGTTGTTTTTGTGCAGAAATCAAAGTTCTCGGAATTGGACGAAATTTTTTGGAGATTTTTTATGGAATATATATAAAAAATTGACGCAAGAATCAACTGGAGAGGGGGCCCCTGTTGTTCACAAGGCAACAGGGCGTGACCCCCCCCCCCCCCCCGAGGCGCGCTGTGATGCCTTGTGGGGCCCACAGAGGTCCTTGATACGTCTCCAATGTATCTATAATTTTTTATTGTTCCATGCTATTATAGTATCAATCTTGGATGTTTTTATATGGAATTATATATTATTTTTTGGGACTAACCTATTAACCCAGTGCCTAGTGCCAGTTGCTGTTTTCTGCTTGTTTTTGGCTTTTCAGAGAAACAGTACCAAATGAAGTCCAAATGCCACGAAACTTTTTGGAGATTTTTTTCTGGACAAAAGAAACCTGGGAAGCTTCAGGAGGAGGCCAGAAACCTCACGGAGGCTTCACAAGGCACTAGGGCGCGCCCCGGGGGGCGCGCCGTGGTACCTTGTGGGGCCCACGTGACTCCGTTTGACCTAATTCCACTTCTATAAATTCACAAATATTGGGAAACCCCCAGAGAGCCAGAAGAAAAAACCTTTCCGCCGCCGCAAGCCTCTGTTCTTCCGCGATCCCATCTGGAGGCCTTTTTCGGTACTCTGCCGGAGGGGGAATCGATCACGGAGGGCTTCTACATCAACCTTGCTGCCCTTCCGATGATGTGTGAGTAGTTTACCACAGACCTACGGGTCCATAGCTAGTAGCTAGATGGCTTCTTCTCTCTCTTTAATCGTTAATACAATGTTCTCCTCGATGTTCTTGGAGTTCTATCCGATGTAATCTTCTTTTGCGGTGTGTTTGTTGGGATTCGATGAATTATGAGTTTATGATCAGATTATTCATGAGAAATATTTGAGTCTTCTCTGAACTCTTTTATGTATGATTGTTATAGCTTTGTATTTCTCTCCGATCTATCGGTTTAGTTTGGCCTACTAGATTGATTTATCTTGCAATGGGAGAGGTGCTTTGTGATGGGTTCAATCTTACGGTGCTCAATCCCAGTGACAGAAAGGGACATGACACGTATTTGTATTGTTGCCATTAAGGATAAAAGGATGGGGTTTATTCATATTGCTTGAATTTTCTTCTCTACATCATGTCATCTTGCTTAAGGCGTTACTCTGTTTCATACTTAATACCCTAGATGCATGTTGGATAGCGGTCGATGGGTGGAGTAATAGTAGTAGATGCAGGCAGGAGTCGGTCTACTTGTCTCGGATGTGATGCCTATATACATGATCATTTCCATGAATCCGTCATAATTATTTACTTTTCTATCAATTGCCCAACAGTAATTTGTTTACGCACTGTATGTTTATGTGCTCAGGAGAGAAGCCTCTAGTGAAAACTATGGTCCCCGGGTCTATCTTTATTATATAAAAAACCTAAAATACCTTGCTGCAATTTATTTACTTTTATTTTAATTAGTAGTTTAGTTTATCTATTTACCTCGATAAGATTTAATCCTTGCAAATAACCGCTAAGAGGATTGACAACCCTCTTATTTGCGTTGGGTGCAAGTGTTTGCTCTTGTGTGTGCAGGTGCGCTTAAAGGAATTTTGCTTGGTTCTCCTACTGGATTGATAACCTTGGTTCTTAACTGAGGGAAATACTTATCTCTACTGTACTGCATCATTCTCTCCTCTTCGGGGAAATACCAACGCAGACTACAAGTAGCAGGAAGAATTTCTGGCGCCGTTGCCGGGGAGACATCATCAAAATTACCAAGTACCTTCGCACAAATTATCATTCGCTTGCATTTACTTTATTTACCTTTTATTTGCATTTGCCTCTCATTTTCATCTCCCCCACTTCTAAAACAATTTTACAAAAAAATACAAAAATATTTTGTGTGCTATCTTTGCTTGTGTTGCCATGTGCCTTCTATTTGCTTGCATCTTCGCTTGCTAAAAATCTATTGATATGGATACTCATCCACTTGCTAATCTTTTCAAAAAATCCAATTATGATGAACCAATTGCTAGTGAGTTGAGTGCTCTAGATTATCTCTATGAAATTTTGCTTGAAAATCGTGAATCTGAAAATTGTGATGAAGTGTTAAAAGAAGAAATTTATAAAGTGATTCATGATAGCTCCTTGAATGAAAAAGCATGATTGCAATGATTTTATTATAAATTCTATTAATGTCAATTGTGTTAATGATATGCAAAACTACAAGCTTGGGGATGATAATTTTGTCATCTCCACTACTTATTGTAATGATCATGATTGGGGTGATAATGCTTCTTGTGGTCTTAAAATTTTATTTAAGCCTCATGATGAATATTTCATTGATAATAATGTTTGCAATAATATTAAAAGTGGGTTTGGAAGAGTGTCAACTTTAGGTAATAATGATCCCACTACTTTGGAGAATTATCAATCTTATGAATTTTATGATAAAAGTGGGTTTGGAGAGGTCATGACTTTAGTTGATGTTAATCCCACTATTTTCGAAGATTATAAACTTTTATGCATATGGATCATGAAGATAGTATTTTATATGATAGCTATATTGTTGAATTTGATTATGATCCTACATTTAATTATTATGAGAGAGGAAAATATGGTTGTAGAAATTTTCATGTTACTAAATTACCTCTCGTTGTGTTGAGATTGTCAATGTTTTATTTTTCTTCCTTGCATATGATAGATATTTCTTGTTTTGATAATTTGTTTGCTTATAAAATTCCTATGCATAGAAAGTATGTTAGACTTAAATATGTTTCTCACATGCTATATGATGCTCTCTTTGTGCTTCAATTCTTATCTTTTATGTGAGCATCATTAAAATCTCGAAGCCTGTCTTAATGGCTATAAAGAAAGAGCTTGTTGGGAGACAACACAATATTCTGTTTTTGAGTGTTTGCATAATTATATCTTCTATTATGATTGTGTTTTTATGTTTTTATTAGTGTTTGTGCCAAGGAATGCCTTTGGGATGATTTGGAAGATAGTATAATTGATGCTGTTTGGAAAACAGAAAGTTTTGCCTCCAGTGCTGGAATTTTAATTCTGTACTGGAGCATCAGAAAAATCTAAAAATTTTGCAAAGTATTGGTATATGAATTGCCCAAGTTGTTCTAATTTTTCATAATTTTTGGAGTTAAAGAAGTATGGCTTTTAAATAGATCTTTACAGACTATTCTGTTTTAGACAGATTCTGTTTTTATTGCATAGTTTGCTTATTTTGATGAATCTATGGATCGTATCGGGGGGGTATGAGTCATGGAGAAGTTGGAGTACAGTAGCATTATGCCAATATTAAATATGAATCAATTTACTACAGTACCTAAAGTTAAAGATTTGTTTGTTATACTAACGGATCTCACGAGGTTTCTGTTGAGTTTTGTGTGCTGAAGTTTTCAAGTTTTGGGTGAGACTACGATGGACAAAGGAATAAGGAGTGGCAAGATCCTAATCTTGGGGATGCCCAAGGCACCCCAAGGTAATATTCAAGGAAGATTCAAGCGTCTAAGCTTCGGGATGCCCCGAAAGGCATCCCCTCTTTCGTCTACAATCTATCGGTAACTCAGTTGGAGCTATATTTTTATTCATCACATGATATGTGTTTTATTTGGAGCGTCTTGTGAAATAGTTTGTTTGCTTTTGTTTGCTTTTTAGTTTGTCACAATCATCTTTGCTGAACACACCTTTTTTGAGAGGGACACACATTATTCGTATTTGTTAGAATACTCTATGTGCTTCACTTATATCTTTTGAGCTAGGCAGTTGCTCTAGTGCTTCACTTATATCTTTTAGAGAACGGCGGTGATGATATTTTAAAGAAATAGTTGCACTCTCATGCTTCACTTATATCTTTTTGAGAGTCTCATGATAGCTATGGTAATATGCACGGGTTATGAATTTGGTCCTGATATGATAGGTATTCAAGAGGGATATAATAAAAACTTTCATGTAGATCACTGAATATGATAAATTTGATTCCTTGCAATAGTTTTGCAATATTAAGATGGTAATATGGGGAGGTATTAATAAATAATTGTGGTTTAGTAAGAATAATTGTGTTAAGGTTTGTGATTCCTGAAGCATGCACGTATGATCTGTCGTTATGCTAAGAAGTTGGAGCATGATTTATTCTTGATTGTCTTCCTTTGTGTGGCGGTCGGGGGCGCGCGATGGTTAACTCCTACCAACCTCCCCCCTAGGGGCATGCGTAGTAGTACTTTGCTTTGAGGGCTAATAAACTTTCGTAATAAGTATGTGAGTTCTTTATGACTAATGTGAGTCCATGGATTATACAAACTCTCACCCTTCCGCAATTTGCTAGCCTCTTCGGTACCATGCATTGCCCTTTCTCACATCGAGAGTTGGTGCAAACTTCGCCGGTGCATCCAAACCCCGTGATATGATACGCTCTATCACACATAAGCCTCTTTATATCTTCCTCAAAACAGCCACCATACCTACCTATCATGGCATTTCCATAGCCATTCTGAGATATATTGCCATGCAACTTCCACCGTTCCGTTTTTATGACATACATCATCATTGTCATATTGCTTTGCATGATCATATAGCTGACATAGTATTTGTGGCTCAGCCACCGTTCATCATTTTTATACATGTTACGCTAGCATCATTGCACATCCTGGTACACTGCCAGAGGCATTCATATAGAGTCATATTTTTGTTCTAGTATCGAGTTGTAATTTTGAGTTGTAAGGAAATAGAGGTGTGATGATCATCATTATTAGAGCATTGCCCCAGTGAGGAAAGGATGATGGTGGCTATGATTCCCCCACAAGTCGGGATGAGACTCCGGATGAATAAAAAAAAGGCGAAAAAGAGCCATGAAAAAAAATGAGAGAAAAGGAGAGAAGGGGCAATGTTACTATCTTTTTCCACACTTGTGCTTCAGAGTAGCACCATGTTTTTCATATAGAGAGTCTCCTATTTTTATCACTTTCATATACTAGTGGGAATTTTTCATTATAGAACTTGGCTTGTATATTTCGATGACGGGCTTCCTCAAATGCCCGAGGTCTTCATGAGCAAGCAAGTTGGATGCAAACCCACTTAGTTTTCATGTTGAGCTTTCATACACTTATAGCTCTTAGTGCATCCGTTGCATGGCAATCCCTACTCCTCGCATTGACATCAATTGATGGGCATCTCCATAGCCCGTTGATTAGCCTCGTTGATGTGAGACTTTCTCCATTTTTGACTTCTCCTATTTTATCTCTATCACCATACTCTATTCCACCCATAGTGCTATATCCATGGCTTGCGCTCATGTATTGAGTGAGAGTTGAAAAAGCTGAAGCGCGTTAAAAAGAATGAACCAATTGCTTGGCTAAAACCGGGGTTGTTCATGATAAATACTTTGTGTGAAGAAAATGGAGCTTGACAGGATTATATGATTTTGTAGGGATAACGTTCTTTAGCATTTTTATTTTGAAAGACATGATTGTTTCCTAGTATGCCTGAGTATTGATGTCTTTATATCAAATTATAGACTATTTCTTTGAATCATTTGGATCTTATTATTCATACCGTAAGAGAGAGATTACATGATGAAACATGATAGGTAGCATTCCACATCAAAAATTCTGTTTTTATCATTTACCTACTCGAGGACGAGCAGGAATTAAGCTTGGGGATGCTTGATACGTCTCCAACGTATCTATAATTTTTGATTGTTCCATGCTATTATAGTATCAATCTTGGATGTTTTTATATGCAATTATATATCATTTTTTGGGACTAACCTATTAACCCAGTGCCTAGTGCCAGTTGTTGTTTTCTGCTTGTTTTTGGCTTTTCAGAGAAACAGTAGCAAATGAACTCCAAATGCCACGAAAATTTTTGGAGATTTTTTTCTGGATAAAAGAAACCTGGGAAGCTTCGGGAGGAGGCCAGAAGCCTCACGGAGACTTCAGAAGGCACTAGGGCGCGCCCCCTGGGGGGGCGCGCCGTGATACCTTGTGGGGCCCACGTGACTCCGTTTGACCTAATTCCACTTCTATAAATTCACAAATATTGGGAAACCCCAGAGAGCCAGAAGAAAAAACCTTTCCGCTGCCGCAAGCCTCTGTTCCTCCGCGATCCCATCTGGAGGCCTTTTCCGGTACTCTGCCGGAGGGGGAATCGATCACGGAGGGCTTCTACATCAACCTTGCTGCCCTTCCGATGATGTGTGAGTAGTTTATCACAGACCTACGGGTCCATAGCTAGTAGCTAGATGGCTTCTTCTCTCTCTTTGATCTTCAATACAATGTTCTCCTCGATGTTCTTGGAGTTCTATCCGATGTAATCTTCTTTTGCGGTGTGTTTGTTGGGATTCGATGAATTGTGAGTTTATGATCAGATTATTCATGAGAAATATTTGAGTCTTCTCTGAACTCTTTTATGCATGATTGTTATAGCTTTGTATTTCTCTCCGATCTATTGGTTTAGTTTGGCCTACTAGATTGATTTATCTTGCAATGGGAGAGGTGCTCTGTGATGGGTTCAATCTTGCGGTGCTCAATCCCAGTGATAGAAAGGGACATGACACGTATTTGTATTGTTGCCATTAAGGATAAAAATATGGGGTTTATTCATATTGCTTGAATTTGCTTCTCTACATCATGTCATCTTGCTTAAGGCGTTACTCTGTTTCATACTTAATACCCTAGATGCATGCTGGATAGCGGTCGATGGGTGGAGTAATAGTAGTAGATGCAGGTAGGAGTCGGTCTACTTGTCTCGGACGTGATGCCTATATACATGATCATTGCCATGAACACGTCATAATTATTTACTTTTCTATCAATTGCCCAACAGTAATTTGTTTACCCACCGTATGTTTATGTGCTCAGGAGAGAAGCCTGTAGTGAAAACTATGGTCCCCGGGTCTATCTTTATTATATAAAAAACCTAAAATACCTTGCTGCAATTTATTTACTTTTATTTTAATTAGTAGTTTAGTTTATCTATTTACCTCGATAAGATTTAATCCTTGCAAATAACCGCTAAGAGGATTGACAACCCTCTTATTTGCGTTGGGTGCAAGTGTTTGCTCTTGTGTGTGCAGGTGCGCTTAACGGAATTTTGCTTGGTTCTCCTACTGGATTGATAACCTTGGTTCTTAACTGAGGGAAATACTTATCTCTACTGTACTGCATCATCCTCTCCTCTTCGGGGAAATGCCAACGCAAACTACAAGTAGCAGTCCTCCTGACCTAATTCCAACGCTATAAATTCTCTTTCCCCGAGAAAAAAATAAGAGAAGAAGTTTCATCGCGTTTTACGATATGGAACCGCCACCACCTCCTGTCCTTCATCGGGAGGGCTGATCTGGAGTTCGTTCGGGGCTCCGGAGAGGGGGATTCGTCGCCATCGTCATCATCAACCATCCTCCACCACCAATTTCATGATGCTCACCACCGGGTGTGAGTAATTCCTTCATAGGCTTGCTGGACGGTGATGGGTTGGATGAGATTTATCATGTAATCGAGTCAGTTTTGTTAGGGCTTGATCCCTAGTATCCACTATGTCTTGAGATTGATGTTGCTATGACTTTGCTATGCTTAATGCTTGTCACTAGGGCCCGAGTGCCATGATTTCAGATCTGAACGCTTTATGTTTTCATGAATATATTTGAGTTCTTGATCCTATCTGCTAGTTATATGCACTTGTTATTGTTCTGATCCTTAGACCCCATAGTGACAATTGTTTGGGATACTCTCCGGGGATGACTATAATTCGAGGAGTTCATGTATTCATCATGTGTTAATGCTTTGTGTTGGTTCTCTATTAAAAGGAAGCCTTAATATCCATTAGTTTCCTTATGGACCCTGCTGCCACGGGAGGGTAAGACAAAAGATGTCATGCAAGTTCTTATTATAAGCACGTATGACTATATACGGAATACATGCCTACATTACATTGATGAATTGGAGCTATTGTGTATCGCTCTAGATTGTGACTGTTACATGATGAATGTCATCCAACATAATTATCCACCACTGATCCAATGCCTACGCTTTTCGCATATTGATCTTTGCTAAGTTACTACTGTTGCTGCTGCTGTTACAATCACTACAAAATTGCTACTGTTACTGTTTTCGTTACTATTGCTACTGTTACTACTGTGCTACTAAACACTTTGCTGCAGATATTTAGTTCTCCAGGTGTGGTTGAATTGACAACTCAACTGTTAATACTCGCAAATATTCTTTGGCTCCCCTTGTGTCGAATCAATAAATTTGGGTGAAATACTACCCTCGAAGACTGTCGTGATCTCCTATACTTGTGGGTTATCACCCACCAGGAAGAGGGTGGGATCGGTTTACCTGGCAAGCTCTCGTAATCGGCGCTCGAGTAGTACTCAACGGGTCAAAAGCGGTAACAGTCGTCACGGGCCTCCGTGCTAGTTGGGCGGGGAGCATTGACGCTTGAAGCGGCGGCTTCGGCTTCGGCTGCGCCTGCGGCTGCCGCATCCGCTGAGCGGGAGGCCATCACAGCGGCGGCGGTGCAAGATGCGAGCGGTGCACCACGGGCACGCGCTGAGCGGGAGGCCATCGCAGTGGCCGGATATGCGAAGGATACGTCACGGGCGGCCCGCAGGAGCCCCGATGCCATGGCGAGAGAGGAGAGACGAGGCGTCGCGTATCTGTTGCCTGTTGCTGTTGGTGTTCCTCCCTTTCGGTGTTCTTATAGATAGGCAAGCTAAAATTGCCCTGCATGCTAACCCCCCAAACAATCCCTAGAGTTTGGATATGGAAAATTAGATGTGAGATTTAGGGAAAACGATTTTTTGGAGGATTTTTTAAGAAAGAGAGAGGTTTTTCTACACCCAGGTTCGGTGCACCCATGCAAGAAAACATTTCAAAAAATTCCGAATCTTTGTGGGAATGATCATCAACAAATGTTATAGACACTTGCAAAGTTTGGTGGTCAAATAACATTCGAGGAGCTCTGTACAAAAAAGACAAAATCACTGAAAATTAGTCAAAATGTAAGTGCACTGTTTGAGCAGATTTTGTAATATTGTCTTTTTTGTACAGGGCTCCTCGAATGTTATTTGACCACCAAACTTTGCAAGCACCTATAACATTTGTTGATGATCATTCCCACAAACTTTCAGAATTTTTTGAAATGTTTTGCTATGTTTTCTTGCGTGGGTGCACCGAGTTGGGGTTCAGCCACTACTTTCCCTTTAAGAAAGAGAACCGGTTTTAGTTGGTTTTTCTGTTAAGATGAGTTTATAAAATTCCTTGTTTGGATGAGAAAAAGAAAAGGGAAAACACGATTACGCGATCGCCTCGTGCTCCTCCGGCCATGACGTATGCGTCGCTCGTCGCCTCCCAGTTGCATGCTTCTCGCACCCCTCGCCGCATGGCGTTTGATGCATGGCATGCATGCACGCTCTCCTCCTAATAAACTGGCTAGAGTGGCAGTGCTAGCCTGTGATCTTAGAGCATCTCCAACAGGCGCGCGGTTGCGCGGCGCGCTAAATTTTTTTTTTCAGCGCCGAAATAGCGTTTTTAGCCCGCAGGAGGGCGTTTGCTTTACCAGGCGCTGTAAAATTTAGCGCGCCACTATAGCGCCAGCAGACGCTGCAAAATCCAACACGCGTGAGCAGCCGGTGCTTGGAAAAAATGGAAGCAACACATACAAAAAAATATGAAACAACACATAGTTCAAATTCATAGCATAAAAAAATATGAAACAACACATAGTTCAAATTCAAGCCCCACACCATAAGCTAGTCCATACGATGCAAATAAACTAGAAAAACGATGCTACGATGCAAATATAAGTAGATAAACGTGTCGACGAAACTACTCGTCCTCCTCGGTGGTGTAGTCCGACGACATAAACGCGTCGACCCACCGAGGATCTTTCTCGTCCCAGGTCGACGCAGGTCCCAGCTCGCACTGGGCTTCCGCCAGTGCCTTCCGCTCACGCTTGTCCGCCCGACGCGCGGCTCGCTCCGCCCTCCTTTGCGCCCAGAACTCGTTCTCGGCGACGACATCCTGCGGGAAGCGCTCGCGCCACACCGCCATGGCGTGCTCATCCGCCTCGGCGATGACGAGGCGGCGCTCCCGCCTCTGCTGGACGCGGCGATCCTCCTCGGTGACTAGTCGCGGGGAAGGCGCGAGTTCCTGCGCCTGCTCGCGCGTCCGCATGTCAGGGAAGTTCATCTGCGCCCGTGGCCTCCTGAGGCGCCACGCCGCCGCGTCGTATACGCGGGCAGCCTCGTGGGCGGTCTCGAACGTTCCGAGCCCAAGACGTATATCGTCGCCGGAGAGGATCTCCGCATAACACACGCCGGAGGGGTGGAGGCGGACGCCGCGGAAGCCCGAGCTGCTTCGGGGGCGCAGCGGCATGGCGGGGCGTTGTAAGAGATGGGGGGAGAAGGCACAGCGACGGCGGGGGAGAAGGCGCGACGGCGGGGGGGCACCGGAAGCGGCAAGGAAGAATGCACGGGGGAGGGAATGGGTGGCGGTTGGCGGGCACCCGCGCGCGGCTTTTAACCAGCGCGCGCCAAAACTGCCGCGCGCGATGCCGCTTTTTCCCCCGCGTGCGCCGATTTTTTTCCCGCGCCGAACTTTTGCGCGCCTGCTGGCGCGCGCCAAATAGCCGGTTTTTCCAGCGCGCGGCTTATCTAGCGCGTCTGTTGGAGATGCTCTTACCCTAAGCAAACACCAGCACAACGATGCATGGACGCGGACCAACGAGGACGTCGTTCATCTCTTCCCGTAGTCTGTTGCGGGTGAGTACTAGCCTTCATCGTCGCCTTGTCGATGCCGCCGAGCTCTGCCGGGTCCGCGAACTCAAGCTCCTCAGTGCTTCCGGTCATCAGCCACATCCGTGAGGGCCCCGACGGGTCAATGTCCTTGAGCTCGTCAGCACTTCTAGCCCTTTCGCTACATCCACGAATGTGGCCGTGGTCTTTCTCGGCTCCATCGCCGGCGAGTGCGTCGCCGTCGGCGCCATGATCGATATCAGCGAGTGGGTGTTTGTCGTAGTTTTGTCACGGCAAGATGTCCTCGTGAAAGGATTTAGTAATGAGGCCATCGCACCTATGTGGTAGCTTGAACGGGGTTGATCGGAATCGAGAGACGCGAGATTACCCAGGTTCGGCCCCTCACGGTGGAGGTAAAAGCCTACATCCTGCTTGATTGTTATTGATGATGATGATCTCGATTACAAGGGTGTTGTTTCGCTACCTCTATCTCGAGAGCTACTAATTTGTTTGTCTATCCCGACTTGTCTCTAATTGACCTCTCCCTCTTGGAGTGCCTTGCCCCTCCTTATATAACTTGAAGGGGTCGGCTTACATGTAGAGTCCTACTAGGACTACAACTAGTCTCTTTTCCATTACAAGTCGGATCCTAGTCCGGGTCTTTTCTTCCGTGTTAAGACAATCCCTCTCGTACCTTCTCCATGAGTCGGCCCTTCGTGGTTCCTCCATGAGCCTGCATTCGGCTGAGTCTCACTCTGGGCCTTCGGGCCCTTCTTGTCTTCTTGTCATGACCCAGAAAGTAAGGTGACCCATGAAGCCGCCATGCTTCTGGCCGAGTCACACATTTGGCCGGGTCTTAGTCGTGGGGAATATCCCCAATATTAGCCCCCAGGTTAGCTTGAATTTATTCATGCTAAGCTCCTGAAATAAGAATATGTTAAGGGACTGGCTCGCTCAATTGACCAGCTCCTAAAAGTCCGAGTCTCTGTCATATCAACATGACGGCTTCAGAATCAACTTGCTAACGCTGGTTCCACGCAGAAAAATATTGGAAAAATAACTCATATGACATTTTGAGTTGTCTTCCAATGCTTTGGCTTGATAAAATTATTGGAAAAAAGAAATTCATCTGATGTTGAGCCAACTTTCAATGCTTCAGACTTGATGAAAATAGTAGGAATAAGAAATCCATATGATATTGAGCCAGCTTTCAATGCTTCGGCTTGGGAATAAGAAATCCATATGATATTGAGCCGGCACTTGAATTTGTTTTTCTTCACCAAGGATATAAGACCCGGCTCGCTCAAAACTGAGAACTTGAAGGTGTTCCTCCCTTATATCCATATTACCTATAGCCCCCAAGCCTTAAGAGTAGAACGTAGTGATACCTTAAGACTTGCTTAAATATAAATGTTGCAACTTTGGAGAAATCTGGGTTGTTCATCTGAATCACCAGTCATAAACTGAATGTTTGCATTTCACATGTGTAGCCCCCAAGGGCCGGCTCATCAGTATGTGATCGGCCGGATCTTCAATTTGGACATTATGATCTGTTTAAACAACTGAACGTTGTAGCCCCCAAGTGCCGGGTTGTCTTGCCTGCAGCAACCTGGAATTTGAACTTAGTTTTTGATGTTTGTAGATGTATAGCTGCAAATAATGTAGCCCCCAAGGGCCGGTTTAGCTGTTCTCATCAATCTGGAACTTGAACTATCTGTAGAGTCAATGACTGTAGCCCCCAAGGGCCGGGTTACTATTAATAGTGAGCCGGATCTTCAATGAAAGTAGTTTAAAATGACAATGCATTAGCCCCCAAGTGCCGTGGTGCATGCTTACAGCAACATGGGACTTTCATACTTAATGTAATCTTGATTTGAATAATGTAGCCCCCAAGTGCCGGGTCGTGTGCCTACGGCGACTCGGGACTATTCCTTCCATTGTAGAATAAAATCAGATCCACTGTAACCCCCAGGACTCAAGGAGAAAATCAAGCAAAGCCGGCCAAACCAACTCTTGAAGACCCGGCGTTTGACAATTGTGGAGAAAAACTTGCCGGAGTCTGAGGGACAGTTTGTTTGGATGATGTTGCTGGGTACTTTGCATATCAACGCTGAATTTGTTGCTAAATCCATCAAGAGTGCTTCCTTGCATAACACTTCATATTTCATTTCCTTTAATAAATCCGGTTGCCATGATATCTTTACTTGAATTTTGTTCTCCTTTGCAGCATCAGAATAATCCAAATTGTGAATTGCCATTGGTAATTCATTAAACCCTGCTCCTTACTGTAAGCCAGCGTTTTGGATTTAGAAGGAAATAACCATCTCCTTGGGCCGGCTTTGAAAAGCTCAATCATTTAATACTGGTTATGATAAACCATGATGAAGACCCTGGCTCTCAATTATAAGCCAATTTTGTAGATATAGTAGATATGTACCTGCAATTTTTTCAAAATCGGTTTTGATAGCCATGTTATTTAAAACTGGTTTTGATAAACCATATAAAACCCGGCCATTTTGGCTATTAAAGATTTGTTTGTTCCTGCAGAGTTACAATCACGCATGATAAACGATCCATGGCACGGTCGGCCGTCGGCAACCGGTGCCCACGACGCGACGAGTTCATGCACGAACTCGACGAGTTGGTTGAACTAACCGGCGGCTTCCATCTAGCTGGCCTCTTCCGTCAGCTACTGCCGGCTTGCTTGAATGCTTTGTTGTAGTCCTTGGTCCGTTGCAATCAGGGCGGTCCTGTGATATTGGGGGCCGGGGCCAAACTAAAATATGGGCCCCTTAATATAAACATTAGGGAAAATTATATTTTTCGGCCCTCAATTTTTTCGATAGTCTAGAAATGGTCCCTCAACTCTAATACCAGCAAAATCTAGTCCTTCAATTTTTAAAACCGGATATTTTTCGTCCCTTGAGTTGCTTCGGGTGGTTTTGTGCTGACGTGGCATGGTTTTGACCATTGACTTCGCCACCTCATTGTCCACCTCAGCTTCGTCTTCTTCCCCCTCTCATTCTCTGCCCACCGGAGCACTTCACTGCTTGCGTGTTCTCCGGCCGCCGCCTCCGTGTGCTTCGTGTGGTGGGATGCACGCGCACTTCTCCATCGCCTTCGCTGACAGGGGCATGGACTGGGACAAGAGGCTGCTCGCATGGAGCGACTCCGACATGGAGAACGACGGGGGCTACGGTGGAACACTGGACGTCGTCACCGAGGACGCATAGCACGAGTACGACAACCGGTGTGCCGGCCTCGTGGACGGCGTGCTCGTCCCGGGTTGGACGGCCTATGCCGCCACGGCGGAGTCCGTGCAAGCCCAGAGCTCCTCCACCTCCGGCAAGTGCGTTTGCGTCATGCACCGGGAGCGCAGCAGGCCACGGGGCGGAGCTCGACGTTGGCGCATGGCAAATGTTCGACGGAATGCCCACTAGATGGGAAAAAAAGGAAGACGAGAAGAAAAAAGAAGGGCGAGGCCACGCCCTGGAAGACGGAATGCACGGCTTCCTTCGTCATCGTCATCTCGTCCTTCCCTGTCTCTCGTCGAAGTAGGGCACGGTGGCCACGCCCTGGAAGCCAGTGTCCGCACATCCACGGCGCGCACATCCCGGACGCCATTGCGCATGCCACGTCGGGCCCCGGCGTGTGCAGCTGCAGCAGCCTGAGCACGTCTGCGTGGCTCGCGGGACCGTCGAATGCCGTTGCGGTGCCGACAACCAGTCTGTAGACGAGCCTTTGGCATTCATAGCCAGCCTTCGTGTGCGTGTTGCGTTTCCAGCCGGTTGGCTGCGTGCGTGGGAGTGGTGCGTTTCTGGCCGGTGGTAAATCAATTAGCTTAGCTAGCTTCGCACAGGTGGATCGTTCAAGTTGATTGCTGCTCTAAACGTGTGCGTCTCGCTGTATCAATCGGAGCTAACTACGTTTGTGCAAGATGGGCGTGAGTGAAGGAAGAGGCGAAGGAGCATGGAGGCGAGGCCACGGCTGCCAGAGGCAGCGGCCGGAGCAGACGCACGTGGGCCGTGGCGAGGTGCTCCCGTGGGCAGAGAGAGAGGGGAAGAAGACGAAGGTGAGGTGGACAATGAGGTGGCGAGGTCAACGGTCAAAACCATGCCATGTCAGCACAAAACCATCCAAAGCAGCTTGAGGGACGAAAAATATCCGGTTTCAACAATTGAGGGACTACATTTTACTGGTTTTAAAGTTGAAGGACTATTTCTAGACTATCGAAATAGTTGAGGGACGAGAAATATACTTTTCCCTAAACATTATAGCAATAATACTTTTTTTGAGGGAATGCCATCATGACGGTTTATATTTCATGGGCAAATAAGGATACATCGTTTGAGAGTATATCTACTAAGAACCCCGGAGGTTTCCATTACAAACATTAGTTCGAGAGTTCTTCGAGTTCCTAGTCAACACATCTGCCATCATATTGGCATCCCTAGGACAATGATTAAAAACTATAGAAGAAAAATTATGAGTTAAACGATAATCCACTTCTGAGCCCAGGCTCATCTGCAACCACGCTGGAAAAAAAAATCAAAACAAATACTAAAAAAATTCAAAAAATTCTATTTGCATGGTAGATAATTTGATGCGTGAGGTCCTCTCCAATTTTCAAATCATTTGGACATCTGAGCAGCTCTCGGCAAAAAAACCAAATTCAAGGTCTGTAAAAAGTTTATTGTTTATGCACTGTTCTGACCCGATTTGTCTTTTTTTGCTGAGAGCTACTCAGATGTCCAAATGATCTAAAAATTGGAGCAGACCTCACGCAATAAATTTTCTACCACGCAAAAAAATTATAATTTTTTGAATTTTTTGTGATTTTTTTTCTGACCGGGTGCAGATGAGCCTGGGCACCGAATTGCTGAGCACTCTTCATAGATGGGCGCTGCAGGGCCCAACGAATTCCCACCGTTTTGCATCACATCAATAACCTCCAAGCAACCTGCCTTTACATCAATTCTGTTGCAACCCATCTCGTTAGCAAGAAGACCATCTCTCAGGCCCCGGGCTTCTGCCGTCGCTGCGTCCTCAACAAAAGGGATATCACTGCATGAGGCAGCCAAGAATGTGGCCGTGTCATCGCGCAAGATAGCTCCAGTGCTTCCTGAACCGCCCTCATAAGCAAAACTTGCATCAATGTTGAGCTTCACCATACCCTCCGGCGGCGACAATGTTATCAGTATACATTTGGTATCTCCGTCAGTGTGATCTCACAAGTAGCCCGAGGTATATATGATGACCTATGGAAAAAATAGACAAAAGTTGTGTGTGTAGTATATCACAATTTCACAATACATCCATAGAAATTCAAAGATAGATGAGCAAATCCATACGAATGATATGTAAAGTATTCTTTCCAATCTTCCAAATCAATTCAAACAGTAACAATGCCAAGTTACTCTTACTAGATGTGCAAATGAGTCAATCAAGAGTTAATTACCTCATTTATGCGTCATCGCACAGTTCATGCACAAGCTACTCGCCACGATTAGCATCCAGAACGTCACTTTGTTCTTAATCTATTTGAGATATGAAACATGAAAACATTGTTATCAAACTGTCTAGAAACATAACAGTTACTAATACGTACGGCGTGGAAAACGTTGATCGGCCGACAGCGCTCAATCCATAGACCACACGCAGCCACCAGTGCACCTCCGGCTCCGGCGCACAGCCTTATCCCTTCCGAATCTTAGGGCCAGTTCTTTTGCCAGCTTCTAGAATAAGCTGGAATAAGCTGCCCCCTAACCAGCTTATTCTAGAAGCCCAACCAAATTTATTTTTCTAAAAGCCTACTAATTAAGACTTGACTAGTAGGCTTCTAAAAAAATATTTTTAGTTGGGCTTCTAGAATAAGCTGGGTAGGAGGCAGCTTATTCTAGAAGCCAAAAAAAGCCACCAAAAGAACTGGCCCTTAGCCTCCTCCTCAAACAGGCTTTCCTAGTTTATCCGCCGCTATTTGTGTCACGGCTAGCTAGAAAACCGTCAGCGCGGGCGACTTGTATCGGGAGCTCCTAATCAGCGCCACGTGCTAGCCCAGCTCAGCTACGCCTGGTTCACAGGTGGGCCTTTGATGGTTTGCCAGGTGGACGGGTTGACCGTTGACAATAGACCGATTGACAGTTGATCGTTGAGTTTTGAGAAATGTTTTGAAAAACTGAAAAAAATAAAACAAAAAAAATCAAAAGTTCAAAATAAATTGTGGGTTGAAAACAGCTCAGAAATTTTTAAAAAGTTCACAGATATGAAAATTTGAAACACAAATGCGTGGATTTTGAAAAATAGTTTGCAAAATTTGTAAAAAGATCTTAGATATGGAAATGCTCATACATTTTGAAAAAAGTTCACGGGATTTGAAAAAGTTTTAATTTGGAAAAAATCACAAAATTTTGAAAATAAGTTTGTAAATTTGAGAAAAATTCACACATTTGAGGAAAAAGGAAAGGAAGGAGAAGGAAATGATAAAAAAAAATTATAAACAAATTACAAAAGTTTTAAAAATGTATACGAATTTGAAAAATATCCATAAATTTAAGAAAAAAACATGATATTGAAAAAAAAAATCCTGGATTATGGAAAAAAATTAGAATGAAAATTTAAAATGAAAAAGGAAAATTGTACAAAACTCATCCTTGAAAAAACAAGGAGAAAACCACTCCAGAAAAAACAAATGAAACCTTCTAAAAGTTTCCTAAAACCGGTGAGGAAAAAACTACATTGACTGGCCGAACAGAAACCTAGCGCGGAGAGCTCCTATGCGGCGCTTTAGGCACCAAAAAGGATAGCTGGCGCTCGCTAGCTTTGTTCGCGGGCCGCGTCCCAATAGTGCCACCTCCCTCTCGTGCCTGTTCGCTTCCTCACGTTTGTTGGGTTTTCTTTCGTTCATTATTTCCTACAGTACGACCTAGTGTACTACTTGCCTCAAAGAAAAAAGCCTACAGTACTACATGGCCAGCGGTTTACAAAATCTATGAACTTCTTTCCCTTTTCATGAATAAAGGTTCGTGAATTTGAGAAAAAGTTCATGTATTTAAAAAAAGATTATGAATTTGAAAAAAAAATCATCCATTTTGAAAAACAGTACATCGGTTTTGAAGAAAAGTTCGTAAATTTGAAAAAAGTTCATCGATTTAAAAAAAGATCATCAATTTCGAAAAAAAGTTCATCAATTTTGAAAAAAGGTTCATCGATTTTGAAAAACACTTTGTGGATTTGAAAAAGTTTGCAAACTTTCAAGAAAAAGTTCACGAATTTGCAAAAAGTTTAGCTTTTGAAAAAAGCAAAAGAAAAAGGAACAAGAAAAGAAAAGAAAGGACCGGATAAGAACCACCTAGAAAACCAACCCACGAACAGAAGAAAGAAGAAAAAGAAGTAAATGATAAGTTTTAGAACTCTTCTCAGGGTGGGAGCGCTTGCCGTTATTTGGTCGTTTTGGCTATGTAAAAATGATAAGGTTTTTAATGACAAAAGTACTTCTCTGATGCAGGTTATCTACAGATGTATCGGGACTCTTCGTTTATGGTCCTCTCTACAAGGCATGGAGACTCGAGACCTGTTTTACGAAGGTGTGTACACGATTGGAGGCTACGACGAGGGATACTTTTACCCAACATGAATGGCAGCATGATCTTAGGATTGGCCCCCCTCCGCTTTAGGCGTTATACGAACTCTACATGTCTCTTTGTATTTCGCCTTTCTTATTTTTCGTTTGTGTGAGAGGACCTTGTTTGGCTGTGTACATCTTAATTATGCAGAGACCGGGTGTAATGCTTAAATCCTTTAAGTAATAAAGCTTTCCTTTTTGAAAAAGATGTGCAAATGAGTCAATCAAGAGTTAATTACCTCATTTATGCGTCACAGTTCATGCAAAAGCTAGTCGCCACGATTAGCATCCAGAACGTCACTTTGTTCTTAATCCATTTGAGATATAAAACATGAGAACAAAAGCTACTCGCCACGATTAGCATCCAGAACGTCACTTTGTTCTTAATCCATTTGAGATATAAAACATGAGAAAATTGTTATCAAAGTGTCTAGAAACATAATAGTTACCAATACGTACGGCGTGGAAAACATTGATCGGCCGGCAGCGCTCAATCCATAGACCACACGCAGCCGCCGGTGCACCCCCGGCTCCGGCGCACGGCCGTGTCCTATCCGAATCTTCTTTTTTTTTTTGATGGAAAGCCTTCATGGCGCGCTTTATTGCATAGGGAATAAAATTACATCATTCAAAATGTCGCTCAAAATAAAATCGGGAGGATCTCCATCCCAAACAAAAGAAGAACTAGAATCAAAAGCATGTCTAGCTAATTTATGCGCCACTTTGTTGACTTCCCTAGAACAGTGATGAATAGAGACTTTGCCAAGACTCTGAATCAAATGAAAGATTTCCATCATAATTGCAGCATTAGGGCCCAACACCTCAACTTCTCCAGCACATCCCTTTGTAATTTCTAGTGAGTCCGTCTCTATCATTACTGGGTAGCATGCCAGCGAATCAATAAGATGGAGGCCTTTCAAAAGTGCTGTTGCTTCCGCTGCTGCAGCATCATTAAGATGATCAAGCTTCCAGTATGCCCCTGCCATAGCTTCTCCTCTAGCGTTCCTCAAGATCGCACCCGCGCCACCATCTCCATTTGGAAAAAAAGCTGCGTCGATATTTAGTTTGTATGTACCTGGTGGTGGTTTGGTCCAAGTGATTTCATGCGGTGCCACACTCAAGGATGCTCCACTGAAGTTTGCTGCCAACGCCCGAATAGAAAAAGCAGTGCTCTTTACCTGTGCAACACTTTCGCCCTTCACACATTGACGTCGTTGCCACCAGATATACCAGGCTGCGACCGCAATTGTCTCTTTGGTACCGAGGGAACCCAGCAGTAGTGATCTTCCCCAATTTTTCCTGAGTGCTTCTTCCAAGACTACTGAACCAGAACGATCAACAGTTAACAGAATATTCACTTCGTCTAGCAACCCCAAAGCTCTCCATACTTCTCTCGCTCGTTTACAAGTAAACATCAAATGAAGAATATCCTCAGCTCCACCTTGGCAAACAGGGCATTGGGCTATTGTTTTGATGTGCCGGCTAGCTAGGATAGCTAATCCCGGGATTATTCCATGGAGGGCCTTCCATAGGAATATTTTGATCTTGCTCGGCACCTTAAGCTCCCAAATAATTTCCCAGACCGGGTTCGTTTCTATAGCACCTTGTCCATCACCCCTACGAATACGAGAGCCAAATTGGTGGTTCCATTCCACATAATAAGCAGACCGAACTGTGAAAGAAAAAGATTTTGTTTTATTCCATGCCACGAAATCCTCAGTTAGGTGCTGGCTTAGGGGGATTCTTAATATTCTGTCCGCGTCAACTGATAAAAATAAGCTTCTAACCAGCTCTTCATCCCACCATCCACTCTGTTGGTCAATTAGTTCGTCCACTGTTTTCAGCAAAATTTGGCCCTTCGCTGTCATTACCTTCCTACTCGAGCTGCTAGGAATCCAGTGATCGTCCCATATATTTATATTTCTGCCATTCCCTACTCTCCAGATGTGTCCTCTCTTAAAAGTTTGCAGCCCCGCGATGATACTTTGCCAAGTGAAGGATGACCCTCTTTTTGGCCCTGCCTGAAGAATATTTCCATGTGGGAAGTATTTTGCCCCCAAAACTTGAGCACATAATGTGCTTGGTTTTGAGATCAATCTCCAAACCTGCTTTGCAAGCATCGCCAAGTTGAAAGCGTGAAGATCTCTAAATCCCATACCCCCTTCTCTTTTTGGGATGCACATTCTCCACCACGCCATCCAGTGCATTCTATGTCTTTCCTCTGTATCTCCCCACCAGAACCCTGCCAGAGCATCAGTCATCTCCTTACATAGCTTCTTTGGAATTTTAAACACCGACATAGCGAAGACAGGGATAGCTTGGACCACTGCCTTTAATAAAATTTCCTTTGCCCCCACAGATAGTAGCTTTTCTTTCCATCCTTTTAGCCTCTCAATTATCCTTTCAAGTAAATAGACAAAGCTATCAGATCTGTCCACTCCCACCATTGCGGGTAATCCCAAATACTTATCAGACATCGCTTCTGTCATTATGTTCAACTCTTCACAGATTGATGCTTTCATATCAACATCCACATTAGGACTGAAGAAAATGCTACACTTTGCCTCACTAACCATTTGTCCAGAACATGCACAATACTGATCAAGCACTTGTCTCACTGAGGTTGCATTAATCATGTCTGCCTTCATAAGGATTAAGGAATCATCAGCAAATAATAAATGACTAACTGATGGTGCATTCCTGCACACCTTAACACCTTCAATGCCACGAACCTCCTCTTTGTGAGCCAGTAAGCTCGATAGTCCTTCTACACATATTAGAAACAGATATGGTGATAGGGGATCTCCCTGACGGAGGCCCCTAGTAGGTACAAAGGAGTCAGTCTCTTGATCATTATATCTCACCTTATATCGTACAGAATTAACACATGCCATAAGCAACTCGACAAAATCCCGATGAAAGCCAAGTCTATCCATCATCTTCTCTAAGAACTTCCATTCAACTCTATCATATGCCTTGTGCATATCAAGCTTGATAGCACAATATCCTATTTGTCCAGTTGTCTTATTTTTAATCTTATGCATACACTCATAGGCCAAGAGGATATTATCCGTTATAAGTCTGCCCGGTACAAAGGCACTTTGCACCGGTGAGATTACCTCGTCAAGAATACGCTTTAGTCTGAGGGCAATCATTTTTTAGATCACTTTGTACAAAACATTACACAGACTTATAGGCCTATATTGCGTGATGAGTTCAGGTGTTTCTACCTTAGGAATCAAGACTATGATTGTATCATTCCACCCTTCCGGTATAACTTTCTGATTTACTGCTTGCAACACTTCTTGGGTTAAGACATCGCCCAATATATTCCAACACTTTTTAAAGAAAATTGCATGCAAACCGTCAGTGCGGCGCCTTCATATCTCCAATAGAGAATAGGGCCTTTTTCACTTCCTCTGCAGTGTACAGTTTCAACAAAGCATCATTCATTTCATTTGTGACTTTTGGCGTAACCTTCTCTAATAACTCAGGATCAGGTTCCTCAATCTCTGTACTAAACAAGCCAGCAAAGTAGTCTGAGATCAATGGATTTAAATAAGCCATACCTTCTACCCAGTTACCTTGACCATCTTTCAGGCGTTTGATCCGATTGCGCAACCTACGAGCAGTTGCAGCCCTGTGAAAATAGTCGGTGTTTCTATCACCAAACTGTAACCAGTCAATTCTAGATCTCTGCCAAAAGTACATTTCTTCCTTTAACAGTAGTTGTTCGATTTCATTTGCCAAATCCTTTTGACGCGCAATATTTTCAGGGGTTAAGTCACTCCGAGACACCTGTTTAAGTTCTTTTTGCGCACCTCTAAGTCTCTTTTTTGATGATTTGAGCACAGTTCTGTCCCATCTATGGAGTTGCTTGTGCACCTCCCCAAGCCGATCAGCAAGGCTGTCGCTGTGCGCACCTATGGCTGACATATTCCAGGCACTATCCACAACTTCTCTAAACTTGGATTCCTTTAACCACTTGGCCTCAAATCTGAGCACCGCTGGTCCCGTAGCATCCCCCTCATTGCGACTCAGGTTCATAAGAATGGGGCGGTGGTCAGACCGGTTGTATCCCAGGTTCTGCAACACTGCATCAGTGAACATAAGGTTCCACGCTTCATTTGTTAATGCTCTGTCCAGTCTTTCACGAATTTGTCCTCGGTGCCACGTATACTTATCTCCCGTGAACCCAAAATCCGTTAACTGACAGTCCTCTACTGCATCACGAAAGGCTTGCATGTACTGCATTGGCCTAGCACGGCCCCCTTCCTTCTCAAAGGAAAACATAATTTCATTCAGATCACCAATAACCATCCATGGCATATCACAAACTGCATGCAGATCCCTCAGACGACCCCAAGTGAGGTGTTTGTTCTCCCATCTTGGCTCGCCATATAAGCCGGTTAACCTCCAAAAATTATCTGAACCGCTGCCAACAAAAACGTCAATATAATGGGGAGTCTTGTGTCTCAGCGATATAGCAATCTCCTTTTTCCACAAAAGCAAAAGGCCTCCACCACTGCCATTACTTCGAACCACTTCCTTGTGATCCATTTTCAAGCGACGACGCAAACATTCTGCCGGATATTCATCCAGATGAGTCTCCGACAGGAAAAAGATGTCCGGGCTATTTTGCTTCTGAACATCAAGAAGCGCCCGGACTGCCGCAGCCCCTAGGAGGCCACGGCAATTCCAGCTTAAGAGTTTCATTGCGTCCGGTCAGTCTCCACGTCGGAGACCGCCGATAGCTTATCATTGAGACTTCTTACAACATCTGTTGCCAAGGCTTGTTCTGAAACTTTATCCGCTCCCAGATTGCTAGCTTGTGCCTTTGCTTCCAAATAAGTATACAACTGACTCATGTCGGCCTCATGCATAGACACATACAGACTTTTCTCTTCAACATAAGTACGTGCGTCAGCCTTCCACGTTCCACCAGGATCCCCATTGCCTGGACACAAGAATTTCAGCATGTGCAAAAACGCATCCAAATGGCTAATCTCGACAGCATGTATAAGCACATGCAAGCTTCTTTCTTCAGCATGGGTACGTGTCTCAGCCAGCCAAAAAGGGGATTCCGGCGGCTGATCCTTGCATGCAGCCACACCTCCGACCATAACTTCTTTCCGCACGCCCAGACGACGCTTCGTCGCTGCCAAGTATTCCCTTCCCGCTCCAGAGGCCGAGCTCGAAACTCCAGCCTTGGTGCTCCGCAACATCCGATCCCATCTGGGACGGAACAACCACCCTAGAGGCCCTCGCACAAGGCCATCGAAATCGTAACGCCAAGGTCGGGGAGCCCAAGCGAACGACATCGGCGGCGAAGGGGTCAGGGGACAAAGGACTCAACGCCGGCGACGCCGGCGGAGTAGGTAAACCCTAGTTGCCTCTGGCGGCTAGGGTAGATATTCTCTGACACGCGAGTGAGTTTTTCTTCTTTGTGTTAGCTCGGCATAAACTTGGAGGAGATACCTTGCCATCCCATCTTTTTTCAATCGCCCGAGCCCTCAAACTGTCGTCCCCCGTGCTCAACCGGCCGCATACCCTGCACTCGCCATTGTGCCAGAGAGAAAGAGGGGGGCGTGAGAGGCTCTGTAACCTTCAAACTGTCGTCCCCCGTACTCAACCGGCCGCATACCCTGAAGATTCCATTGTTAGCTAGCTTTTAGTCACACAGATGCCAGTGTAACCTTCAAGTTCATTGGATGTCATTCGGAGAGAGGACATCCGGCCCGTTACCGCCTTCGCGCCGGATTATTGCACTGTCCTATCCGAATCTTAGTCTCCTCCTTGAACAAGCTTTCCTAGTTTATCCGCCGGTACTTGTTTCATGGCTAGCTAGAAAATCGCCAGCGCGAGCGACTTATCGGGAGCACCTAATCAGCACCGCGTGCTAGCCCGGCTCAGCTACGCTTGGTTGACAGGTGGATCTTTGATGGGTTGCCAGGTGGACGGGTTGGGCGTTGACATGAGACTGATTGACAATTGATCGTTGATTTTTGAGAAATGTTTTGAAAAACTGAAAGAAAAAATTCAAAAGTTGAAAATGAATCCTGAGTTCAAAACAACTCAGAAATTTCCAAAAAGTTCACGGATATTAAAAATTGAAAAAAAGTTTGTGGATTTTGACAAATAGTTTGCAAAAATTGTAAAAAATTATTGGATATGGAAATGTTCATACATTTTTAAAAAAAAAAGTCACGGATTCAACAAAAAGTTCATGGGATTTGAAAAAGTTCTTAATTTGGAAAAAAAAATGCAAAATTCTGAAAAGAAGTTTATAAATTTGAGAAAATTTCACACATTTGAGGAAAGGGGAAAGGAAGAAAAGGGAAAAAAATTATAAACAGATTTGAAAAAGTTTAAAAATCTATAAAAATTTGAAAAATGTCCACATATTTAAGAAAAAACATGATATTGAAAAAAAGTCCCCGAATTATGAAAAAAAAGCTTAAAAAGGGACAGGAAAATTGTACAAAACTCATCCTGGAAAAAACCAGGAAAAACCACTCCAGAAAAAACAGATGAAACCTTCTAAAAGTTTCCTAAAACCGGTGAGGAAAAAACTACATT
Source organism: Elymus sibiricus (assembly GCA_039707655.1). NCBI lineage: Eukaryota > Viridiplantae > Streptophyta > Magnoliopsida > Poales > Poaceae > Elymus > Elymus sibiricus. The sequence continues at coordinate 127,783,993 of CM077666.1, read as the reverse complement.
GACAGGCCGAACAAAAACCTAGCACGGAGAGCTCCTATGCGGCGCTTCACGCACCAAAAAGGATAGCTGGCTCTCGCTAGCTTTGTTCGCGGGCCGCGACCAATGGTGCCACCTCCCTCTCGCGCCTGTTCGCTTCCTCACGTTTGTTGGGTTTTCTTTCGTTCGATATTTCCTACAGTACGACCTTCCCCTAAAAAAACTAGAGTATGACCTAGTGTACTTCTTGCCTCAAAGAAGAAAAAAAACTACTATACTACATGGCTAGCGGTTTACAAAATCTATGAACTGTTTTCAATTTTCATGAATAAAGGATTCGTGAATTTGAGAAAAAGTTCATGGATTTAAAAAAAGATCATGAATTTGGAAAAAAAAACTTCCATTTTAAAAAACAGTACATCAATTTTCAAGAAAATTTCATAAATGTGAAAAAAGTTCATCGATTTTGAAAAAAGTTCATCAATTTTAAGAAAAGATCATCAATTTTGGAAAAAAAAGTTCATCAATTTTGAAAAAAGTTTCATCGATTTTGAAAAACATGCGGATTTGAAAAAAGTTTGCAGACTATCAAGAAAATTTCACAAATTTAAAGAATCACGCATTTTGAAAAAAGAAAAGAAAGCACCGGATACGAATCACCCAGAAAACCAACCAGCGAACGACGAACAAAAGAAAGAAGAAAAAGAAGTAAATAGGCACACCCATGGTTACTATGATTCGAACTAAAGGAAGAGGTCTCGAGCTCGACTCACGGCGCCTGCTTCTTTTTTTGAAGTTTAATAACAGAAAAGAGAAAGAAAAAAAGGTAAATGGGCCGGCCCAGCGGGAAGGGGGGTGTGCGCTGATTGGCGAATTAGCCTGTAACCGGTGCTTGCGGCGCCAAATAGGAGTTGGCCCTAGCGCATGCGACATATGTAGCGGGGAGCAACTAATTAAGGAGCGCTCTTTCGGGAGCCTCCCAACGATCACTTGGCGCGCTCTCAGCCGCCGCCACGTGTCGTGCTCTGGGTGCTTCCTCCGAATTTTTTATTATTATTTTTCCGCACGTATTTTCGTCCTTTTTAACGGGGTTTTTTCTTGTTTTTTTGGCCTTTTGGTTTTCCACCGGTCTTTCTTAACTTTTGGACCCAAAAAAATTAGAAAAAAAATTGCGCGAAAAAATGCGTTTTTTATTTTGCTTCCGCGAGAGAAACGGTTTTGCTTTCACGAGAGGCAGCTGGCGAGATATTGTTCCCAAGACCGCATTGCCTCCATCGCGGTGGCCACTCTCTGGGCTTTGTGGTGCGAGCGTAACAGGCGGGTCTTCCGGCGGCTAGGCCTCACGCGGTGGTCTCGCAATTGATCATCGACGAGCTTCAACTTTGGTCTATGGCGGGTGCTGCGCACCTTTTAGTGCGAGAGTAGGCTTTTGTTTAACTGCTTCCCCTCCCCCCGTGTACCCCCCTAACTCTCATGTACAGTGTGTTTCCCTTTGCAATGAATTCCAACAGCTCTCCTGTTGGCTTAAAAAAACATAGAAAAACAAGATTTTCCATTTTTGCCTGACTATGGTTCAACTTATCTTTGCGTCAAAAACAATTCTTTAGGGGAGCAACTAATTAAGGAGCGCTCCTTCGGGAGCCTCCCAACGATCACTTGGGGCAGGCTGAGAGCGCACCGCTCTCAGCCGCCGCCACATGTCGCGTTCTGTGCGCTTCCTCCGGATTATTATTTTTAATTTTTTCGCACGCGTTTTTGGCTCTTTAAACGCTTTTTTCCTGGTTGTTTGGTTTTTCACCGGTCTTCCTTAACTATATTTATTTATTGGACATTCTTAATGTGTGTCTATATATAATATTTATTTAGATTTTTAAAATGTTCAAAACACGTTAGAAAACGTTTGTGAAATATAAAAAATCGTTCACAGAATTTAGAAAAAAAAGTTGCACCATTCAGAAGAGATTTCATAACATTTTCAAAAATGTTTGCATGTATGAATTATTGTCCCTGACATATTTTTGAAAAATCATGTAATGTAAAAGGTCGTTCACGCATTTTTTTTTAAATATCATACCACTCAAAAAAATGTTTATGTCACCTAAAAGGTATTCTCATTATAAAAACGGTCTTGACATACAAAAAAAGGTTTGTATCATAAAATGTTTAACATGTATTTGAAAAATGCTAAACATGTATATGAAAAATGTACTCATTTGATGGTCAATGTGTATTTAAAAAAGTTCATATGTTTAAGAAATGTTGATGAAGTATAAATATGTGTTAGCACAATTTTGTTTTAAATTTTCACTGCATATAAAAAATAGTCACCGCTGTTTAAAAAAAAGCATGAGAAAAGAAGGAAAACAACAGGAAAAAAAATCGACGAAAAGGAAAGCATGAGATAGCCACCATAGTTTTTACGTAGCTGGACTCGCTGCATGGCCGCCATAGCCCATGGACACCCAGAAGGCCGCCGGGACTTGCCTACAGCAGCAGCCCGTGCACGGTGTACGTGTCCGGAACCACGAAACAACGGCAGACATTTTTCTGATTCGACGACGGGAGAGGAGCTACCAACGAAAATGCTGGATGGGTGTATCTGGAGGATAAGAAAGAGATAGAGATGCGTTCTCCCGCGGGCCCACCGCACCACATGCCGCCCATCACCATCGTCGTCAAATAATGCCGGTTGGTGGCTCAATGCGCCAACAAATTCTTTCCCTCTCACTCCCTCACTCACTCCAGTGGTCGCTGCCGCCTGGCTTTGGCAACCAAGTCAAAAGCAGCCTGTCCCGTCACGAAAAGGCGCTCGCAACCGTCGAACCGTCGAACGCGCGGCTCTCTCCGCCGTCCGATGGCTCCGATCCGGGGTCCAGACTCACGCGCACTTCCCCGTCAAATCGGCGTCCACCAATAGTTGCTACAGTGCCTCGCATCACCGAAGAATCTCCGCTCGGCCATTCGAGTTGGTGCTCCGTGCCTGTATTTTCCTTCTTCACTCCCAGTACAGTGTACGTACGTACAAAGTCTAGTGGCTGGAGTAATTTATTACTATTACTTGTATCGCGTTGGTCGTGTCGTTGGTGGGCCCATTTTCCGGTGTGGCCAGGATTACAGTTTTGTTGGCCCGTGTTTCTCCTTTGAATAAGAAGATGGTGGGGCCGGTTAGCTCGCGTCTCCTTGTTGTTCATGATCCATATCTGTCGGGCCCAGCTGGAAACAGTTTCGCGCCACGTCGATTCCCTCCGGCTCTGGGCAGCTCCGCGTGGACGCAAAACATCTGTGAACAAAGGTTAGTTGATGGACATAGGGTTAGTTACATATAAAACGTGGACACGTGTTCCACGCCCATCATCTAGCAGCTCCAGCTAGCACCTGATCGTGTTGTGCCCAAATTTGCAATAAACGGCAAGGCAACCGTGCGACGCAATTAACAGCAGCCAAGCCTGACAGGGACTGCCTTGCCATGTGTTCCACGCGTGTTTCCATTCCGCTCTTAAACGTTGCGTCCTGCAAGCTTTTTGTCCATGGCGCGTAACCATGTCTTAAAGTGTCAAGATCTCAGTGCACCTTACGTACTAACAGAACGCAGACAATGAGACAGACGTACGTAGCACGTAGCACGTACTACACTGATAAGCTTGGGTCAGTTCGCTGCATGACGGATGAACAGATCGTGTGTCTGGATTCTGGAAAGGATAAGCGCCTGCTTTTCATCTGTTCATCGCGTCGAACCGCCCAACTGAAACCCAGGTTCCGGGTTCCTCACACGTGTAAAGCTCCCAAGGAGGCATATGCGTTTGGCACAATTCCTTGGAGCGATGGCGGATCAACTAACTCGGGTGGACCACGATGCCACTCGCCCCCGTCGATCCACAGCCGTACAAACGACCAAAATGCGTCAACAGCGCACATATCCATCCATCTTCTGGCCGAAAAACACCGTGCATCTCAGTTATCATCGTTAATTAGCTAAGAGCATCTCCAACAGCCTTTGTATATTTGGCTAGGATTGCTAAAAACTGAAAAATATAGCAATTTGGCCCAAAAACGTTGCTCCAACAGCCTTTGTATAAGTGGTCCTTCACAAAAAAAAATTACAAAGCTTGCTATATTTGCACCCACACTTGGTATACTAGATGATACCCCGCGCGTTGCTGCGGGACTTTGTGGTTTCTATGAGTAGATTCGAAGAAAAACATATACAGTATGAATGATTATTAATACATATTGAAATGTTGAACAAATATATTTCTGCACAAACATAAAGAGAATTATCAGTAACGTGCACCGATTCCTCTCCCAAGTAACTGTTGGATTTGAAGAGCATTGAAGTAATTCTAGTACAGTCGCTCCAAATGAGACAAAATTCGTGTGGCAAAATCTTAACAACTGGAAAAATAAAGTATGGGCATATGATAGTACAGGTAAAGCACACCTGATAAGTCAGCAGAGATATATGTTCCAAACATCCAGAGAGGCATCATGAATAGCATAAATTGATATAGTTCTTTTAGTTGCGAAGGAAGCAGTACTGTACAAAAAAAACTCAATTTTATTTATATATACTGGCATGAACTTTTTTCAAAGACTTATACATGTAGGTTGTACCTTGTCTAGAAGTTCCCTACTCTAATGATTTTATCTTTTTCATTCGCAGCAAAGCAACAATTCGAAGTTGTGTTGTACTTGGCATTCTTGATTCTTCAAAGAAACTGAAATGGGAGAAAAGACTCTTCATATTTACTCCAAATATTTTTGGTTCATAGCCACTCCATTAAGATCGCCGATGAGTGGAAGCTGCAAGATCTCCTACGAAAGCGAGGCACGACAGTGAGGCAACCTGTTCTTCGACAATTGGAAGGAAATTTTTAAACATGAAGCGTGTACGACATCCCATGGAGCTAGGGAAACAACCTACAGCGCTCAATAATTGCTCTACAATCTGATGTTATCTTTTGGTTTTGTTTTGATGGTGTGCATGACAAAATGAATAATGAAACTCCAGCCCTCCATCGATGGGATGGCAAATAATGCAAACATTCATTCATCTGCAAACATAATTACAGAAGGCATGGAAAAAATAATAATCATAAAATTATATAGGATAACCTCACAGTAAGTAGCAAGACCAGCAGGCGGCGGGAACTCCAAATTTTTCCGAGAACTATAACTTGTATGCATGTGAGTAACAACATACATGAAGGGAGCAAATAAATAGCACGGCGAGGCTAATTTGAGCGATATAATCAGGTATTAAGGTAAGATAGTACTTACTGGTATGTCTCCTCCTAAATTCACCATCCCGAAGCAAATGTACTCTCGTATTCGTGTTTCTGTGAAAATCACGTATCATGGTAACCCTGAAGTATCGCTGATAGGACCAGTAAAGATGTATAGAGATAAGAGAGAAAATGCGTTGATTAACGTCAGAAGCAAATTGACAATCGCCAGCCCAGAGCATGCTCCAAATCTGGCTCCGCCCCTGATCTTCACAATGAGACAATATCACCACCATGGCTACACGCCTACACCTCTCTGTAATCAGAGATTTCAGCAGGTTGTTTATGGCACTTTGCAGTTTCCTCTCATATGTAATGTATAATCAATAACTGAACCAAGATATGCAGTCTTTAAATTTCTATTAAAACTTCAATCTTGACTTAAAAATTAAAATTAACTACTACCGGAGGTGATCCAAGAAATGAACTGAATGATGTAGTTTTACCAAACTATTTATCAAAAAGGTACTACTTGTCAGGTCGAGGGTCAAATATCAAGAGATCCAACATTTCTAATAGCTAAAATATTCAAGAGAACAAACAACGCTAACCAAATAGACAAAAGATAACAGTGGTGGCAAAGAGGGAGCTTCTGAAACCTTCCTGTAAGCGGATGGCGACGGCGTGTGATGGGACGATGGTATCCCCCAGAACCCCCCAGCTGCTTCGCACCCCACCATTTATCTTTGTACCACTACCTACGCACATCCCGTGACAGAGAGGTCAGGTTCAGCCGGCGGCATATGCCAATGTATGGCAGGTGAGGCGCAAGAGAGACATACCATTTTTTACGCAGTTGAATACTCTTAGCTTGATTGACTGGTGGCTGCATGCTCTGGACTATATTCCTGATTGCCGAATGCATGCTTTCTTGTCCCTGATCATGATTATTTGGTGGCGCATATGGATGGAGCGAACTGACCGCATTTTCAATCTCAAAGCTTCGCCGTTCCTGCATAAGTGTGATTCCATTGTTCTGGAGCTGGGCACCTTGCGGACGGTTGGATCAAGAGCGTCCGGTGGCTGGGTAATCACGGCTAAGAAAAGTTTAACCAGTCCAGGCCTTTGCTGCTTTGCAGCTTTCAATCACTAATCGTCTAATCCTACTTATCCTCCTACTGTAATTTCATCCTTCTTTATTTCCTTCTGTCGACCTTGCACAGTGGATCTGTAACTGAACTTTTCACCTCATTTTGAGGTGTGCTCCCGTTCTTAATGAATGAAAACAGTGATCTAGCTGTGTTTCGTCAAAAAAAAAATTTAAAGAAGAGCACAAGAACTTGACAAAAGCCTTATTCAGAAGAAAAGAAGAGCTTGACCAGAGAAGAAACGGGACACCGTCGTGGGCTCCTCCAGATCGTCATCTTCGGATCAAGGCGGAAGAAGCAGGCTGGTCGTTGGGGCCACGGACACATGCGTCGCTGGCCGTTGTCAGGCCGTTGGGCGAGGGAGGAGGGTGGGAGCCGTGCCCGGTGGCGCTGAAGGAGGCTGGCCGGCGGCGGGAGGTTGAATCACGGGCATAGATCAGTGTTGGAGGAGGCGAATCAGCAGCTGGGGATGGGTGAGGCTGTCGTCGGTGGCACACGGCGTGTGGCTGGGTTGGCGGCTGGGGGCGCGCGCAGCGGCATGGTCGAGGGCGGCGCCGACGGTGAGGTGGCTGGCGACGGCACGCTGGTCGCTGGCGGCGACCTGCGGGGTCCAGACGGGGTGGCGGGTGGGGGATGGACGGCGGTGGGTGGCGCTCGTGGGGTGGACGGCTGGGGCGGCAGCTGTCTAGGCAGACGACGGCCGGTGCGCTTCTAATCGTTACGGCGAAAACGGAAGTTTAGAGGAGAATGACTACATCTGTTACTCATGAATTTATTCGATGGAGAAGATGAATCGGAATTGAAGATGGAAACCAATGGGTAGAGATCAATGGGCAGAGGAGTTAATCGGGGGGATTATTGGGCAGTGGGGAGAGGCCGAGCGGCTCGGGTGAGGGAAATAACAGGTTTTTTTTTTCCACCGTGACCGCAGGGGAATAAGAATGGAAAAAACAGGTTGTTTTTCTGCCGCTTGATTGGCTGCTTTTGGAAACTGAATAATGACGTGGCACATCGCTGACGTGGACAGTGTGCATGGTGAGAGAATAGGGAGTAGTGGGGAGCAATTTCTTAAGAATGGTAGATATGCAAAGTGGAGAGGCACTTGCTATAATTTTTAGTAGCCCAGTTTTTATGGTCCCCTACATCCCTTTGTTCCAATGACAAGTGGACCACACCGCCCCCTAGATTCCTGCTGACCCACGCCTGGCACCGGTCCCCAGGTGTCATTGAGAGGATTGCTAAATTTTATAGCAATGCTGTTGGAGCAAAAAACTTTTGAGGTTGCTAAATCTTCTCTCTCCTTTTGCTATACCCAGTTTTAGCAATTCAGAATAGCAATGCTGTTGGAGATGCTCTAAGTAGCAGTTGGAAAATGAGCAATCTCAAGATCAATTTGACTTCAAAAACACGAGGGCCAGTCACGTGCGGCTCGCAGACTGATCATGCTGAACCGGCAAAAAAAAGAGGTACACGGTTGTCAGAGGTGTCGCCGGCGGGAGGCGCACGACAGGATCACCGTCCGCGCCGCGCGGGGAATGAGTACGTGTCCGTGTCCGCGTCACCGTCAGGCCAGGAAGTAGAACACCTCGCCGTCGCGGTCGCCGACGTGTCCCCGTCAGGCCCGCCTTTGCCGACGTCCCTGCCCCCGTTCCGCTCAGCAGCGGCTCAGCGACAATCTGTACAACCTGTGCTGCTGCCGTATTTAATCCCGGCTGATCACGACGCGAAACCGCCGATCCGAACAAACAACACAGTTGCTTCTCCGCGCAATTTCATAATGGGATGGATGGATCTCTGATGAGTAAACTAAGATCAATGGGGTAGATCGGGTTGGATTGGATTGCGATGGGCGCAATGATTATTCGGTTGGAGGCGCATAGCTCTGGATGGACCGCACGCTTGCCTTGTCATTGGTGCCGCTTGGACCTCGCAGAAATATCGTGGAATGTGGACCTTTTTTAATAGAAATACGGGGTATATTCTACCTGTAAACTGAAATGAATTCTGGAGGTTGCTTCCGGCTTAACCCTACTGGAGTACTACTATTTTAGTGTTGAACCTGGTCAGCTTGAGATAGAGATGGTGAATTTTGGTACTCTTTTAATTAATATTAATTGTCGTTGATTGAGTATAAAATTGTACAAAATCAACGACAATTAATATGGATCGGAGGGAGTACAAGATATGACTGTCTTTAGCGTGTTCCAATCAGCGGCCACATGATTGAAATTATGATTGTGTAGTCCGCGTGCCACTCAAAACAAAATACCACCTTCTTTACACGATGAAAAGTCAATTTTCAAGTTTATGAAAATATATTCTGCTTCCCCAATATTGTTATGAAACCCCTCGTAAAAAAATATTATTAATACCAAACACTAGAATAATATTACCGCCATATCAGTATTGGTAGGCGTTTTCAGATGGCCCACAATACTGTGGCCTGAGAAAATAATGTACAATGTGGACCTTTATTAATAGCAAATTATACTTTCTACTTGTGGATTATATTGAACTGTGGAGGTTGCTTCAAGCTTGACAACTCTGGCGCTATTTTATTGTACAACCTTCCGATGGGTTTCTCACTAGCTTGCAATATACGAAACATAAATTCGGTGATTCACAAAATCTTGATTGCGTAGTGCTCGTGTTATTCAAAAGGGGAACCCGTCTTTTAGGCGGCGCAAGTGCATTCTTAAGATCATTAACTTATGTTTTTCCTCCCGACAGTCCAAAACTAGAATAATACCGTCACCACACCAGTAGCAGCAGTAGCAGTAGACGTTTTCGAAAGTGCACGGCGACACGGCGTACGCGACGGAACGCATCCGTGTCCACCGTCAAGAGCAAAGTGCGTCCTGCGGAACAGAACGCCGTCACGCCCCGGAGATTTGACTCGCGATTTTTTATACGACATGGGCGGCTGCAAAGTTTTACCTTTCTGCCAATAAATATAAGAACGAAAGAAAAGGACGAATGAAAAGGAAAAAAAAAAGAGCAGAAAAAAGAATCTCAGGTCATGTGTGAGGAGCTCAGTTAGTTCCGCAGAGTGTTCGGCCGCAGAGGATCCCGCTAGCCGCCCCGCAAGTGCGTAGTCCTACTCCCGACTTGGGGAGGGGCCAATGCTTTCCTTTCCCTCCATATTTAAACGGCCCATTGGCGGGGCACCCGACGTGGCACGGGACGCCCGGGCGGCGGTCACGCTGCGAAGTAGGGGCCACGCAGCCGCCGATCCGCCGGGACCCACGCGTCAGTGGCATGAGTGCTGCCACTCGCAGGTCATTCATGCGGGAGGCGCCACGGCTCCGGGCTCAAGGCCAGAGCACGAACCATTCATGGGCAGTGAATGACCATCGATCTGTTCGTGTGCTTGGTTGTTTTTTTTATCAAAAATAGAAGAAGAAACGAACTCTAAAATTCAAAGCGGCCGCCCCGTAGTTTACGCTGTTCACACAAAGCCTGCTTGCTTGGCTTGGGAATTCATCCCAACTGGACTGACCGATTCCGTTCAACACTTGTAGGTCACTCATCTCATTCTGGACCAGGCATGGAATGATCCTCTCGCCCATTTGAAAAAGGGCACACACTATTCTGGTCAAGAAAGCCGGGCGGGTCGGGTGGGTGTCCTACCAAATGGGGGCAAACCTTGAAATAAATTATTGATCATTTCAAACAAAAAATGGAGTAAATCTGTCCTAATGGTAGCACTTTTTGAAAGTAAAAACTGTGCTAGCAAAAACACTGCCAGCTATGCACATTTCACAATTGAGTAGAAATTTTGTGGTGGCAGTCTTGCCAAGAGTGAAACTACTCAGCTCCAGTAGGGACAAGCTACTCTGAATTCAGCGAAAAGACGCACATACTAGTACTGCACCCCCAAAAGGCCTCTCGGCCTGAAAGGCAAAGCAGGGCCACTGCAGTGCGACAAGGCAAGCAGAGGACACGATCATTCCATCCGGTAACTCTGATAAACCATTTGCGTTCCATCCGAGGAAGCAAAAACACCATCGACTAGTACCACAACAAACTCGTCTCATCTTTACAGGTTTTGACGGACACTATAATGGTGAGCCAGCCATCATCATCATCAAGAGCAAAAAAAGAGTCAGACACAGTTTCGCGAGGACGGCAGGGAAGCCTTATTGCTGATGTTATGTACTGGGCTGGGCTAAACAACTTACGCCGCCGCCGACCAAGGGCGGAAATGAAACCAAGGTATTTTCTAATGGTAGATGAATGGAATTTTAGGGCCTCATTTCGACGACCAATTCCGGTTGTTGTTGGTGTTGCTGCTGTTGTTGTTGTTCCTCGGCTTGGCATTCGGCTGCCAGCCCCGGTTCCCTTGCTTCCGAATATCTTGCGGATCCACCATCTGTACAGTCCTCTGCTTCTTTGCTGCAATGACAATAAAAGTTTGACATCACATATAGTAGAGCTGAAGAAGTGAAGTTCACTGTTATGTTCTTTGGCAAAATTAATAGTAGAGCTGAAGAAGTGAAGATCATATATTAGTTTACAGAGGGAGTTACTTGACTGTTCCATTATAGTCTAAGCTAAGAGGAAATCAGACCAGTTCAAGCCATAATTTATAGGCAGCAATGATGTGATGTTGCCACAGGTAATAACAAACCCAAAATTTCATGGTCAAACACATACCGTTATCGAATTCTTGGTACCCTTCCTGAAGCTTTCGCTTTGTCATCTCTAGCTTCGAATTAGTTGCCAGTTCCAACTTTGCATTCTTTGCAAGATCTAGCTTTGCTAGAAGCGAGTTCGCATCAGGATTGCCCGCCGATTTCTACAGGGCAGGCACAGAATTTAGGATTAGAATGATAAGACAAGCACAAAGGTTTTGTTCAAAGTGCAATATGCTCACATCAGATGGCACCGGTTGCGATCTGCCTTGAGCGGGCGAGGCACCCTGCTGCTGCTTAGGCCTCACTTGAGGTCTCCCAGGACCCGACTCGGCCCTTGAGGGCTTCGCCAGCATGGCCGCAATGAATTGCTCTCTCGTTTGCCCATTGGCCAGTTCTTGCGGCCGTGATTGCCTTGCTGCAGATTGTTCTTGCTTCCAGCTCTGGTCAAGGTCATACTGCTGGGCCACTGGCTGTGGCGGCCTTCTAATTGGTTCTTGGCTCCCCGGATACCGCTGTACACTGTTCCTTGTATCTGGTGATAATTCACAAAACGATCGAGATGTCAAACACTAGTGCCTAGCAAAGAACAATCACCGAGGGGGTCAAAGGGGTTAAGATGTCACTCACTTCCAGCATCATCCATTCCATCAAACATCCTAGAGCCCTGGTTGTCCTGAGAAATTCCAGATAGAATTGTGTCAGATCATACTATGGACCCCATAAGACTGCATAGCGGTTAATTACTAGGTAAATTCAATTACCTCTGAGAGCCGGATCGAAGTACTCGGCGTGGCGAAGAGTGCCCCCTCGTCCACGGAAGGAGATGACATTCCTCGGTCTTCCTGCTCCAGACTGGATGGATGCATGGACTGAGGGGTGTGATCTGCGAATTGTTTGCAGAAGAGAACAATTAATTAGCTAAGAGCATGACTAGCTTATACTGTACAAGACAAGCATTACTTAAGTAAAAACTTGAAATATGATGGAACTACTCCCTCCGTCCCAAAATAAGTGTCTTAAGCTTAGTACAATTTTATACTAGAGCTAGTACAAAGTTGAGACAGTTATTTTGGGACGGAGGGAGTATTTTGATTGCTACTTACCAACAATGGCGTCACCGCTGCCTCCATTGCTCATCCACTCGTCAACTATACTCTTCCAACCCCTGGGATTCACACGAAACATGCCAAAGAATGTTACTACAATAAAAATGGGTATCGATAGCTAAAGGAAATACAGAAGTAGAAAATAATTTTCTGGAAATGGTTTGGACGAAGAAAGTCATGGAGATACATACCCGATGAGCAACCGTACGAGGTGCCGAATCTGCTTGGAGTTGTGCTTCCGGAGGCAGCCCACGGTCTTCCCAATCGCAGTGACCTATCAGGACGAATCCGCGTGAGCACCAGCCAATACAAAGAACGAAATAAGCATGGCAAATCGATCAACGGAGTTCCTGTGGATGTCGTGTCTCTCACCTTCAAGGTGTGCACCGTGAACTCCAGCTGCTGCAGCCGCCGGAGCAGATCGAGCAACGCCGCCTCCGACTGAAACAGCACGGCAGAACAGATTCAGCACGGGCGGTTACCAGCCAACAACCAGCGGCACGGACGGCGGCAGCGGCGTGGAGAACAAGGGGATGAGCGTGACCTTTTCATGGTAGTTGACGAGGACGGCCTTGATTTTCTCGGCCTCGGCGGCGATGGAGTCGTCGTCGTGGCGGGGCGCTCCGTCGTCGGTAATGGCCTCGGCGCGGTCGGAGCTGCAGAGGCTGGGGACGCTGGCGGCGCCCTCGGGGAGGAGCTGCTGCTGCTGCTGCGCTTGTGCCTGCGGCTCAGCGGCGGGCGCCCCCGCAGCGGGACGCGCCGCTGCCGCCGCAGCCGCCGCCGCCGCCGTGGGCGCGCCGGAGGACACGAGGAGGAGCGCCGTGTAGAGGCGTTCGGCTATGGCGTCGCGCCTGGCGCGGAGGGCGGCGGGCTGCTCGGACGCGGCGACGTCGATGGCCGCCTCGATGGCGTCGAAGATGTTCTCGCCGCCTCCCCGGAAGAAGGTGACCCAGTGGTCCCTGGACGGCGGCGCCATCGCCGCCCGCCGATCGATCGGGCTCCGACTCACCAGCCCCCAATCAAAACCAACTCCTTCCTTCCCGTGCGGCGACGGACGGAGATTGGTTAATTCAAGTTTTAGTTCCGATTCAGTTCTTCCGTTACAGGGCAAGATAGATAGATGACGAACACAAAAAAAAAGGTAAAAAAAAGGGCTACTGCGGATTGCCACACCCAGACGCAAGAACTCGCCAGGGGGTTGGCATTACCATCTACCAGAATCTATCTATCCACCAATCTCACGGCTGGCGCACGCAAGAACGAGGACGAGACCGGTGAGGACGGACGGGAGGAAGAACGAAAGGGGAAAAAAAATGGTTTTTGCCCCGGGTTTGCTTTCCTTCCTCCTCGGTGCGTGGCTAATTCCGATCTTTGTCCTGTCTACTGCCTGTGGCTATCTGCGGATTCCCCGTCTCCCCCACGAGCGAGGGCCTGCGCTGCGAGTGGGAGGTGGAGGGGGGAGGGGAAGGGGGGCGGAGAGAGTGCGCGGCGCTTGTGGTGGTGATGGCTGCTCAGCGATTTTCTCCAGGTCCAGGGGATGGATGCGATGCGATTGCGAACGCGGCGCCGCAATCCAGTCCAGCCCCCCGGCGCGTGGCCGTACCGCGAGGGGGAGGGGGGCCGTGTGCGTGAGCGTAGCGTTGTGTTTCGGCAAGGCTCAGCCCTAGCTGGTGGGTGCGGCGCTACGACAGGTTTCTCGAAACCGCTAGGGGCACGCAACACATATGGAAAGGAAGTTCATCAACCGTGAATTGTTTGAGCATTTGCGTTTCTCTTCTTTCTCTCTTCGTACGGTGCAAACTTGAAAGTAAATACGTAGGTCCATTCCATTTGTTACTTCCAATTTTTTTGTAATCCAAGCATATATGTGTTTGCTTAAATGAAATGTGTTTAGATTGTTTAACGCACAAACCTATTTGTCTTAGGGGGAACCCACAACCCCATTATCTATCTTAGGGGTGGGGTGCGGGGGATCGCCGAACTTTTTCACAAGTGGTGCAGAGCTTAGAGGGATGGTCGTGGCGGCAGCCAGCAATAGCGGTGGGGGAGGTTGAGGGGAGGGTGGTGCGACGAGGCGGTGCGCCGGTAGCGCCCGGCGGCCACAGGGGGTGGAGGCAGGCAGATGGGGCGGGGTAGGCTGGTGGTTGTAGAGACAGGTGGATCAGATCGTGCTTGATAGGAGGAAGACGGTTGGGAGGAGGAAGATGATGTGTGGGCGGTGGGATGTAGATCCAACAGACAAGAAAAGAAGTGATTGATGCTAAACGTTTTTTCAGGTGACTGACATTTAGACGCTCCCAGAAATCTATGTCGTGAGTTGAGGGATATGCTTGATCGGTTGCTTAAAAGATGTGCAATATATGTTTAAGTAGGTAGACTCGTGTTGTTGATTTCTCTTCTCTAATGATTACTTTGTTTTGTGTCCTTTCCACAAACATACCTTGGTCTTCCTCTAACACTGCACAAGGTGCCCACCTCCATCTTCCAATCGCTGATGGACAACTTTGACATATATCTATCGGGATGGACGGCTCTCCTTCTCGTGGGGTTGGGGGGAGGGAGAGGGGCGTGCCTACATAAAGGGAAACGTTGCTTCTTCTGGTCCAATAACGATACTAGCTTCTGGGTCTAAATGCCTTGTAATGTAGGATAAAATCTGCACGCTAAAGCTTGCATGTGATCTTGGTGTTAAAAACATTCTTGCACAAAATCTTTGCCTTCTCAACCACGAATCCTACCCAATATGTGACATGGTGTCGGAATCGCAAAACAATCTCTTTTCGAATGCAACTTTGCCAACTGGATATGGCAAAAGGTGGCCATCGTTCCCACTTTCCAGCCAATTAGCGATCTCTGGATGGGCTCTGCGACCCCTCGGCTACCCCATGCACTAAAATCCTTCGCCTTGCTCATGTTGCTTTGTCAAATTTGGGATGCGAGAAACGTGGAAGTTTTCCGTCAGTAGAATATTGCCCCGAATGATATAATAGTAAATGTTCTCTCTGATTTCAGCTTGTGGACAAGCTAAAAAAATCGATCTCAAATATCATGCCAGACTATGGCACTATTTTCTTTCCTCGTGTTAGGGATCCCAGCCCCCTATGAAATTTTCAAAAAAAAAACACGTGGCAATGTTTATATAGATCATATTATTTGAGATTGCATACGTTTTGTTCTTATCGGCATGAGTCACACATTCCGTGACGCATGGTTACTTTTTAGATTTTCGTAGCTAGCAAATATCGACAGGTTTCTCTAAATCGCCAGGGGCAAGCCACACATAGGGAAATACATTAGTGGCAAACAATCATAGTGACTTTGTTTGAGTATTTGTGATTTTCTTTCTTTGTACGATGCACAATTAAATTTAAATATGTAGATTAATTGCATTTGTTGTTTTTAAGCTTTCCCTGCCCCACCTGTGGTATTATACTGTAATCCAAATACATACGTGTGTATTTTCTTAAAATGAAATATGTTTAATGCACAAAACTCCCACTTGCTAGGATGATGTAGGGTGGGAACCCTAGGTGACCTAATCTTTCACAACTTGGAGCGGGGAACAAGAGGAACACACAAATCACAAAGAAAAACACTCAAAGATAAGTCCAATCACACACCCACTAGATATACAAACACATAAGATCCACAAGTATACATGAACAAGCAAAGGGAAATAGCAACTAGGGCAAGGTTCATCTCAAATCCATGGAGAAGATGAGGTCTTGGAGGTAGATAGTTCTTCCTGGATCTCTATGAGAGATGAGGGCTTGAATCCATGAGAGGATCTTCCCTGAAGACGTCTTGTTATCCACCTGGGATCTTATCCAAGGAGGTCTTGGTCTCCTATGGAGTGGTAGATGAGCAAAGCTCTCTAGGGTTTAGTTCAATATGCTTTGCTAACCCAAATTAGGAGGTAGAAGACGAGTATTTATACTCTAGGTAGGTGTAGGGGTACATGGGCCACGACCCTAGTCGTTGCGCGCCGGCAGCAGTCCGGAAGTTCCGGGCCAGGTTCCGGCGGAGTTCTGTGCTATCCGGAGATTGGCACGCCTTGGGTCATCGAGGCCGTAAGTTCCAGGGATGGCCTAAAGTTCCGGGGAGGTTCCGGGCTATCCAGAGAGTGTGCATGCCCTGGGGTTGCTTCGGGCCGAAAGTTTCGTGGGCTTTAGAGGCCTTCTTCTTGGAGTTTGCTAGCATCTCTTCGTCCTCTCCTTCTCCTCCAACTATTGGCTCCATGGGATGGTCGTTTCCCTAGCACACAAAGAGTCCTATTCTTAGGTAGCGGCCATGTCTCATTTGAATTTATAGGAAGCTCAAAGAAGAGAGAGGTAACCTCGATTTTGATAGCTCTTGCACGGGCTCTAGTCATAGGTCCACTTGGTGCTTGGGGTGATGGTGACGTGTCCATGGGGATGACCGTAGGGTGCTCCGCACCATGGGGCCTTAATGTCTACTACACAACTTATTCTTGTAGACTCGTGTTGGGCCTCCAAGCGCAGAGTTTTGTAGGACAGTAGCAATTTTTCCTCAAGTGGATGACCTAAGGTTTATCAATCTGTGGGAGGCGTAGGTTGAAGATGGTATCTCTCAAACAACCCTGCAACCAAATACAAGAAATCTCTTGTATCCCCAACACACCCAATACAATGGTAAATTGTATAGGTGCACTAGTTCGGCGAAGAGATGGTGAGAAAAGTGTTGTATGGATAGTAGATAAAGGTTTTTGTAATCTGAAAAATATAAAAACAACAAGGTAGCAAGTAACAAAAGTGAGCACAAACGGTATTGCAATGCTTAAAAACAAGGCCTAGAGTTCATACTTTCACTAGTGCAATCTCTCAACAGTGCTAACATAATTGGATCATATAACAATCCCTCAACGTGCGACAAAGAACCACTCCAAAGTTTCTATTAGCGGAGAACATAAGATAGAAATTGTAGTAGGATACGAAACCACCTCAAAGTTATTCTTTCCGATCGATCTATTGAGCCATCCCTATAAGTGTCACAAACGGCCCTAGAGTTCGTACTAAAATAACACCATATGACACACATCAACCAACTCTAATGTCACATAGATACTCCAATGTCACCACAAGTATCCGTGAGTTGATTATACGATATGCATCAAACAACTTCAGATTCATAATATTCAATCCAACACAAAGAACCTCAAGGAGCACCCCAAAGTTTCTATCGGAGAAAAGATAATGAAAACGTGCATCAACCCCTATGCATAGATTACCCCAATGTCACCTCGGGAATCCGCGAGTTGAGTGCCAAAACATATATCAAGTGAATCAATATAATACCCCATTGTCACCACGGGTATTCATATGTAAGACATACATCAAGTGTTCTCAATCTGAATCAATATAATACCCCATCATCACAACAAGGATAGAGAGGGAAGAAACACCATATGATCCAACTATATTAACAAAGCTCGCGATACATCAAGATCGTGCCAAATCAAGAACACGAGAGAGAGAGAGATCAAACACATAGCTACTGGTACAAACCCTCAGCCCCGAGGGTGAACTACTCCCTCCTCGTCATGGAGACCGCCGGGACGATGAAGATGGCCTCCGGTGATGATTCCCCCCCTCCGGCAGGGTGCCGGAAAAGGGCTGTAGATTAGATCGTGGAGCTACAGAGGCTTGCGGCGGCGTAAAAACTCATCTAGGTTAACTTTCGGGGGTTTCTGAATATATATGATTTTTCAGCGTTGGAATCACGCAAAGATGTGCCACAGGGGGCCCACGAGGCACCAGGGCGATCCTGGGGGGTGCAGGCACGCCCAGGTGGCTTGTGGGCCCCTGTGGCTCTTCTGCTGCTCCTCCGGAGCTTCCTGGGTCTGTTTTCTTCCAGAAAAAATCGTCAAAAAGTTTCGCTGCATTTGGACTTCGTTTGATATGGATTTTCTGGAAAACCAAAAACAAGCAGAAAACAACAACTGGCACTGGGCACTAGGTTAATATGTTAGTCCATAAAAATCATATAAAAGCCATATAAAAGTGCACCAAAATCATACAAAACTATAATAAACATGGCATGAATACTTCATAAATTATAAATACGTTGGAGACGTATCAGCATCCCCAAGCTTAATTCCTGCTCGTCCTCGAGTAGGTAAATGATAAAAGAAATAATTTATGAAGTGTGAATGCTAGCATAGTGCATAAGTTTGATCAATGATAATTTAATCACTTTTCCTAGCATCATAACAGCAACTTTTTCTCATAAAGCTCATCATGATAAAGTAGCAATCAATTCACATGTTATGGTTCAAATAATGCATTCTCTTGAAACTTAACAACCTATGTTCTTAGTCACCAAACAATTGCAATTCAACTTAATTTCAACAATGTCTAAGTAAGAGCTCCACATACTCAATTATCATATAGTCTTCTATGAATGCTAGTACTCAAAGCATATTTTTAGAACAAATGGCATCCATCGAACACAGAGAAAGATAGGGGCTTAATGTTTCGCCTCCCAACTTATTTATCATAGAGATAATTGTCAACAATAATAATTCATGATCAAATATATTTGACTGGCCATATATGCCTGGATCTTTCCCCACCACATGATGCTTGCCAACTAGAGAATAATTGAGGTTGAAATGCGAATGAATACTTATTGACTCTTGCATAAAAGTAAATACATAAAAGTAAAAGATAGGCCCTTCGCAGAGGGAAGCAGAGGTTGTCATGCGCTTTTTATTTTTGGATGCACAAGCCCTTAATGCAAAGGAACGTCACGTTATATTGCCCCTTGTGATAGCAACCTTTATTATGCAGTCCGTCGCTTTTATTTCTTTACCATCACAAGTTCGTACAATGCTTATTTTCCATTATAATAAATGATCATACATATTTTAGCAGCAATTTTTATTGCTTTTTGCACCGATGACAACTTACTTGAAGGATCTTATTCAATCCATAGGTAGGTATGGTGGACACTCATGGCAAGAAACTTGGTTTAAGGGTTTTTGGATGCACAAGTAGTATCTCTACTTAGTACGAATTTTTGGCTAGCAAAAGATACTAAGCAAGCACCACATGTTGGAGGATCCATAACAATATAACTTCTATGTAAATATACCCAAACATAACTCATTACGTTGTCTTCCTTGTCCAACTTCAACTAATTTGCTCAAGTTTGAAAATAATTAATGGGTATTCACAATCATAAAAGATGTCCAAGATAATATATTTATATGTGAAAGTCCTCTTCGTTATACTAATCATTCATGAATTGCTTGTATGACCAATATTGTGATTGTCAAGCTTCAATAGAATTCACTTTCTAACCCAATGTGAAACTACTACTAGACATGATACAAGCATATGAAGCACATATAATTTCAACTTTATGATATTCAATTTATTCAACAATTTACTCATAGGATATAAGTGAAGAACAAGAGTAAATGACAAACTACTCCAAAAAGATATATGTGAAGACCAAATGAGTAGTTAAGTAAATAGGTAGCTATGTGAGGACTCTCTCTCATTTAAAAATTTCAGATCTTAAGTATTTTATTCAAACAGCAAAGAAAACAAAATAAAATGAAATTCCAAGAATAGCACATATCATGTGAAGAAGCAAAAACTTAGGCTCAACCAAAACTGATCGATAGTTGTTGAAGAAGAAAGGTGGGATGCCTACCGGGGCATCCCCAAGCTTAGATGCTTGAGAATTCTTGAAATAATAACTTGGGAATCCCCAATCTTGAGCTCTTGTGTCTCCTTAATTCCTCTCATATCATGGCTTCTCCTAAATCTTTAAAAACTTCATCCACACAGAACTCAACAAGAACTCGTGAGATAGGTTAGTATGATAAAAATAAATCATCCACTTAGGTACTGTCAAGACAAGATTCATAATTGTTCTCACATAATTCCTACTGTATTCTATCATTTTCACAATTTATATTACTCAATATAAGCTATGGAAACACTAAAACAAGCAAACTATGAATCGAAAACAGAATCTGTCAAAAACAGAACAGCGTGTAGTAAGCGATTTAAAAACCATACTTCTGTAACTCCAAAAATTCTGAAAAATAAGGAAAACGTAAAAACTTTGTAACCCAATACTGTGTAAAAATTTCAGAATTTTTTCACGCTCCAGTACAGAATAGAAATTCCAGCACTGGACGCAAAAGTTTCTGTTTTTGCACAGAATCAAATCAGCAAGCATCCACACTATCCCAAAGGCTTTACTTGGCACATTATTGAAAGAAAACATATAAAACATGATTACTACAGTAGATTAATCATGTGGACACACAAAAACTGTTGGTATAAGTATTGGGTTGTCTCCCAACAAGCGCTTTTCTTTAATGCCTTTTAGCTAGGCATGATGATTTTAATGATGCTCACATAAAAAGTGAAGAATTGAAACATAACGGGAGCATCATGAATCATATGTTCCTCTCTCATAATAATTTTCAGTAGCATAATGAATGGATTCATCAATACAGCTATCATATAAAGCATTCTTTTCATGATCCACAAGCATAGAATTTTTATTACTCTCCACACAAGCAATTTTCTTCTCATTCATAATAGTGGGAGTATAGTATGAAACTCGAATACTATAAATTGTTTCCACATTAAAAGAGTGATGTTCAGTAAAAGGATTATAACAAGTATTATAATAATAATCATCACTATTTTTCATAACATAAGTATCATCACAATAATCATCATAGATAGGAGGCATGAAATCATCATAACAAATTTGATCATTCAAAGTAGGGAGACTAAAAAGATCATCTTCATTAAATATAGCATCTCCAAGCTTGGGACAAACATCAATTGCAGCAAATAAATTCTCAAACATGTCATTCTCATCAAAAAGATCCCCAAGCTTGTGGCTTTGCATATCATAAGCATAATCACTTTCATCATTAATAGTATGAATAGCACCAATAGTATAACAATTATCATCATAATTTTCCAAGTTGGTGCCATAAAGATTTTCAAGATCATAAGAAGTATCATTATCTTCCCAATCATAATCATCACAATGAGTAATAGGCATAATAAAATCATCCTCAATAGTTCCTTCGGACATTGTACCATAAGACAAATAAGCAATATCATCATCAAGTATATCATCTTCCACAATTATTTTTGATTCACTCTCATGAGGCACAACAATAGTAGGAGCAACATTATTTGGGAGGGATACCTTTTTACCTCTACTCATTCTTCTTTTCTTCTTCTTCACCACATCATGTGTGGGTTTAATCAAATTTTTCGAGCTTCTTATTGATGAGATTGGTTGAATAGGAAGCTCCTCCTCGTCACCTATTTCATCATGAGAGACAATAGGAGGGAAAGTGGAAATATTTACCCTTTCATTAGTGTTCCTTTTATATTCTATTGGTTTTTCCGTCTTTCTATAGTTGGCAATATAAGCATTCTCATTGCAATTTACCACACAAAACATATAGATTTCTCTAGATTAGTTTCAATGTTGTCTGTGAGAATGAATACTTCAAACCAACTATTTTTATGTGACAATTCCTCACACCCCAAAAATAGACAAAGCTCATTATATAGTTCAAGGGCGGTCAAGTCATTACAATATTTAGCCATGATTCGATCATGAAAGAGTATGCATTGAAAATTAAGGTGACCAACTTTATTGCAAAGTTCACAAGTAATGGGATGAAGAGAGCATAATTTTGTAGCAAATTCATCTATCACTTTGAGCAAAAAATTGGTTTTATCATGTTTATGCTTCTTACAAAATCTATCATCCCTATAAGGCATATCTTCACAAACTTTATGCACTCCACAAAAATTGACATGCTTATAAGAAACATTTTTGTCATGACTAGTGCAATCGTCTTTAGTATTTTGGATATTCATAGAATTCATACTAACAACATTGCAATCATGCTCATCATTCAAAGATTTTATGCCAAACATTTTATTGAATTCTTCTTCTATCAATTGAGCACAATTTTTCGCTCCATCATTTTCAAGAAAGACATTATAAAGACGAATAATATGAGGCAAACTCAATTCCATTTTTTTGTGGTTTTCTTTTTATAAAACCAAACTAGTGATAAAACAAGAAACTAGAAGATTCAATTGCAAGATCTAAAGATATACCTTCAAGCACTCACCTCCCCGGCAACGGCGCCAGAAAAGAGCTAGATGTCTACTACACAACTTATTCTTGTAGACTCGTGTTGGGCCTCCAAGCGCAGAGTTTTGTAGGACAGTAGCAATTTTCCCTCAAGTGGATGACCTAAGGTTTATCAATCCATGGGAGGCATAGGTTGAAGATGGTATCTCTCAAACAACCCTGCAACCAAATACAAGAAATCTCTTGTGTCCCCAACACACCCAATACAATGGTAAATTAAATAGGTGCATTAGTTCGGCGAAGAGATGGTGATAAAAGTGTAGTATGGATAGTAGATAAAGGTTTTTGTAATCTAAAAATATAAAAACAGCAAGGTAGCAAGTAACAAAAGTGAGCACAAACGGTATTGCAATGCTTAAAAACAAGGCCTAGAGTTCATACTTTCACTAGTGCAATCTCTCAACAGTGCTAACATAATTGGATCATATAACAACCCCTCAACGTGCGACAAAGAATCACTCCAAAGTTCCTATTAGCGGAGAACACAAGATAGAAATTGTTGTAGGGTACGAAACCACCTCAAAGTTATTCTTTCCGATCGATCTATTGAGCCATCCCTATAAGTGTCACAAACGGCCCTAGAGTTAGTACTAAACTAACACCATATGACACACATCAACCAACTCTAATGTCACCTAGATACTCCAATGTCACCACAAGTATCTGTGAGTTGATTATACGATATGCATCAAACAACTTCAGATTCATAATATTCAATCCAACACAAAGAACCTCAAGGAGCACCCCAAAGTTTCTATCGGAGAAAAGATAATGAAAACGTGCATCAACCCCTATGCATAGATTACCCCAATGTCACCTCGGGAATCCGCGAGTTGAGTGCCAAAACATATATCAAGTGAATCAATATAATACCCCATTGTCACCATGTGTATTCATATGCAAGACATACATCAAGTGTTCTCAAATCTGAAATATTCAATCCGACAATAACGAAACCTCAAAGGGAAAAGATTCGATTCATCACAACAAGGATAGAGAGGGAAGAAACACCATATGAACCAACTATATTAACAAAGCTCGCGATACATCAAGATCGTGCCAAATCAAGAACACGAGAGAGAGATCAAACACATAGCTACTGGTACAAACCCTCAGCCCCAAGGGTGAACTACTCCCTCCTCGTCATGGAGACCGTCGGGATGATGAAGATGGCCTCCGGTGATGATTCCCCCCTCCGGCAGGGTGCCGGAAATGGGCTGTAGATTAGATCGTGGAGGTACAGAGGCTTGCGGCGGCGAAAAAACTCATCTAGGTTAACTTTCGGGGGTTTCTGAATATATATGATTTTTCAGCATTGGAATCACGCAAACAGGTGCCACAGGGGGCCCACGAGGCACCAGGGCGCGCATGGGGGGGGCAGGCGCGCCTAGGTGGCTCGTGGGGCCCCTGTGGCTCTTCTGCTGCTCCTCCGAAGCTTTCTGGGTCTGTTTCCTTCCAGAAAAAATTGTCAAAAAGTTTCGCTGCATTTGGACTTCGTTTGATATGGATTTTCTGGAAAACCAAAAACAAGCAGAAAACAGCAACTGGCACTGGGCACTAGGTCAATATGTTAGTCCATAAAAATCATATAAAAGCCATATAAAAGTGCACCAAAATCATACAAAACTATAATAAACATGGCATGAATACTTCATAAATTATAGATACGTTGGAGACGTATCAGGCCTCATGTTGATGAATTGGCTAGCTCACTAGTTGTCATCCACCATGTGATTTGAGACATCTATGTCTTGTGTTGAGAGGATATTCTTGGTCGGTTGCTTAAAAGCATTGTATATGTTTTAGTGGATATATTTGTGTTGGCGATTTCTCCTCCCCAATCATTACTTTAGCTTTGCTTAAAACATGTTTTGCGTCCTTTCACAACCGTAACCCAGTCTTCCTCTATCACCGCACAAGTTGCCCTCCTCCGCCCTACAACCATCGAAATTTTAACATATTTCTCTTGGGATGGATGACTCTCCTTCTCAGCGTGCGCGGGGGGGGGGGGGGGGGGGGCATGCAGTTCTCCCTGCGGTACTCGGTAGACTCCCTTTCTATTTCATGGGAGTTTTCAACCTGCCAATTTTTTCAGTAGAACATCTGGATACAAGGAGACATTGCTTCTTCCGGTCCAATGGTAATGCATGCCCATGGGCTAAATGCCTTGCGCCGTGGGACAAAGTTTCCACGACAGAGCTTGCATGTGGTCTTGGTCTTAAAAAATTCTTGTACAAAATCTTTGCCTTCTACTGAAATTGCCTACAATCTCCTCCACTCTCCATACCTGCCCTATAAGCAATTGATACTTCATCACTCATCTTACCCGGTTAGCTCAAGGAACCATGCTTCTTACCTAGCTATATTAGTACACAGAAACCTTCACGCCCGCACCAAATCACCCAATGTCAGATAAAAGATGTGCGCTCTACTTACTTTTGGCTAGACTGGTGGCTCCTCCGAGCCCCTTGTCACTCCTTCCTTGCCATTTGCTCACACCACCTAATCCAAAATGCTTTTGTATCAACTATTTTACTTGGGGATCCACTGATCTTTTCGTAGCCGGCTGACCGTGGTTGTGGGCAATGATTTGTATTCTTTGCGTGTGCTTTTGCTATAGGTTATCTTCCACTAAGGGGGTATGTCTGAATGATCATGCCAGGGAGGACCTTTCACCACTAAAGGTGCCTACGCGGCACAAGCATCACAAATGCTGCTGCCCAAGCTTGAACACATCTGGACATCATGTGTGGCGACGCGCATTGATGTCTTCAGCTCGTGTTGCTGCACATGGATCGCCTCAACATGCGCCAAAACCTCAAGTGCAAAAAAAAAATCTCGACTAATACTCCCGCCCGATGTGTGAAATGGTACCGGAATCCCGAAACCATCTCTTCTTCAAATGCAGTTTCGCCAACTCGATTTAGCAAAAGGTGGCCACGTGCCCATTTTCCAGCCAATCGGCGATCTCTGGATGGGCTTTGCGACCCCTCAGCTACCCCATGCACTGAAACCCTTTGTCTTACTTGTGCTGTTTGCAATTTTTGGGTCGTGTGAAATGGGAAAGTCTTTTGTCGGATGCGAATTTTCTCTCTGATTCCACCATGTGCGCAAATCTGCTAAAAAAGCTGAGCTCAAAGATCACGCCAAACCATGGCGTGTGTTTCTTTCCTTGCATTCGTGCAGTTTTGGAATTGAATTAAGGCAGGGATTTTGCCCCCCCCCACGTGAAAGCTTTGAAAAAAATGTGACAATGTTTATATTGATCATATTATTTGAGATCGCATATGTTCGTTCTTATCAACTAAGTCATACATTCCATGATGTGTGGTTACTTTTTATATTTTAGTAGCTAATAAATATCAGAATCATGCATGGATAGTTTTTTCCTAAAATAAAGTCATGAAAGTGAAGGCTATCTCTTTGCAACTAGACCAATCATCTTAATCAAGCAATCGAGGATTATTTAGCATGCCATCAAGTTTCTTTGGTAGAATGCCTAGTATGCATGTGGTTGCATGCATATTGTTGGTTGATCATCACACGAATTATATAAATATTAAACAACTAAAATGGTGTTCATGTATTTAAAAGGATGTATTTTTTTCTAAATGCTTCGTGACATGGCTATATTTCTCATTCAAAATTTACGCCCATACAAAACATCAATGTTGTGCGTATCTTTTGGATACGGAGACCAAAATAGTTTAAACACGTAAAAAAAAGTGTGCATTCATGATAACCCACAAGTATAGGGGATCAATTGTAGCTTTTTCGATAAATAAGAGTGTCGAACCCAACGAGGAGCTAAAGGTAGAATTAATTTTCCCTTCAAGTTCTATCGACCACCGATACAACTCTACGCGCACTTAACGTTCGCTTTACCTAGAACAAGCATGAAACTATTTTGTAGGTGATAGGATAGGTTTGCAAGAATAAAACTACAAGTACTTTGCGAGAATAAAACTACGAATAATTTGCAAGATAATAAAAGTTAGTTGTTTAGTAGAAAGCTTTTGTAACACAAGAGAATGATTTGTCCATAGGCAATCGATAACTAGACCGGTAATCATTATTGCAATTTTATATGAGGGAGAGGCATGAGCTAACATACTTTCCGTACTTGGATCATATGCACTTATGATTGGAACTCTAGCAAGCATCCGCAACTACCAAAGATCATTAAGGTAAAACCCAACCATATCATTAAGTATCAAGTCCCCTTTACTCCCATATGCAACAACCCCCTTACTCGGGTGTAAGCTTTTGTCACTCTAGCCGCCCACTATAAGAGAATTATGAACGTATTGCAAATCGTACAGCGGGAATCCCTCATGCTTGCGCGACACAGAGGGCACCATAGGACAACACCAAAATAAAACATACAACTCAAACCAATCACGATCATCAATCAACCCATAGGACAAAACGAATCTACTCAAACATAATAGGATGGCCACAAATCATTGGATAATAATATGTAGCATTAAGCACCATGTTTAAGTAGAGATTACAGCGGGGAGAAGAGGTGTTACACCGCTGCATAGAGGGGGAGAGAGTTGGTGTTGACGGCGGCGAAGTTGTTGGTGTAGATCGCCGTCACGATGTTTGCCCCGGCGGCGTTCCGGCGCCACCGGGAGAGAGAGGGAGAGAGCCCCCCTCCTTCTTCTTCTTCCTTGGCCTCCCCCCTAGATGGGAGGAGAGTTTCCCCTCTGGTCCATGGCTGCCATGGCGGCGGAGGGGCAGGAGCCCCTCCGAGATTGGATCTCTCTCTCTCTTTTCTTCTGTTTCGCGTTCCTGTTTTCTGGCCTTTCACCGTTTCTTAAATTCCCGGAGATCCGTAACTCCGATTGCGCTGAAATTTTAACACGGTTTTTTTTTCTGGATATTAGCTTCCTTGCGGCCGAAGAAGAGCCCCAACCGACTTACGGTGTGCCCACGAGGCACCACACCGCGCCTGGGGGGCCTGCGCCCATGTGGCTTGTGGAGGCCGTGGGCCTCCGTTTGCGTTGATTCCACCTCCCAAAAATCACATATATTCCAAAATAATTCTCCGTAAAATTTTATTACATTTGGACTTCGTTTGATATGGATTTTCTGTGAAACAAAAAACAAGCAGAAAACAGGAACTGGCACTGGGCACTGGATCAATATGTTAGTCCCAAAAATAATATAAAATGTTGCCAAAATTATATGAAAGTTGTAGAATATTGGCATGAAACAATCAAAAATTATAAATACGATGGAGACGTATCAGCATCCCCAAGCTTAATTCTTGCTCGTCCTCGAGTAGGTAAATGATAAAAAAGATAATTTTTGATGTGGAATGCTACCTTGCATAATCTTGATCATATAATCTAATCATGGCATGAATATTAAGCCACGAGTGATTCAAAGCAATAGTCTATAATTTGATATAAAGACATCAATACTCAAGCATACTAACAAATAACCATGTCTTTCAAAATATGAACGCTAAAGAAAGTTATCCCTAGCCCATTATGCTCAGTCATTGATCCATTCATGAAACACACTCAACATTAACTACACCCAATGCACAAGTATGACAATAGTGCTCTCTAGTTGGTGCTTTATAAGAGAAGATGAAGACTCAATAAAAATAAAAATGCATAAAAGTAAAATAGATAGGCCCTTCGCAGAGGGAAGCATAGATTTGCAGAGGTGCCAGAGCTCAAAGCTTAAAACAAAGAGATAAATTTATTTTGAGAGACATGCTTTTCCTGTCAACGAAAACGACCGAGAGTTTCCAATATCTTTCATGCTAGACACATTATAGGCGGTTCCCAAACAGAAAATAAAGTTCATTTCCTTTCCACCATTCTTTCACAATCCATGGCTAGCTGTATCCACGCGTGCCTTCCATACCAACACTTTCCAAGGAATTTTGTTATTATTATTTTTGATTCATTGTGGGACTGGGCATCCCTATTACCTGCCACTCTCTCGTGCAATGACAAGTGAATAAACACTCATCGTGAGAATAACACACCTAGCATGGAAAATATTGGCCACCCCCTGCCGCTTTATGAGCGGTACGGGCACACAAAACGGAAAATTATTTTGAAAAATTAGAGTTGGCACATGCAAATTTACTTGGAATGGCATGGAAATACCGCATATGGGTAGGTATGGTGGACTCATTTGGCGCAACTTTAGGTTTAAGGAGTTGGATGCACAAGCAACATTCCCGCTTAGTAAAAATGAAGGCTAGCAAATAGATTGAGAAGCAACCAACCAGAGAACGAAAACGGTCATAAGCATGCATTGAGAATAACTAACACTGAATAATGCACCATAAGTAGGATATAACTTCGTTGCATAACTATTGACTTTACGTGCATGCATAGGGAATCACAAACCTTAACACCAATATTCTTATTAAATCACAATTACTCACTAGCATAACTCACATATTATCATCTCCATATCGCAAAACTATTGCAAGGAATCAAACATATTATATTCAGTGATCTACAAGGTTTATGTAGGATTTTCTGACTAACCATGTGAATGACCAATTCCTGTTGACTCTCTAAATAGATATAAGTGAAGCAAGAGAGTTTAATTCTTTCTATAAAAGACCATGCTCTAACAAATATAAGTGAAGCAAAAGAGCATTCTACAAATAATGGTTTTCTATATGAAGAGAAACAGGCATCCAAACTTCAAATGATATAAGTGAAGCACATGAAGCATTCTATAAAGCCATACTCAAAAGATATAAGTGAAGTGCAAAGAGCATTCTATAAATCAACCAAGGACTATCTCATACCAGCATGGTGCATAAAAGAAAAGGGAAAAATAAACACAAAAGACGCTCCAAGAATTTACGCATATCATGTGAACAAAACAAAAACCGAGACATACCGATAATTGTCGAATAAAGATGGGATGCCTTCCGGGGAATCCCCAAGCTTAGACGCTTGAGTCTCCTTGAATATTTACTTGGGGTGCCTTGGGAATCCCCAAGCTTGAGCTCTTGCCTCTCCTCATTCTTCTCATATCTATACCTCCTCAATCTTCAAACACTTCATCCACACAAAACTTAACCGAACTTTTTATTAGAAGGGTTAGTACATATAACATCAAATCCCATCATATCCTGCTCTAAAATTATTTTAGAATTATAATCAAACATTACCCACTGTATTCTATCACAATTCTATGGCTCTCAAGTCAATGGGGCTCAACAAGATTTCAAACATAAGCAAATAACGAAACTATAACAGCAATCTGTGAAAACAAGACAGTCTGTAAAGATGCAAATATTACATATACTTTTGTAACTCAAAAAATTCTGAAAAATTAGGAAAAAATAAATAATTTGCATAGAAGTATTGTATAAAAATTTCAGAATTTTTTCACGTTCCAGTAAAAAATGTAAATTCACTCACTACAGCAGAAGTTTCTGTTTTTGCACTGCACATACCAAACAAGCAATTTAAACATCCTAACGGTAAATCTTGGCACATTATTTTTATAATACAATGGATTTGTACAAGGGGATAATTATTTTTGTTTAAAAGTTTCTATAATTCAAGATTCACAAAGTTTCCATGGGCATGAACAAAGTTCAAGGAGTTCCCCCACTTCAACGGTGCTCGTCTTTCTTACTTTCACTTTCCTTTTTGAAAAGTTTTAAGTTCCCCTCTATATTTTTTTGTTTTTAAACTTTTTAAATGCACACAACAGAAATAAATGACTCTCTAAAACTTCCGGGTTGTCTCCCTGGCAGCGCTTTCTTTAAAACCATTAAGCTAGGCATAAAGTGCTCATGTAACCGATCCACCCGGATACCAAGGTATATCAAAGCCAATTTTAATTAACAATGATTTGTAATTTAGTAGTGAGCACAAAGCAACATATATCATGCAATGACGAAGTCTAACTCTCTTCCTATGCATCGGCTTGTCATAAAAGAACAATTCATGCACATCAAGTAAAGGCCAATGCATAGTATAAACAGTTTCTTGCAATTTTATCGCATTGGAAACATAGAGAGGCGGAGATGTAGTTCCTCTATCATAATAATTGCAATTAGGAGCAGCAAGCGCATGCATATTATATCCATCAAAATTATCATGTGCAATAGTAAAACGCAACCCATCAATATAATCCTGAATAAGAGCAAACTTCTCCGATATAGTGTAGTTGGGAGAATTCAAAAAGATAATAGGACTAACATGTGTGGGTGCAATAGCAACAATTTAATTCTTAACATAAGGAACTATAACAAGTTCATCTCCATAAGCATAATTCATATTGGCATCATGGCCACAAGCATAGCAAGCATCAATTTCATCAAAAAAGGATATTTCAAACGAATCCAAGGGATCATAGCAATTATCATAGCATTCATCCTTCGGTAAACACGAAGGGAAATTAAAAAATGTATGGGATAAAGAGTTACTCTCATCAGAAGGTGGGCACGGGTGATCAATCCGCTCTTCCTCCTTTTGTTCTTCGCTCTCCTCCTCAATTTTTTCATCTAATGAGCTCACACTATCATCATTTTCTTCTTCCATAGGAGCCTGCAAAATATTAGTCTCTTCTTGGACAGTGGAGACTTTCTCAATAAACTCATTAATATCGGCATTGTATTCGTAATTCTCATAGCGATATTTAAGTATAGCAAAATTTTCAGATCTGTAGACATGATACGTCCATTTTGCATCATGTTTTGCTACTGTTATTTATAGTGTTTTTGATCAATATAAAACTTTGTGGAACAATTCTAATGCCTTTTCTCTCTTAATATGCAAGATTTACACAAGGAGGGAGATTGCCGGCAGCTGGAATTCTGGACCTGAAAAAGCTATGTCAGAGATACCTATTCTATACATCTCCAAATGAGCTGAAATTTTACGGAGATTTATTTTGGAATAAATAAAAAATACTGGAAGCAAGAAGTACCAAAGGGGGCCACCCAGGTGCCCACGAGGCACCAGGGCGTGCCAGCCCCCCAGGCGCGCCCTGGTACCTCGTGGGGCCCCTGGCTAGCCTCTGGCCCCCATTTTCTGTTATATAAGTCATTTTGCCCTAGAAAAAATATAGATAAGTCTTTTGGGACGGTGCGCCACCGTCTCAAGGCGGAACTTGGGCAGGAGCACTTTTGCCCTTCGGCGTAGAGATTCTGTCGGAGATACTTCCCTCCGGGAGGGGGAAATCGTCGCCATCGACATCACCAGCGATCCTCTCATCGTGGGAGGACTAATATTCATCAACATATTCACCAGCACCATCTCATCTCAAACCCTAGTTCATCTCTTGTATTCAATCTTTGTCTCAAAACCTCAGATTGGTACCTGTGGGTTGCTAGTAGTGTTGATTACATCTTGTAGTTGATGCTAGTTGGTTTATTTGGTGGAAGATTATATGTTCAGATCTATTATGCTATTCAATCCCTCTCTGATCTTGGACATGATTATGATTTGTGAGTAGTTACTTTTGTTCTTGAGGACATGGGAGAAGTCTTGTCATAAGTAATCATGTGAATTTGGTATTCGTTCGATATTTTGATGATATGTATGTTGTTGATTCTCTTAGTGGTGTCGTGTGAACGTCGACTACATGACACTTCACCATCTTTGGGCCTAAGGGAATGCATTGTGGAGTAGTAATTAGATGATGGGTTGCTAGAGTGACAGAAGCTTAAACCCTAGTTTATGCGCTATTCCGTAAGGGGCTGATTTGGATCCATATGTTTAATGCTATGGTTTGAGTTATCTTAATTCTTCTTTCGTAGTTGCGGATGATTGCGAGAGGGGGTAATCATAAGTGGGAGGCTTGTTCAAGTAAGAACAGCACCCATGCACCGGTCCACCCACACACCAAATTATCAAAGTAGCGAACGCGAATCAAACAAACATGATGAAAGTGACTAGATGAAATTCCCATGTGTCCTCGAGAACGCTTTACTTACTATAAGAGATTGTTCCGGCTTGTCCTTTGCTATAAAAAGGATTGGGCCACCTTGCTGCACTCTTTGTTACTAGTGCTACTTGTCACTTGTTACAGATTATCTTGCTATCAAACTACACGTTACCGATAATTTCAGTGCTTGCAGAAAATACCTTGCTGAAAACCGCTTGTCATTTCCTTCTGCTCCTCGTTGGGTTCGACACTCTTACTTATCGAAAGGACTACGATTGATCCCCTATACTTGTGGGTCATCAAGACTCTTTTCTGGCGCCGTTGCCGGGGAGTGAAGCGCCTTTAGTGAGTGGAATTTGGTAAGGAAACATTTATATTACGTGCTGAAATTTACTGTCACTTGTCACTATGGAAAGTAATCCTTTGAGGGGTTTGTTCGGGGTATCTTCACCTCGACCGGAAACACAAATAGTTGCTCCTCAACCTACTGCACCTACTGAAAATATTTCATATGAAATTCCTCCGGGTATGATAGAGAAACTGCTAGCTAATCCTTATGCAGGAGATGGAACAGTACATCCTGATATGCACTTGATCAATGTGGATGAAATTTGTGGACTATTTAAGCTTGCAGGTTTATCAGGAGATGGAGTTAAGAAGAAAGTATTCCCTTTATCTTTGGAGGGAAAGGCATTAATGTGGTATAGGCTATGTGATGATACTGATACATGGGACTGAAACCGATTGAAACTAGAATTCCATCAGAAATTTTATCCTATGCATTTGGTTCATCGTGATCGGAATTATATATATAATTTTTGGCCTTGTGAAGGAGAAAGCATCGCTCAAGCTTGGGGGAGGCTTAAGTACATGATGTACACATGCCCCAATCATGAGCTCTCAAAAGAAATTATCTTACAGAATTTTTATGCTCGGCTTTCTCATGATAATCGAACTACGCTCGATTCTTCTTCGACTGGCTCCTTTATGAAGAAAACTATTGAATTCAGATGGGATCTTCTGGAAAGAATTAAACGCAGCTCTGAAGATTGAGAACTCAACAAAGGTAATGAGTCAGGTATAATACTTGAGTTCGATTGTGTTAAATCTTTTATGGCTACCGATGCTTTTCATAAGTTTAGCACTAAATATAGACTTGACTCTGAGATAGTAGCTTCCTTTTGTGAATCATTTGCTACTCATGTTGATCTCCCTAAGGAGAAGTGGTTTAAATATCATCCCCCTGTTAAAGAAAAGATTGAGGAACCTGTTAGTGTTAATGAAGAAACAATTGTTTACCATGTTGATCCAGTTGTGCCTACTGCTTATATTGAGAAACTACCTTTTCCTGTTAGGATTAAGGAACATGCTAAAGCTTCAACTGTGGTTAACAAAAGTAATATTAGAGCACCTAGACCCTCTGAACAAATTAAAGTTGAACCTGACGTTGCTATGGTTAAAGATCTCTTAGTCGATAATATAGATGGGCATGTTATTTACTTTTATGAGGAGGCTGCTAGAATTGCTAAACCTGTTAGAAATGAACGAGATATGTTAGACAAGAACAAGCCCGTAGTTGGCATGCCTGTTATTTCTGTTAAGATTGGAGATCATTGCTATCATGGTTTGTGTGATATGGGTGCTAGTGTGAGTGCTATTCCATTTTCTTTATATCAAGAAGTAATGCATGATATTGCACCCGTTGAGATGGAAGATATTGATGTTATTATTAAGCTTGCTAATAGAGATACTATTACACCGCTTGGGATTGTTAGAGATGTCGAAGTCTTGTGTGGTAAAATCAAATATACTACTGATTTCTTAGTGCTTGGTTCACAACAAGATAATTTTTGTCCCATTATATTTGGTAGACCTTTCTTGAATACCGTTAATGCTGAAATTGATTGTGTTAAAGAAAAGGTTCGAGTCAAGTTTGGTGATATATCTCATGAATTTAATTTCTCCAAGTTTCGTAGACAACCTCATGATAAAGAATTGCCTAGTAAAGATGAAATTATTGGTCTTGCTTCTATTGCCGTACCTCCTACTGATCCGTTAGAACAATATTTGCTAGACCACGAAAACGATATGCATATGAATGAAAGAAATGAAATAGATAAGATGTTCTTTGATCAACCACTAAAAGAACATGTGCTGCCCCCATGTTTGGTTTTGGTAATTGATGACAATCCCTATGGGCTAATGGTTGCCTTGAGTTATATTTGAAGGGGTTGTCCATAGGCTTTGCTTGTAGACCATTTGTTGGTCTCAAGGTGATTTGAAGAAGAATATGTGTTGACCAAGGGGTTATTCATGGAGTTATCCAAAGATTGGTCATGTAAGAGATGAGCCTATTGCAAGCATGTCTTCAAGAAGAAGATTGTGTGGACATTCATGTTTACCTTCAAGACATCATCTTAATGAAGAGAGTTGGAAAGATACAAAGTTGATCAAGACTAAATACGAAGAGAGATTCAAGTTGTTCAACACACAAAGCGTACAAGATGTACCGTGAGGGATCAAGTGATCCCATGGTATGGTAAGCATTGTCCATTACGCTTTGCGTGCTAACCCATGATCTACGTGAGAGTTCTATGTGGGGTTAGGTATGTTTCCATGGGCTTGCGCCAAAAGGAAGATCTCATTCAACCCATGGAGGATGACATCAAGTTGTGATCATCATCAAGTTTGCGGTGTGCAAGTTCAAGTGGAGCATCACGAAGAGATCATGCTTGAAGCTTGCCATCCATTGTGGTGACTGATGTCTACTACACAACTTATTCTTGTAGACTCGTGTTGGGCCTCCAAGCGTAGAGTTTTGTAGGACAGTAGCAATTTTCCCTCAAGTGGATGACCTAAGGTTTATCAATCCGTGGGAGGCGTAGGTTGAAGATGGTATCTCTCAAGCAACCCTGCAACCAAATACAAGAAATCTCTTGTGTCCCCAACACA
Organism: Elymus sibiricus; assembly: GCA_039707655.1. Lineage (NCBI taxonomy): Eukaryota > Viridiplantae > Streptophyta > Magnoliopsida > Poales > Poaceae > Elymus > Elymus sibiricus. The sequence goes on along the minus strand of CM077666.1, from coordinate 127,748,879 downwards.
CACAATACAATGGTAAATTGTATAGGTGCACTAGTTCGGCGAAGAGATGGTGATAAAAGTGTAGTATGGATAGTAGATATAGGTTTTTGTAATCTGAAAATATAAAAACAACAAGGTAGCAAATAGTAAACGGGCATAAAAACGGTATTGCAATGCTTAGAAACAAGGCCTAGGGTTCATACTTTCACTAGTGCGATCTCCCAACATTGTTGACATAGTTGAATCATATGTAAATCCCTCACGTGCGACAAAGAGTTCACTCCAAAGTCACAAATAGCGGAGAACAAACGAAGAAATTGTTGTAGGGTACGAAACCACCTCAAAGTTATCCTTCCCGATCAATCTTATGAGCCATCCCCATTAATTGTCACGAACAGCCCTAGAGTTCGTACTAGAATAACACCTTAAGATACACATCAACCAAAACCCTAATGTCACCTAGGCACTCTAATGTCACCACGAGTACCCGCGGGTTTGATTATACGATCTGCATCACACAATCTCAGATTCATCTATTCAAACCAACACAAAGAACTTCAAAGAGTGCCCCAAAGTTTCTACCGGAAAGTCAAGACGAAAACGTGTGCCAACCCTTATGCATAAATCCCCAAGGTCACGGAACCCGCAAGTTGATCACCAAAACATACATCAAGTTACTCAAGTGAATATCCCATTGTCACCACAGATATCCATATGCAAGACATACATCAAGTGTTCTCAAATCCTTAAAGACTCAATCTGATAAGAAAACTTCAAAGGGAAAACTCAATTCATCACAAGAAGATAGAGAGGGGAAAACTCCATATGATTCATCTATATCAACAAAGCTCGCGATACATCAAGATCGTGCCATCTCAAGAACACGAGAGAGAGAGAGATCAAACACACAGCTACTGGTACAAACCCTCAGCCCCGAGGGTGAACTACTCCCTCCTCGTCATGGAGACCGCCGGGATGATGAAGATGGCCTCCGGTGATGATTCCCCCCTCCGGCAGGGTGCCGGAAAAGGGCTGTAGAAGAGATCGTGGAGGTACAGAGGCTTGCGGCGGCGTAAAAACTCATCTAGGTTAACTTTTGGGGGTTTCTGAATATATATGATTTTTCAGCGTTGGAATCATGCGAAACGGAGCCACGTGGGCCCCACGAGGTACCAGGGCGAGCCCGGGGGGGTGGCGCGCCCTGGTGCCTCGTGGGCACTGGGTGGCCCCCCTCCAGTGGGTCTTGGTACCAATATTTTTTATTTGTCCAATAAAAAATCTCCAAAAAGTTTCAGCTCATTTGGAAAACTTTCATTTCTGCACAAAAAACAACACCACGGTAGTTCTGCTGAAAACAGCATCAGTCCAGGTTAGTTCTAATCAAATCATACCAAAACCATATAGAATAGTTATAAATATTGCATGAATACTTCATAAATTATAGATACATTGGAAACGTATCAGCATCCCCAAGCTTAATTCCTACTCGTCCTCGAGTAGGTAAATGATAAAAGAAATAATTTATGAAGTGTGAATGCTAGCATAGTGCATAAGTTTGAACAATGATAATTTCAATCACTTTTCCTAGCATCATAACAGCAACTTTCTCTCATAAAAGTCATCATGATAAAGTAGCAATTAAAAACAGAAATTTTGATGTGGAATGCTACCTATCATAATCATCATATAATCTTTTCTTTTATAGCATGGACATTGGACTTGAATGATTCAAAGCAATATCATTATTATAACAGCAATATTTAGTATCATAAAACTTCTCATGAGCAAGTAACAATTCATCACAACAATGAAGTATAAGGCATAAACTTTCTTGGAAACTAACAAACTATTCTAGTCAACAATGCAATTGCAATTCATCATATTTTCAGGAAGGGCCTCATGTAGGAGCTTTTTAGCAAGTCCACATACCCAACCATCATTTAGTCTTCTATGATTGCTAACAATCACGACATATATATGGAGCAAAAGTTTCAGCCAGACACATAGAAAGATAGGGGCTTGTGATTTCGCCTCCCTACTTCTTCACCTCAAGGGTGATGTCAACAATAATAACTCATGATCACTCATATCCAACTGGATATATGTGCCTAGATCTTTCCCCACCACATGATGCTTGCAAAAGAGAAAAATAAAAAGGAAGTAGAGGAGAACACTATTGACTCTTGCATAAAAAGTAAATACATAAAAGTAAATGCATAAAAGTAAAAGATTGGCCCTTCGCAGAGGGAAGCAGAGGTTGTCATGCGCTTTTTATTTTTGGATGCACAAGCCCTTAATGCAAAGGAACGTCACGTTATATTGCCCCTTGTGATAGCAACCTTTATTATGCAGTCCGTCGCTTTTATTTCTTTACCATCACAAGTTTGTACAACGCTTATTTCCCTTACAATAAAAGATCATACATATTTTAGGAGCAATTTTTATTGCTTTTTGCACCGATGACAACTTACTTGAAGGATCTTATTCAATCCATAGGTAGATATAGTGGACTCTCATGGCAAGAAACTGGGTTTAAGGGTTTTGGATGCACAAGTAGTATCTCTACTTGGTGCGGATTTTTGGCTAGCAAAGATATTGGGCAAGCACCACATGTTGGAGGATCTATAACAATATAACTTCTATGTGAATATGAACAAACATAATTCATTACGTTGTCTTCCTTGTCCAACGTCAACACTTTGACATAAAATACTTAATGGGGGCTCACAATCATAAAAGATGTCCAAGATAGTATATTTGCATGTGAATCTTCTCTTCCCTTATTAACTTTTTCATGAATTGCATCATTGACTAATGCTATGCTTGTTAACCTCCAATAAATTTTACCACTTATACTTGTCTTTATGTAATGTCATTACTTTCCATAAGATTAGCGTATGATGCATATAAATTTCAAATTTATGATATTCAATTATTTTTGACAATTTACTCATAGGATATAAGTGAAGAATAAGAGTAAATGACAAACTACTCCAAAAAGATATAAGCGAAGGTCAATGAGTAGTGAAACAATTAAGTAGCTATGTGAGGACTCTCTCTCATTTAAAAAAATTCAGATCTTGAAAATTTTATTCAAACAGCAAAGAAAACAAAATAAAATGACATTCCAATAATAGCACATATCATGTGAAGAAGCAAAAACTTAGGCTCAACGAAAACTGACCGATAGTTGTTGAAGAAGAAAGGTGGGATGCCTACCGGGGCATCCCCAAGCTTAGATGCTTGAGACTTCTTAAAATATTATATTGGGATGCCTTGGGCATCCCCAAGCTTGAGCTTTTGTGTCTCCTTAATTCCTCTCATATCACGGTTTCTATAAATCTTAAAAACTTCATCCACACAAAACTCAACAAGAACTCGTGAGGTAAGTTAGTATAAATCAACTCAAAACCTTAACATTCTATATTGTAGAAAATCACAAAAATTATAATTAAACATTGCATACTAAATGCCTCTTCATATTTAATACTCCCATCCTCAAATAGAAACATTAAACACGCAAACATATGCAAAGAATGCAACTATAACAGCAATCTGCCAAAACAGAACAGTCTATAAAGAGTGAATAAGAATCCATACTTCCCTAACTCCAAAAATTCTGAAAAATTACCACGTGACAGATAACCCATTCATGCTTACTTTGTAAAAATTTCAGATTTTTATCATGTTCTGACTATTCAGGAATATTCTGTACATAACAGAAAACTTTCTGTTTTCAAACAGCAACACATGAACTTGCAAACTGAGCATAGTAAAGGCTATAAATAGCATTTTATTGAACTAAAAGATACAAAACATGATTATTGATAAAACCAAGTGAATATCAACAGAATAAAATGATGCTCCAAGCAAAACTCATATTATGTGACGAATAAAAATATAGCTCCAAGTGTGGTTACCGATAATGTTGAAGACGAAAGAGGGGATGCCTTCCGGGGCATCCCCAAGCTTAGTTGCTTGGGTATTCCTTGAATATTAACTTGGGGTGCCTTGGGCATCCCCAAGATTAGGGTCTTGCCTCTCCTTATTCTCCTCATATCGATATCTCACCCAAAACTTGAAAACTTCAATCACACAAAACTTAACGGAACTTCGTGAGAACGGTTAGTATGATAAAGAATAAACCATCACTTAGGTACTGTCCAAGACAAGATTCAAAATTGTTCCCATATAATTCCTACTGTATTCTATCATTTCCACAATTTATATCTCATAACATAAGCTATGGAAACATTAAAACGAGCAAACTATGCATTGAAAACAGAATCTGTCAAAAACAGAACAGTCTGTAATGATCTGAGCAATTACCATACTTCTAGAATTCTAAAAATTCTGAAAAATTAGGACAACGTAAAAAATTTGAATATAAATACTGTATAAAAATTTCAGAATTTTTCGACGCTCGAGGAAAATCTGGGAAATTAAACACAGGAGGCAAAAGTTTCTGTTTTTGCACAGAATTGAATCAACAAGTATCCACACTATCCCAAAGACTTTACTTGTCACTTTATTGAAAGAAAACACATAAAACATGATTACTACAGTAGCTTAATCATGTGAACACACTAAAACAGAAAGGATACATATTGGGTTGCCTCCCAACAAGCGCTTTTCTTTAAAGCCTTTTAGCTAGGCATGATGATTTCAATGATGCTCGCATAAAAGTAAAGAATTGAAACACGAAGAGAGCATCATGAAGCATATGACTAGCACATTTAAGCCTAACCCACTTCCTATGCATAGGGATTTTGTGAGCAAATAGTTTATGGGAGCAAGAATCAACTAGCATAGGAAGGCAAAACAAGCATGACTTCAAAACTTTCAACACATAGAGAGGAAACTTGATATTATTAAAATATGTAGAAGCATATATTCCTCTCTCAAAATAATTTTCAGTAGCATCATGAAGAAATTCAACAATATATCCATCATACAAAGCATTCTTATCATGATACATAAGCATAGAAATCTTACTACTCTCCACATAAGCAATTTTCTTCTCATCCATAATAGTGGGAGCAAACTCAACAAAATAATTATCATGAGATACTTGATTGGCATAATCAAATTGAACATTAAAATCATGATGACAAGTTTCATGGTTATCATTATTCTTTATAGCATACAAGTCATCACAATAATCATCATAGATAGCAACTTCGTTGTCATAATCAATTGAAACCTCTTTCAAAATAGTGGAATCATCATTAAATAAAGTTGTGACCTCTCCGAATCCATTTTTATCAATATAATCATCATAAATAGGAGGCATGTTATCATCATAATAAATTTTCTCATCAAAACTTGGGGGACTAAAAATATCATCTCAATCACACATAGCATCCCCAAGCTTGTAGCTTTGCATATCATTAGCATCATGGGTATTCAAAGAATTCATATTAACAACATTGCAATCATGCTCATCATTCAAAGATTTTATGCCAAACATTTCATTGAATTCTTCTTCTATCAATTGAGCACAATTATTGGAATCCTTATTTTCAAGAAAGACATGATAAAGACGAATAATATGAGGCAACCTCAATTCCACTTTTTTGTAGTTTTCTTTTATAAACCAAACTAGTGATAAACAAGAAACTAAAAGATTCGATTGCAGGATCTAAAGATATACCTTCAAGCACTCACCTCCCCGGCAACGGCGCCAGAAAAGAGCTTGATGTCTACTACACAACTTATTCTTGTAGACTCGTGTTGGGCCTCCAAGCGCAGAGTTTTGTAGGACAGTAGCAATTTTCCCTCAAGTGGATGACCTAAGGTTTATCAATCCGTGGGAGGCATAGGTTGAAGATGGTATCTCTCAAGCAACCCTGCAACCAAATACAAGAAATCTCTTGTGTCCCCAACACACCCAATACAATGGTAAATTGTATAGGTGCACTAGTTCGGCGAAGAGATGGTGATAAAAGTGTAGTATGGATAGTAGATATAGGTTTTTGTAATCTGAAAATATAAAAATAGCAAGGTAGCAAATAGTAAACGGGCATAAAAACGGTATTGCAATGCTTAGAAACAAGGCCTAGGGTTCATACTTTCACTAGTGCGATCTCCCAACATTGTTGACATAGTTGAATCATATGTAAATCCCTCACATGCGACAAAGAGTTCACTCCAAAGTCACAAATAGCGGAGAACAAACGAAGAAATTGTTGTAGGGTACGAAACCACCTCAAAGTTATCCTTCCCGATCAATCTTATGAGCCATCCCCATTAATTGTCACGAACAGCCCTAGAGTTCGTACTAAAATAATACCTTAAGATACACATCAACCAAAACCCTAATGTCACCTAGGCACTCCAATGTCACCACGAGTACCCGCGGGTTTGATTATACGATATGCATCACACAATCTCAGATTCATCTATTCAAACCAACACAAAGAACTTCAAAGAGTGCCCCAAAGTTTCTACCGGAAAGTCAAGACGAAAACGTGTGCCAACCCTTATGCATAAATCCCCAAGGTCACGGAACCCGCAAGTTGATCACCAAAACATACATCAAGTTACTCAAGTGAATATCCCATTGTCACCACAGATATCCATATGCAAGACATACATCAAGTGTTCTCAAATCCTTAAAGACTCAATCTGATAAGAAAACTTCAAAGGGAAAACTCAATTCATCACAAGAAGATAGAGAGGGGAAAACTCCATATGATTCATCTATATCAAAAAAGCTCGCGATACATCAAGATCGTGCCATCTCAAGAACACGAGAGAGAGAGATCAAACACATAGCTACTGGTACAAACCCTCAGCCCCGAGGGTGAACTACTCCCTCCTCGTCATGGAGACCGCCGGGATGATGAAGATGGCCTCCGGTGATGATTCCCCCCTCAGGCAGGGTGCTGGAAAAGGGCTGTAGATGAGATCGTGGAGGTACAGAGGCTTGCGGCAGCGAAAAACTCATCTAAGTTAACTTTCGGATGTTTCTGAATATATATGATTTTTCAGCGTTGGAATCACGCGAAACGGAGCCACGTGGGCCCCACGAGGTACCAGGGCGCGCCTGGGGGGGTGGCGCGCCCTGGTGCCTTGTGGGCACTGGGTGGCCCCCCTCTAGTGGGTCTTGGTGCCAATATTTTTTATTTGTCCAATAAAAAATCTCCAAAATGTTTCAGCTCATTTGGAGAACTTTCATTTCTGCACAAAAAACAACACCACGGTAGTTCTGCTGAAAACAGCGTCAGTCCGGGTTAGTTCTAATCAAATCATACCAAAACCATATAGAATTGTTATAAATATGGCATGAATACTTCATAAATTACAGATACGTTGGAGACGTATCAGTGACAATGGACTTGTGAAGATGTGCCGAAGAGTGGCTCACCCATAGTGGAGTATGGGGGAGCAATCAACTAGTCTTCATCGAGCCAATGCAATCAAGAAAGGTGGTCCAACTTGAGGAGGTCAATATCGTCATCATCTAGCTCAAGTGGACTATGTGCAAGGCAAAGGTTTGCCCTTGATAGGTTTCCAATTTTACCGGTCTCATGGTGGTAGTTTGGAGACCGGGTTATAGGATCGATTGTCGTACTATCAAGGGGGGCTCTCGTATGAGTAGCTTGATCGTATCGTTCGTAGAGAGCTCAAACCATTCCATCCTTGCATCATATTTCTTGGTTCTTATTTGGCTCTTCTCTTGGTGAGGTTTTAGAGCTTATGGTCATCCTCATGACAAGCTCGAGTTCATCGAAAACGGAGTTCATATGCATCTTCTATGATGTTTTCGATGTTGGAGTTTTTGTCGGTTCTTCATTCATAGAGGTTTCACATCTCTATATCATTGGCATTTTTTCCCCTGCCACTTCTTATTATAACCACTCGCTGTTTGGATAGTACTAGTCGTCATCTATCCAACAAGCTTGAGTTTGCTCAATTCGGAGCTCATATGCAGAAGTTATGGCAGTTCTGGTTTTCTTGCTCCTTCTGTTTTGCTTGAGCGGTAGTAGAGAGCGGTAGTACCCCTCAAGCGGTAGTACCTCTCCCCCGAGCGGTAGTACCGCTTAGGCGCTACTTCCGCTGACCAATACCGCTTCCACTTCCGCTTATTTTATGCTTCTGTTACCCAATCCGCTTGAGCGGTAGTAGAGCGGTAGTAGAGAGCGGTAGTACCTCTCTAAGCGGTAGTACTGCTCTCCCGAGCGGTACTACCTCTCAAGCGGTACTACCTCTCCCCCGAGTGGTACTACCTCTCTGGCTGAACTACCGTTCGTGTTTTTCTGTCTCGTTGGGCTGTTTTGACCGTGCTAAGCGGTAGTACCGCTTGTGCATGACTTGTGGGCATAACGGTTGGATTTGCGGGGGCCTATTTAAGGGGGTCTTCTTCCCCAATGGTCCCCATCCTTTGAGCTCGTGTTCTTCCCCCATTGTTGACCTTCTTCGAGCTTGCTATCTCTCAATCCCTCCAATGATTCTTGCTAGTTCTTGAGGGAAAAGAGAGAGGATATCTAGATCTACATTTCCATCAATCACTTTCTCCTCTATGTGAGGGGAACCCCTTGGATCTAGATCTTGGAGTTCTTCATGTTCTCTTCTTCGTTCTTCCTCTCATTTTCCTCCCTAGCATTAGTTGCTTTGGTGGGATTTGGGAGAGAAGGACTTGGGCACTCCATGTGCCCTTGCCATTGCATTTGGTGCATCGGTTTGAGTTCTCCACGGTGATACGTGGAAGTGAAGTTCAGAAGCTTGTTACTCTTGGGTGTTTGGGCACCCTAGAGCTTGTTCCTCTTGGGTGCCTTGGTGCCCTAGACGGTTGGTGTTGTCGGAGCTCAATCATTGTGGTGTAAAGCTCCGGACAAGTGTCGGGGTCTCCAATTAGGTTGTGGAGATCGCCCCGAGCAATTTGACGGGTACCGGTGACCGCCCCCAAGGGTTGCCAAAGTGTACGGGTTCGGAGACCACCCCCAAGGGTTGCCATTTGTACGGGTTCGGTGACCGCCCTCAAGGGTCCCTTAGTGGAATCACGGCATCTTGCATTGTGCAAGGGTGTGAGGAGATTACGGTGGCCCTAGTGGCTTCTTGGGGAGCATTGTGTCTCCACACCGCTCCAAACGGAGATTAGCATCCGCAAGGGTGTGAACTTCGGGATACATCATCGTCTCCGCGTGCCTCGGTTATCTCCTTCCCGAGCCCTTTACTTGTGCACTTTACTTTGTGATAGCCATATTGTTTCTTGTTATATTTCTTGCTATCACTTAGTTGTTTATCTTGCTTAGCATAAGTTGTTGGTGCACTTAGGTGAGCCTAGTCGATTTAGGTTTTGTGCTTGACAAATTAAACGCTAGTTTTATTCCGCATTTGTTCAAGCCTAAAGCGTAATTATTTTAAAGCGCCTATTCACCCCCCTCTAGGCGACATCCACGATCTTTCAACCACCTATCCTTAAACATAATTTGCCTGTTGAAACTCTTGGAGGCCCTCCTCCACCTAAGGGTGATCCTGTATTTGAAATGAAGCAATTGCCTGATACATTGAAATATGCTTATCTTGATGAAAAGAAGATATATCCTGTTATTATTAGTGCTAACCTTTCAGCGCATGAAGAAAAGAGATTACTAAAAACTCTGAGGAAGCACCGAGCTGCTATTGGATATACTCTTGATGATCTTAAGGGCATTAGTCCCACTCTATGTCAGCACAAAATTAATATGGAGCCTGATGCTAAACCAGTTGTCGACCACCAACGACGATTGAATCCTAAGATGAAAGAGGTGGTAAGAACTGAAATATTGAAGCTTCTGGAAGCAGGTATAATCTATCCCATAGCTGATAGTAGATGGGTAAGTCCCGTTCATTGTGTCCCTAAGAAAGGAGGTATTACCGTTGTTCCTAATGATAAAAATGAACTCATTCCACAAAGAATTGTAACTGGTTATAGGATGGTAATTGATTTTATAAAATTAAACAAAGCTACTAGAAAAGATCATTACCCCTTACCTTTTATTGATCAAATGTTAGAAAGATTGTCTAAGCATACACACTTTTGTTTCCTGGATGGTTATTCCGGTTTTTCTCAAATACCCGTATCACAACCCGATCAAGAGAAAACCACCTTTACTTGTCCTTTTGGAACTTATGCTTATAGACGTATGCCTTTTGGTTTATGCAATGCACCTGCTACCTTTCAAAGATGTATGACTGCTATATTCTCTGACTTTTGTGAAAAGATTGTTGAGGTGTTCATGGATGATTTTTTCGTTTACGGAAATTCTTTTGATGATTGCTTAAGCAACCTTGATCGAGTTTTGCAGAGATGTGAAGAAACTAATCTTGTCTTGAATTGGGAGAAGTGCCACTTTATGGTGAATGAAGGCATTGTCTTGGGGCATAAAATTTCTGAAAGAGGTATTGAAGTTGATAAACGTAGGTTGATGCTATTGAGAAAATGCCATGTCCTAAAGATATTAAAGGTATAAGAAGTTTCCTAGGTCATGCTCGTTTCTATCGGAGATTTATTAAAGACTTCTCTAAAATTTCTAGGCCTCTTACCAATCTTTTGCAAAAAGATGTTCCATTTGTTTTTGATGATGATTGTCTAGAAGCCTTTGAAACACTTAAGAAAGCCTTAACCACTGCACCTATTGTCCAACCACCTGATTGGAACTTGCCTTTTGAAATTATGTGTGATGCTAGTGATTATGCTGTTGGTGCTGTTCTAGGACAGAGAGTTGATAAGAAATTAAATGTTATCCATTATGCTAGTAAAACTCTAGACAGTGCCCAAAGAAATTATGCTACTACTGAAAAAGAATTTCTAGCAGTTGTTTTTGCATGTGATAAATTCAGATCTTACATAGTTGATTCTAAAGTAACTGTTCACACCGATCATGCTGCTATTAAATATCTCATGGAAAAGAAAGATGCTAAACCTAGACTCATTAGGTGGGTTTTATTGCTACAAGAATTTGACTTGCATATTACTGATAGGAAGGGGGCTGAGAACCCCGTAGCAGATAATTTGTCTAAAATGGAAAATGTTCTTGATGACCCACTACCTATTAATGATGATTTTCTTGATGAACAATTAGCTGTCATAAATGCTTCTCGTAATACTCCATGGTATGCAGACTATGCTAATTATATTGTTGCTAAATACATACCACCTAGTTTCACATACCAACAAAAGAAAAAGTTCTTCTTTGATTTAAGACATTACTTTTGGGATGACCCACATCTTTATAAAGGAGTAGATGGTATTATTAGACGTTGCATACCTGAGCATGACCAGGAACAAATCCTACAGAAGTGTCATTCCGAGGCTTACGGAGGACACCATGCGGGAGACAGAACTGCACATAAGGTATTGCAATCTGGTTTTTATTGGCCTACTCTTTTCAAGGATGCTCGTAAGTTTGTCTTATCTTGTGATGAATGTCAAAGAATTGGTAATGTTGGTAGACGTCAAGGATGCTCGTAAGTTTGGGGATTTGATTTTATGGGACCTTTTCCTAAATCCAATGGGTATACTCATATTTTAGCTGCTGTTGATTACGTTACTAAGTGGGTAGAAGCAATTCCAACTAGTAGTGCTGATCATAACACTTCTATTAAAATGCTTAAAGAAGTTATTTTCCCAAGGTTTGGAGTCCCTAGATATTTAATGACTGATGGTGGTTCACATTTTATTCATGGTGCATTCCGTAAATTGCTTTCTAAATATGATGTTAACCATAGAATTGCATCTCCCTATCACCCTCAAACTAGTGGTCAAGTAGAATTGAGTAATAGAGAAATAAAATTAATTTTGCAAAAAACCGTCAATAGATCTAGAAAGAATTGGTCTATGAAACTTGACGATGCATTATGGGCTTATAGAACTGCTTATAAAAATCCTATGGGTATGTCTCCTTATAAAATGGTTTATGGAAAAGCATGTCATTTACCTCTTGAGTTAGAACATAAAGCATATTGGGCAATTAAGGAACTAAATTATGATTTTAAACTTGCCGATGAAAAGAGGTTATTTGATATTAGCTCATTAGATGAATGGAGAACCCAAGCTTATGAAAATGCCAAATTGTTTAAAGAAAAAGTTAAAAGGTGGCATGATAGAAGAATTCAAAAACGGGAATTTAAAGTAGGTGAGCAAGTTCTATTGTACAATTCTCATTTGAGATTCTTTGCAGGAAAACTTCTCTCTAAATGGGAAGGACCGTATATCATCGAAGAAGTTTATCGCTCCGGAGCCATCAAAATAAACAACTCCGAAGGCACTAATCCGAGAGTGGTGAATGGGCAAAGAATCAAGCACTATATTTCAGGTACCCCCATCAATGTTGAAACTAATATTATTGAAACAATGACACCGGAGGAATACATAAGAGAGACCTTCCGGAACACTCTAGAACCCTGAAAAGGAAGAGGTATGTGATACGGTAAGTAAACCGACTCCAAAAATTCCATAAAAATACTTTTTGTCACTTTTGGAATATTAGAAAAAATACAAAAATAAGAAACAACCGAGGGGACCCACCTGGTGCCCACGAGGCACCAGGGCGCGCCACCCCCCCAGGCACGCCCTGGTGGCTCGTGGGCCCCACGTGAGCCTTCCCGACTCCGTTTTCTTCTGGATTACTTATTTTGCAAGATAAAAAATCTTTATATATATTCCTAGACGTTTTGACCACCGTATCATAGAAATCTCCTCTGTTCTTGTTTCGTGTTGTTTTCTGTCAGATTTCGAGGCCAGGCATCATGTCCTCCTCTTCCTCCAACAATGTGGGAGACGACGCTTGGTTGCTGCAGATGGAGCTTAGGAGGGAGGAAAAAGGAGAGGTCACCATGGAAGAGGGTGATGGAGATTCACTTGAGTTCCACCCTCCGGCTTCCGAGAGGGGCACCCTTGCCGGTATCTCCACAATCCCGAATCCTCATCAAGCCATGAGAAGCATTACAATCCATGGGATTCCAGAGGTCCAAGAAGGGCTTCCCCCTAGAAGACCCTTACATAGGTTACATCGGAACAATTTTCATAATTTGGTTCACAATTATGGGGTCAAAAATACTTCTCGTAGACACATACCCTCCAATTGGGACATCTCTCGTCCAAGTGAAAGTGATGCAGGAAAGAATGCTTGGGGCCCAGAGAATAAGCATATTATGGCCGAAGTCCAAAGGAATACAGAGATGATACAACATGTGCTCCGGGAAATCCAGAGCCTAAAGGAGATCCTAATTAATGTCACGGAGGACAAGCCCATCACTTCATCACCACCACCATCACCGAAGAAGGAGACTTGAGCACATGGGTATGGGCACTCCCCTTGGCTTGTGCCAAGCTTGGGGGAGGTGCCCCGGTATTATATCACCATCACTTTTATTATCTTTACCTATTTTTAGTTCGATCCTTAGTTATTTCGTGATTTAGTGGAATAAAAGTTTAGTATGATCTATTTTCGAGTGTTAGCTTCGTGATCTATCTATCTATGTAATCGAGTTGAAAGTTATATAATAAAGAGTAGTTTGAGTTTTTGCTTCTTTACTTTCAAGTTCCAATCCTAGCAATGAAAATAATGAAAAAGATCATATGCTAATCTTATGGAAAGTAATGACATTACATAAAGAAAAGTATAAGTGGTAAAATTTATTGGAAGTTAACAAACATAGCATTAGTCAATAATGCAATTCATGAAAGAGTTAATAAGGGTTCACATGCAAATATACTATCTTGGACATCTTTTATGATTGTGAGCCCCCATTAAGTATTTTATGTCAAATTGTTGATGTTGGACAAGGAAGACAACATAATGAATTATGTTTGTTCATATGCACATAGAAGTTATATTGTTATATATCCTCCAACATGTGGTCCTTGCCCAATATCTTTGCTAGCCAAAAATCCGCACCAAGTAGAGATACTACTTGTGCATCCAAAACCCTTAAACCCAGTTTCATGTCATGAGAGTCCACTATATCTACCTAGGGATTGAACAAGATCCTTCAAGTAAGTTGTCATCGGTGCAAAAAGCAATAAAAATTGCCTCTAAATATGTCTGAACTTTTATTGTAAGGGAAATAAGCTTTGTACGAACTTGTGATGGTAAAGAAATAAAAGCGACAGACTGCATAATAAAGGTTTCTATCACAAGGGGCAATATAAAGTGACGTTCCTTTGCATTAAGAGCTCTTGCATCCAACAACAAAAAGCGCATGACAACCTCTGCTTCCCTCTACGAAGGGCCTATCCTTTACTTTTATGTATTTACTTTTTATGCAAGAGTCAATATTGTTCTCCTCTATTTCCTTTTTATTTTTCTCTTTTGTAAGCATCATGTGGTGGGGAAAGATCTAGGCATATATATCCGGTTGGATATGAGTGATCATGAGTTATTATTGTTGACATCACCCTTGAGGTGAATAAGTTGGGAGGTGAACTCACAAGCCCCTGTCTTTCTATGTGTCTGGCTGAAACTTTTTGCTCCATATATATGTCGTGAGTGTTAGCAATCATAGAAGACTAAATGATGGTTGAGTATGTGGACTTGCTGTAAAGATCCTACATGAGACCCTTCCTGAAAATATGATGAATTACAATTGCATTGTTGACTGAGAATATAGTTTGTTAGTTTTCAAGAAAGTTTATGCCTTATACTCCATTGTTGTGATGGATTGTTACTTGCTCATGAGAAGTTTATGATAATAAATATTGCTGTTATAATAATGATCATGATGCTACTATGTTCGTAATTTGTTTTTATCGACACCTCTCTCTCTAAACATGTGGACATGATTATCGATATCGGCTTTCGCTTGAGGACAAGCGAGGTCTAAGCTTGGGGGAGTTGATACGTCCATTTTGCATCATGTTTTGCTACTGTTATTTATAGTGTTTTTGATCAATATAACACTTTGTGGAACAATTCTAATGCCTTTTCTCTCTTAATATGCAAGATTTACACAAGGAGGGAGATTGCCGGCAGCTGGAATTCTGGACCTGAAAAAGCTATGTCAGAGATACCTATTCTACACATCTCCAAATGAGCTGAAATTTTACGGAGATTTATTTTGGAATAAATAAAAAATACTGGAAGCAAGAAGTACCAGAGGGGGCCACCCAGGTGCCCACGAGGCACCAGGGCGCGCCACCACCCAGGCACGCCCTGGTACCTCGTGGGGCCCCTGGCCAGCCTCTGGCCCCCATTTTCTTGTATATAAGTCATTTTGCCCTAGAAAAAATATAGAGAAGACTTCCGGGATGGTGCGCCGCCATCTCGAGGCGGAACTTGGGCAGGAGCACTTTTGCCTTCCGGCGGAGAAATTCTGCCGGAGATACTTCCCTCCGGGAGGGGGAAATCGTCGCCATCGACATCACCAACGATCCTCTCATCGTGGGAGGACTAATCTTCATCAACATCTTCACCAGCACCATCTCATCTCAAACCCTAGTTCATCTCTTGTATTCAATCTTTGTCTCAAAACCTCAGATTGGTACATGTGGGTTGCTAGTAGTGTTGATTACATCTTGTAGTTGATGCTAGTTGGTTTATTTGGTGGAAGATTATATGTTCAGATCTATTATGCTATTCAATCCCTCTCTGATCTTGTACATGATTATGATTTGTGAGTAGTTACTTTTGTTCTTGAGGACATGGGAGAAGTCTTGTCATAAGTAATCATGTGAATTTGGTATTCGTTCGATATTTTGATGATATGTATGTTGTTGATTCTCTTAGTGGTGTCGTGTGAACGTCGACTACATGACACTTCACCATCTTTGGGCCTAAGGGAATGCATTGTGGAGTAGTAATTATATGATGGGTTGCTAGAGTGACAGAAGCTTAAACCCTAGTTTATGCGCTATTCCGTAAGGGGCTGATTTGGATCCATATGTTTAATGCTATGGTTAGAGTTATCTTAATTCTTGTTTCGTAGTTGCGGATGCTTGCGAGAGGGGGTAATCATAAGTGGGAGGCTTGTTCAAGTAAGAACAACACCCAAGCGCCGGTCCACCCACATATCAAATTATCAAAGTAGCGAAAGCGAATCAAACAAACATGATGAAAGTGACTAGATGAAATTCCCATGTGTCCTCGAGAACGCTTTACTTACTATAAGAGATTGTTCCGGCTTGTCCTTTGCTATAAAAAGGATTGGGCCACCTTGCTGCACTCTTTGTTACTAGTGCTACTTGTCACTTGTTACAAATTATCTTGATATCAAACTACTCGTTACCGATAATTTCAGTGCTTGCAGAAAATACCTTGCTGAAAACCGCTTGTCATTTCTTTCTGCTCCTCGTTGGGTTCGACACTCTTACTTATCGAAAGGACTACGATTGATCCCCTATACTTGTGGGTCATCAAGACAGCATCATCACAATCTTCATACTTTTCAAACAAAGATTCAATTTCATAAGCACCCTTAAAAACAACAAATTCTTCTATTCGTTCCACATCATAGTAATCATATATACCATTAGCATAATAAGCCAAGGTTTCATTATCATTAAATTTACATGAAAAGGGAAGGTGTGGAGCCTTCATCCTTGAGCAACAAGTATAATCATATCTCAAGCATAAATTCCAAGCATACCATTGCAAATAATCAATTTGATCCCATAAGAGTTTCCCTTTTTGAGACAAGCGATAATCCCTAAAGTATTCACGTTGATCCAACGTGTCTCCCATTATCAAGTTGAATGGGGTTTTCTCAGGATTATCAAAGTAGTGTTTAATGTTTTCCACATAACGAGCATCGAGGGTTTTAGGAGGTTCCCCATCTCCATGAGTAGCAAGTACAGCTAATTTTTTTGGTGTTTCGTGTTCCATATCCATAACTAAAGATATAAAACAACTTAGAACAGAAAATAAAATCTACTTAGTGATAAAGCAAACAAGCACACACGAGAATATCAACCCCACGCTATTGCTCCCCAGCAACGGCGCCGGAAAAAGGTCTTGATAACCCACAAGTATAGGGGATCAATTGTAGCTTTTTCGATAAATAAGAGTGTCGAACCCAACGAGGAGCTAAAGGTAGAATTAATATTCCCTTCAAGTTCTATCAACCACCGATACAACTCTACGCGCACTTAACGTTCGCTTTACCTAGAACAAGTATGAAACTATTTTGTAGGTGATAGGATAGGTTTGCAAGAATAAAACTAGAAGTACTTTGCGAGAATAAAACTACGAATAATTTGCAAGATAATAAAAGTTAGTTGTTTAGTAGAAAGCTTTTGTAACACAAGAGAATGATTTGTCCATAGGCAATCGATAACTAGACCGGTAATCATTATTGCAATTTTATATGAGGGAGAGGCATGAGCTAACATACTTTCCGTACTTGGATCATATGCACTTATGATTGGAACTCTAGCAAGCATCCGCAACTACCAAAGATCATTAAGGTAAAACCCAACCATAGCATTAAGTATCAAGTCCCCTTTACTCCCATACGCAACAACCCCCTTACTCGGGTGTAAGCTTCTGTCACTCTAGCCGCCCACTATAAGAGAATTATGAACGTATTGCAAACCCTACAGCGGGAATCCCTCGCACTTGTGCAACATGGAGGGCACCATAGGACAGCACCAAAATAAAACATACAACTCAAACCAATCACGATCATCAATCAACCCATAGGACAAAACGAATCTACTCAAACATCATAGGATGGCCACAAATCATTGGATAATAATATGTAGCATTAAGCACCATGTTTAAGTAGAGATTACAACGGGGAGAAGAGGTGTTACACCGCTGCATAGAGGGGGAGAGACTTGGTGTTGATGGCGGCGAATTTGTTGGTGTAGATCGCCGTCACGATGTTTACCCCGGCGGCGTTCCGGCGCCACCGGGAGAGAGAGGGAGAGAGCCCCCTCCTTCTTCTTCTTCCTTGGCCTCCCCCCTAGATGGGAGGAGAGTTTCCCCTCTGGTCCATGGCTGCCATGGCGGCGGAGGGGCAGGAGCCCCTCCGAGATTGGATCTCTCTCTCTCTCTCTCTCTCTCTCTCTCTCTCTCTCTCTGTTCTCTTCTGTTTCGTGTTCCTGTTTTCTGGCCTTTCACCATTTCTTAAATTCCCGGAGATCCGTAACTCCGATTGCGCTGAAATTTTAACACGATTTTTTTCCGGATATTAGCTTCCTTGCGGCCGAAGAAGAGCCCCAAACGACTTACGGTGTGCCCACGAGGCACCACACCGCGCCTGGGGGGGGCCTGGGCCCATGTGGCTTGTGGAGGCCGTGGGCCTCCGTTTGCGTTGATTCCACCTCCCAAAAAATCACATATATTCCAAAATAATTCTCCATAAAATTTTATTGCATTTGGACTTCGTTTGATATGGATTTTCTGTGAAACAAAAAACAAGCAGAAAACAGGAACTGGCACTGGGCACTGGATCAATATGTTAGTCCCAAAAATAATATAAAATGTTGCCAAAATTATATGAAAGTTGTAGAATATTGGTATGAAACAATCAAAAATTATAGATACGACGGAGACGTATCAATTCATTATTGAGGAAACAATCTTTGTGTAAATGCTTAGCCATGTGGCTACAAAAAAATTACACACATGCAACATATCAATGAGACATGCACATTTTGGATGTAGAAATGTAAGATAGGGTTTTCCATATAAAAATATAAAGAATATCCAAAGATGGCATAAGAAAAAAAATAAAATATAGGCGTATATGATTGGCTATGTTGTTACATTTCTCATTTGAAAGTTACACGCGTGCAAACATATCAATGGGATGTGCATGTTTTGGATGTGGGACTATAAATATATTAATTCCTTCTCCCTTTTCTAGGTTAAATTTCAAAAACCAAAGTATGCCACAAGACAATGTACTGAACTAAGAGAACACGAGAAAAATATGGCTCAATATATATGTGGTTAGATTGTTTAGTATGCAATATTGCCACTTGTCTCATGTTAATGAGTTAGCTAGCTCAATAGTTGCCACCCACCCTCTTATATGGGAAATCTCCATCTTGAAGTGAGAGGATATGCTTGGTTGGTTGCTTATCACTTAAAATATATTTTTAGTGGATAGATGCATGTTGATGATTTCTCCCCTCCCTTGTGCGGGAATGGATAATTTGCTTTGCTTAAGAAATGTTTGTCAAAGAATTTTAAGTGATAATATTTATATAGATCATATTATTTGAGATCACACATGTTTCATTCTTATCAAACACAATCACAATATTCCATGCGGTGCGGTTAACTTGTATATTTTAGTTGCTTAAAATATTGATAAATGTGCATAGATAGTTTTTCATTTAAAAAATCATCAAAGTAAAAGTCTATCTCTTTTCAACTAAACCAATAATCTTAATCAAGCAACTGAGGAATATTAGCATGCCATCCGGTGTGTTTGGGGTGTTTTTGGTTACTTGCATCATTTTTTACCTCGCTGCATCTGTGGCCTGGTTAGCTACTGCAAGCTGAAAACCATGTTCTGCTCCTAGTTTGGTTGCCCAGGAAACCCCAAGCTGCATTAGAGGTGAACCAGTAGCATGCCGTTTGGTTGTAAGCATGTGCTACCCAGATGCAACGTGTTGTTGTTTGGTTACGCGCAAGACATGTGGTGTGGTAGTCTTCTATTCCAATGGTGAGGTTCCCACAACACACACACACACACACACACACACACATTCATAGGCAGAACATAGCAATTTAAGCAACCATTCGCACTACATTAGGTACTTACATTAACAATCATAGTCATAATAATGACAGAGTCTTTAGCAGATAGTCACACCGAAGAAAACACATTAAATTTCCCGAATCAAGGCAAGTGCTTCGTCATGCTTCTTGCACTTGGCCACTACCTCTACGTCGAAAAGGTCAAAGACGTGCACTTTGATGGTGTCCGCAGTCAGCACCTTGAAGGTGGAGAAGGTAAATGATATGTAGCTAGTGTGCTATGGCGAAGCCGGCCCACCCTTTATCAACGGCTAATCTATGGTTGACCTCCCGGAGCGTGACCCTCCAGTTGCAACCGATGTTTGCCCTCAGAACGACTTCCAAAGCATGACCACTTCAACACGTTGCCCTCTGCCATCTCCTTGCCCTTCAAGCAAGATCATAGATTATGCTTGCTTATTCTCCTTGCTGAAACTAGTATCATAGATGTGCTTAGAATCATTGCAATGTCTTCAGATGTCGAATGTTGATTGTTCTTTGGTTGTGACATTGTACTTTTTTTCTTACTTGTTGCGATACATACATGTCTGCTTCTGTTGTTCACATGATGCAAACATGGCTACTTCTGCCGCTTTGCCGTCTGTTGAACTTTTATTGTATGTTTATATGCTAGTACCAATGCCATCATTGGTCGTTTATTCAGCGTGGCAAGCTGGTGGATGTTCAATGTTATTACAGGTAGTAGTTAAATCATACTAGCTCATGTGCTCGCAATGGTGTGAAGTAGAAACTAGGAGGATTTGTAGTGCCATGCGTGCGATGCACACATGCATGTTATGGTAGTTGCATCCTCAATAAAGTACAACATTCACACAATAGAGTTCAAAGTACAACAACTTCTTGATGGATCTGTGGGACAATGGGACTTCAGAACTGGAACTTTGTGATGTTGATCTTGTAACTTGAATGCACTAGACTATATGAATTGAGTGTTCTAGCACTTTTTTGTCTGTAATTATATGAATGCACTCGACTATATGAATAAAGTTTTCTAGCACTTTTCTTCATGCAATTAAAATCAAAGGATAACAGCACTTTCTTGTATGACAAAATGCTAGCAACTTACGCGATGATCCTCGAACTTTTATATGTGAAGTATAACAACACTTTGTTGCTAGTAGGACTTAAGAAATCTCCCTTTTATTTTTGCATGAATTGAAATGACCCTCTTCTAAATAGTTGAGTTGATGCACTTCATTAGTTCATACACATTGTAGTTCCTTTGTTCATATGCTTTAAGAACTTGGTGTTGTAGATATGCACATCATTATTAAACTAGTAGCACTTTATATGTACAAGAATTCTGAACTTTCTTTTACAATTCATACCGCACCTTGATGATAGATATATGACACTTTGCATTACACTATAAGAATATTGTTAGAATTTGGCACCTTCTATCTTTATCTTTGTGTGAATATACAACACTTTCAGTATTTTGGCACCTTACTTACATTTGCAACACTTTCAGATGATTTGTTGGCACTTTGTTAACAATGGAACTTTGTGTAATGTCACCTTTGCGTGGACACCTTTGTGAATCTCAGAGCACCTTCATGTGAACATACAACACTTTTGGGTTATTTGGCACCATGTAACTGGACACTTTGTCGGTTTATTCACAATATCATGTAAATTAACACATTGTATTTTGGCACTTTCATGCAATTTGTCACTTTATTTTTTGGATGACACTTTGTAATTTGGCACATTGTAATTATAATTTGTTGTGAGTATAAATGACACTTTGTGATTGTTGTATAATCTGGCACTTTGTGTATGAGAAAGTTCCAAAAATGTGTTCTTGTACATTTATGAATTGTAAATAGCACTTTCTTATTTGTGTGCTCATAAATTCTACTGTTTTTCACAATTAAATTGGTCCAAATTGCACTAATAAAAACAATTTGAATTAACTAATCAACTAACAATGGTTAATCAAGAAACACTAATTAGTTAACCACTCCCTCTGTCCCGTAATGTAAGACGTTTTTTGACACTACACCAGTGTCAAAAAACGTCCTACATTACGGGACGGAGGGAGTATGTGCTAATGGAATGATGTTTCCCTCCCAATGAAATTCAAATTTGAACTGCTGTCACCACTACTTTCTAGCATCGGTACATGCAAAAGTCTTCCACAAGTACTACGCACAGAGGAGAGAGACAAAGGATGTGAATTTATTTTTCTAGAAATGCAATAGGGGGGTTTAGGCTAGATTTGCTACATTGATCACGGAGCAAATGAACGATTTTGATAGCCTCTCCCTTGAGATTGGTTGATAGCATTCTCTCTCTCTCACACACACAGAAAGAGAGAGAGAGAGAGTTGAGAGGCTATGCTTGATCAATTGCTTATTTTTATATATATTTGTCAGTGGATAGATTCATGTTGACGATTTCTCCTCTCTTTGCTTTGCTTAAGAAGTCTTTGTCAACGAATTTTAAGCGACAATGTTGATATGGATCATATTATTTGAGGTTACATATGTTTCATTCTTACCTTACAATGTCACAGATTCCATGCAGTGTGGTTAACTTGGATATTTTTAGTTGGTAAAAATACAAAGACTTGCGCATAGATACTCCCTCCGTTCACAGATATAAGAAGTTACGAATATTTCAATATGGACTACATGCAAACTGAAACAAGTGGACAAACACACTGAAACGTGTCTATATACATTCGATTCTAAAAAAGGTTATAACATCTTATATTTGTGAACGGAGGGAGTAGTTTTAAATTTATTGAATGATCAAATTGAAAGGCTATCTATGTTCAACTAAGCCAATCATCTTAACCAAGCAATCGAGGGTTATTAGCATGCCATCCAGTGTGTTTGGTACATGAATACCTAGTATGCATGCCGTTAGTTGATCTTTTTTTTGCATGCCGTTAGTTGATCTTCACATGATTGTCTAGAGCTTAAACAACTAAAATGATGTACATGAATAAAAAAACTTGTCTTTGTCTAAATGCTTGGTGACGTGGTTATATTTCTCATTCAAATTTTACACAACAACAACAACAACAACAAAGCCTTTAGTCACAAACAAGTTGGGGTAGGCTAGAGGTGAAATCCATAAGATCTCGCAACCAACTCATGGTTCTGACACATGGATAGCAAGCTTCCACGCACCCCTGTCCATGGCTAGTTCTCTGGTGATACTCCAGTGCTTCAGATACCTCTTTATGGACTCCTCCCATGTCAAGTTCGGTCTACCCGACCTCTCTTGACATTATTAGCACGCTTTAGCCGTCCACTATGCACTGGCGCTTCTGGAGGCCTGCGCTGAATATGCCCAAACCATCTCAGACGATGTTGGACAAGCATCCTCTCATTCAAATTTTACACCCTGACAAAAATATCAATGTTGTGCGTATCTTTGGATACGGAGATCAAAAGAGTTTGAAGCGTATAAATAGTGTACATTCATTATTTCATTATTGAGGAAAAAAATCGGTGTAAATGCCTAGCCATATACATAGATGTTTCACACAAGCAAACATACCGATGAGATGTGTATTTTTTTTAGATGCAGGACTAGAAAGTACGAATTTCTTCTCTTTTTCTATAGAAAAAAAAAACACCAAAAGGCTCAAAGATGCCCTCAAACGATGCACTGAGCTAAGAGAACACAAGGAAAATTCCACATCCCTCATGTCGGGTCCTTGTTTTTTTTTTTTTTTTTTGAAATGCCTCATGTCGGGTCCTAGTAGAGGAGAAGGAAAACAACATGTGAGAAACCTCATGCGGGGCCATCTCCAGCGCGGTCACACAACAGGACTATAAAACCGACTCGTGCATGCACCTGGCGGTCAAATCAAAAGAAAGAAAAAAACGCATGCACGCAGAGTCGCAGACGCAGCTGCGCTATGGGCCAAGGCTAATTTTCCATGAGTTGACCTGTGCAGCGCAGCCTGTGCTCGTCAGCCTAACAACCTAATTAAATCAGCATTCACGTAGCTAGCTCACCGGTGAGGTCACAGAAACCACGGGAAGACCCCTCCAAACTTTGTGCCACGGCAGGTGACTCGTCATCAATGACAGTCAGTCCATGCGAGGAGGGGGTACATACCCCTTTCCAATTCCAGGGAGACTGCGTACTACCACCCCGAACCGCGCACTCGTCCAAGTGCCACCGAAAACCGTGGATCCGTTCTGAGTACGTGGGCTGGGCAGGTTGAAGTAACCGAAGAAGAAAAGGAAACCCCGGATCCCAGCGGGGCCTCAGAGTCACTGACCAAATTTGGGCCGTTTTTAGGTTGGTTACAGGGGGGAACGGTACAGTAGCATATCCCCATTTCCTGAAGAGAAGACAGCGTCGTAGGTAGATCCGGCTGCGAAGCTGCAGCGTGTGACGTCTTCGGCAACAATGGGACCGCCCTAGTACTGCGTTACCACTGCGCAGCAGCTGAGCTGCCGTAGCCGCAGCTTTTTGGGCGAGGTCGACCGTCACTCGCCCGTGGGCCACACCGCACCAGGGCGGCCTTCGTGCGCCTGCGCCGAATTAACCGAGCGGGACAGTTAAAAACGACCGATCCTCCGCGCCGCGCCGCGCAGGGAAACCAGCGACCGGCGCGGGACATGCGAAAACGCAGCCGCGCGCGCGCGTTTTTTGCGGCCACGCACCCGTGGCGGGCGGCGCGGGGGCGTCGGGTTTTCGCTTCGCTGCGGCGTGCGTGCCCGTGCCGACGGTGTCAGCCTCAGCTCCAGCCAGCGCCCAGCGGGGCGCTCTGCTCTGGCCTCTGGTGGGCTTTGGCGCTCCGGCCCGAGCGCCCCACGTGTTGCCGGCCCCCCGACCGGGAGGGGAGCGCGCAGAAGTTTCGTTTCGTACGCCAGCTCGTGAGCGGAAGCGGGACCGGACCAGGCGCGTGGACTGTGCCCCCGCCCGCGCGTGTGACCAGACCTGGTCAGGGACTCAGGGTGCCCGCTTCAGCTGGGGTCAATTCAGCAGCGGGACGCGTACGTGCCCGCTTGCCGCGGTGGCGCCAGGTGTCCGCGACTGGTCGCTCTCCCCGCCCGCGTCGTGGTAGCGTGTGGGGCTGGCGTCCTCCGCCGGCTCACTGAATCGGCTGAGAGAGGAGGAGCACTCAGCAGTTCTGTTTGCCCGAGCGCTGCGTGTCCATTGACCACTGCGTTTCCGTAAGCCGTCTCTACGTAATCGTACTGCAACAACATTTCTGGCTCTGTCCATAGCTTGTGCAGGCATGCATGCTACACGTGTTGTGGCGATAATGTAAGCAGCCCCGCTTCACTCATTGTCTACGAAACAAAACCTTACCAACTCTTCTTGTTGCGACCCGCGTTTCGTTGAGCAACCCTGCACTTGCCGAACCGGCGGCAACGCACGGCTTGACAGTTGACACCG
Source organism: Elymus sibiricus (assembly GCA_039707655.1). Classification (NCBI taxonomy): domain Eukaryota; kingdom Viridiplantae; phylum Streptophyta; class Magnoliopsida; order Poales; family Poaceae; genus Elymus; species Elymus sibiricus. Next base: position 127,723,830 of record CM077666.1, on the reverse strand, counting down.
ACGCCTCCGGTTGACGGTTAAATTGACTCCAGCCCGCACACTCGTGATAATTTATATAAAAAAAAAAAAAAAAGAGATCCATGGGCACTAGCACTCAGGACATATTTTTATAGAAAAAGCCCACCCGGGTGAGATCGCGGAAATTCGCTCCCGACGGAAATCGAACCCCGGTCTGCAAGGAAACACCACTGTGTCCTTGCCACTAGGCTACAGCCCAGTCCTCACTCGTGATAATTTATTACTAGTGCGTTCCACGCTAACTATGATTTTATCTCGTCACAGTGACGAGTCGCCATCGTGCACTAGTAATGGTATAGTTAAAAACCACTTCCGGCGAGGTGGGCTGATCGGCGATATGGTCGACACCTGGGCCTTATCTGCCGGAGGCAAAACTACGCGGGGGCCCGGGGGAAGACGGCCCCATGGGTGTTTATATCCCGTTGCGGTATGTGCGTAGGCGGTAGAGATTGCTAGCCCACAAGTTTCGCTTCCCCGATTGGGCGGTGCCGACGGCGACACGGCACGACGGAAGGAGTCCAAAAGTCTCAACCTGACAGCTGCCTCTTGCGACAAGGATGCCTGCTCCTTCGGGTTTTCGTTTTAGTATCGTTTTTCCGATCACTCCGTGCCGTCCAACCAGATATGGATTCCAGGTGCCCGATTCCCTGAATCATTTTCCTTACAAGTTATACATCAGTTATTCAGCAACAACTTTACACACGAAAAGCTTCAGTAGGTTTGATTTAAATTTTAAAATTTAAAATTCAGAAACAACACCTTTGAACGTAATTTGAACAGTGTTCACCGTTGAGGAGTTTTCAGCTTGCCGATCAGCTGGAGAGGTGGACAAGACAGCTGACAGACCAAAACCATGTCTTTTGTTTCTAAAGATGTGTATATTTCTTTTTGCCGTGGAAAGGCAAATGGGAGGGGAGCTCCTTTGCCAGATGCACTGTGCGATTTTTGTTGGGTTGTTTTAAAGACGATGACTCGTGGTGGTGGATATTTCGTGGCTCAGCTCAGAGGAAAGGGAAAGATGTCGACGGCCACCGGTTGGCGTCGCGAGTGCTCTGACGGCGCTCCTTGCTTGCGTGCTGCTTATCCGTTGGCCTCACTCATCCTTGGCTCAGTTGCGACGAGCTTTTAGGTCTCTGCTTCTCCAACCAAAAACCATGCTAGTGGGTAAGCTAAAAAGCTTTGCCTTCGCTACAAAGAAAAGCTTTTGGTCTCTCTCTGACTCTCGTTTTGGGCTCAACTTTTTGGGGGCGCGTGTATAGCTCGCTTATAGCGATATATAGACCGTCCCCGAGAGCTCCTTCCCATCGAATATCGATCGTTGCCCGCTCACGTTGGTTGGCCCAACAGCGCGAGGTCGCTCGCTCGCCGGATCGTTCGATCGGGTGACAGGTGGAGAGGTTGACCGATGGATTAGTTGACCGGTCATACGTTCATTAACCATTGACTTTCTGATTTTTGTTAAGATGCAAAAAAAGGAAATTCAAAAGAAATTCCCACAAATTTAAGAAATTTCATGATTTCGTAAAAGTGTTCATGAATTTGGAAAAAAATCACGAACTCAAGAATTGTTCACAAATTCAAAGTAGTTCGCCCCCGGTTGTTTTGGCGCGCCCTACCCCATTGTTAGTAAAAATAATTATGAATTTTTAAAATAATCGCGAACTCGCATGCACCAGCGGCTCGTGAACGCATGTGAGTGTACAGAAGCAAACGCGAAAATAATTAGATGGGCCGAGCCCAGGATAGAGGGGTGTGCGCCAGTTTGTGGAATATTCTAAGTGAGGGCACCAAAATAGGATTTGGGACCGTCGCCTCGCCTGAAGTGTCGTGGTCATGGGCCGGCCTAGTAATGCTGTTGGTTCGATTCGTTTTCCGTTCTCCCGCTTCTTCTCAGTTTATTTTCTTTTTTATATTTTCAAAAAAATTCTAAAATACATATATTTCATAAAACATTACTTCAGTTTTAAAGAAAAATGTTGGTAGAATTTTTTTTAAATGTTTCAAGACTTAGTTGATTTTTTAAACACGTAATAGTTTTTTTCCAAAACATGTGTTTAAAAAAATGTTAATCATGTATTTGAAAAATGTCATATACATATCTAATAAATGCTTCAGATCTATACGAAAAATGTACAATGTGTATGAAAAAAAAGTACACAGGAGAACATGTATTTGAAAAAATGTTAATCATTGTATTTAAAAATGTTAATCATGTAGAAAAAGCTGAATATTTATTTAGAAATTTTTAATCATGTATTATTAGAAAAATCTTAATCATATACTTTAAAAAAAAGTGTATAAGAAAAATGTTTATTATGTATACAAAAAATGTTTGATCTGTATGATTTTTTTAGAAATTGAAACATATATCTGAAAAAAATGTTAATAATGTATTTAAAAAATATTAAACTTGCATAAGAAACATGTTTCTGATGTATACAAAAAAAAATACAATTTGTTTGAAAAAAGTACACAACCAAACATATAATGGAAAAAATGCTAATCATGTATTTTTTTTTTTTGCAACGAACAATGCTAATCATGTATTTGAAAGATGTTAAACAACTAGAAAAAATGTTCATACTGTATAAAATATTGTACAATCTGTATGAAAAAATAGACCTCAACACATATATTTAAAAGAAAATATTAATCATGTATTTTAAAATGACAAACATGTATAATAAATGTTATTACTCTAAACGAAAATAAAAATAAAACGAAAATAGACAAAGAAAACCAAGAAAAACAAAAAAAGAAAATAAAACAGAATAAATTGATTCAAAACAGTGAAATATAGTGAAAAATTAAAATAAAACAAGAAAAAACAAAAAATATACTAATAAAACCGAAGCAAAATACCCCGAAGAAACTGATGCGAAACAGTGGAACAATGTGAAAACAAAGAAATCCGAAAAGGGAAATGAGATAAAATCAAAGAAAACCAAATGAAAAAAATGAAAACGCAACAAAAATGTTCGAAATCACTAATTAAGGAGTACTCCTTTCAAAGATCACTCCCATCTCCTCAGTTGTGCATGCGTGCCACTTGTTGTAACCTGTGAGTTTTTTCTTTTTTCGTACATCCGTTTATTCAAAACATTTTATTTCTTAAACCGTGCGTCCAAATCTCGAACCGTTTTCACCATTGGATTCCTCGCGTCGAGATCTTCAAAACTAAATACTACGTTGATAGGTTTTGACAAACATTTTTTCACAAAAAAAACCGAACCTGCATCATGCTTTTTCCCTTTCCGGAAGAGGCACGGCCGTGCCTCTCGCGAAAGCAAAGCCGTGCCTCTCACGGAAGCAAAACCGTGCCTCTCACGGATGAAAAAAAACAGAAAACACGTTTTTTTTCTGTTTTTTGAGAGGCACGGCCGTGCCTCTTGCGAAAGCAAAACCGTGCCTCTCGCAAAAGCAAAACCGTGCCTCTCGTGGAAGAAAAAATAAACAGAAAACGCGTTTTTTTTCCGTTCCGAGAGGCACGGTCATGCCTCTCGCGAAAGCAAAATCGCGCCTCTCGCGGAAGGAAAAAAACGCATTTTTTTTCGTCTCCGAGAGGCCCAGCCGTGCCTCTCGCGAAAGCAAAACCGTGCGTCTCGCGGAAGCAAAACCGTGCCTTTCGCGGAAGCAAAAAAAGAAATTCACGAAAAATAAGTTTGAATTTTTTTTCTGTATAAAAGCTAAGGAAGACCGGTGAAAAACCGAAAAGCCAAAAAAATCGAGAAAAAACCCGTTTAAAATGCGGAAAACGCGTGCGAAAAAATTAATAAAAAAAATCCAGAGGAAGCGCCCAGAGCGCGACACATGGCGACGGCTGAGAGCGCTCAGCCCATCCCCAAGTGATCGTTGGGAGGCTCCCGAAGGAGCGCTTGTCAACTAGTTGCTCTCAAAAATGTTTGCTACAATATTGTGCCCCGGGCCAGCCCTGTACTGTAGTGACGGGAAAAAGCTTCATGCAAGAGAAACATATGTCTTGTTATAAGCGAGATATAGCTCTCACGACTTTTTTGTGAGTCAGCTTCCTTTCGTTTCATCAGCAGTTGGAGGAATAGGTTGACCAACATGAGAAACAAAAAATAGGCTGATTGTTTTCGCCAGGGCTGTATGTCGCTTATTGCCAGATTTACGTCCGGCTTGCCTGTGGGTTTTCCTCCTTGTTTACTGCGCTGACCCGTTTCATTGTATTTTTTTTCTATAGTTGCTCGCTCGGGTTTCGTTTGTTCGCCCGGGTTTCGATCTCTTGTTGTAGAGCTTAGGTTGTTTTTTCTTCTTCTTTCTATCTATTGGTTGCATTGTCCGGTTTTCATTAGTTTTTCTTTTCTGTGTTTTTCTATACCGTTTTCACCGGATTTTTTCTTTCTTATATATGTGATGTCATTACGATTTTCTTTGGTTTTCATTGTTTTTTTTCTTATATTACTTACGGGTTTCTTTGGTTTTCACTATTTTTATGTTTCTCTTTTTGTTTTCTCCGGCTTCCTTGTTTTTTTTCCTTTTCTTCTTTCTTTGGCTTTCATTGGTTTTCTTTGTTTTTTACATTTTTACTTTTTCTTGCTCTTTGGGTTTCACCGTTTTGCTTCATTTTTTTATGTTTCCCTACTGGTTTTCTTTTTCCTTTTCTTATTCTTCTTTCTCTGATTTTCATCGATTATGTTCACCTTTTATGTTTCTCTGCCGGTTTTCTTTGGGTATTTCTTTTTTCTCAACACATATCAACATTCTTTCATACACATTGTATATTTTCGTATACATCAGAATCATTTTATATAAACACTTAAAATTTATTATATACATAATCAATATTCGTTCAAACACATGTCTTTGATGTCTACTTTTTTTGCATACACATGTACATTTTTCGTATATAGTAGAAACATTTTTGTACATGTCTCACATTTTCTAAGTAAATAGTAAACATTTATAGAAATATATGTTTTAGTGTCTACTTTTTTCACACACAATGTACATTTTTCGTATGCATCAGAACATTTTTTATTCGTTTTCTTGTATAAATCAGGTACATATTTCATACATATTCTACACTTTTTTATACATCATGAACATTATTTTGTACATGTTTAACCTTTTCAAAATATGTGATAAACATTTTTTTTCAAATATATATTTTGATGAGAATTTTTTTAATATACGTGAATATATGTTTTGTATACATCATGAACACTTTTTTCAATACATGTCTACAGTTTTTCACACATGTTTTACATTTTATGTATACATTAGAAACATATTGTATACATGTTTAACATTTTTTTAATACATTATATCATTTGTTGCAAATACATGTTTTGATGACTAATTGATTTTCGTACACATTACACATTTTTCGTGTGCAACAGGAACATTTTTTATATACAAGTTTAACATCTTTTTCAAATACATGATTAACATTTTTTTATATGTGTGATGAACACTATAAAAAATAAAAGGGAGAAGAAAAATGGAAATAAAAAAAAGAGAAGAAAATAGAGATAAAAATAAAAAAACAGAAGAAAGCGGAAAAGAAAAAAAATGTGAATTGAAAATCGGAAGAGAAAAAATAACAAGATGGTAAAAGCGCGAGGCGCTCTGGGGCTGGCTTATTGACTGGCGCTACACGCAACACCGTAGTACGAATTGCTATAAGCGATATATAGACGCTCCCGGTTGTTTTTCTTGACTACTTTCGGCTAAATTGTCTTTGGATCCATTTCGCTCATGTTGGATCACAAGCTGAACCAGGTTTGTGTGCTGGGCTTTTCTTATTTATCGCTTCGTGCGGCAAAATGCCAAGCAAATGTTATATATCACGAAATGCAAAAAAACATGGCATTTGTCCGAATTCACTTTTTTTTAAAAAATATGAAAATTTCCAAATTCATGATTTGTTGTCAATTTATTGAAACTATGACTAGCATTAACATGTGCTGCTGTGGGGTGAAGCACAACTGTGCTCTAAAGCGAACTAGATTGTGCTCCCGTGGAGGTGAAGCACAACCGTGCTCCGGCAGGAGTACATCTGTGCTCCCCCGAATGTACTAGCTTCTACTCCTGTATGGCGAAGCACACTCGTGCTCTCACGTGATGAAGCAGACCTATACTCCACACGAGAGCACACTTGTTCTTTTGGCAGATAAAAAAGTAAACAATAAATATATGAGAAAATGATAAAACCAGGAAAAAAAGGAAAAGCAAAACAAAATCAGTAAAAGCGAAGAAAAATCGCCACAAAATCCAGAGAAATAAAACATAAGAAAACTAGCGCCACACATGGACTGATCCTAGCTCCACACATGGACTGATCCTAGCGTCACATGTCAGCTTGAGTGCTAGCCGCGCGTCAGCTCATCCGGCTCGCTAGGAAGTCCACACAGGGGTAAGGGCATCTCCTAGGCTGACCCGCAAACCGCCGTATCCGTCCGGACCGCGTGAGCCATCTAACGCCGACCTGTATCGGTCCGCGGGATGGTCCGGGCGCGATTTCTCCCGCAAACCGGAGACAAAAGTGCGGGAGGTTTGCGGGAGTCCGGACCGATTCCAAGCCCGCTTCTGACCACCCTGGCCTACCAAAACCCCTCCTCCCTCGCCCGCGCGCGTTCCCGTCCGGCGCCACCTGCCCGCATTCATGCCGCTGTAGAGCGCGCCGCTCCACATTAAAGGCGGCTCAGGGCGGACGCGACCTCTCACTGCCTCTGCCATTGAAGCGGCGCGCTGGCCGAGGGCGCCGCCCGATGCACGCCCGGCTGAACACGCCTCCTCGCCGCATTCAAACGGCTCCATTAAACCCGCGTGGAAGCCGAGAAACCTACTCCGGCCACACGTCCGTTCATCAGCGGGCCGACATTAAGCGCAACGCCGGCAGAGCTCCTCCCCTCTGCCCTCTATTTAAACGAGGCCAGACGCCGGGAAAGAATCGCACCCCTCCCCCCTCCCCCATCTCCTCCTCCATTTTCTCCACTCTTCCGATGGCTTCCGAAGAGCAGTTGTCCGGCATACAAGTCGGCTGGGTGGCCCGCCGAGCTTGCCGGATACGAGTGAGACAGCTCGCTGCGCCACCTTCCTCGCCTAGCCCGACGGAGCCAGTTGCTGAGTCAAACCGGCACGTGGTTCAGCAACAAGCCGCTCCAGGCCGGCATGTGGGGGAGCACGGCGGCATGGGCATCGTCGCTGCCGTGGATGACGGCTCGTCATATCGTGCCTCCCGTGCCTGCGAGCGCGCCATCCGCCGTCAACGCGCGCGTAGCCACACTCTGCCGGCTGAGGAAGACGCCGACTTCGCGGAGATCGAAGAGTCGGCGGCCAGCGCGTCCGTGTCCGCTGCCAACAACGAGGGAAAGTAGAACACGGGAGGCCGCCGCAGCTTGGGTCCCAGGAAGGCCACCACCGGCGCGTCGCCGGCTTGTACAGCCGGTGACCTGTCCGGTTCTTTTTCTTAGACCATCGTCGACCCCAACCTGGGCTCCGGGGAAGCACCCGTCCCCTCCGGCTGAAGCACCCTCTTTGCCACTCCGATGAGCGGCGCAGCCGGACATAGGGAAGATACTGGGGAAGAACATGCCTCCGGGACTCCCGGCAGTCCGGTTAGCGGGCTGTCGGACATGAGGAAGACAAAGGGATCCGCCGCGGCCGGCCGTAGACTAGTGTAGTGTATCCGTGTCGTGGGAGTGGAGCTCCGTGTGACCGTACGTGCACATAGTTTTACCTTTTTAGTTAAAATATCTCCAAAATGTAACCGTTTTCGTCCGGTTTGTATGAAATCCGTCATGTTTGTATGAAATCCGGCCGTGTTTGCACGAATTTCGTCCGGTTGGTTCGAGTTGTTGTCAAAATGTATGTGGGTACCGTTGGATGGCGACCTCCCGCATCCGTGTCCGCGGACTGGTCCCCCCTTGTCCGTGGACGGATCCGGGAGGAAATTTGCGGGTTGCCGTTGGAGATGCCCTAACCCCAGCTAGTTGGTCACTACTTTTTTGCACTCACCTCTTCGCAAACACACACTTATTCCTCGATAATTATTTTTTGGGTTTTCGAAGGAATATAAAGGCAGGGGAAGAAACAAGGCAATGGAAGGGAGACCCATGGGGCCCATGTGGCCACCCCACGCGGCCACATCCTGGCTACGCCGCCTACCTGTGTGGAGCCCACAGGGCTCCCCAGGTGGGCCAGGTGCCTCTAGAAGCTTCCCGACTTAAAAAAATGATTTTCCCAAAAATCCAAAAAGCAGCAACTGGCACTGAACACTGAATTAATAGGTTGGTCCAAAAAATTAAAATAAAATTTGATGCCAAATATATATAATTGAAGCATTACAGACAAAAAATATAGATATGTTTACGACATATCATGGCGGCATAGGATTTCCTATCAGATCTACCGAGGGTGAGTGTCGTGGTGAAATCACGGCAGATGCCATGAGATGGCTAAAAGTGGGGGGCTGCGTGGGGACGCCAGTGGGTTCCGGAAGCGAGGTTGGCACGCGCGTGCGGGAGACACAAGGTGTACCCAGGTTCGGGGCCCTCCGGGGAGGTAACACCCCTAGTCCTGCCGAATGGGATGATAGCCTCAAAGGTTACAATGGTGCTCCTGGAGCTGTTTGGGCGGAGGAGGAAGAAGGAGCTAGTTCTCCGTTCAGCCTCTCCTGTGTGTGTGGCGGGGAAGAAGAAGCAGCCAGAACCAACCACCCTGCATGGAGGCATCCTGGGGGGTCTTATAGCCCGACCCCCCAGGGTTACATGGGTAAGATTACACACTGCGGGACCCGGACGTCGGCGTCTGGAGCCGGCTATGGGGCCCGCCGGCTGCTCGGCACTGTGGCCCGTCGCTTCGCGCGTCACGGAGTGGTTGGCGTCGTGGGGACTGCAGTGGCGCGCTGGTGCTGACGCTGGTCGTCCCAGTCAGTGGGGTTGGCAGCTCTACCGTTGCGCCTTCCCGAGACGGATTGCACTGTAGCCACGCTCTCCCGTCATGGGGGGCTGTCTTGTCGTTGGGAGCGATGGGACGGCCGTTGACCCGTCACCAGCCGGCTAGCAGGCCTAGCCGGCTCACGTTGGGAAGCCGGCTGGACGGCCAGCCGGCGGGGAGGGGCACGGGTTGCCCCGACGTTTTGAAAAGGGGCTCCGGGTCCGCTTGCCTACCCGGGGGTCATCCCCCCGACAGTAGTCCCCGACTCCAAGCGGGGGAGGCTTTGCAGCTTATCCCCGCCCCGAAGGGGCACAGTTGCGAGGCGAGGAAGTGCTGGCTTGAGGCTGCCGTTCGCCGGCTGCCGGGAGCCTGGTCGAGGTACTTATCCGTGCCGGAGTCCGAACGGTTCGGCTGGCTGGTCCAGCCGGTACGGGGGAGCGCGCCAGCCGTGAGACGAAGCCCCGCCACGTGCAGCCCAGCGGCCGATGAGGCCTGCCAGGCCACGCGCGCGACGGGACGTCGCGGTGGGCTGGGTCCCACTAGGCCGCGGCCTCGGCCCGCGTGCGGGATTTACTGCGGCCGCACGCGCCTGTTGGAATTCTCGGGGCAGTTAAGGCACGCCTTAATGCGCCCGTGTATTGCGGGGGAGTGGGGATCGTGGGCGCAGACGATCCCACTCCCCCACGTTCCGCCGTGGTCTTTAAATGGGAAGTGTTGGGTATATAACCCCACGGTATGACCCGCTCGTTCAGGGCCGGGTTATCTAGTGGCGGCCTAAAGAGAGACGCGACTATCAAGACTCCAAGGCCCATCCAGGGTGACTCATAAGCGGGCCGGCTTGGAGGTCCAGTACTTGAGGCGGCGACTTACCTAAGGAGGCGGCTTACCTAAGATGATGAGTAGGAGATAGATTAGGGCACGGGCCCTGTTGCGACCCGGACTCTGTTGTAAGCCTGGGGCCTCGACCTGTATATAAAGGCGAGCCCTTCGAGGCAGAAAGACCAAGTTACAAGCTCTCGAGTACTAGGTTAGCCAAGTTCCACCCTTGTAATCGAGAGCATCATCATCGATAAAATTCAAGCAGGATGTAGGCCATTACCTCCATTGTGAGGGGCTGAACCTGGGTAAACCCTTGTCTCTCGATTCTGATCAACCCCGTTCGAGTTACCACCTAGCTGCGATGGCCTCACGACAAAGTCCTTTCACGAGGACATCTGCCGTGACAAAACCACGACAGTTGGCGCCCACAGTGGGGCTATCGCTTGGTGGTGTTGAGTACTTGAAGGGAACTCCTGCAGGGATCGAGGGATACGTGATCGGCCGCATGACCAAGAGTCGCCGCGGCAAGCTCTACATCGACGATTCAGACTGGGGCTCCAAGGCCGACTCAATCGAATACGGGTACCGGGTCCCCTTCGGCAAAATCCACGTCTTCATCGGCAAAGCCGGCAGATCTGAACCCGAGCCGAACATCTGCACCGACATCGTCGAGCCAGCCCGGAGCGCGCAACCCGCCCAAGCTCAGGCCGGCCGGAAGCACGTCTTCATCGGCTTCACTCAGGGGATGGACCTTGCAGATAAATCTGCGTCCGGTGGCGATACCCTCGTCTACTCTGATGGCGAGTCCTCGGTAGGCGAGACCGAGTCGATCCTCCCGCTTTACGATGGCGGGCTTGGGGGCTACTCCGACGACCAGCCGGCTTAGGACTCCTTCAACACGCCCCCCCGGGCTGCTGTTTATATGGCCGGCTCAGCCCCGGCCCTTAATTCCACGGTGGCCGGCGCCGCGACAGGAACCGGTACCTCAGGGGCCGGCTCAGCCGTGTCGCCGGCTCAAGCCTTGGCAGAATTGGCAACCGCCCTGGCGACGCTCCTTGCGACGCCGGTGATCGCAGAGAACCAGGCGGAACGCAACACGGAGGTGACAAAACTCCGCGAGCAGATGGCTAAGGTACAGGCAGATATCAACGCCGAAAACACTCGTATGGCAGAGTTGCAGTCCCAAGTCCAAGGCGAGGTAGAGCACCTGAAAGCCAAAGCCTGGCGAATGGGGCTCCGTCAGAGCGCCTCAGAAGCGGTTCATCAGAGGCGCCATATGAGCCGTCTACCACCTAACTACGAGCCCATGTGACTGTTCAACACGCCGCAGGATACGCCTGTTCAGGGGGCTGGGGCAGGCACCCCGGAAGCACCGCTTGTGCCCCCAAGCAGAGGCAGGCAGCCGTCGCCGGGTCAACCCTACCAGCCGGCTCAGCAGCACCAGCATGAGCCGGCCCAGCGACTCCCGCCAGTTCAGACGCCCCCGCATCGTTTCCTCACGCCGGTGGGTCACTTCTCCAATCCGTTGGACAACTTGGTAGTAGCAGCGATCAATTTGGCCGCGCTCCCAATCACGGGAAATTCGCCGGTTGAGATCGAAGCCCGAAATTTCATTGAGATGTTAAAAACCGCGGTCGCCAAACAGGCGAACTACTCCTATAGTCGGCAGCGGCTTCACTCTACCCGCTCCCAAGCCGCAGCAGAAGCCGCCACGATGAGTCGCCGGCCGTCTCTAGCAGCACTCATCGACATCGTGAGCAGCCTCGTGACCTGCCATGCCTTGGGCCCCTTAACGCCCAGGAGATTGTTGATACGGCTCGGGCTCAGCGAGCGGCGGAGGCGGCAAATATGGCGGCTCAAGTGCCACTTGTCACAACCCAATTGACCTCCGGTAGCAGGACCATTGGGATACCGTGTTTGGTGCCAGCTTTACGCAACGAGCGCATGCCCAAAGATTTTAAAGGCCCTCGTAAGGTTCCAAATTACACGGCTGACCTTGAGCCGGCCGCCTGGATTGAGAGCTACGAGATAGCCATGGACATGCTGGATGTCAGCGACACTGTCCGCGCCAAATACCTGACGATGATGTTGGAGGGGCCGGCTCGTACGTGGTTGAAAAATTTGCCCCCTAACTCTATTAACACCTGGGCAGAGTTGAAGGACCGTTTCATCAAGAACTTCCAGGGAACCTGCAAGCGCCCAATGACGATCGTCGATCTTCAGCACTGCATCCAACATGAGGGTGAGTCAGCCCATCACTGGACGCGCCGGGTCGCAGACATTATTCACGCTTCTGACAGCATCAAGGCGGCTCAGGCGGTTCTGATCCTGGAGAAGAACTGTCACTTTGAGCCCCTCGTGCAGAAGCTTGGCCGGTTTAAGCGGAAGGTTCAGGATATGGGCGAGCTCATGGACGTCCTCACTAGGTATGCCGAGTCAGACACCACGAAGGACCCTAGCCCGGACGATGACCAGACTGGTAAGGGAAAGAAAAACAATGGTGGCAAGGGTAACCAGCAGAACAATTCAGGGAACAATGGAAACCATGGTAATCAAGGCAATGGAGGGAAGCGTAAGAATCAGGAAGGAGGATCAGACTTGGTTGCTAATACCAACACCGGTTACAAATACCCGAGGGGGAATAATTCGGGAAGATCCTACAGTGGCAACAAGCCCCGTAATTTTGAGGAAGCCCTCAAAGGCCCATGCCCAAAGCATAGCCTCCCTAATAAGCCGTCAACCCACTCTTGGGAGAACTGTCACATAATGCAAGCTTTCGGAGAGCAATTCTTTCAGAGCCGTCACGGCGGTGGAGGAGGCAACCCGGGGCAGCCTGGAGCTGGCTCGTCCGGTGGCTTTCACAACCCGGGATTCCACGGCCCGGGCGGCTCAGGAGCAGGCTACCAGGGTTCTGGCAACAACGGAGGCAATCAGCATTTGGGGCAAGGAAATCAACAGCAGGGCAATCAGCAACAGGGCAATCAGTCTGGTTTTCAAAACAATCCCAAATAGTTGAATAGTGGGCAGTATCACGTGTTCACGACTCATACTGACAAGCGAGATCGCAAACTCCGGAAACGAGCCATCAGTGTTGTCGAGCCGGCAGCCCCAGAATATCTACGTTGGTCGGAACAACCCATTACATGGAGCAGAGAAGACCACCCTCCCCGGGTCGACAGTCCAGGTTGTTTGGCTTTGGTGGTGGCACCTCAAGTCGGTGGCTATTCACTCACAAAGGTGCTCATGGACGGAGGAAGTAGCATAAACATCTTGTACTACGACACTTTCCGACGGATGAATCTGTCTGAAAAACAGCTCCAGTCGTCTTCCACCGTGTTTCACGGGATTGTTCCTGGAAAGTCTACATATCCTATCGGGCGGATCAAGCTGGATGTCGCATTTGGCACTGACGATAACTACAGGTGTGAGTCTTTGACCTTTTGAGGTGGTCAAAATCAAAAGCCCGTATCACGCCCTGTTCGGGTGGCCGGCTTATGCTCGCTTTATGGCTCGACCTTGCTATGTCTACCTCAAACTCAAGATGCCTGGACCAGAAGGCACTATCATAGTTAATGGAGATCGCCCTTGAGTGCGAGGAAGGGGATGCGGCCTATGCCGAGACGGCTTGCGCTGCGGAAGAGTTGAAATTTTACACTACAAATGTTGACCCGGCCGATATGACGCCCTTGAAGAAGCCCACTGCAGAGTCTGACCCGCCACTCAAGTTCTAGTCGGCCGAGGACACCAGGCAGGTTGAGTTTGTCCCTAGCGACCCGTCCAAGAAGTTCACTATTGGGACTGGTATGGATCCCAAATAGGAAAGCGCGCTCATCGAGTTCATCCGTGAGAATCGGGACATCTTCGCATGGAAACCTTCTGACATGCCAGGTGTACCGAGAGAACTCGCTGAGCACCACCTTAATGTGGATCCAAAAATGAAGCCTGTCCGACAATTCCTCCGTCGTTTTAACGAGGAGAGACGCAAGGTTATTGGGGAAGAAGTAGCCCGGCTCCTAGCTGCCGGGTTCATCGTTGAAGTTTTTCACCCTCAGTGGTTGGCTAATCCAGTGCTTGTTCTAAAGAAAAACGGCACTTGGCGCATGTGTGTTGACTACACAGATCTCAACAAGGCTTGTCCCAAAGACCCGTTTGCCCTCCCTCGCATTGATCAGATCATCGATGCCACGGTGGGTTGTGAGAGTTTGTGTTTCCTGGATGCTTACTCCGGTTATCATCAGATAAAGATGGCCGTCGAGGATCAGGAGAAGACGGCTTTCATCATACCTTTTGGGGCCTTTTGCTATGTCTCTATGCCCTTCGGGCTCAAAAGTGCAGGAGCGACTTATCAGCGGTGTGTCCAGAATTGCTTCCACAAGCAGATTGGGCGCAACGTTCACGCTTATGTGGATGATATCGTGGTCAAATCATTGAAGAAGGAGACCTTGCTGGATGATCTCAAGGAAACTTTCGCTAATCTTCGGACTTACCAGATGAAGCTTAACCCGGATAAGTGTGTTTTTGGTGTTCCTGCAGGCAAGTTGCTGGGTTTCCTAGTATCGGAGTGAGGCATCGAAGCCAACCCAGACAAGATTAAGGCAATAACCTCGCTTGCGAAACCGGAGAACATCAATGACGTTCAACGGATGGCGGGTCAGATCGCGGCTTTGAGCCGGTTCATAAGCCGCCTTGGCGAAAAGGCGATTCCCCTTTATCAGATGTTGAAAAAGACTGACACTTTTGTCTGGAGTGACGCTGCTGATGCAGCTTTCGAAGCCCTCAAGAAGCAATTGGCCGAGCCGCCTGTCCTCGCTGCTCCCATCGCCAAAGAGCCTATGCTCCTGTACATTGTTGCCAATAACAAAGCGGTAAGTGTTGCAGTTGTTGTCGAGAGGAAAGAGGCAGGGAAAGAATACCCAGTGCAGCGGCCAGTCTATTATGTCAGCGAAGTTCTATATGAGTCCAAGCAGAGGTACCCACATTGGCAGAAACTAGTGTTTGGCGTCTTCATGGCTAGTCGCAAGCTCAGGCATTATTTCCTGGAGCACCCCATTACTGTGGTCAGTTCAGCACCATTGGGAGACATCATCCAGAACAGGGAAGCTACAGGCCGGGTTGCCAAGTGGACAATTGAGCTTGGTCCACACCATCTTAAATATGTCCCTCGCACGGCCATCAAATCCCAGGCACTCGTGGATTTCATCAATGATTGGACGGAACTCCAAACTCCAGAGGAGAAGCCCGATAATACATATTGGACTATACATTTTGATGGTTCCAGACAGCTAGAAGGCTCGGGGGCTGGAGTGGTCATATCTTCCCCTCGAGGTGATAAATTTTGTTATGTCCTAAGGATTCTGTTTACCTGTACTAACAATGCAGCTGAATACGAGGCTCTCCTCCACGGTCTTCAGATGGCTAAAGAGATGAATCTCAGCCGGGTCAGGTGTTTAGGCGATTCAGATTTGGTCGCTCAACAAGTTTCAGGAAAGTGGGATTCCAAGGACTCGCTTATGGCGGCTTATTGGCAAGAGGTAACCAATGTGGCCGGACACTTCAAAGGATATCAAGTTGATCACATCGATCGACGACTTAATGAGGCGGCTGATGCATTATCACGACTCGGCTCTCAACGTAAGCCGGTCCTTCCGAATGTGTTCCTTGACGTGCTCCATAATCCTTCTGTTAAACTGCCTTCCGAGGAAGATCTCGCTATCCCTGACCCGGACGCACTGTTGGTGGCGGCTCTTCACGCTATTCCTGACTGGACAGTTCCTTATCTGGATTATCTGACTCGAGGTGAGCTCCCTGAAGATGAACTCATGGCTCGTCAGATCGTCCGCCGCTCTAAGTCTATGTCCATCGTCAATGGCGAGTTACATAGGAGGAGCGTTACAGGAGTTTTCCAGCGTTGTGTTTCCCCTAGTGAAGGGCGAGAGATCCTCACCGAGATTCATTCTGGAGATTGTGGTCATCATGCCGGCTCAAGGTCCTTAGTGGCAAAAGCTTTTCGGCATGGTTTTTACTGGCTTATGGCTCACGCAGATGCTGAGGATATCGTACAAAAGTGTGATGGTTGCCAGAAGTTTGCTCGCCAGGCTCATGTTCCGGCTCAAGAGCTCCGGATGATCCCAATAACTTGGCCCTTTGCAGTCTGGGGGCTTGATATGGTTGGTCCGTTTAAACCGTCCAAAGACAAAAAGACCCATCTTTTGGTTGCTGTCGATAAATTTACCAAGTGGGTTGAAGCCGAGCCAATCAGCAATTGTGATGCAGCCACAACAGTCAAGTTCTTGAAAAAGTTGATTTTTCGCTTTGGTTATCCACATAGCATCATCACTGATAATGGCACAAATTTGTTCAAGGGAGCTATGAAGCAGTTTTGTCAAAGAGAGCATATCCGGCTTGATGTTGCATCTGTTGCACACCCTTAGTCCAATGGCCATGCAGAATGCGCTAACCAGGAGATTTTACGAGGCATTAAGCCTAGGCTTATGGTCCCACTCGAGCGCACGCCGGGTTGTTGGGTCGAAGAGCTCCCTTCTATCCTTTGGAGCATTCGGACCACTCCTAATAGATCAACAGGCTATACGCCTTTCTTTATGGTCTATGGTGCAGAAGTTGTTTTACCCAGTGATATCCGTCATGATTCCCCAAGAGTTACCGCCTACGTCTAAGCAGACAATGAACAAGCTCGTCAAGACTCTCTGGATGCCTTGGAAGAGGAACGTGACTTAGCAGCAGCACGATCTGCTATCTATCAGCAAGACCTACGTCGCTATCACAGCCGTAGAGTCCACAGCCGTACTTTCTAGGAGTGCGATTTAGTGCTCCGTCTGATACAAGAACAGACAGGTATGCACAAGCTTTCCCCTCCTTGGGAAGGGCCTTTTGTCATCAGCAAAAATCTCAACAACGGGTCATATTACCTGATGGATATACGTGAACACAATAAGTCACGTACGTCGGAGGAAGAGACCAACAGGCCTTGGAATATTGCTCATCTCCGTCCTTACTATACTTAGAGCCACTGGCTCAAGTTTGCTTGTACATACCTTTGTATATATTATGATCAATATACATAAGCCGGCATCCCCGAAACTCGGGGCCTCTGTCGTTTCATCTCAAATATTGTGCATGAGTCTTTTCGTTTTTGATCATTGGTCACTTGGGGGCTTCCAACTCACCGAGTTTAGCTATCTCACCCTCTTGACCCGGCAAATGACGCCACATTATCTTGGTTAAACCTGCCTGTCTGCTTGATGCTACTCCGATTAGGTGACCCGGTGTACTCTTGACAAGTCAATCATCTCTATGACCCTGAACTTGTCTTGGTTAAAACATCGGATATGTCACGTGAGAGCCGGCTTACAGAGAGCGAGGATAAACCATGGGCTATCACACCAGCTTCATCGAAGCAAGACTCGAGCCTCGAAAGCCGGTCTATATTGTCGTGCCTCGAAAGCCGACTTAACATTGATATCTATTCACAATTTCTGTTCAAATTTTTACAGGGTTTATCTTTGTTTCCTTTTGACCATGAGCCGCCGGATCATGGACAAACCGGTTTAAAACAAAAGACAGATGCCTATTGACCATGACTCAACAAAAATCATAGCAGTTTATTTCAGACTGGTGTTAACCACAAGCCGGACAGCTATTAAAGCGCCCCGGGTTATTCTAAGCATGTGTTCTGCAGAGAAGGATAAACCATTGATGGTTCATACAAATATGACTCGCCACACTGTTACTCAACGAAGCGTAGAGTTTTTCCAAGGAAATTGGGCGGGTTAACATACATCCACACCAGTGCAGCTATTTTCATCCAAAATACTTGCAAATATTCCAGTGCGCGAAGGCACGTTAGAGCACCCAAGTGTTTCCAACTATCCTATTACAAAGCCACAGTTGGGCTCCGTGATATCAAAGTTTTTTGGAGACATCTACTCCTGGGCACCAGCTTTTGTGCCCTTCGGGTCATTAGATCCCGGGTTAGCCCCTTCCTGGTGTTCATCGGCGGCTTGGGCCTCCGGGTCATCCTGCTCCGGCTCCGCTCTTCTTCCGATCTGAAGATTGTCCAGATCCCAGTCGATAGTTGTCAAGGCTTGAAAGACGGCATCCTCTTTCATGATAATTGATGGGTCAACATCAGGAGCAAAGATATGCTTACGCCGTGCCGGAGTTAGGTCGATGGGCGTGTGAGATGGTGGGGTGACCCGCACGTTCTCTTCGTTGTAAGCCGGCTGGTACCTCTTTAAGTCCAACTCTTCAACAAGTTGACTCGCCAAAACACGAGTCTCCTTCAAACACCGGGCGTAATCTGCTACAGAGAATTCGCTGGCATCAGTGTTGAACTCTGGAAACCCGCCGATCATCTCGGAAGGATCCATATCTGGCACATAAGCTTTGGCCCGACTTAAGGACATCATGGCACCCGCTCGGGTGGCTGATTTCTTCAACTCTTCAATTTGTCCAGGCATGGTTGAAAGTTGGTTCAACACGTCCCTTATGAAACGTGGCGGCTCTTTGTGACCCATCACAGACATAATTGTGAACAAGCTCCCTGCATAAAGTTGCTCCAAGAAAGTGTAAACCGCCTTGAGCTTGACACGGGGGTCTTGACGCAGATTGATGCTTCTGCTACCTGCAAAATTTGAACACATTCGATTACAGCATTCCCATACAAATACCAGAGATTTTTGGCGAGTTACTCTTGACTGATTGGTGGGTCACTTACCAAAGATGGCCTGGGTCATATCGGTAATATAGCGCTTCAAGCTGCTTATTTCATCAGTAATGGGCTTGAGCCGGTTCTCTGCCTCTTCAGCACGTTTCAACAACGCTGCTTTTTCTTCCTCATGAGAGGTCTTCACGGATTTCAAGTTTTCAGCAGCTGTTGATACAGATTCTTGCTAGGCTGCGACAGATGACTCGGCGTCTATACGAAGTTTCTTCTCAACTTTGAGATGCTCTTGTAAGCCGGCCACCTTTGACTCGGCGTCATTGAGCATATCCCGTCATAACCAGATCTTGTCAGTGGAATGCTATATGATATTGAGCCCACAAAATTGCACAACCCGGCCCATGGGGGCTATGAGACGGCTAAAAATTCTCACTTAAAGTCCCAAGCAGTTTGCTAGCAATCTACATGGCACTTGGGGGCTAATGCATGTCATTTTTTCTCTTCTGATGATCACTAAGGGAATAAGATCCGGCTCATCTTATCAACATGAGTCGGCCCTTGGGGGCTACACGTCACTTCTAAAAGACAATTGTTAAAGAACCGGTTGGTTATATATTTAACTACCCGGCCCTTGGGGGCTACACGTTGCTTTTAAGAGACAAAAGTTAAAGAACCGATTTGTTATATACATAACAACCCGGCCCTTGGGGGCTACAGTCCCAAAGCGAGTATATCATACTGAAAGTCTTACACATTCATTCTGACCTATGTCTAAGACTTGGCGGCTACACAAGATATATACAGTATGGAAAGAAGGGACATTTCTGACCTCATATTTCCTCTTCAGCATATTGACCAGGCTTACTTCCATTTCCCGGCTTATAGATTGCCGGGTCAAGTACGCCTCATGGAGATCGGTCGCGCTGAGATCTTCAAAGTTTGGGAGCTCGAGTTTCCCTTTTCCTTTCTCTGACGCGACTGGCTCATCTTTTGATACAAGCTTGGTTAGAACACTTGACGTCTCTGGAGTCTTGAAGGATACCCCTGTGATGCCAACATCATCATCGGCTTGGGGAGATGATAAGACCATATCTTCAGTCGCCTTCATCGGACTAGAAGGGCGAATAGGACTTGGCGGGTTAAGATCCTCCACCATGTCAGTCGTGCCGACTTGAGTATCCACCTCTTCAGTAGTTGGCGGCTCGTTTTGCTTGGGCGGATCAACATTTTCACCAGGCTGATCCTTTGCCATCTCGTGTTGA
The DNA here is from genome assembly GCA_039707655.1 of Elymus sibiricus. NCBI lineage: Eukaryota > Viridiplantae > Streptophyta > Magnoliopsida > Poales > Poaceae > Elymus > Elymus sibiricus. The sequence continues at coordinate 127,704,147 of CM077666.1, read as the reverse complement.
CCTTCCGTGATCACCAAGTTTGGGTTTTCTGATTCAAAGTTCTCTGGGGTCGAAGATGACTCGCCAGTTTTCCTCTTCTTAGCCTTTGCCCTATGAATTCATAAGCAGACTTAAATAAGCGAGACAATGGTTATGACGAAGCACGGTTTATTGAGAAGAACTTACCCTTGCTTAATGACCAAGGGTGGCAGTTGAGTGGCAGATGAGTCGCCAGATGATGGTGGCGACTCCTGGTAATTTGAATCAGACGGGTTAAGAGGATGCTTAAAAATGCCGGCTCATGGAAGAGATGGGGTTGTACTGTGAGGCACCTCATTGCGTCGCTTACGGGCGGCTGAAGCATCAGGTAAGCCGGTCAAGAGTTCTCCAGAACCACTTCGAGCATGGCGTCTTGCAGAGCCGGCATGCTGCGATTTCTTTAAAGAAAATTGTGGGTCTAAATAAGCATGTGGATGAGAAAATGGCACTTTTCTGACGGTTTTTCTGGCTCTTTGGGGAGCAAAGTTTTCTGAGTCGGAGGAGATGGAAATTACCTCAACATCATCAGCCCGGCTATTTTCAGCATCGCCCTGAGAATACGAAGTGTTAGCCAGTTCAATAAAAAGACGGCCAAGGGAGTCAAGTTCTACCTCCGACTCATCATCAGCTGCTGGTGACCCGCCTCTAGCTATCGCCTCACTTTCAATAGCCGGTTTATTCTTCTTTTGAGCCGGTGCAGCTTTAGCAGCCCTAGGCTTGGTCGCTGGTATTTCCTTTTTCTTCTTGTTCCAGAATGGAGAGTCGGCCTGCACAGTTTTAAACAAGGTCAATAAGTAAGTTTAAAGAGTTGATAAGCTGGACAAATGATCACAGGAATGCTTACTGGAGGAGCCTGGTTAAGGGCATAGAACGGTCTCAGCCCCGTCTTGTTACAGTTTTCTTGTGACTCCCCAAGCAGTTTCTTCACAATCTTGTTTATTTCGTCAGCTGATAGGTCAATGGGACTGAACCTTTGCACATCATTTGAGTTGCCTGACTAATTGCACATTAAATTCGCACGGCGACTTAAGGGGAGAATCCTCCAGGTAATCCAGCACCGGGTCAGATCAACCCCGGTCAAACCATTGGCTAATAAAGCCCTCAGCTTTGGATATATGTGGGCGACTTGAGCGCGCTCTTCTTGAGGAGCCCAGCCAGGAAGTTCAACGGTGGGGTCAAGACGATCAGATCTATAACCCGACAAAGGGTTCTCATCAGCAGGAGCTGTGTTCTTACAATAGAACCAGGTTTTGTTCCATCCCTTTGGATGACTCGGCAGAGTGACTGAAGGAAAAGCAACGTCTCTTCGCCTCTGGATCGAGACCCCACCAAGTTCTAGACTGGGGCCATCAGCACATTCAGTCTGGCGGTTGATATAGAAAAACTCCCTAAAGAGAGGAATGGTGGCTTCCATTTGTAGATATGCTTCACAGAAGACTTGAAATTGGCATAGGTTGGATATAGAATTTGGACCAAGGTCTTGAGGATGAAGGTTGAAGAAACATAAGGCGTCCCGAATTTTTTTTGACCCGGGCGGAGAGAAGCCACTAAGAAGATGGTCTGTAAACACCACAACTTCTCCTTCGCCGGGTTGGGGAACAGTTTCGCCTTGAGGAGCCCGCCAGCCAATCACCTCTTGAGCAGGCAGAAAACCTTGTTCTTTATAGTCATTGAGCACGAGTTGTGAAACTTGGGAACTCACCCAATTGCAGACTGTGGTCTTTGCCATGGAAAGTCACCTAAAGAATTAACGACTACGGATAAAATATGAATGGCGGGTCATTTCACGATCTCTAAAGTCGCCGTGGCGGCTTGGAGAAAAGCCAGTATGACAAGGTGGTTAAAATTAAGAGGCGAGCCAACATAGTTATTCAATTACCAAAATTACAAGCCGCCCGAACAGAGATTCAACTATGTTTCCTAAAGGAGGGCAGGTCATGATTTATACGGCGGCTCATCTTAAAGTTGAAGATTCTGATTTTTTGCTAAGTATTGCAGGAACAGATTTCAAACGAAGTGGCTAAAATTATGGATCTACAAAATACGCGAAAAGGAAAAATATTTGCTATTCCTAACTCATACAGTGGAAGCATGGGTTGATTTATTCACAATGTTTAGTGAAGATCTGAAGTTCCTAGATGCAGAAATGGTACTGCAGCCAACATCGGAGTATTTCTACGACGAGTTCATTAGAATCTGGATCTAAAGACAGCAGTGACGGATGAACAGACGAACGCCGATGAACTAGGTAAAATGGATAAGAACTACGATGGATCTAGGAAGAAATGGGGCGTACCCGGATGCGGCAGAACCTTCGATGGGCTCTTGACGGTGTCGACGGCGGCGTGCGTGGAGCTGGTGAAGCGGTTGGCGTCGTCGGAGACACCAAGGTCGCACGGCGGCGGAAAGCTCGGGTCACGGATGGCCTGGGTGCGAGGAAGAAGACAAAGCAGTAAAAAAGGAAGACTGCGACCCTTGAGGATATTTATAATATGATGAGAAGGGGAAAAGGCAGGTGCGAAAATAGAGGAGGCACAGTAACTTTTGGCGAAGAGGCGCCTCGATTCTCGCGCCTAACAGATATACATCCAGATTTGCTGTGATGTCACACTTAAGCACCGTTGATTCCGGAAGATGACGTCCTGACACGAGGGAGCGAGGAACGCTAAGGTAAAGAGGTATTATGAGCCGGAAAATTCATATGACCCGGAAGTACAACAAGACTGAAGATTGACGTGAATGAATCCACATCACTCTGGGGGCTAATGTTGGGGATATAACCCCACGGTATGACCCACTCGTTCAGGGCCGGGTTATCTAGTGGCGGCCTAAAGAGAGACGCGACTATCAAGACTCCAAGGCCCATCCAGGGTGACTCATAAGCGGGCCGTCTTGGAGGTCCAGTACTTGAGGCCGCGGCTTACCTAAGGTGGCGGCTTACCTAAGATGATGAGTAGGAGATAGATTAGGGCACGGGCCCTGTTGTGACCCGGACTCTGTTGTAAGCCTGGGGCCTCGACCTGTATATAAAGGCGAGCCCCCCGAGGCAGAAAGACCAAGTTACAAGCTCTCGAGTACTAGGTTAGCCAAGTTGCACCCTTGTAATCGAGAGCATCATCATCAATAACAATCAAGCAGGACGTAGGCCATTACCTCCATTGTGAGGGGCTGAACCTGGGTAAACCCTTGTCTCTCGATTCCGATCAACCCCGTTCGAGTTACCACCTAGCTGCGATGGCCTCACGACTAAGTCCTTTCACGAGGACATCTGCCGTGACAAAACCACGACAGGAAGGGAGGGGGGAGAGGCCGAGGCACTCGCTCCCTTGCCCCCACCCGTTGCTTCGTCTCTGTCTCCCCATCTTCCTTCTTGCGCACACCGCCGCTGTACGCCGTCGCCCGCGCGCCATTGCCCGCTTGAGCTGCCACCGCGCCGTGCTGCAACCCTCGAGCGGCCGTGCTCTTTTCGCTCCACCGGCGACGCGCTCTCTCTCTCTCGACCGCGCCTCTCCCTCTTTCGCCGATGGCGCCACCGAAAGGTTCTTGGGAGGGGTCAGTGGTCACCGCCAAAGACATCGACTATCTTCGCCGCACGTGGCGGCTGCCGCCTTCGGAGGAGGTGGAGGCGCGCACGCCCAGCGAGGAGATGGCGCCGACGCCGCGGAATGGCGAAGTGGTGGTGTTCTACACCCACTTCCTCCGCGGGCTCGGGCTTCCCGCGAGCGTCTTCTTCAGGCGCTTCCTCACGTACTTCGGCCTCCAGCCGCATCACCTGGGGCCGAACGCCATCTTCCAGCTCGCCGGCTTCGCAACGTTGTGCGAGGGCTACGTCGGCCTCCTCCCGTACGTGGAGTTGTGGTGCCGCATGTTCTACCTGAAGCAGCAAGGAGCATCCGCCGGCGTCATGGCTGAGTGTGGGGCGGCCGTGCCGGTTACCCGGATGGCGGGCCCTTTCCCGAAGCTGCCGCTTGAGGACTCCTCCAAGAAGTGGCAGAAGTCCTTCTTCTACGTGAAGAACGCCGACCCGGCCAACGACCGCATCAACCTTCCCCCCTTCGTCGACGTGCCCCCGGCTGAGAAGCTGAACTGGGGGCACAACCCGAAGAGCCCATCCACGGAGATCCTGGGCATCTACCGCCGGGTCAAGGAGATGACGGACCGCGAGGGGCTCACCGCCGTGGACCTCATCGCCGCCTTCATCGGCCGCGGTACTGCCGCTGCAGCGGCGGCCGCACCGGATCTGCGACATGAGCGGCCGGCGCGACCCTTGCCGGCTGTCGACGAAGGAGCTGACGCTGGAGGAGATCACCCAGCGCGTCAACGACGTCTCCGCCGCTGGGCTCAAGGTGAAGGAGTGGCGTTTCGACAAGGAGCCGTACAGCCGGGATGCCCCGACGCCAGTGGTGAGTGTCTGATCTTTGTTCTTCGCGACGTCCGCCCTCCTCATGCGCCCTGACGCCTTGGGACGGTTGCAGCGCTTTCTGAGCCAGCTGGTGCATGACGGCCCGAGTCCCATGGTTCTGCAGCCAGACCGGGACGAATCGGACCCGGAGGACGAGGGAGCCGAAGGCGGCGAGGAGCGCCTCGCAGACGCGGAAGCCGGCGGCTCCGCTCAAGCCGGCAAGTCTCTGATCTCGGACGTTTTGCGCGAGTGGCCGGATGACGACGAAGATGACGAGGACGGGACGGGCGATGCAGCTCCGCAGGACGCGGAGGCGGGCGACGGGGCCGCCCCCAGGGGGCGGCAAAGGAGGGCGACCGGGGAGCCGGCGGGCTCAAGCCGGCCGCACGAGAAGCAGCCGGTCGAGGCGCGGCCGGCTGCGAAGCGCCCCGCTGCGGTGCAGCCGGGAGCCATGAAGAGGTCCGTCAAGAAGGCGCGCCGGATGGTGCCGCCGACGGGCCCAACGCGGGCGGTTCCTGTGGTCATAGGGTAAGTTTTCTTTTGCGGTTGAGTTGTTGCCTTATCTGCCGCTGCTGCTGTTGTTCTCTTCTCTCTTTCTTCTTCTTCATCTCCCTCGCGCACCGTCCAGGAGCGCGCTCGAGCTGGCGGAGGCGGCCGCGGCTGCGGCAGCCGCGGAGGAGGCCGACCGGCGGCGGGGCCGGAGCGGCGCGGGGGGGGGGGGGGGGGGGAGGTGGCGGAGACCACCGAAGAGGTGCTCGCGGCCCGCCAGTCCGGCACCACCCTGGAGGACGCCGAGCGGGACGCCTGGAGGGCCCGGGCCGAGGCCGAGAAGGAGATGGCCAAGGCGTTGGCCAAGGTGTGGGGCGACGCCGTGGCCGATGTCGTGGCGAGGCGGCGGCGGGTCGCGGAGGAGGCCGCATGGCCGGAATGGACGGCGTCATCGCCACCGCCATCGCCGGTTGCGGTGCATCGATCCAAGTCGGTGCACGACCCGGCCCGCCAGGCGGAGGCGGATGCTCGGGCGGCTGCCGAGGGAGAAGCCGGCCGCGGCGAATCCGGCGACCACGAGCCGGCGGCCGACTCGACGGCCGATCCGGAGGTGCCGCCGGTTGTTGACCCGGCCGACAGGGCCGGAGGCGGAGATGGAGGGGACCACGATCCGGAGGCCGCGCCAGGCGGCGGAGGAGCGCCGCCCCCAAGGACGGAGGCCGCGGCAGGGAGCTCTCGGGCCCTGGTGACTGCGGAACCGCGGGCCGCGGGGCGCAGCCTCAAACTGAGGCTAGCCGGCAGCGAAACCAGCGCCGGGTCCGCGGTTCAGCCGCAACGGGCCTGGGCGGCGAGCTCCAGCGAGGCAACGAGCGGCGCCCCCCGGAGCGAACTGGACGCGGCGGTGGATTCCCTGCGGCTGTAGATCGCCAACCACCACGGCCAGTGGCAGAGCTTCGCCCAGGCGGAGAGCGGCCGACTGCAGCAGCTGGAGCAGACCTTCGCGGTAAGTTCGCTTGTCCTTCATGTTCTCTTACGTCTCGTTTCTTCTTTGCTTTTCTTGACCGGCCTGGTCGCTTTCCAGTGGGGGCGCGTCAGCGCACCCACTGGGTGTAGCCCCGAGGCCCGGGCCGGCTGCGCAGCAGGCGGGTCGGGCCTTCTCAGGCGTTTGTGTGCTAACTTTCCTTTCCTCGTAGTCCATCTACGACCAGCGGGTGGCGGCGTACAACCGTCTCCTGGGCCGGTACCGCACGGCCAGGGACCAGCTGGCGGCCAAGGAGGGGGAGCTTCGCCAGGCCAGAGGTACTTTTTTGAACTCTTTCTTGCGTTCCTCCAGTGGGGGCGCGCCAGCGCTCCCACTGGGTGTAGCTCCCGAGATCCGGGCCGGTTGCGTGGCAGCCGGGTCGGATCTTCTTTGCTTCTCATTTCGCTCTTTCGTCCGGCTTCTGACCGGGATCCAGATCCAGATGCGCAGCCGCCGCCGTCGACCCGACGGAGATGGAGGGGCTCTAGCGCCAAGTGGTGGAAGTCGGCTAGTTCCGTGACCAGGCGGCCACGGAGCGCAGCCGGTTGCAGGAGGAGGCGACGCGGGCGGTCCGGGAGAGGGACGAGGCAGCCGCCACCCACAAGGCCGAGCTGGACCGGCTCGCCGAGGAGCGCCGTCAGGCGGCGGCGCGGCAGGAGGAGGAGGCGAAGAAGGTTGCCCAACTCAAGGCGGACCGCGACCGCAGCGCCAACGCGCTGGCGGCGAGGGAGCGGGAGGCGCTGCAGGAGGCGCTGTATATCGACGAACTCCTCACGCGTAAGCGTCTCTACTTGTTTGCGTCTTCGTTTCTTTCTGTTTTCCGCCCTTCGGCCTTTTGATCATTCTTTCCTTTCTTTTCCAGGGGTCTTCCCCGAAACCCAAGAGCCGGCCGAGGCGGCGGTGAACGCCCACCGGCAAGAGCAAATGGCAGCGGGGGCCGCCATCGAGGAGTACGCCGCCTGGTCAGTGGCGGAGAGCACCGTGGCCGCCAAGGCCCGCTTGGAGGCGGTGGAGCGCGACATGAACTGGCTCTTCGAAGCCGGTTTGTCGATGGTGGCCGCCCTCTGGCCGGGTGCGGTGGTGCCGACCACCCTGAGCCTACTGGCGCGTTGGCTGGAAGCCGGCGCGGCGCGTCTTGGCGCGTGGAGGGCATCCGCGGCCCGAGCCGGCGCGGAGATGGCGCTTGGGCTCGTGGTGTCCTGGTACCCGGGCATCCGCCTGGACCGGCTGCAGGCGCGGAGGGCCGGGGCGGAGGCGGACCTGGCGGAGCGGGCGACGCCGATTGCCGTGCGGGCCAGCGACATTGCGTCGTTCACCCCGCATAGTGAGTTCGTGCCGGAGCGGGCGCCGGACGGCGTGGAGCTACCCGCCGACGACTTTGGTCTGGCGCTCGAGGACCCGGAGGGGAGCTCGGCCGAGATGGGAGCCGGCACGGATGACGACGCCGACGACTTGGAAGACACCGCCACCACGGAGGATCCGGCGCCAAGTGACGCCAACGAGGCCGCCGCCTAGGGTGTTTTAGTTTCCTGTATCTCTTTCTTTTAAACTTGAAACTTTTGTTAGCCGGCAGATCCACCCACTGGGGGGTGTGAGTTTATTGTAATGAACAATTGGCCGCGGGCCTTGCTGTATATATAGATGCATGCTTGTTTCCTTGTATGCTTGTGCCTGCCGTCTGGCGGTTTCGCTCTTGCTCTTTTCCCTTAGCCATTTTCTTGTTCACTCCCCCTTTCGTCCTCCTCCCCGCCAGCCGGACAGCTGGGAGCCGGTCTGTAGCTGGGACGGGGAGCCGGACTTGGAAGAGAGCGATTAGTACTTAGGCCTTAGGATTTGAGCGCAAGCGAAACACCCACTGGGCCGGCTGGCTGCAGGCGGCAAAGCCGGCTGGAGCGCAGCCGGTCTGTGGGACGGAGAGTAGAGGAGAGGGAGATAGCCAGGTTGGCCGAGCCGAGCGTTCGTACTTAGCCGTTTTTCGCGTGAGGACGCTTGCAGCCTTTGGCTCTTGCCAGCCTTGAACAGCCGGGAGCCGGTATGTGGCTTATGGCAGAGAGGGGGCTTTTAGCGGGGCACACGTTACTGGCCGGATTGAGGAGAACGCGGCGTGGACTAGCCGGCAAGCCCTCGAGCCCCCGAGTCGGCCGTGCCGACCCGGCGGGAGGGAGGAGAATGCGGTAAAGTGCGCAAGAACTCGATAGAGATGAAAAGGTAGCCCCCGAGTGTCGTTCGGGGGACCTGCTGCTTTCATTAAGTTCAAAAGGGGTAGTGATACATACATACATACATGATTCAACTGTAAAACGGACGGAGGAGCTCTGCGTTCCAGGGGCGTTCTGTCTCTTCGCCGAAGGCATCTCTCTTGCGCTTGTTGTGCTTTTGCGCGTCAATGAGGTAGTACGCGTTGTTAGGTAGGGCCTTGTTGATGATGAAGGGGCCCTCCCATGGGGAGGATAGCTTGTGCTGGCCAGCTGTTCGTTGGATCAGCCGGAGTACGAGGTCGCCCTTACGGAAAGCGAGGGGCTTGATCTTCTTGCTGTGGTAGTGGCGTAGGTTCTGTTGGTAGATGGCGACCGGCTGAGGGCCAGCAGGCGCGCCTCCTCTAGCAGGTCGACGCCGTCTTGGCGTGCTGCTTCGGCTTCCACTTCCGTGTATAGGGTGACCCGAGGCAAGTCGAACTCGAGATCTGTGGGGATGACCGCCTCGGCCCTGTAGACGAGGAAAAATGGGGTGAAGCCGGTTGAGCGGTTGTGGGTGGTCCGGAGACTCCATAGGATGGCCGGCAGCTCGTCGATCCAGCTGCCGGGTGATCGCACGAGCGGCTCGACGAGTCGCGGCTTGATGCCGGCCAAGATGAGACCGTTTGCCCGCTCCGCCTGGCCATTGGACTGAGGATGGGCGACGGAGGCCAGGTCAAGCCGGATGCCGGAGACGGAGCAGTAGCGCGCCAGCGCGCCTTTGGCGAAGTTGGTGCCGTTATCGGTGATGATGCTGTTGGGGACGCCGTAGCGGACAACGATGTCTTTGATGAACTTGACAGCCGTGGGACCGTCGAGTTTCTTGGCGGCCAAGTACATGCCTCGATCCACTTGGTGAACTTGTCGACGGCCACCAGGAGGTGCGTCATGCCGCCACGAGCGGTTTTGAAGGGTCCCACCATGTCAAGGCCCCAAACGGCAAAGGGCCACGTGATGGGGATGGTCTGGAGAGCCGCAGCCGGCTGGTGGCTCTGGGCCTTGAAGTGCTGGCTGCCCTTGCACTTGAGGACCAGCTCCTCGGCGTCCTTCAGCGCAGTTGGCCAGTAGAAGCCGTGGCGAAATGCTTTGGCCACCAGAGACCGGGAGGCGGCATGGTGCCCGCACTCCCCCTAGTGGATGTCGAGCAAGATCTCGAGGCCCCTGGCCATCTCGACGCATAGCTGGAAGACGCCGGTTGTGCTGCGCTTGACGAGCTCGCGGTTGATGATGCTGTAGGCGGAGGCCCGGCGCTGCACCTGCCGGGCCTCGACCTCGTTCGCTGGGAGCTCGCCGCTTGCCAGGAAAGCGAGGATCGGTTGGGCCCAAGACGGCGCCTCCAGCACTGTGAGGACGGCCACTTGCGCAGGTTCGGCCGGGTCGGGAGGCGGCGGGTTGGAGCCGGCAGCCCCCGGGTCTGGGTGAGAGGTGGCGGCCCCCGGGATCGGGATGGCAGTCCCCGAGCCGGAGGCGGCAGCCCCCGAGGTTGGGTCCAAGACGGCAACCCCCGAGGTCGGGACGGCGGTCCCCAAGCCGGAGCCGGCAGCCCCCGAGATGGATTGAGGGACTGTTGGGTCGGCCGGGACGAAGATGGACTCCGAATCCGGACACGGCTTGATGGACGGCTTGCGCAGGTGCTCGAGGGAGACGCCGGTTGGGATTGATTGCCGGTTGGAGCCGAGCTTGGCTAGAGTGTCCGCCGCCTCGTTCTCGTTTCGGGGGACGTGGAGGAACTCACAGCCGTCGAAGCTGCCGGTCATCTGCTGGACCAGGTTACGGTAGCTGGCCATGTTGGAGTCTCTGGCGTCCCACTCGCCGGAGACCTGCTGGACCACCAGGTAGGAGTCGCCGAAGAAGAGGATACGTCGAATGCCGATTTCTTTGGCCAGCCGGAGGCCGTGGACAATGGCTTCATACTCGGCGACGTTGTTGGAGGCGGCGAAGTGGATTTGAAGCGCGTAGCGCAGCTTGTCGCCCTTGGGGGAGGAGAGCACGATGCCGGCTCCCAAGCCGGAGGCCATCTTCGAGCCGTCGAAGTGCATGCGCCAGTGCGTTGCGTCGGGAGCCGGTGGCAAGTACTGGGTCTCCGCCCAGTCGACGAGGAAATCGGCCAACACCTGCGACTTGATGGCGGTGCGAGGCTCGTAGAGGATGGTGTGGCCGGCTAGCTCGATGGCCCATTTGGCGATCTGGCCAGAGGCGTCCCGGCATCCCATGATCTCGCCGATGGGGGCCGTGCTCACCACGGTGATGGCGTGCTCCTGGAAGTACTGCTTCAGCTTCTTGGCGGCCAAGTACATGCCGTAGCACATCTTCTGGTAGTGGGGGTAGTTCTGCTTGGAGGTGGAGAGGACCTCGCTCAGGTAGTACACAGGGCGCTGGACCGGCTGTGCCTTGCCTTCCTCGGGGCACTCTACCACCAGCACCACGCTGACCAGGCGGGTGGTTGCCGCGATGTACATCAGGAGCGGCTCCTTCTTAGCCGGCGCGGCCAAGACGGGTGCGGTGGAAAGCATACACTTGAGGTCGCAAAAAGCTTCGTCTGCCTGGTCGGACCACTCGAACGTCGTCGTCTTCTTCATTAGCTGATATAGGGGCAGGGCCCTCTCCCCCAGCCGGCTGACGAACCGGCTGAGAGAGGCCAAACAGCCGGTGAACTTCTGGACATCACGCAGCCGAGCCGGCTTGCGCATGCACTCGATGGCCTTAATCTTCTCCGGATTGGCCTCAATGCCGCGCTCTGAGATGAGGAAACCAAGGAGTTGGCCGGCTGGTACGCCGAAAACGCATTTCTCCGGGTTGAGCTTGATCTGGAATTGACGCAGATTGGCAAACGTTTCCCTGAGATCCTCGAGGAGGGTGAGGTGCTGCTTGGTCTTCACCACGATGTCGTCGACGTAGACGTGCACGTTACGGCCGATCTGTGGCAGGAGGCATTTTTGCATGCAGCGCTGGAAGGTGGAGCCGGCGTTCTTCAAGCCGAACGACATGGTGATGTAGCAATACGCCCCGAAGGGGGTGATGAAGGACGTCTTGAGGGCATCCGCCGGGTCCAGCTTGATCTGGTGGTAGCCGGAGTACGCGTCCAGGAAGGACAGGAGCTCGCAGCCGGCGGTGGAGTCGATGGCTTGGTCGATCCGGGGTAGGGCAAACGGGTCCTTGGGGCAGGCCTTGTTCAGGCTGGTGTAGTCGATACACATGCGCCAAGTGTCATTCTTCTTTAGGACGAGGACCGGGTTGGCCAGCCACTCGGGGTGGAACACTTCCATGATGAACCCGGCTTTGAGCAGCCGGGCGATCTCTTCGCCAATGGTTCTTCGCTTCTCCTCGGAGAAGCAGCGCAGCGGCTGACGGACCGGCTTGGCATCCGGCCAGACGTGGATTTTGTGCTCGGCGAACTTCCTCGGAACACCCGGCATTGTTGGGGAACGTTGCATGGGAAACAAAAAATTTTCCTACGCACACGCAAGATCTATCCATGGTGATGAGCATCTACGAGAGGGAGAGTGAATCTACATACCCTTGTAGATCGCTAAGCGGAAGCGTTAATAAACGCGGTTGATGTAGTCGAACGTCTTCGCGATCCAAATCGCCGAGCGTCCCGCGATCCAATCACGATCCTTCCGATCTAGTGCCGAACGGACGGCACCTCCGCGTTCAACACACGTACGGCTTGATGACGCCTTCACCTCCTCGATCCAGCGAGCGATGGTGAAGTAGTGGTTGAGTTCCAGCAGCACGACGGCGTGGTGATGGTGGTGAGGAACAATCTCTGCAGGGCTTCGCCAAGCACTACGGAGATTATGACGGAGGAACTAGAGGGCTAGGGTTGCCGGCACACGGCTTGGGAAATCCTGATGTATCCCGTGTGCTAGCCCTGCCCCTCTATTTATATGTTGAGCCTTGGGGTCTAAACTTGGAGTAAAAGCCTCCTCCGGGTCGGTTTTGCCCGCACAAGGTCGGTTTGGCCCGCAGGGAAAGAGTCCAACTCGGATCCTTGCCGAACCGCGCACAGCCGCGCACAAGCGGTAGTACCGCTTCACACAAGCGGTAGTACCGCTTGGGCGGTAGTACCGCTTCACACAAGCGGTAGTACCGCTCCGGCGGTAGTACCGCTTCACACAAGCGGTAGTACCGCTCCGGCGGTAGTACCGCTTCACCAAGCGGTAGTACCGCTTACGCGGCAGCAAAACTACTTTTGCACTTTCCAATACCTTGTGGGTTTTATCCTTTTGGCTCATATAAAGTGTTGCTGCACCCGAACACTTCGGTAAACATCCGGAACCCCTTCCGGTGAACTTCGGAACCCTTCCAGAGATCAAAACACTATTATCACATATATCAATCTTTACCTCCGGACTATTCCGGAGATCCTCGTCATGTCCGGGATCTTATCCGGGACTCCGAACAACTTTCGGTCACCAACATAATAACTCAATTATACTAATCGTCACCAAACGTTAAGTGTGTAGACCCTGCGGGTTCGAGAACTATGTAGACATGACCGAGACACCTCTACGGCCAATAACCAATAGCGGGACCTGGATGCCCATATTGGCTCCTACATATTCTACGAAGATCTTTATCGGTCGAACCTCTATGTCAAGGATTCAGTTAATCCCGTATGCTGTTCCCTTTGTTCTTCGGTATGTTACTTGCCCGAGATTCGATCGTCGGTATCTCTATACCTAGTTCAATCTCGTTACCGGCAAGTCTCTTTACTCGTTCCGTAATACAAGATCTCGTGGCTAACACTTTAGTCACATTGCTTGCAAGGCTCATTGTGATGTTGTATTACCGAGTGGGCCCTGAGATACCTCTCCGTCATACGGAGTAACAAATCCCAGTCTTGATCCATGCCTACCCAACAGACACCCTCGGAGATACCTGTAGAGCACCTTTATAGTCACCCAGTTACGTTGCGACGTTTGATACACACAAGGTATTCCTCCGGTGTCAGTGAGTTGCATGATCTCATGGTCAAAGGAACAGATACTTGACATGCAGAAAACAATAGCAATAAACTGACACGATCAAATGCTACGTTTACAGTTTGGGTCTTGTCCATCACATCATTCTCCTAATGATGTGATCCCGTTATCAAATGACATCTCATGTCAATGGCTAGGAAACCTTAACCATCTTTGATCAACGAGCTAGTCAACTAGAGGCTTACTAGGGACACAGTGTTGTCTATGTACCCACACATGTATTTGAGTTTCCAATCAATACAATTATAGCATGGATAATAAACGATTATCATGAACAAGGAAATATAATAATAACCAATTTATTATTGCCTCTAGGGCATATTTCCAACAGTCTCCCACTTGCACTAGAGTCAATAATCTAGTTCACATCACTATGTGATTTACATTGTAATGAATCGAACACCCATGCAGTTCTGGTGTTGTTCATGTTTACCCCTTGGAAGAGGTTTAGTCATCGGATCTGCAACATTTAGATCCGTGTGTACTTTGCAAATATTTATGTCGTCCTCCTTGATGTAATCGCGGATGGAATTGAAACGTCGCTTTATGTGTCTGGTCCTCTTGTGAAATCTTGGTTCCTTGGCTAGAGCAATGGCGCCAGTATTATCACAAAACAGAGTCATTGGGTTAAGTGCACTAGGCACTACTCCAAGATCTGTCATGAACTCCTTCATCCAGACACCTTCCTTCGCCGCCTCCGAGGCAGCGATGTACTCTGCTTCGCATGTAGAATCAGCTACCACGCTTTGCTTGGAACTGCACCAGCTAACCGCACCCCCATTAAGAATAAATACGTATCCGGTTTGCGACTTAGAGTCATCCGGATCAGTGTCAAAGCTTGCATCGACGTAACCCTTTACGACGAGCTCTTGATCACCTCCATAAACGAGAAACATGTCCTTAGTCCTTTTCAGGTATTTCAGGATATTCTTGACCGCCGTCCAGTGTTCCATTCCTGGATCACTTTGAAACCTTCCGGCCATACTTATGGCAAGGCTGACATCGGGTCTTGTGCACAGCATTGCATACATAATAGAGCCTATGGCTGAAGCATAGGGGATGACACTCATCTTTTCTCTATCTTCTGCAGTCACTGGGCATTGAGTCTTACTCAACTTCACACCTTGCAAAACAGGCAAGAACCCCTTCTTGGACTGATCCATTTTGAACTTCTTCAAAATCTTATCAAGGTATGTGCTTTGTGAAAGTCCTATTAAGCGTCTCGATCTATCTCTATAGATCTTTGATGCCTAATATGAAAGCAGCTTCTCCTAGGTCCTTCATTGAAAAACTCTTGTTCAAATATTCCTTTACGCTTTCCAGCATTTCTATATTGTTTCCAATCAGCAATATGTCATCCACATATAAGATTAGAAACGCTATAGAGCTCCCACTCACTTTCTTGTAAATACAAGCTTCTCCGTAAACTTGTATAAACTCGAACGCTTTGATCACCTCATCAAAACGAAGATTCCAACTCCGAGATGCTTGCACCAGTCCATAAATGGATCGCTGGAGTTTGCAAACTTTGTCAGCATTCTCTGGATCGACAAAACCTTCTGGTTGCATCATATACAACTCTTCCTTAAGGTAACCGTTAAGGAACGCTGTTTTGACATCCATCTGCCAAATTTCATAATCGAAAAAGGCAGCTATTGCTAACATGATTCTGACGGACTTAAGCATCGCTACGGGTGAGAAGGTCTCATCGTAGTCAACTCCTTGAACTTGTGAAAAACCCTTTGCCACAAGTCGAGCTTTATAGACGGTGACATTACCGTCCGCGTCCGTCTTCCTCTTAAAGATCCATTTGTTCTGAATGGCCTTACGCCCTTCAGGTAATACTTCCAAAGTCCATACTTTGTTTTCATACATGGATCCCATCTCGGATTTCATGGCCTCTAACCACTTCTCGGAATCCGGGCCCATCATCGCTTCTCCATAGCTCGTAGGTTCATCGTTGTTTAACAACATGACCTCTAAGACAGGGTTGCCGTACCACTCAGGAGTAGTACGCGTCCTTGTCGACCTACGAGGTTCGATAGCAACTTGATCCAAAGCTTCATGATCATCATCATTAACTTCCTCTTCAGCTAATGTAGGCTCCACAGAAACAACTTTCTGCGCTGCGCTACTCTCAGGTTGAAGTAAAGGTTCAATAACCTCATCAAGTTCTATCTTCCTCCCACTCAATTCTTTCGAGAGAAACTCTTTCTCAAGAAATGTTCCGTTTTTAGCGACAAACATTTTGCCTTCGGATTTGAGATAGAAGGTATACCCAACTGTCTCTTTTGGGTATCCTATGAAGACGCATTTCTCCGCTTTGGGTTCTAGCTTTTCAGGCTGAAGCTTTTTGACATAAGCATCACATCCCCAAACTTTAAGAAACGACAGCTTTGGCTTCTTGCCAAACCAAAGTTCATATGGCGTCGTCTCAACGGATTTCGATGGTGCCCTATTTAAAGTGAATGCAGCTGTCTCTAATGCATAACCCCAAAACGATAGTGGCAAATCGGCAAGAGACATCATAGATCGCACCATATCTAATAAGGTTCGATTACGACGTTCGGACACACCATTACGCTGTGGTGTTCCAGGCGGTGTCAATTGTGAAACAATTCCACACTGTCTTAAGTGACTGCCAAACTCATAACTCAGATATTCTCCTCCTCGATCAGATCGTAGGAATTTAATCTTCTTGTTACGATGATTCTCAACTTCACTCTGAAATTGTTTGAACTTTTCAAATGTTTCAGACTTGTGTTTCATTAAGTAAATATACCCATATCTACTTAAGTCATCAGTGAAGGTGAGAAAGTAACGATAACCACCGCGCGCCTCAATACTCATCGGACCGCACACATCAGTATGTATGATTTCCAATAAGTCACTTGCCCGTTCCATTGTTCCAGAGAACGGCGTTTTAGTCATCTTGCCCATGAGGCATGGCTCACATGTGTCAAGTGATTCAAAATCAAGTGACTCCAAAAGTCCATCAGCATGGAGCTTCTTCATGCGTTTTACGCCAATATGACCTAAACGGCAGTGCCACAAGAAAGTGGTATTATCATTATCAATTCTACATCTTTTGGCATCAATGTTATGAACATGTGTATTATTACTATCGAGATTCAACAAGAATAAACCCCTCACAATGGGTGCATGACCATAAAAGATATTACTCATATAAATAGAACAACCATTATTCTCTGATTTAAATGAGTAACCGTCTCGCAATAAACAAGATCCAGATATAATGTTCATGCTTAACGCAGGCACCAAATAACACTTATTTAGGTTCATCACTAATCCCGACGGTAATCGAAGAGCGAGCGTGCCGACGGCGATCACATCAACCTTGGAACCATTTCCCACGCGCATCGTCACTTCGTCCTTTGCCAGCCTCCGTCTATTCCGCAGTTCCTGTTTTGAGTTGCAAATATGAGCAACCGCACCGGTATCAAATACCCAGGCACTACAACGAGAGTTGGTAAGGTACACATCAATAACATGTATATCATATATACCTTGTTTGTTGTTGGCCGCCTTCTTGTCAGCCAAATACTTGGGGCAGTTCCGCTTCCAGTGTCCAGTTCCCTTGCAATGAAAACACTCAGTTTCTGGTTTGGGTCCAGCCTTGGGTTTCTTCACGAGAGGAGCAACTGCTTTGCCACTCTTCTTAGAGTTACCCTTCTTACCCTTGCCATTTTTCTTGAAACTAGTGGTTTTATTGACCATCAACACTTGATGCTCCTTCTGAATTTCAGACTCAGCGACTTTCAGCATCGCAAACAGCTCGGCGACTGACTTGTTCATCCCGTGCATGTTATAGTTCAACACGAAGCTCTTGTAGCTAGGTGGCAATGATTGAAGAACTCTGTCAGTGATAGCCTCTGGCGGAAGGGGCATCCCTAACTCAGCCAGACGGGTGGAGTACCCAGACATTCTGAGCACGTGATCACTGATAGACCCGTTCTCCTCCATCTTGCAAGCATAGAACTTATCGGAGATCTCATATCTCTCGATCCGGGCATTCTTCTGAAAGATAAACTTCAACTCCTGGAACATCTCATATGCTCCATGACGTTCAAAACGTCTTTGAAGTCCCGGTTCTAAGCCATACAACATTGCACATTGAACTATTGAGTAATCATCAGAACGAGCCTGCCAGGCGTTCACAACGTCTAGAGACTCAACTGGAGCGGGTGGATCACCAAGCGGTGCATCAAGGACATAAGCCTTCTGGGAAGCCGTAAGGATAATCCTTAGATTACGGGCCCAGTCCACAAAGTTACTTCCATCATCTTTCAACTTAGCTTTCTCTAGGAACGCATTAAAATTCAGGGGTGCTACTGCGCGAGCCATGATCTACAACATAAATATTGCAAAGACAACTTAGACTATTGTTCTTAGATAATGAGTTTAGTTAATCATATTTTAAAAAACTCCCACTCAAATTGACATCCCTCCGATCATTCGAGTGTAACATGATCCAAATCCACCAACTCAAGTCCGATCATCACGTGAGTTGAGGTGGTTTCAATGGTGAACATCTTCATGTTGATCATATCTACTATATGACTCATGTTCGACCTTTCGGTCTCTTGTGTTCCGAGGCCATGTCTGTACATGCTAGGCTCGTCAAGTTTAACCCGAGTGTTCCGCACGTGTAACATGGCTTACACCCGTTGTATGCGAACGTAGAGTCTATCACACCCGATCATCACGGCGTGTCTCGAAACGACGAACTTTCGCAACGGTGCACACTTGGGGAGAACACAATTTATCTTGAAATTTAAGTGAGGGATCACCTTATAATGCTACCGTCGTCCTAAGCAAAATAAGATGCATAAAAGGATTAACATCACATGCAAATCATAAGTGACATGATATGGCCATGAACTTGTGCTTTTGATCTCCATCTCCAAAGCACCGGCATGATCTCCATCGTCACCGGCATGACACCATGATCTCCATCATCTTGATCTCCATCAACGTGTCGCCATAAGGTTGTCGCGCCGACTGTTGCTTCCACGACTATAGCTAACGTTTAGCGATAAAGTAAAGCATTACATAGCGCTTAATGATTGACACGCAGGTCATACAATAATTAAAGACAACTCTATGGCTCCTGCCAGTTGCCGTACTCATCGACATGCAAGTCGTGATATTCTATACATCACATGATCATCTCATACATCACATATATCTCATCATGTAATTGGCCATATCACATCACAACATACCCTGCAAAAACAAGTTAGACGTCCTCTAATTGTTGTTGCAAATTTTACGTGGCTGCTATGGGTTTGCAAGAACCGTTCTTACCTACGCAAAACCACAACGTGGTGTAGTGATTGCTTTTTGATCTTCTAAAAGAACCCTCTTCATTGAAATCGATTCAACTAAAGTGAGAGAGACAGACACCCGCTAGCCATCTTTATGCAACGAAGTTACATGTTAGTTGAAGGAACCTGTCTCGCGTAAGTGTACGCGTAATGTCGGTCCGGGCCGCTTCATCTCACAGTACCGCCGAATCAAATATCAACTAGTAACGGCAAGCAATATGTATACACCCACGCCCACAACTCGTTTGTGTTCTACTCGAGATCTCATCTACGCATAGACCTGGCCTCTGATACCACTGTTGGGGAACGTTGCATGGGAAACAAAAAATTTTCCTACGCACACGCAAGATCTATCCATGGTGATGAGCATCTACGAGAGGGAGAGTGAATCTACATACCCTTGTAGATCGCTAAGCGGAAGCGTTAATAAACGCGGTTGATGTAGTCGAACGTCTTCGCGATCCAAATCGCCGAGCGTCCCGCGATCCAATCACGATCCTTCCGATCTAGTGCCGAACGGACGGCACCTCCGCGTTCAACACACGTACGGCTTGATGACGCCTTCACCTCCTCGATCCAGCGAGCGATGGTGAAGTAGTGGTTGAGTTCCAGCAGCACGACGGCGTGGTGATGGTGGTGAGGAACAATCTCTGCAGGGCTTCGCCAAGCACTACGGAGATTATGACGGAGGAACTAGAGGGCTAGGGTTGCCGGCACACGGCTTGGGAAATCCTGATGTATCCCGTGTGCTAGCCCTGCCCCTCTATTTATATGTTGAGCCTTGGGGTCTAAA
This sequence comes from Elymus sibiricus, assembly GCA_039707655.1. NCBI lineage: Eukaryota > Viridiplantae > Streptophyta > Magnoliopsida > Poales > Poaceae > Elymus > Elymus sibiricus. Next base: position 127,684,854 of record CM077666.1, on the reverse strand, counting down.
CTTGGAGTAAAAGCCTCCTCCGGGTCGGTTTTGCCCGCACAAGGTCGGTTTGGCCCGCAGGGAAAGAGTCCAACTCGGATCCTTGCCGAACCGCGCACAGCCGCGCACAAGCGGTAGTACCGCTTCACACAAGCGGTAGTACCGCTTGGGCGGTAGTACCGCTTCACACAAGCGGTAGTACCGCTCCGGCGGTAGTACCGCTTCACACAAGCGGTAGTACCGCTCCGGCGGTAGTACCGCTTCACCAAGCGGTAGTACCGCTTACGCGGCAGCAAAACTACTTTTGCACTTTCCAATACCTTGTGGGTTTTATCCTTTTGGCTCATATAAAGTGTTGCTGCACCCGAACACTTCGGTAAACATCCGGAACCCCTTCCGGTGAACTTCGGAACCCTTCCAGAGATCAAAACACTATTATCACATATATCAATCTTTACCTCCGGACTATTCCGGAGATCCTCGTCATGTCCGGGATCTTATCCGGGACTCCGAACAACTTTCGGTCACCAACATAATAACTCAATTATACTAATCGTCACCAAACGTTAAGTGTGTAGACCCTGCGGGTTCGAGAACTATGTAGACATGACCGAGACACCTCTACGGCCAATAACCAATAGCGGGACCTGGATGCCCATATTGGCTCCTACATATTCTACGAAGATCTTTATCGGTCGAACCTCTATGTCAAGGATTCAGTTAATCCCGTATGCTGTTCCCTTTGTTCTTCGGTATGTTACTTGCCCGAGATTCGATCGTCGGTATCTCTATACCTAGTTCAATCTCGTTACCGGCAAGTCTCTTTACTCGTTCCGTAATACAAGATCTCGTGGCTAACACTTTAGTCACATTGCTTGCAAGGCTCATTGTGATGTTGTATTACCGAGTGGGCCCTGAGATACCTCTCCGTCATACGGAGTAACAAATCCCAGTCTTGATCCATGCCTACCCAACAGACACCCTCGGAGATACCTGTAGAGCACCTTTATAGTCACCCAGTTACGTTGCGACGTTTGATACACACAAGGTATTCCTCCGGTGTCAGTGAGTTGCATGATCTCATGGTCAAAGGAACAGATACTTGACATGCAGAAAACAATAGCAATAAACTGACACGATCAAATGCTACGTTTACAGTTTGGGTCTTGTCCATCACATCATTCTCCTAATGATGTGATCCCGTTATCAAATGACATCTCATGTCAATGGCTAGGAAACCTTAACCATCTTTGATCAACGAGCTAGTCAACTAGAGGCTTACTAGGGACACAGTGTTGTCTATGTACCCACACATGTATTTGAGTTTCCAATCAATACAATTATAGCATGGATAATAAACGATTATCATGAACAAGGAAATATAATAATAACCAATTTATTATTGCCTCTAGGGCATATTTCCAACAGGCATGTCTTTAGGGGACCATGCGAAGATATCCCTATTCTCACGGAGGAAGTCGACGAGCTCGCCTTCCTTTTTGCTGTCGAGGCCGGAGCCCACGACGACGTACTCGCTGGAGTTGGGGTTGGACGGGTCAAGCGAAACCTTCCTTGTGCCCTTGTCCGGCTTGAAGGACCCCTCATCGGCCGGCTGCTTGAGCTGGGCCGGCATGACCGGCTGCTCGCCAGCCAGCGTGACAAGACGGTCGAGCTGGCGCCTCTCCTCGGCGATGACCAGCGACTCGGCCAGCTTGGAGCCGGCTTTGGCGCACTCTAGGGACTTCTTGTAGTCGCCGGTGATGGTGATGATGCCCTTGGGACCTGGCAGCTTCATCTTGAGGTATGCGTAGTGGGGGACCGCCATGAACTTGGCCATGGCAGGCCGGCCCAAAAGCGCGTGGTAGGGGCTGGCGAGGTTGACCACCTCGAACCAGATCGGCTCGTGGAGGAAGTGGGCGCTGGTGCCGAACAGCACGTCCAGCCGCACCCGGCCGATGGGGGAGCACGAGGCGCCCGGCACGATGCCGTGGAACACCGTCTGGGTGGGCTGCAGCTGGCTCTCCTCGATGCCGAGCTTGACCATGGTGTCGCGGTAGAGGATGTCGATGCTGCTGCCGCCATCGATCAGCACCCGCGAAAAGTGGCAGGTGCGCTTCTCAACGATGAAGGTGGGGTCGAGGACGACCGCGTAGCCACCCGACGTGGGCATCACGGCCGGGTGGTCCTCCCGGGTCCAGCTGACGGGACGGTCGGACCAGTGCATGTATTGGGGGACCGGGGGGACGACGGCGTTCACCTCGTGCTGGTACCTACGCTTGTTGTGCATGTCGTCGCCCTCACTGGTGAAGATGACGTAGGCCGCGTCCGGCTGCGGGTAGGGGTTGTTGGTGAGGCGCCAGCTGCCGGAGGTGGCGGGGGAGGCGGCGGGAGCTGCGGGTCGGGACGGGGCGGTGGTGGTGGGAAATCGCCACGCATCAGGCGCTGGGTGATGCTGCAGTTCTGGAGCGTCTACGTGGATGGCTTCGCGCCGCTGTGGTGCTTGCAGGGGCGTCCAGCTGTCGGAAGTCGGGCTCCGGGGACCCAAAGGTTCGAACACTGGGGTGAGCTCGTTCTACCACTTCGTCTCCTACCACGACTAAGCTACGGCGAGGCTACGGCGAGAGCGCGCTAGCGAGGGACGGAGCGAGGACTCTGCGGTTTACCCAGGTTCGGGCCACCTTGCGGTGTAAGACCCTACTCCTGCATGTGGTTGGGATTGCAAAGGGCAAGAGAGTTCTTGCGTACAAGGTAGGAGATGAAGGAATCGATCTCCGGGGCCTCCTCCTACAATGGCAGCACTGCCCTTTATATCGGCCTTTGTCCTCTTCCCCCTGGAAACTTAGGCGGGAAGGGTTGCCACACTTGGCGATTTTGAAAGGGGACAGGCGCTCAGGCTATCCTGACTAAAGGTGGTCTTCGCCTGCCAAAGCATGATCCATGACGCGCCGGTGGGCTCGGTGATGACCTCCGCCCTGCGCGCCCGTCATCTTGGTCTTCCTTCGTCGATCGGGAAATCTTTGGGGTTGCTTTGGAGAGTAGATAGCTGGCCCTGCTCCCTTAACACGAAAGAGGAAACCATCTTCATCCGCGCCTACTGGCGCGGCCTCTGCTGCTGCTCGTCGCCGCGCGCGTCACCCACGTGATGGGCTCCAGACCGCGCGGCACGCCGAACGGCCTTCGTCTCGAGCGCCCGCGGGTGGGGGCCTCGGGAGGCCACCTCGGAGAGCCGCCTCGCGAGGCCACTTCGGGAAGCCGCCTCGCGAGAGGACCTCGCGAGGCCGTTGATGGTGGTGCAGAGCATTGCTCGCTAGTTCCTGAGGAGGGGGCCTCAGGAGGCCAGGGCCTCATGAGGGGACTTGGTGAGATGCTCGGTGGTGACGGCCCGCTGGGCCCATGCCAGGCATTGCGCCCTGGGCCAAAGGCAGACGGGCCTGGATACCCCGGGTTCCACGGGCCCGGCAGTAGCCCCCGGGCCCGCGGCGCGCACATTCCCGCCTACTGAGGGGCAAAACGGCGCGGGCCCTAACCGCCTGCGGCCACGCGCGACGCGTGGCGCGCGATGTGACGGGGGACGCCCCCACTTCCCCACGACGCCTCGGAAACTGCCGCGCTGACATAAATCCTGGCGCGGGCGGCGCAAGGCCATCATTGCCTTCCTTCATACTTGCCGTCTCCCCAACTCCCGACGCCGAAGAAGGCGTAGCAGGTGGGAAGTTCCGCGCCGAGTATAAAGAGAGAGAGGGGAGAGCTGGAGTCCTCCACCCATCTTCTCCTTCCTCAGCTTCCTCCGTCTTTTTGCCAGAGCTGCCGAAGAGATGGCGAGGGGGAGAGGGCGCGGCCGTACTCCTGCTGCTGCACCCCAGATTCCGCCCTGGGGGTGCGGGCACTCCCCGACTGCTGCCGGCGCCGGGCCCAGCAATCGTGGAAGGAGCGCCGCTTGTGGGCGCGGAGGGCGAGGCGCGCGGGGCCGAGGCAGCCGCGGCGGAGCGGCCACGCTTCCGCCCCAGGCGGGGAGCCACTCGGCGGAGGCGGCGCATGAGTTCATTGTGAACATGCACCGCAGCCCCTGCACCTGGCTCCAGCTCCCGGACTCTTTCGCAGCGGCGATGGTGGACCGCGCGCCCTTGGGCCTGTGGGTGCAGGCCGACGGCTGCTGCAACGGCCCCTCCTGGGTGGCGACAGAGCTCACCCCCTCGGGCTTCATGTTCCTGAGGCAGGGGTGGAAGTCGTTCACCCTCGCCCGCGGCCTGAAGCGGGGGCACGTCCTCTAGTTCAAGTACGACGGGGCCGCCACGCTCTTTGTGAAAATCTTTGGGCTCTCCGGTAGCCGCCTGGAGTGCTGCGCGGAGAGCGAGGACAGCTACAACGGCTCCTCCAGCGAGGACGGCTCCTCCAGCGGTGCTGCCCCCTCCGGCGGGGGCGGAAGCGGCGATGACTCCTCCCGCGTCAAGAGCGAGGACGAGGACTCTGACTAGGCGCGCACGGCGACGGCTCCGGAACCCCTGGCGGCGGGCACTGCGCGTACGGTGACGGAGCCACACTTGCCTGCAGCGCCTCCTTGGGGACGCGCGCGGCGCCCTGCACTGGAGTCTTGAGGGCGACGGCGCCTCGCCTAGGCCCTTTCTTTCTTTTCATTTCCCTGCATTGAACCGATGTAGCCCCGTGGGGGCGTGAAAACAGTATCTTCTATATTTAATTTAATGCTTTTGTGACATGGGGATGTATGCATTCTCTCCTGAAGTCCTCTCGTGAGGCTGGTTTTTTTTTTCTTTGCTCGCCTCAGTGCTCTACGCCATTAGGACCCAGCCCCCGAGCGGCCATAGCCGTCGCTGGTATGTCAGGTCGCGATGCCTGAACAAGGCCAGGAGGCGAGGGGCACCGGGAGCTAGTGAGGGTTCCTGAGGCGCGATGCTCAGGGAGCCCCCCCTTTAACGCACAAGCGGCTTGCGCCAAGAGGAACACTGGCGCTCGTGAGGCCGTCGGAGGGGAAGGCTCGAGAGACGGCGAGGGTGGCTCGCGAGACGGGAGACTTAGCTCTGTACAAGGTAGTATGGTGGGCCATCTCTTGCAGGGTGCGTCTTGTGAGGGTTCCGCTCGCGAGGTCTCCTGCTGGGACGGCCGCCGAGGGTTAGTTCCCGAGGCGAGGCCTGCTGGCCTCCTGAGGTCCTGAGGGTGCTACCTCGCGAGATCTTTCAGGGGACCTGCTCCTGAGATAACTGCACGCAGAGCACTTAACGACAGCGCGCGCTCGTCGATTCGCTCATGGGTATTAGACGAGGAGACATGACACCAAGGACCTTGGTACGGTGGCGTGCACGGAGCAGGCCCGCGAGCCAGAGCCCGGTTGCTTGGGTTTTTCAGTGCTGCCGGGACTGACCCGAGTGCAGGCACCGTGTCCAGCCCCCACTCGCGTGAGGCTCATGAGGGAAGTCGTGAGCGCGCGAGGCCCGTGAGGCAAGGGGAAAACGAAACGCCATATAAGGAAATGGAAGCTTTACTGAAGCAAGAGAGCAACCCATTACATAACCAAATAAAGATGCGGATGCCGTGTCCGGCACGGGTCAGCTTGAGGTTGGTGCAAGCCGTGGGGCGCCCTCAATTACACACCAAAATGAGAAAAAGAGTGCTGCCGTGTCCAGCACGGGTCAGCTTGAGGTTGGTGCAGCCCGTGGGGCACCCTCAGTTGATTGTTCCGCCAGCGCGGAGCATGGGGCTTCCACAGGGGTGTGGGTATGATCGCGGGTCGATCGTTCCGCCAGCGCGGAGCATGGGGCTTCCACTTGGGCATGGGCGGGAGCTCTCGCGGGCCCATCAGGCGAACGCAATGAGAGGCTCCGGGGCGTGTACAGCCCCGTTTCGTTCGTACGCGTGAGGGTCACGGGTAGAACTTGCAGAGGTGTTGGATGTTCCAGGCGTTAGGCACAGGAACTCCGTCCTCCGTCTCCAGCCAGGCTGAGCCGGCCCTGGAGACATGAGTAACCCTGAAAGGGCCTTCCCACATAGGTGAGAGTTTGTGAAGTCCCTCTCTGGAGAGGATCCTGCGCAGGACGAGGTCGCTGACCTCGAGAGTGCGAGGGCGGATGTTGCGGCTGTGGTAGCGACGCAAGGCCTGCTGGTACCTCGCGGCACGAAGGGCGGCTTGACGGCGGCCCTCCTCGAGGAGCAGCAGATCGGCCTCCCGCGAGCCATCCTAACGCGCCTCGTCAAAGGCAAGGACTCGCGGGGAGCCGTGCTTAAGCTCCAATGGGAGGACCGCCTCAGCTCCGTAGACGAGGAAGAAGGGCGTCTCGCCAGTAGGCTTGCTTGCCGTCGTGCGGATGGACCACAGCACGGAATGCAGCTCGTCGAGCCAGCCCTTGCCGCAAGCCTCAAGTTTCTTCTTTAAGCTCCTTGTCTTGAGGCCCTTGAGGACCTCGGCGTTGGCGCGCTCGGCCTGACCATTGCTTCGCGGGTGCGCCACCGAGGCGTAGCAGATCTGCGTGCCGAGGCTGGCGCAATAGGACTTGAAGAGGCCGCTTGTGAACTGGGAGCCATTGTCGGTGATGATGCGATTGGGAACTCCAAAGCGGCTCACGAGGCCCTTGATGAACTTGACGGCGGAGCCCGCCGGGATGGTGTGCACCGGCTCGACCTCTGCCCACTTGGTGAACTTGTCGATGGCGACGTAGAGGTAGCGGTAACCACCAGCCGCGCGAGGGAAAGGCCCCAGGATATCCAGCCCCCAGACCGCGAAGGGCCATGAGAGGGGGATCGTCTGGAGGCCCTGCGCCGGCTGGTGGATCTGCTTGGCGTGGAATTGGCAGGCCTTGCAGGCTTGGACCAATGCGGTAGCGTCACGCAGAGCAGTGGGCCAGTAGAAGCCGCTGCGAAAAACCTTACCGACGAAGGTGCGTGATGAGGAGTGGTGGCCGCAGTCTTCTCCATGTATATCAGCTAGCAACTCGCGCCCTTGCTCTTCAGAGATGCACCGCAGCAAGACGCCATTGGGGCGCCTGCGGTACAGCTCGCCATGTTGTAGGCAGTAAGCGGTGGCCTGCCAGGCCACGCGTTCTGCTTCTGAGTCCTCCTCCGGGAGGGTGCCGCGAAGCAAATAAGCCTTGAACTCCGTGGCCCAGCTATCCGCCTGAGGCTCGAGCGCTAGCAGCAGGCGAGCTCTTGAGGCCAGGCCACAGTCTGGTGCGCCCGTGGGTGGTGCGGGCGGGAGTTCCTCGCGAAGGAGCGCCGTGCTCGCGGATGGGGGTGCGGCAGATGGCTTGAGGAGCCTTTCCTCAAAGACGCCGGGGCTCTGGGGCTCGCGGCGTGATGCTCGTTTGGCGATGTCGTCGGCTTCTTTGTTGCCGCCGCGGGGGATGTGCTGCAGCTCCAGGCCAAGAAAACGCTTCTCAAGTTTACGTACCTCTTCCAGGTAGGCAGCCATGTGCTCGTCCTTGGGCTTGTAGCTTTTGTTGGAGAAGTTGACGAGGAGTTGCGAATCGCCCTTGATAGTCAGACGCTTGATGCCTAGGGCGAACGCGGCCTTGAGGCCGGCGATGAGGCCCTCATACTCTGCGATGTTGTTGGAGACCTTGTCGGTGTGCCTGAAGCAGAGCTGTACAGCGTAGTAGAGCCTGTCTCCTGTTGGCGAGGTGAGCATGACCCCAGCCCCCGCGCCTTGTCGGGAGAAGGCGCCGTCGAAGTGCATGGTCCATCCGCCAGGCGCCTCATCCCCTGGCAGGAGGGACTGGGCCTCGCGAGGCTCGTCCTCGTACGTGTCCGTCCATTCTGCCACGAAGTCGGTCAGGGCCGCGACTTTGATGACTCTGGTGGTGGAGAACTCCAGCTGGAAGACTTGCAGCTCAATGTTCCACTCGGCGACGCGGCCGGCGGCGTTGGGGCTGCGCAGAACTTGCTCCAAGGGGTAGGAGGAAATGACCTTGATGGGATGACCCTGAAAGTAGTGGCGCAGCTTCCTGGAGGCGACGAGGAGCGCGAGGAGGAGCTTCTGCTGCATGGGGTAGCGCTCGCGCGCGTCCCTTAGCACGGTGCTGACGAAGTACACGGGGTGCTCGACGAGGCGCGTAGTTGTTGCGACAGCTTGCTCTTCAGACGCCTTGCCAGGCTCGGAAGGCTCGGGAACCTCACGAGGCTTAGGAGGCTCGCGAGGCTCGGCGGGCTCATGAGCCTGAAGGGGCGCCGAGGGTTTTTCCTTGGCACAGACGCGCTCCTCCCGCACCGCCACCATCGCCGCGCTGGCCGTCTGGGGGGTGGCCGCCAAGTACAGGAGCAAGGGCTCTCGAGAGCGCGGCGCGACCATGATGGGCGGGCTTGTGAGGTACCTCTTGAGGGCTTCAAAGACGGCGTCTGCCTCAGGAGTCCACTTGAAGGAGCCGGACCTCTTCAGGAGCTTGAAGAAGGGCAGGGCTCGCTCGCCAAACTTGGAGATGAAACGCCCTAGGGAGGCCATACACCCTGCCAAGCGCTGCATTTCCTTGAGGGTCCGGGGAGGGCGCATTTTCTCGATGGCCTTGATCTTCTCTGGGTTGGCCTCGATGCCACGGTGCGAGACTAGGAAGCCGAGGAGCTTGCCAGAGAGGACTCCGAAGACGCACTTCTCCGGGTTGAGCTTGAGGTTGACTTTGCGCAGGTTGGCGAATGTTTCCTGGAGGTCCGCGATGAGGGATCCAGCCTTGCGAGATTTGACCACGACGTCGTCGACGTAGGCCTCCGCGTTCCTCCCCATCTGAGGCCCCAGAGTGATGCGCATTAGCCGCTGGAAGGTGGCGCCTGCGCTCCTTAAACCGAAGGGCATGCAGACGTAACAATATACGTCGCAGGGGGTGATGAAGGCCGTCCTCTCCACATCTTCGGCCGCCATCTTGATCTGATGATAGCCTGAGAAGGCATCCAGGAAGCATAGCAAATCGCACTCGGCGGTGGAATCCACGATCTGATCGATGCGGGGCAGTGGGAATGGATCTTGAGGGCAGAACTTGTTGCGGCTGGTGAAGTCGACGCACATGCGCTCCTTGTCGCCCTTCTTGGGGACGACGACTGGGTTGGCGAGCCATTCGGGATGGCACACCTCACGAACGATTCCGGCTTCCTGGAGCTTCTGAACTTCCTTGACGATGAACTCTTGCATCTCTGGCGCCTGGCGCCGTGCTTTCTGCTTGACCGGTCGTGCATTGGGGCACACCGCTAAGTGGTGCTCGATCACCTCCCTCGGCACACCGGACAAGTCAGATGCTTTCCAGGCGAAAACATCCGAGTTTGCCCAAAGGAAGGCGATGAGCGCGCTTTCCTATGTGGGAGGGAGGCCTGTGCCGATGGTGAAGGCAGGGCCGGAGCCGCTGCCGTTCACCGACACCTTCTTCGTCTCGGCGCGGTCCTGAGAGAGCAGCTGCTTCTTCTTCGCTGGCGCGGCCTCGGAAGGGTCGGCCGCGTCCTCGTCGGCCGGGTGCGCGACAGCGGCAGCCTTGTAGGCACGCTCGAGGGTGCTGGTCGCGTCCTTTTCGTCGCAGGCAACGGTGATGATGCCGCTGCAGCCGGACATCTTGAGGACGTTGTAGGCGTGATGGGTGGCCGCCATGAACTTGGTGAGAGCCGGGTAGCCCAAAATGGCGTTATAAGGCAGGCCGATGTGCGCCACGTCGAAGTCGATGAGCTCGGTGTGGTAGTTCTTGCGGGTGCCGAAGGTGACGGGGAGGCGCACTTGCCCTAGCGGGATGGTGGAGCCATCGGTCACTCCGGAGAAGGGCTTGGTTGGCATCAGCTGGTCGTAGGGCACCTGGAGCGTCTCGAAGGTCTCGACGGAGAGCACGTTGAGGCCGGCACCCCCGTCGATGAGGGTCTTGGTGACCGCGACGTTGCTGATGGTGGGAGTGCACAGCATGGGGAGCGCGCCTGCAGAGGCCGTGGACTTGGGGTGGTCCTTGGAGTCGAAGGTGATGGCGTACTGCGACCACTTGAGGGGCCGCGCGACCTCAGGCCTCGGGAGGGCGGCGTACACCTCGCGAGAGAGCTGCTTGAAGTGGCGGATGGACGCGGGGGCTTGGGACCCGTCAAGGATGCAGGCGATCGCGCGAGGCTCCTGGTAGCCCCCAGCGCCCTCGTCAGGCCGATCGACGTTGTTCCCCCGGGGTGGCGGCGGCAGCGGCGGGAGAGCGGCGTTGGCCTGAGGATTCGCCTCACGAGGCTGGTCGCGCCAGACGGCCTCACGAGGCTGGTCGCGCCAGCCCTGGCGGTAGTTGCCATTACTGTTGTGGCTGTCCCACTGGTTGCCGCTGCGGCCACCTCTGCGGTCGGCGCCGCGGCCGTTGCGGTCGTCCCGGCGGCTCTGGCGCTCATCGCGCAGCAGCTTGAGCTTCTGACAGTCTTCCGTGCTGTGGGAGTGGACGTTGTGAAAAGCGCAGAGTGGCCGGTTGTCCTTTCTGGGCTCATCGAGGTCGCGGCCGCGCTTCTGCTCTGGCTCCTCTGCTAGCACGGCAGGGCCCTTGCGCTTGCTGACGTCCTTGCCCTTGGCCTTGGCGGCGTCGAGCGCCGCGTCTCGAAACGACGAACTTTCGCAACGGTGCACACTTGGGGAGAACACAATTTATCTTGAAATTTAAGTGAGGGATCACCTTATAATGCTACCGTCGTCCTAAGCAAAATAAGATGCATAAAAGGATTAACATCACATGCAAATCATAAGTGACATGATATGGCCATGAACTTGTGCTTTTGATCTCCATCTCCAAAGCACCGGCATGATCTCCATCGTCACCGGCATGACACCATGATCTCCATCATCTTGATCTCCATCAACGTGTCGCCATAAGGTTGTCGCGCCGACTGTTGCTTCCACGACTATAGCTAACGTTTAGCGATAAAGTAAAGCATTACATAGCGCTTAATGATTGACACGCAGGTCATACAATAATTAAAGACAACTCTATGGCTCCTGCCAGTTGCCGTACTCATCGACATGCAAGTCGTGATATTCTATACATCACATGATCATCTCATACATCACATATATCTCATCATGTAATTGGCCATATCACATCACAACATACCCTGCAAAAACAAGTTAGACGTCCTCTAATTGTTGTTGCAAATTTTACGTGGCTGCTATGGGTTTGCAAGAACCGTTCTTACCTACGCAAAACCACAACGTGGTGTAGTGATTGCTTTTTGATCTTCTAAAAGAACCCTCTTCATTGAAATCGATTCAACTAAAGTGAGAGAGACAGACACCCGCTAGCCATCTTTATGCAACGAAGTTACATGTTAGTTGAAGGAACCTGTCTCGCGTAAGTGTACGCGTAATGTCGGTCCGGGCCGCTTCATCTCACAGTACCGCCGAATCAAATATCAACTAGTAACGGCAAGCAATATGTATACACCCACGCCCACAACTCGTTTGTGTTCTACTCGAGATCTCATCTACGCATAGACCTGGCCTCTGATACCACTGTTGGGGAACGTTGCATGGGAAACAAAAAATTTTCCTACGCACACGCAAGATCTATCCATGGTGATGAGCATCTACGAGAGGGAGAGTGAATCTACATACCCTTGTAGATCGCTAAGCGGAAGCGTTAATAAACGCGGTTGATGTAGTCGAACGTCTTCGCGATCCAAATCGCCGAGCGTCCCGCGATCCAATCACGATCCTTCCGATCTAGTGCCGAACGGACGGCACCTCCGCGTTCAACACACGTACGGCTTGATGACGCCTTCACCTCCTCGATCCAGCGAGCGATGGTGAAGTAGTGGTTGAGTTCCAGCAGCACGACGGCGTGGTGATGGTGGTGAGGAACAATCTCTGCAGGGCTTCGCCAAGCACTACGGAGATTATGACGGAGGAACTAGAGGGCTAGGGTTGCCGGCACACGGCTTGGGAAATCCTGATGTATCCCGTGTGCTAGCCCTGCCCCTCTATTTATATGTTGAGCCTTGGGGTCTAAACTTGGAGTAAAAGCCTCCTCCGGGTCGGTTTTGCCCGCACAAGGTCGGTTTGGCCCGCAGGGAAAGAGTCCAACTCGGATCCTTGCCGAACCGCGCACAGCCGCGCACAAGCGGTAGTACCGCTTCACACAAGCGGTAGTACCGCTTGGGCGGTAGTACCGCTTCACACAAGCGGTAGTACCGCTCCGGCGGTAGTACCGCTTCACACAAGCGGTAGTACCGCTCCGGCGGTAGTACCGCTTCACCAAGCGGTAGTACCGCTTACGCGGCAGCAAAACTACTTTTGCACTTTCCAATACCTTGTGGGTTTTATCCTTTTGGCTCATATAAAGTGTTGCTGCACCCGAACACTTCGGTAAACATCCGGAACCCCTTCCGGTGAACTTCGGAACCCTTCCAGAGATCAAAACACTATTATCACATATATCAATCTTTACCTCCGGACTATTCCGGAGATCCTCGTCATGTCCGGGATCTTATCCGGGACTCCGAACAACTTTCGGTCACCAACATAATAACTCAATTATACTAATCGTCACCAAACGTTAAGTGTGTAGACCCTGCGGGTTCGAGAACTATGTAGACATGACCGAGACACCTCTACGGCCAATAACCAATAGCGGGACCTGGATGCCCATATTGGCTCCTACATATTCTACGAAGATCTTTATCGGTCGAACCTCTATGTCAAGGATTCAGTTAATCCCGTATGCTGTTCCCTTTGTTCTTCGGTATGTTACTTGCCCGAGATTCGATCGTCGGTATCTCTATACCTAGTTCAATCTCGTTACCGGCAAGTCTCTTTACTCGTTCCGTAATACAAGATCTCGTGGCTAACACTTTAGTCACATTGCTTGCAAGGCTCATTGTGATGTTGTATTACCGAGTGGGCCCTGAGATACCTCTCCGTCATACGGAGTAACAAATCCCAGTCTTGATCCATGCCTACCCAACAGACACCCTCGGAGATACCTGTAGAGCACCTTTATAGTCACCCAGTTACGTTGCGACGTTTGATACACACAAGGTATTCCTCCGGTGTCAGTGAGTTGCATGATCTCATGGTCAAAGGAACAGATACTTGACATGCAGAAAACAATAGCAATAAACTGACACGATCAAATGCTACGTTTACAGTTTGGGTCTTGTCCATCACATCATTCTCCTAATGATGTGATCCCGTTATCAAATGACATCTCATGTCAATGGCTAGGAAACCTTAACCATCTTTGATCAACGAGCTAGTCAACTAGAGGCTTACTAGGGACACAGTGTTGTCTATGTACCCACACATGTATTTGAGTTTCCAATCAATACAATTATAGCATGGATAATAAACGATTATCATGAACAAGGAAATATAATAATAACCAATTTATTATTGCCTCTAGGGCATATTTCCAACAGGCATGTCTTTAGGGGACCATGCGAAGATATCCCTATTCTCACGGAGGAAGTCGACGAGCTCGCCTTCCTTTTTGCTGTCGAGGCCGGAGCCCACGACGACGTACTCGCTGGAGTTGGGGTTGGACGGGTCAAGCGAAACCTTCCTTGTGCCCTTGTCCGGCTTGAAGGACCCCTCATCGGCCGGCTGCTTGAGCTGGGCCGGCATGACCGGCTGCTCGCCAGCCAGCGTGACAAGACGGTCGAGCTGGCGCCTCTCCTCGGCGATGACCAGCGACTCGGCCAGCTTGGAGCCGGCTTTGGCGCACTCTAGGGACTTCTTGTAGTCGCCGGTGATGGTGATGATGCCCTTGGGACCTGGCAGCTTCATCTTGAGGTATGCGTAGTGGGGGACCGCCATGAACTTGGCCATGGCAGGCCGGCCCAAAAGCGCGTGGTAGGGGCTGGCGAGGTTGACCACCTCGAACCAGATCGGCTCGTGGAGGAAGTGGGCGCTGGTGCCGAACAGCACGTCCAGCCGCACCCGGCCGATGGGGGAGCACGAGGCGCCCGGCACGATGCCGTGGAACACCGTCTGGGTGGGCTGCAGCTGGCTCTCCTCGATGCCGAGCTTGACCATGGTGTCGCGGTAGAGGATGTCGATGCTGCTGCCGCCATCGATCAGCACCCGCGAAAAGTGGCAGGTGCGCTTCTCAACGATGAAGGTGGGGTCGAGGACGACCGCGTAGCCACCCGACGTGGGCATCACGGCCGGGTGGTCCTCCCGGGTCCAGCTGACGGGACGGTCGGACCAGTGCATGTATTGGGGGACCGGGGGGACGACGGCGTTCACCTCGTGCTGGTACCTACGCTTGTTGTGCATGTCGTCGCCCTCACTGGTGAAGATGACGTAGGCCGCGTCCGGCTGCGGGTAGGGGTTGTTGGTGAGGCGCCAGCTGCCGGAGGTGGCGGGGGAGGCGGCGGGAGCTGCGGGTCGGGACGGGGCGGTGGTGGTGGGAAATCGCCACGCATCAGGCGCTGGGTGATGCTGCAGTTCTGGAGCGTCTACGTGGATGGCTTCGCGCCGCTGTGGTGCTTGCAGGGGCGTCCAGCTGTCGGAAGTCGGGCTCCGGGGACCCAAAGGTTCGAACACTGGGGTGAGCTCGTTCTACCACTTCGTCTCCTACCACGACTAAGCTACGGCGAGGCTACGGCGAGAGCGCGCTAGCGAGGGACGGAGCGAGGACTCTGCGGTTTACCCAGGTTCGGGCCACCTTGCGGTGTAAGACCCTACTCCTGCATGTGGTTGGGATTGCAAAGGGCAAGAGAGTTCTTGCGTACAAGGTAGGAGATGAAGGAATCGATCTCCGGGGCCTCCTCCTACAATGGCAGCACTGCCCTTTATATCGGCCTTTGTCCTCTTCCCCCTGGAAACTTAGGCGGGAAGGGTTGCCACACTTGGCGATTTTGAAAGGGGACAGGCGCTCAGGCTATCCTGACTAAAGGTGGTCTTCGCCTGCCAAAGCATGATCCATGACGCGCCGGTGGGCTCGGTGATGACCTCCGCCCTGCGCGCCCGTCATCTTGGTCTTCCTTCGTCGATCGGGAAATCTTTGGGGTTGCTTTGGAGAGTAGATAGCTGGCCCTGCTCCCTTAACACGAAAGAGGAAACCATCTTCATCCGCGCCTACTGGCGCGGCCTCTGCTGCTGCTCGTCGCCGCGCGCGTCACCCACGTGATGGGCTCCAGACCGCGCGGCACGCCGAACGGCCTTCGTCTCGAGCGCCCGCGGGTGGGGGCCTCGGGAGGCCACCTCGGAGAGCCGCCTCGCGAGGCCACTTCGGGAAGCCGCCTCGCGAGAGGACCTCGCGAGGCCGTTGATGGTGGTGCAGAGCATTGCTCGCTAGTTCCTGAGGAGGGGGCCTCAGGAGGCCAGGGCCTCATGAGGGGACTTGGTGAGATGCTCGGTGGTGACGGCCCGCTGGGCCCATGCCAGGCATTGCGCCCTGGGCCAAAGGCAGACGGGCCTGGATACCCCGGGTTCCACGGGCCCGGCAGTAGCCCCCGGGCCCGCGGCGCGCACATTCCCGCCTACTGAGGGGCAAAACGGCGCGGGCCCTAACCGCCTGCGGCCACGCGCGACGCGTGGCGCGCGATGTGACGGGGGACGCCCCCACTTCCCCACGACGCCTCGGAAACTGCCGCGCTGACATAAATCCTGGCGCGGGCGGCGCAAGGCCATCATTGCCTTCCTTCATACTTGCCGTCTCCCCAACTCCCGACGCCGAAGAAGGCGTAGCAGGTGGGAAGTTCCGCGCCGAGTATAAAGAGAGAGAGGGGAGAGCTGGAGTCCTCCACCCATCTTCTCCTTCCTCAGCTTCCTCCGTCTTTTTGCCAGAGCTGCCGAAGAGATGGCGAGGGGGAGAGGGCGCGGCCGTACTCCTGCTGCTGCACCCCAGATTCCGCCCTGGGGGTGCGGGCACTCCCCGACTGCTGCCGGCGCCGGGCCCAGCAATCGTGGAAGGAGCGCCGCTTGTGGGCGCGGAGGGCGAGGCGCGCGGGGCCGAGGCAGCCGCGGCGGAGCGGCCACGCTTCCGCCCCAGGCGGGGAGCCACTCGGCGGAGGCGGCGCATGAGTTCATTGTGAACATGCACCGCAGCCCCTGCACCTGGCTCCAGCTCCCGGACTCTTTCGCAGCGGCGATGGTGGACCGCGCGCCCTTGGGCCTGTGGGTGCAGGCCGACGGCTGCTGCAACGGCCCCTCCTGGGTGGCGACAGAGCTCACCCCCTCGGGCTTCATGTTCCTGAGGCAGGGGTGGAAGTCGTTCACCCTCGCCCGCGGCCTGAAGCGGGGGCACGTCCTCTAGTTCAAGTACGACGGGGCCGCCACGCTCTTTGTGAAAATCTTTGGGCTCTCCGGTAGCCGCCTGGAGTGCTGCGCGGAGAGCGAGGACAGCTACAACGGCTCCTCCAGCGAGGACGGCTCCTCCAGCGGTGCTGCCCCCTCCGGCGGGGGCGGAAGCGGCGATGACTCCTCCCGCGTCAAGAGCGAGGACGAGGACTCTGACTAGGCGCGCACGGCGACGGCTCCGGAACCCCTGGCGGCGGGCACTGCGCGTACGGTGACGGAGCCACACTTGCCTGCAGCGCCTCCTTGGGGACGCGCGCGGCGCCCTGCACTGGAGTCTTGAGGGCGACGGCGCCTCGCCTAGGCCCTTTCTTTCTTTTCATTTCCCTGCATTGAACCGATGTAGCCCCGTGGGGGCGTGAAAACAGTATCTTCTATATTTAATTTAATGCTTTTGTGACATGGGGATGTATGCATTCTCTCCTGAAGTCCTCTCGTGAGGCTGGTTTTTTTTTTCTTTGCTCGCCTCAGTGCTCTACGCCATTAGGACCCAGCCCCCGAGCGGCCATAGCCGTCGCTGGTATGTCAGGTCGCGATGCCTGAACAAGGCCAGGAGGCGAGGGGCACCGGGAGCTAGTGAGGGTTCCTGAGGCGCGATGCTCAGGGAGCCCCCCCTTTAACGCACAAGCGGCTTGCGCCAAGAGGAACACTGGCGCTCGTGAGGCCGTCGGAGGGGAAGGCTCGAGAGACGGCGAGGGTGGCTCGCGAGACGGGAGACTTAGCTCTGTACAAGGTAGTATGGTGGGCCATCTCTTGCAGGGTGCGTCTTGTGAGGGTTCCGCTCGCGAGGTCTCCTGCTGGGACGGCCGCCGAGGGTTAGTTCCCGAGGCGAGGCCTGCTGGCCTCCTGAGGTCCTGAGGGTGCTACCTCGCGAGATCTTTCAGGGGACCTGCTCCTGAGATAACTGCACGCAGAGCACTTAACGACAGCGCGCGCTCGTCGATTCGCTCATGGGTATTAGACGAGGAGACATGACACCAAGGACCTTGGTACGGTGGCGTGCACGGAGCAGGCCCGCGAGCCAGAGCCCGGTTGCTTGGGTTTTTCAGTGCTGCCGGGACTGACCCGAGTGCAGGCACCGTGTCCAGCCCCCACTCGCGTGAGGCTCATGAGGGAAGTCGTGAGCGCGCGAGGCCCGTGAGGCAAGGGGAAAACGAAACGCCATATAAGGAAATGGAAGCTTTACTGAAGCAAGAGAGCAACCCATTACATAACCAAATAAAGATGCGGATGCCGTGTCCGGCACGGGTCAGCTTGAGGTTGGTGCAAGCCGTGGGGCGCCCTCAATTACACACCAAAATGAGAAAAAGAGTGCTGCCGTGTCCAGCACGGGTCAGCTTGAGGTTGGTGCAGCCCGTGGGGCACCCTCAGTTGATTGTTCCGCCAGCGCGGAGCATGGGGCTTCCACAGGGGTGTGGGTATGATCGCGGGTCGATCGTTCCGCCAGCGCGGAGCATGGGGCTTCCACTTGGGCATGGGCGGGAGCTCTCGCGGGCCCATCAGGCGAACGCAATGAGAGGCTCCGGGGCGTGTACAGCCCCGTTTCGTTCGTACGCGTGAGGGTCACGGGTAGAACTTGCAGAGGTGTTGGATGTTCCAGGCGTTAGGCACAGGAACTCCGTCCTCCGTCTCCAGCCAGGCTGAGCCGGCCCTGGAGACATGAGTAACCCTGAAAGGGCCTTCCCACATAGGTGAGAGTTTGTGAAGTCCCTCTCTGGAGAGGATCCTGCGCAGGACGAGGTCGCTGACCTCGAGAGTGCGAGGGCGGATGTTGCGGCTGTGGTAGCGACGCAAGGCCTGCTGGTACCTCGCGGCACGAAGGGCGGCTTGACGGCGGCCCTCCTCGAGGAGCAGCAGATCGGCCTCCCGCGAGCCATCCTAACGCGCCTCGTCAAAGGCAAGGACTCGCGGGGAGCCGTGCTTAAGCTCCAATGGGAGGACCGCCTCAGCTCCGTAGACGAGGAAGAAGGGCGTCTCGCCAGTAGGCTTGCTTGCCGTCGTGCGGATGGACCACAGCACGGAATGCAGCTCGTCGAGCCAGCCCTTGCCGCAAGCCTCAAGTTTCTTCTTTAAGCTCCTTGTCTTGAGGCCCTTGAGGACCTCGGCGTTGGCGCGCTCGGCCTGACCATTGCTTCGCGGGTGCGCCACCGAGGCGTAGCAGATCTGCGTGCCGAGGCTGGCGCAATAGGACTTGAAGAGGCCGCTTGTGAACTGGGAGCCATTGTCGGTGATGATGCGATTGGGAACTCCAAAGCGGCTCACGAGGCCCTTGATGAACTTGACGGCGGAGCCCGCCGGGATGGTGTGCACCGGCTCGACCTCTGCCCACTTGGTGAACTTGTCGATGGCGACGTAGAGGTAGCGGTAACCACCAGCCGCGCGAGGGAAAGGCCCCAGGATATCCAGCCCCCAGACCGCGAAGGGCCATGAGAGGGGGATCGTCTGGAGGCCCTGCGCCGGCTGGTGGATCTGCTTGGCGTGGAATTGGCAGGCCTTGCAGGCTTGGACCAATGCGGTAGCGTCACGCAGAGCAGTGGGCCAGTAGAAGCCGCTGCGAAAAACCTTACCGACGAAGGTGCGTGATGAGGAGTGGTGGCCGCAGTCTTCTCCATGTATATCAGCTAGCAACTCGCGCCCTTGCTCTTCAGAGATGCACCGCAGCAAGACGCCATTGGGGCGCCTGCGGTACAGCTCGCCATGTTGTAGGCAGTAAGCGGTGGCCTGCCAGGCCACGCGTTCTGCTTCTGAGTCCTCCTCCGGGAGGGTGCCGCGAAGCAAATAAGCCTTGAACTCCGTGGCCCAGCTATCCGCCTGAGGCTCGAGCGCTAGCAGCAGGCGAGCTCTTGAGGCCAGGCCACAGTCTGGTGCGCCCGTGGGTGGTGCGGGCGGGAGTTCCTCGCGAAGGAGCGCCGTGCTCGCGGATGGGGGTGCGGCAGATGGCTTGAGGAGCCTTTCCTCAAAGACGCCGGGGCTCTGGGGCTCGCGGCGTGATGCTCGTTTGGCGATGTCGTCGGCTTCTTTGTTGCCGCCGCGGGGGATGTGCTGCAGCTCCAGGCCAAGAAAACGCTTCTCAAGTTTACGTACCTCTTCCAGGTAGGCAGCCATGTGCTCGTCCTTGGGCTTGTAGCTTTTGTTGGAGAAGTTGACGAGGAGTTGCGAATCGCCCTTGATAGTCAGACGCTTGATGCCTAGGGCGAACGCGGCCTTGAGGCCGGCGATGAGGCCCTCATACTCTGCGATGTTGTTGGAGACCTTGTCGGTGTGCCTGAAGCAGAGCTGTACAGCGTAGTAGAGCCTGTCTCCTGTTGGCGAGGTGAGCATGACCCCAGCCCCCGCGCCTTGTCGGGAGAAGGCGCCGTCGAAGTGCATGGTCCATCCGCCAGGCGCCTCATCCCCTGGCAGGAGGGACTGGGCCTCGCGAGGCTCGTCCTCGTACGTGTCCGTCCATTCTGCCACGAAGTCGGTCAGGGCCGCGACTTTGATGACTCTGGTGGTGGAGAACTCCAGCTGGAAGACTTGCAGCTCAATGTTCCACTCGGCGACGCGGCCGGCGGCGTTGGGGCTGCGCAGAACTTGCTCCAAGGGGTAGGAGGAAATGACCTTGATGGGATGACCCTGAAAGTAGTGGCGCAGCTTCCTGGAGGCGACGAGGAGCGCGAGGAGGAGCTTCTGCTGCATGGGGTAGCGCTCGCGCGCGTCCCTTAGCACGGTGCTGACGAAGTACACGGGGTGCTCGACGAGGCGCGTAGTTGTTGCGACAGCTTGCTCTTCAGACGCCTTGCCAGGCTCGGAAGGCTCGGGAACCTCACGAGGCTTAGGAGGCTCGCGAGGCTCGGCGGGCTCATGAGCCTGAAGGGGCGCCGAGGGTTTTTCCTTGGCACAGACGCGCTCCTCCCGCACCGCCACCATCGCCGCGCTGGCCGTCTGGGGGGTGGCCGCCAAGTACAGGAGCAAGGGCTCTCGAGAGCGCGGCGCGACCATGATGGGCGGGCTTGTGAGGTACCTCTTGAGGGCTTCAAAGACGGCGTCTGCCTCAGGAGTCCACTTGAAGGAGCCGGACCTCTTCAGGAGCTTGAAGAAGGGCAGGGCTCGCTCGCCAAACTTGGAGATGAAACGCCCTAGGGAGGCCATACACCCTGCCAAGCGCTGCATTTCCTTGAGGGTCCGGGGAGGGCGCATTTTCTCGATGGCCTTGATCTTCTCTGGGTTGGCCTCGATGCCACGGTGCGAGACTAGGAAGCCGAGGAGCTTGCCAGAGAGGACTCCGAAGACGCACTTCTCCGGGTTGAGCTTGAGGTTGACTTTGCGCAGGTTGGCGAATGTTTCCTGGAGGTCCGCGATGAGGGATCCAGCCTTGCGAGATTTGACCACGACGTCGTCGACGTAGGCCTCCGCGTTCCTCCCCATCTGAGGCCCCAGAGTGATGCGCATTAGCCGCTGGAAGGTGGCGCCTGCGCTCCTTAAACCGAAGGGCATGCAGACGTAACAATATACGTCGCAGGGGGTGATGAAGGCCGTCCTCTCCACATCTTCGGCCGCCATCTTGATCTGATGATAGCCTGAGAAGGCATCCAGGAAGCATAGCAAATCGCACTCGGCGGTGGAATCCACGATCTGATCGATGCGGGGCAGTGGGAATGGATCTTGAGGGCAGAACTTGTTGCGGCTGGTGAAGTCGACGCACATGCGCTCCTTGTCGCCCTTCTTGGGGACGACGACTGGGTTGGCGAGCCATTCGGGATGGCACACCTCACGAACGATTCCGGCTTCCTGGAGCTTCTGAACTTCCTTGACGATGAACTCTTGCATCTCTGGCGCCTGGCGCCGTGCTTTCTGCTTGACCGGTCGTGCATTGGGGCACACCGCTAAGTGGTGCTCGATCACCTCCCTCGGCACACCGGACAAGTCAGATGCTTTCCAGGCGAAAACATCCGAGTTTGCCCAAAGGAAGGCGATGAGCGCGCTTTCCTATGTGGGAGGGAGGCCTGTGTCGATGGTGAAGGCAGGGCCGGAGCCGCTGCCGTTCACCGACACCTTCTTCGTCTCGGCGCGGTCCTGAGAGAGCAGCTGCTTCTTCTTCGCTGGCGCGGCCTCGGAAGGGTCGGCCGCGTCCTCGTCGGCCGGGTGCGCGACAGCGGCAGCCTTGTAGGCACGCTCGAGGGTGCTGGTCGCGTCCTTTTCGTCGCAGGCAACGGTGATGATGCCGCTGCAGCCGGACATCTTGAGGACGTTGTAGGCGTGATGGGTGGCCGCCATGAACTTGGTGAGAGCCGGGTAGCCCAAAATGGCGTTATAAGGCAGGCCGATGTGCGCCACGTCGAAGTCGATGAGCTCGGTGTGGTAGTTCTTGCGGGTGCCGAAGGTGACGGGGAGGCGCACTTGCCCTAGCGGGATGGTGGAGCCATCGGTCACTCCGGAGAAGGGCTTGGTTGGCATCAGCTGGTCGTAGGGCACCTGGAGCGTCTCGAAGGTCTCGACGGAGAGCACGTTGAGGCCGGCACCCCCGTCGATGAGGGTCTTGGTGACCGCGACGTTGCTGATGGTGGGAGTGCACAGCATGGGGAGCGCGCCTGCAGAGGCCGTGGACTTGGGGTGGTCCTTGGAGTCGAAGGTGATGGCGTACTGCGACCACTTGAGGGGCCGCGCGACCTCAGGCCTCGGGAGGGCGGCGTACACCTCGCGAGAGAGCTGCTTGAAGTGGCGGATGGACGCGGGGGCTTGGGACCCGTCAAGGATGCAGGCGATCGCGCGAGGCTCCTGGTAGCCCCCAGCGCCCTCGTCAGGCCGATCGACGTTGTTCCCCCGGGGTGGCGGCGGCAGCGGCGGGAGAGCGGCGTTGGCCTGAGGATTCGCCTCACGAGGCTGGTCGCGCCAGACGGCCTCACGAGGCTGGTCGCGCCAGCCCTGGCGGTAGTTGCCATTACTGTTGTGGCTGTCCCACTGGTTGCCGCTGCGGCCACCTCTGCGGTCGGCGCCGCGGCCGTTGCGGTCGTCCCGGCGGCTCTGGCGCTCATCGCGCAGCAGCTTGAGCTTCTGACAGTCTTCCGTGCTGTGGGAGTGGACGTTGTGAAAAGCGCAGAGTGGCCGGTTGTCCTTTCTGGGCTCATCGAGGTCGCGGCCGCGCTTCTGCTCTGGCTCCTCTGCTAGCACGGCAGGGCCCTTGCGCTTGCTGACGTCCTTGCCCTTGGCCTTGGCGGCGTCGAGCGCCGCGTCGGGGTCGTTGTGGACAAAGAGGCGGCCTTCTTCAGCCTTGGCGCACTTGTCGGCGAGGTCGAGCAGCTCGAGCACGTAGTTGAGCTCACCGTTGATGGCGAGCTTCTCGCGCATCTTGACGTCTGTGACGCCGGTGGAGAACGCAGAGATGACGGCCGCGTCGGAGGCGCGCGGGATCTTGTTGCGCACCTGACTGAAGTGCTGGATGTACTTGCGGAGGGTCTCGTCTGGGCGCTACCGAACACGCCGCAGGTCGTTGATGGTGAGGGAGCGGTCCTGTGTGCCCTTGAAGTTGGCGATGAACTGGCTGCAGAGCTCGGCCCACGACGAGATGGAAGCCTCGGGAAGGTTCATGAGCCAGGAGCGCGGGCCGTCCTTGAGGGCCATGGGGAACCAGTTCGCCATGACCTTGTCGTCGCCGTTCGCCGCCTCGACGCTCAGCGCATAGAGCTGGAGGAACTCCGTGGGGTTGGGGGTGCCGTCGTAGCGTGGAGGCAGCTCAGGCTTGAACTTCGCGGGCCAGACCATGCGACGCAGCTCGCGGGTGAAGGCACGGCAGCCCACGCCGCTCGAGGGGACGCCGCCAGCGAGGGCGGCGCGGTTTTGACGCCCGACCGCTGCAACGTCCTGAACGGCCTGGTCCTGGCGCTGGCGCTGCCGCTCGAGGAGCACTCGCGCGTCGGGGGGCGCGCGGTGGATGATCTGGCAGCTGGCTTCGTCTCGGTCTGGCGAGGACGCGCCGCGGGACGGCTCATGAACCCGCGCGCTGCGCTGGGGCCCGGCGCGCTCATCGCACAGAGGAGGCGGCGGGGGAGCGCCGTGCGCCAGGTCCCCAGCGCGAGATGGCGGAGGGCGGAGCGAATGAGAAGGCACCGGAGCGTCCCCGGCGACGTTGACGAGCTCGGTGATGCGGCCAAGCCAGGCGTCGTAGCCGGCGTCATCCGGACGGTAGCAGAGCAGCTCACGCGCCATGAGCAGCGCGGCCTGTGGGTTCGGCGGCCCACGGTGGGCGAGGGAGGAGGCCGTGGCGGTGCGGCCGTTCGCCCGCACGGAGGGGTGAAGGGAGGAGTCCTGCTGCTCGCGGGCAGCGGGGTCGGTGGCGGCAGCAACCTCGGCTTCGGGACGGCGGCGATTGCCGTGGGCCACCGGCTCTGTCTGAGCCACGCGGCCAGCCCTGCGCTTGGCGCGCTCGCGACGTGCGTCGGCCATGAGGTTGGTGGAGCTGAGGGCGGAGCAGAAGAACGGTAGCGCACCCCTACCTGGCGCGCCAAATGTCGGAAGTCGGGCTCCGGGGACCCAAAGGTTCGAACACTGGGGTGAGCTCGTTCTACCGCTTCGTCTCCTACCACGGCTAAGCTACGGCGAGGCTACGGCGAGAGCGCGCTAGTGAGGGACAGAACGAGGACTCTGCGGTTTACCCAGGTTCGGGCCACCTTGCGGTGTAAGACCCTACTCCTGCATGTGGTTGGGATTGCAAAGGGTAAGAGAGTTCTTGCGTACAAGGTAGGAGATGAAGGAATCGATCTCCGGGGCCTCCTCCTACAATGGCAGCACTGCACTTTATATCGGCCTTGGTCCTCTCCCCCCTAGAAACTTAGGCGGGAAGGGTTGCCACACTTGGCGATTTTGAAAGGGGACATGCGCTCAGGCTATCCTGACTAAAGGTGGTCTTCGCCTGCCAAAGCATGATCCATGACGCGCCGGTGGGCTCAGTGATGACCTCCGCCCTGCGAGCCCGTCGTCTTGGTCTTCCTTCATCGATCGGGCAACCTTTGGGGTTGCTTTGGAGAGTAGATAGCTGGCCCTGCTCCCTTAACACGAAAGAGGAAACCATCTTCATCCGCGCCTGCTGGCGCGGCCTCTGCTGCTGCTCGTCGCCGCGCGCGTCACCCACGTGATGGGCTCCAGACCGCGCGGCACACCGAACGGCCTTCGTCTCGAGCGCCCGCGGGTGGGGGCCTCGGGAGGCCACCTCAGAGAGCCGCCTCGCGAGGCCACTTCGGGAAGCCGCCTCGCGAGAGGACCTCGCGAGGCCGTTGATGGTGGTGCAGAGCATTGCTCGCTACTTCCTGAGGAGGGGGCCTCAGGAGGCCAGGGCCTCATGAGGGGTCTTGGTGAGATGCTCGGTGGTGACGGCCCGCTGGGCCCATGCCAGGCGTTGCGCCCTGGGCCAAAGGCAGACGGGCCTGGATACCCCGGGTTCCACGGGCCCGACACCAGCATTGCTCGAAAGAGAATTTGGGCTGCCAGGCCATCTTGCCGGTGCAATGGCGCTTGACGCCACCTTGCTCGGCCGGCTGTTCCTCCGCCACGGCGGCCACTTGCTGGTTGTTGTAGCGAGGAGCCGGCTGCTCGGTCTTTCGCTTGTTGTTGTTGTCTTGCCGGCGCTGGTTGGTTTCGCCAGCCGGCTTCGGGGCGGCCGGCTGGACCAGGACCGGCTTGCCGTCCACGTCGACCGTGATCTTTACGCGCATCGCGGAGTCGACCGTGGCGTACTTGTCCGCTACCGCCATGAGCTCCGCCAGGGTGTCCGGCTCGTCACACATCAGGCGGTGCTTGAGCAGGGTGCCGTCTCGGCACCCGTCGATGAAGTACTAGACGGCTTGCACTTCGTGGACCCCTTCGCAGGAGTTGCGCAACTCGGTCCACCGCGTGAGGAAGTCGCGGAGAGGCACGCCCGGGCACTGAACGCACATGGAGAGCTGACGAGGCCGACCCGGACGCTTGTACGTGCTGGTGAAGTTGCGTACGAATGCATCCTCGAAGTCCAACCAGGAGTTGACGCTGCCGGCCCTCAGGCTGTTAAGCCATGTCCGGGCTGAGCCGAGCAGCATGAGGGGGACGTAGCGGACCGCCACGCGCCTGTTGCCGCCGGCTATGCCGACAGCCGTGGTGTAGTCAGTTATCCAGTCTTCCAGCTTGGTGATGCCGCTGTACTTGGGGGTGTCGCGGGTCAGCGTGAACCCTTTGGGGAAGGGCTCTTCGCGGATGCGGGGTCCGAAACAGGCGGGGCCAACGGAGCTCTCCTCCTCGAGAAGCGTGGACCGCGCCAGCCGGTCGATGCGGTGGCGAGCATCGGTTTCGTTGTAGGGTTCGCGGGGGCCTAGCCGGCTCGCGACGGGGCCGCGTGGCACCGCGCCAGCGGAAGCCGGTCGGGGCCGTCGAGGTGGCGGGGGGGGTGTTCCGGCTGCTGGACCCGGTCGTTACCGGCAGTTTCGTCGGCAACGCCGTCGCCAGCCGTCGTGACACGGTTGTGCCGGCTCCGGCTTGCCCGGCGCCGGCCAGAGTGGCTGGCGCTGCCGGCAGGGGAAGACGCCTGATGCGTGTCCCGAAGGGCCCTCTTCGGGTTCGTGGTGTTTCCCGAAGCGGAGGCGGATGGCTGGGCTGGGTCGAAACGCTTTTGCTGCTCGTTCGCCGCGGTGATGAGGTCGCGGATGCGTTGCTGCTGCTGCTGCAGCAGCTCCTCGCCCTCCAGGAACTCGAGATCCGCCATGACCGCCTGTGCCGCATGCATGTTCTTGACGGGGGTGTCGTAGACGGGCCGGCCTGCGCCTAGCGCACGGCCGATTGCGCCCCCACGGATTCGCACCTCCGCCACCCGGCTGGGCTCAGCGGCGGCCGGCCTGAAGCCGTGGACGCTGTCGTACTCTCGCTGGGGGGACTCCAGCCGGCGCCGCGTTGCCGCGAGCACCGTGGCCTCGACCAGCAGGTGCTGACGGTCCTCGTTGAGCTGAGCCGCCGCGGCCGCTGTGTCGACGTCGGGCGTGATGGGGGCTTGTGGGCTTCGGATCGTCTCGCGAAGCGGGTCGATCCGGCGAGGCGGGGCCGCAGCCGCGGCAGTGGTAGCCGCGACGGCCTTCTCCTTGCTGCGCGAGGAGCCGGAGCTAGCGCCGACGGTCAGCACCTCCGCACGGGCGCATAGGGCTGCGACGTCGTCGGAGACGGCGCAACCAACGGGGACGGGCGAGTCGACGAAGCTGTGTACCTCGCTGGGGTACTCGTCGGGGATGAGCGCGACGAAGACGCGCAGCGCGCCGAAAGGGATGACAAGGCAGCCTGCGGGGCAGGCGGCGTCCGCGCCTGGCGCAGCGTCGCAGCCGGCCGGGTTGGCCGCGCAAGGCGCGCGGACCAAGCCGTGCGTAATGCGCTCGCCGGAGCTGGTGAAGGGCCTCGTCCAGAACTTGACTCTGGCCGACGCCGCGAGCAGCCCCACGGTGGGCGCCAACTGTCGTGGTGAAATCACGGCAGATGCCATGAGATGGCTAAAAGTGGGGGGCTGCGTGAGGACGCCGGTGGGTTCCGGAAGCAAGGTTGGCACGCGCGTGCGGGAGACACAAGGCGTACCCAGGTTCGGGGCCCTCCGGGAAGGTAACACCCCTAGTCCTGCCGAATGGGATGATAGGCTCAAAGGTTACAATGGTGCTCCTGGAGCTGTTTGGGCGGAGGAGGAAGAAGGAGCTTGTTCTCCGTTCGGCCTTTCCTGTGTGTGTGTGTGTGTGTGTGTGTGTGTGGCGGGGAAGAAGAAGCAGCCAGAACCAACCACCCTGCATGGAGGCATCCTGGGGGGTCTTATAGCCCGACCCCTCAGGGTTACATGGGTAAGATTACACACTGCGGGACCCGGACGTCGGCGTCTGGAGCCGGCTATGGGGCCCGCTGGCTGCTCGGCACTGTGACGTCGTTTCGCGTGTCACGGAGTGGTTGGCGTCGTGGGGACTGCAGTGGCGCGCTGGTGCTGACGCTGGTCGTCCCAGTCAGCGGGGTTGGCAGCTCTGCCGTCGCGCCTTCCCGAGACAGATTACACTGTAGCCACGCTCTCCCGTCATGGGGGGCTGTCTTGTCGTTAGGAGCGATGGGACGGCCGTTGACCCGTCACCAGCCGGCTAGCGGACAGCCGGACCCGGCCAGGGGCCGGGCCTAGCCGGCTCACGTTGGGAAGCCGGCCGGACGGCCAGCCGGCGGGGAGGGGCACGGGCTGCCCCGACGTTTTGAAAAGGGGCTCCGGGTCCGCTTGCCTACCCGGGGGTCATCCCCCCGACAGTGAGGGCATGGCTACTGTCGCATTGGTTAGCGTCGCCCGACCACGTGGATTCCCACCGCCGCGGCCTGAACAGGGGGGTTGAAGGGGTTGGGGTTCGACGGTTGGCTTTCCCGCCACCATCGGGAATCATTATTGTCGACCACGTGCAACACTCATCTCGTCAGCCACCGCCATCTGAACATGTGGGAAGGGTAAGGGGGGTTGGCGGTCTATGGTTCGCTCTTTCCCCACCGTCAAGCCTTGTCACCGATCACGTGCAACACTCACCCCGATCACTGCCGCCGCCTAAACATGTGGGAAGGGTATGAGGGTTAGGTGTTCCAGGGTTGGCTCTCCCGCCACGGCCAAGCCTTGCCGCCGACCAGTAGGCAAATTGCGTTAGTTATTAGGTTGTTACCACCAATTTTTGCCCGCGACCACCTGAAGGAGGAGCTATCCACACCAAGCAGGTGAGCAACCCATTGCTTTAGGGTCTGGTGGGTATGCGTCTTATCTCCGGTGGA
Source organism: Elymus sibiricus (assembly GCA_039707655.1). Taxonomy (NCBI): domain Eukaryota; kingdom Viridiplantae; phylum Streptophyta; class Magnoliopsida; order Poales; family Poaceae; genus Elymus; species Elymus sibiricus. Next base: position 127,656,896 of record CM077666.1, on the reverse strand, counting down.
TGTTGTCAAAACCTCCATTGACGGTTCCGATGTGCATAAAGATGTACGGCGAAGGATCATGCGATAGGCGAGAAAGAAATAGACATGTAGTCATACTAGTAGTTATAGTATCTTGTAGTAGTGAAACTGAGTTTTTTGTAGTTTGTAAGTTCAAAGTTATTTTGTGATCGAATTCAACAAATGTTCACAATGCAATTGACTTTCCTATAGAATGAAGTCTGTGGTCCTTTATATGGTCCCCAGTCCTCCACACGAACTAGGGTAGATCAAGTACAGATTCAACAGATAGCTGTGTAGATGACCTCCAAAAATTCTGAAAATTGGATATGTTAAAGACAAGGTCATTACACCAATTCTTATAAGCTTACCATGTACATTTGGCCAAGTTATCTTTGGTCATGACTACACCTTTGTGTAAGAACCACATACAAATCTAAATCTTGAATTGGACCATTAACTTCTAGATATTCTTTTCTGAACCGGCTAGTGTTTATAATATCAACGTACATGGACTTAACAGAAAAAACACAATAATTGGTAAGCTTCCACCGGAAAGAGCCTTCACCCCGTGATAGGTTGACCGTTATCAACCATTGGAGAAAATCTCAACTAATCCCCTTATCCCCCAATAAGCTCATCAAACGGGCATGCCAATAGCATTGACATCACACACACGTTCTTTCGTCGCACGATATTATAAAGGTTTGGTTATTGTAGGCCTAACAGAGCATCTTCTAGCAAAGTATCTTTCCAAAATAGTGTAGTTTGGTTGTTTCCTACTACAAAATCTCCTCGACTAAAGTAGTTACCCTCATTAGACCTTTTCGAAAGGGCAAATCTGTTGGTTTAGTCGTCACCTGGGGGAAAAAATCTTTGAGTGTAGGTATTTGTTGCGAAGGAATTCCCGCCAAACAACTTCATGCATGCGTAGCATGAACAACCAGTTGCTGAGCAAACACAAATGATGATGATGATGATGGTGATAGTTTGAGCTAGTTGGTAGTTGCCACAATGTTGATATACATATGTGTTACTTGATATCCTAACGAGGATTTCAGCGGAGGGGGAGAGGGAGACTTGGGGGAGAGACAGGGCGAGGGCGACAATTGCGTAGGTCTAGGTTTTCTAGATTTTACATGTCACGCTTAAATAGAACAACTTAAATATGTCGAGAAGTATTTCGAATGCTAGAATTTTTTACCCATTTGAGTAATAGCCACGTCACACACAAAGGAATATTGCCTAGCGCACCGCATGCTCGCATGTTAGGGCAACCGTGTGAGAGTCCAACGTCAATGGGGATTTGCTATCATTTTCTCAAAACAACTTGATTTAACATACAATCACCACTGATAATGTTCATCGCTACACATTCAATTGTTCATGGAATCTCTCGGTTGCGCATAAAGTTTGGTCCAAACCGTGTGGAATGAGGGGTATCTAGAGACTAATTTCCATAGTAGTGGACCGAGTTTACAGAAATAGTTAGTAACCATCGGGGGGAAATGGTTTTTTTAGAATAAAAATAGTCATTTATAACATCTACAATATCCCAGAAATACATAATAAGAACAGATTTCATGATAATTTATTGACATTGATTGATTTGGTACTGTGAGCATTGATATTTCTTTGTACAAACTTATTCGAAGTTCAAAGATTTGACTTAAACAAAATCAACATTCCTTGCAAACCCAAACGCAGCAGCAGTTACCCCGTGTAGATTTGATGTAAAAAGAAAAGAAAGAAACAGTGCAGATTTTAGTGCACTGGTGAGAATAGAACACAAACAAATAGCAATCCTTCCGAAAGCAGCATACTCTTGTACTCCATTTGCTCGGCCGGGTGGATGGGTGGAGCAAATTACAAAAGGATGCCGATATTGCTCCTCCTCCTATATGGCCTTGACATTGACGGCGGACGGGCCGTTTCGGCCGTCTTCGATGCTGAATTCGACACGTTGGCCCTCGGCGAGGGTCTTGAAGCCGGCGCCAACGATTGCCGAGAAGTGGACGAAGACGTCCTTGCTGCCGTCCTCGGGGGTGATGAAGCCGAACCCCTTGGACTCGTTGAACCACTTCACCTGACCAGTAAGAGCCATTTTCTCTCGGTATGTATCTGTAGTCTCTTCTCTCTCTAGATCTCAACCTGTTCGCTCTGCTTGGGGGTAGGGGTCTTGGCCGGAGCTGGACTATTATATAGCCGGCGGTGAGGCGAGCAAGGCGAGGTGAGGTGGTGGTGCGGCCGGGTATTTTAGTGCAGGACATCATGTACGATTGATTTCATGTAGCTGGAGAGGTGGGCACATATCAGGATCAAATCACACACGCAAACCTGCCCAGATACTGTCGCGCCGTTCACGTGCTCGAACGTGCACGCATGTAGCTCTCCGTCCAGGCAAATCCTACCTGACGCCTACAGTGATGGAAATCGTGCCGGCCCAGTCGGGGGCTTTCCCGCAGTGCGCGTTCGCTGTGCTTCTGTAGTGTAGCGTTTTCTCGTTGTTTTTTCTGTTTCCGATTTTATTTTTCATTCCGGTTTATTACTTTTCTGTTTTTACGTTTTTCACCCTTTCTCTTTATTATTTTAATTTTTTTCATTTTCATGCGCCTTTTCGTTTTGAAAGATTTTTGAAAATATACTTTGACCATTTTTTTAAACACGTTGACATTTTTTTATTTTCATTTAATATTTTTAGAGCGTTTTTATAGATGAATTTTTTTCATACGGTGAACATTTTTAACAAACATGTTGAAATTTTTTAATACCCGATGAAATTTTTTCTACATGATGAAATTGTTTTAAATACACATTGAAAATTTTAAAAAATACGATAAACTTTTTTGGAAATGCTAAAAATCTAACTGACGTTAGATTTTTAGACATGGCAAATCAAACATTTTCTTGAAAATTTATGTTGGTGCGAGGATGGCAAATTTAGTTGACGAGCATGGCAATTTTCTGGCATAAACATGAACTGAGGCGGATTTGTCATGCTCACCAACTAAACTTGACACCCTCGGCAAACATAATTTGCCATGAAAAACATTCAATTTGCCATGTCTAAAAATCTGACGTTCGCTGGATATTTGGGTTCAACCATTTTCACTACACGTTCAACTTTTTTTAATATGCCGTGAACATTTATTAAGAAAATCAAGCTTTTTTTAATAAAATGTTCACACACTTTATAAAAGCACGTAACTAACTTTCCGTTCACACTTTTAGAAAATAATATATGTTTTAAGAAAACCAAGTAAATCAAAAAATATCTGCAAAGCCGAAGATGAAGTACAACGCTTGTTCAAGGATAGAAGCCGCCTCGCCCGAGCTACTAGAATACTAGCTCGGGAAGCATCGCAAGCCAAATGGTCCATTTGGCCCATGACTCCCTCTATGCGTAGCCACAACTATATGACGGTGCGGCCCGACTTGTGCGTCCATGCCCGCACGCATGTACGATGCGCAAATACCGTGCGACGCCCACAACAAGCCACTGCCTGTCGCGCCACCGTACCGCGCATGACACCATCAACCGCATCACCATGCTTCCACTGAGCATCGCAAACGGGTAAGATCGAAACAAATGTTGAATCGTTTCCTCCTGGCCACAATTTTTTTATTACAACCTCACCACCTTTGTTTGCCCAAGTTATCTTTGGTTAGGAGTACACCTTTGCATAAGAACCACATACATACCTTTAACTTTCAGATATATTTGTTTTTTTAAGACAATCCAATGTTTATAATACCAGCGTACACAGAAAAGCACCCGAATTGGTGAGCTTCCACCGGAAAGATTCTTCATCTAGAGAGAGGTTATCCGTCGTCAACAGTTGGAGCAAATGAACCTAATCGATCCACTTATCCCCAATAAGTGCTTGTTGAAACTGAATATTCAACGGATACGCCTCTAACACAGAAGTCACATACATGTTCTTTCGCTACTTAATAGTATTTAAGGCCTACCCGAGCATCTCCTATCCAAGTATCTTCCCAAAACTGTTTAGTTTGACTGTTGCATATTATGAAATTCCCTCGGCTAAATACATCAACCTTCACCCTCATCCGAACCTTGCAAAAGGGCGAATTTGTTGGTTTAGCCGTCACCTTGCCTAATGGTCCGAGATTTTTTGTTAAATGCTGAAATTGTTGATCCGTTTGTGATAATAGCGCTGTCACATGTAGAAAAATCTTGCCTGCTACATTGCATACATGCATGTTAGGACAACAGAGTGTGTGTGTTCAACTTCAATCAGGTTTGGTATCATTTTTTTAGCAGTCACCACTTCAATCATTGGCACTTCCTCCAGGGCTTCCTCCTCCGGCATGGCCGAGTCCTGCATCCTACTTACCAACTCCTCTAGGCGCATAAGGTGGGGGTACGTTGATTTGGTCTGTGTTGGAGTGGTGGCCGCGCGATGGAGGTTTCCTGTGTTGTTCATTACGCGGTTTGTGTGCCCTGTGTGCTTCTCTTTGCCATCTGTGGCTAGTTTTCGGGCTAGGCGAGTGTTTAGGATGTGTAGCTTGTTAGTGTGGTCCCCCCCCCCCCCCCCCCCCCAACTCTCTTTGCTCTCTGCTGTAACTGTTCTCTTCTACCTATGAATGAAATGCTACGCAATTCTTTGCGTATTCGCGAAAAAAAATGGTATCATTTTTCAGACAACTTGATTTGTCATATAATGAGCACATTTTCATCGCTACACATTTAGTTGCTTATAAAATCTCTCGGTCGCGCATACGTTTTGTCAAGACCGTGCGCAATGAGGGGTGTCAAGAGACTAATTTCTACAGTAGTGGACCAAGTTTATAGAAATAGTCACCAACATTTAAAATACCCAACAATTACATTATAGAAACATATTTCAGGATAATTCTATTGATCCTGATTTGGTACTGTAAATATCGATATTCTTTGTATAAACTTTTTTAAAGTAAAAAGAATTGACTCAAACAAAATCCATATTCCTTGCAAACCCGAACGGAGCAGTAGTCAACCCATGTAGACTTGATGTAAAAAGAAAAGAGAAACAGTGCAGATTTTAGTGCACAGGTGAGAAGACAACACAAACAATAGCAATCCCTCCGAACGCAGCATGGGATATTACGCATCGCTCGAGGTGGATGGGTGGAGCATTCTCTTATAATTTGCTCAAAATCTTCTCATCCTCCTTTAGGGCCTTGACATTGACAGCGGCCGGGCCTGTTTGGCCGTCTTGAATGTCGAATTCGACACGCTGGCCCTCGGCGAGAGTCTTGAAGCCGTTGTCAAGGATTGCGCTGAAGTGGACGAAGACGTCCTTGCTGCCGTCGTCGGGGGTGATGAAGCCGAACCCCTTGGTTTCGTTGAACCACTTCACCACACCGGTCGTCTTCACTGGCGACATTTTCTCTCAGTAATCTATCTGTAGTCTCTTCTCTCTCAATGTCTCACTCTGTTCGCTGTGCGTGGGGGTGCGGGTCTTGGCCAGAAGTGGGCTACTTATATAGCCGGCGGTGAGGCGAGCAAGGCGAGGTGCGGCCGCGTATTTGACTGTAGGACACCATGTATGATTGGTTTCATGTAGCTGGAGAAGTGGGGATCAAATCACGATCGTGCTTTGTTCCTGACTTTCTTGTATGTAGATCGTGGACTGGAAGCTCGTTTCCCCTCAAAAAGATCACTATCGTGCTTGCACGCGCTGCACTGTCGCGCCGTTCACGTCGCCTAAACGTGCACGCACGCGTGGCTCTGCGTCCATGCCCGCGCGCACGACTGGCCACTACCGCGCGATGCCCGGGCCAACTATTCGAACGGTCCCCGCATCGCCGCACGGAGAAACAGTCGGGCCGCGCCGCGCCGCGGGCACGCGACGCGACGAGCCGCCGCCCGCCGCGACACCGCAACGCAGCACCCGCGCTGCACGCCGCATCGTCGGTCGTCGTGGCTCCGCCGCACGCGCTGAGCCTTGCTGCCAGTTGCGTCGCCTCCGCGCCGTGTGTGCCCCGGTACACCACTCGACGCCGCCGAGTGCCATCGTGGGCTTGCCCCCCAGGCGAACAGACCACCTGAGGCACGAGTAAAAGAATTTCTGTTTTGCAAAACGCCTTTTTATTCAGGCCTAGGTTAAGAGCTAGAGGCTTGTTGAGGGGTAGCCCTGGTTTCAGCTTCACTGGCAACAGCTGGTAGGGACATTTGTTGTGGCGTTCTAGGAAAATGAACCATATTGCCCCTAGTTGTGTTAATCGAGCTATGCTGCGATCTGGAGGATGGATCAATGTTAGTGGAGGACTTGAGAGAGGGAGAGGATGACTTGGCAAGGGGATGGTCTCCTGCTATTAAGACTAGATGGGGCAAGCACCCCAGACAGAGGGTCCAATGAGATACATCTTCCGGAATGCCAGGGGGGTTATGGTCCCTGGGAGAAAGAAATGTATTGAGGACACTATTTGGCCTCTTAGACCTGCTATTGTGGGTTTCCAAGAAACTAAGCAAAGTAGTTTTTCTAGATCTTTCCTCAAAAATTTGATGGGTAATAGAAACTTTGATTGGAATTTTCTTCCCTCAACTGGCTCTGCTAGAGGCATCCTGGTTGGTGTGGATGTAGTGTATACGATATTGTTAGATGGGAGATTAAGAAGTTTTCTGTAAGTGCTATCATTAAAGATAAAACTAAAAACTTGGTGTCTAGATTTACTACTATTTATGGTCCTGCTTATGAAGAAGGAAAAAATGATTTCCTCTCTGAGTTACATGAAATCTGTCTGGGATGGTCTGGTCCTTGCATTTTTGGAGGGGACTTTAATTTAGTTAGATCTCAGGCAGATAAAAATAATGGGAATGTAAACTTTAGATGGGTTGATAAGTTCAACATTTGGGTAGATATGTGGTCTCTGTTGGAGATTAACATGTCAGGTAGAAATTTCACTTTTGGGCTAATAACCAAGAGAAGGTGATAATGTCTAAAATTGATAGGATCTTTTGTTCTGCTGAATTTGATGCCTGTTTCTCCCTGGCTAGCTCCAGGGCCCTACCCAGAGTAGGTAGTGACCATACTCCCATTGTGTGGGAATCTGGAGAGGGGCAGAATACTAGTAAAAAGAACTTTAAGTTTGAGAAGTGGTGGATTACTAGGAGTGATTTTAAAAATATAGTGGCTAAAGCTTGGGCCAGCCCTTGCAACAGTGTAAACCCTGTTGATGTATGGCAGCACAAGGTTAGAGTTTTTAGAAGACTAGCTAAAAGGTGGAGTAGGAATCTAGAGGCTTTCCTGAGGAAGAATAAAAAGGAACTCATGTTAGAATATGACACACTTGATGTCAAAGCTGAATATGGGGAGCTCTCTAGAGAAGAGATAAATAGACTAGAAGAGATTTTTAGGGAACTTTCTGAGATTTGGAGAGTAGAAGAGATCAAAGCTAGACAAAGGTCTAGAGAGAGAGATATCCTAGAAGGGGGTAGGAATACTGCTTATTTCAATGCAGTAGCTAACCAAAGAAGGAGGAAGAAAATTATTTATGTTCTGGAAGATGAGGATGGACCCACTTCAGACCCTGTGATGCAAAAGATAGCAGTTGATTATTATAAAAAATTATTTGCTTGGGAACCTAGACCTAACATTAACCTTAGTACTGATTTGTTTAGAGAGGAAGAGAAAGTAGCCGAGGATGAGAATAATAGATTAGAAGCCAAATTCTCTGAGGAAGAAATAAAGGCAGCTGTCTTTGGCTCTTACTCTGATGGAGCTCCAGGGCCAGATGGCTTTCCTTTTATGTTGTTTCAGGAATGCTGGGATGTGGTTAAGAAGGATTTGATTAGAATGTTTGATGCTTGGTTTGATGCTGATTTGGATATTTTTAGACTAAACTTTGCTATGATCACTTTGATTCCAAAAGAAAATGATGCTAGAACCATGAATAAATTTAGGCCTATTAGTTTGTTGAATTGTTGTTTTAAGATCTCTACTAAAGTCCTCACCAATAGGTTGGCTCTAATCATTGGTAGATTAATTTCTGGTTTTCAGTCAGCTTTTATTAGGGGGGGGGGGGTACATCTTGGAAAGTGTTGTTACAGCTCATGAAATTGTTAATGTTGTGCATTCTTCTGGGAGGCAGGGGCTAGTTTTTAAATTATGAAAAGGCATATGACAAGGTGAACCTAGAATTTGTGTATGAAATGCTAGCCCTTAGGGGGTTTGGCCGAAAATGGATAGGGTGGGTGAAAAGCCTAACTCAGGGAGGCTCTGTTGGAGTCAAGATGAATGGGGGAAGAAAGTGATTTCTTCTTAACAAGTAAAGGCTTGAGGCAAGGAGATCCTTTTTCTCCCCTCCTGTTCAATTTGGTGGTGGATGTTTTTTCCAAAATGATGATCAAAGGGGCGCAAGCTGGGTTGGTTAGAGGCTTGTGTCCTGAGTTTGTAGATGGGGGAGTTATGTGTCTGCAATATGCAGATGATACCCTGATCTGGCAGTACGAGTCTAAGGGTATTTATTCGTCAAAATCCATGTATGCAATAGTTAAATTTAGAGGTGTACAACCTATCTTCCTGCCGGCGGTTTGGAAGATTAAAGTGCCGCCTAGGATCCAGGGTTTTCTTTGGTTATTCTCTAAGAACAAAATCATGACATGTGATAATTTGAGGAAAAGGGAATGGCCAAACCTCTGGAGTGCATTCACTGTACTGAGATTGAGTCTGTGTACCATCTGTTCTTTGAATGTATTGTAGCTAGGTTGATGTGGAAGGAGGTAGAAGAACTGTTTGGTATTTCAATTGTTAACTTTGAATCGGTTGCTAAATGGTGGCTGTGTGAGAAAAAGTGTTTACATCTTAATGTAGTCACCTCTGCTGTCCTGTGGGGGCTGTGGAATTGCAGGAATTCCCTAGTATTTAACAAATGTACTTGGGTCTCTATGAAACGGGTGTTTGGCTTGGTCTCTCGGTACCTGAGGGACTGGACAAAACCCTTCGAGGATTTACAGGGGGGGGGAACTGATGGAGTATCAAAGTGTGATGTGGAGGAGACTAAAAAGCCATCTGGAGCTGGAGCCAGACTGACGACGTGCAAGACAGGTTTCGGGACACTTTCCTGGGCTTCAGCTGTGGGGAGATCGAAGCATGGTGGTAGGGCCACGCTGGAGTACAAGCAGCAAAACCCTCAGGAGGCTGATGCCATTCAGGTGGTCTTCTCCGGCTGGTGATGGAAAGAGCGGCCGGGTGGTGATAGTCTTCCTCTCTGAGAGTAACCTGTTTTTGAGTTTTGTTTGGTGCTATAGTAAGTGGCAGTAGCTAGGGGAAGTGTTGTAATAATACAACAGAAACTCGCTATTCTGACTGTCTTTCCTTAGGTGGCATGTGTTGGGTTGTTGAACTCGGTTGGCTTCTGCTTCTTAATGAAAAATGGAGCCGGGGGGAGGCCCCTGATTTTCGAAAAAATCGAGCTATGCTCTTCTTCAACGCTCCGCGCCTTCAAAAAATTAGTTTTGTTGCTTGCGCTTTAGTTTACGAGTTTCAACTTAACTAGCATATGTGCATTTGGGTTCTTGGCATATATCGGCTACATACTGGGCCGGCGTTTTGCAAAACAGAAGTCCTTTTACTCGGAAAATCCAGGAGTCACTAACAATCGAAGGGATCTCCAGGGTCACTTTTGGTTGTGTGGAAGGGCGTCAACTGCCAGACATTGCCACATGTCACGTGCGGAGCGTTTTCTCTGGATTTTTTTTCTATGCATTTTAGGGTTTTAGATGGGTTTTTTCCTAGTTTTTTGGCTTTTCGGTTTTCGTCTGGTTTTCCTAGGTTTTTGAGTATTTTATTTGCGAAGCACAAACCACAGTTCTGCTAGTTAGAAAAGAAGTGTGTTTCCACGAGAAGCACAGATTTGCTTCCACGAGATGCACTGTGCTTTCACGAGAAGCACAAAATTCCTTCTCCTGGAAGCACTGATTTGCTTCTGTGTGAAACACATAGATTTGCTTCCACGAGAAGCATAGTTATGCTTCCTCGAAAAAAGAAGGAAAACACAGTCTGTGCTTCTCAAAAAAGTGAAAAACAACAACCATTCTTCCAAGCTCTGGGTTTTTTTGGTTCTATTTTTGCTAATAGGTTTTTTCAGAATTTTTTATTCTTTTTTTCAGTTTCCGGTTTTTTCTGGGTTCAGGTTTTTTCGTGGAAATTAAATTTCATCAAAACCTATTAACATGAGATCTAGTTTTAAAGATCTTCGACGCGAGAAAGCCAACGATGAAAACGGTTCGTATTTGGACGCACGGTTCAAAATATTAAACGTTTTGAATAAAGGAATTTACGAAAAAGGGAAAAATCACAGGCACATGCAAATATGCCACTTGTCAGCGCCTGGGAAGATGGGGAATGACCTTTGCAAGGGGTAACCCTTAACCCAATGGTTTCAGAAACAAATCTTATCTGCCGCAACCTGCGGTAGATTGTCGACCAATCGCACAATTAACGATCGACTTGGTTCGGCCCATTACATAGATGTCACGCTCTGATTTTGGGAACCTTCTAGCAGAGGTTCCGAGTCTGGTTTTTTCGGTTTTGGGAACCTTCTAGGAGGTTCCTGAACCGCCTTTTTTCTGTTTATCTTTTCTTTTTTCATGTTTCTTTTTTTTCCTTTTCCTTTTCCTTTTTTGCATTTTTTCCTTTCTCTTCTTTTTTTCTTTTCTTTTTTCTTTTTTTCAAAAAGTGTTCTTAAATTTCAAAAAAAAATATGTTTTTCATAAATTGTATATAACTTCAAAAAAATGTTCCCCTTTTTCACAAATTCAAGAAAATATTCACTTTTTAGAAAAATGTTCGGGAATTAAAAAAATCGAGCTTTTTGGATAGTGATGATTTGGTTTCATCTTTTCTTAGGGGTATGATTTGGTTTCATCTGCATTCAACTTTTGCAAGAACAAGTCGGCCCATGCAGTGCAAACTAAAAACAGAGCGAATGTTTTCGTCTAGAGGTCCTATCCTATGCCTTAATCGACGTATTGTCGCTATAATGCTCGACGGACCGTGGACCAATAGCACAGGCTCAATCGCCCACAGGTCCGACCGTTTGAAAAAACAGGCAAACTCTAGCCCAGGAAAAAAAATATAGGCTATCATCCTTTTTATAGATATAAATACATGGTTATTTCAGAAAATGTTGACGGATTCAAAAAAGTGTTCATGGATTTTAAATAAATCTACATTATTTTTGTACAAAAATCTTCGTAATTAGAAAAATGTTCATATAAATTATTCACAAATTAAAAAGATGTTCACGAATTTAAAAGAATTTTCATTAAATTTTAAAGCTGATCACTAATTCAAAAAATACTCGGTAACTATTAAACATACACCTACTTGTAAAAATGTGGACGAATTTCGAAAAGTATTCATGGATTTCTGATGGAATTTACCAAAAGTAAAAGAATAAAAAAGTCAAAAATGAAAAGAAAACTGTCTAGTAGAAAAGAAAAACGCAGAAGTAAACAAAAAAATAAACAATTGATAGCCAGAATAAATTGACTGGACAAAATGAAAAAATATTCTAAAAACCAAAAATATAAAAATGGCATGAAAAGAAAACCGGAGACAAATGAGCTGAGCACTTTACTGTTCACCATATGACCACTATATACTAGGAAGCGGCTATGTCTTGGTTTATGCGGGACAATAGCTCGGCGAACTTATAGGGAAGCCGGTAGTGGGCCGTCCCTACAATTTGGTTCTTTCTTTCTTAGTTCTGCTTATGTAAGCACATACACTTTTCTCGAAAAAAAATTGTAAGCATATACACATGTACCTAGGAGCGACGCATTTTTTTCCCTTTTCTTTTTTACTTCTGCTTATATTTGATTTATTCTATGTACATATATTTCTAAAATCAATTTAGTACAATTTTAAAAGTGTTCAACGCACATTTAAAACATGGTCATGCAGTGTAAAAAAATCTCACAACTTTTAGATTTTTTTTATACCAATCAAAAAAATATTAGTGACATTTCGAAAATGTTTACACATTTAAAAAATAATGTGAAATTTTTAAATTTTTTTATGCACCGTAAAAAAACTTTATTTAAGTTCATAAAAAGGTTTTGTTCCGTTAAAAAAAAGGTACGTGACATTTTAAAATGTTGACATGTTCCAGGAAATATGTTTGTGACATTTTGAAAAAACGTTAATATGAAGTAAACAAAAAACATGTTTGTGTAATATAAAGATGTTTTATAAAATTCAAAAAAAGGGTCAGTGTATATTTGAAAAATATTTAATATTTGTTCGCAAAAAATGCTGAAACATGTATTCGAAAAAATGTTCAACATGTATTTGGAAAATGTTCAACATGTATCAAAAAAATGTTACACGTGTATACAAAAAATGTATAACATGTATTAAAAAATTCAATATGTATTTGAAAAATAAGAAAATAAAAAATAAACAAAAAAGCATGAATAAAAAAAACCAATGAAAACCGCAATAAACACAGAAAAGAATTAGTGTGGAACCTTCCCAAAACCGGTGGATAGTTCCACGAATCGGTGCAGAACCTTCGCAATACCGCTCCTATATGTGTTAATTGGGTCGACCCATCCTACCACTCGCCTACTGCATTGATAAAGTTGGGCGAGAATTCTCAAAAAAAAAAAAAAAAAACTGGCGAGGTATAGCTCCCAAGACTATTCTACACATAAGATTTTCCATTTTTGCCGGAGTATGGGTCAACTTATCTTTGCGTCAAAGACAGTTCTTTGGGCTCTTCTAGATTCTACTTTGTCTCAAAAAAAATTATCTAGATTCTTCTAACCAGGCCGGGCCTATTTCATTCAGTGTGGGCTGAGGCGTACTGAGCACTGAAATCATCAATAGGTTCTCGGCAAAAAAAAGAGGCAAAACTAATTTAAACGGATTCTCAAAAAAGAAATAAACTAAGTTGAACGAATAATCACTTCACTTGGGCAGGCACATGGCAGCCGTGTCCACTGCATGCTTCTTTTTTTGTCACTGTGTGTTTGGTTTCGATCGAGCTGTTAGATAGATCGATGATTCTCTGTTGAGCAGAAGGACCCCATGAAATCTCTGCAGCTTTAATCCCGGCCATGTATTGAGATCTTGGAGTATTCCAGGCTCTCAGTGCAGCGTTATTGTACACAAGAAGACTGAACTCCCGCAGAAAGATACAAAAAATACCATGAGATGGCTGATGTCTTCTTGTTCTTGGTCCGGCCCTAGGCGCAAACAAATTGGCAGCGTTGCTGCTACATACTACGAATCTAGTGGAAGATGGCGCTGGAAGGAAGACAAAAACCTACGGATCTCGAGCGTGCAATAATGCTTCTTGCTTCGTCATAATGGTACTGCTCCTGAACGCACTCAGGCATGAGACAAATCTGGCGATTCCAAAACTTCAAGTACTCCCCTCATCTCCTGCTCCTTTTCAGTGCATGATGACAAGCATGATGCCAAGGATTGCCTCCTAGTTACTCAGCTCGGCAAGTAATTAACATGACTACTAATTTGCTATGCTACGGTGGCTCATTCATGGTGCCTGTGATCATAGGTGCCAAAGCCAAGTGAATAGACTTGGGGGCTCCCTCTAGGAGCACTATTGGTTTACACTGGTTTACGTATGCGACGCGCTCGTGACATGGCGAACGCGATGGCGCATCAGATCGACTGGTTTAACGCGCCTTGGATTTGTGTAAGCGTCGCTGTTATCCTCCGGCTAAGTTGGTAGGTAGGCACGTTCTTGCACGGCCTCGCTTCTCCGCTCGATCGAGAGATATCGGGAAAATGGCCATCAGAGTCAAACCCAGCACATGCATCTGGTGCATGCATGTTAAATCAGAATTAGGAAATGATTGGGCACTCCTCCTTTTGCGGTTTGGAACGCGAATGATTCCGTAAAATGCGGTTCAGCTCTAGGTCAAATCTCGAAAATTCGGCTTATCATGGACGAAAAACCTACTTCTACCCCTCATCCTACACGCTCTTCAGCTGTCAATATCATCCTTCCCTTAAAAAAAAGAAGAAGAAAACAGTCAACATCATCCTGAATTGTGCGAGCGATTAAATAGAGAAATAGTCTTTCATCCCGCTTTATAGGTCAACAAAACATGGCTGCACAATACAATTGTGCGAGTAATTCCTCCGGCTGATACATACTGTATTATGTATGCGTAATTGAGTTCTTTATTGTGGTCATCTCTCGACCGGGCAATGCTGCAAAGTTTCTATGAATCATGGGAGTTCGATTCATCAAATATTAGTACTACCTCTGTAAAAAAATATAAGAGCGTTTAGATCACTACTACGGAGGGAGTTTTCTAGTGAACAGTATTGTCATAAAATCGTTCAGTTTATTGCTTAAGCAGCCATGAAAAAGTTGCATGCAATACATCAACCTTAGCTTAGCTAGTTAGACTAGCTCTTCTGTCTCCGTTCATGAGGTTAACGGCGCGTACAGATCGTGCACATACATTTATCATCAACACATTGGCCGCCTCCTGGGAGTTTCTATTACATGTAAAGAATGCTTCCATCGTGTGCGATAATGTTTCACCTCCCATGGCGAGTGCTTCCTAACTTTGCTCCTATAATGCTTCTTTAGTATAGTACTTTGCTAGTCCGTACTCCTATAATGCTTCGATAGTAATCCTACGATATTTTGGCTATCATTGTAATGTGCTTCCTATTCTCTTCCGTTGCAAATTCTAATATATAAGGGCATCTCCAACGGCAACCCGCAAATTTTCTCCCACATCCGTCCCCGGACAGGGGAGGGGGGGGGGGGGGGGGGCAGTCCGCGGACACGGATGTGAGAGGCCGCCATCCAACACTAGTGGCATACATCCGGCCTCTTTTTTTTTTAAGTCCGCACGATCAAATAACCGCATACATAGATTGCAGACGTTCAAATAGCCGCATACATAGATTGCAGACGTTCAAATAGCCGCATGCAGCACTAGTTCAAATTTAAAAAAAGTTCAAATATTACATCCCAACATTGTTGTCTCCTTTAACTGCCCACTGATGCTCAATCAGATTCTCCTTCAGCTGCTCGTGAGTTGGTCGATGCCGAGTTTGTTGATGCATTTGAATAAACTCTTCAAATGTGGCCGGATTCTGATCTGAAAGTTGGATAGGATCACCCATGTTCTCAAATTCTAGAGCTGCGACAGCATCGTCACCCTCATCCTCGACGATCATGTTGTGCATGATCACACAACATGTCATCACCTCCCAGAAGGTCTCTGGATCCCATTGTTTAGCAGGTCCACGAACAACTGCAAAACGGGCCTGCAGAACTCCAAATGCCCTCTCGACATCCTTTCTAGCCGCTTCTTGTCTTTGGGCAAAGTGAGCCTTTTTCTGGCCAACTGGGTTAGAGATGGTGCTGACAAAGATAGCTCACGGAGGATAGATACCATCAACCAGATAGTAGCCCATGTTGTACTCATGTCTATTGACAGTATGGTGGCAAGGAGGAGCTTTTCCTTCAGTCAGCCTCGCAAACAATGTTGATCGCTGCAGCACATTGATGTCAGTGTGAGACCCGGGCATGCCAAAGAAAGCATGCCAAATCCAAAGATCCTGTGATGCAACTGCTTCAAGAATGATGGTGGGCTTCTTAACATGACCCTGATATTGCCCTTGTAAAGCCTTCGGGCAGTTCTTCCATTTCCAATGCATGCAGTCAAGAGATCCAAGCAAACTTGGCCACCCTCTTGCTTCTGAGATTGCCAAGAGCCTCTCGGTGTCTGCCACAGTTGGTTCTCTCAGGTGCTGAGGTCCGAACACCTCGACCACGGCAATTGCAAACCTGACCATCGCATCTCCGCACGTGCTCTTAGACATCCGTAGGTACTCGTCCCACGAATCAACAGTCATGCCATATGCTAGCATCCAGAGTGCGGTCGTACACTTCTGGTAACCAGAGAACCCAATCGTTCCCACGACGTCCTCTTCAAGACGAAGTAATCATCATAGAACCGGACGCCATGGTACAAACAATTGAAGACAATCTTGCGCATCCGAAAACACCGGCGAAAATGGTCAGCGAAGAGTGCATCCGGGGCAAAGTAGTCGGCCATTAGTGTCAATGGCCGCGTGCCCTGTTGCGGTTGAGTACTCGATGACCCTTGATCGAGCCCTTCAAATTGAGAACATGCTCCTCCGCACGCTCTGCGTCTTCAAGGACCGCCATCATCATCGCCGTCTCATCCGAGTACTCCTCCTCGTCAGACGAGCCGTCGGATGACTCAACATAGTGCACGTATATCTACTCCAAATCGGAATCCATTGCTAGAAAGAAGAAGAGAAAACTGTTTTTAGCTCCGGCAATTCATCGAACGGTTGTCGGGCATGGCGAGTATAGCACTAGTTCAAAGGTACCTAGCGGGGCGGTCGGAGGACAGGGGTTGAACGGCGACGGAGGAGAAGCGGGGTGGAGCCCGACTAGAACGCTGGAGGTGACGGAGACGTAGAGTTCCGGCAGGGGTGTGGCGTGGCGGCTGGGGTGGTGGAGCGACAGCGAAGGCAAGAGAGAAAGAAGGAAGGAGAGAAAATGGGGAGGATGGAGGCGCGGGGTCCGGGAAGGGTTTTGGGTGGGCCGGGGGTGTCGGAGTCCTACGTGTCTGGTGTACGGACTCCCGCAAACCTCCCCCACGTTTGTCTCCGATTTGTGGGAGAAAACGCGTCCGGACCGCGCCGCGGACCGATACAGGCCCGCGTTGGATGGCTTCCGCGGTCCGGACGGATGCGGGCGGTTTGCGGGTCCGCCTTGGAGATGCCCTAAGGAAGCAATGTTTGATGCACAATCTTTGTATGTAGGAAGCAATGTTGCACAATGTCATGAGCAATAGTAGAGGTGGCGACATTCGCTTCGTTTAGGGCTTCTCTGCGGCCATAGAGGGTCGACATTTTGATGAGGACGACGACGACGAGGTGGATGCTAGGGGCAATAGTGGCAATGGCGAGGATGTCGACCAACAACGGGGACAAGGAACACAAATGGGAGGTGTCTTAGTCATCTTTCTCAATTAACGGTTCTCTCCTTCAACGCCCCCGCCAACGTCAGCGGCTTCTTCAACACCTTCGTCGGGTTCACCCTCCAACAACGGCATCCCCCTCTTCCATCAACGACTATGCCCTCAATGCTAATCCCGAATTAAAGCAGTATCGATACAATCAGGAAACAAATAACATGAATATGTGCATATGTGTTGGTCTCACTAGTGCAGAATCGGCCTATAGTGCCGGTTCGTAAAGGCCTTTAGTCCCGGTTCAGGAATCGGCACTAAAGGGTGGGGACTAAAGGCCCACCACCCTTTAGTCCCGGTTCAACACGGCCCGGGACCAAAGGCCCACCACGTGCACGAGCCGGCGCCGGGGGCTGGGGGACCTTTAGTCCCGGTTGGTAACACCAACTGGGACTAAAAGTATTTCATTTAATTCTGGGTTTATGAATTATGGTTTATTTTTCCTTTTAATTTTGTGTTTTCCATTTAATTCTTTTTCATTTCAAACATATTTTATGCTACTACATACTATACACGTTATGCATATATATATAAATAGAATTTCTCGTAGAACCGATCATATATATATCATCGAATTTCTCATACGACCATTCACATACACACATATATATACAATTTGGTATATACGATTTCTCCTACAATTTGCGGATCATTACATGCAGGCATTACAGCTTGTAATGGTATTCTCCTTTGGGATCTATGACCTGGTCGAGCAAAAATCCCGCTATTTCCTCTTGAATTGCTCGTATGCGATCCGTTGGTAGGAGCTTGCCCCGCATCTCCCACGGCTTTAAAGAAGGAGATCAAGATGAATATATTAGTTGAGTGTATATATATTAGATCATGATAAAAAAATTGTGGATAGTGTTCTGGCAAACGTACCCAAAGTTGTCTTTCAGATTTTTCCATTTCGGACGTCATCATGCAAATGGTCTCGCAAACGTAGTATGCGCATAAATTATTCCCCAGCGCCTGGCTCAGCCATTTTACGAGAATAAAATTCAATCAGATAATAATTAATCAAGCATGATAATGGTATTGAAACTAGAATTAATCAAGCTAGCTAGTACTCCCTCCGTCCGAAAAAGCTTGTCCCAAGCTTGTGCCTCAAATGGATGTATCTAGCACTAACTTGGTGCTAGATACATCCATTTGAGAGACAAGCTTTTTCGGACAGAGGGAGTACTACTTAATTACCTTGGGTCGCACCCATTTCAGCTGTTGTTTCCATTCGCCGGGGACCTCTTTGATGAACTTTTGCCAAGCCCTGCCCGCCGGCAAAGAAAATGAATAAAGGAGTTATTAATTAGTTGATATCAGGAAATGAACTAAAGAGGCCGACATAGTGCGATAATGATTGAAATTACCTATCGACCATCCCCCTCACGATTTCGTATTCGGATGGGTCTTTATATAGTGAGTCCAGTACTTGAACTTTTCCCTTGTCAACTTCAATGATTAACAAGATCCAGTGGAAACTGCATGCGCACATGCTTGTATAATTAAGTGGGCATGTGCATAACTCATCAACTACACTTATTAACATCTAGTAAGCAAAAATAGAATTTGTAGTACAAGATATAATAACACTCACCCGAAGTTGTAAGGAAGTAGTATTTCTGGTTGGGTGTTTAGTCGCTTCAAAAACTCTAGCAAGCTAATCTCTGTGTCTTCTCTCGACCATTCAATTGACCATGTCTTTTGATTAATCATATTTGGGTCAATGAACCCAATGCCATAGCGTCCAGCTTTTTTCATTTCATACATCTTCATTCTGCATAATACCACAGAAAAGAATATAGTGAGGATAATTACAGGTAATGAACGAGCACAACTAGCTAGAGACTTAAATTACAGAAAGAAATCACTTACAGACAATAGCAACTGACGATAGATTTGTCGAGTGCGTCTTGATTGAATAACTGAAACATCTCTTCAAACTCAACCCACAAATCTTTTGCATGGAAGTAATGCTCTTCCTTGACTTTCACCATGAGGGACTCTCGATCGGTCTTTGCTGCTTCTATCATGTACCACTTATGCAAATTGTACATTCTCGTTGGTAGAAGCGGGACCTGCTCAGGCTTGACCAGAGGTTGGCCGCGGACATATTTCCATCTTAGTTCCTCCTCTTTAAACACGGGGAGTTCCTCGGTGCCTAGGAGTTGTTCAACAGTGAGACCGGCCTCTTTAGCCTGCCTTTTATGATCGTCGGTTATTACCAGCTGATGGGCGGTACTCACATGTGTTTGTATAATGAGCGGGGGGATCGATTGCACTGCCTGTTCTCCCAGCTGGGGAACAGTTTTCCCACTTTTTTTGCCAACTGCTTGGCTCGAGCTCGACTCCTTCTTTTGTTGTGCCTGATATAACTTCTTGATACAACGCTCATAGTCTGAGTCCGTATGCTTGACAGCCGGTTGAGCATTATCAATAAAGTGTTGTATGACATCCTCACGTACTTTCTCCTTTGGCGGCGGGGGCGGTTTCGGTCCAAAATGGGCCTTCAATTGGGCAGCCACTTCGGCTGTGGTTTCCTCCTCAGTCAGGTGGTAAGGCAATTTCGGAAGAGGCTTGAGGCTTGGACCATATTTGTATTTCTTGCCTGTTGTACCGCTAGCCGCCGTAGCTGCGGCGCCTCTCTTCTGCTGTTGCCTAGGCGGCGGAGCCCGCTGAGACGGCGGAGACGGCTGACGCGGTGCCGGACTTGGAGGAGGAGGAGTCGGCTGACGCGGTGCCGGCGGAGACGGCTGACGCGGTGCCAGGCTTGGAGGAGGAGGAGAAGGCTGACACGGTGCCGGCGGAGGAGTCGACTGACGCGGCGGCGGACTTGGAGGAGCAGGAGTCGGCTGACGAGGTGGCGGGCTTGTTGCAGCAGGAGTCGGTGGCCTTGGAAAGACGATGCAATCCTTTTTCCATAGAATGATACGATGTATGGCCTCTCCCAGTGTGCTCTCCTCGTCACCTCCAGGAATGTCAAGTTGTAGCTCGTAATATCCTGACATCACTTCATCAACCCCGACACGAGCATAGCCAGCTGGAATCGGATTGCAATGGAAGGTTGCTTCAGGGGGATTTGTTAAAGCATAGCCGTCCGCCACCTTCATGGATAGGTTCTTCACTTTCATGTGTAGCTCACAAGTAGTCCTATCTTTGATATCATCCACAGGGTATGTAGCCAGCAGTGCATCATCGACCGGGGTGGAACCCACGCTGCTTCTCAGCATAGATGGGACGGTGCTATCCAATGCTGGATCGATCTGCTCCTGCTGCCGCTGAGACGCCCTTTCCTGGCTAAGTGAGTCGATCTGCTCCTGCTGCCGCGTGAAAGCGCGTTCCAACTCCAAGTACCTAGAGTATAGGCCTTCAAGGCGGAGTGCTTCCTCCTTCCTCTTCTCCTCCTCCAACTTCCTCTTCTGCTCCTCCTGCTGCTTCTTTCTTGCATGGCTTCTGTAATCGGCGTTCCAATCCGCAAACCCCTCAAACCACGGAACAACGCCTTTGCCTCGTGTTCTTCCCGGGTGTTCAGGATTCTTCAGGGCGCGCGTAAGCTCGTCGTTCTCTCTGTTGGGCGTGAACACCCCCGTTCGAGCTTCTTCTATTGCAACAAGTAAGTCGTCCTGAGCTTTTTTAAGACTTGCCCGCTCCATAATCAGCCCTGTCTCTGGGTCCAACTTCCCCCCATGCGCATAAAACCAAGTCCTGCACCTGGGGGGGCCAGTCCAATGTAACTGGAGTGACCCCTGCATCCATCATCTTTTGCTCAGCGAGATCCCACTTAGGCAGGGCCACCTGGTAGCCACCTGGCCCCAGAGTATGGTGCCACTTCTTTTTCGGAGCATTAATCTTGTTTTGTCTCGACCGTTCCTGAGCTAGTTTTGATTCCTTGAACTTCACGAAATCGTCCCAGTGATCTTTTGCCTTCTCCAGTGTTCCATTGAATTCTGGAGTCTGCTTTCCTGCTCTGACGTACGCGGCCCATATATTTTTCTTGTGGTTGTTGAATGCTATCGCCATCTTCTTAAGAGCACTCTTCTTGACTTTCGCCAGATCTGCATCTGTCAAATGATCTGGTAGGTGAAATGTGACATGAGCGATTCCCAAAGCAGATCTTTCGCTCTTTCGTCGACAAAAGTAACTCCTGGATCTCCCTTTGCTGGCTTTTTCCATTCTTGAACGGAGATCGGGATTTGGTCCCTGACAATAACTCCGCATTGACGAGTGAACTTGGTCGCATTCTTCTTAGGTTCAAGCGGTTCGCCATTTGATTTGATGGCATCGATGTTGTACTTTACGCCAGCCTGCAACCTTTTGGCCGGGCCTCGAACTGCCCTGCCGCTTGTAGAAGATTTGCTCGATCCGGAGGGCTAAAAGAAGAAAGATCGATTCGTTAATATATACAAATCAATTAATACATGTAATGATCACCGGATGGCTTATATAATAAATATACCTCTAGCTCGCCGGTCTTTGTTATTTGAAGAACATTTCCTTCGTCATCATTGTTGTTGCCTTCATCTATTCGTTCGTCTTCATAAAACATCATACCCTCACCCGAAGGGTTCAGATATTGCGAGCCGTCATCATGATCATCTGGGCTCGGGGAGCGTATGATGTCGAACAGAGCCTCTTCTCCTTCTCTGTCGGTATTGTCCATAGCTTTTATTTAACTAATCCAGAAGAAAGATAAAACAATTTAGTATTCAAATTAGAATGCATGCAATCAATAAGGAAAAACTGAATCATAGTAGATAATATGCATCTCGAATAATCCAGATAATATGCATCATCGAATATAATCTCGAATACATCGTCTCGAATATTATCGAATAATATAATCTCGAATACATCGTCTCAAATATAATCTCGAATACATCTCGATTATTATCACTAATACATCTCGAATATTATCATATATATATAACATCACTAGCTAATACAGATCGAATATTATCAAAGAATCTAGTTCACTCGCGATTCCTGAGGCGCGGGCGGTGGACACCCAAAGAGAAGGAACCATCACAGGATCATAGCTCGGGTGAGATCCCTGAAGAACCTGCCAGGTATTGGAGAACCTGACGTCCAACGCATCCATGTAGCGACGGACGTGCTCGTCCTCCTCCCTGACACGGCGACGTACCACCTCCGGCGGGGCCGGCTGCCTCCGCACTGAAAGTGGCCCACGCGAACGCCACCAAAGAAGCTCCGTGTCGACGACGAGACCCGGGGCCGGGTTCCTCACCAAGCTGCGCGCCCCTGAAGGTAGCACCTCCCAGTGCCAGCCCGGCGGAGCCCAGTCCCGAACGTGGCGCCTCTGAAGCAGGACGTCATCGCGAACGAGTCGACGACGAGGATGCGGGCCGGGCATCGTTGACGTCGAGAACAAATTCTATGCAAATTTAACATTTTTTAAATGCTTGATTGTGATTTTTGTAATTCTTTTTCACTTGATTTTGCAAATACATAACAAACTTTTGCAAATACAACATTAAAATATGCAACTTTTTTATATGCAAATTTTTTCTATGCTTGGTCAAAATTCCTCAAATGTTTTCTATACATTGTATACATAGATATACTAATTGCTATACATTGGATCAAATGTCAAAATTCCTCAACTTTTTTCTATACATTGTATACATACATATATATATACTAATTTCTATACATTGGATCAAAATGTCAAAATTCCTCAAATGTCAAAATTCCTCAAAATTTCTATACATACATTATACTAATTAATTCCTCAAATGTCAAAATTCCTCAACTTTTTTCTATACATCTAATCATCTAGTGAAAAAAAAATGTCAAAATTCTTCTGAAAAATGTCAAAATTGCTATACATATATACTAAAACATACAAAAATACATATAAATCATCTAACTTAAGAAATGTGTGTGTGTGTGTGTGTGTGTGTTCATGCATGTGTGTGTGTGGGGGGGGGGGGGCTCTCGAGGAGGGGCGGCCATGGCGGCAGGGGGCGAGGGAGAGGGGGGAGAGGGAGGAAAGGAGCTCACAGCGGGGCGACGGCGAGGCAAGGCGAGTCGGGGGCGGCGACGGCGTCGGGGCAGGCGGCGCGGCGAGGAGCTCGGGGAGGAGCGGGCGCGGGCGGCGTCGCGGGCGGCGTCGGGGCTCGGGGAGGAGGGCGCGTCCGGCGTCAGGGATCGGCGAGGAGGCGCGGGCGGCGACGAGCTCCGGCGTCGGGGGAGGCGAGACGGCGTCGGGGCAGGCGCGTACGGCGGCAGCCTGGCGGCGCGGCGATCTCCTCTGTAGTGTGGTCGAAGAAGCAGAGAACTGCACAAAAATTTTAAGTGTTGTATATATATGCGGAGACCTTTAGTCCCGGTTGGAGCCACCAACCGGGACTAAAGGGGTGGTTTTGGCCAGGCAGAGCGGCGGGAAGCCAGACCTTTAGTCGCGGTTGGTGGCTCCAACCGCGACTAAAGACCCCCCCCCTTTAGTCGCGGTTGGAGCCACCAACCGCGACTAAAGGTTGTGCTCGCGCAGGCGCGGTGCAGGGAAAAGTTTAGTCCTACCTCGCTTGGCGAGAAGCGCCAGCACCAGTTTATAAGCCCCGCCGCAGCCACTCCATCAAGCTCCTCTCTAAGCAGGCCTTTGTGGGCCTATTGAACCTGTGCTGCCCTGTTGGGCTTACTGGGCCTTGCGGGCCTGCATCCTAGCCCAACTACAGGTTGGGTTTCTAGTCGTATGCAGGCCGTGGGGCCCAGTAGGCGGGCTTTTTTTAATTTTTTTTTGTTTTCTGCTTTATTTATTTTCTTTTGTTTCTGAGTTGTTTTTTGCTTTATTTAGAGTTTCTTTGTGAATCTTTTTTGCTTTAGGTCACAAAAAATTATAAACTTTCTGTTAGTGCCATTAGTTTTCAAATTTGAATAGTTTAAATTTGAATTATTTGAAATTTGTGTGAATCACTAGTTTTTGAATAACTTTACTTTAAAAATAGATTTTTCAGTGATTCTTTTTTCTGCTGTTAATATTAGTGTGTTTTATCATTATATTCAATTTGGTAATTCTTAGGTTATTTTAAAAAATGAAATGCCTTTGTAACAGATGGGTTTTCGTCCGAAACCCTGATACTTCGAAAGAGATTGTCCATTTTGTACACGAAGTGCATCCAGTTTTTGCCGTAACCCTCTCAACTTTTTAGCACATGCTATGTGGGTGAAATGATGATACCATGCCAACTTTCAACCTTTTCAAAGTTCATTTGTAGTGCTTTTCAATTTCAGGGTCATTTAGCTCAAAAAAATCAGTAAATGCATGAAAAATAGCAAATGAAGTTAGAAAGGGTTGAAAATTGATGACGTGGCTTTGAATGGTGCATACTGAACGCACAAAAAGTTTGGAGTTGAAATAAGTTTAAAAAAAATGAAATGCCTTTGTAACAGATGAGTTTTTGTCCGAAAGCCTGATACTTCGAATGAGATTGTCCATTTTGTACATGAAGTGCATCCAGTTTTTGCCGTAACCCTCTCAACTTTTTAGCACATGCTATGTGGGTGAAATGATGATACCATGCCAACTTTCAACCTTTTCAGAGTTCATTTGTAGTGCTTTTCAATTTCAGGGTCATTTAGCTAAAAAAAATCAGTAAATGCATGAAAAATAGCAAATGAAGTCAGAAAGGGTTGAAAATTGATGACGTGGCTTTGAATGGTGCATACTGAACGCACAAAAAGTCTGGAGTTGAAATAAGTTTAAAAAAATGAAATGCCTTTGTAACAGATGAGTTTTCGTCCGAAAGCCTGATACTTCGAAAGAGATTGTCCATTTTGTACACGAAGTGCATCCAGTTCTTCGCGTTTCAAATGCCAAAACACATAAGTACCCTAACTATTACAAAGATTCCCTCCGGTTTGTCCGAAGTGGGACTTTCCAGATATATAAGTCCGGAAACTCACTAGAGAAGAAAGTGATGACAGTGAAGCCGGTCACATCCCAGAGTGGGAACTTTGGGTATAAAACTTTTTCTTCGCGTGTGTCCCTTTGCGCCGTAACCATGGACAATCTTCATCGTTTAACTGGATGCTCGGGTCAATATTCACTGTGAAGGGAGCAATTTCATGAAACTTTTCATAATCTTCTGACATGTCTGTCTTGTCCTCCACTCCCACGATGTTTCTTTTCCCTGAAAGAACTATGTGGCGCTTTGGCTCATCATATGATGTATTCGCTTCCTTATCTTTTCTTTTTCTCAGCTTGGTAGACATGTCCTTCACATAGAAAACCTGCGCCACATCATTGGCTAGGACGAATGGTTCGTCTGCGTACCCAAGATTGTTGAGATCCACTGTTGTCATTCCGTACTGCGGGTCTTCCTTTACCCCGCCTCCTGTCAGATTGACCCATTTGCACCGAAACAAAGGGACCTTCAAACCACGTCCATAGTCAAGTTCCCATATCTCCTCTATGTAACCATAATATGTGTCCTTTGGCCTATTGGTGTTTGCTGCATCAAAGCGGACACCACTGTTTTGGTTGGTGCTCTTTTTATCTTGGGCGATCGTGTAAAATGTATTCCCATTTATCTCGTACCCTTTGAAAGTCAATATAGTCGAAGATGGTAACTTGGACAGCAAGTACAGCTCATCTGCAACAGTGTCGTCATGCATGAGACGTGTCTGCAACCAACCGGCGAAAGTCCCCGTTTGTTCATGTGTAATCCAGTCGTCAGACTGCTCCGGGTGTTTGGAGCGTAGAATATTCTTGTGTTCCTCGATATACGGAGCCACCAAGGCGGAACTTTGTAGAACTGTGTAGTGTGCTTGCGCCCAAGAATGCCCGTCATGGCATATTACTGAATTCTTTCCTAGCGTGCCTTTTCCACCCAGTCTGCCCTCATGCCGCGATTCAGGAACACCAATCGGCTTAAGGTCAGGAATAAAGTCAACACAAAACTCAATGACCTCCTCTGTTTCATGGCCCTTGGAGATGCTTCCTTCTAGCCTAGCACGGTTATGAACATATTTCTTTAAGACTCCCATGAACCTCTCAAAGGGGAACATATTGTGTAGAAATACAGGACCCAGAATGGCAATCTCTTCGACTAGGTAAACTAGGACGTGCGTCATGATATTGAAGAAGGATGGTGGGAACACCAACTCGAAACTGACAAGACATTGCACCAAATCATTCTCTAACCTTGGTATGATTTCTGGATCGATTACCTTCTGAGAGATTGCATTGAGGAATGCACATAGCTTCACAATGGCTAATCGAACGTTTTCCGGTAGAAGCCCCCTCAATGCAACCGGAAGCAGTTGCGTCATAATCACGTGGCAGTCATGAGACTTTAGGTTCTGGAACTTTTTCTCTGTCATATTTATTATTCCCTTTATATTCGACGAGAAGCCAGACGGGACCTTCATACTGAGTAGGCATTCGAAGAAGATTTCCTTCTCTTCTTTGGTAAGAGCGTAGCTGGCATGACCCTGATACTGCTTTGGATCCATGCCGTCTTTTCCGTGCATACGTTGCTGGTCCTCCCGTGCCTCCGGTGTATCTTTTGTCTTCCCATACACGCCCAAGAAGCCTAGCAAGTTCACGCAAAGATTCTTCGTCACGTGCATCACGTCGATTGCAGAGCGGACCTCTAGGTCTTTCCAATAGGGTAGGTCCCAAAATATAGATTTCTTCTTCCACATGGGTGCGCGTCCGTCAGCGTCATTCGGAACAGATTGTCCGCCAGGACCCTTTCCAAAGATTACTTTTAAATCCTTGACCATATCAAGTATATCATCACCAGTACGGTGGCGAGGCTTCTTCCGGTGATCTGCCTCACCTTTGAAATGCTTGCCTTTCTTTCTTACGGGATGCCTGCTCGAAAGAAATCGACGATGTCCCAGGTACACATTCTTCTTACATTTATCCAAATATATAATGTCGGTATCATCTAAACAGTGCGTGCATGCGTGGTATCCCTTGTTTGTCTGTCCTGAAAGGTTACTGAGAGCAGGCCAATCATTGATGGTTACAAACAGCAACGCTCGCAGGTCAAATTTCTGGTGTTTGTGCTCATCCCACGCACGTACACCTTCTATACTCCACAGCTCTAAAAGTTCTTCAACTAATGGCCTTAGGTACACGTCAATGTCATTGCCGGGTTGCTTGGGGCCTTGGATGAGCACTGGCATCATAATGAACTTCCGCTTCATGCACAACCAAGGAGGAAGGTTATAGATACATAGAGTCACAGGCCATGTGCTATGATTGCTGCTCTGCTCCCCAAAAGGATTAATGCCATCTGCACTTAAACCAAACCATACGTTCCTTGCGTCATCTGCAAAGTCCTTCCACTTTCTCTCGATTTTTCTCCACTGCGATCCGTCAGCGGGTACTCTCAACTTCCCGTCTTTCTTACGGTCTTCTTTGTGCCATCGCATCAACTTGGCATGCTCTTTGTTTTGGAACAAACGTTTCAACCGTGGTATTATAGGAGCATACTACATCACCTTGGCAGGAATCTTCTTCCTGGGGCGCTCGCCCTCAACATCACCAGGGTCATCGTGGCTGATCTTATAGCGCAATGCACCGCATAATGGGCATGCATTCAAATCCTCGTACTCACCGCGGTAGAGGATGCAGTCATTAGGGCATGCATGTATCTTCTGCACCTCTAATCCTAGAGGGCAGACAGCCTTCTTTGCTTCGTACGTACTGTCAGGCAATTCGTTGTCCTTTGGAAGCTTCTTCTTTAACATTATCAGCAACTTTTCAAATCCCTTGTCAGATACACCATTCTATGCCTTCCATTGCAGCAATTCCAGTGTGGTACCCAGCTTTTTCTTGTCATCTTCGCAATTTGGGTACAATAATTTCTTGTGATCCTCTAACATGCGCTGCAACTTCAGCTTCTCCTTTTCACTTGCGCAGTTTCTCTTTGCATCGGCAATGGCCCGACCAAGATCATCAGCGGGCTCATCTGATGCCTCTTCTTCAGCTTCTTCCCGCATTGCCGGCTCAGCTTCTTCCCCCATTGTTGTACCATCGTATTCAGGGAACCCATGGCCAGGATAGCTGTCGTCATCCTCTTCTTCTTCATTCTCTTCCATTAGGACCCCTCTTTCTCCGTGCTTGGTCCAACAGTTATAGCCGGACATGAAACCGGACTCAAACAGGTGGACATGAATGGTTCTTGAGTTAGAGTCATTTCGATCATTCTTACAGCCAGCACATGGACAATACATAAAACCATCCGCCCGCTTGTTTGCCTCAGCCGCAACCAGAAAAGTACGCACGCCATTAATGAACTGGGGAGAGCATCGGTCATCGTACATCCATTGTCGGCTCATCTTCATTACACAACACCGAAAAGACCAAATTAATACAAGTTCATACATAAAGTTCATACACACGTGTTCTCATAAAACAACATACAAACTCTCTAGCTAAAGCATTTAAATGCAACAATAAATGCGATCAAGATCGCAACTAAGGTAACAATTGATCCAACAACATAGTGATACCAAGCCTCACTATCAATGGCATATTTTTTAAATTTTCTAATCTTCAAGCGCATTGCATCCATCTTGATCTTGTGATCATCGACGACATCGGCAACATACAACTCCAGTTTCATCTTCTCTTCTTCAATTCTTTTCAATTTTTCTTTCAAATACTCATTTTCTTTTTCAACTAAATTTAACTTCTCGACAAGAGGGTCGGTTGCAATTTCCGGTTCACATACCTCCTAGATAAAAATATCTATGTCAACTTGATGGGCATAATTGTCATAAACACGAAATGCAACAAATAGTTATAAAAGAGAATATACCACATCCGAATCATAAACCGGACGAGGGCCCACGGGGACGGATATCAAAACCATGCCACTATGTATAACAAACAACGTACGGGTAAGAAAATTATACAAGTAACTATCTAAATCACACAAACATGATTTTCTTTTTATAAAAAGGATAAGAACAAGAGGCTCACCAAGGTGGTGCCGGCGACGGGACGGTGCGGGCGATCGACGGTGGTTAGGACGGGGACGGGAAGGCACTAAGTAAACCACACCTACACATCCAAACTAAGAAGTTAATTTGAGCTCAAATTGCATATAAATCAAATAAACTACCACATATAAATACTCCCAAACTAAAACCCACAAATCACTATACTTATAGAACATTGCAAGAGCTAATCTAGCAATGAGAGATGAAAGGACAAAGTTGCTAACCTTTGTGAACACTTGGATGGATGGGGTGCCTCCAAATCTTGACAAATTTTGGCAAAAATGGAGGATGAGCTCGAGGAAGAGGGGAAGAACAGAGAGGAGAGTAAAGGGGAAGAACAGAGAGCTAGGGCTGGACGAAGGGTTTATATAGGAGCATCTTTAGTCCCGGTTCGTTACACAAACCGGGACTAAAGGTGCCACCACCCCTTTAGTCCCGGTTCGTGTCACGAACCGGTACTAGAGGTTCAACACGAACCGGGACTAATGATGCCCGCCCCCCTAGCCGTTGGAACCGGGACTAATGGTCACATTAGTACCGGTCCGATTCCAAACCGGGACTAATGGGGCTCACGTAAAGTCCTTTTTCTACTAGTGTCTACTATTGAAGAATGCAGTGAAACTAAAGGAAACATTTTTTTTTGTTGACGGAGCACTGAATGATAACCTATGAAGCTTTGCAAAATTCTGTAGGAAGGAAGTAACTTTGAACATAACATATTAAGCATGTACGTACAAAGAAAATGAAGCATGCAATGACAATGGTTGCAACAATAATTCAAAGCATGGAAGCATATGCGAATGAACATTGAAATATTGCTACTAGAGAATTTGAATCAATGGTGACATATGACCTCTCTAAAACACAAAAATAGAATCATTTTTAATTTAAATCATGGAAATATGATCTATTGATTTTGTTGGTACCAAAGCAATACAATGGTGACATATGACCTCTCTCACAATGATTTTGTTTGCTCTAGTTTGGTTCAGTAGTTGCTTCCTTGTTGGTGTGTGACAGACCCAGTTTCAAATAGACTGATGTATTTCCGTTAGTTGCAAAATTAATGGAAAGGGGTGTGAGCCCGGTTGGAAAAAAATAAATTATGTATGAAATAACTGAATTGCTAGTAATACATGGAAGCATGTTAAACAAAAAAATAAAGGAAGCCCACCACGTGGTAGTGTTGGGACAATTTCTTTTACTATAAATTACGAAGCGTGGTTATAGCATTGGAAGCATGACTTCGAAATAAGGATGCAATTATGAAGCATGGTTTGCTATGTTAGAAGCAGAAATATCGACGGTTTATTGGGAAATCAATGGCATGCATCACCAGACTGAAAATTGCTAAGATATGGAAGCTGGTGCATGCAAAGTACAGATCGTGCATGCTTCAAGGAGCAGTTTTTTTTAGCTGTTAGAGCAAGTACAATAAAGTAGCGCGGGCTATAAGAGGTGACACATCAGATTTTTTTTCCTAGTTGAAAGAGAGAGGAGAGGAGAGAAACATCCGGCTGTAGCATGAGCTCCAACAATCATTGTGTGAAAAAGAGATACGCCATATATTAATGCCATAACATACTAGTATGACTAACTATTATATGAGTAAGCTATTAGTTTTTTTTTTTGAAACGAGGCAAAAGATTTGCCATTTTCATTGATTAAGAAGAAGAGAGTTGCCCGGTTAATTAGAGGAAAACCGGGCGAAAACCTAGATTACAAACCCCACATGGGACACACGCGGACGACCTGGCCACAACAAGATCACGGCACAACCAAACGACACAACCGTCGAGAGGTAGCGCCAAACAACAAAGCAACGCCAAACAGCCGACCGCCGCGTCGAGGACATGACAACTCCGATTTTGCTGACGAGCATCACATGAGAAAGTTGCAAGCCTCGCACCGACCTAGTCCAGCGCAACACCCGGAGAACACCGCTCGCTGAAAACCGCCCTCATGGAGTCATCGTTGCCGCAGTGGCCCCGCCGCCCGCAGCTCCGACTTCTCTGTCACAGCCAGAAACCAACAAAGGCGCACCCTTTGGCGCACTGGACCTTCGGCATCAGAAGGACAAGCCGCGACCCGGCTCTGCACGCCACCATCGTCGTTGCCACACACGTCGCAACGCCACACCAACCTCATCGCCGGTCGGGCATCTGCCGACCGCAATGTCGTGCACGTCCAGCCTGCAGGAAGCACAAATGGGACCAAGATTATTAGTTTGACTATAAGTGACATGACAACTTTATATAACTGGCTTTTCGCTATACTATTAACCCTGCTCATGCTAGTAAAAAGCTAGCGCTGATGCATGAAAACTACCGAACCCACTTCGTTCATAGATATAAGATGTTCTAACTTTTTTTCTAAATTAAATGTATATAAATATATTTTTAGTGTGTTTATTCACTATCCATATTAAAATATCTAAAACAACTTATATTTATGAACGGATGGGGTAGATCACACGCTTAAATCAACTCTAATGGTACGGTGGACTAGTCTGACGGATTGCTAGGGATGATCCCTAGCGGTTCCTATATAGCCAGCTGCTGGCTCTGCTATTATTCTAGCTCTTAAAATTCGACAACTCTGGACGTGTCCAGTACCAGTAGATGATGTGTGGGTGCGTACGATCTGCAGCGACGTGAGTGTGGGTTAGTGCGTCCATTTCGTAATCAGCGTCCCTGATAAAACAACGCAAATTTGAAATGGACGACGATGGCGCGTGAGGAACAGAGAGAGGGAGAAGGAAAAAAAAAAGAGGGAAGAGAATGGCGAGTCCCAACGGCTTCCAACGGAGTGTCGCGGTCGGTCACCACCGTTTGGCGGGCGGGTGGAGGGTCCACGTTGTCGCGCCCGCCATCAACGGAGCGGCCGCAGAATTCCTTTTCTGACGCTGGACGAGGCGAGCCTCGCCCGTCCGATCGTGATCCGACGGATCACGCCGCAACGCGGAGGGAATCTCGGGAGCTGCGCGCGATCAGGGCCTTGGCTGGTCCGCGGTTCGTGGGTCGTGGCGTCGGCTGCACCTGCTCGGTCCGGATCGCAGTACGCGCACCTGACCTGCTCAGTGCCACGTCTCCCGCCGCGGATCTTCTGTGCCCGGCCGTTGCCTCTCGCTTTTTCTTTGCCGCCGTTTCGACTGCTCTGCCATGATTTGACCGTGTAGCTATTTTTTTCGCCGGATAACTTCCGGTCTATTCATTTTCAATCATGACAGTATAACGAACAGAATAAATAATAAAAATTATATTCAGATTCGTAGACCACCTAGCGACGACTACAAACACTGAAGCTATTTGTTCATACAAGTTAATAATGCATAAAAAAGAGACATGTTTGTGAGCTCGAGCTCACATGCACCCTTTGCGACAGTTAAACATACGGAAAACGGATCGAAAGTCGCAACTCATACCCCTCGTGCGAACTCTCATCTAGGGCTTCCCTGCCTCTCGCCGGCGACGCCGCCGGTCCGCCTCGTCTCCTATGGTCCTTGGACCATGGAGGTGTGGTAGATCCCGGCCCTTGCCGACGGGAGGGCTTCGTTTTTAGGTGATTTTCTGAGTTTTGTTAGGGTTTGTGCCATTGTCAAGAAGACGAGACGGCGACGGCTTCTTGAAGATGGAATATGATTCTCCCAGCCTAGCCCCCGTCCCGGTGATGCTTCAAGCGCCGTCGAAGGGCGTGTGGAGGTGTGTCTCTGACGGATCTCGTCGGATCCGGTCAGCGTTTGTCTTCGGTGGATCCGCCTGGATCCGGTCTTCGTTCATCAACATTTGTGTGTCTGCAGGTTGAATCCTTGTGATCTACGTTTCTCTTCATCGGCGGCGCTTGCTGTTCTGGTGCGCTGGTCCTATGGGGCCTTAGCACGACGACTTCCCGACTGTTTACTACAACAATGTTTGCCCGGCTCCGACGAGGGAGGGGTGATGACGGCGGCGCGCCTTTGGCTCGCTCAGTGCTTGTAGTCGTCGCTATGTGGTCTATGGACCTGGATGTAAATGACAGTTGTTCAATAGATCGGAAGTTTTCTCGCAAAAAAACAATAATATAGATTTCTTTTTACTAAAAAGATTTGAATTATTTGGCAACAAATATTGATGTGTCTTTCAGTGCGTGCAAGTTTTTACGTTGCAATGACATTCGTGGAGGTCTGGAAAAAATCAATGCTCCAAATAGACTGTTTTTTGAAGCATTGATTTTTTTGACACATGAACGTCATTCCATCACAAAAAATTGCACGTGTGTGAAACACACTTTATTGTTTCTTGCCAAAAAAAACCCAGTGAGTTTGTTCACAATTTTTTTTTCAAATTTTACTGTAGCAAAGAGTGCGTGTGAGCCCGAGAGAGCATTTTCGATAAAAATGCACTCACACCGCATTTACACACGGGCAGTGCACTTCTGCGCGCTGTTGGCAGAGGCTCGGGCAGCTTACACGCCTGTTGAGTCCAAATAACACATTTCTATCGTTTCCTGCAAAAGGAAAAACATTGTTGTCCTGTGGATTTGAGCTAATTTTATAAAGGAACCTACTATACGTAAATTGTTTGAAAATTTATTGGGATAAGTTAAATTTTGGGTCATTAGATTAAGATTCAACGAATGTCCTTCTTTCTTCTTCCTTCAATTTTCTGCCTCCTCCGTCCATTCCTTCTTCCATAAAAATTAATTTATCCAAAATATAATTCAATGAACTAATATATAGTCATTGTGACGAAAAAAAAAGATACAACACAAGCTAAAATGGATGAAGCACCTACACGAAGGAGCTGGGTTTAGCGCACTTCACCGGAGGAGCAAACGTAAAGCACCATCAACCGAGATCAAGTACCACTCACATACATAAATTTGCATCCATATATATAGGACCCAAATATCTGGTGACTAATTGCCGGTGTGTTGCTCCCATCGAACAATTTCGTTTGCCAGGGGAGTAGCTCCTAGTGAATGGTTCCTCATCGTTGATCATTCAGTAGGGGGGAGGCCAGGGCAAACCCCCTATTGGACCAAAGGTCTAGTTAACTACTTTTTTATTTAAAAAATGCCATGAAAAAAAAACATTCCTTATAAAAAAGAGAAAACCTAAAATTTGAAATGCCATGCTCTGAATTATGAAAAATGCCATGCTACTTTATAAAATTGTCATTCCTCTAATTTATAATTTAAGATGTGTATGATAAAAAAAGGTCGTGTGATCTAGAAAAATAAAATTGCCATGCTAAACTTTAAAACTGCCATCCTCTAGATAAAAAATGGCATGAACAAAAAGAATACACATTTTCTTATAAAAAACAAAGAAAACTTAAATTTTATAGAATGCCATCCTCTAAAATATGAAAATTGCCATGCTACTTTATAACAAAACTATTTTGCTAATTTATAAATTTACCATGATAATAAGAAATACCATGCCAATTAAAATGAAATTGCCATCCTCTTAATAATAAAACTGTCCTCCTCTTGATAATAAAAATGCCATGGGAGCAATAATAAAAATGCCATGTTCTTAATAAATAAAACTTACATCATGCTAATAATAAAACTGTAATCCTCCTCATAATAAAGATGCTAGTTTATCAATTATTAAAAATGACATGCTGTTAATAATAAAACTCTCACCCTTTTATTAATAAAATGCCATGTTATTAATTATTTAAATACCATGCTATAATAATAAAAATGCCATGTTTTGGAAGACAAAAAATGCCATCGTTTTAATAGAAGAATAAATTGTCATGCTACCTATAATAAATAAATGCACATGACAAGCTTAGAAAAAAATTCCCTCTACAAAGTAGGGATTTTTGTTCTCTTAAAAAATGAAAAAATTCTGGATTGTTGTTTTTAAAAATAATAAACAAATTAACTCAAATACATAAAAGGTGTTTGAGTGCAAGTCTTCACAAACTCCGTTTGAACCCAAGGGGTGAGTGTGCATGGCCCTCGTGTAGGAGGGCACGAGTTCGAGTCTGCCAGACGTGCTCAAGATCAGTTCTGCCAGATCAGACGGCGGGAAGGGCGTTCGCCAGGATTGGTTCCCTGACAAACGAGCTATATAGCATTTCTGGTGTAAGCAGGATTTTTTTTTAAATACAATTTTCTTTAAAAGATGTTTACACGAGCGATCAAGTGCAAGCAGGATTTTTTTTTTTTAATCTGAAACTGGAATGGTGGTAGCAGCAAACTAGCAGCTCCATACTACCATAGCACCTGGTACGTGTCAATCCCGCATAGTTTTTGTCCATGTGCATAGGGGGCAACGTGTACAGAAGCAGAAAGGATCCCCCGCCCCCCTCGAAAGAGGGCATTCAATTCAAAGCTCGCACCCGCTCTCCTCCCTTCCTTGTTTGCCAGCCGAGGAGACAGGGAGCACGAGGAGGGCGAAGACCGCGCAGAGAGACCAGAGAGAGAGAGAGAGGGATAAACCTCCCTCCCATTTTTATTACCCCAAAAACCCACCGCGAAAGTCTCTTCCAGATTCGCTCCCCGTTCCCCGCAGCGCTCTCCCCTCGCCGAATCGAGCCCCCAATGCGCGCGCCAGCAGCGCGGGCGAGTGCGAGATCCGGGAGCGCCGTTTGACCTGGGCAGAGCAGACGGCTCCGACTCCGAGCGCCGCCGCATTCGGCGAGGGTTGGCGCTCTGGTAAGCAGCTCCCCCTTTCTCTGTCTCGAGCGTGGTTCGCGGCGTTTCCCGTTTGATTCCCCCCTCGTTTTTGAACCGCCGCCTGCTTGGGACGGGAGAGGTGGAAAGTCTTGGCCTTTTCTTTTTGCTCTGCTTTTTTTTCTCTTTAGTTTTTTCAAATGTCAGTATAATTTTGTCCTTGCTCCATTGGAGGCGTAGCTGCTGAAATCTTTAAGCAGATGTTGTTCCGTTGGGTATTGGAATCGGCTCACGCGAGCAAGCAGTACCAAATTATTACAGTCTCGCTTTCCCTTGGAGTGGGTGGGTGGTTAGCAATACAACCTAGTACTAGCACAAAAAGAGGCGCAAATTAAGCGCGACGGCGCACTTCGATTTCAGTTTTCGTACGCTACAGGTGTCGTATAAAGCGAAAAATCTATTCTTAGTATGAGAACCCGAGTGTGGATTTAATATCCAGTATAAATTAATTGGACCAACTATTGCAAAAACTTGAAGCACTATGTGTTTTTTTAGCAAGTACTGTAGTATATTGCTGTTGGAAGGTCAATATTCTTATTCATTAGCAGCTTTTGTTTAATTGTTCATGTACACGATGCCACAATTAAACTGACACCGAAGAATTTTTCCTTGATTTAGCTGTTTCAACAGATTGTAACCAGAATCAGCCTTGTACTCCTGTGTATTAACAACTTTAGCCTCCACTCCAGACATCTTAGCTGTCCTTTTTGGTTAACTAACCTTATGATTCCCGTTGACCATTGCAAGTGTACAGGGGAGTTGTACTATCTGCCATCTCGCTGTCCTGTCTAGTGCAATTTAAGACATTCATGTAAAAGTTAGTTGCTTCTCCTGATTCCAGTTGCTTCTAATGCAGGTCTGTAGTCCTGAGTTTAGTGGGTGATTCTGTTTCGGTACGATCATGTGATGATTATACCTGCATCACTTAGGGTTGGTTGGTAGTAGCACATGCACCTGGCAAGATGAACCTGTATTGCTTTTGTGTTCTTTCTTTTGGAGGGGAGAACTCTTCCACTTGCTTCTGCCTTTTCATCAGCTTCCACGCTGCAGTTTGACAATTTCTATTTCGGTGTTATTTTCTGTGTTCCTTTTTGCCATCTTTTATGTCTGTCGACGCGTCATTAAAGCAGAAAACTGTGATGTGTGAACATTTTCACCAATGATGTATTCATTGTGTCCAGCAGTGATCTTTTGAGATACTGACACTTGCTTTTCTGGAATTAGGGGTGAGAATTACTTATCGATGACTCGGGCATCAACTCTTGATTTTCGGCGGAAGACGCAGAGTCAGAACAACTGGTCTGGGCTGTTGCGCCCAGTAAACGTCATCAGAAATAAATTCCCTACCTACAAGAATGGTTTGAATGGGATAGTCATCAAATTTGCCGATGAGCCAGAAATGCCATCTCTTAAGGAGTCTGTTGCCAAAGAGACAGCAGATCTGCTTGATCGGCGTCAGCGTCTTTCAGTCCGCGAGCTCGCAATGAAATTTGAGAAGGGCCTCAGTACTGCCACATTATTGTCTAACGAGGTATGGGTCTTCCTGATTCCTGAACACTCATTTAGCAATTGGTTCAGTCAATGCAGACCTTAAGTATTGCATTGGCTTTAACTCTCAGGTTAAATGTAAACAAGTGGCTTTATTGGAGCGAGACATCCTTCTGAAGAATCTAAAGAGTGTATTGGAGTCACTGAGAGGTCAAGTAGCTGGCAAATATAAGGATGAAATCGAGGAATCAGTATCTATGGTTGGTTTTTCTTCTTTTGAACCATATTTAGAGCCTCATGAAGGATTATTGTTCCTCAGTGTGTGTTTAGAGTATCTTTAATGACGTTGCAAGTGTTCTAAACTTACCATTATGGTTTCTTAAAAGAAGTTTCCAGCTAAATATATATGCCTAAATGATCCCTTTGTTTGTGAGCACTTTAATAGTTTGATACTTTCTATAGGTGGATATTTTAGCAGTTCAGCTGTCCAAAAGAGAAAATGAGTTGCTTCAGCAGAAAACCGAGGTCACGAGAATAGCGACTTCACTGAAACTGGTGAGTTAATCCTTGTGCTTTGGAAGTATCTTTATTCTATGAACCTTTGTAAGCACATTTTAGTACCATGAGCCATTCTGTGTTCTCTGTTTACAACGTACTATTAAATGACATGTGTATTTTCCCTGCTTGCTACTGGCTTTGGAGGAAAACTTGGTTCCTTCTTTTAAATGTAAATTATCTGCCATGATTAAGCAAGCCAAGCTGAAGTTTTGCCTTTGTTGGGGCTTCAGAAACAGACTATCACACAGTACTACAGATTTGAAATGGTGCTCTTCTCTTCCAAATGCACAGCAAAATTTCAGGGCCTGCAGATGGTTTGTTGAGCAGCAAATTTTTAGTAGTTCTGCCTGATTTTCTTACCATGGTTCAGAAAATAACATGCTGGCAATGATTTGTGCGTAAAGCATGTTCCAATTCCTCTTGGATTGGCGCGTCGTTTTAGTATTTTTTATAAACATCATTTATCCATATCAAGTATGCTTAATCTTGGTATATTCCCATTTCTTCATTTTCGCACATCACTCTTTCTGTATCGTTCGTAGGCTTCTGAAGATGCTAGGAGAATTGTTGATGAAGAACGAACTAATGCCCGCACGGAGATTGAAAATGCTAGAGCTGCTGTACAAAGAGTTCAAAAAGTACTTAAAGAGAAAGAGAACAGTTCACAAAGAATTGGGAAGCAGGTAAATTGTATATAATTATATGAGCACCATGTTATCTTGTTTTCTCTACTTTAGTACCATGCTTACCTGGAACTTATGCCTGAATCTGTATTCCTCATATATTCTTTTATTTATGTCATAGACAATTCCTCCCCTTGACTTCTGTACAGTTTTTCTTTTCAAAACCAGTGGTAGTTTTTTTTTTAATTTGACTATGCAACCTTCTACGTACGGCATCATACAGCAACATATCTTCCTGCCCAACTTTGCTTTTATTGCTTGCTTGTCCAGATGCTGTACTTTGACACTTTCCTCAATTTTTAAGATCTTCCTGCCCAACTGTTTGTACAGATATAAGCATTCTCTATACACAGGCAG
Organism: Elymus sibiricus; assembly: GCA_039707655.1. Classification (NCBI taxonomy): domain Eukaryota; kingdom Viridiplantae; phylum Streptophyta; class Magnoliopsida; order Poales; family Poaceae; genus Elymus; species Elymus sibiricus. The sequence continues at coordinate 127,618,151 of CM077666.1, read as the reverse complement.
AACTGCTGTGGTTCAGCAGCACGATGTTTCTAACATGCAATGTCGATCACTTAATTCATTGAATCTTGTATGAACCATAACTCATTTATCTTGGGACATTACTTCTCTGTTATATTTTTGTTGCCGTGTTTTTCATTCTATTAGTTGGTGCTTTTGTCCTTGAACTGCTCCCAGTTTCCTGTCTGTCATACCTTCCATGTATGTTAAGAGATTGATGTGTTTTCTTATGTAAAGTTCCTTCTATTTCCAGCTGAACTGTGCACATTTAAATTTTATTTCTGTTTGAAATATGTAAGGATGTGGATGAACTTAGGGAAAAAGTCCAAGAAGCACGGAGAGTCAAGATGCTGCATTGCCCCAGCAAGGTAGACTTCATAGGCTTATTGTGTTGTTTTGTGTATATATGGCATATTTATGTGATTATATGGATTTTATACAATGTCAAATATATTTAAAGCCTTTTAATACCTTTGTAGGCAATGGACATAAAAAGCGAGATCCATGTTCTACGTGATCAATATGCTGAGATATCTTCCAGTTCTGCTCATCTTTTAAAAGAGGTATGGCTTACAGGCTTACATGTTCTGCATTTGGTGACTTCAGTTTGTGTCTCTCTCATTACACTTATATAGAATTATCTTGATCTGTTATCTTTAGTTGGAGTTGCATCAAAGTTTTAAGGAAAATGGCGTGCCCTCATGTGAGTTGGAGGGTCTCGAAAGCTTAGGCTCAATGCTGCGCGTAGTTGTCCAGAATGATGTGGCTTTATCGAATAGTTCAGTACAATGGTTCCGCATACAGCCTGAGGGACACAAGAAGGAAATCATTTCCGGTAGGACTATCTCCATCCTACAAAAACTCTAGTTTCTACAGATAACATTCTTTTTAAAATATTTGTTGCCACTGGAAATTTTTAGGTGCCACAAAGCTAGTATATGCTCCAGAACCTCATGACGTAGGGCGGTACCTGCAAGCTGAGGTTAACCTTGGTGGTGAAACCTCTGTCGCAAAGACTGCTGGCCCACTAGACCCTGGTTTGTTTGTTTGCGTATGGTTATCTGACAAAGTTAAGCTGCTTTCATGCTTATGACATGGCTAACATTACTTTGGTCATGGAACAGCACCAGGTTTGGTCGATTATGTAGAGACCCTTGTAAGGAATCCCGAAACCGACTACAATGTATGATCACCTCTTCCTTAGCCATTACTATTCCTGTATGGTATGCTTGCCATCTTCTATACAAAGTTTGATATTTGCTTATTTTATACTCAACAGTTTTGCTGCCCGTAGAGCAATTTACCTGTTGGCATGCCATCTGCTGATTTTATGTCGACAAACCATATTCCTGTAGCACTAGGAAAACAGAATAATGCTTAGCTCTTATCCTATCTTGATAAGGCCTTTGTACTTGCACCCCTCAGCTCACCATGGCAGCTTTATCCACTGAATTACTGCCTTCAAGTCATGTTTTTGAATGTGCCATTGTTCTGCTCCTTATGGCAGGTGGTTGTCCTTCAAGTGAACGGAATTGACCAGCCTACAGACTTTATCCATGTCCTATGCGTCGGGAAACTGCGGATGCGACTTGCCAAAGGAACGACGGTCGTAGCCAGGGAATTCTACTCGTCGTCGATGCAGGTATCCTATAGCAACACTTTCAGCATCACAAGACTGCGATCGTGTCAGTAGCCACGACACACAATCTAACCAGTCTTCATCCTCCACCGGCTTCAGCTATGCGGTGTTAGGGGCGGCGGAGACGCTGCGCTGCAAGCGATGTTCTGGCAGCCCAGGGAAGGCCTCAGCTTGGTCCTGGGCTTCGAGACGCCCAGGGAGCGCAACTCGGCAATCATGCTCGCCCGGAGATTCGCCATCGATTGCAACGTAAGCTCAGGCCATTCGTATTTTGGACCGTGTCATAGCTATCACACACGGCTTGACCTTCTTCCTTGCCGAACGCAGATTATCCTCGCCGGTCCAGGGGACAAAACTCCGTGGTAACACGACCAAGCACCAGCTAACTTAGTTCTGACCCTTGACGGAATCAGTGTACATCTATCTCTGTGCAGTGCACGGCGGCATCTGTTTAGTAGCTCAGTGCCTACTTGGCGTTGGCATATGTTCTTTCTTGTTCTTGCCTAGGTCGTTTCTTCATCTTCTCTCACGTCATTGTATCCTGCTAGTATCTTGCTAGGTAGAGCATGCTATTTTTTTTTCATTTTTCTGAGACCCTGGTGCATGGTCTAGCTGTGCCATTTGTAAGTTTATTGTGAACAATAAAAGTGTGATGCAGATGCACACTCTCATGCCCAAGTTGTTTCTTCAGCGAACCTTGGCCTATTCGTTCTTCTCTAAGAAATCTGCATTCACTTCAACAAAACCAAGTCCATCCTGCTTTTTTTTTTTCTGAAGAAAGACCACAGAAGGGCATTTTAGATCTGATAACTGGGGTCAAGGAAAGCAATCAGTACAGTGAAAAGACAATTGAAAGCGACCAGTATAAAAAGGAAAATTACATTAAAAATAATATCCCTTGGTATCAAAATATAAGACGTTTTTTGACACTATATAATAGTGTCAAAAAGCGTCTTATATGATATGGAGGGAGTAATTTTCTTTTTGACTGATAAAAAAACATATTAGCTGACGCAAAATGAGCCAACAGTAAACAAAAGAGACACATGCAAACTTTCTTGCCATGCAAGGTTTTAAAGACCGCAATGGGCACACTAGAAGTCACTGAAGAAACATCGGTTGGAGTATCACCTCACGCAGTACAATCTTGCAATCCATCACCACCGGTCTAGAGAGTTAGAGAAATCGGACCATGCCACATAACATCAACTGCCAAGATCCGAAGAGTCTCTGGTAACACAAACTCTCACAAGCTCTTCGGAGGTGCCGAATAAGGCCTCATCGAAGATACCAGAGTTTAAACACGCCATCGTCGCCACCACCTCGCCGATGCCGCCGAGAAACCAAAACCTAAGGAAAATACAAAAATAAAATAAAATGTCAAGGGCCTCCCCTAACCCATACGGTGTGTGGGCTTGCCTCTGGACCTCGCATGGGTTGCCATGGCTGTGCACCTCCGCCTGCTGCCTGCTACAAGTATCTCGAGAGGAAGCAACGAAGGGGTATCCAGTGGATCATGACAACGGCGACTTGACTCTATTCCTCGATCCTCTTTTCCTGCTTCTATTTGTATCCATGAAGAATTAGATACCTCAACCTCTGTAATCCCGTACTGATAAGAGGTTAGTGAAGCCGGTACCTAACATCTGGTATACAGAGCCAGCGCACCACCCTTCCACTCTCCATTCCCCCCTCCCCCCCCCCCCCCCCCCCAATTTTTCTCCACAACCAATCCCCGAATTCCACCGGCGAACGAAGGTTGGCAGGAGGTGTTGTCGTGGCGTCCGGTGCCCGCTGCCCTGGCAATGGCTCCCCGTCCCATTCCAGCTTGGCTTCATGGTAGATGCTGCAGATGCCTTGCTCCTGGACACCGTGCGGCCGACTGTAGAGATCCCCATTAGTGCTCCCGCTGTTTGGAGAACGGTCATCATGCACATGAGTGTCGCAATCCCTGGCGTCCACTCAGCACGCTGGCATGCCTTGTCGTGTCGCCTGTGTTCCCCCTCGGCACCGTGCATCGTCAAGCTCCGGCTTCATGTGAGGGTCTGATAAAGCCTACGCTGCCCGAGGGTCTTGGGCGTCATTTGTTTCTGCTACCGCTGGCTCCGCAACACCGCCTATTGAGGTGCCACAGTCCGCTCTAGTAGATCAGACCGTGCTACTGCAAGGCTGGCTGGCACGGGTTGAGAGTTTTTTGGAGTGAGTGGAGGCTGCACTGGGCAGGCTCTCCCTTGTGTCGACTATGTTGCAAACCACTCCGACGTTGCGCCCTTCTGGTGTGGCCGGTGTTGGCTTCGATGAGGACAGTGGGGTGGAGCTATATGGATGACTCTCCCCTCGTGTTGGGGACAATTCATCGTCATTGTCTGACGTATCCCCCATGTTGGCTACCACTAAGGGTGAGTCCATCGTTGTGCTCGTCGCCCCGGTGCTACAGATCATGCTTGAGCTTCGGGAGCTATGCCTGAGCCCTGCTTCGCCTCTATCAGTGGAGCATGTGGAGGCGGGCTCGTCGGCGGCCTCGTGAGAGGGACAAGCTTCACCTCTGCCATGTGAGCAATCGGAGGCGTCTGTGTTCTGGTTTCTGTGGTTAATGATGTCGATGAGACGGGCGTGTTGGCACCTGCTCCTACAAGCCTCTTGGTTGACGACAACTACACCAAGAAATACAACAAGTTCTACGAGTTCTTGGACAAATGGGCGGTCGATCACCCAGGATCCGTCAAGACAAGTGACTGCCTCCTGAAGGAGAAACCAAAGAGGAACAAAAGCAAGAAAGGTGACGCCAATAGGAAGGCATCCGCGATTTCATGATGGAGGGTGATCAGTTTTTTCGACGATCGGTGTGGCTTTGGTTCTCTGAGTTGTCGTTGTCGGATTTCTCGTCATGGGTTCCGTTGCCTTGTGTAAGGATCGAGGGTTGTGACTATTGTGTGTTTGGGAGCATTTGGTGGGCTACCTGTGCCCTTATGGTGTATCACGCTCTGTGAGTAGTCTGTCGACGGATTGTTTGTATCAGTTGCCGCTCAATTTTTTAGAAATTAACCGGACAACTCTTTTTTTTCTTAATTAATAGATGGGGCAAAAAAATTGTCTTCGTTTCAATTTTTTTTAATCTGTAACTCACCAAGAGGATGCTCGCTGATAGAAAGTGTTCTGATCCCAGATTCAGGTGAACACTTGCATGAACAGTAGAATCTGAGAAATGGGATTTTTTTTTCAACAACATTGATCAGTTTTCTACGTACCTGCACATTTTTGTGATGAAATGACATTCATGACCCGCATGAACAGTAGAATCAGAGAAAATAGTTCTCTTTTTTTTTTTTTGCATCAACATAGGTAATTTTTCTACATACCTGCACATTTTTGTGATGGAATAACATTCGTGACGATCTAGGGACAAAAACAAAAACAATGCTCCGAAATGCTTTAAAAATTAACATTTTTGAAACATCAATTTTATTCTTTTAGCCTAGAAGACTTGAAACACGCTGATAACACACTCAACAATGCTTTCATAAAATTCAGAAATTTTGAACCTTTTTGCTATTTCTTTTCATTGTTCGCACCTCGGAGCCAAAACTCCACTTCCGAGATACATTTCTCTCCAAGGTGCCAGCCAAAAACCATATACATTTCTCTCTGTCTCCGAGGCACCAGCCAAAGAACATACTTTAGGAATGCACGTGGTATACAATATTTACCGACACACTTCGTCTAACACAACAAAAGGATGCTACTTTGTCCATTCTACAGCTCAGTTTGGCTCATGTAACTACCTAGAAACATCAACCTCTATGTACTACTACCCCAGATTCTACAGCGCTTTGTCCTTGCCATCAGCCAAGGACTCAGCAGCATCACCCACAGCGCCGCTGCGTGCAGGAGGAGGAGAATCAACTCTCATCACGTCGAGATCGTCTTCCTCGTTTCTGCATTCGTCTTCCTTGCCCTTGTCAAGATCCTTCCTGCTGAGCATGCTCTTCAGGTTATGAGCGGCTTTCCCTGCATGTTTCACCATATGCGCCGCCTTCTTCCTCAGCTGTCCCTTTGTCGGGCTCTCGTCCCCGGCTCTCTCAGGGCTGGAGTGCGGGTCAACATCAGACCTCCGTTCCATGCTGCTGTTCCCGATGTCTTCGTCGACGACATACGTCACCGACACCCTGCTTTCTCCGACGGGTCGTATGTTCGGGTGAGGCGTTTCGCATTCTCCGGTTTCTTCGTCATCGCTCACGTTCTTGGAGTTCTTGTTGTGGCGCATAGCTCCAGCCAGTTTCACCAAACCCTTCTTCACCTTGCGGAGGTGGCGATGCGATTTGTTGCCGCTGGCTGGTTCTTCGGTGCTGGAGTTGCTTGTCTGAGACTCTGACACCGATGACCGAGGGCTATCGCTGCAGGCATCGTTTTCTCGTAGTATTTGGGAGTCCTGGCACCGCGCTCGTCCCTTCCGAGGCTCCCAGGTAGCGGCGACGTCGCTTCCCGGTCGGTGTACCCAGACACCTGCTTTTTCCAGTCCTTTGATGTCCACAGGTTCATATTCATCGGTCATATTCCGGTATCCCGCAGAGGGTGCACTTTCGGTGTTGGTCCTGGAAGAAAAACTAGAGCTTGGCGTGCTAGCTTTCCCCTCCTTGGGTGTTCCACACAGTTCATCTTCGTCACTAGGTACCTGCAAACATGGTAGAGCATGTGTGAACGACTAGCTCGCATTAAGATAACATAGTATGGTACAATTCAATATTCATGCATGATTCAGCGATAAGCAAAAACTGTGATCCTTACTGGTTTCCATCCAAACAATAACAATAGTATTACTACTGCATCTCCATTCAGTTACTTCCGGAACGAAATATAGGAACTCTACCAACCATGACTACCTTGGTGGCATTCTTTTAAGAAGAAAGGCGAGCACCACCGCGGAGACTGAGCCTTGTTAAAATGTACTCCCTCAGTCCGGAATTAGTTAACGCTCAAACGGATGTATCTAGTCGTATTTCAGTACTAGATACATCCGTCTGAGCGTCAATTAATTCCGGGCGGAGGAAGTAGATCTTAAAAATCTAAAATTTGACCTGTTAGTGTTCTGAGCTCAAAAGTCTAGTAAAGTGAACAACCCAGCGGAGCTGTGAGCATTTCAGCCTGCTCTAGCTAGCCAGCTGGTCGACGCCCAGTTCTCCCATCCAGAACAAACAAATAATCCAAAATCTCAAATCTGTTCTCACCTTCCCATTTTCATCTTCAAGTACCGTGACAGCTATATGAACCCTCCCTGTCCTTATATGCTTTAGTGGAATCCACATATCGTGTCTTTGTCCTCCTCTCAGTTTGTTGATACTAATTGAGCAATTGCTACATGAAAATCATCACCGAGAGATAAGAATGCCAAGTATATGCAGAGCATGTAATCAATCGTACACAATTTGAATGATTGTAAGAGATGTTATGGCTTTGTGAAAGAGACTAACCCAAGTGGGTCATCAAAGATGTGGTCCTTGTCTCGAACTTGAAGAGAAAGAAGATTGGATGATTCCCATGAAGTAATTGGTATCTTGAACTGCTCCAGCCATTTGGGGTTGAGAGTTTTCTTATGGATCTTTGTCTGGAAACGGTACGGTCCGAGCTGGCCTTTCACATAGGGATCCGATAAACCTGCACATTAGTTCAATGAGCATTTCACCGAGAATAGTCTAAATATGTAGTCGCAGTTTCCTGAAAGAAATGTTGAGTCGATCTTGGTGTTGAGAACATACCATTTGGATCAGAAGGTTTCATATCAGCCCCCTCCATGATCTCTACCTTGGCATGTGCAATAGGTGGCTTCTCATCAACAGTAAACCAATTATCTAAAACATAATAATAGATGCAAATCAATTCCAGACAGCAGAATAGGACAAAAGATGCAGTTGCTATCCCCATCATGTTAAGACACAGCAAGAGAGGCGAAAAGGGTTTATTTTCTACTGCCAGCTGCCGCATGGTGCTAGCAGTCAGTTGTGTCTGATGACACATCTGGCTAACAGTGAAACCAAGCAGAGGTGAAACTTCCATTTTGTTTTTATTTTTTTACACAGGAGCAAAGTGGTGTTTAATCTAGGTCAAACCTCCTTTCCCTTGTCAAATGAACTCTACTTCCCACCTCTGCAGTGGTATCAATAGTTATCTACTGCATGATAGGATATATATAACAAATCTGAAAAGCAGCGCATGCAATTGGTCCACTTGAAAAAGGATACCAAAAATAGATCATCTGTATTCACTCAAGTACTCATATGATACTGCAATTTTTACATCACGGTCAAAGTTATGTAGTGGAGACCAGGTTGACAACCGAAATCCCATGCATCCGTAAAGGCGTAAGGGGGAGTGGCAAAGATGTTCATTTTCTTCAGTCGAAAACCCAGTTCAGCTCACCACAAAACAAAGCCACTTACAGTATCTAGATTCGACCCAACTCACAATAAAATACCACGGTTGTTCTATAATAAACTAACTGAATCAGTCACATAACTAACAACAGCAAAGTGAAAGAACAACAGATTAGTCAGGCCAAGAAGAAGTTGAAGCACAACAATTAGTTCATCATGTAGTTTACCTGTAGATTCCGACTCTGAGGCAAACTTCTCCATATCAATAACTAGCATGTTAGGCTGCAGAAGAAATTGTGCAGATTATTGTTTATTGTGTGTACAAAAATAGTATAGTTTAGCTCAATAAAATTCATACAAATGCCCACCCGTTCTGTAGCATTCTTGTTTACACAATCTTATTTTCAAACAATTGCTAGTAGATATAGAAAATAATGATAAAAAATACATGCTTGTTTGAAAATGCATGACTTCTATAATCTAACCTCAACAAGGGTCTGTCCAAAGGCAACGTCCAACATCCTGTCCTGAAAAGTTGAATACATCAAGGGAAATCAGTGCCCTCAATGACATGTAAGTATGTAACGACAACTAAATACAGAAAATAAAAAAGCACATAGAAAGGAAGACTTACAAGCCATCCAGAAATTCCTGGAAGTTCAGTCACGTCAAGCCCATGACTAAATAACGGCTTCACTGTCATCTGGAAGTATGGAGGCTCAACAAAGCATACTCTTACACGCCCAATAAAGGGCCACTGTTGGAGGAACCTCACACCAACAAGGACCTATACACGAATTCAGACATTCCTGGTGAGCACAACGCAACCTAAAGTATTAAATGCCCTATCTTATTGAAACCGAGGAAACAAATATGAGTATCCATTACTCTTGTGGATTGTATCATCCTATTTACATTTTGCGGGAACATAATTTTTTCTTGTTCACGCATTTAGTCTACACCCAACCTTATCAGATGCTTAATCATAACATTTTTTCCTTAACATTAGGAATTCAGAGGGGATTAAAAGAATGGACTTCACCCTCCCACTTGACAAAAGTACGCCTACTTAGAGTAAAGCCTGTAGGTGATATAACTCAGTTAGTTGCCTACCTTGCCTTCAATATGCATGCCAGTTATATGCATGTTTGCTGTAAGACCAAATCCTAATCTCTTCCTTAGTTGCACAGCCATCCTTGCATCCATGTCATCTGCAGCAAGGAAGTTCATTCCTAGCTCCAGAACCTGGGACATCGTATGTTAATTTTTAAAGATTTATGCAGTGAGTACCAGAGAAGACATCATTATGGAAGGTATCGCATTAACACACCAGATGGTCATCATCAGTTGATTGACTAACGACCCTGATATCTGTAAACATCGGCGGATTCCGACCCAAGTAAAGGCTTTGGATCTCTGCTTTCCTCTGCCCATGCAGTAAATTTGTCATGGACAACCAAGAATACTCTTAGACAGCCAGTAGCTTGCTGCCCTAAGAGGCACATGACAAAATAAACAAATGGGACGTCCAAAATCCAAGCTTACCGCAGTCCATGGTTTGAACTTGTTTATGAACCAGGGGAATATGGGCAAAAGGAACTGCTGGGATGCAACCCTTTCCATGCAAACTGGCCACATCTTCTCAACAGCATAATTTAGCCACCTCACTGTCTCTGCATCAGAGAGGAGCTGTTCCAGAAATAAAATGAGCTGAAGCTAGTGAAAGGAGGCTCTGCGATCAACATAAGAACCGAAAGACTTGATAAAAATTTACACCTAACAAGTGCATACAGGGAAGATATCATATCACTGCATGAAGGTACAGTAGCCTACCCTTCTTTGGTTGGCACTTTTCTTTTCTTCAAACTGTAATCGCTTCTTCAGTCTCATTGTGTACCGCGCGTTTACCTGATTTGGAACATATCAGAAGCCATTGATGCTATGGAAGAAATAAAAGGAAGATCAACACATGACAAGATGGGCTATAGTGTTACACTATACACTGTGATCAAATTCATCTGAAATTCTTTTCTGTTCATAGTACGGGCGTGTAGTATGGCATTATTTTCCAATTTTGTTTCTGAAGAAGAGACCCATTTTCCAGACTAAGTATAGTTTCTTTTGGGTGAAAGTGACAAAAACAGAAAATGAAATGATTGCGGTAAGTCATAAAACATATCATTGTACATTTTGTGATCATTCAATTTTGTAGGACAGCAACTCAATAGGACAAATAAGGGGGCGTTTGGTTCAATGCCACACATTGTCACTTCTTCAGTGTGGACAGACAAGTTTTGTGGTTCCAAAATCTGTCACACAAGTTAGGGAATGTTGGGATAGAATACACAATATGTGAAGGAAGTGTGGAAAGACAAAACTTTGGCAGGAACCAAACCGTAGTATAGGAAAGTCAAACTTGCTTAACTTGAGTGTGGCATAGCGTGCCCCCAAAATTTTGAAAGCAACACACTCCAAAACAGTATATTTTACGATTAGAAATCTGACCTATGGAATTAGTATTATTAGACGGTAAGCATAGCTGTAATATGAATCTTACCTAAGAGAAACTCAGACTCGTGTTAGTGAAGAGAATGGTTCAACTGTTTCAAACATACATGCATCTCAAGCAAAACCTACTTATAAAAATGCTCCAAAGCATTGAAAAAAATATTATCAAGGTGGAAACAGCACAATAGGATACCTGCATAACATTTACACAGTACAAATACAGATGATGTATAATTCTAGACAATATGTATAATTCTTTTTTGTGTTATAACATTTACACAGTACAAGTACAGCCTTTGTGCATGTGCTAACCACTGCACCGTCTCTATCTTCAGTTAGACATGTGTTATCAACCCTTGCATCATGGGCCATGTTGGCATCCACCAGTGGCAGAATTCAAAATGGTCCAATGATCAATACCCTTACAGTCAGTCATATCTGGCATTCCATTATTTATTTTTGGGAGGATTTCTTCTCCAAGAGTTGGTGCTGTAATCACATCCACAATGTGCTAAAAAAAGCTGTGCATAGGCAATAAAGTGTCCCTCGGAGAGCTCATATACTATATTGTGAGGAATGTCCACAACCAAAACAGCATTAGATATGTCCCTCACCGGTTCCTCCATCTCTATGACCTCACTCTTCCTAGGCAAGGCTTCTTGCTTACAGCTAGCTAACCAAAAATCCAAGAGGAAGGCAACTTTTCCTTGGCTTGTAACCCAGTCGGCCACAGGCTCCATTCCATGCACAATGTTTAGTTTTCCAACAATAAGTAAGAGCTGGTAGCTTCGAAAAGAAGTAAGTACTGTAGAAGATTTGAGCACGGTCTCAGAGAAGTATTCAAACATCGGCCTTACTGTTCCTACTATGGCAGTCACCCCTTGATAGTTTTTTCTTTTTCTTTTTTGAGGTATGCTACCTTTTTTCTTTCTTTCTGAATGACCGTCATCAGGTACTCTTATAAGCAAATGAGAAATTTCAACGGATCAGGCTTCCGGATTCCACGCACCAACCTGACGACTCCATGTCATGAAAGCAACTTGATATGAAGATGCACACTTAGTCAAATGTGAAGTTACAGCAGCACAGCGATGGAGGAGATTATTAGCAGCCGGGCACCAGACAATTTGTTTACAAACTATAGCCCAGAATCGAACTCGCACAGGCCACAAATTCCCAACCGAACTCCATTTGGAGCCCCAGGAACACCCAGATTACCAGAGGACAAAATTAATTCAACATTCGCAAATTAAAGGTTTCAAATTAAAGGGGAGTCGATTTAGCCAATAGCAACCACGGCGCCGACCTCTAACCAATCAATGCAACGGAAGAGTGGGGAAGCGATCAGGAAGGAGGAGGGGTAGGTAGGTGCGGTGAGGCAGGGAAAGAGTAACTCACCGCGAAGATGTAGACGAGGGCGAGGAGGAAGAGCGCCGGGTGCGCCCAGCCGGCGTTCCCGGCGGCCCAGAGCGCGGCCAGCACCAGCGCGACGTGGTGCACCACCGTCACCTCCGTTATATCCATCGGCCGGAGAAGCCCTCAGCCGGCGAGCGAAATGGAAACCTCGGCGTGCGCGCGCGCGCGTGCTCTGCAGGGGACAGGAGCCGGTGCGGTGGGGGCGAGGAGGCAAAAGGTGGGGAGGGGGGCTAAAATAAACCCAACTACGACGCGGCAGCCGAAGCCTCTGCTGTCCGCTCTGGCGCAGTGGCGAGCGCGACGGGTTGCGGGCGTGGATATACCACCAGACAGACACCGGCCGCTCTCGGGAGGCGGCGGCGGAGGAACGTGGCGGGCGGTGGCGGCCAGGTGAGGTCACGTGGCGCGGGCGCGGGAGCTGAGGTGGGCACGACGGGCCCTCCGTGACCCGCTCTGGTTTTCAATTTGCTTGCTTCCGGGATCTGATCTGATCGGATCGGATGGAGTTTTGGGTATGTGCGCGTGACGCCCGGCTTCCCGTTTCCGTTTTCCTCCCCGGCTAAGCATCGACGGGTTGGGACTTGGGAATGTGTAATTTGCTGATGTAGTGGCGCGTGTTTGTGGAGTCGTTGGGTCCAAATTGGTGCCGAATTTCAAAAACGCGTACTAGCAGGGGAAGATAGAAAATAATCACGGTAGGCTTGGGTTGAACAGAGTAGAAGATGGTGTGTTTGGACTTTTCTCCCGCTGGTCCCCAAAGTCCAAACCGGCTTCCTTTTTTTTACGGGGAGACCGGCTTCCTTCCTTAAAAGAAAGAACTCGGGATTCTTATCGCGATGAGCAGAATTAAAGGAGCCGCCAACGTGCGTGTAGTATGACCATGACGAGAAGTGGGGGAGCTTCAGCAATATCTGATTTTAGTGCCAAGTGGAGCAACACTTGGTTGACAGGGTTGGTCCTTATGAAAGCACTCCCTCTGTTTTTATTTACTCTGCATATTAGAGTTGACTGAAGTCAAACTTCATAAAGTTTGACCAAGCTTATAGAAAACAATATAAACATGTACCATAACAAATCTATATGATGTGAAAGTACATTCAATAATATATCTAATGGTATTGATTTGTTATTGTATATGTTAATATTTTTGCTTACAAACTTTGTCAAAATTTACAAAGCTTGACTTTGACCAAAAGTAATACGCGGACTAAATAAAAACGGAGGGAGTACTAGTAAAAATTCGCCTATCTTAGAGAAACTCTAGAACTGCTCGTTGCCGTATCGACCCGATGGCTATAATAACCGTCAAATAAACGCATTTAGTAGAGTCACCATCCCAGCCTTGATCATCATAATTTTTGAAGCACGGTCTGTGCGAACCTCCGTAGTTGGAATATGGAGCGTCCGTCAACCACTAACCGCTCGCGCGCGGGGGGGGGGGGGGGGGGGGAGGTTTCAGCCCGGCCTGTTCCTCTTGTGCGAAGCCCAGTCAGTGGTGCGGTCATCTGTACGGTTGCCGCTTTCGCCCCTGCCAATGCTGCAGCCGCATATCCACCAGGATGAGCGCCAAATAATGGCCGCCGTCACGTTTCGCACCCTAAACGCGGCAAATCCCAACCCCATTTCCCGCCGAAGCACGCCCATTCATGGGTATAAAAACCCCTCCATCACCCTCCTTCGCCGGCGACACCACATTCCCCCAACTTCGTTGTCGGCACACTCACCCGCATCGGCCCCCTTCTCCCCCTTTACCATGCCAGTGCGGTCGTGCCCTTCCCGCAGACCTTTCGCCGACGGGACAGAAGAGGACCGCACTAAGACAAAGTTCTAGCAGAGAGCGTGGGAGTAATCAGAATGATTCTAGAAAAACACGTGCCTTAAGGCTGAATCAACTGTCGGCCTTGCCCCGCCTCCCCGCCACCCTCGAGTACATTGACCACATTTCGATGGCCGTCGGGCTCACGCTGTCCTTCAAGACTGTGGCCTTATCCCGCATCGAGGACGCACATGCGTTCGTCGACTGCATGGCCACTGAAGCCTCCCCCTCTTGCGAGGTCAATTCGAACAGAGGAAGGGCCAGTAGTTTAGCAGAGAATCGTTGTAATCCTTCTTGTAATCCATGTTGAAATCCTAGTTGAAATCGATGTTTAATCCTCTACTGAAAAACTCGCATTGTGAGGTGGTGAATGAAATCGATGTTTTGGGGCAGAAATGGTGTACTCTATGACAAGTGGGATGCACATGTAAAAAGATTATGGAGGCTGACTTTTTGGCGACTCTGTGTTTGCGCACAGCCGCCACGGCCTATATATTCATAGCGCTCTATATCTCATAGAAATTTCTATCTCATATGATGACTCCGCTAAAATTGCTCTTAGTTATGGAATCATCTAAAATTTAGGTTGTCGATAGCTGGGTCGCGCGTTATGCATGGGAAAGTCTCTTTGTGCCTCCAGTGAGTGCTACTAACGTGCTTTGCACTTGCCTTGTGAAACTTTCTGCCTGTGCTAGTAACATGTTTCATGCCATGTTCAGCTTACTATACATTTGTTATGGTCCCTACCTTTCATGTTTCATGGTGACACTTTTGATATTGGTGTTCATAACAAGGAACAGTATATAGTACAAGATACAAGTTTAAGGCATCTCCAACGCGTACCCTCAAACCATTCGCAATCGTCCGGATCGCGTGGTCCGGACGTGTTTTACCATTCAACGCGGTTCTGTATTGGTCCGCTCGGCGGTCCGGACACCGGACATCATTTTGTCTCAACGGGGGCGCGCGGGGGGGCGGGGGGGGGGGGAGGGGGGGCTTTGCGGGCGTCCGGACCGCTGCCACGCAAGCGTACGACTACCCTGCCCACCCAAAAAAACCTTCCGCTTCTGCCGTGCTTTTCATAGAACGAACGCACCGCTCCCTGCGTCGCATTCATGCCGACCCAGAGCATGTAGCGGTTGCATTGAAGCCGCACGACATGACCGACGTGACCTCTCGAGCTCCGCCGCATCAATGCAGACGTCGCTCCTGAAAAACCAACTCTGACCGCTGCGCCGCATTGAAGCGGGCTGACCGTACGTTCGCATGGTCTGGCCGCGACTATAAGCCGTGCTCCGGCGATGCACATCCACACCTCCTCCTTTCCGAGCCCCTCCTCCTCCGGCGATGACGAAATCTTGGTTCTCCGCGGCGGCAGGCGGCGATCGCAGTGGATCTTCGTCAGGCTCATGGCGTTGTCTCCCTCGCTCTCCAGGGCCCTCAGCCTCCACGGCGTCGGCAAGGAGGAGATCGTTATCTACTCCGGCGACGAGGAGGACCAGGCGCCGACGCCGCAGCAACCGCGCCTCCTCGCGGGAGGCGGCTCTGAAGAACGAGGAATTCATCCGTCAGATGGAGTTGATGACGGAGCGATCGCTCCGGGAGCGTGGCCCGGCGCCGTCCTTGCCGCCGCATCCCATCAAGGAGGATCCTCAACGGAGCCCGCGTCACCTCTTCGGCGCGTAAAGGAGGAGCTCGTCCACACCCACCCCCACCCCCCGCGCAACTGCAACGGCATCCAGATCGGGCGCCGCGTGAAGGAGGAGCCGGCGTCGCCGCCATACAGCCGGTATGCCCGGATCGACAGGATGGCCTCGCCGCCACGCCGCAACTGGCGCGGCCAGTTCGTCAAGGACGAACTGCTGCCTGCAATCGCCAAGGCACGCGGTCGCATCCTCCACTACCTTGATGGCGGCGGTCCCTCGGGATCACGGGTCGTCGTGTCCGCCAAGGAAAGGGCGACAAGGCAGGCGACGCAGTATGAGTGACGCAACTCTGCCCGCCGCTCCGCGTTCGCCAAGTCGGACGCGGCGCCGGACTGTGTCCTCTACGACCCCGACCTCGCCGCCGCCCGGGTCCTCGGCCGCTCCATCACCACAACGGAGATGCCCGCGAGGCGCCGACGCCAGCTTGACGGTGAGCTTGCTAAGATCGGCGAGGAGTGGTCGCTTAGCGACTCCTCTGCCAATGCCGGCAGGGGCAAGGCCACTGCGCGGGTGCCGTCGGCATTGGCCGCCGCGGCCCTCCGCACCGCGCAGGAGGAAGCGGAGCGGCTCCTCCGCGAGCGCCAGGCAACGGCCGGACAAGGCTGCCACGGCTGACCCGCGCCCTTCCGCCACTGGAGGGACGACGGCGACACGGACGACGACGGCGGTGCGGCCGGGCAGGACGGCCACGCGTACGAGGTCGTCGTCCGCTACAAGCTCTACGTTCTTTTTTGTAGTTTTAAGTTAAATAGACGAAATATCGGTCGTTCTATGTAAACTATGTCCGAACTTGAATGCAATCCGTCGTGTTTGCTGAAATTTGTCCCGTTTGTTAAAATCCGATTTGAAATGTATGGTGTGGTTGGATGGCCGGCTCCCGCATCAATGCCCGTGGACGGATGGGGTTTCCGGTTTTGGGGGGAGATGCCTTTAGGACTCCCGTGGATGCAGAAATTCTATACAAATTCAGAGCTGAGCAAGATTGAAACAATTTTTATTGTGCGAAACTTTGGAGAATTTTCTGTAGTGCCCGTCTTTTTGGGGGAGAAAAATGTTGGTTGTATTTTCTGGCACTTTTCTTCATGTGCTTCATTTGTTTGTGAATTGTTTCTCCTTTTTAGATTAAACAAAGATGCGCACGCGCGCGCGCACACACTTCAGATCTGAGTATTTGTGCCGACGCCATCGTGGACTAGCTAGCTACGTCTGTAGGTCAATTTGTACGACCTGCTTCACAGGGTGTTTGGCCATGTCCACACCCAAATACCATGAGCGTCTGACGGCTCACCTTAGAGCAGAGTCGACATGTCTGTTCGATCCCCATAATAACCGATGTGCATATTCCACGTATAACAGTATAATTTGTGCTATATAAACACCAGCAGGCAGGAGGTTTTTGGGCGTGTGGTTGATCGACGACGAGGGGAGGACTCCACTGTTTGCCGCGTGGGAGGAGCGGTTCGGTGAGCCACGGCGGCGAAGGGCGAACGCGGTGGTGACGGACGCACTGGTCGACATGGTGGTGGGGCACGCCAACAAGCTTCAGAATTCTCTTTGCGAACAACAAAAGTGTGATGCTGAATGCGCCTATGCACACCTTGACACCCATATTTTATCTTGGTTGAACCTTCCTTTTTGTCTGTCTGATCTTGCTAAGAAATCTGCAATCACTTACCACCAATTCCATTATCCTGCTTTGACAAAAGCCTGAAACCAACAAGTTTAATTAAGGTTCAGACTTCAGCGTCGGTCAAGAGAGTGCCAGAAACATCTGGAGGAGATAAATGTCAAACAGCAATCA
This sequence comes from Elymus sibiricus, assembly GCA_039707655.1. Lineage (NCBI taxonomy): Eukaryota > Viridiplantae > Streptophyta > Magnoliopsida > Poales > Poaceae > Elymus > Elymus sibiricus. The sequence goes on along the minus strand of CM077666.1, from coordinate 127,600,900 downwards.
CCCACGTCCCAGAAATTCCATGGAGAAAATCTTGACCAATTACCGGTTGCAACCTGGCTCACAAGGTGATGTGCATACCACTTATAATACTAATCAAGAAATGTCAAAGCAGTTAACTTTCTGCTTTAAAAATACCAGCAGAAATGCGGTGCTCGCTACTAATTCTTTCACAGAGAACTGACAGAAAGCAGACCAGGAGCGAAGGGATCGACAGGGAGAGAAGGAAGGAAACAAACGACATCAATGGCGGGTGGCGAAGGAGACGTGAAGCTGCTGGGCCTGCGGCTGAGCCCGTTCGTGGCGCGCGTGCGCATGGCGCTGGATGCCAAGGGCGTGCGCTACGAGTACGTCGAGGAGGACCTCGCCGCCAAGAGCGGCCTCCTCCTCTCGTCCAACCCGGTGCACCGGAAGGTCCCCGTGCTCATCCACGCCGGCAGGCCCGTCTGCGAGTCGCTCGTCATCCTGCACTACGTCGACGAGGCCTGGCCCGGCGCGCCGGCCCTCCTCCCCGCCGGCGCCCGCGAGCTCGCCGCCGCGCGGTTCTGGGCCGCCTACGTCGACGGCGAGCTGTTCCCGGCGTGGGGCCGGGTCATGATGGCGGCGACTGAGGAGGAACGGGCGGAGCGGGCCGGCGAGGCGGCCGGCATGGTGGCGCGCCTGGAGGAGGCCTTCGAAGAGTGCTCGGACGGCGGCGCCTTCTTCGGCGGCCACACCGTGGGGTACCTCGACCTCGTGCTCGGGAGCAACCTGTTCTGGTTCGAGGCGCTGCGGAGGTTGTTCGGCGTGAGGCTGATCGACGAGGGGAGGACTCCGCTGCTGGCGGCGTGGGCGGAGCGATTCGGTGAAGCCACGGCGGCGAACGGGGTGGTGACGGACGCGCTCGTAGACATGGCGGTGGAGCACGCCAAGAAGCTTCGGGCTGCTGCCATGGCTGCCGGCGAGTGAGAGGGCAGGGGCATGAGAGTTTAGAGCTTTATTACTACTATATTGGTCGGATGTAGTTGAATGAGATTTAGTTTCGTGTAAGAAAGAGAGCAAATAAATCATGTTGCTGAGGTGTTCTAGTGCAGTAAAAGCATAATTAGCATGTTTGATAATCATAAAAAAAATCTCAATAAATGTACACAATATCAACACAGCATGCATATAACTTAGAACAAAATTTCTAATCCAAATAAGATATACATATGACCAAAAATAAATAAATCATTATGTAAATAGTTGCCAAAATCTAATATTCACAACAAATTTGAATTCAAGACTATCCACATGATTTCGTTTGACCTTTTATTTCTTTGCAAGAATTTGACAATTGAAACTTGGCGGCAATTTACATGCATATTGTTTCAATATTTCCTATGTCTGAAATTTAGTGATCATCAGAGAAGCCAATTGGTACAAGGTAAAAAACAAGGGGGTCAAAGATAGAAGAGGTTGAATCGCTCTAAGCCTTCCAAAAAACCAAACAGTTCACAGTTAAGAGGCACTCTAGAGTACAAAACAGGACTGCTTCAACAATGTGCACTTCATACAGGAGGTGCAAAAGTAATCCCGTGCTCCTCTTCATTGCAATGTGAGAGAGGTACTGTATACGGTCGATCCTACAACAGCGCTCGACCCAAATCTTATTGGGCATGAAAAAAACAGAGAACAAGACCAAAACATACGTCAAATGTTCCAAGTCGCCACATAACAAAATCAAAGCATCCCTACGAAGGGCTTGATCTCAGTGAGCGACGGCAGCTGCTTTCGGTGCTTTGTCTGGGAGGATGTTGTCGGGGAGGATGAGCTGCGGCGGGATCTCACGGACCACTCCGAGCATCGAGTCGTACTCCTCGTCTTTGTGAGCAAACTTCTTCCTCAGCTTCTTCTCGAGCTCAATCTCGTCGAAGCTCTTGGAATTCTCAGTGGCATGAACATGAGCTAAGTTGATGTAGTTGGCTGCCGATTGGGCGATGAATGTGATCTCCTCCTCTGTCAGCTTCCTTAGGAACTTGGCAGGATTACCAACCCAGACCTAATCATGAAGGAAGACGTATGATTCAGTAGAGTCACACAAGATAGATTTTTTTTTCAAAATATAAAGCTGAACATCCTTGTCTTGGAGCTGCCGAATAACCAGTTAAATTAATTAATAAATCCAGAATATGAGCTTCGAGACAAATTGTTCTTCAACAGAATGGTTCCTGACACCAGACAGATTTATTAACTGTGCTCGTAAAGAGTTCTAACAACAAATTGTTCTTTGCAAAAACATAAGTTTAACCTAGAAAGTGAGCTAGTACTAACATTATTGAGCTTCCAGATTGATTGTTCTCCATATAGAAAGGTTTCCTGAACATTATTAACTGTACTCATAAAGAGTTTTGACTACAAATTGTTCTTTGCAAGAACATAACTCTAAGCTAAAAACATTTAATCTATATATGTCATTTTTCAGCCAGGAGTATGACAATCTTCTAAACAACATGTCGTGAAGAATGACGTCTTAGTATAATGTGTGATTGCGGCCAATACTGTTAAATAACATAATGATGACAGTTGATGCATAATGACCATCTAAAAACTGGCTTATCAAGACAACAAGAAAATACCTCCCCAGAAGGAATCCTCGTATTCTGCTTGACAAGAGATCCGGCGCCAACCATGCTGTGCTTTTCAACAACCACTCCGTCAAGCAAAGTGGCACCCATACCAACAAAAGCTTCATCCTCAATGGTGCATGCATGTAAAACAGCACTATGACCTGGCAGAAATTTATTACTTTAGGCAGTATTATAATAGAGTCAATCATCAAGACAAAATGAAGCTCGGTGTTTCAAATCCACAAATCAATCACGAGGATGATATATAGAACAGATTTATATTTATTTATTTTTGTAAATGACGCCATAGCATGATTGTCTTGAAAATGAGGTAAACCAAAATATTGGTAGCATGTTGTAGTTGCTTACATATATAAATATAGAATGAGCTAGGATTACTGACCTACTGTAACGTTGCTTCCAATGATCGTCGGAAGGACCTTCCCACTAATATTAGTCTTTGCAACATGTACAAGGGAGTTGTCTTGTATATTTGATCCAGATCCAATACGAATACTGTTGACATCACCTGAAGGCAAGAACAGAAAACAACAAAATGATCATCCTACTATCCATTCTGAGCACCATACTGTCAAAGTCATGTTCATTTAGAAAATAAAATTTTAGGTAAACACATCGATACCTAGAGCACCTCCTGGTTCAAAAATAATCATTGATGCGAACAAGAGAAGAAAATCATCAAGATAATGAATGACCATGGTTAGTCAGGTGAAGTGTTTACCTCTCAAAACGGAGCCATACCAGATCGATGATCCATGTCCAATCTCAACATCACCAATGACAGATGCATTGGGAGCAACAAAGACATCTTTGTTGATCCTTGGCTCCTTATCAAATATGCTCATGACTGTACGATGCCTTGACACTGATAAAGGCATACAAAAGGGTAACCACAGGTCAGAAATGAAGTTTTTTTTGAATCTCACCAAAGTAGCTCATGCCTCATGGTTCTACAATGATCGATCAAGAGAGGTACACAGGAGCCTTCAAATAATGAAGGGAAACTACTCCCCATTGTTGTTACCAATGCATTCAATTCCTGGTCATTTACCAGATGAAGCATGTTGACAGTTGATTTCCACCAACTAAGCACTGGACCTAACTCAAACAGGAAATGGCGTTGTTCGTGATGCTATGGGGCATACGTTAGATACATAATCACTTTGACAGACACGCAACTACAACACTTCCACAAAAGTCAGTATGGCCACAGTAACAATGCCTTATTATGCTTAACTTACAGCTAATTTAAAATGTGAGAATAAGAAATTGCGATGCTACATTTCGTCGATAACTGACAATACTGCAAGTCAACAAACAAAACAGCAAACCTGGAGCGATAGGACCAAACCCTAAATGTTAGGCTCATTTCAACTCTCGAGTCACATTACCAGTATGGCAGTACCAATTTCAATTCCAGTTTCATTCTCCCCCATAAGAATCCCAAAAGTTCTGAGGCTATCAACGAATATGGGTGCCACTGAATCAACCTGATCTGGTACCGAACATCTCCGAAACTATGAGTGTGACGAATTGACGACCGGCTACCAGCCAATACTACGGCTGCACCAAATCGAAATGGCTAGAGAGCCCGTAGGAATCAAGGGGTGACCGGGCTGAGGGGGAGACAGAGGCGGAGATGGATGATTACCCTGCTCCTCGGCGCGGAGGCCGCCCTGGATGGTGGATCCGAGGCGGTCCATGGCCTGCCCCGTGCCACGGATCCACTTGCCCACCGTGTAGATCGCGCGCCCGAGGGTCCCCATGTCTTTCCCCCTTCTGCGCGCTCGATCCCTGCTCCGGTCGGGGCTCGCCGCCGGCAGCCGTAGGCGAGGTGGGGTTTAATGGCGTCTGAGGGGGGCGAGGACGGGAGGGGGGAGGAGAGAGATGAGCCAGAAGACAATGGCTGCGGCCGAGGAGGAAGTGGAGCTGCAGGAGAGAGAGAGAGAGGAGGTCAATAGCTCTGGGCCCAAATTACATGGGCCTTACTGTTGACTAGCGGGTCCGTATTACAGGCCGGCCTATCGCTTGCCTGGTAGGAAGAATATCTCGGCACAGAATCACTAAAAAAAAGGAGTGTCTCAAAAAAAATGGAGTGTCTAAAAAAAAAGGAAGAACCGAAGAGGTTCTAAAAAAAATCGAATGGAAGAAAGTTTCCTTAAAAATCAAATGGGAGAAAAAAAATCAATTTTCAATTTCAAATATATAATATCCGATAAATCATCACCTTAGGCTATTTATAAGGCTAATTTTTTTTAAATAATACATTTTTTTAATAAATTTGAAAAATAATACACGGTTTAGACATTTTCTGAAAATAGGATCCAGTCGGCTTAGGTTAAGCCGACTGAACCTAGTCGGCCACGGTATAGCCGATTAGGTCTAGTCGGCTTAACCTAAACCGACTGGACGCTAGCGCCCGCAGTCGAGCTGAAGTGGGAACTAATCGGCTTAGGCTAAGCCGATTGGAACTAATCGGCCACGCCGTAGCCAATTAGTTCCAATCAGCTTAGCCGAAGCCGACAGGCGCACCAACCCAAATATTTTCAGCCAATGGTTGCATCGAACCATATTTTGGACCATAATTTTATCCCACCACCCTCGGTCGAGTTAGCCGCAATTTCCCGCAAAACTTTTGCACAATATGTTTGCGGCATTATCCTTCCCGCCATATTTTTTCCCGCCAACCCCTTCCCGCCATTATTTCCCGCCATATTTTTTCCCGCCAACCCCTTCCCGCCATATTTTTTCCCGCCAATCCCTTCCCGCCATTATTTCCCGCCATTATTTCCCGCCAACCCTTTCCCGCCATATTTTTTCCCGCCAACCCCTTCCGGCCATTATTTCCCGCCATATTTTTTCCCGCCATTATTTCCCGCCAACCCTTTCCCGTCATCTTCTTTCCCGCCAACCATTCTGTTCCCGCCATCTTCTTTCCCGCCAACGCTTTCCCGCCATCTTTCTCTTCTCAACCTATAAAACCCCCTCCACAAAAAGGTTGTTAAGCAATGCAGTGTAGTCTCGTAAAGATGTCCCATTATCCTTTCGATTATAGTTTCCACCCGAGTATGTCGAAATGTCTTCTGAGGTTAGCCAGCAATTTGGAGATAGACAATAGGATAGTTCCATGGGACGAACTCCTCAGTAGTGACATCTTACTGAATGAGTTGGCTCACGCATTAAGTAGGTGCGGGTGGCCTGCAAGGACCTTTGAGGAGATACGAAAAGAACTTCTCAGGTTGCATGGAAGGTGGAAGAAGCAACAACATAAGGGTGAAGCATTCCTAAAGACTGCAGCAGAACATACTTATTTATGGACCCAAGACAGCGAGGACGAAGACGATAACTTCATGCCGAGCACCAAGGCCAAGACACCCGCATCGTCGAAGGGCAAGAGTGCCTCATCGTCGAAGGGCAAGAGTGCCTCATCGTCGAAGGGCAAGAGTGCCTCATCGTCGGAGGATGACGATGATGTCTTCATGTAGTTTGTATGTTGTATTATTTAAGCTAAGTAGTACCGGTTAATTCAGATGTACTTGTATCTTAATTATCTGTAGCAGTCTATCCGGAAATGTAACTCGATTAACAATGCGAATGAATAGAAATATGTCTCTCGCATACATAGGTAGAATATGTCTCTCGCATACATAGGTAGAAATATGTCTGTCGCATACATAGCTAGATATAGTGCCACACAAGTATTTCTGACTTGACACATCAGCTCTTAAAACCCTTTGTGTCGACATTGCCCATTGAATGATTGCGTCCTTCAGAGCGTCCTTGTTGGGATACATAGCACCCGTCGCAATGTTGTTCTGGTGATATTGCCAGGAAGAATCATGCCCATCGTTCACGGTCATTGCTGATGAGAAGTCATGATTCCATGATGCAGGATTCGGCACATCCTCTGCGTTCTCTTCTTCATCCGACTCGTCGAAATCATCGGCATGACCAATGTCAACATCTGTATCTTCATCTTCCATCTGGTTCTGCATGTGCCCATCTACCTCGTCACCGTCCGCCTCGCCATTGTAATAACCATCGGCATTTCCTCCCTCTACCTGACTACTCTGCCCTTGTTTGTAACCATCATCTCCAGCATTTGACATAGATAACATCATCCCGTCACTGCTTTGCACAGGATCGTAACGACCCTCGCCTTCAGGTGGAATTACCTCCTTCACAACGGGAAGCACTAAGGCACAAGGATTGCATCCCCTGCTTTCGCAACCTTGTAACCAGCGCACCCACTGAGAGTCCCGCTCTATTGGCCTCAAATAGAAGAAAATGTTTGAACTTGACCGGGTCCACAATGCATGAACACCCACGGTGTGCGTTTCAGTATTCAGACCTAAACATGTTGTCACCCATTCTTTCAACTGACTAACAGACCATGTTTGAGGGGCGGTCAGTGCCACCTCTATGTGCTCAAATTCACTCAGATCAACCCCAATCTCATTTGTTTGGACAGTACCAGGACCGTAGAAAAATATGAACTTCACTACATCAGACATCTCGGCTCACCTATAAAATTATTTAACATGGACAGACAACTGTTAGACAGCATGACAAACTACAAATATTCGCACTCCTAAATATTTGACAAGTACATATATTACGTAATATTAACGGAGCAACTAAAAATACTGACAAACCTAAATATTTGACATCCACATATAGTACGGCATATTAACGGAGCAACTAAAAATATTCACACAACTAAATATTAGACATCTAAATATATTACGGTTACTACCGGAGCAAATAACAATATTCGCACACCTAATATATTTCACATCGAAACATATTACCGAATACTACCGGAGCAACTACGACAGAGAAAATGTCTGTTCAATTATACCCTTGAAGCGTGCGAAGCAACGACGAACGGCGGTCTTCAATCACCGGAGCCGGAGCATCCACCACACTGCCGGAGCCTACACCACCACCTCCACCACCACGACCTCCACCTTCACCACCACCACAACCTCCACCACCTCCACCAAAATGGTAACCACCACCACCACCACGAGCTACCTCATCAGTAGATCGAGGTCTCCCTTGCTTCCCCCAACTCTCTAGAATGCATTTACGGTGGAAAAAACGCAAGAAATCGGCTAAGTTTTGTGTATTTTCGGGGGGTAAGAGAGAAGAAGAAGGGAAGGAGATAAGAACAGAAGAAGAAGAAGATAAGAACGAAGAGGAGGAAGAACATAAGAAGAGAACAGAAGAGTGGGCGCGCGGGTGGGTCGGCCAGGACCCTGTCGGCCGCGCCGGGGCCGACTGGAGGCCTGTCGGCCTGGCCCCAGCCGACTGCAGCTATCCAGGCCTAGTGGGGAGGGGCGACGTGTTCGAGCCATTCGTCGGCCGCCACGTGGACGAAAGGCCAGCTGTCGACTTCGCACTGGCCGACACGATCCTGTCGGCTTAGGCTCAGCCGATTGAAGCCAATCGGCTGCGGCTCGACCGACTGGATATTATTTTTGTAATATATCAAAACCGTGTATTATTTTCCAAATTTAGTAAAAAAAAGTGTATTATTTAAAAAAAATTAGCATTTACAAGATGATGTGGTATAGACTAATGTGGGTTTGAGTCAAATAGTTGTTGATTAGGACTTTAACCTCCTTTGACCGATCTGACTGTCGCTGCCTTCTTCCAAGCCCCCCAATTTTACTACTTGTATGCATTAGGAAATACCCTCCAGTAGCTCAGTCGTCTTCTTCTCCCTTGTGTCGACTGATGGTGCCTTGTGCACACCGATTTGTCGATGTTGGAGGTCAACTTGTCCTTGGAGTTAAGAAAACTAACAAGTGACATCATGCAACAAACAAGAGATAACTCGTGGTGGTGAGGAGAGACAGTAGGTGCCACTGCTATGCTTGAACTCGTACTCCTCGAGGTACGTACTCCTCGAGGTAGAGGGCTCCACACATAGTGGAGAACGGGAGGCCATTCAACATCTCCTCCAATGCCATGCCCAATGACAACATCCCCTCATGCGACCATAGTCGCCTGCCTAACATGTCAAATCTCAAATCATCAGGGTGTTTGTATGTGTCCAATCTTAGAGTTGGTCAAAAGGGGAGCCAATAAACACTAAAACATCCTAAACGGTTGACACATCAACTCGAAAACCATCTAAGGGGGTGATTAAATATTGTATATTTTTGGATGTAAGCCAAATCTAAGTCACTTTAGTGGTTTATGCTTCTCTGGGATACACTTAAGTACACTTTATGAAATTTTCGCAAAAAAAGGGAGTAGGATAGCTAAAGTAATCGGGGTGCTCTCGAGGCCGCACCGCCATTGCTACTTGGTTTGTTGTGTGCATAATTAATTATACCCATGAGGTCCCACTTAATCCTACTTGGCAAATCAACCAAAGTCCAAGCTAGTTGTCATGATCAACATGTCAAACAGGAAGAAAAGCTAAGAATACAAGTCAAAGAGGCCACTTAAGACAAAAGGAGCCCAATGAAACAAAGAAGCCCATGAAAGAGAAGCCCACATGGTGGAGGGTTGAGAAGAAACTGTCCAACATAGGCTATGGATTCCATACCCTTCATAGTCCACCAGGGATCAATGCACCAAAGATTACCTTCATTATGCTGCACACGTATCATCATAAAGATGGGACTACGTCGTGCGCCGTCAAGATGACCGAACCTATTCAAAAAAACATCGTTGTGCCAACTTGGTTGGTGTACGATGACCTTCTCTATGAAGTCGTCGCACACACACCCGGTAATCTATTTTTTGACCTCGTTAATAATGGCCACCTAGCACACGTTGTTTTCACTACAACAACATGGATTGTCTACCACTAGACCCCATTAGCACGTAACTTTTACTTTCTATAAATCTTAAAATGATTTTTTGAAAATTTAAAATATCATTAGTATATTAAAGAGTGTGTTCATACATACCCAAACATTTGCAATGTATTTTTGTTCACATATTCATGTATTTACTAAAAAAACATGAGTTTTTGTGGAAAGACGCATAAAAGAAGAAAATAATAATTAAAAATAAAAAGGTAAAAACGAAAAAAAATTGAAGGAAAAAAATAAAGAAAACGAAAGGATCATGATATACATCGACCGTTAGGTTTTTAGAGATTGTACCAAACACTTCCCACTGATGGGGGACGTTGCATGAAAATCAAAACATTTCCTACGAACACCCAATATCTAATCTAGGAGATGCATAGCAACGAGAGGGAAGTGTGTCTATATACCCTTGTAGACCGAAAGCGGAAGCGTATAAAACGCGGTTGATGTAGTCATACTCGTCGCGATCCAATCCGATCTAGTGCCGAACGGACGGCACCTCCGAATTTAGCACACGTACGGCTCGGCGGCGTCCTCTCCTTCTTGATCCAGCAAGCGAGGGAGAGGAGGTAGATGAGATCTGAACCAACACGACGGTGTGGTGGTGGTGGCAGCAGCGGAACTGCAGCAGGGCTTCGCCAAGCGTCTGCACGAGGTGGACGAGGTGTAACGGGAGGGAGACGGGCAAGGGTCGAAGGGTGGCTGCCCCCAACGCCTCCCCACCTTTATATAGGCATGGAGGGGGCTGGTGGCTTGCCCTCCAAGCCCCTAGGGTCATTGGTCAAGGGGGGAGGAAGGAAATCCCTCCTTTCCTTTCCCTACCGATCGCTATCCCCCTTTTTAGGGATCTTGATCTTATCCCTTCGGGTTATGATCCTATTCCTTTTAAGGGGGGATCTTGGTGCGCCTAGACCAGGGGTGTGGGGCCTTTCCCCACTACCCACGTTCATGTGGGTCCCCCCACACAGGTGGGCCCCACTTCGGAACCTTCTAGAACTTTCCTGGTACAATACCGGAAAAAACCGAACTTTTTTCGGAACCCAAAATATGACTTCCCATATATAAATCTTTAACTCCGGACCATTACGGAGCTCCTCGTGATGTCCCGGATCCCATCCGGGACTCCGAACAACCTTCAGACTTCACCATATTAATATCTCATTTCTACCCTAGCGCTACCGAACGTTAAGCGTGCGACCCTACGGGTTCGAGAACCATGTAGACATGACCGAGACTCCTCTCCGGTCAATAACCAATAGCGGGACCTGGATGCCCATATTGGTTTCCACATATTCAACAAAGATCTTTATCGGTTGAACCACGATGTCAAGGATTCAGTTAATCCCGTATGCAATTCCCTTTGTCCGGCGATATGTTACTTGCTCGAGATTCGATCGTCGGTATCTCCATACCTAGTTCAATCTCGTTACCGGCAAGTCTCTTTACTCGTTCCATAATACAAGATCCCATGACTAAACTCATTAGTCACATGCTTGCAAGCTTCTTGTGATGTTGTATTACCGAGAGGGCCCAGAGATATCTCTCCGTCACACGGAGCGACAAATCCCAGTCTCGATCCATGCAACCCAACAAACACCTTCGGAGATACCTGTAGAGCACCTTTATGATCACCCACTTATGAGGTGACATTTGATAGCACACAAAGTATTCCTCCAGTATCCGGGAATGGCATGATCTCATGGTCTAAGGAACTGATACTTGACATGAAGAAAACTGTAGCAAATAACTAAACGATCTGATGCTAAGCTTACGGTTGGGTCTGTCCATCACATCATTCTCCTAATGATGTGATCCCGTTATCAAATGACAACTCATGTCTATGGTCAGGAAACCATACCAATCTTTGATCAACGAGCTAGTCTAGTAGAGGATTACTAGGGACACGGTGTAGTTTATGTATTCACACATGTATTTAAGTTTTCGGTCAATACAATTCTAGCATGAATAATAAACATTTATCATGAACGGGAAATATGATAATAACCATTTTATTATTGCCTCTAGGGCATATTTCCAACAGTCTCCCACTTGCACTAGAGTCAATAATCTAGTTTACATAGTTATGAATCTAACACCCATGGAGTCCTGGTGCTGATCATGTTTTGTTCGTGGAAGAGGTTTAGTCAACGTGTGACGCCCCAAGACCGATGCTCCAGATTCCTTCCATTTGTGTCCGTCGTTGCCATGTGATTCGTTTGCTTGTTGCACCTTGCAATGTCATCATGTGCATTTCATCCACATGTTTTCATAAAATTTGCATCCGTTCGTAGCTGTCGGTTTCTCCGTGTCTCTTTCGTTGTCCGTTTTGAGACCCGACACACTCGCACGCGCCCGCGGCACCTCCGAAATATTATTTTATAAGTGGGAATAAAATGTTCTTGGAATGGGTTGAAAGTTGGCGTGCGGTCTCATTATGTTGTAGGTAGACCGCGTGCCAAATTTCGTTGCATTCGGAGTCCGTTTGATAGCCCAACCGTTAAACTATAGCGGCACTATAGCCGGATAAACGTAGGACGTCTTCGGTGTTCCGAAAACCGTGACGGGCTGCCATCCTCCCTCTCCCCTCAGCCAAAACCCTCCTACACAGCACACTAGACCCACCTACACTACCCCTCTCGCCGGAGCCATCCGATCCTGATCGGAGGGCTCAAAAACAACCTCAAACCCCCAAACCGTAGACCCCTTGCCTATAAAAGGAAGGGCTTCCCCTTCCATTTTCGGAACCCTAGCCTACCCTAACCTCCAGCCGCCGCCACCTCCCTCAGATTCCGCACCGGCCACCCCCTCCTCGCCACTTGGCAAGCGCCGCCGCCACCCGCCGCCACGATCTGGATCGCTAGATCCAGATCCAACCGCCCGCAGCGCCCCCAGCCTCCACCTCCCAGCCGCGGCCCGCCAGGCCCATCGCGGGCCCGCGCGAGCCCGTGCCGCCCGTACGCCGCCACCCGAGGTCCCCGTTCATCTCTGAGCTCCCGCAGCTCCTCCCGTCCCGAGCGCCTCCCGCGCGCCACCTCGACCTTGCCGCCGCTCCGGCAGGAGCTCGCCGGGGCAGGAGCTCGCCCTGGCGCCCGTTTGCTCCAGCAGGACCGGCCTCGCACCGCCCCTCCTCCTCTGTCCCGATCTTCCTCTCTCTCACGATCTCCCTCTCTCCCTCGAACACTGCAGGACGCCGCCACCCATGGAGCTCACCGCCGGCCGCGTACTTTGCTCGCTCCGGCCGGGATCCACCGGATCCGGCCACCCTCGGCCCATTCCCGGCCGTCCCGAGCCTCGCCGGAGCCCGTGCTCGCCGCTGCAGGCCAGGGGTCTTCTTCAACCTCCGCCTGGACCTTCTCGACCCTGGACGTCCTCGTCCATCGAACCAAACACGAACCTGCCCGCCCGCATGCCTTCATCCCGCTCCTCCCCGTCCCGTTTTCGTTGGGTAAATATGATAGTCCCTGATTTTTTTAATAGCATATATGCATTTTGTGTGGGCTATATCTTTGTGCATGTTTGTCCGATGGAGATGATTTATATATGTAAAATGCTCTACTCTCTGTGCTCTACATGATGGTGTCATTTGCATTCATGTTAGGATTCATCTACATGTCATAATTCCTGTAGCAAAAGTGCATCCTGATGTTACTGCAGTAAACTATTAATATTTGTCACTTTGTCATTTTTGTGTTATTTAATGCAACTGTCATATGAGCATCTTGTCAACATGACTTTGGAGCATTTCCATGTCTTCTTGCTGTTAGTATTTATTTCATGCCAAGTTATGCCATGATGTGACTGCCATGAGCTTGCAAACTTGCCTAGTCAATGTTGCTGTTTTAAATCAAAGCTGTCTGTTAAAAACTTGCCAACTTTGCTTGATGATATACACTAATCTAGAGCTCATATGTATTTCATTCCTTCATGTGATTTGGCCTATGTGATGTGTACTTTGATGCCATGCCTTTGGTTGCCATGTAAAGTTCATGTATCATGTCTCTTTCTTGCTCTCAAGTTGCCATCACATTAACCCTGCGCATGTATATGCTCTGTCATAATCTGTAGCAGAACTTTGCATTTTGCATGGATCATATTGACTTAACCTTGATGCCTATGAACCTGAACCTTAAAGATGATTTGAAGTATGTCATGTCTAATTTAAGTGCATATCAAGTTTGTGCCCATCATGTTACTGTAGCTTGCTGTTCTGATGTTGGCAAAATGCTATGTTGCTGTTTTGGGGTAGTATGCTATTATAATTTGTGTTGGTTATAATTGTTGAACCGTTGCTCCGTTTTGATCATGTCCTACATGAAACTTGCTTAGAATTGTGTGTAGTTTCATATTGTCATGTTGCATCCTTGATTTGAGTGTTGTGGTTGATGTTTGCATGCATTTTGCATTATTGCCATGTTAAACTTGTTTAGCTCATATCTTCTAGACCGTAGCTCCGAATTAAATGTTCTACATATGTAACTTGATTAGAAAAACATGTAGATCATCATCTTGCATGTTAACTTGCTGTTTAACAACTTTAACATTGTGTTTAATTCAGATCAGTACCAATTTCAAAAATTGCATATGGGGATTTTCCGGAATTGTTATATGTTGTTTCCGGCCTCATTTAAATTCCCTAGATAGGTAGATTAATTATGCTTCACCTCTTGCCATGTTTAACAACATTTAATATTGATGAGTAGCATAAACGGGATTGAACTAAATAATTATTTGTGGAGTTTCGTCAATATGCAACCCGTTGCATATTGAGCTTCACTTAATGTGTAGTATTTGAATTATTGCACTTTGTCATGCCATGCCTATTTAAACTTGACATGCATCATACTTGGTTGTGCATTATGCCATGATTATGCTTGTGTGTTCACCATGTTGTTTGCTTCTTTCCGGTTGTGCTTCTTCTCGATAGTTCCGGTTTCGTTGCGATTGTGAGGATTCGTTCGATTACGTTGGTTCGTCTTCTTCATGGACTCGATCTTCTTCCGAGCGGGATTTCAGGCAAGATGATCATGACCTTGGATATCTTTTACTATCTTTGCTTGCTAGTTTTCTCGTTGCTATCGCTATGTCGCGCTTCCTACCACATATATGTCAGCCTCCCATATGCCATGATACAGCCTCTAACCACCCTTACCCACCAAACCGTTGTTTGGCTATGTTACCGCTTGCTCAGCCCCTTGTTTATAGCGTTGCTAGTTGCAGGTGTAGTTCAGGTTGTTCCATGTTGGGACATGGATATCTTGGGATATCACAATATCTATTATTTAATTAATGCATCTATATACTTGGTGTTGGGTGGAAGGCTCGGCCTTTTGCCTAATGTTTTGTTCCACTCATGCCGCCCTAGTTTCCGTAATGCCGGTGTTATGATCCTTGATTAGCGTTCCTAACATGCTCAGGGGAATGGGACCCTCTTGACAGTTCGCTTTGAATAACCGCTTCCAGCAAGGCCCAACTTTGGTTTTACCATTTGCCAACATAATAATACTGAATTAAATAATTAATTTGCATAGGGAGTTAGCGCTACCCGAGGATTCTTAATTCAACATAATACAGGTGGGCCAGTGCCGATGGTGTTGGTCCGAAACGGGTAGACTGCGGGTCCACCACGGGGAAACTCGAGGATCTGGTTTTACTCGTAGGATGTCCCATCCGGTCGTGGCCTGAGACGAGATACGCGCGGCTACTATCAGGGTGTCGGCACGCTGGGAGGTCTTGCTGGATTTGCGTTACCATTGTCGAAATGTCTTGTGCACCGGGATTCCGAGGATACTTCGAGCTATCTCGAGGTTGAGGTATTTCCACCGCAGCTTGTGTTGGTTTATGATGGACCATGTTGGAACACCCCTGCAGGGTTAAATCTTACGCGAAGCCGTGCCCGTGGTTATGTGGCGACTTGGATATTTATAACCTCCGGTTGTAGAGAACTTGACACTAATTCTAATTAAAATACACCAACCGCGTGCGTAACCGTGATTGTCTCTTTTCGAGGGAGTTCGGGAAGAGAACACAGTGGGGTTATGTTTGACTCGTAAGTAGGTTTTCAGGATCACTTCTTGATCATTATTAGTTTTATGCGTAGTTACTCTTCTTATTTCTTGTACTCGTAAGTTAGCCACCATATAATGCTTAGTGCTTGCTGCAACCTCACCACCTTACCCTTCCATTCCCATTAAGCTTTGATAGTCTTGCTACCCATGGTTATGGGATTGCTGAGTCCTCGTGGCTCACAGATTACTACAACAACAGATGCAGGTACAGGTAATGCGATGATCTGACGTGAGAGGGACGTGCGTTTGATTTTGGAGTTATTCTTCTTCGTCGAACTCGGGATAGGTTCCTGGTCGGTAGCCTGGGCTAGCAGGGTGGATGTCGTTCTTCTTTTCGTTTGATTTCATCCATAGTCGGATTCTGCTCTTCTGTATGGTGTTTGCTATGTATTGATGTATTCGTGTGAGGATTGTATGTATTTGTATGTATCCCCATCTATTATGTACATGGTACGATGTAATGATATCCACCTTGCAAGCGTCTTCGATATGCGCTTCTATCCCTGGTGGGGCTTCCGAGTCCCTCGAGGATAGGATCGCATATTGGGCGTGACAAGTTGGTATCAGAGCCTCGACCGACCATAGGAGCCCCCTTGATTGATCAAACCGTTGACGAGTATAGAAGTAAAACTATTTTGAGTCTAGCTATATCGAAGAGTAGGAATTCTTTTACTCTTTATCCCCTTCGTCGCTCTGGTGAGGAATTGTGACGTAGGTGTTTTGATTCTACTACTCTTCTCACTCAAAATTTTTTTAGGGTCACGCGGGTATTTTGGAATCGTTATGATATCGTTGTGATGGGAATTCTGTCTTGGTGCCTCCTGACCGTATGGATTGGACCCGGGGAGTTGAGCTCCAAGGTGTTCTTATCACATTCACTATCGTTTCAGTTCCTGAATACCAGAGGACGCCGACATCGAAACGCTTCTATACTTTTTGTGGTGGCAAATAGTGCCGTGACTTTTCCCCAGTACTGGAGGAGATAGCTCGGATGATCCACCGTGACTAGTATCGCTGTGTTTTCGAAGGTCTGAGGTAGACGAATTTGCGAAGTTTCTCGGTCGTGTGTTGAGGGTTGCGGATGCGGTTGCAGCTGACTAGGTTGTTGTTTGCTGAGTAGGTTCCTGGACCAGCAACCTGATCGCATAACCAAGAAGTTTCGGGAGTTCTTAGGTGGGAATTCAAGTAGTTACCTAGGATATCTTTCCGACAGATGCATGATATGAGATTGGGGTTCGACGTCTAGTGGTCCGCATGTTCACGGTCGTTTTTACAGTGGGTCTCGTTGTGTCTTAAAGAGCCCTTGTAGCTTTGCTACGGTTCGGGGATGCTTCATAAGTCATGTACACTGCCTTGTACGTGATGGTCGCTGTACGATCGAGCCCGTGTGGGCCCCACCACAAAAATTTCGGATGAAATCTCTATCATATGTTTGTTCCGGCTTATTCTGCAAGCCACATCCTTTGTTTTGTTTTTGTTGTGGTATTCGAGTTGCTTCAAAGTCAAGTGTTGATTCCATACCTTTCCTAAGCGGTGTTCTCATATTTCTATGGGAGTGCTAATCCTTCTTGATCATCAAGATTGTCATGAAAAATTATTCTCAACCGACGTGCTTCTCTTCAAGTTATTCCATACGAGCGCCATTGAGAAACCTGAGGATTTGTTCGTTTCACCCATCCCAAGTTGGCTTTATTTTCCCCACCCTCCCACCCTTTTCTTTGCGGAGTCAAAAATTCTCAAATCAAGTATCCATTTTATTCGTGAGAAGTCTTTCTATTCTTTTCCTTCAATGTTCTTAACCGGTGATTCTCATGAAGATGCTCAGGAGCTACAAGTTCATCATTCTTCGTTCTCGTTTTCTTCTCCGGTGGATTTAATTCAAGCTTCGGTGTTGATAATTTCCCTTTCTTTGATTCAAATGTTTTCCCATGTTGGAAATTCTTACCCAAGCCTCTCTTGTTTATTCACACCTCTCTATTCTTTTCTGGTGCGAAGAAATTATCTCAGAAGATTCATCTTTCCATTCAGGATCCGTTCGACATATTTCGAGGTTGTTATTTCTCTCAAGCCATTTAATTCAACCGGTGCAATCCCTATTTCAAGCAGTTGTTCCAACGGTGTTTCTTTTGAGTGGGCCCTAACCCACATGTCTTTTCCCAGGATCTTACCTGACTCTTCTAATTTTCCCGGAGTTATTCTCAAATTCTTTCTAAATGTGACGTAAGTATGGATTTCATCAGTCATATGCCTCTCCAAGATCTCTCTCAAATTCTTTTCAAATTTGGCTCAACCTTTCTATTCGTCATTATTCCGGAGTATCTCATAAATTTTCATGGTGGTTCTCGTCGTCATTCTCAGCTTTGAAGACCGAAGGAGAGTTCTCTTAAATCCTTTTCCGTTCTCTTCAAGATTAGTAGTTCAAGCTTGATGCTATCCTCTCAAATTGTTCCGATCATGAGAAATTCTTTTCATACCCATCCGTAGTATTTCAAGAGTTGTTTTCATTTTGATTCTCCGAAGGCCATCATTTCAGAAGATTTATTCGTTCCCAGTTTTCAGCTTTCGTTCTCCGATTATTCCAAAAATTGATGTCTCTTCGTTCGTCTCCTAATTCTTCCGGTGCTTCGTTCAAGTATTCTTTAATTAGCTCGTGATCTCTTCGTTCTCTTGTATCTAAATTCCCTCAAGTATCATAGTTCGTTTTCTAATTCTTCCCGGCGATTCGTTCTCTTTTCTTCGTTCATTTTCAATTCTTACAGTGGTTCGTTCAAGATTCCTATTCCTTTGTTATCGTATCAATTCATTTGTTCTTTCCAAAATCCTATCGGTGTTTCCTCGAAGATTTCATCAAGTTGGCGCTATATCTCTCTTTAATCTTTTCAAGAAGAATAAGTAGTACGCAAATCCATTGCTTTTCATCAACTTATTTTGATGAAGGATAGACATATCATAATTCTTATACTTGTTTCATGGAGGTGATTTAATTGCTTCTTCCGGAGTTTGTTCATGATGAATAAATTCTCGATTCAAAGTTGCTCGTCTTTCTTTTCCAGAGTTCAAAGTTTTTTCTCATTATCTCATCATGAAGCTCCATCTAAATCATTGCAAGGCTTCATCTTGCTCTTTTCAACCTTCTTTTCGTTTCGATCATCTCGTTATCTATTCGGAGTCCTTCGAGAGTTTCTTCATGGTGGTTCGGTAAGGATTTAATTCGTTCTCGAAGTATTTCGGCAAGATTCTTGTTGGAGCTCAAGTATTCTTCATCTCGCATTCCGAAGTGTTATTCTCTCTACCTTGTCTTTTGAGGTGGTGTGATGTCTTTCTTGACAATGTCCCTTCGTGTTTCATGATTCAGAAGTTGTCAGGAATGAGATATTTAAACCCATCATTTTTTCTCTTCGTTCAGGAATGAGTTATCTTGCGTTATATTTCACCTAAAGCCTTCCCTAAGGAATGTTGCTGTTATGGTGCTTATCAATGATCCAAGTTTCTCCTTCTCTTCTCGATGAAAGAGGTTTTCATCTCTTCGAGATCTCAAGCAATCAGTTGTTTCCGTCAGTGGCTGGTTGTCACCTCATAATTTTTAGATGTCTTCCATAAGCCCACAACAAGCTTATTCTTTTCGTTGTGGATTTTTTCCAACAACTCCGTTCAACCCTTCGTTGTAAGGATGCTTTTCAAATTCAATTGTGGTAGAAATTGTCATTTTCTTCTCCGTTCTTTTCTTTCCAATGATCTAGCTTCTATAAATTTCTTTCGGAGGCATTGTGATGTTGCTCTCTTCGACCTTCATCTCATTTTGTCAAGATCATGTTCTTTCCTTGCTTATCCATTTAACCGGAGTGTGGTGTTCTCGTTTCAAGTTCTTTTCATCTTATCAAGTTTTCCTTCACTTTCCTACCGGAGTGCTCCCAAATTCTTTTTTTGTTCTCATTCCTTATCTATCTCATTTCACCCAGAGTGGTTTTGAATTCTTGCTTGTTCCTCAAGCCATTCTTCAACTCTTTGCAACCTTCGAGGTTTGTTGGTTTCACTCGTTTGTCCAAGAAGCAACTTTGTTTTACCTCTTCCTCTTCAATCTTCCGGTTCCTTCCGAAGATCTAGGGTCGAGATCTTCTATTAGTGGGGGAGAGTTGTGACGCCCCAAGACCGATGCTCCAGATTCCTTCCATTTGTGTCCGTCGTTGCCATGTGATTCGTTTGCTTGTTGCACCTTGCCATGTCATCATGTGCATTTCTTCCGCATGTTTTCATAAAATTTGCATCCGTTCGTAGCTGCCGGTTTCTCCGCGTCTCTTTCGTTGTCCGTTTCGAGACCCGACACACTCGCACGCGCCCGCGGCACCTCCGAAATATTATTTTATAAGTGGGAATAAAATGTTCTTGGAATGGGTTGAAAGTTGGCGTGCGATCTCATTATGTTGTAGGTAGACCGCGTGCCAAATTTCGTCGCATTCGGAGTCCGTTTGATAGCCCAACCATTAAACTATAGCGGCACTATAGCCGGATAAACGTCGGACGTCTTCGGTGTTCCGAAAACCGTGCCGGGTTGCCATCCTCCCTCTCCCCTCAGCCAAAACCCTCCTACACAGCAAACTAGACCCACCTACACTACCCCTCTCGCCGGAGCCGTCCGATCCCGATCGAAGGGCTCAAAAACAAACTCAAACCCCCAAACCGTAGACCCCCTGCCTATAAAAGGAAGGGCTTCCCCTTCCATTTTCGGAACCCTAGCCTACCCTAACCCTCCCCTAACCTCCAGCCGCCGCCACCTCCCTCAGATTCCGCGCCGGCCACCCCCTCCTCGCCACTTGGCAAGCGCCACCGCCACCCGCCGCCACGATCTGGATTGCTAGATGCAGATCCAACCGCCCGTAGCGCCCCCAGCCTCCACCTCCCAGCCGCGGCCTGCCAGGCCCATCGCGGGCCCGCGCGAGCCCGCGCCGCCCGTATGCCGCCACCCGAGGTCCCCGTTCGTCCCCGAGCTCCCGCAGCTCCTCCCACACGCCACCTCGACCTTGCCGTCGCTCCGGCAGGAGCTCGCCGGGGCCGGAGCTCGCCCTGCTGCCCGTTTGCTCTAGCAGGACCGGCCTCGCATCGCACTCCTCCTCTGTCCCGATCTTCCTCTCTCTCACGATCTCCCTCTCTCCCTCGAACACTGCAGGATGCCGCCACCCATGGAGCTCGCCGCCGGCCGCGTACTTTGCCTGATCCGCCCAGGATCCACCGGATCCGGCCACCCTCGGCCCATTCCCGGCCGTCCCGAGCCTCGCCGGAGCCCGTGCTCGCCGCAGCAGGCCAGGGGTCTTCTTCAACCTCCGCCTGGACCTCCTCGACCCTGGACGTCCTCGTCCGTCGAACCAAACACGAACCTGCCCGCCCGCATGCCTTCATCCCGCTCCTCCCCGTCCCGTTTTCGCTGGGTAAATATGATAGTCCTTGGTTTTTTTAACAACATATATGCATTTTGTGTGGGCTATATCTTTGTGCATGTTTGTCCGATGGAGATGATTTATATATGTAAAATTCTCTACTCTCTGTGCTCTACATGATGGTGTCATTTGCATTCATGTTAGGATTCATCTACATGTCATAATTCCTGTTGCAAAAGTGCATCCTGATGTTACTGCAGTAAACTGTTAATATTTGTCACTTTGTCATTTTTGTGTTATTTAATGCAACTGTCATATGAGCTGTTGGAAATATGCCCTAGAGGCAATAATAAATTGGTTATTATCATATTTCCTTGTTCATGATAATCGTTTATTATCCATGCTATAATTGTATTGATTGGAAACTCAAATACATG
Organism: Elymus sibiricus; assembly: GCA_039707655.1. Classification (NCBI taxonomy): domain Eukaryota; kingdom Viridiplantae; phylum Streptophyta; class Magnoliopsida; order Poales; family Poaceae; genus Elymus; species Elymus sibiricus. The sequence continues at coordinate 127,579,587 of CM077666.1, read as the reverse complement.
TGTGGGTACATAGACAACACTGTGTCCCTAGTAAGCCTCTAGTTAACTAGCTCGTTGATCAAAAGATGGTGAAGGTTTCCTAGCCATGGACATGAGATGTCATTTGATAACGGGATCACATCATTAGGAGAATGATGTGATGGACAAGACCCAAACTATAAACGTAGCATATGATCGTGTCAGTTTATTGCTATTGTTTTCTGCATGTCAAGTATCTATTCGTATGACCATGAGATCATGCAACTCACTGACACCGGAGGAATACCTTGTGTGTATCAAACGTCGCAACGTAACTGGGTGACTATAAACGTGCTCTACAGGTATCTCCGAGGGTGTCTGTTGGGTTGGCATGGATCAAGACTGGGATTTGTTACTCCGTGTGACGGAGAGGTATCTCAGGGCCCACTCGGTAATACAACATCACAATGAGCCTTGCAAGCAATGTGACTAAAGTGTTAGCCACGAGATCTTGTATTACGGAACGAGTAAAGAGACTTGCCGGTAACGAGATTGAACTAGGTATAGAGATACCGACGATCGAATCTCGGGCAAGTAACATACCAAAGAACAAAGGGAACAACATACGGGATTAATTGAATCCTTGACATAGAGGTTCGACCGATATAGATCTTCGTAGAATATGTAGGAACCAATATGGGCATCCAGGTCCCGCTATTGGTTATTGGCCGTAGAGGTGTCTCGGTCATGTCTACATAGTTCTCGAACCCGCAAGGTCTGCACACTTAAGGTTCGGTGACGTTTCGGTAGAATTGAGTTATGTATGATTGGTGACCGAAGGTTGTTCGGAGTCCCGGATGAGATCCCGGACATCACGAGGAGCTTCGGAATGGTCCGGAGGTAAAGATTGATATATAGGAAGTCCCGTTTTGGCCACCGGAAAAGTTTCGGGTATTTCCGGTAGTGTACCGGGAGTACCGGAGGGCCATCGGGAGGGGCCACCCACGCCGGGAGGCCACATGGGCCTGAGGGGGGTTGCACCAGCCCTTAGTGGGCTGGGCAAAGCAGCCCTACAAGGCCCATGCGGCTAGGAATAAGTGGGAAAGGAAAAACCCCAAAGAAAAGGGAAGGGAGACCAAATATGGAAGGTGTCCTATTTGGACTAGGATTGAAGTGGAGGAGTCCACCTCCTCCACCTCCAATTTCGGCCAGCCCTTGAGGGTTTGAGGCTGCCTCCTCCCCTCCCTCCCTCCTATATATACTAGAGGATTTAGAGGAGAAAAATAACCCTAATTGCCACGTGCTCCCTCTACTTCATCTAGATCGGTTTCTCCTCTAGTCTAGTTTCAGTGGTGCTTAGGCGAAGCCCTGCCGGAATTGTTCCACCACCATAGCCGCCGCGCCGTCGCGCCGCCGGAGAACTCTTATACCTCTCCGTTCTCTCTCTTGCTGGATCAAGGAGGCGGAGATCGTCATTGAGTTGTACGTGTGCTGAACGCGGAGGTGCCGTCTGTTCGGCGCTAGATCGGAAGGACCGTGATCAGGATCGCGAGACGATTCATGATTTGATCGCGGGATGGATCGTGATGGGATCGTGGGACGGATCGAGATTGGATCGCGAGATGGATCATGATGAGATCGCGGGACACTCGGCGATTTGGATCGCGAAGACGTTCGACTACATCAACCGCGTTTCTTAACGCTTCCGCTTAGCGATCTACAAGGGTATGTAGATTCACTCTCCCTCTCGTAGATGCTCATCACCATGGATAGATCTTGTGTGTGCGTAGGAAAATTTTTGTTTCCCATGCAACGTTCCCCAACAGTGGCATCTGAGCTAGGTCTATGCGTAGATGAGATCTTGAGTAGAACACAAAGGAGTTTGTGGGCGTTGATATTCAGATTGCTTCCCTCCTTAGTCTTTTCTTGATTCAGCGGTATTGTGGGATGAAGCGGCTCGGACCAACCTTACTCGTCCACGTACGAGAGACCGGTTCCATCGACTGACATGTAACTTTGTTGCATAAGATGGCTGGCGGGTGTCTGTCTCTCCCACTTTAGTTGAATCGGATTCGACAGAGGCGGTCCTTGTAGAAGGTGAAATAGCAACTTTTATATCACCGTTGTGGTTTTTGCGTAGGTAAGAATCGTTCTTGCTAGATACCCGTAGCAGCCACGTAAAACTTGCAACAACAATTAGAGGACGTCTAACTTGTTTTTGCAGGGTATGTTGTGATGTGATATGGCCAATTACATGATGAGATATATGTGATGTATGAGATGATCATGTGTTGTATAGAATATCACGACTTGCATGTCGATGAGTACGGCAACTGGCAGGAGCCATAGAGTTGTCTTTAATTATTTTCGCCGTTTTTGCTTTACTTTATCGCTATGAGTTAGCTATAGTCGTGGAAGCAACAGTCGGCGCGACAACCTCATGGCGACACGTTGATGGAGATCAAGATGATGGAGATCATGGTGTCATGCCGGTGACGATGGAGATCATGCCGGTGCTTTGGAGATGGAGATGAAAAGCACAAGTTCATGGCCATATCATGTCACTTATGATTTGCATGTGATGTTAATCCTTTTATGCATCTTATTTTGCTTAGGACGACGGTAGCATTATAAGGTGATCCCTCACTTAAATTTTAAGATAAAATTGTGTTCTCCCCGAGTGTGCACCGTTGCGAAAGTTCGTCGTTTCGAGACACCACGTGATGATCGGGTGTGATAGACTCTACGTTCGCATACAACGGGTGCAAGCCAGTGTTGCACGTGCGGAACACTCGGGTTAAACTTGACGAGCCTAGCATGTACAGACATGGCCTCGAAACACAAGAGACCGAAAGGTCGAACATGAGTCATATAGTAGATATGATCAACATGAAGATGTTCACCATTGAAACCACCTCAACTCACGTGATGATCGGACTTGAGTTGGTGGATTTGGATCATGTTACACTCGAATGACCGGAGGGATGTCAATTTGAGTGGGAGTTTTAAGTAATATGATTAACTAAACTCATTATCATGAACATAGTCAAAGTGTCTTTGCAAATTATGTTGTAGATTACTAGATCGCGCTGTAGCTCCCTTGAATTTTTTATATGTTCCTAGAGAAATAGATTTGAAAGATGATGGTAGCAATAATGCGGACTGGGTCCGTGATCTGAGGATTGTCCTCAAATTGCTGCACAGAAGGCTTATGTCCTTAATGCACCACTCGGTGCACCACCCCCTCTAGCGTCGTCTGTAGATGTTGTGAACATCTGACAGGCACGTTCCGATGACTACTTAATAGTTTAGTGCGTCATGCATTACGGCTTAGAATTGAGGCTCCAAAACGTTTTGAACGTCACGGAACATATGAGATGTTTTAAGAGCTGAAATTGGGATCTCAGACTCGTGCCCATGTTGAGAGGTATGAGACCTCCAACAAGATTCTTTGCCTGCAAGATGATGGAGAATAGCTCAATCGTTGAGCATGTGCTCAAATTGTTTGAGTGCTACAATCACTTGAATCGAGTGGGAGTTGATCTTCCAGATAAGATAGTGATTGATATAGCTCTCCAAGTCACTGTCACTAAGCTACTAGTGCTTCGTGATGAACTATAAAAGGCCAGAGATGGAAATAATGATCCCTGAGCTGTTCGCAATGTTTGACACCGCGAAGGTAGAAATCAAGAAGGAAGCATCAAGTGTTGATGGTTAGTGAAACCACTAGTCTCGAGAAGGGCAAGGGCAAGGAGGGATACTTCATGGATGGCAAGCCAGTTGCTGCTCCAGTGAAGAAACCCAAGGTTGAACCCAAACCCGGGACTAAGTGCTTCTATTATGAGGAGAACGGTCGCTGAAGTGGAACAACCCTAGATACTTGGTAGATAAGAAGATTAGCAACGTCGACAGAAGTATATTTGATATACGTGTTATTGATGTGTACCTTACTAGTACTCCTAGTAGCACCTGGGTATTAGATACCGGTTCGGTTGCTAAATGTTAGTAACTCGAAATTAAAGCTACGGAATAAACGGAAGCTAGCTAAGGGTGAGGTGACGATGAGTGTTGGAAGTGTTTCCAAGGTTGATGTGATCACCATCGCACGCTCTCTCTACCTTCAGGATTAGTGATGAACCTAAATAAATGTTATTTGGTGTTTGCGTTAAGCATGAACGTGATTAGATCATGTTTATTGCAATACGGTTATTCATTTAAAAAGAAATAATGGTTATTCTGTTTACATGAATAATACCTTCAATGGTCATACACCCAATAAGAGTGGTTTATTGAATCTTGATCGTAGTGATACACATGTTCATAATATTGATGCCAAAAGATACAAAGTTAATAATGATAGTACCACATACTTGTGGCACTGCCGCTAAATGTCATATTGGTGTAAAACGCATGAAGAAACTCCATGCTGATGGATCTTTGGACTCATTCGATTTCGAATCGGTTGAGACATGCGGACCATGCCTCATGGGCAAGATGACTAAAACCCCGTTTTCCGGTATGATGGAGCGGGCAATTGACTTATTGGAAATGATACATATTGATGTATGCGGTCCAGTGAGTATTATAGTGTGCGGTGAATATCGTTATTTTCCTACCTTCACTGATGATTTGAGTAGATATGGGTATATTTACTTAATGAAACACAAGTCTGAAACGTTTGAAAAGTTCAAACAAAATCAGAGTGAAGTTTGAGATCATCGTGACAAGAAGATAAAATGTCTACGATATGATCGTGGAGGTGAATATCTGAGTTACGAGTTTGGTATACAACTTAAGACAATGTGGAAGTTGTTTCACAACTCACGCCACCTGGAACACCATAGTGTGATGGTGTGTCCGAACGTCGTAGTCATGCTCTATTGGATATGGTGCGAACTATGATGTCTCTTATCGATTTACCACTATCGTTTTAGGGTTATGCATTAGAGACAACCACATTCACTTTAAAAGGGGCACCATCTAAATCCGTTGAGATGACACCGTATGAATTTTGGTTTGGCGGAAACCTAAGCTGTCATTTCTTAATGTTTGGGGCTGCGACGCTTATGTGAAAAAGGGTTTTCACCTAATGAGCTCGAACCCAAAGCGAACAAATGCATCTTCATAGAATACCCTAACGTAACAGTTGGGTAAACCTTCTATCTTAGATCCAAGCACAAAGTGTTTGTTGCTAAAACGGGTCTTTTCTCGAGAAAGAGTTTCTTTCGAAAGATTGAGTGGGAGGAAGATAGTACTTGATGAGGTTGTTGAACCTTTACTTCAACCTGAGAGTAGCGCAGCGCAGAAAGTTGTTTCTGTGGAGCCTACGTTAGTTGAAAAGGAAGTTAATGATGATGATCATGAAACTTCGGATCAAGTTACTATCGAACATCGTGGGTCGACAAGGACGCGTACTGCTCCTGAGTGGTACGGCAACCCTGTCTTAGAGGTCATGTTGTTGGACAACACCGAACCTACGAGCTATGGAGAAGCGATGATGGGCCCGGATTCCGAGAAATGGTTAAGACCATGAAATCCGAGATGGGATCCATGTAAGAAAACAAAGTATGGGCTTTGGAAGTATTACCTGAAGGGCGAAAGGCCATTCAGAACAAATGGATCTTTAAAAGGAAGACGGACGCGGACGGTAATGTCACCGTCTATAAAGCTCGACTTGTGGCAAAGGGTTTATCACAAGTTCAAGGAGTTGACTACGATGAGACTTTCTCACCCGTAGCGATGCTCAAAGTCTGTTGGAATCATGTTAGCAGTTGCTGCATTTTTCAATTATGAAATCTGGCAGATGGATGTCAAAACATCGTTTCCTTAACGGTATCCGTAAGGAAAAGTTGTATGTGATACAACCGGAAGGTTTTGTCAGTCCTAAGGATGCTAAAATATATGCAAACTCCAGCGATCCTTCTATGGACTGGAGCAAGCATCTCGGAGTTGGAATATACGCTTTGATGAGGTGATCAAAGTTTTTGAGTCTATACAAAGTTTATGAGAAACTTGTATTTACAATAAAGTGAGTGGGAGCACTATAGAATTTCTGATAAGTATATGTGGTTGACATATTGTTGATCGGAAATGATGTAGAATTTCTGGAAAGCATAAAGGGTCGTTTGAAAAGAGTTTTTCAAAGGAAGACCTAGAATGAAGCTACTTAAATATTGGGCATCAAGATCTATAGAGATAGATCATGACGTCTGATAAGACTTTCAATGAGTACATACCTTGACAAGATTTTGAAAGAGTTCAAAATGGATCAGTCGAAGAAAGAATTCTTGCCTGATTTGTAAGGTGTGGAGTTGAGTGAGACTCAAAGCTCGACCACGGCAGAAGAAAGAGAAAGGACGAAGGTCGTCCCCTATGCCTTATCCATAGGCTCTGTATAGTATGCCATGCTGTGTACTGCACCTGATGTGTGCCTTGCCATGATTCTGTCAAGGGGTACAAGAGTGATCCAGGAGTGGATCATTGGACAGCGGTCAAGATTATCCTTAGTAACTAGAGGACTAAGGAAATATTTCTCGATTATGGAGGTGATAAAGAGTTCGTCGTAAAGGGTTACGTCGATGCAAGCTTTGACACCTATCCGGACGACTCTGAATAGTAGTCAGGATACATATAGTGGAGTAGCCATTTGGAATAGCTCCAAGTGGAGTGTGGTAGAAGTGTCTACAGTATGACATAGATATTTGCAAAGTACACACGGATCTGAATGTCGCAGACTCGTTGACTAAAGACCTCTCTCACATGCAAAGCATGATCTGATCGAACCCCAGAACTCATTGGGTGTTAGATTCATAACAATGTAAATCACATGGTGATGTGAACTAGATTATTGACTCTAGTGCAAGTGGGAGACTGTTGGAAATATGCCCTAGAGGCAATAATAAATTGGTTATTATCATATTTCCTTGTTCATGATAATCGTTTATTATCCATGCTATAATTGTATTGATTGGAAACTCAAATACATGTGTGGGTACATAGACAACACTGTGTCCCTAGTAAGCCTCTAGTTAACTAGCTCGTTGATCAAAAGATGGTGAAGGTTTCCTAGCCATGGACATGAGATGTCATTTGATAACGGGATCACATCATTAGGAGAATGATGTGATGGACAAGACCCATCCGTTAGCATAGCATATGATCGTTCTGTTTATTGCTACTGCTTTCTTGAATGTCAAATACATGTTCCTCAGACCATGAGATCATGCAACTCCCGGATACCGGAGGAATACCTTGTGTGCTATCAAATGTCACAACATAACTGGGTGATCATAAAGATGCTCTACAGGTATCTCCGAAGGCGTCCGTTGAGTTGGCATGGATCGAGACTGGGATTTGTCACTCCGTGTTTCGGAGAGGTATCTCTGGGCCCTCTCGGTAATGCACATCATAAGAAGCTTGCAAGCAAAGTGACTAAGGAGTTAGTTACGGGATGATGTATTACGGAACGAGTAAAGAGACTTGCCGGTAATGATATTGAACTAGGTATGGAGATACCGACGATCGAATCTCGGGCAAGTAACATACCGACGGACAAAGGGAATTACGTATGTTGTCATTGCGGTTTGACCGATAAGATCTTCGTGGAATATGTAGGAACCAATATGAGCATCCAGGTTCCGCTATTAGTTATTGACCGGAGAGGCGTCTCAGTCATGTCTACATCATTCCCGAACCCATAGGGTCCGCACGCTTAACGTCCGTTGACGATATACTGTTATATGAGTTATGTGAATTGGTAACCGAATATTGTTCGGAGTCCCGGATGAGATCCCGGACGTCACGAGGAGTCTCGGAATGGCCGAGAGGTAAAGATTTATATATGGGAAGTCATATTTTGGGTTCCGGAAAAAGGTGCAGTTTTTTCGGTATTGTACCGGGAAGCTTCCAGAAGGTTCCGGAGGATTCCGAAGGGGTCCGGAAGTCCACAAGTGGGTCCACCACATCCCAAAGGGCTGGCATGGGCTAAGGGGAGGCGCCCTGGCCTTATTGGGCCAGGCGCACCAAGTCCTCAAAAGCCCACGCAGCTAGGGAAGGAAAAAGGGAGAGTCCTAGTAGGAATAGGATTGGACTTTGGAGTCCAAGTCCACGTGTTTACTATTCACGGTTACTGTTCATGTGACACTATTCCTTCTACTCCAAGCCCCTACACATATATAAATAGAGGAGAGGGGGCGCCCCAAAGAGCACAACAACATTGTCTTAGCCGTGCGCGGCGCCCCCCTCCACAGTTCCGTCCCTCGGTCATATTTTCGCGGTGCTTGGGCGAAGCCTTGCGGAGATAGCATCACCATCACGCCGTCGTGCTGCCGGAACTCATCCACTACCTCGCCGTCTTGCTAGATCAAGAAGTCGAGGATGTCACCGAGCTGAACGTGTGCTGAACGCGGAGGTGCCGTACGTTCGGTGCTCGGTCGGTTGGATCGTGAAGTTGTTCGAGGACATCAACCGCGTTGTTCTAACGCTTCCGCTTACGGTCTACGAGGGTACGTAGACACACTCCCCCTCTCGTAGCTATGCATCTCCATGGATAGATCTTGCGTGTGCGTAGAATTTTTTTTGTTTTCCATGCAACGTTCCCCAAAGTGGCATCATGAGCCAGGTCTATGCGTAGATGATATGCACGAGTAGAACACAAAGAGTTGTGGGCGGTGATCGTCATACTGCTTACCACCAACGTCTTATTTTGATTCGGCGGTATTGTAAGATGAAGCGGCCCGGACCAACCTTACATGTCCACGTACATGAGACCGGTTCCACCGACAGACATGCAACTTGTTTTGCATAAAGGTGGCTGGCGGGTGTCTGTTTCTCCTACTTTAGTTGAACCGAATTTGACTGCGGCCGGTCCTTGTTGAAGGTTAAAACGGCAAACTTGATAAATCACCGTTGTGGTTTTGTGCCGTAGGTAAGAACAGTTCTTGCTAGAAGCCCGTAGCAGCCACATAAAACTTGCAACAACAAAGTAGAGGACGTCTAACTTGTTTTTGCAGGGTGTGCTATGATGTGATATACGTTATTGTATGAGATGATCATGTTTTTTAATTTATCGGCAACCGGCAGGAGCCTTATGGTTGTCTCTTTATTGTATGAAATGCAAGCGCCATGTAATTGCTTTACTTTATCGCTATGCGTTAGCAATAGTTGTAGAAGCAATAGTTGGCGAGACGACCACGACACAACGATGGAGATCAAGGTGTCGAGCCGGTGACGATGGAGATCATGACGATGCTTTGGAGATGGAGATCAAAAGCACAAGATGATGGCCATATCATGTCACATATTTTGATTGCATGTGATGTTTATCCTTTATGCATCTTATTTTGCTTAGAACAACGGTAGCATTATAAGATGATCCCTTCACTAAATTTCAAGATAAAAGTGTTCTCCCCGAGTATGCACCATTGCTAAAGTTCGTCGTTTCGAAGCATCTCGTGATGATCGGGTGTGATAGATTCTACGTTCACATACAACGGGTGTAAGCCAGTTTTACACAAGCAGAATACTTGGGTTAAACTTGACGAGCCTAGCATGTACATACATGGTCTCGGAACACTGGAGACCGAAAGGTCGAACATGAGTCATAAAGTAGATATGATCAACATGGAGATGTTCACCATTGATGACTATCCCATCTCACGTGATGATCGGACATGGGCTAGTTGATTTGGATCATGTAACACTTAGTTAACTTGAGGGATGTTAATTTAAGTGGGAGTTCATTAGTAATTTGATTAATTGAACTTAATTTATCATGAACTTAGTCTTGATAGTTTCTTTGCATATCTATGTTGTAGATAAATGGCCCGTGCTACTGTTCCGTTGAATTTTAATGCGTTCCTAGAGAAAGCTAAGTTGAAAGATGATGGTAGCAACTACACGGACTGGGTCCGTAACTTGAGGATTATCCTCATTGCTGCACAGAAGAATTATGTCCTTGATGCACCGCTAGGTGATGGACCTGCTGCAGGAGCTGCTGCAGACGTTGTGAACGCCTGGCAGGCTCGATCTGATGACTACTCGATAGTTCAGTGTGCCATGCTCTACGGCTTAGAACCGGGACTGCAAAAGCGTTTTGAACGCCACGGAGCATATGAGATGTTCCAAGAGCTGAAATTGACATTTCAAGCTAATGCCCGGGTTGAGAGATATGAAGTCTCCAACAAGTTCTTTAGCTGTAAGATGGAGGAGAACAATTCTGTCAGTGAACACATACTCAGAATGTCTGGGTACCACAACCACTTGACTCAGCTGGGAATTGATCTTCCGGTTGAGAGTGTTATTGACAGAGTTCTTCAGTCACTGCCACCAAGCTATAAAGGCTTCGTGATGAACTATAATATGCAAGGGATGGAGAAGACACTTCCCGAGCTCTTCGCGATGCTGAAATCAGCGGAGGTAGAAATCAAGAAGGAGCATCAAGTGTTGATGGTTAACAAAACCACTAGTTTCAAGAAAAAGGGCAAGGGAAAGAAGGGGAACTTCAAGAAGAACGGCAAGCAAGTTGCCGCTCCCACGAAGAAACCCAAAGCTGGACCCAGGCCTGAAATAGAGTGCTTCTACTGCAAAGGGATTGGTCACTGGAAGCGGAACTGCCCCAAGTATTTGGCGGATAAGAAGGATGGCAAAGTGAGCAAAGGTATATTTGATATACATGTTATTGATGTGTTCCTCACTAATGCTTGCAGTAGCGCCTGGGTATTTGATACTGGTTCGGTTGCTCATATTTGTAACTCGAAACAGGAGCTACGGAATAAGCGAAGATTGGCTAAGGACGAGGTGACGATGCGCGTTGGGAATGGTTCCAAGGTTGATGTGATCGCCGTCGGCACGCTACCTCTACATCTACCTTCGGGATTAGTTTTAGACCTCAATAATTGTTATTTGGTGCCAGCGTTGAGCATGAACATTATATCTGGATCTTGTTTATTGCGAGACGGTTATTCATTTAAGTCAGAGAATAATGGTTGTTCTATTTATATGAGTAACATCTTTTATGATCACGTACCTTTTGTGAATGGTCTATTCTTGTTGAATCTCGATCGTAGTGATACACATATTCATAATATTGATGCCAAAAGATGCAAAGTTGATAATGATAGTACAACATACTTGTGGCACTGCCATTTAGGTCATATTGGTGTAAAGCGCATGCAGAAAGTCCATGCGGATGGACTTTTGGAATCTCTTGATTATGAATCATTTGATACTTGTGAACCATGCCTCATGGGCAAGATGACTAAAACTCCGTTCTCCGGAACAATGGAGTGAGCTACTGATTTGTTGGACATAATACATACCGATGTATGCGGTCCGATGAATGTTGAAGCACGCGGTGGGTATCGTTATTTTCTAACCTTCACAGATGATTTGAGTAGATATGGGTATATCTACTTGATGAAACACAAGTCTGAAACATTTGAAAAGTTCAAAGAATTTCAGAGTGAAGTAGAGAATCATCGTAACAAGAAAATAAAGTTTCTACGATCTGATCGCGGAGGCGAATATTTGAGTTACGAGTTTGGCCTTCATTTAAGAAAATGTGGAATTGTTTCACAACTCACGCCACCTGGAACACCACAGCGTAATGGTGTGTCCGAACGTCGTAACCGTACTTTATTGGATATGGTGCATTCTATGATGTCTCTTACCGATTTGCCACTATCGTTTTGGGGTTATGCATTAGAGACATCTGCATTCACGTTAAATAGGGCACCGTCTAAATCCGTTGAGACGACACCATATGAACTATGGTTTGGCAAGAAACCTAAGCTGTCGTTTCTTAAAGTTTGGGGATGCGATGCTGAAAAAGCTTCAACCTGATAAGCTCGAACCCAAAGCGGAGAAGTGCGTCTTCATAGGATACCCTAAAGAAACAATTGGGTACACCTTCTACCACAGATCCGAAGGCAAGGCCTTTGTTGCCAAGAATGGGTCCTTTCTAGAGAAGGAGTTTCTCTCGAAAGAAGTGAGTGGGAGGAAAGTAGAACTTGATGAGGTAATTGTACATTCTCTCGAATTGGAAAGTAGCTCATCAGAGAAAACCGTTCTCGTGATGCCTACACCAATAAGAGAGGAAGATAATGATAAAGATCATGAAACTTCAGATCAAGTTACTACTGAACTTCGTAGGTCGACCAGAGTACGTTCCGCACCAGAGTGGTACGGTAATCTTGTTCTGGAAGTTATGTTGTTAGACAACAGCGAACCTACGAACTATGAAGAAGCTATGATAAGCCCGGATTCCGACAAATGGCTTGAGGCCATGAAATCTGAGATAGGATCCATGTATGAGAACAAAGTGTGGACTTTGGTGGACTTGCCCGATGATCGGCAAGCCATTGAGAATAAATGGATTTTTAAGAGTTAGACAGATGCTGATGGTAATATCACTGTCTACAAAGCTCGACTTGTCGCGAAAGGTTTTCGACAAGTTCAAGGGGTTGACTACGATGAGACTTTCTCACCCGTAGCGATGCTTAAGTCTGTCCGAATCATGTTAGCAATTGCCGCATTTTATGATTATGAAATCTGGCAAATGGATGTCAAAACTGCATTCCTTAATGTTTTTCTCAAAGAAGAGTTGTATATGATGCAACCAGAAGGTTTTGTCGATCCTAAGGGTGCTAACAAAGTGTGCAAGCTCCAGCGATCCATCTATGGACTGGTGCAAGCATCTCGGAGTTGGAATATACGCTTTGATGAGGTGATCAAAGCATATGGTTTTGTACAGACTTACGGTGAAGCCTGTATTTACAAAAAAGTGAGTGGGAGCTCTGTAGCATTTCTAATATTATATGTGGATGACATATTGTTGATTGGAAATGATATAGAATTTCTGGATGGCATAAAGGGATACTTGAATAAGAATTTTTCAATGAAAGACCTCGGTGAAGCTGCTTATATATTGGGCATCAAGATCTATAGGGATAGATCAAGACGCTTGATAGGACTTTCACAAAGCACATACCTTGACAAAGTTTTGAAGAAGTTCAAAATGGATCAGTCAAAGAAAGGGTTCTTGCCTGTCTTGCAAGGTGTGAAATTGAGTCAGACTCAATGCCCGACCACGGCAGAAGATATAGAGAAAATGAAAGTCATTCCCTATGCCTCAGCCATAGGTTCTATTATGTATGCCATGTTGTGTACCAGACCTGATGTGTGCCTTGCCATAAGTTTGGCAGGGAGGTACCAGAGTAATCCAGGAGTGGATCACTGGACAGCGGTCAAGAATATCCTGAAGTACCTGAAAAGGACCAAGGACATGTTTCTCGTTTATGGAGGTGACGAAGAGCTCGTCTTAAAGGGTTACGTCGATGCAAGCTTCGACACTGATCCGGATGACTCTAAGTCACAAACCGGATACGTATTTATATTAAATGGTGGAGCTGTCAGTTGGTGCAGTTCCAAGCAGAGCGTCGTGGCGGGATCTACGTGTGAAGCGGAATACATAGCTGCTTCGGAAGCAGCACATGAAGGAGTCTGGATGAAGGAGTTCATATCCGATCTAGGTGTAATACCTAGTGCATCGGGTCCAATGACAATCTTTTGTGACAACACTGGAGCAATTGCCATAGCCAAGGAGCCCAGGTTTCACAAGAACACCAAACACATCAAGAGATGCTTCAACTCCATTCGTGAATATGTCAAGGATGGAGACATAGAAATTTGCAAAGTACACACGAATCTGAATGTGGCAGACCCGTTGACTAAGCCTCTTCCACGAGCAAAACATGATCAACACCAAGACTCCATGGGTGTTAGATTCATTACTATGTAATAGAGATTATTGACTCTAGTGCAAGTGGGAGACTGATGGAAATATGCCCTAGAGGCAATAATAAAGTTGTTATTATTTTATATTTCCTTGTTCATGATAAAGGTTTATTATTCATGCTAGAATTGTATTGACCGGAAACTTAAATACATGTGTGAATACATAAACAAATACCGTGTCCCTAGTGAGCCTCTACTAGACTAGCTCGTTGATCAAAGATGGTTAAGGTTTCCTAACCATAGACATGAGTTGTCATTTGATAACGGGATCACATCATTAGGAGAATGATGTGATGGACAAGACCAATCCGTTAGCTTAGCATATGATCGTTCTGTTTATAGCTACTGCTTTCTTGAATGTCAAATACATGTTCCTCAGACCATGAGATCATGCAACTCCCGGATACCGGAGGAATACCTTGTGTGCTATCAAACGTCACAACATAACTGGGTGATCATAAAGATGCTCTACAGGTATCTCCGAAGGCGTCCGTTGAGTTGGCATGGATCGAGACTGGGATTTGTCACTCCGTGTTTCGGAGAGGTATCTCTGGGCCCTCTCGGTAATGCACATCATAAGAAGCTTGCAAGCAAAGTGACTAAGGAGTTAGTTATGGGATGATGTATTACGGAACGAGTAAATAGACTTGCCGGTAACGATATTGAACTAGGTATGGAGATACCGACGATCGAATCTCGGGCAAGTAACATACCGACGGACAAAGGGAATTACGTATGTTGTCATTGCGGTTCGACCGATAAGATCTTCGTGGAATATGTAGGAACCAATATGAGCAGCCAGGTTCCGCTATTGGTTATTGACCGGAGAGGCGTCTGAGTCATGTCTACATCATTCCCGAACCCGTAGGGTCCGCACGCTTAACGTCCGTTGACGATATAGTGTTATATGAGTTATGTGAATTGGTAACCGAATATTGTTCGGAGTCCCGGATGAGATCCCGGACGTCACGAGGAGTCTCGGAATGGTCGAGAGGTAAAGATTTATATATGGGAAGTCATATTTTGGGTTCCGGAAAAAGGTGCAGTTTTTTCGGTATTGTACCGGGAAGCTTCCAGAAGGTTCCGGAGGATTCCGGAGGGGTCCGGAAGTCCACAAGTGGGTGCACCACGTCCCAAAGGGCTGGCATGGGCTAAGGGGAGGCGTCCTGGCCTTATTGGGTCAGGCGCACCAAGTCCTCAAAAGCCCACGCAGCTAGGGAAGGAAAAAGGGAGAGTCCTAGTAGGAATATGATTGGACTTTGGAGTCCAAGTCCACGTGTTTACTATTCACGGTTACTGTTCATGTGGCACTATTCCTTCTACTCCAAGCCCCTACACATATATAAATAGAGGAGAGGGGGCGCCCCAAAGAGCACAACAACATTGTCTTAGCCGTGCGCGGCGCCCCCCTCCACAGTTCCGTCCCTCGGTCATATTTTCGCAGTGCTTGGGCGAAGCCCTGCGGAGATAGCATCACCATCACCGTCACCACGCCGTCGTGCTGCCGGAACTCATCCACTACCTCGCCGTCTTGCTGGATCAAGAAGTCGAGGACGTCACCGAGCTGAACGTGTGCTAAACGCGGAGGTGCCGTACGTTCGGTGCTCGGTCGGTTGGATCATGAAGTTGTTCGACGACATCAACCGCGTTGTTGTAACGCTTCCGCTTATGGTCTACGAGGGTACGTAGACACACTCCGCCTATCGTAGCTATGCATCTCCATGGATAGATCTTGCGTGTGCGTAGATTTTTTTTTGTTTTCCATGCAACGTTCCATAACACCAATATGTAAGCAGCTTTACCCAAGTCTTCCTTTGAAAAAAAACTCCTTTCAAACAACCCTTTATGCTTTCTAGAAATTCTACATCATTTCCAATCAACAATATGTCATCCACATATACTATCAGAAATGCTATAGAGCTCCCACTCACTTTCTTGTAAATACAAGCTTCTCCGTAAATTTGTATAAAACCAAAAGCCTTGATCACCTCATCAAAGCGTATATTCCAACTCCGAGATGCTTGCACTAGTCCATAGATGGATCGCTGGAGCTTCATACTTTGTTAGCATCCTTAGGATCGACAAAACCTTCCGGTTGCATCATATACAACTCTTCCTTAAGAAACCCATTAAGGAACGCTGTTTTGATGTCCATCTGCCAGATTTCATAATCATAAAATGCGGCAATTGCTAACATAATTCTAACAGACTTAAGCATCGCTACGGGTGAGAAGGTCTCATCGTAGTCAACCCCTTGAACTTGTCGAAAACCCTTTGCGACAAGTCGAGCTTTATAAATGGTGACATTACCATCAGCGTCTGTCTTCTTCTTAAAGATCCATTTATTCTCAATGGCCTGGAGATCATCGGGCAAGTCCACCAAAGTCCATACTTTGTTCTCATACATGGATCCTATCTCGGATTTCATGGCCTCAAGCCATTTGTCAGAATCCGGGCTCATCATTGCTTCTTCATAGTTCATAGGTTCGCCGTTGTCTAACAACATGACTTCCAGGACGGGATTACTGTACCACTCTGGTGCGGAACGTACCCTGGTCGACCTCCGAAGTTCAGTAGTAACTTGATCCGAAGTTTCATGATCATCATCATTAGCTTCCTCTCCGGCTGGTGTAGACATCACGGGAACTTCTTTTTGTGATGTGCCACTTTCCAATTTGGGAGAAGGTACAATTACCTCATCAAGTTCTACTTTCCTCCCACTCACTTCTTTCGAGAGAAACTCCTTCTCTAGAAAGGACCCATACTTAGCAACAAAGATTTTGCCCTCGGATCTGTAATAGAAGGTATACCCAATAGTCTCTTTAGGGTATCCTATGAAGATGCACTTCTCCGCTTTGGGTTTGAGCTTATCAAGCTGAAGCCTCTTGACATAAGCGTCGCATCCCCAAACTTTAAGAAACGACAGCTTAGGTTTCTTGCCAAACCATAATTCATACGGTGTCGTCTCAATGGATTTAGACGGTGCCCTGTTTAAAGTGAATGTGGTTGTCTCTAATGCATAACTCCAAAACGATAGTGGCAAATCGGTAAGAGACATCATAGAATGCACCATATCCAATAGGGTACGATTACGATGTTCGGACACACCATTACACTATGGTGTTCTAGGTGGCGTGAGTTGTGAAACAATTCCACATTGTCTTAAATGCATACCAAACTCGTAACTCAAATATTCACCTCCACGATCAGATCGTAGAAATTTAATTTTCTTATTACGATGATTCTCTACTTCACTCTGAAACTCCTTGAACTTTTCAAATGTTTCAGACTTGTGTTTCATTAAGTAAATATACCCATATCTACTCAAATCATCTATGAAGGTAAGAAAATAATGATATCCACCGCGTGCTTCAACACTCATCGGACCGCATACATCGGTATGTATTATTTCCAATAAGTCACTTGCCCGCTCCATTGTTCCGGAAAATGGGGTTTTAGTCATCTTGCCCATGAGGCATGGTTCACATGTCTCAAATGATTCATAATCAAGAGATTCCATAAGTCCATCAGCATGGAGTTTCTTCATCGCTTTACACCAATATGACCTAAGCGGCAGTGCCACAAGTATGTGGTACTATCATCATTAACTTTGCATCTTTTGGCATCGAGATTATGAATATGTGTATCACTACGATCGAGATTCAACAGAAATAAACCATTCACCAAGGGTGCATGACCATAAAAGATATTATCCATATAAATAGAACAACCATTATTCTCTGACTTAAATGAATAACCGCCTCGCAATAAACAAGATCCAGATATAATGTTCATGCTTAACGCAGGCACCAAATAACAATTATTCAGGTTCAAAACTAACCCCGAAGGTAAACGTAGAGGGAGCGTGCCGACGGCGATCACATCAACCTTGGAACCATTTCCGACGCGCATCGTCACCTCGTTCTTAGCTAGTCTTCGTTTATTCCGCAGCTCCTGTTTCGAGTTACAAATATGTGACGCCCCCGACTTAATCGTGCACTAATTATACACACAAATGCACACGATCAAGCCTAAGGACTCACTTGAAGATATCACAACACAACTCTGAACACAAATAAAAGTCATACAAGCTTTATATTACAAGCCAGGGGCCTCGAGGGCTCGAATACATAAGCTTGAGTCATACAAGCAACAGCGGAAGCATCAGATATCTGAGTATAGACATAATAGTTAAACAGATAAGCCTTCAGAAGGCGGGGCAAAACAACGACAAAGATCGAAAGGCGCAGGCCTCCTGCCTGGGTGCCTCCTATCTACTCCTGGTCGTCGGTGGTCTCCACGTAGTAGTACTCTCCACCAGAGGGGTAGTAGTAGTCGTCGACTGGGGCAGCTGGCTCTGGGGCTCCATCATCTGGTCGCAGCAATCGGGTATGTGGGAAAAAGGGGAAGCAAAGCAACCGTGAGTACTCATCCAAAGTACTCGCAAGACTTACATCAGATCTATTCTAAATATGCATTGGTATCAAAGAAGGCTGTATCAGTGGACTGGACTACAGCAATGCCAGAATAGAGGGAAGGCCTAGCCTATCGAAGACTAGCATCTTCAGCGTCTTGCAGCATTAGAAGAGTGCAGATTAGTACAAGAATATAATAGTAGCAACAAGTAGTAATAACGCCCAGAGATCCTTCCTCGACTCCCAGCGAGAAAGCGATCCCGGAGCCAACATAGTAACCAGTTCTAGTTATAGAAGATCGGGATATTTTCCGAGCGTCCTGTTACCGTGGACACGGCTATTCGAATAGATATACTTCCCTGCAGGGGTGCACCAACTTACCCAACACGCTCGATTAACTCTGGCCGGACACACTTACTCGGTCCATGCCCGGCCTCGGCTGATCGACAAGTCGGAGCCCTACCTAGGCTCAACAGAGAGGCCAGCACGCCGGTCTACATCCTAAGCACTCAGGGGTCTTGGGCCCATCGCCCTTTGCACTCCCGCGCGTTGCGTACGCGGTCGGCGAGCAGACCTCGCCCCCTTAATACAAGCGCAGGCTTTCCCAGTCCAACCCGGCGCGCGCCGCTCAACTACTGACGTCTGAAGAGCCTCGGCTGATACATACGACGCCGAGTGCCCATACTTATTCCCACGTGGTGGTTAGTGCGATAAGGCCAGAGGCCTACTCAGATTACATATCCTAACCCATTAGTGTATTGGGAGCTCGCGGTGACAAGCAGAGACTCACGATCATGTGACCCCGTCGCCCCGTCTCGTGGACTTACGGCAAGGGCCAAGAATGCCCGACCGTGGCACGTAATCATCACACGGGTACCCTCATGGTCAACCCGACTCCACATCTCTCGCGGGTACCCCTCGGGGCCGACCCGACTTTATCAGGTATCTATAGCAAAGTCAAAGTAACCGTGTGTCCATAACATCAAGAAGGAATCCGAGGAATCACCCTCGTTGGATTCCCACTCGATGTACCCGTCAAGGTGAACCCGGAGGAATCACCCTCGATGGCATTCACACTTGCGAAGTTGCACGATAGAAGCTTCATTGGAGGTGGTGAAAGAGGAATCACCCTCGGTAACTCACAACCGACTAGCTATGCTACAGAGGAAACATCAGGAGTGAGATAAGAGGTATCACCCTCGACACTCGATATTAGCTCTGTAGAGTCGAGCAACTTAGGGGTGTGCGGTGATGTGCTGGTCTCAGCCCGTCGATCACATCGATCGGGGCACTGGTATCTAAGCGGGGCAACTAGGTCAAGGTAGAGGGGCCACAGATGGTTTACCATCCAACCTATACTAAGCATTTAGGATATCAGGTAAAGTATCAATAGCAGTTTACAAAAACAGGCTATGCATCAGAATAGGTATTTTGGAACAACAATTGTAGCAATTCTAATGCAAGCAGGAGGGAGAAAGAATAGGCGATATAGGCATGCTCAAGGGGGGTTGCTTGCCTGGAAGCTCTGCGACAAAGGAGGGGTCGTCAACGGTGTAGTCGGACTCCGGAGCTGCGTCGGTCTCGGGGTCTATTGAAGGAGAAGAGGGGGAAGAAACAATAAATAAAGGCAAACAATGCAACACAGATGCATGGCATGACGATATGCAGTGCTGGTGGTGACCTGATGCAATGCTACACGTCGCAGACGAAGCGGGAAAATATCTAAGATATTTTCCCTGCGTTCAGGCAGATATCGGTATACTGAACCGGAGGGGAAGGTTCCATGTTCAGATAGTTAGGAGTGATGGTCAAGCATTTTGACCACATATTCGGATTCGTCTCGTTTTTCTGATCAACTTTCATGTTGAAAACTTTTCGATCTGAGCTACGGTTTATTTTCTATGAATTTTCAAAGTTTTAAACCCTTTTCTGAAAATCCTAGAATTAAATTAATTAATTAATTCGCATTATCCAGAACAGTGACTTGTGACATCAGCATGATGTCTGCATGGCGTTAGCAAGTCAACCCCAGCTGTTCCAGGCCAAACCTGACAGTTGGGTCCCACATGTCAGTGGCTTAGCTAATTAAACATAGATTAATTTTAACTAATTAGGTTAATTAGCTAGTGGGGCCTACTGTCAGTGTTAGATTAGTTAACTAATTAATTAAATTAATCTAAAATGTTAATTAGGCAGGTGGGACCCGCATGTCAGTGACCCAGGCTGCCCAGTCAGCTGGGTTGACCTGGTCAATTGGGCCCGCGGGACACAGCTGCCAGTGGCCCAGGTCGTGCCACGTGGGCGCCACGTCGACGCCGGCTGCCGGTGTTGCTCCGGCGAGACCGAAACGTGGCGGCGAACTCTGGCGAGCTCGGAAATGCGCTATGGTGGATCATTTTGCATGCGGCTGGGCTCTCTCGAACGGGCACTCCGAGCTGCGTCGATTGGTGGTCACGGCCGGAGCTGGAACGACCGAAAAGGTCGTCGGTGGTGAGCAGAGGCGGCGGCGAGGTTCGGCCGCGAGCGAAGGCACGGCTACGGCTAGATTTCGATCGCGCAAATCAGCTGGGCGGGAGCAGCAGCTCACCAGAGGCACTTTGGTGCTACTGGGCCGAGCCGTAGGGGCTCGGGAGCACGACAATGGTAGCACGGCGGCGGACAGAGCACGACAATGGAGCGCGGCGGCGCCAGCTAGCTACGGGTGAGAACGCGGACAGCCAGAGAGAGGGAAGAGAGGTGGAAGCTCACCGAGTGGCCACGAAAGCCATTGACAGCTTAGGAGCGCAGGGGCTGGCCGGAAAGGGAGGGGATCACCGGCGGCCCGAGGAGGAAGAAGGAGGCCGATCCGGCTGCTGGGGGCGTCCGGCGTCGCACGGCTCAACGGGGAGGCGTGGATGAGCTCGGCGAGGCTCCCAAACATGACGGAGGGAAGAAGGGACGACGTTGGCCGTGACGGAGACGAACGGCGGTGACGGCAACGCTCTGTGAGGAAGAGAGAGGAGCGGCGAGCGCTGGAGAGGGAGAGAGGGAATGGCGAGGCGTCCAGGTGGAAGGGACGAGGCTCGGCCTTATCCCCCCCGGCGCTCTGTGACGGCAGGTGGCGGCCTGCGGCCGGTGGAGCGCGCGGCGTCCATGGCGCGGCGACATGGCGGCGGGAGCAGGTAGACGACACTGCTCCCGCGGGCTGGGCCGCGCCAGGTAAGTCCAGGTAGGCCTTTTTCCCTTTTTGGTTTTTCTCTGTTTTTCCATTTAATTAATAAATAGAGACATAATGGAATTTTCAGGGCTACCAAATCATTTTAGAAAAATGTGGGACTAAGCCACAAAATTTCCTTGCATCATTTGGCACTGCCACAAAAAGTTTAGGAAGGATTTGAATTCATTTGAATTTTGAATTACATTTAAAGGGGCCAAAATGGTCTTGTTGGCACTGTTATCAAGAAGATAGAGTCATCTAGGGAATTTAAGTGATGTTGTTTTCCTGAACATCATTTATTATTGAATATTTGCTAAATGATGAACTTTTTCTCAGGAATTTTTGAACAACTTCAAATTTCACTTTGAATTTGAATTGAATTCAGTGGAGGAATTTGAAATGAGATATTAATCCACATTGATTAAACATTGCAAATCACAGTAGCTTAGCATAATCATGATGGATCACTGTTGCTCATTACACAGGGGTGTTACAAAATATTAGCATCCGAACCAGTATCAAATACCTAGGCGCTACTACGAGCACTAGTAAGGTACACATCAATAACATGTATATCAAATATACCTTTGTTGATGTTGCCAGCCTTCTTATCTGCCAAGTACTTGGGGCAGTTCCGCTTCCAGTGACCATTCCCCTTGCAATAGAAGCACTCAGTCTCAGGTTTGGGTCCAGCCTTGGGCTTCTCCACGGGAGCGGCAACTGGCTTGCCGTTCTTCTTGAAGTTCCCTTTCTTTCCCTTGCCTTTCTTCTTGAAACTGGTGGTCTTGTTGACCATCAACACTTGATGTTCTTTCTTGATTTCTACCTCTGTGGCCTTAAGCATCGCAAAGAGCTCAGGGATTGTTTTCTCCATCCCTTGCATATTATAGTTCATCACGAAGCCTTTGTAGCTCGGTGGCAGTGACTGGAGAACTCTGTCAATCGCTACTTCATCCGGAAGATTAACTCCCAACTGGTTCAAGCGGTTGAAGTACCCAGACATTTTGAGTACGTGCTCACTAATGGAGCCATTCTCCTCCATCTTGCAGCTAAAGAACTTGCCGGAGGTGTCATACCTCTCGACCCGGGCGTGAGCCTGAAATACCAATTTCAGCTCCTGGAACATCTCATATGCTCCGTGGTGCTTAAAACTTCTTTGGAGGCCCGGTTCTAAGCCGTAAAGCATGGCGCACTGAACTATCGAGTAGTCATCAGAACATGCCCGCCAGACGTTCATAACATCTGCAGGCGCATCTTGAGGGGGTGCATCACCAAGCGGTGCATCAAGGACATAAACTTTCTGTGCAGCAGTGAGGATAATCCTCGGATTACGGACCCAGTCCGCATAGTTGCTACCATCATCTTTCAACTTTTCTTTCTCTAGGAACGCATTAAAATTCAGGGGAGCTACAACGCGAGCCATTGATCTACAACATTAATTTGTAAAGACAATTAGACTAAGTTCATGATAATTGGTTCTTCTAATCAAATTACTAAAGAACTCCCACTTAAATCAACATCCCTCAAGTTGTTTAAGTGTTACATGATCCACATCAACTGACGCATGTCCGATCATCACGTGAGATGGGGCAGTCATCAATGGTGAACATCTCCATGTTGATCATATCTACTATATGACTCATGTTTGACCTTTCGGTCCTCCGTGTTCCGAGGCCATGTCTGTACATGCTAGGCTCGTCAAGTTTAACCCAAGTATTCTGCATGTGTAAAACTGGCTTACACCCGTTGTATGTGAACATAGAGTCTATCACTCCCGATCATCACGAGGTGCTTCGAAACGATGAACTTTCGCAACGGTGCATACTTAGCGAGAACACTTTTATCTTGAAATTAAGTGAAGGGATCATCTTATAATGCTACCATTGCCCTAAGCAAAATAAGATGCATAAAAAAATAAACATCACATGCAATCAATATGTGACATGATATGGCCATCATCATCTTTGTGCCTTTGATCTCCATATCCAAAGCACCAGCATGATCTCCATCGTCACCGGCATGACACCATGATCTCCATCATCGTGCCGTCATGTGGTTATCTCCACCAACTATTGCTTCTACGACTATTGCTAACACATAGCGATAAAGTAAAGCAATTACATGGCGGTTAATAGTTGACACGCAGGTCATACAATAAATTAAAGACAACCCTATGGCTCCTGCTGGTTGCCGTACTCATCGACATGCAAGTCGTGAACCTATTACAAAACATGATCATCTCATACATCAACATATATCACATCACGTTTTGGCCATACCACATCACAACATGCCCTGCAAAAACAAGTTAGACGTCCTCTACTTTGTTGTTGCAATTTTTTACGTGGCTGCTATGGGCAACTAGCAAGAACCGTTCTTACCTATGCAAAGCCACAACAGTGATATACAAGTTGCCTTTTAACCTTCTACAAGGACCGCCCTTGTCAAATCAGATTCAACTAAAGTGGGAGAGACAGACACCCGCAACGCCACTTTTATGCAATACAAGTTGCATGTCAGTCAGTGGAACCGGTCTCTTGTGCGAGGACAAGTAAGGTTGGTCCGAGCCGCTTCATCCCACAATACCACCGAATCCAAATAAGACAAAGGAAGTAAGCAATTTGAACATCAACGCCCACAACTTCTTTGTGTTCTACTCGTGCAAATACATCTACGCATAGACCTAGCTCATGATGCCACTGATGGGGAACGTTGCATGAAAATCAAAAAATTTCCTACGAACACCCAAGATCTAATCTAGGAGATGCATAGCAACGAGAGGGGAGTGTGTCTACATACCCTTGTAGACCGAAAGCGGAAGCGTATAAAACGCGGTTGATGTAGTCATACTCGTCGCGATCCAATCACGATCCAATCCGATCTAGTGCCGAACGGACGGCACCTCCGAGTTTAGCACACGTACGGCTCAGCGGCATCCTCTCCTTCTTGATCCAGCAAGCGAGGGAGAGGAGGTAGATGAGATCTGAACCAACATGACAGTGTGGTGGTGGTGGCAGCAGCGGAACTGCAGCAGGGCTTCGCCAAGCGTCTGCGCGAGGTGGACGAGGTGTAACGGGAGGAAGACGGGCAAGGGTCGAAGGGTGGCTGCCCCCAACGCCTCCCCACCTTTATATAGGCATGGAGGGGGCTGGTGGCTTGCCCTCCAAGCCCCTAGGGTAGTTGGTCAAGGGGGGAGGAAGGAAATCCCTCCTTTCCTTTCCCTACTGATCGCTATCCCCCCTTTTTAGGGATCTTGATCTTATCCCTTCGGGATATGATCCTATTCTTTTTAAGGGGGGATCTTGGTGTGCCTAGACCAGGGGTGTGGGGTCTTTCCCCACTACCCACATTCATGTGGGTCCCCCCACGCAGGTGGGCCCCACTTCAGAACCTTCTAGAACCTTCCCGGTACAATATCGGAAAAAACCAAACTTTTTTTGGAACCCAAAATATGACTTCCCATATATAAATCTTTACCCCCGGACCATTCCGGAGCTCCTCGTGATGTCCCGGATCCCATCCGGGACTTCGAACAACCTTCGGACTTCATCATATTAATATGTCATTTCTACCCTAGCGCTACCGAACGTTAAGCGTGCGACCCTACGGGTTCGAGAACCATGTAGACATGACCGAGACTCCTCTCCGGTCAATAACCAATAGCGGGACCTGGATGCCCATACTGGTTCCCACATATTCAACGAAGATCTTTATCGATTGAACCACGATGTCAAGGATTTAGTTAATCTTGTATGCAATTCCCTTTGTCCAGCGATATGTTACTTGCCCGAGATTCGATCGTCGGTATCTGCATACCTAGTTCAATCTCGTTACCGGCAAGTCTCTTTACTCGTTCCGTAATACAAGATCCCGTGACTAAACTCATTAGTCACATGCTTGGAAGCTTCTTGTGATGTTGTATTACCGAGAGGGCCCAGAGATATCTCTCCGTCACACGGAGCGACAAATCCCAGTCTCGATCCATGCAACCCAACAAACACCTTCGGAGATACCTGTAGAGCACCTTTATGATCACCCACTTACGAGGTGACGTTTGATAGCACACAAAGTATTCCTCCAGTATCCGGGAGTGACATGATCTCATGGTATAAGGAACTAATACTTGACATGAAGAAAGCTGTAGCAAATAACTAAATGATCTGATGCTAAGCTTACGGTTGGGTCTGTCCATCACATCATTCTCCTAATGATGTGATCCCATTATCAAATGACAACTCATGTCTATGGTCAGGAAACCATAACCATCTTTGATCAACGAGCTAGTCTAGTAGAGGCTTACTAGGGACACGGTGTAGTTTATGTATTCACACATGTATTTAAGTTTCCGGTCAATACAATTCTAGCATGAATAATAAACATTTATCATGAACGGGAAATATGATAATAACCATTTTATTATTGCCTCTAGGGCATATTTCCAACACCCACCACCTCTCACGTACACTCTCCATGAGCTAGAGCATTTTAGTGCATGCATGCATGCATGCATATAAGATGAAATTGCTAACGTCAGCAACGATTCTACCCCAAAAGAAAATTCAAAATGCTTCATAGCTTAAAACGCTGGTCCAATTGGCCATCCTTTTTCGCCGTTAAATGTCACACGGTGAGATCATCAAAAATAGATCCCATATTGATATATTCCGATGACTTTATTTCCCGAGTTAAAAATTGCCAATCTATTAGTATGTGAGTTACCGAGTTGCTCATACACTAGTTATCCAACATGAAAAACTAGAACCGTTTTGCAATGTTTCAATGATTTTTCTAGGTCAAAAGTTATCATCTCATACTACAAGAGTTACCATACTTTTCATAAGTCATTATCAGCATCAAACTTTTCTCGGTTGGGTGTGTTGGAGAACTATTTTAAGCTTGAAAGTTACCGAATGATTTACTTTTGATTTATCAAACAGTTCGAGAATAGTTGTCAACTTCGAAACTAAATATTTCTAAAGGATGTGTTTGTCGGGAGTTACCGAACTACTCACCTAAATTTATTGGATTCCCAAACTATATCTTGCCCAACCAATCGATCATGATACTACTTTACTTCTATGGTGTGTGATTGTGAAAGTGCAAGTTATCGACTAGAGGGGAGGGGTGATTAGGCGATTTTTATGAAAGTCTTTGAAACAGGCAATGTCTTCAAAGACGCAGAAGCAAAACAGTAAATAGATAGGAAACAACGGAAGATAAACTACACTAGACATGCTGACAGAACATCACAATGGTGGTGAGAAGTGAAGTCAAACAACAAACTAGATAGCAATTAACAGTTGCAACAATTAGTGTGAAGACAAGGATATGATCAGAGGGATTGTCTTCACGCAATGTCTTCAAACACGATGAGCAAGCAAAAGCTTCACGATACAAAATAGTAAGTAAAGGGGTGAAGTGATAGAACCGATTGCTTGAGGAAGACAAGTGATTTGTTTGACCAGTTCCAGCTGCCGTGACAGCTGTACGTCTGGTTGGGGAGGCTGAGATTTAACTCTGAAGACCTGGTCTTCACCTTATCCCCCTTGAGCTAAGGTCACTGTAGACCTCGCTCAATCACTCAGGTAAGTCTTCAAGGTTGTAACACCCCAAAAATTTAACCATATTTTTATTAAGTAAAATTTGGCCAGAAATAAAATTTTGAATTATATTAGGTCTTTTATTAATTTCAGAGTAATTTCTGTTTTCTGTTTTCCAAAATTCTTCCCTCCATATAGAAATTTTTGTAAAATATTGTGGGCTTTGGTAGTTTTCTTAAATCTTTTCTTTTTTATTTTTAATTAACAGTAGGAATTATTTTCATAATAAAATTTGCCCAAAATAATTCTTTTAATAGCATTTTCAAAACTCTGAAATGCTTCTGTTGCACTACAACCATTTTAAATAATTCTTTAAAAATTCCACAAAAATTATGAGAGGTCATGTGATGCCTATAGATCACTTGTATGCAAAAACCCAACTTAGTCTTTTGTAAATTTTGAGCAAAACATCCTCTTTTCAATTTTGTCCCATTCTGGAGTTATAACTGCAACCCTAATTTTCCTTACTCCAACAATTCTGAAATTATTCCACCTTATTGTCCTTCCTAATTAAACCTTCAGTCCAGAAGATCAACTCCATTTGCATCTTGAAAACCCACAAAATAAATCCCCCAAGTTTGGGTCCAGAACTGAATTTCTCCAAAACTTGCACTAACAAGTTTTTCGTTTTGCCCAACCAACTCCACCACAATCTCTATTATCCAGTGAGACATCATCCTGCCAATTTTCATAGCCAACAAAGATCCCTAGATAGCCATAGCATTTCATCAAGCAGGTGGTGGGCATGGCAGAAATTTGTCCTCTTTCTTAACTACAATAGAAACTTGCTCTTATGGTCAAACCAGCATGTCCAGTAGCCTTGCTATCCTTGTAAGCATCACCCTACCAAAAATCAGCTCAATTGGACTAGCCTAGGATGCACTGGCAATTCATCGAGCACATTTCGTGCATGTCCAGAGCATGACCGGAGCGTACGTTTTGCAGGCGTCGGCACCGCCCTGCACTGCCCTCCCTGCTGCCGCTCCAGACGCCAGCCTTCCCTAGGAGCTTCGCGAGACACCCACGCGCCTCGCCGACACCTCCCCTCATCCGCTAGCTCCGGCCACCGCCGTCCACGCCAACCACAGCCGCCGCCATCCTCTTCCGCTCGGGCACGGCACCGCCCAAGCCACCTGGCGTTGCCCGAGCCAACCAGCCCCTCCCTAGCGTAAGTATGGACGGCAACCGCCCACACCTACCTCCGCCGACCCCAACGCTCCCTCACCGGCCTCAACGGCGCCATGAATGGCCGCCCGCCGTCGTGCCTTCCTCTGGAAGCCACGGACACGACCACCCCGTGCTATATAAGCTGCCCCGAGCTCGCCTCGTTGCACGGGATGATCTCCCCCTCTCCTAAGCACCACCTCGAGCAGCCACGTGACCGGAAAAGGTCGTCTTCTCCATCTCCGGCAGCTACGGCCGCCGCCTCCATCTCAAAGATTCCCACGCCACCTGAGCCTCCCCCTCTCCACTCTCTCCACCAATGGCCTCCTGGAGCATCCGCGAACCCATCCCACCCTTTAATTTCACCGGGGAAGTACCGTGGACAAAACCCCTCCTTCACTGACGGCCGCCATCCGCTGCGAAGCTCGCCACCGACGACCCCGTGCTCCCTGGCGACCATGAAGGGTACCCAGAGGATCGCCTTGATCTCCTGGTCACGCACGTGTGCTCAACTCACTGTGGGTCGCCGTCGTTCGCCGGCAATCGCCACCGACAGCCGCGTTCTCCTATGTTCCCGCGCGGTGACGACAAAGACCAGTCAAACCTGACTGGTGGGCCCGCGGGACCCACCGTCAGTGACTAGAAGTCACGCCCGCGCCGGCTAAGTGGAGGCGGGTTTCCCCGAGGCCGTCTTCGTGCGAGGAAGACGTACTCCAACAACTACGCCTTCGACGTCGATGGCTTCTCCGCGTGGCCGTGCGACTGGGCCTGGCCCAGTGGCGCCAGGCGGCTATACCGCGCTCAGGGCGCGCTTCTGCCCTTTTTCTATTTCCCTTTCCAGCAGCTTTCAATTAAATTCCACAGCAATATTTTCAATACCAAATCTGATGCTTCAAATTTTTGCATGCTCCTAAAATCATTCCCTATTAATCCAGCTAGGGTGAACAATTTTTCCTAGGCTTTATTTCTGTAGGATTTATTAAATAGGCCACTTCTCTATTTATTTCAGCTTAGACAATCCCTAGAAAAATCATCTGGACTCCAAATGAATTGATTCTTTTTCTGTTATTTTTCATTTTTCATCTAGTTTATTTTAGTATTTATTTCAAATTTTCCAAACAACTTTTTAGCACTATTTTGGCTTTATGTGTTAATTGCAATATTTTTGAAAATAGGAAATGGAGGGAAGATAGAATTTTCAAAGTTTTGGAGTGCACCCAACACTTCTACATGCTCAAGGCAAGCATCTTGAACACTTGATATGGTGATTGCATGGTTAAATGTTTGCAAGAATAATTGTATCATGCATATGTTGAATTCAAATAAAATTTGCATGCATGTAGTGTTGGCATGTTTCCTCGTACCGTGCAACGTGTGCTTGTCATGACTAACTTCCAGGAGCAGGTATAAGAGAAATACCGTTATCGGCAGAAGGGTGATCACGTCGGAGCGTGATCATGCCTTGTTGGTTATGCATGTTGGGACATGCAAGGGCTGTGGCCCTGTTTTGGTGTTACTGTTGAAAGAACACTTTATTGTGCTAACCACTGCAGGAAATACATAAGCCTCCTGAGTCGACCGTAGATCGAGTCTTGTTCCGGTAACCCCCAAACTTGAACCGTGCTACCACATGTCCCTGCCGCAGGTAGGGTATGGTTTAGTAAGTTGTTAACCCCTTCCCTGCACACACCATACAGAGAGGCCATAGTGAAAGATACCATCTGATCACTGGTAGGCATGTCACTTGGTCCGGGGGCATGAATGGCCGGTCTGGGACCGAAGCTGAACGTTCATGCTATTGGAGGCCGTTGTATGAGGCCTTCCCACTTAGAGTTTTACTTTACCGCTGCTTTGGGTGATTCCTGGCCCGGGAAAAATTAAAGCTGGTGCATGCGGGTTAGGTGTGTTTTCAACCCAAAGATCGTAATGGGAATTAGTCAGTGTCTCAGTGCTGTCTAAAGAAATCCTTTACTTGTGGGTAAAGAGTACACCCTCTGCAGAGTTATACCTATTCGAATAGCCGTGTCCGCGGTTAAGGACTACAGTCTGGGTTGGTCAAGTGTCGGTCTTAGTGTCGGTCTCCGGAGGAAATAATTCAACTGGGCATGGTTCATTTTGTAGGATAATTATTGTCACTATTGGTGCTATTATGAATATTATTGTTATCATGAATATTATTATGGACTAACCTTTTCTTTTATGTGCATTTATGAATATCTCATGGGATGGCTAGACTACCCGAGATATTCATTTTCTTTTCTGGGTATCTCATGGGATGGCTAGACTACCCAGATACTCTGTTTTATTTTCTTTCTGAATATCTCTTGGGATGGCTGGACTACCCAAGATATTCATTTTCTTTTCTGTGTACCTCATGGGATGGCTAGACTACTCGGATACTCAGTTTTATTTTCTTTCTGAATATCTCTTGGGATGGCTGGACTACCTGAGATATTCATTTTCTTTTCTGGGTACCTCATGGGATGGCTAGACTACCCGGATACTCAGTTTTATTTTCTTTCTGAATATCTCTTGGGATGGCTGGACTACCCGAGATATTCATTTTCTTTTCTGGGTACCTCATGGGATGGCTAGACTACCCGGATACTCAGTTTTATTTTCTTTCTGAATATCTCTTGGGATGGCTG
Source organism: Elymus sibiricus (assembly GCA_039707655.1). Classification (NCBI taxonomy): domain Eukaryota; kingdom Viridiplantae; phylum Streptophyta; class Magnoliopsida; order Poales; family Poaceae; genus Elymus; species Elymus sibiricus. Next base: position 127,548,812 of record CM077666.1, on the reverse strand, counting down.
GACTACCCGAGATATTCATTTTCTTTTCTGGGTACCTCATGGGATGGCTAGGCTACCCGGATACTCATTTCTTTTCAAGACCTCTCGAGGCGTCGCTTTTAGACACCCGTTTGGCATTTCTTTTCAAGACCTCTCGAGGCATCGCTTTGGGACACCCGTTTGGCCTTTCTTTTCAAGACCTCTCGAGGCGTCTCTTTGAGACACCAGTTTGGCATTTCTTTTGGATTCTCAGGCGGTCCTGTCTCGCCTGATTTTCCACTTTTATATTTTCTTTTGGATTCTCGGGCGGTCCTGTCTCGCCCGATTCTCCACTTCTATATTTTCTTTTGGATTCTCGGGCGGTCCATCGCCCGATGTTCCATTAACTTTCTTTGTTTGTCACTAAAATTTTATACTTCTTCTTCCGCACCATATTAATATTTATCATGCCTTGATTAAATTTCGGTCAATATATGCATATAATTTAATCCATCATGAGCATATGCATTTTGGTATATCTTGTGTTCATAATGTTTGCGAGTACATTCAAACGTACTCACTGGTTTGTCCCTGGCTATTTAATTGGCCAGGTCAGGATTTCAATGAGGAGTACTACAACGACGTCCATGCGGAGCCTAGGATAGCAGCCACGCGGGATAGGAATTATCCGGGTCAGCTGTTCCTGTGGGAATGGAGCCCCATCGACGTTGAAGGAACCTCGAGTCGCTTCCGTCACCCGTCACTAGAAATCATTGTTGTATCACTAGACCTTTATGGTCTTATATCCAATTCTTGTAATTGCTTGGTAATCTGTAACAAGGACGTGTCCCCAGTAACAGTAATCCTGGGGCTGGTGACGACACGAGGGGTTAATTTCTGGGATATTGTGTCTCGGAAATCCGACCCCGACAAAGGTAGACTTCCAAACCTTCACAAACTTCGTTCACCGGCAATCCACAATGACTCTTGGATGCTCAGAACGCGATGCCTAACCGACTGGAAGATCACAGTCTTCAAGTGTACCAAGTCTTCGGTTCACTCAGAACAGAATGTCTTAAGTGATGCTCAATCACTTTGGGCTCTGGGTGTTTGGGTTTTCCTCGCAGGAAATCTCTCTCATAGGCTTCAGAGGTGGGTGATGACCCACAATTATAGGGGATCAATCATAGTCCTTTTGATAAGTAAGACTGTCGAACCCAACGAGGAGCAGAAGGAAATGACAAGCGGTTTTCAGCAAGGTATTCTCTGCAAGTACTGAAAGTAGCGGTAGCTGATAGTTTTGATAGCAAGATAATTCGTAACAAGTAACAAATAATAATGGTAACAAAAAGTGCAGCAAGGTGGCCCAATCCTTTTTATAGCAAAGGACAAGCCGGAAAGAACTCGTATAATAAGCAAAGCGTTCTCGAGGACACATGGGAAGTTCATCTAGTCACTTTCATCATGTTTGTTTGATTCGCGTTCGCTACTTTGATAATTTGATATGTGGGTGGATCGGTGCTTGGGTGCTGTTCTTACTTGAACAAGCCTCCCACTTATGATTACCCCCTCTCGCAAGCATACGCAACTATGAAAGAAGAATTAAGATAACTCTAACCATAGCATGAAACATATGGATCCAAATCAGCCCCTTACGGAATAGCGCATAAACGAGGGTTTAAGCTTATGTCACTCTAGCAACCCATCATCTAATTACTACTCCACAATGCCTTCCCTTAGGCCCAAATATGGTGAAGTGTCAAGTAGTCGACGTTCACACGACACCACTAAAGGAAGCAACAACATACATATCATCAAAGTATCGAACGAATACCAAATTCACATGACTACTTATGACAAGACTTCTCCCATGTCCTCAAGGACAAAAAAAGATTTCAAGTGCCCATGAGAGGATGACATTAAGTGATGATGATCATGGTTTATAAGGGCAAGTTCAAGATAGGCATTCTGAAGAATTACATGCTTGAAGCTTGCAGATGATCATGTGATGGACACGCGAAGATGAATACAAAGCAAAGCTTCCCACATTGTGTATGGGGGAGCTACTTGAAGACTTCACCAATGTCTTGCCTTCAACTTGAGCCAAGAATAAACATCAACATCAAGCTCAAGTGAAAGGCTGGAGTCAAAGTTATTAGTTCCTTCGACGTTAGTGTTGTGGAGTGATGACCACCGAAGGAACACATACACTCAAGAATGGATTCTCGATAGCTATGTAGTGTAGCTCTTTTATGATTCTTGAGTTATAGGAATCCCGCATTATTAAGAGGGAATCAAAGGGGTTCGTGATAGATTTGCTCAAGTCAACATCTTCTCTACACAATTCCACTCCTATCCTATACACCAAAGAAAATCAAAAGCCAAATAGGTTTCCCAAATATATGATAAAACCTTTTCATATTTGGCATCCTCCATTTTGGTTGATCTTGGGTGGTTCTCTATTTGAGGACCTGGGGTTTTTCCATAGCTTCAAAATGAGCCCAAGATCATCAAAATTGGAGTTCGTATGAAAAAGTTATGCATGTTTTACTTTCGGTATGCTGGCTGTTTTCTGTGGGGACGGAAGTTCCGGGCAGCCCGGAAGTTCCGGGGGCCGGAAGTTCCGGTAAGGTTCCGGGAAAATTTCCGGGCTAAACAGAAAGTTTCCCCACATCTGGCCGAAGGGAGCCCGGAAGTTCCGGTGTCCGGAAGTTCCGTTGTAGGTTCCGGGGCAAGTTCCGGGCCTTCCAGAGTGTTGTGCCAATATTCTCCAAAGGGAGCCCGGAAGTTCCGGGCATTCCTGGAAGTTCCGGGCTGCATTTTTCTGTGCATAACAGGCAGATTTGGTGGGGGCACTATATAAGGTACCCTTCTTCCCCAACGAGTGAGTGTTCCACATCCGTAATTTCCCCATTCTTGACAGCTCTCTCCTCCTCCCCCAAGCCTAAAAACTCCAATACATTTGGGGGAAAACTAGCACATGGATCTAGGGTTCATTTGTTAACCTCCTCCATTGTTCCTCTCCTCTCCCATCCCTCCATAGCATTAGTTGCTTTTGTTGGGATTTGAGAGAGAGGGATTTGAGCATTCTTGTGTTAAATCCCAGAGAGATTTGTGAGAGTTATTGAGAGAGATTTCATCCAAGCATACATCCATTCATCCTCTCTCTTTTGACCAAAGCAATTTGTGATTTGAGCAAGTCTTGAGCATTTCCCCCTTGGTCTTATTACTCTTGGAGGTTGGAGACTCCTAGGCGGTAGGAGTACTCCAGTGAGGAATCAACTTGTGATTTGTCCCCCGGAAAATTTGTGAAGGTTTGAAGGCCGCCTCAAGGTCTACCACTAGTGGTTGGGAATCGCCGTCGTGGTGATATCTCAAGGAGAGTAGGGTGAGCCTTCGTGGTGTTGGTGTGCCTTCGTGGTAACACCCATCCCTCCAATGGTGACTAGCTTCCCTCCAAGGAAGTGAACATCGGGATACATCCTTGTCTTCGTGACTTCGGTTATCCCTAACCCTTTCTCCTTACTTGTGGTTACTTTGGTCACTTGACCGTGCATTCACTATATCTTGTTGTCCTCATTATATTGTGGTGGTTCATTATATTGTGTTGGCCATTTCCGTGTAGAGATTATTTAGGCATACACTTTATATTCCGCAATTCATACTTGCTACTATTGATATACTTTGTGATTAGTGTGAATTGCTAACTTGTGTCATACACTTCCATATATTATGATATTGCTCAAGTAAGTTTGTGTAACTTACTTGTGCTTGTTAGTATCCTTGTTGTCCTCATTATATTGTGTTGGTCGTAGAGATTATTTAGGCCAACACTTTATAGTCCGCAATTCATACTTGCTACTATTGTTCTATCTTGTGCTTAGTGTGAATTGCTATCTTGTATCTTTCATTTCCATATCGTGTGATATCTTGAGTAAGTTTGTGTAACTTACCTGTGCTTACTAGTACCCTTGTTGTGCTCATCTTATTTAGAATAAGTTGTTGGTGCACTTAGTTGAGCTTAGTATATTTAGGATTTGTGCTTGAAAAGTATCCGTTTAGTATATTTCCACATTAGGATATAGCCAAACCCGTAAAAGATTTTAAAACACCTATTCACCCCCCTCTAGGCGACATCGTGGTCCTTTCAATTGGTATCAGAGCTAGGTCTCTCCTTATTAGGCTTCACCGCCTAGAGAGTAACGATGTCGACTAGTGAACTAGTGCACGATGACACATTTTGTTTTAATGGTACAAATTACATTATGTGGAGATTACGCATGCTTTGTCACTTTCGGGCCATGGGTCCAAATGCTTTGCGGATTGTTGTTGTAGGGGATTCAAATCTAAGGGATGGACAATCTCCATCACTTGAGGATATGCATCTTGATAGTCAAGTTTTGAGTGCCATTCACCAAGCTATACCTTTGAGGTGTTCAAGTCAATCTCGACTTGTTCGTTGGTTCATGAGGCTTGGACCAAACTTGAAGTTACATATGGTGGGTCCAACCTTGTGGGAGTCAATGCTATTTGGGAGGAAGTAATGGAGGAGTTCTCCACCTTTTTATATCATGAAGAGCTCTCTATTGCTTCCACCTCTGATTGCCTAGACACTTCAACATCTTCCACTTCACCAACATGTGGCTTGTCACAAGGTAATGACAAGGTGAGTGGAGAAATGTTGTATGATGATGATGTTGAAAATTTCATTGATGATCCTTTACGTGTAAATTCTAGTATTGTAGATTCCATGGACTTGATCACATCTAGCACCAAAAATGTCATACATTCTTGTGATGTTAGTCCATGCATATCATCTAATGATTCACTCATAAATTGTTGTGATGATATGCTTGCTCGTTTGTGTTGCCATGTTCAAAATACCTTGATTCCCTCTAGTTCTCTTTGTGAAACTAACCATGTAGAGGAAATCAATAAGAATGGGGCACACTTGATTGATGATGATCCCTCTTCTCCAAAAGAATCAACATCAACACCCTTTACCCACATGTGCCTCATGGCGAGAGGTAATGACGAGGTATCATCTTCTCTTAGTGATAATGATGATAGTTGTAATGAGGAAGATGATGATGAGTTGACTCAAAATCTCTATGAGATTGGGAAAACTCTTCATAGAGCTAAAAATAACACTTATAAAAGGTTCCAAGATGTTCTTGCTTGCTTTGAAAAACGTAATGATTTATTTCTTAATGAGCAAGCTAAAAGTGAACAACTTGAACATGAACTTACTAAGGCTCATCAAACGTTTAGAGACTTAAGATCTTCAAAAGGAGAAATTGAAATTGCTCATGGTAAACTTCAAGAGGATTTTGAGCTCCTTCTCCTTGAATGCAATAATGTCAAGGGAGAGCTCATCAGACTCTCTAAGTCTCATGAGGAGCTTCAATCAACTCATGAGAAGTCTTTAATTGCTACTTGCTCCTCTCATATTGTCAATGATTCTTGTGCAACTAACTCTATTTCATGTGAAGCATCAACTTTGAAGGAGAATGTTGAGCTATGTGCTCAACTTGCTTTGCTAACAAGCAATTATGGGAAATTGGAAGAAAGTCATGAAAAGCTCTCGGGCACTCATGAGGATCTTCTAATTTCTCATGATGGGCTAAAGTTGGCTCATGAGGCTATGGTCACCAAGGTAAAATCGTGTGAGTCTCATGTGGACATTAGAACATCTACTCTAAGTGCTTTATTGCCATGTGCTAGTCCTTGCAATTCCTCTCTACATGATATTGATACATCTTGTGATGAATTGCTCACCATGCCTTGTTGCTCTAACAATGAAGCTTCTACTTCCTCTAGTTCTTTTGTTAATACTAATGTTGTAGAGGAAAATAAAGAGCTCAAGGCCCAAGTCACTAGTTTGAAGAAAGACTTGGAAAAATGTTGTGATAATATGTTGAGTGTGCAAAAGGACCCTCAAGACAAAATAGGACTTGACTTCATCTCCAACAAGAAGAAGTCCAAGAACAAGAAGAAGGGACAAGATCAAGTCAAGAATTTGGCCAACATTATTTGCTTCAAGTGCAAAAAGGTTGGACACCATGTGAGATCTTGTCCATTGAAGAAGAAGGCTTCAAGTGTGAAGCGTCAAGGGAAGTGGCCTCAAGTTCAATCTCAAGATAATGAAATGCCTCTACCCATGATTAAACAAGGTAATGCTCTCCAAGTTGAGAAAGTAAAGAAGAAAAGAAGGGGCTCAACTACAAGATGTAATCAACACTACTATATAATCTTCCACCAAATAAACCAACTAGCATCAACTACAAGATGTAATCAACACTACTAGCAACCCACAGGTACCAATCTGAACTTTTGAGACAAAGATTGAATACAAGATATGAACTAGGGTTTGAGATGAGATAGTGCTGGTGAAGATATTGATGAAGATTGGTCCTCCCACGATGAGAGGATCGTTGGTGATGTCGATGGCTTCGATTTCCCCCTCCCGGAGGGAAGTATCCCCGGCGGAATCGCTCCGCCGGAGAGCAAAATAGCTCCTGCCCAGGTTCCGCCTCGAGATGGCGGTGCTTCATCCCGAAAGCCTTCTCTTGATTTTTTCTAGGGCAAATGGCTTCATATAGCAGAAGGAGGGGGCCAGACGCCATCTATGGGCCCCACAAGGCACTAGGGCACGCCCAGGGGCCGCGCCCTGCTGCCTTGTGGGCAGCTGGTGGGTCCCCTCTGGTATTTCGTTTCTCCAGTATTTTTTATATATTCAATAAAAAATCTCCGTGAAATTTCAGGTCAATTGGAGCTCCGTAGATTAGGTATCTCTGATGTGGCTATTTCAGGTCCAGAATTCCAGCTGCCGGCATTTTCCCTCTTCATGTAAATCTTGCAAATTAAGAGAGAAAAGGCATAGGAATTGTACCATAAAGTGAAATAATGATCAAAAACATAATAAATAACAGTAGGAAATCATGATGCAAATTGGACGTATCAACTCCCCCAAGCTTAGACCTCGCTTTCCCTCAAGCGAAAAGTCGAAATCGATAATCATGACCACATGTTTAGAGAGAGAGAGATGTCGATAAAAATAAAATACGGACATGGAGCATCATGATCTTTATTGTAACATCAATATATCATTATAGAACTTCTCATGAAAAAGGAACAATTCATCCACAAGTTAAATTATGAACCATAAACCAAATTGAAAACTAACAAACTATGATCTCGGTCACTGAAGCAATTGCAATTCATCATATTATCAGGAAGAGTCTATGTAAGAGCTTTGTTTAGTAAGTTCACATACTCAACTATCATTTAGTCTTCTATGATTGCTGACACTCACGTCATATTTATGGGGCAAAAGTTTCAGTCGAACACAAAGAAAGATAGGGGCTTATAATTTTGCCTCCCAACGTATTTACCTCAAGGGTAATGTCAACAATAATAACTCTTGATCACCTACATCCAACTGGATATATATCCCTGGATTAATCCCCACCACATGATGTTTGCCAAAAGAGAAAATAAAAACGGAATAGAAGAGAATACTATTAACTCTTGCATGAAAGTAAATACATAAAGTAAAAGATAGGCCCTTCACAGAGGGAAGCAGAGGTTGTCATGCACTTTTTGTTTTTGGATGTGCAAGCTCTTAATGTAAAGGAACGTCACTTTATATTGCCCCTTGTGATAGCGACCTTTATTATGCAGTCTGTCGCTTTTATTGCTCCACCATCACAAGATCGTACAAAGCTTATTTTCCCTTACAATAAAAGTTCATACATATTTAGGAGCAATTTTTATTGCTTTTGCACCGATGACAACTTACTTGAAGGATCTTATTCAATCCATAGGTAGATATAGTGGATTCTCATGACATGAAACTGGGTTTTAAGAGTTTTGGATGCACAAGTAATATCTCTACTTGGTGCAGACTTTTGGCTAGCAAAGATAGGGGGCAAACACCACATGTTAGAGGATCCAAAATAATATAACTTCTATGTGAATATGAGCAAACATAACCCATTACGTTGTCTTCCTTGTCCAACGTCAACTAATTGACATAGAATATTTGATGGGGGCTCACAATCATAAAAGATGTCCAAGATAGTATATTTATATGTGAGACCTGTCTTCCTTTATTACTTTTTCATGAATTGCTACAATGACCAATGCTATGTTTGTCAACTTCCAACAAGTTTTATCAATTATACTTCTTTTATGTGAAGTCATCACTCCCCATGGGATTAGCATATGATTTTATTCTTCTTTATTTCTAAGATTGGATCATCAAAAGCAAAACACTCAACTCAAACTACTCTTTATTATATAACTTTCACACACGATTACATAGATAGATAGATCACAAAGCAAGCACTCAAAACTAAATCATACTAAAACTTTATTCCTCTAAATCACAAAATAACTAAGGATCGAACTAAGGTAGATAATGATGATGAAAAAGTGATGGTGATACGATACCGGGGCGCCTCCCCCAAGCTTGGCACAAGCCAAGGGGAGTGCCCATATCGATGTACTCAAGTCTCCTTCTTCGGTAATGGTGGTGATGGTGAGGTGGGCTTGTCCTTCATGACATTAATTAGTATCTCCTTTAGGCTCTGAATTTCCTGGAGTACATGCTGTATCATCTCTGTATTCTTTTGGACTTCGGCCATAATATGCTTATTCTCTGGCCCCCAAGCATTCTTTCCTGCACCACTTTCACTTGGACGAGAGATGTCCCAATTGGAGGGTATGTGCATACAAGGAGTATTTTCAACCCCATAATTGTGAACCAAATTATGAAAGTTGTTCCGGTGTAACCTGTGTAAGGGCCTCCTTGGGGAAAGCCCTTCATGTACCTCTGGACTCCCATGGCTTGTGGTGCTTCTCATGGCTTGATTAGGATTTGGAATTGCGGAGATGCCGGCAAGGGTACCCCTCTCGGAAGCCGGAGGGTGGACCTCTAGCGAATCCCCATCATCTTCTTCCATGGTGACCTCCTCCTCCTCCTCTCTCCCGAGTTCCATCTGTAGCAACCAAGCATTGTCTCCCACGTTGTTGGAGGAAGAAGAAGACATGATGCCTGGCCTCAAAAATCTGACAGGAATCAACACAAAACAAGAATAGAGGAGAAACTTGCGAAGCATTGGTCAAAACATATGGGAGTATATATAAAGAATTTTTATCTTGCAAAACAAGCATACGGGAAGAAAACGGAGTCGGGAAGGCGCACGTGGGGCCCAAAAGGCACCACGGCGTGCCCTAGGGGGGGTCGCGCCATGCTGCCTTGTGGGCGACACGTGGGTCCCCTCGGCTATTTCTTATTTTTGTAATTTTTCTAATATTCCAAAACTGACAGAAATATTTTTTATGGAATTTTTGGAGTCGGTTTACTTACCGTATCACATACCTACCCCTTTTCGGGGTTCTGGAGCGTTCTGAAAGGACTCTCTGATGTGCTCTTCCGGTGTAATTGTTTCAATAATATTAGTTTCAACATTAATGGGAGTACCTAAAATATAATGCTTAATTCTTTGCCCATTCACCACTCTCGGATTATTGCCTTCGGAGTTGTTTATTTTGATGGCTCCGGAGCGATAAACTTCTTCGATGATATACGGCCCATCCCATTTAGAGAGAAGTTTCCCTGCAAAGAATCTCAAACGAGAATTGTATAATAGAACATGATCACCTACTTTGAATTCCCGTTTTTGAATTCTTTTGTCATGCCACCTTTTAACTTTTTCTTTAAACAACTTAGCATTATCATAGGCTTGGGCTCTCCATTCATCTAAGGAGCTAATATCAAATAACCTCTTCTCACCAGCAAGTTTAAAATCATAATTAAGTTCTTTAATTGCCCAATAAGCTTTATGTTCTAACTCAAGAGGTAAATGACATGCTTTTCCATAAACCATTTTATACGGAGACATACCCATAGGATTTTTATATGCAGTTCTATAGGCCCATAATGCATCATCAAGTTTCTTAGACCAATTCTTTCTGGATCTATTAATGGTCTTTTGCAAAATCAATTTTATTTCCCTATTAATTAATTCAACTTGACCACTAGACTGAGGATGATAAGGAGATGCAATTCTATGGTTAACATCATATTTAGCAAGCAACTTACGGAAAGCAACATGAATAAAATGTGAACCACCATCAGTCATTAAATATCTAGGGACTCCAAACCTCGGGAAAATGACTTCTTTAAGCATTTTAATAGAAGTGTTATGATCAGCACTACTAGTTGGAATAGCTTCTACCCACTTAGTAACGTAATCGACAACAACTAAAATATGAGTATACCCATTGGATTTAGGAAAAGGTCCCATATAATCAAAACCCCAAACATCAAATGGTTCAAAAACAAGTGAATAATTCATAGGCATTTCCTGACGTCTACCAACATTACCAATTCTTTGACATTCATCACAAGAAAGGACAAACTTACGTGCATCCTTGAAAAGAGTAGGCCAATAAAAACCAGATTGTAATACCTTGTGTGCAGTTCGGTCTCCCGCATGGTGTCCTCCATATGCCTCGGAGTGACACTTACGTAGGATTTGTTCCTGTTCATGCTCAGGCACACAACATCTAATAATACCATCTACTCCTTCTTTATATAGATGTGGGTCATCCAAAAAGTAATGTCTTAAATCAAAGAAAAACTTTTTCTTTTGTTGGTATGTAAAGCTAGGTGGTATATATTTAGCAACAATGTAATTAGCATAGTCTGCATACCAAGGAGTATTACGAGAAGCATTTATCACACCTAATTGTTCATTAAGAAAATCATCATTAATAGGAAGTGGGTCATCAAGAACATTTTCCATTCTAGACAAATTATCTGCTACGGGGTTCTCAGCTCCCTTTCTATCAACAATATGCAAGTCAAATTCTTGTAGCAGAAGAACCCATCTAATGAGTCTAGGCTTAGCATCTTTCTTTTCCATAAGGTATTTAATAGCAGCATGATCAGTGTGAACAGTAACCTTGGAATCAACAATGTAAGATCTAAATTTATCACATGCAAACACAACTGCTAATTTTTTTTTCTCAGTAGTAGCATAATTTCTTTGAGCGCTGTCTAGAGTTTTATTAGCATAATGGATAACATTTAATTTCTTATCAAATCTTTGTCCTAGAACAACACCAACAGCATAATCACTAGCATCACACATAATTTCAAAGGGTAGGTTCCAATCAGGTGGTTGAACAATAGGTGCAGAAATTAAGGCTTTCTTAAGTATTTCAAAGGCTTCTACACAATCATCATCAAAAACAAATGGAACATCTTTTTGCAAGATATTGGTAAGAGGTCTATAAATTTTAGAGAAGTCTTTTATAAACCTTCTATAGAAACCAGCATGACCAAGGAAACTTCTTATACCTTTGATATCTTTAGGACATGGCATTTTCTCAATAGCATCAACATTAGCTTTATCAACTTCAATACCTCTTTCAGAAATTTTATGCCCAAGGACTATACCTTCATTCACCATAAAGTGGCACTTGTCCCAATTCAAGACAAGATTAGTTTCTTCACATCTCTGCAAAACTCGATCAAGGTTGCTTAAGCAGTCATCAAAGGAAGTTCCGTAAACGGAGAAATCATCCATGAAAACCTCAACAATCTTTTCGCAAAAGTCAGAGAATATAGCAGTCATACATCTTTGAAAGGTAGCAGGTGCATTACATAAACCAAAAGGCATACGACGATAAGCATAAGTTCCAAAAGGACAAGTAAAGGTGGTTTTCTCTTGATCTTCAGGTGATACAGGCAGTGGTGGATCTACCATTGGGGCGAGCTGGGGCGGCCGCCCCGGGTCGCCGGCGGCGGAGCAGCGACCCCTACCTACCTATCCTTCCTCTGCTCCTCCCAATTTCCTCCGGTGGCGGGCAATTTTCATGGCGGCACGGATGTTTCCTGTTTCTGCGAAGTCGTACGCGAGGCCGTGAGGGTGACCGGGTGAGGGAAAGCAAGAAGTTTGGGCTGGGCTGCAGCGTTTGCATAATTGCACTTAAGGCCCAAAAGACCTCACGCACGCTGGCGGCCACCAATACAATCGATCCAGTATTCAACAGTACTGAATTGATCGGTCTCCAACTGCCCCAATCGATCCCCGAGCACTTGCCACTCACTGCTACGCCGCCCCACGCTGCCCGTTGCTCCATCTCCATGCTTTATAGCCGCGCCGAAGCTTTCCATTCTAGTTCCAGCCGCCGCTCCGCGCCCAAGCTTTCTGGCCGCTGCTTAGATGTGTATTTTGATTTGTTCTACTCTTTGGCTCATACCCTTACAGAATACTTACTTAATCAGTGTATGAATTAAAGTGCCAAGTGCCAACACTGCTCTAGGCTAAGCTATGTCGCAATTGATCAACTGCTGGCAACAAAGTGCTTTGTCTGGTTAATTCTAGTAAAACGAGCAGATATGTTACATCCAGGTATTACCAATATTGTACTGCTATATGCAACATTTAAAATAGCTTCTGATGCTAAAATTGAACTTTCGATGTCATACCACCACGAATTGTGGTAGATCAAGTGGAATCACATGATGAAGTCATATCTTATTGGGCTTTTGAAAGAACATGACGTGCCAAGATATCGAACACAAAATGCATGAAGCAACAAGAGTCCATGTTATTGGTAGTTTCTAATAACCTTTTATGCCTTTTTTATGATTTTGGTAGTTGAATGCCATGAGTTTTGATTCAGTACACGTGCATTTGCATCTAAAAAAAATGACCTTAAATGTTCGCCCTGGCTAGCTTCAATTCCTGGGTCCCCCACTGGATACATGTATTTGAGAGAAACCAGAATAACCATCTAGGAAACAAAAGTGTGTATGCTTAGACAATCTTTCTAACATTTGATCAATAAAAGGCAAGGGGTAATGATCTTTTCTAGTGGATTTATTTAATTTCCTGAAATCAATTACCATCCTATAACCAGTTACAATTCTTTGTGGGATAAGTTCATTTTTATCATTAGGAACAATGGTAATACCTCCCTTCTTAGGAACACAATGAACATGACTTACCCATCTACTATCAGCTATGGGATAAATTATACCTGCTTCCAGAAGCTTTAATATTTCAGTTCTTACCACATCCTTCATTCTAGGATTTAGCCTTCTTGGATGATCAACAACGGGTTTAGCATCTGGCTCCATATGAATTTTATGCTGACATAAAGTGGGACTAATGCCCTTAAGATCATCAAGAGTATATCCAATAGCAGCACGGTGCTTCCTCAGAGTTTTAAGTAATCTCTTTTCTTCATGCTCTGAAAGGTTAGCACTAATAATAACATGATATATCTTCTTTTCATCAAGATAAGCATATTTAAGAGTATCAGGTAATTGCTTCAATTCAAACGCAGGATCACCCTTGGGTGGAGGTGGATCTCCCAAGGTTTCAACAGGCAAATTATGTTTAAGGATAAGTGCTTGTTTAAAGAATAATTCATCTATTTCATTTCTTTCATTGATATGCATGTCATTCTCATGCTCAAGCAAATATTGTTCTAGCGGATCAGTAGGAGGCACAGCAATAGAGGCAAGACCAATAATTTCATCTTTACTAGGCAATTATTTATCATGAGGTTGTCTACGAAACTTAGAAAAATTAAACTCATGAGACATCTCACCAAAATTAACACTAACAATTTCTTTAGTGCAATCAATCTTAGCATTAACCGTATTCAAGAAGGGTCTACCAAATATAATGGGACAAAAATCATCTTGTGGTGATCCAAGAACGAGAAAATCAGTAGGGTATTTGATCTTACCACACAAGACTTCAACATCTCTAACAATCCCAAGTGGTGAAATAGTGTCTCTATTTGCAAGCTTAATAGTAACATCAATATCTTCAATCTCAACAGGTGCAATATCATTCATGACTTCTTGATAGAGAGTAAACGGAATAGCACTCACACTAGCACCAATATCACATAAACCATGATAGCAATGATCTCCAATTTTAACAGAAATAACAGGCATGCCAACTACAGGTTTGTTTTTATCTTTAGGGTCTGGCTTAGCAATTCTAGTTGCTTCATCACAGAAATATATGACATGTCCATCAATGTTATCAACCAAAAGATCTTTAACCATTGCAACACTAGGTTCAACTTTAATTTGTTCAGAAGGTCTAGGTGCTCTAACATTACTCTTATTGACTACAGTTGAAGCTTTGGCATGTTCCTTAATCCTAACAGGGAAAGGAGGTTTCTCAATATAAGCAGTAGGCACAACTGGATCAACGTGGTAAACAATTGTTTCTTCTTTAACATTAACATGTTCTTCTTTCAATTCAATAGGTGGATGATATTTAAACCATTTCTCCTTAGGGAGATCAACATGAGCAGCAAAAGATTCACAAAAGGTAGCTACTATCTCAGAGTCAAGTCCATATTTAGTACTAAACTTACGAAAAGCATCAGTTTCCATAAAAGATTTAACACAATCAAACTTAAGATTTATACCTGAGTCGTTACCTTTGTCGATTTCCCAATCTTCATAATTGAGTTTAATTCTTTCAGGATGATCCCATCTGGATTCAATAGTTCTCTTCATAAAGGAACCAGCAGAAGAAGTATCGAGCATGGATTGATCATTATGAGAAAGCCGAGCATAAAAGTTTTTAAGAATTATTCTCTTGAGAGCTCATGATTGGGGCATGTGTGTAACATATACTTAAGGCTCCCCCAAGCTTGAGCAATACTTTATCCTTCACGAGGCCAAAAAATTATATATATAATTCTGATCACGATGAACCAAATGCATAGGATAAAATTTATGGTGGAATTCCAGCTTCAACCGGTTCCAGTCCCATGTGTCAGTTTCATCACATAGCCTATACCATGTCAATGCCTTTCCCTCCAAAGATAAAGGGAATACTTTCTTCTTAACTCCATCTCCGGATAAACCTGCAAGCTTAAACAATCCACAAATTTCATCCACATAGATCAAGTGCACATCAGGATGTTCCATTCCATCTCCTGCATAAGGATTAGCTATCAATTTCTCTATCATACCCGAAGGAATTTCATAGTAAATATTTTCAGTAGGTGAAGACACCCCGAACAAGCCCCTCAAAGGATTACTTTCCATAGTGACAAGTGACGATAAATTTCAGCACGTAATATAAATGTTTCCTTACCAAATTCCACTCACCAAAGGCGCTTCACTCCCCGGCAACGGCGCCAGAAAAGAGTCTTGATGACCCATAAGTATAGGGGATCAATCGTAGTCCTTTCGATAAGTAAGAGTGTTGAACCCAACGAGGAGCAGAAGGAAATGACAAGCGGTTTTCAGCATGGTATTCTCTGCAAGTACTGAAAGTAGCGGTAGCTGATAGTTTTGATAGCAAGATAATTCGTAACAAGTAAAAAATAATAACGGTAACAAAAAGTGCAGCAAGGTGGCCCAATCCTTTTTATAGCAAAGGACAAGCCGGAACAAACTCGTATAATAAGCAAAGCGTTCTCGAGGACACATGGGAATTTCATCTAGTCACTTTCATCATGTTTGTTTGATTGGCGTTCGCTACTTTAATAATTTGATATGTGGGTGGATCGGTGCTTGGGTGCTTTTCTTACTTGAACAAGCCTCCCACTTATGATTACCCCCTCTCGCAAGAATCCGCAACTACGAAAGAAGAATTAAGATAACTCTAACCATAGCATGAAACATATGGATCCAAATCAGCCCCTTACGGAATAGCGCATAAACTAGGGTTTAAGCTTCTATCACTCTAGCAACCCATCATCTAATTACTACTCCACAATGCCTTCCCTTAGGCCCAAAGATGGTGAAGTGTCATGTAGTCGACATTCACACGACACCACTAAAGGAAGCAACAACATACATATCATCAAAATATCGAACGAATACCAAATTCACATGACTACTTATGACAAGACTTCTCCCATGTCCTCAAGAACAAAAGTAACTACTCACAAATCATATTCATGTTCAAAATCAGACGGGTATTGAATAGCATTAAGGATCTGAACATATAATCTTTCACCAAATAAACCAACTAGCATCAACTACAAGATGTAATCAACACTACTAGCAACCCACAGGTACCAATCTGAGGTTTTGAGACAAAGATTGAATACAAGAGATGAACTAGGGTTTGAGATGAGATGATGCTGGTGAAGATGTTGATGAAGATTGGTCCTCCCATGATGAGAGGATCGTTGGTGATGTCGATGGCTTCGATTTCCCCCTCCCGGAGGGAAGTATCCCCGGCGGAATCGCTCCGCCGGAGAGCAAAATAGCTCTTGACCAGGTTCCGCCTCGAGACGGCGGCGCTTCGTCCCGAAAGCCTTCTCTTGATTTTTCTAGGGAAAATGGCTTCATATAGCAGAAGGAGGGGGCTAGATGCCAGCTGTGGGCCCCACAAGGCACTAGGGCGCGCCCAGGGGGGGCGCCCTGCTGCCTTGTGGGAAGCTGGTGGGTCCCCTCTGGTATTTCTTTTCTCTAGTATTTTTTATATATTCAATAAAAATCTCCGTGAAATTTTAGGTCAATTGGAACTCCGTAGATTAGGTATCTCTGATGTGGCTATTTCAGGTCCAGAATTCCAGCTGTCGGCATTCTCCCTCTTCATGTAAATCTTGCAAATTAAGAGAGAAAAGGAATAAGAATTATACCATAAAGTGAAATAATGATCAAAAACATAATAAATAACAGTAGGAAATCATGATGCAAATTGGTCATATTAGTGGGTTGCTCTCAAACGACAAAAGCTGTGTAATAACTCGGAGCAGCCAGGGGCAACCCGACATGATATGACCGAACTGACCTTGGGTCAGTGGCCAACTGACACGTGTCCTAACGGTCAGATTTCAAACACACGCGACTGCTTGGGTTGGGCTACAAGCAAGGCTGACTCATCCAACACATGATGAGATTTTCTCTCATTGTCTTCACAAGGAAGACATAGGCTTTTGGTTGAGCAATCACTTCAACAACTATCTTCGTTTCACCTCGACCCCACTTAAAAGTGCAGTGGTTCCTATGACTCAATAGAAATAAAATGAAACCTATAAAGAAGCTAAGTCTTCGTGTTCCATTGTCTTCACTCATTATCTTCAAAGGCAACCATTGGCATCAATGTCTTCAGACATTTTTAGGGGTCTTCTTCGACAGTTAAACCAAATCTACAGGGACTTCTATCTGTGTTATCCTATGAATCTCACAAACACATTAGTCCCTCAACCAGGTTTGTCGTCAATACTCCAAAACCAATAAAGGGGTGGCACTAGATGCACTTACAATCTCCCCCTTTTTGGTGATTGATGACAATCTGGTTGAAGTTTCCAAGGGGATAAAATATGTGAAAGCAAGGACTTGGAGATTATGATTCCATGATATAGAGAGGACTCCCCCCTGAAGATGTGCATATGAAGATTTTGCTTTGAATGCAAATGCACATGGAAGGTCTTGATTGTGGAGAACCCCCCCCCCCCTATATCTTGGAATCCAATCATAGTGCATAGCAGATAATTTGAAGATAATGAAAAGCACAATGATAAATGGGCGTCTGCGAAATGACTTGATGCACATAAGATTAAGTACTGGTAATGCGCAAGAACGGAAGGTACAAAATGTAGCAGACGTCCATCAGGACTTAATTTTATAACCCAAAACATCAAATGAACAGAATGAGAGTTGCAAACTTAACAAAAGATAAACAGCCCAACCCTAATAAGCCCGCTTGAAGATTAACTACTTGTATGCTTCTCCCCCTTTGTCATCAAATGACCAAAAAGGTTTGAAGACATAGAGCGTCTACACGTTCCCGGGAGGTGGTGAAGAGGTTGGTCCAGTCGGGTCGACGTTGGTGTTGGGCGATGCAGGCTTGACGCTGAATCTTGATGTAGGGAAGCTATCGCAGGAGAAGTGGCATCATCTTCTTCGTCAATGAGACGAGGATGACTGTTGGTGCAGAAGATGAATAATCAGAGTCCTCAATGGACGGAGTAGCATGCCACTGCTCAGTTGATGGAGGCTTGGAGCAAAACTTGAATGTCTTCTTGAAGCCCTCGGCTGAAAGATCATCTTCAGAGCATAGCAAGGTGAGGGTCTTCCAAGCACGGCGACAAGCTTCATGAGCCACAAAGGCGTTCTTGGTGGACAGGTTCCTGATGCGATTGATATCAGACAGAACACTTTGCATCTGGCGCTTGGACCACTCGTGATGCTGATGACCCACAAGTATAGGGGATCAATCATAGTCCTTTCGATAAGTAAGAGTGTCGAACCCAACGAGGAGCAGAAGGAAATGACAAGTGGTTTTCAGGTATTCTCTGCAAGTGCTGTAAACAGTAGTAACAAATAGTTTTGTAGCAAATTGATTCATAGCAAGTAACAAGTGACAATAGTAACAAGGTGCAGCAAGGTGGCCCAATCCTTTTTATAGCAAAGGACAAGTCGGAAAGTTCTCTTATAGTAAACAAAGCGTTCTCGAGAACACATGGGAATTCTCGTCTAGTCACGTTCATCATCACTACAAAAAAACACTTCCGTGGTGATACGTCTTTGTCACAGTAGGTCACGTTTTCTGTCATGCATGTACATCCGTGACGATTTTATGACAGAATCAAGATAGTCATACCTGTGCTGTCGTAGAAGTGTTCCATGACAATATTGGAATTATCATCACGGAAGTGTCCACTTCCATGACGATAAATGTCGCGTCATGAAAGTGTTTTCGTCAAGGGTAACCGACACGTGGCATCCACCGCAACGGGTCGCCGTTAAGCTATCGGGTGCGGGTTTGGATCTGATAACCCGTTATCAACCCGAACCAATGGCAATTTTCCACGTGTAAAATTCTCATTCGCCAACGGAACCACGTGTCAGCTCGGCGTTGGGACAGATGTCATCCATTCATTGGACAAGAGACGCCTATGATACGCCGACACATGGCACGACCCAATAGTGTCCCATTTAGGTTAAAAAGGCCTGCCCGTTTGACTTGGTCAAAAGTTAGCGGGCCGGCCCATGGAAAGCCTGTTAACGGCCTGTTCACATACAGCCCATTTACGGCCCGGGTACTCACGACCCGTTATGGCCTTTCAAAAATCGGCCCAGTAGCGTCATGTGGGCCGTCCCATATGATTCTAGCCCGTTGTCACTTTCGGCCCATCTATGGCCCATGACGTCTTTCGGCCCATATGAGGCCTTTTGTATCTGTGGGCGCATTGACGGCCCGTGGTGATTCTGGCCCATCATGAACAATAAAGTGCTTTGAGCCTATTAACGGCCCATGATTCAGTTGGGTCGTATGCAGCCCGTGTTTTATTTCGGCCTTCTAAGGGCCCATATATTCTTGGGCTCATTTTCGGCCCTCGATTACTTACGGTCCGTTACTGGCCTGTTATTCTAATCGGCCAAATTCAGCCCGTGGTAAAAATCGGTCTGTTTGTGGCCCGTTAACCCGTTGGGCCGTTTTTTTCATCCTGTCATGTAATCCGGCCCATTAACGACCCGTCATGCCTGTTGATAGAATTAAGCCTGTGCTATCTTCCGGCATGTTAACAGCCCGTTATGGTCTGGGCCCATAAACGACCGGTTCTGATTTAGGCCCGCTTACGGTCCATATTGCGGTCCGAATTTGGCCCACGAACAGTATGGCCCATGGATCCTACGGCCCGTAGGAGGCCTATGGTTACCATGGCCCGTATGTGGCCCATGGTTATTATGGCCACTAGCAAACCAAGGAAAAAGAACTGCAGTGACTACAAGAAAACAAATAAACAAGACTATAAGTAAATAAATAAGCAAGCAACTAACGCTAGGCTATTACGGTGATTACACACATTACATCCACTAGGCATCAAAGTTGGCCACCAGTGCAAATATAGGGAACAACAAAGCAGCATATTACAAACACTGGGCGTCTAAGTTGGCCACCAGTGCAAATAAATGCGGCAGCAAAACAAGTCCAGAAATGAAACCACTTTAGAAGAGCTCAAGAAACGATATCCTGGGCACCCACCATGCTGGCAAGAAGCTTAGCAACCTTATTAGCTTTCTCTTATTTGGCGCTAAAATCCTGCAACTCTTGCTGTTGCACCAGAAAGTGTGCATCTGAATTCTACAGGGACTTCCTCAGTCCTTCGGCTTCTTGTCGTAGCACAGCTGATTGTTGTCTTTCAACTTGTAGTTGAGACTCAAGAAGCCGGACTGATTCAGGCAGCGAGTTCGAAGAGCTTGTGCCAGCGGTATTGGCCAGTAACTCGAACACTACATCAAGGCAGGACTTTGGGGTTGTCTCACTATCTTCAAGATAGTTTTTATCAGTTTTCTTGGAGACCAACATACTATTGCAGGATGGTCCTAACGCGACACATCAATCAGAGACCTCGCGATCAAACCGTGTGCGATGCATTAATCGCAAACGATGTCGTAATAAAACCATCACCAATAAGACGAACTATGTGCGATGCTGGAGACATCAAGCATGATTCAGATTAGAGACGTGTGTGCGATACGTGGCATACAGTTGATCCATACGATCGGTTTGCGATAAGACAGAACAACAAACATGATTCAGATTAGAGACGCGTGTGCGATACGTGGCATACAGTTGATCCATATGAACTGTTTGTGATAAGACAGAACAACAAACACGGTCAGCCAAATCGAGGTGTGTGCGATACACGGCATACGGTTCACTCGGATGAACAGTTCGCTATAACCCAACACAACAGAAACGGTCAGGCAGATCAAGGTGTGTGCGATACATGACATATAGTTCACTCGGATGAACTATTTGCGATGAGCCAAAACAACAGAAACGGTCAGCCAGATCAAGGAGTCTGCGATATATGGGCACACATTCTAGTTAAAAGAATTGTGCGCGATTGTAATAACAAGCGCACATGGTTGATGGAACAAGTCGTGTGCTGACATCGCCGATTGCAGTGCACACTGATACGTCCAATTTGCATCATGATTTCCTAATGTTATTTATTACATTTTTGATCATTATTTCACCTTATGATACAATTCTTATGCCTTTTCTCTCTTAATTTGCAAGATTTACATGAAGAGGGAGAATGCCGGCAGCTGGAATTCTGGACCTGAAATAGCCACATCAGAGATACGTACTCTACAGAGCTCCAATTGACCTGAAATTTCACGGAGATTTTTTATTGAATATATAAAAAATACTAGAGAGAAGAAATACCAGAGGGGACCCACCAGCTACCCACAAGGCAGCAGGGCGCGCCCCCTGGGCGCGCCCTAGTGCCTTGTGGGGCCCACAGCTGGCGTCTGGCCCCTCCCTCTGCTATATGAAGCCATTTGCCCTAGAAAAAAAATAAGGAGAAGGCTTTCGGGACGAAGCTCCGCCGTCTCGAGGCAGAACCTGGGCAGGAGCTATTTTGCTCTCCGGCGGAGTGATTCCGCCGGGGATACTTCCCTCCGGGAGGGGGAAATCGAAGCCATCGACATCACCAACGATCCTCTCATCGTGGGAGGACCAATCTTCATCTACATCTTCACCAGCACCATCTCATCTCAAACCCTAATTCATCTCTTGTATTCAATCTTTGTCTCAAAACCTCAGATTGGTACCTGTGGATTGCTAGTAGTGTTGATTACATCTTGTAGTTGATACTAGTTGGTTTATTTGGTGGAAGATTATATGTTCAGATCCTTAAAGCTATTCAATACCCCTCTGATCTTGAGCATGAACATGATTTGTGAGTAGTTACTTTAGTTATTGAGGACATGGGAGAAGTCTTGTCATAAGTAATCATGTGAATTTGGTATTCGTTCGATATTTTGATGATATGTATGTTGTTGCTTCCTTTAGTGGTGACATGTGAACGTCGACTACATGACACTTCACCATCTTTGGGCCTAAGGGAAGGCATTGTGGAGTAGTAATTAGATGATGGGTTGCTAGAGTGACATAAGCTTAAACCCTAGTTTATGCGCTATTCCATAAGGGGCTGATGTGGATCCATACGTTTCATGCTATGGTTAGAGTTATATTAATTCTTCTTTTGTAGTTGTGGATGCTTGCGAGAGGGGGTAATCATAAGTGGGAGGCTTGTTCAAGTAAGAAAAGCACCCAAGCACCGGTCCACCCACGTATGAAATTATCAAAGTAGCGAACACGAATCAAACAAACATGATGAAAGTGACTAGATGAAATTCCCACATGTCCTCGAGAACGTTTTGCTTATTATACGAGTTTGTTCCGGCTTGTCCTTTGCTATAAAAAGAATTGGGCCACCTTGCTGCACTTTATTATACTTGTTACTTGTTATATATTATCTTGCTATCAAAACTATCTGTTACCGCTACTTTCAGTACTTGCAGAGAATACCTTGCTGAAAACCGCTTGTCATTTCCTTCTGCTCCTTGTTGGGTTCGACACTCTTACTTATCGAAAGGACTACGATTGATCCCCTATACTTGTGGGTCATCAAGACTCTTTAATGGCGCCGTTGCCGGGGAGTGAAGCGCCTTTGGTGAGTGGAATTTGGTAAGGAAACATTTATATTACGTGCTGAAATTTATTGTCACTTGTCACTATGGAAAGTAATCCTTTGAGGGGCTTGTTCGGGGTATCTTCACCTCGACCGGAAGCAATAAGAGTTGCTCCTCCACCTATTGAACCTACTGAAAATATTTATTATGAAATTCCTTCGGGTATGATAGAGAAATTGCTAGCTAATCCTTATGTAGGAGATGGAACGGTACATCCTGATATGCACTTGATCTATGTGGATGAAATTTGTGGATTGTTTAAGCTTGCAGGTTTATCTAGAGATGGAGTTAAGAAGAAAGTATTCCCTTTATCTTTGGAGGGAACGGCATTGACATGGTATAGGCTATGTGATGATACTGATACATGGGACTGGAACCG
This sequence comes from Elymus sibiricus, assembly GCA_039707655.1. Lineage (NCBI taxonomy): Eukaryota > Viridiplantae > Streptophyta > Magnoliopsida > Poales > Poaceae > Elymus > Elymus sibiricus. The sequence goes on along the minus strand of CM077666.1, from coordinate 127,525,962 downwards.
GTTGAAGCTGGAATTCCACCAGAAATTTTATCCTATGCATTTGGTTCATTGTGATCGGAATTATATATATAATTTTTGGTCTCTTGAAGGAGAAAGTATCGCTCAAGATTGGGGGAGGCTTAAGTATATGTTGCACACATGCCCCAATCATGAGCTCTCAAGAGAAATAATCCTTCAAAACTTTTATGCTCGGCTTTCTCATAATGATCAATCCATGGTTGATACTTCTTCTGCTGGTTCCTTTATGAAGAGAACTATTGAATCCAGATGGGACCTCCTTGAAAGAATTAAACGCAATTATGAAGATTGGGAAATCGACAAAGGTAAAGAGTCAGGTATAAATCTTGAGTTTGATTGTGTTAAATCTTTTATGGAAACTGATGCTTTTCGTAACTTTAGTACTAAATATGGACTTGACTCTGAGATAGTAGCTACCTTTTGTGAATCTTTTGCTGCTCATGTTGATCTCCCTAAGGAGAAATGGTTTAAATATCATCCACCTATTGAATTGAAAGAAGAACCTGTTAGTGTTAAAGAAGAAACAATTGTTTACCATGTTGATCCAGTTGTGCCTACTGCTTATATTGAGAAACCTCCTTTCCCTGTTAGGATTAAGGAACATGCTAAAGCTTCAACTGTAGTCAATAAGAGTAAAATTAGAGCACCTAGACCTTCTGAGCAAATTAAAGTTGAACCTAGTGTTGCAATGGTTAAAGATCTTTTGGTTGATAACATCGATGGACATGTCATATATTTCTGTGATGAAGCAACTAGAATTGCTAAGCGAGACCCTAAGGATAAAAATAAACCTGTAGTTGGAATGCATGTTCTTTTTGTTAAAATTGGAGATCATTGCTATCATGGTTTATGTGATATTGGTGCTAGTGTGAGTGCTATTCCATTTACTCTCTATCAAGAAGTCATGAATGATATTGCACCCGTTGAGATTGAAGATATTGATGTTACAATTAAGCTTGCAAATAGAGACACTATTTCACCGCTTGGGATTGTTAGAGATGTTGAAGTCTTGTGTGGTAAGATCAAATACCCTAATGATTTTCTCGTTCTTGGATCACTACAAGATGATTTTTGTCCCATTATATTTGGTAGACCCTTCTTGAATACGGTTAATGCTAAGATTGATTGCACTAAATAAATTGTTAGTGTTAATTTTGGTGAGATGTATCATGAGTTTGATTTCTCTAAGTTTTGTAGACAACCTCATGATAAGGAGTTGCCTAGTAAAGATGAAATTATTGGCCTTGCCTCTATTGCTGTGCCTCCTACTGATCTGCTAGAACAATATTTGCTTGAGCATGAGAATGACATGCATATGAGTGAAAGAAATGAAATAGATGAATTATTCTTTAAACAAGCACCTATCCTTAAACATAATCTGCCTGTTGAAACCTTGGGAGATCCACCTCCACCCAAGGGTGATCCTGTGTATGAATTGAAGCAATTACCTGATACTCTTAAATATGCTTATCTTGATGAAAAGGTGATATATCCTGTTATTATTAGTGCTAACCTTTCAGAGAATGAAGAAAAGAGATTACTTAAAACTCTGAGGAAGCACCGTGCCGCTATTGGATATACTCTTGATGATCTTAAGGGCATTAGTCCCACTTTATGTAAGCATAAAATTCATATGGAGCTAGATGCTAAACCCGTTATTGATCATCAAAGAAGGTTGAATCCTAGAATGAAGGATGTGGTAAGAACTAAAATATTAAAGCTTCTAGAAGCAGGTATAATATATCCCATAGCTGATAGTAGATGGGTAAGTCCTGTTCATTGTGTTCCTAAAAAGGGAGGTATTACCGTTGTTCCTAATGATAAAAATGAACTCATCCCACAAAGAATTGTAACTGGTTATAGGATGGTAATTGATTTCAGGAAATTAAATAAAGCCACTAGAAAAGATCATTACCCCTTGCCTTTTATTGATCAAATGTTAGAAAGATTGTCTAAGCATACACACTTTTGTTTCCTAGATGGTTATTCTGGTTTCTCTCAAATACCTGTATAACCTGAAGATCAAGAGAAAACCACCTTTACTTGTCCTTTTGGAACTTATGCTTATCGTCGTATGCCTTTTGGTTGATGTAATGCACCTACTACCTTTCAAAGATGTATGACTGCTATATTCTCTGACTTTTGTGAAAAGATTGTAGAGGTGTTCATGGATGATTTCTCCGTTTATGGAACTTCTTTTGATGATTGCTTAAGCAACCTTGATCAAGTTTTGTAGAGATGTGAAGAAACTTATCTTGTCTTGAATTGGGAGAAGTGCCACTTTATGGTGAATGAAGGTATAGTCCTTGGGCATAAAATTTCCGAAAGAGGTATTGAAGTTGATAAAGCTAAGGTTGATGCTATTGAGAAAATGCCATGTCCTAAAGATATCAAAGGTATAAGAAGTTTCCTTGGTCATGCTGGTTTCTATAGAAGGTTTATAAAAGACTTCTCTAAAATTTCTAGACCTCTTACCAATCTCTTGCAAAAAGATGTTCCGTTTGTTTTTGATGATGATTGTGTAGAAGCCTTTGAAATACTTAAGAAAGCCTTAATTTCTGCACCTATTGTTCAACCACCTGATTGGAACCTACCTTTTGAAATTATGTGTGATGCTAGTGATTATGCTGGTGGTGCTATTCTAGGACAAAGAGTTGATAAGAAATTAAATGTTATCCATTATGCTAGTAAAACTCTAGACAGCGCTCAAAGAAATTATGCTACTACTGAGAAAGAATTTTTAGCAGTTGTGTTTGCATGTGATAAATTTAGATCTTATATTGTTGATTTCAAGGTTACTGTTCACACTGATCATGCTGCTATTAAATACCTTATGGAAAAGACAGATGCTAAGCCTAGACTTATTAGATGGGTTCTTTTTCTACAAGAATTTGATTTGCATATTGTTGATAGGAAGGGAGCTGAGAATCCCGTAGTAGATAATTTGTGTAGAATGAAAAATGTTCTTGATGACCCACTTCCTATTAATGATGATTTTCTTGATGAACAATTAGCTGTGACAAGTGCTTCTCGTAATACTCCTTGGTATGCAGACTATGCTAATTACATTGTTGCTAAATACATACCACCTAGCTTTACATATCAACAAGAGAAAAAGTTTATCTTTGATTTAAGACATTACTTTTGGGATGACCCACATCTATATAAAGGAGTAGATGGTATTATTAGACGTTGTGTACCTGCGCATGAACAGGAACAAATCCTACGTAAGTGTCACTCCGAGGCATATGGAGGACACTGCTACTTGTAGCTTGCGTTGGTATTTTCCCTGAAGAGGAAGGGATGATGCAGCACAGTAGAGATAAGTATTTCCCTCAGTTATGAAACCAAGGTTATCGAACCAGTAGGAGAATCACGCAACACCTCGTTAGCAGCACCTGCACACAAACAACAAATCCTTGCACCCAACGCAAACGATGGGTTGTCAATCCCTTGGCGGTCAATTGCAAGATTAAATTGTATGTGATAGATAGATAGATTAAAACAAAAATACAAAATAAGATAAATAAAAGAAAATGGCAGCAATATTTTTAGGGTTTTAGTAATATGATTTAGATAGACCCGGGGGCCATAGTTTTCACTAGAGGCTTATCTTGAGAAAATAGCATACGGTGGGTAGACAAATTACTGTTGGGCAATTGATAGAAAAGAAAATAATCATGACGATATCCAAGGCAATGATCATGTATATAGGCATCACATCCGAGACAAGTAGACTGACTCCTGCCTGCATCTACTACTAATACTCCACACATCGACCGCTATCCAGCATGCATCTAGTGTATTAAGTCCATAAAGAACGGAGTAACGCCTTCAGAACGATGACATGATGTAGACAAGATAAACTCACATATGAATAAACCCCATCTTTTTTACCCTTAATAGCAATGATACATACGTGTCATGTCCCTTTCTGTCACTGGGATTGAGCACCGCAAGATCGAACCCATTACAAAGCAATTCTTCCCATGGCAAGATAAATCAATCTAGTTGGCCAAACCAAATCAATAGATCAGAGAAGAAATACGAAGCTATAATAATCATGCATAAAAGAGATCAGAGAAGACTCAAATAATATTCATGGAAAATCTGAACATAAACTCACAATTCATCGGATCCCAACAAACACACCGCAAAAAGTGATTACATCGGATAGAACTCCAAGAACATCGAGGAGAACATTGTATTGAAGATCAAAAAGAGAGAAGAAGCCATCTAGCTACTAACTATGGACCCGAAGGTTTGTGGTAAACTACTCACGCATCATCGGAAGGGCAGCAAGGTTGATGTAGAGCCCCTCCGTGATCGATTCCCCCTCCGGCGGAGCACCGGAGAAGGCCTCCAGATGGGATCTCTCTGGAACAGAAACTTGCAGCGGCGGAAAAAGTATTTCGTTCACTCCCCTGAGGGTTTCTGATTTTTCCTGAATTTATAGTGGTGGAATTAGGTCAAACGGAGCTGAGATGGGCCCACGAGGCACCAGGGCGCGCCTGCCCCCCCCCCCCAGGCGCGCCCTGGTGGCTCGTGGCCACCTCCTCTGGTGTCTGGTCTTCTCCCAAAGCTTCTAGTGTTTATCTTGTCCAGAAAAAAATCTCCAAAAAGTTTCATGGCATTTGGACTTCGTTTGGTATTGATTTTCTGTAAAACAAAAATAGGATAGAAAATAGCAACTAGCACTGGGCACTAAGTTAATAGGTATACTCCAAAAATGATATATAATTGCTGTAAATGCATATAAAAACATCCAAGATTGATAATATAACTGCATGGAACAATAAAAAATTATAGATACGTTGGAGACGTATGAGCATCCCCAAGCATAATTCCTTCTCGTCCTCGAGTAGGTAAATGATAAAAACAGAATTTTTGATGTGGAATGCTGCCTATCATATTCATCACATATTCTTTTCTTTTGTAGCATGGACATTGGACTTGAATGATTCAAAGCAATAGTCTATAATTTGACATGAAGATATAAATACTCAAGCATGCTAACAAGCAACCATGTCTTTCAAAATATCAACGCTAAAGAAAGTTATCCCTAGCCCATTATGCTCAATCATTGATCCATTCATGAAACACACTCAAATATTAGCTACATCCAATGCACAAGTATGACAATAGTGCTCTCTAGTTGGTGCTTTATAAGAGAAGATGGAGACTCAAGTAAAAATAAAAATTGCATAAAAGTAAATAGATAGGCCCTTCGCAGAGGGAAGCACAGATTTGTCAAATGTGCCAGAGCTCAAGGCTGAAATTAAAGAGATAAAATATTTTGAGAGGCATGCTTTTCCTGTCAACGAAAACGACCGAGAATTCCCATTATTTTCCATGCTAGACACATCATAGGCGGTTCCCAAAGAGAAAGTAAAGTTTATTTCCTTTCCACCTTTCTTTCACAATCCATGGCTAGCCATATCCACGGGTGCCCTCCAAACCAACACTTTCCAAGGAATTTTGTTGTTATTAATTTTTGATTTCATTGTGGGACTGGGCATCCCTATTACCAACCATCCTCTCGTGCAATGACAAGTGAATAAACACTCATCGTGAGAATAACACACCAAGCATGGAAAATAATGGCCACCCCCTGCCGCTTCATGAGCGATACGGGCACACAAAACGGAAAAATTATTTTGAAAATTAGAGTTGGCACACGCAATTTTACTTGGAACGGCATTGAAATACCGCATATAGGTAGATATAGTGGACTCATTTGGCACAACTTGGGTTTAAGGATTTTGGATGCACAAGCAGTATTTCCGCTTAGTACAAATGAAGGCTAGCAAATAGATTGAGAAGCAACCAACCAAAAAATGAAAACGGTCATAAACATGCATTGAACATAACTAACACCGAATAATGCACCATAAGTAGGATATAATTTCTTTGCATAACTATTGAGTTAACGTGCATGCATAGGGAATCACAAACCTTAACACTAATATTCTTACTAAATCACAATTACTCACTAACATGACTCACATATTATCATTTCCATATCGCAAAACTATTGCAAGGAATCACACTTGTCATATCCAATGATCTATATGAAAGTTTTTATTATATCCCTCTTGAATATTCATCACTTTTGGGACCAAATTCATATCTTGTGCAATTTACCGTTACTATTATGAACTCTCAAAAATATTTATGTGAAGCATGAGAGTGCAAATATTTCTTCAAAATTTCAATCTTAACAATTATCAAAATAATATAAGTAAAGCATGAGAATTTATTTCTTCAAAGTTTTAATCAACTCTCAAAATAATATAAGTGAAGCAAGAGAGTTTATTTCTTCAAAATTTCAATCAACTCTCAAAATAATATAAGTGAAGCAAGAGAGTTTATTTCTTCAAAATATAGCCACCACCGTGCTAAAAAAGATTTAAGTGAAGCACTAGAGCAACTGCCTAGCTCAAAAAAATTAAGTGAAGCACATAGAGTATTCTATCAAATGATGATAAATGTGTGGCTCTCTCAAGATAGGTGTGTTCAGCAAAGATGATTGTGACAAACTAAAAAGCAAACAAAGCAAAGAATCATATAATACAAGACGCTCCAAGCAAAACACATATCATGTGACGAATAAAAATATAGCTCCAAGTAAAATTACCGATGGTTGGTAGAAGAAAGAGGGGATGCCTTCTGGGGCATTCTCATGCTTAGACGCTTGAGTCTTCCTTGAATATTACCTTAGGGTGCCTCGGGCATCCCCAAGCTTAGGCTTTTGCTACTCCTTATTCCTTCAGCCATCATGATCTCACCCAAAACTTGAAAACTTCAATCACACAAAACTCAACAAAACCTTCGTGAGATCCGTTAGTATAACAAAATAAATCACTACTTTAAGTACTATTGCAAACCCATTCATATTTTATTTTTTCATTATACCTACTGTACTCTAACTTCACCATGTCTTATACCCCCCGAGACAATCCATAGATTCATCAAAACAAGCAAGTAGTGCATCAAAAACAGAATCTGTCAAAAATAGAACAGTCTGTAGCAATCTATTTAAAAGCCATACTTCTGTAACTCCAAAAATTCTAAAAAATTAGGACAACGTGGGAAATTCATATACCAATACCGTGTAAAAATTTAAGATTTTCCTGAGTCTCCAGTACAGAGACAAAATTCGGGCACTGGACGCAAAACTTTCTGTTTTCCAAACAGCATCAATTATATTATCTTCCAAATCATCCTAAAGGTATTACTTGGCACAAACACTAATTAAAAACACAAAAACACAATCATAATAGTATAATAAATGTGAAAACACACAATAACAGAATTGTTTTTATTTTATTCATTGGGTTGCCTCCCAACAAGCGCTATTGTTTTATGCCCCTAGCTAGGCATAATGCATAGTTTCAAGTATTGTCATCTTTGGTTTCCAACTCCTCAATCACACATCCATTTTTTCTAATAGATTTAACATAGGTGTTTCTCACCATCATACTTCTAGGCACAAAATCAAGAATTTTACTTTTGTGAATAGGTTCCTTAATTATACCGATGAAATCGGGGTGCACGCTAATCATTTTAAGATCCTCCTTTCCCTTACTAGAAGTAGCACCATTGGTTTTAGGGACATACATAAACTTGCAATTCCTGCTAGGAGTAATTTTTTCAATAGTTTTAGCGGAAGAAAAAGCGGAACCTAATTTATTAATAATTTCCTCCAACTTATCGATCCTAGCGGGACTTTGTTCCACCCTTTTATTAATTATTGGTTCTTCTCTTTTAGCATCTTAAGAGTGATACCTACTTTTGATCCAAATTGAGTGACATGGTTATGAATCTTTTTATCTAAATTTTCAATATGCTCAATGGTAGGCATTTTGTTTTCAATGGCATCTAACCTTTGCTTAACATGTTCCAAGGTCAAAGTTGTTTCATTAATAGTAATAGGTGGCGATCCCACTAAATTTTCCATAGCATTAAAAGCATCCGTAGAGGGACACATCAAGAAATTCCCTCCAGTAATAGTATCAAGCACAAATCGATACCAAGTAGTAATGCCCACATAAAAATTGCGAAGAAGGATGGTAGAGGATTGCTTATGAGTTGATCTATTATGAGCATCACAAATCCTATACCAAGCATCTTTTAAATTCTCTCCTCCCCTTTGTTTAAAATTAAATACTTCATTTTTAGGGGTAATAGTAACGAGCGAAGAACTAGCCATAATGATAAAGCAAGCAAAGAGCAAACAAGCAAACAAGAAAAAGACAAACGGAAAATATTTTTGTATTTTTGTAAAAACGTTTTAGAAGTGGGGGAGATGAAAACGAGAGGCAAATGGCAAATAAAGTAAATGCAGCGAGATGAGAGTTTATGCAAAGGTACTTGATAGATGTTGATGATGTCTCCCCGGCAACGGCGCCAGAAATTCTTCCTGCTACTTGTAGCTTGCGTTGGTATTTTCCCCGAAGAGGAAGGGATGTTGCAGCACAGTAGATATAAGTATTTCCCTCAGTTATGAAACCAAGGTTATCGAACCAGTAGGAGAATCACGCAACACCTCATTAGCAGCACCTGCACACAAACAACAAATCCTTGCACCCAACGCAAACGAGGGGTTGTCAATCCTTCGGCGGTCAATTGCAAGATTAAATTGTATGTGATAGATAGATAGATTGAAACAAAAATACAAAATAAAATAAATAAAAGAAAATGGGAGCAATATTTTTAGGGTTTTAGTAATATGATTTAGATAGACCCGGGGGCCATAGTTTTCACTAGAGGCTTCTCTCGAGAAAATAGCATACGGTGGGTAGACAAATTACTGTTGGGCAATTGATAGAAAAGCAAATAATCATGACGATATCCAAGGCAATGATCATGTATATAGGCATCACGTCTGAGACAAGTAGACCGACTCCTGCCTGCATCTACTACTATTAGTCCACACATCGACCGCTATCCAGCATGCATCTAGTGTATTAAGTCCATAAAGAACGGAGTAACACCTTAAGAACGATGACATGATGTAGACAAGATAAACTCATGTATGAATAAACCCCATCTTTTTACCCTTAATAGCAACGATACATACATGTCATGTCCCTTTCTGTCACTGGGATTGAGCACCGCAAGATCAAACCCATTACAAAGCACCTCTTCCCATGGCAAGATAAATCAATCTAGTTGGCCAAACCAAATCAATAGATCGGAGAAGAAATACGAAGCTATAATAATCAAGCATAAAAGAGATCAGAGAAGACTCAAATAATATTCATGGATAATCTGAACATAAACTTACAATTCATCGGATCCCAACAAACACACTGCAAAAAGTGATTACATCGGATAGAACTCCAAGAACATCGAGGAGAACATTGTATTGAAGATCAAAAAGAGAGAAGAAGCCATCTAGCTACAAACTATGGACCCGAAGGTCTGTGGTAAACTACTCACGCATCATCGGAAGGGCAGCAAGGTTGATGTAGAGCCCCTCCGTGATCGATTCCCCCTCCGGCGGAGTACCAGAGAAGGCCTCCAGATGGGATCTCTCTGGAACCGAAACTTAAGGCGGTGGAAAAAGTATTTCGTGGACTCCCCTGAGGGTTTCTGATTTTTCCTAAATTTATAGTGGTGAAATTAGGTCAAACGGAGCTGAGGTGGGCCCACGAGGCACCAGGGCGAGCCTGCCCCCCCCAAGCGCGCCCTGGTGGCTCGTGGCCACCTCCTCCGGCGTATGGTATTCTCCCGAAGCTTCTAGTGTTTATCTTGTCCAGAAAAAAATCTCCAAAAAGTTTCGTGGCATTTGGACTTCGTTTGGTATTGATTTTCTGTAAAACAAAAATAGGACAGAAAACAGCAACTGGCACTGGGCACTAAGTTAATAGGTTAGTCTCCAAAAATGATATATAATTGCTGTAAATGCATATAAAAACATCCAAGATTGATAATATAACAGCATGGAACAATAAAAAATTATAGATACGTTGGAGACGTATCAGACACCATGCGGGAGACCGAGCTGCACACAAGGTATTACAATCTGGTTTTTATTGGCCTACTCTTTTCAAGGATGCACGTAAGTTTGTCCTTTCTTGTGATGAATGTCAAAGAATTGGTAATGTTGGTAGACATCAGGAAATGCCTATGAATTATTCACTTGTTATTGAACCGTTTGATGTTTGGGGTTTTGATTATATGGGACCTTTTCCTAAATCCAATGGGTATACTCATATTTTAGTTGCTGTTGACTACGTTACTAAGTGGGTAGAAGCTATTCCAACTAGTAGTACTGATCACAACACTTCTATTAAAATGCTTAAAGAAGTCATCTTCCCGAGGTTTGGAGTCCCTAGATATTTAATGACTGATGGTGGTTCACATTTTATTCATGGTGCTTTCCGTAAGTTGCTTGCTAAATATGATGTTAACCATAGAATTGCATCCCCTTATCATTCTCAGTCTAGTGGTCAAGTTGAATTAACTAATAGGGAAATAAAATTGATTTTGCAAAAGACCATTAATAGATCCAGAAAGAATTGGTTTAAGAAACTTGATGATGCATTATGGGCTTACAAAACTGCATATAAAAATCCTATGGGTATGTCTCCGTATAAAATGGTTTATGGAAAAGCATGTCATTTACCTCTTGAGTTAGAACATAAAGCTCATTGGGCAATTAAAGAACTTAATTTTGATTCTAAACTTGCCGGTGAGAAGAGGTTATTTGATATTAGCTCCTTAGATGAATGGAGAACCCAAGCCTATGATAATGATAAGTTGTTTAAAGAAAAAGTTAAAAGGTGGCATGACAAAAGAATTCAAAAAATGGGAATTTAAAGTTGGTGGTCATTTTCTATTATACAATTCTCGTTTGAGATTCTTTGCAGGAAAACTTCTCTCTAAATGGGAAGGACCGTATATCATCGAAGAAGTTTATTGCTCCAGAGCCATCAAAATAAACAACTCTGAAGGAAATAATCCGAGAGTGGTGAATGGGCAAAGAATTAAGCACTATATTTCAGGTACTCCCATTAATGTTGAAACTAATATTATTGAAACAATTACACCGGAAGAGCACATCAAAGAGTCCTTCCGGAACGCTCCAGAACCCTGAAAAGGGGTAGGTATGTGATGCGGTAAGTAAACCGACTCCAAAAATTCCATAAAAATTATTTCTGTCAGTTTTGGAATATTAGAAAAATTACAAAAATAAGAAACAACCGAGGGGACCCACGTGTCGCCCACAAGGCAGAAGGGCGCGACCCCCCCGGGGCGCGCCGTGGTGCCTTGTGGGCCCCACGTGTGCCTTCCCGACTCCGTTTTCTTCCCGTAATCTTGTTTTGCATGATAAAAATTCTTTATATATACCCCCATATGTTTTGACCACCGCATTGCGAGTTTCTCCTCTATTCTTGTTTCGTGCTGTTTTCCGCCAGACTCTTGGGGTCGAGCGCCATGTCATCTCAGGACTTGGATGGGGAAAGCTATGCCTCTCATATTATCGCAAACCCTAGAGTCTATGGGGACACTGATCCCTATGGTTGGACCTCTGATGAAGAGGAAGATGCTGATTTGAGGGAAAGGCAAGGTCATTCCAGCGAAGAGGATGAGGATCCCCCACTGCCTCAACCGGGAGATATGCACATCGAATACAAGAGGTCCAGCTTACCTGACACAGCGAAGGTTCCTAAAGTTCAATTCACCCCTTTTCGTCATGTGCAGGAAGATTCGGATAAACTATGTCGCAAAATTTGGGATCTCGAAAGAGAAAATGACAAATTAAAAGAAGAAATTCGTGTCCTCAAGTGGAAGACGGAGGACAAGCCCACCTCACCATCACCACCATCACCGAAGAAGGAGACTTGAGTACATGGGTATGGGCACTCCCCTTGGCTTGTGCCAAGCTTGGGGGAGGCACCCCAGTATCGTATCACCATCACTTTCTCATCATCATTACCTATCTTAGTTCGATCCTTAGTTATTTCTTGATTTAGAGGAATAAATTTTTAGTATGATTTAGTTTCGAGTGCTTGCTTTGTGATCTATCTATCTATGTAATCGTGTGTGAAAGTTATATAATAAAGAGTAGTTTGAATTGAGTGTTTTGCTTTTGATGATCTAATCTTAGAAATAAAGAAAGAATAAAATCATATGCTAATCCCATGGGGAGTGATGACTTCACATAAAAGAAGTATAATTTATAAAACTTGTTGGAAGTTGACAAACATAGCATTGGTCATTGTAGCAATTCATGAAAAAGTAATAAAGGAAGAGAGGTCTCACATATAAATATAGTATCTTGGACATCTTTTATGATTGTGATCCCCCATCAAATATTCTATGTCAATTAGTTGACGTTGGACAAGGAAGACAACGTAATGGGTTATGGTTGCTTATATTCACATAGAAGTTATATTGTTTTGGATCCTCTAACATGTGGTGTTTGCCCCTATCTTTGCTAGCCAAAAATCCGCACCAAGTAGAGATACTACTTGTGCATCCAAAACCTTAAACTCCGTTTCATGCCTTGAGAGTCCATCATATCTACCTATGGATTGAATAAGATCCTTCAAGTAAGTTATCATCGGTGCAAAAGCAATAAAAATTGCTCCTAAATATGTATGAACTTTTATTGTAAGGGAAAATAAGCTTTGTACGATCTTGTGATGGTGGAGCAATAAAAGCGACAGACTGCATAATAAAGGTCGCTATCACAAGGGGCAATATAAAGTGACGTTCCTTTACATTAAGAGCTTGCACATCCAAAAACAAAAGCGCATGACAACCTCTGCTTCCCTCTGCGAAGCGCCTATCTTTTACTTTATGTATTTACTTTCATGCAAGAGTCAATAGTATTCTTCTCTATTCCGTTTTTATTTTCTCTTTTGGCAAACATCATGTGGTGGGGGTTCATTCATGCATATATATCCAGTTGAATGTAGGTGATCATGAGTTATTATTGTTGACATTACCCTTGAGGTAAATACGTTGGGAGACGAAATTATAAGCCCCTATCTTTCTATGTGTTCGACTGAAACTTTTGCTCCATAAGTATGACTTGAGTGTCAGCAATCATAGAAGACTAAATGATAGTTGAGTATGTGAACTTGCTACACAAAGCTCTTACATAGACTCTTCCTGATAATATGATAAATTGCAATTGCTTCAGTGACTGAGATCATAGTTTGTTAGTTTTCAATTAGGTTTATGGTTCATACTTTAACTTGTGGATGAATTGTTACTTTTTCATGAGAAGTTCTATGATGATATATTGCTGTTATAATAAAGATCATGATGCTCCATGTTCGTATTTTATTTTTATCGACGTCTCTCTCTCTAAACATGTGGTCATGATTATCGATTTTGACTTTTCGCTTGAGGGCAAGCGAGGTCTAAGCTTGGGGGAGTTGATACGTCCAATTTGCATCATGATTTCCTACTGTTATTTATTATGTTTTTGATCATTATTTCTTCTTATGATACAATTCTTATGCCTTTTCTCTCTTAATTTGCAAGATTTACATGAAGAGGGAGAATGCCAGCAGCTGGAATTCTGGACCTGAAATAGCCACATCAGAGATACCTAATCTACAAAGCTCCAATTGACCTGAAATTTCATGGAGATTTTTTATTGAATATATAAAAATACTGGAGAGAAGAAATACCAGAGGGGACCCACCAGCTGCCCACAAGGCAGCAGGGCACGCCCCCCCTGGGCGCGCCCTAGTGCCTTGTGGGGCCCACAACTGGTGTTTGGCCCCCTCCCTTTGCTATATGAAGCCATTTGCCCTAGAAAAAAATAAGGAGAAGGCTTTCGGGACGAAGAGCCGCCATCTCGAGGCGGAACCTGGGCAGGAGCTATTTTGCTCTCCGGCGGAGCAATTCCGCCGGGGATACTACCCTCCGGGAGGGGGAAATCGAAGCCATCGACATCACCAACGATCCTCTCATCGTGGGAGGACCAATCTTCATCAACATCTTCACCAGCACCATCTCATCTCAAATCCTAATTCATCTCTTGTATTCAATCTTTGTCTCGAAACCTCAGATTGGTACCTGTGGGTTGCTAGTAGTGTTGATTACATCTTGTAGTTGATGCTAGTTGGTTTATTTAGTGGAAGATTATATGTTCAGATCCCTAAAGCTATTCAATACCCCTCGGATCTTGAACATGAACATGATTTGTGAGTAGTTACTTTTGTTCTTGAGGACATGGGAGAAGTCTTGTCATAAGTAATCATGTGAATTTGGTATTCGTTCGATATTTTGATGATATGTATGTTGTTGCTTACTTTAGTGGTGTCGTGTGAACGTCGACTACATGACACTTCACCATCTTTGGGCCTAAGGGAAGGCATTGTGGAGTAGTAATTAGATATGGGTTGCTAGAGTGACAGAAGCTTAAACCCTAGGTTATGCGCTATTCCGTATGGGGCTGATTTGGATCCATACGTTTCATGCTATGGTTAGAGTTTTCTTAATTCTTCTTTCATAGTTGCGGATGCTTGCGAGAGCGGTTAATCATAAGTGGGAGGCTTGTTCAAGTAAGAACAGCACCCAAGCACCAGTCCACCCACATATCAAATTATCAAAGTAGCGAACGCGAATCAAACAAACATGATGAAAGTGACTAGATGAAATTCCCTTGTGTCCTCGAGAATGTGTTGCTTATTATACGAGTTCGTTCCGGCTTGTCCTTTGCTATAAAAAGGATTGGGCCACCTTGCTGCACTTTATTATACATGTTACTTGTTACGAATTATCTTGCTATCAAAACTATCTGTTACCGCTACTTTCAGTACTTGCAGAGAATACCTTGCTGAAAATCGCTTGTCATTTCCTTCTGCTCCTCGTTGGGTTCGACACTCTTACTTATTGAAAGGACTACGATTGATCCCCTATACTTGTGGGTCATCACACATGCCACATACGCATCCGAGAACGCTTGCCCACGTTAATTATACCATCCGGGAATCGTGCCGCACTTCGAAACCGGAACCATCAAATAATTTTGAGCTTGTTTCCCAGCACATTCCAAATTACCACGCTATATGTAATTGCAAACCTGTTCACACCGATCAAAACCTAAATGTTTTCCCACTTAGCAGCTTATTACTAGGTTATAAATACCACCTACTCGAAAATGACTGCACATTCCTCCTCAATTCCTCATCAACAAACAAACAAGTCTTCGTCCTTCCTTGCGTCTACCATGGCCCGTGGGAGGAGTTCTTGGTCGAGAAATGACCACGGAGCGGCGAGCGAAGCGGCAGAGATGTCCCGCCTCACCGCGATAGCAGCCGAGAGGTCCCGCCGCGCCACCGAAGCAGCACAGAGGTCCCGCCGCGCTGCCGAAGCAACACTGAGGTCCCACCACGCCACCGAAACAGTAGAGTGGTCGCAGAAGCAGCACAGGGCACTCGAGGGCTCTCACAGGCGCATGCGCGCTATGCTCAATAAGCTAATGGATGACATCTCCTGCTGGGTGAAGCTGCAGGAGGAGAGCTATGCCGCGTTGGATAAGTCAATCGGCATCATCCGGGGACTAAGGGGTGACAAGGTGAGGCTCCGCACTGAGCGCGACCTGCTGAGGGCGAAGATCGCCGGCAGGGCGAAGCAGCATGAGGAGACAACTGCCGTGTTGAAGAAGACGGCCGTCATGGTCAGGAAACTTATGGACAAGAATGCTAAGCTCCGCATCGAGCGTGAAATGCTCCTGGAGGAATCCGTGGATGCTCGCAAGCTATGTATTGAGGATGTGAAGGAGATCAAGGTGGACGAAATGACGAAGATGGCGTAGTAGATC
The DNA here is from genome assembly GCA_039707655.1 of Elymus sibiricus. NCBI lineage: Eukaryota > Viridiplantae > Streptophyta > Magnoliopsida > Poales > Poaceae > Elymus > Elymus sibiricus. The sequence goes on along the minus strand of CM077666.1, from coordinate 127,510,148 downwards.
GAGGTGAATTAGAGAGCAGTGACCCAGATCGTTGTATGCGTCTTCCTTCTTTTGCCCTTGTGTCTTTTGGGCATTGCCGCATGTGGCATCTTTAATTATCTTCCTGAGTATGTAAGACAATTATTATTATCCATTGCCATCGTCGTCATATATATCAGTCTTGCTAAGTCTCAGTCGATGCTATGTCCGTGAGATCTTACATCAAGATCCATGAAAAATTTTCTTTTCAGATTTTCTTTTCTCTCTCTTAAATCTCAGTCGACTGAGGCCTAGCCACGCCATTAAAACAGGGGCTCGGGCGCCATTAATGGAGAAGTTGGGAGCGAGGTGGGCGGTGGATGGAGGTCAAAGGGCTTGCCTCCCGGTGAGCCTGCGCAGCGGTCTGCTCCACGCCTCCCGTCTACTCAAATATCTACCCCGCACGACGCCTCCTAGCCAATAAAAATGGGGATGTGTGGTGGCACGTAAATGGTTAGTACAACGCCCACGGTTTGAATAACACTTGTGTTTCCGATTGTAACGTGGTAGCTCTTTGTTCCAAAATGACTTTGTTGGTTGTTAATCTGTGCGCCTTCAAAAAATCAGACAAATTTTTTACCACAGCATGTTGGTGCCATGTCAAGGCAACATGCCAAGTTTCATGATTTTCAGGCAAGTTTTGGATTTACAGGAATTTAAAAACCAAGTTTGTCAATGTTTTCGGCCAAGCCACGACCCCCAGATGTTTGAAATTCATTCGCATTTCTTGCATGGGATCTAAACATTTATCCAATGACACATATACGATTTTTCAACCCATTTTGGTGCACTGGAGCATGTGCATGTAGTTCAAATTTGAATTATGCACATTAAATGCCTAGGAAACTCAATAAATGTATAAAAAGGCCAAACAAATCCGGAATAATTCCAAATTTTAGCACAACACTCCTATTGGTCTTTGTTGCCTCTGTAAAAAAATCAAGGCAGGAAGAGGCAGCGTATGTCGTTTCGCCCATAAAGGTGACACATCCCCTATCGGAACCATGAGCCTTCTTGAGAGAAGCTCCGGTTTGTAAGAAGCTTATACCAAAACTTGTCCCAAATCGAACAAAAATTTTACCACAGCATGTTGGTGCCATGTCAAGACACCATGCCAAGTTCCATGATTTTTAGGCAATTTTTGGATTTACCGGAATTTAAAAACCAAGTTTCTCAATGTTTTCGGCCGAGCCACGACGCCCAGATGTTTGAAATTCATTCCCATTTCCTGTATGGGACCTAAACATTCACCCAAGGACACATAGACGATTTTTGAACCCATTTTGGTGCACTGGAGCATGTGCATGTAGTTCAAATTTGAATTATGCACATTAAATGCGTAGAAACTCAATTAACATATAAAAAGGCCAAACGAACCCGGAATAATTCCAAATTTTAGCACGACACTCCTATTGGTCTTTGTTGCCTCTGTAAAAAAATCAAGGCAGGAAGAGGCAACGTATGTCGTTTCGCCCACAAAGGTGACACATCCCCTATCATAACCATGAGCCTTCTTGAGAGAAGCTCCGGTTTGTAAGAAGCTTATATCTAGGTCCCCGCCCCCTCCCCCCACCAAAAGCCACATTTCCACTGTTTCCTCCTTCCTTTCCAAGTTCAAACCTTCACTGCTTGCTTTGTAGCGCCACCTCCTCACCGGCGGCGCTCCTTCCCACTGCGCGACCTCGTCGATATAGTCAGGTAATCCACACCCCACCTCCATCCTCCTCCTCCTTCTCCATCCCACATGCCTCGACCGCCGGCGTGACATCTTCCACCCAAATCACTGCCCCATCCTCCAAATAAGCACCGCCCATAGCCATGGTGCACGCATTATAGCCAGGAGCTCAAGGAGCATCTGGCAGCGGTGAAGCAAATCGCGGCCGCACGAGCGGATGAGGTCGCGATGGCTGCCATGTGTGCCGACCGCCAGATCTTTGTAGCGACCCGACCTCAAACGGTCAAGCCTCTGTGTATCTGTGCCATCCCTGGATTGGTATGCTGGCACACATAGTACATCAATGTATATATCAAAGTGCAATCACATGTATAAATAATGTAAAACTGATATATACCTCATAAGTCTCAGCAGAAACAAACAAACGGGTGTGGATTCCCATCAACATCATCAGCAGGTTGAGTGTAGACCGTAACCCTACAACGAAACTCACTCGTCGTAGAAAAATCCTGCAACATAATACGTTGCAGCCGTGTAGGTCAGTACATTGAATGTACCGGCAAGATCACAATAAGAAAAACAGATGATGAAACTATTCTATATGCAATATGGCTTTGTGGCTCTGTGTCTGAGTTTTTGCGTAAAAGCTAGTTTTATTTTCCCTACCTCAAAGGAATAAATCAGGAGTCTTCACTACGGAGTTATCTACTATGACATGGTTCCGCCAACCGACGTCTTATAGCCCACGAGTATCATAAGTTGCCCACAATTAGTTATCAGACCGGTGTTGAGAGTTCAGAGATAGATCCAAGTCCAGAGGCTCAAATTGTCCGTAACCGGGGACACGGCTAATCGATTAGGTTTTAACTCTGCAGAGTGTTGTGCACTTTACCCACAAGATTCGATCCCTCTTTTTACGTTCTCGCACTTTAGGGTGTTTGAGAACAAGACGACCGAAACATGGTCTTCCGAAGAGTTCCTCTGACCACTGTCCGGTGCTCATCCAATCCTACCGTAGTTCTACATCTGCTAGCACCGTCCCAGCCAGAGTCACAACTAAGGTCAACCAAGCCAGAGCCCATAATGACTTGCGGTTGCATAGGTAAGCTTCTGGGCATGAAGTATTCTTTCGTCTCTTTGAGTCTGGGTGAAGCTTTCCACAAGATGTCATGGCGCTTCTCCATGCATCCCGGCCATCCACTGGTTGCTCCAGGGTGCCCATCAAATCCATCCTTCACCCAGTACTGTGTATTGAAATCTTGTCTCGAGTCTCAAAATCTTGAGGCCTTGAAGATGCAGTCCTTGCAGATGCCATCATGAAGTTGTCGTCATTGACGTAGAGTCCTCCTGCTCACACCACTCCCGGGCACTCATACCAAACCCCGTCTACTTTAGCGTAGCATTAAAACTAAACAACGTCCCGGGCTTGGTAACAGGGAGATGGGTTCCTACCTCATGCATTCTACTCAACTACAAGATTTAATATCACTACTGGAGGAATTGTTGAAAGGATGGTACTACATGCAAATAAAACTTAGGTAAAAACAAATTGTCAAAGTGAACTTGCCTGGTAAGTTGATGAAGATTATAACGTTCTCAGAAAAAGACTGGTAGAACTATTCGTCACTTTGTTGAAAATCTATATAGTCAAACATTGCATTCACATAAGCAATCATTCTAGCAAGCAATTTCTAGCAATCATAATTATTAATAAACAATTAAAACAACAAAGAAATCAACTAATAAAACCCAAATAAAACCCAAATAAAATCCAAAGAAACTTCAAGGAAAACTACGAGAAAAACTACCAAGGAAAAGTCTAAGACTTTACAACAAACAATAAAAATAATTTTGTCCTACATAAAACTTTACAGCAAAATAAAGCTCTAAACAAATAAATTAACAGAAAAGAAAATATAAAATAACTAAGTTAACAGAAAGTATTTTTCGTAAAATTTTACTAGCAAAAAGAAACAAATAAAAAGCTTTTATAAAACCCTATTTATGACCTAACAAAGTCTTACAACAAAACTAAAGAAAATAAATTTTTAAAATAAAAATAAAATTGTCTACTGTTAACTAACAGAACAACACTAAATTTTTTTTAAAAAAAACAAAAGGTTTTGGTTAAAAACAATTAAATAATAAGGGAAAAGAAAAATAACACTAAACTATGTAAAACAGTACTGTTTCGCCTAAAACCCCAATTTAAAATAAACAAAAGCTAATTTGCAAAAGCCTATTGTTTAGACAAAAGATCGAGTGATCACTAGCAAAAAGAATTATCTAAATAGCTATTTTTAAACTCAAGATATTGCTAATTTAGTGTTTGAAGCAATTTTGGGCAAATTCAAATTTAAACTATTCAAATTTGAAACATAATGGCACAAACAGAAACTACATAAATTTTGTGACACAGTGCAATTGGAATCACTCAAAAACACTAAATATCCTAAAAGATATAAGAAAAACAAAACAGAAACTTTTTCTGAATTCAAATAAGAGAAAACAGGAAAAAAAATAGGGGTCGGCCGCTGGACACGCGGCGCCCTCTGGTTGGCTGCGGTTGCGGGTGCTAGAGCTAATCGGGCGGTGAACCGAAGATTAGGGGTTTCGGTGCGCGGCGCGGCTAAATAAAAAAATAGATCTAGGCTGACGGTCCGATCTAGATCGGACGGCTACGGAGTGTTCGCTGCTGGCCCTAAACAACGGATGCCCGCTGTTTAACAGAAAACGGTTTGATCTAAAAAAAAACTAGGACAATCAAATCTATGCCATACGTCTACGATCGAACGGAGGGGAGCGATGGTGGCTTACAGAGGGCAACGACGGCGAGGTCGACGGCGGCGTGCGGCTCAGGGGTGGTAGGCGGAGGTGCTCCGGTGATCGGCGGCGGCGGCGGAGATGTCGGGCGGGCACGTCAGCGTACGGCGTGTCCGGTGGTGGTCTCAGCGAAGCACGCGGACGTCGGACGGCGACGGGGCGAAGAGGCGGAGCTCGGGTGCTCCGGCGAGGGCATGTGAGCTCCGTTTCGTCGCTGCGGGGAAAAGAAGATGGCGAGACCATGTCAAAACGGTGCGGGGCATCGAGAGAAGCCGAAGGGTGGAAGAAAGGGCCTCGGGATGACCTACCGGCGACGGAATCGACGTCGATAGAAGCGGGGGCCGGCGAGATCGGAATGGCGAGGGCGAGAGCTGCAGTGGGGTTTGGCAATGGGGTTAAAGGGGGATCGAGAGAGGAGATAGAGGGGTACTTATAGGGCATGAGCGTGCGCTAGGGGGAAGGCAGGGATCACGATCCTGGCGAATCCGGGATTCGGCAGTGGTTCGGGTGCGCTCTGGCATGGCATGCCGTGGGGAAGAAGAAGGGAGGCGGGACCCACTCGTCAGTGGCACAGAGCAATGAGCGAGAGAGGGATGTGGTGCGGGCGGCCGACGCGAGAGGTTTTCGCGCGGGGAGGGAGGCCTTGGGCCGATTTGCTGGCTGGGCCGAGCGGCTAGCGCTGGCCTGGCCGGCTGAGGTCATTCATTTTTTTAACACAAAGGCAGAAAAGTTGAATAAAAGAAATAAAAATAGAAAATAATATAGCCATATAATATACCAAAATTTTCAGAAAAATAAATCCTAAAACATGAACTATTTTTTTAAGTTCAAATATAATTCACATAGATTCAAATAATGCAAACAGTGCAACTGTTGCATTTAAAATTCAAATAAAATTATTTTAAAATACCAAAATCATTTAAAATTTATTTTTCTCCATTTTTCTATTGAAGGGAATCATTTTACCTTAATTTCCATTTATTTTATTTTTGGAGAAAAATAATTTGAATAAAAACTCAAATATCCAATATTCATTGAAAAGGCTTTGCAAATTAATTTCAAATAACTCCATGATGGAAACTTTCCAAAAGTGATTCAAATAACTTTTGAAAGTTGATCCTCATTACTTCCCACTCTATTCCATTTGATTTGAAGAAGTCATATTATCTTCTCTCATGAAAATCCCTTCAAGTATTTCATTTGGATTGTTTTCAAATGAAAATTCAAATCTTTTCAAAAGCCCTTTTCATTTCAAATGGAAGAAGTCATATTGTCTTCACTCTAGGGTTTTGTGATGAAATGAATATGAATTCATGGGAATCAAAATGCAAAGTGAAAGTTTGGGAAAGTCATTTCATTCCCTCTCATTCAACTTTCAAACAGTTTCAAATTTCACTCACTTTCAGTCAATCAATCAAACAAACAATCAAGCAATCAATCCTATTTATTTATTAAATATAACATTCCAAAACTTAGAATTTTGGGATGTTACAATCTTCGAGGAGCACCTCGCCGTCGAGGCCACCGTCGACCCCTCGCGCGCGGACACCGCCACGCGGTTGGCTGCTTTAAACGACAGTTCGTGGTGTTTTCTAAAGGCCGCCTTCGGTGCCTTCTAGTGAATTGTCCTCTGTAATGATGATATGCAATCTGATCTTCTGAAATGTGATGTTCAGTTAAAAGTTTGGTTCATTTGTTGTGATGTTCAGTTAACTGTATGGTTCAATTCTGAAATGTGATGTTCAATTCCTGTGGGTACAAAAAAATTATTGTTATGCATGTGAGGAATAAAATCGAATTTGGATGTACTCTATACATGAGAAACATTCACAAATGCTATATTTCCTAGTAGTTCTTAAGCACTCTAGGCTTGGTTAACTGTATGATCTTCTAGTATATGTTCTATTCTGCAATGTGGTTCTCAGTTAACTTCTTGCTTCATTTGTTGTGGTGTCTAGTTGACTTTTTGGTTCAATTCTGCAGTGTGATGTTCATTTGTTGTGGGTACAAGTTTTCATTAATATATTCTATCGATAGTATGCCAACTCTCACTTAAACTAATCAATATCTGCCTTATATGTGTTGCAGGGAAACAATGGGAGGCACTGAGGTTTACCATCAAGGTTTGCCCATGCATGGTCCTTTGGCTAATAGCACATTATTGTGCAATTGCAGGAACCATTCTACTCCCTCCATCCCATAATATAAGAACGCTTTTTAAGCTATGTTAGCTTAAAAACGTTCTTATATTATGGGACGGAGGGAGTAATATTTTGGTTTTTAACAATTTGGTCTTGCACATGTAGGTCCTACTGTTAGCGGTTTAGACCCACTGTTCAATCCATTTTGCATATGGGGAAATGAGATGGACATGAATATCAGTCAAGTCAAGAAACTTAGAAAGATTGTTAGGATAAAGAAACTAGTGTTGAATAACAACAAGATATTTGTTTGCACAATGAAGAAGACATCAGTCAACTATAGGATGGTACTAACTCTTTTACCTTGTGTTTTTTCCTATGCGCCATTTCAAAATTTAGAACAGATATTTATGCATATCTTTGTTTTCAGTCCTTTCCAAAGCAGTTCACCGATGATTACCTCTCAAACCACCTCCATGGTCAAGAGGCGAGGAAGGTACTCATTCAACACCCACGGTACAATATTGAAGTCTTCCTCAAGAGGATGAAGGTTGGGCGGGCAATCATCCACAGCCACTGGCGTAAAGTTGCAAGGACATTCAACATCATTGAAGGCTCAATATTCGCCTTCAGATTCAGCAGTTTTCCAAATGAGATTCATCTTTCTATATACCGTATATGATGCCACTTTCCAAAGGTTTTAGATGTTGCATGTGAAACTTCGTGCTGTTGTGTAATTGCGTAGCTAGCTATATGCCTATATGGTATAACTGAGTGCTGAAGCTATGTGATGTTGTACTCCGATGTAATTTAGCTATGAAATCCTGGTTGCCGTAATACAGCTATGAAACATATGGTGTACTTGATATGAAATGTCAATTTGATTACTAAATGCATTATCAATAATAGGCCAATTAGCCTGCTTATTGGGTTTTTGTATTGCAGACGGTTTGTCAGACAACACCGTGGGCGATGACCTCAAACAATGCACACAGTTTCTAGAAAGTAGCCGTGTTGGATCAATGAACAATCACACACGACTTCCGCCCGACAAATGTTTGTGTTAGGCCACCTTGCACAAACGTTTCCACATAAAAATTGTGTGTGATGTACATATGAACGGAAACATTTTTCTGAGATTCACCGTGTGGGATGTACATACGAACAGAAACGATTGGGCCAGTATAATTGGCTGCGATGGCTCGCCCGATCGCACACGAGTTCTTTTTGCCCCACGTGTGTGACCGGAGGCCCTATCACCGACGGTTTCTGGGTCATGTGGGAAAGACCCCCCTATCGCACACACAGGCAAGGCGACGGTTTAAAACTCTGTCGCAGAAAGTGGGTAAAAAGCGTTTGTATAACAGGTCACTACACCAGTGACAGGGTTGTCTCACTATCTTGAACCTTATCTGCATTACTTCCTTTACCATTGCATAATGGGGTACTCTTCTCCAATATTCTGTCGGAATTCTAAAAGAGGAACAAGCAGACACATCACAGGTTTAGCATGTAGTATATGAAACTCATTTTGGTAAACCAGTACAGTAGTAATGTTGACAGGATTAAACTAACTTGTCTTCTATTGCAAGGTAGTACATAATAACAACATGAAACAAACATATATCTATGTACTATGGTCACTGTATTGTCTATATCATCCTAGTTTATGTTGCCAAATGAAGATAGAGACACAGTTCAAATCATATCTGTTTAAGACAAAGCAGCATAGACAGAATATAAGTGTGGGAAACTACACAGCACTAACAACACTTGTAATGTGCATGACATGAGAACATAACTGTTTATACAATTGAAACTGAAATCAACATAGAGCAAGAAGTTACAACAGCAAACCAGTTAAAGAAACAGGTTTAAAACATACCTTTTGCCCCATTGGAGTTTCAATTGGATCCTTCAAATTAGAAATTAGTTGGTATGAGTAAATACAGTGATACAAGAGCAAAGGAGTATGCACCACAGCTACAGAATCTGACCTGAGAACAGTTGTTTTGCTTTAAGCGTGGAATTTGGGTTCGCTATGGTGGTCCTCGTGCTTTGGGCACTGCAGTTGCCTTACTAACTGCTCATGTGTGGGTGCTCTGTGGTGGAGAGGGTGGCGAGAAAGGCCAGGCAGTAAAATACCCCCATAATTTACTTTACTTTTCTGTCAAGACAAACAAGTTTTTTCTGAATAAGGATTTTTTAGCACTTTTTATTAAGGATTTTATAATTTCACATTATAAGATGCATTTTTTTCTTGTCCCCTTCGTGACTTGAGGAAATTTCCCGGCCAAATTTCCCCCCAAATATCTCGCCCGGCGAGCACAAACCCTAACTCCCGCCGCCCTCAACCTTTCCTGCTCACCGACCCCTTGGTCCTCGCCGCCGCGCTCGTCATCTCCCTCAACCACCGTCCTCCCCGCCGCCTGCAGCAACCGTCGAGCGCGGCCCCGAAGAGGCCATCCCACCGGCCCGTGCAGTCGCCCGCCCCGCCTCATCCGCCCCCGTCCCGCCGGCGTTGTAACCCTCCGCCCCGCTGGCCCCCGACGCGGCCATCTCGACGACCCCTGCCTTCCTCGGCCGGCCTTGACGCGCCCACCCCGCCGGCCGCAGCGGTCCTTCCACCGCTGCCTGGGTGAGCCTCTCCTCCCCCTGTTTTTGCTCAATATTTCTGTGATTGGCTACTGTGATTGCTCAATATAACCGTGATTGCTCAGTATAACTGTGAATGGCTAATGTGATTGTTTAGTATAACTATGATTGCTCAATATATATGTGAATGGCTAATGTGATTGCTCAATAAAACTATGAATTGCTACTGTTTTTGCTCAATATAACTGTCAATGGCTACTGTGATTGCTCAAATATAACTGTGAATTGCTCCTGTGATTGCCCAATAAAACTGTGAATCGCTACTTTGAATGCTCAATTGGCTATATGATTTTGTTCCCTTGTGTTGCTGCCTGATCAGTTGATGGATCTTGTAAGTTCATTTTCTCCAATATGACAGACAAGTGGGCTAATTGAGTTGGTTACCCTGATGATCCTTCGTCGTTCCAGAATATATTTTCTTTTCTTTTTCCAGGAACAAAGTGTTGAATGCGGATGTATGTAGATGGGATGTGTTCAAGGTGTGCGTGTGTAGATGGGCTGGGCCGAGTAATAGCACTAGTAGATTTTATGTTTTGATAGGATTTTTCTCAGAGAATACTGCTCAATCTCAGACAGTACCTCAGTGGTGCGGCAGAGGAGGGGGAGTCAATGCCGCGGGTTGACGCTCGGGACGAGCCCATGCTGCCGGTCGACGATCAGGAGAAGGACATGTCTGAAGAAGCCGTGGTGCGGCGGGTACGTGCTGCATTGCGGGGTTATGAGGAGTGGAGGGCGAGCAACCCCTATAGTTCAAGTGTATGATTGTTGATTACTGATGCAGTACCTTTGTTGATTATACTATATGATTGTTTATTACTATGTTTACATTCTCTACAAGCCCTTTTCTGCAATTCTCATCCTTTGATTTTCTTCATTTTATTTTGTTTACACAGTTGGTGTGCATAACCTGTCGACAGGACTGCAACTGGGCCGATGCCACTGGTCTGACATTTACCATCAGGCTAGATGGGGACACTTCAGCTTTGGTATAAATAAGCATGTCAATTTTTACTTGTATTTTGTTTGTTCCCCTTTACTTTCAAGATCAACAAAATGTAGGAACTAAATGGTAATTAAATTTTACATCTACAGATCGTGCCATGCTATGCATGGCACCAATTCAGCGCCATCCCTGGTAGTTCATTGCTTTTTCAAGCGAGTGGGAGTCGCACCTATGAATTTGAGGTGCACAAACGGAATTCAAGGGCGATCATCGGTGGTGACAACTGGCGGAGGTTTGTCGAAGACTTCGACCTGCGAGAAGGCGACCTTGTCTCCTTCGATTTGACCGAAGACATTCCTAGGGTGTACTTCCGCAACCTGCCAAGGGCAGGCGATCAAAACAAAGAGCATAAAGACCCTATAGAATTAGCTGTCATAATGAAGGGAATTAATCTGACGGAGCAAGAGGAGCTGAATCTACATGACCTTTTGGCGACAAAGAAAGGTTATGTAGGTGCATTTTTTGTCCACCGCTTCACCAAGTCGAACATCGCAGGAAAGATGATGGTATGTTTTTGGTGTATTATTATTTTGTATGCAATTTTCTTTTCTTTTTTCTTGGAGAGAAAGATTAATCCTATGCTATTCTACCTGGAAATACTGAATACACTGGTGTGTGTTTTGCATATCCTTTTGTTTCCCATATATGTAGATGTAGCTGAAGATCCTTTTGTTTAGAGTTCCTTCACATATTTGATTTTTTTTTCTTCCTATGATGGTGCATACAGAGATTACCGACGAAAGTTGTCGACACCCTGATGACCCAAGGAGATGGGGAGATATCAGGAGATGGGCTTGCTGGCATTGGTCTGGGCGAGGACAGTTTCAGGCCGGTCAAGTACCACAAGTGTGATGATGGCCGCATCATCTTCGGCAAGGGATGGAGTGATTTTATCGACAGTGAAGAGCTCAAGATTCATAAAGCCGTTCTTTTTGCTTTCAAGACCACCACCCGTGAAGATCTTCAGATCAAGGTGGTTATGAACATCCTGACCGATGAGCCACAAATGTAGTACGACAATGCAAGAGTGTCTATATTGCAGATGAAGGTGGAAAACAAAGATGGGCTGATGTTGGGAGCAAAGCTGCTGGATTGAGTAGCAGATAAATTGTACAGATCATCGCAAGTGTGGCGGCACAGCGTACTGCGGTGTCGCCTGGCCATCTCTCAGCTATATTTTAAGTCCTCTACCGTAGTTCTATCTTTTGGACCTTGATGTTAAGTCTGGCTGGTCTTGCTACCATGTGTGATTTGTGCTGCCAGTTGATGACTTTAGTTTCTAGCTGTAGTTTGTATTTGGGGCTGAAAAGACCATCTGGTTTCTGTTAATGCAAAATCTGAGGGGGTGACCCTTCTTTTGATTAAAAAAAAGAACTTTCTCTATGCAACTCAAGTTGATAATAGTGTTTATGAAAAAACTGAAAGAATCTTTTGGTAAAATTTTCTATTGCCTATATGTGATGCTACATTGACTATAGTATTTATTTATGGTTGTTTTCATGAACCCTAACCGAAAAGCATGTTGTTGATTGGCTATACATTCTGAATCATACCTAGCAAAATTGAAACAAAATAAACGTCCTATCTTACCCTGCTTCATGTTTATCGTGGATCAAATTAGGGAAGACAAAAAACAAATTGATGATTCAGAGGCACATAACCAGACAGCAAGAAAAGGATGATTCAACTTGCAGGAAATTTGAATTTATGACTTACTAGCAGTATAATAATGTTTACAAACTATCAGCTAGATTAACAGAAACATGATAGGTTGACTAAATCTTCCTTTCGGACCTCCTCGAACGCCTAGATGGTTGGACGGGGACGGGCTTGCACAGCCTCGCAAACCCCTTCTGGAAGTTGACCAATCGCCTGTATACATCGTAGGTGGCATACGCGTCCATGGAAGCATAATAGATATTCTTCAAGGGCAGGGGCTCTTCCACCCATATCTCGTGGTCATCTTGTGTCATACCATCCTTCATCTTCTTGAAACTGTGGTGGATGAGCGAACCAGCGTAGTCAGCCAAGCCATCCTTCAACTTGAACTTCTCTGGATCAGGCACTCTCCACTTACTCTGGATATCCACAAAGTTTCCTACCAACAGACCAACACGGCGAAGCTTTTCCCGGTCATTATTAATGTCCACCCTAGCAAAGGTGTACTCCTTGTCGAGCAGGAAGGCGGCCAGCGAGCCATAGTGCTCATTAGCAACGCTTATCTGGTACACGAGGACGTAGACGCCGAAGCATAACTGGACCACGGCAGCCTTCTGGGTCGGACCTTGAGGCCAGGTGTACTCCACATCCAGTCCAACTATCTTCGGGTCGTCCTTCTGCAGCCAGTACTTGAATCTACCAATGCAGTATTCAACACAGCTGGCCTTGTTCGTGTACTTCATAGCAAGTTCGGTGTTGCCATCTGCCCTGACAGCATAATCTTTCACGAATGCCATGCCGAAGGACTGTGATTGATGAAATCAGTATAAGACATGAAGCATGACAAGAACATTGATAACAGAAAGCCGAGATGAATATGACGGCAGATAGTACATACTAATTCTGACGCTATTGAAAATTTATCTAAACAAGTGCATCAACAATTTAAACTAAACATGTACTCCCTCTGTAAAGAAATTTAAGATCTTTTAGATCACTAAAGTAGTGAACTAAAAGATGTTATATTTCTTTACAGAGGGAGTATCTGTGATTTAAGAATCAAAAAATCTGACGCTGTTGAAATTTTATCTAAATAACTGCATCAACAATCAAGAATGAACATCTATCTATGAATTCAGAATAAAAAATTGACAAGCTGTTGAAAATTAATATAAACAAGTGTATCAACACTCAACAACATGTAGCAGGAACAACAGTCTGCATGAACAATCAAAATTGTGACACTGTCTTCTTTTTCAGCACAGTTCTCATATAGCAAGAACAACAGTCTGATTGATTTCTTGCTTAGATTGATGTGTTCATCACTCATGCAGATGAATCATTGTGCACAAACTAAAGAAGCAGCACAACAAGAAATTGGCAAGAAGAAGAAGGCCATCATATGTTCTGCTACTGGAGAACTACAAACGAAATTGACAGCAAGGAGAACTCACCGATCCAGAAGCCAGATTGTTGGGCGAGTGGGCGACGCAGAGGAAGTCGAGTGGATGCAGAGGCAAAGGAACCGTCGGAGAGAGTTGTGGCAGTAAGGACGAAGCGCCCTCGCGCATGCCTGTTATAATAGAGTCGTGGCACTCCTCCCGGCTGATGGACTCCTCCCGTCTGTTGGACTCCTCGATTTCCCTTATTTTTGACGGGGGGACTCCTCGCTTTCCTTTCATTTTTTTATTTGAAATGGGCTCCCACCATTATAATTGGCCCATATAAGAAAGCAGAAAAGGCCTAAATGCTTCATGGTTGCGATTACATTACGTGATCTAAAACTACCTCTTCATGAGATCTCTACGTGATGTAAAACTACCTCTTCGTATCGTTTGTTTACGGTATATCCCAGTATTTCCTTGTGGTCGGTTGTTAGATCATACCCCCTATAAATACAAATCCCTTGACGGCATAAATCATGTACTTGATCCGAATTACCACCCCACGCCTCCCATACCTAGCCTTGCCTTGACTTCACCGCATTACCACCCCACGCCGCCCAAAGTAGCTCCCAGGTCGGAGAAGCCGAGAGAGCCTACGTCGGCGAATCCAAAGATAAAAGAGAAGGGCACGTCAGAGAAGCCGATGAAAGAGAAGGGCGCATCGGAGAAGCCGGCGAAGCCAAACATGAAAGAGAACGGCAGTGGAGCCGGTCCCTCTAAGGAACGCCATCGAGAGAATTCTCTGGTAACGAGCGAGATGCTTATAATACTCAATCCTTCCCAAAATCTTGGGCGTCTTATTTTTTGCATGCAATCCCATTATTTACGGCGCACTTGCCTTTCTCTCTCATTTAGTTACAGCCATAACTAACTATCCCTGTTTTACTGGAAGGGAGATCATGGATGCCTTCCTATCTTGTTTCTTTTTAGTCGTGAATGCCTCTCTCTGTACGATGGCACAAGTAATGATCAACGTGCGGTAATGATCAACGTGCGCTAATTCGCTCAGTTTTCTTTTTAGTAGTGAATGCATCTCTCTGCTAATTCTGTTTAAAACTAGCTACTGAATTAACAAAATACGCAGTAGATAGAATACAAAGTAGTTTTCTAAGATGTTTTCTCTTTGTGTTGATTGGCCCGGTTTATACTAAACTTCTACAAATCATGGCTAGTGCTTGGAGCTAATTTGTTCACTGTGAATCTGTGAACGCAGGGCCGACTTGTGAGTTGTGCGTGTTTCAACGGTCACAATCGACATGATTTTGTAAAACATACAGAATATGTTTGTAGTCTTCTTGGCGATGGCAGTCTTTTTTTACTAATGTATATAAGGATCACATGGTTTGGTCCATGTCATCAATTTTAGGCTGCTTGATTATGCCTAGTAGTGTTTTTGGTTGCTCCTGGAGTCACTATTATGGTCATGTTTACTGGATATCATGGTTATCATCTCTGTTTATATGCCAAAAAATTGCTACATTCTTTTCTTCAGATTATCTATAAACTGTTGTCTTGCGAACATCTGTGCAATTGTTTGCGTAAGCTTGGTGCCTGAACTTTAGTAGTGCACATACACCAAACTCTGCTGGTTCTACTAAATATCTATACTAGTATCAGTCAGTTTGCCGAGAGAGATGAATAGCTTGTTTTTCTATGTCTATTGCTGATGTGATGCCTTATTCTTCTTGTTATTTCTATATGGTTCAAATTATATGGCCGAGAAGCTGTATGAAATTCCATGCAGTACCATAGAGCACAATTTTTGTATTGGCATATATTACATGTAGTCGGTTTTATCAGTTTTTAAATGTATATCATACTAATTCTAATATGAATATTTGCACATTCAGGGAACTCAAGTTGCTTCTCTTCTGCAATATGAGAAGCTCATACAAGAAATAAACACACAGCAATAGACGTACATCATGTTGATAGGACTGGGTCACCTTCTCAAGACACCTAGGATGAAAATGAGACGTCTACTGTGCCAGGCCATCGCTTATTCATATGATCCAGAGCAGGATGCCTTTATCATCAATGGGAGACCATGTAGGATCACTCTACAAGATGTAGAGCATATAACAGGCCTGCCCTGCATGGGGAAGAAGTACGTCCCTTCAAATCTCAACGAGACTAGGGAGTTGTGGAAGGAACTGAAAGACCCCAATGACACAAAAGTAACTTTGAAAGGATTGCTAGACAAGATGAAAGGCGACAGCACACCTAATTTTGTCAGGCCATTTGTCTTATACACCATAGGCAAATATCTATGCCTGACAACACAACAGTATGTGGATAACAGATACCTTGGGATTGTTAGAAACGTCGAGACGATAAAGGGCACCAATCTTGGACAGCTAACGCTTGACCATCTTATGGCCAGCGTCAAGAAATTTGTAAATTGTGGAGCCAATCTGGAGGGGAACCTACCACTGCTGCAGGTAATTTGCACTAATACAATCATCAGTTACCTACCATACAGTACATAATGCATGGCAAAGTTACTAAACTGCTTTTGTTGTCATGCAGACGTGGTACTACGAGAAGTTCAGGGTGCACCAATTGGACTCTACCATCTCGTATGCATCAAGGTTAAGACCGCTGATACAGAACTGGAGTGAGGAGAAGGCACACAAGGTTGACAACATAATCAACAAAAATTATCTAGGAGTTGGAGAGGTAAAGTGTCAGTACTGTGCCTTGATTATGTACCATATATTCTGAATTATACTAATGACCCTAAACTGCAGTACGTTGAGGACCTGATGCGGCCATTCATTCCGCCAACAGATGGTACGCCGGCCAAACAGAAGACTGACGGTCAAGTAAATGAGGCACAAATACATATTATAACTTTGCAAGTACAATCAAAGTTCTATGCTTCTAAATCATTGTAAGTTGCAGGATAAGGCACTCATCGGCCGTGTATTGGCTGATTTGAGAGAAGTTGCCTCCCTCGTGCGGGAGACCGGTGCACAACAATTTGATAGGATGTGCACCCTTGAAATAAAATGGATGAGTGCCTTAGGCGTACCCTTGCCTACGGCAGACGCGTGAACGACCTCATCACATAATTCAATGTAAGCATACCATTATGGTTTTCTAAATAATTTAACTCTGAAAACTCCCCAGACTAACATGTTTTTTTTGAAGAACCACCGCTATGGAATATTTGATGCTGATCGCCTAGGAGTCGAGGACATACAGCTATCTGGCCTGGGAGTACCTGCAGACCCAATGGAGGTCCCTGCTGAGAATGCTCCTCACCAAGGACAACAAAAGGATGACACGGAGGTCACTGCCAAAGGCAATTCGGCTAAGGGAAAACAAAAAGATGACAAGGAGGCCCCCATGAAGAACGTTGGTCAAGATTTACAGGATGCTCCTAGTTTGCATTCGCGAAAGCATTCCAAAGCCGCCACAAGCCTTGGAGCTTTCATGGTGATACACATTTTACATTAAACTGATTTTGTTTTTAAGTTCGCGCAGATCGCTAGCTAACATATGATCTTCCACGCTCAGGATGAAGAAGACAGAGCAATTGCTGCAGCTTGCAAGGAGAGTCGCAGGAATGTTTCAAAGCTTTATAAAGAGGTCGATGCTTCGCAGGGTGCTCCGAGTTTGGATCCGCGAAAGCCTTCAAAAGTCACCCCAAGCCTTGAAGCTTTCCTGGTGATGCACATTTTACATTAAACTACTTTGTTTTTTAAGTTCGCGCAGATTGCTAGCTAACACGTGCTTTATTTCGAATCACAGGATCCTCTGGATTTGAGGCGCAGTAAGAATGTGCAAAAGGCTGAAGAAGAAAGAAGAAAACAAGTTGACGAAGATGTCAGTATTGATGATGACAACTATGATGATTCCTTACAAATGAGGCGAGAAAGTGTGGTTGAATCCACGCCACCAACTCGTGCGAGCGGCCGGAAAAGAGTGGCATCTTCATTATTCAAGAATGAAGATTACGTTTTGTACGATAGTGAGAAGAAGAGAAAGAAAAAGAAGACTGCATCGGAGTCTACCAATGATTCCAGGGACTCAAAGAATACAAAGAGGAAAAACCGGCCTAGCAATTTAAAAAATACGGCAGCTTCCAGGCTGGAGGGCCAGCTAGACAAGTTTCGACAGGAATTCATGGCCGAAATTGTCAACACTTCAGATCTTGAAAAAGAAATGGTGGTAATTGATGGCATTGTTCTGCTACAGAAGAATTTGCAATGCCTCACCATGATAGATGAAGCCGAAGATGACAACTGGTTGGGTGACGAAGATATTTCCCAAATTAGTTTATCAATTTTCTTTTGTAGAGTACAATTAACTTGATTTTTGTTTTAGGTGGTTGATGCTGTGATTCAGCTCATGTGTCGTGATAATCCTACGGACATAAGG
Organism: Elymus sibiricus; assembly: GCA_039707655.1. NCBI lineage: Eukaryota > Viridiplantae > Streptophyta > Magnoliopsida > Poales > Poaceae > Elymus > Elymus sibiricus. Next base: position 127,492,343 of record CM077666.1, on the reverse strand, counting down.
GACGGGCAACTGTTTTACATTGAGAGGGTGGCCGGCGTCGCTATGCTCGAAAGAGATGGTAGGGTAGACAACTGCCATGAGGACGCTTTGGCGGGCAGTCATGGAACAACAAAAGGCGACAACTACCTCAGACAAGATCTGGTACCATATAACCATGACGTAAAACACATTTCTTTTTCTTATTATTATACATGTCGATCTAATCATTTTGCTTTCCAGGTTTTCCTACCTACGAACATGGCGAACACCCACTGGTTCCTTGTGGTTGTAAACCCCAGAAGGAGGGAGATTCAGATTCTTGATTCACTTTTCAGCTACGTAGAACGCACACAACTAAATCATGTGGTGAGAATTTAAACGTCTTTCAATAAAACACATGATTTAACATCATACCTAACTATGTGTCGTGAGCAACTTCTCATCCCATGGACTTGCAGATACGTGGGGTGGAAGCACACCTGAGAGCATCGCTGCGAATCAATGGACCACAGAGTCATGCATGGCAAGACATTAACGTGACCCAATGGCCAGTAAAGCTTGTTCATGTGCCAAGACAAGATGACACGTCAGTCAACAATATTAGCTTTTGTTTTTGTTTTTCATTATTAATACATGAATGGCTGCTAACAGAATTAAATGTTGCAGTTCTTCTTGTGCACTCTACATGCTGAAGAACATCGAATTCTTTACGGGAGAAGAACTGACACTGCAATATGACCAAGTACGGAGAGTAACACCTTAATTTCTGTCAATTTTTCGAACCTACAGAACGATACTAACATATCCTCCCATGCAGGCCTACATCGACGATTACAGGAGAGAGCTACCTGTTGTGCTTCTCAATTCACCCTACAACAAATTGAAATCCATGAAAAGGCTGAAGATGTACAATGCTAGCCTATCGGCTGTAGCTGCGGTTGAAGATCAATCATGAAGATGCAAGCAGTTGATTCTTTCTTAGATATGGAGTGTACACTTGGCTATAAAGCGATAGAGTAGGGTGTGGTCTGGTTTTAGTCCCAAATAAGGTTTCCTAGGCATGTTCTTGGTCCATTGCGGATTAATCAAGTTGTAATACTTCATAGTACTGGTTCCAAATACTATTCTTCAAATAAATTTGGTATGAATGGAAGCACCTTCAAATATATATTTGCTTTTTACAACCAGAACTTTTGTTTCAAGGTTAGGAAAGTGGAACTGAAATCTCAATTTTATAGTTCAGTTTCGTCAGAGTTGGGACAAGATTCACACCAATTACACACAGTGCACGACCGAACCTAGATGGAGTCCTTAACGAAGAAACAAAATTACACTGTGGGTTTCTTTAAATTTCCTATCGCTAATTGCAAGTGCCGTGCCATCTTGAGCAGGACCAGACATGTTTCAGTATTATCAACAAAATTTGCTCTCACATATACGAGAAGAAAAAGATATGAGCATGAGCATGCAAGATTAGATGGGCAATAAAATAGCTTCACAACAGAGAGTCGAATACTTCATGAGTGCAATCACAGCTAGGCCAGGAAATGGCACAGAGCCAACAAGCGCTTGCGTTAGTACTGTGTTCAAAAAAACAAAATCAAAAATAATAATAACAAGAGTAAAAGCACATAATAGATTCTCTTCCTCGGTAGTTAGATGAGCGAGTGATTTCCGACAAGGCAGTTAGGCTTTATAAGGCAACCACGTCCAGCCAGGTATCCCTTTAAATTAGGAAGGAGAGAGATAAGTGGAGAGATTAACCATAGGAAAATGGATTACATCAAATATCTTATTTGCCCACGTTGAAATCAGGGGGGGCAGAGAGATTAGAGGAGAGATCTCTTTGGGCCCACCTTAAAATCAGGGGGGGAGATTAGGATCGTGGGGGAGAGAGAGATTTTCCACCTTATAAATAGGAAGACTTTCAAGACCAAACCCATAAGCCTCCTCAGATCATTCATCGTTCTACACGCCGCCCAAGCCGAGCGAACCCAGCAAGACGAAAGCCTCCTCAGATCGTTCATCGTTCTACGTGCCGCCCAAACCGAGCCAACGATGAATCCTCTGGTAACGATCTCCTGCTGTAACCCTAGTTTTTTCCATCCACGATCTCCCTCCCACGATTCGCCGTGTTAGAGTGTGTGAACTACTCGTACTATGGTTTCCAGTCCAATTTTTAGTGCTAGTTCGCCACACCTGAATTTTTTTAGTCCTTCACAACACCTCAATTCATGGAACTCAACATGCTTGTAAATAAATTAACTCATAAGATGTTTGGGGCGAAGCCAGCAATCTGGCAAGGTTTGGCCCCTGCCACACCTAAAATTCGGTGCAAACACTAGCTATATATACTAGCATACTCCTATATAGTACGTGCTTGAAGTCTTTAGCTAAGCCGTCAGACCGTGCCGTCCTACAGGACTGATTGCTAACACTCGGGGCATGTCAGCGTGTGTCTTGAGTGCACTGCATGTTCTCCTATAAACATTGCACATACGTAAAACTGTTGATGATTATTTAAGAAAAAATTCTAGAGATTATGCTTGTTGAATCCAAATCCTTTGGATCAGGAAACTTGCTCCGTCTGCTTATTGAAAGTAAAGCTTCCTTATGGGAATGTACACTTTGTAAGTAGCTTCACTTGCATAATGTGTTTTCTATGATTCTATCCCACTAGTTATTAATTCATGATTATCTATTGTTTATTTCTTTTGCAGATTTTCTTTATTCCCGTGTAGTTAATATAGATGATAAATTGGTGATGGGTCATCCATGTAATATCAATTGAGTGAAAAAAAAACACCATCTAACGAAATATTTTTAGTGTCAACACATAACTTATGCATTTCGGTTGTATTTGTTGAACATGAAGCTCTTGCTTATGGTTTTCTCATTCACAAACTTCACCACACCTAAAAAATATTTCTGCCTTCGCTGTATACCATGCTGAATCTAATCACACAATTTGCACATTCATGGAACGCAGGATGCTTCTTTGCCGCCATATGAGAAGTTCATAAACGGACTGAACACGCAGCAACGGATGTACATCAAGTTGATAGGAATGGGTGACCTTCTCAAGACACCTAGCATCACAATTAGACGTCTACTGTGCCAGGCCATCGCTAATTCATAAGATGCAGAGCAGGATGCCTTTATCATTAATGGGAGACCATGTAGGATCACACTACAAGATGTAGCGCATATAACAGGCATGCCCTGCACGGGGAAGAAGCACGTCCCTTCAAATCTCCATGATACTATGGAGTTGTGGAAGAAACTGAAAGACCCCAATGACACAAAAATAACCTTGAAAGGACTGCTAGTCAAGTCGAAGGAAGACAGCACACCTAATTTTGTCAGGCCATTTGTCTTGTACACTATAGGCAAATATCTATGCCCGACAACACAACAGTATGTGGATAACAAATACCTTGGGATCATTAGAAACATCGAGACAATAAAGGGCATGTAACACCCTGGTTTTCACTCCTTATTTTTTTTCCTTCGCGCGATTGGACTCCCATCTTTTTCGATGTTATTGGATTTTTCTCTCGCTCTTGGGTATATGAAGATAGTCATTTAGCCTTGCCTCTCCCATCCAAGCAAAGATTCTCTCCAGACCAACCTTGCCACCCAAGATATACTCTCAGGATTTTGCCGCCGAAACCCTACCTTCCGAGTCACCGGAAGGGAAACCCTAATTCCTTCCATTACAAAGGAACCCCAATTTCCTTGGATCTGTTACCTCCCTAACATTTTCCAAAGACTCTCCTATATATTTTAACCCTGGATATGTAAAAATATTGCCAAGTCATTTGCAATATTTTTCAGTTAAAATTAATTCCTTTTTCTGCTGTTTAAAGAAATTAAATCCAGAAAAATATCTATCCATCTCCAAAGTTCATGAAAACTTGTGGAGATATTCTTTGTGATCATATTGAGCTCCCATAAAAATATTGGCCATAATTAAATAAGGGAAATTTCATTTACCTATTTAAAGCCAATATTGCATTTTGGGCACTTTCTAAAGGAGCTACTATTTTGGTAGCCAGGAAAAATCCCAAATAATTTGTGGAGCTTATCATACCCATATCTTCACCATTTCCATCAAGAACCTAAGTTCCATAGTTAAAAGTTTGAGAGCATCATCCAGTTTTTATTTCTGGACTCATTTTGAGGTTGTGAAGCAACTATATTTTATATTGCTTCAAAATTCTTGAAATTAATACAGGACCTCACATTCCCTATATGATGTGAGCATGCAAAAATTCATATCATTTTGCCAAGCCAATTTCTCCCAAAAATTCCATCTAGTTTCTGTCCAGCAGGAAGCTTTGTGAAGGAAGTACTTTCATAGGGCATCCAAATGAGCTGAAATTTTGCCAGCACCTCCATACTTCCAAATCATCAGCCCACACCAAAATTAAGCTCATTTCCTCAATCAATTTGAGCACAGTTTCAAAGTTTAGCTTCTGGACCAGATTTTGCATTATGAAGGAAGTGCATGCAAACAAGGTCCAAATGGCCTAAAACTTTGCCAGCATCTACACCTTCCTAACAAATTCCACTGTGACAAAGGTCCAGCTCAAACACCTTATCTATTTCTCCACAAGAGTCCATCCAAGTTTCATGTCAGAATCATTGTGAGCTCAAATCAGTCAGCACTTGCCCCATCTCCATCCAAAATTCTCACAGGTCAACTCACTGACCTCTAGTGCATCTGTTTGACAAGGTTCCAGGACCATCCGGTGCCCTGGACACGCGGCACCCGTGGTGACCACGCGGTGGCCACGCCAAACAGGCACTCTGCGCATCCATCGCGTTGGGAAGGCCGGCTCAAGCTGCCATGGCGTGTCCTAGCATGCCGACCTGACTCCCCGTCGTCCCTGCACCCCTCTCTGGTCATTTTCCCCTTCGTTTGCTTCCTCGTCGTGCCACGACGAATGCCGTCGTATCGTCTTTGTTGTTCACTGTCGCCGCCGTATCCGGCCGAGCCGAAGCTCCTCGACCACGCCAGCGCAGCTCCCCTGCTCCTCCGTGACACTCCCCAACGCCCGCAACCAACCAGCCACGCCACTCGCGCGCTCCAGTGCGCTGCTAAGATCGCCACCGTGGCCGTGCCTATCCATCCTCGCCGTCCGGTTATAAATAGCCTCCCCCAAGCCCCTCGAGCACACCCACCTCACTTCTCCCCTCCTCTGGATCGCTCCCATGCCCCAGCTCGAGCCGTGGCCTCTCCAGGCGCTCGAACCACGGCGAGCACCGAAGCTCTGCTCCGCCTCCAATCCTCCACTCCGGCCACTCCCCGCCTCCCCTAAGCCGCCCAGTGGGAGCCCCGCTCGTCGGAGGTCGCGCCCGAGCTCTCGGCCTGCCGATTCCTCCGCTCGAGCCCGCACACTGGCCGGAGCTCACCGCCTGCTGTCGCCGCACGTCGCCGTGACCCTAGTCCTCCCTGGTGGCCTCGTGACCCATCTCTAGAACTACGGCTCGTCGGCGACCCCAGCCGTGCTGTCACCCGCCCCTAGAGCTCGTCGGAGTGCCGGAATGCCGCCGGAGCAGAAAGAGCCCAGGCGCGGCGTCGGGGAGAGGAGAGAGGAGGAAGAAGGAGGTGGAGGGAGGAGAGAGAAGACCCGACAGGTGGGGTCCAGGCCCACCTGTCGGCGACTAGGGGCCGGCCACGTCAGCTTAAGTGGAGGTGCCCGGCGGTGAGTACGTTTTTCCCACTGGGAAACGTATTTCCTCAAAGTGCGCTTTCTCTTTTAACCCAGCCGCCGAAACAGTTATACTGTGAACGTTCATTGGTTAGCGGCTAAAATGAACAATTTTTATTCATTTTACCACTTAACGAACGAACGCTCACAACTTCGCAACCGTAACTCCGATTCAGGTGAATCCAAAGCCCACTTTCTCTGTTCATCGAGCCCGTTCCGATGACATCACTTTCACCATGTTTACACTTTCTGAAAATGCCCATTTTTCCCCTGCCCTATATTCAGCCCCTCCGAGAGGGAATCTTCTCTGGCGAATTTTTCCGCGAGGTGATCGCACTTCTCTCCGGTGAATCCATCGACCCCCAGGCAAGCCGACCATTTGATATATGCCATAAAGCATTGCTTCTATGTTATTCTTGTGTGTTTAAATTAATGATCATGTTTATGGTGAAACTAAATGAGTAGGCGAAACCTGCTAGTTCAACTTGTTGTTTACTCCACTATTGTTTATCATGAATGCTATCGCACTAGTGACTCATTGTGATATAGTATGGAGATAGGTTGTTATGTTGATATACTAGTTTACATCTTGGATTATCTTTATTATTGCAATGATAATAATATGATTTAATAATGACAACAACCTCCTCCGTCGGCTGGATCGAGTCATAGTGCCACCGAACCGAGCTCCTCAAGTGCAACCACACTTGCCTGGATGGGGAGGCCCTAGCTTGCTCTATTGTCTTGCCTCTTGTCGCTACCTCCAAAGAGGGGAGGTTATGCGTGCGTGCTACCCTGGCCCGGTAGGCGGCGATAACCTTGTGAGCCCAGGTTATTTGCGCGTGGTCCCCGTTTGGGATAGTTTAGTTTGGCCACGACGGTGGCAGGTGTCAGGAGTGACACAGGGGCCACCCAGGACTTGACCCGGATGGGGCATGACTGTCGGTGGGGCGATAAGAGTGCCGGGCAATAGACAAGTTTTGTTGGAGCAGCACCGGTCCACCCGAATGGGAACATGAGGCCAGGAACTCCATAGTGTGGGTAAAGTGCGCAACCTCTGCAGAGTGTAAATCTATTCGAATAGCCGCGTCCTCGGTCATGGGACACAGTTCGTATTAGGTCACACTATTTGGTCTGTGTCGAGTCTGGAGGAACAAACTGCATAATGTTGTTACCAAGAATGAACTAGAGTGAGATAAGGCTTGTCAGACTTGCAGTACAGATGCATGGATATTAGATGACGCCAGAGGTATGAATGCTAGCCATGCGATGGCTATGAGGTGAGCAGTCGGATGATCGCAAAGTTGGATCGGATTTGGACCATGAGAATATTCAGAGTATGGATTATTTACTTGATATGCTTTACTTTGCTTTAGTCGTTATCATGCTGGATAATCCCGTTATGACATGATAATCAATATTGCTAGATAAGTATGCTATACCATGATAATTAATGTTGCTCTAATAACAATTGCATGCTTGAATGCCATGGATTGCTTTGCTTGGTGTATATGTTGGTTTGGTTTGCTTGCGAGTACATTCAAAAGTACTCAGCGGCCTTCAATGTGGCCAGGTTCACCTAAGGATCCGACGTCCACTAGCGAGGAGCTGAAGTGTTCGTGGGCTAGAAGAGTAACCCAGTCAGATCCATGTGGATTGGAGCCGCACCAAGACCATGCTGCCTTAGATAGAGCTTTTCCGCTGCCATCACCCTTGTAAAATATCATGTAAGACTTATATATCCATTAATAGAAATGCCTGTGTTCATGATACTTGTTGTAAAAGCGCATGCCAGTGTGATTTTCCTGGGTTGGCGTGTGCGGCGAACGTCTAGCTACAGTGGTATTCAGGCGGGGCACCACAGGGCACCAATCTTGGACAGCTAACGGTTGACCATCTCATGGCTAGCATCAAGAAATTTGCTAATGGTGGACCAAATCTGGAGGGGAACCTACCACTGCTGTAGGTAATTCGCACTAATACAATCATCAGTTACCTAACATACATTACGTAATCTAAGACAAAGTTTCTAAACTGGTTTTATTGTCATGCAGACGTGGTACTACGAGAAGTTCAGGGAGCACCAATTGGACTCCAGCATCTCGTATGTATCAAGGTTAAGGCCGTTGATCCAGAACTGGAGTGAGGAGAAGGCACACAAGGTTGACAACTTAATCAACAAAAATTATCAAGGAGTTGCAGAGGTAAAGTGTCAGTATTATGCCTTGATTATGTACCATATATTTTGAATTATACTAACGACACTAAACTGCAGTATGTTGAGGACCTGCTGCGGCCTTTCATTCCGCCAGCAGATGGTACGCTGGTCAAACCGAAGACTGGCGGTCAGGTAAATGAGTTACACACACACACACACACACACACACACACACACACACACACACACACACACATATATATATATATATTGTAACATTGCAACTACTATCGCTTCTAACTGCTTCAAAGTTGCAGATTAAGGTACTCGTCAGCCGTGTATTGACTGATTTGAAAGAAGTTGGGTCCCTCGTGCGGGAGGCCGGTGCAAAACAACTCGATAGGATGTGCACCCTTGAAAAGAAAATGGATGAGTGCCTTAGGCATACCCTCGTACATGGCAGACTCCTGGAGGACCTCATCAAAGAATTCAATGTAAGCATAGCATTATTTTGTAAATAATCATATTATGAGATTATTATAACTGGAAATATACGTGTAGAAGGTTTTGTCTAAATAAATTTACTATCAAAACACCCCAGACTAACATGTTTTTATGAAGAACAATCGCTATGGAATATTCCCAGGAGTGAAGGACATACATCTTTCTGACCTCGAAGCACCTTCTGACCCAATGGAGGCCCCTGCTAAGAATGGTTCTGACCAGGGAAAACAAAAGGATGTCACGGAGGTCGCTCCTAAGGACCATTCTAACCAGGGAATACAAACAGACGTCATAAAGGCCCCCATGAAGAACCTTGATGAAGATTTTGCCGTACACATGTCAATTAAATTATGATACATTCATTTTCGTTTGCCTCATAACACGTTATCTTCCACATACAGGATGAAGCATTCCAAAGAACTGCTGCAAATATCGAGGAGAATCTCAGGAATGTTTCAGAGCTAATAAAAGAGGTGGATGCTTTGCAGGGTGTCCTAGTTTGGATTCGCGAAAGCATACCGAAGCCACCAGAAGCCTAGAAGCTTTCCAGGTGATGCACATTTTACATTAGACTGAGTAAGAATCTGCTAAAGGCTAACACAGGCTTTATTTCGTGTAACAGGATCCGTTCAAGAGACGGAGTAAGCATGATGATGAAATCTTTCAAATGCAGCAAGAAGTAAGTGTGGTTGAATCAACGCCACCAAATCATGCGAGCAGACAGAAAAGGGTGGTATCGGCATTATTTAAGGATGACAAATACGCTTTGTATGATACTGAAAAGAAAAAAAGGAAAAACAAGACTCCATCAGAGTCTACCAACGATTCCAAGGACACACAGATTAAAAAGAGGAAACTCGGCTCTAGCTATTTAAAAAAGAAGAGGGACAAGCTAGACGAGGTTCGACGGGATTTCGTGGCCGAACTGATCAACACTACAGATTGTGAAAAACAAATGGTGTTGGTTGATGACATTGTTGTGCTAATGAAGCATTTGCAATGCCTCACCCATAAAGATTTAGAAGAAAATGGCATATGATTGGGTGAAGAAGTAAGATATTTTACAAATTAGTTTATAAATTTTCATTTGTACAACACAATTAACTTGATTTTTGTTTTAGGTGGTGGATGCTGCGATTCAGCTCATGCGGAATGATGACCCAATTGACACAAGGAACGGGCAACTGGTTTACATTGAGAGGGTGGTCGGCGTCGCTATGCTCGAAAGAGATGGTAGGATAGAGAAGTGCCGCGAGAACGCTCTGGCAGGCATTCATGGAACAACGAAAGGCACCAACTACCTGAAACATGATCTGGTACTATAACTGTCGGTACCAAAACCGGCAGATCTTGGGTAGGGGGTCCGAGCTGTGGATCATGGAGTCAATGGGTAACAAGGAACGTAGAGACAATGATTACCCAGGTTCGGGCCCTCTCGAGGAGGTAAAACCCTACGTCATGCTTGAGTGTATTGATGTGATTGTATGATGATTACAGAGTTGATCTACCTCGAGATCGGATGGACTAAACCCTAGGTGGGTATGATGATGATGGTTCTGCCCCTCTACGGACTAAACCCTCTGGTTTATATAGACACCAGAGGGACCTAGGGTTACATATGGTCAGTTGCCATCAGGGGATAAACATGCCGCTAATTATTTCTTGGAGGAGACGCCAAGTCTTCAGAGGTTTCCTTCTGGTGCACGGGGTCGCCCGCAATCCGGCCTTCCTTTGATGAGTAAAGAGCGGCCCATTAGTCCGGCCTACAAGAGATAGGCCGGCAGCCCGAGTACCCCCTAGTCCGGGACACCCTCAGTAGCCCCCGAACTAGTCTTCGAAGCCGAGGTATATGTCAAACACCATCGTCTTTGTGGACCAGTTCCTTCCCTTTCGTGATACCTGTGTTAAGCCTACATCCCCTCTGAATCAAGTTCTCAAGTGTTGCCTAGCTGCACGTTCCTCGAACTATGCTTCGGTCGCCGAGGTGTACCGATAACTTAGCCCCGAAGGCTAGTCGCATTGGTGTGAACAGTGACCCCATCTGACAACTTTTACCGAAGGGTCACAGCCCGCCACGACCACGAGTTGGTTTATGAAAACTTGATTCGTGGTTCAAGGCAGTTCCTCCATTGGCGCATCCCATCGATATGGAGATCGTGCCCTGTTTTTAAGGGATATGATCAATGCTTTGCATTATCCCACGCGCGCATAATGGCACGATTATACGGGGAAACGGCGAAGCCTGCGGTGCAGTAAAGGGACCCCTGGTTAGACAGCAGTCCATAAAAGGGGAGCGGCCACCATTTCTTCGCACGCTCTCACTTCTTCCTTTGCCATTGCCTTCCCAATCTCTCGAGCTCCAGTGCCCAGATCTGCTCTCCCTTCCAAGAACCTCTCCAACCACCCATTCAATCCAGCAATGGCCGGTTCCGGGTACAAGGGCAAGTGGGAGGCCTCCATCGTCACCGAGAGCGCTATCTTGGAGGTGAAGAGGGCGGGCTTCCTCCCCGCCAATGTCGCTCAACACGCCCCAGAGGCGGGCTAGGCCATCCCTACGCCGCGGTAGGGTGAGAGGGTGGTGTTCCTCCCTCATTACATCCGGGGGCTAGGTTTTCCCCTCCACCCCTTCGTGAGGGGCCTGATGTTTTTCTATGGGCTGGATTTTCATGATCTTGCCCCAAATTCCTTCCTGCACATCTCGGCCTTCATCATCATCTGCGAGGCCTTTCTTCGGGTCCGACCACACTTTGGCCTGTGGCTGAAGATTTTCAACATCAAGCCGAAGATTGTTGATGGCCAGCAGGCGGACTGCGGGGGAGCGATGGTCAGCAAGTTTCCCCGGGTTGAGCGGCCAAAGGGCACCTTCATCGAAACCGTCAAGATCTGGCAGAAGGAGTGGTTCTACATCACGGAGCCAAGGAGCACGGATTGGGGGGCGATCCCCACCTTTCGATCCGGACCCCCTACGAGGCTAGTCTCATGGACCAAGAAGGGCCTCGACTGGGGGTCAAACAAGGAGGTGGCGCTGCTGCAGAGCCGGATAGCCAAGATGATAGAGCGGGGGGTTGAGCTGCCCAATGTGATCCAGATTATGCTCTGCCGCCGTATCCTCCCCTTCCAGGACCGGGCTTCCCCCCATGTGGGTCTACAAGCCCGAGGACCCCGCCACCGTACTCAGCTTCTACCGCACTTCCCATGCTCAGCTGTGGAAGGTGTTGTTCAAGCCGCAGAAGGACTGGCCGGCCGAGGAGGAAGACATCGGCCTTGACGCCGCAAACCCCCCTCGGGAGGTATGCCCGACAACTTCCCATGCTCAGCTGTGGAAGGTGCTGTTCAAGCACCCGAACACCTTCCCCTCCTCAACAAACAGATGAAGCAGCTGATGGAGTTGCATCGAATGGCAGAGCCGGCGATGAAGGACCTCTGCGTCAAACTGTGGCCTTCGGAGCTACTGCCGAGCAGCTATTTCGGTTTGGTGCAGAGGCTGTACGACGCCACACCCCGGATCGATGCGTGGAAGCGCTCCGTATGCATTGAGGGAGCTCGGATGGCCTTCGGCAAGACCATGGTGCACTGGCCGAAGATCAAGCCAGCCGAAGTGGCCACCGGACCTCCGCCTCCTGGGAAGGAGCACAGGCGCCCCGAGTAGTACTTTCCCATCGTGATGGATGGTGCTCGGGCAATAGAGGCCCAATGCTCAAAAGATGTAATTTATGAGTAGATTTATTTTCCTTGTATCCGAGGAGTTGAGACTTTTGTTTTGTTGAAATGCAAATGGTTGGCTGTAAGTATAATGCCTGATATGTTTATTTTGACTCCTGTGTGGCCGTTTTTAAACTGAAAGTTACCAGTCGTCGGCTTCAGCCCCCTTGCAGATACTGCATGGGGTGTTTTCTCTTAACGCCTTAACCCTTAGCCGACGGCTCGGTTGCCCGGAGGCGGTTGTGTGTAAGGAAAACGAGGCAATCAGACTATGCGGCTTTAGTGCTTTCACTTAGCCATAGGAGCTTGACTGCGGGGGCTGGTGACTAGCCCCCAGTGTATGTGATATCCGGACGTACCGAGGTTGATACAATTATCACCTGGTTTCTGTGACTACAAACCCTTCGTTCAACACGGATTAACCTCCATCGATTTTTAATTTGACACTTGTCATCGGATCGCCGACCAGTTCTCGCTTATTATGGCGATCGGTTTTCGGCTTTCTCCACTGAGGTACTTAATCAGGCTAGCTAGAAGTACAATCAAAGTGGTTCTCCCTTTACCCTCCTAGCCGAACAAAGCGGAACGTAGGAGGCCAAACACAGGAGCCGGGCAACCTAACCATTGACCAAAGACATAATTCGGAACTGATTCATATAATGCAATATCCGTGACGCCGGGCACATGTAATAAAATTGGTGCCAGAATGATGTTTGGGGATAGATTGAAGTTCAAGCCCCCGGTCTATTAGCCGGTCACATCTAAAAAGGAAACGTATCATAATAGTTTACTTCGGCCGAAAAGCAGAAAGGAAAGTGCAACATAATTAACCGCAGTATGACCGGAAAAATGGTCGTTATTTCCTTTAAATTCGTGACGTCTATCCGTACAATCCGAACTGCCGAAGTAACTTTTACAGATACTTTAAGAAATAAATACATTAGAGGAAAGGTTTACACAGGGCCTTCATGAGTGGTTTGACGTCCCTACTACGCTCTGCCGCACGTCTGCGCCTTTGCTCTTTATGAAGCTTCTGTGTGAGTGTAGTTGTCGACTGTATGCTCGGCGGAAGTAGTAATGTTCGGCGGACGAGCCCTTTGGGAAGGGTCTTGAGAAGTCGCCGCACTGTATCAGCTTAACGCTGATCAGGCCCTAGATGGTGCCTGTAATTTCGTAGTGTTCCGAGAACATCTTCGGTTGTGGCTTGGTCGAACCGAGCTCTCGGCCCTTGAGTTGTTTTGCCCCCACAGCTGCCCATGGAATCTTGAGCGCGAAGTTGTGCACTTGAGGCACGTATTTCGCGGTTGGGTTGGTCGTGTTGTGGGGCGCGTATCCCTATTTAGGGTGAGCACGGGAGTGTTTTGGGACCGAGGCCGTAGCTCGGGCGCGTTTGCGTGCGTCCAGTGCCTTAGTGGTAGACTAGGCCTGCGACGCTTCTTCGGCGGCCTGGACTTCGGCGGCTAAAGCCGCTGTGTGCTCCTCTGTTCGGAGCGAGCGCTCGGTGTTACCATTAACGGTAATAACACCCTTCGGTCCTGGCATCTTGAGCTTTATATATGCGTAGTGCGGGACGGCGTTAAAGCGGGCGAACGCTGTCCGGCCGAGGAGTGCGTGGTAACCGCCGCGGAAGGGAACAATGTCGAAGATTAAGTCTTCGATGTGGAAGTTGTCGGGTGAACCGAAGACTACTTCCAATGTCACGGATCCCAAGCAGCGTGCCTCGACACCTGGGATTACACCTTTAAAGGTGGTGATACTAGGTTTGATCCTTGACGGGTCGATCCCAATTTTCCTCACTGTATCTGAGTAAATCAGGTTGAGGCTGCTGCCTCCGTCCATAAGGACTCTGGTGAGGTGATATCCATCCACGATGGGGTCGAGCACCAGAGACGCTGTTCCTCCATGACAGATACTGGTCGGATGGTCTCGACGGTCGAAAGTGATCGGGCAGGCCGACCATGGGTTGAATTTTGGGGCCACCAGTTCTAAGGCGTAGACATCGCGAAGTGCGCGTTTCCGCTCCTTCTTGGGTATATGCGTGACGTAAATCATGTTCACGGTTTTTACCTCGGGAGGGAACTGCTTTTGGCCTCCATTGTTCGGCCCATGAGGTTCGTCGTCATCCTCGCTGCGGGGGCCCTTGCTCTGTTCCTTGGCTATGATCTTGCCGGCCTGTTTGATGACCCAACAGTTACGGTTGGTGTGGTTGGCGGGCTTGTCCGGGGTGCCGTGGATCTGGCAGGGCCTGTCCAGGATTCTGTCCAATCCAGCCGGGCCATCTCGGTTCCCTTTAGCGGATTTCTTCCGTGGTCCTGATTTCGTGCCGCTGAACCCGGCGTTTACCGCTGCATCATCGGCTTCACTACCGTTGTTTGTGTGCCGGCGCTTGTTATTCTTGTTGCGCTAGGGTTTCCCGTTCCCGTCCCGGGCCTCTGAAGTGCCGGGGTCTTTGGGGTGGTTGCTTCTACGAGCTAACCAACTATCCTCACCCGCGCAAAAGCGGGTCATTAGGGAGGTGAGGGCCGACATTGTTCTCGGCTTATCCTGGCCGAGCTGGCGAGCGAGCCATTCGTCCCGAATGCTGTGCTTGAATGTGGCGATTGCTTCGGCATCCGGACAGTCGACAATCTGGTTCTTCTTAGTCAAGAACTGATTCCTTGCCGGGCTGACTCCCCGAGCTGAACGACGTGACTCAGGTCGTCGGCATCCGGCGGCCGAACATAGGTGCCTTGAAAGTTGGCTCGGAATGCATCCTCGAGCTCCTCCCAGCTCCCGATGGAGTTTTTGGGTAGGCTGTTCAACCAGTGCCTTGCCGGTCCTTTGAGTTTTAATGGTAGGTATTTAATGGCGTGGAGGTCGTCTCATCGGGCCATATGAATGTGGAGAAGAAAATCTTTGATCCACATGGCTGGGTCAGTTGTCCCATCGTACTGCTCTATATTCACGGGTTTAAACCCTTCGGGGAACTGATGCTGCATCACCTTGTCTGTAAAACACATGGGGTGAGCGGCGCCCCTGACCCGGGCCACGTCGTGCTGGAGATCGGCCGTCATCTGGGTACAGTGCTGCTCCTGAACTCTATCGTTCCTATCGCGCCAGGCTTGGTATCCGTCCCGTCCAGCGGGCGTGTATCCTCTGGACCCGTAAATGGATCTTGATTGTATCCCTCTGGCGTTTAGGTCATGCCGCAGATCATATGGGTCGTCCGGTTGAACCGGGTCCTTGCCCGCCCGACGAGGGGGCGCGAGTGGGTATTCCGTTTCTCTAGCCGTCCTGTCCCGTCCTCAAGGGGGCGGTCGGGCCGGCTTGTCTGAGTTTGTCTGGGAGGTATGGGCTCAAGGGCCTCATCCTCAAAGGACGGAAGCAAACGCCGCCGTGGGTAACTTTTGTATTGATCCTGGCGCTGATTGTCGAAGCCCTCTTCGGCTACTAAGACCATCGTCCATCTATTGTTAAGGGTGTATTGTTTGGCCTTTAGCTGCTGCTGCTTCTTCTTCAAGCTTCGGGCAGTGGCGATGAGCTGCTGCTTGAATCTTTCCTGGTCCAAGGGGTCCTCGGGGACGACGAAATCCTCGGGTCCGAGGCTATCCTCCTCTTCGGAAGGAGGGAGGTAGTTGCTGTCCTCAGAGTCCTCGGGGTCCTCAGGGTTACCCTGGTCCTCGTGCCCTTCAGAGGCATCGTGGTGCTGTTCGGGGGTGGTATTCTCGCCGAGCTCCCCCATGTTGTCCGGAGTGTCATTATCTCCGGTGCCATTTGTGTCTGTGTTGTTTTTCTTGCCCTTTCCTCGCCCCCTGGATCGCCTTTGTCGGCATTTGGGCGGTTCCTCAGTGGGGCCGTCGCCGTCCTTCTTGGTCGCATCGCCATCCTTCTTGGGGGTGTCAACCATGTAAACGTCGTAGGTGGAGGTGGCGGTCCACTTTCCGGTGTTGGAAGTGGCGAGGGAGGGGGCCATATAAGGCGGGACGTCGATATCCTCGTCCATGTCGTCAGCCTCCTCGGAGGCGTAGTCCAACATGTCGGTTAAATCTTCGACAGTGGCTACTAAGTGGGTGGTGGGTGGGACGTAAAATTCCTCGCGGTTGGCCTCAGGTCCGATCTGCTCATGGACCGAGGACGGGCCATCCGTGATACTCATCTTCTGGATCCGATCTAACATCTCGCTTAAAAACGAGAGGTCCACCGGATTCATCCTCGGGCAACCTTCGGAGTTGAACTCCGGTGTGCCTGCGCAGGGAGTGTGTTCGGCCAAGGGCGGCCCCCGGCTCTCTGGCGCCGGGACCAGATCCAGACTCGAGGCCAGATCCGAACTGAGGACTGGCCCAGAGGCGGGGCCGAGGAGAGAATCCAAAGTTAAGGCTTCGGGATTATTGGGCTCCTAAGGTAAAGCTGAGAACCCAGTAAAGACCAGATCGCCCCGAGAGTCGGCGACGTACTCTAGGTTGCCGAACCTGATTTCCTGCTCAGGGGCGAAGCTGTCGACCTGGTCAAGGTGACCGGTCAGGTCAGCGTGCAGTACGATGCTGCCGAACGCGAAAAGCTGACCGGGGACGAAGATGTCCCTACTGCGGATCCCATCGGTGATGACAAGGCGAGCCATTGATCCTTGGTGACCCACCGGCGGAACTCTCAATGAAAGCACCAATGTCGGTACCAAAATCGGCAGATCTCAGGTAGGGGGTCCGAGTTGTGGATCGTGGAGTTAATGGGTAACAAGGAACGTAGAGACAACGATTACCCATGTTTGGGCCCTCTCGAGGAGGTAAAACCCTACGTCCTGCTTGAGTGTATTGTTGTGATTGTATGATGATTACAGAGTTGATCTACCTCGAGATTGGATGGACTAAACCCTAGGTGGGTATGATGATGATGGTTCTGCCCCTCTACGGACTAAACCCCCTGGTTTATATAGACACCAGAGGGACCTAGGGTTACATATGGTCGGTTGCCATCAGGGGATAAACATGCCGCTATTTATTTCTTGGAGGAGACGCCAAGTCTTCGGAGGTTTCCTTCTGGTGCACGGGGTCGCCCGCAATCCGGCCTTCCTTTGATGAGTAAAGAGCGCCCACTAGTCCGGCCTACGAGAGATAGACCGGCAGCCCGAGTACCCCCTAGTCCGGGACACCCTCAATAACCACGACGTAAAACACATTTCTTTTTCTTATTACTATACACGTTGATCTAATTATCTGTGCACTCCAGGTTTTCCTACCTACAAACACTTTAAAAATCCACTGGTTCCTTGTGGTCGTAAACCCCAGAAGGAGGGAGATTCAAGTTCTTGATTCACTTTTCCATTGTATGATTCACAGAGAAGTAAATCACATGGTGAGAATTTTAACAACTTTCAATTAAACAAAGGATTTAACATCGTACCTAAGTATTAATCGTAAGCAATCTCTCATCCCATGGACTTGCAGGTACGTGGGATGGAAGCACATCTGAGAGCATCGATGCGAATCAATGGACCCCAAAGCAATGTATGGGAAGACATTAACGTGACCCAATGGCCAGTACATCATGTTCGCGTGCCAAAAGCTGATGACAAGTCAGTCAACAATATAGATTTTGTTTTTGTTTTTCATTGTTAATACTTGAAATGCTGCTGATAAAATAAAATGTTACAGTTCTTCTTGTGCACTCTACATGTTGAAGAACATCGAATTATTTACGGGAGAAGATTTGGCACTACAATATGACCAAGTGCGTACAGTAACACGTATGTTTCTGACAATTTTTTAAAACGACAGAACGATACTAACATATCCTCCCATGCAGGCCTACATCGACAAATTCAGAAGAGAGCTACCTGTTGTGCTTGTCGATTCACCCTACAACATATTGAAATACAATAAACGGTTCAAGATGTACCATGCTAGACTATCGGATGCAGCTGCGGATGAAGATGATGAAGATGCAAGCAGTTAGTCCAGTAGTGGTTCATTCTTACATGTGGAGTGTACACTTGGGTATAAAGCGATAGAGTAGGGTGTGGTTGGGTTTTAGTCCCGAAGAAGGTTTCCTAGTCATGTTCTTAGTCCATTGCGGATTACTTAAGTTGTAAAACTTCAATAATATTGGTTCCAATACGTTGCTTCAAATAAATTTGGTATGTATGGGAGCACCTAGAAATCTATATTTGCTTTTTACAGCCATGTGACAGTTGTTTCAAGATTAGGAAAGTGAAACTCAAATCTGAATTGTCAGTGTCTGGACAAGATTCAGATCAATTAAACAGTGCACAAGCAACCCTACAGGAATAATGGATTATGATTGGTTTAGTTTTACAATTTTCTGTCGGTAATTGCAAGTGTAATGCCAGATTGAGCAGGACCATGAAGTAATTCAACAAAATTTGCTCTCACATATACGAGAGGAAAAAGGTATGAGCACGAGCATAGCCTCAGAAAAGAAGGTAAAATACTGCATGAGTGAACACTCAATCCTAGCTCTCCCAGGAAATGGCACTGCCAATGTCTCGTAGGCCAGGCCGCAAAGCCGATAAAACAGAGCATAGGATAACAAGAGTAAAGCACGTACCGAAGGGGGCCTGCCGGTGCTGCAACGACCATGGTGTGGCATGGCAGGGCGTGCGCTGAATTGAAGGGATCACCAGGACAGTAGGCACCTTCAGGAGCACAGAGGGTGGCCATGGTACATTCATCCTGCCTTAGGGAATCACATAGCATGTTGTGTCATAGCCCTGCAAAACAGACGAAAATTTACTACTTGTACACACCTTGTCACATGTAACATAACTAAACATCGAAGAATCGTACGCAACATTTTTAACAATCCAATAATCATTCGTCTGTCTCCGTTTTTTGCGAGGATCGTTCCTCTGTCTTTCACAAGGTTAAAACATCATAATAAGAATTTACACTAATCCCATCCTCAAATGGTGGATATCCCCTTTGAATCTAAATTTTTTTACAAACCACATGCGCAAGTCTGTCGACCCCAGTCCAGCAATTTCATATGAACAAGCGAGCATCATAAATATTTACCACATAGGCTATCAATTGTTTGTAGTACATTCCAAAATTAATAGATCATCATCTCTCCCTAACCAAAACCAAGGTATCACCTATGAGCCAAATTGAAATAATAAAGCTGAATTAGTTGTATAACTGCAACACTACTCATATCATACCCCGGAATAATTGGACATATGAAACAATCGAACATTTGTAGATCTTGCAGTGATGTGATGAGGTCGGACGAATGGAGCTCGCCGTCGAGGACGGCCGGCTCATCTTAGTCCCGCAGTACCCCGCCATTAGTGCGAACAGCATCTAGATGCCCAACCACCTTGCCCCCGGAGGACATGCAGGGCCAGAGCAAGCCGCGGCCATGGCTGAGAGGTGAGCTAGAGGACGCAAGCAACCACGAGGGAAGGGGAAATAGGTAGCTAGCGGCTCACCTCGTCGCTATAGGCACACGCAATAGAGGACCGGGAGGTGGGATGGCGCCGAATCATGGCCGGCGGCCGCAGCGGGGAGGAAGGACAACCTCTGCTTGTGTTCTTCCGTGAAGAGGAGCCCGGGCCGACCACCTGCCAGGCCGCGCCGACGGCCGCATCAAGCGAGCCAGCGTCCAGATCGCCCCCCGCGTCGCCTCCATCGTCAGTCTGTACAGTGACCGTTGGAGACATCGCCCCTCCGGAAGGTGCGAGATCGGGAGGGGATTGGGGTGGACGGGAGGGGGCGCGCGACGTGCGGCGAGGGATCAAACCCTACCACCGGCGAGGGATCGGGAGGGGATTGGGGTGGAGGGGAGGGGGCGCGACGTGCGACGAGGGATCAAACCCTACCGCCGGCGAGGGATCGGGCGAGGAGTCAAACCATAGAGATGCCGGCGGCGCAGGAGGAATGAAGTGAATAAAATCTGTACCGAAAATACCCCTAAAACTTGTACCGAAAATACCCCTTGAAAAAATTGAGGGAAAACCTGATTAGCTCAATTTTTTTTTTCTGAAAATGCCCCTCTGGCGTGTATATAATACACATGACATCACAGTATTGCATCGAATCTGGACCGTCCAATCCGGTCCGACGGACGGCCCATATCGACCGGATGTACCGTAAAAGGACTCTATATCATGTCTATGGAGCTCCTACACCTGTCAACACCAGACAGAGGCCATGGCGCATCACTTAGTTGTAGTATACCACCTCATGCATGAGGCGCCGGTACAAGCAGTGCTACTTTTTTTTTTTGAGAGAAAGCAGTGCTACTTCTATTGCTACTACTGCTACTGCGCTTCGCCACAACAAGTAGTAGCAAGAAGCAAGCGCGTCTCCCTCCTTCCCCTCCGGGCCTTCCTGTGATAGGCCACTTGCACCTTGGCCGCGATCACGTCTCGCTCTGCAACCTCGCCAAGAAGCATGGCTCCGACGACGGCCTCATGCTCCTCCGCATTGGCGCCGCCCCGCACCTCGTTGTGTCGTCCCCATGCGCCGCCAGGGCGATCATGCGGACGCACGACCACCTGTTCGCGTCGCGTCCAACATCCATGGTCGCCGACCAGCTCCTATATGGGCCGTTGGACGTCGTCTTCACCCCCTACGGCGAGCACTGGCGGCAGGCGAGGAAGCTCGCCATCACGCACCTGCTCAGCCTCAAGAAGGTCCAATCCTACCGCCTCGCCCGTCGGCAAGAGGTCTGCATGCACTTTGCATTGCATCATTATTCATTCCTGATCACTATCACCTTTCCTGACATCTGATTGATGTATAATTGTATATATTGTATAGGTGAGACTGGTGATGAACGTGATCCGAGAGGCGACGGCCACGGGCACGGCGGTCGACATGGGCGAGACGATGAACACGCTTGCGAACGACATGGTGTGCCGCGCCTTGTCCGGGAAGTTCATCATGAAGGAAGGCCGGAACAAGATGTTCAGGGACCTGATCGAGGCGAACTCAGATCTCTTTGCGAGTTTCAACCTGGAAAACTGCTTCCCAAGGTTAGCATGGCTCACTAGATCTAGTGTTTGCAACAAGGCCAAGAAGGTGAACAGAAGATGGGACGATCTGCTCGAAAAGATAATACAAGACCACGAGAAACAATCACTGTTGCCACCACATGGCAGACACGATGCCAAACAGGAAGAAGGGAGTGACTTCATTGATGTACTTCTATCGGTTCGGCAGCAAAAAGACTATGACGGTATCACCAGAGAGCACATCAAGGCCATCTTAATGGTGAGTGCAGTACTGCTTCAGTAACTAATTAACCACCCTGTTTTTGCTAATCAAAGTCGTTTGAGATTTTCGTTTTGTAAAAATTAAAGTGTAATACTCCCTCTATAAACTAATATAAGACGTTTTAGATCACTAAAGTATCTAAAACGTTTTATATTGATTTACAGAGGGAGTATCAATTTAGTGCTTGCAAATTTTGCTAAGCAGAAGTTGCACTTTTTAAATTGATTAGTAGGGCACAAAAAGGTCTCAAATGACTTAAATGTAGACCGACTCTTATTAAATGCGTATCAAACATGTAGTACAAGAAAACGATCATTTATTAGGAGTGCGGCGTTTCGGAGCACGGGCTCATCTACTCCTGCCCAAGGACAGTAAATTCAAAAAAAAAGCAAACAAATGCAAAAAGTTCTGAAATCTTTTGACATCATAGATGCTCTAGTGTGTTAGGTGTGTGTAAATTTTGTTGGTGAAAGGACTTTCCAGCAGCTCTTAGGAAAACAAAATCGGTCTGTAAGAACCTTTAAAAAAGCACTGTTGAGAGCCAATTTTTTTCCTGAGAACTCCTCGAATGTCCATTCATCATGAAAAATTGCATGCATCTATGCGCACTGGAGCATCTTCGATGTCCAAAAAAATCAGATTGTTTTTTTTACTATTTTTTGATTTACTGTTCACCAGGATAGACAAGTCTGGGCTCAGACGTGGATTACCGCATTATTAGTTTGATCGTGCTGATAATAACAAGTGCACGCTCACATGTACGTATACAGGACATGTTTGCTGCGGGCACAGACACATCGTCCTTCGTCTTGGAGGTCGCTATGGCTGAGATCATGCGCAGCCCTCGAGTCATGACTAAGCTACAAGCCGAGGTGAGAAACGGCATAGCAAAGGGGCAAGACATGGTCGAGGAAGAGAACTTAGTGAACATGACATATTTGAAGGCCGTGGTGAAGGAGACGCTTAGGCTGCACCCACCGCTACCGCTCCTTCTCCCTCACTGTTCCATGGCAGAGAACGATGTTGATGTCGCCGGATACACGCTCCCTTCTGGATTATGGGTCACGGTGAACACGTGGGCTATCAACAGAGACCCTGAGTGGTGGGAGAAGCCGGAGGAGTTCCTACCGGAAAGGTTCATGGAGGGTGGCAGTGCCTCGGCGGTGGACTTGAGGGGGAATGACTTTCAGTTTTTGCCATTCGGAGCTGGTAGGAGGATCTGCCCTGGTATCAACTTCAGGCTGGCGACCATTGAGATCATGCTGGCAAACCTTGTATAATGTCATGACTGGGAGCTGTCGTTCGACATGGGCAAGAAGGGTATTGACATGACCGAAGTGTTTCGCTTGAGCGTCCGACGGAAGGAGAAACTTGTTAGAATTAATCTTGTCATATGTATGTACATGTCTATTTTCGTTCTGCATGTACTCTAGTCTAGGGTGTTGTTTGTCCGGTGAAGCTTCAGCGCAGACATGCGGAGGAGGCGAGATGTCAGGCTGCCGTGCGAGACAGCGAGCACGACGAGATGCCGATGGCGGCGTGAGGCTGCGGTGCTGCACAAGGCGGCACAGCTGTATGATGCAGCAAGTGCGTAAGAGGCTGGGGCCTGACCGGCTGGACAAAATAGCTAGAGGAAAATCTGGGAGTTTCTTAGTTTGTTAGCGCATGCGTGGGTCTGTTAGCAGCACGGCCGCGTCTTGTTGATCCTGGAGTAATTCCAGGAGTAGTTAGTACGTGGTGTAGTGGGGTAGTGGCGTAAGTGCAGGACATAAGTGGCTGGGTCCTATGTATATATATGTTGCATATTCAGTAATGAAAACGAGGCCGTGAGGGCAGCACAAAAGATGTAGTCAGTGCGTTCACTAAGGAGAGCTTCTCGGCAAAGCAGCGGCTGGTTTTCTCCTTGGTGTATGTGCATGTGTGTGTGTTCTTGAGAGAAACTACAAGAGAGATGATAGAGATTGAGAGAAGAGAGAGCTGTGCGAAGCAGCGCAAGGAAGAAGAGAGGTGCTGCGAGGAGGCGGCCCCAACAAAACTGATGCTTGTTCCCAAGAACCACTTAAGTGTGTGATCGTACGTCTCGCATAACTACCGCTTTTCTGTTTGTTATCATTGAATAATAAATTATGCTGTTAACTGAACTAGCAAAGTGGCCCTCGCAGTTGCATATGCAAGGGCTATATTCGTGTATTGAAAGTGTGCTTCAAATATAAATTTAGGGGCGGTACTAAGTTTTTCCCCTGTACACGCAAGATTGCGTATCTTTTCATTGATAGAGAAAAAGAGAGAAAATACAAGGGTATGCACCCACGCTACATAGACAGAGAGGCATAGCTGGGTCTGGTTTGAACAGAAGAAGGGGGGATGCTCAGCCCCCCAAACACTGAAGTTTAGGTTACATGAATAATCATGCTAAGCCCTTTCGCATCGGAGGCAGCCCAGTAGCGCGCTTCATCCTTGATTGTGGACAGCAGGTGTGTCGAGAAGGATTGGAGGCCGTCGAACATAGCAGTGTTCCTGTGCTTTGACAGAGACCATGCATTGAGAATGGCGATCGAGCCCAGGACCGTGCGTAGGGAGGCAGGTGATGCGCCCATCGCCACAGACAACCAGCCTTGTGGTGTGTGTGTGTGTGGGGGGGGGGGCAGGCGGCACCATGCTCTCGCCTCCAATTCTCAAATCCATAGACCTCGCTGCATGGGACTAATGGTAATGGTATAAGGAAGAGAAAAGTTCACATTTCAACACCGAACTAACCAAGCGGTTTAATTTACAAACCCGAACTCCGAAACCGGTCGAAACACACCCCGAACTAACCACATGGTTCAGAATTCAACCCTCCTCTCGGTTTTGACTCAGTCAAGCGGTTTTGACCACGTTGACCGCTGATTGGGCAGTGCCAGGTCAACAGAGCTGCCAAATCAGCAAGGTATGGCTCGTGTAAAAAAAAGTGAAGCAACCGCACAGTGCAATCCTCCCCAAAAAACCAACACACGTCCACCATCCCCACTCATCTCGAACCCACCACCGCCTAGTGCCTACCAGATCCAGCCACCCTGACCACCACCTTCTCCGGCGCCGGCGAGCGCCCGACTAGAGCCGCCGCACCGGCGCATCCCAACCCACTCCTCACCCCGGAAACCACCGCCCCGACCTCCATATCCCACGACCAGCGCCACCCCGCGTCGGATCAGAAGAGATCTAGTGTGCCTCGCCTCCACCGCCACCGTCCAGGGCCTCCCGACGCCGGATCCAACGAGCCCTGCCTCCACCGCGTCCGATCCGCGCCTCCCCAGCGCCGCCATGCACCCCAGCCAACCTTCACTCTCTCTCTCTCTCTCTGCCCTGTTGTTTGACCGGGCAGGCCGGTCGGCGAGGATGCTCTCCGCCGCCGACCAGCAACGTGGCCCGACCTATCGTGACTACCCTTCCTCCCCCGCGTCCGTCCTCTTCTTGTCGATTCAAGGACGAAGGCGCAGTCGCTGACGGTGGGAGGGGTCGAGGCAGAGCTCCTCCCGATGGATCCCGTCGTGGCGGCGGACGGAGTCCTGGTCGTCGGGCGCGACCTCGGGGGCGGGGGCTATGGCTGTGGTAAGGAGGGGTACTTCGTGTGGGAGCTCGGGCGAGTGGAAAGGACAGAGCGGGTGGAGGTGCAGCGGCGGCGGATGCGGCTGCAGTCGTGTGTGCTCGGGGTTGCGGCAGGGAATGAGAGACAGAGAGATGGATGGCTTTGTTTTTTCACTTGTGCTTTGTTGGCGGTTTTTGCTGACTTGGCAGTGCCCAGTCAACACTGACTGGTCAAAACTGAAAAACCGGCTGACCGACCCAAAACCAAGACCGGGGTTGAGTTCTGAGCTTCAAGGTTAGTTGAGGGTGTATTTTGACCGGTTTCGAAATTCAGGGTTGTAAAGTAAACCGTGTGGTTAGTTCAGGGTTGAAATGTGGACTTTTCTCTACAAGGAATACACACTAATGGCTGCCCATATTTAGGCCATCGAATGTGCAATTTTCCCTCTAGTCTGCTCTCGCCTCCTATTCAAATCCATCAACCTCGCTACATGGGACTAGGTTAGGGGATATTGATGATATGCCCGGTTTATTTGGGCAGTTGATGATTTGCCCCTCTTTTTTTTTTTGATAAAGAGAGCTTTCTCTCTGATTTCTATGAAAAGAAACCACAATGCCTTACTGCTACCAGGACCAACATGAAGCAAAAGGGAAAATAGAACGATGCATGATCTACCTGGACAACATGAGCTAGCCTCATCTGCTCACACAAACCACATAAGTCTATATCAACTACCCAGCCGATAGCACACAAAGTAACCAGACTCCAAACTCCATTGACCTGGGAGTCCACAAGCTAGATCTCCAGGGATTGACAAACAACAGTTTCAGTAACAGGAAGATAAGCAAAAGTGCCAACAGATAAACAGAGAAGAAACAACTACTGAGATCTAAAAAACTCCAGCTTGGCATAAAGGACTCCTTTTTTCTGATGCTTCATCCAGTGATCCTGTTGGTCATCCCCCATCCAAGAGTAGGTTTGAAGACTTCACCATCGACCATCTCAACTTTTCTTACCCCCCACTTTAGTGTTTCTTGTCTTTCTGGGTTTTTCTGCAAAATAATCAAATCATGCAGCATTTGATGATAAGATTCACAGGTGCAAGGATCAGAAACCTTGTTGTTATGAAAAAATAACACCATTTCTCAATTTCCATATTGTCCAGAATATAGCAGAAATCTCTGCAACCACCAAATTTGTTTCATTTCTATTAAAGAGCTTCAGCAAAACATTAAAATTGTCTTGAACACTATCGGGTATACTGTGTAAATCAAAAGCACATTTCATAATATTATAGAGCAATTTTGCAACAAAGCAATGAAAGAATAGAAGATTAATATTTTCTTCCTTTCCACAAAAAGGACATTTTGCATCACCAGTCTAACCCCTTCTGAGTAAATGATCTTTAGTCAAGATACTATTTTAAAGTACCAACCAAAGGAAAAACTTTTACTCTAGGAGGCTTTTTGACTTTCCACATGAAATTATATGGGTATTGAACCCCATTTTCGATCAGGTATCTATAATATGACTTTACCGTGTATTCATGACCCACAAGTATAGGGGATCACGAGAGTCTTCGAGAGAAGTATTTCAACCTAAATTTATTGATTCGACACAAGGGGAGCCAAGAATATTTATAAGCCTTAGCAGTTGAGTTGTCAGTTCAACCACACCTGGATAGATAACTTGCTTGCAAAAATTTATTAGTATTAGAGTAATATGATATGAATAGTGATAAAGTGCTAGTAATAGTAATGGTAACAAGATTGCAAAGTAGTAGCAGAGTGTAACAGTAGTAATTGTAATGAGAGAAATAGTGATGGAAAGCATAACAAAACATTAAGGCGCTCCTTTTAATAGTGAACCAGAACAAAACATTAACACATGGTGAATACATGTAATTCTCAAGGTAAAGTCATCCCGGTCGATATCCCAATTGTTGTCACTTTGGGGTCTAGGGTTCAGAACGATAATAGGTGCATACAACTTGCAGATAAGATCAAGAACACAAATATATTCGTGAAAACATAGAGGGTTTAGATCTGAAATCATGACACTCGGCCCTAGTGACAAGCATTAAACATAGCAAAGTCATAGCAACATCAATCTCAGAACATAGTGGATACTAGGCATCAAGCCCTAACAAATATGACATCAATTACATAAGAAATCTCATCCAATTACCATCTACGTCCATGTGCCTATAGAAAAATTACTCACACATGGATGTGAGCATCATGAAATTGTTGATGGAGAAGGGTTGGTGATGACGACGGAGACGAATCCCCCTCTCCGGAGCCACAAACGGACTCCAGATGAGATCTCTAGAGGAAAAACAAGAGGTGGCGGCTTCTTTGTATCGTAAAGCGCGTTGATAATTTTATGTGATTTTTTGGGCATATATGGAAATTTATGGCGGTGGTATCATCGTAGGGCGGTGTTTAGGGGCCCCACACGACCAGGTGGCACACCCTAGGGGGGTGGCCGCGCCACCAGGCCGTGTGGCGGCCTGGTGGCCCCCCTCTGGTCCATCTTTTCTCCAATATTCCTCGAATATTCCAAAATAATTCTCGAAAAATCCTCGGGCAATTCCGAGCACTTTATTTCTGCACAAAAAACAACATCATGACAGTTCTGCTGAAAACAACACCAGTCCGGTTTAGTTTCATTCAAATCATGCAAATTAGAGGCCAAAACAATAACAAAAGTATTTGGAAAAGTAGATACGTTTGAGACGTATCATGTATAAACCACTTTTAGCCAGAGTCCATTTGATTTTCCCCTCTTTACATAGGTTTAGATTATTTTCACTTCTTTTCTTTTCTCCTTTCAGTAATGTGCCCTTTTTAATTACTGTAATGATTTTTTTGGATCGCATCCTTGCTTTTCCATGCTAAAAGACTCAATTGCCCTTGTAACAAATTTGCAATTCCTACCTAATCTTCTCTCTTTACGTGGCTGGGGATCTTGCAGATGTTGATGAGAATGTAGTAGTGTGTTATGCTTTTGCATTGTGTTACATAGAGAAGTTACTAGAGAAAGTACCATGCCCCACACCTGAGAGCACCCATAAACACTACAAAAAAAACACTTCCGTGATGATACGTCTTTGTCATAGTAGGTCAAGTTTTCTATCATGCATGTACATCCGTGACAATTTTATGACAGAATCAAGATAGTCATACATGTGCTGTCGTAGAAGTGTTCCATGACAATACTAAAATTATCATCACGGAAGTGTCCACTTCCATGACGATAAATGTCGCGTCATGGAAGTGTTTTAGTGAAGGGTAACCGACACGTGGCATCCACCGTAACGGGTCGCCGTTAAGCTATCGGGTTCCGGTTTGGATCCGATAACCCGTTAGCAGCCCTGACCAATGGCAATTTTCCACGCGTAAATTTCTCATTCGCCGGCCGATCCACGTGTCAGCTCGGCGTTGCGACAGATGTCATCCATTCATTGGACGTGAGACGCCTATGATACGTCGACACGTGGCATGTCCCAACAGTGGCCCATTTAGGTTAAAAAGTTTGGCACGTTTGACTTGGTCAAAAATTAGCAGGCCGGCCGATGGAAAGCCTGTTAACGGCCTGTTCGCATACAGCCCATCTATGGCCCGGGTACTCACGGCCCGTTATGGCCTTTCAATATTCGGCCCAGTAGCGTCATGTGGGCCGTCCCATATGATTCCAGCCCGTTGTCACTTTCGGCCCATCTATGGCCCGTGAAGTCTTTCGGCCCATATGAGGCCTTTTGCGTCTCTGGGCCCATTGACGGCCCGTGGTGAATCAGGTCCATCATGAACAGTAAACTGCTTTGAGCCCATTAACGGCCCATGATTCAGTTGGGCCGTTTCCAGCTCGTGCTCCCTTTCGGCCTTCTAAGGGCCCATAAATTCTTAGGCTCATTTACGGCCCTCGATTACTTACGGTCCGTTACTGGCCCGTTATGCTAATGGGCCAAATTCTGCCCGTGGTAACAATCGGTCCGTTTGTGGCCCGTTAACCCGTTGGGCCGTTTTCATCCTGTCCTATAATCCGGCCCATTAACGGCCCGTCATGCCTGTTAATAGAATTAAGCCTGTGTTGTATTCCGGCCTGTTAACGGCCCGTTATGGTCTGGGCCCATAAACGGACGGTTCCAATTTTGTCCCATTTACGGTCCATATTGCGGTCCGGTTTTGGCCCACGAACAGTACGGCCCATGGATCCTACGGTGCGAACGAGGCCCATGGATCCTACGGCCCATAGGAGGCCCATGGATCCTACGGACCGTAGGAGGCCCATCATTACCACGGCACGTATGTGGCCCATGGTTATTGCGGCCACTAGCAAACCGAGGAAAAATAACTGCAGTGACTACAAGCAAACAAATAAACAAGACTATAAGTAAATAAATAAGAAAGCAACTAACGCTAGGCTATTACGGCGATTACACAGATTACATCCACTGGGCATCAAAGTTCGCTACCAGTGCAAATATTAGGGAACAACAAAACAGCATATTACATACACTGGGCGTCTAAATTGGCCACCAGTGCAAATAA
The DNA here is from genome assembly GCA_039707655.1 of Elymus sibiricus. Classification (NCBI taxonomy): domain Eukaryota; kingdom Viridiplantae; phylum Streptophyta; class Magnoliopsida; order Poales; family Poaceae; genus Elymus; species Elymus sibiricus. The sequence goes on along the minus strand of CM077666.1, from coordinate 127,462,950 downwards.
ATGCGGCAGCAAAACAAGTCCAGAATTGAAACCACTTCAGAAGAGCACAAAAAACGATATCCTGGGCACCCACCATGCTGGCAAGAAGCTTAGCAAGCTTATTAGCTTTCTCTTATTTAGCGCTGAAATCCTCCAACTCTTGTTGTTTCTCCAGAAAGTATGCATCTGAATTCTGCAGGGGCTTCCTCAGTCCTTCGGCTTCTTGTTGTAGCACAGCTGATCATTGTCTTTCAGCTTGTAGTTGAGACTCAAGAAGCCGAACTGATTCAAGCAGCGAGTTAGAAGGGCTTGTGCCAGCGGTAGTGGCTAGTAACTCGAACACTACATCAAGGCAGGACTTTGGGGTTGTCTCACTGTCTTCAAGATAGTTTTTATCAGCTTTCTTGGAGAACAACAGGGTTGTCTGACTATCTTGGACCTTATCTGCATTACTTCCTTTACCATTGCATAATGGGGTACTCTTCTCCACTATTCTGCTGGCATTCTAAAAGAAGAACAAGCAGACACATCACAGGTTTAGCATGTAGTATATGAAACTCATTTTGGTAAACCAGTTCAGTAGTAAGGTTGACAGGATTATACTAACTTGTCTTCTATTGCAAGGTAGTACATAATAATAGAATGAAACAAACATATATCTATGTACTATGGTCACTGTTTTGTCTATATCATCCTAGTTTATGTTGCCAAATCAAGATAGAGACACAGTTCAAATCATATCTGTTTAAGACAAAGCAGCACAGACAAAATATAAGTGTGGGAAACTACACAGCACTAACAACACTTGTAATGTGCATGACATGAGAACATAACTGTTTATACAATTGAAACTGAAATCAACATAGAGCAAGAAGTTACAACAGCAAACCAGTTAAAGAAACAGGTTTAAAACATACCTTTTGCACCATTGGAGTTTCAATTCGATCCTTCAAATTAGAAATTAGTTGGTATGAGTAAATACAGTGATGCAAGAGCAAAGGAGAATGCACCATAGCTACGGAATTTGACCTGAGAACAGTTGTTCTTCTGCTTTAAGCGTGGAGTTTGGGTTCGCTGTGGTGGTCCTCGTGCTTTGGGCACTGCAGTTGCCTTACTAACTGCTCGTGTGTGGGTGCTCTGTGGTGGAGATGGTGCTGTGTCAACTGGAAGTGGGTTACTATCTGCTGGGGTTGGGGTTAGATGGGGTGTAGCTGGTTCTCTGGCCAACGGGGTAGGGGTACAATCTGCAAGAGTGTCGGTTATGTGTGGTGGGGCTGGCTCTTGGGCAAGTACAACCGCGGTTCTATCTGCATCGATGGGTAGCACCGTCTTTTGTGAAGACCGTGTTTTTACTCCCTTAGATACTGCCATCACCCCCTCCAATTCAAATGGCTGATAAACAAGAAAAGAAATTGAAGGTACAGACATTGTATGATAGACAGATGCAGTAATTCACGTATATGTTGTCTAACCAAACAGGACAGCATGACACAATTTCACATATATGATGGCTAAGGCTAACTAAACAGGATAGCATGACACAATTTCAGATATATGATGGATAACTAAACATGATAGAATGACATAATTCAACATATGATGACTATCTAAACAGGATGACTTGACATAACTATATGATGTCTTTATAAAATAGGTTGGCATGAAATAATTCACATACATGTTATCTAAGTATACAGGATGGCATGATATAATTCACCTATATGATTGATATACAAAGCAGCTGGCACTCGCATATATGATCTCTAAACTAAGCAGATGGCATTGAATATTGTGTATATGATGTCTAAACTAAGCAATGCAAGACACCATATGCATGATATGAGAAATATAACCGTCGCAAGTTAGAGCATACACCTCAGGGGGATATAGGACTGGTCATCTGTCTCTAAATCCTCCTCTGAGGAGCTACCTGTAACCAGCGAGATATCTGCTTCAACAGGTAGCATTGTCTGCTTTGAAGACCTTGTTTTCACTCCAGATTTTTCGATAACCGACTCAAATGGCTGATGCACAGGAAGAGTAGTTCAATATACAAACATTGTCGGCAAATGGAATACGTAATGCAAAAAAAGGATGGCATGCCATAATTCACATATATGATGCCTGGCTACACAGGATGGCATTGGATAATTCACATATATGATGCCTTGCTAAAAAAGATGGCATTGCATAATTCACATATATGATATACTCCCTCCGTTCCTAAATATAAGTCTTTGTAGAGATTTCACTATAGACCACATACGGATGTGAAATCTCTACAAAGACTTATATTTAGGAACGGAGGGAGTAGAAACTAAACAGGTGGCATTCACACAAAGCAGGTCTAATCTAAGCAGATGACATAGCAATGCAAGACACCATATGCATGATATGAGCAATATAACCCTGCCAAGCTAGAGCATAAACCTCGGGGGGGGGGGGATAGGAATGGTCATTTGTCTCTGAATCCTCCTCCTCTGAGGAGCTATCTGTAACCAGCAAGATATCTGCTTCGATAGGTAGCACTGACTGCTCTGAAGACCTTGTCTTCACTCCAGATTTTTCCATCACCGACTCAAATGACTGATGCACAGGAAGAGTAGATGAATGTACAAACATTATCGACAAATGGAATACATGATGAAAAAAAAATAGTATGGCATGATATAATTCACATATACGATGACTGGCTAAACAGGATGGCATTGCATGATTCACACATATGATTCCTGGCTAAACAAGATGGCACTGCATAATTCACATATATGATATAGAAACCAAACAGGTGTCATTCACACAAAGCATGTCTAAACTAAGCTGATGACATATACGATGTATAAAGTAAGCAATGCAAGGCGCCATATGCATGATATGACCAACATCAGCATGCCAAGTTAGAGCAAACACCTCAGGGGGTAAATAGGAGTGGTCTGCTCCCTCTGAATCCCCCTCTGAACAGTTCTCTTCCTCTGGAATACAATCTGGAATGGGGGGAGGGGGGCTGCCACTGTGCCCACCATGGAGCGGCGTCTGCATGACATTATATTCCCACGCAACGCTCTTCTCTTTTTCTCTACATGTTCTGTACGATTGTGTACAATAACTGACATGCATAATAAAAAAAACATAGTCAGATTATGTAAGGCCTAAGGGGTGCATGCAGAAATCCAGACTAATGGTAGCAACCAGTGGATAGATCCTAAACTAATGGTAGCAGGCAGATGATAGCTTCAGTTAAAAAAGACAGAAATGGATCCTCTACTGTTTGTTGCCCACCCAACATGAACCACATAGAAGACCCGAGATGAACCAGATAGTAGACAGAAATACTATTTGTTGCTGCCTCGGTATGTGCCCCACAAGCATTTTAAAACTCAAGTCTGAGCATTAGTTCGGACCTGACTCAGAGTCTAAGAGGTGAACAGGATGATAAAGTAGTAGGTAATATTAATCGATGTATGATGTAAGCAGACACGAAAGAGTGTGACCTCTCTTCCGGAACTGTTTAGTCGACAGGTTCATCTGCTCAGTCGATGATGGTAATGCAGTTGGTGTGGCTGCCGACAGCGGGGAAGAAGATCTAAGGCAGCAAAAGAAGGTCTGGAGTGGGGATCTCTGCTGCGGTGGACACTTCCGACGATGGAGCAGCTCAGGTGGGGTGGACGACGGCACGGCAGGAGCGGGACAAACCACACAGAGTTTTCTTTGACACCTATCTGTAAATGAAGTAAATCTGTAAGGGCTCCTTTGAACTGGAGGATTCTAAAAATGCATGGACTGGAAAAACACTGGAATAGGATAGGAATGCACGTGCAAAACAGAGCATTTGCAAACACATGATTTTTGTCAAACTGGGTGTTTGGTTCACAGGAATTGGAAGAACACTGGAATGCAGAGAAACATGGTGAAATTAAAGTCAAACCACATGAAAATGTAAAGTTAGAATCTTATTATGCCACTAATGCACTTAGTCTTGTTCTTCATGCATAGGAATTTGTAAAGGACATCCAAGTGGATATCAAAATTCCTACGGTTTTTCTTTGAGAGAGACAACTAAGGAAAATAAATCCTCCAGTTTTGCTTTGCTCCATTCCTTCTAACCAATTGCATGAATAGTAGTACCATAGGAAACTTTCCCAGTCCTATGTTTTCCTTCACTTTTTCTTTGAACCAGTGGCGATTCTAGTAGGCAGTCTTCAACAGGCTGAAGCCTGCCCTCGAATAATGTTTTTGTACTACTACTATTTTGGACACAACCAACTAGCTCAACTCCCAGGCCCATCTACACATGCACGGCTCCAACACGCAGAAATAAAAAATGATCGCTTCCGAGAGAGTCCAACACGGATAGCTAACTTGCCTACTACCTCACTGCATGTCATATGGGAGAAACTATTCATATTTCTCGTTACTACGTGTTCTCAGTGGTTGTTCTTGCCTACAAGAACTTGATATTTTTTGAAAAGAAACCTAAAGTTTTTCAATATATACTACATGTGCTCTGTTGTATTCTGGAAAAAATTGAGCATATATGGACAACATAAGTTGGTCCATTATTCTGGTTAAAAAATTATATCTTTAAAAAAACCAAACAATTCTGTAATAGTACATGTTCCCGTTGTAATCTGAAATTTTGTGAGTTTATTTGGTCCACATGATTATGAGATAATGGATATCTTGCTAAACCGATTCAAATTGTGGTTCAAAAGAGCATTTAGTTTTCTCCCTGTTAACTTTGAGACCACCCTCCATTTCTTTCTAGATTTGCAACTGCTTTGAACCAAAGGATCCCTAAGGGATCGACGTGATCCCTAAGTGTGACGCCCCCGACTTAATCGTTCGCTAATCATACACGCAAGTGCACACAATCAAGCCTAGGGACTCACTTGAGGATATCACAACACAACTCTAAACACAAAATAAAATAACTCAAGCTTTATATTACAAGCCAGGGGCCTCGAGGGCTCAAATACATAAGCTCGATGTCATACAAGCATCAGCGAAAGCATTAGATATTTGAGTACAGATATAAAGATAAAAAGATAAGCCTTAAAAAGGCGGGGCAAAATAAAACACTGATAAAAAAGGCGCAGGCCTCCTACCTGGGAGCCTCCTAACTACTCCTGGTCGTCGGCGGTCTCCACGTAGTAGTACGCTCCTCCAGAGGCGTAGTAGTAGTCGTCAACTGTGGCAGCTGGCTCCGGGGCTCCATCATCTGGTCGCAGCAATCGGGCATGGGGGAAAAAGGGGAAGCAAAGCAACCGTGAGTACTCATCCAAAGTACTCGCAAGACTGACATCAGAACTAGTCTAGATATGCAACATTTTCAAGGAAGGATGTATATGTGGACTTGACGGCAGAAATGCCAGAATAGAGAGAAAGGCCTAGCCTATCGAAGACTAGCATCTTCAGCGGTCTTGCAGCATAAGAAGAGTGCAGATTAGTACATAATTAAAGTAGCAAGCATGTTGTAGCAAAGCCTAGAGATCCTTCCTCGACTCCCAGCGAGAAAGCGATCCCGGAGCTTCCAATTAATTAAAATATCCAGTTCAAGTAGTAGTAGATCGGGATACAACACTGAGCGTCCTGTTACCGTGGACACGGCTATTCGAATAGATAATCTTCCCTGCAGGGGTGCACTACTGTTACCCAACACGCTCGATTAACTCTGGCTGGACACACTTTCCTGGGTCATGCCCGGCCTCGGCTGATCGACACACCGCAGCCCTACCTAGAGCTCAGCAGAGAGGTCCCCGCCGGTCTACATCCTAAGTGCTCAGGGTTCTTGGGCCCATCCCCCTTTGCACTCCGGGTCGTTGCGAGCAGGGCGATCCAAGCACGGCCGCAATGCTGAACTGGACGTCTGACAGAGCTTTCGGCTGATACATACGGCGCCGAGGGCCCCATTAAACCATTATCCCGCGTGGTGGTAGTGCGGATAGGCCAGTGGCCAACTCAGATCAATACCCAAATCCGTTAGGTGTATTATTAGGAGCTCGCGGTGACGATCAGTACTCCTGTCGTCCCATCTCGAGGAAGTGCAACAAGGGCCAGGCCCATCCCTCTCTAGGGCGGTCTCTGCCTGCCCGGCCGCGCCTCGTAATTATCTCGCGGGTACCCTCCAGGTCAACCCGTCTTCCCAGGAGACTGTCGGCAACTCAGGTCCACCTCTACCGGGGTGGTACCTCCTGTCCCTTCAGTCCCGCGATAACAGTACAAGGGGGCAACAGTTAAATGTAATCGTGTGTCCGTTACATCAAGAGGGTAATCCGAGGAATCATCCTCGATGGATTCCCACTCGATGCTACCGTCAAGGTGAACCCGGAGGAATCACCCTCGATGGATTCACACTTGAGGGGTTGCACGACAGAAACTTCATCGGAGGTGGTGGAAGAGGAATCACCCTCGTTAACCCACGACCGACTAGCTATACTACTGAGGCAACATCGGGAGTGAGATAAGAGGTATCACCCTCGGCACTCGGTGTTAGCTCTGCAGAGTCGAGCAACTTAGGGGGGTGTGTGGTGATGTGCTGGTCTCAGCCCATCGATCACATCGACCGGAGCATAGGTAACTAAGCGGGGCAACTAGGACAAGGAAGGGGGCCACAGATGGATTACCAACCAAACTATACTAAGTATCTCGGATAGCAGGCAGGTATCAATAACAGTTACAAAAACAGGCTATGCAGCAGATTAGGATAAAACAGAGCAGTAGCAAATTCTAATGCAAGCAGGAGGGGGAAAAGAATAGGTGATATAGGCATGCTCAAGGGGGTTTGCTTGCCTGGAAGCTCTGCGGCAAAAGAGGGATCGTCAGTGGTGTCGTCGGTCTCCTGAGCTGCGTCGGTCTCGGGGGCTATCGGAATAGAAGAGGGGGAAGAAACAATAAATAAAAGCAGACAAATGCAACACAGATGCACGGTATGGCAAAATGCAGTGTTAGTGGTGACCTAATGCAATGCTACATGTCGCAGACGAAGCGGGAAAATATCTGGGATATTTTCCTGGCGTTTAGGCTGATTTCGGTATACTGAACCGGAGGGGACGGATCCATGTTTAGGTAGTTAGGAGTGATGGTCAAGCATTTTGACCGCGACTTCGAAATCGTCTCGTTTTTCTGATCAACTTTCATGTAGAAAGTTTTTCGATCCGAGCTACGGTTTATTTTCTATGAATTTTCAAAGATTAAATGATTTTCTGGAATTTCTGGATTTAATTTAATTCGAAATATAAACAGTCCAAAACTTTTGTCACCTAACAGTGGGCTAGCCACTGAGGCTGATAGTGGGCCAGGGCTGCCTAGTCAGCAACCCAGTCAGCATTGACTAGGTCAATGTTTGACCAGCCAATCTGACAGGTGGGGCCAGGGTGTCAGTGACACAGATGTTAATTAGTCTATTTAATTTAGTTTAATTAGTGGAGGGGTCCCACTGTCAGTGCCAAAGGGGGTATTAGTGCTAATCTAAACGCTACAGTATGCTGGCCCACGTGTCAGCGACAGATTTAATCCGAACCGTTATTTAGCGGTGGGGCCCGCGGTCAGTGGCTATTAGCGCGGTGGTTAGCGCCTAACCACCTGACAGGTGGGGCCGGCCGGTGTTTTGAAAGCCGGCGCGCACGGTGGTGCACGCCGGCGACCAACCGAGCGGCGGTGACACGCCGCACTTGGCGCCTAGTGGACTAAACAGCCTCCCGCGAGCACCATTCGAACGAGGGGAGTGTACCGCATCGATCTGCGTGACTAGCGTGGGCTAGGGTAGCCGGCAACGACGACAACGGCGAGCTCCCGCGGCGGCCGGAGCTTGAGCTAGCCGGCAAACGAAGCTAGAGGGCACGGGGGGAGGGGAAAAAGGTCAAGGAGAACCGGGGCTCATAGCGGAGGTGGATGGCGAGCTCAGACGGGGTCGGGGGTTGCCGGAAAGCGACGAATCAATGACGATGGCGATGGCGGCCGTTGGGGAAGAAGAGGATGGATCCGGCGGGGCAGTACTCCCCGGCCCAACCCGAGTGGCGGAGCTGTCGTGGACGTCGGCGTCGGTCCTCCAGGGCGCCTCGGCTGGCTGTGGGGAGTCCAGCGGCCATGGCGGTGAGGTGGCGCGGCGGCGAGCCCGCCCGGACCAGAGAAAACAGAGAGGGGGGAGCTCGAGGGAGGAACGGGGTGAGCAGGGGGGCAGAGGGAGTGGGTGGAGTCGCCCTTATCTCCTCCCGTCGTCCTGGAGGCCGCACGCGTCGCAGAGCCGGCCGGCGAGGTGAGCTCATCCACGGCCAGAGCGACACGCGAGGGGGAGCAGGTAGAAGACGGAGAGGTGGGCTGGGCTTCAACTGTAGCATTGGGCCGGTAAGTGCATAGTAGTTTTCTTATTTTCTTTCTTTTATCTTTTCTATTTTCATTTTTACTTTCTGTTTTGCATTTCTTTTAGCACTAGTTGACGTTTTGTAAAATGTGTAGTTGGTCCCAAAAATTAATATGTATTATACCTCACTGCCACAAAAAGTTTGGGAGTGATTTGGATTTTATTTAAATGGAAATGATTTAATTTGGGGCTATTTGGCTACTATTCTAGATATTAGGGTCAATTAGGGAATTCAAATAATGTTGATTTTATTTTTATAATTGCTCTGGGAATATTTTTAATATTATGAACATTTTTATTCTACGGTTTGGATAACTTTTAATTTTGACTTTATTTTAAATTTGAATTGGAAGTTGGATTACTCTCTAATGCAATTTACTTAGGGTGATCATGATGACATGGCTAATTAATTAGCAAAATGGCAGGGTTAAGATCCGGGGATGTTACACTAAGGGATCGACGTGAATGTAGAGTAAAAAAAGTGATGTGACGAGTGTACAACCTCTTTGGCGTAGCCTTGTCGACCTCGGCATCATTGGGTTGGTCGTGGAGGATGGTGCGGCTGGTGTGACTGTCGGAGGTGGGTAAGAAGATCTGAGGCGTCTGGAGACGGCGCCGAGGGTACTGCTCCGCTGTGATGGACGGTTCCGTCGTTGGAGCAGCTCCAGTGAGGCGACGGCGAGGCTGAAGCAGGACAAGACAGACAATGTTAATCTGAAGTGGGATTCTAATAGCATCTGCAATAGATGATGTAAAATGCATCAGCAAATAGTGCTAGATGTAAAATGCATCAGCCGCGCCGCAGTTGCTCCAACAGATGATGTAAAAACTGTTGACTCTGAACTTAATGAAGAAACTGAATTGTACAGTCGAAACTGAATTTTACTGACGAAACTGAATTTACTGTCGAAACTGTTCGCACTAGTTGCAGAGCACTACAATAGAAGTTTAGGCCGCTCGAGCACTAGTAGCTCCCAGAGCAGTGATCTAAATCAGCAGCCGCTCGAGCAGTGAACGCGCTAGTAGAGAGCAGCTCGTGCAGCTGCAGCAGCAGCGCGAGCGAGAGCTAAAGCGACAACTCGTGTAGCTGCAGCAGGTCGTGTAGCAGCAGCAGCAGCAGCACGAGCGAGAGCAAGAGCAGAGCATAGCAGTAGCACGAACAAGAGCAAGAGTAGAGCAGCAACGCGACCAATAGCAAGAGCAGAGAAGCAGCGCGAGCGAGAGCCGGAGCAACAGCAACTCCTGCTGGTGTGGACGTCGCCGCCTAGGGAGCAACGCCATGGGGGAGAGACGCCATGGAGGAAGTGGCCGGCGACGTCGCCATCGATGGAGACGCGCCATGGTGGCTCGGGATCGAACATCGGCAGCCCCGTGAGATCGAATAAAAGAGAAAATGCAGCGATGAGTGTAGAACCTCCTTGGTGGCACCGAGTAGGCTTCAGCTTCGTCGGAGGAATTGGAGAGGGTGCTGCGGTTCCGGTGGGGCAGGTGAAGACGGTGCTGTGGGAATGGAGGTGGCGCGTTAGACGAGGCAAACATCGGGGCAACTCCTTGGAGGTGGAGGACGGGGTGGCTGAACCGGTGGGACGACGAGATCGATGACGGATCCTCATCCGGAGCGGTGGATGAGGGACGTCGAGCTGTTGCTGTGGACGATGTCGTCAGGGAAGAGGCTTCGGCTGGGCGGCGGTAGGGTGGCGGACGGAGGAGGGTGGGGTTTCGTGGGTTTTGCCAGCCTCGGTGTATGAATGGGGTAACACAGGGGAAGAGAGGGGGGAGCCATGGCTTAGGGGCGCGCTTGTCCGAAATTTGGGGTAAGTTACGAAAGTACCCCCCACCCATTTTATCCATGGGACGTCGAGGCGTTATTTCCGGCTGAAGGGTAGAAGGGGGATTTCGCGTGTTGGGCGGCGCGACCGATTTCGGATGAGGAGGGAGTTTTCGCGTGCGTTGAAATTTCGGGATAACAAGGCGCGGGTTGAAGAGGCGGGAGTTTCGCACCACAAGAGACAAAGAGATACTCTAGCTTGAAAATTTTGGGATAACAAGGCGCGGCTTCGAATTTTGGGAGAACAAGCTTAACGTGTACAAAAAAACAAGACAAAAGACAATTCGTACAAGACATGAGAGAGTCATGTCCCATTTTACAATATTACTACAAATGCCATTCAAAACCAACAACAAATAACTAACAAATTCGGTAGACCAAGCTTAGTGTGTACAATACCAAATCAATTCGCACTTCCCTCAACAACAAAAACAACAACAAATAAACAAATCAAAACACTCCCGCAAAAAAACAAATCAAAACACTGTTGTCTACCATATTGACTCAATTTGAATCAATTTTCCCTATTTGAATACAATTGTTGTCAAGTTATACCATCATTTAAATATTATCTTGATAACACAATACATGCATGTAGTAGTAATCCTATTTAAATATGAACTACATGTACCATACGATCTCCAATTCAAATATTTGTATCCATTTTATGTTGAATTCAAATCACAGTACATTTCATGCTCTAGCTAGACGTTCGGAATGATCTAAACCATGTTTTCATATGTATAATGTGTTTAACACGCACAATGCATGCCCCTCCCCACACACACAGCATTTAAATGTTAGCTGTGAAAGCCACACATTATCTCAAATTCGAATAGTTATGTCCATGCATGGATGCAATGTGGTCAAACGATGCCTGCCATCGGTGTCTCAAATTCAAATCAATTTTGGCTTGTTCGACATGTATATAGTATTGCATGTTCAATTCAAAACCACACACATATCTCCATTATATTCATGCATGCATGGGTTACAAACATCATGATCACTTATTCAAATATTTGAATCCACTTTTATATTGACTATCATCTATGTGAGTCTTTTACATCCACTCACACACTCCTCCTCTCTTTGTGGATATATACCACTAACTTTCCTATCGTGCATGCATATATATATGCACACACACTCCCCACTCAGCATCCTCTACATCGTGCACACACGTTCTTGTTCTCTAGGTCGGTCTCCCATGATCTCTCTAGGTCTCTCCATCTACCTCTTTCCCACACACACCAATCTATATACCCCTCTAGCTAGGTTTGCCTAGCTACCACACACAAATATGTACACATATGGTCCTACCCTCCTCTCACCATCCATGCCTCTCGCCCTAACTCTGAGGAACGCGCGCACTGTCGCCCCCTCTGTTGTTATCCATCTTGCACTCGCACACTGTCTCAAGCTAACTAACTAATAGGCCTCTCGCACCATCTCCTAGCTAGCTAGCTGCATCCCTCCTCCCACCCCCCCCCCCCCCACACACACACCTCTCCCTCTCTTTATCACTCTGGGAGTTCTTTATCTCTGACACATGCATGCATGTGCACAAATCGATTTCCCTCTATGTGTAGCCAGGTCTCTCTCGCTATTTTCCCACACAAACCGACCGATCTATATCTCTAGTTAGGTCTCCCCCTCTTTTCCCACGTACACACATCGACGGAACTATGATCTCTCTCGATAGGACCACCTACCACACACACATTAATTGTCCCTCCCATCTCATCATCCATGCCTGCCGCTTTAGCTATCAATCAGACGCGCGCGCCCACGCACATTCTCGTCCCCTCTCTTTAATTATCGATATCGCACATGTACTCCTTCCTTATCTTCGTCTACCTGGCCTCTCGCACCATCTTCAAGCACCCCCTCTGTCCTAGCGCTTGTACGCTCGTAGAGTTCTTCCCTCTATCTGTCTCTATCGATATCTGGCGTAAACGATATCCTTCCCCTCTCTTGTCGTATATCGCCCCCTGCACATACATATACTATGTATGTAGGCCTCTCTTTGACACAAATATATGTATAGAGGCATGTCGCACACACCATCTCTCTCTCTCTCTCTCTCTGACACACCCACTAGGTGGAGTACATGTACGAAGAGAAGAGGTGCACGCACGCACTCACTCCTTCCCTCATACAGACACACGGGTACACGGTGGAGCACATTTCTATAAGAAGAGGCAGTCCATGTGATTGATAATTTGACGCGTGTAGAAAGGCTTTTTAGATGATGTGGCACTAGTACTTCCGATACGTGCAAAGCAACCAAGTTGGATTTCCAATAGGATGGCACTACTTCGTACGAAACAAAATACGAGGAAGATCTTGTTTAGGGTGATGTCTCTCTTTTTCAGCCAATATATTTATGAATAAAATGATGTGGGGGGGGGACATCAATGAAGCCACGTGGCACATGTGGAGGTGTTGTTTGCCAGCTTCCTGTGTGGATTTGATCACACTGACGTGCCGATGATTCTTGAAGAACGTAGACACTTTTTTTAGGGTGGGTACACTTAGGTTACTGTAGACGCAAATCCGAAACACCTAGAACGTTGGATCAACATCAATGAACGGCTGATATCACGTCACACGTGAACGATTGAGAATTTCAAAACTAATTATAGAAATAGCCAGCAGCGGGCTCCTCTTTTTTTTGGTCGGAGAGGTTGCGGGTGTCTGTCTCCGCCACGATGTCCTCCGAGAGCGCGGGCCCACGTATGCGTCCGAGAAACGTATGCAAACCATCGGCCAAACTCCCACGCCTCCGCTCTAGTAAAAGAAAACTCCCTCGCTTCTCGCGCTGGAAAAAACACTGCCCTCGCCTTTCTAATGGGGATTTCTATCGACCGATCTCGTTAAGGAGTGAAAGCAAGTGTTACACTTTACATAGTACTATTAAGTTAGGCGGTTAACTTTACAGCCCGTTGCGTTCGCGTCGAACAACACACGGTCGGTCCGGCCCGCCGCTCACCGAAGGGGTGCGCATCGGCTTGGTGCGTCACTGACATGTGCAACCGCATGTGAGCAGTAGCACGAACAGACAGTCGGTCCGGCCCGCCGCTCGACACGCATCGGCTTGATACATCACTGACATGTACAACCGCATGTGAGGAGTAGCAAACGAACAGGCCAAGATCCCCAGCCTACTGCGCGCCAAAAGCCGGCCTTTTTAATAATTCTATAGATCGCACCAAGGAGCAGACCATGGCTATGGCTCCCTCAGTTGTGAACGCTCGCGTGGTAGTTTCATGTGTGGGGAGGGGCGTGGTGTGGCAGTTTTGTAAAATGCCATGGCATTTCTTTTTTTTACTGCTGTTTTCGTCCAATAACTGGCACCATCGGATGCAGATCTTACGGTTACTGGGGCGTTCGCCAGGAATAGCCTAGCAGCGAACTATTGACTTTTTTTTCACACGCATTACATCGACACATATCATCTCTCTCCCTCTTTCCCACGCACACACCTACGCTCACGAGTCTCTCAGGACTTCTCGCACACACCATCTCTAGCTCTGTAGGTCGATGCCACACACATACACTTATACTCTAGGTTTATGTGACGCCCCCGACTTAATCGTGCGCAAATCATACACGCAAATGCACACGATCAAGCCTAGGGACTCACTTGAAGATATCACAACACAACTCTAAACACAAAATAAAATAATTCAAGCTTTATATTACAAGCCAGGGGCCTCAAGGGCTCGAATACATAAGCTCGATGTCATACAAGCATTAGCGGAAGCATTATATATCTGAGTACAGATATAAAAGTAAAACAGATAGGCCTTAAGAAGGCGGGGCAAAATAAAACACTGATCGAAAAGGCATAGGCCTCCTGCCTGGGAGCCTCCTAAACTACTCCTGGTCGTCGACGGTCTCCACGTAGAAGTAAGCTCCACCGGTAGGTTGTAGTAGACGTCAACTGAGGCAGCTGGCTCCGGGGCTCCGTCATCTGGTCGCAGCAATCGGGTAGAGGGGGAAAAGGGGAAGCAAAGCAACCGTGAGTACTCATCCAAAGTACTCGCAAGACTGACATCAGAACTAGTCTAATTATGCATCATTATCAAAGGAAGGCTGTATATGTGGACTGGACTGCAGAAATGCCAGAATAGGGAGAAAGGCCTAGCCTATCGAAGACTAGCATCTTCAGCGGTCTTGCAGCATAAGAAGAGTGCAGATTAGTATCATATAATAAAGCAACAAGCATGTTGAATTGAAGCCTAGAGATCCTTCCTCGACTCCCTGCGAGAAAGCGATCCCGGAGCTTCCAATTAATTAAAATATCCAGTTCAAGTAGTAGTAGATCGGCATACAACACTGAGCGTCCTGTTACCGTGGACACGGCTATTTGAATAGATAATCTTCCCTGCAGGGGTGCACTACTGTTACCCAACACGCTCGATTAACTCCGGCCGGACACACTTTCCTGGGTCATGCTCGGCCTCGGCTGATCGACACACCGCAGCCCTACCTAGAGCTCAGCAGAGAGGTCCCCGCCGGTCTACATCCTAAGTGCTCAGGGGTCCTGGGCCCATCGCCCTTTGCACTCCGAGTCGTTGCGAGCAGGGCGATCCAGGCACCACCTCTGGGGTACCGACCCGGCCGTGCCGCAATGCTGAACTGGACGTCTGACAGAGCTTTCGGCTGATACATACGGCGCCGAGGGCCCCATTAAACCATTATCCCGCGTGGTGGTAGTGCGTATAGGCCAGTGGCCAACTCAGATCAATACCCAAATCCATTAGTGCATTATTAATTTAAGTGACGGCTGTCGGGACAAGTCCGGAGCTACCACCACAACCTGGGTGGTACCGCTGAACAGCCAGCCGCCACAGTAACTCTCGTGGGTGCTCTCCGGGCCCGCCCGACTTCCATGTGTATCTCTCGCAGGTACCCCTCGGGGTCGACCCGACTTTAACCAGTATCTATAGTAAAATTCAGGTAACTGTGTGTTCATAACATCAAGAAGGAATCTGAGGAATCACCCTCATTGGATTTCCCTCTCGATGTATCCGTCAAGGTGAACCCGGAGGAATCACCCTCGATGGTATTCACGCTTGCGGGGTTGCACGACATAAGCTTCATCGGAGGTGGTGAAAGAGGAATCACCCTCGTTAACCCACGACCAACTAGCTGTAACACAGAGGCAACACCAAGAGTGAGATAAGAGGTATCACCCTCGGCACTCGATATTAGCTCTGCATAGTCGAGCAACTTAGGGGGGGTTGTGTGGTGATGTGCTGGGCAGCCCGTCAATCTCATCGATCAGGGCAATGGTAACTAAGCGGGGCAATTAGGACAAGGAAGAAGGCCACAGATGGATTTCCATCCAACCTATACTAAGCATTTAGGATAGCAGGTAAAGTATAATTAGTAGTTTACAAAACCAGGCTATGCATCAGAATGGGATCAATCAAAAGCAGTGGGAAATTCTAATGCAAGCAGGAGGGAGAAAGAATAGGTGATATAGGAATGCTCAAGGGGGTTTTGCTTGCCTGGTTGCTTTGCCGGAAAAGGAGAGTTGTTGGAGATGAAGTAGTCCTCAGGGGCTACGTCGGTGCCGGAATCTACCGGAGAGAAGAGGGGGAAGAAACAGATAAATACACAGCATATAAATGCAACACAGAGTACGACATGCTAAAATGCAGTGCAGAGGTGACCTAATGCATCTCTAAACCATTTTAGTTATTTTAGGATTTAAGTTGGAATTATTAACCGGTATGTATGCACTATTCATCTACCGGAAACAGACGGAAAGTTGCGGGTTCTCCTACGTAGAGGGCCCCGACATGAAAACAGATAGCACGATTGGATTCGTGGGATTTTTCTGAGCAACTTTCATGTAGGAAGTTTTCCCATCCGAGCTATGGTTTATTTTCTACGAATTAAACAAGTTTTAACAATATTCTGGAATTATTTAAGTTAACAGAAATAGCCAGAAATGGAATATGACGTCACGATGATGTCATCACTGCATCAGCAGTCAACTAACTGGTCAAACTGGCAGGTGGGACCCACCTGTCAGCCACAGTGAGGTTAACAGAGATTTAATTTAAACTAACAGAGAAGCTGGCTAGTGGGCCCGGCCTGTCAGTGGCAAATTAATCTAACATATTTAACTAATTAACTGCAGCAATAATTAAATCAACCCGCACGTCAGCGTCAGGGGGGGGACAGTAACCCGCGTTGACCGTGGTCAACGCGGTCAAACGAGCGCTGGGGGACCACTCGCAGCGTCCCAGGGTGGGCCCCACGCCATGCCAGCTCAGCGGTGTCGCCGGAGAAGCTCCGGCGAGCGCTCCAGCGGCGGTCGAATGCCGGCGGGCTTCGGATCTTCGCTACAGCGGGCCATATCGCGTGATTCTTGCGGCGTTCGAACGAGGGCGAAGCGGCGCATTTAAAGGAGCTAACGCGCGGGCTCGGGGGCGATCGGAGGTGGCCGGACGGCGACTGCAGGCGGCGGCCGGAGCTCGGCATTCGCGAAGGAGTAGCTACGGGGAGAAACGCGGCTCGGGAAGATGAACTGAGGGAGGCGGGGCTCACCGAGCGGCGCACGACTGGCCGTCGACAGGTTAGTAGCCGCAGGGGTCGACGGAGATCGCCGGAGTTGCCGCGGCGGTCGGAGAAGAGGAAGAGGGAGTCCCGGCGGCTGCAGCAGGTCCTGGCTCGTGCTGAGGGCGCCAGCCGAAGGGGAAGAGGCCGGCTAAGCTAGCGGGCGCAGTCAGCGGGCGCGGGGCCGCCGGTGGCCGGGGAATCGACGGAGGTGCGGCGGCGACAGCGCTCGACAGAGGGGAGGAGAGGCGAGCGCGAGCGAGAGAGAGGAGAGGGGAGAATGGAGTGAGCGTCCAGGGGAGAGGGAGGAGCCCTGAGCTTATCCAGGGGCTCACCTGCCCCGGCGCCGTGGCGGCCAGCGACCGGAGCAGCGAGCTCCTGGCCATGGCGACACCGACAGCGAGGCGGGAGCAGGTGGGGAATGACGGTTGGGCTGGGCCGGCTTGGGCCGCAGGCCAGGTAAGTGTCTACCCACTTTTCCATTTTCGGTTTCTCTTTTTATTTATTAAACAGAGAGAGGAAATGAATATTTGGGGCCACACAAGAGCTGAGAAAAATTGTGGGACTTTGCCTATTAAATTGTTTGCATTTTTAGGCACTGCCACAAATATTTTGGGAGTAAGATGAATCCATTTGGAATTTTCATAAATGAAATTGCATTTTAAATTGCTGAAATAGCACTGTTTTAAATGCTAGGGTCAACTTGGGAATTTTAACAGTGTTGGTTTTATTTTTATAATTGCTTTGAGAATTTTTGCAATATTATGAACATTTTTATTCTACTGTTTGGATAGCTTTTAATTTTGACTTCATTTTAAATTAGAATTTGAAGTTGGATTGTTCTCTAATTGTTTTTATAAGGCTTAATGATGTTGACTTGGCATGACTAATTAGCATAACTACTGTTTAGTAATCTGGGGATGTCACAGTTTAGTACGTCATACACAAAGAGAAGAGGTGCATGCACGCACTCGTCCTCTCTCACACACGCATCTGTAGCTACGAATCGTAGTGTTCTCAACCATCCGATTCGCTCTATCAAAGGTTCACGTCGCTCCTTGGCCTTCAGATTCAAAGGTTCAAAACGCGGAGGCTCAGCTGGAGGCGCGAGGTTTTGCTTAATGTGGGTACCACACATGGCACCAACACGACACGAGATTGGTCTGCCTGGTGCGCAGTCGGGTGAGTACTACTAGTACTACTTTGATGTGTCGCGTCAACTCGCAGAAGTATGCAACACTTCCTTAACAAACAAACATATAAGCAGCTTATATTTAGGTTTATTTCTTACCCAAAAGATCTTATATCCAACAGACACAAAATATCCCTTAGACTGTTGGGAATTACTTCAACTGCTGATGAGATGTTGAAGGCATTGTGGAATCATTTAGGAGGTGAGCTTGTCAATCCGAATGTGGAGGGACACCATCCTCGATGACCCATCCACGGCCAGCAGCTTGGGCGGCACTATCAAGAAGGTCAGCTCCTCCACGGCGACGGCGCCGGGCTCCTTGTTGCTTGTCACCTCGATATCCACCTTGACGGCGTCGGTCCTGCCGTTGGGCGCCCCCGGCAGCCCGTTCGCTGATACGTCTCCAACGTATCTATAATTTTTGATTGTTCCATGCTATTATAGTATCAATCTTGGATGTTTTATATACACTTACAAGCAATTATATATCATTTTTTGGGACTAACCTATTAACTTAGTGCCCAGTGCTAGTTGCTGTTTTTTTTGCCAGTTTTTGGTTTTTCATAATATCGGTACCAAACGAAGTCCAAATGCCACGAAACTTTTTGGAGATTTTTTTCTGGACATAAGAGACACTAGAAGCTTCGGGAGAGGGCCAGAAGACAGAGGAGGTGGCCACGAGCCACCAGGGCGCACCAGGCGCGCCCCAGGGGGGTGGCGCGCCCTGGTGCCTCGTGGGCCCACCTCTGCTCCGTTTGACCTAATTCCACCTCTATAAATACTCTAAAATTGGGAAACCAACAAGAGAGTCCACGAAATACTTATTCCGCTGCCGCAAGTTCCTGTTCTCGAGAGATCCCATCTGGAGGCCTTTTCCGGCACTCTGCCGGAGGGGGATTCGATCACGGAGGGGCTCTACATCAACCTTGCTTCCCTTCCGATGATGCGTGAGTAGTTTACCACAGACCTTCGGGTCCATAGTTAGTAGCTAGATGGCTTCTTCTCTCTTTTTGATCTTCAATACAATGTTCTCCTCGATGTTCTTGGAGTTCTATCCGATGTAATCACTTTTTGCGGTGTGCTTGTTGGGATCCAATGAATTGTGAGTTTCTGATCAGATTATCCATGAATATTATTAGAGTTTTCTCTGAACTCTTTTATGCATGATTGTTATAGCTTTGTATTTCTCTCCGATCTATTGATTTGGTTTGGCCAACTAGATTGATTTATATTGCCATGGGAAGAGGTGCTTTGTAATGGGTTCGGTCTTGCGGCGCTCAATCCCAGTGACAGAAAGGGACATGACACGTATGTATCATTGTTATTAAGGGTAAAAAGATGGGGTTTATTCATGCATGAGTTTATTTTGTCTACATCATGTCATCTTGCTTAAGGTGTTACTCCGTTCTTTATGAACTTAATACTCTAGATGCATGCTGGATAGCGGTCGATGTGTGGAGTAATAGTAGAAGATGCAGAATCATTTCGGTCTACTTGTCTCGGACGTGATGCCTATATACATCATCATTGCCTTGGATATCTTCATTATTATTTGCTTTTCTATCAATTGCCAAACAGTAATTTGTTCACCCACCGTATGCTATTTTTAAGAGAGAAGCCTCTAGTGAAAACTATGGCCCCTGATACGTCTCCAATGTATCTATAATTTTTAATTGTTCCATGCTGTCATATTATCAATCTTGGATGTTTTTATATGCATTTACAGCAATTATATATCATTTTTGGAGACTAACCTATTAACTTAGTGCCCAGTGCCAGTTGCTGTTTTCTGTCTTGTTTTTGTTTTACGGAAAATCAATACCAAACGAAGTCCAAATGCCACGAAACTTTTTGGAGATTTTTTCTGGACAAGATGAACACTAGAAGCTTCGGGAGAAGACCAGACGCCAGAGGAGGTGGCCACGAGCCACCAGGGCGCGCCTGGAGAGGGGGGGGGGGCAGGCGCGCCCTGGTGCCTCGTGGGCCCACCTCAGCTCCATTTGACCTAATTCCACCACTATAATTCAGGAAAAAACAGAAACCCTCACGGGAGTCCACGAAATACTTTTTCCACCACCGCAAGTTTCTGTTCCAGAGAGATCCCATCTGGAGGCCTTCTCCGGTACTCCGCCGGAGGGGGAATCGATCACGGCGGGGCTCTACATCAACCTTGCTGCCCTTCCGATGATGCGTGAGTAGTTTACCACAGACCTTCGGGTCCATAGTTAGTAGCTAGATGGCTTCTTCTCTCTTTTTGATCTTCAATACAATGTTCTCCTCGATGTTCTTGGAGTTCTATCCGATGTAATCACTTTTTGCGGTGTGTTTGTTGGGATCCGATGAATTGTGAGTTTATGATCAGATTATCCATGAATATTATTTGAGTCTTCTCTGATCTCTTTTATGCATGATTATTATAGCTTCATATTTCTTCTCCGATCTATTGATTTGGTTTGGCCAACTAGATTGATTTATCTTGCCATGGGAAGAGGTGCTTTGTAATGGGTTCGATCTTGCGGCGCTCAATCCCAGTGACAGAAAGGGACATGACACGTATGTATCATTGCTATTAAAGGTCAAAAGATGGGGTTTATTCATACGTGAGTTTATCTTGTCTACATCATGTCATCGTTCTTAAGGCGTTACTCCGTTCTTTATGGACTTAATACACTAGATGCATGCTGGATAGCGATCGATGTGTGGAGTAATAGTAGTAGATGCGGGCAGGAGTCGGTCTACTTGTCTCGGGCGTGCTGCCTATATACATGATCATTGCCTTGGATATCGTCATGATTATTTGCTTTTCTATCAATTGCCCAACAGTAATTTGTCTACCCACCGTATGCTATTTTCTCGAGAGAAGCCTCTAGTGAAAACTATGGCCCCCGGGTCTATCTAAATCATATTACTAAAACCCTAAAAATATTGCTGCCATTTCTTTTATTTATTTTATTTTGTATTTTTGTTTCAATCTATCTATCTATCACATACAATTTAATCTTGCAATTGACCGCCGAGGGATTGACAACCCCTCGTTTGCGTTGGGTGCAAGGATTTGTTGTTTGTGTGCAGGTGCTGCTAACGAGGTGTTGCGTGATTCTCCTACTGGTTCGATAACCTTGGTTTCATAACTAAGGGAAATACTTATCTCTACTGTGCTGCATCATCCCTTCCTCTTCGGGGAAAATACCAACGCAAGCTATAAGTAGCAGGAAGAATTTCTGGCACCGTTGCCGGGGAGACATCATCAACATCTATCAAGTACCTTTGCATAAAATCTCATGTCCTTGCATTTACTTTATTTGCCATTTGCCTCTCGTTTTCATCTCCCCCACTTCTAAAACATTTTTATAAAAATACAAAAATATTTTCCGTTTGCCTTTTTCTTGTTTGCTTGTTTGCTTGCTTGTTATCTTGTTTGCGTAGTCACGATGTCTCAAGAAAATACAAAATTGTGTGATTTTTCCAATACTAATAATAATGATTTTATTAGTACTCCAATTGCTCCTCCCACCGCTAGTGCGGAGACTTGTGATATTAATGCCGCTTTGCTAAATCTTGTTATGAAAGAACAACTTTCTGGTAGTCCTAATGAAAATGATGCATCCCATCTAAACACTTTCGTAGAATTGTGTGACATGCAAAAGAAAAAAGATGTGGATAATGATATTGTGAAATTAAAATTATTCCCATTCTCATTGCGGGATCATGAAAAAAATTTGGTTTTCATCTTTACCACGAAATAGTATCGATTCTTGGGATAGGTGTAAAGATGCTTTTATTACTAAGTATTTTCCTCCCGCGAAAATTATTTCTCTTAGAAATCAAATTATGAATTTCAAGCAACTTGATCATGAACATGTTGCCCAATCTTCGGAGAGGATGAAATTAATGATAAGAAATTGCCCTACTCATGGTTTAAATTTATGGATGATAATACAAAAAAATTATGCGGGATTGAATTTTGTTTCTAGAAATCTTTTAGATTCCGCCGCGGGTGGTACTTTTATGGAAATTACTTTGGGGGAAGCGACTAAATTGCTTGATAATATTATGGCAAATTATTCACAATGGCATACTGAAAGAACTCCAACTAGTAAAACAGTGAATTCTATTGAAGAAATTAGTACTTTGAGTGATAAAGTTGATGCGCTTATGAAATTGGTTGCTAGTAAAAGTACTCGTGTTGATCCTAATGATGTGCCATTGTCCACTTTGATTGAGCAAAATAATGATCCCGTAGATGTGAATTTTGTCTCGCGAAACAATTTCAATAATAATGCTTATAGAGGTAATTTCAATGCTAGGCCGTTTCCTGGAAATTCATCTAATAATTATGGCAATCCGTATGGTAATTCCTATAATAATAATAATAGGATGCCCTCTGATCTTGAAAGTAATATTAAAGAATTTATTAATGCTCAAAAAGTTTTCAACACTATGATAGAAGAAAAATTGAGTAAACTTGATGATATGTCTAGGAGCATTGATAGAATTATTCATGATGTGGAAAATCTTAAGACTAAAATTTTGCCACCCAAAATTGATATTAGTGAATCAATTAAAGCTTTATATGTCTCCATGGATGAGAGTAAGAAAAGAACCGCCATGCTAAAAGCTAAACGAGAATTTTTAGAAAAAGTGATTCCTCCCGGTTTTTATCGTAGTAATGATGAGGATATTAAAATAATTGTTGTTTCATCTATTGATTCTTTGTTTAGCAATATAAAACTTGATGAAAAGGGGACTGAAGAAGAGTCAACTTTAGCTAGTAGGCGTTCCCACAATTCGGAGGGTGAAAATCTTAATGAAAAAATTGCTAAAAGTGGGTTTGCAGAGGCAAAAACTTTAAATAGCGATGTGCCCACTCTCTTGGATTACAAAGATTTTAATTATGATAATTTTTCTTTGATTGAGTGCATTTCTTTGTTACAATCCATGTTAAATTCACCCAACGCTTATGAGCAAAACAAGGCTTTTACTAAACACATCGTAGAAGCAATGATGAAAGCGTTAGAAGAAAAGTTAGAACTAGAAATTTCAATTCCTAGAAAATTATATAATGAATGGGAACCCACCATTAAAGTTAAAATTAAAAATTATGAGTGCAATGCTTTATGTGATTTGGGTGCTAGCGTTTCCACTATTCCAAAATCTCTATGTGATGTGCTAGGTTTCACCAATATAGATGAATGTTCTCTTAATTTGCACTTGGCGGATTCTACTATTAAAAAACCAATGGGTAGAATTAATGATGTTCTTATTCTTGCAAATAGAAATTATGTGCCCGTTGATTTTATTGTACTTGACATTGAATGCAATTCTTCTTGCCCCATAATACTTGGTAGACCGTTCTTACGAACTATAGGTGCCGTTATTGACATGAAAGAAGGGAATATAAAATTTCAGTTTCCACTAAAAAAGGGTATGGAACATTTCCCTAGGAATAAAATTAAAGCACCATATGAATCCATCATGAGGGCCACTTATGGAATCAACTTGACAGATGACAACACTTGAAACTATGCATTATGCCTAGCTAGGGGCATAAAACAATAGCGCTTGTTGGGAGGCAACCCAATGAATAAAATAAATTTTTTCTGTTATTGTGTGTTTTCACATTTATGTTACTGTTATGATTGTGTTTTTGTGTTTTTAATTAGTGTTTGTGCCAAGTAATACCTTTAGGATGATTTGGAAGATAATATAATTGATACTGTTTGGAAAACAGAAAGTTTTGCGTCCAGTGCCCGAATTTTGTTTATGTACTGGAGCATAAGAAAAATCTGAAATTTTTACACAGTATTGGTATATGAATTTCCCACGTTTTCCTAATTTTTCAGAATTTTAGGAGTTACGGAAATATGACATTTAAATAGATTTCTACAGACTATTTTGTTTTTGACAGATTCTGTTTTTGATGCACTACTTGCTTGTTTTGATGAATCTATGGATTGTATCGGGGGTTATAAGCCATGGTGAAGTTAGAGTACAGTAGGTATAATGCAAAAATAAAATATGAATGGGTTTGCAACAGTACTTAGAGTAGTGATTTATATTGTTATGCTAACGGATCTCACGAAGGTTTTGTTGAGTTTTGTGTGATTGAAGTTTTCAAGTTTTGGGTGAGGTCATGATGGATGAAGGAATAAGGAGTAGTAAAATCCTAAGCTTGGGGATGCCTGAGGCACCCCAAGGTAATATTCAAGGAAGACTCAAGCATCTAAGCTTGGGGATGCCCCGGAAGGCATCCCCTCTTTCTTCTACCAACCATCGGTAATTTTACTTGGAGCTATATTTTTATTCGTCACATGATATGTGTTTTGCTTGGAGCGTCTTGTATTATATGAGTCTTTGCTTTGTTTGCTTTTTAGTTTGTCACAATCATCTTTGCTGAACACACCTATCTTGAGAGAGCCACACGTTTATCATCATTTGTTAGAATACTCTATGTGCTTCACTTAAATTTTTTGAGCTAGGCAGTTGCTCTAGTGCTTCACTTAAATCTTTTTTAGCACGGTGGTGGCTATATTTTGAAGAAATAAACTCTGTTTCTTCACTTATATTATTTTGAGAGTTGATTGAAATTTTGAAGAAATAAACTCTCTTGCTTCACTTATATTATTTTGAGAGTTGACAAGATTAAAATTTTGAAGAAATGAATTCTCATGCTTCACTTATATTATTTTGAGAGTTGATTAAAACTTTGAAGAAATAAATTCTCATGCTTCACTTATATTATTTTGAGAATTGATAAGATTGAAATTTTGAAGAAATATTTGCACTATCAGGCTTCACTTAAATCTTTTTGAGAGTTGATAATAGTAACGGTACTTTGCACAAGATATGAATTTGGTCCCAAAAGTGATGAATATTCAAGAGGGATATAATAAAAACTTTCATATAGATCATTGGATATGACAAGTGTGATTCCTTGCAATAGTTTTGCGATATGGAAATGATAATATGTGAGTCATATTAGTGAGTAATTGTGATTTAGTAAGAATATTAGTGTTAAGGTTTGTGATTCCCTATGCATGCACGTTAAGTCAATAGTTATGCAAAGAAATTATATCCTACTTATGGTGCATTATTCGGTGTTAGTTATGTTCAATGCATGTTTATGACCGTTTTCGTTTTTTGGTTGGTTGCTTCTCAATCTATTTGCTAGCCTTCATTTGTACTAAGCGGAAATACTGCTTGTGCATCCAAAATCCTTAAACCCAAGTTGTGCCAAATGAGTCCACTATATCTACCTATATGCGGTATTTCAATGCCGTTCCAAGTAAATTTGCGTGTGCCAACTCTAATTTTCAAAATAATTTTTCCGTTTTGTGTGCCCGTACCGCTCATGAAGCGGCAGGGGGTGGCCATTATTTTCCATGCTAGGTGTGTTATTCTCACGATGAGTGTTTATTCACTTGTCATTGCACGAGAGGATGGTTGGTAATAGGGATGCCCAGTCCCACAATGAAATCAAAAATTAATAACAACAAAATTCCTTGGAAAGTGTTGGTTTGGAGGGCACCCGTGGATACGGCTAGCCATGGATTGTGAAAGAAAGGTGGAAAGGAAATAAACTTTATTTTCTGTTTGGAAACCGCCTATGATGTGTCTAGCATGGAAAATAATGGGAATTCTCGGTCGTTTTCATTGACAGGAAAAGCATGCCTCTCAAAATATTTTATCTCTTTAATTTCAGCCTTGAGCTCTGGCACATTTGACAAATCTCTGCTTCCCTCTGCGAAGGGCCTATCTATTTACTTTTATGCAATTTTTATTTTTACTTGAGTCTCCATCATCTCTTATAAAGCACCAACTAGAGAGCACTATTGTCATACTTGTGCATTGGATGTAGCTAATATTTGAGTGTGTTTCATGAATGGATCAATGATTGAGCATAATGGGCTAGGGATAACTTTCTTTAGCGTTGATATTTTGAAAGACATGGTTGCTTGTTAGCATGCTTGAGTATTTATATCTTCATGTCAAATTATAGACTATTGCTTTGAATCATTCAAGTCCAATGTCCATGCTACAAAAGAAAAGAATATGTGATGAATATGATAGGCAGCATTCCACATCAAAAATTCTGTTTTTATCATTTACCTACTCGAGGACAAGCAGGAATTAAGCTTGGGGATGCTGATACGTCTCCAACGTATCTATAATTTTTGATTGTTCCATGCTGTTATATTATCAATCTTGGATATTTTTATATGCATTTACAGCAATTATATATCATTTTTGGAGACTAACCTATTAACTTAGCGCCAGTGCCAGTTGTTGTTTTCTGTCCTGTTTTTGTTTTACAAAAAATCAATACCAAACGAAGTCCAAATGCCACGAAACTTTTTGGAGATTTTTTTCTAGACAAGATAAACACTAGAAGCTTCGGGAGAAGACCAGACGCCAGAGGAGGTGGCCACGAGCCACCAGGGCGCGCCTGGGGGGGGGGGGCAGGCGCGCCCTGGTGCCTCGTGGGCCCACCTCAGCTCCGTTTGACCTAATTCCACCACTATAAATTCAGGAAAAATCAGAAACCCTCAGGGGAGTCCACGAAATACTTTTTCCGCCGCCGCAATTTTCTGTTCCAGAGAGATCCCATCTGGAGGCCTTCTCCGGTACTCCGCCGGAGGGGGAATCGATCACGGAGGGGCTCAACATCAATCTTGCTGCCCTTCCGATGATGCGTGAGTAGTTTACCATAGACCTTCGGGTCTATAGTTAGTAGCTAGATGGCTTCTTCTCTCTTTTTGATCTTCAATACAATGTTCTCCTCGATGTTCTTGGAGTTCTATCCGATGTAATCACTTTTTGCGGTGTGTTTGTTGGGATCCGATGAATTGTGAGTTTATGATCAGATTATCCATGAATATTATTTGAGTCTTCTCTGATCTCTTTTATGCATGATTATTATAGCTTCGTATTTCTTCTCCGATCTATTGATTTGGCTTGGCCAACTAGATTGATTTATCTTGCCATGGGAAGAGGTGCTTTGTAATGGGTTCGATATTGTGGTGCTCAATCCTAGTGACAGAAAGGGACATGACACGTATGTATCATTGCTATTAAGGGTAAAAAGATGGGGTTTATTCATACGTGTGTTTATCTTGTCTACATCATGTCATCGTTCTTAAGGCGTTACTCCGTTCTTTATGGACTTAATACACTAGATGCATGCTGGATAGCGGTCGATGTGTGGAGTACTAGTAGTAGATGCAGGCAGGAGTCGGTCTACTTGTCTCGGACGTGATGCCTATATACATGATCATTGCCTTGGATATCGTCATGATTATTTGCTTTTCTATCAATTGCCCAACAGTAATTTGTCTACCCACCGTATGCTATTTTCTCGAGAGAAGCCTCTAGTGAAAACTATGGCCCCCGGGTCTATCTAAATCATATTACTAAAACCCTAAAAATATTGCTGCCATTTTCTTTTATTTATTTTATTTTGTATTTTTGTTTCAATCTATCTATCTATCACGTACAATTTAATCTTGCAATTGACCGCCGAGGGATTGACAACCCCTCGTTTGCGTTGGGTGCAAGGATTTGTTGTTTGTGTGCAGGTGCTGCTAACGAGGTGTTGCGTGATTCTCCTACTGGTTCGATAACCTTGGTTTCATAACTGAGGGAAATACTTATCTCTACTGTGCTGCATCATCCCTTCCTCTTCGGGGAAAATACCAACGCAAGCTACAAGTAGCAGCCCCCGGGTCTACCTTAATCATATATTAAAAATCCTAAAAATACCTTGCTGCAATTTTACTTTATTTATTTTATTTTGTATTTTTGTTTGATCTATCTATCTATCACCATACAATTTAATCTTGCAATTAACCGCCAAGGGATTGACAACCCCTTGTTCGCGTTGGGTGCGAGGATTTGTTATTTTGTGTGCAGGTGCTGCTAACGAGTTGTTGCATGATTCTCCTACTGGATTGATAACCTTGGTTTCATAACTAAGGGAAATACTTATCTCTACTGTACTGCATCATCTCCTCCTCTTCGGGGAAATCCAAATGCAGCTCACAAGTAGCACGCGGCACGGCCTCCTTGGGGTCCTGTTCATCTAGCGCCAACCGCCTACACGGCCGAGGTCCTGTTCATCCAACCCCCACCGGCTGGGGTGGGGCGTACGAGCGGGCGGCAGCAACGGGAACTGTTCATCCACAGCCAACCAACCGACTCGATCGATGCATCTCGACTCGTGTCTACGTGTATCGCGCGCACGGCAGCAACGGGCACTGTTCATCAAGAGGCAACCCAACCAGCTACGTCTCACACACGGGGGCTCAATGCAACGCATCGATCGATCGGCTTCAGTAAGCAGCATGCAGCAGCGATCGATGGCTCGGGTTCAGTTAGCAGCGAAGGAATCGCTCGGGTTCAGTTAGCAGTGAAGGAATCGCTCGGGTTCAGTTAGCAGAGAAGGGATCGATCGATCGGCTTCAGTACGTAGTGAGATCGATCGCTCGTCTTCAGTACGTAGCTGGCTAGTGCGATCGCTCGGGTTCAGTAAGCGAACGCCTTGCTCGGGTTCAGTTAGCGAATGCCTCGCACACACGTGCGTACGAGAGAAACGCGCAAACCACACTGCATCACTCGGCCCCGACCACCCACCGTAACCGGGAACTCCCCGAAAATTTCCTCGCCCTCACTTCTACCATGAGTTTTTATGTCATGGACGGCCCAAAGAATGTCATGCGTGTGCGTCTCCGGCCCGCCCAGGACGAAAATCCCATTTTCTGTCATAATTTGTTGTCATAGAAGTAGGAGCCCACCACATCTATGATGATACGTGTTTTTGTCACAATTATTGTCATAGAAGTGTCACAACCATGACAGAAAAAGTTTTCGTTCGGGCCATAATGTCACAGATGTGTCTTCTTTTTTTCTAGTGAAATCACTTCACATACTTACTTTACTTTTCTTGCATTTAATTGGCATTTGCATTTTACATATTCTAAGGATAAATTGCCCAACTTTTATGCATACTTAACCATCTTTAGCACATTTTAACTATATTTGTTGTCTTAACGTAGAATTGCACTGAAAAGCAACTAGAATCTCATGACGAGAGAATTCATGAACAAAAACATATTTCTATATTTTATAATGATCCCTGCAATGGCACACTTTTTGGACCAAAAAAGGCACATGCCAGGGGTGGGCCCGAGCTTCATCTCTTTCTGAGAGGTAGTTTTGATTTTTCATGATTTTTTCCGCGGCTGACCAGAGAACTCTAAGTTCTCCTTGAGGGCAGATTCTACTGATCCACCACCTTTGCAGTGGGAATTTAGCGTCAACGTCGTTACAAACATTGAGACAACATGGGGAGCATCATCATCCACACTATCTCCCCATCTCACATTGGTAAAAAAAACGAGCATTAGAAGTGGGCCCCGAAAGCGGTTGTGTCCCCAAGTTACAAAGCTGCCTGTAATAACCTAGTTGTTGGCGATTATTTGTGTGGTTAAAAATAGCGGAGGGAACCGCCTGTAGTAGTAACAGTTGGAAGCAATTGGAACTTTCA
The DNA here is from genome assembly GCA_039707655.1 of Elymus sibiricus. Taxonomy (NCBI): domain Eukaryota; kingdom Viridiplantae; phylum Streptophyta; class Magnoliopsida; order Poales; family Poaceae; genus Elymus; species Elymus sibiricus. The sequence goes on along the minus strand of CM077666.1, from coordinate 127,433,471 downwards.
AACCGCCTGCTGCTAGGAAGTACTCAAGGAGGTTTTGTAGGTAGAACCGCCCGTGGTATTCCACCACCATTCCTCACCCCACGCACGTATATCTTAGATCTAGCGTTGCAAAGCCTCTCTGCCACTGGCATGTGGCTGTTATGGAGCTTGCAACCCGCGCCTCGTTGTGTTGCATCACCATGGTGCGTCGTCGCGCGTCGTGGCTCCACCTTGTTCCAAAGGTCTAATGCTTCCCCCATTCTTTCCCATTTTCAAATGATTTGTTGAGGGGCCACCTTGGAGGAGCAGATCAGAGTGGGGATGCGAGGTGGGTTCCATAGGAGAGGGATATGGCAGGAAGCAGAGGGGTCGGGCCACTACAAGAAAAAGACACATCCGTGACATTTTGGTCCGAACAAAAAAAACTGCCATGGAAGTGACACTTCCATTACGATAATAGAGACAAAAACACACATCATCATGGATGTGGTAGGCACCTACTTCTATGACAAAAAATAGGATTTTCTTCCTGGTAGGGCTGGCAGCGCACCTGCATGACGTTCTTTGGGACTTCCATGACGTAAAAAAGTTGTGGTAGAAGTGAGGGCAAGAATTTTTTGGAGATTTCTCCGCCTCGGACTGTATATGGTGGGTGATTGGGAGGGGTGTTTTGTGCGTTCTCTCGTACACGCGCGTGTGCGAGCAAGCCCTTCATATTAGTAAACCCGTGCGAGCCCTCGCATTACTTAACCCGAGCGATCAATGCAAGACTCGATCGATCGATCGTTGCTCGTGTGCGTATGTAGTTTGTTGTCTCAATCGATCGATACGAGTCTCACTCTACCCTATAGCTATGCACGTGTGGTGCGAGAAGCCTTCATATATGTGAGTCGTTGCAATCGTGCATTGTAGTGTAGGAGGTCCCAATCGATCGATGCGCGTATGTTTACTCGCTCTCGCTCACGATGATGCCCCCATTCTTTGTATGCATGGGTGTGTAGTTGCAATAAGCCCTCGTGCGCGATACATAGAGTCGAAACCAGCTGGTTGTTGCATCGAGCCCCCCTCCCCGCGCACGATACGTAGGGTTGTCCCAGTCGGTTGCCTCTCGATGTACAGTCCCCGTTGCCGTCGCTTGCGAGTACGCCCCACCCCAGCCGATGGAGGGTTGATGAATAGGACCCCGTTGCGGTCGTAGGTGGTTGACGCTGGATGAGCAGGACCTCGTGGAGGCCGTTAGGCGGTACGCCCACCCCAGCCGGTGGCGGTGGGGGTTCGATGGACAGGACTCCATTGCAGATGTAGGCGGTTGCTGCTCGATGAACACAACCCCGTGGAGGCCGTTCTCCGGTACACCACACCCCAGCCAGTATATAAGTTGTTAAAATCTTTGTGTGGCATGAAACAAGCACCTAAGCAATGGTATGAGAAGTTTGACCGAACTCTAATTTCTGCATGCTTTGTCATCAATGAGGCTGATAGGTGTGTTTATTATCGCCGTGGTGGGGGCAAAAGTGTTATATTATGTATGTGGATGACATATTGATTTTTGGTACAAACATTGTAGTTAATGATAAGGTCAAGTCTTTTCTATCAAAAAGTGTTGATATGAAAGATCTGGGAGAAGCTGATGTAGTTATAAACATCAAGGTGATTAAGGATGAGAGTGGGATTACTTTTAATGCAATCTCACTATGTTGAGAAGGTCTTAAGCCGGTTTGTCTTTATAAATAGCAAACCTTCTCCAACACCTTATGATCCCGGTGTGACACTTTGAAAGAACACGAAAGAAATGAGTGACCAAGTAAGATATTCTCAAATTATCGGTTTACTCATGTACTTAGCTACTGCAACAAGGCTAGATGTCTCTTTTGTTGTGAGCAAACTGAGAAGGTTCATGTCAAACCTGGGTGATGATCATTGGCATGCACTTGATAGGGTCTTGCACTATCTGAGAGGTACAATGAGTTATGTAATTAACTACTAAGGACATCCTACTATTCTTGAAGGATATATTGATTGGAACTGGATTTCTGATGTTGATGTGCTATATGACACAAGTGGGTATGTATTTACTCATGGAGGTGGCATAGTATCATGGAGATCTTGTAAGCAGACCATTTGGCAAGGTCAACCAAGGATGCAGAACTTACTGCTATAGACACAACCACTGTTGAAGCAGAGTGGCCGCGTGAGCTCTGGCGGACTTGCCTATGGTTGAATAACCACTACCGGCTATTCTTATGAATTGTGACAATCAAACAGTTACTGTCAAAGTAAACAATTCTAAGAATAATGTGAAGTCATCAAGACACGTGAAGAGACGTTTGAAGTCTGTCGGGAAATTGAGAAACTCCAGAGTAATAACTGTTACGTATGTTCAAACAGACAAAAACCTGACATATCTCTTTATGAAGGGACTATCACAAAATGTGATAATGCATCGAGAGAGATGGGTATGCGACTCATATGTGTTACACCAAAGTAGTAACGCAACCTTTGCGATTGGAGATCCCATGAATTAGAACCTTGGAAGAACAAGCTATCGGTTGACAGAGGAGATTAATATGTAACCCTCTCTGGGTGAAGATGCAAACTCTCAGAACTATGAGGCAGGTTGGCAACATGTACTAATGTGTTTTTATTGGATATATGTTGCAAAGATGTTATCCTACAGAGCATTCTTGAAAGAAAAGAAAAGACCTATATGAGTCTCGACTATTAAACGTCGCAGTCTATCAGACTTGTGTATTCTGTAGTAAGCTCACAAAGAGACCAGGGAGTACAACATATATGCTCCACCCATGGGGTAGGCTACTGGCATCCAAATACTGATTATGACTTGAGTGAAACCTGCTCACACAAAACTTACAATTCAAGGCATAGTCCATTGTCGAGTTGTGAACAAATGTATGTTAAAGCTCTAGAAAGAAGTTCAACTTAACAGTCTCTGTTGAAAAACTACTACACTAGTATATTAAACAAGTAGCAAAATTAGGCAAATCTCTAAATGCACATTTGAGATATGATGGGGGTTGCTAGAAATGGGCTTGCCCATGAAGATTTTCTGAAATCCCTAATGTAAATCTCAAAGGCGCATGTATAAATTACAAGTGAATGTGCAATCTTTAGTCCCACCTCAGAAGTGGAGAAGGTGTGAGACCAACTTCAACAGTGGAGTCTCTCCACTCCACTAAGCGGTGGATATGAGGAGAGAAAGAGAACACCACATACGCGTGCTCGTCTCGCCTGGCTGGGCATGGGCCAGGCCGAAGGGCGTGGGCAGGTGTGACATCCGGGATTATAGGAATGATAGACTACTCATATCAACAAGGTGCACCTTCTTTTTGGGCAGCCCATCTGAAAGGAATCTCAAAGTTAAGCATGCTTGGCTTGTAGGAATTTCAGGATGGGTGACCGACTGGGAAGTTGATCACGGGTGCACACGAGTGAAGACAAAGTGCGCATGGAAGACTAGTGTTGGTCCATGGGGCCAGTCTAGATCCCATGCGCAACAGTTAGGAACCGATGGGTTTGGCCGGGGTGTTACAGCTGGTATCAGAGCCAACTCTCACGGTTACAACGGACGTGTGCAGGTCAGTGATGCATACATGAGGCACATGTGGATGATGTCCTTGGCGTGCACAGACGTGTGCCAAGAGGGAACGTTCCTACTGGGCCGACGGGGACGTTGATTCCTTTGAGGGGGGGGGGGGTATGTGGCATCCGTGCTTAATAGGATTGATAGACTACTCATATCAACAAGGTACACCTTCTTTTTCGGGAGCTCATCCGAAAGGAATCTCAAAGTTAAGCGTGCTTGACTTGGAGCAATTTGAGGATGGGTGACCTACTGGAAAGTTGATCCCGGGTGCGCATGAGTGAAGATGGGTGACCGACTAGGATGTTGATCCCGGGTGCGCATGAATGAAAATGGGTGACCGACTGCGAAGTCAATCCCGGGTGCACGCAAGTGAGAACAAAGTGCGCAATAAAGACTAGTGTTGGTCTGTGGGGCCAGTCTAGATCCTAGGCGCAACAGCCAGGAACCGGTGGATTTGGCTGGGGCGCTTACAGCGGGCGACATGCATGTGAATGGTCTGTCCAAATCTGGTATGTGGCCTTGCAGGAGCGCAACTTCCTTTTATGGTTTTATTTTTTGACTTCTTGGCATATAAGTTGATTGTTTTCATGTCTAATAAGTTTACAACTTGAAAACTAAGTCGGTTTGAGATCGTCATCGCGACACGATACCACGTGACTTCTCCTATATATATGACTTACCGGCCATGCCCAAAGATACATCAAAAAACGAGTTAGGGTTTTGCCTCCTCTCGCTACTTGTGCCGCCACAGCAGTCTACTCCACCCCGAATGGTGCACCGACGAGTGGGAGATCAGGTCTCCGGAACCTCTTGTCCTTGTGATCCTGCACCGGAGAGAGGATGAATTGGGTTTTTGTGAAGCGCTACATGCGACTGCTCAAGTTTGTCACAAACGGGATGTCTTCCATCCAAGTTGGGCGACGTCGCGCAACGCCATCTGTTTCGACCGGTCTTCGCCAACGTCGTCGTCAACAATATCTCTTCTACAACATCCACCAGTGCTTCATCTGCAAGCGATCAATACGTGCTCCATGATCTGATCATGTCTTTTATTATGGCTACTATTGCATGTGCGACGTTGATGTACATATTTTTTTTTCTACGCATTTATTATGCTACAGTGTTGCATGCTAATTGTTTTAATTGCCTAATTTTCCAACAATCTCATGTTTGTCCTTCCAGTTCTCCAGGTTGATGTGTTCCTTCTCCCCTCGAGTGCACCGCCCATAGCACCAATACATCCCACAAGGCCGCAGCTGACCGGCACCAGTTTATTCATGTGTAAGGCTCTAGCGAACCTGCCAGTACAAACATTAAAAAGAAAACACTAGAAGCAGAAAGGCAAAAGGCGCACGGACAAAAAAACAACGACCTTAGTAAAAAAAAATAATGAGAGGGAAAAACCTAGAAAATAAACAAACACCAGAGAAATGTTGCATAGCAAACGGCACAGCTAAGCGGGCGGCTGCTTCTAGTAAACTAGGGGATGGGGCGTGCCCCGGCTGCTTCTAGTAAACTAGGGTGGGCGCGCCGCCTGAGGGGTGGTTGCGCGGTGCCAGGTAGGACACACGTCCATCCGACAACCCTTTTTGTCAGCTTTACAATCCAATTCACGTTTCATTCAAAAAAAAATAGTTGCTTCAGTTCAGTACCACTGCCACATCGGCGCTTTTCACCTGATCAATATTACAAGTTCTATCTTTGTACAAAACACTATAGCGACGCTACGAGCTTGTCGAACTGCGCTGGTGCAAAGGGCAGCACGTCCTTGTCAAGGTCGTAGACGACTTGCGTGTTCTCTTGGTAGTTGCCGGTGACGGTCTGGTCCCCGGCCATTGCGTCTAGCACTAGGCACATGACAAGCATGCCGTGGTCCTCGAACACGTATTTCCCACGCGGCAACTCCCAGCCGGCCGCGTCCACGTGGAGCGTCAGTGATTCCCAACCGGCGCTATCCAGGTGGAGCGTCAGCGAATCCCAACCGGCACCGTCCACATGGAGCGTCGGCGACTCCCAACCGGCGCCCCGTCGAGGTGGAGCGTCGGTAACTCCTAGTCATCGCCGTCCAGGTGAAGCGTCAGCAACTCCCAACCGGCGCTGTCGAGGTGGAACGTCAGCGACGGTACCGGCACGGGCGCGGCCCACCGCCCCCGCCGCTTCCAGAACATCGCCTGCGCTACTCCTGCCAGTGCAAAGCAGAGGTCCAACACCTCGCTGACCTCTACTTGATCTAGATCAGTCCATCACCTCCTCTTTGACAGGCTCCAAGCCCTTACTGATGTGCCCACGGCAGCCTCCTCAGGCTGGGAGCTCTGCTATTACCTGCATTACATGCCTGCTCATAATTTAAAAACTGTTTGGCTAAAACCTGATATCACTTTCAGAATAGAACTTGGTGAAGCAGAGTTATGATAACAAAACCATGCAGTGAACAAGGATTTTTGACAAATAAAATCAAGAGGCCATGTTATACTCCAACAAGCTATACTGCAATATTGTCAATTCTATCATCACACAAGACTAAAATTCCAAATGCTGGACAATGCGTCAACTCTCCATGGAAGTCTTTTACAGACGCTGACTATATATATAAAACATGTTTCTAGTAAAAATATGGCATAATATATTGCCATTCTGCAAGAGATAGACAGTGTCTCGTACATAAACTCTTCCTACTTATTTATCAGTCTATTGCACTAGGAGTTTCTCAAGCTCTCGAACTGCTTGCCGGTTAAAATAAAAAAAAGGCTAAAGAGCAACATGCATTATACACAACGTACTGCTACTTAGATGTCTGCAAGTATGCATTATATACCAAAATAAGTAATGTTATGTGTATACTATTGAATCAATATCAGTGTGAGTTAAAATAGAAGTAAAGTACCTGATCTGTTGTCACCTCAGTTTCAGCAGATTCTCTCTTAACTCTCGCACCCTGAGTACTGCTCCTCCTACAACAGAAAATGGCATGCATCAGAACACATGGCATTGATATAAATAATCATCTAAACACTAAGGAACCAAATAAAAAGAACACCTTTTAGTGTCTCACATAGAATTAGCATGATTCCTTTCATCGGAATTCTCTTGATTTTCATCTTGATGTGTTGCTACGTGTAAATTTAAAAAAAGTTCCATTTGTGTTGTGTACATACTTAGCCAATATATGATGACTGCTAGCATGCTACTGCTGAAACTACAACTACAGTTAGTAAGCATTAGTGATCACATCTAAAGCTAATACCAAGATACTGATATCATGCATGGTGGCACATAGCTCAACTTCATGTCAACATGGTTCCATTGTAGCAAGAGAAATACAATAGCTCATATAGTTCAATCGCCTTAGAAATTAACTAAATACTCGATTTCTAATCATAAAAATCATGTGTACATGTAAACAAACCAGACATGAGACCTTGTTGGGGTTGCCAAAAGACTAACCAAAGAAAGGGCAGCAAGATAAATTAAGACAAAGCTCACAAAGTAAGAGAAGCCGCAGCGTGAAAATCAACACCTAGCGGATGGAGCCATGGAAGAGGCATATGCAGTTGGTGTCATCCCCAGCGGCTCCTGAGCAGTTGAACGGCTACCTCAACGGTGTATCCTGCAGCATGTCAACGGCGTCCCCGACGGCTTCCGAACGCTTGTCCGGCAGCGTATCCCTAGGTCCTCCACGCCCGCGGCTGACCGCGTCACCCACCCACCGATCCATCCAGATGGGGCTACCTAAAGAGAACAGAGGATGAAACGAGCGAGACAGAGATAGGGGTTCCGTGAATTTGGGCTGCAATGTAGGTAATACAAATGATATTAATTAACTGCAAGTGAATAGGGGATTCTTAAATTATACAATGTATAGGAGAGAATCTGACCAAACTTTTCCATTCATGGTCCATTACTTTTCCTGGCATTCAAGCTATGGCATATTTTCTTCAAAAGGAAAGAACTGTATATATATATATGAAGCTGTACCTTCTGCCATTCCAGAATAAATTATTGCTCGCTAAATCAATGAGACCAAAGAAATGGATTCATGATAGGTAGTCAAACAAAACCGAGAAAGATTGCAGAAGATCCCTAGTAATAATTTAGTGTGCGTAGATTCAACTAAAGAAAAAACAGAGAACCATATAGAGGTTATAAATGAATTACATATTGCAAACCATACCTGTTATACCATCTACTTCAAATCACGCTTTTCTACTGCTACATCAACAAATTGTACCTCAACCATAGCAGCACCAGATTCTCCATGCTAGAATAAAAAACGAATGCTCTTTAGCTAGGCAAGATACAGGTTTACTACTCTTAGATAGGATGAAAGAAAACACAACCACACACAAGATAATAACTAAACCCAAGTATGTCCATCACAACAATCGGTAAGCTGGGTATCGACTGTAACAAATCCAAATATGCATATCCCTCATGACCACAAAATCAGTTATAAACAAATGAGGCCGTGAAGCATCGGTAACAACTCCATATTGCTGGAGATTTTTAAAGATGATTTAAACATTACGGATACAATTTGCAGCAGCATACATGGCAATTACTTCAAAGATGGTCCAACTAAACAAAAGAACAAACTGTGTAAATATCAGAATTCAGTTCTTCCAAACTATTGCTGCTTGTAACTGACTTTGAAATCTTAGCTATCCAGATTTTGTCAACCGCCATATGCTTAGTATCTTGCCATAACAATAAAAGGGAGATGCACTTGTATTACCAAGAACAAAACATAGGGTTGTTCTAGCATATAATATGATAAGAAGCATCATTCTACCATATAGTAAAAAAAAATCAGGAAATAAAATCCCAGTACATGGAACTTACAAGGGAGTGGCCACTAAGGATTTGCCACTCTGACCTCTCGTCAACAGCCAATAATAAAATAGTAAAAGGTCTACACAAACAGACAAAACGTAGTGATATGCCATAGAAATCCAAACTATCTTGTCGGAAGAAGGGCTCCGGGGACCCTGGTTCAAACACTGGGGGCTAGCTTGCTACCTTCCGACTAGATGGTGACCACGGCGAGGCTACGGCGAGCGGGGCACGGCGAGAGCGCGCACACACACAGGGCACGGCAGGGACACGAGAGCTACCTAGGTTCGGGCCACCGTGCGGTGTAAAACCCTACTCCTGCTTGTGTTTTGGATTATTATGGATGAGAGTGTTCTCGCGTACAAAGTAGAAGAAGGTGGACTCGATCCAGCCCTCTCTACGGTGGCAGCACTGCCCCTTTTATAGCTGCCTTGGTCCTCTTTCCCCGAAAATATTGGCGGGAAGGGTTGCCACACAACGACAGTTTGAAAGGGGACAGGCGCCCAGTCTTATCCTGACAAAATGTGGTCTTCGCCTGCAAAGAAGCTATCCATGACGCGTTGGTGGGCTCGGCGATGACATCCGCTCTGGCGCGCCTTGTCGCCTTGGTCTTCTTGCACCAAACAGGCAAGTTTTGGGACTTGCTTTGTGGGAGGGCAGCTGGCACTTCCCCTTTAACACCAAAGAGGAAATCTTTCCTGACCGCGCCTGCTGGTACGGCTCCTGCCGCTGTCGTCGTCCTGCGTGGGTGCATCACCCACGTGGTGGGATGTGACTGCATGGCCAGCGCCAAGCGGCCCCTCGCGCGGGTGGCCTCGGGAGGTCGCCTCGCGAGGCTGCCTGCCGCTGCTAATAATCTTCGGTGGGTCCGCCCCTTGTGAAGGGGGTCCTCGCGAGGCCAGCGCCTCATGAGGTGTCTTGCTTCGCGGCGCCCATGGCTGGGCCGCCTCTTGGGCCTCACCAGGCGTTGCTTCCTGGGCCGCAGGCAGACGGCCCGTGGTACCCTGGTTCCCACTGGGCCGACATATCTTGCCGCGGGGAGGAGCATCACCGATGAAAGATGGCAGGGTTGCCGCTGCCTTGCCGTCGGGGCTGTAGAGAGGAGCAGCACCGCACCTTGTTACGATTGTGCCACCAAGAGGAGAAGACCCAGGGAAGAAGCTGGCCTTCCTTTGGTGGCCAGCGCCGGAGATAAAGCAAATTGAGAATATAATAATTATATCTTGACACCAGTGACAGGCCCTATCCATTGGACCTGAAACCCATTCGGTCCAAGTACCGAATGTCTGGAAAATGCTTCATCTTTTGGATATGGCAAACTGGCATATCTGCATAAGTTACACGGTATATGCATATTATTTCTCCCTAATTATTAAAAGAAAGAATTAGCCAACGACTATACAGTATGTAAACAATTGTATATGGCAATTCATGTGCTTATAGCAGTAAAAAGAAGCAGAGATTCATCCATTGTAGCAAGCTGGATCAAGTAACCCAAGAGATTAGATGAGCTACATATGAATATAAACTGGAAAATGATTTTCAGTAGCCGTGTACATTCAGCTGCATTAAATTTTCATTTCATTATAGAGAACAGCTTCAAAAAAGGAGGATGCATGTTAATCAAAATGCAGTCAAACAAAATCTTACTTCTAATATTACCAAGACCAATTCCAAATCACTCATCGTGTTAACATCGTGTGAATCAAGCTGCTCTCAGCATATACTGGTAGGACTTGAGGATATGGCCTTTGACACGGCAAAGGCAAGAAATAAGAGAAAAGAAAGAAAAGGAGCCTCACCTCATGGTCGCAGCTGAGCAGCCGTTGCTCGGAGAGCAGCTCCATCTTGCCCGTCGTCAGGCAGATGGCCCACTCCAATGCCCTAGAACGACCAGCACGATCCGCAAGAACCCTCCAAAATCAACAAGATCAGGGACAGGGGCAAGATCTTAGCATAAAATGACCAAGGAATCAGAGAAATCACCGCACCTCTGCAATTCGCCGCCCTGAGCCAGGGTCTCCGTCGGCACCTCGATGCCATCCCCTTCCTCCCCCTCCTCTGCAACCATCATGAAGCCGGGTGTAACGCAACGACGAGAAGGTCTAGGGAGTGGTGGACCTGAGGAGGGCGCCTTCTCTGGTGGCGGGCGCCGGAGGAGCTGGGATGCGCCGATGGGGCGGCGGCGGCAACCCTAGCTTGTGTGATGCAATTTTTTTGGGAGAGAAAGAAAAGGCATTGGGGAGGAGAAGAGATGGTTACTTCGTGAGGAAGGGAAAGGAAGGGGAGGTGTTATCTAGCACGACGAATCGCTGCTCTCAGCCTGTGTTCTTTTTGTCGTTCCTATGATGACGTGGAATGAGCGAGCAGGCATGATTCTCCCGCAGCTTATTGTGTTCGATTATGTGTATGATTGAGATGGCCGGCTTTCTGGTGAAATCCAATCAAAATATGTTCGTGTACGTCGTGACCATACGTTTCTTTTTCTTTTTTTTCTTCTTCAAAATAGATTTTCTTATGAACCTGTCTTGAGACGGGCGATGAGTTTTTTCCACGGGCTGTTTTGCATTCCGTTGAATAAGTTGGGTGGAATGGTAAATGCATTTATTTTAACATGGAAAATGGTAAATGCACTTTCCAAATGTGTACTGGACACTTTTCAAACTGCGCGCCGGTAAAAATTAATCAACGGACATACACGGCGTCCATCAATCACTGTAGCCGAACGGTCATCTGTTTCTGCTTTTACCATTTTCTATAATAGTATTTATTTACCCCTGCCCAGTACTATTCCTTCCCCTCCTCCTTTCACCCTCCTCTCTGCCGTCTGTGCAGCTCGTCAGTCCTCTCCTCGCCGCCATTTTTGCCTGAAGCACCCCGAGCACCAGGACCCCACGAGCGCGGAGGCGGAGGCAGAGGCGATGGCGATCGATCAATCCCTCAAGGCAAGTTCATCCCCTCCACTTTCTTTGATTCGTGCGGCTGTGATTTAAACGTAGTTCGCGGTCGAGGGTTTCTTGATTTCTGAGCGTTCTTTTGAATCTTGGATTAATGGAGCGTTGCATACTGCAATCCCGTGACATCTGGAGGGCTCCTTTGTTTTATTTCCCAGCGTTCTCTTGAATCTTCGATTAATGGAACTTATGTCTCTGCTTTGGTCGGCTGCTTTTCAGAGGCAGAGAGGGAGGCCAGCAGGAGGAGGTTCCCCGTCTGCCAACAAGAGCCAGCGAGATAAGATGGTCATGGAGCAGAAGATGGCACTGGTGCATCGGAGGCTCGCCTTGCTCGACAGCGAGAGCGACAAGGATGCTGATGTTGTGCCGACAGCCACAATGGTGAGGTCCTTCGGCTTAAGATCGACTCGGATTGTTGGCCACTGCAGGTCTGCAGTAGTCTTTCATGCCAGCCATTCCCTAATTTTGTTTTCTGAAGCTAGATCACATTTACTATGTGGAGTTGCCTCTGATAAACTATAATGGACTTGGTCAAAAAAGCAATAATAAAAGTATAATGGAGTCTGAAATCGTCTGTTTAAGTTTTTTCCCCTTCAAATCTTCACTGTCTCACTAGCACTGTAGCTAGTACTTCCAACATTCTGAGCTTATCCATTCTCTTAGATTATAAGTTTATTTCGATGACTGCCGGGATCTGCCTCTGTTAAAGTAAAATGAAGTATGGAGTAATTTGTTTATGTTTATTTTTCATGTTTCATTATCATGGTGAAGACTAGTGCAACCAATACTCATGACCGTATGCATTCTATGTTATCAGATTATCTGTTTCTTTTTAGCCTTTTGTTGAAACTTTGAATTTTTTCATGACATGATGATATTTAATAATCGCAGGATGATAATCTTGCTGTTGGTGTTGTTGATCAACAGCCTGTCATTATTAATTGTGGCGATATAGATGACGAGGATGAATATGTTCCTTTGAGAGTAAGTGAACCATTGGTTGTTGCTTTAGCCCTCTTGTATTAATTAGGGAGTAAATTTTGTGTACATACACTCCACATGACTACATGTGCATTTGTGGCTCTAGTTCCTCGTTTGTTTTCCCTTTCATCTCACAATTTCACTGAATTATGAGTGTTCAGCTTACTGATCTAACTTTTCTAAGAGTTGGTTTCTTCATCATGTCAGATTGTTCAGCCACGGAGGTTGGACAGTGAGCAAAAAAAGCTGCTTGATGTTTCTCAAACACACAATGCTCAGGATACTGACACCGCTAAAGTAAGATAATTCAGTAGTCCCATTCTTGTCATTGTGCATGCTATTTAGTCGTTATCGTGGAAAGTTACAGCTAGTAAACAGTTCTTCCAATTTTTCATTTATGAGCTCATAATGCTTCAAAGATTTTGACACCCAAAATTTCAGTAATTTTCTTATCTTCAACAATTGCATAAAATGGTTCAAAGATTTTTGTTGGTTGGGTTTCAGAAGAAGAGAGGGAGGCTTGTCAACTCCCAGAGCAACATGGAGCAGAAGTTGAAATTGTCAACGCAAAGGCTTGCCTTGGTTGATAGCGGCTGCAGTAACAGTAGCAAGAGCGACTTAGATGACGATATTGTGCCGATGGTGAGGCCCGTGGAATGATTCCGCGTTACCGCATTTAAGACACTCTTGTTGTTCAAAGCTTGAAAGAATCACGTTTTCATATGTTACATACCTTCTTTTTGTGAACATACATATGTTAGATTCCTTCATTTAAAATAATGATGTCATAATTTGGTTTAAGCAGATCAATATGTATTTTTCACACTTCAGGATTCAGATGACTGGCTCAAAAAATTTTAATGGGCTGATTTTTTGGACACAATAGTGAATGTGTTTCTAAACATTTATGGACTCTGCTATGTTCATATGCATTGCTCCATATAGTCTATATAACTGTTGTCTTTTAACCTCCACTTTCTTCACTTTCTATTTTAGTTCAAAACTGAAACCATGTACTAACTATGAATAAGCGTGACTTGACAGGTAGCTGCTGTTAATTGCAAAACGACATGTGTAAGGTACTTCAAACTTTTCTTGTTTTCTCGAGAGTAAGATGCATTAACAGTTCTCAAAATGCCTACTTAGTCAGTTCAATCTTTGAACAAACTACAGCGTTCAGGGTAACTTTGGGTCTGCTATGGAGAGAGCTGAGGAGGTACTGGTAAAGTTACCAGCCGAACATCCTAGCTTTGTCAAGCATATGCTACATTCACATGTTGTTCAGGGTTTCTGGCTGGTAAGTCTATTGATTAGCTATTTACATGTTTGTTCAAAGCTTAAGAATTAGGTGATCATTTCTTATGAACAACATGTGGACCCAAGAGACCAAATATTGAATGGGAGGAAATGCCTGCTAAACAAAAATACAGATTGCATTTTCTTTTATATCAGAAGATAATCAAATTTCTGGGCAAAAAAGCTCTTTGCAAAAGTGGAAACCGCACAATTTAGAACACCTTGTTATTTTTGAAATTTAGTTTCAGGTAGAGCAGTCTCATAAGCTTAGTATATGTGTGGACGCTTCCTGAGTGTCACTTAGTGTACATGGGATGGGATTAATGAAAACATTTCCTTTTCTTTGTTTTTGCTTCCTCTGCATTTGAATTTTACGTACCTCCCCCAGGGTCTACCGTCTGGCTTCTGCAACAAGCATCTCCCAAAGAAGGACGCTACTATTGTGCTAGAAGATGAGGATGGGCATAATTATGATGCAAAATATCTAGGTGCCAAGCAAGGACTTAGTGGTGGTTGGAGAGGTTTTGCGATTAATCATGATATCAAGGTCGGAGATGTTGTGGTCTTTCATCTTGTCAGTTCAGCAAAGTTTAAGGCAAGTGTTTCCCAGTACATTTTCAATTGCTTGATCATTCTTTTACGCTATTGATTGACAGGCACTACAATCACTAGTGTTTGCAGGATATATTTTTCTTGAATTATTTCGTGCATGTTCTTTCCGCACTTATCCAATATTAAAATTTTCTCGTGTTCTTTGTACGCTTTCCATTCAGGTCTATATATTGAGAGCGAACAACTTCACTACAACTGATGGAGCACTTGGTCTCCTGTGTTTGGAAGCAAGCAAGGAGAAGATATTGAGTGAGTCAAAGTTCATTTGTGTTGATTTTACACTTGTGAATTTATTGTACATGGATAAGCTAACCATTGAATCTTCTGAATCATGTTTTGGGTTCTGCAACGCAGAAGAAGAAAGTTCCAATGATGTCAAATCTAAGGAGAACCCAAAGGTTCAGAGTGATGGCAGTAACCCAGCCAGTGACTCAATAATAGATGGCATCAGATTTTCAGATACAGCCATCGGTTTCGATGATGTGCAAAATTTCAGCAACTTCAACATCATCGTAGACGGTCTGGTCCTCGACTGCAAATTTCCTGACCACCTACGCAAGACATACTACGAACTGTGCTGTGCCCAGGAGTCGTTCCTTCACAAGGATCTGCTCAAACAGATAAACCTCGCACTCGCCGTGGGAGTGATCATGGAGACTATCAACATCGCGGAGGGTATCAGGGCCTGCAAGGCGCCTGCTTCTTCTCACGAGGACTTTGTGGTCTGGAAGAAGACCTTGGAGGCCTTTGAGCTCCTGGGAATGAATGTTGAGTTCCTGCTCAAACGCATCGATGGTCTCCTCAGCCTCCCTGCTCGACCTAGAGACCCTGCTGAGCATGAAGAGCACACAGAGATAAAACTGGAGCGGGTACGTGCCGGAGCGAAAATGAAGGAGCTCGAGTCCAGGATGTCGAGTGTGAAGGACACTCTGAAGAAGATGGACGTGCAGATGGAGGAGATGGAGTCCAGCGCGAAGAGAACGGAGGAGATGCTGCAGCGGTTGGCAACCGCACCATGGTAGCAGTATGCACGCAGCTTCGGTCTCTACCGCAGACGGACGATGGTTTGGGCGACATGGCCGTTCGGTATGCAGAGGCAGATGATGCTCTGGATGGGGTCTAGCTTTGCAGAAGATTAGAACTGCATTGTGGCGGCAGCATTTAGTTTCAGAGTAACCACTTTTGTATAAATGCAACCTGAGAGTAGTTATCTGTGTGTCATCTAGGTAGGTTTTACGCTTCTTGTACAGCAACTAGGATGCTGTTGGTGCAGAGGCTGGGGAAGTGAAATTCTCCCCCAATTTTTAAGATCTGAAGGCCGTCCTCTCGGCCGTCCCCCTCGTGTCGCCCCCGCGGGCGACCTAGGGGGGAACCCTAGCCGCAGTCCTCTCGGCCCTCCTCCGCCTCCACCTCTCCTCGCCGCCGTCCGCAGCGCCGCCGGGCAAAGCTTGGGCGGCTGGGCGGCGGCGGGGCGTCTCTCCCCCTAGGACGTCGCGGCTGGCGCGGAGCAGCCAGATCGGGCGGGGCGCCGGGCTAGCGTGGGGTTGGGCGACGCGGCGGGCGGGTTTCTTGGCGACGTCGTGCGCGGCGCGGCGGCCGCCGCGGCCTGCTCGCGGCGTGGTGACGGCTGCGTGGTGGGCAAGATCGGTGGTCACGGGCGCTGCCGGGTTCAGATCGGATCCAATTCTGGGTCTTGGGCTTGAACGCCGTCGGCCGCCGCGGGATGGTGGTGGTCGTCGCTGACCACACCGGATCGCTGGATTTGGCGCCTGGAGATCTACGATGGATTCTTCTCGATCTTCCTTCATGGTGGGTTGAGCCCCATGGCTCTCTCATCTATGCAGGTTTCGGTTCATGGTCCGTTGCCGGATCCGGAGCCGACGGAGGTTTGGTGGTATAGGACGGGGACCGAAGGAAACTTTGATCGGCTTGTTCGGTCCGGCATTGGCGACGTCTCTCGACGCCGTTACCCTCCGTGGAGGCGATGTCGAGGTCTCTCCTATCCACCTCCGAACCCCTCCCGGACGAAAGTCCAAAATTCAGTCTGGATTGGGCGGCAGCGGCGTCCTTCGCGTCGTACCCTCCATGGAGGCGCCGTCTTGAGAGGTTCTGCTGTTCGGCGAAGAGATACTGTGAGTGATGGACTCCGCGTAGCTCCAGCAGCGGCGACGGTGTGGAGGTTGCCAGGAGGTGCGGCGTTGTTTCTACCGCGTCGATGACGACGAGTATTGGCGGCATGGTGCAGCTGGATATCGACGACAGATGCGGCTGGATGGACGAGCGCAGGGCGGTGGCGCTGTTTGGCGCCATGGTGGCGTCGACAGCTGACCTGGCAAGGTCTTTGCGTCGGTACCTGCTCTGAAGATGGTTAGGTGGATGACGGCGGCGGTAGCCTCGGTGAGTGCGCCGGACCGGTGTGTGACCCATTCCCGGTATGTGGCTGGGATGGGGCATCCTGCATTAGATGTTAGGTTTTAGTGCGATGTCTGTTTGGTATTAGGCTCTCTGACATTCGGCACCCCTGCATCAAGGGGATAGGAGTAGCGACAGGTGTCGCCAAGATGGTGGCTTCAGGCTTACTGATGTAATGCTTTGTAAGGTCTCTGAGAATAATTAATAAAATGGCTGCATGCATCGCTCAGATGCAGAGGCCGGGGTAATCCTCCTTTTCTAAGAAAAAAACAGGATGCTGTTTTTTGGGTACACATCAAGTGTTGTAACCTATCCCCATCCCATCCCCCCTATGTAAATTGTTCGGAATTGCGCTGTGGCGGTGCTGAAAATGGAAGGAAGAGAGATGCAGTCTGGTTTGGGTAGTTGTTGAGTGCATTTGAGTGTGTTCCCTGCGTTTTTTTTTTCCGACAAACGTGTGTTCCCTGCGTTTGCTAGTATTGTGCAGGCAGCTGTTTTACTTGTTTTCTTTCTTGGTCACTGCTTGATTCGGTGTTATTTGCTTGCTCGGGCATAGCTGTAGAACGCCAGCTGAATCATGCAAGGTTTCTGACTTCAGCAGCTTTGCTTAGAGCTTTTGATGTTGAACAAGAAGACCATGATCGCTTGGAGGTTAGTGCATGCTGCTAACCATCCTTTACTTATTTCCTTATTTACTTAAGATAATTGTGACCATTCGCCACTCTTTTGTTGCTTTATATCATTATAGAGCAAGTGCACCATGAAGGCAATGTTGCCTTAAGTGCTAAATAGGATCTGGATAGGTGATTCGGCACTCTTTTCTTGCTTTATATCGCTAACACTTTTTCTTTGAATCAGGCATAACCCCTTTCCGTTAATAAGTGAATAATTGAAATACATCTGTTGAAACCAAAGAAAAAGAAAGGAGACGGGAAAGGGAGAGCGAGTCGGTGGCTGCTACAAATCAGCCGGTTGATTTCCTCCTAGAATCAGCCGCCTCCTTCGTTAGATGAAATCCACTATAGCCGTTAGATCCATGCGACTTGATTAGCTCTTTTAGCGCGTGCACAATACAGCCACACTTTGTACTTAAGTATATGCATGGCAACTTGAATTTCAAAATAGGTTTTCTTCCACAACAAGTATCCAAATCAAGATCCGTTTGAATCGTGGTATTCCTTGCAACAAAATCTTTGAGATGGTCCCTCACTCACTAATACATGCTTCAGGTTAAAAATACATAAATGTACCATGTACGTCGTCAAATACACTTCGAGCTATAGTCTCCGCAACATAACATTCATGGCCAGCCGTTGATTTGAGCCGCTTGATTTCCTGGTAGGACCACACCATTATTTCCATCCCAACGTGTCCCATGTCTCTTCATGGCGCCTCCAGCCATGAAATGAAGCATCCCTGCTACCCCAGCGTCACGGGCGTAATTCCATGAAGCATCGTTGGCCTAGTGGAAAGGGAGCACCATGGAACCCGCGGCCTGGCGAGGCTCCACTGCAGCGCTAGCTGTGCTTCCACAATGCTCCGATGACCCTGCGATGATCCATTGCAGCACCGACGATGCTCCGCCGGCCCGAGATGCTCCACTGTGGCACCAATGATGTTTCGGCGGCCCCACGATGCTCCATCGCAACACCGGTGATGCTCCGGCGGCCCGACGATGCTCCACCGCAGTGCTAGCAAGGCTTCGGTGATGCTCCGATGACCCGGCAATGCTCGACTGCAGCACGGATGATGCTCCGACGACCCGAGATGCTCCATCGTAGCATCGATGATGTTTCGGCGGCCCGACGATGCTCCATCGCAACACTGGTGATGCTCCACCGCAGTGCTAGCAAGGCTTCGGTGATGCTCCGATGACCCGGCAATGCTCGATTGCAGCATGGATGATGCTCCGACGACCCAAATGCTCCACCGTAGCACCGATGATGTTTTGGCGGCCCGACGATGCACCATCGCAACACCGGTGATGCTCTGGCGGCCCGGCGATGCTCCACCGCAGTGCTAGCAAGGCTTCGGCGATGCTCCGATGACCCGGTGACGCTCGATTGCAGCACGGATGATGCTCCGACGACCCGAGATGCTCCACCGCAGTGATAGCAATGCTTCGGCGATGCTCCGATGACCCGGTGATGCTCCATTGCAGCACCGATGATGCTCCGATGACCTGAGATGCTCCACCGTAGCACTGATGATGTTTCGGTGGCCCGACGATGCTCCATGCCAACACCGGTGATGCTTCGAGGGCCCGTTGATGTTTCGGTGGCCTAACGAATGCTCCATCACAGCACTGGTCATGCTCAATTGCAACACCGTTGATGCTTCGACAGTGGCGATGCTTCAAGTCTTCGCCTACCTCGCTCACCGCTCGGCGTCGTAGCAACCAGTGATAAGGTCGCCCAGCCCACATACCCTTCGCGACACCGGTCGCAGCGTCTGCGACTGGTTCGCAACGGCCGCTTGGCATCCCTCGCAGGATCATCGGTCCCCATTGCAATGACCGCCGAACGCACCCTGGCTAGCAGCAAAACAGAGGCCGTCGCAGCAGCTGTTGGCCAACCTTGTAGCAATAATCACTTAAGACTGCCCTCATATCATCATTCAGACTTTTCTCAGCAATTGTACGAATGCGGCTTGTTGAAAACTGTGTTGAGAATAATCCATCAGTAGTCTTCATCATCCATTGTTAAGGCTCTGTGAAGAGAAAACGCAAACCAGAACAAAAAAAAATGTTGTAGTAACTATGCAACAAGAGCAGTAGACCAACAAGATAGAAAACACACTATCTCTGCATTGCCACTACTTGATGAAACACAAATTGCTAGATAAAAAACCACCACCTCTACATTTGCATATTACCGATAAAAGAAATAGAACACATCACCCCTGGATACAAACCCCCACCTCTACATTTGCATATTACCGATAAAACAAATAGAACACATCTCCCCTGGATATAAACCCCCACCTCTACATTCGCATATTACTGATAAAACAAAAGAACACATCATCCCTGGATATAAAACCCCACTGCACGTATGTCATCGATTAGCCACTGCCCACTGATAACAAAAAATAAGCAGCTTGATGCTAAGAAAACACACACTGTCTAGCAGCAAACATGCAAAGAGGTAAACCTGCTGGTGAAACAAAGTTACTAATGAATCTTTATCACATTATCTAGCACACCAGGGGGTCCTAGAAAAATGAACAAAAAAACCACTAGTCTGTGTTGCCCTGAAACACCACTCTCAATTGCGTAGAATCAAGTCCATGACTAGAAAACAGAAAAGAAAAGCACATCCCAGTCCGGAGAACAAAACATTCCTGCTGTTGCGTGCAAATCGCTGCTCTGAAATGAAGAAAAAACAGAGTCTATGCTGCATATGAAGCACCACTCCCAGACTCCCAGTTGCGTAGAATCAAGCCCACTACTAGAAAAAAGAGAACAAAAAGGCACATTCAGTCTGGACAACAAACATTCCTGCTGCTGCTTACAATTAGTGCTCTGAAAATGAAATAAAGAACACTAGATTCTGTGCTACAAATGAAGCAACACTCCCAGTCTGAACTCTGAAGAACATTCCTGTTGTTGTGAAACAGCAGATCACATCCCCTCTCACAGTGGATTTGTTGCGTTGGATGTGGATTCGCTGTTCTTAAACAAAGCAAATTCGTCACACACACAGGGTATATCCAGCAACCACCCCCCCCTGACCTAAAGGCTCCCAACGAGCCCCTCCGCCCACAATCATCTCGCTGTCAAGTCCCCTCCGCCCCAAGAGCACCGGTCGTCGATCCCCCACATGCGTACCCCTTATTTTGTACTGGGGCCTATCATTTCGGCTCGATTTGGGGGCGGGTGTGGAATACCTGTGCGGCGGAGCTCGTCGTCGTCGATGCTCTCAGCCGTCGCCTTGCGCACCTCCACTTCCCGTCGCCGTGGCTTCGCCGCTCCGGATGCCGTCGCGTCGCCTCTCGCGTCAGCTACTGCCTGGGTAGCGCCCAGATCTGAGGCCTCTGCTTCGCTGTCCGCGAGACACCACGCGATCGCAACAAACCCCTTGATCGGCGCGAGGCGGTCGAAGCTAAGCCCGTGTTGCCAGCGAGAGTATCTAGGCGGGCACGTGAGAGACACCAGCACCGCACGATCAAACCCGATCGGATGGCTCGCGGGGAGGTTTGCGGCAGCCAGAAATCAGTCGGTCTAAATAAAGAGTTTTCCCTTTTTTTTTTAGGATCATTATATCGCTAACACTTAACTCGTGCAAGCTTACTTACCCTTAAAACCAACCCGCCCAGGCTTTCAAGGCCCCTTTTTAACTTAAAAAAATGATGTATGTGGCCCAGGCCTGCACGGCCACAAGTCCCTGGCTGGGAGACGGGCCTGATATTCATTTCGTGGATGAGCCCAGGCCACAAGTCCCAAAGTGTCTTTTCCTTCTCGGTTTCACGCTCCCCAAGTCTCAGTTTTCTGTAAGACGCCGCCGCCGCCGCCGCTGTCGCCATCGGACTGTTTCTTTAGCTAGCGGTCCAAATCTGTTGAAAATCAGGGTCTTGTGACCAAGTCCCCAACTAAAACGAGGCGAGTGGAGCTCTTTTTCTTTCCGGTGGTTGATTCATCGGTTACGGTTGAATCCACTGTTGATAGCCACGTCTTTCTCTTAGCTGTTATCGTGTCTTCGTAAGCCTCTGGAACGTTTTAACCCCGGCCCATAGCTGAATTTTTTGTGTGCGCTCTACTTGGCTGGGGCAAAGCGACATCACTTGGCACTGATCTTAGGCACCCTTCACTTATTCGGAGAGCACGACGAATATTTTTTTTGAGAAGCAAATTGGTGTGTTTGCAAAAATACTTTTTTCTTGCTTGCTTTAGCTTTATCCCATTTGATTTTTGGGGTTTCGGTAAAAGCTTACATCAGGTGAAGAATCATCAGCTTTGACAATCTTGTGTTATCGAGTTGCCATTGTCATTATTCGATGTTCGATTTGCAACCTTCCTTCGCTGTTTATGCTTATATTTTCGGAATTTATTTTCTGCTGCTGTAATGTTGGAAATATGCCGCAAACTAAGCGAGGTGGTGATTACCTCACAAGAAGCCCTGAGAAAAACAAAAGAACTTCCAATGGTGGAGAGACAATTGACTCTACGGTTTCAGGTCTGCTGGTTCTTTCCATTCTCCCAACATTTTTTTGTAGTTATGTTGGAGCACTCAAAATTGTGTAGTATAACGTTTTCCGTTGATCAGGTACCTTGCATTCGGATTGTGCTTTTAAAGGGAAAATCGACTGCTTTTGTGGCTGCGGTCAATGTGTCTGGAGTGAGCTAAGTGAAGAAGTTGCCTCAAATTTGTCTAGAAGTGTTGTCTCCCTAGTTTTGTCCAACGGTGACTATGCTTTTGTACACTTTTGAGTTTTGCATTTTAACTTAAAACTAGTTACAAACGATTAAAATCGCCATCTTGTGTAGGACAAGCGGTGTTATTTGCTTGCTCGGGCATAGCTATAGAACGCCAGCTGAATGATGCAAAGTTTCTGACTTCAGCAGCTTTGCTTGGAGCTTTCGTTGATGAACAAGAAGAAGACCACGATCGCTTCGAGGTTAGTGCATGCTGCTAATTATCCTTTACTTATTTCCTTATGTACTTAAGATAATTGTGGCCACTCTATACTCTTCTCTTGCTTTATCATTATAGATTCAAGTGCACCATGAAGGCAATGTTGCTATAGGGCTCTTTGGAGATTATGAGTTTGACCGAGAAATTGCTATTGTCAGCATAACAACCTCCCTTGATGTTCATGCAGTAGACCTCAATCAGCATGTGGAACTTTCGCCCCATAGTAAAGTAATTGCTTTAGGCCGTGCCGTCTCTGGCAGATTAATGGCCGAAAGCGGTATACTGATTGGTAATTCAAGCGGATCTGAAGATAGTGAACATCCTATGCTCTCCACTTGTAAAATCCCTGATGAGGTAATCGTAGTCTGAGTATATTGTGACTATGCACTGAGTTATAGCTCTGAGGCATCAGAATTGACCTTTTTTCTATGTCAATTTTGTAACTGTAAACTCTTGTTGACTGTCTTTTTGTTCAAGACTTGGCGCGGTGGACCACTTTTTGATTTTGGCGGGAACTTTGTTGGGATAAATCTTCTTCTGGTTGAGGATAGAACCTCTTTCCTGTCAGCGAATTTAATTACTGAACATCTAAAGCAATTTCTGCGAAGGAGACGCACGAAGTCGGCTCTGATTAATTGGTATGTTATTGTATATTTCCAGTTGGCTCATCACTGGTTCACCCACTCTCTTGCATCCTACTTTCTCTTCCCATACTTGAGCTTTTTAAGGTAAGCCATTTGGATTGCCGGGCACCGTTGGTATTTGTAATTTTCGACGTTTCTCCAGTTAAAAACGTTATTATCTGCTATCTCTACCAAGAAAAGTCATTTTTGTCAGTGTCGAAGCTGATTTGTCTAAGTAGAAGACTTGTACCTTTTCCCGTTCAATTTGAAATAGAAGGGTTTATGATATTTCTTGACTCTGGATGTTCTGTATAATATCTGCCCAAATCTTCTACAAGCAGAGGTCCTCCTTTCCTTCCTTACCAATCTGTTGATATTGCTGCTTCATATCAATGCGCTCGATCCATTTTACTCTGGGGTCAGTATTCATCCGGATCTAATCTAGTGCAAACTTAACATGTTCTTCTGTAGGGTTGATAAACGTCAGAACAGTGAGATTCACAAGACTTCCACACCATATTATTCCTATGAAAGAAGTGAGCACAGTCATTCCTGTATACTATCAGTCGATGCATTATGATGGCAGTCATAATCATTTCAAATGATATTTATATGCAAGGTCCTCACAAGTGTTGCAGATTTAGCCGAATAACTTTTGACTAATTTACGCCACAAAGTTTTATTTCAGTGAGTCAATTATTCTAGTAAGTTAACCTTATTACAGTATGTTTATGGCTAATTCTCTATTTTGGGGTACAGACTCTTTCGATTATCCAAAACCATCAAAGACTGTGATCAGCGGTGAGTCAATGCTTGCGTATTTTGTAGCTTTTTCCTGCACCGCTTTTGTTTACAGCGATGTTTCACCCTGACAACTATTGTACCATGTATCTTTAACAGAAGGCATGTTTTTGGTTAATACTTTTGAAGAGATTTTTGGCGATGTATATTGTTCTGATAAAGGTGTTTGGAGTCAACTCAGTAAAAAAGTGTCTTCTAATTTATCGCGAACTGTTGTCTCGCTTGCTGCATTCAGTGGTAATTTTACAGTAATATTGTATTTTTGTTCCATATTTGTATTTAGTCGTCACTAAGCATTGATCAAAATTACGCTATGTAGGTGAAACGAGATTTTTCGCGTGCACAGGCTTATTTATCGAATGGAATGGATGCACCACTATTCTGACATCGGCGAGCTTGGTTAGGGATCCTGATGATATAACCGAGATGGCTGCAAGCGTGAGGGTTGGGACTCCTAATCATGATGTCTTCCTTGTTCTTTCTGCTCAAGTCCCATTGTGGATTGCTGCAAACTTGTGCATTGGTGTTCTCAATGATGACTCATCCTTGCTCTTTCTGCTCACATCTTGCTGTCCATTTACAGATTGAAGTGTTGCTCCCAAACAAACAACGCAGAGAAGGGTTCTTGCAACACTGTAATTTATGCTACAACGTTGCCCTTGTCAATGTCAAGGATTTCCGTGCTCGTCGCTCGGCCAGTATTCTTCAACGTCAGGATCAGCATAGTCGGTACCCGAATGTCGTAGCTATCGGACGTGGCTTTGAATCTGGCATATTAATGGGTACGTGTGGTAAACTGGTTCCTTGGTCGGACAACCTTGGTTATAATCTTGAGTACTCCACTTGTAGAATCACCAAGGTACCGCTCTCGAATTTTCTTGCATATGACGCCGTACAGTTAAATGTTTTCATGCCGTACAGCTAAACCATAAATCTTTCGCATTACAAATGGCGACTTCTCCTTGCAACCTACTTCAATGCCACTTCAATTGATTTTTTTCTAGGCTGGGATTGGAGGGCCTCTTGTTGATTTTGATGGAAAATTCGTCGGCATGAACTTCTATGACGACAAGGTAGGAACCCCATACCTATCGTGGAATACGATTTTGGAAGCCCTGGCGCGTTTTGAGAATAAAAGGTATGTCCAGATTTTTGGTTGTTTACATAAGTGCCTGTGATGGGAAGCACATATTCAGATTTCAAGGAGCAACTGGTAGTTATCAATTGTATCAACATTCTAGTGATCTTGTCGAAGCTGGTTTGTTTGGGACTATCAAGCATAACTTTCTATTTAAGCTACTCTTTGATATATCTTTGACAGGACCGTTGTTGAATTTGACAGTGATGTCTATCCAATAAGGTATTCTGAATTTTCGATGCATGCCATCCATTTACTTTTACAACAATTTGTTGATCACATTTTGTTGCTGTGAAAATTGTCGAACAAAAACAGGTGGCCTGCCTAAGGCTTGTTGGTGCCATCCAGAGTTTCTGAGTGAGCTCAGAGGTAACCGATCTAAGGACGACGATGGGGAATATGAATACAGATACGTCAATGGGGAGAAGCTCACATACCTTATATCTGTTGAACTGTGCTCTCCTCCAGTCTAGCCAGTGAACCATGTCTGAGTTAGCTGGCCTTTTGTTGATCTTTTGCTCCCCTACCCCACCCGGTTTCATAGCAAATTCGACACTTATGGGGAAAAGAAGGCTGAATTTGACTAGAATTCCTGCTAGTGCATAAAATGCATGGGCAATCAACAAAGGTAACAAAGGAACGCAGGAGGCGGCAGGAGCAGAGAAGCTGCCAAAACATGGACGGAATGGCAAAAGGCGTGGTACCACAGTGTTGGGGGCAACAAGTACCGACGGGCAACAGAGGATCACGAGTGAGGGCGCCTTTTTTTTGCAAAAATGATCCAAATCTATTATCAAAGTTCAGCAGAAGTACAAAGCATCTCGAACATGATAAAAATTACATTGAGATTTCAAGACCCCCGAACAACCACTACTGCTGCCAGAACAAGCCGCCGACGCGCCGCTGTCGCCGCTCCCCTACCGGAGCCGGCTTGACCTTGTCAATGACAGCCGGGAAGTCTTCATGCACGTGCCCCTAAGGGCCAACGCCCTGAAGTGGCGGCAGCAGATGCATCTCTTTTTTCTGTGCATGTAGCAGTTATCAAGCTGATATTATATTGGTAAAGTATACTGTGCTATTTGGCCGCCGCGGCTTGAATTCATCTTCCTAGGGGCAAGTAGAAATCCATCTTCGCAGCAGCTAATTCTTCCTCCTACGTACCATGAAAGTAATAGCGTCAATTGCAACACCAATTCCATTTGTTGCAGTGGTATAAATCATCTCTTGTCTTTTGCTTTTTTAGGAAGGTTCAAAAGGGTGGGCTGGCCAGTCCCAAGTTTTTAACACAATAGTGATAGAAGCAACAAGTTAGATCCTTTTAGGATTTCTAGAGATGGGGTATAGGTACCTTTTTAGAAAATTTATGTGGATCGTTTCCCTTCACTATATTTTTCATAGGATTATTAAGATAGGTTAGACCTCTCAATAAAATTTTGTTTGTCCACCAGCTCAGAAGTTCCTATGTTTTTTCTGTGATATAGCCAGACAAATTGTGGTGCTGATTCATATGTTTTCGGTCGTTGTAGAATTCCAGATGCCACGACATCATATTATTGCTTTTTTTTTTCTATTCATGTGTTTTCTTCGGAACTTACGAACCATAGAGGCCTAGTCGGTAGTCGCCTAACGGACTATTTGGATTGGAGCCTAGAGATGCTCGACCAAAAAAACGGTGTTGACTGAATGGTGGGCATATGTTTGGATGGGGACAAAATATCTAGCACACATGGGATGGATGGGCTGCTTGAGTTTTTCTTTTTGCTAACTTCTTGGTGAGACGTGGGTTGGTAGATGGTGCGCCAAGTTTTGGCGTGCCCGTGGTTTGGTTGGGCCTGGCTTGGTTGGGCCAGCCAGGGCAACATTCAAATGTTGGATCTTGCCGAGTTGCCCCGGCTGACTCAACAAGATCCATCATATTTTTCCATGTTTCGCAACTGAAGCGCTACATTTCTCGTGGAATTCTATGAGTTGGGTCGTTTCTACTTTCAGCAAACTTTCACAGGGGTTAAAAAAATCCCGAATCTCTTCAGATACAAGAAGAATGCAGTTACACCTAATGGTTTTTTTAGGGATACCCGGCCCAATGGTTATATACCAGTCAAAAGGATTACAAGGCTGTTAGAGGGCCCATTCTCGACCTACAAGCCGGGCTGGAAGCCTATGTTGAAGAACATGCTGAGGAGGTAGCCCACTGGTTCGACGCATACATATGATGCTTAGGAGAAATGCAGCACTTCAGTTGCGAAACATGAAAAACATGAGGGATCTTGCTTGTCATTGGCGACTGTAAGCAACGTTGCCAATTTTCTACTCCACACGATAAAGCCCAAACTATTGGGAGGATAAAATTTTCATTTCCACGGCAGGCGTCCGAAGATTGTTCCGTAGGTTCCGGCTTTGGGAACCTGGAGTACTTCCAGTTGAACTTCGTTGGACGTGATGCTAACGAGGGAACACATCTTTGTGCTAAGCAGGCTTCTAGTACTAGGAGGAGATGTTTATGGATAAATTATGTTTCTGTTTTCTTAGTTGAATGTCTGCAAAATGATTGTAATCCCGCTTGATTATCAATGAAAGCTCTTGATTCGCAAAAAAAAAGGTTCCGGCTTTCAGAAGACCATGTCTTTGACAACAAAACTACGCTATGTGCTTATTTGGTTGGATTTTCATGCACCGCTAGGCACACAAGAGGGCCTAGCCAGCAGAACTGACCATGAGAGCATGGTCATCTTGCCAAATTGTGAATGCTACGAATCTACCAAGACGGGTCAGTGCCTAACCACAATTAGTACATGAGTTCCAATCTTTTCCTACCTGGCTCCTAGCTATTTGTTGATTTCTTCCAATACAAGAAGAACGCAATTATGTGAAAAAAACCGAAAGTTCTAGCCAATGGTTATACGGGAATCCTATTCCCCGCGTACGTCGACAGTTGTCGACCAAATGTGCCACCTCCCCTCGGGAGCTCCTGCTCGACGCTCGTGAGCGTCAAAACGAGCAGCTTTCGCTAAAGGTGGCGGGCAAATGGGCCGGCCCAATTCGCAGGCGCCGAGCGAATCGAAAAAAGAAAAGCGCGTGGGATGGGAGTCGAATTCCCGAGCTAGGTACTGAGTACGACTGATACGGAGCACTATGTTTAAAAGTACAACCTAAAAAGTGGCACATACTGGGGTTTTCAACTTTTTCAACACATCTTGGAAAAAATGTGAATTTTTTTCTTCAAAATGCGACCAATGTTTGGAAATCGTAAAAAGTTTCGAATATTCATTTTTAAAACGTGAACATTTTCTAAAATTGTGAACAAATTTCGAAAATCTGAACAATTTTTTTGGACTGTGAACAATTAAAAAAAAATGAATTTAAAAAACTCATTGAACATTTTCTTAGTATACCGTGCACATTATTCAAATACACACTGAACATTTTTAAAATATACGGTGAACTCTTTTCAAATGCACATTGAACAAAATTTCTATACATGATGAACAGTTTTTTATACAGAGTGAACATTTTTTTCAATGTACAGTGAACATTTTTCTTCAATACGGTGAACAAAAAAGGAATTCCGAACTTTTTTTAAAACGTGAACAAAATTTGGAAACGTGAAAAAAAATAGAAAACATGAGCAAAATTTGGAATTTCAAACATTTTCTGAAAAATCAAACAAATTTTGAAAATTCTGAACATTTTTGGAAATTTTGAATTTATGGAAAATAAAAAAATAGAAAAACAGAAAAAAAAAGTAGAAAAGAAAAGGACGAAATAAGCAGAAAAAAAGAAAAAAGAAGACAAAAATAACAAAGAAAAGCGGAAAAACCTGTAAAAGAAAACAAAACAGGAAAAAACCGGTTCAGGAAGGTTCTAGAACATTTTTCGTCTTTCTTTCGTTTTTTTCCTATTTTCATTTTCTTGGTCTTTTTTCATTTTCATTTTCTTTTCTTTTTTTCATGTTGATTTTTTCTTTTTCTTTTCGTTTTTCTTCTTTTTTCCTTTTATTTTTTTATTTTTGTGTTTTTGTTTTATTTTTTATTGGTTATTTCATGAATTTCTTGAAAGTCATAAACATTTTTTGTTCATCGAATTCAAAAATGTTGATCAAATTCAAAATTTGTTCATCAAATACAAAAATGTTCATCAAAATAAAAAAAAAGTACAACATATTTTGATTTTTTTCAAGAATTTGAAAACAGTTCATCAAATTCAAAAATTGTTCATCCAATTCAATTTGTAATCGCGAACATTTTTTATAAATTCATGAACCTTTTTGAAGTCATGAACATTTTTTTGAATACAAGAACATGTTTTGAATTCATGAATAATTTTTTAAATCATGAACATTTTCTGAATTCACGAACATTTTCTGAAATCATGATCATTTGTTGTGAGCTTAGAAGCGCTTTGCGGTCTAGGGTGAGAGCATATCTACCTCGGGGCACGCGCCGGTGTGTTGTTGTGCCTTTGGTGGAGTTGCCGAGTTGGGACGGGGTCGAGAAAGCAAAGACCAGAGAAAACCACCTTCTTTCCACTGACACCAGCGTCATTCCTCGCGTTCCTAGCATCATCTGCCGTGGGCAGGACGTACTAACGTCCTGCCACAGGAAACGGAAACCTCCTCATCGCGTTTGAAATATCTCGCGCGGGGAGAGAGATATGAGGAGGTTCATGCCTCTCGCTTTGGTTTGCTTTATAGCCTTCTGCCAGCCCTCCTGCCATGTGCGAAACTCAGCTATGCGGCTCGTCGGGAGAACACCGGTGCATGTTCGCTCACTGCCGAGTGGGGATAGAAAGATGTAGCCCCACGTGTCAGTGCGTGCTCCTAAGTGTGCCGGTGTGCATATTGGGCCCCGTGTGAGTATAATAAATACCAATTTTTATATTAAATTTAATACTTATTTATAAGTCATTTTTTCAACTCATAATTATAGCTAATTATTTTGGTAAATTAAACTCTTTTTTAATAAAAATACATTTCTCAATAAAATATGTCATAAAAAATGTTTAAATCAATTCAACTTAAATGTGATAAATAAGAAATGAAAAAAATCCCACATCTTCTTTGATTAATTTCTGAATCTTGTATTAATGTATCTTATATGTATGTGTGTGTCATTAAGTATCTTATTAAATGTGTGTTATACAAATATATGTTGATAACAAACTTTAAGATTAGATATATGCAAATAGAAAAATCTGGAGTATACGAGATGTTTACGAGGAGTTGGTGCCTAATAATTGGCATGTTGCTCTATTCATTTTTTGTTCAAATATGTGGAACATATTACGGTACGTTCAATAATATGTTGATAATGTGCATATGATATGTACATGGCACTGAAATAATATTACTCCCTTTAGTACAACTTGTAAAGGGTTGATACGTCTCCGTCGTATCTATAATTTTTGATTGTTTCATGCCAATATTCTACAAGTTTCACATACTTTTGGCAACATTTTATATTATTTTTGGGACTAACATATTGATCCAGTGCCCAGTGCCAGTTCCTGTTTTCTGCTTGTTTTTTGTTTCGCAGGAAATCCATATCAAACGAAGTCCAAACGTGATAAAATCTTACGGAGAATTATTTTGGAATATATGTGATTTTTGGGAGGTGGAATCAACGCAAACGGAGGCCCACGATTGCCTAGGGACAAATCTTTCTCTTTGTGTTACAAAAAGCTTTGTACTAAACAACTAACTTTTATTATCTTGCAAATTATTCCTAGTTTTATTCCCGTTAACTAATCCTAGTTTTATTCTTGCAAAGTAATTCTAGCATTACACTTACAAAGTACTTCTAGTTTCATATTTGTTCTAGGTAAAACAAACGTTAAGTGTGCGTAGAGTTGTATCGGTGGTCGATAGAACTTGAAAGGAATATTGATTCTACCTTTAGCTCCTCGTTGGGTTCGACACTCTTATTTATCGAGAAAGGCTACATCTGATCCCCTATACTTGTGGGTTATCAAGACCTTTTTCTGGCGCCGTTGCCGGGGAGCAATAGCGTGGGGTTGATATTCTCGTGTGTGCGTGTTTGCTTTATCACTAAGTAGATTTTATTTTCTATTCTAAGTTGTTTTATATCTTTAGTTATGGATATGGAACACGAAATACCAAAAAAAATTAGTTGTACTTGCTACTCATGGAGATGGGGAACCTCCTAAAACCCTCGATGCTGGTTATGTGGAAAACATTAAATACTACTTTGATAATCCTGATAAATCTCCATTCAACTTGATAATGGGAGATATTTTGGATCAATGAGAATACTTTAGGGATTATCGCTTGTCTCAAAAAGGGAAACATTTATGGGATCAAATTAAAATGTTGCATTGGTATGCTTGGAATTCATGCTTAAGATATGATTATACTTGTTGCTCTAAGATGGAGGTTGCACACCTCCCTTTTCAATGTGAATTTAATGATAATGAAACCTTAGCTTCTTATGCTAATGGTATATATGATTACTATGATGTGGAACAAATAGAAGAATTTGTTGCTTTTAAGGGTGCTTATGAAATTGAATCTTTGTTTGAAAAATATGAAGATTGTGATGATGCTCTTTACAGATCTGAAAATTATGCTATACTTAAATATTGTTATGAGAATTATGAGTACAATGCCGATATTAATGAGTTTATTAAGAAAGTCTTCGCTGTCCAAGAAGAGACTAATATTTTGCAGGCTTCTATGGAAGGAGAAATTGCTGAAACTGTGAGCTCATTAAATGAAAAAGATGACGAGGAGAGCAAAGAACAAAAGGAGGAAGAGCGGATTAGCTACCCGTGCCCACCTTCTAATGAGAGTAACTCTTCAACTCATACATTGTTTAATTTCCCTTCGTGCTTACCGAAGGATGAATGCTATGATCGCTTTGATTCGTTTGAAATATCCCTTTTTGATGAAATTGATACTTGCTATGCTTGTGACCATGATGCCAATTTGAATGATGCTTATGGAGATGAACTTGCTATAGTTCCTTATGTTAAACATGAAATTGTTTCTATTGCACCCACACATGATAGTCCTATTATCTTTTTGAATTCTCCAAACTACACTATATCGGAGAAGTTTGTGCTTAAAAAGGATTATATTGATGGGTTGCGTTTTACCGTTTCACATGATGATTTTGATGGATATAATATGCATGTGCTTGCTGCTCCTAATTGCAATTATTATGAGAGAGGAACTATATCTCCACCTCTCTATGTTTCCAATACGATAAAATTGCAAGAAACTGTTTATACCATGCATTGGCCTTTACTTGGTGTGCATGAATTGTTCTTTTATGACATGCCGATACATAGGAAGAGAGTTAGACTTCGTTGTTCCATGATATATATTGCTTTGTGCTCACTACTAAATTACAAATCATTGTTAATTAAAATTGGCTTTGATATACCTTGGGATCCGGGTGGATCAATTACTTGAGCACTATATGCCTAGCTTAATGGCTTTAAAGAAAGCGCTGCCTGGGAGACAACCCGGAAGTTTTAGAGAGTCATTTTATTCTGTTGTGTGCTTTTAAAAAGTTTAAAAACAAAAAATATATAGAGGGGAACCTAAATTTTTTTTAAAAGAAAAGTGAAAGTGAGACAGATGAGCAATGTGGAAGTGGGGGCTAGCCTTGAACTTTGTTCATGCCCATGGAAACTTTGTGAACCTTGATTACAGAAACTTTTCAACAAAAATAA
Organism: Elymus sibiricus; assembly: GCA_039707655.1. Taxonomy (NCBI): domain Eukaryota; kingdom Viridiplantae; phylum Streptophyta; class Magnoliopsida; order Poales; family Poaceae; genus Elymus; species Elymus sibiricus. The sequence continues at coordinate 127,400,916 of CM077666.1, read as the reverse complement.
TTATCCCCTTGTACAAATCCATTGTATTATAAAATAATGTGCCAAGATTTACCTTTAGGATGTTTAAATTGCTTGTTTGGTGTGTGCTGTGCAAAAACAGAAACTTTTGCTGTAGTGTTTGAATTTCTATATTTTATTGGAACATGCAAAAATTCTAAAAAATTTACACAGTACTTCTATGCAATTTTTTTATTTTTCCTTAATGTTTCAGAATTTTTAGAGTTACAGAACTATATGTTTCATTTGCATCTTTAAAGACTGTCCTGTTTTCACAGATTGCTGTTATAGTTTCTTTATTTGCGTATGTTTGAAATCTTGTTGAGCCCCATTGACTTGGGGGCCATAGAATTGTGATAACATACAGTGGATAATGTTTGATTATAATTATACAATAATGTTACAGCAGGACATGATGGGATTTGATGTTGTATGTACTAACCCCTCTAATAAAAGTTCGGTTAAGTTTTGTGTGGATGAAGTGTTCGAAGATCGAGGAGGAATAAGGAGAGACAAGAGTTCAAGCTTGGGGATGCCCAAGGCACCCCAAGTAAATATTCAAGGAGACTCAAGCGTCTAAGCTTGGGGATACCCCGGAAAGCATCCCATCTTTCTTCGACAATTATCGGTATGTCTCGGTTTTTGTTTTGTTCACATGATATGCGTAAATTCTTGGAGCGTCGTGTGCTTTTTTATTTTTATTTTAAATAATGCACCATGCTGGTATGAGATAGTCCTTGGTTGATTTATAGAATGTTCTTTGCACTTCACTTATATCTTTTGAGTATGGCTTTATAGAATGCTTCATGTGCTTCACTTATATCTTTTGAAGTTTGGATGCCTGTTTCTCTACACTTGGAAAACCATTATTTGTAGAATGCTCTTTTGCTTCACTTATATTTATTAGAGCGTGGGAAAGTCTTTTGTAGAAAGAATTAAACTCTCATGCTTCACTTATATCTATTTATAGAGTTAACAGGAATTGGTCATTCACATGGTTAGTCATAAAATCCTACATAAAACTTGTAGATCACTGAATATGATATGTTTAATTCCTTGCAATAGTTTTGTGATATTAAGATGGTAATATGTGGGAGGTACTAGTGAATGATTGTGGTTTAGTAAGAATATTGGTGTTAAGGTTTGTGATTCCCGAAGCATGCATGTATGGTCTGTCGTTATGCAAAGAAGCTGGAGCATGATTTATTATTGATTGTCTTCCTTTGCGTGGAGGTCGGGGGCGCGCGATGGTTAACTCCTACCAACCTCCCCCCTAGGGGCATGCGTAGTAGTACTTTGCTTCGAGGGCTAATAGACTTTCGCAATAAGTATGTGAGTTCTTTATGACTAATGTGAGTCCATGGATTATACGCACTCTCACCCTTCCGCAATTTGCTAGCCTCTTCGATACCGTGCATTGCCCTTTCTCACATCGAGAGTCGGTGCAAACTTTGCCGGTGCATCCAAACCCCGTGATATGATACACTCTATCACACATAGGCCTCCTTATATCTTCCTCAAAACAGCCACCATACCTACCTATTATGGCATTTTCATAGCCATTCCGAGATATATTGCCATGCAACTTCCGCCGTTCTTTTTATATGACACACATCGTCATTGTCATATTGCTTTGCATGATCGTAAGATAGCTAGCATGATATTTTCATGGCTTGTCCGTTTTTTCATATCTTTGCTACGCTAGATCATTGCACATCCTGGTACACTGCCAGAGGCATTCATATAGAGTCATATTGTTCTAGTATTGAGTTGTAATTTTTGAATTGTAAGTAAATAGAAGTATGATGATCATCATTATTAGAGCATTGTCCCAGTGAGGAAATAAATAAAAAGAAAAAAAAAGAGGCCAAAAAGAGCCCACGAAAAAAAAGAAAGGAAAAAAAAAGAAAAAGAAAAAGAAAAAATTGAGAGAAAAAGAGAGAAGGGGCAGTGTTACTATCCTTTTCCATACTTGTGCTTCAAAGTAGCACCATGTTTTTCATATAGAGAGTCTCCTATGTTTTCACTTTCATATACTAGTGGGAATTTTTCATTATAGAACTTGGCTTGTATATTCTGATGATGGGCTTCCTCAAATGCCCGAGGTCTTCATGAGCAAGCAAGTTGGATGCACACCCACTTAGTTTTTCGTTGAGCTTTCATACACTTATAGCTCTTAGTGCATCCGTTGCATGGCAATCCCTACTCCTCGCATTGATATCGATTGATGGGCATCTCCATAGCCCGTTGATCCGCCTAGTTGATGCGAGACTTTCTCCCTTTTTGACTTCTCCTTATTAATCTCTACCACCACATTCTATTCCACCCATAGTGCTATATCCATGGCTTGCGCTCATGTATTGCGTGGGGGTTGAAAAAGCTGAAGCGCGTTAAAAAGTATGAACCAATTGCTTGGCTAAAACCGGGGTTGTTCATGATAAATATTTTATGTTAAAAAGATGGAGCATGACAGGATTATATGATTTTGTAGGGATAACTTTCTTTAGCATTTTTATTCTGAAAGGTGTGATTGTTTGTTGGTATTCCTGAGTATTGATGTCTTTATATCAAATTATAGACTATTACTTTGAATCACTCGTGTCTTAATATTCATGCCATGATTAGATTACATGATCAAGATTATGCTAGGTAGCATTCCACATCAAAAATTATCTTTTTATCATTTACCTACTCGAGGACGAGCGGGAATTAAGCTTGGGGATGCTGATACGTCTCCGTCGTATCTATAATTTTTTATTGTTTCATGCCAATATTCTACAAATTTCACATACTTTTGGCAACATTTTATATTATTTTTGGGACTAACATATTGATCCAGTGCTAGTTCCTGTTTTCTGCTTGTTTTTTGTTTCGCAGGAAATCCATATCAAACGAAGTCCAAACGCGATAAAATTTTATGGAGAATTATTTTGGAATATATGTGATTTTTGGGAGGTGGAATCAACGCAAACGGAGGCCCACAGTCTCCACAAGGCATCAGGGCGCGACCTACCCCCCCAGCCGCGTGGTGTTGCCTTGTGGGCACACCGTAAGTTGGTTGGGGTCCTTCTTCGGCCGCAAGGAAGCTTATATCGAGAAAAAATTTGTGTTAAAATTTCAGCCCAATCGGAGTTACGGATCTCCAGGAATATAAGAAACGGGTTTCGGCCAGAAAACGGAAGGCAAAACAGAAGAGAAATAGAGAGAGAGAGATCCAATCTCGGAGGGGCTCCTCCGCTCCGAGAGCCATGGCGGCCATGGACCAGAGGGGGAACTATCCTCCCAAATAGGGGGGAGGTCAAGGAAGAAGAAGAAGGAGGGGGGCTCTCTCCCCCTCTTTCCCGGTGGCGCTGGAACGCCACCGGGGCAATCATCGTGACGACGATCTACACCAACAACTTCGCCGCCGTCAACACCAAATCTCCCCCCCTCTATGCAGCGGTGTAACACCTCTTCTCCCCGCTGTAATCTCTACTTAAACATGGTTCTTAATGCTACATATTATTATCCAATGATATGTGGCAATCCTATGATGTTTGAGTAGATTCGTTTTGTCCTATGGGTTGATTGATGATCGTGATTGGTTTGAGTTGTATGTTTTATCTTGGTGTTGTTCTATGGTGCCCTCCGTATCGCGCAAGCGTGTGGGACTACCGCTGTAGGGTGTACCAGATAAAGGCTTACATACAACCGAATGAACATATGAGTGTACCAGATAAAGGCTTACACTCGCCACATGCTACAGCATAATATATCATAAATCATCATACAATCATCCAAATGAAAGACAGGGTCCGACTACGGATGAAATCAAACGAGAAACACACCACCCTGCTATCATCCCCGGATCAACCGACTAGGGCCCACTACGGATCATCTGGCATCGTGACATACATAAGTCCACGCTCATCGTCATACTCCCAATGGAGCATCTCGGTCTCACCTGTGCCAGTCTCAAGCATACCTGCAACTGGTGTTTATAGTAATCTGTGAGCCACAGGGACTCAGCAATCTCATCACCCAAGGTAACAAAACTATTGAAGCTTATAGGAATGGAACGGGTAATGTGGTGAGGTTGCAGCAAGCACTAAGCATGTTTAAGTGGCTAACATACGAGTACAAGAATAAAGATGAGCATACTACGCATGACGGTCGCAAGTTTAATATGATCAAGAAGTGATCCTGAACACCTACTTATGGTTCAATCATAACCCCACCGTGTTCTCTGCCCAAACTTACTCGAAAAGAGACCTTCACGGTTACGCACACGGTTGGTGTATTTTATTAGAATTAGTGTCAAGTTCTCTACAACCGGAGGTTAAAATATCCAAGTCACCACATAACCACGGGCACGGCTCTTCGGAAGATTTAACCCTGCACGGGTGTTCCAACCTGGTCCATCACAAACCAACACAAGCTGCGGTGGAAAATACCTCAACCTCGAGATAGCCCGAAGTATCCTCGGAATCCCGGTGCACAAGACATTTCGACAATGGTAACACAAGTCCAGCAAGACCTCCCGATGTGCCGACACCCCGACTGGAGCCGCGCGTATCTCGTAATCAGGCCACGACAGATAAGCGACGCGTACAGGTGCCAAACAACCCCAAGTTGCCAAGGGGCGGCCCCACACAGTGCTCTAGTTTGGACCAACACTCATGAGGAGCACTGGCCTGGGTTTGTTGATTAAAAATATCCTCGGGTTCGCTAGACCCTATGCAAGTTTTAGTTGTTATTAGGCAAATGTTAACACCAAAGTTGGGCCTTGCTGGAAGCGGTTATTCAAAGTGAACTATCAAGAGGGTCCCATTCCCCTGAGCATGTTAGGAACGCTAATCAAGGATCATAACACCGGTATTACGGAAACTAAGGCGGCATGAGTGGACCAAAACACTAGGCAAAAGGTCGAGCCTTCCACACACAACCAAGTATATAGATGCATTAATTAAATAAGAGATATTGTGATATCCCAACATATCCATGTCTCAACATGGAACAACCTGCATCTAAAACGCTATAAGAGGGGCTGAGCAAAGCGGTAACATAGCCAAACAACGGTTTGCTGGGTAGGGTGGTTAGAGGCTGTATCATGGCATATGAGACGCTAACATGTATGTGGTAGGAAGCGTGACATAGCGATAGCAACGAGACAACTAGCAAGCAAAGATAGTAGTGTTATCAAGGGTAATGATCATCTTGCCTGAAGTCTCTTCGGTAGGATAGTAATACTGCTCCTCGAACACGTTCTCAACAGGATCCTCGAACTCGGACTCGTCTCCCGGTACTACCCAAAAGAAAGAACAAGCACCGGAATAAACAATCAATCATGGCATATATGCACAAGCAAAAGATGGATGCATGACTTGAATGGAGTAACGGTGCTACCGGAACGATAGAAATAGCAACGGAAAGTGAATGATGAAGGAAAGAATGGATACGGGCAAGATCTTGGCAATCCAAGTATGCCACTGGAAAGAATGGAAGATTTCGATTGAAATCGATATAAAGATCACGAAGAACGAATGCACGAAACTCAAATGGTGAGCAAAACAATATGCAATGCAAAACTGTAGTTAACAGCAACATAGCAACTTGCAAGCAAAGAAACAACAAGCTACAGTACTCCAATACGCTCAAACAAGATATGTGGTTGAAGTTCATTACATGCACAGCAACTCATTCCATAGGTTCAAATTCATTAGACTCACAGATTAATGGGAATGAAGACAACAATATGCAAAGATAATGTTACAGCCGATAATAACAGAGCATATGCTGACAGAAACATTGACAGTCAGATTTAACATGGCTGGTACAGTAGGCAAATCAACATGAAAGTGCACGAAATTGGCATGCTACTACAGTACACATGGCATAGATCATTTCATTACATTGGTACAAATTCATAGGAAGCATGGATTCATCACAACCAAGCTCACAAAATGCAACTTAATGTTGACAGCAAACTGCTACAATGACTTGGCATGTTTACAAGCTTGTGGCACTCTTATCATGGCATATCATGGCATGAAATAAATACTAACAGCAAGAAGACATGAAAATGCTCCAAAGACATGTTGAAAGTTTATTCATATGGCACTTTCATTAATTCACACAAAAATGACAAAAAGACAAGTTTCTCTGAAAAACAGAGCACGTCACAGATAACAGTAAGTTGCTTACTTTTAGCAGTTGTAGCAGTGGCTTAACAAGAAGATCAATTTATGCAATTGGCATGTAGATGTAGTATGCAGAAAGCTTTTCAAAACATGTTTAGGTCATGTGAGCAAAGGAGTCATAGATCCGTCACAATCCTCATCACAACAGGGGCAAATGATAACAGTTTTTCAGACTTGGCAGGTTTCAGTTAACTGACAGAAAAATTCAGAAATGTAGAGGGCTTCGGGATTTGATCCCTAGACCTCCTAGATGCATGGATATGGTGCAAAACCATGGTACAAACATTAGGCTGGGCTTAGGACATGATTTTGCTGAAGGAAAAGACATGGTGACGCCTAGATCTGAGATGGAGCATGAGGGTGTGCGCTCTGGAAGCAGAGAGGACACCGGGAGCACGATGTTGGCACGAAGAGTACGTCGTCTACGGTGAACTAGAGATCGTGGGATTTGGCAGAGAGGAAGATGGTTATACCTCCTTACCCTAGGACAAGAAATCATGGCCGGGGACGAAGGGAGGCGATGGCAGCGAGTCAACGAACTTGACGCGAGCTCCTGTTCGTGACGAAGTGGAAGAAGAGGAAGATGAGGTCGTCATGGATGGAGTGCTTGGGCGTGGCTTGGCGTCTGAATGGAACCGGGGTGGTGTGTAGATGCTCGGGACGTGAGGAGGCGGGCCAACAGCGCCTGCTACTAGGCTGGCGTCGAGCTTGGACCCGGGATGGCCATGGCGCACGGAGTAAGGAGCAGGGCGTGGGGAGCTTCTCTGGAGCGGCGGCGGCGCGGAGGAGGAAGAGGGAGGCGAGGAGGAACCCTAGGGGAGGCCTTGGGACAGCTTTATAGGAGGGAGGAGGCGAAGCCGTGGTTGCCCTCGTGGCCATGTGCTTCTGCCTCTCGTTTTACTATGAGGAGGAAAAGAACGAGAGGAGGAAGAAAAGGAAGAGGAGGGAGAGGCTGCAGGTGGGCCAGAGGCGATCCAGCGTGGAAAGGAGGAGGAGAGGGAGGCGCGGGCGCTGCTGCTCGCTGGGAGGCTGAGGCGCTGGGGAGAAGAGGCCCTGGTAAGGCCTCTCTCTTTTTTTTCCAATTTCATCAAACAGAAAAAGCAAAGAGAAATGCACATGGATATTGGGAAAAGTTCTGGAGGAGATAAAAATATCCCCGAGATCCTGGCTTTATGCAGAATTTGAATAAATTGATCTGACAATTTTTAGAGGTAGAAAAATAAAACAAGTTTGAATTGCATTCAAACTTGATGCATTTTTGAACCCAACCAAAACAAGTCCAAAATTGCTGAAATTTGGCAGAGAGGTAAAAGGCATGTTGTAGGATTTATAGGAAGATAGTGCACATTAATTTGGGACAGAAATAATGCACCAAGAAATAAATTGAGAAGAAGAGGGTTTTGAGAGAGAGGTCATGTAGAAGATGATGACACCCATCATGCATACATGGTGATCACAACAATCACAATGGTGCAATGCTCATGAGCAACATAAAAGAATATGATGATGCAAGGCACAAGGCAAATTATGACATGAAGATGAAATTCAAAAAGAAAAGCAAAACACAACATGAGAAAAAAAAACCATCCAGCAAGATCATCATGACAATTCCATGAATGGCAAGGTTGGGGAATACAAATAAGGAAGGATTACATCTGGGGTGTTACAACTCTCCCCTACTACAAGAGGATCTCGTCCCGAGATCTAGGAACGAAAGAACTCCGGATATTCGGAACGGAGGTGGTCCTCGCGTTCCCAAGTGGCTTCTTGGTCGGAATGGTGCGACCATTTCATTTTCAGGAACATGATTGACTTGTTGCGAGTCTTGCGCTCAGTTTCTTCGAGAATGGCAATGGGATGCTCCCGGTAAGACAAGTCATCTTGGAGCTCAATGTCTTGGAAGTCAATGGTGCGGTCGGGAGTCTTGAAGCACTTGCGAAGTTGTGACACGTGAAACACATCATGCACATTTGAGAAATTGGAAGGTAGCTCGAGTTGGTAGGCTAGATCGCCTCTTTTGCCAACTATCTTGAAAGGGCCCATGTATCTTGGAGCAAGCTTTACTTTGATACCAAATCATTGAGCACCCTTCATAGGAGAAACCCAGAGATAGACATGGTCTCCAATCTCGAAAGCCAAGTCACGGTGTTTACTATCATAGTAGCTCTTCTGGCACGATTGCGCTGCTTTCAGATTTTCACGGATGATACGACACATCTCTTCAGCTTCAGAAATCATATCATTGCCAAGAAGTTGGCGTTCACCAGTTTCAGACCAGTTGAGTGGAGTACGGCACTTTCTGCCATAGATAATCTCGAATGGGGCCTTGCTCGAGCTTGCTTGGAAGCTGCTATTGTAGGAGAACTCGGCAAATGGAAGGCAACCTTCCCACTTCATGCCGAAAGAGATGACACACGCTCTCAGCATATCCTCGAGAATCTGATTGACTCTCTCGACTTGGCCACTAGTCTGAGGATGAAAAGCTGTGATGAAGCAAATCTTTGTGCCCATGGCCTGCTGGAAAGAAACAAAGAATCTGGAAGTGAAGATGCTTCCACAATCTGAGGTGGTCAACTGGGGAATGCCGTGCAAGGAGACCACTCTGGAAGTGTACAGCCCTGCCAACTGAGATGCAGTGATAGACTCCTTGACTAGAAGGAAGTGAGCGACTTTAGTGAGCTTGTCAATGACCACAAAGATGGCATCATTCCCTCTCTTGGACTTGGGAAAGCCGGTGACAAAGTCCATCTCAATATGATCGAATTTCCACTCGGGAATAGGTAGAGGCTGAAGAAGTCCTGCTGGACGCTGATGTTCCGCCTTCACTCTACGGCACACATCACACTCATTCATGAACTGAGCGATCTCACGCTTCATACGAGTCCACCAATAAGTAGACTTAAGATCGTGGTACATCTTGGAGCTGCCTGGATGGATAGACAAGAGAGAATTGTGTGCTTCGTTCATTATGACCTTCCTGAGATCCCCTTTTGGCACAACTAGCCTGTCCTCAAAGAACAAGGTATCCCTGTCATCCACTCGATAGCACTTATATTTAGGAATGTTCTTTGCAACGCCGAGTTTCACCTTCTTCACCATGGCATCTAAGAGCTGGGCTTCGCGAATTTGATCCTCCAATGTGGGAGTGATCTGGAGGTTTGCGAGAAATCCTTGCGGAATAAGCTGGAGGTTGAGTTTCCTGAAAGCCTCACAGAGATCAGGCTGGACCGGCATGAGAATCAGACTGTTGCAATAGGCTTTTCTGCTCAAAGCATCTGCGATAACGTTAGTGTTGCCTGGAGTGTATTCAATGCTCGGGTTGTATTCTTGAATCATCTCCACCCATCGGGTCTGACGGAGATTAAGGTTGGGTTGAGTGAATATGTACTTGAGGCTCTTGTGATCGGTGAAAATGTCCACCTGCCTGCCCAACAAGAGATGTCTCCATGTGATTAAGGCATGGACGACGGCTGCCAACTCCAAGTCATGAGTAGGATAGTTCCTCTCGTTCGGCTTCAACTGCCGAGAGGTATAAGCCACCACTTTCTTCTCTTGCATTAGTAATCCACCGAGACCTTGGAGAGAAGCATCACAGAACACTTGGTAGGGCTTGGATTCATCTGGAGGAGTGAGAACTGGAGCAGTTATGAGCTTCTCTGTGAGTGTCTTGAACGCAACATCACACTCAGGAGTCCAAGAATACTTGACATTCTTCTGGAGAAGGTTAGACAAAGGCTTGGCAATCTTGGAGAAGTTCTCCACGAATCTTCTGCAATAGCTAGCAAGCCCGAGAAAGCTTCGAAGTTGCTTGACATTTTAAGGAGGCTGCCAGTTGACAATAGCTTCAACCTTTTCAGGATTTACCGAGATGCCCTTGGCAGAGATAATCTGACCGAGGTAAAGAACTTCATCAAGCCAGAATTCACACTTAGAGAACTTTGCATAGAACTGATGCTCCCTGAGCTTATCAAGTACCAAGCGCAAATGCTTTGCATGATCTTCTTTTGTCTTGGAGAAAACCAGGATGTCATCGAGATAGACAAGAACGAACTCGTTGGTGTAAGGATTGAACACATAGTTCATGACACGAGAGAAAGTAGGAGGTGCATTTGCAAGGCCGAAGGACATCACTGTGTATTCATAAGAACCAAAGCTTGTCCTGAAAGCTGTTTTGGGAATGTCTTCTTCACGAATACGGATTTGGTGATAACCCATCCGAAGATCGAGCTTGGAGAACACCTTTGCACCTTTGAGTTGCTCGAACAATTCATTGATATTGGGAAGTGGATACTTGTTCTTGATTGTCTTCTTATTCAATGGGCGGTAATCAATGCAAAGTCTTTCCGTGCCATCTTTCTTCTTGACAAAGAGAACTCCACAACCCCAAGGAGATGAACTCGGTCTGATCAAGCCCAGACGCTCTTGTTCATCGAGCTGTCTCTTCAATTCTTTTAGCTCTTCTGGCCCAAGCTTGTAGGGGCGTTTGCATACGGGTTCTGTGCCGGGCTCAAGCTCAATGACAAACTCAACAGGCCGGTGATTAGGCATTCCTGGCAACTCTTCTGGAAAAACATCCTCATATTCACATACCACTGGAATTTGAGATATGACATTAATGTCGCCTTACTCATTGAGGGAGAATAACCGAATGGTATCATCACGAGCAGCAAAGATAATAATATCTTTAGAAGGATGAGTCAATTGAACTTCCTTGGCCGCACAATCAAGAGAAGCCTTGTGCTTGGAGAGCCAATTCATGCCGAGAATGAGATCAATATCAGAATTCCCAAGGACCATCGGATCAGCCAGAAAAGAATAGTTACCCATCTTGATGTTGAAATTATGAACCGCCGTGTTGGGCTCATCAACACACCCGGGGAAAAAACACGCAAAGGTTTGCCCAAGTATTCCGAATCAAAGTTGTACTTAGCAAAAAATGGTCTTGACATGAAACAAAGCGATGCACCAGTATCGAAAAGAACTTTAGCCGGAATGGAGTTAACCAAGAGATTACCCATGATCACTTCAGAAGACTCCTCTGCTTGAGCTGAATTCAACATGTTCACTCTTGCAGACTTGGGATTGTGCTTGACCATAGCATTGCTTGGAGGTCTGCCAGGAGGAGGAGGTGAAAGGCGCTTCTGATTGGTGCATTTGTTGGCATAGTGTCCTTTCAGCCCACACTTGTGACAAGTAACCTCTGAGAGCGGGCGAGGAGGAGGAACAACTGTCCTGGGAGCCTGAGGTCTCTGGTGGTACACTGGGTTGGGTGGGTGGGAAGAACCACGACCACCAAACTGCTTCTGCTGATGCTGAGGACGAAACTAAGGAGGAGGAGGTAACCAGAACTTCTGCTGCTTGGCAACCACTTGAGACGAGGAAGAAGAGTGAACTGCATCTCTGATTCTCTTCTTAGAAGCATCAAACTTGATCTGGGCTGATTCTTGCTTGAGTGCCATGTTATAGAACTGATCAAACTCAGGAGGATCAACTTGGATGAGAGCAAGCTGTAGGTCCTCTCTGAGACCACCTCGGAACTGGTAAATCTTGCTCTTCTCATCTGGAATGTCTTGCTTAGCATACCGAGCGAGATTCTGGAACTCAGTGTTATACTGGTAGACAGACATGCTTCCTTGCTTGAGGTTTCTGAATTTCTCACGCATCTCCTCAAACACACTTGACGGAATGTGATGTGCTTTGAAATCACGACAGAAGTCGGTCCAAGTGATGACTCGACCACCTCTTGAATCTTTGTACTGCTACCACCACTCGGCTGCCTGGTCCTTGAGCTGGAAAGAAGCGAACTTGACATAGTCCTCAGGTCTGACATTGCTACACTCGAAGTGTTTGTTGATATCAACTAACCAATCGTCAGCATCGAGAGGCTAAGTGCACTAGCTGAAGGACTTAGGCTGGTTGCTGAGAAACTAGTTGAGAGTTGCATGCTGAGGTTGATTGTTGAAAAACCCTTGGCCTTGATTGCCTTGGTACCCTTGATTCCGCTCTTGCATAAACTGGAGCAACATCTGAGTATTGGCATTGGTTGCTGCCATCAAAGCTTGCCATGCCTCCGGAGGCGGAGGTGAAGGAGGAGGTGGAGGGTCTGACTGCTCCCCCTCATCACGGGTCAGATTCCCACGGGTTGCGGGAGCCATCCTGAAGATGGAAACAACCGTTAGAATCTTCAATGAGACAATTGAAAAGCTGAATCAATGGATAGATATTGGAACATAAGTCTTCACCAGCTAGCATCCGAACATATATGAATGAATGCATTCCGAAAGATAGATGATACACCAAAGATTGAGAAGCCACTTGGAAAGAATGTTAGAATAATGCACAACGTAACGCAGGTGGAAACAAACATATGATAGACCCCCTATCGTATCATGTGCCTGTTGGAAAGATATCCTAGGTGTTACTTGAATTCCCCTAGGAACTCCCGAAACTTCTTGGTTATGAGATCAGGTTGCGGATCCAGGAACCTACTCAGCAAACAACAACCTAATCAGCTACAACCGCATCCGCAACCCTCAACACACGACCGAGAAACTTCGCAAATTCGTCTACCTCAGACCTTCGAAAACACAGCGATACTAGTCATAGTGGATCATCCGAGCTATCTCCTCCAGTACTGGGGAAAAGTCACGGCACTATTTGCCACCACAAAAAGTATAGAAGCGTTTCGATGTCGGCGTCCTCTGGTATTCTCGGAACCGAAACGATAGCGAGTGTGAAAAAACCCCTTGGAGCTCGACTCCCCGGGTCCAATCCATACGGTCAGGAGGCACCAAGAACAGAGTCACGTCACACCGATATCGCAACCATTCCAACAATACCCGCGTGATCCTAATTTTTTTTGAGTGAGAAGAGGTAGTAGAATAAAACACCTATGCCACAATTCCTCACCAGAGCGAAGAAGGGAATAAGGAGTAAAAAGAATTCCTACTCTCCGATATATAACTAGGACTCAAATTAGTTTTTCTTCTAGACTCGTCAACGGTTCGATCAATCAAGGGGCTCCTATAGTTGGTATGGCTCTGATACCAACTTGTAACGCCCAATATGAAGCTCTATCACAATCTCGTGATGAAGTCGAGATCGTGACAGAACCCCATTTTGGATCGCATAGCAAGGTGATTCTCAAATACATACAACCGAATGAACAGATGAGTGTACCAGATAAAGGCTTACACTCACCACATGCTACAACATAATATATCATAAATCATCATACAATCATCCAAATGAAAGACAGGGTCCGACTACGGACGAAATCAAACGAGAAAACACCACCCTGCTATCATCCCCGGATCAACCGGGCCCACTATGGATCATCTGGCATCGTGACGTACATACGTCCACACTCATCGTCATACTCCCAATGTAGCATCTCGGGCTCACCTGTGCCTGTCTCAAGCGTACCTGCAACTGGTGTTTATAGTAATCTGTGAGCCATAGGGACTCAGCAATCTCATCACCCAAGGTAACAAAACTATTGAAGCTTATAGGAATGGAAAGGGTAATGTGGTGAGGTTGCAGCAAGCACTAAGCATGTTTAAGTGGCGAACATACGAGTACAAGAATAAAGATGAGCATACTACGCATGACGGTCGCAAGTTTAATATGATCAAGAAGTGATCCTAAACACCTACTTACGGTTCAATCATAACCCCACCGTGTTCTCTTCCCGAACTTACTCGAAAAGAGACCATCACGGTTACACACACGGTTGGTGTATTTTATTAGAATTAGTGTCAAGTTCTCTACAACCGGAGGTTAAAATCTCCAAGTCACCACATAACCGCGGGCACGGCTCTCCGAAAGATTTAACCCTGCAGGGGTGTTCCAACCTGGTCCATCCCAAACCAACACAAGCTGCGGTGGAAAATACCTCAACCTCGAGATAGCCCGAAGTATCCTCGGAATCCCGGTGCACAAGACATTTCGACAATGGTAACACAAGTCCAGCAAGACCTCCCGACGTACCGACACCCCGACTGGAGCCGCGCGTATCTCGTAATCAGGCCACGACGGATAAGCGACGTGTACATGTGCCAAATAACCCCAAGTTGCCAAGGGGCGGCCCCGCACAGTGCTCTAGTTTGGACCAACACTCATGAGGAGCACTGGCCCGGGTTTGTTGATTAAAAATATCCTCGGGTTAGCTAGACCCTATGCAAGTTTTAGTTGTTATTAGGCAAATGTTAACACCAAATGATGAGGATATCCCTACTATGGTTCCCTCTCTACCTCATGAAGATAAACAACCTGTTGCTGCAAAGAAGATGTCCAATGATGAAATCAGGATTGGTCCAATTACAAGAGCTCGTGCTAAGTTACTAGAACAACAGGTGAATTCTCTCTTAGTTGATAATGCTATTTATTTTAATGAGAGCTTTATACTGCCTAAATCCTTGTGTGTATGTGTCATTAGGTACATTGGAGAGGAAGGCATAGCACAAGGGAGCAAGGAGGGGAGCAAGGAGGCATTGCAGCTGGGAAGGGAGGAAGACCCTGCAGTTTCCAGGGCGGTAGTACCGCCCCACACAAGCGGTAGTACCGCTTAGCGGTAGTACCGCCCCAGTACTACCGTCCTAGTACCGCTTAGGAAATTTCTTCTGGAATCCAAGCGACCCCAAGCGGTACTAAAACGGCACTAAGTATTTTTAGAGCGGAAGTACCGCTTAGGAGCGGTAGTACCGCTTGCTATAAGCGGTACTACCGTGCTGCCTGCGCGCAGACTTTGGGGCTGACGGCCCGTGTACCCCTTCGATCTATCTTAGGATATAAATACCCTTCCTTAGGGTTAGTTAGAGGCAGACCACGTTTAAGATAAACCCTAGTTCTTGAGATTGCTTGTAAGCATTCATCTTGAATCCTCATCTCCAATTCGTATCGATCTGGAGATCATATACTGCAAGTTGAGTGTAATCTGCTGTTCCATTGGGAATTAGTATATTGCAATTATACCGTTTCGTGGTCGACGGCTACGTGCGCAAGTGTGTGACGTTGTGAATATCCAAAGGGTTGAGACCTTTTGCATTGGCATCAGGGATCAAGCGAGGGAGAGTTCATCGGCGACATACAAGTTATCTATTATCTTCATCATCACCACCGCCGCTTACTGAGAAGATTGGGACACCCCATATCACCAAAGTTG
Organism: Elymus sibiricus; assembly: GCA_039707655.1. Classification (NCBI taxonomy): domain Eukaryota; kingdom Viridiplantae; phylum Streptophyta; class Magnoliopsida; order Poales; family Poaceae; genus Elymus; species Elymus sibiricus. The sequence goes on along the minus strand of CM077666.1, from coordinate 127,385,577 downwards.
GGCCATGCTGGAAGCGGTTATTCAAAGCTAACTATCAAGAGGGTCCCATTCCCCTCAGCATGTTGGGAATGCTAATCAAGGATCATAACACCGGTATTACGGAAACTAAGGCAGCATGAGTGGAACAAAACACTAGGCAAAAGGCCAAGCCTTCCACACACAACCAAGTATATAGATGCATTAATTAAATAAGAGATATTGTGATATCCCAACATATCCATGTCCCAACATGGAACAACCTGCACTGCACCTGCATCTAAAACGCTATAAGGGGGGCTGAGCAAAGCGGTAACATAGCCAAACAACGGTTTGCTGGGTAGGGTGGTTAGAGGCTGTATCATGGCATATGAGAGGCTGACATGTATGTGGTAGGAAGAGTGACATAGCGATAGCCACGAAACAACTAGCAAGCAAAGATAGTAGTGTTATCAAGGGTAATGATCATCTTGCCTGAAGTCTCTTCGGTAGGATAGTAATACTGCTCCTCGAACACGTTCTCAACAGGATCCTCGAACTCGGACTCGTCTCCTGGTACTACCCAAAAGAAAGAACAAGCACCGGAATAAACAATCAATCATGGCATATATGCACAAGCAAAAGATGGATGCATGAATTGAATGGAGTAACGGTGCTACCGGAACGATAGAAATAGCAACAGAAAGTGAATGATGAAGGAAAGAATGGATACGGGAAAGATCTTGGCAATCCAAGTATGCCACTGGAAAGAATGGAAGATTTCGATTGAAATCGATATAAAGATCACAAAGAACGAATGCACGAAACTCAAATGGTGAGCAAAACAATATGCAATGCAAAACTGTAGTTAACAGCAACATAGCAACTTGCAAGCAAAGAAACAACAAGCTACAGTACTCCAATACGCTCAAACAAGATATGTGGTTGAAGTTCATTACATGCACAGTAACTCATTCCATAGGTTCAAATTCATTAGACTCACAGATTAATGGGAATGAAGACAACAATATGCAAAGATAATGTTACAGCCGATAATAACAGAGCATATGCTGACAGAAACATTGACAGTCAGATTTAACATGGCTGGTACAGTAGGCAAATCAACATGAAAGTGCACGAAATTGGCATGCTACTACAGTAAACATGGTATAGATCATTTCATTACATTGGTACAAATTCATAGGAAGCATGGATTCATCACAACCAAGCTCACAAAATGCAACTTAATGTTGACAGCAAACTGCTACAATGACTTGGCATGTTTACAAGCTTGTGGCACTCTTATCATGGCATATCATGGCATGAAATAAATACTAACAACAAGAAGACATGAAAATGCTCCAAACACATGTTGAAAGTTTATTCATTTGGCACTTGCATTAATTCACACAAAAATGACAAAAAGACAAGTTTCTCTGAAAAACAGAGCACGTCACAGATAACAGTAAGTTACTTACTTTTAGTAGTTGTAGCAGTGGCTTAACAAGAAGATCAATTCATGCAATTACCATGTAGATGTAGTATGCAGAAAGCTTTTCAAAACATGTTTAGGTTAAGTGAGCAAAGGAGTCATAGATCCGTCACAATCCTCATCACAACAGGGGCAAATGATAACAGTTTTTCAGAATTTTGTTGCACATATCTATCCGTTGATTCAGCTTTTCAATTGTCTCATTGAAGATTCTAACGGTTGTTTCCATCTTCAGGATGGCTCCCGCAACCCGTGGGAATCCGACCCGTGATGATGGGGAGCAGTCAGACCCTCCACCTCCTCCTCCACCTCCGCCTCCGGAGGCATCGCAAGCTTTGATGGCAGCCACCAACGCCAATACTCAGATGCTGCTTCAGCTCATGCAAGGGTATCAGGCGAACCAGGGCAACCAAGCAAATCAAGGCCAGGGGTTTTTCAATAATCAACCTCAGTATGCGAGTCTCAACCAGTTTCTCAGTAACCAGCCCAAGTCCTTCAGTTCGTGCACTCAGCCTCTCGATGCTGACGATTGGTTAGTGGATATCAACAAACACTTCGAGTGCAGCAATGTCTGACCTGAGGACTATGTCAAGTTCACTTCTTTCCAGCTCAAGGACCAGGCAGCCGAGTGGTGGCAGTAGTACAAAGATTCAAGAGGTGGTCCAGTCATCACTTGGACCGATTTCTGTCGTGATTTCAGAGCACATCACATTCCATCAAGTGTATTTGAGGAGATGCGTGAGAAATTCAGAAACCTCAAGCAAGGAAGTATGTCTGTCTACCAGTATAACACTGAGTTCCAGAATCTCAATCGATATGCCAAGCAAGACGTTCCTGATGACAAGAGCAAGATTTACCAGTTCCGAGGTGGTCTCAGAGAGGACCTACAGCTTGCTCTCATCCAAGTTGATCCGCCTGAGTTTTATCAGTTCTATAACATGGCACTCAAGCAAGAATCAGCCCAAATCAAGTTTGATGCTTCTAAGAAGAGAATCAGAGATGCAGTTCACTCTTCTTCCTCGTCTCAAGTGGTTGCCAAGCAGCAGAAGTTCTGGTTACCTCCTCCTCCTCAGATTCGTCCGCCTTTTCAGCAGAAGCAGTTTGGTGGTCGTGGTTCTTCCCACCCGCACAACCCAGTGTACCACCAGAGACCTCAGGCTCCCAGGATAGTCGTTCCTCCTCCTCGCCCGCTCTCGGAGGTTACTTGTAACAAGTGTGGTCAGAAAGGACACTATGCCAACAAGTGCACCAACTAGAAGCGCCTTCCACCTCCTCCTCCTGGCAGACCTCCAAGCAGTGCAATGGTCCGGCACAATCCCAAGACTGCAAGAGTGAACATGGGGAATTCAACTCAAGCAGAGGAGTCGTCGGAAGTGATCATGGGTAATCTCTTGGTTAACTCCATTCCGAATAAAGTTCTTTTTGATACTGGTGCATCGCATTGTTTCATGTCAAGACCATTTGTTGCCAAGCATGATTTCATAGCTAAAGAGTTGCTCAAGCCGATGTCGATTGTTTCTCCGGGAAAGATCATGAACTCTAGTATGGTGGTTCCAAATATTGACATCAAGATGGGTAATTATTCTTTTCTGGCTGATCCGATGGTCCTTGGGAATTCTGATATTGATCTTATTCTCGGCATGAATTGTCTCTCCAAGCACAAGACTTCTCTCGATTGTGCGGCCAAGGAAGTTCAATTGGCTCATCCTTCTGAAGATGTTATTATCTTTGCTGCTCGTGATGATACCATCCGATTATTCTCCCTCAATGAGAGAGGCGAAATTAATGCAATATCTCAAATTCCAGTGGTATGTGAATATGAGGATGTTTTTCTAGAAGAGTTGCCAGGAATGCCTCCTCACCAGCTGGTTGAGTTTGTCATTGAGCTCGTGCCCGGCACAGAACCCGTATGCAAACGCCCCTACAAGCTTGGGCCAGAAGAGCTGAAAGAATTGAGAAGACAGCTCGATGAACAATAGCGTCTGGGCTTGATCAGACTGAGTTCATCTCCTTGGGGTTGTGGAGTTCTCTTTGTTAAGAAGAAAGATGGCATGGTAAGACTTTGCGTTGACTACCGCCCATTGAATAAAAAGACAATCAAGAACAAATATCCACTTCCCAATATCAATGAATTGTTCGAGCAACTCAAAGGTGCAAAGGTGTTCTCCAAGCTCGATCTTCGGATGGGATATCACCAAATCCATATTCGCAAAGAAGACATTCCCAAAACAGTTTTCAGGACGAGCTTTGGTTCTTATGAATACACAGTGATGTCCTTCGGCCTTGCAAATGCACCTCCTACTTTCTCTCGTGTGATGAACTATGTGTTCAATCCATACACCAACGAGTTCAGTCTTGTCTATCTTGATGACTTCCTTGTTTTCTCCAAGACTAAAGAGGATCATGCAAAGCATTTGCGCTTGGTACTTGATAAGCTTAGAGAGCATCAGTTCTATGCAAAATTCTCTAAGTGTGAATTCTGGCTCGATGAAGTTCTTTACCTCGGTCACATTATCTCTGCCAAGGGCATCTCAGTAAATCCTGAAAAGGTTGAAGCAATTGTTAACTGGCAGCCACCTCAAAATGTCAAGCAACTTCGAAGATTTCTCGGGCTTGCAAGCTATTGCAGAAGATTTGTGGAAAACTTCTCCAAGATTGCTAAGCCTTTGTCTAACCTTCTCCAGAAGAATGTCAAATATGCTTGGACTCCTAAGTGTGATGTTGCGTTCAAGACACTCAAAGAGAAGCTCATAACTGCTCCAGTTCTCACTCCTCCAGATGAATCCAAGCCCTACCAAGTGTTCTGTGATGCTTCTTTGCAAGGTCTCGATGGAGTACTAATGCAAGAGAAGAAAGTGGTGGCTTATACCTCTCGGCAGTTGAAGCTGAACAAGAGGAACTATCCTACTCATGACTTGGAGTTGGCAGCCATCGTCCATGCCTTAATCACATGGAGACATCTCTTGTTGGGCAGGCAGGTGGACATTTTCACCGATCACAAGAGCCTCAAGTACATATTCACTCAACCCAACCTTAATCTCCGACAGACCCGATGGGTGGAGATGATTCAAGAATACAACCCGAGCATTGAATACACTCCAGGCAAGGCTAATGTTATCGCGGATGCTTTGAGCAGAAAAGCCTAATGCAACAGTCTTATTCTCATGCCGGTCCAACCTGATCTCTGTGAGGCTTTCAGGAAACTCAACCTCCAACTTATTCCGCAAGGATTTCTCGCAAACATTTAGATCACTCCCACATTGGAGGATCAAATTCGTGAAGCTCAGCTCTTAGATGCCATGGTGAAGAAGGTGAAACACGGCATTGGAAAGAGCATTCCCAAATATAAGTGCTATCGAGTTGATGACAAGGATACCTTGTTCTTTGAGGACATGCTAGTTGTGCCAAAAGGGGATCTCAGGAAGGTCATAATGAACGAAGCACACAATTCTCTCTTGTCTATCCATCCAGGCAGCTCCAAGATGTACCATGATCTCAAGTCTACTTATTGGTGGACTCGTATGAAGCGTCAGATCGCTCAGTTTGTGAATGAGTGCGGTGTGTGCCGCAGAATGAAGGCGGAACATTAGCGTCCAGCAGGACTTCTTCAGAGTCTACCTATCCCCGAGTGGAAATTCAATCATATTGAGATGGACTTTGTCACCGGCTTTCCCAAGTCCAAGAGAGGGAATGGTGACATCTTTGTGGTCATTGACAAGCTTACAAAAGCCGCTCACTTCCTCCTAGTCAAGGAATCGATCACAGCAGCTCACTTGGCAGAGTTGTATACTTCTAGAGTGGTCTCTTTGCACGGCATTCCCCAGTTGATCACCTCAGATTGTGGAAGCATCTTCACTTCCAGATTTTGGGATTCCTTCCAGCAGGCCATGGGCACAAAGATTCGCTTCAGTACAGCTTTTCCTCGGACTAGTGGCCAAGTCGAGAGAGTTAATCAGATTCTCGAGGATATGTTGAGAGCGTGCGTCATCTCTTTCGGCATGAAGTGGGAAGACTGTCTTCCATTTGCCGAATTCTCCTACAACAACAGTTTCCAAGCAAGCTCGGGCAAGGCCCCATTCGAGATTCTCTATGGCAGAAAGTGTCGTACTCCACTCAACTGGTCCAAAACCGATGAACACCAACTTCTTGGCAATGATATGATTTCTGAAGCTGAAAAGATGTGTCGTATCATCCGTGAAAATCTGAAAGCAGCGCAATCGCGCCAGAAGAGCTAGTATGATAGTAAGCACCGTGACTTGGCTTTCGAGATTGGAGACCATGTCTATCTCCGTGTTTCGCCTATGAAGGGTGCTCAACGATTCGGTATCAAAGGAAAGCTTGCTCCAAGATACATGGGCCCTTTCAAGATAGTTGGCAAAAGAGGCGATCTAGCCTACCAACTCGAGCTACCTTCCAACTTCTCAAATGTGCACAATGTGTTTCACGTGTCACAACTTCGCAAGTGCTTCAAGACTCCCGACCGCACAATTGAATTCCAGGACATCGAACTCCAAGATGATTTGTCTTACCGAGAGCATCCCATTGCCATTCTCGAAGAAACTGAGCGCAAGACTCGCAACAAGTCTATCAAATTCCTGAAAGTGAAGTGGTCTCACCATTCCGACCGAGAAGCCACATGGGAGCGCGAGGACCACCTCTGTTCCGAATATCCGGAGTTCTTTCGTTCCTAGATCTCGGGACGAGATCCTCTTGTAGTAGGGGAGAGTTGTAACACCCCAGATGTGATCCTTCCATATTTGTATTCCTCAATATTGCCATGTATGGGTTTTGCCATGTTGATCATAATAAATTGTTGCATCCTCATTGTTGTGTTTTTCATTTCTTCTCTTTTGCATTTCATCTTCATGTCATAATTTGCCATGTGCCTTGCATCATCATATTCTTTTATGTTGCTCATGAGCATTGCACCATTGTGATTGTTGTGATCTCCATGTATGCATGATGGGTGTCATCATCTTCTCCATGCCTCACCCAACTCTTGGGTTTCATCTGTGCAACCAATTCACCATGACCTCTCTCTCAAAACCCTCTTCTTCTCAATTTATTTCTTGGTGCATTATTTCTGTCCCAAATTAATGTCCAGTATCTTCATATAAATCCTACAACATGCCTTTTACCTCTCTGCCAAATTTCAGCAATTTTGGACTTGTTTTGGTTGGGTTCAAAAATGCATCAAGTTTGAATGCAATTCAAACTTGTTTTATTTTTCTACCTCTAAAAATTGCCAGGACAATTTATTCAAATTCTGCATAAAGCCATGATCTCGAGGAAATTTTTATCTCCTCCATACCTTTTCCCAATATCCCTGTGCATTTCTCTTTGCTTTTTCTGTTTGAAGAAATTGGAAAGAAAGGAAAAAAGCCTTACCTGGGCCTCCTCCTCCCTGCCTCGCTTGGGCCTCCTCCTGGCCACCAGCGAGCGCCAGCAGTAGCAGCCGCCGCCACAGCGCACGCACGCAGCCAGTGCTAGCGCCCGCCTCCTCTCCTCCTCCTTTCCACGTGGATGCCCAGCCCGGCCCCACCTACAGCCTCTCCCTCCTCTTCCTTTTCTTGGCAGAAGCACATGGCCATGAGGGCAACCACGGCTTCGCCTCCCGCCTCCTATAAAGGTGCCCCAAGGCCTCCCCTAGGGTTCCTCCTCGCCTCCCTCTACCTCCTCCGCGCCGCCGCCGCTCCAGAGAAGCTCCCCACGCCCTGCTCCTTCCTCCGTGCGCCATGGCCGTCCCGGGTCCAAGCTTGCCGCCAGCCTAGTAGTAGGCGCCGTTGGCCCGCCTCCTCACGTCCCCGAGCATCTACACGCCGCCCCGGATCCATTCTGATGCCAAGCCGCGCCCGAGGACACCGTCCACGACGCCATCTTCTTACCCTTCTTCCTCTTCTTCACAGATTCAGCAAGACCGGCAAGTTCCTCGACTCCCCGCCGTCTCCACGTCTCGTCCCCGGCCACAACTTCATGTCCTAGGTAAAGGAGGTACTCCCTTCTCCCTCCATGCCAAACCTCGTACCCTCTCGCTCACTATGGTCCTCGTCGTCGCCGTTCCAAGTTCGTGCTCCCGGTGCTCTGTGTGAACCACTTCGCGCACCGGATGGGAAAATCTCAGATCTAGCCGTCCTCATGTCGTTTCCTTCGGCCAAAACATGTCCTAAGCCTAGCCTCATGGTTGTACCTTCGTTTTGCACCATATCCATGCATCTAGGAGGTCTAGGGATCAAATCCCAAAGCCCTCTACATTTCTGAATTTTTCTGTCAGTTAACTGAAAAATTGCTAGTCTGAAAACTGTTATCATTTGCCCCTGTTATGATGAGGATTGTGGCGGATCTGTGACTCCTTTGCTCACATGACCTAAACATGTTTTGAAAAGCTTTCTACATACTACATCTACATGGCAATTGCATGGATTGATCTTCTTGTTAAGCCACTGCTACATCTGCCCAAATTAAGCAACTTACTGTTATCTGTGATGTGCTCTGTTTTTCAGAGAACGTGTCATTTTGTCATTTTTGTGTGAATTAATGCAAGTGCCATATGAATAAACTTTCAACATGTATTTGGAGCATTTTCATGTCTTCTTGCTGTTAGTATTTATTTCATGCCATGATTGTTGGGGAACGTTGCATGGGAAACAAAATTTTTTCCTACGCACACGCAAGATCTATCCATGGTGATGAGCATCTACGAGAGGGAGAGTGAATCTACATACCCTTGTAGATCGCTAAGCGGAAGCGTTTAATAAACGCGGTTGATGTAGTCGAACGTCTCCGCGATCCAAATCGCAAGTCGTCCCTCGATCCGATCACGAACTAGCGCCGAACGGACGGCACCTCCGCGTTCAACACACGTACGGCTTGATGACGCCTTCACCTCCTCGATCCAGCGAGCGATGATGAAGTAGTGGTTGAGTTCCAGCAGCACGACGGCGTGGTGATGGTGGTGAGGAACAATCTCTGCAGGGCTTCGCCAAGCGCTACGGAGATTATGACGGAGGAACTAGAGGGTTAGGGTTGCCGCACACGGCTTGGGGAAATCTTGATGTGTCCCGTGTGCTAGCCCTGCCCCTCTATTTATATGTTGAGCCTTGGGGTCTAAACTTGGAGTAAAAGCCTCCTCCGGGTCGGTTTTGCCCGCACAAGGTCGGTTTGGCCCGCAGGGAAAGAGTCCAACTCGGATCCCTGCCGAACCGTGCACAGCCGCGCACAAGCGGTAGTACCGCTTCACACAAGCGGTAGTACCGCTTGGGCGGTAGTACCGCTTCACACAAGCGGTAGTACCGCTCGGGCGGTAGTACCGCTTCACACAAGCGGTAGTACCGCTCCGGCGGTAGTACCGCTTCACCAAGCGGTAGTACCGCTTACGCGGCAGCAAAACTACTTTTGCACTTTCCAATACCTTGTGGGCTTTATCCCTTTGGCTCATATAAAGTGTTGCTGCACCCGAACACTTCGGTAAACATCCGGAACCCATTCCGGTGAACTCCGGAACTCTTCTGGAGATCAAAACACTATTATCACATATATCAATCTTTACCTCCGGACTATTCCGGAGATCCTCGTCATGTCCGGGATCTTATCCGGGACTCCGAACAACTTTCGGTCACCAACATAATAACTCAATTATACTAATCGTCACCAAACGTTAAGTGTGTAGACCCTGCGGGTTCGAGAACTATGTAGACATGACCGAGACACCTCTACGGCCAATAACCAATAGCGGGACCTGGATGCCCATATTGGCTCCTACATATTCTACGAAGATCTTTATCGGTCGAACCTCTATGTCAAGGATTCAGTTAATCCCGTATGATGTTCCCTTTGTTCTTCGGTATGTTACTTGCCCGAGATTCGATCGTCGGTATCACTATACCTAGTTCAATCTCGTTACCGGCAAGTCTCTTTACTCGTTCCGTAATACAAGATCTCGTGGCTAATACTTTAGTCACATTGCTTGCAAGGCTTATTGTGATGTTGTATTACCGAGTGGGCCCTGAGATACCTCTCCGTCATACGGAGTAACAAATCCCAGTCTTGATCCATGCCAACCCAACAGACACCCTCGGAGATACCTGTAGAGCACCTTTATAGTCACCCAGTTACGTTGCGACGTTTGATACACACAAGGTATTCCTCCGGTGTCAGTGAGTTGCATGATCTCATGGTCAAAGGAACAGATACTTGACATGCAGAAAACAATAGCAATAAACTGACACGATCAAATGCTACGTTTACAGTTTGGGTCTTGTCCATCACATCATTCTCCTAATGATGTGATCCCGTTATCAAATGACATCTCATGTCAATGGCTAGGAAACCTTAACCATCTTTGATCAATGAGCTAGTCAACTAGAGGCTTACTAGGGACACAGTGTTGTCTATGTACCCACACATGTATTTGAGTTTCCAATCAATACAATTATAGCATGGATAATAAACGATTATCATGAACAAGGAAATATAATAATAACCAATTTATTATTGCCTCTAGGGCATATTTCCAACAGTCTCCCACTTGCACTAGAGTCAATAATCTAGTTCACATCACTATGTGATTTACATTGTAATGAATCGAACACCCATGCAGTTCTGGTGTTGTTCATGTTTAGCCCTTGGAAGAGGTTTAGTCATCGGATCTGCAACATTTAGATCCGTGTGTACTTTGCAAATATTTATGTCGTCCTCCTTGATGTAATCGCGGATGGAATTGAAACGTCGTTTTATGTGTCTGGTCCTCTTGTGAAATCTTGGTTCCTTGGCTAGAGCAATGGCACCAGTGTTATCACAAAACAGAGTCATTGGGTTAAGCGCACTAGGCACTACTCCAAGATCTGTCATGAACTCCTTCATCCAGACACCTTCCTTCGCCGCCTCCGAGGCAGCGATGTACTCCGCTTCGCATGTAGAATCTGCTACCACGCTTTGCTTGGAACTGCACCAGCTAACCGCACCCCCATTAAGAATAAATACGTATCCGGTTTGCGACTTAGAGTCATCCGGATCAGTGTCAAAGCTTGCATCGACGTAACCCTTTACGACGAGCTCTTGATCACCTCCATAAACGAGAAACATGTCCTTAGTCCTTTTCAGGTATTTCAGGATATTCTTGACCGCCGTCCAGTGTTCCATTCCTGGATCACTTTGAAACCTTCCGGCCATACTTATGGCAAGGCTGACATCGGGTCTTGTGCACAGCATTGCATACATGATAGAGCCTATGGCTGAAGCATAGGGGATGACACTCATCTTTTCTCTATCTTCTGCAGTCACTGGGCATTGAGTCTTACTCAACTTCACACCTTGCAAAACAGGCAAGAACCCCTTCTTGGACTGATCCATTTTGAACTTCTTCAAAATCTTATCAAGGTATGTGCTTTGTGAAAGTCCTATTAAACGTCTTGATCTATCTCTATAGATCTTGATGCCTAATATGAAAGCAGCTTCTCCTAGGTCCTTCATTGAAAAACTCTTGTTCAAATATTCCTTTACGCTTTCCAGCATTTCTATATTGTTTCCAATCAGCAATATGTCATCCACATATAATATTAGAAATGCTATAGAGCTCCCACTCACTTTCTTGTAAATACAAGCTTCTCCGTAAACTTGTATAAACTCGAACGCTTTGATCACCTCATCAAAACGAAGATTCCAACTCCGAGATGCTTGCACCAGTCCATAAATGGATCGCTGGAGTTTGCAAACTTTGTCAGCATTCTCTGGATCGACAAAACCTTCTGGTTGCATCATATACAACTCTTCCTTAAGGAAACCGTTAAGGAACGCTGTTTTGACATCCATCTGCCAAATTTCATAATCAAAAAAGGCAGCTATTGCTAACATGATTCTGACGGACTTAAGCATCGCTACGGGTGAGAAGGTCTCATCGTAGTCAACTCCTTGAACTTGTGAAAAACCCTTTGCCACAAGTCGAGCTTTATAGACGGTGACATTACCGTCCGCGTCCGTCTTCCTCTTAAAGATCCATTTGTTCTGAATGGCCTTACGCCCTTCAGGTAATACTTCCAAAGTCCATACTTTGTTTTCATACATGGATCCCATCTCGGATTTCATGGCCTCTAACCACTTCTCGGAATCCGGGCCCATCATCGCTTCTCCATAGCTCGTAGGTTCATCGTTGTCTAACAACATGATGTCTAAGACAGGGTTGCCGTACCACTCGGGAGCAGTACGCGTCCTTGTCGACCTACGAGGTTCGATAGCAACTTGATCCAAAGCTTCATGATCATCATCATTAACTTCCTCTTCAGCTAATGTAGGCTCCACAGAAACAACTTTCTGTGCTGCGCTACTCTCAGGTTGAAGTAAAGGTTCAACAACCTCATCAAGTTCTATCTTCCTCCCACTCAATTCTTTCGAGAGAAACTCTTTGTCAAGAAATGTTCCGTTTTTAGCGACAAACACTTTGCCTTCGGATCTGAGATAGAAGGTATACCCAACTGTCTCTTTTGGGTATCCTATGAAGACGCATTTCTCCGCTTTGGGTTCCAGCTTTTCAGGCTGAAGCTTTTTGACATAAGCATCACATCCCCAAACTTTAAGAAACGACAGCTTTGGCTTCTTGCCAAACCAAAGTTCATATGGCGTCGTCTCAACGGATTTCGATGGTGCCCTATTTAAAGTGAATGCAGCTGTCTCTAATGCATAACCCCAAAACGATAGTGGCAAATCGGCAAGAGACATCATAGATCACACCATATCCAATAAGGTTCGATTACGACGTTCGGACACACCATTACGCTGTGGTGTTCCAGGCGGTGTCAATTGTGAAACAATTCCACACTGTCTTAAGTGACTGCCAAACTCATAACTCAGATATTCTCCTCCTCGATCAGATCGTAGGAATTTAATCTTCTTGTTACGATGATTCTCAACTTCACTCTGAAATTGTTTGAACTTTTCAAATGTTTCAGACTTGTGTTTCATTAAGTAAATATACCCATATCTACTTAAGTCATCAGTGAAGGTGAGAAAGTAACGATAACCACCGCGCGCCTCAATACTCATCGGACCGCACACATCAGTATGTATGATTTCCAATAAGTCACTTGCCCGTTCCATTGTTCCAGAGAACGGCGTTTTAGTCATCTTGCCCATGAGGCATGGCTCACATGTGTCAAGTGATTCAAAATCAAGTGACTCCAAAAGTCCATCAGCATGGAGCTTCTTCATGCGTTTTACGCCAATATGACCTAAACGGCAGTGCCACAAGAAAGTGGTATTATCATTATCAATTCTATATCTTTTGGCATCAATGTTATGAACATGTGTATCATTACTATCGAGATTCAACAAGAATAAACCCCTCACATTGGGTGCATGACCATAAAAGATATTACTCATATAAATAGAACAACCATTATTCTCTGATTTAAATGAGTAACCGTCTCGCAATAAACAAGATCCAGATATAATGTTCATGCTTAACGCAGGCACCAAATAACACTTATTTAGGTTCATCACTAATCCCGACGGTAATCGAAGAGCGAGCGTGCCGACGGCGATCACATCAACCTTGGAACCATTTCCCACGCGCATCGTCACTTCGTCCTTTGCCAGCCTCTGTCTATTCCGCAGTTCCTGTTTTGAGTTGCAAATATGAGCAACCGCACCGGTATCAAATACCCAGGCACTACAACGAGAGTTGGTAAGGTACACATCAATAACATGTATATCATATATACCTTGTTTGTTGTTGGCCGCCTTCTTGTCAGCCAAATACTTGGGGCAGTTCCGCTTCCAGTGTCCAGTTCCCTTGCAATGAAAACACTCAGTTTCTGGTTTGGGTCCAGCCTTGGGTTTCTTCACGAGAGGAGCAACTGCTTTGCCACTCTTCTTAGAGTTACCCTTCTTACCCTTGCCATTTTTCTTGAAACTAGTGGTTTTATTGACCATCAACACTTGATGCTCCTTCTGAATTTCAGACTCAGCGGCTTTCAGCATCGCAAACAGCTCGGCGACTGACTTGTTCATCCCGTGCATGTTATAGTTCAACACGAAGCTCTTGTAGCTAGGTGGCAATGATTGAAGAACTCTGTCAGTGATAGCCTCTGGCGGAAGGGGCATCCCTAACTCAGCCAGACGGGTGGAGTACCCAGACATTCTGAGCACGTGATCACTGATAGACCCGTTCTCCTCCATCTTGCAAGCATAGAACTTATCGGAGATCTCATATCTCTCGATCCGGGCATTCTTCTGAAAGATAAACTTCAACTCCTGGAACATCTCATATGCTCCATGACGTTCAAAACGTCTTTGAAGTCCCGGTTCTAAGCCATACAACATTGCACATTGAACTATTGAGTAATCATCAGAACGAGCCTGCCAGGCGTTCACAACGTCTAGAGACTCAACTGGAGCGGGTGGATCACGAAGCGGTGCATCAAGGACATAAGCCTTCTGGGAAGCCGTAAGGATAATCCTTAGATTACGGGCCCAGTCCACAAAGTTACTTCCATCATCTTTCAACTTAGCTTTCTCTAGGAACGCATTAAAATTCAGGGGTGCTACTGCGCGAGCCATGATCTACAACATAAATATAGCAAAGACAACTTAGACTATTGTTCTTAGATAATGAGTTTAGTTAATCATATTACTTAAAAACTCCCACTCAAATTGACATCCCTCCGGTCATTCGAGTGTAACATGATCCAAATCCACCAACTCAAGTCCGATCATCACGTGAGTCGAGGTGGTTTCAATGGTGAACATCTTCATGTTGATCATATCTACTATATGACTCATGTTCGACCTTTCGGTCTCTTGTGTTCCGAGGCCATGTCTGTACATGCTAGGCTCGTCAAGTTTAACCCGAGTGTTCCGCACGTGTAACATGGCTTACACCCGTTGTATGCGAACGTAGAGTCTATCACACCCGATCATCACGGCGTGTCTCGAAACGACGAACTTTCGCAACGGTGCACACTTGGGGAGAACACAATCTTGAAATTTAAGTGAGGGATCACCTTATAATGCTACCGTCGTCCTAAGCAAAATAAGATGCATAAAAGGATTAACATCACATGCAAATCATAAGTGACATGATATGGCCATGAACTTGTGCTTTTGATCTCCATCTCCAAAGCACCGGCATGATCTCCATCGTCACCGGCATGACACCATGATCTCCATCATCTTGATCTCCATCAACGTGTCGCCATAAGGTTGTCGCGCCGACTGTTGCTTCCACGACTATTGCTAACGTTTTAGCGATAAAGTAAAGCATTACATAGCGCTTAATGATTGACACGCAGGTCATACAATAATTAAAGACAACTCTATGGCTCCTGCCAGTTGCCGTACTCATCGACATGCAAGTCGTGATATTCTATACAAAACATGATCATCTCATACATCACATATATCTCATCATGTAATTGGCCATATCACATCACAACATACCCTGCAAAAACAAGTTAGACGTCCTCTAATTGTTGTTGCAAATTTTACGTGGCTGCTACGGGTTTGCAAGAACCGTTCTTACCTACGCAAAACCACAACGTGGTGTAGTGATTGCTTTTTGATCTTCTAAAAGAACCCTCTTCATTGAAATCGATTCAACTAAAGTGAGAGAGACAGACACCCGCTAGCCATCTTTATGCAACGAAGTTACATGTTAGTTGAAGGAACCTGTCTCGCGTAAGTGTACGCGTAATGTCGGTCCGGGCCGCTTCATCTCACAGTACCGCCGAATCAAATATCAACTAGTAACGGCAAGCAATATGTATACACCCACGCCCACAACTCGTTTGTGTTCTACTCGAGATCTCATCTACGCATAGACCTAGCTCATGATGCCACTGTTGGGGAACGTTGCATGGGAAACAAAATTTTTTCCTACGCACACGCAAGATCTATCCATGGTGATGAGCATCTACGAGAGGGAGAGTGAATCTACATACCCTTGTAGATCGCTAAGCGGAAGCGTTTAATAAACGCGGTTGATGTAGTCGAACGTCTCCGCGATCCAAATCGCAAGTCGTCCCTCGATCCGATCACGAACTAGCGCCGAACGGACGGCACCTCCGCGTTCAACACACGTACGGCTTGATGACGCCTTCACCTCCTCGATCCAGCGAGCGATGATGAAGTAGTGGTTGAGTTCCAGCAGCACGACGGCGTGGTGATGGTGGTGAGGAACAATCTCTGCAGGGCTTCGCCAAGCGCTACGGAGATTATGACGGAGGAACTAGAGGGTTAGGGTTGCCGCACACGGCTTGGGGAAATCTTGATGTGTCCCGTGTGCTAGCCCTGCCCCTCTATTTATATGTTGAGCCTTGGGGTCTAAACTTGGAGTAAAAGCCTCCTCCGGGTCGGTTTTGCCCGCACAAGGTCGGTTTGGCCCGCAGGGAAAGAGTCCAACTCGGATCCCTGCCGAACCGTGCACAGCCGCGCACAAGCGGTAGTACCGCTTCACACAAGCGGTAGTACCGCTTGGGCGGTAGTACCGCTTCACACAAGCGGTAGTACCGCTCGGGCGGTAGTACCGCTTCACACAAGCGGTAGTACCGCTCCGGCGGTAGTACCGCTTCACCAAGCGGTAGTACCGCTTACGCGGCAGCAAAACTACTTTTGCACTTTCCAATACCTTGTGGGCTTTATCCCTTTGGCTCATATAAAGTGTTGCTGCACCCGAACACTTCGGTAAACATCCGGAACCCATTCCGGTGAACTCCGGAACTCTTCTGGAGATCAAAACACTATTATCACATATATCAATCTTTACCTCCGGACTATTCCGGAGATCCTCGTCATGTCCGGGATCTTATCCGGGACTCCGAACAACTTTCGGTCACCAACATAATAACTCAATTATACTAATCGTCACCAAACGTTAAGTGTGTAGACCCTGCGGGTTCGAGAACTATGTAGACATGACCGAGACACCTCTACGGCCAATAACCAATAGCGGGACCTGGATGCCCATATTGGCTCCTACATATTCTACGAAGATCTTTATCGGTCGAACCTCTATGTCAAGGATTCAGTTAATCCCGTATGATGTTCCCTTTGTTCTTCGGTATGTTACTTGCCCGAGATTCGATCGTCGGTATCACTATACCTAGTTCAATCTCGTTACCGGCAAGTCTCTTTACTCGTTCCGTAATACAAGATCTCGTGGCTAATACTTTAGTCACATTGCTTGCAAGGCTTATTGTGATGTTGTATTACCGAGTGGGCCCTGAGATACCTCTCCGTCATACGGAGTAACAAATCCCAGTCTTGATCCATGCCAACCCAACAGACACCCTCGGAGATACCTGTAGAGCACCTTTATAGTCACCCAGTTACGTTGCGACGTTTGATACACACAAGGTATTCCTCCGGTGTCAGTGAGTTGCATGATCTCATGGTCAAAGGAACAGATACTTGACATGCAGAAAACAATAGCAATAAACTGACACGATCAAATGCTACGTTTACAGTTTGGGTCTTGTCCATCACATCATTCTCCTAATGATGTGATCCCGTTATCAAATGACATCTCATGTCAATGGCTAGGAAACCTTAACCATCTTTGATCAATGAGCTAGTCAACTAGAGGCTTACTAGGGACACAGTGTTGTCTATGTACCCACACATGTATTTGAGTTTCCAATCAATACAATTATAGCATGGATAATAAACGATTATCATGAACAAGGAAATATAATAATAACCAATTTATTATTGCCTCTAGGGCATATTTCCAACAATGATATGCCATGATAAGATTGCCACACGCCTGTAAACATGCCTAGTCATTGTAACAGTTTGCTGTCAACATTAAGTTTGCATTTTGTGAGCTTGGTTGTGATGAATCCATGCTTCCTATGAATTTGTGCCAATGTAATGAAATGATCTATGCCATGTGTGCTGTAGGTGCATTCCAATTTCTTGCATTTTGGAGTTGATTTGCCTACTGTACCAACCATGTGAAAACTGACTGTCATTGCTTCTGCCAGCATCTACTCTGTTATTTTTAGCTGTAACATTATCTTTGCATCTTGTTGTCTTCATTCCAATTAATCTGTGATTATAATGAATTTGAGCCTATGGAAGGAGTTTCTGTGCATGTAGTGAACTTCAACCACATATCTTGTTTGAGCATATTGGAGTACTATAGATAGTTGTTTTGATGCTTGTAAGTTGCCATGTTGCTGTTAATGACAGGTTGCATTGCATATTTGTTTTGCTCACCATTTGAGTTCTATGCATCCGTTCCTCGTGATCTTTATATCGATTTCAAGTGAAATCTTCCATTATTTCCAGTGGCATACTTGGATTGCCCAAATTTTGCCCATATCCACCTTTTCCATCACCGTTCACTTCCCGTTACCGTCTCTTTCGTTCCGGTAGAACCGTTACTTCGTTCATGCCATGCTTACTACGTTTACCATGTAATGCATGCATCATTTTGCTTGTTCATATATGCCATGATTGTTTGTTTATTTCGGTGCTTGTTCTTTCTTTTGAGTAGTACCGGGAGACGAGTCCGAGTTCGAGGATCCTGTTGAGAACGTGTTCGAGGGGCAGGGTTATTATCCTACCGAAGAGACTTCAGGCAAGATGATCATCACCCTAGATAACTCTACTACCTTTGCTTGCTAGTGGTCTCATTGCTGTCGCTATGTCACGCCTCCTACCACATACATGTCAGCCTCTCATATGCCAGGATACAACCTCTAACCACCCTACCCAGCAAACCGTTGCTTGGCTATGTTACCGCTTTGCTCGGCCCCTCTTATAGCGTTTTAGTTGTCGGTGCAGTGCAGGTTGTTCCATGTTGGGACATGGATATGTTGGGATATCACAATATCTCTTATTTAATTAATGCATCTATATACTTGGTTGTGTGTGGAAGGCTCGGCCTTTTGCCTAGTGTTTTGTTCCACTCATGCCGCCCTAGTTTCCGTAATACCGGTGTTATGTTCCTTGATGAGCGCTTCTAACACATGTGGGACATATGGAAACCCCCCTGATCACTTGTTTTAGGATAAGACTTGTCCAGCAAGTCCCAACATTGGTTTTAACATTTGCCAACATGAACCTAATAATTAATGCATAGAGGGTCGCCACCTCGGGTGTCGTGGTTTTGTCACGGCAGATGTCCTCATGAAAGGACTTAGTCGTGAGGCCATCGCAGCTAGGTGGTAACTCGAACGGGGTTGATCGGAGTCGAGAGACCAGGGTGTACCCAGGTTCGGCCCCTCGCGATGGAGGTAATAGCCTACGTCCTGCTTGATTGTTATTTGATGATGATGATGATGATCTCGATTACAAGGGTGCAACTTGGCTAACCTAGTACTCGAGAGCTTGTAACTTGGTCCCTTTCCGCCTCAGCGGCTCGCCTTTATATACAGGTCGGGACCCCAGGTTTACAACAGAGTCCGGGTCATAACATGACCCGTGCCATAATCTATTTCCTACTCATCGTCTTCCCCAAGTAAAGGAAAACTTATCGCGTCCTTAGGTAAGCCGCCGCCTCAGGTACTGGACCGCCCAGCCGGCCCGTTTATGAGTCGCCCTAATGGGCCTTGGAGTCTTGATAGCCGCAGCTCTCTTTAAGCCGCCACTGGATAACCCGGCCCTGAACGGGCGGGTCATACCATGGGGTTATATCCCCAACATTAGCCCCCAGAGTGATGTGGATTCATTCACGTCAATCTTCAGTCTTGTTGTACTTCCAGGTCATATGAATTTGCCGGCTCATAATACCTCTTTACCTTGGCGTTCCTCGCTCCCTCATGTCAGGACGTCATCTTCCGGAATCAACGGTGCTTAAGTGTGACGTCACAGCAAATCTGGATGTATATCTGTTAGGCGCGAGAATCGAGGCGCCTCTTCGCGAAAAGTTACTGTGCCTCCTCTGTTTTCGCACCTGCCTTTTCCCCTTCTTATCATATTATAAATATCCTCAAGGGCCACAGTCTTCTTTTTTACTGCTTCGTCTTCTTCCTCCTCGCATCCGAGCCTTCTCGCAACTAGAACAGCACCGCTGCCGCGCGACCTCGGTGTCTCCGACGACGCCAACCGCTTCAACAGCTCCACGCACACCGCCGTCGACACCGTCAAGAGCCTCTCGAAGCTTCTGCCGCATCCAGGTACACCCCATTTCTTCCTAGATCCATAGCAGTTCTTTATCCATTTTACCTAGTTCATCGGCGCTCGTCTGTTCATCCTTCACTGCTGTTTGTAGATCCAGATTCTAATGAACTCGTTGTAGAAAAACTCCGATGTTGGCCGTAGTACCATTTCTGCATCTAGGAACTTCAGATCTTCACTAAACACTGCGAATAAATCAAACCATGCTTCCACTGTATGAGTTAGGAATAGTAAATATTTTTCCTTTTCACGTATTTTGTAGATCCATAATTTTAGCCACTTTGTTTGAAATCTGTTCCTGCAATACTTAGCAAAAAATTAGAATCTTCAACTTTAAGATGAGCCGCCGTATGAATCATGACCCGCCTTCCTTAGGAAGCATAGTTGAATCTCTGTTCAGGCGGCTTGTAATTTTGGTAATTGAATAACTATGTTGGCTCGCCTCTTAATTTTAACCACCTTGTCATACTGGCTTCTCTCCAAGCTGCCACGGTGACTTTAGAGATCGTGAAATGACCCACCATTTATATTTTATCCGCAACCGTTAATTCTTTAGGCGACTTACCATGGCAAAGACCACAGTCTGCAGTTGGGTGAGTTCCCAAGTTTCACAACTCGTGCTTAATGACTATAAAGAACAAGATTTTCTGCCTGCTCAAGAGGTGATTGGCTGGCGGGCTCCTCAAGGCGAAACTGTTCCCCAACCCGGCGAAGGAGAAGTCGTGGTGTTTACAGACCATCTTCTTAGGGGCTCCTCTCCGCCCGGGTCAAATTTTTTTTGGGACACCCTAAGTTTCTTCAACCTTCATCCTCAAGACCTTGGTCCAAATTCTATATCCAACCTATGCCAATTTCAAGTCTTCTGTGAAGCATATCTGCAAATGGAAGCCACCGTTCCTCTCTTTAGGGAGTTTTTCTATATCAACCGCCAGACTGAATGTGCTGATGGCCCCAGTCTAGAACTTGGCGGGGTCTCGATCCAGAGGCGAAGAGACGTTGCTTTTCCTTCAGTCACTCTGCCGAGTCATCCAAAGGGATGGAACAAGACCTGGTTCTATTGTAAGAACACAGCTCCTGCTGATGAGAACCCTTTGCCGGGTTATAGACCTGATCGTCTTGACCCCACTGTTGAACTTCCTGGCTGGGCTCCTCAAGAAGAGCGCGCTCAAGTCGCCCACATATATCCAAAGCTGAGGGCTTTATTAGCCAATGGTGTGACTGGGGTTGATCTGACCCGGTGCTGGATTACCTGGAGGATTCTCCCCTTAAGTCACCGGGCGAATTTAATGTGTAATTACTCAGGCAACTCAAATGATGTGCAAAGGTTCAGTCCCATTGACCTGTCAGCTGACGAAATAAACAAGATTGTGAAGAAACTGCTTGGGGAGTCACAAGAAAACTGTAACAAGACGGGGCTGAGACCGTTCTATGCCCTTAACCAGGCTCCTCCAATAAGCATTCCTGTGATCATTTGTCCAGCTTATCAACTCTATAAACTTACTTGTTGACCTTGTTTAAAACTGTGCAGGCCGACTCTCCATTCTGGAACAAGAAGAAAAAGAAAACACTAGCAACCAAGCCTAGGGCTGCTAAAGCTGCACCGGCTCAAAAGAAGAATAAACCGGCTATTGACAGTGAGGCGATAGCTAGAGGCGGGTCACCTGCAGCTGATGATGAGTCAGAGGTAGAACTTGACTCCCTTGGCCGTCTTTTTATTGAACTGGCTAACACCTCGTATTCTCAGGGCGATGCTGAAAATAGCCGGGCTGATGATGTTGAGGTAATTTCCATCTCCTTTGACTCAGAAAACTTTGTTCCCCAAAGAGCCAGAAAAACCGTCAGAAAAGTGCCATTTTCTCATCCACACGCTTATTTAGACCCACAATTTTCTTTAAAGAAATCGCAGCATGCCGGCTCTGCACGACGCCAGACTCGAAGTGGTTCTGGAGAACTCTTGACCGGCTTACCTGATGCTTCAGCCGCTCGTAAGCGACGCAATGAGGTGCCTCACAGTCCAACCCCATCTCTTCCACGAGCCGGCCTTTTTAAGCATCCTCTTAACCCGTCTGATTCAAATTACCAGGAGTCGCCACCATCATCTGGCGACTCATATGCCACTCAACTACCACCCTTGGTCATTAAGCAAGGGTACGTTCTTCTCAATAAACCGTGCTTCGTCGTAACCATTGTTTCGCTTATTTAAGTCTGCTTATGAATTGATAGGGCAAAGGCTAAGAAGAGGAAAACTGGCGAGTCAGAAAACCCAAACTTGGTGATCACTGAAGGTCAACATGAGACGGCGAAGGATCAGCCAGGTGAAAATGTTGATCCGCCCAAGCAAAATGAGCTGCCAACTACTGAAGAGGTGGATACTCAAGTCGGCCCGACTGATGTGGTGGAGGATCTTAACCCGCCAAGTCCTATTCGCCCTTCTAGTCCGATGAAGGCGGCTGAAGATATGGTCTTATCATCTCCCCAAGCCGATGATGATGTTGGCATCACAGGGGTATCCTTCAAGACTCCAGAGACGTCAAGCGTTCTGACCAAGCTTGTATCAAAAGATGAGCCGGTTGCGTCTGAGAAATGAAAAGGGAAAGTTGAGCTCCCAAACTTTGAAGATCTCAGCGCGGCCGATCTCCATGAGGAGTACTTGACCCGGCTATCTGTAAGCCAGGAAATGGAAGTAAGCCTGGTCAATATGCTGAAGAAGAAATACAAGGTTAGAAATGTCCCTTCTTTCCATACTGTATATATCTTGTGTAGCCGCCAAGTCTTAGACATAGGTCAGAATGAATATGTGTAAGACTTTCAGTATGATATACTCGTTTCGGGACTATAGCCCCCAAGGGCCAGGTTGTTATGTATATAACAAACCGGTTCTTTAACATATGTCTCTTAAATGCAACGTGTAGCCCCCAAGGGCCGGGTAGTTATGTATATAACCAACCGGTTCTTTAACAATTGTCTTTTAGAAGTGACGTGTAGCCCCCAAGGGCCGACTCATTTGGACAAGATGAGCCGGATCTTATTCCCTTAGTGATCATCAGAAGAGAAAAAATGACCTGCATTAGCCCCCAAGTGCCATATAGATTGCTAGCAAACTGCTTGGGACTTAAAGTGAGAATTTTTAGCCGTCTCATAGCCCCCATGGGCCGGGTTGTGCAATTTTGTGGGTTCAATAGCATATAGCATTCCACTAACAAGATCTGGTTATGACAGGATATGCTCAATGACGCCAAGTCAAAGGTGGCTGGCTTACAAGAGCAACTCAAAGCTGAGAAGAAGCTTTGTATAGACGCCGAGTCATCTGTCGTAGCCTTGCACGAATCTATATCAACAGCTGCGGAAAACTTGAAATCTGTGAAAACTTCTCATGAGGAAGAAAAAGCAGCATTGTTGAAACGTGCTGAAGAGGCAGAGAACCGGCCCAAGCCCATTACTGATGAAGTAAACGGCTTGAAGCGTTATATTACCGATATGACCCAGGCCATCTTTGGTAAGTGACCCGCCAATCAGTCAAGAATAACTCGCCCGAAATCTCGGATATTCTTATTGGAATGCTGTAATCGAATGTGTTCAAATATTGCAGGTAGCAGAAGCATCAATCTGCGTCAAGATCCCCGTATCAAGCTCAAGGCGGTTTACACTTTCTTGGAGCAACTTTATGCAGGGAGCTTGTTCACAATTATGTCTGTGATGGGTCACAAAGAGCCGCCACGTTTCATAAGGGACGTGTTGAATCAACTCTCAACCATGCCTGGACAAATTGAAGAGTTGAAGAAATCCGCCACCTGAGCGGGTGCCATGATGTCCTTAAGCCGGGCCAAAGCTTATGTGCCAGATATGGATCCTTCCAAGATGACCGGCGGGTTTCCACAGTTCAACATTGATGGCAGCGAATTCTCTGCAGCAGATTATGCCCGGTGTTTGAACAAGACTCGTGTTTTGGCGAGTCAACTTGTTGAAGAGTTGGACTTGAAGAGGTACCAGCCGGCTTACAACGAAGAGAACGTGCGGGTCACCCCGCCATCATACACGCCCATCGACCTAACTCCGGCACGGCGTAAGCATATCTTTGCTCCTGATGTTCACCCATCAATTATCATGAAAGAGGATGCCGTCTTTCAAGCCTTGACAACTATCGACTGGGATCTGGACAATCTTCAGATCGGAAGAAGAGCGGAGCCGGAGCAGGATGACCCGGAGGCCCAAGCCGCCGATGAACACCAGGAAGGGGTTAACCCAGGATCTAATGACCCGGAGGGCACAGAAACTGGTGCCCAGGAGTAGATGTCTCCAAAAAACTTTTGATATCATGGAGCCCAGCTGTGGCTTTGTAATAGGATAGTTGGAAACACTTGGGTGCGCTAACGTGCCTTCGCACACTTAAATATTAGGCAGTATTTTGAATGAAACAGCTGCACTGGTGTGGTTGTATGTTAACCCGCCCAGTCTCCTTTGAAAAAATTGACGCTTCGTTGAGTAATAGTGTGGCGAGTCATATTTGTATGAACCATCAATAGTTTATCTTTGTCTGCATAACACAGGTTTAGAATAACCCGGGGAGCTTAATAGCTGTCCGGCTTATGGTTAGCACCAGTCTGAAATAAACTGCTATGATTTTTGTTGACTCATGGTCAATAGGCATCTGTCTTTTGTTTTAAACCGGTATGTCCATGATCCGGCGACTCATGGCCAAAAGGAAACAAAGATAACCCCAGTAAAAAATTAAACAGAAATCGTGAATAGATATCAATGTTAAGTCGGCTTTTGAGGCACGACAATATAGACCGTCTTTCGAGGCTCGAGTCTTGCTTCAATGAAGCTGGCGTGATAGCCCATGGTTTATCCTCGCTCTCTGCAAGCCGGCTCTCACGTGACATATCCGATGTTTTAACCAAGACAAGTTCAGGGTCATAGAGATGATTGACTTGTCAAGAGTACACCGAGTCACCTAATCGGAGTAGCATCAAGCAGACAGGCAGGTTTAACCAAGATAATGTGGCGTCATTTACCGGGTCAAGAGGGTGAGATAGCTAAACTCGGTGAGTTGGAAGCCCCCGAGTGACCAATGATCAAAAACGAAAAGACTCATGCACAATATTTGAGATGAAACGACAGAGGCCCCGAGTTTCGGGGATGCCGGCTTATGTATATTAATCATAATATATACAAAGGTATGTACAAGCAAACTTGAGCCAGTGGCTCTAAGTATAGTAAGGACGGAGATGAGCGATATTCCAAGGCATGTTGGTCTCTTCCTTCGACGTACGTGACTTATTGTGTTCACGTATATCCATCAGGTAATATGACCCGTTGTTGAGATTTTTGCTGATGACAAAAGGCCCTTCCCAGGGAGGGGAAAGCTTGTGCATACCTGTCTGTTCTTGTATCAGACGGAGCACTAAATCGCCCTCCTGGAAAGTATGGCTGCGGACTCTATGGCTGTGATAGCGACGTAGGTCTTGCTGATAGATCGCAGATCGTGCTGCTGCTAAGTCACGTTCCTCTTCCAAGGCATCCAGAGAGTCTTGACGAGCTTGTTCATTGTTTGCTTTGACGTAGGCGGTAACTCTTGGGGAATCATGACAGATATCACTGGGCAAAACAGCTTCTGCGCCGTAGACCATAAAGAAAGGCGTATAGCCTGTTGATCTATTAGGAGTGGTCCGGATGCTCCAAAGGACAGACGGGAGCTCTTCGACCCAACAACCCGGCGTGCGCTCGAGTGGGACCATAAGCCTAGGCTTAATGCCTCGTAAAATCTCCTGGTTAGTGCGTTCTGCTTGACCATTGGACTGAGGGTGTGCAACTGATGCAACATCAAGCCAGATATGCTCTCTTTGACAAAACTGCTTCATAGCTCCCTTGGAAAAATTTGTGCCATTATCAGTGATGATGCTATGTGGATAACCAAAGCGAAAAATCAACTTTTTCAAGAATTTGACTGCTGTGGCTGCATCACAATTGCTGATTGGCTAGGCTTCAACCCACTTGGTAAATTTATCGACAGCAACCAAAAGATGGGTCTTTTTGTCTTTGGATGGTTTAAACGGACCAACCATATCAAGCCCCTAGACTGCAAAGGGCCAAGTTATTGGGATCATCCGGAGCTCTTGAGCCGGAACGTGAGCCTGGTGAGCAAACTTCTGGCAACCATCACACTTTTGTACGATATCCTCAGCATCTGCGTGAGCCGTAAGCCAGTAAAAACCATGCCAAAAAGCTTTTGCCACTAAGGACCTTGAGCCGGCATGATGACCACAATCTCCAGAATGAATCTCATTGAGGATCTCTCGCCCTTCATCAGGGGAAACACAACGCTAGAAAACTCCTGTAATGCTCCTCCTATGTAACTCGCCATTGACGATGGACATAGACTTAGAGCGGCGGACGATCTGACGAGCCATGAGTTCATCTTCAGGGAGCTCGCCTCGAGTCAGATAATTCAGATAAGGAACCGTCCAGTCCGGAATAGCGTGAAGAGCCGCCACCAACAGTGCCTCCGGGTCAGGGATAGCGAGATCTTCCTCGGAAGGCAGTTTAATAGAAGGATTATGGAGCACGTCAAGGAACACATTCGGAGGGACCGGCTTATGCTGAGAGCCGAGTCGTGACAATGCATCAGCCGCCTCGTTGAGTCGCCAATCGATGTGATCAACTTGATATCCTTTGAAGTGTCCGGCCACATTGGTTACCGCTTGCCGATAAGCCGCCATAAGCGGGTCCTTGGAATCCCACTTTCCTGAAACTTGTTGAGCGACCAAATCTGAGTCGCCTAAACACCTGACCCGGCTGATATTCATCTCTTTAGCCATCCGAAGACTGTGGAGGAGAGCCTCGTATTCAGCTGCATTGTTAGTACAGGGAAACAGAATCCTCAGGACATACCAAAATTTATCACCTCGAGGGGAAGATATGACCACTCCAGCCCCCGAGCCTTCTAGCTGTCTGGAACCATCAAAATGTATAGTCCAATATGTATTATCGGGCTTCTCCTCTGGAGTTTGAAGTTCCGTCCAATCATTGATGAAATCCACGAGTGCCTGGGATTTGATGGCCGTGCGAGGGACATATTTAAGATGGTGTGGGCCAAGCTCAAATGCCCACTTGGCAACCCGGCATGTAGCTTCCCTGTTCTGGATGATGTCTCCCAAGGGTGCTGAACTGACCACAGTAATGGGGTGCTCTAGGAAATAATGCCTGAGCTTGCGACTAGCCATGAAGACGCCAAACACCAGTTTCTGCCAATGTGGGTACCTCTGCTTGGATTCAGATAGAACTTCGCTGACATAATAGACTGGCCGCTGCACTAGATAGTCTTTCCCTGCCTCTTTCCTCTCGACAACAGCTGCAACACTTACCGATTTGTTATTGGCAGCAATGTACAGGAGCATAGGCTCTTTGGCGATGGGAGCAGCGAGAACAGGCGGCTCGGCCAATTGCTTCTTGAGGGCTTCGAAAGCTGCATCAGCAGCGTCATTCCAGACAAAAGTGTCAGTCGTTTTCAACATCTGATAAAGGGGAATCGCCTTTTCGCCAAGGCGGCTTATGAACCGGCTCAAAGCCGTGATCCGACCCGCCATCCGTTGAACGTCATTGATGTTCTCCGGTTTTGCAAGCGAGGTTATCGCCTTAATCTTGTCTAGGTTGGCTTCGATGCCTCGCTCCGATACTAGGAAACCCAACAACTTGCCTGCAGGAACACCAAAAACACACTTATCCGGGTTAAGTTTCATCTCGTAAGTCCGAAGATTAGCGAAAGTTTCCTTGAGATCATCCAGCAAGGTCTCCTTCTTCAATGACTTGACCACGATATCATCCACATAAGCATGAACGTTGCGCCCAATCTGCTTGTGGAAGCAATTCTGGACACACCGCTGATAAGTTGCTCCTGCACTTTTGAGCCCGAAGGGCATAGAGACATAGCAAAAGGCCCCAAAAGGTGTGATGAAAGCCGTCTTCTCCTGATCCTCGACGGCCATCTTTATCTGATGATAACCGGAGTAAGCATCCAGGAAACACAAACTCTCACAACCTGCCGTGGCATCGATGATCTGATCAATGCGAGGGAGGGCAAACGGGTCTTTGGGACAAGCCTTGTTAAGATCTGTGTAGTCAACACACATGCGCCAAGTGCCGTTTTTCTTTAGAACAAGCACTGGATTAGTCAACCACTGAGGGTGAAAACCTTCAATGATGAACCCGGCAGCTAAGAGCCGGGCTACCTCTTCTCCAATAGCTTTGTGTCTCTCTTCGTTAAAGCAATGAAGGAATTGTCTGACAGGCTTCATTTGTGGATCCACATTGAGGCGATGCTCAGCGAGTTCTCTCGGTACACCCGGCATGTCAGAAGGTTTCCATGCGAAGATGTACCGATTCTCATGGATGAACTCGATGAGCGTGCTTTCCTATTTGGGATCCATACCAGTCCCAATAGTGAACTTCTTGGACGGGTCGCCCAGGACAAACTCAACCTGCTTGGTGTCCTCGGCCGACTTGAACTTGAGTGGCGGGTCAGATTCTGCAGTGGGTTTCTTCAAGGGCGTCATATCGGCCGGGTCAACATTTGAAGTGTAAAATCGCAACTCTTTCGCAGCACAAGCCGTTTCGGCATAGGCTGCATCCCCTTCCTCTCACTCAAGGGCGATCTTTCGATCTCCATTAACTGTGATAGTGCCATTTGGTCTAGGCATCTTGAGTTTGAGGTAGACATAGCAAGGTCGAGCCATAAAGCGAGCATAAGCCGGCCGCCCAAACAGGGCGTGATACAGGCTCTTGATTTTGACCACCTCAAAGGTCAAAGACTCACACCTGTAGTTATCTTCAGTGCCAAACGTGACATCCAGCTTGATCCGTCGGTAAGTGTCGTAGTACAAGATGTTTATGTTGCTTCCTCCGTCCATGAGCACCTTTGTGAGTGAATAGCCGCCGACTTGAGGTGCCACCACCAAAGCCAAGCAACCTGGACTGTCGACCCGGGGAGGGTGGTCCTCTCTGCTCCATGTAATGGGTTGTTCCGACCAATGTAGATATTCCGGGACTGCCGGCTCGACAACACTGACGGCTCGTTTCTGGAGTTTGCGATCTCGCTTGTCAGTATGGGTCGTGAACACGTGATACTGCCCACTGTTCAACTATTTGGGATTGCTCCGAAAACCAGACTGATTGCCCTGCTGTTGATTTCCTTGCCCCGGATGCTGATTGCCTCCGTTGTTGCTAGAACCCTGGTAACCTACTCCTGAGCCGCCCGGGCCGTGGAAACCCGGGTTGTGACAGCCACCGGACGAGCCAGCTCTAGGCTACCCTGGGTTGCCTCCTTCGCCGCCTTGACGGTTCTGAAAGAACTGCTCTCCGAAGGCTTGCATTATGTGACAGTTCTCCCAAGAGTGGGTTGACGGCTTATTAGGGAGGTTGTGTTTTGGGCATGGGCCTTTGAGGGCTTCCTCGAAATTACGGGGCTTGTTGCCACTGTAGGATCTTCCCGAATTATTCCCCCTCGGGTGTTTGTAACCAGTGTTGGTATTAGCAACCAAGTCTGATCCTCCTTCCTAATTCTTACGCTTCCCTCCATTGCCTTGATTACCATGGTTTCCATTGTTCCCTGAATTGTTCGGCTGGTTACCCTTGCCACCATTGTTTTTCTTTCCCTTGCCAGTCTGGTCATCGTCTGGGCTAGGATCCTTCGTGGTGTCTGACTCGGCATACCTAGTGAGGACGTCCATGAGCTCGCCCATATCCTGAACCTTCCGCTTAAGCCGGCCAAGCTTCTGCATGAGGGGCTCGAAGTGACAGTTCTTCTCCAGGATCAGAACCGCCTGAGCCGCCGTGATGCTGTCAGAGGTGTGAATAATGTCTGTGACCCGGCGCGTCCAGTGATGGGCCGACTCGCCCTTACGTTGGATGCAGTGCTGAAGATCGATGATCGTCATTGGGCGCTTGCAGGTTCCCTGGAAGTTCTTGATGAAACGGTCCTTCAACTCCGCCCAAGTGTTAATAGAGTTAGGGGGCAAGTTTTTCAACCACGTACGAGCCGGCCCCTCCAACATCATCGTCGGGTACTTGGCACAGACAGCGTAGCTCTCAATCCAAGCGGCCGGCTCAAGGTCAGCCGTGTAATTTGGAACCTTGCGAGGGCCTTTGAAATCCTTGGGCATGCGCTCGTTGCGTAAAGCTGGCACCAAACACGGTATCCCAATGGTCCTGCTACCGGAGGTCAATTGGGTTGTGACAAGCGGCGCTTGAGCCGCCGTATCTCCCGCCTCCGCTGCTCGCTGAGCCCGAGCCGTATCAACAATCTCCTGGGCGTTAAGGGGCCCAAGGCGTGGCGGGTCACGAGGCTGCTCACGATGTCGATGAGTGCTGCTAGAGACGGCCGGCGACTCATCATGGCGGCTTCTGCTGCGGCTTGGGAGCGGGGTAGAGTGGTGCCGCTGCCGACTGTAGGAGTAGTTCGCCTGTTGGGCGACCGCAGTTTTTAACATCTCAATGGAATTTTGGGCTTCAATCTCAACCGGCGAATTTCCCATGATTGGGAGCGCGGCCAAATTGGTCGCTGCTGCTACCAAGTTCTCCAACGGATTGGAGAAGTGACCCGCCGGGGTAAGGAAATGATGCGGGGGCGTCTGAACTGGCGGGAGTCGCTGGTCCGGCTCCTGCTGGTGCTGTTGAGCCGGCTGGTAGGGTTGACCCGGCGACGGCTGCCTGCCTCTACTTGGGGGCACAAACGGTGCTTCCGGGGTGCCTGCCCCAGCCCCTTGAACAGGCGTATCCTGAGGCGTGTTGAACAGACGCATGGGCTCGTAGTGAGGTGGCAGACGGCTCATATGGCGCCTCTGATGAACTGCCTCTGAGGCATTCTGACGGAGCCCCATGCGCCAGGCTTCGGCTTTCAGGCACTTTACCTCGCCTTGGACTTGGGACTGCAACTCCGCCATACGGGTGTTTTCGGCGTTGATATCTGCCTGTACCTTAGCCATCTGCTCGTGGAGTTTTGTCACCTCCGTGTTGCGTTCCGCCTGGTTCTCTGCGGTCATTGGCGTCGCAAGGAGCGTCGCCAGGGCGGTTGCCAATTCTGCCAAGGCCTGAGCCGGTGGTATGGCTGAGCCGGCACCTGAGGTGCCAGTCCCCGCCACTGTGCCGGCCACCGTAGAGTTAAGGGCTGGGGCAGAGCCCGCCATGTAGACAGCAGCCCAGGGGGCGTGTTGAAGGAATCCTGAGCCGGTCGGTCATCGGGGTAGCCCCCAAGCCTGCCATCGTAAAGTGGGAGGATCGACTCGGTCTCGCCTACTGAGGACTCGCCATTAGAGTAGACGAGGGTATCGCTGCCGGACGCAGAGTTATCTGCAAGGTCCACCCCCTGAGTGAAGCCGATGAAGACGTGCTTCCGGCCGGCCTGAGCCTGGGTGGGTTGCACGCGCCGAGCCGGCTCAACGATGTCGGTGCAGATGTCCGGCTCGGGTTCAGATCCGCCGGCTTTGCCGATGAAGACGTGGATTTTGCCGAAGGGGACCCGGTACCCGTACTCGATTGAGTCGGCCTCGGGGCCTCAGTCTGAATCATCGATGTAGAGCTTGCCGCGGCGACTCTTGGTCATGCGGCCGATCGCGTATCCCTCGATCCCTCGATCCTTGCGGGGGTTCCCTTCGAGTACTCAACACCACCAAGCGATAGCCCCACGGTGGGCGCCAACTGTCGTGGTTTTGTCACGGCAGATGTCCTCGTGAAAGGACTTAGTCGCGAGGCCATCGCAACTAGGTGGTAACTCGAATGGGATTGATCGGAGTCGAGAGACAAGGGTGTACCCAGGTTCGGCCCCTCGCGATGGAGGTAATAGCCTACTTCCTGCTTGATTGTTATTTGATGATGATGATGATCTCGATTACAAGGGTGCAACTTGGCTAACCTAGTACTCGAGAGCTTGTAACTTGGTCCCTTTCCGCCTCAGGGGCTCGCCTTTATATACAGGTCGAGACCCCAGGTTTACAACAGAGTCCGGGTCGTAACATGACCCATGCCCTAATCTATTTCCTACTCATCGTCTTCCCTAAGTAAAGGAAAACTTATTGCGTCCTTAGGTAAGCCGCCGCCTCAGGTACTGGACCGCCCAGCCGGCCCGTTTATGAGTCGCCCTAATGGGCCTTGGAGTCTTGATAGCCGCAGCTCTCTTTAAGCTGCCACTGGATAACCCGGCCCTGAACGGGCGGGTCATACCGTGGGGTTATATCCCCAACATCGGGGACTCTTTTAATTCCAACATAACTCGGGCCAGCGGCAAAACACAACCGTTGGTCCACCAACCAAGCAGTCGGCGGAGCCGCCTTGGGGCAACTCGAGGTATTTGGCTACCGTCCACTATGCATAGACGGATGATGCCCGTAGATAGAGAGCGCGCGGCTCTAGACACGGATCTGGCTCACCGGGAGGTCTTGCTGGTTTAGTTTTGCCTGTTACGAGTGTCTTGTCCTCCGGGATTCCTTATCATAAGCATCGTGTTATCATGCTGTGAGGATGTTCCATCGGATGAGTGTGGTAATTTATAATGGACTACTTGAAGCACCCCTGCAAGGTTATATCTTTCGAAAAGCCGTGCCCGCGGTTATGTGGCGACTTGGAAATTTATAACCTCCGGTTGTAGAGAACCTGACACTAATTCTAATAAAATACACCAACTTTGTGCGTAAACGTGATGGTCTCTTTTCGAGTAAGTTCGGGAAGAGAACACGGTGGGGTTATGATTGAACCGTAAGTAGGTGTTCAGGATCACTTCTTGATCATATTAAACTTGCGACCGTTATGCGTAGTATGCTCATCTTTATTCTTGTACTCGTATGTTAGCCACTTAAACATGCTTAGTGCTTGCTGCAACCTCACCACATTACCCTTTCCATTCCTATAAGCTTAAATAGTTTTTGTTACCTTGAGTGATGAGATTGCTGAGTCCCTGTGGCTCACAGATTACTATAAACACCAGTTGCAGGTACGCTTGATACAGACACAGGTGAGCCCGAGATGCTCCATTGGGAGTATGACGATGAGCGTGGACGTATGTACGTCACGATGCCAGATGATCCGTAGTGGGCCCTAGTCGGTTGATCCGGGGATGATAGCAGGGTGGTGTTTTCTCGTTTGATTTCGTCCGTAGTCGGACCCTGTCTTTCTTTTGGATGATTGTATGATGGTTATGTTATATTATGTTGTAGCATGTGGCGAGTGTAAGCCTTTATCTGGTACACTCATCTGTTCATTTGGTTGTATGAATTTGAGAATCACCTTGCTATGCGATCCAAAATGGGGTTCTGTCATGATCTCGACTTCATCACGAGATTGCGATAGAGCTTCATATTGGGCGTTACAAGTAAGGTGATTCTCAAATACATACAACCGAATGAACAGATGAGTGTACCAGATAAAGGCTTACACTCGCCACATGCTACAGCATAATATATCATAAATCTGTAGGAGATATGCCCTAGAGGCAATAATGAATGTTATTATTTATCTCCATGTTCATAATTATGTTTATGTTCCATGCTATAACTGCTATGGTTCTCGAGTCTGCAATAACCACGAGGCTCGGAGGAAGACTCATATGCACGTGTGGAATAATAAATGGTAAAATGTATTCCTAGTCTGGCCTCTGAGACTAGCTCAAGTGTTGCATGATGGTTCTGTTTTCCTGATCATGGCCATGACTATGCCGACAACTTTGAGGGCGCAATGTTAGGAGAACACTTGTGTTGAATCGACCCGAATTGATGTTATGCTATGAGATTCATTCGTCACAAGTTAATGGTTAATAACACAGAGAAAGTTAATGTTTGCATAA
Source organism: Elymus sibiricus (assembly GCA_039707655.1). Lineage (NCBI taxonomy): Eukaryota > Viridiplantae > Streptophyta > Magnoliopsida > Poales > Poaceae > Elymus > Elymus sibiricus. The sequence goes on along the minus strand of CM077666.1, from coordinate 127,352,191 downwards.
TTCCTTAGACCATGAGAGTATCGAGTTTCTTCATGCTTGCTTCATGAACTTTGGGGTTTGTTAAACGTCATCCGTAACTGGGTGTCTATTACGGCGGCTTACGGGTTCATGGGAAAGTATGACAAGGGACTTGATAGCTCAAGATTGGGATTTTCTCCTCCGACGATGGAGAGATATCTCTGGGCCCTCTCGGCGTTACGGTATCCATCATCGTCTGGCCAGACACAATGTGATTTGATCACGGGGATGCCGGAACACGGGTACGAGAAAAGAGAACAAAACCGGTAACGAGGTAACTGGCATAGTGGACAAGTTGTTGATTCATGGGGATGCCGATAAATCTCACCTCAGGTGTTTGTAACATATCGCGAAGCAACAGGAATAGCACACGGCAACTGGAGGTTCACTCGAATATTTATTCGTGTGGGTATAGGGGTCAATATGGGTGTCCACGGCTCCGATGTTGATCATTGATCGGAAAGTGTTCCGGCCATGTCTATGCTTCACCGAACCTATAGGGTCACACGCTTAAGGGTCATCTATCTGCTGAATACTAGACAGGGAGTCTGAGAGAAAGTCACCGGAAAAGTTTCAGAGACAGCGGAAAAGTTCCGGAGAGAGAGCACCGGAATAGTTTCGGTAAAACTGAAAAGTTGTTGCAGGGTATACCTTTGAGTCAAATTGGTTTCGGCACACGTCTGGAAATTCTTGGAGGGTGCCAGAATTGTTCTGGAAACTTCTGGGATTTTTCCGGAATAAAAACCGGAAATGTTCCGGAGCTGCCGGAACCGGTTTGGTTGCTTTTCGCAGATGAAAATTACTAATCCTGAATTGTTTCGGAATGCGTCCAAAATCATTTTAGTGGGTACTGGAATTATTCTAAGACCCATAGAAATATTTTCGGATTTAACGGTCGCGGAAAAATGTTTCCGTGAATAGTGAAAGTGCTTTTTGGGTGGCTTCTTGGAGAAGCCACCTTGAGGGCCTTTCGGTATTTTTCCCCTTGGCTTCTTGGAGAAGCCACCCTTGGGCTTGGCCTATAAATAGGGGTGGAGGGGGCTGCCTAAAGACACACTCTTTCTCAACATACACAAGCCATGCATGATCTGGCCTTCTCTCTCCCTCCCCGCGAAATAGTTTTGTAGAGCCGAAAGGCTGTCTGGGTTCCGGCAGGAACTAGTTCTGGACGGCGAAGCCCTGCCGGATAGCTGACACCGTATGTGTGCAACCCCGTAGAGAGGTCGTAGTTTCAATCCTTTGCCCGAGGGGCTGTTCGAGTACCTGCCCGGAGGGCTGTCCGAGTGACCCGCCCGAAGGGCTGTCCGTGAGGCCTCCCGGAGGGCTGTCCGAGGATCTGTCCGGTGTGACTATCCGAGGGACTGTCCAGAGGCCTCCCGAAGGGCTGTCCGAGGATCCGTCCGGTGGGACTATCTAAGGGACTGTCCCGAGGCCTCCCGAAGGGCTGCCCGGAGATCCGTCCGGTGAGCTGACGAGGGAGTACATCCTCGCGGTTGGGAGGTTTTAAATCCTAGCTGCGGGGACCTGCACCGATGATCAACATCGACTCTACTTCCGCTGCGCTATGAGTCGGTAACGATCAGATCAAACCCTGTATGCATCTCCATAGTGATCCTGGGCGTGCTCGCAGTATCGGAATTTTTTGTTTTCTGCTGCGTTCCCCTACAGTGGCATCATGAGCCGTGCTATGCGTAGATGCAGGTTACGATCTAGAATACATAGAGATGTATGGGTGTTGCACAATATAATTTGTAGTAGATGAGTTCTACTGCTGATAATTATTTGTGCGGGTAGCAAATGAAATATGTTACCCGATGTTCTTGTTGCTTCCCTGGAATTTGCATATTTCTGATCTTGATAACAGCATGGTGGAGTTTCAAAGTTCTGGCAATCCGTGATCCTGATTGATCAACGAAGTGCTAACAGTTCATTGAATTCCACCATAGTTAGAGAGAAAGATGAAATTTCGTAGACAAAAGGGCAATGCAGATATGATCTGCACGGGGGTCATGCATATGACGAAGTTCAGTATGGGGCTCGAGATTTTATTATCTCGTGTTTCATACACCCCGTAAAGTTAATCTAGCGACTTGAATAATCATACTTGATGATGGACGTTGGTAGCTGCAGTTTGTTCGAAACCTTAGAAGCCACGTAAAATGAAATTTTGCATAAACCGATTAGAGGTGTCTAACTTGGTTTTGCAGGATGGTTTGCATGTGCATATGATGTGGTATAGCAATGCTCATATTAATTTGATTATGTATGATATGACTATATGATGTAAATTAACATGACCTGCGTGTCATGATTCGGCATGATGGCTGGAGCCATATGATTGTCACTTTAATGACCTGCGTGTCAACCTTTTGTAATGCACTTATTTTATTAGCTATAGAGATAGCAATATTATCTGGTGTATCGACAAGGTGGTGGCAAACTTCGCGAAGGTGAACACCGACGCGAATGCCAAAGACGAAGAAATACAAGACTTCTCCGTCAGAAAGGGCTATACCATATCATGCTATTATGAATTGCCTGAGATGTTTATCCCTTATGATGCACCCTTCTTGATTTTGCGGTAGTCGCTTTTTATTAGGGTGATCTCTCACAAAAATATCAAGTAGTTAGTGTTCTCCCAAGTGTAGCACCGTCACGGCACCTATCTCTTCGGGGTATCACATGGATGCATGGGTACGAACGATTAGAGAAGTGTGAGGCGGGTGAGTTGAGACCTCGCAGCAAGATCACTTGGTTGTCTTGACGTTCTGGCTTGATCGTCCTGAGCTCGGAACACGCCCATCGAAAGATGAACAAGAGTCACATAGAGATGTGATTGGCAAGTTGGCCTACCGATTGCAATTCTCGTCACTTGAGATGGATGCATCCTTGGCGTTGAATTGTAATATGGTTCTTGTATCACTCACAATCAATTATGAGAGATATTGATTTGAGTGGGAGCGCACTTTAGAATTAATTCTTTTAATTCTTAGTGCAATTAATTATGGACACTGTCTAAGTGTAATTTTGCATAATAGTTATAGAATAATGGCTCGCGTTTCCACCTTCCCTGTTAAAATTGAATAAGTTGTTAAATATCTGGTTAAAACTTTACGGTTGGTAACGTAATGTGAGGATTGTCCTCAAGAGTGCCGAGAAGGATTTTGTCCTATCGCATGCTTTCAGTATTCTCCCGCTAATGCTATGGATAATGTGACTCTCGTCCTTCGATCCAAAAGCTAGAATTCCGTTACAGTCAAGTGCAATATGTTTGTTTCCATGAGACTCGAACTTCAAAAGTTTGGGATAGCTATGTGATATTCATGGAACTGAAACTCATTTTCAGACACAAACAAAGGCTAAAAGATATGGGATATCCAAAGCAATGTTTGTTTTGCAAACTGTTAGTAAAAATGTTTACTATGCATTTGACTAATAACAGAGGGATCCAGAAGAACGCCTATCATATAGGTGAATAAAACAACAACTTAAAGAGAAAGGAAATGTCCAAAGGGTGTTAGTGTGACTTACACACCTAGGAAGTCCGGGGCTAACGCCACTCTTAAGTTGCGTGCTTCTTCTGAGAGTAGGAGAAATACTAAAAGTTAAACTGTTAGAAGTATAAAGGCAAAAAGAGTGAAGACTGGAATATCCAGCTCATGTATGAATGTCATACGAGTTATAGATGTATGGAAGGCTGGTCAAAGAAATAGTTCTTGGGAATTTTGATTAAACATGTTAATCACTAATTCTTGGGTATTGTGAGTTGATCACAAAAGATACCCGCTCGATTACATTCTGCTGTGACTCGATGCAAGAACTACTACGGCCTAAAAGACTTGTCGGAGTGAGGTTTAAATATGCGCTGAGAACATAGTAAAAGTTGCTATACTCGGTACATTACTTATGTATTTATTTTCATAATTCATTTTAGAGTTTTTATACACTCTAGCCCATTGCATAAAGTATCTTGCAAGAAGGTTGTTCATAAGAGAACTTTTGATGTTCGGTGTTATGAATAACATAAGGGCCATGCTTCCATCATGGATGGGATGTATGTTATGAATATTGATAATAATATATTACCTCCGAATTTACTTTCATAATTCATTTTAGAGTTTTTACACACTCTAGCCCATTGCATAATGTTTGTTGCAAAAGGGTTGTTCATGAAAGAACAATTGTTGTTCAGTGTTATGAATAACATAAGGGCCATGCTTCCATCGTGGATGGGATGTATGTTATGAATATTGATGGTAATATGATACATCCATAACACTGATACTAAATGTCGCAAGCCTAAAAGAGAAGCACACATGTGTGGCACTGCATTTGGTCACATTGGAGAAACCCGCATGGAGAAATTCCATAATGATGGATTTTGAAGTCGTTTGATTATAAATCATCTGACACTTGCAACTTTCCTCCGAAAAGTGAAGTGACTGAAATACCGTTCATAGGCCATAAGGAACGAGCAACAAACTTATTGGTGATCATACATTTTGATGTGTGTAGTCCAATAAATTTTGTTGCTGGCAGTGGATTTATCTATCTTCAGAAATGACTCAAGTGGATATATGGATATTTACTTGATGAGACGTAAGTCTGGATCTTTTGAAATCATTCATAAGGTTTTCAATATGAAGTAGAAATTATTGTAACAAGAAAATTATGTTTCTGCAATTTGATTGCGGAATGGAATATTTGAGTTACAAGTTTAGCGAATGTCTGATGAGTTGTGAAAAAGGTTTCATAACTTACACCACCCGGAACTCCACTGTGAGTGGTACGTCCGTGAAGATGTATTCAAACCATTTGTGACATGGTAAGATCAAAGATGGCATAAATCAATTTGCCATTATCCCTTTTAAAGGTAATGCTTTAGAGACTGCGGCTTTTACACTGAAAAGAGCGCCATCAGGTCTGTTGAAATGACGCCATGGTATGGTACGCCCAACCATGCTTTGTCTTTTCTTAACATTTGGAATATGGGGCTTGTGTAAAATATTTACATGCCTATTCCAAACCAGACAAGTACTACTTTGTAGGTTATCCCAAGTAATTGGGAATTCCTCCACCACTATACCGAGGCAAAAAGGTTTGCCACCAAAAACGGTATGCTTTTAAAGAGAATGGTTCTTGCAAAAAGGTGAGTGGGAGAACAGTGCAACTCGACGAGATAACAGTATCTTCGTCATCAGATCAAAGGAAAGAAACCTTGGAAGTAATTCCAGAGTTTCCTACTGCGACTGATACGGAAGCCTCTACATGAGATGTATGGACTTCGGTCGAACTTGCAACTGAACCACGTAGGCAAAACTCGTGCAAACCTCTCAGGTGCGCAAGCGTGATATTGTTGTTAGACAACAATATATCTACGATACACAAGGAAGCGTTGATGGGCCCTGACTCTGGAATTGGCTAAATGCCAATATAATCCGAGATAGTTTCCATAAATGATTCAAGATTATATCTTGATAAACCCTTCGGAAGACTTAGAGTCTAATGAACATTAATGGAACTATAAACTGATGTGGATAAAATGTTTTATCCATAAAGCTCGACTTGTTGCAATAACAAGTTCAAGGAGTTGACTACGATGAGGTTGTCTCACCATAGCGATGCTTAAAGTCAGATCGGGTTAAACTAGCAATTAATACATATTTCAATCTTGAGATATGATACATGGATGCCAAAAGGATTTCCATGTGATGGAAATGCAACCTAGGACTTGCATGTGGTACAGTCCAAGGTATTTTGTAAATCCAGAGGATGCTAGTAAGTATGCAAACTTCAGAGTTCCAGCAATGGACAGAAGAGAGCAAAATGGAGTTGGAATCTTCGTTTTGATGAAATAGTCAAAAGAGTTTGATTTCATCAGTGGATAACGAAGATGCTTGTGGTTACAAGAAAGTAAGTGGGAGCATAATAATATTTCTAAAAACTTTGTGTGCTTGACACATTGTTGATTGGAAATAATATAAATTTCTTGACACGAATTAGGACTTCATTGAAAATAGTTTTCGATGAAGTGCTTGGGCTAAATAGCCTTGACATGAGGCATATTTATCTACGAGATAGAATTTCCTAATAGGCTAAGCCAAAAATACATATTGACAAGATGCTAAAACAGTTTAGCATTAAAACGCCAAGGAGTGATTCTTGCCGAAGTCACATGGAAAGGGTTTTTGCAAGACTCGGTGTCCAAAAACACTGATGAGCAAAATACATGATGGAGATTCCACACACTTTCGTGTTTGGATTAATCATGTATTCCATGGTATGTAAAATAACCAGATATGTACAGTACTCCCAAGGAGTTGCGAGTATAGATACCAAAGTGATCAAAGTACTGATCATGGGACAACAGTGAAAAATGTCATTGAGTACTGGAGTAGCACTGATGACATGTTTTCTCGCAAGCAGAGATTATGAAGTGCTCATTGTAAGTAATTGCATCGATACAGTCTTCATCAATACTCCATGCGATTTTCGATTTAAGTTAAGGGTTTTGTGTAATACACAATATGGTGGCACGGTGTATGGAAGTCGTTCCAAACAGGTTACTGTGGCGAATTCTATAACAAAGGCTAAGTATGTTGCGACTTTCAAAGCGACATAGAAGATGTTGAATCGTACAGTTCGTTCATAAACTTAGTATGGTTCCAAGATGGCTTTGGTCAATGGAACACTATTGAAGATTGTTGCTCCATAGCTCAGTCCGAGGAATCAAGGTTTGACCAGTGATTCACATATATACGAAGCCAAGTCCACACAAAATATGAATTTTGTGAAAGCGTGAAAACGTGAGGATATGCAAAGATACACACGGAACTGAAGTTGTCAGATCCGTTGGACATCAGACTATACCACAAGCGAAGCATTTTTTACACCAGTATGCCATAGGTGTAAAGTGCATTAGCATTGACTAGATTATTGACTCTAGTGCAAGTGGGAGTCTGTAGGAGATATGCCCTAGAGGCAATAATGAATGTTATTGTTTATCTCCATGTTCATAATTATGTTTATGTTCCATGCTATAACTGCTATGGTTCTCGAGTCTGCAATAACCACGAGGCTCGGAGGAAGACTCATATGCATGTGTGGAATAATAAACGGTAAAATGTATTCCTAGTCTGGCCTCTGAGACTAGCTCAAGTGTTGCATGATGGTTCTGTTTTCCTGATCATGGGCATGACTATGCCGACAACTTTGAGGGCACAATGTTAGGAGAACACTTGTGTTGAATCGACCCGAATTGATGTTATGCTATGAGATTCATTCGTCACAAGTTAATAGTTAATAACACAGAGAAAGTTAATGTTTGCATAATTCCTTAGACCATGAGAGTATCGAGTTTCTTCATGCTTGCTTCATGAACTTTGGGGTTTGTTAAACGTCATCCGTAACTGGGTGGCTATTACGGTGGCTTACGGGTTCATGGGAAAGTATGACAAGGGACTTGATAGCTCAAGATTGGGATTTGCTCCTCCGACGATGGAGAGATATCTCTGGGCCCTCTCGGTGTTACAGTATCCATCATCGTCTGGCCAGACACAATGTGATTTGATCACGGGGATGCCGCAACACGGGTACGAGAAAAGAGAACAAAACCGGTAACGAGGTAACTGGCATAGTGGACAAGTTGTTGATTCACGGGGATGCCGATAAGTCTCACCTTGGGTGTTTGTAACATATCGCGAAGCAACAGGAATAGCACACGGCAACTGGAGGTTCACTCGAATATTTATTCGTGTGGGTATAGGGGTCAATATGGGTGTCCACGGCTCCGATGTTGATCCTTGATCGGAAAGTGTTCCGGCCATGTCTATGCTTCACCGAACCTATAGGGTCACACACTTAAGGGTCATCTATCTGCTGAATACTAGACAGGGAGTCTGAGAGAAAGTCACCGGAAAAGTTTCGGAGACAGCGGAAAAGTTCCGGAGAGAGAGCACCGGAACAGTTTCGGTAAAACTGAAAAGTTGTTTCAGGGTATACCATTGAGTCAAATTGGTTTCGGCACACGTCTGGAAAGTCTTGGAGGGTGCCAGAATTGTTCTGGAAACTTCTGGGATTTTTTCAGGATAAAAACCAGAAATGTTCAAGAGCTGCCGGAACCGGTTTGGTTGCTTTTCGCAGATGAAAATCACTAATCCGGAATTGTTTCGGAATGCGTCCAAAATCATTTTAGTGGGTACTGGAATTATTCTAAGACCCACAGAAATATTTTCGGATTTAACGGTCATGGAAAAATGTTTCCATGAATAGTGAAAGTGCTTTTTGGGTGGCTTCTTGGAGAAGCCACCTTGAGGGCCTTTTGGTATTTTTCCCCTTGGCTTCTTGGAGAAGCCACCCTTGGGCTTGGCCTATAAATAGGGGTGGAGGGGTCTGCCTAAAGACACACTCTTTCTCAACATACACAAGCCATGCATAATCTGGCCTTCTCTCTCCCTCCCCGCGAAAAAGTTTCGTAGAGCCGAAAGGTTGTCTGGGTTCCGGCAGGAAATAGTTCTGGATGGCGAAGCCCTGCCGGATAGCTAACACCGTATGTGTGCAACCCCGTAGAGAGGTCGTAGTTTCGATCCTTTACTCGAGGGGCTGTTCGAGTACCTGCCCGGAGGGCTGTCCGAGTGACCCGCCCGAAGGGCTGTCCGTGAGGCCTCCCGGAGGGCTGTCCGAGGATCCGTCCGGTGGGACTATCCGAGGGACTGTCCAGAGGCCTCCCGAAGGGCTGTCCGAGGATCCGTCCGGTGGGACTATCTGAGGGACTGTCCCAAGGCCTCCCGAAGGGCTGCCCGGAGATCCGTCCGGTGAGCTGACGAGGGAGTACATCCTCGCGGTTGGGAGGTTTTAAATCCTAGCTGTGGGGATCAGCACCGACGATCAACATCGACTCTACTTTCGCTGCGCTACGAGTCGGTAACGGTCAGATCAAACCCTGTATGCATCTCCATAGTGATCCTGGGCGTGCTCGCAGTACCGTAATTTTTTGTTTTCTGCTGCGTTCCCCTACAAAATCATCATACAATCATCCAAATGAAAGACAGGGTCCGACTACGGACGAAATCAAACGAGAAAACACCACCCTGCTATCATCCCCGGATCAACCGACTAGGGCCCACTACGGATCATCTGGCATCGTGACGTACATACGTCCACGCTCATCGTCATACTCCCAATGGAGCATCTCGGGCTCACCTGTGACTGTCTCAAGCGTACCTGCAACTGGTGTTTATAGTAATCTGTGAGCCACAGGGACTCAGCAATCTCATCACCCAAGGTAACAAAAACTATTTAAGCTTATAGGAATGGAAAGGGTAATGTGGTGAGGTTGCAGCAAGCACTAAGCATGTTTAAGTGGCTAACATACGAGTACAAGAATAAAGATGAGCATACTGCGCATGATGGTCACAAGTTTAATATGATCAAGAAGTGATCCTGAACACCTACTTACGGTTCAATCATAACCCCACCGTGTTCTCTTCCCGAACTGACTCGAAAAGAGACCATCACGGTTACGCACACGGTTGGTGTATTTTATTAGAATTAGTGTCAAGTTCTGTACAACCAGAGATTAAAATTTCCAAGTCGCCACAAAACCGCGGGCACGGCTCTCCGAAAGATTTAACCCTGCAGGGGTGTTCCAACCTGGTCCATCACAAACCAACACAAGCTGCGGTGGAAAATACCTCAACCTCGAGATAGCCCGAAGTATCCTAGGAATCCCGATGCACAAGACATTTCGACAATGGTAACACAGGTCCAGCAAGACCTCCTGACGTGCCGACACCCCGACTGGAGCCGCGCGTATCTCGTAATCAGGCCACGATGGATAAGCGACGCGTACAGGTGCCAAATAACCCCAAGTTGCCAAGGGGTGGCCCCGCACAGTGCTCTAGTTTGATCCAACACTCATGAGGAGCACTGGCCCTGGTTTGTTGATTAAAAATATCCTCGGGTTAGCTAGACCCTATGTAAGTTTTAGTTGTTATTAGGCAAATGTTAACACCAAAGTTGGGCCTTGTTGGAAGCGGTTATTCAAAGCGAATTATCAAGAGGGTCCCATTCCCCTGAGCATGTTAGGAATGCTAATCAAGGATCATAACACCGGTATTACGGAAACTAAGGCGGCATGAGTGGAACAAAACACTAAGCAAAAGGCCGAGCCTTCCACACACAACCAAGTATATAGATGCATTAATTAAATAAGAGATATTGTGATATCCCAACATATCCATTTCCCAACATGGAACAACCTGCACTGCACCTGCATCTAAAACGCTATAAGAGGGGCTGAGCAAAGCGGTAACATAGCCAAACAACGGTTTGCTGGGTAGGGTGGTTAGAGGCTGTATCATGGCATATGAGACGCTAACATGTATGTGGTAGGAAGCGTGACATAGCGATAGCAACGAGACAACTAGCAAGCAAAGATAGTAGTGTTATCAAGGGTAATGATCATCTTGCCTGAAGTCTCTTCGGTAGGATAGTAATGCTGCTCCTCGAACACGTTCTCAACAGGATCCTCGAACTCGGACTCGTCTCCCGGTACTACCCAAAAGAAAGAACAAGCACCGGAATAAACAATCAATCATGGCATATATGCACAAGCAAAAGATGGATGCATGACTTGAATGGAGTAACGGTGCTACCGGAACGATAGAAATAGCAACGGAAAGTGAATGATGAAGGAAAGAATGGATACGGGCAAGATCTTGGCAATCCAAGTATGCCACTGGAAAGAATGGAAGATTTCGATTGAAATCGATATAAAGATCACGAAGAACGAATGCACGAAACTCAAATGGTGAGCAAAACAATATGCAATGCAAAACTGTAGTTAACAGCAACATAGCAACTTGCAAGCAAAGAAAAACAGAGCACGTCACAGATAACAGTAAGTTGCTTACTTTTAGCAGTTGTAGCAGTGGCTTAACAAGAAGATCAATTTATGCAATTGCCATGTAGATGTAGTATGCAGAAAGCTTTTCAAAACATGTTTAGGTCATGTGAGCAAAGGAGTCATAGATCCGTCACAATCCTCATCAAAACAGGGGCAAATGATAACAGTTTTTCAGACTTACCAGGTTTCAGTTAACTGACAGAAAAATTCAGAAATGTAGCGGGCTTCGGGATTTGATCCCTAGACCTCCTAGATGCATGGATATGGTGCAAAACCATGGTACAAACATTAGGCAAGGCTTAGGACATGATTTTGCTGAAGGAAAAGACATGGTGACGCCTAGATCTGAGATGGAGCACGAGGGTGCGCACTCTGGAAGCAGAGAGGACACCGGGAGCACGATGTTGGCACGAAGAGTACGTCGTCTACGGTGAACTAGAGATCGTGGGATTTGGCAGAGAGGAAGATGGTTATACCTCCTTACCCTAGGACAAGAAATCGTGGCCGGGGACGAAGGGAGGCGACGGCAGCGAGTCGACGAACTTGACGCGAGCTCCTGTTCATGACGAAGTGGAAGAAGGGGAAGATGAGGTCGTCGTGGATGGAGTCCTTGGGCGCGGCTTGGCGTCTGAATGGAACCGGGGCGGCGTGTAGATGCTCGGGGACGTGAGGAGGCGGGCCAACAACGCCTGCTACTAGGCCGGTGGCGAGCTTGGACCCGGGATGGCCATAGCGCACAGAGGAAGGAGCAGGGCGTGGGGAGCTTCTCTGGAGCGGCGGCGGCACGGAGGAGGAAGAGGGAGGCGAGGAGGAACCCTAGGGGAGGTCTTGGGGCACCTTTATAGGAGGGGGGAGGCGAAGCCGTGGTTGCCCTCGTGGCCATGTGCTTCTGCCTCTCGTTTTACTGTGAGGAGGAAAAGAACGAGAGGAGGAAGAAAAGGAAGAGGAGGGAGAGGCTGCCGGTGGGCCAGAGGCGATCCAGCATGGAAAGGAGGAGGAGAGGGAGGCGCGGGCTGCTCGCTGGGAGGCCGAGGCGCTGGGGAGAAGAGGCCCAGGTAAGGCCTCTCTCTTTTTTTTCCAATTTCATCAAACAGAAAAAGCAAAGAGAAATGCACAGGGATATTGGGAAAAGTTCTGGAGGAGATAAAAATATCCCCGAGATCCTGGCTTTATACAGAATTTGAATAAATTGATCTGACAATTTTTAGAGGTAGAAAAATAAAAACAAGTTTGAATTGCATTCAAACTTGATGCATTTTTGAACCCAACCAAAACAAGTCCAAAATTGCTGAAATTTGGCAGAGAGGTAAAAGGCATGTTGTATGATTTATAGGAAGATAGTGGACATTAATTTTGGACAGAAATAATGCACCAAGAAATAAATTGAGAAGAAGAGGGTTTTGAGAGAGAGGTCATGGAGAAGATGATGACACCCATCATGCATACATGGAGATCACAACAATCACAATGGTGCAATGCTCATGAGCAACATAAAAGATATGATGATGCAAGGCACATGGCAAATTATGACATGAAGATGAAATGCAAAAAGAAAAGCAAAACACAACATGAGAAGAAAAAAACCCATCCAGCAAGATCATTATGAAAATTCCATAAATGGCAAGGTTGGGGAATACAAATAAGGAAGGATTACATCTGGGGTGTTACAAGTAAAGAGGACTTGTTACTTAATGCTATGGTTGGGTTTTACCTTAATGATCTTTGGTAGTTGCGGATGCTTGCTAGAGTTCCAATCATAAGTGCATATGATCCAAATACGGAAAGTATGTTAGCTCATGCCTCTCCCTCATATAAAATTGCAATAATGATTACAGGTCTAGTTATCGATTGCCTAGGGACAAATCTTTCTCTTTGTGTTACATAAAGCTTTCTACTAAGCAACTAATTTTTATTATCTTGCAAATTATTCCTAGTTTTATTCCCGCTAACTAATCCTAGTTTTATTCTTGCAAAGTAGTTCTAGCATTACACCTACAAAGTATTTCTAGTTTCATATTTGTTCTAGGTAAAGCAAACGTTAAGTGTGCGTAGAGTTGTATCGGTGGTCGAAAGAACTTGAAGGGAATATTGATTCTACCTTTAGCTTCTCGTTGGGTTCGACACTCTTATTTATCGAGAAAGGCTACAACTGACCCCCTATACTTGTGGGTTATCAAGGGTTCACTGAAGAGAGAGACTTGCATTCTAAGTAAATTTGCTTTATAGTGTGAACTTGCTATTACAGATTGGGTCTCTTATTTTATTTTAATATTCAATGATTTCTATTTATTTAGTAGGCTCTTGGAGGTAACACTTTCTCACTAATAATGTGGTGATTAATATGCACACTTAGTGTAGTGTGTTGTGCGCGCGCGCGCGCTCGCACATGTGCCTTCGCCATTGGGCCTGATGTCGTCATCCTGTTGTCTTGGTCCATGGGTTTGCTCTAATCACTACACCATGGCAAAAATTAGGGAGGCACCATATCTGACGGAAAAACATGGCAGTGGAGGCAGAACATTTGCCAGGAATGATCATTTGCCGGCAATTATGAACTGCCCTTGAAAGTCCTGTCGAGAAAAACAATTCCTGGCAGTTACAGGAAACCCCGGCAGATGCTCTGCCCTACATGTCAGCAGCTTTGCCGGCAGTTAAATGTATTCCCGGCGTATAGTTTTTTCCTGGCGGTTTGACAATTAAGGGCAGATAGATGAGTTCCCGGCAGTCTTTCTGCCTGTAATTGTAGTCTCTGCAAGCACATAATACCCCTATAAATAGTTGAACAGTTATCATTTACGTCCACTCCATGTACAACACACATGCACAATAATTAAAGTCACATCACTTCAGATAATGTGTGTGTGAATGCATATATACGTTCACAAGTGCAGTATTACAAGACAGCCAAAAGTAGAAAGATCCATCATGTCTGCATGCACACATAGGCATACATTTATAGGTTCATAAGTCCAATATTACATCATAGACAAAAACACAAAATATAAGGTCTGGTTTCAGTTAGAAACATATTGAGTAGAAGATCCTTTTAGCTCACAGAACACACCACTTGAAACTTCTGGATGCAAAAGCATTATACCAGTGACCTGTAAAAAAAAAGTGGCAAAATAGATCAGCTTGATCGGAAGAACACATGTTCCACAAATACACAATTGTAAGCAAGCAACTACTTCGATCAGGATTTACAAATGAAGAGCATATGAGAGGTTCCACAAATAGAAGTGGACAACTACTTGCAAGCAAGAGCAGGTCAGGATATACAATAAACCATACTGTAACCCAGACTACAACTGTAAGTTTGCACATGAAATCAAAACTAGTAGACATACACAGATGGCATACGAAAAACTTCCTAAGAAAGTGTCTTTAGCAAAGGTCTAAACCTAAAAGTTGCATGGGCTGAAAAAGAAGTACCACCCTGTACTTCGCATTCCACAAGGCACACACAGAATGTGTGTTATGTACTCATAAGAACGGATTATGCACTTGCTGTAGTTAAGGTTTTCACTTGGGAAATCATCACTTGCTATAGAATGACTTATCTTGAAGTTGCTATGTTTATTATAAGCAAAGATGGCAAGCTATGATTACTTTTCAGTAGAATGGCCCTTGTGATCAGAACGGTAATTGTAATTTTAAATGAATTAAATATAAAGGGATCCATGGTTATATATCATGATTAAAAACTCTTCATTCGTTCTAGCTCCAGCCTACGGGTATGAGTATATACACACAAGGGTAATATTTACAATCACACGCTCAAGCAGCAATAGTACACATAGTATTTCAAACGGAAGCTCAAATTTGATAACAGAAAAGAAAATGATTATACACATGAAACTAGAAATACCACCCTCACCGCTACTGACCAGTTACCCTATTTCAAAGGCATGCAGAACCACTAAACCATTAGCAGAAATGGCTCAATACACTTCCTTTTTCACCAAGATGGAGCACGGAACAAATGCTGGTAGGAAGGAATAACAGGCTCAGGTAGGCTTATTCAGATAGCATGAGAATAGCTCTCGCGGGACAAAGATAAACAAGAGAGTTGGCCCTGGTACTCTCTAGCATTCATCCTAACAACCAGGAAAAAAAAGGTCCATTTTTTGCAAGAGCTAGTTCATTATACTTTAGTGTAAAGGAATTCTAAGATACAATACCTTCTAGATATGGGGACTGCTACTGGCTGTGATGGTGCTTCTGCAGAACTTTACGAATAACTTCCATCTGTGTACATAGGATTATCAATAGGATGCAATTTGAGAAACCTACAACTGCTGAAATAGACATGATCAGAAAGAAGTTTTACATATCTATGAGGCCATGCAATAGTATAGATCACCCGAGAGCAGTTACCATGGTCCTCCCATTCCCATAAGGGCGTTGCAAAATAGCATCGTTCTTCATCACCATGTTAACTACAACTTCAAAACATTATGAACCAAGCTCAGCACCTGCCACTATCTTCGTCCTATCAATTGACCGAATAGTGGCCTTTGCCACTGGTATGTTATAAGGGTGGGCGATAGAGTACAATATGACATCATGTCCAACCTGAAACAAGCCAAATATAAGAGAATGGCATTATGTGTGTCAACTAAAGCAATAAATCTTTAGGAGCGAGAATATTTTTACTTGGGGAGTCTTTTAGGCAATAGTTGTGTTTTGATATTCTAGTTGATTCTCCCGTTGGACCAGCACTTGCTTCTTTTGTTGTGTGTTCTTGTTGTGTGTTCCGCTCAATTTTCTAGCATTGGTCTATTTGAAATCCACATGTCCAAAGAGAATTTTTTTGACCTTATTTATAAAGTCTAGTTGACATACTAAAGTCTAGCCACGTACCCAGCCTCACTATTTCGCCTTCATCGATATTCTGTTGCAAGCCAATACAAGTTAGAAAGGAAAAAAACGACCATGCTATTTAACAAGTTTTCCAATGGAGACATGCCAGAAAAAAGACCTCGTTTAGTGCAGAATTAGAATCATATTGGGGAGTGAATTGCTCATATTCTCTAGCCTGAGAAGCTAACATCATCTCTTTCATCCCTAGGATTTCATTCATAAGGATGTCCACTTTTCGGTTGGTTTCTTCCACACGCCTCCTTAAAAGTGCAGCGTCTTGCATAGCTTTTTGGTATTCTTTCTCGGCAATTTGGATGGGTTAAACAATTGAAGGAAACAACAACAATAATGTGTCTCTTCATGTATAACATGTGCATGACTCTTGCTACCCATTGTATGAAACAAGGTCATCCCTATGCGATTTAATTTCTCTCTCTCACAATGTTGCTACAGTACAAGGAAAATGATCATGATCAACAGTTAGAGCTTTTCAAGAATGAACACTGGACAAAGATCTTGCAACATACCTTAGCTCCATCAGTCCTCCAATGGTCAATAAGCCATTTCCAACCATCTTCATGAACTCTATCATTATAATCAGCAAGGAGCTCCTCGTCAGTATTTTCTTCATCAAAATACAAAGCATTTAAATCTGACTTGAAATTTCTCCATTTCTTAACAGCACTTCCCATGACCCAGTCCTTAACTGTTTCATCCACCTCATAGTACAACTGGTTATCAAGGTGTCAACAATTTAATATTGAGTTAAAGGATTAACGTAAGTCCACAAGAAATCTTTGTTTATGTGCATCATAGAAGTTACCTTTAAAGTATTCCACAATAAAAGCTTTTGCTTTGGCTCAACCAACCTATAGTCAGGCTTGGACAATATGAGTTAACACATTGAAAGAATAATTCATCAGTGATTCAACATATATAAAGCAATCAGTACGAGCAACTCAGGGTGGGCGTAAAAACCGTGAAACTGAAAGCCGAACCAAAACCAAATTTTAAAAAACAAATTCACGTTTTTCCCTGTAGATAGCTAGTTTTTCGGTTTCTACACTAACTAACCAAATTGTACTGTCATAATTTCGGTTGCTGCACTTATTAACCAATCAGCACCAAACATACCGAGTTACATCCAAGAGCTCCGAAATGAGAGATATCCGAAAAGAAAAGGAGAGATATCCAGCGACATGCCAACAGAGAAGTCTATTCAATGCCAAGTGAGCCCAATTAGTAAAGTCCATGTGCGACCAAAGAGGTGCAGCGAGAAGTTACTCCCGTGGGCTGTCCACCTTCATGCAAGGCGCCAAGGCCCAAAGCTGACATAACGTCAAAGTCTGCAGCGGCAGTCTTATTTTTTAGTCCCACATCGCCTGACTAATTAGAAGGCGACCGAACGCAAAGCAAAATATTCATTCGGTATAAACTGTAAACTGAACCAAAATAGTAGTTAACTGAATTTTCGGTTTATTGTTTTATGCTGCTATTTTCGTTCAGTATTTTTCACTAACTGAAATTACAAATAAACCAAATTTACTAACTGAATTTTCGGTTTCCACCGAACAGCCAGGCCTACGAGCAACATCTAAAATGGGCAAAGGTGGAACCATACATAAGCACTATTTATGCCGGCATGACATGTTCTGTTGTAGATGGATTATGATGGGCAAAGGTAGCCCATCAGGAAGTACTACAAACTTGTCTAATGCAAATACAGGTCATTACTGAAACCAAATCAGATGTACAAAATCATATACTCTACATAGCACTTCACAGGCATGAACTAGGAATCATGTTTTGGCAGTCGTGCAAACTTTTTCTAGTGGAGGAAATTCAAGCTACAAGAATCTATCACACTCATAGCTCATAGCCAAATTTACTATCTCATCATAACAAGAAAATCTTTGCATGGCCGCACAACATAACAAGGTTGAAAAAAATGAGACAACAGAACTGAAACTTCTAGATGCATACCACGAACGGAGAAAAGAGCACAGTGGCAGCCTCTAGCTAGCTGTGACTCTGAGGTTGTTCCTGCTGCTTCAGTTGACGAGTAGGTGGCAGAGGACGCTGCTGGAAGCACGGACGGAGAACAGAGTCGTGCTGCTGTGCGAGGCGAAGCACAGACGGTGATGGCAAAGGGGATGGGGAGTCGTCATTGTTGGGGATTGGGATGGCGGCACGGGTGGTGAAGCACGGGGATGAGGCGGCGTCGTGCTCGAGGAATGGGGCGGCAGTGCTAGGTGGGAGGTGCGGTTGCGGTGTGGATGGGGACGCGCGGCGGCGTGGGTCGGAGGTGCTGGTGTAGGGCGCCGACGACGGGGACTGGGTGGCGCGGTAGGTCGGAGGGCGGAAGTGTGGGGCGTCGGCGATGGGGACTGGGCGGCAGCGTGGGTGATGAAGCGGATAGGGGCGGCGGCGCTTGGTCGGGCGATGTGGATGGGGTGTGTTGCTAGCTAGCTAGGGTTGAGCGTCCACGGCAATGGTAGTGCGGCGGCGGCTGAGGGAAGAACTGTAGAGAAGGGAAAAGAAAATTAGGGCCGCTATTGCCGCGGTGGGCTGCTTCCAGTGACTTCTACTTTTTTTGAGAGAGAGATCCAGTGACTTCGATTGTTTCGCCTCTCCCGCGTGTGCCTCGCGCGCTGTTTGGGCCTAGAATTTTTCGCCCCGCCAACGTAGTTCCCGGCAGTGTATTCGACCCCATTTAGATTTGAGGGCAGTTGGGCTGACCCCAAACATGCCGGCAGATGCGCTGCCCTGCTTACATTATCATTCCCGGCAGTTAGCATCACCTGTAAAGTTTTGCGCGGCAGTTAAATATTTGGAGGCAGTTAATTGCCCTAAATTCTTGATCTTTCCCGGCAGTTAATTGCCCCTAAACTTTTGTCATGGTGTAGTAAATGTTAAGGAGCAACAAAACGAGATTGGCCTTGAGTATGATGACTCGCACTCACTAAAGAAGACAACCAGGAGTAGAGACTCAAATCTCAAGCCAGGTAGGAGAACCTCAAAGGTGCAACCGGTTAGGACATTCTATGGATGATCCTAACTAGTAAAGCTCGCCTTAGTCATACTCATGGTGTAGTTAGGAGACTTATTTCAATTTGTTTTCGAGATAGGTGTCCAGCTTCTTCATTCCTATTATCATGGACCATTGCTTCTCTGGATTTTAGGTTGTAATTTGCATTGTTGGATATTATACCGCTTGCTACGTTGCATTGATAAGCACTTGTTCAAAGTAAGTGTTCATTGTATATACCTACTAAGTATTTACTGTATGTACCTAAACGGTGGCACTATAGAAGCTAAGTGCAACTGCACATGTTTTTTTTTAGAAAGGAGGCCATTGCACTTTCTAAATGGAGGCCCTAGGACATTAGAGGCTCTGTGCAACTGCACATGTTGCACACTAGAGGTTAACGCGCACTTCGCCGCGCCGTTCTTCACTGGTGCATTGTCTTTTTTCTCTAGCAGGTTATTTGCTGTCGGTTGTTTTGTTTTTGGTTTTATCTGCGTTGGCTTGACTTTAATTATGTTCAGATGGTGTTTTTTTGTTCGTACATCGTGATGGGATGTTGTTAGAGACGGTATTTGTTCCAAGAGGAGAGTGAAGTTGTTCAGTGCGTGCTTATGGTGTCCTTACATGTTTTGGTCTTGGTGTCAACAGGTGGTTGTCGTGTGAGCCCCTTGGAAGCTCTTTTTAGATCACCTTGGAAGCTCTTATTCTTCGTTCAAGCCATGCAATTGTTGCTATAATATTCACATGGGTCGACCCACGACGCTCTCGCTCGCTCAGTTTTTTCTCGTCCCGCCACTGCTAGCTCATAAAAAGCCAGTTGCAGTTTTCTTGTCTGAAAAAGTTTGTAGTTTTTTAATTCTATTACATTTTTAAGATCTTGCAAATTAAGAAAAAACATGATTTCTTAAAATATTCATAAATTTTATTTAAAATAAATTTAGCAAATTTTAAAAATATCCATAAACTTTAAATACATTCGTCAATTTAACAGTCTTACAAGTGGCCCCTCACGACCCACAACCCCTGACACATCAGGACTCTTCAAAATTAAGGAGCTTATAGTATTTTAATAGATCAAACTCTCTGCACCAATGGATATAGAAGGAAAAAAAATATTGATATTCACATTAGAGCAACTCCAATAGCTCCTGTATCTCTAAAAAGACAAGTTGAGCCAAGAAAAAGACCCCAACAGCTCCTGTAAACCCGGATTTTTTTTTACAGGATCCCGTAAAAACACCTCCTCCGTCCTGCAAGTTTACCGAAATATGGTCTTCCCGCATAATTTTGGCGGGTGCATAACCGCCCGAAACGGTATAGTGCATGCATTTTATTGACTACGCCATTTTCTGGAGAGATTCTCGATCTGTGATTACTGATAAACACCGGTACAAGTTTCAAATGTAACATGATTTGTTGCCTGGTGGCTTGTGGGGGCAGTCAACAAAGCAGGAGTAACAAAAGAAGCTGCCAAAAATGCTCTTTCCCCCGTTCGGTACCCACCACGGACGTGCTTGTTGTGTTTTTTCTTTGTCTCTGATCTGCGTGTTGCCTGTTGTCTGTACCCGCCCCTTCGTTCTCGAAAATCTTTGCTCCTTCTCCCGTTCCTGGCATCGGGAGCCCATAGTAGCACAGAACCGAAACGGACACCATCTCCCCGGGGTACCGACCTACGCCTCCGCTCGCGTTTACAAATCCGTGCGTCGCCAACGCGTGGTCCCCGATGGGAAAGACGAGGAGGACCTGCTTCGCTCTGGTTCGCCTTTGTCCCTTCTGCCGGTCTCCTGTTGCTGCATGCTGCATAGGACTGCTGCAGCCAGCTGGCCCACAGGTGCCTAGGGTCTGTCTAGTGGCGACTATGTAGTGATTTTATGCTTCGTCACAATAAATGTCTAGTAAGGGGCAGAAAAAAACTCGCTCGCGTCGCTCCCCCGCGGAGCGGCCCGGGCGTGAAACCCTAGCCGCCGCAGGCCGCACCCCCACCCACCCCTCTCTCCGCCGTCGCAGGCGAGCGCCGCCGGGCAAAGCCCGCGCGGTGTCGGCGGCGGCGGGCCTCTATTCCCTTTCGCCTGGGCCTTGTGCTGCGCGGGGCTGCTCCCCTGGGCTGAGGAGGCGCTCGGTGACTCGGGCGTTGGGCGCGAGCGCGGCGCGGCCGGGCGCGCGCTGGTGGCGAGGGCGGCGCGGCTTGGCGCGGGCTGGAGGATGGGCGGCGCGCGCGGGCTGGGTGCCGCTGCGGTGCGGGAGCGCGTGGATCCAGCGGCGTATGGATCTGGCGGCGGGCGAGATGGCGGAGTGGTGCTCGGCGGGCACAGAGAGCCGGTGCCGGCGAGCGCTCCTGGCGCGGCGAGACGCCGCTGCGGGCGCGGCTGGGCGTGGCCCGTGCGTCTGGCAGGCCGAGGGGCGGCGCGGCCGCGCGCGTCGCCGTTGTGGGCAGCTGCGGGAGGACGCAGGCTCGCGGGCTCCCCCCGGCGGGCGGCCCCTGGTTTGGTGCGGCCGGATCTGGCAGGCCTTTGACGGCCGGATCTGGCGCTCCGGCGGCTGGGGGCCCGGAGGCGGCTCGGCCAGCGACTTGCTCCAGCGGGTGCGAGGTGGCTCCACATAGGGATGGCGGTCTACGGTGGCGTGGTCTTGGCAGGGCCTTCGGGTTGCTTTGGCACGGCGCCACCGGTGGTGCTCCGGCTAGTTCTTGAGGTGCAGCAAGTGGCATCTGCTGCTCCGGTCTGGTGGTGGTGTGTTGGTGACGTCGTCCCCGGCATAGGTGCTCGGTCCTTCGACGAAAGTCATGCTCAACTTCGGTCTGAGCGGATGGCGAATGATGCCCTCGGGTGTGATTTTCCTTGTTGGAGGCGCCATCGAGGAGGTCCGACACCTCTCCTTGCTCCATGTTCTTGACTCCCGGTGAAAACCGTATGCAATGGTGGCACCCGTGGTGTCATTACTTCGTTGGAAGCATTGTTTTGGAGCCAGATCTGGTGATGGAGCACCTGGTTGGTGGTTATGCGGTGGTTTTGGAGCGGGCAACGTTTTGGAGTGCGTGGAGTCTTTGGCGGTGCTTTCGTTTGGAGCAGGTTGTTTGGTCGACGAGGAGAGCAGCAGGAGCATCCTTCACATGCAAGTAGCGTCGGGCGAGCTATGTCGGCTAGGCTCGTGGGATCGGTGCGGCATAGGTTTTCGCGCTTTCGGACCTATCGTTCCTCCCCGGTGTTCCCGAGGTTTGCGAATATGCTCGTGGCAGCCTGGTATAATACGACGGTTGTCGGTGTGCACTCTCGTAGCAGCAAAGGCGCTCGAGTGCCCGACCGGGTGTGTTGTGGGGTTTTCGCCTTCCGGCGTCTTGTATGTTTCGTGGTGCTTTAGGTCTAGTTTAGCTAGATGTTGCTTTGGTTTTTGCCCGGTTTTCCGCAATAAACTAAGCAGTCCGTTTTTCTTTCTTCTTTTTTAGCACTCGCCTTTATGCGGTGCATTCCTCCTTTGGGGGTGTTCTTGTAATGCCTTCTTCTGATCAATGAATTTGGCAGCTCTCCTGCCAACGTTCGAAAAAAAAAAAAACAATAAATGTCTAGTGGTTCACTTACTGGCTGCCTGCTCGATTGAATTGTTACAAAATGATGTATAGGTGCCTATGTGACAGGAACATCGACAATGAACCCATGTATAACGAGAGATATACAAAGATAAAGATTGCAAACAAGCAAGAACGAACGACCGGCCGGAGTAGTAGTACATGCGTAGGTACTCCTTGCATTGGGCATCCCATGCCTTCAACGGACCACAACAGGTGTACCAGCCGGTGACTGCTGGGTGGTGGGCGCGCCGCGCGCAGGACGATGACGGTGAAAGCCTGCCGTCTGTTCGGCTGGCGACCTGACGTCGCATGGATGAGACCCACCAGACCGGCTTGATGCATGGAACGGCTTGGACGAAACAGTGAGACCCTCCCGGAGACCGGAGTAATCACGTTTCATCTGGGTGTGGCGATCATTGTCCCACGCGCATCTGCACCCTCCCATGCCTTCCACGGACGACAATAACAGCTGTACCAGGTGACTGCGAGCATATCCTTCTCGGTGGGCGCATCAAGACGATGACGATGAAAGCCTGCCGCCGGTTCGGCTGGCAACCTGACGTCGCATGGCAATGGATGGGACCGGCTTCATGCATGCATGGAACAGTTGGATGAAACTTGATCATGATGCAATGATGCATAGACGCCCTTTGTGTGGTTGATTTGAACCGTTTGAACAGTCTTTTCTTCTTCTTGTTTTTCTGCGTGGAGAGACAGTCTTTTTTGTTGTTGCTAAATTTACAGTTTAAGCTAGACACGTGTATAGTATAAACATGCTCTCAGTATGTATTGTTTGCTAAGCATTTGCATGTTTGCGGTAGAACACTGGTCATATATTCATGCTGTCCATCTCACCATAACTACAGACTTTTTCAGCGGTGCATCACGCGAAACACAAGGAAATCCAAGCAGAACGGAAGAGATGAGTCTTAGTTTAAATCTAATCTAAATAAGAGTTTAACAGACGTTTAAACTCAAGAAATTTCCGTTCTTTAATATAGTGTCATTCTTTGGGACACTATATGCAATTTGTCTGGAAAAAAAATCAAAGTCGGTTGATTTTCTCAACAAATGGATTGAGATCCATCGACTGTTCTTCTTCCTCCCGAGCACCCTCCTATCCTTGCCTCTTCTCTTGCTGTGCCCCTGCACCCTGGTGCCGCTCGGCGCAACATCCCCGCCTCCAGCAAGGTAGCTATCTAATCATAGAGGCGGTCGGAGTTAAAAGCCCCCTACACCGATAAGTTTTTTTCTCCACGTATGCCTGAGACACCGCGGCCAGCCGCGTCGTCTCCGTCTTTGATGTGGTCCAAGCTCGACTTCATCGGCACCAGTGCCACCTAGCTGCCACTCCTAGCGGCGCCCTAGTTTCACCTCGGAGCTACGCCTCTTCCTCTCTCCCAAAATCTGCTGGCCGAAATTCTATATTTCAACTTACATATAGCAAACATGTTCTCCTTTAAACTTTTTTTTAATCCAAACTACTAGGTCACACGAGGTGTGCTTCTCCCAAAAAGACCGTGGTGGCGAACTAAGCCTAACTCAGGCGGTTATGTTCTTTGTGGCAGAACCAACCTATCAGGTTTAGGTCCTAGATTTGGTATTGGGACTCGCATTTTTCTAAATTTATTTCAGATTTCCAGCGATGCTTGTTCAGTGGGAGGAGACATTCCCTTCGACTATGAAGGCATCTATGGTGGCTTCATCAATCTCAAAATGATGTGACAACTCAGTCTCTCGGAGACGCTTATAGGTGTAGGGAGCGCGTGCGTGCTGAGTCTACGTATGTATGTACTTACTGTGTTAGGAAAGAAAAGGCCATGACGGCCATCATTAACCAGATCCCAATATTGGTTAAGACGCAAAAAATGCCATCCCGAGGGCATCGGTACACGTTCCATCAAGCACTGTCTTGTGGGTGTGGCACACCGACCACGCTACCGCGCCACACGTCCGAGGAATGCCAGGCGTACAACACTTCCATCCATTTCCGTGGCACGCCAGGCGAAGCGTGGGAGAAATTAGGGCAAAGATTTTTGTCTTTTTTGTGCACCAAGTACTAGCCAATAATGAGATATGTTCTTGAGCATTCCTTTTCGTGACATTTGACCGGGACCATCGGCGGCAACGCGACACAATAGTAGGTACGGCAAAGCTGCAGAATGCAACGGCCGGTCGACGACGCACACCGTCGTCCCCCTCCTCCTCTTTATACCTCCACGCACACCGTCCTCCTCCACCTCCACGCGCAGACCGGAACGCTTCTCCCTTCTCCATCCAAGCACACCGCCCACTTCGAAGCTTTCCTCCCTTGCCATGGCCAATAAGGGCGACGGAGGGGCTCCGGCTCCGGCGGCGCCGGCGCCGGCCGTGGGGCTGGAAGCACAGTCGGAAGAACCTGCTGGGGGTGCAGGTTAGTTTCAGCGGACGACATCCCCCTCTTTTCCTTGGTTCATCCACGGCTTTGCTGTCCTGCAACCTCAACGCCCCTCTTTTTCTTTCAGGTGTGGAGGAGCCACTGGAAGTGCACGATGCTCCGGTGCCGGATGCTCCGGTGCCAGTTGTTGGTGAAGGTGAGTTCCCGGCCGGCGCAGTCCCTCGTTTTTACTGTATTTTCTTCCACCGCTTCTTCTTGGTGTCTTGCATATCTAACCTGTGGATCGGTCCTCCTTTCCTCAGGCGTGCAGGACCCGCCGGAAGAACAGGCTTTAGCTGGAGTGGACAATCAGGCGCCGGCTCTGGATGAAGGTGAGTTCCCGGCGACTGCTTGCTCGTTCTTCCACCGCCCTCTGTTCCTCTCGTTCTCGACATGCAAGTCTGACACATCCGGTTGTTGATTTTTAATTAGGCGTGGTGGACCTCCTGAGGGGGCTCGAGCAGAAACTGGAGGAGCCCGAACCGAAGGATGTGGATGAGTCAACTGTTCAAAACAAGATGCAGGAACCGGCGCAAGGGGAGCCCAAGAAACGGAGGATCGACTACACGCTGGCCACACAAGGACCGATGGCTGGTGCGTATGCTGATACTCTCGATTCTCTGATTCTGTGAGATGAATTCAGTTGCTTATGCCTCAAATCCTGCAGCTGGCGGATCCGGTGGCAGTGCTGGTTCCTTCCTCAAGCCAGCCCCTTCCATGGTGAACTACACGATGCCTTCCATGGTGCCGCCGGCCGGTAATGACCTACTATAACTTTGTTTCTCCTCGTACGTACGTTGGATCTCATTCTCTGCGATTGACTAAATTGAGATGTCTTTTCTTGCGGCAGGAGCAGCTCCTCCCGTGATCATCCCCGGCCTGCCTTCCGTGGGAGTGCGACCTGTGGGAGCCGGCGGGATGCCACCATTACCAGTGCTGGCTACCGGCCCTGGTACCGGGCCGTTACAGCCGTGTCCCGCCTGCCACAGTGCAACCAGGCAGCCAAACCAGGCTCGCCTGAGCATGTCTCCACTCAATCGTCCAAACCCGCACTTCTGCTTGTGCCTACAGTGCCAAGAGTGGCCGGATCGGAGGATTCTTCACTGCCAGGAATGCCATGATTTCTTTGCAAGGAACAACCCATAGCTCGGCCCAGGCACTCCTTGAGGAGGTATGTTCAATACCCCAATCTTTTATTACGGTAACTATTACCACGTCCCAGAGGTAGCAGTGGTACGGATTTGCATAGCAGGGCTGATTAAAGATTTATCAAGTTGCGTACAATGTTCTGTTTCTGGTTTTAGCAAAGAAGAAGCAAGTTTTAATCTGCTATGTAGATGAAATTCTTACGGAAATGCTAAAAATCTGATGTCGGATTTTTAGGCATGGCAAATCAACGTTTTTCATGGCAATTTATATTCGCGCGATGATGGCAAATTTAGTTTGCAAGCACAACAATTTTCTGACAAAAAAAAATGAACCGAGTCGTATTCTTAGCAAAGAGAAGCAAATTTTAATCTGCTATATGTAGATCAAATTCTTAAGTACTTTCACGTAACACAACAATAGTTTTGGTCTTTCATTGTTTTAGTTGCATATATAACATAACATATTCTGATATATATTGTTCTAATGGCAGGTGAAAGACATGGCCCCTGGACAAACTTGGTTGCTTTTTACCTGCTTTATCTCACCTTATTTTGCTTCGAGGATATTTGATCACCGTGTCTGAATCTTGTGATGGCCTATTCTGAATGGCGTGTTGGTTGAAATGTGACGTTTGATTATATTTCCTAGATATGTTCTGTAGGTGTAAGCACACCTTATCTTGCTTCGTGGAACTTAGATTCCAAGTGCCTGTGTTATCTTGTATGAATCTTGTGATGGTACTACTCTGACCGGCGTGGTTAAATTCTTATGGTTACTAGTGCATCTTGGTGGTACTAAGCCCCCCCCCCCCCCCCCGCCATCTCACAATCACACACGCTAGCAATAAACTAACAAACCGTGTGTAATCGGTAACCCATCTCGCACGGTTGGAAACAGAGAAACGTGTGTGATATAGTCCACACGGTTTGGCACGTCAAACCATCTGGCATGTTCAACACCATCACACACACTGGGAAAACTAGGATTGTGTGTAATACCCCACATACAGTTTGTAGAGATGAATCATGTGCGATGTAAACAACTATTGCACACATTTAAAGAATTTAAACTGTGTGAGATATTCTGCACACGGTTTATATCTCCAATTCGGTTTGAATTCTTCGAACATTTGTGATAGTCAAACCGTTCGCACACAAGTGTTATGCCGTAACAGTGTATGATAATGCACACATGATTTCAGAGCTGTAAACGTGTGTGTTTGGTGTTATCATCGCAAACGATTTGGTTATGAGAAATACTGTGGGATCTCAACTAAGATCAACTTATGTCATTTACCGCTCCCGCTGTTTCCCAAAACCCACGATAGTTCCCTCCGCGTGCTGCATGGGCGGCCTACTTATAAAAGGTCCCGACACCGACGACACTTCTCTCGCTTACATGCATGTGATGAAAAGATAGCCGACGAGATGCCCGACAATGATCCCCTTGTCCATCTCGTGCTCGTGGAGTCCCACATGGCGGCTGCTAAGGAAGCAGCCCGCTGCCGTGCCAAAGTCATGTCACGCCAACTCAGCGTCGCAGCCTCACCCTTATGGTGTCTGGTTTAAAATAGCATGCAAATGAGCTCTTATTAGTTAGAAACTTGGCATGGGTTCATCATATGACCCCTATAGGGTGTGGTAAAAAAAAGAGTTACATCAAAAACATCATGCACTTCGTGTACTAACTGAACACTCTACTCAATTTTTTACATTAGTTCTTATTCAAACTTTTTCTTTGTTGTCTACACACCATTGGAAGTGCCATGCGTAAATTTTGCCACTTTATGAGTTGGTTTGCTATTTTTAAAAGGGTTACTTCATTTTTGCGGCCACTAAAAAGGGCAAAACGCTCTTTAGTTCAACATAACGTGCAAATGACCTCGGAACGGGATGAAACTTGGCATGGTGTCATCATAGGACCCCTATATGGTGTGGTAACAATTTGAGAGTGTTACGGCAAAAAATGCACTTAGTGTACAAACTAAACACTCTCCAGTGAAGTATTAGGGTTTCTAACGGAAACCACCGCCTACCACACAAAAATCAACTTTTTACAAGATTTCTCGTTCAAACTTTTTCTATGTTGTCTAACACACCATTGGAAGTGTCATGCTCAAATTTTACAACTTTATGAGTTGGTTTGTTATTTTTTAAACATTACTTCATTTTCTGGTAACTAAAAAGGGCAACGCTCTACGGTTAAACATAACGTGGAAACGACCTCGGAATGGGGTGAAACTTGGCATTATGTCATCATAGGACCCCTATACGGTGTGGTGAAAAATTGAGAGCGGTACGACAAAAACTTGATGCACTTCATGTACAAACTAAACACTCTCCAATGAAGTATATGTTGGAAATATGCCCTAGAGGCAATAATAAATTAGTTATTATCATATTTCCCCGTTCATGATAATAGTTTATTATTCATGCTAGAATTGTATTGACCGGAAACTAAATACATGTGTGGATAATAGACAAATACTATGTCCCTAGTATGCCTCTACTAGACTAGCTCGTTGATCAAAAGATGGTCAAGGTTTCCTGACCATGGACATGAGTTGTCATTTGATAACGGGATCACATCATTAGGAGAATGATGTGATGGACATGACCCAACCGTTAGCATAGCAAATGATCGTTCAGTTTATTGCTATTGCTTTCACTATGTCAAATACACGTTCCTTTGACCATGAGATCATGCAACTCCCGGATACCGTAGGAATACTTTGGGTGTCTCAAACGTCACAACGTTACTGGGTGATTATAAAGGTGCACTACAGGTATCTCCGAAAGTGTTTGTTGAGTTGGCATGGATCGAGATTGGGATTTGTCACTCCGACTATCAGAGAGGTATCTTTGGGCCCTCTCGGTAATACAGCATCACAGAAGCCTTGCAAGCACCGTGACTAAAGAGTTAGTTGCAAGATGATGTATTACGGAACGAGTAAAGAAACTTGCCGGTAACGAGATTGAACTAGGTATTAGATACCGACGATCGAATCTCGGGCAAGTAACATACCGCCAGACAAAGGGAACAACGTATGTTGACATATGAGGTTCACCGATAAAGATCTTCGTGGAATATGTAGGAACCAATATGAGCATCCAGGTTCCGCTGTTGGTTATTGACCGGAGAGTCGTCTCGGTCATGTCTACATCATTCCCGAACCCGTAGGGTCCGCACACTTAAGGTTCGATGACGATTTAGTATTATATGAGTTATGTGATTGGTGGCCGAAGTTTGTTCGGAGTCCCGGATGAGATCACGGACATGACGAGGAGTCTCGAAATGGTCGAGAGGTAAAGATTCATATATTGGAAGGCTATATTCGGACGTCGGAAAGGTTCCGAGTGATTCGGGTATTTTTCGGAGTACCGGGGAGTTACGGGAATTCACCGGGAGAAGTAATGGGCCTTATTGGGCCATACGGGAAAAGGAGAGGCAGGCCACGTGAGGAGGCGCGCCCCCCCCCCCCCCCCTTGCCCAAACCGAATTGGACTAGGGGAGGGGGCGCAGCCCCCTCTTTCCTTTCCCTCTCCCTTCCCCCTTTCCTACTCCGTATGGGAGGTGGAATCCTACTAGGACTAAGGAGTCCTAGTAGGACTCCCCACACTTAGCGCACCCCTAGGGGGCCGGCCTCCTCCCTCCCTCCTTTATATACGGAGGAGGGGCACCCCTTGGAGACACACAATTGTCCCATAGCCGTGTGCGGTGCCCCGATCTCCGTTTTCCACATCGGTCATATTTTTGGAGAGCTTAGGCGAAGCCCTGCCGGAATCACTTCACCGTCACCGTCGCCACGCCGTCGTGCTGACGGAACTCATCTACTACCTCGACGTCTTGCTGGATCAAGAAGGCGAGGAACGTCACCGAGCTGCATGTGTGTAGAACTCGGAGGTGCCGTACGTTCGGTACTCGATCGGTGGAGCTCGAAGGATTGTTCGACTACATCAACCGTGTTGTGAGACGCTTCCGCTAAACGGTCTATGAGGGTACGTAGACACACTCTCCCCTCTCGTAGCGATGCATCTCCATGGATAGATCTTGCGTGAGCGTAGGAAATTTTTGAAATTCATGCTCCGTTCCCCAACAGTGGCATCCGAGCCAGGTCTATGCGTAGATGTGATTTGCACGAGTAGAACACAAACGAGTTGTGGGCGTGGGTGTATACATATTGCTTGCCGTTACTAGTTGATACTTGATTCGGCAGTATTGTGAGATGAAGCGGCCCGGACCGACATTACGCGTACGCTTACGCGAGACAGGTTTCACCGCTACGTGCACTCGTTGCATAAAGGTGACTGGCGGGTGTCTGTCTCTCTCACTTTAGTTGAATCGGTTTCAATGAAGAGGGTTCTTTTAGAAGATAAAAAAGCAATCACTACACCATGTTGTGGTTTTGCGTAGGTAAGAACGGTTCTTGCAAACCCGTAGCAGCCACGTAAAACTTGCAACTACAAAGTAGAGGACGTCTAACTTGTTTTTGCAGGGTATGCTGGTGATGTGATATGGCCAAGACATGATGTGATATAAGTTGTTGTATGAGATGATCATGTTTTGTAAATTATCAGGCAACCGGCAGGAGCCTTATGGTTGTCTCTTTATTGTATGCAATGCCAACGCTATGTAATTGCTTTACTTTACCGCTATGAGTTAGCAGTAGTAGTAGTAATAGCAATAATTGGCGAGACGACCACGACGCTATGATGGAGATCAAGGTGTCACGACGCTACGATGGAGATCAAGGTGTCACGACGCTACGATGGAGATCAAGGTGTCAACCCGGTGACGATGGAGATCATGACGGTGCTTTGCTGATGGAGATCAAAAGCACAAGACGATGATGGCCATATCATGTCACATATATTGAATTGCATGTGATGTTAATCATTTTATGCATCTTATTTTGCTTAGGACGACGGTAGCATTATAAGATGATCCCTTCACTAAATTTCAAGATAAGCGTTCTCCCCTAGTATGCACCGTTGCGAAGGTTCGACGCTTCTAAGCACCACGTGATGATCGGGTGTGATGGATTCTTTCGTTCGCATACAACGGGTGTAAGCCAGTTTTACACACGCAGAATACTTGGGTTAAACTTGACGAGCCTAGCATGTACAGACATGGCCTCGGAACACAAGAGACCGAAAGGTCGAACATGAGTCATATAGTAGATATGATCAACATGAAAGATGTTCACCATTGATAACTAATCCACCTCACGTGATGATCGGACGTGGTTTAGTTGATGTGGATCATGTTACACTTAGACAACTTGAGGGATGTTAATCTAAGTGGGAGTTCTTAAGTAATTTGATTAATTGAACTTCAATTATCATGAACATAGTCTAAATAATCTTTGCAATTTTATGTTGTAGATCAATAGACCGCGCTGTAGTTCCCCTGTTTTTATTATGTTCCTAGAGAAAACGAAGTTGAAAGTTGATGGAAGCAACTATGCGGACTAGGTCCGTGATCTGAGGATTGTCCTCACTGCTGCACAGAAGGCTTATGTCCTTAATGCACCGCTCAGTGAAATACCCCTACGGCTTCGTCTGAGGACGTTATGAACGTCTGGCAGACAAGAAAAGATGACTACTCGATAGTTCAGTGCGCCATACTTTACGGCTTAGAACCGGAGCTCCAAATATGTTTTGAGCAACACGGAGCATATGAGATGTTCCAAGAGCTGAAAATTTGTTTTTCAAGCTCACACCCGGGTCGAGAGGTATGACACCTTCGACAAGTTCTATAGCTACAAGATGGAGGAGAACAGCTCCGTTAGTGAGCATGTACTCAGAATGTCTGAGTACTTCAAACACTTGAATCAAGTGGGAGTTAGACTTCCGAATAAAGTGGTGATTGATAGAGTTCTCCAGTCACTATCACTAAGCTACTAGATCTTTGTGATGAACTATAAACATGCAAGGGATAGAAGATCCTTAAGCTATTCGCGATGCTACAATCTGCGGATGTAGAAATCAAAAAAAGGGAGCATCAAGTGTTGATGGTTAATAAGACCACTAGTTTCAAGAAGGGCAAGGGAAAGAAAAGGGAACTTCAAGAAGAACGGTAAAACAGTTGCCGCTCACGCGAAGAAACCCAAGGCTGAACCAAACCCGAGACTTAGTGCTCCCATTGCAAAGGGAAATGTCACAAGGAGCGGAACTTCCCCAAAGTAACTGGCAGATAATAAGACTGGCAATGTCAACAAAGATATTTGATATACATGTTATTGATGTGTACCTTACTAGTACTCGTAGGAGCACCTGGGTATTTGATACTTGTTCAGTTGCTTGCAACTTGAAACATGGAGCTTCGGAATAAACGAGGGCTAGCTAAAGAACGAGGTGACGATGTGCATTGGAAGTGTCTCCAAGGTTGATGTGATCACCATCGCCACGCTCTCTCTACCTTCAGGATTAGTGATGAACCTAAATAATTGTTATTTGGTGCTTGCGTTAAGCATGAACATTATATCTGATAGTGTTTATTGCAAGACGGTTATTCAATTTCAGAGAATAATTGTTATTCTATTTGGATAATATCATTGATGATCATGCACTTAAAATGAAAGGTTTATTGAATCTTGATCGTAGTAATACATATGTTCATAACACGAATGCCAAAAGATAATGATAGTACCACATATTTGTGGCACTGCCGCTTAGGTCATATCAGTGTTAAACACATGAAGAAACTCCATGCAGATGGGTTTTTGGAATCTCTTGATTATGAATCATTTGAGACATGTGAACCGTGCCTTATTGGCAAGATGACTAAAACTCCGTTCTTCGGAACAATGGAGCGAGCAACCAACTTATTGGAAATAATACATACCGATGTATGCGGTCCGATGAGTGTTGAGGCGCGCGGTGGATATCGTTATGTTCTCACGTTCACAGATGATTTGAGTAGATATGGCTATGTCTACTTGATGAAGCATAAATCTGAAACATTTGAAAAGTTCAAAGAATTTCAGAGTGAAGTAGAGAACCATCGTAACAAGAAAATAAAGTTCTTACGATCTGATCGTGGAGGAGAATATTTGAGTTACGAGTTTGGCAATCACTTAAGACAATGTGGAATTGTTTCACAGCTCACGCCACCTGGAACACCACAGCGTAATGGTGTGTCCGAACGTCGTAATCGTACTCTATTAGATATGGTGCGTTCTATGATGTCTCTTACCGATTTGCCACTATCATTTTGGGGTTATGCATTAATGACAGCTGCATTCACTTTAAATAGGGCACCGTCTAAATCCGTTGAGATGACACCGTATGAACTGTGGTTTGGCAAGAAACCTAAGCTATCGTTTCTAAAAGTTTGGGAATGCAATGCTTATGTCAAAAGGCTTCAGCCAGATAAGCTCGAACCCAAAGCGGATAAGTGCGTCTTCATAGGATACCCAAAGGAGACCGTTGGGTACACCTTCTACCACAGATCCGAAGGCAAAGTATTCGTTGCTAAGAATGGATCCTTTCTAGAGAAGGAGTTTCTCTCGAAAGAAGTGAGTGGGAGGAAAGTAGAACTTGATGAGGTAATTGTACCTCCTCTGGATAGTAGTACGCCACAGAAAGAAATTTCTGTGACACCGACACAGACCAGAGAGGAAGTAGATGATGATAATCATGAAGCTTTGGATCAAGTTGCTACAGAACCTCATAGGTCAACCATGACACGCTCCGCACCAGATTGGTACGGCAATCCTGTCTTGGAGGTCATGTTGTTAGACAACAGTGAACCTACGAACTATGAAGAAACGATGGCGAGCCCGGATTCCGACAAATGGCTTGAGGCCATGAAATCCGAGATTAGATCCATGTATGAGAACAAAGTGTGGACTTTGGTAGACTTGCCCGATGAACGGCGAGCTATTAAAAATAAATGGATCTTTAAGAAGAAGACGGACGCTGATGGTAATGTCACCGTCTATAAAGCATGACTTGTTGCTAAAGGTTATCGACAAGTTGAAGGAGTTGACTACGATGAGACTTTCTCACCCGTAGCGATGCTAAAGTCTGTCAGAATTATGTTAGCAATTGACGCATTTTATGATTATGAAATCTGGCAAATGGACGTCAAAACGGCATTCCTTAATGGATTCCTTAAAGAAGAATTGTATATGATGCAACCGGAAGGTTTTGTCGATCCTAAAGGTGCTAACAAAGTATGCAAGCTCCAGCGATCCATCTTTGGACTGGTGCAAGCATCTCGGAGCTGGAATACTCGCTTTGATGAAGTGATCAAAGCGTTTGGGTTTATGCAAGTTTATGGAGAAACATGTATTTACAACAAAGTGAGTGGGAGCTCTATAACATTTCTAATAAGTATATGTGATTGGAAATGATGTAGAATTTCTGGAAAGCATAAAGAATTAATTGAAAGGAGTTTTTCAATAAAAACTTGTTTTTGAGTTATCCACGGTTTGGGCATTGAGATCTATAGAGATAGATCAAGACACCTGATAAAAGATTTTCACACACCTTGATGAGATTTTGAAGAAGTTCAAAATGGATCAAGTCAAAAGAAATAAGTTCTTGGCTGGTGTGAAGTGGAGTAAGACTTGAAGATCTAGGTAAAGGTTGTTTACATGTTAGGCATCAAAATCTATAGAGATAGATTGAGACGCCTCATATGACTTTCACAAAACATATACCTTGACAAGATTTTGAAGAAGTTCAAAATGGATCAGTCAAAGAAGGAGTTCTTGACTGTGGTGAAAGGTGTGAAGTTGAGTAAGACTCAAATCTCGACCACGGCAAAATAAATAGAATGGATGAAGGTTATCCCCTATGCCTCGGCCGTAGGTTCTATAAAGTATGCCAAGCTGTGTGCCTTGCCATGTGTCTGGCAAAAGAGGTACCAAAGTGATCCAGGAGTAGATCACTGGACAGCGGTCAAATTATCCTTAAGATGACTAAGGAAGAATTTCTCAGGAATAGAGATGATAAAGAGTTCGTCGTAAGGGGTTACGTCGATGCAAGCTTTAAACACTGATCCGAAAGACTATGAGTCTCAGACCGGATAAGTATAGTGGGAAATCTTTTGGAGTAGCTCCAAACAGAGTGTGGTAGCTGCATCTACATATAACATAGAGATTTGCCAAGAACGCACGGATCTGAATATTGCAGACCCGTTGACTAAAACCTCTCTCACAAGCAAAACATGATCAGCTTTAGAACTGATTAAGTGTTACTTACATGGAGATGTAATCTAGATTATTGACTCTAGTGCAAGTAGGAGACTGTTGGAAATATGCCCTAGAGGCAATAATAAATTAGTTATTATCATATTTCCCCGTTCATGATAATAGTTTATTATTCATGCTAGAATTGTATTGACCGGAAACTAAATACATGTGTGGATAATAGACAAATACTATGTCCCTAGTATGCCTCTACTAGACTAGCTCGTTGATCAAAAGATGGTCAAGGTTTCCTGACCATGGACATGAGTTGTCATTTGATAACGGGATCACATCATTAGGAGAATGATGTGATGGACATGACCCAACCGTTAGCATAGCAAATGATCGTTCAGTTTATTGCTATTGCTTTCACTATGTCAAATACACGTTCCTCTGACCATGAGATCATGCAACTCCCGGATACCGTAGGAATACTTTGGGTGTATCAAACGTCACAACGTTACTGGGTGATTATAAAGGTGCACTACAGGTATCTCCGAAAGTGTTTGTTGAGTTGGCATGGATCGAGATTGGGATTTGTCACTCCGACTATCGGAGAGGTATCTCTGGGCCCTCTCGGTAATACAGCATCACAGAAGCCTTGCAAGCACCGTGACTAAAGAGTTAGTTGCAAGATGATGTATTACGGAACGAGTAAAGAGACTTGCCGGTAACGAGATTGAACTAGGTATTAGATACCGACGATCGAATCTCGGGCAAGTAACATACCGCCAGACAAAGGGAACAACGTATGTTGACATATGAGGTTCACCGATAAAGATCTTCGTGGAATATGTAGGAACCAATATGATCATCCAGGTTCCGCTGTTGGTTATTGACCGGAGAGTCGTCTCGGTCATGTCTACATCATTCCCGAACCTGTAGGGTCCGCACACTTAAGGTTCGATGACGATTTAGTATTATATGAGTTATGTGATTGGTGGCCGAAGTTTGTTCGGAGTCCCGGATGAGATCACGGACATGACGAGGAGTCTCGAAATGGTCGAGAGGTAAAGATTCATATATTGGAAGGCTATATTCGGATGTCGGAAAGGTTCCGAGTGATTCGGGTATTTTTCGGAGTACCGGGGAGTTACGGGAATTCACCGGGAGAAGTAATGGGCCTTATTGGGCCATACGGGAAAAGGAGAGGCAGGCCACATGAGGAGGCGCGCGCCCCCCCCTTGCCCAAACCGAATTGGACTAGGGGAGGGGGCGCAGCCCCCTCTTTCCTTTCCCTCTCCCTTCCCCCTTTCCTACTCCGTATGGGAGGTGGAATCCTACTAGGACTAAGGAGTCCTAGTAGGACTCCCTACACTTGGCGCACCCCTAGGGGGCCGGCCTCCTCCCTCCCTCCTTTATATACGGAGGAGGGGCACCCCTTGGAGACACACAATTGTCCCATAGCCGTGTGCGGTGCCCCGATCTCCGTTTTCCACATCGGTCATATTTTTGGAGAGCTTAGGCGAAGCCCTGCCGGAATCACTTCACCGTCACCGTCGCCACGCCGTCGTGCTGACGGAACTCATCTACTACCTCGACGTCTTGCTGGATCAAGAGCTGCACGTGTGTAGAACTCGGAGGTGCCGTACGTTCGGTACTCGATCGGTGGAGCTCGAAGGATTGTTCGACTACATCAACCGTGTTGTGAGACGCTTCCGCTAAACGATCTATGAGGGTACGTAGACACACTCTCCCCTCTCGTAGCGATGCATCTCCATGGATAGATCTTGCGTGAGCGTAGGAAATTTTTGAAATTCATGCTCCGTTCCCCAACAGTATAAGTGTTTCGAAGAGATATCATCGCCTACCACACAAAACTCAATTTTTTCACATAATTTGTCGTTTAATTTTTTCGATGTTGTCTACACACCATTGGAAGTGCCATGCTCAAATTTTAGACTACCCTGGATTTAGTAAATATGTTTTTTTAAGCACTTTCCTTACTATTTATGTGGCGGGTGTCCGTTGTTGCCTACCACTGCTAACTTTTGAAAAAATTGGCCCGGGCCAATGAAAATATTGTTGTGGCAGGCAAACGTTACACCCTCCACTGGTGCATTACAAACCCGTGGCGGGATAGGTCGGTCGCGTGCCATTACTGAATATATCCCATGACTAAATTTGTAAAAATTATGAGTGGCGGGTGGTCATTATTACCCGCCACTGCTATCCTCGTAGTGGTGGCCGGCGGGTTTTTTCACCCGTCACTGGTACTTTGGCAAAATAGCTGTGGCGGGTCCCAGTGCATACCCGCAACTAATGTGAGCCCACCTATAAGACTTTTCCCAGTAGTGTGTTCCCATTGTTGTCGGCATCCTTTTTACTTTAACTATGTCCATGATCAGGAAAATAGGATCATGAAGCAACACATGAGCTAGTCTTACGGACGAGACTAGCAATCTACTTGGTGTTATTATTTCACACATGCACATGGGCTTTCCTTAGAATCATGTTTGTATGTAGACTCGAAAATCATCACAAATATAACACAGAACATGAACATTAATTATAAATATGGAAATAAATAAAAGCATTTAATATTGCCTCTAGGGTATATTTATTTCCAACACGTCAGGGCCCGAGGGTTATAAAACCTAGTTGGCTACGTCGGTGCAGGTGTCCTCCACAAATACGAAATCCTTGTATTGGACGGCAAGGCTCCTTGGATCTTCCTTCTACAGGGCCCATGGGCTGACTAACGTCCCGGAGCGGAAATCGACCTAGGGGGCCTTGGGACGGTTACCGGCAAGGTGAGGCACCCCTGGACCGTCACACAGTCGACCTCCACTATGAGAAAAAAAATACATATAGTTGATCTGCACCTCAATTACATATAACTCAATCTTTTTCACCTCCTAAGAATATCAACTAGTGTTGCATTGAATTGTGGTGCCTCCTATGGTTTGCTTCTAGTTAGGTGATTTGTCCTACCTCTTATTCAGTCTCATTGACAAAATTATATAGCTACAGTTGCACCTAATTGATTCTCTCTAGGTAGCTACAAATATACAACATACTGAATCCCAGGGACAAATATATAGCATATATGTGCACTGCTAACGACACTGACAAAAGGTTCAACTATGTTGCAAATTTGGTTAGATTCAACTAGGTACATCATTTGGCCATTTGGTGAGGGACTGGAAGCTATCAAGAACTCTAGTAGAAATCAAGAACACACACAAAATTAGCGAACCCTAGAAAGCATGCGCCGCCGCTGCTCCAAGTAGTCGCAGCTGCGGTTGGATGCTATTGATGTGAGTTGGACATGGAAGAGTGAGGTGGAGCACGTTGATGCCTCCCCCTGTGGGAGCGCTCATTGTCATACCTCGCCACCACCACCGCCACCACGAAATAGACAAAGAGACAGAGGGAGAGAGAGATCGGAGTGGGACATCATTTGGAGTGAGATCTAACGTTTTGTGCGAGAGAGGAAGAGGGATTGCTTCCATGGGGTGAAATGAGAGGATCGGTTCCCGACGGTTTCCACCTGGTTTAGGAGCGATTTGGGCAGGGGACAACCCCGACCGGCTTAAGAGCATCTCTAGCAGATCCTGGAAAAATACATCCTGCAAAACTAGCTTACGGTGCCCCTAAAATCTGGTTTGTGGTACCGCGCTGCTACTTGTAAGCTGCGTTGGGATTTCCTCGAAGAGGAGAGGATGATGAAGTACAGTAGAGATAAGTATTTCCCTCAGTTAAGAACCAAGGTTATCATCCAGTAGGACAACCAAACAAAACCTCATTAGCAGCACCTGCACACACAAAAGCCAATACTTGCACCCAACGCGAACAAGGGGGTTGTCAATCCCCTCGGCGGTTAATTGCAAGGATTGAATCTCGTAGTGATAGATAAATAGATAAAGTAAATTGTAAAATAAAATAAAAATAAATAAATTGCAGCAAGGTATTTTTAGGATTTTTGTTGATATAATAATGATAAATGACCCGGGGGCCATAGTTTTCACTATCTTGAACACATAGCATACGGTGGGCAAACAAATTACTGTTGGGCAATTGATAGAAAAACGCATAGTTATGACGATATTCAAGGCAATGATCATGTATATAGGCATCACGTCAGAGACAAGTAGACCGACTCCTGCCTGCATTTACTACTATTAGTCCACTCATCGACCGTTATCCAGCATGCATCTAGAGTATTAAGTATAAAACAGAGTAACGCCTTAAGCAAGATGACATGATGTAGACATAGTAAACTCAAGCAATATGAATAAACCCCATCATTTAATCCTTAATGGCAACAATAGAAATATGTGTCTTGTCCCTTTCTGTCATTGGGATATAGAACACCGCAAGATTGAACCCATCACAAAGCACCTCTCCCATTGCAAGATAAATCAATCTAGTTGGCCAAACCAAACGAATAGATTGGAGAGAAATACAAATCTATAACAATCATGCATAAAAGAGTTCAGAGAAGACTCAATTAATATTCTTAAATATTCAGATCATAAACCCACAATTCATCGGATCCCAACAAATGCACCGCAAAAGAAGATTACATCGTATAGAACTCCAAGAACATCGAGTAGAACATTGTATTGAAGATCAAAGAGGGAGAAGAAGCCATCTTGCTACTAACTATGGACCCGTAGGTCGGTGGTAAACTACTCACACAATATCGGAGGGGCAGCAAGGTTGATGTAGAAGCCCTCTGTGATCGATTCCCCCTCTGGCAGAGTGCCGGAAAAGGCCTCCAGATGGGATCGTGGAAGAACAGAAGCTTGCGGCGGAAGAAAAGGTTTCTTGTGTGGCTCTCTGTTGGTTTCCCAATATTTGAGAATTTATAGAAGTGAAATTAGGTCAAAAGGAGCCACGAGGGGCCCACAAGGCATCAGGGCGCCCCCCTAGGGTCGCGCCCTGTTGCCTTGTGGCCTCCTCATGAGGCTTCTGGCCTCCTCCTGAAGCTTCCAGGGTCTCTTTTGTCCAGAAAAAATTGTCAAAAAGTTACGTGGCATTTGGACTTCGTTTGGTACTGATTTCCTGAAAAACCGAAAACAAGCAGAAAACAACAACTGGCACTGGGCACTAGGTTAATAGGTTAGTCCCAAAAAATGATATATAATTGCATATAAAACATCCAAGATTGATACTATAATAGCATCGAACAATCAAAAATTATAGATACTTTGGAGACGTATCAAGCATCCCCAAGCTTAATTCCTCCTCGTCCTCGAGTAGGTAAATGATAAAAACAGAATTTTTGATGTGGAATGCTACCCAACATGTTTATTATGTAATCTCTTTACGACATATAAGTTGTGAAGCGATGAATTAACAATATCAACATAATAATATCCATGAACATAAGAAGCATAATCATTAAACTTTCAAAATATACGATCCTTAACGAGTGTTAGCCTACTCACTTTCTCATATTAATCATGGCATGACTCTATCTTCACCGCAAATATATAAATAGTGAGCACCCCGGTGTCAAACCAGGCAATTGGATCGTACCTCTAACGCGCTTCAGCATTTTCAACTCTCATGCAATACATGTGCGCAAGTGATACGTCCATTTTGCATCATGTTTTTGATCATTATTTAACTTTATGATACAATTCTTATGCCTTTTCTCTCTTATTTTGCAAGTTTCACATGAAGAGGGAGATTGCCGGCAGCTGGAATTCTGGACCGGAAAGGGGTGTAACAGAGATAGCTATTCTGCACATGACCTGAAAATTTACGGAGAATTATTTTGGAATATATAAAAAATACTGACAAAAGAATCAATAGAAGGGGACCCACCAGGAAGGCACAAGCCTGGGGGGCGCACCCCCCAAGCTTGTGGCGCCCCTGGCAGGCATCCGGGGCCCATCTTCTACTATATGATGTCATTTTCCCTAGAAAAAATCAAGAGAAGACTTTCGGGACGAAGCGCCGTCGTCTCAAGGCGGAACCTGGGCAGGAGCACTTTTGCTCTCCGGCTGAGCGATTCCGTCGGGGATACTTCCCTCCGTGAGGGGGAAATCGAAGCCATCGACATCACCAATGATCCTCTCATCATGGGAGGACCAATCTTCATCAACATCTTCACCAGCATCATCTCATCTCAAACCCTAGTTCATCTCTTGTATTCAATCTTTGTCTCAAAACCTCAGATTGGTACCTGTGGGTTGCTAGTAGTGTTGATTACTCTCTGTAGTTGATGCTAGTTGGTTTATTTGGTGGAAGACTATATGTTCAGATCCTTAATGATATTGAATACCCCTCTGATCTTGAACATGAATATGATTTGTGAGTAGTTAATTTTGTTCTTGAGGACATGGGAGAAGTCTTGTCATAAGTAATCATGTGAATTTGGTATTCGTTCGATATTTTGATGATATGTATGTTGTTGCTTCCTTTAGTGGTGTCGTGTGAACGTCGACTATATGACACTTCACCATCTTTGGGCCTAAGGGAAGGTATTGTGGAGTAGTAATTAGATGATGGGTTGCTAGAGTGACAGAAGCTTAAACCCTAGTTTATGCGCTATTCCGCAAGGAGCTGATTTGGATCCATATGTTTCATCCTATGGTTAGATTTATCTCAATTCTTCTTTCGTAGT
Organism: Elymus sibiricus; assembly: GCA_039707655.1. Classification (NCBI taxonomy): domain Eukaryota; kingdom Viridiplantae; phylum Streptophyta; class Magnoliopsida; order Poales; family Poaceae; genus Elymus; species Elymus sibiricus. Next base: position 127,310,467 of record CM077666.1, on the reverse strand, counting down.
TGTGGATGCTTGCGAGAGGGTGTAATCATAAGTGGGAGGCTTGTTCAAGTAAGAACAGCGCCCAAGCACCGGTCCACCCACATATCAAATTATCAAAGTAGCGAACGCGAATCAAACAAACATGATGAAAGTGACTAGATGAAATTCCCATGTGTCCTCGAGAACGTTTTGCTTATTATACGAGATCGTTCCGTCTTGTCCTTTGCTACAAAAAGGATTGGGCCACCTTGCTGCACCTTTGTTACCATTACTATTTGTTACTTGTTACGAATTACCTTGCTATCAAACTATCTGTTACCGATAATTTCAGTGCTTGCAGAGAATACCTTGCTAAAAACCACTTGTCATTTCCTTCTGCTCCTCGTTGGGTTCGATACTCTTACTTATCTAAAGGACTATGATTGATCCCCTATACTTGTGGGTCATCAAGACTCTTTTCTGGCGCCGTTGCCGGGGAGTGAAACGCCTTTGGTGAGTGGAATTTGGTAAGGAAACATTTATATTACGTGCTGAAATTTATTGTCACTTGTCACTATGGAAAGTAATCCTTTCGGGGTATCTTCACCTCGACCAAAAGAAATAAGAGTTTCTCCTCAACCTACTGAACCTATTGAAAATATTTACTATGAAATTCCTTCGGGTATGATAGAGAAACTACTAGCTAATCCTTATGCAAGAGATGGAATGATGCACCCGGATATGCATTTCATATATGTGGATGAAATTTGTGGATTGTTTAAGCTTGCAGGTTTATCCGGAGATGGAGTTAAGAAGAAGGTATTCCCTTTATCTTTGGAGGGAAAGGCATTGACATGGTATAGGCTATTGGATGACATTGGAACATGGGATTGGAACCGGTTGAAGCTGGAATTTCACCAGAAATTTTATCCTATGCATTTGGTTCATCGTGATCGGAATTATATATATAATTTTTGGCCTCGTGAAGGAGAAAGTATCGCTCAAGCTTGGGGGAGGCTTATGTATATGTTACATACATGCCCCAATCATGAGCTCTCAAGAGAAATAATTATTCAGAACTTTTATGCTCGGCTTTCTCATAATGATCAATCCATGCTCGATACTTCTTCTACTGGTTCCTTTATGAAGAGGACTATTGAATTCAAATGGGATCTTCTAGAAAGAATTAAATGCAACTCAGAAGATTGGGAAATCGACAAAGGTAAAGAGTCAAGTATAAATCTTGAGTTTGATTGTGTTAAATCTTTTATGGAAACCGATGCTTTTCATAAGTTTAGTACTAAATATGGACTTGACTCTGAGATAGTAGCTACCTTTTGTGAATCTTTTGCTGCTCATGTTGATCTCCCTAAGGATAAATGGTTTAAATATCATCCACCTATTAAATTAAAAGAAGAACCCATAAATGTTAAAGAAGAAACAATTGTTTACAATGTTGATCCAGTTGTGCCTACTGCTTATATTGAGAAACCTCCTTTCCCTATTCGGATTAAGGAACATGCTAAAGCTTCAACTGTGGTTAATAAAAGTAATATAAGAACACCTAGACCTTCTGAACAAATTAAAGTTGAACCTAATGTTGCAATGGTTAAAGATCTTTTGGTTGATAATATTGATGGGCATGTTATTTACTTTCGTGAAGAGGCTGGTAGAATTGCTAAACCTGTTAGAAATGAATGAGATATGCTTGATAAGAACAAGCCCGTAGTTGGCATGCCTGTTGTTACTACTATCATGGTTTATGTGATATGGGTGCTAGTATGAGTGCTATTCCTTTCTCTTTATATCAAGAAGTCATGAATGATATTGCACCTATTGAGATTGAAGATATTGATGTTACTATTAAATTTGCAAATAGAGATACTATTACACCGCTTGGGATTGTTAGAGATGTTGAAGTCTTGTGTGGTAAAATCAAATACCCTACTGATTTCTTAGTACTTGGTTCACAACAAGATAATTATTGTCCCATTATATTTGGTAGACCTTTCTTGAATACCGTTAATACTAAAATTGATTGTCTTAAAGAAAAGGTTAGAGTTAGTTTTGGTGATGTGTCTCATGAATTTAATTTCTCCAAGTTTCGTAGACAACCTGATGACAAAGAATTACCTAATAAAGATGAAATTATTGGTCTTGCTTCTATTGTTGTTCCACCTACTGATCCTTTAGAACAATATTTGCTTGATCATGAGAATGATATGCATACGAATGAAAGAACTGAAATAGATGAACTATTCTTTAAACAAGCACCTATACTTAAACATAATTTGCCTGTTGAAACATTGGGAGACCCTCTCCCACCTAAGAGTGATCCTGTCTTTGAATTAAAGAAACTGCCTGATACACTTAAATATGCTTATCTTGATGAAAAGAAGATATATACTGTTATTATTAGTGCTAACCTTTCAGAGCATGAAGAAAAGAGATTACTTAAAACTCTGAGGAAGCACCATGCTGCTATTGGATATACTCTTGATGATCTTAAGGGCATTAGTCCCACTCTATGTCATCACAAGATTAATATGGAGCCAGATGTTAAACCTGTCATTGATCATCAACGTCGTTTGAATCCTAAAATGAAAGATGTGGTAAGAACTGAAATATTAAAGCTTCTGGAGGCAGGTATAATTTATCCCATAGCTGATAGTAGATGGGTAAGTCCTGTTCATTGTGTTCCTAAGAAAGGAGGCATTACCGTTGTTCCTAATGATAAAAATGAACTTATTCCACAAAGAATTGTAACTGGCTATAGGATGGTAATTGATTTCAGGAAATTAAATAAAGCTACTAGGAAAGATCATTATCCTTTGCCTTTTATTGATCAAATGTTAGAAAGATTATCTAAACATACACACTTTTGCTTCCTAGATGGATATTCTGGTTTCTCTCAAATACCTATATCACAAGAAGATCAAGATAAAACCACCTTTACTTGTCCTTTTGGAACTTATGCTTATCGGTGTATGCCTTTTGGTTTATGTAATGCACCCGCTACCTTTTAAAGATGTATGACTGCTATATTCTCTGACTTTTGTGAAAAGATTGTTGAGGTTTTCATGGATGATTTCTCCGTTTACGGAACTTCTTTTGATGATTGCTTAAGCAACCTTGATCGAGTTTTGCAGAGATGTGAAGAAACTAATCTTGTCTTGACTTGGGAGAAGTGCCACTTTATGGTAAATGAAGGTATAGTCCTTGGGCATAAAATTTCTGAAAGAGGTATTGAAGTTGATGCAATTGAGAAAATGCCGTGTCCTAAAGATATCAAAGGTATAAGAAGTTTCCTTGGTCATGCTGGTTTCTACAGAAGGTTTATAAAAGACTTCTCTAAAATTTCTAGGCCTCTCACTAATATCTTGCAAAAAGATGTTCCATTTGTTTTTGATGATGATTGCATAGAAGCCTTTGAAATACTTAAGAAAGCCTTAATATCTGCACCTATTGTTCAACCACCTGATTGGAACTTACCTTTTGAAATTATGTGTGATGCTAGTCACTATGCTGTTGGTGATGTTCTAGGTCAAAGAGTTGATAAGAAATTGAATGTTATTCATTATGCTAGTAAAACTCTAGACAGTGCTCAAAGAATTTATGCTACTACTGAGAAAGAATTTTTAGCAGTTGTGTTTGCATGTGATAAATTCTGATCTTACATTGTTGATTCCAAAGTTACTATTCACACTGATCATGCTACTATTAAATATCTTATGGAAAAGAAAGATGCTAAACCTAGACTTATTAGGTGGGTTCTTCTACTACAAGAATTCGATTTGCATATTGTTGATAGAAAGGGAGCTGAGAATCCCGTAGCTGATAATTTGTCTAGAATGGAAAATGTTTTTGATGACCCACTTCCTATTAATGATGATTTTCCTGATGAACAATTAGCTATGATAAATGCTTCTCGTAACACTCCTTGGTATGCAGACTATGCTAATTACATTGTTGCTAAATATATCCCACCTAGTTTTACCTATCAACAAAAGAAAAAATTCTTCTTTGATTTAAGACATTACTTTTGGGATGACCCACATTTATATAAAGGAGTAGATGGTATTATTAGACGTTGTGTACCTGAGCATGAACAGGAACAAATCCTACAGAAGTGTCACTCCGAAGCATATGGAGGACACCATGCGGGAGATAGAACTGCACACAAGGTATTACAATCTGGTTTCTATTGGCCTACTCTTTTCAAAGATGCACGTAAGTTTGTCCTCTCTTGTGATGAATGTCAAAGAATTGGTAATGTTGGTAGACGTCAGGAAATGCCTATGAATTATTCACTTGTTATTGAACCGTTTGATGTTTGGGGTTTTGATTATATGGGACCTTTTCCTTCCTCTAATGGGTATACACATATTTGAGTTGCTGTTGATTATGTTACTAAGTGGGTAGAAGCTATTCCAACTAGTAGTGTTGATCATAACACTTCTATTAAAATTCTTAAAGAAGTTATATTTTCGAGGTTTGGAGTCCCTAGATATTTGATGACTGGTGGTGGTTCACATTTTATTCATGGTGCTTTCCGTAAATTGCTTGCTAAATATGATGTTAATCATAGAATTGCATCACCTTATCATCCTCAGTCTAGTGGTCAAGTTGAATTAACTAATAGAGAAATAAAATTAATTTTGCAAAATACCGTTAATAGATCTAGAAAGAATTGGTCTAAGAAACTTAACGATGCATTGTGGGCTTATAGAACTGCATATAAAAATCCTATGGGTATGTCCCCGTATAAAATGGTTTATGGAAAAGCATATCATTCACCTCTTGAATTAGAACATAAAGCTTATTGGGCAATTAAAGAGCTTAACTATGATTTTAAACCTTGCCGGTGAAAAGAGGTTATTTGATATTAGCTCTCTAGATGAATGGAGAACACAAGCCTATGAAAATGCCAAGTTGTTTAAAGAAAAGTTAAAAGATGGCATGATAAAAGAATCCAGAAACAGGAATTCAAAGTAGGTGATCATGTTTTATTATACAATTCTCATTTAAGATTCTTTGTAGGAAAGCTCCTCTCTAAATGGGAAGGGCCATACATTGTCGAAGAAGTTTATCGCTCCGGAGCTATCAAAATAAACAACTCCATAGGCACTAATCCGAGAGTGGTTAATGGGCAAAGAATTATACATTATATCTCAGGTACGCCCATTAATTTTGAAACTAATATTATTCAAACAATGACACCGGAGGAGCACATAAAAGAGTCCTTCTGGAACGCTCCAGAACCCTAAAAAGGAGTATGTACATGGTACGGTAAGTAAACCGAGTCCAAAAATTCCGTAAAAGTACTTTCTGTCCGTTTTGGAATATATAAAAAATTAGGAAAATAATAAACAGTCTGAAAAGTGCATGAGGAGGCAACAAGCCTGGGGGGCGCGCCCTACCCCCCAGGGCGTGCCTACCAGGCTTGTGGCTCCCTCGTGGACCTTCCGGACTCAGTTTTTCTTCCATATTACTTGTCCTGCACGGGAAAAATTCATTATATATACTCTTGGATGTTTTGACCACCGTATCGCAAGTTTCTCCTCTGTTCTTGTTTCGGGCTATTTTTCTGACAGATCTCGTTCGCCATGGCTCCCCGAAGGCTTCGCACCATGCATCGGATTGTGCAACCTTCGCCCGGCAAACGTCCTTTCAGTGAAGTCTATTATGAGTGGTCGTCCGGAGAGGAGGATACCGCTATGGAGGTGGGACCGGGAAAGGTCATGGAGGGTCGGATTCAAGGAGAAGTAGATCAAGCCATGCGCACGAAGGAAGCACCAGAAAAGGGAGATATATTGCAAACTCTTCATCATAACCTCTCTTTATCTGAAATTAATACATTAAAGGCTGTTGAAGCAATTTGTGCTCAGAATACTTCGCTCACTCATGAAGTTATTTTGCTGGAAGAGCAAAATCATGCCCTTCGAAGAATCAATAGCAATCTGGAGTACCTGCTGAAGCTGAAAGACAAGCCTACCTCATCATCACCACCAACATCCCCGAAGAAAGACATTTGAGTACACGGGTATGGGCACCCCCCTTGGCTTGTGCCAAGCTTGGGGGAGGTGCCCCGGTATCGTATCACCATCACTTTTATCATCATTATCTATCTTAGTCCGATCCTTAGTTATTTCATGATTTAGAAGAATAAAAGTTTTAGTATGATCTAGTTTCGAGTGCTTGTTTCGTGATCTATCTATCTATGTAATCGAGTGTGAGAGTTATGTAATAAAGAGTAGTTTGCTTTTTTGTTTCTTTACTTTTATGTTTCAATCTAGGAAATAAAAGAATGAAAAAGATCATATGCTAATCCCATGGGGAGTGATGACTTCACATAAAAGAAGAATAATTAATAAAACTTGTTGGAAGTTAACAAACATAGCATTGGTCATTGTTGCAATTCATGAAAAGTAATAAAGGAAGAGAGGTCTCATATATAAATATACTATCTTGGACATCTTTTATGATTTTGATCCCCCATTAAATATTCTATGTCAAATAGTTGACGTTGGACAAGGAAGACAACGTAATGAGTTATGTTTGCTTATATTCACATAGAAGTTATATCGTCATGGATCCTTTAACATGTGGTGCTTGCCCCCTATCCTTTGCTAGCCCAAAATTCTGTACTAAGTAGAGGTATGCTACTTGTGAGCTACGTTGGGATTTCCTCGAAGAGGAGAGGATGATGCAGTATAGTAGAGATAAATATTTCTCTCAGTTAAGAACCAAGGTTATCAATCCAGTAGAAGAACCACACAGAACCTCGTTAGCAGCACCTACACACACAAAAGCAAACACTTGCACCCAACGCAAATAAGAAGGTTGTCAATCCTCTTAGCTGTTATTTGCAAGGATTAATTCTGATAGTGATAGATAGATAAAGTAAAATACTAAATAAAATAAAAGTAAATAAATTGTAGCAAGGTATTTTTGGTTTTTAATATATGATAAAAGTAGACCCGGGGGCCATAGTTTTCACTAGAGGCTTCTCTCTCGAGCGCAGAACATACGGTGGGTAAACAAATTATTGTTGGGCAATTGATAGAAAAGCAAATAATTATGACGGATTCATGGCAATGATCATGTATATAGGCATCACGTCCAAGACAAGTAGACCAACTCCTGCCTGCATCTACTACTATTACTCCACCCATCGACCGCTATCCAGCATGCATCTAGGGTATTAAGTATAAAACAGAGTAACGCCTTAAGCAAGATGACATGATGTAGACAAAGTAAACTCAAGCAATATGATTAAACCCCATCTTTTTATCCTTAACGGAAACAATACAAATACGTGTCATGTCCCTTTCTGTCACTAGGATTGAGCACCGCAAGATTGAACCCATCACAAAGCACATCTCCCATTGCAAGATAAATCAATCTAGTAGGCCAAACCAAATCGATAGATCGGAGATAAATACAAAGCTATAACAATCATGCATAAAAGAGTTCAGAGAAGACTAAAATATTTCTCATGAATAATCTGATCATAAACTCACAATTCATCGGATCCCAACAAACACACCGCAAAAGAAGATTACATCGGATAGAACTCCAAGAACATCGAGGAGAACTTTGTATTGAAGATCAAAGTGAGAGAAGAAGTCATCTAGCTACTAGCTATGGACCCGTAGGTCTATGGTAAACTACTCACACATCATCGGAAGGGCAACAAGGTTGATGTAGAAGCCCTCCGTGATCAATTCCCCCTGCGGCAGAGTACCGGAAAAGGCCTCCAGATGGGATCGCGGAAGAACAGAGGCTTGCGGTGGCGAAAAGGTTTTTTCTTCTGGCTCTCTGTTGGTTTTGGAATATTTGTGAATTTATAGTGTTGGAATTAGGTCAAGATGTGCCACGAGGGGCCCACAAACCTGGGGGCGCGCCTCCCGAGCTTGTCGCTCCCTCGTGGCTCCTCTGGTCTTCTCCCGAAGCTTCTAGTGTCTCTTCTGGTCCAGAAAAAATTAATCCAAAGTTTTTTTCTCGTTTGGACCTTTTTGATAATGATTTTCTGAAAAGACAAAAACAAGCAACAAACAACAACTGGCACTGGGCACTAGGTTAATAGGTTAGTCCCAAAAAATGATATAAAATTGCATAAAGTTGCATATAAAACATCCAAGATTGATAATATAATAGCATGGAACAATCAAAAATTATAGATACGTTGGAGACGTATCAAGCATCCCCAAGCTTAATTCCTGCTCGTCCTCGAGTAGGTAAATGATAAAAACAGAATTTTTGATGTGGAATGCTACCTAACATGTTTCAGCATGTAATCTCTCTTACGGTATGAATAATAAGATCCGAATGATTCAAAGCAATAGTCTATAGTTTGATATAAAGACATCAATACTCAGGCATACCAACAAATAATCATGTCTTTCAAAATAAAAATGCTAAAGAAAATTATCCCTACGAAATCATATAATCCTTTCATGCTCCATCTTCTTAACACAAAGTATTTATCATGCACTACCCCGATGACAAGCCGAGCAATTGGTTCATACTTCTTAACGTGCTTCAGCTTTTTCAACCCCCACGCAATATGTAACATCCCAAAATTATAAATTTTGGAATGTTATATTAATTGAGTAATAATGATTGCTTGAATGAGTGGTGTGTTGAGAAGAGAAAGGGAAGACCACACGCGCGCGCGCGCTCGCCTGCCTGAAGTCGGGGTGGCGCATATGTGGGACATGCGCGTGAATGGGTGATGTGGCGTGGTGCGGCGCGTCCGGTGGCTATTTCTGCGAAGCTTGGGGAAGACCGTACGAGGTGGGGCGAGCGTGGCGAAGCTCCGAGCTCACACGCCTTCCGAACCATAACTCTGTTTTAATTGATTCTTTTTGCAAATTGAAGCTCTTGACATCTACTTTATGTTGAAATCAAAATCACCAAATTTTACTACTGTTAAAAATATGTTTCTGTCCAGAAACTTTATTTGATTCTTTTTGGAGTTTTGCAAGTCGTTTATTTGGTTTCTGATACGTCTCCAACGTATCTATAATTTATGAAGTATTCATGCCATATTTATAACAATTCTATATGGTTTTGGTATGATTTGATTAGAACTAACCCGGACTGACGTTGTTTTCAGCAGAACTACCGTGGTGTTGTTTTTTTGTGCAGAAATAAAAGTTCTCGGAATTGGACGAAACTTTTTGATGATTTTTTTGACCAAAAGAGACCCCCGAAGATTCGTGGAAAGATCAGAAGCCTTACGAGGTGCTCACAAGGCATCACCACGCGCCTTGGGGGGGGTCGTGTGGTGTTGCCTTGTGGGGCCCTCGTAGCTCCTTTTGACGTGATTCCAACGCTGAAAAATCCTATAAATAGAGAAACCCCCAGAAATTAACCTAGAACTTTGACGCCGCCGCCGCACGCCTCTGTACCGAAGAAATGCCATCTGGAGCCCTGTTCCGGCACCCTGCCGGAGGGGGAAATCATCACCGGTGGCCATCTTGATCATCCCGGCGGTCACCATGACGAGGAGGGAGTAGTTCACCCTCGGGGCTGAGGGTATGTACTAGTAGCTATGTGTTTGATCTCTCTCTCTCATGTTCTTGATTTGGCACGATCTTGATGTATCGCGAGCTTTGTTAATATAGTTGGATCATATGGTGTTTCTTCCCTCTCTATCTTCTTGTGATGAATTGAATCTTTCCCTTTGAGGTTTTGTTATTGTCGGACTGAATATTTCATATTTGAGAACACTTGATGTATGTCTTGCATGTGGATACCCGTGGTGACAATGGGTATTTTATTGAGTCACTTGATGTATGTTTTGGTGATCAACTCGCGGATTCCCATGACCTTGGGGTGATCTAGGCATAGGGGTTGGTTGCATGTTTTCATTATCTTTTCTCCGATAAGAAACTTTGGGGTACTCTTTGAAGTTCTTTGTGTGGATTGAATATTATGAATCTGAAGTTGTTTGATGCATATCGAATAATCAACTCACGGATACTTGTGGTGACATTGGAGTATCTAGGTGACATTAGGGTTGGTTGATGTGTTTCATTATGGTGTTATTTTAGTACGAACTCTAGGGCTGTTTGTGACACTTATAGGAATGGCTCAATAGATTGATCGGAAAGGATAGCTTTGAGGTGGTTTCGTACCCTACAACAATTTCTATCTTATGTTCTCCGCGAATAGGAACTTTGGAGTGATTCTTTGTTGCATGTTGAGGGATTGTTATATGATCCAATTATGTTAGCATTGTTGAGAGATTGCACTAGTGAAAGTATGAACCCTAGGCCTTGTTTCTAAGCATTGCAATACCGTTTGTGCTCCGTTTTATCACTTGCTACCTTGCTGTTTTTATATTTTCAGATTACAAAAACCTATTTCGACTATCCATACTACACTTGTATCACCATCTCTTCGCCGAACTAGTGCACCTATACAATTTACCATTGTATGGGGTGTGTTGGGGACACAAGAGATTTCTTGTATTTGATTGCAGGGTTGTTTGAGAGAGACCATCTTCATCCTATGCCTCCCACGGATTGATAAACCTTAGGTCATCCACTTGAGGGAAATTTGCTACTGTCCTACAAAACTCTGCACTTGGAAGCCCAACAACGGCTACAAGAATAAAAGTTGTGTAGTAGACATCAGTTTCTTTTTTTGATCTTTGAGTGAATTGCTTATGTATGTTATTGTTTGCTCACGATAGATTGCTCGGAGTGTAACGAGTAGTATTATCAGGATTTTGAGTGCGAAGAATCTTCATCAACAGTACAAAGCAAGTTACATATTGATCATGCTCCTTTAATACCTATGTTTTCTATATGCATTTAGTCCTTTTGATGTAGGATTGCATGAGTATATAAGTTGGCTATATTATAAACCCAGTAGTTCATTGAGGTAGGTCTGAGCCTTTACTCGATTGTCGCCAATGTTGTAGGAATCTTTGCTATGCTTCTGTAGACGGGGATTGGTATGTGTGATTCATGAAAGTTGTGAGAGATATAATAATTTTTGGGTAACCTTAAGGTGGCAACATTAACACACATCTGGGTGGATTGGTAGGGCCACCCTGGAGTAACCAGTGGCTTGCCCGGGCACCTGGAGTAACCAGTGCTTGCCCAAGGGGATCCTGGAGGACCCGTGAGATCACCCTATGGACTGCCACCCAGGCTCAAAGAGATTTATCAATTTTCATGACTAGAAGCTTACCTGCGCAGCCACAAGCTAATATGGGCTCTGGCTTAGTTGAGTACGTTGCGTGACCTCTTTCCGGGTAGGCTAGCAGATGTAGTTATATATGTAGGTGTACCGGTCTACCCAGGGTTAAGGGGAAATGCTTCTGAAAGACTTTGTCTCGATCTTCCAGTTCTCAAACACCAGGCAGTGCGAGGACTACAAAGGAGGTGATCGAGTCTAGTGGGGAAAAGTGCGCAAACCTCTGCAGAGTGTAAAACTAATCGATTAGCCGTGTCCCCGGTTATGGATGATTTGAGCATCTAGAAATTGGGAATTTGATCGATCTCATCACATTTAACTAATTTAATGGGTTTTAATTAATTTGGGTATAGATTGAATGGAGGAACCATCTCAATCATATTATGATAAGCTTTGTAGTAATAATTTCGATATTCTTTTTGGATGATAGGGAAAAATCAGCTTTATGCAAGTTTAAACTTAGAGCCTCCACCAGCCAGATTGCATGTAGAAGTAGGACATTTATACATCTCTTGTGGTGTGACTTGCCAGTACATTCAAACGTACTGACCTACACGGCTGCAACGTCTCATGCTGTAGGAATTATACGATGAGTAAGTGATACGATAGTGTTACGTTGTCTACACTCAACTTTGCCGTTGGTGTTGATGGGACTCCACAACCTTTGATGTTATTTCCGCTGTGTGGATTAAGGTAATAGTATTTACGTTACTTTATACATGTGATTTTCTGTTATTTCATCAAGTACTGTGTGTGCTAGCATACCGATCCAGAGATGGCACTTAAGCACAGAGACTTGGATCCTTATCGGAACCGGGTCGCTACAAGATGGTATCAGAGCACATGTTGACTGTAGGACGTGACCCCTAGAAACTGGCAAGCCCTTAGGAAAGGAACTCTCTAAAACTTTATTTTCAAAAAGATCCATTACTTCTCATCTTTTCTGAGCTTTATCAAATATCCCCTCTTACCTCAAATAGTTAGACAATACCCTTTCCCTTTTGACCACATGGAGGATCAACTGATGAGACCACTCTGAAAAGGACAAGATATCGGACAACTAAGGGCCACTTCAGAGTAAAAGAAGATTTCACCATGCATTAGAAGAATTGCAGCTACAACAATTGAAGACTCCGAAGATTCGCAGAATATGAAGACCCTGAAGAATCCCAATATTATTATGACCTTTAGAAGACCAAACCCCTGATGTATACTCCGTTAGATGCGATGATTTGTGAGCTGTCATTTGTGTGTGTTTTCCCGATAGCCACAAATCAAAACCTATTTTCAAAACTATATTATTTGTATTGTGTGTATCTCTCTCTATCCCTCTCCCTTTACCTCATCCCAAAACCCTTGGACCCACTAGATGGTGTATGGAGATGAACTCATATTTTCTGGATCGATGACTGAATTGGAGACGGAGCAATGGATTCATAACATGGAAGATCACATGAAGAATAACACTATAACCGGAAAGGATATGAACAAACCTTGTGCATGCAAGATTTGTGGAGAAATTGGACACACCCATGAAGAACACAAGGATGGATGCCCTCATTGTGAAGAAAATCACCTGGCTGAAGAATGCCCAACTAGGCAGTTTACTTGTTTCTTGTGTGAAGGAATGCTACTTGTAGTCTGCGTTGGTATTTCCCCGAAGAGGAGAGGATGATGCAGTACAGTAGAGATAAGTATTTCCCTCAGTTAAGAACCAAGGTTATCAATCCAGTAGGAGAACCACACAAAATCCCGTAAGCAGCACCTACACACACAAAAGCAAACACTTGCACCCAACGCAAATAAGAGGGTTGTCAATCCTCTTAGCGGTTATTTTCAAGGATCAAGTCTGATAATGATAAATATGTAAAGTAAATTACTAAATAAAATAAAAGTAAATAAATTGCAGCAAGGTATTTTTGGATTTTTATATATGATAAAGTAGACCCGGGGGCCATAGTTTTCACTAGAGGCTTCTCTCTTGAGCGCAGAACATACGGTGGGTAAACAAATTACTGTTGGGCAATTGATAGAAAAGCAAATAATTATGACGGATTCATGGAAATTTGTATATAGGCATCATGTCCGAGACAAGTAGACCGAAATGATTCTACATCTACTACTATTACTCCACCCATCGACCGCTATCCAGCATGCATCTAGAGTATTAAGTATAAAAACGGAGTAACACCTTAAGCAAGATGACATGATGTAGACAAAGTAAATTCAAGCAATATGATTAAACCCCATCTTTTTATCCTTAATGGCAACAATACAAATACGTGTCATGTCCTTTTCTGTCACTGGGATTGAGCACCGCAAGATTGAACCCATCACAAAGCACCTCCCCCATTGCAAGATAAACCAATCTAGTTGGCCAAACCAAATCAATAGATCGGAGAGAAATACAAAGCTATAATAATCACGCATAAAAGAGTTCAGCAAAGACTCAAATATTTCTCATGAATAATCTGATCATAAACTCACAATTCATCAGATCCCAACAAACACACCGCAAAAGAAGATTACATCGGATAGAACTCCAAGAACATCGAGGAGAACTTTGTATTGAAGATCAAAGAGAGAGAAGAAGCCATCTAGCTACTGATACGTCTCCAACATATCTATAATTTATGAAGTATTCATGCCATGTTTATTATAGTTTTGTATGATTTTGGTGCACTTTTATACGGCTTTTATATGATTTTTATGGACTAACATATTGACCTAGTGCCCAGTGCCAGTTGCTGTTTTCTGCTTGTTTTTGGTTTTCCAGAAAATCCATATCAAATGAAGTCCAAATGCAGCGAAACTTTTTGACGATTTTATCTGGAAGGAAACAGACCCAAGTGTTGGGGAACGTTGCATGGGAAACAAAAATTTTCCTACGCACACGCAAGATCTATCCATGGTGATGAGCATCTACGAGAGGGAGAGTGAATCTACATACCCTTGTAGATCGCTAAGCGGAAGCGTTTAAGAAACGCGGTTGATGTAGTCGAACGTCTCCGCGATCCAAATCGCAAGTCGTCCCTCGAACCGATCACGAACTAGTGCCGAACGGACGGCACCTCCGCGTTCAACACACGTACGGCTTGATGACGCCTTCACCTCCTCGATCCAGCGAGCGACGGTGAAGTAGTGGTTGAGTTCCAGCAGCACGACGGCGTGGTGATGGTGGTGAAGAACAATCTCTGCAGGGCTTCGCCAAGCGCTACGGAGATTATGACGGAGGAACTAGAGGGCTAGGGTTGCCGGCACACGGCTTGGGAAATCCTGATGTATCACGTGTGCTAGCCCTGCCCCTCTATTTATATGTTGAGCCTTGGGGTCTAAACTTGGAGTAAAAGTCTCTTCCAAGTCGGTTTTGCCCGCACAAGGTCGGTTTGGCCCGCAGGAAAAGAGTCCAACTCGGATCCCTGCCGAACCGTGCACAGCCGCGCACAAGCGGTAGTACCGCTTCACACAAGCGGTAGTACCGCTTGGGCGGTAGTACCGCTTCACACAAGCGGTAGTACCGCTCGGGCGGTAGTACCGCTTCACACAAGCGGTAGTACCGCTTACGCGGCAGCAAAACTACTTTTTGCACTTTCCAATACCTCGTGGGCTTTATCCCTTTGGCCCATATAAAGTGTTGCTGCACCCGAACACTTCGGTAAACATCCGGAACCCCTTCCGGTGAACTCCGGAACCCTTCCGGAGATCAAAACACTATTATCACATATATCAATATTTACCTCCGGACTATTCCGGAGATCCTCGTCATGTCCGGGATCTTATCCGGGACTCCGAACAATCTTTCGGTCACCAACATAATAACTCAATTATACTAATCGTCACCAAACGTTAAGTGTGTAGACCCTGCGGGTTCGAGAACTATGTAGACATGACCGAGACACCTCTACGGCCAATAACCAATAGCGGGACCTGGATGCCCATATTGGCTCCTACATATTCTACGAAGATCTTTTATCGGTCGAACCTCTATGTCAAGGATTCAGTTAATCCCGTATGCTGTTCCCTTTGTTCTTTGGTATGTTACTTGCCCGAGATTCGATCGTCGGTATCACTATACCTAGTTCAATCTCGTTACCGGCAAGTCTCTTTACTCGTTCCGTAATACAAGATCTCGTGGCTAACACTTTAGTCACATTGCTTGCAAGGCTCATTGTGATGTTGTATTACCGAGTGGGCCCTGAGATACCTCTCCGTCATACGGAGTAACAAATCCCAGTCTTGATCCATGCCAACCCAACAAACACCCTCGGACATACCTGTAGAGCACCTTTATAGTCGCCCAGTTACGTTGCGACGTTTGATACACACAAGGTATTCCTCCGGTGTCAGTGAGTTGCATGATCTCATGGTCAAAGGAACAGATACTTGACATGCAGAAAACAATAGCAATAAACTGACACGATCAAATGCTACGTTTACAGTTTGGGTCCTGTCCATCACATTATTCTCCTAATGATGTGATCCCGTTATCAAATGACATCTCATGTCAATGGCTAGGAAACCTTAACCATCTTTGATCAACGAGCTAGTCAACTAGAGGCTTACTAGGGACACAGTGTTGTCTATGTATCCACACATGTATTTGAGTTTCCAATCAATACAATTATAGCATGGATAATAAACGATTATCATGAACAAGGAAATATAATAATAACTAATTTATTATTGCCTCTAGGGCATATTTCCAACAGTCTCCCACTTGCACTAGAGTCAATAATCTAGTTCACATCACTATGTGATTTACATTGTAATGAATCGAACACCCATGCAGTTCTGGTGTTGTTCATGTTTAGCCCTTGGAAGAGGTTTAGTCATCGGATCTGCAACATTTAGATCCGTGTGTACTTTGCAAATATTTATGTCGTCCTCCTTGATGTAATCGCGGATGGAATTGAAACGTCGCTTTATGTGTCTGGTCCTTTTGTGAAATCTTGGTTCCTTGGCTAGAGCAATGGCACCAGTATTATCACAAAACAGAGTCATTGGGTTAAGTGCACTAGGCACTACTCCAAGATCTGTCATGAACTCCTTCATCCAGACACCTTCCTTCGCCGCCTCCGAGGCTGCGATGTACTCCGCTTCGCATGTAGAATCTGCTACCACGCTTTGCTTGGAACTGCACCAGCTAACCGCACCCCCATTAAGAATAAATACGTATCCGGTTTGCGACTTAGAGTCATCCGGATCAGTGTCAAAGCTTGCATCGACGTAACCCTTTACGACGAGCTCTTGATCACCTCCATAAACGAGAAACATGTCCTTAGTCCTTTTCAGGTACTTCAGGATATTCTTGACCGCCGTCCAGTGTTCCATTCCTGGATCACTTTGAAACCTTCCGACCATACTTATGGCAAGGCTGACATCGGGTCTTGTGCACAGCATTGCATACATGATAGAGCCTATGGCCGAAGCATAGGGGATGACACTCATCTTTTCTCTATCTTCTGCAGTCACTGGGCATTGAGTATTACTCAACTTCACACCTTGCAAAACAGGCAAGAACCCCTTCTTGGACTGATCCATTTTGAACTTCTTCAAAATCTTATCAAGGTATGTGCTTTGAGAAAGTCCTATTAAGCGTCTTGATCTATCTCTATAGATCTTGATGCCTAATATGAAAGCAGCTTCTCCTAGGTCCTTCATTGAAAAACTCTTGTTCAAATATTCCTTTACGCTTTCCAACATTTCTATATTGTTTCCAATCAGCAATATGTCATCCACATATAATATTAGAAACGCTATAGAGCTCCCACTCACTTTCTTGTAAATACAAGCTTCTCCGTAAACTTGTATAAACTCGAACGCTTTGATCACCTCATCAAAACGAAGATTCCAACTCCGAGATGCTTGCATGATTCTGACGGACTTAAGCATCGCTACGGGTGAGAAGGTCTCATCGTAGTCAACTCCTTGAACTTGTGAAAAACCCTTTGCCACAAGTCGAGCTTTATAGACGGTGACATTACCGTCCGCGTCCGTCTTCCTCTTAAAGATCCATTTGTTCTGAATGGCCTTACGCCCTTCAGGTAATACTTCCAAAGTCCAGACTTTGTTTTCATACATGGATCCCATCTCGGATTTCATGGCCTCTAACCACTTCTCGGAATCCGGGCCCATCATCGCTTCTCCATAGCTCGTAGGTTCATCGTTGTTTAACAACATGACCTCTAAGACAGGGTTGCCGTACCACTCAGGAGCAGTACGCGTCCTTGTCGACCTACGAGGTTCGATAGCAACTTGATCCAAAGCTTCATGATCATCATCATTAACTTCCTCTTCAGCTAATGTAGGCTCCACAGAAACAACTTTCTGCGCTGCGCTACTCTCAGGTTGAAGTAAAGGTTCAACAACCTCATCAAGTTCTATCTTCCTCCCACTCAATTCTTTCGAGAGAAACTCTTTCTCAAGAAATGTTCCGTTTTTAGCGACAAACACTTTGCCCTCGGATCTGAGGTAGAAGGTATACCCAATTGTCTCTTTTGGGTATCCTATGAAGACGCATTTCTCCGCTTTGGGTTCCAGCTTTTCAGGCTGAAGCTTTTTGACATAAGCATCACATCCCCAAACTTTAAGAAACGACAGCTTTGGCTTCTTGTCAAACCAAAGTTCATATGGCGTTGTCTCAACGGATTTCGATGGTGCCCTATTTAAAGTGAATGCAGCTGTCTCTAATGCATAACCCCAAAACGATAGTGGCAAATCGGCAAGAGACATCATAGATCGCACCATATCCAATAAGGTTCGATTACGACGTTCGGACACACCATTACGCTGTGGTGTTCCAGGCGGTGTCAATTGTGAAACAATTCCACACTGTCTTAAGTGACTGCCAAACTCATAACTCAGATATTCTCCCCCTCGATCAGATCGTAGGAATTTAATCTTCTTGTTACGATGATTCTCAACTTCACTCTGAAATTGTTTGAACTTTTCAAATGTTTCAGACTTGTGTTTCATTAAGTAAATATACCCATATCTACTTAAGTCATCAGTGAAGGTGAGAAAGTAACGATAACCACCGCGCGCTTCAATACTCATCGGACCGCACACATCAGTATGTATGATTTCCAATAAGTCACTTGCCCGTTCCATTGTTCCAGAGAACGGCGTTTTAGTCATCTTGCCCAAGAGGCATGGCTCACATGTGTCAAGTGATTCAAAATCAAGTGACTCCAAAAGTCCATCAGCATGGAGCTTCCTCATGCGTTTTACGCCAATATGACCTAAACGGCAGTGCCACAAGAAAGTGGTATTATCATTATCAATTCTACATCTTTTGGCATCAATGTTATGAACATGTGTATCATTACTATCGAGATTCAATAAGAATAAACCCCTCACATCGGGTGCATGACCATAAAAGATATTACTCATATAAATAGAACAACCATTATTCTCTGATTTAAATGAGTAACCGTCTCGCAATAAACAAGATCCAGATATAATGTTCATGCTTAACGCAGGCACCAAATAACACTTATTTAGGTTCATCACTAATCCCGACGGTAATCGAAGAGCGAGCGTGCCGACGGCGATCACATCAACCTTGGAACCATTTCCCACGCGCATCGTCACTTCGTCCTTTGCCAGCCTCCGTCTATTCCGCAGTTCCTGTTTTGAGTTGCAAATATGAGCAACCGCACCGGTATCAAATACCCAGGCACTACAACGAGAGTTGGTAAGGTACACATCAATAACATGTATATCATATATACCTTGTTTGTTGTTGGCCGCCTTCTTGTCAGCCAAATACTTGGGGCAATTCCGCTTCCAGTGTCCAGTTCCCTTGCAATGAAAACACACAGTTTCTGGTTTGGGTCCAGCCTTGGGTTTCTTCACGAGAGGAGCAACTGCTTTGCCACTCTTCTTGGAGTTACCCTTCTTACCCTTGCCATTTTTCTTGAAACTAGTGGTTTTATTGACCATCAACACTTGATGCTCCTTCTGAATTTCAGACTCAGCGGCTTTCAGCATCGCAAACAGCTCGGCGACTGACTTGTTCATCCCGTGCATGTTATAGTTCAACACGAAGCTCTTGTAGCTAGGTGGCAATGATTGAAGAACTCTGTCAGTGATAGCCTCTGGCGGAAGGGGCATCCCCAATTCAGCCAGACGGGTAGAGTACCCAGACATTCTGAGCACGTGATCACTGATAGACCCGTTCTCCTCCATCTTGCAAGCATAGAATTTATCGGAGATCTCATATCTCTCGATCCGGGCATTCTTCTGAAAGATAAACTTCAACTCCTGGAACATCTCATATGCTCCATGACGTTCAAAACGTCTTTGAAGTCCCGGTTCTAAGCCATACAACATTGCACATTGAACTATTGAGTAATCATCAGAACGAGCCTGCCAGGCGTTCACAACGTCTAGAGACTCAACTGGAGCGGGTGGATCACCAAGCGGTGCATCAAGGACATAAGCCTTCTGGGAAGCCGTAAGGATAATCCTTAGATTACGGGCCCAGTCCACAAAGTTACTTCCATCATCTTTCAACTTAGCTTTCTCTAGGAACGCATTAAAATTCAGGGGTGCTACTGCGCGAGCCATGATCTACAACATAAATATAGCAAAGACAACTTAGACTATTGTTCTTAGATAATGAGTTTAGTTAATCATATTTTTAAAAAAACTCCCACTCAAATTGACATCCCTCCGATCATTCGAGTGTAACATGATCCAAATCCACCAACTCAAGTCCGATCATCACGTGAGTCGAGGTGGTTTCAATGGTGAACATCTTCATGTTGATCATATCTACTATATGACTCATGTTCGACCTTTCGGTCTCTTGTGTTCCGAGGCCATGTCTGTACATGCTAGGCTCGTCAAGTTTAACCCGAGTGTTCCGCACGTGTAACATGGCTTACACCCGTTGTATGCGAACGTAGAGTCTATCACACCCGATCGTCACGGCGTGTCTCGAAACGACGAACTTTCGCAACGGTGCACACTTGGGGAGAACACAATTTATCTTGAAATTTAAGTGAGGGATCACCTTATAATGCTACCGTCGTCCTAAGCAAAATAAGATGCATAAAAGGATTAACATCACATGCAAATCATAAGTGACATGATATGGCCATGAACTTGATCTTTTGATCTCCATCTCCAAAGCACCGGCATGATCTCCATCGTCACCGGCATGACACCATGATCTCCATCATCTTGATCTCCATCAACGTGTCACCATAAGGTTGTCGCGCCGACTGTTGCTTCCACGACTATTGCTAACGTTTAGCGATAAAGTAAAGCATTACATAGCGCTTAATGATTGACACGCAGGTCATACAATAATTAAAGACAACTCTATGACTCCTGCCAGTTGCCGTACTCATCGACATGCAAGTCGTGATATTCTATACAACACATGATCATCTCATACATCACATATATCTCATCATGTAATTGGCCATATCACATCACAACATACCCTGCAAAAACAAGTTAGACGTCCTCTAATTGTTGTTGCAAATTTTACGTGGCTGCTACGGGTTTGCAAGAACCGTTCTTACCTACGCAAAACCACAACGTGGTGTAGTGATTGCTTTTTGATCTTCTAAAA
Organism: Elymus sibiricus; assembly: GCA_039707655.1. Lineage (NCBI taxonomy): Eukaryota > Viridiplantae > Streptophyta > Magnoliopsida > Poales > Poaceae > Elymus > Elymus sibiricus. The sequence goes on along the minus strand of CM077666.1, from coordinate 127,289,709 downwards.
GAACCCTCTTCATTGAAATCGATTCAACTAAAGTGAGAGAGACAGACACCCGCTAGCCATCTTTATGCAACGAAGTTACATGTTAGTTGAAGGAACCTGTCTCGCGTAAGTGTACGCGTAATGTCGGTCCGGGCCGCTTCATCTCACAGTACCGCCGAATCAAATATCAACTAGTAACGGCAAGCAATATGTATACACCCACGCCCACAACTCGTTTGTGTTCTACTCGAGATCTCATCTACGCATAGACCTGGCTCAGATGCCACTGTTGGGGAACGTTGCATGGGAAACAAAAATTTTCCTACGCACACGCAAGATCTATCCATGGTGATGAGCATCTACGAGAGGGAGAGTGAATCTACATACCCTTGTAGATCGCTAAGCGGAAGCGTTTAAGAAACGCGGTTGATGTAGTCGAACGTCTCCGCGATCCAAATCGCAAGTCGTCCCTCGAACCGATCACGAACTAGTGCCGAACGGACGGCACCTCCGCGTTCAACACACGTACGGCTTGATGACGCCTTCACCTCCTCGATCCAGCGAGCGACGGTGAAGTAGTGGTTGAGTTCCAGCAGCACGACGGCGTGGTGATGGTGGTGAAGAACAATCTCTGCAGGGCTTCGCCAAGCGCTACGGAGATTATGACGGAGGAACTAGAGGGCTAGGGTTGCCGGCACACGGCTTGGGAAATCCTGATGTATCACGTGTGCTAGCCCTGCCCCTCTATTTATATGTTGAGCCTTGGGGTCTAAACTTGGAGTAAAAGTCTCTTCCAAGTCGGTTTTGCCCGCACAAGGTCGGTTTGGCCCGCAGGAAAAGAGTCCAACTCGGATCCCTGCCGAACCGTGCACAGCCGCGCACAAGCGGTAGTACCGCTTCACACAAGCGGTAGTACCGCTTGGGCGGTAGTACCGCTTCACACAAGCGGTAGTACCGCTCGGGCGGTAGTACCGCTTCACACAAGCGGTAGTACCGCTTACGCGGCAGCAAAACTACTTTTTGCACTTTCCAATACCTCATGGGCTTTATCCCTTTGGCCCATATAAAGTGTTGCTGCACCCGAACACTTCGGTAAACATCCGGAACCCCTTCCGGTGAACTCCGGAACCCTTCCGGAGATCAAAACACTATTATCACATATATCAATCTTTACCTCCGGACTATTCCGGAGATCCTCGTCATGTCCGGGATCTTATCCGGGACTCCGAACAATCTTTCGGTCACCAACATAATAACTCAATTATACTAATCGTCACCAAACGTTAAGTGTGTAGACCCTGCGGGTTCGAGAACTATGTAGACATGACCGAGACACCTCTACGGCCAATAACCAATAGCGGGACCTGGATGCCCATATTGGCTCCTACATATTCTACGAAGATCTTTTATCGGTCGAACCTCTATGTCAAGGATTCAGTTAATCCCGTATGCTGTTCCCTTTGTTCTTTGGTATGTTACTTGCCCGAGATTCGATCGTCGGTATCACTATACCTAGTTCAATCTCGTTACCGGCAAGTCTCTTTACTCGTTCCGTAATACAAGATCTCGTGGCTAACACTTTAGTCACATTGCTTGCAAGGCTCATTGTGATGTTGTATTACCGAGTGGGCCCTGAGATACCTCTCCGTCATACGGAGTAACAAATCCCAGTCTTGATCCATGCCAACCCAACAAACACCCTCGGACATACCTGTAGAGCACCTTTATAGTCGCCCAGTTACGTTGCGACGTTTGATACACACAAGGTATTCCTCCGGTGTCAGTGAGTTGCATGATCTCATGGTCAAAGGAACAGATACTTGACATGCAGAAAACAATAGCAATAAACTGACACGATCAAATGCTACGTTTACAGTTTGGGTCCTGTCCATCACATTATTCTCCTAATGATGTGATCCCGTTATCAAATGACATCTCATGTCAATGGCTAGGAAACCTTAACCATCTTTGATCAACGAGCTAGTCAACTAGAGGCTTACTAGGGACACAGTGTTGTCTATGTATCCACACATGTATTTGAGTTTCCAATCAATACAATTATAGCATGGATAATAAACGATTATCATGAACAAGGAAATATAATAATAACTAATTTATTATTGCCTCTAGGGCATATTTCCAACACCAAGAAGCTTCGGAGGAGCAGCAAAAGAGCCACAGGGGCCCCATGAGCCACCAGGGCGCGCCTGCCCCCCCCAGGCACGCCCTGGTGCCTCATGGGCCCCCTGTGGCACCTCTTCACGTGATTCCAACGCTGAAAAATCATATATATTCAGAAACCCCCGAAAGTTAACCTAGATGAGTTTTTACGCTGCCGCAAGCCTCTGTACCAAGGAGATCCCATCTGGAGCCCTTTTCCGGCACCCTGCCGGAGGGGGGAATCATCATCGGAGGTCATCTTCATCATCCCGGCGGTCTCCATGACGAGGAGGGGGTAGTTCACCCTCGGGGCTGAGGGTTTGTACCAGTAGCTATGTGTTTGATCTCTCTCTCTCTCGTGTTCTTGATTTGGCATGATCTTGATGTATCGCGAGCTTTGTTAATATAGTTGGATCATATGGTATTTCTTCCCTCTCTATCCTTGTTGTGATGAATCAAATCTTTTCCCTTTGAGGTTTCGTTATTGTTGGATTGAATATTTCAGATTTGAGAACACTTGATGTATGTCTTGCATATGAATACCCGTGGTGACAATGGGGTATTATATTGATTCGCTTGATATATGTTTTGGCACTCAACTCGCGGATTCCCGTGGTGACATTGGGGTAATCTATACATAGGGGTTGATGCACGTTTTCATTATCTTTTCTCCGATAGAAACTTTGGGGTGCTCCTTGGAGTTCTTTGTGTGGATTGAATATTATGATTATGAAGTTGTTTGATGCATATCGTATAATCAACTCATGGATACTTGTGGTGACATTGGAGTATCTAGGTGACATTAGAGTTCATTGATGTGTACCATATGGTGTTATTTTAGTACGAACTCTAGGGCTGTTTGTGACACTTATAGGAATAGCTCAATAGATCAATCGGAAAGGATAACTTTGAGGTGGTTTCGTACCCTACAAACAATTTCTATCTTATGTTCTCCGCTAATAGGAACTTGGGAGTGATTCTTTATCGCACGTTGAGGGATGATTATATGATCCAATTATATTAGCATTGTTTAGAGATTGCACTAGCGAAAGTATGAACACTAGGCCTTGTTTTCAAGCATTGCAATACCATTTGTGCTCACTTTTGTTACTAGTTACCTTGCTGTTTTTATATTTTCAGATTACAAAAACCTATATCTACTATCCATACTACACTTGTATCACCATCTCTTCGCCGAACTAGTGCACCTATACAATTTGCCATTGTATTGGGTGTGTTGGGGACACAAGAGATTTCTTGTATTTGATTGCAGGGTTGTTTGAGAGAGACCATCTTCATCCTACACCTCCCACGGATTGATAAACCTTAGGTCATCCACTTGAGGGAAAATTGCTACTGTCCTACAAAACTCTATGCTTGGAGGCCCAACACGAGTCTACAAGAATAAGTTGTGTAGTAGACATCAAGCTCTTTTCTGGCGCCGTTGCCGGGGAGGTGAGTGCATGAAGGTATATCTTTAGATCTTGCAATTGAATCTTTTAGTTTCTTGTTTTATCACTAGTTTGGTTTATAAAACAAAACTACAAAAAATGGAATTGAGGTTGCCTCATATTATTCGTCTTTATAATGTCTTTCTTGAAAATGATGGAGCGGAAAATTGTGCTCAATTGATAGAAGAAGAATTCAATAAAATGTTTGGCATAATTTTTTTGAATGGTGAGCATGATTGCAATGTTGTTAGTATGAATTCTATGAGTATCCATGATGCTAATGATATACAAAGCCACAAGCTTGGGGATGCTATGTTTGATGAAGATGATATTTTTAGTCCCCCAAGTTTTGATTAGAAAATTTATTATGATGATTGCATGCCTCCTATCTATGATGATTATTGTGATGGCATGTATGCTATAACGAATAATGATAAATATGAAACTTGTCATCATGATTTTAATTTTCAATTGGAATATGCCAATCAAGTATCTCATGATAGTTATTTTGTTGAGTTCGCTCCCACTATTATGAATGAGAAGAAAATTGCTTATGTGGAGAGTAGTAAAATTTCTATGCTTGTGGATCATGAAAAGAATGCTTTATGTGATAGCTATATTGTTGAATTCATTCATGATGCTACTGAAAATTATTATGAGAGAGGATCATATGCATGTAGGTGTTGCAATAATATCAAGATTCCTCTCTATGTGTTGAAAGTTTTGAAGTTATGCTTGTTTTGCCTTCCTATGCTAGTTGATTCTTGCTCCCATAAATTGTTTGCTCACAAAATCCCTATGCATAGGAAGTGCGTTAGGCTTAAATGTGCTTGTCATATGCTTCATGATGCTCTCTTTGTGTTTCAATTCTTTACTTTTATGTGAGCATCATTGAAATCATCATGCCTAGCTAAAAGGCATTTAAGATAAGCGCTTGTTCGGAGACAACCCAATATTTACCCCTACTGTTTTTGTGCGTTCACATGATTAAGATACTGTAGTAATCATGTTTTATATGTTTTCTTTCAATAATGTGCCAAGTAAAGCCTTTGGGATAGTGTGGATACCTGTTGATTTGATTCTGTGCAAAAACACAAACTTTTGCGTCCAGTGCTAGAATTTCTATTCTGTACTGGGGCGTGAGAAAATTCTGAAATTTTTACACAGTATCGTGTTACAAATTTTTTGCGTTTTACTAATTTTTCAGAATTTTTGGAGGTACAGAAGTATATTTTTAAATCGCTTACTACACGCTGTTCTGTTTTTGACAGATTCTGTTTTCGATGCATAGTTTGCTTGTTTTAGTGTTTCCATAGCTTATATTGAGTAATATAAATTGTGGAAACGATAGACTACAGTAGGAATTATGTGAGAACAATTATGAATCTTGTCTTGACAGTACCTAAGTGGATGATTTATTTTTATCATACTAACCTATCTCACAAGTTCCGTTAAGTTTTGAGTGATTGAAGTTTTCAAGTTTTGGGTGAGATATCGATATGAGGAGAATAAGGAGCGGTGAAAGATCGTGGATGTCGCCTAGAGGGTGGGGTGAATAGGCGCTTTAAAATAATTATGGTTAAGACTTGAACAAATGCGGAATAAAACTAGCGTTTAATTTGTCAAGCACGAATCCTAAAACGACTAGGGTCACCTATGTGCACCAACAACTTATGCTAAGCAAGATAAACAACTAAGTGATAGCAAGATATATAACAAGAAACACTATGGCTATCACAAAGTAAAGTGCATAAGTAAAGGGCTTGGGTAAGAGATAACCGAGGCACGCGGAGACGACGATGTATCCCGAAGTTCACACCCTTGCGGATGCTAATCTCCGTTTGGAGCGGTGTGGAGGCACAATGCTCCCCAAGAAGCCACTAGGGCCACCGTAATCTCCTCACGCCCTCGCACAATGCAAGATGCCGTGATTCCACTAAGGGACCCTTGAGGGCGTACAAATGGCAACCCTTGTGGGCGGTCACCGAACCCGTACACTTTGGCAACCATTGGGGGCGGTCACCGGTACCCGTCAAATTGCTCGGCGCAATCTCCACAACCTAATTGGAGACCCCGACGCTTGCCCGGAGCTTTACACCACAATGATTGAGCTCCGACAACACCAACCGTCTAGGGCACCAAGGCACCCAAGAGGAACAAGCTCTAGGGTGCCCAAACACCCAAGAGTAACAAGCTTCTCAACTTTCACTTCCACGTATCACCGTGGAGAACTCAAACCGATGCACCAAATGCAATGGCAAGGGCACAAGGAGTGCCCAAGTCCTTCTCTCCCAAATCCCACCAAAGCAACTAATGCTAGGGAGGAAAATGAGAGGAAGAACGAAGAGGAGAACACGAAGAACTCCAAGATCTAGATCCAAGGGGTTCCCCTCACATAGAGGAGAAAGTGATTGGTGGAAACGTAGATCTAGATCTCCTCTCTCTTTTCCCTCAAGAACTAGCAAGAATCATTGGAGGGATTGAGAGATAGCAAGCTCGAAGAAGGTCAACAATGGGGGAAGAACACGAGCTAAAAGGATGGGGACCATTGGGGAAGAAGACCCCCTTAAATAGCCCCCCCCCCAAATCCAACCGTTATGCCCACAAGTCGTGCACAAGCGGTACTACCGCTTGGGGGAGCGGTACTACCGCTTAGCACGGTCAAAACAGCCCAACGAGATAGAAAAACACGAACGGTAGTTCTGCCAGAGAGGTAGTACCGCTCGGGGGGAGAGGTACTACCGCTCTACTACCGCTCTACTACCGCTTAAAGAAACCAGGCAACAGAAACATGCACAGAGGACATTTCCCAAGCGGTAGTGGCTGCGGTAGTCCACAGCGGAAGTACCGCAAGCGGTACTACCGCTCGGGGGAGTAGTACTACCGCTTGAGCGGTACTACCGCTCTACTACCGCTTAAAGAAAACAGGCAGCAGAAACATGCACATAGGACATTTCCCAAGCGGTAGAGGCTGCGGTAGTCCACGGCGGAAGTACTGCAAGCGGTACTGCCGTGGTACCGAGCGGTACTACCGCTTGGGTGCAATAAAATTGCCCAAGCAAAACAGATGGATGCAAGTAAGACCAAAACTGCTATAACTTCTGCAAATGAACTCTGATTTAGACGAACTCAAGCTTGAAGGAAAGCTAATGACAAGAGTTGTCAAATCATGACTGGAAATCATCAGAAGTGGCAGGAGAAATATGCCTATGATAAAGAGGTGTGAAACCTCCATCGGTGATGATCCGGCATAAACCCCAACATCGAGAACATACTAGGAGAAGCAAATGAAATCCGTTCTCGATGAACTTGAGCTTGTCAGGAAGGTGACCAAAAGCTCAAAGACTCCCAAAGCAAAAAGGCCAACCAAGAACCAAGAAAGATGATGCAAGAATGCAATGGTTTGAGCTCTCTACAAAAGATACGATTAAGCTACTCATCCGAGAGCCCCCCTTGATAGTACGACAATCGATCCTATAACCCGGTCTCCCAACTACCACCATGAGACCGGTAAAATAGAAAACCTATCAAGGGCAAACCTTTGCCTTGCGCATAGTCCACTTGAGCTAGATGATGACGATCTTGACCTCCTCAAGTTGGACCACCTTTCTTGATTGCGCCGGCTCGATGAAGACTAGAAGATTGCTCCCCCATACTCCACTTTGGGTGAGCCACTCTTCGGCACATCTTCACAAGTCCATTGTCACCACAATGGACGGCAAGCTTCAAGCATGATCTCTTCATGATGCTCCACTTGAAGTTGCACACCGCAATCTTGATGACGATCACCACTTGATGTCATCCTCCATGGGTTGTATGATATCTTCCTTTCGATGCACGCCCATGGAAACAAACCTAACCCCACAAAGAACTCTCGCATAGAACATGGGTTAGTACACAAAGCGTAATGGACAATGCTTACCATACCGTGAGATCACTTGATCCCACTCGGTACATCTTCTACGCTTTGTGTGTTGATCAACTTGAATCACTCTTCATATTTAGTCTTGATCAACCTTGAATCTTTCCAATTCTCTTCATTAAGATGATGTCTTGAAGGTAAACATGAATGTCCACACAATCTTCTTCTTCAAGACATGCTTGCAATAGGCTCATCTCTTACATGACCAATCTTTGGATAACTCCATGAATAACCACCTTGGTCATCTCAAAATCTCCTTGAAACCAACAAATGTACTTCAAGAAAAGCCTATGGACAAACCCTTCAAATATAACTCAAGGCAACAATTAGTCCATAGGGATTGTCATCAATTACCAAAACCAAACATGGGGGCAGCGCATGTTCTTTCAATCTCCCCCATTTTGGTAATTGATGACAATCACTTTCAAGAGAGTTTATATAAGGAATTAAGCATCACCATGCAAAGCAATAACTAATAATGCAAGAGCATGAGATGCAAATGCTTAGGAACAAAACCAAAGCATGAAACGAAGAAGCAACTCACTTCTCCTATAAACTCTCTAAACTTCCCCCCCATTGGCATCGATTGCCAAAATGGGCTCCAAGCTTAGAAGGCCAATATAATATGCGTTCCTCCATAAAGTGTGTATTTCTCAAAATATGAGTGGAATACAATACACATACCCAATGATGAATAGTTGGAGGAAGACAAACTATATTGAGGATCCAAAGATTGCAAAAAGGATGATATGGCACAAAGACATACCAAAGAGTGAAGCAAGCAATCAAAAGATACCAATTGGACCAATCAATCAAATGATCCGACAAGCCACATGAATAAAAGATATTATGATATGAGCATAGGAGTGTTCTAAAGAATATAGAGAAGCTCCCCATGATTTTTGCATTATTTAGTTTTGTATTTGGATACAACGTGCACAAAATAGGATCATCACTCCCCCAAAATCAATAGAAACTCACAACAAGTGCAAGTGAGTATATAGGAAACTAAGCCTAGCACTTGCAACAAACACATGGTTGAGCAACATGAAAGAGAGGCAACTTAGGAATAGGCTCAACCAAAACGATGTGTGTGAGTCATGGCAAAGCACTTGAGAAGACTAATATAAGGATGAGCATTAAGCATCAACATAGTCTTGAATAAATGAGATACACGGTGCAAGACACGTCCTTCCCACACACAACAAGCAAATGGGTTCACAGGCTCACTAAAATGCGAAATAACAACAAAGCTTGTGACAACCCATGGCGAAGATAGAGAAAGATAGCCTCATCAAGAGGAGGGATACCAATAGAAAGCCTCGTCAAGACAAGCATGAGGAAAACAATCTTAACCACAAAAGAGTGCAACAAGATGCAAGGATATAAGATCCGCACTCAAGACAAATCCTTTCACGGAACCACCAAGGAAATAAACGGAGAATGAAAAGGTGGACGTGAAAGAATTAGGATATCCGCTAAAGATGTAACTTCTCTCAAGTGTATAAGATTCTAGGTAGATGAAAATCATGATGATATCAATCCACAAAGAAGGATGTACACACGAAATGGTTACACAAGAAAAGAATAGGATATCCAAAAGGAAGTCATAAAATATACCAATAAGATCTTTGCTTGAAAAGCATAAAGCACATGGCTTAATATTATCTTATAGTATATAAATGAACTTCAACCATACGGACATCAAAGACATCACAACTAGCAACAAGAGATAATTGTTGGGATGCTTTGAGAAAGGAAACAAGTATCACACGAACTAATAAAGAAGTTCATGCCAAGATGCAACCTTCACAAGGTTGAATGCAAGAAATGTATGCATGAATAGATACTTGTTACCAGGATAGCATTGGAAGGATGTAGTAGATACCAATTGAAGGTAGTAGAAAGTAGTTCATTGATCATCCTAGCTTGACTCCAATAAGCACATGGTGACACCACCTTCCTTGATAGTGAGCCGAGCATCCAATGCATCTCGAATTGTTCCTAGAACAATCATCACAAACAAAATGGTACCCAAACTCATTGGGACCAAAGAGTTAGAGAACCAACAATACATAGGACAAACTCCACATAAATATGTGCATATAGAAATGAAATTGAATTTCATGCACATCTCATCCAATTTGAGACTTGGTGGAATTTCCCCTATATATTGGGTCAAAGAAAGAAAGCATGCGAAAGAAAGTACAAAAGGTAAATATGCATGCTCTAGACTTTCAAGTACCAAATCAACACAAGATTGATAAGATACCAAAAGAGAAGATACCGAGAGAAAACTAAGATACTAGATGAAGAACTTATCACTTGAAGGATACCAAATACAAGAAACATCAAAGAATGAGATATCCAATGATACACACTAATTAAAAAAATAGCAAGCTCCCAAAAGAGAGGAAGGTTCCGAACAAACCAAACCCTCTACAAAGTTTCATGATGGCACAAAGTACCAAAAAGAAACGGCTTGCCTTCCACCAACACACACTTGATAAGGATCACAAGATGAGTGTTCTAAAGAAAATAGGATAGCTCCCCCAAGCGTTGTGCATTATAGAGAATTTGCATTTGAATACAAAATGCACAAGATGGGATCACCACTTTCACTATATCTAGAAAAACACTAGACAAGATCAAGAAATTAACAAGACCCACAAGTGGTATGGAAGACAATGGGAGTTGACACAATCCTTGGCAAGTAATAAGGCAATTAAGCACAAGCCAACGTGAAGATGATTCAACAATTTCTACCACATACAAGAATACCAATTGTCAAGAGACAAGAAGTATTCGGAAATAATTCCTGGTGGTAGATAGCAAAGATATCCAACATCATCTTCACACCAAACACATAAGCAAATTGCAACTTGTAGAGCTAACATGCCACCTAGAAACAAGATAATTTACAATATCAACTCTAAGTGGCAATACCTCAAATGTACACATTTTCTAGGCTTGTAATATACACATAGCATATTACTCCCCCATAATGTGATACCAATGACAACTTAACAAGAGGCAATAAAAGGATCCAACACGAGATAATTAATGGACTATTTAGAATTTGAATTTCTCATGAGAAGACATACCACATAGAGACTAGATAATCTTGCAATATCAATACTAGGTGGTATTCCTCATGTACACACATTTGTAGGTTTGTGAAGTGCACGAAGCTCATCACTCCCCAAAAATGGGATGTTCCATTAATCTCTCACAAGAGCCAATTAAGATACAAACAAGATGCAAAAAGGCTCAACACACGACACACACTTACATGATGTGCAAACCAACAAACACATACTTGATTTCTCAAGATACGCAAATTGGAAGCACAACATATACATACACATGCAAGGTACAAAACCAAACATGCAAAGGGGCAAGTAACTTTCAATGTAAACAATTTAAGTACAAGTTACCGCAAGGAGGCACATTGGATATAAGATAGCGACTTGATAATCCAAATGACTTGGCTTGAGACAATATGAATGATGAAGATCCCTTAATTCTTCATGATGTAGCCAAGTCTCCAATGCCCTCCAACAACACCTATTGATCAAGTTTGAGCTTGTTGGTCCCCAACCAAGTTGGGTCCTAAGAGGTTAGTCACAATAGGCTTGGCAACCCAAATGGTTCTTTTCTTGACACCACTTTGAGTACCAACAAACTTGGCAAACACATTGCCAACCTTATCCTTCCCAATAGAATAGATATCATCAATTAGAATAGGGTTGGATAAGGTACCATTCGTGCATGAAGAAGCGACGTGACCTTTCTCACGACATAAGTAGCAACGTCTACTCTTCACTTTCTTCTCACTTGATTTCTCAACTTCAGAAGCATTAACTTGAGTCTTCTTGGGAAGTGGCCTTTCTTCAACTTGTGGTTGAGCATGAGATTGAACTTGTGGCCGCTTCCCTTGTTGCTTGTCACTATGATGCTTCTTCTTTAATGGGCAAGATCTAACATGATGCCCTTCAATCTTGCACTTGAAGCAAACAATCTTGGCCGAATTCTTGACTTGTTCTTGGCCCTTCTTCTTGTTGATCTTGGACTTCTTCTTCTTATTGGAGTTGAATCCAAGTCCACCTTTGTCATTGGGGGATTTTTGCACACTCAAGATATTGTTGAGTGTGGACTTCCCTTCATGACACTTTTGCAAGTCTTTCTTCAATGAAGTGACTTGGGCCTTGAGCTCTTTGATTTCCTCTACATGGTTAGTATCAACACAAGTACTAGAGGAAGTATGAGCATCATCGTTAGAGCAACAAGGCAAGGAAAGTAATTCATCACAAGATGTAGCAACATTATGAGTAGAAGAATTACAAGGACTAGCACATGGCACAATAATATTTTGACTTGAAGTAGTGCTAGTATCCACAAGAGGCTCACTAGATGTTACCTTAGTAATCATAGCCTCATGAGCCATCTTTAGCACATTATGGGATACTAGAAGATCATCATGAGAGCTTGTGAGCTTTACATGACTTTCTTCCAATTTCCCATAATTGCTAGATAACAACTCAAGTTGAGCCCTTAGCTCAACATTCTCCTTCAAAATGGATGCTTCACAAGAAATAGAGTTAGTAGCACAAGCATCATCATTAACAACAAGAGGAGAAGGCAAGCAACTTGGCAAGCTCTTTCGAATAAGAAGCTTTAAGTTGAGCATGTGACTCGGTGAGTTCGATGAGCTCACTCTTAATGACCCTTGAGCCATTTTTGAGGTGCTCAAAGTCCTCAAGGAGTTTAGCATGTGCAACTTCAAGCTTAGCATTTTTAGTTTTGAAATCATTGGCCACCTCGAGATCTCTATCACGGGATTCCTTCACTCTAGATAATTCTAGAGCAAAAGTTTCCTCAAGAGAGTCCTTGGTGGTTTTTTCAAATTCAAGAGCTTGAGATAGCTCCGCAATCTCATTAGCGTAATCACGCTCATGACCTTCCATTTTCTCAATGGTGACCTCATGCTCCTCGAGATGAGATTCCAACACCTCAATGTATTTCTTGCCCTCAATGGCAATAGACATAATTTCCATGAAGTTGGAATGAGCAATTTTATTCTTATGAAGAGCTTTAAAAATTATTTCCCCCTTAATTTTTAAGGAAGTAACATTATCATTCTCTTCATCATTATCCTCATCATCATCAATATCAACATCATCATCAAGAGACATATTGGAGTTCCAAGTAGGAGATACCTTTGAAGCCTTAGCCATAAGGCAAAAAGCAATAGATGATGATGTAGGATCCCTTGAGGCACCATTCAATACCATATCTTGTTCCATAGAGTGTTGGGTTTCCTCTACATTGTTAGCACAACAACTAGAGGAAATACATGCATTTTTATCATGGCAACAAGACATAGCAAGCATATCATCATGACATTTAGTCAAGCAATTTCTACATGATATGCAAGGACTATCAACACAAGCATGTGAAGCATTTAGAGTGCTCGAAGTGTTAAAGTCCAAAGATGGAGCATTGCAATAAGATAGTGATGAAGGATCATCAATAATAAGCCCACTATCATCATTGCAATGACCAACACTACTCACCATATCATTACCTTGTGGCAAACCACATGTAGGTGAGGTAGAAGAAGTTGAGAAGACAACACGACCGGAGGTGGAGGGAGAACAATCATCCCCACAAATCTTGGACACACCATATTTGTCTTGAAGCTTTGTCCACAACTCATGAGCATCCCGAAATGGCATGAGTTGAAATATAATTACATTGCTCAAAGCATCGAAAAGCACATTAGAAGCTTGATCATTGAGATAAGAGTTCTTCTCATCCTCTAAAGATAATCGTTGAGGATCCTTTGGAGGAGAAGAACCCATATCTACAATTCGCTCTAAATTTGGGTCCATGACCTGAAAGAGACTAAGCATGCGAATAACCCAATCATCAAAATTTGTGCCATCGAAACTAAGAGTGTCAAAGAATCCTAATCCCCTAGTCGACATCTTTACTCTCTAGGCGGTAAAGCCTAATAATGAGAGACGAGGCTCTGATACCAATTGAAAGATCGTGGATGTCGCCGAGAGGGGGGGGGTGAATAGGCGCTTTAAAATAATTACGGTTAAGGCTTGAACAAATGCGGAATAAAACTAGCATTTAATTTGTCAAGCACGAAACCTAAAACGACTAGGGTCACCTATGTGCACCAACAACTTATGCTAAGCAAGATAAACAACTAAGTGATAGCAAGATATATAACAAGAAACACTATGGCTATCACAAAGTAAAGTGCATAAGTAAAGGGCTTGGGTAAGAGATAACCGAGGAACGCGGAGACGACGATGTATCCCGAAGTTCACACCCTTGCGGATGCTAATCTCCGTTTGGAGCGATGTGGAGGCACAATGCTCCCCAAGAAGCCACTAGGGCCACCGTAATCTCCTCACGCCCTCGCACAATGCAAGATGCCGTGATTCCACTAAGGGACCCTTGAGGGCGGCCACCGAACCCGTACAAATGGCAACCCTTGGGGGCGGTCACCGAACCCGTACACTTTGGCAACCCTTGGGGGCGGTCACCGGTACCCGTCAAATTGCTCGGGGCAATCTCCACAACCTAATTGGAGACCCCGACGCTTGCCCGGAGTTTACACCACAATGATTGAGCTCCGACAACACCAACCGTCTAGGGCACCAAGGCACCCAAGAGGAACAAGCTCTAGGGTGCCCAAACACCCAAGAGTAACAAGCTTCTCAACTTTCACTTCCACGTATCACCGTGGAGAACTCAAACCGATGCACCAAATGCAATGGCAAGGGCACAAGGAGTGCCCAAGTCCTTCTCTCCCAAATCCCACCAAAGAAACTAATGCTAGGGAGGAAAATGAGAGGAAGAACGAAGAGGAGAACACGAAGAACTCCAAGATCTAGATCCAAGGGGTTCCCCTCACATAGAGGAGAAAGTGATTGGTGGAAACGTAGATCTAGATCTCCTCTCTCTTTTCCCTCAAGAACTAGCAAGAATCATTGGAGGGATTGAGAGATAGCAAGCTCGAAGAAGGTCAACAATGGGGGAAGAACACGAGCTAAAAGGATGGGGACCATTGGGGAAGAAGACCCCCTTAAATAGCCCCCCCCCCCCCCAAATCCAACCGTTATGCCCACAAGTCGTGCACAAGCGGTACTACCGCTTGGGGGAGCGGTACTACCGCTTAGCACGGTCAAAACAGCCCAACGAGATAGAAAAACACGAACGGTAGTTCTGCCAGAGAGGTAGTACCGCTCGGGGGAGAGGTACTACCGCTCTACTACCGCTTAAAGAAACCAGGCAACAGAAACATGCACAGAGGACATTTCCCAAGCGGTAGTGGCTGCGGTCACCGGTACCCGTCAAATTGCTCGGCGCAATCTCCACAACCTAATTGGAGACCCCGACGCTTGCCCGGAGCTTTACACCACAATGATTGAGCTCCGACAACACCAACCGTCTAGGGCACCAAGGCACCCAAGAGGAACAAGCACTAGGGTGCCCAAACACCCAAGAGTAACAAGCTTCTCAACTTTCACTTCCACGTATCACCGTGGAGAACTCAAACCGACGCACCAAATGCAATGGCAAGGGCACACGGAGTGCCCAAGTCCTTCTCTCCCAAATCCCACCAAAGCAACTAATGCTAGGGAGGAAAATGAGAGGAAGAACGAAGAAGAGAACACGAAGAACTCCAAGATCTAGATCCAAGGGGTTCCCCTCACATAGAGGAGAAAGTGATTGGTGGAAACGTAGATCTAGAGCTCCTCTCTCCTTTCCCTCAAGAACTAGCAAGAATCATTGGAGGGATTGAGAGATAGCAAGCTCGAAGAAGGTCAACAATGGGGGAAGAACACGAGCTAAAAGGATGGGGACCATTGGGGAAGAAGACCCCCTTAAATAGGCCCCCCAAATCCAACCGGTATGCCCACAAGTCGTGCACAAGCGGTACTACCGCTTGGGGGAGCGGTACTACCGCTTAGCACGGTCAAAACAGCCCAACGAGATAGAAAAACACGAACGGTAGTTCTGCCAGAGAGGTAGTACCGCTCGGGGGAGAGGTACTACCGCTCTACTACCGCTTAAAGAAACCAGGCAACAGAAACATGCACAGAGGACATTTCCCAAGCGGTAGTGGCTGCGGTAGTCCACAGCGGAAGTACCGCAAGCGGAAGTACCGCAAGCGGAAGTACCGCTCGGGGGAGTAGTACTACCGCTTGAGCGGTACTACCGCTCTACTACCGCTTAAAGAAAACAGGCAGCAGAAACATGCACATAGGACATTTCCCAAGCGGTAGAGGCTGCGGTAGTCCACGGTGGAAGTACCGCAAGCGGTACTGCCGTGGTACCGAGCGGTACTACCGCTTGGGTGCAATAAAATTGCCCAAGCAAAACAGATGGATGCAAGTAAGACCAAAACTGCTATAACTTCTGCAAATGAACTTTGATTTAGACGAACTCAAGCTTGAAGGAAAGCTAATGACAAGAGTTGTCAAATCATGACTGGAAATCATCAGAAGTGGCAGGAGAAATATGCCTATGATAAAGAGGTGTGAAACCTCCATCGGTGATGATCCGGCATAAACCCCAACATCGAGAACATACTAGGAGAAGCAAATGAAATCCGTTCTCGATGAACTTGAGCTTGTCAGAAAGGTGACCAAAAGCTCAAAGACTCCCAAAGAAAAAAGGCCAAATAAGAACCAAGAAAGATGATGCAAGAATGCAATGGTTTGAGCTCTCTACGAAAGATACGATTAAGCTACTCATCCGAGAGCCCCCCTTGATAGTACGTCAATCGATCCTATAACCCGGTCTCCCAACTACCACCATGAGACCGGTAAAATAGAAAACCTATCAAGGGCAAACCTTTGCCTTGCGCATAGTCCACTTGAGCTAGATGATGACGATCTTGACCTCCTCATGTTGGACCACCTTTCTTGATTGCGCCGGCTCGATGAAGACTAGAAGATTGCTCCCCCATACTCCACTTTGGGTGAGCCACTCTTCGACACATCTTCACAAGTCCATTGTCACCACAATGGACGGCAAGCTTCAAGCATGATCTCTTCATGATGCTCCACTTGAAGTTGCACACCGCAATCTTGCTGACGATCACCACTTGATGTCATCCTCCATGGGTTGTATGATATCTTCCTTTTGATGCACGCCCATGGAAACAAACATAACCCCACAAAGAACTCTCGCATAGAACATGGGTTAGTACACAAAGCGTAATGGACAATGCTTACCATATCGTGAGATCACTTGATCCCACTCGGTACATCTTCTACGCTTTGTGTGTTGATCAACTTGAATCACTCTTCATATTTAGTCTTGATCAACCTTGAATCTTTCCAATTCTCTTCATTAAGATGATGTCTTGAAGGTAAGCATGAATGTCCACACAATCTTCTTCTTCAAGACATGCTTGCAATAGGCTCATCTCTTACATGACCAATCTTTGGATAACTCCATGAATAACCACCTTGGTCATCTCAAAATCTCCTTGAAACCAACAAATGTACTTCAAGAAAAGCCTATGGACAAACCCTTCAAATATAACACAAGGCAACAATTAGTCCATAGGGATTGTCATCAATTACCAAAACCAAACATGGGGGCAGCGCATGTTCTTTCAAGCGGTAAGACCCTAAGCTTGGGGATGCCCAAGGCACCCCAAGGTAATATTCAAGGAACACACAAGCAACTAAGTTTGGGGATGCCCCGGAAGGCATCCCCACTTTCGTCTTCAACACTATCGGTAACCTAACTCGGAGCTATATTTTTATTCGTCACATAATATGAGTTTGCTTGGAGTGTCATTTTCTTCTGTTGATATTTGCTTGCTGTTATCAATAATCATGTTTTGTATATTTTAGTTCAATAAAATGCCAATTATAGCCTTTACCATGCCCAGTTTGCAAGTTCATGTGTTGCTGTTTAAAAACAAAAAGTTTTCTGTTATGTCCAGAATATTCCTGAATAGTCAGGACATGATAAAAATCTGAAATTTTTACACAGTAAGCATGCATGAGTTCTCTGTCACGTGGTAATTTTTCAGAATTTTTGGAGTTAGGAAAGGATGGATTCTTATTCCCCTTTTACAGACTGTTCTGTTTTGGCAGATTGCTGTTATAGTTGCATTGTTTGCATACCGTTTGCGTGTTTAATGTTTCTATTTGGGAATAGGAGTATTAAATATGAAGAGGCATTTAGTATGAAATGTTTAATTATAATTTTGTGATTTGCTACAGTAGATAATGTTAGGGTTTTGAGTTGATTTATACTAACTTATCTCACGAGTTCTTGTTGAGTTTTGTGTGGATGAAGTTTTTAAGATTTAGGAGAAACCGTGATATGAGAGGAATTAAGGAGACACAAGAGCTCAAGCTTGGGGATGCCCGACATCCCAAGTATTTATTCCAAGAAGTCTCAAGCAACTAAGCTTGGGGATGCCCCGGTAGGCATCCCACCTTTGTTCATCAACACCTATCGGTTAGCCTAAGTTTTTACTTGTTCACATGATATGTGCTATTCTTGGAATGTCATTTTATTTTGTTTTCTTTGCTGTTTGAATAAAATACTTAAGATCTGAAATTTTTAAATGAGAGAGAGTCCTCACATAGCTACCTATTTACTTAACTACTCATTTGATCTTCACTTATATCTTTTTGGAGTAGTTTGTCATTTACTCTTGTTCTTCACTTATATCCTATGAGTAAATTGTTGAAATGAATTGAATATCATAAAGTTGAAATTTATATGCTTCATATGCTTGTCCCATGGGGAGTAGCGACTTCACATACAAGAAGTATAAGTGGGAAAATTTATTGAAAGTTAAGAAACATAGCATTGGTCACTTGAACAATTCATGAAAGAATTTTGAAGGAAGAGAAATTTCACATATAAATATACTATCTTGGACATCTTCTATGATTGTGAGCCCCCATTAATTATTTTCAAGCTTGATGAAGTAGTTGACGTTGGACAAGGAAGACAACGTAATGAGTTATGTTTGTTTATATTCACATAGAAGTTATATTGTCATGGATCCTCTAACATGTGGTGCTTGCTTAGGATCTTTTGCTAGCCAAAAATTCGTACTAAGTAGAGATACTACTTGTGCATCCAAAAACCCTTAAACCCAGTTTCTTGCCATGAGAGTCCACTATATCTACCTATGGATTGAATACGATCCTTCAAGTAAGTTGACATCGGTGCAAAAAGCAATAAAAATTTCTCCTAAAATATGTATAATCTTTTATTGAAAGGGAAATAAGCGTTGTACGAACTTGTGATGGTAAAGAAATAAAAGTGGCAGACTGCATAATAAAGGTTGCTATCACAAGGGGCAATATAACGTGACATTCCTTTGCATTAAGGGCTTGTGCACCCAACAACAAAAAGCGCATGACAACCTCTGCTTCCCTCTGCGAAGGGCCTATCTTTTACTTTTCTGTATTTACTTTTCTGAATTTACTTTTATGCAAGAGTCATTAATGTTCATCCCTATTCCACTCTATTTATTCTTTAGTTGGCAAGCATTATGTGGTAGGGAAAGATCCAGGCACATATATCTAGTTGAATATAGGTGATCATGAGTTATTATTGTTGACATTATCCCTGAGATAAATAAGTTGGGAGGCAAAACATTAAGCCCCTATCTTCCTATGTGTTTGACTGAAACGGTTTGTTCTAAAAATATGCTTTGAGTGTCAGCAATCATGGAAGACTAAATGATGGTTGAGTATGTGGAATTTGCTAGATCAAAGCTCTTACATAGACCCTTCCTGAAAATAAGATGAATTGCAATTGTTTGATGATTGAGAACATAGTTTGTTAGTTTTCAAGAAAGTTTATGGCCTATACTTTAAACATGTGAATAGCTTGCTACTTGATCATGAGAAGTTTTATGAGATGAGCAAATGATTATGATATATATTGATGCTAGAAAAAGTGATTGAAATTATCATTGATCAAACTTATGCACTATGCTAGCATTCACACTTCATAAATTATTTCTTTTATCATTTACCTACTCGAGGACGAGCAGGAATTAAGCTTGGGGATGCTGATACGTCTCCAACGTATCTATAATTTATGAAGTATTCATGCCGTGTTTATTATAGTTTTGTATGATTTTGGTGCACTTTTATACGGCTTTTATATGATTTTTATGGACTAACATATTGACCTAGTGCCGAGTGCCAGTTGCTGTTTTCTGCTTGTTTTTGGTTTTCCAGAAAATCCATATCAAATGAAGTCTCAATGCAGCGAAACTTTTTGATGATATTTTCTGGAAGGAAACAGACCCAGGAAGCTTTGGAGGAGCAGCAGAAGAGCCACAGGGGCCCCACGAGCCACCTGGGCACGCCTTCCCCCCCAGGCACGCCCTGGTGCCTCGTGGGGCCCCCCTGTGGCACCTCTTCACGTGATTCCAACGCTAAAAAATCATATATATTCAGAAACCCCCGAAAGTTAACCTAGATGAGTTTTTACGCCGCCGCAAGCCTCTGTACCAAAGAGATCCCATCTGGAGCCCTTTTCCAGCACCCTACCGGAGGGGGGAATCATCACCGGAGGTCATCTTCATCATCCCGGCGGTCTCCATGACGAGGAGGGAGTAGTTCACCCTCGGGGCTCAGGGTTTGTACCAGTAGCTATGTGTTTGATCTCTCTCTCTCGTGTTCTTGATTTGGCACGATCTTGGTGTATCGCGAGCTTTGTTAATATACACTACTGGAATCAGCAACTTTTCCGTCCGCCATGGCTGACGGCAAAGGCATGCATTGCGGACGGCAAAGGTCTTTGCCGTCAGCCAGCAGACGGCAACACATCCGGCTGAACAAGCTCCGGTAAAGGCCACTTTGCCGTCTGCTGGCCGACGGCAAAGATGCAAAGGTCTTTGCCGTCTGCTAGCATACGGCAAAGCCACTGGATAGGGTTAGCTCCGTTAGGTGGCTAACGGGAGGCTTTGCCGTCAGCCTCCTACAATCACAGACGGCAACGAATTTTGTTTATTAAAATAAATAAACAGTCCAAGTGCAGAGGCTACAAAGAACGAACGGACAACGACGAACACCACATTATCCATCCACACTTTGTTCCAAGAATCGAAGACGAACGGACAAATTTCACAATACAAAATTACAATATTTACACAGAATACATCATCACTTGCTGATCCTAAGGCAAAACCGCTCTGTGCCCGTGGTCTAGCACCCGCAGCCATCCTAAGGCAAAACTCCTCTATGCCCGTGGTCGCCGGAGCAGGAGCAACTAGCAGCCGCGCCCTCTCACTTCTCCTCGAGGCCGGGGCCGGGGTTCGAGGCCGGCGGAGGCCGGCGGGGCTGACGGAGCCGGAGCCGATGGAGGCCGGCAGGGGAGACGGGGCGCGGAGGCCGCCGCGGTCGACGAGCGACGAGACGCGGAGGCAGGCGGGGGTGACGGGCGACGGGTCCGGGGCCGGCAAACGAGAAGGCGGCCAGTGAGGCCGGGGCCGGCAGGCGAGATGGCGGCCAACGAGGTGGTGGCGGGCGCCGGCGGGCCTATGAGGGCGACGAAGGAAGTGGCCGGGGCCGGCGGTGAAGGGGGAAGTGGACGCGGCCGGCGGAAGAGGTGGTAGCCGGCGAGGCTGGAACCGGCGGGCGAGGTGTTGGCCGGCAAGGCCGTGGGTCAAGGCAGTGGCGGGCGCCGGCCGGTGTGCCGATTTGGATCGAGAGGGAGAGAAAGGAGAGAGAGAGATGTGGTGTTGTGGGGATAAGGGACAGAGAGAGAGACGAGGTGGGACGTGGTGGGGTGGATGTTGCCCTCGGGGCGTGTGCATTGTGGGTGCCTGGGTGGGGTGTGCGTCCGATGGGGTGGGTGGGGATGTGCGTATAAGATGTTGCCACCTCATCGATCCGTGTGGTGTGCTTTCTCTTTGCCGTCTGCTGACAGACGGCAAAGAGTTCCAACTCTTTGCCGTCGGCTAGCAGACGGCAAAGAGGGTGCCCCGTTAGCGTGTGGACGTCGTGCCCCTGCGGGCCCAGAGAGAGAGAAGAGAGAGAGGAGGGGTGGGCCGTTAGGGCCGTTAGGTAGTGGCTTCTTTGCCGTCTGCTAGCGAACGGCAAAGAATCTTTGTCGTCAGCTAGCGGATGGCAAAGAGGTGGGGTGGGCCGTTGGCCTCCACCGGACCCCACCCCACCTCTTTGCCGTCGGCTGACGGACGGCAAAGTTTCTTTGCCGTCCGCTAGCAGACGGCAAAGAGGTGGCTGATGGCAAAGAGCTTTTGCTAGCCATGGATCCTCTAACATGTGGTGCTTGCTTAGGATCATTTGCTAGCCAAAAATTCGTACTAAGTAGAGATACTACTTGTGCATCCAAAAACCCTTAAACCCAGTTTCTTGCCATGAGAGTCCACTATATCTACCTATGGATTGAATAAGATCCTTCAAGTAAGTTGTCATCGGTGTAAAAAGCAATAAAAAATTCTCCTAAAATATGTATAATCTTTTATTGAAAGGGAAATAAGCGTTGTACGAACTTGTGATGGTAAAGAAATAAAAGCGGCAGACTGCATAATAAAGGTTGCTATCACAAGGGGCAATATAATGTGACATTTCTTTGCATTAAGGGCTTGTGCACCCAACAACAAAAAGCGCATGACAACCTCTGCTTCCCTCTGCGAAGGGCCTATCTTTTACTTTTCTGTATTTACTTTTCTGAATTTACTTTTATGCAAGAGTCATTAATGTTCATCCCTATTCCGCTCTATTTATTCTTTAGTTGGCAAGCATTATGTGGTAGGGAAAGATCCAGGCACATATATCTAGTTGAATATAGGTGATCATGAGTTATTATTGTTGACATTATCCCTGAGATAAATAAGTTGGGAGGCAAAACATTAAGCCCCTATCTTCCTATGTGTTTGACTGAAACGGTTTGTTCTAAAAATATGCTTTGAGTGTCAGCAATCATGGAAGACTAAATGATGGTTGAGTATGTGGAATTTGCTAGATCAAAGCTCTTACATAGACCCTTCTGAAAATAAGATGAATTGCAATTGTTTGATGATTGAGAACATAGTTTGTTAGTTTTCAAGAAAGTTTATGGCCTATACTTTAAACATGTGAATAGCTTGCTACTTGATCATGAGAAGTTTTATGAGATGAGCAAATGATTATGATATATATTGATGCTAGAAAAAGTGATTGAAATTATCATTGATCAAACTTATGCACTATGCTAGCATTCACACTTCATAAATTATTTCTTTTATCATTTACCTACTCGAGGACGAGCAGGAATTAAGCTTGGGGATGCTGATACGTCTCCAACGTATCTATAATTTATGAAGTATTCATGCCGTGTTTATTATAGTTTTGTATGATTTTGGTGCATTTTTATACGGCTTTTATATGATTTTTAAGGACTAACATATAGACCTAGTGCCGAATGCCAGTTGCTGTTTTCTGCTTGTTTTTGGTTTTCCAGAAAATCCATATCAAATGAAGTCCAAATGCAGCGAAACTTTTTGATGATATTTTCTGGAAGGAAACAGACCCATGAAGCTTCGGAGGAGCAGCAGAAGAGCCACAGGGGCCCCACGAGCCACCTCGGCACGCCTGCCCCCCCCCCCAGGCATGCCCTGGTGCCTCGTGGGCCCCCTGTGGCACCTCTTCACGTGATTCCAACGCTGAAAAATCATATATATTCAGAAACCCCCGAAAGTTAACCTAGATGAGTTTTTACGCCGCCGCAAGCCTCTGTACCAAGGAGATCCATCTGGAGCCCTTTTCTGGCACCCTACCGGAGGGGGGAATCATCACCGAAGGTCATCTTCATCATCCCGGTGGTCTCCATGACGAGGAGGGAGTAGTTCACCCTCGGGGCTGAGGGTTTGTACCAGTAGCTATGTGTTTGATCTCTCTCTCTCTCGTGTTCTTGATTTGGCACGATCTTGGTGTATCGCGAGCTTTGTTAATATATATAGTTGGATCATATGGTGTTTCTTCCCTCTCTATCCTTGTTGTGATGAATCTAATCTTTTCCCTTTGAGGTTTCGTTATTGTTGGATTGAATATTTCAGATTTGAGAACACTTGATGTATGTCTTGCATATGAATACCCGTGGTGACAATGGGGTATTATATAGATTCACTTGATATATGTTCTGGCACTCAACTCGCGGATTCCCGTGGTGACATTGGGGTAATCTATGCATAGAGGTTGATGCACGTTTTCATTATCTTTTCTCCGATAGAAACTTCGGGGTGCTCCTTGGAGTTCTTTGTGTGGATTGAATATTATGATTATGAAGTTGTTTGATGCATATCGTACAATCAACTCATGGATACTTGTGGTGACATTGGAGTATCTAGGTGACATTAGAGTTGGTTGATGTGTACCATATGGTGTTATTTTAGTACGAACTCTAGGGCTGTTTGTGACACTTATAGGAATAGCTCAATAGAAGGATCGGAAAGGATAACTTTGAGGTGGTTTCGTACCCTACAAACAATTTCTATCTTATGTTCTCCGCTAATAGGAACTTGGGAGTGATTCTTTATCGCACGTTGAGGGACGATTATATGATCCAATTATATTAGCATTGTTGAGAGATTGCACTAGCAAAAGTATGAACCCTAGGCCTTGTTTTCAAGCATTGCAATACCGTTTGTGCTCACTTTTGTTACTAGTTACCTTGCTGTTTTTATATTTTCAGATTACAAAAACCTATATCTACTATCCATACTACACTTGTATCACCATCTCTTCGCCGAACTAGTACACCTATACAATTTGCCATTGTATTGGGTGTGTTGGGGACACAAGAGATTTCTTGTATTTGATTGCAGGGTTGTTTGAGAGAGACCATCTTCATCCTACACCTCCCACGGATTGATAAACCTTAGGTCATCCACTTGAGGGAAAATTGCTACTGTCCTACAAAACTCTGCGCTTGGAGGCCCAACACGAGTCTACAAGAATAAGTTGTGTAGTAGACATCAGCTACTAGCTATGGACCCGTAGGTCAGTGGTAAACTACTCACACATCATCGGAGGGGCAGCAAGGTTGATGTAGAAGCCCTCCGTGATCGATTCCCCCTCCGGAAGAGTACCGGAAGAGGCCTCCAGATGGGATCACAGAAGAACAGAGGCTTGCGGCGGCGGAAAGGTTTTCTCGTCTGACTCTCTGATGGTTTTCCAATATTTGAGAATTTATAGAAGTGGAATTAGGTCAAACGGAGTCACGTGGGCCCCACAAGGCAACACGGCGCGCCCACCCCCTAGGGTCGCGCCCTATTGCCTTGTGAAGCCTCTGTGAGGCTTCTGGCCTCCTCCCGAAGCTTCCAAGGTCTCTTTTGTCCAGAAAAAAATCTCCAAAAAGTTTCGTGGCATTTGGACTTCGTTTGGTACTGATTTCCTGAAAAACCAGAAACAAGCAGAAAACAGCAACTGGCACTGGGCACTAGGTTAATAGGTTAGTCCCAAAAAATCATATATAATTGCATATAAAAACATCAAAGATTGATACTTTAATAGCATGGAACAATAAAAAACTATAGATACGTTGGAGACGTATCAAGCATCCCCAAGCTTAATTCCTGCTCGTCCTCGAGTAGGTAAATGATAAAAATAGAATTTTTGATGTGGAATGCTACCTAACATGTTTAATCAGGTAATCTCTCTTACGGTATGAATAATAAGATCCGAATGATTCAAAGCAATAGTCTAAAATTTGATATAAAGACATCAATACTCAGGCATACTAGCAAACAATCATGCCCTTCAAAATAACGATGCTAAAGCAAGTTATCCCTACAAAATCATATAATCATGTCATGCTCCATCTTCTTAACACAAAGTATTTATCATGGACTACCCCGATGACAAGCCGAGCAATTGGTTCATACTTTTTAACGCAATACATGAGTGCAAGCCATGAGTGCAAGCCATGGATATAGCACTATGGGTGGAATAGAATATTATGATAGAGATCAATAAGGGGAAGTCAAAAATAAGAAGATAGTCTCACACTGACGCGACTAATCAACGGGCTATGGAGATGCCCATCAATTGATGTCAATGCGAGAAGTAGGGATCACCATGCAACGGATGCACTAAGAGCTATAAGTGTATGAAAGCTCAAAATAAAAACTAAGTGGGTGTGCATCCAACTTGCTTGCTCATGAAGACCTCAGGCATTTGAGGAAGCCCATCATCGGAATATACAAGCCAAGTTCTATAATGAAAAATTCCCACTAGTATATGAAAGTGACAACATAGGAGACTCTCTATGTGAAAAACATGGTGCTACTTTGAAGCACAAGTGTGGAAAAAGGATAGTAACATTGTCCTTCTCTCTTTTTCTCTCATTTATTCATTCATTTTTTTTCTTTTCTTTTTTTCTTTTTTTCTTTATTTTATTTTATTTTTCGTCCGGAGCCTCATCCCGACTTGTGGGGGAATCATAGCCTCCATCATCCTTTCCTCACTTGGACAATGCTCTAATAATGATGATCATCACACTTTTATTTACTTACAACTCAATATTACAACTCGATACTAGAACAATATGACTCTATATGAATGCCTCTGGCAGTGTACCAGGATGTGCAATGATCTTGCGTAACATGTATAAAAAAATGATAAACGGTGGCTTTGCCACAAATACTATGTCAGCTATATGATCATGCAAAGCAATATGACAATGACGATGTGTGTCATATAAAAAAGAACGGTGGAAGTTGCATGGCAATATATCTCGGAATGGCTATGGAAATGTCATAATAGGTAGGTATGGTGGCTGTTTTGAGGAAGATATAAGGAGGCTTATGTGTGATAGAGCGTATCATATCACGGGGTTTGGATGCACCGGCGAAGTTTGCACCGACTCTCAAGGTGAGAATGGGCAATGCACAGTACCGAAGAGGCTAGCAAATTGCGGAATGGTGAGAGTGCGTATAATCCATGGACTCACATTAGTCAAAAGAACTCACATACTTATTGCGAAAGTTTATTAGCCCTCGAAGCAAAGTACGACTACGCATGCCCCTAGGGGGATAGATTGGTAGGAAAAAACCATCGCTTGTCCCCGACCGCCACTCATAAGGTAGACAATCAATAATAAATCATGCTCCAATTTCCTAGCACAACGACAGATCATACGTGCATGCTTCGGGAATCACAAACCTTAACACAATTATTATTACTAAACCACAATCATATACTAGCATCTCCCACATATTACCATCTTAATATCACAAAACTATTGCAAGGAATCAATCTTATCATATTCAGTGATCTACGTGAAAGTTTTTATTATATCCCTCTTGAATACCTGTCATATTAGGACCAATTTCATAACCCGTGCATATTACCATTGCTATTCATTAGACTCTCAAAAATATATATGTGAAGCATGAGAGTACAACTATTTATTTAAAATATAACCACCGCCATGCTCTGAAAGATATAAGTGAAGCACTAGAGCAACTGCCTAGCTCAAAAGATATAAGTGAAGCACATAGAGTATTCTAATAAATCACGAATAATGTGTGTCCCTATCAAAAAGGTGTGTCCATCAAAGATGATTGTGACAAACTAAAAAGCAAACAAAAGGAAACAAACTATAGCACAAGATGCTCCAAGCAAAGCACATATCATGTGATGAATAAAAATATAGCTCCAAGTGATATACCGATAGATTGTAGACGAAAGAGGGGATGCCATCCGGGGCATCCCCAAGCTTAGATGATTGTGTATTCCTTGAATATTACCTTGAGGTGCCTTGGGCATCGCCAAGGTTAGGCTCTTGCCTCTCCTTATTCCTTTATCCATCTTGGTTTCACCCAAAACTTGAAAACTTCTGCACACAAAATTCAACAGAAACCTCGTGAGATCCATTAGTATAACAAATAAATCTTAAACTCTAAGTACTGTAGTAAATTGATTCATATTTAATATTGGCATAATTCTACTGTACTCCAACTTCTCCATGACTCATACCCCCCGATACGATCCATAGATACATCAAAATAAGCAAACTATGCAACAAAAACAGAATCTGTCTAAAATAGAGCAGTCTGTAAATATCTGAATTATGGTCATACTTATGTAACTCCAAAAATTCTGAAAAATTGGGAAAACGTGGGAAATTCAAGTTCCAATACTGTGTAAAAATTTCAGAGTTTATTGACGCACCAGCAAAAAATCAGAATTCAAACACTGGACGCAAAAGTTTCTGTTTTCAAACAGCATCAATCATACTATCTTCCAAATCATCCCAAAGGCATTACTTGGCACAAACACTAATTAAAACACAAAAACACAATCATAACAGAGGCTATAATCATGTAATCACACAAGAACAGAAATAAAAAGCAAAAAATATTTTATTCATTGGGTTGGCTCCCAACAAGCGCTATTGTTTTATGCCCCTAGCTAGGCATAATGCAGAGTTTCAAGTGTTGTCATCCTTTGTTTTAGCCAACTTAGTATTTTGGTTTTCGAAAGATTTTTCAAAAACAATAGGGAACACATCATCAACTAAAATTTTAGGGTCATTAAGGCTACCTTCTTCAAACCCTTCTTTGTTCCCTTTTACAATCCAAGCATACTTCTGATTAATACCATTGAAAACTTGTTGGATAATATGTATGGGAGGAACTTTCTTCTTAGCATTTTCATCAAAGGTACGGTGATCATGAAAAACATATCTCATCATATACTCCTTATTATGTAAAATTTCATCTATCACCGGTTTTTCTTTACTCGTGCTATAGAAATCAAAGATCTCCCTAGCTTCTTGCACTATATAATCAAATTCATTCATGAGGATAAGGCTGGCTATCTTTTTAGCTTTGGGGTTGCTTGTAACAGGTAAATCATAGAACAACCTTTGCAAAGTAGGATGAGTGTGCATAAATCTTTTTTCAAGTTTAAAAACAAGTGCAGAGATAGCATCCCCATAACTATTGCTTCTCTTAAGAATAGGAGTATCATTGCAAACCAAAGATCCAGTATAGTTAAAGAACTCTTGTATGATATTTTTCCCTATAATATTTCCACTCCCTACTACAAAAATTTTTGTATCCAAATTTGAGGGAATTTCTCTTTTTGGGATCTCACCATCCCCACCTTTTTCAATAACAAAATCAGACATGATAACGAGTTCAAGCAAGCAAGAAAAAATATTTTTGGGTTTTTGTAAAATTGTTTTAGAAGTGGGGGAGATGAAAACGAGAGGCAAAGGCAAATAAAAAGGCAAATGAAATAAATGCAAGTGAATGATAGTTTGTGCGAAGGTACTTGATAAATTTTGGTGATGTCTCCCCGGCAACGGCGCCAGAAATTCTTCCTACTACTTGTAGTCTGCGTTGATATTTCCCCGAAGAGGAGAGGATGATGCAGTACAGTAGATATAAGTATTTCCATTAGTTAAGAACCAAGGTTATCAATCCAGTAGGAGAACCACGCAAAATCCCGTAAGCAGCACCTACACACACAAAAGCAAACACTTTCACCCAACGCAAATAAGAGGGTTGTCAATCCTCTTAGCGGTTATTTGCAAGGATCAAGTCTGATAATGATAAATAGATAAAGTAAATTATTAAATAAAATAAAAGTAAATAAATTGCAGCAAGGTATTTTTGGATTTTTATATATGATAAAAGTAGACCCAGGGGCCATATTTTTCACTAGAGGCTTCTCTCTTGAGCGCAGAACATATGGTGGGTAAACAAATTACTGTTGGACAATTGATAGAAAAGCAAATAATTATGATGGATTCATGGCAATGATCATGTATATAGGCATCACGTCCGAGACAAGTAAACCAAAATGATTCTGCATCTACTACTATTACTCCACCCATCGACCGCTATCCAGCATGCATCTAGAGTATTAAGTATAAAAACGGAGTAACGCCTTAAGCAAGATGACATGATGTAGACAAAGTAAATTCAAGCAATATGATTAAACCCCATCTTTTATCCTTAATGGCAACAATACAAATACGTGTCATGTCCCTTTCTTTCACTGGGATTGAGCACCGCAAGATTGAACCTATCACAAAGCACCTCTCCCATTGCAAGATAAACCAATCTAATTGGCCAAACCAAATCGATAGATCGGAGAGAAATACAAAGATATAATAATCATGCATAAAAGAGTTCAGCAAAGACTCAAATATTTCTCATGAATAATCTGATCATAAACTCTTCATCGGATCCCAACAAACACACCGCAAAAGAAGATTACATCGGATAGAACTCCAAGAACATCGAGGAGAACTTTGTATTGAAGATCAAAGAGAGAAAAGAAGCCATCTCGCTACTAGCTATGGACCCGTAAGTCGGTGGTAAACTACTCACACATCATCAGAGGGGCAGCAAGGTTGATGTAGAAGCCGTCCGTGATCGATTCCCCCTCCGGCAGAGTACCGGAAAAGGCCTCCAGATGGGATCGCGGAAGATAAGAGGCTTGTGGTGGCGGAAAGGTTTTCTTGTCTGGCTCTCTGATGGTTTTCCAATATTTGAGAATTTATAGAAGTGGAATTAGGTCAAACGGAGTCATGTGGGCCCCACAAGGCAACACAGCGCGCCCACCCCCTAGTGTCGCGCCCTGTTGCCTTGTGAAGCCTCCGTGAGGCTTCTGGCCTCCTCCCGAAGCTTCCAAGGTCTCTTTTATCCAGAAAAAAATCTCCCAAAATTTTCGTGGCATTTGGACTTCGTTTGGTACTGATTTTCTGAAAAACCAAAAACAAGCAGAAAACAGCATGTGGCACTGGGCACTAGGTTAATAGGTTAGTCCCAAAAAATGATATATTATTGCATATAAAAACATCCAAGATTGATACTATAATAGCATGGAACAATAAAAAATTATAGATACATTGGAGACGTATCAAGGAGCTACCCACTACCCTGCCCAGTGTCACATTTACCCCATGGTACAACAAACTATCCAGCCGCGGAAGGAAGCAATGAAAGAAGCCCTCCGGGAAATTTTAGAAGAACCGGTGATGAAGGAAGATGTTGAAGACACACACGAACAAGACCCAATCAAACTTTACTCCAAGGAATGCTATTCATGTCGAGAAGAAGGACATTTTTCACAGTATTGCACGAAGGAAAGAAAAGAGTATCTGGGAAACTTCCTGATAGAAGAAGTGGAGTTTGATCCACAGGAAATAGAAGGTTTGATCGGAACAAAGAAATCCAGGAAGAAGAAGAGAAAGTATACCAGGAAGAGCCAAATCCCTACACAGAAGGAACTGAGTCATATCATGTGTTTCAGGTGCAAGGAATTAGGTCACTACGCCGATCAATGTCCAGAAAAGGAGCCAAGAACCAAAGGAGCATATGTAATTACCAAGAAGCCCCTGGACTTGTCTCACGTCATTTGTTTCCGCTGCAAGGAAGCCGGGCACTTTGGCAGAAATTGTCCCAATGAGAAGGAGGATTGTGCCAAATTGTCGAGTTTGTAATAAAAAAGAGGGGAATGCAGTAAGTGTAGTGGAAACACTCTTATATTATGGAGGTCTCGAGTTGAGGCATGTAATGGAAATGTAGGAGATTGAAATGATTTGAGAATCAATAAAGTTGGCATGTCATAAATGTTGGTATTGATTTGGATTTTTATGAGTTGTTACTATATAGGCAATTAGTGAAATCATGATACGTGGAATAAGATTTTGAAGGAACTAGTGTTTTTCATTTTAAGGGTGTTAGAACCCAACACCATTACCTGAATAAAAGAGCTAGTGGTTAGCTACGTCAGACCATGGAATGGACAAGTCAACGATCAGCCCGGTTAATTACATCCTAGTTTTGCACCGAGAGAAGGAAGGGATACAGTACAATTGGATGGATTTAAGAATGCTAAGGAAGCTAGATGTTGGAATAATGATCAGTTGCAACCCCGACGATGAGTTCATGCCTTACAAGTGATGAGGTGGGCCCATAACCCACAGGCCCCAGGACCTGACAAGAAGCAAGCACACTCATGCTGAAGGAAGAACCCAGGAAGAAGCTACAACTTTACCAACAATGATTTTATAGGAATTTACGCAAAACCCGAGAGCTATGAAGAAACGATCGATTATTTTGGTTGGCTTGCAGAATCAATGGATATATCTGAACTTAGTCCATCTGTGACGCCCCCGACTCGACCGTGCACTAATCATACATGCAAATGCGCACGATCAAGCCCAGGACGGGAAGATATCACAACACAACTCCAGACACAAAATAAAATAATACAAGCTTTATATTACAAGCCAGGGGCCTCGAGGGCTCGAATGCATAAGCTCGAGTTACACAAGCATCAGCGGAAGCATCGGTATCTGAGTACAGACATAATTAGACATGGTTGCCTTAAGAAGGCTAAGCAAAACAATGACATCTAGATCGAAAAGGCGCAGGCCTCCTGCCTGGGAGCCTCCTAAACTACTCCTGGTCATCGGTCTCCACGTAGTAGTAGGCTCCGTCGGGGTAGTAGTAGTCGTCGACGGGATCAGCTGACTCCGGAACTCCGTCATCTGATCTTATCAATCAAGTATGGGGAAAAGAGGTAGCAAAGCAACCGTGAGTACTCATCCAAAGTACTCGCAAGACTTACATCAGATCTATGCTAAGTATGCATCGGTATCAAATGAGGGGCTGCATCTGTGGACTAGAATGCAGAAATGCCAGAATGGAAGGGAAGGCCTAGCCTACCAAAGACTAGCATCTTGCAGCGTCTTGCAGCATTAGAAGAGTGCAGTTTAGTAGCATAACATAAAGTAATAGTAATAGTAGCACTGCCCAGAGATCCTTCCTCGACTCCCTGCGAGAAAGCGATCCCGGAGCTATCAAATTATTAATTAACACAAGTATCCAGTTCAAGTTGTAGTAGATCGGGATACAACACTGGGCGTCCTGTTACCATGGACACGGCTATTCGAATAGATAACTTCCCTACAGGGGTGCACTACTGTTACCCAACACGCTCGATTAACTCTGGCCGGACACTCTTTTCTGGGTCATGCCCGGCCTTGGCTGATCGACATGACGTAGTCCTACCTAGGCTCAGCAGAGAAGTCCCTGTCGGTCTACATCCTAAGTGCTCAGGGGTCTTGGGCCCATCGCCCTTTGCACTCCGGGTCGTTGTGTGCAGGGTGGATACCAGCGCCACCCCTCTCCTGGATGGCACCATGCGACCCGGCCACAATGCTGAACTGGACATCTGACAGAGCTTTCGACTGATACATACGGCGCCTAGGGCCCCATTAAACCATTATCCCGCATGGTGGTAGTGCGTATAGGCCAGTAGCCAACGCAGATCAAATACCCAAATCTGTTAGTGATTTATTAGGAGCTCGCAGAGACGACCAATGCCTCGGCCACTCCGACTAGGTATCTCGCGGACCACGACCAGGGACTAGGCCCACCTCTCTCCTAGGTAGTCTCCGCCTGCCCTGTCGCTTCGCCTACAGTGTAAGTTCCGTGTCGGCTGTCGGGACAAGTCCCGAGCTACCACCACATCCTGGGTGGTAGCGCTAACAGCCAGCCGCCACAGGACTCTCTCGTGGGTACCCTTGGGGTCGACCCGACTTCAACACTATCTCGCGGGTGCTCTTGGAGCCGACCCATCTTTAACAACAGTCTGAGGTGAAGGTCAAAGTACCCGTGTGTCCATAACATCGTGGGGAATCCGAGGAATCACCCTCGATGGATGCCCACCCGATGTAACCATCAAGGTGAACTTGGAGGAATCACCCTCGATGGGTTCACACTTGAGGGGTTGCACGACAAAGGCCTCATCGGAGGTGGTGAAAGAGGAATCACCCTCGGTAAGCCACAACCGACAGGCTACGCTACAGAGATATCATCAGGAGTGAGGTAGGAGGTATCACCCTCGGCACTCGATAGTAGCTCTGTAGAGTCGTACAACTAAGGGGGTGTGCGGTGCTGTGTTCGGTCTCTGTACATCGATCACACTGATTGAGTCATCCGGTAGCAAGCAGGGCAACACGGACAAGGGTGTGGGGCCACTGATGGATCGCTAACCAACCTATACTAAGCATTTAGGATAGCAAGTAAGGTATCAACAGTAGTTACAAAATCAGGCTATGCATCAGAATAGGAGCAATCAAATACAGTAGCAAATTCTAATGCAAGCACGGGGAAGAAGGAATAGGTGATATAGGAATGATCAAGGGGGTTTGCTTGCTTGGAAGCTTTGTTGAAAGGGAAGAAGGGTCGTCGACGACGTAGTCGTACTAAGGAGCAGCGTCAGTCTCGGGTCTACCGGAGAGAAGAGGGGGAAGAAACAATAAATATAAAACAAACAAATGCACACAGATGCATGACAAGGCAATAAGCTGTGATGGGGTGAACTATCGCAGTGCTACTTGTTACAGATGGAGCGGGAAAATATCTAGGAATATTTTCCCGGCTTTAGGCATCTGTCAAGCAGATGAACCGGAGAGGAAGGTTCCATGTTTGCAGTGTTGTGGGCATGTGACAGTTACATGGAGGGCATATTCGGATTCGTCTCGTTTTTCTGATCAACTTTCATGTAGAAAACTTTTTCATCCGAGCTACGGTTTATTTTCTATGATTTTTCAAAGTTTTAAACAATTTTCTAAAATTCTGGAATTATTTTAATTATTTAATTCGAATTTAAACAGTGAAATACTTTTCATACTCAGACTGAGCCAGCCACAGTCAATGACATGTGGGGCCAGTTAAAGCACAGTCACCAGTCAACACTAGCAGTTGACTTGGTCAAACTAACAAGTGGGGCCAGCATGTCATAGACTGAATATCCTAAATAGCAGATTAATCTAATTAATTAACTAATTAGCTAGTGGGACCCACCGTCAGTGTCAGATTAATTATGCAGATTAAGTTTATTTTAAAAACCGGATTAACTAAAACGTGGGGGCCACATGTCAATGACTAGGCTGCCCAGTCAGCACAGTTGACCGGGTCAACCCAGTCAACTGGGCCCGGGGGGACCCACTGTCAGCATCACAGAGGAGGCCACGTGGCGGCCAGGTCAGCAGGCGGCACCGGGGTTGCTCCGGCGAGCCGTCTCGCGGCGGTACTTCGTCGGAGTTGGCCGGAAACGCGGCACAAACGGCCGGTCGATGTGCGGGTGGGTTCGTTCGAAAGCTGGGACTCGCCCGCATCGAACGATGGTGGTGGAGTGGCCAGTGGTGGCCGATATCGACGGCGACGAGCTCTTGAGCGGACACCGGAGCTCGGGCTCGAACGGGCGCTCGGCTATGGCTCGTTTTCGAGCGTTCTAAGCACCTAGGCGGGATCTACGTTGCACCAAGAGCTCGCTAGGGCGGACGGACGAGGCCGTAGGGGCTCGGGAGCGCGGCGCTTGCAGCAATGGCGGCGGGCAGAGCACGGCTACGGCGGCGGCAAGTAGCAGTAGCTAGACGGGCAACGGAGAGAGGGGAGAGATGCGGCGCTGACAGTGGACCTGCAGGGGAGCAAAGCGTGCTCGGGGAAGGCCTGGGGTGGACGAAGAGGCGTCGGTGATCTCCGGTGACCGTGGAGGAAGGAGGAGTCGTGGGGCGCACTGCAGAGGCGAGGAGCTCGAAATGGCGGCACCAGACGGGGTAGCAGACGACGGCGGAGCGTTCTAGCACGGCGGCGAGGTGCAGGGGCGAAGGTGGCCGTGAGAATCATGGGGCAGAGGCCATGGCGGCACTCGGGAGAGGTGAGAGAGCGAGGCAGAGAGAGGGAGAGCGTGTTAGGGTTCGCCGGGGGGAAGCGCACGGGGTTCTTATCCCCCTCCAGATGCCCTATAGCGCCTCGCTGTCGAGTAGGCGAGAGGGGGGGCCGAGGCGCGGTGAGCACCCGTACTGACACGCGGGAAGAGAGAGGCGGGAGGAGGGAGACAGTGGCGGCTCTGTTGGGCTGGGCCTGCACACTGTGCACGGAGGCCCAGCCAATAGTGGCCCTTTTCCTTTTTCTCTTTATTTCTGCTTTCTGTTTTCTTTATTCTTTTCTGTTGCATTTTCTTTTAGCTAGCAAATGTATTTTGTAAAATGTGGGGCTTGGCCACATAATTACATTGCATTATATAGCACCGCCACAAGAAGTTTGGGACTTGTTTGAATTTATTTGAATTTCTCATAAATGAAATGGCATTTTAAATGCTGTTTTGGGTACTGTTTTTTGGATGTTAGGGTAAATTTGGAATTCAAATAATGTTGGTTTTATTTTTATAATTGCTTTGGGATTATTTGCAATATTATGAACTATTTTGCAGGAACTTTTGTGCAACTTCAAATTTCACTTGCAATTTGAATTGATTTCAGTGGTGGAATTTGAAATGAGATTTAAATCCTCTGTGATCAAGCATTGCAAATCAAGGTGACTTAGCATAATCATTAAGGATCACTATAGCTCATTACGTAGGGGTGTTACAATTCTCCTCCTCTAAAGGAAATTCTCATCCCGAGAATTCAGGAGGTAGAAGGGAAAAGGTCGGGGTATTGTTCACGAAGACGATCCTCGCGTTCCCAAGTGGCTTCATCTTCTGAATGATTCGACCACTGAACTTTAAGGAACTTGATTGCCTTCTGACGGGTTCGACGTTCAGCTTTATCAAGAATACGGATCGGATGCTCCTTATAAGACAGGTCATCCTGCAATTCAAGCACTTCATGATCCACTGCTTGGATCGGATCCTTGAAACAGTGGCGGAGTTGCGACACATGGAAAAGATCGTGAACCTGAGAATGGTTCGGTGGTAGTTCCAACTGATATGCCACTTCTCCACGTCTTGCGAGAATATGGAATGGGCCAATGTAGCGAGGAGCTAGCTTGCCCTTGATTCCAAAACGGTGAGTGCCCTTCATCGGAGTAACATGAAGGTATGCTTGTTCGCCAGGTTGATAGACCATTACCTTGTGTTTTACGGTCATAATTGCTCTTCTGATGAGATTGAGCAGTCTTCAAATGTTCCCGAATGATACAGACATGCTCTTAAGCGTGTTGGATAATATCCGGACCGAAGAGTGGCCGTTCCCCAGTTTCTGACCAATTCAGAGGAGTTTGGCAATTACGTCCATAAAGAACTTCAAATGGTGCCATCTTCAGACTACCTTGATAGCTATTGTTGTAAGAGAATTCAGCATACGGAAGAGATTCCTCCCATTTCTTGCCAAAGGAGATGACACATGCGCGAAGCATATCTTCAAGCACTTGGTTGACTCGTTCAACTTGACCCTAGGACTGGGGGTGAAAAGCGGTGCTCAAGGACAGATGAGTTCCCATAGCTTCTTGGAAACTTTCCCATAACCTTGAGGTAAAGAAGCTGCCACGGTCTGAACTGATCTCCAACGGAACACCGTGGAGTGACACAAATCTGGAAACATACAAGTCTGCTAACTGACTAGCAGTGCTTGTCTCCTTGACTGGCAAAAAGTGAGCAACCTTGGAGAATCGGTCAACGATGACAAGAATAGCATCATGACCCTTCTGTGATCTGGGAAATCCAGTAATGAAATCCATTTCAACTTTGTCCCATTTCCATTCGGGAATAGCAAGTGGTTGCAGAGTTCCAGCAGGTCTTTCATGTTCTGCTTTGATGCGACGGCAAACGTCACACTCAGCAACATAGCGAGCAATGCCTCGCTTCATATCAGGCCACCAGTACCGCTGACAAATGTCTTGATACATCTTGATACTACCCAGATGAATAGACAAAGGTGTGTCATGTGCTTCTTACATGACATCCGAGCGCGAGTCCAGATTTTTCTTTCTGGGGACCACTAGGCGGCCTTTGAAGAACAAGGCACCATCATCATCAACAGTGAAGAACGATGAATTTCCTTTGGAGAGATAGTTCTTAATCTTCTCGACTTCAAAGTCATAATTCTGCCTTGTCTTGATGTTGCGTTCAAGATCTGGTTCAACAACCAAGGTATTTAGATATCCTTGAGGAACTATCTCGATGTTCAGCTTTCGAAGCTCTTCATACAGGAGTGGTTGCTGTAGCTGAACCTCAAGTTCACAACAGTAGGATTTACGGCTCAAAGCATCAGCCATTACATTAGCCTTGCCCGGGGTATATACCAACTTGTGACGCCCCCGACTCGACCGTGCACTAATCATACACGCAAATGCGCACGATCAAGCCCAGGGACTCATGGGAAGATATCACAAGACAACTCTAGACATAAAATAAAATAATACAAGCTTTATATTACAAGCCAGGGGCCTCGAGGGCTCGAATACATAAGCTCGAGTTACACAAGCGTCAGCGGAAGCATCAGTATCTGAGTATAGACATAATTAGACAAGGTTGCCTTAAGAAGG
Organism: Elymus sibiricus; assembly: GCA_039707655.1. Classification (NCBI taxonomy): domain Eukaryota; kingdom Viridiplantae; phylum Streptophyta; class Magnoliopsida; order Poales; family Poaceae; genus Elymus; species Elymus sibiricus. The sequence goes on along the minus strand of CM077666.1, from coordinate 127,251,869 downwards.
CTGAGCAAAACAATGACATCTAGATCAAAAAGGCACAGGCCTCCTGCCTGGGAGCCTCCTAAACTACTCCTGGTCGTCAGTCTCCACATAGTAGTAGGCTTCGTCGGGGTAGTTGTAGTCGTCGACGGGATCAGTTGGCTCCGGAACTCCGTCATCTGATCGCATCAATTGGGTATGGGGAAAAGAGGTAGCAAAGCAACCGTGAGTACTCATCCAAAGTACTCGCAAGACTTACATCAGATCTATGCTAAGTATGCATCGGTATCAAATGAGGGGCTGCATCTGTGGACTAGACTGCAGAAATGCCAGAATAGAAGGGAAGGCCTAGCCTACCGAAGGCTAGCATCTTGCAGCGTCTTGCAGCATTAGAAGAGTGCAACTTAGTAGCATAACATAAAGTAATAGTAATAGTAGCACTGCCCAGAGATCCTTCCTCGACTCCCTGCGAGAAAACGATCCCGGAGCTATCAAATTATTAATTAACACAAGTATCCAGTTCAAGTTGTAGTAGATCGGGATACAACACTGAGCGTCCTGTTACCGTGGACACGACTATTCGAATAGATAACTTCCCTGCAGGGGTGCACTACTGTTACCCAACACGCTCGATTAACTCTGGCTAGACACACTTTTTTGGGTCATGCCCGGCCTCGGCTGATCGACATGACGTAGTCCTACCTAGGCTTGGCAGAGAGGTCCCCGCCGGTCTAAATCCTAAGTGCTCAGGGGTCTTGGGCCCATCGCCCTTTGCACTCTGGGTCGTTGTGTGCAGGGTGGATACCAGCGCCACCGCTCTCCTGGATGGCATGTTCCGACCCGGCCACAATGCTGAACTGGACATCTGACAGAGCTTTCGGCTGATACATACGGCGCCAAGGGCCCCATTAAACCATTATCCCGCATGGTTGTAGTGCGTATAGGCCAGTGGCCAACTCAGATCAAATACCCAAATCTGTTAGTGATTTATTAGGAGCTCGCGGAGACGACCAATGCCTCGGCCGCTCCGACTAGGTATCTCGTGGACCACGACCAGTGACTAGGCCCACCTCTCTCCTAGGTAGTCTCCACCTGCCCTGTCGCTCCGACTACAGTGTAAGTTCCGTGTCGGCTGTCGGGACATGTCCCGAGCTACCACCACATCCTGGGTGGTACCGCTAACAGCCAGCCGCCACAGGACTCTCTCGCGGGTACCCTTGGGGTCGACCCGACTTCAACATTATCTCACGGGTGCTCTTGGAGCCGACCCATCTTTACAAACTGTCTGAGGTGAAGCTCAAAGTACCAGTGTGTCCATAACATCGTGGGGAATCCGAGGAATCACCCTCGATGGATTCCCACCCGATGTAATTGTCAATGTGAACTTGGAGTAATCACCCTCGATGGGTTCACACTTGAGGGGTTGCACGACACAGGCCTCATCGGAGGTTGTGAAAGAGGAATCACCCTCGGCAACCCACAACCGACAGGCTACGCTACAGAGATATCATCAGGAGTGAGGTAGGAGGTATCACCCTCGGCACTCGATAGTAGCTCTGTAGAGTCGTACAACTAAGGGGGTGTGCGGTGCTGTGTTCGGTCTCTGTACATCGATCACACTGATTGAGTCATCCGGTAGCAAGCAGGGCAACACGGACAAGGGTGTGGGGCCACTGATGGATCGCTAACCAACCTATACTAAGTATTTAGGATAGCAAGTAAGGTATCAACAGCAGTTACAAAATCAGGCTATGCATCAGAATAGGAGCAATCAAATACGGTAGCAAATTCTAATGCAAGCACGGGGAAGAAGGAATAGGTGATATAGGAATGATCAAGGGGGTTTGCTTGCCTGGAAGCTTTGTTGAAAGGGAAGAAGGGTCGTCGACGACGTAGTCGTACTCAGGAGTAGCGTCAGTCTCGGGTCTACCGGAGAGAAGAGGGGGAAGAAACAATAAATATAAAGCAAACAAATGCACAGAGATGCATGACAAGGCAATAAGCTGTGATGGGGTGAACTATCGCAGTGCTACTTGTTACAGATGGAGCGGGAAAATATCTGGGAATATTTTCCCGGCTTTAGGCATCTGTCAGACAAATGAACCGGAGGGGAAGGTTCCATGTTTGCAGTGTTGTGGGCATGTGACAGTTACATGGAGGGCATATTCGGATTCGTCTCGTTTTTCTGATCAACTTTCATGTAGAAAACTTTTTCATTCGAGCTACGGCTTATTTTCTATGATTTTTCAAAGTTTTAAACAATTTTCTGAAATTCTGGAATTATTTTAATTATTAAATTCGAATTTAAATAGTGAAATACTTTTTATACTTAGACTGAGCCAGCCACAGTCAATGACATGTGGGGCCAGTCAAAGCACAGTTAGCAGTCAACACTGGCAGTTGATTTGGTCAAACTAACAAGTGGGGCCAGCATGTCATAGACTGAATATCCTAAACAGCAGATTAATCTAATTAATTAACTAATTAGCTAGTGGGACCCACTGTCAGTGTCAGATTAATTAAGCACATTATGTTTATTTTAAAAACCGGATTAACTAAAACGTGGGGGCCACATGTCAGTGACTGGGCTGCCCAGTCAGCATAGTTGACCGGGTCAACCCAGTCAACTGGGCCCGGGGGGACCCACTGTCAGCGTCACAGAGGAGGCCACGTGGCGGCCAGGTCAACAGGCGGCGCCGGGGTTGCTCCGGCGAGCCGTCTCGCGGTGGTACTTCATCGGAGTTGGCCGGAAACGCGGCACAGACGGCCGTTCGATGTGCAGGTGGGTTCATTCGAAAGCTGGGACTCGCCCGCGTCAAACGGTGGTGGTGGAGTGGCCAGTGGTGGCCGATATCGACGGCGGCGAGCTCTTGAGCGGACGCCGGAGCTCGGGCTCGAACAGGCGCTCGGCTACGGCTCGTTTTCGAGTGTTCTAAGCAGCTAGGCGGGATCTACGGCGCACCAGGAGCTCGCTAGGGCGGAAGGACGAGACCATAGGGGCTCGGGAGCGCGGCGCTTGCAGCAATGGCGGCGGGCAGAGCATGGTTACGGCGGCGGCCAGCAGCAGTAGCTAGACGGGCAGCGGAGAGAGGGAAGAGATGCGATGCTCACAGTGGACCTGCAGGGGTGCAAAGCGTGCTCGGGGAAGGCCTGGGGTGGACGGAGCGGCGTCGGCGATCTCCGGCAACCGTGGAGGAAGGAGGAGTCGTGGGGCTCGCTGCAGAGGCGAGGAGCTTTAAATGGCAGCACCAGACGGGGTAGCAGACTACGGCGGAGCATTCTGGCACGACGGCGAGGCGCAGGGGCGAAGGTGGCCGCGAGAATCTCGGGGCAGAGGCCATGGCGGCGCTCGGGAGAGGTGTTAGAGCGAGGCAGAGAGACGGAGAGCGGGTTAGGGTTCGCCAGGGGGAAGCCCACGGGGTCCTTATCCTCCTCCAGAAGCCCTGTAGCGCCTCGCTGTCGATCAGGCGAGAGGGGGGGCCAAGGCGCGGCGAGCACGTGTGCGGACACGGGGGAAGAGAGAGGCGGGAGGAGGGAGACGGTGGCGACTCTGTTGGGCTGGGCCTGCACACTGTGCACTAAGGCCTAGCCAACACTGGCCCTTTTCCTTTTTCTCCTTATTTCTGCTTTCTGTTTTCTTTATTCTTTTCTGTTGCATTTTCTTTTAGCTAGCAAATGTATTTTGTAAAATGTGGGGCTTGGCCACATAATTACATTGCATTATATAGCACTGCCACAAAAAGTTTGGGACTTGTTTGAATTTATTTGAATTTCTCATAAATGAAATGGCATTTAAAATGTTGTTTTGGGTACTGTTTTTTGGATGTTAGGGTAAATTTGGAATTCAAATAATGTTGGTTTTATTTTTATAATTGCTTTGGGATTATTTGCAATATTATGAACTATTTTGCAGCAACTTTTGTGCAACTTCAAATTTCACTTGCAATTTGAATTGATTTCAGTGGTGGAATTTGAAATGAGATTTAAATCCTCTGTGATCAAGCATTGCAAATCATGGTGACTTAGCATAATCATTAAGGATCACTGTATCTCATTACATAGGGGTGTTACATCGTCGACAAGACAAATTCGGCAATGCTTGTGAGGATGACCGAGTGTTAGAATGCGAGATTCGCTAAACCATATACAAGTTAATGATTTGGGTGCAGAATGGATTGATCACCATGCCGACTTACTCTCATTATTCGCCTTTGCTATGGGGGATGGTAAATCTTGAGTGATTTACCTATAGTAGAGAGACGACGATGTGTGAAGCCTAAACCTTAGAATGGTATGACATTTGACCCTTGTACAAGGCAGATGTTCCCATCCGTAGGTTATACGGTGAGGATGAAACCCAGACCCGTTTTCTACAGGAACCCATGTCGAATTATTTGATGACCTCCATGAGAATATAGATAGTTGTTTAGTATTGGCGCAACACCTGTCAGCCAAGAAGATTTAGCATATGGGAGAACATTCTTTTGGAAAAGGACTCAAGATCTCGAGGAAACATTATGCATGTACCCGAAAAGCATCAATGACGGTGTTATTCAAGATATGTGAGAAGCCCAATGGTGTCAACACTAAGTCGGTAGTTCCAACTGATATGCCACTTCTCCACGTCTTGCGAGAATATGGAATGGGCCAATGTAGCGAGGAGCTAGCTTGCCCTTGATTCCGAAACGGTGAGTGCCCTTCATCGGAGTAACATGAAGGTATGCTTGTTCGCCAGGTTGATAGACCATTACCTTGTGTTTTACGGTCATAATTGCTCTTCTGATGAGATTGAGCAGTCTTCAAATGTTCCCGAACGATACAGACATGCTCTTAAGCGTGTTGGATAATATCCGGACCGAAGAGTGGCCGTTCCACAGTTTCTGACCAATTCAGAGGAGTTTGGCAATTACGTCCTTGGAGGATCAATGGATTTTTTTTTGGAGACCCCCGAACCTAACCTTTTCTTTCTAGCCTCTTCGAATCTCGAGGGCAAGATTCATTTTAAGGGTGGTAGGTTTGTAACATTCCAAAATTTAGAATTTTAGGATGTTACACAATACATGAGCGCAAGCCATGGATATAGCACTATGGGTGGAATAGAATATGATGGTAGAGATCAATAAGGGAAAGTCAAAAATAAGAAGATAGTCTCACATCGACGCGGCTAATCAACGGGCTATAGAGATGCCCATCAATTGATGTCAATGCAAGGAGTAGGGATTGCCATGCAATGGATGCACTAAGAGCAATAAGTGTATGAAAGGTCGAAATAAAAACTAAGTGGGTGTGCAGCTCATGAAGACCTCGGGCATTTGAGGAAGCCCATCATCGGAATATACAAGCCAAGTTCTATAATGAAAAATTCCCACTAGTATATGAAAGTGACAACATAGGAGACTCTCTATATGAGAAACATGGTGCTATTTTGAAGCACAAGTGTGGAAAAGGATAGTAACATTGCCCCTTCTCTCTTTTTCTCTCATGTTTTCTCTCTTTTTTTTCTTGCGCTCTTTTTGGCCTCTTTTTTTTCTTTTTTTCTTTTTATTTTATTTATTTTTCGCCCGGAGCCTCATCCCAACTTGTGGAGGAATCATAGCCTCCATCATCCTTTCCTCACTGGTCTCAGCTTGGGGGAGTTGATACGTCCATTTTGCATCATGTTTTACTACTGTTATTTATTATGTTTTTAATCATTATTTCACTTTATGATACAATTCTTATGCCTTTTCTCTCTTATTTTGCAAGTTTCACATGAAGAGGGAGATTGCCGGCAGCTGGAATTCTGGACCGGAAAGGGGTGAAATAGAGATACCTATTCTGCACATCTCCAAATGACCTAAAAATTTACGGAGAATTGTTTTGGAATATATAAAAAAATATTGGCAAAGGAATCAACATCAGGGGACCCACCAGGCCCCCTGAGCTTGTGGGGCCCCTGGCAGGCCTCTGGTCCCCATCTTCCACTATATGATGTCATTTACCCTAGAAAAAATCAGAAGAAGACTTTCGGGACGAAGCGCCACCGTCTCGTGGCGGAACCTGGGTAGGAGCACTTTTGCTCTCTGGCGGAGCGATTCCACCGGGGATACTTCCCTCCGGGAGGGGGAAATCGAAGCCATCGACATCACCAACGATCCTCTCATCGTGGGAGGACCAATCTTCATCAACATCTTCACCAGCACCATCTCATCTCAAACCCTAGTTCATCTCTTGTATTCAATCTTTGTCTCAAAATCTTAGATTGGTACATGTGGGTTGCTAGTAGTGTTGATTACTCTCTGTAGTTGATGCTAGTTGGTTTATTTGGTGAAAGATTATATGTTCAGATCCTTAATGATATTGAATACCCCTCTGATCTTGAACATGAATATGATTTGTGAGTAGTTACTTTTGTTCTTGAGGACATGGGAGAAGTCTTGTTATAAGTAATCATGTGAATTTGGTATTCGTTCGATATTTTGATGATATGTATGTTGTTGCTTCCTTTAGTGGTGTCATGTGAACGTCGACTACATGACACTTCACCATCTTTGGGCCTAAGGGAAGGCATTGTGGAGTAGTAATTAGATGATGGGTTGCTACAGTGATAGAAGCTTAAACCCTAGTTTATGCGCTATTCCGTAAGGGGCTGATTTGGATCCATATGTTTCATGCTATGGTTAGATTTATCTTAATTCTTCTTTAGTAGTTGCGGATGCTTGCGTGAGGGGTTAATCATAAGTGGGAGGCTTGTTCAAGTAAGAATAGCACCCAAGCACCGGTCCACCCACATATCAAATTATCAAAGTAGCAAACGCGAATCAAACAAACATGATGAAAGTGACTAGATGAAATTCCCATGTGTCCTCGAGAACGTGTTGCCTATTATAAGAAATCGTTTCGGCTTGTCCTTTGTTACAAAAAGGATTGGGCCACCTTGCTGCACCTTTGTTACCGTTACTACTTGTTACTTGTTACGAATTATCTTGCTATCAAATTATCTGTTACCTACAATTTCAGTGCTTGCAGAGAATACCTTGCTGAAAACCGCTTGTCATTTCCTTCTGCTCCTCGTTGGGTTTGACACTCTTACTTATCGAAAGGACTACGATTGATCCCCTATACTTGTGGGTCATCATGTACCGGCAAAGTTTGCGCCAACTCTCGAGGTGAGAAAGGGCAAGGCACGGTACCGAAGAGGATAGCAAATTATTGAAAGATAGGAGTGCGTATAATCCATGGACTCACATTAGTCATAAAGAATTCACATACTTATTGCAAATGTCTACTTAGCCCTCAAAGCAAAGCACTAACCGCATGCCCCTAGGAGGGAGGTTGGTAGGAGCTAACCATCGCGCGCTCCCGATTATAACAGCACTCAAGGATTTCATTTCAGACCTATAAATGCTCCAACTTCCTCGCCATGCCACACCTAATATTTAGGTGAATATGTCATAACAAACTTTAATACCGATATTTCTACTAACCAATGATCATGAACCTATATCCATTCATATTACGACATTAATAAAATTAACCATGCACTTCATTCTTAGTGATCTACACGAAGGTTTTTATTATATCACCCTTGGATACCTTATCATATCAGGACCATTCTTTTAACATGTGCAAAATGCCATTACTATTTATTAGACTCTCAAAAATATATAAGTGAAGCATGAGAGTGCAACTATTTCTTTAAAATATAACCACCGTCGTGCTCTAAAAGATATAAGTGAAGCACTAGAGCAACTACCTAGATCAAAATATATATAAGTGAAGCACATAGGGTATTCTAACAAATCACGAATAATGTGTGTCCCTCTCAAAAAGGTATGTTCAGGAAAGATGATTGTGGCAAACTAAAAAGCAAACAAAGAAAATAAAACTATAGCACAAGACGCTCCAAGCAAAACACATATCATGTGATGAATAAAAATATAGCTCCAAGTGAGTTACCGATATATTGTAGACGAAAGAGGGGATGCCATCCGGGGCATCCAAAAGCTTAGACGCTTGGGTCTTCCTTGAATATTACCTTGGGGTGCCTTGGGCATCCCCAAGCTTAGGCTCTTGCCTCTCCTTATTCTTTTATCCATCATGATCTCACCCAAAACTTGAAAAGTTCAGCACACAAAACTCAACAGAAACTTCATGAGATCCGTTAGTATAATAATAAAATCATAAACTCTAATTACTGTTGTAAATTGATTCATATTAAATATTGGCATAATACTACTATAGTCCAACTTCTCCATGAATTATACCCCCCGATACAATCCATAGATTCATCAAAATAAGCAAACTATGCAACTAAAACAGAATATGTCTAAAACAGAACAGTCTGTAAAGATCTGAATTAAAGTCATGCTTCTATAACTCCAAAAACTCTGACAACTTAGGACAACTTAGGAAATTCATATTCCAATACTGTTTAAATAATTCAGAATTTATTGACATTCCAGCAAAAAAATCCAGCATTGGACGCAAAAGTTTATGTTTTCAAACAGCATCAATAATACTATCATCCAAATCATACCAAAGGCATTACTTGGCACAAACAATAATTAAAAGATTAAAAACACAATCATAACAGTAGCTACAATTGTGTAAACACGCAAAACAGAAAACAAAGCAAAATTTAAGATACATATTGGGTTGCCTCCCAACAAGCTCTTTCTTTATAGCCATTAAAATAAGCTTGAGATTTCAATGATGCTCATATGAAAGATAATAATTGAAACACAAAGAGAGCACCATATTACATGCAATTAACACATTAAACCTAACCCTCTTCCTATGCATAGGTATTTTATAGGAAAACAAATTATCAAGACAAGCAATATCTAGCATATGCAAATCGGAAGAATGAAGCATTAATAATTCCAACACAAGGAGAGATAATCTAGTGACATGAAAATTTCTACAATCATGTTTTCCTCTCTCATAATAATTGCATATAGGATAATATTCAAATTCAACAATACAGCCATCATATAAAATATTCTCTTCATGATCCTTATGCATTAAAGTTTTATAATCTTCCAAGATAATGGGATTAACATCAACTAAAGTCATGACCTCTCCAAACCCACTTTTATCCAAAAATTCATAAGATTGATAATTCTCCAAAGTAGTGGGATCATTATTACCTAAAGTTGATGCTCTTCCAAACCCACTTTTAATAGTATTGCAAATTTTATTATCAATAACATATTCATCATGAGGCTTAAATAAGTTTTCAAGATCATAAGAAGCATTATCACCCCAATCATGATCATTGCAATAAGTAGTGGACATGACAAAATTATCACCCCCAAGCTTGTAGTTTTGCATAACATTAGCACAATTGACATTAATATAATTGATAATAACATCATTGCAATCATGCTTTTCATTCAAGGAGCTATCATGAATCACTTTATAAATTTCTTCTTTTAACACTTCATCACAATTTTCAGATTCATGATTTTCAAGCAAAACTTCATAAAGATAATCTATTGCACTCAACTCTAGCAATTAGTTCATCATAATGTGATTTTTTGAAAAGATTAGCAAGTGGATGGGGATCCATATCAATAGTTCTTTAGCAAGCAAAGATGCAAGCAAATAGGAAGCACATGGCAACACAAGCAAACACAACACAAACGATATTTTTGGTATTTTTTTAGACAAGTGGAGGGAGATGAAAACGAGAGGAAAATGCAAATAAAAAGGAAAATGAAAATAAGAGCAAGTAGATGATAGTTTATGCGAAGGTACTTGATAGGTTTTGGTGATGTCTCCCCGGCAACGGCACCAGAAATTCTTCCTGCTACTTGTGAGCTGCGTTGGGATTTCCTCGAAGAGGAGAGGATGATGCAGTACAGTAGAGATAAGTATTTCCCTCAGTTAAGAACCAAGGTTATCAATAAGAAGGAGAACCAAGCAAAACCTCATTAGCAGCACCTGCACACACAAAAGCCAATACATGCACCCAACGCAAACAAGGGGGTTGTCAATCCCCTTGGCGGTTAATTGCAAGGATCAAATCTCGTAGTGATAGATAAATAGATAAAGTAAATTGCAAAATAAAATAAAAGTAAATAAATTGCAGCAAGGTATTTTTAGGATTTTTGTTTATATAATAATGATAAATGACCCGGGGGCCATAGTTTTCACTAGAGGCTTCTCTCTTGAAGACATAGCATACGGTGGGCAAACAAATTACTGTTGGGCAATTGATAGAAAAGCGCATAGTTATGACAATATTCAAGGCAATGATCATGTATATAGGCATCACGTCCGAGACAAGTAGACCGACTCCTGCCTGCATCTACTACTATTACTCCACTCATCGATCGCTTTCCAGCATGCATCTAGAGTATTAAGTATAAAACAGAGTAACGCCTTAAGCAAGATGACATGATGTAGACAAAGTAAACTCAAGCAATATGAATAAACCCCATTGTTTTATCCTTAATGGCAACAATACAAATACGTGTCTTGTCCCTTTCTGTCACTGGGATATAGAACATCGCAAGATTGAACCCATCACAAAGCACCTCTCCCATTGCAAGATAAATCAATCTAGTTGGCCAAACAAAACGGATAGATCAGAGAGAAATACAAAGCTATAACAATCATGCATAAAAGAGTTCAGAGAAGACTCAATTAATATTCATAAATATTCAGATCAGAAACCCACAATTCATCGGATCCTAACAAACGCACCGCAAAAGAAGATTACATCAGATAGAACTCCAAGAACATCAAGGAGAACATTGTATTGAAGATCAAAGAGAGAGAACAAGTCATCTAGCTACTAACTACGGACCCGTAGGTCGGTGGTAAACTACTCACACATCATTGGAGGGGCAGCATGGTTGATGTAGAAGCGCTCCGTGATCGATTCCCCCTCCGACAGAGTGTTGGAAAAGGCCTCCAGATGGGATCGCGGAAGAACAGAAGCTCGTGGCGGCGGAAAGTTTTCTCGTGTGGCTCTCTGTTGGTTTCCCAATATTTGAGAAATTATAGAAGTGGAATTAGGTCAAAAGGAGCCATGAGGGGCCCACAAGGCCTTAGGGTGCGCCTCCCTGGGGCCGCCTTGTGGTCTCCTCGTGAGGCTTCTGGCATCCTCCCGAAGCTTCCGGGGTCTCTTTTGTCCAGAAAAAAATCGTCAAAAAGTTTTGTGGCATTTGGACTTCGTTTGGTACAGATTTCCTGAAAAACCAAAAACAAGCAGAAATCGGCAACTGGCACTGGGCACTAGGTTAATAGGTTAGTCCCAAAAATGATATATAATTGCATATAAAACATCCAAGATTGATACTATAATAGCATGGAACAATCAAAAATTATAGATACGTTGGAGACATATCACGCGTTGCCTTGGGCGGAACAGATCCCGTAAACTTTTGTGGTACGAGTTTACGGGATCTGTACTGCCCGAGGTCGCGCGGTACTGCAAACTATTTTTTAGGGTTTTAGGCAAATTTATGATTTTGAGCAACATGAATCTTAGTACAAAAACAATATAAATCAAACTTACTAATGTTTTAGCATCATATAATACAATAATCATCTCAATTACAAAAGATATTCAAATCTGAATAATTGAAACAATAATGAATGGTCCAGATTGAAAAGAATGGTTCAAATCACACATGAATACAAATAAGATTAAATAAATAAAATGGGAGTCAACCTCCCATATAGTTGCCACTGGTGCTCAATGAGATCATCGCGGAGCTGAGTGCGGGTGTGGCATTGTCCTTAGTCTGCCAATAGGTCTCCAGAAATGCAAGTATCCAATCCGGGTTCCTGGCAGGCTTGACAGCTACCAATATTGTCATGGAAAAATTCTAAGTTTAAATCCCTCTCATCCTCGATAATTATGTTGTGTAGAATTACACGTGCAGTCATGATATTTGAGAGGGATTTCTTATCCCAGAAGCGAGCAGGACCACAAACAATGGTAAACTAAGCTAGCAACACACCAAATGTCGTCTCAAGATCCTTTCGGCATGCTTCTTGTGCTTGGGCAAAAATAGTTTGCTTCTTGACTTTTAGCTTACTGATGGTTTTCATAAATGTTGACCACGAAGGATAGATACCGTCAGCAAGATAATACCCAATGGTATAGTCATGTCCATTGAAGGTGTAGTTGCAAGTTGGAGCATCTACACTAGCAAGCCGAGAAAAAGATGTGATCTCTGCAATACCTTGATATCATTGAATGAACCCGACAAACCAAAAAAGCAATGCCAAATCCACAAGTCGTGCGAAGCCATGGCTTCGAGCACAATAGTGGGATCATGATGATCGTTGGTGTACTACCAGTGCCAAGCCATAGGGCAGTTCTTCCACCTCCAATGCATGCAATCCACACTCCCAAGCATGCCTGGACATCCTCTCAGTTCATTTATCGCCATCAACTTCTTTGTGCCCTCCTCATTGAGAGCTCGGAGATACTCGGAACCAAAAACCTGGATCAAAACCTTGGCAAATACCCACACACATTTGAGCGTGGTGACTTCTCCAATACGAAGATACTTATCTGTGTAGCCAGCTGGAATGTCATATGCTATACAACTCATTGCCGCTGATATCTTTTGGTATGACCTAAACCCAAGCAAACTAGCAGCATTCCTTCGGCGAGTGACAAAACGACAAGTTTGCTCGCAAGCTTCCACATTGCGAACAAAAAGAGATTTGTGCATTCGATAACGCCTATGGAAGAGGTGAGCCGAATAGGTCGGTACCTCGGCAAAGTAATCTTTCATGAGCAAGGAATGGCCGAGAGCTCGGTTTCGCAGAATGCAAAATATGGCCAACTGTCGTCCTTGATGATTTCTCATTTTGCCGGCCTCAAATTCTTGGACGAGTTACAACAAGACCAGGTGCTCGACATCATCGTCAAAAAGCAGATCCTCTATGTCGGAATCATCCGACTCCGACAATGACCACATTCCAATTAATATCCATCTAAAAAAATCTACAATTCAATCTTCATATCTCCCGTGTCCTAAAATTAAAACCAACGGCCGCAAGAAAAATTACCTTTGGCCACGAGAGCGGAGCTGCTTCTTCCCCATCGACGGTCCATAGAAAATCCGCAACCCCTACTTCTCCATGATTGCACGGCCCCAAATCCGTGGCGCCGACAGGTGCAGCGGCAGCGAGCACGAAGCCGCGGTCAAGCATGCCCGGAACACCCACTTGTAGCTGCAATGGGACGTCACGCAGAGCTCCGCGATGGGTCCATGGCGGCAGCGGTGGCCACGCTGACTGCTACCTGTGTTGGTAATTCCCCGAATAGGAGAGGATGATGTAGTACAGTAGAGATAAGTATTTCCCTCAGTTAAGAACCAAGGTATTCAATCCAGTAGGAGAACCATGACAAAATCCAGAGAACAGCACCTACACACACAAAAGCAAACACTTGCACCCAACGCGAATAAGAGGGTTGTCAATCCCCTTAGCGGTTACTTGCAAGGATTAAGTCTGATAGAGATAAATTGATAAAGTAAATTACTAAACTAAATAAAAGTAAATATATTGCAGCAAGGTATTTTTGGTTTTTTATATATGATTAAATAGACCTGGGGGCATAGTTTTCACTAGAGACTTCTCTCTCGAACAAATAGCATACGGTGGGTAAACAAATTACTGTTGGGCAATTGATAGAAAAGCGAATAATTATGACAGATTCATGGCAATGATCATGTATATAGGCATCACGTCCGAGACAAATAGACCGACTCCTGCCTGCATCTATTACTATTACTCCACTCATCGACCGCTATCCAGCACGCATCTAGAGTATTAAGTTAATAAAAACAAAGTACCGCCTTAAGCAAGATGACATGATGTAGAGAAGCAAATTCAAGCAATATGAATAAACCCCATATTTTTATCCTTAATGGCAACAATACAAATACGTGTCATGTCTCTTTCTGTCACTGGGATTGAGCACCGCAAGATTGAACCCATCACCAAGCACCTCTCCCATTGCAAGATAAACCAATCTAGTTGGCCAAACCAAATCGATAGATCGGAGAGAAATACAAAGCTATAATAATCGCGCATAAAAGTGTGCAGCAAAGACTCAAATATTTCTCATGAATAATCTGATCATAAACTCACAATTCGTCGGATCACAACAAATACACCGCAAAAGAAGATTACATCGGATAGAACTCCAAGAACATCGAGGAGAACTTTGTATTGAAGATCAAAGTGAGAGAAGAAGTCATCTAGCTACTAGCTATGGACCCGTAGGTCGGTGGTAAACTACTCACACATCATCGGTAGGGCAGCAAGGTTGATGTAGAAGCCCTCTGTGATCGATTCCCCCTCCGACAGATTACCGGAGAAGGCCTCCAGATGGGATCGCGGAAGAATAGAGGCTGGTGTTTCTGGAATATTTGAGAATTTATAGTGGAAGAATTAAGTCAGGGGGAGCCACGAGGGGCCCACAAGCCTGGGGGGCACGGCCACCCCCCTGGGGCGCACCCCCTGAGCTTGTTGCTCCCTCGTAACTCCTCTGGTCTTCTCCTGAAGCTTCGTGGGTCTCTTCTGGTCCAGAAAAAGTTAATCCAAAGTTTTTTTTTCTCGTTTGGACACTTTTTGATAATGATTTTCTGAAAAGACAAAAACAAGCAAAAAACCAGCAACTGGCACTGGGCTCTGAGTTAATAGGTTAGTCCCAAAAAATGATATATAATTGCATAAAGTTGCATATAAAACATCCAAGATTGATACTATAATAGCATGGAACAATCAAAAATTATAGATACGTTGGAGACGTATCAAGCATCCCCAAGCTTAATTACTGCTCGTCCTCGAGTAGGTAAATGATAAAAACAGAATTTTTGATGTGGAATGCTACCTAACATGTTTCATCATGTAATCTCTTTTACGGTATGAATATTATGATCCAAATGATTCAAAGCAATAGTCTATAATTTGATATAAAGACATCAATACTCAGGCATACTAACAAACAATCATGCCTTTCAAAATAACGATGCTAAAATATGTTATCCCTACAAAATCATATAATCCTGTCATGCTCCATCTTCTTCACACAAAGTATTTATCATGCACTACCCCGATGACAAGCCGAGCAATTGGTTCATACTTTTTCACGCGCTTCAGCTTGTTCAACCCCCATGCAATACATGAGCGCAAGCCATGGATATAGCACTATGGGTGGAATAGAATATGATGATAGAGATAATAAGGGGAAGTCAAAAAGAAGAAGATAATCTCACATCAACACGGCTAATCAATGGGCTATGGAGATGGCCATCAATTGATGTTAATGCGAGGAGTAGGGATTGCCCTACAACGGATGCACTAAGAGCTATAAGTGTATGAAAGCTCAACAATGAAAACTAAGTGGGTGTGCATCCAACTTGCTTGCTCATGAAGACCTTGGGCATTTGAGGAAGCCCATCATCGGAATATACAAGCCAAGTTCTATAATGAAAAATTCCCACTAGTATATGAAAGTGATAACATAGGAGACTCTCTTTATGAAAAACATGGTGCTACTTTGAAGCACGAGTGTGGAAAAAGAGGATAGTAACATTGTCCCTTCTCTCTTATTCTCTCTTTTTTTTGTGGGCTTTTTTGGCCTCTCTTTTTTAAAAAAAAATTCGTCCGGAGCCTCATCCTGACTTGTGGGGGAATCATAGCCTCCATCATCCTTTCATCACTGGGACAATGCTGTAATAATGATGATCATCACACTTTTATTTACTTACAACTCAATATTACAACTCGATACTTAGAACAAATATGACTCTATATGAATGCCTCTGGCGGTGTACCAGGATGTGCAATGATCTAGCGTAACATGTATAAAAAATGATGAACGGTGGCTGAGCCACAAATACTATGTTAGCTATATGATCATGCAAAGCAATATGACAATGATGATGTGTGTCATATAAAAAGAACGGTGGAAGTTGCATGGAAATATATCTCGGAATGGCTATGGAAATGCCATGATAGGTAGTTATGGTGGCTGTTTTGAGGAAGATATAAAGAGGCTTATGTGTGATAGAGCGTATCATATCACGGGTTTTGGATGCACCGGCGAAGTTTGCACCAACTCTCGATGTGAGAAAGGGCAATGCACAGTACCGGAGAGGCTAGCAAATTGCGGAAAGGTGAGAGTGCGTATAATCCATGGACTCACATTAGTCATAAAGAACTCACATACTTATTGCGAAAGTTTATTAGCCCTCGAAGCAAAGTACTACTATGCATGCCCCTAGGGGGATAGATTGGTAGGAAAAGACCATCGCTCGTCCCCAACTGCCACTCATAAGGTAGACAATCAATAATAAATCATGCTCCAATTTCATGGCATAACGACAGATCATACGTGCATGCTTCGGGAATCACTAACCTTAACACAATTATTCTTACTAAACCACAATCATCTACTAGTACCTCCCCCATATTACCATCTCAATATCGCAAAACTATTGCAAGGAATCAAGTTTATCATATTCAGTGATTTACATGAAAGTTTTTATTATATCCCTCTTGAATACCTATCATATCAAGACCAAATTCATAACATGTGCATATTGCCATTGCCATTTATTAGACTCTCAAAAAGATATAAGTGAAGCATGAGAGTGCAACTATTTCTTTAAAATATAACCACCGCCGTGCTTTAAAAGATATAAGTGAAGCACTAGAGCAACTGCCTAGCTCAAAAGATATAAGTGAAGCACACAGAGTATTCTAACAAATTGCGAATAATGTGTGTCCCTCTCAAAAAGGTGTGTTCAGAAATGATGATTGTGACAAACTAACAAGCAAACAAAAGCAAACAAACTATATCACAAGACGCTCCAAGTAAAACACATATCATGTGATGAATAAAAAATATAGCTCCAAGTGAGTTACCGATAGATTGTAGACGAAAGAGGGGATGCCATCCGGGGCATCCCCAAGCTTAGACGCTTGAGTCTTCCTTGAATATTACCTTGGGGTACCTTGGCCATCCCCAATCTTAGGCTCTTGCCTCTCCTTATTCCTTTATCCATCGTAGTCTCACCCAAAACTTGAAAACTTCAGCACACAAAACTCAACAGAAACCTCGTGAGATCCGCTAGTATAACATAAAAATCTTTAACTCTAAGTGTTGTAGTAAATTGATTCATATTTAATATTCGCATAATGCTACTGTACTCCAACTTTTCCATGACTCATACCCCCCGATACGATCCATAGATACATCAAAATAAGCAAACTATGCAACAAAAACAGAATCTATCTAAAACAGAACAGTCTATAAAGATCTGAATTATGGTCATACTTCTGTAACTCCAAAAATACTGAAAACTTAGGACAACGTGGGCAATTCATATTTAAATACTGTGTAAAAAATTCAGCAATTATTGACATTCCAGCGAAAAACTAAAATTCTTGCACTGGACGCAAAAGTTTCTGTTTTCAAATAGCATCTATCATACTATATTCGAAATCATCCCAAAGGCATTACTTGGCACAAAAACTAATTTAAACATAAAACACAATCATAACAGAGGCTATAATCATGTAATCACACAAAAACAGAAAGTAAAAACAAAAATTATTTTATTCATTGGGTTGCCTCCCAACAAGCGCTATTGTTTTATGCCCCTAGCTAGGCATCATGCATAGTTTCAAGTGTTGGCATCCTTAGTCTTAGCCAATTTAGTGATATGCTCTTCGGAAGGTTTTTCAAAAACAATATGGAACACCACATCAATCAAAATTTTAGGGTCATCAAGGCTACTTTCTTCAAAGCCTTCTTGGTTCCCTTTTATAATCCAAGCATACTTCCGATTAGTATTATTAAAAACTTGTTGGATAATATTGAAGGTAGCAACTTCCTTCATAGTGTTCTCATCAAAAGCACGTTGATTATGGTAAACATGCATCAACATGTATTCCTCATCATATAAACTTTCATCTATTACCGGTTTTTCCTTGCTCATGTTATAAAAGTCAAAAAAAATCCTAGCTTCTCGCACTATGTAATCAAATTCATTCATCAAGATGATACTAGCTATCTTTTTAGCCTTAGGGTTTTTTATAACCGGTAACTCATAGAACAACCATTGCAAGGTAGGGTGAGTGCGCATAAATCTTCTCTCAAGTTTAAGAACAAGAGCTGAAATAGCATCTCCTTAATTATTGGTTCTCTTAAGAATAGGAGTGTCATTGCAAACCAAAGATCTGGTACAATTAAAGAACTCTTGGACAATATTTTTCCCTATAATATTTCCACTTCCCACTACAAAAAATTTTGTATCTAAATTTGAGGGAATTTCTAT
The DNA here is from genome assembly GCA_039707655.1 of Elymus sibiricus. Taxonomy (NCBI): domain Eukaryota; kingdom Viridiplantae; phylum Streptophyta; class Magnoliopsida; order Poales; family Poaceae; genus Elymus; species Elymus sibiricus. The sequence goes on along the minus strand of CM077666.1, from coordinate 127,233,588 downwards.
TTTTGGGGTCTCACCATCCCCACCTTTTTCAATAACAAAGTCAGACATGATAGCAACTTCAAGCAAGCAAACGAGCGAACAAGCAAACAAAAATATTTTTGTGTTTTTGTAAAAAAAAAATAGAAGTGAGGGAGATAAAAACAAGAGGCAAAGGCAAATAAAATAAATGCAAGTGATTGATAGTTTGTGTGAAGGTACTTGATAAATTTTGGTGATGTCTCCCCGGCAACGCCGCCAGAAATTCTTCCTGCTACTTGTGAGCTGCGTTGGTAATTCCCCGAAGAGGAGAGGACGATGCAGTATAGTAGAGATAAGTATTTCCCTCAGTTAAGAACCAAGGTATTCAATCCAGTAGGAGAACCACGACAAAATACAGTGAACAGCACCTACACACACAAAAGCAAACACTTGCACCCAACGCAAATAAGAGGGTTGTCAATCCCCTTAGCGGTTACTTGCAAGGATTAAGTCTGATAGAGATAAATTGATAAAGCAAACTACTAAACTAAATAAAAGTAAATAAATTACAACAAGGTATTTTTGGTTTTTTATATGTGGCGCCCCTGCTCGACCGTGCACTAATCATACACGCAAACGGGCACGATCGAGATCAGGGACTCACGGGAAGATATCACAACAAAACTCTAAACACAAATAAAAGTCATACAAGCTTCATATTACAAGCCAGGGGCCTCGAGGGCTCGAATACATAAGCTTGCGAGCAAGCGTTAGCGGAAGCAACAATAATATCTGAGTACAGACATAAAAGGGAAACAAGTCTGCCTTAAGAAGGCTGAGCAAAACATCGACATCTGATCGAAAAGGCGCAGGCCTCCTGCCTGGGACCCTCCTATCTACTCCTGGTCGTCGGTCTCCACGTAGTTGTAGGCTCCACCGGTAGGGTAGTAGTAATCGGCGGGATCAGCTGGCTCCTGGGCTCCGTCGTCTGATCGCAGCAACCGAGTATGGGAAAAGAAGTAGCAAAGCAAACGTGAGTACTCATCCAAAGTACTCGCAAGACTTACATCAGAACTATACTAAGTATGCATCGGTATCAAACGAATGGGGCTATATCTTTGGACTAAGCTGCAGAAATGCCAGAACAGAGGGGGAAAGGCCTAGCCTATCGAAGACTAGCATCTTGAAGCAATCTTGCAGCATCAGAAGAGAATAGAACACAGCAGCATATAATAATAAGTATATAATTGCAATGCCCTGAGATCCTTTCTCGACTACCCTGCGAGAAAGTGATCCCGAGAGCACTAGTAACAGTTTAACATTGTAACAGTATCCATTTGTAGTTGTAGCAGATCAGGATACAACTCTGAGCGTCCTGTTACCGTGGACACGGCTATTCGAATAGATAACTTCCCTGAAGGGGTGCACTACTGTTACCCAACACGCTCGATTACATCTGGCCGGACACACTTGCTGGGTAATACCCAGCCTCGGGTAATTGACACGGCATAGTCCTACCTAGGCTCAGCAGAGAGGTCAGCACGACGGTCTAAATACTAAGTGCGAAGGGGTCTTGGGCCCATCGCCCTCTGCACTCCTGCACGTTGCGTGACTGGCCGGGGCCCAGGCGCGACACTGTATACACAAGTGATGTAACCAGCCCACCCCAGCAATCAGCCCACATCTCTGAACTGTGACATCTGAGGAGCTTTCGGGAGAAACGTACGACGTAGAGGGCCCCATAAACCATTATCCCACGTGGTGGTAGTGCGTATAGGCCAGCGGCCAACTCAGATCAAATACCCAAATCCGTTAGGCGTGTTTAGTAACTCGCAGAGACGAACAGGATCCCTGTCGCTCCGACTTGGTAATCCACGGACTACGACCAAGGACCAGGCCCACCTCTCTCCTAGGTGGTCTCCGCCTGCCCTGTCGTTCCGCCACAATATCACTCACGGCTACCCTTGGGTTCAACCCGTCTTGTTTCATTATAGCGCGGGCACTCTTGGAGCCAGCCCGACTTTAACAGTTTAAAGGTATTGCAGTAATATAACATTTCCGTGATCATCTCCCAGAGTGATCACGGCCCGATAACAAGCCTGGCAAACGGACAAGGCGAAGGGCCACAGATGGATCAACAGCATAACTAACTAAGCATCATAGGACAGCAGGTAGGTATCACCAGTAGGCGACGAAATCAGGCTATGCATCAGAATAGGAGCTATCGGAGCAACAACAGAAGCAATTCTAATGCAAGCATAAGAGAGAAAGAGTAGGCGATATCTGGATGATCAAGGGGGTTTTGCTTGCCTGTAAGCTCTGCTGAAGGGGTCTGGTCGTCGTCGACGTAGTCGTACTCAGCAGTGTCGTCGGCAGTCTCGGGGTCTATCGGGAGAGAAGGAGGGGGAAGAAACAATAAATACACAGCAAACAATGCAACAGGAATGCATGACATGTCAACATGCAGTGCTAGGGGTGTTCTAATGCAGCACTACGCAAGTTAGTCGGAGCGGGAAATTATCTGGGAGTGTTCTCCCAGCTCTGGGTGATTATCGGTCAGATGAATCGAAGGGGAAAGTTCCATGTTCTTCATGTTAGAGACGTGTGTCAGGTATGTGGGTGGCGTATTCGGAGTCGTCATATTTTTCTGATCATTTTTCATATATAAATTATTTTCATCCGAGTTACGACTTATTTTATATGATTTTTCAAAGTGTTAATCATTTTCTGAATTTTTCGGATTTATTTAATTCGAATTATCCAAAACAGTAATATGTGATGTCATCATGACATCATGGTGACATCATCGGTCAATTCCAACTAGCCAGGGTCAAACCTGACAAGTGGGTCCCACTAGTCAGTGACTGATTAAATTTAACAGAGGTTAATTTAGTTAATTAGGTTGTAGCAGGTGGGATCCCACTGCCAGTGGCTAATTAGTGATTAAATTAATTAACAGATTATTTATTTATAAAAATGTTTAATTAAATGTGGGGGCCACATGTTAGTGACTGGCTGCCCAGTCAGCCGAGTTGACCAAGTCAACTCGGTCAACTGGGCCCGTGGGGCCCAGCGGTCAGTGGCACAGGGCAGGCCAGGTAGCAGCCACGTCGGCGTCGTCGCCGGAGTTGCTCCGGCGACCATTTCGCGCGGCGGCGTGCACTGGACCTCGCCGGAAATCGCCGTCCGGCGACCAAAAACGCGGCGGCTGGTCGCGTTTGAACGGGGACAGCAGCGCGCGTCGATCTGTGGCACTGGTTCGAGCGGAGGAGGGCTACATCGACGACGGCGTCGACCACAGCGGACGCCAGAGTTTTGGCGTCATCGCGAACGGCGGCAGAGGCTACGACAAGTCCAAAGGAGGGGTTCTACGGGGTCCTAGAGGTGCCTAGAGCACGACTACGAGCTCGGTTGAGCATGTCATCGTCGGAAGCGACGGCGACGAGCACCACGGCGGAGCAGAGCTCCGGTGATGGTGCTAGAGACGGCTACGGGGACGGATTCGTGCGGGAGAGTGCGGGGAAAAGAGCGCGGGCTTACAGTGAGCCTGTAGGTGAGCTAAGTGGACGCGGGGGAGGCGCGAGGAGGCCGAAAACGACGATGAACGGCGGCGGGGATCCGAGGAAGACGACGACGCGATCTGGCGATGAAGGGCTCCTGGGCTCGCGTTGGATGTCGGAGAGGGCGTAGTCGAGGACGGCGGATCGATCCGGCACGCTGGCGAGGCGAGGCGGCGGCGGTGGCTACGCAGGTGAGCTGCGGACGGCCATGGCCGCGTCGGCCATGGAGGGGGACGAGCGAGGGAGATGGGGAAAAAGATCTTGGGGTGGTCCAGGGTGTCCGCGGTGGCCTTCTTATCCACCCCGGCGCCCTGTAGCGACGCGAGGGGGCGAGTGGGCGCGGCTGCGATGGCGACCGTGGCTCAGCGGTGCGCGTGCAAGCGAGCGGCGGGAGGAGGGAGAAAAGGCCGAGCACAGTGGGCTGGGCCGCACTGTGCGCCACTTAGGCCCAGTCCAGCAGTGCACTGGCGCTCTTTTTCTTTTTATTTCTCTGTTTTTATTCCTTTCTCTCTTTTTGAAAAATGTTTAGCCACCATTTCACTTTTGTAAAATATGAGACTTGGCTCAATAAATATCATGCAATATTTACCATTGCCAGAAAAAGGTTTGGAGACAAAATGATTTCATTTGAATTTTTATTAAATGAGATGGGATTAAATGCTACTGTTTGGTACTGTTTTTTGGATGTTAGAGTCATCTGGGTAATTTAGGTGATGTTGTTTTCCTGAACATTATTCATAATGGAATATTTCCAAAATTATGAACTTTTTAGTTTCCAAATTTGAACAGCTTTTATTTTTACTTCATATTTGAATTTTCAATTTGAATTGGAATTTGAAATGAGATATGACAAATGATGATCAAGCACTGTTACTCATGGTGACTTGGCATTATCAAAAGGGTGATCACTGTAGCTTAATACATGGGGATGTTACATTATATATGATTAAATAGACCCGGGGGCCATAGTTTTCACTAGAGGCTTCTCTCTCGAACAAATAATATACGGTGGGTAAACAAATTACTGTTCGGTAATTGATAGAAAAGCGAATAATTATGACGGATTCATGGCAATGATCATGTATATAGGCATCACGCCTGAGACAAATAGACCGACTCCTGCCTGCATCTATTACTATTACTCCACTCATCGACCGCTATCTAGCATGCATCTAGAGTATTAAGTTAATAAAAACATAGTAACGCCTTAAGCAAGATGACATGATGTAGAGAAGCAAATTCAAGCAATATGAATAAACCCCATCTTTTTATCCTTAATGGCAACAATATAAATACGTGTCATGTCTCTTTCTGTCACTGGGATTGAGCACTGCAAGATTGAACCCATCACAAAGCACCTCTCCCATTGCAAGATAAACCAATCTAGTTGGCCAAACCAAATCGATAGATCGGAGATAAATACAAAGCTATAATAATCATGCATAAAAGAGTGCAGCAAAAGACTCAAATATTTCTCATGAATAATCTGATCATAAACTCACAATTCATCGGATCCCAACAAACACACCGCAAAAGAAGATTACATCGGATAGAACTCCAAGAACATCGAGGAGAACATGGTATTGCAGATTAAAGAGAGAGAAGAAGCCATCTAGCTACTAGCTATGGACCCGTAGGTCGGTGGTAAACTACTCACAAATCATCGGTAGGGCAGCAAGGTTGATGTAGAAGCCCTCCGTGATCGATTCCCCCTCCGGCAGATTACCGGAGAAGGCCTCCAGATGGGATCGTGGAAAACAGAGGATTGCGGCGGCGGAAAGGTTTTCTCCCTTTCTGGTGTTTTTGGAATATTTGAGAATTTATAGTGGAAGAATTAGGTCAGGGGGAGCCACGAGGGGGCCACAAGCCTGGGGGGCGCGGCCACCGCCTGGGGCGCGCTCTCTGAGCTTGTCGCTCCCTCGTAACTCTTCTGGTCTTCCCTCGAAGCTTCATGGGTCTGAAGAAATATTCCCATTGGAATTTAGAAAATGTTCAATGTCTGAAGAAAATTCAAATTCAAACTGAATTTGAATTTAGAAATAAAACAAAAAAATAAAAAAAAGAAAAAAGAAAAACAAAACAAAAGAAAAGGCGAGCCAGGCCAGCCAACCGAGCCGAGGCCCGGCCAACCAGCCCAGCTAGCAGCCCAACAATGCGCGCGTGAACACAGCCCAGCCGCTCCCCGCGCGCTCTCTCTCTCCATTTCACTGACTGGCGGGCCCCGCCTGTCAGTTGCTTCTCCCACCTCGCGCAACCGCAGCACACCCACGACGCCCACGACCTTGCACGTCCGTGACCACGACCCCACGTCCACGCGGCCACCGAGCACACCGAGCCTCACCACCATGCCCTGTAAACTCCCCTCCCCTCGCTCTCCCTTTCGCCCCAACCTATTGGACCCGACGCCGTCAGGCTGCCCACCGGCGACCCCACGGCAACCGTCTCTGCCCTAGCCGCTTCCGGCAGGATTCCGGCAAGGACAGAGCTCCTCCCGACCCGCCGTTGCCACTACTGCAGTCCACGACACCGTGCGCACCTCCTAAACACAACCCGCGTGCCTGTAGCCCCTTGTAACCTCAAGCTCGACGACCGCCGAAGCTCTCCATCTCGCCGTTGCCAACTCCGGCGAACCGCTTGAGCAAACAACCCCGCGCCCTTGTCCATTCACTTCGCCACACTCGTGCGCATCTCCTGACCCCCTTTTTTCTCAGAAGTGCACCAAATCATCGCCCGTGTCAACGCCGAAACCTCCACCACGACAGCGAGCTCCGGCGAGCCTCGCAACCGTCGTCTTCGCCCTCCCCGAGGCCAGCAAAAGCCCACCATCGACCTCGCTGTCGCCTCCCGCATCCGCACGTGCCCTCCGCGTCGGCCAGGACCCCTGCATCACCGGCAACGCCCACACCTGAGTGCAGCGCCGCCGTCTCTGCCTTTTCCGGAGAGTCCATGGTGACCTAGCTTCGGTGAGCACCCCCGATCTAATCTCGTTCGTGCATCTGAGATCCAACGACGTACGTGCACATACATAACCGAATCGGTCCTGGCCAATCACGGATTGCCACATCACCACCTTATGCAAAAGATTATCCACAGAATATTCCGTTTAATTGAATTAAATGGCACATTTGTAGAAAACCCCCTAGAACTTCAAACCATCACAACTTATTATCTGTAGGTCCAAATTGAGTGATTCTTTTTGCAAAATGATCCTTACGAAATATACTTTCACCTAGAACACTGAAATTTGTAAATTGAATATTTTAAAATTCAAATTCAAATAGAATGAGTTCAAACTTAATTTGGGCATAACTTGCAATTTACAAATCCAAATAAATTGATTCTTTTTGCAAATTGAACCTAGTGAATTGTAGTTTCATCTTAGCTACTGTAGTACAATTTTGAATAATTTAAAATTTGAATTCGAATATAGTGTAGACAGTAGCTATAATTCAAGCAATATTTAAAACCTAAATTGGTTTGACTTTGAATTAAAATTGTTTATTAGAATAATTATTTTGTAACTACGTTCAGAAACTAAAAATGAACTTTAGCAAATAATTTTGGGTTATTATTTGACTTTAGGAAATTCAAATAGTATTTGAATTAAGTTCAAACATAGTTTGATCATAACTTTGAAACCCTAGGTTTAATTTAAATAAAACTATTGCAATATGGTTTAGTAAATTGAATTAAACCTAGTAATTATGTTGGAGTTAATGTTTGACTTTAGGGAAAGATGAACTCAAATTAAATTCAAATAAAGTTGAAAACTATTTACACATAGTAAATCTTTTTGGAGTTATATTTGACTTTAGATTAAAACTATATCAAATGAACAACCATTAGTAATTATATTGGAATTGTTTTTGACTTTAGGGAATTTAATTAAATTGAATTAAATTCAAACTAGATTGATTATAACATTGAAACCATAGGTTTGACTTGAATAAAATTTTTACAATGTGACTTACTGAATTTAATTGAACCTAGTAAATATTTTGGAGTGATAATTGACTTTAGGGAATTAGACTTAAAATTAAATTTATTTCAAACTTAAGTAAAGTTTGAAAACTATTTGCACCTAGAAAATGATTTGGGTTCAAACTTGAATAAAGTTTGAATAATAACTTTAGAAAGTGATTTTGGATTTACAATTGACCTTAGTCTGGACTTGAAGTCAAATGTATAAATTTTAGTGAACATATTGGTTTGGTATTGACTTTAGGAAAGTTCAAACATAATTTGAATTTAGGTAAACCTAAGAGAAACTTAGAAGTCATTTAATTAATCTAAATTAAATGAAATAATTTTGCAAATGAATTCATGAACCAACATTAGTCAGATATGAAATATTTTGAACTTGAACCTAGCTTTGATAATTCAAACCTAATTCAATTCCTAATCTTAATTCAATTTGAATTCAAACATGGTAAACCCTAATTCAAATGCAAATTGAATTGGAAGGCAGACCAAGTTATCATTTTCAGACCTCAATGTATTCAAGCTCATGAAAGGTCAACAAGTTTGAATTGTCATTCAAGCTTGGGCATGAACTTGGCTATCCAACATTCATAGACCATGACCCCTATTGTTAAGGTCCGATCTGACTGGATCTGACAACCACAACTTTGCATCACATACTCCTTATGTGATGAACCCTTATATTTGAAACTTGCATGTGAACCCTTAAGTCACATGTATTCCAATGACAACCACTATGTTGTTTTCCAAACTCTTATGAGTTAACCCTTGACACATGATCTCACAGCACAATGACACTGACACCATGCACAACACTTGTATGATTGTTGATTGCTTTGTATGGTTGTTTACGATTGCTCTTTACTTACAATAGATTGTTCGAAGAGCGGAGAGTAGCTTATTCAAGATTGTGTGTGTGAAGAACTTCAACAATTACCAAGATTTGTTTATGTGAAGAACATAAATGATTACCAGGCAAGTTGCATTCCGGATAAAGCTTCCTATGTTTCATTTTGCTGCAATACTGTGCTGAACCTGGAATAGGTTAGCCACATGTTTACCCTGAGCATTGAGTTTACGACGTAGTGTAGGCTCGGGACTTGACAGCAGGTGAATGCGTCATTGGTAGATGCACTTTGGAGTCCCCATTGAATGCACCAGTGATAGAGTGCGCACTTGTATTTCGGGACCTTTCCTTTTCGAGTGATATGCGTCGACGATAGATGCGCTCTGGAGTCCCCAGTGTTGCACTGTTGACAGAGCGCGCTTGAAAAACAAAACCCGTGTCATCTCTGAGAATCTGGATGGTTCTCATCAATAGCTAGAAACGGTAGACAGGTCTTCTTGCCCTCGCTTGACAAAACAAATTTGGTAACTCCTTTACCCTTTTGTTACATTGGGGAATATGTTGTTGTTAGGTGTAGCTTGCCAATACATTCAATGTATTGACCCTTGTGGCTGCAACGTATCATGTTGCAGGATTTTCCCGTATCGAAGAAGAGTTACGAAGTAGGGTTACGATGCTATACTCAACTGCTGCCTGTGAGTAGGTGGATGCCACAAGATACTATTGTATTTCCACTGCATACTATATCAAGCTAGCCTTGAGCTAGCAGGTATGTAATATATTTAAGACTGGATCTGCGATGTAATACTTTCACATGTGTTATTTCTGATATTTCATCGTGAACTTTGCATGCCAGCAATCGATCCAGGGACTGGCACATGAAGCGCAGAGATTTGGGGCCCCTACCGGGACCGGGTTGTGACACACGCGCGCGCGCGGATGGAATGGCCACCCGCGAGCTCCCGAAGTGATGGAAAAGATGCGCCAGACAACGAGAGAGCTACTCGACGACGCGGGGTGGCCGGGGGCAGCACGAATCGACGGCAAGATGCGGTGGCGGAATGGAGGGCACGAGCTGAAACTTTCGGCCCGCCAAATTTTTCTAGCTATTGGGAAAATGGGGAAAGGGGGCTAAAAACTGGACATATGCGGCGCTCGGGCGGAAGTATACCGCTCCCCCCCCCCCCCCCCCCGATTTTTTTTCCGGGACGGGCCGATTTCGAGGACCTACGCGGGATGATTTTTTGCTCCGGTACCTAAAAACGGTGGTTATTATAGTGGCCTGGGCGTTTTGCGGGATCTACTTAGATGCTCTAAAGGCGACGTTATCGTGTCGTTTCTATTAGGGTTGACTGAAGATTATAGAAGAAATCTCATACCATTCTCGTTCAGTTATGGGCTGTGCTTGAGCCCCCGAGAGGAAGTACTACTGGCTGGGTCTTGGAATGGTCGCATGGCGCGCTCGACGGGGAGGTGGGTAGGGGTGCCTGTTTAAATGTTTTTTTTTTGCGAGTGGTGTCTGTTTTAAGTTGAGGACCGTATCTTTAACAAATCAGCTAAAAAAAAGGCAAAACAAACCAATCCGCAAATCAGGGTTGACACTGCTACCCTATATAGAATCAGTTAGACGAGAGAGAGAAGAAACTGTAGCAAACATCCATTAGTCACCGTATCCGTCAGGCACAAGGTAGCCTGCCATGCCGTCGCCGGCATGGGCAACAGCCGCTGCCGCTGCCGGAGCCGAAGCGCCTACCGGGTTCCACCTGTTCGAGGTCGTCGGCTACTCTCGCGCCAAAGATTTACCAACTGGCATGGCAATAGAGTCTTCCCCATTCATGCTTGGAGGTTATCGTTGGGTTATCGAGATCTTCCCCAATGGTAAATACCCGTGGGACGCCGACTTCATGACTTTCTCTTTCACTCTCATCCAGGATGTCCCGCGCCCTCTGAAAGTGCACGCCCTGTTCACTTTCATCGACCAGGTTGCATATCAAGATCCCAGAGTTGTTCGTGCAAATCCGATGACTCACGTGCCTAGCAGAGTCTGCATCGGCTCCCCCAGGTACATTGCGAGGGAGGCCTTCGAAAGGTCTGAGCATCTCAAGAACGATTGTTTCACCATCCGGTGGGACCTCATCGTCGTCGAGGAAGGGCTTCAACCCTAGAGCCAACGCCAGGCTCAGTGATATGACGTACGTCAGATTGCGCAAGATGCAACCGATCGATCGTCCATGCGCGCGTTGATGTCAGGGTTTAGGTTAATAAATAATTTTATGTACATCAGGTTGCAGTGTTAATTCATGCATCAGGATTTGTACAAACCGCAATAATGAAAGTATTGTCAGACTTGCGGCAGCAGTATTTCCTATCTCTGATCTAACTCAGAAATTTGCTTGCTGTTACTGTATCATGTCTCTGTTTTCATATCTGGAGTATGATACAAATCTTGTCCACTTTTACAGAGAAACTCATTAGAATATCAGTTAGTGCATGCCTTGCTTTTGATTCCTAAGAACATCTCTAACCAATCCCTTGTAATGCTTAGAAGAGTAAAAATTCTGTTTTTCTCTAAACCGCACCTAACCTATCCTTTATAAGTACGACCCTACACACGGTAGGAATCAGTCTTTCTCCTTTTTGGAGTTTTTTTGTGTGCCTCGCGATTTACAAGGTTTTGACGCGTGTAATTCTGGGGAGCAGAGAGTGCGCGGGTGGACATTGCCATTTATGTGACGATACTTTTTATTCTTATCTTCTCGCTTCTTCTCCGCGTGTCTAGTTCTCTCTGGAAAGCCTCCCTCTCGCTGCTCACCGCATCGCCGCCGTATGCGCGCGGGTATAAAAGGGTTCGCTTCCTTCTCCCGCCTCTCGCACCAGCGTCTCTAGCTCCCAATTCCAGCGGCACCCACACCCATCTTCATGTCAGGCCCTGCCTTGCCATAGGCCACAGTCGGCCTCCCATCTTCCTTCTCGGCGCCTTCGCCATCTCCTCTCCATGGAACCAACCGGGGGTGCACGCAGGAGCCTTGGGAGGTGCGCGTCGAGGCCATGGTGCGGCGGGGCTCCGTGCAACAAGTATTTGAAAAATGTAGAACAAGTATTTGAAAAGATGTTGATCATGTATAAAAAAAATGTTGACCAATTATTGGAAAAATGTTGAACAAGTATTTGAAAAATGCAGAACAAGTATTTGAAAAGATGTTGAACAAAGTATTTGAAAAAATGTTGAACAAGTATTTGAAAAAAAATGTTGATCGTGTATTTGAAAAATGTTGAACAAGAATTTGAAAAATGTTGCATAGGTATTAAAAATGTTGAACGAGTATATGAAAAATGTAGAACGGGTATATAAAAAATGTTGAACAAGTATAAAAAATGTTGATCAAATATTTGAACAAAATGTTGAATAACTATTAAAATGTTGAACAAGTATTTGAAAAATGTTGAAAATAGCGTTCGGACAATGTTGAACATGTATACAAAAAATATTGATCACTTGTTACAAAAAATGTTTTTGACATGTACGAAAATATAGAGTGAAAACGAAAACAAACATAAGAAAACACAAAAGAAAAACGAAAAATGGAGAAGAAAAAAGAAAACCTAAACAAAAAATGGAGAAGAAGAAAGAAAATCAAACAAAAAATGAAGAAGAAAAAAGAAAATGCGAAAAAGAATGAAAAATAATGACAGAAAAACGGAGAAGAAAAAAGAAAAGAAACAAAATAAAATGAAAAAAAAGGAAAAAATCTGGAAGAAAACGGCTCGAGTAGCCTCAAGTAGGTTGTGCCCCTTGTTCTTACCAGGAAAGTATGTCGGGCGGAGTGGCTGGCACAGCGCGTGCTCAATCTGAAGACCAGGGATCGAATCCCCCTTCTCGCATTTCTTTTTACGAACATATGCGTATGTAAATGGGCCGGCCCAAGACAACGCAAGGGAGAAAAAGCTTCAGCGAGACTTGCCCGCGCGATCGCTTAATGCGATAAATAGAGTTCGCGTATCTCCTCACCGTCTCCCGGTTCCAGCCAGAGTTGGCCAAACGGGCCGCCACAGCACAACCATCGAGGCCCGATTAGTAAACAGGCCATGACGTGTCGGCACGCATGTTGCGCACTTAGGCCCAAGCACGGCCCCTTTGCTAATCGGGCCGGCCCGTCGACACACCAGGCACGTAGGCCCATGTATTGATTGGACTGGTGGGCTATTTTTGGTTAACTGCGTTGTTTCTTAGGCCATATAGACCGGCCATACCGTGCCGGCCCGCGTGCCCAGCCTCTGGGCCCAGGCACGTCCCGTTTAGCTCGTGTCGTGTTGTGCCCAGGCCGTGGCATACATGTGTGCTAACGGGCTGACCCAGCTGGCACGGCCCAGATGGCCACCTTTGGTCTCAGCCAGTCGTCATCCTTCGTTCGTGTCGGCTGGTCGTCGCCCCGTGATGGGTTCATCATCTGCGTAACTTCGTTTCTTCAGGTACAACGTTTTGGTTTTCTTTGATTTTAATTCTGGTTGGTGTGCTTTTGTTCTTTTTTGTAGTCCTCTGTTTTTAGTTGTTTGTTCTTGCTTTTTGCAGGTCATGTGGTTTCTTCGGCAGATTTTGCGAAGTACATTGGCGGCGCCAGGAAATCCGTTCCATTGGTTTGTAGATGGTCTTAGACGACAAGAATGTGTACATGGTTCTGAAACCTCTTGTAAACATTTTTCAAATTTGTGACTAATTTTTAAATTTGAACATTATTCAAAGTCATCTATATTTTTTCAAATCTGTGAGTGTTTTTTAATTCAAGAATATTTGTCAAATTCTTGAACATTTTTTGAATTCATGAACTTTTTTTCTGATTCGTGACTTTTGTTTCAAAATTCGTAAACATTTTTTTATTTCATGCCCCGAGCTTGTTGGTTGCTTCTTTTTGTTGCTAGAAGTGATACATAGCACCTCCCAAAGGTCCCGCGAACCAACTTGTGGTTGGATGGTTAGGATGACAGTGATCCCGTGTCCACCAGAGTTCAAGTCCCCAATTTGACATTGGTGCTCGCATTTTTCTGAATTTATTTCAGATCTTCCGGCGATGTGCGTTCAGTGGGAGGAGACATTCCTATCGACTACGAAGGCGTCTGTAGAAAATTCGTCAATCTCAAGATGATGTGCCGACTCAGTCTCTCGAAGGTGCTCATAGGGGTAGGGTGCGCGTGCGTGCCTTCATAGGGGTGAGTGTATGCTCGTCTGTGTGAGTAACTTCGTTTGTACTATGTTAAAAAAAACCTTCCAAAGATCCCATCGCAGTTGCAAGGTACAATATCTATACCTACTAATAAAGTAAATAAGTATTCTTGGTCCGTCATGCTATTTTGTAGAAACCCCCTGATGTTTCAGGTAATCAACCCGCAGTCCAGTTTTAAGTCAGATTTTGACTTTTTCAGAAAATCTCAGGATGTTTCTGGTAATCAACCCGCAGACCAGCTTTAAGTTAGATTTTTATTTTTACAGGAAACCCTTGATATTTGAGTTAATCAACCCGCAGTAGTTATCAAATGCTTTTAAAAAATATTCATCTTTTAAACCCTAACTTCAAATTTAACATGTTATATATGGAATTTGATTAGAAAAATGTGTAGGATCTGAATATGATGTTATTTAACCTATTGACCGTTTTAAAAAAATGCTATTTAAGATCAATCGCGCATGATTCATCTTTCTTTCATACCGGTGCCGATCCGGATTGAATAAACACATCAGCAAAACCAGGATTAGAGACAAAAGAAACCATCTATAACCACACATGCGCGCCTCACCAAAATATCATCGGAAAAAAAGAAGATTTCTCATCTTATGCTGAGAGAGAGACGCCTTAGGATTGACAACATTCAAACACATTGTGATTGTGTGAGCATTGAGGCCACCGCCGGCGAGGGGGGAAGGAAGATAAGTGGCAACACAGCTAGGGCGAAGGGGAAAGGAGGATAAGTGGCAACACAGATGAGATGTCATGTGTTGAAATAAAGAACGTGGAGCTATTAGGGCATGTACAACGGGGGCGCTTACGACGGGCGCCAGGGTTCGATTCCCTTTCGATTTGGTCAAATCCCCCCGATCCCAGGATTTGGGCTGGCATCGATGCCGAGCCTGTCGCCGGGCGCTTCGCCTCTTTTTTTTATGCGCGATCCTTTTTCTCCGTTCCAATCTGGCAGCAGGTGCTACCTGGAGCGCTACAAATCAGCAACGGCTCAACTAACTAAGTTGATCGTCGTTCAACTAAACCAGCTCTACGCAACTAACTCAGCTGATTTCCTTTTGCAGCTAGACAATAAACATGCTTCTTGGTTCAAAAAAAAATGTTTCTTTTCTCTTCACGCACAACAATAATCTATTATAAAATATAGAGCTCGTTTATCTATAATAATTCTCCATGACACCTGGATACTTACAATAAAAACTGAATTGTTAAAAAAATAAATGTTAAAAAAAGAAATGCATGTGAATGCCAAGCTGGTTCAACAGGGGCAAAAGGTTACTGGGTTAGGGGAGTGTGGTATATTTTTTGTCCCGTTGCAACGCACGGGATCTTTTGCCAGTTTAAGAAAATTGAATACTGTTTTCGTTCGATTGTGGGCTGTGCTTCAGTTCACGAGGGGAAGAACTAATGGGCTGCTTCTTGGAATGGTGGCACGCGCGCGCTCGACGGGAGGTCGGTGCATATTTTTAGACAGGACCGTATCTTAACAAATCAGCTCAAAAAAAATCAGCTCAATCCTTCTACTCCAATCAGCTCAATAAAAGGCAGAACAAACCATCCGCAAATCAGGTTTGACACTGCAATCTTACATAGAAATAGAATCTATTGGACCATATTGACTGAAAAGATACTATAGCAAACATCCATTAGTCACCGTATTCGCCAGGGAAGAAGCTGTTTGCCATGCCGTCGCCGACATGGGCATCTGTGCCCAGCGGGTTCCACCTGTTAGAGATCGTCGGCTACTCACGCACCAAAGACCTGCCCACTGGCACGGCCCTGGACCTGGAGTCTAGACCATTCATGGTTGGAGGCTATCGCTGGTCTATCTGTTGGGGAACGTTGCATGGAAAACAAAAAAAATTCTACGCACACGCAAGATCTATCCATGGAGATGCACAGCTACGAGAGGGGGAGTATGTCTACGTACCCTCGTAGACCGTAAGCGGAAGCGTTAGAACAACGCGGTTGATGTCGTCAAACAACTTCACGATCCAACCGACCGAGCACCGAACGTACGGCACCTCCGCGTTCAGCACACGTTCAGCTCGGTGACGTCCTCGACTTCTTGATCCAGCAAGACGGCGAGGTAGTGGATGAGTTCCGGCAGCACGACGGCGTGGTGACGGTGATGGTGATGTTATCTCCGCAGGGCTTCGCCCAAGCACTGCGAAAATATGACCGAGGGACGGAACTGTGGAGGGGGGCGCCGCACACGGCTAAGACAATTTTGTGGCTTGTTTGGGGCGCCCCCTCTCCTCTATTTATATATGTGTAGGGGCTTGGAGTAGAAGGAATAGTGCCACATGAACAGTACCACGTGAACAGTACCGCGTGAACAGTACCATGTGAATAGTACATACGTGGACTTGGACTCCAAAGTCCAATCATATTCCTACTAGGACTCTCCTTTTTTCCTTCCCTAGCTGCGTGGGCTTTTGAGGACTTGGTGCGCCTGGCCCAATAAGGCCAAGGCGCCTCCCCTTAGCCTATGCCAGCCCTTGGGACGTGGTGGACCCACTTGTGAACTTCCGGACTCCTCCGGAATCCACCGGAACCTTCTGGAAGCTTCCCGGTACAATACCGAAAAAACTGCACATTTTTCCGGAACCCAAAATATGACTTCCCATATATAAATCTTTACCTCTCGGCCATTCCGAGACTCCTCGTGACGTCCGGGATCTCATCCGGGACTCCGAACAACATTAGGTTACCAATTCACATAACTCATATAACACTATATCGTCAACGAACGTTAAGCGTGCGGACCCTACGGGTTCGGAAATGATGTAGACATGACTGAGACGCTTCTCTGGTCAATAACCAATAGCGGAACCTGGATGCTCATATTGGTTCCTACATATTCCACGAAGATCTTATCGGTCGAACCGCAATGACAACATACGTAATTCCCTTTGTCCATCGGTATGTTACTTGCCCGAGATTCGATCGTTGGTATCTCCATACCTAGTTCAATCTCCTTACTGGCAAGTCTCTTTACTCGTTCCGTAATACATCATCCCGTAACTAACTCCTTAGTCACTTTGCTTGCAAGCTTCTTATGATGTGCATTACCGAGAGGGCCCAGAGATACCTCTCCAAAACACGGAGTGACAAATCCCAGTCTCGATCCATGCCAACTCAACGGACGCCTTCAGATATACCTGTAGAGCATCTTTATGATCACCCAGTTACGTTGTGACGTTTGATAGCACACAAGGCATTCCTCCGGTATCCGGGAGTTGCATGATCTCATGGTCTGAGGAACATGTATTTGACATTCAAGAAAGCAGTAGCAATAAACAGAACGATCATATGCTAAGCTAACAGATGGGTCTTGTCCATCACATCATTCTCCTAATGATGTGATCCCGTTATCAAATGACAACTCATGTCTATGGTTAGGAAACCTTAACCATCTTTGATCAACGAGCTAGTCTAGTAGAGGCTCACTAGGGACACGGTACTTGTTTATGTATTCACACATGTATTTAAGTTTCCGGTCAATACAATTCTAGCATGAATAATAAACCTTTATCATGAAGAAGGAAATATAAAATAATAACAACTTTATTATTGCCTTTAGGGCATATTTCCATCAGTCTCCCACTTGCACTAGAGTCAATAATCTAGTTCACATCGCCATGTGATTAACACCCAAGAGTTCACTAGAGTTTATAATCTAGTTCACATCACCATGTGATTAACACTCAAAGAGTTCTAAGGTGTGATCATGTTTTGCTCGTGAGAGAGAATTTTAGTCAATGGGTCTGCAATATTCAGACCCATGTGTACTTTGCAAATCCTTATGTCATACTGTAGATGCTGCTATCACGCTTTACTTGGAGCTATTCCAAATGACTGCTCCATTATACGTATCCGGTTTGCTACTCAGAGATATCCAGATTGGTGTCAAAGCTTGCATCGACGTAACCCTTTACGACGAACTCTTTATCACCTTCATAATCGAGAAACATTTCCTTAGTCCTTTAGTTACTAAGGATAATTTTGACCGCTGTCCAGTGATCCACTGCTGGATCACTCTTGTACCCCCTTTGCCAGACACGTGGCAAGGCACACATTAGGTGTGGTACACAGCATGACATACATTATAGAACCTATGGCTGAGGCATAGGGAATGACTTTCATTCTCTCTCTATCTTCTGTCCTGGTCGAGCTTTGAGTCTTACTCAACTTTACACCTTACAATACAGGCAAGAACTCCTTCTTTGACTGATCCATTTTGAACTCCTTCAAATTCTTGTCAAGGTATGTACTCATTGAAAGTCTTATCAAGCGTCTTGATCTATCTCTATAGATCTTGATGCCCAATATATAAGCAGCTTTACCAAGGTCTTTCATTCAAGTATCCTTTTATGCCATCCAGAAATTCTATATCATTTCCAATCAACAATATGTCATCCACATATAATATTAGAAATGCTACAGAGCTCCCACTCACTTTCTTGTAAATACAAGCTTCACCGTAAGTCTGTACAAAACCATATGCTTTGATCACCTCATCAAAGCGTATATTCCAACTCCGAGATGCTTGCACCAGTCCATAGATGGATCGCTGGAGCTTGCACACTTTGTTAGCACCCTTAGGATCGACAAAACCTTCTGGTTGCATCATATACAACTCTTCTTTGAGAAAACCATTAAGGAATGCAGTTTTGACATCCATTTGCCAGATCATAAAATGCGGCAATTGCTAACATGATTCGGACAGACTTAAGCATCACTACGGGTGAGAAAGTCTCATCGTAGTCAACCCCTTGAACTTGTCGAAAACCTTTCGTGACAAGTCGAGCTTTGTAGACAGTGATATTACCATCAGCGTTTGTCTTCCTCTTAAAAATCCATTTATTCTCAATGGCTTGCCGATCATCGGGCAAGTCCACCAAAGTCCATACTTTGTTCTCATACATGGATCCTATCTCAGATTTCATGGCCTCAAGCCATTTGTCGGAATCTGGTCTCATCATAGCTTCTTCATAGTTCGTAGGTTCGCCGTTGTCTAACAACATGACTTCCAGAATAGGATTACCGTACCACTCTGGTGCGGAACGTACTCTGGTCGACCTACGAGGTTCAGTAGTAACTTGATCTGAAGTTTCATGATCTTCACCATTATCTTCCTCTCTTATTGGTGTAGGCATCACGGGAACGGTTTTCTCTAATGAGCTACTTTCCAATTCGAGAGAAGGTACAATTACCTCATCAAGTTCTACTTTCCCCCCACTCACTTCTTTCGAGAGAAACTCCTTCTCTAGAAAGGACCCATTCTTGGCAACAAAGACCTTGCCTTCGGATCTGTGGTAGAAGGTGTACCCAATTGTTTCTTTAGGGTATCCTATGAAGACGCACTTCTCCGCTTTGGGTTCGAGCTTATCAGGTTGAAGCTTTTTCACATAAGCATCGCATCTCCAAACTTTAAAAAACGACAGCTTAGGTTTCTTGCCAAACCATAGTTCATATGGTGTCGTCTCAACGGATTTAGTCGGTGCCCTATTTAACATGAATGCAGCTATCTCTAATGCATAACCCCAAAACGATAGTGGCAAATCGGTAAGAGACATCATAGAACGCACCATATCCAATAAAGTACGGTTACGATGTTCGGACACACCATTACGCTGTGGTGTTCCAGGTGGCGTGAGTTGTGAAACAATTCCACCTTTTCTTAAATGAAGGCCAAACTCGTAACTTAAATATTCGCCTCCGCGATCAGATCGTAGGAACTTTATTTTCTTGTTACGATGATTCTCTACTTCACTCTAAAATTCTTTGAACTTTTCAAATGTTTCAGACTTGTGTTTCATCAAGTAGATATACCCATATCTACTCAAATCATCTGTGAAGGTTAGAAAATAACGATACCCGCCGCGTGCTTCAACATTCATCGGACCGCATACATCGGCATGTATTATTTCCAACAAATCAGGAGCTCGCTCCATTGTTCCGGAGAACGGAGTTTTAGTCATCTTGCCCATGAGGCATGGTTCGCAAGTATCAAATGATTCATAATCAAGAGATTCCAAAAATCCATCCCCATGGAGTTTCTTCATGCGCTTTACACCAATATGACCTAAACGGCAGTGCCACAAGTATGTTGCACTATCATTATCAACTTTGCATCTTTTGGCATCAATATTATGAATATGTGTATCACTACGATCGAGATTCAACAAGAATAGACCACTCACAAAAGGTGCGTGACCATAAAAGATGTTACTCATATAAATAGAACAACCATTATTCTTTGACTTACATGAATAACCGTCTCGCAATAAACAAGATCCAGATATAATGTTCATGCTCAACGCTGGCACCAAATAACAATTATTGAGGTCTAAAACTAATCCCGAAGGTAGATGTAGAGGTAGCGTGCCGACGGCGATCACATCAACCTTGGAACCATTCCCGACGCGCATCGTCACCTCATCCTTAGCCAATCTTCACTTATTCCGTAGCTCCTGTTTCGAGTTACAAATATGAGCAACCGAACCAGTTTCAAATACCCAGGCGCTACTGCGAGCATTAGTGAGGAACACATCAATAACATGTATATCAAATATACCTTTGCTCACTTTGCCATCTTTCTTATCCGCCAAATACTTGGGGCAGTTCCGCTTCCAGTGACCAGTCCCTTTGCAGTAGAAGCACTCTGTTTCAGGCCTGGGTCCAGCTTTGGGTTTCTTCGTGGGAGCGGCAACTTGCTTGCCGTTCTTCTTGAAGTTCCCCTTCTTTCCCTTGCCCTTTTTCTTGAAACTAGTGGTTTTGTTAACCATAAACACTTGATGCTCCTTCCTGATTTCTACCTCCGTTGATTTCAGCATCGCGAAGAGCTCGGGAATTGTCTTCTCCATCCCTTGCATATTATAGTTCATCACGAAGCCTTTATAGCTTGGTGGCAGTAACTGAAGAACTCTGTCAATAACACTCTCAACCGGAAGATCAATTCCCAGCTGAGTCAAGTGGTTGTGGTACCCAGACATTCTGAGTATGTGTTCACTGACAGAACTGTTCTCCTCCATCTTACAGCTAAATAACTTGTTGGAGACTTCATATCTCTCAACCCGGGCATTAGCTTGAAATATCAATTTCAGCTCTTGGAACATCTCATATGCTCCATGGCGTTCGAAACGCTTTTGCAGTCCCGGTTCTAAGCCGTGGAGCATGGCACACTGAACTATCGAGTAGTCATCAGATCGAGCCTGCCAGGCGTTCACAACGTCTGCAGCAGCTCCTGCAGCAGGTCCATCACCTAGCGGTGCATCAAGGACATAATTCTTCTGTGCAGCAATGAGGATAATCCTCAAGTTACGGACCCAGTCCGTGTAGTTGCTACCATCATCTTTCAACTTAGCTTTCTCTAGGAACGCATTAAAATTCAACGGAACAGTAGCACGGGCCATTTATCTACAACATAGATATGCAAAGAAACTATCAAGACTAAGTTCATGATAAATTAAGTTCAGTTAATCAAATTACTAATGAACTCCCACTTAAATTAACATCCCTCAAGTTAACTAAGTGATACATGATCCAAATCAACTAGCCCATGTCCGATCATCACGTGAGATGGGATAGTCATCAATGGTGAACATCTCCATGTTGATCATATCTACTATATGACTCATGTTCGACCTTTCGGTCTCCAGTGTTCCGAGACCATGTCTGTACATGCTAGGCTCGTCAAGTTTAACCCAAGTATTCTGCTTGTGTAAAACTGGCTTACACCCGTTGTATGTGAACGTAGAATCTATCACACCCGATCATCACGAGGTGCTTCTAAACGATGAACTTTAGCAACGGTGCATACTCGGGGAGAAAACTTTTATCTTGAAATTTAGTGAAGGGATCATCTTATAATGCTACCGTCGTTCTAAGCAAAATAAGATGCATAAAGGATAAACATCACATGCAATCAAAATATGTGACATGATATGGCCATCATCTTGTGCTTTTGATCTCCATCTCCAAAGCATCGTCATGATCTCCATCGTCACCGGCTCGACACCTTGATCTCCATCGTTGCGTCGTGGTCGTCTTGCCAACTATTGCTTCTACAACTATTGCTAATGCATAGCGATAAAGTAAAGCAATTACATGGCGCTTGCATTTCATACAATAAAGAGACAACCATAAGGCTCCTGCCGGTTGCCGATAAATTACAAAACATGATCATCTCATACAATAACGTATATCACATCATGTCTTGACCATATCACATCACAGCATACCCTGCAAAAACAAGTTAGACGTCCTCTACTTTGTTGTTGCAAGTTTTACGTGGCTGCTACGGGCTTCTAGCAAGAACCGTTCTTACCTACGGCACAAAACCACAACGGTGATTTATCAAGTTTACCGTTTTAACCTTCAACAAGGACCGGCTGCAGTCAAATTCGATTCAACTAAAGTAGGAGAAACAGACACCCGCCAGCCACCTTTATGCAAAACAAGTTGCATGTCTATCGGTGGAACCGGTCTCATGTCGTGGACATGTAAGGTTGGTCCGGGCCGCTTCATCTTACAATACCGCCGAATCAAAATAAGACGTTGGTGGTAAGCAGTATGACGATCACCGCCCACAACTCTTTGTGTTCAACTCGTGCATATCATCTACGCATAGACCTGGCTCATGATGCCACTGTTGGGGAACGTTGCATGGAAAACAAAAAAATTTCTACGCACACGCAAGATCTATCCATGGAGATGCACAGCTATGAGAGGGGGAGTATGTCTACGTACCCTCGTAGACTGTAAGCGGAAGCATTAGAACAACGCGGTTGATGTCGTCGAACAACTTCACGATCCAACCGACCGAGCACCGAACGTACGGCACCTCCGCGTTCAGCACACGTTCAGCTCGGTGATGTCCTCGACTTCTTGATCCAGCAAGACGGCGAGGTAGTGGATGAGTTCCGGCAGCACAACGGCGTGGTGACGGTGATGGTGATGTTATCTCCGCAGGGCTTCGCCCAAGCACTGCGAAAATATGACCGAGGGACGGAACTGTGGAGGGGGGCGCCGCACACGGCTAAGACAATTTTGTGGCTTGTTTGGGGCGCCCCCTCTCCTCTATTTATATATGTGTAGGGGCTTGGAGTAGAAGGAATAGTGCCACGTGAACAGTACCACGTAAATAGTACACACGTGGACTTGGACTCCAAAGTCCAATCCTATTCCTACTAGGACTCGCCTTTTTTCCTTCCCTAGCTGCGTGGGCTTTTGAGGACTTGGTGCACCTGGCCCAATAAGGCCAGGGCACCTCCCCTTAGCCTATGCTAGCCCTTGGGACGTGGTGGACCCACTTGTGGACTTCCGGATTCCTCCGGAATCCTCCGGAACCTTCTGGAAGCTTCCCGGTACAATACCGAAAAAACTGCACCTTTTTCCGGAACCCAAAATATGACTTCCCATATATAAATCTTTACCTCTCGACCATTCCGAGACTCCTCGTGACATCCGGGATCTCATCCGGGACTCCGAACAACATTCGGTTACCAATTCACATAACTCATATAACACTATATCGTCAACGAACGTTAAGCGTGCGGACCCTACGGGTTCGGGAATGATGTAGACATGACTGAGACGCCTCTCCGGTCAATAACCAATAGCGGAACCTGGATGCTCATATTGGTTCCTACATATTCCACGAAGATCTTATCGGTCGAACCACAATGACAACATACATAATTCCCTTTGTCCATCGGTATGTTACTTGCCCGAGATTCGATCGTCGGTATCTCCATACCTAGTTCAATCTCGTTACCGGCAAGTCTCTTTACTCGTTCCATAATACATCATCCCGTAACTAACTCCTTAGTCACTTTGCTTGCAAGCTTCTTATGATGTGCATTACCGAGAGGGCCCAGAGATACCTCTCTGAAACACGGAGTGACAAATCCCAGTCTCGATACATGCCAACTCAACGGACGCCTTCGGAGATACATGTAGAGCATCTTTATGATCACCCAGTTACGTTGTGATGTTTGATAGCACACAAGGTATTCCTCCGGTATCCGGGAGTTGCATGATCTCATGGTCTGAGGAACATGTATTTGACATTCAAGAAAGCAGTAGCAATAAACAGAACGATCATATGCTAAGCTAACAGATGGGTCTTGTCCATCACATCATTCTCCTAATGATGTGATCCCGTTATCAAATGACAACTCATGTCTATGGTTAGGAAACCTTAACCATCTTTGATCAACGAGCTAGTCTAGTAGAGGCTCACTAGGGACACGGTATTTGTTTATGTATTCACACATGTATTTAAGTTTCCGGTCAATACAATTCTATCATGAATAATAAACCTTTATCATGAACAAGGAAATATAAAATAATAACAACTTTATTATTGCCTCTAGGGCATATTTCCATCACTATCATGGTCTACCCGAATGGTAAATTCCCGGGGGACGCCGGTTACATAACTGTTGCTTTCGCTCTCATCCAGGATGTTGAGCACCCTATGAAAGTGCACGCTGGGTTCAGTTTCATCGACGAAGTTGAGAAGCAAGATCCTAGGCATGTTCGTACAATTCAGATTACTCATGTGCCCGGCAATTTCAGCAAGGGCTTCGCCAGATACATCACAAGGGAAGCGTTCGAAAAGTCCGAGCATCTCAAGAATGATTGTTTCACCATCCGGTGTGATCTCATCGTCATTCACGAAGGGTTACAGGGCGTCAACGCTAGAGCAAACGCCGACTGATGTATCGTCAGATTGCGCAAAATGCAACCTATCGTCCATGCCCGCGTTGGTGTCAGTGTTAAGGGTATAATAGTGGATTATGTCCATCACAGTCACACTACGCGTCGCCAACCCTTGGCGACACGGGGGGCGATCCACCGCCACCGGCCCTAGGCCTCCGCCCTACTCTCCTCCCTTCTGCCTCCGCCCGAGGCCAAGCCGGCGTAGCCTGGCCAGTGACAGCGGCGGCGGGGCCTTCCCCCTCGCGCGGTGGTGGCGATCTCCTGGCGGCGGCGGCCCATGGCTCGGCGGTGCACCGGCAGCAAGGAGCAGCGGGTGCCCGGCGGCGACAGCGCAGGCGCGTTCTCCCCGCGGCTGAGGAGCACCTGTGGTGGCGGCCCAGATCGCGGGCCTCGCCTTGCCCAGATGGGCTTCGGCGGGCCGGCAGATCTGGAGGGCGTCTACAGGCGGGCATGGTGGGCCTGACGACGCCGGCTTAGGCACCGTGGTGGTGCCGTGGCCGGTCAGGCGGCGGTGGCTTGGATCCATCGTCCAGTCCCCGACAGAGATGGCGGTGATCCATGCACGAGATGCTTGATGGAGGCCCTTCGAACAGATCCGGGTAAAAACTTGCTTTCGGCTAGCTGCCAAAGCCGGCGGCGGCGATGCTATTTTGTGGCATTCCCTTCTTGAAGGCATCGCCGAGGAGAAGTTCAAGGCCACTATCTGCTACCTCCGGGGGAAACCCTAGATCACTAGATCGGATGACGGCGGCGCTCTTGTGTCGTTTCCCCCTTGGGGGCATCATTCTTGGAGGTGTACACGGGCTCGAGGGACCAGTGGTCGTCTTATTTGGTGGAGCGGTGCTTCATCCTAAACATTAATGGCGGCGGATCTCGGCGGCGTGGTGCAGTGGAGACTCGGCGTTCGATGCTTGGAGATGGACTCGCACAGGAGGAGGACGATGTTCGGCGTCATGGTGGCGTCGATGGCAGAGGGACCTGGCAAGGTTGGCGCCTCAATATCTGCTCTGAAGACGGATCAGTGGAAGACGGCGGCGACGACACATGAGAGTGCGTCGGACCGGTTTGTGCCCTAGTCCCGGTATGTGGCTCGGTTAGGGCCTCCGGCTTTAGATGTTAGGCTTAGGTGAGAGGTCTGGGTATTTGGCCTAGCATTTCTGCACCCCTTCATCAATTGGATAGGAGTAGCGACAAATGTTGCCAAGATGGCGGATTCAGGCATATTGACGTACTGCTTTGTAAGGTCCTCGTGAATAATCAATAAGATGGCTGCATGCATCTACCAGATGCAGAGGCCGGGGGTCATCCTCCTTTTCTAAAAAAAACACTATTCGTGGAATTCATGCATCAAGATTTGTACCAACCGCAACAGTAAATTAGTATTGTGGACTAACCACTCTATTTCTTTCTTGTCTCTGCTCTAACTCGGCAATTTGCTTGCTGTTTTTCTTTTCTTTTCGAGAAGTGCATAGAATCCAGGCTTCTTCATCGATGGATGCACATAACCATACATTTATTGATTACATTATTAAATAATGCCAATAACCAAATATTAATGATGAATGGGTAATAGAAAAATAAAGAAAACACCGAGGCCATTTGTCTTGCAACAGAACCTTCATAATCCTATCGCAAACCGCATGACGTATGATGGTTTTCACTTTCATGACGTATGATGGTTTTCACTTTCAGTGAGATTTCAATGAAATTCACTGAATTTCATTAATTTCAGCAGACACTGAAATATTTACGTTTCGGCCAAAATATTTTGGCAATTTCAGTAGTACACTAGAATTCAAATATTGTTCAATTTTTTTTTTTAAAAATAGATATTTAATTGAATCCAAGTAAATATTTCGGCCCTTTAACCGAAATCACTGAATTTCGGTGATTTCGGTTGGTACTGAATCTGGAACTGAAATTGAACATAATACACCTTAGACCAAACTTTCAAGAAGGGGTGTTGCACGTGCGTAGAAGTAGATGAGTTCAACAAAAGGTCGAACATTCAATTTTCATTCCCAAACCAGAGCTGTCAATACATTCACCCACTAAGTATAAAATCGGATTCTACTAAGTATAAAATCGGATTCCCAAAGCAAAGCATGTGCGTTGGCATTCCTCTTCTTCTTCCTCGCAATCTTTCAAGAAGGGAAGTTTGAAAAAAACATTGCATGCCGGTTTTGTTCAGCTGTGGGCCATTTTTGAGCAAACGAGGGGAACAACAAACTGGGTGGGTGTCGGGGGCGCGCACGCCTCGGCGGGAGGCGGGTGCTTGTTACGTATTAGATGAAGACCGTATCTAACAAACCAGCCAAATAAAAGGCAGAATCAACCAATCCGCAAATCACGTTTGGCATATACTGTAATTCTGTTGGACGAGAAACTAACAAACATCACCCACAAAGTTCTTGCCATGCCGTCGCCGACGTGGGCATCAGCCACCACCGCTGCCGCCGCCGTCGGTGAAGGGCCCAGCGGGTTCCACCTGTTCCAGATCG
This sequence comes from Elymus sibiricus, assembly GCA_039707655.1. Classification (NCBI taxonomy): domain Eukaryota; kingdom Viridiplantae; phylum Streptophyta; class Magnoliopsida; order Poales; family Poaceae; genus Elymus; species Elymus sibiricus. The sequence goes on along the minus strand of CM077666.1, from coordinate 127,206,776 downwards.
TCGGCTACTCACGCGCCAAAGACGTACCAACTGGCACGTCACTGCGGTCTTGCCCATTCATGATCGGAGGCTATCGCTGGGTTATCGAGGTCTTCATGAACGGTCAAATCCCGGAGGATGCCGATTTCATAGGTGTTTCTTTCGCTTGTTACACCTATGGATCGGGTAGGCTTAGGGTAGATCGGTAGTATTACCTTCTCCTTGGCTCGAGGAGCTCGAGCCGGTGGCCATGGTGAAGAGAGTGGCGGCTGCGGTGCTGTGTGTGCATGATGGTGGATGCAGTGGAGCTTCCCGTCGGCTCGCGCTAACCCTAGATCGGTAGGGATGTTGGTGGGGGTCTGCGGTGCACGGTGAACCTCGTATCGCGTGCGACCGGCTCCCCCACCCTTTATATATAGCGCGGCAACAGGGGCCCACCAACCATGGTTTGGTTGGGCGCCCCCGATCAGGGCGCGATGCAAGGGCCCGTTCGACCCGTTGGGCTCGAACGGGAGGAGATCAACTTAACATTCTCCCCCTTGATCTCAACTTTACTTTCAACTTTATACTTTTTTACTTTACTCGTTTCATCACAGATCAATACATAGAACATGTTTCATCATCACAGCTCAATTGCCGATAGAATCAGACAGCTACAACATACCTCTCTATTCTGAAACAAATTCTGTTCCTTTTGGGCCTCTCATGATCCAGGAATCATAGGCTTTCCCTTAAACCCATGCCGGCTAAGTGTTCCTTGAACACATTGGGTGGTAAGCCTTTCGTAAGCGTATCCGCAAGCATATCCTTTGTCCTTATATGCTCGAGACTTATAGTGTGATCCTGGATTTTATCTTTCACAACATAATACTTTATCTCTATTGTTTTGGCAGCATTACTCGACTTGTTGTTGTGAGCATAAAATACTGCGGGCTGGTTGTCACAGTACATCTTTAGTGGTTTGTCAATACAATCTACCACTTTCAAGTCGGGTATAAATTTCTTTAACCATATCGCCTGCCCCGTGGCCTCATAACATGCTATAAATTCTGCATACATCGTGGACGATGCAACTATTAACTGTTTGGAGCTTCTCCACGAAATAGCCCCTCCAGCGAGAGTGAACACGTATCCTGGCGTGGATTTTCTATCATCTCTGTCTCCCGCAAAATCTGCGTCTGAATACCCTCTTATCTCTAGGGAATCAGATCTCCTGTATGTTAGCATGTGGGCCTTCGTGCCTTGCGCATAACGCAATGCTTTCTTTACCATCTTCCAGTGCTCTGTGCCTGGATTCTCTTGATATCTACCGAGTACCCCGGTGACAAAAGCTAAGTCAGGGCGAGTGCACACTTGTGCATACTGTAAACTTCCAACGGCCGAAGCATATGGTACTGCTTTCATTTGATCGATCTCGTACTGGTTCTTGGGACATTGGAATTTCCCAAAACTGTCGCCCTTGACTATAGGAGCAGGTGTGGCTTTACTCACATGCATATTATACTTTTTAAGAACCTTTTCTAAATATGCCTTTTGCGATAGTCCTAAAACTCCATTTTTCCTATCTCGGTGAATCTCTATGCCCAAAACATATGATGCTTCACCAAGATCTGTTATATCAAAATTTGAGGACAAGAACTTCTTTGTTTCTTGTAGTAGATTAACATCACTGCTAGCAAGCGAGATATCATCCACATACAAGATTAGGAAAATATATTTCCCATTTTTAAACTTTGCATAAATGCAGTTGTCCTCAATATTTTCTTTAAATCCAAAACTTTTAATTGTTTCACTAAACTTTAGATACCACTGTCTAGAGGCTTGCCTTAATCCATAAATAGATTTCTTCAGGCGGCATCCCATATCTTCCTTGCCTTCCATGATAAAACCCTTGGGTTGTTTCATGTAAACTTTTTCTTTTAAATCCCCATTCAGAAATGCCGTCTTTACATCCATTTGATGTAACTCTAAATCAAAATGTGCAACTAATGCCATTATGATTCTGAAGGAATCCTTACATGAGACTGGGGAAAATGTCTCATTGTAATCTATCCCTTCTCTTTGTGTAAATCCTTTTGCCACAAGTCGTGCTTTATACTTTTCTACATTCCCTTTAGAGTCATACTTAGTTTTGTAGACCCATTTACAGCCTACTCTTTTGGCTCCTTTAGGAATTTCCTCTAAGTCCCAACATCTTTGGAACTCATCGATTTCATCTCGTCTTCCATTGCCTCCAGCCACTTTGATGAGTGAGGGCATCTCATGGCTTCTTCATATGAAGTGGGATCACCTTCCATATGAACTATCTCTATGTTATAAACTTTATAATCAGTAGAAATAGCTGACCTTTTGGGTCTTGTAGACCTTCTAAGGGCCTCACCCCTAGGCTCATTCTGTGCCTCACCTTCCGGCACATCTTCTAAAAGTGCCTGCTGCACCTCCCTTTCATGCTCAACGACGGGTTCAGTCGGCTCCTGACGGACAGGTTCCGAATCTTCTCCCATAGTTGTCATGGGTGGAGTTACAACAGGTGCTTGCACCGCAACCTCAGGGATTGTCGGTGCAGGTACAATAGGTAGTGAGAAAAATGGCTCCTGAATCATCGGATTAGGTGCATGCACCCTCTTCTCCTCAAGATCAATTTTCCGAGCTACCATGCTCCCCCTCATCATTTCGTCCTCTAAGAAGACTGCATGTCTTGTTTCTACAAACTTTGTGTATCTCTCTGGATAGTAGAAACGAAAACCTTTTGATCTATCAGGATAGCCAATGAAGTGGCAACTGATTGTTTTGGAATCTAACTTTGCAATATTTGGATTAAACACTTTGGCCTCAGCTGGGCTCCCCCACACCCTTAAGTGTTGTAGGGAGGGCACTCTTCCTGTCCACAACTCGTACGGTGTTTTGGGCACCGGCTTGGTTGGTACTCTATTGAGAATGTGAATGGCGGTTTTAAGCGCCTCCATCCATAATCCCAATGGCAAGGTGGAGTAACTCATCATGCTGCGCACCATATCCATAAGAGTACGGTTATGCCTTTCAGCTACTCCATTTTGCTGAGGCTCGCCCGGCATTGAATACTGGGCCACTATGCCAGTCTCCTGTAAGAACTTTTGCAAAAGGTCCAGGGACTTGGCCATATGGAGTGTGCCGATCGTAGTACTCTCCCCCACGGTCAGATCTTACTATCTTTATTCTTTTATCATGCTGATTTTCAACTTCAGCTTTGAATATCTTAAATTTATCCAACGCTTCAGACCTTTCTTTGATTGGATAAATATAACCATATCGGGAGTAATCGTCTGTGAATGTTATGAACGAGTCATAGCCATCCACACTTTTCACAGGAAATGGTCCACAAATGTCAGTGTGAATGATTTCGAGTGTTCCTGTGCTACGGTTTGCACCCTTTTTGATTTGTTTTACATACTTTCCTTTAATGCAATCTATGCATTGCTCTATGTCTGAGAACTCTAATGGAGGCAGAATATCATTTTTAACTAGTCTTTCTATTCTCCCCCTCGAAATATGGCCCAAGCGACAGTGCCATAATTTCGATGAGTCATGAGTTCTCTTTCTTTTCTTTTGTACTTTATCCGACGCGGAGACATGCTCATTCACATTACACACAGAATGCACTTTTTCACGTAGTGATAATAAATAAAGCTCATCGTGTAGGAAAGCAACACCCACATGAGTATTATTAAACCATATGGCACACTTGCCATGTCCAAAATGACATTCATAATTGTCTTTATCCAGACACGAAACACTAATCAAGTTTCTGTGACATGAAGGAACATATAAAACATCTCTAAGCAGAAGCGTGAATCCATCAGCTAACTCCAGGGAGATGTCGCCGACAGCTTCAACTTCTGCTTCAACTCCATTTGCAACTTCAATGCATCTTTTGCTTCTTTGCGTAGTCCGCGTCGAATGGAATCCCTGTAATGAATTTGCAACATGAACAGTTGCTCCTGAGTCAATCCACCAAGTAGATTTCAAAAACTGTGTATACAAGGATTCATTTACAAAGGAAACAATGTTGTTACCTCTCTTTGCCATTATTGACTTTAGCCAAGCAGGGCAGTCTTTCTTGTAGTGCCCAGTCTGCTTACAATGGAGACATGTATCTTTGTCCACTGGGAAAGACTTCTGCTGATGCTGATATTGAGCTTTTCCATGTGGCTTTGAAGGGGAACCTTTGCCATTGTGATTGTAGTTCTTTTTCTTATTATCCTTCACATAGTTCAAAGAACCACCATATGAGGATTTAATTCTATGCTCCTCTTGCACACACATGGCTATTGTCTTTTCAATGTCCCACCGCTCTGGCTGCATGTTGTAGTTGACAACAAATGTGTCAAACTCTTTTGGCAGTGAAGCCATGACCAGATGAACAAGAAGTGCATGCTTAAGCTCCAGATCAGCGTCCATGGGTTTCAGCTTTGCAGCCATGTTGCTCATCCTAAGGATGTGCTCTCTTATGCCATGTCCACCTCCGGTGTACTTTTCTGTCACCAGTTGCTTTAGCAGCTGGGTAGCATAGATCTTTGAAGAACCAGTGAACTGGCTCTTTATCTTTTCAAGGAACTCCTCTACGGAAGTACACTCCGCAATTGAGCCCACAATAGCATTCTCAATTGTGTTCTTTATGAAAGCCATGCACTTTTTATTGGCGGTGAGCCACTTTTGGTTTTTGAGGGTATATGACATCTCCACTGGAGCATGATCCCTCTGCCTTTTCGCCCAAGCAGCATCATCATCTTTTGCCCCTCTGACTGGCTCTAGTGGTTTGACCGGCTGTGGTGTGTCCACAACCCAGTCCACCTCAGCACAAACGAAGGCTAAGTCAACTTTCTTTCTCCACTCAGTGTAGTTATCGCCTCTGAGGGTTGGAACATCCTTGAGGCAACTCATCAAGTGGAAACCTCCTGTAACCACAATTAAGTGAGATCACAACAACAATTGCATGCATTAATCCAACGTTGGTCAAAATTAAACATACAACTGTTTATGCAATTAAAACTATATCACCGTTGGGCAAAAATAGAAATAAATGCATCTTTTATAACAATAACAAATCATGATCATGTTATTAACAACGTTGGTCATAAAAATAACAGGATCATAATTATTTCAATAATCACTTTAACATGCTCTTTTTAAATTTTTAATTTCACTTTTGTTCTATTTACTTTTAAAAGAGCACTTTTATTTATTTTGCAGTGGAAAACATGAATAAAAATTCATGAACTTTATACTTTTCAGAAACATTTCTGTCACTTTTCTATTTTCTAAACAAACATTTCGTTGGAACAGTTTGAATAGAAAAAATCTCAGCAAAATTATCTAAAACTATACAGAAAAAACAAAAGGAAAAACAGCAGCTCAGCCAGCCTCGGCCCAGCGCGCGCGGCTGCGGCCTCGGCCCAGCGCATGTGCGCGCGCCGCCGCTGCCGGCCTCTTCCACTTTCGGCCCAAAAGCCCACGGCTGAGTTAGGGTTTTCATCGTGGCCGTCCATTTGATCGGACGATCCACCGCTCCTTTCGGTCAAACAAAAGACCACCCCACCGCGCCGCTCGGGGAAAACCCTAGTTCATTTCCCCCTTTCTCTGCCCCGCGCGTCTCTCTCGCGCAGGCGGCAACGCCCGGCCACTGGCGAGGCTCCGTCCGGCTGCCCGGCGACGGCGTCGAAAAACCACCGCGCCGCGCGAGCCTCCTCTGCCTCCCTTCCCCCTCCTTTCCTACAAGCACTCCGCCTGCTCGCGAGAGAGAGAGAGAGAGAGAGAGAGAGAGAGAGAGGAAGAGAGGTGCGGCTGCTTCCCCTCCGCCGGCGTGCACCGTTGCCTGCCCCTTCGCCGGCCGCGCGTTCGCCTTGCGGTGAGCGCGTCGCCGTCGAACGGTCTGGCCGCGATGCCCTTTGCCCCTTGCAGGGTGGTGTTCTTCTTCCGGATGCCTCGGCTTGCCGATGCGCATCCGAATCGAGAGGAACGGCGCGGCCCTTGTGGCGGCGGCGCCCTTTGCCGGCGAGCTCGAGGCCCTGGCCGGTGAGATTTCTTTGTCCTTTTCCCCTCTTTCTCTGTTAGGGATTAGGGTTTCTCTCGGGAGGGGAATTTGGAACTTCTTTTGCTATTTCTTTCTACCCGATCCATAGGTGTAACAATGGTATTAGAGCCAGATTGGGCTTTGATTTTTCGGGTAGGCTTAGGGTAGATCGGTAGTATTACCTTCTCCTTGGCTCGAGGAGCTCGAGCCGGTGGCCATGGTGAAGAGAGTGGCGGCTGCGGTGCTGTGTGTGCGTGATGGTGGATGCAGTGGAGCTTCCCGTCGGCTCGCGCTAACCCTAGATCGGTAGGGATGTTGGTGGGGGTCTGCGGTGCACGGTGAACCTCGTATCGCGTGCGGCCGGCTCCCCCACCCTTTATATATAGCGCGATGCAAGGGCCCGTTCGACCCGTTGGGCTCGAACGGGAGGAGATCAACCTAACATCGCTCTCATGCAGGATGTCGAGCAGCCTGTGAAAGTGCACGCTGCATTCAGTTTCATCGACGAGGTTGAAAAGCAAGATCCTAGATATATTCGTTCAAGTCCGTTAACTCATGTGCCTAGCAGGTTCAATATGGGTTTCCAAAGGTACATTGCGAAGGAGGACTTCGAAAAGTCGAAGCATCTCAAGTACGATTGTTTCACCATCCGGTGTGACCTCATCGTAGTTGAGGAAAGACATCAACACTAGAGCCAACGCCAGACTGCTATGTCGTCAGATTGCGCAAGATGCAACCAATCGTCCATGTATGCATGGATGTTATAATAATAATAATGAATTATGTACATCAAGGCTACACTGTTTGCGGAATTCATGCATCAAGATTTGTACCAGCCGCAACTATGAGTTAGTACTGTCGACTTGCTGCAGATGTATTTCTTGTCCATGCTCTAAGGGCATCTTTGTCCTATTCCTTTTATTAAATAAATAAATTTTCCTAGTTGGATCAAAAGAAATTGTTGGTCCATTGGCATGTTATATATCCGTATATCAGGTGCATATTGGGACGAGTTTGTTGGGGAGGTGCGGAAGAACCCACCCAATGTCCCCAAAAATATTATTAGGATGGCCCAATGACACCCTATTGTGGATGATTTATTAGGAACTGCTATAGATGCTCTAACTCAGCAACTTGCTTACTTTTTTTAAAGAGTGTAGCTCCTTGATCTCTTTAATCGATTGATATACACAACCATATACTAACTGTTTATTAAACAATGCCAAGCAAAACAAAACATTAATGTCGAACATATTGGCTAATAAAATAAAAATAAAAAACACTTGAGTCGTTGACCTCACGTCAGAATTTTCATAATCCTATCGCAAACCCTATGATACATGATCCAATAACAAAATACACTATGCCTAGACAAAACCATTAAGAAGGGACCATCACATGTGTGCCCATGTTATCGAATTGAAGAAAAGGTTGAGATGGGGTTTTCTGCCCCGAAGGAAGCTTCGAGCCAACACCGTCAACAAGGTCACGACACACACGCGCGCACAAATAGTGCCTTATCTAGACGGAGAAGCGAGATCTTGGGTTTTCAGTCAGTGTAAACTCATAATTTTCATCAAAACCATCACCACCGGCAACCTCTCTACCACCTAACGGCTCCTCACTAGTCAGATCCCGACACTGAAAGAGCTCAGGGCGCACCCACATCGCAGGAGAAAATGCCTAAAGCATCAGAGGTCGTCGTTGCCCCACTTCCCATCTCTATTGCACCTCCATTTGATTCCCGTCGATAGGAGAGGAATGGGCACTTGGACGTTAGGTGATGACCAGACGATCGTTATTGTAGCCATCTCGCATATCCGTCGACCACATCCCTCGCGGCCCCGACGTCCTCCACATCGACCATTACATGCGGGGTCACATCAGCGCCAACACGATGGCCGCTACTGCCCGTGATGCATGTCTGTGAGGCTGCTAGCACCAATCCAAGTTGCACCCATGCCCAAAACCAGATCGATGTGCCGCTGCACGGACCGACCCACGCGCTGCTTTGCTGGAGTACGCCTTGAAGCAGGGCCTGTCACCACCAGTACAAGACAGGAAGAGACGGGTGCATATCCTTCTATGAGGCCGGCTGGGAAGAGTTCCTGACGGGAAAGGGACTAAAGGTTCGCACACCTGTGCTAAGGAACATTGGCCGCAACGACTTGCAGATGATGGTTGTCTTTGACCTCATTTAGAAATAAGCTCCAGGACATGAATATGCAAGCCGATGAAGTGGTAGTTTCTTTGTTAAGGTGGATGTGATACATTGATATTTTGTTTGTTAAGTGGAAAAATATGGAGCTTTTTCGTTTGATTTGAAAATGGATAAAGCCTGGTTCATTTATGTTAAGAATTATATAACTATGTTAATTTACTCTTCAGAAGTTATGTGTACAAATGCTGCCACGGGAGAGCCCGTGGGACCAATACTTTGACCTGCACAACTATGTCAGTGGCAGACGTTAATTAGCACCCGCCGCTGGCTTACTAGTTAGCAGTGGCGGGCGCCCTGCCCGCCGCGCCCGCCACTGCTAACCTATTAGTAGTGGCGGTACCACAGCAGAGCCTGCTATTGATGGCCTTTTCCTGCCCGCCACTGCTAGCCTGTTCTACAGTAGTTCCCCTAAGCCGCAACAAAGCGAAAAAAGATGTGAGTGATCTCAACTGATGCCATGGCACCCAACAACCTATAAGTCAAGAACTTAGCCTTAATCCCATTGCCAACGGTGACTGAAGTTGCAAAGAGGTCCCTATTGACGCGAGTTGTAGGAGTGCGGATTTTTTATGCTCCCATGTAGCTACACCTTCTATCTAGGACATCCAGCTTTGCATCAAGATCCATGCTCAATAACTAGAAATTTCACTTTTTGTTTCTACCAAACCAAACAACATCTGAAGTTGAAACATTGCAAGTCAACAACACACACATACTACACTGCGCAGAAAATGCTACAAACTTTTTTGTGCAACAAAAATATCTAAATTTACATGATTTATTATAATATTTATCACTCGATATTTCCGACGCACCAAAAAATCAGGAAACATTTTATGCACATTGTAGTACTCATGTGGCGTTGATGTGCAAAGTTCCAGGTTCAAAATGTTTTTCCATTTGGGAGAAACAAAAAAGAGAAAGTTATACGCACAGATCTCAGCACAAACATGGAGGCCTATAGAGAGTGTACCTTCCATGTAGCACATTCACAACTTTCCATCCATGGCTTCTCTAGATCCATCCACTCAAGCCAAAGTCAATGCAGCCGGAGAGAAGCGCCTAATATGTCAATACTCTTAATACCCAAACCGCCCAAGGACTTCGAGCGTCAAACCTGCACCCAATTGACCAAATAGTGGCCATCATTACGCTCCTTGAAACCCTTCAAATTAAAGGAACACCCTCATCAACATGTTAGTCTTGGCAATAAGCCACTTGGACAGGGTGAAGGGCGTGAACAAGTACACCAAACATGGAAGCAAGACCTTGTTGATGAGCATGTCCATCCCCGCCTTGGAAAATAATTTCCCGGACCTACCTACTAGCTTGAACCCCATCTTGTCCAAGATGAACTTTGTTTCTCCTAAGCCACTTGAGATGGAGGGGCTGCCCAAGATAGGTACACATGAACTACTTCCTCTAACACGGAAATCCATGGAAAATATGGCTCAAACTCCATGCCCTCACAATCTACGGCGAAGACCTCACTCTTGAGGGTGTTATTCTTCAACCTTGTGGCCATACTAAAAAGATAGAGGGCCTCCTTACCACATGAATGTCCTTGGAAGCCGAATGAACTAAAACAACATCATCATCTGCATAAAGGGAGATGCGTAGCTTTAACGTCCTCCGACCAACGGAGTGTAGCAGACCCTGATCCGCCGACCAATGGGGTGCGGCATACCCCGATCTTCCGCACAATCAAGTAACACCTGAGAAGGTCGATCGCAATGATGCACATCTTACAACCCGTTTGTAACAACCATCTGTTGTAGACTTTACCTAATAAACAACAAAAGAAGAAACTTAAACAACAACATGAAGATTAGGGACCTCTCAGTAAAATAGACAAAAGCCAATGGTTAATTAATACTCCGTTTTATTTACTTCCATATTAGCTTTGTCTCGGGTCAAACTTTCTAAACTTTGACCAAGTTTACACCAAAAAAATATTAATATCCACAATATCAAGTCAATACCATTAGAATCATCATTCAATATATTTTCATACCATATATGTTTTTTATTATGAAAATTTAGATTGTTTTCGATAAACTTGGTCAAACTTTATAAAGATTGACTTAGGTCAAAACTCATCTGCGGAGTAAATGAAAACAGAGAAAGTATGTCGGAAACGCAGCCTCCTCCCCCAAAAAAATTTAGGGTTCCTCTGCCTCCTGTCGCCGCTGCTGTCGGGCCGCCTCGTCTCCGGTGGCGGTTGTTGTTCTGGTGCGCTGGTCCTATGGGGCCTTAGCATGACGACTTGCCGACTGTTTACTACAACAAGTTTTGCCCGGCTCCGGCGAGGGAGGGCGATGACGGCAGCGCACCTTTGGTTCGCTTCAGTGCTTGTAGTCATCGCTAGGTGGTCTACGGATCTGGATGTAATTTTTATTATTTCTGGTGTTCGTTGTACTGTCATGATTGAAGATGAATAGATCGGAAGTTTTTCCGCAAAAATATATAAGACATTGCCAGTGGAATGCTAGCAACATTACAAGATCATGGTAAATAAAATTACTTAGGACTGTAAGTGCAACAGTTTAGTGCATCTCTGCCTTTTTTTGGTCAACAATGTTCATATTTGTGCACTGCCTCTATCCCAGAGACATTTAGATATTTCCTAGTTTTGTAGTATACCAATTAATTGAGCGTACAGCTAAACAGTAGTTGGAAGTTCTTGTAAGAAATTCCTTCTATCAGATTGGAGGAAAGTTAGCAATGCACCGAACACCTTTTGAGAAGGGAAATTTTTGTTTTTGCCACTCTAGTTTTTGCCCACTTCACTTATGCCACTCTAGAATTCGACATCTCATTTTTGCCACTCTTAGATTTTGACAATATATCACAAATGTCATTCTGTTACACATCCGTTAGTTGACCGTTTATTCTAGCCCCTTGACCAGGAAAAGACCTGTCAGTATTTGCAAAAATGACATTAGTTGCCCCTACTGACTTGTGGGGCCACTTTGTAAGTGACCCATACACAAAACTCTACACACACCAAGTAAAAAGAAAATTTGGTCAAACACGCGCGAGCTCCAGCCACACACCCGTCCCCATCTAGAGAAAGACCTAGCCGCATCCATCCATGTCGCCGCGTCCGCATGCCCCGGCGCGCCGCCGCCGCATCCATACCCCGCCGTCCGCTGCCGCATCCACGTCCCCTCCAGCCTCCCCTCCGCAGCGCCCTGATCTTGCCTCGCCGACGCAACCCGCATCTCCGGTCTCCCCTCCGCGGCGCCCTGCTCTGGACTCGCCGACGCTTCACACATCTGCGGCCTCCCCTTTGCGGCTCCCTTCATCGGCCTTCCTCCCCGATGCAGTCCACACCAGCGGCCTCCCTTCCTCCCCCCTGAGTAGCTCACATGGGATGGAGGGAGTCACGCCGTTGGCCATGGCGGCAGGGGCGGCCCAGAAGACCTCAAACCTGCGGGTTCCATCGGCCTTCCTCCCCGATGCACTCCACACCAGCGGCCTCCCTTCCTCCCCCCTGAGCAGCTCACATGGGATGGAGGGAGTAAACAAGGTCCAGCAAAGAACACAAGAAGTAAACAAGGTCCTCCGTCGAAGAGCACAAGAAGCAAAAAGAAGTTGTGAACCTTCCTGTGCAACTACATGTTATTTTGTGGACCACTATGCATATGGAACCTTGCTGTGTAGTTGTGTAGCTGATGCAACTGCATGTTATTTTGTGGAGCACCATGCATATCTAAACCTTGCTATGTAGCTTGTTGTGTAGCTGATGCAACTACATGTTATTTTGTGGAACACCATGCCTTGCTGTGTACTATGTTCAGCATGTCATGTGGCTAGACCTTACTGTACTATGTTCAACTTGTGTGGACCTTGCCTTTTGGGTGGTCCATATGCATGTGAACCTTGTTGTTTTGATTAGATGATGGATTTGTACTCCTATGAGTAATTTGTTGATATTTAGAATGTCTTAACCTCTTTACTATGCTACTGGTCATGATGTTATTATTGTGTTTATTTCTGATCAAAATAGTGTATTTATGTGTAATTATGTGTATTGTTATATTTTTAAATAGGTCATGCCAAAATTTTTAACACATCAGCTATATAGTGAATCTAGACGTTACTCTAATGGCAAAAGTAATATTTGGCAAAAACAGGAGTGGCAAAAGCAAAACAAATAACCGAGGGCAATATGGTCTTTTCCCTGCTCCGTTTGGTCAAAACGTCCATTGACCTAATAGAATGGCATTTGTGATATATTGTCGAAAACTAAGAGTGGCAAAAATGATATGTCAAATTCTAGAGTGGCATAAGTGAAGTGGGCAAAAACTAGAGTGGCAAAAACAAAGTTTTCCCTTTTGATAAATGTGATCAAGAGGAAACTTGCAGAAACACCACCACTACTTGAATAGGAGCGACTTGGGCGGCTCCAAGCCCTAGTCCGCCGCCGGCCTCTTCCCTCCCCCCTCCTAACCTCGCCGCCACCGGAGACCGCCGCCGGCAAGCCCGCGCGGCGCCGAGGAAGGTGGCGGCGAGCCTTGCCGCTTCTGCCATGCGCGAAGGGCATGGCGTGCCGGGGTGGCGGCCCCGGTCAAGGTGGGCAGCGCTGTCCCTGCGGCGGACGGCGGCTGCGGGTGCTCGGCTGGACTCCTCGGCCTGCTTGGGCAGGCGAGGTCCCGGTGGATGGGGCTCGCGGTGGCCGGACTCCCTTCCGTCGGTCGGCCGCCAATTCTGAATCGACCAGCCCCATCTCCATCCTCCTCGCCCTCTCCCGTTCGATCTGGGCTCCGGTGTGGCCCTGCTCGCCGGATCCGGTGGCTAGCGGTGTTTAGGCGGTGGGGTTCCTGGGACCGGGGGAAACCCTTGGCCGCCGGCGGCGGCCACAACGACGACGACGCCGCGGCGTCGAACCACTTCTTTGAGGCTTCGTTGAGGTATCCCACCCCCACCCATCCTCCCCTGCATCTAGGTGAAAACCTTGGTCCTGTTTCGGGACGATGGCGGCGCTACGGCACCATTCCCCTTCCTGACGGCGTCGTCCTTGGACCGCGGGGTGAATGTCGGGTTGTGATGCGCTGGTGGCTGCTGTGGCGGCATTGCTCTTCGTCAACTTCTTGCCGTGTCGATTTGTATCAAGTCCCTATCCTGCAGTGCGCGTCTCCTTCGTGGTTGTGCCATGGCAACGGTTGTTCCTGTGGAGCTCAATGTGGTCTGTTGCAATCCCTCCCATGGTACACCTGGTGTCCATTTGTGTATTCGGGTTCTTGGGGAACCACTTCGCCTGCCGACGACAAGAAGGTTGTGGCCTTCTACGGTGACGAAGACGAATGTCACTGTGTGTCCAAGTTGTTCATCATGCAGGAGTGGACTTGGGCATTCTCCTTTGACACTGTTGTTTTCCACAAGTTCGGTGTTTGCCTTGTGCTGGCTGCTTTGGTGGACGAAGACCTCGACAGATCAAGCTCTGTTCTTCAGTTTCATCTTGGTAGCTGCTTGTGTAGTCTTAGGTTTGTGCACTGTCCTGGTTTGCACCTTATATCGGCCGCCTGAGATTGTTCTGGCTCAGTGTCTTGCTTTTCTTCCTTTTTCTGTTGCTTGTAAGTGGTTGATCGATGTAATCCTGTCCGGTTGATGGCTTTGTTAATTCATTCAAAGTCGGGCTAGGTTCGAGCCTCCTCTCGGAGCTCGGCCGATGTATTTTCTCTAAAAAATAGGAACAGAAGTACTAACATTTGCTAAAGATGCAATTTTTATTCAGCTGGCTGAAAAGTTTTGCCTGTCCGTTACACGATCACATCTCGCAGCACACACAGAGGAACGTCGCCAGCATCGACGCTCGACGCAAAGACTGCGGATGCTTGCCGTTTCCTACAGCTTCGTAGGCCGACGCTCGTCGACGAACAGCTTGATGTCCTCCACGAGCTTGCCGGAGTCGGCGATCTCCGGAAACGCGTGGAATCCGTGGATGGCATCGGGGTACTCGACCACCCTAACCGGCTTCCCCTTGCCGCGCAACGCCTCCACGTACCGCGTCTGCCAGCCCTTGAGCAGGTCGAACCCACCGACCACCACCATGGCCGGCGGAAACGCCTCGGCGAGCTCGACGCGCTCGCCGCAGACGCGAGCGGCTGGGTGGTCCCGGGTGGCGCCCTCCGGCAGGAACTCCCTCCAGTAGGCGTCCGTCGCCACCATCGACAGCGAGGGACCCACCTTGTCGAGCGTCACCTCCGCCTCCGTCCGCTCCTCGCCCCCGAAGAATGGCTGGATCAGGACGACGCCAGCGAGGCGTAGGGATGATGGTGACGCCGTGGTCGTCATGGCCGGCCAGCGCTGCGCCACGTGGTGCGTGATGTTGCCGCCGGCGCTGTCGCCGGCGAGGAAGCATCTGGAGAGGTCGACGGGGACGGCAAGGTCGGCGGGGAGGCCGTTCGTGTCGAGGTAGCGGAGCACGTCCACGCCATCGTCGTACGCTGCCGGGAAGCGGTGCTTGGGGGCGAGGCGGTAGTTCACCGAGACGACGACGGCGCCGAGCCCGCTGCACAGGCGGCGGCAGAACGCGTCGTAGGGGCGGGACGCCGCGGAGAAGAGCACGAAGCCGCCGCCGTGGAAGTAGACGACGACGGGGACCGGCGCATCGGCTGCCGACGAGGGGGAGAAGACGCGCGCCCAGAGGCCGCTGGAGGCGTCGACGGTGACGTCGGCGGAGCGGACCCCCGATGCGTCCGGGCGTGGCCTTGCCGCCGCGTGGAGGTCGCCCAGGGAGAAGAGGAGGCGCCGGACGCTGCCGTCCGGCCGGTGCGCGAGCGACAGGGCCGCAAACTGGAGGCGTACCGTCCACGGCAGGGCCGGCGGCCGGCGCGCGTCCTCAGTGCCGGCCATTACTTGCACCGCAGAGCCGCGAGAGAGTGGTTTGAAGTAGCTAAGCGTGGAGGGGACAACGAGGGGTAAAATACTTGGTCTTCGATGCGATCAATGGACCATGTTCCAGGACAAATATGACAGCCTGGTCAAGGTTGATTCTTAAATGTGACATTTTGGCGTTGATGCATGACGAGAATGAACAGTAAAAAATCATCCTAAACAGTGACACTTTCCACTCCTTTTTTTTTTTTGCGAATCACTTTCGACTCCTCTGACAGAGAGCAAAAAATTTGTGGTCTAACTTTCGCTGCTCGACACGAACGGGCAGGAAACAACATCGTACGAAGACTTGGCTAATCCCCTCCGCAGGGTGACCAGAGAGGATTTAGAGAAATTTTGGTTTGCAAGGGTGCTCCAACTACCTCAAACTTCCTCCAGACAATGTGTGGGAAAAAACCCAGCCAAATGGGCCTTCAAAACTTCCTTCATTTGTCAGAACTGTCCGAACTACCTCAAAGCGGACCCATACGTGGGAAGGATATGGGTTGTCCGAACATATCCATCACATCAGACTAGACAAGCCAACTCTACCCCAATCCGCACCAAATCGCCCCCTCGTCTCTCTCTCTCTCTCTCTCTCCCCCCCCCCCCCCCCCCCCCCCCCCTTGCTCAGGTCCGACCCCCAACTCCCCACCATGGCCATTCGTAGCCCTCCTCCATCGTAGCCACCGTGACCGCACCATCAGGGCCCTTCTTCACCTCCCGCCTCCCCAAGCAAAGATCGTTGGTCGACCTCACAGGCGGAGATTCTTTCAAACAAAGACATGGAACTGAAAAAAAGAGGAGTACATCAAGAAGGATGAGTAGTAGGGAAGATGCAAGTTCTACTTCGATGTCTAGAGGGAGAAAATCGACTTGGAGACGGAGAAGGTGAGGGAGAGATTGCTACTTGAGACTTGAGAGGGAGTGGTGGAGATCGAGATGATGAAGGCCTAGGAGCAGATGGATCTTGAGAAGAAGTAGTGGGAGCACATTGAGTTTGAGAGAGAAGGTGAGCATTGAAGAAAGGAGAGCGACACCCAAGGTCGAGCAAGTCGTGATCGCGAGGATCACCAAAGAATCAAGGATCATGTTGGCAACGCTAGCCTAATGGATCCAGACGCTAAGGAATAGTTCGCCAACATGCGCAAAGACATCAACGTGCGTAATAGAAAACTTTGATTCATTTGATTTTATCGTCTATGTTTGAATTGTTGAATTCTTATAGACGGTCA
Organism: Elymus sibiricus; assembly: GCA_039707655.1. Classification (NCBI taxonomy): domain Eukaryota; kingdom Viridiplantae; phylum Streptophyta; class Magnoliopsida; order Poales; family Poaceae; genus Elymus; species Elymus sibiricus. The sequence continues at coordinate 127,190,410 of CM077666.1, read as the reverse complement.
TGTTTGAATTGTCGAGTTATTCGACTTGTCGATTATTGAATTGTTGAACTATTGATGCTCGACATTTATTGTTGAATGTGTGGAATGTGATGAAAATATTGCAACATATGGACAAAAATGGCTTGGGCATATGGGGAAGGGAGAAATGGGAGGTGCCGCTGGACGTCCGTTTTTTCTGGACAAATTGGTCTGTCAACGGACATGTCCCGAGACATATGGCGAAGAACATTTGGATCTTTCCCTTGGAGACGCTCTACCAAAGTCATTGAGGAAGAGGATGAATGGGAGGGGATGGGCACTAGTAGGAGAGAGCCTGCTACAAATGGCCAATGGCCAGTGGGTGCATATTACCATTCGCGCAGTAAATGAGTTAGGTTCGGTTTGTCAAAAATGTGGCCCCTCACGCACTCAATGCTTAGGGTGAGTAACAAACCAAATACTATGATCTCGGTTGGGTTACCAAATGGGATATACTTTGTTTGTCGTATGAATACCTCACCAATCTCGAAGGAATGGATGGTCAAAATGTCGATCTCACTTGTCACCATGACCCGAACTGTACTTTCATGGATAATTTTCTCTACAAAATCAACCTTGTTTTATGGGAGCCTGATACGATAGATGCATTGGGTGACCTAATAACAAGTCTAAGACATACTCAACGAGAATAATTTATGGCCGGAACATTCTTACGCTGAGACAAAAGAGAAACATAACTGCTATTGTCTATGAAATGGAAGAGTGTGATTAACTCGTCATTGTTATGCCTTTCAAGGATCATCTATTTCGACCTTGACCCAGATTAGTTCTTTATTCAGAGACATAACTAATTGGCCTTAGAGCACAACATTTTCTGGAAGAGCTCGAAATTACTCTCTCCAATTAAATATAAAAGGCTTGCTAAAAAGGAAATATGCTATCTAGATATAGTTTTTCAAAAAGTTTAACTAGTAGATGTGGATGTATACCTTCTCAGAAGGTACTTATTTCCTCCATAATTCCGTATTAATCTGCTAAAATCATACATGAACTTGTATGTGTTTACTTTGGCATTAATTACCCAGAAACCAAAGCATCAAGAACCAGTGGGAGAGATGATGTAAAAGGTTCTTTGACGCTTGCCCAAAGCAGCAATAACTTGCATAGGCTACCAAGAACATGTTCTGGTTCAAAATGCTTGGTAGCGTGGGATAAAGTTTGTTCTCCTCATGAATCACGGGGGTTTTGGTGTTAAAAACTTGCATGCGCAAAATATTTGCCTCTTACTGAATTTGCTTACAAATTCCTACTCTCCACCATTGCCATGGAAAGATTAGGCGACCCACCAATCACTTCTAAATATCAGTCATGGTTCAAATAGCTCTTTCCTGGCAAAACAATGCACAAGCAGCTAGATTTTTTTTGCGAGAAAACTTCCGATCTATTCATCTTCAATCATGGCAGTACAACGAGCACCAGAAATAATAAAAATTACATCCAGATTTGTAGACCACCTAGCGACGACTACAAGCACTGAAGCGAGCCGAAGGCGCACCGCCGTCATTGCCCCTCCCTCGCCGGAGCCGGGCAAAACTTGTTGTAGTAGACAGTCGGGAAGTCGTCGTGCTAAGGTCCCATAGGATCAGCGCAGCAAAACAGCAACCGCCGCCGATGAAGAGTGATACGTCTCCAACGTATTTATTTTATTTTTTATTTTTGTTTCAATCTATCTATCTATCACATACAATTTAATCTTGCAACCTACCGCCGAGGGATTGACAACCCCTTGATTGCGTTGGGTGCAAGGATTTGTTGTTTTGTGTGCAGGTGCTGCTAACGAGGTGTTGCGTGATTCTCCTACTGGATTGATAACCTTCGTTTCATAACTGAGGGAAATACGTATCTCTATTGTACTGCATCTCCCTTCCTCTTCAGGGAATTACCAACGCAGCTCACAAGTAGCAGGAAGAATTTCTGGCGCCATTGCCGGGGAGACATCATCAACATCTATCAAGTAAATACGCATAAAACCCTCATCTCCTTGCATTTAATTTATTTTCATTTGCCTCTCGTTTTCATCTCCCCCACTTCTAAAAAGTTTTTACAAAAACACAAAAAAATAATATTTGCTTGCTTGCTTTTATTGCCATGCCAACACACAAGAACAGAAAGTAAAAACAAAAATTTGAGATCACTATGGATCCTCATCCACTTGCTAATATTTTCAAAAGATCCAATTATAATGAACCAATTGTTAGTGATTTGAGTGCACTTGATTATCTCTATGAAGTTTTGCTTGAAAATCATGAATCTGAAAATTATGATGAAGTGTTAGAAGAAGAAATTTATAAAGTGATTCATGATAGCTCCTTGATTGAAAAGCATGATTGCAATGATGTTACTATAAATTCTATTAATGTGAATTGTGCTAATAATATGCAAGACTACAAGCTTGGGGATGACAATTTTGTCATGTCCACTACTTATTGCAATGATCATGATTGGGGTGATAATGCTTCTTATGATCTTGAAAATTTATTTAAGCCTCATGATGAATATGTTATTGATAATAATGTTTGCAATACTATTAAAAGTGGGTTTTGAAGAGCGTCAACTTTAGGTAAAAATAATCCCACTATTTTGGAAGAATGTCAACTTTGCATGCATATGGATCATGTAGAGAATATGTTATGTGATGGCTATATTTTTGAATTTGAATATGATCCTACATGTAATTACTATGAGAGAGGGAAATATGGTTGTAGAAATTTTCATGTTACTCAATTACCTCTCTTGAAGTTTAAATTATTAATGCTCCATTCTTCCTATTTGCATATGCCAGAAATTGCTTGTCTTGATAATTTGTTTTCTTATAAAATGCATGTGCATAGGAAGTATGTTAGACTTAAATGTGTTTTTCACATGTTTCATGATGCTCTCTTCGTGTTTCAATTACTATCTCTCATGAGAGCATCATTGAAATCTCAAGCCTATCTTAATGGCTATAAAGAAAGAGCTTGTTGGGAGACAACCCAATGAATAAAATAAATTATTGTGTGTTTTCACATTTATGCTACTGTTATGATTGTGTTTTTGTGTTTTTAATTATTGTTTGTGCCAAGTAAAGCCTTTGGGATGATTTGGAAGATAGTATAATTGATGCTGTTTGGAAAACAGAAAGTTTTGCGTCCAGTGCAGAAATTTTGGTTCTGTACTGGGGCATCAAAAAAATCTGAAAGTTTTACACAGTATTGGTATATGAATTTCCCACGTTGTCCTAATTTTTCAGAATTTTTGGAGTTACAGAAGTATGGCTTTTAAATAGATTGCTACAGACTGTTCTGTTTTTGACAGATTCTGTTTTTGATGCTTTGCTTGCTTGTTTTGATGAAACTATGGATTGTATCGGGGGGTATAAGCCATGGAGAAGTTAGAACACAGTAGGTATAATGCAAAAATAAAATATGAATGGGTTTGCAACAGTACTTAAAGTAGTGATTTATTTTGTTATACTAACGGATCTCGCGAAGGTTTTGTTGAGTTTTGTGTGATTGAAGTTTTCAAGTTTTGGGTGAGATTACGATGGATGAAGGAATAAGGAGTGGCAAGAGCCTAAGCTTGGGGATGCCCGAGGCACCCCAAGTTTATATTCAAGGAAGACTCAAGCGTCTAAGCTTGGGGATGCCCCGGAAGGCATCCCCTCTTTCTTCTACCAACCATCGGTAATTTTACTTGGAGCTATATTTTTATTCGTCACATGATATGTGTTTTGCTTGGAGCGTCGTGTATTATATGAGTCTTTGCTTTGTTTGTTTTTTAGTTTGTCACAATCATCTTTGATGGACACACCTATTTGAGAGAGCCACACGTTCATCATAATTTGTTAGAATACTCTATGTGCTTCACTTAAATTTTTTGAGCTAGGCAGTTGCTCTATTGCTTCACTTAAATCTTTTTGAGCACGGCGGTGGCAAAATTTTGAAGAAATAAACTCTCATGCTTCACTTATGTTATTTTTAGAGTTGACAAGATTAAAATTTTGAAGAAATAAACTCTCATGCTTCACTTATATTATTTTGAGAGTTGACAAGATTAAAATTTTGAAGAAATATTTGCACTCTCATGCTTCACTTATATCTTTTTGAGAGTTGATGAAAGTAACGGTAATTTTCACAAGATATGAATTTGGTCCCAAAGTGATGAATATTCAAGAGGGATATAATAAAAACTTTCATATAGATCATTGGATATGATAAGTGTGATTCCTTGCAATAGTTTTGCGATATGGAAATGATAATATGTGAGTCATGTTAGTGAGTAATTGTGATGTAGTAAGAATATTAGTGTTAAGGTTTGTGATTCCCTATGCATGCACATTAAGTCAATAGTTATGCAAAGAAATTATATCCTACTTATAGTGCATTATTCGGTGTTAGTTATGTTCAATGCATGTTTATGACCGTTTTCGTTTTTTGGTTGGTTGCTTCTCAATCTTTTGCTAGCCTTCATTTGTACTAAGCGGAAATACTACTTGTGCATCCAAACTCCTTAAACCCAAGTTGTGCCAAATGAGTCCACTATATCTACCTATATGCGGTATTTCCTTGCCGTTCCAAGTAAATTTGCGTATGCCAACTCTAATTTTCAAAATATTTTTTCTGTTTTGTGTGCCCGTACCGCTCATGAAGCGGCAGGGGGTGGCCAATATTTTCCATGCTAGGTGTGTTATTATCATGATGAGTGTTTATTCACTTGTCATTGCACGAGAGAAAGGCTGGTAATAGGGATGCCTAGTCCCACAATGAAATCAAAAATTAATAACAACAAAATTCCTTGGAAAGTGATGGTATGGAGGGCACCCATGGATACGGCTAGCCATGGATTGTGAAAGAATGGTGGAAAGGAAATAAACTTTACTTTTTGTTTGGGAACCGCCTATGATGTGTCTAGCATGGAAGATATTGGGAATTCTCGGTCGTTTTCGTTGACAGGAAAAGCATTCCTCTCAAACTATTTTTAGCTTTGAGCTCTGGCACATTAGCAAATCTCTGCTTCCCTCTGCGAAGGGCCTATCTATTTACTTTATGCAATTTTTATTTTTATTTTGAGTCTCCATCTTCTCTTATAAAGCACCAACTAGAGAGCACTATTATCATACTTGTGCATTGTGTGTAGCTAATATTTGAGTGTGTTTCATGAATGGATCAATGATTGAGCATAATGGGCTAGGGATAACTTTCTTTAGCGTTAATATTTTGAAAGACATGATTGCTTGTTAGTATGCTTGAGTATTTATATCTTCATGTCAAAGTATAGACTATTGCTTTGAATCATTCAAGTCTAATGTCCACGCTACAAAAGAAAAGAATATATGATGAATATGATAGGCAGCATTCCACATCAAAAATTCTGTTTTTATCATTTACCTACTCGAGGACGAGCAGGAATTAAGCTTGGGGATGCTGATACGTCTCCAACGTATCTATAATTTTTGATTGTTCCATGCTGTTATATTATCAATCTTGGATGTTTTTTATATGCATTTACAACAATTATATATCATTTTTTGGGACTAACCTATTAACTTAGTGCCCAGTGCCAGTTGCTGTTTTCTGCCTGTTTTTGGTTTTATAGAATATCAATACCAAATGAAGTCCAAATGCCACGAAACTTTTTGGAGATTTTTTTCTGGACAATACCAACACTAGAAGCTTCAGGAGAAGACCAGACGCCAGAGGAGGTGGCCACGAGCCACCAGGGCGCGCCTGGGGGGGGCGCCCTGGTGCCTCGTGGCCCCACCCCAGCTCCGTTTGACCTAATTCCATCACTATAAATTCCCAAAAAATCAGAAACCCTCAGGGGAGTCCACGAAATACTTTTTCTGCCGCCGCAAGTTTCTGTTCTCGAGAGATCCCATATGGAGGCCTTTTTCGATACTCCGCCGGAGGGGGAATCGATCACGGAGGGGCTCTACATCAACCTAGATACTCCAATGTCACCACAAGTATCCGTGAGTTGATTATTCGATATGCATCAAACAACTTCAGATTCATAATATTCAATCCAACACAAAGAACTTCAAAGAGTGCCCCAAGATTTCTACCGGAGAAAGTAGGACAAAAACGTGCATCAACCCCTATGCATAGATTACCCCAATGTCACCTCGGGAATCCGCGAGTTGAGTGCCAAAACATACATCAAGTGAATCAATATAATACCCCATTGTCACCACGGGTATTCATATGCAAGACATACATCAAGTGTTCTCAATTCCATAAAAGTATTCAATCCGATAATAGTGAAACCTCAGAGGTAAAAACTCAATTCATCACAACAAAATAGAGAGGGAGGAACACCATATGATCCAACTATATTAACAAAGCTCGCGGTACATCAAGATCGTGCCAAATCAAGAACATGAGAGAGAGATCAAACACATAGCTACTAGTACATACCCTCAGCCTCGAGGGTGAACTACTCCCTCCTCGTCATGGAGACCACCGGGATGATGAAGATGGCCTCCGGTGATGATTCCCCCCTCCGGCAGGGTGCCGGAATAGGGCTCCAGATGGTATTTCTTCGGTACAGAGGCTTGCGGCGGCGGCGTCCAAGTTCTAGGGTTATTTCTGGGGGTTTTGGTATTTATAAGAATTTTTGGCGTTGGAATCACGTGAAGATGTGCCACAGGGGGCCCACGAGGCACCAGGGCACGCCCCGGGGGGGGGGGGGGGGGGGTGGCGCGCCCAGGTGGCTTGTGGGGCCCGGCCCTGTGCGTCTTCTGCTGCTCCCCCGAAGCTTCCTGGGTTTGTTTCCTTCCAGAAAAAATCATCAAAAAGTTTCGCTGCATTTGGACTTCATTTGATATGGATTTTCTGGAAAACCAAAAACAAGCAGAAAACAACAACTGGCACTGGGCTCTAGGTCAATATGTTAGTCCATAAAAATCATATAAAAGCCATATAAAAGTGCACCAAAATCATAAAAAACTATAATAAACATGGCATGAATACTTCATAAATTATAGATACGTTGGAGACGTATCATGGTTTTGTCACGGCAGATGTCCTCGTGAAAGGACTTAGTGGTGAGACTATCGCAACTACGTGGAAGCTTGAACGGGGTTGATCGGAAATGAGAGACGCGGATTTACCCAGGTCCGGCCCCTCACGGTGGAGGTAAAAGCCTACTCCTGCTTGATTGATATTGCTGTGGATCTCAATTACAAGGGTGCATATTCACTAACCTAGCTCTCGAGAGATTGCAACTTAGTCTTTCGGTCCCAGGAACTCCCCTTTATATAATAGGTTGAGTCCCAGAGACATTTAGATATTTCCTAGTTTTGTAGTATACCAATTAATTGAGCGTACAACTAAACAGTAGTTGGATGTTCTTGTAAGAAATTCCTTCTATCAGATTGGAGGAAAGTTAGCAATGCACCGAACACCTTTTGAGAAGGGAAAATTTTGTTTTTGCCACTCTAGTTTTTGCCCACTTCACTTATGCCACTCTAGAATTCGACATCTCATTTTGCCACTCTTAGATTTTGACAATATATCACAAATGCCATTCTGTTACACATCCGTTAGTTGACCGTTTATTCTAGCCCCTTGACCAGGAAAAGACCTATCAGTATTTGCGAAAATGACATTAGTTGCCCCTACTGACTTGTGGGGCCAGTTTGTAAGTGACCCATACACAAAACTCTACACACACCAAGTAAAAAGAAAATTTGGTCAAACACGCGCGAGCTCCAGCCACACACCCGTCCCCATCTAGAGAAAGACCTAGCCGCATCCATCCATGTCGCCGCGTCCGCATGCCCCGGCACGCCGCCGCCGCATCCACACCCCGCCGTCCGCTGCCGCATCCACGTCCCCTCCAGCCTCCCCTCCGCAGCGCCCTGATCTTGCCTCGCCGACGCAACCCGCATCTCCGGTCTCCCCTCTGTGGCGCCCTGCTCTGGACTCGCCGACGCTTCACACATCTGCGGCCTCCCCTTTGCGGCTCCCTTCATCGGCCTTCCTCCCCGATGCAGTCCACACCAGCGGCCTCCCTTCCTCCCCCCTGAGTAGATCACATGGGATGGAGGGAGTCACGCCGTTGGCCATGGCGGCAGGGGCGGCCCAGAAGACCTCAAACCTGCGGGTTCCATCGGCCTTCCTCCCCGATGCACTCCACACCAGCGGCCTCCCTTCCTCCCCCCTGAGCAGCTCACATGGGATGGAGGGAGTAAACAACGTCCAGCAAAGAACACAAGAAGTAAACAAGGTCCTCCGTCGAAGAGCACAAGAAGCAAAAAGAAGTTGTGAACCTTCCTGTGCAACTACATGTTATTTTGTGGACCACTATGCATATGGAACCTTGCTGTGTAGTTGTGTAGCTGATGCAACTGCATGTTATTTTGTGGAGCACCATGCATATCTAAACCTTGCTATGTAGCTTGTTGTGTAGCTGATGCAACTACATGTTATTTTGTGGAACACCATGCCTTGCTGTGTACTATGTTCAGCATGTCATGTGGCTAGACCTTACTGTACTATGTTCAACTTGTGTGGACCTTGCCTTTTGGGTGGTCCATATGCATGTGAACCTTGTTGTTTAGATTAGATGATGGATTTGTACTCCTATGAAGTAATTTGTTGATATTTAGAATGTCTTAACCTCTTTACTATGCTACTGGTCATGATGTTCTTATTGTGTTTATTTCTGATCAAAATAGTGTATTTATGTGTAATTATGTGTATTGTTATATTTTTTAAATAGGTCATGCCAAAAAATTTAACACATCAGCTATATAGTGAATCTAGACGTTACTCTAATGGCAAAAGTAATATTTGGCAAAAACAGGAGTGGCAAAAGCAAAACAAATAACCGAGGGCAATATGGTCTTTTCCCTGCTCCGTTTGGTCAAAACGTCCATTGACCTAATAGAATGGCATTTGTGATATATTGTCGAAAACTAAGAGTGGCAAAAATGATATGTCAAATTCTAGAGTGGCATAAGTGAAGTGGGCAAAAACTAGAGTGGCAAAAACAAAGTTTTCCCTTTTGAGAAATGTGATCAAGAGGAAACTTGCAGAAACACCACCACTACTTGAATAGGAGCGACTTGGGCGGCTCCAAGCCCTAGTCCGCCGCCGGCCTCTTCCCTCCCCCCTCCTAACCTCGCCGCCACCGGAGACCGCCGGCGGCAAGCCCGCGCGGCGCCGAGGAAGGTGGCGGCGAGCCTTGCCGCTTCTGCCACGCGCGAAGGGCATGGCATACCGGGGTGGCGGCCCCGGTCAAGGTGGGCAGCGCTGTCCCTGCGGCGGACGGCGGCTGTGGGTGCTCGGCTGGACTCCTCGGCCTGCTTGGGCAGGCGAGGTCCCGGTGGATGGGGCTCGCGGTGGCCGGACTCCCTTCCGTCGGTCGGCCGCCAATTCTGAATCGACCAGCCCCATCTCCATCCTCCTCGCCCTCTCCCGTTCGATCTGGGCTCCGGTGTGGCCCTGCTCGCCGGATCCGGTGGCTAGCGGCGTTTTGGCGGTGGGGTTCCTGGGACCGGGGGAAACCCTTGGCCGCCGGCGGCGGCCACAACGACGACGCCGCCGCGGCGTCGAACCACTTCTTTGAGGCTTCGTTGAGGTATCCCACCCCCACCCATCCTCCCCTGCATCTAGGTGAAAACCTTGGTCCTGTTTCGGGACGATGGCGGTGCTACGGCACCATTCCCCTTCCTGACGGCTTCGTCCTTGGACCGCGGGGTGAATGTCGGGTTGTGATGCGCTGGTGGCTGCTGTGGCGGCATTGCTCTTCGTCAACTTCTTGCCATGTCGATTTGTATCAAGTCCCTATCCTGCAGTGCGCGTCTCCTTCGTGGTTGTGCCATGGCAACGGTTGTTCTTGTGGAGCTCAATGTGGTCTGTTGCAATCCCTCCCATGGTACACCTGGTGTCCATTTGTGTATTCGGGTTCTTGGGGAACCACTTCGCCTGCCGACGACAAGAAGGTTGTGGCCTTCTACGGTGACGAAGACGAATGTCACTGTGTGTCCAAGTTGTTCATCATGCAGGAGTGGACTTGGGCATTCTCCTTTGACACTGTTGTTTTCCACAAGTTCGGTGTTTGCCTTGTGCTGGCTGCTTTGGTGGACGAAGACCTCGACAGATCAAGCTCTGTTCTTCAGTTTCATCTTGGTAGCTGCTTGTGTAGTCTTAGGTTTGTGCACTATCCTGGTTTGCACCTTATATCGGCCGCCTGAGATTGTTCTGGCTCAGTGTCTTGCTTTTCTTCCTTTTTCTGTTGCTTGTAAGTGGTTGATCGATGTAATCCTGTCCGGTTGATGGCTTTGTTAATTCATTCAAAGTCGGGCTATGTTCGAGCCTCCTCTCGGAGCTCGGCCGATGTATTTTCTCTAAAAAATAGGAACAGAAGTACTAACATTTGCTAAAGATGCAATTTTTATTCAGCTGGCTGAAAAGTTTTGCCTGTCCGTTACACGATCACATCTCGCAGCACACACAGAGGAACGTCGCCAACATCGACGCTCGACGCAAAGACTGCGGATGCTTGCCGTTTCCTACAGCTTCGTAGGCCGATGCTCGTCGACGAACAGCTTGATGTCCTCCACGAGCTTGCCGGAGTCGGCGATCTCCGGAAACGCGTGGAATCCGTGGATGGCATCGGGGTACTCGACCACCCTAACCGGCTTCCCCTTGCCGCGCATCAGGGGGGGGGGGCGCCCTGGTGCCTCGTGGCCCCACCCTAGCTCCGTTTGACCTAATTCCACCATTATAAATTCCCAAAAAATCAGAAACCCTCAGGGGAGTCCACGAAATACTTTTTCTGCCGCCGCAAGTTTCTGTTCTCGAGAGATCCCATATGGAGGCCTTTTTCGATACTCCGCCGGAGGGGGAATCGATCACGGAGGGGCTCTACATCAACCTAGATACTCCAATGTCACCACAAGTATCCATGAGTTGATTATTCGATATGCATCAAACAACTTCAGATTCATAATATTCAATCCAACACAAAGAAATTCAAAGAGTGCCCCAAGATTTCTACCGGAGAAAGTAGGACGAAAACGTGCATCAACCCCTATGCATAGATTGCCCCAATGTCACCTCGGGAATCCACGAGTTGAGTGCCAAAACATACATCAAGTGAATCAATATAATACCCCATTGTCACCACGGGTATTCATATGCAAGACATACATCAAGTGTTCTCAATTCCATAAAAGTATTCAATCCGATAATAGTGAAACCTCAGAGGTAAAAACTCAATTCATCACAACAAAATAGAGAGGGAGGAACACCATATGATCCAACTATATTAACAAAGCTCGTGGTACATCAAGATCGTGCCAAATCAAGAACATGAGAGAGAGATCAAACACATAGCTACTAGTACATACCCTCAGCCTCGAGGGTGAACTACTCCCTCCTCGTCATGGAGACCACCGGGATGATGAAGATGGCCTCCGGTGATGATTCCCCCCTCCGGCAGGGTGCCGGAATAGGGCTCCAGATGGTATTTCTTTGGTACAGAGGCTTGCGGCGGCGGCGTCCAAGTTCTAGGGTTATTTCTGGGGGTTTTGGTATTTATAAGAATTTTTGGCGTTGGAATCACGTGAAGATGTGCCACAGGGGGCCCACGAGGCACCAGGGCACGCCCCGGGGGGGGGGGGGGGTTGGCGTGCCCAGGTGGCTTGTGGGGCCCGGCCCTGTGCGTCTTCTGCTGCTCCCCCGAAGCTTCCTGGGTTTGTTTCCTTCCAAAAAAAGCATCAAAAAGTTTCGCTGCATTTGGACTTCATTTGATATGGATTTTCTGGAAAACCAAAAACAAGCAGAAAACAACAACTGGCACTGGGCTCTAGGTCAATATGTTAGTCCATAAAAATCATATAAAAGCCATATAAAAGTGCACCAAAATCATACAAAACTATAATAAACATGGCATGAATACTTCATAAATTATAGATACGTTGGAGACGTATCATGGTTTTGTCACGGCAGATGTCCTCGTGAAAGGACTTAGTGGTGAGACTATCGCAACTACGTGGAAGCTTGAACGGGGTTGATCGGAAATGAGAGACGCGGATTTACCCAGGTCCGGCCCCTCACGGTGGAGGTAAAAGCCTACTCCTGCTTGATTGATATTGCTGTGGATCTCAATTACAAGGGTGCATATTCACTAACCTAGCTCTCGAGAGATTGCAACTTAGTCTTTCGGTCCCAGGAACTCCCCTTTATATAATAGGTTGAGTCCCTAGGTTTACAGAAGATTCCGTGTCGTACTCTTAACCCGTATCCTACTCTAACTCTCATACATCTTGTTCTCCAAGTTAAGAAACTTCATCCTTCTGGGCCTTCTCCTTGAGCCGACCCACAAGGTCCCTGAGAGTCGGCCGCCTGCCGGGTCTCACTTTGGGCTTCCGGCCCATCTTTGATTTCCTTCATGCTGGCCCGTCAGTGAGATGACTCACTGAGCCTCAAGACTCAGGACCGAGTCATGCTCATGCCGGGTCTCAACCACGGGGAACATCCCCAACATTAGCCCCCAGTTTGACTTGGATCTATCCATGTTAAACTCCATCCTGAAAATAAGAAGAAATCATGAAAGGTTGTGCGCTGACCCGGATCTTCCTTGAGCCGGCAATTTCTTCATCCTCTGTGTCCTTATTACTAACCGTTTTCACAACCTCTTGGCCGGGTCAAAAATATTTTCCGGCTCTCATGGTTCTTCTTAACACTTGACTATTTTCGCATCTTCTTATCATGACATCACCTCCTCTGCTTCGACCTGCGCATATGTCATCATAACGAATCTTTTAGTGGATGTCAAATCTTGTCAACGCGAGAATCGAGGCAACTTTTGAGCCTAAATTTACTGCGCTACCTGGGGTTTCACTCCTGCCATTTCGGATTCCACCTCCCTTATAAATAGACCGACAGCTCCCTGGGGCTCATTTTTCCTCTTCTGCCTCTTTCGCCTTGTTCCTCGTCTCGCTCCTGATGCCGCCGCGCCCCTTCGAGCTCGACGCCCTCGAGGTCAGCAGCAACAACGACTCCAACACCGCCGCCGGAGCTCGTCGGGCAGGCCGCGACCACGCTCGGGAAGTTTGAAGCCTTCCAACCTCTTCCTGCAGACCTGTAAGTGGCGAATTTCATATCTGTAATCTTTGCTGCCACTGTTTTTCGCGAGTTCTTCGGCGTTCTTAGAAAAATGCCACAGTAGATCTAGCTTCCTTATAAACTTTCGTCCGTAGATGCGACGTTGCTCCCGCGGCATATTTGGTGCCTTTTAGATCCCCCCTGTAGTTGTAATGAATCTCATTTGACAACATCCTCGCGACCATTACCATAACTAGGTCTTTTTAATTTTCTTTTATAGCCATTTTTCAGATCTTAACGGTAACCAAATCTGAACAGTAACTGTTTGTGACTGCCTTGACCCGGATTTGTCTTCATAACTTCTTGCCGAGTCTTAGATTTCCTTTAGTATATTTGCCGGCTTATACTTTAGATAGTGTTTTGCCGGCTATCAACTATTTTGGCCGACTCACACATGCACTTATTCTTTTGCCGACTCCCAAATTATAATGACCCATGTTTGCTCCATGCTTGTAAACATCAACTCAATGTTCTCAACCCGTATGTTAGGAACGGCTTATAATTCATTTCCTTCATTTCTGTAGCTGAGTTTCATTACCACCTGCATCCATGGCTCCTAAAGTGAGCAAAGCCGCCAACTGGGTTAAGTCATGCATGCTAGTGATGGGGAACGAAGCATGAAAATCAAAAAATTTCCTACGAACACCCAAGATCTATCTAGGAGAAGCATAGCAACGAGAGGGGAGAGTGTGTCTACGTACCCTCGTAGACCGAAAGCGGAAGCGTATATAACGCGGTTGATGTAGTCATACTCTTCGCGATCCGATCACGATCCAACCGATCTAGTGCCGAACGGATGGCACCTCCAAGTTTAGCACACGTGTGGCTCAATGATGTCTCCTCCTTCTTGATCCAGCAAGAGGGAGAGGAGAAGTAGATGGGATCACAACCAACATGATGGCGTGGTGGTGATGGTGGTGGTGGAGCCCCGACAGCGCTTCGCTAAGCGTCGTCGGGACGAGGCGGTGGTGTAACGGGAGAGAGAGGGGCACCCAGGGGCTGGTGTGTTGATCTGTGGATCTCTCCCCTCTGGTGCGCCCCCTACTCTCTAATTATATAGGTGGAGGGGCTAGGAATCCAGCCCTACTCCTAATAGGAGTTGGCGCCAAGGGGAAGGAGTCCTACTCCTAGTAGGAGTTGGATTCCTAGTCCCCTTCCACATGTTTTAGCCACATGGGACTCTTAGGGGCTGGTGCGCCTGGCCCATGAAGGCCAGGGCGCCCCCCTTCAGCCCATGCTGGCCTATGGGACATGGTGGACCCACTTGTGGACTTCCGAACCCCTCTGGAATCTTCCAGAAGCTTCTGGAAGCTTCCCAGTACAATACCGAAAAAAACTGCTTTTTCCGGAATCCCAAAAAATGACTTTTCATATATAAATCTTTACCTCCGGACCATTCCGGAGCTCCTCGTGACATACGGGATCTCATCCGGGAATCCGAACAACATTCAGTTACCAACATTAAAATATCCCAATATTACTCTAGCGTCACCGAACGTTAAGCGTGCGGACCCTACGGGTTCGAGAATCATGTAGACATGACCGAGACACCTCTCCGGTCAATAACCAATAGCGGAACCTGGATGAACATATTGGTTCCTACATATTCTACGAAGATCTTTTATCGGTTGACCAATGATGTCAAGGATTCGGTTAATCCCGTATGCAATTCCCTTTGTCCGGCGATATGTTACTTCCCGAGGTTCGATCGTCGGTATCTCCATACCTAGTTCAATCTCATTATCGGCAAGTCCCTTTACTCGTTCCGTAATACAAGATCCCGTGACTAACCCATTATCCACATTACTTGCAAGCTCTTTACGATGTTGTATTACCGAGAGGGCCCAGAGATATCTCTCCGTCATACGGAGTGACAAATTCCAGTCTCGATTCGTGCCAACCCAATAAACACCTTTGGAGATACCTGTAGAGCACCTTTATGATCACCCAGTTATGAAGTGACGTTTGGATACACACTAAGTATTCCTCCGGTGTTAGGGAGTTGCACTATCTCATGGTCTAAGGAACAGATACTTGAGATGAAGAAAGTTGTAGCAAATAAACTAAACGATCTGGTGCCAAGCTTACGGTTGGGTCTTGTCCATCACATCATTCTCCTAATGATGTGATCCCGTTATCAAATGACAACTCATGTCTATGGTTAGGAAACCTTAACCATCTTTGATCAACGAGCTAGTCCGGAGACGGATGACCTCGGGGGTAAAGCCCCTGGTCGGGGTTTGAAAAGACCCATGCCACGGTAGTTCTATGTCATAGCCGACCAATCCACATTGTAAGAACGCTAGCTTTCGGCTTTGTCTGTCTGAGGTACTACATCGGTTGACCCATGAGTAACAATCACAGCGGTGCTCCCTTTGCCCTCTAGCCGAAATATCGGGAACGTAGAGGGCAAGCACAGGAGCCGGGCAACCCAGCTTGGCCAAATCTTAAAGTGGATCGATGCATATATTGGCGTGAAAGACAATAGTCCGTAAGGGGCAGAATAGCTTATGTTTTGAAAAGAACATGTTGGATTGTTCTCGGGGTCATTAAATGACTTACCGAGGTAAAGGACAAAAAAGAAAAGAAAAAGATAAAGAAAAATGCACAAGGTATTTACACAAACCGTATGCTTTGGTTTCATGCATAAAAACGTCGGAGTAGCGCCGCGTTCCACGGATGGGGCTCCAGTCGTCCATCCTCTAGGTCTCGGATTCGATAAGCTCCTCCGACGAGTACTTGATCAATGACAAATGGTCCGTCCCATCTAGGGGAGAGCTTGTGTTTTTGCTTTTCGGGGTGTAATCTCATTACGAGGTCCCCGACATTAAATTCTTTGGTGCGAACCTCTCTAGCGTGGTAGCGTCGTGCCTACTATTGATAAATAGCTGATCTAGCCCGTGTGACATTGCCCTCTTCATTGAGAGCATCTAGTCTTGCCGATCGAGTTCGGCTTCCAGCTCCTCATACATGCACACCCGAGGTGCGTCGTGTATGATATCGGAGGGGAGGACCGCTTCGGCACCGTATACCATAAAGAATGGGGTATACCCTGTGGATCTGTTCGGTGTAGTACGGAAGCCCCATAACACGGAATCAAGTTCCTCAACCCATTTGCAATCGGCTTTTTTAAGGGAGCGGACGAGCCGTGGCTTAATTCCACTGAGGATGAGTCCATTGGCTCGCTCCACTTGGCCATTTGACTGCGGGTGGTAGACGGACGCGTAATCGAGCTTGATGCCCATTTTCTTACACCATGCCTTGACCTCTTTGGCCGTGAAGTTGGTTCCGTTGTCTGTGATCAGGCTGTGAGGGACACCGTAACGGTGAACTACCCCCGAAATGAATCCGATGACCTGGACGGCCTCGGCCGAGGTAACCGGCTTTGCTTCGATCCACTTAGTGAATTTATCTACCATAACGAGTAGGTATTTGTTTTTGTTTAATCCTCCCTTGAGTGGCCCGACCATATCAAGCCCCCAGACCGCAAAGGGCCACGTAATGGGGATGGTGCGCAGAGCCGTGGGGGGCATGTGGCTTTGTTTGGCAAATACCTGGCAGCCCGGGCAACGCCGTACTAATGCCGAGGCATCGGTACTTGCCGTTGGCCAGTAGAAACCGGCCCGAAAGGCCTTGCTGACTAGTGTCCGAGCCGCGGCATGATGTCCGCTCATGCCGGAGTGTATCTCGCGTAGTACGAGTTTCCCTTCTTCTTCGGATATGCATCTCTGGAGGACGCCCGTTGTGCTCATTTTATAAAGTTCCCCTTCATAAACCTTGTAAGCTTTAGACTGTCTTACAATCCGATGGGAGTCGGCTTGGTTATCAGGGAGCTCTTTTCGGAGTAGGTATGCGAGGAGTGGCTCGTTCCATGGTGCGATGACTGCCATGACCTCGTGCACTGAATCGGTCTTCCGGATCGTTGATCCGCCTATGATACCATCGTCCTCTTCGGGCGGGGCCTGTTGCCCGACATCGGTTGAAGCCGGTGTCCCCTTGCTATCTAGCCAGACTACGGATGGCTTGAAAAGCCGCTCGAGGAAGGTGTTCTCGGGAACTTTGTCCCGTTTTGCGCCCATCCAGGCGAGTACATCTGCGGCCTGGTTACTATCTCAGGGTATGTGGTGGAACTCCAGCCCCTCGAACATGGCCAAGATCTTTATGACGGCATTACGGTAAGCTATCATCTTTGGGTCTTTGGCGTCGAATTCGCCATTAATTTGCGAGATCGCGAGGTTGGAATCACCTCGGACCTCGAGTCGTTTAACACCCATGGAGACTGCCATCCGAAGTCCATGTAAGAGGGCTTCGTACTCAGCCGCGTTGTTGGAATCTGTGTACATGATTTGCAGTACATATTTAATGTTATCTCCCGTGGGGGAGGTGAGCACCACGCCAGCCCCTAGACCGGCAAGCATTTTGGAACCGTTGAAATACATCGTCCAGTGCGAGTAGGTACTATACTCACGGGGTAGTTCGGCTTCGGTCCATTCGGTGACGAAGTCCGCCAACACCTGGGATTTAATGGCCCGACGTGGTTTGTAGGTAATTTCAAAAGGTAGGAGCTCTATAGCCCATTTGGCGATGCGTCCCGTTGCGTCTCTGTTGTTGATTATGTCACTTAACGGGACGTCGGATGCCACCGTCACCGCGCACTCTAGAAAGTAGTGCCGAAGCTTGCGCGATGCCATAAAGACTGCATAAGCTATCTTTTGGTAGTGAGGGTAGCGTGTCTTGCAGGGGGTTAAGACCTCGGACACGTAGTATACGGGTTTCTGGACCTAGAACTTATGACCTTCCATGTCTCGTTCGAGCACGAGGACTGCGCTAACCACCTGGTTTGTAGCCGAGATGTATAATAGCATCGGTTCACAAACGCCTGGTGCTGCCAGGATTGGGTTGGTGGCAAGGAGGGCCTTGATGTCTTCCAAGGCTGCCGCAGCCTCCTTGGTCCATTTAAACGTTTTAGTCTGCTTTAACAGCCTATACAATGGTAAAGCTTTTTCGCCAAGCCGTGATATGAAACGACTTAGGGCTGCTACGCAGCCCGCTAGCTTTTGTACATCTTTGAGCTCGGTAGGGATCTCTAGGCGATCCAGGGCTCGAATTTTGGCCGGATTGGCCTCAATTCCTTGGCTAGATACAATAAAACTGAGGAGTTTACCAGCCGGGACCCCAAAAACGCATTTTTCAGGGTTGAGTCTTATTTGATATTCCCGTAGGCTGGCAAATGTATCGCAGAGGTTGTCCACCAGTTGGTCGACGCGTTTGGTTTTGACAACCACGTCGTCTACATAGGCCTCCATAGTTTTTCCGATGTGGTCTTTCAGGCATGTTTGAATCATACGCTGGTACGTAGCGCCAGCGTTCTTTAGTCTGAAGGGCATCGTATTGAAGCAAAACGGTCCATAAGGCGTAATGCATGCTGTTGCTGCCTGGTCCGATTCCTTCATTCTTATTTGATGATACCCTGAATAGGCATCTAGGAAGCACAATGCGTTGTGGCCCGTAGTGGCGTCCACAATTTGGTCGATACGGGGTAGAGGAAAGGGGTCTTTAGGGCAGGCTTTGTTGAGGTCTTTAAAATCGACGCACAACCACCAGGACCTATCCTTCTTCGGTACCATGACCAGGTTGATGAATCCTGCCTCCAGCTCCTTCTTCGGGGTGTTTTATGTCCTTGATGAATCCTGCCTCCAGCAGCTTTGCCAGCTCCTCGCCCATTGCTTGACGCTTGGGCTCAGAAAAACACCGAAGTGTTTGCTTAACGGGTTTATAGCCTGCCAGTATGTTTAGGCTGTGCTTTGCGAGCCTACGGGGTATCCCAGGCATGTCGGAGGGGTGCCAGGCGAATATATCCCAGTTTTCCCTAAGGAAAGCGCGTAGGCCTTCGACGACTTCCGGGTCGAGGTTATCTCCAATGGACGCCGTTTTAGCGGGGTCCGTGGGGTGAACCTGGAATTTGATAATCTCATCGGCCGGCTTGAAAGAAGTAGGTTTTGTTCTTTTGTCAAGGATGACATCGTCCCGATCGACTTCGGCGCGTAGTGCGGTTAATATTTCGGCCGCGAAGGCTTCGGTCAGGGTCTCGAGGGAGAGGGACGCCGTTTTATTCTCGGCTTTGAGCGCCCTGTCAGGATCACTCGAAATGGTAATGATCCCTTTTGGGCCCGGCATCTTGAGCTTCATGTAGCCATAATGCGGTACCGCTTGAAATCTTGAAAAGGCGTCCCGTCCGAGGATGGCGTGATATCCGCTTTTGAAAGGCGCGATATGGAATGTAATCTCTTCGGAGCGATAATTGTCCGAGGTCCCGAAGACTACGTCTAAAGTTATCTTTCCACTGCAGCATGCCTCTCTCCCGGGCACTATTCCTTTAAAGGTAGTGGTGCTCGGTTCTATGCGTGTTCTATCGATGTGCATTTTATCCAGAGTGTCTTCATATATCAAATTCAGGCTGCTGCCTCCGTCCATCAGGACCTTATGGAGGCGACAACGGTCCACGATGGGATCGAGGACTAGCGCGGCAGGGCACCTGTCCGGGGTAGACTTCGGTTGATCATTCTGAGTGAAGGAGATCGGCGTGTCTATCCACGCATCCCGAGGCGATACCCGCCGGACGGCGTTAACTTCCCGTAAGGCCCGTTTGCATTGGTTTTAAGACGTAAATGTCTCATAAATCATTAAGACCTCGTCTTCATCCGAGGTCCATCCAGAGTGGCTGGAGGTAGCCGCCAAAAGGGCGGGCCCCCCTTTGGCCACCTGCCTTAGCACCCAACAGTCCTGAAGGCTATGGGTTGGGCAGGAGTTAACCAATACGGCGTGGATTGGGCATGGTTTACCCAGGAAGCCATCCAGGGCCGTTCCGGAGTGATCGGAGGTTTTCTTCTTCTTCCGAGGTCGATCGGCCGGGATGTTCCGTTTGTGATTTTCGCGCCGAAGCGCTGGCTGGTCGCGTCCCGGGTAGTTGTTACAGATCGAGTCTGTATTCTCCTCGGTCCGCCAGGTGTCTTCGATGGCGCAGAATCGAGTTACCAAGTTGGTTAATTCAGGGAATATTTGGACGCAATGGCGAGTAAGAGCGTTTGAGACGCCTTTATCCTTGCATCCACGCTCAAAGGCGGCGATTATATCAGAATCTTGGTAATCCAGAATCTTGTTCTTGACGGATAAGAATCTGGCCTAGTATTGACGGATTGGCTTGCCGGGGACCTGCCGTACTTAGGCTAAGTCCCAAATGTCAGACGGGCCAAAGTTATCGGCACGATATTCTGTGCAGTGGGTGAGTGGGCCAGATCCGATCTCTAAAGACGGCGGAACCCCGTCACCCTCGTCCGATGCTGGATCCGCCGTTATCGGTCTAGCCGATTCGATCTGGGAGTCGGTTGCTGGTGAGTCGCTGTCCGATCCGCTTTCCAGGAAGTACCTCAGCCCCTTGCCCATGAGGGGACTCTCTGGTAGGACCAGAGAGGGGTCAAGGTTTGCTCCCACCGTAGGTGGGGGTGTCGCCGCGACCGAGACTTTGGTCGTGGAGATGTGCTCTATGGGTTTGAGGCCGTTAACCGACGATCCCATCAATCCTTCTGGCGATCACGCAGCGGAACTCTCAATGAAAGCATCAGTGTCGGTGTAAAAACCGGCAGACCTCGGGGTAGGGGGTCCCGAGCTGCGGATCTCGGATCGATGGTAACAGAGACAAAAGGAGACGATGTTTTACCCAGGTTCGGGCCCTCTTGATGGAGATAAAACCCTACGTCCTGCTTCTGTTTATATTAATGGAGGTGTATCGAGTACAGAGTTGATCTACCTCGAGATCGTAATATGTGTCTAACTACTATAGCTAGGTGTTCGATGTTGCGCTAATGTCCCCTACGGGCTAAACCCTATGGCTTATATACACGCTAGGGAGGGTATCTAGGGTTACAAGGTCGGTATCTTAGAATAAGGCGGCTGGAATAATCTTGAAGTCTACTGCAAGTCTTCGGTAGAGACAGCCTTGATCACGTCTCCCATCTGCGGCCTCCGGAGTCCACCTTGATTACGTACGAGGGCATATCGGCCCATCCGAGGAGATGGGCCGGCTAGGTTGGCACCCCCTAATCCAGGACACTGTCAACGGGTCTGCTACATTCAGATCCGTATGTACTTGGCGAAGTTCTATGTCTCCATCTTTAACATAATTACGAATGGAGTTGAAACGGCGCTTGATGTGCTTGGTTCTCTTGTGAAACCTGGGCTCCTTGGCAATGGCAATAGCTCCAGTGTTGTCACAAAAGATAGTCATTGGATCCGATGCACTAGGTATTACACCTAGATCGGATATGAACTCCTTCATCCAGACTCCTTCTTGCGCTGCTTTCGAAGCAGCTATATACTCCACTTCACATGTAGATCTCGCCACGACGCTCTGCTTGGAACTGCACCAACTGACCGCTCCACCATTTAATATAAATACGTATCCGGTTTGAGACATAGAGTCATCTGGATCTGTGTCGAAGCTAGCATCGACGTAACCCTTTACGACGAGCTCTTCGTCACCTCCATAAACGAGAAACATGTCCTTAGTCCTTTTCAGGTACTTCAGGATATTCTTGACCATTGTCCAGTGATCTACTCCTGGATCACTTTGGTACCTCCCTGCCAGACTAATGGCAAGGCACACATCAGGTCTGGTACACAGCATGGCATACATTATAGAGCCTATGGCTGAAGCATAGGGAATGACTTTCATCCTTTCTCTTTCTTCTGCCGTGGTCGGGCTTTGAGTCTTACTCAACTTCACACCTTGCAATACATGCAAGAACCCTTTCTTTGACTGATCCATTTTGAACTTCTTCAAAACTTTGTCAAGGTATGTGCTTTGTGAAAGTCCTATTAGGCGTCTTGATCTATCTCTATAGATTTTGATGCCCAATATATAAGCAGCTTCACCGAAGTCTTTCATTGAAAAACTCTTATTCAAATATCCTTTTATGCTTTCCAGAAATTCGATATCATTTCCAATCAACAATATGTCATCCACATATAATATTAGAAATGCTACAGAGCTCCCACTCACTTTCTTGTAAATACAAGCTTCTCCATAAGTTTGTATTAAACCAAAAGCTTTGATCACCTCATCAAAGTGAATATTCCAACTCTGAGATGCTTGCACCAGTCCATAGATGGATCGGTGGAGCTTGTATACTTTGTTAGCATCCTTAGGATCGACAAAACCTTCTGGTTGCATCATATACAACTCTTCCTTAAGAAAACCTGTTAAGGAATGCCGTTTTGACGTCCATTTGCCAGATCTCATAATCATAAAATGCGGCAATTTCTAACATAATTCTAACAGGCTAAAGCATCGCTACGGGTGAGAAAGTCTCATCGTAGTCAACCCCTTGAACTTATCGGAAATCCTTTGCGACAAGTCGAGCTTTTATAGACGGTGACATTACCATCAACGTCTGTCTTCTTCAAAAATCCATTTATTCTCAATGGCTTGCCGATCATCGGGCAAGTCCACCAAAGTCCATACTTTGTTCTCATACATGGATCCTATCTCGGATTTCATGGCCTCAAGCCATTTGTTGGAATCCGGGCTTATCATAGCTTCTTCATAGTTCGTAGGTTCGCTGTTGTCTAACAACATGACTTCCAGGACTGGATTACCGTACCACTCTAGTGCGGAGTGTGTCCTGGTCGACCTACGAAGTTTAGTAGTAACTTGATCTGAAGTTTCATGATCATCATCATTAGCTTCCTCTCCGGTTAGTGTAGGCATCACGGGAACTGCTTTCTGTGATGTGCTACTTTCCAATTCGAGAGAAGGTATGATTACCTCATCAAGTTCTACTTTCCTCCCACTCACTTCTTTCGAGAGAAACTCCTTCTCTAGAAAGGACCCATTCTTTGCAACAAAGATCTTGCCCTCGGATCTGTGGTAGAAGGTATACCCAATGGTCTCTTTAGGGTATCACATGAAGACGCACTTCTCCGCTTTGGGTTTGAGCTTATCAGGCTGAAGCCTTTTGACATAAGCGTCGCATCCCCAAACTTTAAGAAACGACAGCTTAGGTTTCTTGCCAAACCACAACTCATACGGTGTCGTCTCAACGGATTTAGACGGTGCCCTATTTAAAGTGAATGCGGCTGTCTCTAATGCATAACCCCAAAATGATAGTGGCAAATCGGTAAGAGACATCATAGAACGCACCATATCCAATATAGTACGATTACGACGTTTGGATACACCATTACGCTGTGGTGTTCCAGGTGGCGTGAGCTGTGAAACAATTCCACATTGTCTTAAATGCATACCAAACTCGTAACTCAAATATTCACCTCCACGATCAGATCGTAGAAACTTAATTTTCTTATTATGATGATTCTCCACTTCACTCTGAAATTCCTTGAACTTTTCAAATGTTTCAGACTTGTGTTTCATTAAGTAAATATATCCATATCTACTCAAATCATCTGTGAAGGTAAGAAAATAACGATATCCACCGCGTGCTTCAACACTCATCGGACCGCATACATCGGTATGTATTATTTCCAATAAGTCACTAGCTCGCTCCATTGTTCTGGAGAACGGAGTTTTAGTCATCTTGCCCAAGAGGCATGGTTCGCATGTCTCAAATGATTTATATCAAGAGATTCTAAAATTCCATCAGCATGGAGTTTCTTCATGCGCTTTTCACCAATATGACCAAAGCAGCACTGCCACAATCATGTGGTACTATCATCATTAACTTAGCATCTTTTGGCATTAATATTATGAACATGTGTATCACTACGATCGAGATTCAGTAAACCATTCACATTGGGTGCATGATCACGAAAGATATAACTCATATAAACAGAATAACCATTATTCTCTGACTTAAATGAATAACCGTCTTGCAATAGACAATATCCAGATATAATGTTTTATGCTCAACGCAAGCACTAAATAACCATTATTTAGGTTTAGTACTAATCCTGAAGGTATTACGAGCGTGCCGATGGTGATCATATCAACCTTGGAGATACTTCCAACGCGCATCGTCACCTCGTCCTTAGCTAGTCTCCGTTTATTCCGCAACTCCTGTTTCAAGTTACAAATATTAGCAACCGAACCAGTATCAAATACCCAGGCGCTACTACGAGCACTAGTAAGGTACACATCAATAACATGTATATCAAATATACCTTTCTTGACGTTGCCAGCCTTCTTATCTGCCAAGTACTTGGGGCAGTTCTGCTTCTAGTGACCATTCCCTTTGCAATAGAAGCACTCAGTCTCAGGTTTGGGTCCAGCCTTGGGTTTCTTCACGGGAGCGGCAACTGTCTTGCCATTCTTGAAGTTTCCCTTCTTTCCCTTGCCCTTCTTGAAATAGGTGGTCTTATTAACCATCAACACTTGATGCTCCTTCTTGATTTCTACTTTCACGGCCTCAAGTACCGTGAATATCTTGGGGATTGTTTACTCCATCCCTTGCATATTATAGTTCATCACAAAGCCCTTATGGCTTGGTGGCAGTGACTGGAAAACTCTGTCAATCGTTGTCTTATATGGAAGATTAACTCCCACTTGATTCAAGCGATTGTAGCACCCAAACACTCTGAGCACATGCTCACTCACTTAGCTGTTCTCCTCCATCTTGCAGGCAAAGAACTTGTCAGAGGTCTTATACCTCTCAACACGGGCATGAGCCTGAAATACCAATTTCAGCTCTTGGAACATCTCATATGCTCCGTGGCGTTCAAAACGTCTTTGGGGCCCTGATTTCTAAGCCGTAAAGCATGGCACACTAAACTATCGAGTAGTCATCAGAACGTGCCTGCCAGACGTTCACAACATCCACAGATGACGCTAGAGGGGTTGGCACACCGAGCGTTGCATCAAGGACATAAGCCTTCTGTGCAGCAGTGAGGACAATCCTCAGACTATGGACCTAGTCCGCATAATTGCTTACAATATCTTTCAACTTAGTCTTTCTCTAGGAACGTATAAAAAATTGGGAGCTGTAGCGGGAGCTATTGATCTACAACATAATTTGCAAAGACGATTTTAGACTATGTTCATGATAATTAGTTCAGTTAATCAAATTACTTAATGAACTCCCACTTAAATCAACATCCCTCAAGTTGTCTAAGTGATACATGATCCAAATCAACTAACCCATGTCCAATCATCACGTGAGATGGGGTAGTCTTCAATAGTGAACATCTCCATGTTGATCATATCTACTATATGACTCATGTTCGACCTTTCGGTCTCCCGTGTTCCGAGGCCATGTCTGTACATGCTAGGCTCGTCAAGTTTAACCCAAGTATTCTACATGTGTAAAACTGGCTTACACCCGTTGTATGCGAACGTAGAGTCTAGCACACCCGATCATCACGAGGTGCTTCGAAACTACGAACTTTTGCAACGGTGCATACTTAGGGAGAACACAATTTCAGGAAATTAAGTGAAGGGATCATCTTATAATGCTACCGTTGTCCTAAGCAAAATAAGATGCATAAAAAGATAAACATCACATGCAATCAATATATGTGACATGATATGGCCATTATCATCTCGTGCCTTTGATCTCCATCTCCAAAGCACCGGCATGATCTCCATCGTCACCGGCATGACACCATGATCTCCATCATCGTGTCGTCATGTGGTTGTCTCGCCAACTATTTCGGTCTCTTGTGTTCCGAGGCCATGTCTGTACATGCTAGGCTCGTCAAGTTTAACCCGAGTGTTCCGCACGTGCAACATGGCTTACACCCGTTGTATGTGAACGTAGAGTCTATCACACCCGATCATCACGGCATGTCTCGAAACAACGAACTTTCGCAACGGTGCACACTCGGGGAGAACACAATTTATCTTGAAATTTAAGTGAGGGATCACCTTATAATGCTACCGTCGTCCTAAGCAAAATAAGATGCATAAAAGGATTAACATCACATGCAAATCATAAGTGACATGATATGGCCATGAACTCGTGCTTTTGATCTCCATCTCCAAAGCACCGGCATGATCTCCATCGTCACCGGCATGACACCATGATCTCCATCATCGTGTCGTCATGTGGTTGTCTCGCCAACTATTTCTAATGCATAGTGATAAAGTAAAGCAATTATATGGTGTTTAACAGTTGACTCGCAGGTCACACAATAAATTAAAGACAACCCTATGGCTCCTGCCGGTTGCCGTACTCATCGATATGCAAGTCGTGAACCTATTACAAAACATGATCATCTCATACATCAACATATATCACATCACGTTTTGGCCATATCACGTCACAACATGCCCTGCAAAAACAAGTTAGACGTCCTCTACTTTGTTGTTGCAAATTTTACGTGGCTGCTATGGGCAACTAGCAAGAACCATTCTTACCTACGCAAAGCCACAACGGTGATAATCAAGTTGCCTTTTAACCTTCTACAAGGACCGCCTTTGTCAAATTAGATTCAACTAAAGTAGGAGAAACAGACACCCGCTAGCCACCTTATGCAAAACAAGTTGCATGTCTGTCGGTGGAACCGGTCTCTTGTGCGTGGACAAGTAAGGTTGATCCGGGCCGCTTCATCCCACAATACCGCCGAATCCAAATAAGACAAGAGAGGTAAGCAATTTGAGCATCAACGCCCACAACTCTTTGTGTTCTACTCGTGCATATACATCTACGCATAGACCTAGCTCATGATGCCACTGATGGGGAACGAAGCATGAAAATCAAAAAAATTCCTACGAACACCCAAGATCTATCTAGGAGAAGCATATCAACGAGAGGGGAGAGTGTGTCTACGTACCCTCATAGACCGAAAGCGGAAGCGTATATAATGCGGTTGATGTAGTCGTACTCTTCGCGATCCGATCACGATCCAACCGATCTAGTGCCGAACGGACGGCACCTCCGAGTTTAGCACATGTGCGGCTCAATGACGTATCCTTCTTCTTGATCCAGAAAGAGGGAGAGGAGAAGTAGATGGGATCACAACCAACATGGCGGCGTGGTGGTGATGGTGGTGGTGGAGCGCCGACAACGCTTCTCTAAGCATCGTTGGGACGAGGCGGTGGTGTAACGGGAGAGAGAAGGGCACCCAGGGGCTGGTGTGTTGATATGTGGATCTCTCCCCTCTGGTGCGCCCCCTCCCCTCTATTTATATAGGTGGAGGGGCTAGGAGTCCAGCCCTACTCCTAATAGGAGTTGGCGCCAAGGGGAAGGAGTCCTACTCCTAGTAGGAGTTGGATTCCTAGTCCCCTTCCACATGTTTTAGCCACATGGGACTCTTAGGGGCTGGTTCGCCTGGCCCATGAAGGCCAGGGTACCCCGCTTCAGCCCATGCTGGCCTATGGGACATGGTGGACCCACTTGTGGACTTCCGAACCCCTCTGGAATCCTCCGGAAGCTTCCCGGTACAATACCGAAAAAAACTGCTTTTCCGGAATCCCAAAAAATGACTTTCCGTATATAAATCTTTAACTCTGGACCATTCCGGAGCTCCTCGTGACATCCGGGATCTCATCCGGGAATCCGTACAACATTCGGTTACCAACATTAAAATATCCCAATATTACTCTAGCGTCACCGAACGTTAAACGTGCAGACCCTACGGGTTCTAGAATCATGTAGACATGACCGAGACACCTCTCCGATCAATAATCAATAGCGGAACCTGGATGCCCATATTGGTTCCTACATATTCTACGAAGATCTTTTATCAGTTGAACCACGATGTTAAGGATTCGGTTAATCCCGTATGCAATTCCCTTTGTCCAGCGAGATGTTACTTGCCCGAGATTCGATCGTCGGTATCTCCATACCTAGTTCAATCTCGTTATCAGCAAGTCTCTTTACTTGTTCCGTAATACAAGATCCCGTGACTAACCCATTAGCCACATTGCTTGCAAGCTCTTTACGATGTTGTATTACCGAGAGGGCCCAGAGATATCTCTCCGTCATACGGAGTGACAAATTCCAGTCTCAATTCATGCCAACCCAACAAACACCTTTGGAGATACCTATAGAGCACCTTTATGATCACCCAGTTACGAAGTGACGTTTGGATACACACTAAGTATTCCTCCGGTGTTAGGGAGTTGCACGATCTCATGGTCTAAGGAACAGATACTTGACATGAAGAAAGTTGTAGCAAATAAACTAAACGATCTGGTGCTAAGCTTACGGTTGGGTCTTGTCCATCACATCATTCTCCTAATGATGTGATCCCATTATGAAATGACAACTCATGTCTATGGTTAGGAAACCTTAACCATCTTTGATCAACGAGCTAGTCTAGTAGAGGCTCACTAGGGACACGGTATTTGTTTATGTATCCACACATATATTAAAGTTTCCGGTCAATACAATTCTAGCATGAATAATAAACCTTTATCATGAACAAGGGAATATGATAATAACCATTTTATTATTGCCTCTAGGGCATATTTCCAACAGCCAGAACTCATGCTTGAAGATCTGGTGAACACCGGGCTGCTCCCGCCCAAAGAACAGATCGAATGGCAAGCTGCCCATGAAGAGACCCGGCCAATTCTGGTTCCCAATGAGATTATTATCTTTGGGGATCATCTGGACAGAGGCTTCCGACCGTCGGGTTCCAAATTTTACCACGACATCCTTCACCATTTTGGCATCAGGCCACAAGACCTTGCTCCCAACCCAGTCCTTAATTTGAGTAACTTCTAGGTTTTCTATGAAGTATATTGATATGTCTCCAACGTATCTATAATTTATGAAGTATTCATGCCATGTTTACAATAATTTTATATGGTTTTGGTGCACTTTTATATGATTTTTATAGACTAACATATTAACCTAGTGCCCAGTGCCAGTTGCTGTTTTCTGCTTGTTTTTGGTTTTCCAGAAAATCCATACCAAACGACGTCCAAACGCGACGAAACTTTCTGACAATTTTTTTGGAACATAAGAGACCCCCCGAAGCTTCGAGGAAGAACCAGAAGACCCACGAGGCGGTGACAAGGTATCCCGGCGCGCCCAGGGGGTCGCGTGGGGTTGCCTTGTGGGCCCCTCATAGCTCCTTTTCGCATGATTCCAACGCTGAAAATTCTTATAAATAGAGAAACCCCCCCCCAGAAATAAACCTAGAACTTTGACTCCACCGCCGCAACCTTCTGTTCCAAAGAGATCCCATCTGGAGGCCTTTTCTGGCACCCTGACGGAGGGGGAAATCATCACCGGAGGCCATCTTCATCATGCTGGAAATCTCCATGATGAGGAGGGAGTAGTTCACCCTCGGGGCTGAGGGTATGTACTAGTAGCTATGTGTTTGATCTCTCTATCTCTCTCTCTCTCTCTCTCTCTCTCTCTCTCTCGTGTTCTTGATTTGGCACGATCTTGATGTACCGTGAGCTTTGTTAATATAGTTGGATCATATGGTGTTTCTTCCCTCTCTATCTTCTTGTGATGAATTGAGTCTTTCCATTTGAGGTTTTGTTATTGTCAGAATGAATACTTTGGATTTGAGAACACTTGACGTATGTCTTGCATGTGGATACCCGTGGTGACAATGGGGCATTCTATTGAGTCACTTGATGTATGTTTTGGTGATCAACTCACGGATTCCTGTGACCTTGGGGTAATCTAGGCATAGGGGTTGATTGCACGTTTTCATCCTACTTTCTCCAATAGAAACTTTGGGGTACTCTTTGAAGTTCTTTGTGTGGATTGAATATTATGAATCTGAAGTTGTTTGATGCATATCGAATAATCAACTCACGGATACTTGTGGTGACATTGGAGTATCTAGGTGACATTAGAGTTGGTTGATGCGTATCATATGGTGTTATTTTAGTACGAACTCTAGGGCTGTTTGTGACACCTATAGGGATGGCTCAATAGATTGATCGGAAAGGATAACTTTGAGGTGGTTTCATAGCCTACAACAATTTCTTCTTATGTTCTCCGCTAGATAAGAACTTTGGAGTGATTCTTTATCGCACGTTGAGGGATTGTTATATGATTCAATTATGTTAGCATTGTTGAGAGATTGTACTAGTGAAAGTATGAACCCTAGGCCTTGTTTCTAAGCATTGCAATACCGTTTGTGCTCACTTTTGTTACTTGCTACCTTGCTGTTTTTATTATTTCAGATTACAAAAACCTATATCTACTATCCATACTACACTTGTATCACCATCTCTTCGCCGAACTAGTGCACCTATACAATTTATCATTGTATTGGGCGTGTTGGGGACACAAGAGATTTCTTGTATTTGATTGCAGGGTTGTTCGAGAGAGACCATCTTCATCCTACACCTCCCACGGATTTATAAACCTTAGGTCATCCATTTGAGGGAAATTAGCTGTTGTCCTACATAACTCTGTGCTTGGAGGCCCAACAGAGTCTACAAGAATAAAAGTTGCGTAGTAGACATCAAGCTCTTTTCTGGCGCCGTTGCCGGGGAGGTGAGTGCTTGAAGGTATATCTTTAGGTCTTGAAATTGAATCTTTTAGTTTCTTGTTTTATTCACTAGTTTGGTTTTATAAAAGAAAACTAAAAAAATGGAATTGGGGTTGCCTAAAATGCTTCATCTTTATAATATCTTTCTTGAAAATGATGGATCGGAAAATTGTGCCAAAGTGTTAGAAGAAGAATTCAATAAAATGTTTGGCATAAAACCTTTGATGATAAGCATGATTGCAATGTTGTTAGTATGAATTCTTTGAATATCCATGATGTTAATGATATGCAAAGCCATAAGCTTGGGGATGCTATGTTTGACGAAGATGATCTTTTTAATCCCCCTAGTTTTGATGAGCAAATTTATTATGATGATTGCATGCCTCCTATTTATGATGATTACAATGATGAAAGTGGGTTTGGAAGAGTTTAAAATTTATGCAATAATGATCCCACTATTTTGGAGGGTGTTGAATCTTATTGGAATAATGATAAAAGTGGATTTGGAGAGGTCATGACTTTATTTAGTGATGAATCCACTATTTTGGAAGAGGTTTCAATTGATTATGACAAGAAAGTTGCTATCGATGATGATTATGGTGATGACATGTATGCTATAAAGAGTAATGATAACCATGAAACTTGTCATCATGATTTTAATTTTCAATTGGATTATTCCAATCAAGTATCACACGATAGTTATTTCATTGAATTTGCTCCCACTATTATTGATGAGAAGAAATTTGCTTATGTGGAGAATAGTAAAAATTCTATGCTTGCGGATCATGAAAGGAATGCTTTGTGTGATGGATATATTGTTGAATTTATTCATGATGCTAGTGCAAATTATTATGAGAGAGGAAGATATGCTTATATATATTTCAACAACATCAAGTTTCTCTCTTTATGTTGAAAGTTTTGAAGTCATGTTTTTTACCTTCCTATGCTAATTGATTCTTGCTCCAATAAATTAGTTGCTTATAAAATCCCTATGCATAGGAAGTGGGTTAGGCTTAAATGTGCTTGTCATAGGCTTCATGATGCTCCCATTATGTTTCAATTATTCACCTTTATGTGAGCATCATTGACATCATCATGCCTAGCTAAAAGGCATTAAAGAAAAGCGCTTGTTGGGAGACAACCCAATATTTATACCTACTGTTTTTGTGTTTCCACATGATTAAGCTACTGTAGTAATCATGTTTTATATGTTTTCTTTCAATAATGTGCCAAGTAAAGCCTTTGGGATGGTGTGGATACTTGTAGATTTGATTCTGTGCAAAAATAGAAACTTTTGCGTCTAGTGCTGGAATTTCTATTCTGTACTGGAGCATGAGAAAATTCTGAAATTGTTACACAGTATTGGTTTATAATTTTTTTTATTTTGTCCTAATTTTTCAGAATTTTTGGAGGTACATAAGTATGCTTTTTAATTCTCTCACTACATGTTGTTCTGTTTTTGATAGATGTTGTTTTTATTGCATAGTTTGCTTGTTTTAGTGTTTCCATAGCTTATATTATGAGATATAAATTTTGGAAATGATAGAATACATTAGGAATTATGTGATAAAAATTATGAATCTTGTCTTGACAGTACCAAAGTGAATGATTTATTTTCATACTAACCTATCTCACGGAGTTCCGTTAAGTTTTATGTGATTGAAGTTTTCAAGTTTTGGGTGAGATGACGATTTGAGGAGAATAAGGAGCGGCAAGAACCTAAGATTGGGGATGCCCAAGGCACCCCAAGGTAATACTCAAGGAAGACTCAAGCGTCTAAGCTTGGGGATGCCCCGGAAGGCATCCCCTCTTTCGTCTTCAACACTATCGGTAACCTCACTCGGAGCTATATTTTTATTCGTCACATAATATGTGTTTTGCTTGGAGCATCATTTTATTTTGACGATATTTGCTTGCTGTTATCAATAATCATGTTTTGTATCTTTTAGTTCAATAAAATGCCAATTATAGCCTTTACCATGCTCAGTTTGAAAGTTTATGTGTTGTTGTTTGAAAACAGAAAGTTTTCTGTTATGTCCTGAATTTATGCGAATTGTCAGAACATGATAAAAATCTAAAAAAAATTACACAGTAAGCATGCATGAGTTCTCTGTCATGTGGTAATTTTTCATAATTTTGTAGTTAGGGAAGTATGAATTTTTATTACCCCTTTACAGACTGTTCTGTTTAGACAGATTGCGGTTATAGTTGCATTGTTTGCTTGTTTAATGTTTCTATTTGTGGATAGGAGTATTAAATATGCAGAGGCATTTAGTATGCAATGTTTAGTTATAATTTTTGTGATTTTCTACAGTATAGAATGTTAAGGTTTTGAGTTGATTTATACTAACTTATCTCACGAGTTCTTGTTGAGTTTTGTGTGGATGAAGTTTTTAAGACTTAGGAGAAACCGTGATATGAGATGAATTAAGGAGACACAAGAGCACAAGCTTGGGGATTCCCAAGGCTCCCCAAGATAACATTTCAAAAAGTCTCAAACAACTAAGCTTGGGGATGCCCCGGTAGGCATCCCACTTTTCTTCATCAACACCTATCGGTTAGCCTAAGTTTTTACTTGTTCACATGATATGTGCTATTCTTGGAGTGTCCTTTTATTTTCATTTTGTTTGTTTTTTGAATAAAATACTTGGATCTGAAATCTTTATTGAGAGAGAGTCTTCACATAGCTACCCATTCACTTAACTACTCTTTGTTCTTCACTTATATCTTTTGGAGTAGTTTGTCATTTGCTCTCGTGCTTCATTTATATACCAAGAGTAAATTGTTGAATGAATTGAATATCATAAAGTTGAAATTATATGTGCTTCATATGCTTGTCCCATGGGGAGTATTGACTTCACATATAAGAAGAATAAGTGGTAAGATTTATTGAAAGTTAGCAAACACAACATTGGTCACTTGAACGATTCATGAAAGAATATTAAAGGAAGAGAAATTTCACATATAAATATACTATCTTGGACATCTTCTATGATTGTGAGCCCCCATTAATTATTTCAAGCTTGATCAAGTAGTTGAAATTGGACAAGGAAGACAACGTAACGGGTTATGTTTGTTTATATTCACATAAAAGTTATATTGTCATGGATCCTCTAACATGTGGTGCTTGCTTAGGATCTTTTGCTAGCCAAAAATTCGTACTAAGTAGAGATACTACTTGTGCATCCAAAAACCCTTAAACCCAGTTTCTTGTCATGATAGTCCACCATATCTACCTATGGATTGAATAAGATCCGTCAAGTAAGTTGTCATCGGTGCAAAAAGCAATAAAAATTGCTCCTAAATATTTATGATCTTTTATTGGAAGGGAAAATAAGCTTTGTACGAACTTGTGATGGTGAAGAAATAAAAGCGACGGACTGCATAATAAAGGTTGCTATCACAAGGGGCAATATAAAGTGATGTCCCTTTCCATTAAGAGCTTGCACATCCAAAAATAAAAAGTGCATGACAACCTCTGCTTCCCTTTGCGAAGGGCCTATCTTTTACTTTTCTGTATTTACTTTTATGCAAGAGTAAGTAATGTTCATCCCTATTCTGCTCTATTTATTCTCTAGTGGGCAAGCATCATGTGGTAGGGAATGATCCAGGCACATATATCTAGTTGAATATATGTGATCATGAGTTATTATTGTTGACATTATCCCTGAGATAAATAAGTTGGGAGGCGAAACATTAAGCCCCTATCTTCCTATGTGTTTGACTGAAATGGTTTGTTCTAAAAATATGCTTTGAGTGTCAGCAATCATGGAAGACTAAATGATAGTTGAGTATGTGGAATTTGCTAAAACAAAGCTCTTACATAGACCCTTCCTGAAAATAAGATCAATTGTAATTGTTTGATGACTGAAAACATAGTTTGTTAGTTTCAAGAAGGTTTTTGGTCTATACTTTAACATGTGAATAGCTTGCTACTTGATCATGAGAAGTTTTATGAGTTGAGGTATTGTTTATGATATATAATGATGCTAGAAAAAGTGATTGAAATTATCATTGATCAAAGTTGTGCACTATGCTAGCATTCACACTTCATAAATTATTTCTTTTATCATTTACCTACTCGAGGACGAGCGGGAATTAAGCTTGGGGATGCTGATACGTCTCCAACGTATCTATAATTTATGAAGTATTCATGTCATGTTTACAATAATTTTATATAGTTTTGGTGCACTTTTATATGATTTTTGTGGACTAACATATTAACCTAGTGCCCAGTGCCAGTTGTTGTTTTCTGCTTGTTTTTGGTTTTCCAGAAAATCCATACCAAACGATGTCCAAACGCGACGAAAATTTTTGATGATTTTTTTGGAACATAAGAGACCCCCGAAGCTTCGAGGAAGTACCAGAAGACCCACGAGGCAGTGACAAGGTATCCCAGTGCGCCCCGGGGGGGTCGCGTGGGGTTGCCTTGTGGGCCCCTCGTAGCTCCTTTTCGTGTGATTCCAACGCTGAAAATTCTTATAAATAGAGAAACCCCCAGAAATAAACCTAGAACTTCGACTCCGCCGTTGCAACCTTCTGTTTCGAAGAGATCCCATCTGGAGGCCTTTTCCGGCACCCTGACGGAGGGGGAAATCATCACCGAAGGCCATCTTCATCATCCCGGCGGTCTCCATGATGAGGAGGGAGTAGTTCACCCTCGGGGCTGAGGGTATGTACTAGTAGCTATGTGTTTGATCTCTCTCTCTCTCTCTCGTGTTCTTGATTTGGCATGATCTTGATGTACCGCGAGCTTTGTTAATATAGTTGGATCATATGGTGTTTCTTCCCTCTCTATCTTCTTGTGATGAATTGAGTCTTTCCCTTTGAGGTTTTGTTATTGTCAGATTGAATACTTTGGATTTGAGAACACTTGACGTATGTCTTGCATGTGGATACCCGTGGTGACAATGGGGTATTCTATTGAGTCACTTAATGTATGTTTTGGTAATCAACTCATGGATTCCCGTGACCTTGGGGTAATCTAGGCATAGGGGTTGATTGCACATTTTCATCCTACTTTCTCCGATAGAAACTTTGGGGTACTCTTTGAAGTTCTTTGTGTGGATTGAATATTATGAATCTGAAGTTGTTTGATGCATATTGAATACCTTGCTGTTTTTATTATTTCAAATTACATAAACCTATATGTACTATCCATACTACACTTGTATCACCATCTCTTCACCGAACTAGTGCACCTATACAATTTACCATTGTATTGGGTGTGTTGGGGACACAAGAGATTTCTTGTATTTGATTGCAGGGTTGTTCGAGAGAGATCATCTTCATCCTACACCTCCCATGGATTAATAAACCTTAGGTCATCCACTTCAGGGAAATTTGCTGTTATCCTACCAAACTCTGCGCTTGGAGGCCCAACAGAGTCTACAAGAATAAAAGTTGCGTAGTAGACATCATATATCTCCAGATTGAACCAACGGTCAGCTTATTCCAAGAATTTTTCAATTGCAATCGTCAGACAGAATGTAAGAACGGGCCGAGTCTGGAATGTGGGGGAGTCACAATACAATGAATAAGGAACTCTGCGTTTCCTGAGATGGCTCTCGCGAGTCACCCCAAGTCCTGGCACATGACTTGGTTTTATTGCAAAGATACGTCTCCAGAGCAGCAACACCGACTGTCGGGTTACACACCAGACCGACTTGCGGCTTCTACTCATTTTGACGCTGTTGCCTCTCTTGAAGAAAGAGCAGCTTTGAAGCCCATATATTCCAAGATCAACGCTTTAATAGCCCATGGTCTCACTGGGGTTGATTTGATCCGGTGCTGGATGAGCTGGAGGATCCAGACACTCAGCTTCAGAACTCGTCTTATGCATGAGTACACCGGCGAGGTGGACGACAACTTGCGCTTCAGTAAGCAGAATTTGTCTTCGAACGACTTTTTGAAGGCCACCAAGAAACTTCTTGGTGAGACTCGGGATAAAATTGCCATGGTGGGCCTTGCCCCTTTCTATGCTGGCAACCCGGCTCCAAATGTAAGTCGCCCTTTTCTTCCATACTTGACTATTTGGGCAATTTTCATTCTTGCTTTATCTAATATGCTGGCTCACTACCTTAGGAGGACTTTGAGTGGTGGAAGACTGAGCCGGAAACTGATACGTCTCCAACGTATCTATAATTTTTGATTGTTCCATGCTATTATAGTATGAATCTTGGATGTTTTATATGCAATTATATATCATTTTTTGGGACTAACCTATTAACCTAGTGCCTAGTGCAGTTGCTGTTTTTTGCCTGTTTTTGGCTTTTCAGAAAATCAATATCAAACGGAGTCCAAACGAAGAAAAAACTTTGGATTAAATTTTTTTGGACCAAGAGGGACCCTAGAAGGTTCGGGAGAAGACCAAACGAGCCATCAGAGAGCGATAAGCTCGGGAGGCACGCCCAAGGGGTTAGGGGTGCCCCCTAGGCTTGTGGGCCCCTCATGGCACCTCTTGACCTAATTCCGCCGCTATAAATTCTCAAATATTCCCAATATACCAGAGAACCACCTCGAATAAGTTTTCCACCGCTGCAAGGTTCTGTTCTTCCGCGATCCCATCTGGAAGCCTTTTTCGGCACTCTGCCAGAAGGGGAATCGGTCACGGAGGGCTTCTACATCAACCTTGCTGCCCTTTCGATGATGTGTGAGTAGTTTACCATAGACCTACGGGTCCATAGCTAGTAGCTAGATGGCTTCTTCTCTCTCTTTGATCTTCAATACCATGTTCTCCTCGATCTTCTTGGTGTTCTATCTGATGTAATCTTCTTTTGCGGTGCGTTTGTTGGGATCCGATGAATTGTGGGTTTATGATCAGATTATTCATGACAAATATTTGAGTCTTTTCTGACTTATTTTATGCATGATTGTTGTAGCTTTGTATTTCTCTCCGATCTATCCGTTTCGTTTGGCCAACTAGATTGATTTATCTTGCAATGGGAGAGGTGCTTTGTGATGGGTTTAATCTTGCGGTGCTCTATCCCAGTGAGAAAGTAGGGGACAAGACACGTATTTGTATTGTTGCCATTAATGATAAAATGATGGGGTTTATTCATATTGATTGAGTTTATTTTGTCTACATCATGTCATCTTGCTTAAGGCGTTACTCTGTTTTCATTAACTTAATACCCTAGATGGATGCTGGATAGCGGTCGATGGGTGGAGTAATAGTAGTTATGCAGGCAGGAGTCGGTCTACTTGTCTCGGACGTGATGCCTATTGATACGTCCCAAATGTATCTACTTTTTCAAACACTTTTGCTCTAGTTTTGGACTCTAATTTGCATGATTTGAATGGAACTAACCCGTAGTGACGCTGTTTTCAGTAGAATTGTCATGGTGTTATTTTTGTGCAGAAATAAAAGTTCTCGGATGGACCTGAAAATTCATGGAGAATTATTTCAGAATATATAAAAAATACTGGCGGAAAGATCTACTGGAGGGGAGCCACCCAGGGGCCACAAGCCCAGGGGGCGCGCCTACCCCCCTAGGGCGCGCCCTCCAGGCTTGTGGGCCCCTGGTGTGGCACCCCGGCTCAGAGAACCGGTTTACTAGTGTTTCCAACCCACAGATCATGTCTTCTGGAAACACACAACAACTTGGAACAGAACTGAACTGATCTTTATTGATATATCTTGAGTACAAGCTCATAATTTTCATAGATAGCGAGGCCAGAAGCACACAGGTGCTATGACAATATGTACATTATTTATGGAACATAGCAGGGCCT
Source organism: Elymus sibiricus (assembly GCA_039707655.1). NCBI lineage: Eukaryota > Viridiplantae > Streptophyta > Magnoliopsida > Poales > Poaceae > Elymus > Elymus sibiricus. The sequence continues at coordinate 127,152,125 of CM077666.1, read as the reverse complement.
CGATACTACTAGGTGATTCTACGGCGTAGCGGAACATAGCGCGGAAAACTCCATCCACAGGGACACTGCTGGGACACGGCCTAGTTAGCGTAGCATGAACCATCGGGACCTCCGTCCTCGGCTTCTCCTGCATCTGGCATGATACGCCAGGTGAGTACTTGGAATGTACTCGCAAGCTCACAGCAACCATAACAATGCAGCAAACAACAGCATGGCAATTAACATGTTAAGTGCTTAATTTGCTTACTTACTGTTACCAAATACCAACTTACTCTCTTCTGGGTTGTCCCACAACCCTCGAGATACTCATGATCCATTGAGTACTTCCGAACATAAGACAAGTTCTTCCATCATTATTATCATTATTGCGGTTGACCACTCAGTGTGGCCTAGTGCAGACTGTCTAATACCGTGGACACGGCTATTCGAATAGATTCTTACACTCTGCAGAGGTTGCGCACTTTACCCACACCATGGAGCTCCTTGTCCCGTACCTCGGTACACTTTCCTCTTGGGTGGACCAGTGCTGCTCCAACGAAACCTGCCTAACCCGTGACTCTTCCATCGTACCACCGACAATCATACCCTCCCAGGGTCATGTCCTGGGTGGCCCCTGTGTCACCCCGTGACACCTGCCACCGTCGTGGCCAACTAAACTGTCCCAAACGGGGACGCCGGCAAAATAACTCAACTGGGCTCACAGGATTATCGTCGTCTACCTGATCAGGGCAGCACGCACGCATAACCCTCCCTCTTTTCGTGGTACCGACAAAAGAGCACGCAGTCAGACCAAGTCAAGGCCGTCCCATACCGGCAGATGTGGCTGCACGGATAAGTCTGGGTCGGTGGCACTTGATCAACCAATTAGGTTTAGTTTTGATAAGTACTTAACAAGCATGGTTATTTATCATGAATAACTTAACATGGCAGTAGCTATGCATCAAGGAATCTACTATGAATTATCACATATTAAGATAATGCAAATAATTCAATTAAATAACCAATCACTATTGAAATGCTCCATGCAATGGATGGTGTGGCTTGCCTTGCTCTGTTGGGTTGTCCACAAACTCCTGGGCTTCAAAACTAAAAGGATTTTCCTCTGAAAATATTTTAAAAAGGCAAAGGAAAATGTCACATAACAGATTGCTGTCCACCAGAAATTCTGTGAGCATGAGAAAAATACCAAAATTTACCAGAAAATAGAGGGGCTCAAGACAAACCCAATGCAAAAAGAATCAATTGATTTGGACTTATGGATAAAAAGTTATGAGGGGTCAAAGTTTCTGGTCAAATCTGAATTAAAAATAGAAAATAGAAAAACTACAGAGGGCCACGTCGAAGGCGTAAAGTGGAGGGGCGCCTCCACCTACCGCTTCAGCACGCGCGGGTGAGCTGCTGATGTGCGGGCCCCGCAGTCAGATTTAAAAGGGGAGAGAGAGAGAACAGAGCACCGTGGAGCTCCGGCGATGGTCGCCGGCAATGCAGATGGCGGCGAGGTCTGGCGACTACAGGGATGGAGCGAGCTCACGGAGACGAACACGTACATACCCGTGGATTGGCGACAGATGGCCGGACGACGTCGTCCCCTTCCTCTCCGGCGGCGGCAGCTTTCAGGTGTCGCCATAGACGGCGTTTCCGGCAAGGTTTCGGCCAGGGAAGAGCTCGGGCGGGGTCAGGAGAGCTAGCTGAGCTTGTTGGCAGAGTCGGTCGAGTCTGGGGTGGAGTGAAATGGCGAGGTGGCAGAGCTCGGGTGGCAGCGGATCGCCGATGAGATGCGAGGCCAGAGGGCCTCTCGGCCTTGGCTCATTGCTTGGGAGCTCGATTGGGAGCAGGTGGAGTGCGATGAGGAGCTAGGAGGGCTTGCCGTGGCTATTTATAGGCGGGGTGGAGCTCTCTGGAACCGGGCGGCGCCACGGCCACGTTGCCGGCGCAAGGACGCCGCGCTGGCTGGCTTGGCGCGGGCGACGGGATGGGAGAGGGCAGAGGAGTTAAGGCGCGCAGTGGCAGCTTGCGGAGGAAGAAGACGGCCAGTAGGGCCACAGTGCCCGCACGGGTGCCACAGTGCCCGCGTGCGGTGGCGGCTACCGGGAGCGATTCCGGCGAGGGGAGAACTCCAGAATGGCCAGGTGGTTGGAGGAGAGGTTTTCGGCGAGCTAGGACAAGGCACGGCCACGCGGGCAGCCGGATGCATCACATCAGACGCGGGTACGGTGCAGAGCGCGTGCACTGGCATGCCAGTGCCGTGCTCACCACGGTGGTTGGCACCTGGAGGCCACGTACGTCTGGCGCACCGTGTCCAGCACGTCGACCCTCGACCACTTAGTCCCCCTGTACCCTTGGTTTGGCCAGATACACTCTGATTTGAAGGGTAGCTTCAACTACAATCTCTGACAGAAACTTTGGGAGTTCTCTAGAGGAGAGATGAGCTGGAGATGAAGCCAGTGGAGATGTCCAGAGTGATCTACTTTGGAAGGACTACAAACTGGCCAAGTTTGAGAGATTTTTATCAAGGCTAGAATGTAGTTCATGTACAGCTGCTGTTACTGGTCCAGAAACAAGATGAGCTTGTAGCACTCATATGGTTGATCTGCTGGAGCTGGAATTCGGTGTGTGAAGGTTATTTGGTGGATAGAAGATGTCATAAAAATTTCAGCTCAATTGAATACCTCTAGCTGGTACTTCCTTCACAGAGGTTCAAAATGAGCAGAAACTTGGCAGAATATTGCTGCTGAAAATTTGTACTAGACAAGATAATATTTTTGGATATTGTGGCAAGATAGGTTCCCTAGTATCTCAGGGAATTATTTGAGAGTTGTCTGAGTTGGGAACATATGAGTTGCTTCAGAAAGGGCCAGTACTGTCTAGAAGGTAAATAGAGTTTTTTGGACAAAATTTTATACTGGACCATGAAATGTTTTTGAAGATTGTGGGAGTAGATGATGACAAGAAGGTGTGGTATTAATTTGGGATTTTTCTGATCGTCAGAACTATAGGTTGCTTCATAACCCATAGTGATGATAGATTTTTCCAAAGGAAGAAAATGAATTATTGGGAAAGATTGAGAATTGAAATTTGATCCAGTAGGTGTGTGGCAAGCTTTTGGCAAGATGTTGAGGGCTTTGGATCACTTAGAGAGATACACAAGTTTCCTAAGTCCAAAGTCAACTGAAAAGGGATTCAAAAACCATCCAAATTGCAAATAAAACCAGAAAAAATTTGAAAAGAAAAGGTTGCCAAAAACCAGGATGTCACAAACCTACCCCCCTTAGAATGAATCTCATCCTTGAGATTCAGTTGCTCAGGGAACAAGTGTGGATATGCTGATCTCAGAAAATCCTCTCTTTCCCAAGTAGCTTCCTCCTCAGTGTGATGCTCCCATAATACCTTGTAAAATTTGATTGCCTTACTTCTGGTAATTCTTTCCATCTCATCCAATATTCTGACAGGTTTTTCCTCGTAGGTCAAATCTTTGGTCAACTCTAGCTCACTCATATCTGCCTATTTGATCGGGGTTGCAATGCACTTTCTAAGCTGTGATATGTGGAAGACATCGTGAACGTCAGATAACTCCGGTGGTAATTCTAGCTGATATGCCACTCTACCTCTTCTAGCAATTACTGGAAAGGGACCGACATATCTCAGTGCAAGCTTTCCTTGGGTGTGAAACCTCTTTATTCCTTTCATGGGGGTAACTCGGAGATAAGCATATTCTCCAGGCTCAAAAGTTACTTCTCGATGCTTCGGGTCATAATAACTCTTTTGACGGGACTTGGCTGCTCAAAGACGTTCCTGAATATCCTTGACTTGTTTCTCAGCCTCGAGCATCAAATCCGTGCCAAAGATACGGCTGTCTCCTGTCTGAGACCAATTTAAAGGAGTGCGACACTTTCGTCCATACAGAGCTTCAAATGGTGACATCTTGAGACTCGACTGATAACTGTTACTGTAGGAGAATTCTGCATAGGGTAGACTATCCTCCCATTTGGGTCCATAGGTGAGAGCACAAGACCGAAGCATATCTTCCAATATCTGGTTCACACGTTCGGTCTATCCATCTGTCTATGGATGATATGCTGTACTATGCTTTAGCACGGTTCCCAGGGCTTGGTGCAATCGTAGCTAGAATGCTAAAGTGAACAAGGAGCCGCTATCCGATGTGATAGACTTGGGTACTCCGTGAAGGCTGACTATCCGGGACATGTAGAGCTGTGCAAGCTGATTAGCTTTGAAAGTGGTCTTTACCGAAATAAAGTGAGCCACTTTTGTAAGTATGTCCACGATGACCCAGATAGCATCATGGCCTCTGGTTGACTTGGGTAGTCCAACAATGAAGTCCATGCATATGTCATCCCATTTCCACTGGGGAACTGGTAAAGGTTGCAGTAGTCCAGTGGGTTTCTGGTGTTCAGCCTTGACTCTGTTGCAGATGTCACAATAGGCGACATAGTATGCAATGTCCCTTCGCATTCCTGGCCACCAAAAGGTTTCCCTTAAGTCCTGGTACATTTTTGTTCCTCCCGGATGGATAGAGTATGCAGATTCATGTGCCTCTCTGAGTATTTGCTGTCTCAAATTTTCTTGATCAGGCACGCATACTCGGTCCTCAAACCATAAGGTGCCTTGATCATCAATATGGAAGGACTTAGCCTTTCCTTGCGGAATATGCTCCTTGATCTCTTGTATACCTTTATCTAATTTCTGAGCTACCTTAATTTCTTCCATAAGTGTTGGAATGATTTCCATGGTATCCGGGCTAGTTTGGCCGCATAGCACCATATTCAACTTGGCAAACTCTTCTTGTAGCCTCGGATGGACTCCCTCCATTATTGCATTTATGGTACCTTGTTTTCTGCTGAGAGCATCGGCGACCACATTGGCTTTTCCCGGATGGTAATTGATTCCAATGTCATAGTCCTTGACCAGTTCAAGCCATCTTCTCTGTCTGAGATTAAGATCAGGTTGGGTGAAAATATACTTGAGACTCTTATGGTCTGTGTATATTTCACATCGCTGCCCAATGAGATGATGCCTCCAAATCTTCAATGCATGAACCACGGCTGCCAATTCCAAATCATGAGTGGGATAGTTCTCTTCATGGGATCGTAGCTGTCTGGATGCATATGCTACAACCTTTCCTTCTTGCATTAGAACGCAGCCGATTCCACGCCTGGAAGCATCGCAATATATATCAAAGCTCTTGTGTATGTCTGGAAGAACTAAGACAGGGGCCGTAGTTAGCCTCGTCTTTAACTCCATGAAACTGCTATCGCATTCTTCCGTCGAGGCAAATTTGTGGTTCTTTTTCAATAGTTCTGTCAATGGCTTGGCTATCTTTGAGAAGCCCTCAATGAAACGACGATAATAGCCTGCCAATCCCAAAAAACTGTGGACTTCCGTTACTGTGGCTGGCGTCTTCTAGTTTAACACCGCAGTCACTTTGCTGGGGTCGATGGCCACACCTTGTTCTGACAGAATATGTCCCAGAAAGCCCACCTCTCTTAGCCAAAATTCACATTTACTGAACTTGGCATACAAGCGATGGGTCCTTAGTCTTCCCAGGACAGTACGGAGGTGTTGCGTGTGCTCTTCTTCATCTTTGGAGTAGATGAGAATATCATCGATGAACACTACCACAAATTTGTCCAAGAACTCCATGAAGACCTTATTCATCATGCTCATGAAATAGGCTGGAGCATTTGTCAGCCCAAATGACATGACTGTAAATTCATACAGACCATATCTAGTAGTGAAGGCTGTCTTGGGTATATCCTCCTTCCTGATTTTTAACTGATGATACCCCGTTCGGAGATCAATCTTAGAGAATACCCGGGCCCCGTTCAACTGGTCGAACAAATCATCAATGTGGGGGAGCGGATATTTATTTTTGATGGTGACCTCATTCAACTGGCGGTAGTCCACGCACATCCGTAGGCTGCCATCCTTCTTTTTAACAAACAGCACAGGTGATCCCCATGGCAAAGTGCTTGGACGAATGTACCCTTTTTGCAATAATTCATCCAACTGTTTCTTTAATTCCACCAGTTCTGGGGAAGGCATGCGGTAGTACTTCTTGTAAATTGGAGCGGTTCCGGGAACAACATCAATAGCGAACTCTAGTTCCCGATCAGGTGGCATTCCTGGTAATTCTTCCGGAAATACGTCCGGAAATTCACTGACTACTGGAATCAGGTTTATATTTGTAGCTGTGGCTTTGAATGCCATTCCCTTCTTTGACATCATTCTGCTGGCAGTGAATTGCACTATTTGGCCTGCTGGGTTGACCAGTGTCACCGTCCTGGTGGCACAGTTGATACACACCTGATGTGGTACCAACCAATCCATTCCTAATATTATATCCAGTCCAGGGGATTCAATGGCAACAAGAGTAGCTGGAAACTTGACGCCATGTATCGAAATTTCCAGATCCTTGTATATCACATTTGTTCTGAGCATGGAACCAGGGGATTGCACCACCATGATTTTATCCAAAAGAGAAGGAGAAAGTTTGTGCAAGGTGGCAAAACTCCGCAAAATAAACGAATGAGAAGCCCCAGAATCAAATAAAATTATTGCAGGTATGTCGTTAATAGAAAACATACCAAGGACCACATCTGGTGCTTCGCGGGCTTCCTCAGCGGAGATATGATGGACTTGGCCGCGATAGAATTTCGGGTTGGGGCGGCGTCCAACATTGTTGACTTGTGGCTTGTAGTCGGATGATAGCTTCCCATTTCTTGCGAGGCACTGTTTGGAGTAATGCCCGCCCTGGCCACAATTAAAGCAAGTGTTGTTGCGGTGGCAGTCCTCCAGCACTGGTTGTTTGCCGAAGGTCTTGTCCTGGCTGACGGGCTTATTGTTGTTGTTACCATTGTTCCAGGCAGGCTTGTATTCAGATGGAACTGCTTGCCAGATGCGTGGCTTCTGCGCAAACTGCTCACGGTTGTCCTTCTTGGGTTCAAACTTCCGCTTGTGATTATCAAATCCTGACTTATGCTCCCGTTCAGCTATGAAAGCCTTGTTCACCAAAGTCTGGAAGTCAGGAAAGTCAAGCATACAAAGCTGACAGCGGAGGGTATGATTGAGTCCTCCTAGGAATCGATCAATCTTTCTTTCTTCTGTGGACACGTCATGGGTAGAGTACCGTGCCAGATTATTAAACTTGTTCAGATACTCTCCCACTGACATGTTACCTTGAGTAAGAGAAAGAAATTCCCTCTGCTTCACTTTCATTATGCCGGTAGGAATATGATACTTGCGGAATACCTCTTTGAACTTCTCCCAAGAAATATCTTCCCCAGGGGACCACATTATTTTTGTATTGTCCCACCATATAGCTGTTGGTCCCTCCAGGTAGTGAGTAACAAAAGGAACCTTGTCTGATTCATCACAGCGGGCTATGTCCAACTTCTTTTCCATGGTCCTCAGCCAATCATCAGCTTCCATAGGATCCACAGCTGACCAAAACTGGGTGGCTTGGTCCGTTGAAAATCAGATAATTTAGAGTGCGTCCCATTGTTGTGATTATGACCCACCATAGTCTGCATACTTTTCAGAAATTCCATGAGATCTTGATTTCTTTTCTCTTCAAACATTCTCATAATCTGATCAGTGGTCGGTGACTGTGGTGGCGGGGGTGGCAAATCCTCGGGTGACTCTCCTGCTTGTCTGGCGGATCGACGAATGGGAGTTCCATCGCCGCCTTGATTACTACACCTCTTCATCCTAAATTTGTTCCCATTGCAAAATACCGAATTGATGAGCAACATCCATAAGGGAAGCACAGCAATATGACACCAGAAAAAGAAACCAAATAAAAAGAGAAGATAAAGAGAACAACATAATTATACAAGGCAACCCAACATCATACATGACAAGCTAGTAGGGGGATGATCATGACTGGACTGCTCATACGGCAGTTGACATATGCAGAGATGCTACGATGCATGCACTGAAACTCAAGCCTCCACTCTAGTAGCGCGGGTGGCACGGACACTGACAAACTGAAGACTCCTCGTCATCTGATCCTGTCTCGGAATCTGAGCTGATGATGTGAATCTTGGTCTCCGGATCAAAGGTAACACGGCGACGCTAACGAGAAGGTTCTCCCTCTGAACGAGAAGAAGCACGACGCCGCAGCATCGGAGCAGCTGGAGTAGCTAGGAGTGAGGCCCATTCTACCGGGGTCTCACGTCGGTTACCAGACGAAAATCATGGTGGTCCGAACGAGCTAGAAGGAGTCTCAGAAGGTGGAGCGTGCGGAGTATATACATGTGAAAACGGAGGTGGAGGAGGATACTGTGCTGCCGCAACAGCTGCAAGTGCCTCTCGGGCATGAGTCAGCTCCTCAGCTAGTGAAGTGATCATACGGTAACTAGCGTTCAGATAACGATATAAAACACCAGTAGCATGATCACTCGCCGGGTCAACAGGTGCGAAAAGGACTCGCCCTGTCGCAGGCGACAGGGTGGGGTAGTGAAAGAAACCTGGATGAGTCTGCATCTCGACCTCGTGGAAGCGCAAGTCGGTGAGAGCCTCCATCGCAGCAAACTGGATTGCCAGCGCCGGAGTAGAAGCAGTTCCGCCCTTGGAGGAGCGAGAGTAGCTACCAATGTCCGAACTCGCAGTAAGAAAGGCCTCTGCGTGATACTCGTATACTGAACAAGCAAGCTTCTCTCAGAACACCTGGTACACTGGGTCTTCGCCGTTGGGATACAGCCGAAGCTAGACACTACGAAGCAATACTGGAAAAGTGAACGGTGCCAGCTCATGATTGTAGTGGTATGGAACTGGTGCCATCTACACTCACAAGGCCATCGGTAGCACAATAATAAGCTAGATGGATGCCATGCAGCAATCAGATGCAACAAGCAAGACACAACCCAAGACTCTAAACTAATCGTGGTTCTAGCGCAGGGTTAACTAGGGTGTCCTACAGTCAGCGCGGCTCTGATACCAAGCGTTGTGGCACCCCGGCTCAGAGAACCAGTTTACCAGTGTTTCCAACCCAGAGATCGTGTCTTCTGGAAACACACAACAACTTGGAACAGAACTGAACCGATCTTTATTGATATATCTCGAGTACAAGCTCATAATTTACATAGATAGCGAGGCCAGAAGCACACAGGTGCTATGCCAATATCTACATTATTTATGGAACATAGCAGGGCCTCGATACTACTAGGTGATTCTACGGCGTAGCGAAACATAGCGCGGAAAACTCCATCCACAGGGACACTGCTGGGACACGGCCTAGTTTGCATAGCATGAACCATCGGGACCTCCGTCCTCGGCTTCTCCTGCATCTGGAATGATACGCCAGGTGAGTACTTGGAATGTACTCGCAAGCTCACAGTAACCATAACAATGCAGCAAACAACAGCATGGCAATTAACATGTTAAGTGCTTAATTTGCTTACTTACTGTTACCAAATACCAACTTACTCTCTTCTGGGTTGTCCCACAACCCTCGAGATACTCATGATCCATTGAGTACTTCCGAACATAAGACAAGTTCTTCCATCATTATTATCATTATTGCGGTTGACCACTCAGTGTGACCTAGTGCGGACTGTCCAATACCGTGGACACGGCTATTCGAATAGATTCTTACACTCTGCAGAGGTTGCGCACTTTACCCACACCATGGAGCTCCTTGTCCCGTACCTCGGTACACTTTCCTCTTGGGTGGCCCGGTGCTGCTCCAACGAAACCTGCCTAACCCGTGACTCTTCCATCGTACCACCAACAATCATACCCTCCCAGGGTCATGTCCTGGGTGGCCCCTGTGTCACCCCGTGACACCTGCCACCGTCGTGGCCAACTAAACTGTCCCAAACGGGGACGCCGGCAAAATAACTCAACTGGGCTCACAGGATTATCGTCGTCTACCTGATTAGGGCAGCACGCACGCATAACCCTCCCTCTTTTGGTGGTACCTGTAAGGGAACACAGCAGAAAACAAAAAAATTCCGACCTACGCACCAACCCAGGACCACTATGGAGACTGCATACAAGGTTTGATCTTTTCGTTACCGACTCGTAGCGCAGCGGAAGTAGAGTCGATGACGATCGGCGGTGCAGATCCCCGCAGCTAGGATTTTACAACCTCCCAACCGCGAGGATTTACTCCCTCGTCAGCTGACCGGACGGATCTCCGGGCAGCCCTTCGGGAGGCCTCAGGACAGTCCCTCTGATAGTCCCACCGGACGGATCCTCGAACAGCCCTTCGGGAGGCCTCTAGACAGTCCCTTGGATAGTCCCACTAGACGGATCCTCGGACAGCCCTCCGGGAGGCCTCTGGACAGTCCTTCGGATAGTCCCACCGGACGGATCCTCGGACAGCCCTCCGGGAGACCTCACGGACAGCCCTTCGGGCGGGTCACTCGGACAGCCCTTCGGGAGGACCTCCGAAACTCGAACAGTAACTCGGACAGCCCTTCGGGAGGACCCTCGAACAGCCCCTCGGGCAAAAAGATCGAACCTACGACCTCTCTACGGGGTTGCACACATACGGTGTCATCTATCTGGCAGGGCTTCGCCGTCCAGAACTAGTTCCCACCGGAACCCAGACAGCCTTTCGGCTCTACGAAACTATTTCGTGGGGAGGGAGAGAAGAAGGCCAGATCATGCATGGCTTGGATGGGCTTAGGATCTTTTATTCCTCTCCTTTACTCTGGGATTCTGATCTCTCTTCTTTTTGGGTTAAAGATTTTACTAACTCTAACTTTAGGTTCTCGTAACTACTTCCTCCCGGAGGGCCCCTCATTCTAGTTGACCGCTTGATTCATCAGAAGATTCCGAAGATACTCTTCGATGTTTTCCCGAGACCTTTGTGTCCACCGCCCTTGCAAATCTCTACCAACGATAAGTCCCTATGGATAACTACATACACTTGCCATTCATACGATCATTCCCAGTTGCTCTTGTTATTACAAGATACCCCGAAATACTCTCCGTTGTTCCGAGAATCCATTGTGCCACTACCTTGCAGTTCTTTCCGCATGAATACACCTATGAATAATTCCTCAGACTTACCAGGGGATCCGTTCATCCCCAGTTGTTCATGTGTTTCCCAAAATACTTTGAAATACTAACTGATCTCCCGAGAATCCTCTGCAACCTATTGCTTTGGAAAGTCTTGCCTGCCTGCATTATGGTTAGTTCCATATGTCTAGCAATATTCATTAACATCCTTTGTCATTGTCATTCTGAGCCTATTGATTCAATATGTATGTGAATGCTCCCTATCATCAGTTAATTCCTAGAATTCGTCCTTCTGGCTCAGACGTCATTTCGGACATGAGTTGGTTCTCGGCCAATTAAGCTGCAATTGATTGTCCATCTAGCTCTATTCAACTTACTCATCTTTGATCAGGGAGTCTGCTTCTGATCCACCGATTCGGAAATCATACTTCCTTTGTATTTAAGCGTCGAATTATTCAGATGATTCTATAACCTGATGCATTTGCATTCTTTCTTCTTCTGGTTGAGTACCGATACTCCCCTCAGATCCTTTGCCGACCTCCTAATGTTTTGTTGGATAATTATCTGACGGTGTCCTTCATATTCAATAACACTTATTACCTCCTTGTTGCTTATGAGTCTGTACTCAACAATGTCATTCCCAGCCGATCGGCTACATAATGATCGTGCTAATTTTAACTGTGCTACCTGGTCCTCCTTCCCGGTGCACATTTCTGACAATGGGCTAACCCTGTGCCAAACTTTCATCATCATATCTTTTTTGCTTACACAACATGAATCCGAGCGTCATATCTGTGGTTCTGTTGACCTTGGACCTCATTCCATCTGCTTTGATCATCTTACTGATCGATTTCATCTTCATGAAACCCCTCGACAAATGTGTCATGATCATCGTCAACATTTTGACTTGTTCTGAGATGCCAATTGAATTCATGATGAGAAATACCATACTTGCCCTTCTATGATTTGTGTTGTCATCGACAACATCCTTGCGTCCTTCCAACATAGACTTGGTCATGTTTTGCTTATACCTTGTTTTCCTTGCTATTCTTGAAATTGTCCCTTGTGTATTCTTGAGATCTTCACACCCAATCTTTGCTTAACACCTTACCATTGCTGCCTCGAAGCATAACTGTGGTATTCCGAAAATCAACAAGAACATTGGAAGCACATTGCCAAATGTTTCTTGATCAATTATCCGAACACCGTTGCATGGGTAGCACCATGAATATTCCTCGCCCCTTTATCTAAATGATTTGGTATTTGCTGTCATGTCATGTATATCATGCTCTGCTTTTCCTTGGGAAGGATATACACCTAATACTTGTGTATACTCACATTTTCCATTCCATTCGTCTGTTTAACCTTTATTATAATTCATATGATCTAAGCAGTAATAATTCTCTGCTTATGAAAACACCTCGGTGTACAACTCTGTTAGTAAGACCCCATCACTATTGTTGTTGGCATTCTGGTAACCGCCGGTGGACGAGAACTTTGCCTATTGGTCTGCCTTGATTTAACGAGCAGGAAAATGGTTCTCTTCGTTCCCCGCCCTTGGTACCGACGTTGTTGCGGACATAGCTGACAGACTTTCCTCTGACATGTCTTGTTGTCGTGACCGTGTAAGATGTCACCGCCCTTCCTACTCTTAAATCCACACTCATCGCAGTATCACAGGATCGAAACCTGACTCTCCTGTACATCCCTGTTTCCAAAGATATTCCTCGCGCTTGGCTTCGTATGTATTTCCGCGAGCCACCTTCCTTGAGATGATCTATTCTGGTTTCAGGCGCAATACTTATTCCTGTTGCTCTGAACCCCTTCCACACTCTATTTTAGGCGTCGAACGATTGTCTATCCGCTTGAGATTTCTTATTGCACCTTCTTACCTTGATCTCGATGTTTTTCTTAAGTTTCAATTCGAGAGATACTTTTTGCCACATTCCCTGAGTTATCCACCAGATAATCGACCTTGCAAAGGTCCGTTCTCCCGAAGATACCCCTTGCTCTTTTCGTAAGTACGATGAATACTCCGAAGGAAGGATGACAACTTCGTCATGACGCCCAGCAACAGAGGAATGTAGAAATACACATCATGGAGCGACCTCTTCGAGAAGAACAACCAAGATCAAGAAGACTCGTTAGAATTTCATAACCAATTCTTTCCCCATTACTCCACCTCTTAAATCTCGGGACGAGATTTCTTGAAGTGGAGGAGATTTGTAACACCCCGAGAATCATGCTACAGTGATCTCCCCCTAATGGTGGTCATGCCATCATGATCACTAAGCCAATCTGCCACTTGTCCAAAATCAAAGTCCAATTCCAATTTAAATTGCATGTCAAATATTCACTTCTTCCGTCATGCAATCAAAATAGTTCATAATTTGGCAAATATTCCCTAAGTATTTGTCATGATGAAACCAACCTCACCTAAATTCCCAAAATGCCCCTGGGAATTATTTGAGTGGTCCTGCAGCAATTATTTTGGCCCTTCCATTTTCTAAAAATGGTTAGACAACTCCTTTTGGCCCCAAACTTTTTGTGCCATCTAGTATTATTGTGTTTGATTTATGTGCCAAGTTTCAAACCTAACAAAAAAAATTTGCTAGCTCTTTTAAATAGCAAACAGTAGCTTTTGAATTGTAGACTAGATAAAAGAGTTAAAGGAAAAGAGGAGCCCAACAGAGCACACGACCCACCTCTGCAGTGCGGCCCAGCCCAGCTGGACCGTCGTCCTCACCTGCTCCCTCCTTCCGTGTTAGCGCGTCCGCGGCCGGAGTGTTGGGGAACGTTGCATGGGAAACAAAAATTTTCCTACGCAAACACAAGATCTATCCATGGTGATGAGCATCTACGAGAGGGAGAGTGAATCTACATACCCTTGTAGATCGCTAAGCGGAAGCGTTAAGAAACGCGGTTGATGTAGTCGAACGTCTTCGCGATCCAAATCGCCGAGTGTCCCGCGATCTCATCACGATCCATCTCGCGATCCAATCTCGATCCGTCCCACGATCCCATCACGATCCGTCCCGCGATCAAATCATGAATCGTCTCGCGATCCTGATCACGGTCCTTCCGATCTAGCGCCGAACGGACGGCACCTCCGCGTTCAACACACGTACAGCTCGATGATGATCTCCGCCTCCTTGATCCAGCAAGAGAGAGAGCGGAGAGGTAGAAGAGTTCTCCGGCGGCGCGACGGCGCGGCGGCTATGGTGGTGGAACAATTCCGGCAGGGCTTCGCCTAAGCACCGCTGAAACTAGACTAGAGGAGAAACCGATCTAGATGAAGTAGAGGGAGCACGTGGCAATTAGGGTTATTTTTCTCCTCTAAAACCTCTAGTATATATAGGAGGGAGGGAGGGGAGGAGGCAGCCTCAAACCCTCAAGGGCTGGCCGAAATTGGAGGTGGAGGAAGTGGACTCCTCCACTTCAATCCTAGTCCAAATAGGACACCTTCCATATTTGGTCTCCCTTCCCTTTTCTTTGGGTTTTTTCCTTTCCCACTTATTCCTAGCCGCATGGGCCTTGTAGGGCTGGTTTGCCCAGCCCACTAAGGGCTGGTGCAACCCCCCTCAGGCCCATGTGGCCTCCCGGCGTGGGTGGCCCCTCCCGATGGCCCTCCGGTACTCCCGGTACACTACCGGAAATACCCGAAACTTTTCCGGTGGCCAAAACGGGACTTCCTATATATCAATCTTTACCTCCGGACCATTCCGGAGCTCCTCGTGATGTCCGGGATCTCATCCGGGACTCCGAACAACCTTCGGTCACCAATCATACATAACTCAATTCTACCGAAACGTCACCGAACCTTAAGTGTGTAGACCCTGCGGGTTCGAGAACTATGTAGACATGACCGAGACACCTCTACGGCCAATAACCAATAGCGGGACCTGGATGCCCATATTGGTTCCTACATATTCTACAAAGATCTATATCGGTCGAACCGATATGTCAAGGATTCAATTAATCCCGTATGCTGTTCCCTTTGTTCTTCGGTATGTTACTTGCCCGAGATTCGATCGTCGGTATCTCTATACCTAGTTCAATCTCGTTACCGGCAAGTCTCTTTACTCGTTCCGTAATACAAGATCTCGTGGCTAACACTTTAGTCACATTGCTTGCAAGGCTCATTGTGATGTTGTATTACCGAGTGGGCCCTGAGATACCTCTCCGTCACACGGAGTAACAAATCCCAGTCTTGATCCATGCCAACCCAACAGACACCCTCGGAGATACCTGTAGAGCACCTTTATAGTCACCTAGTTACGTTGTGACGTTTGATACACACAAGGTATTCCTCCGGTGTCAGTGAGTTGCATGAGCTCATGGTCATAGGAACAGATACTTGACATGTAGAAAACAATAGCAATAAACTGACACGATCATATGCTACGTTTATAGTTTGGGTCTTGTCCATCACATCATTTTCCTAATGATGTGATCCCGTTATCAAATGACATCTCATGTCCATGGCTAGGAAACCTTCACCATCTTTTGATCAACGAGCTAGTTAACTAGAGGCTTACAAGGGACACAGTGTTGTCTATGTACCCACACATGTATTTGAGTTTCCAATCAATACAATTATAGCATGGATAATAAACGATTATCATGAACAAGGAAATATGATAATAACCAATTTATTATTGCCTCTAGGGCATATTTCCAACAGTCTCCCACTTGCACTAGAGTCAATAATCTAGTTCACATCACCATGTGATTTACATTGTTATGAATCTAACACCCAATGAGTTCTGGGGTTCGATCAGATCATGCTTTGCATGTGAGAGAGGTCTTTAGTCAACGGGTCTGCGACATTCAGATCCGTGTGTACTTTGCAAATCTCTATGTCATACTGTAGACACTTCTACCACACTCCACTTGGAGCTATTCCAAATGGCTGCTCCACTATATGTATCCTGACTACTATTCAGAGTCGTCCGGATAGGTGTCAAAGCTTGCATCGACGTAACCCTTTACGACGAACTCTTTATCTCCTCCATAATCGAGAAATATTTCCTTAGTCCTCTAGTTACTAAGGATAATCTTGACCGCTGTCCAATGATCCACTCCTGGATCACTCTTGTACCCCTTGACAGAATCATGGCAAGGCACACATCAGGTGCGGTACACAGCATGGCATACTATACAGAGCCTATGGATAAGGCATAGGGGACGACCTTCGTCCTTTCTCTTTCTTCTGCCGTGGTCGAGCTTTGAGTCTCACTCAACTCCACACCTTACAAATCAGGCAAGAACTCTTTCTTCGACTGATCCATTTTGAACTCTTTCAAAATCTTGTCAAGGTATGTACTCATTGAAAGTCTTATCAGACGTCTTGATCTATCTCTATAGATCTTGATGCCCAATATTTAAGTAGCTTCATTCTAGGTCTTCCTTTGAAAAACTCTTTTCAAACGACCCTTTATGCTTTCCAGAAATTCTACATCATTTCCGATCAACAATATGTCAACCACATATACTTATCAGAAATTCTATAGTGCTCCCACTCACTTTATTGTAAATACAAGTTTCTCATAAACTTTGTATAGACTCAAAAGCTTTGATCACCTCATCAAAGCGTATATTCCAACTCCGAGATGCTTGCTCCAGTCCATAGAAGGATCGCTGGAGTTTGCATATATTTTAGCATCCTTAGGACTGACAAAACCTTCCGGTTGTATCACATACAACTTTTCCTTACGGATACCGTTAAGGAAACGATGTTTTGACATCCATCTGCCAAATTTCATAATTGAAAAATGCAGCAACTGCTAACATGATTCCAACAGACTTTGAGCATCGCTACGGGTGAGAAAGTCTCATCGTAGTCAACTCCTTGAACTTGTGATAAACCCTTTGCCACAAGTCGAGCTTTATAGACGGTGACATTACCGTCCGCGTCCGTCTTCCTTTTAAAGATCCATTTGTTCTGAATGGCCTTTCGCCCTTCAGGTAATACTTCCAAAGCCCATACTTTGTTTTCTTACATGGATCCCATCTCGGATTTCATGGTCTTAACCATTTCTCGGAATCCGGGCCCATCATCGCTTCTCCATAGCTCGTAGGTTCGGTGTTGTCCAACAACATGACCTCTAAGACAGGGTTGCCGTACCACTCAGGAGCAGTACGCGTCCTTGTCGACCCACGATGTTCGATAGTAACTTGATCCGAAGTTTCATGATCATCATCATTAACTTCCTTTTCAACTAACGTAGGCTCCACAGAAACAACTTTCTGCGCTGCGCTACTCTCAGGTTGAAGTAAAGGTTCAACAACCTCATCAAGTACTATCTTCCTCCCACTCAATCTTTCGAAAGAAACTCTTTCTCGAGAAAAGACCCGTTTTAGCAACAAACACTTTGTGCTTGGATCTAAGATAGAAGGTTTACCCAACTGTTACGTTAGGGTATTCTATGAAGATGCATTTGTTCGCTTTGGGTTCGAGCTCATTAGGTGAAAACCCTTTTCTACATAAGCGTCGCAGCCCCAAACATTAAGAAATGACAGCTTAGGTTTCCGCCAAACCAAAATTCATACGGTGTCATCTCAACGGATTTAGATGGTGCCCCTTTTAAAGTGAATGTGGTTGTCTCTAATGCATAACCCTAAAACGATAGTGGTAAATCGATAAGAGACATCATAGTTCGCACCATATCCAATAGAGCATGACTACGACGTTCGGACACACCATCACACTATGGTGTTCCAGGTGGCGTGAGTTGTGAAACAACTTCCACATTGTCTTAAGTTCTATACCAAACTCGTAACTCAGATATTCACCTCCACGATCATATTGTAGATATTTTATCTTCTTGTCACGATGATCTCAAACTTCACTCTGATTTTGTTTGAACTTTTCAAACGTTTCAGACTTGTGTTTCATTAAGTAAATATACCCATATCTACTCAAATCATCAGTGAAGGTAGGAAAATAACGATATTCACCGCACACTATAATACTCACTGGACCGCATACATCAATATGTATCATTTCCAATAAGTCAATTGCCCGCTCCATCATACCGGAAAACGGGGTTTTAGTCATCTTGCCCATGAGGCATGGTCTGCATGTCTCAACCGATTCGAAATCGAATGAGTCCAAAGATCCATCAGCATGGAGTTTCTTCATGCGTTTTACACCAATATGACATTTAGCGGCAGTGCCACAAGTATGTGGTACTATCATTATTAACTTTGTATCTTTTGGCATCAATATTATGAACATGTGTATCACTACGATCAAGATTCAATAAACCACTCTTATTGGGTGTATGACCATTGAAGGTATTATTCATGTAAACAGAATAACCATTATTTCTTTTTAAATGAATAACCGTATTGCAATAAACATGATCTAATCAGGTTCATGCTTAACGCAAACACCAAATAACATTTATTTAGGTTCATCACTAATCCTGAAGGTAGAGAGAGCGTGCGATGGTGATCACATCAACCTTGGAAACACTTCCAACACTCATCGTCACCTCACCCTTAGCTAGCTTCCGTTTATTCCGTAGCTTTAATTTCGAGTTACTAACATTTAGCAACCGAACCGGTATCTAATACCCAGGTGCTACTAGGAGTACTAGTAAGGTACACATCAATAACACGTATATCAAATATACTTCTGTCGACGTTGCTAACCTTCTTATCTACCAAGTATCTAGGGTTGTTCAACTTCAGCGACCGTTCTCCTCATAATAGAAGCACTTAGTCTCGGGTTTGGGTTCAACCTTGGGTTTCTTCACTGGAGCAGCAACTGGCTTGCCATCCATGAAGTATCCCTCCTTGCCCTTGCCCTTCTCGAGACTAGTGGTTTCACTAACCATCAACACTTGATGCTTCCTTCTTGATTTCTACCTTCGCGGTGTCAAACATTGCGAACAGCTCAGGGATCATTATTTCCATCTCTGGCCTTTTATAGTTCATCACGAAGCTCTAGTAGCTTAGTGACAGTGACTTGGAGAGCTATATCAATCACTATCTTATCTGGAAGATCAACTCCCACTCGATTCAAGTGATTGTAGCACTCAAACAATTTGAGCACATGCTCAACGATTGAGCTATTCTCCATCATCTTGCAGGCAAAGAATCTTGTTGGAGGTCTCATACCTCTCAACATGGGCACGAGTCTGAGATCCCAATTTCAGCTCTTAAAACATCTCATATGTTCTGTGACGTTCAAAACGTTTTGGAGCCTCAATTCTAAGCCGTAATGCATGACGCACTGAACTATTAAGTAGTCATCGGAACGTGCCTGTCAGATGTTCACAACATCTACAGACGACGCTAGAGGGGGTGGTGCACCGAGCGGTGCATTAAGGACATAAGCCTTCTGTGCAGCAATTTGAGGACAATCCTCAGATCACGGACCCAGTCCGCATTATTGCTACCATCATCTTTCAAATCTATTTCTCTAGGAACATATAAAAATTCAAGGGAGCTACAGCGCGATCTAGTAATCTACAACATAATTTGCAAAGACACTTTGACTATGTTCATGATAATGAGTTTAGTTAATCATATTACTTAAAACTCCCACTCAAATTGACATCCCTCCGGTCATTCGAGTGTAACATGATCCAAATCCACCAACTCAAGTCCGATCATCACGTGAGTTGAGGTGGTTTCAATGGTGAACATCTTCATGTTGATCATATCTACTATATGACTCATGTTCGACCTTTCGGTCTCTTGTGTTCCGAGGCCATGTCTGTACATGCTAGGCTCGTCAAGTTTAACCCGAGTGTTCCGCACGTGCAACATGGCTTACACCCGTTGTATGTGAACGTAGAGTCTATCACACCCGATCATCACGGCATGTCTCGAAACAACGAACTTTCGCAACGGTGCACACTCGGGGAGAACACAATTTATCTTGAAATTTAAGTGAGGGATCACCTTATAATGCTACCGTCGTCCTAAGCAAAATAAGATGCATAAAAGGATTAACATCACATGCAAATCATAAGTGACATGATATGGCCATGAACTCGTGCTTTTGATCTCCATCTCCAAAGCACCGGCATGATCTCCATCGTCACCGGCATGACACCATGATCTCCATCATCTTGATCTCCATCAACGTGTCGCCATGAGGTTGTCGCGCCGACTGTTGCTTCCACGACTATTGCTAACGTTTAGCGATAAAGTAAATTATTACATAGCGCTTAATGATTGACACGCAGGTCATACAATAATTAAAGACAACTCTATGGCTCCTGCCAGTTGCCGTACTCATCGACATGCAAGTCGTGATATTATATACAACACATGATCATCTCATACATCACATATATCTCATCATGTAATTGGCCATATCACATCACAACATACCCTGCAAAAACAAGTTAGACGTCCTCTAATTGTTGTTGCATGTTTTACGTGGCTGCTACGGGTATCTAGCAAGAACGATTCTTACCTACGCAAAAACCACAACGGTGATATAAAAGTTGCTATTTCACCTTCTACAAGGAACGCCTCTGTCGAATCCGATTCGACTAAAGTGGGAGAGACAGACACCCGCCAGCCATCTTATGCAACAAAGTTACATGTCAGTCGATGGAACCGGTCTCTCGTACGTGGACGAGTAAGGTTGGTCCGAGCCGCTTCATCCCACAATACCGCTGAATCAAGAAAAGACTAAGGAGGGAAGCAATCTGAATATCTACGCCCACAAACTCCTTTGTGTTCTACTCGAGATCTCATCTATGCATAGACCTAGCTCAGATGCCACTGTTGGGGAACGTTGCATGGGAAATAAAAAATTTCCTACACACACACAAGATCTATCCATGGTGATGAGCATCTACGAGAGGGAGAGTGAATCTACATACCCTTGTAGATCGCTAAGCGGAAGCGTTAAGAAACGCGGTTGATGTAGTCGAACGTCTTCGCGATCCAAATCGCCGAGTGTCCCGCGATCTCATCACGATCCATCTCGCGATCCAATCTCGATCCGTCCCACGATCCCATCACGATCCGTCCCGCGATCAAATCATGAATCGTCTCGCGATCCTGATCACGGTCCTTCCGATCTAGCGCCGAACGGACGGCACCTCCGCGTTCAGCACACGTACAGCTCGATGACGATCTCCGCCTCCTTGATCCAGCAAGAGAGAGAGCAGAGAGGTAGAAGAGTTCTCCGGCGGCGCGATGGCGCGGCAGCTATGGTGGTGGAACAATTCCGGCAGGGCTTCGCCTAAGCACCGCTGAAACTAGACTAGAGGAGAAACCGATCTAGATGAAGTAGAGGGAGCACGTGGCAATTAGGGTTATTTTTCTCCTCTAAATCCTCTAGTATATATAGGAGGGAGGGAGGGGAGGAGGCAGCCTCAAACCCTCAAGGGCTGGCCGAAATTGGAGGTGGAGGAGGTGGACTCCTCCACTTCAATCCTAGTCCAAATAGGACACCTTCCATATTTGGTCTCCCTTCCCTTTTCTTTGGGGTTTTTCCTTTCCCACTTATTCCTAGCCGCATGGGCCTTGTAGGGCTGGTTTGCCCAGCCCACTAAGGGCTGGTGCAACCCCCCTCAGGCCCATGTGGCCTCCCGGCGTGGGTGGCCCCTCCCGATGGCCCTCCGGTACTCCCGGTACACTACCGGAAATACCCGAAACTTTTCCGGTGGCCAAAACGGGACTTCCTATATATCAATCTTTACCTCCGGACCATTCCGGAGCTCCTCGTGATGTCCGGGATCTCATCCGGGACTCCGAACAACCTTCGGTCACCAATCATACATAACTCAATTCTACCGAAACGTCACCGAACCTTAAGTGTGCAGACCCTGCGGGTTCGAGAACTATGTAGACATGACCGAGACACCTCTACGGCCAATAACCAATAGCGGGACCTGGATGCCCATATTGGTTCCTACATATTCTACGAAGATCTATATCGGTCGAACCTCTATGTCAAGGATTCAATTAATCCCGTATGTTGTTCCCTTTGTTCTTCGGTATGTTACTTGCCCGAGATTCGATCATCGGTATCTCTATACCTAGTTCAATCTCGTTACCGGCAAGTCTCTTTACTCGTTCCGTAATACAAGATCTCGTGGATAACACTTTAGTCACATTGCTTGCAAGGCTCATTGTGATGTTGTATTACCGAGTGGGCCCTGAGATACCTCTCCGTCACATGGAGTAACAAATCCCAGTCTTGATCCATGCCAACCCAACAGACACCCTCGGAGATACCTGTAGAGCACCTTTATAGTCACCCAATTACGTTGCGATGTTTGATACACACAAGGTATTCCTCCGGTGTCAGTGAGTTGCATGATCTCATGGTCATAGGAACAAATACTTGACATGCAGAAAACAATAGCAATAAACTGACAGGATCATATGCTACGTTTATAGTTTGGGTCTTGTCCATCACATCATTTTCCTAATGATGTGATCCCGTTATCAAATGACATCTCATGTCCATGGCTAGGAAACCTTCACCATCTTTTGATCAACGAGCTAGTTAACTAGAGGCTTACTAGGGACACAGTGTTGTCTATGTACCCACACATGTATTTGAGTTTCCAATCAATACAATTATAGCATGGATAATAAACGATTATCATGAACAAGGAAATATGATAATAACCAATTTATTATTGCCTCTAGGGCATATTTCCAACACGGAGCGCGTGCGGCACCACCCCCAGGCCGCCACGGCGTTGGAGTGGGTGGCCGGAGGGGATAAGGCCTACCCATCCACCCCCGCGTTGAACCCCAGCCACATCTCTCCCTTCCCTTCGCTCGGGCGCGTCAATCCGTCGACGCCCAAGAGCACCGCTGCCGCACCATCAATCGCCCGCATAGCCAGAGCCGCCGCTTCGCCTCTCCGTCGTGTCTGTGAGCTCCGCCTCGATGCCCTCTCTCTCTCCTCCGAGACAAGCAAGCTGGGACGTGCCACAGCATCGCCTACGCCATCGTTTTCAACTTCGGGCTCCCGAGTTCGTCACCGTTGATTCGCTCATCCCCGACGAGTCCCGGCCTCTCCAAGCCTACACCGACCACCTACGTGAGCCCATGCACCTTTCCCCTCTTCTCTCATGCCTGCGCTCGACCTCTAGCTAGCATTTCCATCGCACCCGAGTGCTTGTCGCCGCCGCGCTTGTCGCCACCGTAGCCACCGTAGCAGCAGCTCGTGTCCGAGCGTGGAATCATGGTCAGTGCACTCGCAGCAGCCCATAGCACCTCCTAGCCGAGCAAATGGTGCTCCAGAGCCTTGCGCCGATCAAACCCGAACTCCGGCCATCGCCGCGAGCTCGGTTCCGGCGAGCTCGGTCCATCCCAGCTCCTTCCGCCTAGCCCATCCGATGCGCGCCACTCCCAGCTCTCCGTAGAGCCAAATGGTGCCTCGAATGATCGCCTGTAGGCGAAACCCGAAGGCCTCTGCCGCGATTTTTGGTTGCCGGCGGCTAACCACCGGTGATGATGACGTGGCCGGATTAATTATCGCTTAATTGTGCTGTTAACCATCCACTGACCCAATGACAAGTGTGTCCCGCTTGATTAATTATCCCGGTTGATTAATTGGATAGAATTAAACTAACCCAGTGGACCCCACATGTCAGTTTGACCTGGCCATGTTAGCAGTTGACCGGGCCCAGTCGTCAGTGACTGTGGCCGACTGACAGGCCCCCGTTGCCCCCTTTTGACCAGTCAATAGTCAACTCTGTTGACTGCTGACTGGACCGTTGACTGTGGTAGTCTGGGCCCCCTAGCCGCACCTGTCATCCACTGTGGCTAGCCCACCGTGGGTGTAAAAGGTTCCTGCACTGTTTAAAATTCGAATTAAATTTAATTCCAGGATTTCAGAATATAGTTTAAACTTTGAAAATTCATATAAATTCAACCGTAACTCGGATGAAAATAATTTATATATGAAAAATGATCAGAAAAACAAGATGAATCCAAATATGCCCTCCACATACCTGCCACATGCCCCCAACACTGCAAACATGGAACCTTCTCCTCCGGATTGTCTGACCGATAAATGCCTGGAGCCGGGAAAATATTCCCATATATTTTCCCGCTCCGTCTGTAATACTTAGTACTGCATTAGGTCACCCCTAGCACAGCATATTGCCATGTCATGCATTGTGCTGCATTTGTTTCCTTTATATTTATTGTTTCTTCCCCCTCTTCTCTCCGGTAGACTCCGAGACTGACGCTGCTCCCGAGTACGACTACGCCCCTGGCGTCCAGCCCCTCTCAGCAGAGCTTCCAGGCAAGCAAAACCCCCTTGATCATTCCTATATCGCCCATTCTTTCTCTCCCGTGCTTGCATTAGATTTTGCTACCGTTATTCGATAGCTCCTATTCTGATGCATAGCCTGATTTTGTAACCTATTGTTGATACTTTACCTGTTGTCCTATATGCTTAGTATAGGTTGGTTAGTGATCCATCTGTGGCCCCGCACCCTTGTCCGTGTCGCCTTGCTTCCAGATGTTTCGATCTATGAGATCGAGGTACAGAGACCGACACATCACCGCACACCCCTTTAGTTGTACGACTCTGCAGAGCTACTATCGAGTGTCGAGGGTGATACCTCCTACCTCACTCCTGATGATATGTCTGTAGCGTAGCTAGTTGGTTGTGGGTTACCGAGGGTGATTCCTCTTTCACCACCTCCGATGATGCCTCTGTCGTGCAGCCCCTGAAGTGTGAACCCATCAAGGGTGATTCCTCCAAGTTCACCTTGACATTTACATCGAGTGGGAATCCATCGAGGGTGATTCCTCGGATTTCCCCCTTGATGTTACGGACACACTGCTACCTTACATTGTTCCCCGTTTACTGTTACTGTGGGACTAAAGGGACAGGTGATACCACCCTGGTAGAGGTGGACCTGAGTTCCCGACAGTCTCTTGATAAGTCGGGTTGACCAGGAGGGTACCCGCGAGATAATGACGTGGCACGGCCGGGCAGGCAGACCGCCCTAGAGAGGGATGGGCCTAACCCTTGCCGTAAGTCCGCGAGATGGGGTGACAGGATCACTGATCGTTACCACGAGCTCCCAACACACTAACGGGTTTGGATATGTGATCAGAGTAGGCCTCTGGCCTTTTCGCACTAACCACCACGCGGGAATAAGTATGGGCACTCGGCGTCGTACGATTCTTTCGAAAGCTCTTCAGACGTCAGCAGTTGAGCGGCGCGCGCCCGGTTGGACTGCGACAGCCTGCGTGTGTATACAAGGGCTAGGTCTGGTCCCAGCCACGTACGCAATGTGCAGGAGTGCAAAGGGCGATGGTCCCAAGACCCTTGAGCGCTTAGGATGTAGACCGGCATGCTGACCTCTCTGTTGGGCCTAGGTAGGACTACGGCATGTCGATCATCTGAGGCCGGGCATGACCCAGAAAAGTGTGTCCGGCCAGAGTTAATCGAGCGTGTTGGGCAAGTTGGTGCACCCCTGCAGGGAAGTTATCTATTCAAATAGCCGTGTCCACGGTAACAGGACGCTCGGAGTTGTATCCCGATCTACTACAACTAGAACTGGATACTTGGGGTGCTTAATAATATGTTGGCTCCGGGATCGCTTCCTCGCAGGGAGACGAGGAAGGATCTCTGGTCGTTGCTACTACTTACTTATTACTTTATAATATGCTAATCTGCACTCTTCTAATGCTGCAAGATGCTAGTCTTCGATAGGCTAGGCCTTCCCCTCTATTCTGGCATTTCTTTAGTATAGTCCACAGTTACAGCCCCTTCCCTTTGATACTGATGCATACTTAGCATAGTTCTGATGTAAGTCTTGCGAGTACTTTGGATCAGTACTCACGGTTGCTTTGCTACCCTTTTTCCCCTTTACCCGATTGTTGCGATCAGATGACGGAGCCCAGGCGCCAGCTGATCCCGCCGACGACTACTACCACACCGACGGAGCCTACTACTACGTGGAGACCGACGACCAAGAGTAGTTCGGAGGCTCCCAGGCAGGAGGCCTGCGCCTTTCAATCTAGATGTCATTGTTTTGCTCAGCCTTCTTAAGGCAACCTTTGTCTAATTATGTCTGTACTCAGATACTGATGCTTTCGCTGACTCTTATGTATTCGGGCTTATGTATTCGAGCCATCGAGGCCCCTGGCTTGTAATATAAAGCTTGTTGATATGAACTCAGAAAAATGCAAATTGATATCAGGATGTTCAGAAAACATCACCTACATTTGCATGTAATTTTTATTCATGAAAAAAGTATTGTTTATACATTTTTATTTTTAATAATGTTAATAACATTAATAACCACGGGAAATTTAAACGGTGCTTTTGTCCTGAATACAAATGACATGCACATAAAGGTAATGTTTATCTAAACATTTTGATATCTCATTTGCATTTTTCTGAGTTCATATGAATTTGTTATGAATTTTTAAAGTATTGTTCAAACGTTCAAAGGGCATTTGGGAGACCTCGGGGCAAAATCTAAGGGCAAAACTAAGCAGAGTCGAAAAGTAAGGGCAAATCCCGTGGGTAGGTTCCAACTAGGGGCAAAAATGCAATTGTCCCTATTTTAATTTGTGTCTAGAGTTGTGTTGTGATATCTTCCCATGAGTCTCTGATCTTGATCGTGCGCATTTGCGTGTATGATTAGTGCACGATTGAGTCGGGGGCGTCACAGGTAGGGAAGGTGTTTTTTAGGGTCTTCAGAACAACAACTAAAATCATATATTTCGCATAAATTCCAAGCATCGCATTGCAAATAATTAATTTGATACCTTAAAAGTTTCCCTTTTTGAGACAAGCGGTGTCGCACAAAATAAGCATGCTCATCTAATGATTTTCCCTCAACTGAGCTAGTCGGGTTTTCAGCACGAACACAAGTGGATCGAAGATGATCCAAGTAGAAAGCTTCAACAGTATGAAAGATTTTGGGTGGTTCTTCAACCATTGGGTTAGCAAGTACAACTGTTTTTTTTTGATATTTTGCGTTTCCTACCCATAACTAAAGATAGAAAACAAGAGCACAAAATAAAAACTACTTAGAGATAACGCAAACAAGCACACACGAGAATATCAAACCCACGCTATTGTTCCCGGGCAACGGCGCCAGAAAAAGGTCTTGATAACCCACAAGTATAGGGGATCAATTGTAGCTTTTTTGATAAATAAGAGTGTCGAACCCAACGAGGAGCTAAAGGTAGAATTTATATTCTCTTCAAGTTCTATCGACCACCGATACAACTCTACGCACACTTAACATTTGCTTTACCTAGAACAAGTGAAACTAGAAGTACTTTGTAGGTGTAATGCTAGAACTACTTTGCAAGAATAAAACTACGAGTACTTTGCGAGATTATAAAAGTTAGTTGTTTAGAAGAAAGCTTTTTGTAGAACGATGAGAAAGATTGTCCATAGGCAATTGAATATAACACGATAGATGCTTATCATATGCAATGAGGGAGAGGCATACGTTAACATACTTTACGTACTTGGATCATATGCACTTATGATTGGAACTCTAGCAAGCATCCACAACTACTAAAGATCATTAAGGTAAAACCCAACCATAGCATTAAGTAACAAGTCCCTTTACTCCCATACGCAACAACCCCCTTACTCGGGTGTAAGATTCTGTCACTCTAGCCACCCACTATAAGCGAATCGTGAACGTATTGCAAAACCCTACAGCGGGAATCCCTCATGCTTGCACGACCTGGAGGGCACCATAGGACAGCACCAATTTAACATACAACTGATATCAATCACACCATATCACAATTAATCCTTAGGACAAAAGAAATCTACTCAAACATCATAGGATGGCTACACATCATTGGATAATAATATGTAGCATTAAGCACCATGTTTAAGTAGAGAATTACAGCGGGAATAGAGAGGTTACACCACTGCATAGAGCGGGAGAGAGTTGGTGATGACGGCGGCGAAGTTGTTGGTGTAGATCGCCATCACGATGGTTCCCCCGGCGGCGCTCCGGCGCCACCGGAAGAGAGGGGGAGAAAGCCCTCCTCCTTCTTCTTCTTCTTGCTTGGCCTCTCCCTAGATGGGAGGAGAGTTTCCCCTCTGGTCCATGTCCGCCATGGCTCGTGGAGGGCAGGAGCCCCTCCGAGATTGGATCTCTCTCTCTGTTTCACGTTCATGTTTTCTGGCCCTTCACCGTTTCTTACATTCCTGAAGATCCGTATCTCCGATTGGGCTGAAATTTTGAGGGAATTTTTATCCGGAAATTATCTTTCTTGCGGTGAAAGAAGGGCCCCAACCGCCTTATGGGGTAGCCACAAGCTTGCTGGGTGCGGCCAGGGTAGGGGGCCGCGCCCTCTGAGCTTGTGGGCCCCTCGGGCATCGTCTCACGTTGATTATTTTTCCCAAAAATCACATATATTCCAAAATAAATCTCTATAAATTTTTATCGCGTTTGGACTTCATTTGATATGGATTTTCTGCGAAACAAAAAACAGGCAACAAACAAGAACTGGGACTGGGCACTGGATCAATATGTTAGTCCAAGAAAATCATATAAATTATTGCCAAAAGTATGTAAAAGTTGTAAAATATTGGCATGAAACAATCAAAAATTATACATATGACAGAGACATATCAATGAACATGTTGCACAATCTTGGGAGAGAATGAAATTAATGTTAAGAAATTGCCCCACTCATGGCTTAAGCTTATGGATGATCATACAAAAAATTTATGCGGGACTAAACTTTGTTTCTAGAAATCTTCTAGACTCTCCTGCAGGTGGTACTTTTATGGAAATTACATTGGGAGAAGCTACAAAACTCCTTGATAATATTATGACAAATTATTCCCAATGGCACACGGAAAGAACTCCAACTGGTAAGAAGGTAAATTCTGTCAAAGAAATTAATACTTTGAGTGATAAGATGGATGCCGTTATGAAAATGGTTGCTAGTAAATGTGCTCATGTTGATCCTAATGATTGGCGATTATCAACTTTGATTGAGCAAAATAATGATGCTATTGATGTGAATTTTGTCTCTAGAAATAATTTCAACAACAATGCTTATATAGGAAATTTCAATCCTAGACCGTTTCCCGGAAATCCCTCTAATAATTATGGTAATCCCTATGGTAATTCTTATAATAATAATAATAATAGGATACCTACTGATCTTGGGAACAATATTAAAGAATTTATTAACTCTCAAAAGATTCCAATGCTATGGTAGAAGAAAAATTGAATAAGGTTGATGATATGTCTAGGAACATGGATAGAATTGCTCATGATGTTGAAACTCTTAAAATTAAAATTTTGCCACCCAAGCATGATATAAATGAGTCTATTAAAGCTATCCATGTCTCCATTAATGAAAGTAAAGAAAGAACCGCTAGGTTGAGAGCTAAGCGAGAATTCTTAGAAAAAGCTATTCCACCCGGTTTTTATCATAGTAATGATGAAGATATTAAAATGATTGGTGTCTCACCTATCGAATCTTTATTAATATAAAACTTTATGAAAAATGGACTAAAGTTGAGTCAACTTTAGTTAGAAGGCGTCCCAATTGTTCGGAGGGTGATGATCTTATTGATAAAAATGATAAAAGTGGGTTTGGAGAGGTCAAAACTTTAAATAGTGATGTGCCCACTACTTTGGATTACAAGGACTTTAATTATGATAATTGCTCTTTAGTTGAATGTATTTCCTTGTTGCAATCCATGATTAATTCACCTAATGCTTATGAACAAAATAAAGCTTTTACTAAACATATTGTAGAAGCTATGATAAAAGCTCATGAAGAAAAGCTTGAGTTGGAAGATTCAATACCTAGAAAATTACATGATGAATGGGAACCTACTATTAAAGTTAAAATTAAATATTATGAATGTAATGCTTTGTGTGATCTAGGTGCTAGTGTCTCTACTATACCAAAATCTTTGTGTGACGTGCTAGGTCTCACCGATATGGATGCTTGTTCCCTTAATTTACATTTAGCGGATTCCACTATTAAGAAACCATTGGGTAGAATAAATGATGTGATTATTCTTGCTAATAGAAATTATGTATCCGTGGATTTTAGTGTGGTTGATATTGAATGCAATCCGTCTTGTCCTATAATACTTGGTAGGCCTTTCCTACGAACCATAGGTGCTATTATTGATATGAAAGAAGGTAATATAAGATTCAAATTTCCATTAAAGAAAGGGATGGAACACTTCCCTAGAAATAAAATTAAGCCACCATATGAATCTATTACGAGGTCCACCTATGGAATTAATTTGAAGGATGATAATACTTGAAACAATGCATTATGCCTAGCTAGGGGCATAAAACAATAGCGATTGTTGGGAGGCAACCCAATATTTATCTTTACTGCAATTTTCATTTTTCTTGTGTCACACAATTTTAGCTTCTGTTATGATTGTGTTTTTATCTTTTAATTAGTGTTTGTGCCAAGTAATGCCTTTGGGATGATTTGGATAATAGTATAATTGATGCTGTTTGAAAACAGCAAGTTTTGCGCCCAGTGCTGGATTTTTTTTTCTGTACTGGAACGTCAGAAAAATCTGAAATTTGTACACAGAATTGGTATATGAATGTTTTACGCTGTCCTAATTTTTTAGAATTTTTGGAGTTACATAAGTATAGCTTTTAAATAGATCTTTACAGACTGTTCTGTTTTAGACAGATTCTGTTTTTGTTGCATAGTTTGCTTATTTCGATGAATCTATGGATTGTATCGGGGGGTATAAGTCATGGAGAAGTTGGAGTACAGTATAATTATGCCAATATTAAATATGAATCAATTTATAACAGTACCTAAAGTTTAAGATTTATTTGTTATACTAACGTATCTCACGAGGTTTCTGTTGAGTTTTGTGGCTGAAGTTTTCAAGTTTTGGGTGAGACCACGATGGATGAAGGAATAAGGAGCAGCAAGACCCTAAGCTTGGGGATGTCCAAGGCACCCCAAGGTAATATTAAAGGAATACCCAAGCGTCTAAGCTTGGGGATGCCCCGGATGGCATCCCTCTTTCGTCTACAATCTATCGGTATATCACTTGGAGCTATATTTTTATTCATCACATGATATGTGTTTTACTTGGAGCGTCTTGTGCCATAGTTTTCTTTTATTTGTTTGATTTTTAGATTGCCACAATCATCTTTTCTGAATACGCCTTTTGAGAAGGACACACATTATTCTTGATTTGTTAGAATACTCTATGTGCTTCACTTATATCTTTTGAGCTAGGCAGTTGCTCTAGTGCTTCACTTATATCTTTTAGAGCACGGCGGCGGTTATATTTTAAATAAATAGTTGCACTCTCATGCTTCACTTATATCTTTTTGAGAGCATAATAAATATTAATGGTAATATTCATGGGTTATGAAATTGGTCCTAATATGATAGGTATTCAAGAAGGATATAATAAAAACTTTCATGTAGATCACTGAATATGGTAAGTTTGATTCCTTGCAATAGTTTTGTGATATTAAGATGGTAATATGTGGGAGGTACTAGTGGATAATTGTGGTTTAGTAAGAACATTGGTGTTAAGATTTGTGATTCCCGAAGCATGCACGTATGGTCTTTCGTTATGCTAAGAAGTTGGAGCATGATTTATTATTGATCGTCTTCCTTTGCGTGGCGGTCGGGGGCGCGCGATGGTTAACTCCTACCAACCTCCCCCCTAGGGGCATGCGTAGTAGTACTTTGCTTCGAGGGCTAATAAACTTTCACAACAAGTATGTGAGTTCTTTATGACTAATGTGAGTCCATGGATTATACGCACTCTCACCTTTCCGCAATTTGCTAGCCTCTTCGGACCGTGCATTACCCTTTCTCACCTCGAGAGTCGGTGCAAACTTCGCCGGTGCATCCAAACCCCGTGATATGATATGCTCTATCACACATAAGCCTCTTTATATATTCCTCAAAACAGCCACCATACCTACCTATTATGGCATTTCCATAGCCATTCCGAGATATATTGCCATGCAACTTCCACTGTTCCGTTTATATGATAGACATCATCATTGTCATATTGCTTTGCATGAACATATAGCTGACATAGTATTTGTGGCTCAGCCACCATTCATCATTTTCATACATGTTACGCTAGCATCATTGCACATCCTGGTACACTGCCAGAGGCATTAATATGGAGTCATATTTGTTCTAGTATCGAGTTGTAATTTTGAGTTGTAAGTAAATAGAAGTGCGATGATCATCATTATTAGAGCATTGTCCCAGTGAGGGAAAAAAGAGGCCAAAAAGATCCCACCAAAAAAATTGAGAGAAAAAGAGAGAAGGGGCAATGTTACTATCCTTTTCCACACTTGTGCTTCAAAGTAGCACCATGTTTTTCATATAGAGAGTCTCCTATGTTGTCACTTTCATATACTAGTGGGAATTTTTCATTATAGAACTTGGCTTGTATATTCCGATGATGGGCTTCCTCAAATGCCCGAGGTCTTCATGAGCAAGCAAGTTGGATGCACGTCCACTTAGTTTTTATTTTGAGCTTTCATACACTTATAGCTCCTAGTGCATCCGTTGCATGGCAATCCCTACTTCTCTCATTGACATCAATTGATGGGCATCTCCATAGCCCGTTGATTAGCCATGTCGATGTGAGACTATCTTCCTTTTTTGACTTCCCCTTATTAATCTCTATCACCGCATTCTATTCCACCCATAGTGCTATGTCCATGGCTTACGCTCATATATTGCGTGGGGGTTGAAAAAGGTGAAGCGCGTTAAAAAGTATGAACCAATTTCTTGATTTTCTCTGGGGTTGTGCATGATAAATACTTTATGTTAAGAAGATGGAGCATGATAGGATTATATGATTTTGTAGGGATAACTTTCTTTAGCATTTTTATTTTGAAAGACATGATTGTTTGTTAGTATGCCTGAGTATTGATGTCTTTATATCAAATTATAGACTATTGCTTTGAATCATCCAGATCTTAATATTCATACCTTGAAAGAAGAATTACATGATAAATATGTTAGGTAGCATTCCACATCAAAAATTCCGTTTTTATCATTTACCTACTCGAGGATGAGCAGGAATTAGGCTTGGGGATGCTTGATACGTCTCCAATGTATCTATAATTTTTGATTGTTCCATGCTATTATAGTATCAATCTTGTATGTTTTATATGCAATTATATATCATTTTTGGGGACTAACCTATTAACCTAGTGCCCAGTGCCAGTTGCTGTTTTTTGCTTGTTTTTGGCTTTTCAGAAAATCAATATCAAACGGAGTCCAAACAAAGAAAAAACTTTGGATTAATTTTTCCTAGACCAAGAGAGACCCTAGAAGGTTTGGGAGAAGGCCAGACGAGCCACGAGGGAGCGACAAGCTCGGGAGGCGCGCCCAAGGGGGTAGGCGCGCCCCCGGGCTTGTGAGCCCCTCGTGGCACCTCTTGACCTAATTCTGCCGCTATAAATACTCAAATATTCCCAATATACCAGAGAGCCACCTCGAATAACTTTTCCACTGCTGCAAGCTTCTGTTCTTCCGCGATCCCATCTGGAGGCCTTTTCCGGCACTCTGCCGGAGGGGGAATCGATCACGGAGGGCTTCTACATCAACATTGCTGCCCTTCCGATGATGTGTGAGTAGTTTACCACAGACCTACGGGCCCATAGCTAGTAGCTAGATGGCTTCTTCTCTCTCTTTGATCTTCAATACCATGTTCTCCTCGATCTTCTTGGAGTTCTATAAGATGCAATCTTCTTTTGCAGTGCGTTTGTTGGGATCCGATGAATTGTGGGTTTATGATCAGATTATTCATGAGAAATATTTGAGTATTTTCTGAATTCTTTTATGCATGATTGTTATAGCTTTGTATTTCTCTCCGATCTATCCATTTGGTTTGGCCAACTAGATTGATTTATCTTAAAATGGGAGAGGTGCTTTGTGATGGGTTCAATCTTGCGGTGCTCTATCCCAGTGACAAAGTAGGTGACAAGACACGTATTTGTATTGTTGCCATTAAGGATAAAACGATGGGGTTTATTCATATTGCTTGAGTTTACTTTGTCTACATCATGTCATCTTGCTTAAGGCGTTACTCTATTTTCATTAACTTAATACCCTAGATGCATGTTGGATATCGGTCGATGGGTGGAGTAATAGTAGTAGATGCAGGAAGGAGTCGGTCTACTTGTCTTGGACGTGATGCCTATATACATGATCATTGCCATGAATCCGTCATAACTATGTGCTTTTCTATCAATTTCCCAACAGTAATTTGTTTACCCACCGTATGGTATTCGTTCGAGAGAGAAGCCTCTAGTGAAAACTATGGCCCCCGTGTCATTTATCTATCATATATAAAATCCAAAAATACCTTGCTGCAATTTTATTTCCTTTATTTTGTTTTGCAATTTATTTATCCATCTATCACTATCAGATTTAATCCTTGCAAGTAACCGCCAAGGGGATTGACAACCTTCTTGTTCGCGTTGGGTGCAAGTATTTGCTTTTGTGTGTAGGTGCTGCTAACGAGGTTCTGTGTGGTTCTCCTACTAGATTGATAACCTTGGTTCTTAACTAAGGGAAATAATTATCTCTACTGTACTGCATCATCCTCTCCTCTTCGAGTAAATCCCAATGCAGCTCACAAGTAGCAGAAACCCCCACTCCACCTAAGGACCGGAACTAGGAGGTGGTGGAAGAAGATGAAGATGAAGATCATGAGGTAGAACTTGATTCCCTTAGTCGTCTATTTATTGAACTTGCTGATGCCAACTTGTCTCAGGATCAAGTCGGAACGAGCAGAGCCGGCGGACCTGAGGTAAACTTGTCTTCCCTTGACTCGGAAATACCTGGCCGGAGGAGAACCCGGTAGGCGGTCCGTAAGGTACCCTTCTCGCATCCAGAGGCTCATTTAGACAAACACTTTTCTTTGAAGAAAACACAGCATGCTGAAGGTTTGAAAAGGAAGACCCGGAGCAGCTCTGGCGAGTTATCGGACGGTCTTTCATACGAAAGATCTCCACGCCGAGCTCGTCTCGACGTACCGACAAGCCCTACACCCAGTCACCCGCAAGCCGGTTTGTTCAAACAACCACTACCGCGGTCCGACTCGGCGTATCAGACTTCTCCTTCGTTTGATGAATCCAGCGCCACCCAGGTGCCTGCTTTCATTATCAATCACGGGTAAATTCAAAACTGCCAACTGTTTTACTCATAATCATGCCTTTTCATCTTATTGACTGATGGTGCTTGTTATTTTCAGTGCCAAAGCCTTTGTGAAGAAAAAGGCTGGCGGGTCTTCTGCCCCCACAACAGAGATTGAGGGGGGGCCTTCGCGTGATATGGTGATGGACAACCCGGATGTCCATGACGACCCGGCTGGTGACGAAGAGCCACCTCTTCAAGAAGGAACAGCAAGCTGCTACTTGTGAGCTGCATTGGGATTTCCTCGAATAGGAGAGGATGATGCAGTACAATAGAGATAAGTATTTCCCTCGGTTAAGAACCAAGGTTATCAATCCAGTAGGACAACCACACAGAACCTCATTAGCAGCACCTACACACACAAAAGCAAATACTTGCACCCAACGCGAACAGGAGGGTTGTCAATCCCCTTGGCGGTTACTTGCAAGGATTAATTATGATAGTGATAGATAGATTAATAAATTGTAAAACAAAATAAAGGAAAATGAATTGCAGCAAGGTATTTTTGGATTTTATATATGATGGATAAATGACCCGAGGGCCATAGTTTTCACTAGAGGCTTCTCTCTTGAACACATAGCGTACGGTGGGTAAACAAATTACTGTTGGGCAATTGATAGAAAAGCGCATAGTTATGACAGATTCATGGCAATGATCATGTATATAGGCATCATGTCCGAGACAAGTAGACCGACTCCTACCTGCATCTACTACTATTACTCCACACATTGACCGCTATCCAGCATGCATCTAGGGTATTAAATTAATGAAAATAGAGTAACGCCTTAAGCAATATGACATGATGTAGACAAAGTAAACTCAAGCAATATGAATAAACCACATCGTTTTATCCTTAATGGCAACAATACAAATACGTGTCTTGTCCCCTACTTTTTCACTGGGATAGAGCACCGCAAGATTGAACCCAATACAAAGCACCTCTCCCATTGCAAGATAAATCAATCTAGTTGGCCAAAGCAAATAGATAGATTGGAGAGAAATACAAATCGATAACAATGATGCATAAATAAGTTTAGAAAAGACTCAAATATTTCTCATGAATAATCTGATCATAAACCCACAATTCATCGGATCCCAACAAACACACCGCAAAAGAAGATTACATCGGATAGAACTCCAAGAAGATCGAGGAGAACATGGTATTGAAAATCAAAGAGAGAGAAGAAGCCATCTAGCTACTAGCTATGGACCCGTAAGTCTGTGGTAAACTACTCACACATCATCGGAAGGGCAGCAAGCTTTGAGAAGAAGTCCTCCGTGATCGATTCCTCCTCCGGTAGAGTACCAGAAAAGGCCTCCAGATGGGATCGCGGAAGAACAGAAGCTTGTGGCAGCGGAGAAGTTATTCGAGGTGGATCTCTGGTATATGGGGAATATTTGAGAATTTATAGGCTTGGAATTAGGTCAAGATGTGCCATGAGGGGCCCACAAGCATGGGGGGCACGCCTACCCCCCTAGGGCGTGCCTCCCGAGCTTGTCACTCCCTCGTGGCTCGTCTGGTCTTCTCACAAACCTTCTAGGGTCTCTCTTGGTCCAAAAAAAATTAATCCAAAGTTTTTTCTCCGTTTGGACTTCGTTTGATATTGATTTCCTGAAAACCAAAAACAAGCAGAAAACAGCAACTGGCATTGGACACTAGGTCAATAGGTTAGTCCCAAAACATGATGTAAAATAGCATATAAAACATCCAATATTGATACTATAAAAGCATGGAACAATCAAAAATTATAGATACATTGGAGACGTATCAAGCATCCCCAAGCTTAATTCCTGCTCGTCCTCGAGTAGGTAAATGATAAAAACAGAATATTTGATGTGGAATGCTACCTAACATGTTCATCATGTAATTCTCTTTTACGGTATGAATATTAAGATCCGAATTATTCAAAGCAATAGTCTATAATTTGATATAAAGACATCAATACTCAGGCATACTAACAAACAATCATGTCTTTCAAAATAAAGATGCTAAAGAAAGTTATCCCTACAAAATCATATAATCCTGTCATGCTCCATCTTCTTAACATAAAGTATTTATCATGCACAACCCCGAAGACAATCAAGCAATTGGTTCATACTTTTTAACGCGCTTCAGCTTTTTCAACCCCCACGCAATATATGAGCATAAGCCATGGACATAGCAGTATGGGTGGAATAGAATGCGGTGATAGAGGGTAATAAGGGGAAGTCAAAAAAGGAAGATAGTCTCACATCGACGTGGCTAATTGATACGTCTCCATCGTATCTATAATTTTTGATTGCTTTATGCCAATATTTTACAACTTTTACATACTTTTGGCAACAATTTATATGATTTTCTTGGACTAACAAATTGATCGAGTTCCCACTGCCAGTTCCTGTTTGTTGCATGTTTTTTGTTTCGCAAAATATCCATATCAAACAAAGTACAAACACGATAAAAATTTACGCAGATTTATTTTGGAATATATGTGATTTTTAGAAAAAGAATCAACGCGAGACGATGCCCAAGGGGCCCACAAGCTCGAGGGGCGCGCCCCCTACCATGGGCGCGCCTGGCAGGCTTGTGGCGCCCCTGTAAGGCGGTTGAGGCCCTTCTTCTGCTGCAATAAAGATAATATCTGGGTAAAAATCCCCTCAAAATTTCAGCCCAATCAGAGTGAAGGATCTCCGGGAATATAAGGAACGGTGATGGGCCAGAAAATAGGAACGCGAAACAGAAGAGAACAGAGAGAGAGATCGAATCTCGGAGGGGCTCCTGCCCTCCGGGAGCCATGGCGGCCATGGACCAGAGGGGAAACTCTCCTCCCATCTAGGGGGGAGGCCAAGCAAGAATAAGAAGGAGGGGGGCTCTCTCCCCCTCTCTCCCAGTGGCGCCGAAGCGCCACCGGGGGAACCATCGTGACGGCGATCTACACCAACAACTTCACCGCCGTCAACACCAACTCTCTCCCCCTCTATGCAGCGGTGTAACACCTCTTCTCCCCGCTGTAATCTCTACTTAAACATGGTGCTTAATGCTACATATTATTATCCAATGATATGTGGCAATCCTATGATGTTTGAGTAGATTCGTTTTGTCCTATGGGTTGATTGATGATCGTGATTGGTTTGAGTTGTATGTTTTATTTTGGTGATGTCCTATGGTGCCCTCCGTGTCGCGCAAGTGTGTTGGGATTACCTCTGTAGGGTGTTTCAATATGTTCATAATTCGATTATAGTGGGTTGCGTGAGTGACTGAAACACAAACCCGAGTAAGGGGGTTGTTGCGTATGGGAGTAAAGAGGACTTGTTACTTAATGCTATGGTTGGGTTTTACCTTAATTATCTTTGGTATTTGTGGATGATTGCTAAAGTATGGAAAGTATGTTAGCTCATGCCTCTCCCTCATATAAAATTGCAAAAATGATTACCGGTCTAGTTATTGATTGCCTAGGGGCAAATCTTTCTCTTGTGTTACAAAAAGCTTTCTACTAAACAACTAACTTTTATTATCTTGCAAATTACTCCTAGTTTTATTCCTACTAAGTACTTCTAATTTTATTCTTGCAAACTTATCCTTACACCTACAAAGTAGTTTTATTCTTGTTCTAGGTAAAGCGAACGTTAAGTGTGTGTAGAGTTGTATCGGTGGTCGATAGAACTTGAAGGGAATATTAATTCTACCTTTAGCTCCTCGTTGGGTTCGACGCTCATATTTATCGAAAAAGCTACAATTCGTCCCCTATACTTGTGGGTTATCAAGACCTTTTTCTGGCGCCGTTGCCGGGGAGCAATATCGTGGGGTTTATATTCTCATGTGTGCTTGTTTGCTTTATCACTAAGTAGTTTTTATTTTGTGCTCTTGTTTTCTATCTTTAGTTATGGGTAGGAAACGTAAAATACCAAAAAATTAGTTGTACTTGCTAAACCAATGGTTGAAGAACCACCCAAAATCTTTCATACTGCTGAATTGGATCATCTTCGATCCCTTTGTGCTCGTGCTGAAAACCAAACTAGCTTAGTTGAGGGGAAATCATTAGATGAGCATGCTTGTTTTGTGCGACACCGCTTGTCTCAAAAAGGGAAACTCTTAAGGCATCAAATTAATTGTTTGCAATGCTATGCTTGGAATTTATGCGAAATATATGATTTTACTTGTTGTTCTGAAGACCCTAAAAACACCTTCAATACCAATGTGAGTTTAAGGATAATGGAATCTTATCTTCTTATGCCAAGGGTGTTTATAGTTATTGTGATATTGAACAAATTGAAGAATTTGTTTCCTTTAAGGGTGCCTATGAAATTGCTTCTTTGATTGAAAAGTATGATGCTACTCTTTACAAATTTGAAATTTTTGTCATACTTAAATATTGCTATGAAAACTATGCTTCTAATGCTTGTGTTAAAGAATATATTGAGGAAGTCCCCGCTGTCCAAGAGGAGACGAACATTTTGCAGGAGTCTATGGAAGAACAAATTGGTAAAACTGTGAGCTCATTAGATGAAAAAGATGAGAAGGAGAGCAAAGAACAAAAGGAGGAAGAGCGGATTAGCTACCCGTGCCCAACTTCTAATGAGAGTAACTCTTCAACTCATACATTGTTTAATTTCCCTTCATGCTTACCGAAGGATGAATGCTATGATAATTGCTATGATCCCTTGGATTCATCTGAAATATCCCTTTTTGATGAAATTGATGCTTGCTATGCTTGTGGCCATGATGCCAATATGAATGATGCTTATGGAGATGAACTTGCTATAGTTCTTTATGTTAAACATGAAATTGTTACTATTGCACCTACACATGATAGTCCTATTATCTTTTTGAATTCTCCAAACTATACTATATCGGAGAAGTTTGTGCTTATTAAGGATTATATTGATGGGTTGCGTTTTACCGTTGCACATGATGATTTTGATGGATATAATATGCATGTGCTTGCTGATCCAAATTGCAATTATTATGAGAGAGGAACTACATCTCTACCTCTCTATGTTTCCAATACGATAAAATTGCAAGAAACTGTTTATGCTATGTATCGGCCTTTATTATGTGTGCATGAATTGTTCTTTTATCACATGCCGATGCATAGGAAGAGAGTTAGACTTCTTCATTGCATGATATAAGTTGCTTTGTGCTCACTACTGAATTACAAATCATTGTTAATTAAAATTGGTTTTGATATACCTTGGGATCCGGGTGGACCGTTTACTTGAGCACTTTATGCCTAGCTTAATGGCTTTAAAGAAAGTGCTGCCTGGGAGACAACCCGGAAGTTTTAGAGAGTAATTTTATTCTGTTGTGTGCTTTCAAAAAGTTTAAAAATAAAAATATAGAGGGGAACCTAAAAGTTTTCAAAAAGAAAAGTAAAAGTGAGAAAGACGAACACCGTTGAAGTGGGGGACGTCCTTGAACTTTGTTCATGCCCATGGAAACTTTGTCAATCTTGATTACAGAAACTTTTCAACAAAAATAATTATCCCCTTGTACAAATCCATTGTATTATAAAAATAATGTGCCAAGATTTACCTTTAGGATGTTTAAATTGCTTGTTTGGTGTGTGTTGTGCAAAAACAGAAACTTTTGCTGTAGTGTTTGAATTTCTATATTTTACTGGAACGTGAAAAAATTCTGAAAATTTTACACAGTACTGCTATGCAGATTGTTTAGTTTTTCCTAATTTGTCAGGATATTTGGAGTTACAGAAGTATATGTTTCATTTGCATCTTTACAGACTGTCCTGTTTTCACAGATTATTGTTATAGTTTCTTTATTTGTGTATGTTTGAAATCTTGTTGAGCCCCATTGATTTGGGATCCATAGAATTGTGATAGCATACACTGGGTAATGTTTGATTATAATTATACAATAATGTTACAGCAGGACATGATGGGATTTGATGTTATATGTACTAACCCCTCTAATAAAAAGTTCGGTTAAATTTTGTGTGGATGAAGTGTTCGAAGATCGAGGAGGTATCGATATGAGGAGAATAAGGAGAGGCAAGAGTTCAAGCTTGGGGATGCCCAAGGCACCCCAAGTAAATATTCAAGGAGACTCAAGCGTCTAAGCCTGGGGATGCCCCGGAAGGCATCCCATCTTTCTTTGACAATTATCGGTATGTCTCGGTTTTTGTTTTGTTCACATGATATGCGTAAATTCTTGGAGCGTCTTTTGTGTTTATTTTCACTTTTTATTTTATGCACCATACTGGTATGAGATAGTCCTTGGTCTATTTATAGAATGCTCTTTGCACTTCACTTATATCTTTTGAGTATGGCATTATAGAATGCTTCATGTGCTTCACTTATATCATTTGAAGTTTGGATGCATGTTTCTCTACATATAGAAAACCGTTATTTGTAGAATGCTCTTTTGCTTCGCTTATATTTATTAGAGCATGGGCAAGTCTTTTGTAGAAAGAATTAAATTATCATGCTTCACTTATATCTATTTAGAGAGTCAACAGGAATTGGTCATTCACATGGTTAGTCATAAAATCCTACATAAAACTTGTAGATCACTGAATATGATAAGTTTGATTCCTTGCAATAGTTTTGCGATATTGAGATGGTAATATGTGGGAGGTACTAGTGAATAATTGTGGTTTAGTAAGAATATTGGTGTTAAGGTTTGTGATTCCCGAAGCATGCACGTATAGTCTTTAGTTACGCTAAGAAGTTCGAGCATGATTTATTATTGACTGTGT
This sequence comes from Elymus sibiricus, assembly GCA_039707655.1. Classification (NCBI taxonomy): domain Eukaryota; kingdom Viridiplantae; phylum Streptophyta; class Magnoliopsida; order Poales; family Poaceae; genus Elymus; species Elymus sibiricus. Next base: position 127,110,303 of record CM077666.1, on the reverse strand, counting down.
TCCTTTGTGTGGAGGTCGGGGGCGCGCGATGGTTAACTCTTACCAACCTCCCCCCTAGGGGCATGCGTAGTAGTACTTTTCTTCGAGGGCTAATAGACTTTCGCAATAAGTATGTGAGTTCTTTATGACTAATGTGAGTCCATGGATTATACGCACTCTCGCCTTTCCACAATTTGCTAGCCTCTTCGGTTCCATGCATTGCCCTTTCTCAGCTCGAGAGTTGGTGCAAACTTCGCCGGTGCATCCAAACCCCATGATATGATATGCTCTATCACACATAAGCCTCGTTATATCTTCCTCAAAACAGCCACCATACCTACCTATTATGGCATTTCCATAGCCATTCCGAGATATATTGCCATGCAACTTCCACCGTTCTTTTTATACGACACACATCGTCATTGTCATATTGCTTTGCATGATCATATAGCTGACATAGTATTTCTTGCTCAGCCACCGTTCATCATTTTTTATACATGTGACGCTAGATCATTGCACATCCTGGTACACTGCCAGAGGCATTCATATAGAGTCATATTGTTCTAGTATCGAGTTGTAATATTGAGTTGTAAGTAAATAAAAGGGTGATGATCATCATTATTAGAGCATTGTCCCAGTGAGGAAATAAAAAAAAGAGGCCAAAAAGCGCCCAACAAAAAAAACAAAAAAAACAAAAAAAAATGAGAGAAAAAGAGAGAATGGGGCAATGCTACTATCCTTTACCATACTTGTGCTTCAGAGTAGCACAATGTTTTTCATATAGAGAGTCTCCTATGTTGTCACTTTTATATACTATCGGGAATTTTTCATTATAGAACTTGACTTGTATATTCCGATGATGGGCTTTCTCAAATGCCCGAGGTATTCATGAGCAAGCCAGTTGGATGCACACCCACTTAGTTTTCAGTTTGAGCTTTCATACACTTATAGATCTTAGTGCATCCATTGCATGGCCATCCCTACTCCTCGCATTGATATCGATTGATGGGCATCTCCATAGCCCGTTGATCCGCCTAGTTGATGCGAGACTTTCTTCCTTTTTGACTTCTCCTTATTGATCCCTACCACCGCATTCTATTCCACCTATAGTGCTATGTCCATGGCTCACGCTCATGTATTGCGTGGGGGTTGAAAAAGCTGAAGCGCGTTAAAAAGTATGAACCAATTGCTCGGCTCACATCGGGGTTGTACATGATTTATATTTTGTGTTAATAAGATGGAGCATGATAAGGCTATATGATTTTGTAGGGATAGCGTTCTTTAGCATTTTTATTCTGAAAGGCATGATTGTTTGTTGGTATGCCTGAGTATTGATGTCTTTATATCAAATTATAGACTATTGTTTTGAATCACTTGTGTCTTAATATTCATGCCATGATTAGATTATATGATCAAGATTATCTTAGGTAGCATTCCACATCAAAAATTACCTTTTTATCATTTACCTACTCAAGGACGAGCAGGAATTAAGCTTGGGGATGCTGATACGTCTCTGTCGTATCTATAATTTTATATTGTTTCATGCAAATATTTTAAAACTTTTACATACTTTTGGCAACAATTTATATGATGTTCTTGGACCAACATATTGATCCAGTGCCCAGTGTCAGTTCTTGTTTGTTGCATGTTTTTTATTTCGTAGAATATCCATATCAAACGAAGTCCAAACGCGATAAAAATTTAAGGAGATTTATTTTGGAATATATGTGATTTTTGAGAAAAAGAATCAACGCGAGACGATGCCCGAGGGGCCCACAAGCTCGAGGGGCGCGCCCCCTACCCTAGGCGCGTCGGGCAGGCTTGTGGGGCCCCTGTAAGGCGGTTGAGGCCCTTCTTTCGCACAAGAAATATAATATCCGGATAAAAATCCCCTCAAAATTTCAGCCCAATCAAAGTTACGGATCTCCGAGAATATAAGGAACGGTGAAGGGCCAGAAAACAGGAACGCGGAACAGAAGAGAACAGAGAGAGAGATCCAATCTCGGAGGGGCTCCTGCCCTCCGGGAGTCATGGTGGCCATGGACTAGAGGGGAAACTCTCCTCCCATCTAGGGGGGAGGCCAAGCAAGAAGAAGAAGGAGGGGGGCTCTCTCCCCCTCTCTCCCGGTGGCGCCGGAGCGCCGTCGGGGGAACCATCGTGACGGTGATCTACACCAACAACTTCGCCGCCGTCAACACCAACTCTCTCCCCCTGTATGCAGCAGTGTAACACCTCTTCTCCCCACTGTAATCTCTACTTAAACATGGTGCTTAACACTATATATTATTATCCAATGATATCTGGCAATCCTATGATGTTTGAGTAGATTCGTTCTGTCCTATGGGTTGATTGATGATCGTGATTGGTTTGAGTTGTACATTTTATTTAGGTGCGGTCCTATGGTGCCCTCCGTGTCACGCAAGCGTGTGGGATTACCACTGTAGGGTGTTGCAATACTGTAACATCCCCATGTATTAAGCTACAGTGATCCCCCTTCTGATAATGCCAAGTCACCATGCTTAACAGTGTTTGATCATCATTTGCATCATATCTCATTTCAAATTCCAATTCCAATTTTGATTCAAATTTAAAGTGAATTTAAAAGTTGTTCAAATCCAGGAACTAAATAGTTCATAATATTGCAAATATTCCCAAGGAAATTATAAAAATAAAATCAACATTAATTGAATTCCCAAATTGACCCTAACATCCAAAAACAGTACCTAAGCAGCCACTTTAATTCATTTCCATTTATGCAAAATTCAAGTGAAATCATTTAACTCTCAAACTTTTTGTGACAGTGTTAGAAATTGCAAAGTATTGGGTTTGGCCAATTACCTATTTTACAAAAGTCAACTAGTACCAAAAATATTGCAAAACAGAAGCTATTCTATTTAACAGAGATAAGTAAAAGAAAATGGCACTGTGCACTTACCTGCGCACTTGACCCAGCTGGCCACTGCAGCCCAGCCCACCTCCCCGAGTCATCCCCCTCCTCTCGCCATGTTGGTCACAGACGCACCCAGGGCGCCGATGTGCCGCGCGTCGGCCATCCACGGTGTACCCGGCGAGGTTAAGGTCAACCCCGAGCGTCTCCCTCTCCCCCGAAACCCTAGGAGCCCACGGATTCCCCCCTCGCGCCCCCACTTGCCCGCTTTGCACACACCTGAACGCAGCCATGGCGCCACCACCGTAGAACACGCGAACACCGGCGTCCATTCGTCACCGTGAGCTGTCCAGGAGCTCCGGGGACCTTGACTCCTTCCTCCTGGTGCTCTACTTCGTCTCGAGGAGCAGCACAGCCACGGCATCGACCCGATCCCCTTCGCCGGTCAACTCCACTGCATCGCCAACGACCCGCCGCCTCCGCTGCTCCAAAGCTTGCACCGGGCCTACGTGTGCCTCCACGGTTAGCTCACGCGCGAAACCCCTCTCTTCCCCGCTCGAATCCATTGCTCCATCGCTCGCCGTCATCGGAGTCGTGTCTTGTCGCCGCTGCCGCGCTTGCTGCCGTGACTGCCGTCTGTTTCATGGCCGGCCGAGCACGTCAATGTGCTCAGGCCATCGTCCCGCAGCCGCTCGTGCTTTTAGTTCATCGAACGCGAGCCTCTGCGCTCGATCCCGAGCTCGACCGAGCTCCAGCCGCCGCTGCCGTCGTCGCCGCCATCGCTGTGGTCCACCCCAGCCCGCGTCGCATGCTCCGTTCGACGCGCGACGTTACGCACGTTCGAATGCGTGCTTCCGCCGCTCAAATGGTCACCGGAGGACCATTTCCGGCCTCCTCCGCCGCGTCGGTTGCTCACCGGAGCAACTTCGGTGTGCGCCGGCGTTTAAACACAGGTGGGTCCCGCACGTCGGGTCATTAGGACCTAATTGCCACGATAATAGACACTGGCAAATGGGCCCGGTTACTGTAGCAATTAACTAATTTGAATAACTCTATTAATCAGTTCAGACACTGACATCTGGGCCCCCCCGCTAATTAACTAATTAGATTAGTTTAAAAAAAACCTGTTAAACTAACAAAGACTAAGACGCGGGTCCCACTGGACCTGCTGACTGGGCAGTCCCAGTCAGTGACAGGTGGGACCCCCGGGCCCCCTTTGACCAGTCAACCTCCAGTTGACTGCTGACTGGGCAGTCAACTGGGGCCCACTGGTCAGCCTCTGTGCCGAAAAGCTGGGTACACCCACTGGGTACCCGTAGCAATTTCCAATTAGTATTTTCGGAATTAAAAATAAAACCAGTAAATCCAGAAAATGATTAAAACTTTGAAAAATCATAGAAATTAAACCGTAACTCGGATGAAAATAATTTATATATGAAAAACGATCAAAAAAATATGACGAATCCGAATATGCCACCCACATACCTGCCTCACCCCTCTAGCATACTGAACATGGAACTTTTTGCCTATTTTTGATAAATGAATAGTGCATGATCTTGATAAAATAATTCCAGATAAATCCCCAAATCATCTAAAATAATTAGAGATGCAATATATCACCCCTGCACATCGTTTAAGCATGTCACGCATAGTGATTGCATTTGTATGCTTGTATTTATCTGTTTCTTCCCCCTCATCTTCTCCGGTAGACTCCGAGACCACTGACGAACCGGGGATCGACTACACCGTTGAAGATTCCTTTTCGCCTTCAGAGCAACCAGGCAAGCAAAACCCCTTGATCATCCAGATATCGCCCACTCCTTATCTCTTATGCTTGCATTAGAACTACTACCGTTGATATTCCGGCAACTCCTATTCTGATGCACAGCCTGATTTTGTAACTGTTGTTGATACCCTTCCTGTTATCCTAATTGCTTAGTATAGGTTGGTCAGAGTCCCACCAGTTGGCCCTACACCCTTGTCCATGTTGCTACGCTAGATTTCGGGACGTGATCCCCGTTGGCGAAGATCACGAGAATGCTCACACATTTACTTTCATTTATTATTGGGGAACTAAAGGGCTGGCGGTACCATCCAGTAGAGGTGGACCTGAGTCCCGACAGCTCCCGTTGTTAAAGTCGGGCCGGCTCCAAGGGTGCCCGTGAGAGAATAATAAAGACGGGTCGGCTCCAAGAGCACCCGCGAGCCGTGTGTTATCAAGTCGGAGCGACAGGGATCCTGTTCGTCTTCGCGAGTTACTAAACACGCCTAACGGATTGGGTATTTGATCTGAGTTGGCCACTGGCCTATACGCACTACCACCACGTGGGATAATGGTTTAATGGGGCCCTCTACACCGTATGTATCAGCCGAAAGCTTTGTCAGACGGCCAGTTCAGCAATGTGGCACGGTTGGGTCGGCGCCATCCAGGACAGACGTGGTGCCTGGACCCGCCATGTGCGCAACGACCCGGAGTGCAAAGGGCGATGGGCCCAGGAGCCCTGAGCACTTAGGATGTAGACCGGCGGGGACCTCTCTGCTGAGCTCTAGGTAGGGCTACGGCGTGTTGATCAGCCGAGGCCGGGCATGACCCGATAAAAGTGTATCCGGCCAGAGTTAATCGAGCGTGTTGGGTAACAGTAGTGCACCCCTGCAGGGAAGTTATCTATTCGAATAGTCGTGTCCATGGTAACAGGATGCTCAGAGTTGTATCCTGATCTGCTACAACTACAAATGGATATTGCTACAATATTAAACTGCTACTACCGCTCTCGGGATCACTTTCTCGCAGGGTAGTCGAGGAAGGATCCTAGGGCATTACTACTATATGATTGATGATATATATATTACTTGTTCTACTCTCTTCTGATGCTGCAAGAATTGCTTCAAGATGCTAGTCTTCGATAGGCTATGCCTCTCCCCCTCTATTCTGGCATTTCTGCAGTTTAGTCCAAAGATATAGCCCCATTCCTTTGATACCGATGCATACTTAGTATAGTTCTGATGTCAGTCTTGCGAGTACTTTGGATGAGTACTCACGGTTTCTTTGCTACCTCTTTTCCCCCATACCCGGTTGCTGCGATCAGACGACGGAGCCAGGAGCAGGAGATCCCCGGAGGAGCCTACTACGACGTGGAGATCCCCGACGACCAGGAGTAGTTCGGAGGCCCTAGGCAGGAGGCCTTCGCCTTTTCGATTAGTGTCGCTGTTTGTGCTAGCCTTCTTAAGGCACCCTTGTTTAACTTTGTGTTTGTACTCAGATACTTTTGCTTCCACTGATGCTTGTGTAACTCGAGCTTTTGTATTCAAGCCCTCGAGGCCCCTGGCTTGTAATATAAAGCTTGTTTTATTTTACTTTGTGTCTAGAGTTGTGTTGTGATATCTTCTCGTGAGTCCTTAGGCTTGATCGTGTGCATTTACGTGTATGATTAGTGCACGATGAAGTCGGGGGCGTCACAAGTTGGTATCAGAGCCAACTGCCTATAGGAAACGCCCTTTCCAACTCCTTGGCCAAAGTTGAGTCTAGTCTCCAAAAACTGTTTTACTAACATGGCTGTGTAGCTTACGGGCCCACGTCGCCAATGGATGGGGTTAGGAGCTTTTATTCCTCTTCCTTACTCTGGGACTCTGCTCTCTCTTGTATTCGGGTTAACGATTTTACTAACTCTTACATTAGGTTCTCGTGATCACATCCACCCGGAGTTCTGAATTTACAACCCCTTCTTCAAGTTGAGGGCCAGGTTCTGCTGCACAATGCTCACGGACCGCAGAAATCCTTTTATCGAGGACACTCTGCGTTGCCATCTACAGATTCCTTGCTCCAATAGTTTTCTCCGACGTTGGTGTAGCCTTTGCTATGCCTCGTTGTTGTATTCCTTCACCGCGTGCCTGCGCGCCGCCTAGTTTGTCTAGCTGCGTGCGTTTCCAAACTCCTACTGTCGTTTGTATCCAACTCTGTGCATAGATTTGTATGTCTTTAATGGCTACTAATATATATCTGATGCACTTCTTGTTCTTGCTCATGTTACATCATGAATGACCCCATATACTTGCAGTTGTTCTTGCTAAACTGCACCTGTTGTTCTAGCAGGATGGCTGATGATCCTCCACCTCCACCCTATATTGCCGCAATGATGCAGCAGTTTGAACTGAACCGACAGCTCAATGAGAGTCTGGTAAATCGTTTGGAACGCAACGATGCTCGTCAGGAGCCTGGACCGATCTCACTGCAAGATTTCGTGCGCCTCAATCCATCTGTTTTCCGCAACTCCACCAATCCTATGGATGCTGATGATTGGCTTCGTGACATTCTGTTTGAGATGGAGTCAGCTAGTGTTGCCCCTGACAGTTACGTCACCTTTGCGGCATTTCACGTGAAGGGTCCAGCTGCTCAATGGTGGGACAGCCACAGGTGTATGCTGCCTGGTGGAACAGTAACCACTTGGCAGGAATTTCAGTCAACCTTTCGTGCATGGCACATTCCTCAAGGTATGATCAACCAGAAGAAGAAGGAATTCCGCAAACTCTCACAGGGTAAAATGACCGTGGATGCTTATCAGAGGAAATTTCTTGAATTATCCCGCTATGCTGAGGATGATGTCTGCACTGATGCTCGTAAGCAGGACAAATTTCGTGAAGGACTGCATGCTGATCTGAAGCTCGCTCTTGTAGTTCATGAAGCTGCAGACTTTGCAACGCTTGTCAGTCAAGCTTTCCGAGTTGAAACGGGTCTGATTGAGTACCAGGAGTCGCTCAAGCGTACTCATGATGTTGTCTCATCCTCGGGTCAGCCTTCTCAGAAGCGCAGAGTGTGGATTCTGCCTAATGTCCATCATCGACCTGCCCCTACACCGAGGCCTTCTTATGTTGCACCTCGTCTGCCTCCACCCCCAAGACAACTGGATATTCCTAGTGGACAGCCCAATACTATGGCTCCTCGCCCCAATGATGGGAATTGCTTCAAGTGTGGACAGCCAGGACACCGTGCTCTCAACTGTCGCCAGGGTCAGCCACAGAATGCATCACGGCCTACTATTGGCCGTAAGAGGGGCCGTCAAAATCATCATCCCAGCAACGCTGATGTCAGACCACCTGCTAGTCAACTTATTCGTGTCAACCATATCAAGATGGAAGAAGCTCGACAGGACACCAAAATTGTGATGGGTACCCTTCTAGTGAATTCAACCCCAGCTTCTGTCCTCTTTGATTCTGGAGCATCGCACTCCTTCATGTATGAAAGTTTTGTGCGAAGCCATGATATACCTTTTGAGGAGATGTCCACCCCTTTAGTGATCCAGTCACCCGGGGCTAAATGGCAAACTACCATGGTAAGCTACGGTAACCACATTGTGATTGGAGGATTGGTATTCCCCGTTTCTCTCATTGCCCTCAAGACTGGCGACATAGACATCATTCTGGGTATGGACTGGTTGAAACCTCATAAAGCTTTGATTGACTGCGCCACTGAAACAGTTTGACTCACACACCCTTCTGGCCAGACAGTCAGTTACTCAGCTCGAACAGTTCAAAATGCCGAGAGCCAGATATATGCTCTGAATGTGTTGAATGCTTCACCGCTCGAAGGGATAGAGAACGTTCCGGTCGTCCGTGACTTCCAGGACGTATTTCCAGAAGAACTTCCAGGAATACCCCCTGTTAGAGCTGTCGAGTTCGTCATTGACTTGAAGCCAGGCACTACTCCTATTGCCAAGCGCCCATACAAGATGCCACCTCATGAACTCCTTGAGCTTATGGAGGAAATCGACAAGTCACTTAAAAAGGGTTTCATCCGCCCCAGTTCTTCTGCTTGGGGAGCACCTTCTCTATTTGTCAAGAAGAAGGATGGAACAAATCGATTGGTTCAAGATTACCGACCTATCAACCAAGCAACAATTCAGAACAAGTATCCACTTCCCAGAATCAACAATCTGTATGATCAACTTGCTGGTTCCTCAGTATTCTCAAAACTTGATTTGAGATTGGGATACCACCAGATCCGGGTTCGTAAAGAGGACATTCCGCAGACAACCTTTGTTACTCGCTATGGTTCTTACGAGTACACTGTCATGTCTTTTGGCTTAACCAATGCTCCAGCAACCTTCTCCTGACTGATGAACTACATCTTCATGGATTACCTCGACAAATTTGTCGTGGTTTATTTGGATGATATCCTTATATATTCGAAGAATGAAGAAGAACATGCCCAACATCTTCGGCTTGTACTGGAGAAGCTGCGTGAACATCAACTATATGCCAAGTATTCCAAGTGTGAGTTTTGGTTATCTGAAGTGACATATCTCGGCCATGTGATTTCTAAAGATGGCATTGCTGTTAACCCAGAATGAGTTCAGGCTATTCTTGAATGGACTCCTCCGAAGAATGTCAAGCAAGTCAGAAGTTTTCTCGGACTCGCCAGCTATTGCCGCCGATTTGTCGAGAACTTCTCTAAGATTGCCAAGCCTCTGACTGATCTGCTTCACAAAGGCGTTAAGTTCGAATGGACAGAAAAATGTCAGGAAAGTTTCCAAACACTCAAGGACAAGCTGACATCTGCACCAGTGCTTGCTCCTCCAGATTCCCGCAAGGACTTCGTGATTTATTGCGACGCATCCCGTCAAGGATTAGGCTGTGTCCTAATGCAAGAACGCAAGGTGATTGCTTATGGCTCTCGACAGTTGCGTCCTCATGAAGAGAATTATCCAACGCATGATCTCAAACTTGCAGCAGTTATTTATGCATTGAAGTTATGGCGACATTACCTACTCGGTAATCGTTGTGAGATCTACACAGATCATCAAAGTCTGAAGTACTTATTCACTCAACCATCTCTGAACCTCCGTCAACAAAGATGGATGGAGTCCATTACGGACTATGATTTGGGTATTTCTTATACTCCTGGCAAGGCTAATGTAATGGCTGATGCTTTGAGCCATAAATCCTACTGTTGTGAACTTGAGGTTCAACTGGAGCAGCCACTCCTGTATGAAGAGCTTCAAAAGCTAAACATCGAGATAGTTCCTCAAGGATATCTAAATACCTTGGTTGTTGAACCAGATCTCGAGCACAACGTCAAGACAAGACAGAAATATGACTCTGAAGTCGAGAAGATTAAGAAATACCTCTCCAAGGGAAATTCTTCGTTCTTCCATGTTGATGATGATGGTGTCTTGTTCTTCAAAGGCCGCCTAGTGGTTCCCAGAAAGCACAATCTGGACTCTTGTTCGGATGTCATGAAAGAAGAACATGACACCCCTTTTGTCTATCCATCCCGGTAGTACTAAGATGTACTAAGACATTCGTCAACGGTACTGGTGGCCTGATATGAAGCACGACATTGCTCGCTATGTTGCTGAGTGTGACGTTTGCCGTCGCATCAAAGCAGAACATCAAAGGCCTGCTGGAACTCTGCAACCACTTGATATTCCTGAATGGAAATGGGACAAAGTCCAAATGGATTTCATTACTGGTTTTCCCAGATCGCAGAAGGGTCATGATGCTATTTTTGTCGTCATTGACCGATTCTCAAAGGTTGCTCACTTTCTGCCAGTCAAGGAGACAATCACTGCTAGTCAGTTAGCAGACTTATATGTTTCCAGAATTGTGTCACTCCACGGTGTTCCGCTGGAGATCAGTTTAGATCGTGGTAGCCTCTTTACCTCAAGATTTTGGAACAGTTTCCAAGAAGCTATGGGAACTCATCTGTCCTTCAGCATCGCTTTTCACCCCCAGTCCCAGGGACAAGTTGAACGAGTCAATCAAGTGCTTGAAGATATGCTTCGAGCTTGTGTCTTCTCATTCAGTAAGAAATGGGAGGAATCTCTCCCGTATGCTGAATTCTCATACAACAATAGCTATCAGGCTAGTCTGAAGATGGCACCCTTTGAAGTTTTATATGGACGTAAGTGTCGAACCCCTCTGAATTGGTCAGAAACTGGGGAACGATCACTCGTTGGTCCGGACATTATTCAACAAGCTAAAGAACAAGTCCGCATTGTCCGTGAACATTTGAAAACTGCTCAGTCTCGTCAGAAGAGCAACTATGATCGAAAACACCAGGTAATGCTCTATCAACCTGGCGAACAAGCTTACCTTCGTGTCACTCCAATGAAAGGCACTCATCGATTTGGAATCAAGGGCAAGTTAGCTCCTCGCTACATTGGCCCATTCCGTATTCTCGCAAGACGTGGAGAAGTGGCATATCAGTTGGAACTACCGCCGAATCTTTCTCAGGTTCATGATGTCTTTCATGTGTCGCAACTCCGTCGCTGCTTCAAGGATCCTATCCGAGCAGTGGATCATGAAATGCTTGAATTGCGAGAAGATCTTTCTTATCAAGAGTATCCAATCAGTATTCTTGATCATGCGGAACGTCGAACCCGTCAGAAAGCAATCAAGTTCCTTAAAGTTCAGTGGTCGAATCATTCTGAAGCTGAAGCCACTTGGGAACGCGAGGATCGTCTTCGTGAAGAATACCCCGCTTCCTTTCAGCCTACCTCTTAATTCTCGGGACGAGAATTTCTTTTAGAGGAGGAGAATTGTAACATCCCCATGTATTAAGCTACAGTGATCCCCCTTCTGATAATGCCAAGTCACCATGCTTAACAGTGTTTGATCATCATTTGCATCATATCTCATTTCAAATTCCAATTCAAATTGTGATTCAAATTTAAAGTGAATTTAAAAGTTGTTCAAATCCAGGAACTAAATAGTTCATAATATTGCAAATATTCCCAAGGCAATTATAAAAATAAAATCAACATTAATTGAATTCCCAAATTGACCGTAACATCCAAAAACAGTACCTAAGCAGCCACTTTAATTCATTTCCATTTATGCAAAATTCAAGTGAAATCATTTAACTCTCAAAATTTTTGTGACAGTGTTAGAAATTGCAAAGTATTTGGTTTGGCCAATTACCTATTTTACAAAAGTCAACTAGTACCAAAAATATTGCAAAACAGAAGCTATTCTATTTAACAGAGATAAGTAAAAGAAAATGGCACTATGCACTTACCTGCGCACTTGGCCCAGCTGGCCACTGCAGCCCAGCCCACCTCCCCGAGTCATCCCCCTCCTCTCGCCGTGTCGGCCACAGACGCACCCAGGGCACCGATATGCCGCGCGTCGGCCATCCACGGCGTACCCGGCGAGGTTAAGGTCAACCCCGAGCGTCTCCCTCTCCCCCGAAACCCTAGGAGCCCACGGATTCCCCCCTCGCGCCCCCACTCGTCCGCTTTGCACAGACCTGAACGCAGCCATGGCGCCACCACCGTAGAACACGCGAACACCGGCGTCCATTCATCACCATGAGCTGTGCAGGAGCTCCGGCGACCTTGACACCTTCCTCCTGGTGCTCTACTTCGTCTCGAGGTGCAGCACAGCCACGGCATTGACCCGATCCCCTTCGCCGATCAACTCCACTGCATCGCCGTCGATCCGCCGCCTCCGCTGCTCCAAAGCTTGCACCGGGCCTACGTGTGCCTCCACGGAGAGCTCACGCGCGAAACCCCTCTCTTCCCCACTCGAATCCATTGCTCCATCGCTCGCTGTCATTGGAGCCATGTCTCGTCGCCGCTGCCGCGCTTGCTGCCGTGACTGCCGTCTGTTTCATGGCCGGCCGAGCACGTCAATGTGCTCAGGCCATCGTCCCGCAGCCGCCCGTGCTTTTAGTTCATCAAACGCGAGCCTCTGCGCTCGATCCCGAGCTTGACCGAGCTTCAGCCGCCGCTGCCGTCGTCGCCGCCGTCACTGTGGTCCACCCCAGCCCGCGTCGCATGCTACGTTCGACGCGCGACGTTACGCACGTTCGAATGCGTGCTTCCGCCGCTCAAATGGTCGCCGGAGGACCATTTCCGGCCTCCTCCGCCACGTCGGTTGCTCACCGGAGCAACTCCGGCGCGCGCCGGCGTTTAAACACCGGTGGGTCCCGCACGTCGGGTCATTAGGACCTAATTGCCATGATAATAGACACTGGCAAATGGGCCCGGTTACTGTAGCAATTAACTAATTTGAATAACTCTATTAATCAGTTCAGACACTGACATATGCCCCCCCCCCCGCTAATTAACTAATTAGATTAGTTTAAAAAAAAGCTGTTAAACTAATAGAGACTGACACGCGGGTCCCACTGGACCCGCTGACCAGTCAAACCTGCTGACTGGGCAGTCCCAGTTAGTGACAGGTGGGACCCTCGGGCCCCCTTTGACCAGTCAACCTCCAGTTGACTGCTGACTGGGCAGTCAACTGGGGTCCACTGGTCAGCCTCTGTGCTGAAAAGCTGGGTACACCCATTGGGTACCCGTAGCAATTTCCAATTAGTATTTTCGGAATTAAAAACAAAACCAGTAAATCTAGAAAATGATTAAAACTTTGAAAAATCATAGAAATTAAACCGTAACTCGAATGAAAATAATTTATATATGAAAAACGATCAGAAAAATATGACAAATCCAAATATGCCACCCGCATACCTGCCTCACCCCTCTAGCATAGTGAACATGGAACTTTTTGCCTGTTTTCGATAAATGAATAGTGCATGATCTTGATAAAATAATTCCAGATAAATCCCCAAATCATCTAAAATAATTAGAGATGCAATATATCACCCCTGCACATCGTTTAAGCATGTCACGCATAGTGATTGCATTTGTATGCTTGTATTTATCTGTTTCTTCCCCCTCTTCTTCTCCGGTAGACTCTGAGACCACTGACGAACCGGGGATCGACTACACCGTTGAAGATTCCTTTTCGCCTGCAGAGCAACCAGGCAAGCAAAACCCTTTGATCATCCAGATATCGCCCACTCCTTCTCTCTTATGCTTGCATTAGAACTGCTACCGTTGATATTCCGGCAACTCCTATTCTGATGCACAGCCTGATTTTGTAACTGTTGTTGATACCCTTCCTGTTATCCTAATTGCTTAGTATAGGTTGCTCAGAGTCCCACCAGTTGGCCCTACACCCTTGTCCATGTTGCTACGCTAGATTTCGGGACGTGATCCCCGTTGGCGAAGATCACGAGAATGCTCACACATTTACTTTCATTTATTATTGGGGAACTGAAGGCTGGCGGTACCATCCAGTAGAGGTGGACCTGAGTCCCGACAGCTCGCGTTGTTAAAGTCGGGCCAGCTCCAAGGGTGCCCGCGAGAGAATAATAAAGATGGGTCGGCTCCAAGAGCACCCGCGAGCCGTGTGTTATCAAGTCGGAGCGACAGGGATCCTGTTCGTCTTCGCGAGTTACTAAACACGCCTAACGGATTGGGTATTTGATCTGAGTTGACCACTGGCCTATACGCACTACCACCACGTGGGATAATGGTTTATTGGGGCCCTCTACGCCGTATGTATCAGCTGAAAGCTTTGTTAGACGGCCAGTTCAGCAATGTGGCACGGTTGGGTCGGCGCCATCCAGGACAGAGGTGGTGCCTGGACCCGCCATGTGCGCAACGACCCGGAGTGCAAAGGGCGATGGGCCCAGGACCCATGAGCACTTAGGATGTAGACCGGCGGGGACCTCTCTGCTGAGCTCTAGGTAGGGCTGTGGCGTGTCGATCAGCCGAGGCCGGGCATGACCCGATAAAAGTGTGTCCGGCCAGAGTTAATCGAGCATGTTGGGTAACAGTAGTGCACCCCTGCAGGGAAGTTGTCTATTTGAATAGCCGTGTCCACGGTAACAGGACGCTCAGAGTTGTATCCTGATCTGCTACAACTACAAATGGATATTGATACAATATTAAACTGCTACTACCGCTCTCGGGATCACTTTCTCGCAGGGTAGTCGAGGAAGGATCCCAGGGCATTACTACTATATGATTGATGATATATATTACTCGTTCTACTCTCTTCTGATGCTGCAAGAATTGCTTCAAGATGCTAGTCTTCGATAGGCTAGGCCTCTCCCCCTCTGTTCTGGCATTTCTGCAGTTTAGTCCAAAGATATAGCCCCATTCCTTTGATATCGATGCATACTTTGTATAGTTCTGATGTCAGTCTTGCGAGTACTTTGGATGAGTACTCACGGTTGCTTTGTTGCCTCTTTTCCCCCATACCCGGTTGCTGCGATCAGACGATGGAGCCAGGAGCAGGAGATCCCCGGAGGAGCCTACTACGACGTGGAGATCCCCGATGACCAGGAGTAGTTCGGAGGCCCTAGGTAGGAGGCCTTCGCCTTTTCGATCAGTGTCGCTGTTTGTGCTAGCCTTCTTAAGGCACCCTTGTTTAACTTTGTGTCTGTACTCAGATACTTTTGCTTCCGCTGATGCTTGTGTAACTCGAGCTTTTGTATTCGAGCCCTTGAGACCCCTGGCTTGTAATATAAAGCTTGTTTTATTTTACTTTGTGTCTAGAGTTGTGTTGTGATATCTTCCCGTGAGTCCTTAGGCTTGATCGTGTGCATTTGCGTGTAGGATTAGTGCTTGATTAAGTCGGGGGCATCACAAATACGTTCACAATTCTCTTATAGTGGGTTGCGTGAGTGATTGAAACACAAACCAGAGTAAGGGGGTTGTTGCGTATGGGAGTAAAGAGGACTTGTTACTTAATGCTATGGTTGGGTTTTACCTTAATGGTCTTTGGTAGTTGTGTATGCTTGCTAGAGTTCCAATCATAAGTGCATATGATCCAAGTACGGAAAGTATGTTAGCTCATGCCTCTCCCTCATATAAAATTGCAATAATGATTACCGGTCTAGTTATCGATTGCCTAGGGGCAAATCTTTCTCTTGTGGTATAAAAAGCTTTCTACTAAACAACTAACTTTTATTATCTTGCAAATTACTCCTAGTTTTATTCCTACTAAGTACTTCTAGTTTTATTCTTGCAAACTTATCCTTACACCTACAAAGTAGTTTTATTCTTGTTCTAGGTAAAGCGAACGTTAAGTGTGCGTAGATTTGTATCGGTGGTCGATAGAACTTGAAGGGAATATTAATTCTACCTTTAGCTCCTCGTTGGATTCGACTCTCTTATTTATTGAAAAAGCTACAATTGATCCCCTATACTTGTGGGTTATCACTAATCAACGGGCTACGGAGATGCCCATCAATTGATGTCAATGAGAGGAGTAGGGATTTCCATGCAACGGATGCACTAAGAGCTATAAGTGTATGAAAGCTCAAAATAAAAACTAAGTGGGTGTGCATCCAACTTGCTTGCTCATGAAGACCTCGGGCATTTGAGGAAAACCATCATCGGAATATACAAGCCAAGTTCTATAATGAAAAATTCCCACTAGTATATGAAAGTGACAACATAGGAGACTTTCTATATGAAAAACATGGTGCTACCTTGAAGCACAACTGTTGAAAAGGACAGTAACACTGCCCCTTCTCTCTTTTTTTATCATTTTTATAGGCTCTTTTTGGCCTATTTTTTTCCTCACTAGGACAATGCTCTAATAATGCTGATCATCACGCTTCTATTTACTTACAACTTAAAATTACAACTCGATACTAGAACAAATATGACTCTATATGAATGCCTCTGGCAGTGTACCAGGATGTGCAATGATGCTAGCTTAACATGATGAAAATGATAAACGGTGGCTGAGCCACAAATACTATGTCAGCTATATGATCATGCAAAGCAATATGACAATGATGATGTGTGTCATATAAACGGAACGGTGGAAGTTGCATGGCAATATATCTCGGAATGGCTATGGGATGCCATAATAGGTAGGTATGGTTGCTGTTTTGAGGAAGATATAAAGAGGCTTATGTGTGATAGAGTGTATCATATCACGGGGTTTGGATGCACCGGCGAAGTTTGCACCAACTCTCGATGTGAGAAAGGGCAATGCACGGTACCGAAGAGGCTAGCAAATTGCGTAAAGGTGAGAGTGCGTATAATCCATGGACTCACATTAGTCATAAAGAACTCACATACTTATTGCGAAAGTTTATTATCCCTCGAAGCAAAGTACTACTACGCATGCCCCTAGGGGGGAGGTTGGTAGGAGTTAACCTTCGCGCGCCCCCGACCGCCACGCAAAGGAAGACAATCAATAATAAATCATGCTCCAACTTCTTAGCATAACGAAAGACCATACGTGCATGCTTCGGGAATCACAAACCTTAACACCAATATTCTTACTAAACCACAATTATTCATTAGTACCTCCCACATATTACCATCTTAATATCGCAAAACTATTGCAAGGAATGAAACTTATCATATTCAGTGATCTACATGAAAGTTTTTATTATATCCTTCTTGAATACCTATCATATTAGGACCAATTTCATAACCCGTGCATATTACCATTGCTATTTATTAGACTCTCAAAAAGATATAAGTGAAGTATGAGAGTGCAACTATTTCTTTAAAATATAACCACCGCCGTGCCCTAAAAGATATAAGTGAAGCACTAGAGCAACTGCCTAGCTCAAAAGATACAAGTGAAGCGCATAGAGTATTCTAGCAAATCACGATAAATGTGTGTCCCTCTCAAAAGGTGTGTTTAGCAAAGATGATTGTGGTAAACTAAAAAGCAAACAAAGAAAAGAAACCTATGGCACAAGACGCTCCAAGTAAAACACATATCATGTGATGAATAAAAATATAGCTCCAAGTGATATACCGATAGATTGTAGACGAAAGAGGGGATGCCATCCGGGGCATCCCCAATCTTAGACGCTTGGGTCTTCCTTGAATATTACTTTGGTGTAACTTGGGCATCCCCAAGCATAGGGTCTTGCCTCTCCTTATTCCTTCATCCATCGTGGTCTCACCCAAAACATGGAAACTTCAGCACACAAAACTCAACAGAAACCTCGTGAGATCCGTTAGTATAACAAACAAATCTTAAACTTTAGTTACTGTTATAAATTGATTCATATTTCATATTGGCATAATGCTACTGTACTCCAAATTCTCCATGGCTTATGCCCCCCGATACAATCCATAGATTCATCAAAATAAGCAAACTATGCAACAAAAACAGAATCTGTCTAAAACAGAACAGTCTTAAAGATCTATTTAAAAGCTCTACTTATGTAACTCCAAAAATTCTGAAAATGTAGGAAAAAGTAAAAAATTCATATAACAATACTGTGTAAAATTTGCAGGTTTTTCTGATGTTCCAGTACAGAACTAAAAATCCAGCACTGGGCACAAAACTTTCTGTTTTTCAAACAGCATCAATTATACTATCATCCAAATCATCCTAAAGGCATTACTTGGCACAAACACTAATTAAAAGATAAAAACACAATCATAACAGAGGCTAAAATCGTGTGACACAAGAAAAATGAAAATTGCAATAAAGATAAATATCGGGTTGCCTCCCAACAAGCGCTATTGTTTTATGCCCCTAGCTAGGCATAATGCATAGTTTCAAGTATTATCATCCTTCGTTGCCAATTCCTCAATTACACATCCACTCCTAGGGACAAAGTTGAGAATTTTGCTCTCATAGATAGGTTCCTTTATTATATCAATGAAATTAGGGAGCAAACTAATCATTTTAAGATCCTCGTTTGCCTTACTAGATGTGGCACCCTTATTCTTAGGAACATACATAAAGTTGCAATTTTTATTAGGAGGAGTTCTATCAATAGTTTTAACGGAGGAAAAGGCGGAACCCAAGTTATTGATAATTTCCTCCAACTTATCAATTCTAGCGGGACCTTGTTCTATTCTTTCATTAATTATTGGTTCCTTTTCCTTTAACATTTTTAATGTAGTTCCTACCTTAGAACCAAATTGAGTAATATGATTATGGACCTTTTTGTCTAGATTCTCAAGATGTTCAATAGTAGACATTTTATTTTCAATAGCTTCTAACCTTTTCATGACATGTTCTAAAGTCAACATTGTTTCATTAATAATAATAGGTGGTGATCCCACTAAATTACCCATAGCGTTGAAAGCATCCATAGGGTGACCCTTTGTGCTGGTAGTGTGTTGGCTGGGGTTGGTGGGTAGCTCTGAGTATCGACAAATGGTCTGGTTTCTATGGCCTGGGACTAGCTGCTTCGGGTCTGAGGTGGCTCTACCATATATAGCCTCTGTGGTCCTTGCTATGACCATTGAGCTGACATAGTATGGCTATCATCTAGTGTATCTTTCGGAGCATAGCTTCTTATCTTGGTTGATGGCATGTATTCACGATGGCATGCTAGCTGCATTGTTGTGGCCGTATATGCAAGAGTCTGACAAGGATTGGCAATATCATCTTGTCTGTGGAGCTTTACTTCATTGACCGTCGCGGAGATTGTTTATTCAAGACTTCCTTATTGCTGAGGGTTCCTGGTTGTGGAGCTGTCATGACTGGCCAACACGGCTCCTTGGCCGTATTCTAGCTTGCTGGGCTTGTGCACACAACCTACTCTTGCATATCTCATAGGGGTTGCTGTGTTCATATCCTTCTTTAATATTTGGGCCGATGTTTCTCTGAACACAGTCATTCCCGTGTACGAGTGGCTCGCATGAACTGATCCACTGGACTGCATTCTCACAACATATGCAGGGGTAGGGTAAATCCTTTCATAACCACTGAGTTCAGAGGCGGATGTGTGTCCGAACTAGTTCATGCTTCTGACAAGATTGTTGTGGGCACGTTGGCGTGCTAAAGAAGGTTGAATTCCTTATGCTCGAAGCTTCTGCCAGGGTAGCGTGCTAAAGAAGGCTGGGTATCGTACCTCGGAAGCTATCCCTCATATGGCTTACTGAGGAAGGTCGAGTACCTTATACCGGAAGATTTCCGCGGTAGCGTGCTGAGGAAGACTGGAGTACCGTATCCCAGAAGATTTTCCCCCTAGTGTCGTAGCGAGGAAGATTGAGAGTCTTGTGTTGTAAGCTTTTCCTGTTAGCTTGCGGAGGAAGGCTGGGTTCCTTGTACCAAAAGCCTTGCACTGTGATACACAGTTGGTTCTGTGGCCGGTTCTGGCTTCCTTCCAGAGTATCCGGGATTTATCCATAGCGGAGCCAAACCTTGGTGTAGGCCATACCTTGTCTGAAAATATTCTGTTGGTCATGCACACCGCTTGTTCTTATGCTGATCTGATCATTGTTGCTGTAGAGGTTGCATAACTGATGCAGACTTTATGTGGACAATTAATTTGGAATACCCTTTGCATTCAAACCCAGTGTTGCCGGTAGTGAGCAGTTGACGAATAATTCCATTCGATTCAGCTGAGCTTCCAAGCATGTGAAATTCTCATTGATTCTGGGCAACCGTGAACTTATCCATATTCCTCGCAAACCTTGTTCACATGCCCAGAAATTTTTGCATATGCACTGATAAATTCCAAAATATGCTTTGAAATTTGTATCAACATACCAGAGTTTTGTTGTTGCTCTCGACACATTCACCTTCTTGAAATATGTCTTCTGTGGATAATAAAGGATTCTTGAGTCCATTGAGAAAGACTCAGGGTTCACCCCGCTGATTGAAATACTCCCGGTGTCGAAGACCGAATAATTTTCTCTTGCTGATGTCCATTCCCGATAGCTCATCTGGCTGTTCTTTTGTGATCAATTCTGAGACAGACTCTCTCAGGCATATTCTGACCTTGTCTGTAGCACGTAGAGTATGCTTCTGACCCATTCTTTATTCTTGACAGATCCGGTGATAATGCTTCAAATATCGGGTAGTTGGCTTGACTTGACTCTTACTGAATTTGGATTATTGGGCATTATCCAAGTTGTGTGCTGGTCTTCCTGACAGCTCTTGCAGATGGATCCAGTCGAAGCGGCAGAACGGGATTGACACAAGAAGCAAGAATCGCGAAAAACCAAAAGGCAAATAAAGCTCAAATTTTGCGGACCTTACACATGTGGCCGAAGATTCACTAGTATAACTAATATAGCGCACTCGATGCACCTCTAAGGATTTAGAAGCAAAACCACACAATGCTCCTGGTAGCAATTGGTGTCAAGCTCCTACTACTTCCTTAGGGCACATCACACTCGACGCATGACCATAGCCAAAGTGGCTTGGTCAACGATCCTGGGGTTGTCGGGGAAAGATGTAATTTATAAGCGTTTCCCAAAGGAAACTAGATTTGAGAAGAGAAATGCCATGGTTAGCAAGCAAGGTAGGGGTAACTAGTTTACCTAGGGGTTCAGGGCTCACGGGTCGTTGCCTGGTGCGAACATTTCGCACTGAAGTCAAAGACCACGAGAGTTGGGGTCTGATGGAGCCAAAAGCCTATGGGGTTGCCTTATGATCAATAGTAGCCATGCCATTCTGGCAAAGATGGCTGAAACCCATCGGAGCTTTCTACTGATCAAGAGGCAATGAAGTCCGGCTAGGGTAACCTACAGTCAGCCTGGCTCTGATACCATCCATTGTGGCGCCCCGCCTGAATACCACTGTAGCCAGACGGTCGCTGCACACACCAGCCCAGGAAAATCACTCTGGCATGCGCTTTACAACAAGTATCATGAACACAGGCATTTCTATTAATGGATATATCAGTCTTACATGATATATTACAAGGGTGATAGCAGCGGAAAAGCTCTATCTAGGGCAGCAGGGTCTTGGTGCGGCTCCAATCCACAGGGATCTGACTGGGTTACTCTTCTAGCCCGCGAACACTCTGGCTCCTCGCTAGCGAACGTTGGATCCTTAGGTGAACCTGGCCACATTGAAGGCCGCTGAGTACTTTTGAATGTACTCGCAAGCAAACCAAACCAACATATACACCAAGCAAAGCAAACCAAGGCATTCAAGCATGCATTTGTTATCTTAACAGTATTAACTATCATGTTATGATAGGATTATCTAGCAAGATTAAACATCTAGCAGCATTAATCATCATGGCATAGCAGGATTTTCTAGCATGACAATTACTGAAGTAAATGTAGTAAAGTAAAGTATATCAGGTAAATGATCCGAACTCCGAATATGCTCACGATCCCAATCTGATCCAAGCTTTGCGGTCACCCGACCACTCATCTCCTAGCCATCTCATGGCTAGCATTCAAACCTTTAACATCATCTGATGTCCATGCATCTGCACTGCAAGTCTGACAACCCTTACCACTCTCTGGTTCAGTCTTAACAATACGTTATATAGTTTGTTCCTCCAGACTCGACACAGACCAAATAGTGGCCTCATACGAACTGTCCATGACCGAGGACGCGGCTATTCGAATAGATTTTACACTCTGCAGAGGTTGCGCACTTTACCCACACCATGGAGCGCCCGGCCTCGTGTTGGGGAACGTTGCATGGGAAACAAAAAATTTCCTACGCACACATAAGATCTATCCATGGTGATGAGCATCTACGAGAGGGAGAGTGAATCTACATACCCTTGTAGATCGCTAAGCGGAAGCGTTAATAAACGCGGTTGATGTAGTCGAACGTCTTCGCGATCCAAATCGCCGAGCGTCCCGCGATCCAATCACGATCCTTCCGATCTAGTGCCGAACGGACGGCACCTCCGCGTTCAACACACGTACGGCTTGATGACGCCTTCACCTCCTCGATCCAGCGAGCGATGGTGAAGTAGTGGTTGAGTTCCAGCAGCACGACGGCGTGGTGATGGTGGTGAGGAACAATCTCTGCAGGGCTTCGCCAAGCACTACGGAGATTATGACGGAGGAACTAGAGGGCTAGGGTTGCCGGCACACGGCTTGGGAAATCCTGATGTGTCCCGTGTGCTAGCCCTGCCCCTCTATTTATATGTTGAGCCTTGGGGTCTAAACTTGGAGTAAAAGCCTCCTCCGGGTCGGTTTTGCCCGCACAAGGTCGGTTTGGCCCGCAGGAAAAGAGTCCAACTCGGATCCCTGCCGAACCGTGCACAGCCGCGCACAAGCGGTAGTACCGCTTCACACAAGCGGTAGTACCGCTTGGGCGGTAGTACCGCTTCACACAAGCGGTAGTACCGCTCGGGCGGTAGTACCGCTTCACCAAGCGGTAGTACCGCTTTCGCGGCAGCAAAACTACTTTTGCACTTTCCAATACCTTGTGGGCTTTATCCCTTTGGCTCATATAAAGTGTTGCTGCACCCGAACACTTCGGTAAACATCCGGAACCCATTCCGGTGAACTCCGGAACCCTTCCAGAGATCAAAACACTATTATCACATATATCAATCTTTACCTCCGGACTATTCCGGAGATCCTCGTCATGTCCGGGATCTTATCCGAGACTCCGAACAACTTTCGGTCACCAACATAATAACTCAATTATACTAATCGTCACCAAACGTTAAGTGTGTAGACCCTGCGGGTTCGAGAACTATGTAGACATGACCGAGACACCTCTACGGCCAATAACCAATAGCGGGACCTGGATGCCCATATTGGCTCCTACATATTCTACGAAGATCTTTATCGGTCGAACCTCTATGTCAAGGATTCAGTTAATCCCGTATGCTGTTCCCTTTGTTCTTCGGTATGTTACTTGCCCGAGATTCGATCGTCGGTATCACTATACCTAGTTCAATCTCGTTACCGGCAAGTCTCTTTACTCGTTCCGTAATACAAGATCCTGTGGCTAACTCTTTAGTCACTTTGCTTGCAAGGCTCAATGTGATGTTGTATTACCGAGTGGGCCCTGAGATACCTCTCCGTCATACGGAGTAACAAATCCCAGTCTTGATCCATGCCAACCCAACAGACACCCTCGGAGATACCTGTAGAGCACCTTTATAGTCACCCAGTTACGTTGCGACGTTTGATACACACAAGGTATTCCTCCGGTGTCAGTGAGTTGCATGATCTCATGGTCAAAGGAACAGATACTTGACATGCAGAAAACAATAGCAATAAACTGACACGATCAAATGCTACGTTTACAGTTTGGGTCTTGTCCATCACATCATTCTCCTAATGATGTGATCCCGTTATCAAATGACATCTCATGTCCATGGCTAGGAAACCTTAACCATCTTTGATCAACAAGCTAGTCAACTAGAGGCTTACTAGGGACACAGTGTTGTCTATGTACCCACACATGTATTTGAGTTTCCAATCAATACAATTATAGCATGGATAATAAACGATTATCATTAACAAGGAAATATAATAATAACCAATTTATTATTGCCTCTAGGGCATATTTCCAACAGTCTCCCACTTGCACTAGAGTCAATAATCTAGTTCACATCACTATGTGATTTACATTGTAATGAATCGAACACCCATGCAGTTCTGGTGTTGTTCATGTTTAGCCCTTGGAAGAGGTTTAGTCATCGGATCTGCAACATTTAGATCCGTGTGTACTTTGCAAATATTTATGTCGTCCTCCTTGATGTAATCGCGGATGGAATTGAAACGTCGCTTTATGTGTCTGGTCCTCTTGTGAAATCTTGGTTCCTTGGCTAGAGCAATGGCACCAGTATTATCACAAAACAGAGTCATTGGGTTAAGTGCACTAGGCACTACTCCAAGATCTGTCATGAACTCCTTCATCCAGACACCTTCCTTCGCCGCCTCCGAGGCAGCGATGTACTCCGCTTCGCATGTAGAATCTGCTACCACGCTTTGCTTGGAACTGCACCAGCTAACCGCACCCCCATTAAGAATAAATACGTATCCGGTTTGCGACTTAGAGTCATCCGGATCAGTGTCAAAGCTTGCATCGACGTAACCCTTTACGACGAGCTCTTGATCACCTCCATAAACGAGAAACATGTCCTTAGTCCTTTTCAGGTACTTCAGGATATTCTTGACCGCCGTCCAGTGTTCCATTCCTGGATCACTTTGAAACCTTCCGACCATACTTATGGCAAGGCTGACATCGGGTCTTGTGCACAGCATTGCATACATGATAGAGCCTATGGCCGAAGCATAGGGGATGACACTCATCTTTTCTCTATCTTCTGCAGTCACTGGGCATTGAGTCTTACTCAACTTCACACCTTGCAAAACAGGCAAGAACCCCTTCTTGGACTGATCCATTTTGAACTTCTTCAAAATCTTATCAAGGTATGTGCTTTGTGAAAGTCCTATTAAGCGTCTTGATCTATCTCTATAGATCTTGATGCCTAATATGAAAGCAGCTTCTCCTAGGTCCTTCATTGAAAAACTCTTGTTCAAATATTCCTTTACGCTTTCCAGCATTTCTATATTGTTTCCAATCAGCAATATGTCATCCACATATAATATTAGAAACGCTATAGAGCTCCCACTCACTTTCTTGTAAATACAAGCTTCTCCGTAAACTTGTATAAACTCGAACGCTTTGATCACATCATCAAAACGAAGATTCCAACTCCGAGATGCTTGCACCAGTCCATAAATGGATCGCTGGAGTTTGCAAACTTTGTCAGCATTCTCTGGATCGACAAAACCTTCTGGTTGCATCATATACAACTCTTCCTTAAGGTAACCGTTAAGGAACGCTGTTTTGACATCCATCTGCCAAATTTCATAATCGAAAAAGGCAGCTATTGCTAACATGATTCTGACGGACTTAAGCATCGCTACGGGTGAGAAGGTCTCATCGTAGTCAACTCCTTGAACTTGTGAAAAACCCTTTGCCACAAGTCGAGCTTTATAGACGGTGACATTACCGTCCGCGTCCGTCTTCCTCTTAAAGATCCATTTGTTCTGAATGGCCTTACGCCCTTCAGGTAATACTTCCAAAGTCCATACTTTGTTTTCATACATGGATCCCATCTCGGATTTCATGGCCTCTAACCACTTCTCGGAATCCGGGCCCATCATCGCTTCTCCATAGCTCGTAGGTTCATCGTTGTCTAACAACACGATTTTTAAGACAGGGTTGCCGTACCACTCAGGAGTAGTACGCGTCCTTGTCGACCTACGAGGTTCGATAGCAACTTGATCCAAAGCTTCATGATCATCATCATTAACTTCCTCTTCAGCTAATGTAGGCTCCACAGAAACAACTTTCTGCGCTGCGCTACTCTCAGGTTGAAGTAAAGGTTCAATAACCTCATCAAGTTCTATCTTCCTCCCACTCAATTCTTTCGAGAGAAACTCTTTCTCAAGAAATGTTCCGTTTTTAGCGACAAACACTTTGCCCTCGGATTTGAGGTAGAAGGTATACCCAATTGTCTCTTTTGGGTATCCTATGAAGACGCATTTCTCCGCTTTGGGTTCCAGCTTTTCAGGCTGAAGCTTTTTGACATAAGCATCACATCCCCAAACTTTAAGAAACGACAGCTTTGGCTTCTTGTCAAACCAAAGTTCATATGGCGTTGTCTCAACGGATTTCGATGGTGCCCTATTTAAAGTGAATGCAGCTGTCTCTAATGCATAACCCCAAAACGATAGTGGCAAATCGGCAAGAGACATCATAGATCGCACCATATCCAATAAGGTTCGATTACGACGTTCGGACACACCATTACGCTGTGGTGTTCCAGGCGGTGTCAATTGTGAAACAATTCCACACTGTCTTAAGTGACTGCCAAACTCATAACTCAGATATTCTCCTCCTCGATCAGATCGTAGGAATTTAATCTTCTTGTTACGATGATTCTCAACTTCACTCTGAAATTGTTTGAACTTTTCAAATGTTTCAGACTTGTGTTTCATTAAGTAAATATACCCATATCTACTTAAGTCATCAGTGAAGGTGAGAAAGTAACGATAACCACTGCGCGCTTCAATACTCATCGGACCGCACACATCAGTATGTATGATTTCCAATAAGTCACTTGCCCGTTCCATTGTTCCAGAGAACGGCGTTTTAGTCATCTTGCCCATGAGGCATGGCTCACATGTGTCAAGTGATTCAAAATCAAGTGACTCCAAAAGTCCATCAGCATGGAGCTTCTTCATGCGTTTTACGCCAATATGACCTAAACGGCAGTGCCACAAGAAAGTGGTATTATCATTATCAATTCTATATCTTTTGGCATCAATGTTATGAACATGTGTATCATTACTATCGAGATTCAACAAGAATAAACCCCTCACATTGGGTGCATGACCATAAAAGATATTACTCATATAAATAGAACAACCATTATTCTCTGATTTAAATGAGTAACCGTCTCGCAATAAACAAGATCCAGATATAATGTTCATGCTTAACGCAGGCACCAAATAACACTTATTTAGGTTCATCACTAATCCCGACGGTAATCGAAGAGCGAGCGTGCCAACGGCGATCACATCAACCTTGGAACCATTTCCCACGCGCATCGTCACTTCGTCCTTTGCCAGCCTCCGTCTATTCCGCAGTTCCTGTTTTGAGTTGCAAATATGAGCAACCGCACCGGTATCAAATACCCAGGCACTACAACGAGAGTTGGTAAGGTACACATCAATAACATGTATATCATATATACCTTGTTTGTTGTTGGCCGCCTTCTTGTCAGCCAAATACTTGGGGCAATTCCGCTTCCAGTGTCCAGTTCCCTTGCAATGAAAACACACAGTTTCTGGTTTGGGTCCAGCCTTGGGTTTCTTCACGAGAGGAGCAACTGCTTTGCCACTCTACTTGGAGTTACCCTTCTTACCCTTGCCATTTTTCTTGAAACTAGTGGTTTTATTGACCATCAACACTTGATGCTCCTTCTGAATTTCAGACTCAGCGGCTTTCAGCATCGCAAACAGCTCGGCGACTGACTTGTTCATCCCGTGCATGTTATAGTTCAACACGAAGCTCTTGTAGCTAGGTGGCAATGATTGAAGAACTCTGTCAGTGATAGCCTCTGGCGGAAGGGGCATCCCTAACTCAGCCAGACGGGTGGAGTACCCAGACATTCTGAGCACGTGATCACTGATAGACCCGTTCTCCTCCATCTTGCAAGCATAGAACTTATCGGAGATCTCATATCTCTCGATCCGGGCATTCTTCTGAAAGATAAACTTCAACTCCTGGAACATCTCATATGCTCCATGACGTTCAAAACGTCTTTGAAGTCCCGGTTCTAAGCCATACAACATTGCACATTGAACTATTGAGTAATCATCAGAACGAGCCTGCCAGGCGTTCACAACGTCTAGAGACTCAACTGGAGCGGGTGGATCACCAAGCGGTGCATCAAGGACATAAGCCTTTTGGGAAGCCGTAAGGATAATCCTTAGATTACGGGCCCAGTCCACAAAGTTACTTCCATCATCTTTCAACTTAGCTTTCTCTAGGAACGCATTAAAATTCAGGGGTGCTACTGCGCGAGCCATGATCTACAACATAAATATAGCAAAGACAACTTAGACTATTGTTCTAGATAATGAGTTTAGTTAATCATATTACTTAAAAACTCCCACTCAAATTGACATCCCTCCGATCATTCGAGTGTTACATGATCCAAATCCACCAACTCAAGTCCGATCATCACGTGAGTTGAGGTGGTTTCAATGGTGAACATCTTCATGTTGATCATATCTACTATATGACTCATGTTCGACCTTTCGGTCTCTTGTGTTCCGAGGCCATGTCTGTACATGCTAGGCTCGTCAAGTTTAACCCGAGTGTTCCGCACGTGCAACATGGCTTGCACCCGTTGTATGCGAACGTAGAGTCTATCACACCCGATCATCACGGCGTGTCTCGAAACGACGAACTTTCGCAACGGTGCACACTTGGGGAGAACACAATTTATCTTGAAATTTAAGTGAGGGATCACCTTATAATGCTACCGTCGTCCTAAGCAAAATAAGATGCATAAAAGGATTAACATCACATGCAAATCATAAGTGACATGATATGGCCATGAACTTGTGCTTTTGATCTCCATCTCCAAAGCACCGGCATGATCTCCATCGTCACCGGCATGACACCATGATCTCCATCATCTTGATCTCCATCAACGTGTCGCCATAAGGTTGTCGCGCCGACTGTTGCTTCCACGACTATTGCTAACGTTTAGCGATAAAGTAAAGCATTACATAGCGCTTAATGATTGACACGCAGGTCATACAATAATTAAAGACAACTCTATGGCTCCTGCCAGTTGCCGTACTCATCGACATGCAAGTCGTGATATTCTATACAAAACATGATCATCTCATACATCACATATATCTCATCATGTAATTGGCCATATCACATCACAACATACCCTGCAAAAACAAGTTAGACGTCCTCTAATTGTTGTTGCAAATTTTACGTGGTTGCTACGGGTTTGCAAGAACCGTTCTTACCTACGCAAAACCACAACGTGGTGTAGTGATTGCCTTTTGATCTTCTAAAAGAACCCTCTTCATTGAAATCGATTCAACTAAAGTGAGAGAGACAGACACCCGCTAGCCATCTTTATGCAACGAAGTTACATGTTAGTTGAAGGAACCTGTCTCGCGTAAGTGTACGCGTAATGTCGGTCCGGGCCGCTTCATCTCACAGTACCGCCGAATCAAATATCAACTAGTAACGGCAAGCAATATGTATACACCCACGCCCACAACTCGTTTGTGTTCTACTCGAGATCTCATCTACGCATAGACCTGGCTCATGATGCCACTGTTGGGGAACGTTGCATGGGAAACAAAAATTTTCCTACGCACACATAAGATCTATCCATGGTGATGAGCATCTACGAGAGGGAGAGTGAATCTACATACCCTTGTAGATCGCTAAGCGGAAGCGTTAATAAACGCGGTTGATGTAGTCGAACGTCTTCGCGATCCAAATCGCCGAGCGTCCCGCGATCCAATCACGATCCTTCCGATCTAGTGCCGAACGGACGGCACCTCCGCGTTCAACACACGTACGGCTTGATGACGCCTTCACCTCCTCGATCCAGCGAGCGATGGTGAAGTAGTGGTTGAGTTCCAGCAGCACGACGGCGTGGTGATGGTGGTGAGGAACAATCTCTGCAGGGCTTCGCCAAGCACTACGGAGATTATGACGGAGGAACTAGAGGGCTAGGGTTGCCGGCACACGGCTTGGGAAATCCTGATGTGTCCCGTGTGCTAGCCCTGCCCCTCTATTTATATGTTGAGCCTTGGGGTCTAAACTTGGAGTAAAAGCCTCCTCCGGGTCGGTTTTGCCCGCACAAGGTCGGTTTGGCCCGCAGGAAAAGAGTCCAACTCGGATCCCTGCCGAACCGTGCACAGCCACGCACAAGCGGTAGTACCGCTTCACACAAGCGGTAGTACCGCTTCACACAAGCGGTAGTACCGCTCGGGCGGTAGTACCGCTTCACCAAGCGGTAGTACCGCTTTCGCGGCAGCAAAACTACTTTTGCACTTTCCAATACCTTGTGGGCTTTATCCCTTTGGCTCATATAAAGTGTTGCTGCACCCGAACACTTCGGTAAACATCCGGAACCCATTCCGGTGAACTCCGGAACCCTTCCAGAGATCAAAACACTATTATCACATATATCAATCTTTACCTCCGGACTATTCCGGAGATCCTCGTCATGTCCGGGATCTTATCCGAGACTCCGAACAACTTTCGGTCACCAACATAATAACTCAATTATACTAATCGTCACCAAACGTTAAGTGTGTAGACCCTGCGGGTTCGAGAACTATGTAGACATGACCGAGACACCTCTACGGCCAATAACCAATAGCGGGACCTGGATGCCCATATTGGCTCCTACATATTCTACGAAGATCTTTATCGGTCGAACCTCTATGTCAAGGATTCAGTTAATCCCGTATGCTGTTCCCTTTGTTCTTCGGTATGTTACTTGCCCGAGATTCGATCGTCGGTATCACTATACCTAGTTCAATCTCGTTACCGGCAAGTCTCTTTACTCGTTCCGTAATACAAGATCCTGTGGCTAACTCTTTAGTCACTTTGCTTGCAAGGCTCAATGTGATGTTGTATTACCGAGTGGGCCCTGAGATACCTCTCCGTCATACGGAGTAACAAATCCCAGTCTTGATCCATGCCAACCCAACAGACACCCTCGGAGATACCTGTAGAGCACCTTTATAGTCACCCAGTTACGTTGCGACGTTTGATACACACAAGGTATTCCTCCGGTGTCAGTGAGTTGCATGATCTCATGGTCAAAGGAACAGATACTTGACATGCAGAAAACAATAGCAATAAACTGACACGATCAAATGCTACGTTTACAGTTTGGGTCTTGTCCATCACATCATTCTCCTAATGATGTGATC
The DNA here is from genome assembly GCA_039707655.1 of Elymus sibiricus. NCBI lineage: Eukaryota > Viridiplantae > Streptophyta > Magnoliopsida > Poales > Poaceae > Elymus > Elymus sibiricus. The sequence goes on along the minus strand of CM077666.1, from coordinate 127,079,481 downwards.
CCGTTATCAAATGACATCTCATGTCCATGGCTAGGAAACCTTAACCATCTTTGATCAACAAGCTAGTCAACTAGAGGCTTACTAGGGACACAGTGTTGTCTATGTACCCACACATGTATTTGAGTTTCCAATCAATACAATTATAGCATGGATAATAAACGATTATCATTAACAAGGAAATATAATAATAACCAATTTATTATTGCCTCTAGGGCATATTTCCAACACCTCGTACTTCAGTACATGTTCCCATTCGGGTGGACCGGTGCTGCTCCAACGAAACCTGCCTAACCCGTGACTCTTCCATCGTACCACCGACAATCATACCCTCCCAGGGTCATGTCCTGGGTGGCCCCTGTGTCACCCCGTGACACCTGCCACCGTCGTGGTCAACTAAACTGTCCCAAACGGGGACCGCGCGCAAATAACTCAACTGGGCTCATAGGATTATCATCGTCTACCTGATCAGGGCAGCACGCATGCATAACCCTCCCTAGTTTGGTGGTACCGACCGAAGAGCACGCAGTCAGACAAAGTCAAGGCCGTCCCATACCGGCAAATGTGGTTGCACTTGATGAGCTCGGTTCGGTGACACTATGACTCGATCCAGTCGACGGAGGAGGTTGTCATTATTAAGTCACATTCTTTAATATTGCAATAACCACAATAATGCATGATGAAAGCATAACAACCTATCTCCATATTGTAATCTACAAGTCACTAGTGCGGTAACATGATGAGTATTAGCAGGTAATGAAAATAGCAATTTCAACTTAGCAGGAGTTTAACTACTACTAACACAGGCATATTTCTTAATTAAACACGCAAGAATAACACAGAGCAATGCTTTAGGGCATATATCAGATGGTCTGCTTGCCTGGGGATGAAGGAGTACTCCGGGAGAAGTGCGGGGAGCTCGTGGAAAAATTCGCCAGAGAAGATTCTCTCTCGGAGGGGCTGATAGAGGGCAGGGGCAAAATTGTCATTTTCAGAAAGTGTCAACATGGTGAGAGTGACATCATCGGAACGGGCTTGATGAACTGATAATGTGGGCATTGGATTCACCTCAATCGGAGTTACGGTCGCAAAGTTACGGGCGTTCGTTCGTTAGGCAGAGAACGATCAGAAAACTGTTCGTTTCTGTCCTTAACCGGTGAACGTCCACAACTTAAGGCTTTCGGCCGGCGGGGTTAAACAGAAAACACCTTTTAAGAAATACGCTTTCAGCAAAGTGAAAGCGTATTCTTACTCATAGCCGCGGGAGAGTACGCCTTCGTGCACCGAAGACGTAAAAGCCGGAGTGCGCTTCCACTTAAGTGGTCAACGGGCCCGTCTGGTCAGCGCCTGGGTGGCTGACTGGTGGGACCCGCATCGCCCTCTCTCTCCTCCTCCTTCTTCTTCCTCCTACCCCTCTGTTTTCCCCGACGCCGCGGCAGACGTGGCTCGGAGGCTTGCGGTGCCAACCTGACGAGGAGCAGCTCGACGTGACGCTACGGCGAGGAAACGGCCAAGGGGAGAGGAAGACGACGGCGGATCACGGGCATGCAGTGCGGTGGCGGGGCTCGCCGTGGTGTGAGGAGAAAAAAATGGGAGGGGGAGAAGGGTCCAGAAGGGGCAGGTGGACGCCGCGGAATCGCTAGACATGTCGGGACACGTCCGAGCTGGCCGGGGTGAGCTACCCGACGAGGACAGTGTCGCAGAGCACCGTTTCTGCCTGCTGTCCATGCGGTCACCACGTGCACGGAGCACTCCGGTGCCAGTCTGGCCACCACACCTTGTCAAACACGATAGGCACTGGTCAAATAGGTAAGCTATGACATTGGATGGACCAGGAAGGCTCCAGAGTAATCGAAGTGATCCAGAATAGTTTCTGGATGGAAACTAGGGGAGGAAGTTGTGGTCAGAGAAATGTGCCAATGAGCTGGACAGGTTGTCACAGGGGAAAGAGATAAGAAGGAGCACCTGCTGGAGAAATTTGAAGCAAATTGGACCAAGTTTGAATGCAGTTCCTTTACAATGCCAAATCTGGTCCAGAAACTTGACTTTGAATCTGCACTCATTTGGCTTGATGAAATGATCTGAATTTTGGTGTAGGGTGATTATTTGGAAGTATAGAGATACTGGAAAAATTTCAGCTCATTTGGAAATGCCAAAGTGATACTTCCTTCACAGAGCTAGAATCTGGACAGAAACTTGATGGAATTTTTGGGGAAAATTGGCTTGATGAAATTATGTGAATTTTTTCATGATCACATCATATATGGAATATGAGGTCCTGGATTAATTTGAGAATTTTTGAAGCAATATAAAATATAGTTGCTTCACAACCTCAAAATAAGTCCAGAAACAAAAATTGGAAGATATGCTCAAAATTTGAACTATGGAACTTGGGTTCTTGATGGAAATGGTGAATATATGGATAAGAGAAGCTCCACAAATTATTTGGGATTTTTCCTGGCCACCAAAATGGTAGCTCCTTTGGAAAGTGCCCAAAATGCAATATTGGCTTTAAATAGGAAAAGGCAATTTCCCCTATTTAATTATTTCCAATATTTTTATGAGAGCTCAATATGATCACAAAGAATATCTCCACAAGTTTTCATGAACTTTGGGGATGGATAGATATTTTCCTGGATTTAATTCCTTTAACTGGCAGAAAAAGGAATTAATTTTAAATGAAAAATATTGCAAATGACTTGGCAATATTTTTGCATATCCAAGGTTTATAGATGTGAGATGATCACTGGGAAAAGTTTGGGAGACAACGGAGCAAAGAAAATGGGAGTTCCTTTGTAACGGAAGGAATTAGGGTTTCCCTTCCGGTAACTCGGAAGGTAGGGTTTCGGGGGCAAAAATCCTGAGAATAAATCTGGGGTGGCAAGGTTGGTCTGGAGAGATTCTGTGGTTCGATAGGGAAGGCAAGGCTAAATGACCATCTTCATATACCCAAATGCAAGAGAAAATCCAATAACACCGAAAAAAGACGGGAGCCAAATCCCGCGAAGGGAAAAAAATCGAGGAGCGAAAACCAGGGTGTTACAAGGTATTGCTGTACAGACTTCATCTTAGGATCAACATTTAGGCAGTGCTCAGCGAGTTCTCTCGGTACACCTGGCATGTCAGAAGGTTTAAATGCAAAGACGGATTCTCATGGATGAACTCGATGAGCGCGCTTTCCTATTTGGGATCCATATTCGCCCCAATGGTGAACTGCTGAGAAGGATCACCATGGGTGAAGTCAACTTGCTTAGTATCTCTGGCCGACTTAAACTTGAGCAGAGGGTCAGACTCATTAGTCGGTTTCTTCAGGGAAGTCATGTCAGCCGGGTCAACTTTTGCTTGGTAGAATTTCAACTCCTCGGCTGCACAAGCTGTCTTGGCGTAAGCTGCATCTCCTTCCTCGCATTTGAGTGCAATTTTCCTATCATCGTTGACTGTGATAGTGCCATCTGGCCCAGGCATTTTCAGCTTCAAGTAGACATAACATGGACGTGCCATGAACCGTGCATAAGCCGGCCTGCCGAAGAGAGCATGATACGGACTCTTGAGTTTAACCACCTCGAACATCAGAACCTTCGAACGATAATTGCGTTTTGTCCCAAAAGCCACTTCCAGAGAAATCCCGCCAATGGGGTAAGCCGACTTGCCAGGGACAATACCATGAAAAACAGTAGATGACGGAGTTAACTGCTTCTCAGACAGGTTCATCCGCCTGAAGGTGTCGTAATAGAGTATATTGATACTGCTCCCTCCATCCATGAGTACTTTGGTTAACTTGTAACCACCGACTTGAGGAGCGACCACTAAGGCTAGACCCCTAGGGTTATCAACTCACGGGGGGGTGATCCGCCCGACTCCAAGTCACTGGCTGCTCTGACCAGTTTAAGTACTCAAGAACTGCCGGCTCATCCAGATTGACGGCTCGTCTCTGGAGCTTCTGGTCGTGTTTGCACGTGCTTGTTGTAAAAAACGTGATATTGGCCACTGTCCAACTGCTTAGGATTGCTCTGAAATCCAGACTGACCCCCCTGATTCTGATTTCCTTGGTTATTGCGCTGATCGTTGCCTCCACCGTTACCAGCCCCCTGAAACCCGGATCCCTGACCGGAGTTTCCCTGGAACCCGGCACCAGAATAAGGGCCGTGATAGCCGGCTCCCTGGAAGGCGGCCCTAGAGCCACCGGGTCCAGGGTTTCCTGGATGTCCACCATCGCCACCGCCGTTTTGATGATTCTGAAAAACTCGTTTTGTATATTCCTGCATGATGAAGCAGTTTTCCCACGAGTGGTTAGCCGGCTTTCCATCAAAACTGTACTTTGGACACGGACCTTTGAGAGCCTCCTCGTAACTACGAGGACGATTACCCGAAAAGGGCTTCCTGGAGCTGTTGTTTTGACGCTGGTTCTTAAAACCAGTGTTGGTATTGGTGACAAAATCAGAGCTTCCCTCATGATTCTTGCGCTCATGATTATTGTTGTTGTTTCCATTACCATTGTGCTGCTGATGACCCTTGCCACCGTTTTTCTTACCCTTGCCAGACTTCTCATCATCGGAAGTTGGATCCTTTGTATTCTCTGACTCGGCATATCGAGTTAAAACATCCATGAGATCACCCATATCCTTGACCTTCCTTTTGAGACGCTCAAGCTTCTGGACCAAAGGCTGGAATCGACAGTTTCTTTCCAGGACAAGGACAGCTTGCTGAGCTATGATGCTATCCGAAGAGTGGATAATTTCTGCAACCCAGCGTGACCAGTGATGTGCAGACTCATCATCGCACTGAACACAATGCTCTAGATCAACAATTGTGGTTGGGCGTTTGCAAGTTCCCTGTAAGTTCTTGATGAAGTGCTCCTTCAACTCTTGCCAGGTGTTGATTGAATTCGCAGGCAGATTCTTCAACCATGTGCGTGCTGGTCCCTCCAACATCAGGGGTAAGTATCAAGCGCATACAGCATCGCTAGCCTCCATCATATCCATGGCCAGTTCATAACTCTCGATCCACTCGGCCGGCTCCAAATCAACTGTATAATTGGGCACTTTGCGAGGGCCCTTGAAGTCCGGAGGCATACGTGCATCTCACAAAGCTGGAACTAGACATGGAGTTCCGATTGTCCGTCCCGTTATACCAGCAGGACGTACTGCTGGCTGGGTCGAGGCGGGTGGGAGTTGCGCTTCAGGCTGAGCATATGCTACTCCCGCATTTCCGGCCCCTGTCCCACGTAGAGCACGAGCAACGTCAACAATCGCGTGTGCGTTCGAGATGACTGGCTGTGGTTGATCTAGAAGCGGCTGTTGCGCCCTTCGGCGCTGTGCACTACTGGAAACTGCTGGTGACTCTGTGTGTTTGCTCCTGCTGTGACTCTGGTGAGGAGTAGAATGAAGCCGGTGGTGACTATGAGAGTAGTTTGCCTGTTGTGTGACTACTGTTTTTAGCATTGCAATAGCGTTCCTAGCCTCGATCTCTGCTGGGCTGTTCCCATCAATTGGAATTGCGGCTAAATTGTGAGTCGTTGCCAGCCCGTTATCGACCGGATTGGAATAATGTCCAGCCGGCATCTCAAAATGACGAGGCGAGTGTTGGCCTGGTAACTGCTGCTGCTGTTGATGAGTCGGCGGCAGCTGCTGCTGTTGAGCCGGTGGTTGCTGCTGACGAGCCGGCTGCTGCATCTAAGCCGCGCTGGGAGGCACGTTCTGAGTCAACTGGGTATGACAGGGATTACGCCCGGGGATGCAGCGCCAGCCCCAGGGTTTGCCGGAGCGAGCAAATCACGCGGCGAGTTAAACAACTGAGTTGGCTCAATACTCGCTGGGAGCCGACTCTGGTGTCTCCTCCGGTGTACTGCCTCTGACTCGTTCTGACGAAAACTAAGATGGAGGGCTTCCGCCTCCAGACGCCTAGTTTCACTGAGGATATGGACCTGTGTCTCCACCATACGTGCGTTTTCTGCATTGATATCCTCCTGAATCTTGGTTAGCTGCTCGTGACACTTTGTAATCTATGCGTTGCATGCTTCCGCATTTTCAGCAGTTACTGGCTCTGACAAGAGAGTCCCAAGAGTGGTCATCATCTCAGAGAGTGCCTGCGCTCCCGACTTCTGAGAACCGGCAGCCTCTAAGCTGGCCACCGTGTGGTTCTGTCCAGACGCGGCATCAGCCGGGTCATGAGGCTGATTTTGGTTCCCAGCCATATAGACCGCAACAAAACGAGTTGGCACGTAAGACTCAGGAAAAACCTCATCATCAGAGTAGCCCCCCAACTTCTCATCGAAAAGCGGAAGGATGGACTCGGTATCTCCAACCGATGACTCACCATTAGAATAGACAAGCGTGTCCCCCACCAGATATGGAAATGTTCGCCGGGTCCACACCCTACGTGAAACCAACGAAGGCATGGGTCCGGCCGGCTCTAGCCAGGCCGGGTTGGGCACGATGCGCAGTTTCGACTGACCCGGCGGCGTCGTCCGAATCTGGTCCTGACTCGCTGATGGTGCCGATGAAGACGTGGATCTTGCCAAAGGGGACCCGGTATCCTGACTCGATTGAGTCGGCCTCGGGGCCCCAGCCAGCGTCATCGATGTAGAGCTTCCCGCGCCGGCTCTTCGTCATCTGGCCGATCGCGTACCTCTTGATCCCTGGGATTGCTCCCGCCAAGGACTCAACTCCATTGTGCACTGGCCCCACGGTGGGCGCCAACTGTCATGGTTTTGTCACGGCAGATGTCCTCGTGAAAGGACTTAGTGGTGAGGCCATCGCAACTACGTGGAAGCTTGAACGGGGTTGATCGGAAACGAGAGACGTGGATTTACCCAGGTTCGGCCCCTCACAGTGGAGGTAAAAGCCTACTCCTGCTTGATTAATATTGCTGTGAATCTCGATTACAAGGGTGCGGATTCGCTAACCTAGCTCTCAAGAGATTGCAACTTAGTCTTTCGGTCCCAGGAACTCCCCTTTATACAATAGGTTGAGTCCCTAGGTTTACAGAAGATTCCGGGTCGTACTCTTAACCCGTATCCTACTCTAACTCTCATCCATCTTGTTCTCCAAGTTAAGAAACTTCATCCTTCTGGGCTTTCTCCTTAAGCCGGCCCACAAGGTCCCTGAGAGCCGGCCGCCTACCGGGTCTCACTTTGGGCTTCCGGCCCATCTTTGATTTCCTTCAAGCTGACCCGTCAGTGAGATGACTTACTGAGCCTCAAGACTCAGGGCCGGGTCATGCTCACACTGGGTCTCAACCATGGGGAACATCCCCAACATTGGCACCGACGGGAGGCTGGGGAATCCTAGACTTTTCTTGGGGAGGAGCCTGCCCGCGACAATTAATTAACCTCACAAGCAGCTAGATTGTTTGAGAGAAATTTCTCAATGCACTCTTAGGCTCTGATTTAACAACCTTCTTTTGGCTTGATATATAGATGGTTAAAACCTGAACTTGTTGCCACAGTTTTCCCTACTCTCTTCTCCCGCCATACTCAGGAAAATTATTTGTATCGAATATTCTGCGAGATGGTATCGAGGCCGACCTTCGTAACTGACTTACCTTAACAGCTAAGCGTGAGCTTGCTACTCTTTCGTTCCTTGTTGCAGGATGTTTCTTCGTCAGGTAAATGGCTAGACTTTCACCACTTGTGGAGCCTATGCTGCTCTCTCCCAGTAGCTCTGTGATCCACTGCTCTCCAACATATAGAACACCTAGATTCCAAAAAAGGTCAAGATTTTTGGGTGGCTTTTCTACCTTGACTGGCTCAACATGATGAAAAACCTTCACAATACAATTCTACCAAATGCCACTTGCCCCAGACATGATGGCACCTCGAAAGACAGGCAACGCCTATTATTATCCTGCCGACGGTCAGGAGAATCTGCGGAGCTCTCGCCATCGACCTAAATTTCACCCAGTATCCGAGATTTGGTCCACCCGTATGCCCTCTGGTATGCCCACATCGATCTCAAGCTTCATCATACTAATCATCCTCTCGAAGATCTGGGACTCGAGAAATTTGAAAATGTTTCGGGCGTCGAGGTCGACACTAGTAAAACCATCCAAAAAGTTGTACATGATCTCACTCCATGGGCACCTCGTCTAAACGATGCCACTCTCATTAGTCACGCCGGATTATGGCGTGATAACCTATCCTCCCGAGTTTTGCAAAACATATTATACCAAAAGTATTGAAGTCTATTTAAGTGGCGAGCACCCCCCCCCCCACCCCACCCCCTTGACAATGTCAAAAAAAAGTGTGATGGAAGATTGCTGTGCGGACAACTAGACAATTAATGATAGTGGTTTTACAAAGTGAAATTTAAAAAAAATCAGGCTGAAATACGAATTTGGAACTTCCGGAAGCATTTCATTGCTTGCTATGTCCTTCCTCCTCTCTAGGTGCCGTCCTTTCTTGTGCATTTTTGTGCACATAAGCATAACTCTAATTATTTTTCATGCTTAGCAAATGTTGTAATGAGAGTGCCGAATGTATACAGATCTGGGAGTATGTGTATGCGTGATTCGGCTAGCAGAACGACCTGCTTGTGTAGAAAAAAAATCGACGTGCCACTTTGTCGGTGTATAAAAACATGGGTGTTCTTATACCCTGACTTGTGCACAGACAGTGGCAGCCTCCCGACGGCAAGGGCTTGCCGGAAGATGACTCCAACTACAGCTCAAGGCTTGGTTGATAAAACCATGAAGAAGATCACGAGGCATATCATCAAGAAGTACTAATACAGTACTGAAGATCAAGACTACACTTGCCGGCAAGCTACACACCGGCAAGGCGAAGACCTGGCAAGCTACACACCGGCAAGGCGAAGACCCGGCAAGCTCCGTGCCGGCAAGCCCTTTCTGCCTCTCCACCGCTCCACCTCAGCAACCAGTTGGTCACTTGTCAATAGGTGTCGAGCGGGCAGGCAGTTTGGTGAGGCTTGTCGGGGCATGTGTCAGCACGCCGCCCAAAGATTAGCTTTAATGACACTCGTCATGGAGGCGTGTCAAGATAATACAAGGTAGTTGGGCGAGCGGTGCATGATCCTTGCCGGAGCTCCTCCCCAGCGTGACACCTAACGGCGCATTGAATGTTTTTGTCTTATCCCGTCAGGGTTAGGTACGATAGCACTGTAGCCATTACATGCACCATGTAATTACCATTTTGCCACTATGGTGACCCCTTAACCTATAAAAGGAGGCCCATGGCTACCCGTAGAAGGGTCGACACTTTGCTCAATTACGCGTAGTAGCTGCACTTCCCGCGCACCTTACCGGCAAGCTGCGCTTCTTTGTAATCTGAGCTCAAACACAATCAATCCACCAAAGCAGGAGTAGGGTTTTACGCCTCACGGCGGCCCGAACCTGGGTAAACTTGCTGTGTGATCTTTGCATTGTTGAACCTGCTCTTTATGCACGTCGATTCCCACAACCGAACCGTAAAGCGATCATCTCGATCCCATAGATCGTCATACGCACGACACACTTCATGGAAGTTCTTTCTCAACCACTGAAGAAATGACTCAGCTTCAGTTAAGATCTTCTCCCTGGAGCAGGAAAGGTGAGGCCACATCTTAGTGGCCTCTTGTTTTTGAACATTTTCCTTCCAGGCTAGGCTTCTTTACAATTTTTTTGTGCTTCTGTACATTGTTAACACACATGTACGATGGTGAAATAAAAAGATGGTTGTAGTTCGGGCGGCGTCGCTGCGTGTGAACACCGTTACTTTAATTTTTTTCTCCGGTTGAGAGAGAGTGCATCTGACGCTCGTGTGGTCCGCGCTCAATACCGGCGGAATACGGGTGGCCTGTTCTCCACACGCCCCGCGTGCACCGACGACTTCGTGCTCCGCGCGCGCGAGCCCAGAGCGTCCACGGCTCCATGCGGCGCACACGCACACCTCACGGTTCACACGGCAGCTCGTCTCAATCAAGTTCAAGTTAATTGCATGGAAGTACCACAATTGGGGCATCACGTGCAGATTGGTACCAACTTTGCTAATTTTTGCATGTCAGTACCAACTTTGGGGTGGGCCGTTGCAAATAAAGCTAAACATTGCGTTTAGACGTATTGACGCCGAAACTGACTGGTCGGGCCCACCTGTCAGGTGCCACGGTGGCCAATCGGCGCGTGCCCGCGCGCTGACGAGGACAAGTCCGGCCCGGTCGCTCTTAGCCCGGTCTGGTCTAACCGAACCGGTTCGTCCTCCCCCACCCCCATCTCTCCCCTCGAACCCTAGGTCTCCCGATCTATGGCGTCGTCGACTCCGGCAGGCGGCGGCGAGGGCGTCGACGGCGGCGGAGACCTCCCGTGCTTACGTAGCGGCCCGGCTGGCGGAATCTACGGCGACGGCGGCGACGACTCCAGCTCTGCGTACTCCACCGACGACGACGATCTTTCGGAGCCGTTGTTTTCCATGGAGCAGCGGTTGCGGATGGCGCAGCTTTGGGTGGCGAACCCTAGCACTAGCCATCACTGGACGCATGGAATCAGCGGCGTGCTGTAAGTATCCTAGTCCATGTTGTAATCTGCCCTCCTCCTCCTCTGATTTCTGCAATTGGGGATTATGGTTTGTTCATCCTCTGCTTTATAACAAATTTTAGTCCAATTAAAGTATCCTAGTCCAATTAAAGTATCCTAGTACATTTTAGTCAAATCAAAGCATCCTAGCCATTTAGTTAAGATGTTTATTTAAATTGCCAGATTTTTTTCCTTGTGTTACTTTAATTTGCTAGTGTACTCTCAAATTTGCTAGGGTAGTGCACTGCTTCCTCTCTAATTAGTTCAGATGTTTATTTAATTAGGCAGGTTAATCCTTGTGTTACTCTCAAATTTGCTAGGGTACTGCACTGCCTCTTAATTGTTTTCTCTTACTGTTAACTGAAATAGGAAACTATATTGATTCATGTTCTGTTAACTGTAATAGTAAACTTATTTGAAATTTCCTTTCTTTTGTAGTATCTATGTTAACATAAAATTGTAAACTATATTGTTTTGTGTTCTGTTATGTTAACTAAAATTGTAAAGTTACTGCAAATTTACTTTAAAGTCTTTAGTTTTTAGTTAAGAGAAAATTTAGAGTTAGGGTACTGAATACTTGAAATTTCCTTTGTTTTGTAGTTTCAATGAAGATATTTGGGAAGTTAGGATCCATTTTGATGCTCAAGAACCATTGAAGAGGAAGCTGTGCAGTTCAGATGTTACTTATCTGAATATAGTTGCACTGATGGAAACACAAGGATTTAGTGTATATGATTGTCTGTATCACATTGAGAATCCAGGTTTAGGAGAGCAAGGGCTGGAAATGGTAGATAGTAATGCTGAATTACAGATGATAAAGAGGCAGAATAAGGATACTTTGGTGCTTAATTTGCTAGTTAGGGCTTGTCCACCCCCTGTTAGTGAATTTGACAGGCAACAATGTCATAAGCAAGAATTGTCCCCTATTGTGTATGAAGAGCCTGTTGTGCTTGATCTGAGTGAGCCTCCTATCTTAGCTGTTGATTAGCAAGGAGTAGTGTTTGAAAGTCAGTGTAGCAGCTCTACTTCAGCTCAGGCTCCTGCTGTTTGCACACAAGAAAGCAGAATGTAAATGCCAAGATGAAAGCTGTTTTGGAAGAAGAAGAAGAAGAAGAGGGATATCAAGGATATGAGGCATATGAGGACAGTGATGCTTCTGCCTCTGATAATGAAGATCAAATTGGAAGTGACCCTATGTGTGATGCTGAAGATCTAGAGATGCAAGAGGGAAAGAGACAGAGAGAGGAAGAAGTAGAAGAGGAAGAAACAGATGATGAACAGTCAGAGGAGGAAGAAGTGCTGCATTATGAGGGTGACACTGAAGTTGAGGAATTATTTGAGCTGGAGGAAGATAACACATTGGTTTCAGAAGAACAAGAAACTATAGCTGTACCTACAAAGAAGAAGCAGAAGCTGCCAGTTAGGAGAGGACCAACAACAAGGTCACATTCAAGTGTGTCACAACAGGTGGAACCAGATTTCAAACCTTCATCAGATGAAGAAGAGAAGGGTTTGCTGAAGGAGAGTGATGATGATGGTAATGAGCCACTTTCATTTGTCCTACCAAAGAAAAGGAAGAGTAGGGCAAAGAAGAGGCCTGCTAGAAAATGGTACAATGAGAAAATGGAGCAACCACATCAGCAACTCTGCCTGCACTTGTGTTTTAAGGATCAACATCAATTCAGAGATGCTTTGTTGAACTTGCACATCACTCAGGCCAGAAACTTCAAGTATCACAGGAACTCAGACCAGAGGATAATTGTTCAGTGTAAAGATAAACAGTGCAAGTTCTTTATGGTGGCAGCAGTTATAAAAGGGGAGAAAACCTTTGTAATTAAGAAGATGAGACTAGAGCACTCTTTCCCTAGTAGTACAGAGACCACCAGGGTGAGTGCTAAGTTTCTGGCACAGAAATATGAGCACCTCTTCAGATCTGATCCAACTACTGGCATTCAGACTATAATTGATGCCTGCATGGAAAAATATGGTGTAGATGTGCCCAAGTCCATGGCATATAGGGCAAAGAACATAGCTATTGATGCTGTGTTAGGAGATCACAAGAAGCAATATCCTAGGCTTAGAGACTATGCTCAGACTATCATGGATACAAACCCTAGGAGTAGAGTAATAGTCACTATTGTTACTCCAACACCAACTGAAAAAATTCCCCACCCAGGACCCAGATTCCATGCCATGTTCTATTGCATCAATGGAGCAAGGGAGGGGTTTCTCAAGGGGTGCAAACCATTCATTGGTAAGTTTCTGAACCTTGTGCACTACTTACATATTGTTTCTCATTCAAATGTATTTAATTGTTTGAAATGTTGATAATGTAGGTGTTGATGGATGCTTTATTAAGCTCACTATTGGTGCTCAACTCCTTGCTGCCACTGGTAGAGATGGCAACAACAATATATATCCACTGGCATTTGGCATTGTTGGACAAGAGGACACACCTAGTTGGTGTTGGTTTCTACACCAACTCAAAATTTGCCTAGGGGGAGAAGTGGGAGAGTTTGGACCATATACTATAATGTCAGATAGACAAAAGGTATGTGTATGCACATTTCATTTTGTTTTGCACAAGTGTTTACATTGGCTTGCAACACTTCAATTTGTTATCTTTGTGCTAGCTAGTAGCTTAGACTGTTAAATTGTGTGTACCAGGGGTTACTAAATGCAGTGAATCTTGTGTTTCCAAACTACAACCAAAGATTCTGCCTTAGACATTTATATGCAAATTTCCGGAATGCTGAGTTTAGGGGGGAAGATCTTAAGAAGTGCATGGATAATGCTAGCTATGCCTACAATGAACACAAACTTAATATTGCAATGAATGATATCAGAGCTAAAAGTGAGGAAGCTTGGAAGTGGCTTAGTGCAATACCAAAAAAAACATGGGCAATGCATGCATTTGACACAAACTGCAAGACTGACTTGGTAGTTAACAACTTGTCTGAGGTGTTTAACAAGTACATTCTAGATGTTAGGAAAAAACCTATAAGGACAATGTGTGATGGGATAAAAGATAAGCAGATGGTGAGGTGGCACAGGAACAGAGAGAGTGGAAAGATAGCAAGATGGGAGATAACACCTCATTACAGTGAGAAGCTAGAGATTGAGAAGGAGAGGGCCAGATATTGCAAGCCAATACAAGATGGGGTGAACTTATGGCAAGTTACAAGTGGGCAGCAAACACATGTTGTGAACTTGGAACTTGAGACGTGTGGATGCAGAAAGTGGGACCTTACTGGCATCCCATGCAACCATGCCATCTCTGCAATAAACAAGGCTAAAAGGTTTCCACAGGATTATGTCAGCAAATTCTTCAAGAAACAATTTTATGTGGCAGCTTATGAACCAATGATCTTTCCTGTTCCTGGTGAGCATGATTGGACAAGGACCCCTGGTCCAGACATAGAACCACCTGCATTTAAAGTGAAGAGAGGAAGAAAGAAAGAAAAGAGGATCAAGGGGAAATTTGAAGTACCAAAGCCAAAGGACACATCAAGAATGGGGACTATAACATGTGGCAATTGTGGTCTCCAAGGGCATAGGTACACAAGCTGTCTTAAACAGTTGAAGCCTGAGCTAGCTTTGAGGAAGAACAAACATGTGGTAATAATGTTTCCCCTTGCAGTATACTACTTTTTCCTTTCTTGTACATTTCTTTCCTTCCAGTATTATTAACTGTTTTCCATGTGTATGCAAGGCTACTCCAAGCAACTCACAGCCAAGAGCTGCTGCTCCTCCTCCTACACCACCACCAAGACAGCCAAGAGCTGCTGCTCCTGCTCCTACACCACCACCAACACAGCCAAGAGTTGCTGCTCCTGCTCCTACACCACCACCAACACAGCCAAGAGCTGGAAGAGGAGGAGCTAGCAGAGGAGGAGCTGGCAGAGGAGGAGCTGGGAGAGGAAGTGCTGGAAGAAGTGGTGCTGGAAGAGGTGCTGCTGGAAGAGGTGCTCCAAGGACATTCACTGCCCCCAGGCAATCTGCTCCCTCCACTTCTGGTGCTCTTCCTTCTTATGGTACACACACTGGATGGATGGCCTACTTCAGTGCTAGTGGTAACACCTAGATGGCATGATGTGCCATGTAATGTTTAACTGATGCTACAGTTTGTTGTTATTTTGGTTCATGCTACAATGTGTTGTTATGCTAGAAAGTGATGCTACAATGACTGAACTTGATGGTGCTGTTCATGGATTGATGACATCAGTCTAATTGATGGTTGTGAACATGATTTGATGCCACTGCTGTTTTTTTTTGTTATGTGGATGCATATGTTGATGATTACGTTGATGGATATGTTGTTATTTCTCCATGGATATGTTGATATGTTGATATATTGATGCATATGTTGTTATGTTGATATATTTGTCCATGGATATGCTGTTATATTGATATATTTGTCCATGGATATGTTGTTATGTGGATGCATATGTCTTCATGATTATGTTGATATATTGATGATCATGTTAAAGGATATGTTGTTATTTGTCCATGGATATGTTGATGTGTTGATGTGACACCCCTGCTCAACACGTGCACTAATCATACACGCAAACGTGCACGCTCGAGATCAGAGACTCACGGGAAGATATCACAACACAACTCTAAACTCAAAATAAAGTCATAAATCAACATATTACAAACCAGGGGTCACGAG
This sequence comes from Elymus sibiricus, assembly GCA_039707655.1. Classification (NCBI taxonomy): domain Eukaryota; kingdom Viridiplantae; phylum Streptophyta; class Magnoliopsida; order Poales; family Poaceae; genus Elymus; species Elymus sibiricus. The sequence goes on along the minus strand of CM077666.1, from coordinate 127,064,306 downwards.
GACCCGAATACATAAGTCATACAAACCAAAATATCTGAGTACAGACATAGTTAGTCAAGTTTGCCTTAAGAAGGCTAGCACAAACAGCGACAAATGATCGAAGAGGCACAGGCCTCCTGCCTGGGAGCCTCCGAACTACTCCTGGTCGGTCGGCTCAACCCAGTAGTAGTGGCCTCCGGGGCTCTCCTGGTAGTAGTCTCCTGTGGTGGCGTCTGGCTCCTGAACTCCATCGTCTGATTTCAACAAGTGGGTATGGGGGGAAAAGATAGCAAAGCAACCGTGAGTACTCATCCAAAGTACTCGCAAGGCTGACATCAGAACTATGCTAGTTATGCATTGTTATCAAAGGAAGGGGCTGTATCTGTGGACTATACTGCAGAAATGCCAGAATAGAGGGGGAGAGGCCTAGCCTATCGAAGACTAGCATCTTGAAGCAGTTCTTGCAGCATCAGAAGAGAGTAGAGCAAGATAATATATATCAAACATAGTTTAGTAAAGACCTGAGATCCTTCCTCGACTATCCTGCGAGAAAGTGATCCCGAGAGCAGTAGTAGCAGCTTAATAAAGTGACAGTATCCATTTGTAGTTGTAGCAGATCAAGATACAACTCTGAGCGTCCTGTTACCGTGGACACGGCTATTCGAATAGATAACTTCCCTGCAGGGGTGCACTACTGTTACCCAGCACGCTCGATTACATCTGGCCGGATACACTTGCTGGGTAATACCCGGCCTCGGGTAATCGACACGAAGCAGCGTCCTACCTAAGCTCAGCAGAGAGGTCAACACGCCGTTCTAAATCCTAAGCACGAAGGGGTCTTGGGCCATCGCCCTTCGCACTCCTGCACGTTGCGAGACTGGCCGGGGCCCAAGCGCGACACTGTATACACAGTGACGTAACCAGCTCACCCCTACAATCAGCCCGCATCTCTGAGCTGTGACGTCTGAAGAGCTTTCGGGAGAAACGTACGACGTAGAGGGTCCCATAACCATTATCCCACGTGGTGGTAGTGCGTATAGGGCCAACGACCCACTCAGATCAAATACCCAAATCCGTTTAATCATGTTTAGTAACTCGCAGAGACGAACAGGGTTCCTGTCGCTCCGACTTGGTAAGACATATCGCGCGGGTGCTCTTGGAGCCGACCCGTCTTTAATGTTATCTCGCGGGCACCCTTGGGGCCAGCCCGACTTTAACAGTTTAAGTGTTGCGGTAATGTAAACAGTTCCGTGATCATCACCCAGAGTGATCACGGCCCGATAACAAGCATGGCATACGGACAAGGGTGATGGGTCACCGATGAAGCAGTAGCACAGCTAACTAAGTCTTGTGGGACAACAGGTGGAGTATCAATAGCAGACTACAAAATCAGGCTATGCATCGGAATAGGTGCTATCGGAACAGTAGCAGGGGCAATTCTAATGCAAGAATAAGAGAGAAGGAATGGGCGATATCTGATGATCAAGCACTGTTAATCATGATGACCTGGCATTATCAAAAGGTGATTACTGTTGCTAATACATGGGGGTGTTACAGTTGATGATTACGTTTAAGGGTGACTCATGGTCGACGGAACCACCTAAACCTACCATTTAGGTTTTAGGGTGACTCGGGGTCGACGGAACCACCTAAACCTACCATTTAGGGTTTAGGGTGACTCGGGGTCGACGGAACCACCAAAACCTAGTCTTTAGGGTTTAGGGTGACTCGGGGTCGACGGAACCACCAAAACCTAGTCTTTAGGGTTTAGGGTGACTCGGGGTCGACGGAACCACCTAAACCTAGTCTTTAGGGTTTAGGGTGACTCGGGGTCGACGGAACCACCTAAACCTACCATTTAGGTTTTAGGGTGACTCGGGGTCGACGGAACCACCTAAACCTAGTCTTTAGGGTTTAGGGTGCCTCGGGGTCGACGGAACCACCAAAACCTAGTCTTTAGGGTTTAGGGTGACTCGGGGTCGACGGAACCACCTAAACCTAGTCTTTAGGGTTTAGGGTGACTCGGGGTCGATGGAACCACCTAAACCTACCATTTAGGGTTTAGGGTGACTCGGGGTCGACGGAACCACCTAAACCTAGTCTTTAGGGTTTAGGGTGACTCGGGGTCGACGGAACCACCTAAACCTAGTCTTTAGGGTTTAGGGTGAGTCGGGGTCGACGGAACCACCTAAACCTACCATTTAGGTTTTAGGGTGACTCGGGGTCGACGGAACCACCTAAACCTACCATTTAGGTTTTAGGGTGACTCGGGGTCGACGGAACCACCTAAACCTAGTCTTTAGGGTTTAGGGTGCCTCGGGGTCGACGGAACCACCAAAACCTAGTCTTTAGGGTTTAGGGTGAGTCGGGGTCGACGGAACCACCTAAACCTAGTCTTTAGGTTTTAGGGTGACTCGGGGTCGACGAAACCACCTAAACCTACCATTTAGGGTTTATGGTGACTTGGGGTCGACGGAACCACCTAAACCTAGTCTTTAGGGTTTAGGGTGCCTCGGGGTCGACGGAACCACCTAAACCTAGTCTTTAGGGTTTATGGTGCCTCGAGGTCGACGGAACCACTACAACATAAGAATCTACTATATCTGATCCATCTTCCAATGCATGATATATCATAATTTTTAGTCTAGCAATCATGGCACATAATATTGATGCACTACAACATAAGCATCTACTATATCTGATCCATCTTCCAATGCATGATATCTCATCATTTTTAGTCCAGCAATCATGGCACATAATATTGAGGCACTACAACATAAGCATCTACTATATCTGATCCATCTTCCAATGCATGATATCTCATCATTTTTAGTCTAGCAATCATAGCACACAATACTTAGTGGAGTTCAACAGATTATAGGCATACACAACCATTGTTCACAATACATAGTGGAGTTCATATGCATACTTCATCCTTTTCTCACAAAAGGATGAATAGCATAACTACTAGATACATACACAGCCAGAGTTCACAATTAGTACAACCATACACTACACAACCATAATTCTAAGTTACTAGGTCATTACACAACCATCCTTCCCAAAAGGTCAGCAATGCCCACTAATCTCATATTCATCTTGTTCAGTTCTCTAAGATGGACTGGATCCCCTTGATCATCTGCTTGAGCTTCTCCTCTCCCTTCATGAGCTCAGCAATCTGAAGCTCTAGCTGGCCCTTCTCTTCACTATGCTTTTCATTTCCCTTAAGCAGATCAGCAACCTGAAGCTTCAACTCTATCTTCTCCTGGGTGAGCTTCTCCTCAGACTTTGTGAGCTCTGCATTCTGAGACTCCAATTTCATCCTACCTTCACTCAGCAATTCCTTCTCTTTCATATTCTTCAACTTCATGTTCTGGATGACAGTTGCTTGAGCACTTGTCAGGTTAACCAGGAGTTCACACTTCTGATTAAGCTTCTGGGTCTCTGCATCTTTCTTTGCCATCTCTGCCTTCATATCAGCCACCAGTTCACTTCTGCATTGCTGCTGATATGTAAGGTTAGACTGGAGATAACTGAAATCCAGCACCCTTTCCTCCTGGAAGTTCATAAGTTCCTGCACATCTTGGACTAACTTGTCATAGTTGGCCTCCAGCTTGTTCTTCTCTTCTGTCAGATGGTGAATAGCTAAAGCACTTTCAAGATTATCATTCACCCTAGCACTCTTGCTATCTTCAACCATTGCCCACAGCTTCAACAATGCATTCTGCATTGTTGGGGGCCACTGGTGATCAACCCATTCAACAAACCCACAATTATGACCTTCCTGCAAAAAGAGCAAGAAGAGCAAGTGAGTTCATACCCCAGGTAAATAGAGAAGAAGAGCAAGAGCACTGCAAATTAACAGCAACCTAGCTACATTGGTAATAAGAAATGCATCAATTATTTTAAACCATAGTTTACTTTAAAGCATAGTTTGGAAACAGTACCCTAGCTACATTGGTAATTGTATCTACCCACAAAATAACAGCATGTGCATCCCAAAATTACAGCACCATTCAGCTACAGATTTTAACTACATTTTGGTACTCAACTACAAAACAAGACGAAGCTCCAACTGCAAAATTGTTCAACTGCAAAGGCATATGCACTACATAGTCCATGTTCATCATTCAACACTATATTGGTAATCAGCTCAAACTGCAAAAGCATATGCACTACATTTTAACTACTCAAGCTAAATTGTTCATCATTCAACACTATGTTGGTAATCAACTCCAACTGCAAAAGCATATGCACTACATGGTGTCAAGCAAAATATCTAGCATCAGAACAAGAGCATATACACTACAAAATAAAACTACCATTGAAGTAATTTTTTTGCATCACTACAAGAGCATATGCACTACATAGTGTCAAGCCAACATTGGATGATCCATAAATAAACAAGTCTGTACCAATGCAAAATAACTCTCAATTCAACTACAAGAGCATATGCAAAACCAGGTTAACTGACATTAAACTACATAAGCTACTGGAGTAGCTAATGTGAATAATCAGCCCTAACAAACCGACTGTAAAGATCAACCAAAACAACTATGCCCTTGTACTGATGTTAAATATGCCACTGTCAAACTAACAAAATTATGACACTATCAACCTAAAAAAAATATCCAACTATCAACCTACAATTCATACCGGCTCTGCACATGCTAAAAACCTCATGCCTGTGTCTGTTCCTTCAAAGGCAACAAGCCTCTCAGATGCCTTGCCGTGCTTCTCACCGAAGACCATCAGATCCAGCTCAAGCCCCTTGTAATCGGGATCTTCAAGGCTGAAAGGGACCTGCAGAGCTCGTACAAACACAATGCCCTAATCAAAACCCAGCTAAATCACCCAAATCAAAAACCCCCAATTCTGAAACCCTAACCCTAAACCTAGCTCAAGTGAACTGACCTGGTTAAGCCCCTCGGTGGAGGAGGAGGAGGGCATGTACTGGAGGCTCGACTGGTCGTCGCTGCTTTCGTCCTCGAAAACCATGGCAGTGGTGCCACCGTGCTGCGGGCGGCGGTCGGGAACGCGGGCGGCGGCGAGGGAGCAAACGAGCTAGGAGGAAGAATGGTGGGGTGGGGGAGGACGGGGTTCGACCAGGCTAAGAGCGACCGAGCCGGACTCGTCCTCGTCAGCGCGCGGGCACACGCCGATTGGCCACCATGGCACCTGACAGGTGGGTCCAACCGATCAGTTTCGGTGTCAATACGTCCAAACGCAACGTTTAGCTTTATTTGCAACGGCCCGCCCCAAAGTTGGTACTGACATGCGAAAATTAGCAAAGTTGGTACCAATCTGCACGTGATGCCCTAATTGTGATACTTCCGTGCAATTAACTCGTCAAGTTCAGATCCAAACCTTCCAATCCAATTATCCAAAACGTGATCGCTGTAGCAGCACAGCGGTTCCACACAGAAATTAAGTTCAAATTATACCCCTCGCATCACGCAGATCTTCTCAAGCATCAGGGTGATGAGTGGGCGCGTTGGTCCGGATGAACGCCCTGATCTCCTCCACGAGCTTGCCGGAGTCGGGGAGCTCCGGGAAGCAGTAGAAGGCGTGGATGGCGTCCGGGAACTCCAGCACCTTGGTCGCCTTCCCCTTCCGCTGCAACATGGCGCCGTACCGCCGCTGCCAGTCCTGCAGCGGGTCTAGCCCGCCGACCGCCACCATCGCCAGCGGGAACGCCTCCGCCAGCTCAGGCTCCGGGCCCGCCTCGCCCGTCACGTGCGCCGCCGGGTGGTTCCGGTCCGCCCTCTCCGGCAGGAACGCCCTCCACGCCCAGTCTGAGCGCCGCATGTTCACCACCGGCGCCACGCCCTCCAGCCTCAGCTCCGCCTCGGTGCGCTCCTCGCCGCCGAAGTACGGCTGCAGCAGGATGATGCCGGCGAGGCGGACGGGGCTGTCAGGGGGAGGCGCGTCCGTCCACCGCTGGGCGACGTGGTGGACGATGTTGCCCCCCGCGCTGTCCCCGCCGAGGAAGCAGCGGGAGAGGTCGACCAGGACGGAGACGTCCGCGGGGAGGCCGGTGGCGCCGAGGTAGCGGAGCACGTCCATGCAGTCGTCGTAGGCGGCTGGGTAGCGGTGCTCGGGCGCGAGGCGGTAGTTGACGGAGACGACCACGGCGCCCAGCTGGCGACAGAAGCGGCGGCACATGCCGTCGATGGGCGTGGAGGCGGCGGAGAGCAGCGTGAAGCCGCCGCCGTGGAAGTAGACGAGGACGGGGAGCGGGGCCGGCCCGGCCGCCTCCGCCGCAGGGGAGTAGACGCGCGCCCAGAGGTTTCTGGAGGCGTCGACGGTGACGTCGGCGGAGCGGACGCCGTGCGCGTCCGGGCGGGATCTCGCGGGCGACTGCCGGTCGCCGAAGGAGAAGAGGAAGCGGTTTACGGTCCCGTCGCGGCGCTGCGCGATGTCGTTGGCGGTGACGAGCGCGAACAGCTGGAGCCTCACCGACCACGGCAGCGCCGGCGGCGCGGGCCGCGCGCTCTTGCCGCCGGCGCCCGTTTCTTGGTTCTTCGTCGTGGCCTCCATGTCTCACTCCTCCCGTGTTGAATTGTGTAGTAGCCTAGCGACTGCGAGTGGCCGAGTACTCCCGTTTTTTTTTTTTGAACAGAAGGATTTTATTAATAAGGCGTTAAGCACACTTTACAAATAGCAGCTTGAGTAGCTGAGCACTCATTGCTAATAGCACATTACAGGTAGGACATTGTTCCAGATTAGTACCTAAACCTTGATCTGAATGAAGGCAAGTAGAGCTAAAAGGTTTATCTTGCACTTTGACAGCAAGTCTAGCCTGATGGTGTGCCTTGAAGTTCAGGCTCCTGTGCACCTTGACTATTCTGCATGGATGAAATGAAGGCTTGGTCTGGATAGCAGCTAAGATTGGCCGGATAGCCCACGGACCTGCTTTAGTAACATCGGGTTCCACAACAGCTGAGGCAAGCACGGCAGAGTCTGTCAAAAACTTCAGGTCCTGCACATGTAGTTGAGCTGCAATCTTCACCGCCAAAAGCAGTCCGTAAGCTTCTGCCTGCAGAGCTGATTCTACTGGTGGCGACACAGCAGAGATGTATAGATGGCCGATGTGTTGCCCGTTGAATTGTAGAAAAACACCTATGCCTGCCATTGCTGCAGCTTGTCCTGGCTCCAACGACCAAGCCGCATCTGAGTATATTTGTGTACCTGAAAAATCTATTGTAGTCTGAGAAGTAACAACACTAGGGAGATTTAGCTGTTCTGGTTGACTCTGATCTCCCTTCCAAGGCGAATCCTGAACCTGTAACTCCTTCATCAGTGAAGTGTCCTGCATAATAGCATTGTATACAACAAAAACTTGCTCTGGCTTAATGTTCTTGCGATTGAATAAATAGTCATTTCTCACTTTCCATAAACACCAGAGAAAAGTATAGAGATTAATATTTGAGATGTGAGGGTGATTGGAGGAAAGCAAATACTGTATCATATCGGGTATAGTGTGATGGGTGGCAGCTAACAATTCAGTTTTGATGTACCAAGGATGCGAAAACCAAACCGCTTTGGAGAAGTGACATAAGAACAACATGTGCATTTCATCTTCTTCCACACCACACCTGGAGCACTCAGATTTTATATGTTTGGAATACTTGCCTGCTCTTTTCCCAGTAGCTAGGGCTCGCCGAAGTAGTCTTCAAGCAAAAGTTTGAACACTGGGTAACATCAATTTTTCTGCCCAAACCTGATTGAGAAGAGAAATTACCTGTTGTGACACTGGCTTGGGTCTCTGATTAATAGGGAGCTCAAGATTTTTGTAACAATGCTTGTAGGCACTTTTGGTTGAGAATTCACCTGCAGGAGTTAGCTTCCATACAAGCAAATCATGGCCTGGAGAATCAACTATAGGGGTTTGCAAGATGGCAGCCGCAATTTCAGGGGTAAACAGGGTATTAACTAGCTGGCTGTTCCATACCTTTTGATTGTTGGACCACAGATCTTTTACCACTGCTGGGTAGGAGTAAGGTGGTTGTTGAATATTCAAATTTTCATAGATATCTTGCCATTTAGAGAACCATGGAGAGCTCCAAATGGAGGAACTTCCATCCACAAGTTGATAAAAAGATGCAGAGCTCAGGAGATGTCTTACCTTGAGTATGGCTGTCCAGAAGGCTGACTTGGGCAGATTGGCTTTTGTTCTCCAAAATGAGGTATTTGCATGGTACTTTGCCTTGAGGATAAGAGCCAAATTACTGTTAGGTTCCTTAGAAATTCTCCAAGCTGCAGAAAGAATTAAACTCTGATTGATAGCTTGTAGATTCCTAATTCCCAGGCCTCCTATCTTCTTTTCTGTGCATATGTCTGCCCAGGCTCTCAAACATAGGGCCCTTGTAGTAGAGTCATCCTTAACACCTGTCCACCAGAAATTCCTGATGATAGATATGAGCCTAGCAAGAAATTTCTTAGAAAACAAAATGTTGGACATGTAGTAGACAGGAATTGAAGAGAACACAGATTTGATCAAGGTCAGTCTAGCTGCATGTGAAAGCTTATTAGCTTTGTAAGTAGAGAGCTTAGACTTAAATTTGTCGTACACAAAAGTATAAGCTCTAGCTCTATCCTTAGCCGGAAGAATAATAGGATGACCCAAGTGGGTGAAGGAGTTATCCATATGTGGCACTGGAAATAAGTTCCTGATATCCTGTTTTTCCTGCAAAGAAACGTTTATACTGAACATAATGGCTGATTTATTCCAGTTGGGGAGCTGCCCTGAAAGGTGGCAAAATTGCTGTAAAATTTGGGAAATAGTCTGGACTTCCTGCATATTAGCTTTTCCACATATCAACAAGTCGTCAGCAAACATTAATGAGTGGATAGGAGGGCAGTTTGGACCTAAAGATATACCTGAAAGCTGATTGGCTTGTAGTGCATCTTGTAGGGCCATTGAGAGTTCATTAACAGCAAGGACAAAAAGAGACGGGGACAAAGGACATCCCTGTCTTATACCTCCGGAACTCTTAAATTTACCAAAAGGCTGCCCATTGATAATAACTGAAAAAGTAGAAGTAGCTATGCAAGCGTGGATCAACTTAATGAAATGGGTATTTAAACCTTTACGAGCTAAAGCAGCAGCAATACAGACCATTCAAGTCTATCAAAAGCTTTAGCAAGAGAGTACTCCCGTTTATTTGGATGCATCTCACAGGAGGAATGCCTTGCAAGCAATAATATTTTTTTTAGAACGATAGCAGGAGAGCTTCTATATTCATTGATCAGAAGGAAATGGTACAAGAGACCGCTCGGTTAATTGAAGGAAAACCGGGCTAAAACCCTAACAAACGGGCAAAACACTAGCTAAACTAGGTCAACAGCACCGCAAGTCGCAGCCACCGGCCAGCTACAAGCTACTCCCCTGACAACCACACAAACCCAAGCTCCACCTAAAGCCACGCACACCCTCGAAGGCCGTCGTTGAGATCTCCAAAGTGACGCCTCCAAGGAGGAAGCAATGTCGCAGACACCGCCGTCACCCGATCCGGCATAGCCAAATCTTAGGTTTTCACCCGGAGACTACTAGACATGAGATGTCGAGGTACAGCAAGATCCACGACAGCCCTTCAAGAAGGAGAACTACATCCACGGACGCCGTTGCCGCCAGCATCGACAATGTCAATGCAAGATTTTCATCCGGGGCCGAGCCTACCACCAGACCATCTCAACCTCCGAGGTCACCCCAAATGCCACCGAGCAAAAACGAGGTCGAACACACATCATCGAGACCAATCTGAACGCAGGAGTCGGGTAGATGCCACGCCAACTGGCAGTCCGCACCGCCGCGCGCAGGAACTAGCTGGGACCTCGCCGGATCTGACCGACCCGCGCCGCCGCACGCAGGCACTGGGCGGAAAACGTCTGCACCGCCGCGCGCTGGATCTGGCCGTGACCGCACCGAAATCTGACTGGCCCACGCCGCCGCTCGCCGGAACTGGGCAGGAACGCACCAGAGCTAGCAGGTCCGCATCGCCGCGCTCAAGATCGGTCCGGGGATGCGCTGAATCAGACTAGCCCGCGCCACCGTGCGCGGGATCTGGGAGGAACCTCGCAAGGGAGGCCCCGCCCGCACCTCCTCCAGTCGCGAGCTTGCAAGGGTAGCACCAGCCAAAGAGGGGAGCACCACCGAGCCCAAACCAAATCAGGGAGAGAGCACCGCCTGGTCCACCGCGCGCCTCCGCCATTGCCAGCTTCCCGCGGCGCACCGCCCAGGGCCACCGCGTCGCCCAAGGCTACCTCGCGAGCCTGCGAGCCCCCACGCCGCCTTGACCCCACGCCGCCGCGGCCAGCCTCCCGCCCCGCGCCGCCGCCGCCAGCCTCCAGCCGCGCGTCGCCCAGGGTTAACTCGCGCGCACGCGAGCCCCCGCGCCGCCTTGGCCCCTGCGCCGTCCATGGCCGCCACCGCGCCAAACTTGCAGCCGAAAAAACGGAAGCGCCCCGCCGCCACCTTCATCGGAGCCGGCGCGGGCTTCGCCGGCCGCTCCTCCGGTGGCGGCGAGCCGAGGGGAGGGTGGAAAGGAGGGAGGCGGCGCTCGATCTAGGGTTTTCCCCGTGTCGCCAGGGAGGGCGACACGGGGAGATAATTACACCTACGGTCCTCGTACTCTCTGGCATGTAACACGACGGTCCCGGGACTCGCGGAATGCTCCACTACGGTCCTCAAATACGAGGATACGCTCCAATACGGTCCTGGCTACGCCCAGCCAGGTGCCACGTCAGTGTACAGTAGATGTGCGGGCCCCCCATGTCAGCATATGAGAGAAGAAAACAAGGAAAAATAAAATGCTAGGCCGTGGTTCGAACCTGAGACCTAAGGAAAAGCGAACAGACGAGCTATCCACTAGGCAACCTATCCGTCGTGGTCATAAATCAGCTAGAAAGCTATATAGAGTAGTTTTTTTTTTTTTGAGCAGCGCTATATAGAGTAGTTGCACATATAGCTTTCAGCTGCGCACATAACTGACCCGGCCCAGTAGCGTAGCGTATCTCTTCTTCTTTTTCCTCGAATCTTAAAGCGATTTTCCTGTACGTTGCCTACCGGTTTCCTTTTTATTTTTACCCAGGTTTATGTTTAATTTTCCCATTTAAAAAATATAATCATTATTAATATACAATTTTTGTGCATTTTAAATCTTTAATTTATTTTCATATAATTGGTCCAGCCCAGTAGCGTACCGTACCTCTTTTTTTAATCTTCAAGCGATTTTCCTGATGCGTATTCTATCCTTTTTTTTACCAAGTTCATGTTTATTTTATTTTATTTCTATTTTTAAATTTCATTTTTTCCATATAAAAGAATACAGTTATTGTGTATTTTAAATATTTATTCTATTTTCATTAATTTGTGCCTTGAAGATGTAAACATGAACTTTTTCCAAAATTTATGTGGATTTAAAAAAATGTAAGAAAAATGTATGTATCTTCATTTAGGACCACAAGCACGCGCAATTATTGTGTATCTTCATTGTATATTTAAAATACACAAATATTTAAAAAATTGACAACGTGTATTTCTGAATTATGTTCAGCGTGGTGTTACAAAAAAGGTTATATTTTTGCCCAACTACCGGTTTTTATATTAAAGTAAATTTTCAAAAAAAAAAATGTTTACCTCTTCAAGTTACTCAATAATGAAAACACAATTAATATTAAAATACACAATAATTGTGTATTTGTAATTATTGTAAATTTTTCTTACATTTCTTTTTTTAACTCTAAAAGATAAAAAGAAAATCAGTCATTGGGCATATAATAGGGCAAAATGATAACCATTTTCTAAAACCATGCTGAACATTATTCAAAATACACTTTGTCAATTTTTAAAATAATTATGTATTTTAATACAATGACGATACAAAATGCATGTTTGTGGTCATGAATGAAGATACATAAATTTTCTTTTATTTAAGTCCATATAAGTTTTAGAAAAAGTTAATGTTTACCTCTTCAAGGTACACAATAATGAATATAGAGTAAAGATTTAAAATACACAATAATTGTATATTTATAATTATTGTATTTTTATATGGGGAAAATAAACATAAACCTGGGGGAAAATAAAATGAAAACCGGTAGGAAATGCACAGGAAAATCGCCTGAAGATTCGAGAAAAAGAAGAAGAGATACGCTACTGGGCCGGCCCTGTTATAAGCGAATGATATGTGCAGTTGCTCCAATAGGTTTCTTGCTGGCAGTTACACACCATTGACATGTCGGCCTGGTGGCTAGCTCGGCTGCCCTCTTACCCAGAGATCTCAGGTTCGATCCTCGGCCTAGCATTTTATTTTTCCTTGTTCCTCTCTCTCCTATGCTGACATGAGGGCCCCACACATCTACTGTACACTGACGTGGCACGTGGCTGGGCGTAGCCAGGACCGTATTGGAGCGTATCCTCGTATTTGAGGACCGTAGTGGAGCATTCCGCGAGTCCCGGGACCGTCCTGTTACATGCCGGAGAGTACGAGGACCGTGGGTGTAATTATCTCCGACACAGGGGACGGGAAAGTCCAACTACTTGCAAGCAATAATAATTGGTTGTCAAACAGGCAGTCGAGACTGACAGAAGCAGTGCATGGCACATGAGAGAACGGAGAAATTATTTGTTTGAAAGTGACACGCAGTCTGATCTTGCACTTGTACGGTAGCCCACGCTAGTAGGAGTACTATACTCTCCATGTTTTCTCTTACCGAAATCGAGATACGGTGGATCAAAAGATATTCAAGAATAAAGCTTTTTAATAAAAATACTATTTGTGTACAGTACTCAAGATCATGTTCCCACCTTCCTCCTGGGGAAAAAAATTGGGTGGAGACGGGGTGCAAACCCGTGCCTGTGCAGCCCCGCCGCGGATGGCCGACGCGTGGACAAAGGCGTGATCGGACGCCTGCTTGCTCTCGGCTCCTCCTGGCCCGCGTCGCTCGGCTCAGTCAGCTCGCGTGCGAGGCTCGCCACGGAACGCATCAGGGAGTCGGCTCCAGGCGCGCTGCTGTCCGTCTCGTGGCTCCAGGTCTTCGTCGCGGCCGCCGCCGCGCCGCCGCAGCCGCCGCAGCCGTCGTGGAGGACGCCGCAGCCGCCGCCGCCAATGATATTGCCTCTCGATGCTGTCGCGTTCCTCTCTGTATTCCTCGTGATCCCACCATCGTCTCTCTCTTGTTCACCCGATTTGGTTCAGAATGCTTTATTCAGAGATTTAACTTGGCAGTCTTGATCCTGTACATTAATGCTAGTTTGTTCAGAACACTTCATATATGACATATGGTGAGCTATTGCAGGATGCAACAACTACTGTGGTCTGTACTGATACGAATGCAAACGTCTGGCATTTTGCCTTCAGATATTGTAAGCAATCTTAGGTGCAGACTGAAGTTGGAGATCTTTGTTGATGGATTTTGCCTTCAGATATTCTATGTTTGCTGACAAATTACAAGATTCAAAATCTTATGACGAAAATAATGATGATTTTCTAGTGTAAATTGTTCAGAATGATATAATCCTGTAGATATTACAAAGCAAGGTTCCATATTTTCATGACACTCCATCAGAATGATATAGCAAATTGTTCTCGAAAGCATAAGAAAAATTGTCAAACTGAGACCATGTCACACCCACATGTTAAAACAGAAAACATGTTACAGGTCCAGAACTGCTATTTATCGAAATGTAACTTTCTAACGGACGAGGACAATGTGGCTTCTTGTTGAACTCCATGTAGAAGACTTGTAAATCCACCTTGGACGAAAGGAGCAGGCATGGTCGAAGGCTGCCCGTACACATCTGTTGAGAATGTTAGCATGGATGCATTAACATATCCGCCTTCAATCAACAGAGAAGCCATGGTCGAGGGCTGACCATACACATCACTTGAGAATGTTGGCATTGAGTCATTTGCAAAGTTTGTCATAGCGTCGATGCTGCTAGCATTAATGTCCTACATCATGGAAGATGAAATAGTTTAAAACATGTGATTAAGTACAGTATGAAAGGAAAATAATGAGTACAAGCCATGTCTTACGATCAATTCATTTGGATCATTGTGTTCCGCTCTATTTTCTGTTGCATTATTTGGATCTTCTCCTATAGTCAGACATAAAACCAAAAAAAATGAGTATAGAAACATATACTGGATAATAGCTTTGCTAGATTGGCTACAATCGATCAATACCTTTCTTTTTAGGATTTTTCTTTTTCTTTCCCTTCTTCTTTTCAAAGGAGATTTTTGATCGTTTACTCTTGGCACCTTTTACCACCGGAGGAACTCTAAATGATACAATACCTTTTAATGTGTCTGCAACACACTCAGTTGAAACTAGAGGAACCTCATTCAATTTTTCTTTCATCTTGCTAAGAGAATTATCTGCTTCCATGTCCAACTTATCGATGGCTTTCTCCAAATCATCAAGAAGCTCTTTCACTGTCGAACATTTCAATGCAACAGATGTTGCCTTCCGTGAGATACGGGCTGCTTGTGTTTTCAAATTTTCAGTATCAGTTCCTTGCTTCTCAATGTAGAAGCCTCTCTTTGCATATTTTGTCCATCTGTGTAGTATATATTGCGATGGCAAAATGAAGACATCATTCGTGCTGAAGACTTTGAGAGCATGCTTGCACAACAAACCTATTAGATATGCATTTCATATTTTATCAGTTTGTATTAAAAAACATACTGCAATAAAAAATGTGTACACATACCTATGGATTCAAACTTTCTGCAACAACATGTAATAGTCATATCCGTACTGTTGAATACGACTGTTGCTCCATGCTCGCTGTGCATATGTGTAACCATATATGTGAAGATTGGCCCTTCATTTGCTAGCAGTTTACAAGAGAATGTAAATTGCATTTTAAATTCTTTCTCAAACTCGGAATACATCCTACTTGTATACGATTCAGCCGCGGTCTTCAACAATGGTAAACTGCTATAAGTAACCGGGTTCTTTCGACGCGAACTAAAATCTTCATCAACCTCATTCTCACGAAGGCTTGCAGAAACCTTCTCACACTCTACAAGGAGTTCGGAAAGACCAAGTTTCCTACGGAATCTTTTCTTGAAGACATTATCATTCCTTCGCTCCTTTGAGTCGAGTTCATATCAGCTGTAAATGAGTCACGATAAATTGCAGCCCACTTTCCCCTCAATTCATACAGTTTTGCCATCCATTCGTTCTCCTCAAGGTTATACTCCTGCAACAATTCTTGCCACTTCCTGTTGAAGATACATTCAGATCTGTCTTCATAGACACATCTCTTAAAATCCGGTAGAAACTTCTCAGGATGCTTATGAATTACATGCCCGAGATGTTTAGCAGCATTAAGATAGATGTGCCACAAGCAAAGACGATGGCTTGTATTTGGGAATACATAAGCAATTGCTCCGTCCATGGCCTTGTCTTGATCAGTGAAAATTGTGCTTGGATGCTTACCTGACATTGCCATGAGAAATGTCTCAAATAGCCAAACAAATGAATCAATGGACTCATTAAATATCAGTGCAGCCCCAAATATTACTGTCTGCTTGTGATGATTGGCACCAAGGATTGGAGCGAAAGGCAATTCAAACTTATTGGTATTAAACGTGGTGTCAAATGATACGGCATCACCAAAGCATGCGTAGTCCATAATGGATTGACCATCTGCCCAAAAAAAATTAGCTATCTGACCATCCTTCTCATCTACTTGAATCGCATAAAAAAATGTTGGATCCTCCCTCTGCTTATTCTTCAAGTATTCTAACAGTGTTTTCGCATCATTGGATTCTAAATACTTCTTCCTTTCCTTACCAATCTCATTATTGCAATCCGTTTTTGAGAATGGAACTTTGTCGACTCCTCCGTAGAACGCTACCATGAAATCATACACCTGAGATGGCTTCATCCCGGCTTCACGTATCTGGCCAATTAGCGCTCGGTCCACTTCTACAACACGTCGTTGGGACCTAAGCTTGTGCAACTTATTGGGACTAGCAAGATAATGATTGTGATCGGTTACAACCTTTTGCACTGTCCAAATCCCCTCTCTACTGACACTGAATTGAACACGAGCCTCACAACCTGTTCTTGTAGTGGCCTTTGATGACTCGGTTTCTCGTTCTCCCTGATTACTGCAAACTATATATTTCTGATATATAGTTCGATCTTGGCGGCGCTTTGTCTGGCTCCTTCTGATACTAAACCCAATGTTGCCGGCATACGTGTTGTACATGTCATATGCTTTCTGCTCTGAATCGAATGACATTCCAACTTTGGGGATGATCGAAGCTTGCCCAACTTTTTCAACCAGCTGCAGTAAAAAGAGTTGAGAATATATTGCAGTAAAAAGAGTTGAAATATAAAACATGTTCTTTTGACGGAACATTAATTTTACATTCTATTGTCATTAAGGAGTGCGTTCATTGGAACAAGCTACTGTAGTAAACGAGCCTAATAACTAGAAATCTATTAATGTGTTATACTCAAATCATTTATTACAGAGATTTTTTTTATGTTGCTTCATGACCTAGCTTCTGGCATTGACAACGTACTACAGACATGCATGCTGATAGTGTTCTAAGGGGCAACTGGAGAACAAGGCAACAATCGTACCACATCATCCTCCTGGCCTTTTTCTCCATTCATGGCGGCTGTGTCCCATTCCAAGCCTCCGGGTATGTGCGGTGGCGGAAAGTCCACGGTGCATGCCGCCGATTGGTACGCGGTGGAGCAGCAACCGTCCTCATCAGTGTGATTTACATGATCCAGGCCGACGACAGTCCCGGCCTCCGGCGTGGCGACTCCCGTACTTCCCGACGGAGGTGGCACATCAGGCACCGGGAGCACGCCCCGTGGCGGATGGGGCGGTGCGGCCATCGTTGTCGCTCCGCTCGTTGCCGTGAGCGCCAAACAAGAGAACCCACGGCCAGCAGTCCGATCGTGTGGAGAAGAGGGCTTTGGTCGCTCGGCCATGGACCGAGCGAGGCGCCGCTGTGTACGTGGGAGGCGGCGGCGGCGGAGATCAGATGCGTTTCTCGTGGGAGCCAATATACATGCCAGTTTATGTCTTCGATCGTGGTGGTCCTGGTGGAGCTGAGCCGGCTGTGCTTTCTTTGGCTCGTTTTCTGGCTTCACACAGGGAGACAGCTTGATTCTATTTCCTTCGTGCGATGGATTGGGAGGATAGATGAACGCTGATTAAAGCGGGTACGTAGAAGATGAAGTCTGCACCCCGTCTCCACCCAATTTTTTCCCCCTCCTGGACCCAAGCTCGCTAGATCCAGCTACCCACGCCTATTATGCCTACTAGTGGCTGGGGGCGCGCCTCGTCTGCGTTATTTGGCGTACTAATCTAGCTTTTTTTTGGAAAAGGAGGTTAAAACCCTCGCCTCTGCATCAATCGATGTATACAACCATCTTTATTAATTATTCAATAAAGGTCTGACAAGAACATATATCAAGCCACCCGAAGCCACCACTCACACCTACAAACTCGATAATGTGGAGTGCTCTCACTCCCCATATCTAAAACCGGTGTCGTCGCCGATCCATCCACATAACGTATCGGAACCTACAACCGGTGCAGCAAACCTACAGCGTGCACCACATGCACACGTTTTAGAGGCCGCCATCATCCTCGAACCGCTGACCCATCTTCAGGAAAGAGATCCGCATCATCCTTGCAAGTCCGTCCATCCGTCGACGCCACCACGACGCCCAACGGCACCACCTCCCTGCGCGCAAACTGCTGGGCACGTCACGGTCACCGCCGGTACACCGCAGCACCATACCGCCAAGTATCACCAGCCGACATAGCTTGAAGTCTCTGGAAGATTTGTCGTGCGTAGCACCTGCCGAACAGGCATGACACAGCGTAGCACTTGTCGGTCAGGCATGACTTGACATCTCCACCGAAGCTCGTGCAAGACGAAGCCGCTTCACCTCCTGCCTCTGTCCTCGGGCGCTGCTCCACAAATGATGCTCCCAAGAGAGAAACGACACCGCAGTGCCGTCATCGTCCGATCTGGAAGACCAGATTCTAGGGTTTCCCCCGGAGCAGCACGAGTGGGTCAACAGTAGTTACACGACGATGCCTTCATCAAGGTAACGACGTAGAACGCCGCCATCGCTCGCCGACGGCTCGGTTTTCAGCGGCAACTATGGCTCCCCGACTCGCAGCCGGGACTAGATGACAGATCTCGAGATCCGACCACCCAGCCGCAGGCCGACCACCTCCGACGGAGGCAACTATGGCTCCCCGACTCGCAGCCGGGACTAGATGACAGATCTCGAGATCCGACCACCCAGCCGCAGGCCGACCACCTCCGACGGAGGAGATGACCACCACCGCCGGCTGCACCGGGCAGATCAGATCTGACCGGAGGCGCCGCCGACGTGTCCACCAGGCCCTCCACGCCGCCGCGGCCGCCGATCCGAAGCCAGATGGTGCGCCGCCGCAACATAGCCAGTCGGAGCCGTCGACCGCAGCCACCGACGCCGCCCGAACCACGCCGCCGCGCCGCAAAGACTGGATCGGCCACGCCTCCACACGTTTAGGGGCCCCGCACCACCCCTAAGACGCGGGAGAGAGGGAGTCCCCCGCCACCGCCGGGCGTCCCCCGGTGGCGGCGGAGGGAGGGAAGGAGGGAGTTCGCGGCCCCGGCGGCTAGGGTTTGGTCGCCGCCCGAGTCGCCCTAGCGGGGACGACGCGGGGGCTGGCCAATAATCTAGCTGCTGGAGTTTAAAACGTGTCTATGCAGCCTATGCAGGCCAGATGATTGCCAGATGATTAAAAAAAGCACACTTAACAGAAATACATCATTAGTGTTAACTGATATAGCATAGCAAGCCCAGGAGGTCTATATGAACAGGTAGGTCACAGTCTTACAAGGTGGATGCTAGAGCACAGCAATTGATTGAAATCAAAGCCTAAGATGCTCCAAAAGGAGAGGCAGAGTTCATCGCATCATCATAACGCAGGAATATCAAGTCTTAGATAAGCTAAAGACGATAGATGGATCATATGCATACGCGATAGACAGCAGAGGCATCATTGCGTCTAGAGGCGATGGACAATGAGCGAAAGGCAGTGCCCTTCCTTGCGCTTGAATGGAAGGCGCAGATGTCACCCTCATGGATGTTGGCGTGATGGCGAAAGCATGAACAGTTCATCGTGATGGTAGCCCTCGTCGATTCCAAGGATGAATCGGGTGTCGCCGGTCACTGTGCCGTCTGCGAACTTGAGTGAGAGGGTGTTATCATCTTCATGAATGTACTTCTGGAGCTTGTCCTCTGTGTGTATTCCACCTGAAAGTACAATGAAGACAAAGAAAAGCAGCTAGTTCATGGCAAGACTTCTTCTCAAAGATTATACTTGTACTAACAGGAAGATATAAGAACTGTGTAATATGTGCTCAGTTAGTACACATAGCTAAAACTTTGCAACAACAAAAAAGACTACACCTCCAGAGGACCCAAATTTATGAATGCTCAAGTAAAATGGCTGATGAAAGAGAAAACAGAAGTCAATATTTCTGGTCTCCAATTCACAATTTTGAGTTTAGACAACCTAGTGTATGAGCAGAGAACAAACAAATGAAAATATCTTGTACCAAAGTTCATAGAGTAAGCAAAATAACAACAGCGCAGGTCATTTAGTAAGCTAGAAAAGATGAAGTAAAAAACTTCCAAAGTGGCGGGAGAAAAATAACAACAGCCCAGGTCTTGATCTATTTTGGTATAGAGTGAGAAAGGGAACATAATTGGTTTTTGTAAGATGACTAAACTGCTGACTATTAAGTAGTATGAACAGAACAGGATTTTTTTATATCTTAAGCATAGATAGCACAATAGCATGAATAAGAAAAGCTCTAAGCCAACCTTCGTTTGTATCATCACAAACTTGCAGCTCTTAAGGTAATTAAAATGCATAAGAAAACACCATTGTATATTCTGTAAAATGGCCAGTGAAGGACATCAAAAGAGTGAAGCAGTAAAGGAAGATGAATAGCTAAAAATAGATGTGCGGGTAATCGAATGGTCGAGCACAAGAGATTATAGAATTCTAAGAGAAACAAGTAATATTGCAAAAGAGAGTTGAATGAATCTCATTGAGTATAACAAAGTATTAGAGTGAGAAAGAATGCCGACGAAAGAAAATTGGGCTTACAGATAGACATAGCAAAGCAAATTTGTCATTTTCACATACAATGTGGGCATGGCACTAAAGCATCAGTAGTGGTGTTCAAAAGATAAAGTTAAAAGCACAGATACTCAGTGAGAATCAATCAACATGTTTTCTGTTAAAATCAATAAAAAGTGGGAGTCTATAGTATGGAGATACAACTTGCTACATCATGATGTTAGTAAACATTGAATAGGCTATGCATTTGAGTATACCATGCCCTGGCCTGGTTTGGCAAACGTCTTGTTGATGGTGCAGACATAGTAGTCGATCTTTGGCTCTTTGTGCCCAAACATTGCGAAGAGCTTATCCACATGGCGTTCGTAGAGCTTCACTTCATTGCCCCAGAAGCAATGTTCCTCCAGCTCGCCAAAGTACTTGACACCACCAAGCGTGCCTGCATTTGTTTTGTGTTTTATGTTAGCTGCAGTTCCAATAAAAGGTAGGAATTGTTTTGGAGAAGACTCTGTATGTAGTTACCACCAATGATGTAGTTGCAGGGCTCATCTTCGATCTGCTGTTCCCGTGAGTAATAAATGCGAAAAAACTGAAGTAAGGTAAAATGAAAAGAATTAGAGGAGAGTAGCAGCTAAAAAGAAGCCTTTTTCATTTAGTTGGTAGTATATCAGGAACTTATGGAAATAGAGAATTAGCACAGGGTGTATCCATATGGGAGACATTGAAAGTAAGATGTGCAGGCTGACTATTGGTCATAGTCATCACATTGGAACAAAGCTAGCATGATCTACTCTAAGTCTTTCACCATCACTGTGTAGTGTATAAAATAAGTAAACGTGAAACTGAAAATATTCAAATGAATACCATTTACAGAGTTGACTATAGAGAAATGAAGCTCACTTTGAAAGAACAGTCATGGCTGATCATTGTAGAAATAATGACAAAACATGAATAAACGCATAATATTAGCTCTCATTTCTTGTGATAAAAAAAAAAAAACGTTCCCCGATTTTGGTGCATTACATCACTAACTTTCATTATTTTAACCTCAAACTAATAATTGGAAGTAGGATAAAATGGAAAGAAATAAAGGAGAGCAGCAGATCAAAAGAACAGTTTTTAATGGAGGTGGTACTATATCAACAAGTCAAATGGAGATAGAGATTTAGCAGGAAGTTAAATGGAAATAAAGAGTTAGCAGAGGGTGTATCCTTATGAGCAAAGATTGGAAAAAAGAGACAGAAAGCTGTAAACAGAGACAATTTATCACGCTCCAGTAGCAAGTAATAATCTGGTGCCAATAATATGTTTCTTTGGTGTCTCAGGCATCTAGTAAAGTTCGCAAACATATACTCCCTCCGTCCCAAAATAAGTGACTCAACTTTGAACTAAAGTTAGTACAAAGTTGAGTCACTTATTTTGGGACGGAGGGAGTATCAATCTACAAATGTACACGGAAATATTCTTGAGATTAACATCATCATTATGATATGGGTGTTTGTAGTTACAAAAGTAATCAGGAATTAAGAAAATTAAGAAGCCAATCATAGTTTTTCTGTAATACTGTTCCCACATCATATATGGATTTTCCATTCAGAAATGTGTATTTTATTGTTTGCAATGGAGATGACCATATGTTGAGTTCAATAGTGGTCGAGTTGAGTGTGTATGGAATTACATGTGTGATAATTTAGAGGAAGTGTATGAAAAGAAACAGATTTCATATGTAATTATAGACTGGATAGTGAGATTTATGAAGATAACATGATTAATTGAGCAGGTAAATAAAACAACATGGTTGACAGAAGTACAACGACAACAAACATACATGCTCTATGTTGTCGAAATAATCATGTCACCTATATCATCTCTTTGAGAAATGTGTAAGCAGGAATAAGATCTTGTAGTTAACTATTATTTTCGATGTGTCGGTAGATTACAGGGCTAATATAACCATTGGACATATCAAGAATAGAGCAGGAAATTCATAGAAGCAAGTTAGGTAGAACCCCGAGAGGCATGAATCAAATACTTTAGGCATGATGCTTACAGCTAAGGATTGGTGTAATTAATCCTGAAGCGAAGAACGAAAGCAATGATGACCAAACTAAAGTAATATAATCCATGGACTAATCCTATAGCCAGTCAGGTAAATCAGAGACTAAGTGAAACTAACGCTTAACCTAGAAGCAGCAAATACGAGCTCGGAATCCATGAGCTAGTGGATCAAAAGCAGATCTGAATGAATCGGAATCTCAATGTGCACTTTCACTGACGCTAGCAATAGAGTGTGAGGGCTGCCGCATATATGCTCTACCTCCACTGCATGAAATTTCCCCACTCCGATGGACTGGCCTCACCACGCCAAAACTATAAAAAGAGGAAGGATATATCTGTGGTGGGTAGGAGTTGAAGTTCTGTACCTCATGTATTGCGCCTCCGTGCCGTGCGGCTCGCCCTTGGTGGCCGGTAGCGAGAAGAGGGCGTTGGCGACGGCCTGCGCCAGCTCCGTGGCCTTCCGTAGGCACTCCTCCCACAGCTCCGCCCTGGAGGACACGGCGGCGGCGAGGTGGTGCGAGGGGTCGTGGTGAAGATCTGGTCGATGGTGGCGGCGCCTGCGACTGGGAGCGGGAGGAGGAAGATCGGCGCCCATGCCCTCGTCCGGTCGCCGAACCCCATCGGCCACCTCCTCGCAGCCGCCACGACCACTGCTTCGGCCGGATCGATACGCCTCCGGCCAATCCGCCTCATCACCGATCTGCTCGAAGGGGAGGGACGCCGCGTGGGCGCATCGCCGGGCTTGAGGAGAAAAGAGATTTTTTGGGAGGAGAAAAGAGAGGTTGCGTGCATCAGGAGAGGGGGTGCGTGGGGCTTGAGGCGGTTTCTCTCCTCTTTCTTCCTTCTGCACAAAGCACTAACATCCTCTCTCTCTCATGTGCCAACCGCGTAACGACACGTGAACCAATCAGCCAGAAGGAGTAACAAGACCTGTTTTTCCTTCTTTTTCTCTTTCCCGTCGGCACAGTAAAATCTGCCGACGTGGACATCGCCAGGGAGCGGCCTGCATGTCGCAATTGATGGATGTAATTATCAGCATCGCAGCTGGTCCGCCGTGCCTTCGGTGACCCTACGACGGGCCTTCAAGGTGTAGTGGATCTGTACAATGGTGTCATGTGTATACATATGTTCTTTAATAAAAAGTAGCTTGAGGCATTTATATAGATTTTTCTTCCCCAATGTAAGCTACTACCAACGGGGCTCATCAAAGAATAGAAAGTAGACTCCCACTACACATGCATGCCTATTCTTCACTTCAACTTTTTCAGTTTTATGCATCAGACCACACTTTTTCTTCCCAAGCACTCGCCTCCTGCCGAGGATCCCGTTACACCATCCGAACCTACTTTTCCTAATATCCGATCATACATGGCCTGCAGGGCATCACCCTGAGGCTATGCATAGGCCGTGCCCTTAGGTCTTGTGTGTGCTCCAGGGCGATGACGGTGTCATAGAGTTGGAATAAGGTCTTTTTCGTTTTGTTTCTGCTTCGGCGGTGTGTTTGATGTTGGTTAGAGTGCGTGAAGATTATGATCCATCAGATTTGGTTGGATCCCACGGTGTGTGTTGGTGCACTCGGCGCCGATGTGTCGAGGTTTGTGAATTTATGTTGCCGATGGGTGGTTTGTTTCGTCCTCTTTGTTGACATTGTCCGTGATCCTCATCTTTGTACGGTGGTGTCATGGGATGGCATGCTCTATAGGGGAGATCCCTGACTGATGTTCTCTCTCCCAGATGGTGGGTGACTCTTGTGGTTTTCCAAGCCCGTGGTGAAAACGACTTTGGAAGGCTTGGTGGAAGTTGCTGAGCTTTTGCCTTCTTTCCGCGGTTGCTACAATGGAGAAGAAGGCGAGGTTGAAAACGATGCTCTGTTCGAACTTCATTGTAATTTTCTATTTGTGCAAGGCCCTCTTTGTTATGCACGGGATGCGGTGCATGAGCGCGGGATCTTAGATGCCATGGGGACGACCCTGGAAGGTGGTCTGGGCGAGAGGCTCTCCGGCGAGCCCCTTGGTATTGGCTAGCGACCCCTTGGCCATGTGGATGGTGATGGGCACAACAACGTGTTGCCAGGCTGCTTTGGGCGGTCGCGCTTGAACCTTCATCTAGATGTGGAGGCCCAGGTCCGTCATTGTTGGCCTCCCGCGATGGGCTTGATGGCTAGGCTCTACGACAAGGTGTGTTGGAGGTTCCAAGTGACAGCTTAGTGCTTCGGCGTCCGCGGCAACTTGTAGTGCCCCAAGATCGGCACTATGCAGATCACACGCCTTCCAAATAGTGGTTGTTGTGTACGCTCACAACAGCTCCCGATCATTCCATAGTGGGTCGGCCCTTACAAAGCTCCTTTTTCCCATCGATTTTTGGAACCTTCTAGATTGTTCCCCTAGTTTTCTTTGGCGGTTTTTCTAGGACGGGTTTGTTCCATTTTTTATTTTTTATTAACATTTTTTTCAAATTCACTATTTTTTCACATTAAAAAAACAAAATCACGATTTGTTTTTTAAAATTTTAAAATTTTAAAATTCATGACTTTTTTCAAATTCAGGATATTTATCCAAATTCACGAACAATTTTCTAAATCCGTGAACAAATTTTAAATCCATGATTTTTTTTGTGAATTTTTTCAATCTCGTGAACTTTTTTTAAACTCACAAACTTTTTTTTTTAACCCATGAACGTATATTTGAATTGAAAAAACGGCAACCGCTGTTTTCAATGAACAAAACAGCAGCAGAAGAGAAAACGGAGAGAAAAAAAGGGAGCAAACAAAAATGAAAAATGCCGAGCTACTTTCTTTTTGAGACAAAGCTACTTGGGCCGTGGCCCACTATGTCCGGCGTGAGCGCCAACTTTTCTTTCGGGCGCTTAAGGCCGCCGTGGAGGAGGTCTCCCAGATTCTTGTCCTCCTCCTGGCCGTGGCGAACGGCGGCGGCGGCGGCGGCGTGCCCTATCGATCGGCTGGCTTCGTTGCTTGGTTGCGATTTCATGCCAAGTCTGTCAAGTCCGCTCAAATTTTGCGGCTCGTCCACAAGCCGTTTCCTAGTTCTTTGCGGCGCGGACGCCCGCGTCTGCCTGCATCCTGAGCTCTAAATCCACCGCGTCGTGCTTGCCCGTGCCCCGCGCCGGCCGGCTGGCCTCCCCAATTACCTCGACCCCGTCTCCTCGCTGCCCCAGTCCATACCCACGGTGCGGCTGCTCTACTTTGGGAGGAAGTGGAAGCCCCACGGTCGGCCTGGCCAAGGAGCGCGACCAGTTAGGCCAGCCGCCAGCGGCTCGTCGACGAGTACCAGTGTGCTTTGGGAAACGGCAGAGATCTACAGCAGCGTTGTACCGCATCTGCTTGTGAGTATACTCCAAATCCACAAAAGCATGCACGGAATCGGACCGATGCATCTGTGATCCCTGATGGTACTCCTAAAAATTAGCAATCTGTTCTGTTGAACTCAAAGTTGTATCTGTCCTGTTTATATTCAAGCAAAAGGTTTACAGCTTGCGTGATTGTCAAAAATAATTGGAACATCACGGGCTTATCGAAAATAAAGGGAATACCACGGGCTTTCATCCACAAGCCTCCAATAAAAAGGAACAATACTAGTAGTTGAAATTCGAAATATTATGTGAACTAACATAAAGAATGACAATTACTACTATATTTCAAAATTTGACTATCGGCCTTTAATTGAAAGCCCGATGTATTTGTTGTGCAATTTCAATTCTTTCGTTCTGCTTAAATGGCATTGCCGGACTGGTCATTGATGAATAGAGAACTGATGCCTGATGGAAATGATTGGTGTATGCCTCACTTAAGGATGATTTTGGTTGTTCATCTCTATGGCTGTTTTATGCTTCAGTCAAGTTATATACTAGTGACGATGTGCTCATGTTTAGCTTTGAAACAGGACACTGTAAAGTTGAATATTACTCTGGGTATCTTCTTTTGCAACAGAGAGAGCAACACATACAAGTATACCATTACCAGCTTGTAATAATACTTTAACACGCCATGTTTCTTTGTAAAGTCTGGCATTCTAGCTTTGCATTTCCTAGCACAAGTTCTGTACAAAATGTGGAAGCTAGCAAGATATAGACACGACTTTTAACAAAACAGGGTAACTGACATTACAGGCCGGGTCTGAACTGATGGAGACAACGCACAAAAACGAGGCAACAGCAACTGCTTGTCCTGAAGACAATGATAAAGGCGTATATGGTATAACCAAGGATGGGCAGTACTTTCCATGGATGGCCCATGTAATGGGGGAGGAGGGGGAGGAGGTGCAGTAACTAACCACCTTTATAATGTTTTTCTACTAGTAGTTGTTTCTTTCCGTAGTCATACAGCTCTTGACGGTGACATTCCCTCTCACACTGGATGAACAAAACAAGGACTAACTCCAGAGCAACCACTATAATCATCCCAGACCATACTCCGCAGGTTTTTTTTTTTTTTTTGCAATTGACCTGCAGAACTTTTGAGTATCTGAATTTCCTATTGCAACATTTCTGTTAATTGATTTCCTTTCACCCTTATTTGTGAATGGATCAATGTAGTTCATAAATGATGTGTTCTTCGATATATCACGTGGCTTGATGCCAATCTTGGAAAAGGATAATGTCCGATCTTTCCTCTGTTTCTTCAATGAGAATGGAATGGGCATGACTTGGGGTTTCATCATCACCCCAGAAACCTTAAACAAGATAGTCATGTGTGATGCAGTGCGATGTGCCAAAGTTATCCTGGTTGGTAAGCATCCTGAGCTTCACGGGTTCCAAGCCAATCCCAACTGCATGACACAATATGGGTTCTTTCCCCTCCACCAAGCTGCTGATATGTTCTCTGTTGATATGATTCTGTTGCTCTTGCGCCATGGTGCGTCGGCCAATTTACGCACATCTGGTGATTTGGTCACTGGAAACCTACTCCCACTCCATGTCGCGGTTGAGAACACTTGCATGCATAAGTACCTTGAGGAAGGTCTGAATCCTAATCAACAGCATGTGGACTGCAGCCAGGCAGATTTCAACTATACCCTCAAGCTCATTCACATCCTGTGCCTACCCGAAATGGTTTGTTTCGCATCTATCCTTGTACAAATTACATTTTTGCAGCATAAAAATAATTTAGCATATATATAGCAATACCTAAGTCCCAAGGACATTACATTCTTACAACTGCACTTTTCAGAGATTGCAGTTCTCTGTGTTACACTGTCCGTATGTGTATGTACATGTCCTATGACATTACTACTTTTTAATTAACAGAGAACAATTTAAGTTAGCTTCTGAAAATTTGATTTTGTTTACAAATTGAACTAAGCTTTTCTTCCATGTTCATTGTTTTGCAGAAACTCTTCTTGGATACGACTAGGCTACTAGCCAAGCACACAGATAATCTGTTAGATGAGCTCTGCAAGTACATAGGAGATGGGAAGATCGTCCATGCAGCTGTTTTGCTCCTAGCAGCTCAGAAGCAGATCCGCGGGCTATCTTCCTGCAAGGGAGGGGGGAGTAGTAAGCGAGATGGGTTTGGTACTATCACTAACTATGTTTTGGACAACATTACTGCTATAAGTTTGGAGATGTGTAAAAACACACTGGATATGGAGCCACTAGATGTGAAAAATAAACTTTTTTATGTTACATTGAATCTTGTTCATGTAATTTCTAAAGCTGGTGAAGGTCTTGATGCTTACATACGGTCTCATCCAAAGGTAACAACTTCCTAGTCGCAGTTACGATACCATCATTTCCTTATTTATGCATATCACTGCATTAATCTGATTCGATGTAAGAAAGCTTGAAATTACTGATATTGTTCCAATTTCTGAGGACCTAATTGCTATCGGGCATTTTGTAGATGTCATGGTGCCTGAATAGATCATTGTTCCTGATACGTTTGCGATGCTTACAACATATAATGACTAAATACTAGGAACTGAGCAGAACATTCATGTTTTACTAACTACAAAACCAAATAATTTTTCATAACGCGTGTTTTGTACATGTTTTTAAGATTGTAAATAGCTCTCCTGTCTTTAAACTTGCATTACTCCGTTTGTAAATACATAACATGATAGGCATTCATCTTTTTCTCTGTGCCGGTATGTTAGGGGGAAACTTGTTAGATTTCTGAGGATATTTTTCATGTATAATGAATTAATGTACTACCATCCTAACCAAAGTTTTTTCATATATATGCTAGGTAGTCAAAGTTAAAAATGTTTGACCAGACACTATGTTGGAATTCATGTATTTACAAACAGCGGTACTATTTATTGTGTGTTTCCATTGCACTACATCTGCTCCTAAATATAAGACGTTTTGACAGTTTAAATTAAACTACCAAAACATCTTATATTTAGGAACAGAGGGTGTAGTTTCTATCATCTCTCTCTCTCTCTCTCTCTCTCATGCGCAAAAGATGTCATGCAGATACCCTGTGTCACGTACGTGGCCCATGCGGAGGTCTTTGAACATATTACACTGATTCTGAAGGATCGTGGCTTTTGTTCTAGTGGAGATGGCATAGATATTGGAAATTTGTACTTTTCTACACACCCCTTACATTTCTTAGCTGATCATAACTTTGCATACTTATGATGGTCATCCTTTTTCTTGTTCTTGAAGCTGCCCCTATGAGAATGTGCTATCCACTCGAGAGCAACCTCACAAATTTGGTGTGTGTATTGGTTGAAGTATTTCTTTCAGAAATTGGGAATTTAAACACTAATTATCTGTGATGGAAAACAGAGGTGATGGATAGGATCAAAGCAGGCCTGAAAGTGCCTTGTCTGCGAAATGGAAAGGTAAAGATACTCGAATGATGGAAATACACCATTACATATTTCCCAAGCCCTCATGCAAGAAACCAAGGCTATTTACGTTTTATTTGGTTTGAACGTTGGTTTAAAGTGTACTGTCTTGTGGACAGTTATTACTAACACTTGCTATTTTTCAACATGCATGGTTTTTATAGTGTTACTGATTTTGTGACTAAATTATGTGATAACCCTCTTCGATTTAATACCACGGGCGTGTGACTTGATTATGTTAAATTTTCAAGTGGTGTATCTTCGTCAATAATATCTGGTTCCATAAAAATATTACGAGTAGAACTTAGGTTTCTATTGTAGTCCGACTAGCACTTTTATAATGTTTGCAGTGGGGTTTTGGGATTTCTAACATTTAGAAAGATCTTGATTGACCTGTGAGCCAGCCTAAAGTGAAGAAAGATCCCAGGGGATGGGAGCTCAAATTTGCAAGGAGAAGTTTCTTCCCATCTCGGAGATCAGTGTTAACGTCAGAGCTTGGTGTGAAGTTGTGCGCTCTTAAGGAGAAGACTTATGGGGTCAATATCTCGGATAAATCAACCGGCGAAGCATCTATGATCATGGGCGGAACTCCGCAGCCACGCCCGCGGAGAACTTTCGTTTGTTCGCCTTCTAAAAGGCCTACTGACCTGCCGGTGAAAAGTTAATTATCAACCAAGAAGGCTGTTTGGTACGGTGGCATTGACGCTCTTGAAAGCGCTAAGGAAGGCATGAGCACGACGAAGGTAACGCCATGGATTCTGTTTTTCTAGTTCAAGTTTGTTTGTCAATGTGTGCACCTTAATCTTATGGAGCATGCATGGAACGAAATGCATCTTGGGACAGAATATATTTGTAGGTTCAGCTTTCTCACTTGAATTGTCAAGGTTTATTGGATAGTTTTGTCTTTGTATCCTAGTTCGCTCACCTGACATTTCAACGCAAATATGTTCGTGTAATCCTGGGTTACAAGTCATCTCATGGTCTCTTTGTTTGCGCAGGATCTGGCAATATCTTGCGACTGAGACCCCATCATTTATCTGGTTCAAATGTTTGATGTGCAGGATGTGCTAAACGTGGGGGTGCGTAGTAGTAGTAGTAGTAACTGAAACTCAACCTCTTAATAATTCTGAATCATGTTTCTTTTTATTGAGGGAATTCTGAATCATGTTTTGTAAAGAAAATCATGTGAAAGTAGCCACAACTATTACTCGTTTCGATCATATATCATTTTTCTCCATCCTACGATTTGTCTAGTAGTAGGATGTTACGTGATTAATTTTTTTTTTCGAAACGGAGGCAAAAATATTTGCCTCATCGATTAATTAAGAAGAAGAGAATTGCCCAGTTAATTTTTGGAAAACCGGGCGAAAACCGATACAAACAACCCAAAAGCGGGCTACTCACGAAGCATGAAACACCGTGACCACACAGGCGACCCGTCACATGCTCCTAACACACAACAATCATAGCTCACCACACTTGCACAACACAACAGAACCCTGACGAGAACACCAACAACGATGACTCGGACAATCGAAGCCACATCGACGACACAAGAAATTGAGCATCATCCATCATGAAACCGTAGACGCCTTCCCATTGGCGCGCACACCAACCGCATCAATATCCTCAACCACATGAATCTCCAACCCAAAGGACTCAGAAGACGCCTCTCGATGCTCACATGACAGACATGAATCATCTTCCTCACACGAGGGCGCTAGTGAGTCCACCTTCATGTGCTTCACTGACAAAAGCGAAGCAGAGCTTAGACATAGCTCCCTAATCTCGGGCATGATTTTCAGCACCGGAGCCACGAGCATGGCGATGGACTCGTCCTCAATGGTAGACAACACAGGGGGCGAGGTAGACAGCGACGACGAAATGTCCCCAACACGGGGGGAGAAACAACCATATAACTTTGCCTCCGTGTCCTCCTCGGAGCAAACACCAACTGCAATAGGAGGACGTGACGTCAAAGCGGTCTGCAGAATTGCCGGCACAGGGGAGAGTCTACTCAGAGCAGCCTCCGCCCGATCTAAAAAGCTCCCAACCCGCACCAGGCAGCCTTGCAGCAGCGCAATCTGATCGGCCAAAGCGGACTGCAGCACCACTTCAGATGAGGTTGTCGAGCCCGCAGTAGCAGATACAACAGACGCCCAGGACCCATGATGAAGCGCCTTGGAGGGCGGCGCGAATTTCACCGGACCCTTGCGTAAAACTGATGTAGGACCATGCATGGAGTTGACGCAAGCCACGGGCGGCATGGCAAGGCATGCCAACGAGCTTAGAGGACGCAAGGGATTGCGATTAATATACTATGAAATCGCTATGCATACGACATCTGATTTCCGTACGATGCTGTGATCGATGGCTGCAATCCATGCAACGAAACTGATAGATGACCGTTAACATGTGTCGTGAAATCAGATAGAAGGTGTCGTACGTATAGCAGTGCTCAATTTACTGTTGTGTTGATTGTGGCACACAAACTGGAGTCCGGAAAACCGGTCGTAGGGGTAGTTCCGCTCAGCGTGTTGTCAGCTGGTCGTGTAGAGAATACAGATTGCCTGCATTTTATGTTCGTCACAGAAGGAATTTACGGAATTAGTTGTAGGGCTACGGGGATTTTTGGGTGAAATTCTGGGCGGAAATCCTAAACCTATGGGCAATACAGAGGCAGCGGCTATGTCCCGAACGCAGCGTCGCGTGCAGCGCTCCTAAATTGACCGGCCCAAGAACGCAGGGTCGCTACTTCGTTCGCTCTTTCTTGATTTTTTTATATTTTTATTTATATTTCAAAATATCCTTAAATACAAATATTTATATTTAAAATGTTTATGCAGTGTATAGAAAATATTTACACAGTGTTAAATAAATGTTCGCATAACTTCTGAAAAATGTTAATGGTATTCCACAATAATGTACATTAAAAATTGTTGACATGTTTAAATTTTTTGACTCAGTGTAAAAAACTGTTAGCGTGATTTAAAAATGTTGATGCAGTGTAAAAATGTTAACATACATTTTTGAAACTTGTTTATACAATGTAAAAAAATGTTCCTGTAACTCCAAAAAAATGTTACGAGTTTCAAAATATGTTTGTGACATTTTTAAAAATTGATTACACATTGGAAAGAAATATTCACATATTAAAAAAATTGTAGCATTCAAGAAAATGTTTCAACGTGTATTTGAAAAATGTTTAACAAGTATTCAATCTTTTTTCAAAACATGTATTTGAAAAAATGTTAATCATGTATTTGAATTTTTTTAAATGTGTATAAAAATGTTTTACATGTATACAAAATGTACAATGCGTATGAAAAAATAGACAAAAAAACATATTTTTGAAAAATGTTAATCATGTATTTGAAAATTATTAAATGTGTATAAAAAATGTTCCTTATGCACACAAAAAATGTAGACATGTGTTGATTTAAAAAAAGGTGAAAATTGATAGGAAAAAAAATGAAATAAAAGAAGAAAATCCAAAGAAAAATCAAAGAAAACCGATGCAAACAGTGAAAAAATGATAAGGAAACCACAGAGTAAAAAAATCACATGCAACTACAAGACTGGGTCGGCCCAGTAGCGCCCCGCCAGAGGCGAGACGAAAGTACAGCTCACAATGGGTGAGAAATAGCCCTGGCGATGTACGGACACCTCCCCACTAATTTGTTAAATTTTATGGGCCTTGGCCCACTTAATATTGTACCTCGGCCCAGTTAAATTATGAAATCTTATAGGCTCACTAGTTGAGTAGAAGAATCAACAACATATAAAGGTGGGTTATTCTACTACTTGTAGCAAGAAAAGAGAGCAACAACGCGCCCGCTCACTCAATTCACGCCACACCATGTCACACGCGCGTCGCATTTTGTGAATGAGTTTGAATTCGTTTTCACCACCATGGCCGAAGACGTTGTTGCACCAGCTCATATGTTTGAACCTCTCTCTGGGTACTCACTTCAAGAGATGGCATACCAAAACCAACATGTGGCTCGCCGCTATGAACGTGTATTGGGTTTCGACTGGCACTCCAAGTGAACCGCTTACTCCTGAACATGACAAAGTGCTCTCAGAGTCCGTTGTAATCTTTGTGGGTGCCGTCATAAGTGTGTTGGGTGATATCTTGGTTGATGCATATCTACATATGTGGAATGTCAAAGAACTATGTGATGCACTTGAATCCAAGGCTTCACTGAAGTCAGTGGTAAACTCTATACTATAGAGCAGTTCAATGACTACATAATGGTTTGAGAACAGTTCTATGGTCGAACAAGCTCATGAGTTGCAGTGAGTGACAAAGGAAATAGAGCTCTTTAAGTGTGTGTTGCCTAACAAGTTTGTTGCCGGGAGCATTGTTGCTAAGCTTCCTCCTTCATGGAGGAACTTTGCCGCTTCAGAGTCTCATTGGATCTTTAGAAGTTGAAGAGAAGGCAAGGGCAAAGGACATATGAGCTAAAGGAGTAGAGGGACATTATGCTACCATTGTTGTGCATAAAAATACCCATAAGTTCAAGGGAAAGAATAATGTCTCCAAAATTACCAACTTCGAAAAGAAGAATGGCTAAAAGGGGCAAAACAAGGAAGGATCCTTGTTGGGTTTGCGATGCGAAGGATCATTGGGCTCCCCTATGTCCGAACCGCTATGGCCAAGAAAAGGATCCTGAACAGAGTTCAAAATATGTCAGCAACACTAAAGGGGCAACATCCGGGTATGGTAATTTACCTACTGTTCTTTGCGTATGTCAATATATCGATTGGTTGGTTGACACTGGTGCTAATATTCATGTGTGTAGACAGATCCTTGTTTACCTTTTACTAGGCACACCAGGATTCCACCGTCCTAATGCCTGGCGGGTGCACCAACCCAGGATCATATCTTTTGGCAAAGTGAAACTAGATAACATCAAGCTAGGCCAACATTTATTACAGTTACAACGACCAAAGAGATTTGATTATTACAGCAGTAGCGAGGCAGGTAAAAAGACATATCTCATGCATCGGCTCTATACATGACGAACATTGGGGTCTCACTGGGGTCAACATAAAACAACCGCAAGTCGGTATCAACGTAGGCAACCACCAAAACGAGCATCGTTAGACACTTCAGAGTTGACGGATCAACGTAAGGTAAAGGAAAGTAACCACTAAGATGAGCGTCGTTACACACTTCAGACTTACGGGGGCATCGTAAGTAGTAAGAAAGTGTAACCACTAACGTGGGCGTCATCAGAAACTTTAGACTTATAGTAGGATCAACGTAAGCCGGAATAAAAGTAACCTCTGAAACGAGCATCGTTAAACACTTCAGATCCAACGGGACAAGCATAGCTTAATCGACAAGCCGTGATCAACATAAACTAAGATCCCACGCCTAGCCATGCGCAGACACCGACACCTCATGTTGACCAAACCGCGCCAACGCCTCGTGCCCTCCCCGCAGCATCAACTCCACCTCAATCATTAGCCACTCGTTGCTCCGGTGAGTCGCCAACGTATCTGTCGTCGTCTGCCTCACATCCAGAATGTACTTGCCTTGTCAAGGACAGTTTCATCCGATGATGGGCCCTGTGCCAGCCATCCATTGTCGCCACCAGTCGATGCAAGTTCGCCATGCCCGGTCGTCGCGCCTCGTACGCAATTATCTCGCTGCAGCCGCGTTGTCGCGTGTTGACGCCGACGCGCGCTCTGATACGTCTTTGACGTATCTATAATTTTTTATTGTTTCATGCTATTATATTACCATTCTTAGATACTTTATATACAATTTTATACCATTTTTGGGGACTAACCTATTAACGCAGTGCCTAGTGCTAGTTGTTGTTTTCTGCTTGTTTTTGGTTTTACAGAAAATCTATGCCAAACGGAGTCCAAACGCGACGAAACTTTTTGATGATTTTTTTCTGGACATAAGAGATCCTAGAAGCTTCGGGGGAGGACTAGAAGACCTACGAGTAGACAGCAAGACAACAGGGCGCGCCCAGGGGGGTAGGCGCGCCCTGATGTCTTGTGGGTCCCTCGTGGCTCCATCTGACCTAATTCCAGCGCTATAAATTTTCAAATATTCAAAAACCCCTAGAGAGCCACCCGAAACAATTTTTCCACCGCCGCAAGTCTCTATTCTTCCGCGATCCCATCTGAAGGCCTTTTTCGGTACTCTGTCGGAGGGGGGGTTAATCACGGAGGTCTTCTACATCAACCTTGCAGCACTTCCGATGATGTGTGAGCAGTCCACCGCGGACCTACGGGTCCATAGTGATTAGCTAGATGGCTTTCTCTCTCTCTCTCTCTTTAATCTTCAATACAATGTTCTCTTCGGAGATCGATCCGATGTAATCTTCTATTGTAGTGTGTTTGTTGGGATCCGATGAATTGTGGGTTTATGATTTGAATATTCATTGAAAGTAATTGAGTCTTTTTTGAACTTTATTATGTGTGATTGTTATAGCTATGTAATGTTTTCTGATCTATCCGTTTGGTTTGGCCAACTAGATTGATTTATCTTCAGTGGAAGTGGTGCATAGTAGTAGGTTCAATCTTGCGGTGTACTCACCCAGTGACAGCAGGGGTAGCGAGGCACGTATTGCATTATTGCTACTAAGGAGAAAATGACGAGGTTTAATCATATTGCTTGGTTTTATTCTGTCTACATTAAGTCATCTTGCTTAAAGCATTGCTCTATTTGTCATGAACTTAATACCATAGATGCAGGCAGGAGTCGGTCGATTGGTGGAGTAATAGTAGTAGATTCAGGCAGGAGTCGGTCTACTTGTCACGGACGTAATGCCTATATACATGATCATGCCATGAATATCGTCATAACTATGTGCTTTTCTATCAATTGCCCAACAGTAATTTGTCTACCCACCGTATGCTATTTTTATGAGAGAGATGTCTCTAGTGAAAACTATGGCCCCCGGGTCTATTTTAATCATATTACAAAAACCAAAAATACCTTGCTGCAATTTTACTCTTTTTATTTTACTTTGCAATTTATCTATCTACCACTACCAGATTTAGTCCTTGCAATTAACGAGTACAAGGGGATTGACAACCCTCTTGCCCGCGTTGGGTGCAAGTATTTGCTCTTGTGTGTGCAGGTACTGTTGACGGGTGTTTGCGTGGTTCTCCTATTGGTCCGATAACCTTGGTTCTCTACTGAGGGAAATATTTATCCGCTATTATATTGCTTCACCCTTTATGATGTAGGGTGGAACCCTAATGTGATGATCTTTTCACACTTGGAGGGGGGAAAAGGGAAGAACAATCAAGAACAACAAGAGAAATCACTCAAACAAACCCAAATCACACATCTACTAGGATAGCATACATGAGATCCACAAGTATACAAGAACAATCCAAGGAAACAAGCACAAAGGTAAAGTTCTTCTCACTCCAAAGGAGGTGAGGTCTTGATGATCTAGATGAGATCCTTCTCCCTTAGGAGGTATTGATGATCCTGTGATGGCGATCCTTCTCCCTAGAGAGGTCTTGATTCCCCAAGAGGAGATACAAGGAGCAAAGCTCACTCAAATGTCTCAATATATTTTGCTAACCCTAGCTAGGAGGAGGGGGAGGTGTTTATATAGGAGTCGACGAGGTAGGAGGGGAGATGAGGGGATTACATGGCCGGTCGGCCGGTTACACACACGAAGGTGCCGGATGTCCGGGCGTCGGGCCGGATGTCCGGCCGTTCTTGTCGGGCCAGATGTCCGGGCCTGGCACTGGATGTCCGGCCTGGAGATGGTCCAGGTTCTGTTGGCTTCGGGATAGGTTGGGCCGGATTTCCGGTGGTCGGCCGGATGTCCGGGGCGGTCGGGCCGGATGTCCGGGCCCTGGAGCTCTTCGGCTGCTGGGCTATGGCTGCGGCTGCTATTCCCAGGGGCCGGATGTCCGGCCGCTGTAGCATTTCAGCGGTCTTCTTCCTCGCGCTTCGCCGTTCATGTACCCGAACGGACTCCAGATCTGGCCTCCCGATGAAGAACAGGAGGTGGCAGCGGCTCCATATCGTAAAACACGATGAAACTTCTTCTCTTATTTTTTTCTCTGGAATTGTGAATTTATAGGCCTGAGATTAGGGTCAGCGGAGCCACGTGGGCCCCACAAGCCACCAGGGCGCGCCAGGGGGGGTGGCGCGCCCTGGTGCCTCGTGGGTAGCAGGTGGCCCCCCTCCAGTGGATCTTGGCTCCAGTATTTTTTATTTATTACATAAAAAATCTCCAAAAAGTTTCATTCAATTCCGAGAACTTTTATTTCTGCACAAAAAACAACACCATGGTAGTTCTGCTGAAAACAACGTCAGTCCGGGTTAGTTTCATTCAAATCATGCAAATTAGAGTCCAAAACAAGAGCAAAAGTGTTTGGAAAAGTAGATACGACGGAGACGTATCAATCACACGCATAAAAGTGCTTGGTGCTTGAGATAAGCCACTTGGCATGACTAACCATTCATACAAGCCAAATTTGGTTTTGAAAGCCGTTTTCCACTTATCACCCTCTTGCATGCGAATTTGATAGTAGCCACTTTTAAGATCAATTTTGGAGAAAATGGTCGCTCCACTAAGTTCATCAAGTATGTCATCAAGGCGTGGAATGGGGTGTCGATATCTAACGGTGATAGCATTAATTGGACGACAATCGGAACACATGCGATAACTACCATCTTTCTTAGGCACAAGGATAACCGGAATGGCACATGGACTTAAGCTCTCGCGTACATACCCGTTCTCCATGAGATGTTGCACTTGCCTTTGGATCTCTTTGGTCTCGTCGGGGTTGACGCAGTAAGGTGCCTTGTTCGGTAAAGGTGCGCCGGGGATGAGGTCAATGCGGTGTTCAATTCTGCGAAGTGGAGGAAGTCCGAGAGGTAGCTCATCGGGAAAAACGTCCGCGAATTCCTGCAATAGATGAGACAACACCAAAGGTAGATGTTGTGAAGTATTAGTCCGCACCGCTTCATCTTTGCACACAAGCACAAAGTGAAGAACGCTTGATGGGCTCTCACTCACATCCTTTATGTCTCTTTTGGTGGCTAAAAGCACTAAACCTTTCTTGTCATTAATCGTGGAGTCGCTCATTTTTGGCTTGTGGCGCTCACTCTCTTTATGGTGGTTGTCTCTCTCACTAGTATCTCCATGATGAGGTGAAGCTTGCTTGTTGGCGATTACTTGACTTGGCGACATGGGTCGAGGCACGTACTCCTTGCCCTTCATCTTGAAGCTATAGTGATTGGCCTGTCCGTTGTGGATGACGCCACGGTCGAATTGCCAAGGTCTTCCTAAAAGGAGATGGCATACGGACATGGGAACCACATCACGCTCCAAGGTGTCTTCATATGTGCCAATCTTGAAGGACACTTGAATGGTGTGCTCCACTTGAATGGTGCGGAGTTGCTTAACCATTGGACCTTGTAGGGGCGAGGGTGCTTCTTCTTGAGCAATTGTAGCTTGGAACATAGCTCATCGCTTGCCAAATTGTGGCAACTTCCGCCGTCGATGATGACCTTGACGGAACGTCCTTGAATACCGGCTTTGGTATGGAAGATGTGGCAACGTTGGTCTTCATCTTGTTGTTGTTGAAGTGTCAAGATCTTGGAGACAACAAGAGCGGGGCTCGAGTCATTGTCACAAAAGACTTGATCATCTTCATCTTCATTCACTTGTCGGTGTATGGCCACGTGCTCAAGTGCTTCCATTTCTTCTTCGCTCATGGAGTCGTAGGTGCCGTCATCATTGGCGATCATGGTGCGCCATGTGGGGCACTCAAATGACTTGTGGCCTCGGCCCTTGCAAGTGAAGCATTTGATGTCACTTTTATTGGCGGTAGCATACGTAGGAGTTGTTGATGACGAAGCTCTTGGCTTGGAGTTGCTTGTGGTAGTATGAGGACGACTCGAAGATGTCAAAGGTTGCTTGTAGTTGGACTTGTCACCACTAGTGGGTGTAGCTCGAGTCGTTGGAGGAGGTGTCCTAGTCGTAGAAGCTTGAGTGTATGAACCGTAGGTCTTGGAAGAGTACTTGGAGTACTTGTAGTCCTCTTGTACTTGTCGCTCCGCCTTGGTTGCTTGGTGCACTAGCTCGAGGAGGTTGGAGTACGGTTGGAAGTCTGCAATTTTCTTGATTGGATGGTTTGAGGCCATTTAAGAAACGCGCCATAATTTGTTCATCGTCTTCCTTGACGTTGGCTCGTATCATTGCAATCTCCATTTCTTTGTAGTATTCTTCAACTGATCGACTTGGTGCCTTGCTTGATGAGTTGTAGCTTCTTGAAGAGGTCGCGGCTATAGTGTGTAGGCACAAAACAAGCTCTCGTGACATCTTTCATTTGAGTCCAAGTCGTGATAGGTGGTTCGCCTTTTTCTTGACGACGCTCGATGACTTGCTCCCACCAAATGAGAACATAGTCTTGGAACTCAAGCGATGCCATGGCTACCTTCTCTTCCTCGTCATAGTTGTGTAGACGGAATATCTTGTCCACCTTTAAGGCCCATGAGAGGTAGTCTTCGGGATCGTTGCTTCCGGAAAACTTGGGCATGTTGAACTTGAGCTTGTCGTAGTGTTGTTCGTCATGATGCCGATGTTGTCGTTGCTCTTGTCTTGGAGGTGGGTCGTCATCCTCGTGCTCTTCTTGCGCTAAGCGATGGACTTGACGTTGAGGACGAGGTACTCTTGCCCTGTTTGTAACATCCCCATGTAATTAAGCTACAGTGATCACATTTTGATAATACCAAGTCATCATGATTAATAGTGCTTAATCATCATTTGGATCATATCTCATTTCAAATTCCAATTCAAATTGAAATTCAAATTTAAAGTGAAAATAAAAGTTGTTCCAATTTGGAAACTAAAATGTTCATTAAATAGCGAATAATCCATAATTAATTATGTTAAGAAAAACAACATCACCTAAATTACCTAGATGACCCTAACATCATCAAAATAGTACCAAACAGAAATATTTATTACCTTTTTGATTAATTAAAATTCAAATGAAAACCTATGCAGGACCACCCCGATTCGTCGCCGTCATGCCACCCCGAGCCCACTATTGCACCTCTGCAGGACCACTGTGAGCTGCCGCACCGGATCCCCTCCTCCCTTCCCTTCCGTTCACGCCGTAACCGCCGTGTTTAGCTTGGCCGTACCCGCCGCCGCGGAGCTCGTCGCCGGCGAGTCTCCGATGACCATTTGGTCGCGCGCTGCTGCCCATCGTGCTCGCCGCGCCGCGTAGGCCTCGCCTAGCCTCTTCATTTGCTCGCGCGCGCACCGTAGCAACCAAACCGAGCACCGCCCGAAACCGCCGCCGCCCGCCGTCGTCGCACTAGCCTGTTCCGGCCATCCCAGCCACCGTGACCCCCACCATTGGACGCGGCGTGAACCGCTCGTTCCAGAGAGCCAAACCGCTCCACATTTGATGCACCACAGAGGAAATCCGGGCTCGCCGGAGTTCGCCGCCGCGCTCGGGCTCGCCGGAGCACTCCGGTGGCCAGTGCTGACTCGGCGCCGACGTGGCAGCCGCGACCCCACCGCTGAGCCGCTGCCACTGGGCCCCGTTGACCGGTTGACCTGGTCAACCGCTGACTGGGCACCCGTGTCACTGACACGCGGGTCCCACCCCGTTTAAAACATTTTTAGAAATAAATAAAATGCTAATTATTTTGTTAATTAAATTAATTAAACTAATCAGTCACTCACATGTGGGGTCCACCCGCTAATTAACTCGGATTAGTTAAATTTAATCCTAATTAGCCACTATGTCTATGACATGCGGGTCCCACTGGTCAGGGTTGATATGGCTCAGCCGGAGTTGACCTGCTGACGTCACTATGATGTCATGCTGACGTCACAGCTACTGTTTCGGATAATTCAATTTAAATTAAATCCAGAAATTCTAGAAATTCAGTAAAACTTTGAAAAATCATATAAAATAAACCGTAACTCGGATGAAAATAATTTATATATGAAAAACGATCAGAAAAATATGAAGAATCTGAATATCCTATCCACATGCCTGCCACACCCCTCTAACATACTGAACATGGAACTTTTTGCCCGTATTCGATAAATGAATAGTGCATGACTTTAATAAAATAATTCCAAATAAATTTCTAAATTAACTAAAACAATTAGACAGGCATTATATCACACCTGCATATCGTTTAGGCATGTCATGCATAGTGATTGCATTTGTTGCTGTGTATTTATTGTTTCTTCCCCCTCCTTCTCTCCCGATAGCCCCCGAGACTGCCGACGACACTGCAGAGTACGACTACGCCGTCGACGACCAGACCCCTTCAGCTGAGCTTCCAGGCAAGCAAAACCCCCTTGATCATCCAGATATCGCCCATTCCTTCTCTCTTATGCTTGCATTAGTATTGCTTCTGTTGTTAATCCGATAGCTCCTATTCTGATGCATAGCCTGATTTTGTCGCTTGCTGTTATACCTACCTGTTGTCCCATGATGCTTAGTTAGCTATGCTACTAATTCACCTGTGGCCCTTCACCCTTGTCCATTTGCCATGCTTGTTCCCGGGTCGTGATCACCCTGGGTGATGATCACGGAAATGTTTACATATTGCAATACTTAAAACTGTAAAGTCGGGCTGGCCCCAAGGGTGCCTGCGAGAGAATAATATTAAAGACGGGTCGGCTCCAAGAGCACCCGCGCGTCATGTGATACCAAGTTGGAGCGACAGGAACCCTGTTAGTCTCTGCGAGTTACTAAACACGATTAACGGATTTGGGTATTTGATCTGAGTAGGCCGCTGGCCTTATACGCACTACCACCACGTGGGATAATGGTTTAATGGGGCCCTCTACGTCGTAGTATCAGCCGAAAGCTCTTCAGACGTCACAGCTCAGAGATGCGGGCTGATTGCTGGGGTGGGCTGGTTACGTCACTGGTGTATTCAGTGTCGCGCCTGGGCCCTGGCCAGTCACGCAACGTGCAAGAGTGCAAAGGGCGATGGCCCAAGACCCCTTCGTGCTTAGGATTTAGACCGGCGTGTTGACCTCTCTGCTGAGCCTAGGTAGGACTGCGTCGTGTCGATCTCCCGAGGCCGGGCATTACCCAGCAAGTGTGTCCGGCCAGATGTGATCGAGCGTGTTGGGTAACAGTAGTGCACCCCTGTAGGGAAGTTATCTATTCGAATAGCCGTGTCGACGGTAACAGGACGCTCAGAGTTGTATCTTGATCCGCTACAACTACAATTGGTTACTGATACAATGATAAACTGATACTACTGCTCTCGGGATCACTTTCTCGCAGGGAGTCGAGGAAGGATCTCAGGGTATAATCAAACATGATTGCTATTATATGTTGCTATACTCTACTCTCTTCTGATGCTGCAAGATTGCTTCAAGATGCTAGTCTTCGATAGGCTAGACCTCTCCCCCTCTGTCCCGGCATTTTTGCAGTTTAGTCCAAAGATATAGCCCCATTCCTTTGATACCGATGCATATTTAGTATAGTTCTGATGTCAGTCTTGCGAGTACTTTGGATGAGTACTCACGGTTGCTTTGCTATCTTTTTCCCCATACCCGCTTGTTGAATTCAGACGATGGAGCCCCGGAGCCCGACGCCACCGCAGGAGACTACTACCAGGAGAGCCCCAGAGGCACGTACTACTGGGTTGAGCCAGCCGACCAGGAGTAGTTTCGGAGGCTCCCAGGCAGGAGGCCTGCGCCTTTTCGATCAGTGTCGCTGTTTGTGCTAGCCTTCTTAAGGCAAACTTGACTAACTATGTCTGTACTCAGATATCATTTGTGAGTATGACTTATGTATTCGGGTCCTCGTTACCCCTGGTTTGTAATATGAAGATTTATGTTTAAATTTGAGTTTAGAGTTGTGTTGTGATATCTTCCCGTGCGTCTCTGATCTCGAGCGTGCACGTTTGCGTGTATGATTAGTGCACGGTCGAGCAGAGGGCGTCACAAGTTGGTATCAGAGCCGACTGCCTGTAGGAAGCCCCCTTCCAATTCCTTGGTCGAAGTTGAGTCTAGCCTTTGAAAAACTATTTTACTAACAGTGCTGTGTGGCTTACGGGCCCACGTTGCACATGGATGGGATTAGGATCTTTTATTCCTCTTCTATACTCTGGGTTCTGAACTTCTCATCCTTTCGGATTAAATTTTTACTAACTCTGACCCTAGGTTCACGTGATCACATCCACCCGGAGAGCTGGATTATCTGCACTTATTCCTTCCCATTGATCTGATTAGTCTGATAATCACATTTTCTTTTCCATTGGTCTGTTTAACATTTCTCTCCAAGTTATTACAAGCTGCTCCACCACGTGCTGCTCCTCTTCGTCCTGAAGATGGTCTGTGTTTCAAGTGTCGCCGCCCAGGTCACCTTGCCAAGGACTGCCGCCAGAATCAGAATCAGTTGGCACTTCCTCCTACTGGCCGTGGAAATGGCCGTGGCAACAATCAGACCCGCAACTATAATACTGGGCCTGCTGCTTATGGACGTGGACAGGCTTACCACGTCGATATTGAAGAAGTTCAGGATCAACCTGACACTGTGATGGGTACCCTTCTCGTTAACTCAGTACCCGCTTCTGTTTTATTTGATTCAGGAGCATCACATTCATTCATGACAAAAGCATTTGCATTAGAACATGACATTGCATTTGAA
This sequence comes from Elymus sibiricus, assembly GCA_039707655.1. Lineage (NCBI taxonomy): Eukaryota > Viridiplantae > Streptophyta > Magnoliopsida > Poales > Poaceae > Elymus > Elymus sibiricus. The sequence goes on along the minus strand of CM077666.1, from coordinate 127,020,671 downwards.
AAGATGAATCTACCAGTAATTGTCCGCACCCCTGGAGGTCATTGTCACATCTCCATGATGGCACACAATGTCACTGTTGAAATCAAAGGACTCGAATTCCTTGTTTCACCTATCATCTTGAAATCGTCAACGATAGACCTCATTCTGGGAATGGATTGGTTGAAAGCTCACATTGCTTCGATCAATTGTGCCACTAAAGTCGTCCAACTCCTTCACCCTTCCGACGAGATAGTGAACTACACCGCCCGGATTACTCGGAATGCTGAAGCTCAGATATATGCTCTGAATGCTTTGAACGCTTCACCTCTTGAGGGAATTGAGAATGTTCCAGTCGTTCGCGAATTTCCGGACGTCTTTCCAGAAGAACTTCCAGGAATACCCCCTGTTAGAGCCGTTGAATTTGTCATCGACTTGAAACCAGGCACTACCCCTATTGCTAAGCGCCCATACAAGATGCCGCTGCATGAACTCCTTGAACTTAAGGAGGAAATCGACAAGTCACTTAAAAAGGGTTTCATCCGCCCCAGTTCTTCTGCTTGGGGAGCACCTTCTCTCTTTGTTAACCGATTGGTCCAAGACTATCGGCCTATTAACCAAGCAACAATCCAGAACAAATATCCACTTCCCCAGATCAATGATCTCTATGATCAACTTGTTGGATCCTCTGTGTTCTCTAAACTCGACTTAAGGTTGGGTTACCATCAGATCCGAGTTCGTAAAGAAGATATTCCGAAGACCGCCTTCGTTACTCGTTATGGATCGTACGAGTACACCGTTATGTCCTTCGGCTTAACCAATGCTCCAGCAACCTTCTCTTGATTGATGAACTATATCTTCATGGATTACCTCGAGAAATTTGTCGTTATTTATTTGGATGATATCCTTATATTTTCCAAGAATGAAGAAGAACACACCGAACATCTTCGGCTTGTATTGGAGAAACTTCGAGAACACCAGCTTTATGCCAAGTTTTCCAAATGTGAATTCTGGTTATCTGAGGTGACTTATATTGGTCATGTGATTTCCAAAGATGGCATTGCTGTTAACCCAGAACGAGTTCAGGCTATTCTTGACTGGACTCCCCCGAAGAATGTCAAGCAAGTCAGAAGTTTTCTCGGTCTTGCTAGCTATTGCCGCCGTTTCGTCGAGAACTTCTCCAAGATTGCTAAGCCACTGACTGATCTGCTCCACAAAGGCGTTAAGTTTGAGTGGACAGACAAATGTCAAGAAAGTTTTCAGACACTTAAAGATAAGTTGACATCTGCCCAAGTGCTAGCACCCCTAGATACCTGCAAGGACTTTGTGATATATTGTGACACATCCCGTCAAGGATTAGGCTGTGTCCTAATGCAAGAGCGCAAAGTGATTGCTTATGGCTCTCGCCAGTTGCGTCCTCACGAAGATAAGTATCCAACTCATGATCTCGAGTTAGCAGCAGTTATTTATGCCTTGAAGCTGTGGCGACATTACCTTCTCGGTAATCGTTGCAAGATATACACGGACCACCAAAGTCTGAAATATCTGTATACTCAACCAGATTTGAACCTCCGTCAACAAAGGTGGCTCGAAACAATAGCCGATTATGACATGGATATCTCTTATACCCCTGGCAAGGCTAATGTAATGGCCGATGCCTTGAGCCGCAAGTATTATTGCAACAACCTCATGGTTCAGCAAGCACAACCTCTTCTCCATGAAGAGCTTCGCAAGTTAAACCTTCACATTGTCCCTAAGGGTTATCTCAGTACCCTGATTGTTGAACCGAACCTCGAGTGCAACATCAAGACAAGGCGGAAATATGACTCTGAAGTCGAGAAGATTAAGAAATACCTCTCCAAGGGAAATTCTTCGTTCTTCCATGTTGATGATGATGGTGTCTTTTTCTTCAAAGGCCGCCTAGTGGTCCCCAGAAAGCACGATCTGGACTCTCGTTCGGATGTCATGAAAGAAGCTCATGATACACCTCTCTCAATTCACCCTGGTAGTACCAAGATGTACCAAGACATTCGACAGAGATACTGGTGGCCTGATATGAAGCATGACATTGCTCGTTATGTGGCTGAATGTGACGTTTGCCGTCGCATCAAGGCAGAACATCAAAGACATGCTGGAACTCTGCAACCACTTGCTATTCTTGAGTGGAAATGGGACAAAGTTGAAATGGATTTCATCACTGGTTTTCCCAGATCGCAGAAGGGTCATGATGCTATATTCGTCGTCATTGACCGATTCTCCAAGGTTGCTCACTTTCTGCCAGTCAAGGAGACAATCACTGCTAGTCAGTTAGCAGACTTGTATGTTTCCAGAATCGTGTCGCTTCACGGTATTCCGTTGGAAATCAGTTCAGATCGTGGCAGTCTCTTTACCTCAAGATTTTGGAACAGTTTCCAAGAAGCTATGGGAACTCATCTGTCCTTCAGCACCACTTTTCACCCCCAGTCCCAGGGACAAGTTGAACTAGTCAACAAGTGCTTGAAGATATGCTTCGAGCTTGTGTCATCTCATTCGGTAAGAAATGCGAGGAATCTCTCCCATATGCTGAATTCTCATACAACAATAGCTATCAGGCTAGTTTGAAGATGGCACCCTTTGAAGTTCTCTATGGACGTAAGTGCCGAGCCCCTCTGAATTGGTCAGAAACTGGGGAACGGTCACTCGTTGGTCCGGACATTATTCAACAAGCTGAAGAACAAGTCCGCATTGTCTGTGGACATTTGAAAGCTGCTCAGTCTCGTCAGAAGAGCAATTATGACCGCAAACATCAGGTAATGGTCTATCAACCTGGCGAGCAAGCTTACCTTCGCGTCACTCCGATGAAGGGCACTCATCGATTTGGGATCAAGGGCAAGTTAGCTCCTCGCTACATTGGCCCGTTCCGCATTCTCGCAAAACGTGGAGAAGTGGCATATCAATTGGAATTGCCGCCGAACCTTTCTCAAGTTCATGATGTCTTTCATGTGTCACAACTCCGTCACTGCTTCAAGGATCCTATCCGAGCAGTGGATCATGAAATGCTTGAATTGCGAGAGGATCTTTCTTATCAAGAGTGTCCGATCCGCATTCTTGATCAAGCTGAACGTCGAACCCGTCAGAAGGCAATCAAGTTCCTTAAAGTTCAGTGGTCGAATCATTCTGAAGATGAAGCCACTTGGGAACGCGAAGATCGTCTTCGAGAAGAATACCCCGCTCTTTTTCAGCATGCCTCTTAATTCTCAGGACGAGAATTTCTTTTAGAGGAGGAGAATTGTAACATCCCCATGTAATTAAGCTATAGTGATCACATTTTGATAATGCCAAGTCATCATGATTAATAGTGCTTAATCATCATTTGGATCATATCTCATTTCAAATTCCAATTCAAATTGAAATTCAAATTTAAAGTGAAAATAAAAGTTGTTCCAATTTGGAAACTAAAATGTTCATTAAATAGCGAATAATCCATAATTAATTATGTTAAGAAAAACAACATCACCTAAATTACCTAGATGACCCTAACATCATCAAAACAGTACCAAACAGAAATATTTATTACCTTTTTGATTAATTAAAATTCAAATGAAAACCTATGGGCTCCAAACCTTTTTCTGGCAGTGAGTTATATTACCTAGCATTTAAATGGACAATCTACATATTTTACAAAACTCAAATGGTGGCCAAACTATTTACTAAACAGAAACAAAAAAAAGGAAAACAGAAAAGAAAAGAAGAAAAAGAAAAAGGCCGCTGTAGCTGGGCCTTAGTCAGCCACGCAGCCCAGCCCACCTCGCCAGCGTCCCCTTTCTACTGCTCACGCACGCGGTCGCCCGCGCCCGACCGCGCCCGTCGCTGGCTAGCCGTCGCAGCCGCGCCCGGCCAGCTCCCGCGTCGCTACAGGAGGGCGGAGAGGATAAGAAGGCCCCCCTGGAAACCCTAGCCGCCCCTGAGATCTTTTCCCCCTCCTCCCTTGCTCGCATTCGAGCTCGCCCGAGAGCTCCTCACGTCGCCACCGTCGATCCCGTGGCCACCGCCTCCCGATCGCCGCTCCGTCGTGTCCAGCGTCACCGCCGTCCTCGACTCCGCCACCTACCCCGACTGGTTGGAGCTCGGAGCCACCGTAGCGTCCTCCCCGAGCTCGTCTTCCCCACACGGACGCCGGTGATCGCCGCCCCGATTCGTCGCCGTCACGCCACCCCGAGCCCACTATTGCACCTCTGCAGGACCACTGTGAGCTGCCGCACCGGATCCCCTCCTCCCTTCCCTTCCATTCACGCCGTAACCGCCGTGTTTAGCTTGGTCACACCCACCGCCACGGAGCTCGTCGCCGGCGAGTCTCCGATGACCATTTGGTCGCGCGTTGCTGCCCATCGTGCTCGCCGCACCGCGTAGGCCTCGCCTAGCCTCTTCATTTGCTCGCGCGCGCACCGTAGCAACCAAACCGAGCACCGCCCGAAACCGCCGCCGCCCGCCGTCGTCGCACTGCCTTGTTCCGGCCATCCCAGCCACCGTGACCCCCACCATCGGACGCGGTGGAACCGCTCGTTCCAGAGAGCCAAACCACGGAGTTCGCCGCCGCGCTCGGGCTCGCCGGAGCACTCCGGTGGCCGGTGCTGACTCGGCGCCGACGTGGCAGCCGCGGGCCCCACCGCTGAGCCGCTGCCACTGGCCCTGTTGACCGGTTGACCTGGTCAACCGCTGACTGGGCACCCATGTCACTGACATGCGGGTCCCACCCCGTTTAATTTTTTTTTAGAAATAAATAAAATGCTAATTGTTTTGTTAATTAAATTAATTAAACTAATCAGTCACTGACATGTGGGGTCCACCCGCTAATTAACTCGGATTAGTTTAAATTTAATCCTAATTAGCCACTGTGTCTATGACATGCGGGTCCCACTGGTCAGGGTTGACCTGGCTCAGTCGGAGTTGACATGCTGACGTCACTGTGATGTCATGCTGACGTCACAGCTACTGTTTCGGATAATTCAATTTAAATTAAATCCAGAAATTCTAGAAATTCAGTAAAACTTTGAAAAATCATATAAAATAAACCGTAACTCAGATGAAAATAATTTATATATGAAAAACAATCAGAAAAATATGAAGAATCCGAATATCCTATCCACATGCCTGCCACACCCCTCTAACATACTGAACATGGAACTTTTTGCCCGTATTCGATAAATGAATAGTGCATGACTTTAATAAAATAATTCCAAATAAATTTCTAAATTAACTAAAACAATTAGACAGGCATTATATCACACCTGCATATCGTTTAGGCATGTCATGCATAGTGATTGCATTTGTTGCCGTGTATTTATTGTTTCTTCCCCCTCCTTCTCTCCCGATAGCCCCCGAGACTGCCGACGACACTGCAGAGTACGACTACGCCGTCGACGACCAGACCCCTTCAGCTGAGCTTCCAGGCAAGCAAAACCCCCTTGATCATCCAGATATCGCCCATTCCTTCTCTCTTATGCTTGCATTAGTATTGCTTCTGTTGTTAATCCGATAGCTCCTATTCTGATGCATAGCCTGATTTTGTCGCCTGCTGTTATACCTACCTGTTGTCCATGATGCTTAGTTAGCTATGCTACTGATTCACCTATGGCCCTTCACCCTTGTCCGTTTGCCATGCTTGTTCCCGGGCCGTGATCACTCTGGGTGATGATCACAGAAATGTTTACATATTGCAATACTTAAAACTGTAAAGTCGGGCTGGCCCCAAGGGTGCCCGCGAGAGAATAATATTAAAGACGGGTCGGCTCCAAGAGCACCCGCGCGTCATGTGATACCAAGTCGGAGCGACAGGAACCCTGTTAGTCTCTGCGAGTTACTAAACACGATTAACGGATTTGGGTATTTGATCTGAGTAGGCCGCTGGCCTTATACGCACTACCACCACGTGGGATAATGGTTTAATGGAGCCCTCTACGTCGTAGTATCAGCCGAAAGCTCTTCAGACGTCACAGCTCAGAAATGCGGGCTGATTGCTAGGGTGGGCTGGTTACGTCACTAGTGTATTCAGTGTCGCGCCTGGGCCCTGGCCAGTCACGCAACGTGCAGGAGTGCAAAGGGCGATGGCCCAAGACCCCTTCGTGCTTAGGATTTAGACCGGCGTGTTGACCTCTCTGCTGAGCCTAGGTAGGACTGCGTCGTGTCGATCTCCCGAGGTCGGGCATTACCCAGCAAGTGTGTCCGGCCAGATGTGATCGAGCGTGTTGGGTAACAGTAGTGCACCCCTGCAGGGAAGTTATCTATTCGAATAGCCGTGTCCACGGCAACAGGACGCTCAGAGTTGTATCTTGATCCGCTACAACTACAAATGGTTACTGATACAATGATAAACTGATACCACTGCTCTCGGGATCACTTTCTCGCACGGAGTCGAGGAAGGATCTCAGGGTATAATCAAATATGATTGCTATTATATGTTGCTATACTCTACTCTCTTCTGATGCTGCAAGATTGCTTCAAGATGCTAGTCTTCGATAGGCTAGACCTCTCCCCCTCTGTTCCGGCATTTCTGAAGTTTAGTCCAAAGATATAGCCCCATTCCTTTGATACCGATGCATATTTAGTATAGTTTTGATGTCAGTCTTGCGAGTACTTTGGATGAGTACTCACGGTTGCTTTGCTATCTTTTTCCCCATACCCGCTTGTTGAATTCAGACGATGGAGCCCCGGAGCCCGACGCCACCGCAGGAGACTACTACCAGGAGAGCCCCGGAGGCACGTACTACTGGGTTGAGCCAGCCGACCAGGAGTAGTTTCGGAGGCTCCCAGGCAGGAGGCATGCGCCTTTTCGATCAGTGTCACTGTTTGTGCTAGCCTTCTTAAGGCAAACTTGACTAACTATGTCTGTACTCAGATATCATTTGTGTGTATGACTTATGTATTCGGGTCCTCGTGACCCCTGGTTTGTAATATGAAGATTTATGTTTAAATTTGAGTTTAGAGTTGTGTTGTGATATCTTCCCGTGCGTCTCTGATCTTGAGCGTGCACGTTTGCATGTATGATTAGTGCACGGTCGAGCAGAGGGCGTCACACTGTTCCTCCTTTCTTGGTTCGCTTCTGGTGTGCGGCTGCTTCTTGGTGACGTGCCTCTTCTTCACGCACATGACGGTTGTGTTTGTCGAGGGACCGAGTGGTTCTCGAAGGGCACGTTGAGCTTCGAGCGCTTGTTGCTCACGGCGTTGTTGCTCTTGGTGAAGTTGATCACCGTCTTGTGTTTCTTGTTGTTGACGTTGTGGAACTTGCTCTTGATGCATGGCGTCTTGAACTTGATGGCGTTGTCGTTCTCGCCCTTGAAGGCGGTCTTGCAAACCATTGCCATGTAATGGATTGTGTGAAGCTTGATGGTCTTGTCGAGGATGAGGACGAGCTCGTGGAAGACTTGCATCCGATGAGGAATCCGAAGAATGGCGTCGTGACCAGGTTCTCCTTGTTGAAGACGAAGTTGAGGAAGCGCGGTCAATCATCATGGCACGAAATTCTTCCATTTGTGTAGTAAGCTTGGCGTCGAGGTAGTCTCTTGTTCGCATTTCGGAGTGACGCAAGTCGGTGGCGGGTTGCTCAATGCGGTCACCCAAATCTTCATTCTCTTGATGCAAGGCTCGTTGTACCCCAAAGAGATGGTTCTTGGATACGTAGTCGTTTGGTGCGGCGTGCTCGTCGAAGAGTGGATTTGAAGATGTGCTCGGCCTATCCATCATGATCAAGTAGAGGTAAGTAGAAAATGAGAGAACAAAACCAAAGTTACCTTTTCCAAAGATTGATGATGTATCGAGTATCACTCAATATATTGCTATGATAGTAGAATTGGTACCGGGTTTGTTTCTCACACCTACACAAGTAAAGCTTTTGGTGTAGTTAGGATGGTGGCACAAAATTTCTGCAATTGCTAGCAAGTTATCAATAATGTTGAAAAAGATTCACAAATTCGCAAGTGAGACAAGTAGACCAATAGCAATAAGTGGCACACTGAAACACACGAACGGATAGATAAATGAGGTCGTGCAACCAAGGAATGAGCTCAAAATGTGGAATCCACGGAAAACGCTCGTGTTCACAACACTAGAGAGACGCTAGCACGATTGCTCAATAGGCGGATACGAACTTGTGCACAACCTATTGAAGACAAAACGTATCGACTTTCTATCTCATTTATGCTATGTATGTATGATTCCCGGTGAACTTGTCACGATGATCCAAGATGATCAAATATGCTATGCAATGTGGCGATGCTATGGCTCTTGCTTACAAGCTTCTCTTTCTTTTGATATTTTCCTTGGCCACTTATGCGAAATGCTCTTACGAAGGTAGCAATGATGTATATGTGGGAACAATTTATGACACAAGAGATGATACGATGATATATGCACGTTATGATAGCTATGTGGAACGTGTATCACTAAAGTGCACAAGTAGCGTTGCCCGACAATACTCAAATGGCTAGTCTCGTAGGAAAGTGACGCAAAAGACGGCCTTGGGTTAACAATGCAATGGCAAGGAAATGAACAACTGGTCGTCGATGTTACCGTCCTTGCTTACAGTGGTGGTGTCACGATGATGATATGGTCATTGTCGATGTCGAGTCCGTGGCGAAGTTGAGCGGCGGTGATGTCGATGACGAACCGTCCCTAAGTAGCCGAAACACATTAGAAAACGGAAATCGCAAACTCAAATTCTCAAGTGGCAAAACTTGTGGTGGTTGCAGAAGTTTGCGGTGGAGTTGCACTATTTGTGGTATTGGTTGGCGGAAGTATGTGGGCAAAACGAGGAAAAACGGTCAAAATTGCAAAGTGGTGGTGTTGAGGGCTGTCAGGGGCCGGATGTCCGGGCCTGCGGGCCGGATGTCTGGGGGGGCGGATGTCCGGGGACACGGTCCGGATGTCCGGGGGTATGATCCGTGGATGAACTCGAAGAACAAGTGGGGGAAAAGAAAAATTAGGGCAAAATTTGAGGAATTTTGTGGATGGAACTGATGGAGATGGTGGGAAAAGGCTAGATCCACTCGAAACACAGCAAATCCATGGATCAAAATCAACAAAATATCATCAAACCAACAAATCACAATTTTTTTGGTATGGCTATTTTTTGTGGGGAATTTTCGAAATTGGGCAAAACAAACAAAATTGGGGCTAGAAAGTGGAGGGGAAAGACTCCAAGGTGTGAATCAACGTGGCTCTGATCCAAGATGGTGTAGGGTGGAACCCTAATGTGATGATCTTTTCACACTTGGAGGGGGAAAAGGGAAGAACAATCAAGAACAACAAGAGAAATCACTCAAACAAACTCAAATCACACATCTACTAGGATAGCATACATGAGATCCACAAGTATACAAGAACAATCCAATGAAACAAGCACAAAGGTAAAGTTCTTCTCACTCCAAAGGAGGTGAGGTCTTGATGATCCTATGATGGGGATCCTTCTCCCTAGAGAGGTCTTGATTCCCCAAGAGAAGATACAAGGAGCAAAGCTCACTCAAATGTCTCAATATACTTTGCTAACCCTAGCTAGGAGGAGGGGGAGGTGTTTATATAGGAGTCCACGAGGTAGGAGGGGGAAAGAGGGGATTACATGGCCGGTCGGCCGGTTACACACACGCAGGTGCCGGATGTTTGGGCGTCGGGCCGGATGTCCGGGCCTGGCGCCGGATGTCCGGCCTGGAGATGGTCCAGGTTCTGTTGGCTTCGGGACAGGTCGGGCCGGATGTCCGGGGCGGTCAGGCCGGGGACGGATGTCCGGGCCGGGGCCGGATGTCCGGGCCCTAGAGCTCTTCGGCTGCTGGGCTGTGGCTGCTGTTCCCAGGGGCCGGATGTCCGGCCGTTGTAGCATTTCAGCGGTCTTCTTCCTCGCGCTTCGCTGTCCGTGTACTTGGAGACTTGGTCTTCATTCCGAGCATTCCCGAGGTGGTCTTCTTCATACCTAAGCACACATAGCATTCCGGCTTGAGGTAGTAGCCATGGCTCACACGTGTCATATGGAAGTTCATTAAGGAGAGATGTCACCTCGGTCTCGAGAGCTCTTGCACGTGCTCGTGTCATTGGTCCGCTTGGCACTTGGGGAGACGAAGGTAGGTCCATGAGGATGACCGTGGGAGGTATGGCGCAGCCATTGGGGGAGGGGGGGTGGCCCCCGGTCGTCCCCCCTAGCTCCACCCCTGCCAATGAAAACAAGTGACACTGAATTTAACATTTCGGAAAAATTTACTTCATGACATATGAGTCTAGGATACAGACGTACGTATATTGGATCGTCGAGGTTGAAACGATGTAATCTTGGTGCATACGCATGCTTCATCTCCCAAACTAGGTAATGCCAAGTTGCCAAATGTCAACTCAGTAGTGTAGGCATCTAAAAAATAGTAGCGTAGGTTTTGGACTAAGAGTTTTGGCGGTGCAGAAAGTGTGCGTGCTTATTACAAGGGATGTCGACAACAAGCCATTGAAATAAAACTGTTGAAAAGAAATTCTTCAGATAAATGATACCAGATCATGCCAAAACAAAACGAGTATATCATTGACTTTGACCGAAGAACCCAGAGCAAAATTGAGCGCTACTAGCTGAAAATATGGACCTGCCAAGTTCAGGCTACTGAGCTCAGACCGTTGTGGTAACATTTTGACCAAGGGCACACTTCCAGTTCAGCAAGAGAAATCATGCACGAGGCTACACATGCATGCCATCCACCTCGTCGCCATTTTTTCCCGGCATAACCTTGATAGTGAACGAACACAGTGGATCACGCGTCCCATGGCGGCCCGCTAAAGCCTCATCCAAACCAGGAAAAACTCGGGTATGGGCCTGCCATGACCCGTTTTAGGCCCTCACAACCCATTCCTTGGTACTCCTATCTCGTCGCCGCCTACCTCATCTCGTCCACCACACATGTTCCTCCACCTTCTCATCTCCTTCATCTTATTTCTCCTCGCCATCCTCCAATCTGTTATTGCTTCATCGGGTCACGGCCGCTCATGCGCTCCATCTCCTCCCTCGCCTCCAAGAGGCGGAAGATTAGATTCGACCCTCTCTGCAAGGATGAGGAGGAGCCTGCGGATTTGGTCTCCCAACCTATGCTGCCCCTGGATATCGAGGCGCCCAAGGCTTCCAGCCACGACGCCCTTGACATGTCGCTCTTGCATGCTCGGACGCCGCTCGAAGCAACTAGCATGACGCAGCCGAGGATTGCCCTTGGATGCGGAGGCACTACCCCATGCCAACCAGGGATGGGAGATTGTGCATGGACACTTGCAGATGGGGTTCTCAGACATCCCGATAGTGGAGGCCGATATGCTCTCGAGTACGAAGTGTGGCTACCTCGCCCTGAGCTACACCTACATGAGGTGGCCACATCACTACAATTCTGGAGCAAGGTGAGTTACAATATGCACACTCTCCGGCTTCCGCTTATTCTGCTAGATAAAAACACCGGCACAACGCCTGACTCATGCTTTGGGCGAGTAGTGTGGACGCGGATGTGTGATCCTTCCATTGTTGTAGCCTGGATTTTGTGCTCGAGCAACTAGCAAACAACCTGAAAGAGACTCGGCAATAACTCCATTCAATGCATCATATGTTTTCAAGAGTTTGAGTAAGTCAGGATCCCATTGTGTTAAGTGAGCAACTAGCAAAAGAGCACGATAGGGACCGAGATATGAACAATCCTTGCCGATATTGCAAGACAGAATCATGACACTGCAAGGCAATGCCACCACCGCTACAAAGTCGGAATCGTGATGACGCAAGGCAAGGCGGGATTTTTTGCACCTGCAAAAGTGGAATCGCGATGCCGCTGCAAGTTTGGATGTGCGACGTTGCATAATAGAAAATTGTTATGCTACAAGCTGGACAGGCAATGCTGCAAAGCCGAAATTGCGATGCTGCAAGGCATGTCAACAAATGTTGCAACAAGGACGCTTAATGCTGCAAGGCTAGCCGCTGCCGATTCAAGGCTGATAGCAATGCTGCAACGAGCATCTTCTTCGACGAGTGCAACTCACGGTGGAGAGATATGGACAACATTTTGTTGAGACAATAAGGAAAATATCCGATTACATGCATATTTAAATGTTATAAGGACAAAGTAGGAGAGGGAAAAAATGTTGAACGGTGTTGAAAAATGTTGCCGCGCCGAGGTAGAAACGCCATAGTGGGCCATTTTAGAGGGTCGCTTCTACGCTTCTGGTGGGCTGGGCTGTTTCATCAGAACGAGTAGAAAAACCTACAAAACTGCCTGCTCTTGTATAAGAAATGGCCCGGCCCACACTCATATAACAAGGTCGAGCCCGCCGCGTGACGCCGCATCCGCCATCAAATAACCACCATAGTCTTGTCTCAAAAAAAAAACACCATAGTCCAAGACAACTACGAACCGCGCTTGCATGGTGTACCGAAATTACCTCATTGGACGGTAGAGTGTCGTCATCGTGAGTAATTTCCCCGATAATAAACGCCCAAGTAAATCAGGAAAACGCGAACCAACCTGTGGTTGGATGGTTAGAGGGACTGTGGTATCCCCAGCCCACCAGGGTTCAAATCCTGGTGCTCGCATTTATTCCTGAATTTATTTCAGGATTTCCGGCAATGTGCATTCAGTAGGAGGAGACGTTCCCGTCGACGACGAGGCGCCTATGGTGACTTCGTAAATTTCAAGATGATATGCCGGCTCAGTCTCTCGGAGGTGCTCATAGGGGTGGGTGTGCGTGTGTGCGTTCATAGGGGTGAGTGTATGCGCGTGTATATGAGCGCTTGCGTCTGTACTGTGTTCAAAAAAAAAAGTAAATCAGGAAAACAATCTACTTCCCTAATTAGCACATCATCCAACGGTCAAATCGAGCTCGCCTATAACGCAGACACCCTGTGCTTCGCCGTATATTCACATGCATGTCGTCACCTTGTGACAGAGCACCTCAACCGATCGCCTATAAACCCTAATCAATGGCGATTCCTGGCTGTAGCAGAGCTATTCCTCACTACCTCCATCTATATAAACCCCCTGCAACCACCGTACGTAGCTAGCTCCGAAGCTCTTCCGTCTCCTGCTCTCTTCTCCCTCGCGCCGCCGCCCACTCGCCGCATACGTGCATCACCACAGCCTAGCCATGAAGCCGAGCGGCGTCCTCCTCGCCGCCGTCGTGGCGCTGCTCCTGGTCTCGGCCGTGCGGGGCGAGGACGGCTGCGGGTCGCCGGAGTCGGCGGCGCGCGACCGCGCGCGGGCGAGGCCTCTCAAGATCGCGGCCTTCTTCTCCATTCTGATCTGCGGAGCGCTGGGTTGCTCCCTGCCCGTGCTGGGGCGACACGTGCCCGTGCTCCGGCCCGACGGCGACATCTTCTTCCTGGTCAAGGCTTTCGCGGCGGGGGTCATCCTCGCCACGGGGTTCATCCACATCCTCCCCGACGCGTTCGGGAACCTCACGTCGGACTGCCTGCCCGCCGGCGGGCCGTGGAAGGACTTCCCGTTCGCCGGGTTGGGAGCCATGGTCGGCGCCATCGGCACGCTCGTGGTCGACACCGTCGCCACGGGTTACTTCACGCGCGCCCACTTGAACAAGGACCGAGCCCGCGGCAGCAGCGCTGCCGTGGTGGACGAGGAGAAACAGGCTGCTGCTGCCGCCGCCAGCGAGGAAGCGCGCCGCCTCCACGACGGCGGGGAGCACGAGGGACATGTTCACTTGCACACGCACGCGACCCATGGCCACGCCCACGGGTCGGCGGCGCTCGTTGCGGCCGTTGGCGGCGCCGAGGACGAAAAGGACACGATCCGGCATCGCGTGATCTCTCAGGTTGGTTAGAGAAAGAAATTCACAGATTCTTGTGTCCCGTTTTAAATCTTTTTGTGACGATAATTAACGATGTTGTATTGTAGGTTCTTGAGTTGGGTATTGTGGTGCACTCGGTGATCATCGGCATCTCCCTCGGCGCGTCTCAGGACCCGGAAACAATCAAACCTCTCGTCGTCGCCTTGAGCTTCCACCAGATGTTCGAGGGAATGGGCCTCGGTGGCTGCATAGTTCAGGTATACATACCCGTACTCTCCTGAATTGTGATCCCTCTGTTTCATAATTCTTGTCGTGGTTTTAGTTCAGATTTAGAATTAAGGGAGTGCTATATTTATTGCCGTCCACATGCATTTGGTTTCTATAGTTACGGGCCTAGTCACAATTCCCTTTTAAAAAATACCGATTTCAACGTAAGACTAGTACTAATAATCAGAGTTCTTCCAAAATGAAGTTGTGAGAGCAATACATATAGCACTCGCAAAAAAAAAAGAGCAATACATTTAGACAAACCCAAATGATAAGTGTCACACGTGTGGCACGAAGTAACACTGCCCAGATGTTTTTACAACTAAAATTGACATCCAAAAAAAAACCGAAACCCAAAAAAAACTGAAACTTGACATCCAAACAGAAAGTTGTCATGCTTCACAACTAAAGTTGCCAACAAAAAACGTCAGGGCGGAATTGCTTCGTGCCACACGCGTGACACTTACCAAGGTCCTAGACAAAATATCTGCTGGTAATCCCAAATTATCTATCTTGATCAAAACCAAGCATATTTGACCAGTGACTCTTGGAGAGCATGTCATGCAAAGCAGCAAAGGTGCTACTACTTGGGGCGTGTTCTGATCTCCTCCAGCTTCTAACTCCATCAACTTCAAAAAAGTTTTTGACCCGAACGCTTTTGCACTAAGAAGCTAACTTCTGGAAGCTGAGCGAAATCACAGTGCAAAAACTTGGAGCTCCGTCGGCCCAGCTCCACCGATTAGAGAATCAGAAGTTCACCCCTATTTACAAGGAGTTGCCACCGCCAAACATAACGTTTCGCTGCCCCTCCTCGAAATAGCGCTACAGTACCGATCCCAACGAATCGCTCACCCTCTCTCCCCTCGTATCGGTGCACTGGGCCCGAGTTGGGCTGCCATCAGCCGGCCCAATCTGCGCCAAACAGGCCACAATGCTCCCAGCTGGGCTGCAGTAATACGAGAAGCTGGCGATCGAAGCAGAACGATTCTGGATCGCTAGGTGAAGCTAGAAGTCACTAAAAGAAGCTGGATATGTGAAGTTTTGTGAAGTTGGAGGAGATCAGAACACGCCCTTGCTTGACTATTTCTGAAAAAAATAGAACAATAGGAGTCTTTCCATGTATGAACTTTTTAACGAATGGCTGTATATGCATAACTGAAACTTTGCATGTAAGGTCTCCATCAAAAGTGGCAACGCCCATCTAAACAAACACTGGCTAGAACTTGTGCTTCAGAAAGGGGAGAATTCTACGATGCTCTTCCCTGTAAAGCTCTAGCTAGAGAACCATATATACATGCATATCTAGATAATATATGTCTGGTAGTCATGAGAGAGAAGAAAGTAGAGCAGAGCACTTCGGGTGGCCTGCAGAACAAAGCAAATGAATCAGTAACTGCATATGTCATCAGATGTTTGATAACAAAAAATTGACCCACTTTAACAAATCCAAGGAATCTCCTGCTAGTTTTGACC
The DNA here is from genome assembly GCA_039707655.1 of Elymus sibiricus. Taxonomy (NCBI): domain Eukaryota; kingdom Viridiplantae; phylum Streptophyta; class Magnoliopsida; order Poales; family Poaceae; genus Elymus; species Elymus sibiricus. The sequence continues at coordinate 127,005,185 of CM077666.1, read as the reverse complement.
CACTCTTTTTAACCATTCTGTTAGTAACCTGATAATATAAGATGGAATTTTGTGCTGATTAGTTGCTGACGATGATGCAGGCAAAGTTCAAGGCTAGGTCCATCGTGACCATGATCCTCTTCTTCTGCCTGACAACTCCGGTGGGCATCGCCATCGGCTTCGGCATATCACGAGTGTACAACGAGAACAGCCCGACGGCGCTGGTTGTGGAGGACAGCCTCAACTCCGTGGCGGCGGGGATCCTCGTCTACATGGCCCTCGTCGACCTCCTCGCCGAGGACTTCATGAACCCCAAGGTGCAGAGCAGGGGAAAGCTGCAACTCGGTATCAATGTCTCCATGTTGGTCGGTGCAGGCCTCATGTCCATGCTCGCCAAATGGGCCTAGCCGGAAGCCAGAAACATGAAACAGTTTTGCTCCATGATGACATATGAGTCCAGGATATAGACTTAAGTATATTGGATCGTCGAGGTTGAAACGATGTAATCTTGGCACATATTCTTCTTCTCCCCAAACTGGTAATGCCAACCCAGTACAGTAATGTAGGGGTTTGGGAGGTGCGAAAAGTGTGTGTGCTTATCACAAGGGAAGTCTACATTATGTCGTCACCTTTGACAAGCCTTTCAAATAAAACTGTTGAAAAGAATTTCTTCAAATAAATGATAATTAACAGCAATTACATCGTCCACAAGCCTAGCAAATAAACAGCTAGGAGGATCATCGTCCCAAATACAAGAAGTATGATTGATAAAACTAAGTGTTAGGCCATTAGCCTCACGTCGACAATGCTTGAACTCCACCTTCCCTATTTACGTCACCCAATCCACGGTTTCTGCATGCACGGCAGCTACAGGATCCCACCACCGAGACTGTCCCGTACAGGATCCCCTTGTTTACAAATTGGGCATTGGCCATCTGTTCCAACATGACGGTTCGCAAGGATAGATTTCAGAGAAATAATTGCATGAAGAGCTCTCCAGCAAAAGATTTGTACCTTGCGCGGAGTGATAACTTCCATAGGGAGCTTCAAACTAGGTTGGTCACCGACGGTCCTGAAGCAAGATCATTGGAGATTTCTTGTCCAAACTAGTGTTGCCATTCCACATGATAAGCAATACGGACAAACAAGATGCCAGATCGGGTGAAGTGCCAAGATATGAAATCTTCAAACCCCATGGTCCAGGGGATACGCAAAAATATGCCAACATCAACTGCACGCAAAATCAAGGAGCTGAGGGGTTCATCCCATTGTCCGATGGTAGGATCAGTTAATTCATTCGGAGAGAAGGATATGGCCTCGTCTGATGATAAGTGCTTGGTTTGGGCTAGAAGGGGTCAATTGATCCGTACAAATGTTACCTTCTCGCCGTCACAAATTATGCAAATACACCCTCTTTTGAAAGTTTGGATCCCGGAGCAAATACTCTGCGAGGTGAAGGATGAACCCGCTTTAGGTCCATCATCTAGAACATCACTATTTGGATAGTACTTTGCTTTCAGGACTCTAGCACAAAGAGAATCAGGTCGATTAACAAGTATCCATGCCTGTTTGGCAAGCATTGCAAGGTCAAAAGAGTGTAAGTCACGAAATCCCATGCCCCCATTTTTTCGGCACACAAAGTTTCCACCAGGCGTACCAATGCATTTCCTTCTCATCTCCATCACCACCCCACTAGAAACCAACAATACTATTCATTATGTCCTTGCATAGCCCCTTAGTAATTCTAAACACTGACATTGCATAAACCGTAATGCATTGGCCACAGCCTTAATTATGATTTCCTTTCCACCTAGAGATAGGTGTTTTTCCTTCCAACCACTAACCATTTCCCTAATTCTTTCCAAAAACAATGTTTATAACAGTCACACCTATCCGTCCCCACCAATGCAGGTAGACCCAGGTACTTATCTGATAAGTCCTCATTATCAATATGTAGTTCGTTCCAGATCGCGGTCTTTAGTGCAGCATTTGTGTTTGGGCTAAAGAAGATACTTGATTTACCTCTACTCACCAATTGTCCTGAGTTTGCACAATAAGAATCAAGAACCTGCTGCAAGGAAGTTGCATTTAACATATCCACTGTCATGAGAAACAAGGAATCATCGGCAAATAAAAGATGTCAAACAGATGGTCCATTTCTGCACACCTTAATCTCATCAATGCCATCAACTTCTTTTTCATGTGACATCATACTAGTAAGGCCTCAACACATAATATGAATAAATATGGTGATAGAGGACCCCCTTGACGAATGCCCCTTGTCACCTCGTGAGTGTGAAACTATCTGTCTCCTGATAGTTATATCTTACTGTATATCTGACCATGCTAACACAATTCGTAACCAAGTTAATCCCAACTTGTCCATCATATTCTTCAAGAACACTTACTCAATTCGATCATACGCCTTATGCATATCCAACTTAACCGCGGGGAGACCATATAATCCATATCCAACTTAACCGCAGGGAGACCATATAATCCATCCATTTTATTTCTGATTCGTTAAACAAACTCGTGTGCCACCAGAACGTTATCAGTGATCAATCAGCCAGGGACAAAAACACTTTGAGTTGGAGAAATGATTTCTGAAAGAATTGACTTCCAGCGGGACACCAAAATCTTGGATATAATCTTATAAATAACATTGCAAAGACTTATTGGCCTAAATTGTGTAACCACTTGAGGATTATCAGTTTTCAAGATCAGAACAACCGCAGTATTATTCCACTCCTCCTAAATCACCCTCATGTTAAGAGCGTACAATACTTCCTGCGTAATTTCTTCTCCAAAAATATGCCAATATATCTTATAAAAAATAGCATGCAGTCCATCTGGCCCTGGTGCTTTAGATCCTTAAGACTATCAACGACCTTTTTTCACATCCTTTGTTGTGCAAGGAGATAACAACATATCATTCATCTCAACGGTGACATGCGTGTGCACCTTAGCTAGCAGGTTCGGGTACGTTTCATGAACTTCCGACAAAAACAGGTTAATGAAATAATCAAGAATCATAGGGTGCACATCAGTACCTTCAAGCCAAGTGCACTGATTATTCTTGAGATGAGTAATTATATTTCTTTTTCTACTCGCCGACGCAAACTCGTGAAAGAATTTCGTATTTCCGTCTCCTTTCTTCAACCAATTGATCTGGGATCTCTCGAGCCAGTGAATTTCTTCTAATTCCAATAAATATTGAACACGCTCAGCCAATTCTTTTTTCCATAATTTCTATTTCATCACGCATAGGTGCTTGCATAATTTCCTCAAGGTCCTTTTGGGTGTTTCCTTTATCTCCGTGACTTAGCCGATAAATCATCTACTGCCCAAATGCTATTTGGCGCGTCAGACGCTAGTTTTAGTTCATTTCGCAAACCAGCGTACACTAGTCATACGTAATGGGCCGGCCCATGTAGAGGGTCGCTGTTTTGTTTTTTTAACGTCTCCATGGTGGTTTTGTGAAGCTTCTAGAAGCTTCCAGGCAGTTCTGGGAGCTTTTAGAAGCTTCTGATGGTTTTTCCTGGTTTTCTGTTTGGTTTTTTCTCTTTTTTGTTTCACATTTTTTTAAATGTCTAAATTTTTTGAAATACGCGAACTTTCCCAAATTTACAATTTTGCCCGAATGCGTGAACTTTTTCAAAATCTTGGACTTTTTCAAATCCATGAATTTTGTTCAAATTCATGAACTTTATTCAAGTACATGAATATATTAAAATCCAAAAAATTCAAATTTACTAACTTTTTCAAAATTTGTGAACTTTTTAAAATTCCTAACTTTATTTCAAAATCAATGAACTTTTTTCAAACACACGATTTTTTAAAATCTATTATTTTCACATTTTTGAACTTTTTCATATTTGTCATTTTGTTTTGCAAATCTATGATTTTTTTTCAAATCCAAGTTTTTTCCCCTCTATTTTTTGTTTTTTAAACAATTTTTCAGATCCAATTTTTACAAGAGTCTAACTCGCAACGGTTCACTGTTCAAACAATTGACAATTCATCCATCGACAAAGCGAAGCAACCCCCATCCCTACTTTGCCACTCTCTACGCCACTTTTGGGCTTAATTGCAAATGGCGCACACCCCTATTAGTGCAATGGGTCGGCCCATGTTTGTTCGTCTTTCTTTTCACGAACGGCTTTTACATCGACCGGTTTTGGGAAGCTTCTAGAAGCTTCCAACCCATTTTGTGAAGCTTCTAGAAGCTTGCTACCAGTTTTTTCTTTTCTTTTTTGACCGGTTTTGTTTGTTTTTATTTGGGTATTCTTCTTTTTCTTTTACTTTTTTAAATGCGCGAACTTTTTCTAAATTCGTAAATTTTTTAAAATTTATGATTTTTTCTAAAATTCAGGTAGCAACCATGAACTTTTTTAGAATTCGTGAAAAAATTTCCAACACATGATTTTCAAATTCACCAACTTTATTAAAATTTACAAAAAAAAATTCAAAACCCGTCAACCTTTTTTTAATTCGTGAACTTTTTTTAAATCCATGAACATTTCCCAAATTCACAAACATTTTTCCAATTTCATGAACTTTTTCAAATTAGTTACCTTTATTCCAAACTAACGAACTTGTTTTCAAACCAAATATTTTTTTTCAAATTCATGAACTTTTTTCAAACCATGAACATTTTTTTAATTCGCAAACATTTTTTCAAAATTCGTGAAATTCACAAACTTTTTTCAAACACGTGAATATTTTTGGATATCGCAAACTTTTATTTGAAATCCATGGACTTTTCCAATTTTATGTTTTTCAGATTTTTTATTCAAGAGTCAACGGCCAGCCTGTCAATTGGTCGACCATACTTCCCCGAGCGAGCGCGTGAACTGAAGCGAGCAAGTCAAGCAATCGGGAGTGAGCGAGCTAGTGTGTCGCGTTATTGGGACGGCCCAAAAGCAACTACGCGTGAGCGCCAGTTCGTTTCCACGGTGCCGAAGGCGCTCAACAGGGGTTCGACGAAGGCAGCGACACGAGCGACATGTCCCCGTCACCTTTTTGTTTGGGCCAGGCCAGGTGTGTGAGCGCGTGAGCACCAGGAAGAAAAAGCGGCGCTAAAGGCGCCATACAGAAGCTCCCCATCTGCTGGGTGTTTTAACGTAAAATGGGTGGGCGGAATTTGCCCAGGAAAACCCGGCCCTTTAGCCCGGAGTGGGCGGAAAACACCAAGCAGATGGATGTGGGGAGCGGTCCAACAAGCCAAATTCGACCAAGACCAGCATTGAAATCAGTCGATTTTTGCAACAAGCCACCCTAAAAAACAAATCAACAAACGTGTCATCGCCTCATTGGACAGAAAACTTAACTTATGAAAATCAGGCAACTGATGATTAGACAGCCCTTCATGAAAGAGAAATGATTCCCTTCAACTGAACGGTCCCAGTTGAGTGCCCGCCGCCTCCGTGTCCGTCGGATGGACGCTTCATCGGACGGGTGGGAGCCAACCCCTTTGTGTCCACGTTCTGCAACTAAACCATTGTTTCAGAAAAGGGTTCTGCAACTAGCTCTTTGTTGCAAACCGATCAGGGGGTAGACCCTGCAGCGGCTGCGACTAGGGACGGCGGCAGCGCAGGCCTACCGGGCAAGCGGGGGCAGATCCCCCGCGGCGGCGGCGACGACCAGATCTCCGCCAGTGATGGACGACCTCGACTCGTTCAGGTACGGATGGTGGTGGTAGGACGGCGGTGGTGGTAGGCGGCGGTGATGGTGGTCGTCGACGGTGGTGGTGTTGCTGCCCTGCGGTGGCGGTGGTTGTGGTTGTGCTCCCCGGCGTGCTTCTGCAACAACGGGAGCGGCGGCATGCTTCTGCAACAGTGGGAATGGCTGCGCTATTGCTCTGTTGAGGTCCGTGGCGATGCGCTCGACGCAGGCAAACAACGGCGGCGTTTTTGCACATTATTTTTAGTTGTAAAATTCTCTGCAACATTACCTATGTTGCAAAAATTCCTTCACAACATCATTTTTGTTGCAAAAAAAAAAAAATGTGAAGATGGGAAAAGAAATTCTGCGACACGAGCTTAATCCCGCAGCACAACCTATGTTGCAAAAAAACTCTGTAACACAACCTTTGTTGCAAATGTTTCTGCAACAAGACTTTGCAAAATAGAGGAAAAAGTTCAACCGCTCGATTGCGTCAGATCCAATGGCTCGCGAAGCAGCGGATCTTTTTAAAACGGCTGACGCATAGCAGCTCCCTGAATGAAAAGGAAAAAACAATAAGGAAAAGAAATCTGATTGGGTACTCTCAGTGACCTGAGACAACGGAAAGCCTTCTCTCTGCAGCCACAAGATAGATTAGTAGTGACAGGAACAGAACAATAGGAGAAAGCCTGTGCAACGTGCAACGCATGTCCGGTTCATGACTAGTGGTCGTTAATCATCGTCCCTGGTTCTCCACGCGGTCGACTTCGACCGGCGGCGTGTCAGTGGCGACGTGGTGATGCCGGCTGGACGCGCCCGTTTCGATCATTCATATTGGGGAGCCGAAATGAGGCGGGTGGAGTGGAGTACGCAGTTGCCCGCAGCGACACGTCACTGCAGCCGCTCTGCTTCACACGATGATCATCTTCAAACCATCGTCGGCGACATACATTGTCCGCGTCTCGATCGGATCGGATGCGGATTGCAATCGCCCATCATTGGATGTATAATACGGAGTAGGAGCCAAAATCTTCTCCCGTTGTTTCAGCATTTGGGCAGCGAGACGGAGGCGGCCAAGTAGAAGAGCCAAGAAATTGATGGCGGGAGCCGAGAGCGCGCGGCCGGCGCCTCCGGTGCTGCCGTGGACGGTGCAGCTCCAGGTGCTCGCGCTCGGGGCCGCCTGCGACCTCTCGCAGCGCCGCGACGGCACCGTGAACCGCTTCATTTTCTCGCTCGCCGACCGGCAGACCCCGGCGAGGCCGCGTCCGGACGCGCTCGGCGTCCGCTCCGCCGACGTCGTCGTCGACGCCGACAGAAGCCTCTGGGCACGAGTCTTCTCCCCGTCCGCGGGTGAAGCCGAGGCGCGGCCGCTCCCTGTCCTCGTGTACTTCCACGGCGGCGGCTTCGCGCTGCTCTCCGCGGCGTCCGCGCCCCTGGACGCCATGTGCCGCCGCTTCTGCCGCGAGCTGGGCGCCGTGGTCGTCTCCGTCAACTACCGCCGCGCGCCCGAGAACCGTTACCCCGCTGCCTACGATGACTGCGCGGACGTGCTCAGCTACCTTGCCACCACCGGCCTCCCTGCCGACATCGGCGTCCCGGTCGACCTCTCCCGCTGCTTCCTCTTCGGGGACAGCGCCGGTGGTAACATCGCCCACCACGTGGCCCACCGGTGGACCTCGTCCGCCGCCGCTTCTTCTAATAACCCCATCCGCCTCGCCGGCATCATCCTGCTGCAGCCGTACTTCGGCGGCGAGGAGCGCACCGAAGCAGAGTCGAGGCTGGAGGGCGTGGGGCCGGTGGTGAACATGCGCCGCTCGGATTGGTCCTGGAGGGCGTTCCTGCCGGAGGGGGCCGATCGGAACCACCCGGCGGCGCACGTGACCGGCGAGGCGGGCCGGGAGCCCGATTTGCCGGAGGCGTTTCCGCCGGCAATGGTGGTGGTCGGCGGGTTTGACCCGCTGCAGGACTGGCAGCGGCGGTACGCCGCCATGCTGCAGCGGAAGGGGAAGGCGGTGCGGGTGCTGGAGTTTCCGGACGCCATCCATGGCTTCTACATGTTCCCGAAGCTCCCCGACGCCGGGAAGCTCGTCAAGGACGTTAAGAACTTCATGGAAACCGACACGTCCGAGCATTAATCCGCTGTGTAGTCGACTCAGCTCGTATGCAGCCTCGCCGGCGAGAGCTCCATCGTGTCGGATGCGAGGGAAATCTCACTTTCGGTATTGTTTGTAGCTGAATCTCCACAAGCGAGTTTGAGTTGATCGCGGTGCATGCAACAAAGCTTTTTTATACGCGTTTGTTAAGCATAGGTACCTGAAAATTGCACGCGTCGTATTTGATTCCACCGAGGCCCAAGACTAGGGCGACGTGACGGACGCCAGTGAGGAGCGTCGATCCTGACGAGGCCGAGTAGGACCTCGCCGGAAACAGGGACGGCGCTGCCAGCGGTACCAAGCTACGACGTCCTAGCTGGCGAAGGCGACAAACTGGAAAATTTTGATGTTGCACGTGCACAGCAACCATGGACTTAAGGTTGTGAAGCTGGCCTGCTCCGGCGAGGCAACGAAGCGCGTTCATTAATGCCAGCATGGAACCCGAGGATTGAAAGACCCTTTAAAACCGCGATGCTTATACCGTGGATAAGGGCCGAGAAAACCGCGATTTGAGAGACAAAATCGGCTGCGGCCGAACAGAGCCCTCAATTGAGACCGTAAATTTTGAAAAAAATGCTTTCCCGGGCGAAATGAAGAACATAGTGCTACATAAATAGTTTGATCATCGATACATTGTAAAGATATTTTACATCGCGATGCCGCCCTACCCTAAAACTAGCCAAAACACGGAGCTCTCCGGGTGCGGCGGCGGCGGCGCTCACTCCTCGTCATCGTCGGAGCCAAGATCGATGTAGATCTTGGCTTGCTCGTCGGCTTCGTGGCGCCATCTCGCCTGTTTGGCGTCGAACTTGCGCGCGGCGGCGAGCCCCTGCTCGTAGAGGAGCGCGTTGATCTCCTCCTCCCGCCGGCGACGCTCCTCCTCCTCCTCGTGCTCACGCGCAGTGCGCGCGGCAAGCGCCGCTTCGAAGGCGTCCGCCTGGGGCCTGATGAGGTAGTCCTCCGGGCCGACGACGCCGCGGCCGCGCGGGCCCTCTTCCTCCCCCGGCTCCGTCTTCACGATGCGGAGCGGCGGAAGCTCGCCGGGCTCCCTCTTCACCTGAAGAGGCGGCGCGCCCGAAGAGCTCCCCGCGTCGAAGCGCCGCGCATGGCGGCGGGCGTACTCCTCCATCTCGCGGCGGAGGAGGGACGGCGGCACCTCGAGCCCGCGGTTGGTGTACCGTCGGGCCGAGCGCTTCCGCGCCGCGTCGGCGGCGACGCAACGCTTGCGCTCCGGGTCTTCGTCGCAGCCGCCGCCGCCAGGAGAAGCACCTCCGCGGCCGCTGGACCACATCCCGCGCCACATCAAAGCTCGGCGGTGGCAGATCTGGCGGCGGCGCAGCGAAATCGGCGCGGATTCGGTGCCGGCGGCGAGAAATTGCGGGGGATTTTCGCGAGTAGCGGCGGCGGGGGAAAAGGGTTGCGGCCCGTATCGCGCCCGCGGAACGGTAAAAATAGAGGTCTCGCGGTTGGATTTCAAGGGCACTGTAAAAGTTTTTACGGGTTAGGGTCCGATAAGAAGTCTGGTCGGGCCGTTTTTTGCTCAAGGAACTGTAAAACCGTGGAAATTTTAAGGATCGGCGTGTTATAAGGGGTCTGCTAGAGATGCTCTAAGAGCATCACATATGGGCGAACCAGTCTTAAACACCCAGCAGGCCGGCCAGTCACTGACCTATCAAAAAGACCCGACCCACGAGGGTGTCTCAAACCGGACTCAAACGCACGGACTGTCCGGTACCCCTCATATCCAGCCCAAATGTAGGGCGGATATGGGGCGGCCCAGGCGCGTCCGCCCGGCCCACGCCGACCCCATTCCGTCCCCATAAAAATCCCAATTCGGAACCCTAGCTCACTTCACTCTCCTCTCTCGCTCCGTATCTTCTTCTCCCCTCCTCCGATTTCTCCGATTCTGATCCACTCCAACGACTCCGGCGAGCATGTCGAGCGCCAGCAGACGCTCTAACTCCGACCTCGATGTCGACGAGGAGTTGGCCCTCTGCATTGCCCTGGAGAGGCCGAAGGTGGACACGAGGGGCAGTTCCGGATCTGCCCCCTCGCTGGTCCCCCGCAGACACAGCATGGACGTCGGAGTTGGCCCGTCCCGGTCCGCACGCAGCTCCGCGAGGGCTGCACAGTCCGCGCCGCCCCTCCATCGTCCCCTTCCCCCGCCGGCCACTTCTTCGCAAGGGCAGCGATGGGTGCTAGTGCCCTCTCCGCCGGCCTGGACGCGCATGCCGGAAGTGGAGGCACGCACCGCCCACCGCGAGAGGTTGCGGGCAAGGGAGAGGGACGCGGCGGAGCAATCCATGTGCCGCCGCCGCGGGTTGCAAGTGGAGCCCGACGAGGACGAGTGGCTCCTCGCTTGGTTCTACCGCCGCCGGTCACTTACGACGGCGCATACGGACGCTCGCCGGCTCCACCGGAAGATGCTAAGGTGCTCCGGCTTGCCATTGAGCAGTCGGAGCGCGAGGCGGCGGACACAACGGCGGAGGCGGCTCGGGTGGCGAAGCTCAAGCGGCAGCAGGACAGGGCCTCATCGTCCTCTCTGACTCCTCGTCCGACGACGACCACGGCTCCTCCGACGAAGACTCGGACGATCCGCCACTAGCCACGGACGCCTACAACTGCGCCGTCGGCCGGAAGGGCAAAGGGCCGGCGAGGAAGTGGTGAAGATCTGCCGTCTCCACCTTTAATTTCAAGTTTTTAGTAATGTAGTTTAAACTTGTCCGTCGTTTTATGTGAATTATGTGAACTTTGGCGATCTTTTGGATATCCGTTAGTGATCGGAATGTGCATTTCTATGTTCGTTCGATGATCTACGTAGTTTTATTCACATTGCATGATTTAGTATGGATATAGGGTATCAGATATGAGATACACGGATGTGAACGACGCGATTTAAGGACTGACCGGTCACTCCCCGCGGACGCGCCCGGACCCGTCCGTGGGCTTTTGAGATGTCGGATTTGGTGACCACGCGTGTCGAACTTATTTATGGAAAAAGAGAGCTAGAGAAGGAAGAACACATGGATAGACCACAAGAACTAAACAAGAAGGACCCTGATAAGTACCGAACGTCAGGTACAAGCACATGCCAACTCCGAACGTTTTCGACGGCAAGTTTAGTGACGCAAGGATGGCAACTTTGGTTGCCAAGCATGCCAAATTTCGTGCTTCAGTTTATTTTTTGACAGAAACTTGCCGTGTGTCATTGAAAATTGCCATCAAAAAACGTCAGGGCCGGAGTGCCATGCACCTGAAGTCAGTGGCGGAGCTTCAAAGAAAAAGCTGGGCGGGCCAAGCTATAGAAAGGCACAAATATTTTAGGCATTAGTCAGTACTAAGTACCTTTGTTCTCGCTAAATTTCCCTTCTATGTTAACAAACAAGTTAGTCACAAGATACTCATCTTTCATCTTATCAGGCAACTTTAATTCAATGATCTTCATACACTAAAATGCACTAAAAAAATTCCCCTAAAAATGCACTAAACAGAAAAAACTTTAGGTACAAACACCGTCTGGTTCACCAACAAAAATGTCTCTTCATCTTCTATTTCTAAATTGCATTGATTTATGCCCAGTTCAACCAATGGATAACAAAAATATAGTGCTCTTGAGATAATTAGAAAATCAGGGGCACCAGAGTCCGTAGGTGAATATGGAGCTCTACTTAGCGGAGCGGACTGCAGCAATCAGCGGAGGTTGGGGTCAGATTGTCGGAGGCACTTGAGCGGCACTACGATTTGATCCCGACGGCCGAGGCTATGACTGGCCGGAGTTTGGAGGGACAACAGAGGGGGAGGCCTCCATGAAGAGGTTGCGCGGAGAGGCTGGGGGACTGAGGATAGCTTTTTTCACGCTAGGACTGGGGATAGCTGACCGACGCAAGATTTTTGGTGATGCAAGATGCCGGCGGCGGCTGCTGATTTTTTTTTAGACAAACTCTGAAGCTTTATTAAGTCGTCACAATGTTTACACGGACGAAAGAAAGACCATCCGGCTGGCCCAGCCAAACATGACGGCCAGCCGCTAGGGATAAAGCGTGCTTCGCGAGTTTGTGAGCCTCGACATTCAAGCTCCTAAATTCAGGGCTAATATTACAAGTATGGAAATTTAAACTATGCTCTAATATCTCATGTATGATCGCTCCATAGGCCGTAGGGTTTCCGTCTCGAATGTCCTCGACCACCACCTTCTAAGTCCGACGCCACTTGGATGTTTCCCACGTATAGATCGTCAGCCAGTGCCAAAGCTTCCCTGATCGCCATGCATTCAAGGCGGCGGCTGCTGGTGATCCTGCTGTGCGCTCGCACGAGACCTTTTGCGGCATTCAAGGCGGCGGCTGCTGGTGATCCTGCTGTGCGCTCGCACGAGACCTTTTGCGGCTTGGGTACCGTGATGTGCCTTGTCTCTTGGTCCTTGTGGTGGACTGGGCTTCATGTGCTACGAAGCATAGCATAGGTATATAAAAATTTACGGAATGCTGGGCGGGCCATGGCCCAGTTCGGCCCTCACGAAGCTCCGCCTCTGCCTTTTTTCTTTGCGGAAAAAACTTCCAATCTATTCATCAACTGTCAAGGTAGTACAAAAAACGCCAGAAGTAAAAATTACATCCAGGTCCATAGACCACCTAGCGACGACTACAAGCACTGGAGCGAGCCGAAGGCGCGCCGCTGTCATCGCCCCTCCATCATCGGAGCCGGGCAAGCCTTGTTGTAGTAGACAGTCAGAAAGTCGTCGTGCTAAGGCCCCAGAGGACCAACGCACCAGAACAGCAACCGCCGCCGATGAAGAAAAGCGTAGATCGGAAGGATCCAACCTGTAGACACATCAACATAGAGGAACGAAGATCGGATCCAAGCGGACCCATCGAAGAAAAACGCCGACCAAATCCCGCGAGATCCGCCGGAGACAAATCTCCACACGCCCTCCAACGACGCTAGAAGCATCATCGGAATGGGAGCTAGGCGGGAAGAAACTTATTCCATCTTTAGGGAGCCGCTGTTGTCTCGTCTTCCTGAGCAGGACACAAACCCTACCAAAACTCATAACAAACTCTAAAAACGGAGCCCTCTCACCGGCACGGGCCGGGATCCACCGCGCCTCCATGGCCTAAGGCCACGGGAGACGAGGCAGCCCGCGGCTGCACGGCGGGAGGCAATGAAAACCCTAATCACTTGCCTCACGAGAGCAGCCAGCTTCGCAGCCTGAAGTATGACACTTATCATTTGAGTACAAGAACGATTCGTATGGGAGGAATTGCCGAATGAAGAGGGCTCGAGGAGAAAATGCACACCGGTGGTGCAGGTTGCCGTTAGCCATTTGCTACAAATAAACGAGCTGCGCTCGTCAGCCTTAGTTGGCCATGGTCACTAATTGATGTTGGTAATACATCGTCTATATAGAAATACTTTGTACTAAAAAATGCATATACCCGACGAGTGATATGGATGCAGCATGCATCACTACCCAACGGAAGGGTGTGATACCAGTCTAGCATGGCATCATGTCCACACATGCATTTTCAACAATTTCCCCCACGACTCTAGGTCTCGCAATTACTTAGAAATTAACCCCTTTTCAGTCATCTAAGATAAAAAAAAAATGCTACACCTACGGGTAGAAGTCCCTTATGCTATTTTTGGATGTCTGTATTGAGGCTTCGAAATAGATTGGGTATTCCAAATTTCCAGTTCGGTTGTTTGGGATGCACACCAAAACAACAGCCTGAAGCAGATCCAATACAGGCATGAAATTGGTTCAATGCGCGGAGGCTTCCCATGTTTCCAAGCTATCCGGCTCCGATTTCACCTGAAATCGAGCATCCCGCAAACACAAAACAGTTCACTTCTTCTGTTTCCCACCGCTCGACCAGCCCTTGCGACGCGACCTAGAAAGAGAGGAGGCGGCGCCCATGAAGCCACCCCGACGGCGGCGGCCAGGTACCTCCCCATGTCGGCCTTCCTCCTCCTTCTCGCACTCCGACACACTCTTCACCACGCCGCAGCCCCTTCACCTCCTCACACGACCACCGCATCTCCTTCTCCCGTGGAGCCATGGCATGGCCCGGCCGTTCTCCGCCCACCCCTGGGGGGGGGGGGGGGGGGGGGGGGGGGGGGGGGGGGGGGGGTTGTACCGAAGCAGGCCTGTCATCCAATTACAATCACACATTGTTCAAATTTTGTTTTGATGCATATACTAATGTTGCCTCACTACTCCTGGCTGCTAGCTCGCTCGATCCTCCTTATCTTCTCTCAGATTTTCCAGCCGGCAGTGTGAGCGACACGCAGACGCAGGTCGCAGATGGCCAGACACTACGAGGGCATGTGCGGATGTAGTAGCAATGGCGTGATCCGCCGAACGCGACGGTAGGTGCGGTCTCCGGGTCACGTACGTATCGTTTTGGTAATCTTTCTTCGCTCGTAGTTGCATGATTGGTGACTGGTGAGGCTGCCATCGCCATCGTCCCGTGGAGAAGACGACGTGTGTGGGGTGGCATAGCTAGCAATCGAGGACAATGGGTAACAGGGTAGATGGAGATATTTCGACAGGGTACAGTTGCCAACAACAACGCGCGTGCTCGTGCCGCAAAAAATCATAGTGCACCGCTGTGAGCAGTTACATAGCAGCTGGGGTGTCAAACCTGGACATGTGTGGGCGAGCTCTTTGGAGACGCCTTCAAGAAGCATCGTCGCCGGTATACTTCGACCCCACCGAACTAATGCTTTCTTCCAAAGCCACCCACACCAGCCCTGCCAGAACTCGGGAAAGTCCGGCCACACCAACAACCTCCACGATAACCCTAGAACCAACAAGCCGCGGTCTAGTGGAGAGAAGGAACTCTTCGGCGACAGCTCCAAGAAGCATCATCGACGTTATCCTTCGACCCCCATCAAACCAAGGCTTTCGCCCAGAGGCCTACGCCCCACGACCTACCCGAGCCCCGAGGAAGAAGCCAACCGCTGCCAACAGAGGACAACCCCATGATAGAAGCAGATCAACGACACTGGACCAGAGAGCCCGCGATCGAGCCACACAACACCAAGGAGACGAGCAGACACCACAAACATCACAACCCGGCTACCGCGTTCATCACCGCCACCATCCACCATATGAACCGGATCTGGGAGGATGTTAGGGCATCTCTAACGCTGTGCATCAAACCGCCCGTAAATGTTCGAACCACGCCGTCCAGGCACTTTGTGCCCTCGAATGTCGTCCATCAAACGTCCGCATACCGGTCCGCACGTCCGAATTCGCGCAAACCAGAAGCAAACCTGTGGGAGGTTTGCGGACGTCCGGACAGCCGCCACGTCGGATTCCGACACCCTCGGGCCACACAAAAATCACACACGGGGCCTGCTTTTCTCACTCTGTTCCTCTGTCCCTGTTGTGTATCTGCATACTTCGAGACCGCCGTTGTACTACCCACTCTGCCACTCAGGCCTTGCCGGACCTTCGTTGCACTACCCGGGAGCCAGCCAACTTGCCTACGCCTCCCTTCCACCCTTGATCCGGCCGCTGCCCAGGCACCCTCCGCCTCTGCACATTGTTGTTCATGCCAGACACCACACTCGACAAGTGTTCGGCCAAATCCATAGCCAAATTTATTGACGTTTTTGTTGTTTACTTTGAAGTAAACACGATGTATTCGGCCGCGGAGTACTTCTACGTCGAGTACATGGATTCATCCTCGTCAGATGGGGGCGAATATGAGAATGAATCAGCGGTGATGCATGCGGTTATCGAAGATGCGCAACGTGCAGATGAGCATGTTCTCAATTTTAAGGGTTCAATCAAGGGGCATCGAGTGTTGAATCGTAAGAGGGCACGGGGGCATATGATGCTGATAGACGACTAGTTTGTCCCCGATGCGATATTTGATTTTTCCGCCGTCGATTCCGGATGAGCTGAACTATGATGAGTACTTCATATTGAAGAAAGATGTCATTGGAAACATTGGCTTCTGGTTACCAGAAGTGCACAGCTACATTGAAGATGCTTGGCTATGGCATGACCGCAGCTTCGTGGGACGAGTATCCGGATGTCCGAAACCACAAGTCTCAAAGCCCTGACGAGGTTTGCTACTGCAGTGGTCAAGGTGTTGGAATTTCTTGCAGTTTTATTAAATTGTCATGGTACACTCCGAGGCCACCACCGAACTAAGTAGCTAACACATGCTTGCGACACTAACACGAACATCTACAAAAAAAATTAGAATTTTTTGAAAACATTTACTTTATTTTTTTTGTTTACTATTCATGCAGGAGCGCGCGCTCCCATGAGCCAAAACGCCATTCTCTCCTCTTTCCACTCAAAGGAAAAATCGTATTATTCTAACTCACCGATGACGCACGCATGTACATGGGCTGTACTTCGCTCAAATCTAAGTTGCTTCGTTGTCAACTTCATAGCACGCCCCGCAGATTCAGCGAGACCGAAGGTTCTCTCGCTTATGCGTCTCGACTAATCGGGCCAGCCCACAAGCGCATAGTGAAATAGAAAAAGTAGGAAGAAAATAAGGTGCGAGATCATTCGAACACGGGTCGTTTCAATAGTGCATAGAGCCGCTAGCCACTGCGCCACTGTTGGCTTCGTGTTTATATAGGAGGCGGACGCTACTTGAGGTAAAAGACCGGAGTTTTTTTTATTTCTCCCTCTTTTTTTTTACTTTTTTCGTCTCTTTGGTTCTTTCTTTGGTTTTCTTATTTTTCTCTGGTTTTATTTTTTTCGTCACTATGCTACATTTTTTTCATTTGTTTTTATTTTGGTTTCTCTTTGTTTTTTATCGTTTTTCTTTTCTTTCTCATTTTCCTTCTTTTATTCTTTGGTTTTTATCATTTTTCATTTTTTTGGTTTGCTTTGTTTCTTTTTCTTTTTCATTCTACATTTTTTGTATATGTCAAACATTTTTCTAATAAATGTTCACCATTTTTCCAATACAAATTTAACATATTTTAATACATAGTCAACAATTTTTCTATACAAAAATTTAAAAAATTTCAAATACAATATTATGATTTTTTTAATGCATAATCAACATTTTTATTATACAAACTTTACAATTTTTAAATGCTTGATTAACATTTTTCAAATACAAGATTAACATTTTTTCTAATACATGGTCAACACTTTTTCTGTGCACATTTAACATTTTTCAAATGCTTTATCAACGTTTTTTCTTATGCAAGATTAACAGTTTTCTTTGAATGGATGGTCAACATTTTTTCTATACACATTTAACATTTTTCAAATGCTTGATTAACATTTTTTTAAAACTTGTTTAATATTTTTTCAAATGCTTGATAAACATTTTTATATACAATGATAAAAAAATCATTATTTGTTAATGCATGGTCAACATTTTTTCTATACATATTTAACATTTTACAATGCTTGGTTAACATTTTTTAAATACTTATTCAACATTTTATCAAATGCTTGATTAATATTTTTATTTACATGATAAAAATATTTCATCATTTTTTTAATATATGATCAACATTTTTTGTATACACATTCAACATTTTTCGAATGCATGATTAACATTTTTCAAAACATTATGTAAAGTATATTTTTTGAATGCATGATTAACTATCTTTAGTACAAAGTTGTATTAAAGTTGAGACACTTATTTTGGGACAGAGGGAGTATATGTTTAGATTATTTGAAAGTGTAAAAATAATAAAAAATGGAATCAAAACACGAAATACAAACGTGAAAAAAATAGAAAATAAAATTAGGCAGTGTGCAACCGCGAACTTGGCCGGCCCATATGCTCACGCGTCAGCGACTCGGAAGCTCGACTCGCTGAACGCGAGACATAGGCGCCTGTGTGTGGCGGTCTTATTTTTTGTTTTTGTTTTTCCTTTTGTTTACGTGTTAGGTTTCTGTTGTTGAAAAAGACAAAGCCCATATATTACATAGCATTAACCCTTACAAAAATACCCTTATGAAATTTAATTTTTTCTCAAGGACTATCTTATTTTATTTCATTTGTCACTATCTCTAATTTCATTTAGTTTTTGTTTCTCATTTTATTTTACTTTATGTGTTCCATCCATACATATTTTTGGCGTTATTTTAAAGAAATGTTCAATCAATATTTTCTCCAATCTTTTTGTTGCGGGATATGGTTTTTCATAGTAATTTCTATTGTTTTAACACAAAAGGATCGAGCTCTTCAGGTGAAAGCCAAGATCCTGTTGTAGGATCGGGCAGCGGCGTCATCTCCAACGTCACTTTCCCTCTTAGGGGCTCCGCCTTGAAGACCGTGATCTCTCCTGCTCTTCTTTGAGGCTGGACGTGCACAACATCGCGGTCGACAGGTGCCCGACTGGCGGTGCGGATGTTGCATTGCGACTTGTGTGGCGGCGATGATGGTTGCAAAATGAGTAGGGTCGTGGCCTGCCTTCGTCATCCACTGTCCGGCATGTTTCTGAGCTTGAAGTCAAAGTTGCGGCGTTGCGGGGCGACACTGCGACAACGATGCCAGGCGATGGGCAGATCGGACTCTGCCGGTGCAAGGCGTGCTCCTTTTCTCATGCGAGGCTCGTCATCAAAGTCAGAGTTGCCTCATCCTCGACGCGTGCGGCCGATTGATTGTTTGGCCTCGGCCGGCAGGGTTCCCGTGTACCATTTGTTCGGAGGGGTTTTGACGGGTCGCCAACGACGAAGTCGGAGTCGCTTGCTCGAGGAGAGGTGATGACGATGACATTGTAGGCAACCTCGACGGTGTCTTTTTCTCAGCGGTGTGGGTGTGGATCTTGTGGGTGCTAGGTCGGCCGGGTGCCTTCTCTGTGGGCATGTTGTAACTGTTTTTGTCCGGGTTATCGTTAATTAACAGGGCAACTCTCTTTGACTTTTTTAAATGAATCGGGCCCTAAAAGATCGTGTTTCAAAAAATATATCATGAATCGACCATGAATCGAACTTGTGATCATTCTTTGGATATATACGATAATTATTTTTGAGGGAGAGTGAAGCATGCCAAGAACATATATTTCACGTACAAAAATAATTTGAGCCATTTGCATTCTTTTAGTATAATCCCTTCGACGTTATCTGAAATCTCAACCCGCGAATGTCCAACTTGGAGTCTTAGATGTGAGTGTGTGACCCGCACCTTGTATCAGCTACTGGTGAGTTGAGAATGCCAGGATAAGAGCATCTATAGCCGGGTGCCTCAAACTCACCTCAAACGCTCGGGCGGACGGCTCGGTCAGTAACCGATCACAAAATAGCATCCCAGACGAGCTTCTAGAACGGCCTCAAACGCCCGGGCTGACCGGAACCCCTCATATCCAGCCCAAATCTGGGGCGGATATGGGGCGCCCGGGCACGCGTCCGCCACATCATACTGACGATGGGGTCCCACAAGGAATCGCCTGAAAGCTTGGCAATCCGACGGACGACGTCTCCTCTGGTGGAGGGTGCGAACGCCGCTTGGCGCCGCTCCGGCTCGTTGCCCGAGGCCAAATCCGGCTATTTAAGCCGGCCGGCGTCCCCCAACCCTAGCCACATCCACCTCCTCGCTCTTCGCGCCACCAGCCCGAGCCCATCCACCTCTCTCCCATTCCGTCGCTCTTCCCACACCCTCCGGCTTTGCCATGGCTCGGCAAAAGAAGACCACGTATGCTATGCTCACGCCGGAGCACCGGTTCCAGATTGGGCAGGAGATCTGGGTGAGGCACGCCGCCGCATCGCTGTTGGCCTGCTTCCTAACTCACCGGAGCCGGAGGAAAAGGAGGAGGAGGAGGAGCAAGAGGAGCAGCAAGCGTCTCCGATGAAGGTGGCGAATCCGGAGGAGGACGAGGTGGAGCAGCCGGAGGAGGAGCTGGCGCCGGCTCCGGGCTTCAACATGAAGGACGCGGAGGCGGAGTTCGCGGTCGCCCAAGCGGCCGAGATGGCAGACCAGTAGGCCATCCTGGAGTCCATCTAGGATGAGGCCTATGTGGAGGCCAACCGACAGTTCATCCGGCAGGAACTGGCGGCGACCGACGCGCTTTTCGACGAACTCAACGCGGAGATGGAGGTGGAGGCTGATACGGAGCAGCCGGAGGAGCCGGAGTTGCGGCTGCCGCCCATGTACCCGGAGCCGGGCACGGAGATAACGAACATCTCCGACGACGATTAGGGTAGTATAGGTTGATCTATGTAGGATTTTCTTATTTACATGCTTTGTATGGATTTAAGGTGTCAAATATAAGGTATCCGAATGCAGACAAGTAAATTTGAGGTGTGACCGGTCAGTGTCCGTGGACGCGCCCGGGGCGCGTCTGCCGGCGTTTGAGGAACCGGATTTGCCAAGTCCGGCGATAGATGCTCTAATGCAATCGAGAAACATCTTTTTTGACAAAGGGAATATATTAATATCGCGGAGATACCAATTAAACCCAGCCTCTGCAACAACGAAATGTCCTAGAGACATTACGGTTGCACACAACCCATAATCAATAAGAAGAAGAAGAAGAAGAAAGATCCCGCCATAGTGATCAATTCCTAATAACTGCAGCACTAACCACCACCAAGACAACACCCCGAAGTTCAAATTTTCCAAAAGCGACGCCTCCAAGATGGAAACAGTGCACAAGCGCCGTTGTCGCCCGATCGTAGATCTAAGGTTTTCACCCTGGAGAAAATCCGCGCTCTCAAAACAATGCTTTCAACAAGGCCATTGCCACGCACAACCAATTAAGGCCAGACCTTGGGTTTTCACCCTGAAAGCTAAGACACTGAACTTGTCCTGTGCTGCCGCCCCCTCTTGCCGATGCCGCTGCTACGAGTCATGAATCACCAAGCAAATTCCTCATCGCCTCGAAGACTCGATCCACCATTACTAGGCCTATGACCTCAGCCACCATGACATTCTCCGCCACTGTCTTCATCATGGAAATCGAAATACCGACATGTCTCATAATGTCAACAATTGACGAAGCTTCGCGTCGCGCCCTCCTGAAGCCACACGAGCTGAAATAGGGGCGCGCACGACCGAATCCCATCCGATCCAGCAATCTATAGGCATCAAGCACCTAATGGAGATCTCCGGCGGAGCATTCCGGAACTCGTCAAGGGCCAAATCAATGAGGGCCGGCATCAAGTAGAACACCGTCTTGGCGCTAGAAGAACCCTAGGACCACCTCCATTGCGCAAGCACACGCGGCCCCTCTGCCAAGCCTCGTGGCCTTCAGATCTGGGCCGCAGCACACACATGAAGGCAAGGGAGCTCAGCCAACACCGATTCAGTAGTGAACCGGCGCCCAGCCAATCCCCACCGCCGCATCCCACCACCACTCGCCGAGCCCCGCCACCACACACCGCTTGAAGGCCGCAGCCACAGAGCACCGCCGAATCCCGTCGGGAACCGCCGCCACAGCCCCGGGGGAGCCGCGAGAAGGAGCCCCGCCGTCGCCGTCAGCCACACGGGCTTCGCCCGGCGGCTTCATCCGGCGGTGGCGCGGGGAGAGGAGGAGAAGAGCCCGGCGGCGCTAGGTTGCCGGTGTCGCCCCCGTGTCGCCCAGGCGGGAGCGACGCGGGGGTTGCGGGCGTTCGGGTCATCGAGAAACATCTACATGATAAATTCTTTTATCGAGAAAATTCACTGGATAAATTCCTATGGAATGATGGTACGGGGTGACGTAGAGATTCTATTAAGAGCAAATCCAAAGAGCTGCTTTAGAATAAATCCCAAGAGCTGATAGAGTGTTAGGATTGTCAAGTGTGCACATTTTATTAGTGTTATAAGCGATCAAGAAGCTATATTTTTCTGTCCATGCCTCACATCTCTTGCTTAAACAACCACTAAATGCCGGCGGCGGGCAGTCTGTCACAACTCACAACTCCCAACTCCCATTGTAATCATTTCGCAAAAAGAAGAAGAAAAAACTCCCATTGTAATCAGTGATCACACTACACAACGATCAAATTAACAAATATTATTTCACGCATGCAGACAGACTGATCCCCCACCAAACCACTCGTTCCTTGGATCATGGCATCTTCCTCACCGGGCGGCTGATTTCGCCGGCGCGGCCCTGTTGCTCTCCACGAAGGCCTTCATCTCCTCGAAAACCTTGCCGGCGTCAGCGACCGCCGGGAAGCCGTAGAACCCGTGGAAGCCGTCCGGGTACTCCGCCACCTGGACCTTCACCCCCTTCCGCCGGAGCACGTCGGCGTACCGCCGCTGCCAGTCCTGCAGCGGGTCGAACCCGCCGATCACCAGCAGCGTCGGCGGGAAATCCTCGGCCAGCTCGGCGTTCTCGTCGGTCACGTGCGCCGCCGGGTGGTCGCGGGTGGCGCCCACGGGCAGGAACGCCTTCCACGAGAAGTCGGAGCGCTCGAGGTTCACCACCGGCGCCACGCCCTCCAGCCTGAGCTCCGACTCCGTCCGCTCCTCGCCGCCGAAGTAGGGCTGCACGGGGATGATCCCGGCGAGGCGGAGCGACTTGGCGGAGGGCTGGTGCTCGGCGGCCCAGCGGCTGGCGACGTGGTGGACGATGTTGCCGCCGGCGCTCTCCCCGGCGAGGAAGCAGCTGGCGAGGTCGACGGGGACGTCGTCGCCGAGGCCGGGGATGCCGCCAGCGTCGTCGATGAACCGGAGCGCGTCCACCCCGTCGTCGTACGCCGCCGGGTAGCGGTGCTCCGGGGCGAGGCGGTAGTTGACGGACACGACCACGGCGCCGACGTCGCTGCAGAGGCGGCGGCACACGCCGTTGAAGGGGCCGATGGCCGGGGAGAAGAGCGCGAAGCCGCCGCCGTGGTAGTACACGATGACGGGCAGCGGCACCTCCGACGATACCGGGGCGAAGACACGCGCCCAGATGCCGCGGGAGGCGTCGACGGTGAAGTCGTAGGAGCGAACGCCGGAGCCGTCCGGGCGCGGGTTGGCGCGCGCGCTCAGCAGGCGGTCGATCACCGAGTAGAGGCAGCGGTTGACGGTGCCGTCGCTGCGCTCCACGGCGTCGATGGCCGCCGTGAGCCCCGCCAGCTGGAGCCGCACCCCCAGCGGCAGCGGCGGCGGCGTCGGGCGCTGACCTTCGCCGGCACCCGAAGCTCCTTGACCCGCGGCGGCTCCCATCAAGTGTGTTTCCTCACTTCACGTACGCTCGATCACTGTGCGTCTCCTTCGATCTCCTCTCTTTGGAAGCGCGTGAGCTCTGCTGCACGATCGGCGTGGTACATATAATGGAGAGAAGCGATGGGTGATGAGTAGGTGAGATGGATCCATCGGGGTGACAATTTGTAATCCTGTATAGTGTGTAAACAGGAAAGTCGCATGTGGCCTCCGTTGCCAAATCGGACGCGTCTACGACGTTGGTGGCAGGATGAGATGAAGATTGAGCGAGGACGCTAGGAGCTCGTGGAGCAAAAAAATAAGCTGACACGCGTCACAGCTGTGCCGTCGTGGACTGCTATAATCAAACTGATATAAATGACATGTCATGGGGTGTGAATGTGACTGACCGAAGGCTCCGTTTGGTTGCTCGTTTTCTGGTCCAATTAAGTACGGTATAACCGAGCCTAATCCCTGTCCTCACAGCGATTTGGGTTTTCGGTCGTCCATTTTATTGATCTGAACGTTCCTGGCCGTCAGATCTCGTGTGAAAAACGACCTGTACTGCACTGTGTGTAATCTGGCCCAGCTGTCCTGTGGGCTGCTGCTCCAGAGGCCGAAAGCAAGCCCTCTGGTTAACTGGGCCGTTGGCCAGCCCACTATAACGCTTCGCTAAAGAGGTGCAGTCTGGGCTTCGCTGAAAGTGATCCACCAAAGGAGATCGATCGGTGTCCCTCGCGAAAAAAATAGAGTTCGCTCGAAAGAGATGCCCCTTTCCCCTGTCAAGCTCTCTTCTTCCTCTGACCTAGATGGATCGCGCCACCGCCGCCGCACATCGCCGTCGTAGTACCCTCCGCTCCCACCCTTTCTCCTACAAATCGCTCGGCACTTCAAATCCACATCGCCTCCAGAAACCCACCCCAGCCCCAATGGTGAAGACGGCGAGGTACGACGACGAGGCGGTCTCCTCCTCCTGCGAGGAGAAAAAGGACATGTCCGACGTCGGCGGCTCCGAATCCGGCGAGGAGGGGGAAAAGGGCGAGGCGGATGAGGAGGTGGCTGAGGAGGAGATCGAGGCCGTCACAACAAGTGCGGGCGCTGACGAACAGGCTGACGGCGGTGCTGCCGCTGCAGGCGGGGAAGAAGATGAGGAGGAGTCGGAGTCCACCGACGACGACGAGGTGAGCGAGGGGCTAGGGTTTGGGTTCTCCATTTAGAGGGTTTCGATGATAATCAGTTTGGTTGATAGTTATCTGCATCCGGCTTCAGTAATAATTTAGAAACATTCTTGCATAATAGTAAATTCGGGGCATCTACATCACCGGCCTTTCTTGTGGGCGAATGGAGCAGCTGCAAGGCAACCACGTTACTCCCGTAAGTTTGCTCCTTCTCTTCATTGGGAAAGTAGTCCTCTGCCTAATGTGCTCTTATTCTCTTTTGAGTAATTAGTTATTGAATTGTTCTAGCAATAGCAGATGAAGTATTGCATGTATGCAAGAACGTACATACAATGTAGAAAAAGGAGAGGTCCACTTATATCTACTGAGAGAAGCACAAGTATAGAAAAGCTACACTGATTTGTTGAATTATTTCTTTCCTAGGAACCTCAAATTAAGGGATCCATCAGTGAACAATATTCTTTGTAGAGATTCCATTGCAAATTATTGATAAAAAAGAACTCCATTTTTCTGGACACAGTAAACATTATTTGGAAAGCCATCGGCTGAAATACCTACCATCTAGAAGGTGACATATGCTAATACTGTATTTTAGATAAAAATAGTATCTCAATCATCATCTTCGCGAAGTTTTAAAAGTTCTTAATATCACGCAACATTTTGTATATGACGTAAAGCTTTGTGTCAATCCTTTTGAATCCTCCAATAGCAGACTTGAAGAACATTATAACTCTGAATGACTGAATAAGGCATGTTCTGTAACTAGCATACTCTAGACCAAAAAAGTTGCTAACTGGTGCTTCATGTTCTTCGAACGCTCCTATTCAGAAATTTAACACATTCTTTTGTTGGTTTGCAAGTTTAATATCATAACAGTGGGCACTTGTTGGACTGATATCATGATATTTGTGATTACTAACATGTATACTATTTTGCATTATGCACACATATTACTTTGTTCTATCAAAAAATGTACTCTATTTATAATCAATAACCTATCCATTCCCCACGCCTTACATTTTTTTTGTTTCACTCATTGAGGCAGATTCTGCAACCATCATATTTGCACGCCATCTTGGGTCAGCTCATGTTTCTCAATGCAGTGCAAACTATTACTATTCATTCAGATCTTGTTTGTGAATTTTATCTACACAAAATATACTCCCTGGAGATCATAATCGATTAGGCATGATGCAACCTGGGTGATTAAGGTTCTTTCATTTTAGGACCTTGAGCTGGTTGCCTGGTTTGTGAGAATATATGGTGTCAGACCAGGCATGATACATTTTGACACCTTGAGCAATTTGCCTGGTTTGTAATGCATTTAAATGAAGATGGAATGAAAAAAAATAGAAATAGTGGCGAGATCCCTAATTTCACTATTGTCCCTGTATGAAGCAAAACTAATGTTGATTGATTAAATGGTATAAGCAAGTCCACATCTATCAATTAGAAGGAATGCCGACCGCTTAAGCTTATACTCTATGCAAAATATTTGAAGTTGTTACTAAAGCAAAAATGCAATATTTTCTTGCAGATTCATGAGTCATCTGCTATGGAAAGATAAAAGTAAAGAAGACCAGATAATTACATTGTCATCTGGCCAACCTAATTACAAGAAACTTGCATTGATAGAAAAGCGTGTGATCATAACCTTTCTGAGGATAGGGTGCAGTTCATGAGATATCTTCCTATATTTATCTGTACCATTGATGATGCCAATATCACCTTTTTTCTGACAGCCCACCATAATATTATTCCTATATTGTCGTCTAGGTTAAATTCACCTCTTCCTTTGATTCTTCCACACTTGATATTATTCATGGAATGGAGTTTTTTTTATTCAAGTAGGACTTTACGCACATCAATATTTGAATATTTATTAATTTTCTGTCATTTTAATGCAAGCCTGTAGGTATATTGTTGTGATGAATAGCATGTTGGCTGAGGTAATCTAAGGCAATAATGTCCATGGTTGCGGTAACTCTGGTCTTCCATACGTCAAGCGTTATGAAAGTATTTTTTTTATTGAGCTTGCATCTCAGGCTGTGAGATGGCTATTGATTCATTTCAGATTTTACACATGCTCTAGCTACCCATGAGCAATCCAAGCTCACTCTTGTTTCATATACTGATCCATATTTATGTGATGTGTAGATGAAACCAAACAAGTGGCGCACATTTGTTACAACATTATTTTGTTAATGTCTAACATGTTGTTAGTTTATGATCTTATGTTTGATCATTTTGCAAAATATTAAAGAAACTCCTATCATTTTAATGGAGAAATGGATGGGCGAGGCAACGCGTGCCATCAATGCATCCAAGTTTTATTACATATGCGTTCAGTTCTACCACAACCTTTGTTTATTGTCTTGAGTTGTCTCGCTCCCAGATAGAGACAATTTAATTTCAAGACATCCATTCAAAAAAACTTCACAATTTTCGGAAAGGAAACAACTCTAGCTTAGTGAAAAGAGCTAAGTTGTGGAGACGCAATTGACTAATGTCTAGAGGCATAAATAATTTCAGGTAACAAAAGCATGCCAGATAGACTGAGGGGTGCATATGAAATTCAAGATGGTGGTGATTTCTTACATGGTATTAAAGGATAATGTGTGCACAGTAGTGGCATGTAGTGTATCTCTTTTTATTCAATCCGTTTATCCCACGAAACTAAAATGAGTCGGTACCAAGAAACACAATATTGCTTAACCGGAGTTTTCTTTACATCTGAGCAGAACATTTTCATCCGAGATGAGTTGTAAACATCTTACTCTAAATAATATTATCACAGTTGTT
Organism: Elymus sibiricus; assembly: GCA_039707655.1. Taxonomy (NCBI): domain Eukaryota; kingdom Viridiplantae; phylum Streptophyta; class Magnoliopsida; order Poales; family Poaceae; genus Elymus; species Elymus sibiricus. The sequence goes on along the minus strand of CM077666.1, from coordinate 126,978,356 downwards.
ATTTGCCTGTCTTGATGTTTGAGGACATGTTGTTTATGTCTTGTCAAGTGATATGAGATCCTTTTTTATGTGCAGTTTCCATGGATTCAACCAAAGGGGGTGTTTATCTTAAACATTGTGTTCATTATATCAGTATTGCTGCACTGCTTACTTATTGTTTAGTTCATCATGACATAGTTAAGATATGTAACAACAAAAACATCATGCACTCAAAATTTTGACTAATAGGAATATTATGCTAACTCTTTACTATCATCCTCTCAAAGTTTATGCTAAACTTGCTGGTAACAAAGGTCAGAATGGAACATATCAAGAAGTCTGACAACAACTTTTAATTTCCTATAACTGTTTCGTTTTGGTATTGTTGCTAGAGTCCAATACTTATGCCTACCCTAAGTTATCCCTATGCAAAGCCTTTTTTAACTCATTATACAAAGCAGATACAAATATGATCCCATGTATGAGTAGAGCTGGATCACCATCCATTTTGGTAAGATTACATAATTGTCTCCTTCATATGAATGCGTTATGTAGAGCACTAAATTGTTTGAAGAACTAAAACTTGAATTTGCATGCTGCCATATATTTTTGTAAATTTCTATCGCTCTATCGTAAAAATTGACGGGCGCAGCAACGCGCGCCATCGATGATCTAGTTTTCCACTATATCTTCAGCTTCTAAGCGTTACAACATCCAAAGCCGCGGACATCAATTCCGACCCTTCAAACGCCCGCGGACACGCCATGTGAGTCTCTCATATTTCATACCCTAAATCCATACAAACCATGCAAAAAAAATCCTACGTACTACCCTAGCTAAGTTTCGTCGTCGGAGATGTCCACGACGTCGGTGCCGGGCTGCGGGTAGATGGGCGCGTGGGAGGGCTCCGGCTCCTCGTACTCATCCATCGACGCGAGCATCTCGTCAAAGACCGCGGCGTGCTCCGCCTCCGCCTCCTGCGGACGGCAGCGGTTGGCCTCCGCCTTCGATTCCGACCGAAGGGAATCCAGGATCGCCTGCTGCTCCGCCTGTAGATCCGCGTCCCCAGCGTCCCTCACATCCTCCTCCGGCACCTCGTCCTCCTCCACCACCTCCTCCTTCTCCTTCAAGTCCTCCTCCGGATCCACCGCGTCCAGAGGTAGCCCCGCGGCGATCCGGGCTTCGCACCTTGCCCGGATCTGCTCAAGGAGCTGCAGCCGGTGCTCCGGCGTTATATATGTGTAGCTCCTTACCCGGCGGCGTAGGCGCCTGATATCTGCTCAAGTCAGCTTCTTCTGCAATGGCGGTGGCCGCAACCCGGGTTTCCTTGAGGCAGCGTTGGAAGTCCTTTGAGAATGGCGTGTCATCGATATTGAACTCTGGGTATCCGCCTGCCACCTGAGCCGGGTCAAGCTCCGGCACGTATGCCTTGGCCCGCGCAAGCGCGGTCAGAGCTCCCGTATGGCAACACGCTCTTTTCCAGTCGTCGAACCAACTGGGCACGATTGACAACTCTTTTAGTGTATCCGCAATCAGCTGAGGCGGTGCCTTGGTATTTTTGGCGGCCATTATGCAACGGCAGCTGCCTATATACAGTTGTTCTACCAAGGTATAGACCGCCTTCAGTTTCACCATTGGTAGCTGCACAAGAGTTTGATTTTTTCGGCCTGCAAAGCACAAGTCTGCACGATCAGTTAAGCCGGCTAAGGATGATAAGCCGGTCCAATGAATTATGCTCAGTTTTGCTTACCAAATATGGCTCGACACATGGCGGTAATTTGACCTTTCAGAGTTGTCAGTTCTTGGGTTGCCGGCTCAAGCTTGGCCTCCGCTTCTTCGGCTCTCATGGCTTGGGCGGCTCTTGCAGCCTCAGTCTCTTGCAAGGTGGCCTATACAATCGCCAAAGCTTTCTTCGCCTCCGCGGTGGCTTCCTCATATTCTTGGCGCAATTTCTTCTCTTTTCTGGCCTCCTTTCGAAAGCCGGCGGCATGGGTTTCTACTTGGTCCAGCATCTTCTGCAGGGCAGACTGTTATACATGACATGCATATGACTCGGACCGCCCTGAAGGACAGCCCGGCTCATGGGGGCTACATATTATCGAGCTTCACAATAAGCAAGGAAGTCCCATGCAGTTGCGGGCAATCTACATGGCACTTGGGGGCTAATGCATGAGTTGATTTTTCTGCTTAGTTATGCAGACCCGCCCATCATGATTGATGAGCCGGCCTTTGGGGTTACCGATTGAAGTTGAGCTTACAAATTATCATACTTTGGAAGTTCCGGGTCATTATTGCATATTGACCCGGCCCTTGGGGGCTAATGCATCCATGGATCTATTCTGTTAAATTATGGAGACCCGCCCGTCGTTAATGACGAGCCGGCCTTTGAGGGCGCTAGTGGACGGTTCTACGTACAAGTTTCAATTGGAAGTCCCGGATCGTTATTGCATAATGACCCGGCCCTTGGGGGCTACATATATATATGGTACAAGAGGAAGGGTGCAGCTCACCTCATATTTCCGCTTCAATGCAGTGACCATGGCGATTTCTGTGTCCCGGCTTTCAATTAGCCGGGTTAATATAGCCCGATGGAGGGTACTGGCGTCTTGGTCTTCAAACTTAGGAAGCTCAAGAGCTGTCTTCTCTTTGTCCTTTGATGCCGGTTCAGGTTTGGTCGGGACTTTGGTAAGGGCGGTGGAGGGCTCTGGTGCAGCAGTTTGCCGTACACTCGTCACCGCTACTTCTTCGCGAGCCGGCGCTTCTTCTTGAGCCGGCGCATCGGGCTGCGGAACGGGTTGATCTTCAACTATGTTCTCCCTCTCTTGAGCCGGTGGGGAGGCGTGAGCCGGACTTGTCATGATCAACGGTGGCGGGCTGTTTCGGACGGCCGGCTCGTCCTGGGCTGCCAAGGTGGTTTCCTCTACTTGAGGGCCTGTCTGAATGGCCGGGTCAGACGATTCGGCAACTGCATTCTTCTTAAAGACTTTGGCGCTGTACAAGGGATGGGGGAGTTACTTATTTATAGGGATGAAAAATAAGAGGTCAATATACATTACAGGAACGTCTGCTTACCCAAGATTGATATTGAAAGCCGGCGCCTGTGTGGCGCTTGACTCGCCTGAGGAGTGCGACGTCTGATAGGCTGAGTTGTTAAAGGGTAAGGGTTCTTTATAAATGCCAGCTAGAGGAAAAGAATCAGTTGGGCTAAGAGGCACCTCAGCTCGAGCTTTGCGGGATGGTGGCTCATATGGAAGCCCGCTGCTTAGTTCGCCTTCACTGCTCCGGGTCTTCCTTTTGGAGGCCCCGGCTCGACGAGTTTTCTTCAAAATAAATTTGGGATCTAAATGAGCATCCTGATTGGAAAAGGGCACCTTACGGACGGCAACCCGGGGCTTCCTTCGAACCTTGCGGATCACAGCCCGGGTTTTCTTCCGAATAGGTGTTGGAGAGTCAGAATCAGAAGAGATCAAGGTTACCTCCGGCTCGTCGGTATGGCTAATTTCGGTTTCGTCCTGAAGAGAAGAGGCGTCAGAAAGTTGAATGAAAAGACGACCAAGTGAGTCAAGTTCTACCTCATCCTCGTCCTCTGCAGCCGGCTTATCAGTATCGGCCGGCTCATCCTGCTGTTCCGCTGGAGCGGGGGCGGGTTGTGGGGGCTTCTTCTTCTTCCAAAATTTGTCGTTTGCCTGTATTAAGACGAGTTGGCAGATGAGGATGGCGAGTTAAGAACAGAGTAAAAAAAAAGAGGGTGCCAACACTTACTGAAGGTACCGGGTTGGTTAAGCAAAAGGGGGCCAGCCCGATTTTGTTGCATTTCTCCTGAGGCTCTCCTAATAGCCTCTTGATGGTTTTGTTGACATCACCCGCTGATAGATTGACTTGATTGAACCGTTGAGCATCAGCCGGCTCACCAGTGTAATTGCACATCAGGTCGCCTCTGTGGCTAAGAGGCTGGATTCGCCAGCTTACCCAGCACCGGGTCAAATCAATCCCAGTAAGGCCGTTGGCAACCAAGGCCCTTAGTTTGGCATAAACAGGGGAAAATTGCTTGCGTTCTTCTGTTGATGGCCAACCAGGAAAGGCCACTGTAGCATTAAGCCGGTCCGGTCTGTAACCCGGCAGGGGATTTTCACCTTGAGGGGCGGTGCTCTTGCAGTAAAACCAAGTCTTGTTCCAGCCCTTGGGGTGACTTGCCAGTTTGGCCTCAGGAAAGGGAGTGTTTCTTCGCCTTTGAATGGAGACGCCGCCAAGCTCTATGCTGGGGCCATCGGTGAACTCAGTCTGATGATTGATATAGAAGAATTCGCGAAAGAGCAGGACAGTTGGTGCCATTTGAAGGTACACTTCGCAGAAAACTTGAAATTGGCAGAGATTGGTAATTGAGTTTGCTCCAAGATCTTGCGGTTGGAGGTCGAAAGAATGGAGAACGTCACGGAAATTTTTTGACCCGGGTGGTCGAAACCCCTTGTGCAGATGTTCTGCGAAGACTACCACTTCACCTTGTTGAGGCTGAGGGGTGCTTTCCTCCTTAGGTTCCCGCCAGTCGATTGCGGTTTGAGCCGGCAAGAGGCCTTGCCCTACGAGCTCATTTAGCATCAGGGTTGAGACTTGTGATCTGAACCATTTGCAGGATTTGTCGGTCTTGGGGGCCATGGCGGCTTAAAAGTTTAGCTGCAAGGACAAAAATGACAAGCCGGTGGGTTAGCTTAAGAAGGACAAGCCGGCAGAATATAAGACCCGGTCGGATGATGCAAGTCAAGATGTCTAAGTTCATGACCCGGATTCCGGCGCGCCGCCTCAGGCAATCATAAGCCGGTGTTGACGACAGTGGAGGTTTGGATTTCTCTAAGTATGGAGCTAGTGACAAACAAGAATCTGACGGAGTAGTTATTATTACGGATCTGAAAATACCATGGAAATGAAAACTTAAAGGGGATGCGTGAGGATGGATCTGACGGTACCATGTATAATGGGATCTACGGAAGGCAGTATAGGGATTAGAATGGGGAAGACTGGTGTTACCGCAGTATAAAAATGCTTATTCGGGTCATTTCGATAGATATGGATCTGTTAGCAGAGAGGGCCGATGAGCTCTGTTGCATACTGACGAACACCGACGAACGGCAAGAAAACGAATGAGGCGCTGCAGATCCAGAAAGAAGGATTGAGGTGTACCTGGCCGCGGCGGATGTGGTCGGAATATTTTTGAAGAGCTCCGGCGACGATGGGGCGGCGGAGAAGAGTGATGTCGAAGTCGACGGAGAACTTGAGGGCGGCGACGCTTCGAGCGTACGAGGTGACAGTTGCGAGGAAGAAGATGAGCATAGGGTAAAAAGTGAAAGTGGGAATGAGGTGGCCTCTTTATAGGCCCAGTAAAGGTAAAACGGCAAGGGCAGGACCCTAGGCGGCGCAGTAATTTTCGGCGGTGTGGTTCCTCGATTCTCGCGCCTGACAAGACGGGACGTACCCACTCAAGGATTTGAGATGATATCATTCCGGATTTCGCGGAAGTGGATTGTGACGTCATGAGGGACAAAGGTTAAAAATGCTAAGTTTGAAACTGAAGGGGTGAACCTGGCGGTCACCTTAACCCGGCAATTTGAGCGACTTGGGGTGCGCTTGGGAATGTGTTGCTAATGCTTTGCTCTTTCAGGATGGAGTTTAACGTAAATAAATTCAAGTCAAACCGAGGGCTAATGTTGGGGATATTCACCAGCAAGGAGACCCGGCAGAGTGTTGACCCGGCCATAAGGCGAGCTTAATGGGCCAACTCACTGCGGGGCTGAAGTCTTTATATGATCCGGCTTAGCAAGGCCTGGTAACGGAGGGCCGGCTTACATAATGAGCCGGCTCACGACAAATCAGATGGCAAGGAGAGCTGTCTTGAAGGACAAGTAGGAGGGAATAAGGAGGCGGGTCAAAGAACGACCCGGACTCTCATGTAATCTAGGGTTCCACCTGTGTATATAAAGGGGAGCACCTATATGAAAAAGACTAAGTTGCAATCCCCTCGAGAGCTAGGTTAGCGAATCCGCATCCTTGTAATCGAGATCCACAGCAATATAAACAAGCAGGACGTAGGCTTTTACCTCCACCGTGAGGGGCTGAACCTGGGTAACCCGGCGTCTTCTCGTTCACGCTCAACCCCGCTAAGCTTCCACGTTAGTGCGATGGCTTCATCTCTAAGTCCTACCAGGACATCTGTCGCGACAAAACCACGACAGACGGCGAGTGGAAAGTGGCGGCAGCGGCGGACAGGGGGGGGGGGATGTGGACGGGTAGGGTTTCGGTGCCGGCGGTCGGCGGTCGGCTTTAGCCGGGCTAGGCACTATGCGGCCCGCCGGAGCGGTGCCACGCGGCGCCATCGGTCCGACGGAGGAGACGACCTTCGGACCACCGGGTTTCAGAGTGTTTTCCTGTGGGACCCCATCATAAGTCCTACGTGGCGGACGCGCCCGGGCGCCCCCATATCCACCCCATATTTGGGCTGGATATGAGGGGTGCCGGTCAGCCTGCGCGTTTGAGGCCCGTCTGAGGAGCCCGTCTGGGTCGCATTTTCGTGACCGGTCACTGACCGGACCGTCCACCCGGGCGTTTGAGGCGGGTTTGGGGCGCCCGTCTGTTAGTTAATGAGTTCTCCTCTATTATGCTTCGGGTCGTGGGTTCCATATGGGCCTCGAGTGTCATCGATCAAACATTATCTTTCAACAACTTTGTTATCTTAAGTCTCAAGAAATCACTAGGTAAGGAGTAACTCTTTCAAAGGTTACTTCCAGGGGAGAATGAGCCCATGGCTCGGTGGTTGGCTTTGGCAGTGGCCATCCGGCCCGCATCGTCGCCACCGGAGGATCCACCGGTGAAGTCGTGCCGAATTTTGGGAAGGTGGGGGCGGGGCGGTCCTGCTTTAGCGCGTCAAGGTCTTGGCATTAGAGGGGCAGACGTGCACAACGAGGCACTGGCGGTGTGGCTGTGCGCGACGAGGTGCTCTGCTCTGGCGATTCGGCATGGCGGTTCTGCGTGGTGTCCCCTCCCCATCGCTCCCACCCTCGCGTTTCTCCTACCCGTGCTTTTCCGGATCCCCGCGCTCACAAAAGCCTCTGCAACTGCCGTCGGCTGACATTCTGCCTTCACTATTGCGGGTGCTTGTCCTTGTGTGGGGTTTGCGCTTTTGGGGGCAACGTCTGCGTTTTTCTCGGTCGGGGTTCCTCTCGGAGCCAACCATGGAGGGTGGCCTAAGGTCCATGGGGCATGGAAGGAACCGCCTTCCCGCCCCCGCATGCGTGCGATGCCTCCCTTGTGGAGTAGCTGGCTCCCCAGATCCAACTTTTGGATGAGGAAGGAGTCGCCTTCCTGTCCCCTCTCGTGGCGTTTAGCGAGCGTCCGGTTCCGGTGAGACTGTCTTGGCCCTGGTTGTGTGCTTCCGTTCCCTAGGGTGCCGGAAGGAGGTGCCTTCCTTCTCTTCTAGTGGATGTTGGTCAGGATTGCAGTGATTCTACCCCGACGACAGTTGGTGGCGGTGACAAGTTGGGCTCGAGCTAGGCGTACGAGTGGGGTGACATTGGATGCCGGGGCGACAACCCTGGAAAGGTGGACTGCATGGTCGGCTCTTCGACGAGCTGCATTGCAGCAGTGGTGGTGTCTCCTCTTGGCTATGTGGGTAGCAAGGGAATGGGCGGCGGGTGCCCCTGGTGTCAACGTGGCTTCGGCCATGACGGCTCCCTGGTCTAGATCTGGAGGCCTTACTCTGGCGGTAGTGCCCCCCCCCCCTCGTGGTTTTGGTTGGCAACCTTGGTTCCGTTAGTGGCACTGGTGAGGGTCCGAGCGAAAGCTCCGCGCTTCGGCAACGGCGATGCCTATGGGTGTCCTCTTGGGGTCGTTGTTGTGGGTCCCCTCGCGATGCCAGGGCTTTGGGCGTCATCACCCTCTGGAGGACGTCATCGCAGAGCCCCGGTCCCTTTCGGTTGCAGCTGACTAGCGTCTTCAGGCATGCCCCGTCTCTGACTTGTAGCAGCGTCGACTCTGACGTGGGGTGGTTTCGGTGTTCTCCTATCTTATACATGTGTCCACTTGGTGTCCGTCCTCAGTCCTTGCTATCTCTTGGGAGGAGTGGCGCTCCACAGCCCTTAACGAGGAGCAGTCTCAACGACGAGTTTGCCATTTCCGGAGATGGCTTGGTGTGTTCGACACTACGGTGTTCAGTGGTTTCTGAAGGCGGCGCGACTCCGGTCCTGTTCAATAGTATTAGTTGTCTCTTGTTAGATGTGGTGTCTCGTGTTTTCACGTTCGGTGTTTGGATAGTTGCACTTGTGTCACTCACTCGGATGCTGTTTTATTTTCTTTTGACCCGCTTGTACGAGAGTTTCCTCATCACTTTGTAGCAGTTTGACCCTTTGGGCTTTATATATAAAGTTGGTCAAAAGTCTGTTTCGAAGAGTAGGAGTGTGGGGTATTTAATTTCCAAGGCTTTGCTTGATTGAGTATTTGAGTTTAATTTTTTGTGTGCCCCTTTATTGAATGTTGACTAAATACTACTACTACACCCAATCCACGCGGTGCCTAATTGAGATTTATTTCCCAGTGCACACAAATTTTCTGTGGACAAGTGTGTATCCAATTCCTAAATTGAATGGACTTGAAAAATATATATTCGACACGTCGAGCCCTCGAGGGGAGTACAAGCCATTTTCAATCAATTTCGTTCCCGCGGGAAGGATTCTGGCGCCGACGGCGACGTCCTGTTGCTTTCCACGAACGTCCTCATGCGCTCGATAGCCCTGGCGGTGTCGGGGAGGTCCGGGAAGAGGTAGAACGCGTGGATACCGTCCGGGAACTCCACCACATCCACGGTCTTCCCCTTCCGCCGCAGCACGTCGGCGTACCGCCGCTGCCAGTCCTGCAGCGGGTCGAACCCGCCGACCAGCACCACGGCCGGCGGGAAAGCCTCGGCCAGCTCGGCGTTCTCGTCGGTCACGTGCGCCGCCGGGTGGTCGCGGCTGGCGCCCTCCGGCAGGAACGCCCTCCACCAGAAGTCCGCCCGCCGGAGGGTCACGATCGGCGCCACGCCGTCCAGCCTCAGCTCCGACTTCGTCCGCTCCTCGCCGCCGAAGTACGGCTGTACGGACAGGAGTCCGGCGAGGCGCACGGAGTTTGGGGTGGGCGCGGCTGCAGCCCAGCGGTTGGCCGCGTGGTGGATTATGTTGCCGCCGGCGCTCTCCCCGGCGAGGAAGCAGCTGGAGAGGTCCACGCGGACGCCCTCGTCCAATCCCGGGACGCCGTTGGCGTCGATGAAGCGGAGCGTGTCCACGGCGTCGTCGTAGGCGGCCGGGTAGGGGTGCTCGGGGGCGAGGCGGTACTCGACGGAGACGACGACCGCGCCGACGCCGCGGCAGATGCGGCGGCACAGGCGGTCGAAGTAGCACTGGCGCGCGGAGAACACCGCGAAGCCGCCGCCGTGGAAGTAGACGACGACCGGGAGCGGGGCCTGGGGCGCGACGGGGGAGGAGAAGGAGAAGACGCGCGCCCAGAGGCCGCGCGACGCGTCGATGTCGAAGTCGGCGGAGCGGACGCCGGAGGAGTCCGGGCGGGCGCTCGCGCGCACGCGGAGGATGCGGTCGGCGACGGAGTAGAGGCGGCGGTTGACGGTGCCGTCGCGGCGGTTGATGGTGTCGATGAGGGGCGAGAACGCGGTGACCTGCAGCTGCACCGCGCACGGCAGCGCCGGCGGCGAGGCGCGCGCCACCTTCTGGCTCGTGCTTCCCGTTTCCTCCATCGTTTTCTTCGCGCCTGCAGCATTTGGCTCGTTTTGGATACGGCTCGGCGACTATATGTGCGTGAGTTGTGGGCTCCGAGCCATGGCCGATAGCCGTCGCAGACTGCCCGGAAGTTTTTGTTTTGGATCTGTGTATATCACGTCTGGGCAGATTGGCGTTGCACGTTAACCCACGCGAACTGCCGGGCATGTGACTGAGGAGGAAATGGCACGGAATTCGGCTGTAGACGACGCACACGTTGACAGTGAAGCGCCTCCTCTGGGTTTTCAATTTCAGTTTCAGAAAAAAATCAGCACCAACCGAAATCACCGAATGTCAATGATTTCGGTTTGCATTTCGGCCAAAGGGCCGAAATATTCACTTGAATTCAATTTAAAATTTGAAATTTTTGAAAAAATATTTGAATTCCCGTGTACTACTGAAATTGCCGAAATATTTTGACCGAAACGTAAATATTTCAGTGTCTGCCGAAATTAATGAAATTCAGTGAATTTCTTCGAAATCTGACTGAAAGTGAAAACCATCTGCCCTCTGGTGATTTCATCCATCCATCTTCGAGTTTTCCAGCGTTTGTCATTGGTAGAAAGAAAAGGAGCAGCCATGCCAGCCACGCAAAGTAGTTAGGCCGCGGAGATATCGATCCAGACCACCAGCAGCAGGCTAAATGAAAGAACACCGCGTTTCCCAGTACATCAATAACTATTGGGTGCACAGAGTCACCTTCTGGACAACCTGAAAGTCATGGCACACCAGCCGTGGCATGGGGTCTAGGGCTGTTTGGATCGATGCCCCGAGCTGCCCTGCCAAAAAATTGGTGTTGACCTGCTCGTGCGGGCGCGTTTGGATTGCCACCGAATAATTCACTTTCACACCAATATTTTGGCCAGATGAGGGGCCAAAATGGTCGCCAATTAATTGGCACGCCCGCGGTTGGCAGGGCCAACACCGGCGCGATCCAAACAGCCCCTAGACTTCACACTCATTTCAGTTTTCAGTTCACATCAACCATTTCAGTTTTCAGTATCCAAACGACATAGCATGGAGTACTACATCTTTATAAAAACTGGAAGATGGAATGTGCTATGGTGTTTTACATTCATAAATTGGCCATTATTTGGTACAGCATAGGCACAAACGACTTTGAATGTCGTGCTGCTGTCAACAGTGGACAGATAGCATCACTTCCGCTGACTGCAAAATTTATTTCCCACAAAATGTTCTCCTACTGCACTCTTCATCACACCCAAAACAATGTATATGCTATTGATAGTAGCACTTTTACCTACACAACCAGAGATCACAGTAATACAAAAGGATTTGGGGTTTTCATACACCCTTACTAACATAAACATATTGAGCTCCATGCAAGCAAAAGTGCAACGTTCACACCGGTTGAGTAACGTTACTTTGTTTTCTCTTAACCATCTAGGGCTAATTATTATTCCACAGCTCTTCATGATACAACCCCCCCAAAAAAAAGCAGAAACCATTCCGTAGATTACCAACGAAAGGTTTTACTTCAGCCATGAAAGTTGAAGGAACACAACAGCCGATGACATTTGGACTTTAAGGTCAGCAATATCAACATCATGGCCTCCTTCAACCAGGCCCCATCGGTCGACCTGGGGTTATCAAAGAATAAAGACCATAAGACAAAAGGGAAGGAAAAAAAGAAGGGGTCAAAGTACAGAAATGAAATGATTGCAATATCACACCTGGTGATCTTCTTCAAGCCTGATCAGCTCAATGGACTCGTCAACTCCCAGCCTTCCTCTAAATATTGCGAGAGGGATTACCAGGGAATGGGCTGCTGCAGCCATAGCATCAATAGATGCCAACTCACAATCATTTGCATCCTTCAAAACGGTTTCTACAGCCTTAGCTAGCCGCTCATCCTGCTTCCCTCCTAAAAAACTTGTGTACACAACAGGCTTGAACCCAAACTCAGTGTTAACCCAATCCAGTATCGGGTCAATTTTCTCCTTCTGTTTTTCTGCACACAAAAGTAAGGAAGTATGAGAAATCATATTGAGGGCAAATGACACAGAGCATCTGCAATTTAATTGTATAGGTCTAAGTAGCCTGAAAAGATTCATTTATGTTGGACCACAATAATCGCAGCAACTTATGAGAAAAAAATTTAGCACATTACCATAAACTCCTTTGGTAAGTTCATCATCGGCAGGTGAGCGGCAAAATACCAAATCTTGATGGAATTTTTGCATCAAATTGGTAATTATTTTCGTTCGTGTCAACGGAACTCTCTCCAGTGCAGTACAAGCAAGCTTCATAAGAGGCATCGTAAAAGGACGGATTCCATCTTGTTCCTATGATAATAAGGAACTTTCAGTACCAGTGCTTATTGGTCAAGAAGCTACGGAATGAAATATAGGAATCCATTTTATTTTATTTTATTTTTGCAAGAAGTTAATTCAGATATAATTCTGCATTCCTACATGGTGACAGATGGGCAGCAGATCCAATAAAGGCAAGTTGTTGTAACTTGTAACAACGTTGACAACTTGTAAATTATAAGTTATACAGAGGGAACATTTGAAAGCAGCAAGTCAGCCATCCAAAAACATAAATTTTCACAACTAAGTGAGTACAGTATCTAACTACTAGTATCCTTAAATTCAGCTATTGCATATGAATACAATTTATGGATATGTATAAGATATGACACACTGAGGGTACATCGGCCATATGACACACTGGTAGTGTTCATTTTCAAGCTCTCTTACCTCCGTACAGATCAGAAGCGAAATTCAACTCTAATACAGTGCTCTATACTCCACAAAAGGCAATGTACTGTGCATTCTGCATAAATGCAATGAACCTACACCAACAGACTATATCACGGGGAGTGATATTGTGTGATTTCATCTTCCATTTTGAGTTTTGCTTTATTTTCATCATCAACCTATCTTGCCTCTCTAGAGATCAGAAGTGAAAATTCAACTATAAAATGCTCTATTCTCCACAGAAGGAACTACCCGTTATGCATAAATGCAACAGATCTATGCTGATGCATTTTGGATACTGTTTAATTATTTCATTCTACTTATGGACAAACGGCCATTCTGGTCATTTAGAACAACTGCTCATGACACAATAAAGGGCGAAGAAACGAGAATATTAAAAGCAATTCAGTCGTGTGATTCAAGTCATCAGCGGCAATAACTAGTATGATGAAAACCTAGATTCAACACATTTGAAATGTACAATAGAATGAAATGGTCAGGAAATCCTCTCATAATTCACCACTGTTCTGGATAAGCTAAATCTACGATATCAGGGTCAAACTAACCGCCAGGCATACCATTTTCATCCAAACCATTTTGTTAAATTGCTACTACTAGTAAGTTTGCTAGCAGACAGCCATACAAACCATGATACAGATTACAGAACCCTAGTGCTCTCAGACTGCAGTACAGTATCACAGTCGAGGTCGCCCAAACAATAGAACAGGAAGGAGAACAGAGGAGGAGAGGCATCAGGACCTGGTACTCCCACTCGGCGGCGACGGCCATGGCGAGCGTGCGCGAGTGCAGCTTGAGCGGGCGCTTCGCGGGCGTCTTGAGGGTGCGGTAGTCGAGCATGACCGTCCACCCGTTCCCGTCGTCGGCGCGGCGCACGGTGGCGTCGCGGTAGAACCGCTTCCCCACCACGGACCCCGTCATGAACGACATGGGCATCGCCACCGAGGTCTCGTCCCGCGTCGACGCGGACGACGGCTTCTTCACGTAGATCGCTTCGCCCCCGGCCTCCTCCCCGCCCGGAGACGCCTCCGCCGCCGTGCCGAGCAGCCGCCGGCCGGCCGCGCATCGCCGCAGGAGGAGGAGGCGGCGGCCCGCGAGTGTCGTCGCCATTCCTCCGGTCGCCGCTTCACTTGGGCCTTCCTCTCCAACCTAGTACACGTCTATCTTAGTGTAGTACCCTACAAAAATAATTCCAGCCCGTTCGCGAACCCAGCCCATAGTTAACCCAACAGGCTGCTCTCTAGCCCATGCAGGCCCATCGCGGCGGCCTGGGGAATGTTCCAGACGCGTCTCGCGTCTGACTTTGCCCCCACCGCCCCCACGCGGCCGCGCATGGTGGGCCCGGTTCGTCTCCACGACGCCAAAGAGGCGACCAGCGACTCGGACCGAATCCCCCAACTTCAGTTCCTGCCGTTCCCCTCCCACATTGCAAACCCTGCACGCTACGGCGACCGCGCCGCGTGAGATCCCGAACCCCGACCGACCGCCCCGCCGTCGCGCATGCGCTCGCCGTGACCGGATCGGCGGCCCGTCTCGCATCTCGCGCCATGGCCATCGCGGAGGCGTCCCCCTTCGCGGACCTGCCCTTCCCCGATGACCTGCCGGAGTTCCCGCACGGCCCCGTCGGGGACGACGCCTTCGGGCTGGATGGCTTCGATCTCGACGATCTGGACATCGACTTCGACTTCGACCTCGACCTCGACCTCCTCCCCACCGACGACGTGCAGCTCCCCTCCCCACCGCCGCCCCTCGCCACGTCCTCGTCCTCGGCCAGGTCGCCGGGCGGGGCAGGGGACTCCTCCTCCGGCTCCGGTGGCGGAGCGGACGTCGGCCTGAAGAACGACGAGTCCTCTGAGACGTCTTCGAGGAGCGCGAGCGCTGGGAGCGACGGCAAGGCTAAGGACGGGGAGGGTGAGGACGACAAGCGGCGGGCGCGGCTGGTGCGGAACCGGGAGAGCGCGCACCTGTCGCGGCAGAGGAAGAAGCAGTACGTGGAGGAGCTGGAGGGAAAGGTCAAGGCCATGCAGGCCACCATCGCCGACCTCTCCACCCGGATCTCCTGCGTCACTGCCGAGAACGCCGCTCTCAAGCAGCAACTGGCTGGCGCCGGTGGCGCAGGCGTCCCCCCGCCGCTGCCGATGTACCCGGGATTGTACCCTTTGCCGCCACCATGGATGCACCCGGCTTATGCGATGGGAGCGCGCGGCTCCCAAGTGCCGCTCATGCCGATACCTCGGCTGAAAACCAAGCAGACTGCGTCGGCTGCTGTGGAGCCACCGGCCAAGAAGTCTAGGAAGACCAAGAAGGTTGCCAGTGTTAGTCTCCTTGGGTTGCTGTTCCTGATGATGCTCTGCGGGTGTTTGGTTCCTGCAGTAAATCGAATGTATGGAGCAGTTGATTCTCGAGAAGGAATTGTGCTTGGTCCATCACAATCACGTCATGGGAGGGTTTTGGCTGTTGATGGACCTCGAGATAGTGTCTCGGAAGGTGTTGATTCGAAGCTGCCACATAATTCAAGTGAGACGCTCCCGGCGTTGTTGTATATTCCGAGGAATGGGAAGCATGTCAAGATCAATGGAAATCTGGTTATCCAGTCTGTTGTTGCGAGTGAGAAAGCTTCTTCGCGTACGTGTCACTCTGATGGGAAGAGTTCATGTAACCAAGGACAAGAAGAGACTAGTTTGGCAATTCCTGGCCATGTTGCTCAGTTGAATTCTGGAGAAGTCATGGAATCTGCTAAAGCAATAAAAAATAAACTGATGGCTTTACCTCCTGGAGATGGAAGCATATACAGAGAGGACGATGAATTACTGCCACAATGGTTTAGTGAAGCAATGTCAGGTAAGGATGCTACAAAAAGTTACATACTGCTTTAGATTTGGAAAACAAATTCATTTGTGTGTGCCACGTTGGTTTTTTACTTGTTTTCATACTGTGACCTTGATATGAATATATAGCAGTCACTAGCTGATGCAACTTCCTAATAGATAATGTTTTAATGTTTGCAAGTAACTTAGTCTCTGTTCGGATCAGTAGACAACTTGAAAAAATGGCTACCATGTGAAGTATGCACAGCGAGGCGATCATGGACTTATATGGTTATGTCACTTGATCAATGGACGTATTCCAAGAGTTTATGTTTGGTGTATTATTGCCTTGTGCAGTTGCAACAATTGCTAATGCATGTATTATACAACCTGTGCTCATGCATGTATGCAGTATCAGTATGCATGTTAACATACAATATTACTTGTGGACTGATGCAGCATATATAAATTTAGCATGTCCGTAGGAACTTCATTGCTCTTGAAATAATTTGACTAACCCAACGTAAAATGCTTAGTTGAACATGATAGACAGATAGAGCATGTAATTGACCGTACAAGTAGCATGTTTTTCCTAAGTTCCGCCGTTTCTGTGTATTTAATTGTCCAAATTGGGTGGCATAAATTTCTAAATTGTTAGCATTGAGGATATGTGATGTGCTACCTCAGTTGCAGTTATGCATATATTTCTAGAAAATCGACTTGTAGCTTGACATTAGTGATTTTTTCCTGTAGGGGAAATAGGTTATATCTCAGTTGCCTCTGTTCAGTTGAATTGAATTAAACCTGTAATTAACCGCAGTTAGTTACTGCAACTAGTTTGTTCCTTCATTTGCTGATAGTTGTTGCTTCCGACTGTGGCTTTTAACATACAGCTTTGGTGGTTTGTGAACTATTGCGGCATTATAAATTTAACTCATCCCTAAGAACTTCATTGATGAAAGCTCTAGAGATAGTCTGATGAAACCCAGTGTAAAATGATTAGCTGGGCTTGATAGAGCATGTAACTGACTTTACCAATGGCATGCTTTTTGTTAGTTTGCTGAAGTTCTGCCGGTTCTGTGTATGTAGTTGTGACACCGAATTGAGCGGCAATGTGATGTGCTATCTCAGTTGCCATTGTACGGCTATACATATATTTGTGGAAAATTGAACTGTAGCTTGACGTTAGGGATTTGATCCTGTAGGAAGAAGTGTGTGCTAAATTGTAGCTTGACGTTAGGGATTTGATCCTGTAGGAAGAAGTCTGTGCTAAATTGTAGCTTGATGTTAGGGATTTGATCCTGTAGGAAGAAGTGTGTGCTATCTCAGTTGAATTGTACACTGTTACTGCAAGTAGTTTCTTTCTTCATTTGCTGAAAGTTATTCCCTCCCATTGTTTTTCAGGTCCTATGTTGAGCTCCGGAATGTGCACCGAAGTGTTCCAATTCGATATATCCCCGACCACCATTGTTCCTGTCTACTCCAGTGCTATGCCCAACGCATCACATAACTCCACGGAGAACCTCCCCTCCAGTCAGTCCCATAAGGTCAAGAACAGAAGGATTTTACATTCCATGGCCATTCCCCTAAAAGGTTCAACGTCCAACCACACTGATCCCCTCAAAGCGCACCCCAAGAACGAGAGCTTTGCTGGAAACAAACCGCCTTCATCGGTGGTGGTCTCTGTCCTGGCTGACCCTAGAGTGGACGCTGATGGAAGGATCTCTTCGAAGTCATTGTCGCGTATATTTGTTGTAGTCCTTGTTGACAGTGTAAAGTATGTCACTTACTCTTGCGTCCTGCCGTTCAAAACCCATAGCCCTCATCTGTGAGCTGGGTTCTCACCGGAGCAGTGTGTGTTTAGGTTATACCATTAACAGGACTGGAATTTCCCAAAGGAACTGATGTTTTGTGTATGTGTATAGAGTTGCAGTTAATTAACTCAAATAATCAGTTGACTGTTTATTACTGTGCCATATATGGGCGCTTATCTGCTTGTCTATATCTGTCACAGTTTCATTTTCCAAACTTGGCTAAGGTGATCAAAATCGATGCCCTAGTCTTCTGTGGTCTTGCCACAATGTTACGAAATACTGATGCGAGTAGGGTATGGTCTTGTAAAGATTCCTAGAATTAGAAGAACTTTCTCTCTTGGAGATACGATAAAGGTAAACGTTGCCAGCCGGTCGACCGGCCGAGCGTCCGATGGACTCACATCACCCGAACCAGCCAGCCTAAGACTAGCCACAGTGGGGAGTAACTTATAGACTACTAATATGCATATGTTATTAGTCCATATTATTACCTTTGTAGTGAAGAGTAACATATGAGTGGTGTCATTCAACATTTAATTTATTAGCTTGTAGACTCATCTTTTTTTGGTATGTGTGATGTTACTCATAACGTGAGTAACTAGTTATGTTACTCAAATCATCTCTCTCCTTATTAAATCATTGTCACATAAGCAAATTTGCTGAGTTGGACCTTATGTTACTGCTGAAGTTACTCCCACTATGGGCAGTCTAAGCCAGCCAGCGCACACGCGTGATGGTGAGTGGGACCAAGCGCCGCTCACGAGCAAACCTTATCCCCTTCGATTCTTTCTAGTCCTTCCCTTTCTCTTCCAGATCACGACCAGACGAACCACTCCCCTCTGCTCCAGATTGGCGAGAAAGCCATGGCTGGCACATACTCCTCCCTACCCCGCTGAGGCAAATCGTACGTTCCACACACATGAGAGACGACCTGACGAGGTGCTGCGCGCTCGAGCAGATCGCCTGAGGAAGGAGGAAACGATGCAGTAGGGGAGCTGCGGGCGCTGCCGCGTGCCGGCGGTGCTGCGACGGAGAAGGGTACCACGTCGGTGATGGCGACCCTCCCTTGCGCAACCGGCGAGCGTCGGGGCTGGCCCCTGCTACGGCGGAGTTACAACCGGCAAGGGCAAAGCTGCAACCGATAAGCGGCGGAGCTGGAACCGGCAAGCGGCGGAGCTGGAACCGGCAACTGGCGGAGCTGGAACCGGCCAGGGAGGGAGTTGCAACCGGCAATGCAAAAGTTGCAATCGAAAAATGGCGGAGCTGGAAACAGCGGTTTTTTTTGCTGGAAGGTACGGCGTGCGACCAAGCAACAATGCCCTTTTTTGCTGGAAGCAGCACTTTATTTTGCTGGAACCAACTTCTTCAGAGCTGTGAACAACATCTTTTTTTGCTGGAAGCATCAATTTTTTTTGTTGGAAGCAGCAATTTGTTTTGCTAGAACCAGCTTCTTCAGAGCTGCGACGATCGATCAACATATTGGTTTTTGCTGGAAGCAGTGTTTCTTTTTGCTGGAAGCGACAGTCTGGATTGCTACCGCCGATGCATCACGGCGAGCGGTGGAGCTGTGTAAGTGCATCAAGTGCCCCCTTAATAATTTTGGAGTATTAAAGACAAATAAGTTAAGCGGCTAATGAGTTTGTGCGTGTACACAGGAGAAAATAGTCCCTGAAGACTTGGTTTAACCACGGAAGTCGACCCCTAAAAATGTATTTCTTCAAGTGAAGAATTTGGTGCGGCCTTTGAGGAAATTGATGCGAAGACTTGGAAACTTGAAGACTTTGTTTTCATAGTTTCTTTTTTCTTCTTATTTGAGTCATAGGAAAAACCGTACTGTCAAAGTGGGTCTAGGTGAAACATATTTCATACTTCAAAGCGATGCTCAATCCTATACACTTTACAGCCGCTTCGAGTGAAACCTTTGGAAACCTCCGGAACAGCTGACGAATTTGACAGTGACAGTGACGAAGTTCATCTGGTCTCTGACGAGTTTGGTCAGGCTGAGGAGTTAGGATTTCGCCAGTGCGATCTGCCTATCGTGAGGAAATAGAGTGCCCCGACGAAATTGAGAGCTTAATTTCCGACCGTTGCTGCGCCGCGTGCCAGCTGTCGAGTGGATTCTTATCCTGACAACGGTCATGTCTGAGAAGGGTATTTATGACAATTCATGTCGGGTTGCCCCCTGGCTATAAATAGCCGCCCCCCACAACCACTAGTTGGTTGGCTGCTCTGGAGAGAACTTGACACTTGTCATTTGAGAGCAACCCTTACTCTGACGACTTTGTGAGAATCCAAGTGAGGAAAAACCCAACCAGAGCCTAAGTGGCTGAGCATCACTGAAGAAGTTGATTTGTGTGATCCGACGCTTATTATCTTTGAAGACTGTCATTCTTCCAGACGGTTAGACATCATGTTCTGAGCACCCAAGAGTAATTGTAGCGTGCCGGT
This sequence comes from Elymus sibiricus, assembly GCA_039707655.1. NCBI lineage: Eukaryota > Viridiplantae > Streptophyta > Magnoliopsida > Poales > Poaceae > Elymus > Elymus sibiricus. The sequence goes on along the minus strand of CM077666.1, from coordinate 126,958,776 downwards.
GAACAAGTCTGTGAAGGTTTTGGAAGTCTACCTTGAAGACTTACCACGAGTGATTGGGCGAGGTCTAAGTGACCTTAGCTCAAGAGGAATACGGCGAGGACTAAGTGTCCTCCGGGGTAAGACTCAACCGCCTCAACCAGACGTACAGTTGATACAGCAACTGGAACTGGTCTACCAAATCCCTGTGTCTTCATCGAGCCCAACCGGTTTCAAATTCCTCACCCTTTTACCTTTACTCATTTTCGCTGCTGAAGAACTTGTGCTCTACCTTTCTGAAGAACTTGAACTGAAGACTTTCATCATGTTGTATTTCATTTCTTCAGTTCATCTTCCTCATGCATGTCTGCTTGTATGACTACTTGTTCTTCACTTGTATGTATTTCTTTTGCATGCTAGTTACATCTGTGTTGATCTAGTTTCTCTTCTGTTTCTATTTCGTCACTCTGATTTTCGTCAAAATCTTCGGAGTTTGACGAATTTCTAAAAATCTCCCATTCACCCCCCTCTGGGAGTTAACCTGCGCTTTCAAGCTGCATCACGGCGACGGGGATGGGAGAAAAGCTACGACCGCTAAGGGAAAAATCTACAACGAGTGTTTTTTTTGTTCTCACCGACGTGTGATTTTTTCGCTGGGAGGTACGGCGTGCGGTGGCGGACGGCGGCGCCGGCCGCGTGGTGATGCTTCGAGGTCGCGGCAGGGCGAGGGGTGGGGAACATGTGTTGCGACGCAGGGGAGGGGCCGCGCCATGTTTCTCGCGTTTTTGTTTTTCTGTTGCGGTGATGAGAGAGACAGGGGGAGAAAGACGAGCACAGGGGAGTGGATCCAACGGTTGATGCCATATAAATCGGACGTTCGCGCGGCGACCGACCGAAGTTTGGGCCGGTCGACCGGCGCCTAGCGTCGCCCTATGATAAAAGGGAGCAAATGGGTGTTAAGTGTAGACTCGATGGGACTTGGAGTATGTTACAATTTGGTTAGAGCAACTCTAACAAAGTTATCATATTGGGCCGACATTAATATTTCGATTTTGAGCCAAAATGGCACTCAAACAGAGTCATCATACGCCTTCCGAGTCGTCATAATTTATCGAGGGCACTCCATACTGTGAGCCTCATATTTGGAGGCTGTGGGCGCTGATTTGGAGCTCGCGTCATCCGTCAATCGTCTGTGCCGTAGGGAAATTTCACCTCCCTCCCCAACCTCCCGCGCTGGCCCATGGCAATTTTATCACTTTTTCCTGCCACCCATCATGTTTTCTCGCCGCTCGCAGCTATAAAAAGCCCCCATAGCCTCCACTTCACTTCACGCCGCCCACATCCTACACTTCACTTCTCGTCGCCCACAACCTCCAATTTCATCGTCGGAATACTAGGTGTTATTCTCGGAGGAGAAGTGGGATTGGGGGAGAAGCGTTGGTAAAAGTTATACCAGCTATTTGGGGAACACATAAGGATTTTTGCAAGGATTATTGTATGTGTCTCCAAAATGGTTAGCATAATTTTGACAATTAGGTAGTGAGAAACCGGCGACTCAATGGTGAGTGATTGATGACCTACAAGTATAGGGGATTAATCGTAGTCCTTTCGATAAGTAAGAGTGTCGAACCCAACGAGGAGCAAAAGGAAATGACAAGCGGTTTTCAGCAAGGTATTCTCTGCAAGTACTGAAAGTAGCGGTAACAGATAGTTTTGATAGCAAAATAATTCGTAACAAGTAACAAGTATAATAAAGTGCAGCAAGGTGGCCCAATCCTATTTATAGCAAAGGACAAGCCGGAACGAACTCTTATAATAAGCAATGCGTTATCGAGGACACATGGGAATTTCATCTAGTCACTTTCATCATGTTTGTTTGATTCGCGTTCGCTACTTTGATAATTTGATATGTGGGTGGACCGGTGCTTGGGTGCTATTCTTACTTGAACAAGCCTCCCACTTATGATTACCCCCTCTCGCAAGCATCCGCAACTACGAAAGAAGAATTAAGATAACTCTAACCATAGCATGAAACATATGGATCCAAATCAGCCCCTTACGGAATAGCGCATAAACTAGGGTTTAAGCTTCTGTCACTCTAGCAACCCATCATCTAATTACTACTCCACAATGCCTTCCCTTAGGCCCAAATATGGTGAAGTGTCATGTAGTCGACGTTCACACGACACCACTAAAGGAAGCACAACATACATAGCATCAAAATATCGAACGAATACCAAATTCACATGATTACTTATGACAAGACTTCTCCCATGTCCTCAAGAACAAAAGTAACTACTCACAAATCATATTCATGTTCAAGATCAGAGGGGTATTGAATAGCATTAAGGATCTGAACATGTAATCTTCCACCAAATAAACCAACTAGCATCAACTACAAGATGTAATCAACACTACTAGCAACCCACAGGTACCAATCTGAGGTTTTGAGACAAAGATTGAATATAAGAGATGAACTAGGGTTTGAGACGAGATGGTGCTGGTGAAGATGTTGATGAAGATTGGTCCTCCCATGATGAGAGGATCGTTGGTGATGTCGATGGCTTCGATTTCCCCCTCCCGGAGGGAAGTATCCCTGGCGGAATCGCTCTGCCGGAGAGCAAAATAGCTCCTGCCCAGGTTCCGCCTCGAGACGGTGGCGCTTCGTCCCGAAAGTATTCTTCTAATTTTTTCTAGGGCAAATGGCTTCATATAGCAGAAGGAGGGGGCCAGAGGCTTGCCAGGGCCCCACAAGCCAGGGGGGCGCCCCCAGGGGGGTAGGGCGCACCCCCAGGCTTGTGGCTTCCTGGTGGGCCCCCTTCTGTTGATTCTTTCGCCAGTATTTTTTATATATTTCAAAATAATTCTCCGTAAATTTTTAGGTCATTTGGAGCAGTGCAGAATAGCCGTCTCTGTTTCACCCCTTTCAGGTCCAGAATTCCAGGTGCCGGCATTCTTCCTCTTCATGTGAATCTTGCAAAATAAGAGAGAAAAGGCATAAGAATTGTACCATAAAGTGAAATAATGATCAAAAATGTAATAATTATTAGTAGGACATCATGATGCAAATTGGACGTATCAACTCCCCCAAGCTTTGACCTCGCTTGTCCTCAAGCGAAAGCCGAAATCGATAATCATGACCACATGTTTAGAGAGAGAGGCGTCGATAAAAATAAAATACGGACATGGAGCATCATGATCTTTATTGTAACAGCAATATATCATCATAAAACTTCTCATGAAAAAGTGACAATTCATCCACAAGTTAAAGTATGAACCATAAACCAAATTGAAAACTGACAAACTATGATCTTAGTCACTGAAGCAATTGCAATTCATCATATTATCAGAAAGAGTCTATGTAAGAGCTTTGTTTAGCAAGTTCACATACTCAACTATCATTTAGTCTTCTATGATTGCTGACACTCACGACATGCTTATGGAGCAAAAGTTTCAGTCGAACACATAGAAAGATAGGGGCTTATAATTTTGCCTCCCAACGTATTTACCTCAAGGGTAATGTCAACAATAATAACTCATGATCACCTACATCCAACTGGATATATATGCATGGATCAATCCCCACCATATGATGCTTGCCAAGAGAGAATAAAAACGGAATAGAGAAGAATACTATTGACTCTTGCATGAAAGTAAATACATAAAGTAAAAGATAGGCCCTTCGTAGAGGGAAGCAGAGGTTGTCATGCGCTTCTTGTTTTTGGATGTGCAAGCTCTTAATGTAAAGGAACGTCACTTTATATTGCTCCTTGTGATAGCGACCTTTATTATGCAGTCTGTCGCTTTTATTCTTCACCGTCACAAGATCGTACAAAGCTTATTTTCCCTTACAATAAAAGTTCATCCATGTTTAGGAGCAATTTTTATTGCTTTGCACCGATGACAACTTACTTGAAGGATCTTATTCAATCCATAGGTAGATATAGTGGACTCTCATGACATGAAACTGGGTTTAAGGGTTTTTGGATGCACAAGTAGTATCTCTACTTAGTATAGAATTTTGGCTAGCAAAAGATAGGGGGGCAAGCACCACATGTTAGAGGATCCAAAACAATATAACTTCTATGTGAATATAAGCAAACATAACTCATTACGTTGTCTTCCTTGTCCAACGTCGACTAATTGACATAGAATATTTGATGGGGGCTCACAATCATAAAAGATGTCCAAGATAATGTATTTATATGTGAGACCTCTCTTCCTTTATTACTTTTTCATGAATTGCAACAATGACCAATGCTATGTTTGTCAACTTCCAACAAGTTTTATCAATTATACTTCTTTTATGTGAAGTCATCACTCCCCATGGGATTAGCATATGATCTTACTTTTTATTCTTTATTTATTTCTAAGATTGGATCATCAAAAGCAAAACACTCAACTCAAACTACTCTTTATTATATAACTTTCACACACGATTACATAGATAGATCACAAAGCAGGCACTCGAAACTAAATTATACTAAAACTTTATTCTTCTAAATCACGAAATAACTATGGATCGAACTAAGATAGATAATGATGATGAAAAAGTGATGGTGATACGATACCGAGGCACCTCCCTCAAGCTTGGCACAAGCCAAGGGTGGTGCTCATACCCATGTACTCAATTCTCCTTCTTGGGTGATGGTGGTGATGAGGTGATAGGCTTGTCCTTCGTCTTCCAAGGCATAGGCTCTCCATCATAAAAGGATGAACGTGTTTCCGGAGTCCTGAAATTTGCAGCTAAACTCATACCTTTGAACTTGGCCTCATACTCAAAATTTTGGTTTTGTAGATCATATATTTGGGCCTGAAGATAGTCAATCCGGTCATTGAGCTTGAAGATGACGTCCCCAATATTCTTGCCATCCACCTTGTGCTCACAGATGAAGTCCGTGATCATGGAGTGGTTAGCACAAAGTCTGCGCTCCACCATCCCCTGCCTGTTCCACCGCTTCCAGCATGGCCTTCTCGCTCCCGGTCTTCTTAGGTCCTTGAACGCCCCGGATGTGGAGCACCCCCTCACACATCTCAATGGCCTGAGGGTGCTTCATCACCTCCGGTAGGTACGGGTTGATGACCTTCTCGTAGAACTTGTCCTTGGACAAGCTTGGAGACGCCATGGCGATCTAGATCTGTCAGAAAAATAGCCCGAAACAAGAACAGAGGAGAAACTTGCGATGCGGTGGTCAAAACACCCGTGAGTATATATAATGAATTTTTCTCGTGCAAAACAAGTAATATGGAAGAAAAACGGAGTCGGGAAAGTCCACGAGGGAGCCACAAGCCTGGTAGGCGCGCCCCCAGGCTTGTCGCCTCCTCGTGCACTTTTCGGACTGTTTATTATTTTCCTAATTTTTATATATTCCAAAACAGACAGAAAGTACTTTTATGGAGGTTTTGGAGTCGGTTTACTTACCGTACCACATACCTACTCCTTTTTAGGATTCTGGTGCGTTCCGGAAGGTTTCCTCTATGTGCTCTTCCGGTGTCATTGTTTGGATAACATTAGTTTCAACATTAATGGGCATACCTGATATATAGTGTTTAATTCTTTGCCCATTAACCACTCTCGGATTGTTGCCTTCTCAGTTGTTTATTTTAATGGCTCCGGAGCGATAAACTTCTTCGATGATGTATGGGCCTTCCCATTTAGAGAGAAGTTTTCCTGCAAAAAATCTTAAACGAGAATTGTATAATAGAACATGATCACCTACTTTGAATTCCCGTTTCTGAATTCTCTTATCATGCCATCTTTTAACTTTTTCTTTAAACAACTTGGCATTTTCATAAGCTTGGGTTCTTCATTCATCTAAAGAGCTAATATCAAATAACCTCTTTTCACCGGCAAGTTTAAAATCATAGTTAAGTTCTTTAATTGCCCAATATGCTTTATGTTCTAACTCAAGAGGTAAATGACATGCTTTCCCATAAACCATTTTATAAGGAGACATACCCATAGGATTTTTATAAGAAGTTCTGTAAGCCCATAATGCATCATCAAGTTTCTTAGACCAATTCTTTCTGGATCTATTAACGGTCTTTTGCAAAATCAATTTTATTTCTCTATTAGTTAATTCAACTTGACCACTTGAATGAGGATGATAAGGAGATGCAATTCTATGATTAACATCATATTTAGCAAGCAATTTACGGAAAGCACCATGAATAAAATGTGAACCACCATCAGTCATTAAATATCTAGGGACTCCAAACCTTGGAAATATAACTTCTTTAAGCATTTTAATGGAAGTGTTATGATCAGCACTACTAGTTGGAATAGCTTCTACCCACTTAGTAACATAATCAACAGCAACCAAAATATGAGTATACCCATTGGATTTAGGAAAATGTCCCATATAATCAAAACCACAAACATCAAATGGTTCAATAACAAGTGAATAATTCATAGGCATTTCCTGACGTCTACCAACATTACCAATTCTTTGACATTCATCACAAGAAAGGACAAACTTACGTGCATCCTTGAAAAGAGTAGGCCAATAAATACCAGATTGTAATACCTTGTGTGCAGTTCTGTCTCCCGCATGGTGTCCTCCATATGCCTCGGAGTGACACTTACGTAGGATTTGTTCCTGTTCATGCTCAGGTACACAACGTCTAATAATACCATCTACTCCTTCTTTATATAAGTGTGGGTCATCCCAAAAGTAATGTCTTAAATCAAAGAAAAACTTTTTCTTTTGTTGGTATGTGAAACTAGGTGGTATATATTTAGCAACAATGTAATTAGCATAGTGTGCATACCAAGGAGTATTACGAGAAGCATTTATCACAGCTAATTGTTCATCAGGAAAATCATCATTAATAGGAAGTGGGTCATCAAGAACATTTTCCATTCTAGACAAGTTATCAGCTACGGGATTCTCAGCTCCCTTTCTATCAACAATATGCAAATCAAATTCTTGTAGCAAAAGAACCCACCTAATAAGTCTAGGTTTAGCATCTTTCTTTTCCATAAGATATTTAAAAGCAGCATGATCAGTGTGAATAGTAACCTTGGAATCAACAATGTAAGATCTGAATTTATCACATGCAAACACAACTGCTAAAAATTCTTTCTCAGTGGTAGCATAATTTCTTTGAGCACTATCTAGAGTTTTACTAGCATAATGGATAACATTTAATTTCTTATCAACTCTTTGTCCTAGAACAACACCAACAACATAATCACTAGCATCACACATAATTTCAAAGGGTAGGTTCCAATCAGGTGGTTGAACAATAGGTGCAGAAATTAAGGCTTTCTTAAGTACTTCAAAGGCTTCTACGCAATCATCATCAAAAACAAATGGAACATCTTTTTGCAAGAGATTAGTAAGAGGCCTAGAAATTTTAGAGAAGTCTTTTATAAACCTTCTATAGAAACCAGCATGACCGAGAAAACTTCTTATACCTTTGATATCTTTAGGACATGGCATTTTCTCAATAGCATCAACTTTAGCTTTATCAACTTCAATACCTCTTTCAGAAATTTTATGCCCAAGAACTATACCTTCATTCACCATAAAGTGGCACTTCTCCCAATTCAAGACAAGATTAGTTTCTTCACATCTCTGCAAAACTCGATCAAGGTTGCTCAAGCAATCATCAAAAGAAGTTCCGTAAACGGAAAAATCATCCATGAAAACCTCGACAATCTTTTAACAAAAATTAGAGAATATAGCACTCATACATCTTTGAAAGGTAGCAGGTGCATTACATAAACCAAAAGGCATACGACGATAAGCATAAGTTCCAAAAGGACAAGTAAAGGTGGTTTTCTCTTGATCTTCAGGTGACACAGGTATTTGAGAGAAACCAGAATAACCATCTAGGAAGCAAAAGTGTGTATGCTTAGATAATCTTTCTAACATTTTATCAATAAGAGGCAAGGGGTAATGATATTTCCTAGTGGCTTTATTTAATTTCCTGAAATCTATTACCATCCTATAACCGGTTACAATTCTTTGTGGAATAAGTTCATTTTTATCATTAGGCACAACGGTAATACCTCCCTTCTTAGGAACACAATGAACATGACTTACCCATCTACTATCAGCTATGGGATAAATTATACCTGCCTCCAGAAGCTTTAATATTTCAGTTCTTACCACATCCTTCATTCGAGGATTCATCCTTCTTTGATGATCAACAACGGGTTTAGCATCTGGCTCCATATGAATTTTATGCTGACATAAAGTGGGACTAATGCCCTTAAGATCATCAAGAGTATATCCAATAGCAGCTTGGTGCTTCTTCAGAGTTTTAAGTAATCTCATTTCTTCATGTTCTGAAAGGTTAGCACTAATAATAACAGGATATATCTTCTTTTCATCAAGATAAGCATATTTAAGTGTATCAGGTAATTGATTTAATTCAAACACAGGATCACCCTTGGGTGGAAGTGGATCTCCCAAGGTTTCAACAGGCAAATTATGTTTAAGGATAGGTGCTTGTTTAAAGAATAGCTCATCTATTTCGTTTCTTTCATTCATATGCATATCATTCTCATGGTCTAGCAAATATTATTCTAAAGGATCAGTAGGAGGCACAGCAATAGAAGCAAGACCAATAATTTCATCCTTATTAGGTAATTCTTTATCATGAGGTTGTCTATGAAACTTAGAGAAATTAAACTCATGAGACATCTCACCAAAATTAACACTGACAATTTCTTTAGTGCAATCGATCTTGGCATTAACTGTATTCAAGAAAGGTCTACCAAATATAATGGGACAAAAATCATCTTGTGGTGATCCAAGAACAAGAAAATCAGTAGGATATTTGATCTTACCACACAAGACTTTAACATCTCTAACAATCCCAAGTGGTGAAATAGTATCTCTATTTGCAAGCTTAATAGTAACATCAATATCTTCAAACTCAACAGGTGCAATATCATTCATGACTTCTTGATAGAGAGTAAAGGGAATAGCACTCACACTAGCACCAATATCACATAAACCATGATAGCAATGATCTCCAATTTTAGCAGAAATAACAGGCATGCCAATTACAGGTTTGTTTTTATCTTTAGTGTCTGGTTTAGCAATTCTAGTTGCTTCATCACAGAAATATATGACATGTCCATCAATATTATCAACCAAAAGATCTTTAACCATTGCAATATTAGGTTCAACCTTAATTTGTTCAGAGGGTCTAGGTGCTCTAATAATACTCTTATTAACCACTGTTAAAGCTTTAGCATGTTCGTTAATCCTAACAGGGAAATGAGGTTTCTCAATATAAGCAGTAGGCACAACTGGATCAACATGGTAAACAATTGTTTCTTCTTTAACACTAACAGGTTCTTTATTAATTCAATAGGTGGATGATATTTAAACCATTTCTCATTAGGGAGATCAACATGAGCAGCAAAAGAGTCACAAAAGGTAGCTACTATCTCAGAGTCAAGTCCATATTTAGTACTAAACTTATGAAAAGCATCTGTTTCCATAAAAGATCTAACACAATCAAACTCAAGATTTATACCTGACTTATTACCTTTGTCGATTTCCCAATCTTCAGAGTTACATTTAATTCTTTCCAGAAGATCCCATCTGAATTCAATAGTTCTCTTCATAAAGGAACCAGTAGAAGAAGTATCGAGCATGGATTGATCATTATGAGAAAGCCGAGCATAAAAGTTTTGAATAATTATTTCTCTTGAGAGCTCATGATTGGGGCATGTGTGCAACATATACTTAAGCCTCCCCCAAGCTTGAGCGATACTTTCTCCTTCACTAGGCCAAAAATTATATATATAATTCCGATCACGATGAACCAAAAGCATAGGATAAAATTTCTGGTGAAATTCCAACTTCAACCGGTTCCAATCCCATGTTCCAGTATCATCACATAGCCTATACCATGTCAATGCCTTTCCCTCCAAAGATAAAGGGAATACTTTCTTCTTAACTCCATCTCCGGATAGACCTGCAAGCTTAAACAATCCACAAATTTCATCCACATAGATCAAGTGCATATCAGGATGCACCGTTCCATCTCCTGCATAAGGATTAGCTAGCAGTTTCTCTACCATACCTGAAGGAATTTCATAATAAATATTTTCAGTAGATTCAATAGGTTGAGTAGCAACTCTCAATGCTTCCGGTCGAGGTGAAGATACCCCGAACAAGCCCCTCAAAGGATTACTTTCCATAGTGACAAGTGACAATAAATTTCAGCATGTAATATAAATGTTTCCTTACCAAATTCCACTCACCAAAGGCGCTTCACTCCCTGGCAACGGCGCCAGAAAAGAGTCTTGATGACCCACAAGTATAGGGGATCAATCGTAGTCCTTTCGATAAGTAAGAGTGTCGAACCCAACGAGGAGCAGAAGGAAATGACAAGCGGTTTTCAGTAAGGTATTCTCTGCAAGTACTGAAAGTAGCGGTAACGGATAGTTTTGATAGCAAGATAATTCGTAACAAGTAACAAGTAACAAGTATAATAAAGTGCAGCAAGGTGGCCCAATCCTTTTTATAGCAAAGGACAAGCCGGATAGAACTCTTATAATAAGAAAAGTGTTCTCGAGGACACATGGGAATTTCATCTAGTCACTTTCATCATGTTTGTTTGATTCGCATTCGCTACTTTGATAATTTGATATGTGGGTGGACCGGTGCTTGGGTGCTGTTCTTACTTGAACAAGCCTCCCACTTATGATTACCCCCTCTCGCAAGCATCCGCAACTACGAAAGAAGAATTAAGATAACTCTAACCATAGCATGAAACATATGGATCCAAATCAACCCCTTACGGAATAACGCATAAACTAGGGTTTAAGCTTCTGTCACTCTAGCAACCCATCATCTAATTACTACTCCACAATGCCTTCCCTTTGGCCCAAAGATGGTGAAGTGTCATGTAGTCGACGTTCACACGACACCACTAAAGGAAGCACAACATACATAGCATCAAAATATCGAACGAATACCAAATTCACATGATTACTTATGACAAAACTTCTCCCATGTCCTCAAGAACAAAAGTAACTACTCACAAATCATATTCATGTTCAAGATTAGAGGGGTATTGAATAGCATTAAGGATCTGAACATATAATCTTCCACCAAATAAACCAACTAGCATCAACTACAAGATGTAATCAACACTACTAGCAACCCACAGGTACCAATCTGACGTTTTGAGACAAAGATTGAATACAAGAGATGAACTAGGGTTTGAGATGAGATGGTGCTGGTGAAGATGTTGATGAAGATTGGTCCTCCCATGATGAGAGGATCGTTGGTGATGTCGATGGCTTCGATTTCCCCCTCCCGGAGGGAAGTATCCCCAGCGGAATCGCTCCGCCGGAGAGCAAAATAGCTCCTGCCCAGGTTCCGCTGATGTCTACTACACAACTTATTCCTGTAGACTCGTGTTGGGCCTCCGAGCGCAGAGTTTTGTAGGACAGTAGCAATTTTGCCGCAAGTGGATGGCCTAAGGTTTATCAATCCGTGGGAGGCGTAGGATGAAGATGGTCTCTCTCAAACAATCCTGCAATCAAATACAAGAAATCTCTTGTGTCCCCAACACACCCAATACAATGGTAAATTGTATAGGTGCACTAGTTCGGCGAAGAGATGGTGATACAAGTGTAGTATGGATAGTAGAAATAGGTTTTTGTAATCTGAAAATAAAAAAACAGCAAGGTAGCTAGTGATAAAACGAAGCACAAACGGTATTGCAATGCTTGAAAACAAGGCCTAGGGTTCATACTTTCACTAGTGCAATCTCTCAACAGTGCTAACATAGTTGAATCATATAACAATCCCTCAACGTGCGACAAAGAATCACTCCAAAGTTCCTATTAGCAGAGAACATAAGATAGAAATTGTTGTAGGGTACGAAACCACCTCAAAGTTATCTTTTCCGATCAATCTATTGAGCCATCCCTATAAGTGTCACAAACAGCCCTAGAGTTCGTACTAAAATAACAACATATGATACGCATCAACCAACTCTAATGTCACCTAGATACTCCAATGCCACTACAAGTATCCGTGAGTTGAGTATTCGATATGCATCAAACCACTTCAGATTCATAATATTCAATCCAACACAAAGAACTTCAAAGAGTGCCCCAAGATTTCTACCGGATAAAGTAGGATGAAAACGTGCATCAACCCCTATGCATAGATTACCCCAATGTCACCTCGGGAATCCGCGAGTTGAGTGCCAAAACATACATCAAGTGAATCAATATAATATCCCATTGTCACCATGGGTATTCATATGCAAGACATACATCAAGTGTTCTCAAATCCATAAAAATATTCAATCCGATAATAGTAAAACCTCAAAGGTAAAAACTCAATTCATCACAACAAGATAGAGAGGGAGAAACACCATATGATCCAACTATATTAACAAAGCTCGCGGTACATCAAGATCGTGGCAAATCAAGAACACGAGAGAGAGAGAGATCAAACACATAGCTACTAGTACATACCCTCAGCCCCGAGGGTGAACTACTCCCTCCGCGTCATGGAGACCACCGGGATGATGAAGATGGCCTCCGATGATGACCCCCCCTCCAGCAGGGTGCCGGAAAAGGGCTGTAGATGAGATCATGGATGTACAGAGGCTTGCGGCGGCGTAGTCGAAGTTCTAGGGTTATTTCTAGGGGTTTTAGTATTTATAAGAATTTTTGGCGTTGGAATCACGCGAAGAAGGGCCACATGGGGCCCACGAGGCACCAGGGCGCGCCTGGGGGAGTGGCGCACCCAGGTGGCTTGTGGGGCCCCTGTGGGTCTTCTGATGTTCCCCCGAAGCTTTTTGGGTCTGTTTCCTTCCACGAAAAATCATCAAAAAGTTTCGCTGCATTTGGACTTCATTTGATATGGATTTTCTAGAAAACCAAAAACAAGCAGAAAATAGCAACTGGCACTGGGCACTAGGTCAATATGTTAGTCCATGAAAATCATATAAAATCCATATAAAAGTGCACCAAAATCATACAAAACTATAATAAACATGGCATGAATACTTCATAAATTATAGATACGTTGGAGACGTATCCGCATCCCCAAGCTTAATTCCCGCTCGTCCTCGAGTAGGTAAATGATAAAAATAATAATTTATGAAGTGTGAATGCTAGCATGATGCATAAGTTTGATCAATGATAATTTCAATCACTTTTCCTAGCATCATAACAGCAACTCTTTCTCATAAAACTCATCATGATAAAGTAGCAATCAATTCACATGTTATGGTTTAAATAGTGCATTCGCTTGAAACTTAACAACATATGTTCTTATTCACCAAACAATTGCAATTCAACTTATTTTCAACAAAATCTAAGTAAGAGCTCCACATACTCAATTATCATATAGTCGTCTATGATTGCTAGTACTCAAAGCATATTTTTAGAACAAATGGCATCCATCGAACACAGAGAAAGATAGGGGCTTAATGTTTCGCCTCCCAACTTATTTATCATAGGGATAATTGTCAACAATAATAATTCATGATCGAATATATTTGAGTGGCCATATGTGCCTGGATCTTTCCCCACCACATGATGCTTGCCAGCTAGAAAATAATTAAGCTTGAAATGAGAAGTAATACTATTGACTCTTGCATAAAAGTAAATTCATAAAGTAAAAGATAAGCCCTTCGCAGAGGGAAGCAGAGGTTGTCATGCGCTTTTTATTTTTGGATGTGCAAGCTCTTAATGCAAAGGAACGTCACGTTATATTGCCCCTTGTGATAGCAACCTTTATTATGCAGTCCGTCGCTTTTATTTCTTTACCATCACAAGTTCGTACAACGCTTATTTTCCCTTGCAATAAAAGATCATACATATTTTAGGAACAATTTTTATTGCTTTTTGCATCGATGACAACTTACTTGAAGGATCTTATTCAATCCATAGATAGATATGGTGGGCACTCATGGGAAGAAACTGGGTTTAAGGGTTTTTGGATGCACAAGTAGTATCTCTACTTAGTACGAATTTTTGGCTAGCAAAAGATCCTAAGCAAGCACCACATGTTGGAGGATCCATAACAATATAACTTCTATGCAATATACCCAAACATAACTCATTACGTTGTCTTCCTTGTCCAACTTCAACTAATTTGCTCAAGTTTGAAAATAATTAATGGGTATTCACAATCATAAAAGATGTCCAAGATAATATATTTATATGTGAAAGTTCTCTTCCTTATACTAATCATTCATGAATTGCTTGTATGACCAATATTGTGATTGTCAAGCTTCAATAGATTTTACCTTCTAAACCCAATGTGAAGCTACTACTAGACATGATACAAGCATATGAAGCACATATAATTTCAACTTTATGATATTCAATTCATTGAACAATTTACTCATAGGATATAAGTGAAGAACAAGAGTAAATGACAAACTATTCCAAAAAGATATAAGTGAAGACCAAATGAGTAGTTAAGTAAATAGGTAGCTATGTGAGGACTCTCTCTCATTTAAAATTTCAGATCTTGATAATTTTATTCAAACAGCAAAGAAAACAAAATAAAATGACATTCCAAGAATAGCACATCTCATGTGAAGAAGCAAAAACTTAGGCTAACCGATAGGTGTTGATGAAGAAAGGTGGGATGCCAACCGGGGCATCCCCAAGCTCAGTTGCTTGAGACTTCTTAGCATAAATACTTGGGATGCCGGGCATCCCCAAGCTTTCCTCTCATATCATGGTTTCTTCTAAATCTTAAAAACTTCATCCACACAAAACTCAACAAGAACTCGTGAGATAAGTTAGTATAAATCAACTCAAAACCTTAACATTCTCTACCGTAACAAATCACTAAAATTATAATTAAACATTGCATACTAAATGCCTCTGCATATTTAATACTCCTATCCACAAATAGAAACATTAAACAAGCAAACATATGCAAACAATGCAACTATAACAGCAATCTGTCAAAACAGAACAATCTGTAAAGGGGGATTTAAAATTCATACTTCCCTAACTCCAAAAATTCTTAAAAATTACCACGTGACAGAGAACTCATGCATTCTTACTGTGTAAAAATTTCAGATTTTTTATCATGTTCTTACTATTCAGGAATATTCTGGACATAACAGAAAACTTTCTGTTTTCAAACAGCAACACATAAACTTGCAAACTGAGCATGGTAAAGGCTATAATTGGCATTTTTATTGAACTAAAAGATACAAAACATGATTATTGATAACAGCAAGAAAATCTCAACAAAATAAAATGACACTCCAAGCAAAACACATATCATGTGACAAATAAAAATATAGCTCCAAGTAAGGTTACCGATAATGTTGAACACGAAAGAGGGGATGCCTTCCGGGGCATCCCCAAGCTTAGGCGCTTGAGTCTTCCTTGAGTATTACCTTGGGGTGCCTTGGTTATCCCAAAGCTTAGGGTCTTTCCCCTCCTTATTCTCCTCATATCGATATCTCACCCAAAACTTGAAAACTTCAATCACACAAAACTTAACGGAACTTGTGAGATAGGTTAGTATGATAAAAATAAATCATCCACTTAGGTATTGTCAAGACAAGATTAATAATTGTTCTAACATAATTCCTACTGTAGTCTATCATTTCCACAATTTATATTACTCAATATAAGCTATGGAAACACTAAAACAAGCAAACTATGCACCGAAAACAGAATCTGTCAAAATCAAAACAGCATGTAGTGAGCGATTTAAAAACAATACTTATGTACCTCCAAAAATTCTGAAACATTAGGACAACGTAAAAAATTTGAAACCCAATTCTCTGTAAAAAAATTAGAATTTTCTCATGCTCCAGTAGAGAATAGAAATTCCAGCACTGGACGCAAAAGTTTCTATTTTTGCACAGAATCGAATCAACAAGTATCCACACTATCCCAAAGGCTTTACTTGCCACATTATTGAAAGAAAACATATTAAACATGATTACCACAGTAGCTTAATCATGTGAACACAAAAAAACAGTAGCGGTAAATGTTGGGTTGTCTCCCAACAAGCGCTTTTCTTTAATGCCTTTTTAGCTAGGCATGATGATTTCAGTGATGCTCACATAAAAGTACAGAATTGAAACATAACGGGAGCATCATGAAGCATATTACTAGCACATTTAAGCCTAACCCACTTCCTATGCATGGGGATTTTGTGAGCGAACAATTTATGGGAGCAAGAATCAACTAGCATAGGAAGGCAAAACAAGCATAACTTCAAAACTTTCAACACATAGAGAGGAAACTTGATAGTATTGAGATATGTAAAAGCATATGATCCTCTCTCATAATAATTTTCAGTAGCATCATGAATGAATTCAATAATATAGCTATCACATAAAGCATTCTTTTCATGATCTACGATCATAGAATTTTTACTACTCTCCACATAAGCAAATTTGTTCTCATTCATAATAGTGGGAGCATCGTATGAAACTCGAATACTATAAATTGTTTCCACATTAAAAGAGTGATGTTCAGTAAAAGGATTTTCATAATTATAACAAGTATTATAATAATAATCATCACTATTTTTGATAACATAAGTATCATCACAATAATCATCATAGATAGGAGGCATGTCATCATCATAATAAATTTGCTCATCAAAAGTAGGGGGAATAAAAAGATCATTTTCATTAAGCATAGCATCCCCAAGCTTAGGGAAAACATTATTTGCAGCAAATAAATTCTCAAACATATCATTCCAATCAAACATAGCATCCCCAAGCTTGTTGGTTTGCACATCATTAGCATTATCACTATTATCATCAATAGTATGAATAGCACCAATAGTATAACAATTATTATCATATTCCTCCAAGTTGGTGCCATAAAGATTTTCAAGATCATAAGAAGTATCATTATCTTCCCAATCACAATCATTACAACAAGCAATAGGCATAACAAAATCATCATCAAGCGTATCATCTTCCACAATTATTTTTGATTCATTCTCATGAGGTACAACAATAATAGGAGCAACATTATTTGGGAGAGATACCTCTTTACCTCTACTTTTCCTTCTTTTCTTTTTCTTTACCACATTATGTGTGGGTTTATTTAATTCTTCCGAGCTTCTTATTGAAGAGATTGGTTGGATAGGAAGCTCCTCCTCGTTACCTGTTTCATCATGAGAGAAAATAGGAGGGAAAGGGGGAATCTTTACCCTTCCATTAGTATTTCTTTTATATTATATTTTTTTTCCCGTTTTTCTATAGTTGGCTATATAAGCGGAAATGCAATTTGGCTCCCAAGAGCACGTGCTCCTGCCTATGGAAAATGATTTTTGAAATGTCAAAAAAATTGGGACAATTTTTTTTGGTGATCTTTGTCACATACAAATGCTACATGTAAATTTTGAGGCAAAAAGTTAAGCATTTTGGCCTGCGTAAAAAAAACAAATCGAAGACAAAATGTCACCACAAAATGACAACCCAAATTTGTTTTTTTCACCGACGAAACACCGCTGTTCCGTTTCGCATGAAAATTGTCAAGCATGCTTGCGACACCAACATGATCATCTACAATTTTTTTCAGAATTTTTTTAAAACATTTTCTATTATTTTCAGGGTTACTGTTCATCCGGGTGCATTTGCACCCGGGAGCCAAAACGCCTCCCCCGCTATATAAGCATTCTCATTGCAATTTACCACACAAAACATATAGATTTCCTCTAAATTATTTTCAATGTCATTTTTGAGAATGAATACTTCAAACCAACTATTTTTATGTGTCAATTCTTCACACCCCAAAAATAAACAAAGTTCATTATAAAGTTCAAGGGTGATTAAGTTATTGCAATATTTGGACATGATTCGATCATGAAAAAGCATGCATTGGAAATTAAGGTGACCAACTTTATTGCAAAGTTCACAAGTAATAGGATAAAGAGAACATAATTTTGTAGCAAATTCATCTATCACTTTGAGCAAAAAATTGGTTCTATCATGTTTATGCTTCTTACAAAATCTATCATCCCTATAAGGCACGTCTTCACAAACTTTATGCACTCCACAAAAATTGACATGCTTATAAGAAACATTTTTGTCATGACTAGTGCAATCATCATTAGTATTTTGGATATTCATAGAATTCATACTAACAACATTGCAATCATGCTCATCATTCAAAGATTTTATGCCAAACATTTTATTGAATTCTTCTTCTATCAATTGAGCACAATTTTCCGCTCCATCATTTTCAATAAAAACATTATAAAGATGAATAATATGAGGTAACCTCAATTCCATTTTTTTAGTTTTCTTTTATAAACCAAACTAGTGATAAAACAAGAAACTAAAAGATTCGATTGCAAGATCTAAAGATATACCTTCAAGCACTCACCTCCCCGGCAACGGCGCCAGAAAAGAGCGTGATGTCTACTACACAACTTATTCTTGTAGACTCGTGTTGGGCCTCGAAGCGCAGAGTTTTGTAGGACAGTAGCAATTTTCCCTCAAGTGGATGACCTAAGGTTTATCAATCCGTGGGAGGCGTAGGATGAAGATGGTCTCTCTCAAACAACCCTGCAATCAAATACAAGAAATCGCTTGTGTCCCCAACACACCCAATACAATGGTAAATTGTATAGGTGCACTAGTTCGGCGATGAGATGGTGATACAAGTGTAGTATGGATAGTAGAAATATGTTTTTGTAATCTGAAAATAAAAAAATAGCAAGGTAGCTAGTGATAAAACGGAGCACAAACGGTATTGCAATGCTTAAAAACAAGGCCTAGGGTTCATACTTTCACTAGTGCAATCTCTCAACAGTGCTAACATAGTTGAATCATATAACAATCCCTCAACGTGCGACAAAGAATCACTCCAAAGTTCCTATTAGCGGAGAACATAAGATAGAAATTGTTGTAGGGTACGAAACCACCTCAAAGTTATCCTTTCCGATCAATCTATTGAGCCATCCCTATAAGTGTCACTAACGGCCCTAGAGTTCGTACTAAAATAACACCATATGATACGCATCAACCAACTCTAATGTCACCTAGATACTCCAATGTCACCACAAGTATCTGTGAGTTGATTATTCGATATGCATCAAACAACTTCAGATTCATAATATTCAATCCAACACAAAGAACTTCAAAGAGTGCCCCAAGATTTCTATCGGAGAAAGTAGGACGAAAACGTGCATCAACCCCTATGCATAGATTACCCCAATGTCACCTCGGGAATCCGCGAGTTGAGTGCCAAAACATACATCAAGTGAATCAATATAATACCCCATTGTCACCATGGGTATTCATATGCAAGACATACATCAAGTGTTCTCAAATCCATAAAAATATTCAATCCGATAATAGTGAAATCTCAAAGGTAAAAACTCAATTCATCACAACAAGATAGAGAGGGAGAAACACCATATGATCCAACTATATTAACAAAGCTTGCGGTACATCAAGATCATGCCAAATCAAGAAAACGAGAGAGAGAGAGAGAGAGATCAAACACATAGCTACTAGTACATACCCTCAGCCCCGAGGGTGAACTACTCCCTCCTCGTCATGGAGACCGCCGGGATGATGAAGATGGCCTCCGGTGATGATCCCCCCTCCGGCAGGGTGCCGAAAAAGGGCTGTAGATGAGATCATGGAGGAACAGAGGCTTGCGGTGGCGTAGTCGAAGTTCTAGGGTTATTTCTGGGGGTTTTGGTATTTATAAGAATTTTTGGCGTTGGAATCACGCGAAGAAGGGCCCTAGTGGGCCCACGAGGCACCAGGGCGTGCCTGGGGGGGGGGTGGCATGCCTAGGTGGCTTGTGGGGCCCCTGTGGGTCTTCTGCTGTTCCCCCGAAGCTTCCTGGGTCTGTTTCCTTCCAGAAAAAATCATCAAAAAGTTTCGCTGCATTTGGACTTCATTTGATATGGATTTTCTGGAAAACCAAAAACAAGCAGAAAACAGCAATTGGCACTGGGCACTAGGTCAATATGTTAGTCCATGAAAATCATATAAAATCCATATAAAAGTGCACCAAAATCATACAAAACTATAATAAACATGGCATGAATACTTCATAAATTATAGATATGTTGGAGACGTATCATCCGCCTCGAGACGGCGGCGCTTCATCCCGAAAGTCTTCTTCTGATTTTTTCTAGGGCAAATGGCTTCATATAGCAGAAGGAGGGGGCCAGAGGCCTGCCAGGGGCCCCACAAGCCAGGGGGCGTGCCTAGGGGGGTAGGGCGCGCCCCCCAGGCTTGTGGCTTCCTGGTGGGCCCCCTTTTGTTGATTCTTTCGCCGGTATTTTTTATATATTCCAAAATAATTCTCCGTAAATTTTTAGGTCATTTGGAGCAGTGCGAAATAGCTGTCTCTGTTTCACCCCTTTTAGGTCCAGAATTCCAGCCGCCGGCATTCTCCCTCTTCATGTGAATCTTGAAAAATAAGAGAGAAAGGGCATAAGAATTGTACCATAAAGTGAAATAATGATCAAAAACATAATAATTATTAGTAGGAAATCATGATGCAAATTGAACGTATCAGTGATCCGTGGAGGAGCAAATCGGCGTAATCTTTGAAATTGTAAGAAGCAACCTCGCTTCTTACAATTTCAAACATCGCTGTTCGAATTGAGTCGTCGTCCCTATAATCGGCAGCCCGAAGCTGAAATCGCCAGCGGATTTGGTAACCCGTTGGAATCGTCCTCGCCCTTGATGTAGTGCTCATGGTCGTCCAAGCCCTCGCCATCGTGCTCGGGTTAATTGAATGTTGTTGGTTTAAAATGTCACATTGTCGAGTGGGTCCCATGATATGGAAGCAACCAACATTCGATGCCAACCACGCGGAAACGATGTTTTGAAGTTCCAAAAAAATCTCAAAAAAATATAGGATGTTAAGAGGATGATGTTCTATTGCCATGCAAAAATTCAAGTTCAAACACATTACGCACTATTCATTGCTGAATTTGTTCTTTTTTCATATCTCCCATCACGTAATGTGTTTCAACTTGGAATTTTACATGGCAATAGAACATCACCCTCTTAACAGTCATATTTTTTCAGATTTTTTGAAAACTTTCAAATGTGGTTTCCACGAAGTTTTCTTTGAATGTTAGTTTTCATGTGATATTCTCCCATTAGTGAATATGTGTTTGCGCGTTCCCTCGGCAGCCTTCACATCCATATGAAGCATGCGATAAGCCTCCATATGTGATATGGAGGCTGTCAATATGATAGACTCTACTAGAGTTGCTCTTGGGAACCAAAACCCAGTACTACAGGTGCGAACAACACTGACCGGCTAAATCATATCGTCACTCATGGGTGAGTGGCCCGTCTATGCTTCCGGGTCAGTGATGACATCTTTGCCAGTGACTGACTCAAAACCGGTCAGTGATGACACCCGAGTAGTGACCGTTGGCTCGTCACTGATGCTCGGGCCTGCCGGCCAGCCAGTCAATGTGGATTAGCAGCTTGGGGTTACACTGCTACCTGCTAGCTAGCTAGAAGTGCAGCCCAAGCTCCTAAAGCAAAAAATTGTGACACAAGCACATCCACATTCATTTCATAAAAAACATTGCATTTCATACACATTTTTGTCCACATGTTTAGAGATATCATAGCCACCAAACAAGTGAAATTCGAAATTATCTAGACTTCTAAGAAACGGCCGATGACGAAGAAATCTTGGGGGTGTCGTTGATGAAATTCCTATCCAAGTGAGCAATTTTCACTCTAATGAATCCAACAACTGACCTTTCCCTTCTCCCATTCGAGGTTGACAGAGCATATAGTTATGTCAACAAATCAATGGGGAAAGAGAAGGGACGAATTTCCCAAAGTTGTAATACATATAAGTTTTGTATAAGAATCGGCAATGCATAATAAATAGCAACTTGATAAAAGTAGAGAAACTAGAGTAAGTGTCATACTTACAATTGCTTCAAAAACCGCAGTCGTTGTACGATTTGGTTGAAACTTTTTGTGTAGTGCACCTAAAAACGTCCCCTATGTGACTAGTTTCCCTGCACAAAGCACTTAACGAAAAATGTGTTTTATGCAGTACACTAAAGGGTCACAACAATAACGACGTTTGTCCATAAGCATGTTGGCACAAAACATATAACAAGTTTATTTGCTATACTTGATAGCCCAACACAGAGTAATAAAAGTGATAGTACAAAGTGTAGTATTAATATGAAGGCAAAAAACAAATACAATACAAAGTGGGTATTACTTGTCTCAGATATCACCCAAGCAATATCAATATGCTAGTTTGTTTAAGCTATCATGTGAACAAAATTACCAAGACATGTAATTTCAGTTTTTTCATCATTGGTGAAACGAATATAACCGTCATACTCACGCCTTTCATCATCAATGACACGAATAAAACCTTCGTGGTCATGCCATGAGGTTCTAAATCTTGTCTAAATGTACAAAAATAACATGCTAACTAGTAAACTAACTTACAAATTTATAGCATAATAATAATGACTCATCCACAAGATGCATAACAACTTAAAAATTGAACGCTAGTCGAAAGGTATAGAGCCCACCATCATGGTTGTTGAAAGAGTGCCCCCATGTTTGGTTTTGGTAATTAATGACAATCCCTATGGGCAAATGGTTGCTTTGAGTTATACTTGAAAGGTTATCCATAGGAAATGCTTGAAGACCATATGTTGGTTTCAAGGTTGGAAGAAGAAGATTATGTGACACCCCGATTTTTGGCCCTTTCTTTTTCTTTTGGATTTCTTTGGATTTTTATTTGGAGTTCCTTTTCTGTGGCTCTATGGTCTTGAAACCTGGGAAGATCATCTCTCTATCCTCTCCCAAGTGATTCATCACCCTCAAATCTTTCCCAAGGCCATGTCATTTCCATCTTAGCCCAACCCTAACATTTATTTCTTGGGAATATTCCTTTTTCTATAAAAGGAATAACCCTGTTTGCCCTAGGTTGTGAAGCAACCTATATTTCTATCATTCACAAAATTCCCTTGGATCATATGGGCCTTGGATATGTAAAAATATTCAAGATTTCATGCTCAAGGTGAGCACACCATCCAATCTTTGCTTCTGGTCATATTTTCAGATTTTGAAGCAACTATGTTTTATATTGCTCCATAATTTCTGAAATTTTACCAGGACATTCTCCCACCTATATAACCTCCCTCCCCAAAATTTGAGCTCATTTTATCTATGCAATAATTCCCAAGAATTTTCCCAAGTTTCTGTCCAGAGGAAAGCATTGTGAAGGAAGTACCATTTTTATTTATCCAAATGGTATGAAATTTTTACAGTGCCTTCTTATGCCCAAGTGATCATCATACCCCAAATTTCAGCTCAATCCAACACTCTATGTGAGCACAGCTTCAACTTTCACATTTATGTCCAATGTGGTACTTTGCAAAGCAAGTGCTACCTAGACCCCTCCATTTGAGCTGATATTTTCCCAAGATGATTACCTTAGTGGATGATCATCCTCAGCCAAGAATCAGGCCCATTGGACTTGTGCATCTCCCACACCACTGATCAAACACTTTGCTGCTAATTTATGTTTGAGCTTAGTTCAGTCTCCCCTTGAGCTTCTTCTGTTGTCTTCTTGTTCCTAGCAGTTTCTGGGGGAGTTGCCAACCTGACAGACATGCTTGGGCCACCCAGAACGTGTGACAACGCCACGGTCATGCGGTGACCACGCGGCTGGCATGCCCAAACGCGCGCTCTGGAATTGGGGCCCTCGGCCACCGTCCCTTCGTCGAGCTCTCGCCATCGCACCATGTCCAGCAGCTTCACAGAGGCCACGCGCTCACTCCCCAGCCCTCTTCTCCTCCTCTTTCTTCCTTCTCACGCCACGGCAGCCGAGGCCGTGTGCTGTCTGCCGCCCCCACCACCATGGCAGCTCAGACACGCCGTCCTCGAGCTCTCTCCGCGTGTCCCCGAGCTCCTCCACGTCGCGTGCACCCTCTGGACACCCTCCCCTCACCCCTCCGCGTGTCTCCGAGCTCCAGTGCGCCGGCACCCGCGTTGCCGCGGCCACGCTCACCCCTCGACCTCGCCGGCTATAAATAGCTGCGTCCCGAGCCCTCTCGGCATCACCAAGCTCTTCTCCACCCTCCTAGCAACCTCCCCGACCCCTCCATTCCCCCCCGGAGCCCTCCTACCCCTCCCATGGCCGCCGTCAGTCCCTGATACGTCTCCAACGTATCTATAATTTTTGATTGTTCCATGCTGTTATATTATCAATCTTGGATGTTTTTATATTCATTTACAGCAATTATATATCATTTTTGGAGACTAACCTATTAACTTAGTGCCCAGTGCCAATTGCTGTTTTCTGCCCTATTTTTGTTTTACAGAAAATCAATACCAAACGAAGTCCAAATGCCACAAAACTTTTTGGAGATTTTTTATTGGACAAGATAAACACTAGAAGCTTCGGGAGGAGGTCAGAAGCCCCAAGGGGTGCCCACGAGGCACCAGGGCGCGCCTGGGGGGGGGGGGGGCAGGCGCGCCCTGGTACCTCGTGGGGCCCACAGAGCTCCGTTTGACCTAAGTCCTCCACTATAAATTCAGAAAAAATCAGAAACCCTCAGCGGAGTCCACGAAATACTTTTTCCGCCACCGCAAGTTTCTGTTCTCAAGAGATCCCATCTGGAGGCCTTCTCCGGTACTCCGCCGGAGGGGGAATCGATCACGAAGGGGCTCTACATCAACCTTGCTGCCCTTCCGATGATGCGTGAGTAGTTTACCATAGACCTTCCGGTCCATAGTTAGTAGCTAGATGGCTTCTTCTCTCTTTTTGATCTTCAATACAATGTTCTCCTCGGTGTTCTTGGAGTTCTATCCGATGTAATCACGTTTTGCGGTGTGTTTGTTGGGATCCGATGAATTGTGAGTTTATGATCAGATTATCCATGAATATATTTGAGTCTTCTCTGATCTCTTTTATGCATGATTATTATAGCTTCGTATTTCTTCTCTGATCTATTGATTTGGTTTGGCCAACTAGATTGATTTATCTTGCCATGGGAAGAGGTGCTTTGTAATGGGTTCGATCTTGCGGTGCTCAATCCCAGTGACAGAAAGGGACATGACACGTATGTATCATTGCTATTAAGGGTAAAAAGATGGGGTTTATTCATACGTGAGTTTATCTTGTCTACATCGTGTCATCGTTCTTAAGGCATTACTCCGTTCTTTATGGACTTAATACACTAGATGCATGCTGGATAGCGGTCGATGTGTGGAGTAATAGTAGTAGATGCAGGCAGGAATCGGTCTACTTATCTTGGACGTGATGCCTATATACAAGATCATTGCCTTGGATATCATCATGATTATTTGCTTTTCTATCAATTGCCCAACAGTAATTTGTCTACCCACCGTATGCTATTTTCTTGAGAGAAGCCTCTAGTGAAAACTATGGCCCCCGGGTCTATCTAAATCATATTACTAAAACCCTAAAAATATTGCTGCCATTTTCTTTAATTTATTTTATTTTGTATTTTTGTTTCAATCTATCTATCTATCACATACAATTTAATCTTGCAATTGACCGCCGAGGGATTGACAACCCCTCGTTTGCGTTGGGTGCAAGGATTTGTTGTTTGTGTGCAGGTGCTGCTAACGAGGTGTTGCGTGATTCTCCTACTGGTTCGATAACCTTGGTTTCATAACTGAGGGAAATACTTATCTCTACTGTGCTGCATCATCCCTTGCTCTTCGGGGATAATACCAACGCAAGCTACAAGTAGTAGGTAGAGTTTCTGGCGTCGTTGCCGGGGAGGCATCATCAACATCTATGAAGTACCTTTGCATAAAATCTCATCTCCTTGCATTTACTTTATTTGCCTCTCGTTTTCATCTCCCCCACTTCTAAAACGTTTTTACAAAAATACAAAAATATTTTCCGTTTGCCTTTTTCTTGTTTTCTTGTTTGCTTGCTTGTTATCTTGTTTGCGTAGTCACGATGTCTCAAGAAAATACAAAATTGTGTGATTTTTCCAATACCAATAATAATGATTTTATTAGTACTCCGATTGTTCCTCCCGCCGCTAGTGCGGAGACTTGTGATATTAATGCCGCTTTGCTAAATCTTGTTATGAAAGAACAATTTTCCGGTAGTCCTAATAAAGATGCCGCATCCCATCTTAACACTTTCGTAGAATTGTGTGATATGCAAAAGAAAAAATATGTGGATAATGATATTGTGAAATTAAAATTATTCCCATTCTCGTTGCGGGATCATGCAAAAATTTGGTTTTCATCTTTACCACGAAATAGTATCGATTCTTGGGATAGGTGTAAAGATGCTTTTATTACTAAGTATTTTCCTCCCACAAAAATTATTTCTCTTAGAAATCAAATTATGAATTTCAAGCAACTTGATCATGAACATGTTGCCCAATCTTGGGAGAGGATGAAATTAATGATAAGAAATTGCCCTACTCATGGTTTAAATTTATGGATGATCATACAAAAAATTTATGCGGGATTGAATTTTGTTTCTAGAAATCTTTTAGATTCCGCCGCGGGTGGTTCTTTTATGGAAATTACTTTGGGAGAAGCTACTAAATTGCTTGATAATATTATGGCAAATTATTCACAATGGCATATTGAAAGAACTCCTACTAGTAAAAAGGTGAATTCTATTGAAGAAATTAGTACTTTGAGTGATAAAGTTGATGCGCTTATGAAATTGGTTGCTAGTAAAAATACACATATTGATCCTAATGATGTGCCATTGTCCACTTTGATTGAGAAAAATAATGATCCCGTAGATGTGAATTTTGTCTCGCGAAACAATTTCAATAATAATGCTTATAGAGGTAATTTCAACGCTAGACCGTTTCCTGGAAATTCCTCTAATAATTATGGCAATCCTTATGGTAATTCTTACAATAATAATAGTAGGATGCCCTCTGATCTTGAAAGTAATATTAAAGAATTTATTAATGCTCAAAAGGTTTTCAACACTACGATAGAAGAAAAATTGAGTAAAATTGATGATATGTCTAGGAGCATTGAGAGAATTATTCATGATGTGGAAAATCTTAAGACTAAAATTTTGCCACCCAAAATTGATATTAGTGAATCAATTAAAGCTTTATATGTCTCCATGGATGAGAGTAAGAAAATAACCGCCATGCTAAAAGCTAAACGAGAATTTTTAGAAAAAGCGATTCCTCCCGGTTTTTATCGTAGTAATGTTGAGGATATTAAAATGATTGGTGTTTCATCTATTGATTCTTTGTTTAGCAATATTAAACTTGATGAAAAGGGGACTGAAGAAGAGTCAACTTTAGGTAAAGAGCGTCCCCATAATTCGGAGGGTGAAAATCTTGATGAAAAAATTGCTAAAAGTGAGTTTGGAGAGGTAAAAATTTAAATAGCGATGTGCCCACTCTCTTTGATTACAAAGATTTTAATTATGATAATTGTTCTTTGATTGAGTGTATTTCTTTGTTACAATCCATGTTAAATTCACCCAACGTTTATGAGCAAAACAAGGCTTTTACTAAACACATCGTAGAAGCAATGATGAAAGCGTTAGAAGAAAAGCTAGAACTAGAAGTTTCAATTCCTAGAAAATTATATGATGAATGGGAACCCACCATTAAAGTTAAAATTAAAAATTATGAGTGCAATGCTTTATGTGATTTGGGTGCTAGCGTTTCCACAATTCCAAAATCTTTATGTGATGTGCTAGGTCTCACCAATATAGATGAATGTTCTCTTAATCTGCACTTGGCGGACTCTACTATTAAAAAGCCTTTGGGTAGAATTAATGATGTTCTTATTCTTGCAAATAGGAACTATGTGCCCGTTGATTTTATTGTACTTGACATTGAATGCAATTCTTCTTGCCCCATAATACTTGGTAGACCGTTCTTACGAACCATAGGTGCCGTTATTGATATGAAAGAAGGGAATATAAAATTTCAGTTTCCATTAAAAAAGGGTATGGAGCACTTCACTAGAAAAATAATTAAAGCACCATATGAATGAATTATAAGGGCCACTTATGGAATCAACTTAAAATATTACAATACTTGAAACTATGCATTATGCCTAGCTAGGGGCATAAAACAATAGCGCTTGTTGGGAGGCAACCCAATGAAGAAAATAAAATTTTCTGTTATTGTGTGTTTTCACAATTATGCTACTGGTATGATTGTGTTTTTTTGTTTTTAATTAGTGTTTGTGCCAAGTAAAGCCTTTAGGATGATTTGGAAGATAGTATAATTGATGCTGTTTGGAAAACAGAAAGTTTTGCGTCCAATGCCCGATTTTGTTTCTGTACTGGAGCGTAAGAAAAATCTGAAATTTTTACAAAGTATTGTTATATGAATTTCCCACGTTGTCCTAATTTTTCAGAATTTTTTTAGTTACAGAAGTATGGCTTTTAAATAGATTGCTACATACTGTTCTGTTTTTGACAGATTCTGTTTTTGATGCACTACTTGCTTGTTTTGATGAATCTATGGATTGTATCGGGGGGTATAAGCCATGGTGAAGTTAGAGTACAGTAGGTATAATGCAAAAATAAAATATGAATTGGTTTTCAACAGTACTTAGAGTAGTGATTTATTTTGTTATACTAACGGATCTCACGAAGGTTTTGTTAGTTTTGTGTGATTGAAGTTTTCAAGTTTTGGGTGAGATCACGGTGGATGAAGGAATAAGGAGTAGTAAGAGCCTAAGCTTGGGGATGCCCGAGGCACCCCAAGGTAATATTCAAGGAAGACTCAAGCGTCTAAGCTTGGGGATGCCCCGGAAGGCATCCCCTCTTTCTTCTACCAACCATCGGTAATTTTACTTGGAGCTATATTTTTATTCGTCACATGATATGTGTTTTGCTTGGAGCGTCTTGTATTATATGAGTCTTTGCTTTGTTTGCTTTTTAGTTTGTCACAATCATCTTTGCTGAACACACCTATCTTGAGAGAGCCACACGTTTATCATCATTTGTTAGAATACTCTATGTGCTTCACTTAATTTTTTTGAGCTAGGCAGTTGCTCTAGTGCTTCACTTAAATCTTTTTGAGCACGGTGGTGGCTATATTTTGAAGAAATAAACTCTCATGCTTCACTTATATTATTTTGAGAGTTGATTAAAATTTTGAAGAAATGAATTCTCATGCTTCACTTATATTATTTTGAGAATTGACAAGATTAAAATTTTGAAGAAATGAATTCTCATGCTTCACTTATGTTATTTTGAGAATTGATAAGATTGAAATTTTGAAGAAATATTTGCACTCTCATTCTTCACTTAAATCTTTTTGAGAGTTGATGATAGTAACGGTAATTTGCACAAGATATGAATTTGGTCCCAAAGTGATGAATATTCAAGAGGGATATAATAAAAACTTTCATATAGACAATTGGATATGATAAGTGTGATTTCTTGCAATAGTTTTGCGATGTGGAAATGATAATATGTGAGTCATGTTAGTGAGTAATTGTGATTTAGTAAGAATATTAGTGTTAAGGTTTGTGATTCCCTATGCATGCACGTTAAGTCAATAGTTATACAAAGAAATTATATCCTACTTATGGTGCATTATTCGGTGTTAGTTATGTTCAATGCATGTTTATGACCGTTTTTGTTTTTTGGTTGGTTGCTTCTCAATCTATTTGCTAGCCCTCATTTGTACTAATCGGAAATACTGCTTGTGCATCCAAAATCCTTAAACCCAAGTTGTGCCAAATGAGTCCACTATATCTACCTATATGCGGTATTTCAATGCCGTTCCAAGTAAATTTGCGTGTGCCAACTCTAATTTTCAAAGTAAATTTTCCGTTTTGTGTGCCCGTACCGCTCATGAAGTGGGAGGGGGTGGCCAATATTTTCCATGCTAGGTGTGTTATTCTCACGATGAGTGTTTATTCACTTGTCATTGCACGAGAGAGTGGCTGGTAATAGGGATGCCCAGTCCCACAATGAAATCAAAATTAATAACAACAAAATTCCTTGGAAAGTGTTGGTATGGAGGGCACCCGTGGATATGGCTAGCCATGTATTGTGAAAGAATGGTGGAAAGGAAATAAACTTTACTTTCTGTTTGGGAACCGCCTATGATGTGTCTAGCATGGAAGATATTGGGATGTCTCAGTCGTTTTCGTTGACAGGAAAAGCATGCCTCTCAAAATATTTTTATCTCTCTAATTTAAGCTTTGAGCTCTGGCACATTTGACAAATCTCTGCTTCCCTCTGCGAAGGGCCTATCTATCTACTTTTATGCAATTTTTATTTTTACTTTGAGTCTCCATCTTCTCTTATAAAGCACCAACTAGAGAGCACTATTGTCATACTTGTGCATTGTGTGTAGCTAATATTCGAGTGTGTTTCATGAATGGATCAATGATTGAGCATAATGGGCTAGGGATAACTTTCTTTAGCGTTGATATTTTGAAAGACATGGTTGCTTGTTAGCATGCTTGAGTATTTATATCTTCATGTCAAATTATAGACTATTGATTTGAATCATTCAAGTCCAATGTCCATGCTATAAAAGAAAAGAATATGTGATGAATATGATAGGCAGCATTACACATCAAAAATTCTGTTTTTATCATTTACCTACTCGAGGACGAGCAGGAATTAAGCTTGGGGATGCTGATACGTCTCCAACGTATCTATAATTTTTTATTGTTCCATGCTATTATATTATCAATCTTGGATGTTTTTATATTCATTTACAACAATTATATATTATTTTTGGAGACTAACCTATTAACTTAGTGCCCAGTGCCAGTTGTTGTTTTCTGCCCTGTTTTTGTTTTACAGAAAATCAATACCAAACGAAGTCCAAATGCCACGAAACTTTTTGGAGATTTTTTATTGGACAAGATAAACACTAGAAGCTTCAGGAGGAGGCCAGAAGCCCCAGGGGGTGCCCACAAGGCACCAGGGCGCGCCTGGGGGGGGGGGGGCAGGCGCGCCCTGGTACCTCGTGGGGCCCACAGAGCTCCGTTTGACCTAATTCCTCCACTATAAATTCAGAAAAAATTAGAAACCCTCAGGGGAGTCCACGTAATACTTTTTCCGCTGCCGCAAGTTTCTGCTCTCGAGAGATCCCATCTGGAGGCCTTCTCCGGTACTCCGCCGGAGGGGGAATCGATCACGGTGGGGCTCTACATCAACCTTGCATCCCTTCCGATGATGCGTGAGTAGTTTACCACAGACCTTCGGGTCCATAGTTAGTAGCTAGATGGCTTCTTATCTCTTTTTGATCTTCAATACAATGTTCTCCTCGATGTTCTTGGAGTTCTATCCGATGTAATCACTTTTTGTGGTGTGTTTGTTGGGATCCGATGAATTGTGAGTTTATGATCAGATTATCCATGAATATATTTGAGTCTTCTCTGATTTATTTTATGCATGATTATTATAGCTTCGTATTTCTTCTCCGATCTATTGATTTAGTTTTGCTAACTAGATTGATTTATCTTGCCATGAGAAGAGGTGCTTTGTAATGGGTTCGATCTTGCGGTGCTCAATCCCAGTGATAGAAAGGGACATGACACGTATGTATTGTTGCTATTAAGGGTAAAAACATGGGGTTTATTCATATGTGAGTTTATCTTGTCTACATCATGTCAATGTTCTTAAGGCATTACTTCGTTCTTTATGGTCTTAATACACTAGATGCATGCTGGATAGCGGTCGATGTGTGGAGTAATAGTAGTAGATGCAGGCAGGAGTCGGTCTACTTATCTTGGACGTGATGCCTATATACATGATCATTGCCTTGGATATCGTCGTGATTATTTGCTTTTCTATCAATTGCCCAACAGTAATTTGTCTACCCACCGTATGCTATTTTCTTGAGAGAAGCCTCTAGTGAAAACTATGGCCCCCGGGTCTATCTAAATCATATTACTAAAACCCTAAAAATATTGCTGCCATTTTCTTTAATTTATTTTATTTTGTATTTTTGTTTCAATCTATCTATCTATCACATACAATTTAATCTTGCAATTGACCGCCGAGGGATTGACAACCCCTCGTTTGCGTTGGGTGCAAGGATTTGTTGTTTGTGTGCAGGTGCTGCTAACGAGGTGTTGCGTGATTCTCCTACTGGTTCGATAACCTTGGTTTCATAACTGAGGGAAATACTTATCTCTACTGTGCTGCATCATCCCTTCCTCTTCGGGGATAATACCAACGCAAGCTACAAGTAGCAGTCCCCACTTAAATTGAAGCAATGCCGAGCCCTTCCCCAACTTTTCTCTTCACCATTCGAACCACCAGAGCGCAGCAAGCCTCCCCACCTACTCATTTCGTCTCCAGGGTGCCTGTGGCCGTGTTCCCCAAGTCTGGCCGATGGCCACGTCCACCGGAGCTCTAGCCACTGTCGACCCGGCCCCCCTCGGTGTCCGCCGGTGCCCTCGCCTCGGCCGGAGGTGGCCGGAGGCGCCGGGGCCAGCGCCGGCGCGCGTGCTTGGCCGCAGCCTCCTCTCTGCCCCGCGTCGGGAGGAAGAAGGAGACAGAGGAGAGAGAGGGAGTCAACGCTGGCCCCACTTGTAAGTGACCCAGCCGGCCGGGCCCAGTGCTTAAGTGGAAACGTATTCCCCAAAATACGCTTCGCAATTCTGAAAGCGCACTTGGGCACTGGTCCTGGGTCGAATACGCTTTCTCTGTCCCGAAAGCGTATTTTCCCAAAATGAGCTTTCTGGTTATAGCCGTCGGCCGAAACCCTTACATTGTGGACGTTCACCCGTTAGCAGCAGAAAAGCACATATTTTATTCATTTTTCTGCCTAACGAATGAACGGCCGTATCTCCGCAACCGTAACTCCGATTCTGGTGATTCAAAAGCCCACGTTCTCTATTGATCGAGCCCATTCTGTTGGTGTCATTTTCATGATGATGTCACATTCTAAAAATGACCATTTTTCCCATGCCCTCTAATCAGCTCCGCCGAGAGAGAAACTTTTTCGGCAATTCTTCCCGCGAGCTTCTCGCACTTCTTCCCGGTGAATCCGTCAACCCCAGGCAAGCCACATCAGCCACTTGCATGATGACATTGCAATAGCCATGGTTTCCACTTGAATGTTTGAATAATCATTTGTTCATGTAATTATTTCGAATGCTATGTATATGCGTGTGAATCCATGCTCATTTCTTATGCCAGGTTCATTTTCATCTAGTAATTTAAATGATTATTTGCTAGTATTATTATTCTCATGTTAAATTCTTGTAATCATTTCATATGCTAGTGATAATGATATGCTCATATGAATTGCTATGAATATACTTGTGAGATTCATGATCATCACTATGCCAAGCTCATTTGCATCCAGTAAACTACATGATTTATTGTTGTTGATGGTATGGTTCATATGTTAAATGCTTGTGTTACCCATCCATGCTTATCTTGATATTATGCTCATATGCATTGTCATTTCATCATGCTATTTTGTTATGACTCAGCTCATCACCATTCAAGTTAAACCTGACATTAAATGGACTTGAACAAATCTGTTGGCTGAGTCATGGTGCCACCGAATCGAGCTCACCAGTGCAGCCACACTTGCCTGGATGGGGAGGCCCTAATTCGGTCTATTGTCATGCCTCTCGCCGGTGCCTCCAACTAGGGAAGGTTATGTGTTCGCGCTACCCTGATCAGGTAGGCGGCCATAGCCTTGTGTGCCCGAGTTGTATGTGCGCGTATGTCCCCGTTTGGGACGATTTTGTTTTGTTTTGGCCATGACGGTGGCAGCCACATAGGTGGCGGATGTGACGAGTTGACATCGGGGCCACCCATGACATAGCCCAAAGGGGAGTTTGTCGGAGTGGCCGGGAGAGTGTCATGCAATAGATTGGTTTTGTTGGAACGTCGTTGGTCCACCCGAATGGGAGCATGTACTAAAGTACGAGGCCACGAGTTCCATAGTGTGGGTACAGTGTACTAACCTCTGCAGAGTGTATGATCTATCGATAGCCACATCCTCGGTCATGGACACAGTTCGTAGTAGGTCACACTATGTGTCGGTGTATAAAACATGGGTATTTTATACCCTGACTTATGCACAGACAGTAGCAGCCTCCTTGCCGGACGAGGCCTTGCCGGGAACTGCCAAGACCAAGACTCCAAGACCAGCCGAAGAAGTTACCAGAGAGAAGCTCAAGACTCGACACACACCCAGCGCCAAAGATGAAGACGTTCCTTGACGGCAAGCATAAACCGGCAAGATGGAGGCCCGGCAAGCTCCGT
Source organism: Elymus sibiricus (assembly GCA_039707655.1). Lineage (NCBI taxonomy): Eukaryota > Viridiplantae > Streptophyta > Magnoliopsida > Poales > Poaceae > Elymus > Elymus sibiricus. Next base: position 126,924,632 of record CM077666.1, on the reverse strand, counting down.
ACCGGCAAGCTTATGCCAGCCCTCCAGCGCTCCACCTCGCCGCACAGGTGTTCATTGATGCGTGAGGTGTCGACCGCGCAGGTTGGTTGGTGAGGCTTGTCGGACACGTGTCAGCTCGCTGGGACAAGATTGGCCTCTAATGACACCCGTCCAGGAGGCGTGTCAGGATAATACGAGGTAGCTGGGCAAGTGGTGCAGAAACTTTGCCGGGACTACCTCTCCGCATGACACCTAACGGCGCATTAAATGCCTTTGTCCTAAACTGGCAGAGTTAGGTATGATAGCACTGTTCGCTATCTAATCGCTATGTAATTACTGTTTTGCCACGGTGGTAACCCCTTGAGCTATAAAAGGAGGGCCAGGGCAACAGTTTAGAGGATTCGGACTCCTTTTCAAACACAAGCACCTCTCGCGTAGCTTCTCTCCCCGCACCTTGCCGGGAGAAGTGCTCCTTGTACCGTGCTTCCACACCTCAGCGGCCCGAACCTGGGTAAAATCCCTCGCGCTCCATTGTTCATGCTCTTTGCGCGTGCCGATCCTCCCCGCCGAACCACAAGGGGCTGCATGGCCCCATAGATGGTCATACCCCGACATATTTGGCGCGCCAGGTAGGGGGCGGAGAGGCGTTTGTGCGAACCTTGATCAGCGGACCGCGCGTCTTCTTCATCTTCATCATCAACTTCATCACCGTCCTCCTCGTCATCGATGGCGCCCAAGAAGAAGGGCATCACGATGACGGCCACCTCGCACGCGTCCGCAGGCGGCGCAACCAATGCGGGCGGCGCGGGCACTGCGGTCGGCGCGGTAATTACGCCCACCGCGACCGGCACAAGGGACGAGCACAATGGAGCCGGTCGACCTCCTCGGTCCTCTGGCGAACGGAGCCGCGACGGCGCAGGCGGAGCGGGCGGACCCCTTCCTCCTCCTCCTCCTCCTCCTCGCCGCGACGACGAACGCGGCCGCCGGGGCGGCGACGCCCGGGCTGGCGTGAGCCGAGACCCCGCTACAGCGACGTCCAAGGACGCTGCTTCAGGACGAACGCCGCGCCCCTCACACGATGGGCGCGGTACGACCCCGAGCGGCGCCAACGACTCCGGGCAGCGGCGCCCTCACGGCAAGACGCCCATGGACCAAGCCCCAGACCCTCAGCCACCGCCTCCGCCACAACGACCCGCTGCTGATCATGGGCCGCGGCAGCAGAGCTGCGATGGCGCTCCTACTGGCTCTGCCAGGAGTAGAGCGACGTCACGCTCTTCGCTCCCGGCCATGCCGGCCACAGCGGCAGAAGCAATGGCGCGAGCTCAGATGTTGCTGAACTTCCCTCCAGCAGCAGAAAAGATGGACGAGTGGAGAGCCACCATCCAGAGCTTGATTGGATTTGTCGAAGCCAGTAAATCACAGCAAGCGGAACCCTCACGGCGTCCGCGACCGGCGCCGGCATCTCCAGCTGGTGGCCGCGCTGACGGGACCACACTAACGGTGCAGTCTCCGCCGCGGCAACAGCCCCAACAGCAACAACGTCAACAGCCGCGACAAGCCCAGCAATCTTTTGGGCCCGACGAGATGTCGATTGCGTCTTCGGATCCGCGAGCGCGGCAAGATCAGCGACAAATACTGCAAGACAGGCGAGCTGAAGACACGCGCACCACCATCGAATGGCGCCGTGAGGCACGGCGTCAATCTGACGCGCGTAACGGCCCCGTCGCTGATGATCCTACGCCAGGGGTCGGCGGATACCTACCTTACGAGGTTGGGTGTCCTGCCTTCACTCGAGAGCTACGGCAAGTCCGGTGGCCGTCCGTTCGGGCATTCAAGCCAGAAGTGCTGGAAAAATACGACGGCAAGCTAAACCCGGCAGAATTCCTGGGCATCTATACGATTGTCGTGCAAGCTGCCGGAGGAAGAGATGAGAAAATCCTCACCAACTACTTTCCGTTGGCACTGAAACCCGACGTGAGATCTTGGCTGATGAACTTGCCGGAGAACTCCATCTCTTCGTGGTCAGACCTCTGCAATGAGTTCGTTGGTGCCTTTACCGGGGGCCACAAGGCTCCTGGACAACCCAGTGATCTGCATGTGATCCCACAAAGAGACGGTGAAACCTTGCGCAAGTACATCCAGAGATTCAGCCGTGTGCACCGCAACATTCCAGACGTACACCCCGTAGCCGTGATTGCCGCCTTTGACACGAATGTGCGCAATCGGAGGATGCGGGAGAAAATGAACGTCAAGTTGCCCAAGACCGTCAACGAACTCTACACGCTGGCGGACAAGTGTGCACGCGCCGAGGAAGGAAGAAGGCTTCCCGGGGAGGACACTGGCGCCGAAGCGGATTCTGAGGACGATGATGCTGCCACCCCGGGAAAGAAGGGCCGAAAGCGCAACAGGAAGCGCAAGGGCAAGGCTGTGATGGCCGTCGAAGGTTCCAGCAACTCTGAGCCCGCCAAGAAAGCCAAAACAGAGAGTCCCGGCAAGGAGGCAGCTGCATGCGCCGCTTGTCGGGAGGCGGCGGCAAATGAGAAGGCCGGCAAATCCAATGGGCCATACTGCACCGCACCAAGGGCCATGATCTCCAAGAGTGCCGGTAGGTCGAGCACCTTGTCGAGAAACAGAAGGCTGAATACGAGATGCGCGACAAAGAAAAGGGTCAAGATGGTGCTGGTGGGTCCGGCAAGAAAGGCCGCGGTGGTCAAGGGGGCCGCCGCGTCAAGGCCAAGCAGCAAAAAGAGAAGCCTGCTAGGGGCCATGAAAAGAAAGAGGGAGATGATGGAAGTGGAGAAGAAGAAGATGACGATGAGACCAGCGAGCAAGAATTCCAGAAGGCGACTGACGCCATGTGCATTAACGGAGGCGCATCTTTGCACTCGTCCCACCGCCAACTTAAGCAGTGGGCTCGTGAAGTTAACGCGGCAGAGCCGGCAATGGGCTCTCAAAAACCACTCAAATGGTCGCACACGCCTATCATCTTTGATGTTGAGGAGCACCCTGATCGCGTAACCGCGGTCGGGTGCTTGCGGTTGTTGGTCTCGCCAGCGATTCGCAACCTCCAAGTAACAAAGATGTTAGTTGACGGTGGGGCCGGCCTGAACCTGATCTCTCCGAAAGTTATCAAGAGGCTGCAGATCCCCGATGAGTAACTCGAGAAAACGGGCAGGTTTTAGGGAGTGAACCCGGGGAGAAGCCAGCCCAATGGAAAGATCACATTGCCGGTGACGTTTGGCGGGGAACTGAATTACAAGACGGAAAAGATTGTCTTTGACGTCGTCAAGACCCCCCTGCCATATAATGGAATTCTCGGCCGCCCAGCCTTGGCAAAATTCATGGTGGCATCTCACTACGCCTATAACTCATTGAAGATGCCGGGACCGATGGGCGTCATTTCCATCAACTCCGACAAGAAAGATGCAGTCATTTGCGTCGACAAGATGTACAGGGACACGGTTGCAGCAGATGCGGCCAAGGCGCCAGCTCCCGCCAAGAAGAAGGAAAAGAAGAACTCCGGCAAGACCTCCAGCAAGGATTCCGGGAAGCGCACCTCTTCGGAGTGCTGCGCACCCGTTGAAGACTTGCCGGAATGCTCTACCGGCAAGAGATCCAAGGCCACTACACCGGCAACCAAGAAGGTGCTGGCAAAGGAGGACGGCGCTGACGGTACCTTCACCATCGGCGCCACCCTCGACAGCAAATAGGAAAGCGCGCTCGTTACCTTCTTGCGGGCGAATGTCGATGTGTTCGCATGGCGACTGTCTGACATCCCCGGCGTTCCCAGGGAGGTAATTGAGCACCACCTTGCCGTTTGTCCCCACGCTCGGCCCGTCAAACAGAAAGTCTGGAAGCAAGCTTTGGAGTGGCAACAGTTCATTGCCGAAGAAATCAAGAAACTCGAAGCAGCAGGCCTGGTCAGAGGAGTGTTACATCCCACGTGGTTGGCGAATCCGGTGGTGGTGCGCAAGGCAAACGGAAAGTGGAGGCTTTGTATAGACTACACTGATGTCAACAAAGCTTGTCCAAAAGATCCTTTCCCATTGCCGTGCATCGATCAAATTGTGGACTCCACCTCTGGCTATGATCTGCTCTCCTTCCTTGATGCATATCCAGGATACCATCAGATATTCATGGCCAAGGAAGACGAGGAGAAAACCGCATTCATTACTCCATGTGGCACGTACTGCTTCGTGCGTATGCCTTTCGGATTAAAGAGTGCCGGTTCCACGTTTGCAAGGGCGGTCCAGATTGGTTTTGAGCCCCAGCTGCATAGGAATGTAGAAGCCTACATGGATGATATAGTGGTCAAAACCAAGGACGAATCAGCCCTCATTCAGGACTTGGAAGATACATTTGCAAACCTGCGCAAGATTAATCTGAAGCTCAACCCCGAGAAGTGTGTATTTGGCGTCCCGTCCGGCAAGCTTCTCGGATTCTTTGTATCTCAGCGGGGAATTGAGGCAAATCCCGACAAGATCAAGGCAATTGAGCAGATTCAAGCACCAAAAAGCGTCAAGGATGTGCGGCGTCTTGCCGGTTGTGTTGCTGCTTTGAGTAGGTTCATTTCACGATCTGCCGAGCGCGCCTTGCCGTTTTTCAAAATTTTGAAAAAGGCAGGTCCAATGAAATGGACTCCGGAAGCGGAGGCCGCGCTGTAAGACTTGAAAAGATACCTCTCCTCTACCCCAACGCTAGTTGCGCCTAGACCACAAGAGCCGTTGCTGCTATACATAGCGGCAACGAATCAAGTGGCCAGTGCTGCATTAGTGGCACAGAGGGAAATCGATGACGAAGAAGCAACCATGGCAAGCCCATCTGGCGACAAACCAGAATCTTCACCGGCAAGGTCTGGCGTCGACAAGACAGATACAACGCAAGCAAATAAAGCTGGTCAGCAAGTGCTGGCGAAGAAGAAAATGGTGCAGCGATCGGTGTATTTCATTAGTTCCCTTCTGCAGGGGGCTAGATCGAGATACTCTGGAGTGCAGAAGTTGCTTTTCAGCCTCCTTATGGCCTCGAGGAAGCTGTGTCACTACTTCCAAGCACACGAGATCACCGTTGTCACCCGCTTCCCGCTGCAACGCATCTTGAGAAATCCAGAGGCAATCGGCAGGGTAGTGGAGTGGGCATTGGAACTGTCAAGCTTTGCACTCAAGTTTGAGAGCACTTCAACAATCCAGAGCAGAGCCTTGGCAGAGTTCATTGCTGAATGGACGCCAACACAAGACGAAGAGATTCAAGAAACGGCTCTCCCCGGTAAGGAAACAGCAAAAGAATGGGTTATGTACTTCGATGGTGCCTTTTCGCTGCAAGGCGCCGGTGCCAGAGTGCTGCTTGTCGCACCCACCGGGGAACACCTCAAGTACGTGGTCCAAATGCACTTTCCCAGGGAGCAAGCTACAAACAACACTGCTGAGTAAGAAGGGCTCCTTGCTGGTCTTCGGATCGCAGTGGACCTTGGAATCAAGAAATTGATCATCCGCGGTGACTCGCAGCTTGTTGTGAAGCAAGTGAACAAAGATTACCAGAGCCCATTGATGAAAGCATATGTGGAAGAAGTGAGGAAACTGGAGGAACACTTTGACGGACTGCTAACAGAGCACGTCCCTCGTGCGGAAAACAGCATTGCTGATAGCCTGTCAAAGTGTGCCGCGCAAAAGCTTTCCGTGGAACCGGGAACCTTTGTGCTCCATTTGAATCAACCCATAGTTACTCCATCAACACAGGCCAGTAAGAGAAGAAAGTTAAGTACCGGCAAGTACTTTCTGGTAGAGCTCCCAGGAGCCACCGGCAGGGATGCTGCCGGGAACGACGACGCGGTTGGCGGTGAGCAGCGGCTTAGCGCAGAACCAAAAGTTCTTGTCGCGGAAGCAAGCGCTCCCATGGCCGAAGAGGAGCCTTTAGTCCTTGTCGTCGAGCCACAGGCTCCGGCATGGGCACAGCAGATAGTCCGTTTCCTTCAAACAGGAGAACTCCCCGATGAGCAAGAGGAAGCTGAGAAAGTAGCCCGCCGGTCAAGTATGTATCAGTTTGTGGATAGCATCCTGTACAGAAAACGACCGAACGGTGTGAAATTGAAGTGTATTTGCCGGGAAGACGGACTAGAGCTGTTGGCAGAGATACATGGAGGCATATGTGGTTCTCACATAGGATCAAGAGCACTTGCCGGCAAGGCCTTCCGGCAAGGCTTCTATTGGCCCACCACCCTCCAGGATGCGACTGAGCTAGTAACCAAGTGTGAAGCATGCCAGTTCCATTCAAAGGATATACATCAACCGGCTCAGGCTCTCCAAACGATCCCTCTCTCCTGGCCCTTTTCGGTCTGGGGGCTCGATATCTTGGGCCCCTTTCCCCGCGCTGCCGGGGGCTTCGAGTACTTGTACGTCGCCATTGGCAAGTTCACGAAGTGGCTGGAAGTGGAGCCAGTGAGGAAGGTGACAGCGCAATCAGCCGTCAAGTTCTTCAAAGGACTAGCTTGCCATTTCGGGGTTCCTAACAGGATCATCACCGACAACGGCACGCAATTCACGAGCCGCACCTTCATGCAGTACATTCAAGACCTTGGTAGCAAGATCTGTTTTGCGTCTGTCGCTCACCCGAGAAGCAACGGCCAAGCGGAAAGGATGAATGCTGAAGTGCTGCGTGGACTCAGGACAAGAACTTTCGACAAGCTGCGCAAGTGCGGAAAGCGTTGGGTTGATGAGTTGCCGGCGGTTCTTTGGTCACTCAAGACGACACCAAATTGAGCTACCGGCCAGACACCCTTCTCCCTAATCTATGGTGCAGAGGCGGTGCTCCCCACAGAACTCAAATACGGGTCACCTCGAGTACTCGCTTATGATGAAGCTGAGCAAGAGCGGTTGCGGCAAGATGACGCGTTGCTCCTTGAGGAAGATCGTCTTCGGGCGGCTGTGCGAGCTGCATGCTACCAACAAGCCTTGCGCCGCTATCATAGCCGCAAAGTGCACGCCCGAAGCCTTGAGGAAGGCGACCTTGTTCTTCGGCGTGTTCAGTCCGCCAAAGGATCAAACAAGTTGACGCCAAAGTGGGAAGGCCCTTACCGGGTAGTACGAGTCACCAGGCCCGGCGCAGCCCGGCTGGAGACCTAAGATGGCACCCTTGTGCAAAACTCATGGAATATTGAGCATCTTCGCAAGTTCTACCCGTGAGGCGCGGTTGCCGGGACATCTCCCGGCAACCCCTTTTGTACGAGCCTTGTCGGCCAGACATGTAACCCTTTGTACAAAGCCAGGCGCAGATCCTATGCAGAATAAAGCTAAGTGTTTCGCAACTCCTCATACATATTCATTTATATGTCGATACATGTAATGTTGTGATTTACACTTTAGTTTGTATGAGATGACTAATGAACCGTCAAGGTTCCCAAAACCCTCTTCTTCCCTTCTTTCTTTTTCTTAAAAGGACAAGGAAATCCCTCGCGCGCAAGTTTCCCGGGGTGGGGGGGGGAGTGGAGATGGGTACCAGTTCCAAACGACGTTCGAAGCAATCATCTCATGCAACAAGAAAAACGACGCAGAGAAAAGCTAAGTTGGAAGATTTTAAAAAATTTCCTTAGTTACATTCGCGTTCTCCCTTGAACGATTTTGCACTTTGTATGAGAAACCTGCACGCGAGAGGAACCTTGTCGCGAACGGTCTGCGCTCTAACTTGCCTCGAGTCCGCTCGGCAAGCCTAGTAGCTGCATTCTGTCCCGACAAGTTGCCTTGCCGGCAGCGGCACTTCCAGCAGGCTGCTAAGGACCCGTTCCTCAAAAGCGCTCGCGGCAAGTGTGCGCACCGGCAAGTTCCCAAACAAGCGTAGGGAACACAATCATGCAAAGACAAATGAAACAAGGGAAACAGCACGCATACATTCAGGCAGCACAGGTTATATTACACCACAGAAATAGCACAGGGCTAACAAGAAATTAAATGTATCTTGTACATGGCAGCTCAGTGGTGGATACGGCGGCAAGCTCAGTCTCGGCGATTGCCTTGAACCCTGGGGATTTGGAGAACCTTGTCGGCGAGAGGGGCGGCAATCTTGTCGGCAGCAGTAACGTCCGCGCTATCCGGCAACCTCCTGAAGACCCCGGAGAGATCAAGGCCAGGATTGCGATGAGCAAGCTTAAGCAGCACCCTGTACACGACGTCGCACGCAAATTTCCGAGATTCATCGGCGAGCGAAGTATATCTGTCTTCATGATGCGTCTTCAAGGCGTCGATGAGGCCCTCGAAGAACTTGGTCAGGCGGACGCTGGTGGCCTCCTTATCATTAACAGTGAAGCCCTAGCTCTTCATGTCCATCACGGCCATCTGGGAGCTGATGCGCTCGGCGGCGTCAACAAGCCTGCCGGTCCAAAGGGAGAGGTTCTCATGCAGTTGGATGTAGCTGTTTTCGGCCTCCTTCTTCAAGGCCTCCTCCTTCTCCATCTTCTCCGTCAAGACCCTCTCCCTCTCCTTGGTGGATTCCGAAGCTGCTACCACAGTGGCCAGTTGGGATTTCAGATCTTCGATCGCCTTGACAGCGGCGTCGAGTTCTTGGTTCTTGGATGACAGCTGCGCTTGCAGATCTCCTAAAATACGGGCTGCCTTCAGCGCTTCATCCTTGAGAGCCTTGACCTCTTTGCCGCTGCCGACAAGATCCTCCCTCAGTTTGGCCACCTGGGATTCCAGTTCTGCCTTGGCGGAGTTAGCAGCAGCTGTTTTGTCAACATCCTCCTTGAGCTTAGCGGCATTCTCCAAAGCCTGGGCTTCGATGGATTTCTTGTACCCGTCTTCCAGCTCTTGGGTCCGCTGCTTAAGGAGCGCTTCAATTTCATCATCCTTGCCGCGAAGGGTGGCGGCAAGGGCTCCTTCCCGTGCAGCAAGATCTTCTTCCTTGGCGTTGAGCCGCGTTTCGCGCTCCGTCAGCTTGCCGTCGCGGGTCGCGGCTGTTTCGGCAGCAGCGTTGAGGTTGCGGGCCTGCTGATTGTACCATGTGCGCAGCTCGTTCGCCTTCTCCTCAGCTTCCGGTCGACCAACTCCGCAGCTCTGCGCTCCTCATGCACCTTGTCCCACCTCCGGCTGTACCGCTCCTGGACACCCTTGAACCCGACAGCCATGATTTCCATGAAGGAGAGGTCTTCGGCGTTGTCGGCCGCGTCGGTGGACTCATCATTCCTTTGGACTAAGGGAAGCAAGATCCGAGCTATCTCTTCATCAAAACTTGGTCCCGCGGCACCGGAAGAACTGGGGGCTCCAGACCCGTGCTGGGGAGCGACCAGCGCCAAGTCGCTTGACGGAGCTTGCAGGGTCGACACCACCAATTGGCTGCCGGAGGACGGCACATCGGTATTGGCGGGCGTCTTCTCCGCATCCACCCCGACGGGGTCAGGCCGGCCTTCTTCAATGGCGACCTTGGCGGCCTCCTCAGCAGCGTCCTTTGCAATGTCAGCCACCTCCACAAGGACTTCGCCTTCGTCGGGAGAGGCTTGAGCTGTGGATTGAGGCGGAGGCAAGGGCAAGATAGGATTCAGAATCACGAGTCAAGTTCAAGAAAACAAATAAGAGAATAGAAAAAGAAGAAACGTTCCACGGAAGGTGCCCAAGGACAAAAGGATTACCCGTTGGCGTCTGTTTAGGAGGGGCATCCCCTCCACCGGCAGCGTGCGTCGCCGGTGTGCAGTCGTCTCCAGCACCGCTTGTCGGGATGATCTCCACACGGACAGGCTCATCGGCGGAGGCCCTTGTCGGAGAGGCACTCTCCGGAACGCTGGTTGACGGGGGGACCACAACAGAGTCCACCTCCTGGCGATCTCCTTCTTGACGGGGCTCCCCCGCTTCTTTGTCGAGCTCGAGGGGAGGAACTTCAGTACCGGCGCCGGTAGGCAGGATTTGCTCCATGTCCTCATGCCGGGGGCTAGACTGGGGGCTGACAACGATGGTTTCGGCCGTCGCAACCCCCTGCTCGACGCTCACCACGGGGTCTTGTGTTGCTACGGGCCTGGCCCGCTTCGACCGAGGCACGAGCGGCTCTGGGTCCCTGTCAAGATGGAAGAAACCAAGTTAGAACGACAACAAGATGGAATTAGAGCTTGCCGGAGATAAGCTGAATCACTTACTCCTCCTCCTCGGACGCGCCGAAGATGTCAAAGTCATACATCACTGGCGGAGGCGACTCCCTTGCCCTCTTGAGCGCCGGGGGAGGAGAGCCTGTCGGGTTGGCGGGCTCAACTTCCTCGACAACCTCTTGCCGGGGAGACGAGGACTGAGTTCGGGGACGCCAGGACGATTGCCGCCGAACCTCTTCCTGGCGGCCGGTCTTGGTGGTCGTCTTCTTCACCATAGGGCCGGCCACCGGCAAAGGGGAACGCACCGGCTCTTGGCTAGCCGCTCTCCGAAGGCAGCGCCTCCTCTTCGGGGCTCGAGGACCTTCCTCACCTTCGGGCTCTTCGACGCCCTCAGATACGGCAGCCTCGGGCCCGGCAACGTCGGTCCGGACAACCTCGGCCTCAGCGGCCTCATCCTCGACGGGCTCCTCTTCTTGGCCCTCGGCGGCCTCTTCCTCGGAACGCTCATCCTCCTCGTCCTCAACTGCCGCGGCTCCAGAACCGCTGGCCACGTTGATCCTCACGATCTCCTTGGCCTTGCTGGTGATGTACGCCAGCTCCTCTGCAGTGGTAGCCCGGATGAGGTCCGTCTCCTTTCGGGAAGCTACTTCCGTCAAGTTGGAGGCCCTTTCCATTTCAAACTCCAAGGGGGGCAGAACCCAGTCTGCTTTTACCCCGTGAGCGTCGCAGTCCGGCATCACCGCCAAGATGGAGTCCTTGGTGGAATTGATATGCAGCGGGACGATTTTGTCCGGCAAGTGGAACGTGCCGGTTCTCCGGAACAACGCTTCACAGAGGCTGGCGTGCTCCATAACCGACAAGTTGTTGCCGCGACTGGGGTACAATCTCATGATGTCGGCGGTGTTCTGGTACCCCCAGGCGAACCTCCCCCTCTTCTGTAACGGCGCTATGCGTCGCCGGAGGAAATCGGCGCCAACCATCTCTATGGTCAACTTGGCGGCCCTGAGGCGGGCGATCCTGTTCAGTGCCGGGCGGAGCTTGGCGTCTGTGGCACCTATGCTGCTCCAGTTCTTGCCGCGCCCAACTTTCACGGTGCGTGGTACGCAGAATTGGGGGAAGTCCTTCTCCTGGATCCAGCACCACTCGCCCCTCCACTCTTCCCACTTGAGGTGAAGCTTCCCGGGAAGGTACTCGCCCTTCGTCTTCGCCCTGGGGATCCAAGCAATGCTGCCGGAAAGAGATTTATCTTCGATCCAGGAATGAAAAAATGCCGGAACAAATCCACATTGGGCGCCACTCCGACGAAATTCTCGCACAGATGGGCGAAGACCACCATACAGGTCATCGCATTCAGAGTGAAATCCAGCAGCCTGAATCCATAGCTGAACGTCATGGCGCTGTAGAAATCTGAGAATGGAGGAACCAGGCCGCAGTAAAAGTACGTGCAGAAGAACGGATAAGAATCTGCGGGATCTTTGTTGCCTTCAGGGAGCACTACGGGCGCCTTGCGATCCTTGGTGTCTCTCCCCCACAAATACGCGTACCTCCTGATCAGCTCGTTGGCATCCCAGGAGCACGGCGAGAAGATTGCATTTTCCCTCCGCCGCTTCTCCAAATCCTCCAGCGCCTTCTTCTTCTCCTCCGCCTTGGGATCGAGCAGCTTGGCGGGCTTTTTCTTCCCCGCCGCGTCGGCTCTCTTGGGCGCTATCAGGGATCGAAGAGGAAAAAGGTGGTCGATTGGGGATGCGAGGCAGCGGCGGCGGCGGCGGGAGTAGTTCTGGCCTGAGGAGGAAGATGAAGCAGGGGAATACAGGGGCAAATGAGTCGCGCCTCCTCGTGCTTGCCTTTTTATGGGGAAGGCGCGGGGGGAGGCCGGCCCTTCACTGTTTTAGCCCCAGCCACGTTCTTTCACAGGCGCACTACCGCAAGATAACCACAACAGTCCAAGTCCCCACGACCCGCATTTAATGCATGGATTGGACGTGCGTCAGGATAACCATCATGAACAAAAATTATAACGTCGGTTTCCCGCCGCATGTCTGTGCATTACTTGGGCCTAGCCCAACGACGCTGCGGACGCGCGTATGGCCCAGGCCCGGGGGCTCCTGTCGGTGTATAAAACATGGGTATTTTATACCCTGACTTATGCACAGAGAGTAGCAGCCTCCTTGCCGGACGAGGCCTTGCCGGGAACTGCCAAGACCAAGACTCCAAGACCAGCCGAAGAAGTTACCAGAGAGAAGCTCAAGACTCGACACACACCCAGCGCCAAAGATGAAGACGTTCCTTGCCGGCAAGCATAAACCGGCAAGATGGAGGCCCGGCAAGCTCCGTACCGGCAAGCTTATGCCAGCCCTCCAGCGCTCCACCTCGCCGCACAGGTGTTCACTGATACGTGAGGTGTCGACCGTGCAGGTTGGTTGGTGAGGCTTGTCGGACACGTGTCAGCTCGCTGGGACAAGATTGGCCTCTAATGACACCCGTCCAGGAGGCGTGTCAGGATAATACGAGGTAGCTGGGCAAGCGGTGCAGAAACCTTGCCGGGACTACCTCTCCGCATGACACCTAACGGCGCATTAAATGCCTTTGTCCTAAACTGGCAGAGTTAGGTATGATAGCACTGTTCGCTATCTAATCGCTATGTAATTACTGTTTTGCCACGGTGGTAACCCCTTGAGCTATAAAAGGAGGGCCAGGGCAACAGTTTAGAGGATTCGGACTCCTTTTCAAACACAAGCACCTCTCGCGTAGCTACTCTCCCACACCTTGCCGGGAGAAGCGCTCCTTGTACCGTGCTACCACACCTCTAATACACCAAAAGCAGGAGTAGGGTTTTACGCTCCTCAGTGGCCCGAACCTGGGTAAAATCCCTCGCGCTCCATTGTTCATGCTCTTTGCGCGCGCCGATCCTCCCCGCCGAACCACAAGGGGCTGCATGGCCCCATAGATGGTCGTACCCCGACACTATGGGTCAACAGTAATAATAATCTGGATAATAAAACAACCCTGGTTTCATGTGGCAAGAAGTTGGTTGATCTTTATGTGGTCATGTGATGATCACGATGGTATCATTAATACCGATGTTGGTTGATCATGAGGTGATCGTGTGATGATCATGGCGGTAAGTAAGATTGATATCTATGGTGGTTACGAGATAACCTCCGAGAAGATTAAGTTGGTCCATGAGACCTTAAACATCGACTCCCTCTCATGATAGTGCTAGTATCATTATTGTAACAGCAATATATCATCATAAAACTTCTCATGAAAAAGTGACAATTCATCCACAAGTTAAAGTATGAACCATAAACCAAATTGAAAACTGACAAACTATGATCTCAGTCACTGAAGCAATTGCAATTCATCATATTATCAGAAAGAGTCTATGTAAGAGCTTTGTTTAGCAAGTTCACATACTCAACTATCATTTAGTCTTCTATGATTGCTGACACTCATGACATGCTTATGGAGCAAAAGTTTCAGTCAAACACATAGAAAGATAGGGGCTTATAATTTTGCCGCCCAACGTATTTACCTCAAGGGTAATGTCAACAATAATAACTCATGATCACCTACATCCAACTGGATATATATGCATGGATCAATCCCCACCGTATGATGCTTGCCAAGAGAGAAAATAAAAACGGAATAGACAAGAATACTATTGACTCTTGCATGAAAGTAAATACATAAAGTAAAAGATAGGCCCTTCGCAGAGGGAAGCAGAGGTTGTCATGCGCTTCTTGTTTTTGGATGTGCAAGCTCTTAATGTAAAGGAACGTCACTTTATATTGCTCCTTGTGATAGCGACTTTTATTATGCAGTCTGTCGCTTTTATTCTTCACCTTCACAAGATCGTACAAAGCTTATTTTCCCTTACAATAAAAGTTCATCCATGTTTAGGAGCAATTTTTATTGCTTTGCACGATGACAACTTACTTGAAGGATCTTATTCAATCCATAGGTAGATATAGTGGACTCTCATGACATGAAACTGGGTTTAAGGGTTTTTGGATGCACAAGTAGTATCTCTACTTAGTACAGAATTTTGGCTAGCAAAAGATAGGGGGGCAAGCACCACATGTTAGAGGATCCAAAACAATATAACTTCTATGTGAATATAAGCAAACATAACTCATTACGTTGTCTTCCTTGTCCAACGTCGACTAATTGACATAGAATATTTGATGGGGCTCACAATCATAAAAGATGTCCAAGATAATGTATTTATATGTGAGACATCTCTTCCTTTATTACTTTTTCATGAATTGCAACAATGACCAATGCTATGTTTGTCAACTTCCAACAAGTTTTATCAATTATACTTCTTTTATGTGAAGTCATCATTCCCCATGGGATTAGCATATGATCTTACTTTTTATTCTTTATTTATTTCTAAGATTGGATCATCAAAAGCAAAACACTCAACTCAAACTACTCTTTATTATATAACTTTCACACACGATTACATAGATAGATAGATCACAAAGCAGGCACTCAAAACTAAATTATACTAAAACTTTATTCTTCTAAATCACAAAATAACTATGGATCGAACTAAGATAGATAATGATGATGAAAAAGTGATGGTGATACGATACCGAGGCACCTCCCCCAAGCTTGGCACAAGCCAAGGGTGGTGCCCATACCCATGTACTCAATTCTCCTTCTTGGGTGATGGTGGTGATGAGGTGATAGGCTTGTCCTTCGTCTTCCAAGGCATAGGCTCTCCATCATAAAAGGATGAACGTGTTTCCGGAGTCCTGAAATTTGCAGCTAAACTCATACCTTTGAACTTGGCCTCATACTCAAAATTTTGGTTTTGTAGATCATATATTTGGGCCTGAATTTAGTCAATCCGGTCATTGAGCTTGAAGATGACGTCCCCAATATTCTTGCCGTCCACCTTGTGCTCACAGATGAAGTCCGTGATCATGGAGTGGTTAGCACAAAGTCCGCGCTCCACCATCCCCTTGCACTTGAAGATCTCCTGTTCCACCGCTTCCAGCCTGGCCTTCTCGCTCCCGGTCTTCTTAGGTCCTTGAACGTCCCGGATGTGGAGCACCCCCTCACGCATCTCAATGGCTTGAGGGTGCTTCATCACCTCCGGTAGGTATGGGTTGATGACCTTCTCGTAGAACTTGTCCTTGGACGAGCTTGGAGTTGCCATGGCAATCTAGATCTGTCAAAAAAATAGCCCGAAACAAGAACAGAGGAGAAACTTGCGATGCGGTGGTCAAAACACCCGTGAGTATATATAATGATTTTTTCTCGTGCAAAACAAGTAATATGGAAGAAAAACAGAGTCGGGAAAGTCCACGAGGGAGCCACAAGCCTGGTAGGCGCGTCCTGGGGGGTAGGACGCGCCCCCCAGGCTTGCCGCCTCCTCCTGCACTTTTCGGACTGTTTATTATTTTCCTAATTTTTTATATATTCCAAAACAGACAGAAAGTACTTTTATGGAAGTTTTGGAGTCGGTTTACTTACCGTACCACATACCTACTCCTTTTCAGGATTCTGGTGCGTTCCGAAAGGTTTCCTCTATGTGCTCTTCCGGTGTCATTGTTTGGATAACATTAGTTTCAACATTAATGGGCATAGCTGATATATAGTGTTTAATTCTTTGCCCATTAACCACTCTCGGATTGTTGCCTTCTGAGTTGTTTATTTTAATGGCTCCGGAGCGATAAACTTCTTCGATGATGTATGGGCCTTCCCATTTAGAGAGAAGTTTTCCTGCAAAAAATCTTAAACGAGAATTGTATAATAGAACATGATCACCTACTTTGAATTCCCATTTCTGAATTCTCTTATCAAGCCATCTATTAACTTTTTCATTAAACAACTTGGCATTTTCATAAGCTTGGGTTCTTCATTCATCTAAAGAGCTAATATCAAATAACCTCTTTTCACCGGCAAGTTTAAAATCATAGTTAAGTTCTTTAATTGCCCAATATGCTTTATGTTCTAACTCAAGAGGTAAATGACATGCTTTCCCATAAACCATTTTATAAGGAGACATACCCATAGGATTTTTATAAGCAGTTCTGTAAGCCCATAATGCATCATCAAGTTTCTTAGACCAATTCTTTTTGGATCTATTAACGGTCTTTTGCAAAATCAATTTTATTTCTCTATTAGTTAATTCAACTTGACCACTTGAATGAAGATGATAAGGAGATGCAATTCTATGATTAACATCATAATTAGCAAGCAATTTACGGAAAGCACCATGAATAAAATGTGAACCACCATCAGTCATTAAATATCTAGGGACTCCAAACCTTGGAAATATAACTTCTTTAAGCATTTTAATGGAAGTATTATGATCAGCACTACTAGTTGGAATAGCTTCTACCCACTTAGTAACATAATCAACAGCAACCAAAATATGAGTATACCCATTGGATTTAGTAAAAGGTCCCATATAATCAAAACCACAAACATCAAATGGTTCAATAACAAGTGAATAATTCATAGGCATTTCCTGACGTCTACCAACATTACCAATTCTTTGACATTCATCACAAGAAAGGACAAACTTACGTGCATCCTTGAAAAGAGTAGGCCAATAAATACCAGATTGTAATACCTTGTGTGCAGTTCTGTCTCCCGCATGGTGTCCTCCATATGCCTCGGAGTGACACTTACGTAGGATTTGTTCTTGTTCATGCTCAGGTACACAACGTCTAATAATAACATCTACTCCTTCTTTATATAAGTGTGGGTCATCCCAAAAGTAATGTCTTAAATCAAAGAAAAACTTTTTCTTTTGTTGGTATGTGAAACTAGGTGGTATATATTTAGCAACAATGTAATTAGCATAGTCTGCATACCAAGGAGTATTACGAGAAGCATTTATCACAGCTAATTGTTCATCAGGAAAATCATCATTAATAGGAAGTGGGTCATCAAGAACATTTTCCATTCTAGACAAGTTATCAGCTACGGGATTCTCAGCTCCCTTTCTATCAACAATATGCAAATCAAATTCTTGTAGCAAAAGAACCCACCTAATAAGTCTAGGTTTAGCATCTTTCTTTTCCATAAGATATTTAAAAGCAGCATGATCAGTGTGAATAGTAACCTTGGAATCAACAATGTAAGATATGAATTTATCACATACAAACACAACTGCTAAATATTCTTTCTCAGTGGTAGCATAATTTCTTTGAGCACTATCTAGAGATTTACTAGCATAATGGATAACATTTAATTTCTTATCAACTCTTTGTCCTAGAACAACACCAACAGCATAATCACTAGCATCACACATAATTTCAAAGGGTAGGTTCCAATCAGGTGGTTGAACAATAGGTGCAGAAATTAAGGCTTTCTTAAGTACTTCAAAGGCTTCTACGCAATCATCATCAAAAACAAATGGAACATCTTTTTGCAAGAGATTAGTAAGAGGCCTAGAAATTTTAGAGAAGTCTTTTATAAACCTTCTATAGAAACTAGCATGACTGAGAAAACTTCTTATACCTTTGATATCTTTAGGACATGGCATTTTCTCAATAGCATCAACTTTAGCTTTATCAACTTCAATAACTCTTTCAGAAATTTTATGCCCAAGAACTATACCTTCATTCACCATAAAGTGGCACTTCTCCCAATTCAAGACAATATTAGTTTCTTCACATCTCTGCAAAACTCGATCAAGGTTGCTCAAGCAATCATCAAAAAAAGTTCCGTAAACGGAAAAATCATCCATGAAAACCTCAACAATCTTTTAACAAAAATTAGAGAATATAGCACTCATACATATTTGAAAGGTAGCAGGTGCATTACATAAACCAAAAGGCATACGACGATAAGCATAAGTTCCAAAAGGACAAGTAAAGGTAGTTTTCTCTTGATCTTCAGGTGACACAGGTATTTGAGAGAAACCAGAATAACCATCTAGGAAGCAAAAGTGTGTATGCTTAGATAATCTTTCTAACATTTTATCAATAAGAGGCAAGGGGTAATGATCTTTCCTAGTGGCTTTATTTAATTTCCTGAAATCTATTACCATCCTATAACCGGTTACAATTCTTTGTGGAATAAGTTCATTTTTATCATTAGGCACAACGGTAATACCTCCCTTCTTAGGAACACAATGAACATGACTTAGCCATCTATTATCAGCTATGGGATAAATTATACCTGCCTCTAGAAGCTTTAATATTTCAGTTCTTACCACATCCTTCATTCGAGGATTCATCCTTCTTTGATGATCAACAACGGGTTTAGCATCTGGCTCCATATGAATTTTATGCTGACATAAAGTGGGACTAATGCCCTTAAGATCATCAAGAGTATATCCAATAGCAGCTTGGTGCTTCTTCAGAGTTTTAGGTAATCTCTTTTCTTCATGTTCTGAAAGGTTAGCACTAATAATAACAGGATATATCTTCTTTTCATGAAGATAAGCATATTTAAGTGTATCAGGTAATTGATTTAATTCAAACACAGGATCACCCTTGGGTGGAAGTGGATCTCCCAAGGTTTCAACAGGCAAATTATGTTTAAGGATAGGTGCTTGTTTAAAGAATAGTTCATCTATTTCGTTTCTTTCATTCATATGCATATCATTCTCATGGTCTAGCAAATATTGTTCTAAAGGATCAGTAGGAGGCACAGCGATAGAAGCAAGACCAATAATTTCATCCTTATTAGGTAATTCTTTATCATGAGGTTGTCTATGAAACTTAGAGAAATTAAACTCATGAGACATCTCACCAAAATTAACACTGACAATTTCTTTAGTGCAATCGATCTTGGCATTAACTGTATTCAAGAAAGGTCTACCAAATATAATGGGACAAAAATCATCTTGTGGTGATCCAAGAACAAGAAAAGCAGTAGGATATTTGATCTTGCCACACAAGACTTTAACATCTCTAACAATCCCAAGTGGTGAAATAGTATCTCTATTTGCAAGCTTAATAGTAACATCAATATCTTCAATCTCAACAGGTGCAATATCATTCATGACTTGTTGATAGAGAGTAAACGGAATAGCACTCACACTAGCACCAATATCACATAAACCATGATAGCAATGATCTCCAATTTTAACAGAAATAACAGGCATGCCAATTACAGGTTTGTTTTTATCTTTAGTGTCTGGTTTAGCAATTCTAGTTGCTTCATCACAGAAATATATGACATGTCCATCAATATTATCAACCAAAAGATCTTTAACCATTGCAATATTAGGTTCAACCTTAATTTGTTCAGAGGGTCTAGGTGCTCTAATATTACTCTTATTAACCACAGTTAAAGCTTTAGCATGTTCCTTAATCCTAACAGGGAAAGGAGGTTTCTCAATATAAGCAGTAGGCACAACTGGATCAACATGGTAAACAATTGTTTCTTCTTTAACACTAACAGGTTCTTTATTCAATTCAATAGGTGGATGATATTTAAACCATTTCTCATTAGGGAGATCAACATGAGCAGCAAAAGAGTCACAAAAGGTAGCTACTATCTCAGAGTCAAGTCCATATTTAGTACTAAACTTATGAAAAGCATCTGTTTCCATAAAAGATCTAACACAATCAAACTCAAGATTTATACCTGACTTATTACCTTTGTCGATTTCCCAATCTTCAGAGTTACATTTAATTCTTTCCAGAAGATCCCATCTGAATTCAATAGTTCTCTTCATAAAGGAACCAGTAGAAGAAGTATCGATCATGGATTGATCATTATGAGAAAGCCGAGCATAAAAGTTTTGAATAATTATTTCTCTTGAGAGCTCATGATTGGGGCATGTGTGCAACATATACTTAAGCCTCCCCCAAGCTTGAGCGATACTTTCTCCTTCACTAGGCCAAAAATTATATATATAATTCCGATCACGATGAACCAAAAGCATAGGATAAAATTTCTGGTGAAATTCCAACTTCAACCGGTTCCAATCCCATGTTCCAGTATCATCACATAGCCTATACCATGTCAATGCCTTTCCCTCCAAAGATAAAGGGAATACTTTCTTCTTAACTCCATCTCCGGATAGACCTGCAAGCTTAAACAATCCACAAATTTCATCCACATAGATCAAGTGCATATCAAGATGCACCGTTCCATCTCCTGCATAAGGATTAGCTAGCAGTTTCTCTACCATACCTGAAGGAATTTCATAATAAATATTTTCAGTAGATTCAATAGGTTGAGGAGCAACTTTCAATGCTTCCGGTCGAGGTGAAGATACCCCGAACAAGCCCCTCAAAGGATTACTTTCCATAGTGACAAGTGACAATAAATTTCAGCACGTAATATAAATGTTTCCTTACCAAATTCCACTCACCAAAGGCGCTTCACTCCCCGGCAACGGTGCCAGAAAAGAGTCTTGATGACCCACAAGTATAGGGGATCAATCGTAGTCCTTTCGATAAGTAAGAGTGTCGAACCCAATGAGGAGCAGAAGGAAATGACAAGCTGTTTTCAGTAAGGTATTCTCTGCAAGTACTGAAAGTAGCGGTAACAGATAGTTTTGATAGCAAGATAATTCGTAACATGTAACAAGTAACAAGTATAATAAAGTGCAGCAAGGTGGCCCAATCCTTTTTATAGCAAAGGACAAGGCGGATAGAACTCTTATAATAAGAAAAGCGTTCTCGAGGACACATGGGAATTTCATCTAGTCACTTTCATCATGTTTGTTTGATTCGCATTCGCTACTTTGATAATTTGATATGTGGGTGGACCGGTGCTTGGGTGTTGTTCTTACTTGAACAAGCCTCCCACTTATGATAACCCGCTCTCGCAAGCATCCGCAACTACGAAAGAAGAATTAAGATAACTCTAACCATAGCATGAAACATATGGATCCAAATCAGCCCCTTACGGAATAGCGCATAAACTAGGGTTTAAGCTTCTGTCACTCTAGCAACCCATCATCTAATTACTACTCCACAATGCCTTCCTTTAGGCCCAAAGATGGTGAAGTGTCATGTAGTCGACGTTCACGCGACACCACTAAAGGAAGCACAACATACATAGCATCAAAATATCGAACGAATACCAAATTCACATGATTACTTATGACAAGACTTCTCCCATGTCCTCAAGAACAAAAGTAACTACTCACAAATCATATTCATGTTCAAGATCAGAGGGGTATTGAATAGCATTAAGGATCTGAACATATAATCTTCCACCAAATAAACCAACTAGCATCAACTACAAGATGTAATCAACACTACTAGCAACCCATAGGTACCAATCTGACGTTTTGAGACAAAGATTGAATACAAGAGATGAACTGGGGTTTGAGATGAGATGGTGCTGGTGAAGATGTTGATGAAGATTGGTCCTCCCACGATGAGAGGACCGTTGGTGATGTCGATGGCTTCGATTTTCCCCTCCCGGAGGGAAGTATCCCCGGCGGAATCGCTTCGCCGGAGAGCAAAATAGCTCCTGCCCAGGTTCCGCTGATGTCTACTACACAACTTATTCTTGTAGACTCGTGTTGGGCCTCCGAGCGCAGAGTTTTGTAGGACAGTATCAATTTTCCCTCAAGTGGATGGCCTAAGGTTTATCAATCCGTGGGAGGCGTAGGATGAAGATGGTCTCTCTCAAACAATCCTGCAATCAAATACAAGAAATCTCTTGTGTCCCCAACACACCCAATACAATGGTAAATTGTATAGGTGCATTAGTTCGGCGAAGAGATGGTGATACAAGTGTAGTATGGATAGTAGAAATAGGTTTTTGTAATCTGAAAATAAAAAAACAGCAAGGTAGCTAGTGATAAAACGAAGCACAAACGGTATTGCAATGCTTGAAAACAAGGCCTAGGGTTCATACTTTCACTAGTGCAATCTCTCAACAGTGCAAACATAGTTGAATCATATAACAATCCCTCAACGTGCGACAAAGAATCACTCCAAAGTTCCTATTAGCAGAGAACATAAGATAGAAATTGTTGTAGGGTACGAAACCACCTCAAAGTTATCCTTTCCGATCAATCTATTGAGCCATCCCTATAAG
Organism: Elymus sibiricus; assembly: GCA_039707655.1. Classification (NCBI taxonomy): domain Eukaryota; kingdom Viridiplantae; phylum Streptophyta; class Magnoliopsida; order Poales; family Poaceae; genus Elymus; species Elymus sibiricus. The sequence goes on along the minus strand of CM077666.1, from coordinate 126,902,614 downwards.
TGTCACAAACGGCCCTAGAGTTCGTACTAAAATAACACCATATGATACCCATCAACCAACTCTAATGTCACCTAGATACTCCAATGTCACCACAAGTATCCGTGAGTTGAGTATTCTATGTGCATCAAACAACTTCAGATTCATAATATTCAATCCAACACAAAGAACTTCAAAGAGTGCCCCAAGATTTCTACCGGAGAAAGTAGGATGAAAACGTGCATCAACCCCTATGCATAGATTACCCCAATGTCACCTCAGGAATCCGCGAGTTGAGTGCCAAAACATACATCAAGTGAATCAATATAATACCCCATTGTCACCACGGGTATTCATATGCAAGACATACATCAAGTGTTCTCGAATCCATAAAAATATTCAATCCGATAATAGTGAAACCTCAAAGGTAAAAACTCAATTCATCACAACAAGATAGAGAAGGAGAAACACCATATGATCCAACTATATTAACAAAGCTCGCGGTACATCAAGATCGTGCCAAATCAAGAACATGAGAGAGAGAGATCAAACACATAGCTACTAGTACATACCCTCAGCCCCGAGGGTGAACTACTCCCTCCTCGTCATGGAGACCACCGGGCTGATGAAGATGGCCTCCGGTGATGATCCCCCCTCCAGCATGGTGCCGGAAAAGGGCTATAGATGAGATCATGGAGGTACAGAGGCTCTCGGCGGCGTAGTCGAAGTTCTAGGGTTATTTCTATGGGTTTTAGTATTTATAAGAATTTTTGGCGTTGGAATCACGCGAACAAGGGCCAAAGGGGGCCCACGAGGCACTAGGGCGCGCCTGGGGGGGTGGCGCGCCCAGGTGGCTTGTGGGGCCCCTGTGGGTCTTCTGCTGTTCCCCCGAAGCTTCCTGGGTCTGTTTCCTTCCAGAAAAAATCATCAAAAAGTTTCACCGCATTTGGACTTCATTCGATATGGATTTTCTGGAAAACCAAAAACAAGCAGAAAATAGCAACTGGCACTGGGCACTAGGTCAATATGTTAGTCCATGAAAATCATATAAAATCCATATAAAAGTGCACCAAAATCATACAAAACTATAATAAACATGGCATGAATACTTCATAAATTATAGATACGTTGGAGACATATCAGCATCCCCAAGCTTAATTCCTGCTCGTCCTCGAGTAGGTAAATGATAAAAAAATAATTTATGAAGTGTGAATGCTAGCATGATGCATAAGTTTGATCAATGATAATTTCAATCACTTTTCCTAGCATCATAACAGCAACTCTTTCTCATAAAACTGTTGGGGAACGTTGCATGGGAAACAAAAATTTTCCTACGCACACATAAGATCTATCCATGGTGATGAGCATCTACGAGAGGGAGAGTGAATCTACATACCCTTGTAGATCGCTAAGCGGAAGCGTTAATAAACGCGGTTGATGTAGTCGAACGTCTTCGCGATCCAAATCGCCGAGCGTCCCGCGATCCAATCACGATCCTTCCGATCTAGTGCCGAACGGACGGCACCTCCGCGTTCAACACACGTACGGCTTGATGACGCCTTCACCTCCTCGATCCAGCGAGCGATGGTGAAGTAGTGGTTGAGTTCCAGCAGCACGACGGCGTGGTGATGGTGGTGAGGAACAATCTCTGCAGGGCTTCGCCAAGCGCTACGGAGATTATGACGGAGGAACTAGAGGGCTAGGGTTGCCGGCACACGGCTTGGGAAATCCTGATGTATCCCGTGTGCTAGCCCTGCCCCTCTATTTATATGTTGAGCCTTGGGGTCTAAACTTGGAGTAAAAGCCTCCTCCGGGTCGGTTTTGCCCGCACAAGGTCGGTTTGGCCCGCAGGGAAAGAGTCCAACTCGGATCCCTGCCGAACCGTGCACAGCCGCGCACAAGCGGTAGTACCGCTTCACACAAGCGGTAGTACCGCTTGGGCGGTAGTACCGCTTCACACAAGCGGTAGTACCGCTCAGGCGGTAGTACCGCTTCCCCAAGCGGTAGTACCGCTTACGCGGCAGCAAAACTACTTTTGCACTTTCCAATACCTTGTGGGCTTTATCCCTTTGGCTCATATAAAGTGTTGCTGCACCCGAACACTTCGGTAAACATCCGGAACCTCTTCCGGTGAACTCCGGAACCCTTCCAGAGATCAAAACACTATTATCACATATATCAATCTTTACCTCCGGACTATTCCGGAGATCCTCGTCATGTCCGGGATTTCCGAACAATTTTCGGTCACCAACATAATAACTCAATTATACTAATCGTCACCAAACGTTAAGTGTGTAGACCCTGCGGGTTCGAGAACTATGTAGACATGACCGAGACACCTCTACGATCAATAACCAATAGCGGGACCTGGATGCCCATATTGGCTCCTACATATTCTACGAAGATCTTTATCGGTCGAACCTCTATGTCAAGGATTCAGTTAATCCCGTATGCTGTTCCCTTTGTTCTTCGGTATGTTACTTACCCGAGATTCGATCGTCGGTATCACTATACCTAGTTCAATCTCGTTACCGGCAAGTCTCTTTACTCGTTCCGTAATACAAGATCTCGTGGCTAACACTTTAGTCACATTGCTTGCAAGGCTCATTGTGATGTTGTATTACCGAGTGGGCCCTGAGATACCTCTCCGTCATACGGAGTAACAAATCCCAGTCTTGATCCATGCCAACCCAACAGACACCCTCGGAGATACCTGTAGAGCACCTTTATAGTCACCCAGTTACGTTGCGACGTTTGATACACACAAGGTATTCCTCCGGTGTCAGTGAGTTGCATGATCTCATGGTCAAAGGAACAGATACTTGACATGCAGAAAACAATAGCAATAAACTGACACGATCAAATGCTACGTTTACAGTTTGGGTCTTGTCCATCACATCATTCTCCTAATGATGTGATCCCGTTATCAAATGACATCTCATGTCAATGGCTAGGAAACCTTAACCATCTTTGATCAACGAGCTAGTCAACTAGAGGCTTACTAGGGACACAGTGTTGTCTATGTACCCACACATGTATTTGAGTTTCCAATCAATACAATTATAGCATGGATAATAAACGATTATCATTAACAAGGAAATATAATAATAACCAATTTATTATTGCCTCTAGGGCATATTTCCAACAGTCTCCCACTTGCACTAGAGTCAATAATCTAGTTCACATCACTATGTGATTTACATTGTAATGAATCGAACACCCATGCAGTTCTGGTGTTGTTCATGTTTAGCCCTTGGAAGAGGTTTAGTCAACGGATCTGCAACATTTAGATCCGTGTGTACTTTGCAAATATTTATGTCGTCCTCCTTGATGTAATCGCGGATGGAATTGAAACGTCGCTTTATGTGTCTGGTCCTCTTGTGAAATCTTGGTTCCTTGGCTAGAGCAATGGCACCAGTATTATCACAAAACAGAGTCATTGGGTTAAGCGCACTAGGCACTACTCCAAGATCTGTCATGAACTCCTTCATCCAGACACCTTCCTTCGCCGCCTCCGAGGCTGCGATGTACTCCGCTTCGCATGTAGAATCAGCTACCACGCTTTGCTTGGAACTGCACCAGCTAACCGCACCCCCATTAAGAATAAATACGTATCCGGTTTGAGACTTAGAGTCATCCGGATCAGTGTCAAAGCTTGCATCGACGTAACCCTTTACGACGAGCTTTTGATCACCTCCATAAACGAGAAACATGTCCTTAGTCCTTTTCAGGTACTTCAGGATATTCTTGACCGCCGTCCAGTGTTCCATTCCTGGATCACTTTGAAACCTTCCGACCATACTTATGGCAAGGCTGACATCGGGTCTTGTGCACAGCATTGCATACATGATAGAGCCTATGGCCGAAGCATAGGGGATGACACTCATCTTTTCTCTATCTTCTGCAGTCACTGGGCATTGAGTCTTACTCAACTTCACACCTTGCAAAACAGGCAAGAACCCCTTCTTGGACTGATCCATTTTGAACTTCTTCAAAATCTTATCAAGGTATGTGCTTTGTGAAAGTCCTATTAAGCGTCTTGATCTATCTCTATAGATCTTGATGCCTAATATGAAAGCAGCTTCTCCTAGGTCCTTCATTGAAAAACTCTTGTTCAAATATTCCTTCACGCTTTCCAACATTTCTATATTGTTTCCAATCAGCAATATGTCATCCACATATAATATTAGAAACGCTATAGAGCTCCCACTCACTTTCTTGTAAATACAAGCTTCTCCGTAAACTTGTATAAACTCGAACGCTTTGATCACCTCATCAAAACGAAGATTCCAACTCCGAGATGCTTGCACCAGTCCATAAATGGATCGCTGGAGTTTGCAAACTTTGTCAGCATTCTCTGGATCGACAAAACCTTCTGGTTGCATCATATACAACTCTTCCTTAAGGTAACCGTTAAGGAACGCTGTTTTGACATCCATCTGCCAAATTTCATAATCGAAAAAGGCAGCTATTGCTAACATGATTCTGACGGACTTAAGCATCGCTACGGGTGAGAAGGTCTCATCGTAGTCAACTCCTTGAACTTGTGAAAAACCCTTTGCCACAAGTCGAGCTTTATAGACGGTGACATTACCGTCCGCGTCCGTCTTCCTCTTAAAGATCCATTTGTTCTGAATGGCCTTACGCCCTTCAGGTAATACTTCCAAAGTCCATACTTTGTTTTCATACATGGATCCCATCTCGGATTTCATGGCCTCTAACCACTTCTCGGAATCCGGGCCCATCATCGCTTCTCCATAGCTCGTAGGTTCATCGTTGTTTAACAACATGACCTCTAAGACAGGGTTGCCGTACCACTCAGGAGCAGTACGCGTCCTTGTCGACCTACGAGGTTCGATAGCAACTTGATCCAAAGCTTCATGATCATCATCATTAACTTCCTCTTCAGCTAATGTAGGCTCCACAGAAACAACTTTCTGCGCTGCGCTACTCTCAGGTTGAAGTAAAGGTTCAACAACCTCATCAAGTTCTATCTTCCTCCCACTCAATTCTTTCGAGAGAAACTCTTTCTCAAGAAATGTTCCGTTTTTAGCGACAAACACTTTGCCCTCGGATCTGAGGTAGAAGGTATACCCAACTGTCTCTTTTGGGTATCCTATGAAGACGCATTTCTCCGCTTTGGGTTCCAGCTTTTCAGGCTGAAGCTTTTTGACATAAGCATCACATCCCCAAACTTTAAGAAACGACAGCTTTGGCTTCTTGCCAAACCAAAGTTCATATGGCGTCGTCTCAACGGATTTCGATGGTGCCCTATTTAAAGTGAATGCAGCTGTCTCTAATGCATAACCCCAAAACGATAGTGGCAAATCGGCAAGAGACATCATAGATCGCACCATATCTAATAAGGTTCGATTACGACGTTCGGACACACCATTACGCTGTGGTGTTCCAGGCGGTGTCAATTGTGAAACAATTCCACACTGTCTTAAGTGACTGCCAAACTCATAACTCAGATATTCTCCTCCTCGATCAGATCGTAGGAATTTAATCTTCTTGTTACGATGATTCTCAACTTCACTCTGAAATTGTTTGAACTTTTCAAATGTTTCAGACTTGTGTTTCATTAAGTAAATATACCCATATCTACTTAAGTCATCAGTGAAGGTGAGAAAATAACGATAACCACCGCGCGCCTCAATACTCATCGGACCGCACACATCAGTATGTATGATTTCCAATAAGTCACTTGCCCGTTCCATTGTTCCAGAGAACGGCGTTTTAGTCATCTTGCCCATGAGGCATGGCTCACATGTGTCAAGTGATTCAAAATCAAGTGACTCCAAAAGTCCATCAGCATGGAGCTTCCTCATGCGTTTTACGCCAATATGACCTAAACGGCAGTGCCACAAGAAAGTGGTATTATCATTATCAATTCTACATCTTTTGGCATCAATGTTATGAACATGTGTATCATTACTATCGAGATTCAATAAGAATAAACCCCTTACATTGGGTGCATGACCATAAAAGATATTACTCATATAAATAGAACAACCATTATTCTCTGATTTAAATGAGTAACCGTCTCGCAATAAACAAGATCCAGATATAATGTTCATGCTTAACGCAGGCACCAAATAACACTTATTTAGGTTCATCACTAATCCCGACGGTAATCGAAGAGCGAGCGTGCCGACGGCGATCACATCAACCTTGGAACCATTTCCCACGCGCATCGTCACTTCGTCCTTTGCCAGCCTCCGTCTATTCCGCAGTTCCTGTTTTGAGTTGCAAATATGAGCAACCGCACCGGTATCAAATACCCAGGCACTACAACGAGAGTTGGTAAGGTACACATCAATAACATGTATATCATATATACCTTGTTTGTTGTTGGCCGCCTTCTTGTCAGCCAAATACTTGGGGCAATTCCGCTTCCAGTGTCCAGTTCCCTTGCAATGAAAACACACAGTTTCTGGTTTGGGTCCAGCCTTGGGTTTCTTCACGAGAGGAGCAACTGCTTTGCCACTCTTCTTGGAGTTACCCTTCTTACCCTTGCCATTTTTCTTGAAACTAGTGGTTTTATTGACCATCAACACTTGATGCTCCTTCTGAATTTCAGACTCAGCGATTTTCAGCATCGCAAACAGCTCGGCGACTGACTTGTTCATCCCGTGCATGTTATAGTTCAACACGAAGCTCTTGTAGCTAGGTGGCAATGATTGAAGAACTCTGTCAGTGATAGCCTCTAGCGGAAGGGGCATCCCTAACTCAGCCAGACGGGTGGAGTACCCAGACATTCTGAGCACGTGATCACTGATAGACCCGTTCTCCTCCATCTTGCAAGCATAGAATTTGTCGGAGATCTCATATCTCTCGATCCGGGCATTCTTCTGAAAGATAAACTTCAACTCCTGGAACATCTCATATGCTCCATGACGTTCAAAACGTCTTTGAAGTCCCGGTTCTAAGCCATACAACATTGCACATTGAACTATTGAGTAATCATCAGAACGAGCCTGCCAGGCGTTCACAACGTCTAGAGACTCAACTGGAGCAGGTGGATCACCAAGCGGTGCATCAAGGACATAAGCCTTCTGGGAAGCCTTAAGGATAATCCTTAGATTACGGGCCCAGTCCACAAAGTTACTTCCATCATCTTTCAACTTAGCTTTCTCTAGGAACGCATTAAAATTCAGGGGTGCTACTGCGCGAGCCATGATCTACAACATAAATATAGCAAAGACAACTTAGACTATTGTTCTTAGATAATGAGTTTAGTTAATCATATTTAAAAAACTCCCACTCAAATTGACATCCCTCCGATCATTCGAGTGAAACATGATCCAAATCCACCAACTCAAGTCCGATCATCACGTGAGTTGAGGTGGTTTCAATGGTGAACATCTTCATGTTGATCATATCTACTATATGACTCATGTTCGACCTTTCGGTCTCTTGTGTTCCGAGGCCATGTCTGTACATGCTAGGCTCGTCAAGTTTAACCCGAGTGTTCCGCACGTGTAACATGGCTTACACCCGTTGTATGCGAACGTAGAGTCTATCACACCCGATCATCACGGCGTGTCTCGAAACGACGAACTTTCGCAACGGTGCACACTTGGGGAGAACACAATTTATCTTGAAATTTAAGTGAGGGATCACCTTATAATGCTACCGTCGTCCTAAGCAAAATAAGATGCATAAAAGGATTAACATCACATGCAAATCATAAGTGACATGATATGGCCATGAACTTGTGCTTTTGATCTCCATCTCCAAAGCACCGGCATGATCTCCATCGTCACCGGCATGACACCATGATCTCCATCAACGTGTCGCCATAAGGTTGTCGCGCTGACTGTTGCTTCCACGACTATAGCTAACGTTTAGCGATAAAGTAAAGCATTACATAGCGCTTAATGATTGACACGCAGGTCATACAATAATTAAAGACAACTCTATGGCTCCTGCCAGTTGCCGTACTCATCGACATGCAAGTCGTGATATTCTATACAAAACATGATCATCTCATACATCACATATATCTCATCATGTAATTGGCCATATCATATCACATCATACCCTGCAAAAACAAGTTAGACGTCCTCTAATTGTTGTTGCAAATTTTACGTGGCTGCTATGGGTTTGCAAGAACCGTTCTTACCTACGCAAAACCACAACGTGGTGTAGTGATTGCTTTTTGATCTTCTAAAAGAACCCTCTTCATTGAACCGATTCAACTAAAGTGAGAGAGACAGACACCCGCCAGTCACCTTTATGCAACAAGTGCACGCAGCGGTAAAACCAGTCTCGCGTAAGCGTACGCGTAATGTCGGTCCGGGCCGCTTCATCTCACAATGCCGCTGAATCAAGTATCAACTAGTAACGGCAAGCAATATGTATACACCCACGCCCACAACTCGTTTGTGTTCTACTCGAGATCTCATCTACGCATAGACCTAGCTCATGATGCCACTGTTGGGGAACGTTGCATGGGAAACAAAAATTTTCCTACGCACACATAAGATCTATCCATGGTGATGAGCATCTACGAGAGGGAGAGTGAATCTACATACCCTTGTAGATCGCTAAGCGGAAGCGTTAATAAACGCGGTTGATGTAGTCGAACGTCTTCGCGATCCAAATCGCCGAGCGTCCCGCGATCCAATCACGATCCTTCCGATCTAGTGCCGAACGGACGGCACCTCCGCGTTCAACACACGTACGGCTTGATGACGCCTTCACCTCCTCGATCCAGCGAGCGATGGTGAAGTAGTGGTTGAGTTCCAGCAGCACGACGGCGTGGTGATGGTGGTGAGGAACAATCTCTGCAGGGCTTCGCCAAGCGCTACGGAGATTATGACGGAGGAACTAGAGGGCTAGGGTTGCCGGCACACGGCTTGGGAAATCCTGATGTATCCCGTGTGCTAGCCCTGCCCCTCTATTTATATGTTGAGCCTTGGGGTCTAAACTTGGAGTAAAAGCCTCCTCCGGGTCGGTTTTGCCCGCACAAGGTCGGTTTGGCCCGCAGGGAAAGAGTCCAACTCGGATCCCTGCCGAACCGTGCACAGCCGCGCACAAGCGGTAGTACCGCTTCACACAAGCGGTAGTACCGCTTGGGCGGTAGTACCGCTCAGGCGGTAGTACCGCTTCCCCAAGCGGTAGTACCGCTTACGCGGCAGCAAAACTACTTTTGCACTTTCCAATACCTTGTGGGCTTTATCCCTTTGGCTCATATAAAGTGTTGCTGCACCCGAACACTTCGGTAAACATCCGGAACCTCTTCCGGTGAACTCCGGAACCCTTCCAGAGATCAAAACACTATTATCACATATATCAATCTTTACCTCCGGACTATTCCGGAGATCCTCGTCATGTCCGGGATTTCCGAACAATTTTCGGTCACCAACATAATAACTCAATTATACTAATCGTCACCAAACGTTAAGTGTGTAGACCCTGCGGGTTCGAGAACTATGTAGACATGACCGAGACACCTCTACGATCAATAACCAATAGCGGGACCTGGATGCCCATATTGGCTCCTACATATTCTACGAAGATCTTTATCGGTCGAACCTCTATGTCAAGGATTCAGTTAATCCCGTATGCTGTTCCCTTTGTTCTTCGGTATGTTACTTACCCGAGATTCGATCGTCGGTATCACTATACCTAGTTCAATCTCGTTACCGGCAAGTCTCTTTACTCGTTCCGTAATACAAGATCTCGTGGCTAACACTTTAGTCACATTGCTTGCAAGGCTCATTGTGATGTTGTATTACCGAGTGGGCCCTGAGATACCTCTCCGTCATACGGAGTAACAAATCCCAGTCTTGATCCATGCCAACCCAACAGACACCCTCGGAGATACCTGTAGAGCACCTTTATAGTCACCCAGTTACGTTGCGACGTTTGATACACACAAGGTATTCCTCCGGTGTCAGTGAGTTGCATGATCTCATGGTCAAAGGAACAGATACTTGACATGCAGAAAACAATAGCAATAAACTGACACGATCAAATGCTACGTTTACAGTTTGGGTCTTGTCCATCACATCATTCTCCTAATGATGTGATCCCGTTATCAAATGACATCTCATGTCAATGGCTAGGAAACCTTAACCATCTTTGATCAACGAGCTAGTCAACTAGAGGCTTACTAGGGACACAGTGTTGTCTATGTACCCACACATGTATTTGAGTTTCCAATCAATACAATTATAGCATGGATAATAAACGATTATCATTAACAAGGAAATATAATAATAACCAATTTATTATTGCCTCTAGGGCATATTTCCAACAAAAACTCATCATGATAAAGTAGCAATCAATTCACATGTTATGGTTTAAACAGTGCATTCTCTTGAAACTTAACAACATATGTTCTTATTCACCAAACAATTGCAATTCAACTTATTTTCAACAAAGTCTAAGTAAGAGCTCCACATACTCAATTATCATATAGTCGTCTATGATTGCTAGTACTCAAAGCATATTTTTAGAACAAATGACATCCATCGAACACAGAGAAAGATAGGGGCTTAATGTTTCGCCTCCCAACTTATTTATCATAGGGATAATTGTCAACAATAATAATTCATGATCGAATATATTTGACTGGCCATATGTGCCTGGATCTTTCCCCACCACATGATGCTTGCCAGCTAGAGAATAATTAAGGTTGAAATGAGAAGTAATACTATTGACTCTTGCATAAAAGTAAATTCATAAAGTAAAAGATAGGCCCTTCGCAGAGGGAAGCAGAGTTTGTCATGCGCTTTTTATTTTTGGATGTGCAAGCTCTTAATGCAAAGGAACGTCACGTTATGTTGCCCCTTGTGATAGCAACCTTTATTATGCAGTCCGTCGCTTTTATTTCTTTACCATCACAAGTTCGTACAACGCTTATTTTCCCTTGCAATAAAAGATCATACATATTTTAGGAACAATTTTTATTGCTTTTTGCACCGATGACAACTTACTTGAAGGATCTTATTCAATCCATAGGTAGATATGGTGGGCACTCATGGAAAGAAACTGGGTTTAAGGGTTTTTGGATGCACAAGTAGTATCTCTACTTAGTACGAATTTTTGGCTAGCAAAAGATCCTAAGCAAGCACCACATGTTGGAGGATCCATAACAATATAACTTCTATGCAAATACACCCAAACATAACTCATTACGTTGTCTTCCTTGTCCAACTTCAACTAATTTACTCAAGTTTGAAAATAATTAATGGGTGTTCACAATCATAAAAGATGTCCAAGATAATATATTTATATGTGAAAGTTCTCTTCCTTATACTAATCATTCATGAATTGCTTGTATGACCAATATTGTGATTGTCAAGCTTCAATAGATTTTACCTTCTAAACCCAATGTGAAGCTACTACTAGACATGATACAAGCATATGAAGCCCATATAATTTCAACTTTATGATATTCAATTCATTGAACAATTTACTCATAGGATATAAGTGAAGAACAAGAATAAATGACAAACTATTCCAAAAAGATATAAGTGAAGACCAAATGAGTAGTTAAGTAAATAGGTAGCTATGTGAGGACTCTCTCTCATTTAAAATTTCAGATCTTGATAATTTTATTCAAACAGCAAATAAAAAAAATAAAATGACATTCCAAGAATAGCACATCTCATGTGAAGAAGCAAAAACTTAGGCTAAGTGATAGGTGTTGATGAAGAAAGGTGGGATGCCAACCGGGGCATCCCCAAGCTCATTTGCTTGAGACTTCTTAGAATAAATACTTGGGATGCCGGGCATCCCCAAGCTTGAGCTCTTGTGTCTCCTTAATTCCTCTCATATCACGGTTTCTCCTAAATCTTAAAAACTTCATCCACACAAAACTCAACAAGAACTCGTGAGATAAGTTAGTATAAATCAACTCAAAACCTTAACATTCTCTACTGTAACAAATCACTAAAATTATAATTAAACATTGCATACTAAATGACTCTGCATATTTAATACTCCTATCCACAAATAGAAACATTAAACAAGCAAACATATGCAAACAATGCAACTATAACAGTAATCTATCAAAACATAACAGTCTATAAAGGGGGATTTAAAATTCATACTTCCCTAACTCCAAAAATTCTTAAAAATTACCACGTGACAGAGAACTCATGCATTCTTACTGTGTAAAAATTTCAGATTTTTATCATGTTCTTACTATTCAGGAATATTCTGGACATAACAGAAAACTTTCTGTTTTCAAACAGCAACACATAAACTTGCAAACTGAGCATGGTAAAGGCTATAATTGGCATTTTTATTGAACTAAAAGATACAAAACATGATTATTGATAACAGCAATAAAATATCAACAAAATAAAACGACACTCCAAGCAAAACACATATCATGTGACAAATAAAAATATAGCTCCAAGTAAGGTTACCGATAATGTTGAACACGAAAGAGGGGATGCCTTCCGGGGCATCCCCAAGCTTAGACGCTTGAGTCTTCCTTGAGTATTACCTTGGGGTGCCTTGGTTATCCCCAAGCTTAGGGTCTTGCCCCTCCTTATTCTAATCATATCGATATCTCACCCAAAACTTGAAAACTTCAATCACACAAAACTTAACGGAACTTGTGAGATAGGTTAGTATGATAAAAATAAATCATCCACTTAGGTACTGTCAAGACAAGATTAATAATTGTTCTCACATAATGCCTACTGTAGTCTATCATTTCCACAATTTATATTACTCAATATAAGCTATGGAAAAACTAAAACAAGCAAACTATGCACCGAAAACAGAATCTGTCAAAAACAAAACAGCATGTAGTGAGCGATTTAAAAACCATACTTCTGTACCTCCAAAAATTCTGAAACATTAGGACAACGTAAACAATTTGAAACCCAATGCTCTGTGAAAAAATTAGAATTTTCTCATGCTCCAGTACAGAATAGAAATTCCAGCACTGGACGCAAAAGTTTCTGTTTTTGCACAGAATGTAATCAACAAGTATCCACACTATCCCAAAGGCTTTACTTGGCACATTATTGAAATAAAACATATAAAACATGATTACCACAGTATCTTAATCATGTGAACACAAAAAAACAGTAGGGGTAAATGTTGGGTTGTCTCCCAACAAGCGCTTTTCTTTAATGCCTTTTTAGCTAGGCATGATGATTTCAATGATGCTCACATAAAAGTAAAGAATTGAAACATAACGGGAGCATCATGAAGCATATGACTAGCACATTTAAGCCTAACCCACTTCCTATGCATGGGGATTTTGTGAGCGAACAATTTATGGGAGCAAGAATCAACTAGCATAGGAAGGCAAAACAAGCATAACTTCAAAACTTTCAACACATAGAGAGGAAACTTGATAGTATTGAGATATGTAAAAGCATATGATCCACTCTCATAATAATTTTCAGTAGCATCATGAATGAATTCAACAATATAGCTATCACATAAAGCATTCTTTTCATGATCTACGATCATAGAATTTTTACTACTCTCCACATAAGCAAATTTGTTCTCATTCATAATAGTGGGAGCATCGTATGAAACTCGAATACTATAAATTGTTTACACAATAAAAGAGTGATGTTCAGTAAAAGAATTTTCATAATTATAACAAGTATTATAATAATAATCATCACTATTTTTCATAACATAAGTATCATCACAATAATCATCATAGATAGGAGGCATGTCATCATCATAATAAATTTGCTCATCAAAAGTAGGGAGAATAAAAAGATCATTTACATTAAGCATAGCATCCCCATGCTTAGGGCAAACATTATTTGCAGCAAATAAATTCTCAAACATATCATTCCAATCAAACATAGCATCCCCAAGCTTGTTGGTTTGCATATCATTAGCATTATCACTATTATGATCAATAGTATGAATAGCACCAATAGTATAACAATTATTATCATATTCCTCCAAGTTGGTGCCATAAAGATTTTCAAGATCATAAGAAGTATCATTATCTTCCCAATCATAATCATTACAACAAGCAATAGGCATAACAAAATCATCATCAAGCATATCATCTTCCACAATTATTTTTGATTCATTCTCATGAGGTACAACAATAATAGGAGCAACATTATTTGGGAGAGATACCTCTTTACCTCTACTTTTCCTTCTTTTCTTTTTCTTTACCACATTATGTGTGGGTTTATTTAATTCTTCCGAGCTTCTTATTAAAGAGATTGGTTGGATAGTAAGCTCCTCCTCGTTACCTGTTTCATCATGAGAGAAAATAGGAGGGAAAGGGGGAATCTTTACCCTTCCATTAGTATTTCTTTTATATTCTATTTGTTTTCCCGTTTTTCTATAGTTGGCTATATAAGCATTCTCATTGCAATTTACCACACAAAACATATAGATTTCCTCTAAATTATTTTCAATGTCTTTTGTGAGAATGAATACTTCAAACCAACTATTTTTATGTGTCAATTCTTCACACCCCAAAAATAAACAAAGTTAATTATAAAGTTCAAGGGTGATTAAGTTATTGCAATATTTGGACATGATTCGATCATGAAAAAGCATGCATTGGAAATTAAGGTGACCAAATTTATTGCAAAGTTCACAAGTAATAGGATAAAGAGAACATAATTTTGTTGCAAATTCATCTATCACTTTGAGCAAAAAATTGGTTCTATCATGTTTATGCTTCTTACAAAATCAATCATCCCTATAAGGCACGTCTTCACAAACTTTATGCACTCCACAAAAATTGACATGCTTATAAGAAATATTTTTTGTCATGACTAGTACAATCATCTTTAGTATTTTGGATATTCATAGAATTCATACTAACAACATTGCAATCATGCTCATCATTCAAAGATTTTATGCCAGACATTTTATTGAATTCTTCTTCTATCAATTGAGCACAATTTTCCGCTCCATCATTTTCAAGAAAAACATTATAAAGACGAATAATATGAGGTAGCCTCAATTCCATTTTTTTAGTTTTCTTTTATAAACCAAACTAGTGATAAAACAAGAAACTAAAAGATTCGATTGCAAGATCTAAAGATATACCTTCAAGCACTCACCTCCCCGGTAACGGCGCCAGAAAAGAGCTTGATGTCTACTACACAACTTATTCTTGTAGACTCGTGTTGGGCCTCGAAGCGCAGAGTTTTGTAGGACAGTAGCAATTTTCCCTCAAGTCGATGACCTAAGGTTTATCAATCCGTGAGAGGCGTAGGATGAAAATGGTCTCTCTCAAACAACCCTGCAATCAAATACAAGAAATCGCTTGTGTCCCCAACACACCCAATACAATGGTAAATTGTATAGGTGCACTAGTTTGGCGAAGAGATGGTGATACAAGTGTAGTATGGATAGTAGAAATAGGTTTTTGTAAACTGAAAATAAAAAAACAGCAAGGTAGCTAGTGATAAAACAGAGCACAAACGGTATTGCAATGCTTGAAAACAAGGCCTAGGGTTCATACTTTCACTAGTGCAATCTCTCAACAGTGCTAACATAGTTGAATCATATAACAATCCCTCAACGTGCGACAAAGAATCACTCCAAAGTTCCTATTAGCGGAGAACATAAGATAGAAATTGTTGTAGGGTACGAAACCACCTCAAAGTTATCCTTTCCGATCAATCTATTGAGATATCCCTATAAGTGTCACTAACGGCCCTAGAGTTCAAACTAAAATAACACCATATGATACGCATCAACCAACTCTAATGTCACCTAGATACTCCAATGTCACCACAAGTATCCGTGAGTTGATTATTCGATATGCATCAAACAACTGCAGATTCATAATATTCAATCCAACACAAAGAACTTCAAAGAGTGCCCCAAGATTTCTACCGGAGAAAGTAGGACGAAAACGTGCATCAACCCCTATGCATAGATTACCCCAATGTCACCTCGGGAATCCGCGAGTTGAGTGCCAAAACATACATCAAGTGAATCAATATAATACCCCATTGTCACCATGGGTATTCATATGCAAGACATACATCAAGTGTTCTCAAATCCATAAAAATATTCAATCCGATAATAGTGAAACCTCAAAGGTAAAAACTCAATTCATCACAACAAGATAGAGAGGGATAAACACCATATGATCCAACTATATTAACAAAGCTTGCGGTACATCAAGATCATGCCAAATCAAGAAAACGAGAGAGAGAGAGAGAGAGATCAAACACATAGCTACTAGTACATACCCTCAGCCCCGAGGGTGAACTACTCCCTCCTCGTCATGGAGACCGCCAGGATGATGAAGATGGCCTCCGGTGATGATCCCCCCTCCGGCAGGGTGCCGAAAAAGGGCTGTAGATGAGATCATGGAGGAACAGAGGCTTGCGGCGGCGTAGTCAAAGTTCTAGGGTTATTTCTGGGGGTTTTGGTATTTATAAGAATTTTTGGCGTTGGAATCACGCGAAGAAGGGCCACAATGGGCCCACGAGGAACCAGGGCGTGCCTGGGGGGGTGGCGTGCCCAGGTGGCTTGTGGGGCCCCTGTGGGTCTTCTGCTGTTCCCCCGAAGCTTCCTGGGTCTGTTTCCTTCCAGAAAAAATCATCAAAAAGTTTCGCTGCATTTGGACTTCATTTGATATGGATTTTCTGGAAAACCAAAACCAAGCAGAAAACAACAACTGGCATTGGGCACTAGGTCAATATGTTAGTCCATGAAAATCATATAAAATCCATATAAAAGTGCACCAAAATCATACAAAACTATAATAAACATGGCATGAATACTTCATAAATTATAGATATGTTGGAGACGTATCATCCGCCTCGAGACGGCGGCGCTTCATCCCGAAAGTCTTCTTCTGATTTTTTTCTAGGGCAAATGGCTTCATATAGCAGAAGGAGGGGGCCAGAGGCCTGCCAGGGGCCCCACAAGCCAGGGGGCGTGCCTAGGGGGGTAGGGCGCGCCCCCCAGGCTTGTGGCTTCCTGGTGGGCCCCCTTCTGTTGATTCTTTCGCCAGTATTTTTTATTTATTCCAAAATAATTCTCTGTAAATTTTTAGGTCATTTGGAGCAGTGCGAAATAGCTGTCTCTGTTTCACCCCTTTCAGGTCCAGAATTCCAGCTGCCGGCATTCTCCCTCTTCATGTGAATCTTGCAAAATAAGAGATAAAGGGCATAAGAATTGTACCATAAAGTGAAATAATGATCAAAAACATAATAATTATTAGTAGAAAATCATGATGCAAATTGAAGGTATCAGTGATCCGCGGAGGAGCAAATCGGCGTAATCTTTGAAATTGTAAGAAGCAACCTCGCTTCTTACAATTTCAAACATCGCTGTTCGAATTGAGCCGTCGTCCCTATAATCGGCAGCCCGAAGCTGAAATCGCCAGCGGATTTGGTAACCCGTTGGAATCGTCCTCGCCCTTGATGTAGTGTTCATGGTCGTCCAAGCCCTCGCCATCGTGCTCGGGTTAATTGAATGTTGTTGGTTTAAAATGTCACATTGTCGAGTGGGTCCCATGATATGGAAGCAACCATTTTAGCGAAGGGAGAATATCACATGGAAACCAACATTCGATGCAAACCACGCGGAAACGATGTTTTGAAGTTCCAAAAAAAACTCAAAAAAATATAGGATGTTAAGAGGATGATGTTCTATTGCCATGCGAAAATTCAAGTTCAAACACATTACGCACTATTCATTGCTAAATTTGTTCTTTTTTCATATCTCCCATCACGTAATGTGTTTCAACTTGGAATTTTACATGGCAATAGAACATTACCCTCTTAACAGTCGTATTTTTTCAGATTTTTTGAAAACTTTCAAATGTGGTTTCCACGAAGTTTTCTTTGAATGTTAGTTTTCATGTGATATTCTCCCATTAGTGAATATGTGTTTGCGCGTTCCCTCAGCAGCCTTCACATCCATATGAAGCATGCGATAAGCCTCCATATGTGATATGGAGGCTGTCAATATGATAGACTCTACTAGAGTTGCTCTTGGGAACCAAAACCCAGTACTACAGGCGCGAACAACACTGACCGGCTAAATCATATCGTCACTCATGGGTGAGTGGCCCGTCTATGCTTCCGGGTCAGTGATGACATCTTTGCCAGTGACTGACTCAAAACCGGTCAGTGATGACACCCGAGTAGTGACCGTTGGCTCGTCACTGATGCCCGGGCCTGCCGGCCTGCCAGTCAATGTGGATTAGCAGCTTGGGGTTACACTGCTAGCTGCTAGCTAGCTAGAAGTGCAGCCCAAGCTCCTAAAGCAAAAGGTTGTGACACAAGCACATCCACATTCATTTCATAAAAACATTGCATTTCATACATATTTTTGTCCACATGTTTAGAGATACCATAGCCACCAAACAAGTGAAATTCGAAATTATCTAGACTTCTAAGAAACGGTCGATGACGAAGAAATCTTGGGGGTGTCGTTGATGAAATTCCTATCCAAGTGAGCAATTTTCACTCTAATGAATCCAACAACTGACCTTTCCCTTCTCCCATTTGAGGTTGACAGAGCATATAGTTATGTCAACAAATCAATGGGGAAAGAGAAGGGACGAATTTCCCAAAGTTGTAACACATATAAGTTTTGTATAAGAATCGGCAATGCATAATAAATAGCAACTTGATAAAAGTAGAGAAACTAGAGTAAGTGTCATACTTACAATTGCTTCAAAAATTGCTAAGAAGACCTGACTCAAACCGCAGTCGTTGTATGATTTGGTTGAAACTTTTTGTGTAGTGCACCTAAAAACGTCCCCTATGTGACTAGTTTCCCTGCACAAAGCACTTAACGAAAAATGTGTTTTATGCAGTACACTAAAGGGTCACAACAATAACGACGTTTGTCCATAAGCATGTTGGCACAAAACATATAACAAGTTTATTTGCTATACTTGATAGCCCAACACAGAGTAATAAAAGTGATAGTACAAAGTGTAGTATTAATATGAAGGCAAAAAACAAATACAATACAAAGTGGGTATTACTTGTCTCAGATATCACCCAAGCAATATCAATATGCTAGTTTGTTTAAGCTATCATGTGGACAAAATTACCAAGACATGTAATTTCAGTTTTTTCATCATTGGTGAAACGAATATAACCTTCATACTCACGCCTTTCATCATCAATGACATGAATAAAACCTTCGTGGTCATGCCATGAGGTTCTAAATCTTGTCTAAATGCACAAAAATAACATGCTAACTAGTAAACTAACTTACAAATTTATAGCATAATAATAATGACTCATCCACAAGATGCATAACAACTTAAAAATTGAACGCTAGTCGAAAGGTGTAGAGCCCACCATCATGGTTGTTGAAAGAGTGCCCCCATGTTTGGTTTTGGTAATTAATGACAATCCCTATGGACAAGTGGTTGCTTTGAGTTATACTTGAAAGGTTATCCATAGGAAATGCTTGAAGACCATATGTTGGTTTCAAGGTTGAAAGAAGAAGATTATGTGACACCCCGATTTTTGGCCCTTTCTTTTTCTTTTGGATTTCTTTGGATTTTTATTTGGAGTTCCTTTTCTATGGCTCTGTGGTCTTGAAACCTGGGAAGATCATCTCTCTATCCTCTCCCAAGTGATTCATCACCCTCAAATCTTTCCCAAGGCCATGTCATTTCCATCTTAGCCCAACCCTAACATTTATTTCTTGGGAATATTCCTTTTTCTATAAAAGGAATAACCCTGTTTGCCCTAGGTTGTGAAGCAACCTATATTTCTATCATTCACAAAATTCCCTTGGATCATATGGGCCTTGGATATGTAAAAATATTGAAGATTTCATGCTCATTGTGAGCACACCATCCAATCTTTGCTTCTGGTCATATTTTCAGATTTTGAAGCAACTATGTTTTATATTGCTCCATAATTTCTGAAATTTTACCAGGACATTCTCCCACCTATATAACCTCCCTCCCCAAAATTTGAGCTCATTTTATCTATGCAATAATTCCCAAGAATTTTTCCAAGTTTCTGTCCAGAGGAAAGCATTGTGAAGGAAGTACCATTTTTATTTATCCAAATGGTATGAAATTTTTACAGTGCCTTCCTATGCCCAAGTGATCATCCTACCCCAAATTTCAGCTCAATCCAACACTCTATGTGAGCACAGCTTCAACTTTCATATTTATGTCCAATGTGGTACTTTGCAAAGCAAGTGCTACCTAGACCCCTCCATTTGAGCTGATATTTTGCCAAGATGATTACCTTAGTGGATGATCATCCTCAGCCAAGAATCAGGCCCATTGGACTTGTGCATCTCCCACACCACTGATCAAACACTTTGCTGCTAATTTATGTTTGAGCTTAGTTCAGTCTCCCCTTGAGCTTCTTTTGTTGTCTTCTTGTTCCTAGCAGTTTCTGGGGGAGTTGCCAACCTGACAGACATGCTTGGGCCACCCAGAACGCATGACAACGCCATGGTCACGCGGAGACCACGCGGCTGGCATGCCCAAACGCGTGCTCTGGAATTGGGGCCCTCGGCCACCGTCCCTTCGTCGAGCTCTCGCCACCGCACCATGTCCAGCAGCTTCACAGAGGCCACGCGCTCACTCCCCAGCCCTCTTCTCCTCCTCTTTCTTCTTTCTCATGCCACGGCAGCCGAGTCCGTGTGCTGTCCACCGCCCCCACCACCATGGCAGCTCAGACACGCCGTCCTCGAGCTCTCTCGGCGTGTCCCCGAGCTCCTCCACGTCGCGTGCACCCTCTGGACACCCACCCCTCACCCCTCCGCGTGTCTCCGAGCTCCAGTGCACCGGCACCCGCGTTGCCGCGGCCACGCTCACCCCTCGACCTCGCCGGCTATAAATAGCTGCGTCCCGAGCCCTCTCGGCATCACCAAGCTCTTCTCCACCCTCCTAGCAACCTCCCCGACCCCTCCATTCCTCCCCGGAGCCCTCCTACCCCTCCCATGGCCGCCGTCAGTCCCTGATACGTCTCCAACATATCTATAATTTTTGAATGTTCCATGCTGTTATATTATCAATCTTGGATGTTTTTATATTCATTTACAGCAATTATATATCATTTTTGGAGACTAACCTATTAACTTAGTGCCCAGTGCCAATTGCTGTTTTCTGCCCTATTTTTGTTTTACAGAAAATCAATACCAAACGAAGACCAAATGCCACGAAACTTTTTGGAGATTTTTTATTGGACAAGATAAACTCTAGAAGCTTCGGGAGGAGGCCAGAAGCCCCAGGGGGTTGTGGCGCCCCGCCTGATTACCACTGTAGCCAGACGGTCGCCGCACACGCCAGCCCAGGAAATCACACTGGCGCGTGCCTTTACAACAAGTATCATGAACACAAGCTTTTCTATTAATGGATATATCAGTCTTACATGGGATATTACAAGGGTGATGGCAGCGGAAAAGCTCTATCTAAGGCAGCATGGTCCTGGTGCAGCTCCAATCCACAGGGATCTGACTGGGTTACTCTTCTAGCCCGCGAACACTCCGGCTCCTTGCTAGCGAACGTCGAATCCTTAGGTGAACCTGGCCACATTGAAGGCCGCTGAGTACCTTTGAATGTACTCGCAAGCAAACCAAACCAACATATACACCAAGCAATGCAATCCATGGCATTCAAGCATGCACTTGTTATCTTAACAGTATTAACTATCGTGTTATGATAGGATTATCTAGCAAGATTAAATATCTAGCAGCATTAATCATCATATCATTACCGGATTAACTAGCATCATTACTACTGATCATGTCCTAACAGAATTATCTAGCATGATAACTACTAGAGTAAGGTAAAGCATAACAAGTAAACAATCCATACTCCGAATATTCTCCTGATCCAAATCCGATCCAAATCTTGTGGTCATCCAACCCTTTAGCTCATAGCCATCGCATGGCTAACTTTCATACCTCTGACATCATCTGATGAGCATGCATCCTTACTGCAAGTCTGACAAACCTTACCAATTCTCTGGTTTAGTCTTAGCAATAACATTATATAGTTTGTTCCTCCAGATTCGACACAGACCAAATAGGGGCCTACACGAACAATCCATGACCGAGGACGCAGCTATTCGAATAGATTTACACTCTGCAGAGGTTGCGCACTTTACCCACACCATGGAGCCACCGGCCTCGTACTTAGTACATGTTCCCATTCGGGTGGACCGGTGCTGCTCCAACGAAACTGGCCAAACCCGTGACTCCTCTACCGTACCACCGACAATCATACCCTCCCAGGGTCATGTCCTGGGTGGCCCCTGTGTCACCCCGTGACACCTGCCTCCGTCGTGGCCAAACAAACTGTCCCAAACGGGGACCGCGCGCAAAAACTCAACTGGGCTCACAAGGTTATCGTCGCCTACCGGGCCAGGGTAGCGCGCACGCATAACCTTCCCTCTTTGGTGGTACCGGTAAAAGAGCACGAGGTTAAACCAAGTCAAGGCCGTCCCATACCGGCAAATGTGGCTGCACGAATAAGTCTGGATAGGTGGCACTATGACTCGATCCGGCTGACGGAGGAGGTTGTCATTATTAAGTCACATTTCTTAATCATTGCGATAACCACAATAATGCACGATGAAAACATAACATCCTATCTCCATATTGTTACATACGAGTCACTAGTGCAATAACAAGACGAGCATTAATGAGTAATGTAAATAGCAAGTTCAACCTGATGGAAATATGCCCTAGAGGCAATAATAAAGTTGTTATTATTTTATATTTCCTTGTTCATGATAAAGGTTTATTATTCATGCTAGAATTGTATTGACCGGAAACTTAAATACATGTGTGAATACATAAACAAATACCGTGTCCCTGGTGAGCCTCTACTAGACTAGCTCGTTGATCAAAGATGGTTAAGGTTTCCTAACCATAGACATGAGTTGTCATTTGGTAACGGGATCACATCATTAGGAGAATGATGTGATGGACAAGACCCATCCGTTAGCTTAGCATATGATCGTTCTGTTTATTGCTACTGCTTTCTTGAATGTCAAATACATGTTCCTCAGACCATGAGATCATGCAACTCCCGGATACCGGAGGAATACCTTGTGTGCTATCAAACGTCACAACGTAACTGGGTGATCATAAAGATGCTCTACAGGTATCTCAGAAGGTGTCTGTTGAGTTGGCATGGATTGAGACTGGGATTTGTCACTCCGTGTTTCGGAGAGGTATCTCTGGGCCCTCTCGGTAATGCACATCATAAGAAGCTTGCGAGCAAAGTGACTAAGGAGTTAGTTACGGGCTGATGTATTACGAAACGAGTAAAGAGACTTGCCGGTAACGAGATTGAACTAGGTATGGAGATACCGACGATCGAATCTCGGGCAAGTAACATACCGACGGACAAAGGGAATTACGTATGTTGTCATTGCGGTTCGACCGATAAAATCTTCGTGGAATATGTAGGAACCAATATGAGCATCCAGGTTCCGCTATTGGTTATTGACCGGAGAGGCGTCTCAGTCATGTCTACATCATTCCCGAACCCGAAGGGTCCGCACGCTTAACGTTCGTTGACGATATAGTGTTATATGAGTTATGTGAATTGGTAACCGAATATTGTTCGGAGTCCCGGATGAGATCCCGGACATCACGAAGATTCTCGGAATGGTCGAGAGGTAAAGATTTATATATGGGAAGTCATATTTTGGGTTCCGGAAAAAGGTGCAGTTTTTTCGGTATTGTACCGGGAAGCTTCCAGAAGGTTCCGGAGGATTCCGGAGGGGTTCGGAAGTCCACAAGTGGGTCCACCACGTCCCAAGGGCTGGCATGGGCTAAGGGGAGGCGCCCTGGCCTTATTGGGCCAGGCGCACCAAGTCCTCAAAAGCCCACGCAGCTAGGGAAGGAAAAAGGGAGAGTCCTAGTAGGAATAGGATTGGACTTTGGAGTCCAAGTCCACGTGTGTACTATTCACTGTTACTGTTCACGTGGCACTATTCCTTCTACTCCAAGCCCCTACACATATATAAATAGAGGAGAGGGGGCGCCCCAAAGGAGATACACAACATTGTCTTAGCCGTGTGCGGCGCCCCCCTCCACAGTTCCGTCCCTCGGTCATATTTTCGCAGTGCTTGGGCGAAGCCCTGCGGAGATAGCATCACCATCACCGTCACCACGCCGTTGTGCTGCCGGAACTCATCCACTACCTCGCCGTCTTGCTGGATCAAGAAGTCGAGGACGTCACCGAGCTGAACGTGTGCTGAATGCGGAGGTGTCGTACGTTCGGTACTCGGTCGGTTGGATCGTGAAGTTGTTCGACGACATCAACCGCGTTGTTCTAACGCTTCCGCTTACGGTCTACGAGGGTACGTAGACACACTCCCCCTCTCGTAGCTATGCATCTCCATGGATAGATCTTGCGTGTGCATAGAATTTTTTTTGTTTTCCATGCAACGTTCCCCAACAGTGGTATCAGAGCCAGGTCTATGCATAGATGATATGCACGAGTAGAACACAAAGAGTTGTGGGCGGTGATCGTCATACTGCTTACCACCAACGTCTTATTTTGATTCGGCGGTATTGTAAGATGAAGCGGCCTGGACCAACCTTACATGTCCACGTACATGAGACCGGTTCCACTGACAGACATGCAACTTGTTTTGCATAAAGGTGGCTGGCGGGTGTCTGTTTCTCCTACTTTAGTTGAATCGAATTTGACTGCGGCCAGTCCTTGTTGAAGGTTAAAACAGCAAACTTGATAAATCACCGTTGTGGTTTTGTGCCGTAGGTAAGAACGGTTCTTGCTAGAAGCCCGTAGCAGCCACGTAAAACTTGCAACAACAAAGTAGAGGACGTCTAACTTGTTTTTGCATGGTATGCTGTGATGTGATATGGTCAAGACATGATGTGATATACGTTATTGTATGAGATGATCATGTTTTGTAATTTATCGGCAACCGGCAGGAGCCTTATGGTTGTCTCTTTATTGTATGAAATGCAAGCGCCATGTAATTGCTTTACTTTATCGCTATGCGTTAGCAATAGTTGTAGAAGCAATAGTTGGCGAGACGACCACGACGCAACGATGGAGATCAAGGTGTCGAGCCGGTGACGATGGAGATCATGACGATGCTTTGGAGATGGAGATCAAAAGCACAAGATGATGGCCATATCATGTCACATATTTTGATTGCATGTGATGTTTATCCTTTATGCATCTTATTTTGCTTAGAACGACGATAGCATTATAAGATGATCCCTTCACTAAATTTCAAGATAAAAGTGTTCTCCCCGAGTATGCACCGTTGCTAAAGTTCATCGTTTCGAAGCACCTCGTGATGATCGGGTGTGATAGATTCTACGTTCACATACAACGGGTGTAAGCCAGTTTTACACAAGCAGAATACTTGGGTTAAACATGACGAGCCTAGCATGTACAGACATGGTCTCGGAACACTGGAGACCGAAAGGTCGAACATGAGTCATATAGTAGATATGATCAACATGGAGATGTTCACCATTGATGACTATCCCATCTCACGTGATGATCGTACATGGGCTAGTTGATTTGGATCATGTATCACTTAGTTAACTTGAGGGATGTTAATTTAAGTGGGAGTTCATTAGTAATTTGATTAATTGAACTTAATTTATCATGAACTTAGTCTTGATAGTTTCTTTGCATATCTATGTTGTAGATAAATGGCCCGTGCTACTGTTTCGTTGAATTTTAATGCGTTCCTAGAGAAAGCTAAGTTGAAAGATGATGGTAGCAACTACACGGACTGGGTCCGTAACTTGAGGATTATCCTCATTGCTGCACAGAAGAATTATGTCCTTGATGCACCGCTAGGTAATGGATCTGCTGCAGGAGCTGCTGCAGACGTTGTGAATGCCTGGCAGGCTCGATCTGATGACTACTCGATAGTTCAGTGTGCCATGCTCTACGGCTTAGAACCGGGACTACAAAAGCGTTTTGAACGCCACGGAGCATATGAGATGTTCCAAGAGATGAAATTGATATTTCAAGCTAATGCCCGGGTTGAGAGATATGAAGTCTCCAACAAGTTCTTTAGCTGTAAGATGGAGAAGAACAGTTCTGTCAGTGAACACATACTCAGAATGTCTGGGTACCACAACCACTTGACTCAGCTGGGAATTGATCTTCCAGTTGAGAGTGTTATTGACAGAGTTCTTCAGTCACTGCCACCAAGCTATAAAGGCTTCGTGATGAACTATAATATGCAAGGGATGGAGAAGACAATTCCCGAGCTCTTCGCGATGCTGAAATCAACGGAGGTAGAAATCAAGAAGGAGCATCAAGTGTTGATGGTTAACAAGACCACTAGTTTTAAGAAAAAGGGCAAGGGAAAGAAGGGGAACTTCAAGAAGAACGGCAAGCAAGTTGCCGCTCCCACGAAGAAACCCAAAGCTGGACCCAGGCCTGAAACAGAGTGCTTCTACTGCAAAGGGACTGGTCACTGGAAGCGGAACTGTCCCAAGTATTTGGCGGATAAGAAGGATGGCAAAGTGAGCAAAGGTATATTTGATATACATGTTATTGATGTGTTCCTCACTAATGCTCGCAGTAGCGCCTAGGTATTTGATACTGGTTCGCTTGCTCATATTTGTAACTCGAAACAGGAGCTACGGAATAAGCGAAGATTGGCTAAGGACGAGGTGACGATGCGCATCGGGAATGGTTCCAAGGTTGATGTGATCGCCGTCGGCACGCTACCTCTACATCTACCTTTGGGATTAGTTTTAGACCTCAATAATTGTTATTTGGTGCCAGCGTTGAGCATGAACATTATATCTGGATCTTGTTTATTGTGAGACAGTTATTCATTTAAGTCAGAGAATAATGGTTGTTCTATTTATATGAGTAACATCTTTTATGGTCACGCACCTTTTGTGAATGGTCTATTCTTGTTGAATCTCGATGGTAGTGATACACATATTCATAATATTGATGCCAAAAGATGCAAAGTTGATAATGATAGTGCAACATACTTGTGGCACTGCCGTTTAGGTCATATTGGTGTAAAGCGCATGAAGAAACTCCATGCGGATGACCTTTTGGAATCTCTTGATTATGAATCATTTGATACTTGCGAACCATGCCTCATGGGCAAGATGACTAAAACTCCGTTCTCCGGAACAATGGAGCGAGCTACTGATTTGTTGGAAATAATACATACCGATGTATGCGGTCCGATGAATGTTGAAGCACGCGGCGGGTATCGTTCTTTTCTAACCTTCACAGATGATTTGAGTAGATATGGGTATATCTACTTGATGAAACACAAGTCTGAAACATTTGAAAAGTTCAAAGAATTTCAGAGTGAAGTAGAGAATCATCGTAACAAGAAAATAAAGTTTCTACGATCTGATCGCGGAGGCGAATATTTGAGTTACGAGTTTGGCCTTCATTTAAGAAAATGTGGAATTGTTTCACAACTCACGCCACCTGGAACACCACAGCGTAATGGTGTGTCCGAACGTCGTAACCGTACTTTATTGGATATGGTGCGTTCTATGATGTCTCTTACCGATTTGCCACTATCGTTTTGGGGTTATGCATTAGAGACAACTGCATTCACGTTAAATAGGGCACCGTCTAAATCCGTTGAGACGACATCGTATGAACTATGGTTTAGCAAGAAACCTAAGCTGTCGTTTCTTAAAGTTTGGGGATGCGATGCTTATGTGAAAAAGCTTCAACCTGATAAGCTCGAACCCAAAGCGGAGAAGTGCGACTTCATAGGATACCCTAAAGAAACAATTGGGTACACCTTCTACCACAGATCCGAAGGCAAGGTCTTTGTTGCCAAGAATGGGTCCTTTCTAGAGAAGGAGTTTCTCTCGAAAGAAGTGAGTGGGAGGAAAGTAGAACTTGATGAGGTAATTGTACCTTCTCTCGAATTGGAAAGTAGCTCATCAGAGAAAACCGTTCCTGTGATGCCTACACCAATAAGAGAGGAAGATAATGATAAAGATCATGAAACTTCAGATCAAGTTACTACTGAACTTCATAGGTCGACCAGAGTGGTATGGTAATCCTGTTCTGGAAGTTATGTTGTTAGACAACGGCGAACCTACGAACTATGAAGAAGCTATGATAAGCCCGGATTCCGACAAATGGCTTGAGGCCATGAAATCTGAGATAGGATCCATGTATGAGAACAAAGTGTGGACTTTGGTGGACTTGCCCGATGATCGGCAAGCCATTGAGAATAAATGGATTTTTAAGAGGAAGACGGATGCTGATGGTAATATCACTGTCTACAAAGCTCGACCGGTCGCGAAAGGTTTTTGACAAGTTCATGGGGTTGACTACGATGAGACTTTCTCACCCGTAGCGATGCTTAAGTCTGTCTGAATCATGTTAGCAATTGCCGCATTTTATGATTATGAAATCTGGCAAATGGATGTCAAAACTGCATTCCTTAATGGTTTTCTCAAAGAAGAGTTGTATATGATGCAACCAGAAGGTTTTGTCGATCCTAAGGGTGCTAACAAAGTGTGCAAGCTCCAGCGATCCATCTATGGACTGGTGCAAGCATCTCGGAGTTGGATTATACGCTTTGATGAGGTGATCAAAGCATATGGTTTTGTACAGACTTACGGTGAAGCCTGTATTTACAAGAAAGTGACTGGGAGCTCTGTAGCATGTCTAATATTAGATGTGGATGACATATTGTTGATTGGAAATGATATAGAATTTCTAGATGGCATAAAGGGATACTTGAATAAGAATTTTTCAATGAAAGACCTCGGTGAAGCTGCTTATATATTGGGCATCAAGATCTATAGGGATAGATCAAGACGCTTGATAGGACTTTCACAAAGCACATACCTTGACAAAGTTTTGAAGAAGTTCAAAATGGATCAGTCAAAGAAAGGGTTCTTGCCTGTCTTACAAGGTGTGAAGTTGAGTCAGACTCAATGCCCGACCATGGCAGAAGATATAGAGAAAATGAAAGTCATTCCCTATGCCTCAGCCATAGGTTCTATTATGTATGCCATGCTGTGTACCAGACCTGATGTGTGCCTTGCCATAAGTTTGGCAGGGAGGTACCAGAGTAATCCAGGAGTGGATCACTGGACAACGGTCAAGAATATCCTGAAGTACCTGAAAAGGACCAAGGACATGTTTCTCGTTTATGGAGGTGACGAAGAGCTCGTCGTAAAGGGTTACGTCGATGCAAGCTTCGACACTGATCCGGATGACTCTAAGTCACAAACCGGATACGTATTTATATTAAATGGTGGAGCTGTCAGTTGGTGCAGTTCCAAGCAGAGCGTCGTGGCGGGATCTACGTGTGAAGCGGAATACATAGCTGCTTCAGAAGCAGCACATGAAGGAGTCTGGATGAAGGAGTTCATATCCGATCTAGGTGTAATACTTAGTGCATCGGGTCCAATGACAATCTTTTGTGACAACATTGGAGCAATTGCCATTGCCAAGGAGCCCAGGTTTCACAAAAAGACCAAACACATCAAGAGACGCTTCAACTCCATTCGTGAATATATCAAGGATGGAGACATAGAAATTTGTAAAGTACACACGGATCTGAATGTGGCAGGCCCGTTGACTAAGCCTCTTCCACGAGCAAAACATGATCAGCACCAAGACTCCATGGGTGTTAGATTCATTACTATGTAATCTAGATTATTGACTCTAGTGCAAGTGGAAGACTGATCGAAATATGCCCTAGAGGCAATAATAAAGTTGTTATTATTTTATATTTCCTTGTTCATGATAAAGGTTTATTATTCATGCTAGAATTGTATTGATCGGAAACTTAAATACATGTGTGAATACATAAACAAATACCGTGTCCCTAGTGAGCCTCTACTAGACTAGCTCGTTGATCAAAGATGGTGAAGGTTTCCTAACCATAGACATGAGTTGTCATTTGATAACGGGATCACATCATTAGGAGAATGACGTGATGGACAAGACCCATCCGTTAGCTTAGCATATGATCGTTTTGTTTATTGCTACTGCTTTCTTGAATGTCAAATACATGTTCCTCAGACCATGAGATCATGCAACTCCCGGATACCGGAGGAATACCTTGTGTGCTATCAAACGTCACAACGTAATTGGGTGATCATAAATATGCTCTACAGGTATCTCAGAAGGTGTCCGTTGCGTTGGCATGGATCGAGACTGGGATTTGTCACTCCGTGTTTCGGAGAGGTATCTCTGGGCCCTCTCGGTAATGCACATCATAAGAAGCTTGCAAGCAAAGTGACTAAGGAGTTAGTTACGGGATGATGTATTATGGAATGAGTAAAGAGACTTGCCGGTAACGAGATTGAACTAGGTATGGAGATACCGACGATCGAATCTCGGGCAAGTAACATACCGACGGACAAAGGGAATTACGTATGTTGTTATTGCGGTTCGACCGATAAGATCTTCGTGGAATATGTAGGAACCAATATGAGCATCTAGGTTCCTCTATTGGTTATTGACCGGAGAGGCATCTCAGTCATGTCTACATCATTCCCGAACCCGTAGGGTCCGCACGCTAAACGTTCGTTGACGATATAGTGTTATATGAGTTATGTGAATTGGTAACCGAATATTGTTCGGAGTCCCGGATGAGATCCCGGACGTCACGAGGATTCTCGGAATGGTCGAGAGGTAAAGATTTATATATGGGAAGTCATATTTTGGGTTCCGGAAAAAGGTGCAGTTTTTTTCGGTATTGTACCGGGAAGCTTCCAGAAGGTTCCGGAGGATTCCGGAGGGGTTCGGAAGTCCACAAGTGGGTCCACCACGTCCCAAGGGCTGGCATGGGCTAAGGGGAGGCGCCCTGGCCTTATTGGGCCAGGCGCACCAAGTCCTCAAAAGCCCACGCAGCTAGGGAAGGAAAAAGGGAGAGTCCTAGTAGGAATAGGATTGGACTTTGGAGTCCAAGTCCACGTGTGTACTATTCACTGTTACTGTTCACGTGGCACTATTCCTTCTACTCCAATCCCCTACACATATATAAATAGAGGAGAGGGGGCGCCCCAAAGGAGATACACAACATTGTCTTAGCCGTGTGCGGCGCCCCCCTCCACAGTTCCGTCCCTCGGTCATATTTTCGTAGTGCTTGGGCGAAGCCCTGCGGAGATAGCATCACCATCACCGTCACCACGCCGTCGTGCTGCTAGAACTCATCCACTACCTCGCCGTCTTGCTGGATCAAGAAGTCGAGGACGTCACCGAGCTGAACGTGTGCTGAATGCGGAGGTGCCGTACGTTCGGTACTTGATCGGTTGGATCGCGAAGAAGTTTGACTACATCAACCGCGTTGTCTAACGCTTCCGCTTACGGTCTACGAGGGTACATAGACACACTCCCCCTTCTCGTTGCTATGCATCTCCATGGATAGATCTTGCGTGTGAGTAGAATTTTTTTGTTTTCCATGCAACGTTCCCCAACAGTGGTATCAGAGCCAGGTCTATGCGTAGATGATATGCACGAGTAGAACACAAAGAGTTGTGGGCGGTGATCGTCATACTGCTTACCACCAACGTCTTATTTTGATTCGGCGGTATTGTAAGATGAAGCAGCCCGGACCAACCTTACATGTCCACGTACATGAGACCGGTTCCACCGATAGACATGCAACTTGTTTTGCATAAAGGTGGCTGGCGGGTGTCTGTTTCTCCTACTTTAGTTGAATCGAATTTGACTGCGGCCAGTCCTTGTTGAAGGTTAAAACAGCAAACTTGATAAATCACCGTTGTGGTTTTGTGCCGTAGGTAAGAACGGTTCTTGCTAGAAGCCCGTAGCAGCCACGTAAAACTTGCAACAACAAAGTAGAGGACGTCTAACTTGTTTTTGCAGGGTATGCTGTGATGTGATATGGTCAAGACATGATGTGATATACGTTATTGTATGAGATGATCATGTTTTGTACTTTATCGGCAACCGGCAGGAGCCTTATGGTTGTCTCTTTATTGTATGAAATGCAAGCGCCATGTAATTGCTTTACTTTATCGCTATGCGTTAGCAATAGTTGTAGAAGCAATAGTTGGCGAGACGACCACGACGCAACGATGGAGATCAAGGTGTCGAGCCGGTGACGATGGAGATCATGACGATGCTTTGGAGATGGAGATCAAAAGCACAAGATGATGGCCATATCATGTCACATATTTTGATTGCATGTGATGTTTATCCTTTATGCATCTTATTTTGCTTAGAACGACGGTAGCATTATAAGATGATCCCTTCACTAAATTTCAAGATAAAAGTGTTCTCCCCGAGTATGCACCGTTGCTAAAGTTCATCGTTTCGAAGCACCTCGTGATGATCGGGTGTGATAGATTCTACGTTCACATACAACGGGTGTAAGCCAGTTTTACACAAGCAGAATACTTGGGTTAAACATGACGAGCCTAGCATGTACAGACATGGTCTCGGAACACTGGAGACCGAAAGGTCGAACATGAGTCATATAGTAGATATGATCAACATGGAGATGTTCACCATTGATGACTATCCCATCTCACGTGATGATCGGACATGGGCTAGTTGATTTGGATCATGTATCACTTAGTTAACTTGAGGGATGTTAATTTAAGTGGGAGTTCATTAGTAATTTGATTAATTGAACTTAATTTATCATGAACTTAGTCTTGATAGTTTCTTTGCATATCTATATTGTAGATAAATGGCCCGTGCTACTGTTTCATTGAATTTTAATGCGTTCCTAGAGAAAGCTAAGTTGAAAGATGATGGTAGCAACTACACGGACTGGGTCCGTAACTTGAGGATTATCCTCATTGCTGCACAGAAGAATTATGTCCTTGATGCACCGCTAGGTAATGGACCTGCTGCAGGAGCTGCTGCAGACGTTGTGAACGCCTGGCAGGCTCGATCTGATGACTACTCGATAGTTCAGTGTGCCATGCTCTACGGCTTAGAACCGGGACTGCAAAAGCATTTTGAACGCCACGGAGCATATGAGATGTTCCAAGAGCTGAAATTGATATTTCAAGCTAATGCCCGGGTTGAGAGATATGAAGTCTCCAACAAGTTCTTTAGCTGTAAGATGGAGAAGAACAGTTCTGTCAGTGAACACATACTCAGAATGTCTGGGTACCACAACCACTTGACTCAGCTGGGAATTGATCTTCCAGTTGAGAGTGTTATTGACAGAGTTCTTCAGTCACTGCCACCAAGCTATAAAGGCTTCGTGATGAACTATAATATGCAAGGGATGGAGAAGACAATTCCCGAGCTCTTCGCGATGCTGAAATCAACGGAGGTAGAAATCAAGAAGGAGCATCAAGTGTTGATGGTTAACAAGACCACTAGTTTCAAGAAAAAGGGCAAGGGAAAGAAGGGGAACTTCAAGAAGAACGGCAAGCAAGTTGCCGCTCCCACGAAGAAACCCAAAGCTGGACCCAGGCCTGAAACAGAGTGCTTCTACTGCAAAGGGACTGGTCACTGGAAGCGGAACTGTCCCAAGTATTTGGCGGATAAGAAGGATGGCAAAGTGAGCAAAGGTATATTTGATATACATGTTATTGATGTGTTCCTCACTAATGCTCGCAGTAGCGCCTAGGTATTTGATACTGGTTCGCTTGCTCATATTTGTAACTCGAAGCAGGAGCTACAGAATAAGCGAAGATTGGCTAAGGACGCGGTGACGATGCGCGTCGGGAATGGTTCCAAGGTTGATGTGATCGCCGTCGGCACGCTACCTCTACATCTACCTTCGGGATTAGTTTTAGACCTCAATAATTGTTATTTGGTGCCAGCGTTGAGCATGAACATTATATCTGGATCTTGTTTATTGCGAGACAGTTATTCATTGAAGTCAGAGAATAATGGTTGCGTCTCAGTCATGTCTACATCATTCCCGAACTCGTAGGGTCCGCACGCTAAACGTTCGTTGACGATATAGTGTTATATGAGTTATGTGAATTAGTAACCGAATATTGTTCGGAGTCCCGGATGAGATCCCGGACGTCACGAGGAGTCTCGGAATGGTCGAGAGATAAAGATTTATATATGGGAAGTCATATTTTGGGTTCCGGAAAAAGGTGCAGTTTTTTTCGGTATTGTACCGGGAAGCTTCCAGAAGGTTCCGGAGGATTCCGGAGGGGTCCGGAAGTCCACAAGTGGGTCCACCACGTCCCAAGGGCTGGCATGGGCTAAGGGGAGGCGCCCTGGCCTTATTGGGCCAGGCGCACCAAGTCCTCAAAAGCCCACGCAGCTAGGGAAGGAAAAAGGGAGAGTCCTAGTAAGAATAGGATTGGACTTTGGAGTCCAAGTCCACGTGTGTACTATTCATAGTTACTATTCATGTGGCACTATTCCTTCTACTCCAAGCCCCTACACATATATAAATAGAGGAGACGGGGCGCGCCAAAGGAGATACACAACATTGTCTTAGCCGTGTGCGGCGCCGCCCTCCACAGTTCTGTCCCTCGGTCATATTTTCACAGTGCTTGGGCGAAGCCCTGCGGAGATAACATCACCATCACCGTCACCACGCCGTCGTGCTGCCGGAACTCATCCACTACCTCACCGTCTTGCTGGATCAAGAAGTCGAGGACGTCACCGAGCTGAACGTGTGCTGAATGCGGAGGTGCCGTACGTTCGGTACTCGGTTGGTTGGATCGTGAAGTTGTTCGGCGACATCAACCGCGTTGTTCTAACGCTTCTGCTTATGGTCTACGAGGGTACGTAGTCACACTCCCCCTCTTGTAGCTATGCATCTCCATGGATAGATCTTACGTGTGCGTAGAATTTTTTTTGTTTTCCATGCAACGTTCCCCAACACAACCTAGCAGGAGTTTAATTACTTTACAAGTCTTAGCTGTAAGTGACAACCATCTGAACCCTTGTTTGAAACCGGCAAATAAACCAGTAGCCACCAGACGGTCTATACAACTCAGATCTGGGACGTTACCGGAATAACTCAACCCCGGCTCAAGACGGCTGAAAAGTAACTCAGAGCATGAGACGGTGTTGATAAAAAAAGTATAGCAGTTCCCTAAGATGGCTGAAGATCAGCTCAGAGCATAGGGTCACCGCTATAGAGAGAAATTCAACAGCTGCCCGAGACGGCCGAAAAGCAGCTCAGAACATGGGCCGGTTGTTGAGAAGAGAAATATAAAGTCGGCATCCACCCCGGACGGCCGAAAGCAGCTCAGAACACAGGCGTGGTGCCGTCATCAAAGAAAGGCAAGCAAGGGTTCATTAGCGTCACACACAGCTCACTACTACGCATACAAGCATAAGCATATTAATTTAAACACGCAAGAATAACACAGAGCAATGCTTTAGGGCATATATCAGATGGTCGGCTTGCCTGGGGGTGAAGGAATACTCCGGGAAGATGTGCGATCATCTTGCGGAAAAGTTGCCGGAAAAGATTCTCTCTCGGAGGTGCTGAATAAGGGTAGGGGCAAAATGGTCATTTTCACAGTGTGGAAACATTATGAAAATGATACCATCGGAACGGGCTCGACGAACTGAAGACGTGGGCTTTGGAATCACCTCGATCGGGGTCACGGTTGAGAAGAAACGGCCGTTCGTTGTTTAGGCGGAGAAATAAACATAAACTGTCCATTTCTAGCCTTAACGGACGAACGTCCGCTAAATAACTACTTCGGCCGGCGGGCTGGGCTGGAAGCGTATTTCTGCAAATACGTCTTCCGAAGAGGGAAACGCATTTCTTCCCGAGGCCGCGGCGGAGTACGCTTTGATTTAAATGAAAACGTACTTAACCGAGTACGCTTCCACTTAGGCTTGCGCGGCCCCGCGTTGACTTTGGCTCTTCGGCTGACGGGTGGGCCAGGGCCCTCCTGGTCAGAGTCATCGTCTTCCTTTTCGCGCTCTCGCGCACGGCCGAGGCAGAGGCTGGCCCCGACGAGGATTCCGACCGGCACCGGCCACCGTTTTCGTCGGTTCTCCTACCCACGTGCTCAGCGCGTCGAGCCGCACCCATCCAGTGGTGGCACGGACCTCGGGAAGGGCAGGCTTGAGCGCACGTTCGGCTGCGGCGGACGGCGGCTCGGCTGGTACTCGGGCCAAGGCCATAGCCTGCCCCGGGGAAGAATGGAGGTGGGAAGGACTTGAGGGTGGTGGAGATGCTCGGCTACGGTGGATAGGTGGAGAGGAGGGTGGCTGCGGAGCTCGAATTCGAGCGGAGACCGCGGGCGGCAATGGCGGCCGTGGATGTAGGCCGAGGCGCGGGAGCTCGATTCCTCGAGCTGGGGGCGGGCTAGAGAGATGAGGAGGAGGTGTGGGTGCTCGTAGGGCTCTGGAGAGGGCTATTTATAGCCAGGCGACGGCGAGGATAAGCTCAGCCGCAGTGGCATCCTTAGCCGATTACTAGAGCTTGCGGGTGGCGTGGCTGGCTGGTTGCTGGCGTCGCGGTGCGGCTGACCTGACGAGAGGTAGAGGGACGGGACTGTTCGGGAGGGAAGAAGCCAATGGAGAGGAAGACGACGGCAGATCACGGGGCGGACAGAACCTTGGCGGCGATCGCCGTGGCGTGCAGAGGAAGAAAGAGGAGGGGAGAAGCTGCGGGAGAGGGGCAGGTGGACGCCGCGGAGCCGTTTGACACGCTCGGACAAGCCGATGTTGCTCGAGCTGTCCTGCCCGACGCGACGACCGTGTGGTGCACTGATTTGGCCTGTCACTCACGCGGTCACCACGCGGACCACGTGCTATGGCCTCCCTCTGCCTGTCACACCTTGTCAAACACGGTAGGCACTGGTCAAATAGGTAAGCTATGACATTGGATGGATCAGGAAAGCTCCAGAGTAATCGAGGTGTTCCAGAATAGTTTCTGGTCAGAATTTTGGAGGGGTTACTGAGGTGAAATGGAGAAGGGATTGAAGCTGAGGCTTTGTCATAATGAGATGTGGTAGGAAGGAGTAGGTGCTGGTAAAATTTCAAGTCATTTGGACAAGTTTTGCATATACTTCCTTTGCAATGCAAATTCTGGTCTAGAAACTTGACTTTGAAGCTGCACTCATCTGGCTTGATTAAATGAACTGGATTTTGGTGTAGGATGATGATTTGTAAATATGGAGGTACTGGGAAAATTTCAGCTCATTTGGAAATGCCAAAGTGGTACTTCCTTCACAGAGCTTGAATTTGGACAGAAACTAGATGGAATTTTTGGGAGAAATTGGCTAGATAAAATGATGTGAATTTTTGCATACTCACATCATATAGGGAATATGAGGTCCTGGATTAATTTGAGAATTTTTGAAGCAATATAAAATATAGTTGATTCACAACCTCAAAATAAATCCAGAAACAAGAATTGGATGATGTGCTCAACATTTGAACTATGGAACTTCGGTTCTTGATGGAAATGGTGAAGATATGGATAGGAGAAGCTCCACAAATTATTTGGGATTTTTCCTGGCTACCAAAATAGTAGCTCCTTTGGAAAGTGCCCAAATTGCAATATTGGCTTTAAATAGGAAAAGGCAATTTCCCTTATTTAATCATGGCCAATCTTTTTATTGGAGCTCAATATGATCACAAAGAATATCTCCACAAGTTTTCATGAACTTTGGAGATGGATAGATATTTTCCTGGATTTAATTCTTTTAACTGGCAGAAAAAGGAATTAATTTTAAATGAAAAATATTGCAAATGACTTGGCAATATTTTTACATATCCAGGGTTTAAAAAGATAGGATGATCACTGGGAGAAATTTGGGAGGCAAAAGATCAAGGGAAATTGGGGTTCCTTTGTAACGGAAGAATTAGGGTTTCCCTTCCGGTAGACCGGAGAGTAGGGTTTCGGTGGCAAGATCCTGAGAAAACATCTGGGATAGCAAGGTTGGGTTGGAGAGAGTCTCTGGTTGGATAGGAAAGGCGAAGCTAAATGACCATCTTCATATACCCAAGAGCGAGAGAAAATCGGACAACATCGGAAAAAAGACGGGAGTCAAATCCCGCGAAGGAAAAAAAACAAAGAGCGAAAACCAGGGTGTCACAAACCTACCCCCCTTAAGAAAATCTCGTCCTCGAGATTTCCGGGCTTACCTCCCGGCTAAGGGGACTTACCTGCGTGCGACTTGGATCCATCAGCTGTCTTGTCTTCGTCGGTTCACTGACCCTTTTAACTGCCTCTTTTGATGGCTCAAGTGTTGTCTTCTCAAATGGTTGTATTGAATCCTTCTCTTTCCTGTCAGGCAAACCCTTTGTGCTGGTAGTTTGTTGGCTGGGGTTGGTGGGTAGTTCCGAGTATCGACAAATAGTCTGGTTTCCATGGCCTTTGACTAGCTGCTTCGGGTTTTATTGCGATACTTCCTACACTGACTGCCAAGGGCGAGACATTCTTTCTGAGTACCGAGCTCACGTGCTCGTATGGCCTCGAGTGACTAGGAGTGGCTCTCTTTTGCCTTGTCAGAATGCTCAATCTGGCTGTGGGTCCTATACGGATGCTTTCTTCCGGTCTCTCGCATTCTGACTTCGTTCTCAGGTGATTCCCAACTGAAAGGTCGGGCATGATCACAAAGTAATCATGGACGGTAATCTATGAGGTGGCTCTGCTATATATAGCCTCTGAGCTGACATAGTATGGCTATCATCCGGTGTATCTTTCGGAGCATCGCCTCTTATCTTGGTTGATGGCCCACATTTATGATGAGTATGACATGCTAGCTGCATTGTCGTGGCCGCATATGCAAGAGTCTGACAAGAATTAGTAATATTACCTTGTCTGTGAAGCCTTATTTTATTGACCATCGCGGAGATTGTTTGTTCAAGACTTCCTGGTTCTTGAGGGCTCCTTTTGGGGAACTTGTCATGACCTGCCATCATGGCTCCTTGGTCATATCCCAGCTTGTTGGGCTTGTATTCACAATTTACTCTTGCATATCTCGTAGGGGCTGCTATGTACATATCCTTCCTTGAAATGTGGGGCCAATGTTTTCCTGAACACGGTCATTCCCGTGTACGAGTGGCTCGCATGAACTGATCCACTGGACTGCATGCTCACAACATATGCAAAGGTAGAACAATTCCTTTCATACCCACTGAGTTCTGAGGCGGACATGTGTCTGAACTAGTTCGGGCTTCTGACAAGACTGTCGTGGGCACGATGGCGTGCTGAAGAAGGCTGAATTCCTTACGCTTGAAGCTTCTGCCAAAGTAGCGTACCGAAGAAGGCTGGGTATCATACCCCAGAAGTTTCCCCTCAGGTTGCTTACTGGGGAAGGTCAGGTGCCATATGCCGGAAGCTTTCTGCGGTAGCATGCTGAGGAAGATTGGAGTGCCGTACTCCAGAAGATTTTTCCACCAGTGGCGTAGCAAGGAAGATTGGGAGTCTTGTGTCATAAGCTCCTTCCGATAGCTTACGGAGGAAGGCTGGGTTCCTTGTACCAAAAGCCTTGCACTATGATATGCAGTCGGGCCTGTGGCCGGTTCTGGCTTCCTTCCGAAGTATCCGAAATTTGCCCATAGTGGAGCCAAAACTTGATATAGTCCATATCTCGACTAAAGATATTTTGTTGGTCATGCACACCGCTTGTCCTTCTGCTGGTGTGATCATTGTTGCTGTAAAGGTTACACAACTAATACAGACTTCATGTTGGTAATTAATTCGGAACACCCTTTGCATTCAAACCAAGTGTTGCCGGTAGTGAGCAGTTGACGGATAATTCCCTTTGGTTCAGCTGAGCTTCCAGGTAGGTGAAATTCTCATTGATTCTGGGCAGCCGTGAACTTATCCATATTTCTCGCAAACCTTGTTCATCATGCCCAGAAAATTATGTATGTGCACCGATAAATTCCAAAATATGCTTTGAATTTGTATCAACATACCAGAGTTTTGTTGTTGTTCTTGGCACCTTCACATTCTCGAAATATGTCTTCTGTGGGTAATAAATGATTCTTGAGTCCATTGAGACAAGACTCAAGGTTCATCCCGCTGACTGAAACAATCCTTGTATCGAGGATGGAATATTTTGTCCCTTCTGATGTCCATTGCTGACAACTCATCTGATTACTTCTCAAATGTGATCTATTCTGAGGCAAACTCCCTCGGGTATACTCTGGCCTTGTCGGTTGCACTCAAATTCTGCTTCTGACCCATCCTTCATTCTTGACAGATCCGGTGCTGATATTCTGAATACCGGGCAGTTGGCTTGGCTTGACTCTTACTGAATTTGGATTATTGGGTATTATCCAAGTTGTATGCTGGTCTTCTTGACAGCACTTGCGGATGGATCCAGTCGGAACAAGAGAACGGAAACGAGAAAAGAGGCACGAACCGCGAAAAACCAAAAAGCAAATAAAGCTCAAATTTTGCGGACCTTACACATGTGGCCGAAGATTCACTAGTATAACTATTATAGCGCACTCGATGCACCTCTAAGGATTTAGAAGCAAAACCACACAATGCTCCTGGTAGCAATTGGTGTCAAGCTCCTACTACTTCCTTAGGGAACATCAAACTCGACGCACAACCATAGCCGAAGTGGCTTAGTCAACGATCCTAGGGTTGTTGGGAAAAGATGGAATTTATAGGCGTTTCCCAAAGGAAACTAGATTTGAGGAGAGAAATGCCATGGTTAGCAAGCAAGGTAGGGATATCTGGTTTGCCTAGGGGTTAAGGGCTCACGGGTCATTGCCTGGTGCGAACATCTCACACCGGAGGCAAAGGCCACGATAGTTGGGGTCTGATGGAGCCAACAATCCTATGGGGATGCCTTATGATCAATAGTAGCCATGCCTGTTTGGCAAAGATGGCTGAAATCCATCTGGGCTTTCTACTAATCAAGAGGCAATGAAATCTGGCTAGGGTAACCTACAGTCAGCCTGGCTCTGATACCATCCGTTGTGGCGCCCCGCTTGATTACCACTGTAGCCAGACGGTCGCCGCACACGCCAGCCCAGGAAATCACACTGGCGCGTGCCTTTACAACAAGTATCATGAACACAAGCTTTTCTATTAATGGATATATCAGTCTTACATGGGATATTACAAGGGTGATGGCAGCGGAAAAGCTCTATCTAAGGCAGCATGGTCCTGTTGCGGCTCCAATCCACAGGGATCTGACTGGGCTTACTCTTCTAGCCAGCGAACACTCCGGCTCCTTGCTAGCGAACGTCGAATCCTTAGGTGAACCTGGCCACATTGAAGGCCGCTGAGTACTTTTGAATGTACTCGCAAGCAAACCAAACCAACATATACACCAAGCAATGCAATCCATGGCATTCAAGCATGCACTTGTTATCTTAACAGTATTAACTATCGTGTTATGATAGGATTATCTAACAAGATTAAATATCTAGCAGCATTAATCATCATATCATTACCGGATTAACTAGCATCATTACTACTGATCATGTCCTAACAGAATTATCTAGCATGATAACTACTAGAGTAAGGTAAAGCATAACAAGTAAACAATCCATACTCCGAATATTCTCCTGATCCAAATCCGATCCAAATCTTGTGGTCATCCGACCCTTTAGCTCATAGCCATCGCATGGCTAACTTTCATACCTCTGACATCATCTGATGACCATGCATCCTTACTGCAAGTCTGACAAACCTTACCAATTCTCTGGTTTAGTCTTAGCAATAACATTATATAGTTTGTTCCTCCAGATTCAACACAGACCAAATAGGGGCCTACACGAACTGTCCATGACCGAGGACGCGGCTATTCGAATAGAATTGCACTCTGCAGAGGTTGCGCACTTTACCCACACCATGGAGCCACCGGCCTCGTACTTAGTACATGTTCCCATTCGGGTGGACCGGTGCTGCTCCAACGAAACTGGCCTAACCCGTGACTCCTCTACCGTACCACCGACAATCATACCCTCCCAGGGTCATGTCCTGGGTGGCCCCTGTGTCACCCCATGACACCTGCCACCGTTGTGGCCAAACAAACTGTCCCAAACGGGGACCGCGCACAAAAACTCAACTGGGCTCACAAGGTTATCGTCGCCTACCGGGCCAGGGTAGCGCGCACGCATAACCTTCCCTCTTTGGTGGTACCGGTAAAAGAGCACGAGGTTAGACCAAGTCAAGGCCGTCCCATACCGGCAATTGTGGCTGCACGAATAAGTCCGGATAGGTGGCACTATGACTCGATCCGGCCGACGAAGGAGGTTGTCATTATTAAGTCACATTTCTTAATCATTGCGATAACCACAATAATGCACGATGAAAACATAACAACCTATCTCCATATTGTTACATACGAGTCACTAGTGCAATAACAAGACGAGCATTAACGAGTAATGTAAATAGCAAGTTTAACCTAGCAGGAGTTTAATTACTTTACAAGTCTTAGCTGTAAGTGACAACCATCTGAACCCTTGTATGAAACCGGCAAATAAACCAGTAGCCACCAGAACGGTCTTTACAACTCAGATCTGGGACGTTACCGGAATAACTCAACCCCGGCTCAAGACGGCTGAAAAGCAGCTCAGAGCATGAGACGGTGTTGATAAAAAAAGTATAGCGGTTCCCTAAGACTGCCGAAAAGCAGCTCAGAACACGGGCCGGTTGTTGAGAAGAGAAATATAAAGTCGGTATCCACCCCGGACGGCCGAAAGAAGCTCAGAACACAGGCGTGGTGCCGTCATCAAAGAAAGGCAAGCAAGGGTTCATTAGCGTCACACACAGCTCACTACTACACATACAAGCATAAGCATATTAATTTAAACACGCAAGAATAACACAGAGCAATGCTTTAGGGCATATATCAGATGGTCGGCTTGCCTGGGGGTGAAGGAATACTCCGGGAAGACGTGCGATCATCTTGCGGAAAAGTTGCCGGAAAAGATTCTCTCTCGGAGGTGCTGAATAAGGGTAGGGGCAAAATGGTCATTTTCACAGTGTGGAAACATTATGAAAATGATACCACTGGAACGGGCTCGACGAACTGAAGACGTGGGCTTTGGAATCACCTCGATCGGAGTTACGGTTGAGAAGAAACGGCCGTTCGTTGTTTAGGCGGAGAAATAAACAGAAACTATCCATTTCTAGCCTTAACGGACGAACGTCCGCTAAATAACTACTTCGGCCGGCGGGCTGGGCTGGAAGCATATTTCTGAGAATACGTCTTCCGAAGAGGGAAACGCATTTCTTCCCGAGGCCGCGGCGGAGTACGCTTTGATTTAAATGAAAACGTACTTCACCGAGTACGCTTCTACTTAGGCTTGCGTGGGCCCGCGTTGACTTTGGCTCTTCGGCTGACGGGTGGGCCAGGGCCCTCCTGGCCAGAGTCATCGTCTTCCTCTTCGCGCTCTCGCGCACGACTGAGGCAGGGGCTGGCCCCGACGAGGATTCCGGCCGGCACCGGCCAACGTTTTCGTCGGTCCGCCTACCCACGTGCTCAGCGCGTCGAGCCGCACCCATCCAGTGGTGGCACGGACCTCGGGAAGGGCGGGCTTGAGCGCACGTTCGGCCGCGGCAGACGGCGGCTCGGCCGGTGCTCGGGCCAAGGCCATAGCCTGTCCCGGGGAAGAATGGAGGTGGGGAGGACTTGAGGGTGGTGGAGATTCTCGGCTACGGTGGATAGGTGGAGAGGAGGGTGGCTGCGGAGCTCGAATTCGAGCAGAGACCGCGGGCGGCAATGGCGACCGTGGAGGTAGACCGAGGCGCGGGAGCTCGATTCCTCGAGCTGGGGGCGGGCTAGAGAGATGAGGAGGAGGTGTGGGTGCTCGTAGGGCTCTGGGAGAGGGCTATTTATAGCCAGGCGACGGCGAGGATAAGCTCAGCCGCAGTGGCATCCTTAGCCGATTACTAGAGCTCGTGGGTGGCGTGGCTGGCTGGTTGCTAGCGTCGCGGTGCGGCCGACCTGACGAGAGGCAGAGGGACGGGACAGTTCGGGAGGGAAGAAGCCAATGGAGAGGAAGACGACGGCAGATCACGGGGCGGACAGAACCTTGGCGGCGATCGCCGTGGCGTGCAGAGGAAGAAAGAGGAGGGGAGAAGCTGCGGGAGAGGGGCAGGTGGACGCGGCGGACCCGTTTGACACGCTCGGACAAGCCGATGCTGCTCGAGCTGTCCTGCCCGACGCGACGACCGCGTGGTGCACTGATTTGGCCTGTGATTTATCCAATACCAATAATAATGATTTTATTAGTACTCCGATTGCTCCTCCCGCCGCTAGTGCGGAGACTTGTGATATTAATGCGCTTTGCTAAATCTTGTTATGAAAGAACAATTTTCCGGTAGTCCTAATGAAGATGCCGCATCCCATCTTAACACTTTCGTAGAATTGTGTGATATGCAAAAGAAAAAAGATGTGGATAATGATATTGTGAAATTAAAATTATTCCCATTCTCGTTGCGGGATCATGCAAAAATTTGGTTTTCATCTTTACCACGAAATAGTATCGATTCTTGGGATAGGTGTAAAGATGCTTTTATTACTAAGTATTTTCCTCCCACAAAAATTATTTCTCTTAGAAATCAAATTATGAATTTCAAGCAACTTGATCATGAACATGTTGCCCAATCTTGGGAGAGGATGAAATTAATGATAAGAAATTGCCCTACTCATGGTTTAAATTTATGGATGATCATACAAAAAAATTATGCGGGATTGAATTTTGTTTCTAGAAATCTTTTAGATTCCGCCGCGGGTGGTACTTTTATGGAAATTACTTTGGGAGAAGCTACTAAATTGCTTGATAATATTATGGCAAATTATTCACAATGGCATATTGA
Source organism: Elymus sibiricus (assembly GCA_039707655.1). Classification (NCBI taxonomy): domain Eukaryota; kingdom Viridiplantae; phylum Streptophyta; class Magnoliopsida; order Poales; family Poaceae; genus Elymus; species Elymus sibiricus. The sequence continues at coordinate 126,858,068 of CM077666.1, read as the reverse complement.
AAGAACTCCTACTAGTAAAAAGGTGAATTCTATTGAAAAAATTAGTACCTTGAGTGATAAAGTTGATGCGCTTATGAAATTGGTTGCTAGTAAAAATACCCATATTGATACTAATGATGTGCCATTGTCCACCTTGATTGAGCAAAATAATGATCCCGTAGATGTGAATTTTGTCTCGCGAAACAATTTCAATAATAATGCTTATAGAGGTAATTTCAACGCTAGACCGTTTCCTGGAAATTCCTCTAATAATTATGGCAATCCTTATGGTAATTCTTACAATAATAATAATAGGATGCCCTTTGATCTTGAAAGTAATATTAAAGAATTTATTAATGCTCAAAAGGTTTTCAACACTACGATAGAAGAAAAATTGAGTAAAATTGATGATATGTCTAGGAGCATTGATTGAATTATTCATGATGTGGAAAATCTTAAGACTAAAATTTTGCCACCCAAAATTGATATTAGTGAATCAATTAAATCTTTATATGTCTCCATGGATGAGAGTAAGAAAATAACCGCCATGCTAAAAGCTAAACGAGAATTTTTAGAAAAAGCGATTCCTCCCGGTTTTTATCGTAGTAATGATGAGTATAGTAAAATGATTGGTGTTTCATCTATTGATTCTTTGTTTAGCAATATTAAACTTGATTAAAAGGGGACTGAAGAAGAGTCAACTTTAGGTAAAGAGCGTCCCCATAATTCGGAGGGTGAAAATCTTGATGAAAAAATTGCTAAAAGTGAGTTTGGAGAGGTAAAAACTTTAAATAGCGATGTGCCCACTCTCTTTGATTACAAAGATTTTAATTATGATAATTTTTCTTTGATTGAGTGTATTTCTTTGTTACAATCCATGTTAAATTCACCCAACGTTTATGAGCAAAACAAGGCTTTTACTAAACACATCGTAGAAGCAATGATGAAAGCGTTAGAAGAAAAGCTAGAACTAGAAGTTTCAATTCCTAGAAAATTATATGATGAATGGGAACCCACCATTAAAGTTAAAATTAAAAATTATGAGTGCAATGCTTTATGTGATTTGGGTGCTAGCGTTTCCACAATTCCAAAATCTTTATGTGATGTGCTAGGTCTCACCAATATAGATGAATGTTCTCTTAATCTGCACTTGGCGGACTCTACTATTAAAAAGCCTTTGGGTAGAATTAATGATGTTCTTATTCTTGCAAATAGGAACTATGTGCCCGTTGATTTTATTGTACTTGACATTGAATGCAATTCTTCTTGCCCCATAATACTTGGTAGACCGTTCTTACGAACCATAGGTGCCGTTATCGATATGAAAGAAGGGAATATAAAATTTCAGTTTCCATTAAAAAAGGGTATGGAGCACTTCCCTAGAAAAATAATTAAAGCACCATATGAATCAATTATGAGGGCCACTTATGGAATCAACTTAAAAGATGACAATACTTGAAACTATGCATTATGCCTAGCTAGGGGCATAAAACAATAGCGCTTGTTGGGAGGCAACCCAATGAATAAAATAAATTTTTCTGTTATTGTGTGTTTTCACAATTATTCTACTGGTATGATTGTGTTTTTTTGTTTTTAATTAGTGTTTGTGCCAAGTAAAGCCTTTAGGATGATTTGGAAGATAGTATAATTGATGCTGTTTGGAAAACAGAAAGTTTTGCGTCCAGTGCCCGATTTTGTTTCCGTACTGGAGCGTAAGAAAAATCTGAAATTTTTACACAGTATTGTTATATGAATTTCCCACGTTGTCCTAATTTTTCAGAATTTTTTGAGTTACAGAAGTATGGCTTTTAAATAGATTGCTACAGACTGTTCTGTTTTTGACAGATTCTGGTTTTGATGCACTACTTGCTTGTTTTGATGAATCTATGGATTGTATCGGGGGGTATAAGCCATGGTGAAGTTAGAGTACAGTAGGTATAATGCAAAAATAAAATATGAATTGGTTTTCAACAGTACTTAGAGTAGTGATTTATTTTGTTATACTAACGGATCTCACGAAGGTTTTGTTAGTTTTGTGTGATTGAAGTTTTCAAGTTTTGGGTGAGATCATGATGGATGAAGGAATAAGGAGTAGTAAGAGCCTAAGCTTGGGGATGCCCGAGGCACCCCAAGTTAATATTCAAGGAAGACTCAAGCGTCTAAGCTTGGGGATGCCCCGGAAGGCATCCCCTCTTTCTTCTACCAACCATCGGTAATTTTACTTGGAGCTATATTTTTATTCGTCACATGATATGTGTTTTGCTTGGAGCATCTTGTATTATACGAGTCTTTGCTTTGTTTGCTTTTTAGTTTGTCACAATCATCTTTGCTGAACACACCTATCTTGAGAGAGCCACACGTTTATCATCATTTGTTAGAATACTCTATGTGCTTCACTTAAATTTTTTGAGCTAGGCAGTTGCTCTAGTGCTTCACTTAAATCTTTTTGAGCACGGTGGTGGCTATATTTTGAAGAAATAAACTCTCATGCTTCACTTATATTATTTTGAGAGTTGATTAAAATTTTGAAGAAATGAATTCTCGTGCTTCACTTATATTATTTTGAGAATTGACGAGATTAAAATTTTGAAGAAATGAATTCTCATGCTTCACTTATATTATTTTGAGAATTGATAAGATTGAAATTTTGAAGAAATATTTGCACTCTCATTCTTCACTTAAATCTTTTTGAGAGTTGATGATAGTAACGGTAATTTGCACAAGATATGAATTTGGTCCCAAAGTGATGAATATTCAAGAGGGATATAATAAAAACTTTCATATAGACAATTGGATATGATAAGTGTGATTCCTTGCAATAGTTTTGCGATATGGAAATGATAATATGTGAGTCATGTTAGTGAGTAATTGTGATTTAGTAAGAATATTAGTGTTAAGGTTTGTGATTCCCTATGCATGCACGTTAAGTCAATAGTTATGCAAAGAAATTATATCCTACTTATGGTGCATTATTCGGTGTTAGTTATGTTCAATGCATGTTTATGACCGTTTTCATTTTTTGGTTGGTTGCTTCTCAATCTATTTGCTAGCCCTCATTTGTACTAAGCGGAAATACTGCTTGTGCATCCAAAATCCTTAAACCCAAGTTGTGCCAAATGAGTCCACTATATCTACCTATATGCGGTATTTCAATGCCGTTCCAAGTAAATTTGCGTGTGCCAACTCTAATTTTCAAAGTAATTTTTCCGTTTTGTGTGCCCGTACCGCTCATGAAGCGGCAGGGGGTGGCCAATATTTTCCATGCTAGGTGTGTTATTCTCACGATGAGTGTTTATTCACTTGTCATTGCACGAGAGAGTGGCTGGTAATAGGGATGCCCAGTCCCACAATGAAATCAAAATTAATAACAACAAAATTCCTTGGAAAGTGTTGGTATGGAGGGCACCCGTGGATACGGCTAGCCATGGATTGTGAAAGAATGGTGGAAAGGAAATAAACTTTACTTTCTGTTTGGGAACCGCCTATGATGTGTCTAGCATGGAAGATATTGGGAATTCTCGGTCGTTTTCATTGACAGGAAAAGCATGCCTCTCAAAATATTTTTATCTCTCTAATTTAAGCTTTGAGCTCTGGCACATTTGAAAAATCTCTGCTTCCCTCTCCGAAGGGCCTATCTATCTACTTTTATGCAATTTTTATTTTTACTTTGAGTCTCCATCTTCTCTTATAAAGCACCAACTAGAGAGCACTATTGTCATACTTGTGCATTGTGTGTAGGTAATATTCGAGTGTGTTTCATGAATGGATCAATGATTGAGCATAATGGGCTAGGGATAACTTTCTTTAGCGTTGATATTTTGAAAGACATGGTTGCTTGTTAGCATGCTTGAATATTTATATCTTCATGTCAAATTATAGACTATTGCTTTGAATCATTCAAGTCCAATGTCCATGCTATAAAAGAAAAGAATATGTGATGAATATGATAGGCAACTTTCCACATCAAAAATTCTGTTTTTATCATTTACCTACTCGAGGACGAGCAGGAATTAAGCTTGGGGATGCTGATACGTCTCCAACGTTTCTATAATTTTTTATTGTTCCATGCTGTTATATTATCAATCTTGGATGTTTTTATATTTATTTACAACAATTATATATCATTTTTGGAGACTAACCTATTAACTTAGTGCCCAGTGCCAGTTGTTGTTTTCTGCCCTGTTTTTGTTTTACAGAAAATCAATACCAAACGAAGTCCAAATGCCATGAAACTTTTTGGAGATTTTTTATTGGACAAGATAAACACTAGAAGCTTTGGGAGGAGGCCAGAAGCCCCAGGGGGGTGCCCACAAGGCACCAGGGCGCGCCTGGGGGGGGGGGCAGGCGAGCCCTGGTACCTCGTGGGGCCCACAGATCTCTGTTTGACCTAATTCCTCCACTATAAATTCAGAAAAAATTAGAAACACTCAGGGGAGTCCACGTAATACTTTTTCCGCCGCCGCAAGTTTCTGTTCTTGAGAGATCCCATCTGGAGGCCTTCTCCGGTACTCCGCCGGAGGGGGAATCGATCACGGAGGGGCTCTACATCAACCTTGTAGCCCTTCCGATGATGCGTGAGTAGTTTACCACAGACCTTCGGGTCCATAGTTAGTAGCTAGATGGCTTCTTCTCTCTTTTTGATCTTCAATACAATGTTCTCCTCGATGTTCTTGGAGTTCTATCCGATGTAATCACTTTTTGAGGTGTGTTTGTTGGGATCCGATGAATTGTGAGTTTATGATCAGATTATCCATGAATATATTTGAGTCTTCTCTGATCTCTTTTATGCATGATTATTATAGCTTCGTATTTCTTCTCCGATCTATTGATTTAGTTTGGCCAACTAGATTGATTTATCTTGCCATGGGAAGAGGTGCTTTGTAATGGGTTCGATCTTGCGGTGCTCAATCCCAGTGATAGAAAGGGACATGACACGTATGTATCATTGCTATTAAGGGTAAAAATATGGGGTTTATTCATACGTGAGTTTATCTTGTCTACATCATGTCAATGTTCTTAAGGCATTACTTCGTTCTTTATGGAGTTAATACACTAGATGCATGCTGGATAGCGGTCGATGTGTGGAGTAATAGTAGTAGATGCAGGCAGGAGTCGGTCTACTTATCTTGGACGTGATGCCTATATACATGATCATTGCCTTGGATATCGTCGTGATTATTTGCTTTTCTATCAATTGCCCAACAGTAATTTGTCTACCCACCGTATGCTATTTTCTTGAGAGAAGCCTCTAGTGAAAACTATGGCCCCCGGGTCTATCTAAATCATATTACTAAAACCCTAAAAATATTGCTGCCATTTTCTTTTATTTATTTTATTTTGTATTTTTGTTTCAATCTATCTATCTATCACATACAATTTAATCTTGCAATTGACCGCCGAGGGATTGACAACCCCTCGTTTGCGTTGGGTTCAAGGATTTGTTGTTTGTGTGCAGGTGCTGCTAACGAGGTGTTGCGTGATTCTCCTACTGGTTCGATAACCTTGGTTTCATAACTGAGGGAAATACTTATCTCTACTGTACTGCATCATCCCTTCCTCTTCGGGGATAATACCAACGCAAGCTACAAGTAGCAGTCCCCACTTAAATTGAAGCAATGCCGAGCCCTTCCCCAACTCTTCTCTTCACCATTCGAACCACCAGAGCGCAGCAAGCCTCCCCACCTACTCATTTCGTCTCCAAGGTGCCTGTGGCCGCGTTCCCCAAGTCTGGCCGACGGCCACGTCCACCGGAGCTCTAGCCACTGTCGACCCGGCCCCCCTCGGTGTCCGCCGGTGCCCTCGCCTCGGCCGGAGGTGGCCGGAGGCGCCGGGGCCAGCGCCGGCGCGCGTGCTTGGCCGCAGCCTCCTCTCTGTCCCGCGTCGGGAGGAAGAAGGAGACAGAGGAGAGAGAGGGAGTCAACGCTGGCCCCACTTGTAAGTGACACAGCCGGCCGGGCCCAGTGCTTAAGTGGAAACGTATTCCCCAAAATACGCTTCCCAATTCTGAAAGCGCACTTGGGCACAGGTCCTGGGTCGAATACGCTTTCTCTGTCCCGAAAGCGTATTTTCCCAAAATGAGCTTTCTGGTTATAGCCGTCGGCCGAAACCCTTACATTGTGGACGTTCACCCGTTAGCAGCAGAAAAGCACATATTTTATTCATTTTTCTGCCTAACGAATGAACGGCCGTATCTCCGCAACCGTAACTCCGATTCTGGTGATTCAAAAGCCCACGTTCTCTATTCATCGAGCCCATTCTGTTGGTGTCATTTTCATGATGATGTCACATTCTAAAAATGACCATTTTGCCCTTGCCCTCTAATCAGCTCCGCGGAGAGAGAAACTTTTTCGGCAATTCTTTCCGCGAGCTTCTCGCACTTCTTCCCGGTGAATCCATCAACCCCGGGCAAGCCACATCAGCCACTTGCATGATGGCATTGCAATAGCCATGGTTTCCACTTGAATGTTCGAAAAATCATTTGTTCATGTAATTATTTTGAATGCTATGTATATGCGTGTGAATCCATGCTCATTTCTTATGCCAAGTTCCTTTTCATATGGTAATTTAAATGATTATTTGCTAGTATTATTATTCTCATGTTAAATTCTTGTAATCATTTCATATGCTAGTGATAATGATATGCTCATATGAATTGCTATGGTTTGCTATGAATATACTTGTGAGATTCATGATCATCACTATGCCAAGCTCATTTGCATCCAGTAAACTACATGATTTATTGTTGTTGATGGTATGGTTCATATGTTAAATGCTTGTGTTACCCATCCATGCTTATCTTGATATTATGCTCATATGCATTGTCATTTCATCATGCTATTTTGTTATGACTCAGCCCATCACCATTCAAGTTAAACCTGACATTAAATGGACTTGAACAAATCTGTTGGCTGAGTCATGGTGCCACCGATTCGAGCTCACCAGTGCAGCCACACTTGCCTGGATGGGGAGGCCCTAATTCGGTCTATTGTCATGCCTCTCGCCGGTGCCTCCAACTAGGGAAGGTTATGTGTTCACGCTACCCTGATCAGGTAGGCGGCCATAGCCTTGTGTGCCTAAGTTGTATGTGCGCGTATGTCCCCGTTTGGGACGATTTTGTTTTGTTTTGGCCACGACGGTGACAGCCACATAGGTGGCAGATGTCACGAGTTGACATCGGGGCCACCCATGACATAGCCCAAAGGGGAGTTTGTCGGAGTGGCTGGGAGAGTGTCATGCAATAGATTGGTTTTGTTGGAACGTCGTTGGTCCACCCGAATGGGAGCATGTACTAAAGTACGAGGCCATGAGTTCCATAGTGTGGGTATAGTGTACTAACCTCTGCAGAGTGTATGATCTATCGATAGCCGCATCCTCGGTCATGGACACAGTTCGTAGTAGGTCACACTATGGGTCAACAGTAATAATAATCTGGATAATAAAACAACCCCGGTTTCATGTGGCAAGAAGTTGGTTGATCTTTATGTGGTCATGTGATGATCACAATGGTATCATTAATACCGATGTTGGTTGATCATGAGGTGATCGTGTGATGATCACAGCGGTAATTAAGATTGATATCTATGGTGGTTACGAGATAACCTCCGAGAAGATTAAGTTGGTCCGTGAGACCTTAAACATCGACTCCCTCTCATGCTAGTGCTAGTATCTTCATGTTCATATCATGAGTAACATGTACATGCCATGCTTATTCTCATGATTGCTCTAGTAGTATCATGATCATCATTGGTAATTAACCTATAAATGCCATGTTATTGTTTGTCTGGATTGCTTTGGTTGCTGTGAGCTTGCGAGTACATTCAAAGTACTCACCTGGTGTGTCATGCTAGATTGCAGGTGATGCCGTGATTGATTGCTTGACGAGGATCCCGAGTTTGCGAGCTAGGATGTGTCCTAGCCAGAGTCCCTGCGGAGTGGAGTTCATTACCGTGGTCGCTGTTCCGCTGCTAGAAGTTATTCCGCTGCTACGAGTTGTTCCGCTGCTTGCATAGAGCTATCTTAGCAGGCGTAGTGTCGCCTTGCCCCTGTAACCTTTGTAATATCATAACCGTGTGCCCCAATTATTTGTAATAAAGAGCTATTCTATTCTATGCCAAGCAGTACCGTATTCCAGAAGACTTGATCTCTGGGCTGGAATACGGGGTGTTCTGGTTCCTCTGAGCCGGGGTGCCACAGAGTTTGGTATCAGAGCAGGTCTGGCTGTAGGACGCCCTAGTCAGCGCGAGCGTTAAAAACCGGTAGTATAGAGTCTAGTCGGTCTGCTGCATTTGTTTTTTGCATAGCATGCATATAGACTTATTATCTTGTCGCTAACGATTGATCTTGTGAGTGTAGATGGCATCGATTTCGATCCACTACAACCCAGCCCCTGCACCCTCCAGCTTTGCATACCTGCTTTTTCGGTGTTTGGCATCATCTCTGTCCCAGCAGAGTAGTGCCGAGGTACCAAGTGGTGTCGAACACTTGCAGGATTTGTGCTCAGGTATCGCGCAAATATCTTTCCGCCAGTCACACCTATCGTTTCGGTGATAAACATGTTTCTATCCCGGTTCTTGCCATCCAACTCGCCGCTTTGGCAACCCTTACTGATCTTTGTTACCAGGAAAGGGCAATGCCAGCAGAGACTGCTTTCCACTGCTATCCTACCCTGTCACTCATTCCTTGGATGAGTACGGTTCCCTTCCGTCCGCTTGATGATGATGTGGCCATGACATTCATGTTCCGCTACATGATCACCAAGTACGTCCTCACCTCCGATGCCCGTCAGAGGTGCAATCGTGTTAAGCCAGCGCTTGGTGTAGCTCTGTTTACACTGATACGTCTCCAACATATCTATAATTTTTGATTGTTCCATGCTATTATAGTATCAATCTTGGATGTTTTTATATGTAATTATATATCATTTTTTGGGACTAACCTATTAACCTAGTGCCCAGTGCCAGTTGCTGTTTTCTGCTTGTTTTTGGTTTTTCAGGAAATCAGTACCAAATGAAGTCCAAATGCCACGAAACTTTTTAGAGATTTTTTTCTGGACAAAAGAGACCCTGGAAACTTGGAGAGGAGGCCAGAAGGTTCACGAAGCCTCCACAAGGCAACAGGGCACGGCCCCGGGGGTGGGGCGCCCTGATGCCTTGTGGGGCCCTCGTGGCTCCGTTTGACCTAATTCCATTTCTATAAATTCTCAAATATTGGGAAACCAACGGAGAGCCACCCCGAATAACTTTTACGCCACCGCAAGCCTCTGTTCTTCCGCGATCCCATTTGGAGGCCTTTTCCGGTACTCTGCCGGAGGGCGAATTGATCACGGAGGGCTTCTACATCAACCTTGTTGCCCTTTCGATGATGTGTGAGTAGTTTACCATAGACCTATGGGTCCATATCTAGTAGCTAGATGGGTTCTTCTCTCTCTTTGATATTCAATACCATGTTCTCCTCGATGTTCTTGGAGTTCTATCTGATGTAATCTTCTTTTGCGGTGTGTTTGTTGGGATCTGATGAATTGTGAGTTTATGATCAGATTATTCATGAGAAATATTTGAGTCTTCTCTGAACTCTTTTATGCATGATTATTATAGCTTTGTATTTCTCTCTAATCTATCGATTTGGTTTGGCCAACTAGATTGGTTTATCTTGCAATGGGAGAGGTGTTTTGTGATGGGTTCAATCTTGCGGTGCTCAATCCCAGTGACAGAAAGGGACATGACACGTATTTGTATTGTTGCCATTAAGGATAAAAAGATGGGGTTTAATCATATTGCTTGAGTTTACTTTGTCTACATCATGTCATCTTGCTTAAAGCGTTACTCTGTTTCATACTTAATACCCTAGATGCATGCTGGATAGCGGTCGATGGGTGGAGTAATAGTAGTAGATGCAGGCAGGAGTCGGTCTACTTGTCTCAGACGTGATGCCTCTATACATGATCATTGCCATGAATCCGTCATAATTATTTGCTTTTCTATTAATTGCCTAACAGTAATTTGTTTACCCACCGTATGCTATGTGTTCGAGAGAGAAGCCTCTAGTGAAAACTATGACCCCCGGGTCTACTTTTATCATATATTAAAATCAAAAGTACCTTGCTGCAATTTATTTACTTTTATTTTAGTTTATCTATCTACCACTATCAAAATTAATCCTTGCAAATAACCGCTAAGAGGATTGACAACCCTCTTATTTGCGTTGGGTGCAAGTGTTTGCTTTTGTGTGTGCATGTGCGCTTAATGGGATTTTGCTTGGTTCTCCTACTAGATTGATAACCTTGGTTCTTAACTAAGGGAAATACTTATCTCTACTATACTGCATCATCCTCTCCTCTTCGGGGAAATACCAACGATGTCTACAAGTAGCAGGAAGAATTTCTGGTGCCGTTGCCGGGGAGACATCATCAAAATTACCAAGTACCTTCGCACAAACTATCATCCACTTGCATTTATTTTATTTTCCTTTTTTTATTTGCATTTGCCTCTCGTTTTCATCTCCCCCACTTCTAATTTTTTTTACAAAAACGCAAAAATATTTTTATTTGCTTGTTTACTAGTTTGCTTGCTTCGTCGTGATGTCTCAAGAAAATACAAAATTGTGTGACTTTTCTAATACTAATAATAATGATTTTATTAGTACTCCTAGTGCTCCTCCCGCCACTAGTGCGGAGTCATGTGACATTAATGCTGCTTTGCTTAATCTTGTTATGAAAGATCAATTTTCTGGTAGTCCTAATGAAGATGCTGCATCCCATCTAAATACTTTCCTTAAGCTTTGTGATATGCAAAAGAAAAAAGATGTGGATAATGATATTGTCAAATTAAAATTATTTCCGTTCTCACTACGAGATCGCGCTAAAACTTGGTTTTCATCCTTGCCTAGAAATAGTATTGATTCTTGGGATAAGTGTAAGGATGATTTTATTACCAAGTATTTTCCTCCCGCTAAGATTATTTCTTTAAGAAATCAAATTATGAATTTTAAGCAACTTGAGCATGAACATGTTGCACAATCTTGGGAGAGAATGAAATTAATGATAAGAAATTGCCCAACACATGGCTTAAATTTATGGATGATCATACAAAACTTTTATGCGGGACTAAACTTTGTTTCTAGAAATTTACTAGACTCTGCCGCAGGTGGTACTTTTATGGAAATTACATTGGGGGAAGCTACAAAACTTCTTGACAATATTATGACAAATTATTCTCAATGGCACACTAAACGAACTACAACTGGTAAGAAGGTAAATTATGTTAAAGAAATTAATACTTTGAGTGATAAGATGGATGCTCTTATGAAATTGGTTGCTAATAAAAGTGCTCATATTGATCCTAATGATGTGCCATTGTCTACCTTGATTGAGCAAAATAATGATGCTATTGATGTGAATTTTGTCTCTAGAAATAATTTCAACAACAATGCTTATAGGGGTAATTTCAATCCTAGACCGTTTCCTGGAAATTCCTCTAATAATTATGGTAAACCCTATGGCAATTCTTATAACAATAATAATAGGATACCTACTAATCTTGAAAGTAATATTAAATAATTTATTAATTCGCAAAAGAATTTCAATGCCATGATAGAAGAAAAATTGAATAGAGTTGATGAATTGGCTAGGAACATGGATAGAATTGCTCATGATGTTGAAAATCTCAAAATTAAAATTTTTCCACCCAAGCATGATATAAATGAGTATATTAAAGCTATCTATGTCTCCATTAATGAAAGTAAAGAACGGGCCGCTAGGTTGAGAGCTAAGCGAGAATTCCTAGAAAAAGCGATTCCACCCGGTTTCTATCGTAGTAACAATGAAGATATTAAAATGATTGGTGTCACTCCTATTGAATCACTATTTAGTAATATAAAACTTGATGAAAAATGGACTGAATAAGAGTTAACTTTAGATAGAAGGAGTCTCAATTGCTTGGAGGGTGATAATCTTCATGATAAAAATGAAAAAAGTGGGTTTGGAGAGGTCAAAACTTTAAATAGTAATGCACCCACTACTTTGGATTACAAGGACTTTAATTATGATAGTTGTTCTTTAATTGAGTGTATTTCCTTGTTGCAATCCATGATTAATTCACCAAATGCATATGAACAAAATAAAGCTTTCACTAAACACATTGTAGAAGCCATGATGAAAGCGCATGAAGAAAAACTTGAGTTGGAAGTTGCAATTCCTAGAAAATTACAAGATGAATGGGAACCCACTATTAAAGTCAAAATTAAAGATTATGAATGTAATGCTCTATGTGATATTGGTGCTAGCGTTTCCACTATACCAAAATCTTTGTGTGATGTGCTAGGTCTCACCGATATGGATCCTTGTTCCCTCAATTTGCATATTGCGGATTCCACTATTAAAAAGCCATTGGGTAGAATAAATGATGTGCTTATTCTTGCAAATAGAAATTGTGTGCCCGTAGATTTTATTGTTCTTGATATTGAATGCAATCCTTCTTGCCCCATAATACTTGGTAGGTGATACGTCTCCAACGTATCTATAATTTAAGAAGTATTCAAGCCATGTTTACAACAATTTTATATGGTTTTGGTATGATTTGATTAGAACTAACCCGGATTGACGTTGTTTTCAGCAGAACTACCGTGGTGTTGTTTTTTGTGCAGAAATAAAAGTTCTCGGAATGGGCTGAAAATTTACGGTGATTTTTTATGGACCAAAAGAGACCCCCGAAGCTTCGAGGAAGGACCAGAAGCCGCACGAGGAAGCGACAAGCCTGGGGGGTGCCCCCCCCCCAGGGCGCGCGGAGCAGGCTTGTCTCTACCTCGTGGGCCCCCTTGACGTGAAACCAACGCCAAAAATTCCTATAAATACCCAAAATCCCAGAAAGAAACCTAGAACTTCCACGCCGCCGCTGCAAGCCTCTATACCAAAGCGATCTCATCCAGAGCCCTGTTCTGGCACTCTGCCAGAGGGGGAAATCATCACCAGAGGCCATCTTCATCATCCCGGCGGTCTCCGTGACGAGGAGGGAGTAGTTCACCCTCGGGGCTGAGGGTATGTACCAGTAGCTATGTGTTTGATCTCTTTCTCTCTCGTGTTCTTGATTTGGCACGATCTTGATGTATCGCGAGCTTTGCTAATATAGTTGGATCATATGGTGTTTCTTCCCGACTATATCTTCTTGTGATGAATTGAGTCTTGCCCTTTGAGGTTTCGTTATTGTCAGATTGAATATTTCAGATTTGAGAACACTTGATGTATGTCTTGCATGTGGATACCCGTGGTGACAATGGGGTATTCTATTGAGTCACTTGATGTATGTTTTGGTGATCAACTTGCGGATTCCCGTGACCTTGGGGTGATCTAGGCATAGGGGTTGGTTGCACGTTTTCATTATCTTTTCTTCGATAAGAAACTTTGGGGTACTCTTTGAAGTTCTATGTGTGGATTGAATATTATGAATCTGAAGTTGTTTGATGCATATCGAATAATCAACTCACGGATACTTGTGGTGACATTGGAGTATCTAGGTGACATTAGAGTTGGTTGATGCGTATCATATGGTGTTATGTTAGTACAAACTCTAGGGTTGTTTGTGACACTTATAGGGATGGCTCAATAGATTGATCGGAAAGGATTACTTTGAGGTGGTTTCGTACCATACAACAATTTCATCTAATGTTCTCCGCTAATAGGAACATTGGAGTGATTCTTTGTCGCACGTTGAGGGATTGTTATATGATTCAACTATGTTAGCACTGTTGAGATATTGCACTAGTGAAAGTATGAACCCTAGGCCTTATTTCTAAGCATTGCAATACTGTTTGTGCTCCATTTTATCACTTGCTACCTTGCTGTTTTTATATTTTAAGATTACAAAAACCTATATCTACTATCCATACTACACTTGTATCACCATCTCTTCGCTGAACTAGTGTACCTATACAATTTACCATTGTATTGGGTGTGTTGGGGACACAAGAGATTTCTTGTATTTGATTGCAGGGTTGTTTGAGAGAGACCATCTTCATCCTACGCCTCCCACGGATTGGTAAACCTTAGGTCATCCACTTGAGGGAAATTTGCTACTGTCCTACAAAACTCTGCACTTGGAGGCCCAACAACGTCTACAAGAATAAAAGTTGTGTAGTAGACATCAGTAGGCCTTTCCTACGAACAATAGGTGCTATTATTGATATGAAAGAAGGTAATATAAGATTTCAATTTTCATTAAATAAAGGGATGGAACACTTCCCTAGAAAGAGAATTAAGGCACCATATGAATCTCTTATGAGGGCCACCTATGGAATTAAGTTGAAGGATGACAACACTTGAAACTATGCATTATGCCTAGCTAGGGGCATAAAACAATAGCGCTTGTTGGGAGGCAACCCAATGAATAAAATAAATTTTTGTTTTTTACTTTCTGTTTTTGTGTGTTTACACAATTATAGCCTTTATTATGATTGTGTTTTTATCTTTTAATTAGTGTTTGTGCCAAGTAATGCCGTTCGGATGATTTGGATGATAGTATAATTGATGTTGTTTGAAAACAGAAACTTTTGCGTCCAGTGCTGGAATTTTGATTTTTCGCTGGAACATCCGAACCTTCTGAATTTTTTACACAGTATTGATATATGAATTTCCCACGTTTTCCTAAGTTTTCAGAATTTTTGGAGTTACAGAAGTATGACGTTAATTCAGATTTTTACAGACTGTTCTGTTTTAGACAGATTCTGTTTTTGTTGCATAGTTTGCTTATTTTGATGAATCTATGGATCGTATCGGGGGGTATGAGTCATGGAGAAGTTGGAGTACATTATCATTATTCCAATATTAAATATGAATCAATTTCCAGCAGGCCTAAAGTTTAAGGTTTGTTTGTTATACTAACGGATCTCACGAGGTTTCTGTTAAGTTTTGTGTGCTGAAGTTTTCAAGTTTTGGGTGAGACTACGATGGATAAAGGAATAAGGAGCGGCAAGAGCCTAAGCTTGGGGATGCCCAAGGCACCCCAAGGTAATATTCAAGGAAGACTCAAGCGTCTAAGCTTGGGGATGCCCCGGAAGGCATCCCCTCTTTCGTCTACAATCTATCGGTAACTTACTTGGAGTTATATTTTTATTCATCACATGATATGTGTTTTACTTGGAGCGTCTTGTGATATAGTTTGTTTGCTTTTTAGTTTGTCACGATCATCTTTGCTGAACACACCTTTTTGAGAGGGACACACATTATTCGTGATTTGTTAGAATACTCTATGTGCTTCACTTATATCTTTTGAGCTAGGCAGTTGCTCTAGTGCTTCACTTATATCTTTTAGAACACGGCAGTGGTTATATTTTAAAGAAATAGTTGCACTCTCATGCTTCACTTATATCTTTTTGAGAGTCGAATGATTAGCAATGGTAATATGCACGGGTTATGAATTTGGTCCTAATATGATAAGTATTCAAGAGGGATATAATAAAAGCTTTCATGTAGATCACTGAATATGATAAGTTTGATTCCTTGCAATAGTTTTGCGATATTAAGATGGTAATATATGGGAGGTGCTAGTAGATAATTGTGGTTTTGTAAGAATATTGGTGTTAAGGTTTGTAATTCCCGAAGCATGCACGTATGATCTGTCGTTATGCTAAGAAGTTGGAGCATGATTTATTCTTGATTGTCTACCTTATGAGTGGCGGTCGGGGACGAGTGATGGTCTTTTCCTACCAATCTATCCCCCTAGGGTCATGCATAGTAGTACTTTGCTTCGAGGGCTAATAAACTTTCGCAATAAGTATATGAGTTCTTTATGACTAATGTGAGTCCATGGATTATACGCACTCTCACCCTTCCGCAATTTGCTAGCCTCTTCGGTACCGTGCATTGCCCTTTCTCACATCGAGAGTTGGTGCAAACTTCACCGGTGCATCCAAACCCCGTGATATGGTATGCTCTATCACACATAAGCCTCCTTATATCTTCCTCAAAACAGCCACCATACCTACCTATCATGGCATTTCCATAGCCATTCCGAGATATATTGCCATGCAACTTCCACCGTTCCATTTTTATGACACACATCATCATTGTCATATTACTTTGCATGATCATATAGCTGACATAGTATTTGTGGCTCAGCCACCATTCATCATTTTTATACATGTTACGCTAGTATCATTGCACATCCTAGTACACTGCCAGAGGCATTCATATAGAGTCATATTTTTATTCTAGATTCGAGTTGTAATTTTCTTTTGAGTTGTAAGTAAATAGAAGTATGATGATCATCATTATTAGAGCATTGTCCCAGTGAGGAAAAAAAAGAGGCCAAAAAGAGCCCAAGAAAAAAAAAAGGCCAAAAAGAGCCCACCAAAAAAATGAGAGAAAAAGAGAGAAGGGCTAATGTTACTATCCTTTTCCATACTTGTGCTTCAAAGTAGCACCAGGTTTTTCATATAGAGAGTCTCCTGTTTAGTCACTTTTCATATACTAGTGGGAATTTTTTTCATTATAGAACTTGGCTTGTATATTCCGATGATGGGCTTCCTCAAATGCACGAGGTCTTCATGAGCAAGCAAGTTGGATGCACACCCACTTAGTTTTCATGTTGAGCTTTCATACACTTATAGCTCTTAGTGCATCCGTTGCATGTCAATCCCTACTCCTCGCATTGACATCAATTGATGGGCATCTCCATAGCTCATTGATTAGCCTCGTCGATGTGAGACTATCTTCTTATTTTTGACTTCCCCTTATTGATCTCTACCACCACATTCTATTCCACCCATAGTGCTATATCCATGGCTTGCGCTCATGTATTGCGTGGGAGTTGAAAAAACTGAAACGCGTTAAAAAGTATGAACCAATTGCTCGGCTTGTCATCGGGGTAGTACATGATAAATATTTTGTGTTAAGAAGATGGAGCATGACAGGATTATATGATTTTTTAGGGATAACGTTCTTTAGCATTTTTATTTTGGAAGACATGATTGTTTATTAGTATGCCTGAGTATTCATGTCTTTATGTCAAACTATAGACTATTGCTTTGAATCATTCAGATCTTATTATTCATACCGTAAGAGAAAGATTACATGATGAAACATGTTAGGTAGCATTCCACATCAAAAATTCTGTTTTTATCATTTACCTACTCAAGGACGAGCAGGAATTAAGCTTGGGGATGCTTGATACGTCTCCAATGTATCTATAATTTTTGATTGTTCCATGCTATTATATTATCAATCTTGGATGTTTTTATATGCAATTATATATCATTTTTTGGGACTAACCTATTAACCTAGTGCCCAGCGCCAGTCGCTGTTTTCTGCTTGTTTTTGGTTTTTCAGCAAATCAGTACCAAACGAAGTCCAAATGCCATGAAACTTTTTGGAGATTTTTTTCTGGACAAAAGAGACCCTGGAGACTTGGAGGGGAGGCCAGAAGGTTCACGAAGCCTCCACAAGGCAACAGGGCGCGACCCCGGGGGGGCACCCTGATGCCTTGTGGGGCCCTCGTGGCTCCGTTTGACCTAATTCCACTTGTATAAATTCTCAAATATTGGGAAACCAACGGAGAGCCACCCCGAATAACTTTTACGCCGCCGCAAGCCTCTGTTCTTTCACGATTCCATCTGGAGGCCTTTTCCGGTACTATGCCAGAGGGGGAATCGGTCACGGAGGGCTTCTACATCAACCTTGTTGCCCTTCCGATGATGTGTGAGTAGTTTACAACAGACCTACAGGTCCATAGCTAGTAACTAGATGGCTTCTTCTCTCTCTTTGATCTTCAATACCATGTTCTCCTTGATGTTCTTGGAGTTCTATCTGATGTAATCTTCTTTTGCGGTGTGTTTGTTGGGATCCGATGAATTGTGAGTTTATGATCAGATTATTCATGAGAAATATTTGAGTCTTCTTTGAACTCTTTTATGCATGATTATTATAGCTTTGTATTTCTCTCCGATCTATCGATTTGGTTTGGCCAACTAGATTGGTTTATCTTGCAATGGGAGAGGTGCTTTGTGATGGGTTCAATCTTGCGGTGCTCAATCCTAGTGACAGAAAGGGACATGACATGTATTTGTATTGTTGCCATTAAGGATAAAAAGATGGGGTTTAATCATATTGCTTGAGTTTACTTTGTCTACATCATGTCATCTTTCTTAAGGCGTTACTCCGTTTCATACTTAATACCCTAGAGGCCTAGATGCATGTTGGATAGTGGTCGACGGGTGGAGTAATAGTAGTAGATGCAGGCAGGAGTCGGTCTACTTGACTCGGACGTGATGCCTATATACATGATCATTGCCATGAATCCATCATAATTATTTGCTTTTCTATCAATTGCCCAACAGTAATTTGTTTACCCACCGTATGCTATGTGTTCGAGAGAGAAGCCTCTAGTGAAAACTATGGCCCCCGGGTCTACTTTTATCATATATTAAAATCAAAAATACCTTGCTGCAATTTATTTACTTTTATTTTAGTTTATCTATCTACCAATATCAGAATTAATCCTTGCAAATAACCGCTAAGAGGATTGACAACCCTCTTATTTGCGTTGGGTGCAAGTGTTTGCTTTTGTGTGTGCAGGTGCGCTTAACGGGATTTTGCTTGGTTTTCCTACTGGATTGATAACCTTGGTTCTTAAATGAGGGAAATACTTATCTCTACTATACTGCATCATCCTCTCCTCTTCGGGGAAATACCAACGCAGTCTACAAGTAGCATACACCAACCCCTCCACACATTGATTCCCCTTCGTGCACACCTCCACAGCATATTAGATCATAGTACCGGAGTTCCCGCGAGAATTGTGTGCTTAAGTAGGCATGCATATTGTTGTGAATAGCAGTAAAATGTGATGTTGCTTGTGTGTGATCTTGTTGTCTTGTGTGCTTTTGTTTGAGTCGTTTCTTTTGCTTCTTTCTTTGGGCCTTCGGTGTTACCTTATTTCCCCTTATGAATGTTGCTCATCGAACCGCCACCAGACTCGAAGAATCAGAGAGGATTTCAAATATTTTGAAGCTCAGCTAAATAGTATGGAATTCTCAGGACTGCAATGTATTGGGAACATCTGGTTTGAATACAAATGATATTCTGGATTGACTATCAGCATCAAGTCTACCTCAGTGTGCAACCATTACATCCGTAATGAACCAGCAAGAAGATAATTTGTGTGCAAGACCAACCGTATATTTCGAGTCAAAGGTATGGATCATATACGAAGTTTGGTTCCGCCTGAGTAAAATTTGAAACATGCTATACCCCGGAAGCAAGCTAGAATGTGCCAAGTATCTAGTACTCAACAAGAAGGATAGTCTGACAAATTCTTTTCATACAAGTAACCAACAACAGGAGTCTTAAAGTTGTACATATGGCATTCAGTCTGCATAGCACAGGAGAAGCTTCTGGTGTGAGCAACACAGTCTTCCTCCGCACGCTACCAGAGAAGCTTATAATGCAAGGCTCCTCAATCTTCCTCAGTACGACATATGGATAGCTTCCAGTGTAAGATACTCGGTCTTCTTCAGTAAGCAACTGCAGAGAAGCTTCTGTCATAAGCCACCAAATCTTCCTCAGCAAGCAACCAGAGGAAAAGCTTCTGAGGTACGCTACCCAACACACTATCCCGGCAAAAGCTTCGAGCGTAAGATATCCAGCCTTCCTTAGCATGATACTCTTGATAGCTTTCAACACAAGCTATCCAATCTTCATCAGTACGGCACTACAAACAGTTGAAAACATTGGTACAAGTAATTACACAGTGAGTTGGCAGTGCATCGCAAGAGTCAAGCCCACAACAGTTGGTTAGAAACATGAGCTAGTCAGGACACAAGTGTCTATCTCGGGAATCAAATGCTCAGCTACACATACTTCCATATATATTGTGAGCATGCTGCCAAGGTCATGCAAGTCACTCGTACAATGATGCAAGCATGGTGAGAATCCGACAACCACATGAGCTATGTAAGAGGAAGAAAGCCAGTTATACACCTCAGTGTAATGCAAGGACTGACAAGCTATGAAAAAGGCAACATTGGGACACAAATCTTGGCAGTAGTTATCAAGGCCAGCTTCCTCACAACCGACAAAGTAATATCAGTAACCTTTGTAACTGTCTTGTATGATTGACGACAACAATGAGCTCTATACAAGTGAACCTGGTATATTTCCTATGACCCGAGTCATGAACAAGGCTAAGGTATGATTACCGGAATAGTGCACCTGACAGCACCTATGGTCACACGAAGAATTAAGGATATATATTGATGGAAATATGCCCTAGAGGCAATAATAAAGTTGTTATTATTTTATATTTCCTTGTTCATGATAAAGGTTTATTATTCATGATAGAATTGTATTGACCGGAAACTTAAATACATGTGTGAATACATAAACAAATACCGTGTCCCTAGTGAGCCTCTACTAGACTAGCTCGTTGATCAAAGATGGTTAAGGTTTCCTAACCATAGACATGAGTTGTCATTTGATAACAGGATCACATCATTAGGAGAATGATGTGATGGACAAGACCCATCTGTTAGCTTAGCATATGATCGTTCTGTTTATTGCTACTGCTTTCTTGAATGTCAAATACATGTTCCTCCGACCATGAGATCATGCAACTCCCGGATACCGAAGGAATACCTTGTGTGCTATCAAACGTCACAACGTAACTGGGTGATCATAAAGATGCTCTACAGGTATCTCCGAAGGTGTCTGTTGAGTTGGCATGGGTCGAGACTGGGATTTGTCACTCCGTGTTTCGGAGAGGTATCTCTGGGCCCTCTCGGTAATGCACATCATAAGAAGCTTGCAAGCAAAGTGACTAAGGAGTTAGTTATGGGATGATGTATTACGGAACGAGTAAAGAGACTTGCCGGTAATGAGATTGAACTAGGTATAGAGATACCGACGATCGAATCTCGGGCAAGTAACATACCGACGGACAAAGGGAATTACGTATGTTGTCATTGCGGTTCGACCGATAAGATCTTCGTGGAATATGTAGGAACCAATATGGGCATCCAGGTTCCGCTATTGATTATTGACCGGAGAGGCGTCTCGGTCATGTCTACATCATTCCCGAACCCATAGGGTCCGCACGCTTAACGTTCGTTGACGATATAGTGTTATATGAGTTATGTGAATTGGTAACCGAATGTTGTTCGGAGTCCCGGATGAGATCCCGGATGTCACGAGGAGTCTCGGAATGGTCGAGAGGTAAAGATTTATATATGGGAAGTCATATTTTGGGTTCCGGAAAAAGGTGCAGTTTTTTCGGTATTGTACCGGGAAGCTTCCAGAAGGTTCCGGAGGATTCCGGAGGGGTCCGGAAGTCCACAAGTGGGTCCACCACGTCCCAAGGGCTGGCATGGGCTAAGGGGAGCCGCCCTGGCCTTATTGGGCCAGGCGCACCAAGTCCTCAAAAGCCCACGCAGCTAGGGAAGGAAAAAAGGAGAGTCCTAGTAGGAATAGGATTGGACTTTGGAGTCCAAGTCCACGTGTGTACTATTCACGTTGTACTATTCACATGGTACTGTTCACGTGGCGCTATTCCTTCTACTCCAAGCCCCTACACATATATAAATAGAGGAGAGGGGGCGCCCCAAACAAGACACAACATTGTCTTAGCCGTGTGCGGCTCCCCCCTCCACAGTTCCGTCCCTCGGTCATATTTTCGTAGTGCTTGGGCGAAGCCCTACGGAGATAGCATCACCATCACCGTCACCACGCCGTCGTGCTGCCGGAACTCATCCACTACCTCGCTGTCTTGCTGGATCAAGAAGTCGAGGACGTCACCGAGCTGAACGTGTGCTGAACGCGGAGGTGCCGTACGTTCGGTACTTGATCCGTTGGATCGCGAAGAAGTTCGACTACATCAACCGCGTTGTCTAACGCTTCCACTTACGGTCTACGAGGGTACATAGACACACTCCCCCTTCTCGTTGCTATGCATCTCCATGGATAGATCTTGCGTGTGCGTAGAAAAAATTTTGTTTTCCATGCAACGTTCCCCAACAGTGGCATCATGAGCCAGGTCTATGCGTAGATGATATGCACGAGTAGAACACAAAGAGTTGTGGGCGGTGATCGTCATACTGCTTACCACCAACGTCTTATTTTGATTCGGCGGTATTGTAAGATGAAGCGGCCCGGACCAACCTTCCATGTCCACGTACATGAGACCGGTTCCACCGACAGACATGCAACTTGTTTTGCATAAAGGTGGCTGGCGGGCGTCTGTTTCTCCTACTTTAGTTGAATCGAATTTGACTGCGGTCGGTCCTTGTTGAAGGATAAAATAGCAAACTTGATAAATCACCGTTGTGGTTTTGTGCCGTAGGTAAGAACGGTTCTTGCTAGAAGCCCGTAGCAGCCACGTAAAACTTGCAACAACAAAGTAGAGGACGTCTAACTTGTTTTTGCAGGGTATGTTGTGATGTGATATGGTCAAGACATGATGTGATATACGTTGTTGTATGAGATGATCATGTTTTGTAATTTATCGGCAACCTGCAGGAGCCTTATGGTTGTCTCTTTATTGTATGAAATGCAAGCGCCATGTAATTGCTTTACTTTATTGCTATGCGTTATCAATAGTTGTAGAAGCAATAGTTGGCGAGACGACCACGACGCAACGATGGAGATCAAGGTGTCGAGCCGGTGACGATGGAGATCATGACGATGCTTTGGAGATGGAGATCAAAAGCACAAGATGATGGCCATATCATGTCACATATTTTGATTGCATGTGATGTTTATCCTTTATGCATCTTATTTTGCTTAGAACGACGGTAGCATTATAAGATGATCCCTTCACTAAATTTCAAGATAAAAGTGTTCTCCCCGAGTATGCACCGTTGCTAAAGTTCGTCGTTTCGAAGCACCTCGTGATGATCAGGTGTGATAGATTCTACGTTCACATACAACGGGTGTAAGCCAGTTTTACACAAGCAGAATACTTGGGTTAAACTTGACGAGCCTAGCATGTACAAACATGGTCTCGAAACACTCGAGACCGAAAGGTCGAACATGAGTCATATAGTAGATATGATCAACATGGAGATGTTCACCATTGATG
Source organism: Elymus sibiricus (assembly GCA_039707655.1). Classification (NCBI taxonomy): domain Eukaryota; kingdom Viridiplantae; phylum Streptophyta; class Magnoliopsida; order Poales; family Poaceae; genus Elymus; species Elymus sibiricus. The sequence goes on along the minus strand of CM077666.1, from coordinate 126,835,035 downwards.
ACTATCCCATCTCACGTGATGATCGGACATGGGCTAGTTGATTTGGATCATGTATCACTTAGTTAACTTGAGGGATGTTAATTTAAGTGGGAGTTCATTAGTAATTTGATTAATTGAACTTAATTTATCATGAACTTAGTCTTGATAGTTTTTGCATATCTATGTTGTAGATAAATGGCCCGTGCTACTGTTCCGTTGAATTTTAATGCGTTCCTAGAGAAAGCTAAGTTGAAAGATGATGGTAGCAACTACACGGACTGGGTCCGTAACTTGAGGATTATCCTCATTGCTGCACAGAAGAATTATGTCCTTGATGCACCGTTAGGTGATGGACCTACTGCAGGAGCTGCTGCAGACGTTGTGAATGCCTGGCAGGCTCGATCTGATGACTACTCGATAGTTCAGTGTGCCATGCTCTACGGCTTAGAACCGGGACTACAAAAGCGTTTTGAACGCCACGGAGCATATGAGATGTTCCAAGAGCTGAAATTGATATTTCAAGCTAATGCCCGGGTTGAGAGATATGAAGTCTCCAACAAGTTCTTTAGCTGTAAGATGGAGGAGAACAGTTCTGTCAGTGAACACATACTCAGAATGTCTGGGTACCACAACCACTTGACTCAGCTGGGAATTGATCTTCCGGTTGAGAGTGTTATTGACAGAGTTCTTCAGTCACTGCCACCAAGCTATAAAGGCTTCGTGATGAACTATAATATGCAAGGGATGGAGAAGACAATTCCCGAGCTCTTCGCGATGCTGAAATCAGCGGAGGTAGAAATCAAGAAGGAGCATCAAGTGTTGATGGTTAACAAGACCACTAGTTTCAAGAAAAAGGGCAAGGGAAAGAAGGGGAACTTCAAGAAGAACGGCAAGCAAGTTGCCGCTCCCACGAAGAAACCCAAAGCTGGACCCAGGCCTGAAATAGAGTGCTAATACTGCAAAGGGACTGGTCACTGGAAGCGGAACTGCCCCAAGTATTTGGCGGATAAGAAGGATGGCAAAGTGAGCAAAGGTATATTTGATATACATGTTATTGATGTGTTCCTCACTAATGCTCGCAGTAGCGCCTGGGTATTTGATACTGGTTCCGTTGCTCATATTTGTAACTCGAAACAGGAGCTACGGAATAAGCGAAGATTGGCTAAGGACGAGGTGACGATGCGCATCGGGAATGGTTCCAAGGTTGATGTGATCGCCGTCGGCACGCTACCTCTACATCTACCTTCGGGATTAGTTTTAGACCTCAATAATTGTTATTTGGTGCCAGCGTTGAGCATGAACATTATATCTGGATCTTGTTTATTGCGAGACGGTTATTCATTTAAGTCAGAGAATAATGGTTGTTCTATTTATATGAGTAACATCTTTTATGGTCACGCACCTTTTGTGAATGGTCTGTTCTTGTTGAATCTCGATCGTAGTAATACACATATTCATAATATTGATGCCAAAAGATGCAAAGTTGATAATGATAGTGCAACATACTTGTGGCACTGCCGTTTAGGTCATATTGGTGTAAAGCGCATGAAGAAACTCCATGCGGATGGACTTTTGGAATCTCTTGATTATGAATCATTTGATACTTGCGAACCATGCCTCATGGGCAAGATGACTAAAACTCCGTTCTCCGGAACAATGGAGCGAGCTACTGATTTGTTGGAAATAATACATACCGATGTATGCGGTCCGATGAATGTTGAAGCACGCGGCGGGTATCGTTATTTTCTAACCTTCACAGATGATTTGAGTAGATATGGGTATATCTACTTGATGAAACACAAGTCTGAAACATTTGAAAAGTTCAAAGAATTTCAGAGTGAAGTAGAGAATCATCGTAACAAGAAAATAAAGTTTCTACGATCTGATCGCGGAGGCGAATATTTGAGTTACGAGTTTGGCCTTCATTTAAGAAAATGTGGAATTGTTTCACAACTCACGCCACCTGGAACACCACAGCGTAATGGTGTGTCCGAACGTCGTAACCGTACTTTATTGGATATGGTGCGTTCTATGATGTCTCTTACTGATTTGCCACTATCGTTTTGGGGTTATGCATTAGAGACAGCTGCATTCACGTTAAATAGGGCACCGTCTAAATCCGTTGAGACGACACCGTATGAACTATGGTTTGGCAAGAAACCTAAGTTGTCGTTTCTTAAAGTTTGGGGATGCGATGCTTATGTGAAAAAGCTTCAACCTGATAAGCTAGAACCCAAAGCGGAGAAGTGCGTCTTCATAGGATACCCTAAAGAAACAATTGGGTACACCTTCTACCACAGATCCGAAGGCAAGATCTTCGTTGCCAAGAATGGGTCCTTTCTAGAGGAGTTTCTCTTGAAAGAAGTGAGTGGGAGGAAAGTAGAACTTGATGAGGTAATTGTACCTTCTCTCGAATTGGAAAGTAGCTCATCAGAGAAAACTGATCCCGTGATGCCTACACCAATAAGAGAGGAAGATAATGATAAAGATCATGAAACTTCAGATTAAGTTACTACTGAACTTCGTAGGTCGACCAGAGTACGTTCCGCACCAGAGTGGTACGGTAATCCTGTTCTGGAAGTTATGTTGTTAGACAACGGCGAACCTACGAACTATGAAGAAGCTATGACAAGCCTGGATTCCGACAAATGGCTTGAGGCCATGAAATCTGAGATAGGATCCATGTATGAGAACAAAGTGTGGACTTTGGTGGACTTGCCCGATGATCGGCAAGCCATTGAGAATAAATGGATTTTTAAGAGGAAGACGGATGCTGATGGTAATATCACTGTCTACAAAGCTCGACTTGTCGCAAAAGGTTTTCGACAAGTTCAAGGGGTTGACTACGATGAGACTTTCTCACCCGTAGCAATGCTTAAATCTGTCCGAATCATGTTAGCAATTGCCGCATTTTATGATTATGAAATCTGGCAAATGGATGTCAAAACTGCATTCCTTAATGGTTTTCTCAAAGAAGAGTTGTATATGATGCAACCAGAAGGTTTTGTCGATCCTAAGGGTGCTAACAAAGTGTGCAAGCTCCAGCGATCCATCTATGGACTGGTGCAAGCATCTCGGAGTTGGAATATACGCTTTGATGAGGTGATCAAAGCATATGGTTTTGTATAGACTTACGGTGAAGCATGTATTTACAAGAAAGTGAGTGGGAGCTCTGTAGCATTTCTGATATTATATGTGGATGACATATTGTTGATTGGAAATGATATAGAATTTCTAGATGGCATAAAGGGATACTTGAATAAGAATTTTTCAATGAAAGACCTCGGTGAAGTTGCTTACATATTGGGCATCAAGATCTATAGGGATAGATCAAGACGCTTGATAGGACTTTCACAAAGCACATACCTTGACAAAGTTTTGAAGAAGTTCAAAATGGATCAGTCAAAGAGAGGGTTCTTGCCTGTCTTGCAAGGTGTGAAGTTGAGTCAGACTCAATGCCCGACCACGGCAGAAGATATAGAGAAAATGAAAGTCATTCCCTATGCCTCAGCCATAGGTTCTATTATGTATGCCATGCTGTGTACCAGAGCTGATGTGTGCCTTGCCATAAGTTTGGCAGGGAGGTACCAGAGTAATCCAGGAGTGGATCACTGGACAGCGGTCAAGAATATCCTGAAGTACCTGAAAAGGACCAAGGACATGTTTCTCGTTTATGGAGGTGACGAAGAGCTAGTCGTAAAGGGTTACGTCGATGCAAGCTTCGACACTGATCCGGATGACTCTAAGTCACAAACCGGATACGTATTTATATTAAATGGTGGAGCTGTCAGTTGGTGCAGTTCCAAGCAGAGTGTCGTGGCGGGATCTACGTGTGAAGCGGAATACATAGCTGCTTCGGAAGCAGCACATGAAGGAGTCTGGATGAAGGAGTTCATATCCGATCTAGGTGTAATACCTGGTGCATCGGGTCCAATGACAATCTTTTGTGACAACACTGGAGCAATTGCCATAGCCAAGGAGCCCAGGTTTCACAAGAAGACCAAACACATCAAGAGACGCTTCAACTCCATTCGTGAATATGTCAAGGATGGAGACATAGAAATTTGCAAAGTACACACGGATCTGAATGTGGCAGACCCATTGACTAAACCTCTTCCATGAGCAAAACATGATCAGCACCAAGACTCCATGGGTGTTAGATTCATTACTATGTAATCTAGATTATTGACTCTAGTGCAAGTGGGAGACTGATGGAAATATGCCCTAGAGGCAATAATAAAGTTGTTATTATTTTATATTTCCTTGTTCATGATAAAGGTTTATTATTCATGCTAGAATTGTATTGACCGGAAACTTAAATACATGTGTGAATACATAAACAAATACCGTGTCCCTAGTGAGCCTCTACTAGACTAGCTCGTTGATCAAAGATGGTTAAGGTTTCCTAACCATAGACATGAGTTGTCATTTGATAACGGGATCACATCATTAGGAGAATGATGTGATGGACAAGACCCATCTGTTAGCTTAGCATATGATCGTTCTGTTTATTGCTACTGCTTTCTTGAATGTCAAATACATGTTCCTTCGACCATGAGATCATGCAACTCCCGGATACCGGAGGAATACCTTGTGTGCTATCAAACGTCACAACGGAACTGGGTGATCATAAAGATGCTCTACAGGTATCTCCGAAGGTGTCTGTTGAGTTGGCATGGATCGAGACTGGGATTTGTCACTCCGTGTTTCGGAGAGGTATCTCTGGGCCCACTCGGTAATGCACATCATAAGAAGCTTGCAAGCAAAGTGACTAAGGAGTTAGTTAGGGGATGATGTATTACGGAACGAGTAAAGAGACTTGCTGGTGACGAGATTGAACTAGGTATGGAGATACCGACGATCGAATCTCGGGCAAGTAACATACCGACGGACAAAGGGAATTACGTATGTTGTCATTGCGGTTCGACCGATAAGATCTTGGTGGAATATGTAGGAACCAATATGGGCATACAGGTTCCGCTATTGATTATTGACCGGAGAGGTGTCTCGGTCATGTCTACATCATTCCCGAACCCGTAGGGTCCGCACGCTTAACGTTCGTTGACAATATAGTGTTATATGAGTTATGTGAATTGGTAACCGAATGTTGTTCGGAGTCCCGGATGAGATCCCGGACGTCATGAGGAGTCTAGGAATGGTCAAGAGGTAAAGATTTATATGGGAAGTCATATTTTGGGTTCCGGAAAAAGGTGCAGTTTTTTCGGTATTGTACCGGGAAGCTTCCAGAAGGTTCCGGAGGATTCCGGAGGGGTCCGGAAGTCCACAAGTGGGTCCACCACGTCCCAAGGGCTGGCATGGGCTAAGGGGAGGCGCCCTGGCCTTATTGGTCCAGGCGCACCAAGTCCTCAAAAGCCCACGCAGCTAGGGAAGGAAAAAAGGAGAGTCCTAGTAGGAATAGGATTGGACTTTGGAGTCCAAGTCCACGTGTGTACTATTCACGTGGTACTGTTCACGTTGTACTATTCTCGTGGTACTGTTCACGTGGCACTATTCCTTCTACTCCAAGCCCTACACATATATAAATAGAGGAGAGGGGGCGCCCCAAACAAGACACAACATTGTCTTAGCCGTGTGCGGCGCCCCCCTCCACAGTTCCGTCCCTCGGTCATATTTTTGTAGTGCTTGGGCGAAGCCCTGCGGAGATAGCATCACCATCACCGTCACCACGCCATCGTGCTGCCGGAACTCATCCACTACCTCGCCGTCTTGCTGGATCAAGAAGTCGAGGACGTCACCGAGCTGAACGTGTGCTGAACGCGGAGGTGCCGTACGTTCGGTACTTGATCGGTTGGATCGCGAAGAAGTTCGACTACATCAACCGCGTTGTCTAACGCTTCCGCTTACGGTCTACGAGGGTACGTAGACACACTCCCCCTTCTCGTTGCTATGCATCTCCATGGATAGATCTTGCGTGTGCGTAGAAATTTTTTTGTTTTCCATGCAACGTTCCCCAACATATATGGCCAAGCTCTTTCAGCAAAAGATTCAGAGAAAGAGAACAATAATGAAGGAGCAAGACCGGCAATACAGGTGTGATAATTGGTGCATGAACAACATGGTATGGATACCCAAGATAGTCTGATTCCATATCGATCACCATGAATATACACCCAAGGGGTCTACTCTGTTTGTAAGGACCTCATATCAAGGTAACCCGCTTGTCCAACTGTATATGCTCAGAATTGTTAGTATCGAATATCCAAGTCTATCATGTCAGACCAAAGGCCAGCTCCACAGTTTGACTCCAGCGACCATGTTAAAGCATCGCACGGCCTACTATCCACATATGGATATACCGACAGAATGATTAATCAGAATGCTGAACAACAAGCTCGGATCATGTGTCCTCACATATGGAAACCAGTGAAAGGATAGCCTGCCGTGAACAAGATTCTTCCATCAGAAACACCGCCAGTCAATTCTCTAGATGTTATTCCTATAAGGTTGTGATCCTTTATACTGGTCCCGACAGGCGACAGTCAAATCTTTCGTACAAATTTGATACTCGAGATAGTGGAGCCATCCAAGATGGTTCAGAACTCCCTATAAGCAGTCATAATCCGCCAAGAGAAAGGTTATGATTCTCAGCATTGTTTTGAACCCGGAGGACATGCATCTACTCGAGTAACCCGATGTAAGGAGTAAATGTTTTGTGTCCACCGAGGAAATTTTCTCACAACTCCATTGATACTATCGGTGCTGGATAGAAGAGTGTCACGTCAATTGGAAATCACTCCCGGACTTGTGAGAAGAGCACATATTTCAGTCATCAGCTAAGCCAGAAGACATAAAGGAATTGGAGCCAGTGTAAGGTTGAACATATGAGAGAAGACCTGTCAGAATGTTGAGTACGGTGAAGCAAACCACCCCAAAGCAAGGCAGTTAGGTCATATGAAATTCAGTGGGAACAACTTATAAAGGAAAAGGATACCCGAGTTGGAAACGGTTTCCTTAAGTCAGAATAATCATACTTGTTCCCTGAGTAACCAAATCTCGAGGACAAGATTTTTGTAAGGGGGGTAGGTTTGTGACACCCCGATTTTTGGCCCTTTCTTTTTCTTTTGGATTTCTTTGGATTTTTATTTGGAGTTCCTTTTCTGTGGCTCTGTGGTCTTGAAACCTGGGAAGATCATCTCTCTATCCTCTCCCAAGTAATTCATCACCCTCAAATCTTTCCCAAGGCCATGTCATTTCCATCTTAGCCCAACCCCAACAATTATTTCTTGGGGATATTCCATTTTCTATAAAAGGAATAACCCTGTTTGCCCTAGGTTGTGAAGCAACCTATATTTCTGTCATTCCCAAAATTCCCACAAAATTCTCAAAATTCCCTTGGATCATATGGGCCTTGGATATGTAAAAATATTCAAGATTTCATGCTCATGGTGAGCACACCCTCCAATCTTTGCTTCTGGTGATATTTTCAGATTTTGAAGCAACTATGTTTTATATTGCTCCATAATTTCTGAAATTTTACCAGGACATTCTCCCACCTATATAACCTCCCTCCCCCAAATTTGAGCTCATTTTATCTATGCAATAATTCCCAAGAATTTTCCCAAGTTTCTGTCCAGAGGAAAGCATTGTGAAGCAAGTACCATTTTTATTTATCCAAATGGTATGAAATTTTACAGTGCCTTCCTATGCCCAAGTGATCATCCTACCCCAAATTTCAGCTCAATCCAACACTCTATGTGAGCACAGCTTCAACTTTCACATTTCTGTCTAGTGTGGTACTTTGCAAAGCAAGTGCTACCTAGACCCCTCCATTTGAGCTGATATTTTGCCAAGATGATTACCTTAGTGGATGATCATCCTCAGCCAAGAATCAGGCCCAGTGGACTTGTACATCTCCCACACCACCGATCAAACACTTTGCTGCTAATTTATGTTTGAGCTTAGTTCAGTCTCTCCTTGAGCTTCTTCTGTTGTCTTCTTGTTCCTAGCAGTTTCTGGGGGAGTTGTGAACCTGACAGACACGCTTGGGCCACCCAGAACGCGTGGCAATGCCACGGTCACGCGGTGACCACGTGGCTGGCATGCCCAAACGCGCGCTCTGGAATTGGGGCCCTCAGCCATCGTCCCTTCGTCGAGCTCTCGCCACCGCACCATGTCCAGCAGCTTCGCAGAGGCCACGCGCTCACTCCCCAGCCCTCTCCCCCTCCTCTTTCTTCCTTCTCACGCCACGGCAACCGCGTCCGAGTGCTGTCTGCCGCCCCCACCACCATGGCAGCTCGGACACGCCGTCCTCGAGCTCTCTCCGTGTGTCCCCGAGCTCCTCCACGTCGCGTGCACCCTCTGGACACCCTTCCCTCACCCCTCCGCGTGTCTCCGAGCTCCAGTGCGCCGGCACCTACGTTGCCGCGGCCACGCTCACCCCTCGCCCTCGCCGGCTACAAATAGTTGCGTCCCGAGCCCTCTCGGCATCACCAAGCTCTTCTCCTCCCTCCTAGCAACCTCCCCGGCCCCTCCATTCCTCCCCGGAGCCTACCCCTCCATTCCTCCCCTCCCATGGCCGCCGTCAGTCCCCACTTAAATTGGAGTAATGCCGAGCCCCTCCCCTCCTCTTCTCTTCACCATCCGAACCACCAGAGTGCAGCGAGCCTCCCCACCTACTCACTTCGTCTCCAAGGCGCCTGTGGCCGTGTTCCCCAAGTCTGGCCGATGGCCATGTCCACCGGAGCTCCAGCCGCTGTCGACCCGGCCCCCCTCGGCGTCCGCACCTGGCCTAGGTGGGAGCGGCCCACCGTCCCGAACCCGTCGGTGCCCTCGCCTCGGCCGGAGGTGGCCGGAGGTGCCGGGGCCAGCGCCGACGCGCACGCTTGGCCGCGGCCTCCTCTTTGCCCCACATCGGGAGGAAGGAGACAGGGGAGAGAGAGAGGAAGTCAACGCGGGCCCCACTTGTAAGTGACCCAGCCGGCCGGGCCCAGTGCTTAAGTGGAAATGTATTCCCCAAAATACGCTTTCCAATTCTGAAAGTGCACTTGGGCACAGCTACTTGGTCGAATACGCTTTATCTGCCTAGAAAGAGTATTTTCCCAAAATGCGCTTTCTAGTTATAGCCGCCAGCCGAAACCCTTATATTGTGGACGGTCACCCGTTAGCAGCAGAAAAGCACAGATTTTATTCATTTTTCTGCCTAACAAATGAACGGTCATATCTCCGCAATCGTAACTCCGATTCAGGTGATTCAAAAGCCCACGTTCTCTATTCATTGAGCCCGTTCTGTTGGTGTCATTTTCATGATGATGTCACATTCTGAAAATGACCATTTTGCCCTTGCCCTCTAATTAGCTCCGCCGAGAGAGAAACTTTTCCAGCAATTCTTTTTGCGAGCTTCTCGCACTTCTTCCCAGTGAATCCATCAACCCTAGGCAAGCCACATCAGCCACTTGCATGATGGCATTGCAATAGCCATGGTTTCCACTTGAATGTTCGAATAATCATTTGTTCATGTAATTATTTTGAATGCTATGTATATGCGTGTGAATCCATGCTCATTTCTTATGCCATGTTCATTTTCATCTAGTAATTTAAATGATTATTTGCTAGTATTATTATTCTCATGTTAAATTCTTGTAATCATTTCATATGCTAGTGATAATGATATGCTCATATGAATTGCTATGAATATACTTGTGAGATTCATGATCATCACTATGCCAAGCTCATTTGCATCCAGTAAACTACATGATTTATTGTTGTTGATGGTATGGTTCATATGTTAAATGCTTGTGTTACCCATCCATGCTTATCTTGATATTATGCTCATATGCATTGTCATTTCATCATGCTATTTTGTTATGACTCAGCTCATCACCATTCAAGTTAAACCTGACATTAAATGAACTTGAACAAATCTGTTGGCTGAGTCATGGTGCCACCGAATCGAGCTCACCAGTGCAGCCACACTTGCCTGGATGGGGAGGCCCTAATTCGGTCTATTGTCATGCCTCTCGCCGGTGCCTCCAACTAGGGAAGGTTATGTGTGCGCGCTACCCTGATCAGGTAGGCGGCCATAGCCTTGTGTGCCCGAGTTGTATGCGCGCGTATGTCCCCGTTTGGGACGATTTTATTTTGTTTTGGCCACGACGGTGGCAGCCACATAGGTGGCGGATGTCACGAGTTGACATCGGGGCCACCCATGACATAGCCCAAAGGGGATTTTGTCAGAGTGGTCGGGAGAGTGTCATGCAATAGATTGGTTTTGTTGGAACTTTGTTGGTCCACCCGAATGGGAGCATGTACTAAAGTATGAAGCCATGAGTTCCATAGTGTGGGTACAGTGTACTAACCTCTGCAGAGTGTATAATCTATCGATAGCCGCATCCTCGGTCATGGACACAGTTCGTAGTAGGTCACACTATGGGTCAACAGTAATAATAATCTGGATAATAAAACAACCCCGGTTTCATGTGGCAAGAAGTTGGTTAATCTTTATGTGGTCATGTGATGATCACGATGGTATCATTAATACCGATGTTGGTTGATCATGAGGTGATCGTGTGATGATCACGACGGTAAGTAAGATTGATATCTATGGTGGTTACGAGATAACCTCCGAGAAGATTAAGTTGGTCCGTGAGACCTTAAACATCGACTCCCTCTCATGCTAGTGCTAGTATCTTCATGTTCATATCATGAGTAACATGTACATGCCATGCTCATTCTCGTGATTGCTCTAGTAGTATCATGATCATCATTGGTAATTAACCTGTAAATGCCATGTTATTGTTTGTCTGGATTGCTTTGGTTGCTGTGAGCTTGCGAGTACATTCAAAGTACTCACCTGGCGTGTCATGCCAGATTGCAGGTGATGCCGTGATTGATTGCTTGACGAGGATCCCGAGTTTGCGAGCTAGGATGTGTCCCAACCAGAGTCCCTGCGGAGTGGAGTTCATCACCGTGGTCGCTGTTCCACTGCTAGAAGTTATTTCGCTGCTAGCATAGAGCTATCTTAGCAGGCGTAGTGTCGCCTTGCCCCTGTAACCTTTGTAATATCAGAACCGTGTGCCCCAATTATTTGTAATAAAGAGCTATTTTGTTCTATGCCAAGCAGTGCCGTATTCCAGAAGACTTGATCTCTGGGATGGAATACGGGGTGTTCCGGTTCCTCTGAGTCGGGGTGCCACAGATTATTTGTTGACCAAGGTGTTATTCATGGAGTTATGCAATGATTGGCCATGTGAGAATTGAGCCTATTGCAAGCATGTCTTGAAGAATAAGATATTGTGAACATTCATGTTACCTTCAAGACATCATCTTAATGAAGAGAGTAGAAAAGATACAAGGTTGATCAAGACTTAGTACAAATAGTGATTCGAGTTGATCAATAGACAAAGCATAGAAGATATACCGAGTGGGATCAAGTGATCCCATGGTATGGTAAGCATTGTCCATTACGCTTTGTGTACTAACCCATGATCTATGTGAGGTTTCTTTGTGGGGTTAGGTATGTTTCCATGGGCTTGCATCAAAAGGAAGATCTCATATAACCCTTGGAGGATGACATCAAGTGGTGATCGTCATCAAGGTTGTGTTGTGCAAGTTCAAGTGGAGCATCACAAAGAGATCACATGCTTGAAGCTTGCCGTCCATTCTAGTGATAATGTACTTGTGAAGATACGCTTAAGAGAGGCTCACCCATAGTGGAGTATGGGGGGAGCAATTTACTAGTCTCCATCGAGCCAGCGCAATCAAGAAAAGTGGTCCAACTTGACGATGTCAAAATTGTCATCATCTAGCTCAAGTGGATTATGCGCAAGGATAAGGTATATCCTTGATAGGTTTTCTATCTTACCGGTCTCATGGTGTTAGTTGGGTGACCGGGTTATAGGATCGATAGGCGTACTATCAAGGGGGGCTCTCGAGTGAGTAGCTTGACTGTATCGTTCATAGAGAGCTCAAACCTTTGCATCCTTGGCATCATCTTTCTTGGTTCTTGTTTGGCTTCTCTCTATGTGAGTTTTAGAGCTTGTGGTTATCTTCATGACAAGTTCAACTTCATCGAAAACGGATTTCATATGCATCATCTAGTGTGTTTTCTATGTTAGAGTTTTTGCCGATTCTTCACTAATGGAGGTCTCACACCTCTATATCATTGGCATATTTCTCTTGCCACTTCTGAAGATTGAGTTCGTCGAAATCGGAGTTCGTTTGCAGAAGTTATGGCAGTTTTGGTCTTACTTGTTTCCTTCTGTTCTGTTCTGGCTCTTCTGCTTTCTACCAAGCGGTAGTACCGCTGGTACCTACGGTATTACCGCTTGTGCGGTGTTTCCGTAGTTATACCGCGCATACTACCGTGAAGGTTTCTGTTGCCCTCCGGTATTTTGCGGTAGTACCGCTGGCTCCTGTGGTAGTACTGCTTGTGTGGTACTTTCACTGTTGTGTCGCGCGTACTACCATGTGGTGTTCTGTTACCCACTGATAATTAGCAGTAGTACCGCTAGTTTGAGCCAGTAGTACCACTTCGGCAGTACTACCGTGCTAGTACCGCTGCTGGTTTTCGTTGGGTCTATGTAACTCCCCTATATTTAGCGGTAGTACCGCTTGAGCATTTCTAGAACATAGCTGTTGGATCCTCCTACCCACTATACATGGTGGGTCTTCTTCCTCATTGACCACAACGTTCTTGAGCAAGTTTTCCCTTACCATTGTTGACCTCTTGGAGCTTGCTTTCTCTCTATTCCTCCCATGATTCTTGCATCTTTTTGAGGGACAAGAGAGAGGAGGTCTAGATCTACATTCTCCACCAATCCATTTCACCTCTTAGTGAGGAGAACCTTGTGGATCTAAATCTTGGAGTTCTTTTGTGTTCTCCTTGTTCCTCCTCTCATATTCCTCCATAGTTTTCGTTGGTTTGGTGGGATTTGAGAGTGAGGGACTTGAGCACTTCGTGTGTTCTTGCCATTGCATTAGTTGCATCAGTTTGAGTTCTCCATGGTGATATGTGGAAGTGAAAGTTAAGAAACTTATCACTCTTCGTTGTTTGGGCACCCTAGAGCTTGTGCCTCTTAAGTGCTTGGGCGCCCTAGACGGTTGATGGTGTCACGGAGCTCAATCATTGTGGTGTAAAGCTCCGTGCAAGCTTCGAGGTCTCCAATTAAGCTGTGAAGATTGCCTTGAGCAATTTGTACGGGTTCGGTGACCGCCCCCAAGGGTCGCCAATTGTACGAGTTCGGTGACCGCCCTCAAGGGTCCCTTAGTGCGAGGGCGTGAGGAGAATACGGTGGCCCTAGTGGCATTTTGGGGAGCATTGTGCCTCCACACCGCTCCAACAGAGATTAGCATCCGCAAGAGTGTGAACTTCGGGATACATCGTCGTCTCCGCGTGCCTCGGTTATCTCTTACCCGAGCCCTTTACTTATGCACTTACTTTGTGACAGCCTTCGCGCTTGAAGTTATATATCTTGCTATCACATAGTTGTTTATCTTGCTTAGCATACGTCTGTTTTCAGTTGTTTCTTTGCGTTTTGTTAGGGTTTGTGTCCTGCCCAGGAAGACGAGATGGCGGCGGCTCCCTGAAGATGGAATAAGGTTCTCCCCGCCTAGCCCCCGTCCCGATGGTGTGTCTAGCATCATCGGTGGGCACGTGGAGATGTGTCTCCGGCGGATCTGTCCTTGGTGGATTTGCTCGGATCTGGTCGTAGTTCGTCTATGTTCACGTGTTTCCAGGTTGGATCCTTCCGATCTACAATACTCTTCATCGGCGGCGGTTGCTGTTCTGCTGCGCTGGTCCTATGAGGCCTTAGCACGACGACTTCCCGACTATCTACTACAACAAGTTTTGCCCGACTCCGGCGAGGGACGGGCAATGACGGCGGCGCGCCTTCGGCTCGCTTCAGTGCTTGTAGTCGTCGCTAGGTGGTCTACGAATCTGGATGTAATTTTTATTATTTCTGGTGTTCGTTGTACTGTCATGATTGAAGATGAATAGATCGAAAGTTTCCTCGCAAAAAAAAAAAGAGCCCAACACACCGCAAACAACAAAGAACTGAAGGCACGTTTCGAAGATCTTGCTATCGAAGAAGAAGAATAGTTGTAGTTGTAAAATATTTTGTAATTTTCTTTTCCTTTTGTAATCTAGAGCGTCACTTTGTACTTTGTTTCTTTCCCAGAGATGGAAGGTTTAACGAGGCAGCCACTAATAAAGCTCAAAATTTATCCCACATAATATTTTGCCTCATTTTTTAAATTTTCTTTATATATTTTTCTGGATTTTTTATATTTTTTCTCAATTTTTCTGCATCTTTTGTGGTATTTGGGCAAAACGTGACTTGGCGGGCGTCGCGGGCCAAAACGTGCCCAACATACTGATGGGCCGCCTGTGTCACCAGGGGGCACCGGTGCGCGGCACGCGGGCCGGCACGGCGCAGCCCATGTAGCAAGCGTGCCATGGTGGGGAAAAAAAAAGCGTGCCATGGTGGGCTGTGCCATGCCTGGCACGTTTAGCCCAGGACGCCCGGCCCATCTGGCCAGGTTTGATCTGCGGCCAACCATCGACGGCCCGCTGAATGAACGGCGGCAGCGGCGACCGTCCGTCCTCTGTGTCTCCTCTTCTCCACGCTCCCCTCGCTTTCCAGCCACGCAACGATCCACCGGCCTCGCTCCCCCGCGCCTCCGTCCTCGCTCGCCCCACTGGCTCCGGCCGGATCCGCCGCCCCGCTCCCGCCGGCAGTTGAAGCACAGATCGGACAGGTGCGTCTCCTTCCGCTGCGGGCGAATCTAGCAATCCCCCCTTGCGTTTGAGTAGCGTTCGGAAGTGGCTGGGAGACGAGGCGAGGCATCTAGCGTGTTTGTGTTCGTGGTGACTAGTCATGTAAATTAAATTATTCCGCGAGGCGCTAGTACTGCTTGGGGGAGGAACTCGTGGAATTGCTGATTTCGGGGCGCCTGTACTATTTGTTTGTTTATCTTGTATGAAATTCAGTCTTAAGGGGAATCAGTCCTTTCCACCACCACCAACTTAAATTATACCATGCAGTAAAATAAATCAGTTATAGCATTTGCGCCGCGGTGTTTATCCTGGCATGACTAGCCTTTGGCATACCTTAGGCTAAGATCTTCTCTTGGTTACTTTTTGGTCAGATTACATGCCTAGAGGATGTATTATAAGCAGCAGAGAAGGGGACTAAAACCATCATGCTCAATAGCAATCTTAAGGATTTTGTTACAATAGGTGAAATACATGACGCCGTGACCGATTGAAAGAGCACTGCCTTAGCTCTGACACGGTGACATGCTTGGTAATCTATATGCTCTTGGTGTAGGATTTGTTAGTGCTTTTCCTGAATATATATTGCACTTTCCGTGAATATCCGTGGTTATCACAAGACCAAAGAAAAAATCCATAATCCGCAGAATTTTGAATATGATGTTAAGACGCAAATCTTATGCTTAACAAGATAATGATCTGATAACGCGTCGAGTAGTGAAGATTGTTTGAAATAGGTATAAGCATGGTATCCCCCTCAACTGATGATTCTAGGCATATCTCTCTGATGCAGGGTTGCAAGCATGTATATTCGAGTCAAGCGGAACAAGACCACCTACTTCATACAGTGTGATCCAACAGAGACAATTTTGAATATCAAACAGAAGTTGCAGTCAATAACAGACCACCCTCCTAATAACCAGAGGTTGATCTTGTTGGTTACCAACAATATATTGGATGACTCCAAGACGCTGGCTGATCAAAAGGTACCAATATGGCAATATATATTAGTTATTGGAGAAAGCATTTTCCTACTGTTCACAGAGGGAATTATATTTTTTAGGCATGGTACAATTTGATTTGTGTAGCCTTAGTTTATTAATTTTATTTCCAAATCAAAGCCACCATTCAGCTTAACCCATTTTTTACTTCCATGACTTAAATTGATTTTGATACTTGCGCAGGTGGAGAATGACGCCGTTGTTGCATTGGCATTGAGAAAAGGTTCTGTTCTATTATCACCTGGCTTGATGTTTGATACCTGTGTACTCAGTGTTTAAACTTGCTGTCTGTTTTGAGCTATTGATTTGTGTTCCTTCTGTTCTGATGCTGAGTAGTGACCTGTCATAATTTTCATTTTTGTAGCAATGGTTGTTGCCACCAGCAGCTTCTTTTGTAGAAAGTGACTTTATCAAGAATGATCCTTTTTATTATTTTTCTGCGGTTCATCATAGGTCATCATTCTCCAATCGCTAGCAAAATATGTTTTACAAAATTGTCGGTGCAACAAATTGAATTTTTATATCCTTCTTGCTCTCTATTAACTTGTGATCCATTTCCTTCACTGTAATAAATAAATAAAAGTATTAAAGCTGAGATGCAAGCTGAAGGACATTTGCAATTGTCTGCCTGTAAATACCATGCCGGAGCAAAGCAAATGATAACTTTTTTGTACTATGTCATGGTGGTTACAGACTACAGTGCCTAGATTCATGGTCTCTCTAGAACAATGCTATGTACCTAATTCTAAGTTACTATTGAACAAGATGGTGATACGTAATTCTAACCAAACTTTACTAGTTCTGTCGTTTGTCCATGACTCCTCTATAGCTGCTGCGTTTTTCAAACTTCCTGGCTTGTAACATTCCGTTTCCTCGCACCAGATAACGACTTCGAGGAGGTTTCCATCGCCGACCCAAGCGATTTCATGGCGTCCTCATGAGGCCGGCCGGTCCGCCGTCCCCCCCTACCCAATCCATGCAAGGACGGACTGCGGTGGCTTCCGCGAAGCAGATCATGTTGCTTGCTTGCTCTGGCCTCTAGGTGTTGCTCACTTGTGTGATTGTGTCCGTGCTATAAAGACCCTAAACAACCGTTGCGGATGGCATTTAGTTTCGATTTGGACATTCCAGCCGATACGTGTGATCCTGCCACCCACCGGGGCGTGTCCTGGTGCTCTGACCTACCCGTCTTTTGTACCGGCGCGTGAATGAACACGGGTGGCGAGATCCGTTGGTGGTGACCGGTGATTGGGATCCCACCACCTAATGCTGCGTCATGCAGGTCCTGTTGTTTTGCCAGTTGGTGTGTGCTAGGGACTATATTGTCGGTCTGTTTGTGGGAATTCCAGCTGGTTCGTGTCGAAGGTTGTTTGTTCTTGCTGTTGCTGCTTATGTGGATCTGAGATGGTTCTCATGTGGACTCTGGGATTCGTGCATTTTCTGGGTTCGGCGACCGCACTAGTATCCCATTTTCTCTGACGCCAGATTGAAAGTAGGTGTATCCCACCATCCCCTTACAAACTAGCAAAGTCATCATATTCATAGCCTCCATAACGCAAATGGAAGCTCTCCATAATTTTATGAAGGCTGCGGAGATTCCGCAAACACAGGTCGGCATAATGCGTTCTTCATAACTTTTCTTTTCTGTTTTCTTCTATCTACTCTACTACCACAATTTAGATCAACAACAACAACAACAACAAAGCCTTTAGTCCCAAACAAGTTGGGGTAGGCTAGAGATGAAACCCATAAGATCTCGCGACCAACTCAT
Organism: Elymus sibiricus; assembly: GCA_039707655.1. Lineage (NCBI taxonomy): Eukaryota > Viridiplantae > Streptophyta > Magnoliopsida > Poales > Poaceae > Elymus > Elymus sibiricus. The sequence goes on along the minus strand of CM077666.1, from coordinate 126,817,550 downwards.
GGTTCTGGCACATGGATAGCAAGCTTCCACGCATCCCTGTCCATGGCTAGTTCTTTGGTGATGCTCCAATCCTTCAGGTCTCTCTTTATGGACTCTTACCATGTCAAGTTCGGTCTACCCCGGCCTCTTTTGACATTATCAGCACGCTTTAGCCGTCCGCTATGTACTGGGGCTTCTGGAGGCCTGCGCTGAATATGTCCAAACCATCTCAGACGATGTTGGACAAGTTTCTCTTCAATTGGCGCTACCCCAACTCTATCTCGTATATCATCATTCCGGATTCGGTCCTTCCTTGTGTGGCCACACATCCATCTCAACATGCGCATCTCCGCCACACCTAACTGTTGCGCATGTCGCCTTTTAGTCGGCCAACACTCAGCGCCATACAACATTGCGGGTCGAACCGCCGTCCTATAGAACTTGCCTTTTAGCTTTTGTGGCACCCTCTTGTCACAGAGAATGCTAGAAGCTTGGCGCCACTTCATCCATCCAGCTTTAATTCGATGGTTCACATCTTCATCGATATCCCCATCCTTCTGCAACATTGACCCCAAATATCGAAAGGTGTCCTTCTGCGGCACCACCTGCCCATCAAGGCTAACATCCTCCTCCTCCTCGTGCCTAGTAGTACCGAAAGCGCACCTCATGTACTCGGTTTTAGTCCTACTAAGTCTAAAACCTTTCGATTCCAAAGTTTGCCTCCATAACTCCAACTTCCTGTTGACCCCCGTCCGACTCTCATCGACTAGCACCACATCGTCCGCAAAGAGCATACACCATGGGATATCTCCTTGTATATCCCTTGTGACCTCATCCATCACCAAGGCAAAAAGATAAGGGCTCAAAGCTGACCCTTGATGCAGTCCTATCTTAATCGGGAAGTCATCAGTGTCGCCATCACTTGTTCGAACACTTGTCACAACATTATCGTACATGTCCTTGATGAGGGTAATGTACTTTGCTGGGACTTTGTGTTTCTCCAAGGCCCACCACATAACATTCCGCGGTATCTTATCATAGGCCTTCTCCAAGTCAATGAACACCATATGCAGGTCCTTCTTTTGCTCCCTATATCTCTCCATAAGTTGTCGTACCAAGAAAATGGCTTCCATGGTCGACCTTCCAGGCATGAAACCAAACTGATTTTTGGTCACGCTTGTCATTCTTCTTAAGCGGTGCTCAATGACTCTCTCCCATAGCTTCATTGTATGGCTCATCAGTTTAATTCCACGGTAATTAGTACAACTCTGAACATCCCCCTTGTTCTTGAAGATTGGTACTAATATACTCCGTCTCCATTCTTCTGGCATCTTGTTTGCCCGAAAAATGAGGTTGAAAAGTTTGGTTAGCCATACTATCGCTATGTCCCCGAGGCCTCTCCACACCTCAATGGGGATACAATCAGGGCCCATCGCCTTGCCTCCTTTCATCCTCTTCAAAGCCTCCTTGACCTCCGACTCCTGGATTCGCCGCACAAAAAGCCTGCTAGTATCAGCAAAGGAGTCGTCCAGATCAATGGTAGAGCTCTCACTCTCCCCATTGAACAGCTTGTCAAAGTACTCCCGCCATCTATGCTTAATCTCCTCGTTCTTCACCAGGAGTTGATCTGCTCCGTCCTTGATGCACTTGATTTGGTCAACATCCCTCGTCTTCCTCTCTCGGATCTTGGCCATCTTATAGATGTCCCTTTCGCCTTCCTTCGTGTCTAACCGTTGGTAGAGGTCCTCATACGCCCGGCCCCTTGCTTCACTCACAGCTCGCTTTGCGGCCTTCTTTGCCATCTTGTACTTCTCTATGTTGTTTGCACTCCTATCCAGATATAGGCGTCTGAAACACTCTTTCTTCTCCTTAATTGCCTTCTGGACATCATCGTTTCACCACCAGGTATCTTTAGCTTCTCTTCTACTTCCCCTGGACACTCCAAACTCCTCTGAGGCCACCTTACGAATGCAAGTCACCATCTTCATCCACATGTTGTCTACATCACCTCCTTCCTCCCAAGAGCCCTCCTTAATGACCCTCTCCTTGAACGCCTGAGCTACCTCCCCCTTGAGCTTCCACCACTTCGTTCTAGCGACTTTGGCACGCTTGTCCCGCTGGACACGAATCCGAAAGCGGAGGTCAGCAACCACAAGCTTATGCTGAGGGACAACACTCTCTCCAGGTATCACCTTACAGTCTAGGCATGCACGCCTGTCTTCTCTTCTCGAGAGGATGAAATCAATCTGACTAGAGTGTTGCCCACTACTGTAAGTCACTAGATGTGATTCTCTTTTCTTAAAGAGGGTGTTAGCTATGATCATGTTGTAGGCTAGCGCAAAGCTTAAGACATCTTCTCCTTCTTGGTTCCTGATGCCATAGCCAAAACCCCCATGCACCCCTTCAAAACCTGTGTTAGATGTGCCCACGTGGCCATTGAGGTCTCCTCCTATGAAGAGCCTCTCGCCAATCGGTACACTCCTAACCATGTCCTCTAGGCCTTCCCAGAACTCCCTCTTGGTGTTCTCATTGTGGCCTACTTGCGGGGCATACGCGCTGATAACGTTGAGAACTAAGTCCCCAACTACCAGCTTGACCAGGATAATCCGGTCCCCACATCTCTTGACGTCTACCACTCCATCCTTGAGGCTCTTGCTGATCAAGATGCCTACTCCATTTCGGTTTGCAACCGTCCCCGTGTACCACAGCTTGAAGCCGGTACCCTCCACCTCCTTCGCCTTTTGTCCCCTCCATTTGGTCTCTTGGACACAAAGGATATCAACGCCTCTCCTCACCGCGGTATCAACTACCTCCCGAAGCTTACCTGTCAGAGACCCTACGTTTCAGCTACCTAAGCGAATCCTCCTAGGCTCGGCTAGCTTCCTTACCCTTCGCACTCGTCGAGTCAAATGCGAAGACCCTTGCTCAATTTCCACTACACCCGGGCGCCGATGTAGCGCGCCACTAAGGATGCGACGACCCGATCCTCGCTCACTTGCCACCGTATCCAGATCAAGATACGGCGCGCCACCTGGGGGGTGACGGCCCGGCCCTTGCCCATTTTCCACCACACCCGGGTTCCGATGTGGCGCGTCGCTGAGAGGGTTACGCCCCAACGAAAATCTTTTGGGTTTCATCTCCATAAGAGTGGCTGAGTTTTGACGTTGGCTCGCCAAGCCTATCACAACCCTCCTCCTTTATCCGGGCTTGGGACCGGCTATGTTGAGACAACATAGGCGGAGTTACTACCACAATTTAGATCAAACAGTTAAATAAATATTATTACAAATCATTGAAGTAAAAGTAAAGAATGATTGACAAATATTATTACAAACCATCACAAAGGCGAGTTGGGCCAAATTGCGGTTGTCCGGGGGCAGAGGAGGCACCAAATGGTGGCGGCACAAGGATGTGGGCCACGACTGAAGGGAATGTGCATCCCGAAATGTTCGTGGCATCAAGATTTAGGTGGATTTCAGGAAAGTTGTATCGCCTCGCTCAACCGCCAAATATGAAGGCTCGTGGGCTCGACTTGGAGTTGCCTCAAAAATATTGCGATGGAGCGCATGATGATGATTCTGCTAGACGTGCTTTTTTGATCAGAATCATAGTACCGGCGGATATTAGGGCGATCAAATCGATACAATGACTCTGCTAGAGTTGCATTTAGACGATATCATTGATAGAAAATGTATCTATCACCCCATAGAAATTTGAATCCAAGCACGACAGATAATAGTTGAGTTTGGTACTATCTTTTTTTAACACGGTATAACACACGCACGTACACCCAACCCCTATGAGCACATTCGTGATACTGAGCCGGTACAACATCTTGAGACTGACGAAATCATCACAGACGCCTCATATTCGACGGGAACGTCTCCTTCAACTGAACAAATATTGTCGGAAAGACTAAAATAAATTCAGAAAAATACGATCACCAGTGTCAAATCTAGTACTTAGGAACCAGTTTGATACTACCTTTGGCTACAGGATTTGTCTTCTTTGTTTTCCGATGCGTGGATTGGATTCAGATTTGAAGTTTGGAGGCATGGCAGATGCATATTGTGTTGATGTTTTGTTTGCATAATTTTCTCATGACTTTGTTGGTGATTCTCGAGTTGGACCACGAGATACTTTGTCACGCCCGGCAAGGCAATGCCGAATGGTGTATGTGTCTTGTGAAACTAACAAACCTTTTAATTGTTTTCAATTTTAGAGAATAAAGTAGCAGATAGAGCATCAGGTAGCTTGTGACCGATAAAGTATTAAAGTGTGGCGCGACTACAAATAATCGGTAGTACTCCCTCCGTTAAGGCGTGTAAACTTTTAGCACAAGTCTAGTCACAAATTACTGAGCCATGGCTATAGAAAGTTTTCTCTACGATACCTTTTAACAAACATGGTTGGCTGATCCATAGTAGCAATGGTTAGCTTACGCTAACTGTACAAGATAGAATATCTCTACTATTACTTAAACGAGAGTGGGTAGCATCGCCTCCACCTCCTCCCTCCCCCCTCCCTCCGTTTTTTTCCTCCCCATGCCTCCCCTCCACTTTGGGTTTTTGTAATTTCAACAGATATCGCGCAAAATAAAACCAACGTAAATAGGGTAATTTGAAGTAACTAAAACAGAATCGGTACTCAAAACCACGTCATGCATTAATTCAATCAAATCAAATAAAATCAATTCTTATCAAAATCTCAACTCAATCAAAAACTTTCTTTGCCTTCCCCTTCCCGTACCCATACCAAATCAAATCTTACCAAAATCTCAAATAAATCAAAAAAAATCTTGCCTTTTCCTACCCGTACTCAAATCAAATTAATTCCTATCAAAATCTAGATTTTTGTGTGTGTAAGGTGTACATTGGACACAATTAATGTAGAACCACTAGAATATTTGTGCCTCGTTGCAGCACGGGCAAATAGCTAGTCAGGAGCTAAGTGCCAACACGCCTTAGATTTTTAGATTTTCTGAAAAAACTTAGGTGTATAAGATTTTGGAAGTACTAGCTATAAAAACCACCGGCACGTCCGGATTAGTCGTGTGCACCAAAGCGTGGCGACATTTTGAATCCCAACGCGACCTACATTTGGAAAGAACACAAAGCGACAAATCAAGATGTGAATAATACGCCGATTTACCGTTCATAGCGAAGTTTGAATTTGACTGCTATTAGCTATGGCCTATGGGGTCGATTTTTGTGTGCTGGACTCAGATGTGAAGCTTGGAGGCATGGCAGATGCACATTACGTTGACGGTTTCTTTGCGTGATTTCCTCATTTACTTGTTGGTAATTCGCCGAGTGAAGTGACATTTGCAGAAGGATGCTGATGACGTGTCGGTGAAACGCCGAGCATCGTGGGTCGGTCAAGCCGACGCTCGAGAGGGACGGACCAGATCCACAATAGCCTGAAACCGCTTTGTTCAGAAAAAAAAGAAAAGAAAAAAAAGTCTAGAGGCTTGCCGGCACCATCGTCCATCCCCTCCCCTTTGGTTTAATCGACGATGGTCCACCAAGACCGGGCGCAGGGACAAAAGCCCAGCTCATCGACGGCCCCCTCTTCTTTAACTCCGCCTGCACTTTGTGCGTCGAGGCGGCAGCCGCGCTGATGGAGTACCAAATTTCCTAATTCCTCCGCTTTAATTGGTTTCTTCTTCTTCTTCCCCGTCGCTGGTTGGTTCACACCCTTTCGAATAATTAAACTCTAAACCCGTTCCCACTCCATTCCCTCCTCCTTTCTTCCTTAAAAAAAAAGCCGAGTTCGTTCGTTCATACTACCCCATTATCTCCCTCGCTCTTATAAGTAAACCAACAGCAAATTAGAGAAGGAAGAGAGAGGGGGGAGGGAAGCTAGCTGCGAGCGATTCCTGCTGACGCACCAGCTGAGGTGAGGGAGGGAGGGAGGGCTGTTCGTGTCGTGTGACTTTTCCGTTCCGTTGGGATCTCTCCTCCTTTTTAGGATAGTCTTCCTCAGCTGCCTGTCTTGTGCGGGGAAGCAAAATCTCACCTGGGTTCGTCTTCCTCGGCCGCCTCCTGCTCCAGCCAGCCGGCGAGCGAGCCGGCTTTGGGTTCTTCGCCGCTTCGGGGCTCAAATCCGGCCCGCGGGATCCTGATTTCGTGCCGCGTCAAAGTCTCGGTGGGAGATTTGTGCCGGCATTTCGCGGAACGCTCGTCTCCGCGCACTCTCTCTCTTTTCCGCCATTTCTCGGTGCTCCGGGGCTTCTCTCCCTCCCCTTCAGCCCTAGGGTTCTCCCGGTTTCCTGGAAGCATCCCTAACCTTTCAGCGGATTCTTCTCTGGTGCTGGTATGTATTCTTACGAGTTGTTTTCCTTTTTCTTTTCTTTTTGCGGGAGTGTTTTGCTGGGTTTGCTAACTTGAGAAATCTGTAATTTTACCTACCAGGATGCGCGGTGATTCATATTCATCCACCGCACATGGCGAGCTGCTGCTGCTAACAACCATGAGGACTGAATATGTTTGTCTGCTGCTGTGCGCGAGCAGGAGGACCAGAAACCGGCAGACGCAGTAGAATCTTCTGTTACAGACTTTCAATCACAAAATGGTACCACTGCTCCTTCTGGATTTGGTACTATTTATTTGTTCATTACTAGTAACAGTATCTCACCATGGATTTGGTATAGTACTATTTATTTGTTCATTATTAGTAACAGTATCTGATCATTTGGTACTATTTATTTGTTCATTATTAGTAACAGTATCTGACCATGGATTTGGTATTTTGCAGCACCCATATCCGCTCAAAGGTTCTAAGGGGGCATCATTGCCGCCGCGACCGACCCTCGTCTTCCTCATTGCGTTGTTTGGTCTCTATGTATGCTACCTCTCCTTCAATCAGATAAGGATGGAGAGCAAACATGTGGAGGAGAATGGTGCAGAAGAGCAAACAGAACATGTTTGCACAAAGCCTTATGTTCCAAGTGAGGAGCTGCCCTTTGTGCACTTCCCAAAACCAAAGGGTTATAGCAGGTAATTTTCCTCCTATACGATTTATAAACTATTTATTGGCGCGGCGTCCCCCTTTTGTGTATGTTGATTTTCTGACACACGTTTCCTTCCATAGGGCGGAATGCTCGTGTAATCCTGTTCGGTTTTTCGTGATTGTGTCGATGCAAAGGTCAGGAAGTGGATGGTTTGAGACACTGCTAAACAGCCACCCTAACATCAGCTCAAATGGTGAAATATTCAACAGAGTGGATAGAAGAGAAAACATATCGTCTATCATACAAACACTCGACAAACTGTATAACTTGGACTGGCTCACAAGTGCAGCAAAGAATGAGTGCACAGCTGCGTTTGGATTCAAGTGGATGCTAAATCAGGTATTTAAACTTCACTTTTTCTTGGTCCATGTGAAATATTTGGAGATTCAGCTTTTATTTGGTGTAGTCTAGCTGCGTTGTTGTTACCTGTGATTTCAGAAATTTTACACTTTTTTTTGCGGGAAAAAAATTTACACTTTGAAGCTGAGCCGTGCCATCGTTTTTTATATTGCACTCTACTCTAGTTCTTTTGAGTGGAAATAATTGTGGAGAGCAGAGTGGACTTATGATCTGTTTTGCTTGCCAAAGATTCAGATTTTGTTGAAACTACAGTTAGAATTTTGAAGTGTACCACACCATAATATACCTGCATTTCTCAGATGTCAGTGCTATGTCATATCACATTAATGATACTGAACTTTTCTAAAAACCAGGTTGGTTAATCATGATTATTGATGTTGATGTTTGTATTGTTCAGTGTATCATTAGCATTAGCAACACTATGCCTACTAATAACAAGTGGAAAAAATATTTTTATGCCATTAACTGCTATCATTGTGTTTTCCAGGGTTTTATGGACCATCGTGATGATATACTTAGTTATTTGAACAATAAAGGTGTCTCTGTGATATTTCTCTTCAGGAGAAATACATTGCGCAGGCTTATCTCTGTGTTGGCCAACAACTACGATAGAGATGCAAAGCAGCTGAATGGAACCCACAAATCTCACGTTCACTCCGAAGAAGAGGTATCGTCGATGCACAGACAATTCCATTATATTTACTACAATGACTTTGCTCTGTTTCCTCACGTTTTCACATAAATAACGGGGCACTTGTTTTCTTACCCTGGTTCTGAAATCCCACAGCTAAACTACCTTTTTGCTGATATGGGGCTCTGAAATGCTAAAATCTTAAAACTAACTTTGAACTTTTGATGAAACTGAATCTTATACTTTTGCATTCTAAGTAAAATTGTAAAGTCGGTGTCAATAATATCTGGAAGGAGCAGAATAAAATGTTAAAATGGTGCATTTTTATGCACTCCCTCTCTCTTTTGAACAACCATCATAACTGCCTTCTCGTTTGCAACCTGTTGGTCATGCTAGCTAGTGCTTTCATCTGATCAGTGTATTTTGTTTTGCGCTAGGCTGAGATACTAGCAAAATTCAAACCGGAACTGGACGTGTCAACCCTGGTTTCAAACATCAGGGATGTCGAGAAGTACATGGGAGACTGCTTGGACAGCTTCAACACGACACGGCGCATGATCCTCTACTACGAGGACATAATCAGAAACAGAAATGTACTTGAGTAGAACTCATTTGGATGCCCTAACGAAGTAACGATAGATTACGGTTTACCTTAATAGCGTGTCTCTGTCTCTGTGTGCGCAGGCATTATTCCAGGTGCAGGAATTCCTTGGCGTTCCGGTGAGGAAATTGGTGAGCAGGCAGGTGAAGATCCATACGCGCCCGCTTCCGGACCTTGTCAGGAACTGGGAGGATGTGAACAGCAGACTCAACGGGACAGAGTACGCCCGTTTTCTCGATGGCGCAGATTACGTGAAGTGATGTATTCGGAATTCTAATGTAGGTTCAGGATCATTTGCAAGGGTTCTGTAGACCTGTAGTCTCCAGAGGATTGATTCTTCTGCACAATGAGGTAGTTAAAGTGCATGAAAGATTAGAGATCGATATGGAAATATTAGGGCAAACTGTACAGTTTTTAGGCTACGTCTTAACATATTTTCAGCCGTTCATTACTTTCAGACCACACAGACTAGCTCAAAATTGCTGACATCTCGTGATGGTGTTCTTTTTTTTTTTTTGTCTCTTCGGCTACATTCTTTGCTCCCTTTTTTTTGTGCTTTGTACGGGCAAATCTGTGAGCTACAAAGTAACTCGCTCTTCGGATTCAAATTTGGATAATACATATTGAAAAGAGTTACTGAAAACAAATGTGTATATTTCTCAGTACGAAGGCTAGGTAGCAGTTGTTTGGTTTTAGCCTGAGTTTGCCTTACCAAGTACAGTAGTACTCCCTCCGTCCCAAAATAAGTGTCATTGGTTTAGTACAACTTTATACTAACATAAATAAGTGTCATTGGTTTAATACAACTTTATACTAACATTGTACCAAATCAACGACACTTATTTTGGGACGGAGGGAGACTGGTTTAGTTTTTGGTTGCCCATGAGTTGGCAAACATTGGCAAGAAAAATGAACTGAAATGCTCAAGGAGTTATTGGCCAAACTTTTGGCCATGACCCAAAAATTGGTAGGGAAAACTTTGGCCACGATCCAAATATAAGCTGCCAGCTCCATTGTTCCTTTAGAATCGACAAAATTTCACTGAAAATGATGGACACGTGTCCCAAGAGTTTACAGTTTGTACACAGAAAAACGCTGCGGATCAACACCGGATTATAACTCCTGTAAAATCCTTGTACAAGAAGAGCAAACGCTAGCAAGAACATGTTTACACGTAACAGCTACAACATCATTAGGCCCAACGACAGGTAATGGCGAGCTTGGATCGCAAACTTTGACCCTATTGACGCCTTCGCTTAATTCTCTCGAGAGCGCCCAGCTGCTGCTCGTTGTTCTCTTGAGCACCAGAGCTTTCCTCCCTGCTCTCTGCGGCTCTCTTGCCAAGCTCACCAAACACGGCTTCAGGGACAGCCCTCTCCGCAATCTGGACATCGTCCTCCTCGTCGCTCTCTTCATCAGGCAGCTCGATGTCCTCGTTGTTAGCAGCAGCTTGTTGCGTGCTGCTCTCGGCGCGTGCCTCTACTCCAGCGCTAACAAAGTTCATCATTCTGTTAGCGGGAGTCGTGCTGGTGCTCGGAGCTGCTGCTGGAGCCGGGGATGGTCCAGAAGCTAGCTGCCTTTCTAAGGCCGCCATCTCATCCTGAGGGACACCAGCACGCGTCAGGGTGTCCACCGCCTCATCCAGGTTTAGCCTCTGGTCCCTTTGCATCAAGTACTCCGGAAGGATGAAATGAGTCTGCACATGGCACACAAGTACAGCATCAGTTTACAGTGCAAAGATGCTCGTTGATGCCAAACTGTATAGAGTTGATCCATGTGACATACCTGGCTGCGGCTAGCGGCCACTGTACGCTTGATGCGAAGCATCTCCCTGAATGTATCTTCATTACCGTGTTGGATCTCAAAGTCGTTCCATTTTATCCAGAACTCTGGATGAGAGTTTGGATCAGCATAGTTGGAGGCGTGTATATAAATAGCCCGGGAACGGTCGATTTCTCCAAGATTTCTTTCAAGTTCCGCAAACTTCATGCACATTACCATGACATCTTTGTCTGGGAGGCCAGATTCTATAGCTTGCTGCAAAGATGCCAAGAAACCCAGGAACAAAGTTAGTACATGCATTACCACTAAAACATCTGTCGATATTGTGGGAACAGGCAGGCTAAATCTAGTGTGTGAAGTGCAGAGCAAATGACAACTGAACTTTTTTATACACAAATTTGGCCTTTAGAGCGAGTATACAAGATTCATGTGTTACGAACTATTGCAACTAATCAGCAAGAAACAAGATTAAGAAGCTGGGATCAATACAAATCTATTCCATTTGCTACTCCCTCCATTCCATAATGTAGTGCGTATAGATTTTCTGGAAAGTCAAACTAAGCAAACTTTGACCGATTTTACAGAGAAAACTTATTATATATACAATTCCAAACATATACAACATGAAAATATAACTGATGATGTATCTAATGATATGCATTTTGTATTTTAAATGTACATATTTTTGTCTATAAACATGGTCAAAATTTGTACTCTTTGACTTTTGAAAAAATCTATATGCACTACATTATGGAACAGAGGGAGTATTTCACAAATCCACAAAATTGGATCTCGGAACAAGGACTTGAAAATGCCAATCCAGAAGCAACATTATAAAGCAAGAACGGAAAAGCAGAGACAAACCAAGATAATACGCTTACCTCGTATATTTGTCTGGTCCTTGGAACACCGAAAAGTTCAGCAGCACGTGCAATGTATATTTCATACATACTCATCTTTTCAGTGTTGGGAACAGCCCTTACAGCTTCATCATATACATTCATGGCACGTTTTGCGAGGCCATAGTCTTCCTCCAGTTTAGCATATTGCAAATATAAGGCCTTCTTTTCGTGCGGCGGAGCCTGAGCCAAAGAAGCAAAATGTAAGTAACAAGACAATTTATGGAACATAATATTTTCGATGAGTATGTGATGCAGGAAAAGAACAGGTAAGAATGGTTTCTGTCTAAATAAGCAAGCAAGTGAACATATAATCACATAACAAGAAGCGGCAACAGAAGGTTCTGAGAGAAAACAGGAAATCAACAAGTGCAAATATAAGAAAGTACAAGCAACAATGATATCACATCGCAAGAATTATTATGACCTTGTTCTTAGGAAGCGAAGCAAAGACAGAATTTGTGATCAGATAATAAAAAAGGGCAGCCTGGTGCACGTAGCTCCCGCTTGCGCAGGATCCGGGGAAGGGTCCGACCACTATGGGTCTTCTGTACACAAGCCTTTCCCTGCATTTCTGCAAGAGGCTGTTTCCAGGACTCGAACCCGTGACCTCAGGGTCACAAGGCAACAGCGTTACCGCTGCACCAAGGCTCCCCTTTAGAATTTGTGATCAGATCACCATTGATATATTAGAAACGTAATTTGACACATGCAAGTTGGTAACAGCTCTAGTTACACGCAGTATAAGTAGACCGATGACAAAATTCAAGGGACAAGAGAATTTATTTACCTTTTCGACAGCTTCCGTGAACAGCTCTCTTGCCCGCTCTAACTTGCTTCGCTGGTACCTCTTTACAAACTTTGTGAGGTAGGTCACCCAAATATCCTTAACATGGGGATACTTAAATATTTTTACACCTCTTTCATACACTTTAAATGCATCTTCGAAATACTTGTTCTCCTGCAGAGGAAGAAAATAGTAAACAACCATTGTAGATCAATTGGACGAGTCTACTTGAAACTTCAAAAGTATGTACTTTGAGCAAAGATCCTACCTCAAGAAGAAATGCGTAATTAAGAATTATTTGAGGCGTGGCAATTCTTAAATCTAATATTCTCTCATAAACAGCACGGGTTGTTTCCAACGACCCAAGGCTCTCCTCCAGGTCAACATAGATACTCCATAATTTCAGAGATTTATGTAATTTCAGCTGGACCGGCTCGTCACCCTCAGCAGCAGCTGAAAATGTAAATCGTCAGCAAAAATGGTTTGCCAAATATACAAGAAATCAACACAACTGAACAAAATAAATTATACCTCGCCTCTTCACCTCAACAGAGGGCTCTGCTGTTGCTAACCTCATCAGCTCAATTGCCTTGTCAAAATGTTGATTGCGGAGCTCCATTTCGGCCCATTCACACCAAATAGTAGCCAAGTGGTCCACTGCTTTATAGTTCACTTGTGTGGCCTTTTTAAAGATATCTTCAGCACTATCTAAGCGGTTATGTTTCTCATACATCTTTGCAAATGCCACCCATAGAGTATGAGGTTTCCCAACTGCCTTCATTGGGTCCACAGTTTTCACAGCCTCGACATATGTCGCTACTTGCCTTGCGGGATCCTTGTCAAAAAGTTTCACCCTCCTGCACATATTATTGCACTGTTAGACAATTCCATCAAGTTGGAGACCACCTAAAATGAGTTTAAAAAACTATACACAATAATTTCACATTCCACAGCATCAACTAACTTCAAATAAGAATTGCTACTGGCTACCACGAAAGAATTTTAAACTTATCCTTCCGAAGAAATGCACTGAATGAATTGATTCATATTCATCTTTTGTGGCTTAATGTAAGTCAAGCAGAACTATATATAAACCGAGGTGCTATATCAAGTCTCACCTGTGCCACTCCTCCACATTATGTGGATTCTGTCTCAACAGGACACTGCTAAGGAGCTCTGGTCTGCGATCCAATAGCCGCTCAAACCTTGCCAGCCTCAAATCAGTGTCATCTTCATCGTTCAACCAACAAGCTGCAAGTTCCTTCTCTAGCTTCTCCACCTTATTCTTCCTGCCGCCTTTCTCACCATCGTCGCTCTCCGCAGCCCCATCCTCTTCAGCTGCCTCCAGCTTTGCCGCAAGCATACTCTGCTCAAATTGTGTATACGCCTCAAACACCACACTGAACTCCTGCACTGTCATCACTGAAGCAACCCCCTCCTCGAAGACGTCTCTAGCTTTCTCATAGAGGGTCCTCCTGACATAGTAATCGGCCAGGGAGGTCCACAACTTGCCAACCTCGTCGGTGAACTTGCGTATGCCGCCCCGCAGTATGGCATCCACCTTGAGCCCTGCGACCTCATCAGCATGCTTAGTGAGGATATCGCAGAGCTCGAGCCAGAGCTGGTGTCTGGTCTTCCCCTTGACAGAGCGGAAGCCATCGTCGTTGAGAACGGAGGCCAGGCGGTCGGCTGCCTCCTGCCAGCGTTCGGCCGAGACGAGGAACTCGATGAAGTCCTCGGCGTGGGAGGGGTCGAACTGGAGGTAGCGCCTGAACACACGGAAGGACGTCTCGACGGGGCAGGCCGGGAGCGACGCGAGGCGCAGGTAGAGCGGCCAGATGCGGTCGTGCTGCGTGACAGGCAGCGCGCGGAGGGCGCGGTCGAAGTTGCGGCGGCCGCGCGTGAGCAGGCGCTGGTCGAGCAGCGAGGTGAGGTAGAGGACCCAGACGCGCGGCATCTTATGCATGGTGGCGAGCGCCCGCTCGAAGGTGTTGTTGAGGGAGGCGTAGGCCGGGTGGGAGATGGGGTGCGGGCGCACGTGGTCGAGGCGCTCGCGAAGGTAGGCGTGCCAGAGCTTGTAGCTGCCCGGCAGCGCCTTGAGCGCGCGCTCGTAGATGACGGCGCGCTTGGCGAAGGGCGCGGAGGCGCGGGCGACGAGGTAGCGCCACCAGCCCTTGAGCTTGAAGGGCTCCCGCAGGATCTCCTCCTCGTAGGGCAGGTCGTCCTCCGTCGGGTAGAGGTCCGGCGAGATCCCGGCGAACGGGAGCGCGGCCGCCTTCGGCGGCGGCGCCACCTCCACCGGACCCGCGGCGGCCGACGGCATCGTCGCGGCGAGTCGGCTTCGGCCCCCGATTCGCTAGGGTTTAGGATTTGGGGACGAGGCGATGCGGAGGAGAGAAAAATTGCAGCGAGCGAGACGACGGCCGGGCGCGTGGGGTGGAGAGGCTGCGTGTACGTACCAGGCCGGCGCGGGCTCTCGATGCCTCTTTGTTTGTCGTTTCGGGCCCGTTGGACTTCGTGTGGGCGGAGGATGGATTCGTCTCCCGAGTATACCTGGCCAGATGGGCCGGCCTTAGCGTGCCGGCCCGATAGCCCGCGTGCCCGGCCCGTCACGGGCCGACCCGGCACATGGCTTAACGGGCCGTGCCCGGCACGTGGCCCGGCTAGGGCCGTGCCGGCCCGGCACGGCACGGCTAGCAGCTAGGACGTCGCAGGGAGCCAGGAGCCAGGAGGCGTACATGTATAGGTATACGTATATACATGCATGTGCAACGGCACGAGCCGACGAACGCAATGAGGGCAGATCCTATTTGCCGCCCGCGCGCGGCAAACAGCAGTGGCTACGCCCGCAGCGCCCGCCGGTGGGCCGGCCCAGTTCGCTTCAGCGAGTGCTGTTCGTTCGCTTCTTCGTTTTTTCTTTCGTTTCTTCTTTCCCTTTTTTGTTTTGTTTTATCTTTTTTCGGTTTTTTCTTTCTGATTCTTTCCTGTTTTCTCTTTCTGGTTTTTTCGTTCTATTTCTTTTCCTTTTTCTTCCATTATTAATACATGTAAAAAACATTTCATCATGTATTTTTTTATCAATATATTAATACGATGAACAATCTGCGTTTCTTTTGTTGATTTTTACTTTCTTCTTTTTTGTGTGTATTGTACAAGAGTTCGTCGTGTATTTTAAAAATGTTCATCATATATTTAAGAAAATGTTCACCGTATATTAGGAAATGTTCATTGTGTACTTAAAAAAAGTTCAGCGTATATTACAAAAATGTTCAATGTGTATTTTTAAAACTGTTCAGCGTATATCACAAAAATGTTCATTTGGATTTGAAAATTGTTCAATGTATATCACGAAAATGTTCAATGTATATTTAAGGAAGTTCATCGTATATTACAAAAATGTTCAATGCATATTAAAAAATGTTCAATGGTCGAAATGTTTTATTTTATTGGATCTGTCACTGCATTTAGTTCTTAAGTACTCACGCAGCATATTAATCATTATATCTCAGCAGGTCAAGTGGTAAGGGAGATTTTCTCTCTATCGTGGTGTTGCAGGTTCGATTCCTCAGTCGAACGTTATTTTTTTGGGATTTTCAGTACAGGCTCGCTGTGTTGCCAGGGAATGGGCCGGCCCATTGAGATCGTTCCCTGCGCGAAAGCTCCTCTTCCTGACGCTCGCGAGCGTCAGCTAGGGGCTCCCCTTATTTTTTGGGGATTTTCAGTACAGACTCGCTGTGTTGCCAGGGAATGGGCCGGCCCATTGAGATCGTTCCCTGCGCGAAAGCTCCTCTTCCTGACGCTCGCGAGCGTCAGCTAGGGACCACACTTGGTCTCCTGACTTATTCATGAAACTACAGCATCCTGGAACCGGACCAAGATCGCCCAAACGTTTATGCCGATCGACGCTAATACAATCCTAAAAAATCCCATCAGTACAATGCAGCAAGATGATTTTTAGGCATGGGGTGAACCTTTGGCTCGGAATTTGCTTTTCTCTATGTTTGAATCTTTAAACCATACCGAATTGACCAGGCTAGTTGTTACCATGTGGGCCATATGGCATGCCTGACGGAAATTAATCCATGAAGGAGAGCGTCAGAGTCTATCAAGTACACACGGTTTCGTCAACAGATTCATTGAGGAGCTGCAAGCTTTGAAAAGGCCGGTCCAGGGCGCGAGGAGCTCAGCCTCTAGCATTGCCCCACAGAGGTTACCACCGGCAGCGGGAATTTTTAAAGTGAATGTTGATGGAACAGTATCCCGAAATGGTACAAGGGGATGCTTTAGTGCAGTTGCATGTAATTCGTCAGGCGTTTATCTAGGATCTTCATCGGTTATGGTGGAAGGACTGAGCACCCCTGAAATTTTGGAGACTATGGTATGCCGGGAGGGGCTGACTTTGTCACATGTCAACGTTTTTTTTTTTTGCGAGAAACTTCCAATCTATTCATCTTCAATCATGGCAGTACAAAGAACAACAGAGGTAATAAAAATTACAACCATGTCCGTGGACCACCTAGCGACGACTACAAGCACTGGAGCGAGCCGAAGGCGCGCCGCCGTCATCACCCCTCCCTCACCGGAGCCGGGCAAACCTTGTTGTAGTAGACAGTCGGGCATCATATTGCAAAGGTCTCGTCACTGATTTGGCAAAAGGATCTTGGGGAAGCAAGGCAACAATTATCAAGGAAATCAAGCAACGGGCTCAAACCTTAGCTCGTGCACCTTCTTCTATGAAGGACGTGCCTTGAATGTGGAGGCTCATAGTTTAGCAAAACACACTCTTTTTTTGTCTCAAGGGCGCAATGTGTGGTTTTTAAATCCGCATGACACTATTGTGATTCCTACCGAACTTGTTTTAGATCAATAAAGTGAGTGTGTTACCCCTAAAAAATAATTAGGGTAACCAAAGGGCTAACCCGAAAGGTTGTCTATGTACTTCATCTGTTCCATAATTCTTGCCGTGTCAAAATTATGGAATGAAGGGAGTAGTGTTTAAGCATATAATGCATTTAGAAGTTGTTACTCTAACCATTTTGAGTTCTTTTCTTAGAAGTACATGTAACTTTATTCGTACTCGTAAGAATTTACAGATACAATGTTTTAGATCCAAGAACTAAGAGATTGCAGAGTAATTTCTACAACTAAGAATTACGATAAAATCCGTTAGAGGTATCTTCTCCGTGTTATCAATCTTTGCAAGACGAAATATTTCAAAGATTCAGATACTTCTACTAGGTCATCTTGACGAATTTAATTACTCCCTCCATTCCAATGAATAAGACGCACACGCATCCCAAAAATCAACTTTGACCATAAATTATACCAACCAAATGTGAATAATTTATGATAAAATTATATCGTCGAATTCATACTGAAGAGAAGTTTTCAGTGGTATAATTTTGAAGTCACAAAAATATATATATTTGAACTAATTTATGGTCAAAGTTGGATTGTGGGAAGTGTGCACACCTTATTCATTGAAATGGAGAGAGTATCAACAAAGGTTTCTCAAAGCCCTTGAGCCGCCCATCCAAAATAGATGAAAAGCCATGATCGACTAATGGACTTGAGTCCAGAGTAATCCCCTATAAGTTTTGGTTGTCGAACCACAAGATCTTCACCACATCGAGTAAAGATTTCATCTCCGCAAATAATCAAATCAACAAAAACAACACGACACAATAACAAAACTCATCAAATTTGAATAAACAAATTTGCAAGGTCATAAACTTCTCTCGCCCATGGCACCGCCACGGTAGAGAGAGAAAACTTATTCGTCAAAGCACTACTATGAAATATGTTAATGAAGACGACAAACTCCATTCGACGCCTCTGTCTCTCTCAAACCCTACTTAGCAAGCCTCTCGAGTCCTCCTATTTCGTGAGCAACGCGCCTAATAGCAAGGTAGCACGCACCCGCGTCCCTATAGGCACCAACCCATTTAGCATAGGTGCTACTGTATCTTTTTTTCGTCTTTTTAGCACATTTTTTATTTAGCAGATTTTTAAGAGAATGTGAAAAAATGTTCACGAAATTTGTAAAATATTAACTTTTAAAAATGTGATTTTCGATAATAAATCAGGAACTTAAAAATGCTCACAAATTTAAAAAATATATCTATGAATTTTGAAATGTTCACATTTAAAAAAAGTTCATGGACTTCTTAAAAAACATGAGTTTAAAAAAATTGTTTACTAGTTTTTCTAAAATGTTCATGAAATTTTAGAAATTCATGAATTATTTAACGAATATTCATAGTTTTTTAAGAAAATGTTCATGCTTTTTTCAAAAAAGAACACATAAAAATTGAAAAGGGGAAGAAGGAAAAAGATGAAATAAGAAAACCGAGAAAAAAAGACAACCAAAAAAATCCGCCGAAAAGAAGGAACGAGTAGAAAAGCAAACGGTATCCAAAACATACTGAACTAGCCCAACTAGTGTCGTGGTGGTGCACATTTGGTCGCTATTCCGCGTGGTACGCACGGGATAGGATTCACCGATTATCCCTAGTTCTCCTTAGTACTGCCATAGCTCGTTATGCTCTTTCGAATTGATTTCTTTTTCAAAAGATAACTCTTGCAGATTGATGGGGTTTCGAAAATTCTCATTCTGCAACGCAACAATTTGGTGTTACCATACCAAAAAAGGACTCGCAGAGAAAGAAATAGTGTGGTAAGCCGCGATCAATCATGAGATATGTGCTTTAGTCGAACCAAGAATCTGGATTGCTAACATACACATGGGTGCAAATGGCGGCCGCCAGAGGAGGACTCGATCAAGGCAAACGTAAACGGTGCTATGTTGAAAGCTTGGGATAATGATGGTGGAGGAGCCCTCTTGAGGGACTATCATGGAGGTTTCCGGGCAGGGACGTGCCATTTTTTTTCCTCCTCCATTGTTGATCGAGAGCTTGCTGAGTCACTGGCATGCAGACATACTATTCAATTGGTGACTGGTGTTAGAAGGGATAGAGAGGGAGGATTGGCGTAATGCGTTGGATGTATTATTGAGCCTCGAGGGTGAGTATATATTGAGTACAAGACTTGGAGGGTAAGAAGCCTCTCATAGAGATAAGGTAGGAGACGAATTACAAATCCTAGACTACCAAATACATGTAACCCAAATATATCTCTAACATCCCCCCACAGTCGTAGCGGTAGCGTTGCGAACAACAGGAGCGTCGCGGACGGTCAGACTAGAGAGAATAGCAGCCGACGGGCTGACATCCCCCCGCAGTCGAAGCGGGAGCGACGCGGACGGTCAGACTGGAGAGAATAGCAGCCGACGGGCCGACATCCCCCCGCGGTCGAAGCGGGAGCATCGTGGACAGTGTCGCGTCGCGGACGCGTGGACTGTAGAGGAAGCCATCGAGTTGCTCAAGCGAGGTGATAGCCCTTTGTGCCGATGTCGATGTAGCCAAGAGCGTAGGGTGGTGTAGCCGTAGTCGAGATAGCCGTGCAAGGTAGCCGTGGTCGATGTCGAGTCGGGGGTCATCGGTGTCGAGGTAGTCGCCGTGGAGCCGCGGGCGCAAGGAGGCGCCGAGTTAGTCATGTGCGCAGTGGTGTCGAAGTAGTGGTGCGCCGGGAAGAAGATGGTGTTGACGAGGCATCGCGCCGGGTTTCCAAGCCCGGGGACACGTCGTGGACGAAGGCACGCGTCGGTGTTGCCAACACCGGGCATGCGTAGACGGACGAAGACGATGTTGATGAGGCGCCGCTCCAGGCTTGCCAGGCCCGGGAACACGTCGTGGACGAAGGCACACATCGGTGTTGCCAGCACCGGGCATGCGTAGACGGGTACCTGCACAAGCTGTACGCCATGTCGAGGGGGGCTAGAAGAGAAGGACTCGACGACGGTTGCGGCGCAAATCGGCGTGGGGCCGATGTCGCCCACGGTGGTCGGAGTAGATGAAGTGGTCGGGGAAGATGACGGCGATGCTGGCGATGAGGTGGTGCTGGACGAAGACGAAGGGGGTGGACGGGCGGCGCGGCTCGGGTGAGCGAGCGGCAGCGGCGCCGAGGAAGCAGAGCGGCGGCAGCGGCCTGAGGAGGCGGCGACTGAGGGTGTCCCGGATTAGGGGGTACTCGGGCCGCCGACCTATCTCCCGTGGGCCGGACTAGTGGGCCGCTCTTTACTCATCATTGGAAGGCCGGATTGTGGGCGACCCCGTGCACCAGAAGGAAACCTCCGAAGACTTGGCGTCTCCTCCAAGGAATAATTAGCGTGACCGGCATGTTTATCCCCTGATGGTAACCGACCATATGTAACCCTAGGCCCTTCTGGTGTCTATATAAACCAGAGGGTTTAGTCCGTAGGAAAGGCAAGAAACCAACCTAGGGTTTAGCTCATCCAATCTCGGGGCAGATCAACTCTGTAACCTTCATACTACCACATCAATACAATCCAGCGGGACGTAGGGTTTTACCTCTTCGAGAGGGCCCGAACCTGGGTAAATCGTTGTCTCTACGTTCCCTGTTACACATTGATTCCTAGATCCACAGTTCGGACACCCTACCCGAGATCTGCCGGTTTTAGTACCGACATTGGTGCTTTCATTGAGAGCTCGGCCGCTGGGTCACCAAGGATCAATGGCTCGCCTTGTCATCAGCGATGGCATCCGCAGCGGGGACATCTTCGTCCCCGGTCAGCTTTTTGCGTTCGGCAGCATCGTACTGCATGCCGACCCAACCGGTCACCTTGACCAGGTCGCTGGCTTCGTCCCCGAGCAGGAAATCAGGTTCGGCAACCTGGAGTACATCGCCGACTCCTGGGGCGATCTGGTCTTTACTGGGTTCTCGGCTTTACCCGAGGAGCCTGACAATCCCGAGGCCTTGACCTCGGATTCTCTCCCCATCCCTGTCTCCGGGCTGGGCCTCAGTTCGGATCTGGCCTTGAGTTCAGATCCGACCCCGGCGCCAGAAAACCAAGGGTCACCCTTGGCCGAACACACTCCCAGTATTGGCGCGCCGGAGCTCAACTCCGATAGCTGCCCGAACATGAATCCGGTGGACCTCTCGTTTTAAGCGAGATGTTAGATCGGATCCAGAAGATGAATATCGCGGATGGACCGTCCTCAGACCAGGAGCAGGTCGGACAGGTGGCCAACCGCGGGGAATTTTGCGTCCCACCCACCACCCACTTGGTAGCCACTATCGAAGATTTAACTGACATGCTGGACTATGCCTCCGAGGAGGCTGACGACATGGACGAGGATATCGACGTCCCGCCTTATACGGCTCCCTCCCTTGCCACCTCCAACACCGGAAAGTGGACCGCCACCTCCACCTATGATGTTTATATGGTCGATACCCCCAAGAAGGATGGCGACACAACCAAGAAGGATGGCGACGGCCCCGATGAAGAACCGCCCAGACACCGACGACGGTGAGCCAGAGGGCGAGGAAAGGGCAAAGAAAACCACACAGACACGAACGGCACCGGAGATAACGAGACTTCGGACAACTTGGGGGAGCTCGGCGATAACACCCCCGAACAGCACCACGACGCCCCTGAAGGGCACGAGGACCAGGGCGACCCTGAGGACCCCGAGGATTCTGAGGACAGTAACTACCTCCCTCCGTCCGAAGAGGAGGATAGCCTCGGACCCGAGGATTTTGTTGTCCCAGAAGACCCCCTGGACCAGGAGAGATTCAGGCAGCAGCTTATAGCCACCGCCCGAAGCTTGAAGAGGAAGCAACGACAGCTAAAAGCCGAACAGGATACGCTCAACGACAGATGGACGATGGTCTTAGCAGCTGAAGAAGGCCTCGGCGACCAACGCCAGGGTCAATACAAGAGTTACCCACAGCGGCGCTTGCTCCCGGAATTCGAGGTCGAGGCCTTTGAGCCCATGCCTCCCAGACGAACTTACGCAAGCCAGCCCGACCACCCCCCTCGAGGACGGGATAGGACGGCTGGGGAAACCGAACACCTACCCGCGCCCCCTCGAGGACGGGATAGGACGGCTGGAGAAATCGAACACCCACCTGCCCCCCCTCGCCGGGCGGGCAAAGACCCGGTTCAACCGGATGACCCACGCGATTTGCGGCACGACCTGAACGCCAGAGGGACACAGTCAAGATCCATCTATGGATCCAGAGGTAACGCACCCGCTGGACGGGATGGATACCAAGCCTGGCGCGACAGGAACGATAGAGCTCGGGAGCAGCACCGTGCCCGGATGACAACCGATCTCCGACACGACATAGCCCGGGTCAGGGGCGCCGCACACCCGATGTGTTTCACAGATTAGGTGGTGCAGCATCAGTTCCCCGAAGGGTTTAAACCCGTAAACATAGAACAATATGATGGGACAACTGACCCAGCAGTGTGAATCGAAGATTTTCTTCTCCACATTCACATGGCCCGAGGAGATGACCTCCACGCCATTAAATATCTACCATTGAAGCTCAAAGGACCAGCGAGGCATTGGTTGAACAGCCTACCCGAAAACTCCATCGGGAGCTGGGAGGAGCTCGAGGATGCATTCTGAGCTAACTTTCAAGGCACCTATGTTCGGCCGCCGGACGCCGACGACTTAAGACATGTGGTCCAACAGCCCGGGGAGTCAGCTCGGCAATTCTGGAACCGGTTCTTGACTAAGAAGAACCAAATTGTCGACTGTCCGGATGCCGAAGCAATCGCCGCATTTAAGCACAGTATTTGGGACGAGTGGCTCGCCCACCAGCTCGGCCAGGATAAGCCGAGAAGAATGTCGGCTCTCACCTCCCTAATGACCTGCTTTTGCGCGGGTGAAGATAGTTGGTTAGCTCGTCGAAGCAACCATCCCGAAGACCCCGACACTTCAGAAGCCCGGGACGGGAATGGGAAGCCCCGGCGCAACAAGAATAATAAGCGCCGGCACACTAACAACGGCAGTGAAGCCGATGACGCAGCGGTAAACGCCGGGTTCAGCGGCTCGAAGTCAGGCCCGCGGAAGAAGCCTTCTAAAGGAAACCGGGACGGTCCGTCCGCACTAGACAGAATCTTGGACAGGCCCTGCCAGATCCACGGTACCTCGGATAAGCCTGCCAACCACACCAACCACAACTGTTGGGTAATCAAATAGGCCGGCAAGATCACAGCCGAGGAGCAGAGCAAGGGTCCACGCAGCGAGGATGACGATGAACCTCGCGGGCCGAACAATGGAGGCCAAAAGCAGTTCCCTCCAGAGGTAAAAACCGTGAATATGATTTACGTCACGCACATACCGAAGAAGGAGCGGAAACGCGCACTCCGGGATGTCTACGCCCTAGAGCCTGTAGCCCCGAAATTCAACTCGTGGTCGGGTTGCCCGATCACTTTCGACCGTCGAGACCATCCGACCAGTATCCGTCATGGAGGAACAGCGGCTCTGGTGCTCGACGCCATCGTGGACGGATTTCACCTCACCAGAGTCCTTATGGACGGAGGCAGTAGCCTCAACCTGATTTACTCAGATACAGTGAGGAAAATGGGGATCGACCCGTCAAGGATTAAACCCAGTAACACCACCTTTAAAGGTGTAATCCTAGGCATCGAAGCACGCTGCTCGGGATCCATAACATTGGAAGTAGTCTTCGGTTCGCTCGATAACTTCCGCAGCGAGGACTTGATCTTCGATATCGTCCCCTTCCGCAGCGGTTATCACGCACTCCTCGGCCGGACAGCATTCGCCCGCTTCAACGTCGTCCCACACTACGCATACTTGAAGCTCAAGATGCCAGGACCAAAGGGCGTTATTACCGTCAATGGCAATACCGAACGCTCGCTCCGAATAGAGGAACACACGGCAGCTCTAGCCGCCGAAGTCCAAGCCGCCAAAAAAGCATCGCAGGCCCGGTCTACCCCCAAGGCACTGGACGCACGCAAACGCGCCCGAGCTACGGCTTCGGCCCCGGAGCACTCCCGTGCTCACCCTAAATAGGGATACATGCCCCATAGCACGGCCTACCCAGCCGCGAAATACGTGCCTCGAGTGCACAACTTCGCGCTCGAGATCCCATGGGCAGCTGTGGGGACACATGACATAAAGGCCAAGAGCTCAGTTCGACCGAGCCATGGCCGATAGATGTTCTTGGATTAACATCAATTACAGGCACCATCTAGGGTCTGATCCGCGTTAAGCTGACACAGTGCGGCGATCTCTCAAAACCCTTTCTCAAGGGCTCGTCCGCCGAACATTACTACTTCCGCCGAACACACAGTCTACAACTTCACTCACATGGAAGCATCATAAAGAGCAAAGGCGCAGACGTGCAGCAGGGCATAGTAGGGATGTCAAACCACTCGTGAAGGCCCTGTGTAAACCTTTCCTCTAATGTATTTATTTCTTATAGTATCTATCAAAGTTACTTCGGCAGTTCGGATTGTACGGTTGGACGTCACAAATCCAAAGGAAATAAAGACCAATTTCTCTTTGGTAATTGTGCAGTCATTCGTGTCGCATATTCCTTTCCGCTCTTTAGGCCAAAGTAAACTATTACGATACGTTCCTTTTTGTGGCCGGCTAATAGACCGGGGGCTTGCATCTTCATCGAGCCCTAAACATCAGTCCGACACCAATTTTATTACATGTGCTCGGCGTCACGGATATTGCATTATATGAATCAGTTCCGAATTGTGTCTTTGGTCAATAGTTGGGTTGCCCGGCTCCTGTGTTTACCCTCTTACATTCCGCATTGTTCGGCTAGGAGGGTAAAGGGAGAACCACTGCGAGTGTGCTTCTAGCTAGCCTGGTTAAGTACCTGAGTGGAGAAAGCCGAAAACTGACCGTCATAGTAAGCGAGAACTGGTCGGCGATCCGATGACTAGTGTTAAACTAAAAATCGTTGGAGGTTAACCCGTGTTAAATGAAGGGTTCTCTGTCATAGGAACCACGTGATGATGGTGTTAACCGCGGCTCGTCCGGATATCACAAACACTGGGGGCTAGTCACCAGCCCCCGCAGTTAAGCTCCTATGGCTAAGTGAAAGCACTAAAACCGCATAGTCTGATTGCCTGGTTTTCCGTAAATATAACCGCCTCCGGGTACCGAGATGTCGGCTACGGGTTCAGGTATTACGAGAAAACACCCCATGCAGTATCTGCAAGGGGGCTGAAGCCGACGACTGGTAACTTTTAGTTTTAAAACGGCCGCACAGGAGTCAAAATTAACATAAGCAGGCATTATATTCACAACCAACAACGTGCATTGCAAACACAACAAAAGTTTTCAACTCCTCGGATACAAGGAAAATAATCTATTCATAAATTACATCTTTTGAGCATTGGGCCTCTATAGCCCGACCACCATCCATCACGATGGGAAAGTACTGCTCGGTGCGCCTATGCTCCTTCCCTGGCGGCGGAGGTCCGGTGGCCACCTCGGCTGGCTTTATCTTCGGCCAATGCACCATTGTTTTGCTGAAGGCCATCCGAGCCCCCTCAATGCACACGGCACTTCCAGGCATCAATCCGGGGAGTGGCGTCGTACAGCCTCTGCACCAAACCAAAGTAGCTGCTCGGCAGCGGCTCCGCCGGCCATAGCTTGACGCAGAGGTCCTTCATCGCCGGCTCCGCCATCCGATGCAACTCCATCAGCTGCTTCATCTGGTTGTTGAGGAGGGGAGGGTGTTCGGGCGCTTGAAATTGCGCCCAAAATAGCCTCTGCTCGGCGCGACCCTCCTGGGCGGCGAAGAACCTGGCCGCGTCAGCCGCACTCCTCGGGAGGTCCGCAAAGGCGCCTGGGGAACGCCACACTCGCGTGAGCAAAGCGAACCTGTTACCACCAAAGACACTTTGCAGCAAATACGGCTTACCATCCGCAATGAGCTTCACTTGGCGGAGTTCTTCCTGGTAGCCGCGCACCTCCGTCCGCGCTTCTTTGGCCACCGACCCCAATGAGGTTAGCTCGGCGTCTGCTCTTTATTCTTCTGCTCAAGAGCCTCACACTTTGTGATGGCATCCGTGAGCTCTTGTTGCACTTCAGCCACTCTGGCTTCGTGCTTCTGACTAGCGGTTTTCACCGTAGCCAGTTCTGCAGCTGCCTGTTCAGCTGCCGACCTCTGCTCCGCCGCTTCTAGTTGAGCCGTCCTCAGTGCGGCCCTGAGGTTCTCGACCTCCGCGGTGGCAGCTGTAGTCATATCAGTTGATTCCGTTTAGGCTACTTTAAACCTTACTTACCAAAAACGAAACGGCTGTAATAAACACTGCAGTTCGAACTTGCCTTGCGCTTCGTCGAACCTCTTGTTCACTAGGCTGAGGTCGTCCTCGGAGCTTTTGAGCTTCCGGTTCAGCTCGGCCAACTCCTCGGCGTTGGCGGCTGGTGCCGAAGATGACGCCTGCGCATCATTCTTACCCACATTAGTATCCGAGATATTGATTTTCGACCCTCTGACTGGCTTTGTTCAAGCCAGTCAGAGTCTCGGGGGCTACTGTGTATGAGGCTATACATTTATACAAAAGAACTTTTCTAAGGGAAAAGCATTACTTCGCTCACCTTGAAGCCCGTGAGAAGGCCACTGAAGGCCTCCTTCAGTCCGTTATCCACGGACCGAAGACTTTGCAACACCGCGCCCATAAGGGCACGGTGCTCTTCGGCGCTAGAGGAGCTGGTTAAAGCATCCTCCATCTCATCCGGCCACCCAGTCGACGCCCGCTCTGGGGCGGGCGGGGGTGGCGGGGGCACTTCGGTTTCTTCCCTCTCGAAGACCGGAGTGCCCGACTCCGGACGCCTTGACAACTCTGGAGCCGCCCTCGGAGAGAGCTCGGATCGTTCGGGCTCCTCCTCTTCGTTTACCAGAGGGGCTCTCCCCTCCGGGTCTTCGGCGCCCGAGGTATTCATCTCGGCCATGATGGTGTCGCTCCCTCCCCCTGTGTGTGGCACGGGAGAGGTCCTCCTCGACAGGACCTCCTCGGCCTCCTCGACGATTGGGGGAGGCGAGGCGCGCGATTCGGTCCCGTTCTCCGCCAGCGCGGCCGGTGGAGAATCCCCCTCCGAGACTCGGTCGGTGGGGAGGTCGTGCAGCGGGCTACGATGTTAGAAGTAAAAAGGTGCTCAATATCAAACTCAGTTCGGCCGAAGACACTTACGCGGAGGCGTACCTTTGGGCCTGCGGTTTGGCCCTGGGGATCCTCCGAGGAACCTCTTCGGAGGCCTCGGAGTCCTTGGCAGAAGCCGAGCTATTGTCGGACAGGGCCACCTTGGCCCTGCATGGTCTCTTGGGGGAGGGGTGAAGCGGCTCCTCCTCGGCATCCTCGGATGCCGCCCTATTCTTTGATCGGGGGGAATCACCTTCCTCCCCTTCCCCTCCCTGCTCCTTCTCCTCCTCTTGTGCGGAGGGAGCATGGGTGTCCCCGGATCTAGTGTCCAGGGGTCCTCGGGAATGGAGGCCCTCTCTAGCCTCCCTCTTCTTGTCCTTCTTCTTCTCCTTCCTCTCCGGCGCCTCGTATGGCTCCACGGCCAACATGGCTGTTGGGGATGTTCCCCATGGTTATGACCCGGCCATAGTTTGACCCGGCCAAGAGTTAGGAGGCTCTATGCGTCATCTCATATTCCGGGTTATGGCGAGATAACAAGGAGAAGACCAAGGGCCCAGTGCGAGACCCGGCAGGAGGCCGGCTTAAGGGGAGCCCAATGGGCCGGCTCGCAGAGAAGGTCCAAGAAAAGGAAAGTTCCCTGACAAGGGAAGCAAGACCCGGACTAGGATTCGACTTATAATAGAAAATAGACTAGTGCTAATCCAACTAGGACTCTACATGTAAGCCGGCCCCTTCAACTTATATAAGGAGGGGCAAGGCACCCCAAGAGGGACAAGTCAGGAGAGACAGACAAACTAGCTCTTGAGATAGAGGTAGCGAAACAGCACCCTTGTATTCGAGATCATCATCAATAGTAATCAAGCAGGATGTAGGCTATTACCTCCACCGCGAGGGGCCGAACCTGGGTAAAACTCGCGTCTCTCGATTCCGACCAACCCCTTCAAGCTTCCACCTAGTTGCGATGGCCTCACCACTAAGTCCTTTCACGAGGACATCTGCCGTGACAAAACCACGACAATGGCCGTCAGCAGGGGCATCCTGGGCCCCTCTGGCAGCGGGGCTGGGCTGTTGATCCGCTCGGCCTTCTTCAGCCAGCTCTGCGGATGGGAAGTGAGAAAATTGAGTACCTTATCGAAAGGGAATGAGACGCGCCTGCTCGACCGTGCACTAATCATACACGCAAATGCACACGATCGAGATCAGAGACTCACGGGAAGATATCACAACACAACTCTAAACACAAGAGAAAGCCATACAAGCTTAATATTACAAGCCAGGGGCCTCGAGGGCTCGAATACATAAGCTCGAGTCATACAAGTATCAGCGGAAACAAAAGTATCTGAGTACAGACACAAAGTTAAACAAGTTTGCCTTAAGAAGGCTAGCACAAACAGCGATACTGATCGAAAAGGCGAAGGCCTCCTGCCTAGGGCCTCTGAACTACTCCTGGTCGGCGGGCTCAACGTAGTAGAAGGTGCCTCCGGGGATCTCCTGCTCCTGGACTCCGTCGTCTGATCGCAACAATCGGGTATGGGGAAAAGATGTAGCAAAGCAACCGTGAGTACTCATCCAAAGTACTCGCAAGACTGACATCAGAAGTATGCTAAGTATGCATCGGTATCAAAGGAATGGGGCTATATCTTTGGACTAAACTGCAGAAATGCCAGAACAGAGGGGGAAAGGCCTAGCCTATCGAAGACTAGCATCTTGAAGCAATCTTGCAGCATCAGAAGAGAGTAGAGTATAGTAACATATAATAGCAGTTATATTTTAGTAATGCCCTGAGATCCTTCCTCGACTACCCTGCGAGAAAGTGATCCCGAGAGCAGTAGAATCAGTTTATCATTGTAACGGTATCCATTCATAGTTGTAGCAGATCAGGATACAACTTCGAGCGTCCTGTTACCGTGGACATGGCTATTCGAATAGATCACTTCCCTGCAGGGTTGCACTACTGTTACCCAACACGCTCGATTACATCTGGCCAGACACACTTGCTGGGTAATACCCGGCCTCGGGTAATCGACACGACGTAGTCCTACCTAGGCTCAGCAGAGAGGTCCCCGTCGGTCTGCATCCTAAGCGCTCAGGGGTCTTGGGCCCATCGCCCTTTGCACTCCGGGTCATTGTGTCGCGGGTCGGAGTCCAAGCACCACCTCAGTCCTGGATGGCCTTGTCCCGACCGGCTCACAATGCTGAACTGGACGTCTGACAGAGCTTTCGACTGATACATACGGCGCCGAGGGTCCCATAACCATTATCCCACGTGGTGGTAGTGCGTATAGGCCAGCGGCCAACTCAGATCAAATACCCAAATCCGTTAGGCGTGTTTAGTAACTCGCAGAGACGAACAGGATCCCTGTCGCTCCGACTTGGTAACACACGGACCCGACCAGGGACCAGGCCCACCTCTCTCCTAGGTGGTCTCCGCCTGCCCTGTCGTTCCGCCAAAATATCACTCGCGGGTGCTCTTGGAGCCGACCCGTCTTTAATATTATTCTCTCGCGGGCACTCTTGGAGCCGGCCCGACTTTAACAGTTTAGAAGTATTGCGGAAATGTAATATTTCCATGATCATCATCTAGAGTGATCACGGCCCGATAACAAGCCTGGCAAACGGACAAGGTGAAGGGCCAGCTGATGAAACATAGCATACCTAACTAAGCATCATAGGATAGCAGGTAAGGTACCAATTGTCGGTTCTAAATCCGGCATATCTCGTAGTAGGGGTCCTAAGCTAGGTGTCTTGGCATGATGGTAACAGGATGAACGAGGGACACAAAGGTTTTACCCAGGTTCAGGCTCTCTCGAAGAGATAATACCCTACGTCCTGCTTTTGATTGTATTCATATGGGGTGTGGTACAGAGTACATGTATCTACCACGAGATTGTTCTAATGAATATGAGATGATCTATCGACTAGCCTGGCCTCGGTTTATATAATGCACCGGAGGCCTAGGGTTTAGGAGAGTCCTCGTCTTGGGTGCCAAGTCTTGTGAAGTCTTCCTTGTATGCGTCATGGGCTGCCCGAAGTGGCCTATGAGTGAACCGCCATGTGGGTCCTCGGCCCGACCCACTGGTCGGGAGACGACGTGATGAGTACCCCCTAGTTCAGGACACCATCAGTAGCCCCCTGAACCGGTCTTCTAGTTGGGGACGCTCCTCGGTTCTTCCGAGCTGTTCTTTGTCTTCGGTCGTCGGTCTTGAAAACTGGTTCAACAGATCTTCCCATCTCCGATCTTGAGGATCGCCGAGGTGTATCCAAAGAGTTCATACATCGGGTATCCGAGGAGTCCTTTAAGTTCTCGGCCTTTATCAATGCCTTGTTATTTTTTACGCCACACCTCGGGTTCAAAGTTTTTCCCGTGCGGCGGTGTCCTCTTGCATCCGAGGTGTCTTTTGCAGCCGAGCTCCAACGCCGGTCTGCATCCGAGGTACATTTTAGCAACCGAGCTCAAACGCCGGTCTGTATCCGAGCTCCAACGACGGACTGCATCCGAGGTACATTTTAGCAACCGAACTCAAACACCGGTCTGTATCCGAGCTCCAGTGCCGGACTGCATCCGAGGAGGCATAGAGTACCTCGTCTTTGAAAAAGTTTGAAGGAGCTTATCCGAGCTTAACGCCGAAAAAGTTCTCTATGGAGCCAGCCGCTCGCAGCCGAGCTTTATGCCGAACTGCTTCCGAGGTGGTGCACCACCTCGGTCTTGGGCTGATTTTTTGTGGATATTTTTTTCGATTGGTGCAATTTATTCTCTGCCGAGATATATAGCCAGTAGCCCTCAAGGTGTGTGCCGGCCTAAAATCCGGGATGCACCTGAAGGAAAACATAAAACCGCTGATCCCAGTAGCCCCTGAGACTCAGGTCGATTCACGAAATCGGCCTGAGGATCAACTCCTAGCTCGGCAGCATACTTAGGAATGGAAACGCGGTGTGCATAGTCCTCGAGACTCAGGTTGGGTGCGGCCGACCAACCTGAGGATCATAATCTCCTCGGAAACTGTTTCGCACTTTGTAAATTATCTGTATTGAATCGTCGATGCAGTAGCCCCCGAGCCACTGGTCGGGTGGCAACACCAGATCAGGGGATCAATGTAACCCGTTAATGGCTTTTAAGTGAGAAGCGCGAAGCCCAGTAGCCCCCGAGCCTTAATTTGCGCAAGGGTGGCCGAACTAAGGATCGATATCCGGAGTAAATTGACTTCAATCACAATTTATGTGTAATGATTCTATGTATCAAGTACTTTACATCATTAATGCTCGGATCCGCATTGTACAAAACTTTGTTGACCGACCATCGGCTTCAACCTCCTCGGCCAGTAGCCGGGGAGTGTTTGTCCTACTTTATATAGCCTTTATAAGGGCAAAGATTTACAGCAAACAAGGCAATCCGGCCATATGCTTTTATAAACAAAGGTACGCGGAGAGATATGTTATATTACTATTTAACATAAGAAACATCTTCTGAGAAAAATAGTTCCTTTATAGGTTTCTTTTCGCAGGTTATCATGCTAACCATGATTATATAACTTCACCTCCGATCTAAGTGGGAGAAAATAGTGAAGATTAATTCGGGGAAAATTCCTGAAGTATTTGGCTTTAAAAAACCAAGATTTTCACTTCCGTCGTTGCCGACCAATTATGTTCTTGAGATTGCTAGCTTTCGGCTTCACCCAGTCTGAGGTACTAACCCGGATAACCCGGTAGTATCAATCACAGAGGTGCTCCCTTTACCCTCTAGCCGAACAATTGGGAACGTAGGGGGTAAGCACAGGAGCCAGGCAACCCAGCTTGGCTAGATCTCAAGTCAAATTGATGCATATTGTGGCTTTATAATGATTTATGGGAAGGCATCGCTCGTATATTGAATACAAATGCTGAGAATACGTCGGACTCTCCAGGAGTCCCAAAGTAACCGCGCCGAGGTGCCTCAAGGAGCCCCTGGTACGGTTTATTGGACTCTTTTATATGTCAGAAGTGTTTTATACCAAAAACTCGAGGTTAGAATTGCACAGTTTTTTCGAAGACGGCCGAACTGCTTTTCTATTAGTGACCTCGGACAAGCCGAACACTTTTATGAAAGCAAGCTGATCGGCCGATTGAATTGGCGCATGTTTGTGGTAGTCAGCTTTTAGGCTGTATTTTTGTAGCTTTATGCTATATGTTATTTTGACTCTGTTGCGACTGTTTATAATTTGAAAGTGGCCCATCGTCGGCTTCCACCCCTTTGTAGATGCTACGCAGGGTGTTTCCGCAATAACAAGACAACCCTTAGCCGAGGTGTCGGTGCCCGGAGGCGGCTGTGTTAGCGGAAACGAGGCAATCAGATATGTAGGCTTTATAACTTTCACTTAGTCATAGGAGCGTAAAGTTGGGAGGCCAGTTACTAGCCCCCGGTTAGTGTTCGGCGTCAGCCGAGGTCAAGCCATTGACACTTCGGCCAATTTTATGAAAGGCCCATCGTTTAACACGGGGTAACCTCTATCGATCTAGAGTTTGACACAATCATCGGATTGCTGACCAGTTTGCGCTCATTGTGACAGTCAGTTTTCGGCTTTCTCCACTGAGGTACTTGACCAGTTAAATCGGAAGTACAATCGCAGTGGTTCTCCCTTTGCACACCTAGCCGAACAAAGCGGAATGTAGGAGGCAAGCACAGGAGCCGGGCAACCCAACTATTGACCGAAGACACAATTCGAAACTGATGCATATAAAGCAATATCCGAGAACGTTTTGCCGAGGACTCCTCGGAGTACCTTGGCTTTTGGTGGGTTCGGCTCTAGTCGCAGCCCCCCGTTGATATTGTCGATGCTTTAAAGGCATCCGACGTTATACTGCGAGAGTTATGCTGGAGACACACAGTATCCCCCGAGACTCAGGTTGGGTGCGGCCGACCAACCTGAGGATCGAATCTCCTCAGGAACTAGTCCAGATGTCATGTGCGTTTCGCCAACGCCGAGGTGTAGGTCGGCAGGAAAGATGCCGAGCTGCGGGTCAGAAAAGATCTCCCGAGCTGAATTATTACGCAGGGCACCTCGGTCATGAGGATGTCCCGTCTCCTGAAAGAAAAACATACAAATAGCTTAAAAGTGCCATAAGCTCGAAAAGCCAAAAAACTTATGTAAAAACTTGACGTCCGAACTAAATCAAGTTTTTTGGTGCCAATCCGAAAATTGGTCTTAAAATAAATTTTTCCTTTCGTCGTTCTTTAACATGACACATCCGATCTCTAAACTTCAAGTAGGTCATCCTTCGACTTCAACCTCCGTATCCTGAAGGCGGAGTGCTTCTTAGAGGCCAATTTAGCGAACTAAAATCGAGCGGCTTTAGAGAGAAACCAGGCTATCCGGCTATTGACCATACACTCGAGTTGAAAAAGGAGTGTTAGAAAAAGACTTTGCAACGACTTAGAAGAAAAAATATTTATTATAAAACGGCTCATATAAATTTAAGAGCCCCTAGTTAACCTAGGCAAAGAAAGTTATTTTTAATAGACATCGTTTTTGACAAACAACTCTTTTTCTAACACAAATATAATGCTTGGTCGAACCGAACAGAAAATAAAAATTGAAAAAAGTTGAGCATGAAAGCGACTTAGCTGGTTAATGTGCTCGATGTTGATGACGCGGGCCGAGCTTGCGGCGGGTCGAGGTCCCAGCCCCCAAGCCGGTCCCGAGGTGCCCGAGCAAAGAGCTCGGCTTGATGAAGTGGTGACGTAGTGCGGTCGACGTGGTGAGGCGAAGCCCCTAGTCCAGCCGAGGTGACGAAGCTGGCCAGCTGGTGACGCCGAAGTACCCAAAGTAGGTTGATGAAGAGATGGCGAAGCCCCCGGTCTAGCCGAGGTGACGGAGCAGGTCTGTAAGGTGACGTTGCAACCCCCATGCCAGCCGAGGTGTCGAAGCAGGTCGGCGAAGTTGGACATCGGCTCGAAGAAGCAACGGCGCGGCGATGCCGACGCAGGTCGAAACTTTGTGACACGGTCAATGCCGGCTTGAGAAGTGACCGCGCGGCGATGCTGGCGCGCCCGACCCGTGCAATCCATAAGGTGACGATGTTATCTTGATGATCATTAGGGAGAGCGGTGCCAAACTCTTGGTCGGCTCACCGAGGTGATGATCCGAGGTGGTTATCGCCGGCTCGATGAAGCGACAGCGCAGTCGATGCTGGCGCAGGTCGGCAGCCATGGAGCAACATGGCCGGGCTGGTTTGACACCGCTGCGACGACGAAGATCGCCTCGGAAAAGGCTTAAAATTTGCAGGCACGTGCTTGAAAACAAAACACAATACCCTATGAAAAATTCCCTTCAAAAAGGATGTCCGATAATCTGTTCATGAAAAAGATGAACTCGGGTCGGATTCGTTTTCGCGCAGAAAACAGATCTGGAAATTGACGCACTCCTCGGGTTGTTCCCAGAGTTTGAACGGTCGGATCGAGCTAAAATTTTTAGGGATGGTAGATATAGGAATTCCGCAGCCGATCAACAGTTGGATCTTCCAAAGGATATCCGAGCTGGACGCTGGACTCCTCGCCCTAAACTCGTCCAGATTTGACAGGGCTCCGGTATATCGTAGATCGCCGGAGATTCCTCCATCAGAATACGACGAAATTTTACGAGGTCATTATAAACTCAATTCCGCGCAATTCCACCAAAGGATTCATCAAAACGACGCTCGAGGGGGCGGTGACGGTGGACGCGAACCCGCTATCTAGAAAAAACTGCATGATCGCGCGAGGGCAATGTTGACGTTGAGCCCCCGAGCACCATGGGCGATTTTTCCATGATCCCGGATGAGATCGGAGTTGATGATGATGAAGACATCCGTCCGATCTTGACGATCCGAAGAGAAGCCTAGTCCTCGGCCTAGCCGAGGTGACCAGTCGAGCGGGCGACGAAGATGCCGACGTTGACGATGTAGCTCGGTTCCGACGCGTAGATCGCGGTGAAGCCGATCCGAATTACCATCGCACCGCGGCGACTACCCAGCAGGCTCTCAGTGAAAGCACCAATGTCGGTTCTAAATCCGGCATATCTCGTAGTAGGGGTCCTAAGCTAGGTGTCTTGGCATGATGGTAACAGGATGAACGAGGGACACAAAGGTTTTAGCCAGGTTCGGGCTCTCTCAAAGAGATAATACCCTACGTCCTGCTTTTGATTGTATTCATATGGGGTGTGGTACAGAGTACATGTATCTACCACGAGATTGTTCTAATGAATATGAGATGATCTATCGACTAGCCTGGCCTCGGTTTATATAATGCATCGGAGGCCTAGGGTTTAGGAGAGTCCTCGTCTTGGGCACCAAGTCTTGTGAAGTCTTCCTTGTATGCGTCATGGGCTGCCCGAAGTGGCCTATGAGTGAACCGCCATGGGGGTCCTCGGCCCGACCCACTGGTCGGGAGACGACGTGATGAGTACCCCCTAGTCCAGGACACCATCACCAATAGCAGGCGACGAAATCAGGCTATGCATCAGAATAGGAGCTATAGGAGCAACAACAGAGGCAATTCTAATGCAAGCATAAGAGAGAAAGAATGGGCGATATCTGTTGATCAAGGGGTTTTTGCTTGCCTGGAAGCTCGGCTGAAGGGGTCTGGTCGTCGACGACGTAGTCGTACTCAGCGGTGTCGTCGGCAGTCTCGGGGTCTATCGGGAGAGAAGGAGGGGGAAGAAACAATAAATACACAGCAACAAATGCAACAGAGATGCATGACAGGGCAATATGATGTGCTGGGGTGACCTAACGCAGTGCTACACGTTGCAGACGAAGCAGGAAATTAACTGGAATGTTTTCCCGGTTTCGGACATCTGTCAGACAGATGAATCGGAGGGGAAGGTTCCATGTATGCAGTGTTAGAGGCATCTGACAGGTACGTGGATGGCGTATTCGGGTTCGTCTCATTTTTCTGATCAACTTTCATGTAGAAAACTTTTTCATCCGAGTTACGGATTATTTTCTATGATTTTTCAAAGTTTTAAACAATATTTTGAAATTCCTGTAATTATTTAATTCGAAAATTAAATGATTAAATTGCTACGGGTACACAGGAGTGTACCCAGCAAAATGCCCATTAGGCTGACAGGTGGGTCCCAGTTGACTGCCCAGTCAGCAGTCAACGGGGACCGTTGACTGGTCAACAGGACCAGTGGGTCCCACCTGTCATAGACTGGGGGTGCCCAGTCAGCTGGTTGACAGGGTCAACAAACCAGTCAACAGAGGCTGACTGGTGGGCCCCAGTGCTGAGTCAGCACGCTGACTCAGCGAATCTTATCTGTTTGAACAGAAAAAGTGGGCCCCACATGTTAGTTGTTTATTTAATTAAAACGTTTTTATTAGCACTTAATTAAACACGTGGGGCCCGGCTGTCATTGGGGTTAGGGGTTTGGGTTAGTGGTTAATGACGTCCATGTCAGCGCCATCAACGCCGGCGACGAGGCCCGACACGCGACCATTCGAGCGGCGGAGGGCAGGGATCGGCAGTGGGCTTCGTCGCGCGTCCAGTGGACCGAACGGGAGAAGTTGGGATGGCCGGAGTCGACCTCAGCGACGGCGTCGGGCGGCGGCCAAGGCTCGGCCTCGTCGGCAGGGCAGCTACGAGGCACGGGAAGGAGAGGGGAGAGGCCAGGGGGAAGCCGGATGCTCACATCGTTGCAGAGGAGGGCTCGGGGAGGCCGGAGGAGCTCGGAGGGAGCAGATCGACGGCGAGGTTAGTGGCGGCGTCCGACGGGGAAGGAAGCTCGATGCGCTCGATGCCGTGCAACCCTCGACGAACGAAGACTCGGGGTAGACGTAGCGGACGACGAGGGTCTTCTCGGACAAGCACCGGAGGCGTAGGGAGGGCGGTGGCCGCGGCTACTCCGGCGGCGCAGCCATGGATGCGTCCGGTGCGTGCGAATCGGGCGAGAGAGAGGCGAGGAGGGGATTCTGAGGCGCCTAGGGTTTGCGGGGGAGAGAGAAACGACGAGGGGGTGCCTTATTCGTGATGAGGAGCCGCGGGATGCTCGACAGCGCGACATCCGCGCTCTGGACGGCGGGCACACCATGGCCTCTCCTGCCTGGGCGCGAGGAGGACGAAAGGCCGGAGGGACTGGGCTGGGCCGCACTGTTGGGTTGACTGGGCCAAGTGCACAGTGCACTTTTACATTTTTCCTTTTCTTTTCTTCTGATTTTATTTCCCTTTCTATTTGCAAAAATGTTTGGCCACCCATTCACTTTTATAAAATATGAGACTTAGCCTCATAAATACAATGCAATTTCTAGCTCTGCCATAAAAAGATTTGGAGTCCAGATGTTTTCATTTGAAATTTATTTAAATGAAAATGGATTAAATATTGCTGTTTTGTTACTGTTTTAGGATATTAGAGTCATTTAAATAATTCAATTAATGTTGATTTTATTTTTAGAATTGCTTTGGGAATATTTGCAAT
This sequence comes from Elymus sibiricus, assembly GCA_039707655.1. Lineage (NCBI taxonomy): Eukaryota > Viridiplantae > Streptophyta > Magnoliopsida > Poales > Poaceae > Elymus > Elymus sibiricus. The sequence goes on along the minus strand of CM077666.1, from coordinate 126,780,068 downwards.
ATTATGAACTATTTAGTTCCTGGATTTGAACAACTTTTAAATTCACTTTAAATTTGAATTGGAATTAGAAATGAGATATGATCCAAATGATGATCAAGCACTGTTAATCATGGTGACTTGGCATTATCAAAAGGGTGATCACTGTAGCTTAATACATGGGGATGTTACAATTCTCCTCCTCTAAAAGAAATTCTCGTCCCGAGAATTAAGAGGTAGGCTGAAAGAGAGCGGGGTATTCTTCATGAAGACGATCTTCGCGTTCCCAAGTGGCTTCATCTTCAGAATGATTTGACCACTGAACTTTAAGGAACTTGATTGCTTTCTGACGGGTTCGACGTTCAGCTTGATCAAGAACGTGGATCGGATACTCTTGATAAGAAAGATCCTCTTGCAATTCAAGCATTTCATGATCCACTGCTCGGATAGGATCCTTGAAGCAGCGACGGAGTTGCGACACATGAAAGACATCATGAACTTGTGAGAGGTTCGGCGGCAATTCCAATTGATATGCCACTTCTCCACGTCGGGCGAGGATACGGAACGGGCCAATGTAGCGAGGAGCTAACTTGCCCTTGATTCCAAATCGATGAGTGCCCTTCATCGGAGTGACGCAAAGGTAAGCTTGTTCGCCTAGTTGATAAACCATTACCTGGTGTTTTCGATCGTAATTGCTCTTTTGACGACACTGAGCAGCTTTCAAATGTTCTCGGACAATGCGGACTTGTTCTTCAGCTTGTTGGATAATGTCCGGACCGAAGAGTGGCCGTTCCCCAGTTTCTGACCAATTCAGAGAGGTTCGACACTTACGTCCATAGAGAACTGCAAAGGGTGCCATCTTCAAACTAGCCTGATAGCTATTGTTATAAGAGAATTCAGCATACGGGAGAGATTCCTCCCATTTCTTACCGAATGAGATGACACAAGCTCGAAGCATATCTTCAAGCACTTGATTGACTCGTCCAACTTGTCCTTGGGACTGGGGGTGAAAAGCAGTGCTGAAGGATAGATGAGTTCCCATAGCTTCTTGGAAACTGTTCCAAAACCTTGAGGTAAAGAGGCTGCCACGATCTGAACTGATCTCCAATGGAACACCGTGGAGTGACACGATTCTGGAAACATACAAGTCTGCTAACTGGCTAGCAGTGATTGTCTCCTTGACTGGCAGAAAATGAGCAACCTTTGAGAATCGGTCAATGACGACAAAAATAGCATCATGACCCTTCTGCGATCTGGGAAAACCAATAATGAAATCCATTTCAACTTTGTTCCATTTCCATTCAGGAATAGCAAGGGGTTGCAGAGTTCCAGCAGGCCTTTGATGTTCTGCTTTGATGCGACGGCAAACGTCACACTCAGCAACATAACGAGCAATGTCTCGCTTCATGTCAGGCCACCAATATCTCTGTCGAATGTCTTGGTACATCTTGGTACTACCAGGGTGAATTGAAAGAGGTGTATCATGAGCTTCTTTCATGATGCGCGGGGTCACATCCAGGTTGTCCTTTCTAGGAACCACTAAGCGATTTTTGAAGAACAAGGTGCCATCATCATCAATAGTGAAGAATGAGCGCCTTCCTTCTGCGAGATAGCGCTTAATCTTCTCGACCTCAGAGTCAGCTTTCTGTATATGCTTGATGAGGTCCTCGAGATCTGGTTCGACAACCAAGGTATTTAGATATCCTTGAGGAACTATCTCGATGTTTAGCTTTCGAAGCTCTTCATACAGGAGTGGCTGCTGCAGCTGAACCTCAAGTTCACAACAGTAGGATTTACGGCTCAAAGCATCAGCCATTACATTAGCCTTGCCAGGGGTATAAGAAATACCCAAGTCATAGTCCGTAATGGCCTCCATCCATCTTTGTTGACGGAGGTTCAGAGATGGCTGAGTGAACAAGTACTTCAGACTTTGATGATCCGTGTAGATCTCGCAATGATTACCAAGTAGGTAATGTCTCCATAACTTCAATGCATAAATAACTGATGCAAGTTCGAGATCATGCGTTGGATAGTTCTCTTCATGAGGACGCAACTGTCGAGAGCCATAAGCAATCACCTTGCGCTCTTGCATTAGTACACAGCCTAATCCTTGGCGGGATGCGTCACAATAAATCACGAAGTCCTTGCGAGAATCTGGAGGAGCAAGCACTGGGGCAGATGTCAGCTTGTCTTTGAGTGTCTGAAAACTCTCCTGACATTTTTCTGTCCACTCAAACTTAACGTCTTTGTGAAGCAGATCAGTCAGGGGCTTGGCAATCTTGGAGAAGTTCTCGACAAAACGGCGGCAATAACTGGCGAGTCCGAGAAAACTTCTGACTTGCTTGACATTCTTCGGAGGAGTCCAGTCAAGAATAGCCTGAACTCGCTCTGGGTTAACAGCAATGCCATCTTTGGAAATCACATGACCAAGATAGATCACCTTAGATAACCAGAATTCACATTTGGAGTATTTGGCATACAGTTGATGTTCTCAAAGTTTCTCCAATACAAGCCGAAGATGTTCGGCGTGTTCTTCTTCATTCTTGGAAAATATAAGGATATCATCCAAATAAACCACGACGAATTTGTCGAGGTAGTCCATGAAGATATAGTTCATCAATCAAGAGAAGGTTGCTAGAGCATTGGTTAAGCCAAAGGACATGACAGTGTTCTCGTAAGAACCATAGCAAGTAATGAAGGCTGTCTTCGGAATATCCTCTTTACGAACCCGGATCTGGTGGTATCCCAATCTCAAATCAAGTTTAGAGAACATTGAGGAACTAGCAAGTTGATCATACAGATCGTTGATTCTGGGAAGCGGATACTTGTTCTGAATTGTTGCTTGGTTGATAGGTCGGTAATCTTGGACCAACCGGTTTGTTCCATCCTTCTTCTTAACGAAGAGCGAAGGTGCTCCCCAAGCAGAAGAACTGGGGCGGATGAAACCCTTTTGAAGTGACTTGTCGATTTCCTCCTTAAGTTCAAGGAGTTCATGCGGCGGCATCTTGTATGGGCGCTTGGCAATAGGAGTGGTGCCTGGTTTCAGGTCGATAACAAATTCGACAGCCCTAGCAGGTGGTACACCTGGGAGTTCTTCTGGAAAGACATCTTGAAATTCCCGAACGACTGGAACATTCTCAATTCCTTCAAGAGGTGAAGCATTCAACGCATTCAGGGCATATATCTGGCTCTCGGCATTTTGGATTAACTGGGCTGAATAGTTGACTGTCTGGACAGAAGGGTGAGTGAGGTGGACTGTCTTGGCGGCACAGTTGATCATAGCATTATGGGCTTCCAGCCAATCCATACCAAGAATAACATCTATGTTAGAAGCCTTGAGGGCGATGAGCGGTGCAAAGAATAGTAGCCCTCCAATTTTGATTTGGTTGTTGTGACTTATCATAGCCGTGTTCCATCTCCCACCGGGGGATTGAACCGATAAGGGAGGATGCAGCTCTTCAAATTGCATTTCGTGCTTGAGCGCAAATGCTTCAGACAAAAAGGAATGCGATGCTCCTGAATCAAAGAGAACAGAAGCTGGTACGGTATTGACAGAAAGGGTTCCCATCACAATTTTGGTGTCCTGTCGAGCTTCTTCGATCTTAACATGATTGATACGAACACGACCGACTGCAGGCGGTCTTGACTTAACTCTTCGGGGTTGACCAGCTGGTGCATTCCGATTCTGGTTCGGGCGGTAGCTGGAAGCACGGTGCCCTGGCTGTCCACACTTGCGGCATAAACCATCATTATGGGGAGGAGCCATATTATTGGGATGTCCACTTGGGATATCCAGTTGTCGTGGTGGTGGAGGCAGACGAGGTGCAACATAAGAAGGCCTCGGTGCAGGGGCAGGTTGATGATGGACATTATGCGGAATCCACACTCTGCGCTTCTGAGTAGGCTGACCCGAGGATGAGCCAATATCTCGAGTACGCTTGAGCGACTCCTGGTACTCATTCAGACCCGTTTCAGCCCGGAAAGCTTGGCTGACAAGCGTCGCAAAGTCCGCGCAATCATGGGCAATAAGTGCGAGTTTAATATCGGGACGTAGTCCTTCACGGAATTTCTCCTGCTTGCGAGCGTCAGTGTAGACGTCATCCTCAGCATAGCGGGATAAGTCGAGAAATTTCCTATGATATTCATCCATAGTCATTTTGCCCTGTGTGAGTTTACGGAATTCCTTCTTCTTCTGGTCCATCAGACCTTGAGGAATGTGTCGTGCACGGAAGGCCGACTGAAATTCTATCCATGTGGTGGCGGTCCCAGCAGGCAGCATTTGCCTGTGGCTTTCCCACCATTGAGCAGCAGAACCCCTCAGGTGATACGTCGCATAGGTGACGTAACTGTCAGGGAGAACATTAGCCGACTCCATCTGAAAAGCGATGTCACGGATCCAATCATCGGCATCCATTGGATCAGTCGAGTTGCGGAAAGTGGACGGATTGAGGCGCACGAATTCTAGCAGAGTTATTGGGGCAGGCTGTTGCTGAGCATTTTGAGTTGGAAACTGAGCCATTACTCCAATCATAAACTGACGATTCAGCTCAAACTATTGCATCATTGCGGCAATATAGGGTGGAGGCAGAGGATCGTCTGCCATCCTGACAAAACAACAGGGGCAGTTTAGCAAGAACAACTGCAAGTGTACGGAGTCATTCATGAGGTAACACGGAAAATGAACAAGAAGTGCATTAGATACATATTAGTAGTCATTAAAGGCATACTGATCCATGCACGGAGTTGGATACCAACGGACAACGTGATTTCGGAAGCACACGCAGTTAGACAAACTAGGCGGCGCGCAGGCACGCGGTGAGGAATACAACAACGGGACATAGCAAAGGCTACATCACGCCGAAGAAAACCACTGGAGCGAGGAATCTGCAAATGACAACGCAGGGTGCCCTCGATAAAAGGATCCTGCGGTCCGTGAACACTGTGAAGCAGAACCTGGTCCACAATTCAAAGAAGGGTTGATTCAAATCTCCGGGTGGATGTGATCACGAGAACCTAATGTTAGCGTTAATAAAATCTTTAATCCGAATAGAAGAGAGAGCAGAATCCCAGAGTAAGGAAGAGGAATAAAAGATCCTAATACCACCCATGTGCAACGTAGGCCCGTAAGCCACACAACACTGTTAGTAAAATAGTTTTTGAAAGACTAGACTCAACTTCGGCCAAGGAGTTGGAAGGGGGGGTTCCTACAGGCAGTTGGCTCTGATACCAACTTGTGACGCGCCTGCTCGACCGTGCACTAATCATACACGCAAATGCACACGATCGAGATCAGAGACTCATGGGAAGATATCACAACACAACTCTAAACACAAGAGAAAGCCATACAAGCTTAATATTACAAGCCAGGGGCCTCGAGGGCTCGAATACATAAGCTCGAGTCATACAAGCATCAGCGGAAACAAAAGTATCTGAGTACAGACACAAAGTTAAACAAGTTTGCCTTAAGAAGGCTAGCACAAACAGCGATACTGATCGAAAAGGCGAAGGCCTCCTGCCTAGGGCCTCCTAACTACTCCTGGTCGGCGGGCTCAACGTAGTAGAAGGTGCCTCCGGGGATCTCCTGCTCCTGGACTCCGTCGTCTGATCGCAGCAATCGGGTATGGGGAAAAGAAGTAGCAAAGCAACCATGAGTACTCATCCAAAGTACTCGCAAGACTGACATCAGAACTATGCTAAGTATGCATCGGTATCAAAGGAATGGGGCTATATCTTTGGACTAAACTGCAGAAATGCCAGAACAGAAGGGGGAAAGGCCTAGCCTATCGAAGACTAGCATCTTGAAGCAATCTTGCAGCATCAGAAGAGAGTAGAGTATAGTAACATATAATAGCAGTTATATTTTAGTAATGCCCTGAGATCCTTCCTCGACTACCCTGGGAGAAAGTGATCCCGAGAGCAGTAGAATCAGTTTATCATTGTAACGGTATCCATTCATAGTTGTAGCAGATCAGGATACAACTTCGAGCGTCCTGTTACCGTGGACATGGCTATTCGAATAGATCACTTCCCTGCAGGGGTGCACTACTGTTACCCAACACGCTCGATTACATCTGGCCGGACACACTTGCTGGGTAATACCCGGCCTCGGGTAATCTACACGACGTAGTCCTACCTAGGCTCAGCAGAGAGGTCCCCGCCGGTCTACATCCTAAGCACTCAGGGGTCTTGGGCCCATCGCCCTTTGCACTCCGGGTCGTTGTGTCGCGGGTCAGAGTCCAAGCACCACCTCAGTCCTGGATGGCCTTGTCCCGATCGGCTCACAATGCTGAACTGGACGTCTGACAGAGCTTTCGGCTGATACATACGGTGCCGAGGGTCCCATAACCATTATCCCACGTGGTGGTAGTGCGTATAGGCCAGCGGCCAACTCAGATCAAATACCCAAATCCGTTAGGCGTGTTTAGTAACTCGCAGAGACGAACAGGATCCCTGTCGCTCCGACTTGGTAACACACGGACCCGACCAGGGACCAGGCCCACCTCTCTCCTAGGTGGTCTCCGCCTGCCCTGTCGTTCCGCCAAAATATCACTCACGGGTGCTCTTGGAGCCGACCCGTCTTTAATATTATTCTCTCGCGAGCACTCTTGGAGCCAGCCCGACTTTAACAGTTTAGAAGTATTGCAGAAATGTAATATTTCCATGATCATCATCCAGAGTGATCACGGCCCGATAACAAGCCTGGCAAAGAGACAAGGTGAAGGGCCAGCTGATGAAACATAGCATACCTAACTAAGCATCATAGGATAGCAGGTAAGGTACCAATAGCAGGCGACAAAATCAGGCTATGCATCAGAATAGGAGCTATCGGAGCAACAACAGAGGCAATTCTAATGCAAGTATAAGAGAGAAAGAATGGGCGATATCTGTTGATCAAGGGGTTTTTGCTTGCCTGGAAGCTCGGCTGAAGGGGTCTGGTCATCGACGACGTAGTCGTACTCAGCGGTGTCGTCGGCAGTCTCGGGGTCTATCGGGAGAGAAGGAGGGGGAAGAAACAATAAATACACGGCAACAAATGCAACAGAGATGCATGACAGGGCAATATGCTATGCTGGGGGTGACCTAACGCAGTGCTACACGTTGCAGACGAAGCGGGAAATTAACTGGAATGTTTTCCCGGTTTCGAACATCTGTCAGACAGATGAACCGGAGGGGAAGGTTCCATGTCTGCAGTGTTAGAGGCATCTGATAGGTACGTGGATGGCGTATTCGGGTTCGTCTCATTTTTCTGATCAACTTTCATGTAGAAAACTTTTTCATCCGAGTTACGGATTATTTTCTATGATTTTTCAAAGTTTTAAACAATATTCTGAAATTCCTGTAATTATTTAATTCAAAAATTAAATGATTAAATTGCTATGGGTACACAGGAGTGTACCCAGCAAAATGCCCATTAGGCTGACAGGTGGGTCCCAGTTGACTGCCCAGTCAGCAGTCAACGGGGACCGTTGACTGGTCAACAGGACCAGTGGGTCCCACCTGTCATAGACTGGGGGTGCCCAGTCAGCAGGTTGACTGGGTCAACAGACCAGTCAACAGAGGCTGACTGGTGGGTCCCAGTGCTGAGTCAGCACGCTGACTCAGCGAATCTTATCCATTTGAACAGTAAAAGTGGGCCTCACATGTCAGTTGTTTATTTAATTAAAACATTTTTATTAGCACTTAATTAAACACGTGGGGCCGAGCTATCATTGGGGTTAGGGGTTTGGGTTAGTGGTTAATGACGTCCACGTCAGCGCCATCAACGCCGGCGACGAGGCCCGACACGGTGGCGGTCCACCGGAGCTGTGCTCCGGCGACCATTCGAGAGGCAGAGGGCAGGGATCGGCAGTGGGCTTCGTCGCGCATCCAGTGGACCGAACGGGAGAAGTTGGGACGGCCGGAGTCGACCTCAGCGACGGCGTCGGGCGGCGGCCGAGGCTCGGCCTCGTCGGCAGGGCAGCTACGAGGCACGGGGAGGAGAGGGGATAGGCCAGGGGGAAGTCGGATGCTCACATCGTTGCAGAGGAGGGCTCGGGGAGGCCGGAGGAGCTCGGAGGGAGCAGATCGACGGCGAGGTTAGCGGCGGCGTCCGATGAGGAAGGAAGCTCGATGCGCTCGATGCCGTGCAGCCCTCGACGAACGAAGACTCGGGGGAGACGTAGCGGACGACGAGGGTCTTCCCGAACAAGCACCATAGGCGTAGGGAGGGCGGTGGCCGCGGCTACTCCAGCGGCGCAGCCATTGATGCGTTGGGTGCGCGCGAATCGAGCGAGAGAGAGGCGAGGAGAGGATTCTGAGGCGCCTAGGGTTTGCGGGGGAGAGAGACTCTGGACGGCGGGCACGCCATGGCCTCTCCTGCCTGGGTGCGAGGAGGACGAAAGGCCGGAGGGACTGGGCTGGGCCACACTGTTGGGTTGACTGGGCCAAGTGCACAGTGCACTTTTACATTTTTCCTTTTCTTTTCTTCTGATTTTATTTCCTTTTCTATTTGCAAAAATGTTTGGCCACCCATTCACTTTTATAAAATATGAGACTTAGCCTCATAAATACAGTGCAATTTCTAGCTCTGCCATAAAAAGATTTGGAGTCCAGATGTTTTCATTTGAAATTTATTTAAATGAAAATGGATTAAATATTGCTGTTTTGTTACTGTTTTAGGATATTAGAGTCATTTAAATAATTCAATTAATGTTGATTTTATTTTTAGAATTGCTTTGGGAATATTTGCAATATTATGAACTATTTAGTTCCTGGATTTGAAGAACTTTTAAATTCACTTTAAATTTGAATTGGAATTAGAAATGAGATATGATCCAAATGATGATCAAGCACTGTTAATCATGGTTACTTGGCATTATCAAAAGGGTGATCACTGTAGCTTAATACATGGGGATGTTACAGGGAACAATCCGGATATAAGAACAAAACTAGTCATACCTTCCGCGGGGGGTTTGCGGCGTCGAGACCGATGTCTTCCTCCTCGGCCGGCCAGTCCTTCTGCGGCTTGAACAACACCTTCCATAGTTGAGCGTGGGAGGTGTGAAAGAAGCTGCGCACGGTGGCCGGGTCTTCGGGCTTGTAGGCCCACATGGGGGAAGCCCTGTCCTGGAATGGGAGGATTCGGCGGCAGAGCATGATTTGGATCACGTTGGGTAGCTCGATGCCTTGCTCTATCATCTTGGCGATCCGGCTTTGCAGCAGCGCCACCTCCTTGTTCGACCCCCAGTCGAGGCCTTTCTTGGTCCATGAGACCAGCCTCGTGGGGGGTCCGGATCGGAAAGCCGGAATCGCCCCCCAATCCGCGCTCCTTGTCTCTGTGATGTAGAACCATTCCTTCTGCCAGATCTTGACGGTCTCGATGAAGGTGCCCTCTGGCCACTCCACCCGGGGAAGCTTGCTGACCATCGCTCCCCCGCAGTCCACCTGCTGGCCATCAACTATCTTTGGCTTGATGTTGAAGATCTTCAGCCACAGGCCGAAGTGTGGTCGGACCCGAAGAAAGGCCTCGCAGATGATGATGAAGGCCGAGATATGCAGGAAGGAATTGGGGGCGAGATCGTGGAAGTCGAGCCTATAGAAAAACATGAGGCCCCCGACGAAGGGATGGAGTGGAAAACCCAAACCTCGGATGAAATGGGGTAGGAACACCACCCTCTCGCCCTGCCGCGGCGTGGGGATGACCTGGCCCGCCTCTGGAGCGTGGTGAGCAATGTCGGCTGGGAGATAGCCCTCACTCTTCAGCTCCAAGATGGAGCTCTCGGTGACAACGGACGCCTCCCACTTGCCCTTGGACCCAGAGCCGGCCATTGCTGGATTGAACGGGTGGCTGGGAAGGATCTTGGAAGAGAAAGCGAATCTGGGCGCTGGAGCTCAGGAGATTGGGAGGGCAACGACGAAGGGAAAGATGAGAGCGTGCGAAGGAAACGAAGGCCGCTCCCCTTTTATGGGATATAAAACCCACGGTCCCTTTACTGCACCGCAGTCCTCGCCATTTCCCCATGTAACCGTGCCATTATGCGCGCGTGGGATGAGGCAGATTATTGATCATATCCCTTAAAAACAGGGCACGATCTCCATATCGATGGGACGTGCCAATGAAAAAACCGCCTCAAACCGCGAATCGAGTTTTTCATAAAACAACTCGCGGTCGTGGCGCATTGTGACCCTTCGGTAAAAAGCTGTCAGAGGTGTAGGAGATATGCCCTAGAGGCAGTAATAACAGTTATTTTGTATCTCCGAGTTTGTAATGAATGTTTATGTTCCATGCTATAACTGCAATGATTCTCGAGTCTGCAATATCCACGAGGCTCGGAGGGAAACTCATGTGCACGTGTGGTATAATAAACGGTAAAATGTATTCCTGGTCATGCCTCTAAGACTGGCTCAAGTATTGCATGATGATCCTGTTTTCCTGATCATGGGCATGTCTATGCCGGCAATTTTGAGGGCACAATGTTAGTAGAACACTTGTGTTGAATCGGCCCGAATTGATGTTATGCTATGAGATACATTCGTCACAAGTTAATGGTAAATAACACAGAGATAGTTAATGTTTGCATAATTCCTTAGACCATGAGAGTATCGAGTTCCTTCGCACTTGCTTCGTGAACTTTGGGGTTTGTTAAACGTCATCCGTAACTGGGTGGCTATTACGGCGGCTTACGGGTTCACGGAAAAGTATGACAAAAAACGAGATAGCTCAAGATTGGGATTTGCTCCTCCGACGATGGAGAGATATTCTCGGGCCCTCTCGGTGTTACGGTATCCATCATCGTCTGGCCAGACACATTGTGATTTGATCACTGGGATGCCGGAACACGGAAACGAGAAAAGAGAACAAAATCGGTAACGAGGTAACTTGCATGGTGGACAAGTTGTTGATCCACGGGGATGCAGATAAATCTCACCTCGGGTGTTTGTAACATATCGCGAAGCAACAGGAATAGCACACGGCAACTGGAGGTTCACTCGAATATTCATTCGTGTGGGTATAGGGGTCAATATGGGTGTCCACGGCTCCGATGTTGATCATTGATCGGAAAGTGTTCCGGGTCATGTCTATACTTCACCGAACCAATAGGGTCACACGCTTAAGGGTCATCTATCTGCTGAATACTAGACAGGGAGTCTGAGAGAAAATCACCGGAAAAGTTTCGGACGCAACGGAAACGTTCCGGAGAGGACACCAGAATAGTTCCGGTAAAACTGAAAAGTTGTTTCAGGGGATACCATTAAGTCAAATTGGTTTCGGCACACGCCTGGAAATTCTTGGAGGATGCCAGAACTGTTCTGGAAACTTCTGGGAATTTTCCGGGATAAAAACCGAAAATGTTCCGGAGCTGCCGGAACCGATTTGGTTGCTTTTTGCAGATGAAAATCACTAATCCGAAATTGTTTCGAAATGAATCCAAAATCATTTTAGTGGGTACTGGAATTATTCTAAGACCCACAGAAATATTTTTGGATTTAACGGTCGCGAAAAATTGTTTCCGTGAATAGTGAAAATCACTTTATGGATATTTTTTGGAAAGCCACCTTTTGGGATATTTCCCAAAAGGCTTCTAGAAGGGCTTGGGGGCCAAGGAAGCCCCTCATGGGGGGGGGCCCAAGGAGTGGCCGGCCAAAGGGGGTGGTGCTCCTTGGAGCTCCACATGCCATCCCTTTTTGCTTTTCATTATCTTTATGTGTGATATAAAGTGGGGGTACTTTGGTATTTTTGTATGCCAACTTTACCCCTTGGCTTTCCTATAAATAGAGGTGGAGGGGGTGCTCTCCACACTCATCCTTGCTCTCATACACATGCCATAGACTTGTCTGGCTTCTCTCTCCCTCCCAGCGAAATAGTTTCGTAGAGCCGAAAGGCTGTCTGGGTTCCGGCAGGAACTAGTTCTGGACGGCGAAGCCCTGCCGGATAGCTGACACCGTATGTGTGCAACCCCGTAGAGAGGTCGTAGTTTCGATCTTTTGCCCGAGGGGCTGTTCGAGTGTCCTCCCGAAGGGCTGTCCGGGTTACCGTTCGGGTTTTCGAGGGTCCTCCCGAAGGGCTGTCCGTGACATCGTCCGAGGGACTGTCCGACCGCCTCCCGAAGGGCTGTCCGGCGAGGGAGTACATCCTCGCGGTTGGGAGGTTGTAAATCCTAGCTGCGGGGATCTGCACCAACAATCTACACCGACTCTTCTTCCGCTGCGCTACGAGTCGGTATGGATCAGATCAAACCCTGTATGACATCTCCATAGTGGTCCTGGGCGTGCTCGCTGTACCGATTTTTTTTGTTTTCTGTCGCGTTCCCCTACAGTGGCATCAAGAGCCGTGCTATGCGTAGATGCAGGTTACGATCTAGAATACATGAAGATGTATGGGTATTGCATAATATAATTTTGGAGTAGATGAGATCTATTGCTAAAACTTATTTATGCGGGTGGCAGATGAAATCTGTTACCCGATGTTCTTGTTGCTTCCCTAGAATTTGCGTATTTCTGATCTCGAGACAGCATAGTGGAATTTGACAAAGTTCTGGCAATCCGCGATCCTGATTGATCAACGAAGTGCTTTCAGTTCTTTGGGTTCCACCATAGTCAAAAGATAGATGAAATTTCGCAGATGAAAGGGCAATGCAGATATGATCTGCACGGGGGTCATGCGTATGACGAAGTTTAGTATGGGGCTTGAGATTTAATTATCTCGTGTTTCATACACCCCGCGATGTTAATCTAGCGACTTGAATAATCATGCTTGATGATAAAACGTTGGTAGCTGCGGTTTAAGTCAAAACCTTAGAAGCCACGTAAAATAAAATTTTGCATAAACCGATTAGAGGCGTCTAACTTGGTTTTGCAGGATGTGCATGTGATGTGGTATAGCAGTTCTCATATTAATTCGATTATGTATGAGATGACTATATGATGTAAATTTATTAACATGACCTGCGTGTCATGATTCGGCATGATGGCTGGAGCCATATGATTGTCTCTTTAATGACCTGCGTGTCAACCTTAAGTAATGCACTTATTTTATTAGCTATAGAGATAGCAATATTATCTGGTGCATCGACAAGGTGGTGGCAATCTTCGCGAAGGTGAACACCGACGCAAATGCCCAAGACGAAGAAATTAAAGACTTCCCCGTCAGAAAGGGCTATACCATATCATGCTATTATGAATTGCCTGAGATGTTTATCCCTTATGATGCACCCTTTTGATTGCGCGGTAGTCGCTTTTTATTAGGGTGATCTCTCACTTAAAATATCAAAGTAGTTAGTGTTCACCCAAGTGTAGCACCGTCTGAAATTCGTATCTTTTTGGGGTGCGCCATGTACACATGAGCACGAACGAATCGAGAGGAATGAGGCGGGTGAGGACTGACCTCGCAGCAAGATCACTTGGTTGTCTTTGACGTTCAGGCAGGAGAGTCCTGAGCTCGGAACACGCCCATCGAAAGATGAACAAGAATCACATAAGTGATGTGATCGGCAAGTTGGCCTACCAATTGAAATTCGCGTCATCAGTGATGAACCCGTCAATGGCGTCGAATTGAAATACGGATCTTGAATCACTCATAATCAATTTTGAGAGATATTGATTTGAGTGGGAGCGCACTTTAGAATAAAATTGTTTATTCACTAGTGCCAAAAATCATTATGAACAAAGTCTAAGTGAAACTTGTGTTTTCCGTTGTAGATCAAATGGCTCGCAACACCGTGTTCAACTTAGGCCCGATGTTAGAGAAAGAGAAGTTAGCTGCGACTGGAAACAACTATGCGGACTGGGTCCGTAACCTGAGGATTGTCCTCAGGAGCGCTAAGAAAATGTATGTGCTTGAAAATGCTCTTTCAGCTAAACCGGCGGCCACTGCCCCGGAAGATGAACAAAATGTCTGGGCCACTAAGGATGATGATCACAACTTAGTGCAGTGCCTCATGCTAGCTTGCATGAGTGCAGGGCTTCAAAAGCGTTTTGAATTCCATAAACCCCGTGATATGATCCGGGAATTGGATGCTCTGTACAAGGAAACCGAACGGTCTGAACGATTTGACATCATAAAGGCCGTGATGGATTGCAAGATGGTTGAGGGCAGTTCAGTTGGCGAACACGTAGTCAAAACGATTGGCTATGCTGAAAGGCTTAAAACCCTGAAATTTCCAATTCCGACTGGCCATATGATGGACATGATGCTTTCTTCACTCCCCCCGTCTTACGACGGTTTTGTCATGAACTACAGCATGAATGGGATGGAGAAGACACCGGAAGAGGTGCTCGCCATGCTGAAAACTGCGGAAGGAGGACTGCGGAAAAATCACAAGCAAGTGTTGCTTGTGAATAAAACCGCCAGTTTCAAAAAGAAAGGCAAGCCAAAGAAGGGCAAGGGCGCCGGTAAGACCGGCTCCCAAAGCAACTCTAAGGGCGGAGCCAAGAATGAAACTGAGTGCTTCTACTGCAAGGGCACAGGACACTGGAAGAGAAACTGCAAGAAGTATCTAGAAGATAAGAAGTCCGGGAAAACCGGAAAAGGTATAATTGTTATCTCTACTCCTAATGGAAGAGTCCGTTGTCGTTTCATCTCGTCACCCCCCCAATCGAACGATACCTCCACCACCGATCCCATCCCCACCGATTTTTTCATCTCCCCTACAAAACCGGTGGGCATAAAACCAGGGAGAAAAACACCACATAAAAAACCCACGCTTTCCTAATCTATCCCTCTCCTAAGATGATGAGATTGTGAATCTGAAATTTTTGACTCCTAAGACGCGAAACCACATTTATGGGAAGCCATCAGATATCTGAAGCCAAGAACCCTCGGTTTTCTCCTTTAAATGCAAAAAATATGGGTTAGTGTTCAATTTACCATGTTCATTATATTTGTGTGTCTAATCTGCTGTCTTCCCTACATAGTATGATTGAAATATTAGCAACACATTTATTCTCAAGATTGTTAATGACATGGTCGTGCTGTTTGTCAAACAAGCAATATTCCAGTGCTTTGAGCACACAAAAATGGTTAATGCGGTCAAGGGGCTGTTCGTCTCTTGGTAAGCTTGCAAAACCTAAAAGGATCCACATTTTATCCATTTTTACCATCTCTGTGCAGTTTGACATGATCCACTGATTTATCATATATTTTCCTAAGTGATGTGCTGCACAGTTCATTGTTAGTCTGAAATTCTGA
The DNA here is from genome assembly GCA_039707655.1 of Elymus sibiricus. Taxonomy (NCBI): domain Eukaryota; kingdom Viridiplantae; phylum Streptophyta; class Magnoliopsida; order Poales; family Poaceae; genus Elymus; species Elymus sibiricus. Next base: position 126,764,926 of record CM077666.1, on the reverse strand, counting down.
ATGCTTTAGCACCTACATCAGAGAGGTTCATCATGCACATTCTTGCCCCTGCACACATGTGGGTCCAGTGTGAACGCCCATCCTATAGCGCCTTCCAACTTTAAACTCCATCTGGATATAGCTACACTCTTATTTGATTCATAGTTGTGTGGAATGGTTGTAGACTTAAGGTCTCATTCGTGATGTTATGGAATTATAGATATGTAGATCATTGTGTCTATGTTTCTTTTGAGTGAGCACTTACCTGCTGAGAATACAATATGACTTCTTATGGATTTAGGTGAAACTTATGTATGTACTCGTGTGTTATTGTAGTATATTGTAGCACTTATCTACTAGAAAACATGTTCTTGTTGAGTTGCTTCTTTGGAGGTGTGTCTTTTTAATAGATTTTTTGTCAGATTTTGTTGTGATCATTAATATTTTAGAGGTGTACGGTTCATATTGGCTAGCTAGCAAAGCATCTGATTTGTTATTTTCTTGTCATTTGTGGGGTCACTCTTATGATTATCTCAAGTAGTACAGGGATAAATGTACATAGGTGGTATTCGTTAGTCTTTATGTTCCATGTAGGCAATTGATGGTATACATCTCCTATTGCCAAGGAAAAATTTAATGGGTGGCTCCATTGACAATGGCATTTCAAGTACACATCTCTTGTTGTGAAGGAAAAATTAAAAGGATGGAATACTAGATACCTCTGCAGCACCTGGATGACAATGGCACTTCGCTGATCTTTAAGGTTTGTCTTCACGTTTTTTAATGGAATTTTGATGCCAATTCTGTAGGAAATGTCTTTATGAGTACATAGACATTATGAGAAAAAAATACATGTAAAGTACATCATGGGACAATGGATGTGAATGGGATTTCGGTAGAATATTTTTACTGAGATGGAATTGAGTGTTCTTGACCACTCCATTTTAAATATAAATAGTATTCCAGTTTGATTAATTGACCGCGCCTTGCAATCTGGGAGATATATTCTTCCCATTTATGCATATTCTTGCTGGGAGAGAAAAACAAAGTATTGATAATATTAAGTTATATATAACCTTATGTCTTGCAAACTGGAAATGGAAACTAACAATCATTGTTTGTTTTCTGACTTGAAATGCAGAATGTGAAATCTTGCTGCCATCTAGGTGAAATGTCTCGGCAAGTACTGTCCAACAGCTCGAGATCTTGGTCAACAGGGAGGAGCCCCGCCGCTGCATGATGTCCGATGGCAGCGCTTACAGCTACGGCTGCGTCGGTGGCGGGTGAAAGAGGCAGCCGAGACATCCTTGGATTGAATTTTACAAGGCAATCACACATGAGCTGATGTTGTTCTGTGCATGATGTCACATGAGAGAATGTTGGAGGTCTTGATTTGTTTAGGAAAGAATTTCACCGGTGCACACCCTGATATTTACAATGTAATCACATAAGGGTATTATGCGCTACTTTCTTCTGCTTGTTATGTGTTATCCGGTCATCATAGTGATTGGTAGTTCAAAGGATTAAGCGACCTCTGAATTCGTACTGAAAGTAGTTTATAGGCATATGTGCTTCTTATATGCATTTTATAAGTTGTAGCATGTCATCTGAGTGATTAAAATACTAAGTATTCATAATTGTTTTCATGCTCCCCTTTTGTTGTGTGCCTTTGAAGGATTTGAGTGAACATGCAAGTTGGTTTCTGTTTTTTGGACCTTTAGGCCATGGGAAGAGACATGGCAATCACTTTTGAGATCATTGTGGGGCACCATCCGCCGCCATCGCGGATGTCGGGCAAGCCGCCGCCTCTCCTAGCCAAAAGCGTTGGACACCTTAGTAGCTTGTGAACCCTAAATTTATCCGAGAATGTGCAACAAAAGCATGTTGTTTGTATCAGTTGACCGTTGAAATCTCAGTACCATTACCTTAGTAGCATGTGAACCCTAAATTATTTCTTGAGAAAGTAAACATATTTTACCACTTAGTTTTTTTTGTAAATTTGGATCATACTACTTATTGATCTTTGAGATCTATAATAATATTTATCCTTAATCTGTTTTTTGTGAAGATAGAGGAGGATAAGAAATGGTATCCAGGATTGTGTAGATATTAACAATGTATTAAAGTTCGTGCTAGCTATTTCTATTTGGAAGCAATTCTTTCAGGAAGGAACAAATGATTACACAAAAAGTAATGGTATCCATGACTGTCCTATACTAACATTCCTAATTATGGGTTCGTGCTAGGCTGCTAGCTATTTCTATTTTGGAGCAATTCCTTAGGAATAGATGATTGCACAATATCTTTTCTTATAGGAAGCATCAGATAAAAGTCAGTGCACATTTGATCATTTCGTTCTACCTAGCTTCTGATTTCTATTATTAGAAAGACACTGTTTGTTCTTATAGGAAACATCTATAAATAGAAGATTTGCCAAAAATATCGAATCCCCGATGCATACTAACGACAGTACTACAACTACCTATTTATGCATGATAACATCTGGAAAACTGCTCCAGAAAATAACACTTAAAAGGTAAAATAACAAAAAATAAGAGATACATTCTGAATACTAAAAGCATCCTTCAAAGTATGCAGTAAATTGCTTCCTCTATGATCTGATGAAACCTTGGGCTCATACTAAAAAACCTTGGGCTCACCTCCCACGTTGTGTGTTATGTCTGTTCAATTACGTCTTAAAATAAACTGTGGATGGGGTTGAGGTTGGTTTGTTGAGTTACGTCTGAGCGGAATAATTTCTCCACTTTAAAAAATGGGATAAATTGCATTTCATTGGAGATGGTTGAGCGGTTCTTTTTTTTCATCGAGTTGTGCGTTTTTTTTGTTTTGGTTAGGATAGAAGGGTAAATACATTGATTTCTTTAAGAGTTAATAAGTATGTTACAATGTGGGAATGGTTTAATAGACATCAGATCTACCTTCTTGGCTTGGGGGGCGTCACGGGCGACGCACGCCTCCCGCCCCCCCCCCTTGATGGCGGTGGTGAATCAGCACAAAACACAGGGGGGGGTATCAGGGCAGAAAGCGGGCCGGTTGGCGCGGGGACTCCTCCTTGACGGTCTGTGGGAAAGTACGGTGTGAAGGAGAGAGGGCGCCATGTCGAAGGTGAGGTGGCCATCATCCGGTTTGAAAGGAGAGGGCTCCAGCGAGAAATGTCCTGCTACGGCGGGAAACCGAGAGGGAAGGGGAGGGTTCGGCACGAGAAGGGAAGGATGTGTCACGGGGTGGGGTTTCTGCGTTGGGCCCGCCCGTTGAAGATAACATGGCGGATAGTCCGGACAATCACATTTCTCCTTCACATGGTCTGGATTTAGGGGTGCCTGGACTGTCCAGACCGTTGACTTTTTTTGAATTTTCAACCGGGGGGGGGGGGGTTCCCACCTGAAATTTACCGCTAACGGGGCCAAACGCTAGAATAAGCAACATGTACAACATGGGAAGCCATGGAGGAGGGGGAGACAGAGGTGGGGGACGCAAGATTAGACCTAAACTAGGAAGGCAGAGAGCATGCAAACCAGACAAACAACGCATTAGACGGTTGAATTTTGAGGAGTCTATTGGGCGCCCGTTTGCTGTTCGAACACGCTCGGACGTATAAGGGAGAAATGAGCTTCGACCTTGAAGACGACCTTTGTTATTTGTTTGATCATTTATACGCATTTTAGCCCGTAGCAACGCACGGGCGTTCTACTAGTACAAGTTAATGTCATTGACGTTTTGCTTGCTAGCGAAAATTCTAAGTTTTGGGTATTTGATACCGGATCGGTTGCTCACATTTGCAACTCGATACAGGGACTTCAGATGCGGGTCGGGAACGGTGCTGGGATCGCTGCTCAAGCCGTCAGCATTATGCCTCTACGTCTCCCTTCAGGATTTATCTTAGAACTAAATAACTGTTATTTTGTTCCACTATTATGTAGAAACATTATCTCCGGATCATGTTTAGTACACGATGGGTATTCGTACAAGTCTGAGAACAATGGTTGTTCACTTTATTGTAAGGATATGTTTTATGGATTTGCGCCCATTGTTGGGGGCCTTTTCATACTAAATCTTGAATGTGGAAATGATGTCTTTAACGTGAATGCTAAACGCCTTAAGAAGGCTGATACCACCACCACTTTCATGTGGCACTGTCGCCTTGGCCACATCGGAAAGAAACGCATGCAAAGACTCCATAAAGATGGAGTTTTACTGTCCCTTGATTTTGAATCATTTGACACATGTGAAGCTTGCTTGATGGGGAAAATGACCAAGACGCCGTTCACGGGTCATCCTGAACGGGCGAGTGAATTGTTGGAAATAATACATAGTGATGTATGTGGTCCAATGAGCACAATCGCACGGGGTGGGTATTTCTACTTCGTGACTTTTACGGATGATTTGAGTAGGTATGGATATATCTACTTAATGAAGCATAAGTCGAAAACCTTTGAAAAGTTCAAAGAATTTCAGAATGAGGTAGAAAATCATCGTAACAAAAGGATTAAGTTTCTGCGGTCTGATCGCGGGGGCGAATACCTTAGTCATGAGTTTAGCCAACATCTGAGTGATCGTGGAATCGTTTCACAGCTTACGCCTCCCGGAACTCCACGATGAAACGGAGTATCGGAAAGACGTAACTGAACCCTGTTAGACATGGTAAGGTCGATGATGTCTCTTACAGATCTGCCGATATCTTTTTGGGGTCACGCACTAGAAACTGCCGCTCACACATTAAATAGAGCACCGTCTAAGTCTGTTGAGACGACACCATATGAGTTATGGAACGGGAAGAAACCCGGTTTGTCGCATCTCAGAATTTGGGGTTGTGGAGTATACGTAAAATGTTTACAACCTACCAAACTCGATCCCAGATCAAACAAATGTTACTTTGTAGGTTATCCCAAGGAAACAATTGGGTATTCTTTCTACCACCCGTCCGATAACAAAGTGTTTGTTGCCAGAAATGGACAATTTCTTGAGAAAGAGTTTCTCGCTAAAGAAGTGAGTGGGAGGACAGTACAACTTGATGAGATTATTGAATCTTTGGCAACCGTTGATATGGCTAAGGAACCGGAAGAAATTCCGCTAATTATCCCTACAACCGAGCCGAAAGTTGTCGCATGTGATGCGGAAACTTCAGACAATGTTGTAACTGAACCGCGCAGATCAGGTAGGGCTATCCAGCCACCTGAGTGGTTTCATAACGAAATCTTCATTCTTGAAGACGATGAACCTGCGCACTACAAGGAAGCGATGGCGGGGCCCAGCTCAAAGGAATGGCACAAAGCCATGAAATCCGAAATGGAATCCATGTACAAAAACCAAGTTTGGAACTTGGAAGAACTTCCAGATGGCGTAAAACCCATTGGTTGTAAATGGATTTTCAAAAGAAAGACGGACGCGGATGGTAACATTACTATCCACAAAGCTAGACTTGTCGCGAAAGGGTTCACGCAAGTTCCAGGAGTGGACTACGACGAGACTTTCTCGCCCGTAGCTATGCTTAGGTCTGTTCGGATATTACTAGCAATTGCTGCTTATTTCGATTATGAAATATGGCAGATGGATGTCAAAACGGCTTTCCTAAATGGAAACCTCAAAGAGGATGTATACATGATACAGCCAGAAGGTTTTGTCGTTCATAAGGATGCTGGAAAGGTATGCAAACTTCAGAAAGCCATTTATGGTCTGAAGCAAGCGTCAAGGAGCTGGAACATTTGTTTTGATGAAGTGGTCAAACAGTTTGGCTTCATCAGGAATGACGAAGAATCTTGTGTTTACAAGAAGTTTAGTGGGAGCGCAAAAGCATTTCTAATCTTGTATGTAGATGACATATTGTTGATTGGAAATGACGTGAATTTCCTTAGCGAAATAAAAGACTCATTGAAGAAAAGTTTTTCAATGAAAAACTTAGGCGAAGCGGCATATGTATTGGGCATCAGAATCTATAGAGATAGATCAAACCGCCTGATAGCGCTTAGCCAAAGCACGTACATTGACAAGGTGTTGAAAAGGTTCAACATGAAGAACTCCAAGAAAGGCCTACTCCCCATGTCACCTGGCACAGTGCTTTGCAAGAATCAGTGTCCTCGGACTCTCGATGAGCGAGTAAAAATGAATGATGTTCCATATGCCTCGGTAGTTGGTTCTATTATCTATGCCATGCTATGTACAAGACCAGACGTTTCCTATGCGCTAAGTGTTAGCAGCCGGTACCAAAGTGATCCAGGATTGGAACACTGGGCCGTAGTCAAGGGTATTCTTAAGTACCTCAGAAGGACCAAGGATTTACTCCTTGTGTACGGAGGTGATGAAGAGCTCATTGTAAGTGGTTACACTGATGCAGGCTTCATGACTGACCCAGATGACTTCAAATCTCAATCAGGCTATGTTTTCATATTGAACGGTGGCGCAGTTGATTGGAAAAGTTCCAAACAAAAGACTGTGGCGGATTCTACGACGGAGGCGGAATATGTTGCTGCTTCAGAAGCCTCCAAGGAGGCGGTATGGATCAAGCAATTTCTTGAAGACCTTGGTGTGGTTCCAAGTGCTCTGGACCCGGTGGAGATCTATTGTGATAATAGTGGCGCCGTGGCTCAGGCAAGGGAGCCAAGTTCGCACCATAAGACAAGACATATTGAACGCAAATATAAACTCATTCGACATCATGTCGAAGCGGGTTTAGTGAAAGTATGAAAAGTTCACACGGATCTGAACGTGTCAGACCCGATGACAAAGCCTCTACCACGAGCAAAGCATGAGCAGCACCGGATAGCCATTGGTGTTAGGGAAGCCATGTAACTGGATTATGACTCTAGTGCAAGTGGGAGTTTGTAGGAGATATGCCCTAGAGGTAGTAATAACAGTTATTTTGTATCTCCGAGTTTGTAATGAATGTTTATGTTCCATGCTATAACTGCAATGATTCTCGAGTCTGCAATATCCACGAGGCTCGAAGGGAAACTCATGTGCACGTGTGGTATAATAAACGGTAAAATGTATTCCTGGTCATGCCTCTAAGACTGGCTCAAGTATTGCATGATGATCCTGTTTTCCTGATCATGGGCATGTCTATGCCGGCAATTTTGAGGGCACAATGTTAGTAGAACACTTGTGTTGAATCGACCCAAATTGATGTTATGCTATGAGATACATTCGTCACAAGTTAATGGTAAATAACACAGAGATAGTTAATGTTTGCATAATTCCTTAGACCATGAGAGTATCGAGTTCCTTCGTACTTGCTTCGTGAACTTTGGGGTTTGTTAAACGTCATCCGTAACTGGGTGGCTATTACGGCGGCTTACGGGTTCACGGAAAAGTATGACAAAAAACGAGACAGCTCAAGATTGGGATTTGCTCCTCCGACGATGGAGAGATATTCTCGGGCCCTCTCGGTGTTACGGTATCCATCATCGTCTGGCCAGACACATTGTGATTTGATCACTGGGATGCCGGAACACGGAAACGAGAAAAGAGAACAAAACCGGTAACGAGGTAACTTGCATGGTGGACAAGTTGTTGATCCACAGGGATGCAGATAAATCTCACCTCGGGTGTTTGTAACATATCGCGAAGCAACAGGAATAGCACACGGCAACTGGAGGTTCACTCGAATATTCATTCGTGTGGGTATAGGGGTCAATATGGGTGTCCACGGCTCCGATGTTGATCATTGATCGGAAAGTGTTCCGGGTCATGTCTATACTTCACCGAACCTATAGGGTCACACGCTTAAGGGTCATCTATCTGCTGAATACTAGACAGGGAGTCTGAGAGAAAATCACCGGAAAAGTTTCGGACGCAACGGAAACGTTTCGTAGAGGACACCGGAATAGTTCCGGTAAAACTGTAAAGTTGTTTCAGGGGATACCATTAAGTCAAATTGGTTTCGGCACACACCTGGAAATTCTTGGAGGATGCCAGAAGTGTTCTGGAAACTTCTGGGAATTTTTCGGGATAAAAACCGAAAATGTTCCGGAGCTGCCGGAACCGATTTGGTTGCTTTTCGCAGATGAAAATCACTAATCCGAAATTGTTTTGGAACGAATCCAAAATCATTTTAGTGGGTACTGGAATTATTCTAAGACCCACAGAAATATTTTCGGATTTAACGGTCGCGGAAAATTGTTTCCGTGAATAGTGAAAATCACTTTATGGATATTTTTTGAAAAGCCACCTTTTGGGATATTTCCCAAAAGGCTTCTAGAAGGGCTTGGGGGCCAAGGAAGCCCCTCATGGGGGGCCCCCAAGGAGTGGCCGGCCAAAGGGGGTGGTGCTCCTTGGAGCTCCACATGCCATCCCTTTTTGCTTTTCATTATCTTTATGTGTGACATAAAGTGGGGGTACTTTGGTATTTTTGTATGCCAACTTTACCCCTTGGCTTTCCTATAAATAGAGGTGGAGGGGGTGCTCTCCACACTCATGCTTGCTCTCATACACATGCCATAGACTTGCCTGGCTTCTCTCTCCCTCCCAACGAAATAGTTTCGTAGAGCCGAAAGGCTGTCTGGGTTCCGGCAGGAACTAGTTCTGGACGGCGAAGCCCTGCCGGATAGCTGACACCGTATGTGTGCAACCCCGTAGAGAGGTCGTAGTTTCGATATTTTGCCCGAGGGGCTGTTCGAGTGTCCTCCCGAAGGGCTGTCCGGGTTACCGTTCGGGTTTTCGAGGGTCCTCCTGAAGGGCTATCCGTGACATCGTCCGAGGGACTGTCCGACCGCCTCCCGAAGGGCTGTCCGGCGAGGGAGTACATCCTCGCGGTTGGGAGGTTGTAAATCCTAATTGCGGGGATCTGCACCGACGATCTACACCGACTCTTTTTCCGCTGCGCTACGAGTCGGTACGGATCAGATCAAACCCTGTATGACATCTCCATAGTGGTCCTGGGCGTGCTCGCTGTACCGAATTTTTTTGTTTTCTGTCGCGTTCCCCTACAAGAGGGGGGTACTGTTCACACCGAAGGGACTAGCCTTCGGGGCTAAGTTATCGGTACACCTCGGCGACCGAAGCATATTTCGGGGTGTGTGCGGCTAGGCAACGCTTGAGAACTCGACTCAGAAGAAATGAAGGCCGGTCACTAATATCGTGGAAGGAAGGGAACTGGTCCGCAAAGCCGATGGTGTTCAACATCTACCTCGGCTTCGAAGACTAGTTCGGGGGCTACTGAGGGTGTCCCGGATTAGGGGGTACTCGGGCCGCCGGCCTATCTCTCGTGGGCCGGACTAGTGGGCCGCTCTTTACTCGTCATTGGAAGGCCGGATTGTGGGCGACCCCGTGCACCAGAAGGAAACCTCCGAAGACTTGGCGTCTCCTCCAAGGAATAATTGGCGTGACCGGCATGTTTATCCCCTGATGGTAACCGACCATATGTAACCCTAGGTCCTTCTGGTGTCTATATAAACCAGAGGGTTTAGTCCGTATGAAAGGCAAGAAACCAACCTAGGGTTTAGCTCATCCGATCTCGGGGAAGATTAACTCTGTAACCTTCATACTAACACATCAATACAATCCAGCAGGACGTAAGGTTTTACCTCTTCGAGAGGGCCCGAACCTGGGTAAATCGCTGTCTCTACGTTCCCTGTTACACATTGATTCCTAGATCCACAGTTCGGACACCCTACCCGAGATCTGCCGGTTTTAGTACCGACAACGGCGGCGGCTAGGTTAGGAGCGCGGCGGCGGTGCTCGAAGTAGGCGAGGAGAACCCAACATCGTGACGAAGACCGACGCGGACGGTGGCGTTCCCGCGCCAAGGGAGGCGGCATGGCGCATACCACGTGGAAGTCGACGCGCGGGGACGGTGGAGTGGACCGCGTGCCGCGATGCTACGGCCCGAAGGGGCGACGTAGTGGCAGCGTGCGGGTCGGGGTGACGGCGAGAAGACCTCGGGGCTGCGGCGTGGACCGCGTGTCGCAGCGCTAAGGCCCGAAGGGGCGACGCTTCGGCGGTGTGCTGGTCGGTGCAGCCACGGGGACGGCCTCGGGCGGCGGCGGGGACCGCGTGCTGCGGCGCTATGGCCCGAAGGGACGACGCAGCGGCGGCGCGCGAGTCGATGCAGCCGCGGGGAGAACCACGGGGCGGCGGCACTGCGGCCCGATGGGACGACGCAGCGGCAGCCCGTTGCTCGATCGGTGGAGGGGCGCGCTGTACTCGAGGACAACCTTCACAGGACCTGCGGAGGCGCATGCAACCGACTGATCAGGTCGGTCATGCGGCGCGGATGGGGCGGATCGCTCGGGTGATCAGTCCAAACGTCCGCGAAGTCGAAGTGTCCGCTCCTCAATGTGCATCGTCGCCCGATGTAGCAGCAGACGGCGGCTGGCCAGGGGGCACATGTTGTGCAGAGCCACGAGCCCAAGCATCAGATGTGACCGGGGCAACTAGATGCCTAGCACTCACGTGCGGCCGAGGTCGCTGCATCCAATGCGTGCGTGGGACGCGCGGTGACCTGCGGTTACACGGTGGCCACGAGTTGCACCATGACGCGCCGTTCTGCAGGAAGAAGATGTTGCCGAGGAAGATGAACGTTGGGGTTGATGAAGAAGTCCCGATCAAGCAAGGCGACGACAGCCGGCGAGCGGACAGACGCGCGGACGACGGCCGTTACGGGCCGCCGCGTGTCGTGCGAAGCCGTCGTGTCAGCGAAGTGGCCGGTGTAGTCGACGCCGAAGTCGGAGTAGAGGCGCGCGGGGGTCGACGGCGGCGGGCGACGCAAACCGATCGTAGATCGGAAAACCAAAGAAAAATAACACCGATCAATCGATCGGCGAGAGAGAAAAACCCAATCAACGGATCGGGAAAAAGACTCTCTAGGGCAGCCGATCAACGCGATCGGCGGACGAACCCTAGGTACGGGCGGCGCGGCCCCCGGCGGCGATCATGGAGACCGACCGCCCCAGGGGCGGCGCGGAGCGGAAGCGGCGGCGGCTAGGGTTTGGATCGGTTAGGCTGATACCATGTTAGAAGGGATAGAGAGAGAGAATTGACGTAATGCGTTGGATGTATTATTGAGCATCGAGGGCGAGTATATATTGAGTACAGGGTAAGAAGCCTCTCCTAGAGATAAGGTAGGAGACGGATTATAAATCTTAGACTACCAAATACATATAACCCAAATATATCTTTAACAACTGGGATTGGCGCCGGAGGTTGACTATGGAAACCGACTCTCAGACGGTTGTCCACAAGATCAACACTACGAGGGGTCTCTCGGCTTTACGACTTCTCCAATATTTTGAAAAGTTCAGGGTTAAGTGGGTGCGACGACCGAAGAATAAAGTCACACATATTTTAGCTAGAGAAGGCTACTAGAATAAGCTTGGTTCCAGATACTGCCGAAGTGTGTTAGCTTGGCGAAGTCCTCGTGTCATCTTAATGAAAGGCAGCAATTCTAACTAAAAAAACATGAACAAGGCTCACCGAATTTTCACTTTGTGGATGCGTGCAAGGCAGTGCATGATGAGCACAACTTTTTTCTTCCCCGACAAGAGAAACATGTTGTCTTTACTGACAAGATGATCGTGTGTTATGTTTTCATCACAAATAGTACTCTCGTCCGATGATTGTCCAGAGTTAACCTTACATGGTTCAAAAGTGATATCATATCAGTAGATACTCAACTAAAACGTATTTGTTATGATTTTTATATAACTATCAATTAATGACATATCGCTCACCACCAAAGCTTGAGCTCCGAAAAATCAAATTCACTTCATATGTACTCCCTCCGTAAAGAAATATAAGAGCGTAATCTAAACTCTCTTATATTTCTTTACAGAGGGAGTATGAATTAAGTGTGTTGTCTACACTTTTTTAGGCAATCAACCGAGGGTCATCGCCTTTCATTCATCGATACCGAAGACATCTACATGAGCTTCAAAACAATAATATCAATGTATTTGAAGTCACAAAATTAACAGCTCTTTTTTCTTTTTTTTGCGGGAAACAGCTTGATTTCTCTTCAAACTGTCACAGGAAAAAGCAAAGTGCTCCATAAGAGTTCGTGCAAAGTCAAACCAACTTTGCACACATATATGGAGGATCCATGAACGTGGACAGGTTATTTGAGCTCATCCCAGTTGGCTAGCAGGCAGGCTGAAGCTGGCGCGTGGCACCGACCACACGAAGTCAAATTAAAACCATAAGCTAACAGGCAAGCAAGGATCACAAGGGACACGCAGAATATCCTTAAATATTCGCAGCCTGATTGCTGCTCCCCATCCATGATCGGTTTGGTTCCTTTGAAGCAATCCCATCCAGCCTTTCTTTCTCGTGGTCACAGAATTCCATCCATTGGTTTTCTTATTAAGCGAAAGCGTTCGCTGGCGTGTCATTTTCCTAAGTGAAAGCGTTGGTCACGACGTATGCATCACAAGTTCACAACGCTAGCCAACACCTCTCCCTGTCTTGAAGGGTGTGTCTATTTTTATTTCTCTATACTATCATGTGATGGGTGAGTTTCTAGATAAGATTCCTTGGTTCTATTACAAATCAGCCACTAGAAAACACCAGTGTCACAGAATGGTACACAGGGGGAAGAAAAGTCTAATGGTGGAGTAGGCCTAAGAGCACCACCAGTGTATAGACTATAGAGACCAAGGATTTTTTTTTTCCTCGATACCAATTTTGTTTTCGGTTGGGGCCAAAAGAACCGGTTTTCAGAAAATCATTTTAAAAAATCTAAAAAAAATCAGGTTTTTTCGCCCGAAATAACTCAAACGAGTTTTGAATTCATTTCTCTTGCGTTAAAATATATTTATTCTGGCTTATCTCTAGTACCCATCCTTCCCCGAAGTCGTGGGATCGAGTTCTCTAAGTTGTGCCCTCTATATTTTGTTTTTAACCACGAAGGTCTACTGGCAGAAACACTAAATACCCCCCAAAAATAGTGCGGTTGAGAGGGTCTTGATCCCGCGATGTGGAGCACGTAATAGAAGTTGTTTCCACTTGGGTAAGAATCGATGTGTCACATTGTAGGGTTTAAATTTAAAATTTTCAAAAAAGAGTCCAATAACAACATATCTCGGCAGGTAACGACAATGTCGGTTTCCAAAAAATTTGCTCGAGGAAAAAAAAATCCTGATAGAGGCACATCTGCCTCTAAAGTGGACCCCACATGCTTGCCTCTACTTTTAGCCACTACTCTCTTAGTTCCAAAATAATTGAAGTTCTATGATTATCTTAAGTCAAACGTCATTAAGTTTCGCCGAGTCTCCATAAAATATATAAACATCTACAAAAACAAAATTTGCTTCATTAGATCCATTATGAAATATATTTTCATATTACATATATTCGATATTGTAGATCTTTGCGGTTTTTTCTATAGACTTGGTCAAACTTTAAAAAGTTTGACTTAGAAAAATCCCCAAAAAATAATTATTTTGAACCGGAGGGAGTACAAAACAATTGTATCACAAAATAGTACACAACCAGGAGAAAAGTCTAATGATAGGACTAACCTTTTTTTTTGCAGGGACTCAACAAGTGTGATGAACAATTTTTCTGCGCCTTTCACGTTTCACAAGAATACGTTAGCGGTATGCTATCGGCATAGTTAGCTCTCCCTTCCTCTCTTCGGCAAAAAAAAGCAACTCTCCCTTATTGATATGTTTGTGTTTCATGATTCATCTGGCATGTACAAACTTCTATTGGTGGAATTTTGGCTTCGACACATTGAGCACGTAGGCTCGCTTTGGCAAGGGCTAGGCTATGTTTTGTTGACCTTATCTTATAATCGTTCATGGATAAATAATGTAATAAAATATTGATTAGTCAAATGGAAAACATAGGCAAAAGGTGGTTGGGAAGATTGGATTACCATAATCCATATCAATGTACAACACAACCGTAAGCTTGCACTCTAGAATCATCCTACATAGCAAATAGAATGCAAACCTTTCTTTTTGGTACAATTTAATTTGCTAGGTATACTTTATTGGGCTTTGAAAGGTGATTTTTATATGTTTCTCATGGTCATTTGTTGCCGAAACACTTCCATACATACATTAGGATTAGTTTGCAGTTGCTTAAGTGTGATAAGCTAAACTTAGTTTATAATCCACTCTGAGTAATATACATGAAAACAAGAAAATGATGGTTAAACAAATAGAAAAAGAGAAATCATTCAACCTGATATGTTGACTGGACTGGCCAGGCGTCCCATAGCTTTGCTGTTGCGATTATCTCCTTAGCCTGCTTCTTCTTTTTTTTTTCTCCCTCCATCGATGAAACTCCTCCTCCCACTCCATATATGTTTCTCCTCCTCGCCCACTTCTCCTTCGCTTGTTTCTCCTCGTCGCATCGTATAGATTTAACGGATCGATTTGGTTGCCCTAGCCTCACGGTGAAGCTCTTGTTGGATATCTAAATAAAAACTCAAATGTTTTTGAGCTCGGAGAAGATGGTTGGCAAGGTGGATGGATTCAAGCTCACCAGATTTCGTGACAGTAGGGCTTCAAAGAGTTGGATTCCTCGCTAGCGAGCAAGTGGTGGCAAAATAAAATGTTGGTTGTGGAAGGTTAGCTATTCAGGAGTGCAGACGTTGTCTACATACACATGGGCAACATTTTGCAATGATTATGGGTGTATGTTACAAAATTTGCATTCATGCTCCAAAGTTGTTTCACATTATTGCATAGACCAGTTACCGTGCAACATCGATGCCAAATCTTTTAGCATTTTTTTACGTGCATTTTCTTAGCAATTTGCTATGACCAATGATAATTTATTACATAAATAAAAAAAATATTGCAGAGGCATGTTTGAATTATTGCATTGTTTTTGCATGTTCTATTGACATCCCGTGAGAACAACATATTTGCGAAGGTGTTGTGTATGTAGACAATATATTCTTATTGCAATGGTTAGACATGTCGAAAACAATATCTAAGTCAAATTGGACTGCCAGGTAGGCGGCGGAGCGCAGCCTCTACCCGAGCGACACCTATTACATGTCATGCAATAAAAGGGTATACAAATTGATTGAGCAAATAAGATTATCAAAATCCACTGCAATGTCAAGCACGGCCTAAGAGAAAAGAAAACCCTTCCAAAGTCCATCATAAGCCCTATATTTCCAATTTTCAATATAAACAGGGACCTGAACATAAAACAACCAGCCTGCGTCGCGCCTCAAGTGGCCTGCAGATCTTTCCCTTCTACTAGAGCAGCCGTAGGCGAATGTTCCATTCTATTTTCCCTTTTCTCTTCTTCTAGAGAGGACAGCAGAGCTCGGCCATGGCCCCCTCCTGCGGCGCCGCCGTGCCGTACACCCTCCTGGGCGTGCTCCTCAGCGGCGGCGACGGCTCCTACGCCCCGTCTTGGCCGGCGTGCGGCGGCCGCGCCTTCCTCCGCGACTACGCCCGGCGCGGCACCAACGCGATGCTGTGGCTGGGACTCCTCGCCGTCACGTGGGTCCTGCTCCGCCGCATCGCCGCGCTCCTCCGCCTCTGGGCCCTCGGCTCCCGCCTCCCCGGCCCACCCGCGCTCCTCGCCGACCCCGGCCTCGCCGCCGTCTGCCGCGCCGGCGGCGACATCACCGGTAGGCTCACCGCGCCCCTCCGCATCCTTCCCCTCCCCCAGTGTGCGTAACTATGAACTGGTGGTTGCGTTTGATTGTACTATTATATTGGATTGGTGGTGGCTCCGGTGGGTGGGAACTGGGCTGGATTTCGCACGAGCTCGTCCCCTCCACGTTCTAGGATCTCTTCGGCATGGCCTTGTTGCGATGCTCGAGTGTCACTGTTCGATTGGGAACTGTATGCGATTGCTGCAGTTTGATCCAGATTTGGTCACGCCTCCTTGACACGCGTAATGTTCAGATTTGCTTTAGCTGAGGTGTTGATCTGGGCATATCAATTTGATTGGTCGAGGTCGTTAAGGCGGTTGGTTGCTTGCAGCTCTGTTTGCTGGCAACGGTATTTGGTTATTTACCTTTAAAACTAGTGTTAAGAACTGGAGATGATTGATCCTTTGTCAGCACTAGCCTCTAGGTACACCCAGGGAATGAATGATTAGCACAGTTGACCTTAATTTGAAAAAGGTTTGCAGGGTTTGCTGATTATGTGGTGATAAGGTAGATATTGGATGCTCAATTTTGATTATACTAGCTAAATGCTCGAATGTTGCTACGGAGATTTTATTGTACATTAACTATCAACTGCATGCGTTGTTTAACCATCAGTCCACAACTTTGTGCAAAATGAAAAATCGCAAAGTATACATCAATCAAATGAAAAGGGCAGTGAATTCATGATACATGAGTGCTACATAGAATGTACGGCAGTTGTGGCACTTTTGCCGGAAGAGGAAGTCAAGTTACTTTGCTAAGTTATATCCACGCAATGAAAAGTCCATGATGTTAGTATACTTCGCGATGTATTCTAATTTTCCTTGAAATGAGTACTTTTCGGTTTTCGGAGAAGAACTTTCTAAGAACAAGACCTGCTGTCGTGCATTGTAATATTAAACATTGTAGGCAGCTGGTACAGGCCACTTTTTTGTCGTTGAATTGTTCTTTCCCGTCCCATGCAATCCTATATTTATGGCTTGCATTCCTTATGTTTTCAGGGTTGGTTAGCATGTGCATAAATTTGGAGCGGCATAAGCTAGCCCAGCTCAACTCTGTAGGGCCCACATTATTCAAGGCTAAAGCACATGGTCCATCAAATGTTTTGTATAGATAATAGTTTGTTTTATCTATACAAAAAAAGATAGTAGTCGGTTTTATCTCTACAAAAAAAAGATAGTAGTCGGTTTTAGAGCTTCATGCACAATCGTTGTGCATTTTAGCAGATTTATTACAGCACATTTCCCCTTTGTGCTTCATTATTTTATCGCTTGACTTCTGATCAAATGTTCCTTCGACTTGCTTTATTTGCAGGCTATCTATCAAAATTGCATGGCAGTTTTGGACCAATTGTTCGATTGTGGTTAGGACCATCTCAACTACTTGTCTCAGTTAAAGATGCTTCCCTAATCAAAGAGATGCTAACAAAAGCTGAAGATAAGTTACCACTGACTGGGAGGACATATAATTTAGCTTGTGGAAGACTTGGCATATTCATTTCCTCATTCGAAAAGGTATATTGTTGATGTGGATGTCTGTAGTATTGCACTTTCTTTTGTCTTGCCATATGTGTTATTATGCTTTGTCTTGCCATATGTGTTATTATGCTAGTTATAATTGGTAGATGGTACATATCATTATTGCTTTGATCTTGTGTTTACTTCTTTTGATGCTCTTGTCCTTCTTTTCAGGTCAAAAGTACCAGGGAATCACTGAAAGTATTCTTGAATGAAAAACTTAACGTCGCTGCCAGTGAAAGTTCTTTCAAGATCATTGAAGCTGTTCTCCATAGAACTGACTCTACTAAGGACATGGATTCTCTGGACTGCAGATCTTTTTCCCAACATATGGCATTTAACATCATCGGTGCAGCTCTTTTTGGTGATGTCTTCTTTGATTGGTCTGATGCTGCAGCATATGAGGAGCTTCTGATGGTTGTTGCAAAAGACGGCTGCTTCTGGGCTTCGTATGTGGTTCCCCCATTTTGGAAACCTGGTTATAGGAGGTACCGGACCCTATGCGCTAAGCTGAAGATCTTAACAGAAGGCATCATCAGAAAATCCGTAGACCAAAATAGTGCACTTAGACATAACAATCAGAGCTCCTGTAAGATAAGTGAAGGGGTGGTAAAAGATTCAGTTAGATGTACTTCTCTGCTAGATGGGATGATATCAGGTCGTGGTTTCGATGGGGCTGTGCAAGGGCCTCTCAGTTCAGAAGAAGAAATATGTGGGAATATCGTGGGTTTGATGCTGCATGGAATTTCCACATCTGCTAACTTGCTCTGCAACATTTTGACGAGACTTGTCTTGTATCCAAAGCTGAAAGACCAGGTACATGCTGTTATTTTTCTGTTGCAAGTTGTCCTGGTTGCTCTTTGTCTGATGTTAACACTGATGCTTCTTACCGCCTTCTTGTTCGTATGATGAAATGAACATATATGTTCTAAACAGGTCACGCAGTTACATAAGTTTCATAGCCCCCCATTACTTTTCATTTTTATTCATTGCTTCTACCCCATTATATATTATTTTGAATTCTTGGTAGTCTCAGGGTTATATGTCGTGTGCATATGTTTTTCTAGTTTGTCTGACTTGGGTGAAGTGACCTTTACTCCATGTCCACATCAACTAAAATGTCCTTGTCGGTGTGTGTTTGAGTTTATACTGTTTGACTTTGACTTACAGTTGCTGCTTCTTCGACAGCTATATGCAGATATTGTTGCAGTTCACACTGAATCATCTGAGCTGGTGATGGATGATGTGCTTAAGATGCAATTTGTACTCGCCACAGTTTGTGAATCTGCTCGCCTTTTGCCTGCTGGACCTCTTCTCCAGCGATGTTCTATGCAACACGGTACGCATAGTACTTCTTAAGAAAGAAAAATCTTCAATAACACTGAGCCTTAGAGCTTGTTTACTTGTATGATTACATGGTCTTATCATTAATTTGCAAAATTGCTTACATGTTCCTTATGTTACTACGAGAACATTACCAAATCTCATATGATCTTAAATGAACATCATGTTTTTACGGCCTAATCTTGTTGCATTAAAATTATGTCTTTATCCCGAAGTTCATTTACACATCTAGCTGCAAGAGATCAAGTGTTACTTATTCCTAGTATGTGTTTGTTATATTATTGATCTCCCTTTGATTTGAATTGCAGATTTGACTCTCAAATCTAGCATCACTATACCAGCAGGAGCGATATTGGTTGTTCCTCTGCATCTCGTGCAAATGGATGCTTCTATATGGGGAAATGATGTTTGCCAGTTCAATCCTAGTCGTTTGCTCCAGAAGGACATCAATCTTGGAGGTTTCTCCGTCCCTTCCTCATTTTACTTCCACTTCTAGGTCACACCTCCTTATATTATAGTGCAATTAAGCAGCAAAAGTTATGTATTGATGGGTATTACATTTCATATATTTCAAAGAGAATTCCATTCATGTCAAGGAAGGTTTCTATGCAACATAAGTATCTGGTCATAACTCATAAGTACTGAGAATTTACATGCGAAGTAACATAGCACATCAATCTTCTGGAGAATGCATGCTTACCTATATCTGTATCTGTCATAAATTTGTTAGATATTTAAAAACCTTCTTCAAGATCTTCTGGGAGGATCGTTCCATGTATATTGCTTCCATTTCATTTATTTTATGCAAAGATGAGACTCCTCCTATTACTTTTCTGACCCAGTTTTCTTATTGTACTGTAGAGATATTAGCAGCGCATAAAGGCCCAAATGGGATTAAGCTTTTCACCGAGTGTGATAAGTCTGACTCATTTCTTCCATTTGGTTCTGGGAGTCGAGCATGTGTTGGGCAGAAGTTTGCAATTCTTGGGATCTCTATGTTTGTTGCCTCTCTTCTCCACATCTACGAGGTTTGTTACGACAACTGTTGTGCTTATCTGTTGTTATGTGTCCGTGTTTTCACGCACTGGTTGCCTTCTTGGTGTTATATTATTAGCTTTTTTAGAACATGCAGATCTCTTGCATAGATTATATTATTAGCTTCATTAAATGCAGTAAGAAAATATTTAAAATGTTGGTGGTTTTTTTGTGACTGCAATTTTTTGACCAAGTAGATAGGATCTTATGCTCTTGAGCCACAGAGTATGACCCCTCGTAGAACCTATAAATCCCTTGCATAACCTATATTATTCATATGAGCTTCATGAAATGCAGTAAGAAAATGTTCGAAGTGTTGGCTGTTTTTTTGTGACTGCAAATTTTTTAACCAAGTAGATGCGATCTTACGATGTTGAGCTAGAGTATCACCCCTTCTACGTCTGTGTCCTAAACTTCTAATGTTGATTTGGAACTCTTAACTTGCAGGTGCAGCCTCAACCAGCTTTATCCAAAGAAATGGGTTTGGCAGTTGACAGCAGCAACCTTCGCCATCTTCCAAACCCCAAAATCATCCTCACAAAAAGAAAGATCTGAAACAAGAGTTCAGTGATCAAACTTTGACGCCTTACCTTATGCATTTACATGTTTTTTTACTGGTGTTGCACCAGGGTATGATCTCTAGTCTGCTCTCCTACCGTCGTTTCAACTGCGCTGAAGTTTGGAAAAGGTGCTACTTTGCGACCGTGGAAGGTTTTTTCCTCCAGATTTTTTACAGCCCCGATGAGCCTTGTTACACCTAGTTGTTATTAGCGTTTTGAGGCGCTCTGGGCTGTGAAATCACAGGAGGTGTTGTTTGCCGACGTGCATATAAACCAATAGTTTTCTGCAGTTTTTTTCTTCCGATGTTTTCTCCTCCCCTGTGGAGGACTGTAAGTCTGTAATGTCCGTCCAATGTACAATGACATATTGTATGCTGTATCTCATACACAAAACTGTGCATTATACATATATGGTCAGGATGTTGTCTGAAAATGTCTCGTTTAAGTGTTCGTGTTTTGATGATGGAACGTCTCATGTTGACCGGTAAGTAGGGATTGGAACCTGTCATTTCGTTGTTGTGTGGCAGTTCTTAGTTTGTGGTATACGCCTGAAGATTTGGTACGGGTCTTGCATTACAATCAAAGACTTCAAAACATGATATGATCAGCATTACTTCCACAATTCTACATAAAGACTTGAAAACATGATATGATCAGCATTTTCAGACAAGAGGCACTGGACATCTCCAGGGCCATTTTCTCCTTCAAAATGGGCCAAGAGAGTCAGTTGACGACACCGCTACAAACTCAGGGATGTAGAACGCTGCCCGATCCGCCCTGCTATGTGTCAAAACAAATCAGGTTAGGTGTAACATTTTGTTAGCGATGTAGTTCAGTTCACAACACGGCTAAAAACTGCTGCTGAAAATTATGTGCGCGGAGGAACATACCCCATGCGCCCATTGCTTCGCAGTCCTGATGTTATATCCAGTATACAGGAGGAAGCCTATCCAAAATTCCAACATCAAGCTAAAGTACAAATGATTAACCTGCCAGTAAAATACCTGAACACAGAGTATCTCAATAGATGGAGCAGATTAGAAAAAAGAAGTTGACGGCAGATCTGATGGCAAAGTAAATATTTCCATGTTTAATCAATCTAAACGTTGACACCGCAGGATCAATATTCTTGCACAGTACAGGTAAAGCGGATGGCCACTGATCGAAAAACCACTGGACGTCTATTACAAGAGTTGCATTGCAACATTAATTCTACAGTGAGAAAAGAGAAGAGAAACAAGCAGTTTGTAAGTCAATTTCACTGAATACAAAACGCACATTCAACAACCACGACTCACATTCAACTATCACCCCTGTTTGGAAAAATTATCTGTGCAGAGGACGTGAACCCGTCTGTAAGCTGCTTGGCGATTGTTTCCTGCCCATCTTTGTCAGTCGGACAGAAACCTCCTCTTGGCGCGTTCATTGAATCGCAGTCCTCACATGGATCTTTATCTTCTTTGAGAAGAACCGTCTTCAAGTTTGGAGCTCGCTCCATCACGGACCTTATAAATGAAATTTGTTGCTCTTGAGGCCTAAAGCCAACAAATTCAAGCACTCTCAGTTGCCAAGTTTCAGAGCTTGTGAACTTAGGCATGCTCCATGACGGCTTTGTTCTTTGAGCCTCGTAACCTGTCGTTGTTCTTAACTGCTCATCATCTTGGCAAGCATGATCCCATATCTGCATAAAGTATCGATAAATTCAGTACAACAGGATCATGGCCACACATGCTTATCTGTTGTGAGAGCCTGTTCTGAATCCCAAAATGTATGATATTATTAAACTAAAGAAAGTAAAAAATGAATGACTGAAAAAGTACCCGCACAGAAAATATCTCAACGGATGGAGCAGCTTCAAGGAGATTTATTGTCCACAACAAGTCAAAATCGACAAAGATGCCACCAATAGACAGCTTTCTTAGCTTTTTGAATGCACTGCAGAGTTGCTTTCCTTCAGGGTGTATCCAAAGCCTTTCTCCTTGGAAGTCCAAAGTAAGAGTATGGATGTCTCTGGTACCATGTAGAACCTGGCTTAGACTAAACTCTTGATGATCAACGGTTGCACCACAAATAAGGCCCAACCCCTTGAGGGATGGAACAAAACCAAAACGCAAGGGGGCCTCAAAACAATACCACTCGTCCCAATGTAGATGCTTCAGTTTTGGTAGGCAGAGCACCTCAATTCTCTTCAAGCAAGACATGCGGACTTCAAGGATTCTGAGTTTGGAATCTGGTGCATTTATCTGCCATACTGAAGAGTCCCCAACATTACAGTGGAACAGAAATAATTGCTTGAGTTGCTTGCAGGAGTCAAACAGGAGGTGTTGCATATCCCACTCAGCAAACCGCACATTATACAGACGGAGCTTTGTGAGGCGCTGAAACACACAAGGATAGGCTGTAAAAAACCCATCGACGGCTAGGGCTTGCTGTAGCATATACTCATGTTCACAGTCTCTAGGATCCTTCTCATCAACAATTGCAAGGGACAGTTTTTTTACTACCCCGCAATCAATAGCGTCGCGAGCCAGTGGGCCAATCTCACGTGCGTAATCGCCGGTCACATAGAGCTGAAGGCTTAGCCTTTTGATGACGGTGGATTTGCTGTTTGGGTCAGCCAAGAAACTCCTAGTTGCTTTGGTTAGACGTGACATTGCTTGATCCACGTGATGTGCTGCAATGGGTTCCGGGCATGGATGGGGCAGAAAATCCCAGATACGAAGGTTGAGCACAGGAAGCAACCGTGGCAAATCTCTCCACCGCTTTGACAACACGCTAGTCCGTGTTGCCGTGGCTGTGTCGACTCTCCCCAAGATAGATAATAATATGTCATCAGTCAGCATGCTGAGCCTATCTTCATGCTTTGTTCGCTGGAAAGTAAAAATAATAATATCAGCAGTTAGTGAATGGCCTTGTTGCGGAAATCATGATATTCAAGGAGTAAAGCAAAAGCAATAGTTAAGTCAGAGCAGCTACTGCGGTAGACAGGAAACCTAAGTTAGAGCAGCTACTGTGGTAGAGCTGAAGTGGTTGTGCAAATAATTTGACTCCATGAGTGATCTGGCCAATCTGCCATATAATTTGTGCAAATAAACTATTGCTCCTTATTTGGTGCACATCGCAAGAAAAGCTACGATGTGCAAATCTGTCAACAACTCATGCTCCCTATATTTGTTCACAAACGAATGGACAGTCCAGGGTCAAGAGTTCTGATTATTCTGGGATCAAATTGTACTTAGCAGTTAGCAGCAACAAAATACCTGGCAGAATCTTTTTCCAGTGTTCAGAAAATCCTTAGGTTTCTGGTTTCCGTTGTTTGAATCCATGAGTAATCCACTAATCTGGCGGTCAAAACCCTAATGAGCAACGTCCCAAACACACACTTACAGTTACTCATGAAACAGCTACAAGAAGGACATGCCTAACTATTTCCAAGCTAAGGCCTCTTTTGGCTCATAGGATAGAAACTAGCACATATGCCCGTGTGTTGCAAAGAGAAACAAAATTAACATACATTTAAATTTAATAAAAGTTGTATGTGCAAGCACAGTTGTGCTTCACTACAGAAAAAATGCTAATTTGTTTCACTCACAAGATGCCCATATTTTCCACGCAGGTCGGCTCTTATGTCCTCTGTTTGGTCAGGTATTATTAGGCCTGGGTCCACTTAATCACGTCTATATTTGCTCTTATGTGTTATACTCCCTCCGTTCGGTCGGGTATTACTAGGCCGGGTCCGGGTCCACTTAGCAGCGTCTATATTTGCTCTTATGTTATACTCACTCTGTTCGGTCTGGTATTATTAGGCCGGGATCGGGTCCACTTAGCAGCGTCCATATTTGCTTTTATGTTATACTCACTCTGTTCGGTCGGGTATTATTAGGCCGGGATCGGGTCCACTTAGCAGCGTCCATATTTGCTTTTATGTTATACTCACTCTGTTCGGTCGGGTATTATTAGGCCGGGATCGGGTTCACTTGCCGCGTCCATATTTTCCGCACAGGTCATCGTCCGTATGCAGGATTTAATTGGCGGTTGGCGCATCTTTTTCCCACAGAATCCCGAGCGTGGAATTTAATTTTAATGGACCCACTCTTTACCCTCTGCTACTAATCCATTAGGCCGCTTGTTGATTTTAACTCGCAACCGTATTTAAATTGATGGGTTTAGATGAAAGAAAGCAAGGTGGGACTATGTAATAGCTGAAGAAACAATTGAACGGCTAGTGTGCTGCGAGGGTAGGTTGGCCGGATTCGTTGGGCCAGCGCGGTCGATTGATGTCCTGAGGCCCAAGCTGACGACGGGTGGTTAGTCACGCGAGCCTCCAATTAGAACAATCAGCATCCCCTAAAAAAAGTTTCAAAAACGATCAGCACCAAAACCTGGCACGTTTTGTTTTCTTGAGATTTTCCAGACCTGTCACGTGTAGTATCGATCGGAGTTGAAGCCGAACGACAGGATCGATCTGGCTTCTAAGTGGACCTTTTTTTTTTTGCATGATGGACGTTACTTTCTTTTGGCAACCGACATACGAAGCAGTCCGGTTTGAGCCACAGCTCTAATGCAAGGATGATGTCATCTTTCCCTAAGATGGAAAGCCAATTCGGCTAGACGTGGTGCAGCAATCCAACACGTAAGAGATTGCATATGTGAAACTGACATCAATTTACATTAGGAAATACAACTTAATTTGTGGCAGAAAGAGGTTATTTAAGGAGTCTATCACATGGACACGTGTATTGAAAGAAACATATAGTTAGTCGTAATCCTCTAGGGCACATGCATATTACATGGATTGCGGGTTGAATCCCATAAAGACCAAGGATATTAATACAAAAATGTATGACGGACCAAGAATATCACCTCCCTTTATTAGTAGGTATAGACATTATAGGAATAGGAGACTTGTATGAGATGTCATGTACCTCAAATCCTGTGAATAGGAATAGTAAGAAAGATGTCCTTTGGTTCACATCATAGAGTTTCTTCCATTGAGTCTAGGCTAATGTTTATTTTCCTATGAAATGTGGAGGATAAGAAGCATTCCTCCATAGGAATAGGATTCTATTCCTACAAACCAAATGACTCTAAAGGAATTTTTCCTATAGAAATCCTATCCTATAGAATTCCTTCAAACCAAAGGAGGCCTGAATGAACTGTAAAACTCACCACTTCGCTAAAAATCACTACTAATCACGGAGTCCAAGTCAAACCGCTAGAACCTAGAAGAACACACATGACAAGCAGAACAAAGAACGATTACCGAAGGGCAATGCCGCTCCTGGCCCAATTGGCCCATCCCAGGCCGCCTCGGGAGGTCGCAAATTATTTGGCTCCAGGAATGATCTGGCCAATCTGCCAATAACCTACTGCCCTTTATTTGGTGCACATCGCAAGAAAAGCTAAGACGTGCAAATCTGTCAAAAACAGGGTGCTCGCCTTTATTTGTTCAGAAATGAACGAGCAGTCCAGGGTCTCCGATTCAGACTCGACAAGAGCTCTGGTTATTCCAGGATCAAGCTGTACTTAGCAGTTAGCAGCAAAAAAATGCTTGGCAGAATCCTTTTCCAGCGAGACAGCTATAAGAAGGTCATGCCTGACTAATTCCAATCTTAAGAATGAACACCACCTCGCTCGAAATTACCAATTACCGAGTGCAGATCAAAGGGCTAAAACCTAGGAGTAGACACAATAACAGCAGAACCGAGAACAGTTACCGAAGAACAACACTGCTCCTTGCCCAATTGGCCCATCCCAGGCCGCCGTCGAGGGGTCGCTCACGCCCTGGCGATGTGGCGCCCTCGCCCGCGGACTCCTGCCGCTCCTCTCCCCAACCGGCCGGCGTCCCCACCACCGTCGGACGCTGCACCCCGCTAGCGCGCTGTCCGGGGCCTCGCTGCGACTCGCCGGCTCGCGACGCACCGCAGAGCCTCCGGCTCCTCGGCGCGTCGACGGCCGCCGCTGCGCCTGGAATTTCGTGGCTTCTCGTCTTTGCTTTCTGAGTTTTTTTTTGGAGGGGATTGCTTTTTTTCTTTTGAGCGTATTTTGAGGGGATTCCTTTGCTTTCACTCAGTTGCTCTGCTGGGCCTTGGGCTGGGCTGTTGTGTGCGGGTTGTAGCGCTGCTGCCGTGGGTGAGATCCGGGACAATAGTCCCACCTCGCCCGCGGAAGGAATGCAAACCGGGTAGCTGATTATATAACAGAGCTTGGGTGCGATGGAGAGGAGCACACAGCTGCGTGGTGAGCACAAAGCGAACAATTTCTTTCGCCTTTTACTAAAGAATATCGTGTGCACGTCACAATAAGCAGCATACCCTAATTTTTACCGTGTGCACGTCACAATAAGTAGCATACCCTAATTCTTATAGGGCGCCTCTTCTTTGAAGTGGCCCCAACAAACTGAAATAGCAAAAATTAATTTCAAAGATTCTGCGCTCGTACGTACAGTAGCTATTAGCAATCTTTTTGTGACTTAAAAAAAATCATCTCTTGAACATGGTGATGTTTTATGTTTGTCCATGTGAATTTGTTATCATTTTTGTGTTTATGATGAACAATTTTTTTTTTTGGTTCAATTCATATTTGTGTTTATGATGAACATTTGTTTTCGGTTCTTATGGATTTCTTTCCACATGCTTGTACGTGTTGAACAACTTGATTTAGAGTTCTATATGTAGAAAATATCTTGCAATAGTTTCTGGATAACTTGATTTAGAGTTCTATGTAGAAAATGCTTGCAAAAGTTCCTAGATGATTACAATCATGTATGAAACCCCCTAGGAGTAGAAAAATATGAAATCATGATATTGATTTGTAAAAGTAAAATTTTAAAAATGTTAAATGCTAGATTGACGACACACTTGTCAAAACGAGCGCAACATCAACTGCCACATTGGCAAACCCGCATGCCAAACCCCTATAGGGTTTTAGTTCATGGGGCATATGTTCATTTTATAAGTACATACCAATGAAAATCTAATTATCCTTTTTTTAGTAGGTTTCGGTTGTAAGCGACATGGCCACACGCAAGAAAAGAGACAACCTTTTTAGTCCACGAGCCCTCATCTACTACCCCTATAAAAGCATGAGAGGGGGCAGATCCAAGCAATTATATCCGCTCATCTACAATATCTAACGGCCTCAAATCCTCCCGTGGTTAACACAACAAGCCAGACAATTAAGCCACTGATCCTCGAATCACCCTACCCACCCGTTCGAAAAAAAACCCGCTGCCGCTGCGCACGCACGCACGCCCCGCACCACGACCTTTCGCTCGCTCGCTCCTCCTCCTCCCAACGAACAGAGCACGGGCGGGCCTCTGCCGCCGTCCGCTGATGACCCACAAGTATAGGGGATCAATCGTAGTCCTTTCGATAAGTAAGAGTGTCGAACCCAACGAGGAGCAGAAGGAAATGACAAGCGGTTTTCAGCAAGGTATTTTCTGCAAGCACTGAAATTATCGGTAACGAGTAGTTTGATAGCAAGATAATTTGTAACAAGTGACAAGTAGCAATAGTAACTAAGGTGCAGCAAGGTAGCCCAATCCTTTTTGTAGCAAAGGACAGGCCGGAACGATCTCTTATAATAAGCAAAGCGTTCTCGAGGACACATGGGAATTTCATCTAGTCACTTTCATCATGTTTGTTTGATTCGCGTTCGCTACTTTGATAATTTGATATGTGGGTGGACCGGTGCTTGGGTGCTGTTCTTACTTGAACAAACCTCCCACTTATGATTAACCCCTCTCTCAAGCATCCGCAACTACGAAAAAAGAATTAAGATAAATCTAACCATAGCATTAAACATATGGATCCAAATCAGCCCCTTACGGAATAGCGCATAAACTAGGGTTTAACCTTCTGTCACTCTAGCAACCCATCATCTAATTACTACTCCACAATGCATTCCCTTAGGCCCAAAGATGGTGAAGTGTCATGTAGTCGACGTTCACGTGACACCACTAAGAGAATCAACAACATACATATCATCAAAATATCGAACGAATACCAAATTCACATGATTACTTATGACAAGACTTCTCCCATGTCCTCAAGAACAAAAGTAACTACCCACACATCATATTCATGTCCAAGATCAGAGGGGTATTGAATGGCATAATGGATCTGAATATATAATCTTCCATCAAGTAAACCAACTAGCATCAACTACAAGATGTAATCAACACTACTAGCAACCCACAGGTACCAATCTGAGGTTTTGAGACAAAGATTGAATACAAGAGATGAACTAGGGTTTGAGATAATATGGTGCTGATGAAGATGTTGATGAAGATTGGTCCTCCCACGATGAGAGGATCGTTGGTGATGTCGATGGCTTCGATTTCCCCCTCCCGAAGGGAAGTATCCCCGGCGGAATCGCTCCGCCGGAGAGCAAAAGTGCTCCTGCCCAAGTTCCGCCTCGAGACGGCGGCGCTCCGTCCCAAAAGTCTTCTCCTTATTTTTTCTAGGGAAAATGGGCTTATATACCAGAAAATGGGCACCGGAGGCTGGCCAGGGGCCCCACAAGCCACCAGGGCGCGCTTAGGGGGGGGGGGGGGGGGGGTGGCGCGCCCTGGTGCCTCGTGGGCACCTGGGTGGCCCCCTCTGGTACTTCTTTCTTCCAATATTTTTTATTTATTCCAAAATAAATCTCCGTGAAATTTCAGCTCATTTGGAGATGTGCAGAATAGGTATCTCTGACATGGCTTTTTCAGGTCCAGAATTCCAGCTGCCGGCAATCTCCCTCCTTATGTAAATCTTGCATATTAAGAGAGAAAAGGCATTAGAATTGCTCCACAAAGTGTTATATTGATTAAAAACACTATAAATAACAATAGGAAAACATGATGCAAAATGGACGTATCAACCCCCCCAAGCTTAGACCTCGCTTGTCCTCAAGCGAAAGCCGATATCGATAATCATGTCCACATGTTTAGAGAGAGAGGTGTCGATAAAAACAAAATACGGACATAGTAGCATCATGATCATTATTATAACAACAATATTCACTATCATAAAACTTCTCATGAGCAAGTAACAATTCATCACAACAACGAAGTATAAGACATAAACTTTCTTGAAAACTAACAAACTATGTTCTCAGTCAACAATGCAATTACAATTCATCATATTTTCAAGAAGGGTCTCATGTAGGAGCTTTTTAGCAAGTCCACATACTCAACCATCATTTAGTCTTCTATGATTGCTAACACTCACAACATATATATGGAGCAAACAGTTTCAGCCAGACACATAGAAAGATAGGGGCTTATAATTTTGCCTCCCAACTTATTCACCTCAAGGGTAATGTCAACAATAATAACTCATGATCACTCATATCCAACTGGATATATATGCCTAGATCTTCCCCACCACATGATGCTTGCAAAAGAGAAAAATAAAAAGGAATAGAGGAGAACACTATTGATTCTTGCATAAAAAGTAAATACATAAAAGTAAAAGATAGGCCCTTCGCAGAGGGAAGCAGAGGTTGTCATGCGCTTTTTTTTGTTGGATGCACAAGCTCTTAATGCAAAGGAACCTCACTTTATATTGCCCCTTGTGATAGCAACCTTTATTATGCAGTCCATCGCTTTTATTTTTTTACCATCACAAGTTCGTACAAAGCTTATTTTCCCTCACAATAAAAGTTCATACATATTTATAGGCATTTTTTATTGCTTTTTGCATCAATGACAACTTACTTGAAGGATCTTATTCAATCCATAGGTAGATATGGTGGACTCTCATGACATGAAACTGGGTTTAAGGGTTTTGGATGCACAAGTAGTATCTCTACTTGGTGCGGATTTTTGGCTAGCAAAGATATTGGGCAAGCACCACATGTTGGAGGATCTATGGCAATATAACTTCTATGTGAATATAAGCAAACATAATTTATTACGTTGTCTTCCTTGTCCAACGTCAACAATTTGACATAAAATACTCAATGGGGGCTCACAATCATAAAAGATGTCCAAGATAGTGTATTTGCATGTGAATCTTCTCTTCCCTTATTAATTTTTTCATGAATTGCATCATTGACCAATGCTATGCTTGTTAATTTTCAATAAATTTTACCACTTATACTTTTCTTTATATAATGTCATTACTTTCCATAAGATTAGCATATGATCTTTTTCATTATTTTCATTGCTAGGATTGAAACATGAAAGTAAAGAAGCAAAAACTCAAACTACTCTTTATTATATAACTCTCAACTCAATTACATAGATAGATAGATCACGAAACTAGCACTCGAAAATAGATCATACTAAACTTTTATTCAACTAGATCACGAAATAACTAAGGATCGAACTAAAAATAGGTAAAGATAATAAAAGTGACGGTGATACGATACCGGGGCACCTCCCCCAAGCTTGGCACAAGCCAAGGGGAGTGCCCATACCCATGTACTCAAGTTTCTTTCTTCGGTGATGATGGTGATGATGAAGTGGTGGGCTTGTCCTCCAGCTTCCATGGCATAGGTTCCCCATCATAAAAAGATGAACGAGTCTCCGGAGTCCTGAAACTTGCAGCTAACCTCATACCTTTGAATCTTGCCTCATACTCAAAATTTTGGCTTTGAAGATCATAGATTTGGCCTTGGAGATAGTCAATTCGTTCATTGAGCTTGAAGATGATGTCCCCCATCGATTGGCCATCCACCTTGTGATCGCGGGTGAATTCTGTGATCATGGAGTGGTTGGCGCTGAGTCCACGTTCTACCATCCCTTGGCACTTGAAAATCTCCTGCTCCACCGCTTCGAGCCTGGCCTCCACGCTCCCGGTCTTCTTAGGTCCTTGAACACCCCGGATGTGAAGCACCCCCTCACACATCTCGATGGCTTGAGGGTGTTTCATCACCTCCAGTAGGTAGGGGCTGATGACCTTCTCGTAGAACTTGTCCTTGGAAGAGCTTGGTGGAGCCATAGCGATCTAGATTTGTCAGAAAAATAGCACGAAACAAGAACAGAGGAGATTTCTGCGATACGGTGGTCAAAACGTCCGGGAGTATATATAAAGAATTTTTATCTTGCAAAACAAGTATTCCAGGAGAAAACGGAGTCGGGAAGGCTCACGAGGGGCCCACGAGCCACCAGGGCGCGCCTGGGGGGGGTGGCGCGCCCTGGTGCCTCGTGTGCACCTCGTGGGTCCCCTCGGCTGTTTCTTATTTTTTTATTTTTTCTAATATTCCAAAACTGACAAAATATTTTTATGGAATTTTTGGAGTCGGTTTACTTACTGTATCACATACCTACCCCTTTTCAGGGTTCTGGAGTGTTCCGGAAGGACTCTTTTATGTATTCCTCCGGTGTCATTGTTTCAATAATACTAGTTTCAACATTAATGGGAGTACCTAAAATATAGTGCTTAATTCTTTGCCCATTCACCACTCTCGGATTAGTGCCTTCGGAGTTGTTTATTTTGATGGCTCCGGAGCGATAAACTTCTTCGATGATATACGGTCCTTCCCATTTAGAGAGAAGTTTTCCTGCAAAAAACCTCAAACGAGAATTGTACAATAGGACATACTCACCCACTTTGAATTCTCGTTTTTGAATTCTTTTATCATGCCATCTTTTAACTTTTTCTTTAAACAATTTGGCATTTTCATAAGCTTGGGTTCTCCATTCATCTAGTGAGCTAATATCAAATAACCTCTTTTCACCAGCAAGTTTAAAATCATAATTGAGTTCTTTAATTGCCCAATATGCTTTGTGTTCTAACTCAAGAGGTAAATGACATGCTTTTCCATAAACCATTTTATAAGGAGACATACCCATAGGATTTTTATAAGCAGTTCTATAAGCCCATAATGCATCGTCAAGTTTCTTAGAACAATTCTTTCTAGATCTATTGACGGGTTTTTGCAAAATTAATTTTATTTCCCTATTGCTCAATTCAACTTGACCACTAGATTGAGGGTGATAGGGAGATGCAATTCTATGGTTGACATCATATTTAGCAAGAAATTTACGGAATGCACCATGAATAAAATGTGAACCACCATCAGTCATTAAATATCTAGGGACTCCGAACCTCGGGAAAATAACTTCTTTAAGCATTTTAATAGAAGTGTTATGATCAACACTACTAGTTGGAATATCTTCTACCCACTTAGTAACGTAATCAATAGCAACTAAAATATGAGTATACCCATTGGATTTAGGAAAAGGTCCCATATAATCAAAACCCCAAACATCAAATGGTTCAATAACAAGTGAATAATTCATAGGCATTTCTTGACGTCTACTAATATTACCAATTCTTTGACATTCATCACAAGATAAGACAAACTTACGAGCATCCTTGAAAAGAGTAGGCCAATAAAAACCAGATTGTAGTACGTTATGCGCAGTTCTGTCTCCCGCATGGTGTCCTCCATAGGCCTCGGAGTGACACTTCCGTAAGATTTGTTCCTATTCATGCTCAGGTATACAACGTCTAATAATACCATCTACTCCTTCTTTATAAAGATGTGGGTCATCCCAGAAGTAATGTCTTAAATCAAAGAAGAACTTTTTCTTTTGTTGGTATGTGAAACTAGGTGGTATAAATTTAGCAACAATATAATTAGCATAGTCTGCATACGAAGGAGTATTACGGGAAGCATGTATCACAGCTAATTGTTCATCAGGAAAATCATCATTAATAGGAAGTGGGTCATCAAGACTATTTTCCAACCTAGACAAATTATCAGCTACGGGGTTCTCAGCTCCCTTCCTATCAGTAATATGCAAGTCAAATTCTTGTAGCAATAGAACCCACCTAATGAGTCTAGGTTTAGCATCTTTCTTTTCCATAAGGTATTTAATAGCAGCATGATCGGTGTGAACAATTACTTTAGAATCAACTATGTAAGATCTGAATTTATCACATGCAAACACAACTGCTAGAAATTCTTTCTCAGTAGTAGCATAATTTCTTTGAGCACTGTCTAGAGTTTTACTAGCATAATGGATAACATTTAGTTTCTTATCAACTCTCTGTCCTAGAATAGCACCAACAGCATAATCACTAGCATCACACATAATTTCAAAAGGCAAGTTCCAATCAGGTGGTTGAACAATAGGTGCAGAGGTTAAGGGTTTCTTAAGTGTTTCAAAGGCTTCTACACAATCATCATCAAAAACAAACGGAACATCTTTTTGCAATAGATTGGTAAGAGCTCTAGAAACCAACATGACCTAGGAAACTTCTTATACCTTTAATATCTCTAGGACATGGCATTTTCTCAATAGCATCAACCTTGGCTTTATCAACTTCAATACCTCTTTCAGAAATTTTATGCCCAAGGACTATACCTTCATTAACCATAAAGTGGTACTTCTCCCCATTCAAGACAATATAAGTTTCTTCACATCTCTGCAAAACTCGATCAAGGTTGCTTAAGCAATCATCAAAAGAAGTTCCGTAAACGGAGAAATCATCCATGAAAACCTCAACAATCTTTTCACAAAAGTCAGAGAATATAGTAGTCATACATCTTTGAAAGGTGGCAGGTGCATTACATAAACCAAAAGGCATACGACGATAAGCATAAGTTCCCAAAGGACATGTAAAGGTGGTTTTCTCTTGATCTTCAGGTGATACAGGTATTTGAGAGAAACCAGAATAACTACTAGGAAACAAAAGTGTGTATGCTTAGACAATCTTTCTAACATTTGATCAATAAAAGGTAAGGGGTAATGATCTTTTCTAGTGGCTTTGTTTAATTTTCTAAAATCAATTACCATCCTATAACCAGTTACAATTCTTTGTGGAATGAGTTCATTTTTATCATTAGGAACAACGGTAATACCTCCCTTCTGATACGTCTCCAACGTATCTATAATTTTTTATTGTTCCATGCCGTTATATTATCAATCTTGGATGTTTTATATGCATTTAAAGCAATTATATATCATTTTTGGAGACTAACCTATTAACTTAGTGCCCAGCGCCAGTTGCTATTTTCTGCCCTGTTTTTGTTTTACAGAATATCAATACCAAACGAAGTCCAAATGCCACGAAACTTTTTGGAGATTTTTTTCTGGACATATACAACACTAGAAGCTTCGAGAGGAGGCCAGAAGCCCCAGGGGGTGTAACACCCCAAAATAATTCCTTGGGATTTTTAAATCTTTTCTTTAGATAAAATACTTTGGATTATTTTAGCCCTATTTTTCTTCTCCTCTTTCTTCTGTTCTGAAAAATCATTTGAAATTGGGTTTCAAAATTTTAAATGGTTCTGATTTGGATGGTTTATTAATTTGGAAAATTATTTTTGGAGGATCACAAAAATATTTTCATTTAGAAAAGTTTTTGGAATAATTAAAATTATTCCATGGAAATGGCCATTTCACTTCTTTCTAGCCCTTCTAAAATCCTCCAATAAATTTTCTGTCACTTCTAAATTATCCCTCAAGTCATTCTCACATTCTAGGACAGTGTCCAATACTTTCCCACTTCACAAAAAATATTTCGTCCATTTTAAATAAATTCCAAAGTTGGAATTTATAATTATCCTAGTTTCTTTGGTTTACAAAGGAACCCTATTTTCTATGATTCTTCTGCAACCACAAAAATTATCCTAGCAACTAGACAGTACCCACCACCCATTTCACCAAAAACTTTGGGTTCCACAGTTCAAAAATTTCAAATGCCATTCAATTCAAAATTGGACCAGAAACAATCTCTCTAATATAACCTCAATTTTTATAGCTCCAAAAATTCTGAAACTTTGCCAGACTCTCTTTTATGCATCAACACCTCACCACAAAAATTCCCTAAAATTCCTAAAATCCCTAGAGCTCTCTGTCATTTCATCAAACATATGGTGGGCACAATGTTCACTGTCGAACAAATTCAGTTAACTGAATTTGGTTCAGTGGCAGAGGCGATCGACGCCGTGCACCACACTCCATCGCCACTCCTTATCCTCCACGCCTCCTCTGGCCATCAATGAGCCGCCGTGGGACCCCCTGGCCAGCCACACGCTGCCAACAGCACAGGAGGTGGCCGGTGCAACGGCCACCATCCTCGGCCGCGGCAACCCGGGCGGATCAGCTCGGCGCCCTCCGCCTTCACTCCTCCTTGCTGCTCCCCGCCTACCCTATCCTCCACGCGTCGCTCCTCTCCGCAGCTCTGTGCGCTGACCCCGCCACCCAGGGCCCGCTGTCAGTCGCCGGAGCTGACCATCGCCGCCGCACCCGTACGTGAGCTCCGCCGCGGATAAGGCCGCAGAGCCCGAGTTCATTCGCACTAGCTTCTCCAGAAGGCTCCATCAACCTCATCCACTCCTCACCGCCCTTGACCACCGCCCCCCTAACCACCTCGCCGGCCGGATTAACTCCGGCGTCGTCCGCACGCCTCGGCCCTCCTCGAATTGCCTATAAAAAGGGCCCCCGAGCTCCATTCGCTACCCACACCACCTCTACTGCCTCCCAATCGACCGCCACGCCACTCACCCGACCTCGGGGAGGCCTTCTTCCCCGTCTCCGATCACCGATCCGCCGCCACCTTCCCCGATCGGCCCGACGCCGTTAGGCCATCACCACCCTCCAAATTCCACCAGTCATCATATCGTGCAACCATTCGTCCATTCCGCACTTCAATTCGGCTTCCCGAGCTCTGTCCAGCGAGATCCAACTCCACCCGCCGCCGCCGCCGCCGGAGACGACCTCGCCGTCGTTCTACTGCTCGCCGGCAACCACCACCGCTACCCACCGACGCGGTAGTCCACCCTGATCACGCTCCGATCATCGCCGCCTCCCAAAACCCCGGCTATCGCCGCCTCCCTTCTGTCCACGCGCGCGAGCGTGTTTAAATTCAAACATGACGGGTGGACCCCACCCGTCAGCGTTTTCTTTTTTTCTGCTTTTAAACTGAAGGCGTATTCTGCCATTTACGCCTTCTCCGCTGAAAGGCGTATTTCGCCCGAAGAGTTTTCTTTTTAAACGCACAGGGACCTGGATTTTTATAGAAAGGCCCCTGGATTTGATAGTTTAATAACTTTTAAACCACAACTCTGTTTGAGTTGATTCTTTTTTTGAAATTCTTATTTTTCTCTCTAGTTTTTTAGTATTTATTTGAAAATATTTTAAGACAACTTTTGGTACTGTTGCAAATTTTTTGATTTGAATTTGAATTTGAATTTTTCAGAAACCGAAGAGGGAGACTTTGCCGGGAAATTCGAGGGTTCACTTTCTAACTACTTTGATCAAGGCAAGCATTTTTGAACCTGGGAAATGGTGATTGCATGGTTGCATCGGTTTGAAATTGCACCACATATGTAGTAGTAGTTTGAGCATGCATCGGTCATGTCATCTTGTGCATATCTTGCATGCATTCATGGTATAATTCTAACATGACGTGTGTGTGGTGAGAATTCAGGAGTGTGTCTCCTGCCTGGGACGTGCTGGTGAGCACGGTCTCGTTATGACACGACGGTGTCACTGCGGCATGTGAGACATGCCAGTCTTAATAACAACACCTCCTGAGTCGACCTAGATCGAGTCTTGTTCCGTCACACCTAGCTAAACACCGTGCTGCCACGGGTCTTTCCGCGAGGGAAATACGGTTTAGTAAGTTGCTAACCCCTGTTTGTGTACACACCACATAGAGGGCCATGATGAGGGTTTCCACGGTCATGGACTAATGCCCGTCATCAGGTCAGGGGGCATGGGTGTATCCGGCTGGGCCGAGAGGGGGGCACCCCTTGTAATCCGCGCATATGAATAGTGATCCCATGCTACTCGAGACGATGGTCTCCCCGACTTAGAGTTTTTATTGAACGGTGCTTTGGGTGATTCCTGGCATCCGGAAAGTTAATCTGGTGTGTGCTGGTCAGGCGTGTTTTCAACCCAAAGACCATAATGGGAATTAGCCAGAGTCCCGGTGCTAGCTAAAGAAACCTCATACACGTGTGTAAAGAGTACACCCTCTACAGAGTTATATCTATTCGAATAGCCGTGTCCACGGTCAAGGACGTTAGCTGGGAAGGGTCAAGTGTCGGTCCCGGTGTCGGTCTTCGGTGGAAATAATTAAATTGAGCATGAATTAATTTGCAGGAAAATTAATGTCACCCTAATGTCATCATGTATAATTTTTGTTATCATAAATGCTATTGTTATAAGTATTATTATTACTATGCATATTATTGTGGACTAACCCGTTTCTCTTATTTTATTTCCTGAGTGTCTCAGGGGCTGGCTAGACTACCCCGGACACTTGATTTTATTTTCAAGACCTCTCGTGGCGTCGCTTGAGTTCTCGGGCGGTCCTGTCTCGCCCGATTCTCTTTTAGACACCCGTTTGGCATTTCTTTTCAAGACCTCTCGTGGCGTCGCTTAAGTTCTCGGGCGGTCCTGTCTCGCCCGATGCTCTTTTAGACACCCGTTTGGCATTTCTCTTGGATACTCGGGCGGTCTTGTCTCGCCCGATTCTCCACTTTATATTTTCTTTTGGATTCTCGGGCGGTCCTGTCTCGCCCGATTGTCCAATTTTAACTTTCTTGGTTTGTCACTAACATTTTTTTTTCTGCACATGCTAATATTTATCATGCCATGTTTTAAATTTCAGTCAGCATGAGCATATCGTTTAATCCATCATGAGCATATGCATTCGGTATACCTTTCGTTCAATATGTTTGCGAGTACATTCCAACGTACTCACTGGCTTATCCCTGGCTATTTTATTGGCCAGACCTGGAGGAGGACGAGCTTGTGGAAGGAGATTGCGCTAGCGATCCCGACGCTTAGAGGTGTCCCAGTCAGTCAACCTGTGATCTTTGAGTCGCCACACGTATCATCCGCTGTGTTTCCGCTACACCAATAAAATAGTCAAGCCTCACACTGACGCTTGACTTTATTTTATTGTATTAATGTTGTTCTACCACCACCCACTGTGTTATTCCACCACCGTAGTATATTGGCAAGCTTGTAATAATTGTTGAGCCCTCTGACTCAACCCTGTGTAATATTATATTTGTGCTGGTTATCTATATCAAGGAAGTCTACTAGTTGTTCTTGGGGCTGGTATGACTTGAGGCTACTCTGTGATTTATCCCAGAAATGGACCTGACAAACCTTGGTACCAGAGCCAGGCTGACTGTAGGAAGCCCTAGGCACGAACGCTAGTAATAGGGTTAATACTAACATTTTTAGCTTGCATCTCATGCATTGTAACAAATTTTCCTTGGTCATCATATACTTATGACATGACTATTTGGATTTTTGTCTACTGCTGTAGATGTCTGGCGGCAGCTGTCCGACCCAGATTTTCGCCAACGAGCCTGCGGGATTTTCCCGTCTTCTCGCTGTCATCGCTAGAGTCGCGATGAGGTCTCCGGGCCATCCGGAGTACACCATCTACCCCGACAGGATCACAGACACCCTGATTATGTACCAGGCCTCGGTATATATTCGGGGTGGATCAGCTGAGTCTCACCGCAACTATCGTTTTGTGGGGAGAGCCATGCCTACTGAGAGGCATGCTATCCAGATGGCTGCCCGAGAGGCCATTGCCCGTCTTAGGGACATCCTTCCGATCATGCAGACACGTCCCTACCACTACCTTCCATGCCATGTTCCATACACTAGTCACTATGCTTTCTCCTGCACTCAGTCTTCACTTCAGTGGTGGATGACTATCTTGCTGCACGAGTGGACTTGGCTCGTACAAGGATTCCTCGCAGGAGTGAGTTTCGCTCTCCATCACCACGCGCTCCTCGCATTCCGACTTCACCATATGACCCCCCTACTCAATCTGGGATTCGACGCTCATCCCCGAGTCATAAGGCTAGTCACTTGGCTGCACCCATTCCAGTTAGAGCTTCACCGCCTACGAGCACAGTGCCACCACGGACAGGCGTGGCATCGACATCTGCCCGACTAGAGACCATACCCGAGGAGGAGGAGGTCGAGTCATCAACACCTCATCTGGGACCTACACTCAGCAGGACCATCGACGTTCCAGACACTCCGTGAAAGCAGACTGGACGTCAACACCGCAGTTGACTTTAAGAGAGCGCAGTTGTAAAATATTTATTTTCTGTTTCTTTCCTTCTCCTTTTTGTAAAATGGTGAGTAGTAGACTTGGACCACATCGAGCTACGTGGGCGGAGTAGTACTTTAGTCTAAATAAGTGGTCATGTAGTATACAGCTACGGCAAGCATGTTGTATAATTAAACCATGCATGTATAATTAGGCCTTGCATGTATAATTAATCCTGCTTGTATAATTAAAGCTGCATGTGTAATATAATCTGTTATTTTTATGCACTCACATTTTTGGGGGGATATTATTTTCAGTCTCTTAAAAATTTATTTCTTTCCGTTATGATTTCTTTTCTCATCGGTGTTACACAAATACCCCAGAAGAAAAATGCATCGTCCCTGGACACGTTCCATGCCCAGTTCGCCAGAGGACAACTTTGCACAGATGGGAAATAATTTTACACAAGGACAGACAAGTCAGCAGAGTAATGATTCAGCATTTTCACAAGTATGCCGTTTGTATGAACAAAGCCAGCAGCAGCACCAGGAGATGATGCAACACTTAATAAATATGGGGAATCACCAAGGACAACATCAGCATAGATCAAAATTATCTGAGCTTCAGAGGACCAATCCAACGGTCTTTTCTCACACAGACAAACCTCTGGAGGCAGACGATTGGCTGCGTGATATGGAAAGGAAATTGGTCATCGCTCAGTGTACAGACCAGGAAAAAGTGCTATATGCTCCGCACTATTTTTCTGGGACAGCAGCATCATGGTGGCAAAATATATGCCACACTCATGGAGCCGATATGACATGGGAACAGTTCAAGGAAAACTTTCGGGGCCCACATATCCCCAACAGTATTATGAAATTGAAGAAAAGGGAATTTGAAGATCTCAAGCAGCGAGGCACCGTGGTAACTCAGTACCTGGACCAGTTTACTCAGTTATCTCGGTACGCCACTGATGAGTACATGACGGAAAGCAAAAAGATGGAGATATTTCTTGATGGACTCGTTCCATCCCTAAAGTGCCAACTGGTGGTCCACACCTTTCCAGATTTCAAGACACTAGTAGACAAGGCAATTATACTGGAGAATGAGCATCGCAACCTGAATGAAATTCGTAAACGCCATATGACCCAGTCAGTACAGGTTCGCAACAACAGGCCCCGAAATGAATTTCAGAGGCCTGTGGCACCACGACCACCAATTCCAACACCACGACCGCAGCAGAGTGGCAGCACCTTCAACAACAGGACCAAGGACACAACGTTCCGTCCTGGCGTTACCTGTTTTGCCTGTGGAGAAGAAGGGCATTATGCCAGGCAATGCCCAAAACAGGGGAACAATAATGTCCCGAAGCCCAACAACAATGGCCGCAGTGTTAATGCAGCCCCACGACGCAGCAACTCCAACAACAATCAAAGGAAGGGACAGGTGAATCACGTGACCTTTGAGGAAGCGCAAAACGCACCGGACATCGTGTTTGGTACGTTCCCTGTCAACACAATTAATGCTACAGTTTTGTTTGATTCTGGAGCTTCCCATTCATGCATCTCTAAAAGATTTGCTTCGGAGAATCAGTTTCTTTTTCGCCTTTGCAAAATTCAATGGTTATTCAGTCCCCGGGATCGAAGCAAAGCACACAATGGTACTGCAAGGATGTGAATATTGAAATCAAAGGAATGAAGTTTCTAGCCAATCTTATTGTACTGGAAGCAGTCGATCTAGACGTTATTTTGGGAATGGACTGGTTGACCACAAATAAAGGTTTTATAGACTGCTACAACCGTACAGTGACTCTCACAAATTGTCAAGGAAAGACAATAAAATTTGGCACAAGGAAGATTTCTACTTCACAGGGAAAATTAAATCAAGTGGATATGACAGAGTTGAGCAAGGTTCCTGTGGTGTGCGAATACCCTGATGTATTTCCAGAGGAGCTACCAGGCATGCCACCGGATCGTGAAATTGAATTTGTTATTGAGCTAGCGCCTGGAACGGCACCCATTTATAAGAAGCCTTATCGTATGGCTCCGACAGAATTGGCTGAGCTAAAGAAACAAATTAAGGAATTAATGGAAAAAGGTTATGTTCGACCCAGCTCATCACCATGGGGATCGCCGGTTTTATTTGCTAAGAAAAAGGATGGTACCTTGAGGTTATGTATTGATTACAGGGCACTCAATATGGCTACCATCAAAAATAAATATCCACTGCCAAGAATCAACGACCTGTTCGAGCAACTGGCAGAAGCCAAGGTATTCTCAAAAATATACTTGAGGTCAGGCTACCATCAATTAAGAATCCGATCGTCAGATATACCCAAGACTGCTTTACCACCAGATACGGATTTTATGAGTTCACAGTGATGCCCTTCGGTTTGACCAATGCTCCTGCTTATTTTGTGCACCTCATGAACAAGGTCTTTATGAAATATTTGGACAAGTTCGTGGTTGTGTTCATCGATGATATACTTATTTATTCCAAGACACCGGAAGAACATGAGCAACATCTTCGAATCGTCCTGGAAGAATTACGAAAAAATCAACTATATGCCAAATTCAGCAAATGTGAATTTTGGTTACGAGAAGTTGGTTTTCTGGGACACGTACTGACACAGGATGGGATAGCAGTGGACCCAAGCAAAGTGAAAGATGTCTTAGGGTGGAAGCAACCCACCAACATAACTGAGGTCAGAAGTTTTCTTGGTCTGGCCGGCTATTATCGGCGATTTATTGAAGGATTCTCCGCCATAGCCAAACCCATGACTCAGCTACTCAAGAAAGATAAAAAGTTTGAATGGACCGAAGCTTGCAAGAAAAGTTTCCAAGAATTAAAGAAAAGGTTGACCACGACACCTGTTCTGATCGTGCCAGATGTGCACAAATTTTTTGAAATATATTGTGACGCTTCCAGGAAGGGACTTGGATGTGTATTAATGCAGGAAGGAAAGGTCATAGCATATGCCCCAAGACAGCTATGACGACACGAAGAAAATTACCCTACCCATGATTTGGAGTTAGCAGTTGTGATACACGCACTCAAGGAATGGCGACATTACCTTCTTGGTAACCGATGCGAGATATACACGGACCAAAAAAGTCTTAAGTATATCTTCACCCAGCCAGAATTAAACTTGAGACAGCGTCGATGGCTTGAGTTAATTAAGGATTATGATGTGGGAATTCATTACCACCCGGGTAAGGCAAATGTTGTGGCAGATGCTCTGAGCAGAAATCCATGCACCGACAATGACAGTGTGCAATTCTCATAGCAAGAATTCAACCAGGAATTTGCCAAGCTTAATATGGTTCTAGTCACGGAGGGAACCATTGCCCGTTTAGAAATAAAATCAACATTGGAGGATCAGATCAAAGAAGCTCAGAAAGGACACCCCAGCATCAAAGGAATTAAAAGGAAGGTAAATTTAGGCAAGGCATTTGAATTTACCATAGATAGTCAGGGAATCCTATGGTACGGAAAAAGGTTATGCGTACCCAACAAGGAAGAGCTAAAGCAACAAATTTTGGCAGAAGCCCACACAACTCCGTACTCCATTCACCCAGGAGGAACCAAGATGTACAAGGATTTACAGGAAATTTTTTGGTGGCACGGGATGAAAAGGGATATCGCCGTATATGTCGCACGGTGTGACTCCTGTCAGCGTATAAAGGCAGAACATCAGAGGCCGACAGGATTACTACAGCCACTCAGAGTGCCTGAATGGAAATGGGATGTGATAGGAATGGATTTTATTGTTGGATCACCGAGGTCATGACACGGAAATGATGCTATCTGGGTTATCACAGATTTATTAACCAAGGTGGCACATTTCATTCTGGTAAAAACCACATACTCAACACAGAGGCTTTCTAGGTTATACCTCTCCCGAATTGTTTGCTTACACGGAGTACCCAAGACCATAGTCTCTGACAGAGGCACTCAGTTTGTCTCTAGGTTTTGGGATCACCTGCAGCAAGCCTTAGGGACTCAGCTGGTTTTCAGCACAGCATATCACCCAAAGAGAGGAGGACAGACTGAACGGGTAAATCAGATATTGGAGGACATGCTAAGAGCATGTGTGCTTACTTATGGAGTCAGCTGGGAAGATAGTTTGCCATATGCGGAATTTTCATACAACAACAGTTATCAAGCCAGTTTAAAAATGTCACCCTTCGAAGCCCTATACAGACGGAGATGCCGTACCCCACTCAATTGGTCTGAGACCGGAGACAGCCAAATCTTTGGCCCAGAAGCTCTCAAGGAAGCGGAAATGAAAGTAAAACTTATCAGAGACAGATTGAAGGCAGCTCAGAGTTGTCAGAAGAGCTACTACGATCAGAAGCACCGTCAGATCAGTTTTGAACCCGATGAATATGTGTACCTCAGAGTATCCCCAATGAGGGGGCTACAGAGATTTAAAGTTAAAGGAAAATTGGCACCGAGATTTATTGGACCGTTCAGAATAATTGCAAGGAGAGGCAAGGTTGCCTACCAGCTGGAGCTACCCGCAGAATTATCTGATGTTCATGATGTGTTTCACGTTTCACAGCTAAGGAGATGTGTCAGTAACCCAGAAAAGCAAGTCCAACATCTGGACCTGGATATCCAACCAGATCTTACATATAGGGAACGTCCTATAAAGATTTTGGAGGAGTCTAAACGGAGAACCCGACAGAGTGTGATAAAATTTTACAAAGTTCAGTGGAGTAATCACACCGAGGAAGAAGCAACATGGGAAAGAGAGGATCACCTGAGGGCTGAATATCCGTACCTGTTTGAGGGACAGCTGAAATCTCGGGGATGAGATTTTTCTTAAGGGGGGTAGGTGTTGTAACACCCCAAAATAATTCCTTGGGATTTAAATCTTTTCTTTAAATAAAATACTTTGGATTATTTTAGCCCTATTTTTCTTCTCCTCTTTCTTCTGTTCTGAAAAATCATTTCAAATTGGGTTTCAAAATTTTAAATGGTTCTGATTTGGATGGTTTATTAATTTGAAAAATTATTTTTGGAGGATCACAAAAATATTTTCATTTAGAAAAGTTTTTGGAATAATTAAAATTATTCCATGGAAATGGCCATTTCACTTCTTTCTAGCCCTTCTAAAATCCTCCAATAAATTTTCTGTCACTTCTAAATTATCCCTCAAGTCATTCTCACATTCTAGGACAGTGTCCAATACTTTCCCAC
This sequence comes from Elymus sibiricus, assembly GCA_039707655.1. NCBI lineage: Eukaryota > Viridiplantae > Streptophyta > Magnoliopsida > Poales > Poaceae > Elymus > Elymus sibiricus. The sequence goes on along the minus strand of CM077666.1, from coordinate 126,720,732 downwards.
TTCACAAAAAATATTTCGTCCATTTTAAATAAATTCCAAAGTTGGAATTTATAATTATCCTAGTTTCTTTGGTTTACAAAGGAACCCTATTTTCTATGATTCTTCTGCAACCACAAAAATTATCCTAGCAACTAGACAGTACCCACCACCCATTTCACCAAAAACTTTGGGTTCCACAGTTCAAAAATTGCAAATGCCATTCAATTCAAACTTGGAGCAAAAATAATCTCTCTGATATAACCTCAACTTTTATAGCTCCAAAAATTCTGAAACTTTGCCAGACTCTCTTTTATGCATCAACACCTCACCACAAAAATTCCCTAAAATTCCTAAAATCCCTAGAGCTCTCTGTCATTTCATCAAACATATGGTGGGCACACTGTTCACTGTCGAACAAATTCAGTTAACTGAATTTGGTTCAGTGGCAGAGGCGATCGACGCCGTGCACCACACTCCATCGCCACTCCTTCTCCTCCACGCCTCCTCTGGCCATCAATGAGCCGCCGCGGGACCCCTGGCCAGCCACACGCCGCCGACAGCACATGAGGTGGCCGGTGCAACGGCCACCGTCCTCGGCCGCGGCAACCCGGGCGGATCAGCTTGGCGCCCTCCGCCTTCACTCCTCCCTGCTGCTCCCCGCCTACCCTATCCTCCACGCGTCGCTCCTCTCCGCAGCTCCGTGCGCTGACCCCGCCGCCCAGGGCCCGCTGTCAGTCGCCGGAGCTGACCACCGCCGCCGCACCCGTACGTGAGCTCCACCGCGGATAAGGCCGCAGAGCCCGAGTTCATTCGCACTGGCTTCTCCAGAAGGCTCCATCGACCTCATCCACTCCTCACCGCCCTTGACCACCGCCCCCCTAACCACCTCGCCGGCCGAATTAACTCCGGCGTCGTCCGCACGCCTCGGCCCTCCTCGGATTGCCTATAAAAAGGGCCCCCGAGCTCCATTCGCTACCCACACCACCTCCACTGCCTCCCAATCGACCGCCACGCCACTCACCCGACCTCGGGGAGGCCTTCTTCCCCGTCTCCGATCACCGATCCGCCGCCACCTTTCCCGATCGGCCCGACGCCGTTAGGCCATCACCACCCTCCAAATTCCACCAGTCATCATATCGTGCACCCATTCGTCCATTCCGCACTTCAATTTGGCTTCCCGAGCTCTCTCCTGCGAGATCCAACTCCACCCGCCGCCGCCGCCGCCGGAGACGACCTCGCCGTCGTTCTGCTGCTCGCCGGCGACCACCACCGCCACCCACCGATGCGGTAGTCCACCCTGATCACGCTCCGATCATCGCCGCCTCCCAAAACCCCGGCGATCGCCGCCTCCCTTCTGTCCACGCGCGCGAGCGCGTTTAAATTCAAACCTGACGGGTGGACCCCACCCGTCAGCGTTTTCTTTTTTCTTTTTTGCTTTTAAACTGAAGGCGTATTCTGCCCTTTACGCCTTCTCCGCTGAAAGGCGTATTTTGCCCGAAGCGTTTTCTTTTTAAACGCACAGGGACCTGGATTTTTGCAGAAAGGCCCCTGGATTTGATAGTTTAATAACTTTTAAACCACAACTCTGTTTGAGTTGATTCTTTTTTTGAAATTCTTATTTTTCTCTCTAGTTTTTTTAGTATTTATTTGAAAATATTTTGAGACAACTTTTGGTAATGTTGCAATTTTTTTGATTTGAATTTGAATTTGAATTTTTCAGAAAACGAAGAGGGGGACTTTGCCGGGAAATTCGAGGGTTCACTTTCTGACTACTTTGATCAAGGCAAGCATTTTTGAACCTGGGAAATGGTGATTGCATGGTTGCATCGGTTTGAAATTGCACCACATATGTAGTAGTAGTTTGAGCATGCATCGGTCATGTCATCTTGTGCATATCTTGCATGCATTCATGGTATCATTCTAACGTGATGTGTGTGGTGAGAATTCAGGAGTGTGTCTCCTGCCTGGGACGTGCTGGTGAGCACGGTCTCATTATGACACGACGGTGTCACTGCGGCATGTGAGACATGCCAGTCTTAATAACAACACCTCCTGAGCCGACCTAGATCGAGTCTTGTTCTGTCACACCTAGCTAAACACCGTGCTGCCATGGGTCTTTCCGCGAGGGAAGTACAGTTTAGTAAGTTGCTAACCCCTGTCTGTGTACACACCACATAGAGGGCCATGATGAGGGTTTCCACGGCCATGGACTAATGCCCGTCATCAGGTCAGGGGGCATGGGTGTATCCGGCTGGGCCGAGAGGGGGCCACCCCTTGTAATCCGCGTGTATGAATAGTGATCCCAAGCTACTCGAGATGATGGTCTCCCCGACTTAGAGTTTTTCTTGAACGGTGCTTTGGGTGATTCCTGGCATCCGGAAAGTTAATCTGGTGTGTGCTGGTCAGGCGTGTTTTCAACCCAAAGTCCGTAATGGGAATTAGCCAGCGTCCCGGTGCTGGCTAAAGAAACCTCATACATGTGGGTAAAGAGTACACCCTCTGCAGAGTTATATCTATCCGAATAGCCGTGTCCACGGTCAAGGACGTTAGCTGGGAAGGGTCAAGTGTCGGTCCCGGTGTCGGTCTTCGGAGGAAATAATTAAATTGAGCATGAATTAATTTGCAGGAAAATTAATGTCATCATGTATAATTTTTGTTATCATAAATGCTATTGTTATAAGTATTATTATTACTATGCATATTATTGTGGACTAACCCGTTTCTCTTATTTTATTTCCTGAGTGTCTCAGGGGCTGGCTAGACTACCCCGGACACTCGATTTTATTTTCAAGACCTCTCGTGGCGTCGCTTGAGTTCTCGGGCGGTCCTGTCTCGCCCGATTCTCTATTAGACACCCGTTTGGCATTTCTTTTCAAGACCTCTCGTGGCGTCGCTTGAGTTCTTGGGCGGTCCTGTCTCGCCCGATGCTCTTTTAGACACCCGTTTGGCATTTCTCTTGGATACTCGGGCGGTCTTGTCTCCCCCGATTCTCCACTTTATATTTTCTTTTGGATTCTCGGGCGGTCCTGTCTCGCCCGATTGTCCAATTTTAACTTTCTTGGTTTGTCACTAACATTTTATTTTTCTGCACATGCTAATATTTATCATGCCATGTTTTAAATTTCAGTCAGCATGAGCATATGCATTCGGTATACCTTTCATTCAAAATGTTTGTGAGTACATTCCAACGTACTCACTGGCTTGTCCCTGGCTATTTTATTGGCCAGACCTGGAGGACGACGAGCTTGTGGAAGGAGATTGCGCTAGCGAGCCCGACGCTTAGAGGTGTCCCAGTCAGTCAACCTGTGATCTTGGAGTCGCCACACGTATCATCCGCTGTGTTTCCGCTACACCAATAAAATAGTCAAGCCTCACACTGACGCTTGACTTTATTTTATTGTATTAATGTTGTTCTACCACCACCCACTGTGTTATTCCACCACCGTAGTATATTGGCAAGCTTGTAATAATTGTTGTGCCCTCTGACTCAACCCTGTGTAATATTATATTTGTACTGGTTATCTATATCAAGGAAGTCTACCAGTTGTTCTTGGGGCTGGTATGACTTGAGGCTATTCTGTGATTTATCCCAGAAATGGGCCTGACAAACCTTGGTGAGTAGTTTACCACAGACCTTCGGGTCCATAGTTAGTAGCTAGTGTTGGAAATATGCCCTAGAGGCAATAATAAAATGGTTATTATCATATTTCCTTGTTCATGATAAAGGTTTATTATTCATGCTAGAATTGTATTGACCGGAAACTTAAATACATGTGTGGATACATAAACAAATACCGTGTCCCTAGTGAGCCTCTACTAGACTAGCTTGTTGATCAAAGATGGTTAAGGTTTCCTAACCATAGACATGAGTTTTCATTTGATAATGGGATCACATCATTAGGAGAATGATGTGATGGACAAGACCCAACCGTAAGCTTAGCACCAGATCGTTTAGCTTATTTGCTACAACTTTCTTCATGTCAAGTATCTGTTCCTTAGACCATGAGATCGTGCAACTCCTTGACACCGGAGGAATACTTAGTGTGTATCCAAATGTCACTTCGTAACTGGGTGATCATAAAGGTGCTCTACAGGTATCTCCAAAGGTGTTTGTTGGGTTGGCACGAATCAAGACTGGGATTTGTCATTCCGTATGACGGAGAGATATCTCTGGGCCCTCTCGGTAATACAACATCGTAAAGAGCTTGCAAGCAATGTGGCTAATGGGTTAGTCACGGGATCTTGTATTACGGAACGAGTAAAGAGACTTATCGGTAATGAGATTGAACTAGGTATGGAGATACCGACGATCAAATCTCGGGCAAGTAACATATCGCCGGACAAAGGGAATTGCATACGGGATTAACTGAATCCTTGACATCATGGTTCAACCGATAAAAGATCTTCATGGAATATGTAGGAATCAATATGGGCATCCAGGTCCCGCTATTGGTTATTGACCGGAGAGGTGTCTCGGTCATGACTACATGATTCCTGAACCCGCAGGGTCGCACGCTTAACGTTCGTTGACGCTAGAGTAGTATTGGGATATTTGATGATTGGTAACCGAATATTGTTCGGAGTCCCGGATGAGATCCCAGATGTCACGAGGAGTCTCGTAATGGTCGAGAGGTAAATATTTATATATGGGAAGTCATATTTTGGGTTCCGGAAAAAGGTGCAGTTTTTCGGTATTGTACCGGGAAGCTTCCAGAAGGTTCCGGAGGATTCCGTAGGGGTCTGGAAGTCCACAAGTGGGTACACCACGTCCCAAGGGCTGGCATGGGCTGAGGGGAGGTGCCCTGGCCTTATTGGGCTAGGTGCACCAATTCCTCAAAAGCCCATGTGGCTAGGGAAGGGAAAAAAAGGGGAGTCCTAGTAGGAATAGGATTGGACTTGGAGTCCAAGTCCTCTCCCCCTTAGCTGCGCCCTAGGGCTCTGAGGGGCTGTTCCCCACGCCCCTCCACCTATATATAGAGGGGAGGGGGCGCCCCAAGAGGATACACCAGCCCCTGGGCACCCCTCTCTCTCCCGTTACACCACTGCCTCGTCCCGACAACGCTTAGCGAAGCGCTGTCGGTGCTCCACCACCACGCCATCGTGCTGGTTGTGATCCCATCTACTTCTCCGCCTTCTCTTGCTGGATCAAGGAGGAGGAGACGTCATCGAGCCGCACGTGTGCTAAACTCGGAGGTGCCGTCCGTTCGGCACTAGATCGGTTGGATCGTGATCGGATCGCGAAGAGTACGACTACATCAACCGCGTTATATACGCTTCCGCTTTCGGTCTACGAGGGTACATAGACACACTCTCCTCTCTCGTTGCTATGCTTGTCCTAGATAGATCTTGGGTGTTCCTAGGAAATTTTTTGATTTTCATGTTTCGTTACCCATCAGTGGCATTATGAGCTAGGTCTCTGCGTAGATGTATATGCACGAGTAGAACACAAAAGTTGCGGGCGTTGATGCTCAAATTGCTTACCTCTCTTGTCTTATTTGGATTCAGCGGTATTGTGGGATGAAGCGGCTCGGACCAACCTTACATGTCCTCGCACATGAGACCGGTTCCACCGACTAACATGCAACTTGTTTTGCATAAGGTGGCTAGCGGGTGTCTGTCTCTCCTACTTTAGTTGAATCTAATTTGACGAAGGCGGTCCTTATAGAAGGTTAAAAGGAAAATTGATCATCACTGTTGTGGCTTTGCGTAGGTAAGAACGGTTCTTGCTAGTTGCCCATAGCAGCCACGTAAAATTTGCAACAACAAAGTAGAGGACGTCTAACTTGTTTTTGCAGGGCATGTTGTGATGTGGTATGGCTAAAACGTGATGTGATATATGTTGATGTATGAGATGATCATGTTTTGTAATAGGTTCACGACTTGCATGTCGATGAGTACGGCAACCGGCAGGAGCCATAGGGTTGTCTTTAATTTATTGTGTGACATGCGAGTCAACTGTTAAACGCCATATAATTGCTTTACTTTATCGCTATGCATTAGCAATAGTTGGCGAGACGACCATGTGATGACACGATGATGGAGATCATGGTGTCATGCCGGTGCTTTGGAGATGGAGATCAAAGGCACGAGATGATAATGGCCATATCATGTCACATATTGATTGCATGTGATGTTTATCCTTTTTATGCATCTTATTTTGCTTAGGACGACGGTAGCATTATAAGATGATCCCTTCACTTAATTTCAAAGAAATTGTGTTCTCCCTAAGTATGCACCATTGCGAAAGTTCATCGTTTCGAAGCACCTCGTGATGATTGGGTGTGATAGACTCTACGTTCGCATACAACGGGTGTAAGCCAGTTTTACACATGCAGAATACTTGGGTTAAACTTGACGAGCCTAGCATGTACAGACATGGCCTCGGAACACAGGAGACCGAAAGGTCGAACATGAGTCATATAGTAGATGTGATCAACATGGAGATGTTCACCATTGATGACTACCCCATCTCACGTGATGATCAAACATGGGTTAGTTGATTTGGATCATGTGTCACTTAGACAACTTGAGGGATGTTGATTTAAGTGGGAGTTCATTAGTAATTTGATTAACTGAACTAAAATTATCATGAACTTAGTCTTAATTGTCTTTGCAAAATTTTTGTTGTAGATCAATGGCCCGTGCTATAGTTCCCCTGAATTTTAATGCGTTCCTAGAGAAAGCTAAGTTGAAAGATGATGGAAGCAACTATGCGGACTGGGTCCGTAACTTGAGGATTATCCTCATTGCTGCACATAAGGCTTATGTCCTTGATGCACCTCTAGGTGACGCACCCCCTCCAGCGTCGTCTGTGGATGTTGTGAACATCTGGCAGGCACGTTCTGATGACTACTCGATAGTTCAGTGCGCCATGCTTTACGGCTTAGAACCGGGGCTCCAAAGACGTTTTGAGCACCATGGAGCATATGAGATGTTCCAGGAGCTGAAATTGGTATTTTAAGCTCATGCCCAGGTCGAGAGGTATGACATCTCCGACAAGTTCTTTAGCTGTAAAATGAAGGAGAACAGTTATGTTAGTGAGCATATACTCAAAATGTCTGGGTTGCACAACCGCTTGACTCAGTTGGGAGTTAATCTTCCAGATGACTCGGTTATCGAAAGAATTCTCCAATCACTGCCACCAAGCTATAAGGGCTTTGTGATGAATTATAATATGCAAGGGATGGAGAAAACACTTCCCGAGCTCTTCGCGATGCTTAAGGCCGCGGAGGTAGAAATCAAGAAGGAGCATCAAGTGTTGATGGTTAAAAAGACCACCAGTTTCAAGAAAGGCTAGGGAAAGAAAGGGAACTTCAAGAAGAACGGTAAAGCAGTTGCCGCTCCCGTGAAGAAACCCAAGGATGGACCCAAACCTGAGACTGAGTGCTTCTACTGCAAGGGGAATGGTCACTGGAAGCGGAACTGCCCCAAGTACTTGGCAGATAAGAAGGCTGGCAACGTCAACAAAGGTATATTTGATATACATGTTATTGATGTGTACCTTACTAGTGCTCGTAGTAGCGCCTGGGTATTTGATACTGGTTCAGTTGCTAATATTTGTAACTCGAAACAGGAGTTGCGAAATAAACGAAGACTGGCTAAGGACGAGGTGACGATGCGCGTCGGAAATGGTTCCAAGGTTGATGTGATCACCGTCGGCACGCTACTTCTACATCTACCTTCGGGATTAGTTTTAAACCTAAATAATTGTTATTTGGTGCCTGCGTTGAGCATGAACATTATATCTGGATCTTGTTTATTGCGAGACGGTTATTCATTTAAGTCAGAGAATAATGGTTATTCTATTTATATGAGTAATATCTTTTATGGTCATGCACCCCTTGTGAATGGTTTATTCTTGTTGAATCTCGATTGTAGTGATACACATATTCATAATATTGATGCCAAAAGATGCAAAGTTAATAATGATGGTACCACATATTTGTGGCACTGTCGCTTAGGTCATATTGGTGTAAAACGCATGAAGAAACTCCACGCCGATGGTCTTTTGGAATCTCTTGATTATGAATCATTTGAGACATGTGAACCATGCCTCATGGGCAAGATGACTAAAACTCCGTTCTCCGGAACAATGGAGCGAGCTAGTGACTTATTGGAAATAATACATACTAATGTATGCGGTCCGATGAGTGTTGAAGCACACGGTGGATATCGTTATTTTCTTACCTTCACAGATGATTTGAGTAGATATGGGTATATTTACTTAATGAAACACAAGTCTGAAACATTTGAAAAGTTCAAGGAATTTCAGAGTGAAGTGGAAAATCATCGTAACAAGAAAATAAAGTTTCTACGATCTGATCGTGGAGGTGAATATTTGAGTTACGAGTTTGGTATGCATTTAAGACAATGTGGAATTGTTTCACAGCTCACGCCACCTGGAACACCACAGCGTAATGGTGTGTCCGAACGTCGTAATCGTACTCTATTGGATATGGTGCGTTCTATGATGTCTCTTACCAATTTGCCACTATCGTTTTGGGGTTATGCATTAGAGACAGCCGCATTCACTTTAAATAGGGCACCGTCTAAATCCGTTGAGACGACACCGTATGAGTTGTGGTTTGGCAAGAAACCTAAGCTGTCGTTTCTTAAAGTTTGGGGATGTGACGCTTATGTCAAGAGGCTTCAGCCTGATAAGCTCGAACCCAAAGCGGAGAAGTGCGTCTTCATAGGATACCCTAAAGAGACCATTGGGTATACCTTCTACCACAGATCCGAGGGTAAGATCTTTGTTGCCAAGAATGGGTCCTTTCTAGAAAAGGAGTTTCTCTCAAAAGAAGTGAGTGGAAGGAAAGTAGAACTTGATGAGGTAATCGTACCTTCTCTCGAATTGGAAGGTAGCACATCATAGAAAATAGTTCCCGTGATGTCTACACCAACCGAAGAGGAAGCTAATGATGATGATCATGAAACTTCGGATCAAGTTACTACTGAACTTCGTAGGTCGACCAGGGTACGTTTCGCACCAGAATGGTACGGTAATCATGTCCTGGAAGTCATGTTGTTAGATAACGGTGAACCTACGAACTATGAAGAAGCTATGATGAGCCCAGATTCTGACATATGGCTTCAGGCCATGAAATCCGAGATAGGATACATGTATGAGAACAAAGTATGGACTTTGGTGGACTTGCCCGATGATCGGCAAGCCATTAAGAATAAATGGATATTTAAGAAGAAGACAGACGCTGATGGTAATGTCACCGTCTATAAAGCTCGACTTGTCGCAAAGGGTTTCCGACAAGTTCAAGGGGTTGACTACGATGAGACTTTCTCACCCGTAGCAATGCTTAAGTCTGTTAGAATTATGTTAGCTATTGCCGCATTTTATGATTATGAGATCTGGCAAATGGACGTCAAAACGGCATTCCTTAACGGGTTTCTTAAGGAAGAATTGTATATGATGCAACCAAAAGGTTTTGTCGATCCTAAGGATGCTAACAAAGTATGCAAGCTCCGGCGATCCATCTATGGACTGGTGCAAGCATCTCGGAGTTGGAATATACGCTTTGATGAGGTGATCAAAGCTTTTGGTTTTATACAAACTTATGGAGAAGCTTGTATTTATAAGAAAGTGAGTGGGAGTTCTGTAGCATTTCTAATATTATATGTGGATGACATATTGTTGATTGGAAATGATATAGAATTTCTGGAAAGCATAAAAGGATATTTGAATAAGAGTTTTTCAATGAAAGACCTCGGTGAAGCTGCTTATATATTGGGCATCAAAATCTATAGAGATAGATCAAGACGCCTAATAGTACTTTCACAAAGCACATACCTTGACAAAGTTTTGAAGAAGTTCAAAATGAATCAGTCAAAGAAAGGGTTCTTGCCTGTATTATAAGGTGTGAAGTTGAGTAAGACTCAAAGCCCGACCACGGCAAAAGAAAGAGAAAGGATGAAAGTCATTCCCTATGCTTCAGCCATAGGCTCTATAATGTATGCCATGCTGTGTACCATACATGATGTGTGCCTTGCCATGAATCTAGCATGGGGGGTACAAGAGTGATCCAGGAGTGGATCACTGGATAGCGGTCAAAATTATCCTTAGGTACCTAAATAGGACTAAGGAAATGTTTCTCGGTTATGGAGGTGATAAAGAGTTCGTCGTAAAGGGTTACGTCGATGCAAGCTTTGACACCGATCCGGATGACTCTGAGTCCCAAACCGGATACATATAGTGGATCAGTCATTTGGAATAGCTCCAAGTGGAGCGTGGTAGCAGCATCTACAGAATGACATAGAGATTTGCAAAGTACATACGGATCTGAATGTGGCAGACCCGTTGACTAAAACCTCTCTCACAAAACAAAACATGATCAAACCCCAGAACTAATTGGGTGTTAATCACATAGCGATGTGAACTAGATTATTGACTCTAGTGCAAGTGGGAGACTGTTGGAAATATGCCCTAGAGGCAATAATAAAATGGTTATTATCATATTTCCTTGTTCATGATAAAGCTTTATTATTCATGCTAGAATTGTATTGACCGGAAACTTAAATACATGTGTGGATACATAAACAAATACCGTGTCCCTAGTGAGCCTCTACTAGACTAGCTTGTTGATCAAAGATGGTTAAGGTTTCCTAACCATAGACATGAGTTGTCATTTGATAACGGGATCACATCATTAGGAGAATGATGTGATGGACAAGACCCAACCGTAAGCTTAGCACCAGATCGTTTAGTTTATTTGCTACAGCTTTCTTCATGTCAAGTATTTGTTCTTTAGACCATGAGATCGTGCAACTCCCTGACACCGTAGGAATACTTAGTGTGTATCCAAATGTCACTTCATAACTGGGTGATCATAAAGGTGCTCTACAGGTATCTCCAAAGGTGTTTGTTGGGTTGGCACGAATCAAGACTGGGATTTGTCACTCCGTATGACGGAGATATATCTCTGGGCCCTCTCGGTAATACAACATCGTAAAGAGCTTGCAAGAAATGTGGCTAATGGGTTAGTCACGGGATCTTGTATTACGGAATGAGTAAAGAGACTTGCCGGTAACGAGATTGAACTAGGTATGGAGATACCGACGATCGAATCTCGGGCAAGTAACATATCGCCGGACAAAGGGAATTGCATACTTACCGCCGAGGGATTGACAACCCCTTGTTTGCGTTGGGAGCAAGGATTTGTTGTTTTGTGTGCAGGTGCTGCTAACGAGGTGTTGTGTGATTCTCCTACTGGATTGATAACCTTGGTTTCAGAACTGAGGGAAATAGTTACTCTACTGTACTGCATCTCCCTTCCTCTTCAGGGAATTACCAACGCAGCTCACAAGTAGCACCTTCTTAGGGACACAATGAACGGGACTCACCCATCTACTATCAGCTATGGGATAGATTATACTTGCTTCTAGAAGCTATAATATTTCAGTTCTTACCACTTCCTTCATCTTAGGATTTAATCGTCGTTGGTGGTTGACAACTAGTTTAGCATCAGGCTCCATATTAATTTTGTGCTGACTGCTACTTGTGAGCTGCGTTGGTAATTCCCTGAAGAGGAAGGGAGATGCAGTACAGTAGAGATAAGTATTTCCCTCAGTTATGAAACCAAGGTTATCAATCTAGTAGGAGAATCACGCAACACCTCGTTAGCAGTACCTTGGTGATTCTCCTACTAGATTGATAGAAAACAACAAATCCTTGCACCCAATGCAAACAAGGGGTTGTCAATCCCTCGGCGGTTAATTGCAAGATTAAATTGTATGGTGATAGATAAATAAATTGAACTAAAATATAAAATAAAATAAATAAAGTAAAAGTGCAACAAGGTATTTTTAGGGTTTTTAATATATGATTTAGATAGACCCAGGGCCATAAATTTCACTAGAGGCTTCTCTCATAAAAATAGCATACGGTGGGTGAACAGATTACTGTTGAGCAATTGATAGAAAAGCAAATAATCATGATGATATCCAAGGCAATGATCATGTATATAGGCATCACGTCCGAGACAAGTAGACCGACTCCTGCCTGCATTTACTACTATTACTCCACACATCGACCGCTATCCAGCATGCATCTAGTGTATTAAGTCCATAAAGAACGGAGTAACGCCTTAAGCAAGATGACAAGATGTAGACAAAGTAAACTCACACATGAATAAACCCCATATTTTTACCCTTAATAGCAACGATATATACGTGTCATGTCCCTTTCTGTCACTGGGATTGAGCACCGCAAGATTGAACCCATTACAAAGCACCTCTCCCATTGCAAGATAAATCAATCTAGTTGGCCAAACCAAATCAATAGATCGGAGAGAAATATGTGTTGGAAATATGCCCTAGAGGCAATAATAAATTGGTTATTATTATATTTCCTTGTTAATGATAATTGTTTATTATCCATGCTATAATTGTATTGATTGGAAACTCAAATACATGTGTGGGTACATAGACAACACTGTGTCCCTAGTAAGCCTCTAGTTGACTAGCTTGTTGATCAAAGATGGTTAAGGTTTCCTAGCCATGGACATGAGATGTCATTTGATAACGGGATCACATCATTAGGAGAATGATGTGATGGACAAGACCCAAACTGTAAACGTAGCATTTGATCGTGTCAGTTTATTGCTATTGTTTTCTGCATGTCAAGTATCTGTTCCTATGACCATGAGATCATGCAACTCCCTGACATCGGAGGAGTACCTTGTGTGTATCAAACGTCGCAACGTAACTGGGTGACTATAAAGGTGCTCTACAGGTATCTCCGAGGGTGTCTGTTGGGTTGGCATGGATCAAGACTGGGATTTGTTACTCTGTGTGACGGAGAGGTATCTCAGGGCCCACTCGGTAATACAACATCACAATGAGCCTTGCAAGCAATGTGACTAAAGTGTTAGCCACGAGATCTTGTATTACGGAACGAGTAAAGAGACTTGCCGGTAACGAGATTGAACTAGGTATAGTGATACCGACGATCGAATCTCGGGCAAGTAACATACCGAAGAACAAAGGGAACAGCATACGGGATTAACTGAATCCTTGACATAGAGGTTCGACCGATAAAGATCTTCGTAGAATATGTAGGAGCCAATATGGGCATCCAGGTCCCGCTATTGGTTATTGGCCGTAGAGGTGTCTCGGTCATGTCTACATAGTTCTCGAACCCGCAGGGTCTACACACTTAACGTTTGGTGACGATTAGTATAATTGAGTTATTATGTTGGTGACCGAAAGTTGTTCGGAGTCCCGGATAAGATCCCGGACATGACGAGGATCTCCGGAAGAGTCCGGAGGTAAAGATTGATATATGTGATAATAGTGTTTCGATCTCCGGAAGAGTTCCAGAGTTCACCGGAATGGGTTCCGGATGTTTACCGAAGTGTTCGGGTGCAGCAACACTTTATATGGGCCAAAGGGATAAAGCCCACGAGGTATTGGAAAGCGCAAAAGTAGTTTTGCTGCCGCGTAAGCGGTACTACCGCTTGTGTGAAGCGGTACTACCGCCCGAGCGGTACTACCGCTTGTGTGAAGCGGTACTACCGCCCAAGCGGTACTACCGCTTGTGTGAAGCGGTACTACCGCTTGTGTGCGGCTGTGCACGGTTCGGCAGGGATCCGAGTTGGACTCTTTCCCTGCGGGCCAAACCGACCTTGTGCGGGCAAAACCGACCCGGAGGAGGCTTTTACTCCAAGTTTAGACCCCAAGGCTCAACATATAAATAGAGGGGCAGTGCTAGCACACGGGACACATCAGGATTTCCCAAGCCGTGTGCCGGCAACCCTAGCCCTCTAGTTCCTCCGTCATAATCTCCGTAGTGCTTGGCGAAGCCCTGCAGAGATCGTTCCTCACCATCATCACCACGCCGTCGTGCTGCTGGAACTCAACCACTACTTCACCATCGCTCGCTGGATCGAGGAGGTGAAGGCGTCATCAAGCCGTACGTGTGTTGAACGCGGAGGTGCCGTCCGTTCGGCACTAGATCGGAAGGATCGTGATTGGATCGCGGGACGCTCGGCGATTTGGATCGCGAAGACGTTCGACTACATCAACCGCGTTTATTAACGCTTCCGCTTAGCGATCTACAAGGGTATGTAGATTCACTCTCCCTCTCGTAGATGCTCATCACCATGGATAGATCTTATGTGTGCGTAGGAAAATTTTTGTTTCCCATGCAACGTTCCCCAACAGTGGCATCATGAGCTAGGTCTATGCGTAGATGAGATCTCGAGTAGAACACAAACAAGTTGTGGGCGTGGGTGTATACATATTGCTTGCCGTTACTAGTTGATACTTGATTCAGCGGCATTGTGAGATGAAGCGGCCCGGACCGACATTACGCGTACGCTTACGCGAGACTGGTTTTACCGCTGCGTGCACTTGTTGCATAAAGGTGACTGGCGGGTGTCTGTCTCTCTCACTTTAGTTGAATCGGTTCAATGAAGAGGGTTCTTTTAGAAGATCAAAAAGCAATCACTACACCACGTTGTGGTTTTGCGTAGGTAAGAACGGTTCTTGCAAACCCGTAGCAGCCACGTAAAATTTGCAACAACAATTAGAGGACGTCTAACTTGTTTTTGCAGGGTATGTTGTGATGTGATATGGCCAATTACATGATGAGATATATGTGATGTATGAGATGATCATGTTTTGTATAGAATATCACGACTTGCATGTCGATGAGTACAGCAACTGGCAGGAGCCATAGAGTTGTCTTTAATTATTGTATGACCTGCGTGTCAATCATTAAGCGCTATGTAATGCTTTACTTTATCGCTAAACGTTAGCTATAGTCGTGGAAGCAACAGTCGGCGCGACAACCTTATGGCGACACGTTGATGGAGATCAAGATGATGGAGATCATGGTGTCATGCCGGTGACGATGGAGATCATGCCGGTGCTTTGGAGATGGAGATCAAAAGCACAAGTTCATGGCCATATCATGTCACTTATGATTTGCATGTGATGTTAATCCTTTTATGCATCTTATTTTGCTTAGGACGACGGTAGCATTATAAGGTGATCCCTCACTTAAATTTCAAGATAAATTGTGTTCTCCCCGAGTGTGCACCGTTGCGAAAGTTCGTCGTTTCGAGACACGCCGTGATGATCGGGTGTGATAGACTCTACGTTCGCATACAACGGGTGCAAGCCATGTTGCACGTGCGGAACACTCAGGTTAAACTTGACGAGCCTAGCATGTACAGACATGGCCTCGGAACACAAGAGACCGAAAGGTCGAACATGAGTCATATAGTAGATATGATCAACATGAAGATGTTCACCATTGAAACCACCTCGACTCACGTGATGATCGGACTTGAGTTGGTGGATTTGGATCATGTTACACTCGAATGATCGGAGGGATGTCAATTTGAGTGGGAGTTTTTTAAGTAATATGATTAACTAAACTCATTATCTAGAACAATAGTCTAAGTTGTCTTTGCAATATTTATGTTGTAGATCATGGCTCGCGCAGTAGCACCCCTGAATTTTAATGCGTTCCTAGAGAAAGCTAAGTTGAAAGATGATGGAAGTAACTTTGTGGACTGGGCCCGTAATCTAAGGATTATCCTTACGGCTTCCCAGAAGGCTTATGTCCTTGATGCACCGCTTGGTGATCCACCCGCTCCAGTTGAGTCTCTAGACGTTGTGAACGCCTGGCAGGCTCGTTCTGATGATTACTCAATAGTTCAATGTGCAATGTTGTATGGCTTAGAACCGGGACTTCAAAGACGTTTTGAACGTCATGGAGCATATGAGATGTTCCAGGAGTTGAAGTTTATCTTTCAGAAGAATGCCCGGATCGAGAGATATGAGATCTCCGATAAATTCTATGCTTGCAAGATGGAGGAGAACGGGTCTATCAGTGATCACGTGCTCAGAATGTCTGGGTACTCCACCCGTCTGGCTGAGTTAGGGATGCCCCTTCCGCCAGAGGCTATCACTGACAGAGTTCTTCAATCATTGCCACCTAGCTACAAGAGCTTCGTGTTGAACTATAACATGCACGGGATGAACAAGTCAGTCGCCGAGCTGTTTGCGATGCTGAAAGTCGCTGAGTCTGAAATTCAGAAGGAGCATCAAGTGTTGATGGTCAATAAAACCACTAGTTTCAAGAAATATGGCAAGGGTAAGAAGGGTAACTCCAAGCAGAGTGGCAAAGCAGTTGCTCCTCTCGTGAAGAAACCCAAGGCTGGACCCAAACCAGAAACTGTGTGTTTTCATTGCAAGGGAACTGGACACTGGAAGCGGAATTGCCCCAAGTATTTGGCTGACAAGAAGGCGGCCAACAACAAACAAGGTATATATGATATACATGTTATTGATGTGTACCTTACCAACTCTCGTTGTAGTGCCTGGGTATTTGATACCGGTGCGGTTGCTCATATTTGCAACTCAAAACAGGAACTGCGGAATAGACGGAGGCTGGCAAAGGACGAAGTGACGATGCGCGTGGGAAATGGTTCCAAGGTTGATGTGATCGCCGTCGGCACGCTCGCTCTTCGATTACCGTCGGGATTAGTGATGAACCTAAATAAGTGTTATTTGGTGCCTGCGTTAAGCATGAACATTATATCTGGATCTTGTTTATTGCGAGACGGTTACTCATTTAAATCAGAGAATAATGGTTGTTCTATTTATATGAGTAATATCTTTTATGGTCATGCACCCAATGTGAGGGGTTTATTCTTGTTGAATCTCGATAGTAATGATACACATGTTCATAACATTGATGCCAAAAGATGTAGAATTGATAATGATAATACCACTTTCTTGTGGCACTGCCGTTTAGGTCATATTGGCGTAAAACGCATGAGGAAGCTCCATGCTGATGGACTTTTGGAGTCACTTGATTTTGAATCACTTGACACATGTGAGCCATGCCTCATGGGCAAGATGACTAAAACTCCGTTCTCTGGAACAATGGAACGGGCAAGTGACTTATTGGAAATCATACATACTGATGTGTGCGGTCCGATGAGCATTGAGGCGCGCGGTGGTTATCGTTACTTTCTCACCTTCACTGATGACTTAAGTAGATATGGGTATATTTACTTAATGAAACACAAGTCTGAAACATTTGAAAAGTTCAAACAATTTCAGAGTGAAGTTGAGAATCATCGTAACAAGAAGATTAAATTCCTACGATCTGATCGAGGGGGAGAATATCTGAGTTATGAGTTTGGCAGTCACTTAAGACAGTGTGGAATTGTTTCACAATTAACACCGCCTGGAACACCACAGCGTAATGGTGTGTCCGAACGTCGTAATCGAACCTTATTGGATATGGTGCGATCTATGATGTCTCTTGCTGATTTGCCACTATCGTTTTGGGGTTATGCATTAGAGACAGCTGCATTCACTTTAAATAGGGCACCATCGAAATCCGTTGAGACGACGCCATATGAACTTTGGTTTGGCAAGAAGCCAAAGCTGTCGTTTCTTAAAGTTTGGGGATGTGATGCTTATGTCAAAAAGCTTCAGCCTGAAAAGCTGGAACCCAAAGCGGAGAAATGCGTCTTCATAGGATACCCAAAAGAGACAGTTGGGTATACCTTCTACCTCAGATCCGAGGGCAAAGTGTTTGTCGCTAAAAACGGAACATTTCTTGAGAAAGAGTTTCTCTCGAAAGAATTGAGTGGGAGGAAGATAGAACTTGATGAGGTTATTGAACCTTTACTTCAACCTGAGAGTAGCGCAGCGCAGAAAGTTGTTTCTGTGGAGCCTACATTAGCTGAAGAGGAAGTTAATGATGATGATCATGAAGCTTTGGATCAAGTTGCTATCGAACCTCGTAGGTCGACAAGGACGCGTACTACTCCTGAGTGGTACGGCAACCCTGTCTTAGAGGTCATGTTGTTAAACAACGATGAACCTACGAGCTATGGAGAAGCGATAATGGGCCCGGATTCCGAGAAGTGGTTAGAGGCCATGAAATCCGAGATGGGATCCATGTATGAAAACAAAGTATGGACTTTGGAAGTATTACCTGAAGGGCGTAAGGCCATTCAGAACAAATGGATCTTTAAGAGGAAGACGGACGCGGACGGTAATGTCACCGTCTATAAAGCTCGACTTGTGGCAAAGGGTTTTTCACAAGTTCAAGGAGTTGACTACGATGAGACCTTCTCACCCGTAGCGATGCTTAAGTCCGTCAGAATCATGTTAGCAATAGCTGCCTTTTTCGATTATGAAATTTGGCAGATGGATGTCAAAACAGCGTTCCTTAACGGTTACCTTAAGGAAGAGTTGTATATGATGCAACCAGAAGGTTTTGTCGATCCAGAGAATGCTGACAAAGTTTGCAAACTCCAGCGATCCATTTATGGACTGGTGCAAGCATCTCGGAGTTGGAATCTTCGCTTTGATGAAGTGATCAAAGCGTTCGAGTTTATACAAGTTTACGGAGAAGCTTGTATTTACAAGAAAGTGAGTGGGAGCTCTATAGCGTTTCTAATATTATATGTGGATGACATATTGCTGATTGGAAACAATATAGAAATGCTGGAAAGCGTAAAGGAATATTTGAACAAGAGTTTTTCAATGAAGGACCTAGGAGAAGCTGCTTTCATATTAGGCATAAAGATCTATAGAGATAGATCAAGACGCTTAATAGGACTTTCACAAAGCACATACCTTGATAAGATTTTGAAGAAGTTCAAAATGGATCAGTCCAAGAAGGGGTTCTTGCCTGTTTTACAAGGTGTGAAGTTGAGTAAGACTCAATGCCCAGTGACTGCAGAAGATAGAGAAAAGATGAGTGTCATCCCCTATGCTTCGGCCATAGGCTCTATCATGTATGCAATGCTGTGCACAAGACCCGATGTCAGCCTTGCCATAAGTATGGTCGGAAGGTTTCAAAGTGATCCAGGAATGGAACACTGGACGGCGGTCAAGAATATCCTGAAATACCTGAAAAGGACTAAGGACATGTTTCTCGTTTATGGAGGTGATCAAGAGCTCGTCGTAAAGGGTTACGTCGATGCAAGCTTTGACACGGATCCGGATGACTCTAAGTCGCAAACCGGATACGTATTTATTCTTAATGGGGGTGCGGTTAGCTGGTGCAGTTCCAAGCAAAGCGTGGTAGCAGATTCTACATGCGAAGCGGAGTACATCGCTGCCTCGGAGGCGGCGAAGGAAGGTGTCTGGATGAAGGAGTTCATGACAGATCTTGGAGTAGTGCCTAGTGCACTTAACCCAATGACTCTGTTTTGTGATAATACTGGTGCCATTGCTCTAGCCAAGGAACCAAGATTTCACAAGAGGACCAGACACATAAAGCGACGTTTCAATTCCATCCGCGATTACATCAAGGAGGACGACATAAATATTTGCAAAGTACACACGGATCTAAATGTTGCAGATCCGATGACTAAACCTCTTCCAAAGGCTAAACATGAACAACACCAGAACTGCATGGGTGTTCGATTCATTACAATGTAAATCACATAGTGATGTGAACTAGATTATTGACTCTAGTGCAAGTGGGAGACTGTTGGAAATATGCCCTAGAGGCAATAATAAATTGGTTATTATTATATTTCCTTGTTAATGATAATTGTTTATTATCCATGCTATAATTGTATTGATTGGAAACTCAAATACATGTGTGGGTACATAGACAACACTGTGTCCCTAGTAAGCCTCTAGTTGACTAGCTTGTTGATCAAAGATGGTTAAGGTTTCCTAGCCATGGACATGAGATGTCATTTGATAACGGGATCACATCATTAGGAGAATGATGTGATGGACAAGACCCAAACTGTAAACGTAGCATTTGATCGTGTCAGTTTATTGCTATTGTTTTCTGCATGTCAAGTATCTGTTCCTATGACCATGAGATCATGCAACTCCCTGACATCGGAGGAGTACCTTGTGTGTATCAAACGTCGCAACGTAACTGGGTGACTATAAAGGTGCTCTACAGGTATCTCCGAGGGTGTCTGTTGGGTTGGCATGGATCAAGACTGGGATTTGTTACTCTGTGTGACGGAGAGGTATCTCAGGGCCCACTCGGTAATACAACATCACAATGAGCCTTGCAAGCAATGTGACTAAAGTGTTAGCCACGAGATCTTGTATTACGGAACGAGTAAAGAGACTTGCCGGTAACGAGATTGAACTAGGTATAGTGATACCGACGATCGAATCTCGGGCAAGTAACATACCGAAGAACAAAGGGAACAGCATACGGGATTAACTGAATCCTTGACATAGAGGTTCGACCGATAAAGATCTTCGTAGAATATGTAGGAGCCAATATGGGCATCCAGGTCCCGCTATTGGTTATTGGCCGTAGAGGTGTCTCGGTCATGTCTACATAGTTCTCGAACCCGCAGGGTCTACACACTTAACGTTTGGTGACGATTAGTATAATTGAGTTATTATGTTGGTGACCGAAAGTTGTTCGGAGTCCCGGATAAGATCCCGGACATGACGAGGATCTCCGGAAGAGTCCGGAGGTAAAGATTGATATATGTGATAATAGTGTTTCGATCTCCGGAAGAGTTCCAGAGTTCACCGGAATGGGTTCCGGATGTTTACCGAAGTGTTCGGGTGCAGCAACACTTTATATGGGCCAAAGGGATAAAGCCCACGAGGTATTGGAAAGCGCAAAAGTAGTTTTGCTGCCGCGTAAGCGGTACTACCGCTTGTGTGAAGCGGTACTACCGCCCGAGCGGTACTACCGCTTGTGTGAAGCGGTACTACCGCCCAAGCGGTACTACCGCTTGTGTGAAGCGGTACTACCGCTTGTGTGCGGCTGTGCACGGTTCGGCAGGGATCCGAGTTGGACTCTTTCCCTGCGGGCCAAACCGACCTTGTGCGGGCAAAACCGACCCGGAGGAGGCTTTTACTCCAAGTTTAGACCCCAAGGCTCAACATATAAATAGAGGGGCAGTGCTAGCACACGGGACACATCAGGATTTCCCAAGCCGTGTGCCGGCAACCCTAGCCCTCTAGTTCCTCCGTCATAATCTCCGTAGTGCTTGGCGAAGCCCTGCAGAGATCGTTCCTCACCATCATCACCACGCCGTCGTGCTGCTGGAACTCAACCACTACTTCACCATCGCTCGCTGGATCGAGGAGGTGAAGGCGTCATCAAGCCGTACGTGTGTTGAACGCGGAGGTGCCGTCCGTTCGGCACTAGATCGGAAGGATCGTGATTGGATCGCGGGACGCTCGGCGATTTGGATCGCGAAGACGTTCGACTACATCAACCGCGTTTATTAACGCTTCCGCTTAGCGATCTACAAGGGTATGTAGATTCACTCTCCCTCTCGTAGATGCTCATCACCATGGATAGATCTTATGTGTGCGTAGGAAAATTTTTGTTTCCCATGCAACGTTCCCCAACAATATGAAGCTATAATAATCATGCATAAAAGAGTTCAGAGAAGACTCAAATAATATTCATGGATAATCTGATCATAAACTCACAATTCATCGGATCCCAACAAACACACCGCAAAAAGTGATTACATTGGATAGAGCTCCAAGAACATCGAGGAGAACATTGTATTGAAGATCAAAAAGAGAGAAGAAGCCATCTTGCTACTAACTATGGACCCGAAGGTCTGTGATAAACTACTCACGCATCATCGGAAGGGCAGTAAGGATGATGTAGAGCCCCTCCGTGATCAATTCCCCCTCCGGCGGAGTACCGGAGAAGGCCTCCAGATGGGATCTCTCGAGAACAGAAGCTTGCGGCGGCAGAAAAAGTATTTCGTGGACTCCTCTGTTGGTTTCCCGATTTTAGAGAATTTATAGAGGTGGAATTAGGTCAAACGGAGCTATGTGGGCCCCACAAGCCACCAGGGCGCGCCCCCCCTGGGGCGCGCCATGGTGCCTCGTGGGCCACTGCTTCATCTTCTGGCCCTCTCCCGAAGCTTCCAGTAATTGTTATGTCCAGAAAAAATCTCCAAAAAGTTTAGTGGCATTTGGACTTCGTTTGGTACTCATATTCTGGAAAACCAAAAATAGGCAAAAAAACAGCAAGTGGCACTAGGCACTAAGTTAATAGGTTAGTCCCAAAAAATGATATATAATTGATGTAAATGTATATAAAAACATCCAAGATCGATAATATAATAGCATGGAAAAATCAAAAATTATAGATACGTTGGAGATGTATCAGCATCCCCAAGCTTAATTCCTGCTCGTCCTTGAGTAGGTAAATGATAAAAACAGAATTTTTGATGTGGAATGCTACCTATCTTATTCATCATATATTCGTTTCTTTATAGCATGGACATTTGGACTTGAATGATTCAAAGCAATAGTCTATAGTTTGGCATGAAGATATAAATACTCAAGCATGCTAACAAGCAACCATGTCTTTCAAAATATCAACGCTAAAGAAAGTTATCCCTAGGCCATTATGCTCAATCATTGATACATTCATGAAACACACTCAATATTAGCTACACACAATGCACAAGTATGACAATAGTGCTCTCTAGTTGGTGCTTTGTAAGAGAAGATGGAGACTCAAAATAAAATAAAAAATTGCATAAAAGTAAATAGATAGGCCCTTCGCAGAGGGAAGCAGAGATTAGCAAATGTGCCAGAGCTCAAAGCTTAAATTTGAGAGATAAAATTGTTTTTGAGAGGCATGCTTTTTCTGTCAACGAAAACGACAGAGAATTCCCAATATTTTCCATGCTAGACACATCATAGGCGGTTCCCAAACAGAAAGTAAAGTTTATTTCCTTTGCACCATTCTTTCACAATCCATGGCTAGCCGTATCCACGGGTGCCCTCCATACCAACACTTTCCAAGGAATTTTGTTGTTATTAATTTTTGATTCATTGTGGGACTGGGCATCCCTATTACCAGCCATTCTCTCGTGCAATGACAAGTGAATAAACACTCATCGTGAGAATAATACACCTAGCATGGAAAATATTGGCCACCCCTTGCCGCTTCATGAGTGGTACGGGCACACAAAACGGAAAATTATTTTGAAAATTAGAGTTGGCGCACACAAATTTATTTGGAACGGCATGGAAATTCCGCATATAGGTAGATATGGTGGACTCATTTGGCACAACTTGGGTTTAAGGAGTTTGGATGCACAAGCAGTATTCCTGCTTAGTACAAATGAAGGCTAGCAAATAGATTGAGAAGCAACCAACCAAAAAGGAAAAACGGTCATAAACATGCATTGAACATAACTAACACCGAATAATGTAGCATAAGTAGGATATAATTTCGTTGCATAACTATTGACTTAATGTGCATGCATAGGGAATCACAAACCTTAACACTAATTTTCTTACTAAATCACAATTACTCACTAACATGACTCACATATCATCATCTCCATATCGCAAAACTATTGCAAGGAATCACACTTATCATATCCAATGATCTATGTGAAAGATTTTATTATATCCCTCTTGAATATTCATCACTTTGGGACCAAATTCATATCTTGTGCAAATTACCATTACAATTGTCAACTCTCAAAAAGATATAACTGAAGCATGAGGGTGCATATATTTCTTCAAAATTTTAGTCTTATCAACTCTCAAAATAATATAAGTGAAGCATGAGAGTTCAAATATTTCTTCAAAATATAGCCACCGCCGTGCTCAAAAAGATTTAAGTGAAGCACTAGAGCAATTGCCTAGGTCAAAAAATTTAAGTGAAGCACATAGAGTATTCTAACAAATTATGATGAACGTGTGGCTCTCTCAAATAGGTGTGTCCAGCAAAGATGATTGTGACAAACTAAAAAGCAAACAAAGCAAAGACTCATATAATACACGACGCTCCAAGCAAAACACATATCATGTGACGAATAAAAATATAGCTCCAAGTAAAATTACCGATGGTTGGTAGAAGAAAGAGGGGATGCCTTCCGGGGCATCCCCAAGCTTAGACGCTTGAGTATTCCTTGAATATTACCTTGTGGTGCCTTGGGCATCCCCAAGCTTAGGCTCTTGCTACTCCTTATTCCTTCATCCATCGTGATCTCACCCAAAACTTGAAAACTTCAATCACACAAAACTCAACAAAACCTTCGTGAGATCCGTTACTATAACAAAACAAATCACTACTTTAAGTACTGTTGCAAACTCATTCATATTTAATTTTTGCATTATACCTACTGTATTCTAACTTCTCCATGGCTTATACCCCCCGATACAATCCATAGTTTCATCAAAACAAGCAAATAGTGCATCAAAAACAGAATCTGTCAAAAACAGAACAGTCTGTAGAGATCTATTTAAAATACATACTTCTGTAACTCCAAAAATTCTTAAAAATGAGGACAACGTGGGTAATTCATATACCAATACTGTGTAAAAATTTCAGATTTTTCTGACACTCCAGTACAGAACTAAAATTTCAGCACTGGACGCAAAACTTTCTGTTTTCCAAACAGCATCAATTATACTGTCTTCCAAATCATCCCAAAGGCTTTACTTGGCACAAACACTAATTAAAAACACAAAAACACAATCATAACAGTAGCATAATTGTGAAAACACACAATAACAGAAACAAAAAGTAAAAATTTATTTTATTCATTGGGTTGCCTCCCAACAAGCGCTATTGTTTTATGCCCCTAGCTAGGCATAATGCATAGTTTCAAGTATTGTCATCTTTGGTTTCCAACTCCTCAATCACACATCCATTTTTTCTAATAGATTTAACATAGGTGTTTCTCATCATCATACTTCTAGGCACAAAATCAAGAATTTTACTTTTGTGAATAGGTTCCTTAATTATATCAATGAAATTGGGGTGCACGCTAATCATTTTAAGATCCTCATTTCCCTTACTAGAAGTAGCACCATTGGTTTTAGGAACATACATGAACTTGCAATTTTTATTGGGAGGAGTTCTATCAATATTGTTAACGGAGGAAAAAGCCGACCCCAAATTATTAATAATTTCTTCTATCTTATCGATTCTAGCGGGGCTTTGTTCTATTCTTTCATTAACTACCGGTTCCTTCTCTTTTAAGGTTTTCAATGCGATTCCTACCTTAGAACCAAATTGAGTGATATGATTATGAATTTTTTTATCTAAATTCTCAAGATGTTCAATAGTAGACATTTTACTTTCAATAGCCTCTAACCTTTGCATAACATGTTCCAAAGTCAAAGTTGTTTCATTAACAGTGATAGGTGGAGATCCCACTAAATTTCCCCTAGCATTGAAAGCATCCATAGAGGGACACATCAAGAAATTTCCTCCGGTAATAGTATCAAGCACGAATATATACCAAGCAGTAATACCCACATAAAAATTACAAAGAAGGATTGTGGTGGATTGCTTACGAGTTGATCTATTATGAGCATCACAAATCCTATACCAAGCATCTTTTAGATTCTCTCCTCCCCTTTGTTTAAAATTAAGTACTTCATTTTCAGGGGTAATAGTAACGAGCGAAGAACTAGCCATAATGATAAGACGAGCAAACAAGAAAAGGCAAATGGAAAATATTTTTGTATTTTTGTAAAAAACCTTTTTAGAAGTGGGGGAGATGAAAACGAGAGGCAAAGGCAAATAAAATAAATGCAAGGAGATGAAAGTTTTATGCATAAGTACTTGATAGATGTTGATGATGTCTCCCCGGCAACGGCGCCAGAAATTCTTCCTCTTACTTGTGAGCTGCGTTGGTAATTCCCTAAAGAGGAAGGGAGATGCAGTACAGTAGAGATAAGTATTTCCCTCAGTTATGAAACCAAGGTTATCAATCCAGTAGGAGAATCACGCAACACCTCGTTAGCAGTACCTGCACACAAAACAACAAATCCTTGCACCCAACGCAAACAAGGGGTTGTCAATCCCTCGGCGGTTAATTGCAAGATTAAATTGTATGGTGATAGATAAATAGATTGAACTAAAATATAAAATAAAATAAATAAAGTAAAAGTGCAGCAAGGTATTTTTAGGGTTTTTAATATATGATTTAGATAGAGACGGGGGCCATAGTTTTCACTAGAGGCTTCTCTCATAAAAATAGCATACGGTGGGTGAACAAATTACTGTTGGGCAATTGATAGAAAAGCAAATAATCATGACGATATCCAAGGCAAAGATCATGTATATAGGCATCACTTCTGAGACAAGTAGACCGATGCTACTTGTGAGCTGCGTTGGTAATTCCCTGAAGAGGAAGGGAGATGCAGTACAGTACAGATAAGTATTTCCCTCAGTTATGAAACCAAGGTTATCAATCTAGTAGGAGAATCACGCAACACCTCATTAGCAACACCTGCACACAAAACAACAAATCCTTGCACCCAACGCAAACAAGGGGTTGTTAATCCCTCGGCGGTAAGTTGCAAGATTAAATTGTATGTGATAGATAGATAGATTGAAACAAAAATACAAAATAAAATAAATAAAGAAAAAGTGCAGCAAGGTATTTTAGGGTTTTTAATATATGATTTAGATAGACCCCGGGGCCATAGTTTTCACTAGAGGCTTCTCTCAAGAAAATAGAATACGGTGGGTAAACAAATTACTGTTGGGCAATTGATAGAAAAGCAAATTATCATGACGGTATCCAAGGCAATGATCATGTATATAGGCATCACGTCCGAGACAAGTAGACCGACTCCTGCCTGCATCTACTACTATTACTCCACACATCGACCGCTATCCAGCATGCATCTAGTGTATTAAGTTCATGAAGAACGGAGTAACGCCTTAAGCAAGATGACATGATGTAGACAAAGTAAACTCATGCATGAATAAACCCCATCTTTTTACCCTTAATAGCAAAGATACATACGTGTCATGTCCCTTTCTGTCACTGGGATTGAGCACCGCAAGATCGAACCCATTACAAAGCACCTCTTCCCATGGCAAGATAAATCAATCTAGTTGGCTAAGCCAAATCAATAGATCGGAGAAGAAATACGAAGCTATAATAATCATGCATAAAGAGATCAGAGAAGACTCAAATAATATTCATGGATAATCCGATCATAAACTCACAATTCATCGGATCCCAACAAACACACCGCAAAAAGTGATTAGATCGGATAGAACTCCAAGAACATCGAGGATAACATTGTATTGAAGATCAAAAATAGAGAAGAAGCCATCTAGCTACTAACTATGGACCCGAAGGTCTGTGGTAAACTACTCACGCATCATCGGAAGGGCAGCAAGGTTGATGTAGAGCCCCTCTGTGATTGATTCCCCCTCGGCGGAGTACCGGAAAAGGCCTCCAGATGGGATCTCTCGAGAACAGAAGCTTGCGGCGGCGGAAAAAGTATTTCGTGGACTCCTCTGTTGGTTTCTCGATTTTTGGGAATTTATAGTGGTGGAATTAGGTCAAAAGAGGCAGAGGTGGGCCCACGTGGCACCAGGGCGCGCCTGCCCCCCCAGGCGCGCCCTGGTGGCTCGTGGCCACCTCCTGGGGCTTCTGGCCTTCTCCAGAAGCTTCTAGTGTTGGTTATGTCCAGAAAAAAAATCTCCTCAAAGTTTCGTGGCATTTGGACTTCGTTTGATATGGATATTCTGTAAAACCAAAAACAGGCAGAAAACAGCAACTGGCACTGGGCACTAAGTTAATAGGTTAGTCCCAAAAAATGATATATAATTGCTGTAAATGTATATAAAAACATCCAAGATTGATAATATAACAGTATGGAACAATCAAAAATTATAGATACGTTGGAGACGTATCAGCATCCCCAAGCTTAATTCCTGCTCGTCCCTCGAGTAGGTAAATGATAAAAACATAATTTTTGATGTGGAATGCTGCCTATCATATTCATCATATATTCTTTTCTTTTATAGCATGGACATTTGGACTTGAATGATTCAAAGCAATAGCCTATAATTTGACATGAAGATATAAATACTCAAGCATGCTAACAAGCAACCATGTCTTTCAAAATATCAACGCTAAAGAAAGTTATCCCTAGCCTATTATGCTCAATCATTGATCCATTCATGAAACACACTCAAATATTAGCTACACACAATGCACAAGTATGACAATAGTGCTCTCTAGTTGGTGCTTTGTAAGAGAAGATGGAGACTCAAAATAAAAATAAAAATTGCATAAAGTAAATAGATAGGCCCTTCGCAGAGGGAAACAGAGATTTGCAAATGTGTCAGAGCTCAAAGCTTAAATTAGAGAGAAAAATATATTTTGAGAGGCATGCTTTTCCTGTCAACGAAAACGACCGAGAATTCCCAATATCTTCCATGCTAGACACATCATAGGCGGTTCCCAAACAGAAAGTAAAGTTTAGTTCCTTTCCACCATTCTTTCACAATCCATGGCTAGGCGTATCCACGGGTGCCCTCCATACCAACACTTTCCACGGAACTTTGTTGTTATTAATTTTGATTTCATTGTGGGACTGGGCATCCCTATTACCAGCCACTCTCTCATGCAATGACAAGTGAATAAACACTCATCGTGAGAATAACACACCTAGCATGGAAAATATTGGCCACCCCCTGCCGCTTCATGAGCGGTACGGGCACACAAAACGGAAAAAATATTTGAAAATTAGATTTGGCACACGCAAATTTACTTGGAACGGCATGGAAATACCGCATATAGGTAGATAAAGTGGACTCATTTGGCACAACTTGGGTTTAAGGAGTTTGGATGCACAACAGTATTTCCGCTTAGTACAAATGAAGGCTAGCAAATAGATTGAGAAGCAACCAAGCAAAAAGCGAAAATGGTCATAAACATGCATTGAACATAATTAACACCGAATAATGCACCATAAGTAGGATATAATTTCGTTGCATAACTATTGACATAATGTGCATGCATAGGGAATCACAAACCTTAACACCAATATTCTTACTTAATCACAATTACTCACTAACATGACTCACATATCATCATCTCCATATCGCAAAACTATTGCAAGGAATCACACTTATCATATCCAATGATCTATATGAAAGTTTTTATTATATCCCTCTTGAATATTCATCACTTTGGGACCAAATTCATATCTTGTGCAAATTACCGTTACTATTATCAACTCTCAAAAAGATATAAGTGAAGCATGAGAGTGCAAATATTTTTTCAAAATTTTAATCTTATCAACTCTCAAAAAGATATAAGTGAAGCATGAGAGTGCAAATATTTCTTCAAAATATAGCCACCGCTGATGTCTACTACACAACTTATTCTTGTAGACTCGTGTTGGGCCTCCAAGCGCCGAGTTTTGTAGGACAGTAGCAATTTTCCCTCAAGTGGATGACCTAAGGTTTATCTATCCGTGGGAGGCGTAGGTTGAAGATGGTATCTCTGAAACAACCCCGCAACCAAATACAAGAAATCTCTTATGTCCCCAACACACCCAATACAATGGTAAATTGTATAGGTGCACTAGTTCGGTGAAGAGATGGTGATAAAAGTGTAGTATGGATAGTAGAAATATGTTTTTATAATCTGAATAAATAAAAACAGCAAGGTAGCAAACGATAAAAGTGAGCACAAACGGTATTGCAATGCTTAAAAACAAGGCCTAGGGTTCATACTTTTGCTAGTGCAATCTCTCAACAATGCTAATATAATTGGATCATATAACCATCCCTCAACATGCAATAAAGAATCACTCCCAAGTTCCTATTAGCGGAGAACATAAGATAGAAATTGTTTGTAGGGTACGAAACCACCTCAAAGTTATTCTTTCCGATCGATCTATTGAGCTATTCCTATAAGTGTCACAAACAGCCCTAGAGTTCGTACTAAAATAACACCATATGATACACATCAACCAACTCTAATGTCACCTAGATACTCCAATGTCACCACAAGTATCCGTGAGTTGATTATACGATATGCATCAAACAACTTCATAATCATAATATTCAATCCACACAAAGAACTCCAAGGAGCACCCCAAAGTTTCTATCGGAGAAAAGATAATGAAAACGTGCATCAACCCATATGCATAGATTACCCCAATGTCACCTCGGGAATCCGCGAGTTGAGTGCCAAAACATATATCAAGTGAATCAATATAATACCCCATTGTCACCACGGGTATTCATATGAAAGACATACATCAAGTGTTCTCAAATCTGAAATATTCAATCCGACAATAACGAAACCTCAAAGGGAAAAGATTCAATTTATCAGAACAAGGATAGAGAGGGAGGAAACACCATATGATCCAACTATATTAACAAAGCTCGCGATACATCAAGATCATGCCAAATCAAGAACGCGCGCGAGAGAGAGAGATAAAACACATAGCTACTGGTACAAACCCTCAGCCCCGAGGGTGAACTACTCCCTCCTCGTCATGGAGACCGCCGGGATGATGAAGATGGCCTCCGGTGATGATTCCCCCCTTCGGCAGGGTGCCAGAAAAGGGCTGTAGATGAGATCGTGGAGGTACAGAGGCTTGCGGCGGCGGAATCGAAGTTCTAGGGTTATTTCTGGGGGTTTCTCTATTTATAGGATTTTTCAGCGTTGGAATTAGGTCAGACGGAGCCATGTGGGCCCCACGAGGTACCAGGGCGCGCCTGGGGGGTGGGGGGTGGCACGCCCTGGTGCCTCGTGGGCACTGGGTGGCCCCCCTCCAGTGGGTCTTGGTTCCAGTATTTTTAATTTATTCCATAAAAAATCTCCAAAAAGTTTCATCCAATTCCAAGAACTTTTATTTCTACACAAAAAACAACACCATGTCAATTCTGCTGAAAACAGCGTTAGTCCGGGTTAGTTCTAATCAAATCATACCAAAACCATATAAAATTGTTATAAACATGGCATGAATACTTCATAAATTATAGATACGTTGGAGACATATCAGCATCCCCAAGCTTAATTCCTGCTCGTCCTCAAGTAGGTAAATGATAAAAGAAATAATTTATGAAGTGTGAATGCTAGCATAATGCATAAGTTTGATCAATAATAATTTCAATCAATTTTTCTAGCATCAATATATATCATAATCAGTAGCACATCTCATAAAACTTCTCATGATCAAGTAGCAAGCTATTCACATGTTTAAAGTACAGGCCATAAACTTTCTTGAAAACTAACAAACTATGTTCTCAGTCATCAAACAATTGCAATTCATCTTATTTTTAGGAAGGGTCTATGTAAGAGCTTTGATCTAGCAAATTCCACATACTCAACCATCTTTTAGTCTTCCATGATTGCTGACACTCAAAGCATATTTTTAGAACAAACCGTTTCAGTCAAACATATAGGAAGATAGGGGCTTAATGTTTCGCCTCCCAACTTATTTATCTCGGGGATAATGTCAACAATAATAACTCATGATCACCTATATTCAACTGGATATATGTGCCTGGATCTTTCCCTACCACATAATGCTTGCCAACTAAAGAATAAATAGAGCGGAATAGGGATGGACATTAATGACTCTTGCATAAAAGTAAATACAGAAAAGTAAATGCATAAAAGTAAAAGATAGGCCCTTCGCAGAGGGAAGCATAGGTTGTCATGCGCTTTTTGTTGTTGTATGCACAAGCCCTTAATGCAAAGGAACGTCACGTTATATTGCCCCTTGTGATAGCAACCTTTATTATGCAGTCTGTCGCTTTTATTTCTTTACCATCACAAGTTCGTACAACGCTTATTTTCCCTTGCAATAAAAGATCATACATATTTTAGGAGCAATTTTTATTGCTTTTTGCACCGATGACAACTTACTTGAAGGATCTTATTCAATCCATAGGTAGATATAGTGGACTCTCATGGCAAGAAACTGGGTTTAAGGGTTTTTGGATGCACAAGTAGTATCTCTACTTAGTACGAATTTTTGGCTAGCAAAAGATCCTAAGCAAGCACCACATGTTAGAGGATCCATGACAATATAACTTCTATGTGAATATAAACAAACATAACTCATTACGTTGTCTTCCTTGTCCAACGTCAACTACTTGATCAAGCTTGAAAATAATTAATGGGGGCTCACAATCATAGAAGATGTCCAAGATAGTATATTTATATGTGAAATTTCTCTTCCTTCAAAATTCTTTCATGAATTGTTCAAGTGACCAATGCTATGTTTGTTAACTTTCAATAAATTTTACCACTTATACTTCTTGTATGTGAAGTCACTACTCCCCATGGGACAAGCATATGAAGCATATAAAATTTCAACTTTATGATATTCAATTCTTTCACAATTTACTCATAGGATATAAGTGAAGCACAAGAGTAAATGACAAACTACTCCAAAAAGATATAAGTGAAGATCAAATGAGTAGTTAAGTAAATAGGTAGCTATGTGAGGAATCTCTCTCATTTAAAAAATTTCAGATCTTAAGTATTTTATTCAAACAGCAAAGAAAACAAAATAAAATGACATTCCAAGGATATCACATATCATGTGAAGAAGCAAAAACTTAGGCTCAACCAAAACTGACCGATAGTTGTTGATGAAGAATGGTGGGATGCCTACCGGGGCATCCCCAAGCTTAGATGGTTGAGACTTCTTGAGATATTAATTTGGGATGCCTTGGGCATCCCCAAGCTTGAGCTCTTGTGTCTCCTTAATTCCTCTCATATCATGGCTTCCCTAAATCTTAAAAACTTCATCCACACAAAACTCAACAAGAACTCGTGAGATAAGTTAGTATAAATCAACTCAAAACCTTAACATTCTCTACTGTAGCAAATCACAAAAATTATAATTAAACATTGCATACTAAATGCCTCTTCATATTTAATACTCCTATCCTCAAATAGAAACATTAAACATGCAAACATATGCAACCAATGCAACTATAACAGCAATCTGCCAAAACAGAACAGTCTGTAAAGGGTGAATAAGAATCCATACTTACCTAACTCCAAAAATTCTGAAAAATACCACGTGACAGATAACTCATGCATTCTTTCTGTGTAAAAATTTCAGATTTTTATCATGTTCTGACTATTCAGGAATATTCTGGACATAACAGAAAACTTTCTGTTTTCAAACAGCAACACATGAACTTGCAAACTGAGCATGGTAAAGGCTATAATTGGCATTTTATTGAACTAAAAGATACAAAACATGATTATTGATAACAGAAAGCAAATATCAACAGAAGAAAATGACGCTCCAAGCAAAACTCATATTATGTGACGAATAAAAATATAGCTCCGAGTGAGGTTACCGATAGTGTTGAAGACGAAAGAGGGGATGCCTTCCGGGGCATCCCCAAGCTTAGACGCTTGAGTCTTCCTTGAATATTACCTTGGGGTGCCTTGGGAATCCCCAAGCTTATGGTATTTCTACTCCTTATTCTCCTCATATCGATATCTCACCCCATACTTGAAAACTTCAATCACACAAAACTTAACGGAACTTCGTGAGATAGGTTAGTATGATAAAAATAAATCATCCACTTTAATACTATCAAGACAAGATTCATAATTTTTATCACATAATTCCTACTTTATTCTATCATTTCCACAATTTATATTACTCAATATAAGATATGGAAACACTAAAACAAGCAAACTATGCATCGAAAACAGAATCTGTCAAAAACAGAACAACATGTAGTGAGCGATTTAAAAACCATACTTATGTAACTCCAAAAATTCTGAAAAATTAGGACAACGTAAACAATTTGTAACCCAATACTGTGTAAAAATTCAGAATTTTTTCACGCCCCAGTACAGAATAGAAATTCCAGCACTGGACGCAAAAGTTTCTGTTTTTGCACAGAATCAAATCAACAAGCATCCACACTATCCCAAAGGCTTTACTTGGCACATTATTGAAAGAAAACATATAAAACATGATTAATACAGTGGCTTAATCATGTGAACACACAAAAACAGTAGGTATAAATATTGGGTTGTCTCCCAACAAGCGCTTTTCTTTAATGCCTTTTTAGCTAGGCATGATGATTTCAATGATGCTCACATAAAACTAAAGAATTGAAACACAAAGAGAGCATCATGAAGCATATGACTAGCACATTTAAGCCTAACATACTTCCTATGCATAGGGATTTTGTGAGCAAATAGTTTTTGGGGGCAAGAATCAACTAGCATAGGAAGGCAAAACAAGCATGACTTCAAAACTTTCAACACATAGAGAGGAAACTTGATATTATTGCAACACCTACAAGCATATGATCCTCTTCTCATAATAATTTTCAGTGGCATCATGAATGAATTCAACAATATAGCTATCACATAAAGCATTCTTTTCATGATCCACAAGCATAAAAGTTTTGTTACTCTCCACATAAGCAAATTTATTCTCATCAATAGTAGTGGGAGCAAACTCAACAAAATAACTATCATGAGATACTTGATTGGCATAATCCAATTGAAAAGTAAAATCATGATGACAAGTTTCATAGTTATCATTATTCTTTATAGCATACATGTCATCACAATAATCATCATATATAGCAACTTTGTTGTCATAATCAATTGAAACCTCTTCCAAAATAGTGGAATCATCATTAAATAAAGTTGTGACCTCTCCAAATCCATTTTTATCAATATAATCATCATAAATAGGAGGCATGTTACCATCATAATAAATTTTCTCATCAAAACTTGGGGGACTAAAAATATCATCTTCATCAAACATAGCATCCCCAAGCTTGTAGCATTGAATATCATTAGCATCATGGGTATTAAAAGAATTCATACTAACAACATTGCAATCATGCTCATCATTCAAAGATTTTATGCCAAGCATTTTATTGAATTCTTCTTCTATCAATTGAGCACAATTTTCTGATACATCATTTTCACGAAAGACATGATAAAGACGAAGAATATGAGGCAACCTCAATTCCATTTTTTTAGTTTTCTTTTATAAGCCAAACTAGTGATAAAACAGGAAACTAAAAGATTCAATTGCAAGATCTAAAGATATACCTTCAAGCACTCACCTCCCCGGCAACGGCACTAGAAAAGAGCTTGATGTCTACTACACAACTTATTCTTGTAGACTCGTGTTGGGCCTCCAAGCGCAGAGTTTTGTAGGACAGTAGCAATTTTCCCTCAAGTGGATGACCTAAGGTTTATCAATCCGTGGGAGATACCTGTAGTGCACCTTTATAATCACCCAGTAACGTTGTGACGTTTGATACACCCAAAGTATTCCTACGGTATCCGGGAGTTGCATGATCTCATGGTCAGAGGAACGTGTATTTGACATAGTGAAAGCAATAGCAATAAACTGAACGATCATTTGCTATGCTAACGGTTGGGCCATGTCCATCACATCATTCTCCTAATGATGTGATCCCGTTATCAAATGACAACTCATGTCCATGGTCAGGAAACCTTGACCATCTTTTGATCAACGAGCTAGTCTAGTAGAGGCATACTAGGGACATAGTATTTGTCTATTATCCACACATGTATTTAGTTTCCGGTCAATACAATTCTAGCATGAATAATAAACTATTATCATGAACGGGGAAATATGATAATAACTAATTTATTATTGCCTCTAGGGCATATTTCCAACAGTCTCCCACTTGCACTAGAGTCAATAATCTAGATTACATCTCCATGTAATTAACACTTAATCAGTTCTAAAGCTGATCATGTTTTGCTTGTGAGAGAGGTTTTAGTCAACGGGTCTGCAATATTCAGATCCGTGTGTTCTTGGCAAATCTCTATGTTATATGTAGATGCTGCTACCACACTCTGTTTGGAGCTACTCCAAAAGATTTCCCCACTATACTTATCTGGTCTGAGACTCATAGTCTTTCGGATCAGTGTTTAAAGCTTGCATCGACGTAACCCCTTACGACAAACTCTTTATCATCTCTATTCCTGAGAAATTCTTCCTTAGTCATCTTAAGGATAATTTGACCGCTGTCCAGTGATCTACTCCTGGATCACTTTGGTACCTCTTTTGCCAGACACATGGCAAGGCACACAGCTTGGCATACTTTATAGAACCTACGGCCGAGGCATAGGGGATAACCTTCATCCATTCTATTTATTTTTGCCGTGGTCGAGATTTGAGTCTTACTCAACTTCACACCTTTCACCACAGTCAAGAACTCCTTCTTTGACTGATCCATTTTGAACTTCTTCAAAATCTTGTCAAGGTATATGTTTTGTGAAAGTCATATGAGGCGTCTCAATCTATCTCTATAGATTTTGATGCCTAACATGTAAACAACCTTTACCTAGATCTTCAAGTCTTACTCCACTTCACACCAGCCAAGAACTTATTTCTTTTGACTTGATCCATTTTGAACTTCTTCAAAATCTCATCAAGGTGTGTGAAAATCTTTTATCAGGTGTCTTGATCTATCTCTATAGATCTCGATGCCCAAACCGTGGATAACTCAAAAACAGGTTTTTATTGAAAAACTCCTTTCAATTAATTCTTTATGCTTTCCAGAAATTCTACATCATTTCCAATCACATATACTTATTAGAAATGTTATAGAGCTCCCACTCACTTTGTTGTAAATACAAGTTTCTCCATAAACTTGCATAAACCCAAACGCTTTGATCACTTCATCAAAGCGAGTATTCCAGCTCCGAGATGCTTGCACCGGTCCATAGATGGATCGCTGGAGCTTGCATACTTTGTTAGCACCTTTAGGATCGAAAAAACCTTCCGGTTGCATCATATACAATTCTTCCTTAAGGAATCCATTAAGGAATGCCGTTTTGACGTCCATTTGCCAGATTTCATAATCATAAAATGCGGCAATTTCTAACATAATTCTGACAAACTTTAGCATCGCTACGGGTGAGAAAGTCTCATCGTAGTCAACTCCTTGAACTTGTCGATAACCTTTAGCAACAAGTCATGCTTTATAGACGGTGACATTACCATCAGCGTCCGTCTTCTTCTTAAAGATCCATTTATTTTTAATAGCTCGCCGTTCATCAGGCAAGTCTACCAAAGTCCACACTTTGTTCTCATACATGGATCTAATCTCGGATTTCATGGCCTCAAGCCATTTGTCGGAATCCGGGCTCGCCATCGTTTCTTCATAGTTCGTAGGTTCACCGTTGTCTAACAACATGACCTCCAAGACAGGATTGCCGTACCAATCTGGTGCGAAGCGTGTCCTGGTTGACCTACGAGGTTCTGTAGCAACTTGATCCATGATCATCATCATCTACTTCCTCTCTGGTCTGTGTCGGTGTCACAGAAATTTCTTTCTGTGGCGTACTACTATCCAGAGGAGGTACAATTACCTCATCAAGTTCTACTTTCCTCCCACTCACTTCTTTCGAGAGAAACTCCTTCTCTAGAAAGGATCCATTCTTAGCAACGAATACTTTGCCTTCGGATCTGTGGTAGAAGGTGTACCCAACGGTCTCCTTTGGGTATCCTATGAAGACGCACTTATCCGCTTTGGGTTCGAGCTTATCTGGCTGAAGCCTTTTGACATAAGCATTGCATCCCCAAACTTTCAGAAACGACAGCTTAGGTTTCTTGCCAAACCACAGTTCATACGGTGTCGTCTCAACGGATTTAGACGGTGCCCTATTTAAAGTGAATGCAGCTGTCATTAATGCATAACCCCAAAATGATAGTGGCAAATCATAGAACGCACCATATCTAATAGAGTATGATTACGACGTTCGGACACACCATTACGCTGTGGTGTTCCAGGTGGCATGAGCTGTGAAACAATTCCACATTGTCTTAAGTGATTGCCAAACTCGTAACTCAAATATTCTCCTCCATGATCAGATCGTAAGAACTTTTATTTTCTTGTTACGATGGTTCTCTACTTCACTCTGAAATTCTTTGAACTTTTCAAATGTTTCAGATTTATGCTTCATCAAGTAGACATAGCCATATCTACTCAAATCATCTGTGAACGTGAGAACATAACGATATCCACCGCGCGCCTCAACACTCATCGGACCGCATACATCGGTATGTATTATTTCCAATAAGTTGGTTGCTCGCTCCATTGTTCCGAAGAACGGAGTTTTAGTCATCTTGCCAATAAGGCACGGTTCACATGTCTCAAATGATTCATAATCAAGAGATTCCAAAAACCCATCTGTATGAAGTTTCTTCATGTGTTTAACACTGATATGACCTAAGCGGCAGTGCCACAAATATGTGGTACTATCATTATCTTTTGGCATTCGTGTTATGAACATGTGTATTACTACGATCAAGATTCAATAAACCTTTCATTTTAAGTGCATGATCATCAATGATATTATCCAAATAGAATAACAATTATTCTCTGAAATTGAATAACCGTCTTGCAATAAACACTATCAGATATAATGTTCATGCTTAACGCAAGCACCAAATACCAATTATTTAGGTTCATCACTAATCCTGAAGGTAGAGAGAGCGTGGCGATGGTGATCACATCAACCTTGGAGACACTTCCAATGCACATCGTCACCTCGTTCTTAGCTAGCCCTCGTTTATTTCGAAGCTCCATGTTTCAAGTTGCAAGCAACTGAACAAGTATCAAATACCCAGGTGCTCCTACGAGTACTAGTAAGGTACACATCAATAACATGTATATCAAATATCTTTGTTGACATTGCCAGTCTTATTATCTGCCAGTTACTTTGGGGAAGTTCCGCTCCCTGTGACATTTCCCTTTGCAATGGGAGCACTAAGTCTCGGGTTTGGTTCAGCCTTGGGTTTCTTCGCGTGAGCGGCAACTGTTTTACCGTTCTTCTTGAAGTTCCCTTTTCTTTCCCTTGCCCTTCTTGAAACTAGTGGTCTTATTAACCATCAACACTTGATGCTCCCTTTTTTGATTTCTACATCTGCAGATTGTAGCATCGCGAATAGCTTAAGGATCTTCTATCCCTTGCATGTTTATAGTTCATCACGAAGATCCAGTAGCTTAGTGAGAGTGACTGGAGAACTCTATCAATCACCACTTTATTCGGAAGTCTAACTCCCACTTCATTCAAGTGTTTGAAGTACTCAGACATTCTGAGTACATGCTCACTAACGGAGCTGTTCTCCTCCATCTTGTAGCTATAGAACTTGTCGAAGGTGTCATACCTCTCGACCCGGGTGTGAGCTTGAAAAACAAATTTTCAGCTCTTGGAACATCTCATATGCTCCGTGTTGCTCAAAACATATTTGGAGCTCCGGTTCTAAGCCGTAAAGTATGGCGCACTGAACTATCGAGTAGTCATCTTTTCTTGTCTGCCAGACGTTCATAACGTCCTCAGACGAAGCCGTAGGGGTATTTCACTGAGCGGTGCATTAAGGACATAAGCCTTCTGTGCAGCAGTGAGGACAATCCTCAGATCACGGACCTAGTCCGCATAGTTGCTTCCATCAACTTTCAACTTCGTTTTCTCTAGGAACATAATAAAAACAGGGGAACTACAGCGCGGTCTATTGATCTACAACATAAAATTGCAAAGATTATTTAGACTATGTTCATGATAATTGAAGTTCAATTAATCAAATTACTTAAGAACTCCCACTTAGATTAACATCCCTCAAGTTGTCTAAGTGTAACATGATCCACATCAACTAAACCACGTCCGATCATCACGTGAGGTGGATTAGTTATCAATGGTGAACATCTTTCATGTTGATCATATCTACTATATGACTCATGTTCGACCTTTCGGTCTCTTGTGTTCCGAGGCCATGTCTGTACATGCTAGGCTCGTCAAGTTTAACCCAAGTATTCTGCGTGTGTAAAACTGGCTTACACCCGTTGTATGCGAACGAAAGAATCCATCACACCCGATCATCACGTGGTGCTTAGAAGCGTCGAACCTTCGCAACGGTGCATACTAGGGGAGAACACTTATCTTGAAATTTAGTGAAGGGATCATCTTATAATGCTACCGTCGTCCTAAGCAAAATAAGATGCATAAAAGGATTAACATCACATGCAATTCAATATATGTGACATGATATGGCCATCAACGTCTTGTGCCTTTGATCTCCATCAGCAAAGCACCGTCATGATCTCCATTGTCACCGGGTTGACACCTTGATCTCCATCGTAGCGTCGTGACACCTTGATCTCCATCGCAGCGTCGTGGTCGTCTCGCCGGCTATTGCTACTACTACTGCTGCTAACTCATAGCGGTAAAGTAAAGCAACTACATAGCGTTGGCATTGCATACAATAAAGAGACAACCATAAGGCTCGTGCCGGTTGCCTGATAACTTTACAAAACATGATCATCTCATACAACAACTTATATCACATCATGTCTTGGCCATATCACATCACCAGCATACCCTGCAAAAACAAGTTAGACGTCCTCTACTTTGTTGTTGCAAGTTTTACGTGGCTGCTACGGGTTTGCAAGAACCGTTCTTACCTACGCAAAACCACAACGTGGTGTAGTGATTGCTTTTTGATCTTCTAAAAGAACCCTCTTCATTGAAACCGATTCAACTAAAGTGAGAGAGACAGACACCCGCCAGTCACCTTTATGCAACGAGTGCACGTAGCGGTGAAACCTGTCTCGCGTAAGCGTACGCGTAATGTCGGTCCGGGCCGCTTCATCTCACAATACCGCCGAATCAAGTATCAACTAGTAACGGCAAGCAATATGTATACACCCACGCCCACAACTCGTTTGTGTTCTACTCGTGCAAATCACATCTACGCATAGACCTGGCTCGGATGCCACTGTTGGGGAACGGAGCATGAATTTCAAAAATTTCCTACGCTCACGCAAGATCTATCCATGGAGATGCATCACTACGAGAGGGGAGAGTGTGTCTACGTACCCTCGTAGACCGTTAGCGGAAGCGTCTCACAACGCGGTTGATGTAGTCGAACAATCCTTCGAGCTCCACCGATCGAGTACCGAACGTACGGCACCTCCGAGTTCTACACACGTGCAGCTCAGTGACGATCCTCGCCTTCTTGATCCAGCAAGACGTCGAGAAAGTAGATGAGTTCCGTCAGCACGACGGCGTGGCGACGGTGACAGTGAAGTGATTCCGGCAGGGCTTCGTCTAAGCTCTCCGAAAATATGACCGAGGTGGAAAACGGAGATCGGGGCACCGCACACGGCTATAGGACAATTGTGTGTCTCCAAGGGGTGCCCCTTCTCCGTATATAAAGGAGGGAGGGGGGAGGAGGCAGCCAAGGGGCTGCGCACCAAGTGTGGGGAGTCCTACTAGGACTCCTTAGTCCTAGTAGGATTCCACCTCCCATACGGAGTAGGAAAGGGGGAAGGGAGAGGGAAAGGAAAGAGGGGGCTGCGCCCCCTCCCCTAGTCCAATTCGGTTTGGGCAAGGGGGGGCGCGTGCCTCCTCACGTGGCCTGCCTCTCCTTTTCCCGTATGGCCCAATAAGGCCCATTACTTCTCCCGGTGAATTCCCGTCACTCCCCGGTACTCCGAAAAATACCCGAATCACTTGGAACCTTTCCGACGTCCGAATATAGCCTTCCAATATATGAATCTTTACCTCTCGACCATTTCGAGACTCCTCGTCATGTCCGTGATCCCATCCGGGACTCCGAACAAACTTCGGCCACCAATCACATAACTCATATAATACTAAATCGTCATCGAACCTTAAGTGTGCGGACCCTACGGGTTCGGGAATGATGTAGACATGACCGAGACGACTCTCCGGTCAATAACCAACAGCGGAACCTGGATGCTCATATTGGTTCCTACATATTCCACGAAGATCTTTATCGGTGAACCTCATATGTCAACATACGTTGTTCCCTTTGTCTGGCGGTATGTTACTTGCCCGAGACTCGATCGTCGGTATCCAATACCTAGTTCAATCTCGTTACCGGCAAGTCTCTTTTACTCGTTCTGTAATACATCATCTTGCAACTAACTCTTTAGTCACGGTGCTTGCAAGGCTTCTGTGATGCTGTATTACCGAGAGGGCCCAGAGATACCTCTCCGATAGTCGGAGTGACAAATCCCAATCTCGATCCATGCCAACTCAGCAAACACTTTCGGAGATACCTGTAGTGCACCTTTATAATCACCCAGTAACGTTGTGACGTTTGATACACCCAAAGTATTCCTACGGTATCCGGGAGTTGCATGATCTCATGGTCAGAGGAACGTGTATTTGACATAGTGAAAGCAATAGCAATAAACTGAACGATCATTTGCTATGCTAACGGTTGGGTCATGTCCATCACATCATTCTCCTAATGATGTGATCCCGTTATCAAATGACAACTCATGTCCATGGTCAGGAAACCTTGACCATCTTTTGATCAACGAGCTAGTCTAGTAGAGGCATACTAGGGACATAGTATTTGTCTATTATCCACACATGTATTTAGTTTCCGGTCAATACAATTCTAGCATGAATAATAAACTATTATCATGAACGGGGAAATATGATAATAACTAATTTATTATTGCCTCTAGGGCATATTTCCAACAGTCTCCCACTTGCACTAGAGTCAATAATCTAGATTACATCTCCATGTAATTAACACTTAATCAGTTCTAAAGCTGATCATGTTTTGCTTGTGAGAGAGGTTTTAGTCAACGGGTCTGCAATATTCAGATCCGTGTGTTCTTGGCAAATCTCTATGTTATATGTAGATGCTGCTACCACACTCTGTTTGGAGCTACTCCAAAAGATTTCCCCACTATACTTATCCGGTCTGAGACTCATAGTCTTTCGGATCAGTGTTTAAAGCTTGCATCGACGTAACCCCTTACGACAAACTCTTTATCATCTCTATTCCTGAGAAATTCTTCCTTAGTCATCTTAAGGATAATTTGACCGTTGTCCAGTGATCTACTCCTGGATCACTTTGGTACCTCTTTTGCCAGACACATGGCAGGGCACACAGCTTGGCATACTTTATAGAACCTACGGCCGAGGCATAGGGGATAACCTTCATCCATTCTATTTATTTTTGCCGTGGTCGAGATTTGAGTCTTACTCAACTTCACACCTTTCACCACAGTCAAGAACTCCTTCTTTGACTGATCCATTTTGAACTTCTTCAAAATCTTGTCAAGGTATATGTTTTGTGAAAGTCATATGAGGCGTCTCAATCTATCTCTATAGATTTTGATGCCTAACATGTAAACAACCTTTACCTAGATCTTCAAGTCTTACTCCACTTCACACCAGCCAAGAACTTATTTCTTTTGACTTGATCCATTTTGAACTTCTTCAAAATCTCATCAAGGTGTGTGAAAATCTTTTATCAGGTGTCTTGATCTATCTCTATAGATCTCGATGCCCAAACCGTGGATAACTCAAAAACAGGTTTTTATTGAAAAACTCCTTTCAATTAATTCTTTATGCTTTCCAGAAATTCTACATCATTTCCAATCACATATACTTATTAGAAATGTTATAGAGCTCCCACTCACTTTGTTGTAAATACAAGTTTCTCCATAAACTTGCATAAACCCAAACGCTTTGATCACTTCATCAAAGCGAGTATTCCAGCTCCGAGATGCTTGCACCGGTCCATAGATGGATCGCTGGAGCTTGCATACTTTGTTAGCACCTTTAGGATCGACAAAACCTTCCGGTTGCATCATATACAATTCTTCCTTAAGGAATCCATTAAGGAATGCCGTTTTGACGTCCATTTGCCAGATTTCATAATCATAAAATGCGGCAATTGCTAACATAATTCTGACAAACTTTAGCATCGCTACGGGTGAGAAAGTCTCATCGTAGTCAACTCCTTGAACTTGTCGATAACCTTTAGCAACAAGTCGTGCTTTATAGACGGTGACATTACCATCAGCGTCCGTCTTCTTCTTAAAGATCCATTTATTTTTAATAGCTCGCCGTTCATCAGGCAAGTCTACCAAAGTCCACACTTTGTTCTCATACATGGATCTAATCTCGGATTTCATGGCCTCAAGCCATTTGTCGGAATCCGGGCTCGCCATCGTTTCTTCATAGTTCGTAGGTTCACCGTTGTCTAACAACATGACCTCCAAGACAGGATTGCCGTACCAATCTGGTGCGAAGCGTGTCCTGGTTGACCTACGAGGTTCTGTAGCAACTTGATCCGAAGCTTCATGATCATCATCATCTACTTCCTCTCTGGTCTGTGTCGGTGTCACAGAAATTTCTTTCTGTGGCGTACTACTATCCAGAGGAGGTACAATTACCTCATCAAGTTCTACTTTCCTCCCACTCACTTCTTTCGAGAGAAACTCCTTCTCTAGAAAGGATCCATTCTTAGCAACGAATACTTTGCCTTCGGATCTATGGTAGAAGGTGTACCCAACGGTCTCCTTTGGGTATCCTATGAAGACGCACTTATCCGCTTTGGGTTTGAGCTTATCTGGCTGAAGCCTTTTGACATAAGCATTGCATCCCCAAACTTTCAGAAACGACAGCTTAGGTTTCTTGCCAAACCACAGTTCATACGGTGTCGTCTCAACGGATTTAGACGGTGCCCTATTTAAAGTGAATGCAGCTGTCATTAATGCATAACCCCAAAATGATAGTGGCAAATCATAGAACGCACCATATCTAATAGAGTATGATTACGACGTTCGGACACACCATTACGCTGTGGTGTTCCAGGTGGCATGAGCTGTGAAACAATTCCACATTGTCTTAAGTGATTGCCAAACTCGTAACTCAAATATTCTCCTCCATGATCAGATCGTAAGAACTTTTATTTTCTTGTTACGATGGTTCTCTACTTCACTCTGAAATTCTTTGAACTTTTCAAATGTTTCAGATTTATGCTTCATCAAGTAGACATAGCCATATCTACTCAAATCATCTGTGAACGTGAGAACATAACGATATCCACCGCGCGCCTCAACACTCATCGGACCGCATACATCGGTATGTATTATTTCCAATAAGTTGGTTGCTCGCTCCATTGTTCCGAAGAACGGAGTTTTAGTCATCTTGCCAATAAGGCACGGTTCACATGTCTCAAATGATTCATAATCAAGAGATTCCAAAAAACCCATCTGTATGAAGTTTCTTCATGTGTTTAACACTGATATGACCTAAGCGGCAGTGCCACAAATATGTGGTACTATCATTATCTTTTGGCATTCGTGTTATGAACATGTGTATTACTACGATCAAGATTCAATAAACCTTTCATTTTAAGTGCATGATTATCAATGATATTATCCAAATAGAATAACAATTATTCTCTGAAATT
The DNA here is from genome assembly GCA_039707655.1 of Elymus sibiricus. NCBI lineage: Eukaryota > Viridiplantae > Streptophyta > Magnoliopsida > Poales > Poaceae > Elymus > Elymus sibiricus. The sequence goes on along the minus strand of CM077666.1, from coordinate 126,675,756 downwards.
GAATAACCGTCTTGCAATAAACACTATCAGATATAATGTTCATGCTTAACGCAAGCACCAAATACCAATTATTTAGGTTCATCACTAATCCTGAAGGTAGAGAGAGCGTGGCGATGGTGATCACATCAACCTTGGAGACACTTCCAATGCACATCGTCACCTCGTTCTTAGCTAGCCCTCCAAGAAGACACCCAAAAAGCACTTTCACTATTCACGGAAACATTTTTCCGCGACCGTTAAATCCGAAAATATTTCTGTGGGTCTTAGAATAATTCCAGTACCCACACAAATGATTTTGGATGCGTTCTGAAACAATTTCGGATTAGTGATTTTCATCTTCGAAAAGCAAACAAAGCGGTTCCGGCAGCTCCGGAACATTTCCTTTTTTTTCTCCGAAAAATCCCAGAAGTTCCCAGACCAATTCTGGCACCCTCCAAGAATTTCCAGGCGTGTGCCGAAACCAATTTGACTTAATGGTATACCCTGAAACAACTTTTCAGTTTTACCAAAACTATTCCGGTGCTCTCTCTCCGGAACTTTTCCGCTGTCTCCGAAACTTTTCCGTCGACTTTCTCTCAGAGTCCCTGTCTAGTATTCAGCAGATAGATGACCCTTAAGCGTGTGACCCTATAGGTTCGCTGAAGTATAGACATGACCCGAAACACTTTCTGATCAATGATCAACATCGGAGCCGTGGACACCCATATTGACCCCTATACCCACACGAATGAATATTCGAGTGAACCTCCAGTTGCCGTGTGCTATTCCTGTTGCTTCGCGATATGTTACAAAGACCCGAGGTGAGAATCATCGGCATCCCCGTGGATCAACACTTGTCCACAATGCCAGTTACCTCGTTACCGGTTTTGTTCTCTTTTCTCGTTTCCGTGTTCCAGCATCCCTGTGATCAAATCACACTTGTGTCTGGCCAGACGATGGTGGATACCGTAACACCGAGAGGGCCCAGAGATATCTCTCCATCGTCGGAGGAGCAAATCCCAATCTTGAGCTATCAAGTTACTTGACATACTTTTCCATGAACCCGTAAGCCGCCGTAATAGCCACCCATTTACGGATGATGTTTAACAAACCCCAAAGTTCATGAAGCAAGCATGAACAAACTCGACACTCTCATGGTCTAAGGAATTATGCAAACATTAACTATCTCTGTGTTATTAACCATTAACTTATGACGAATGAATCTCATAGCATAACATCAATCGGGTCGATTCAACACAAGTGTTCTCCTAACATTGTGCCCTCAAAATTGCCGGCATAGTCATGCCCATGATCAGGAAAACAGAACCATCATGCAACACTTGAGCTAGTTTTAGAGGCCAGACTAGGAATACTTTTTACCGTTTATTATTCCACATGTGCATATGAGTCTTCCTCCGAGCCTCATGGTTATTGCAGACTCGAGAACCATAGAAGTTATAGCATGGATAATAAACATAATCATGAACATGGAGATAAACAATAACATTTATTATTGCCTCTAGGGCATATCTTCTACAGAGTCCCACTTGCACTAGAGTCAATAATCTAGTCAATGCTAATGCACATTACACCTGTGGCATACCGGTGAAAAAAATGCTTCGCATGTGGTATAGCCTGATGTCCAACGGATCTGACAACTTCAGTTCCATGTGTATCTTTGCATGTCCTCGCGTTTTCACGCTTTCACAAAATTCATATTTTGTGTGGACTTGGCTTTGTATATATGTGAATCACTGGTCAAACCTTGATTCCTCAGACTGAGCTATGGAGCAACTATCTTCAATAGTGTTCCATTGACCAAAGCCATCTTGGAATCATACTAAGTTCATGAACGAACTGTACGATTCAACATCTTCTATGTCGCTTTGAAAAGCGGCAACATACTTAGCCTTTGTTATAGAATTCGCCACAGTAACCTGTTTGGAACGATTTCCAAACACCGTGCCACCATATTGTGTATTACACAAAACCCTTAACTTAAATCGAAAATCGCATGGAGCATTGATGAAGACTGTATCGATGCAATTACTTACAACGAGCACTTCATAATCTCTGCTTGCGAGAAAACATGTCATCAGTGCTACTCCAGTACTCAATGACATTTTTCACTGTTGTCCCATGATCAGTACTTTGATCACTTTGGTATCTATACTCGCAACTCCTTGGGAGTAATGGACATATCTGGTTGTTTTACATACCATGGAATACATGATTAATCCAAACACAAGAGCGTGTGGAATCTCCATCATGTATTTTGCTCATCAGTGTTTTGGGACACCAAGTTTTGAAAAAACCCTTTCCATGTGACTTCGGCAAGAATCACTCCTTGGCGTGTTAATGCTAAAATGTTTTAGCATCTTGTCAATATGTATTTTTGGCTTTAGCCTATTAGGCAATTCTATCTCGTAGATAAATATGCCTAATGTCAAGGCTATTTAGCCCAAGCACTTCATCAAAAAACTATTTTCAATGAAGTCCTAATTCATGTCAAGAAATTTATATTATTTCCAATCAACAATGTGTCAAGCACACAAAGTTTTTTAGAAATATTATTATGCTCCCACTTACTTTCTTGAAACCACAAGCATCTTCGTTATCCATTGATGAAATCAAACTCTTTTGACTATTTCATCAAAACGAAGATTCCAACTCCATTTTGCTCTCTTCTGTCCATTGCTAGAACTCTGAAGTTTGCATACTTACTAGCATCCTCTGGATTGACAAAATACCTTGGACTGTATCACATGTAAGTCCTAGGTTGCATTTCCATCACATGGAAATCCTTTTGGCATCCATGTATCATATCTCAAGATTGAAATATGTATTAATTGCTAGTTTAACCCGATCTGACTTTAAGCATCGCTACGGTGAGACAATCTCATCGTAGTCAACTCCTTGAATTTGTTTATTGCAACAAGTCGAGCTTTATGAATAAAACATTTTATCCACATCAGTTTATAGTTCCATTAATGTTCGTTAGACTCTAAGTCTTCCGAAGGGTTTATCAAGATATAATCTTGAATCATTTATATGGAAACTATCTCGGATTATATTGGCATTTAGCCAATTCCAGAGTCAGGGCCCATCAACGCTTCCTTGTGTATCGTAGGTATACTGTTGTCTAACAACAATATCTCGCTTGCGCACCTGAGAGGTTTGCACGAGTTTTGCCTACGTGGTTCAGTTGCAAGTTCGACCGAAGTCCATACATCTCATGTAGAGGCTTTCGTATTAGTCACAGTAAGAAACTCTAGAATTACTTCCAAGGTTTCTTTCCTTTGATCTAATGACGAAGATACTGTTATCTCGTCGAGTCGCACTGTCCTCCCACTCACCTTTTTGCAAGAAAACCATTTTCTTCAAAAGCATACCGTTCTTTGTGGCAAACCTTTTTGCCTCGGTATAGTGGTGGAGGAATTCCCAATTACTTGGGATAACCTACAAAGTTGTACTTGTCTGATTTGGAATAGGTTTGTAAATATTTTACACAAGCCCCATATTCCAAATGTTAAGAAAACACAAAGCATGGTTGGGCGTACCATACCATGGCGTCATTTCAACAGACCCGATGGCGCTCTTTTCAGTGTAAAAGCCGCAGTCTCTAAAGCATTACTTTAAAAGGGATAATGGCAAATTGATTTATGTCATCTTTGATCTTACCATGTCATAAATGGTTTGAATACATCTTCACAGACATTCCACTCACAGTGGTGTTTCGGGAGGTGTAAGTTATGAAACTCTTTTCACAACTCATCAGACATTCGCTAAACTTGTAACTCAAATATTCCTTTCCGCAATCAATTGCAGAAACATAATTTTCTTGTTACAATAATTTCTACTTCATATTAAAAACCTTATGAATGATTTCAAAAGATCCAGACTTACGTCTCATCAAGTAAATATCCATATATCTACTTGAGTCATTTCTGAAGATAGATAAATCCACTGCTAGCAACAACATTTATCGGACTACATACATCAAAATGTATGATCACCAATAAGTTCGTTGCTCATTCCTTATGGCCTATGAACGGTATTTCAGTCACTTCACTTTTCGGAGGAAAGTTGCAAGTGTCAGATGATTCATAATCAAACAACTTCAAAATCCATCATTATGGAATTTCTCCATGCGGGTTTCTCCAATGTGACCAAATGCAGTGCCACACATGTGTGGTATTCTCTTAGTCTTGCGACATTTAGCGTCAGTGTTATGGATGTATCATATTACCATCAATATTCATAACATACATCCCATCCACGATGGAAGCACGGCCCTTATGTTATTCATGACACTGAAAAACAATTGTTCTTTTATGAACAACCCTTTTGCAACAAACATTATGCAATGGGCTAGAGTGTGTAAAACTCTAAAATGAATTATGAAAATAAATACAGAGGTAATGTATTATTATCAATATTCATAACATACATCTCATTCATAATGAAAGTATGGCCCTTAAGTTATTCATAACATCGAACATGAAAAGTTCTCTTATGAACAACCTTCTTGCAAGATACCTTATGCAATGGGCAAGAGTGTGTAAAACTCTAAAATGAATTATGAAAATAAATACATAGGTAATACACGATGGAATGTATAGTAACATTTACTATGTTCCCAGCGTGTATCTGAACCTCATTCCGGCCAGTCTTTTAGGCCGTAGTAGTTCTTGCATCGAATTGCAATGGAAAGCAATTGAGCAGGTATTTCTGTGATCAACTCACAATACCTAAGAATTAGTGACTAACAATTTAATCACAATTCCCAAGAACTATTTCTTTGACCAGCCTTCCAAAACATCTATAACTCGTATGACATTCATACATGAGCTGGATATTCCAGTCTTCACTCTTTTTGCCTTTATACTTTTAACAGTTTAACTTTTAGTATTTCTCCTACTCTCAGAAGAAGCACCCAACTTTAAGAGTGGCGTTAGCCCCGGACTTCCTAGGTGTGTAAGTCATACTAACACCCTTCGAACATTTCCTTTCTCTTAAGTTGTTGTTTTATTCACCATCATCATATGACTGGCGTTCTACTGGATCCCTCTGTTATTAGTCAAATGCATAGTAAACACTTTTACTAATAGTTTGAAAAACAAACATTGCTTTGGATATCCCATATCTTTTAGCCTTTGTTTGTGTCTGAAAATGATTTTTAGTTCCATGAATATAACATAACTATCCCAAACTTTTGAGGTTCGGGTCTCATGGAAGCAAACATATTGCACTTGACCGTAACGGAATTCAAGCTTTTGGATCGAAGGACGAGAGTCACATTATCCATAGCATTAGCGGGAGAATACCAAAAGCATGCGATAGGACAAAGTCCTTCTTGGCACTTTTGAGGACAATCCTCACATTACGTTACCAACCGTAAAGTTTTAACCAGGTATATAACAGCTATTCAATTTTAATGGGGAAGGTGGAAACGCGAGCCATTATTCTACAACTATTATGCAAATTTCACTTAGACAAAATTCATAATTAATTGCACTGAGAATTAAAAGAATTAATTCTAAAATGCGCTCCCACTCAAATCAATATCTCTCATAATTGATTGTGAGTGATTCAAGACCCATATTACAATTCAACGCCAAGTATGCATCCATCTCAAGTGACGAGAATTGCAATCGGTAGGCCAACTTGCCAATCACATCTCTATGTGACTCTTGTTCATCTTTCGATGCGTGTGTTCCGAGCTCATGACATTCATGCCTGAACGTCAAGACAACCAAGTGATCTCGCTGTGAGGTCTCAACTCACCCGCCTCACACTTCTCTAATCGTTTGTACCCATGTATCCATGTGATACCCCGAAGAGATAGGTGCCGTGACGGTGCTACACTTGGGAGAACACTAACTACTTGATATTTTTGTGAGAGATCACCCTAATAAAAGCGACTACCGCGCAATCAAGAAGGGTGCATCATAAGGGATAAACATCTCAGGCAATTCATAATAGCATGATATGGTATAGCCCTTTCTGACGGAGAAGTCTTTAATTTCTTCGTCTTCGGCATTCGCGTCGGTGTTCACCTTCGCGAAGTTTGCCACCACCTTGTCGATGCACCAGATAATATTGCTATCTCTATAACTAATAAAATAAGTGCATTACTTAAGGTTGACACGCAGGTCATTAAAGTGACAATCATATGGCTCCAGCCATCATGCCGAATCAAGACACGCAGGTCATGTTAATTTACATCATATAGTCATCTCATACATAATCAATTTAATATGAGCATTGCTATACCACATCACATGCACATGCAAACCATCCTGCAAAACCAAGTTAGACGCCTCTAATCGGTTTATGCAAAATTTCATTTTACGTGGCTTCTAAGGTTTCGAAGCAAACCGAAGCTACCAACGTCCATCATCAAGTATGATTATTCAAGTCGCTAGATTAACTTTGCGGGGTGTATGAAACACGAGATAATAAAATCTCAAGCCCCATACTGAACTTCGTCATACGCATGACCCCCGTGCAGATCATATCTGCATTGCCCTTTCGTCTGCGAAATTTCATCTTTCTTTTTAACTATGGTGGAATTCAAAGAACTGTTAGCACTTCGTTGATCAATCAGGATCGCGGATTGCCAGAACTTTGAAATTCCACCATGCTGTTATCAAGATCAGAAATATGCAAATTCCAGGGAAGCAACAAGAACATCGGGTAACAGATTTCATCTGCTGCCCGCACAAATAATTATCAGCAGTAGAACTCATCTACTACAAATTATATTGTGCAACACCCATACATCTCTATGTATTCTAGATCGTAACCTGCATCTACGCATAGCACGGCTCATGATGCCACTGTAGGGTAACGCAGCAGAAAACAAAAAAACTCCGACCTACGCACCAGCCCAGGACCACTATGGAGACTGCATACAAGGTTTGATCTTTTTCGTTACCGACTCGTAGCACAGCGGAAGAAGAGTCGATGACGATCGGCGGTGCAGATCCCCGCAGCTAGGATTTTACAACCTCCCAACCGCGAGGATGTACTCCCTCGTCAGCTCACCGGACGGATCTCCGAGCAGCCCTTCGGGAGGCCTCGGGGCAGTCCCTCGGATAGTCCCACCGGACGGATCCTCGGACAGCCCTCCGGGAGGCCTCTGGACAGTCCTTCGGATAGTCCCACCGGACGGATCCTCGGACAGCCCTCCGGGAGGCCTCTGGACAGTCCTTCGGATAGTCCCACCGGACGGATCCTCGGACAGCCCTCCGGGAGGCCTCACGGACAGCCCTTCGGGCGGGTCACTTGGACAGCCCTTCGGGAGGACCCCCGAAACTCGGACAGTAACTCGGACAGCCCTTCGGGACGACCCTCGAACAGCCCCTCGGGCAAAAAGATCGAACCTACGACCTCTCTACGGGGTTGCACACATATGGTGTCATCTATCCGGCAGGGCTTCACCGTCCAGAACTAGTTCCCACCGGAACCCAGACAGCCTTTCGGCTCTACGAAACTATTTCGCGGGGAGGGAGAGAAGAAGGCCAGATCATGCATGGCTTGTGTATGTTGAGAAAGAGTGTGTCTTTAGGCAGCCCCCTCCACCCCTATTTATAGGCCAAGCCCAAGGGTAGCTTCTCCAAGAAGCTAAGGGGAAAAATACCAAAAGGCCCTCAAGGTAGCTTCTCCAAGAAGACACCCAAAAAGCACTTTCACTATTCACGGAAACATTTTTCCGCGACCGTTAAATCCAAAAATATTTCTGTGGGTCTTAGAATAATTTCAGTACCCACACAAATGATTTTGGATGCGTTCTGAAACAATTCCGGATTAGTGATTTTCATCTGCGAAAAGCAAACAAAGCGGTTCCGGCAGCTCCGGAACATTTCCTTTCTTTTCTCCGAAAAATCCCAGAAGTTCCCAGACCAATTCTGGCACCCTCCAAGAATTTCTAGGCGTGTGCCGAAACCAATTTGACTTAATGGTATACCCTAAAACAACTTTTCAGTTTTACCGAAACTATTCCGGTGCTCTCTCTCCGGAACTTTTCCGCTGTCTCCGAAACTTTTCCGGCGACTTTCTCTCAGACTCCCTGTCTAGTATTCAGCAGATAGATGACCCTTAAGCGTGTGACCCTATAGGTTCGCTGAAGTATAGACATGACCCGGAACACTTTCCGATCAATGATCAACATCGGAGCCGTGGACACCCATATTGACCCCTATACCCACACGAATGAATATTCGAGTGAACCTCCAGTTGCCATGTGCTATTCCTGTTGCTTCGCGATATGTTACAAAGACCCGAGGTGAGAATCATCGGCATCCCCGTGGATCAACACTTGTCCACAATGCCAGTTACCTCGTTACCGGTTTTGTTCTCTTTTCTCGTTTCCGTGTTCCGGCATCCCTGTGATCAAATCACACTTGTGTCTGGCCATACGATGGTGGATACCGTAACACCGAGAGGGCCCACAGATATCTCTCCATCGTCGGAGGAGCAAATCCCAATCTTGAGCTATCAAGTTACTTGACATACTTTTCCATGAACCTGTAAGCCGCCGTAATAGCCACCCATTTACGGATGACGTTTAACAAACCCCAAAGTTCATGAAGCAAGCATGAAGAAACTCGACACTCTCATGGTCTAAGGAATTATGCAAACATTAACTATCTCTGTGTTATTAACCATTAACTTATGACAAATGAATCTCATAGCATAACATCAATCGGGTCGATTCAACACAAGTGTTCTCCTAACATTGTGCCCTCAAAATTGCCGGCATAGTCATGCCCATGATCAGGAAAACAGAACCATCATGCAACACTTGAGCTAGTCTTAGAGGCCAGACTAGGAATACTTTTTACCGTTTATTATTCCACACGTGCATATGAGTCTTCCTCCGAGCCTCGTGGTTATTGCAGACTCGAGAACCATAGCAGTTATAGCATGGAACATAAACATAATCATGAACATGGAGATAAACAATACCATTTATTATTGCCTCTAGGGCATATCTCCTACAGGCACAAACACTAATTAAAAATACAAAAACACAATCATAACAGTAGCATAAATGTGAAAACACAAAATAACAGAAACAAAAAGAAAAAATATTTTATTCATTGGGTTGCCTCCCAACAAGCGCTATTGTTTTATGCCCCTAGCTAGGCATAATGCATAGTTTCAAGTATTGTCATCTTTGGTTTCCAACTCCTCAATCCATTTTTTCTAATAGATTTAACATAGGTGTTTCTCATCATCGCACTTCTAGGCACCAAATCAAGATTTTTGCTTTTGTGAATAGGTTCCTTAATTATATCAAGGAAATTGGGGTGCACGCTAATCATTTTAAGATCCTCATTTCCCTTACTAGAAGTAGCACCATTGGTTTTAGGATCATATATGAACTTGCAATTTTTATTGGGAGGAGTTCTATCAATATTCTTAACGGAGGAAAAAGCCAACCCCAAATTAGTAATAATTTCTTCTATCTTATCTATTGTAGCGGGGCTTTGTTCTATTCTTTCATTAACTACCGGTTCCTTCTCTTTTAAGGTTTCCATTGCGATTCCCATCTTAGAACCAAATTGAGTGATATGATTATGGAATTTTATATCTAAATTCTCAAGATGTTCAATAGTAGGCATTTTACTTTCAATAGCCTCTAACCTTTGCATAACATGTTCCAAAGTCAAAGTTGTTTCATTAACAGTGATAGGTGGTGATCCCACTAAATTTCCCATAGCATTGAAAGCATCCATGGAGGGACACATCAAGAAATTCCCTCCGATAATAGTATCAAGTACGAATCTATACCAAGTAGTAATACCCACATAAAAATTGCGAAGAAGGATTGTGGTGGATTGCTTACGAGTTGATCTATTATGAGCATCAGAAATCCTATACCAAGCATCTTTTAAATTCTCTCCTCCCCTTTATTTAAAATTAAGTACTTCATTTTCAGGGGTAATAGTAACGAGCGAAGAACTAGACATAATGATAAAACGAGCAAGCAAGAAAAAGCCAAACGGAAAATATTTTTGTATTTTTGTAAAAACTTTTTAGAAGTGGGGGAGATGAAAATGAGAGGCAAATGCAAATAAAGTAAATGCAAGGAGATGAGAGTTTTATGCATAGGTACTTGATAGATGTTGATGATGTCTCCCCGGCAACGGCGCCAGAAATTCTTCCTGCTACTTGTGAGTTGCGTTGGTAATTCCCTGAAGAGGAAGGGAGATGCAGTACAGTACAGATAAGTATTTCCCTCAGTTATGAAACCAAGGTTATCAATCCAGTAGGAGAATCACGCAACACCTAATTAGCAACACCTGCACACAAAACAACAAATCCTTGCACCCAACGCAAACAAGGGGTTGTTAATCCCTCGGCGGTAAGTTGCAAGATTAAATTGTATGTGATAGATAGATAGATTGAAACAAAAATACAAAATAAAATAAATAAAGAAAAAGTGCAGCAAGGTATTTTACGGTTTTTAATATATGATTTAGATAGACCCGGGGGCCATAATTTTCACTAGAGGCTTCTCTCAAGAAAATAGCATACGGTGGGTAAACAAATTACTGTTGGGCAATTGATAGAAAAGCAAATAATCATGACGGTATCCAAGGCAATGATCATGTATATAGGCATCACGTCCGAGACAAGTAGACCGACTCCTGCCTGCATCTACTACTATTACTCCACACATCGACCGCTATCCAGCATGCATCTAGTGTATTAAGTTCATGAAGAACGGAGTAACGCCTTAAGCAAGATGACATGATGTAGACAAAGTAAACTCACGCATGAATAAACCCCATCTTTTTACCCTTAATAGCAACGATACATACGTGTCATGTCCCTTTCTGTCACTGGGATTGAGCACCGCAAGATCGAACCCATTACAAAGCACCTCTTCCCATGGCAAGATAAATCAATCTAGTTGGCTAAGCCAAATCAATAGATCGGAGAAGAAATACGAAGCTATAATAATCATGCATAAAAGAGATCAGAAAAGACTCAAATAATATTCATGGATAATCCGATCATAAACTCACAATTCATCGGATCCCAACAAACACACCGCAAAAAGTGATTAGATCGGATAGAACTCCAAGAACATCGAGGAGAACATTGTATTGAAGATCAAAAAGAGAGAAGAAGCCATCTAGCTACTAACTATGGACCCGAAGGTCTGTGGTAAACTACTCACGCATCATCGGAAGGGCAGCAAGGTAGATGTAGAGCCCCTCCGTGATCAATTCCCCCTCCGGCGGAGTACCGGAAAAGGCCTCCAGATGGGATCTCTCGAGAACAGAAGCTTGCGGCGGCGAAAAAAGTATTTCGTGGACTCCTTTGTTGGTTACTCGATTTTTGGGAATTTATAGTGGTGGAATTAGGTCAAAAGAGGCAGAGGTGGGCCCACAAGGCACCAGGGCGCGCCTGCCCCCCCCCCCCCCAGGCGCGCCCTGGTGGCTCATGGCCACCTCCTGGGGCTTCTATCCTTCTCCCGAAGCTTCTAGTGTTGGTTATGTCCAGAAAAAAATCTCCTAAAAGTTTCGTGGCATTTGGACTTCGTTTGATATGGATATTCTGTAAAACCAAAAACAGGCAGAAAACAGCAACTCGCACTGGGCACTAAGTTAATAGGTTAGTCCCAAAAATGATATATAATTGCTGTAAATGTATATAAAAATATCCAAGATTGATAATATAACAGCATGGAACAATAAAAAATTATAGATATGTTGGAGACTTATCAACCGACTCCTGCCTGCATCTACTACTATTACTCCACACATCGACCGCTATCCAGCATGCATCTAGTGTATTAAGTCCATAAAGAATGGAGTAACGACTTAAGTAAGATGACATGATGTAGACAAAGTAAACTCACGCATGAATAAACCCCATCTTTTTACCCTTAATAGCAACGATACATACGTGTCATGTCCCTTTCTGTCACTGGGATTGAGCACCGCAAGATTGAACCCATTACAAAGCACCTCTCCCATTGCAAGATAAATCAATCTAGTTGGCCAAACCAAATCAATAGATCAGAGAGAAATACGAAGCTATAATAATCATGCATAAAAGAGTTCAAAGAAGACTCAAATAATATTCATGGATAATCTGATCATAAACACACAATTCATCGGATCCCAACAAACACACCGCAAAAAGTGATTACATCGGATAGAACTCCAAGAACATCGAGGAGAATATTGAAGATAAAAAAGAGAGAAGAAGCCATCTAGCTACTAACTATGGACTCGAAGGTCTGTGATAAACTACTCACGCATCATTGGTAGGGCAGCAAGGTTCATGTAGAGCCCCTCCGTGACCGATTCCCCCTTCGGCGGAGTACCGGAAAAGGCCTCCAGATGGGATCTCTCGAGAACAGAAGCTTGCGGCGGCGGAAAAAGTATTTCATGGACTCCTCTATTGGTTTCCCGATTTTAGAGAATTTATAGAGGTGAAATTAGGTCAAACGGAGCTGTGTGGGCCCCACAAGCCACCAGGGCGCGCCCCCCTGGGGCGCGCCGTGGTGCCTTGTGGGCCACTGCTTCATCTTCTGGCCCTCTCCCGAAGCTTCCAGTACTTGTTATGTCCAGAAAAAAATCTCCAAAAAGTTTCGTGACATTTGGACTTCGTTTGGTACTGATATTCTGGAAAACCAAAAACAGGCAAAAAACAGCAACTGGCACTAAGTTAACTGGCACTGGGCACTAAATATTGTTCTAACGGATCAGTAGGAGGTACGGCAATAGAAGTAAGACCAATAATTTCATCTTTACTAGGCAATTATTTATCATGAGGTTGTCTACGAAACTTGGAGAAATTAAACTCATGAGACATACCACCAAAATTAACACTAACAGTTTCTTTAGCGCAATCAATCTTGGCATTAACAGTGTTCAAGAAAGGTCTACCAAATATAATGGGACAAAAATTATCTTGTGGAGAACCGAGGACTGGAAAATCAGTAGGGTATTTTATTTTTCCACACAAGACTTCAACATCTCTAACAATCCCAAGCGGTGTAATGGTATCTCTGTTTGCAAGTTTAATAGTAACATCAATGTCCTCTATTTCAATAGGTCCAATATCATTAATAATTTCTTGATATAAGGTAAACGGAATAGCACTCACACTAGCACCCAAATCACATAAGCCATGATAACAATGATCTCTTATTTTAACAGAGACAACATGCATGCCTACTACGGGTCTGTTTTTATCTTTAGGATCTGGTTTAGCAATTCTAGCTGCTTCATCACAGAAGTAAATAACATGCCCATCTATATTATCGACCAAGAGATCTTTAACCATAGAAATATTAGGTTCAACTTTAATTTGTTCAGAGGGTCTAGGTGTTCTGATATTACTTTTGTTAACCACAGTTGAAACTTTAGCATGTTCCTTAATCCTAACAGGAAAAGGTGGTTTCTCAATATAAGCAGTAGGCACAACTGGATCAACATGGTAAACAATTGTTTCTTCTTTAACACTAACGGGTTCCTCAATCTTTTCTTTAACAGGGGGATGATATTTAAACCACTTCCTTAGGAAGATCAACATGAGTAGCAGATGATTCACAAAAGGAGGCTACTATCTCAGAGTCAAGTCCATATTTAGGGCCTGTTCGGATCTCCTCCCGCTCCACGCTTCGCAAAATTCTGGAGCGGAGACGAGCCGAACGGAATTGCCACGAGAAGCTAGCTTCGGGAAGCCCAGCCCAACCATAGTGTAAAAACGCGAAGCTCCAAAAGCCCAGCTCCACGAAAACCAGAATCTGGAGTTCGGCATAATTACAAGGGGATGCCACCGCCAAGTCGAAAAAACGATTCGCACGGCTCAGCCCCGACGCCTGTTCCCCTCTCTCCCTCGACATCCCTTCTGCTCATAACCTACCCAACGCCGCCGGTCGCCGCCGCCACGCCCGATTCCACCCCTTCGCCGGCCGGCGAGCCTCTCCGCCGATAGATCCGACCATTCCAGCCCCGTTCCCGCCGGATCCCGTCCCGAAGGAGCACTTTCCCCGCCGCCAGCCAGGAGCAGCAACCCCACCGGCAGGAGACGCTCACCTTGACGCCATTGATGCCGGTGCTCACCATGTCATCCTCTGAGCCAGCCTCCTCGCCCTCGCCCCCTCGCCCCAACCCAAGGTGAGCTCGCCTTTGCTTCTTCGCTATGGCTGGTGATGCTACTGTACATATGCTGGGAGAAGCTGCCAAGCGTGCCGAACACGTCGGAATCGCCAGGTGAAGTGAGAAGCAAGCTCTAGAAGCTGGATTTGTGAAGTTTTAAGAAGCTAGATAGATTCAGAACACGCCCTTAGTGCTAAACTTATGAAAAGCATCGGTATCCATAAAAGATTTAACACAATCAAACTCAAGTGTTATACCTGACTCATTACCTTTGTCGAGTTCCCAATCTTCAGAGTTGCATTTAATTCTTTCCAGAAGATCCCATCTGAATTCAATAGTTTTCTTCATAAAGGAGCCATTCGAAGAAGAATCGAGCATGGTTTGATCATCATGAGAAAGCCGAGCATAGATTTTTTGAAAGATTATTTCTCTTGAGAGCTCATGATTGGGGCATGTATACATCATGTACTTAAGCCTCCCCCAAGCTTGAGCGATGCTTTCTCCTTCATGAGGCCAAAAGTTATATATATAATTCTGATCACGATGAACCAAATGCATAGGATAAAATTTCTGGTGGAATTCCAGCTTCAACCGGTTCCAGTCCCATGTATCAGTATCATCACATAGCCTATACCACGTCAATGCCTTTCCCTCCAAAGATAAAGGGAATACTTTCTTCTTAACTCCATCTCCGGATAAACCTGCAAGCTTAAACAATTCACAAGTTTCATCGACATAGATCAAGTGCATATCAGGATGTACCGTTCCATCTCCTGCATAAGGATTAGCTAGCAGTTTCTCTATCATACCCGAAGGAATCTCATAATAAATATTTTCAGTACGTTCAATAGGTGGAGGAACAACTCTTGGTGCTTCCGGTCGAGGTGAAGATACCCCGAACAAACCCCTCAAAGGATTACTTTCCATAGTGACAAGTGACAATAAATTTCAGCACGTAATATAAATGTTTCCTTACCAAATTCCACTCACCAAAGGCACTTCACTCCCCGGCAACGGCGCCAGAAAAGAGTCTTGATGACCCACAAGTATAGGGGATCAATCGTAGTCCTTTTGATAAGTAAGAGTGTCAAACCCAACGAGGAGAAGAAGGAAATGACAAGCGGTTTTCAGCAAGGTATTTTCTGCAAGCACTGAAATTATCGGTAACGAGTAGTTTGATAGCAAGATAATTTGTAACAAGTGACAAGTAGCAATAGTAACTAAGGTGCAGAAAGGTAGCCCAATCCTTTTTATAGCAAAGGACAGGCCAGAATGATCTCTTATAATAAGCAAAGCGTTCTCGAGGACACATGGGAATTTCATCGAGTCACTTTCATCATGTTTGTTTGATTCGCGTTCGCTACTTTGATAATTTGATATGTGGGTGGACCGGTGCTTGGGTGCTGTTCTTACTTGAACAAACCTCCCACTTATGATTAACCCCTCTCGTAAGCATCCACAACTACGAAAGAAGAATTAAGATAAATCTAACCATAGCATTAAACATATGGATCCAAATCAGCCCCTTACGGAATAACGCATAAACTAGGGTTTAAGCTTCTGTCACTCTAGCAACCCATCATCTAATTACTACTCCACAATGCATTCCCTTAGGCCCAAAGATGGTGAAGTGTCATGTAGTCGACGTTCACGTGACACCACTAAGAGAATCAACAACATACATATCATCAAAATATCGAACGAATACCAAATTCACATGATTACTTATGACAAGACTTCTCCCATGTCCTCAAGAACAAAAGTAACTACTCACACATCATATTCATGTCCAAGATCAGAGGGGTATTGAATGGCATAATGGATCTGAACATATAATCTTCCACCAAGTAAACCAACTAGCATGAACTACAAGATGTAATCAACACTACTAGCAACCCACAGGTACCAATCTAAGGTTTGAGACAAAGATTGAATACAAGAGATGAACTAGGGTTTGAGATGAGATGGTGCTGATGAAGATGTTGATGAAGATTGCTGCTCCCACGATGAGAGGATCGTTGGTGATGTCGATGGCTTCGATTTTCCCCTCCCGAAGGGAAGTATCCCCGGTGGAATCGCTCCGCCGGAGAGCAAAAGTGCTCCGGCCCAAGTTCCGCCTCAAGACGGCGGCGCTCCATCCCAAAAGTCTTCTCCTTATTTTTTCTAGGGTAAATGGGCTTATATACCAGAAAATGGGCACCGGAGGCTGGCCAGGGGCCCCATAAGCCACCAGGGCGCGCCTGGGGGGGGGGGGTGGCGCGCCCTGGTGCCTCATGGGCACCTGGGTAGCCCCCTCTGTTACTTCTTTCTTCCAATATTTTTTATTTATTCCAAAATAAATCTCCGTGAAATTTCAGCTCATTTGGAGATGTGCAGAATAGGTATCTCTGACATGGCTTTTTCAGGTCCAGAAATCCAGCTGTCGGCAATCTCCCTCCTTATGTAAATCTTGCATATTAAGAGAGAAAAGGCATTAGAATTGCTCCACAAAGTGTTATATTGATTAAAAACACTATAAATAACAGTAGGAAAACATGATGCAAAATGGACGTATCATCCGGCGCCCCCATCCTTGCCCTCCTCTGCTCCCGCTCCGCTCGCCCTCCGCCGCCGGTTCTCTTCTCGGTCGCCACCCGTCGGTCCTCTTCTCCGCCGCGGACCAGGCCGCCGCCTCCCCCACCCTGCCGCACGAAGCCATCCCGGTCTCACCCGGCCCCATGTCGCCTCCATCAGGTACGACATCTATGCCCCGGCCGGCGGGAGCAGCGGCTACACCTGCGTCCACCTCCGCCGCCCTCTCCCTAATCCTACACTGCTCCAAACATACCCACGCCGACCCGGGCTGGGACGCCGCCGGCCTCGACCACGCCACGCTCCTAGACCTTATCCTCGCCTCCAAGGACCTCGGCAACCGGGGCCTGTTTGATCTCGCCTACAACATCGTAGCCGCCATGGTGGACAGGAAGTCGTCCGATGAGATCCGTGCGCATCAGATCCGGCGGCGGCTCCACTCCTCAGCTCGGATGGCCCCAAAGCTGGAGAAGGCGCTGCTGGCTGTCCGCTACTTCACCCGGGACGGCGTCGCAGGTGAGTCCCGCCACCCCCTGAATCCTTCTTCCTCTGCCCTCTTCTCCATGTCCAACACCTGTACACCCGCGTTCAACAACTCCTCAATGCTTCGCATATTCAGTTGCTCCTCTACTCACTCTCTCTCTCTCTCTCTGTGCTTTTCTTTGTATGTCTACTAAGTACAGTGGGTGTACTGTTCTATCTTTGTACTATTTTCTTCAACATTTTTTGCTGTATATACTATGTTAGTAAATGCCCGGTTTTTTGCAATTATCTCATTACAGCGATCTGGAAGTGGCTGGTTCGAAACACTTCCAAACAGTCATGTAAATGTTGGCTCTAACGGAGAAATCTTCTCAAATAAAGAAAGGAGGATTAACTTTTCATCTGTAATAAAGACAATGGATAAGGTGTATAATTTAGATTGGAATAGTAGCGCTTCCAAGAATGAGTGCACTTGTGCTTAATCAGGTGATGATTTTGATCAGTTTTTTTTTGCTTCGTTCTTTTTACTTGTAGGCATCGTTGTGGAGTTGGTGTTAAAAGCAATATACACATGTTCGTAGATCTGTTTAGGGTCGTCGTGGAGAAGGACGGTGGCCCGGCCTGCATACACATTATGGAACACACCTTGCCGACGATGCGGAACCAGGCCAAGAGAAGAGATCCTGAGGTGTGTATGAAGCCTTCTGAGCTTTTTAGTTGAGTGACTACAGAACTGAACAATTTTGTGTGTGTACTCTTTTAAAGTTGATTCAGTTATAGCCTTAGAATTCAAGAGCATGTGTGTACTGTTTTTGGATTGATGATGATGAGTTATAAATTTGTGAGATTAGTTGCAACGAAATTCGGTTCAGTAATTCAGTGTTTGGACATACAAGATACTATACTAGAGCTCAGGATTAAAATGTTTGGTCGCTCTCTCTCATAACTCATAAGCAGTTCTGCCCTTCGCCTACTGACTTTTCCTTGTGGTACGAGGAGAGGATATTGGATCTGAGTACGTGAGGGAGAAGCAAAAGGATATTCAGATTTTTGTTGCTCATGATGATATAGCTAACTGATGAAAAGTGGATGTTATATGGACCGATGAAAGGGTTGTTTCCCCCCACGAAGTAAGCAACTTTTGGCCCGTCCCTGTATCCAGACCTAATGTTTGTATTTTACTTACACGTGCTCTAGAAATTATACACAATTTGCTGCACATGTTAATAGTGTTGATGATATCAGTGGGTTAGTTTTCCTTATAGAAGCAAATAAGTATTGAATTATTGAAAAGGAATTAGCTGAGGAATATATAAAGGAACCGATTGTTCTATAACATGAATTTCGAAATCTACATGGCCATGAAATTTCATTTGGCTCAGCTGCCAGTTGCTTCATCTAGAAATATATAGAATTTGCGGAGGATTTGTTGCTGCCAGTGGGGGGGGGGCACAAATTTACCATGGGAACTAGGCGAACAGTAATGTACGCAAATTAGAAAAACATGTATCCTTCTATGTACTACTCCCTCCGTCCCAAAATAAGTGACTCAACTTTGCACTAACTTTGGCAAAGTTAGTACAAAGTTGAGTCATTTATTTTGGGACGGAGGGAGTATATAATAATTCCGAGAGCCTGTATGCATTTCAGTTTTGAGAGTTCAGTTTCTGCTATTGTGGATGCTACCAGTTCCAGCCCCATATCTTTTTTAGGATGCAAATTCGGAACCTGTAATTTGCATTCCTAATCTTTTCAATTAGTCTTTTTAGTGATGCACATTTTAAGGGTATTAGTGTTGATATGTGCAATAAAACCCACATGATTCTTTTAGGCTCTTTCATTAATGATGTTTCCTCATCTTTTGTACTTCCGATTATTATGGCAGGAAATCTCACTTTTGTACAACTCAAGCTTCTGCCAAATATTCTAATCATTTGTATTTTTGAAGATGATTAGATTTTCAGCTATTTTTTTGTTGTAGCACACACATCGTGGCAAGCTGACACTGACAAGTAGAAATCGGATGCCTCAAGTTCCTGATGTTCATTGCAAAAAAAGAAAACGTACTAGACTTTATGAGTACAGACAATGGAATTCTTGATTTTTTTCAGCTAATTTTCTGTTGTAGCATACACATCGTAGCAAGCTGACACTGACAAGCAGAAATCAGACGCCTCAAGTTCCTAAAGTTCATTGCAAAAAAGAAAACATACTAGACTTAATGAGTGCAGACAATGGAATTCTCGACTTTTATGTGTGCCATTCAAAAGATGTGGCTTTAGGACATATTTGTAAGCCTTGGAGCTTGTACTTTGGCATGATACCTCATAAGTTACAGTGGAATCAGTGACGCCACATTCAAGATCAAAGTTAGTTTTTTTTAGGGAATGATCAGAGAGTTAGTGAGGAAGAGGGAACATGCTTTTGTTAGAGTTGTTGAGGATGATTGGGGCTGCTGTTTTGGGCCTTTGCATAGCTGTATAGATCTGGTTGTAAAACTATCTGCTCCTACTAATAGATATGAACATTGCTCCTTCAAAAATATGGTGCTTGTTTGCAATGGAACATGAGTGTACTTTCTTTAAGATGTAATACAAAAATACTTGTTTTTGCGATGTAATATGGATATATTTGATTCCATTGTGTGTGCATAGGATTTCGTGAATGTGATATTGTACTTTTTTGCGACGAAATGAAACATTGTACTACTTGTATAATCAATTTGCTTCACATGGATATGATTTTATCTGATGCTTGAGATGATCAAAGCTCATTGGTGCTATTAGATTTTTAGATGACCAAGCATTTAATACAATGATTAGATGTTTGTCTATGCATTGCAATTTGCAACTAGAGAGGTCCGAAAATCTTGCCCAAATATTTTCTCTGCAGCTATTCGGTTAAATCTTGCATCTCGAAATTTATATAAGATGTTTTTTTTGTTCATAAGTCTAACTAGATGAATGAGATTTTTTTTCTATTGTGCTATCGTGCGTTGCACGTGCAAGCTTACTAGTGTAACTGTAAGAAAGGGCAAAATTATCCCAAATTTGTCTCGGATGGGGTCAAAGGGCTTTGTTCTAACGAAAACGACGCTCAAGCCAATTTTTGTACCAGCACATAACTGAATACGGGCGAAACTGAGTATACATGAATAGTAAAGGTAAAAACAAATTGTTTGACTTAGCAAAGGGCAGAAGTGTAAAAAAACTACAAAAGATATGTAAAAAAAACTGAGTATACCTGAACTGTCATGGGCTCAGGTGTGAACAGTAAATTCATTAAAAATTCAGGACATTCTGATTTATTTATTTCTGTGGGGAAAGATGCTTCGGTGCGTGATGTCAGTGTGAAATTTGATGAAGTTTGAACATTTGAGGATTTGTCTGTAAAAAAAATCAGGCCCGTAAGAAAGTTTGAAATTCTGCACTGTTCGGAGGTCATTTTGTCTTTTTTGCCATGGTCTCCTTGAATGTTCAAGCTTCACAAAATTTGGCACGGGCATCACACACTCAAGCATTTTGCATCACAAGAAAATTTAGAATTTTTTTTTAGTTTTGTTGCTATTTTTAACAAATTCACTGTTTATTGGGAATAGATGAGCCCGGGCTCGGAGTTAAACTATCAGGTCATATGTCACTTACAAATAAATTTGAAAACTCTATAAGTCATCTCCTCTCAAAGAAGAGAACACACAATGTTGCAAGATTTTTTTTTTTTTTTGAAGTTCTGGCCTTCGTCTGGAAGTTCAAATATGCAGTTCAATAATGAACATCACCCGAAAACAATATGCATAAAGCGTCTGATAACTGCGGTCAAAGGCAAAATAGTTAGGAAAAAATCCATCCAAAAACTCATGGCAGGTTCTACAGTGCACGGGGACACAGTTAGATTTAAATCTGAACCGAAGTATTCGTTGTAACAGTGCCACGACATTGCTTTCTTCGGGTCACGAATTAAACAGTGGAACCATGCATGCACATCCAAACCATACAACGACTCGTAGTATGATGAGTGGCAAAGCTCAAAAAGTTTGATGATGCTGGTCAGACCCGGAGCGATTCTACCATCGCCGTCTGTAGCGAACCCCGTCGTGTGATGCATGGCTCTGATCTGATTCATCGAATTCGAATCGGTGCAGCTTAGCAACCTCCTTTTCTTGTTAGAGGCAGGCTGGCTGGGCGGTAAATAATTAAATCGTTTATCGGATGTCCCCGAAGGGACGTGCATGTTCAAATGTCTTGTGAGACGAAGCTAGCACCTGTGTGGACGTATGCCCAGAATAGCAAAACTAGTGCTTTTGGCACGCAGCGCTTGCAGCACCAGGCCCATCCCATCCCATCATCACTCCAAGCAACCAATGCAAGCTCTTCTTTCTTTCCTTCTTGTGCCCATTTTCGCTGAGATGAGATGCATCAGACTCGCCTCCACTGTTCCTCCTGCTCTGCTACGTACCACCACCACCTTTTCTTCTGAGGAGTGCAAAACCACCACCACGGCGGCACCATTTCTTCCGAGCAAAACCACCACCACCTTATCACCCACCAAGGCGCGCGGCGCGGGCAGGGCACGAACCGTCCGGCAATGGCGACCTCGGCGCTTTCCTGCTCCTGCGGCCTTCTCTTGACCCTCCTCCTCGTCGTGTCAGCGGCCTCAGAGGGGCCGCGCACGTCACGCCCACCTTCATCCAGTGCCACCCGGCCACCACCAAGGACAGCAGCGCTAACGCGAACGTGGCCTCGCTCCTCGGCGCGCTCCCCTCCGCCGCCGCGCCGACGCGCTTCGCGTCCCTGCGGTCCGCCGGCCCCGACCGTGCGTTCGCCCGCGGGATCTGCTTCCGTTGTTTCAACCGCGCTCAAGTTTGGAAAAGGTGCTACTTTGCGACCTTGGAAGGGTTTTCCCCCTCCAGATTGTTTACAGCCCCGATAGCTTTGTTACACCTAGTTGTTATTAGCGTTTTGGGGCACTCTGGGCTGTGAAACCACAGGAGGTGTTGTTCTTCCGACATGCATACTCCCTTTGTCCCAAAACAAGTGTCTCAATTTTAGTACAAAAAGTTGTACTAAAGTTGAGACACTTATTTTTGGGATGAAGGGAATAGAAATCAACAGTCTTTCTTTTTTCCGGTGTTTTCTCCTCCCCTCTGGAGGAGCGTCTCATGTTTACCGGTAAGTAGGGATTGGAACCCGTCATTCGCTATTGCGTGACAGTTATTAGTTTTGGTATTTGGCTAAGATTTTGTACGGGTCTTGCGTTACAATCAAAGACATCAAAACATGATATGATCAGCATTACTTTCACAATTCTACATAAAGACTTGAAAACATGATATGATCAGCATTTTCAGACAAGAGGCACTGAACATCTCCAGGGCCATTTTCTCCTTTAAAATGCGCCAAGACAGACTGCCAACAAAGAAACAGGTCTGATAGCTTGAACTCTATAAAGCCAGGTTTCAGTTCACAACACTGCTAAAAGCTTAGGGATGCAGAATGGCGTCCGATCAGGCCCGCTATGTAGTCAAAACAAATCATGTTTGTTGTAACATCCCTGTAAAAACTGCTGCTAAAAATTATCTGCGCAGAGGAACAGACCCCATCTCCAAGTTGTTTCACTATTGCTTTGTTCTTGCTCTCCTGGAGTGCCCATTGCCTCGCAGTCCTGGAGCACATTGTTATATCCAGTATACAGGAAGACATATACTTATTTGTTGTGACCGAGAGCCTATCCAAAATTCCAACACTGAGTTAAAGAAAGTAAAAATGATTAACCTGACAGTAAAATACCTGAACACAGTATCTCAAGAGAGGGAGCAGATTAGAAAAAGAAGAAGTTGACGGCACATCTGATGGAAAGGTAAATATTTCCATGTTTAATCAATCTACACGTTTACACTGCAGGCTCAACATTCTTGCACAGTAGAGATAAAGCGGGCGGGCATGACAACAGCAATCCTACAATGAGGAAAGAGAAGAGAAACAAGTCGTCATAAGTAAACTACGCCGCATACGAAACACACATTCAACTACCATGATTACTCGCATTCAACTATAACCACCGTTTGGAAAAATTATCCGCGCAGTGGACCGGATCCAATCTCTAAGCTGCTTGACGATTATTTCCTGCTCACCTTTGTCCGTCGGACAGAAACCCCCTCTTGGCACGTTCATTGAATCACAGTCCTCACATGGATCTTTATCTTCTTTCAGAAGAACCGTCTTCAAGTTTGGAGCTCTCTCCATCACGGACCTTAAAAATGAAATTTGTTGTTCTAGGGGCCTAAAGCCAACAAATTCAAGCTCTCTCAGTTGCCAAGTTTCAGAGCTTGTGAACTTTGGCATGCTCCATGATGGCTTTGTCCTTTGAGCCTCGTAACCTGTCGTTGTTCTTAACTGCTCATCATCTTGGCAAGCATGGTCCCATATCTGCATAAAGTATCGATGCATTCAGTACAACAGGATCATGGCCACATATACATATCTCTTGTGAGAACCTGTTCTAAATTGCAAAATGTATGTTATGCATGATATATATTGAAGTAAAGAAAGTAAAAACTGAAAAAGTACCCGCACAGAAAATATCTCAACGGATGGAGCAGCTTCAAGGAGATTTATTGTCCACAACAAGTCAAAATCGACAAAGATGCCACCAATAGACAGCTTTCTTAGCTTTTTGAATGCACTGCAGAGTTGCTTTCCTTCAGGGTGTATCCAAAGCCTTTCTCCTTGGAAGTCCAAAGTAAGAGTATGGATGTCTCTGGTACCATGTAGAACCTGGCTTAGACTAAACTCTTGATGATCAACGGTTGCACCACAAATAAGGCCCAACCCCTTGAGGGATGGAACAAAACCAAAACGCAAGGGGGCCTCAAAACAAAACCACTCGTCCCAATGTAGATGCTTCAGTTTTGGTAGGCAGAGCACCTCAATTCTTTTCAAGCAGGACATTCGGACTTTGAGGATTCTGAGTTTGGAATTTGGTGCGTTTATCTGCCATACTGAAGAGTCCCCAACATCACAGTGGCACAGAAATAATTGCTTGAGTTGCTTGCAGGAGTCAAACAGGAGGTAATGTATATCCCACTCAGGAAACCGCACATTATACAGATGGAGCTTTGTAAGGCACTGAAACACACAAGGATAGGCTGTAATAAATCTAACGACGGCCCGGGCTTGCTGTAGCATATCCTCATGTTCACAGTCTCTAGGCTCCTTCTCGTCAACAATCGCAAGGTACAGTTTTTTTACCACCCCGCAATCAATCGCGTCGCGAGCCAGCGGGCCAATCTCATGTGCGTAATCGCCGGTCACATAGAGCTGAAGGCTTAGCCTTTTGATGACGGTGGATTTGCTGCTTGGTTCAGCCAAGAAACTCCTAGTTGCTTTGGTTAGACGTGACATTGCTTGATCCACGTGATGTGCCGCAATGGGTTCCGGGTATGGGTAGGGCAGAAAAGCCCAGACACGAAGGTTGAGTACAGGAAGCAAACGTGGCAAATCTCTCCACCGCTTTGACAGCACGCTAGTCCGTGTTGCCGTGGTTATGTCGACTCTCCCCAAGATAGATAATAATATGTCATCAGTCAGCATGCTGAGCCTATCTTCATGCTTTGTGTGCTGCAAAGTAAAAAAAAAAGCAGTTAGTGAATGGCCTTGTTGCGGAAATCATGATATTCAAGGAGTAGAGCAAAAGCAATAGCAAGTTAGAGCAGCTAGTATGGTAGATAGGAAACCTAAGTTAGAGCAGCTACTGTGGTAGATAGGAAACCTAAGTTAGAGCAGCTACTGCGGTAGAGCTTAAGTGGTTGTGCAAATAATTTGACTACGTGAATGATCTGGCCAATCTGCCAATAATCCAATAAATAGTGCTCCTTATTTGGTGCATGTCGCAAGAGAAGCTACGACGTGCAAATCTGTCAACAACTCATGCTCCCTATATTTGTTCACAAATGAACGGGCAGTCCATGGTCAAGTGTTCTGATTATTCTGGGATCAAATTGCACTTAGCAGTTAGCAACAACAGAATGCTTGGCAGAATCCTTTTCCAGTGTTCAGAAAAATCTCAGGTTTTCTAGCTTCTGTTGTTTGAATTCATGAGTAATCCATCCACTAATCTGGTTGTCAAAACCCTAATGAGCAACATACCCAAACGCACACTTACAGTTACTCATGAAACAGCTGCAAGAAGGACATGCCTAACTATTTCCAAGCTAAGAATGAACTGTAAAATTCACCACTTTGCTAAAAATCACTACTAATCACGGAGTCCAAGTCAAACCGCTAGAACCTAGAAGTACACACATCACAAGCAGAACCAAGAACGATTACCCAAGGGCAATGCCGCTCCTTGCCCAATTGGCCCATCCCAGGCCGCCTCGGGAGGTCGCAAATTATTTGGCTCCATGAGCAACCTACTGCTCTTAACTTGGTGCACATCGCAAGAAAAGCTACGACTGTCGTGCGAATCTGTCAAGAACAAGGTGCTCGCCTTTATTTGTTCAGAAATGAAGGAGAAGTCCAGGGTCTCCGATTCAGACTCGACAAGAGCTCTGGTTATTCCAGGATCAAACTGTACTTAGCAGTTAGCGGCAACAAAATGCTTGGCAGAATCCTTTTCCAATGAAACAGCTACATGCAGGTCATGCCTAACTAATTCCAATCTTAACTTCTTAAGAATGAATTGCTTCGCTCGAAATTACCAATTACCGAGTGCAGATCAAATGGTTAAACCTAGGAGTACACACAATAAAAGCAGAACCGAGAACAGTTACCGAAGAACAACGCTGCTCCTTGCCCGATTGGCCCATCCCAGGCCGCCGTCGAGGGGTCGCTCACGCCCTGGCGATGTGGCGACCTCGCCCGAGGACTCCTGCCGCTCCTCTCCCCAGCCGGCCGGCGTCCCCACCACCGTCGGACGCTGCTCCCTTCAAGCGCGCTGGCCGGGGCCTCGCCGCGTCTCGCCGGCTCGCGACGCACCGCAGAGCCGCCGGCTCCTCGGCGCGTCGACGGCCGCCGCTGCGCCTGGAATTTCGTGGCTTCTCGTATTTGCTTTATGAGTTTTTTTTTTTTGCGTATTCTGAGGGGATTGCTTTGCTTTCACTCAGTTGCTCTGCTGGGCCTTGGGCTGGGCTGTTGTGTGCGGGTTGTGGCTGGTTAATAGTATATACAGGGCCTAATGCGTTTTTCGAGATTGCTTTTGACTATGATAAGATTAATAGTATATGCGATGTATAATGTAAAAATTATATCATTGAAAGCTCCTTTCACGTACGAACTTGACGGTATGCTTTGTGTAACTTGCATGTCATATATTATTGCTCTAACATGTGGTCATAGTTAGCCTCGAAAAACGTATTAGGCCCTATATAAATGGATAGAGTGAGTATAAAATTTGGTCAAAGTCAAACTTTGTAAAGTTTGACTAACTTTATAGGAAAAAATATCAACACCTACAATACTAAAGCTATATGTAATAATATTGATTTCATATTGTGAATCTTCATATATTTTTCCTGTAAACTTAGTCAAAGTTGATAAAGTTTGACTTTGACCACATTTTATATGCAGACTAAAAAGAAACGGAGGGAGTAGCTACAAGCAATCTTTTTGTGACTTAAAAAAAAACATTTCTTAAGCATGGTGATGTTTTATGTTTGTCGATGTGAATTTGTTTTCATATTTTGTGTTTATGATGAACAATATTTTTTGGTTCTTATGGATTTTTTTTCCACATCCTTGTACGCGTTGAACAACTTTATTTAGAGTTCTATGTAGAAAATATCTTGCGGTAGTTTCTAGGCAGCTTGATTTAGAGTTCTATGTAGAAAATGCTTGCAAAAGTTCCTAGATGGTTACAATCATGTATGAAACCCCCCTAGTAGTAGAAAATATGAAATCGTGATACTGATTTGTAAAAGGACATTTAAAAATGTTAAATGCTAGATTGACGGTACACTTGTCAAAACTAGCGCCACATCAACTGCCACATTGGCAAACCCGCATGCCAAACCCCTATAGGGTTTTAGTTCATGGGGTATATGTTCATTTTACAAGTACATACCAAAGAAAATCTAATTATCCTTTTTCCCGAGTAGATTTCGCCGGTAAGCGACATGGCCACACACAAGAAATGAGCTTTTTAGTCCACGAGCCCACATGTAACTATAAGAAAAGGGTAAAATTATCCCAAAATTTTGAATTTTTTTTTATTTTTGTTGCTATTTTTTAACAAATTCACTGTTCATCAGGAATAGATGAGCCCAGGCTTGGAGATAAATTATCGGGTCATATGTCACTTACAAATAAATTTGAAAAATCTATTAGCCATCTCCTCTCAAAGAAGAAAACACACAATGTTGCATTGATATACCCCAATGAGAACTGGACGAAAAACTGAAGTTCTGGCCTTGGTCTGGAAGTTCAATAATAAACATCACCCGAAAACAATATGCATTCAGCGGCTGATAACTGCGGTCAATGGCAAATAGTTAGAAAAAAATTCATCCAAAAACTCATGGCAGGTTCTACAGTGTACGGGGACACAATTGGTTTAAATCTGAACCGAAGTATTCGTTGTAACAGTGCCACGACATCGCATTCTTCGAGTCACGAATTAAACAATGGAACCATGCATGCACATCCAACCGTACAACGACTCGTAGCAAAGCTCAAAAAGTTTGATGATGCCGGTCAGACCCCCGTCGTGTGATGCATGGCTCTGATCTGATCCATCGAATTCGAATCGGTGCAAGATCAGAGGTGGGCACCAACGACAGCAGCGCTAACGCGACGGCGTTCCGCGCCAACGTGGCCTCGCTCCTCGGCGCGCTCCCCTCCGCCGCCGCGTCGACGCGCTTCGCGTCCCTGTGGTCCGCCGGCCCCGACCGCGCGTTCGCCCGCGGGATCTGCTTCCGCGACGCCGCGCCGCCCGACTGCCTCGCGTGCCTGTCCGTCGCGGCCAAGAACCTGACCGACGGCTGCGGCGCCGCCACTTGGCGCGCCCGCGTCAGGACCGGCGGCTGCTCCGTGTCGTACGCCGACACCGACGTATCCGCGACCAGCTACGGCGCCTTCCGCGCGCGCGTCATCTCCGGCCCGCTCGCCAGCACTTCCAAGTCCGACGTCCACAAGATGCTGGCCCCCGCGTACGCGACAGCCGCGCCGGTGCCGACGAAGAGCAAAACGATCTGTAAGTTTTCCACACCCTTCATCGTCCTCGACCACATTTCATCTGTACGTGCATTGCTTCTAATTCGTGGGTTAATATAATCGTGTGAACTCCATTTGCGTGCGTGCGTACGTGCGTGCATGCAGGGATGAAGATGAAGGGCGACCCGATCTTGTTAGCCGTGTTCATCGTCGCTGGCCTTAGCCTCGTACCCCTCTTGGCTTTCTTCATTTGTGTGTTGCTCTTCGGTTGTTGTTAATTACACCCATGCGTAGGGTTGTAGTTAATTAAGCAGACAGACTAGGGAGTGCATGCGTACTGTTCGGCTCGATCGGCTGTCGTACAGACAGAGTAGTAGTATATCTTTTTGTTTTTGTTTTTGCGAGGGGTAGTAGTATATCTTTTTTTTTTAAACAGTACAGACGCAAGCGCTCATATACACGCGCATACACTCACCCCTATGAACGCACACACGCACACCCTACCCCTATGAGCACCTCCGAGAGACTGAGCCGGCATATCATCTTGAAATTTACGAAGTCACCGTAGGCACCTCGTCATCGACGGGAACGTCTCCTCCCACTGAATGCGCATCGCCGGAGTTCCTGAAATAAATCCAGGAATAAATGCAAGCACCAGGATTTGAACCCTGGTGAGCTGGGGATACCACAGTCCCTCTAACCATATATCTTTGGATCACCCTTAATTGCCAGCTTAATTTTCGAGCTACTGGATGTACGACGTACGTACGTACGTGATCCATCTCTGAGTGTCAAAAAGTAGGCGTGTGTTGGGTCAATCTCCATGCCACTCCAGAATCCAGATAGGGAAATGGTGGGTGGTACGCATCACTGGCAGTGGCAGCCTCACAGATTTACCTCGATCCTGTGACAGACGACGGCACAGCTAACGCTAGGTGCTAGCTGCTTCTGTTTCAAACGCACATGCACTACATCTCAATCTTCGATTAGTTACCTATATACTCTTCGCGCTTTTTTGTGTGTGCCTAACTAAGCATCGGTACATTTCTTGACTTAGTCAACGATGGTGTGGACGAGACTTTGTGTGATGGATGTGAGTGGTGAAAGCCGTATTGGACGTATTTGTTCCGCACAACACTTACACATGCACTAATGCTAGTTGAAGGTATCTCTCTGCTTTCCATGTGTGCACGAGCAAGGGGACGCCGCCGTACCCGTCCCCACACGTCGTTCCTCTGCAACCACCCACACTAGACACGAAACTCATGGAGCGGGCCGTACAAGGCGGCGAACGTCGATCGGGCTCAGTCCACTAGCCATGTATCTGAAATGCATAAAGCAACATCTGAATTTTTTTTTGTGCATCAATTTTAGATGGGGAACAAAATTATACATGATGTTTTTTATAACACACACACTAAAACTAATAAAAAAAAAGTATAGGTATTGGTCTCATGTTTTTGGTACCGGTCCCATCTCTTTTTGATACTTTTCAGTACTTTTGTTTCGGTAACTCCTAATTTTGTACCACTCGATTCATTTTGATGGACGGCCCTTATTGTTCTCAACCATAGTAATATTCGTACTAAACAAAACTGGGAGAAATAAATCGATAGGATCCATCTTACTACCCTGCAGAAGAAGAAATTGATCCATCTTATGTGAGGATGAAGACCACCATAGATTACAGTTAGAGCATCTACAGCCGAGTGCCCTAAACCGTCCACAAACGCCCGGGCGGCCCGCACGGTCACTGACCGGTCCAAAAAGTGTGACCCACCCCGACCCCACAAATATCCCCATCCGGCAAACCCTAGACAGCGGTCAATCCGAACTCCACTTCACTCCCTCTCCGTCCACTTCACTTCCGATCCCCTCCCCTCCGATCCGATGGCCGGTGACGGAAGCAGCGGTGGCTCCAGCGACGGCTCGAACATCGACGTGGAGGAGGTGGCCCTCCGCATCGCATTGAGGAGGTCGCTGGTCGAGCAAGGCGGCCCCGGCGGCGGCGGATCTTCTTCCTCAGCGCCCGTCGCCCGTCGACGCAGCGCCGGCGACGTGGCCGGCCCATCCCGCCCGGCGCGCAGCTCCGCCACCTCCGCTCCGCTACACTCCGGCAGCTCCGCTCCGCTCCGCCAGGTACGCCGCCCACCTCCACCACCCTCTGGTCCGGAAGTGGTACCCGGCTACCGGTGGGTCCTCGTGCCCGCGCCGGGGCCGGCGCGCACGAGGACGCCCGAGTCCGAGGCACATGCAGCCCGGCGCGAGCGGCAGCGGGCGAAGGAGATGGGGAGGCGATGTCCGCGCGCCGTTCGCGCCCGAGCACGCCGGTCGATCCCGAGGCCATGCTCCACGCGTCGGTCCTCCGCCGCTCTCTCACGACGGCTGAGATGGATGCGCGGCGCCTCCGCCGCAAGAATGCCAAGGCGCTCCGACTCGCCATCGAGTTGTCGGAGCGCGAGGCGAACAAGGAGGCGGCAGCGAAGGCGAAGGCGGCCCGCCATGCCAAGGAGCAGGACCACCTGCTCCGCAGGCTGTCGGGCATGACGTGCAGCTCCGACTCCGACCTGACGGACGGCTCCACCGACAGCTCCAGCCCCGACGACGACGCGCCTCCGCACGCCGACGCCTACACGGAGGAGGGGTATAGCCGCGCCGACGACCGGAAGGGGAAGGGGCCGGCGAGGAAATGGTGATTTCCTCCGCCCTTCCCGTTCTGTTTATAGTTTAACTATGTTTAAGTTGTTTGTAGTATGAATTTACCGTGTCCGCCGATGAACCTTCGATGAACTATGTGCTTTTGTCCGGCGATGCAATGATGCTCTGGCTAGTTTGATCGTGTTTATACTTACGTAGCGTTGCATGGATTGCATAAGTTTGAGGTTTCGGATATGAGGGGCGTGGGTGTGGAAGGCAAGATATGAGGCGTGCCCGGTCAGTGCCTGCGGACGCGTCCGGGCGCGTCCGCGGACGTTTGTGGGGCCGGATTTGCCATATGCGGCTGCAGATGCTCTTAGACTACTTGGGTTGGTTTTGACTCGTCAGTTTCTTTAGAGCTAGCCCTTGTTGATTGTATGGACGTTGTGAGCTGAGTAATAATAGTACAATGATTTCACCCGAAAAGAAAAAAAACAGTCAGACTACATCACATCCTCGTCACGAATTGAATAGTCGAACCATGCACATCATCCAACCGTATACTTACAACGACACGTAGTAAGAGTGGCAAAGTTGAAAAAGTTTGTTTGCCGCCAGACCGATTCTATACCATCGAAGAAGCGAGCGACCGAGTAGTGTTGAATCATGCGGAAAGTCACTTTACAAAGGCTGGCTCTGATGGACCGAATGGGTGCAAAGAATTTGGTGACCTTGTGCAGATGGGTGCAGGTGCAGCAATATACCCCCTCCGTCCGGAAATACTTGTCCTAGAAATGAAATACATACTTGTCCTAGAAATGAAATACATCCATTTCTAGGACAAGTATTTTCGGACGTGTATTCCATTTCTAGGACAAGTATTTCCGGACGGAGGGAGTAGATAGCAATGGTGCGGGGTCTCCTTTTCTTTGTTGTCTTGGTAAAAGAGGCAGGGAGGCCTCACAGTCACAGGTCACGGGCATCCCTCAGTCGCTGGACGGTGTAGCTAGCATCCATTGCATCGCATCCATGCTTGTGCCAGCCTTTTGCCTTTGAGCGCAAGTACGTACTCCTAGCTGCTAAATTTTTTTAAATAATACATTTTTTTTAATAAATTTGAAAAATAATACGCGGTTTGAAATATTTGCAAAAATAATACACCGTCGGCGTTTAGGAGGCCGACTGGGCCTAATCGGTTTACTATAAGCCGATTAGCTTCCAGTTGGCTTATAGTAAGCCGACTGGATTTTAATCACCTATCGGCCACCAGCCCATGCAGCAGTCGGCTTACTATAAGCTGATTGGAGCTAATCGGCTTACTATAAGCCGACTGGTGCATGGCACCAAATTTTCCCGCTTATGTACATCCCGCCATTTCTTTTATACCAAATCTTTTCCCGCCAACCGTTTTTCGCCATTGTCTCCCGCCAACCGTTTCCCGCCAACCGTTTCCCGCCATTCCTTCACTAGTAGAAAACAGACCTTTCATCCCGAGCATTAGTCCCGGTCTGGTCACGAGCCGGTACTAAAGATGGTATTAGTCCCGGTTCGTGCCGGCTCCAACGGCTAGGAGCAGGGCTCGTGACCAGACCGGGACTAATGCTCGGGACGAAAGGTCTGTTTTCTACTAGTGAAGGAATGGCGGGAAACGATTGGCGGGAGAGAATGGCGGGAAACGGTTGGCGGGAGAGAATGGCGGGAAACGGTTGGCGGGAGACAATGGCGGAAAACGGTTGGCGGGAAAAGATTTGGTATAAAAGAAATGGCGGGATGTACATAAGCGGGAAAATTTGGTGCCATGCACCAGTCGGCTTATAGTAAGCCGATTAGCTCCAATCAGCTTATAGTAAGCCGACTGCTGCATGGGCTGGTGGCCGATAGGTGATTAAAATCCAGTCGGCTTACTATAAGCCAACTGGAAGCTAATCGGCTTATAGTAAACCGATTAGGCCCAGTCGGCCTCCTAAACGCCGACGGTGTATTATTTTTGCAAATATTTCAAACCGCGTATTATTTTTCAAATTTATTAAAAAAATGTATTATTTAAAAAAAATTAGCCTCCTAGCTAGGCTAGCTCTCTTCCCTAAAAAAAAAAGAAGAGAGAGAGAGAGAGCGAGCGAGTAAAGAAAAAGAGAAGCTAGCTCTACATCCCAGCGAACCACACTCCCGGTTTAAGTTTGAAAGGTTTGGCTAGGGTCACCTCCAGAGTCCATCCTGGACGTGATCGCAGACGAGATTCCGAACTTCTTTTAATAAGTTTAATAAAGCGGCGACGTTTCCCTCAAAAAAAAAAAAAGCGAACCACACGTAGTACATGGCATGCAGAAACACACTCCCGGTACATGCGCGCCGGAGATGGACGGTGAGGTCTGAGGTGATATATCGACCATAAACAGAAGAAACTAATTAACAATGCAGCAGGAGCAGCAAACAGGGCACAGCGCGCAACTGTAAAAATTTAAGAAGATCGACGGAGAAACAAACACACCGGCCGGAATTATTACAAACACAATATGTGTATACGTGCGGTCAACACATGCATGGCTAGAGAAACTCTAGATCGAGTAGTAGTAAGTAGTAGTAGAGTCGCTAGAGACCAGGGGCGGATCTAGGGGTGGGGTGGGGTGGTGGGGGCAATGGCCCCCAGGGCCGTCTCCAAAAATTGGGGGCCCCGGGCGAAAACCAATATGTGGCCCAAAATTTCAAACTATTCACATAACAGAAAAACTAATATGCGTAAAGCTTACACTCACTTTATTATATAATTTCAAGTATGTTATATTTGTACCTTATTTAGGCATATATCAAATACTAATACTAAAAAGGTAAAGGGATAGCAAAGCAATAAGCTAGCCTCATGTTCTACCAAAAAAGAGCATCTGTCTAGTATTTCAGGTTGGGAGTCTCTCACCAAATATCTATCAAGGGCACCCGTTAGAGATCGAGCTTCGACTTCCAGTCTTTGTTTCTTCCTGTTTCTTCCTAATTCTAGTAGACATGATGAAGACTCAGAAACAAAATCTAACAAATTATAAGTGATCATTGATCAAACGAAATCTAATTAGTTTCAAATAGTAACGATTGCTACATGACAAGATCATTCAAATACAAAGAAAATAGATTGAAAAAGGAACCTTGCTCTTGTGGAGATTAAAACACAGTCCGTAGTCTGGCGTCGATGTATTCCTCAATCTTGATCAAAGCAACGAACGAAACCACGGTCCACAACTTTTGCGTCTTCACAACAGCAAGACGATCAGTCGATGGGATCGGATGGGAGGCAACTGCGTGGGCGCCGGCAAGACTGCTAGGGCCTCGTGTAGGGCGAGGGTTTGGTGCTTCCTCAATCGCCGATCTTCGGTTGCGAGACCGAGGCGGCAGTTCGCTGTTCGGCTACAATCGCTGGAATCGGGCAATATCTATCCACTCTTTCGATGGTGCCATTGGGCCTCTAACCTTCTTTGTTGTAAGTCTGCAATTTGGGCCTCTAGCAGCCCAGACGCCCAGTAAGCAGCAAAGAAACCACGTACTCACGACTCACGACTCATGTACACGTACGTTGATTCCCCTCAAAAAAAAATGTACACGTACGTTGATTTCCTGGTTTTTTAGCGATCTTTCAGCGGAAGGGAGGCATCGAACGAAGCGGTTTTCCTCTCGACGGGGGCCCCATGGGGTCGCTCACCTCGCTCCCCCTCATCGACGGGCCTGATGGCCCCCACAAACAATTTGCAGAACTTTTTTTCACTAGTGCATTCATATGTATATTCAGTACTTTATTAACTATTTGTAATATGTTTTGACAAAAAAATGCTACTCTTCGTAAAGTTGCCCCCACATTGGTCAAGTTCTAAATCCACCACTGGTCCTCGACCTAGTACATCGTTGGTGCGGTACTGCATGCAGTGCGTACGCTTTTCTTTTTTCTTATTTCCAGTGTGAGTTGCTAGCTACGTGTGTAGACCCAGGGCCGTACCCGAGAATTTCGGGGCCCTGTGCGAAATCAAAGTTCAGCCCCGCTCTTTAAGAAAAATGGTTGCCTCTCTCAAAAAAAGTTAGGGAAAGAAGTTTTTAAAATTTACCATGTGCGCAACACAATTTTTCCAAGAACTACGTGTTGCCAAAAAAATAACTTTGTGTTGCAAAAATGCAAAATTGTGGATTAATATCTACTAATATGTATTTTAGTTGGAACGAGAAATCTTCCTGGAACTTCTTTCCTCAAAATCTTCAAGTTTATATCCATTATAAAATTTCAAGCACAATTTTGAAGTGCTATCTTTAAAAAAGTAATTCCCCTCTGTTCCATTTTTCGTTAAAATGAAAACACAAGAAAAAAGACTGCCATCCTTTGGTAGTTGAAGTGCTATTGTAACAAATACAAAAAAAAGAAAACCACATCAGCATGTTTATTTTTTGTTACTAGACATATGTACTAGATCAGAGATTATTTGATTTGTTTACTTTCTAAAGGATGTGATATGTCCCGATTTAATTTTTGCAAATGCTATGGTGATGTTTACTCTTCGTTCATAAACAATGCAAGTACAGAATACTTTTATATTAAAAATACTAGCAACTGATTTAGATCTTTTCCTTCAATTTATCTACGAAATATCTTATATTTCAGCAGCAACGGAAGTCGCTAGTTTTTAATAGATATGGTATTATTTCGGCTACATCCAAGTGCTCCCATCAATGCTGCAATTGGGAAGACCAAAGGGCAAGAGTGAAAAAGGCTGCGTTCACATGAAGTAATCAAATGAGAGAAGAATAAAGGACCTGGCCCAATTCTCAAGGAGTAAATGCTCCCCGTAGCTAGTGTTCCGTGTTTCCAAAATCTTCAAGTTTATATCCATTAGTACTTTTTCTAATAATGGATCACTGTAGTAAAAACTAATTTGGGGGCCCCATTTTCACGGGGGCCCTGTGCAGTTGCACATCCTGCACATGTGCCCCATACGGGCCTGTGTAGACCTCACGTGCATGAGCTTTGCTTTGTTTTGTAAAGACTCCAGCTCGGCTATGAAACTGATTACGAAAGAATGAGTTGCACAGAGAGATCACAAGGTGAGAGGGTGCGAGCAGCCATGGCGGGGAACACTTCTCGCCAGAACTGGAGACCTCCAGGTGAAGGCTTTGTTAAGATCAATGTTGATGGCGGATTCTCGAGGAATGGAGAACGAGGGGCAGCAGCAGCGGTTTGCAGAAACAATAATGGTACCTTCTTGGGCTCATCGGCAATGGTCTTTGAAGGTATTAACGACGCGGCTACACTTGAGTCCTTGGCTTGCAGGGAAGCTCTTTCATTAGCCCTTGATCTTATGGAGGACAGAATTGTTGTCGCTTGTGATTCAAAATCGGTGGTAGCAGATATTAGCAAAGGCACTGAAGGAAGATATTCAGCCATTGTCAAAGAAATTGTGTTACGTTCGAGGGAGTTCTCCACTTGTGATATCAAATTCGAAGGCCGGGCTTCCAACTGGGAAGCTCATAGCTTAGCAAAATTTTCGAGTTCATTAGATGTTGGACGACATGTGTGGCTAGGTGATCCCCATGATCCCCTAATTATTCCTGTAAACCTTAACATTATTCAATAAAGTGTGGTTTACTGCTCAAAAATAAAAATAAAAAAATGAGCTTTGCTTTGTCCGTGGGGAAGGATGTGTGCGCGTTTTGACTAGTTCTTGACTCCTCGTCGTGATTAACACCACGTCACGTATGTATCTGAAAACAACAGATTAAATCTGAACTGAAGTAGCATTCGTTGTAACAGTGACACTAGTACATCACAGCTTTAAGAGTGTAACCACGTCCAACCATACAATGACACGTAGTAAGAATGGCAAAGCTAAAAAAGAAGCGATTCTAGCTCGTAGTGCGACCGGGGGCCCCGTCGTGTGGTGTTGAATGACAGACAAACGCTGGCTCTCCTCGGTCGAATTGATGGCCTTGTGTTTTCCTCTTCCTCGAGGTGAAAGCGAGGGTACCTAGCCAGCAGCCGCCTCCTAAAAGCTAGGGTTCTCTGCCTCCCGCCGGCGCCGGCGCCGGTCCGTCCCGTCTCCGGTGGCCTTAGGGCCATGGAGGCGGAGTGGATATCGGCCCTTGCCGGTGGGAGGGCTCCGTTTTTAGATCTTTTTTTGAGCTTTGTTAGGGTTTGTGTCATGCTCAGGAAGGCAAGACGGCGGCGGCTCCCTGAAGATGGAATAAAGGTCTCCCCGCCTAGCCCCGTTTCGATGATGCGTCTAGCATCATCGGTGGGCGTGTGGAGGTGTGTCTCTGGCGGATCTGTCTTTGGTGGATTTGCTCGGATCTGTTCGTCGTTCGTCTTCGTTCGTGTGTCTTCAGGTTGGATCCTTCTGATCTACACTCTTCATCCGCGGCGGTTGCTGTTTTGGTGCGTTGGTTCAATGGGGCCTTAGCACGACGACTTCCCGACTGTCTACTACAACAAGGTTTGCCCGACTCCGGCGAGGGAGGGGCGATGACAGCGGCGCGCCTTCGGCTCGCTTCAGTGCTTGTAGTCGTCGCTAGGTGGTCTACGAATCTGGATGTAATTTTTATTATTTCTCTTGTTTGTTGTACTACCATGATTGAAGATGAATAGATTGAAAGTTTTTCCCGCAAAAAAAAAAAGAATTGATGGCCTTGTGCATATACTCCCTCTGTTCATAAATATAAGAACTTTAAGAGATTCCACTATAGACTACATACAAAGCAAAATGAGTGAATCTACACTCTAAAGTATGTTTATATACATCCGTATGTAGTCCATAGTAGAATCTATAAAAGGTCTTATATTTAGGAACGGAGGGAGTACGTACACAGCAACCTCCTTTCTTGCATGTGAGAGGCCGAAAATTCTATACCTACGAAGAGCCTACGAACAACCTACGTAACCTTCCATAAACTCTCTTCGCTCCCCCCTGATTTTAATTGGGGTGGGCCCAGCCACTAATCTTGGCCCAATTACTTTGTTCCATCTCAGCCCGTAAGATAAATTACGTAGGTGTAAACTTCAAAAAAAAAATACGTAGGTGTAGCAAAGCTCGAGGCCGAAAATTCTATACCTACAAAGAGCCCCGTGAGAGGCTGCCCGGCTGGCCTCACAGGGCAGTAATTGATGCGAGCATCCGTCGGGAGCCTGATGAGCATCTACTTCTTTAAGTGAGTCTCTAGGCTTGATCGTGTGCATTTGCGTGTATGATTAGCGCACGGTCGGGCCGGGGGCGTCACATATATGAAGCAACATTGTGCAAGGATAAACCGAGGATTTCAGATCATCAGGAACAAAATAGAAAATTCATTACACACTTAATGGAACAAGTGACACATGCATCTTGGTTCTAACATCACACTGATAAAGAGTACTCAAATCATCTCTACAAAAAAAGTAAAAGAAAATAGTGAACTAAAACATGTAACAGCAGTAGCATGCTCTGCAACCTAGAAAACCAAGTAAAAAGCTAATAGTGCATGGAGAGATTCATACTATACTTTAGAGAGTCCCTTATTTCTTGCCTCCGACCATGCCTCCTATGCTGCAACTGCATGCCAGCTGACGCATGCCAATACCTCTAGCTAGCAATGGCCATTGCCGCCTCCGCTACAGCCCCCACTGCCAACACACAACCCTCAGCCACAGCGTGGTTGGGGCCCGCCATTGTGGGCCTCTTGAGAGGAGGTTGGGGCGGTGCCAGGTAGGGACACGCCCCTTCCACTTTCTTGTTTGTATCACGGGTTGTTTTTCCATCATACTCAAAGTACATGTATATTTAGTACTAACACGTGCAAGTTCGAATTTTAAAACAAGAGTTGTGCAAAAGCAACACACTCAGAGAATGTATTCTTAGAGGTTACATGAGTGATGATAGTGGTTCAAAAGCAACGGATGACACATGGCAGCGTCCAAAAGTAGAGGTGCCTTCAAAATGTCAAACCAACAACCAAAATTAGCATATATGAAATATAACAAAATCAGGAGAAAATGAGAAGGGAAATTAGCAAGGTTAGCTAACCTGACGACAAACCTTAACAAAGTATTGATAAATTCTGGTGCTCCACCTTGGTGGCTAGCAGGCATGCAAACGCGGAGGCCGTCATGGATCGGTGTTCCGGCTGGCGCCGCGTAAACCAGTTCGGCCTATGCTATGCACCCATGCTTCCGCATAGCATACGTTGTGACGGTGACAACACTTGTCAGGCTGCTCGGTGACTTCACCTTTTGGTCGCCCGCCATTCCCATCGACACGTACGTTGCACAAGACAAGGTTGTGCCGTGGCTCTCATCCAGGTAAAACCTCGCATTTGTTGTAAGCATTTCCCATCATTCATAAATTATCCAATGAGCATCTATCTAGTATTTCAAACAAACCTTTCTTACCTAGTATAGGAACTTGCTGGAAAAATAATATTTACCGAGAACGTACACCTACACTACACTGAGGGATGATTCCATTTATGAGAACACCAGAACATACATGGCCTCAAATTTATTGAACCATTGAAGATAGTAAATTACCTCATGAAATACTTGAGCAATAGGTATAAAATCTCCTATAGTCAACCAGAACGAATGATTTAGGATCAGTAAGCATACATATTTTAATGAACATAAAAGAAACCCTCCCTAGAAACACATTCTGATGCAGGTGCAGTCATCGGTGACCTTCCACATAATTCAGGACAGAAACATCTATCTAAGTAAATGACAAGAATAAAGACAGACGAAATTAAGTTGATTAGCTTGTATAAGCAAGGATAGTGGCGAGCTCAGGTAGCTTTAAAATGTGACTTTTTTAGAAGAAATTAAGTTGTGTATAGTTGTATATACCACCTGAAAAATAATGCCTTTAGTATAAATTATGGAAGCCAGATTTCATATGGCATCGCTTAGGCCGAGTTTGGCATTGTATTTTTTTTTCAAAATCATACTACTCTAAAATCACAGTATTATAATGATGAGTTTCATCAATCACCAGATGTGTATCTGGGAGGAAATTTTCAGTCTGCAATTAATTTTTTATCTACGAAATCAGAACTTAAACTTTGTTGTTGCTTCAATACAATAAGGAGACCTGCACATTCAGTTTTAATTTGCAAAAGAATGGCTTTCATCGCTCAGTTCTCTTTCTAAAACTGAATGTCGCAACTAATCACAAGCCTCCCACAATTTGACCAGTCTAGCTAAAAGGACAATATAAAATAATGTGTGCATCCATACATCTAGTGCAAACTATGAAATAAGTGTTAATATAACTTACGTTGTTCATAGTTTGCACTTCATCAGAATCCAACAGCTCAGCTCAGGCCATCAATGGAGAATCTAAACATTGATTAGTAAGGAGGTTAAATACATTCTATACAGCAAACTCAATACACTTCTAGATAGTAGTATCCAGTTTTTAAGTTCAGACATTAAATATAGAATAGCATCAGCCATTTTGGATAAACAAAAAAGCATACGCTAATCTAAATATCATTCTGCATATGTAAGATCTGCATTGCTATAAAGCTGACAAGAGAAAAGATAAGCCAACTTTCTAAATCCCAACAAACAGACATGTTAGTATCCAATTTTAATGAGTGCACCTTCAGGATAAGCCAATAATCACCGTTGACTGATTATTAGACCATTTCGAGTCTCTGAATATATTTTGTTTATTATAGCCCGACTCTTCCAAAAAGAATTAATAAAGAAGGGCACATTCTAGTTTATTCATGGATTTAACACATATGGCAACATATCTGTCATGAGACAGCGGGGAGAAGATTAATCTTGATATCGACTACCTCCATTCCTAAATATAAGACGTTTGGGCAGTTTAATAGGGTGTTACCATAATAGGGTAACACCCTATTAAACTGGGGTGTAAGAAGGGCACACTCTAATAGTTACCATAATAGGGTGTTATCTCTGAAATATTGAGGATGAAAGGATAGCAAATAAAGAATGATCAAGTAAAGGAGAACTCAACATGATCTTCAGATTATACATCTCTAGCAATACCATCATGACGCCTTCAGATTGACGTAATCTGCCGCATGTACGGCCGGGTTGGCAGAGAACTTCTACAACCAACGCTTGAGACCGACCAGCACAGACACACACGCCAGGTTGGCGGAGAACTTCTACAGCCGACGCCTGAGACAGACGGCATGGGCGCACCAAGTGAGCCACCGTTATATGGCTTCTTCCCTACATGCACAACAGAAGCCCTTTGAACAGAGAACCAAAAAACACACTGTAAGTTGTGAAGCACTCCAACTTCAATAAAAACGACCAGGAAAAAGTATATATCTAGCCTGAAATTCCAAGATATCTGTATAAGTACAACATAAACCGAAGGATTTACCTTCTTCAAAGTAGTTAGCTTTGCTTCTCCAAAAAAATAGAAGGATTTACCTGCTCCAATAAACAGATATTCCTGCCATATAAATAAATAAAATATTGTGCGATACACTGACAATTGCCACTGACTTCTTCGTGTCGCTTAGTTACTATGATCTTGATATACATTTATTTTCAGAGTTCTCATTTCAGAAGGAATATAATATATATGTAGCGTAGTGAAGACTGCACTTCTAGCATTAGTTATTTTTCTCCAATAATTTGTTATTGACATCATCATCAGGTCATCGGAGTCATGCACCCGCATAGCCATTGCCTGTCTCTTTGGCGAATTTATACAAAATTCATAGCAACGGAAAGCTATTGCCAGAACCTAAGTTATACAAACTGAATTTACAGAAATTCACAGCAGCACAATTTATGATGTCCTAAAAATTTGCTCATATCTTGCACAGACAACTCACATAGAAAATTTATATATCTTCAGTCACTTTGATCATATTTTGCATATACTGCAATCAATTATACATAAAACTTGATAACGTCATTGCCGGGCTTGAAGGAAATCACTTGAGTATTCGCTTGGGGAAAATTGTTCACGTATGAATTAAGAGAGATGAACCTACATCCTTTTAATACATCTAATGCTTAACAATGCCAAAAACATTTTTTTTAAATTGCATTTCAGTTTGTTCAGAATTATGGGCACGACTGCCCGGCCATTTTTAGTACATCACTTGGACTAAAGATGCCATTAATTAGTACTGTAGATTTTTCAGAGGGGGCATTTGTACTGTGGAGGAATTAACTGCAATCAGAGGATAACACATACATGAATATCAGTGAGCTGAGCTTGGAAAGTGACTTGGAGATTCTTCCGGCGAGCTTATCGGCATACAAATCCAAACTGATCAAATTCTTCAGCTTGCCCAATTCTTTTGGGATCTTGACGTTGAGGTTGTTCCAGTACAGCTCCCTGCAAATCAAGTTACATTTGAGAAAATCAAACAATTTTGTTCTGTTCAAATAACATAAACGGTAGAATTCATCGTAGGACCACATACAGGTACTAAAGATTCACAAGACGGCTGAGCTCAGGGCCGATGGAGCCGGAGACGTTGGAGTTGCCTAAATCCCTGCAGAAGTTTACCACAAAGAGTGTCACGCAACATGGTCATCCAACCAACAGGATGCGATATTGTTGAACTATGAGAGACGCCACGTTATTGATTACCCTTGCAAGTTATTTATTTCTTAAAAAAAACCGGCCCTTTGGAACAGTAGTGTGATTATTCAGTTATTGCTTATAAGCTAGCAATCCCTAGAAGCAAGTGGTGGAGCAAAGACCATCGATATCCTTGCCAGCATGCAAGCAATTTGACCTAGTAGTTAGAAGCGAGTTGGGTTTCTGGGCTAATCTGAGCAAGCGCAGGGAAATCCATACAACACCTAGGTCTTGCTGCAACTAACATTAAAAGATGAGAGGGAGAGCACGAAGCAGTAATCGATTCCAGCCAGCTCTGCAACGGTGCATCCAAGCAACCCTGCACCATATAGTGGCATGGCGGCGAGCACTGGAACAGGAAAGAATGCTATTTGATCAATTGAAACAAGTTGTATGAAAAAAATTGCAAACAGAAACCATGAATTCGAGTCGGACTTGGGACAGGCATTTAGAACTCATCACCATAAGTCGTGGGCTGCGCAATAGAAGGCGATAGAAAGGAAGGCAGAACGCGGGCATACTTGCGGGTGCTGGGCCCTCGGTGTCCTCGGTCTTCACGGCCACCGACGGTGGCACGGGGATATCTGCAAGACCATTGGGGACATCGGAAAATTGGCGAGGGCATCGATTAGGTCAGTGAAGGCAGGGGGGAGGGGGGGAGGAGATAGCACGCGTACCTTCGGCGGGGAGGGTGTCGCGCATCCACTGCTCATCGACGATGTCAATGAGGATGCCCAGGCTCTGGTCCTGCTCCATCCCGCCCATTTTCTCCTCGGCCACGTCGTCTCCCCTACTCTCCCGTCGCACATCCACTGCTCATCGAAGTGATGACATAGCCGTGGCCAACGCTCACGAAGGAACACGGCCGGCGGCGGATGGGGTCCACACATGGACACGACGGTGGAGAGGAATGGGGACCAGATCCGTCGCGGCGGCGTCCTCCGATTGGTCATCGTCGCCAACAACGGCGACCTTCAGGCGACGACGCGCAGAGGGGAGCACGGCGACGACGGAGCGGGTGCACGGCGGCGACTAGCCCTGCTCTCCCGGCTGGATCCGCGCGCACGCGTCGGTGGCTGGGGCATGGCCCGACGACGACGGCTCTGGAAGATGTGCCTTGCCTTCACAGGGAAGGAAACAAACTCATTTTTTCTTCTGTTCTGATCTTTTTCTCTCCTCGAACCAATTGGCCACAGTAAACAGTAACCAGGTGCCGCGAAAATCTCCAGCGAGCGGATGCAGGCCGCCGCGTACGTGATCCAGATCCAGATGACCATCGTGGACGTGGAGGGGGACGACTTGGACATCGTGAAGAGCAAGGTGCATGTGCTGGTGCAGTGCGCCAGCAACCGCGCGGCCGCGGACTGCGTCAGGTACCTGAAGGACTCGGCGCAGGCCGTCGCCTGGGACCTCGACGCTGCCCACGGCGACGGTGGTGTGGCGGCCACGGTGGAGGGCTCCGACGGCAACATACGGTTCGAGGTCTCCTCTGAGCTGGTGCCTCGCAGTGACCCCAGCGACCACAGCAATTGTGAGTTCTGCTCATCCATCATTCTCTCTCTCTCTCTCACGGAAATCTTTAATTTCTTCTCGGAGACAACAATGGGCTGCATGCAGTCTTCATTTTTGTTTGTTCCAGAACGAATGGTAGTTCTAACAGTTCACCTCCTCGCTCTTGTAGCTATTGTTGAGCACCTGCAGATAGCAAACCCGATACTTGCAGTTGCTAATCTGATACTGACGGTTTGGAACTGCGGCAGGTACATACGATGCATATTTGTCTACTTAATTTATCTACTTTTTGTTCGCGTGTCTCGCTTGCTAATTAGAAACAGTTTTCTTCTCGTAAATACCATGCATCGTTCAGCATCATTTGGCTTTTATTTGCGTATTTACAAATTCTCATGTTGGTTAAAACGATGATCCGATGCCAGAAAGGCAATAAAACCATTCTCGGTTTTTGTTTTTTTTATAAAACCTTACGTAGTTAGGTTCAGATGTTCTTACATGTTTTCTTGATTATCTCCAGACGGCCAGCACGCACGTGACACGTCCAAGTTCAGAGCAAGCTGCAGCAACTCCCGGGCCGGCTTCCCCTCTTCGGCGCAAAATAAATAATTATACATAAATAATCCCGCGTGAGGAGATCAAGATGCGCGATCCAGAGGCTTATTAGGGGCTTCATGTTCTTTTCGTCACCTTTTCCGTCGATTAGTTC
The DNA here is from genome assembly GCA_039707655.1 of Elymus sibiricus. NCBI lineage: Eukaryota > Viridiplantae > Streptophyta > Magnoliopsida > Poales > Poaceae > Elymus > Elymus sibiricus. The sequence continues at coordinate 126,631,010 of CM077666.1, read as the reverse complement.
ACGGGTTAATATACTCGTCAAGTTATGCATGTGAGCATGTGTGTTTGAAAATAGCGTCAGTTAAGTGCATGCCCACTTCTGTTTCAGTTTCGTCTAGTTATGCATGTCAGCGTGTCGTGAGTTTAAGAAGACTTGCAAGAATGGTATGCACTCCGGCCAGTTGGATCAAGTGTTAACTTGCCTGCACGTACGATCGAGCCGTGTAATGAACCTGTAATGTGACCAGCAACGTCCATTGCTGGGACAAGGTAGGTGCCCAGCCAGCTCCATGTGCACCGACTGTAGTGTGTGTCGACATGATTTGCAAGTACGGAAAATGTACCGAGCAACGAACGCCGGCCAGCCTTGGTATACTTCGTGCGCACTACCAACCGTCATAGTGATTGTATTTAGAACCATGCATGTACTATACAGAAGGTTGTCAAAAATGCATGTACTTTACAGAAGGGACTGGCTATATGTCAGTCGCCTGGAAAAAAAAAATAGGTCGGTCTATCTCCCTCTTCCTTTCTCAACCGTTGGATCAAAATCCAACAGACACTGCTTATCTTCAACCTCCCGCCGCAGTTTCTCTTCTTCCTCTCTCACCCCTGTCCGATCCAGCCTAGGCCTAGCCGCTTGCTTCCGCCGCCCACGGCCGGCGGCGCTCCTGTGACCGCCTCGCCGCACAGCCCTTCCTTGAACCTCCCACCACCGCCGGTCTTGCCGCCGCCCCTGGCCATCCCTTTAAGCCTGGCGACTACCCAAAAAATCTCCAGCGAAGCAGCACCCCACCCGCCACCCTAAGATAGTCATAGTGGGGTTGCTTCTCCGGCGAACCTGCACCCGCCACCCTAAGATAGATAGTGGGGTTGTTCTTCCCCGGCGGTCTCGCCGTCTCCTTCTTCATCTCCGTTGGCGCTTCCTTCTTCCTTCTCAAAATCGACTAACCCAAATCCAAAAACCAGCCGACTAACATTTAGCTATTGTGTTACAGAAATCAACCTGCGTTCAATGTCTCTCCTGCCTCCCATCCTTTATTTCATGCATTTATACTTTGTTCAAACGTAGAAAGTGTATGTTTTACACAAGGTTTAGACAAATGTCTAATTTAGCGCCTGTTTTCACCATTGTCTATATCTAATGAAGATGTTCCAAACAAAATCAATGTTGAAGATGTTTTCAAAATTTTAAAACTTCATGTTTTCAAACTCGAATGAAACATCGATGAAACTTTTTAAACCCAAGTTTTTATTGATGCAAGTTTGCCACGGGTTCCAATGAGTTTCAAAATTTTATATTTTGAATCTCGAACGAAACAATAGTGAAACTTTGTGAAACTAATCTTTTGTCGACCCAAGTTTCATATGGCTTTCAGCGACTTTCGTTGTGGCTTTATGGTTTCATATAGCTTTAGTACGTGTTTAACGAAAAACTTTGGACAAATCTTAAAGATAACGTAGAGTCTTGATCTCACCTGGGCAAAACTCAGGCCGGGCCTGACTAAGCCCGACGCAGAAAAGCTAGTCCCGGGCGCGGCCCGGCCCGGCCATCGGGCCTAGAATCCAGGCCCAAGCCCAGCCCATCAGCAAAAAAGCCCGCCGGGTCTCAGGCCTCGGGCCGGGCCTCTTCAGTAAACATCAAATATGGCGGGCCCAGGCCCGGCCCGGCCCGGCCATCGAGCCTAGATCTCAGGCCCAGGCCCGGCCCGTGGGCAAGGTCAGGCCGGCGGGCCGGGCTGCCCATGGCCAGGACTAGTCTTGATAGATCGGATGCATCATTATTTGGGGGGAAGGGGATTGTATTTCACAACTGCTAGTTGATCCCCATTATATGCAAAAAGCAAGCTAGTTATAGGTAAACACAAGCAGAGCAAATTCAATTGCTGAGCGTACACAAAGAAAATGCCATCATCGCATTCAAAAAGTGGAGACCATTGCAGGGCATTGATGTCATTGTGCACATGGGTTATATCAAACTTGATTCGTAGCTAGTACAGATTAAAATATACACAGTAGATTGAGCACCAACTGTAACTATTGTAAGTAGAGCACTAACGACAACTATTGTAAGCATGCGGTTACCGGCATGCCTACTCGTCAATAATTGTCCGAAAATCATTGCACGTGAGATAATTAGTATTGCCATTACATCGTTATGTCCAGAGGCTTTAAATGCATGGGCTTTCAAGGTCCATGCTTTCTTAGCGGGCTCCATTAGGTCAGTGGCCATTAATTGTCCCGTGTGCACATGTAGCCCATGAACCACCAGCGGAAAAATGGGATTTAGTCCCGGTTGAAAAAGGTCTTTAGTCCTGGGTCACCAACCGGGACAACTAAATCGAAACTAAAGGCCCCCACCCTTTAGTCCCGGTTGGCCACGACCCGGGACTAAAGTCCCTCCACGTGGCCGCGAGCGCGCGCCGGGGGCTGGAGGACCTTTAGTCCCGGTTGGTGACACCAACCGGGACTAAGGCCCCTCCACGTGGCCGCGAGCTAGCGCCGGGGGCTGAAGGACCTGTAGTCCCGGTTGGTGACACCAACCGGGACTAATGATTTTGTGTTGGGGTTTAGGGTTTTAGGGTTTAGGGTTTATGGTTTATTTTTCTTTTTCATTTTGTGTTTTCTATTCAATTCTTTTTCATTTCAAACATATTTTACGCTACTACATACTGTACACGTTATGCATATATAATATAATTTCTCGTACAACCATACATATATCATATAATTTTTCGTACGACCATACATATATATATACAATTTGGTATATACAATTTCTCCTACAATTTGCAGATCATTACATGCAGGCATTAGGTGCAATGGTATTCTCCGCTTTCAGATATGACCTCTGTAAGCAAAAATTCCGCAATTTCCTCTTAAATTGCTCGTATGCGGTTCTCTGGTAGGAGCTTATCTCGCATCTCGTCAATCTTTAAAGAAGGAGATCAATATGAATATATTAGTTGTGTGTATATATATTAGATCATCATAAAAAAATTGTGAATAGTGTTTATGTACCTGAAGTTGTTTTACATCTCTGTGCCATTCGGTCGTAATGCGAATGTTCTCGCAAACGTAGTATGCACATAAATTAGTCCCCTGTTGCTGCCTCATGCACTTTGCGAGAATAGAATTCAATCAGATAATAATCAAGCATGATAATGGTATTGAAACTAGAATTAAAGAGATGCGCGGACCTAGCTAGTACTACTTAATTACCTTGGTCTGTCGCTATTTTAGCTTCGGTTTCCATTCATCGACAACCTCTTTGATGAACCGTTTCTAAACCCTGCCCGGCAAAGAAAATGAATAAATGAGTTATTAATTACTTGATATCAGGAAATGAACGAAAGAGGCCGATATAGTGCGATAATGATTGAAATTACCTGTCGAGCATCAAAACCAAGCTGGTGTATTCTCGAGGGTCTTTACCTAGTGAGTCCAGGGTTTCAACAGTTTCAGCGTCAACTCTAATGATTAGCAGGATCCAGTGAAACCTGCGCACACGTTTATATAAGCAGACATGCATAACTCATCAACTACACTTAACATCGAGTAAGCAAAATAGAATTTGTAGTACAAGACAGTAATACTCACTTGAAGTTGTAAGGAAAATGTATTTTTGTTCTGGTATTTAGTTCCTTCGTAAACCTTAGCAAGTTCTCCTCTGAGTCTTTGGCGTGGTTTTGTATCATAATTTCATTAATGATATATGGGTCAACGAACCCAATGTCATAGATTACATCTCTTTTGCATTCGAAAATCTTCATTCTGCATAATAGCATAAAAAAGAATATAGTGAGGATAATTACAGGCAATGAACGAGCTGAGCTAGAGACTTAAATTACAGAAAGAAATCACTTACAGACAATAGCAACTGACGATAGATTTGTCGAGTGCGTCTTGATTGTATAACTGAAAAATTTCTGTAAACTCAATCATTATCTCATTTTCATAGAAGTAATGCTCTTCCTTGACTTTCACAATGAGCATCTCTCGCCCGTTCTTTACTTCTTTTATGTACCACTCATGCAATCTTCGCATTTGTATTGATAGATGCGGGACCTGCTCAGGTCTGACCAGAGGGTTTCCGGGGACATATTTCCATGCTAATTCAGCCATGGGGACCGCGGTAGAGGATGCAGTCATTAGGGCATGCATGTATCTTCTGCACCTCTAATCCTACACTACTAGGAAAAACACTACTAGTAGCGTAGGTTTTTTGCATACCAGTAGCGCGGGGTACCGCGCTACTGCTAAGGCGCTACAGCTATATTTTAGCAGTAGCGCGTTTTTTACCCCGCGCTACAGCTAAAAAGTTAGTAGTAGCGCGTGCCAGGTGCCACCCACGCTACTACTATTCAGTACCTGCGCTATTACTATCTAAGTACTAGTAGCGCACCATTTTGCCCCAACGCTACTGCTAACTAATTAGAAATTTAAAAAAATAAAAATTAGATGCAATATTCATGGATGGAAATCAAGACACATCTAGTGCAAAGGTCACATAACCATCTTAGCACTTGCAGCGTTCATGGATGCAACATTGAACATCTCAACTCGAAGAGATCACAAGATCCCATTTAACATCAGACGCAAACAACCAGACCACTTCTCTAGATGTATCTACCAAACCTCGGAGTTCAAACTCCGGTGGACCCGAACCCTCCCTCCTCCCGGACGGTGGCGTTGGCGTCGAGGTCCTCCACCTCGGCGACCTCCGGCGTCGCAATCACCTGGACGATCATCTGCGCGACGCAGTCTCCGGGCTTCACTGCGAAGTTCGCCTCTGAGGAGTTGAAGAGCACGACACCCACCGGGCTGTGGTAGTCCTGTGTTATCTCTCCTGCTTGAAGAGCGTTTCCGGTGGTTGAAGAGCGTTTCCGGTGGCGTGGAGTTAGTCCTATGTTATCTCTCCTGCTTGGTCACCGTACCTGCAAAAAGGAGAAGACAATATCAACGATCCTATCAACCGGCGGCATCAAACGATCATTACGGGCAACAACTGTATTTAGGCTAAGAAATGTTCGAGTTATAAACTTGTTGGGGAACGTTGCATGGGAAACAAAAATTTCCTACGCACACATAAGATCTATCCATGGTGATGAGCATCTACGAGAGGGAGAGTGAATCTACATACCCTTGTAGATCGCTAAGCGGAAGCGTTAATAAACGCGGTTGATGTAGTCGAACGTCTTCGCGATCCAAATCGCCGAGCGTCCCGCGATCCAATCACGATCCTTCCGATCTAGTGCCGAACGGACGGCACCTCCGCGTTCAACACACGTACGGCTTGATGACGCCTTCACCTCCTCGATCCAGCGAGCGATGGTGAAGTAGTGGTTGAGTTCCAGCAGCACGACGGCGTGGTGATGGTGGTGAGGAACAATCTCTACAGGGCTTCGCCAAGCACTACGGAGATTATGACGGAGGAACTAGAGGGCTAGGGTTGCCGGCACACGGCTTGGGAAATCCTGATGTGTCCCGTGTGCTAGCCCTGCCCCTCTATTTATATGTTGAGCCTTGGGGTCTAAACTTGGAGTAAAAGCCTCCTCCGGGTCGGTTTTGCCCGCACAAGGTCGGTTTGGCCCGCAGGGAAAGAGTCCAACTCGGATCCCTGCCGAACCGCGCACAGCCGCGCACAAGCGGTAGTACCGCTTCACACAAGCGGTAGTACCGCTCCGGCGGTAGTACCGCTTCACCAAGCGGTAGTACCGCTCCGGCGGTAGTACCGCTTCACCAAGCGGTAGTACCGCTTACGCGGCAGCAAAACTACTTTTGCACTTTCCAATACCTTGTGGGCTTTATCCCTTTGGCTCATATAAAGTGTTGCTGCACCCGAACACTTCGGTAAACATCCGGAACCTCTTCCGGTGAACTTCGGAACTCTTCCGGAGATCAAAACACTATTATCACATATATCAATCTTTACCTCCGGACTATTCCGGAGATCCTCGTCATGTCCGGGATCTTATCCGGGACTCCGAACAACTTTCGGTCACCAACATAATAACTCAATTATACTAATCGTCACCAAACGTTAAGTGTGTAGACCCTGCGGGTTCGAGAACTATGTAGACATGACCGAGACACCTCTACGGCCAATAACCAATAGCGGGACCTGGATGCCCATATTGGCTCCTACATATTCTACGAAGATCTTTATCGGTCGAACCTCTATGTCAAGGATTCAGTTAATCCCGTATGCTGTTCCCTTTGTTCTTCGGTATGTTACTTGCCCGAGATTCGATCGTCGGCATCACTATACCTAGTTCAATCTCGTTACCGGCAAGTCTCTTTACTCGTTCCGTAATACAAGATCCTGTGGCTAACTCTTTAGTCACTTTGCTTGCAAGGCTCAATGTGATGTTGTATTACCGAGTGGGCCCTGAGATACCTCTCCGTCATACGGAGTAACAAATCCCAGTCTTGATCCATGCCAACCCAACAGACACCCTCGGAGATACCTGTAGAGCACCTTTATAGTCACCCAGTTACGTTGCGACGTTTGATACACACAAGGTATTCCTCCGGTGTTAGTGAGTTGCATGATCTCATGGTCAAAGGAACAGATACTTGACATGCAGAAAACAATAGCAATAAACTGACACGATCAAATGCTACGTTTACAGTTTGGGTCTTGTCCATCACATCATTCTCCTAATGATGTGATCCCGTTATCAAATGACATCTCATGTCCATGGCTAGGAAACCTTAACCATCTTTGATCAACAAGCTAGTCAACTAGAGGCTTACTAGGGACACAGTGTTGTCTATGTACCCAGACATGTATTTGAGTTTCCAATCAATACAATTATAGCATGGATAATAAACAATTATCATTAACAAGGAAATATAATAATAACCAATTTATTATTGCCTCTAGGGCATATTTCCAACAAAACTACCATGAATCATTTACCCAATCATTTTCCCATCGGGATATCTGGAGACAACTTTGTCCTCAACACTTATTTGCTAATAATGGGAGAAGTGTAGAGAAGCAATTGCAAAAGGACAACTCGCAAGCACCTTGGCATGAATAAACTTCTCTTTGGCAGAGAAAGGATCCGAGTGTTTAGGCTTGCTGGTGGTGAAGTATTGTGCTGCCTGTGATCCATTAGTACTACAAGACAACAAAGTTGCAAGTTAATTTCTGAAAGCACTAAAAAAGACTGAAGTTTTGTAAAGAAATTCATATTACCTTGTATTATCAACAGAAGAGCCATTGTTTGATGAAGGTAATGTTTCTTCCCAAACTCTGTTCACAAACATGTTGCCTAATGATTGAAAGAGATTGGTTACAGATGGCTCCCAAACTCTGACATCGAGAGTCAGAGACCTTACCTGCAAATATGATGTATTTATTTTGAAGTTATGTTCAGTTAATTAGTCATTAGTGACCGTAATGATACCATCAAACACAACTTGCTAATTATGTAATCAAATTTGACTGCAAAATATGCATGGAAAATAGGCAGAGTGCAGACACTTGTAGAAGTATAGGTGGCAATGTACACAGTTACACACACATATATAGGGACACCCAAATAGAAACAATTACTTGTATCATCTTCAAAGAATGGCAGTGAGCTAAAGTTGAATCTCAGCGAGTCTCCTAAAAAGGATGATGCATGCAAGCCACTACATCAATGACTTAAATAACAGTGCATGCTATTTTCTGCCAAGCAGATGGCCATGGGGATGGGGGTGCTTACCCAAGCTAGGAGCCGTGGAAGCTTCAAATAGCTGTAGGTAGCACAATTCAGATAGCTAGTTGCGATCGATGGATGAACTATGTAACTGTTGTACATGGTCGTTCTGGAGACCAGGGCGCATGAGAACCTCGGAACAGTGATGTAGCTGCATATCTGTTATTTGATGGCCAACCCCTGGGTTCAGGAAATTTCAGAATTAGAGGCTACAACTTGCACAACTGAAACTGAAACACTTTGCTAAACACCGGCCGACACTGTTGTGTGTCATACACCGTTAGGTTGCATATGCTAAAGTGCAAACTCGATGGAGGGAGAGGAAAGTGGTGTTACGATATCCTAAGTATCCCTATTTTGTTTGCCCACATCCCGCGACGAGACAAGTTCAGTGCATGAATAATCCTCTGGTGCAGCTAGGCAAATTCGAGGGCTTCAACGGTCATATACATGTGCCACACGCAGAATTGCAGATACAAATGAGGGTATTCTGGCTCCATGTCTTTGTTTCGAATTTGTAGCAGTTTCCTCTGAAGACCCAGATGAAGAGAGCAGAAGTTAGGGACCAAAGTTAGGATGTTGCAGCACCACGTTTCAGATTCTACTTCTCAAGACGCGCACAGATATATTCAGGGATTATACAACAGGCAAAGAGGTAATGCAATCATTTTATTCCTACTCCTGAACCCATGAACCAAACAGAACAAGAAAACAACAACGACAACTTCCTTCAGATTCCTACTAGAACTTGCTCAATAAATACCACTAGTAATTAATCATCAGACACCAATCGAATCCTCGACGTTGTCGTTAAGTATATTCTTATTTTTTTACTCCATAGCCATCTGCTTGGCATAAAATCTTATCAAACTGGATGGGGGTGCTTACCCAAGCTAGGAGCCGTGGAGGCGGAGGTTGTTGGCCCAGCATCGCACCGGAGCAGACGACGGCGAGCTCGACCATGTGCGGGCTGTGGTGATCGTCCTCGTCCATGGAGGAGGGTGGCTGCTGCACCGAATCGAAGAAATAAGTAAGGGGGGCGGGGAGAGAAGGAAGAAGGGGAGTGGAGAGGGCATGAATCGAGGGAAGAGGAGAGCTCACCGCGCCGGAGTTGGAGGCAGCCGAAACCCTAATCGCGGGGAGGGGTCGCGCGCGAGCGCTTGCGGCCACGAGGAGCGGATCTGGCCGGAGGGAAGGAAGCACCGTCGCGAGGAGAGCTCGTGGGTGTGCTGCGCTCCGGCGAGGGCCGCCGGAAGTAGCCGGAATCGTCCGGCGTTGGTGGCGGCGGCGAGGTTCGCGGGAGGCAGAGGCTGTTCGTTTCTTTTTTTTAGCAGTGGCAGAGGCTGTTCGCTGGGCGTTGTCTCCCTAATACAGAGGAGGTGGGCTGGGCTTAGTTATAGCGCATGTAGTGACCCGCGCTACCACTACATTGCTAGTGCTAGCGTGGCCTAGCAAACCCGCGCTATTACTATGACATATCCGCGGGGCACGGTTGGGCATATTTACTAGTAGCACGTTTTTTTGAGCCACGCGCTACAAGTAAAATTTACTAGTAGCGTGGGTCAATCTAGCGCGCTACTAGTAAGTAGCAGTAGCGCGGGTCAATATAGCGCGCTACTAGTAAGCGACTACTTATAAGCTTTTCCCTAGTAGTGCTAGAGGGCAGACAGCCTTCTTTGCTTCGTACGTACTATCGGGCAATTCGTTATCCTTTGGAAGCGTCTTCTTTATCAGTTTCAGCAACTTTTCAAATCCCTTGTCAGATACACCATTCTCTGCCTTCCATTGCAGCAATTCCAGTGTGGTACCCAACTTTTTCTTGTCATCTTCGCAATTTGGGTACAATAATTTTTTGTGATCCTCTAACATGCGCTCCAACTTCAACCTCTCCTTTTCACTTTCGCAGTTTCTCTTTGCATCAGCAATAGCCCGACCAAGATCATCAGCGGGCTCATCTGATGCCTCTTCTTCAGCTTTCCCCATTGTAGTACCATCGTATTCAGGGAACCTAGGATAGTTGTCATCATCCTCTTCTTCTTCATTGTCTTCCATTATAACCCCTCTTTCTCCGTGCTTGGTCCAACAGTTATAGCCGGACATGAAACCGGACTGAAGCAGGTGGCTGTGAAGGATTTTTGAGGTAGAGTAATCCATATCATTCTTACAGACACCACATGGACAACACATAAAACCATTCTGCTTGTTTGCCTCAGCCACATGCAGAAAACTATGCACGCCATTAATGAACTCGGGAGAGCGTCGGTCATCGTACATCCATTACCGGCTCATCTTCATTACACAACATCGAAGTGACCAAATTAATACAACTTCATACATACATCTCATAAAACAACATACAACTATCTAGGTAAAGCATTTAAATGCAACAACAAATGCGATCAAAATCGCAACTAAGGTAATAATTGATCCAACAGCATAATGATACCAAGCCTCTTTATTAATGGCATATTTTCTAATCTTTCTAATCTTCAAGCGCATTGCATCCATCTTGATCTTGTGATCATCGACGACATCGGCAACATACAACTCCAATTTCATCTTCTCTTCTTCAATTCTTTTCAATTTTTCTTTCAAATAATCGTTTTCTTTTTCAACTAAATTTAACTTCTCGACAAGAGGGTCGGTTGCAATTTTCGGTTCACATACCTCCTAGATAAAAATATCTATGTCAACTTGATGGGCATAATTGTCATAAACACGAAATGGAACAAATAGTTATAAAAGATAATATACCACATCCGAATCATAAACCGGACGAGGGCCGACGGGGACGGATATCAAAACCATGGCACTATATATAACAAACAATCGTACAAGTAAGAAAATTATAAAGTAACTATCTAAATCATACAAATAAGAATTTTTTTTTTTTACAAAAAGGATAAGAATAAGAGGCTCACCAAGGTGGTGCCGGCGACGGGACGGCGCAGGCGATCGACGACGGTGAGGACGGGGACGGGAAGACACTAAGTAAACCACACCTACACATATGCAAACTAAGAAGTTAATTTGAGCTCAAATTGCATATAAATCAAATAAACTCCCACATAATTACTCCCAAACTAAAACCGACAAATCAATATACTTATAGAGCATGAAACGAGCTAAACTAGCAATGAGAGATGAAAGGATGAAGTTGCTAACCTTTTAGAACCCTTGGATAGATGGGGTGCCTCAAATCTTTACAAATCTTGGCAAAAATGGAGGATGAGCTCGAGGTAGGGGAAGAAAACAGAGAGGAGAGAAAGGAGAAGCTTGGACTCGGGCTGGACGAAGCAGCTTTATATAGGGATATCTTTAGCCGGGACTAAAGGTCTATCTTTAGTCCCGGTGGGTGATACCAACCGGGACTAAAGAGGCTCGCAGGGGCCCCAGCCTGCCGCAACCCCTTTAGTCCCGGTTGGTATCACCAACCGGGACTAGAGGTCCCAATTGAACCGGGACTAAAGGGGGCCGTGCCCCCGTCCGCTCCTAGCCGTTGGAACCGGGACTAATGCTCACATTAGTCCCGGGCCCAAACCCAGCCGGGACTAATGCTCCGGATCAAAGGTAGGTTTTCTACTAGTGAACCCTAAAAAACACCAATGCTTGTCATGGGTTTAGAGCATCTCCAATGGAAGATCCGAGCCTAAAAACCCCTCTTCAACAAATGATGTAGATGCAAAAAAATTACATCCCCCTCCCAGAGATATAAAATACAACACATCACGATGCAAATATACATCTCCACCTACACGAGATGTAAAAACGTCAGCCGCGCGCCAACCGCCCAACTGCCTTCCATTCGCTTCCGCGCGACCTCTGCCCGCCCGCCCAACTACGCCGCCGGCCGATTTCGCCCAAAATTGACGCTGCCCGCCCCGCTGCCACTCCGCCCACCTGTCCCCCGCCGCCTGCCTCACCGGAGTAGCGACGGCTGTCTGCCGCAGCCGCCGATTCAATTTCGGTCGCCGTTTCGAATCGAAGCTTCGCCGGAGGTCCGGCTGCCGTAATGGCTTCCATGGCGCTGTCGTGGACGGGCTGGGCTTGTTCCTAGCCTCGACCAACCGCCGGAGGTAGGGGAGGCGCGCCACACCGCCCGCCCGCCTCTGTCGTTCTTCCCGCCGCGCGAAGCCGGCCGCCCGCAGCGCCGAGCTCTAGCCGCCCCTCCAATGCTCCTCCTCCTCTCTCCGCCTCGAATCGCCGCTGCTCCGCCGCCCCGATTCGCGCCGCCGCCGTCCCAATTCACCACCCCCGCCGCCCCTTCGATGCTCCTCCGCTGCCCCCGCGCACAGCCGCCGCCGCCCGCATGCTGTCGCGACGCCGCCGCCCCGAATCGCGCCGCGCCGCCGCCGTCCCCACTGTCGCCGCCCCGATTCGGCCGCCGCCCACTAGTTTTTACATCTCCATTTTGCATCATCTATTGGAGTTGCTCTTTTACATCTCCAATATACATCATCTGTTGGAGTTGCCTCTTTTTTGGAGATGTAAAAATCATTTTTTGGAGATGTAAATTTTTACATCTTCTGTTTTATATCTCCAAATTTGCATCTTCTATTGAAGATGCTCTTAGTCCCATACCACTCACACAAGGAGTTTCGGACAAGCATATATAGTGAACTTATTCTTTTCTTCTAGAGTACTAGAACCACCTTCAGTAGGGTTCTGATACACTCGAATAGCGCGTGTGCTCACAAGATTATGTGCGACTTATGACTTTCCTTTGGACGACTGGTATGGTTGTGGCAAATATAAAATCTATGAATTTTTTTCCGCGCATGATTTGAACAGTAGTAGTTTGTGCTTGTATATAGCTATTTACTACTCCCTCCGATCAATACTAAAGCAGCGACAATTAATATGAATCGGAGGGAGTATCTTTTTCAATGTCCAGGATTGTAGTATAACTTATTTAAAGTTGAACTTTAATGGTTTTCTTTTTTTTAAGCATCTTTTGTCAAACACGACTACCCTTTTAATAATAATAACACTTTTGCTTATGAGATGTGAACAAAATGTGGTCATAGTCATTGGAGATTATGATTTTTTTTCTCCCGTTGCAACGCACGAGCCCTTTTGCTAGTTTAATTTTTTTTGAACACAGTACAGACGCAAGCGCTCATATACACGCGCATACACTCACCCCTATGAACGCACACACGCACACCCTACCCCTATGAGCACCTCCGAATGGCTGAGCCGACATATCATCTTGAAATTTACGAAGTCACCATAGGCGCCTCCTCGTCGACAGGAACGTCTCCTCCCACTGAATGCACATCGCTGGAAATCCTGAAATAAATTCAGGAATAAATGCGAGCATCAGGATTTGAATCTTGGTGGGCTGGGGATACCACAGTCCCTCTAACCATCCAACCACAGATTGGTTCGCCTTTTGCTAGTTTAATAATAATATAATAACACTTTTGTTTCGATACACCCCCCTAAACACATCAATGGTCGAGATCGCTCCGTACCCCTTTATAATTAAGGGCATGATAGGCATTGAAAAATAATTAGGTCAAGTCTAATCCTATTTGGCAGTCGTATGACCCATTTGAATTCTCGTTCGGCCACCGGCGAGGCGGTGACTCCTCCTCACGGTGGGGCAGCCGCAGCAGGCGTCAGACGCCCTGTACATCTCCTGCCTCCTCGCCAAGGCCTGGGACGCCGAGCTGGTTACCACCGCGGCGCTCCGCCTAGCCTGTAACATCTGCGCGTGCCCGACACCGGCAAGGCTGGCTGCAATGTGTTGCTTGCGTCGTTTTTCCGTCCGGCGTGAATCCATCAAATCCTACTGTACTAGTTCATCTAGCCGTGGCGAGTCAATCATCCGCGTACTTGCGTGTATGAACGGAATCAATTAGATTGTGCTTGCGTAGTGTTCTTGAGTCTGGACAAAAACACTGGCCAGAATCGCATCGGTCAGGCAAGGGATTCTTTGTCGACGGCCTCCCCCGGCCGGTATGACCACTTGACGCTGCTCTGCAAGGCTGCCAGCGTGCGCCGGAGCTCCCGCAGGACATGACGGACACGTACTACTACGCCCAACGTGCCCGCATCCTCCAATCACCTTGATTAATCACCAGACTTATTATTAGATGACTAGCACATGGCGCGTGCTACAAATCAACCGGCTGATAACTCCCAGTTATCAGTCGCCTTATCTACCGTCAGATCAAGGCCATTACAGCCATTGGATTAGTCAACTGTGTCCTCACGCAAACACAACTTCCATGTCCTGCTGCTTCGTCCTCCTCGTTCGTCAGAGCAGTGCCACTGCTGCTAGTGAACAGCCCCTTGCAGCACCCCGTGCCTTCTCTTCCAGCACCGCCACCGCTCTTGGCAGCCGTTCTGCTACAACGCAGCTCCGCCGTCCGTGGTAGCAACGTCTTGGTGGCCTCACTTGCTACAACGCAGCTCCGTCGTCGTCCGTCATCGCAGCATCGCGTGCTGGAACGCAGCGCCGCCGGCGGCCATGACAGCAGCTCGTCGGATCTCCTGCTGCACCGCAGCCGCGCCGTCTGCGTGGCAGCCGCACCGTCGTCGCATCACGTGCTGCAACGCAGCTCGTCGCCTCTTCTGCTGCAACGCATCATCACCGTCGACGTGGCAGCAGCGCCGTCGTAGCATCCGTATGCTCAACGCAGCTTCGCCGTCGGCCATGACAGCAGCTTCAATGCAGCGTCGCCGCCCCGGCTCGCCGCGCCCTCCCTGCAGCACTGCCGCTCTGTGTGCTTCAATGCAGCGCCGCGGCACGTCGGCGACCCAGCTGCAGGCAGACACGCTGTAGCACGGGCGACGCCTTGCTGCTTCCGGCGACGGCTCGCGGCGAGCCCTCAGTGCTTCCGATGAGGGCTTGCAGCACGGGAGACTCCCCAACCGTGCTGCGTTGCAGCAGCGGCGGAGGGATGGGATGGTGGCGGCTGGACGCACATACAAGTTTCGATGGCACGGTGGCAATGGAGCTGCCGGAGTGGAATCGTGGAGAAGAAACTCATCTGCCCAGATCCATTGGAAAGACAGAGGTAGAGGACAAAGAGGTCAACGCAGTGGGGAGAAAATGTGTGGCTGTGGAGCTGCATGGAGATAAGAGGATAAGGGGCTGGTGGGACCCATAGGACGTGTGTTTCGCCAGAGACGCGGCTGATTTCTCCAAAAATCAGCCGGTTGATTTTAACACTTTTCCCTAGCACATATGCCCGTGCGTTGCAACGAGAGAGACATCCGAATTGTGCCCGTCCACGGCAGATCACAACTCATGTCCCGTCTTCATCTTTCTGGAGGCTACTCCTCTACAACCTGGTTGCCCCCACCGACCAAATTGCCCATGCACATCATGTTAGGACCACCGCCATTTCCACACCGATCGCCAGTACTTAGCATTGAGACGGCCACTCGACAACGGAGAACACGGACCCGTGCGTTGGTATGGGTGCATTGCAAGAGATGCTTTCATTTGTGTCGTGGCAAACGCCGAAGTTCTTCTCCGCTTTTTGCCTCTTTGTGTATCACTATATGATTTACCGATCTATCGGGTTCATCCCGCAGAGGCACAACATTGAGGAGTAAGGGAATACGTCGATGTCAGCAACACACACCTTCCAGTGAGGGCAATCGTGTGGAGGCGGCGCCATCATAGGTATTCCGAGGTTCTATAGATTTAAATTGAAAATATGAAACACGTTTGTGGAGGTAAGGTTGACATCGTTGTCCTTGCGGGGACATACCACGATGATATGAGTCGTACATCGTTGTCCACTATTTCTCCTCCGCCTGTCCTATTTTGCCTCGGCCATGGCCGCATGGAGTCCAGCGTCTCCATATCCTCCCGCATGGAGTCCCATTAGTTGGAGACCTCGTCTGCGTTTTTTGTAAGCATGCATTAGCTGCTGGAGACCTCATTTTATATTTTTTGTCCTTCCATATTCTTCTGCCACGTATTTTGAAATCTTCTCTAGAGATAACCAGGACCGAGTCTTCATCCTCCGCTTATTAATTTTCGACACAGCTCCTTGATGCCCAGCAAACCGGAAGACATATATAAATTGAGAGAATTGGGTGTAAAAAGGCGAGGTGGGACAATTCAATATGTGAGTCAACCTTTTTTTTGTACAAACAACAGGATCTAGCCCAACAGTAGCGACGCTAGTTATTCAGCATGAGGTTGTGTGTTCGATTCGTTGCACCAGCACTATTTTTGCTTCCGTGTGTCTTAAATGGGCCAGGATAGGTGGGCGGCGCAAGAGCTCGGCCCAGGTGGCGCAAGCGCGAGAGATCGCTGGTGGAGGTCTACGTACGCTCGATCAGGCGAAGTAGGAAGCGTAAGATTAGTACCACCTCGGATATAGAAAATAATATGGGCGAAGTGGACCGACGACGGACGAAATTACGGTGGTGAGAAGCAATAGCCTCTTTATTATTAATTATAAGGTATAGATTAATTGAATTTTAACTCCATTTGATTTACATGGATGGACCAAAATGCCCTTTTCAATGTTTTCAAGAGGGGGGGTGTACGGGGCATCGTAATTATAGAGATGTTGGTCATTTTATCCGCATTTCCTATGAAAGGATGTTCAAAAATTGTTTTCATGCTCAGCAACAAAACGGTAGTTCAGAATAATTAAACACAATATAAATTTCAATCCTGGGACATTATACAAAGGGAAAAGTATATTTTTCGTCCTTCAACTATTTTGAAAGTATACAAATGGTCCCTAAACTCCAAAACCAGTAAATCTTAGTCCCTCAACTTTCAAAACCAGATAAGTTTAGTCCCTCATACCGTTTAGGGTGGTTTCGTGCAGACGTGGAGTGGTTTTTGACTCTGGGATTGACAAGTGTGCCCCCCACCATATCTGTCCCGTGGGCGGCATATGCCGAGACGAGCTGCCGTACTGAAATATGTGTTGCAGGGAATTAGTGCGTGCGTGTGTTGTACCTTGATCTCGTGGGTCGGTTGAGTTAGATTATCTTGTATAGAAAATTGTACAGGCTGTGTATATCGTAGAGATCAAGTAGCTAACCAACCGTATCTCAACCACATGTCTTATAAGCACGTATGCATCACTGCTTGTTAGCATATGCTTCAACTAATTTTACATGTCGCGATCCTGCTGCCGCCAGGCCACATCGGCAATTGGCCAGTGCCGACGAGCGCCGAGGAGCAGAAGCAAGCGGCTCCGCCGCGTTCGATGCCCAGGACCGGACCATGACGAGGCGCCATGGAACTTGGGACGCGGACATGCAGCGAGTTTGAGCTACGACAAGATCGCGCGCCCACCATCCACTGCCAGACACGAATGTGCACCGGCGCCTTGCAGGAGCTCGCGATCGCCGCCCCCTATAAAACGTCACGGTTGGTTCCCCTCCTTCCATCCCAGTTACAGCCATGTCAAGTCCAAGCTCAACATGAACTGAAGAAATGTAAGTGCAAAGCTTGTTTTTTGAGGGCCTGCACGAGCAGTCAGACTCGGAGCGCTCGTGCACAACCACCAGCGGTGGCAGCGACAAGAGCACAAGAGCATCCTGCCTCCAGCACTCCAGCAGCTACCACGTAGGCAGGAAACGCCAGAAAGGCATCCTGCACAGGTTGTTGTTGGGCAGCCTCATCGTGGAGACACCGAGCTGACGCGCACCGAGCCGCGCCGCCGCCATATTCGCTCATTGCGCACACTGTCGGGCGCCGTCGGCATGCGCTGCCGCTACTGCTTGCGTGTTTCACCTCCCATGTGCACTGCTGCTTCATGGGCATTATGCCGAGCACTTTTCGTGCACGTGTCTGAATCAAAAACCACTCCACATCCATACAAAACCATCCGAGAGGGCCTAAACTTATCCGGTTTTAAAAGTTGAGGGACTAAGTTTTGCTGGTTTTGAAGTTGAGTGACGATTTCTATACTTTCGAAAGAGTTGAAGGATGAAAAATATACTTTTCCCTTATATAAAATTCCATTAGAAAACTCAGACAATAAACTTATACGATAGACTACAATTCCTTAAGAGCATATGTCGATCATCGTCTCGTCTTGTGGTGGTGGTAATTGAAAGACGCGAGGCGAGAGCAGAGTGGGACGGTAACCCCGATGGATGCTCCATCGCCATTCATATGATGATATCCATTGGAGCTGTTTGTTCCACTGTAGCAGTCGACCGTGGTCAGGAACGGACGACCTCGCGTCATACATGTGCAAGGTGTCATAGCGCGTGTAGCAGAGCGTCTCACGTTGAAACCATGCACTCCACGGCTGTCGGATGGGGTAGGGACGTTCTTCCACGCAGAAGCTGTAGCGCAAGTCCCAGTGCGGCTCCTTCTCGCCGTCCGACTCCTTGTTCTCCATGGCCATGACCCAGAAGCGGAGGACCGTGGGGCGGCGACAGCCGCCGCGCACGTGTGTGGCGAAGCACAGCCGCCCCTTCAGCTCAAAGGCCACCGGATTATCATCTGGAAAGGTCCCGAGACCGTCCGGGAGAGGGTAAGTGCGGCACGTCTCGGCAGGCACGTCCACTACCAGCACTCCTCTCGGTCTGGCATAGAGTACATAATCCCAGTCTGTGGTGATCACATGAAGTTTACCGTCGATCAGCACCGGCGCCGAAGTGTTATTTCTTCTGGATGGTGGGCGAGAGGGCGAGAGGAACGAGTCTTTGCGCCAACCGCGGGCGTCACCCAAGGTGTAGACGCCCACGTCCACCCGCTCTTCGGAGGAGCACGAGTATGACGGGAAAGAGAGGCGGAACAGCTTGTACTCGTTGGTGGGCGGGCTGAACCCCAAGGCAAAGAGATGATACGCACGGTCCATGTTGCTGAGCGGAGGCGCCTCAGGAAGCGCCAGCGTCTCGCCGGTGGCGGGGTTGCACACCACCGCCGCTGCCTGAGCGTCGCGCTCGTCCACGAAGCAGAGGAGGCCGTTGCAGATGTTGGCGAGGCCGTAGCCGTCGGGCTTGTCGATGGAGCACATGGGTTTGTCCGACGATAAGCTTAAGACGCTGGTCTTGATGCTCCGGCTGAGCTCGCATGGTACACCGGATAAGCGCAAGAACTCGGGCTCTGCCGAGAGCGCGGCAGGGCTCGCTGCGTGGAGCTTGCGGAAGGAGGGGTCTCCGAGGGCGCTACGCCACTGCCTGGAGACGCAGCTGGAGCGGGCCACGTCCTTGGTCGGCAGCTTCATCAGGATTTCATGCAGCATGTCGCTAGGGATCTCCCGGCTGCTGCTGCCCTCGGCCTCATTGCGACGACGACGTCCCATTGTAGCATAGACATCGACGTCCCAAGGCAAAGAGATGCGCATCGTGCTCGGTGGACGGCAGCAAGCCGGCAACTCGCTCCAAATCGATCGATTGTGAGTTGTGACCGTAGACTTCCTATTTTATAGAGGGCGCCACCGTACGAGTTGCCGAGTTTGAGTCGAAGCAGGTATTCACGTAATTCCTGGTATGCAAAAAAAAAAAAAAAAACTGGTTGTACTAGTGTTTTTTTTGGCAGAAATCATATTCCTACGTAAGAGTTTTAATTAATTCTTGGGGGCTGCTACAAATCAGCCGGAGAAATCATCCGCCTAGCTAGCCGTCCGATCAGTGTGCTGGTGGTCGTTGGATCACAGCAACGGCACGGCAGCTTCAACGCAGTGCCGTTGCACCCCTGGCAGAGCTCCAACGCAGCACCGGTAGCGTCTGACGAGCTCCATTGCAGCCCCGGCGGGCTTCAACGCAGCACCGACGGCTCCGGCGAAACTTCATTGCAACTCCGGCGTAACTTCGGCGAGCTCCATTGCAACTCCGGCTGAGCTCCATTGCAGCCTCGCCGGAGCTCCAGCGCAGCACCGACGGCTCCGGCGAAGCTCCATTGCAGCCACGGCATAGCAGCACTGGCAGCCACTGATGAGCTCCGCATCGCAGCAACAATTACCCTTCACCACTGCGCCCCCATCTGGCTTGCAGCATCAGGAGCCGCCGGCAAGCAGCTGCATCGCAGCGTCGGCAGCCGCTGATGAGCATTGCATCGCAGTGCCAATGACCCCCTGCACCATGGCGCCCCCATTCGGCT
Organism: Elymus sibiricus; assembly: GCA_039707655.1. Lineage (NCBI taxonomy): Eukaryota > Viridiplantae > Streptophyta > Magnoliopsida > Poales > Poaceae > Elymus > Elymus sibiricus. The sequence continues at coordinate 126,611,268 of CM077666.1, read as the reverse complement.
TGCAGCGACGGGAGTCACCGGTGGGTAGCTGCATCGCAAGCACCGGGATCCGCCGGCGAGCAGCTGCATGGCAAGCACCGCGATCCGCCGGCGAGCAGCGGCCTGTCCCCTGCGTGTTGCGTCGCCTCCATGGGGTTGGAGCACCGCAGCTGGTGGCGCGCGGAGCTTTACCGTCCTTCAGTAAGCCGCGAGATGCAGCAGTTGGTGCACCGTGGCTCCTCCTGGTTTGCCTCCATGGAGTTGCTGCTGTTGTGTCGCCATGGGAGCATCTCTCTGACGAACAGAGATGGGGAAAGGGAAAAGGAGGGGTGGGGAATAACGTGTGACGAAGAGAGAGCAAGAAGAGATAAGGTCGCGGCTGGTGGAAAGCGGTGGATGGGCCCAGGGCACGTGTCAAGCAGCGCGTGGGGTTTATCTTTCTCTATTATCGTCCGGTGGATTTCAAACGTTTTCCTTGATTCTTACATACTGTGAGAGAAGAAGTAATTACCTAGAGAAAAAAGTGCTAACAACCGTCACCCAAATGAACAAGTACGTAGGATTTATGTAAAAGTCGTACGTAAGAATAGCATCGCTCTTTGTGTGTGGGGGGGAGGGGGTGGGGGCAAAATATCTATACTTGCGGACCCTCGGCTACGGACCCATACCTACGGACGTACGTGTCCAACCATGCTAATCTTCTCCCCCCTGATTTTTAGGGCGGGCCCCGTGATTTCCAATCTCCTGTTGCCAAATCAGTCCGTAGGTGCTAATTCGTAATAGTACTCCGTAAGTGTAGCAAAGCTTTGGGGGGGGGGGGGGACTAGTAGTCTAGTACTAGTGTTTTTAGGATCCACTAGCAAAAGGGCCCGTGCGTTGCAACGGGAAAAAAAATCATAATCTAATGGCCATGATCACATTTTGCTGCATCACCGAGATACACTATCACTCTCAATTTTATAAAACCATGAACAATTTTTGAAATCATGAACATTTTTTTAAACTCGTTAACATATTTGAAATCGTGAACATTTTTTAAATTCGTATATTTTCTAAAATCAAGAAAATATTTTGAATTCATAAAAAAAATATACTATTTGCAAACATTTTTTTTAAATTGTGAAAAAAACATTAAACAATTTTCTTGAACCAGCAAACATTTCTAGAATGGAAAAATATTTTTTTTGGAAATTGAAGGGAACTATCAAAAAAAAAATTCATGAACATTTTTTTGATTTAACGAACATTTTTTTAAATGCATGATCATTTTTTGAATTAGTGAACATTTTATGAATGAATAAACTATTTTTTAAGTCAATTTTTAGTATATTTTTCCATTTATGAACATTTTTTTAATTGGCGAAATTTTGTTCAATTTCATAACAACGAACTTTATAAAAAATCATGAACATTTTTTTGATTTCCTGAACATTTGTTTTCAAAATTTTCAACATTTTTCGAATAAGCAAACATTTATTAACAAATCATGAACATTTTTTGAATCCACAAACATTTTATGATTTATCAAACATTTTATGTCAAAATTCTCAAAAAAAATTAAAAAAATCAGAACTTTTTTGAAGTCCCAAATTATTCAAAGTAGAAAAAAATAAAAACGAAAAAGAAAAGAAGAAATAAGAAACGAAATTTAAAAAACAGGCATCCCGGACATGGGCCAGCCCAAATGGGCGCACTGCTTCTTCTCCCAGCGCGCAGAGCACAGTATAGGACTCCCTACTGCATGGGCCGGCCCAGGCGGGGGATTCCCCTATGTGAAAAGCTTTTACTCACTTATAGGTGGCATTGGTGGGTATTATTTTGCAACTTTGGGGCAATTTTTGTGACGTACCGCCAGAAGCAATAATTCCTTTATTATTAGGTATAGCAAAAGGGCCCGTGCGTTGCAAGGGGAAAAAAATATAATCTAATGGCCATGACCACATTTTGCAGCATCACCGAGATTCACTATCACTCTCAATTTTGTGAAATCATGAACAATTTTTGAAATCATGAAAAAAAATTAAACTCATGAAATCATTTTATAAGTTCGTGAACACTTTTACAAATTTTCGAACATTTTCTAAAATCAAGAACATATTTTGAATTCATACAAAAAACTATACTATTTGCAAACATTTTTTAAAATTGTAGACATTTTTTTAAACAATTTTCTTGAGCCGGCAAACATTTCTAGAATGGACAAACATTTTTTTGAAAATTGATGGAACAATTTTTGAAATTCACAAACATTTTTTTGATTTAACGAACATTTTTTGAAATGCATGATCATTTTTTGAATTAGCGAACATTTTATGAATGAATAAACTACTTTGTAAGTCACGAACAGTTTTTCAATCTTTTAGTATATTTTTCCATTTACTCCCTACTGCATGGGCCAGCCCACGCGGGGGATTCCCCTGTGTGAAAAGTGTTTAATCACTTATAGGTGGCATTGGTGGGTAAAATTTTGCAACTTTGGAGGCAATTTTCGTGACGTACCGCCAGAAGAAATAGCCCATTTATTATTAGGTATAGATAATATAGTACTTCATTTATCCGAGCCTAAAGCTGCACGTATGCAGCAGGAGCGCAACTAATCAAAACGATCAACGCAAAAAAATCTATATTTATACCTAATAATAAAGGGGCTATTGTTTCTAGCGGTACGTCACGGAAATTGCCCCCAAAGTTACAAAATATTACTCACCAATGCCACCTATAATTATTTTTTTAGTCTAAACATACTTTGCTTTATTATGTAATCAAGTTCCTGGGGATACAATGTAAGTCTGGCGGGTTTATGAGCCACACATGGCGCCCGACATCCAGACCAAAAGCATGTTTAGCGAGGCCATGTGCCTCGAAATTTGACTCTCTCCCTTCGAAGATGAAGGTACATTGTTGAAAATTCCTCGATGTTTCCAAAATCTCCTTGATGATGTTTGAATAAACGCCTACAGTGTTGTTCTTTATGTCATGAACTACACCTTGATAGTCCGACGCCACTAGCACGTGTGATAGCGCAAGATCTGTAGCTAGCGCCAAGGCTTCACGACAAGCAAGTGCCTCCAATGTTGTTGGGTCAGTAATTCCCCTGCACCGTATGACTGATGATCCCATATAAGTACCAGATGAATCCCTGCAAACTGCACTGAACGTACCTTCGTTTTTGTTCCTAGCAACAGCCCCATCCACCCTAATTTTTGCTACACCAGGAGGTGGTGCAACCAAAACGTTTTACACATGGGAATCCCCCGCCTGGGCCGGCCCATGCAGTAGGGGCCTCCTATACTGCGCTCTGCGTGCTGGAAGAAGACGCAGCGCCCGTTTGGACCGGCCCATGTCCGGGCGGCCTGTTTTGTAAATTTTGTTTTTTGTTTTTTCTTTTTCTTTTCTATTTTGGTTTTTTTCTACTTTAAATAATTTGGGACTTCAAGAAAGTACCAAAAATTAAAAACTTGTGAATTATTAAATAAAATGTTTAATACATCATAAATGTTGTCGATTCAAAAAATATTCGCGGCTTTATAAAAAAATGTTTCCTTATTCAAAAAAGTTCAAAATTTTGAAAAAAAATGTTCGGGAAATCAAAAAATGCTCATGATTATTTAAAAAGTTTGTGTATTAAAAACTATTAATGAAATTGAACAAAATTTTGCCAATTCAAAAAATGTTCATGAATGGAAAATATCCTAAAATTTCAAAAACTTTTCGTGACTTACAAAATACTTTATTCATTCATAAAATGTTCGCTAATTCAGAAAATGATCATGCATTTCAAAAAATATTCGTTAAATCAAAAAAATATTCATTAAAATGATCATGCATTTCAAAAATTGTTCCACCAATTTCCAAAAAAATGTTCGTCGATTCTAGAAATGTTCGCCGATTCAAGAAAATTGTTTAAGAAAAGGTTAACAATTTATTTTATTTTTGCAAATAGTACAAAATGTTCATGAATTCAAAAAATGTTCTTGCTTTTAGAAAATTTGTAAAACTGTTCATGATTTCAAATATGTTCATGAGTTTAAAAAAATGTTCATGATTTAAAAAATTGTTCATCATTTCATGAAATTGAGAGTATATCACAAAGTCCTTGCGAGAATCAGGGGGAGCTAGCACTGGGGCAGATGTCAACTTGTCCTTGAGTGTTTGGAAACTTTCCTGACATTTTTCTGTCCACTCAAACTTAACGACTTTGTCAAGCAGATCAGTCAGCGGTTTAGCAATCTTGGAGAAGTTCTCGACGAATCGGCGGCAATAGCTTGCGAGTCCGAGAAAACTTCTGACTTGCTTTACATTCTTCGGAGGAGTCCAGTCAAGAATAGCCTGAACTCGTTCTGGGTTAACGGCAATGCCATCTTTCGAGATCACATGTCCAAGATAGGTCACCTCAGATAACCAGAATTCACACTTGGAGAATTTGGCATACAGTTGATGTTCTCGAAGTCTCTCCAAGACAAGCCGAAGATGTTCAGCATGTTCTTCATTCTTGGAAAATATAAGGATATCATCCAAGTAAACCACGACGAACTTGTCGAGGTAGTCCATGAAGATATAATTCATCAATCGGGAGAAGGTTGCTGGGGCATTAGTCAATCCGAAGGACATGACGGTGTACTCGTATGATCCATAGCGAGTAACGAAAGCGGTCTTCGGTATATCCTCCTTGCGAACTCGAATCTGATGATAACCCAACCTCAAGTCGAGTTTAGAGAACACAGAGGATCCAGCAAGTTGATCATAAAGATCGTTGATCCGAGGCAGTGGATACTTGTTCTGGATTGTTGCTTGGTTAATAGGCCGATAGTCCTGAACCAATCGGTTAGTTCCATCCTTCTTCTTAACAAAGAGGGAAAGTGCTCCCCAAGCAGAGGAACTGGGGCGGATGAAACCCTTCTTCAGTGACTTGTCAATCTCCTCCTTAAGCTCAAGGAGTTCATGTGGCGGCATCTTGTAGGGACGTTTAGTAATAGGAGTGGTACCCGGTTTCAAGTCGATGACAAATTCAACGGCTCTAACAGGGGGTATTCCTGGAAGTTCCTCTGGAAAGACGTCCGGAAATTCACGAACGACTGGAATGTTCTCAATTCCCTCAAGAGGTGAAGCGTTCAATGCATTCAAAGCATATATCTGGGCTTCGGCATTCCGAGTAATGCGGGCGGTGTAGTTTACTATCTCATCAGAGGGGTGAAGTAGTTGGACGACTTTGGTGGCACAATTGATCGAAGCAATGTGAGCTTTCAACCAATCCATTCCCAAAATGAGGTCTATGGTGGAAGTTTTCAGGATGATGGGTGAAACAAGGAATTCAAGTCCTTTGATTACAACAGTGACATTGTGTGCCATCATGGAGGTGTGACAATGTCCTCCAGGGGTGCGGACAAGTACTGGCATGTTCATCTTTTGAAATGCAATGTCATGTTCTAATGCAAATGCTTCTGTCATGAATGAATGTGATGCTCCTGAATCAAATAATACAGAAGCAGGTATTGAGTTAACGAGAAGGGTACCCATCACAGTATCAGGTTGCTCCTGAACTTCTTCAATATCGACGTGGTAAGCTTGTTCACGTCCATAAGCAGCAGGCCCGGTATTATAGTTGCGGGTCTGATTGTGGGCCATTGCGAGGAAAAGCCAATTGATTCTGAGTCTGGCGGCAGTCCTTGGCCATGTGACCTGGTTTGCGACACTTGAAGCACAGACCATCTTCAGGACGAAGAGGAGCAGCACGTGGTGGAGCAGCTTGAGCTCTAGGCTGCCTCGGTGGTGGAGGAGGCAGACATGGTGCATCATAGGAGGGCCTTGGCGCAGGGGCAGTGGGGCGATACATGCTGTTGGGAATCCACATCTTACGCCTCTGTCCTGAGCCTGAGGATGAGCCAACGTCACGATAGCGCTTCTGTGACTCCTTGTGCTCCATCTGAGCAGTCTCCAGCAGGATAGTCTTGTTCACAAGGGTGGCAAAGTCGGTGAAGTCTTGAGTGGCAATTGCTAGCTTGAGGTCCGGGTGAAGTCCACCACGGAATTTCTCCTGTCTACGAGCATCAGTTGGAATGTCTTCTTCAGCATAGCGGGACAGGTTAAGAAACTCCCGCTGATAAGCTTCGACAGACTTATTGCCCTGAGTGAGGTTGCGAAACTCTGTCTTCTTCCGGTCCATGATTCCTTGAGGAATGTAGCGAGCACGGAAGGCAGTCTGGAAATCAACCCAGGTGATGACTGTTCCCTCAGGTAGTGAACGCCTGTGGGTGGACCACCATTGAGCAGCAGGGCCTTTCAGAAAATAGGTCGCGAAGGTGACATAGCTGTCAAGGGCGACACTGGCAGATTCCATCTCATAGGCGATGTCGTGAAGCCAGTCATCAGCATTCAGTGGCTGCTCAGAGTTGCGGTAAGTGGTTGGGTTGAGACGCACAAACTCCTGCAGAGTTTTTCGGCCGGTTGTTGATTCTGATTCTGGTTCTGATGCGGAAACTGGGCCATGATGCCTTGAATGAATTGACGGTTCACTTCGAACTGTTGCATCATAGCTGCCATATAGTCTGGTGGTGGTGGTGGATCGTTGGCACGGCCACGACCACGAGCACCTGGTCTAACCATCTTGCTAAAATTTAACAGGGGGCAGTTTAGTAAAAGCAACTACAAGTGTTTAGAAACAGACATGATGTAACACGACAATAATTAAGTAGTGCAATAGATACATAACAGTAGTCAATCAAGACATACAGATCCATACACAGAGTCGGTTACACGCGGACAGCATAACGGCGTAAAATTAAAGAAAAAGACATACTAGGCGGCGCGCAGGCACGCGGTGAGGAATACACAACGAGACATAGCAAAGGCTACATCAACGTCGGGGAAAACCACTGAAACGGGGTAACTGCAAGTGCGGACGATGAGTCTCCAGAGCAGAAAAGTCCTGCTCTCCGTGTGCACTCTGATGCAGAACTCGGTCTCGAACTGTAAGAAGAGGTCCACGTGCAGGCGTATGACCTCCAACTGCAGGCCAATCAATACCTGCCGGCATCTGAGTCCTGCGCGGGTAAAGGATATACTCTGGATGTAGCCCTGCACGAATAGCTGACAGCAACTGTGTCATAGCATCGTAAAGACGTGCTCGAGTGGCAAACAGCTCGACGACGAGAGCCCGGGCAGTGCGATCCAGAGCCTGAGTGCACTGAATCAAAACCTGCGAGTCAAATCGACGTCGCTCGATAGGGGCACAGACAGCTGTGTAATAGCCGGTAGCATCTCCAGCAGGTGCATACGGAATGTACCGGAACTCAGAGGTATCCAAGTGACTACGCTCGCCACGGAGACGTGCGACAGCAGAGTAGGCAGCATCATGGACTGCCATCTCAATCGTCACGCCGATACCGTGAAAAATGTGCAACTCAGTGTCGGAGTCGTTCCTCTGATCAAAGATACGAACATCAGCATGGTACTGCTCCTGGTTGAACTCGCGGTAATCCTCGTAAACCATGTACTCAGGGTACCAGCGGTAGCCCAGTCTGGTCAGGAGGGCGATCAGGACAGCTGGAAAACCAGGCGCATCACGAGCCCAAGTGCGAAGCACAAGCTGCGTCATAGGGCGCGGCGGAAACAAACGATCCATCTGAAACAGAGGAAATTCAAGATTTGTCAAATGACAGTGAGTGAATTCTTGCATCGTGCATTCAATGAAGTAATAGTGCAGATAATCAAAGCGCCGGGTGGAAGTGATCACGGGAACCTAAAGTCAGAGTTAGTAAAATCATTTAACCCGAAAAGAAGAGGATTCAGAGTCCCAGAGTATGGAAGAGGAATAAAAGATCCTAATCCCATCCATGTGCATCATGGGCCCGTAAGCCACACAACACTGTTAGTAAAATAGTTTTTTTTTCAGCGTCTAGACTCAACTTCGACCAAGGAATTGGAAGGGGGTTTCCTACAGGCAGTCGGCTCTGATACCAACTTGTGACGCCCCTGCTCGACACGTGCACTAATCATACACGCAAACGTGCACGCTCGAGGTCAGAGACTCACGGGAGGATATCACAACACAACACTAAACTCAAATTAAACATAAATCATCATATTAGAAACCAGGGGTCACGAGGACCCGAATACATAAATCATACAAGCCAAATATCTGAGTACAGACATAGTTAGTCAAGTTTGCCTTAAGAAGGCTAGCACAAACAACGACACGAATCGAAGAGGCGCAGGCCTCCTGCCTGGGAGCCTCCGAACTACTCCTGGTCGGCTGGCTCAACCCAGTAGTAGTGGCCTCCGGGACTCTCCTGGTAGTAGCCCTCTGCGGCGGCGTCTGGCTCCTGGGCTCCATCATCTGTTTTCATCAAGTGGGCATGGGGGAAAAGAATAGCAAAGCAACCGTGAGTACTCATCCAAAGTACTCGCAAGACTGACATCAGAACTATACTAAATGCATTGTATCAAAGGAATGGGGCTAAATCTGTGGGCTGTACTGCAGAATGCTGGAATAAAGGGGGAAAGGCCTAGCCTATCGAAGACTAGCATCTTGAAGCATTTCTTGCAGCATCAGAAGAGAATAGAGCAAGATAATATATAGTCAAACATAGTTTAGTAACTCCCTGAGATCCTTCCTCGACTAACCTGCGAGAAAGTGATCCCGAGAGCAGTAGTAGCAGTTTAATAATGTGACAGTAACCATTTGTAGTTGTAGCAGATCGAGATACAACTCTGAGCGTCATGTTACCGTGGACACGACTATTCGAATAGATAACTTCCCTGCAGGGGTGCACTACTGTTACCCAGCACGCTCGATTACATCTGGCCGGATACACTTGCTGGGTAATACCCGGCCTCGGGTAATCGACACGAAGCAGCGTCCTACCTAAGCTCAGCAGAGAGGTCAACACGCCGGTCTAAATCCTAAGCACGAAGGGGTCTTGGGCCATCGCCCTTCGCACTCCTGCACGTTGCGTGACTGGCCGGGGAGTAGGCGTGACACTGAATACACCAGTGACGTAACCAGCCCAACCCCAACAATCAGCCCGCATCTCTGAGCTGTGATGTCTGAAGAGCTTTCGGGAGAAACGTACAACGCAGAGGGGCCCATACCCATTATCCCACGTGGTGGTAGTGCGTTTAGGGCCAACGACCCACTCAAATCAAATACCCAAATCCGTTAATCATGTTTAGTAACTCGCAGAGACGAACAGGGTTTCTGTCGCTCCGACTTGGTATGTCATATCGCGCGGGTGCTCTTGGAGCCGACCCGTCTTTAATGATGTTCACTCGCGGGCACCCTTGGGGCCAGCCCGACTTTAACAGTTTAAGTATTGCAATAAGTAAATATTTCCGCGATCACACCCAGAGTGATCACGGCCCGGTATTAAGCCTGGCATACGAACAAGGGTGATGGCCACCGATGAAGAAGTAGCACAGCTAACTAAGTATTGTGGGACAACAGGTGGGGTATCAATAACAGACTACAAAATCAGGCTATGCATCGGAATAGGTGCTAACGGAACAGTAGCAGGGGCAATTCTAATGCAAGCATAAGAGAGAAGGGAATGGGTGATATCTGATGATCAAGGGGGTTTTGCTTGCCTGGAAGCTCTGCTGAAGGGGCCTGGTCGTCGGCGACGTCGGCGTACACGGCAGCGTCGTCGGCAATCTCGGGGGCTATCGAGAGAGAAGGGGGAGAAGAAACAATAAATACACAACAAAATGCAACAGTGATGCATGACATGCCTAAATGATATGCAGAGGTGTTTTACAGCCTAACAAAATGATTTAGTTAATTTAGGAATTTATTTGAATTTATTTTATTAAGGTTGTGCACTATTCATATACCGGATACGGGCATAATGTCCCATGTTCGGTATGTTAGAGGGGTGTGGCAGACATGTGGATAGGTTATTCAGATTCTACACATTTTCCTGATCATTTTTCATATATAAATTGTTTTAATCCGAGTTACGGTTTAAAAGATATGAATTTTCAAAGTTTTAAATATTTCCTGGGTTTATTTTTAATTAATTAAATACGAATTATCCAGAACAGTAGAGGGGTGACGTCATCATGACGTATTGCTGACGTCAGCAGTCAACAGGGGCGCTGACCAGTCAAACCTGACAGGTGGGACCCACCTGTCAGCGACTGGACTAATTAAACAGGGATTAACTTTAACTAAAACAGCTAATTAACAGGTGGGCCCGCTCTGTCAGCAACTAATTAATTTAATTAACGAAATAATTAGTTTTTACTTATTTATTTAAATTCGTTTAAGCGGCGGGACCCGCATGTCAGTGGGCCATTAGCGCCACGTCAGCGGTGGATCGGTCAACGGGCCCACCAGTCAGTGGCACTGGGGGCGGGCCAGGCCGTCCACGTCGGCGACGACCGCGGCGTCGCCGGAATCTCGCCGGCGGCGACCAATCCAGCGGCGGCGCGATGCGGACGTGGTCGGAATTCGCTTACGGGGCACCATTCGACGCGCGCGAGGTGGCGTTCGAAAGCGGAGACCGAGCCGCGTCGGTCTACGGCGGTCTCGCGGCCGGAGGAGCTCTACGGCGACGACGGCGAGCTCGCAAACTTCGTCGGAGTTCGGACGAAATCGAGTACGGTGCTAGAGACTACGGGGAGAAGAACTGGCGGCACGGGCGGCACCAGCGAGCTGCCCTGAGCACGCTCGTGTGCTTAGGCGAGCATGACGGCGACGAGCACGATGGCGACAAGCTTCGCGGCGGCGACGGTTATGGGCACGGCGAATGCGGCGATTGCAGAGGCGATAAGAGGCCGGGAAGAGAGGGAGAACGATGCGCGACTGCTCACCGGTCCTGTAGGTGTGCAACGGTGAGCTCGGGGGAGGCTCGGGGCGGCGTATTCGACGGCGACAGCGGCGGACGGCATCGGGGAAGAAGAGGTCGAGGCGGCGTCGGTGGGGGCTCCCGGCTCCAATGGCTGGGTCCAGGCGGCGTAGTGGACGGAGGCGGTGCTCTACGCCATCTCGGCGACGGCTGGGGAGGCCGGTAGCTGTGGGATCGACGGTGGCGACGGCGAGCGCTTTCGGGTGAGAGAGAGAGGGAGTGAGGGGAAGGGGAAAGTGGACTTGGGCACGTCGAGGGGGGGGGGGGGCGGTGGCGATCTTATCGTCTCCAGGAGCTCTGTAGCGGCGCGGGGAGCGAGGTGGTCGCGGCGGGACGGCTGCCGGCGTCGGGCGCGGTCGGTGCGCGCGAGCGACCGCGCGTGAACAGGGGAAGGGGAAGGCGACCGCGCGTCTGGGCTGGGCCGGCTGGTTGACTAGAGCCCAGCACGGTTGGGCATTTTCTATTTTCTCGTTTTCTTTTCTGTTTTTCTGTTTTGTTCTTTGTTTTGCAATTAGATTAGGTACAAAATGAGTTTAGTAAAATATATAACGTGACCCAAATATTACAGTGTATTATTACCTAACACCAGAAATTGGTTTGGTGAAGATAGGATTTCATATGAATTTTAATTAAATAAAAAGGATTAAATGGGGCTGTATTGGTTCTGTTTTGAGGATGATAGGGTCACTTAGCTAATTCAATTAATGTTGGTTGTATTTTTATAATTGCCTCTGGATTATTTACAACATTATGAACATTTTAGTTTCTGGTTTTGAACAACTTTTATTTTCACTTTAGATTTGAATTGCAATTTGAATTAGAATTTGAAATGAGATTTGATGCAAATGATGATCATGCACTGTTAATCATGATGACATGGCATTATCAAAAGGTGATTACTGTTGCTAATACATGGGGGTGTTACAACGAGCCAGCAGCTCATCTCTTCCTTCGCCTTCCTCTCGCTCAACAGAATCATTTGATTCAGCCCAGCTCCAGTGCTGAGCCACCACGCTGTAGCTGGGGAGCAGAGGCAATGGCCGGTTTTCCCAGCCCACGGCAGCGCCATGACCGCACGCGCGTAGGCCGTGTGGCCGTGCTGGAACCGACGGCTGAGAAGTTGCAACTGGCGGCCGGTCCTGCTGGTAGCATCAACTGGCCATGCTGGAACCGTTGGGGCCGGAGAAACCTGCCCTCGCGCTGCTCCGGCGTGCGTCGTCCTCCACCTGTGCTGGGCCGGCGGCTACGTCTTGCACGCGCGGACGAGATGCTGGAATCGGCCTCGGCGGGAGCTGCAATCGACAATATTTTTTGCTACAACCGGTTTTTGTTTTTGCTGGAATCAACAACATTTTTTGCTAGGATCCACATTTTTGGAAGTGCTTTTTTGCTACAAGCAGTCCAAATTTTTGCTACCATCATTTTGTTTTTTGCTACCACCGTCCTTTTTTGATTTTTGCACCCATCTTTGATTTTTTTTTTGCTGTATCCATCTTTCTACTAGAACCACTCCATTTTTTTTGTTACCAGCATCTTTGATTTGTGCTACCAACGTCTCCATTTTTGCTACCACCCCCGTCTTTCGATTTTTTTGTCGGATCCATCTTTTTTACTTTGGAGCCACTCCAAATTTGCTACCACCGTCGTTGTTTTTTGCTACCAGTGTATTTGAGTTACCATCCCCTCTTTTGCTTTTTTTTGCCGGATACATTTTTTGCTAGAACCAGCGAATTTTTTTGTTGGAACTGGTGTTTTTTTTGCTACTACCCCATCTGCAAACGGCCACAGCGACGAACTTCCACTGAAAAGCTGCAACCGGAGGCCGATTTTGCTAGAACCGACACCACAATTTTGCTGCATCGGTGTTATTTTTTGCGACAACCGGCTAATTGTTTTGCTACATGGCGACGGCTGGGTGCAGCGACGGCGTCCTGCCAGATCCGGCGAGGACCGGTGCTACGGGGACGGCGAGCCAGCGGTGCTTCGAATCAGCAGCACGCGCGGCCATGGCGGGCTGCGTGAGCGGTGTGGGAGCGCCAGAGATTCCTTTTTTTTGTCCTGGCTTGATGTGCGAGAGTTGGAAGAGGAAAGAGGCCCAGATCCAACGGCAGATGAAAGTTCAATCGTACGGGTGCGCGCTGACCGGCCGAAATTTCGGCCGGCACGCCGGCGCCTAGTAGTCGCCAAGTAAAAACCGGGCAAAAAAGTGGGATGCTACAGTGAACCGGATGCTACAGTGCGGGTTCTATACTCCAAGAAAACACCAATTGGGGGCATAATGGGCCAGCCCAAGCGCTCTGTGACTCACAAGTTTATGTACATTTTTTTTAGGGTTACTTTTTTTACGCACATGGGCAGTGTATAGGGACTCTCGACTTCTCGAGCAAACACAGGACACAGCGAGGCAAGCTACTAACTGGGCCGTCCGTTTAGTTAGTTAGCAGGAAGGTTTATGACCCTTGTTTTCTTGGATTTAAGACCTTCTAGAATGTTCCAGTCTGATTTTTTGTTTGCTTTTTTCTATTTTGGTTTTCTCTACCTTTTTATTTTTTATTTTTTTTTATTTTTCTTTTTTTCCAAAATTAAAAAATGTTACCTTTTTATTTGAGATTTTTTTTCATTACATTTTCAAATTCGAGACCATTCTTTAAAAATTGAGAACATTTTTTGTACTCACTCCAATCGATATTACTTGTCGCATCTTTAGTGCGACAAGTAATATAGATCGGAGGGAGTACTAAAGAACAATTTTCAAATTTGAGATTTTTTTATTTTTCATAATATTTTTTGGAAACATGACTTTTCTAAATTTGAGAATATTTTTTGATTTCTGAGAACATTTTAAAAATTCGATATTTTTTTTATTCAGCAACATTTTGTACATAAAAACACTTTTTGAAAATGTGAATTTTTTTTTGAGAACTTTAAAAAAAATTATAGAACGTTTTCTGTATTTAAGAACATTCATAAGTGCATCTAGTGCCTCCTTTGAGGTTTTGGAGTATTGACGACAAAAGTGATTAAGGGACTAATCTGTTTGTGAGCATGCACATTTGAGAGTTCCTGAAGATTTAGTTTAACCAAGAACAGCGACCCCTGAAAGTGTTAAGGAAACAAGAAGGTTTCGGTGCACCCTTCTAAAGAATTGGAACGTGAAGAATTATGATTCTTTACTAGTTTCCTTAGTTTTTTTTACTCATGGGGCAAACCGTACTGTTAAGAGGGTCCAGGTGATACGAAGATAGTATTTTCGACGTGTGCTCAATCAAACATATTTCTTCAGAGTTGACGACTTGAAAATCTTCTTCCATGCAAAGTCTTCAAGCTTGTGTGACGAAGGTGATTCTTCGGTGCACATAAGTTCGAATTCTTCACCGAGGAGTTAGGAAACTTTTAATGAGGTTGTCCTACCGCGCGAAATTTGGAAGTCCCATTGAGATGTCAATGTCCGTCCCTTCTTTCCATTAGGGCGTGGGTTCAAGTCCTACTGAATGCACTGGGGGCTTTATATTATTTTTAAAATGCACTTTTAAAACAATTAATTGTATCTTTGGGTTCTTATATATATTTCTCGGCGCATTTTTGTGCACAACGTTTTTAATGTTTTAGTGATTAGCAAGCCACTTCTCATGTCCCTCAGGCTATGCGTTCAATTCCCATGCGACATTTTTATTTTTATTTTCCTATATCAGATCACGTTGGTGCTATTGCCAAAAGACCCCTGTAAAAGTTAGTCAATTTGTGAGTGGTCAAAGGTATGCTGACGTGGCAGCCACATGACTACTTTTCCTCGAATCGGTTTTGGCCTTATTTGATCAAATTAATGAGTTTATGGTCTAAATCGATCAATTTATGAGTTGTTCGCCTAAAGCGTGAAATCCATTTGATTTAACAAACTAATGGCGCATTTCACTCTTTACTAAATCACTAGATTGCAGTTACTAAGGACAACTAGATTACACTTACTAAAACAATACAAATTGAGTTACTAAAACGATTACAAATGAGTTAAGAACATCCCAGAAATTTCCTCCTGGTGTCGACTGATTCAAAAGCCAACAACCTTTCGTAGGGGAACTTATGGAAACATGGTGCAGAGTAATCTTCCGCTAGTTCGATCCAATTCTTGTAGGCAATCGTATATGGCATCAAAAGCACCAACTAAATCAATTCAATATAGCTCAAACAAGAAACCCCCAAATCGTCAAACCCTACCCTGACTCAAGCCGTGAAAACAAGACATACCTTTTTCCTCATCGAATCATTGAAGTTGGTGTTGGAGTCAGAGGATGTCTCTCCTTCATTCCAGAATGGCGTGGTCATGACACGCAGTCCCGGCATGGACGGCAGCTATGGGAGAATATCTGGTGATACGAGATGTTAGATGCTCCCCTGATACAAGACGACGTGGGCCGTTGGATCTGAGATCCTAAGGCCGCGGGATGAGCTCCTGCAACTTTTCAGAAAAGCCCTCTAGAAATCGTATATTTACGTGTAAGTCCAGTAGCTTGTCCAGTGACCATTGGATCACAGATCTAGCAACCCACATCATCTCGTATCATGGGAGCACTTGACCACCCGTATCACCTAATACTCCCTCCGGCAGCTATGGCGGATCTTCTATCTGGGCAAGAGGGCGAGAGCGGCGGATTCAACTCCCAATCTGTCTGGCCCACTACCAGCCATAACACATTATCTGTAGTTGATGCCTGTCGTTGGATGGCCTCCGCCCCTATTCCTATCTACGGACACTTCCAGACATGTCCAAGGACATTTGGTGGTGTCCGTTTTGGCTTACCATCTTTCAATTGCCCTCATATCCCAAGACCCAACCCAAGTCCTTAGAGCATCTACATGCGGACATGGCAAATCTTCCCACCTAAAAGTTTGCGAACGTGCCTGGACACGACCTCGGACAATGTCGGCCGACCCCTCAAATGTCCTGATGTACAACCACACTCCTCATATGAAAACCTCAAATACATGCAAATTCATACACGTCGATCATACACACGTAAATAACATTTGTTCGTAGAGAAAATACATAGTTCAAACATAAAATTTATTTTAAGGGCACAATTTAAACATTAAGCTTCTTGGTTTTCATCGTGGATCCACATATGCTCAACAAAATCATTGATTAGTTGCACGTGCACTTATTGATCTCGAAGCTTCCGATGCATCTTCAGAAAATTCAGAATATGGTCTGCATCTTGTTTCGGAATGTGGATATGTACTCCAGGCCTCAGAATCATGGGTTTGGGCTGCTCCTTCACCCTCGTTCTCGACAATCATATTATGCAAAATGATACAACATGTCATCAGCTGCCACAAAGTCTCTGCTTCTCACATCATTGCAGCTCCACGAACAATACCCCAACGAGCTTGGAGCACTTTGAATGCCATCTCCACATCCTTCCTAGATGCTTCTTACATTGTTGCAAAGTGACTTTATTTGTTTCCATGAGGATCGAACATGGTCTTCACAAACGCCACCCACTAAGGATAGATACCATCGGCAAGGTGATTGCCCGTGTTTTAGTTGTGCCCGTTGACGGTGTAGTTGCACGGCGGCGTTTCCCCATCACAAAGGCTCTTGAACAACGAAGATTGCAGGAGCACATTGATGTCGTTGTGAGAACCAAGCATGCCAAACAAAGCACGCCAAATCCACAAGTCCCTTGATACCACTGCTTCTAGTATGGTGGTGGCCTCTTTGGTGTGACCTTGTTACATCATGTACAAACCTTTGGGGCGGTTCTTTCATTGTCAATACATGTAATCAATTGAACTGAGCATACATGGAAAACCTCTTGCCGCTCCAATAGCCATCAACCTTCCTGTATCTTGCATAGTTGGTTCTCTCAGATATTCCGCTCCAAACACTTGCACCACGACACAGTCAAATCTCACAGTGGTACCAAGTCATGTACTCTCCCCCATCCGAACCATCTCACCAACAGCATCAATGGTGGTACCTACTGAAGCATCCTCAGTGTAGCCGTGCATTTCTGCAAAGGAGAGAACGAAAGTTCTCCGCAACAATCCTTCTTGAGACTGAAGTAGGGATCATGTGCCTCCACTCCCTCCATCACGCGCAAGAATAAGGGTTCGCGCATAGGGTAGCGTCGACGAAAAAATGTTTTAGTGAATGTTGGTACAGGGTGAAAATAGTCCTTGTAGAGCAGCTTTGCGCCAGCAATCCTATCCCGGTTGTAAACTCTCCTCCCTTTGATCGAACCCTTGAATTTCAGAATCTGCTCCATTTCTCCTGGATGGTCATCATCATCTTAGCATCTCCGTCGTCTGAATCTGATGAATCAAAGAACTCCTTTTGAATTAATCCATCAAGCTCCTTGTGTTGATACTCTTCATCTGATGAACCCTCCAAATCCATTGTTTTTCCTGCAAAACAATCAAGAAAACTGCTCGAACAATTTTTCAAACACATAGGGGGCAAGGCGTACTCCGAGAAGAACCGGACGTACCATGGCGACACTGACGGGAAGGAGTTTTATGGCTGTGGTGGCGGCGCTGAGGGGTCGGGACGGCAGCGGAGCTAGGGCGGTGACGGAGCTAGGAGAGCGTCAGCGCGTGCGAGGAAGAAGAGAGGAGAGGATAATAATTACAAATTAAATGCGCAGTACAGATGTTAAAAAAAATTGAGTGCATAGTGCCAACACCCAACAAAGTTGAAGTTCTGGCTTTAGCTAAATGTTCAAAGATGAAAGATGTGATTCAATAATGCACATCACCTGACCACAATATGAATAAAGCCATTGACAATTGTGGTCAAAGGCAAATAGTGAAAAAAAATGTTTTGCTCCCAAACCTCGTGGCATGCATAAGCTACTGTGGTGTCAACTGGACCAAGTAGAAATGAAAATCTGAATGATACAGAAATGATTGACACGGGCATAAGATCAACACACTCATTTGCAGCGGTGTAGCACGCGATATGAGCAACATCGATCTTCTCACTTCATCAGCAAAACTACAAACCCTACCAGCGAAACAATCATCCAGCTGAATGGCTGGACCGAAGGAGCCCAGTTCGAGCCCGGGGGAGCAGGGGAGTAGTCGCCGGAGTCGGTGCTGGTGCTGAGGACGACGACCACCCAGTCCCCTTCGTTGGCGATCCCGACGCCGGAGTACTTGGTGTCGTTGAGGAACCGGTTGTACTGGGACTTGGTGTAGTTGGTCAGCACAATGTCGGCCACAAGGCCAGGCACGCACGCCGGCATCACCTGCCCGTCCTCTGTCACCGACGCGTTGAGGTGGCAGCGGTCGAGAAACTGGGGGTAGTCGGGGAACTGTGGCTCGGTGCCGGGGACGGTGTTGGCTCCGGTGGTGTTGGTGCACGGCTGGCCCTTGAACTTCTTCGCTAGCTGCTCGGCCAGGCAGTCGGCATTGCTGTTCTCGGTGAGCGCCGGGACCTTGAGTGAAGCTCTGTAGCTGTTGATTCCCTTGAGGAGCTGGTTGTCGTCCCCTGAAAACAGTAACCAGTATCAAGCCAGCAGTTTAATTACAAGGTGATTTTTCCCCGATAAAGGGTGTTTCTTATTAACTCGTAATGAAGCATCGAGGGGATACAAACACAATGAGCACACATTCGGCCTCTGCACGACTAGGATGGACACATCAAACATGAACGCGCCCACACAAAGGATCGCGCAGGCAACAAGGTGATAGGCTGCAGCATCAAAACAACGAGTGCAGAGTTCTCCTCATTTCGTGGCTAAAGCAACTATTTTGTGAGTGAGTACCAGATCTCTACGAGGCAAAAGCACTCCCAAGTTTTTATTGCTAAATCTTCCAGTATAAGTTGATCATAGTAGTACTAATTAAGCGGTGTCTTGTGCCTAGTACACTTCACATCAACTGAAACAGCGACCCGTTCATTTGTCGCCACGACCGACCGTGCCCTGCAACAGAACATGAGCACCAGCTACCAGCTGGAGCGAACAGAAGAACACTGCAATTGCTCACCAACGAGACCTGACCATCAGATCATGCATGCTGAATCTTGTGTGTGCTGGAACAATTTAAGTAATTATTACTATGTCTCAAATGAAGGTAAAAAATAGCAAGAGATCTTGGAAGGCCAGATCTCTCACCAACCCACTAGAACCGCTTAGTGACATCCAAGAACTCGGCACATCGATAGGCAACGGCAAGCTAAGTATTCGGGAATTAGGATGCTATGTACCACTGAAAATGAAATTCAGACGAACATCCTCGCCTGGAACAGGTTCCTAGTCCATACGTCTACACTATGCTCATCATCCTAATCGATTAGATTACAAGAACCAACCTCTAAATCCACACCGCGCGGATCAGAATCAGATCCGGCTGAAGCGCAGAACCAAATCACAAATGCAGCAGCGAGCAAGCAAGCGAAAGAGAAGAAGAGCAGCGCCTGCTCTTACCGTCAGATCTGGCGGGGTGCAGGAGGGAGGAGGCGACGGCCAGGAAGCAGAAGAGGGCGGCCCTGGAACTGGAATCCATTTGCCCCGACAATCCACCGAGCTCTGCCACTGCGCGCACCCTCCGACCGACGGGTAGGGTAGCAGGTATATAGGGGGGGAGTGAGGAGGAAGGAAGGAGGCGAGCTGTCTGCGGCCAACCACTGCCACTGCACTTGCTTTGCTCTTCACTTACTCCTGTGTCCTAAAAGGTAAAAGCGGCGCTGTTGTTAACGAGAGTGTTCTTCTGCCGGTGTTAAAATGGTTTACCTGCCGTCGCTTTCTTGTTATATGAAAGATCCCTAACTAACACTGTCGGTGTGCTACTAATAAAAGGCGCCCGGCAACGTGCACAGCAGTGCCGACTTGATTACGTGAAGCAAACGAATTAAGAAAGCGGCGCACCGCGGGTGTTCCATTGAGCTGCTCCTTTGGTTGGTGCCACCGGACCGACGCCGGGACAGGCGGACAGCTCAACGCCACGACGTCGGTGTAGGTGTTGCTTCCTCCTTTTCTTCCTACAAGTCCATCCCATATTTCGAGAGTTCGAGTCTATTTTTAACCGTCGATTTGTAATAAGAAGAGGATTCGCGTTCGCAAAAAAAAATAAAAATAAGAAGAGGATTCGAGTCTGTTTTAAACCGCCGGTTTGAAAATTAGACCAACTCCAATAACTCCCGTATCCTTAGAAAAACTACTCCTTCCGTTGCGCTCTTATGTTTCTTTATTATAGGGGTAGTACTGTTTAAAGGAAGATGGGGCAAAAGAAAAGGCTTCCGGCAGCTCTTGTAAAATGGGATATTTTTACGGGATCCTCTATAATCACACTTCTCTTGTCCCGCACGTTTACGGAATGAAAGCATTCCTGCAAAATTTTGGCGGGCGAATAACCGCATGAACTTCACAATGTGCCGCGCCGGATCTCCGCTACCGCACTGCCGTCACGCCGCGCTGCCGCTGCCACGCACGCACGCCGCGCTGGACCGCAACCACGCACGCACACCACCGCTGGGCGTCGCCGCCGCCACCACGCACGCACGCCACCGCCACCACGCAGGCACGCCGCGCCGGACCGCAGCCACGCACGCACGCCATCGCTAGATGCCGTCGCCGCTGCCACCACGCAGCCACGCATGCCGCCGCCGGGCGTAGCCACGCACGCACGTCGGACCGCAGCCACCACGCCGCTACCGCTGCCGGGCGCCACCATGCACGCACTTCACTGGCTACCATCGCACGTGTCACTGATTTGTTGACCCTAGGCCATTAGTTAGACTAGTTTAATTTAAAAAAATAAAAGATTTTATGGGAACCGAGAAAAGTTATCATCGGAAAACTTCTTGTAAATTACACAGGCATTTTACGGGACGTTTTTTAGGGAGCCATTGGAGTTGCTCTTACACCCTCTGTTTTAAATATATGACGTTTTGGCAGGTTATAGAGGTAGTATATGTTAAAATGTGTAGCATTGGATTCATATGAAACAGTTTTCGATGGTATACATTTTATGACATATAACTTCTAGTATTTTATTTATCTAATCGATATTTAAAGTTGGACTCAAAATACCAACTTGTCATATATGGGGAAAAATAAGGAAGATAGTAGAACATGGTGTGTTCACTTTTGTCAACAACAAAAAAAGTTGTATGTTTGCTTTACTTTTCCTCTCAAAACAAGCAAAAGCTTTGCGTATTTGCAAAAGGCTTTGCCTATTTTAGCGTACAAACCCCATGGCAACATGACACGAGATTGCATTTGTTTCCTTTGTGCTTCTACATATCTGGTATGGCAATTTATATCAACCACTCATGGCAACTATTAGAGAAACCACATGGCAACTTGTTTTTTTACCTTTTCGTTTGCCCCTCCATTCTTTTTATCACATGGATATTTCATCAAATTAAGGTTTTAAATTTCAATCATCACATTTTTGTACTAACGTATGACAATTGCAACAGTACTTTTCAACCAACATGGCAAATGCAACATCCACCATGTGCACATTTTTCAGAATACTCACCAGCATAAGAGGTTGTAGGCGTTGCTCTCATTGCCATCCATTCCGGCACGTTGGCTCATGTTCCTGGATTTTACTATAAGTTGTCAGTGCAAAATTTTCAAACCTACCACGCGGCCATTTTTTAAAATTTATGCACTTTTTAAGCCCACCATAAAATGTTCCTGATAACTATTGTTGGTGCCCCGGATGTGAAGGATTGCTAGGTTTTCTTTGTTATGTAGGCCATGCACACCAGATTGTTGTGGTTGCATCGAACCCCCTTGCATTTGGTTTTTTGTGTGACCCAATCAAACAACTACATTCATGGCAAGTTTTTTCTTTTTAAATAGGTGATGTTTTTTTACTGTGTGTAGCCTGTACCTATCCTACGTACTGCTGCAGAAGCAATAGTAAAGGTCCAGTAGAGTTTAACTCCTCATAGTCTTGCGCATTCCATGGTGCTGCTTGTAGTGAGCCATAGAACCAGGAATTACCCCCATCCCCTGTATCCATTTTGCTCCTCTTCTCGTTCTTTCTATGACCAAATAAAACATCAAACCATTAGGTCATGGCAACTATCCTTATATACACAAATAAAATATCACAACACCAGATCATGGCAACATTGGCATGGAACATGGCAACATGGCATGGAACATGGCAATTTTCCTTCTCCTCTTCTCATGTAGCACATTTTTTCACTGCTACCAGTTTGCACAGAGCAATACATGGCAAATTTACGCCAACTTGGATGGTTAATATTTAACAACATATCAAGGTAGTCATATGCATAAACACATGGCAATTTTGCATGCTAAGTCAACACATTTTTTTCTGAAATCAGGTACTTGCATCAACACATTGCAATATTATGCCAACTAGGGTGGCAAATTTTATCTAATAGGCATGGCAATTATGTGCAAGCACACATGGCAATGTGTTCTTAACAACTTAGCAATAGAGGGTGGTAAATTTGAGTAAAACCTCAGCTAAATAACATGGACATTTATGAACAACAACAAATGGTAATTTTAATCTTTTTCCACATCTCGACCACAAACCCAATCTGAACTAGCTTCCTCATCTCTAGATTGCAAACTGATATACCCATCTTTTCTACGAAATCTTTCAATCTAGTTTTTCTGTTCATGGCAAAAACCATAGCACACACATGGCAAAATTTGTACGATACAGCCGGGGGCGGGGTTGGCCGCGCAAAGCTAACATGTTTTACGCTTGATTTAGCACGGATCAGGCTAGGGTTCCACCGATCTTGCCGCGGCAACTTCCAGGGAGAACAATGGATGGGATCCGGGGAGGGGGGGGGCAATGGAGTGGATCGGGGATGGAGTGGGGAGGCGGGGTGCGTTGGGTCTGGAGGATGGTGTCGGAAGTGAACGTGTGGGGTCTAGTGAGGGTTTGAGGTTTTCGCGCGGGCTGGGGTTAGTGCGTTCGGGGTATAAGGCAGCCCGTCCGAACATTTTCGTTCAGGCTGTAGTGTGTCCCGTCACGAACGACTCGTTCGCACCGGCCTCTATTGGGCCCGAACATTCACGCAATATCGGCGTCCTAATTCTATGTCGTGCGGTGCTGAATTCGCTTTTGAAATACAGATCAAGGGGCGGACCGGAGGAACCTCGGTGTATAAAATAAGTCACCGATTGAAAAAAATAAAAGGTTGCGGTGGCAGGCTCCAAAACGCATTTTCAATGGTTATCTCAATAGTAGTACTATTTACTGGTAGATCGTGGGATTACTACATCTCTCCCCTCCTTATACAGCCCCTCTAATCCATAGTCCCTCATATTTTGGGTCAAATTTTGACCATCTATTTGACTAAAAAATAAAAAGTATATTATTGGATTTTTATTTGAAAGCGGTTTTTAATGACATAGTTACATTGTACTCCCTTATAAACAAACATAAGACGTTTTACATCATATGTACTCCCTCCGTCCCGAATTACTTGTCGCGGAAATTTGTTTTGTTTTTTTCTCGAATACGCACGAGTGTGCGTACTATATATTAAAGAAGGATGGGGAGAAGAAACCCCTCCACGTTGGATTTACATATTACACATACACCAACTCCACGCTCAGACCAAGCTAACTTCTCGCGTTGTCCCGCGTAGCCAATGCATGCAACACCGGCTCCACGTCTCCCTTGAAGATCCCTCCCTGTTTCCAGTAAGTGTCTTCGTGCTCAATTTTCCTAACTAGCCTGAGTAAAGATGGAGAGTCCGCGTCAAACACGGTCGAGTTCCGATGCTTCCAAAGCTCCCAAAGGACTAGGAGCAACAATGCACGCACGTCCTTCGTGCATGGCGTAGTACTTTGTTTGTCGGCACACCATTGTGGTAAGCTGGAGAGGTGTTGAGGGATCCAGTCTCTTCTGTTCAGGCCGCTGCATACAATGGTCCAAATCTCTCTCGTAAAGACGCAATTAAGGAGGATGTGGTCGATAGTCTCCTGCTCTTGCTCACAGAAGGGACAAGCCTCTTGATGGTCCATTCCACGCCTCGCAAGCCTGTCCGACGTCCAGCATCTGTTTTGAATGGCTAGCCATGTGAAGAAACGGCATTGTAGTGGTGCCCTCGACTTCCACGTGAAATCTGTCGTGGGGATAACTTCCCTTCCCCAAAACTTTGCTGCATATGCCGATCGAGCTGAGAAAGCACCGTCTTTTTCCCAAGCCCAGACAATGGCATCCGGGACATCCTGATAGAGTTGTAACTGCTCCACTGCGGTCCAAAGGTCAAGATATTCCTGCATCATTATTTCCGACATCTCTGGCCCAATGTCCGTGGCCCACATGCCCTCTACTATCGCCTGATGGACTGTGCGTGATCTCCTGATAGTCATGCTGATTTTGTCATATAGGGCCGGTGCAACTTCCTGAATTCGCATGCCATGTAACCATTTGTCTTCCCAGAATAGAGTTGACATACCATCGCCCACGATCGCCCTGCCAGAAAAAGTTGTGTCGACTCGTGTGGCACTGGGATCTCGAAATCTGCCCATCATCTTTGGTGATCAGTACGTTGAAGCCACGGCCATCTTGCTTGCACGGCTATGTTTCTCCACTTCAGGTCTGGGATGTCTAGGCCCCCCGCCCATTTTGGAGAGCAGATTTTCTCCCAGGCTACCATGCACTATCCACCATTTGCCTGTTCTTTCGCGCACCAAAGGAAACCTCTACATATCTTCTCCATGGCTTTGATGGTCTTCTGAGGGACGTCCAGGGCGAGCATTGCATGTATTGGAATTGCACATAGCACAGACTGCACAAGGATAAGTCATCCGCTCTTGGGCATTGATGATGCCTTCCACTTCGGCAAGCGATTTGCAAGCTGGTCCACGAGCCCTCTTAGTTGGGCCGCACTTTGTTTTTTGATCGTCAGTGGAAGGCCGAGGTATCTGCAAGGAAACGTACCCGTCGGGCATCCAAGAATCTGGCTAACCCTTTCCATCACTGCGTCACTGCATCGTATTGGGAGGGCGGCGCTCTTCGTCAAATTGATACGGAGGCCCTAGGCCTCGCCGTATAGTTGCAAGATTGTAGCAAAGACTTGGAGATCAAGCTCCCACGGCTTGACGAACAGCATGACATCGTCAGCGAACATGGATACTCTCTGCTGGCAGCCGACACAAGCAAGCGACGCTAGAAGTTGATGTCTTGTCGCAAAGTCCACCATCTTGTGTAGGGGCTCCATAATGAGAATGAAGAGCATCGGAGATAACGGAGCTCCCTGTCTCATGCCTCTTTTGATGAGGATCGGCTTACCTGGGCATCCATTGACCATTGCCCTAGTAGATGAAGTAGCTAATAAACCGCAAATCCATGCAATCCACCTTGGGCCAAAGCCAAATCTTCTAAGGACCTCGATGAGGAACAGCCATTGGACGGTGTCAAACGCCTTTGAGATATCTAACTTGAGCATCACTGTTGGCTCTTTAAGAGCGTGTAGTCGCCGGGCCGTGCTTTGAACCAACATGAAGTTATCATGTATGGATCTCCCTTTGACGAAAGTGCATTGATGGGTGCCCACTAGCTTTGGTAGTTCGACCGCTAGTCTGTTTGCCAAGGCTTTATCAAAAACATTGATACCTCCATGAATGAGGCTCACGGGTCTGAAATCCTTCACTTCCACCGCTCCGTCAAGCTTTGGCAAAAGTGAGATGATGGCCTTGTTGATCGCCGGTAGTCCATCATGTCTCCGCGGTGAAAGAGGTCGAATGCTCGCATGAGGTCTTCCTTAATAATGTGCCAGCACGTGGCGAAGAAGCGGCCCGTGAAGCCATCGGAGCCCGGAGCTTTGTCCTTCGGCATTTCCTTGACCACCTTCTCAATTTCTGCCTCCGAGAAGGGTGCCTCCAGGTGCGACAAGTTATACGATGGCGGATCTAGCTTATCCAGGTCAATGGCATGATCTCTTGGCGGTGTCACGCCGAGTAGGTTCTCATAATAGGAGTCAACCATGTTGGCGAGCTCATCCTGTCCCGTAGCGATAGTGTTGTCATGCCGGAGCATGGTGATCATGTTACGACGCTGGAGGTGGCGCGCGTGTTGGTGAAAGAAACTCATATTGGTGTCCCCCTCCTTGAGACGTAGCAGCCTCGATCTCTGCCGAGCTATTGTTCGTTCCAGCGAACCCAGACCGAGTAACTTCCTCTTCAAGAGCTTCCGAAGCTCTCCCTCTGGCTGTGATAGGGCTCTCAAGTCCATAGCGGCATCAAGACGCAACATGATGTCCAATGCGATTGCAACTTGCAGTTTTACGTTCCCAATCCACCGATCACTCAACTTCTTCAAACTTTTTGCCGTGGCCCTCAATTTCCTATCAAGCACCACATATGGGTTGCCTTCGCTCAAGACCGATACCCATGTAGTTTCCACGGTTTGAAAGAAGCCATCCGCTTTTGGCCAAAATGATTCGAACTTGAATCTGTGACCCATGCACAAATCCGCATTTAAGTTGAGGAGGAGAGGGCAATGGTCTAACACCGTGGTGCCAAGGGCCGTGAGGTAGCAAGTTGGGTATAATTCCTCCCAGGAGGTGGTGCAGAAGACGTGATCAATCTTCTCCAGGGTTGGCCGCGTCCTCTCATTGGACCAAGTATAACGTCGGTCATTGAGGTATAGCTCCTAGAGCTCTAGTGTGTTTAGCATCGACCAAAATTTGTGTAGGAGATATGCCCTAGAGGCAATAATAAATGTTATTATTTATCCCCATGTTCGTAATTAAGATTATATTCCGTGCTATAACTGCTATGGTTCTCGAGTCTACAATAACCACGAGGCTCGGAGGAAGACTCATATGCACGTGTGGAATAATAAACGGTAAAATGTATTCCTAGTCTGGCCTCTAAGACTAGCTCAAGTGTTGCATGATGGTTCTATTTTCCTGATCATGGGCATGGCTATGCCAGCAACTTTGAGGGCACAATGTTAGTAGAACCTTGTGGTTGAATCGACCCGAATTGATGTTATGCTATGAGATACATTCGTCACAAGTTAATGGTTAATAACACAGAGAAAGTTAACGTTTGCATAAATCCTTAGACCATGAGAGTATCGAGTTTCTTCATGCTTGCTTCATGAACTTTGGGGTTTGTTAAACGTCATCCGTAAATGGGTGGCTATTATGGCGGCTTACGGGTTCATGAAAAAGTATGTCAAGTAACTTGATAGCTCAAGATTGGGATTTGCTCCTCCGACGATGGAGAGATATCTCTGGGCCCTCTCGGTGTTACGGTATCCACCATCGTCTGGCCAGACACAATGTGATTTGATCACAGGATGCCGAAACACGGGAACGAGAAAAGAGAACAAAACCGGTAACGAGGAAACTGGCATAGTGGACAAGTTGTTGATCCACGAGGATGCCGATAAGTCTCACCTCGGGTGTTTGTAACATAACGCGAAGCAACAGGAATAGCACACAGCAACTGGAGGTTCACTCGAATATTTATTCGTGTGGGTATAGGGGTCAATATGGGTGTCCACGGCTCCGATGTTGATCATTTATCGGAAAGTGTTCCGGTCATGTCTATACTTCACCGAACCTATAGGGTCACACGCTTAAGGGTCATCTATCTGCTGAATACTAGACAGGGAGTTTGAGAGAAAGTCACCGGAAAAGTTTCGGAGACAACGGAAAAGTTCCGGAGAGAGAACACCGGAATAGTTTCGGTAAAACTGAAAAGTTGTTTCAGGGTATACCATTAGGTCAAATTGGTTTCGGCACACGCCTGGAAATTCATGGAGGGTGCCAGAATTATTCTGGAAACTTCTAGGATTTTTTCGGAGAAAAAACCCCGGAAATGTTCCGGAGCTGCCAGAACCGCTTTGGTTGCTTTTCGCAGATGAAAATCATTAATCCGGAATTGTTTCGGAACGCATCCAAAATTATTTTAGTGGGTACTGGAAATGTTCTAAGACCTACAGAAATATTTTCGGATTTAACGGTCGGAGAAAATATCTCCATAAATAGTGGAAATACTATTATGAATAGTGAAAACACTATTGGGAGAAAATATCTCACGAATAGTGGAAACACTATCATGAATAGTGGAAACACTATTGGGAGAAAATATCTTATGAATAGTGGAAACACTATTATGAATAGTGACAACACTATTATGAATAGTGTGAAAATATCTGAGGGCATTTTGGTATTTTGGGAGCCACCCTACCCCTTGGGTTTTCCTATAAATAGAGGTGGAGAGGCACTCTCCACACTCACTCTTTCTCACATACACATGCCATTGCAATGATCTGGCTTCTCTCTCCCTCCCCGCGAAATAGTTTTGTAGAACCGAAAGGCTGTCTGGGTTCCGGTGGGAACTAGTTCTGGACGGCGAAGCCCTGTCGGATAGATGACACCGTATGTGTGCAACCCCGTAGAGAGGTCGTAGGTTCGATATTTTTGCCCCAGGGGCTGTTCGAGAGTGCCTCCCAAAGGGCTGTCCGAGTGACCGTCCGAGTTTCGAGTGTCCTCCCGAAGGGCTGTCCGAGTGACCGTCTGAGTTTCGAGCGTCCTCCCGAAGGGCTGTCCATGACACCGTCCGAGGGACTGTCCGACTACCTCCCGGAGGGCTGTCCGAGGGGCAGACGAGGGAGAACATCCTCGCGGTTGGGAGGTTATAAAATCCTAGCTGCGGGGATCTGCACCGCCGATCGTCATCGACTCTACTTCCGCTACGCTACGAGTCGGTAACGAAAAGATCAAACCTTGTATGCAGTCTCCATAGTGGTCCTGGGCGTGCTCGCAGTTCCGGAAATT
Source organism: Elymus sibiricus (assembly GCA_039707655.1). Classification (NCBI taxonomy): domain Eukaryota; kingdom Viridiplantae; phylum Streptophyta; class Magnoliopsida; order Poales; family Poaceae; genus Elymus; species Elymus sibiricus. Next base: position 126,582,693 of record CM077666.1, on the reverse strand, counting down.
TTTGTTTTCTGCTGCGTTACCCTACAATTTGGCCATTATTCATCTATTGATTCGGTCGTTGTTTTTGTCCTCCGGGTTGACCAGGAGGTTAAAGTCGCCGGCAACCACCCAGGGTCCCGCATGAAGGTCTCTGATCTCAACCAGCTCTTACAAAAACTCCAATTTTTGGTTATCAAACTGCGGGCCATAGACGCCCGAAATCCACCACTGTTGACCACCCTGGGATCTAACCAAAGCCGTGAGCGTGTTCTCTGTGTAGTGCGGATTGGAAACCTGGACCACCGAAGCATCCCATGCTAAGAGGATACCACCACGTGTACCTACCGCAGGCAAGTAGAAAAACTGTTCGAATTGAGTACCGAGGCAATGCCTCACAACTTCCAGCGTTACAAGCTCCATCTTAGTTTCTTGGAGGCAGACTACACTTGGCTTGCCAACCATGATCACTTGCAAGATCGCATTTCTACGTGCCGGAGAGTTTAGTCCACGCACATTCCACACTAGGGTTTTGAAGGGTTGTTGATTCATTTTGTAGGCCCACCGTTAGGTCCACCCGTGAGGAAACGACCGCTAGTGCCGGTCCTCCACCACGCCCTCACCGGAGGCCAAGGGCAAAACAGAGGCGTCCCACCCGAAGAGGGCTAGAATGGCCTTGATGTGTGCGTCTGCTAGCGGCCGGTCGAACAGCTTGACGTAGGCTTGGAGCGCTTCATCACTGATTTGTTCCCCCTCGTTGGCCAGGCACAACCTCCTGATAAGTATATTCTGCTACTTGGAAGCATTCGATCCGCGCCCAACGCCATGAGCAATCCTGACGCTCCGTCTTGGGTTCGAAACTGGTTGTCTCTTCGTGCGGGGCCGCCGCTTAGTTGCAACTGGGTCCTTGGTAGGCAGCCGAGATAGAATTGGGGTTACGGCTTTAGCTAGCTCGCGGCGAAGCACGTCCAAATTGCACCCATTGCATGGAGTGCATGGGCTCCCCCCCCCCCCCCCCCCCCCTTAGATGCAGGACAGGTGGCTGGAAGGGAGTGGTCCGACAAGGTGATCATTAGCAGCTCATTATTGGTGTGACTAAGTGTTGACGTATAAATGTATTGCCTAGTCTGTTCCATCAGATCGGTCTTCTGGTTGCATTGGCTAGAGCATGCACTTGTACACTAAGTGGGGTCACCGGGTCCGTCGAGCCCGCATCCACCTCGAAGCTGGCCCCTAAGAAAGCAGAAGACAGCTCGGCCTCAGAATCGATGGGCGAGCAGACCGTGGGCAACCGGTCGCGGGACAGCAAGTGGGGACTGTTGTCCTGGCCCGCCCGCAACAGGGCATCTCCACCAGCTGGAAGGGGCAGATCGACGGATCCCACCCCGATTCTGCCAGGGCTGTGTGCTTCGTCCCTATTCTCGCTGCCCGGGCATAGGATTCGCACCGGTCGATCCCGAGGTGGGTTGTCGTACGTCAAGATGCAAGCCTGCCTCTGGGTTGGCGCCTTCCACAGTGATAAAGCGACCGATGCCGGGGACACATCATTCCTCTGCCGGGTTTGCTCCTCCACGGACTGGCCATCTTTGTCGTCACATGAAGCACGGCTCTCGATGGGCAGGGTGTCCACCTGGCCAACTCCACCCTTTCATGTTTCCGGCCCGGTCAAGGGCCCTTCCTGCCTACAAAAGCGTTGGTCTCGCCCACTTTGTGCGTCCGCAGAAGCATCCTTGTCGGCCTGCCCAAGGCAGCTGGGATGGCCAACCCGTTCCACGGCCGTTGCTGGCTGGTCCCGGCGGCCAACCGGAATCCTAACCCGTCTCTGCAGCGGCGCCGGCGCCGGAGCAGCAGAGGAGGCTACCGACCCGCCAGAACCGCCAGGGCTCACCGCCCTGTCCACCGCTCCGCGCGCGCCCCGGCGCTCCGCAGGCCTTCCCTCACCCCCATTACGGCGATCAGCATCTTCATCCTCCGGCGGTGAAGGCGGCGAAGGGGGGGGGGGGGGGGGGGGGGGGGGGGGGTGGCGGCGGCCTGTTTCCACTATCCAACGCATCGTCTCTAACTGGTGGAGCTAACACTGTAATCTCAATTGGGTACCAGAGTGCTGTTGGCGCCTCCGACGGCCTCCCCTCGGCTCCTCGATGAAAAGACGGCGGCAGGCCGGGATCTTGGACGGATCATCAGTCCTCAGCCAAACCTGGAAACTTGACATGTCGAATCTGCTCGCCGTGCGCGCCGCAACGCTCTCCACAAAGCCCGGTCCCCGCAGGACCACCTCCGCCGTCTGCTTGGTCCAAGCGTGCCCTGGCACTCCAACAAGCTTGAGGGGCACGAGAAACGGCATGGACGCACCGGTTGCTTGCCCCTGCCTGAGCCAGGGGCAAATAGAGAGCTCGAACCAGGAAGAGGCAGCGTATCCACGGTCCACCATCAGCTGCCAGATGATCGGGTGCTTGCAGATGACAAGGAAGTCTTGAGGGTAGAACGCACGGATTGACATATCGTTGGGGCCAATTCCGAACTCGGCGTGCAACGCCTCCGCGGCCGAAGCCAAGTCCACGTCTGGCCGCTCGCCAAGGACGGTGACCACGATCGCGCGCGCCAGATCGGCCTCCATTCTCGCGAGCTCGTCGGACGCCTCCAAGTAGCAGTAGTCAGCATCATCCACCGGGTCCATCTGCGGGCGCGCCGGAGGGCACGCCTGCAAGTAATTCGGGGTGGAGGGAGTATTTGTTACATCCGTGGTGAAACTTTATCTCCAAAAAAAGCTAGGGTTCCTGCCTCTCGCCGGCGCTGCCGCAGGTCCGCCTCGTCTCCGGTGGCCCTAGGGCCATGGGGGCGCGGTAGATCCTGGCAAGGGCCGGCGGGAGGGCTCCGATTTTAGTCGTTCCTTTCCGTTTTGTTAGGGCTTGTGTCCTGCTCAGGAAGACGAGGCGGCGGCGGCTCCCTGAAGATGGAATAAAGGTCTCCCCGCCTAGCCCCCGTTCCGGCGGTGCGTCTAGCATCGTTGGTGGGCGTGTGGAGGTGTGTCTCCGGCGGATCTATCTTTGGTGGATTTACTCGGATCTCGTCGTTCTTCTTCTACGTTCGTGTGTCTTTGGGTTGGATCCTTCCGATCTACATTATTCTTCATCGGCGGCGGTTGCTGTTCTGGTGCGCTGGTCCTATGGGGCCTTAGCGCAACTCCCGACTGTCTACTACAACAAGTTGTGCCCGACTCCGGCGATGGAGGGGCGATGACGGCGGCGCGCCTTCGGCTCGCTTCAGTACTTGTAGTCGTCGCTAGGTGGTCTACGAATTTGGATGTAATTTTTATTATTTCTGGTGTTCGTTGTACTGCCATGATTGAAGATGAATAGATCGGAAGTTTTCTCGCAAAAAAAAAAAAAACAAGAGGAATATATTAAACCCGGACGAAGGGAATACGACCCAAGTCGCCACATTATCTCAGGATGGCACGTGCTAAGGACATGTTGTGATTTTTAGTTTTTACAGGCATTCTGAATTGGGGTCTGCTATGCTTCGGCCGGGTGATGTTTAGAAAACATCTGCCGCCTCGGTAGCCGTAGGATCGCGAGCTCGACAACCGTCCGATGTTCTTCCCATGAGCGTGCATCAACCTTTGCAACAAGGCTTGTCTTGCACTCGGCGCTTTGCAACATGAGCCTTCAGAAACAAGACCTCTGTTGCAGAAGAAAAAAAACTTCGTCATCACACCCTTTGCAACAAACCTAGTGCCGCGCTCGTTCCCTCTGCAACAAGCAAAAAATCCCCTTGAAATAAGTGGACGTTTGCCGCCGCCTTTACAACAACGCCGTTGTTGCAGAAACTCGTCTCGCAGCAGCATCGCCGCTGGCGACGACCGCCGAAGAAGGTTTCGGCGGCGGTCATGGCTTCAAGAACCCGACCTGCTTAGGGAAGAGAGGAGAGGTGTGGGATGAGAAGAAAAGAGAAGGAAGAGCGGCGGCGGAGGCCTACCTTGCCAGCGAACTATGGCCGAGGGCACGGACCGGTGGCGAGCACGAGGGGCGCGCATGGTGCCGCGAGCATCTTCCCTGGAGCCTGGAGGAGCTGACAGACGAACGAAAGAAAAGATGGGAAGGTGATGTGATGCCACGTGAAAGTGAAGTTTCTAGATAAGGGCGTGTGGTGTGCAGGGCCATGGGGACGTCGGTTGAACACAATCATTTCCCATCTGAATTCGTGCAAGAGAGAAAATACATAGTGCAACATCAAAGAGGTGAACAGGGTTCGTCTGCCACAATTATGACGAAAATCAGAACAATTATTTGTTGAATCTCATTCTCTAGGAGTCATGTCTCACTTTCCAACTTGGACATGTTACCATTGGTTCATTCATGGTGCCCAGCTAAACCAACAAAATCAGACTGTCAATACCGGCAGGAAAACAGAGCTGCAACCCCAGCTTCGTTCTTTATCTACACGAACACGATACAAGCTAGCGGACCGGTTCTGCTACATAAGGTTATATTCACAGGAGATATTAACTAGGGAGACACTAGCTGCTCGTCAGGCTACAAAATGTGATTCGCATCCCTCAGAACCACGGGTGCCACGTCGGATCCATCATGCACAGGTTCCTCGAAGATAGCGCCGATTCCACCAGTTCTGTAACGCCTCTTTGGACAGACTGGGGTGGTTCTGTTGTGTTCTCCTCCTGAAATACCAAGAGAATAGTCAGAGATCGCACAACTTAAATGTTGTCTGCAAAGATCAAGCGCCACGCAAAAATCTTCCAAGAAACTGCCTACCTCATCAGCAAGATAATGTGGTGATATGGATTTGATACGGTTGATGACGTGATCCACATTGTGCATAACCTTTTGCTGGAAATCCAATGGGTTGATCATTCCAGCGGCAACTGGAACAGTCGGAATGCCAAGCGGCCTTCTCCATGACCAAGATAACAGCTCGTCGCGGAAAAACATAGCCAAATGATGCCATATGTGTTGGGTTTGCTGAAAATCATAAAAGCAGCAATCTCAATATGTGGCACATGCAATAAAACTAAATAAATGCACCCTATAATGAATCTTCAAGCAGAACCGGTACCAGAATAAGATCCTATCAACTCTTTAGAGAATATATCCTACAAGAATCACCTATGCTGGGTGGAAATACTCACTTTAGGTGAAACCACGGACTGGGCAGCAGAACACATGGCAGAAACGATGAGACCTTCGACGCCAAAATTTGAGAAGAAAGCTTGCATGTTGCGCGTCAACCTAAATGGAACTAGCTCGTTGAACTCAATCAATCCATTTGGATCATAAGCTGCAAAAAATATCAAATGTGAGTGATCATAAAATTCTACATGCCATATTTACAAAGATTGATTATTGTCCCTCGAAAAGAAAAAGATTGATGATCATCAAGAAGAATACCTGGATGGAAGTCGGTCTGGAAGATCTTCCCGGTATTTTTCGCAAACAGAATTTTGTTAGGAGCCCTGCCACCAATCTGCAACATGTATGACATGAAGCAGGACAGAGCCACTTGGATTGCAAACTGTTTCTTGAAAGTCCAAAGGTGGTTGCCAGTTGGCAGAATCTTGTGCATGTACTGGGAGAAGATATTATCATTTACAATATTTTTAGTAATTTCATTGTATGCTTGCAAACGTAGTTCCACCACTTGTTCGGGAGAAACCTGCCCTGAGATGGCTTGATTTAGCTGCTCTTTAAAAATTGTTATAGGTGAATCAGCTTCTCTGTTATGCCGTGCACAGTTGATTTCATAAACCTCAAGGAAAGTGCTGTACATCAAATCATCCTCTACCATCCGAACCTGAATAATAAAAATTGCTATGTCAAGACATGTTCATTACATACTACCTTGAACCTAAAAGTTCAGGATAACAGATTATTAGCAGGTAAAGAATAGGGCAGAGCCAGGGGGTTACTTCACCTGAGACCAAACAGGAATAATTATCGGGGTATGGATAGCAAGATGGCGACGTCTAGACTCCTTGTGTTTGTCAAACATTTTGTTTAGCACACGGAAAAGCTGCAGCATTCTTTCATCACTCCGAGCATTTGGAGTCAATGATGTTTGAACAATAAAATGGCGCTGTGAACCATCAGAACCAATAAGTGTCAGGCGTCGAAAGCTACTACCATGCCTCCGGACAATTGGTATATCAGGTCCAACTCTGTCCAACTTGACAGTGTGGTCAGGCGCAACCTCCTGCAAAAGAATGCAAAGTGAGATAATACAAACAATAACCAGTGTGAAGTAGTACAGTCAAGAACTGGTGGGTAGCATAAAACTTGAAATAGTACAAAAGAATTAGGACCTACCTGATCTGTAAAATACTGCCCCGGGAGTTCTACGTCAACAACATGAAAATCTCTAAGTACTTTACTTTCTTCCTCTAGCTTTAATACAGCAGGGAATCTGTCCTCAACATTACTCTGCAGAATATTCTTCCAGTGCTTCAATCTCTCAGTAAGTTCAGCAAGGGTTGATGGAAATGTAGTAGCACTATCTGGGTCAAGGTCACGCTCAAAATCTTGCTTGTACTCCTTGACAAAATCAACGTGTTTGTTAACAGCATCTTGTGAAAAGCAAGCCCTGCATACACCAGAAAGCTCCTTCTTGAGAGATTGCGGAACCTCGCCTGTGGTTGCAGTTGGATACTTGTAGCAGCGATGAAGCAGTGCATTAACCACAGCAAGAAGTCTTTCCTCAGGAAGAGTAACAAATCTTGATCCAATTTCAGACAGTAAAAGCTGAAACAAGCATGAAATAACATTAGATTATAAACCTTCAATAATAGACGAACTAATGTACATAAGCATCACAGCTTTCTGCCGATTTTAAAGGGTGCCATTGTTTAACACATTTCCTTAAAAATGTGCAAACAGCCCAAAACTATTTACTCTATAATAATAGAGAACAGCTGGTGGTTTAGAAATAATATCTCACCTCTACCACGCTTTTGAGATATGTACATCAATATGAATAATCTTCTTTCGCATTAAACTACTTTATTGTTTCTTACCTCAAGTTCGTTGGCTAGATTGGTATGCTTGCTCCTAAGAGCTTCCATGATGTCCTTTGCAGCATCAAATGCACTTGCTGCAGAAGTGACCCAACCAAGTCCATTGTTACGTCTTAGTGCATTTTGTGAACCATCTACACCTGTTGAGCTCTGTTGACCTTGATCATGACTGGTACTTGTACCACCTTCAACAGTAGATCTGTCCACCTCTTGTCCTTGGAGGTTGCCCCCCTCATGAGAACCTGTAGCACCACCTGACTGGGCGGCCTGATGAACCTGGTTGTCAGAAGTCAAATTACCACCCGCGCTGCTGTTATTCGCAGCATTGTTTGCCAACATAGCTTGTTGCATGCGCTGCTGAGCCAACATGTTTCTTCCCATTTCAGTTTTAGTAGCAACATCACGCCGCTCCATCAAGTATGTACGAAGCCAATAATACAAGGCCTGCATGAACAACTTTCAGATGTGCACACCAGAGACAAGAATATGCTTTTTTTTAAGTCCAAGAAGTTCAATAACAAGAAAGTTAAAGCATTGATTTTACCTGTGGATAAACTTGAGCTATCTTCAGCAAAACCAATTTGCAGTGTTGAGCTTCACTTCTCTGTAATGATAGCAACAATTGAGGGATCCAAGAAAGCCAAACCCAATGGGGCAGCTGCTCAAGATATTTATCTAAAGCCTTTCCGACTGGTTCATTTTGCGTATCAAAACTGAGAAGATAGAGAATTCGAGCTAGATGGCTCCTTGAGTTCGAAACTCCATATTTAACGCCTTGGAAAAAACAACTTGCGGCATACTGAAGCCAAACCTCTTCTTGTGTTTCTTTGAAAATCTGCAAAGAGGCACACAATCATAATTACTCAACAAATCTGTAAACTGCACGGGCATTGTTAACAAAGAGGATCATAGCCATACCATGTCACAATAATTTCCCCAGCTAATCCACCCTTTTGGCAAATGCTTAAAAAGGGTGATTGCATTTGAATAAGCAACGTTTGCATTCTCGCAGTCATTCATTTTCAACATGAAGTCACCTTTCAGACGAAATATTTCTGCTTTATTTTTCACAGGGAAAAATTCCAAATTGGTATTATTGATCAAGTTAAGACCACTGACGAGTTCGCCTTTCATATCTAAGTATGCCTTAGCTTGTTCGCATATCTTCACAAATGCTTCCTGCAATCAGATCAGAACGCAAACTAGTAAAATAGACATTGGGGAGTGTGCAGTAATACAAAATTTTCATGGTAGAGACAGTCACCTGGACTTCCATGGTAGCATGCCCATACATCTTATCAAGTATAGTAACACAAACATCAGGAAGACCATGCTTGCGAGTGATGTGAGCAAGCTTGTTCACATTCCAAGCCTTGTCTCGGTAACCAAGATGATGAAGTTGAGGATTTGTTTGGCCAAAATCCTTGAACGCATCTATTACCGAATTGTACATTTCATTCCTCCATTGGAGCAAGTCATACCAAATAGTCGTATTGTCCCAATCGTTAGGAGTCCTAAGTCTCCATGTCTCAAGGATATCCTTGAGATCAGCAAATGAATTCTGGTGATTTGAACTGGCACCGGAGTTCCCTGAAGCTGGCTTATTCCCATTTGCAATGTCAAGAAGTATTTTAGAGGATTCTTTCACTTCAACCAACTGCTGAAACTGCTGCAGCAGAGGCATTCGGGACTGCACAGACATCTCAGGCAACTGCCACCACTGTTCTAGTGCGAGTTCAACACCTTTGCTGACGAGGTTCTCAGCTTCTCCAACACCATTAGTACCTTTGTCATGAAGAATGAAAAATGCTTGAATCAGACGTAACTTTGGTGTCTCTTCTACTTGAGCTTTCGGAATTACATGCTCCTTCATATATGTCCAGTCAGGCGCCTTCCAGAGGCAGTCCAAAAGAATCTCATAATTCTCCACACCTTTTCCAAAATCAGCCAATACTTCCCACTGGCCTAACTGAGTTGCACAAGACAACCACTGTTCTTCCCACAGACACATTTCAGCTTTTGGGACGGTATTATTGTATGTGCCCTGAGTTGCTTTGATCATTGCCTGGTAAAAGAGGGTTTGCGCCTGCTGCCAATATCCATGCTGGACAAGTGATAGCCCAGCTCTAGTTTCTGCAGTGATTGATCTTCTCTTCCATAATCCATACCTCATGTCATCTTCATTCAGAAGCCTGTATAACTCGGCCAGTGACTCGGAGCATTTAGCCTCATTCATAAGCAGCATGTGACTCTCAAGTAATGCGATTGAAGTGTGCCAGGCATTGCAAGTTTTTCCAATATATTTGATAAGCTCGCTAGGCATGCGTGGTTGAGGGTGACTCAAATGAAGACCTTCAAGAAGTGCTTGGGCTACATTAGGCCTGCATCCCTGCTGCCTCTTATGGTAGTCTTTTGATAAAAGTGCAATTATTGGCTTGGCCAGCGCAACTTGTTCATCTTTCTGTAAAGTAACCCAAACAATTGGGAAGACAAGAACCCACAAATGATATGCAACATTGGGATCAGCAAAAGCAAGTTCTTTCAGTGGAGCCATGACATCTGCCACCTGCATAAATTACAGATAACAAAGGAATTAGTTCTTAACATGGATTACATTCAAGACAAAGATTTCTTGCAAGCAAAACTGGCAAAAGGGTTAAATAAAAACATAGCCCCATCCAGATTAACCTGTCACTATGAAAGTTTAGAATGGTATTTACCACAAGCTTGCTTGCTTCATTTAAGAACTGAGAATGCCTCATTGTAAGAGAATCAAATGACACGGAAGTGCCATCCAAGCTTTCATGAGCGTCGGGAACCTGCTGTGGCATGATAATGCGATCTGGAACTGGACCCACTATCGTAAGCGGGGTAAGTCGAGCAGAATTTGAGGCAAGAGAAATTGGTTCATTTTCAACTAATATAGCTAAAATGAGATCCAAGCCTTGCTTCAACCAGAAAACATCACTCACTGCTTCCCAGTCCTGAGTCTGTATTATAAATTGCAGTCTAGCAAATAACGTCTTTCCCACGTAGTCATGGTAAAGACTGAAGAACCGCTTCCTCATTTCTGGATCTTTAGCTCTAAATCCAAGCATGTATTGTCTCTCAACCTTGTGAAAATACTCCTGCCTGGAAGCCAATGGATATCTGCACAAACAAACAAATATCAAATAGAAACCAAAACTACTAATAAAAACTTGCTGCATAGAGATGTTCTTACTTGGTAGAATCACCACAAAGTGAATAAAGAAGCTGCAGATACTTTGCATCCCATTCTTCTTGTGCGGATGAGGAGAAACTTTTCCTGTCAACCATTGATAACTTCTGAAGATAAGTTACTATATCTTTTGGGTTAAGCGAACTAACGGAGCCAGCTGATGAAACAAGTCTGTAGTCATCCTCAATCCAAGCTTTTATCATGTCTAGTATGCATAGAAGAACACTGGAATCTGTGCCTCTCTCTGAAAGAAGTGTTTGAAGTATTTGTCCCATATTTCGCCTGTACTCAGAAGATCCTATCACCCTCTCACTTATGAGCTTTAGGACAGTCTTCATGTTACATATGACAGTAGAATCCACAGTAGGGCGCGAGCTAATAGCTGAATCCGTTTCAGGCCTCTGTCCCTAAAAGTATTGCAATGTCAATTGCCAAAGTATTGTCAGAAGATTTATGCATGGAATAGGAACCAAACCACATAGTTAAACAATAATAACAATAGGTTTAGTCTTAAATGGGTAATTCTAATTCTAACATAAAAAGTTGTAGGTAATAGGAAAAAAATAACCAAAGGAAAGCTAAGGGACAAAGTGGACGCTGAGAGACTGAAATGGACTATAGTGTTGACATTTAAGGGTAGAGTGACAACTAGTCAATCATGTACTGCAGCCGCCTGGGTTTATTAGTCCCCCTTGTATTTTGGGTCAAACTTTGTGGCATACAACGTATATTTTGTTAAGCAAATCTACAGTCAAAATTGGGCACAAAATACGAAGGGGGCCAATAAACCCGGATGGAGGTAGTATGTGGGTACACAATGCGACAAAGTTTGCTGGACAACTAAGTTAAAGTGACCTGTGTTTCACCCTAGATAAGTTATCTTGATGTCACTGTTTATTCAGTTCACCAAATATAATTAATCAATAATGAGGTTTGCTACAGTCATACAAGTAAAAGATAAGCGAGATCCAAGGATAATGCAGATTGCTTGCAGCAAAATATGTTAGCGTGTTAGTGCATTAAGGTAAGTTAAAAAACATAACAAAATTAAGTAAACATACTTGTCGGGCATGGCTGCCAGCAGAAGATCCCATATCACGTGCAAGACGTTGCAGGACACGAAGAAGCAGCGCAATAAATGGATCAATGAAATTCTTTTGTACTTCTACAAGTGCATTGAGGACGAACAGTGCAAAGCTTATTATAGAGTTAGCATTGCTAGCTTCGAGTGTTATCTGTGGAGTTGTCACAGCAGCAAGATGCTTCTGAATGAGATCTTGAACCCTTTGATACAACATTTTTATATCCTGCGGTGTCGTAGCCGCTTCAAGTGGAAAAGCGCTGAATACCATCTTTAGCAAGGAACAAAGAGACTTTCCAGCATCCAGCATTTTGTTATTGAAGCAAGGTTCCAGTATCTAAGCACAAGAATTCACAGAACATATCAAAGATTAGATACATCTGCCTAGACCCCATCAAAAATAGGAATCTAAGGAAGACCTTGTCAAGAGAAGAGAGAGAATTCTGGAGTAACTTACTTGAGAAATATGATTGATGTTATTCCGAATGAAGAGGCGGGGTTGTTTTTCCAAGACTTTGTTCATAACATCAAGACCCTGTGCAAGCGCCGTTGCAGGGTCCTTTGACTGGGAGGGTGTCAGATTCCCAAGCAGCTTCTCGAGATAATTGAATTTAACATTGGCATTGGGCCAGACTTCCAAAGCTTGTGTCAGCAAATCAAGAGCTTGCTTGTACATTGAACTAGATTCTTTTTCCTTGGGTTCAATCACCAGTGACACCTATTCTCCAAATGAATGAATTTATATGAGTATCCACTACTTCAAACCAAATACAAAATGTGACGTGGACATGCTGATTGTTTAGGTGAGTGCTATATGACACAAGAGCAATGAGACAGCTAATCCACAGGTCCCCTTAAGGAGAAAAGGCACAGGTTATCAAGTTGTGATATATGCCGCAAGTATACAACACCACAATACAAGTACACCTTAGAAACATGCATGTATTTTGAAAGAAAATTATCATTTTAGCGCACACAATCTACTGATGCAGTTCAGTGTGTTATTTAAAACAAAAGGCGTAAAACTAAAAAAGATAATCACCCTTATAAGGAAAGTAATAATCATCTCCTCCATTGCAGCATTGGGTTTATATTCCTCATCCGGTTGCCCAGAAGATCCTGGTGTTTCAATATTAGGTATGGATGCCCCACCAGGTGACATCACAGGAAGAGGTTGTAAGCCTGGCTCAACCTTTACCCTCTTACTCAAATCATCAGCAAACATGGGAACATCTGAAGAGCGTTTTGGATCACCACCAATAACAGTAGGGCTAAGCATATCAACAATCTGATTCTGGCTCTCACTTTCCTGCACAACTTTCATTTCACTCTGCCTCTGTCTCTCCCACGCCACTACCAATCCAGCAAGTTCAATTGCAAGACGTCGGTTTTCAGCAGTTGTGTTGTATGGTAATCCAAGACGACTAAGAGAGTTAACCATCTGGGGAACAAAATGTGCTCTGCAACTATAGAACAGTTCTGCATGGCGAACAATAAGCTGGAATATGTGAATCATGTTGGGAATAGAATGGCCTTCCTCCACAAGGATTTTCTTCGTGTATCTGATCCATATTGGCATGCGAGTATCCCCAGGAGGGAGTCTTCTAGGCAGAGCAGGCATAAGGATATCAAGAGCTTGCTTCACTAGCAACTTATTTTCTGGTTGGCATGTCCGTAATAGAGCAATAAAAACCTGGGAAATATAACAGGTCAGACTGGTTTGCTGGATAAGCTGATATTACAAGCTGGTAACAATGCACAATTGTTACAGGAGAAATTTATGTTAACCTACCTGTAGAATTATCTTTTCAGGGGCTTGATATGCCTCTAAGAAATGGCACACATTCACAAAGGCCCACTGTTTGCTGGAATTGTCTTCACGTTTGAGATGGTTCCAGCCAAACTTTATGAGTTCCTTTCGATGGTGAACAAGGTCATTCTGAAGATACTTCAGAAGTAATGTGGCAAGCTGAAGGAGTTCTATTCTTAAAGGCTCGTCATATTCAGCACTGACCTAGACACATGAAAAAAAATCCCATTACCCTCATGAAGAGAAAAAGACCAGGCATGTATTAAGGAGTGGACTATAGTTCACCTCTTCCGGAGGATCAAGAAGCTTGTCAACAATAATTTTAACTATAGAAGGATCAACAACTTCCCAACTTTGTCCGTTTTGGAAAGAATGAGCTAGCATTGGAAGAATGAGTATCTGCATAGCAACAACCAAATGATCTTGCCCATACTGTTTTAGTTGGAATATGTTCAGAAAGTGGGTCAGAATAGTTTTCTTCAAATTTGGAGCATATCCTTCAGCAACCTAAATGCAACATGTAAATGTATAAGAAATGGTAAGCACTCAGAAATTACAAGCGAACAACTTGCACGAATTAGAAACAACAAATGGGGTTACCTCTATGACATAAAATTCCTTCAGAAAGCTATAATCTATTCGGCTTCGGTACAAGAATATTGATAGCATATCAAAGAGTGCGCTAACTTCAGTACGATCGTGCCTTAAGTAATTCAGGAAGCATTTTATGAGCCGTTTGCTTTCCATCACCTGGTCAGAAAGCAAATATATTAAAAAGCAAGATCTGGATAGAATGTGGAAATCTGCAATATGCTAAGGGATCAAAGTAATTCACAATATTTACCACAGCACTAATAAGTTGCAACGGAGTAAAGTGTTTTGCAACAGGAACTCAACTACCAAACTTCAATTACGAGCAAGTATGTGCATAGGAGTGAATAAGCACTCAGTGCAAGAGGAAGTATGTGCATCGGAGTGAATAAGCTCAGTGCAGCAGAGTATTCAGATAATGCAGAAACTAGAAATAATATCCATGTGATAGTACTAATTGCTTAGGATTGTCAGACTGCACCACTGGTAGGGTACTAAAGTAGCATTTCAGAAGGATCTGTGGAGCACAAAAATTGCCAGAAGTTTGAAGTGTTATTAAAACCTTTAGAGCATGCCATGTGTCATACAGATTTTACTTTTATTGTGCCATAAATTGATGTTGCAAAAAGAGAGGCCAAAACTGAAGTAACGAACATCTGAAAACAAAATATAGAATTCAAAAAAAGAGTCCAACTCGATAGACAAATATGATCTGATACACAGAAAGATGACACAAGCAAGCAAAGAATGCAGGAAATAAAATATAAGTAATGCACAAAACAGAAAATTAAGAAAGGTTTAAAACAGGAAAGGCAGCTAATACATTATTGTCAAAATATCAAAGATGTTGTACATGACCAGTGTACAAAGGCGTCAGGGGTAACTGGAAAGTGAAAACACCTACCTGGGGTAAACTCAATTCCTGCTCGTTCTGCAGGCGAGCAATTCTTGCAGGTGATTTCCAAGCAAGCAGCAATGTGTCGAAGACATCCCTGTTGTCACGGAGCCACTCGGGCATCAATTTCACAAGGGTCGAGATAAGTTCTAATCCATTGAAATAACTATCTGAACCAATAACCATGTTTGATGAAGATTGGACAGTAAAACTATTGGTTGTGGCTCCAGCTCCTTCATCCTTTACCGAGGACAACAATTGATTACCAGGTCCCGAGGATGGTAGTTGAGCAGCACCTGCTTCAGTCTGAGAGTTAAACTGTGAAAAGGCACTAGCAAGTATCTTTTGAGGTGACTTCGCAAGTTCATCCCGTAATTCCCCAGTATCAGAGCAGATTATGTACATAAACCTGTATTTTTAAGAAGGAAGAATTAATCAATTTTTGGACGTGATAAATATAATTACCCCTATGCTAATCATAGGAGCAAGAGGTGCATTTCAAAGTTGATAACGTCACAGGACCAAAGGGTGTTTTATATATATATATATAGGACTACTTTTCTGTATTAATGAAGTATATTAAAAATAATAAAGAGGTATAAAAGATTCATCTATGTGGTATATAACTTTGAAGGGGACAAGAAGATGTCAGCAGATAACAACAATCTAATGGAAGAATGATAACCGTCAGCAAGAATGATTTTGGGGATGCTATTTTTTACCAACCTATTATTTCAATCACCTGGTCAGTGTCTAATTTCAGATATATGTTATATGTTGCAAAAAATGTGCATTGCACTTGCAGAATGCCTAAAGTAATTCCTTCTGAATTATGAAGGTACAGTGGTAAAGTACAGTTTTGAAAACACATGAAAAAATTAATCCATAATAACCCAAAAAATCACTTCTGGATTAAGCCAGCTAAAGTCTTTGAAGTTAATTAATCTACCGAAGTTTGGTACAGTAGTAGCATATAACTACAAACTGCATGCAGTACTAAACTGCTTTTGAAGCTTCCCATTATTGCACAAACAAAGTGGTACTATACATCATCGATAAACGCATGATCTGGTAAAGTGTCTACCTTCTGAAATACTTTTGATGACTTAATCGAGCAAGAAAATAGTCCACAGCCTCCACAGCATAGCGGTTCAAAAACTTGAAGAGTGGAGCACGGTAAGGGCTGTTGATTTCACTATAAAATTGGTCTTCAGGAAGTGCGCTCTCCAAATCTATTACCAAGGTGACAAGGTCATCCAAGAACTTGCTCGCCGCCGCGGGGAGAAGGTGAAAAAGCTCAATCATAGCTGCCCAAGCAAAGAAAAAACATTACATAAGACCATATACAGCTACCAAGCAAAAGAAAGTTAGAAATGAGGACAACACGATTTTGCCAAACAATACAAGGATAGCTTCACATTGGATCACTATTTTTAAATGAATCAGATATTTCCCAATGAAGATTATAATCATCTATATCTAAGTAGGTTCATGTAAAATATGTCACAACTCACAAAGTTAGTGAAGTCTTGTAACCAATTGTTGTACAATAAAATATGGTTTATAAATGTAGAGTGGCATGTAATCCTTCCCCCAACACAATATCATATTTGAGAGAAATAGAATACATGATGAAGGAACATAGCAAAATATGTCACCTGCAGCTATTTTTGGTTCATCTCCAGTTTTCCAAGATTTTTGACTCTGGGCAAGCTTTTCTGGCTCCAGCCATTTTTTCAAATGATCCAATAACTTTGCACCCAAAGTTACATTGAACCAATTTGACAGTAATTCAAGCAGACGGGCCAATCCTTGGAGTAACGGCATGGTGAGACTCCTTGTCTGTGCTAAGTTAACTAAGATGGGCCTTAAGCTACTCTGTAAAAGATCTTTTGGCATCCTCTGTTGTTGAACAACCTATCAATGCAATTACAAGTGAGAACATAGCACATGGAAAACATTTTCTTATGTTGAAATAGTTATTAGTAAAGCAGAAATTAACAAACAAAAGGCTACCAATTAACAAATATTCTGATTTCCATCGCAAAGTGTCAATATAAAAAAGCATAAGTGCAGATAAACGTTACCTGACGAAGTCCCTCCTTGGCAACATTGACAATTTCAGTTGTCCTACATGTCAGAGACTTGAAAAACATTGAGATAATCTTTGCCCGCAATTCACTGTGAATTGGAGCTTTCAGATCTCCCCAAGCCATTGCAGTACAGAGCAGTTCAATGCATGCAGTTCTTAGTTTATTCCATGTCATGACTATTTTGGCATTCATCAGCTTGGTAACCCATACTGTTTCATCAGCCTCCGCAATTTGCAGTGCTTCTTGCAAAAAATTGACGAGCTCAGGCGACAACTTCAGAAGAGGTGGTCTTAGTGCTAGACAGAAGTTCAGGGCTGTAACAGTACCCACCTGTGACAAAAAGAAAAGAAAAGAAATCTATCAACTGATATTGTAAAAGTTTAGTCTGGATGAGTAAAAAGTTAGGAATTCAAGGAAACCTGTTGCTCAACATTCTTCGAACGCAGAGGTCGTGAAATCAGAGGCTGAAGCAATGGTAGATACAAAGGCTCGAGCAATTCAGAGACTTCGCTGCCAGTCCTACTTGCAAGCAGTGATAAGCATGCCTGCACATTCTTTCTCACTATAATTGAAGCATTGGGGTTAAACAGCTCGAAAGCAAGAAACTCAACAACTCCCTGGAAACTTTGTCTGCGGGGTTCACTGTTTGCTTCATCTGCGTTGTTTACTACCCTTAACACTTGTGTTAGGACATGATTTGTCTCCTCCTGCTCTTTGTTTGCATGCACTGGAAGCCTCTTAAGAACATATATAAGTCCACGTACAACCCTGACCTGAAAGATACATAGGGTTTCCACAGACACTTTACCAACCAATGCTCCAAGGCCTATTACACCACCCATCTGAGCTTGCCACGTGCTACCATAACAACAGTGCAATAATCGGGGCAATAATTCCTCAAACACGGCAACCCGCACACTCGGGGGAGGAGAATATACTGGATTCAAAGATGGACTAGAAACAAGCATAGGAGTGCTTGGGCCTCCTCTTAGCACACCAGTGTGTTTCATCCTTGCGAGAAAGATTAGTGTCTCAGCGAAAGTATTCAAAGCAGATAGAGCAGCTTTTGCATGTTGACGGTTTTCACTAGATAGAACTTCAACTAATGCATCCAAAAATATTAAAGGGTCCAACTCTCGGAGATTAGATGGTGTGGTGCTTCTTGGTCTAGACCCCATGGTGATGCTAGATGAGAGGGACGAACCAATAGGCTGCCCAAATCCAGATTGATTGGAGGATGATGAATCAACATGGAAAAGTATAGCAAAATGCCGGCATATATCAACAACAAAGTCATCCTTCTCATCTTGAAGATTGGCATCAGCTTTAGCGGCGATGATAGCTACAAGCAAAACCTTGAAAACAGATTTTTCTGCCAATAATTGTGTCTTTGTCTTCACACCTAAATCTCCCTAAAAACAGATAAAATAAAGGGAAGCATCAGTAAGAAACAAATCAGTAACCAAACGATAAGATGGCTAGAACACAGAGGCTAAAAAACTATGGTTCCAAGTACAGAATCAATTACAACTAATCTATGAAATCATTTTGCTTTGGACATGGATCACTAAAACTCAAGGGCTAAGTGATCAACAGATCTGCAAATAAGAATCTAAAGGATCTATATGCATAGCATTGCCAGTGTGACGACACCTGATTAAACACCTAGTTGCAGTTAGCTACAATCAGAAGTGCAGATATTGCATGCAACCCAAAAATCACATGTGCCAACTTGGCAATGATAAAGGCCCACTATAATCCAAAGAATGAAGATGTGTTCACTTGTAGGTTAGTTTAGTAGAAATTACTAATTCAAAATGATAATTATTAATAGTGGCTTTTAGTTTAGTACTCCCTCCTTCCCATATTAATTGTCGCTCAAACGGATATATCTAGCACTGAAATACGTCTACAGGTAACAGGTAACCATGGGGAATGTACAAATAAGGATATCATATTCCATAATAAGATAATAAAGGTCTGATTAAACAACACTTCAACCCATTCTCTGTCACTTGTGCTGGATACTGATCCAGTCCTTAATATAATGAATTGAGGGTATCATTTATGACACGTGTCACAATAATATTGGCATATGGTAGATCCAAATACTTGTGTGCATCTTAGGGTCAGAATATTAAGATGTAGACTCATGCATTCTAAAGGACATCAAAAGGAGAAAGAGGGGAGTACATATTAATATTTAATGCTAGTGCTCAATAGTATACACAGGATGTCTTGAGGGGAGTCTTAAATAGTATACCAACCTTCATATCTGAAGCATCGTTGCGACGCCTTGAGGGATCTAATGAAGAAATGAGCAGATGCCCAAGAACTCCAGAGCTCACACCCTCCGCAGGTACATTTTCCCTCAAATTTAACAAAGAATTCAAGCATACTCGAATAAACTGAAGAGCCTGTTTCCTGTAGAAAGCTTCCATACCATTACCTTGCATAACAGCACCAACAGCAAAATGTATGCATCTGTCCAGAGGAACTAAAAACGGTGTTGCAGGCTCAAAAGTCAGAACTAAACGAAGTCCATGTTCCGGATTTTCTTTGCATTCAAGTGCTAGGGGCTCCTTTAGAAATCGCCTGTTCCGACCGCCTAGCTTACCTAAAAGTTCCAAGGACTTTGTACCCCATTTGTAGGGAAGGGGCCTTAAGTGAGACCATAAAGCAAGAATGACCTCAGACATTAAACTGGCCATGCTAGGTTCCAGAAAATCAGGATTAAGGCTATCAATCCAAAATTCAAGTGTACAAAGAGCTAAGCTCACAAGATCATCATTCCCTTTCAGAGCAAGAACAAGAGGTTTCATCAAACGAGGAATGTGAGGTAGCAACGAACTCAAACGGGCAGGTAATATCAGGCAAAGCTCCAGAATCAAGTCCCGCATATCATCAGTTGTTGGCCCATCAAGCATCGAGAGTAGCAAATTGAGGCAAGGCTGAAGAGATGGAATAAGATCACGCATCAATGAATCAAATTTAGCACTGTTCAATGCACGGAACATGCTACGGAGAAGGTGCATGTAACCAAGAGGTTTCTCAACTTCAGTGGCACTCTTCATGCAAACTTCCATTATTACTGGCACATGTGGCTGAAGAGTGCGTTCGCAGCTTTCTGGAGCCTTTGCGGCAGCAATAAACAAGAAGCGGAAGAGTTGCAAGACAAGCTTTGCTGCAGGTGAATCTGGTTGTTTCAGAGCATCAAGCTTCGAGCTAACAAGGAAATTAATCAATACATCTGTGAAGGGCCGGAGAACCTTCGGAGCTTGCAGAAGGGAAGAAAATATGTGTAAAAGCTGGTTGTTGGTTATCATGCAGTCAAAGAGGTCCGGCATGCAGAAGGAAAACATATCCATGATATCACGAGCTTCCATTATAGCTAGCATTTGCGAAAAACATTGCAGTATGTCCCTCTCCTCATCTTTCTCCTTAAATAGAGCTAAACAGTGAACACCAGATTTTAGAACACCTGAAGTCTTCCGCACCTAGAATAGATGGTCAAGATTTATTACAAAAACTCAAATCAAACCAAGAGGAAGAAAGGCTCGGACAGAGTGATGTACCTCATCCTCCCGCAGTCCCCTGAAGGGTTGAACTGACAAATTAGCAGATTGCTGATTCTGTTGCTGCACAACACATGATAGGATATAAGAACTTAAGGACTAGAGCACAAAGAAAATGACAAGCGGCCAAATTTACTACTCCCTCCGTCCCAACATGTAAGACCATTTTTGACACTATACATTTTGGGACGGAGGGAGTATTTAGCAATTCAGAGAGTCGATAATACCTGTGGGCGTGGCCAATGAGCATGGGTTATACTCCAAATTATTGTCTTCATTCCTGGTGTGTGTTCAATATGAAAATTGATAGTTCAGATGTGTAGCCACAAGATGCATGTCATCGCTTAAAAACTTTGAATGGTGTGAATACTGTATATCAAAGTGCATACCCATTACGAGTGTCCTTATCAGACTTTTGTAATCATTAACCTCCTTCGTATACTCCAAGGGTGGTTGCAAATTCAACACAGTCTGCAATAAATGTCGAAATGGTTTAATAAATAACAACAAAAAATCAGCAGCTGTATCAGATTTAGCCATGGATCCCTAATTATGTTTCATGGTGCTTGGTTTATCAGATTCAGCTGTATCACATAAAACATACCTGTAATGGGACTTCGAGCTTCATTCTCAAATTTGGACGTTCCTTCCCTTCCTCAACTTCTTCAAGCAACTACAGAGAACGATAGTAAGGTAACATAATATAAAGCAATAAATGGAAATGACGCAGCATTACTGGGTGCTTGAAAGCCAATTTAAGTACTATGGCTCAAAAGTAGATCATGAGACACATATTAGTAAGCACAACATGAATTTACCATTACATTTTCAGTTCTCATGTATAAAGAAGCTGAAATTGAAGTAAATGATAGCTACCTTTCATTGTTGTTTATAATAGAAATCTTAAGAACTGATATGTTCTGTTGCAGGACAAGATGGAAATATGTAAAACATGTAGATACAAAAGAGACAGGGCACCCAGCCAATCACACAAAGTTACATGACACTTAAAAGAAACCTTGTCTCCTTAGCCAGAGTGAGCAGAGCCCTTAGGTCAACCCTACAGTTGATGAGTGGGCCTTAACAATTAGGAGTACAAGACAACATTATTCCCCATGCTTTTCCTACCTCATCACCTGCTTTTTGTGGATATTTAACAGGCAAAGTACAGCATGCCACCAAATAGAAACATATCGTGCGGATAGGCAATGACGGCAGGGAGAATATATCATGCCGGTAACTAGCAGGGGGAAGACAAAAGGATAGTTGGGGAAGATCTTATGATAGCTACTTTACTGCAACGCACCAAGGCCTGCACTTGTGTTTGCCTTGGAAATTCCGAATGGAAAGTAGATTTCTGCTAGAATAAGACTGCAACACTGATAATATGAATCTTCTGTTGTGTATATAGTTGTATACTTATACTCCCTCCGTCCCATATTTCAGTCGTTTGAGCGACAGTTAATACGGTACGGAACATAAATTGCATACCAAAAAATTAGAGGGACCAAGACTACCAACGCAATCCTACACACATTTGCATTAAGCTAGCTCGTACTCCATTCCATACAGACCCTGCAGGGGTTCAGCTGAGCAGAACTGCCCCATTGTTTTGGAACATAGCAGCATTAGAAAATATTGCCTATGTTTTATAGCTGTGTACTGTAGTTTTGCAGTTTGAATTATTGCAATATCTAACCCATGTGGCCATGTGTGTATAATGTGCCAATGGATTGAAGAAAGATCCTGAAGTTCCCATATACCTGAGGAATCGTGCGCTTCAGTGTCCTAAATTTTCCAACAAATGCATCCAATATGCGCCCCTGGTGATTGGCCAATCAGGAATATTTGTTAAGGAAAAAGTAATCTCTGATGTGTACATTATGAACAAACAATTCTTACCAACAATACTCGTGCTTCATCCATGCTTTGCTGGTCAACACCTTTTTCATATATGGGCTCGACCTAGAGCGGCACCAGAAAAATTAGCAGTTTACAAACGCTATTTTCACTAAAACTACTATTTAGCTTTATGGTTATGCATGAATATTGAATTACAGAAGGAAAAACTCAACAACAAAAGTAGAGTTATCTCGGCACTCTGGAAAATCACGGCGACCCCAGGGCACCAAGACACCTAAGTGCATAGGGTCATCTTCGGTGAGAGTTAGATGGTGCAAATACAAACAATAAATGATACCTCATATGGCAAGTAATTTATTTGATAAATATACCATTTTGGTAGGAAGTTAGGAGACATAGCATCCAAGTTTACCTAATGTAAAATGTAAGGTACATAATATAGGATAAGCATATTTGGAGAAGAGAAGAGAAAAGAAAAAGGAATGGGAAAAGAAATAACACAAAAATGTAGCAGGAGTGATTGCTTGGACCATCTGGCGATGTTAGGGATAGCCTTTGCTTTTTTTTCATCTGTATTTCCCTCCCAGCAGACCACCACCACACAACACAGAACAATAGGGAGAGAGGAGACTCAATGATAGAGGTGATCGTTGGCAGGCAACCATCGTATCCTGGCATCATCATCATAGGCCAGCAAAGCCATGATCGAGATCGAGCTCGAGTTCAAGGTCTATGTTCAAGGATTTTTTTTTTCAGATTTGCTACTCCAATATCGTGGAACGGATGTGACGGTGGCAGTGACTTCACTCGCTTCCTCCCCTATCCCCCTCTTATCCCCTCCTTTCCACTCCTTCCAAACACCCACCTAAGTTCAGCTGGCCTGGTTAAGCCCACTGACGCCTGCCTCCAGCAGCCAATATGATTTGAAATCCATGGTAAATGCCATTTTTTTTATACTAAAGAAAGGAAGAATAGTAAGCATACCAGATTAAGCATTAGGCGGGCAGACGTCGTATGAATTACGAGAGTTAACGAAGAATCATGCATATTCCGAGAGAACAAATAGATGATCCGTGACAACTGCACAAAAGTAAAGTAACTGCTTTAGTATAAACATCCCCAAAACTAGGTCATGAATATAGTAGAACAAAGCAAAAATCTGCTCTCGTAAATACTTGCATAATCTTTGCTGAATAAGGAAAATTACAGTATCTGTGTTACAGCTAGCAAAAGAAACATCTGACAAAGCACCTAATCAAACAAACAACTAGCTGTTTAAGCCTTTATATTGATGGTGTTTACAATGAGCAAATAAGATAGTAGTTCTCCCTCTAAAATCTATGGAACTGCAGAAATTATGGGTGTGTTCGATTTTAAGCCCAAGTCTACCAAACCAAAATTCTACCTGGCCAAAATTTTGGCCATGGTTTCTCGTGCCCATGCTTTGGCCAATGTTGGCAAGAAAAATAAACTAAAATAGGCAAAGGAGCCAGGCATGTCAAAATATTGGTAAGCATACAAATAATGACCAAAATTTAAGCCATACCAAAAAGTTGGTAACGCATGTTTTGGACATAAGCCGGACATACCATCTGACTGAGCAGTGCCAAATTTGTGATCTTGTGAAATAAAATAAATATTTTAACGTAACAAGATTGACATGCTAGAGTTAAAGAATAAGATCAACCAGCGGAAGGGAAAGGTCTCCTCGAACATAATGCACCAACTCTGCAAGAAGGGTATAAGCAAGCGGCCTTAATGTCTCGATACAAACTCGCCCTGTGCCAACCAAAACCCTGGAAGACAAGCAATCAAGAGTTAAAACTTGTCTGAAACCAAGAATAAAGCATGACACGCAAAAAAGCAAGCAATCAAGTTCTCCAATATCAATAACAGGGCATAAATGACATAAGATTACCATGTACCCAGTTGAGTTGTGTGACACAGCAACCGTAAGAAAAGAAGGATACGGTCAGCATAACACGTAGTGCCTCATTGACAGCTCGGTGGATATGGTATTTCTCTGCTTACAGTTTTACAGTGATTTTCTACAAACTTAAATTGAAGAGTTCAAACCAATCAAAATCAAGGGGAGGGATGATTTTTTATAATTCCTTGGTTTCCAACTGCTTTGAATTAAACTTGTCTTCAATGAAAAGGAGTTTATGTGACCTTGTTTAGTTGGACTTTATCTAGATATATTCAGCCCTCCAAAAGTAACTTCAAAAGGAAACACCCAAAGAAACAGGTGGTCATGAGTTATGACATCAGATCGATAGCTAGCTAGCACACCGCATGGTAAACCATCTTGCCTCCGCATTTAAAAATCATGGAACAAAATATGGTAGTGAGCATTCAAGAAGTGAAATGGTTTATGTACCTTTCATCAAGAAGTGTGTCAATCAAGGGAAATAGCCCACGCCGGTATTCAGTGTTGAGAACTTGCTTCAGCCCAACTAGCAGCTCCTGGAATTACATAAATGGAAGTGTTTCAAAATAATGCATTATGCAGCACCTAACTAAGGAATGGAAGTGTTTCAAAATAATGCATTATGCAGCACCTAACTAAGGAAGTTTGCAAGTCATAGTAACCTTTCTTATGGAAACTGAGTCTGCGGGGCATGTAACAAGCAATTTCACAATACTGCTGCATATACTGTTCTCATATGGCTTTATATAATCTGCATTGCTTTTTAGGAGGTACGTCAGGAACGACAATGTCTGCAGCACAAACCATCAATCAGTTAAGAACTCCGCAGGCAAGGCAACAAAAGTATAGTGAACAAAGCCCTACCTTGACTTGTGCACCCTTTAACTCAACAAAGGGCGTCTTCAGGTGAGGTGGCACCTTGTCCGGCCCGTTCTCAGCAATTGCTTCCACCATGAGTGGCAATAAGAACGGGATATTTGTCTGCACCAGCTTGGCATACAACTGAAAGAGGAACATCACCACAAGAGGGCTCTCGGTAACTATCTTGAATGACTGTGCGCTTGGATTGAGTTGTCCACCACTTGGCACTGCCAACATGCCTGGGCCATCGGCAGTGGGGTCCAAATGCTGATTGGACACGGGAGCAACGACATTGGCACTGGCATTGGGGTTATCGAAGAAATTCTTGACAGTAAATTTGAAGTTGCGGTATATTGCAACAACAAAATCAAGAAATGGCTGGACCTCCGCCTCAACAGTAGGGCGGAAGTTGCGGAGAAGGTCAAATACGATTCGAATGGCAAGAAGGGCATTGTCCTCATTGTCCTGTGTCAGCACACGGAGAGAGAGCTTGAGAAGATCCTGCACAAAGGGTCGCAGCACCTCACTGTGCGGAAGCCGGTTGAGGATCTCGATCACCACATTGCGCAGCTTGTGCTCAGCGTTTTCGGTGGCCTGTGGCGAGGTGTAGGTGCTCAGGATGGCTGAGAAGGCCCTGAAGTAGCATCGAAGGAAGTTGAGGTAATCCGGAGTATGTGTCATCTCCAGGCTGTCCCGAACTTCCATCACGAGCTGCAGCCGGACTTGCACAGCTGCAAAATAGTCAAACGGATGATTAGGCATCAGACCATTGAGCCAAAAGAATCACCGACTCCAGAGAAAGTATTATGGCTTTCAAAATTTGCAACTTGGGATTGAACAAAAAGTATCCTTTACTCCTTGTGCTGAATTTCGACGGGAAACTGGAGAGCAGGCCGTTTGACAAAATTCTACGATGGAGAACTACATGCTAGATTAATTAAAAAAACATGGAACAGCTTCATTCTAAACCTGACACTGCAAAACTGTACATTGGGGGGCAATATACATCTAATTAATCCACACTGTAACAAAAAAAGATACAGACTTAGTATACCAGAAGGGGAATGCGGAGATTTATTTTTATTTTTTTCAAAGGGGGAATGCGGAGATTCAGTAAGGTAAACAGGACTACAAGAGCAACAGTCTAACTGCAAAATAAAAAATAAAAAAAGGTTACGAGGAAACAATGGGTGGGTAAAACTACAGACGATCAGCCGGCCCCGAGCAAAATCGCGAGCGAGTCGCGCAAGCACGACTGCAAAATTGATGCGGCGGCGAATCAAAAGAAGGGTAAACAGGGCATGGGGGGAGGGGAACGCGGGGCGTACGTATGTCGGGCTCGAAGAGCTTCTGCGAGTGCAGCTCCATGTTGGAGCTGTTGATGGGCGCCATGGCGGGCGAAGAACCAGCCCCAGCCCCGCTCGGAGGACGCGCGGACCACAAACCCTACCGCGCCAGGGCTTAGGGTTTTGGGGATCTGCGCCGCCCGGAGGGGACGCCGCCGCCGCCGACCGGGGAGGCGGGGAGGGGCGGAGGGGGACGCGCGTTCGATCTTTCCGGCACGGGGCGAGCCGCGCCTGGCCGTTTCGGAGCGGGACCTCGCGCTCGCGGGCGAGCTGACGAGGGTTTGGGGGAGGGGGGAGGAGGGGAGAGAGATGGAGACGAAGGGAGAGAGCGATGCTTTTAATTAGGGAGGGGTGGTGTTGCGTTTGGGGCTGGGTTGGGTTGGGTACTTGGGTTCGGTCCCGCCGGTGCGGTCGGGCTCGTGGCTTCGGAAAGAAGGAAGCCGAGTGCCGCTCTCAGGTCAACGCCCGCTCCAAAAGAAGGAACTCTGAGGTTCTGCAATTATCGGCTTCTGAATTTGTCTAGATCTGCTTTGGCTGGAATTTCCCTTCAAAACAAAAATATATGCAACCATTGCGCAATTGGAGTACACATGCCACTAATCTTTGTGGTCACCCAAAAGGTAAATAAAACACGTGGCGAAAACATGCTACGGACGGAGAGACTCTGCAAATACACCATCGACTATTGTCGTGTGTGTAGGGTGTGTTTGGTTGAGGAACGAAGTGGAATGTAATGTCATGGTTACATTCTATCGGAATGGGCCGGTTCCGTTCCTGTGTTTGGTTGAGGATGATAGGTGAAATGGAATGGTGATGTTTCGGTGTTTGGTTGCAGAGATGGAATGTAATGGGTTTGGTTTTCTCATACTACATTTTTAGTGAATTGAGGATGAGATGGGAACTTGTTAACATTATTATATAACTATCTCCTCTTGCACCAAAACATATCTTACAGGTTAAAAAGAATAACTATAGCTAACTATAAGCACTAAAGTCGGGGTTAATGCTAATGAACTACTCCCTCTGTCTCATAATATAAGACGTTATTACATCTTATGATACGAAGGGAGTAGTTGGCTCGTTGTCATTGAGTTGTATATTAGAGGAAGAACAGGAAGTGGCTGATGCGAATTCTAATATTGAGGAAGAACCAGAAGAAAAAAACATTGTGCTGATGCTTGCCATTGAGGTCAGATTTCCGTCACGCCAAGCAAGCAAGGTCGCTACCGCCCCTCCGAGAGATCAGGCCATTGCCGCCCTCCAGCGGATCCGGCGCCCCCAGCAGGCATGGTCGCAGCCACCCCTTCCACAGATCAGGTCGTCGTCCGCCGGCCTTCCGGCCAATCAGATCGCCACCACCCATAAAAGCCCAGCCGCCGTCTAGAGTGTGGTCGCCTCCAGCAACCTACGGCTAATACCCGGACATGTTATGTCGCCATCTGCTCGCGTTGCGTGGGGTGCTCATGTTGTGCCGCTAAACAAAATTGATTTGTGCAATGTTCAGCCTTCGCCTGGCAGTAGCAGATGAGGCTGCCACCGGCAGCCACCAGCCACTGTCGCAGCACATGCTCGTTGATGCTCCTTCTAATGTCGCCGCTCCACTCCTCCTTAGTCGATTACGCCGCACATATGTGCTTGCGGCAGGACGGTTGCTCCTCCTTCCTTTGCATGTATGTGCTCTCGACTGGACGACCTCTCCTCCTTCTGTCGTTCGGAGAGACGAGACGACCGACTGTGGGGGAGAAAGACAAGCGGGGGAGACGAGATGGCAGAGCGGCAGTTGCGAGTGGAGAGACATGAGGGAGCGGGGAGCGTCGGGGGCGAAGGCGAGAGTTTGGACGTATTCCATGTGATTCATCTGAATCGGCGTTACGAGCGCGTTTCGGATCTTCACAGAATATTCCATTTTAGTGAATGTGTGGGCTACGTTCCGGATTACTACCAAACACGTGGAGAAGGCCCAAGTGCAGAATGAAACTGTTACATTTCACCTTGTGACCCTAACCAAACATACCCTGGGTGTCTCCGGTCGGGTTTAGCTCAGAGGGCCACCGATGAGGAATCGGATTTATAAGATCGGATTAGTTATGGCGCTAGTGAGAGCAACTAGGGCTATGTATTTTTTTTTCCTTTCTCCCTCCGTTTGTTGCGTGCTTGATTTAGTGTCGCCTCTTCACCGGCCATGCATGCACGAGCCTGCATGATAGAGAGAGAGTGTGTGTGCACGCGAGGGGCTTGAGGGTGAAGGATTGACAAATTTAATGTGTTGTCATATGCATGTTTGTTTCATTTCTCTCGTTGTGCCTTCACTACTAGGGAAAACCCTATAGGTAGACAGGTAACAGCAGCGCGGGGTAAATGGGCCACGCTACTGTTACTTAGTAGTAGCGCGGGTCATAAAGCCTCGTTGCAGGTCGGCTTTAGCAGCAGCGCGGGCCTGTTTGAATGGCGCTACTACTAAGTGGGCCCCGTCGTGCCACCCGGGCTAGCCATAGTAGCAGCGCGTCTCAAGGGTCCGCGCTACTGCTAAGTGCACTAGCAGTAGCGCGGGCCAGGCCGCCCGCGTTGCTACTATGGCCAGCCCGGGCCCAGCTACCCGGCCTCACTTAGCAATAGCGTGGGCCTGGTAACCGCGCTACAGAGAGTGAGGTTAGTAGCAGCGCTGGTTCCCTACCCGCGCTACTACTATACGAACCTTATCCACCCCGCTCGTTTCCTCTCTCTCTCACTCTCCCTCACACTCTCTTGCTCGCTGTCGTCGCCGTCGCCCGCCGCAGCCGTCGCCCGTCGTCGCCCCCGAGGTATCTCCCTTCCTCCCTCCCTCCTTCTCCAGCCGCCCTCCTCCCTCGCCCCTCCTTCTTCGGTCGCCCTCCTCCCTCCTCCTCCTCTCTCTCCTCCCTTCTCCCTCCGCCATCCTCCCTCCTCCCTCCTCCTCCGGCCGCCCTCCTCCTCCTCCATTCTCCTCCCACTGCCCTCCTCCCTCCTCCTCACTCGTCCCTCCTCCCACCTCCTCTCTGTATCTGTTCAATATAGAAATTTTTAGGTATAAAAATGTATTGGAATGCTATATGAGGTCTTTTGAATAGAATAGAATAGAAATTTTTAGTAAATGTAGGTCTTCTTAATATAATAGAAAATTTTCAGTAAATGTAGGTCTTTTGAATAGAATAGAAAATTTTCAGTAATTTTTCTTCTTTTGAATAGAATAGAAAATTAGTAAATGTAGAATAGAATAGAAAATTAGAAAATTTTCAGTAAATGTAGGTCTTTTGAATACAATAGAAAATTGTTATTCGTTCGATGTAGGTCTTTTGAACCAAATACCTTTAACCTTTAAGTATTTTAGGTATCAAATAAAATATAAAAATGTTGTATACAAGAATGTTAATAGTGAATGGTCTTGCTCATACAATTTTTCACTCGGTGGATTATGCAGGATTTCTCGTGTCGCGTCTCCCTCTCCCGCTCGGCCCTGTCGCACCCACCGTGAGCACCTCCCTCTCCTCTCTGTTTAGTTTTAGGTTTAGTTTTTTTTAATATATATGTGGATGGATGTATGTTTGCTAGATGGATGGTTAGATGGATGGATGCATGGATGCATTATTGATTGTTGCACTTTTGTTTCATTTTGAAAAAAGCCGACAAAATGGATTCATGGATGCATTTTGCAGGGAACACCTCCGAGTGGCCTATGTTTTGCCGGAATGTTGATTCATTTCCGTTCCGGCAAATTTCAGGCGCTCGATATGTCCTATTTTAGCAAAGGTCATGCCGAAATTTTTCGTGAATTTTGGCATGACTTGTGCTAGAAAGTAGGAATTATCGAGTGCCCGTGATTTGCCGGAACGGGAATTAATCGACATTCCGGCAGAACATAGGCAATTTTTTATGTCATTGCTCTATATATGTAACGGATTGGCTTTCAGTCTATCGATGCTCCTTGAGTGACTTTGTGACACCCCGAGACCGATTATTTCCATTATTATTATTACATTGGTTGCTCTATCTTATTTTTTTTTTGCATTGCATCATTTCATCATGCCATCATGTCATTAATTTTTCCAACTCAAATAAATAAATTGCATAGATCTTTTGATCTATTTAAATTGAGGGAATTCACATGGTGATTTCTCTTTATAACATATCCTCCCAATATTTTAGGGAGCTATTATAAAATATTCCATTAATTTGGAATTAACCAAAACACACTTGCAAAATAAATTCCATGCCTTTTCTATCTCAAATGTTGGCCTCACACCTTTCCCACAATTTTTCTGTCGCATAACCAAGCCCCACCAAAAATCTGAACATTTTTGGGACCTTCCAAACATCCACTTCCTATTTAAACCCATTTGAATTTAATTCAAATGAGTTTGAATTCAAACTTCACACTCATGCTCATTTCTATTTTTCCTGGATCAAGCTCATTTCTGTGAGTCCAAGGAAATTACCCCCATGCCCAAATTCTATCCCTAACTCTTCCTTTCTTCTCCTTTTCTTCTTTGAGATTTCCTGTAGTTGGTAGATAAGAGAGAGATTAGAGAGAGAAGCCAGCAGGCCTTCAAGCCATTCCCCTCTCCAACGAACCAGCCCACAAGGCCCAACCCAGCTCCCTATAACCCTAGCCCAGCCTCCTCCCGATCGAACCCTCGATCCCCTCCTCCTCCTCGTTCCCTTGCGCCGCCACCACCCACGCACGCCTGCTGCGCCCCGATCCGCATGTCGCCGCTGTCGGCCGCCCGTCTCCGCGGCCGGAGGGTCTCTCAGCCGCTCCTCCTCCGCTCTCCCTCTTCCTGTCCTCCTCCCAGTGCTCGCTCGCCTCCAACCCCATCCCCATGGCACCCATGGCCACCACTGCCATGGTTGTGCCTTTGCAACGGTGCGCCCTTGCCTCGCCATCGCCCTGCCATCTCCCTCGCACCACCACGACGCCTGCACCTCCTTGCCTCACCCGTTGGCGAGCCCCTTCTCCGGCGCCTCCTGTTCCCCCTCTCTCTGCTCCACCTCGTCGCGCCATTTCTTTGCTCGTATCCGGCCGCCCGCCTCTTGCATGCCCGTGCCACCCATCCTTCCCCATGGCCGTCGCGACCCTTCCTCTCTCCCTCTTCATCCTTCCAGCCGCCCTCGCCTTTCTCCCTGCCTGCAGCCGCTGCTGACTGCTGCCTCGGCCACCATGGTCACGGCCTCGCCTCTTCCCTGACCGAGCACCAAGGTCGTCGGCCTTCACTGGCACTTGCTGCACACCACTGCTCGGGCCACCTCGCTCCACCGCTGCCTCCGTGCACCTTGCTCCTGCAGTTTTGGACGCCAAGTACCTCGACGAACTTCTTCATTACTGAGTGTGTCCCGGACTAGGGGGTACTCGGGCTACCGGACTGTCTCTCGTAGGCCGGACTAATGGGCCGCACTTTACTCGTCAAAGGAAGGCCGGATAGTGGGCGACCCCGTGCACCAGAAGGAAACCTCCGAAGACTTGGCGTCTCCTCCAAGAAATATTTAGCATAACCGGCATGTTTATCTCCTGATGTCAACCGACCATATGTAACCCTAGGTCCCTCTGGTGTCTATATAAACCAGAGGGTTTAGTCCGTAGATGCAGGGAATCATCGCAACCACCTAGGGTTTAGCTCATCTGATCTTGAGGTAGATCAACTCTGTAACCTTCATACAATCACATCAATACAATCCAGCAGGACGTAGGGTTTTACCTCTTCGAGAGGGCTCGAACCTGGGTAAATCGATGTCTCTACGTTCCCTGTTACTCATTGGTTCCTAGATCCACAGTTCAGACCCCCTACTCGAGATCTACCGGTTTCAGTACCGACATTGGTGCTTTCATTAAGAGTTCCGCTGTTGGGTCACCAAGGATCAATGGCTCGCCTTGTCATCAGCGATGGCATCCGCAGCGGGGACATCTTCGTCCCCGGTCAGCTCTTTGCGTTCGGCAGCATTGTGCTACACGCCGATCCGACCGGTCACCTTGACCAGGTCGACAGCTTCGCCCCTGAGCAGAAGATCAGGTTCGGCAACCTGGAGTACGTCACCGATTCTCGGGGTGATCTGATCCTTACTAGGTTCTCAGCTTTACCTGAGGAGCCTAACAATCCCGAGGCCTTAAACTCGGATTCTCTCCTCGGCCCCGTCTCCGGGCCGATCCTCAGTTCGGATCTGGCTTTGAGTTCGGATCCGACTCCGACGCCAGAAAACCAAGGGTCACCCTTGACCGACCACACTTCCGACGCCGGCACACCGGAGTTTGACTTCGAAGTATCCCCAAGGATGGGTCCGGTGGACCTCTCGCTTTTAAGCAAGATGTTAGATCGGATCCAGAAGATGAATATCGCGGATGGCCCATCCTCAGCCCACGAGCAGATCGGACTTGAGGCCGACCGCGAGGAATTTTGCGTCCCACCCACCACCCACTTAGTAGCCACTGTCGAAGACTTAACCGACATGCTGGACTACGCCTCTGAGGAGGCTGACGACAAGGACGAGGATATCAACGTCCCGCCTTATATGGCCCCCTCCCTTGCCACCTCCAACACCGGAAAGTGGACCGCCACCTCCACCTACGACGTTTACATGGTCGATACCCTCAAGAAGGATGGCGACACGACCATGAAGGACGGCGACGACCCCGCCGAGGAACCGCCCAAACGCCGACGAAGGCGAGCCAGAGGGCGAGGAAAGGGCAAGGAAAATAACACAGACACGAACGGCACCGGAGATAATGACACTCCGGATAACATGGGGGAGCTCAGCGACAACACCCCCGAACAGCACCACGACGCCCCTGAAGGGCACGAGGACCAGGGTAACCCTGAGGACCCCGAGGATTCCGAGGACAGTAACTACCTCCCTCCGTCCGAAGAGGAGGATAGCCTCAGACCCGAGGATTTTGTCGTCCCAGAGGACCCCCTGGACCAGGAAAGATTCAGGCAGCAACTTATAGCCACCGCCCGAAGCTTGAAGAAGAAGCGGCAGCAGCTCAAGGTCGAACAAGACACCCTTAATGACAGGTGGACAATGGTCTTAGCAGCCGAAGAAGGCTTCGACAATCAGCGCCAGGATCAACACAAAAGCTATCCACGACGGTGTTTGCTACCTTCATTCGAGGACGAGGCCCTTGAGCCCATGCCCCCCAGACAAACTTACACAAGCCAGCCCGACCGCCCCCCTCGAGGACGGGATAGGACGGCTGGGGAAGCCGAACACCCACCCGCGCCCCCTCGCCAGGCGGGCAAAGACCCGGTTCAACCGAAGGACCCACGCGATCTGCGGCACGACCTGAACGCTAGAGGGACACAGTCAAGATCCATCTATGGATCCAGAGGTTATACACCCGCTGGACGGGACGAATACCAAGCCTGGCGCGACAGGGACGATAGAGCTCGGGAGCAGCCCCGTGCCCGGATGACAACCGATCTCCGACACGACGTAGCCCGGGTCAGGGACGCCGCACACCCAATGTGTTTCACAGATGAGGTGATGCAGCATCAGTTCCCCGAAGGGTTTAAACCCGTGAATATAGAACAATACGATGGGACAACTGACCCAGCCGTGTGGATCGAAGATTTTCTTCTCCACATTCATATGGCCTGAGGAGGTGACCTCCACTCCATTAAATATCTACCATTGAAGCTCAAAGGACCAGCGAGGCATTGGTTGAACAGCCTACCCGAAAACTCCATCGGGAGCTGGGAAGAACTCGAGGATGCATTCCGAGCTAACTTTCAAGGCACCTATGTTCGGCCACCGGACGCCGACAACCTGAGCCATGTGGTTCAACAGCCCGGGGAGTCAGCCCGGAAATTATGGAACCGGTTCTTGACTAAGAAGAACCAAATCGTCGACTGTCCGGACGCCGAAGCAATCGCCGCATTCAAGCACAGTATTCGGGACGAGTGGCTCGCCCGCCAGCTCGGCCAGGATAAGCCGAGAACAATGTCGGCTCTCACCTCCCTAATGACCCGCTTTTGCGCGGGTGAAGATAGTTGGTTAGCTCGTCGAAGCAACCATCCCGAAGACCCCGGTACTTCAGAAGCCCGGGACGGGAACGGGAAACCCCGGCGCAACAAGAATAATAAGCGCCGGCACACAAACAACGACAGTGAAGCCGATGATGTAGCGGTAAACGCCGGGTTCAGCGGCTCAAAGTCAGGACCGCAGATGAAACCTTCTAAAGGAAACCGGGACGGCCCATCTGCACTAGACATAATTTTGGACAGGCCCTGCCAGATCCACGGTACCTCGGATAAGCCCGCCAACCACACCAACCGCAACTGTTGGGTAATCAAACAGGCCGGCAAGATCACAGCCGAGGAGCAGAGCAAGGGTCCCCGCAGCAAGGATGACAATGAACCTCGCAGGCCGAACAATGGAGGCCAAAAGCAGTTCCCTCCCGAGGTAAAAACTGTGAACATGATTTACGTCACGCACATACCGAAGAAGGAGCGGAAACGCGCACTCCGGGATGTCTACGCCTTAGAGCCTGTAGCCCCGAAATTCAACCCGTGGTCGGCCTGCCCGATCACTTTCGACCGTCGAGACCATCCGACCAGTATTCGTCATGGAGGAACAGCGGCTCTGGTGCTCGACCCCATCGTGGACGGATTTCACCTCACCAGAGTCCTTATGGACGGAGGCAGTAGCCTCAACCTGATTTACTCAGACACAGTGAGGAAAATGGGGATCGACCCATCAAGGATTAAACCTAGTAACACCACCTTTAAAAGTGTAATCCTAGGAGTCGAAGCACGCTGCTCGGGATCCATGACATTGGAAGTAGTCTTCGGTTTGCCCGATAACTTCCGCATCGAGGACTTGATCTTCGATATTGTCCCCTTCCACGGCGGTTACCACACACTCCTCGGCCGGACAGCGTTCGCCCGCTTTAACGCCGTCCCACACTACGCATACTTGAAGCTCAAGATGCCAGGGCCAAAGGGCGTTATTACCGTCAATGGTATACCGAACGCTCGCTCCGAACAGAGGAACACATGGCGGCTCTAGCCGCCGAAGTCCAAGCCGCCGAAGAAGCGTCGCAGGCCCAGTCTACTGCCAAGACACTGGACGCACGCAAACGCGCCCCGACTATGGCCTCGGTCCCAGAGCACTCCCGTGCTCACCCTAAATAGGAATACGTGCCCCATAGCAAGCCTCACCCAGCCGCAAAATACGTGCCTCGGATGCACAACTTCGCGCTCAAGATTACATGGGCAGTTGTGGGGGCAAGTCAACTCAAGCGCCGAGAGCTCGGTTCGACCAAGCCACGGCCGAAGATGTCCTCGGGACACCACGAAACTACAGGCACCATCTAGGGCCTGATCAGCGTTAAGCTGATACAGTGCGGCGATCTTTCAAAACCCCTCCTCAAGGGCTCGTCCGCCGAACATTACTACTTTCGCCGTGCACACAGTCGACAACTTCACTCAGACGGACGCTTCATAAAGAGCAAAGGCGCAGACGTGCAGCAGGGCGTAGTAGGGACGTCAAACCACTCTTGAAGGCCCTGTGTAAACCTTTCCTCTAATGCATTTTTTCTTAAAGTATCTGTAAAAGTTACTTTGGCAGTTCGGATTGTACAGATAGACGTCACGGATTTAAAGGAAATAACGACCATTTTTTTCGGTCACACTGCGAGTACTTATGTTGCACTTTCCTTTCTGCTTTTCGGCCGAAACAATCTATTATGATACGTTTCCTTTATTAGATGTGATCGGCTAATAGACCGGGGGCTTGCATCTTCATCTAGCCCTAAACATCAGTCCGGCACCAATTTTATTATATGTGCTCGGCGTCACGGATATTGCATTATATGAATCAATTCCGAATTGTGTCTTTGGTCAATAGTTGGGTTGCCCAGCTCCTGTGTTTGCCCTCTTACGTTCCGCATTGTTCGGCTAGGAGGGTAAAGGGAGAACCACTGCGAGTGTGCTTCTAGTTAGCCTGGTTAAGTACCTCAGTGGAGAAAGCCGAAAACTGACTGTCATAATAAGCGAGAACTGGTCAGCAATCCGATGACTAGTGTTAAACTAAAAATCGTTGGAGGTTAGCCCGTGTTAGACGAAGGGTTCTCTGTCACAGGAACCACGTGATGATGGTGTCAACCGTGGTTCGTCCGGATATCACAAACACTGGGGGCTAGTCACCAGCCCCCGCAGTTAAGCTCCTATGGCTAAGTGAAAGCACTAAAACCGAATAGTCTGATTGCCTTGTTTTCCGTACATATAAACCGCCTCCGGGCACCGAGACGTCGGCTAAGGGTTAAGGTATTACGAGAAAACACCCCATGCAGTATCTGCAAGGAGGCTGAAGCCGACGACTGGTAACTTTTAGTTTACAAACGGCCGCACAGGAGTCAAAATTAACATAGCAGGCATTATATTTACAGCCAACAACTTGCAACAAAACAAAAGTTTCAACTCCTCGGATACAAGGAAAATAAATCTACTCATAAATCACATCTTTTGAGCATTGGGCCTCTATTGCCCGAGCACCATCCATCACGATGGGAAAGTACTGCTCGGGCCGCCTATGCTCCTTCCCAGGCGGCGGAGGTCCGGTGGCCACTTCGGCTGGCTTTATCTTCGGCCAGTGCACCATTGTTTTGCCGAAGGCCATCCGAGCCCCCTCAATGCACACGGAGCGCTTCCAGGCATCGATTCGGGGGGTGGCGTCGTACAGCCTCTGCACCAAACCGAAGTAGCTGCTCGGCAGCGGCTCTGAAGGCCATAGCTTGACGCAGAGGTCCTTCATCACCGGCTCCGCCATCCGATGCAACTCCATCAGCTGCTTCATCTGGTTGTTGAGGAGGGGAGGGTGTTCGGGCGCTTGAAATTGCGCCCAAAATAGCCTCTGCTCGGCGCGACCCTCCTGGGCAGCGAAGAACCTGGCCGCGTCAGCCGCACTCCTCTGGAGGTCCGCAAAGGCGCCTAGGGAACGCCACACTCGCGTGAGCAAAGCGAACCTGTTACCACCAAAGACACTTTGCAGCAAATACGGCTTACCATCCGCAATGAGCTTCACTTGGCGGAGTTCCTCTTGGTAGCCGCGCGCCTCCGTCGACGCTTCCTTGGCCACCGACCCCAATGAGGCTAGCTCGGCGGCCTGCTCTTTATTCTTCTGCTCAAGGGCCTCACATTTTGTGACGGCATCCTTGAGCTCTTGCTGCACTTCAGCCACTTTGGCCTCGTGCTTCTCGCTAGCGGTTCTCACCGTAGCCAGTTCGGCAGCCACCTGTTCGGCCGCCGCCCTCTGCTCCGCTGCTTCCAGCTGAGCCGTCCTCAGCGCGGCCTTGAGGTTCTCGACCTCCGTGGCAGCAGCTGTAGTCATATCGGTTGACCCCGTTTAGGCTACTTACTTTAAATCTTTCTTAGTAAAAAAAAAGAGAAACAGCTGTAATATATACTACAGTTCAGACTTGCCTTGCGCCTCGTCGAACCTCTTGTTCACTAGGCTGAGGTCGTCCTCGGAGCTCTTGAGCTTCCGATTCAGCTCGGCCATCTCCTCGGCGTTGGCGGCTGCTGCCGAAGATGACGCCTGCGCATCACTCTACGCACGTTAGGATCCGAGATATCGATTTTCGATCCTCTGGCCGGCTTTGTTCAAGCTAGTCAGAGTCTCGGGGGCTACTATGTATGAGGCTATACATTTATACAAAAGAAATTTTCTAAGGGAAAAACATTACTTGGCTCACCTTGAAGCCTGTGAGAAGGCCACTGAAGGCCTCCTTCAGTCCGTTATCCACGGACCGAAGACTTTGCAACACCGCGCCCATAAGGGCACGGTGCTCTTCGGCGATAGAGGAGCTAGTTAAAGCATCCTCCATCTTGTCCGGCCACCCAGTCGACGCCCGCTCTCGGGCGGGCGGGGGTGGCGGGGGCACTTCGGCTTCTCCCCTCTCGAAGACCGGAGTGCCCAAGTCCGGATGCCTTGACAACTCTGGAGCTGCCCTCGGAGAGAGCTCGGATCGTCTGGGCTCCTCCTCCTCTTCGTTTACCAGAGGGGCCCTCCCCTCCTGGTCTTCGGTGGCCGAGGTATTCACCTCGGCCATGACAGTGTCGCCCCTCCCCCTGTGTGCGGCACGGGAGGGGCCCTTCTCGACAGGACCTCCTCGGCCTCCTCGACGATTGGGGGAGGTGAGGCGCGTGATTCGGTCCCGCTCTCCGCTAGCGCGGCCGGTGGAGAATCCCCCTCCGAGACTCAGTCGGCGGGGAGGTCGCGCAGCGGGCTGCAATGTTAGAAGCAAGAATGTGATCAATATCAAACCCAGTTCGACCGAAAACACTTAAGCGGGTATTAGGGTGCGTACCTTTGGGCCTGCGGTTTGACCCTGGGG
The DNA here is from genome assembly GCA_039707655.1 of Elymus sibiricus. NCBI lineage: Eukaryota > Viridiplantae > Streptophyta > Magnoliopsida > Poales > Poaceae > Elymus > Elymus sibiricus. Next base: position 126,544,088 of record CM077666.1, on the reverse strand, counting down.
GTCCTCCGAGGAACCTCTTCGGAGGCCTCGGAGTACTCGGCAGAAGCCGAGCTATTGTCGGACAGGGCCACCTTGGCCCTGCATGGTTTTTTGGGGGAGGGACGAAGTGGCTCCTCCTCGGTGTCCTCGGACACCGCCCTCTTCTTTGTTCGGGAGGAATCGCTTTCCTCCCCCTCCTCTCCCTGCTCCTTCTCCTCCTCTTGTGCGGAGGGAGCATGGGTATCCCCGGATCTAGTGTCCGGGGGTCCTCGGGAACGAAGGCCTTCTCTGGCCTCCCTCTTCTTCTCCTTCTTCTTGTCCTTCCTCTCCGATGCCTCGTACGGATCCTCGGCTAGCATGGCCGTCAGCAAGGCCGTTCGGGGATCCTCGGGCAGTGAGGCCGGGCTGTTTATCTGCTCGGCCTTCTTCAGCCAGTTCTGCGGATGAGGATCAAGAGAATTGAGTACCTTATCAAAAGGGAATAATCCGGATACAAGAATAAAGCTTAACGTACCTCCCGAGGGGGGTTTGCGGCGTCGAGGCCGATGTCTTCCGCCTCGGCCGGCCAGTCCTTCTGCGGCGTGAACAACACCTTCCACAGCTGAGCATGGGAAGTACGGAAGAAGTTGAGCACGGTGGCCGGGTCTTCGGGCTTGTAGGCCCACATGGGGGAAGCCCGGTCCTGGAAGGGGAGGATTCGGCGGCAGAGCATGATCTGGATCACGTTGGGCAGCTCGACGCCCCGCTCTATCATCTTGGCAATCCGGCTCTGCAGCAGCGCCACCTCCTTGTTCGACCCCCAATCGAGGCCTTTCTTGGTCCATGAAACCAGCCTTGTGGGGGGTCCGGATCTGAAGGCGGGAATAGCCCCCCAATCCACGCTCCTTGGCTCTGTGATGTAGAACCATTCCTTCTGCCAGATCTTGACGGTCTCGATGAAGGTGCCCTCTGGCCACTCCACCCGGGGAAGCTTGCTGACCATCGCTCCCCCGCAGTCCGCCTGCTGTCCGTCAACGATCTTCGGCTTGATGTTGAAGATCTTCAGCCACAGGCCGAAGTGTGGTCGGACCTGAAGAAAGGCCTCACAAATGATGATGAAGGCCGAGATATGCAGAAAGGAATTCGGGGCAAGATCGTGGAAATCGAGCCCATAGAAAAACATGAGGCCCCTGACGAAGGGGTGGAGGGGAAAACCTAAACCTCGGATGAAATGGGGGAGGAACACCACCCTCTCACCCTGCCGCGGCATGGGGATGACCTGGCCCGCCTCTGGTGCGCGGTGGGCGACGTTGGCAGGGAGGTAGCCCGCGCTCTTCAACTCCAAGATGGCGCCCTCGGTGACGATGGAAGCCTCCCACTTGCCCTTGGACCCGGAATCCGTCATTGCTGGATTGAACGGGTGGCTGCAGAGGCTCTTGGGAGGGAGAGCGGATCTGGGCGCTAGAGCACAAGAGAAGGGGAAGGCAACGGTGAAGGAAGAAGTGAGAGCGTGCAAAGAAAATGGAGGACCGTTCCCCTTTTATGGGTTGTAAAAACGTAGGGTCCCTTTACTGCGCCGCAGGCTTGGCCATTTCCCCGTATAATTGTGCCATTATGCACGCGTGGGATGGAGCAGATTATTGATCATATCCCTTAAAAATAGGGCACGATCTCCATATCGATGGGACGCGCCAATGCAGGAACCGCCTCGAACCGCGAATCGAGTTTTCATAAACCAACTTGTGGTCGTGGCGGGCAGTGACCCTTCGGTAAAAAGTTGTCAGATGGGGTCACTGTTCACACCTATGCGACTAGCCTTCGGGGCTAAGTTATTGGTATACCTTGGCGGGCAGAGCACAGTTCGGGGAACATGCGGCTAGGCAACATTTGAGGATTTGATTCAGAGAAAATGCAGGCTTGACACCAGTATCACGGGAGGAAGGGAACTGGTCCACGAAGCTGATGGTGTTCGGCACCTACCTCGGCTTCGAGGACTAGTTCGGGGGCTACTGAGGGTGTCCCGGACTAGGGGGTACTCGGGCTACCGGACTGTCTCTCGTAGGCCGGACTAATGGGCCGCCCTTTACTCGTCAAAGGAAGGCCAGATAGTGGGCGACCCCGTGCACCAGAAGGAAACCTCCGAAGACTTGGCGTCTCCTCCAAGAAATATTTAGCATAACCGGCATGTTTATCCCCTGATGGCAACCGACCATATGTAACCCTAGGTCCCTCTGGTGTCTATATAAACCAGAGGGTTTAGTCCGTAGATGCAGGGAATCATCGCAACCACCTAGGGTTTAGCTCATCTGATCTCGAGGTAGATCAACTCTGTAACCTTCATACAATCACATCAATACAATCCAGCAGGACGTAGGGTTTTACCTCTTCGAGAGGGCCCGAACCTGGGTAAATCGCTGTCTCTACGTTTCCTGTTACTCATTGGTTCCTAGATCCACAATTCGGACCCCCTACTTGAGATCTGCCGGTTTCGGTACCGACAGTTACCGCCCCGCAAGACGTCCCCTGGATACGCCAAGTTCGACTACACGAAACCTCTAAACGACTACATCGTGTCGAAACGCGAGCACAAGTACCCCATCGGCAAGATCACTGTACTGTACCACTACGCTCTAAGACCGGAATCACCAAGTCCAAGACCGATGCCAAGACCACCATGTATCTGTTGGATGCACGATGCGCCAAGTACCTCTACGGACGCACCGGATGTCTACGAACCATGTACGACTACAACGTGAACGAGTACACAATTACCCCGAAGACCTCGGATTCGTCAAGTTCCTCTCCATCCCCGTGTACCACTACTTCCGTCTACGCCGCTTCGAACTCGATCCACCCCGAATGCACGTTTCGAAGGTATAACCGCCGAGATGACCACCCGTGAACGATGCATGTTTTGTATGAGATGCTCGTGTTGCACCGTGTCCGAATTGTTTCGTGCACGTTCCCCGTTTCCATGCCACCGACACGTGGGAACCCGGTAACCGGGATCACCCCACCATCTCTTGCATGTTCTGCACATCTGCACACTTGTTCTTTGCACCGATATCTCGACGAGCTACCGGAACTGGAATGTTGCCGTGGCATCATTTCTGTTATCGCCGCCGTGGCACCCATTTCTTTCCGCCATGGCGACAAATGCTTCGTATCATTTTATGCCACCATTTTCATAAAATTGCATCCAACTTAAATATGTCATCCTCACGCATGTTAACAACATTTAAATTGTTGTTTGCATTAAAATTGCTAAATGACTTGCTAAAATGGTTTATTTCATAACTAAATAACCGTAGCTCCGAATTAAATGAACTTTATATGTAATGGTCTAGAAAAATGTGTAGATTAACATGGTGCTATTAATTTGCATGTTTAACAGCTTTAAAATTGTGTTTTAGGCAGAACAGTACCAAATTCGAAAATTACATATGGGGATTTTCCGAAATTGTAATGTGTTATTTCCGGCCTCATTTAAATTGCCTAGATAGGTAGTTTAATTGTGCTTCATCTCTTGCCATGTTTAACAACATTTAATATTGATGAGTAGCATAAACGGGATTGAACTAAATAATTGTTGTGGAGTTTCGTCAATATGCAACTCGTTGCATATTGAGCTTCACTTAATGTGTAGTATTTGGTTGTTGCATCTTGCCATGCCATGCCTCATTAAACCGGACATGCATCATACTTGATTGTGCATCATGCCATGATTATGCTTGTGTGTTTATCGTGTTGTTTTCTTCTTTCCGGTTGTGCTTCTCCTCGATAGTTCCTGTTTCGTTGCGATTGTGAGGATTCGTTCGACTGCGCTTGTTCGTCTACTTCATGGACTCGATCTTCTTCCGAGTGGGATTTCAGGCAAGATGATCATGACCTTGGATATCTCTACTATCTTTGCTTGCTAGTTGTCTTGTTGCTATCGCTATGTCGCGCTTCCTACCACATACATGTCAACCTCTCATATGCCATGATACAGCCTCTAACCATCCCTACCCAGCAAACCGTTGTTTGGCTATGTTACCGCTTTGCTCAGCCCCTTTCTTATAGCGTTGCTAGTTGCAGGTGCAGTTTCAGGTTGTTCCATGTTGGGACATGGATATTATGGGATATCACAATATCTCTTATTTAATTAATGCATCTATATACTTGGTTGTGGGTGGAAGGCTCGGCCTTTTGCCTGGTGTTTTGTTCCACTCATGCCGCCCTAGTTTCCGTAATACCGGTGTTATGTTCCTTGATTAGTGTTCCTAACATGCTCAGGGGTTATGGGACCCTCTTGATAGTTCGTTTTGAATAAACGCTTCCAGCAAGGCCCAACTTTGGTTTTAACATTTGCCAACATAATAATACTGAATTAATTAATTAATTTTGCATAGGGGGTCGCGTCCCCGGGGATTCTTAATTCAACATAATACAGGTGGGCCAGTGCCGATGGTGTTGGTCCGAACTAGAGCACCGTGCGGGCTACCTGGGGCAACTCGGGACGTCAGTTACCGTATGCTTCGCTCATCCGGTCGTGGCCTGAGACGAGATACGCGCGGCTACTATCAGGGTGTCGGCACGCCGGGAGGTCTTGCTGGACTTGTTTACCATTGTCGAAATGTCTTGTGCACCGGGATTCCGAGGATACTTCGGGCTGACTCGAGGTTGATCGGATTTTCTTGAGGTTGAGGTCTTTCCATCGCAGCTTGTGTTGGTTTGTGATGGACCAGGTTGGAACACCCCTGCAGGGTTAAATCTTTCGCGAAGTCGTGCCCGCGGTTATGTGGCGACTTGGAAATTTATAACCTCCGGTTGTAGAGAACTTGACACTAATTCTAATTAAAATACACCAACCACGTGCGTAACCGTGATCGTCTCTTTTCGAGGGAGTTTGGGAAGAGAACACGGTGGGGTTATGTTTGACTCGTAAGTAGGTGTTCAGGATCACTTCTTGATCATTATTAGTTTGCGACCGTTATGCGTAGTTACTCTTCCTATTCTTGTACTCGTAAATTAGCCACCATACAATGCTTAGTGCTTGCTGCAACCTCACCACTTTACCCCTTCCATACCCGTTAAGCTTTGCTAGTCTTGATACCCATGGTTATGGGATTGCTAAGTCCTCGTGGCTCACAGTTTACTACAACAACAGGTGCAGGTACAGGTAAAGCGATGATTTGACGTGAGCGCGATGCATGTTTGCTTTTGGAGTTCTTCTTCTGCTTCTTCTTCTACGTCGATCATAGGATGGGTTCCCGGTTGGCAGCCTGGGACTAGCAGGGTGGACGTCGCTCTTCTTTTTCGTTTGATTTCATCCGTAGTCGGATCCTACTCTTCTGTATGATGTTTGCCATGTGTTGATGTATTCATGTATTCATGTTGTAGCTTGTGGCGAGTGTAAGCCTTTATCTGGTATTCTCATCTGTTCAGTGCGTGGTATGATGTAACGATGTCCACCTTGCGAAGCGTCTCCGATATGCGCTTCTATCCTTAGTGGGACTTCCGAGTTCCTTGAGGATAGGACCGCATATTGGGCGTGACAGACTTTCAGTCTGTTCTTGAAGGAAGGATGCTGACTATTGTCGTGGGGGTCGTTTCCTCTCCTTCTTCTCGTGATATACCTTGGTAATGCACGAGAGAAGGTGGGGAAGTGACCATCACCGACGGTCGAAATATCTGTGATGAGGGAGTGTCCACCATATACTGTCGAAATATCAGAGAGGAAGAATCCCGACTGTTGTCGTGGGGTCGCTTCTCCTTCGTTCCCATGTGCTAGACATTTTGGTGTAATGCACTTGGGAACGAATGGAGGAGTGACCATCACCGACGGTCGCAATATCAGAGAGGGAGTGCCCACGTGAGATGAGCGTGTAGCAAGGAAGACTCGATGGACCGAAAGTCAACCCGTGCTGAATAGTGATCTGTGTGTTGAGTTTCCTGGTAATTGCCGTCGATCGATTTTTAATCTTTGAATTATGAACATAGGAAATGTCTGACGATGATAGCATCCCTGAGTGCGACTACTGCGGCGACGACCGAGGTCTGTGCGACAGGCCTCACCTGGAAGACGGTCGGCGCTTCAGTATTAAGCTCGACGAGACCTTCGATGTTTGTACAGTACGCAACAACGACAAGTCTTTTTTCACAATTAAGCATGACTTCTGCTTCTTCAACATGTAATTTCCATTTTTTACAATTTGACTAGTGCATCCCCTACCATGCAAGACGTTATGTCTTGGAGAAGCTGGATTTCGAAGATCATGAGAATAAGGAGACAAAGAGAGTTCACCTCAGGACCCAACATGGTTACGCTTTTGCCGTAAAGCTATACAATGCGGTGACCTACTCCCATTTTGGTTGCTCAAATTGGATAGCACTATGCAAGGCGTATGGTTTTTAGGAGGGTATGCATGTCACCTTCGATATTCGTCCTGAAGATGACATCGAAGATAATATCGACATTTGGGTCGATGTTGATACGCTTCCAGTTCTACCTCTATGTGAGTTTCTCAAACATATTTATTAAGTAATTTATATTTTTTATTTAAAAATAGTTGACAACTTATTTCCATTGATAGCTTATTTCCATTCTTCAAGAAATGTACGGAACGTAGTAGACAAAACCTACTACACTTACGGGTCTGAACTAACTTGCGAGGAGATAAATCATTTTGTTTCATGGATTAATGATGTTGAGACTTTTAAGACGAGTCATTTTATTCCTCCAAGTTATGATCAATACGTGCCACTAGTCCACGTGTTGAACTACGGTAACATCCATCGAGATATCATGGTAAGGTTTTTCCTATTATGTCACCAGTGCATCTTTTGCATACATTCTTCTTAAGCTAAACTACATTTTGCTAAGTATGTTATTATGATGTTCTTCAACAGAAACTCCCGGCGGATTGTGTGCCTCGTCTTATGCATATGAAAGGTGACATGAACATTATTAGCTTACGGCCAAGTTGGCCTACGTGTCACCGCAGTGCATACACGATTTCTCAAAGAGATGAAGTCCTCACAATCAAAGACTGGAGAAAAGTTCTGCATGATCGCAGGAAACTACTTGGGGGCAACATCAAGCGCAACCCACAAATGAGAGACAGGTTGATCTATATTCTTCATAATGGAGATTCAGGGGTTTACCTGTTTTATGCTATTTTACCTTCGAGAGAGTAGCAGGTCTTAGGTTTTACGTACTCATCATGTGCTAAGAACAATTAGCTAGTGTTGGTTATGACTATGATGATGATGATGAGTTGTTATCATGATGATGATGATGAGTTATGTGGTACACATTATGCTAGAATGATGAGCTAGTTCTTATATGACTATGATGATGACTTGTTATCATGATGATGATGAGTTATGTGCTACATTGTGCTAGAATGATGAGCTAGTTCTTATATGACTATCATGATGAGTTTTTATTATGATGATGATGATGTATGAGTTCTTATATGAATATGATGATGATGATGATGATGAGTTATTATGATCATGATGATGATGATGAGTTATGTGGTACACATTATGCTGATGATGATGTATGACTAATCCAACTTTTGGTCACTTTGGATCTATCCACATGAATCTAATCCGTGTTTCTTCCACCCAATGATATAATAACTCGATCATAATGATATAACAATCTCTTAATTGCTACTACATCAAAATTTGTATAACGATGTATAAATACAGTATAAAATAAAAGAAATGAAATACAAATGAATAGTAGTAGCGTGGGGTAAAGCCCACGCTGCTACTACTTAGTAGTAGCACTGGTACAAAAGGACGCTACTGCTAACTGATTCAGTAGTAGCACGTGTCACACCAGCGCTACTGCTAAAGTTTAGCTGTAGCGCCCGCTACTGCTAGGCAAAAACCCCGCGCTACTACTAGGGTTTTCCCTAGTAGTGCTTGGTCCTGCAAAATTGAAAATTGGCACGTCAACCCTTTAAACTCAATTGATAATTAATTAGTAGGAATATCTTTTTTAATGTACCCGGGCACATGGCTTTTCTGTTTGGCTTAGTATGGCATGTGTAAATATTGCGAGGGTATTTTGACTCCCGGGGCATATGCTCCCTGTATGAATAGTACAAGGTCAACGATCCTCCAAAAAGGAGACTGTGAAGTTTTGCGTTTTTGTGCTTCTGAATGCCTTGGATGGATTTTTTTTCCTTCGAAACAAGAATTGTTTGGGTGGAATATGTGCAATCATTAATACAATTATGTGATGATAATATTTTTGGTCACTAAATAGATAAATAAAATGTGTGGCGAACATATGCCACGAATAAACCGATCCTACAAATACACCACCGACTCTTGTAGTGTCTTTAGGTTAGTATACTCCCTTCAGATGGGTTTAGAGGCTTGATGGGCCACTGATGCAGAATCAAATTTCTAAGGTCGAATTAGTTGTGACGCTAGTGATTCTCTTTCTCCTCTACGTTGTATTGGTCATATCGTGAGATAAATTAATATGTTGTTGTGTGCATAATCGAGTGTCACCTCTTTTATTGGACAGGCATGCAAAACCTCAGGGTCTCTTCTTGTGCTTTGGTCATGCAAAACTGTTATGTCAAACCCTTTCAACACGATAAGAAGGAGTAGGGAATTAACGGGGAATTTATTTTATGCACGCGCAATGATATAATGCAAGTGGTTTTTCTGATTAGATGACCATGGCTTGTGTAACTGGAATGGCTCCCCGGACATATGCTCACTCTGATCGGGTTTAGACGGCCGGAGGGCCCGATGCGAGGGGGTTGACGGACGCTTGGAGATAGGTTTCCTAGCAGGTAGGGCATTGTTGTGTGTCTCCCCGGTGTTCATGGCTGCCCATCATATGTTGTCGTGGGGATGGTTGTAGCCGTATCAAGCCGCCAGACTCTCTGTACTTCTATTTCTCATCTTCTAATACATCGAGGCGCAAAGCTTTTGCGCGTTCGAAAAAAAAGACAGCTGGAGGGCCACCGATGCCAACTCAAATTTCTAGCACTACACTAGTGCAGAAAAGCCTAGTTATGGCATGGCAAAAACGGCCTTGCTGGCGTGCACACCCGACGCCAACAATATGGCGCCATTGTTAAAATATAGTGGTGGCGTTGGAGCCCACGTCAGCAGTATTTCACATGCTGATGGCGTGCCACGTGGCCCAACGCCAGCAGTATTATTCCTCACCTAGCGGCGCCCAGTGTGACTAGCACGTCAGCAACAGTTTTTGCAGCCAAAAAAAACTTATATGCACCTGCATATAGCACATGATGATCACATAGGTCATTATATAGACCAGCAACGGCACAATGGCCAAACACTACTCAATTATATAGACAAGATCATATCTGACAATCATCGATCTGACAAACATGCACTACAACGTACAAGGTTACTTAAGATTTAGTCATTGTCAACATGTGCCCAGCCACACACATTCTTTTAAATAATGTTGATGACGATCATCATCCTCAAGTCATGGCGTGTGGTGTTTCTGATAGTACCTATGACAGCTTGTCCGTCGTGCAGATTCTTGCCAACGAGGAAGTCCCTCCACCCCATCACGCTTAAGACAATGCAATCGTCCGTGTCCGCTAGTACGCACAGGTGGAGACGGAGCCCGTTGTTGTAAAGCATACTCCAGCATAGCCTGCTTCATCAGCCTCAATGCCACAACTCATAGCTAGCCTCTTATGTATATATATATATATATAATTCAAAGTGAGTTACATGAAAAAATTGCAAGTTGACCCATAATTTTTATTATATTTATGAAATATGTACATATTTGAACGTAAAAAGGAGTATACTCAAATTACGATACATACTACCTAAAAAATAGTATATATACTACCTAAACATTATTATATACTACATACTACGCATATATATTATTCAATTTGATAGATACTACATACAACATACAAAACGCAAGTGGTGGTAACTACCACTGGGTGGTGGGAAACATTTGTCCAGGAAAATACATTCTACTACCCGGGGTAGTTACCCCACATGTCTCATATATTATCATGTGGTAGTATATATACTACATTATCATACTAAATATGTTCATATATTATATATAAAATACTTAAAAGTGAGTTACATGAAAAAATTGCAAGTTACCCTTGGTTTTATTATATTCGTGAAATACGTACATATTTGTATATAAAAAAAACATGCTCCAAATACGATACATACTACCAAAAAAGTAGTATATATATACTACTTAAACATTGTTATATATCACATACTACGCATACATATTCTCTGATTTGATAGATACTACATAGAACATACAAAACTCAAGTGGTGATAACTACCACCGGGTGGTAGGAAACATTATATATCTCGCACATACTCTTGCAAGTATATAATACGGATTTTACAAAAAGCACACACGGATCAATTCACATGCATATATCATTGGATTCTATACTAAGCATATATATCATCGATCGGATTCTGTATATAGTAAGAGCATATCCAATAGAAGATGCAAATTTGGAGATGTAAAACAGGAGATGTAAAAATTTACATCTCCAAAAAGTGTTTTTTTGCATCTTCAAAATAGTGTCAACTCCAACAGACGATGCAAAATGGAGATGTAAAACAGCTACTCCAATAGAAGTTGCAAATGGAGATGTAAAAACTATATTTCAACTAGTACTTCATTTGAGGGGGCGGCGAGGTCGGGCGGCGGCGACGGGGCAGACGGCGCGGGGGCGGCGAGGTCGGGCGACGGCGGGGTCGGGCGAGGTCAGGCAAGGTTGGAGCGGCGACGTGCGGAGGTGGGCGGCGAAGCGGCGGCAACGAGGCGGACGACGCGGGGGCAATGAAGTCGGACGGCTGCGACGGGGCGGACGACGCGAAGGCGGCGAGGTCGGGCGGCGGCGACAGGGCGGACGGCGCGGGGGCGGGGCGGACGACGCGGGGGCGGGGAGGTTGTTGGGTGAGGTCGGGCGGCGGCGGGGTCGGGCGAGGTCGGAGCGGCGGCGTCGGGCGGCGGGGTGGGGGCGGGGCGACTCGAGCGACGGCCGGGGTGTTTTTTTTCATCTACACCATCTGTTGAAGAGGTGTTTTTGGCCCTCGGAGATGCAAAATTTAGTTACTTTTGCATATACATCTTCTATTGGAGATGCGCTCTCTCTCTCTCTCTCTCTCTCTCTATATATATATATATATATATATATATATATATATATATATATATGACAAATTTTTCCTACCACCAGTGGTAGTTACCACCACCTGCGTTTTGTATGTTGTATGTAGTATCTATCAAATCGAAGAGTATGTACGTGTAGTATGTAGTATATAACAATGTTTAGGCAGTATATACACAACTTTTTAGGTAGTATGTATCGTATTTTGAGTATGTTTCTTTTTACGTACAAATATGTATGTATTTCACAAATATAATAAAAATCATGGGCCAACTTGCAATTTTTTTCATATAACTCACTTTGAAAAATCTTATATATATTATGTGATCATATTTACAATGATAAAGTAGTTTATCATTGTAAGTATGTTCATATACTATATATAAGATATTTGAAAGTGAGTTACATTAAATTTTTGCAAATTGACCCATGGTTTTTATTATATTTGTGAAATACATACATATTTGTACGTAAAAAAGAGTATACTCAAAATACGATACATACTACCAAAAAGTATTATATATACTACTTAAATATTCTTATATACTACATACTACACGTACATACTCTCCGATTTGATACATATTACATACAATATACAAAACTCAAGTGGTGGTTACTACCGCCGGTGGTAGATAAAATTTGTCTATATATATATAATTTTGGTTTCTATATGTATATAACGTAAGCATGCATATCAATCAGATTCTACACTAATTAAACATGAATTGTATTCTCTACACTAAGCATATCAATCAGGATGTACACAACTAATTAAGCATGAATTAGATTCTACACTAAGTAACACATACCATGACATGGCGGCTGGTCACATTGGTCCTTGTCAGACGGGTCACAAATGGCACCCCGACGTGGTGATCACGGGACTGAAGTTTGTCCAAGAGGTTGTTGGTCTCATCGTCATTCAAATGCATTCTTCGGTCAAAGACGACATCATAGATAACAGTCAGCCTGGGTCTTTGTCCTCTTAAGGAGAAGGTGATCAATTCACCCCTATTGAGATGATTGTGGGCGATGAAACAACCCATCCATCTCCTCCGTGCTGGGTTATTGTTGGTCCTTTTTCGACCTCCAAAGTGTAAGGGCCCCCGATGGCCTCGAAGAACACAGTATCTTTGGTCAGCTCACTGAATTCCAACCTCACATTGCATGGGACGATTTATGTAACAAAAAACAGAAACACACACAACATTGATGGTTATAGAAAAAAAAAACCAGAAATATATCATGTTATAGAAGGTTTGCTGTTACCGCCGAAGAAACATATCACCGCTGGAAGTGATGCCGAACAGATCGCCAGTTGCAAGGCAAAGGGCGCACTTCGACTTGCATATTTCACATGGTGGTGGATGCGCCATTCTACAAATTCTAACTACTAAGTATAATCAGATTCTAGCATATTTGACTTCATATTTCACGAAAGACTATTATCCAATTTTACATTAAAACATATTAAACACTAAAAAAATTCTACCTACACTACTCAATCAAATTCTAAAAACACTACTCAATCAACATGGGGAGGAGAAGAAAAGGGGCGCGAGGGGAGGGGATCTCACCTGGTCACCCGGAGGTGGCGGCGGCGACGACGAGCGGCGACGCCGGGCGAGGTTCGGAGGTGGCGGCGGCGGCGCTGGTGGTGGACAGGGGGAGTGAAACGAGATATGGGTAAATCGGATTCACTGAGCCAGGCCGCGGGGTAGATAGAGGATGTACTATTCCTGGCATTGGTCAACTCGGCCAACACCATTGCTATTTTTTGTTTTTAATTTTACAATATTCTTTTTTTAGTTTATTTGTTGCACACATTGTTTTATATTGCTGTAGAAGTTAAGTTTTTTATTATTTTGTTATTATAATATTATATTGTATTATGTTATTAATTATTATAAAGGATGATAATCATCAATAAAAATATAACATTTCTATATATAGGCAAAACTTAGTAGAATTTTGTGGATAATGGAAATGAATGTATTTGAGAAATAAAGGGCTACCAACACTTCTATATATAGGCCAAACTTAGTGCTGGCGTTCCAAAAAAAGGGCACGACAGCACTACATACGTTATCTATGGCGTATATATACAACCTACGCCAACAGTATCTTCCAACTGGTCAGCACAGCTGGGCCCACATAGTAGTGACGTATGACAAAATATCCACGCCAGCACTACCAATATATAGCTGGCGCACCAATTATGCCGACGCCGGCACTATTTGAAAAAAATAGTGCTGGCGTTGATGGAAAATGGCGCGCCACCAACAAAAGTTATGGCTAGTCGTTTTTCCACTAGTGCTAGCGAGACCGGTTACCATTTTCTCTTTCACCCCATTGTTCCGTTGGATATCTTGTGTGATCAATTAATATGTTGTTGCATACATGCTTGAGTGTTGCCTCTTTATTGGCCATGCGCGAGTGGCTGGAGACGGAGTGCACGTGAGCGGCTGATACGTCTCCAACGTATCTATAATTTATGAAGTATTCATGCCACGTTTATTATAGTTTTGTATGATTTTGGTGCACTTTTATATGGCTTTTATATGATTTTTATGGACTAACATATTGACCTAGTCCCCAGTGCCAGTTGATGTTTTCTGCTTGTTTTTGGTTTTCCAGAAAATCCATAACAAATGAAGTCCAAATGCAGCGAAACTTTTTGATGATTTTTTCTGGAAGGAAACAGACCCAGGAAGCTTTAGGAGAGCAGCAAAAGACCCACAAGGGCCCCACAAGCCACCTGGGCGTGCCCACCCCCTGGGCGCGCCATGGTGCCTCGTGGGCCCCCTGTGGCCCCTCTTTGCGTGATTCCAACGCCAAAAATTCCTATATATTCAGAAACCTCCAGAAATAACCCTAGAACTTCGACTCCGCCGCCGCAAGCCTCTGTACCTCCACGATCTCATCTAAAGCCCTTTTTCGGCACCCTGCCAGAGGGGGAAATCATCACCGGAGGCCATCTTCATCATCCCGGCGGTCTCCATGACGAGGAGGGAGTAGTTCACCCTCGAGGCTAGGGGTATGTACAAGTAGCTATGTGTTTGATCTCTCTCTCTCGTGTTCTTGATTTGGCACGATCTTGATGTACCGCGAGCTTTGTTAATATAGTTGGATCATATGGTGTTTCCCCCTCTCTATCTTGTTGTGATGAATTGAGTTTTTACCTTTGAGGTTTCACTATTATCGGATTGAATACTTTTATGGATTTGAGAACACTTGATGTATGTCTTGCATATGAATACCCGTGGTGACAATGGGGTATTATATTGATTCACTTGATGTATGTTTTGGCACTCAACTCGCGGATTCCCGAGGTGACATTGGGGTAATCTATGCATAGGGGTTGATGCACGTTTTCGTCCTACTTTCTTCGGTAGAAATCTTGGGGCACTCTTTGAAGTTCTTTGTGTTGGATTGAATATTATGAATCGGAAGTTGTTTGATGCATATCGTATAATCAACTCATGGATACTTGTGGTGACATTGGAGTATCTAGGTGACATTAGGATTGGTTGATGTGTATCATATGGTGTTATTCTAGTACAAACTCTAGGGCTGTTTGTGACACTTATAGGAATAGCTCAATAGATTGATCGGAAAGGATAACTTTGAGGTGGTTTTGTACCCTACAAACAATTTCATCTTATGTTCTCCGCTGGATAAGAACTTTGGAGTGATTCTTTGTCGCACGTTGAGGGATTGTCATATGATTCAATTATGTTAGCACTGTTGAGAGATTGCACTAGTGAAAGTATGAACCCTAGGCCTTGTTTTCAAGCATTGCAATACCGTTTGTGCTCCGTTTTATCACTTGCTACCTTGCTGTTTTTATTTATTCAGATTATAAAAATATATTTCTACTATCCATACTACACTTGTATCCCCATCTCTTCGCCAAACTAGTGCACCTATACAATTTGCCATTGTATTGGGTGTATTGGGGACACAAGAGATTTCTTGTATTTGGTTGCAGGGTTGTTTGAGAGAGACCATATTCATCCTAGCCTCCCACGGATTGATAAACCTTAGGTCATCCACTTGAGGGAAAATTGCTACTGTCCTACAAAACTCTGCGCTTGGAGGCCCAACACGAGTCTACAAGAATAAGTTGTGTATTAGACATCAGCGGCGGCGGGTAAAGGATTGACGGAATTAATATGTGGTTGCATGGATGATCAATTTCGTTTCTCCCATTGTGCCTCGGTCATGTAGAATTGGCCCACATCCCTTTAAACTCGGACGTGGGGAGCAATGAATCAATAGGAATATCTTTTGTTTAAAATGTACATGCAACAATATAATGCACATGACTTTTCCGATTGGCTAAGTACCACACTTGTCGGGTGATATGCTCCGGAATGAATAGTAAACTAACTAAAAATGTTAAAAGAATAAAAACATTTGTCTTTTTGGAATTGTGCTTTGTTGTTCCCGCGGGATTTGTTGGGATTCCCCCAAGCATGAGAGTGAAGTAGAACAGTCGCAAGTATTTCTCTTAGTTAGAGAACCAACTTTATCAATCCAGTAGGACTCTCCCAAGCTAGCAACGTGCAGCAGCAGCGTACAAAACACACACACACACACACACACACACACACACACACACACACTACTGCAGGCGACCGCTAACGCGACACATAAATCAGAGACCCCGCGACCAAACTGTGTGCGATGCATGCATCGCAAACGGTGTCGTAATAAAACCATCGCCAATAATATGAACTGTGTGCGATGCCGGAGACATAAAAAATGATTCAGATTAGAGACGCGTGTGCGATACGTGGCATACAATTGATCCATACGAACTGTTTGCGATGAGGCAGAACAACAAAAACGGGCAGCCAGTTCGAGGTGTGTGCGATACACGGCATACAGTTCACTCGGAATGAACTGTTTGTGATTACCTAACACAACAGAAACGGGTAGCCAGTTGGAGGTGTGTGCGATACACGGCATACAGTTCACTCGGATGAACTGTTTGTGATTACCCAACACAACAGAAACGGTCAGGCAGATCAAGGTGTGTGCGATATATGGCATGCGGTTCACTCGGATGAACTGTTTGCATTGACCCAACACAACAGAAACGGTTCAACTTAACAAGATGTGTGTGATACACGGCAAACAGGTCAGTAATCAGAAATGTGTGGGAAGACCGATAACAACACAGACGATTCCTGCTAATAACCCGTGTGTATTGTGGGCAAACGCTTGCTGGTAAACAATTGTCGGCGAGTAATGAAATCATCACCGACGGGTTCCATAGTTTAATCCGTGTGCGATGTGATTTGCTCAGTCTACACAACATCTATGCTCTCTGTCTACAGAACAACAACATATATACTTATAAGGACATGATTGCATAACCAAATTAAACACCCAATTACATAACTGACTACACACATAACATTTGCACACACCAAAGTAAACAATTACATGCATAATAAACTAGGATAAACGATCATATCTAATCATCATCTACTTCTTCTTGTGACGGTTGCCGCTGCTGCTCTGCTGGTGGCTCGATCCCTCGTCGTCTACAGGAAGGGGGCACTCCCTCATGTCGACGATCCGCCTGTGCATCTCGTAGCATGTGTACATGTTCTTGGCTGCAAACTTGAGGTGAGATTCATCCAGTCTCCGCACCCAGACACCGTGCCAGGATCCAGGATTTCTCTTGGAACCTTCCTTCATGTTTTCGTAGTAGGGGTCGATGATGGCCGCGGCGTGTTCAACCAGGGAGTCCTTCTTCGTGCTGCCCCAGACCCTGTAGTGTCCACGGATGTTGACAAGCTTCGGGCAGGCCAAGCCCGAAATCTGGAGCACTTTTACATCGTTGACGGTGTCCACCATAGCGAACTTGTAGTCGGAGATCTTGACAAACCTGGCGAAACGCTCGCCAGGCCTTGTGGCCAGGTAGTAGTGGTAGACGAGGACGTAATGGTCCATGCACAACTGGGCGACGGCAACCGCCAGATCAACCCCGGGATGACCATCGGTGTACTGGAGGTCCAAGCCGACCACTTTGTACTTGTCTTCCTTAGCAAGCAACTGCTCCATGGTGTTGATGGAGTCCTCCACCACGGCCTGGTCGATGGTGTACACCACCGAGAGGTCCTTCCCCCTCACGTGGGTGTCCACACGATGCTTGCCGAACTCCATTGGAGCGCCGCTGGATATCCTCTCTCTATGTGTCGTCGTGGGTGTGCTTGTTGTGTTGTGGGGCGTGATCGAAAGGTTGAAGAGACTAAGGTTATAATGGTCGTGGGAATAAAAGGGGAGGCCGAACGGCCTGGAGTATCGGCGCGTGCGGATGGCAGTTGTTGCAGCGCGTAACTGCATCGTGCCGCACATATTAATTGCATCATGGCGACGCGCGCGGACGCAACCGCATGCATATGGCGCCCAAAACGTGATCGTGCGCCGGCCGCAACCGCTGAAAGAGCGCGTGTGGAGGGACGCGAGCAGAGCGCACCGCGGCCACCTCAATGTCGAGCATGGTGCGTGAAGGGACGCGAGCATAGCGCGCCGCGGCCGCCTAAACGGCGAGCAACCACCTGCGTATAGCAGTTCTGGTCAACCGTCTGGCACGCGTGGGAGGCGAGACGGCCCATCCATCGGACACGCTGACACACCGATCAAACCTAAACGTGTTCACACCGATCAAATTACCACGCAATGATTAATTGCAAATCTGTTCACACCGATCAAACCAAAACGTGTTCCCACTTAGCACTGGGCTATAAAAACTAGTACCCACTCGAAAATTACTGCACATTCCTCTCCTCATCATCAAAAAAACAGGTCTGTCCTCTTAAGTCATTCCTTGCGTTTGCCATGGCCGGTAGGAGGAGTTCTAGGTCGACATATAACCAGGGAGCAAAGACCAAGGCCGCTGAAGCACTAGAGAGGTCCCGCCACAACACGGCAGCCGCAGGCCATCGAACGAGCTCTCACGGGCAGGCGAGGGCTCTCACAAGCGCACTTGCCGCGTCGGCGAACTCGACGAGCTGGCGGGGCTGAAGTCCTTAGCCAGCGACGACGGCATTCTCGCTGGCCTAATTAACCAGCAGGAGCTGCTCACCAGCTTGGAGAAGCTGCTCAAGATTAGCGATGCCTCGGTTGATAAGGTGACCGACCTCGTCGTGAAACTCATGGGTGACAATGCGAAGCTCCATGAGGAGCTCGACAAGCAGAAGGAGTAGGCCACCGGCTAGAGGGAGCTGTATGAGAAGAGCGTTGCCTCGCGGATGACGCTGACAGTCGTCGTCCATGAACTTGGGGATGACTTGAAGAAGCTCCGCATCGAGCGCGAGCTGCAGGTGGAGGAATCTGTGGCTGCTGTCAAGCAAAGTCATGAGGATGTGAAGAAGGAGCTGGAAGAACTCCTTGCCCAGCGATCCATCGAGAAGTAGAGAGCAGCGACTTCCTTCTTCCTTTTTTTTTCTTCTTCTCTTTTTCCCCCGTGTCTTTCGGGCGTTGCCGCATGTGGCATTTTAAATTATCCGGGATATGTAAGACAATTATTATCCGTTGCCATTGTCAATTTGTCATCGTATTATTTTGTTCATAACCTCGTAGGTACATGTATACGAGTCAAAAACAGGCTAAAAGTCACGTTCTCAGCGAGGCACGAACAAAATAATGCTAGCTAGCGTTGAGCGGGGCCATGGGATCACAAGTAACCCCTTCCGTCCAGGTGCATTAATCGCAGATTAAACAGCGGCTCGGCCGCCATTAATGGAGAAGTTGGGAGCGAGGCGGCGGGTGGAGGTCAAAGAGCTCGCTTCCCGGTGAGCCTGCTCGGCCGCCATTAATGGAGAAGTTGGGAGCGAGGCGGTGGGTGGAGGTCAAAGAGCTCGCTTCCCGGTGAGCCTGCGCGGCAGATAGCTCACACGGGTCCCGTCGAGCCTGCGCGGCGGACTGCTCGCACGCGTCCCGTCGAGCCACGCGGCGGACTTCTCGCACTCGACCCGTCTAATCAAACAGCTGCACGCACGCCATCTAGTATGGTCAAATTTTTGCACAAAATACAAAGAGGACCAATAAACCAGGACCGAGGTAGTACTCTCCAATAAAAAGAGGGACACGTGGCCGCACGTAAATGGTTAGTGGAACGCCCACGTTTCAAACAATACAACCGTTTGCGATATTAACATGTCATCTATTTGTTCCAAAATGCCTACGTTGGCTATTAATGTGTGCGCCTTGTCTCAAATTGGACAATTTTTTTGACCACGGCATATATGTGCCATATAATGACACTATGCCAAGTTTCATGAATTTCGGGTGAGTTTTGAATTTACGAGGATTTAAAAACCAAGATTCTTAATGTTTCAAGCCGAGCCAGGACACCGAGATGTTTGTAATTCATTCCCATTTCTTGCATGGGACCTAAACATGCACCCAAGGACACATGTATGATATTTGAAGCCATTTTGGTGCACTAGAGCATGTGCTTGTAATTCAAATTTGAATTTTGGAGATTAAATGCCTAGAAAACTCAATTAATGTATAAAAAGGCCAAACGAACCCTAAATGATTCCATATTTCAGCGCGAATCTCCTGTTGGTCTACGTTGCCTGTAGAAAAAAATACAAGGTGAGAAGAGGCAGCGACGATTGTCGTTTCTCCCACAAGGGTGACACGCTCCCTATTGGAACCACGAGGCTTCTTGCTAGAAGCTCCGGTTTGTAAGAGGCTTGTACCAAAACTTGCCCCAAAATTGGATAATTTTTTTACCACTGCATATATGTGACATGTCATGACACGATGCCAAGTTTCACGATTTTCGGGTGAGTTTTTGATTTACAGGGATTTAAAAACTGAGATTCTCAATGTTTGAGGCCGAGCCAGTACGCCGAGATGTTTGTAATTCATCCCTATTTCTTGCATGGGACCTAAACATACACCCAAGGACACATGTATGGTTTTTGAAGCCATTTTGGTGCACTGGATCATGTGCTTGTAGTTCAAATTTGAATTATGGACATTAAATGCCTAGAAAACTCAATTAATGTATAAAAAAAGGCCAAACGAACCCTGAATAATTCCATATTTCAGCACACATCTCCTATTGGTCTATGTCACCCGTAGAAAAAAAAATACAAGGCGAGAAGAGGCAGCGATTGTTGTTTCGCCCACAAGGGTGACATGTTCCCTATCAGAGGCTTCTTGCGAGAAGCTCCGGTTTGTAAGAGGCTTGTACCAAAACTTGCCCCAAATTGGTCAGTTTTTTTACCATGGCATATATGTGCCATGTCATGACACCATGTAAAGTTTCATGAATTTCAGGTGAGTTTTGGATTTATGGGGATTTAAAAACCAAGATTCTTAATGTTTGAGGCCGAGCCAGGACGCCGAGATGTTTGTAATTCATCCCCATTCCTTGCATGGGACCTAAACATGCACCCAAGGACACATATATGATTTTTCAACCCATTTTGGTGCACTGGAGCATGTATTTGTAGTTCAAATTTGAATTTTGCACATTAAATGCCTAGAAAACTCTATTATAATGTATAAAAATGCCAAACGAACCCTGAATAATTGAAAGCAGTTCTTTTCAACCGTCTGGCACCCGTGGGTAAGCACTGTGCCCACGCGTCGTGCTAGCTTGTGCTTCCTTCTTTCCCAAGTTTTCCATATTAATGGTGTTATATATCCAAACACGCTACCATTTCCCGCCACTCCCCCAATCAGTTTCCCGCCACTTCCCCCAATCGGTTTCCCGCCACTCCCCCCATCGGTTTCCAGCTGCCAGTGTCAGTGGGCATAGGAGGCTAGGCGGCGACACACCGGCCATACCGCAGTATACCATTCCAAGCATGCCAATCCAGCGAAGCGCCGCAGCCGTCATCGACCTCCTCGACGAGGAGAACGAGCCGGAGCAGGCCGGAGAGCCAGAACGGCCATGCACCGCCGAGCAAGAGAGGCAGCGCGCCGCCGAGCAAGAGCGGCAGCGCGCCGTCGAGCGTGAGCGGTATCATCGCGCCCCAGTGCTTGAGCGGACCAATGTCTACACATGTGTTCGTCGCTGCCCATGGAGCAGAGCGGAGCAAGAGTGGCAAAGCGCTGTCGCGCAAGAGCGGGAGAACGCCGCCACGCATCAGGTGCGGTGCGCCGCACTATCTGAGCGGAGCCGTGTCTGCATCCTGTTAACTCAACCACTCGAGAGGCTATTTCCAGGGCCGGTAAGCATCCCGATTCCCCGCCGGGAATGGGCAGACGCCGTCAGCGCCATAATTGCGCCGGACGAAGTTCACACTGCCAGAATCCGCCGCCACGATGTCAACGGGCTGGTCGATTGGCTCTTCGACCTCCTCGGCCCCCCAGGTGCCGCCAACGACGAAGCAGAGCAAAATACTCGTCGCGGCTTGGAATCGACTGTCGCCGTTGAAATATCCTGGGTGGAGATCGATATTGCGGTACAACAGTTCCACGAGCATATCAGACGTGTGGACGAAGGCCTGTACCAATTCATGCTCAGCCAAGAGTTCCCGTAGGTTCAGGCCCTGTTTGTATCGGTTTTCGCCCGGTTTTCTGCAATTAACTGGGCAACTATCTTGTTCTTAATTAATGAAAAGGCAAAGCTTTTGCTTCTTCCGGCTAGTTTTAAGTAGTAAAAAAATAATGTAAGTTTGAATGGAGGTGGTCCGGTATGTAAAGATTGCACACATTTTCTAAAAGCACAAACGTGTGTGATAGTAAGGAGTAGGTCCCACACGGTGACCATCGGTAAACGCCTTAAACGCGAGGAGGCAACTCTTATCTGCAAGGGGCATCTTCCCATCCGCTAGCCTAGTCGAATAGAACGCACAAGTTAAGCGAGCTTGGGGCTGGAGCAGTCTAAGGATGGGTGACCGGGTGGGAAGTTGCTATATCTCAAGCTTCATTTAAGCGCCATGATACGGTCATTACAGACATTTTGCATCTAAATGTGTCTGTAGTGACCTGTCATGTCAATTAAATAAACCTTGAGATCCTTATTTTGAAAATTTGGAGAATGGTGTATTTTGTTATTTGTTGTTTTGAAAAATGGGAGAATGATCGAGATTGATCTGTGGGCCCGCCACGTTCTAATTTGGAGAATGATATTTTTTGTTATTTGTTGTTTTGAAAAATCGGAGAATGATCGAGATTGATCTGTGGGCCCGCCACGTTCTATTTTGGAGAATGATGTTTTTTTTTGTTATTTGTGGTTTTGAAAAATCAGAGAATGATCGAGATTGATCTGTGGGCCCGCCACATTCTATCCTTTGACCCACAACGTTCGAGATCTGTGGGCCCACACATTCTATCCTTTGACCCACAACGTACGAGAAGGGTTTGACCATGACGGGTTCCTCTTGGTATAGGTCACGACATGTCAGACCAAATTTAATTAGTTGGGGAACATTTGTTCGATTCCCTCCCGCCGACTCGAAGTTGGGGAACCGACATCATACGTAACGTGGCTTCCTCGGGGTACGGTGTTCCGTTTGTAATGTAGTTGGTGCCCCATCGAAGTTGTGCATTGGGGATTTGATCACATCACACACCACCCATATATGCATATATTTGGGCCGCATGCAGGGTATAGGGTCTTCTGATCGACCCCGTCTCCCATGTGTGGTTTTCAACGACACACCAATCTGTGGGCCTGGTCTACATATATCATCCCTTTGGCTGACAACGAGGGGATTTGGCCATCAATGGATTCCTCCTGGTTCGTGTTACCACGGGTCATGGTGACATGTCCGAGCAAAGTTTGAGCTCATGCGTTCTCAGGATTCCCTCCCATGCGCTCAAAATGGTGGGTTGGATCGACACCCTACGTACGTCGACGTCGTCCTTAATTACTACCTACCTTTCATGGGGGTTGTCCATTTCGTGAGGTAGGCGCCACATCAAAATTGTACATTATTGGGTATTTAAAACACATCACCCTTCCAACGTACATCAATTTGGGCCCCATGCAGGTGGTGCTGGTTTTGTGGCCCCTCTCGTGCGGTTTATAGTGATGGTCCAATATATGGGCCCGAGCGGTCTATTATATCCCTTTTTGACCGACAACAATAGTGGTTGTTTGGCCAAGATAGATTCACTTGGTCCGTCTTATGGTAGGTCATGGTGACATGCATGCATGTCCGACCAAAGTATGAGTACGTGCATGCGTCCCGCCGACACGAAGTGGGGGTGGGGCAGGCACCTAGCTACGACCTTAACCCATCATTATAGATATCCAAGGGGGCTTTCCGGTTTGCGAGGGAAGGGAGGTGCCACATCAAAGTTGTGCATTGTGTATTTAAACATCACACCCTTTATTCCTACATATATTTGGCCACTTCCAGGTGGTTGTTGTCTTCTGGCCCCTCTCACCCGATCTTCGACGACGCACCCACCCGTGGGCCCGTGCGTCAAAGTTGTGCATTGGGAATTTGAACATCACACACCACCCTTTTCATACATATATATTTGGGCCACATGCTGCTGTGGTTGTGTTCTTACCCTCTCTCGCGTTTTTTTATTGCCAAATGGTGCTATATAAAATAGCAGACGCCTCAGATGAAAAACTACGCGCGAACGTACGCGGAACGGACACGAGTGCACTGGCTTAACCGTGTGCGAAGCTCGTGCCCTGTAAAATCGCCATGACTTCGCAAGCACCAGCAAGGGTGAAGGGGTAATGTGTACAGGATATTTAGGATGAATTCCACGTATGCGTTTGAAAATTAGGACGAACCGCGTGCGATAAACCAGTTAGCTAGAAATCTCAAAAAAAGCTACCCGCCTTGAGCGATACAAAAATTGGTGGTTCCGCGGCTTTTCCTTATTATCATACACAATTATTATGTTTGGACCGTGTGCGATCTGGTTGCTCCCGCCCCGCTTCATTTCCTTTACCCAAATTTTAGTTGCCGCGGTATTTCAACCATCGCCCTCACTCCTCCACCACCGACCTCATAGTAAAATTCCAGTAGCCGAGGCATTTGAACCATCGCCCTCCCTCGTCCACCACCATCTCCACCCACCATTACTAAAATTTTCAGTAGCCGCGGCATATCCTCAAACACCACCCGCCCTAACCCCGTCCCCCCTTGATACGTCTCCGTCGTATCTATAATTTTTGATTGTTTCATGCCAATATTCTACAACTTTCATATACTTTTGGCAACATTTTATATTATTTTTGGGACTAACATATTGATCCAGTGCCCAGTGCTAGTTCCTGTTTGTTGCATGTTTTTTGTTTCGCAGAATATCCATATCAAACGAAGTCCAAACGCGATAAAAATTTATGGAGATTTATTTTGGAATATATGTAATTTTTGGGAAGAAGAATCAATGCAAGACAGTGCTTGTGGGCCACACGAGGCACCAGGGCGCGCCCAGGGGGTAAGGTGCGCCGTGGTGCCTCGTGAGCCCCTCATAAGTCGGTTGACGCCCTTCTTTCACCGCAAGAAAGATAATGTCAGGAAAAAAATCATGTTAAAATTTTAGCCCGACCGGAGTTACGGATCTCCGGGAATTTAAGAAACGGTGAAAGGCCAGAAAACAGGAACGCGAAACAGAAGAGAAACAGAGAGAGATCCAATCTCGGAGGGGCTCCCGCCCCTCCGGGTGCCATGGAGGCCAAGGACCAGAGGGGAAAACCTCCTCCCATCTAGGGGGAGGCCAAGCAAGAAGAAGAAGGAGGGGGGCTCTCTCCCCCTCTCTCCCGGTGGCGCCGGAACGCGCCGGGGGAACCATCGTGACGGCGATCTACACCAAAAACTTCGCCGCCGTCAACACCAACTCTCTCCCCCTCTATGCAGCGGTGTAACACCTCTTCTCCCCGCTGTAATCTCTACTTAAACATGGTGCTTAATGCTACATATTATTATCCAATGATGTGTTGCCATCCTATGATGTTTGAGTAGATTCGTTTTGTCCTATGGGTTGATTGATGATCGTGATTGGTTTGAGTTGTATGTTTTATTTTGGTGTTGTCCTGTGGTGCCCTCCGTGTCGTGCAAGCGTGAGGGATTCCCGCTGTAGGGTTTGCAATACGTTCATAATTCTCTTATAGTGGGCGGCTAGAGTGACAGAAGCTTACACCCGAGTAAGGGGGTTGTTGCGTATGGGAGTAAAGGGGACTTGATACTTAATGCTATGGTTGGGTTTTACCTTAATGATCTTTGGTGGTTGCGGATGCTTGCTAGAGTTCCAATCATAAGTGCATATGATCCAAGTACGGAAAGTATGTTAGCTCATGCCTCTCCCTCATATAAAATTGCAATAATGATTACCAGTCTAGTTATCGATTGCCTAGCTAGGGACAAATCTTTCTCTTGTGTTACAAAAAGCTTTCTACTAAACAACTAACTTTTATTATCTCGCAAATTACTCCTAGTTTTATTCTCGTTAAGTACTTCTAGTCTTATCCTTACACCCGCAAAATAGTTTCATACTTGTTCTAGGTAAAGCGAACGTTAAGTGTGCGTAGAGTTGTATCGGTGGTCGATAGAACTTGAAGGGAATATTAATTCGACCTTTAGCTCCTCGTTGGGTTCGACACTCTTATTTATCGAAAAAGCTACAATTGATCCCCTATACTTGTGGGTTATCAAGACCTTTTTCTGGCACCGTTGCCGGGGAGCAATAGCGTGGGGTTGATATTCTCGTGTGTGCTTGTTTGCTTTATCACTAAGTAGATTTTATTTTCTATCACAAAGTAGTTTTTATTTTCTGCTCTAAGTTGTTTTATATCTTTAGTTATGGATATGGAACACGAAACACCAAAAAATTAGTTGTACTTGCTACTCATGGAGATGGGGAACCTCCTAAAACCCTCGATGCTCGTTATGTGGAAAACATTAAATACTACTTTGATAATCCCGATAAATCTGCATTCAACTTGATAATGGGATATACTTTGGATCAACGAGAATACTTTAGGGATTATAGTTTGTCTCAAAAAGGGAAACTCTTATGGGATCAAATTTATTATTTGCATTGGTATGCTCGGAATTTATGCTTAAGATATGATTATACTTGTTGCTCTAAGATGAAGGCTCCACACCTTCCCTTTTCATGTAAATTTAATGATAATGAAACCTTGGCTTCTTATGCTAATGGTGTATATGATTACTATGATGTGGAACAAATAGAAGAATTTGTTACTTTTAAGGGTGCTTATGAAATTGAATCTTTGTTTGAAAAGTATGAAGATTGTGATGATGCTGTTTACAGATCTGAAAATTTTGCTATACTTAAATATTGCTATGAGAATTATGAATACAATGCCTATATTGATCAATTAATTGAGAAAGTCTCCGCTGTCCAAGAAGAGACTAATATTTTGTAGGAATCTATGGAAGAAGAAATTGCTGAAACTGTGAGCTCATTAGATGAAAAAGATGAGGAGAAGAGCGAAGAACAAAAGGAGGAAGAGCGGATTAGCTACCCGTGCCCACCTTCTAATGAGAGTAACTCTTCAACTCATACATTGTTTAATGTCCCTTCGTGCTTACCGAAGGATGAATGCTATGATAATTGCTATGATCCCTTGGATTCGTTTGAAATATCCCTTTTTGATGAAATTGATGTTTGCTATGCTTGTGGGCAAGATGCCAATTTGAATTATGCTTATGGAGATGAACTTGCTATAGTTACTTATGTTAAGAATGAAATTGTTGCTATTGCACCCACACTTGATAGTCCTATTATCTTTTTGAATTCTCCAAACTACACTATATCAGAGAAGTTTGCTCTTATTAAGGGTTATATCGATGGGTTGCGTTTTACTATTGCACATGATAATTTTGATGAATATAATATGCATGTGCTTGCTGCTCCTAATTGCAATTATTATGAGAGAGGAACTACATCTCCACCTCTCTATGTTTCTAGTACGATAAAATTGCAAGAAACTGTTTATACTATGCATTGGCCTTTACTTGATGTGCATGAATTGTTCTTTTATGACATGCCGATGCATAGGAAGAGAGTTAGACTTCGTCATTACATGATATATGTTGCTTTGTGCTCACTACTAAAATACAAACCATTGTTAATTAAAATTGGCTTTGATATACCTTGGGATCTGGGTGGATCAATTATTTGAGCACTTTATGCCTAGCTTAATGGCTTTAAAGAAAGCGCTGCCAGGGAGACAACCCGAAAGTTTTAGAGAGTCATTTATTTCTGTTGTGTGCTTTTAAAAATTTTAAAAACAAAAAAATATAGAGGGGAACCTAAAACTTTACAAAAAAGAAAAGTGAAAGTAAGAAAGACGAGCACCGTGGAAGCGGGAGCATGCCTTGAACTTTGTTCATGCCCATGGAAACTTTGTGAATCTTGAATTACAGAAACTTTTAAACAAAAATAATTATCCCCTTGTACAAATCCATTGTATTATAAAAATAATGTTCCAAGATTTACCGTTAGGATGTTTAAATTGCTTGTTTGGTATGTGCAGTGCAAAAACAGAAACTTTTGCTGTAGTGCGTGAATTTACATTTTTTACTGGAACATGAAAAAATTCTGAATTTTTTACAAAGTACTTCTATGCAAATTGTTTATTTTTTCCTAATTTTTCAGAATTTTTTGAGTTACATAAGTATATGTACCATCTGCATCTTTACAGACTATCCTGTTTTCACAGATTGTTGTTATAGTTTCGTTATTTGCTTATGTTTGAAATCTTGTTGAGCCCCGTTGACTTGGGAGCCATAGAATTGTGATAGCATACAGTGGGTAATGTTTGATTATAATTATACAATAATGTTACAGCAGGACATGATGGGATTTGATGTTATATGTACTAACCCCTCTAATAAAAAGTTCGGTTAAGTTTTGTGTGGATGAAGTGTTCGAAGATCGAGGAGGTATTGATATGAGAAGAATGAGGAGAGGCAAGAGCTCAAGCTTGGGGATGCCCAAGGCACCCCAAGTAAATATTCAAGGAGACTCAAGCGTCTAAGCTTGGGGATGCCCCGGAAGGCATCCCATCTTTATTCGACAATTATCGGTATGTCTCGGTTTTTGTTTTGTTCACATGATATGCATAAATTCTTGGAGCGTCTTTTCTGTTTATTTTTCCCTTTTCTTTTATGCAGCATGCTGGTATGAGATAATCCTTGGTTGATTTATAGAAAGCTCTTTGCACTTCACTTATATCTATTGAGTATGGCTTTATAGAATGCTTCATGTGCTTCACTTATATCATTTGAAGTTTGGATGCCTGTTTCTCTACATTTAGAAAACCGTTATTTGTAGAATGCTCTTTTGCTTCACTTATATTTATTAGAGCATGGTCTTTTGTCGAAAGAATTAATCTCTCTTGCTTCACTTATATCTATTTAGAGAGTCAACAGGAATTGGTCATTCACATGGCTAGTCATAAAATCCTACATAAAACTTGTAGATCACTGAATATGATATGTTTGATTCCTTGCAATAGTTTTGCGATATAGAGATGGTAATATGTGGGAGGTACTAGTGAATGATTGTAGTTTAGTAGGAATATTAGTGTTAAGGTTTGTGATTCCCGAAGCATGCACGTATAGTCTCTCGTTATGCTAAGAAGTTGGAGCATGATTTATTATTGATTGTCTTCCTTTGCGTGGAGGTCAGGGGCGCGCGATGGTTAACTCCTACCAACCTCCCCCCTAGGGGCATGCGTAGTAGTACTTTGCTTTGAGGGCTAATAAACTTTCGCAATAAGTATGTGAGTTCTTTATGACTAATGTGAGTCCATGTATTATACGCACTCTCACCTTTCCGCAATTTGCTAGCCTCTTCGGTACCGTGCATTGCCCTTTCTCACCTCGAGAGTCGGTGCAAACTTCGCCGGTGCATCCAAATCCCATGATATGATATGCTCTATCACACACAAGCCTCCTTATATCTTCCTCAAAACAGCCACCATACCTACCTATTATGGCATTTCCATAGCCATTCCGAGATATATTGCCATGCAACTTCCATCATCATCATATACATGACTTGAGCATTCATTGTCATATTGCTTTGCATGATCGTAAGATAGCTAGCATGATATTTTCATGGCTTGTCCGCTTTTTGATATCTTTGCCACGCTACATCATTGCACATCCTGGTACACCGCCAGAGGCATTCATATAGAGTCATATTTTGTTCTAGTATCGAGTTGTAATTTTGAGTTGTAAGTAAATAGAAGTGTGATGATAATCATATCCATTATTAGAGCATTGTCCTGGTGAGGAAAGGATGATGGAGACCATGATTCCCCCACAAGTCGGGATGAGACTCTGGACGAAAATAAAATAAAATAAAATAAAAGGAGAAAAAAAGAGAGGCCAAAAAGAGCCCATAAAAAAAAAAAAAAGAGAAAACAAAAAAAATGAGGGAAAAAGAGAGAAGGGGCAATGTTACTGTCCTTTCCACACTTGTGCTTCAAGGTAGCACCATGTTTTTCATATAGAGAGTCTCCTATGCTTTCATTTTCATACACTAGTGGGGATTTTCATTATAGAACTTGACTTGTATATTTCGATGATGGGCTTCCTTAAATGCCCGAGGTCTTCTAGAGCAAGCAAGTTGGATGCACATCCACTTAGTTTTATTTTGAGCTTTCATACACTTATAGCTCTTAGTGCATCCGTTGCATGGCAATCCCTTCTCCTCGTATTGACATCAATTGATGGGCATCTCCATAGCCCGTTGATTAGCCACGTCGATGTGAGACTTTCTTCCTTTTTTGTCTTCTCCATATTAATCTCTACCACCGCATTCTATTCCACCCATAGTGCTATATCCATGGCTTGCGCTCATGTATTGCGTGGGGGTTGAAAAAGTTGAAGCGCGTTAAAAAGTATGAACCAATTGCTTGGCTGACACCGGGGTAGTACATGATTTATATTTTGTGTTAAGAAGATGGAGCATGACAAAGCTATATGATTTTGTAGGGATAGCGTTCTTTAGCATTTTTATTCTGAAAGGCATGATTGTTTGTTGGGATGCCCTAGTATTGATATCTTTATATCAAATTATAGACTATTGCTTTGAATCACTCGTGTCTTAATACTCATGCCATGATTAGATTGTATGATCAAGATTATGCTAGGTAGCATTCCACATCAAAAATTATCTTTTTTATCATTTACCTACTCAAGGACGAGCAGGAATTAACCTTGGGGATGCTGATACGTCTCCGTCATATCTATAATTTTTGATTGTTTCATGCCAATATTCTACAACTTTCATTTACTTTTGGCAACATTTTATATTATTTTTCGGACTAACATATTGATCCAGTGCCCAGTGCCAGTTCCTGTTTGTTGCATGTTTTTTGTTTTGCAGAATATCCATATCAAACGAAGTCCAAACGCGATAAAAATTTACGGAGATTTATTTTGGATATATGTGATTTTTGGGAAGAAGAATCAACGCAAGACGGTGCTCGTGGGCCCCATGAGGCACCAGGGCGCGCCCAGGGGGGTAGGGCGCGCCGTGGTGCCTCGTGAGCCCCTCGTAAGTCGGTTGACGCCCTTCTTTCAACGCAAGAAAGATAATGTCGGGAAAAAATTGTGTTAAAATTTTAGCCCGATCGGAATTACGGATCTCCGGGAATTTAAGAAACGGTGAAAGGCCAGAAAACATGAACGCGGAACAGAGAGAGAGATCCAATCTTGGAGGGGCTCCCGCCCCTCCGGGTGCCATGGAGGCCAAGGACCAGAGGGGAAAACCTCCTCCCATCTAGGGGGGAGGCCAAGCAAGAAGAAGAAGGAGGGGGGCTCTCTCCCCCTCTCTCCCGGTGGCGCCGGAACGCGCCGGGGGAACCATCGTGACGGCGATCTACACCAACAACTTCGCCGCCGTCAACACCAACTCTCTCCCCCTCTATGTAGCGGTGTAAAACCTCTTCTCCCCGCTGTAATCTCTACTTAAACATGGTGCTTAATGCTACATATTATTATCCAATGATGTGTTGCCATCCTATGATGTTTGAGTAGATTCGTTTTGTCCTATCGGTTGATTGATGATCGTGATTGGTTTGAGTTGTATGTTTTATTTTGGTGCTGTCCTATGGTGCCCTCTGTGTTGTGCAAGCGTGAGGGATTCCCGCTGTAGGGTTTGCAATACATTCATAATTCTCTTATAGTGGGCGGCTAGAGTGACAGAAGCTTACACCCGAGTAAGGGGGTTGTTGCGTATGGGAGTAAAGGGGACTTGATACTTAATGCTATGGTTGGGTTTTACCTTAATGATCTTTGGTAGTTGCGGATGCTTGCTAGAGTTCCAATCATAGGTGCATATGATCCAAGTACGGAAAGTATGTTAGCTAATGCCTCTCCCTTATATAAAATTGCAATAATGATTACCGGTCTAGTTATCAATTGCCTAGCTAGGGACAAATCTTTCTCTTGTGTTACAAAAAGCTTTCTACTAAACAACTAACTTTTATTATCTCGCAAATTACTCCTATTTTTATTCTCGTTAAGTACTTCTAGTCTTATCCTTACACCCGCAAAATAGTTTCATACTTGTTCTAGGTAAAGCGAACATTAAGTGTGCGTAGAGTTGTATCGGTGGTCGATAGAACTTGAAGGAAATATTAATTCTACCTTTAGCTCCTCGTTGGGTTCGACACTCTTATTTATCGAAAAAGCTACAATTGATCCCCTATACTTATGGGTTATCACCCCTCCACAGTCTACACCCCCCTGCTCGAACCCTAGCTCGCCGCCGCCGCCGAAGCCACCGCCGCCGCCACCACCAACCCCTGCCGGTCTGCCCGTGCCTCCTAGCTTAGATAAGTTTAGGTTACCCACCGATTCCCATACCCTCGCCGCCCTGAGTTTTTAGATGAGGCATACGGTGTCCCTCCCCCCAGATCCCCATCCCCTACTCCAGAGAGTCGCAGCCTAAGCCCGACCACATATCCCGGGTGATGGTGTCCTCGACTAGGGGGTACTCATCACGTCGTCTCCCGACCAGGTGGATCGGGCCGAGGACCCCCTTGGCGGTTCACTCATGGGCCACTTCGGGCAGTCCATGAGGAATACAAGGAAGACTCCACAAGACTTGGCGCCCAAGCCGAAGACTCTCTTAAACCCTAGGCCTCCGGTGCATATATAAACCGAGGCCAGGCTAGTCAATAGATCATCTCATATTCATTAGAACAATCTCGTGGTAGATACATGTACTCTGTACTACACCCCATATGAATACAATCAGAAGCATGACGTAGGGTATTATCTCTTCGAGAGAGCCCGAACCTGGGTAAAATCCTGTGTCCATGTTACCATCGCTCCCAGATGCCTCGCTTAGGACCCCTACTACGAGATATGCCGGATTTAGGACCGACATTGGTGCTTTCATTGAGAGCCTGCTAGGTAGTCGCCGCGGTGCGATGGGAATTCAGATCGGCTCCACCGCGATCTACGCGTCGGAACCGAGCTACATCGTCAGCGTCGGCATCTTCGTCGCCGGCTCGACTGGTCACCTTGGCTGAACCGAGGACTAGGCTTCTCTTTGGATCGTCAAGTTCGGACGGATGTCTTCGTCATCATCAACTCCGATCTCATCCGGGATCATGGAAAAATCGTCCATGGTGCTCGGTGGCTCAACGTTAACATTGCCCTCGTGCGATCATGCAGTTTTTTCTGGACATCGGATTCGTGTTCGCCGTCCCCGTCTCCTCGAGCGTTGCTTTGACGATTGCTTCAGTGGAATTGTGCAGAATTGAGTCTAGAACAACCCTGCAAAATTTCGTCGCGTTCCGATGGAGGAATCTCCGGCGATCTCCGATATACCGGAGCCCTGTCGAATCTGGACGGGAATCTGGACGAGTTTAGGGCGAGGAGACCAGCAGTCAGCTCGGACGTCCTTTGGAAGATCCAACCGTTCATCGGCTGCGGAATTCCCATATCTACCACCCCTCAAAATTTCAGCTCGATCCGACCGTTCAAACTCCGGGAAGCGTCCGATGAGTGCTTTAATTTTTGGATCTGTTTCCTGCACGAAAACGAATCCGACCCGAATTCATCTTTGTTCATGAACGGGATATTGGACATCCTTTTTGAAGGAATTTTTTCTAGGGTATTGTGTGTTGTTCTCAAACACGTGCCCACAAATTTTGAGTCTTTTCCGAGGCGATATTCACCGTCGCGCCGATGTCAAACCGGCCCGACCACGTTACTCCACGGCTACCGACCTGCGCCAACATCGACTGCGCCGTCGCTCCATCGAGCCGACGACAACCACCTCGGATCATCACCTCGGCGAGCCGACCAAGAGTTCGGCACCGCTCTCCCTAATGATCGTCAAGATAACATCGCCACCTTACGGATTGTACGGGTCAGGCGTGCTAGCATCGCCGCGCGGTCACTTCTCAAGCCGGCATTGACCGCGTCACAAGTTCCGACCTGCGTCGGCATCGCCGCGCCGTTGCTTCTTCAAACTGATGTCCACCATGCCGACCTGCTTCGACACCTCGGCTGGCATGGGGCTGCAATGTGACCTTACCGACCTGCTCCGTCACCTCAACTAGACCGGGGGCTTCGCCATCTCTTTATCAACCTACTCCGGGGACTTCGGCGTCACCTGCCGACCTACTCTGTCTCCTCGGCTGGACCCGGGGCTTCGCCTCAACATATCGGCAGTGTTGTACTACCACTTCATCAAGCCGAGCTCTTCGCTCGGACACCTCGGCCGGACCGGGGGCTTCGCCATCGCTTCATCGACCTACTCCGGCGTCACCCTGCCGACCTACTCTGTCTCCTCGGCTGGACCTGGGGCTTCGCCTCGGCACATCAGCAGTTTTGTGCTGCCACTTCATTAGCCGAGCTCTTCGCTCGGCCACCCCAGGACCGGCTTGGGGGCTGGGATCTCGACCCGTTGCAAGCCCGGACTACGTCATCAACACCGAACACATTAACCAGCTAAGTCGCTTTCATGCTTAACTTTTTTCAATTTTCAATTTTTGTTTGGTTCATCCAAGCGTTATACTTTTGTGTTAAATAGACAAGTTATTAGTTAAACACTTAGTTTGTTAAAACCTATGTTTGTTAAAAACACTCCCTTTACCCATGTTAACTGGGGGCTCTTAAATTTATACGAGCCATTTTATAATAAGTGTTTTCTTCTAAGTCGTTGCAAAGTCTTTTTCTACCACTCTTTTCTCGACACGAGTGTGTGGTCAATAGCCGGATAGCCTGGTTTCTCTCTAAAGCCGCTCGAGTTTGGTTCGCTAAACTGGCCTGAGAAGCACTCCGCCTTCGGGAATAGGAGGTTGAAGCCGAAGGCTGATGTGACGCCCCGAGCCCGATGCTCCAGATTCCTTCCATTTATTTTCCGTCGTTGGCATGTGATTCGTTTGCTTGTTGCACCTTGCCAGGTCATCATGTGCATTTCACCTGCATGTTTTCATAAAACTTGCATCCGCTCGTAGTTGCCGGCTTCTCCGCGTCCCTTCCGTTGTCCGTTTCGAGATCCGACACACTAGCACATGCCCGCGGCACCTCTGAAATATTATTTTATAAGTGGGATAAAAATATTCTCGGAATGGGTTGAAAGTTGACGTGCGGTCTTATTATATTGTAGGTAGACCGCCTGCCAAATTTCGTTCCATTCGGAGGTCGTTTAATGCCCCAACGGATAACCTATAGCGGCACTATAGCCGGTCAAACGTCGGACGTTTTCGGTGTTTCGAAAACCCTGCCGGGCTGCACCACTTCTCTCTCTTCTTAGCCCAACCCCCTCTCTTCACAGCCCACCTAGCCCAGCTAACCCCTTCTCCGTTCTGTGCCGTCCGACCGCGATCGTACGGTCCGAAAACGGTCTCAAATCCCCTAATCCCTAGCCCCTGTCTATAAATAGACAACCTAGCCCTCCATTTCTGGAAACCCTAGCCTCCCTCCTCGAAATCCGCGCCATCTCCACCTCCCAGCCGCCACTTGGCGCCTCCTCCTCCACCTTCCTGCCGCCGCGGCCCGCCAGGCCCACGGCCAGCCCGCCCGAGCCCATCCGGGGCCCGGGGCAGCCCGTGCCGCCGCCCGCGAGCCCCTGCCCGAGCGCC
Source organism: Elymus sibiricus (assembly GCA_039707655.1). Taxonomy (NCBI): domain Eukaryota; kingdom Viridiplantae; phylum Streptophyta; class Magnoliopsida; order Poales; family Poaceae; genus Elymus; species Elymus sibiricus. The sequence goes on along the minus strand of CM077666.1, from coordinate 126,508,916 downwards.
GCCCGTGATCTCCTCCGCCGCCTGCGCCTCGCCACCCAGCCGTCGCCGCCGCCCGCGGGTCGTTGGACCTCGCCAGGTCTCCGCGCCGCCAGGAGATCGCTGCCGCCCGGAGTTCCTCGTCGCCGCCCTGCCTTCGCCGCCGCTCGGGTCCGCCCGGATCCAGCCACCTCGCCGCAGCCTCGACCGGATCCGGCCTCCTCCGTCGCCCGACGCCCATCCCCGGCCTCCTCTGTCGCCGGCGCCGCCGTCTCGCCGTCGCCCTCGGCCTCCTCCACGCCGGGACAAGCCCGTCCCGGATCCGCCCCGCGCCATCCAACCAAACGCGCCCTGGCACCGTGTCGTCCCGCTCCAGTTCGTCCCGCTTCTAGCGCCTGCACCGCGCCGTCCCTGCTCCGCCTCGTCCCCTCATCCAAACGCCTCTGCTGCACCCCGCCATCCAGCCTCTCTGACCGGCCCACGGGCCATGGTGAGCACCGCCTGTCTATCCCTCGCCTGTGCGTGATATAGTTATCCTACGGTCAGATCTGAATTTCCAGTCCCTGCATTTCTTTTACATCATTTATGCATTTTGTGTGGGCCATATCTTTGTGCATGTTGATCCTATGAAGATGATCTTTATATGTAAAATGTTCTACTCTCTGTGCTCTACATGATGGTAGCATTTGCATTCATGATAGAAGTCATCTACATGTCATTATCTCTGTTGCAAAAGTGCATCCTAATGTTACTGATGGAAACTGTTAATATTTGTCACTTTGTCATTTTTGTGTGATTTAATGCATGCACCATATAAGCAACTTGTCAACATGACTTTGGAGCATTTTCATGTCTTCTTGCTGCTAGTATTTATTTCATGCCATGATATGCCTTGATGTGAGTGCCATGAGCTTGTAAACATGCCTAGTTAATGTTGCTGTTCTGAGTAAAAGCTGTCTATGATAAAACTTGCCAACTTTGCTTGATGGTTGCCACTAATCTATAGCTCATATGCATATGATTCCTTCATGTGATTTGGTCTATGCAATGTGTACTTTGATGCCATGCCCTTGGTTGCTATGTAATCTTGCTGTAGCTTGTCTATTTGTTGCTCTCAAGTTGCCATCATGATATAACTGTCAGCCTGTTGTCATAATGTTCCATTTTGTAATAATCATAGTAATTAATCTGTCCATCCTATGAACTTTTGCCAATGGAGTGATTTGAAGATTGCCATGTCTACGGTATGCTCATGTCAATTTCATAAATATTAAAATTGCTATGCTTGCTGTTATGTGCCTCCCAAGTCAGCATCATAATGTTGTTGACAGCATGCCCAGTTTTCTGTTAGTTCATGATTGCATATTGCCTTGATGATTGCCATGAATCTATTGTTCCTATGATTATGCCCATGTTGTATGTTTTCATCTACATGTTGTATACTTCCATGATGTACCATTTGTCGCCATGTTATTTAACTATAGCATATTTGTTTCTTGCCTCCAACATGCCATCATATTAACTCTGCTCATGTATATGCCCTGTTTAGTAGAACATTGCATTTTGCATGGATCATATTGACTTAACCTTGATGCCTATGAACCTGAACCTTAAAGATGATTTGACGTATGTCATGTCCACTTTAAGTGCATATCAAGTTTGTGCCCATCATGTTACTGTAGCTTGCTATTTCGATGCTTGCAAAGTGCCATGTTGCTGTTTTGGGCAGATTGTTATTATAACTCGTGTTGGTTGTAATTGTTGAACCGTTGCCCCGTTTTGATCATGCCCTATATGAAACCTGCTTAGATTTGTGTGTAGTTTCATTTTCATGTTGCATCCTTGATTTGAGTGTTTGTGGATGATGTTTGCATGCATTTTGCATTATTGCCATGTTAAACTTGTTTAGCTCATATTTTCTAGGCCGTAGCTCCGAATTAAATGTTCTACATATGTAACTTGATTAGAAAAACATGTAGATCATCTTGGTGCATGTTAACTTACTGTTTAACAACTTTAACATTGTGTTTAATCCAGATCAGTACCAATTTCAAAATTTGCATATGGGGACCTTCCGGAATTGTTATTTGTGTTTCCAGCCTCATTTAAACTTGCCTAGTTGTATGGATTGCTTATGCTTCATCTCTTGCCATGCTTAACAACATTTAATCTTGTCATGCATCATATTTGGGTGTGCATCATGCCGTATTTATGCTTGGGTGTTTACCATGTTGTTTGCTTCTTTCCGGTTGTGCTTCTTCTCGATAGTTCCGGTTTCGTTGCGATTGTGAGGATTCGTTCGACTACGTTGGTTCATCTTCTTCATGGACTCGTTCTTCTTCCGAGCGGGATTTCAGGCAAGATGATCATGACCTTGGATACCTCTACTATCTTTGCTTGCTAGTTGTCACGTTGCTATCGCTATGTCACGCTTCCTACCACATATATGTCAGCCTCCCATATGCCATGACACAGCCTCTAACCCCCCTTACCCAGCAAACCGTTGTTTGGCCATGTTACTGCTTTGCTCAGCCCCTTTCTTATAGCGTTGCTAGTTGCAGGTGCAGTGCAGGTTGTTCCATGTTGGGACATGGATATCATGGGATATCACAATATCTCTTATTTAATTAATGCATCTATATACTTGGTAATGGGTGGAAGGCTCGGCCTTTTGCCTAGTGTTTTGTTCCACTCATGCCGCCCTAGTTTCCGTAATATGGTGTTATGATCCTTGATTAGCGTTCCTAACATGCTCAGGGGAATGGGACCCTCTTGACAGTTCGCTTTGAATAAAACTCTTCCAGCAGGGCCCAACATTGGTTTTACCATTTGCCTAATAACAACTAAAACTTGCATAGGGACTTTCCGGACCCCGAGGTTTTTTTTAATCAACAAACCGGGCCAGTGCTCCTCATGAGTGTTGGTCCACCTACCTAGCAGCCTGCGGCGCCCCCTTGGAAACTTGGGTATCAGCTAACCGTAGCCTTTGCATAGACGGTTGTGTCCTGAGAACGAGATACGCGGCTCCTATCGGGGTATCGACACACCGGGTGGTCTTGCTGGATTTGTTTTACCATTGTCGAAATGTCTTGTGCACCGGGATTCCGAGGATACTTCGGGCTATCTCGAGGTTGAGGTATTTCCACCGCAGCTGGTGTTGGTCTATGATGGACTAGGTTGGAACACCCCTGCAGGGTTAAATCTTACGCGAAGCCGTGCCCGCGGTTATGTGGCGACTTGGATATTTATAACCTCCGGTTGTAGAGAACTTGACACTAAAATCTAATTAAAATACATCAACCGCGTGCTTAACCGTGATCGTCTCTTTTCGAGGAAGTTCGAGAAGAGAACACGGTGGGGTTATGTTTGACTCGAAGTAGGTGTTCAAGATCACTTCTTGATCATTATTAGTTTGCGACCATTATGCGTAGATTACTCTTCTTATTCTTATACTCGTAAGTTAGCCACCATACAATGCTTAGTGCTTGCTGCAACCTCACCACTTTACCCCTTCCATATACCCATTACGCTTTGATAGTCTTGTTACCCATGGTTATGGGATTGCTGAGTCCTCGTGGCTCACAGATTACTACAACAACAGATGTAGGTACAGGTTATGCGATGGTTTGACGCGAGAGCGATGCGCGTTTGCTTTGGAGTTCTTCTTCTTCGTCGATCTTGGGTTAGGTTCCTGGTCGGCAGCCTGGGCTAGCAGGGTGGATGTCGTTCGTGTTTTTCGTTTATGTTTCATCCGTAGTCGGATTCTGCTCTTCTGTATGGTGTTTGCTGTGTATTGATGTATTTTTGTGATGACTGTATGTATTTGTATGTATTCCCATCTATTATGTACATGGTACGATGTAATGATATCCACCTTGCAAGCGACTTCGATATGCGCTTCTATCCCTGGTGGGACCTCCGAGTCCCTCGAGGATAGGATCGCATATTGGGCGTGACAGCTGACCCGCTTGAAGTCTTGAGATCGGATGTGTCATGTTAAAGCACGACGGAAGGACAAACTAATTGTAAGACCACTTTTCGGATTGGCACCAAAAAACTTGATTTAGTTCAGACGTCAAGTTTTTACATAAGTTTTTTGGCTTTTTGAGCTTATGGCACTTTTAAGCTATTTGTATGTTTTTCTTTCAGGAGGCGGGACATCCTCATGACCTAGGTGCCCTGCGTAATAATTCAGCTCGGGAGATCTTTTCCAACCCGCAGCTCGGCATCTTTTCTGCCGACCTACACCTCGGCGTTGGCGAAACGCACATGACATCTGGACTAGTTCCCGAGGAGATTCGATCCTCAGGATGGTCAGCCGCACCCAACCTGAGTCTCGGGGGATACTGTGTGTCTCCAGCATAACTCTCGCAGTACAACGTCAGATGCCTTTAAAGCATCGGCAATATCAACGGGGGGCTGCGACTAGAGCCGAACCCACCAAAAGCCAAGGTACTCCAAGGAGTCCTCGGCAAAACGTTCTCGGATATTGCTTTATATGCATCCGTTTCAAATTGTGTCTTCGGTCAATAGTTGGGTTGCCCGGCTCCTGTGCTTGCCTCCTACGTTCCGCTTTGTTCGTCTAGGTGTGCAAAGGGAGAACCACTGCGATTGTACTTCCGATTTAACTGGTCCAAGTACCTCAGTGGAGAAAGCCAAAAACTGACTGTCACAATGAGCGCAAACTGGTCAGCGATCCGGTGACTGTGTCAAACTATAGATCGATAGAGGTTACCCCGTGGGCCTTTCATAAAATTGGCCGAAGTGTTAATGGCTTGACCTCGGCTGACGCCGAACACTAACCGGGGGCTAGTAACTGGCCTCCCAACTTTAAAGCTCCTATGAATAAGTGAAAGTTATAAATCCTGGATATCTGATTGCCTTGTTTCCGCTAACACAACCGCCTCCGGGCACCGAGACGTCGGCTAAGGGTTGTCTTGTTACTGCGGAAACACCCTGCATAGCATCTACAAAGGGGTAGAAGCCGACGATGGGCCACTTTCAAATGATAAACGGTCACAAAGGAGTTAAAATAGCATATAGCATAAAAGCGTTTGTATTCAATATACGAGCACTGCCTTCCGTAATCATCATTATAAAGCCATAAATATGCATCAATTTGACTTAAGATTTTGGCCAAGCTGGGTTGCCTGGCTCCCGCGCTTACCCCTTACGTTCCCGATTGTTCAGCTAGGGGGTAAAGGGAGCACCTCTGTGATTGTTACTTCCGGGTCATCCGGGCTAGTACCTCAGACTGGGTGAAACCGAAAGCTAGCCATCTTAAGAATATAATTGGTCGGCAACGACGGAAGTGAAAATTTTGGTTCATTAAAGACCATCGAGTTCGGGAACTTTTCCAGACTAAATCCTCAATATTTTTCTCCCACATTGATCGGAGGTGAGGTTTCACGTTCATGGTCAACACGATAGCCTGGGAAAAGGAACTTATAAAGGAACTATTTTTCCCAGAAGATGTTTCTTACGTTAAATAGTAATATAACATATCTCTCCGCGTACCTTTGTTTATAAAACCGTATGGCCGGATTGCCTTGTTTTCCGTAACCCTTTGCCCTTATAAAGGCTTTATAAAGTAGGAAAACACTCCTTGGCTACTGGCCGAGGAGGTTGAAGCCGATGGTTGGTCAACAATGTTTTGTACAATGCGGATTCGAGCGTTAATGATGTATAGTACTTGGATACATAGAATCATTACACATAAATTGTGATTAAAATCAATTTACTCCGGATATCGATCCTTAACTCGGCCACCCTTGCCCAAATTAAGGCTCGGGGGCTACTGGGCTTCGCGCTTCTCACTCAAAAGCCATTAACGGGTTACATCGATCCCCTGATCTGGTGTTGCCACCCGACCAGTGGCTTGGGGGCTACTGCATTGATGATTCAATGTAGAAAATTCAAAGTGCCGAATAGTTTCCGAGGAGATTACGATCCTCAGGTTGGTCGGCCGCACCCAGCCTGATCTCAGGAACTATGCACACCGCATTTCTGTTTTTAAGTATGCTGCCGAGCAAGGAATTGATCCTCAGGCCGATTTCGCAAATCGACCCGAGTCTCAGGGGCTACTGGGATTAGCGGTTTTATTTTATCCTTTAGGTGCATCCCGGATTTTATGTCGGCACACACCTTGAGGGCTACTGGTTATACATCTCGGCAGAGAATAAATTGCACCAATCGGAAACAATTCTATAAAACATCAGCCCACGGCTGAGGTGGTGCACCACCTCGGAAGCAGTTTGGCATAAAGCTCGGCTGCGAGTGGCTGGTTCCATAGAGAACTTTTTCGGCATTAAACTCGGATAACCTCCTTCAAACTTTTTCAAAGACGAGGTACTCTATGCCTCCTCGGATGCAGTCCGACGCTGGAGCTTGGATACAGACCGGCGTTGGAGCTCGGCTGCTAAAATGTACCTCGGATGCAGTCCGACGCTGGAGCTCGGATACAGACCGGCGTTGGAGCTCGGCTGCAAAAATACACCTTGGATACAGACCGGCGTTGGAGCTCGGCTACAAAAGACACCTCGGATGCAGTCCGGTGTTGGAGCTCGGATGCAAGAGGACACCACCGCACGGGAAAAACTTCGAACCCAAGGTATGGTGTAAAAAGTAACAAGGCATTGATAAAGGCCAAGAACCTAAAGGGGCTCCTCGGATACTCGACGTATGAACTCTTCGGAAACACCTTGGCGGTCCTCAAGATCGGAGATGGGAAGATTTGTTGAACCAGTTTTCAAGACCGACGATCGAAGACGAAGAACAGTTCGGAAGAACCGAGGAGCGTCCCCAACTTGAAGACCGGTTCAGGGGGCTACTGATGGTGTCCTGGACTAGGGGGTACTCATCACGTCGTCTCCCGACCAGGCGGATCAGGCCGAGGACCCCCTTGGCGGTTCACTCATGGGCCACTTCGGACAGTCCATGAGGAATACAAGGAAGACTCCACAAGACTTGGCGCCCAAGCCGAAGACTCTCCTAAACCCTAGGCCTCCGGTGCATATATAAACCGAGGCCAGGCTAGTCAATAGATCATCTCATATTCATTAGAACAATCTCGTGGTAGATACATGTACTCTGTACTACACCCCATATGAATACAATCAGAAGCAGGACGTAGGGTATTATCTCTTCGAGAGAGCCCGAACCTGGGTAAAATCCTGTGTCCATGTTACCATCGCTCCCAGATGCCTAGCTTAGGACCCCTACTACGAGATATGCTGGATTTAGGACCGACACCGGGGAGCCCGAGGAGCGTACGGCCAAAAGGAGGTCTATCATGGCCTCTCCGTCGGACGATGTCGGGGTGGCCGCCGTTCATGCCGACCTGTCGATCCCGGAGGAACACCTCGCCGCGGAAGCCGGTGAGGACGTTGACTACGTCGCCATGGCGAAGGCTTCACGTCAGCGGGCTCACGTATTACTGAATCTCAGGACAGCCGGCTACGACATCAAGCTCGTCGACAGCGAAGGCTTCACGCGGGCCATGTCACAGGTTAAGTGGTCCATCCCCAACGCCTCTGGTTCAACTGCCGTCGATCTCTTCGAAGGCCCCGCCGCTGATCTCCTCCACCTCGCGGTCAAGGATTTGCGATCCTTGTACGCCATCGAGCCCATCATGTCATTTCTGAAGGACACGTTCTACGGCGGTGGCTTGGGATCGTCAGCTGCCAAGTCAGATCTCATCGACCACGACCACGCGAAGGGCACCCACTATGGCTCTACCAAGGTGAGACAGCCCATCCGCGACATAAGGGATCGCACCCTGGGTCTGTGCTCTTCCAAGTGGAAGGATCCCGTCCATGACAAGTGAGGCAATATCCTATAAGCAAATCTTACCTTTTCTAGTTAGCCAATTCGTACCCATTGTTGTAGTAGCTTTTGCCATGCGATGTTTTAACTGTGCCGTAATTAATTATTTCAGTTATGCAAAAATGTAATGTTCAATAGAGCTATCAGATGTTTAAGTATGAATTGTCCACTTCGGTTTCACGAATGGCTATATTTGGTTGTTTATAGTGTAGGAGATATGCCCTAGAGGCAATAATAAATGTTATTATTTATCCCCATGTTCGTAATTAAGTTTATATTCCGTGCTATAACTGCTATGGTTCTCGAGTCTACAATAACCACGAGGTTCGGAGGGAAACTCATACGCACGTGTGGAATAATAAACGGTAAAATGTATTCCTAGTCTGGCCTCTAAGACTAGCTCAAGTGTTGCATGATGGTTCTATTTTCCTGATCATGGGCATGACTATGCCGGCAACTTTGAGGGCACAATGTTAGGAGAACACTTGTGTTGAATCGACCCAATTGATGTTATGCTATGAGATACATTCGCCACAAGTTTATGGTTAATAACACAGAGGAAGTTAACGTTTGCATAATTCCTTAGACCATGAGAGTATCGAGTTTCTTCATGCTTGCTTCATGAACTTTGGGGTTTGTTAAACGTCATCCGTAAATGGGTGGCTATTACGGCGGCTTACGGGTTCATGGAAAAGTATGTCAAGTAACTTGATAGCTCAAGATTGGGATTTGCTCCTCCGACGATGGAGAGATATCTTTGGGCCCTCTCGGTGTTATGGTATCCATCATCGTCTGGCCAGACACAATGTGATTTGATCACAGGGATGCTGGAACACGGGAACGACAAAAGAGAACAAAACCGGTAACGAGGTAACTGGCATAGTGGACAAGTTGTTGATCCACGGGGATGCCGATAAATCTCACCTCGGGTATTTGTAACATATCGCGAAGCAACAGGAATAGCACACGGCAACTGGAGGTTCACTTGGATATTTATTCATGTGGGTATAGGGGTCAATATGGGTGTCCACGGCTCCGATGTTGATCATTGATCGGAAAGTGTTCCGGGTCATGTCTATATTTCACCGAACCTATAGGGTCACACGCTTAAGGGTCATCTATCTGCTGAATACTAGACAGGGAGTCTGAGAGAAAGTCATCGGAAAAGTTTCGGAGACAACGGAAAAGTTCCGGAGAGAGAACACCGGAATAGTTTCGGTAAAACTGAAAAGTTGTTTCAGGGTATACCATTAAGTCAAATTGGTTTTGGCACACACCTGGAAATTCTTGGGGGGTGCCAGAATTGTTCTGGAAACTTCTGGGATTTTTCCGGAGAAAAAACCCGGAAATGTTCCGGAGCTGCCGGAACCGCTTTGGTTGCTTTTCGCAGATGAAAATCACTAATCCGGAATTGTTTCGGAACGCGTCCAAAATTATTTTAGTGGGTACTGGAAATGTTCTAAGACCTACAGAAATATTTTCAGATTTAACGGTCGCGGAAAAATGTTTTCGTGAATAGTGAAAGTGCTTTTTGGGTTACTTTATGGAAAGCCACCTTTTAGGGCTTTTACCAAAAGGCTTCTAGAAGGGCTTGGGGGACCAAGGAAGCCCCTCATGGGGGGCCCCACTAGGGGTGGCCGGCCAACGAGTGGAGCTCCATGGAGCTCCACTTGCTTCCCCATAATGCCCTTTATGTGTGACATAAACCTTGGGTATTTTGGGTTTTTGTGAGCCACCCTACCCCTTTCATTTTCCTATAAATAGAGGTGGAGAGGAGCTCTCCACACTCACTCTTTCTCATATACACATGCCATTGCAATGATCTGGCTTCTTCTCTCCCTCCCCGCGAAATAGTTTCGTAGAGCCGAAAGGCTGTCTGGGTTCCGGTGGGAACTAGTTCTGGATGGCGAAGCCCTGCCGGATAGATGACACCGTATGTGTGCAACCCCGTAGAGGGGTCGTAGGTTCGATCTTTTGCCCGAGGGGCTGTTCGAGGGTCCTCCCAAAGGGCTGTCCGAGTTCGAGAGTGCCTCCCGAAGGGCTGTCCATGACACCGTCCGGGGGACTGTCCGACCGCCTCCCGGAGGGCTGTCCGAGGGACTGTCTGAGGGGCAGATGAGGGAGTACATCCTCGCGATTGGGAGGTTGTAAATCCTAGCTGCGGGGATCTGCACCGACGATCTACATCGACTCTACTTCCGCTGCGCTACGAGTCGGTAACGATCGGATCGAAACCTTGTATGCAGTCTTCATAGTGGTCCTGGGCTAGTGCGTAGGTCATTTTTTTTGTTTTCTGCTGCGTTCCCCTACAGTGGCATCATGAGCCGTGCTATGCGTAGATGCAGGTTATGATCTAGAATACATAGAGATGTATGGGTGTTGCATAATATAATTTTGTAGTAGATGAGATCTATTGTTGAAAATTATTTATGCGGGTAGCAGATGAAATCTATTACCCGATGTTCTTGTTGCTTCCCTTGAATTTGCGTATTTCTGATCTTGATAACGGTATGGTGGAGTTTCAAAGTTCTGGCAATCCGCGATCCTTATTGATCAACGAAGTGCTAACAATTCTTTGAATTCCACCATAGTTAAAAGAAAGATGAAATTTCACAGATAAAAGGGCAATACAGATATGATCTGCACGGGGGTCATGCGTATGACGAAGTTAAGTATGGGGCTCGAGATTTTATTATCTCGTGTTTCATACACCCCGCAAAGTTAATCTAGCGACTTGAATAATCATACTTGATGATGGACGTTGGTAGCTTCGGTTTGTTTTGAAACCTTAGAAGGCACGTAAAATAAAATTTTGCATAAACCGATTAGAGGCGTCTAACTTGGTTTTGCAGGATGTGCATGTGATGTGGTATAGCAATACTCATATTAATTTGATTATGCATGAGATGACTATATGATGTAAATTTACTAACATGACCTGCGTGTCATGATTCGGCATGATGGCTGGAGCCATATGATTGTCACTTTAATGACCTACGTGTAAACCTTAAGTAATGCACTTATTTTATTAGCTATAGAGATAGCAATATTATCTGGTGCATCGACAAGGTGGTGGCAAACTTCGCAAAGGTGAACACCGACGCAAATGCCGAAGACGAAGAAATAAAAGACTTCTCCGTCAGAAAGGGCTATACCATATCATGCTATTATGAATTGCCTGAGATGTTTATCCCTTTGATGCACCCTTTTTGATTGCGTGGTAGTCGCTTTTATTAGGGTGATCTCTCACTTAAAATATCAAGTAGTTAGTGTTCTCCCAAGTGTAGCACCGTCACGGCACCTATCTCTTCGGGGCATCACATGATCTCCATGGGTGCGAACGATTAGAGAAGTGTGAGGCGGGTGAGTTGAGACCTCACAGCGAGATCACTTGGTTGTCTTGACATTCAGGCAGGACAGTCCTGAGCTCGAAACACATGCATCGAAAGATGAACAAGAATCACATAGAGATGTGATCGGCAAGTTTGCCTACCGATTGAAGTTCGCGCCATTTGTGTTCATCTCGAACCGTGGCGTTGAATTGAAATGCGGGTCTTGTATCACTCACAATCAATTATGAGAGATATTGATTTGAGTGGGAGCGCATTGTAGAGTTACCTTGTTTAATTCTCAGTGCAATTAATTATGGACACTGTCTAAGTGTTATATGCATAATAGTTATAGAAGAATGGCTCGCGTTTCCACCTTCCCTGTTAAAATTGAATAAGCTGTTAAATATCTGGTTAAAACTTTACGGTTGGTAACGTAATGTGAGGATTGTCCTCAAGAGTGCCGAGAAGGACTTTGTCCTATCACATGCTTTCGGTATTCTCCCGCTAATGCTATGGATGATGTGACTCTCGTCCTTCGATCCAAAAGCTAGAATTCCGTTACGGTCAAGTGCAATATGTTTGCTTCCATGAGACCCGAACTTCAAAAGTTTGGGATAGCTATGTGATATTCATGGAACTGAAAATTAGTTTCAGATACAAACAAAGGCTAAAAGATATGAGATATCCAAAGAAATGTTTGTTTGCGAACTATTAGTATAAGTGTTTACTATGCATTTGACTAATACGAGAGGGATCCAGAAGAACGCCTATCATATGATGAAGGTGAATAAAACAACAACTTAAAGAGAAAGGAAATGTCCAAAGGGTGTTAGTGTGACTTACACACCTAGGAAGTCCGGGGCTAACGCCACTCTTAAGTTGAGTGCTTCTTCTGAGAGTAGGAGAAATACTGAAAGTTAAACTGTTAGAAGTATAAAGGCAAAAAGAGAGAAGACTGGAATGTCCAGCTCATGTACGAAAGTCATACAAGCTAGTGATGTATAGAAGGCTGGTCAAAGAAATAGTTCTTGGGAATTGTGATTAAATTGTTAGTCACTAATTCTTGGGTATTGTGAGTTGATCACAAAGATACCCGCTCGATTGCATTCTACTGCGACTCGATGCAAGAGTTACTACGGCCTAAAAGACTTGCCGAAGTGAGGTTTAGATATGCGCTGGGAACATAGTAAAAGTTGCTATACTTGGTACATTACCTATGTATTTATTTTCATAATTCATTTTAGAGTTTTTATACACTCTAGCCCATTGCATAAAGTATCTTGCAAGAAGGTTGTTCATAAGAGAACTTTTAATGTTCGGTGTTATGAATAACATAAGGGCCATGCTTCCATCATGGATGGGATGTATTTTATGAATATTGATAATAATATATTACCTCCGTATTTACTTTCATAATTCATTTTAGAGTTTTACACACTCTAGCCCATTGCATAATGTTTGTTGCAAAAGGGTTGTTCATAAAAGAACAATTGTTGTTCAGTGTTATGAATAACATAAGGGCCATACTTCCATCATGAATGGAATGTATGTTATGAATATTAATGGTAATATGATACATCCATAACACTGACGCTAAATGTCGCAAGACTAAGAGAATACCACACATGTGTGGCACTGCATTTGGTCACATTGGAGAAACCCGCATGGAGAAATTCCATAATGATGGATTTTGAAGTCGTTTGATTATGAATCATCTGACACTTGCAACTTTCCTCCAAAAAGTGAAGTGATTGAAATACCGTTCACAGGACATAAGGAACGAGCAACAAACTTATTGGTGATCATACATTTTGATGTATGTAGTCCGATAAATGTTGTTGCTAGTAGTGGATTTATCTATCTTCAGAAATGACTCAAGTAGATATATGTATATTTACTTGATGAGACGTAAGTCTGGATCTTTTGAAATCATTCATAAGGTTTTCAAAAATAAAGTAGAAATTATTGTAACAAGAAAATTATGTTTCTGCAAACTAGATTGCCGAAAGGAATATTTGAGTTACAAGTTTAGCGAATGTCTGATGAGTTGTGAAAAGAGTTTCATAACTTACACCTCACGGAGCACCACTGTGAGTGGAATATCCGTGAAGATGTAATCAAACCATTTATGACATGGTAAGAGCAAAGATGACATAAATCAATTTGCCATTATCCCTTTTAAAAGTAATGCTTTAGAGACTGCGGCTTTTACACTGAAAAGAGCGCCATCAGATCTGTTGAAAATGACTCCATGGTATGGTACACCCAACCATGTTATGTCTTTTCTTAACATTTGGAATATGGGACTTGTGTAAAATATTTACAAACCTATTCCAAATCAGACAAGTGCTACTTTGTAGGTTATCCCAAGTTATTGGGTATTCCCCCACCACTGTACCGAGGCAAAAGGTTTTGCCACAAAGAACGGTATGCTTTTGAAGAAAATGGTTCTTGCAAAAAGGTGAGTGGGAGGACAGTGCGACTCGATGAGATAACAATATCTTCGTCATCAGATCAAAGGAAAGAAACCTTGGAAGTAATTACAGAGTTTCCTACTGCGACTGATACGGAAGCCTCTACATGAGATGTATGGACTTCGGTCGAACTTGCAACTGAACCACGTAGGCAAAACTCGTGCAAACCTCTCAGGTGCGCAAGCGAGATATTATTGTTAGACAACAGTATACCTATGATACACAAGGAAGCATTGATGGGCCCTGACTCCGGAATTGGCTAAATGCCAATATAATTCGAGATAGTTTCTATATAAATGATTCAAGATTATATCTTGATAAACCCTTCGGAAGACTTAGAGTCTAACGAACATTAATGGAACTATAAACTGATGTGGATAAAATATTTTATCCATAAAGCTCGACTTGTTGCAATAACAAATTCAAGGAGTTGACTACGATGAGATTGTCTCACCGTAGCGATGCTTAAAGTCAGATCGGGTTAAACTAGCAATTAATACATATTTCAATCTTGAGATATGATACATGGATGCCAAAAGGATTTCCATGTGATGGAAATGCAACCTAGGACTTGCATGTGATGCAGTCCGAAGTATTTTGTCAATCCAGAGGATGCTAGTAAGTATGCAAACTTCAGAGTTCCAGCAATGGACAGAAGAGAGCAAAATGGAGTTGGAATCTTCGTTTTGATGAAATAGTCAAAATAGTTTGATTTCATCAATGGATAACGAAGATGCTTGTGGTTACAAGAAAGTAAGTGGGAGCATAATAATATTTCTAAAAACTTTGTGTGCTTGACACATTGTTGATTGGAAATAATATAAATTTCTTGACACGAATTAGGACTTCATTGAAAATAGTTTTTTGATGAAGTGCTTGGGCTAAATAGCCTTGATATTTGGCATATTTATCTACGAGATAGAATTGCCTAATAGGCTAAGCCAAAAATACATATTGACAAGATGCTAAAACAGTTTAGCATAAGAACGCCAAGGAGTGATTCTTGCCGAAGTCACATGGAAAGAGTTTTGCAAGACTCGGTGTCCCAAACCACTAATGAGCAAAATACATGATGGAGATCCCACACAATCTTGTGTTTGGATTAATCATATATTCCATGGTATGTAAAACAACCAGATATGTCCGATACTCCCAAGCTGTTGCGAGTATAGATACCAAAGTGATCAAAGTACTGATCATGGGACAACACTGAAAAATGTCATTAAGTACTAAAGTAGCACTGATGACATGTTTTCTTGCAAGCAGAGATTATGAAGTGCTCGTTGTAAGTAATTACATCGATACAGTCTTCATCAATGCTCCATGCGATTTTCGATTTAAGTTAAGGGTTTTGTGTAATACACGATATGGTGGCACGGTAGTTGGAAATTGTTTCAAACAAGTTACTGTGGCGATTTCTATAACAAAGGCTAAGTATGTTGACGCTTTGGAAGCGACTAAGAAGATGTTGAATCATATAGTTCATTCATGAACTTAGTATGGTTCCAAGAAGGCTTTGGTCAATGGGACACTATTGTAGATAGTCGCTCCATAGCTCAGTCTGAGGAATCAAGGTTTGACCTGTGATTCACATATATACAAAGCCAAGTCCACACAAAATATGAATTTTGTGAAAGCGTGAAAATGCGAGGAGATGCAAAGATACACACGGAACTGAAGTTGTCAGATCCGTTGGACATCAGGCTATACCACGAGCGAAGCATATTTTACACCGGTATGCCATAGGTGTAAAGTGTTTTAGCATTTACTAGATTATTGACTCTAGTGCAAGTGGGAGTCTGTAGGAGATATACCCTAGAGGCAATAATAAATGTTATTATTTATCCCCATGTTCGTAATTAAGTTTATATTCCGTGCTATAACTCCTATGGTTCTCGAGTCTACAATAACCACGAGGCTCGGAGGGAAACTCATATGCACGTGTGGAATAATAAAAGGTAAAATGTATTCCTAGTCTGGCCTCTAAGACTAGCTCAAGTGTTGCATGATGGTTCTGTTTTCCTGATCATGGGCATGACTATGCTGGCAACTTTGAGGGCACAATGTTAGGAGAACACTTGTGTTGAATCGACCCGATTGATGTTATGCTATGAGATACATTCGTCACAAGTTTATGGTTAATAACACAGAGGAAGTTAACGTTTGCATAATTCCTTAGACCATGAGAGTATCGAGTTTCTTCATGCTTGCTTCATGAACTTTGGGGTTTGTTAAACGTCATCCGTAAATGGGTGGCTATTACGGCGGCTTACGGGTTCATGGAAAAGTATGTCAAGTAACTTGATAGCTCAAGATTGGGATTTGCTCCTCCGACGATGGAGAGATATCTCTGGGCCCTCTCGGTGTTACGGTATCCATCATCGTCTGGCCAGACACAATGTGATTTGATCACAGGGATGCTGGAACACGGGAACGAGAAAAGAGAACAAAACCGATAACGAGGTAACTGGCATAGTGGACAAGTTGTTGATCCACGGGGATGCCAATAAATCTCACCTTGGGTATTTGTAACATATCGCGAAGCAACAGGAATAGCACACAGCAACTGGAGGTTCACTCGGATATTTATTCGTGTGGGTATAGGGGTCAATATGGGTGTCCACGGTTCCGATGTTGATCATTGATCGGAAAGTGTTCCGGGTCATGTCTATATTTCACCGAACCTATAGGGTCACACGCTTAAGGGTCATCTATCTGCTGAATACTAGACAGGGAGTCTGAGAGAAAGTCACCGGAAAAGTTTCGGAGACAACGGAAAAGTTCCGGAGAGAAAACACCGGAATAGTTTCGGTAAAACTGAAAAGTTGTTTCAGGGTATACCATTAAGTCAAATTGGTTTCGGCACACACCTGGAAATTCTTGGGGGGTGCCAGAATTGTTCTGGAAACTTCTGGAATTTTTCCGAAGAAAAAACCCGGAAATGTTCCGGAGCTGCCGGAACCGCTTTGGTTGCTTTTCGCAGATGAAAATCACTAATCCAGAATTGTTTCGGAACGCGTCCAAAATTATTTTAGTGGGTACTGGAAATGTTCTAAGACCTACAGAAATATTTTCAGATTTAACGGTCGCGGAAAAATGTTTCCGTGAATAGTGAAAGTGCTTTTTGGGTTACTTTTGGAAAGCTACCTTTTAGGGCTTTTACCAAAAGGCTTCTAGAAGGGCTTGGGGACCAAGGAAGCCCCTCATGGGGGGCCCCACTAGGGGT
This sequence comes from Elymus sibiricus, assembly GCA_039707655.1. NCBI lineage: Eukaryota > Viridiplantae > Streptophyta > Magnoliopsida > Poales > Poaceae > Elymus > Elymus sibiricus. The sequence goes on along the minus strand of CM077666.1, from coordinate 126,492,084 downwards.
GGCCGGCCAAGGAGTGGAGCTCCATGGAGCTCCACTTGCTTCCCCATAATGCCCTTTATGTGTGACATAAACCTTGGGTATTTTGGGTTTTTGTGAGCCACCCTACCCCTTGCATTTTCCTATAAATAGAGGTGGAGAGGAGCTCTCCACACTCACTCTTTCTCATATACACATGCCATTGCAATGATCTGGCTTCTTCTCTCCCTCCCCGCAAAATAGTTTCGTAGAGCCGAAAGGCTGTCTGGGTTCCGGTGGGAACTAGTTCTGGACGGCGAAGCCCTGCCGGATAGATGACACCGTATGTGTGCAACCCCGTAGAGAGGTCATAGGTTCGATATTTTGCCCAAGGGGCTATTCGAGGGTCCTCCCGAAGGGCTGTCCGAGTTACTGTCCGAGTTCGAGAGTGCCTCCCGAAGGGCTGTCCGTGACACCATCCGGGGGACTGTCCGACCGCCTCCCGGAGGGCTGTCCGAGGGACTGTCCGAGGGGCAGATGAGGGAGTACATCCTCGCGGTTGGGAGGTTGTAAATCCTAGCTGCGGGGATCTGCACCGACGATCTACATCGACTGTACTTCCGCTGCGCTACGAGTCGGTAACGATCGGATCAAAACCTTGTATGCAGTCTTCATAGTGGTCCTGGGCTGGTGCGTAGGTCGATTTTTTTTGTTTTCTGCTGCGTTCCCCTACATATAGTGAGTAGATGCCTTGTTTATTTGTATTTGGTTGTTAGGTTGGTTGCAGTGAGCATTTGCCTAGTTTTCAAGCAGATGCCCTGTTTATCTGTATTTTGTTGTTAGGTTGGTTGCAGTGAGCATTTGTCCAGTTTTCAAGCAGATGCCTTGTTTATCTGTATTTGCTTGTTAGGTTGGTTGCAGTGAGCCATTGTCCAGTTTTCAAGCAGATGCCTTGTTTATCTGTATTTGCTTGTTAGCTAGGTTGGTTGCAGTGATCCTTTGTCCAGTTTTCAAGCAGGTGCCTTGTTTATCTGTATTTGCTTGTTAGGATGGTTGCAGTGAGCCTGTGTCTAGTTTTCAATGACTATATTAGGTTGTTATAGTGAGCATATATGCCTTGTTTATTTTAGTTATTCACAATGTGATGTTCATTATGTGCAAGTATGAACTGTGCAGTTCGATTTCATCAATACCAGTTTGAACGGCTATATTTGGTTCCTGTTATGCCTGGTGAAGTTAACACATGCCCTTTATTTCAGTTTTACACATTTATGCAGTGTGATGTTTAAGCATGAGCTATGTTCTATTTATTTTCAACAGTACCAGTTTGAATTACAATATTTGGTCCCTGTTAAGCCTGTTGTACTTAACATTCCTTTCCATTTTTAACTGCTTTAACATCATGCTGAAACCAACACATTCAAGCTGTCATTTTGAGATGTTGTTGTTTACTATGGCTATATTTGCTTGATGTTAAGCCTGTAGTACTTATCACGCCTTTCCATGTACTTACGCAGGACAACAACGGGAGTGTCCAGCATTTTCCACCGAGGTTAGTTTCATCCCTCGGCTTATACTGCCTCTGTTCCATAATGTAGTGCATACAAATCCATGGTTGGACACTTTTTAGCTTCTAATATTGACTTGTTGCTTGTAGGTACATATGTCCTAGGCAAAGATCCACGCCTCGACCCTTTTTGCGTATGGGGCAATGAGATATTCATGAACCAGCATCAAGTGAGGAAACTGATAAGAATTATTAGCAAAAAGATATGACCGATGGCAATTAAATTATTTGTCTATGCTCTATCCAACACAACAGTGAGCTGTAGGATGGTAACTACGAACTCTGTAGCCTTGTCTTTTTACTGCCCATAATGAGTTGTTAGACAACAATGTCTAAATCTTTTTCGTTTGCAGTGGTTTCCAAAGCAGTTTACTCAAGATTACCTCACAAAGTACATGATTGGTGGACATGCAATGAAGGTTAAAGTATTTCATCGAGACTACAATGAGCATCGAGAAGTCCTAATGAAGATAGTGAAGGATGGGCGGGCGGCCATCACAAGGGGTTGGCCTAGAGTCATGCGCGCATTAGGCATGGAGGAGGGCACCATATGAGCATTCCACTTCACCTTCTCCAGTAGCCAGAATGTCTTCCACCTCTCTCTTTACAGTCTTTAGTACAACTGTGGTTCATCATTCTTTCCTTGCTGCTTCTCTAGTTCTTCAGCATATGTACCTGTGCATCGAATTATTCATTCGTCCTTGAACTTGTATTTGTAATAAACATGGTTCGATATGAAATAGTGATTGCCTACTTTCATATTGAAAATCTGTTTCAATTTAAAATTCTGTGAATTTTAAATGCAGAGATTAAATTAGGGATAAATTATGATCTGCATGCCATTACACTGCACACGGTTTGCGAAAACAAAACGTCTGTGATAAACGTCAAGATCAGACACGTTTCTCAGATTAGTACGTGTGCGATGAAACTCTACTGCACCCACGATCAGACAAGAAAAAACGTGTGAGATTAACAACAACAACGCACACAGTTCCTTCTTAATAAATGTTTGTGAAAGTCACCTTATCACACACGCTAGGCAATTATGAACTGTTTATGATGTCGTGTGCATCGTAAAAGTTTGCTCATAGAAGAACGCATGCGATAGGCCTTCATCCGACACGGGTAATACGGATGAATCGTTTGGGACATTTTATACATCTCAAACGTTTATGTACATACAAATGTGTGGGATATTCAAGCTTCGCATACAGTGTATAATTGTGAACTGTTTGTGATGGGGTGAGCATCGCAAACGTTGCAGCACAGAATACCGAGTGCGATGGTAATGCGAGCACAAACGAGTAGCAAGGACGGAGCGTTTGGGAAAGATGCGGGCATCGCATACGCTTAGTTCTGCGAAACGTATGCTTGCGTGCTCCCTATCGCCGACGGTTTCTGGGTTGTGTGGGAAGACCCCCCCTATCGCACACACAGGCAAGGCGACGGTTTAAAACTCTGTCGCGGAAAGGGGGTAAAAACCGTTTGTATAGCAGCTCGCTGTACCAGTGACACTTGACCCCGAGACGGCAAAAGGGTTGGCAATCCCCTTGTCTTGCTAGTTCCAAGACTGAACACAGATGATAGAAATAGATAGTAGCAAAAGTAGCACGACAAAATAGTAACAATTGTGTAGAAGCATTCAAGTAATGGAGAATAGACCCAGGGGGGCATATTTTCACTAGTGGTATCTCTCTCGAAAATAGGCAAATGACGTGGTAAACAAATTACAGTTGGGCAATTAACCGAATTGCAATATTCATGACTATGATCATTTATGGCATAATCTCAAACAAGCATTACGTCCGTGATAAGTAGACCGTTAATCCTACTGCATCTACTACTAATACTCCACCCCAAAACCGTTATCCAGCATGCATCTCAAGGTATTAAGTTTGCAAGACAGAGAGTATCGCAATAAGCAAGATGACAAAATGTAGGCAGGAAGAAGTCAATCAATATGGCAAAACCCCGTTGTTTTATCCTTGGTGGCAACAAACAATACATGTCTTGGCCCTTACTGTCACTGGGTTAGATCATCGCAAGATTGAACCCACTAAAAAGCATCACTCCCTCTGAAGAAAAACTCATCGAACTTGGCCAAAGAAGACAGATAGATCGGAGAGCATGCAAAGCGATTTAATTATACAACAAGAAATCCTCAAAAGATTCAATTGATTTCAATGAACAATATGATCATAAAAGTGAAAATTCATTATGTCCCAACAAACACACCACCGATTACATCAAATTGACCCCGATCATGTGAGAAGGCTCACGGGAACATGGTAGATCCAAAAAGAGAGATAACCATCTAGCTACTATTATGGACCCTAAGATCCTAATGGAACTACTCACACATCATCATGGAGGGGTTCTATCATTGACAAAGCTCTTCCCCTAGCGCATGACTTTTGGTGTGGGCTGGCAAAGCGTAGGCAGTAGCCCGGGCTCGCTGGTTGTGTGTGAGTTTTCTTCGTAAACTGAAAGCGCAGGTTTACTCCCATAGGGGGGGGGGGTGAATGGGAGATATTTAGAAATTCGTCAAACTCTGAAGATTCTGACGAAAATCAGAGTGATGAAATAGAAACAGAAGCGAAACTAGATCAACACAGATACATATAGCATGCATATGGAATACATACAAGTGAAGAACATGTAGTCATACAAGTAGACATGCATGAGAAAGATGAACTGAAGAAATGAAAAACAGCATGATGAAAGTCTTCAGTTCAAATTCTTCAGAAATGTAAAGCACAAGTTCTTCAGCAGCGGAATTGCGAAAAGGTAAAGGGTGAGGAATTTGAAACCAGGTAAGCTTGGTGAAGACACAGCGATTTGGTAGACCAGTTCCAGTTGCTGTATCAACTGTACGTCTGGTTGAGGCGGCTGAGTATTACCTCGGAGGACACTTAGTCCTCACCGTATTCCTCTTGAGCTAAAGTCACTTAGACCTCGCCCAATCACTCGTGGTAAGTCTTCAAGGTAGATTTCCAAAACCTTCACAAACTTGTTCACCGACATGCCACAATTACTCTTGGGTGCTCAGAACATGACGCCTAACCGTCTGGAAGAATGACAGTCTTCAAAGGTAATAAGCGTCAGATCACACAGATCAACTTCTTCAGTGATGCTCAATCACTTTGGCTCTGGTTGGGTTTTCCCTCACTTGGGATCTCACAAAGTCGTCAGAGTAAGGGTTGCTCTCAAATGACAAGAGTCAAGTTCTCTCTAGAGCAGCCAACCAACAAGTGGTTGTGGGGGGCGGCTATTTATAGCCAGGGGCAACCCGACATGAAATGTCATAAATGCCCTTCTCAGACATGACCGTTGTCAGGATAAGATCCACTCGATAGCTGGCACGCGGCACAACAACGGTCGGAAATCGAACTCTCAATTTCGTCGGGGCACTCAATTTCCTCACGGTAGGCAGATCGCACTGGCGAACTCCTAACTCCTTAGCCTGATCTAATTCGTCAGCGACCAGATGAACCGCGTCACTGTCACTGGCAAATTCATCAGCTGTTTCGGAGATTTCCAAAGGCTTCACACGAAGCGGTGGTTGTGTGTATAGTTTTGAGCATCACTTTGAAAATGTGATATGTATATCACCTAGACCCCCTTTAACAGTACGGGTTTTTCCTATGACTCAAATAAGAAGAAAAGAAACTATGAAAATAAAGTCTTCACGCTTCAAAGTCTTCACATTAAATTCTTCATAGGCCGCACCAAATTCTTCACTTGAAGAAATACATTTTTAGGGGTCGACTTCCGTGGGTTAAATCGAGTCTTCATGGGCTATTTAACCTGTGTACACTCACAAACACATTAGTCTCTTAACCTATTTATCTTCAATACTCCAAAACCATTAAGGGGACACTTGATGCACTTACATAAACCGTGTTGGCTGTCTTTTGCTGCAATGTTGATATCACCGAAATAACTAATTACACCCGCAAAAATCACTAATTAACGGGGACACATTGCAAAGGTCACTCTCCACCTTCTCTGGCGCTCACAAGTGGCACACTGCATGTGCATCACTTGTTGGAACATGGGAGATTCTCTTTTTTTTTTCATAGATTCATTTTTTTTAAACATTTAATATCTTGAACCGTGCATCTAAATCACAATCCGTTTCCATCGTTGTATTCCTCGTGTTGAGATCTTTGAAAATAGATCCCATGTTAATAGGTTTCGTCGACTTTTTTCATGAATAAACCGGGGAAACACAATTAAAAAGCAAAATCTGGAGAAAACGAAAAAAAAAACTAAAACTTGAACCCAAAAAAACCGTACCCCAGAAGCACAATTGTGCTTTTTTCACATTTTTGGAAAGCATAGTTGTGCCTTTTCTTTCGAGAAGTAATTTTGCTTCTCGCGGGAGCACAAGCCAAGTTTTTTTATGAAGCACACCCATGGAAGCACATGTCGTGCTTTTTTTTAGCATATTTTGTGCCTTTTCTTTTCAGAGAAGCACTGACTGTGCTTCTCGTGGAAGCACATGCTATGCTTTTCCTTTTTACGGGGAAGCACAACGCTGTTTTTCCCTTTTCGCGAAGGAAAAATGCGCCTTTCATGGAAAAGCACGGCTTCCAAAAAAACATTTTTTTCGTCAAAACCTAGGGAAACCAAGAAAAGCCAAAAAGCCAAAAAAACGAAGACACGTGCCAACAAATAAAACCGAAATCCCGAGGGTGCGTCTAGCGCGCAACACTTGGCGGTGACTGGCGCACCACTTGGGGCCCTCCCAGGGCCCCAAAAGAGGCATCCGTGGGAGCCCCTGAAAGGGTATCCGTTAGATATTTGCTCCCCATTACCACCCAAGCAGACAAGACTTCCTTTCCTATTTGACACCCGAAGCTTCGCACACGGTAGTGTATTGCCGGGCCCATTATGGCGAAGCATGGTATGAACGGTTTCCCCCCTTTATTTTATTTTTGTTTCCGGCTAGCTTTTCACCGAAAACCCGTTGTTGCCCTTTTTACAAAGTTAGTATTCTTAAAATACAAAGATATACTCCTCTCCGTTCCGAATTACTTGTCACCTAAATGGATGTCTCTAGAAGTATTTTTAGTTCTAGATACATCCATTTCTATCCATTTTTGCGACAAGTAATTCAGGACGGAGGGAGTACATTGTAAAAAATGTTTAGTTTGTGCTTTAAAAACTCCGGTGTGTGCTTTAAGAAATGTTCACCAAGTATTAAAAAATGCTTTTCATATGTTAAAAATGTTCACCATTTATTAGAAATGCTAAATGTGTAGTAAAATAATATTTATTGTGTATTTTTTAAAAATGTTTAAAGGATGAAAAAGCAAAAAAGAAACCTAAAAAATACAAAAGGAAAACGACCAAAATAGGTTACCAAAAACAAAATAAGAAACAAAAACTAGAACATAGAAAAATCAAGAAACACTAGCTCCTCTTTGAGGACCTCCTGTAGAAGTGCATGCTCTAGCCAATGCAACCAAAAGACCGATCTGATGAAAGAGACTAGGCAATACATTTATATGTCAACACTCCCCCTCACGTGTGGCTCCCGTGGCTCCCTCAGGCCAAAACATGGACCGAAGGTGGGCTGCAATTTAATTGCGCCAGCCGGGTCTTGAACTCAAGACCTCTTGGCTCCGATACCATGTAGAAGTGCATACTCTAGCCAATGCAACCAAAAGACCGATCTGATGGAAGAGACTAGGCAATACATTTATACGTCAACACCTCCTATTTGACGCGCTAGCGTTGGCGGACGCGTAGCTTCTCTCGCGTGAAGGGTGTTCTTTCTTGTGTAGGTATTGGACCGGTCCATTTTCCTCGGGTTTTTTGTTTTTTTGTTTTTGTTTTGAGGTGTTTCTTTTGTTTGTTTCTTCCATTTCTTTGGTTTTCACCATTTTTCTTTGTTTTTTTCTTTTTTCTTCAACACATGTCGACAATTTTGTACATTTTATGTATACATTGGGAATAATTTTTAATACCTATTTCAAATTCATGATTAATGTTTAAAAAGATTATGTTTCAAATTTTCTTTTTTCATACACATTGTACATTTTCCGTATATATCAGGAACATGTTTTAGTACATGCTTACCATTTATGAAATATATGGTTAACATTTTTTATACACGATCAACATTTACTAAAATTTATATTTTTATGTTCAATTTTTTTAAGACACGTTCCTACATTTTTCGTATATATCATTTTTTTGTACATGTTTAACATTTTTGAAATAGATTTTTTTAGCAGTAAACCCCACTATATTAGCTAGGAGTACGGTTCATAGGGATTACAAAGGGATCGTGGGGAGCCCCCAACCACAAATGGCGACCAACTACTAAAGAAGAAGAAAATTTAGCTAAGTTATGAGCATCGAAGATAAAATCACAGGTTGTGAACTCCTTTGATCTTTCATTAATCTCCTTGATTATTGCGCCGTTTCTTCCCTCTGCCTTGGCTTTGATATCTGCTACCACTAGTTTGCAGTCACTAGCGATGACAACTTTGATTCAAAGATAAATCAAGCGCTAGAGCCAGAGCTTCATGGCATGCAAGCGATTCTAGTGTCGCTTGATCTGTAATATGATCGAACACCACTGCCTAGGAGCTTAGGTAATGCCCTGACTGACCCCGACACACCACTGCAGCGGCGCCTCTTCCTCTATCTCTCTAAAAACCTCCATCAACTTGTAACTTTTGAAATAGATGATTAATATTTTTCAAATATTTGTGTTTGATGACTAATGTTTGTGCCAAACGAGCCAGCGCTTAGCCCCCTTCCCCCCTCGCGCCATTTTTGGGCTGGCCCATGTGCAGGGCGCCTTTTATTTTTCATTTCGTTTTCCCACTTTTTTCTTTTCTGATGTTTTTTCTTATTCTTTAAATAATTTGGGATTTAAAAAAAGTTCCAATTTTAAAAAATTGTTCAAGAAATCGTAAAATGTTTGTGGATTTTAGTTTTTTTCTTGATTTATAAGAAATGCTCGCATATTTTAAAAATTTTTACAGTTTAAAAAAAATGTTCATGATTTGGAAAAAAAATGTTCACATATTCATAAAATGTTTGTGATTTTCAGTTGTTCGCGCACTCAAAAAATGTTCATGAATTATTAAAAAAACATTCACAAAATTAAAAAATGTTTGTGAATTACAAAAAAAGTCCATTGATTCAAAAAAAGTTCATGAATTCGAATATTTCATGCATTTAGAAAAAATCATCAAAATTAAAATATGTTCAGGAATTTCAAAAATTGTTCCCCAATTCAATATTTATTCTTTATTCAAAAAAATGTTCGCCGCTTCAAAAAATGTTCACGAGTTTAAAAAAAATGTTTAGAATTTTAAAACATTTCACGAATTTATAAAAAAATATTCACAAATTTGAAAGAGTTCACCATTTCATCAAAATGCTCGCGAATTTGATTTTTTTTGTTTCATGATAAAAAATGTTCATGATTCCAAACAATGGAAAATTAATAAAATGGAAACTAAAAAGAAAAGAAAAAACGGACATGAAAACAGAAAACAAAAAACAAAAATGAAAAAGGTAAGAAAGCAACGGAAATGTAAAAAGCTGAAAAAATCGAAAGAGAAAACACTAGAAAAAAGAGAAAAAAACTGTTTTTTTTTAGTGCCGGCACAACGTGTACGTAGCGGCAACACGCGCGCGGGGGGGGGGGGGGGGAGGGGGGGGGGTTGTTGCTGCGCGTTTGCTCGATGTACGGCTTCAAAGCTCGTTGCCTAATGCCCATCCTTCCACCACTCACTAGCCAGTGACCTACTGCCGCAGTTTACCAGCAACCTCACGCCGGCAGGTCTCACTTCGTTCATCGAAAGCCGGACACCGAAGAGATCATTGTCGCCGGGGGGCACGATGCTTCAGTCCTCATTTCCAAGGATGATCAGTCAGCTATAGATGCGTCATGGGATCATGGCCTCTGAAATCTCATAGTCACGCTACTTAACTGATGCATGGGTCATAACTCATAAGTCCCCGAAGTTCCTTTGAACATTGTCAAACCATGCTTGCTTGTCACATATCCTTTCCAGGATCTTCACTCGCCACCTCTGTCAGCAAAAACTCAAGCAACATACATGTAGCAATCTCTTGGTCTCAACCATGGAGGTCAACATCTGCAGATTTTCTAAGGAAAGTGCAGCTTTCAGAACTGAGAAGGCCTAATTTCTATCATCATTAGGCTAGCACGTGTCCACTTAGTAGAATACACTTGCATCAGTTTCCTAACCTACGTGGACGTCCAATCTAGGGGCAGCGTCACGATCACCTTGCAGTCTTTCACCAGTACGAGACGATAAGCTAAGATGACCATTTCTTTCGTCCCTGCCTGCAAGAAACTCCCGAGACAGTTAATCTGCACCGAGTGAGCTCAGAAGACGCGATAGAAAATTGTGTGCAGGTTTGTAGATTGGTGTCATGAGCAAGCAAACCAACCTAATCAATCATGAAAACTCCCCATGAAACAATAAATTTTCGACGCATCGCTGTCGGGATCTTAGAAAATTTTCATACATAATGGACTTCAAGGCTGGAGGAACTTAATATCTTCTTGCAAATGTGGGCAACATGTACATCAATTTGGTCACTATCACATTGCAATTTACAACCAAGACAAGCTACCACTATTTCTACCGGAGTAAGCAACCGGATTAGCTTCCAAACTCCCATGGATTTCTTTAGGCCCAGATGGCCTATAAAATAGGTAAATTAGAGAAAGAAGGAGGGCAGGGGATAGCTTATAAATCAGCTGATGGAAGAAGGCATCAAAGAAGCCGAGTCGAGCAAGAAAGCAGCAGCAGCCGAGGGCACCGGGACCAAAGTGGGCGTCATGGCCGACTCCACGTTAGGGAGCATCGGCGACGTGCTCAAGCTGCTGCCGACGTCGACGGTGATCGTGTACGAGGTGCTCAACCCAATCGTGACCAACGCCGGCGCGTGCAGCGTAGCCAACAGGGTGGTCACCGCGGTGCTCCTCATGCTCTGCGCCCTCTCCTGCGCCTTCTCGGCCTTCACCGACAGCTTCTTAGGCGCCGACGGCAAGGTCAGGTACGGCCTCGTGACACCCAGGGGCCTGCTGCCGTTCGGCGGCGGCGACGACGACGAAGCCGGGGCGAGGGACTTCTCCAAGTACAGGCTGCGGGCGGCTGACTTCGCGCACGCCTTCTTCTCGGTGGTGGTGTTCGCGGCGGTGGCGCTGCTGGCCGACGCCAACACGGTGGCGTGCTTCTACCCGGCGCTCAGGGAGCAGCAGAAGCAGGTGGTCATGGCGCTGCCCGTCGTGGTCGGCGCCCTCGCTAGCGGCGTCTTCATCGTGTTCCCGTCCAAGCGCCACTCGATCGGGTACCCTCCGGCGAAGCCTGCCGCGAGCTCGCTGGCGTCGCAGTAGCTAGTCCGGCCGGTGATCTCGATGTATGCGCTCTCCCGCCGTGTGCTATGTGTTTGTGTTTTGCGTGCGTACATATTTTTTTAGTCGAGTTTTGTTTTATTTTTAGTCGAGTTTTGTGTGCGTACATGTGGTGTTGGGCTTTTGGTTCGTCGCGGGTTGCGGACAAGGCCCAAATGTAAAAAAGTAAGTTCGATTTTTTTAACACAGTACAAAAGTAAGTTCAATTTTGTTCCCTTTTGTTGGTAAAATATTCTTTTTTTCTTTCAAAAAGACAACCGAAGGGCATCTTCGGTATGATAATTTTTAAAGGAAAACAGTAACCAGGAAAGACAATATAGGACACAAAACGATCAACAAAAAAAAATTACATCGAAAAATCATATTGATCATCTTCTTCTTTTGATTGTACGTCGTCCGCTGAAACTTGAAAATTGCAGTGAACCGACTGTAAGGAAAAGCCCGCAAACGTCCTTGACATATTAAGCTTTGAAGACCGAAAAATGAAGAAAGAATCTCATTGCTAGATTGGACTTATTTTAATATGAAATTCCATGTCATTTCCTTTCAAAATGGATAAAATACAAGTGAATTCAGATGATAATTCATGTGAGTGATGAAAAGAACTCTTCTACTTCTTCGATGTATTGCAATTTAAAGAAATGGAAGAAGTCATTCATCGTTAGAAAACAAGATCTAAAAACCACAGAAGAAAAAACGGTTAGGGCATCACCCCATTCAGTACATGCTTGCTATCTTTCACTACTATTATAGAGGGTTGGAGAAATCAAACCATCCTGCCCAAAAAATCGAAAGAAGATGCTGAAATCGTCGCACCAAGAGCCAGTCAACTGTTTCCTTGATTTGACACACCAACTGTTTAAATCCGAAGAAAACCAGCAAATTTGACAACATCTACCCTTGCTAACCCTTGGTCGGTGTTGGATCAAATGTCGTCAAGATACCAAGAGGCCAAAGAGACCTTATTTCAGCGTGTCATTGCCGCCACCATCTCGTCGATGCCGCAAGATGGCCAGAGAAAGAAAAACGTAAGGAACAAAAACCTATAAGGTCACCACTTAAGACATCAACGAGGGACCACTCATTTCTCACCTTCCCTTTGTATCTCGGAACCATCTCCTTGAGAGTCGTCGTTTTCTGCCCGACGCCTTTGCCCGGTGGCGAAGCCGTCGTGAGTGAGCACGTGAAAGGTTGCCAGGTCGCCATAGTGTCATGTAGGTCTAGTACTAGGTGTAGGGCTAGGTCTAGGTGGCTTGCCTCGGTGGCGATTAGCGCTATGTCGTGTCTAAGCTCCGTCCCGACTATTGGTTTACGCATGCAACACTTATTTCCTACTGAGTAGAACAACCAGGAACATGCTTAGGGTATAGATCATAGGTTTACCACTAGGCGCGCAGTCCTTGCAGCGGAAGAAGAGTCAAAGTAGTGCGTTGATTCGCCGAGTCGCCTCGTCCCTCGAATAGCTGGTCTCGCTATCCCAATTGTACAAGTGCACTGCCTTTAGAGGTATTCGCACATGCGGGGCATAACATCGAGCGGTGGGTTGGTAAACCCGATCACACGACCAAGGTAGTGGAGGCGGCTATATTATGTCGCATGTAAACCTAGACACAACAATGACCATCACCCAACACGAGCAAGGTGACTCCGCTTATATAATCGTCCCACCATGGGCTCAACACTTGAAGCCCACTGGAACCCTAAAGCCATAGGCTACTTAGCCCATGATCCGAGTTCCCACTTGATCACATATGAGTAGTGCACCTTATATTACTAGTAAATGCGCACGTGCAACGCACGTGTAATCTTAATCCGGCTTGAAGATATACCTGAATTTTCTTTAGAAAAGTAGCACGAAAAGAAATTGTCTGGCTAACACCACCAGCGGTAGGTCCATCTCTTCCTACAAATGGGTTAAAAATTGTACTAAATCCGATGTAGTTAATGGTACAGGCAAGTAACCAGGGGAGGGGGCACATACCTTGTCCTCAAGCCGTTAAAAGACAAATCCAAAAATCTAAACACAATCCATTCAAATCAGCTCAACCGATCCACTACCCAGCTGCTACCAAACGTTCCATATCACTGTGTAACGTAGTTATTTCATAGCGCATCATCCAGGAGATGCCACTAATTCCACAGCCGTCGTCCCCTTCCACGTCCAACTAATTAGGCTAATGCTGCATAAGATACGATTCAGATCAACTCTAAACATGCTAAAATAAAAACTGAGCACACCTCCAGATCACATCCAGTCAATCAAATAAATATACTACCCAAATAAGCTTGTAGAGTAGTCATGCATAAAGCAAAATATTCAACGGAAAGAGATGAAGGGTGAAAAAGGATGGACCTCGATGTAGCCGAGCTGGTCGGGGTCGAGCTCCTCCATGATCAACGCCGTATACTCCTCGACGCGCTCAAGGATCTTGGTGAGCCTGTTTGCAGAGGCCGTTAGAGTGAGGACCTGACAACGCAAGAGAAATTCAGAAGCATTCAAATGACTGGTTCTGAACAAACAAGACAGTACGTAGCTTCGACTGTCATGACTCGTGACAGCATAACCCGAAGGCAATGAATCTAGCAGATAGGTGATATTACCTGTGGAAACCCGAGGAGCAGGGGATTGAGGTACATCAAGACTATCAGTTTTTGCTGCAGCTTCTGCAGGTGTTCTGCTTTCTTGTCTTGGGACAGACGGGCATACCACCCCTGCCCACTCTGTTTTTTGCATTGAACATTGCTCTCTGCAGGTTGATGAGCAGTACTCCGAGAGCTTGAAGCTGTACTCAGTATCTATATTATTATACTGATTTTGTGCACACCTCAGTCAGATGGAAAATAGTGATTCACGATCAGGAAACGAAACGGAACAATCATGAGTAGAGCATCCATGAACCAATGAAGTAAAGTTCTTGTGTTTAGGAATGTACCATTTTTGTGTGTGTTGGTTATATTGCTCAAAGGTGCACGTTGCAGAGACAAAAGTGAAGAAGGATGGTCTTGAGATACTTGCTGACAGTTGGCAGTAATAAGAGTTGCAGCCTTCTTTTCAGCGCGTGCCTGACGGCGCTTCTGGAGGTATTCCCCCTTCTTATCATCAGACATTCGTGCATAACATCCTTGTTTGCCCTGCGGCTGCCATTTTATATCGTGCAGATTCTCATCCGCGTGATTTTTATTCCCGGTTGGAGTCCTTTTTTGTAAGGTCCCCAAACTGGGAACGGGAACGATTTGCTGATCGTGAATCACTATTTTCCATCTGACTGAGGTGTGCACAAAATCAGTATAATATGAATCAGATTGGTAATGAAGCTTAAGTGTTCAATGTGTGCATTGAAATAACAAGCTTTTTTGGGCTGGCTTCAGTTTTACACTGAAAAAAGTGAAGCAGTAGTACACTGAAAATATGAAACATGAATCAGGTAGTACACTAAAAATATCAAATGTGAAGCAGCAGTACACTGAAAAAAATTAAGCAGCAGAGATGAAAGACTTGGGGCACGACGGCTGCGTGTTTGAAGGCGGCGCGTCCCCTGACTGTGCGAGCGGGGATGTGAACTGACGCCAGCCAGTCGGTGTAGGCGGCATCCCCGACGGCCGGCCAGGAGGTGTATCAGGAGGCGGCGTCCCCGCCGGCCACCCAGGCGATGTAGAAGGAGGCGTTGTCCCCGACGGCCGGCCAGGAGGTGTATTAGGAGGCGGCGTCCCGCCGGCCACCCAGGCGGTGTAGGAGGAGGCACCGTCCACGACGGCCGACGGCCGAGGCGGTCGAGGCGAAGCGATGTCCTTCAAGGTGCGGCGGTTCGGTGTGATGGGGGCGACATAGGGAAGGTGCTGTTGGGTAACGGAGCATGAATTTCAAAAAATTTCCTACGCTCACGCAAGATCTATCCATGGAGATGCATCGCTACGAGAGGGGAGAGTGTGTCTACGTACCCTCGTAGACCGTTAGCGGAAGCGTCTCACAACGCGGTTGATGTAGTCGAACAATCCTTCGAGCTCCACCAATCGAGTACCGAACGTACGGCACCTCCGAGTTCTACACACGTGCAGCTCGGTGACGTTCCTCGCCTTCTTGATCCAGCAAGATGTCGAGGTAGTAGATGAGTTCCGTCAGCACGACGGCGTGGCGACGGTGATGGTGAAGTGATTCCGGCAGGGCTTCGCCTAAGCTCTCCGAAAATATGACCGAGGTGGAAAACGGAGATCGGGGCACCGCACACGGCTATGGGACAATTGTGTGTCCAAGGGGTGCCCCTCCTCCGTATATAAAGGAGGGAGGAGGAGGAGGCCGGCCAGCCCCTAGGGGCGCACCAAGGAGGGGACTCCTACTAGGAATCCTACTCCTAGTAGGAGTCCACCAAGAGGGGAAGGAAGAGGGGAAGAGGGAGAAGGAAAGAGGGGTGTTGCGCCCCCCAACCCCTTGTCCAATTCGGACCAGCAAGGGGAGGGGCGCAGCAGCCCCTGTGGCCTGCTTCTCTCTTTCCCGTATGGCCCAATAAGGCCCATAACTTCCCCGGGGGGTTCCGGAACCCCTCCGGCACTCCGGAAAATACTCGGATCACTTGGAACCTTTCCGATATCCGAATACAACCTTCCAATATATCGATCTTTACTTCTCGGACATTCCGAGACTCCTCGTCATGTCCGTGATCTCATCCGGGACTCCGAACTACCTTCGGTCACTCATCACATAACTCATATAATACTATATCGTCATCGAACCTTAAGTGTGCGGACCCTACGGGTTCGGGAATGATGTAGACATGACCGAGACGACTCTCCGGTCAATAACCAACAGCAGAACCTGGATGCTCATATTGGTTCCTACATATTCCACGAAGATCTTTATCGGTGAACCTCATATGTCAACATACGTTGTTCCCTTTGTCCGGCGGTATGTTACTTGCCCGAGATTCGATCGTCGGTATCCAATACCTAGTTCAATCTCGTTACCGGCAAGTCTCTTTACTCGTTCCGTAATACATCATCTTGCAACTAACTCTTTAGTCACGGTGCTTGCAAGACTTCTGTGATGCTGTATTACCGAGAGGGCCTAGAGATACCTCTCCGATAGTCGGAGTGACACATCCCAATCTCGATCCATGCCAACTCAACAAACACTTTCGGAGATACCTGTAGTGCACCTTTATAATCACCCAGTTACGTTGTGACGTTTGATGCACCCTAAGTATTCCTACGGTATCCGGGAGTTGCATGATCTCATGGTCAGAGGAACCTGTATTTGACATAGTGAAAGCAATAGTAATAAACTGAACGATCATATGCCATGCTAACGGTTGGGTCATGTCCATCACATCATTCTCCTAATGACGTGATCCCGTTATCAAATGACATCTCATGTCCATGGTCAGGAAACCTTGACCATCTTTTGATCGACGAGCTAGTCAAGTAGAGGCTTACTAGGGACTCATTATTTGTTCATTATCCACACATGTATTTAGTTTCCGGTCAATACAATTCTAGCATGAACAATAAACTATTATCATGAACGGGGAAATATGATAATAATAAACACTTTATTAATTGCCTCTAGGGCATATTTTCAACAGTCTCCCACTTGCACTAGAGTCAATTACATTGTAATGAATCTAACACCCATCGCATTCTGGTGCTGATCATGTTTTGCTCGTGGAAGAGGTTTAGTCAACGGGTCTGCCACATTCAGATCCGTGTGTACTTTGCAAATCTCTATGTCTCCATCCTTAATCAAATTCCGAATGGAGTTGAAGCGACGCTTTATATGCTTGGTTCTCTTGTGAAACCTGGGCTCCTTTGCGATAGCAATTGCTCCAGTGTTGTCACATAAGATAGTCATTGGACCCGATGCACTAGGTATGACACCTAGATCGGATATGAACTCCTTCATCCAGACTCCTTCGTGTGCTGCTTCGGAAGCAGCTATGTATTCCGCTTCACATGTAGATCCCGCCGCGACGCTCTGCTTGGAACTGCACCAACTGACTGCTCCACCATTAAGAATAAATACGTATCCAGATTGTGACTTAGAGTCATCTGGATCTGTGTCAAAACTAGCATCGACGTAACCCTTTACGACGAGCTCTTTGTCACCTCCATAAACGAGAAACATGTCCTTGGTCCTTTTCAAGTACTTTAGGATATTCTTGACCGCTGTCCAGTGATCTACTCCTGGATCACTTTGGTACATTCCCACCAAGCTAATAGCCAGGCATACATCAGGTCTGGTACACAACATGGCATACATAATAGAGCCTATGGCTGAGGCATAGGGGATGACACTCATCTTCTCTTTATCTTCTGTCGTGGTCGGGCTTTGAGTCTTACTCAATCTCATACCTTGCACTACAGGCAAGAACCCTTTCTTTGACTGATCCATTTTGAACTTCTTCAAAATCTTGTCAAGGCATGTGCTTTGTGAAAGTCCAATGAGGCGTCTTGATCTATCTCTATAGATCTTGATGCCTAATATGTAAGCAGCTTCTCCGAGATCCTTCATTGAAAAACTTTTGTTCAAATAACCCTTTATGCTTTCCAGAAATTCTATGTCATTTCCCATCAATAATATGTCATCCACATATAATATGAGAAATGCCACAGAGCTCCCACTCACTTTCTTGTAAATACAAGCTTCTCCATAAGTTTGTATAAACCCAAACGCTTTGATCACTTCATCAAAACGAGTATTCCAGCTCCGAGATGCTTGCACCAGTCCATAGATGGATCGCTGGAGCTTGCATACTTTGTTAGCACCTTTAGGATCGACAAAACCTTCCGGCTGCATCATATACAATTCTTCCTTAAGGAATGCCGTTTTGACGTCCATTTGCCAGATTTCATAATCATAAAATGCGGCAATTGCCAACATAATTCTGACAGACTTTAGCATCGCTACGGGTGAGAAAGTCTCATCGTAGTCAACTCCTTGAACTTGTCGATAACCTTTAGCAACAAGTCGTGCTTTATAGACGGTGACATTACCATCAGCGTCCGTCTTCTTCTTAAAGATCCATTTATTTTCAATAGCTCGCCGTTCATCGGGCAAGTCTACCAAAGTCCACACTTTGTTCTCATACATGGATCCAATCTCGGATTTCATGGCCTCAAGCCATTTGTCGGAATCCGGGCCTGCCATCGCTTCTTCATAGTTCGAAGGTTGACCGTTGTCTAACAACATAACCTCCAAGACTGGATTTCCGTACCACTCTGGTGCGGAACGTGTCCTGGTTGACCTTCGAAGTTCTGTAGCAACTTGATCCGAAGCCTCATGATCATCATCATCAACTTCTTCTCTGGTCTGTGTTGGTGTCACAGAAATTTCTTTCTGTGGCGTACTACTATCCAGAGGAGGTACAATTACCTCATCAAGTTCTACTTTCCTCCCACTCACTTCTTTCGAGAGAAACTCCTTCTCTAGAAAGGATCCATTCTTAGCAATGAATACTTTGCCTTCGGATCTGTGGTAGAAGGTGTACCCAACGGTCTCCTTTAGGTATCCTATGAAGACACACTTATCCTCTTTGGGTTCGAGCTTATCTGGCTGAAGCCTTTTGACATAAGCATCGCATCCCCAAACTTTTAGAAACGACAGCTTAGGATTCTTACCAAACCACAGTTCATACGGTGTTGTCTCAACGGATTTAGACGGTGCCCTGTTTAAAGTGAATGCAGCTGTCTCTAATGCATAACCCCAAAATGATAGTGGCAAATCGGTAAGAGACATCATAGAACGCACCATATCTAATAGAGTACGATTACGACGTTCGGACACACCATTACGCTGTGGTGTTCCAGGTGGCGTGAGCTGTGAAACAATTCCACATTGTCTTAAGTGATTGCCAAACTCGTAACTCAAATATTCTCCTCCACGATCAGATCGTAAGAACTTTATTTTCTTGTTACAATGGTTCTCTACTTCACTCTGAAATTCTTTGAACTTTTCAAATGTTTCAGACTTATGCTTCATTAAGTAGACATAGCCATATCTACTCAAATCATCTGTGAACGTGAGAATATAACGATATCCACCGCGCGCCTCAACACTCATCGGACCGCATACATCGGTATGTATTATTTCCAACAAGTCTGTTGCTCGCTCCATTGTTCCGGAGAACGGAGTCTTAGTCATCTTGCCCATGAGGCATGGTTCGCACGTCTCAAATGATTCATAATCAAGTGATTCCAAAAGTCCATCTGCATGGAGTTTCTTCATGCATTTTACACCAATATGACCTAAGCAGCAGTGCCACAAATATGTGGTACTATCATTATCAATTTTGCGTCTTTTGGCATCAATATTATGGATGTGTGTATCACCACGATCGAGATTCAACAAGAATAAACCATTTACAAGCGGTGCATGACCATAAAAGATATTATTCATCAAAATAGAACAACCTTTATTCTCTGATTTAAATGAATAACCGTCTCGCAATAAACAAGATCCAGATATAATGTTCATGCTCAACGCAGGCACCAAATAACAATTATTTAGGTTTATAACTAATCCCGAAGGTAGATGTAGAGGTAGCGTGCCGACGGCGATAGCTTCAACTCTTGAACCGTTCCCGACGCGCATCGTCACCTCGTCCTTAGCCAATCTTTGTTTATTCCGTAGCTCCTGTTTCGAGTTACAAATATGAGCAACCGAACCAGTATCAAATACCCAGGTGCTACTACGAGCATTGGTAAGGTACACATCAATAACATGTATATCAAATATACCTTTGTTGATGTTGCCAGCCTTCTTATCTGCCAAGTACTTGGGGCAGTTCCGCTTCCAGTGACCAGTCCCCTTGCAGTAGAAACACTCAGTCTCGGGTTTGGGTCCAGACTTGGGTTTCTTCCCGGGAGCAGCAACTGATTTGCCGTTCTTCTTGAAGTTCCCCTTCTTTCCCTTGCCCTTCTTGAAACTGGTGCCCTTCTTGAACATCAACACTTGATGCTCTTTCTTGACTTCAACCTCCGCAGCTTTAAGCATAGCGAAGAGCTCGGAAATCGTCTTGTTCATTCCTTGCGTATTATAGTTCATCACGAAGCCCTTATAGCTTGGTGGCAATGATTGGAGAATTCTGTCAATAACCGAATCATCTGGAAGATTAACTCCCAACTGAGTCAAGCGGTTATGCAACCCAGACATCTTGAGTATATGCTCACTGACAGAACTATTCTCCTCCATCTTACAGCTAAAGAACTTATCGGAGACCTCATATCTCTCGTTTCGGGCATTGGCTTGAAAAACTAGTTTCAGCTCTTGGAACATCTCATATGCTCCGTGGTGCTCAAAACGTCTTTGGAGACCCGGTTCTAAGCCGTAAAGTATGGCACACTGAACTATCGAGTAGTTATCTTTCCTCGACTGCCAGACGTTCATAACATCTGCTGTCGAGCCTGCAGGGGGCGTGGCACCCAGCGGTGCATCAAGGACATAAGCCTTCTGTGCAGCAATGAGGATGATCCTCAGATTACAGACCCAGTCCGCATAGTTGCTTCCATCATCTTTCAACTTAGCTTTCTCTAGGAACGCATTAAAATTCAGTGGAACTACAGCGCGGGCCATTGATCTACAACATACAATTGCAAAGATTATTTAGACTATGTTCATGATAATTGAAGTTCAATTAATCAAATTACTTAAGAGCTCCCACTTAGATTAACATCCCTCAAGTTGTCTAAGTGTAACATGATCCACATCAACTAAGCCACGTCCGATCATCACGTGAGGTGGATTAGTTATCAATGGTGAACATCTTTCATGTTGATCATATCTACTATATGACTCATGTTCGACCTTTCGGTCTCTTGTGTTCCGAGGCCATATCTGTATATGCTAGGCTCGTCAAGTTTAACCCAAGTATTCCGCGTGTGTAAAAACTGGCTTACACCCGTTGTATGCGAACGAAAGAATCCATCACACCCGATCATCACGTGGTGCTTAGAAGCGTCGAACCTTCGCAACGGTGCATACTAGGGGAGAACACTTATCTTGAAATTTAGTGAAGGGATCATCTTATAATGCTACCGTCGTCCTAAGCAAAATAAGATGCATAAAAGGATTAACATCACACGCAATTCAATATATATATGTGACATGATATGGCCATCATCGTCTTGTGCTTTTGATCTCCATCAGCCAAGCACCGTCATGATCTCCATCGTAGCGTCGTGACACCTTGATCTCCATCGCAGCGTCGTGGTCGTCTCGCCGGCTGTTGCTACTACTACTACTGCTAACTCATAGCGGTAAAGAAAAGCAATTACATAGCGTTGGCATTGCATACAATAAAGAGACAACCATAAGGCTCCTGCCGGTTGCCTGATAACTTACAAAACATGATCATCTCATACAACAACTTATATCACATCATGTCTTGACCATATCACATCACCAGCATACCCTGCAAAAACAAGTTAGACGTCCTCTACTTTGTTGTTCAAGTTTTACGTGGCTGCTACGGGTTTGCAAGAACCGTTCTTACCTACGCAAAACCACAACATGGTGTAGTGATTGCTTTTTGATCTTCTAAAAGAACCCTCTTCATTGAAACCGATTCAACTAAAGTGAGAGAGACAGGCACCCGCCAGTCACCTTTATGCAACGAGTGCACGTAGCGGTGAAACCTGTCTCGCGTAAACATACGCGTAATGTCGGTCCGGGCCGCTTCATCTCACAATACCGCCGAATCAAGTATCAACTAGTAACGGCAAGCAATATGTATACACCCACGCCCACAACTCGTTTGTGTTCTACTCGTGCAAATCACATCTACGCATAGACCTGGCTCGGATGCCACTGTTGGGGAATGGAGCATGAATTTCAAAAAATTTCCTACGCTCACGCAAGATCTATCCATGGAGATGCATCGCTACGAGAGGGGAGAGTGTGTCTACGTACCCTCGTAGACCGTTAGCGGAAGCGTCTCACAACGCGGTTGATGTAGTCGAACAATCCTTCGAGCTCCACCGATCGAGTACCGAACGTACGGCACCTCCGAGTTCTACACACGTGCAGCTCGGTGACGTTCCTCGCCTTCTTGATCCAGCAAGATGTCGAGGTAGTAGATGAGTTCCGTCAGCACGACGGCGTGGCGACGGTGATGGTGAAGTGATTCCGGCAGGGCTTCGCCTAAGCTCTCCGAAAATATGACCGAGGTGGAAAACGGAGATCGGGGCACCGCACACGGCTATGGGACAATTGTGTGTCCAAGGGGTGCCCCTCCTCCGTATATAAAGGAGGGAGGAGGAGGAGGCCGGCCAGCCCCTAGGGGCGCACCAAGGAGGGGACTCCTACTAGGAATCCTACTCCTAGTAGGAGTCCACCAAGAGGGGAAGGAAGAGGGGAAGAGGGAGAAGGAAAGAGGGGTGTTGCGCCCCCCAACCCCTTGTCCAATTCGGACCAGCAAGGGGAGGGGCACAGCAGCCCCTGTGGCCTGCTTCTCTCTTTCCCGTATGGCCCAATAAGGCCCATAACTTCCCCGGGGGGTTCCGGAACCCCTCCGGCACTCCGGAAAATACTCGGATCACTTGGAACCTTTCCGATATCCGAATACAACCTTCCAATATATCGATCTTTACTTCTCGGACATTCCGAGACTCCTCGTCATGTCCGTGATCTCATCCGGGACTCCGAACTACCTTCGGTCACTCATCACATAACTCATATAATACTATATCGTCATCGAACCTTAAGTGTGCGGACCCTACGGGTTCGGGAATGATGTAGACATGACCGAGACGACTCTTTGGTCAATAACCAACAGCGGAACCTGGATGCTCATATTGGTTCCTACATATTCCACGAAGATCTTTATCGGTGAACCTCATATGTCAACATACGTTGTTCCCTTTGTCCGGCGGTATGTTACTTGCCCGAGATTCGATCGTCGGTATCCAATACCTAGTTCAATCTCGTTACCGGCAAGTCTCTTTACTCGTTCCGTAATACATCATCTTGCAACTAACTCTTTAGTCACGGTGCTTGCAAGACTTCTGTGATGCTGTATTACCGAGAGGGCCCAGAGATACCTCTCCGATAGTCGGAGTGACAAATCCCAATCTCGATCCATGCCAACTCAACAAACACTTTCGGAGATACCTATAGTGCACCTTTATAATCACCCAGTTACGTTGTGACGTTTGATGCACCCTAAGTATTCCTACGGTATCTGGGAGTTGCATGATCTCATGGTCAGAGGAACCTGTATTTGACATAGTGAAAGCAATAGCAATAAATTGAACGATCATATGCCATGCTAACAGTTGGGTCATGTCCATCACATCATTCTCCTAATGATGTGATCCCGTTATCAAATAACATCTCATGTCCATGGTCAGGAAACCTTGACCATCTTTTGATCGACGAGCTAGTCAAGTAGAGGCTTACTAGGGACTCATTATTTGTTCATTATCCACACATGTATTTAGTTTCCGGTCAATACAATTCTAGCATGAACAATAAACTATTATCATGAACGGGGAAATATGATAATAATAAACACTTTATTAATTGCCTCTAGGGCATATTTCCAACAGGTGCTGCGGCTCGGTGTGATGGGGAGCGACGGCGTTAAGGTGCGGCGGGCGGAGGCGATGGGGCGGAGCGAGGCGGAGTCCCTGACGGTGCGTGCGTGCGGCAGTTAGTTTCCTATCGTGTGCGGGAGCTACTTTTCTTTCGTGGGAAAGGAATCAGGAGATAGATTTGTTTAATGCTAAACGTGTTTAGTTGCTCACCATTAGGACAATAAAGACTGTTGGATTAACGCTAATGGATGGTCAAGATTTGTTGGATCTGCCCTACTGGGTCTTTTTATATTGGTATAGATATAGATATAGATGGAACGAAGGAAGTATTTTGAACCTTGATCTTACTTAACGTTTGTGTATGATTTACCAATGTGGTTTACTTATACTATCATACATTTATATGCATGCATATTTTGAGGTGCAGATGATTTGTGCTTTCTCATGCTAAAATCTTTTCTGACTAGAGAATCATGCAAATATAGGGTAGCAATTGGACTGAGTTAAGTTTGACAAATCTTGCTAATTGAGTATTTACCTTTGAAGTCTCGATGATTGACCTGGCACATGTTCATACATGCAAAATTATTCCATAATTTAGCCTCCACCGTGTACCAATTTAAAAGAATTTGCATTACGCGCCAGCTGCACTCAGCTTTAATTGTTCAGAATGCATGATTATGATCTCTAGGCTCCCTGATTGGTCACTCCTAATCCTTATTGCTAGTCTACGCGTGTACTAAGTGGGAATGTCTCTTGTGCCTCCATTTACCTAAACCCAATTATTCCAAAGAGTCCATCATAACTTCCTATACATGGCCGAAAAATCATTCAAAGTAAATTGTCACCATGGCGCCCATTTTTGTTGCCAAAGTTTTAAAGGTTTGGGAAGTACGGGTTTCTACCATCTCTGTAATGGTTGTTATGCAATTTAAATAAACTAAAAAATGAGAGCTCCAAATAAAGCTTCAAAGCTACAAAGCCCAAAGGCTAAAAAATAAGTTCGATGTTCTGAGACCATTACAAAGAGGGTCATGAAACTATTCTTCTGACTCATTAAACACCCAAAACAACTTTCAAAACCCCGTCATCACAAGTGTGCCATTTTCACAAAATTAAGCGCATGACAATCCTTGCCCCCCTCTGCGAAAGGCTTGCCTTTTATTTTTATGTTGAGTCAATTCACAATCTCTCAAGCACCAACTCGGTAAGAACCTAGTGATCATTCTTAGTGTAACATGCAATTTGTAGTAGTTAAAGAGGAGTACAGTGGGTATGTACCACTTTTAAATGTTGCACCTAGTCACCATCTCGATAACGTTGATGTCTATGCACTGCTTTATGTTTGCAAGTGTAGTCTCGTAAGATTTGCGAGATACTCAATTATCATTCTTTCCACAACTTACATCAATCCATTTATTCCCCATGATTCCTAGTTGGTTAAAATTTTATCCTGAGATAAGAATGATTGAAAACCTCTTGCACTATTCCTGCATATCCTAATTGTTATTCCTAGGGCTCGTTGCTAGATTTATATACATGGGTTAAGCAAGTGTTCATAAAAGTTTTCTTTTATTGCTCGCTTTGTCAAGTGAATTGCTTGAGAACAAGCAATAAGCTAAGCTTGGGGGGGAGTTGATACGTCTCAAGCGTATCTCCTATGTTGTAATGTTACTGTTGCTCTCTTTAAGTTACTTACTAGGCAATTGCTGGGTATTTTGCTGTTGTGAAACTGCTTTGTTACGTAAACCACTCCATTCACCATATTGTCATTGCTACTAATAATTCTTGCAAGCAAGTACTTGTCTCATGTATGGCTGAATCGATAACTGGATTATTAAACCTTATAAAAATTCGTTGGTTCCCCTTGTGTCGAATCAATAAATTTGGGTTGTATTACTTCCCTCGAAGACTGTTGCGACCCCCCACACTTGTGGGTCATTACTAACATTTGTTTGTCCATGCAATTTATCTCTCATTTTAATCTGCCTATTGTGGCATTAATAAGAATGATAGACTACTTGTATCAACCAGAATTTTTTTTTTCCGGGAGCCCATTCACAAGGAACCCCAAAGTTAATTGTGTTTGGCTTCACTACAAAAAAAAGACACATCCGTGACATTATGTCCCGAACGAAAACTTTTTTTGTCATGCTTGTGACACTTCTATGACAATAATTGTGACAAAAACACATATCATCATAGATGTGGTGCGATCCTACTTCTATGACAACAAATTATGACAGAAAATGGGCTTTTCGTCCTGGGCGGGCCGGAGACGCACCCGCATGACATTCTTTGGGGAGTCCATGACGTAAAAAATCGTGGTAGAAGTGAGGCCGAGGAAATTTTTGGGGAATTCCCGGTTACGGTGGGTGGTCGGGGCCGAGCGATGTAGTGTGGTTTGCGCGTTTCTCTTGTACGCGCGCGTGTGTGCGAGGCGTTCGCTAACTGAACCCGAGTGAGGTGTTCGCTTACTGAACCCGAGCGATCGCACTAGCTACGTACTGAAGCCGATCGATCCCTTTGCTGCTAACTGAACCCAAGCGATTTCTTTGCTGCTAACTGAACCCGAGCGATTCCTTCGCTGCTAACTGAAGCCGGTCGAGCCCCCGTATGTGCGAGACGTAGCCGGTTGGGTTGCCTCTCGATGAACAGTGCTCGTTGCTGCCGCGCGCGCGATACATAGAACGAGTCGAGACGCATCGATCGAGCCCCTTGCGCGAGACGTGGTGAGTTGACCTAGCCGGTCGGTTGGCTGTGGATGAACCGTTCCCGTTCCTATCGCCCGCTCGTACGCCCCACCCCAGCCGGTGGGTTGGCTATGGATGAACAGTACCCTGGCCGTGTGAAGGTGGTTGGCGCTGGATGAACAGGACCATGAGGAGGCCAGACGGTTGGGGGTGGATGAACAGGACCCCGTGGAGGCTGGATGAACAGTAGCCGATGGAGGCTGGAGGAAGTCAACAGTGGATGAACAGTAGCTGGTGGAGGCTGGAGGGTGTCGACCGTGGATGAACAGTAGCCCGTTGAGTCCCGTTTTGCGGTACACCACACCCCTCCCGATGAACAGGACCCCCGTTTCGAACGTAGGCAGTTGGGGAGAAGTCCGTTTCCTCCGTTTTGCGGTACGCCATGATACGTCTCCAACGTATCTATAATTTTTGATTGTTCCACGTTGTTATATTATCAATCTTGGATGTTTTTATATACATTTACAGCAATTATATATCATTTTTTGGGACTAACCTATTAACTTAGTGCCCAGTGCCAGTTGCTGTTTTCTGCCTGTTCTTGGTTTTACAGAATATCAATACCAAACAAAGTCCAAATGCAATGAAACTTTTTGGAGATTTTTTTCTGGACAAGATAAACACTAGAAGCTTCGGGAGGAGGCCAAAAGACCCTGGAGGTGGCCACGAGCCACCAGGGCGCGCCTGGGGGCGCATGCGCGCCCTGGTGGCTCGTGGGCCCACCTCTGACTATTTTGACCTAATTCCACCACTATAAATTCCCAAAAATCGGGAAACCAACAGAGGAGTCCATGAAATACTTTTTCCGCCGCCGCAAGTTTTTGTTCTCGAGAGATCCCATCTGGAGGCCTTTTTCGGTACTCCGCCGGAGGGGGAATCGATCACGGAGGGGCTCTACATCAACATTGCTGCCCTTTCGATGATGCGTGAGTAGTTTACCACAGACCTTCGGGTCCATAGTTAGTAGCTAGATGGCTTCTTCTCTCTTTTTGATCTTCAATACAATGTTCTCCTCGATGTTCTTGGAGTTCTATCCGATGTAATCACTTTTTGCGGTGTGTTTGTTGGGATCCGATGAATTGTGAGTTTATGACCAGATTATCCATGAATATTATTTGAGTCTTCTCTGATCTCTTTTATGCATGATTATTATAGCTTCATATTTCTTCTTCGATCTATTGATTTGGTTTGGCCAACTAGATTGATTTATCTTGCCATGGGAAGAGGTGCTTTGTAATGGGTTCGATCTTGCGGTGCTCAATCCCAGTGACAGAAAGGGACATGCCACGTATGTATCATTTCTATTAAGGGTAAAAAGATGGGGTTTATTCATGCGTGAGTTTACTTTGTCTACATCATGTCATCTTGCTTAAGGCGTTACTCCGTTCTTATGGACTTAATACACTAGATGCATGCTGGATAGCGGTCGATGTGTGGAGTAATAGTAGTAGATGCAGGCAGGAGTCGGTCTACTTGTCTCGGACGTGATGCCTATAAACATGATCATTGCCTTGGATATCGTCATGATTATTTGCTTTTCTATCAATTGCCCAACAGTAATTTGTCTACCCACCGCATGCTACTTTCTTGAGAGAAGCCTCTAGTGAAAACTATGGCCCCCGGGTCTATCTAAATCATATATTAAAAACCCTAAAAATACCTTGCTGCACTTTTTCTTTATTTATTTTATTTTGTATTTTGGTTTAATCAATCTATCTATCACCATACAATTTAATCTTGTAATTGACCGCCGAGGGATTGACAACCCCTCGTTTGCGTTGGGTACAAGGATTTGTTGTTTGTGTGCAGGTACTGCTAACGAGGTGTTGCGTGGTTCTCCTACTGGATTGATAACCTTGGTTTCATAACTGAGGGAAATACTTACCTCTACTGTGCTGCATCATCCCTTCCTCTTCGGGGAAAATACCAACGCAAGCTACAAGTAGCAGAAAGAATTTCTGGCGCCGTTGCCGGGGAGACATCATCAACATCTATCATGTACCTTTGCATAAACTTTCATCTCCTTGCATTTATTTTATTTGCCTCTCGTTTTCATCTCCCCCACTTCTAAAAAGTTTTTACAAAAATACAAAAATATTTTCCGTTTGCCTTTTTGCTCGTTTGCTATCTTTGCTTGTGTGCCATGTGCCTTCTATTTGCTTGCATCTTCGCTTGCTAGAAATCTATTGATATGGATCCTCATCCACTAGCTAATCTTTTCAAAAGATCCAATTATGATGAACCAATTGCTAGTGAGTTGAGTGCAATTGATTATCTTTATGAAGTTTTGCTTGAAAATCATGAACCGGAAAATTGTGATGAAGTGTTGAAAAAAGAAATTTATAAAGTGATTCATGATAGCTCCTTCAATGAAAATCATGATTGCAATAGTGTTATTATAAATTCTATTAATGTCAATTGTGCTAATAATATGCAAAACTACGAGCTTGGGGATGATAATTTTGTTATATCCACTACTTATTGCAATGATCATGATTGGGGTGATAATGCTTCTTATGACCTTGAAAATTTATTTAAACCTCATGATGAATATGCTATTGATAATAATGTTTGCAATAATATTGAAAGTGGGTTTGGAAGAGTGTCAACTCTAGGTAAAAATAATCCCACATATTTGGAGAGTGTTCAATCTTATGAAATATTTGATAAAAGTGGGTTTGGAGAGGTCATGACTTTAGTTGATGTTAATCCCACTATTTTGGAAGACTATGAGAATTTTATGCATGTGGATCATGGAGAGAAAATTTTATATGATAGCTATATTGTTGAATTTGATTATGATCCTACATATAATTATTATGAGAGAGGAAAATATGGTTGTAGAAATTTTCATGTTACTAAATTACCTCTCGTTATGTTGAGATTGTCAATGTTTTATTCCTCTCCTTTGCATATGCTAGATATTTCTTGTCTTGATAATTTGTTTGCATATAAAATGCCTATGCATAGGAAGTATGTTAGACTTAAATGTGTTTGTCACATGTATTATGATGCTCTCTTTGTGCTTCAATTCTTATCTTTCATGTGAGCATCATTGAAATCTCAAAGCCTATCTTAATGGCTATAAAGAAAGAGCTTCTTGGGAGGCAACCCAATGAATGAAATAAATTTTTACTTTTTGTTTCTGTTATTGTGTGTTTTCACAATTATGCTATTGTTATGATTGTGCTTTTTATGTTTTAATTAGTGTTTGTGCCAAGTAAAGCCTTTAGGATGATTTGGAAGATAGTATAATTGATGTTGTTTGGAAAACAGAAAGTTTTGCGTCCAGTGCTGGAATTTTGGTTCTGTACTGGAGCGTCAGAAAAATCTGAATTTTTTACACAGTATTGGTATATGAATTCATGCTGTCCTAATTTTCAGAATTTTTGGAGTTACAGAAGTATGGCTTATAAATAGATTGCTACAGACTGTTCTGTTTTTGACAGATTTTGTTTTTGATGCATTGCTTGCTTGTTTTGATGAATCTATGGATTGTATGGGGGGGTATAAGCCATGGTGAAGTTAGAGTACAGTAGGTATAATGCAAAAATAATATATGAATGGGTTTGCAACAGTACTTAAAGTAGTGATTTATCTTGTTATACTAACGGATCTCACGAAGGTTTTGCTGAGTTTTGTGTGATTGAAGTTTTCAAGTTTTGGGTGAGATCACGATGGATGAAGGAATAAGAAGTGGCAAGAGCCTAAGCTTGGGGATGCCCGAGGCACCCCAAGGTAATATTCAAGGAAGACTCAAGCGTCTAAGCTTGGGGATGCCCCGGAAGGCATCCCCTCTTTCTTCTACCAACCATCGGTAATTTTACTTGGAGCTATATTTTTATTCGTCACATGATATGTGTTTTACTTGGTGCGTCTTGTATTATATGAGTCTTTGCTTTGTTTGCTTTTTAGTTTGTCACAATCATCCTTGCTGAACACACCTATTTTGAGAGAGCCACACGTTCATCATAATTTGTTAGAATACTCTATGTGCTTCACTTAAATTTTTTGAGCTAGACAGTTGCTCTAGTGCTTCACTTAAATCTTTTTAAACACGGTGGTGGCTAAATTTTGAAGAAATGAATTCTCATGCTTCACTTATATTATTTTGAGAATTGATAAGACTAAAATTTTGAAGAAATGAATTCTCATGCTTCACTTATATTATTTTGAGAATTGATAGGATTAAAATTTTGAAGAAATATATGCACTCTCATGCTTCACTTAAATCTTTTTGAGAGTTGATGATAGTAACGGTAATTTGCACAAGATATGAATTTGGTCCCAAAGTGATGAATATTCAAGAGGGATATAATAAAAACTTTCATATAGATCATTGGATATGATAAGTGTGATTCCTTGCAATAGTTTTGCGATATGGAGATGATAATATGTGAGTCATGATAGTGAGTAATTGTGATTTAGTAAGAATATTAGTGTTAAGGTTTGTGATTCCCTATGCATGCACGTTAAGTCAATAGTTATGCAACGAAATTATATCCTACTT
This sequence comes from Elymus sibiricus, assembly GCA_039707655.1. NCBI lineage: Eukaryota > Viridiplantae > Streptophyta > Magnoliopsida > Poales > Poaceae > Elymus > Elymus sibiricus. The sequence goes on along the minus strand of CM077666.1, from coordinate 126,461,356 downwards.
ATGGTGCATTATTCGGTGTTAGTTATGTTCAATGCATGTTTATGGCCGTTTTCGCTTTTTGGTTGGTTGCTTCTCAATCTATTTGCTAGCCTTCATTTGTACTAAGCGGAAATACTGCTTGTGCATCCAAACTCTTTAAACCCAAGTTGTGCCAAATGAGTCCACCATATCTACCTATATGCGGTATTGCCATGTCGTTCCAAGTAAATTTGCGTGTGCCAACTCTAATTTTCAAAATAATTCTTCCGTTTTGTGTGCCCGTACCACTCATGAAGCGGCAAGGGGTGGCCATTATTTTCCATGCTAGGTGTGTTATTCTCACAATGAGTGTTTATTCACTTGTCATTGCACGAGAGAGTGGCTGGTAATAGGGATGCCCAGTCCCACAATGAAATAAAAAATAATAACAACAAAATTCCTTGGAAAGTGTTGGTTTGGAGGGCACCCGTGGATACGGCTCGCCATGGATTGTGAAAGAATGGTGGAAAGGAAATAAACTTTACTTTCTGTTTGGGAACCGCCTATGATGTGTCTAGCATGGAAAATATTGGGAATTCTCGGTCTTTTTCATTGATAGGAAAAGCATGCCTCTCAAATTTTTTTATCGCTTTAATTTCAGCCTTGAGCTCTGGCACATTAGCAAATCTCTGCTTCCCTCTGTGAAGGGCCTATCTATTTACTTTTATGCAATTTTTATTTTTATTTTTATTTTTATTTTTATTTGAGTCTCCATCTTTTCTTACAAAGCACCAAATAGAGAGCACTATTGTCATACTTGTGCATTGGATGTAGCTAATATTTGAGTGTGTTTCATGAATGGATCAATGATTGAGCATAATGGGCTAGGGATAACTTTCTTTAGCGTTGATATTTTGAAAGACATGGTTGCTTGTTAGCATGCTTGAGTATTTATATCTTCATGTCAAATTATAGACTATTGCTTTGAATCATTCAAGTCCAATGTCCATGCTATAAAAGAAAAGAATGTATGATGAATTTGATAGGCATCATTCCACATCAAAAATTCTGTTTTTATCATTTACCTACTCGAGGACGAGCAGGAATTAAGCTTGGGGATGTTGATACGTTTCCAACGTATCTATAATTTTTGATTGTTCCATGCTGTTATATTATCAATCTTGGATGTTTTTATATACATTTACAGCAATTATACATCATTTTTTGGGACTAACCTATTAACTTAGTGCCCGGTGCCAATTGTTGTTTTCTGCCTGTTTTTGGTTTTACAGAATATCAATACCAAACGAAGTCCAAATGCAACGCAACTTTTTGGAGATTTTTTTCTGGACAAGATAAACACTAGAAGCTTCGGGAGGAGGCCAGAAGACCCTGGAGGTGGCCACGAGCCACGAGGGCGCGCCTGCCCCCCCCCCCCCCCCAGGCGCGCCCTGGTGCCTCATGGGCCCACCTCTGACTATTTTGACCTAATTCCACCACTATAAATTCCCAAAAATCATGAAACCAATAGAGGAGTCCACGAAATACTTTTTCCGCCGCCGCAAGTTTCTGTTCTCGAGAGATCCCATCTAGAGGCCTTTTCCGGTACTCCGCCGGAGGGGGAATCGATCACGGAGGGGCTCTACATCAACCTTGCTACCCTTCCGATGATGCGTGAGTAGTTTACCACAGACCTTCGAGTCCATAGTTAGTAGCTAGATGGCTTCTTCTCTCTTTTTGATCTTCAATACAATGTTCTCCTCGATGTTCTTGGAGTTCTATCCGATGTAATCACTTTTTGCGGTGTGTTTGTTGGGATCCGATGAATTGTGAGTTTATGATCAGATTATCCATGAATATTATTTGAGTCTTCTCTGATCTCTTTTATGCATGATTATTATAGCTTCGTATTTCTTCTCCGATCTATTGATTTGGTTTGGCCAACTAGATTGATTTATCTTGCCATGGGAAGAGGTGCTTTGTAATGGGTTCGATCTTGCGGTGCTCAATCCCAGTGACAGAAAGGGACATGACACGTATGTATCGTTGCTATTAAGGGTAAAAAGATGGGGTTTATTCATGCGTGAGTTTACTTTGTCTACATCACGTCATCTTGCTTAAGGCGTTACTCTGTTCTTATGGACTTAATACACTAGATGCATGCTAGATAGCGGTCGATGTGTGGAGTAATAGTAGTAGATGCAGGCAGGAGTCGGTCTACTTGTCTCGGACGTGATGCCTATATACGTGATCATTGCCTTGGATATCGTCATGATTATTTGCTTTTCTATCAATTGCCCAACAGTAATTTGTCTACCCACCGTATGTTATTTTCTTGAGAGATGCCTCTAGTGAAAACTATGGCCCCGGGTCTATCTAAATCATATATTAAAAACCCTAAAATACCTTGCTGTACTTTTTCTTTATTTATTTTATTTTGTATTTTTGTTTAATCTATCTATCTATCACCATACAATTTAATCTTGCAATTGACCGCCGAGGGATTGACAACCCCTCGTTTGCGTTGGGTGCAAGGATTTGTTGTTTGTGTGCAGGTACTGCCAACGAGGTGTTGCGTGGTTCTCCTACTGGATTGATAACCTTGGTTTCATAACTGAGGGAAATACTTACCTCTACTGTGCTGCATCATCCCTTCCTCTTCGGGGAAAATACCAACGCAAGCTACAAGTAGCACGCCACACCCCTCCCGATCAACAGGACCCTGTTTCGATCGTAGGCGCTCGAACAGAAGTCCGTTTCCTCCGTTTTGCGGTACGCCAGACCCCCAGCCATTGAACATGACCCCGTTTCGACCATAGGCGCTCGAACAGAAGGCCGTTTCCTCCGTTTTGCGGTACACCAGACCCCGAGTCGATGAACAGGACCCCGTTTCGGCTATTCCGTCCAAGCCGGTTGGCTCCCGATGAACAGGACGCGTTCCGACCCAGTCGCTTGGCTCCCGACGCTGTTTCCTCCGTTCCGACCCAGCCGGTTGGCTGCCGATGAACATGAGGCCGTTGCTGCCGTCCGTTGCCTCTCTCCATGTACACGAGCCCTGGCCGTACGTATGCGCGAGTACGCGTTCGAGACCCCGCCCGTATATGTACGTCCGTGGCCGTATTTTTTGCTGTGTGGCTGTACGTACGTGTACACGATTTAGATGGGGCTGCCTGAACTGCTACGTCGGGGGCTCTACTACGACATGTGCCGCTCCTTACACGCCCACGGTTCATCGTTGCAGAGAGACCGATCGACCAGTATGTACGTACATGTTCGCGACCAGACAGACAACGCTACGTATGCTTCGACCGGGTGGGTCCCAGCTATCAGGGAGGATAAGGAGGCACTTCCTTGCATGTGAAGATATAGCTGCTGGGTCCCAGCTGTCAGGGGGGGGGGAGGAATCATTTTTTTTGCGCGTAATAAGGAGGCATTTCCTTGCGTGCGAAGATGTAGCTGGTGGGTCCAGCTGCCAGCCTCACCGCGTACAGTCCTCTTCCGATGGCTGTCGTTCATTGACCACGTTGACCACGCCGCGCCGAGAGCACCAAGGAGGTGGACGACGGCGAGTCCTGGAAGGGAACTACGCGAAGCCGGGGAAGACGTGGCAGTGGATGCCCATGCGGAGGGGAGTACGAGGGTTGACTGGTTCGGCTGCGGTGTGAGGCTGCCATCGCCGGAGAATAACAGGGGATGTGGGTGAGTAGAGGGAAGGCCTGGCCAGCGGTGGGAGTAGGGTGGGGCGGTGAGGCTTGCGCGTCCGCACAGCCGGCCATGGGAGGCAGGAGCAGGCGGTCCCGCTGGAGCTGGTTTGGGCAGCTGGAGCAAGAAGATCAAAGGTTGAAGAAGCAGCACGGCCGGTGGATTAACATCAAACGGTCGCTGCTACTAGAATCATTTGTTGACTAAGTTGACAAAGCCCTGTGTACGCGTCAACTTAGTAGGCCCACAAGTCAGCCTCCAAATATGGTGCGGCCTAGTTGTCATGGGGAGGAATCGTTTTTTCGCATAATAAGGAGGCACTTCCTTCCGTGCGAAGATATCGCTGGTGGGTCCCAGCTGTCAGGGGGAGGAATCATTTTTTTGCGTAATAAGGAGGCACTTGCTTGCGTGCGGCCATGGACCATGTGGGTCCCTACTATCAGCCTCTCCACGTACATCCCTCTTCCGATGGTTGTCGTTTGTTGACCACGCTAACCACGCCGCGCCGAGAGCACCAACGCGGTGGATGACGACGAGGCCCAGGAAGGGAACGACCTGGAGCCGGCGAAGCCACAACAGTGTATGCCCACGATGAGGGGAGTACGAGGGTTGACTGGTTCGGCTGCGGTGTGAGGCCTGTGTCGTCGGTGAATAACATGAGGTGTGGGTGAGTAGAGGGATGGCCTGGCCAGCGGTGGGAGTAGGAGGGGGCGGTGAGGCCTGCGCGGCAGCACAGCCGGCTATGGGAGGCAGGAGTAGGCGGTCCCGCCGGCGCTGGTTTGGGCGGCTGGAGCAAGAAGATCAGAGATTGAAGAAGCAGCACGGTCGTTGGATGTTATCCAATGGTAACTGCCGCCAGAATCGTTTGTTGACTAAGTTCACAAAGCCCTACGTACACGTTAACATAGTAGGCCCATAAGTCAGCCTCCAAATCTGTGGCAAACAGCATACAACCCATTTGCCATTATTTTTAGTAATTTACAGCCCATTTGCTAATTCTTACGGATTTTTTTGAAGCCCATATTCTTTTTGCTAGCATTACAGCCCATATTCTGGCCACGGTTAAAAAATTCAACGAAATTTTGCATATTTCGGTGGGGTCCGAACTGTTTTTAATACCAAAATTTCGAGTCCGATTCAAACTAATTTGAAAAATAAATAATTATTAATTTTAAATCGAACGGAATTTTCCCGCAAAAAAATCAATGAAATTTAAAATCTGGAAATCATAAAAAAACGTAATTTGAAACTAATTGCCAGTTTGCTGTATTGTTTTTAAAATTTACAACCTATTTTTGGGCAAGCCCCGAATACATCCCTCCTTGTCTTGAAAAATTTGCAGCCAAGCAGGGATGGTTTAAGCAAGTAGGCCTCGGTTGGGTATTCTGCAAAAAAAATAGAAGTGGGCTAGCCATTTTCAGAAAGAAAAAAAACAACTGGGCTGGTCATGTGGTAAACAGAAAATAAAATCCTTTGCTAGACGGGGTACAGCCCCCGCACAGCCCAGTTGATACCCTGCTCCGTCCGTCTCAAAAACAGAAAACAACTGGGTGAGCTGCTGGGTCCCTGGTGTCTGCCGGTCGTTGTGAAATTCTCTCGTTTATTGACTATAAGTTGACAATGGGGTGGGACCCAGATGTTAGGAAACCATTAGGAGGAAGCATTTATTTTGGCTTGTGCTAACAAGGAGGCACTTGCTTGCGTACTGCCATGACCCTGGTGGGTCCCTACTGTCATTCTCTCCACATACAATCATCTCCTGATTCCTCTCGGTTGTTGACCATGTTGACAACGCCAGAGGGCGGCGCCGCGGTGAGTGAACCAAGGCGGAGAACGACGGCGAGGCCTCAGACGGGAACGAACAGGAGCCGGGGAAGATGCGGCAGTGTAGTCGCAGGCGGAGGGGAGTACGAGGGTTGACAGGTTCGAGTGCGGGGTGGGACTGACTTCGCTGGAGAATAACAGAAGGTGTGTGGGGTAGATGGATGGCCTGGCCAGAGTTTTAGGGTGCGATGGGGCGGTGATGCGTGCGCGGCAGCGCAGCCAGCCGTGGAGCGGGAGCATACGGTCCCGCCGGCGCTGGTTTGGTTTTGGCGGCTGGAGGAAGAAGAGATTGAAGAAACACGACAGACGTTGGATGTCAATCCAACGGTCAACGTTGGCAGAATCGTTTGTTGACTAAGCCGACACCACGTTGCATACGTTTTTTGCATGAAAAGAAAAACTGGGCTCGTTCGCCAGATAACATTCCCGAAACTGCCACCGTTTGATCTTGCGTTGCAACTAAAACTGCCAGGAAAATGTGTTCATTTGCCATCCTCCTCCCAGGGAACGTTCGCCAGATAACATTCCCGAAAATTAAAGACTTGAGAAGGCGTACAGAACAAGCTAGTCTGGCAGTAAAGAGACGTTCTTGGCTGTTAGAAAAAAGAGAGACGTGCTGCTGTAACTGGTTCGAATCCAAACCTAGACTATATATAGTGTTACACTACTCTGCAAGTAATGAAACTGACATATCCAACATTCGCTTCTCCTCTTCTCTAGTTACTCTGCCTAGCTTCAGAAGCTCCGGCTGCAGCAACCATGTCCGCTGGCTTCTCCACCTGTTCTTCAGCAGGGAATCGAGCCAACAACCAGATGTGCGCGAAGTCGCCACCCGTACCACCGCCTGTGGGTCTCATCACACCCCCGCCGGCACACTCACCGCAGCCGGTTGCTCATCGCACCCCGCTGCCATTGGTGTGGTGCCACTGCTGCAAATCAGTCATCTGTCATGTCTCAACTACCACCCTCAACCCTGGCCGAGTCTTCTACAAATGCCCAAATCATGGGGTAATATGGTCAAGTTGTTCGCCTGTTTTCAGTTGCTGAATTATAATTTTTAAGAGTTTGGTTGATGATCTTCAAATTTGATTCGTGCAGAAACGGGAGGATTCTTGTGATTTGTATTTCTGGGAAGTTGCGGATGTGGGGGAATGGAACTACGCGGATTATTTGGTCAGCCGATGAATCCCAATACCAACAGGCTGGGGTGTTGGACAAGTAACTGAAGGAACGGCAGAAGAGGAAGATGCAGAGCAGAAGGTTAAAGACAATGCAGTTCATCAGATCATGGCCAAGCAACAGCTAGTGAACAGCCTTGGCAACAATGAGGAGATGAAAGAGCTTGTGAAGATAATGGGCAAGATCGTTGTGCTCTGTAGGATGATTGTCTCTTTATTTGCAGTGTATGTAGCACTCGTGATGTATTCAGTGGCTCTGACATGAGCACTTTGCAGAAACTAGTAATGAATGAAACCTATTTAGTAGGCTGCGCGTCTAGTGTTGTGAACATCTAATGATTTCTATATTAACGGGAATCGGGGGGCATCCCCTTTTGCTAATAAATAAATAGATAAGCAGAGTACCTGTCGGGTCAGCTATGTTCCCATTGCAAGACGTTTAGCAAATTGCAGTCCAACAACAAACTGCCATCAACTACATTTGCGATTGTACAATCATCAAATACAAGTTTCACAGCAAAATATGAGTACTACTAAACAACAATGTCATCATGTTTCAGTCGTCATACAATCACCAAACACAAATCAACATACATAATAAGTGATGTTCTCATTGAACAACTACTTCATCAGGTTTCAGTTGTCATAGCAAACACAATTTAACATAGTAGATAATAAGTCATCTTCTCACATGCAAATACGACAAAAGCAATCTAATCATCATCCGCAGCAGCAGCGTCAACATCTTCACCATGTGTGTCAGTCTGAATCGTAATTTCCCCCAGTGTCATCTTCTTCTTCAACATCAATGTCCTCGAACGTTGGCTCCTTATTGATCAACTCATCTACTTCCACAGCCTGACAAGCAATCTTTTCTCCAGCCTTATTGATCCGATGGTCCGCAAACATATCATAAACATCTGTGGAATCCTCTACATCAGCAGCAGTGTAAGCATCATCTTGTTGTGCAACTTCATTAAATGAATTCCTCTGCTCAAACTTTTGCAATATTCTCCAGTCTTGGCTACGTGCATATGTCTCTTCCAAGAAAAATATCTGTGTTGCTTGATTTGCCAAAATATAAGGCTCGTCGGTGCGGTACGCCGCCTTGACATTGATGGATTTGAAATAATCATCAGCTTTGGGTTTTGAGGTCCTGGTAAACTGGTTATACCAACGACAACAAAACAGAACCACGCACCGATGAACCTCGAAACTGGAGATATACTGTAACTGAACAATGTCTGTTATGTTAGCATACATTTCAGTTGTCACTTTCTTGTGCGTATCCGTGCTCATGACGGCACTGTTTTGTGTCTTCCTGCCTTCGTCGCGTGCAAGGGTGTTGTAGCGCACATCTCCAACAACACAAGATGCATAATGTCTTACCCGAGTATCAGGACCCATTGCTAGTGCGTAAAGGGTATCACTAACTGCCTGCCCCTCCTCCCGCATCTCCTTAACCTATGGTTAGAAAATAGACAAGCTGATCATCTTATGTACTCTATATATTAAAAAAACTGACAATGCAATTCAAAAGCTTACACGACTCTTCAACCATTTCGCAAATCCTTCCCTAACCCGTTTGTCAATGTTTCTTGGATTTTGCGCCAGTAACTCCTCTTCGTACACGCTGCAGAACATAGTGATCGCGTCAAACATCTAAATATATAAGAATGTGCTGCAAGTTTAGTAGATTACGATGTATAAGATGCAGTACTTAGCACTTACTCGATATAAGGTAGAATCTCAGGACAGTTATTCAACACATACCAAACCATTTTGTCCAAATCCTTAGGTTTGTCATCTTGTCGACTCTTCCCTGTTACTCGAACAGCAGGATCGAAAACATTAAGCTCAGGATTTTTTTCGCCCACCTTTTTGCTAGGCTGATCGGCTGTTTCAATGTATCTTGAGCAGAATGTCAACGCTTCTGTAGCAATGTAGGCCTCTGCAATGGAACCCTCAGGTCTAGCTCTGTTCCTAACATAGCCCTTGAAAGTGCCTAGCCGCCTTTCAATAGGGTACATCCATCCATACTGTACTGGACCTCTAAGTAGTGCCTCATCAGGTAGATGAACAACCAAATGCACCATCACATCAAAGAAGGCTGGAGGATATATCTTCTCAAGGTCGCATAGGATAGTTGGTATCCTCTCTTTAAGATGCTTCACAGCATCTATCCTGATATTTCTACTGCAGAGTTCCCTGAAGAATTGTCCCAACTCTGCAACTGCTCTGTATAAGTCAGGGCGGCCCAATCCTCTAAGGAGAACAGGTAAAACCCTTTGAAGTAGGACGTGGCAGTCATGAGTTTTCAACCCTTATACCTTGGTTCCATCTGCACTGATTCTCCTTTCAGGATTGGAAGCAAATCCATGTGGGAATCTCACACGTGATAGGATCTTGCAGAATTCTTTTCTCTTTTGCTTGTCCAAGATGTACACAGCTGGTGCCATATCCCGTGATTCACCGGTGCTATCCACCTGCAAATCAGATCTGATATCCAGGTGTGTCAAATCAATCCTAGATTTTAAGGTATCTTTTGTCTTGCCTTCAATATTAAGAAGTGTGCCGATAATGCTGTCACATATATTTTTCTCAATGTGCATCACATCAAGATTATGCCTCAGATCCAAATCTTTCCAATACTCCAAGTCCCACAAAGTGGACCTGCGGGTAAACAATAATCTCTCTTTTGCCTTGCCATGCTTCCTTTTCCCGCTACCATTACCGGGATGGTTTCCTGGTGTAATATGACTGACCTTCTCTAATTCCTCCTGCAACTCATCGCTGGTGAGCCTCTCTGGTGCATCACGGTTTTCATGACTGGCATTGAACACAGGTTTTTGGTATTTTCTAAGACGCAGCTTGTCCTTGTTAAGGAAATGACGTTGTCCAATGTAACAAACCTTGCCAAGTATTGGGTATGACAGCGGATTCATTTCACAGCGAACACATGCATTGTAACCATGTGTCGTTCGCCCTGAGATAGTGCCCAAAGCCAGATAATCATGGATGCACCAAATTATAACAACATGCAGAATGAAATCAGCTAGTGGGCTGCTATATAGGTCTCGAGTGAGAACACCCCTCCATAGCTTTTGAAGTTCCTCCACAACAGGCTCCATGAATAAATAAAAATCCTTTTCAGGACTTTTTGGACCTGGGATGAGCAAGGCCATGATGTAGTTTGATTCTTTGGTGCAGACATTTGGCGGCATGTTGTAAGGGATAACAAGCACTGGCCACATGCTATATGTCGCACTCTGGTGGCCAAATGGGTTGAATCCATCTGTAGCTAAGCCAAGTCTAATGTTTCTCGGCTCAGCAGCAATCTCTTTGTGTTTTAGATTGAAGTTTGTCCAGTCACTACCATGAGATGGATGGCTCATTACATTCAGATCTCTGTGCTCCTGGTTCCTAGAATGCCATAGTACATCCTCTCTTGTTTGAGCATCATGAAACAACCTCTGCAATCTTGGTATAATTGGAAAATGTCACAGAACCTTATGAGGAATCCTCTTCACAGCATCGCCATCTTTCCATCTTGATGATTTGCATTTTGGGCATTCACTTAAGTTGGCATAATCCTTCCAGAACAGAACACAATTATTCTCGCAAACATGGATCATATCATATCCAATTCCAACCGCACGGAGGAAATTCTTCATTTTACTATAGGTGTGTGGCAGCTCCGACACAGCTGGGTAACAATCGCGGAAAGCAGCCATCATCGCATCGAATGATTTGTTGGTCATCCGCTGAGATGTCTTCACCTGAAGAAAGCTGACCATAGCTTAGAATACTGACAGCTTACAACCTGCGGTGACTGCCATGTTGCATTGCTCCAACATGCGGGCCCACCATTTTTCTTGTACATGTGTAAGTTCTCGAAATGCGCAAGCATTTCGTAGCATTGTTTCAATCTTGGCCAAAATCACTGGCTCCGCCGCCACATCCTCCTCCTCCTCCTCTTCCACCTGAGCATCAGGTAGATCAAGATGGTGATCTGTTGCTTCCACATAGTCAGTGACATTGACGTTCATAGCTTCTCCATGATAGACCCTAGTATATGTGACTGACATCCCATACAAGTGTAGATGATTTTGCACAGTTGACTGGGGCCTTGAAACTGAATTCACACAACTGCTACATGATGTATACTACGCAACTTTTATTCTTGTAGACGTTGTTGGGCCTCCAAGTGCAGAGTTTTGTAGGACAGTAGCAAATTTCCCTCAGGTGGATGACCTACGGTTTATCAATTCGTGGGAGGCGTAGGATGAAGATGGTCTCTCTCAAACAACCCTGCAATCAAATACAAGAAATCTCTTGTGTCCCCAACACACCCAATACAATGGTAAATTGTATAGGTGCACTAGTTCGGCGAAGAGATGGTGATACAAGTGTAGTATGGATAGTAGAAATAGGTTTGTGTAATCTAAAAAATAAAAAAACAGCAAGGTAGCAAGTAGCAAAAGTGAGCACAAACGGTATTGCAATGCTTGAAAACAAGGCCTAGGGTTCATACTTTCACTAGTGCAATCTCTCAACAATGCTAACATAATTGAATCATATAACAATCCCTCAACATACGATAAAGAATCACTCCAAAGTTCCAATTAGCGGAGAACATAAGACGAAATTGTTGTAGGGTACGAAACCACCTCAAAGTTATCCTTTCCAATCAATCTATTGAGCCATCCCTATAAGTGTCACAAACAGCCCTAGAGTTCATACTAAAATAACACCATATGATACGCATCAACCAACTCTAATGTCACTTAGATACTCCAATGTCACCACAAGTATCTGTGAGTTGATTATTCGATATGCATCAAACAACTTCAGATTCATAATATTCAATCCACACAAAGAACTTCAAAGAGTACCCCCAAAGTTTCTTATCGGAGAAAAGATAATGAAAACGTGCAACCAACCCCTATGCCTAGATCACCCGAAGGTCACAGGAATCCATGAGTTGATCACCAAAACATACATCAAGTGACTCAATAGAATACCCCATTGTCACCACGGGTATCCACATGCAAGACATACATCAAGTGTTCTCAAATCTGAAATATTCAATCCGACAATAATGAAACCTCAAAGGGAAAGACTCAATTCATCACAAGAAGATAGAGAGGGAAGAAACACCATATGATCCAACTATATTAACAAAGCTCGCGGTACATCAAGATCGTGCCAAATTAAGAACACGAGAGAGAGAGATCAAACACATAGCTACTAGTACATACCCTCAGCCCCGAGGGTGAACTACTCCCTCCTCGTCATGGAGACCGTCGAGATGATGAAGATGGCCTCCGGTGATGATTCCCCCCTCTGGCAGGGTGCCGGAACAGGGCTCCAGATGGTATTTCTTCGGTACAGAGGCGTGCGGCGACGTCGTTGAAGTTCTAAGTTTATTTCCGGGGGTTTCTCTATTTATAGGATTTTTCAGCGTTGGAATCACGCGAAAAGGAGCTACGAGGGCCCCACAAGGCAGCACGGCGCGACCCCCCAAGCCGCGCCGTGGTGCCTTGTGAGCACCTCGTGAGGCTTCTGGTCCTTCCACGAAGCTTCAGGGGTCTCTTTTGGTCCAAAAAAATCGTCAAAAAGTTTCGTCAAATTCCGAGAACTTTTATTTCTGCACAAAAAACAACACCACGGTAGTTCTGCTGAAAACTCGTCAGTCCAGGTTAGTTCTAATCAAATCATACCAAAACCATATAAAATTGTTATAAACATGGCATGAATACTTCATAAATTATAGATACGTTGGAGACGTATCAGCATCCCCAAGCCTAATTCCTGCTCGTCCTCGAGTAGGTAAATGATAAAAGAAATAATTTATGAAGTGTGAATGCTAGCATAATGCATAAGTTTGATCAATGGCAATTTCAATCACTTTTCCTAGCATCATAACAACAACTCTTTCTCATAAAACTTCTCATGATCAAGTAGCAAGCTATTCACATGTTAAAGTATAGACCATAAACTTTCTTGAAAATTAACAAACTATGTTTTCAGTCATCAAACAATTGCAATTCATCTTATTTTCAGGAAGGGTCTATGTAAGAGCTTTGATTTAGCAAATTCCACATACTCAACTATCATATAGTCTTCCATGATTGCTGACACTCAAAGCATATTTTTAGAACAAATCATTTCAGTCAAACACATAGGAAGATAGGGGCTTAATGTTTTGCCTCCCAACTTATTTATCTCATGGATAATGTCAACAATAATAACTCATGATCACCTATATTCAACGGGATATATATATGCCTGGATCAATCCCCACCACATGATGCTTGCCAAGAGAGAAAATAAAAACGGAATAGAGAAGAACACTATTGACTCTTGCATAAAAGTAAATACATAAAGTAAAAGATAGGCCCTTCGCAGAGGGAAGTACAGGTTGTCATGCGCTCTTTGTTTTTGGATGTGCAAGCTCTTAATGTAAAGGAATGTCACTTTATATTGCCCCTAGTGATGGCGACCTTTATTTTGCAGTCTGTCGCTTTTATTACTCCACCATCACAAGATCGTACAAAGCTTATTTTCCCTTACAATAAAAGTTCATACATGTTTAGGAGCATTTTTTATTGCTTTGCACCGATGACAACTTACTTGAAGGATCTTATTCAATCCATAGGTAGATATAGTGGACTCTCATGGCAAGAAACTGGGTTTAAGGGTTTTTGGATGCACAAGTAGTATCTCTACTTAGTACGGATTTTTGGCTAGCAAAGGATAGGGGGCAAGCACCACATGTTAGAGGATCCAAAACAATATAACTTCTATGTGAATATAAGCAAACATAACCCATTACGTTGTCTTCCTTGTCCAACATCAACTACTTGATCAAGGTTGAAAATAATTAATGGGGGCTCACAATCATAGAAGATGTCCAAGATAGTATATTTATATGTGAAATCTCTCTTCCTTCAACAATCTTTCATGAATTGTTCAAGTGACCAATGCTATGTTTGCTAACTTTCAATAAATTTTACCACTTATACTTCTTATTTGTGAAGTCACTACTCCCCATTGGACAAGCATATGAAGCACAAGTAAATTCAACTTTATGATATTCAATTCATTCAACAATTTACTCTTAGGATATAAGTGAAGTACGAGAGTAAATGACAATCTACTCCAAAAGATATAAGTGAAGATCAATGAGTAGTCAAACAATTAAGTAGCTATGTGAAGACTCTCTCCAAATAAAGATTTCAGATCTTGATAATTTCATTCAAACAGCAAACAAAATGAAAATAAAAAGACACTCCAAGAATAGCACATATCATGTGAACAAGTAAAAACTTAGGCTAACCGATAGGTGTTGATGAAGAAAGGTGGGATGCCCACCGGGGCATCCCCATGCTTAGTTGCTTGAGACTTCTTGGAATGTTAACTTGGGGTGCCTTGGGCATCCCCAAGCTTGAGCTCTTGTGTCTCCTTAATTCCTCTCATATCATGGCTTCTCCTAAATCTTAAAAACTTCATCCACACAAAACTCAACAAGAACTCATGAGATAAGTTAGTATAAATCAACTCAAAACCTTAACATTCTCTACTGTAGCAAATCACTAAAATTATAATTAAACATTGCATATTAAATGCCTCTGCATATTTAATACTCCTATCCTCAAATAGAATCATTAAACAAGCAGACATATGCAAACAATACAACCATAACTGAAATCTGCCAAAACAGAATAGTCTGTAAAGGGGGATTTAAAATTCATACTTCCCTAACTCCAAAAATTCTGAAAAATTACCACGTGACAGAGAACTCATTCGTTCTTACTGTGTAAAAATTTCATATTTTTATCATGTTCTGACTATTCAGGAATATTCTGGACATAACAGAAAACTTTCTGTTTTCAAACAGCAACACATGAACTTGCAAACTGAGCATGGTAAGGGCTATAATTGGCATTTTATTGAACTAAAAGATACAAAACATGATTATTTATAAGACCAAGAAAATATCAACAAAAAAATGATGCTCCAAGCAAAACTCATATTATGTGACGAATAAAAATATAGCTCCAAGTGAGGTTACCGATAGTGTTGAAGACGAAAGAGGGGATGCCTTCCGGGGCATCCCCAAGCTTAGACGCTTGAGTCTTCCTTGATTATTACCTTGGGGTGCCTTGGGAATACCCAAGCTTGGGGTATTGCCGCTCCTTATTCTCCTCATATCGATATCTCACCCAAAACTTGAAAACTTCAATCATACAAAACTTAACGGAACTTGTGAGATAGGTTAGTATGATAAAAATAAATCATCCACTTTCGTACTGTCAAGACGAGATTCATAATTGTTCTCACATAATTCCAACTGTATTCCATCATTTCCACAATTTATATTACTCAATATAAGCTATGGAAACACTGAAACAAGCAAACTATGCACCGAAAACAGAATCTGTGAAAAACAGAATAGCGTGTAGTGAGCGATTTAAAAACCATACTTTTGTACCTCCAAAAATTCTGAAAAATTAGGAAAACGTAAAAAATTTGTAACCCAATACTGTGTAAAAATTTCAGAATTTTCTCACGCTCCAGTACAGAATAGAAATTCCATCACTGGACGCAAAAGTTTCTGTTTTTACACAGAATCAAATCAACAAGCATCCACACTATCCCAAAGGCTTTACTTGGCACATTATTGAAAGAAAACATATAAAACATGATTAATACAGTAGCTTAATCATGTGTACACACAAAAACAGTAGGTATAAATATTGGGTTGTCTCCCAACAAGCGCTTTTCTTTAATGCCTTTTAGCTAGGCATGATGATTTCAATGATGCTCGCATAAGAATAAAGAATTGGAACATAAAGAGAGCATCAAGAATCATATGACAAGCAAATTTAAGCCTAACCCAGTTCCTATGCATAGGGATTTTGTGAGCAAATAAATTATGGGAGCAAGAATCAACTAGCATAGGAAGGCCAAACAAGCATGACTTCAAAACTTTCAACACATAGAGAGGAAACTTGATATTATTGAAATATATATAAGCATATCTTCCCATCTCATAATAATTTTCAGTAGCATCATGAAGAAATTCAACAATATAACTATCACATAAAGCATTCCTTTCATGATCCACAAGCATAGAGTTTTTACTACTCTCTACATAAGCAATTTTCTTCTCATTCATAATAGTGGGGGTAAACTCAACAAAATAATTATCATGAGATACTTGGTTGGCATAATCCAATTGAAAATTAAAATCATGATGACAAGTTTCATAGTTATCATTATTCTTTATGGCATACATGTCATCACTATAATCATCATAGATAGCAACTTTGTTGTCATAATCAATTGAAACCTCTTCCAAAATAGTGGAATCATCATTAAATAAAGTTGTGACCTCTCCAAATCCACTTTCATAATTATTGCCATAAGATTCAACACCCTCCAAAATAGTGGGATCATTAGTACCTAGAGTTGACACTCTTCCAAACCCACTTTCATCAACATAATCATCATAAATAGGAGGCATGCTATCATAATAATAAATTTGCTCATCAAAACTTGGGGGACTAAAAATATCATCTTCATCAAACAAAACATCCCCAAGCTTGTGGCTTTGCATATCATTAGCATCATGGATATTCATAGAAAGCATACTAACAACATTGCAACCATGTTTATCATTCAAGGAACTCACATTAAACATTTTATTAAATTCTTCCTCTAGCAATTGAGCACAATTTTCTGATCCATCATTTTCAAGAAAGACACTATAAAGATGAAACATATGAGGCAACCTCAATTCCATTTTTTTGTAGTTTTCTTTTATAAACCAAACTAGTGATAAAACAAAAAACTAAAAGATTCAATTACAAGATCTAAAGATATACCTTCAATCACTCACCTCCCCGGCAACGGCGCCAGAAAAGAGCTTGATGTCTACTATGCAACTTTTATTCTTATAGACGTTGTTGGGCCTCCAAGTGCAGAGTTTTGTAGGACATTAGCAAATTTCCCTCAAGTGGATGACCTAAGGTTTATCAATCCGTGGGAGGCGTAGGATGAAGATGGTCTCTCTCAAACAACCCTGCAATCAAATACAAGAAATCTCTTGTGTCCCCAACACACCCAATACAATGGTAAATTGTATAGGTGCACTAGTTCGGCGAAGAGATGGTGATACAAGTGTAGTATGGATAGTAGAAATAGGTTTTTGTAATCTGAAAAATAAAAAAACAGCAAGGTAGCAAGTAGCAAAAGTGAG
Organism: Elymus sibiricus; assembly: GCA_039707655.1. Taxonomy (NCBI): domain Eukaryota; kingdom Viridiplantae; phylum Streptophyta; class Magnoliopsida; order Poales; family Poaceae; genus Elymus; species Elymus sibiricus. The sequence goes on along the minus strand of CM077666.1, from coordinate 126,444,427 downwards.
CACAAACGGTATTGCAATGCTTGAAAACAAGGCCTAGGGTTCATACTTTCACTAGTGCAATCTCTCAACAATGCTAACATAATTGAATCATATAACAATCCCTCAACGTGCGATAAAGAATCACTCCAAAGTTCCTATTAGTGGAGAACATAAGACGAAATTGTTGTAGGGTATGAAACCACCTCAAAGTTATCCTTTTCGATCAATCTATTGAGCCATCCCTATAAGTGTCACAAACAGCCCTAGAGTTCGTACTAAAATAACACCATATGATACGCATCAACCAACTCTAATGTCACCTAGATACTCCAATGTCACCACAAGTATCTGTGAGTTGATTATTCGATATGCATCAAACAACTTCAGATTAATAATATTCAATCCACACAAAGAACTTCAAAGAGTACCCCAAAGTTTCTTATTGGAGAAAAGATAATGAAAACGTGCAACCAACCCCTATGCCTAGATCACCCCAAGGTCACGGGAATCCGCGAGTTGATCACCAAAACATACATCAAGTGACTCAATAGAATACCCCATTGTCGCCACGGGTATCCACATGCAAGACATACATCAAGTGTTCTCAAATCTGAAATATTCAATCCGACAATAATGAAACCTCAAAGGGAAAGACTCAATTCATCACAAGAAGATAGAGAGGGAAGAAACACCATATGATCCAACTATATTAACAAAGCTCGCGGTACATCAAGATCGTGCCAAATCAAGAACACGAGAGAGAGAGAGGGAGAGATCAAACACATAGCTACTAGTACATACCCTCAGCCCCGAGGGTGAACTACTCCCTCCTCGTCATGGAGACCACTGGGATGATGAAGATGGCCTCCGGTGATGATTCCCCCCTCCGGCAGGGTGCCGGAACAGGGCTCCAGATGGTATTTCTTCGGTACAGAGGCGTGCGGCGGCGGCGTCAAAGTTCTAGGTTTATTTCTGGGGGTTTCTCTATTTATAGGATTTTTCAGCGTTGGAATCATGCGAAAAGGAGCTATGAGGGCCCCACAAGGCAGCACGGCGCGACCCCCCCAGGCCGCGCCGTGGTGCCTTGTGAGCACCTCGTGAGGTTTGTGGTCCTTCCACGAAGCTTCGGGGGTCTCTTTGGGTCCCAAAAAAATCGTCAAAAAGTTTCGTCCAATTCCGAGAACTTTTATTTCTGCACAAAAAACAACACCACGGTAGTTCTGCTGAAAACAACGTCAGTCCGGGTTAGTTCTAATCAAATCATACCAAAACCATATAAAATTGTTATAAACATGGCATGAATACTTCATAAATTATAAATACGTTGGAGACGTATCACTACACGGACAGCGCACATCTGCTTTCGGACCACCGTACTCAGCTTTGATAAAGTTCATGAAGTTTTGAACCCCCTCGACATATGCAGCGGAGAATCGTCGAGCAGAAGTAATCCAAGTCCTGTCCATCTGTCAGACATACAAATTAGTTCTTCTACTAGATATTACAGGAAAAACATATATGTTTCATTATAAAGTCCAGAAAAAACACCTTGGTCGATGTCTAAAGCTATGGCAAGATATTTGGACAAGCAGATCTAAGTAACAAAATATATGTAAAGCTAATTCAGCAAACAGATTGACTGCTAAATTATGGCAGGCTATTTCAGTAATCAATGAGGCCGAGCACACAGCCATCGAAGGCCATCTCAGCAACAAAGATTGGGTGTAAAACGCTGTCGAGCTATTTCACCTAACAGATTGGCTAGTAGACCATGGCAATCTACTTCACAATACATACATGGTCCTAAAATATGCAGGATATTTTAGCAACTAATCAGGCATGGCATGCCATCTCAGCAAAGCAGATTGAGTGCAGAACAGGGCAAGGTAGCTTTTTAAGTAGAGCATATTGAGTGTAAACTATTTCGGCAAGCAGTGAGATTAACAGCGTCTATCAGTTAACATCCAGTGCTACTCCGACATGCACGGGGTCTTAGTCTAGAATGCGCGTACCATGGGAGAAGCTGACCGCCGTGCGTCTCCAAAAGAACGGCGCCAGCGGTGGCGGCGCGGCTGGAGGACGGTAGTTTACGAGAGCGTACCGTGGGATCGAGAGGATCATCGTGCGTCCCCTCGAAGAACCGCGGCGCCGACATATCGGCGCGGCGGGGAGGGCTAGTTTGGCGGAGCGAATGGAGTGGAGGGGGCGAGGGGAGGGGGGTTTGGGGAATATTATTGGCTAGTTGGCCGAAGGGGAGTTGAATTTGGGATTTGGTGGGAATTTTCACGCGGTGGGCGGGGGAGTTTGGCGAATGGTCGGTTTCTCCAATTGCGGTCCCATGTGTAAGTGAAGAGGCAAGCCGAAGCGTGTTCCCTTTGGGTGAGCGGTGTGCAGGACCGACCGTGTGAGGGGTGCAATGCGACCGCGACAGGCATGCTGTAAGTGTACCGCCTTTTCCTTTTGAACTTGTAGAGCGTAACACTTTGTTTTGGTGCTTCACGCGATCCATCGATACAAATCCCGACTAAAACGATGCGGGCGGGTCTTTTCCCGCGCGATATGCTAGGAGTTTGGCTTAGTTGGTTTGACAGACACAGTGATACGTCTCCAACGTATCTATAATTTTTGATTGTTCCGTGCTATTATAGTATCAATGTTGGATGTTTTATATGCAATTATATGTCATTATATATATCATTTTTTGGGACTAAACTATTAACTCAGTGCCCAGTGCCAGTTGCTGTTTTCTGCTTGTTTTTGCCTTTTCATAAAATCATTATCAAAAAGTGTCCAAACGAGAAAAAAACTTGGGATTAATTTTTTCTGGACCAGAAGAGACCCAGGAAACTTCGGGAGAAGACCAGAAGAGTCACGAGGAGGCAACAAGCCTGGAGGGCGCGCCCCCAGGCTTGTGGGCCCCTTGTGGCACCTCTTGACCTAATTCCTTCGCTATAAATTCACAAATATTCCCAAACCAACAGAGAGATAGAAGAGAAAACCTTTCCGCAGCCGCAAGCCTCTGTTCTTCCGCGATCCCATCTGGAGGCCTTTTCCGGTACTCTGCCGGAGGGGGAATCGATCATGGAGGGCTTCTACATCAACCTTGCTGCCCTTCCGTTGATGTGTGAGTAGTTTACCACAGACCTATGGGTCCATAGCTAGTAGCTAGATGGCTTCTTCTCTCTCTTTGATCTTCAATACCATGTTCTCCTCGATGTTCTTGGAGTTCTATCCGATGTAATCTTCTTTTGCGGTGTGTTTGTTGGGATCCGATGAATTGTGAGTTTATGATCAGATTATTCATGAGAAATATTTGAGTCTTCTCTGAACTCTTTTATGCATGATTATTATAGCTTTGTATTTCTCTCCGATCTATCGATTTGGTTTGGCCTACTAGATTGATTTATCTTGCAATGGGAGAGGTGCTTTGTGATGGGTTCAATCTTGTGGTGCTCAATCCCAGTGACAGAAGGGGACATGACACGTATTTGTATTGTTGCCATTAAGGATAAAAAGATGGGGTTTAATCATATTGCTTGAGTTTACTTTGTCTACATCATGTCATCTTGCTTAAGGCGTTACTCTGTTTCATACTTAATACCCTAGATGCATGCTGGATAGCGGTCGATGGGTGGAGTAATAGTAGTAGATGCATGCAGGAGTCGGTCTACTTGTCTCGGACGTGATGCCTATATACATGATCATTGCCATGAATCCGTCATAATTATTTGCTTTTCTATCAATTGCCCAACAGTAATTTGTTTACCCACCGTATGCTATGTGTTCGAGAGAGAAGCCTCTAGTGAAAACTATGGCCCCCGATGTACTTTATCATATATTAAAAACCTAAAAATACCTTGCTGCAATTTATTTAATTTTATTTTAATTAGTATTTTAGTTTATCTATTTACCTCGATAAGATTTAATCCTTGCAAATAACCGCTAAGAGAATTGACAACCCTCTTATTTGCGTTGGGTGCAAGTGTTTGCTCTTGTGTGTGCAGGTGCGCTTAATGGAATTTTGCTTGGTTCTCCTACTGGATTGATAACCTTGGTTCTTAACTGAGGGAAATACTTATCTCTACTGTACTGCATCATCCTCTCCTCTTCGGGGAAATACCAACGCAGACTACAAGTAGCAGGAAGAATTTCTGGCGCCGTTGCCGGGGAGACATCATCAAAATTACCAAGTACCTTCGCACAAATTATCATCCGCTTGCATTTACTTTATTTGCCTTTTATTTGCATTTGCCTCTCGTTTTCATCTCACCCACTTCTAATTTTTTTACAAAAACACAAAAATATTTTTATTTGCTTGTTTGCTAGTTCGCTTGTTTGCTTTACCATTATGACTAGTTCTTCGCTTGTTACTATTACCCCTAAAAATGAAGATGCTTGGTATAGGATTTGCGATGCTCAAAATAGATCAACTCGTAAGCAATCCACTACCGTTCTTGTTCGAAATTTTTGTGTGGGAATTACTACTTGGTATAGATTTGTGCTTGACACTATTACCGGAGGGAATTTCTTGATGTGTCCCACTTCGGATGCTTTCAATGCTATGGTAAATTTATTGGGTTCACCCCCTATCATTATTAATGAAACGGCATTGACTTTGGAACATGTTATGCAAAGGTTAGAAGCTATTGAAAATAAGATGCCTACTATTGAACATCTTGAAAATTTAGATAAAAAGGTCCATAATCATATTACTCAATTTGGTTCTAAGGTGGGGATTGCTTTGAAAACTTTAAAGGAAAAGGAACCGATAATTAATGAAAGGATAGAACAAAGCCCCGTTAGAATTGACAAGTTAGAAGAGATTATCAATAACTTAGGTTCCGCCTTTTCCTCTGCTAAAAACATTGATAGGACTCCTCCTAATAAAAATTGCAAGTTCATATATGTTCCCAAGGTTAAGGGTGCCACTTCTAGTAAAGGGAGCGAGGATCTTAAAATGATTAGCGTGCACCCCAATTTCATTGATATAATTAAGGAACCTATCCATAAAAGTAAAATTCTTGATTTTGTGCCTAGAAGCGTGATGATGAGAAACTCCTATGTTAAATCTACTAGAAAAAATAGATGTGTAATTGAGGAGTTGAAAACCAAGGATGACGACACTTGAAACTATGCATTATGCCTAGCTAGGGGTATAAAACAATAGCGCTTGTTGGGAGGCAACCTAATGAATAAAATAATTTTTTTATTTTACCTTCTGTTATTGAGTGTTTGCACAATTATATCTTCTGTCATGATTGTATTTTTATGTCTTAATTAGTGTTTGTGCCAAGTAATGCCTTTGGGATGATTTGGAAGAGAGTGTGATAGATGTTGTTGGAAAACAGAAACTTTTGTGTCCAGTGCTGGAATTTTGTTTTTTCTCTGGAGCGTCAGAACCTTCTGAATTTTTTTACACAGTATTGATATATTAATTGCCCACGTTGTCCTAATTTTTCAGAATTTTTGGAGTTACATAAGTATGACGATAATTCAGATCTTTACAGACTGTTCTGTTTTAGACAGATTCTGTTTTTTGTTGCATAGTTTGCTTATTTTGATCAATCTATGGATCGTATGGGGGGGTATGGGTCATGGAGAAGTTCGAGTACAGTACCATTATGCCAATATTAAATATGAATCAATTTACAACAGTACCTAAAGTTTAAGATTTGTTTGTTATACTAACGGATCTCACGAGGTTTCTGTTGAGTTTTGTGTGTTGAAGTTTTCAAGTTTTGTGTGAGACTACGATGGACAAAGGAATGTGGAGTGGCAAGAGCCTAAGCTGGGGGATGCCCAAGGCACCCCAAGGTAATATTCAAGGAATACTCAAGCGTCTAAGCTTGGGGATGCCCCGGAAGGCGGGGCATCCCCTCTTTCGTCTACAATCTATCGGTAACTCACTTGGAGCTATATTTTTATTCATCACATGATATGTGTTTTACTTGGAGCGTCTTGTGATATAGTTTGTTTGCTTTTGTTTGTTTTTTAGTTTGTCACAATCATCTTTGCTGAACACACCTTTTTGAGAGGGACACACATTATTCGTGATTTGTTAGAATACTCTATGTGCTTCACTTATATCTTTTGAGCTAGGCAGTTGCTCTAGTGCTTCACTTATATCTTTTAGAGCACGGCGGTGGTTATATTTTAAAGAAATAGTTGCACTCTCATGATTCACTTGTTTATTTTTGAGAGTCTAATGAATAGCAATGGTAATATGCACGGGTTATGAATTTGGTCCTGATATGATAGGTATTCAAGAGGGATGTAATAAAAACTTTTATGTAGATCACTGAATATGATAAGTTTGATTCCTTGCAATAGTTTTGCGATATTAAGATGGTAATATGTGGGAGGTATTAGTAGATGATTGTGGTTTAGTAGGAATATTGGTGTTAAGGTTTGTTATTCCCGAAGCATGCACGTATGATCTGTCGTTATGCTAAGAAGTTGGAGCATGATTTATTGTTGATTGTCTACCTTATGCGTGGTGGTCGGGGATGAGCGATGGACCTTGTCCTACCAATCTATCCCTCTAGGGGCATGCGTAGTAGTACTTTGCTTCGAGGGCTAATAAAATTTCGCAATAAGTATGTGAGTTCTTTATGACTAATGTGAGTCCATGGATTATACGCACTCTCACCCTTCCGCGATTTGCTAGCCTCTTCGGTACCGTGCATTGCCCTTTCTCACATCGAGAGTTGGTGCAAACTTCGCCGGTGCATCCAAACCCCGTGATATGATACACTCTATCACACATAAGCCTCTTTATATCTCCCTCAAAACAGCCACCATACATACCTATCATGGCATTTCCATAGCCATTCCGAGATATATTGCCATGCAACTTCCACCGTTCCGTTTTTATGACACACATCATCACTGTCATATTGCTTTGCATGATCATATAGCTGACATAATATTTGTGGCTCAGCCACCGTTCATCATTTTTTCTACATGTTAGGCTAGCATCATTGCACATCCTGTTACACCGCCAGAGGCATTCATATAGAGTCATATTTTTGTTCTAGTATCGAGTTGTAATATTGAGTTGTAAGTAAATAAAAGTGTGATGATCATCATTATTAGAGCATTGTCCCAGTGAGGAAAGGATGATGGAGACTATGATTCCCCCACAACTCGGGATGAGACTCCGGACAAAAAAAAAGAGAGGCGAAAAAGAGCCATGAAAAAAAATGAGAGAAGGGGCAATGTTACTATCCTTTTTCCACACTTGTGCTTCAGAGTAGCACCATGTTTTTCATATAGAGAGCCTCCTATTTTGTGACTTTCATATACTAGTGGGAATTTTTCGTTATAGAACTTGGCTTGTATATTCCGATGATGGGCTTCCTCAAATGCCCGAGGTCTTCATGAGCAAGCAGGTTGGATGCACACCCACTTAGTTTTCATGTTGAGCTTTCATACACTTATAGCTCTGAGTGCATCCATTGCATGGCAATCCCAACTCCTCGCATTGACATCAATTGATGGGCATCTCCATAGCCCGTTGATTAGCCTCGTCGATGTGAGACTATCTTCTTATTTTTTGACTTCTCTTATTTATCTCTACCACCACACTCTATTCCACCCATAGTGCTATATCCATGGCTTGCGCTCATGTATTGTGTGGGAGTTGAAAAAGCTGAAGCGCGTTAAAAAGTATGAACCAATTGCTTGGCTTGTCATCGGGGTAGTGCATGATAAATACTTTGTGTTAAGAAGATGGAGCATGACAGGATTGTATGATTTTGTAGGGATAACGTTCTTTAGCATTTTTATTTTGAAAGACATGATTGTTTATTGGTATGCCTGAGTATTGATGTATTTATATCAAATTATAGACTATTGCTTTGAATCATTCGGATCTTATTATTCATACCATAAGAGAAAGATTACATGATGAAACATGATAGGTAGCACTCCACATCAAAAATTCTGTTCTTATTATCATTTACCTACTCGAGGACGAGCAAGAATTAAGCTTGGGGATGCTTGATACGTCTCCAACGTATCTATAATTTTTGATTGTTCCATGCTATTATAGTATCAATCTTAGATGTTTTATATGCAATTATATGCCATTATATATCATTTTTTGGGACTGACATATTAACTCAGTGCCCACTGCTAGTTGCTGTTTTCTGCTTGTTTTTGCCTTTTCAGAAAATCATTATCAAAAAGTGTCCAAACGAGAAAAAAACTTTGGATTAATTTTTTCTGGACCAGAAGAGACCCAGGAAGCTTCGGGAGAAGACCAGAAGAGTCACGAGGAGGCGACAAGCCTGGAGGGTGCGCCCCAGGGGGGTGGCCGCACCCCCCAGGCTTGTGGGCCCCTCGTGGCACCTCTTGACCTAATTCCTTCGCTATAAATTCACAAATATTCCCAAACCAACAGAGAGACAGAAGAGAAAACCTTTCCGCTGCCGCAAGCCTCTGTTCTTCCGCAATCCCATCTGGAGGCCTTTTCCGGTACTCTGCCGGAGGGGGAATCGATCATGGAGGGCTTCTACATCAACCTTGCTGCCCTTCCGTTGATGTGTGAGTAGTTTACCACAGACCTATGGGTCCATAGCCAGTAGCTAGATGGCTTCTTCTCTCTCTTTGATCTTCAATACCATGGTCTCCTCGATGTTCTTGGAGTTCTATCCGATGTAATCTTCTTTTGCGGTGTGTTTGTTGGGATCCGGTGAATTGTGAGTTTATGATCATATTATTCATGAGAAATATTTGAGTCTTCTTTGAACTCTTTTATGCATGATTATTATAGCTTTGTATTTCTCTCCGATCTATCGATTTGGTTTGGCCTACTAGATTGATTTATCTTGCAATGGGAGAGGTGCTTTGTGATGGGTTCAATCTTGCGGTCCTCAATCCCAGTGACAGAAGGGGACATGGCACGTATGTGTATTATTGCCATTAAGGATAAAAAGATGGGGTTTAATCATATTGCTTGAGTTTACTTTGTCTACATCATGTCATCTTGCTTAAGGCGTTACTCTGTTTCATACTTAATACCCTAGATGCGTGCTGGATAGCGGTCGATGGGTGGAGTAATAGTAGTAGATGCAGGCATGAGTCGGTCTACTTGTCTCGGACATGATGCCTATATACATGACCATTGCCATGAATCCGTCATAATTATTTGCTTTTCTATCAATTGCCCAACAGTAATTTGTTTACCCACCGTATGCTATGTGTTCGAGAGAGAAGCCTCTAGTGAAAACTATGGCCCCCGGTCTACTTTATCTTATATTAAAAACCTAAAAATACCTTGCTGCAATTTATTTACTTTTATTTTAATTAGTATTTTAGTTTATCTATTTACCTCGATAAGATTTAAACCTTACAAATAACCGCTAAGAGGATTGACAACCCTCTTATTTGCGTTGGGTGCAAGTGTTTGCTCTTGATTGTGCAGGTGCGCTTAACGGAATTTTGCTTGGTTCTCCTACTGTATTGATAACCTTGGTTCTTAACTGAGGGAAATACTTATCTCTACTGTACTGCATCATCCTCTCCTCTTCGGGGAAATACCAACGCAGACTACAAGTAGCACACAGCGAGAGAAAGACGTGAAATGCGTGAATGTGTAGTGGACGTACTTTTGGAGGGCCTAAGAGAAATTGTGTATGTAAACCCTCTGTATTTATTTACTTCGCATATTAGCTTTGTCTCGGGTCAAACTTTCTAAACTTTGACCAAGTTTATACTTACAAAAACAATGACAACCACAATACCAAGTAAATACAATTAGAATCATTATTCAATATATTTTCATACAACATATCTTTTTATTGTGAAAGTTCATATAACCGAACGAGATTCATGCAAACACGGCGGATTTTCATTACATTTCAAACTTTTAGGAGAAAAAAAGAAAAGAAACCCGACCCTAAACCTATCCTACGGCGATGACGTACGTCCACTTTCCTTTGTATTCCACATCGGCGACCACGTCCTGCATCTGTCGTCTCCATGAACGGCGGTAGAGTTCATGACCCGTGAAGTAAAGGTGCGGTCTCCGGCGAGGAAGAGTAGAACACGGGAGACGGACTGGTCCACTAGGGACACCATGCCCTGCCGCCTCCCATGCCCTACTCATCCTCGGAGGAGTCCGCGACCTCGGCGGTGCCGGTGGACGTGAGGTCGATGATGGACGTGGACGGTCCATCGCTGTTCACTTGACATATGCGCCCCCGAACGTTGGACGGCAGCGCATAGAACGCGCGGCTAGTGGAGGTCTTGTCCTCGGTCGCTGGCACGGCCGGCGCTTGTGCGGCCGCGTCCGCGTCCGGCTACGCCGGCATTGCGTTGCGAGTGGTAGGTTGAGCAAGGGCGGTGACCTCGAGCTTCATCTCCGAAGACAAGCTCTCCCGCAGAGCGTTCCCGCTCGCGGTCATGGTGGATGTGGTGCCAGGGAGGAGGATGTGCTCTGGTGTGGAGTTTAGTTGGGTGTTGCCGCCTTTAAGTAGCGCATACCGGTGAGGCCAAGCGTTCGGGTGCGTCAATGAGTCGCCGGAGTTCGTACCTCGGGTGGCGAGCCTGCTTAATGGCGGCATGAATGCGTGCAGCTAGCGCCGGGAGGGGGGAACGCACGCGGGCGAGGGACGAGGGTTTTTTGTGGGCCAGGGTAGTCAGCTACGGGCGTGGCAACGTCGTAGATGCCCTTTGCTCACATGCGATCCCACATGTCAGTGACAAAGCAAGACGACCCGCGTTCCCTTGGGTCAGAAGAGCGTGCCGGATCGACCGTCTGGGGGTGCGACGTGAACGCGACAAGGGTGCTGTCAGTGCACCGCCTTTTCATTTCAAACTTGTAAACCGTAACACTTGTACGAGCGTAAGACCGAAAGCATATAGTATGAAGTTGGCACCTCACCTATATCCAGCCTAGTAGCCCACGTGTACAATAGTTATTCATACTAGCATATGTACCAGTATAATTAGTGTACCGCCCTTTCCTTTTCAACTCGTGAAGCGTAACGCTTGATTAAGTAGCCGGACAATGTGTGTTGCCTGTCTTTGTATGTATTTGAGGTGTGCTGATTGAGGTGTCCGGCTGTTTGAAGGAATAATTGAGGTGTGCCCGCTCCGTGCTCGCATTTAGGTGTCCAACTTACCATGTTCTGGCTGTAGTAACTATACTATGTAAGTTGCTTGGAAAAATAGTTAACTAGGTCGGTTTTGTGAGCCGTCCACTACGTGTCGCTCCCCATCTTAGTAGTGACAAACCCCTTCGGTTCATGACCCGACACACCTTGACGAGATCGATAGATGTGGAGAGATCGAGTGTGTGTCGTGCAAATCAAGGTTTTGGTGTGTGTCTATGATAGAAATGATCGTGTGAGGTGGCGAGCAGGGGGGTTTGTGTGTACGCTAGTCGGTCATGTACCATCTAGCTGTAGATCAATTGAAAGAGGACTAGGGTGGGTCCGGAGATCGATCAATCGACCGATGTACATAAGGGTGTAGAGAAAGATGAATGTATGCTTAAAAAAAGATAGATGAAAGGCTTGGTTACAATTAATGCATGGTAGAGTGACCTAGGCATGTGTCGAAGAGCGACCTGGTGAGCGAGATACAATCCCGATACCTCAAGAGGTCGATCATGTGTGACATGCACAAAGAGGAAGAGAGGTGCTATGCGTGTGTGTGTGCGAGAGAGAGAGAGAGAGAGAGACCCTGAGATGAAACCGAGAGAGAACGAGTGGGTGTGCAATACAGAGAGAGTGTGCGTCAAAGAAAAAAAGTGACAACACTCTATGTTGGGTGTGTGAGACACATTATGCATAAGAAGACACTTGGTACTTGAATCCAACCTAAAAAAAGTTTCAAATATTAGAATTCAACCTAAAGTGGATTCAAATATTTGAACCGGTGATCATAGCATTTGCAAATCATATGTAAAGGGCATTCAATCTTCGTTTTGCTTTTCAACTTACAATATACCATGTACAAGCACGTACATAAATTTGTATTCAAACAGAAAATGGTTTCCAATTTGTATTCAAACACGTAAATGTTTGTTCTCGCGCATGCGCTTGCTTCTAGGATTTCGCCACGTCTAGCCAGTCCAATAGCAGTAGGAGTACTAGTACTAGTACTGCCTTTGTTTTTCGTGCCAAATTTTGACCATAATTTCAAAAAAAAAATTAATGCATGTCATAAAAAATTATATCGTTCGATTCGTATTTGAACATAGTTTCCATTGATATTATTTTCGGTGACATGCATTAATATTATTTTAGTTTAATCTAAGGTCAAAATTTGACACAAAATACGAAGGGGACCAATAAACCAGGACGGAGGCATCTGCACTAGAGTATGGAGTGCTTATTAACACATGGCCTACCTCACACTCTCAACAAATTTCTTGGAATCCGTGCTACAATCTCTCCCTCCTCGTCTCTCTCTTCTAGTGTTTTTTTACATCAGTCGTCTCTCTCTTCTAAATTCAGCCGACGCTGGCGGGGGAGGGGGAGATGGAGGGGGAAAGTTTGCCTACCGTCGGTTTGCTCTCAACTGCGGGCCCGCAAGCGAGCGAAAACGCAAGACGAAACGCGTTCCATTCGGTGAGCAATGTGCCGGACCAACCGTGTCGGGGTGCAACGCGAACGCGACAAGTGTGATGTACACCGTCAGTTCCTTTTGAACTTCCATACTTCTTTTTTTGGAGGGAATGAACTTCTATACTTCAAGTACTCCTATTGTGTACGTAACACTTGGTTTTGCTGCTTCGAGTAATCCATTGATACAAAATGCGCGCGCACGCATCGGAGCGCACGATGTCCAACCGGCTGGGCTTGTCCTAATTAAGTAGTTCATCAGGGTGTATTATTGATAATTAAGGAAAGGGCGGGCCCCACCCAAGTGAAAATCAGGGGGGCGATTAATTGGGGATGGAAAGGTCCATGCGCATTCACCAGGCGAGGATTAAATGAAAAAGTAGAGTGGGCCAACGTGCATGCAACCATGTGCTGCTTGTATCGTCAAAGGAGGAGGTGGGGCCACTGTAAATACATGGAAACGGCTGCAGTTATTAATTCGGAAAGAAACAGACTTGGTCGGAAGTTGATTGAGGTTGCGAGAAGGTGATTCGCGCGTTGGCACGCGCGATCGCGGAAGAGTCTTTTCGGATACGAATCCCACCTATAACATCTCAAGAAAAACAAATCCCACAAACCGAACGGTGGGGAGGTCCGGATGTCTGCGACGTCAAACTTCGAAACTTTGGTCCCAATCCACCCCACAACTCTCCAGGCTCCAACCGTCCAGCTTTGTAAACTCCACACAGTCAAAACCGATTGACCGGTCGTCACCGGTACCACTATTCACACCGAAACCTTTGCTGCTCGGCCTACTCTAGCTACTTGCCGGCCGGTTACCACTGCCCCAAAACCCCACCTCCCAGCCCATTCTCCCACCTTTCGATCCCCTAGCCCGCATCAGCCGTCCCCTAGTCCGCCAGATAGCCATGGTGCGCAGCAAGATCACGTACTACAAGACGTTGACACCGGAGCGCTACGCAGAAATCGCGGCGGCGGTAGGTGCCACAAACCTCCGTTCCCAAGCTCGCTTTGCGGAGGGCCAATCCCCGAGTCCTGTGGAGCCGAGCTCCGAGGAGGAAGGCGATCCAATGTTCATGGCAGAGGTCGCGGTGCAGAAGGCCCCACGGCGAAGGAGACGATGGACGTCGACTTCGTGCCGGCGTTAGGGTCCCCCATGGTGCAGGCGGACCAGCGGTTCGACTTCGTGCCGGCGTCCGGGTCCCCCATGGTGCATGCGGACCAGCGGTTCAACCTACCGATCCTAAAGAAGCACCGGGCGACGGAGGCTCAACTCGACGGGGAGCGCGCGGATGCTGCTGCCATCGAGGCCCTCCTGCAGGCAGAACTGGATGTCGTGGTTGTGAACCGGGCGGCGGAGGCTCAACTCGACGCGGAGCGCACGGATGCCGCTGCCATCGAGGCCCTCCTGCAGGCAGAACCGGATTTCGTGGTCGTGAACCAGGCGGCGGAGGCTCAACTCGATGCGGAGCGCGCGGATGCCGCTACCATCGAGGCCCTCCTGCAGGAGGAACTGGATGTCGTGGTCGTGAACCGGGCGGCGGAGGCTCAACTCGACGCGGAGCGCGCGGATGCCGCTGCCATCGAGGCCCTCCTGCAGGCGGAACCGGCCATCGTGGACTTGAACCGGGCGACGGAGTCTCAACTCGACGCGGAGCGCGTGAATGCCGCTGCCATTGAGGCCCTCCTGCAGGCGGAACCGAACGTCGTGGATGTGAACCAGGCGGTGCTCGCGTGAACGAGTAGCTGGAGGCCGAGGACAACCACGCCGCGGAGACACACGTCGGCAGCTCCGGCTGGTTCGCGCCAGCAGCCAAAGACGACGAGGCCGGCTCGTTCCGTGAGCAGTGATAATTTTTCTTTATGTTGTTGTTTTTAGGGATCATTTGCTGTGTAAAAACATATTTATATTTAATAAAATCGGCCTTATAACATATTGTATCGATGAAAATTAGGTGTCAACGATTGGATGGCTGAGTTTGGTTTGATCACATGCAGTTTCTCCCTCTGTCCAGGTGTATAAGTCACCTTACGAAAATCAGATATTCCCAAAACGCTTAGGCGCAATGCATTAAATTCCATCCTCGTTCCCATCACTGCCTCGTTCATTAGCGAGCGAAAATTTTCTTTGTATTATTTCGTGATTTGAATACAAGCATACTTTCTAAAAAAAACCAAGCGAAAAATTTGGCCGAACCACGCGCGTGGAGGAAATGGCGACGGCGGTGCGGGCTAGTTTGGCCCATGGTCGGATTGCTGACATGCATTCCCACATGCCAGTGAAATGCCAAGCCGGTTGGCGTTGAGCGGCGGGGTAGATCGACTGTGTGCTGGTCTGATGCGAACGCGACAGGCGTGCTGTGAGTGTTCCTTTTCCTCGTTTTAAACTTGTGAAGATAACCCCCACAAAAAAATTGTGAAGATAACACTTGGTTCTTTGCCTTCGCGCGATACATCGATGGAAATCCCGATTATAATGACGCGGAATTTTCTACTAAATCCCGTAAAAAGGCATCCTCTTCGCCCCTCCGGCCGAAATCATCGCGCTAATCATACTTTCTATTTGACTTCCTTCCCCATTACGGTGACGTCGACGATATCGCGATCGCTGTGGCTTTGGCAAAGTGCGTTCGATCGAGCGCACCATTGAGGCAGACGACGGTCATGTCATTCGGAAGTACCGCCTGGAAGCCGAGACAACCGCCTTCTTTGCATCCAGGAAGTCCGTAGGAGACAGCAACTGTCGTGTCACCGTGACCTTTGGATGCGACGTGACCACGTCGTTCGAGCTCGAGCTGTAGCATGGGGACTCGAACATGACCGTGTACCCTTACACGGGCACCGGTTTACTGTCGGAAAGGCTCTTCTGCGTCGGGGACCCGTCCAGCCTGTGCAACCAACGGAAATGCCGGCGTGCAGTTCGGGGCTGGCTCCTCTCATCGATCTACGTCCCAATGAAACAGAGTGGGAGACGGTCGTCCCCGACGGCGTTGTGAGGAAGATAGTCTAGGAGGTGAATCGCCGGCGGTTGCATCAACGAGGAGGGTGTGACTTCAGCTTCGACATGAATGTGGACTGGCGTCATGTCGTTACCCTGCCGGTGCTATGTTCGTGGAGAAGCTTCTTGGCGAGGAAGGTGCTGGGACGTGCCCGGCATGTCTCGCACACACCATGAAACAAGTAGTACAGTAGTACCTCTTATCTAGGCTTTCGCCGGCCTAATGATGCACATGTGAGAATTTTTAAATCATATAATGCTCTATGTACGTTTGGTCTTGTCACTAATAAGTACTAGTACTATATTTGTAACCATTGAGTAACTGGTACTACTTGGTGAATGTTGCATAGCCGTGGATGTCCGAGCTAAATTTGAAACACAGTCACGATCAAACGAGATGTTACCATTGGGCTCCAGCACTCCACCAGCCGGATCGCCTTGGCCTACTTGATTTGCAGGATCCTCAAAATGTAGGAATCGCAAAAATATAGGATTGTTCTCTTTTGATGGGAATGGCTTGGATTGGAGTATAGGATTAGGATTGTGTGTTTGATGTCATAGGAAAGACAAATGAATTTTTAAAATACTCCTAGGTTGGAGTAGATGCAGGATTTCCTATATTATTAAATGTAGCACAATAGCTTCGTCCGTCCAGCTTACTGCGGGAAAGGTCATTTTTGGAAGAAGACGATGGAGAAGCGGATTCAGCGAAGAGTGAAATTATGGTTGCTTCGCCCGTGACTTTGTGATTTGACGCCTCATTGCTTTGTGATTTGTGATAGTAGAAGGGAGTAGACTCTGTGCTCTATGCATGCGTCCATGCAAGGGAGAAAGAGGAGAGAGGTTGCATTTTTTATTCCTTCAATCAATTTGGCATCGGCGCACCACCGAGTTCCGGTTCCCTCTTATTTTTGGCTTTCGCAGCACCCTCCACAATGGTTCCCATCGATGCCAAAAGCTATTTTATCATTTGGCTACACATTGTGGATGCCCTTAAGCATACCACTTGGTTTTGATTAGTAAAGAGGAGGTGCTTTTGCCGCGCGGAAGGCGAGGGAGGTTGGCCTCACGGTTTGCTAACATGCGGTCCCACGTGTCAGTGATGTACCAAGCCGATCCGCGTCCCACATGACTACATGAGGCAGAACAACGGCAGAAGCAACTTCAGCGAAGAGTGAAATGATGGTTGCTTCGTCCCTCCAACTTATACTGCGGGAAAGCTGCAGCTTTGTGATTTGACGCCTCATTGCTCATTACTACTGTGGCGCCATGACCGGAGTGCGTCCCCCCTGCTGCTCTGCACTGTCATTTGGTGCATGGCACGTGGACCCGGATGCTGGATGTCCCACATGTCGGCGAAAGGGAGTAGAACATTTATGAAAGCGAGCGCTCCACTCTTACAACGGAGGAGTACAAGACGCGGCGGCCCAGTGAACTGTAACTTGTACTGTACTATTGTACTAGTACTATGTGGTAGTCTTGTACTACCACTTGGTTTTGCTGTTTCGCGCGATCCATCGATACAAACCCGATTAAACAGGCGAGGCCGGGACTTTTCCCGCGCGGTAGGCAGGGTAGTTTGGCATAGTCGGTTTGACAGAGAGACCGAGAGAAAGATGTGAAATGCTTGAATGTGTAGTGGGCCCTTTTTTTGTGTCATGTGTGTGTAGTCGGACCTTTCAGATCACTAGATGAGACTAGCTATACATTTCAACACAATTTTAATGTATGCAACATGAATAATTGAAGTAACAATATGAGATCTAAAACTTAAAATATATATGATTTATTGTGTTAGAGTATAGTAGTATTGTATTGCATAGTTGTTAGATATAAAATGCGAGAACGTGTAGGGACGTACTTTAGGAGGGCCTACAGAGAGAAATTCGGCATAAAGTGGATTCAAATATTTGTATTCGTCATCATAGCATTTGTAACTCATGTCTAGAGTTTATACGGTAGACGTGAATGCTTGTTCGCTCTTACGAAACCAGTACAACAATATTGGGGTGGCGTGCGCCAATTTATGCGTGGGAGGTTGGCCTAGTCGACTCCACGGAGAGAGCGAGAGAAGAGATAAATACACTAGCGGTCACTGTATTTGAAGCGAAAGCATAATACGGTCACCGGACTTCGGAATACGCTCATTAGGGTCACTATATACGTTTAACGGTGATTATACGGTCACTCGCTCATCGTTCAGCATAGTATTGCACTCTGTTGACCGGCCAAATAGTCGACGTGGCACTATGTTTACTGGTTAAATTTGCCACGTTCCTTGTGGGTCCCACCTATCAGTTGGCAGAGGAAAGAGGTAAGATAAACAGAAATTTACGCAGGCGCGACAAGACTCGAACCCTTGCGCGCGAACCACCTGGCTGTGTATGTGTGTGTCAGGGCCTGATGTGTGTGCATGCACGTGTACGTTGAGCACTTGAGCGTGAGCGTGTGGGTTGGTCGTGTGGTGAGTGCATGCATGCGTGTCTGCGTGTGTGTGCATGCATGCGTGCGTGTGAGTGTTGCATGCATGCAGTTTGTGTGCATGCGTGCGTGTGTGTATAATCACCACACTAGATCCTGTGTATTAAAAGAACCAGTCAACCAGCACAGCATACCAATACAAGGCCACCTTGTCCGCGCCACTTCGAATCCCTTCTACTAGTGATACCCACCGTGCAATATTTTATTTTCGTTTGTTTACATTCTTAAACCCGCTGATAGGTGGGCCCTATGGTAGTGAGTGTTCTTAAACCTGCTGATGATGCAACACTAGATGCGCCACGTGGACTGTTTAACTGGTCAACTAATCGTGTCTTCAACAAATAGAGAGCTCTACGGTGAGCCGGTGACTGTATAACAACCACAAAACGTATATGGTGATCGTAGTGAGTGTATTGTGAAGTCCAGTGATCGTATCATGCTTTCGCTTCAAATACAGTGATCGTCGGTGTATATCTCGCGAGAGAAAGATGGAACATGCGTGAATGTGACGGGGCGTACTTTTAGAGGGCCTAGAGATAGTTTGTGTGCGTAAGTGAAAGAGGCGTAGAGAGGGGAGCGATGGGGAGAGAGAGAGATGCTCTTCGTTTCTCTTTATTATGACTAACTTCATAGTATAAAAATATAATCATTCACAATGCGGAATAAATATAATTGGATGCACCATCCAATTAACTTTTGAACTCCATATAACTTTGCAATATTGTATAGATGTAGATTTTATAAAATAAATTTTGACCACACTTTGCGTAGTTCTAATTCAAAAGGAATCTTGTATGCGAAGTAAACATGAGTAGAGGGCTTTTTAGATCAATGGAGCACATGATAAGATGCAACATGTGTGAATGTGTAGTTTACGTATTTGGCAGGGCTTGGAGAGGGTATGTGTACGTATTCGAGAGAGGCGCGGATAGAGGGGGTGTGTGTGCGATGAGAGATAGATAGCATGAGAAATGAGAGAGGTCTAGAGAGATAGAGACGAATAGGATATGTCTCAACGAGAGATGGTCTTGAGTGTGTGTATGCAAGGGAGAAGGGGAGAGAGAGATGAGCAGAAATAGTGTGTGGGGTGTGTGTGTCTGGTATGCATGTGTGGGTGTGACAAGATACCGAGACCTAGGGGTAGGGGTGTGTGAGGTCTGGTGGGCCGAGGTGAGGCCCCCGGTCGGTTCCGTCCTGCGCCACATTGGTCCGCCCGTGACACATTATACGGAGACCCCTGGAGGACTACTCGCACAAGACAAAGACCCCGGCTAGGAATTGTAACCCTAGGCCCCGGGTATGTTTATACAAGCCCGGGGCCTAGTTTGTCAATAGCATACACATAATCCCTTGGTATTCACGTAGTGTACTTTGTACACACCCTACTCACAAATATACATGACCGGTGGTAGGGTATTTCCTGGATCGCAAGGGCCCGAACTAAGGTAAATCCTTGTCTCTTATTACCATGCATCCAACCTAGGTGTAAGTGATATCCTACTGAATGCTCTGCTAGAATCATATTCGTCAACTAGTAAGAGAGGTGGAGATCGACAATGCGTGCGAGATAGGCCTAAGTGTCCGGGAGACACGTAGGCAGGTATACGTATAGAGAAAAGGGTCGATGTAGATCATGCGTGCCTATGCGTGTGAAATAGTTCTTGTGACAGAGATTAGTGAAAGGAGTCGTAGATAGTTGTGAGATAGAGGGAGGGAGGGTGATATATATAGACAGTGTGTGTGCGAGAGACACCTCAGGAGAGAGTGTGAAGATGTGCGAGAGAGAAGGCCGATGGATATATAGCGTGTGCGCGTATGTGAGAGAGAGAGAGATAACACATGTGTGAGGAGGGGCCGATCGGGAGAGTGAATCTACGCGTAAAAGACTAATGTACACATCAATTTAAAATATAAATTGTATCCAAATATTTGGATGGGATCATGATATTTGCGATTCGTGTATGGAATGATCATTGGTGTATCAAACATCCATATTCTGTCGAATTTGAGCATGTGTATGGTATTATTCGACATAATTGATCCATAGAGTCAGTATTTTGAAATCCAGACAATGCATGGCTTTAGCAATTCAAATATAAACGTGATTATAGTTTATGTTGAGTGTTAAACGCACAATATACATACAAAAGATACATAGTGAACATTCTAAATAGCTAGCTAGGAACTACCATACGTTTGAATTCAACTTAAGGTGGTTTCAAATATTCGAATTCAACATGAAGTGCATTCAATTATTTGAATTCGAGATCATGGCATTTGTAAATCATACCTAAATTAAGGGTGCATAAATCTTTGCTTTGTTTTTGTACATAATAACATATAGTCGTGTACAAAATACATTCAAATTTACCACCTCCATTCCAAAATAATAGTAGTTACAGGATTTTCAAGAGTCAAAATTTCAAAAGAAGCGCATAATTTAATGAGGTTTTCAATCATACAAGGTCAAATTTAACGAGGTCTATTAAGGTCAATCCTAATAGTTCAAGAGTACTGTAAACATGAATGCTTCTGGTTCAAAATTTTGAACGAAGCGCCAAAAGAGCCTCTCCTCGCCCGAAACCGCGCGAGACCAATGTTTGGTAGAAGGAAATTACCGTCCTAACTCTGACCCATGAAGCCTACCGGCCCGACGTCCAGAAGTCTAAACCGGGGTAGGTTTGTAACTTCACCGAGATGCCACACAACCGCCTCCGAAAAACATTCATATACCGCGGGCTCCTAAATGCCGATGCGCTCGGCCAAAATCACTCCCGCCCACTATTTTGGACACGTAAGATTACCGTCCTACCCCCGACCCGCGGCATGTCTGAAATTTTAGATGGGGGCAAAGTTTGTAACTTTCCCCAAATTTCAAACAAGCGCGTCCCGGAAACATGGTTCCCCCTTAGCTTCCCCCCTCCCCCATCCGATTCCCCATTCATACTTCGTGGGCGCCAAAACTCCCTCTCCACCAGCCGCGAAACCCCAACCTCCTCCGTCCACCACCCCATCGCACTGATCCACCGCCGCCCTCCTCCATCACGCCGGAGCCGATACCCCGACATCGTCGTCCACCGCAACCTCAACCGCAGCGCCCTCCAGGACTTAGAGTTGAAGCCGAGGCAGAGCTCCCTCCACGACGCGGACGTGCGTCGTACCCGAGCCACTTCAACCCCTCCGTCCTGCACCTCACCGCTGCTGCTCCAGTGTCACAACCGTCCACTGCACCGGAGCTGTTCCCGCTACTCCATCGTTCGCCGTCTCGGATCTGCTTCTCCGCCGCTGACAGAGGGCCACCGCACCACACTCAACAACTTGGACATGGGTGCGTCCAAGGCTCCACCGTCCTCCACAACATCTGGTTTCCAGTGAACCACAAGAAGATCGTCGAAAAATCATAAGGAGGACACAGCATGGCAAGCCGATATTGGTACTCCTCTTCCCTTATTCTTGCAAATCATACATGTCTGCTCGCATGGTATTCATCCCACGAAGGAAGCTAGTTGACCACTTCTTACTGCACATTCTTCCTGACACTAGATGTTCCAAGTAACTCGCGATGCACAAGGTTTCCCATTTACTATTTCACTTTAGCTAGAGGTCCGCCGCCTGCCTGGATTTCAATTCAGTGTCAGTTGATTCCCAATTAAAGGAAGCACCACCCGCGGAGGCGCGTGGAGCACCTAGTCCGCCTGTTCGTCGGGGAAGCAGCGCCTCAGTGTTATCTTAGAGGTGTGTGTGGCACAGGAGCTGCTGGCGCCCGATCTGGAGGTCTGTCGGGCTTAAAGGGGTGGCCGGGGGGCGCTGCCAAGCACGGCGGTGGGGTGAGGTCGAGGGGAGGGCGGGGCGGCGGAGGCAGGGGTCTGGGCCGGTGGTCGCTGGTGGTTCGAGGAAGATCATCAACAGTGACTGGCGGGAGGTAGATGAAGGCCATCTGCCCGTTCCTTGTAGATCGGACGATGCAGAAAAAATCAACTGACCTATTTGTTTTCAGTCGATTGTTATTTTCATAGGACCACATGTGGTGGTTTGCTGGAGGATTACCTGCACTTCCCAGCCATCCCTGTGCTCATATTTCAAAAGCCTAGAATCTAATTTCGTGTGCCATGCATGTTGTAGAGCTATCATATGCCTGTCGTCATTTATTTTTGACCCACCTGCTATCTGATACTTTTACACTGCACTACTTGTGCACAAACTACACCCATACTCTCTCACTATTGTTTTATTACACATGCATATTTCAGAATCTCAACCACAATATTCTAAAAAGAAAACACAGCTGTCACTCCAGTCTGCATCGAGGATTGGAAAGGCGCAGTTTGACGCTCTAAAGAAGAGTGTAGTGTCATTCGATGAAGACTGTCAACGTAGCTCTGTAGTTGATGACCCCATTCGCCATACACCAGCATCGTAGGTGCTTGCTTTAACTTCATGGTGTCATATGTGGTTGCATGTTGCATATGGTGTCTACCTTGTATATTGCTTCTAAATTGGTTAAATTGCATATGCTTAGCCATATATTGTGAATATGACATGCCTTCCTGATTTTGGTACATACTGCATATGTCTATTAACCATGTTCTTACATCAAACTAATGTTGTTGTGTATCCCTCATCAATCACTTATGATGAGACAGTCAGACGGGTGGGTTAGTGTGAGACGTGCTACTCTTTTAAAGAGTGCAGTGTCATCCCCCCCACATGATTCTCAACAAACAGCAAGGCTAGATGAAGATAGTCAACGTAGCTCTGTAGTTGGTGACCGCATTTCCCCTACACCACCATCGGAGGTGCTTGCTCTAACCTGGCAGTGTGATATGTGGTTGCATGTTGCATATGGTGTCTAGCTTGTAATTCTTCTAATTTGGTTAAATTGCATCTGCTATTCTGCTTAGTTTACACATTATACCTGTTAATGTGACATGCCTTCCTGTTTTTGGTGCATACTACATCTGTCTATTAACCATGTCCTTACATAAAACTATTGTTCTTATCTATCCCGCATCAATCACTTATGACGAGACACCTCTAGTATATGCCGCTTGATATTTGTTGCATCTTGCATATGATTTATAGCATGTACTGCATCTAATTTGTTGAAATGCCATTTATTATGAGACGCTTTTAACTTCGCAGAGTCATATTGATTGCATCTTTCATGTGGTGTCTACCTTGCATTGCTTCTAATTTGTTGAAATGGCTTCTGCTTAGTTTACACAATTAGGTGTGAATATGCCATGCCGTCCTATTTTTCGTACATATTCCATCCTCGTATCATGTGTTTGCCTTGCATCCAAGTAGTGTTCGTCAATATCATGCATGAATGAGTTCTGAAGAGTGATTTTTATTCCTTTTTCTTGTCGTTTGACTTGACAATGCAAAATCAATAAAGCGGAAGGAAATTAGCAAGGCAGTGGATGATGGTGCTCCTTCTGACCAACTGAAACGGAGGGTCTCTACAGATTCTACTCTGCCATCCTCCAAACAAGATTTGCAAGACAACACATGCATAGACAGTCAATGTAGTTGTGTTGATGATGAGCACATCTCCCCTACCCAGCCATCACAGGTGCTCGCTCTAACTTGGCATTGTTATACGTGGTTGCATGTTACGTATGATGTCTAGCTTGTATTGCTTCTAATTTTGTTGAATTGCATCCGCTTAGTTTACACATTATACTTGTGAATAAGACACATGTTCCTGTTTCTAGAACATACAATATCTGTCTATCACGCCATGTTCTTACATCAAAGTACTACTGTCGTGTAACCTGCAACAATCACTTATCATAAGCCACATTTAACTTGGGAGTGTGATATAGGTTGCATCTTGCATTGTTTTCTAGCTTGTACTGCTTCTAATTTGTTGAAATGGCACTTATGACGAGACAGTTTTAACTCGGTAGAGTGACATTCGTTGCATCTTTCATACGGTGTCTAGCTTTCATTGCTTCTAATTTGTTGAAATGTCTGCTGCTTAGTTTACACATCATAGGAGTGAATATGCAATGTTGTCCTTTTTTCTTACATATTCAATCCTCCTATCATGCGGTCGCCTTACATGAAAGTAGTGTTCGTCAGCATCATGCATCAATGAGTTCTGAAAAGCAAATTTATTCATTTTTCTTATGGGTTTGACTTGACAAGGCAAAAAATAATAAGAGAGAGGAAGGAAAAAAGTAAGGTAGGGGCTGATGGCGGTCATCTGGTGCCACCGGTAAGGAGGCGCTCTAGAGATTCTGCTACTACTGCTATTGCAGTAGAAGTTCCAAGTAAATATGATGTGCCCAACAACCCTACTCCAGCATCCCAGGTGCTTTCTCTAGCTTGGCATTGTCATTTTTGCTTTCATGTTGCATATGGTGTCAAGCTTGTATTGCTTCTAATTTGATTAAATTGCATCTGCTTAGTTTACACATTATACATGTTAACATGGCATGTCTTCCTTTTTTTTGCATATACTACATCTGTCTATTACATGTTCTAACATCGAAGTACTATTTGTGTCTATCCTGCGTCAATCACTTATGACGAAACACCTTTAACTTGGTAGTGTGATATTGTTTGGATCTTGCATATGATTTATTGCTTGTACTGCTTGACATTTGTTTAAATGCCACTTATGAAGAGACACAATTAACTTGGCAGAGTGATATTTGTAGCATCTTTCATATGGTGTCTAGCTTCCATTGCATTGCTTCTAATTTATTGAAATGCCTTCTGCTTAGTTTACGCATCATAGGTCTGATTATCTCATGCCGTCCTGTTTGTCATACATATTACATCCTCCTATCATGCGGTTGTCTAACATCAAAGTTCAGTTCGTCTGAATCACACATCAATTAGTTCTGAAGAAGTAAATTTTTATTCATTTTTCTCGTGGGTTTGACTTGACATGGAAAAAAGAGAGGAATGTACATAGAATGGTAGGGGATGGTGTTACTACTCGGGAGGCACGGAAACGGAAGCGGAACAGCTCTGCAGATTCTGCTAGTACTGATAGTGCAAGAGAAGGTCAAAGTCCACCGGATAAATGTACAAACACAGTATCCCCTGCTACACCACCTGCAAAATGTACCAAAGACAAACGAACCAAACAAGCAACTCCAGTCCTAGTGGTTGCAGCACCTTCTTCCACAGTACCAACATGTGCATGACTTACTCGTTCGGCAACTCTGCTAGCGGCAAGTTCCCAAGCTCCCTCGCCACCTGACACTACTTCCAAAGCACTCTTGGCACAAGAGGACTTGGCAAGATCAGATGAACCTTGTGATCTTCCACACCAAGACGGTAGTTGATCGAGTCAAGTTACAGTTGCATGCTTCTTTATATGTAGTCTCACAATTTGATGTACACTAACACTTCCCATGTTCATTGTTGAACTAGCACCTAGGCGCAAGAGGAAATAGACATCAGGGATAATGCTCGACAGGTTAACTAAATCTAAAGGAGGAAGAATGGAGATCCATTTTGAGTCAGGTTTAAAAAGGCCACGTGATGCTACAGAGTCAGCCAAGTTAGTATCAGAGGCAGCCGTTGCTGTTAGGTGTCATGCACGTATCCTCCCAACATGGATTTAGTACAGGAATGACAAAGACGAAATCCAGTTTAACACCTTCCTCGACCATTTATCTGTAAGTATGGTTATTTATGGAACTTAGTAATATCGTCTTGCTCTGTCCCATACTTTCTAGGTTGCTGGTTCGGCAAGATGAGGTTCAAGTTGGATTGGCAAGATGATGCAACCAGACAAGCATGCACTCATGTTTTCAAGTCTGCTCTGCGACAGTATCGGTATAATCTGAGGAAAACTCACTTTGAACGCAAGGCTAACAATGAACTTGCCCAAACATCTCCAGTGCAAAATATAACGGATGAAGACTGGACAGCCCTTGTTAAACACTGGTTTGATCCAAAGTATCAAGTATGTTATATAGATGTGATCAGATCACATGTTGAACTCATATTTATGCATGTCCCTCACAAATCTATCTTCTTCTAGGTGAACTATTCGAAGAACAAAGCCAACCGTACGAAAGTGAAATTCCAACAGACGACAGGATCTCGTAGCTATATTGCACACTTCGAGGCTCTGGTAACTAGCTGTTGTTTCACTCTTTTGGCTGTGCCATATTATCAGATCTATATTGACTTGTTCTAAATGCAGAGGAAAGCCCACAAGGACCAAAAAGAACCTGAACCAAATGCGGTGGAAATCTTCAAGGACTGTCACACCAACAAGACGAAGGGCATGACTACACCAGTCAAAGCCGCTGTAGTAAGTCCTTAATCCTCAGGCCCTTTGAACTACTGGTTACTCTGACTTGTGGTGCATTGAACTGCATGGTTTGCATCCAATGTCTATTACTCTTTTTAATTTTATACACAGTTGTCTGAACGTATCATTGCACTTTACAAGGTTTAAAAGAGAGAAACGTTCCTTTGCTCTTGATCTGTAACCTAGTTTCGTGCTGCACACAACAATTGCCTGTTTGTCTGATCTCAGTAGTTTTGTGATATGAATGTGGTCATACTATGCTCACCGTATTATAAACTTTGTCTATTTATCTTAGCTATCAATACAATGTGAAGAAATAGACAAGACATTAGCCATGGTATATGGTCATATGTTTGGAACCTGGTTTTATTATGTACTTTGTAGTAAAATACAACTAATATTTACACAGGTTCTGTCGGGGGAATTACCCACGGCTAGACCCGGCTAGACCAGAAGGCCCAGGCCCGGGTTATCAAGGAAACAACTTGGGCTGGCTCACTATGTGCTGGGAGCCTGCGCGGAACCCGGCCAGGAATATCAAGACCTGGCAAGGGAAGCAAGACCCGGCAAGGGAAGCAAGACCCGACGGAGGAAGCATGACCCGGCAGAGGACAAACCCGGCCTGGGTTAATTGGTACGGAAGAGACAAACCCGGCCTGGGTTAATTGGTACGGAAGAGAACACGGGTACCCACACGGAGGTAGAACGTGGCCCGACATGGTGGTGGCCCAGCAGGCCAGTTTTGGACCGTTCGAATAAGACCCGGACTAGGATCCGACTTATAATAGAAATAGACTAGTTGTAGTCCTACTAGGACTCTACATGTAAGCCGGCCCCTTCAACTTATATAAGGAGGGGCAAGGCACCCCAAGAGGGACAAGTTGGGAGAGACAGAAAAACTAGTAGCTCTCGAGATAGAGGTAGCGAAAGAGCACCCTTGTAATTGAGATCGTCATCATCAATAGCAATCAAGCAGGATGTAGGCTTTTACCTCCATCGTGAGGGGCTGAACCTGGGTAAAACTCGCGTCTCTCAATTCCGACCAACCCCGTTCAAGTTACCACCTAGTTGCGGCGGCCTCACCGCTATGTCCTTTTCACGAGGACATCTACCGTGACAAAACCACGATAGGTTCACCAAAATAAGTTCTATATATAAACCAAAGCTATTCTGTTTGGTTTTGCTACCTCATTAATAACTTCTGTTCTGGTACTACTAATGTACAAACTCAACTTTTCAGCAAGCTATGGAACAAATGGTGGAACCGCAACAACCTCCTGAAGGTGATCAGGCAACCATAACCACAATGTCACCTCTTGCTGCAGTGGGTCAGTATCTCTCCACTAACAATGCCAAAAGCACCTTCCTACGTAATACTGGGTTGGTTGTTAAGGCAACCTCGTCCAAACTGCCTCATGAACAAGATCTGCAAGCTCGACAGAATGATATACCTGCGCTCCAGACACAAGTCAATCCCTAACAGAGACCCTTTGTGAAACAAGAACAACCATTGTTCGATGTCGTCAAGATATGCATGGTTTTGAAATCAGACTATCAGACATTTGCTATGTTGTTCAGGAGCCTAGGAGAAATGACAGCGAAGTTTATGGTGCTCCATCAGACACTACAGCATGAAAACGTACCAGTCAGGTCAAATCATCCAAGCTTCTGAACTTCTGATGGTGCATTTAGTTTTATGCCAACCCACCTTTTGTTATATGGCTGTAATTTGTTTTGTTGCGTTACAAAATTTGTTCTTAACGGGCAGCGACCGGCTGAAGAAAGCAACAAGCGATTTTTGTATAGTGTAGGGTGTTCCCTATATTTGCACGGGTGGCGAACTTTGATGCCCAGCGGATGTAATCCGTGCAATCGCCGTAATAGCCTAGCGTTAGTTGCTTGCTTATTTATTTCCTCGTAGTCATCTTTTTCCTTGGTTTGTTAGTGGCCGCAATAACCATGGGCCACATACAGCCCGTGGTAACCATGGGCCTGCTACCTGCTGTAGTGCCCAAGGGCCATCTATGGGCTGTAGGATCCTTGGGCCAAAAGCGGACCGCATTATGGGCCGTAAACGGGCCATAGTGGGAATGGTCCGTTTAAGGGCCTGTAGCATAATGGGCCGTTAACAGGCCGAAAGTCATCACAGGCTTAATTCTGTCAACAGTCATAACGGGGCGTTAATGGGCCGGAATACATGACGGGCTAAAAATGGCCCAACGGGTTAACAGACCACAAACGGGCCGATTGTAACCACGGGCTGAATCAGGCTCATTAGCATAACAGCCAGTAACGGGCTGAAAGTAATCGAGGGCCGAAAATGATCCCAAGATTTTATGGGCCCTTAGAAGGCCGAAAGAAAACACGGGCTGGAAACGGCCAACTGAATCATGGGCCATTAATGGCCTCAAAGCCGTTTACTTTTCATGATGGGCCAGAATCACCACGAGCCTTTAATGGGCCCAGAGAAACAAAGGCCTAATATGGGCCAAAATACATCACGGGCCATAGATGGGCCGAAAGTGACAACAGGCTGAAATCATAAGGCACGGCCCACATGGCGCTACTGGGCCGAATTTTGAAAAGCAATAACGGGCCGTGAGTACCCGGGCCGTAAATGGGATGTATGCGAACAGGCCGTTAACAGGCTTTCCTTGGGCCGGCCTGCTTACTTTTAACCAAGTCAAACGGGCCGGCCTTTTAACATAAATGGGCCACTATTGGGCCGTGCCATGTGTAGACGTATCATAGGTGTCTCGCGTCCAATGAATGGATGACATCTGTCCCAACGCCGAGCTGACACGTGGTTCCGCCGGCGAATGAGAAATTTACACGTGGAAAATCGTCATTGGTCAGGGCTGCTAATGGGTTATCGGATTCAAACCGGAACCCGATAGCTTAACGGTGACCCGTTACGGTGAATGCCACGTGTCGGTTACCCTTGACGAAAACACTTCCATGACGCGACATTTATCGTCATGGAAGTGGACACTTCCGTGATGATAATTTCAGTATTGTCATGGAACACTTCTACGACAGCACATGTATGACGATCTTGATTATGTCATAAAATTGTCACGGATGTACATGCATGACAGAAAACTTGACCTACTGTGACAAAGACGTATCATCACGGAAGTGTTTTTTTTTGTAGTGCTTGGAGCAATTTAAGGATGTGTGATCGACTGAGAAGTGGACCCCGGGTGCGCACGAGCATAGGAAAGACTAGTGTTGGTCCGTGAGGCCAGTCTAGATCTCGCCAAGCGTAATGACTGGGAACCGGTGGCTGTGGCCAGGGTGTTACAAATGATATCAGAGCCGACCCTCGTAGTTACACGGACGTGTGCGGGCCAGTGTCACAGACATGTACATGGCGTGTGTGTTCCGTCGTGACACACGGCATGTGCATATGTGGATGCTGGCACTGGCGCGCATAGATGTGTGCTAAGAGGGAACATTATTGTGGATCGACGAGGACGACAGTTCCTGTGAGTGGGGGGGTGCATGTGACATCTTGGCTTAATAGAAATGATAGACACTCATATCAACAAGGAATTCCTTCTTTTTCGAGAGCCCGTTCACAAGGAACCCAAAAGCTAAGCATGTTTGGCTTGGAGCAATTTGAGATGGGTGTCCGACTGGGAAGTTGATCTCGAGTGCACACGAGTGAGCACAACGTGCGCAGAAAGATTACTGTTGGTCTATGGGTCAGTCTAGATCCCGTCAGGCAGTGGCGGCGCTTCATGGGGGCCAACCTAGGCTATGGCCTCCCAGTTCACAAGAAAACATATATATATATATATATATATATATATATATATATATATATATATATATATATATATACAATATATATATATATATATCTTGGCATATTTTCCACAAAAGTCAGCTGAAAGCAATTATGTTTGACCCCCTCCAACCCATGCCCACCCATGATTTTAGTTCAAGCTCTGTCACTGCCGCCAGGTATAACTACCGGGAACCGGTGGCTATGGCCGGGGCTTTACACCCATTTACCACACTCTGTCTCTCGGCATTAACTATCCTTTTACGTGTTTTTAATCCTTTTACATATTCAGCGTTATTAAGCAATTCATTGCTAATATTTCCTCGATGATGCTACTTGATTATTGCAGGCTCAATTGCGGATACAAATGTGCTTCTTCCTAGTTGTTGGAAAAAAATGTTTCCAGTCGACATCCCTTTGCGAACAGAAGTACTGGGGAGGGGATAAATTTTGTCGTGTGTATCTTCGAACCAAATCTGTTATTCCATTTACAATACCACCGTGGTTAAACTATGATCGAGACATTGTTAGGAATTTAAATGCTTGTGTTACCACTAGTGTTTTGATTTTTCATAAAAGAGAGGACTCACTCTCTAATTTCTATGAAAGAAACCAAAGTTCAAACTTTAGAGTCAAACACATACACTGCTGAAAAACTAAACAAAGAAGGGCAGACAACAAAACTAGCTGAAGCTTGAGCTAAAGAACAATGTGTTCCTTTTTTTGAAACTTTCAGAAGGGGGGAGGGGAGGATCCCCAACTGAATATATTTCAAAGATCACACTTAACGTGAGGAAAGATGATCATGCCACATTCTGGCGTGATCTTTTAGTTCGGAAGCCAGAACTAAAAGAACAATGTGTCATCATCAAGATCTAGGGAAACATAAAGAGAAAGGTTGCAAGACTAATATAAGACGTACTCTGGATTCAACACAGCAAAATAAAAGCATATCAAGGACAATGCCCCTAGCAAAAGATATCAGAGAAGACATCAACAACCTTCATTTTGAGCACCTGGAATCAACCATTGGTGAACCCGAGAACTTCTGGACGCCATCCCTGCGAGGCTTTGAAGGTTTCACTTGCTACCCGCGCTAGAAGCTTTTTGCCCCCTACATCAGTCCCTCTCGCTATTTTGTGCCCCCCCCCCCCCAAAATGGACCAATGGATCAAGCACAAAGAGATCATCGATTCTTTTATGGTTAAAACACATCATTTCTGCATCTCCAATTGTCAAATCGCCACCACCAGCTTATCACTCTTTGTGAATCTTCTCGATGAGACATTAAAATCACACAATATTCTAGGTATTGAACTAAAACAAATGGCACTTCTAAGCAGGTTCCAAACAAGCTTAGCAACTGAACATGAAAATAACAGGTGATCAATGCTTCATCATGTCCACAGAATACATAGTGCTTGTCTTGGATCTTGGCAGAAATCTTTATTTCCCACAAAAACTTATGAGGAAAATGCACATTGCTTAAAATCATTTTTGTATAGAAAGATTCAACAGTGAATTTGCCATCAGCAGTAGCATCCATCTTACAGTGAACTAGAGGCTGGGGCGCGCCCATGGCGCGCCTCTTGTGCGATCCTGTGCGCACTTGCCTTGGTGGTGGAGTTGTGCAGGTGCATATGCGTTTCAGAGTACCTCAATTGTTAAAATATGAATACAATTAACACAAGCTTAGTAGAAAAGTGTTCGATCATCAGACATAGCTAGGTAGTAGCTGCATATTATAAGATGGGAAGTTTAACAAGGTGTATGATAGAGCACAACATTGAACTGAAATCAAAGCCTAAGATGCTCCAAAAGGCAGGCGATCTCTAAAAGAGAAGCAGAGTTCATCGGACCATCACAACGTGGGATCATCAAGTCTTAGAGATAAGCTAAAGACAATAGACAGTTCATATATATAGACGGCAGGTCCTGCTGATGACGTTATGCCTAGAGACGATGGACGGTGAGGGAGAGGCGGCGCCCTTCCTCGCGCTTGAAATGGAAGGCTTATATGTCGCCCTCCTGGATGTTGGCATGGTGGCGAAACCATGAGCAGTTCGTCGTGATGGTGGCCCTCTTGTCGGTTCCAAGCATGAAGCGACTGTCGCAGCTCACGGTGCTGTCTGCGAGCTTCAGCGGAAGGGTGTCATCATCTTCGTAAATGTACTTCTGTCCTCTGTGTATTCCACCTGAAAGTACTATCAACACAAAGAGAAGCACTTAGTTCATGGCTAGCCTTCTCAAATATTAGAGGCAATAATAAATTGGTTATTATTATATTTCCTTGTTCATGATAATCGTTTATTATCCATGCTATAATTGTATTGATTGGAAACTCAAATACATGTGTGGGTACATAGACAACACTGTGTCCCTAGTAAGCCTCTAGTTGACTAGCTTGTTGATCAAAGATGGTTAAGGTTTCCTAGCCATGGACATGAGATGTCATTTGATAACGGGATCACATCATTAGGGGAATGATGTGATGGACAAGACCCAAACTGTAAACGTAGCATTTGATCGTGTCAGTTTATTGCTATTGTTTTCTGCATGTCAAGTATCTGTTCCTTTGACCATGAGATCATGCAACTCACTGACACCGGAAGAATACCTTGTGTGTATCAAACGTCGCAACGTAACTGGGTGACTATAAAGGTGCTCTACAGGTATCTCCGAGGGTGTCTGTTGGGTTGGCATGGATCAAGACTGGGATTTGTTACTCTGTGTGACGGAGAGGTATCTCAGGGCCCACTCGGTAATACAACATCACAATGAGCCTTGCAAGCAATGTGACTAAAGTGTTAGCCACGAGATCTTGTATTACGGAACGAGTAAAGAGACTTGCCGGTAACGAGATTGAACTAGGTATAGTGATACCGACGATCGAATCTCGGGCAAGTAACATACCGAAGAACAAAGGGAACAGCATACGGGATTAACTGAATCCTTGACATAGAGGTTCGACCGATAAAGATCTTCGTAGAATATGTAGGAGCCAATATGGGCATCCAGGTCCCGCTATTGGTTATTGGCCGTAGAGGTGTCTCGGTCATGTCTACATAGTTCTCGAACCCGCAGGGTCTACACACTTAACGTTTGGTGACGATTAGTATAATTGAGTTATTATGTTGGTGACCGAAAGTTGTTCGGAGTCCCGGATAAGATCCCGGACATGACGAGGATCTCCGGAATAGTCCAGAGGTAAAGATTGATATATGTGATAATAGTGTTTTGATCTCCGGAAGAGTTCCGGAGTTCACCGGAAGGGGTTCCGGATGTTTACCGAAGTGTTCGGGTGCAGCAACACTTTATATGAGCCAAAGGGATAAAGCCCACAAGGTATTGGAAAGTGCAAAAGTAGTTTTGCTGCCGCGTAAGCGGTACTACCGCTTGGTGAAGCGGTACTACCGCCCGAGCGGTACTACCGCTTGTGTGAAGCGGTACTACCGCCCAAGCGGTACTACCGCTTGTGTGAAGCGGTACTACCGCTTGTGTGCGGCTGTGCACGATTCGGCAGGGGTCCGAGTTGGACTCTTTCCCTGCGGGCCAAACCGACCTTGTGCGGGCAAAACCGACCTGGAGGAGGCTTTTACTCCAAGTTTAGACCCCAAGGCTCAACATATAAATAGAGGGGCAGGGCTAGCACACGAGACACATCAGGATTTCCCAAGCCGTGTGCCGGAAACCCTAGCCCTCTAGTTCCTCCGTCATAATCTCCGTAGTGCTTGGCGAAGCCCTGCAGAGATCGTTCCTCACCACCATCACCACGCCGTCGTGCTGCTGGAACTCAACCACTACTTCACCATCGCTCGCTGGATCGAGGAGGTGAAGGCGTCATCAAGCCGTACGTGTGTTGAACGCGGAGGTGCCGTCCGTTCGGCACTAGATCGGAAGGATCGTGATTGGATCGCGGGACGCTCGGCGATTTGGATCGCGAAGACGTTCGACTACATCAACCGCGTTTATTAAACGCTTCCGCTTAGCGATCTACAAGGGTATGTAGATTCACTCTCCCTCTCGTAGATGCTCATCACCATGGATAGATCTTATGTGTGCGTAGGAAAATTTTTGTTTCCCATGCAACGTTCCCCAACAGTGGCATCATGAGCTAGGTCTATGCGTAGATGAGATCTCGAGTAGAACACAAACGAGTTGTGGGCGTGGGTGTATACATATTGCTTGCCGTTACTAGTTGATACTTGATTCAGCGGTATTGTGAGATGAAGCGGCCCGGACCGACATTACGCGTACGCTTACGCGAGACTGGTTTTACCGCTGCGTGCACTTGTTGCATAAAGGTGACTGGCGGGTGTCTGTCTCTCTCACTTTAGTTGAATCGGTTCAATGAAGAGGGTTCTTTTAGAAGATCAAAAAGCAATCACTACACCACGTTGTGGTTTTGCGTAGGTAAGAACGGTTCTTGCAAACCCGTAGCAGCCACGTAAAATTTGCAACAACAATTAGAGGACGTCTAACTTGTTTTTGCAGGGTATGTTGTGATGTGATATGGCCAATTACATGATGAGATATATGTGATGTATGAGATGATCATGTTTTGTATAGAATATCACGACTTGCATGTCGATGAGTACGGCAACTGGCAGGAGCCATAGAGTTGTCTTTAATTATTGTATGACCTGCGTGTCAATCATTAAGCGCTATGTAATGCTTTACTTTATCGCTAAACGTTAGCTATAGTCGTGGAAGCAACAGTCAGCGCGACAACCTTATGGCGACACGTTGATGGAGATCAAGATGATGGAGATCATGGTGTCATGCCGGTGACGATGGAGATCATGCCGGTGCTTTGGAGATGGAGATCAAAAGCACAAGTTCATGGCCATATCATGTCACTTATGATTTGCATGTGATGTTAATCCTTTTATGCATCTTATTTTGCTTAGGACGACGGTAGCATTATAAGGTGATCCCTCACTTAAATTTCAAGATAAATTGTGTTCTCCCCAAGTGTGCACCGTTGCGAAAGTTCGTCGTTTCGAGACACGCCGTGATGATCGGGTGTGATAGACTCTACGTTCGCATACAACGGGTGCAAGCCATGTTGCACGTGCGGAACACTCGGGTTAAACTTGACGAGCCTAGCATGTACAGACATGGCCTCGGAACACAAGAGACCGAAAGGTCGAACATGAGTCATATAGTAGATATGATCAACATGAAGATGTTCACCATTGAAACCACCTCAACTCACGTGATGATCGGACTTGAGTTGGTGGATTTGGATCATGTTACACTCGAATGACCGGAGGGATGTCAATTTGAGTGGGAGTTTTTTAAATATGATTAACTAAACTCATTATCTAAGAACAATAGTCTAAGTTGTCTTTGCTATATTTATGTTGTAGATCATGGCTCGCGCAGTAGCACCCCTGAATTTTAATGCGTTCCTAGAGAAAGCTAAGTTGAAAGATGATGGAAGTAACTTTGTGGACTGGGCCCGTAATCTAAGGATTATCCTTACGGCTTCCCAGAAGGCTTATGTCCTTGATGCACCGCTTGGTGATCCACCCGCTCCAGTTGAGTCTCTAGACGTTGTGAACGCCTGGCAGGCTCGTTCTGATGATTACTCAATAGTTCAATGTGCAATGTTGTATGGCTTAGAACCGGGACTTCAAAGACGTTTTGAACGTCATGGAGCATATGAGATGTTCCAGGAGTTGAAGTTTATCTTTCAGAAGAATGCCCGGATCGAGAGATATGAGATCTCCGATAAGTTCTATGCTTGCAAGATGGAGGAGAACGGGTCTATCAGTGATCACGTGCTCAGAATGTCTGGGTACTCCACCCGTCTGGCTGAGTTAGGGATGCCCCTTCCGCCAGAGGCTATCACTGACAGAGTTCCTCAATCATTGCCACCTAGCTACAAGAGCTTCGTGTTGAACTATAACATGCACGGGATGAACAAGTCAGTCGCCGAGCTGTTTGCGATGCTGAAAGCCGCTGAGTCTGAAATTCAGAAGGAGCATCAAGTGTTGATGGTCAATAAAACCACTAGTTTCAAGAAAAATGGCAAGGGTAAGAAGGGTAACTCCAAGAAGAGTGGCAAAGCAGTTGCTCCTCTCGTGAAGAAACCCAAGGCTGGACCCAAACCAGAAACTGTGTGTTTTCATTGCAAGGGAACTGGACACTGGAAGCGGAATTGCCCCAAGTATTTGGCTGACAAGAAGGCGGCCAACAACAAACAAGGTATATATGATATACATGTTATTGATGTGTACCTTACCAACTCTCGTTGTAGTGCCTGGGTATTTGATACCGGTGCGGTTGCTCATATTTGCAACTCAAAACAGGAACTGCGGAATAGACGGAGGCTGGCAAAGGACGAAGTGACGATGCGCGTGGGAAATGGTTCCAAGGTTGATGTGATCGCCGTCGGCACGCTCGCTCTTCGATTACCGTCGGGATTAGTGATGAACCTAAATAAGTGTTATTTGGTGCCTGCGTTAAGCATGAACATTATATCTGGATCTTGTTTATTGCGAGACGGTTACTCATTTAAATCAGAGAATAATGGTTGTTCTATTTATATGAGTAATATCTTTTATGGTCATGCACCCGATGTGAGGGGTTTATTCTTATTGAATCTCGATAGTAATGATACACATGTTCATAACATTGATGCCAAAAGATGTAGAATTGATAATGATAATACCACTTTCTTGTGGCACTGCCGTTTAGGTCATATTGGCGTAAAACGCATGAGGAAGCTCCATGCTGATGGACTTTTGGAGTCACTTGATTTTGAATCACTTGACACATGTGAGCCATGCCTCATGGGCAAGATGACTAAAACGCCGTTCTCTGGAACAATGGAACGGGCAAGTGACTTATTGGAAATCATACATACTGATGTGTGCGGTCCGATGAGTATTGAGGCGCGCGGTGGTTATCGTTACTTTCTCACCTTCACTGATGACTTAAGTAGATATGGGTATATTTACTTAATGAAACACAAGTCTGAAACATTTGAAAAGTTCAAACAATTTCAGAGTGAAGTTGAGAATCATCGTAACAAGATTAAATTCCTACGATCTGATCGAGGAGGAGAATATCTGAGTTATGAGTTTGGCAGTCACTTAAAACAGTGTGGAATTGTTTCACAATTGACACCGCCTGGAACACCACAGCGTAATGGTGTGTCCGAACGTCGTAATCGAACCTTATTGGATATGGTGCGATCTATGATGTCTCTTGCCGATTTGCCACTATCGTTTTGGGGTTATGCATTAGAGACAGCTGCATTCACTTTAAATAGGGCACCATCGAAATCCGTTGAGACGACGCCATATGAACTTTGGTTTGGCAAGAAGCCAAAACTGTCGTTTCTTAAAGTTTGGGGATGTGATGCTTATGTCAAAAAGCTTCAGCCTGAAAAGCTGGAACCCAAAGCGGAGAAATGCGTCTACATAGGATACCCAAAAGAGACAATTGGGTATACCTTCTACCTCAGATCCGAGGGCAAAGTGTTTGTCGCTAAAAACGGAACATTTCTTGAGAAAGAGTTTCTCTCGAAAGAATTGAGTGGGAGGAAGATAGAACTTGATGAGGTTGTTGAACCTTTACTTCAACCTGAGAGTAGCGCAGCGCAGAAAGTTGTTTCTGTGGAGCCTACATTAGCTGAAGAGGAAGTTAATGATGATGATCATGAAGCTTTGGATCAAGTTGCTATCGAACCTCGTAGGTCGACAAGGACGCGTACTGCTCCTGAGTGGTACGGCAACCCTGTCTTAGAGGTCATGTTGTTAGACAACGATGAACCTACGAGCTATGGAGAAGCGATGATGAGCCCGGATTCCGATAAGTGGTTAGAGGCCATGAAATCCGAGATGGGATCCATGTATGAAAACAAAGTATGGACTTTGGAAGTATTACCTGAAGGGCGTAAGGCCATTCAGAACAAATGGATCTTTAAGAGGAAGACGGACGCGGACGGTAATGTCACCGTCTATAAAGCTCGACTTGTGGCAAAGGGTTTTTCACAAGTTCAAGGAGTTGACTACGATGAGACCTTCTCACCCGTAGCGATGCTTAAGTCCGTCAGAATCATGTTAGCAATAGCTGCCTTTTTCGATTATGAAATTTGGCAGATGGATGTCAAAACAGCGTTCCTTAACGGTTACCTTAAGGAAGAGTTGTATATGATGCAACCAGAAGGTTTTGTCGATCCAGAGAATGCTG
This sequence comes from Elymus sibiricus, assembly GCA_039707655.1. Taxonomy (NCBI): domain Eukaryota; kingdom Viridiplantae; phylum Streptophyta; class Magnoliopsida; order Poales; family Poaceae; genus Elymus; species Elymus sibiricus. The sequence goes on along the minus strand of CM077666.1, from coordinate 126,406,115 downwards.
ACAAAGTTTGCAAACTCCAGCGATCCATTTATGGACTGGTGCAAGCATCTCGGAGTTGGAATCTTCGTTTTGATGAGGTGATCAAAGCGTTCGAGTTTATACAAGTTTACGGAGAAGCTTGTATTTACAAGAAAGTGAGTGGGAGCTCTATAGCGTTTCTAATATTATATGTGGATGACATATTACTGATTGGAAACAATATAGAAATGCTGGAAAGCGTAAAGGAATATTTGAACAAGAGTTTTTCAATGAAGGACCTAGGAGAAGCTGCTTTCATATTAGGCATCAAGATCTATAGAGATAGATCGAGACGCTTAATAGGACTTTCACAAAGCACATACCTTGACAAAGTTTTGAAGAAGTTCAAAATGGATCAGTCCAAGAAGGGGTTCTTGCCTGTATTGCAAGGTGTGAAGTTGAGTAAGACTCAATGCCCAGTGACTGCAGAAGATAGAGAAAAGATGAGTGTCATCCCCTATGCTTCGGCCATAGGCTCTATCATGTATGCAAATGCTGTGCACAAGACCCGATGTCAGCCTTGCCATAAGTATGGTCGGAAGGTTTCAAAGTGATCCAGGAATGGAACACTGGACGGCGGTCAAGAATATCCTGAAGTACCTGAAAAGGACTAAGGACATGTTTCTCGTTTATGGAGGTGATCAAGAGCTCGTCGTAAAGGGTTACGTCGATGCAAGCTTTGACACTGATCCGGATGACTCTAAGTCGCAAACCGGATACGTATTTATTCTTAATGGGGGTGCGGTTAGCTGGTGCAGTTCCAAGCAAAGCGTGGTAGCAGATTCTACATGCGAAGCGGAGTACATCGCTGCCTCGGAGGCGGCGAAGGAAGGTGTCTGGATGAAGGAGTTCATGACAGATCTTGGAGTAATACTGGTGCCATTGCTCTAGCCAAGGAACCAAGATTTCACAAGAGGACCAGACACATAAAGCGACGTTTCAATTCCATCCGCGATTACATCAAGGAGGACGACATAAATATTTGCAAAGTACACACGGATCTAAATGTTGCAGATCCGTTGACTAAACCTCTTCCAAGGGCTAAACATGAACAACACCAGAACTGCATGGGTGTTCGATTCATTACAATGTAAATCACATAGTGATGTGAACTAGATTATTGACTCTAGTGCAAGTGGGAGACTGTTGGAAATATGCCCTAGAGGCAATAATAAATTGGTTATTATTATATTTCCTTGTTCATGATAATCGTTTATTATCCATGCTATAATTGTATTGATTGGAAACTCAAATACATGTGTGGGTACATAGACAACACTGTGTCCCTAGTAAGCCTCTAGTTGACTAGCTTGTTGATCAAAGATGGTTAAGGTTTCCTAGCCATGGACATGAGATGTCATTTGATAACGGGATCACATCATTAGGGGAATGATGTGATGGACAAGACCCAAACTGTAAACGTAGCATTTGATCGTGTCAGTTTATTGCTATTGTTTTCTGCATGTCAAGTATCTGTTCCTTTGACCATGAGATCATGCAACTCACTGACACCGGAAGAATACCTTGTGTGTATCAAACGTCGCAACGTAACTGGGTGACTATAAAGGTGCTCTACAGGTATCTCCGAGGGTGTCTGTTGGGTTGGCATGGATCAAGACTGGGATTTGTTACTCTGTGTGACGGAGAGGTATCTCAGGGCCCACTCGGTAATACAACATCACAATGAGCCTTGCAAGCAATGTGACTAAAGTGTTAGCCACGAGATCTTGTATTACGGAACGAGTAAAGAGACTTGCCGGTAACGAGATTGAACTAGGTATAGTGATACCGACGATCGAATCTCGGGCAAGTAACATACCGAAGAACAAAGGGAACAGCATACGGGATTAACTGAATCCTTGACATAGAGGTTCGACCGATAAAGATCTTCGTAGAATATGTAGGAGCCAATATGGGCATCCAGGTCCCGCTATTGGTTATTGGCCGTAGAGGTGTCTCGGTCATGTCTACATAGTTCTCGAACCCGCAGGGTCTACACACTTAACGTTTGGTGACGATTAGTATAATTGAGTTATTATGTTGGTGACCGAAAGTTGTTCGGAGTCCCGGATAAGATCCCGGACATGACGAGGATCTCCGGAATAGTCCAGAGGTAAAGATTGATATATGTGATAATAGTGTTTTGATCTCCGGAAGAGTTCCGGAGTTCACCGGAAGGGGTTCCGGATGTTTACCGAAGTGTTCGGGTGCAGCAACACTTTATATGAGCCAAAGGGATAAAGCCCACAAGGTATTGGAAAGTGCAAAAGTAGTTTTGCTGCCGCGTAAGCGGTACTACCGCTTGGTGAAGCGGTACTACCGCCCGAGCGGTACTACCGCTTGTGTGAAGCGGTACTACCGCCCAAGCGGTACTACCGCTTGTGTGAAGCGGTACTACCGCTTGTGTGCGGCTGTGCACGATTCGGCAGGGGTCCGAGTTGGACTCTTTCCCTGCGGGCCAAACCGACCTTGTGCGGGCAAAACCGACCTGGAGGAGGCTTTTACTCCAAGTTTAGACCCCAAGGCTCAACATATAAATAGAGGGGCAGGGCTAGCACACGAGACACATCAGGATTTCCCAAGCCGTGTGCCGGCAACCCTAGCCCTCTAGTTCCTCCGTCATAATCTCCGTAGTGCTTGGCGAAGCCCTGCAGAGATCGTTCCTCACCACCATCACCACGCCGTCGTGCTGCTGGAACTCAACCACTACTTCACCATCGCTCGCTGGATCGAGGAGGTGAAGGCGTCATCAAGCCGTACGTGTGTTGAACGCGGAGGTGCCGTCCGTTCGGCACTAGATCGGAAGGATCGTGATTGGATCGCGGGACGCTCGGCGATTTGGATCGCGAAGACGTTCGACTACATCAACCGCGTTTATTAAACGCTTCCGCTTAGCGATCTACAAGGGTATGTAGATTCACTCTCCCTCTCGTAGATGCTCATCACCATGGATAGATCTTATGTGTGCGTAGGAAAATTTTTGTTTCCCATGCAACGTTCCCCAACAGTTGGCATGGTGGCGAAACCATGAGCAGTTCGTCGTGATGGTGGCCCTCTTGTCGGTTCCAAGCATGAAGCGACTGTCGCAGCTCACGGTGCTGTCTGCGAGCTTCAGCGGAAGGGTGTCATCATCTTCGTAAATGTACTTCTGTCCTCTGTGTATTCCACCTGAAAGTACTATCAACACAAAGAGAAGCACTTAGTTCATGGCTAGCCTTCTCAAATATTAGACTTGTACTATTAGAAAGATATAAGAACCGTGTAGTATTTACACAGTTAGTACACATAGTTAAAACTTTGCAACAACAAAAGAAACTACACCTCCAGAGGACCCAAATTTATGATGCTCAAGTAAAATGGCTTATGAAATAGCAAAGAGAACTCAATATTTCTGATGTCAAATTCACAATTTTGAGTTTCTACAACCTAGTGTATGTGCAGAGAACAAACAAATGAAAATATGTTGTAGCAAAGTTCATATAGTAAGCAATCAGATGTAATATTGCAAAAGAGAGTTGAATGAATCTCATTGAGTATAACAAAGTATTAGAGAGTTGAAAGAAAATTGGGCTTACAGATAGACATAGCAAATCAAATTTGTCATTTTGACTTACAGTGTGGGCATGGCACTAAAGCATCAGTAGTGGTGTTCAAAAAATAAAGTTAAAAGCACAAATATTCTGTGAGAATCAATCAACATGTTTTCTGTTAAAAAATCAATAAAAAGTGGGAGTCTATAGTATGGAGATACAACTTGCTACATCATGAAGTTAGTAAACATTGATCAGGCTATGCATTTGAGCATACCATGAGCTAGCCTAGTTTGGCAAACGTCTTGTTGATGGTGCAGACATAGTACTCGATCTTTGGCTTCCTGTGCCAAAACATTGCGAAGAGCTTATCCACATGATGTTCATACAACTTCACTTCATTGCCCTAGAAGCAATGGTCCTCTAGCTTGCCAAAGTAACACCGCCAGGCATGCCTGCATTTTTTTGTGTTTTATGTTAGGTGCAGCAGGAAAGAAAGCGAGGTATTGGTTTTCAAAGTACTCTGTGTGTGCTTACCACAAATGATGTAGTCACAGGGCTCAACTTTCAACTGGTGTCCCTGTGAGTAAGAAATGCGAATAATTGGAAGTAAGCTGAGATGGAAAGAGATAAAGGAACGCAACAGATAAAAATAACAGTTTCTAATGGAGGTGTAGTACATGAACTACTTAAATGGAATGCATCAGGTTACCAAAATTAAAGGAAATTAGATTTGTACAATAACGATTCCATATAGTGAAAATAGAAGAGGAAAGAAATAAAGGTCCCATGTAATGAACTTAGGTAAAGTATTTTGAAAAACACAAGTGCATGCACAACTCATCTGATCCCCTTTGGCCAGGAGCCATGAATCAAAGATTTTAAAACTGCAAGAGTACGACACGCACGATGCAGAGAGCTAACCATTCATGTAATTAATACCGAAGCGAAAAACTTAATCAATAACCAAACTAAAATAATATAATCAATAGACTAATCCTAAAGCCAATGAAGTAAATCATAGACTAAATGAAACTAATGATTGAGATACAAAGAGCAGATACGACCTTGTAATGCATCAGCCAGTGCATGAAAAATGAATCTAAATGTTTTGATAGAAGTGTCCATGAGAATAGAGTTGAAGTGTTGTACCTGATGGGTTGCGCCGCCGTTTAGTGTGACTCAAGGTGCCATAGCGCGTTCATGCCTGCAATGGGTGTGGTTCTTGCAGATCTGGTTGCCGCGTAGCACCGCCAACATGGCCACCTTTTTAGATGAGGATTAAGAAAAGGCTTAAAGTTTGGATAAAAATAATATTAGTTTATGAAACAATTCCAGATATTAACCAGCACAAGCATGTCAAACCTTGACAAACCCAAACGAAACAACAGTTCTAGACATAGAAAAGGAACACATGAATGGCACAAAGCAGGCGATGAGAGGGACGCCGAACTGCACGACAGTATAGAAATCGACATATAATCACCATCCTTAAGTTGGTAACATAATCATAGGTCTTGAACAATCTCTTCAATTTGTGTTTGTACCCTGAATCCCTGGTCAAGTCATAATCCGGTGAAACATTTCTAGATCCCCAGAAAGTACTTTTCTTCTAGTATACTACTACATTAAATCAGATGGTCTAATTCAGGTGATATTGATAAACTACAACACATTAATTTCATAATAAGAATGCAACTGATTGTAGGAACCGAATTGCAGGAAACATGAGACAAATCAGAAGAACGAAAATTCATACCAAAACATCAACAAAATTTGTCCGAGAGTCATGAATCAAAGATTTTAAAACAGCAAGTCTATGCACAAACCAAATTTCTAGATCCCCATGTAATGAACTGATGTAAATAAATTTGTAAAACACAAGTCTATGCACAACCCATCTCATCCCCTTTGGCCGAGAGGCACGAATCAAAAAACTGTATAATGTCAAATATCCCCTCATGTCTGATAATTTTTACTGGCATGGGTGTATGTGTCAAAAATACCCTCAATGTTTGCATCATGCAAAAGAACTATATATTGTGAAGCATGGCAGTATGAAAAATGCATTCTTACCTTAAAGAGCAGATGTAATTTGAAGCTGGAATGTACAAAAAGTGCACTCGAACAATTTTCATTGCAAATAAATAATAAGAAAACATGCTTGAGATTTGAACCCTGCCCTGCTATGAATAGGATAGACTACTCGACTCAGTTTCTAGAATTATCATATAAAAATCTCATACAGGATAAAACAAATCGCCACATCATTTTGCTAATTAGTGGATCATTGCTTGCCGCGCATGCTAGATCATGCGGCACAAGTGAGGTGGTTCCACCGATAGTATTTGCGTATCTTTCTTTGGATTGTAATGAACATTATAGTTAACCAATAAAGGTCCTTGTTTTCGTTAAAAACGTTAGTGCGCTGAATAAATCTAGGCAAGAGTAGCTAATACCTGGCAGCAATTGGAGCATCAGTAGTTCCAGCTTGTCGTGCAGTGGCAAGCAGAGGCCTTCGATCAGCCATGGCCCATGTGATCTGACTAAGTTTGGAATACCTAGGAAAACATATTGCTTTCTGAGTGATGCGATGCTATGTAATTTTAATAGGGCAAAGGCAGAGAAAATATGTTCTCGTGTGAAATAGAAATCGGCTTATTGTTGATGGTATTAAATTGGAAACAAGTAAACTACAAATTCCGACACAACGAGAATTTAGGACCTGAATAATAGACGATATAGATGGCATATAATGCAAACATTTTCTTGACATAACATCTAGAGTTCCACGGTAAACAGGAAACAGAAATCCATGAAATTCAAAATACGGACGAAAGCGCGGCTTGCCACGCGTTGCCCGCAGAAGCGGTGGGCAGATCAGAAGGCAACTAACTTGAATGTCGATAAGATCTAAACAGTTTATGCATAGGTAACTACATTCATAGCTGATTTTCCTTAACCTGGGTCATCACAAATCGTAACCGATAAGGAGAGAAGTTGATTCCATGAAATTCAAAATACAAACGAAAGCACGACTTGCCACGCGTTGCCCGCAGAAGCGGTGGGCAGATCAGAAGACAACTAACTTGAATGTCGATAAGATCTAAACAGTTTATGCATAGGTAACTACATTCATAGCTGATTTTCCTTAACCTGGGTCGTCACAAATCGTAACCGATAAGGAGAGAAGTTTATTGCATACATATAGGTTCAAAGTGAGATGGATCACAAATCTATTATGATAAGTTCAAATGTTTGGAGAAGTATGTTTTAAACCCAGTGACCCCTTTTCATTGATACGTCTCCAACATATCTATAATTTTTTATTGTTCCATGCTGTTATATTATCGATCTTGGATGTTTTTAAATACATTTACAGCAATTATATATCATTTTTTGGGACTAACCTATTAACTTAGTGCCCAGTGCCAGTTGCTGTTTTCTGCCTGTTTTTGGTTTTACAGAATATCAATACCAAACGAAGTCCAAATGCAACGAAACTTTTTGGAGATTTTTTTCTGGACAAGATAAATGCTACAAGCTTCGGGAGGAGGCCAAAAGACCCTGGAGGTGGCCACGAGCCACCAGGGCGCGCCTGGGGGGGCAGGCGCGCCCTGGTGCCTCGTGGGCCCACCTCTGAGTATTTTGACCTAATTCCACCACTATAAATTTCCAAAAATCGGGAAACCAACAGGGGAGTCCACGAAATACATTTTCTGCCGTCACAAGTTTCTGTTCTCGAGAGATCCCATCTGGAGGCCTTTTCCGGTGCTCCGCCGGAGGGGGAATCGATCACGGAGGGGCTCTCCATCAACCTTGCTGCCCTTCCGATGATGCGTGAGTAGTTTACCACAGACCTTCGGGTCCATAGTTAGTAGCTAGATGGCTTCTTCTCTCTTTTTGATCTTCAATACAATGTTCTCCTCGATGTTCTTGGAGTTCTATCCGATGAAATCACTTTTTGCGGTGTGTTTGTTGGGATCCGATGAATTGTGAGTTTATGATCAGATTATCCATGAATATTATTTGAGTCTTCTCTGATCTCTTTTATGCATGATTATTATAGCTTCGTATTTCTTCTTTGATCTATTGATTTGGTTTGGCCAACTAGATTGATTTATCTTGCCATGGGAAGAGGTGCTTTGTAATGGGTTCGATCTTACAGTGCTCAATCCCAGTGACAGAAAGGGACATGACACGTATGTATCATTGCTATTAAGGGTAAAAAGATGGGGTTTATTCATGCGTGAGTTTACTTTGTCTACATCATGACATCTTGCTTAAGGCGTTACTCCGTTCTTTATGGACTTAATACACTAGATGCATGCTGGATAGCGGTCGATGTGTGGAGTAATAGTAGTAGATGCAGGCAGGAGTGGGTCTACTTGTCTCGGACGTGATGCCTATATACATGATCATTGCCTTGGATATCGTCATGATTATTTGCTTTTCTATCAATTGCCCAACAGTAATTTGTCTACCCACCGTATGCTATTTTCTTGAGAGAAGCCTCTAGTGAAAACTATGGCCCCCGGGTCTATCTAAATCATTTACTAAAACCCTAAAAATACTTGCTGCACTTTTTCTTTATTTATTTTATTTTGCATTTTTGTTTCAATCTATCTATCTATCACCATACAATTTAATCTTGCAATTGACCGCCGAGGGATTGACAACCCCTCGTTTGCGTTGGGTGCAAGGATTTGTTGTTAATGTGCAGGTACTGCTAACGAGGTGTTGCGTGATTCTCCTACTGGATTGATAACCTTGGTTTCATAACTAAGGGAAATACTAACCTCTACTGTGCTGCATCATCCCTTCCTCTTCGGGGAAAATACCAACGCAAGCTACAAGTAGCAGGAAGAATTTCTGGCGCCGTTGCCGGGGAGACATCATCAACATCTATCAAGTACCTTTGCATAAACTCTCATCTCCTTGCATTTATTTTATTTGCCTCTCGTTTTCATCTCCCCCACTTCTAAAAAGTTTTTACAAAAATACAAAAATATTTTCCGTTTACCTTTTTCTTGTTTGCTTGTTCGCTTGCTTGAAGATTGTTGTCATGGGTGATTTTGGCATGGCAGAAACTGATGATGGTAGAACTCCTAAAATGGGAAGTTCTACCAATCTTGATGCTAAAACTTTTGTGTTGGGACATGGGAATGCTATCGGAAAAAGTGTCATCCAAGAATTCTTTAATTGCATTGGGACCTTGGCTTTTGATGATGCACCTATACTTAAAGAAACTAAGAATTATGCCGATGCTATTTCCGCACTTGTTATTAAACTTGAAAGAAGATTTATTCGCACCCATCCTACTTTGCAAAGATTGTTTTATGAGTTACCGGTTATAAAAGATCCTAGAGCTAAGAAAATAGCTACCCTTGTTCTCATGAATGAATTTGATCATATAGTGCGAGAAGCTAGGGAGATCTTTGATTTCTATGGTATGAACCATGAAAAACCGGTAATAGATGAGATCCTTTATAATAATGATTACTTGTTGAGGTATTTGTTCCGCAATGACCACATCTTTGATGAGAATATTAAAAAAGAAGTTCCTCCTTTGAATATAATCCAACAAGTTTTCAATAGCGTTAATAGACAATACTCTTGGATTGTAGCCGGTAATCAAGAGGGATTTACAGATGGATAACTTGCTAATGCTAAAATTTCCATGGATGATGTGTTTCATATTACCTTTGAAAAACCCTTTGATGAAAGTGCATCTTTGGATAAGAAGAAGAAAGATGACAATACTTGAAACTATGCATTATGTCTAGCTAGGGGCATAAAACAATAGCGCTTGTTGGGAGGCAACCCAATGAATAAAATAAATTTTTACCTTTTGTTTCTGTTATCATGTGTTTCCACAATTATGCTACTGGTATGATTGTGTTTTTAATTAGTGTTTGTGCCAAGTAAAACCTTTAGGATGATTTGGAAGATAGTATAATTGATGCTGTTTGGAAAACAGAAAGCTTTGCGTCCAGTGCTGGAATTTTCTTTCTGTACTGGAGCGTCAGAAAAACTTAAACTTTTACACAGTATTGGTATATGAATTGCGCACGTTGTCCTAATTTTTCAGAATTTTTGGAGTTACAGAAGTATGGCTTTTAAATAGATTGCTACAGACTGTTCTGTTTTTGACAGATTCTATTTTTGATGCACTACTTGCTTGTTTTGATGAAACTATGGATTGTATCGGGGGGTATAAGCCATGGAGAAGTTAGAATACAGTAGGTATAATGCAAAAATAAAATATGAATGGGTTTGCAATTGTACTTAAAGTAGTGATTTATTTTGTTATACTAACGGATCTCACGAAGGTTTTGTTGAGTTTTGTGTGATTGAAGTTTTCAAGTTTTGGATGAGATCAGGATGGATGAAGGAATAAGGAGTGGCGAGAGCCTAAACTTGGGGATGCCCGAGGCACCCCAAGGTAATATTCAAGGAAGACTCAAGCGTCTAAGCTTGGGGATACCCCGGAAGGCATCCCATCTTTCTTCTACCAACCAGCGGTAATTTAACTTGGAGCTATATTTTTATTCGTCACATGATATGTGTTTTGCTTGGAGCGTCTTGTATTATATGAGTCTTTGCTTTGTTTGCTTTTTAGTTTGTCACAATCATCCTTGCTGAACACACCTATTTTGAAAGAGCCACACGTTCATCATAATTTGTTAGAATACTCTATGTGCTTCACTTTAATTTTTTGAGCTAGGCAGTTGCTCTAGTGCTTCACTTAAATCTTTTTGAGCACGGCGGAGGCTAAATTTTGAAGAAATGAACTCTCATGCTTCACTTATATTATTTTGAGAGTTGACAAGATTAAAATTTTGAAGAAATGAACTCTCATGCTTCACTTATATTATTTTGAGACTTGATAAGATTAAAATTTTGAAGAAATGAATTCTCATGCTTCACTTATATTATTTTGAGAATTGATAAGATTGAAATTTTGAAGAAATATTTGCACTCTCATGCTTCACTTAAATCTTTTTGAGAGTTGATGATAGTGACAGTAATTTGCACAAGATATGAATTTGGTCCCAAAGTGATGAATATTCAAGAGGGATATAATAAAAACTTTCATATAGATCATTGGATATGATAAGTGTGATTCCTTGCAATAGTTTTGCGATTTGGAGATGATAATATGTGAGTCATGTTAGTGAGTAATTGTGATTTAGTAAGAATATTAGTGTTAAGGTTTGTGATTCCCTATGCATGCACGTTAAGTCAATAGTTATGCAACGAAATTATATCCTACTTATGGTGCATTATTCGGTGTTAGTTGTGTTCAATGCATGTTTATGACCGTTTTCGCTTTTTGGTTGGTTGCTTCTCAATCTATTTGCTAGCCTTCATTTGTACTAAGCGGAAATACTACTTGTGCATCCAAACTCTTTAAACCCAAGTTGTGCCAAATGAGTCCACCATACCTACCTATATGCGGTATTGCCATGCCGTTCCAAGTAAATTTGCGTGTGCCAACTCTAATTTTCAAAATAATTTTCCGTTTTGTGTGCCTGTACCGCTCATGAAGCGGCAGGGGGTGGCCATTATTTTCCATGCTAGGTGTGTTATTCTCACGATGAGTGTTTATTCACTTGTCATTGCACGAGAGAGTGGCAGGTAATAGGGATGCCCAGTTCCACAATGAAATCAAAAATAATAACAACAAAATTCCTTGGAAAGTGTTGGTTTGGAGGGCACCCGTGGATACGGCTAGCCATGGATTGTGAAAGAATGGTGGAAAGGAAATAAACTTTACTTTCTGTTTGGGAACCGCCTATGATGTGTCTAGCATGGAAAATATTGGGAATTCTCGGTCGTTTTCCTTGACAGGAAAAGCATGCCTCTCAAAAAAATTTATCCCTTTAATTTCAGCCTTGAGCTCTGGCACATTAGCAAATCTCTGCTTCCCTCTGCGAAGGGCCTATCTATTTACTTTTATGCAATTTTTTATTTTTATTTGAGTCTCGATCTTCTCTTATAAAGCACCAACTAGAGAGCACTATTGTCATACTTGTGCATTGGATGTAGCTAATATTTGAGTGTGTTTCATGAATGGATCAATGATTGAGCATAATGGGCTAGGGATAACTTTCTTTAGCGTTGATATTTTGAAAGACATGGTTACTTGTTAGCATGCTTGAGTATTTATATTTTCATGTCAAACTATAGACTATTGCTTTGAATCATTCAAGTCCAATGTCCATGCTACAAAAGAAAAGAATATATGATGAATATGATAGGCAGCATTCCACATCAAAAATTCTGTTTTTATCATTTACCTACTCGAGGACGAGCAGGAATTAAGCTTGGGGATGCTGATACGTCTCCAACGTATCTATAATTTTTGATTGTTCCATGCTCTTATATTATCGATCTTGGATGTTTTTATATACATTTACAGCAATTATATATCATTTTTTGGGACTAACCTATTAACTTAGTGCCCAGTGCCAGTTGTTGTTTTCTGCCTGTTTTTGGTTTTACAGAATATCAATACCAAACGAAGTCCAAATGCAACGAAACTTTTTGGAGATTTTTTTCTGGACAAGATAAACGCTAGAAGCTTTGGGAGGAGGCCAGAAGACCCTGGAGGTGGCCACGAGCCACCAGGGCGCACCTGGGGGGGCAGGCGCGCCCTGGTGCCTCGTGGGTCCACCTCTGACTATGTAACCTAATTCCACCAGTATAAATTCCCAAAAATCGGGAAACCAACAGGGGAGTCCACGAAATACTTTTTCCGCCGCCGCAAGTTTCTGTTCTCGAGAGATCCCATCTGGAGGCCTTTTCCGGTGCTCCGCCGGAGGGGGAATCTATCACGGAGGGGCTCTCCATCAACCTTGTTGCCCTTCCGATGATGCGTGAGTAGTTTACCACAGACCTTCGGGTCCATAGTTAGTAGCTAGATGGCTTCTTCTCTTTCTGATCTTCAATACAATGTTCTCCTCGATGTTCTTGGAGTTCTATCCGATGTAATCACATTTTGCGGTGTGTTTGTTGGGATCCGATGAATTGTGAGTTTATGATTAGATTAGCCATGAATATTATCTGAGTCTTCTCTAATCTCTTTTATGCATGATTATTATAGCTTCGTATTTCTTCTCCGATCAATTGATTTGGTTTGGCCAACTAGATTGATTTATCTTGCCATAGGAAGAGGTGCTTTGTAATGGGTTCGATCTTGCAGTGCTCAATCCCAATGACAGAAAGGGACATGACACGTATGTATCGTTGCTATTAAGGGTAAAAAGATGGGGTTTATTCATGCGTGAGTTTACTTTGTCTACATCATGTCATCTTGCTTAAGGCGTTACTCCGTTCTTTATGGACTTAATACACTAGATGCATGCTGGATAGCGGTCGATGTGTGGAGTAATAGTAGTAGATGCAGGCAGGAGTGGGTCTACTTGTCTCGGACGTGATGCCTATATACATGATCATTGCCTTGGATATCGTCATGATTATTTGCTTTTCTATCAATTGCCCAACAGTAATTTGTCTACCCACCGTATGCTATTTTCTTGAGAGAAGCCTCTAGTGAAAACTATGGCCCCCGGGTCTATCTAAATCATTTACTAAAACCCTAAAAATACTTGCTGCACTTTTTCTTTATTTATTTTATTTTGTATTTTTATTTCAATCTATCTATCTATCACCATACAATTTAATCTTGCAATTGATCGCCGAGGGATTGACAACCCCTCGTTTGCGTTGGGTGCAAGGATTTGTTGTTTGTGTGCAGGTACTGCTAACGAGATGTTGCGTGATTCTCCTACTGGATTGATAATCTTTTATTGCACCAAGCCTTCCTTATACAGCATCAAGAATATCAAACCCCGAAAAGTAAAGATAAACGTGCATGTATTCATGTTTTCACTGATCATATTTAAGATCATGTGGCATGTCTCACCATTAAGCACAGAAGCTTGAGACACGATGAAGTATATTATATAGTAAGACATGATCCATACAAGCTATGTGATGAGCATAACTACTTCAAAATATAGGAATCTGTTTAAAAAACTTCTAATCTGATTTGGTGGCAACTCTTGCTGTAGCGGCAAGTGCCCATGCACCTAATAAAATATAAACCTTCTAATTAATTTACAGGAAAATATGAAAGGAAGCAAAGAGAATTAAGAAGTATAGTAAGGGCTGCAACAAAATATCACACATCTCATAGTCAGATATGAGCATAGTGCCAAGTCAACTAACTTTTCAGTCTGGAGCGGTAAAATTCTTGCTAATTATAAAATTCTGCAATGCACGAGCTGCATGGAAGATGCAAAACACAATTAAGCATAGCTAATAGTTGTGTATGGAAAGCATTCCAGCACAAAACCTACATGTACAGTGGTAAAAAATAAACCTCAAGTGATGAATTAATTAGTGACCAAACTACATGATGTATCATATCCTCTGCTTTGAAAATATATGGGTGCAACAAGCACTGAAGAGTTGTAACCTGCACCATACCTATAATAAGATTAGTAGCTCCCCTTTGCAATTTATAACTGATGTCCACCATGACATGCAAATTATCCAACAATAGCTCATCTTTGGTAAAGAAGAAAATTGTCTTCTGAAATATCAATTGAACCATATGACCTAATATCAGGAGGCGAAAAATCTATGTAAAACATAAATTTATGATACACAGTTTGTAGATACCGGTAGACATGACCATGAGGACAGATTCAAAGCCAAAAGGCATGGAAAGGAGTCAAATATATACCATAGAAAAACAGAACTGGGAATGTCAAAAGGACATAGACAGAGTATACAGATACAATGGCACATTAAGATAAATAACATGATGTAATAGTGGCTATGATTTATTTCTGGTAAAACCATCACAGAAAAAGAAAATGGTTGGACAAACAACCCTCTGTTTTTTATGTGTGGCTGGATAAATAACCATATGTTTTCATGTGTAACAATAACACTAATTACAACTCAAACGTTGGAAATTCAGATCATGCTGCCCTTTCATGCACAAAAGAACAAAACCACCAACATTTCCATGCACAAAGGAACAATAATCGTAGGCCCTACTTGGATCCAGACAAAGAACAAAAAGCATAAATTTAACACCCCGCTAAAACCAGCCAACATGGAAACAAGGGAGCTATGAAAATCCAATGCACAAAGAATAGTACTTTTGGCCTTTACCAGAAAAGAAAGCCCTCATTGGCCAACCTGCACATCAACACACATAACAACCAGGACAAGCAGAACATAGCGAGTCCCAAAAACAAATTGCCATACAACCGTACACCTAGCTCTGGAAAAGAATATGAGTGGAAACGACGAGGAGAAGAGGGGTTGACCTGCAGATCCATGAACGGAGACGCGTGAGGGTGCTTATAGAGGATGTGCAGGCACAGATCGAAGGAGGCACGTCCAGGGGACCGGCCAAAAGGAAGAGAATCCGCTCACAGTGGACCAATCTGCAGGGAAAATGAACAAAAAAACGCATATGAGCACCAGCCAATGAACAGGAACGTCCAAGCACAACTGGGACTGGGAGCAGCCAGCGCAGTTGACGCGAAGACCAATTTCGGGAACGAGGGGGCATCTTCTTCCTCCCCCGTGGCCTCCTGCTCCTCTCTCCCACGACCTCCATGGCCTCCTCTTCTTCCTCCCCCATGACCCTCATGCCCTCTACTCCTTCCTCCCCCACGACCTCCTCTCCTTCCTGTGAGGCTAGGGTTAGTTGTGCGGGCGCGCTTGGGGGCATAGAGCTGCGACTAGGGCGGCGAATCGGTAGAGTGAGGCGAGGAGGAGCCTTGCCTATTGATGGCGACGCTGGAGTTGGCCGTGCCCAGGAGGAACGGAGGCGGCGGCGGCGGCGATTTGTGGAGAGAGAGAGGGAGTCGGGGGAGCAGGAGGAGATAGGGGATCGAGGGAGTTGTGGGGGAGATGGTGTGCCTAGGGCTACAGGAGGAAGAGGGGAAAAGGCTACTGAGACTGCGATCGGTCTCTTTCTCTCTTTTTTATCTCTTCCTCCGGCACAGTAAAAGTGATGAGCTGGATAGGCCCAGCGATCGCCATAGTCGTGCACCTTATTGTGTTTGATTTTCCAGGAGTGATACGATGGTGGAAGCAACAAAACAAATTAGCAAACCACTCGTTTCCCTGTACATTGTAGTAATTGTTTTCATGTCAGCATCCGGGACCAACAGTTGCATCTAATTATCCAGCATCCATCACCTCCATCTCGTCCGCATGGCAATACAGGTGATCCGCACCCTTCAGGCGCGAGGGCCACATGCCCACGCGCCCGGCCATGCACGTTCCTGATCCACAGTTGGACAGTTCTCATGGTGGTTGGGATACATCAACCTATGATTATACATACGGTCGGGACCTTGTTGTCCATGCATGCATGCATGGTACTGCTGTGCTGGGTATAGCACTGTGTACATTAGCCGGTACGATACGGTGGACCGTATCGATCAAGTAGTTGCGAGCCATCAGCGTCACCCATAACACCTCGCGACAGTAGAGCATATCTGCTGTGTTTTTCTCTTGTTTGTTTATCTTATCAGAAGGAACAGAATGAGTCCATTGGCTCTATCCAGAAAATGTATAGGAGCTCTAGCTAACCGGTGAGGATGGAGACGGCCCTTAGAGCATCTACAGCCGGACTTTGCAAATCCGGCCCCTCAAACGCCCGCGGACGCGCCCTGAACACTGACCGGTCACGCCTCAAATAATGCACTCCACATCCGGATATCTCAAATTAGAAATCTCACATCCATATTATTACATGCAACGTGAAACCTAATCTAAGCGGAGCTCGAGCGCTTCCGCCGTGTCCATGTCCGGCGGCCGGCTGCGCTCCCCAGAGTGTTGGTCCGGTCGCCAGCAAGGTAGAGTAGGGCATGGACACGAGCGGGCTCACGGGACTCAAGGCGCCGCCGTCTCCCATGCCCTACTCTTTCTCGTCGGAGCCCGTAACCCGGACGGTGCCGGTGGACGTCAGGTCGATGATGGATCCGTCCTGGGACGAGCCGACATCCACCATGACACAGTTGCGGCGCCCGGACTACACCATACGAGGCGCCGGAGAATGCGACTCCGCCTCGCCGGCGTCCGCCGCCGCCTCCCGTGCCCGCTCCCTCACGCGCTGGGCACGCCGCGCCATGTTTGCGTCGGACGACAACCATGGCGCGTCCTGCTGCTCCGCGCGCCAACGGAGGGGTTGCGCGTCTGCCACCGCGTTCGGACGACAGGCGGACCGCACCGCCTCCGGTGAGGCAGCGACGGCACACCGAGCGCCGGATCCATGCGCCATTTGGGCGGACGCGATGGATTCCTGACGGAAGGAGTCCGCGCGCTGCCTCGCACGGGCCTCGTCCCGGGAGCGGCGGAGCGCAAGCCGGACGGCCATCTCCTCCTCGGGGCCGCGTGGGATGAGTTCGAGGTCGACGGATCTGGAGGTGAATGACTCGGATCCGCTGCCCGCCATGCCGGAGATGGCCGGATATTGGTGCAGGTGAGCTTAGGTGGCGGAGGGGAGTGGAGTGAAGTGGTTAGGGTTTGATCCGGCGACCGGATCGGGAGAAATATATGTGGGGTCGAGGCGGGCCAGCACGGGCCAGGCCGACGTGGCGGGCGTGCCCGGGCGCGCCCATATCCGCCTCATATTTGGGCTAGATATGGGGGGTGCCGGTCAGTCCAGGCGTTTGAGGCCCGTTTGAGGCGTCCGGCTGGATCGAAATTTCGTAATCGGTCAGTGACCGGACGGCCCGCCCGGCCGTATGAGGCGGATTTGAGACGTCCAGCTGTAGATGCTCTTATCAGTTATTATGAAACAAAGCAGGTACCACTTGTTACTTCCATGATATAAGTTGGCTTCGTCGTGTACAGTTCCCTCAAAACAAAGGTGATATGCAAAGACTGTAGTACTGGAGCTGAAGCAAAAAAAAAAAATTTGATCTAGATTCTTCAGTCTGAAGTGCATTTCGGGGGACGATCGGCATAGTTCGCTAAGATAACTTAGGCAGTATCCTTTTCTCTGTTTCTTCAGTGATTCGTAGGCTGAAGTATATCAGTAATTATTTTTCTCTATCTCTTCGACGAAAAGGAACTTAGCAGTTTGCGAAAATGCTCTTTATGTGAAAAGAGAAGGTAAGAAGGACCATGTTAAAACTGCTCTTATCTTTCTTTTTCGGGGAAAACTGCTCTTATCTAATCACATTCTTTTGTAAAAGATGACCGATTTAAACCCCTTCTTTTAAATATTCGAGACAGAGTACAAGTTACTGCTCCCTGTCCAGTGTCCACATCACTTCTGTTTTGTAATTCAGGCAACAGAGACCGTCCACCCGAAGCCACCCTGAATGTGAAAACAGGGCCAAGGCAGCAGGCAACAGCAGCATGGAAGCCATCCCAAAAATACATTGCTTCCACGGTTCCACCTCCTGGTTACTTATGAGACTGGTTTTTCTCCCACGGGAGATACCGTGCATGGCATTACCATTAACTCCATTATGAGCACACAGACTCCACCATCAGTGGCGGATCTAGGATTTGACAATGTGGGGGCAACAATGAACACCATTACAATGGTTAGAAAAATATATATACTACACTACACCAAAATTAGTATGATGGACAAACATTGCACTAATAAAATAGAATTTGTAATTTGTGTATGGGGGCCATTGCCCCCATGACCCCACCCCTAGATCCGCCAATGTCCACCATATCCCCTAACCTAGATTCTTTCTCTCTCCTCAATCCATCCATGCATATTAAGCTCAGTCTCTAATTTGAAACTGTCGTAGTTTTTAAACATAAAATTTGATTCACGATCTTCTTACATATTTGTGTTCCTGGCAACGAGATCTTTTCAACAAGACTAACCATGAATTATTTGATCATTTTTGCAAAATGAATTTTAAAACTTGATGAAACTACAAAAACTATGATTGTTAGACTTGTTTTTTTGTCAATTTGCAGAAGTTATTTTCCGTTGTTATTAATAAACTTACTACTGTCAGCAACAACACAACGTAGTTATATATCCACGCGAAAACCATCATGTAATATTCCGTACATGTTTCACTGTGTTCCGTAAATTCAAAATTCAAAATTTTCAAAACATATTAAATATTGAACTTGTTTCAAAGATATCATCGAAAGAAAGACACACGTTCATACAGATTATTTACCCTGTATTTATTTTAAAATATATGGTTGTTCGAAGTTTAAGATTCAAAATAAAACCCACGTACTAGTGTGTAGGAGAGAGAACTAGTAGGTGCAGCCTTGCTCCATAAAGTTGTCAGATGGATTTAGATATGAGAATGAATACATGGCATGGGTGCATCGCTAACAAGATGGACGGTTCCCCCGCAAAAAAATAAAAAACAAGATGGACGGTTTAGCCATGCACGGGATATCCCGTGCATGGTAGAATCACTTTTCTCTGGTTACTTATACATCACATTCTTCAGTCCCACTTCAACCACTAGCCAGCCGTATACACAATTGAAAGCAACCACATCACCTCTACCAACAACGCCAAAACAAGGAGTAAAAAAAGAATGTACTGTAGAAGAAGGACCCCAACAATAGCAGAGAATATCATCATTTAGCCGCCCATATCCCCTTTCTGGACCCCTTCTTGCTCATCTTGACCACCCGCTGCTTCCGGCCCCCGGCGGCCTGCTCGTCGGCGTCCCTGGTGTCCGGCACTATCGCGACGTCGACCCTGACGATGTGGTGGTCCGACGTCCCTTTGGAGGAGACGACCGTGTAGGACCCCGGCACGAACTTGTAGGGGGAGTTGGGCGACGCCAGTATGTAGTCCACCCTCGTGCCGTACTTGCACGTCCCTTGCACATCTGGTGTTTCATTTCAGTGTAAAATTCAGTACCAATGTAACACAGCAGACATTATTACCTTGTAAAAACGTGGCATGTCAGTCTGTCTTACCTTGGCCTTTGGCCACGACCACCACGGCCTCGCACTCTCCGGCGAAATCCTTGGCGTCGACGTACTGCTTCCCCTTGAGGTACTTCATCACCTCCACCTTCGGTGTCGGTTTGCCGATCTCCTCGTAGTACTACAAAATGCAGACGTAGATCATCAGAATTGGGGACTGACGAGAAGAAGGGTGAACATTAGGCTGTATGTTTGTATGTGTGTAGTGTGTACCTTGACAATGTCGGCCCATCTGTCGGCGGAGTAGTCGGTGCCGTCGAGCGCGTTGAGGCCGCCGGCGAGGATGTGCGGGCCGTCGACGGAGCGGAGCATGGCGTTCACCTGCTTCATCCGCCAGCTCTCGTCCAGGTGGTCCAGGTGCGTGCAGTGGAAGTTCACCTCCCCCGCCCTCGGCACCTCGATCGTGGCCCTCAGCACGTTCCTGCATGCGCCATTACACTTCTTCATTTTTCACTTCTTCTTCCCGACAATCATTCAGCATTCAAATGGTGACAGGGCCTTAGAGTTAATGTCCCGACAGCGATCGATCGAGGCCGGAATTACACACGTTCTGCTTTACTCTTCAGACCGATCATCGTCGGCGAGATTTTGCGATCACGATATATAACGCACAAAACAAAAACAAAAACGCAGTGCAATAACTTGTCGTGGCTCCAGTGCATGGCCAGGAGCGGCTGTCCGTGGATCCGAATTGAAGCCGCCGTTGCCCGGAAAGGGCCTGCCCAGCTACTCCGGACTGTTCGTCGACGGCGACGCCGCGCTCTCTAACCGTCGGTCTAACCATGGATCGGAGGCGGCCAGTGTTAGCTCAGGATTTCCGGTTGATCAGTCACGGGGGAAGCTACCAAAAAGAAAAGAAAAAACATGGACCCTCGGGAGCCGGCCGTTTGCCCTTGGATTGTGGACGCTGCATGCAGAGAAAGAGAGTGTGTGCGTGTGTGGTGCCAAATGCCAAGGGAGCTGTTTCACCCAATCCATGGCTTATTAGTACCAGTGTACTAGTACTAAACTAATCTATACCTATACTACTATTAAAAAAGCAAACATTAATTCCTCTAAACCCACACAACAAAAGTACACAGGATAATTAGGACCCTCGGATCAAATCAACTTAAACCCATCCTACCACCCATATTTTACTAATCATCTGTCAACCGGATAAAAGTCTCAGATCAAATGTTCTGCCAAGCAGACGCCGTGGTCTGCCAAATCGTCCGCGCTTCGCGTCCCCGATCCCCGCCCGCAACTCCGTGATTTCCGATCGATCCCTTCTTTATTCTTTCTCCAGGCAACCAGATCGAGAACGAGAAGAGAAGAACGGACCTGCACCAACCTTGCGCCGCCGCTCCGAGTCGACCCCGCCTCCGGTCGCCGCCCGCGCTCCTGCTGGCCGTTGCCGACTACCTTCGCCGGTCAGCCGCGCCCAGCGCCCTCCTCCTCCCTTCTCCCCCCTCTCCTCACTAATCTTCCTCGCGACTGCGGGACCAAATATTCGATCGATTTCTTTCTCCTTCCCCTTCCGCAAGGCAGAGTCGGTTGGCGCACGCATGTGCGTCGCTTCGCTTCCAGTACGGGTGTGCGTGCTTGCACTTGGTGAGGGGGAGATGGCGAGTCGAGGTGGGGGTGCAGCGGTGGTGGTGGACCAGGCGGCGGCAATCCTGCTGGCGGCGCTGGTCGGGGGCGCGGATACTACCAAGGATAGGGAGGTAGTGCCGTTGCCAGTGGCGGCGGTCGTGGCCGTGGTTACTACCAAGTAGATGGCGTGGTCGTGGGTACTACCTAGGAGGCGGCGATGGCGGTCGTGGCCGTGGGTACTACCAAGGAGGCCGCAAGAGCATGTACACTGTCGGCAGCTGTCGTTCAGTATCAAAGAGTTCGAGGTCACCTTACCTGACAACAAGCCAGGTCCATCTGGGCAAAGGTAAACTGAGTTAGTCAGTCAGTGTGCCGCACGACATGACAAGATGAGGTGATCAGTTTCCCCATAACATGTATGCAGGAGGAGGAGGGAGAGGAAGTTCAAGGGGACCATCGAGCACACCACTCTGGTCACCCTGCAGCAGCTGCATATGCTCATGGCCGGGATCTCAATGGACATGCCGGCCTAGGCGCTGCAGTGGTCATCATCTTTGCCAAATGCAGAATTCTTTACTGTTCTGGTTGCTGATTTCTTCAACTGGAGACCAAGTGAACCATTTGACATCATTTTCGATTATACGTATATGTCAATTTATCTTGCTTATTTGTTGTTCTGGAGTCAGTTTAGATCACCTTTATTACATCACACAGGTTCTTTTGTGTACTTGATCCGGGATTAAGGCTGGCTTGGGCAGATACAGTTAGTCGCCTTCTGGAGCTAGATGGAGAGCCTATCACCTTCATATATTTGGTGAGAACAGAATCTCTTCTTCTTGGTTATTTTTGCATTGGAGATGTTATTCTACTTATTATATGATACTATGATACTAAACTCAACTCTAAAAATGTGAACCATTTGATTTACCTTTAAGATTTTCTAAGCTGTTTTATGTTACAAGAATAGCATAATCATGGATGATTGTGGTCGTATCTATGTCCTTCTATCAAGGATCAAGAGTAGACAGAGTAGTCGTAGGTATCAACTGTAAGTTACAGCAACTACGGGTCTACGACTGCAAATTCTGAACCCTGAAGAAAGCAAATAGAATCTAGGTATCTTAGTAGAGCCAAATTCTTATGAGAACTGTAACACGCACCAATACATAGTGATGGACGTTGGATGAATTGATTAATGTGGGGTCCATAGCTTGGTGTAAATCAGCGGACTTTGCAGCCAAGTCTGAGCACTTGACATGTTTTCCTCATTTCCTATCCTTATGTATCCACATGTTTTCATGACCTTTGCAGGTGCTCGACATTGTGTAGTGCGACATCGTGCTCAACAAACGCAATGGCATGGGGTAACAATTGCTCTCCGCCCTTTGTGTCATTAGGCGTTATCGATCATTTTGCATGCTTCTCTTATTTGTTGGGGACTTGTTGTCACCTGTGCACCTCATGTTCGTCTCGGCATGCCGGTCTTTATTCTCGCGGACCATCGAGGAACCCATCAAGTTAGGCCAGGGTATCGAAGGATGGAACGGGTTCTGCCAGAGCATCAAACGTATCTACAGTTGATTGTCCCTCAACATAGGTCCATGACTTGTATTCCTTGC
Source organism: Elymus sibiricus (assembly GCA_039707655.1). Lineage (NCBI taxonomy): Eukaryota > Viridiplantae > Streptophyta > Magnoliopsida > Poales > Poaceae > Elymus > Elymus sibiricus. The sequence continues at coordinate 126,383,395 of CM077666.1, read as the reverse complement.
ATTCTGTTTGCACTTACCTGCAACATGCTATGCCAGGATGCATGAATGATGAGGAAATATTCTTACTTGCCGATAAATGTATTGTGAATTTTGGATTGTAGACATGTCATCGACTGCTTTCGTTCGAGTTGTGTCGCTGACTAATTTCATTGGGGAGGTTCTTACCAGGAGAGATCTCATTCGCAGCATTCATGATCTTGATTATCTTAAGGTATGCATATTTTCGGTATCAAATGTATCGCGGCCAAATTGCTGCTGTTGTGGCATGGTAGATTTTGGTTTCACATTCTGCTGCAGATTAAGAAGGCCCTCAGGGGTGTGAGAGTTGAGGTCGCACCGAGGAGAGGTGTGCAGGAAATATTGCATCGCTGGCTTGACAAAGCAGTCTAGCGGAGATTTAAGGTTCAAATTATCTACCGGCGAAACCAAGACTCTGAGGGAGTACTTCAGAGAAACCTACAAGCTGCAACTACCTGCCGATTTTTTCCCCTGCCTGCAAGTTGGTACAGAGCAGAAACCCAACTATCTTCCGATGGAGGTTTGTGCAAATGGAGTCCAAGTTGCTGCTGTGTTGGTATGGTAAGACAAATCAACTCATCGGCTGTGGCAAAATGATCTCCCTACAAGTACTAACTAATTTGCATATATGCTCTGGTTCTCATGTTACTGTATGAATTATGTGCCTCCAAATATGTTCTCAAACAAATAAAATACAAAAATAAGTTGGTTCAGAATCAGCACATGGGTCTTGTTGCAATTCATTGCGTCAGATCTACCTCATTTCTTTGTATTCTCTTAGTTTGTTCATTTCTTTGTATTCTCTTAGTTTGTTCATTATTCAAAATCTGCTACTTATTATCATTTTTGGCCAAATAAAACAGTGTCATGATTTATAAACTAAATGAAAATATTATCCGTTGTGTGCTCAAGTAACATTTTAGTGTTTTTTTTTTACATTTTAGTGGTTAAAACAAAAGAAAACATTTTATCACTCCCCCACAAGGACACAGATAAATAGAAAAACAAATCCACCATAATCTTGTCTTCCTACTTACTCTTGCTAACCAAGAAAAAAAAACATAAAGGAATCTTCTAAAAAAATAGATAAAATAACATTTTTCAATTTGAAATGTACAACTCCCAACTTGTCTTTTACTTCTTTTCTGTGCATGTTCATCGTGCTGGATGGTGTTGTGCTTGTACATACTGGAATTGCAGGCAAAATAAAGTGATGGATGGTGTACAAGAATCTGGATGAATTCATCTCCATGGTAAAAGAAGCCAGCCAGCGTGCATTCCGTTTGGTTGGAAATAATATTGCCTTTGAAATGCATGACTAATTCTTGGCATCTGATATTGCCGAATTCAACATTGATGATGCCTTGTTAAGCATACCTTTGTAAATTCTCTTGGCGAGAAAATGTATAAATTGCAATTTGCAACATTGCCCCTAAAATAGATGAGGTTCACACATATAATCATGGATTTGTGTAGTTTGTGATCTCAGAGTTTTTGAAAGCACCATTAATGATCTCTATTTGTATAAAGATAAACAAAATGGCATTCAATTACTTTAAACCTAACTCTCAGTAGCTGTAAAGAGCCTGAAAAACGTGGTTTTGGACAAGTATGGTACCATATCATATGATGACTATTACCTTGATTGTTTTCTGTTGTCATTTTCTCACACTGTCATTGAGAACTATAAGCATAGTTAGTACTTATGAGACAAGCATACAAGGTGTATTTAATTGGGAGTAGATGTATATCTCTAGAGCATTAGTCGAGACATGCATTGCACGTGTAAGCTTACTAGTAATCCTAAACAAAGAGGCAGTTAGTGGTAGATAAGGTGTGGATCAAGGGTGTGTCATACTTGTTTGTCGGACGTGGGGTCGGGTTGACTCGCGCTGCTGGCAGGTGAAGCCCGGTTCCTACTGCCACTTTTGGCTCGGAACACGGGTCAGCCGGGATACTGCCCGGCTAAGCAACAAGAAGCTTCCACGAGAGAAATAATAATAGTAAAATGAACAGAAAAAAGAAAAGAAGCTTTAAGGTTATGTCTGCAACTCAGGAATTTCCATGGAGATTGTTTAGGCTTCTTTCGACCGGCTGCACCGCGATGGCCACGTTTCCTACTGCGAGCGAGCGTGCGGGCGATACGCCCAATAATGCGGGGCGGAACAGCTCGACGGCGCACCGGCCACCGGGGTCCGGCCGGGGACGCGCATGCAATGCACCAACTACCGTACTACGTTCAGAGAGGCGGAGGACGAATTTTTTTTAAGGTGTGGCGAACCGTTAACTAAAAAATGAAGTAGAAAAATAATAGTCAATTCATATTGAAGCTTTCAATGGTGTCTAGAAGATGCATGCAATGGCACTACCCTACCCTCCTTATGAAAATCTTCGTAAGTCCCCAGCGCGTTGGCACGATAAGCCAATCATACCATTTGGCATGGATAGTGAGCTATCTAAAAAAAGGCAAGTCAGTCATACCATTTGGTATGGATAGCGAGCTATCTAAAAAAAAGACAAGTCTATCGTGTATTCTTATACATAAGTCAAGGAAAAAAACAAAAATGCAAGTTACATGCACCAACAAAATTTCTCCGTTCTGTTTTTTGGTCGTCAAGTTACGACAGTTTCGAGCCGCCGAGAGAATCGATCCGGTCGTTGTTCAGTCGAAGCGAGCTGGTTCGCGTACGTCTACGCGGTGAGATCTGAGATGTGCATGTGCTAGGCAGCACATTAATCAAGCTCACTCCTTGTGTGTTTCCGATCTAACTTGTGTGCTTCCAATTAGTTTTGTTTGGATGAATCGATCTAGTGTGGTGTAAAATCAACAAACCGTATATGCTCAGGTATTCCCATGAAGAAAATATGTGTGCGTATATGTATATAAAAATTTGTGCCGAATCAAGGTGTGGCGGCCGCCACACCTTGCCCATTGGGCTCCTCCGCCAGTCTACGTTCATGCCAAAACGAGCAGCTAGCTAGTAGTAGAAGGAGATGCTGCTAAGGGGATCGAAAAGGACACGGACTAGGCTAGCATGCCGGTCGCAGAGCACAGCTGTGCCGACGAACGAGTGCCACTGTCCGGCAACAGTCGCCGCACTGGCATGGCCAGCGCCTCACGAGCCCTGGTCGGGCGCAAGGACGAGATACTAATGTGGTGCACTGGCGACGTTTGACTGCGGGCCGGGTGTGTTCGTTTGTTTACAGTGGAAGAGGATGGAACATTCATTCGGACTACGACGTGACCCGCAGCCCCGAATCCGATGCAGGAGCAGAAAGGAACGACGCCATGGACGGCGGAGGGCGACTGACTGACCTGAAGTCGGACTGGTCGGCGACGCGGAGCGCCTTCCAGCGCTTGATGGGCCAGCGGGAGAGCACGGCGTTGCCGTACTCGGGCGCCCAGCTCTCCGCGAACACGTACCGCATGCCCAGCGCGCCCGCCAGCTCCGACAGCGGCCGCATCCCGCGCTCCTCCTCGGCGCGCACGTTCTGCAGCCCGATGATGTCCGCCCCCGTCTCCCGCAGCACCTCCTCCACGCTCCGCCGCCGGCTCGCGTCCAGGCCACCGACCACCACCTGCTGCTGCCCGCCCTGCTTCCGGACTCTCGGGCTGCCGAGCCGGCCGCTCCTGTCCAGGGAGATCTCGTTGTCCTGCAGGTTGATGGACACGCGCGCCTTGCTCGGCGTCCGCGACAGCAAGCTCGCCTGCGCCTTCAGGATCCCCTTGGGCCGCGGCCGCGCCCCCGTGCCCGTGCCGGCGCCGCTCCGGCGCGCGGCCTCGCGCTCCGCTCCCGCTTCAGGGACTGCGGCCACCGCGGGCGCCATGGAGAACAGGGCAGCGTTGAACGTCGCCACGCGGATGGTCACCGGCTGCCGTCCCTCGCCCGGCGCCGACCCATCAGCACCGCCGCGCGGGGTGTTGGCCTTGCTCCTGCCGTTGCTGCCCAACCGGCGCACGGTGACGCGCGTCTTGGACACCGTCGCCGCTCCAGCACCGCCGCCAGCGCCAGCGGCACCTTGCCGGCGCCTGCGCGTGCGCGGATGCAGCGCGCGAAGGCCGGCGAGGACGCGGCGCAGCATGTGCCTCAGCGCGGCCACGAGCATCCGACGCGCGCTAGTCGCGATCGACGCGACGGTACAGGAAAAGAGCGCGCTCCCGCCTCCCCGCCTTCGCTTGCGTTTGCGTGCGCGCCCGGTGTCGTGCTGGTGAGCGCGGCCGGGGAGGCAAGCTTTGGCTTGGCGTAATATACTACTCCATGGCCGGCTAGCGACACGGGGAGGCGACGGCGACGGCTCCGCGTGCCTCTGCCGTGGAGGATCGCTTCGCTTCGGCCTGGCCACCGTCACCCGGGGGATTTTGTACTACTGGTTAGCTCGACACACGTCAGATGACTGTGGTCGCGGATTATTCGCACGTACTCCTACGACGTACTCCCTCCGTTTTTCTTTAGTCTGCGTATAAGTTTTTCCAGTTTTTTCGCTTTTAGTCTGCGCCTAAGCTTTTCCCCCCCAATCTTTCCAATACTGCCCTTGTGTTTCGTCTTCCCATGCAGCGGCTGCATTAACTACGCGCGTGCCTCTCTTCCGCCTCGCCTTATCGTCTCCCTGCGCTCTCCTCTCCAAATCGCCACCTCCACTTCCAATCCCGCTCGTTCCCATGGCAGAGGATGGATTCAACCCGTGCTTGTGGGGAGAGAGCCAACCACTCGAAGAAGAAGTAGTCTACGATAGCTTAGAAACAGTAGGTGCGGACGGCGACGGACATGGCCATGCGCTCGTGGTCAACAGTGCCGGCCAAGAGGAGGAAGGCGACGGCGCCGTACAAGCCGTCGTGGAGGATCGCCAGGGCGTCGGCCCTGCCCTCGACGACCACACGGAGGCAGGCGATGGCCTCCTGCAGGCGCTCGCGGAGGACAGCCACAGCCACGACGTCGGCCATGCTGTCTCGGAGGATGGCCAGAACGTGCAGGCCGACGACGGCGACCATGTGGCGCACGCGAACGGCCAGCATGTGCTTGCCGACGGCGGCGACGGCATGGCGCACGCGAACGGCCAGCATGTGCTTGCCGACAATGGCGACGGCATGGCGCACGTGGAAGGTCTGCACTCGCACGGGGGCGTCCAAGCTCTCGCTGGTATGGTCCACGCGCTCGCCGATACGGTGCAGTTGCTCGCCGGGAAGTTGCATGCACTCGCCGACATGATGCGCGTGCTCGCCGACGGCGGCGACGGCGGCAACAAGCGTGCGAAGTACAGCGACAACTATGGCAAAAAGGTTCGTGATCCATCCTTTGCTGATGAAGACGTGATGGCCAACTGCCATGGTCACGGTTGCATGCCCAGTTCCGGGCAACAGCCAGGCATACTCGTCGGCCGCGGCCAAATGAACACCGATACAGGCAGCGAGACGACTAATGGCGACGAGTTGCTAGCGGGCACGGAGGGCGACGAGGACGGCCACATCGACCCATCTCTTCTGTATGTTCCTGACTCGGAGGAAGACACTTTGCCACCGCCGGTGGAATTCTCGGTGCCAGAAGGAGCCGAAGGTATTAGGCGTGAAATCATGAGCATTTACCTGCCTGAGGCATTGTGAAATCATGTTACATTTGATCTACCAATGCGTGATGTTTTTTGTGAACTTTGCAACCGTATGGAGCATGGTCATGCACTATGAGCATTTTGCTGCCGGATTTAGTATCGATTTATGTTTGGATTTGATCAAGTAATGTGATGTTTTCTGTTGAACCAATGTGATGTTTTTTTTTTGTTTGAACTTCGCATGATCATGGAGATTGTTCAATGGATCGATCACTCGAAAGATGGATTAAATGAGAAGTTCACATGAACAAAACACCATGCACTACTCAAGCAAGAACGCCCTCGCTGCCTCCACAATGGACCGATCACAAGGCAACTTCACTGGCAGGATACCAAGATCATGAAGGAGTTGCTTCCTCATGTGCGGAACCTTATAGTGCTGACCTCCTTTGTCCTTCAAAACCTCACACATGCAAGATTGTAGTGTGAGGAATATTCTGTTGCACCTCTCCGCTGGGTACTGCTCAAATGCCTCACACACCTTCTTAACTATGTCCTTGATGGAACCTGGAAATAACTTTTGAAACAATGACTGTAAGGCAGCAAAGAAACCTAGATCCAATATGTTAAGATCAGGCGAGTTCGGTGGCTGACACACCAAACGAATGTCAAACCCGTCCGCCCGTGTCGCGGCAAGGAAAACCGGATCATCAACATTCACGTGAGTCCTTGCATTATCCTGTTGGATGAATATAGGACGCCCACGCTCAGACGGAGGCCACTTAGCCTTGATGGCGGGGAGAACCTTGTTCACCAAAAAGTCTCTACTAACGTCCCTTGTCACCTTGGGGATAACCTTTGTCACGATTGTCCCAGCTAGACGGTTTTGACTACCCCTTTTAGCAGGCTCCTCAAAAGTGAAGGGCCATATCCCAATTTTTCCATCAAATGTCATGGTGCCGTCCACATCAAACCGAGGGCGCGCTACAGCTGCGAGAAACATAACTCTCTCTATGTAGTTCTTGTTTTGCGTAAAACGTTCCGGTTCCTCTTCACCTTCTGCCAAGTAGAGCTTGAGTGTTTTCTTGGTGCGATAGAACCACTTCTCATCTATGTGAATGACATTGTACATTCCCTTGAAGCCCGGTTCTTCCGGTAAGCTTTCTTCCTCCAACTGTGAGAGGCACCACTCAACCCTCTTCCTCTTGTTTTGGTCAGTAAGAGTCCCCTTGATGGCATTGGTGTGACGCCTAAGCCTCCCCTCTTTCAACCGCTTCCAAAGTGTGGTCGTCGACACATTCAACTCATTTGCAAGATCTCTGAGGCAGGTTCTCTTTCTCTTCTCGACAGCTTTGATGGCCTCCGGGTCAATATTTATCCTTTTGCGGCCACAATTTTTAGGCTTCCTATTAAGAACTCCAAGCATGCCACCATATAACTTTCCCTTGTTCCACACATCTTGTACGGTTCTTTGGGGCATACCGGTCAAACGGGAGACTTCCTTTGTTACTCCTCGCTTCAAAATTCCCAATGTAGTCCTCTGCAACAGCATGCCATAGACGGTTAGCTTGGCTTCATCGCTCCATTCCCGTGGCTGTGTGTTGTTCGCATCTGCGCCTACAATAGTTAACCAAAAGATGTCATGATGCACTCTGAACGATCATATACAGATCACTTACCAGCATTCCCGGCGTTGGTGTGGCCGTCGGTGTCATGACCATCATGTCCGGCGTCGGCATGGCCGGCAGCGACGTGACCATCAGCGCCGACATCGCCGTGCCCATCATCACTGGCATCACCATGATTATCTACAGAACCGAGTTAACTAATGAACTCTATGAATTAAACGATGTTATGAACTTCTGTTAATAACTAATGAATTATTACTCCATGAATCTAACAAGGCAACTAGTCCATGAACTTTGTCCACTGTACCACATGCTACGTGCATGAACTTTAAGCACTCTACCGTAAGTTACTCACCATGTCCGGGGTCATCCGCGCCATGGCCCTCGACATGTGCATCTTCATCCTCCTCGCGAGCGATGCGGTTCAGGTCAATAACCCCGCGCCCTCGACCGCGTCCCGCCATGCCAAGTCGCCCGCGTCCACGCACGTGCTCGACTCTTCCATGTCCGCGTCCCGCCCCGTTCCATGGCACAGCTCCAGGAAGAGCTCGACGGCGTCCGGTGAGCCCCAAACTTGCATGAGCGCGGCCTCGTACTGCATCGCTGCGTCCAGCAGCGCCACGTCCGGTCATGGCGACATATGCTTGGCCTCTGCCGGCATTGCCAAGAACTGCTCCGCCGCGGCTGGTGAACTGGCCTGCGACGCGGACGGTGTTGCCTCGTCCACGGCCGGTCAGCCCTAACCGACTTCGCCCGCGTGTGCCAATCCCGCCGCCACGGCCTCCGCTCCCGTCATCGGCGTGCGCATCATCGCCTGGGGTGCTGCCAGTGCCACCACTGCTGCTTCCTTCCGGAGCGCCGCCACTCCCGCCGCTTGCGCCATGGGCGCCGTCGTCGGCACCGGCGCCGGCGTCGTGCACATCGTCGCCTGGGGTGCTGCCACTGCCACCATTGCTGCTTCCTTCGGGAGCGCCGCCACTCCCACCGCTTCCGCCAGGGGCGCCGTCGTCGTGCGCACCATCGTGCTCTACGAAACAATGGGACACCGGTCATTACGATCAAGACAGCAGACCGAGTACGAAACGAAGCTTACCGTCGTCGCTCTCTTCGAAGACGTACACATACTGCAGGTCAGCCGCATCGCCATCGTACTGCTCGTCGACCTCATCCCAGTTTATGGCCACGTTGAGGTCGAAGTTGGCCATCGCATACTCAGAGAAGGGGACAGGAGAGAAGTGCTGCAGAGTTCTTCCATGGCGCGGATGAATTTATAGAGTTCTTTCATGGCACGGAGCTAGCTGAATTTCCATGGCGCCAGTCAGTTTTGGAGGGAATGGAAAGTGGCGCTAAGCTAAAATTTCATAGCGTTTTCGTTGAACGAAAACAATGGCGCTCTTTCGTTTAGTTCTCATCCATGTTTTGCCTAGCCGGGGAGAAATTCGCAAGCATGCGACGCTTGAGGTTTCATGAGCTGTGCATGCGGGGAGAGAAACGAGGAGGAAAGGAAGCGGCAACCAATTAGCAGCCACAACGCATGCGAAGGCGTGGGAATCGACTGCATGCAGCATTTATGGTGATGGAGATCCCTCTCATGCACTGCATGCAGATACAAGGGCAAAGTAGTCCAAAAATTTGCAACCAGAGCTCTCCTTGGTATCCGAGATTTCTCTTAGGCGCAAACTAAAGAAAAACGGAGGGAGTACGTGGTCACAAGCGAGATCCGCTGGTCGCTGCAGCGTCGTCGTTTTCCTGTACCCTCCTCTCGACGGTATCTGATTTCTTACTCTGTCCAACCGTAGGGAAGTGGAGTAGCAAGCACACAAACAATTACTACTAATTACATAACCATGAAAAATTCAGAACAAGTTTTTGATCTGTTAGTTTGCAACAAAGGTAGGAAATGCCGTGGTATAATGCACCGCCCGCATGGAACATTTTATATTTGTGTCGAATATTATGTATGCGGGTTACGTGGAGTTGTAATTGGTGTGGATAGGTATGAGTCGTGTAGGAGCCGGACACGTTGTATTCTTTTTTGAAACAAGACACGTTGTATTCTAGGCCTCTTATATAACGAGGGGCACCACACGCTGTAACCCATGATGACTTGATAGCAACAGATACGCGGGGGAGCCGACGGCTTGTGCCGGCGTCTGGGCGGCCGCTGTTGCAGTATATTGGGAAGGAGCATCCGTAGTATGCCCTGAGATGTAGCCATATTGATGAACCTTGTTAAGCCTCGGTGCGTCGAACAGAACACGCAGGTACGTCCTAGAAGAAGAAGAAGCAAGGGAGAAGAAAAAAAGAATGGAAACATGGCGCTGGCACTACAGTTTGAGGATGTAGCGGCCGATGGATGGACAGCGCTGGCGGGCGGCCCCCGGGTGTGCCGGGTCTTTTCGGCGGCTCCAACCACTTCCACGAGCTTCTTCGAAAAAAAAAAACCACTTCCACGAGCCGCGAAATGAATGCCGACTCGGCCCAACCCCCAATCCGCTCCCTGCTCGGGTATAGTATCTGGTGCGATGATCGCCTCGCCTTTTCCTGATCACGGGCGAGCGGTTGCGTCATACGCGCACGATACGGATCGAGAACCGTACGCTGCTGTACGTACGGACGTACTGATACACTTGTCGCACGTTGAGTGGCCGGCTGCGCGCGTATTAATCCGTACCAACTTTTCGTTTCTGCAAAATTTGCGTGGAGATCGAGCGGTTAGCGATACGACGTTGACACTGCTATACGCTGGAGAGTGGAGCGGTGGTTCGTGAGGGGATTAATCTCACAGTCACTGCGTATTTTGTAGCAAGTGTGGTCGTCGACTAATCAACTGACTGGAAAGGACCGTGACCACTGAACAGAGGCGGCCGGCCTGTTTGTTTACTCGCCGTGCCCGTACTGAACAAACGATTCTGTATTTCTGGCTGAGGGCATGTACAACGTAAGGTGAGCCATGTGTTTCTGAGCAGGTGGTAGGGGCTATGCTTATTGGTTGTCCTCCATTGTTTTACTCGACTAGTGAGTTCCTTCTTTGGGGGTAGGCACGTATACGTTCACCCCACCTGCCTCCGGTTTCTGTTGGAAGCGAGCGGCCATGGTGGGCGCATGCTTCTTGTCTGCGCGACTGCTGTTGCGGGTGCAAGTCTGACAGTAGTGTGTAGGGGTACAGATGAGAGGACAGAGTCTAGCTACGGCACAGTTGTTACACTCGGATTTACGAGTTCAGGCCCCTCAGCGGTGGAGATAATAGCCCTACGTCTCGGTGCTCTGTAGATTGATTGCTTGAGTGTATGTGTTACAATAGATTGCGAACCCTTGGAATGAAGCTGGGGGGGCGGCTCATATAGTCTACGCCAGCCCTCCCATGAATGCCGCCATTACCAGGGGTTAAGAGGGGGTTTAAGGGCGCCAGGTAACGGGCGCATTTATTACAATTAATACAGGCGAACGTGCGTCCCGACCGTTGCGCTCCTGGAATCTCCTGGTCTTCTCTGGTCGAGTGACTTCCGGGTGCTCCGAGTGAAATAAGCTGGTCGAGTGAACTCTTGCCTTCCGAGTGGTTCGTTGAACTCCGAGTGAATGTCAGTTTGCAGAACTAGGGATTGTTGATCTGGCCCTGGGGCCCAGTATGAGACGTGAGGAGTCCTAGGGTAGGGTCCGTAAGTCAGGCCTGTTACCCTATCCCTAGTACATGCCCTCGTCATTAGCCCCCGAATCGGTCGAGGTTAGGCGGGTTGAGTCAAGGCGAATCTCTAGGGGAATTGAGCGCTACGGAGGTGTTCAAGAACTCCCGCTGGTCTTTAGACGGCCTTGTCTTCGCGTGGCACCTTGACGGATTCCGGACCGAGTGTTGTCCGAGTGAAATGAGTAATCTCCATCCGAGTGAAGTGAATAGTCTCAATCCGAATGAAACGAGTAGCCTCCATCCGAGTGGCGGAACAGATCCGCGTGTTTATGGAATGTCTTAAAGGCGAGTCATCGGATCGCTGGAATCCGGATCTTGCGGGATTTGAAATCGGCGACGAGCGCGCGTGAACGGTTGCGGCGCGGTGAGTGGGGAAAGTGGGGCGTGACGCCTCGATTTTCGCCCCGCTTTCCGCCACGTACCGTTGGATCTTCGACGGCGCGATTTGAAGAGATCCGCGGGCCCACAATTCAGCGGCGCGGATTGGGGAGCGGTGCGGGCGGCGATATAAGGGGCGGCCGTGGCGGAGAGGGAGAGAGAGATAGATCCCCTTTTCCCCAACTTCTGCAGTCCGCCCGATCCCTTCTCCCGCAACCCACTTTGCGCAAATCTTCCTCGGTGCTGGAGAGCTCGGCGACGATGGCGAAGGACAAGACGGCGAAGCTTAGAAAGCGAAGAAGGCAGCGAAGGGGAGGAAGGCATCGAGCTCCCGAGCCGCGCTCCCGCCCGGGTGGATCCAGGGCGACTGGCTTCCGCCGACCACCACGGTCGACGACGTCAGCGGGCTCGTCGTGGACGGGCTGATCCGCGACGGGACGTGGAGGCTGCCGGAAGAAGGGGAGACCGAGTGCTCCTCACCACACACGTGGAGCGAGGTTTCTCCATGCCACCCCACCCCTTTTTCCGCGGATTTTTGAACTTCTTCGGTGCTCAGCTCCATCACCTGCCTCCAAATGCCATTATGTACCTTGCCGCATTCATTTCTTTGTGTGAAAATTTTCTGGGTTGTTCGCCGCACTGGGGTTTATTCAAACACATTTTCACGTGTCGATCTCAATCGGTTAAGAAGGTTGACCCCGATGGAGAGAGGACGCACGTGATTCAGATGTGCGGAGGCTTAGGTATCCAGATGAGGGGTAAGAGTGCATTCCCATCTATGTCCTTTCCCGATTCGGTGAGGGGTTGGCAGTCGACCTGGTTCTACTGCAACGACCTGCCATGCTCTGGTTCGTCGACTGGCACGCGACAATACGCGAGGGTCGAGACGGATCCCGCCCTACGACGCCAACAACCAACCTTTGGAGGTGAGACACGAATTTCCGAGTGAATTGTCAATGCGCAAATTATCCGAGTGAACTGAACGATCTGAGTGAACTGTCTAAATTGTCTGTCTTCACCCTTCATGTCTTGCAGGAGTTCCAGAAGATGTCATCGTCTATGCCGAATGGAGAACAACTAGCCGGAGGCGCGGAGAGCGAACATGGCAGCGCCGGGGGCAGCTACGCGGAGGACAGCGCGGAGGAAAGTGAGGACTCGGAAGGGAGCGACGAGGCCGAGTCTTCTCTGTCTCCGGAGTTGCGCTCCGAGCACCACTCCAAACGAGCTCACGATCCGAGTGCTGGTCCGGAGAAGGAGGCGGTTCCGAGTGCTAAGGCTCCGAAGCGTACTCGGCCGTCGTCGCCTGCGCCGACTGAGAAGGCCGCCAAGCAGCCCAAGGTCGCTTCCCCTAAGCCTCGGAAGGCTCTGCCCCGGATCAAGGTCGTTGTGCCTGTCGCCTTGACATGAGTATCTCTCTCAGCTTATCTTTTCTGTCTTTGTCAACCTTCGTGATTCCTCTGACCGAGTGCGTCTTATGAATCAGTGCTGCAACCTCGACAACGTCTCCCATGCAGATTGATGGGGACCGCGCCGAAGCCGAGACGGCAAACGCGGCCACTTCTCAAAGAGGTAACAATAACTTCATTTTTACTTCGACTTGTCATTCGACTGAAACGTCTTCATCCGATTGGATCGTGTATTACGACTGATTGCGTCGAGTGAACGTAGTGCTTGTAGAGGTCATCCACGCCGGAGACGACGATGAAGAGCCGCCGCGGAAGGACACTAAGAAGGGGACCCCAGTTCCGACTGCTCTTCAGGCCACCACACGGAAGACGCCGTCGAGCGAAGCGCCTCAAGTTCCTCCTGCACCTGCCGTGACCGTGCCTCTGGGGCTGGGTTCTTCTCAGGCTGGAGCTGGTTCTGCCGCGGCTCCGTCGACTGCTCTGGCCTCGGTTCCGACTCCTCCCATCAATATCTTCAGTCTGTACAAGGTGTCGGAGGACCAAACTGGAGCCAGCAAGGAAGGGATGATCCAGGCGGAGCTGATGACCCATCGGCTCAAGGAGATGTGCGCAGCTGGGAAGCTGGCGTACGATGCCAGTGCCGCTCTCCAGGAGAACGTTCGAGTAAGTGCTCTTGTAAGTTGATCTCCGAGTCGTTTTTCTTCAGTAGGAATTTCAGTTGAAAAATATCTGGTACACCCACTGGGTGTTTTTATTGTTTGGCCGTCACTCGGATCTGGCGGACAGTTCCGAGTGGATACCGCTCCAGTGGGGGCACGCTGAGTGCACCCACTAGGTGTAGTCCCCGAGACTGCCGTCGACTACAGGCAGTTGGCGGGAGTCTTAGAGCTTAGAACTTGTTCTGTTGTTGTTGCTGTTGTTTTTTCTTTTGTTTGGCCGTCACTCGGAATGGACGGGCCGTTCCGAGTGGATACCGCTCCAATGGGGGCACGCTGAGTGCACCCACTGGGTGTAGTCCCCGAGACTGTCGTCGACCGCGGGCGGTCGGCGGGAGTCTTAGAACCTTTTGTCTTGTTTTTTTTGTGTTTGGCCATCACTCGGATCTGGCGGACAGTTCCGAGTGGATACCATTCCAGTGGGGGCACGCTGAGTGCACCCACTGGGTGTAGTCCCCGAGACTGCCGTCGGCTGCGGGCAGTCGGCGGGAGTCTTAGAACTTAGAATTTGATACTGGTCAAGCTTGTTCCTCCCTGTCGAAGGGGTACTTCAGGATCTGATACTGGTCAAGCTTGTTCCTTCCAGGAGCGTCGGTCTCTGGGCACTCGACACCTTTTGTCTTGTTTTTTTTGTGTGTTTGGCCATCACTCGGATCTGGCGGACAGTTCCGAGTGGATACCATTCCAGTGGGGGCACGCTGAGTGCACCCACTGGGTGTAGTCCCCGAGACTGCCGTCGGCTGCGGGCAGTCGGCGGGAGTCTTAGAACTTAGAATTTGATACTGGTCAAGCTTGTTTCTCTTGTATTTCTTGACATTAACTGTTCTCTCTTGTATGTCAGAAAACTTGCGAGCTTGGGACTCAGTACGTGGCACTGGAGAAGGAGACGGCTCAGCTTCGAGTGGATTTGGAGGTGGAGAGGAGGAACACGGCGCGCGCTCAAGCAGAGCTCAGGACCATGGGAGGTAGGCTTCAATTATCGAGCATTCTGCTTTCACCTTTTTACATTCTTTGAACTGAGTGACTTCACTCGAACAGATGTGCGTAGTGAAAACCATCGACTCCAAGTGCGGCTCAGAACTTCTATCTCTTTAGAAACTATGAAGCAGGCACTCGAGAACAAGGACAAAGAACTGGCGGGGGCTCAGCAGGTGGCGAAGGAAAAGACCAAGGCTGCTGAAGAAAAGTTGGCCTCATTCGGGAAGCTTGAAGCAGAGAACACGTCGCTAAAGAAGGAGGTGCTCGAGCTCAAGAAGCAGCAGACCGAGTGGGAGAGCAAGCTCAAGGCCCAGGCGGAAGTCTACGGGCAAGAGAAGAAGGCTCTGAACGAGAAAATCACCCAGCTGATCGAGAAGAAGAACGCTCTGGAGAGATACAATGAAGAGTTCACGGAGGAGATGTACACCAAGCTTGCAGGTAGCTTATATCATCCGAGTGTATTTCAACTTGACTCCGAATGAACTTCACGCATGTTGATGCTCGACACTCCTCTTTCCTTGTTTACAGAGTACTGCCGAGATTTCGAGCTTGAGACTGACAGAATCAAGAGGGATCTGGATCCTTCCAGGTCACTCGTCGGTGATAAGGCTGCTTTAGGCGTCCTGCGGGTCGAATCCCGCATCGAAGACGTCCAAGGGTACATCATCCGCTTGCGGGGTGCGCTTGGAAGAATCGACAAGGAACTGTGGCCAGAAGACACGCTCGACACCGACCTGGAGGCCATGATGACTCGTCTCAACGACATTCCCAGCCGAGTGCAAGCGTGGAAGAAGTCGGCTGCACGCTGCGGGGTCGACGTGGCGCTCTCCCTGGTCCGAGTGCATTACAAGGACGCCAAGGAGGAGAAACTGAAGACTCTCCAAGTTGCCAACATGAAGAAACTCAAGTTCGAGGACTTCATGGAGACATTCATCGAAGCGGCCACTCGGATCGCAGACGGCATAGACTTGGATTCCTTCGTCGAGCCAGCCAGTCCCACAGGGGCGTGAGAAAATTTTAAGTCCTACCCATGAACCTCGGTATGCCGAGTGGAATTGTAATCGTTAAACTCTTTCGGGCTTTGGGCCCGCGTACTCGTATTAGCTTTTGAACTTCTGGAGTTAATTGAATGCTTTCCTTTGAGTCTTTTGAATCTTTGAACTGGGTTTTAAATTAGGCAAAAACTGGTTCGCAGCTAAGCCTCCGAGTGAGAGGGACGCTCTATACTCGAAGTAGATTTTTAACTTGGGCGAAATCTGGTTCGTAGCCAAGCCCCGAGTGAGAGGGATGCTCTTCACTCGGAGTAGATTTTTAACTTGGGCGAAAGCTGGTTCGCAGCCAAGCCCCCCGAGTGAGAGGGATGCTCTTCACTCGGAGTAGATTTTCAATTTGGGCGAAAGCTGGTTCGCAGCCAAGCCCCCGAGTGAGAGGGATGCTCTTCACTCGGAGTAAATTTTTAACTTGGGCGAAAGCTGGTTCGCAGCCAAGCCCCCGAGTGAGAGAGATGCTCTTCACTCGGAGTAGCGTTTTTAACTTGGGCGAAAGCTGGTTCGCAGCCAAGCCCCCGAGTGAGAGAGATGCTCTTCACTCGGAGTAGCGTTTTTAACTTGGGCGAAAGCTGGTTCGCAGCCAAGCCCCCGAGTGAGAGGGATGCTCTTCACTCGGAGTAGATTTTTAACTTGGGCGAAATCTGGTTCGCAGCCAAGCCCCCGAGCGAGAGGGATGCTCTTCACTCGGAGTAGCGTTTTTAACTTGGGCGAAAGCTGGTTCGCAGCCAAGCCCCCGAGCGAGAGGGATGCTCTTCACTCGGAGTAGCGTTTTTAACTTGGGCGAAAGCTGGTTCGCAGCCAAGCCCCCGAGCGAGAGGGATACTCTTCACTCGGAGTAGCGTTTTTAACTTGGGCGAAAGCTGGTTCGCAGCCAAGCCCCCGAGTGAGAGGGATGCTCTTCACTCGGAGTAGCGTTTTTAACTTGGGCGAAAGCTGGTTCGCAGCCAAGCCCCCGAGTGAGAGGGATGCTCTTCACTCGGAGTAGCGTTTTTAACTTGGGCGAAAGCTGGTTCGCAGCCAAGCCCTCCGAGTGAGGGGGATGCTCTTCACTCGGAGTAGATTTTTAACTTGAGCGAAATCCGGTTCGCAGCCAAGCCCCCGAGCGAGAGGGATGCTCTTCACTCGGAGTAGCGTTTTTAACTTGGGCGAAAGCCGATTCGCAGCCAAGCCCCCGAGTGAGAGGGATGCTCTTCACTCGGAGTAGCGTTTTTAACTTGGGCGAAAGCTGGTTCGCAGCCAAGCCCCCCGAGTGAGAGGGATGCTCTTCACTCGGAGTAGATTTTTGTAGGGGAACGCAGCAGAAAACAAAAAATTTCCGACCTACGCACCAGCCCAGGACCACTATGGAGACTGCATACAAGGTTTGATCATTTTCGTTACCGACTCGTAGCGCAGCGGAAGTAGAGTCGATGACGAACGGCGGTGCAGATCCCCGCAGCTAGGATTTTACAACCTCCCAACCTCGAGGATGTATACCCTCATCTGCCCCGCGGACAGCCCTCCGGGAGGCGGTCGCACAGTCCCCCGGACGGTGTCGCGGACAGCCCTTCGGGAGGACCTCCGAAACTCGGACTGTCACTCGGACAGCCCTTCGGGAGGACCTCCAAAACTCGGACGGTCACACGGACAGCCCTTCGAGAGGCACTCTCGAACTAAGACCGAAACTACGATCTCTCTACAGAGTTGCACACATACGGTGTCATCTATCCGGCAGGGCTTCGCCGTCCAGAACTAGTTCCCACCGGAACCCAGACAGCCTTTCGGCTCTACGAAACTATTTCGCTGGGAGGGAGAGAGAAGCCAGAAATGTCATGGCATGTGTATGTGAGAGCAAGGATGAAGCATATGGGGCTGCCTCCTCCCCTCTATTTATAGGAAAAACAAGGGGTAGGATGGGCATATCCAAAATGCCATGTCATCCCAAAATATCTTGGGAAGATATTTGTGGAAAGCCAACTTCCAACCATATCCATAAATCTGATTTCACTATTCACGACGACATTTTTCAGCGTCTGATCGAACTGAAAATATTCATGTGGGCTTAGAACATTTCCAGTACCCACCAAAATAATTTTCAACGCGAGCCGGAACAATTCCGGTTTAGTGATTTTCATCTGCGAAAAGCATCTGAAGCGGTTTCGGCAGCTCCGGAACATTTCCGGTTTTCATTCCGGAAAATTCCAGAAAGTTTCCAGAATGATTCTGGCACCCTCCAAGAATTATCAGGCATGTGCCGAAACCAATTTGACTTTATGGTGTACTCCGAAACAACTTTTCGGTTTAGTGATTTTCATCTGTGAAAAGCAACTAAAGCGGTTCCGGCAGTCCGGAACATTTCCGGTTTTTGTCTCTGAAAAATCTCAGAAGTTACCGGAACAATTCTGGTACCTTCCAATAATTTCCAGGCATGTGCCGAAACCAATTTGACTTTATGGAATACGCTGAAACAACTTTTCAGTTTCACCGGAACTATTCCGATATCCTCTCCGGAACGTTTCCGTTTCGTCCGAAACTTTTTCGGTGAATTTCTCTCAGACTCCCCGTCTAATATTCAGCAGATAGATGACCCTTAAGCGTGTGACCCTATAGGTTCGGTGAAGTATAGACATGACCCGGAACACTTTCCGATCAATGATCAACATCGGAGCCGTGTGTCGTGGGAACAAGCCTGACAGTAGAAGGTAGGGGTACGAATGGAGAGGGCAGAGTCCTAGCTACGGCGAGGTTGTACACACAGATGTATGAGTTCAGGCCCCTCTCGTGGAGGTAACAGCCCTACGTCTCAGTGCTCCGGAGAGCTCTCTACTCTGTCGAGTGAAATATGTGTGTTGTGTTACAAAAGGTTGCGAACCCTTCTACCAGCGGGGAGGGGTGGCTTATATAGAGTGCGCTGCCCCTCATAACGTCCGGCATTAAGGGGTTTAATCGTGGTCATAAAGAGGTGTACGTTACTGGTAACGTACACCATAAATGCTGTTAATGATCTTGATGAATACTTGCCCGTTAGCCTCCCTGGGGTGGCTTCTGGACTCCTGCGGTCGACTGTCTTCAGATTCTTCCGAGTGAAAGATAACCGTCGAGTGAAAGGCATCTCCGAGTGTATATTGTCGAGTGACTTATGCTTCTTCGCTATTTCAGTCGGAGACTTCCTTGTGGCCCTTAAGCTTTCTGGGGCAGTGTCCTTGGGTAGGATATGTAGGTCAGGCCTATAACCCTACCCTAGGTACGTATCCCCATCATTAGCCCCCGAATGGATCGGGGTTCGAGGGTAAAAGGTGTCAATGCAGGTTCAAACGAGACACCAAAACTCCGAGTGTATTTTGAGGCTTCCTCGAAATCTGCGTCGATTGAAACCTTAACCGTTTGCCCTGATCAATTCCGTCTTGAAGTTATCCGAGTAAAACTGAGCTTGAAAACCGGTCCGAGTAAAACTGGTTCGAGAGATCTGGAAAACCTTCTGACGAAATAGTTTGCTCCACCGGGTCCGAGCCTCGCGGGCTTCGAAATTTGGATAAGAGCGCGCGCGCGCCCAGCGGAGATGGCGTAACCGCTAAGGCAAGTGCGGGAACGACGCCTCGATTATCGCGCCGCCCAAATCGCCACGTACCGCTCCTCCTCTGATTTCGGGATATTCAGAGATCCGGCGGGCCCGCAGGTCAGTGGCTCACTTGAGTGCATATAAGAGGCGACGACGCCGGTGCTGGCACAGTATTTTTCTCCCAAATCCACTCCTCTCCTCTTCTTCCTCCGCCCTGCTCTGCTTCGTTGACCGCCGCCGCCATGACGAAGGGCAAGACGGAGAAGCTCGAGCGCGCCCAGAGGGGAGGCGCCAAGGCGAAGAAGCCGTCGGGAGCTCGGTCGACGGTGCCGCCGGGGTGGATCCAGGGGGATTTTCTCCAATCGACGGTCACTGCGGAAGATGTGGACAAACTCGTCGTCGACGGGTTGATAGCTGCCGATTCCTGGCGGTTGCCGAAGGGGGAGATCGAGCCGGAGCCACGCGACGGCGAGCGAGTTCTGCTTCTCACCCACATCGAGCGAGGTTTCTCCATGCCTCCCCATCCGTTCATCCGCGCTTTCTTGAACTATTTTGGAGCGCAACTCCACCACCTTCCTCCGAATGCGGTTGCATATCTTTCCTGCTTCGTAACTTTGTGCGAATGTTTCCTGGGCTGTCCCCCACATTGGGGTTTGTTCAAGCACATATTCTTTGTCCGATCCCAAGCTGTCAAGAAAGCCAATCCCAAAGATAGCAAAACCAATGTGATTCAACTGTGTGGTGGCTTAGGGATTCAGAAGAGAGGTAGGAGTGGGTTCCCCTCTATGACCTTTCCCGATTCTGTTCGGGGATGGCAGTCGACCTGGTTTTACTGCAAAGATGCCGCATCGCCAAATATGTCGACTGGGCTTCCTCCCTTCACCTTGGATCGACCTGTTACTCCCAAACCGCTGTACGTGACAAAGGGAGAGAAAATCCAGGTAGGGATCTTAGTGAACGCCATATCCGAACTGATCCGCGGTGGAGTGACTGGTCTGGACCTCCTTGAAACGTTTCTGAGTCGGCGAATTCAGCCTCTCCAAGCTCGGGATCACACCATGTGGCATTATTCGGGCCCTGAGGATACCACTCGGACTCATCCTGAGGAAGTTTCCGATCAGACTGTTTCTCAGTGGCTCAGGAGCATCACTGGAGCCTGTGATAACCCGGAAGGATCCAAACGAATTCCGCCTTTCTCCGCTTTGAACCCGCCAAAGAACTTGGTGAGTCACATATTTGTCGATTGTTTTAATACTTTGCCGCGTAACTGAATCTTCAGTCGACTGAATTTGAAGCTTGAACCTCGCAGGAATTTACGAACATGTACTCGCCCATACCCAATGGAGAACATCCTGATGAAGAGGAAGGAAGCGTCGACGGCAGCGCAGACGGTGACTATGCTGATGACACCGAGAGCAGTGATGACGACCTGGATGAGGATGAGGTGGAGGCCCCTGTCCCTTCGCGCACCGAGCGTCGAGCCAGGCAGCAGAACGACCCGGAGGTCACCCCGAGCAAAACAGTGGCGTCGAGCACAAGGAACCCGAAACGTGACCGTGCCGCGGCATCGGGGTCGACTGAAAAGGCTGCGAAACAGCTCAAGCCAGACGTGCCAAAGCCTCGGAAGGCCCTGCCTCGAATCAAGATAGCCGTGCCTGTTGCCTCCACGTGAGTGTTCGTTTTCCTTATTCTGCTGTTGAAGAACTTTATGTTGACGTTGACCGAGTGAAATATATTTGCCAGAGCCGCTACCTCCGTAACGTCGCCCCATCGGGATGATGGAGACCATATGGAAGTAGACACTCCTGATGCGGCCACCTCCCTACGAGGTATGACAATCCCACACTTTACGCTGCTTGCTGAAGAATAATTGTCGAGTGTCTAGAAGAATAATTGACATTGTCGAATGCAGCTGACGAAGTCATCGAACTGGAAGATGATGAAGAGCCGCGGCGGGGAGCGGAGGATGAAGCTGTGCTTCCGGAGGCTCCACGCGTGGACACTCGGGGACCACCGTCTGTCCAGACGCCCCGTGGGACGAGTGCTGCGACGCCTCCAAGCCTTGTAATTCCGCTGTCGAGTGCTCCGCCGGCCACTTCTACTCTGGTGGCTTCGACGCAGATCGGACAATCTCAAGCACCTCCAGCTGCTCCATTGACTACACCAATTCACTCGACGCCTGCATACCCTTTGTACCACGTCCCGGAGGACCAAACCGGAGCTGCCAAGGAAGCCATGATCCAGGCTGGGCAGATGATGCTACGAACAAAGGAGGCGTATGAAGCCAGCAAGTTAGCCTATGATGCCAGCTCAGCGCTTCAGGCCAACGTCCGAGTAAGTGGTATTGTAAGTTCATTTCTGATTGAATTCCTGTCCGTCTTGATTTTACACCCACTGGGGTGTTTTTCTTCGCCAGTAGACCAAATAGTTTCTGGTCCAGTGGGGGCACGCTGAGTGCACCCACTGGGTGTAGTCCCCGAGACCGCTATCGAATGACGAAGGCTTCGGCGGGGGTCTTAATATTGTTTCCATTCGACAGGGCAGTGGGGGCACGCTGAGTGCACCCACTGGGTGTAGTCCCCGAGGCCGCCGTCGAGTGCTTGCTTCGGCGGTGGTCTGATAGAGACGATGTTCGGTTGCTTGCTTCTTTCTTTTATACTCGGACAGGCCAGCCCTGGTCGAGTATTTTCGTTTCCAGTGGGGGCACGCTGAGTGCACCCACTGGGTGTAGTCCCCGAGACTACTGTCGATCGTTGACGATGGGCAGTAGTCTTTAGAACCATTCTGCAGGTTTCATGGACATCATTTCCATCAACCATGGTATGATGCTTGTATAGGGTTGTGGGGTGGGGTGGCGGGCCGTCTTTCAGTCGAGTGCAATTGACCTTTTCCACTCGGGAGTAGAGAAATGGTTATGTCGACTGAACCCCTATTTCTGCTGATTTCAGAAAGCCTGTGGGCTCGGGACCAAGTACGTCGAGCTGGAGAAGGAAAAGAACCGACTTCTGCTGGATCTGGAACTGACGAACAACAACCTGGACCGTGCACAAACCGAACTGAAGACTTTGGGAGGTAATCTTTGTTGATCAATTGTATTATCACTTTCAATTTCCATCTTTTGAACCGAGTGAATCCACTCGAACAGACGTACGTGATGAAAACCGTCGTCTCCGAGTGCGCCTCAACAATGCTATTTCTTTAGTTACCATGAAGAAAGCGCTCGAGGACAAGGACAAATCACTTGCTGATGCTCAGAAGGAAGCGAAGGAGAAGACTGCAGCTGCTGAGAAGAAACTTGCAGCAGCCAGTAAACTGGAAGAGGAGAACGCCAAGCTCAAGCAGGAACGATCCGAGTGGATCAAAAAACTCGAAGAGCAGACCAAGAGTAGGACCGCTCTGGAGAAACACTTGGGCGACTTTGCGAAGAAAATGTTCAGCATGCTCGAAGGTAACCCTCATTTGCCGAATGAATTTCTCCGGTTTTTCCAGAATGGTATTATGATCACCCTTTCACTTTCTCTTCATGTAGAATTCTGTCGAGACTTCGAAAAGGAAACTGAAGAAATTGAACCCAATCTGGACCCCACAAAGTCTCTCGTCGGAGACGCCGTGGCCATGGATATGTTTCGTCTCGAAGCTCGTCTTAAGAGCGTCCAAGGATTCATCACTCGGCTGAGAGCTGCATTTGAGAAGGTCGACAAGGAACTGTGGCCTGAAGATCCTCTCCAGACTGACCTCGAGTCAATGATGACTCGGCTCAATGAGATTCCCAATCGAGTGCAATCGTGGAAGAAATCTGCTGCCCGCTGTGGAGCTGACGTGGCACTTTCACTCGTCAGGGTTCATTGCAAGGAAGCTAGAGAGGACAAACTGAAGGATCTCCGAGTGACCAACACGAAGAAACTCAAATTTGAAGATTTCATGGAGACTTTCATCGATGCTGCCACTAGGATCGCCGACGGAATCGACCTGGATACCTTTGTTGAGCCTTCAAGTCCTGCTGGAGCTTAAATTGGTATTTTGCTTATGGTAAAAACTTTATTTGCCTCGGTATGCCGAGTGTTGGTGTAACCGAGTAAACTTCGTTCAGGCTTTAAGCCTGAGAACTTCCCTTTTGCGCGAACAAGTTTCTGCTGCGCCGGAGATTTTAGTCTTACTCGCATTTCGCTTTCTGACAATTGGCTTGGCCGAATTTATTTGATTCTCGAGTGAAACGGGTGTTCTGCACTCGAAAGAATTTGGGACTTAGACGAGACTGGCTCGCAGCTAAGTCTCCGAGTGTATTGAATGTAATACACTCGGAAAAGTTTTGAACTTAGGCGAAACGGATTCGCAGCTAAGCCCCCGAGAGAGAGGATTGCTCTTCCCTCGGAGTAATTTTTGAACTTAGACGAGGACTGGCTCGCAGCTAAGCTTCCGAGTGTATTGAATGTAATACACTCGGAAAGGTTTTAAACTTAGGCGAAACGGATTCGCAGCTAAGCCCCCGAGAGAGAGGATTGCTCTTCACTCGGAGTAATTTTTGAACTTAGACGAGGATTGGCTCGCAGCTAAGTCTCCGAGTGTATTGAATGTAATACACTCGGAAAAGTCTTGAACTTAGGCGAAACGGATTCGCAGCTAAGCCCCCGAGAGAGAGGATTGCTCTTTACTCGGAGAAATTTTTGAACTTAGGCGAGGACTGGCTCGCAGCTAAGTCTCCGAGTGTATTGAATGTAATGCACTCGGAAAAGTTTTGAACTTAGGCGAAACGGATTCGCAGCTAAGCCCCCGAGAGAGAGGATTGCTCTTCACTCGGAGTAATTTTTGAACTTAGGCGAGGACTGGCTCGCAGCTAAGTCTCCGAGTGTATTGAATGTAATGCACTCGGAAAAGTTTTGAACTTAGGCGAAACGGATTCGCAGCTAAGCCCCCGAGAGAGAGGATTGCTCTTTACTCGGAGAAATTTTTGAACTTAGACGAGGACTGGCTCGCAGCTAAGTCTCCGAGTGTATTGAATGTAATACACTCGGAAAAGTTTTGAACTTAGGCGAAACGGATTCGCAGCTAAGCCCCCGAGAGAGAGGATTGCTCTTTACTCGGAGAAATTTTTGAACTTAGACGAGGACTGGCTCGCAGCTAAGTCTCCGAGTGTATTGAATGTAATACACTCGGAAAAGTTTTGAACTTAGGCGAAACGGATTCGCAGCTAAGCCCCCGAGAGAGAGGATTGCTCTTTACTCGGAGAAATTTTTGAACTTAGACGAGGACTGGCTCGCAGCTAAGTCTCCGAGTGTATTGAATGTAATACACTCGGAAAAGTTTTGAACTTAGGCGAAACGGATTCGCAGCTAAGCCCCAGAGAGAGAGGATTGCTCTTTACTCGGAGAAATTTTTGAACTTAGACGAGGACTGGTTCGCAGCTAAGCTTCCGAGTGTATTGAATGTAATACACTCGGAAAGGTTTTAAACTTAGGCGAAACGGATTCGCAGCTAAGCCCCCGAGAGAGAGGATTGCTCTTCACTCGGAGTAATTTTTGAACTTAGACGAGGACTGGCTCGCAGCTAAGCTTCCGAGTGTATTGAATGTAATACACTCGGAAAGGTTTTGAACTTAGGCGAAACGGATTCGCAGCTAAGCCCCCGAGAGAGAGGATTGCTCTTTACTCGGAGAAATTTTTGAACTTAGACGAGGACTGGCTCGCAGCTAAGCTTCCGAGTGTATTGAATGTAATACACTCGGAAAGGTTTTAAACTTAGGCGAAACGGATTCGCAGCTAAGCCCCCGAGAGAGAGGATTGCTCTTCACTCGGAGTAATTTTTGAACTTAGACGAGGACTGGCTCGCAGCTAAGCTTCCGAGTGTATTGAATGTAATACACTCGGAAAGGTTTTGAACTTAGGCGAAACGGATTCGCAGCTAAGCCCCCGAGAGAGAGGATTGCTCTTTACTCGGAGAAATTTTTGAACTTAGACGAGGACTGGCTCGCAGCTAAGCTTCCGAGTGTATTGAATGTAATACACTCGGAAAGGTTTTAAACTTAGGCGAAACGGATTCGCAGCTAAGCCCCCGAGAGAGAGGATTGCTCTTCACTCGGAGTAATTTTTGAACTTAGACGAGGACTGGCTCGCAGCTAAGCTTCCGAGTGTATTGAATGTAATACACTCGGAAAGGTTTTGAACTTAGGCGAAACGGATTCGCAGCTAAGCCCCCGAGAGAGAGGATTGCTCTTCACTCGGAGTAATTTTTGAACTTAGACGAGGACTGGCTCGCAGCTAAGCTTCCGAGTGTATTGAATGTAATACACTCGGAAAGGTTTTGAACTTAGGCGAAACGGATTCGCAGCTAAGCCCCCGAGAGAGAGGATTGCTCTTCACTCGGAGTAATTTTTGAACTTAGACGAGGTCTGGCTCGCAGCTAAGTCTCCGAGTGTATTGAATGTAATACACTCGGAAAAGTTTTGAACTTAGGCGAAACGGATTCGCAGCTAAGCCCCCGAGAGAGAGGATTGCTCTTCATTCGGAATAATTTTGAATGTAAATCTGTGCGATCGGAATCGACAATAGACTGCGGGAGTCTTCATTCAATCCATAACATTGTCTGGGATACTCTTATTACATCAAAACAACTCTGTTATCAAGAATAAAAACGTCGAAGTAGGTCCGCATTCCAGGCGCGTGGCTCGTCAATATTCTTCTTCAAGTTGAAAAGATGGTACGCCCCGTTGTTAAGCACCTTGGTAATGACGAATGGGCCTTCCCAGGCTGGGGCCAATTTATGAGGTCGCTGCTGATCCACTCGGAGCACCAAATCCCCTTCGTGGAATGAACGGCTCTTGACATGTCTTGCATGGAAGCGGCGAAGGTCTTGTTGATATGCAGTTGATCGGATCAGGGCCATCTCACGCTCCTCCTCCAGGAGATCCACTCCGTCCTGTCTTGCTTGTTCAGCCTCGTCTCCAGAGTAAAGATCCACTCGAGGAGAATTGTGAAGGATGTCACTTGGCAATACGGCTTCGGCTCCATATACAAGGAAGAAAGGAGTTCGTCCAGTCGACCGATTGGGAGTTGTCCTCAAGCCCCACAGAACAGACGGTAACTCAGTGACCCAAGCTCCGGCAGCATGATCAAGATCTCGCATGAGCCGAGGCTTCAATCCTTGGAGGATAAGGCCATTCGCTCGCTCAGCTTGACCGTTTGACTGGGGGTGCGCAACAGATGCGTAATCCACCCGAGTGCCTTGAGAAGAGCAATAGTACCTGAACTCTTCCGAGTCAAAGTTAGAACCATTGTCTGTAATGATATTGTGAGGGACCCCATACCGGAACGTTATCTCTTTTATGAATTTGATAGCAGTGCGGGCGTTCAGCTTCCTGATGGGTTTAGCTTCGATCCACTTAGTGAACTTGTCGACTGCAACCAGTAAATGAGTAAACCCACTCTGACCTGTTCTAAGGGGTCCAACCATATCCAAGCCCCACACAGCAAACGGCCAGACGAGTGGAATGGTCTTCAAGGCAGACGCAGGTTTGTGTGACAGATTCGAGTAAAACTGACATCCTTCGCAGTGATCGACAATATCTTTAGCCATCTCATTGGCGCGTGGCCAGAAGAAACCAGCTCGATAAGCTTTGGCAACAATCGTCCTAGAGGACGCATGATGGCCACAAGTTCCCGAGTGAATCTCCTCCAGAATCAGTCGACCTTCTTCAGGAGAAATGCACCGCTGAGCTACGCCAGTCACACTTTCTCTGTAGAGTTGTTCATTGATCATAGTGAAAGCCTTGGACCTGCGGACTATCTGCCGAGCCTCATCTTCATCAACTGGGAGTTCTCTTCTGAGAATGTACGCAATATATGGTACAGTCCAGTCGGGCGTGATTACCAAAATCTCCATGACCAGATCAATGACAGCTGGGACATCAACTTCAGTCGGATCAGAAGCACTCTTTGCTTGCGGGGGCTCTTCAGTGAAAGGATCTTCTTGCACCGAAGAAGAATGAATGTGTTCGAGAAATACATTGCTGGGGACAGGTTTCCGAGTGGATCCAATCTTTGCCAACTCATCAGCTGCTTGATTCTTCACTCGGGGAACATGATGGAGTTCCAAACCTTCAAATTTCTTCTCAAGTTTTCTTACTGCATTGCAGTATCCAGTCATAGCGGGGTTCCTGATGTCCCACTCTTTCATCACTTGATTAACCACCAAATCAGAATCGCCATATACCATCAGGCGACGGACGCCGAGTGAAATGGCCATACGCAATCCATACAAAAGTGCTTCATATTCAGCTTCATTGTTGGAGGAATCAAAGTGAATCTGTAAGACATAACTGAGCTTATCACCTTTTGGGGATACCAGAACGACGCCAGCACCAGACCCATTCAACATCTTTGAACCATCAAAGAACATGGTCCAGTGTGCCGAGTGAAGTTGGATTGGCTGCTGTTGCTCAATCCACTCGGCGAGGAAATCAGCCAGCGCTTGAGATTTGATTGCTTTCTTCGCCTCAAACTTGATATCAAGATGAAGGAGCTCAATAGCCCATTTGGCCACTCGACCAGTCGCGTCTCGATTATTGAGAATTTCAGACAACGGAGCATCACTGACGACTGAAATGGAGTGATCCTGAAAATAGTGTGCTACCTTCTTTGCAGTCAGATATATACCATATACGAGCTTCTGGTAATGCGGATATCTTTGCTTCGACGGAGTTAACACTTCAGAAATATAATAGACCGGGCGTTGAACTTTGTAAGCCTTGCCTTCTTCTTCTCGCTCGACAGTTAGTACTGTACTGACGACCTGATTAGTGGCCGCGATGTACAATAACAATGGCTCTTTGCTGTGCGGAGCAGCAAGCACCGGCTGGGTGGTAAGCAGGGCTTTGAGCTCGACAAACGCTGCTTCAGCTTCTGGAGTCCACTCAAATGTATCAGACTTTTTCATCAGTCGGTATAAAGGCAGTGCCTTCTCACCGAGACGAGAAATGAATCGACTCAATGCTGCCAAGCAACCTGTGAGCTTCTGGACATCGTGCACACGCTCAGGGCTTTTCATTCGGACGATGGCGCCGATCTTTTCAGGGTTGACGTCGATTCCTTTCTCGGAAACAAGGAAACCGAGTAATTTGCCACCAGGAACGCCGAAAGTGCATTTAGTCGGATTTAACTTAATATCATATCTCCTCAAATTGGCGAATGTTTCAGCCAAGTCAGACAACAGGTCGGAACCTTTGCGAGACTTGACCACGATATCATCCATATAGGCTTCGATGTTCCGAGGGATTTGATCGAGCAAACACTTCTGAATCATGCGCATGAAAGTAGCGCCAGCATTCTTCAAACCAAAAGGCATGGTGATATAACAGAAACACCCGAAAGGGGTGATGAAGGCTGTCTTTATTTCATCTGGACCAAACAGACGGATCTGATGGTAGCCAGAATAAGCATCAAGAAAAGATAAACGCTCGCATCCCGCAGTTGAGTCGACAATCTGATCAATGCGGGGGAGCGGGAAATGATCTTTCGGGCAGACCCGATTGATATGTTTGAAATCAATACACATGCGAAGAGACTTGTCTTTCTTAGGGACCATGACAACGTTTGATAACCACTCGGAGTGGTAAATCTCACGTATAAACTTGGCCGTCAAGAGACGAGCCACCTCTTCGCCGATTGCTTTTCGCTTCTCTGTTGCTGACCGACGCAAATGTTCCTTCACAGGCTTGGCCTTCGGATCAACTCTCAAACGGTGCTCAGCCAGTTCCCTGGGTACACCAGGCATGTCAACGGGCTTCCATGCGAAGATGTCCCAGTTCTCACGGAGGAACTGGATGAGCTCGGCTTCCTATTTGCTGTCGAGTGTTGTTGAGATGTTGGTCGGGGCAGCAGTCGGATCTGTCGGGTGAATGTGCACCTTCTTCACCTCCCCTGCCGACTGAAAAGCTGACTCAGAAGCGGGCTTCTTAGCACGCAACAGGTCGGCAGGATCAGCATTTTTCTTGTATTCCTCCAACTCAACCATAGCCATCTGCTGGTCGGCGATCTTGGAGCCCTGCTGGAGGCACTCCTCAGCCCTTTGTCGATTGCCAGTGACTGTGATCACGCCTTTTGGTCCAGGCATCTTCAGCTTGAGATACACGTAACATGGTCGGGCCATGAAACGGGCATAAGCTGGTCGACCAAGGATGGCGTGGTAGGCACTCTGGAAATCTACCACTTCAAACGTCAGTTTTTCCTTGCGAAAGTGCTTGTCATCACCAAACACCACATCCAATGCTATCTGGCCGAGCGAACGGGCCTTCTTCCCAGGGATTACTCCATGAAACTGCATGTTGCTTTCACTGAGCCGGGACATCGGAATGCCCATTGCCTTAAGGGTATCAGCATACAGGATGTTCAGACCACTCCCGCCATCCATCAAAACTTTGCGGAGTCGAGTGCCCCCCACAACTGGGTCTACCACCAGCGCTTGCCGCCCGGGGGTAGCAATGTGCGCAGGGTGATCTGACTGACTGAAAGTGATAGCAGTTTGAGACCACTTGAGATATGTGGGGGTAGAAGGAACCGCCATGTTAACCTCCCTATTGATAACTTTCAGTCGACTCTTACTCTCAACATCAGCAAAAATCAACAAGGTGGCATTGACTTCAGGGAACCCTTCTTTTTCTTCTTCATCTTCTTTCTCAGGGTCTTTCTCACTCGACTGGTTCTCTTTGAATGACTGGATCAACAAACGGCACTGTCGAGTGGTATGCTTCGGCAATATCAAATTGCCCTCTTCATCTTTCCTCGTGTGGATTGCACACGGTAAATCCAAAACATCGGTACCCGACTGATTCTTTGACTTATTTGGGGTGAACTTAGCCTTGGACTTTCCCTTATTCTTGCCTTGTGCCGCCAGGGCGGCCGCTTCTGCCTGAGCAGGGGGATCAGCTTTGCGCTTTTGTTTCCGACTGGAATTCCCACCTGCATCATTGTCGACTATTTTGGCTTTACCGCTTCGGAGGCGGTCTTCTTCTTCTCCATTGGCGTACCGAGTGGCAATCTCCATCATCTTGCTCATAGAAATGTCACCGGTGCGACCAAACTTCAGATAGAGCTCTCTGTATCTAACCCCAGCCTTGAAGGCACAAACAGCTTGATGCTCGGAAACATTCTCCACCGTGTGATGCAAGGTGGACCAACGCTGAATGTAATCTCGCAAGGTTTCATTGGGCTTCTGGACACAGTGCTGCAAATCAATCAAACCAGCTGGACGTTTACAAGTGCCTTCAAAAGTTCTGATAAACACTCGGGCCAAATCTTCCCAGCAATAGATGCTAGAGGGAGCCAAACGATTTAACCAAGCTCTGGCCGAACCATCCAACATCAAGGACAGATGCTTCATGGCTATGTTGTCGTTACCTCCACCAATCTGTACAGCCACTCGGTAATCATCCAACCAGGTTTCAGGCTTTGACTCGCCAGAAAACTTGCCAATCCCGGCCGCCAACCTGAAGTTGGGGGGAATCTCTGCAGAGCGAATGGCTCTGCTAAAACACTCGGGCCCAGAAACAACAGCACTGCTTCCACTCGGATAATCTCTGTTATGACCATCTCTGTGGGCTCTGCCTCTGTCGACCCTCCTTTGAGCAAGGACATCCCTTGCGTCAAATCCGGGATCCCGCTCATCACCGAACGGGCGCCTATCATCATTGTGCCGGGACACATAAGAACCATTCCGCGGAGGAGAAAACATTCGACGGCGGTCATCACGGTGATAACGGGGAGCAGACTGATCTCGCCCCTGATCTCTGTACCGGTCTTCACGGTATTCTCCGCCTCTGCGACGCGAAGGTGACCTAGGACTGTGAGCCGACTGAACTGTTTCTGCCCTGGTAGAATTGCCATGTAACCTGTTCTGCGACTGAGAAACAGCTGCGTTCTGGTGCTGCGCCGCCTCAAGCAATGTCTTGATCTGCTGCAGACCTCTACCAGCCTCTGATCGTGACGGTTGAATAGACTCTGCAATTCTAGCAGCTGCTGCAACATTTAAAACTGGAGTACGAAATACCTCGACGTTATTTCGAGATCTACTCGGAAACAACTGTCGCTGCTGTCGATTGGGACGTGGTGGACGCTGCCCAGCACGCTCGTCGAGTGCCTCCTGCATCTCTATGAGCCGAAGGCGTGTAGCCTCCATGGCCTGGGCCTCAGCGGTCGTACCGACGATGGGAGTACGGAGAACATCCTCATCCCGGCGCTGCTGATCATTCGACGTTCCACCAATCTCACGCCTGGAGTGGTTGAAACCGGGCGGCGGACTCTGATGAGAGCCAGCCATGAAAACTTCCGCCGCAGGGTCGCAGCTCTCGCACTCGGAAGGGATGTCGGACCGATCCGACGCCGAGTCGAACACGCCGTGAAGTGACTCGGCGGGCTCGATGGCCGCAATCTGCGGGGACGAAACCTGGCGTGCCGCCGCGTGCCGCACCCAACGCTGTAGCCGCGAGCGACCGGATCGCTTGCGACGATGAACAGCAGGGAGAGCCGACACACACGGAGTCGACGACTGAAGGAGAATAACGCCGCAGGAGCTTGCACAGAAGTGCGTCGCCCCGCGAATCGGGAGCGCTTCCACATCCAAAGGCGCTTCCTGGAGCCATGCCGAATCGTCGGCGATGAAGGTGAGCGCTCCGAGACGGATCTCGCGGCCCAGGAACAAATCACCACCGGAAGACATGACGAAGGAGAAAAAATGCAAACTCGCCGGAAGTCGCTTAGACGCCTGCCCCAAGGTGGGCGCCAACTGTCGTGGGAACAAGCCTGACAGTAGAAGGTAGGGGTACGAATGGAGAGGGCAGAGTCCTAGCTACGGCGAGGTTGTACACACAGATGTATGAGTTCAGGCCCCTCTCGTGGAGGTAACAGCCCTACGTCTCAGTGCTCCGGAGAGCTCTCTACTCTGTCGAGTGAAATATGTGTGTTGTGTTACAAAAGGTTGCGAACCCTTCTACCAGCGGGGAGGGGTGGCTTATATAGAGTGCGCTGCCCCTCATAACGTCCGGCATTAAGGGGTTTAATCGTGGTCATAAAGAGGTGTACGTTACTGGTAACGTACACCATAAATGCTGTTAATGATCTTGATGAATACTTGCCCGTTAGCCTCCCTGGGGTGGCTTCTGGACTCCTGCGGTCGACTGTCTTCAGATTCTTCCGAGTGAAAGATAACCGTCGAGTGAAAGGCATCTCCGAGTGTATATTGTCGAGTGACTTATGCTTCTTCGCTATTTCAGTCGGAGACTTCCTTGTGGCCCTTAAGCTTTCTGGGGCAGTGTCCTTGGGTAGGATATGTAGGTCAGGCCTATAACCCTACCCTAGGTACGTATCCCCATCACCGTGGACACCCATATTGACCCCTATACCCACACGAATGAATATTCGAGTGAACCTCCAGTTGCCGTGTGCTATTCCTGTTGCTTCGCGATATGTTACAAATACCCGAGGTGAGACATGTAGGCATCCCCGTGGATCAACAACTTGTCCACTATGCCAGTTACCTCGTTACCGGTATTGTTCTCTTTTCTCGTTCCCGTGTTCCGGCATCCCCGTGATCAAATCACAAAGTGTCTGGCCAGACGATGATGGATACCGTAACACCGAGAGGGCCCAGAGATATCTCTCCATCGTCGGAGGAGCAAATCCCAATCTTGAGCTATCAAGTTACTTGACATACTTTTCCATGAACCCGTAAGCCGCCGTAATAGCCACCCATTTACGGATGACGTTTAACAAACCCCAAAGTTCATGAAGCAAGCATGAAGAAACTCGATACTCTCATGGTCTAAGGAATCATGCAAACATTAACCATCTCTGTGTTATTAACCATTAACTAATGACGAATGTATCTCATAGCATAACATCAATTCGGGTCGATTCAACACAAGTGTTCTACCAACAATTGTGCCCTCAAAATTGCCGGCATAGTCATGCCCATGATCAGGAAAACAGGATCATCATGCAATACTTGAGCCAGTCATAGAGGCTTGACTAGGAATACTTTTTACCGTTTATTATCCCACACGTGCACATGAGTTTCCCTCCAAGCCTCGTTTTATTTGCAGACTCGAGAATCATTGCAGTTATAGCATGGAACATAAACATAATTATGAACAGGGAGATAATCAATAACATTTATTATTGCCTCTAGGGCATATCTCCTACAATTTTTAACTCGAGTGAAATCTGGTTCACAGCCAAGCCCCCGAGCGAGAGGGATGCTCTTCACTCGGAGTAGCGTTTTTAACTTGGGCGAAAGCTGGTTCGCAGCCAAGCCCCCGAGCGAGAGGGATGCTCTTCACTCGGAGTAGTATTTTTGACTTAGGCAAAAACTGGTTTGCAGCTAAGTTGAACGGCATACACCCACTGGGGTTGTAAGCCAGAAAATGCGTACGAGTGAACCCAATGTGGAACTGGAAAAGTCATACTTTTATTCACCAAATATCACTTGAGTACTTTTATTACATCTCATGATCAAGTATAAAATCGTCGCAGAAAATCCGCATTCCAAGCACGGGGCTCGTCTGCTTGCTTCTGAAGGTTGTACAGGTGGTATGCTCCGTTGTGCAGAACCTTTGACATGATAAAGGGACCTTCCCATGCGGGAGCAAGCTTGTGAGGTCGCTGCTGATCCACTTGAAGCACAAGGTCTCCTTCCTGAAAGGTCCGACTCCTGCCGTGCCTGCTGTGAAAACGTCTTAGGTCTTGCTGATAAGTGGCCGATCGGATCAGAGCCATCTCCCTTTCCTCCTCCAAGAGATCAACAGCGTCTTGCCGTGCTCGCTCTGCTTTGGCTTCAGAGTACAGTTCCACTCGGGGTGAATTATGGAGCAGATCACTCGGCAGGACGGCTTCAGCTCCGTACACCATGAAGAAGGGAGTGCGATTGGTAGACCGATTGGGGGTCTTCCTCAAGCCCCAAAGAACTGACGGCAACTCGGTGACCCAAGCTCCAGCTACGTGCTCCAAATCGCACATGAGTCGTGGCTTTAACCCCTGCAGAATCAGTCCGTTTGCTCTCTCAGCTTGTCCATTCGACTGCGGGTGCGCCACAGACGCATAGTCAACTCGGGTGCCTTGAGCGGCACAGAACGCCCTGAACTCTTCCGAGTCGAAGTTTGAACCATTGTCAGTGATAATGCTGTGGGGCACGCCGTATCTGAAGACTATCTCTTTCATGAACTTGATCGCTGTACGAGAGTCTAGCTTCTTGATGGGTTTGGCTTCGATCCACTTAGTGAACTTGTCGACTGCAACCAGCAAGTGGGTGAATCCACTCGCCCCTGTCCGGAGGGGTCCCACCATGTCGAGTCCCCAGACCGCAAACGGCCAGACGAGTGGAATCGTCTTCAGAGCAGACGCAGGCTTGTGCGACAAGTTTGCATAGAACTGACATCCGGCACAATGTTGGACTATCTCCTGCGCAGCTTAATTGGCACGTGGCCAGAAGAAACCGGCTCGATAAGCTTTAGCCACAATTGTCCGAGAGGACGCGTGGTGTCCACAAGTTCCTGAGTGAATCTCTTCCAGAATCAATCGACCTTCCTCTGGAGAGATGCAACGCTGAGTCACACCGGTGACGCTCTTTCTGTATAACTGATTGCCCATCACTGTAAAGGCCTTGGACCTGCGAACGATCTGGCGGGCTTTAGCTTCATCTTCTGGAAGTTCCTGCCTGAGCAGGTATGCAATGTAAGGCACTGTCCACTCGGATGTGATTGCTAGGACCTCCATGACCAAATCAATGACTGTCGGGACCTCGACTTCAGTCGGATCAGACGGACTGACCACTTGCGGGGGCTCTTCCGTGAAGGGATCTTCTTTTACCGTCGGAGAACGTAAATGCTCGAGGCACACATTGCTGGGTATGGATTTCCGAGTGGACCCGATCTTTGCCAGATCATCTGCCTCCTGATTCTTGGCCCGGGGAACGTGATGCAGCTCCAGACCTTCAAATTTCTTCTCCAACTTTCTCACTGCGTTGCAGTATCCTGTCATAGCGGGGCTTCTGATGTCCCACTCCTTCATCACTTGGTTCACAACTAGATCCAAGTCTCCGTAGACCATCAGGCGCCGGACGCCGAGTGAGATGGCCATACGTAGACCATAAAGGAGCGCCTCGTACTCGGCTTCATTGTTGGAGGAATCGAAGTGAATCTGCAGAACATATCTGAGACGATCGCCCTTCGGAGATACTAACACAACTCCAGCTCCTGAACCATTCAGCATCTTGGAACCGTCAAAGAACATGGTCCAGTGTTCTGGGTGGCTTTGAGTCGGTTGCTGCTGTTCAGTCCACTCGGCTAGGAAATCGACTAATGCTTGGGACTTGATCGCCTTCTTCGCCTCGAACTTGATGTCCAGGGGGAGAAGCTCGATAGCCCACTTCGCCACTCGACCAGTCGCATCCCGATTGTTCATGATCTCAGACAGTGGGGCGTCACTGACGACTGACACAGTGTGCTCTTGGAAGTAATGGGCTACTTTCTTCGCAGTCAGGTAGATGCCATAGACGAGCTTCTGATAATGAGGATACCTCTACTTGGAAGGAGTCAGAACTTCAGAGATGTAATAGACTGGGCGCTGAACTTTGTAAGCCTTGCCCTATTCTTCTCGCTCGACTGTGAGGACAGTGCTGACAACTTGACCAGTGGCCGCGATGTACAAGAGCAATGGCTCGTTGCTGTTCGGAGTGGCAAGCGCCGGCTGGGTGGAAAGCAGGGCTTTGAGCTCAACAAACGCTGCTTGTGCTTCAGCAGTCCACTCGAACGAATCAGATTTCTTCAACAATCTGTACGGGAGATGAATCGGCTCAGAGCTGCGAGGCAACCCGTGAGCTTCTGCACATCATGAAGACGTTCTGGACGTTTCATTCGTACAATCGCTCCGATCTTCTCAGGATTGGCATCTATCCCTCGTTCAGAAACGAGGAAACCGAGTAACTTGCCCCCAGGAACTCCGAAAGTGTACTTTGCTGGATTCAGCTTGATATCATACTTCCGCAAATTTGCGAAAGTTTCAGCTAAGTCGGCCAGTAGGTCGAAACCTTTTCTGTACTTGACCACAATGTCATCCATATATGCTTCGATGTTCCGACTGATCTGTTTTTGCAAACACTTCTGGATCATGCGCATGAAAATGGCACCGGCATTCTTGAGGCCGAATGGCATGGTGATATAGCAGAAACACCCGAATGGGGTGATAAAGGCTGTTTTTATTTCATCTGGCCCATACAGTCGGATCTGGTGGTACCCGGAGTACGCATCCAGAAAAGACAGTCGCTCACAACCCGCGGTGGAATCTACGATTTGATCTATGCGGGGGAGCGGGAAATGATCCTTAGGGCAGACCCGATTGATGTGCTTAAAATCAATGCACATTCGGAGAGACTTGTCCTTCTTAGGGACCATGACGACGTTGGCGAGCCACTCGGAGTGGTACACCTCACGAATGAACTCGGCTACCAGGAGCCGAGCAACTTCTTCGCCAATGGCCTTCCTCTTCTGTGTAGCAGAGCGACGGAGATGCTCCTTCACAGGTTTCGCCTTTGGGTCGACTCACAAACGGTGCTCAACCAGCTCCCTGGGTACATCTGGCATGTCGGATGGTTTCCATGTGAAGATGTCCCAGTTCTCACGGAGGAACTGGATGAGCGCTTCTTCCTATTTGCTGTCGAGTGTTGTTGATATGTTGGTGGGAGTAGCATTGGGATCTTCTGGGTAGATGTGCACAGGCTTCGTGTCACCGGCCGACTGAAACGCAAATTCTGCAGCCGGCTTCTTGGAGCGTAGCAGATCACTCGGATCGACATTTTTCTTGTACTCTTTTAGTTCCACCATGTCCATCTGCTCATCAGCTATCTTGGATCCTTGCTGCAAACACTCTTCTGCGTGCTGTCGACTGCCAGTGACCGTGATTACACCTTTGGGGCCGGGCATCTTCAGCTTGAGATACACATAACATGGACGGGCCATGAAACGTGCGTAAGCCGGCCGACCAATGATGGCATGGTAGGCGCTGCGGAAGTCGACCACTTCAAAGGTCAGCCTTTCCTTCTGAAAGTTCTTGTCGTCTCCAAAGACCACGTCCAGGGCGATCTGCCCGAGTGACTTTGCTTTCTTGCCGGGGATCACCCCGTGGAACTGCATGCTGCTCTCACTGAGTCGGGACATCGGAATGCCCATCGCTTGCAGAGTATCAGCGTACAGTATGTTCAGTCCGCTTCCACCGTCCATGAGGACCTTGCACAATCAGACGCCTCCCACGACTGGATCTACCACCAGCGCCTGCCGCCCAGGGGTGGCTATGTAGGCGGGGTGGTCCGACTGATCAAAGGTGATCGGAGTCTTCGACCAGTTCAGAAACTTTGTCGTCGCCGGCATGGCCATGTTCACTTCTTGATTGATAACTTTCAATCGGCTCCTGCTCTCTACATCTGCAAAGATCATCAGGGTTGCATTGACACTGGGAAAAGGTTCATCTTTATCGCCATCATCAGCGTCTTCTGGGCTCTTCTCACTCGACGGGCCCTCTCAGAACTGCTGAATCAACAGTCTGCACTGTCGAGTGGTATGCTTGGGCAATATCAGATTGCCCTCTTCATCCTTCCTGGTATGGATGTGACACGGCAAATCGAGGACATCTTGGCCCGACTGATCTCTCTTTTTCTTCGGGATCCATTTTTCCTTAGCCTTCCCCTTGTTCTTGGCTTGACCGGCCAGAGCGGCAGCCTCGGCCTGAGTCAAGCCATCAGCCTTGCGCTTCGGCTTCCGATTGAGATTACTGCTTCAGGGGTTGGGCTCGCTGGTTTTCCCTTTGCCGTTACGGAGGCGGTCTTCCTCTTCTCCGTTTCCGTACCGAGTGGCGATCTCCATCATTCGGCTCATGGTCAAAGATCCTAACCGACCAAATTTCAGGGTGAGCTCCCGATACCTGACTCCTGCCTTGAAGGCGCGGACGGCCTGATGCTCTGTGACGTTCTCCACCACGTGATGCAAGGTTGTCCACCGCTGGATGTACTCCCTCAATGTTTCATTCGGTTTCTGCACGCAGTGCTGCAACTCAGACAATCCAGCCGGACGTTTGCACGTGCCCTCGAATGTTTTGATGAACACTCGGGCTAAATCTTCCCAGCAGTATATGCTGGCCGGAGTGAGTTGATTGAGCCAGGCACGGGCGGACCCTTCCAGCATCAAAGGCAAATGCTTCATAGCCACATAGTCATTTCCTCCACCAATCTGCACAGCCACTCGGTAATCCTCTAACCAAGTTTCTGGCTTGGACTCACCGGTGAACTTGCTTACTCCAGCTGCCAATCTGAAGTTAGGCGGATCTCAGCGGCCCGGATGGCCCTGCTGAAACACTCGGGCCCGGAGATGAAGGCTCCACTTCCACTCGGACGATCTCTGTCCAAGTTCTCTCTCAGAGCTCTGCCTCTGTCGACCAGGTTCTGAGCGAGAACGGGTCTCGCGTTGAACTGCGGGTCACAATAGTCGACTGGCTCCCTCTGGCGATAACCGTCACCATGGCGGGGAGGACTGGCCCTCCGATCATTGCCGTAAGGACGCCTGGCATCGTGCGGCCGGGGCGCGTACGAGCCATCCCGCGGAGGGGGCGACTGCATGCGGCGACGATCATCCTGACGCCGCGGAGGCGTATTCCGACTGTGACCCTGCCCCGAGTACTGGTCTCGGTGGCGGTCTTGGTCGTTTCGCCGCGGAGGCGAGTGTCTATTTCTCCTTGGGGACACTGGGCTGTGGGCCGACTGAACGGTGTCAGCCCTAACTGATCTGCTGTGAATCCGGTTGCGCGACTGGGATACTGCCGAATTTTGCTCCTCAGCCGCCTTGAGCAGGGCCCGGATTTGCCGAAGACCCTCTCCTGCCTCGGATCGGGACGGCTCAATGGAATCTGCTATCCGAGTGGCCGCCGCCAGATTCTGGACGGGAGTGCGGAATACCTGGAAACTCTGCTGCTGGTCATTCGAGAACAACTGTCGCTGCCGCCGACTGGAACTGGGCGGATGCTGTCTGCGGGCGCGGTCGTCGAGTGATTTCTGGAGCGCTTCCAGACGATTGCGCTCAGCCAAGTTGGCCTGGCGCACGACCTCCAAAGCCTGAGCTTCGGGGGTCGCCCAACGATGGGCGTCTGAAGGGCCTGCTCGGTCCTGCGCTGTCGTTCCTCCCTCTGCTGCCGAGTGAGAGGTCGGGGGACGTACTCGTCGTCGTGTCGGTCCCTGCCGCTGCCAAGATCAGGGCGCGACGGGTCACCGTTCTCTGCGCCGCCGCGGCCGTACCCAGGCGGACTGGGCGGTGAATCGGCCATCAGCACCTCTGCAGCGGGATCGCTGCTCTCGCACTCGGACAAGCTTTCCGAGTGCTCGTGCACGGAGGCGAACAGATCGAAGACAGGCTCATCGGGCTCGATTGCCGCGATCTGTGGGGCCGCAGCCTGAAGGGCCACCGCGTGCCTGATCCACCGCTGAAGCCGTGAGCGTCCGGTGCGCTTGCGACGACGGTTGGTGGAGATCGAAGAGGTCGACTGATAAGGAGTTGACAGTTGCCGAAGAAGGACGCCGAAGGTACTCGCGCGGAAGTGTGCCGCGCCGCGGACGGGCAACACCTCGACATCCAGCGGAGCTTCTTGGAGCCACGCCAAATCGTCGGCGATGAAGCTGAGGACGCCGAAACGGATCTTGCCGCCCAGAGTCAGTCCGCCGCCGGAAACCATGGTGATGATCGGAAAATGCAACTACGCCAGAAGTCGCTAGACGCCTGCCCCACGGTGGGCGCCAACTGTCGTGGGTGCAAGTCTGACAGTAGTGTGTAGGGGTACGGATGAGAGGGCAGAGTCTAGCTACGGCGCCGGTGTTACACTCGGATTTACGAGTTCAGGCCCCTCAGCGGTGGAGGTAATAGCCCTACGTCTCGGTGTTCTGGAGCTTGATTTCTTGAGTGTATGTGTTACAATAGATTGTGAACCCTTGGAATGGAGCTGGGGGCGGCTCATATAGTCTTCGCCAGCCCTCCCATGAATGCCGCCATTACCAGGGGTTAAGAGGGGGTTTAAGGGCGTCAGGTAACAGGCGCATTGATTACAATTAATACAGGCGAACGTGCGTCCTGACCGTTGCGCTCCTGGAGTCTCCTGGTCTTCTCTGGTCGAGTGACTTCCGGGTGCTCCGAGTGAAATAAGCTGATCGAGTGAACTCTTGCCTTCTGAGTGGTTCGTTGAACTCCGAGTGAATGTCAGTTTGCAGAAATCGGGATTGTTGATCTGGCCCTGGGGCCCAGTATGAGACGTGAGGAGTCCTAGGGTAGGATCCGTAGGTCAGGCCTGTTACCCTATCCCTAGTACATCCCTCGTCAACTGCAACTTTGCATGGACGGCGGTAGGTGTAACCGCGTCGCATCGTATCGTATGCATCCCCGATCGATCTTTCCCGGAGCAAAAGCATCGATCCCGAGTTACTAGTTTTTTGTCGTTCCAAATGCGGGCGGCATCGGTGTCACGCACTCCTCAGTCCCTGCACTGTAAAGTCATATACTACAAAACCGTGTACCTTGCTTGAGCAAAAATCCTCCGATTCCGAAGTTTCCCAGAAAAGGTCAAGTCATACAAAACTCAACAAAGTTTCCCAGAAAATTCACTGTACAACGCCCGCAAGCTCGACCGCTTTCCGGTTTTCGGGAGAAAAGCTTGTACGTAGACGAGGCTGTCCCCCTCCCAGACACATTCAGAATCAGATTAAGTTCATCGGTTAGTGACCGACTGACTCCCAATCATGGTGCCATGAGCGGACGAGCTAGCCTGCTCTCACCGCAGCGTCCACGCCACCGCAAAAGCTACATATCTAGCTACTACACGGAGCAGGTAGGTCTGAAAGGGTCAGACCCGGACGCGTGATGTCGATCGACCGGGAAAGTTCACGGGCTCGGGGAGCAAAAGCGAGATGGACAACGAGAGGACCTCGGGTGCTCGATCGATGGATCCATCGATCGTCATGGCGACATGATGCGTGCACGCGCAGACAGGGGGAAGAGGACACGGGCCGTGGCGGGGGATAGGGATCCATGAGACGGTCCAGCACGTGAAGAAGCAGGGCGCGCGACCTGAAAGTCGAGCAAGCCACACGTACTTTTTCCCCGATGGCTCCACCCGACGCCCGGTCCGTCGTTCGATCGCCATTCACCACCACCGCGGCGGTGCCCCACCACCTACGAGGTACGTCGTCGCAGAGGATCGCACCAGCAGCCACCACCACCGTGGGGACGGCCTGCGTATGTAATCTCTCAGATGTTGAACAGTGGGCAGTGGCCAGTGGCGATGTGGCATGACAGTTTCTGGCTCCGTTCAATTATCGATTTGGATTTGGTCTGTCGTGTCAGAGATATTCAGAGGATACTTCTGAAGATGGCAGCGGGGTGCTGCTCGCGGCAGAGCGCATCAGTTCTGCCATGATTGCGCTGGTGATCAACTGACCCATCATGACGTCGCTCGTACGTAGCACGATCCAGGTTCAGGCTGCTCCTTTTTTGCTACTAGCAAATGTAGTACTATCATTATCGATCTGGATCAGTCCATAATTATTTGGGAATCATAGCAGTTGCGGACACTGCTAGAGCTGACAAATGCGCTCAGTGCGACTGCAGACCGGTGAGAGCAGTTATGTGTCGAATCAGGGTTATCTTAATCGTAGCCATCAACTTTGTGGATCAGGTGATGTTTCTTAAACGTTTTTATATGTATAGGTTTCATGGCAATTTGAAAAGTTATCCTAACAAATTTAAGATGGAACTGATAGTTATTATGTATGCCGTTGGACTCACTTTGTATGTGCATTAATGGGTTTGCACCACACCAATGACTGGATGCTAGGAGAATCTTTAGCAGATGATTCTAAAATCATATGTAAGGAGAAATTTTCGTTTTACGGGATTAATCAGTACTCCCTCTGTCCCAAAAATATAAGATGTTTTTGTAATGCAAGCTAAAACGTTTTTGCAAGCTGTGTAACTTACAGAAGCGTCTTATATTATGGGACGGAGGGAGTAGCTAGCAGATCAAAAAAGTTTAATCCCTAAAATATGAACCCCCCCCCCCCCCCCCCCCCCCCAAGAAAAAAATATCGACCACTCACTCAAATTAGTAACGGTTCCGCCTAGTAGCCAAGTGTATATTTACTTTTTTACTATCTACTGAAAATATATGGCCCAATTTAGTAAATCGACACCATAACCAAATAGTGTGGACCACATAGAAAACAAATCAATGCCATCGGCGATGGCTAACTTATTTAAGTTGCTTGTATCTCTTGAAATAAGACCACTAGTTTCAAGAAGGGCAAGGGAAAGAAAAGGGAACTTCAAGAAGAACGGTAAAACAGTTGCCGCTCACGCGAAGAAACCCAAGGCTGAACCAAACCCGAGACTTAGTGCTCCCATTGCAAAGGGAAATGTCACAGGGAGCGGACTTTCCCAAAGTAATTGGCAGATAATAAGACTGGCAATGTCAACAAAGATATTTGATATACATGTTATTGATATGTACCTTACTAGTACTCGTAGGAGCACCTGGGTATTTGATACTTGTTCAGTTGCTTACAACTTGAAACATGGAGCTTCGGAATAAACGAGAGCTAGCTAAGAACGAGGTGACGATGTGCATTGGAAGTGTCTCCAAGGTTGATGTGATCACCATCGCCACGCTCTCTCTACCTTCAGGATTAGTGATGAACCTAAATAATTTTTATTTGGTGCTTGCGTTAAGCATGAACATTATATCTGATAGTGTTTATTGCAAGACGGTTATTCAATTTCAGAGAATAATT
Source organism: Elymus sibiricus (assembly GCA_039707655.1). NCBI lineage: Eukaryota > Viridiplantae > Streptophyta > Magnoliopsida > Poales > Poaceae > Elymus > Elymus sibiricus. The sequence goes on along the minus strand of CM077666.1, from coordinate 126,340,605 downwards.
GTTATTCTATTTATTTGGATAATATCATTGATGATCATGCACTTAAGATGAAAGGTTTATTGAATCTTGATCGTAGTAATACATATGTTCATAACACGAATGCCAAAAGATAATGATAGTACCACATATTTGTGGCACTGTCGCTTAGGTCATATCAGTGTTAAACACATGAAGAAACTCCATGCAGATGGGTTTTTGGAATCTCTTGATTATGAATCATTTGAGACATGTGAACCGTGCCTTATTGGCAAGATGACTAAAACTCCGTTCTCCGGAACAATGGAGCGAGCAACCAACTTATTGGAAAAAATACATACCGATGTATGCGGTCCGATGAGTGTTGAGACACGCGGTGGATATCGTTATGTTCTCACGTTCACAGATGATTTGAGTAGATATGGCTATATCTACTTGATGAAGCATAAATCTGAAACATTTGAAAAGTTCAAAGAATTTCAGAGTGAAGTAGAGAACCATCGTAACAAGAAAATAAAGTTCTTACGATCTGATCGTGGAGGAGAATATTTGAGTTACGAATTTGGCAATCACTTAAGACAATGTGGAATTGTTTCACAGCTCACGCCACCTGGAACACCACAGCGTAATGGTGTGTCCGAACGTCGTAATCGTACTCTATTAGATATGGTGCGTTCTATGATGTCTCTTACCGATTTGCCACTATCATTTTGGGGTTATGCATTAAAGACAGCTGCATTCACTTTAAACAGGGCACCGTCTAAATCCGTTGAGACGACACCATATGAACTGTGGTTTGGTAAGAAACCTAAGATGTCGTTTCTGAAAGTTTGGGGATGCGATGCTTATGTCAAAAAGGCTTCAGCCAGATAAGCTCGAACCCAAAGCGGATAAGTGCGTCTTCATAGGATACCCAAAGGAGACCATTGGGTACACCTTCTACCACAGATCCGAAGGCAAAGTATTCGTTGCTAAGAATGGATCCTTTCTAGAGAAGGAGTTTCTCTCGAAAGAAGTGAGTGGGAGGAAAGTAGAACTTGATGAGGTAATTGTACCTCCTCTGGATAGTAGTATGCCACAGAAAGAAATTTCTGTGACATCGACACAGACCAGAGAAGAAGTTGATGATGATGATGATGAAACTTCGGATCAAGTTGTTACTGAACTTCGAAGGTCAACCAGGACACGTTCCGCACCAGAGTGGTACGGAAATCCAGTCTTGGAGGTCATGTTGCTAGACAACGATGAACCTTCGAACTATGAAGAAGCGATGGCAAGCCCGGATTCCGACAAATGGCTTGAGGCCATGAAATCCGAGATTGGATCCATGTATGAGAACAAAGTGTGGACTTTGGTAGACTTGCCCGATGAACGGCGAGCTATTGAAAATAAATGGATCTTTAAGATGAAGACGGACGCTGATGGTAATGTCACCGTCTATAAAGCACGACTTGTTGCTAAAGGTTATCGACAAGTTCAAGGAGTTGACTACGATGAGACTTTCTCACCCGTAGCGATGCTAAAGTCTGTCAGAATTATGTTAGCAATTGCCGCGTTTTATGATTATGAAATCTGGCAAATGGACGTCAAAACGGCATTCCTTTACGGATTCCTTAAGGAAGATTTGTATATGATACAGCCGGAAGGTTTTGTCGATCCTAAAGGCACTAACAAAATATGCAAGCTCCAGCGATCCATCTATGGACTGGTGCAAGCATCTCGGAGCTGGAATACTTGCTTTGATGAAGTGATCAAAGCGTTTGGATTTATACAAAGTTTATGGAGAAAATTAGTAACGGTTCCGCCTAGTAGCCAAGTGTATATTTACTTTTTTACTATCTACTGAAAATATATGGCCCAATTTAGTAAATCGACACCATAACCAAATAGTGTGGACCACATAGAAAACAAATCAATGCCATCGGCGATGGCTAACTTATTTAAGTTGCTTGTATCTCTTGAAATAGGCTTTCGTCCGCTTTATAAATGAACCCACCATACCATCACGTCCAATACAAGGTTCAAATACAGTAGAGTAAAATAGACTGTTGGGGCATCAACACAAACACGCTAAAAAAATCATGAAAGAAAGAAGGAAAAAAAAAACACAAACACGTTAATTACATGGAGATGTAAACTAGATTATTGACTCTAGTGCAAGTGGGAGACTGTTGGAAATATGCCCTAGAGGCAATTAATAAAGTGTTTATTATCATATTTCTCCGTTCATGATAATGGTTTATTATTCATGCTAGAATTGTATTGACCGAAAACTTAATACATGTGTGGATAATAGACAAATACTGAGTCCCTAGTAAGCCTCTACTAGACTAGCTCGTTGATCAAAAGATGGTCAAGATTTCCTGACCATGGACATGAGTTGTCATTTGATAACGGGATCACATCATTAGGAGAATGATGTGATGGACTTGACCCAACCGTTAGCATAGCAAATGATCGTTCAGTTTATTGCTATTGCTTTCACTATGTCAAATACACGTTCCTCTGACCATGAGATCATGCATCTCCCGGATACCGTAGGAATACTTTGGGTGTATCAAACGTCACAACGTAACTGGGTGATTATAAAGGTGCACTACAGGTATCTCCGAAAGTGTTTGTTGAGTTGGCATGGATCAAGATTGGGATTTGTCACTCCGACTATCGGAGAGGTATCTCTGGGCCCTCTCGGTAATACAGCATCACAGAAGCCTTGCAAGCACCGTGACTAAAGAGTTAGTTGCAAGATGATGTATTACGGAACGAGTAAAGAGACTTGCTGGTAACGAGATTGAACTAGGTATTGGATACCGACGATCGAATCTCGGGCAAGTAACATACCGCCGGACAAAGCGAACAACGTATGTTGTCATATGAGGTTCACCGATAAAGATCTTCGTGGAATATGTAGGAACCAATATGAGCATCCAGGTCCCTCTGTTGGTTATTGACCAGAGAGTTGTCTCGGTCATGTCTACATCATTCCCGAACCCGTAGGGTCCGCACACTTAAGGTTCGATGACGAAATAGTATTATATGAGTTATGTGATTGGTGACCGAATGTTGTTCGGAGTCCCGGATGAGATCACGGACATGACGAGGAGTCTCGGAATGTCCGAGAGGTAAAGATTCATATATTGGAAGGCTATATTCGGACGTCGGAAAGGTTCCGAGTGATTCGGGTATTTTTCGGAGTACCGGGGAGTTACGGGAATTCACCGGGAGAAGTAATGGGCCTTATTAGGCCATACGGGAAAAGGAGAGGCAGGCCACGTGAGGAGGCGCGCGCCCCCCCCTTGCCCAAACCGAATTGGACTAGGGGAGGGGGCGCAGCCCCCTCTTTCCTTTCCCTCTCCCTTCCGCCTTTGCTACTCCGTATGGGAGGTGGAATCCTACTAGGACTAAGGAGTCCTAGTAGGACTCCCCACACTTGGCGCACCCCTAGGGGGCTGGCCTCCTCCCTCTCATCCTTTATATACGGGGGCAAGGGGGCATCCCAAAGTACACAATTGTCCCAAAGCCGTGTGCGGTGCCCCGATCTCCGTTTTCCACATCGGTCATATTTTCGGAGAGCTTAGGCGAAGCCCTGCCGGAATCACTTCACCGTCACCGTCGCCACGCCGTCGTGCTGACGGAACTCATCTACTACCTCGACGTCTTGCTGGATCAAGAAGGCGAGGAACGTCACCTAGCTGCACGTGTGTAGAACTCGGAGGTGCCGTACGTTCGGTACTCGATCGGTGGAGCTCGAAGGATTGTTCGACTACATCAACCGCGTTGTGAGACGCTTCCGCTAACGGTCTACGAGGGTACGTAGACACACTCTCCCCTCTCGTAGCGATGCATCTCCATGGATAGATCTTGCGTGAGCGTAGGAATTTTTTTGAAATTCATGCTCCGTTCCCCAACAGACTCTTGCCGCCGTATAGGAGAAGAGGATGTGAGTCCCCGTCTCCGAGACACCACAAAGAGGGCACAACCCGTTCCCAGGGGTTGTGTCACTTGATCACCTCCGTCCCAAATGGGAAGCAGTCCCTCAACAATTGTCATACAAAAATCTTGATCTTCAAGGGTAAGGGCGCTTTCCATTGTGGCGCGGCCCACACAATAACTGATCTTCGGCACAGGGCATGATAGGCCGAGCCGACCGAGAAAACACCTAAAGGTTCCAAACGCCATGAGGCGGTGTCTGGATAATCCGCGAGCACCGGCGGGATGACAGCCCGCAAACTAGCCCACTCTATGGTCTCCACTTGCCCAAATGACCGTCGGAACAAGATGTTCCAATGGCCATTGTGCCAGCCGTGGAGACCAACACCATCAGGTCCGAGCAGATGGCAAACAAGCGATGAACCTCGTACATAACAGGGCTCCATCCAGCCACGGGTCCAGCCAGAAAAGGGTCCCCTTCCCATTGCCAATGGAGAAGGACAACCGAGACGGATCTCTTGCTTGATCCGTTGGGGGACCTCCAGAACTGAGATCCATTCGTACGAGAATAAGCAAGTAATGGTTGGCCCCTTAAGTACTTTGCTTTGAATAAGTTGTAACCATAACCCTTCCCCCTTCTCTCCTAATGACCCGCCATACCCAGCGCAACATAAAAGAGACGACTAGTTGGGCTGGGTTCGGTTCAGTGTAAACAAACCAGACGAAAACCCAGGAAGAAACTAAACCGTTGAAATGGCATGCACAGTTAGACAAAAACATGGAAAAAATTAAATGGATTATTTGTGTCACAAGTTTGATTAAATTGAGTAAGAATATGAAAATTGCTAAATAGGGTAAATACTATCACAAACATGAAACTGGGGATAAAAATTGAAATTCACTTTAAGTTAAATACAACCACAAAATATGTTTGCACACGGAGGCCCAAGCCGACCAAGACAGTTGTATTTTCTTTCCTCTTTTGTCCTTTCAACTCAACTCGCATCATGGAGTAGTGCACAAGGATCGGCACCATCCCCAACTTATAATTGGTTCGGTCATGAACCAAACTGACCCGAACTTCCTGCGGTTTAGCACAAGCAATGAACAATTTTTGAAATCCAAAAATATTTTTAAAATTCGTCTTTTTTTAATAGAATATTTTTTTAAATTCATGAACATGTTTTGAAATTTGGAACATTTTCCAATTCACAAATATTTTTCAAATTCATGAACATTTTTAAAATCCAGGAAAATTTATAAAATTCACAAACATTTTTGTAAATTCAGATTTTTTTTTTGAAATCCTGATTGTTTTTAAAGAAGCAAGAAAAACAAAAACAGAAAAGAAAACACATTTTTTTTAGAAACACCTGTAATTTTATTCAAGCTCATAACAATTACAGGTACACTAATTTGGATCTAAAATCCAAGAAAATAGAAAGTAACTCTTATGACTAAGAATCACAATGAAATATCTTGGAAACACCTTCTTCCCGGCATCAATCTCTGTTAGAAAAAATACTCCAAAGACTTCGGTAAAGAGGCTGCAATTGGACTGGAGCAACGATATTGTCACTCTTTCACCCACACAAACATTACCAATAAAGGTTTTTAAAAGCGCCTTGAGTCGCCCATCTAAAAAGATGGAAAGCCTTGATCGATGAACGTACTTGGGCCGGGGATGATCCATTAGAAGCGCAGGCCGTCGGATCACAATATCTTCACCATGATGTTGATGAAAGATTTCAACTCCACAAAGAATCAAACCAACAAAAAACGTTTGACACACCAACATAAACTCACCAGATCCGAATAATCGGATCTGCGAGGACAGAAAATTCTCTAACCTCATGGCACCGCCAAAAGAACGAGAGTAAATTTATTCTCACAAAAACAATGATCACTAGACGATGACGAAGAACAAAAAACTCTTGAAGATGCGAGGTCCCCCCACCTCTCAGTGCCAAGATGGCAGCCGGAGGCGAAGGGACTAAAAATTCTCTCGCGACGGCAGCAGCAGCGGCGAAGGAACCCTCACCTCAGTTCTATTTAGATGCAGGGCCGGTCCTGAGATTTTGGGGGCCCGGGGCGAAACTAAAACCCGGGGCCCTTAATATAGACGTCATAACAATAACATGAATATGCGTATATATGAAATATTACCAATAACACTTGAATGCATCTAAAATCAGTATGCACATCAAATAGTTTATGTATATTACCTTAATATTTTCTTCTAAAATTCCTCGATGCAAAGTCACTTAAGATGGGGTCGATGTCAATGTCATTCAATAATTCTTCTCGATGCATAGTTAGAAAAAACAATTTAACCTCTCTTGAGTCATTGTTGACCTCAAATAATTCTTCGGTAATTTCAACTTCGAAAAGCCTCTTTCAGCCGATGCGACCGTCATAGGCACAGTAAATAAGATGCGATAAGCAATGGAGATATTAGGGTAACAATCAACTTTTCTGACATGCTTGAAAATCTCCATAGCAGACATTTCTCTACCTGCAAAGTGAATCTCAGAATCTTCAATTCAAAAATAAGATCATATACCTCAACATCAGATGAATCATCAAGAGAAAAAGTTTCTGCAAAAAATTTGCAACACTCTTCAAGTTCAAATTTTCCTCTTGTTGTTGCTGACCCGATTCCAAATTTCCATTAGTTGGTTGCTCTTCCTCTTCCTCTATGGCAATCATCGCCAACTCATCATCTTATCAAAGCAGTTGAGTATTACTCTTGAGAAACCTGTGAATATCTCCGCATTGTGATTGTACCAATTTTCCCACAAGTTTCTTTCTTTTCTTTTTATCGCTACCCAATGGATACTTCATGTTTCTGGACAACATGATAACACACTGCTTAAAAAAGAAATGGTTGCATCAATTGTTGAACGGTGCAGGCTATGCATCACAGAACGGCGATATGATCATGATATACCTGAGATGGTCCCTGAATTCTGACGAGCGTCAGTGCGTGTGTCGCTGTACAGGGCCTAGAGGATAGAGTCCGAGAGCAATTCAATTGAGCAAAGCGGATGATGATGGGGCCCCTGGGAATTGTAATCAGCGGCACTGACGAATTGGATTAGGAAGGAATTGAGGAGCCAGGAGGCGAGCAGGCGGCTGTATGGCGTCGGCGGCCTAGGGCTAGGACTGGGAATCGCTTGCGTGATGGAAAAAATCATGAAATAGGGGATCGTGATCGCTCTTTTTTACGTGAAAATTGGAGTTAATTGCATGGAACTACCACACTTCGGCACGTTGTAACGGATTGGTACCACTAGTCATTTTTTTTGCAAGTCAGTACCATCTCTGAGCCTAATCGTTGCAATATATATTGGAGTTAATTTTCTGTGTATATATATTGAACATTTTTCAATATACAATTATCTTATTTAAATATAAGATGAACATTTTAAAAAAATACGATGAACTTTTTGTATTATAAAAACGTTCATCTTATATATTGAACATTTTTTTAATATAAGATGTATATATATGTATAATTTTTTCAATATACGATACACACGCTGCGTACGGCCGAAAGAATATCCATTATCTGAAAAAAGATAAAATAAATCCGGAAAAAAAATACACAGAAAACGAAACGGCTCAAAGTATAAAAAGGCGTATGTGTGCAAAGTGACCTAAAAGGACGCTGTGGTGTAGTGGCAGCGAGCCCCTCGGGCCAACGGATTAGCCCGGGATCGAATCCCCGCGCGTGCGCGTTCAATTTTTATTTTTTTTATTTTATAGAAAACAGAACGACGCAAAGTAAAAAAGAGCGTACGAGTGATATTAGACATATACGATGGCGAAGCGCAGCGGTAGCGGGCGCCGGGCGCCGGCCATGAACGCCAGGTCGCGTGTTCGAAGCCCGCCTGGGCCACGATAATTTTTTTTCGGCCAAACCCTGTTCTGGCAAACAAGGGATGTATACGTGATTACCTAAAAACTAAGGGTCTTTTTTTTAAAAGATATATGCCACATCAGCACCTGGCAGAGGGCCCCGCCTGTCAAATACAGCGTCATAGATGGTACTGACTTACAAAAAAAATGATTAGTAATACCAATCCGTTACAACGTGTCGAAGTGTGGTAGTTCCATGCAATTAACTCTGAAAATTGATCGCTGGGTGGGATCGGCCTATCGGCTGGCTGCCTGCGTGAAAGCCCAGCACGACAGCTCCCCAACCCTTTTGAATTTACGCTGTAGCCTGCCATACATATACGTGGGTGGGGGCCCCTGCACTTTGGGGGGCCCGGGGCGGCCGGCCCCCCTGCTCCTCCCCATGGCCGGCCCTAATTAGATGTATAGAAGATATCATCTCAATTAAAACACAAATAAAAGTAAAACAAAAAAATAACAGGGGAGCACCTCCCCGCATATGGGCCGGCCCAAAGCGAGCGCGGGGGGCGAACGGGGGCTGCGCGTTTCCTCTCTGTTCCCCGCGTAGGGCGGGGAATAGGAGGTCCCTGGCTAGCTGAGGCCCTGCTCGTCCCCAACGTCGGCCGCTCGGCTCCCGATCTCGCCGGCTCACCGCCTGCCTTGGCGAACGCCGCCGCCCGTCGCTGCCTGCCTTTTCGTCGCTAGACGCCCAGGAGCTGCCCCTGCACGCCCCGCCCGCCCGGCGCTCAGCGCCATCGCGCCCCCCTACAAGAAGCCGCCCGCCGCCCAGTCTGCTCTCCGCCGACTCCGGCACTCGGCTGGCAGCAAGGCAGTAAACCTGCCCGGCGGCCAACCTTTAGCCCTATCTGTGGACTTGAGAGGTAAATTTATTCACTGCGGCGCTGCCCATTCTCAATTTCTGATTTAGGGTTTGCTCTTTGTTGTCTATTGCATCAATAAGGTGGAAGAGTCAAGTCTATTGCCTTATAACTAAACAATCAGACTTGCTATCTAGTACATGAACACACAGTCCTGTGAACACATACAAATAATTTTGCTATCCAGTAAATGAACACCTGTTCAGTAACATAACAATGATTTATCTGATTGTTTGCCACTAACAAATTAACAATGCCACATAGTCTTCTTCGAATTTCTCAAGGTATATATTATGTAGACTTCTCTTATGTAAAATTGAGAATTTTAGTATGTCCGTAAGACCATAATGATCTATTTCTATGTGCTATTGGTAAATTAATTAGAATGTTGGCATGTTCCCTAAAACAAAGTTTAGAACGTTGGCATGTCATATTTGTTGCCAATTTTTTTTAGGTGGACCGCCTGTTTTAAAATCCTAATTCCGCCACTGCTAGCGTGAGGACCAGTAGCCACGGATCTACGGGCCGACGACCAGATCAAGTTCTAGTTCCAATCCATGGATCCAGCCACGATCACCAGGACCAGCAGCAGCTTCAGACGCATCAGCATCAGCGAGCCACAGATCTACGGGCCGCTGATCCTCAGGGACGAAGTTGTCGTCAGAAAAGAGGAGAGGGACGAGCTTAGATGGGCCCTCCTTGCCAAGATTGAGAGCTGCTACGGGCGGGTGAAGCTCCTCCAGGGGGTCTTCGACGCCGGCTTCTGCTTCGGACTCCTAGATCCCATCTCCAACATCGTCGCCGGCGTGTTGATCGCCCGCGCCGTGAGAGTCGACTGTGACTCGATGGTATCTTCTCCAACGCAGAGAAAAACAGATCTGACTGGGGACATGAACCAGCGGTCGCTCAACGGCCTCGTAGCCTTCCTGGCCGCCCTCTTCCCCTACCTCACCGAGGCTAAGGCTATGTGGTATCTCAACAAAGCTGAGTTGCATCCCCTCGTTGCCGCCCGCCTCATCATCCAGCATCGTGGGATGGAGCAGAGTTTCGGGTTTAAATCCGACACCACTGTCGCCGCCGTGGAACTGGCCCTTAGATGTGCTGGAGCTGCCGCCCAGCACCCGTGCCCGAAGCAGTTTGCGTCAGCGTGGAAGGTGCTTTCACATTTTCTAGAGAGTGTCGCCACCGTGCTATCAGGCCCATGTGTAACTTCCGATCGTTTCCAGTCCACTGAAATCATAGATATTCTGCTCAAGAAACATCAGCCATCAGTTTTCAGCCTTGGGAAATCATGGGATCTTGCCTCTTGTCGTCTACTCAAGCTCAGTCCTGACCTCTTGGGGGAGGTGATGGTATTTCCTGAGCGGTCCACTATGAGGCGAATGCTGCTCACCACCATCCATGGATACTACCTGCAGGCACTAGCCCGGCTGCCCAAGGAGAAGCTGCAGTCTCAATACCACCACAGCCTGCTCCAGGCTGGCCACTGCTATGGTCCACTGGACCCTGTCTCCAACATCATCCTCAATACAATCTGGTACAGCCGAGCCTACCCTCTAACCAAGAAGGTTGACCTAGAGGCAATCAGCACAAGTGGCCTTTTTCGAATTGCTGTCAGATCCTTCTATGGCCTTGTCTCCTTCCTGTGCACCCGCTGCGCCACACACCTCTCGCCGGACCAAGCCATGCAGCGACTGCAGGCGTCTGGGGCCGATCTCCGAATCGCTGATCCTAACCACCTTGATGATGATAACAATGATGATGCTATGGTATCTGCCAGTGTCGAACAAGCTTATGCTGCAGCTGCAGCTGCTGCATTGCACCCCAAACCTTGTGACCAGGCAGAGCTTCTCCGACCGTCTAATCCAATGTTGCGGATGGCCTCGCACTATCTCAAGGATGGCGGCAAGCTCTCCCGGGTCGACGCCGACCATCTTGCCGAAGGTTTGTTCTATTCCATCAGCGAGTTGACCGAGCACCCAGAAACAAACATCGAGGTGGTAAACAAGTTGACCTACGGAAGGATGGATCGAGTCATAAATGACTTCTGGAACGAGCATGCTGCAGTCGTTGGAATGGTTAAATCTTTAATCGACGTGTACAACTGGCGGCTACCTGGGGTTGGTTTATTTGATTTGTTTTCGCTGCAAAACGATCTGTGTGTGTTTCAAATTCACATTCTTTGTCCTAATTGTTCTTGTTCAGGTACCCAAATACGAGCTGCATCTTATCTGCGGTGTCAATAAGTATGTTGATGGCCCTGTTTACACGGGTCCTTTCACTCGCATATATCATTACTCCCACATCAACTTCCTCGCTACCCAATCTGCCGGTGCACCACCAACGCTATTCTTTGCTGAATGCCGCAACGATGGCACTCAGACTCAGGAGATGGGCTGGTGCTGCCCTGTCGGTGTGTCATCTCCAGGCACTGGTATGCTGTCATTTTCCCTTGCGATTTAGCATTTTTCATCAATCAGATATATAAATCTCTGTTATTCAATTGTTAAATTTATAATCTGTGTTACCTGTCGGTCACCTCTTGCAACAATGGTGGATTTCTCCGACAGTACACCCGTTCTTCCTGAATAAGTAGATTTAAGTTGCAAACAGTTGGCCTAGGGCAATCCCCATTTTGGTGGTCCATCGTTGGAATACCGCTTTAAATCTTTCATATCTAGCCCCAACTAGACCGGGGTAGACCGAACTTGACATGGGAAGAGTCCGTAAAGAGAGACCTGAAGGATTGGAGCATCACCAAAGAACTAGCCATGGACAGGGGTGCGTGGAAGCTTGCTATCCATGTGCCAGAACCATGAGTTGGTCGCGAGATCTTATGGGTTTCACCTCTAGCCTACCCCAACTTGTTTGGGACTAAAGGCTTTGTTGTTGTTGTTGTTGTTGTTGTTGTTGTTGTTGTTGTTGTTGTTGTTGTTGTTGTTGTATCTAGCCCCAACTAATCTATTTCTCTTAACATGAAGCATGCCAACTCAGCATGCAACATGCATGGCTCAACATGCAAACATGCATGAGAATTTCCATTATATTATGCATTTTCAGTTTTAGCTCACATGTTATTACTCCAAATTTTCATTTTCCATATAACCAAATATCATTGAAACATATATCGTAAAAAGTTCCCGCAACAACAATGTGTGGGGTATCATCTAGCAATAGGATATTCTCACTGACCTTCCGGGTCTACAATTTTACCCAAATAATACATGCATTCATCAATCCTTGCATTATTTCTGTTTTCATCGTTGTTTAGTAAGTATAAGTATCCTTGATGGAAGACGAGTAGCTAGCTTTCTGTCACTTGCATCATCCAGTAGCATGCATGATAGCATGATGCGTTCTGATTTTTGTATGTATCCATATATGGCAGAACAAGTCCGTTGCCTGTACTGTGAGTATGGCGGGAGCAGGGTTGTGCATCCGGCACAGGGGAGTTTCGTTGGACGTGGCGTAGAGTTTGAGAAGATGTGGGGCGGAGAAGAACTGAATTCAGAATGTTATACCAATGACTGCATCATAGCGTGCAGCCGTGAGCCGACTTACTGGGTGGATTATCTGGAAGACGATTGCATCTACCGCAGCTACCGTCTTGATGGTAGCGATGAAGGGGCTGATATCTTGTTGGCAAAGATCTTGTCAAAGAAGGGGCTTCCTGATGATGAGGAGATGAGGGACTTGATAGAGATGGGGTTTGCAATCATCGAGGATGATGGTTTGTCCTAAATAGCGCATGCATGGTACGTACTTGCTCCCAAAGTAGATAGCAAGGGTCAGGTTATGCTGTCCTCAGTTGCACTTCTATGTAATCATCTCAAACTGAACCGCAGAAGCGTCTTATATTTTGATATAGAAGGAGTATATATATGCTAGAGACAACACCATTATCAATTGTTGCGCTCATGTGCACTTGTATTTATATATGCTCGAGGAAACACAATTTATGATATCGTGCTCGTATGCTCAATGTTGCCACTCCTGTTGGCCTGTTGTACTAACTATTATCCTATGTTTTCATGCTAAGACTTCTTGTCGTTGCTGAGAATTTTGTACTCCCTCCGGAGGGAGTAACGAGTTGTATCTTACCAGTGGATGATTCATCTCCTGCAACTGCCTCACGTCATTAGCAACTAATACGACTTGCATATAATGTTCACCCTTTGTTGACCAAAATTGGAGTGGCAATTGATTTATTTTCATCCCATTAATAAACCGAGAGAGTGATGCGTGTTATCGTTTGCATGGGATATCATGCGTTCATGGTAACCACATTGATCACTATGGGAACACCCCAGTAGAGCATTCCTTACCAGACCAAAATAGAGGTACTACCTGATGGTCGCGACTTCTCAATCTATTCTGACTAATTCATCAACCAAAAAAGCATCTTGTTCTTCACTGCTGCACTCTGATTTAAGAACTGAAGGGAATGCCTTTTGCATACTATCCTGTATGCTTTCATCAGTCTTTTCCCTGCCAAACGATAATTTACTCCTTGCCAAAAGACACGAGGATGCAAGCAACAAGGTCCTCAGCAAGAAGAAGAGTTAGGACCAAACTTACAGATTCCATAGCAATTACTCGACGTGCATATTCGCAAAAAAAAAAAAAAAAAAAAAAAAAAAAAACTGGACGTGTATATAGGCTCTCTGTTGGAATGTCTACTCACACGAGTCACCAGGCGCAACTTGGCCCGAATCTCTCGTGCTCCATGCGCCAGGCCGGTGGTTCACTCACCTTCTTGGTAATCAGAGCCAACGGTCCTTTCCCTACTCCCCCACCATGAACTCACCGGCTACCTCCGATACCCTGTCCAGCACCAGGACCTCTCAGGCCATGGAAGGCAAGGATTTTTCTTCCCTGCCTCCTCCCTCTATGCACCACATTAACATAGCCACCTACATCTCGTTCAAACTCGACATAGCCTCCAACAACTACACCAAATCGAAAGGGTTCTTTTAGATCATCCTAACCAAATTTAACTGTCTCCACCATGTTGAGCTCGAGTCTGACCTGCACCTCGAAGACGTGAAATGGCACCACGAGGACCTCACACCATCGTGATGTGGGCCACAATCTCGGACGAGCTATATATGATGTTGTGCACTCCACTGAGAACACCGTCTACACCATCTAGCATGCGTTGCACACCTTCTTCCGCGACAACCTTCTCGGCCGAGCCATCCACCTCACGGACGAGTTCTGTGGCACCATGCAGGGCGACATTAGCATCGCTACCTACTGTTGTCGCCTCAAGATGCTCGTCGACGCCCTCTACGACGTGGACGAGCCGGCCCCCGACCGCTCCCTAACCCTGCAGATGATCTACGGGCTGAGTCGCCGCTATCAGGTCATGGCCACCATCCTCCCAATGCAAGAACCATTTCCCTTCTTTGTATAGGCGCGCTTCAAGCTGCTTCTGGAGGAGTTCGCGCGGGTCCAACGTGATCTCCTCGAGAAGCAGCCGGAGCCCGCCTATACAAAAGAGGGAAGCGGCTCTTGCGTCGGAAGGATGGTGGTTATCACCCGATAGTGGCGGCTCAGCTCATGGATCATCTGTAGTGTCAGCGAGTGGTCAGAGACAGGTCCATCCACGTCGGCGAGGGTATCGATATGTGTCTTGAGGCAACGACAGTAGGTAGCGATGCTCATGTCGCCCTGCATGGTGCTGCGAAACTCGGTGGTGAGGTGGACGGCGCGGCCGGGAAGGTTGTCGCGGAAGAAGGTGTGCAACACCTGCCAGATGGTGTGGGCGTTGTTCTCGGCGGAGTGCAAAACATCGTACAACTCGTCTCGAGATTGTGGCGTACAGGCACATCATGGTGGTGAGATCCTCATTGCGCCACTTCACGTCTTCGAGATGCAGATTAGACTCAGAGCTCGGCGTGGTGTATGCAGTTAAATTTGGTGAGGATGATCCAGAGAGGTGCTTCCATTTGGTGTAATTGTTGGCGGCCATGCCGAGTTTTAACGGGATGTAGGTGGTTAATGTTGATGTGCGTGCGTGCAAGATGCAAGTGAGTCAGTTGATTAGATTAGACTATAGTGCAATCCATCAAATTATATATCGTTGTATGATCCATGAAATAAAACTGTGCGATACCTTTGGGCTTGAGTGGCTGGGGAATAAACACGGTGGATCGACGGACTCGTACGTACTCCATGGCACGGCACGTCGGTCTTCAATCGCGCTCGCGGTAGGATCTGCACGCTAGACAGGTAGAGAAAGCGGGGCCGCAGCTATCATTTTTATTCCTACATCGAAAGAGCTATGCGTACTACTTACATACAGATGCTACCTGATTACTACTCCTGTATATTGACTTTTTTTTAATAGTTTGAATTGCTTACCACATGTGTCACATGGTTGATTATATATTGACATTAATTACTCTCTTGTTGCTCTTTTTCGCATCTCAATCTCCAAATTAAGACACCAATGATGATGACGAGGGATGCATTCTTTCATTAATTCTCGACATGCTTCATTTCAGACCCCAGCTCACGTATTTTCTCACTGCCTTCACAGCTAGAATTTCCGAGAGCGGTGGTGACCAGCTAGAATTATATAGGTCAATGTATCAGGTGATGAAGAATAGAGGACGAGTGAAATGGATAAAACCCCTTGCCTGATGCCGAAGATACACACAGTGACACAGGTTACATCTGAGCTGAACTAAGGTTCCTGTTGCTCTGCTCCGACAGCTAGCGCTTGCATTATTCAGTGCACCTCCTTAATTCAGAGGCTTCACTTCTCGTTGCATTGACTCTAAATTTTTCTTGCTCAAGTTTGAACTGATTATATACTCCACATGGTCATGCAATGAACTTGCGTTATTCTCTGTTTCCTATCTTTTCTGCTGACATTGTGGTCTTTTTTTTAACGAGGAAAAGGCGCCATCTTTCATTCAACTCGAGTGCAAAGTACAGCATGAATTACAAAGCCCTCCAACCTAGTATTGTACAGATTTTGCATATGGACAGGGCCTGTCTCTATGAGTTGAACTCATCAAACATCTAAAATCAGGTTCCAAAGATCAATTAACAACCTGATGAGCACAATCATGAACCTCATAAACTTGATGGGGTCATCGAGGGTTTCCTGCAGATGACAACATCATTCCTTGCTTTCCAAAACGTACACCAAAGGGAAGTGAAGATGTTTTGAATGGTGGCATGAGGATGATTGATGCATAGTAAGTATGCAATGAATAATTTCAGGAATAGAGTTGTGCTCCTGTGTCATAATGTCAGTTTTAATGTACCAGGGGTGTGTGAACCATGCAGCCCTTGCAAAGCTGCAACCGAAAAAGAGGTGAATATCATCCTCTTCAGTGCAGCACCTGGCGCACTCCTTGCTGATGTGATTAGAGTATCTGCCTGCTCTACCTCCAGTGGGGAGCGCATGGCTGAGAAGCATCCAAGCAAAAAGTTTGAATCCTAGGGGGCAGCTCTTTGTTTTCTTCATTAATCTGCTTGTTTAAGCTTTAACTGCTTACCATCATGTGATTGGAGCCTAGAGCCGGAGGAAGCTTTCATGAAGCCTATATGCAGCATGGGCAATATCCAGCATCTAAATATTAAGCTGCTCACCTCTTTTTTTTTTTAACATGAAAGATCAAAATGATTAAGCTGCAAACCTGTATTTTAATGCAATTTCCTTTCAGCGGTACATAAAGGATGGCTCCTGAATGAAGCACTACATATATATTTGCTCTGTACCAAAATCCTATCACTCTACCGACAAGTGTCGCTATACCAACAACTGCTATCTTTCGACACATTCGATCTGGATCGTCAGATCTTGAACCCCAGCTTCTTGAAATATCTGTGAGGCACTTTCTCTTATAACAGACTTGTCAGCTTCGGTTGATATATGAAGATGGAAAGAGCCTACAATATCAGTGTTTGTCAAGTTCCATAAATGAACATTATGGACTCCAATCACACCATTAATCTTCTTAACATCATCCAGTGCTGCTTCGAAGTCCTTCTCATGGCTCCTTGGAACTCTTTGCAACAAAATTTCAGCAGAATTTCTCAACAATGGAAGGACAGAAGCCACAATCATTATTGAAATGAATACAGAGCAAATGGGATCTGCTATAAGCCATCCCTTGTACTTGATTAGTAGGGTTGAGATCACAACACCGACGCTTCCCATTGTGTCAGCTAGGACATGTAAGAAGATACCTTCCATGTTATGGTCAATGTGACGCCGGCTTGCCGGCTTGGCATGGTTTCCAGTTTCTGGCGATTCCACTTCTCCATTACAAGACTGAGATTCTGAGCCATGAGAGTGCACATTTATCAGTGGAATCTCAAGAAGTCCTTGCTCACCGTTGATGCTGCTACAATCTTGATGAGCCTGATCTACACCCTGCTGGTGATGTTCCATATGGCCATTGTGACCATGCTTGTGGCTACAGCCATGGTTATGTTGATGATGATTCTCTGCATTGTTGCTGTCATGTTGGTGATTCTGATGATGGCTCTTATTTGTGTCTCCATGATGAGCAGAACATGTCTTCTCGTGATCAGCACTCTTATGAACATGATCATGATGGTGATGGTGATCTTCATGAACATGATCATGATGGTGATGGTGATCTTCATGACCATGATTATGTGAATGAGAATGAGAATGTGAATGTGAATGGGAGTGGGAGCAGCTACCGCCATGCGCATGATGGTGCTCCTCATGAAAGAAAACCAATCCAATGATATTTACAAAAAGTCCACCAACAGAAACTGCCAAAAGGCTACTTGTTGATATCTCCCGAGGCTCGAGTATCCTCTCGAACGACTCCAACACAATCAGGGCCCCAACAAGCACCAAGAACACTGCATTAACATACCCAGATAGCACCTCGAACCTGCCCCTTCCATAGTTATACAATCCATTTGCAGGCAGCCTCGCAATGTACGACGCATATAGTCCAATTGCCAGAGCAGCGCAATCAAACAACATATGGCAAGCGTCAGAGAGCAACCCAAGGCTATCGCTCATGAAACCGCTGGCAAACTCAACAAACATGTAAGCTGTGTTGATCAACAGAAAAGCAGCAATCTTCCTGGACTTGCGTTCACTAAGGATATGCCGGACTGGCCCCATGACAGCCTCATACACCGACTCGTCAGTGCTCCCAAGCTCAACATATCCTGAAGGAGTCAGCTCCCTGCTGGCGATCCACAAGATGAACCCACAAATTAAGAAGCCCGGCAGCGACAGCTTTGGGTAGTAGACCAGCTCCAGAACAATAGTACACACAAAGGTCATTGCAAAATTCATGCTTGGTCTGCTGCTACTGCTACTGCTGTCGTAGGCTTGCCGTCTCCCCAAGGCCATGCCAAAGACAGCCGCGTTAAGGAGCAGCCACCAGAGCTGGCCAATCGGGACACCATGGCTGGTGTCAGCGCCATCAAGAAAGAAGAGGCTCGCAAGTGCCGGCACCAAGAGGAAGGTGGCGGCGAGGGCAAAAACGGCCGCACGGGCGTGGCGGCTGCGGGTGACATGTCGCGCAGATACAGAGTGCTCGACCGAGGAGAGGAGGCCGGAAGCAAAGGGGAGCGCGAGAAGAAGCACGGAGTGGGAAGGCGATGCGGCCGCGAGCGAAACGGAGGCGGCAGCGACGGATATAACGCGGCGGCGGGAGGGACGGTTGAGGGCGCGGGCGAGCAGTGCGCCGGCGGAATCTGCTAGGACGATGAGACCGGGGTCACTGATGAGGTGGAGGGAGGCAAGCCGGAGGAGAAGGGATAGCGCCAGGAGGAGGGCGGGACGGAAGAGGTGGCGGAGCGCCGGGAAGGGGTGAGGCTGGCTCTTGGAGGGGATGAGGAGGATGGCGACGGCGGAGATGATGGCGAGGAGCGGCGGAAGCAGGAAGAGGTGGGGCAGGGAGGGGAGCGCTCGGGCGGCGGGCGCGAGAAGGAAGAGGGAGTGGAGCGCGAGGATGCGCAGGAGCGCGGCGGCGTAGGGGGAAGCGGCGCCGGCGGCGGGGAGGCGCGTCTTGGATGGGGTGGGGAGGGGCGTAGTGGGGAAGCGGAAGGAGGGGTGGGCGGCCAGCCGCGGTGGTACGGCCAGGCGGAGGTGGGCCGCTTGTCGGCCAGAGCGGGAGGCGGCCATCGGCGGCGGATCGGGGAAAGCATGGTGAGGGGCGGCCATCGGCGGCGGATCGGATCGGGGATAGTGTGGTCAGGGGCGGCGGTGGACTAGCCGGTTCCTTTCTTTTGACTTGCTCTCCTTTCAGATGGCTTCACAGTCACAGCTAAGTAGGGCCGGAAAAAAAGCTCGAAGCTCTCGAGCTAAACGAGTAGCTCGTGGGTCGGCTCGAATCGACTCGAACTCGAAGAATAACGAGTCGAGCCAAGCTTTATTTTAAGATCGTTTATAGACCAAATTAAACGAGCCGAGTTCATGAGTACTCGTGTAACTTGTTAGGCTCAGTATAAAAACCAGCCACTCATCACCACCTTGCATCCCAGGCCAATCGCATATGCACAACACAGGGCGCATCCGCATAACACTAGGCCCAACCACCCAGGAGACACACACCACGATTCATCTCCTTCCATCCCTAGCGAAATAGCGAGAAACCAGTCTGTCAATTCCCCTCCTGTCTTCTCTGTTTCTGAATCGTCAGTTCGCGACGGCGGCAGTGCCGCGTAAGCCCACCTCTCGGGTCGGTCATGTACATGTTACTAAGTTGCTGATTACTGTGGTCATGTACCATTGTATGCGGAATTGTGGTCATGTACATGTTACTGACTTGCTGACATGTTGATGGTACTGGCAATTGTTAGTTAAGCTACTAACAATTGTTTGTAAACATCGTACATGCTTAATATGTACATGTTATATTCCCAATTAATCATTTTTATCATATTCATAAGGTTTTATGTTCATACCTATAACCAGCTTAACAAGCTAAACGAGCTAGCTCACGAGCTATATGAGTCGAGCCAATCTTGGATTTGAGCTCGTTATAGTAACGAGTCGAGTCGAGCTAGCTCGTTAACGAAACGAGCTCTAGCGAGTCGAGCCGAGCTGGCTCGACTCGGCTCGAATTCCAGCCCTACAGCTAAGGATGGCAATGGGTCGGGTTCGGTTCGGGTTGAACAATATCAAATCCATATCCAAATCCATGAAGATATTATGTGCCCATCCACGAAAAAAATCATGGGCGAAAAATTATGTCCATGTCCAAACCCGATGAATATCCATTGGATATGGATATCCATCGGGTTTTCTCAACACGTATACATAAGACATAGCACAAGATTCACATAAGCTCTCAAATTCTCACAAAATGACATAGTGTGCACAACATTAAATCATCTCTTAGATTCAATGACAGGAAAGTGCACATCACCAAATAATCTCTCAGATTCTCACAAAATGACATAATGTTGAATAAATGTAAGTACCAAATTCTCAGTCCTCACGAAATGACATATCAATAACACAACATCATTTCTCAGTCTTAGTTTCTCACAAAAAGGCATAGCACAACATAAGGTAAGCACGGGTACAACCATCCATCATCTTCCATTCTTCACCTCTATGTCCTAGGCATCATCTTCCATTCTTCACGACAATGTTCTAGGCATCATCTTCGAGGCTTCAGTTATGATGGACTCAAGACTCATCCTTGAAGTGAACATAACAAAAGCACAACTATTAAAATCATGGAAATAAACAGAACAAACATTGCAAGTTTGCAACATCTAAAAGTCAAATTTAATGAGTGGAATATGTTACCATAGTTTCTTCTTCGTCATCAAGAACACTCTGAAATGTTGCATAGTGGAGTTGCTATACCTTAATGCAAAGATTTAGAGATACAGGAAGAATCAACAACAATTACTGTAGTGTAATATAGATCAGATAAACGATTGTAATTTAAGATGGTTAATTACCTATCATGTCAGCACAGGACATATACATAAGAGCTTCAACCATATTTGGCGCAAGTCGGCTACGATGTGGACTAAGTAGTCTGCCACTAGTACTAAAGGCTAATTCTGACGCCACTGCTGTCACATGGATAGGCAATATATCATGAGCAATTCTTTGCAATGTAGGATATTTTGCTCCTCCAAACTTCCACAAATTGATGATATCCATATCTTTGCCTGGTATCCGCTTGATTGTTTTCTCTTCCAAGTACAAGTCTGATTCTGTTCGGACTTGAGAAGCACAAATTGTAGGCTGTGAGGACATATATTATCAAATACTCCTTCCGTCCCAAAATAAGTGACTCAAGTTTGTACTAACTTTGTACTAAAATTAGTATAAATTAGTACAAAGTTGAGTCACTTATTTTAGGACGGAGGGAGTATGTTCTTTACATCATCTATTCCAGGCAACTTGTGCAGCAGCCGTACAGATTTGGACATATTGATCTTAGACATATTGATTTGTACAGCCTTCACTTTCAGTTAAAGTGACCCAAAAATAATAATCTGTACAGATTTGGACATATTGATCTGTACATAATATCTAAAATGTTTAGTTTCAGTCCAAAAATAAATAAACTGCACAGATTTGGACATATTGTGACCTCTGGCAGCGTAGATTGAAATTCGCTGATGTGGTAATATCTAATTACTAATTAACATGCATATCTACAGATCATGCCATGTACCAAAAACAAACTTTGACTCAATTAGTAATGACGCGTTTGGTTGCATGCATTAGGCCCAACCAGGCCCGCGCGGGATGTTTTTGGGTTGTTTGGTTACCTGGCTCGAATGGAAAAGTTGGCCCGCACGGAACTTAAAGCAGGCATGGGCCTGGCTCTGGAGGAACGGCCAAATCGGCCGTCTTTTGCGAGCCACGCGTGGCGAGCGCCTTCACGCGTGGGGAAGCGCGGGAGACGACACGACGGCTCATAACTCCCCACGCCCCCTCCCGTCACCTCCCTCGCCAGTTCACACCCACTCCCTCTCTCTCACCTCTCACCGCCCGTTCGGTTTCTCCGATGGCAACGCCGCCATCTCGCAAGGCCCCGGCTACTCCGGTCATCGCCGGCAGCAATCCCATCCAAGAGAGGTGGGTCGCCGGCCTCTCCTCCGCCAGAGTAGATCTACCGGCGGCACTGCGAGCCCCCTTCCCTTTCTGCACCATGCCGCCGCCCCGGGCCAATGCAGCGCCGGCGCCGGTCGCTCTGGCTCCGCCACCGGAGCTGGTGGTCTACTCCTTCGGCGGAAACCTGGCGGGGATCCAATACCCGCCGGCGCCGTCCTTTGCCGGCCCCTCTTATGGGGGTGTTTTTACCCCCATACGAGGGTTTTCTCCTCTACGTCCGGTGCAAGGGGAGGGGAGCTCCAGGAAGTCGGCGTCATCTTCGAGCCGGCGCAGCACGAGGTCCATGGCCGCGGCCCTCGGAATGGTCGGGTCCTCTTCATCGGCGGCGCCAACACCCCTCTTCCCGCCGGGTTTTTCTCCACGGCCGGCGTACGCTACGCTGGCAACCCCCACTGTAAGCTCAAATCTCCCTTTGCTTCATAGGGTAGTTCTAGTTGTGTTTTAGGACAGTAGATTCAACTGGATTCGATCGGATTTGACTGGATTCGACCGGATTCGATAAGAATCCACTGTTTTGGGGATGAACCAGAGTGCACGTGTACTTTGTTCATCCCACATGGCTAGTTTGTTCATAATGCAGTGTTACTTTGCATCGTTTTAGTGGCACATTGTTACTTTCTACTGCCACATTGTTAGTCTTAGTGCCACATTGTAAGTTTCTACTGCCACATTGTTACTTTGTAGTGCCACATTGTTAGTTCTTACTGCCACATTGTTAGTCTTAGTGCTGTTACTAGTGTTGTTAGTTCTTAGTGCTACTCTTGCTCCCGTTTTTGCTGTTGTTGTTAGTTCTTAGTGCTCCTCTTGCTCTTGTTGCTAGGGTACGTGAGTGCATGTGGCATGCAAGTAGGACATAACTGAATGCCAAAAATAGTAGGTGCAAGTAGGACATACATGATCAGAGTAGGACATGTGAGTGTTGGCTTGATCTGATCATTGCTAGCTCTGATAAGGGTAGCTTTAATCATTGTTAGCACTGATCATTGTTAGCTTTTGATCAGTGCTATCATTGATCATTGCCTTATGACATGCAGATGTTAGTAGTGATCATGTGTTAGTACTGATCATTGTAAGATGTGCTAAC
Source organism: Elymus sibiricus (assembly GCA_039707655.1). Classification (NCBI taxonomy): domain Eukaryota; kingdom Viridiplantae; phylum Streptophyta; class Magnoliopsida; order Poales; family Poaceae; genus Elymus; species Elymus sibiricus. The sequence goes on along the minus strand of CM077666.1, from coordinate 126,317,732 downwards.
TGATGTCCATCTTGCTGACAAGATCATGAAGACGGAGTGGGACAGAGCCGGCGGTGGTGCGCAGGTCGTCGTCGGCGCAGAGGGGGCGGAGGACCTCATCCCCACGAACCGGTGGCTGAAGACGGTGGTGCTCCCTGGCAGGGTGGACTACATGAGGATGCCGCCGGGTGCTGGCAGGAGGCCGAGGACCGGCCACGAGGAGGGTGCACGGGAACCTATCAGGTTCTACGTGCAGATCAGGGACCAGGAGGACATCGCCATGCTCATCATCCCGCCTAAATTCAGGTCGGTGATGAAGTAATGGCTGGTCAACGGCCCTCCTTGCGTCGTCAGCCTCTCCCCCAACAAGTGGTGCGAGTTCTGGGTCCAGGTGCAGTACTTCAAGGGGCACATGGTGCTGGGGCGCGACTGGGAGTACTTCTGCTACCGGCACAAGATCGTCGCCGGCGACCTTGTAGTCTTCAGGCTCTCCGGCCTGGGGCTGAAGGTGCAGATCTTCAACGCCAACAGCTCCAACATCTGCAGGGTCCGGTGCTCCAAGCACAGCTGCGTCGGCGACATCGCTCATGCTATATAGCTTGTTCCTCCTAGTCTGAACTTAAGTAGTGTAGGTTTGAACTGAAGCCCGATCGACCCTTTTGCTGTGAACTTGTTCATATTTTGCCCAGGGACCAGCACCCTGGGGTCCAGCAGGGGCATGGGATGCCCTGCTGTTTTAAAACGTATGCCTAGTAGTACTAGTTGTTGGGGAACGTAGTAATAATTCAAAAAAATTCTATGTGTCACCAAGATCAATCTAGGAGATGCTAGCAACGAGAGAGAGGGAGTGCATCTTCATACCCTTGAAGATCGCTAAGCGGAAGCGTTACAAAGAACGCGGTTGATGGAGTCGTACTCGCGGCGATTCAAATCGCGGAAGATCCGATCCAAGCGCCGAACGGACGGCGCCTCCGCGTGCAACACACGTACAGCCCGGGGACGTCTCCTCCTTCTTGATCCAGCAAGGGGGGAAGGAGAAGTTGAGGGAGAGCTCCGGCAGCACGACGACGTGGTGGCGGTGGAGCTCATGGTTCTCCGGCACAGCTTCGCTAAGCGCTACGGAGGAGGAGGAGGTGTAGGAAGGGGGAAGGGCTGAGCCAAGGGAAGGGTGTACGACTGCCCTCCCACCCCCCACTATTTATAGGGGGAAGGGGAGAGGGGGCCGGCCCCCCTAGATCCATCTAGAGGGGGGGCGGCGGCCCCCTAGGGTTTCCAACCCTAGGCGCCTTGGGCCCTTGGGGGGCGGCGGCCCCCCGGGGGGGCGGCGGCCCCCTAGGGTTTCTAACCCTAGGCGCCTTGGGCCTGTTGGGGAACGTTGCATGGGAAACAAAAAATTTCCTACGCACACACAAGATCTATCCATGGTGATGAGCATCTACGAGAGGGAGAGTGAATCTACATACCCTTGTAGATCGCTAAGCGGAAGCGTTAAGAAACGCGGTTGATGTAGTCGAACGTCTCCGCGATCCAAATCGCAAGTCGTCCCTCGATCCGATCACGAACTAGTGCCGAACGGACGGCACCTCTGCGTTCAACACACGTACGGCTTGATGACGCCTTCACCTCCTCGATCCAGCGAGCGATGGTGAAGTAGTAGATGAGTTCCGGCAGCACGACGGCGTGGTGATGGTGGTGAGGAACAATCTCTGCAGGGCTTCGCCAAGCACTACGGAGATTATGATGGGAGAACTAGAGGGTTAGGGTTGCCGACACACGGCTTGGGAAATCTTGATGTGTCCCGTGTGCTAGCCCTGCTCCTCTATTTATATGTTGAGCCTTGGGGTCTAAACTTGGAGTAAAAGCCTCCTCCAGGTCAGTTTTGCCCGCACAAGGTCGGTTTGGCCCGTAGGGAAAGAGTCCAACTCGGATCCCTGTAGTACCGCTCACGAGCGGTAGTACCGCTTGAGCGGTAGTACCGCTTCATACAAGCGGTAGTACCGCTTACGCGGTAGTACTGCCTTACCAGCGGTAGTACCGCTTAAGGCGGCAGCAAAACTTCCTTTTGCACTTTCCAATACCTCGTGGGCTTTACCCCTTTGGCCCATATAAAGTGTTGCTGCACCCGAACACTTCGGTAAACACCCAGAACCCCTTCCGGTGAATTCCGGAACCCTTCCGGAGATCAAAACACTATTATCACATATATCAATCTTTACCTCCGGACTATTCCGGAGACCCTCGTCATGTCCGGGATCTTATCCGGGACTCCGAACAACCTTCGGTCACCAACACAATAACTCAACTATACTAATCGTCACCAAACGTTAAGTGTGTAGACCCTGCGGGTTCGAGAACTATGTAGACATGATCGAGACACTTCTACGATCAATAACCAATAGCGGGACCTGGATGCCCATATTGGCTCCTACATATTCTACGAAGATCTTTATCGGTCGAACCTCTATGTCAAGGATTCAGTTAATCCCGTATGTTGTTCCCTTTGTTCTTCGGTATGTTACTTGCCCGAGATTCGATCGTCGGTATCTCTATACCTAGTTCAATCTCGTTACCGGCAAGTCTCTTTACTCGTTCCGTAATACAAGATCTCGTGGCTAACACTTTAGTCACATTGCTTGCAAGGCTCATTGTGATGTTGTATTACCGAGTGGGCCCTGAGATACCTCTCCGTCATACGGAGTAACAAATCCCAGTCTTGATCCATGCCAACCCAACAGACACCCTCGGAGATACCTGTAGAGCATCTTTATAGTCACCCAGTTACGTTGCGACGTTTGATACACACAAGGTATTCCTCCGGTGTCAGTGAGTTGCATGATCTCATGGTCATAGGAACAGATACTTGACATGCAGAAAACAATAGCAATAAACTGACATGATCATATGCTACGTTTATAGTTTGGGTCTTGTCCATCACATCATTCTCCTAATGATGTGATCCCGTTATCAAATGACATCTCATGTCCATGGCCAGGAAACCTTCACCATCTTTTGATCAACGAGCTAGTCAACTAGAGGCTTTCTAGGGACACAGTGTTGTCTATGTACCCACACATGTATTTGAGTTTCCAATCAATACAATTATAGCATGGATAATAAACGATTATCATGAACAAGGAAATATAATAATAACCAATTTATTATTGCCTCTAGGGCATATTTCCAACAGTCTCCCACTTGCACTAGAGTCAATAATCTAGTTCACATAACTATGTGATTTACATTGTAATGAATCGAACACCCATACAGTTCTGGTGTTGTTCATGTTTAGCCCTTGGAAGAGGTTTAGTCATCGGATCTGCAACATTCAGATCCGTGTGTACTTTGCAAATATTTATGTCGTCCTCCTTGATGTAATCGCGGATGGAATTGAAACGTCGCTTTATGTGTCTGGTCCTCTTGTGAAATCTTGGTTCCTTGGCTAGAGCAATGGCACCAGTATTATCACAAAACAGAGTCATTGGGTTAAGCGCACTAGGCACTACTCCAAGATCTGTCATGAACTCCTTCATCCAGACACCTTCCTTCGCCGCCTCCGAGGCAGCGATGTACTCCGCTTCGCATGTAGAATCAGCTACCACGCTTTGCTTGGAACTGCACCAGCTAACCGCACCCCCATTAAGAATAAATACGTATCCAGTTTGTGACTTAGAGTCATCCGGATCAGTGTCAAAGCTTGCATCGACGTAACCCTTTACGACGAGCTCTTGATCACCTCCATAAACGAGAAACATGTCCTTAGTCCTTTTCAGGTACTTCAGGATATTCTTGACCGCCGTCCAGTGTTCCATTCCTGGATCACTTTGAAACCTTCCGACCATACTTATGGCAAGGCTGACATCGGGTCTTGTGCACAACATTGCATACATGATAGAGCCTATGGCTGAAGCATAGGGGATGACACTCATCTTTTCTCTATCTTCTGCAGTCACTGGGCATTGAGTCTTACTCAACTTCACACCTTGCAAAACAGGCAAGAACCCCTTCTTGGACTGATCCATTTTGAACTTCTTCAAAACTTTGTCAAGGTATGTGCTTTGTGAAAGTCCTATTAAGCGTCTCGATCTATCTCTATAGATCTTGATGCCTAATATGAAAGCAGCTTCTCCTAGGTCCTTCATTGAAAAACTCTTGTTCAAATATTCCTTCACGCTTTCCAACATTTCTATATTGTTTCCAATCAGTAATATGTCATCCACATATAATATTAGAAACGCTATAGAGCTCCCACTCACTTTCTTGTAAATACAAGCTTCTCCGTAAACTTGTATAAACTCGAACGCTTTGATCACCTCATCAAAGCGAAGATTCCAACTCCGAGATGCTTGCACCAGTCCATAAATGGATCGCTGGAGTTTGCAAACTTTGTCAGCATTCTCTGGATCGACAAAACCTTCTGGTTGCATCATATACAACTCTTCCTTAAGGAAACCGTTAAGGAACGCTGTTTTGACATCCATCTGCCAAATTTCATAATCGAAAAAGGCAGCTATTGCTAACATGATTCTGACGGACTTAAGCATCGCTACGGGTGAGAAGGTCTCATCGTAGTCAACTCCTTGAACTTGTGAAAAACCTTTTGCCACAAGTCGAGCTTTATAGACGGTGACATTACCGTCTGCGTCCGTCTTCCTCTTAAAGATCCATTTGTTCTGAATGGCCTTATGCCCTTCAGGTAATACTTCCAAAGTCCATACTTTGTTTTCATACATGGATCCCATCTCGGATTTCATGGCCTCTAACCACTTCTCGGAATCCGGGCCCATCATCGCTTCTCCATAGCTCGTAGGTTCATCGTTGTCCAACAACATGACCTCTAAGACAGGGTTGCCGTACCACTCAGGAGCAGTACGCGTCCTTGTCGACCTACGAGGTTCGATAGCAACTTGATCCAAAGCTTCATGATCATCATCATTAACTTCCTCTTCAGCTGATGTAGGCTCTACAGAAACATCTTTCTGTGCTGCGCTACTCTCAGGTTGAAGTAAAGGTTCAACAACCTCATCAAGTTCTATCTTCCTCCCACTCAATTCTTTCGAGAGAAACTCTTTCTCAAGAAACGTTCCGTTTTTAGCGACAAACACTTTGCCTTCGGATTTGAGGTAGAAGGTATACCCAACTGTCTCTTTTGGGTATCCTATGAAGACGCATTTCTCCGCTTTGGGTTCCAGCTTTTCAGGCTGAAGCTTTTTGACATAAGCATCACATCCCCAAACTTTAAGAAACGACAGCTTTGGCTTCTTGCCAAACCAAAGTTCATATGGCGTCGTCTCAACGGATTTCGATGGTGCCCTATTTAAAGTGAATGCAGCTGTCTCTAATGCATAACCCCAAAACGATAGTGGCAAATCGGCAAGAGACATCATAGATCGCACCATATCCAATAAGGTTCAATTACGACGTTCGGACACACCATTACGCTGTGGTGTTCCAGGCGGTGTCAGTTGTGAAACAATTCCACATTGTCTTAAGTGACTGCCAAACTCATAACTCAGATATTCTCCTCCTCGATCAGATCGTAGGAATTTAATCTTCTTGTTACGATGATTCTCAACTTCACTCTGAAATTGTTTGAACTTTTCAAATGTTTCAGACTTGTGTTTCATTAAGTAAATATACCCATATCTACTTAAGTCATCAGTGAAGGTGAGAAAGTAACGATAACCACCGCGCGCCTCAATGCTCATCGGACCGCACACATCAGTATGTATGATTTCCAATAAGTCACTTGCCCGTTCCATTGTTCCAGAGAACGGCGTTTTAGTCATCTTGCCCATGAGGCATGGCTCACATGTGTCAAGTGATTCAAAATCAAGTGACTCCAAAAGTCCATCAGCATGGAGCTTCCTCATGCGTTTTACGCCAATATGACCTAAACGGCAGTGCCACAAGAAAGTGGTATTATCATTATCAATTCTACATCTTTTGGCATCAATGTTATAAACATGTGTATCATTACTATCGAGATCCAATAAGAATAAACCCCTCACATCGGGTGCATGGCCATAAAAGATATTACTCATATAAATAGAACAACCATTATTCTCTGATTTAAATGAGTAACCGTCTCGCAATAAACAAGATCCAGATATAATGTTCATGCTTAACGCAGGCACTAAATAACAATTATTCAGGTTCATCACTAATCCCGATGGTAATCAAAGAGCGAGCGTGCCGACGGCGATCACATCAACCTTGGAACCATTTCCCACGCGCATCGTCACTTCGTCCTTTGCCAGCCTCCGTCTATTCCGCAGTTCCTGTTTTGAGTTGCAAATATGAGCAACCGCACCGGTATCAAATACCCAGGCACTACAACGAGAGTTGGTAAGGTACACATCAATAACATGTATATCATATATACCTTGTTTGTTGTTGGCCGCCTTCTTGTCAGTCAAATACTTGGGGCAGTTCCGCTTCCAGTGTCCAGTTCCCTTGCAATGAAAGCACACAGTTTCTGGTTTGGGTCCAGCCTTGGGTTTCTTCACGAGAGGAGCAACTGCTTTGCCACTCTTCTTGGAGTTACCCTTCTTACCCTTGCCATTTTTCTTGAAACTAGTGGTTTTAGTGACCATCAACACTTGATGCTCCTTCTGAATTTCAGACTCAGCGGCTTTCAGCATCGCAAACAGCTCGGCGACTGACTTGTTCATCCCGTGCATGTTATAGTTCAACACGAAGCTCTTGTAGCTAGGTGGCAATGATTGAAGAACTCTGTCAGTGATAGCCTCTGGCGGAAGGGGCATCCCCAATTCAGCCAGACGGGTGGAGTACCCAGACATTCTGAGTACGTGATCACTGATAGACCCGTTCTCCTCCATCTTGCAAGCATAGAACTTATCGGAGATCTCATATCTCTCGATCCGGGCATTCTTCTGAAAGATAAACTTCAACTCCTGGAACATCTCATATGCTCCATGACGTTCAAAACGTCTTTGAAGTCCCGGTTCTAAGCCATACAATATTGCACATTGAACTATTGAGTAATTTTCAGAACGAGCCTGCCAGGCGTTCACAACGTCTAGAGACTCAACTGGAGCGGGTGGATCACCAAGCGGTGCATCAAGGACATAAGCCTTCTGGGAAGCCGTAAGGATAATCCTTAGATTACGGGCCCAGTCCACAAAGTTACTTCCATCATCTTTCAATTTAGCTTTTTCTAGGAACGCATTAAAATTCAGGGGTGCTACTGCGCAAGCCATGATCTACAACATAAATATAGCAAAGACAACTTAGACTATTGTTCAAGATAATGAGTTTAGTTAATCATATTACTTAAAACTCCCACTCAGATTGACATCCCTCCGGTCATTCGAGTGTAACATGATCCAAATCCACCAACTCAAGTCCGATCATCACGTGAGTTGAGGTGGTTTCAATGGTGAACATCTTCATGTTGATCATATCTACTATATGACTCATGTTCGACCTTTCGGTCTCTTGTGTTCCGAGGCCATGTCTGTACATGCTAGGCTCGTCAAGTTTAACCCGAGTGTTCCACATGTGCAACACTAGCTTGCACCCGTTGTATGTGAACGTAGAGTCTATCACACCCGATCATCACGTGATGTCTCGAAACGACGAACTTTCGCAACGGTGCACACTCGGGGAGAACACAATTTTATCTTGAAATTTAAGTGAGGGATCACCTTATAATGCTACCGTCGTCCTAAGCAAAATAAGATGCATAAAAGGATTAACATCACATGCAAATCATAAGTGACATGATATGGCCATGAACTTGTGCTTTTGATCTCCATCTCCAAAGCACCGGCATGATCTCCATCGTCACCGGCATGACACCATGATCTCCATCATCTTGATCTCCATCAACGTGTCGCCATGAGGTTGTCGCGCCGACTGTTGCTTCCACGACTATTGTAACTCATAGCGATAAAGTAAAGCAAAACGGCGAAAATAATTAAAGACAACTCTATGGCTCCTGCCAGTTGCCGTACTCATCGACATGCAAGTCGTGATATTCTATACAACACATGATCATCTCATACATCACATATATCTCATCATGTAATTGGCCATATCACATCACAACATACCCTGCAAAAACAAGTTAGACGTCCTCTAATTGTTGTTGCAAATTTTACGTGGCTGCTACGGGTTTGCAAGAACCGTTCTTACCTACGCAAAACCACAACGTGGTGTAGTGATTGCTTTTTGATCTTATAAAAGAACCCTCTTCATTGAAATTGATTCAACTAAAGTGAGATAGACAGACACCCGCTAGCCATCTTTATGCAACGAAGTTACATGTCAGTTGAAGGAACCGGTCTCTCGTAAGCGTACGAGTAATGTTGGTCCGGGCCGCTTCATCTCACAATACCGCCGAATCAAGTATCAACTAGTAACGGCAAGCAATATGTATACACCCACGCCCACAACTCGTTTGTGTTCTACTCGAGATCTCATCTACGCATAGACCTAGCTCAGATGCCACTGTTGGGGAACGTTGCATGGGAAACAAAAATTTTCCTACGCACACACAAGATCTATCCATGGTGATGAGCATCTACGAGAGGGAGAGTGAATCTACATACCCTTGTAGATCGCTAAGCGGAAGCGTTAAGAAACGCGGTTGATGTAGTCGAACGTCTCCGCGATCCAAATCGCAAGTCGTCCCTCGATCCGATCACGAACTAGTGCCGAACGGACGGCACCTCCGCGTTCAACACACGTACGGCTTGATGACGCCTTCACCTCCTCGATCCAGCGAGCGATGGTGAAGTAGTAGATGAGTTCCGGCAGCACGACGGCGTGGTGATGGTGGTGAGGAACAATCTCTGCAGGGATTCGCCAAGCACTACGGAGATTATGATGGGAGAACTAGAGGGTTAGGGTTGCCGACACACGGCTTGGGAAATCTTGATGTGTCCCGTGTGCTAGCCCTGCCCCTCTATTTATATGTTGAGCCTTGGGGTCTAAACTTGGAGTAAAAGCCTCCTCCAGGTCGGTTTTGCCCGCACAAGGTCGGTTTGGCCCGTAGGGAAAGAGTCCAACTCGGATCCCTGCAGTACCGCGCACAAGCGGTAGTACCGCTCACGAGCGGTAGTACCGCTTGAGCGGTAGTACCGCTTCATACAAGCGGTAGTACCGCTTACGCGGTAGTACTGCCTTACCAGCGGTAGTACCGCTTAAGGCAGCAGCAAAACTTCCTTTTGCACTTTCCAATACCTCGTGGGCTTTACCCCTTTGGCCATATAAAGTGTTGCTGCACCCGAACACTTCGGTAAACACCCGGAACCCCTTCCGGTGAATTCCGGAACCCTTCTGGAGATCAAAACACTATTATCACATATATCAATCTTTACCTCCGGACTATTCCGGAGACCCTCGTCATGTCCGGGATCTTATCCGGGACTCCGAACAACCTTCGGTCACCAACACAATAACTCAACTATACTAATCGTCACCAAACGTTAAGTGTGTAGACCCTGCGGGTTCGAGAACTATGTAGACATGACCGAGACACTTCTACGATCAATAACCAATAGCGGGACCTGGATGCCCATATTGGCTCCTACATATTCTATGAAGATCTTTATCGGTCGAACCTCTATGTCAAGGATTCAGTTAATCCCGTATGCTGTTCCCTTTGTTCTTCGGTATGTTACTTGCCCGAGATTCGATCGTCGGTATCTCTATACCTAGTTCAATCTCGTTACCGGCAAGTCTCTTTACTCGTTCCGTAATACAAGATCTCGTGGCTAACACTTTAGTCACATTGCTTGCAAGGCTCATTGTGATGTTGTATTACCGAGTGGGCCCTGAGATACCTCTCCGTCATACGGAGTAACAAATCCCAGTCTTGATCCATGCCAACCCAACAGACACCCTCAGAGATACCTGTAGAGCATCTTTATAGTCACCCAGTTACGTTGCGACGTTTGATACACACAAGGTATTCCTCCGGTGTCAGTGAGTTGCATGATCTCATGGTCATAGGAACAGATACTTGACATGCAGAAAACAATAGCAATAAACTGACACGATCATATGCTACGTTTATAGTTTGGGTCTTGTCCATCACATCATTCTCCTAATGATGTGATCCCATTATCAAATGACATCTCATGTCCATGGCCAGGAAACCTTCACCATCTTTTGATCAACGAGCTAGTCAACTAGAGGCTTTCTAGGGACACAGTGTTGTCTATGTACCCACACATGTATTTGAGTTTCCAATCAATACAATTATAGCATGGATAATAAACGATTATCATGAACAAGGAAATATAATAATAACCAATTTATTATTGCCTCTAGGGCATATTTCCAACAGGGCCCTTGGGGGGCGGCGGCCCCCCTAGGGTTTCCAACCCTAGGCGCCTTGGGCCCTTGGGGGCGGCGGCCCCCCTAGGGTTTCCAACCCTAGGCGCCTTGGGCCTTTGGGGGGGCGCACCATCCCACTAAGGGGCTGGTTCCCTCCCAACTACAGCCCATTAGGTCCTCCGGGGCAGGTGGACCCTCCCGGTGGACCCCCGGAACCCCTTCGGTGGTCCCGGTACAATACCGATAAACCCCGAAACCTTTCCGGTGACTGAAATTGGACTTCCCATATATAAATCTTCACCTACGGACCATTCCGGAACTCCTCGTGACGTCCGGGATCTCATCCGAGACTCCGAACAACTTTCGGTAACCACATACAATTCCCATTACAACTCTAGCGTCACCGAACCTTAAGTGTGTAGACCCTACGGGTTCGGGAACCATGCAGTCATGACCGAGACACCTCTCCGGCCAATAACCAATAGCGGGATCTGGATACCCATATTGGCTCCCACATGTTCCACGATGATCTCATCGGATGAACCACGATGTCGGGGATTCAATTAATCCCGTATACAATTCCCTTTGTCCATCGGTATGTTACTTGCCCGAGATTCGATCGTCGGTATCCCTATACCTTGTTCAATCTCGTTACCGGCAAGTCTCTTTACTCGTTCCGTAACACATGATCCCGTGACTAACTCCTTAGTCACATTGAGCTCATTATGATGATGTATTACCGAGTGGGCCCAGAGATACCTCTCCGTCACACGGAATGACAAATCCCAGTCTCGATTCGTGCCAACCCAACAAACACTTTCGGAGACACCTGTAGTGCACCTTTATAGTCACCCAGTTACGTTGTGACGTTTGATACACCCAAAGCATTCCTACGGTATCCGGGAGTTGCACAATCTCATGGTCTAAGGAAATGATACTTGACATTAGAAAAGCTGTAGCAGACGAACTACACGATCTTGTGCTATGCTTAGGATTGGGTCTTGTCCATCACATCATTCTCCTAATGATGTGATCCCGTTATCAACGACATCCAATGTCCATGGCCAGGAAACCATGACCATCTATTGATCAACGAGCTAGTCATCTAGAGGCTCACTAGGGACATGGTGTGGTTTATGTATTCACACATGTATTACGGTTTCCGGCTAATACAATTATAGCATGAACAATAGACAATTATCATGAACAAGGAAATATAATAATAACCATTTTATTATTGCCTCTAGGGCATATTTCCAACACTAGCTTTGTCCTTGGTTTGTTCTTGCTTTGTTCTTCCTTTGATCTTGCTGCTGATGATCTGTGTGTGTTGTGTGCTCACAAATGGGTGGTAAGTCCACCTCATTTGAAAGGGGTGAGCAGATCAAGTGCTTGCACACAATCAAATAGCTGTGTTTTGCATCTGCTCACACCCGAAGCACAAACACATGCAACCAAACAACATGCACCCAGCTGGGCCTTGATGCAATGCAGGCAACCAATCAACATACATATGTTAGTTTTTAGCTTGCATATGCTCAGCCAGTCCCAACTGGGTCAAGCATGCAAAAGGGCAAAAACAGTGCAGGTAACTGATGTCTACTACACAACTTATTCTTGTAGACTCGTGTTGGGCCTCCAAGCGCAGACTTTTGTAGGACAGTAGAAATTTTCCCTCAAGTTGATGACCTAAGGTTTATCAATCCGTGGGAGACGTAGGTTGAAGATGGTATCTCTCAAACAACCCTGCAACCAAATACAAGAAATCTCTTGTGTCCCCAACACACCCAATACAATGGTAAATTGCATAGGTGCACTAGTTCGGCAAAGAGATGGTGATAAAAGTGTAGTATGGATAGTAGATATAGGTTTTTGTAATCTGAAAATATAAAAACAGCAAGGTAGCAAGTAACAAAAGTGAGCACAAACGGTATTGCAATGCTTAGAAACAAGGCCTAGGGTTCATACTTTCACTAGTGCAATCTTTCAACAATGCTAACATAATTGGATCATATAATTATCCCTCAACGTGCGATAAAGAATCACTCCCAAGTTCCTATTAGCGGAGAACATAAGGTAGAAATTGTTTGTAGGGTACGAAACCACCTCAAAGTTATCCTTTCCGATCGATCTATTGAGCTATTCCTATAAGTGTCACAAACAGCCCTAGAGTTCGTACTAAAATAACACCATATGATACACATCAACCAACTCTAATGTCACCTAGATACTCCAATGTCACCACAAGTATCCGTGAGTTGATTATACGATATGCATCAAACAACTTCATAATCATAATATTCAATCCACACAAAGAACTCCAAGGAGCACCCCAAAGTTTCTATCGGAGAAAAGATAATGAAAACGTGCATCAACTCCTATGCATAGATTACCCCAATGTCACCGCGGGAATCCGCGAGTTGAGTGCCAAAACATATATCAAGTGAATCAATATAATACCCCATTGTCACCACGGGTATTCATATGCAAGACATACATCAAGTGTTCTCAAATCTGAAATATTCAATCCGACAATGACGAAACCTCAAAGGGAAAAGATTCGATTCATCACAACAAGGATAGAGAGGGAAGAAACACCATATGATCGAACTATATTAACAAAGCTCGCGATACATCAAGATCATGCCAAATCAAGAACACGAGAGAGAGAGAGATCAAACACATAGCTAATGGTACAAACCCTCAGCCCCGAGGGTGAACTACTCCCTCCTCGTCATGGAGACCGCCGGGATGATGAAGATGGACTCTGGTGATGCTTTCCCCCCTCTGGCAGGGTGCCGGAAAAGGGCTGTAGATGGTATTTCGAAGGTACAGAGGCTTGCGGCGGCGTAAAAACTCATCTAGGTTAACTTTTGGGGGTTTATGAATATATATGATTTTTTGGCGTTGGAATCACGCGAAGAAGGGCCACAGGGAGCCCACGAGGCACCAGGGCGCGCCTGGGGGGGTGGCGCACCCTGGTGGCTCGTGGGACCCCTGTGGGTCTTCTGGCCACCTCCCGAAGCTTGTAGTGTCTCTTATGTTCCAGAAAAAATCGTCAAAAAGTTTCGCTGCATTTGGACTTCATTTGATATGGATTTTCTGGAAAACCAAAAACAAGCAGAAAACAACAACTGGCACTGGGTACTAGGTCAGTATGTAAGTCCATGAAAATGATATAAAATCCATATAAAAGTGCACCAAAATCATACAAAACTATAATAAACATGGCATGAATACTTCATAAATTATAGATACGTTGGAGACGTATCAGTAACCAAACGCGTTCTAACTAACAAAAATTAGCTAACTCTGTAAATCTCTGCTCCAACTGCTGCTGTAAACTACTCCCACGTGCAGGAACAACACATGTTGCGCACCCACGTACAGGAACACCACACATACAAGAGAGGGATTGAGGAAAAAAAGATTACCCTGAGCCCTTGCTGTTTGGTGTGGCCATCACCTCCTCGTCGTGGTCTGCGCTTGGCTCCCAGCACACCCGTGTCGTCGTGCTCCAGGTCCTGCGCGCGGCGGCGCTCTTGTACGTCGTGCCGCCCCGCATCGCAGCTCAGCCTTGCGCCGGCGCGCCGCCGGCGCCGGCCCTCCATCCGACCCATGCGTGTGTGGAGAAGCCGAGATGGAGGGGTCGAGGGGACATGGAGTTGGGGCGTTGGGCTGCCATTGTCCAGTGGTGGCGTTGGCTGCTAAAGTGCTGCACCATATGTAGAGGTAAGGCTGGCGGCGCCGGCGGCTGTACCTAACACGTCTCTGTCGTATCTACTTTCAAACACTTTTGCTCTTGTTTTGGACTCTAATTTGCATGATTTGAATGAAACTAACCCGGACTGACGCTGTTTTCAGCAGAATTGCCATGGTGTTGTTTTTGTGCAGAAATCAAAGTTCTCTGATTTGGACGAAACTTTGTGGAGAATTTTTATGGAATATATAAAAATTATTGGCGCAAGAATCAACCGAAGGGGGGCCACCTGCTGCCCACAAGGAAGTAGGGCGCGACCCCCCCTAGGGCGCGCCGTAGTGCCTTGTGGGGCCCACAGGCGGCCGTCTGACCAAATTCCAACGCTATAAATTCTCTTTCCCTGAGAAAAAATAAGAGAAGAAGTTTCATCACATTTTACGATACGGAGCCGCCGCCACCTCCTGTTCTTCATCGGGAGGGCTGATCTGGAGTCCGTTCGGGGCTCCGGAGAGGGGGATCCGACGCCGTCGTCATCATCAACCATCCTTCATCACCAATTTCATGATGCTCACCACCGAGGTGAGTAATTCCTTCGTGGCTTGTTGGACGGTGATGTGTTGGATGAGATCTATCATGTAATCGAGTCAATTTGTTAGGGCTTTGATCCCTAGTATCCACTATGTTCTGAGATTGATGTTGCTATGACTTTGCTATGCTTAATGCTTGTCACTAGGGCCCGAGTGCCATGATTTCAGATCTGAACCCTTCATGTTTCCATGAATATATTTGTTTTCTTGATCCTATCTTGCAAGTTATATGCACCTATTACGTGTCATGATCCGCATACCCCAAGGTGACAATAATTGGGATTCTTTCAGGTGATTGCCGTAGTTTGAGGAGTTCATGTATTCACTAAGTGCTAATGCTTTGTTCCAGTTCTCTATTAAAAGGAGGCCTTAATATCCCTTAGTTTCCATAAGGACCCCGCTGCCACGGGAGGGTAGGACAAAAGATGTCATGCAAGTTCTTATTATAAGCACGTATGACTATATACGGAATACATGCCTACATTATATTGATGAATTGGAGCTATTGTGTATCGCCCTAGGTTGTGACTGTTATATGATGAATATCATCCAACATAATTATCATCACCGATCCAATGCCTACGAGTTTTTCACATATTGTTCTTTGCTAAGTTACTGCTGTTGCTACTACTGTCACAATTGTTACAAAACTATTGCTGCTACCGTTATTGTTACTGTTACTATTATTGCTACTGCTATCAAACTACCATACTACTGTGCTACTGATCACTTGCTGCAGATATTTAGTCTCCAGGTGTGGTTGAATTGACTACTCAACTGCTAATACTTGCAAATATTATTTGGCTCCCCTTGTGTCGAATCAATAAATTTGGGTTGAATACTCTACCCTCGAAAACTGTTGCGATCCCCTATACCTGTGGGTTATCAAGACCTTTTTTTGGCGCCGTTGCCGGGGATGTCTAGCTCTATTTGCCGAGTCACTTGGGATTTATATATGTTGATCACTATGAAGAATCTGAAAGACGCTAAGACCAAGATCGTTCCCTCTAAGGCGAGGGGAGGTAAGGAACTGCCATCTAGCTCTGCACTTGATTCACCTTCTGTTTTGAGTAAGCTTGCAACACCACCACCTGCTATTAATTCTGATATGTCGCAAGTTATTGATGATACTACTTCTGCTATGAATGATACTTATGATGATGCTAGTACTATGCTTGATAATGCTGTGCCACTTGGTGAATTTTTTGATGAACAACTTGCTAAAGCTAAAGAAATTGAGAATGTTGAAAATGTTGAAACTCTTGAGAATTATGACTCACCTATTATGCCTAGCTCTCCTACTAGAGTTGAATCACCTGATGAACATGTCTTTGATAGGGAGACGGCTAGAGCCATTCTTGCTTGTAATGATAGAGATGAAGTTATAAAATTGCTTGCTGAAATGAAAGAAAAATCTATGAGGGAGAGAATGAAATATGATCCTAAGTTTGCTACCTCTCCCATATTCGTTACTGATAAGGATTATGAATTCTCTGTCGATCCTGAGTTAATTACTTTGGTTGAATCTGATCCTTTTCATGGTTATGAAACTAAAACTGTTGTGGCACACCTTACTAAGTTGAATGATATTGCCACCCTATTTTCTCATGAGGAAAAAAAATGCTATTACTATATTCTTAAGTTGTTTCCTTTCTCATGAAAGGGTGATGCTAAGAAATGGTTTAATACTCTTGCTCCTGGTTGTGTGCGTAGTCCCCAGGATATGATATATTACTTCTCTGAAAAATATTTTCCTGCTCATAAGAAACAAGCTGCTTTACAGGAAATATTTAACTTCGTGCAAATTTAAGAAGAGAGTCTCCCTCAAGCTTGGGGGAGGCTTCTCCAATTACTTAATGCTTTGCCTGATCATCCTCTTAAGAAGAATGAAATACTTGATATCTTTTATAATGGACTAACCGATGCTTCTAGGGATTACCTAGATAGTTGTGCTGGTTGTGTTTTCAGGGAACGAACTATTGGGCAGGCTGAAGAATTACTGAATAATATATTGAAGAATGATAATGAGTGGACACTTCCTGAACCACCACCTAAGCCAACTCCGAAGAAGAGAGCTATTCAATTCCTCAGTCCAGAAGATATGCAAGAAGCTAAGAAATCTATGACGGAAAAAGGTATTAAAGCTGAAGATGTGAAGAATTTACCACCTATTGAAGAAATACATGGGCTCGACATCCCGACACAGGTAGTGGAGGTAAATTCTCTCACTAGATTTGATGAAGGTGATATTCCGTATAATAAATCTGCTAGTCAATGCCTGTATGAATTTGATAATTACATCATTAAACAGGAACACTTTAATTTGTAAGTTAGCAATCAACTAAACGGAATGCCATCATGATTGAACGCTTGAGTGATTTGATGTTTAGAACTGCTAATGATGTTAAATGCTTGAGTAAACATGCTTCTATGGTTCAGACTCAGCTAGAACAAATTGCTAAGTCACAAAATGATTTGCTTGATGAGATGAATAATAAAAAGAATGATCATGTTGTTAGAGTTGTTACTAGAGGAGGTAGAATGACTCAGGAACCCTTGTATCTTGAAGGTCATCCTAAAAGAATTGAACAAAATTCTCAAAGAAATAATATTGATGTACCTAGTCCATCTAACAAGAAAAAGAAAAAGAAAATGATAAGACTTCGCATGCTTCTAGTGAACCTGAGGGGGAAAAGCCTCCGGAGAATCCTAATGATGTTTCTATTTCTGATGCTGAGACACAATCTGGTAATGAACATGCACCTAGGGATAATAATAATGAAAAAGAAAATGATGCTGTTCATGTTGATGTTCAACCAGATAATGATGTAGAAATAGAACCTGCTGTTGATCTTGATAACCCACCTCCTAAGAATAAAAGATATGATAAAAGAGACTTTGTTGCTAGAAAACTGATACGTCCATTTTACATCATGTTTTGCTACTGTTATTTATAGTGTTTTTAATCAATATAACACTTTGTGGAGCAATTCTAATGCCTTTTGTCTCTTAATATGCAAGATTTACACAAGGAGGGAGATTGCCGGCAGCTGGAATTCTGGACCTGAAAAAGCTATGTCAGAGATACCTATTCTGCACATCTCCAAATGAGCTGAAATTTTACGGAGATTTATTTTGGAATAAATAAAAAATACTGGAAGCAAGAAGTACCAGAGGGGGCCACCCAGGTGCACACGAGGCACTAGGGCGCGCCACCCCCCAGGCGCGCCCTGGTACCTCGTGGGGCCCCTGGCCAGCCTCTGACCCCCATTTTCTGGTATATAAGTGCATTTGCCCTAGAAAAAATATAGAGAAGACTTTTGGGACGGTGCGCCACCGTCTCGAGGCGGAACTTGGGCAGGAGCACTTTTGCTCTCCGGCGGAGAGATTCTGCCGGGGAAACTTCCCTCCGGGAGGGGGAAATCATCGCCATCGACATCACCAGCGATCCTCTCATCGTGGGAGGACTAATCTTCATCAACATCTTCACCAGCACCATCTCATCTCAAACCCTAGTTCATCTCTTGTATTCAATCTTTGTCTCAAAACCTCAGATTGGTACCTGTGGGTTGCTAGTAGTGTTGATTACACCTTGTAGTTGATGCTAGTTGGTTTATTTGGTGGAAGATTATATGTTCAGATCTATTATGCTATTCAATACCCCTCTGATCTTGGACATGATTATGTTTTGTGAGTAGTTACTTTTGTTCTTGAGGACATGGGAGAAGTCTTGTCATAAGTAATCATGTGAATTTGGTATTCGTTCGATATTTTGATGATATGTATGTTGTTGATTCTCTTAGTGGTGTCGTGTGAACGTCGACTACATGACACTTCACCATCTTTGGGCCTAAGGGAATGCATTGTGGAGTAGTAATTAGATGATGGGTTGCTAGAGTGATAGAAGCTTAAACCCTAGTTTATGCGCTATTCCGTAAGGGGCTGATTTGGATCCATATGTTTAATGCTATGGTTAGAGTTATCTTAATTATTCTTTCGTAGTTGCGGGTGCTTGCGAGAGGGGGTAATCATAAGTGGGAGGTTTGTTCAAGTAAGAACAGCACCCAAGCACCGGTCCACCCACATATCAAATTATCAAAGTAGCGAATGCGAACCAAACAAACACGATGAAAGTGACTAGATGAAATTCCATGTGTCCTCGAGAACGCTTTACTTACTATAAGAGATCGTTCCGGCTTGTCCTTTGCTATAAAAAGGATTGGGCCGCCTTGCTGCACTCTTTGTTACTATTGCTACTTGTCACTTGTTACAAATTATCTTGCTATCAAACTACTCGTTACCGATAATTTCAGTGCTTGCAGAAAATACCTTGCTGAAAACCGCTTGTCATTTCCTTCTGCTCCTCGTTGGGTTCGACACTCTTACTTATCGAAAGGACTACGATTGATCCCCTATACTTGTGGGTCATCAAGACTCTTTTCTGGCGCCGTTGCCGGGGAGTGAAGCGCCTTTGGTGAGTGGAATTTGGTAAGGAAACATTTATATTATGTGCTGAAATTTACTGTCACTTGTCACTATGGAAAGTAATCCTTTGAGGGGTTTGTTCGGGGTATCTTCACCTCGACCGGAAACACAAATAGTTGCTCCTCAACCTACTGCACCTACTGAAAATATTTATTATGAGATTCCTCCGGGTATGATAGAGAAACTGCTAGCTAATCCTTATGCAGGAGATGGAACGGTACATCCTGATATGCACTTGATCTATGTGGATGAAATTTGTGGATTGTTTAAGCTTGCAGGTTTATCCAGAGATGGAGTTAAGAAGAAAGTATTCCCTTTATCTTTGGATGGAAAGGCATTAATGTGGTATAGGCTATGTGATGATACTGATACATGGGACTGGAACTGATTGAAACTAGAATTCCATCAGAAATTTTATCCTATGCATTTGGTTCATCGTGATCAGAATTATATATATAATTTTTGGCCTCGTGAAGGAGAAAGCATCACTCAAGCTTGGGGAGGCTTAAGTACATGATGTACGCATGCCCCAATCATGACCTCTCAAAAGAAATTATCTTACAGAATTTTTATGCTCGGCTTTCTCATGATAATCAAACTACGCTCGATTCTTCTTCGACTGGTTCCTTTATGAAGAAAATTATTGAATTCAGATGGGATCTTCTGAAAAGAATTAAATGCAACTCTGAAGATTGGGAACTCGATAAAGGTAATGAGTCAGGTATAATACTTGAGCTTGATTGTGTTAAATCTTTTATGGCCACCGATGCTTTTCATAAGTTTAGCACTAAATATGGACTTGACTCTGAGATAGTAGCTTCCTTTTGTAAATCATTTGCTACTCATGTTGATCTCCCTAAGGAGAAAGTGGTTTAAATATCATCCCCCTGTTAAAGAAAAGATTGAGGAACCTGTCAGTGTTAAAGAAGAAACAATTGTTTGTCATACTGATCCAGTTGTGCCTACTGCTTATATTGAGAAACCACACTTTCCTGTTAGGATTAAGGAACATGCTAAAGCTTCAACTGTGGTTAACAAAAGTAATATTAGAGCACCTAGACCCTCTGAACAAATTAAAGTTGAACCTGACGTTGCTATGGTTAAAGATCTCTTAGTCGATAATATAGATGGGCATGTTATTTACTTTTGTGATGAGGCTGCTAGAATTGCTAAACCTGTTAGAAATGAATGAGATAAGTTAGACAAGAACAAGCCCGTAGTTGGTATGCCTGTTGTTTCTGTTAAGATTGGAGATCATTGCTATCATGGTTTGTGTGATATGGGTGCTAGTGTGAGTGATATTCCATTTTCTTTATATCAAGAAGTAATGCATGAAATTGCACCTGTTGAGATTGAAGATATTGATGTTACTATTAAGCTTGCGAATAGAGACACTATTACACCACATGGGATTATTAGAGATGTTGAAGTCTTGTGTGGAAAAATCAAATATCCTACTGATGTCTTAGTACTTGGTTCACAACAAGATAATTTTTGTCCCATTATATTTGGTAGACCTTTCTTGAATACCGTTAATGCTGAAATTGATTGTGTTAAAGAAAAGGTTCGAGTTAAGTTTGGTGATATATCTCATGAGTTTAATTTCTCCAAATTTCGTAGACAACCTCATGATAAAGAATTGCCTAGTAAAGATGAAATTATTGGTCCTGCTTCTATTGCCATACCTCCTACTGATCCGTAAGAACAATATTTGCTAGACCATGAAAACGATATGCATATGAATGAAAGAAATGAAATAGATAAGATGTTCTTTGATCAACCACCTATCCTTAAACACAATTTGCCTGTTGAAACTCTTGGAGGCCCTCCTCCACCTAAAGGTGATCCTGTATTTGAATTGAAGCAATTGCCTGATACATTGAAATATGCTTATCTTGATGAAAAAAATATATATCCTGTTATTATTAGTGCTAACCTTTCAGCTCATGAAGAAAAGAGATTAATAAAACTCTAAGGAAGCACCGAGCTGCTATTGGATATACTCTTGATGATCTTAAGGGCATTAGTCCCACTCTATGTCAGCACAAAACTAATATGGAGCCTGATGCTAAACCAGTTGTCGATCACCAACGACGATTAAATCCTAAGATGAAGGAGGTGGTAAGAACCGAAATATTAAAACTTCCGGAAGCAGGTATAATCTATCCCATAGCTGATAGTAGATGGGTAAGTCCCGTTCATTGTGTCCCTAAGAAAGGAGGTATTACCGTTGTTTCTAATGATAAAAATGAACTTATTCCACAAAGAATTGTAACTGGTTATAGGATGGTAATTGATTTTAGAAAATTAAACAAAGCTACTAGAAAAGATCATTACCCCTTACCTTTTATTGATCAAATGTTAGAAAGATTGTCCAAACATACACACTTTTGTTTTCTAGATGGTTATTCTGGTTTTCTCAAATACCTGTATCACAACCCGATCAAGAGAAAACCACCTTTACTTGTCCTTTTGGAACTTATGCTTATAGACGTATGCCTTTTGGTTTATGCAATGCACCTGCTACCTTTCAAAGATGTATGACTGCACCTTCTTTTGATGATTGCTTAAGCAACCTTAATCGAGTTTTGCAGAGATGTGAAGAAACTAATCTTGTCTTGAATTGGGAGAAGTGCCACTTTATGGTGAATGAAGGCATTGTCTTGGGGCATAAAATTTCTGAAAGAGGTATTGAAGTTCATAAAGCTAAGGTTGATGCTATTGAGAAAATGCCATGTCCTAAAGATATTAAAGGTATAAGAAGTTTTCTAGGTCATGCTGGTTTCTATAGGAGATTTATTAAGGACTTCTCTAAAATTTCTAGGCCTCTTACCAATCTTTTGCAAAAAGATGTTCCATTTGTTTTTGATGATGATTGTCTAGAAGCCTTTGAAACACTTAAGAAAGCTTTAACCACTGCACCTATTGTCCAACCACCTGATTGGAACTTACCTTTTGAAATATTGTGTGATGCTAGTGATTATGCTGTTGGTGCTGTTCTAGGATAGAGAGTTGATAAGAAATTAAATGTTATCCATTATGCTAGTAAAACTCTAGACAGTGCCCAAAGAAATTATGCCACTACTGAAAAAGAATTTCTAGCAGTTGTGTTTGCATGTGATAAATTCAGATCTTACATAGTTGATTCTAAAGTAACTGTTCACACCGATCATGCTGCTGTTAAATATCTTATGGAAAAGAAAGATGCTAAACCTAGACTCATTAGGTGGGTTTTATTGCTACAAGAATTTGACTTGCATATTATTGATAGAAAGGGAGCCGAGAATCCCGTAGCAGATAATTTGTCTAGAATGGAAAATGTTCTTGATGACCCACTACCTATTAATGATGATTTTCCTGATGAACAATTAGCTGTCATAAATGCTTCTCGTAATACTCCTTGTTATGCGGACTATGCTAATTATATTATTGCTAAATTTATACCACCTAGTTTCACGTACCAACAAAAGAAAAAGTTCTTCTTTGATTTAAGACATTACTTCTGGGATGACCCACATCTTTATAAAGAAGGAGTAGATAGTATTATTAGACGTTGTATACCTGAGCATGAACAGGAACAAATCCTACGGAAGTGTCATTCCGTGGCTTACGGAGGACACCATGCGGGAGACAGAACTGCACATAAGGTATTACAATCTGGTTTTTATTGGTCTACTCTTTTCAAGGATGCTCGTAAGTTTGTCTTATCTTGTGACGAATGTCAAAGAATTGGTAATGTTGGTAGACGTCAAGAAATGCCTATGAATTATTCACTTGCTATTGAACCATTTGATGTTTGGGAATTTGATTATATGGGACCTTTTCCTAAATCCAATGGGTATACTCATATTTTAGTTGTTGTTGATTACGTTACAAAGTGGGTAGAAGCTATTCCAACTAGTAGTGCTGATCATAACACTTCTATTAAAATGCTTAAAGAAGTTATTTTCTCGAGGTTTGGAGTCCCTAGATATTTAATGACTGATGGTGGTTCACATTTTATTCATGGTGCATTCCGTAAATTGCTTGCTAAATATGATGTCAACCATAGAATTGCATCTCCTTATCACCCTCAAACTAGTGGTCAAGTAGAATTGAGCAATAGAGAAATAAAATTAATTTTGCAAAAAACCGTCAATAGATCTAGAAAGAATTGGACTAAGAAACTTGACGATGCATTATGGGCATATAGAACTGCTTATAAAAATCCAATGGGTATGTCTCCTTATAAAATGGTTTATGGAAAAGCATGTCATTTACCTCTTGAGTTAGAACATAAAGCATATTGGGCAATTAAGGAACTAAATTATGATTTTAAACTTGCCGGTGAAAAGAGGTTATTTGATATTAGCTCATTAGATGAATGGAGAACCCAAGCTTATGAAAATGCCAAATTATTTAAAGAAAAAGTTAAAAGATGGCATGATAGAAGAATTCAAAAACGGGAATTTAAAGTAGGTGAGCAAGTTCTATTATACAATTCTCGTTTGAGATTCTTTGCAGGAAAACTTCTCTCTAAATGGGAAGGACCGTATATCATCGAAGAAGTTTATCGCTCCGGAGCCATCAAAATAAATAACTCCGAAGGCACTAATCCGAGAGTGGTGAATGGGCAAAGAATTAAGCACTATATTTCAGGTACCCCCATTAATGTTGAAACTAATATTATTGAAACAGTTACACCGGAGGAATACATAAGAGAGACCTCCCGGAACACTCCAGAACCCTGAAAAGGAAGAGGTATGTGATACGGTAAGTAAACCGACTCCAAAAATTCCATAAAAATATTTTCTGTCAGTTTTGGAATATTAGAAAAAATACAAAAATAAGAAACAACCGAGGGGACCCACCTGGTGCCCATGAGGAACCAGGGCGCGCCACCCCCCCAGGCGCGCCCTGGTGGCTCGTGGGCCCCACGTGAGCCTTCCCGACTCCGTTTTCTTCTAGATTACTTGTTTTGCAAGATAAAAAATCTGTATATATACTCCCGAACATTTTGACCACCGTATCACAGAAATCTCCTATGTTCTTGTTTTGTGCTATTTTTCTGACAGATCTAGATCGCCATGGCTCCCCAAAAGCTCTGTGCCAAGCATCGCATTGTGCAACCATCGCCAGGCACACGCCCCTACAGCGAAGTCTACCACGAGTTGTCGTCGGGAGAAGAAGACAATGGCAAGGAGGACAAGGTCGAGGAAGTTGCAGGAGCTTAGGCTGCGGGAGAAGGGCAAGCGGTTCCCATGGAGGAGACCGTAGAGAAGGGAGATATACTTCAACCCTTATATGATCATCTCTCCCCATCCGTAATTGAAGCCCTAAGAGTCTTTGAAATAGTTAGTGTTCAGAATACATCTCTCACTCATGAAGTTATTTTGTTGGAAGAGCAAAACATCGCCCTTCGGAGCATCAACCGCAGATTGATGTATCTGCTTGAGCTGAAGGACAAGCTTGCCACTTCATCATCACCACCATCACCGAAGAAGCAAACTTGATCACATGGGTATGGGCACTCCCCTTGGCTTGTGCCAAGCTTGGGGGAGGTGCCCCGGTATCGTATCACCATCACTTTTATTATCTTTACCTATTTTTAGTTTGATCCTTAGTTATTTCGTGATCTAGTTGAATAAAAGTTTAGTATGATCTATTTTTGAGTGTTAGCTTCGTGATCTATCTATCTATATAATCGAGTTGAGAGTTATATAATAAAGAGTAGTTTGAGTTTTTGCTTCTTTACTTTCATGTTCCAATTCTAGCAATGAAAATAATGAAAAAGATCATATGCTAATCTTTTGGAAAGTAATGACATTACACAAAGAAAAGTACAAGTGGTAAAATTTATTGGGAGTTAACAAACATAGCATTAGTCAATGATGCAATTCATGAAAGAATTAATAACGGAAGAGAAGATTCACATGCAAATATACTATCTTGGAACTCTTTTATGATTGTGAGCCCCCATTAAGTATTTTATGCCAAATTGTTGACGTTGGACAAGGAAGACAATGTAATGAATTATGTTTGTTCATATTCACATAGAAGTTATATTGTTATAGATCCCCCAACATGTGGTGCTTGCCCAATATCTTTGCTAGCCAAAAATCCGCACCAAGTAGAGATACTACATGTGCACCCAAAACCTTTAAACCCAGTTTCATGTCATGAGAGTCCACTATATCTACCTATGGATTGAATAAGATCCTTCAAGTAAGTTGTCATCGGTGCAAAAAGCAATAAAAATTGCCTCTAAATATGTCTGAACTTTTATTGTAAAGGAAATAAGCTTTGTAGGAACTTATGATGGTAAAGGAATAAAAGCGACAGACTGCATAATAAAGGTTGCTATCACAAGGGGCAATATAAAGTGACGTTCCTTTGCATTAAGAGCTCTTGCATCCAACAACAAAAAGCGCATGACAACCTCTGCTTCCCTCTGCGAAGGGCCTATCCTTTACTTTTATGTATTTACTTTTTATGCAAGAGTCAATAGTGTTCTCCTCTACTTCCTTTTTATTTTTCTCTTTTGTAAGCATCATGTGGTGGAGAAAGATCTAGACATATATATCTAGTTGGATATGAGTGATCATGAGTTATTATTGTTGACATCACCCTTGAGGTGAATAAGTTGGGAGGCGAACTCACAAGCCCCTATCTTTCTATGTGTCTGGTTGAAACTTTTTGCTCCATATATATGTTGTGAGTGTTAGCAATCATAGAAGACTAAATGATGGTTGAGTATGTGGACTTGCTGAAAAGCTCCTACATGAGACCCTTCCTGAAAATATGATGAATTGCAATTGCATTGTTGACTGAGAACATAGTTTGTTAGTTTTCAAGAAAGTTTATGCCTTATACTCCATTGTTGTGATGAATTGTTACTTGCTCATGAGAAGTTTATGATAATAAGTATTGCTGTTATAATAATGATCATGATGCTACTATGTCCGTATTTTATTTTTATCGACACCTCTCTCTCTAAACATGTGGACATGATTATCGATATCGGCTTTCGCTTGAGGACAAGCGAGGTCTAAGCTTGGGGGAGTTGATACGTCCATTTTGCATCATGTTTTGCTACTGTTATTTATAGTGTTTAAAATCAATATAATACTTTGTCGAGCAATTCTAATGCCTTTTCTCTCTTAATATGCAAGATTTACACAAGGAGGGAGATTACCGGCAGCTGGAATTCTGGACCTGAAAAAGCTATGTCAGAGATACCTATTCTGCACATCTCCCGTGAGGCACCAGGGCGCGCCACCCCCCGCCCCCCCCAGGCGCGCCCTGGTACCTCGTGGGGCCGCTGGCCAGCCTCTGGCCCCCATTTTCTGGTATATAAGTGCATTTGCCCTAGAAAAAATATAGAGAAGACTTTTGGGACGGTGCGCCGCCGTCTCGAGGCAGAACTTGGGCAGGAGAACTTTTGCTCTCCGGCGGAGAGATTCTGCCGGGGAAACTTCCCTCCGGGAGGGGGAAATCGTCGCCATTGACATCACTGATACGTCCATTTTGCATCATGTTTTGCTACAGTTATTTATAGTGTTTTTAATCAATATAACACTTTTTGGAGCAATTCTAATGCATTTTCTCTCTTAAAATGCAAGATCTACACAAGGAGGGAGAATGCCGGAAGCTGGAATTCTGGACCTGAAAAAGCTATGTCAGAGATACCTATTCTGCACATCTCCAAATGAGCTAAAATTTCACGGAGAATTATTTTGGAATAAATAAAAAATATTGGAATCAAGAAGTACCAGAGGGGGCCACCCAGGTGCCCACGAGGCACCAGGGCGCGCCACCCCCCCCCCCCCCCCCCCGCCCCCCAGGCGCGCCCTGGTACCTCGTGGGGCCCCTGGCCAGCCTTTGGCCCCCATTTTCTGGTATATAAGTCATTTTGCCCTAGAAAAAATATAGAGAAGACTTTTGGGACGGTGCGCCGCCGTCTCGAGGCGGAACTTGGGCAGGAGCACTTTTGCTCTCCGGCGGAGAGATTCTGCCGGGGATACTTCCCTCCGGGAGGGGGAAATCGTCGTCATCGACATCACCAGCGATCCTCTCATCGTGGGAGGACTAATCTTCATCAACATCTTCACCAGCACCATCTCATCTCAAACCCTAGTTCATCTCTTGTATTCAATCTTTGTCTCAAAACCTCAGATTGGTACCTGTGGGTTGCTAGTAGTGTTGATTACACCTTGTAGTTGATGCTAGTTGGTTGATTTGGTGGAAGATTATATGTTCAGATCTATTATGCTATTCAATACCCCTCTGATCTTGGACATGATTATGATTTGTGAGTAGTTACTTTTGTTCTTGAGTACATGGGATAAGTCTTGTCATAAGTAATCATGTGAATTTGGTATTCGTTCTATATTTTGATGATATGTATGTTGTTGATTCCCTTAGTGGTGTCGTGTGAACGTCGACTACATGACACTTCACCATCTTTGGGCCTAAGGGAATGCATTGTGGATTAGTAATTAGATGATGGGTTTCTACAGTGACAGAAGCTTAAACCCTAGTTTATGCGCTATTCCGTAAGGGGCTGATTTGGATCCATATGTTTAATGCTATCGTTAGATTTATCTTAATTCTTCCTTCGTAGCTGCGGATGCTTGCGAGAGGGGGTAATCATAAGTGGGAGGTTTGTTCAAGTAAGAACAACACCCAAGCACCGGTCCACCCACATATCAAATTATCAAAGTAGCGAACGCGAATCAAACAAACATGATGAAAGTGACTAGATGAAATTCCCATGTGTCCTCGAGAACGCTTTACTTACTATAAGAGATCGTTCCGGCTTGTCCTTTGCTATAAAAAGGATTGGGCCATCTTGTTGCACTATTTGTTAGTATTGCTACTTGTCACTTGTTACAAATTATCTTGCTATCAAACTACTTGTTACCGATAATTTCAGTGCTTGCAGAAAATACCTTGCTGAAAACCGCTTGTCATTTCCTTCTGCTCCTCGTTGGGTTCGACACTCTTACTTATCGAAAGGACTACGATTGATCCCCTATACTTGTGGGTCATCAAGACTCTTTTTTGGCGCCGTTGCCGGGGAGTGAAGTGCCTTTGGTGAGTGGAATTTGGTAAGGAAACATTTATATTACGTGCTGAAATTTACTGTCACTTGTCACTATGGAAAGTAATCCTTTGAGGGGTTTGTTCGGGGTATCTTCACCTCGACCGGAAACACAAATAGTTGCTCCTCAACCTACTGCACTTACTGAAAATATTTATTATGAGATTCCTCCGGGTATGATAGAGAAACTGCAAGCTAATCCTTATGCAGGAGATGGAACAGTACATCCTGATATGCACTTGATCTATGTGGATGAAATTTGTGGATTGTTTAAGCTTGCAGGTTTATCCGGAGATGAAGTTAAGAAGAAAGTATTCCCTTTAACGTTGGAGGGAAAGGCATTAATGTGGTATAGGCTATGTGATGATACTGATACATGGGACTGGAACTGATTGAAACTAGAATTCCATCAGAAATTTTATCCTATGCATTTGGTTCATCGTGATCGGAATTATATATATAACTAGTAGAATGCATGTGCGTTGCCACGGGCTCTTGAAATATTTTGCAGGAGTTATATAAAGATAATGCATGTTAATTTTCACACGTAGAGACAATATAACACGGACACAATTGCTTAATAATTGAAGTCCACTTCACTTGCAATGTAAATTGATAACAAAAAGACAAATTGACGACGTGTCCGTGTAACAAATTGAGCGATGATCCAACTAAAAATCTATTAAAAATTATTAAGATCTACTTGATGCGCTTAATAAATTCTCGCACAATATCAAAAAAGTTGTCTTTAGCTTCATTCGCACGATGTTTTAGCAAGTATAATAAAAAGTGCTTCCTCAACTCATACCCATCCTGCACAAGCAATATATGTAGTTAGCACGAATATTTCACGTCGAAGGTCTTAAAACGTGTAACGGACAATACTCACCGCGCAAACCGGCTTGACCAGTTCTATACCGTTCCACCAGAGCATAAAATGAAAAACAAAATAGCCAGACACATCCCTGCAATTTCCTAAATTAATATTATATAAAATGTAGTGATAACAAAAATAAATGTTTGTATTATGAATTTATTACCCGTCTGTGCTCGTTGGAATACCAGACGGAAATAAACGTTGCCATTTAGATATATTGGAATTCCAGCCGGGTTGTTTTATTTCGAGTGCTGCTTTGAATTCCCTCGCAAAACTTTTTAATTTCACTACATGCCTCAGATTTTTATTCTCTGACGACTATGATGTATTTTTTTTAACATCAATGGGATCCCGAAGGATCCCGACACTTTATTTATATGGAAGAAGTACAACACGGTTTACCAAAGGACCCAACAGAAACAAAGAAATACAAACAAGTCCCTGGACTTTTGCAGGAAGGACCCCAAGCTGGAAAACTAAAACGCGATCGGGTCCTCAGTCTCCACACCAGATTCTCCTCGCCGTTGCCGGGGACGCGGCCACTTGGGACGACGAAGGCGCCACAGCCGCAGTCCATGGCCTCCGATTGGACACTGATCTGCCTCCCTTTTGGCTTCGTGGCCGGAAGGAAAGGGGATGGCCGCCCTTCGGCCTGAGGATGCAGTAGTCTGGTGGCGATGGCCAGCTTTCGTCTGCGAACAGGCGCCGTAGCTTCACCGCAAAGGCCACCGCTATGTGCTCGAACCCGATCTGAGAGTAGTTGGCTGCTTCCTCGTCGCTCACCATCCACCTCCATGGTGACTTGAAGAACAAAGACGAAGCAGATGGCCTTCCTCCAGATCAGGGACTCGGTGAGCTTCTTATTGGGCATGGCGACCGCAGCTTTAATCCCCGGCTTTAGCTCCAGCCCTTGGAGCGCTACAAAGAGTAGAAAAACTGCAGACAAACACCGGAGGTAGCCCGCCATCTCCGGCGACTCAAGCCCTGCACAACGAACAGCAAAGCACCAAAAGAGAAATAAGCACCCTACTATAAAACACTATGAGGCCGCACCCCTCTCCCTCTTCCCTGCCGACGGCCGGATCTGCCAGAGGAACGAGGGAGAGAGGCCGGAGACGAGGACTGTGGAAGGGGCTCAAAGGGGAAAGGAGAGAGTCGGTAACTGTGATGTATGAATAGGGCCCATAAGATATACATGACGTGCCTCTTTGTCGATGACGTACAAGATGTATCGGTCGATGGATGCATACGGAAGATAAATCTACAAGTGGTAGCTATTAGAAACAACAATAAACCATGACAATAATAGACTAAAGTTTCGCCAAATGGGCCGGCCCGCCACGGCACGGCCCGGCCTGAGTTAAACGGGTCAGGCACACCACGGCCCAGCCCTCGCATCTCCCTCTCACTCCCCACCTCTCCCTTGTCTAAAAAAAACTCCTCACATCTCCCCACCCACTCTCTCCCCCTCACAGCCGCTCACTCTCTCCCCCTCCTTTCCCCACTGCGTCGCCCACCTCCGGGTATGATAGAGAAACTGCTAGCTAATCCTTATGCAGGAGATGGAACAGTACATCCTGATATGCACTTGATCTATGTGGATGAAATTTGTGGATTGTTTAAGCTTGCAGGTTTATCCGGAGATGGAGTTAAGAAGAAAGTATTCCCTTTATCTTTGGAGGGAAAGGTATTAATGTGGTATAGGCTATGTGATGATACTGATACATGGGACTGGAACTGATTGAAACTAGAATTCCATCAGAAATTTTATCCTATGCATTTGGTTCATCGTGATCGGAATTATATATATAATTTTTGGCCTCGTGAAGGAGAAAGCATCGCTCAAGCTTGGGGGAGGCTTAAGTACATGATGTACACATGCCCCAATCATGAGCTCTCGAAAGAAATTATCTTACAGAATTTTTATGCTCGGCTTTCTCATGATAATCGAACTACGCTTGATTCTTCTTCGACTGGCTCTTTTATGAAGAAAACTATTGAATTGAGATGGGATCTTCTGGAAAGAATTAAACGCAACTCTGAAGCTTGGGAACTCGACAAAGGTAATGAGTCAGGTATAATACTTGAGTTCGATTGTGTTAAATCTTTTATGTCCACCGATGCTTTTCATAAGTTTAGCACTAAATATGGACTTGACTCTGAGATAGTAGCTTCCTTTTGTGAATCATTTGCTACTCATGTTGATCTCCCTAAGGAGAAGTGGTTTAAATATCAGCCTCCTCTTGAAGAAAAGATTGAGGAACCCGTTAGTGTTAAAGAAGAAACAACTGTTTACCATGTTGATCCAGTTGTGCCTACTGCTTATATTGAGAAACCACCTTTTCCTGTTAGGATTAAGGAACATGCTAAAGCTTCAACTGTGGTTAACAAAAGTAATATTAGAGCACCTAAACCCTCTGAACAAATTAAAGTTGAACCTGATGTTGCTATGGTTAAAGATCTCTTAGTCGATAATATAGATGGGCATGTTATTTACTTTTGTGAGGAGGCTGCTAGAATTGCTAAACCTGTTAGAAATGAACGAGATAAGTTAGACAAGAACAAGCCCGTAGTTGGTATGCCTGTTGTTTCTGTTAAGATTGGAGATCATTGCTATCATGGTTTGTGTGACATGGGTGCTAGTGTTAGTGCTATTCCCTTTACCTTATGTCAAGAAATTATGAATGCTATTGCACCTATTGAAATAGAGGACATTGATGTTACTATTAAGCTTGCAAACAGAGATACCATTACACCACTTGGGATTGTTAGAGATGTTGAAGTCTTGTGTGGAAAAATAAAATATCCTACTGATTTTCTAGTCCTAGGTTCTCCACAAGATAACTTTTGTCCCATTATATTTGGCAGACCTTTCTTGAACACTGTTAATGCTAAGATTGATTGCGCTAAAGAAACTGTCAGTGTTGATTTCGGTGGTACATCTCATGAGTGTAATTTCTCCAAGTTTTGTAGACAACCTCATGATAAAGAATTACCTAGTAAAGATGAAATTATTGGTCTTGCTTCTATTGCCGTACCTCCTACTGATCCGTTAGAACAATATTTGCTAGACCATGGAAACGATATGCATATGAATGAAAGAAATGAAATAGATAAGATGTTCTTTGATCAACCACCTATCCTTAAACATAATTTGCCTGTTGAAACTCTTGGAGGCCCTCCTCCACCTAAGGGTGATCATGTATTTGAATTGAAGCAATTGCCTGATACACTGAAATATGCTTATCTTGATGAAAAGAAGATATATCCTGTTATTATTAGTGCTAACCTTTCAGCGCATGAAGAAAAGAGATTACTAAAAACTCTGAGGAAGCACCGTGCTGCTGTTGGATATACTCTTGATGATCTTAAGGGCATTTGTCCCACTCTATGTCAGCACAAAATTAATATGGAGCCTGAAGCTAAACCAGTTGTCGACCACCAACGACGATTAAATCCTAAGATGAAAGAGGTGGTAAGAACCAAAATATTAAAACTTCTAGAAGCAGGTATAATTTATCCCATAGCTAATACTAGATGGGTAAGTCTTGTTCATTGTGTCCCTAAGAAAGGAGGTATTACCGTTGTTCCTAATGATAAAAATGAACTCATCCCACAAAGAATTGTAACTGGTTATAGGATGGTAATTGATTTTAGAAAATTAAACAAAGCTACTAGAAAAGATCATCACCCCTTACCTTTTATTGATCAAATCTTAGAAAGATTGTCTAAGCATACACACTTTTGTTTTCTAGATGGTTATTCTGGTTTTTCTCAAATACCCGTATCACAACCCGATCAAGAGAAAACCACCTTCACTTGTCCTTTTGGAACTTGTGCTTATAGACGTATGCCTTTTGGTTTATGCAATGCACCTGCTACCTTTCAAAGATGTATGACTGCTATATTCTCTGACTTTTGTGAAAAGATTGTTCAGGTGTTCATGGATGATTTTTCTGTTTACGGAACTTCTTTTGATGATTCCTTAAGCAACCTTGATCAAGTTTTGCAGAGATGTGAAGAGACTAATCTTATCTTGAATTGGGAGAAGTGCCACTTTATGGTGAATGAAGGCATTGTCTTGGGGCATAAAATTTCTGAAAGAGGTATTGAAGTTGATAAAGCTAAGGTTGATGCTATTGAGAAAATGACATGTCCTAAAGATATTAAAGGTATAAGAAGTTTCCTAGGTCATGCTGGTTTCTATAGGAGATTTATTAAAGACTTCTCTAAAATTTCTAGGCCTCTTACCAATCTTTTGCAAAAAGATGTTCCATTTGTTTTTGATGATGATTGTCTAGAAGCCTTTGAAACACTTAAGAAAGCCTTGACCACTGCACCTATTGTCCAACCACCTGATTGGAACTTGCCTTTTGAAATTATGTGTGATGCTAGTGACTATGATGTTGGTGTTGTTCTAGGACAGAGAGTTGATAAGAAATTAAATGTTATCCATTATGCTAGTAAAACTCTAGACAGTGCCCAAAGAAATTATGCCACTACTAAAAAAGAATTTCTAGCAGTTGTGTTTGCATGTGATAAATTCAGATCTTACATAGTCGATTCTAAAGTAACTATTCACACCGATCATGCTGCTATTAAATACCTTATGGAAAAGAAACATGCCAAACCTAGACTCATTAGGTGGGTTTTATTGCTACAAGAATTTGACTTGCATATTACTGATAGGAAGGGAGCTGAAAATCCCGTAGCAGATAATTTGTCTAGAATGGAAAATGTTCTTGATGACCCACTACTTGTTAATGATGATTTTCCTGATGAACATTTAGCTGTCATAAATGCTTCTCGTAATACTCCATGGTATGCAGAGTATGCTAATTATATTGTTGCTAAATTTATACCACCTAGTTTTACATACCAACAAAAGAAAAAGTTCTTCTATGATTTAAGACATTACTTTTGGGATGACCCACATATTTATAAAGAAGGAGTAGATGGTATTATTAGACGTTGTATACCTGAGCATGAACAGGAACAAATCCTACGGAAGTGTTATTCCGAGGCATACGGAGGACACCATGCGGGAGACAGAACTGCACACAGGGTATTACAATCTGGTTTTTATTGGCCTACTCTTTTCAAGGATGCTCGTAAGTTTGTTTTATCGTGTGATGAATGTCAAAGAATTGGTAATGTTGGTAGACGTCAGGAAATGCCTATGAATTATTCACTTGCTGTTGAACCATTTGATGTTTGGGGATTTGATTATATGGGACCTTTTCCTAAATCCAATGGGTATACTCATATTTAAGTTGCTGTTGATTGCGTTACTAAGTGGGTAGAAGCTATTCCAGCTAGTAGTGTGCTGATCATAACACTTCTATTAAAATGCTTAAAGAAGTTATTTTCCCTAGGTTTGGAGTCCCTAGATATTTGATGACTGATGGTGGTTCACATTTTATTCATGGTGCATTCCGTAAATTGCTTGCTAAATATGATGTTAACCATAGAATTGCATCTCCCTATCACCCTCAAACTAGTGGTCAAGTAGAATTGAGCAATAGAGAAATAAAATTAATTTTGCAAAAAACCGTCAATAGATCTAGAAAGAATTGGACTAAGAAACTTGACGATGCATTATGGGCATATAGAACTGCTTATAAAAATCCAATGGGTATGTCTCCTTATAAAATGGTTTATGGAAAAGCATGTCATTTACCTCTTGAGTTAGAACACAAAGCATATTGGGCAATTAAAGAACTAAATTATGATTTTAAACTTGCCGGTGAAAAGAGGTTATTTGATATTAGCTCATTAGATGAATGGAGAACCCAAGCTTATGAAAATGCCAAATTGTTTAAAGAGAAAGTTAAAAGATGGCATGATTGAAGAATTCAAAAACGGGAATTTAAAGTAGGTGAGCAAGTTCTATTGTACAATTATCGTTTGAGATTCTTTGCAGGAAAACTTCTCTCTAAATGGAAAGGACCGTATATCATCGAAAAAGTTTATCGCTCCGGAGCCATCAAAATAAACAACTCCGAAGGCACTAATCCCAGAGTGGTGAATGGGCAAAGAATTAAGCACTATATTTTAGGTACCCCCATTAATGTTGAAACTAATATTATTGAAACAATTACACCGGAGGAATACATAAGAGAGACCTTCCGGAACACTCCAGAACCCTGAAAAGGAAGAGGTATGTGATACAGTAAGTAAACCGACTCCAAAAATTCCATAAAAATATTTTCTGTCAGTTTTGGAATATTAGAAAAAATACAAAAATAAGAAACAGCCAAGGGGACCCACCTGGTGCCCACGAGGCACCAGGCGCACCACCCCCCCAGGCGCGCCCTGGTGGCTCGTGGGCCCCACGTGAGCCTTCCCGACTTCGTTTTCTCCTGGATTACTTGTTTTGCAAGATAAAAAATCTTTATATATACTCCCAAACGTTTTGACCACCGTATCGCAGAAATATCTTTTGTTCTTGTTTCGTGCTATTTTTCTGACAGATCTAGATCGCTATGGCTTCATCGAGCTCTTCCAGGGATAAGTTCTACAAGAAGGTCATCAACCCCTACCTACCGGAGGTGATGAAATACCCTCAAACCATTGAGATGCGTGAGGGGGTGCTTCACATCCGGGATGTTCAAGGACCCAAGAAGACCGGGAGCATGGAGTCCAGGCTCGAAGCAGTGGAGCAGGAGATCTTCAAGTGCCAAGGGATGGTGGAACGCGGACTCAGCGCCAACCACTCCATGATCACGGAATTCACCCGTAATCACAAGGTGGAGGGCCAATAGATCGGGGACATCATCTTCAAGCTTAATGAACGAATCGACTATCTCCAAGGCCAAATCTATGATCTTCAAAACCAAAATTTTGAGTATGAGGCAAGATTCAAAGGTATGAGTTTAGCTGCAAGTTTCAAAACTCCGGAGACTCGTTCATCTTTTTATGATAGGGAACCTATGCCATGGAAGCCGGAGGACAAGCCCATCACTTCATCACCACCACCATCACCGAAGAAGGAGACTTGAGCACATGGGTTTGGGCACTCCCCTTGGCTTGTGCCAAGCTTGGGGGAGGTGTCCCGGTATCGTATCACCATCACTTTTATTATCTTTACCTATTTTTAGTTCGATCCTTAGTTATTTTGTGATCTAGTTGAATAAAAGTTTAGTATGATCTATTTTCGAGTGTTAGCTTCGTGATCTATCAATCTATGTAATCGAGTTGAGAGTTATATAATAAAGATTAGTTTGCGTTTTGCTTCTTTACCTTCATGTTCCAATTCTAGCAATGAAAATAATGAAAAGATCATATGCTAATCTTATGGAAAGTAATGACATTACATAAAGAAAAGTATAAGTGGTAAAATTTATTGGAAGTTAACAAACATACCATTAGTCAATGATGCAATTCATGAAAGAATTAATAAGGGAAGAGAAGATTCACATGCAAATATACTATCTTGGACATCTTTTATGATTGTGAGCCCCCATTAGGTATTTTATGCCAAATTGTTGACGTTGGACAAGGAAGACAACGTAATGAATTATGTTTATTCATATTCACATAGAAGTTATATTGTTATAGATCCTCCAACATGTGGTGCTTGCCCAATATCTTTGCTGGCCAAAAATCCGCACCAAGTAGAGATACTACTTGTGCATCCAAAACCTTTAAACCCAGTTTCATATCATGAGAGTCCACTATATCTACCTATGGATTGAATAAGATCCCTCAAGTAAGTTGTCATCGGTGCAAAAAGCAATAAAAATTGCCTCTAAATATGTCTGAACTTTTATTGTAAGGGAAATAAGCTTTGTACGAACTTGTGATGGTAAAGAAATAAAAGTGACAGACTACATAATAAAGGTTGCTATCACAAGGGGCAATATAAAGTGACGTTCCTTTGCATTAAGAGCTCTTGCATCCAACAACAAAAAGCGCATGACAACCTCTGCTTCCCTCTGTGAAGGGCCTATCCTTTACTTTTATGTATTTACTTTTTATGCAAGAGTCAATAGTGTTCTCCTCTACTTCCTTTTTATTTTTCTATTTTGTAAGCATCATGTGGTGGGGAAAGATCTAGGCATATATATCCAGTTGGATATGAGTGATCATGAGTTATTATTGTTGACATCACCCTTGAGGTGAATAAGTTGGGAGGCGAACTCACAAGCCCCTATCTTTCTATGTGTCTGGCTGAAATTTTTTGCTCCATATATATGTCGTGAGTGTTAGCAATCATAGAAGACTAAATGATGGTTGAGTATGTGGACTTGCTGAAAAGCTCCTACATGAGACCCTTCCTGAAAATATGATGAATTGCAATTGCATTGTTGACTGAGAACATAGTTTGTTAGTTTTCAAGAAAGTTTATGCCTTATACTCCATTGTTATGATGAATTGTTACTTGCTCATGAGAAGTTTTATGATAATAAATATTGCTGTTATAATAATGATCATGATGCTACTATGTCCGTATTTTGTTTTTATCGACACCTCTCTCTCTAAACTTGTGGACATGATTATCGATATCGGCTTTCGCTTGAGGACAAGCGAGGTCTAAGCCTGGGGGAGTTGATACGTCCATTTTGCATGATGTTTTGCTACTGTTATTTATAGTGTTTTTAATCAATATAACACTTTTTGGAGCAATTCTAATGCCTTTTCTCTCTTAATATGCAAGATCTACACAAGGAGGGAAATGCCGGCAGCTGGAATTCTGGACCTGAAAAAGCTATGTCAGAGATACCTATTATGCACATCTCCAAATGAGCTGAAATTTCACGGAGAATTATTTTGGAATAAATAAAAAATATTGGAATCAAGAAGTACCAGAGGGGGCCACCCAGGTGCCCACGAGGCACCAGGGCGCGCCACCCCCCCCAGGCGCGCCCTGGTACCTCGTGGGGCCCCTGGCCTACCTCTGGACCCCATTTTCTGGTATATAAGTCATTTTGCCCTAGAAAAAATATAGAGAAGACCTTTGGAACGGTGCGCCGCCGTCTCGAGGCGGAACTTGGGCAGGAGCACTTTTGCTCTCCGGCGGAGAGATTCTGCCGGGGATACTTCATCAACATCTTCACCAGCACCATCTCATCAGCGATCCTCTCATCGTGGGAGGACTAATCTTCATCAACATCTTCACCAGCACCATCTCATCTCAAACCCTAGTTCATCTCTTGTATTCAATCTTTGTCTCAAAACCTCAGATTGGTACCTGAGGGTTGCTAGTAGTGTTGATTACACCTTGTAGTTGATGCTAGTTGGTTTATTTGGTGGAAGATTATATGATCTATTATGCTATTCAATACCCCTCTGATCTTGGACATGATTATGATTTGTGAGTAGTTACTTTTGTTCTTGAGGACATGGGATAAGTCTTGTCATAAGTAATCATGTGAATTTGGTATTCGTTCGATATTTTGATGATATATATGTTGTTGATTCCCTTAGTGGTGTCGTGTGAACGTCGACTACATGACACTTCACCATCTTTGGGCCTAAGGGAATGCATTGTGGAGTAGTAATTAGATGATGGGTTGCTAGAGTGACAGAAGCTTAAACCCTAGTTTATGCGCTATTCCATAAGGGGCTGATTTGGATCCATATGTTTAATGCTATCGTTAGATTTATCTTAATTCTTCTTTCGTAGTTGCGGATGCTTGCGAGAGGGGGTAATCCTAAGTGGGAGGTTTGTTCAAGTAAGAACAGCACCCAAGCACCGGTCCACCCACATATCAAATTATCAAAGTAGCGAATGCGAATCAAACAAACATGATGAAAGTGACTACATGAAATTCCCATGTGTCCTCGAGAACGCTTTACTTACTATAAGAGATCGTTCCGGCTTGTCCTTTGCTATAAAAAGGATTGGGCCATCTTGCTGCACTCTTTGTTAATATTGCTACTTGTCACTTGTTACAAATTATCTTGCTATCAAACTACTCGTTACCGATAATTTCAGTGCTTGCAGAAAGTACCTTGCTGAAAACCGGTTGTCATTTCCTTCTGCTCATCGTTGGGTTCGACACTCTTACTTATCGAAAGGACTATGATTGATCCCCTATACTTGTGGGTCATCAATCACCAGCGATCCTCTCATCGTGGGAGGACTAATCTTCATCAACATCTTCACCAGCACCATCTCATCTCAAACCCTAGTTCATCTCTTGTATTCAATCTTTGTCTCAAAACCTCAGATTGGTACCTGTGGGTTGCTAGTAGTGTTGATTACACCTTGTAGTTGATGCTAGTTGGTTTATTTGGTGGAAGATTATATGTTCAGATCTATTATGCTATTCAATACCCCCCTGATCTTGGACATGATTATGATTTTTGAGTAGTTACTTTCGTTCTTGAGGACATGGGATAAGTCTTGTCATAAGTAATCATGTGAATTTGGTATTCGTTCGATATTTTGATGATATGTATGTTGTTGATTCTCTTAGTGGTGTCGTGTGAACGTCGACTACATGACACTTCACCATCTTTGGGCCTAAGGGAATGCATTGTGGAGTAGTAATTAGATGATGGGTTGCTAGAGTGATAGAAGCTTAAACCCTAGTTTATGCGCTATTCCGTAAGGGGCTGATTTGGATTCATATGTTTAATGCTATGGTTAGAGTTATCTTAATTCTTCTTTCGTAGTTGCGGATGCTTGTGAGAGGGGGTAATCATAAGTGGGAGGCTTGTTCAAGTAAGAACAACACCCAAGCACCAGTCCACCCACATATCAAATTATCAAAGTAGCGAACGCGAATCAAACCAACATGATGAAAGTGACTAGATGAAATTCCCATGTGTCCTCGAGAACGCTTTACTTACTATAAGAGATCGTTCCGGCTTGTCCTTTGCTATAAAAAGGATTGGGCTACCTTGCTGCACTCTTTGTTAGTATTGCTACTTGTCACTTGTTACAAATTATCTTGCTATCAAACTACTCGTTACCGATAATTTCAGTGCTTGCAGAAAATACCTTGCTGAAAACCGCTTGTCATTTCCTTCTGCTCCTCGTTGGGTTCGACACTCTTACTTATCGAAAGGACTATGATTGATCCCCTATACTTGTGGGTCATCAAAAACATGGAAAGGAAAGAGAACCATGGGTTCAAAAACCTATGCCTTTTCCTGCTAAACCATCTAAAAATAAGGATGATGAAGACTTTGAGCGCTTTGTTGAAATGCTTAGACCTGTCTTTTTGCGCACTCGCTTGATTGATATGTTGAAAATGTATCCTGATGCTAAATACATGAAGGATATTGTCACTAATAAAAGAAAGATACCTGAAGCTGAAATTTCCACCATGCTTGCAAATTATTCTTTTAAGGGTGGAGTACCTAAAAAGTTAGGAGATCCGGGAATACCCACTATACCATGCTCTATTAAAAGAAGTTATGTTAAAACTGCCTTATGTGATTTGGGAGCCAGTGTTAGTGTCATGCCTTTCTCTTTATATAGAAGACTTGATTTGAATAAACTCACACCTACTGAAATATCTTTGCAAATGGCTGATAAATCTACTGCTATACCTATTGGAATTTGCGAGGATGTTCCCGTTGTTGTTGCAAATGTAACTATTTTAACGGACTTTGTTATACTTGATATGCCCGAGGACGACAATATGTCAATTATCCTTGGAAGACCTTTTTTGAATACTGCAGGGGCTGTTATTGACTGCAACAAAAGCAAGGTCACTTTTCATGTCAATGGTAATGAGAATACGGTTTATTTCCTAAAGAAACAAACTTCAGTGAATGGTATCAATTGTATTGAAAGGGTTTCGACAATCACTATTGGGGAATTCAAATTTCCTCTTCCTACTGTCAAAAAGAAATATGAATTTCTTATTGTTGGGGAGATGCATATCCCCGTTGAGGTAACTTAGTGTTATACGAAAATTCTTCGGTTTCATGTCACTCAGAAATAGTTTAGACTTGATCAACCTTATTAATGGATTCTTTCTGAAGGGCATGTGGTTGATGAATTTAGTAAGCACAACTTTCTGTACCTACCTTTTGCTCTCTGTTAATTATAGTTTAATAAAATAAAATGCCATGATTATCCTGTTTTCTGAATTACCCGTGCAATAAAAAATGGCCCAAAAATAAAAGTGCTCAGAATGCAATAAAATTTTGATACGATTTTTTCTAGAATATATAAGAATTTTTGGTACTGAGAACAACCCAGGGGGATGCACCTGCTGCCCACAAGGCAGTAGGGCGCGGCCACCCCCCCAGGGCGCGCCAAATTGCCTTGTGGGTCCCACAGGGACCCACTCACTTATCCATTCAGCCCACTTCATCTCCTACCCCCAGAAAAAAAATCTTTGTAGCTCTCTCTCTCTCGTGTTCTTGCTCCCAAACCTGAGATTTTCGATCTCTTTGCTCGGAGCTCCGTTTTCGAAACTGTTTTGAGGGATTGCTCCTTGGTATGTGACTCTTCCATTGCTCCAATTAGTTTTTGCTTTAGTGGGTTATATTTTGCATAAATTGCTGCTATTGGTGCTACTGAAAATGAGCTTGCATGTTAAATTCCTTGAGTTCTAAGTAGTTTGAATGCTTGAT
Source organism: Elymus sibiricus (assembly GCA_039707655.1). Classification (NCBI taxonomy): domain Eukaryota; kingdom Viridiplantae; phylum Streptophyta; class Magnoliopsida; order Poales; family Poaceae; genus Elymus; species Elymus sibiricus. The sequence continues at coordinate 126,276,177 of CM077666.1, read as the reverse complement.
ATAGCCTCTAGGCACTTGTATGAGTAGTTGCTATCAATCTTGTGAAGTTTTGTTGACATATTTTTGTGGTCCAAAAAATTTCAGAAATTTGTTCTTAGGAACATGAACATTTTCAGAAGGAGTTCCTCAAGGAGGAGGTCCGCCGAGGCATCATCGAGTGAAAGCCCAGCACGCCAATCATATGTTGAACCAAGGGCAAGCTCGGTGCGAGGTGCTGAAGCAAAATCGTGTCGATGGCCGTGCACTGAGTTCATTCTAGGTGCATGCATTAAGGAAGAATTTGACCAGTACATTCACAACACCGAGCTCTCTTCCTTCATCGCAGATAAGCCACCACAGCACTACAACCTCACTCATTCATTCACCCAAAACTTTGAATATCATCCGCGCACTTCTAGAGTTTCATTTCATCTCTATGACAGATCTTATGCTATGTCTCTAGAAGAGTTTTGTGATGCATGCAAAATTCCATTTTGGGGTTCACTTAGCGAACCGCGATAATCTGATTATGAATTGTTTCTCAATAGTCTTTGCAATGGTGAGAATAGGGGAGTTACACAAGCTAGGATAAAGAGCATTCACTTTCCCGCTATTCGCTACTTCGCACTTTTTAATGGCAAATGCATTGTTGGTAAACAAGATTGTAGTGCACTTTGTGCCCCTGACCTGAGCCTTATGTACACTGCTTTAACGGGTGACAAACATTATAAGCTTGGAGCTATTGTTGCACGTAGACTGCAGCATAACGCGGGTAATGGTGATTTGTATGGAGGAATTTATGCCTCCCGCTTAGCTGCAAAGTTAGAGGTCTCGCCCAATTTCAATGATCCCCTCTTACCTTATAAATATTTGAACTTCGAAGCAATGCGAGAACATAAGTTTTTTAAACGCGATGCACATGGGTATGAATATAAGTTAGTTTTTGATAAATATCGCTCTGTGTATGTTGCTTTGCCTGCTCCTGCCCTCTTTGATTTTCAGAACAAACAGAGATATTTCCTATCAGAGAGCGAGGTGCACGAGTACAATGCGGCAGTTGAAGCTGTCCGTCTGGCTGAGGAGGAGGCTCAGAACACCTCTACAAGCTACCACTTCGATTATTATCCGGGACAGCCATGGCAGTAGACCAAGCTAGGCCAAAAGCCTAAGCTTGGGGGACTACGTATTTCTCACCGACATTACATTCACGATCACACATTTCATTCCAGCTGTCGGTGTTCATACTTTTTCATTGTATAATCCATGTTAGTTTTATTTTCTTGCTTTCTTCTTGTGTGTTTGAAAAACTTTGAGAAAATCCAAAAACATTTCTCGCTTCTTTTTAGTTTTTCTTTCTAGCTTAATTAGTTGTAGTACTAAAAGAAAACCCAAAAAGATTTCCCGTTTCTTCTTTTGCTTGTTGGGAGCTTTCCCGTGTAAATAGTTTTTCTCGTTTTTGTTTTGTCTTCTTTAATTTGCTTCCTTCAAGAAAAAACTAAAAACTCTAAAAATATTGCAGTGTGTTTCTCTGAAGTTCTTTTCTTTTGTTGAGTCATTGTAAGGAGAAGACCACGATGAAAATGTTGAGTGGCTCTCATATGCATCATTGTTGATCTAACAAAGAGCCCATATTACCTTGTCTTCTCCTTTGAATAAAATGTTTGCAGATCCCAGCTTAGTCCATGGCACACTTGCACTATTATTATTTTCATATCATTCGGTCGTGCAAGTGAAAGGCAATAATGACCATGATTTGATGAAGTGACTGTGGCAAGGAAAAGCGGGTATGAACTCAACTTGTTTTTGTTTTTGTAAATATGTTTAACTCAGTATCTATGATTTAGCATATTATGATTAAACATGTTTATGATGACAATTAGAGATTATAGTTGCTCATGCCATGCTTAAGTAGCTAGGAGTGGATAATGATTTATCTTGGGTGTCAACATGCATTAAAACTTTTGTGATGTAGTATGATGATATGGTATCCTCCTCTGAATGTCTCGAGTGGCTTGACTTGACACATGTTCACACATGTAGTTGATTCAAAACCAACATAGCCTCCACGATATTTATGTTCATGGTGCTTATATCCTACTCATGATAGTATTCAATGTTGATTATTCATAATGCATGATTATGACCGTTTTCGCTCTCTAGCTGGTCGCTTCTCAACCTATTTGCTAGCCTTCGCCTGTACTAAGCGGGAATTCTGCTTGTGCATCCACAATCCTTAAACCAAAGTTGTTCCAGATGAGTCCACAATATCTACCTATATGCGGTATTACTCTGCTGCTCCAAGTAAATTTGCACGTGCCACCTCTAAATTATTAAATAAACATCCGTTTTGTGTGCCCGTACTGATGACCCACAAGTATAGGGGATCAATCGTAGTCCTTTCGATAAGTAAGAGTGTCGAACCCAACGAGGAGCAGAAGGAAATGACAAGCGGTTTTTAGCAAGGTGTTTTCTGCAAGCACTGAAATTATCGGTAACGAGTAGTTTGATAGCAAGATAATTTGTAACAAGTGACAAGTAGCAATAGTAACAAAGAGTGCAGCAAGTTGGCCCAATCCTTTTTGTAGCAAAGTACAAGCCGAAACGATCTCTTATAGTAAGTAAAGCGTTCTCGAAGACACATGGGAATTTCATCTGCTAGTCACTTTCATCATGTTTGTTTGATTCGCGTTCGCTACTTTGATAATTTGATATGTGGGTGGACCGGTGCTTGGGTGCTGTTCTTACTTGAACAAGCCTCCCACTTATGATTACCCCCTCTCGCAAGCATCCGCAACTATGAAAGAAGAATTAAGATAACTCTAACCATAGCATTAAACATATGGATCCAAATCAGCCCCTTACGGAATAGTGCATAAACTAGGGTTTAAGCTTCTGTCACTCTAGAAACCCATCATCTAATTACTACTCCACAATGCATTCCCTTAGGCCCAAAGATGGTGAAGTGTCATGTAGTCGACGTTCACACGACACCACTAAGGGAATCTACAACATACACATCATCAAAATATCAAACGAATACCAAATTCACATGATTACTTATGACAAGACTTCTCCCATGTCCTCAAGAACAAAAGTAACTACTCAAAAATCATGTTCATACCCAAGATCAGAGAGGTATTGAATAGCATAATAAATCTGAACATATAATCTTTCACCAAATAAACCAACTAGCATCAACTACAAGATGTAATCAACACTACTAGCAACTCACAGGTACCAATCTGAGATGTTGAGACAAAGATTGAATACAAGAGATGAACTAGGGTTTGAGATGAGATGGTGCTGGTGAAGATGTTGATGAAGATTAGTCCTCCCACGATGAGAGGATCGCTGGTGATGTCGATGGCGACGATTTCCCCCTCCCGGAGGGAAGTATCCTCGGCAGAACCTCTCCGCCGGAGAGCAAAAGTTCTCCTACCCAAGTTCCACCTCGAGACGGCGGCGCACCGTCCCAAAAGTCTTCTCTCTATTTTTTCTAGGGCAAAATGACTTATATACCAGAAAATGGGGGCCAGAGGCTGGCCAGGGGCCCCACGAGGTACCAGGGCACGCCTGGGGGGTGGTGCGCCCTGGTGCCTCGTGGGCACCTGGGTGGCCCCCTCTGGTACTTCTTGATTCCAGTATTTTTTATATATTCTAAAATAATTCTCCGTGAAATTTCAGCTCATTTGGAGATGTGCAGAATAGGTATCTCTGACATAGCTTTTTCAGGTCCAGAATTCCAGCTGCCGGCATTCTCCCTCCTTGTGTAAATCTTGCATATTACAAGAGAAAAGGCATTAAAATTGCTTCACAAAGTGTTATATTGATTAAAAACATTATAAATAACAGTAGCAAAACATGATGCAAAATGGACGTATCAACTCCCCCAAGCTTAGACCTCGCTTGTCCTCAAGCGAAAGCCGATAACGATAATCATGTCCACATGTTTAGAGAGAGAGGTGTCGATAAAAATAAAATACGGACATAGTAGCTTCATGATCATTATTATAACAGCAATATTTATTATCATAAACTTCTCATGAGCAAGTAACAATTCATCACAACAATAGAGTATAAGGCATAACCTTTCTTGAAAACTAACAAACTATGTTCTCGGTCAACAATGCAATTGCAATTCATCATATTTTCAGGAAGGGTCTCATGTAGGAGCTGTTTAGCAAGTCCACATACTCAACCATCATTTAGTCTTCTATGATTGCTAACACTCACGACATATATATGGAGCAAAAAGTTTCAGCAAGACACATAGAAAGATAGGGGCTTGTGATTTCGCCTCCCAACTTATTCACCTCAAGGGTGATGTCAACAATATTAACTCATGATCACTCATATCCAACTGGATATATGTGCCTAGATCTTTCCCCACCACACGATGCTTGCAAAAGAGTAAAATAAAAAGAAAGTAGAGGAGAACACTATTGACTCTTGCATAAAAAGTAAATACATAAAAGCATTGTTAAGGAAATCGGTAACTGGTAACTGCTTGGTCGGCTTGGGAGTAGCGATTAATCGGTGAATCGGCCTATTAACTGGATTAATCGGTCGACCATTAATCGGTAGATTAAATAGGAACCTGCCAACATATATCTTATTTTGTATGTATTATACCATACTTTCATTCTTTCAACTATGTAATATTCCAAAATATGTTACGATTTGGTCGAAGCCTAGCTATTGAGGAGTGAGAGGGGGATGGGAGGGGTTACGGGCCAAAAATTTGGGCTTTGTTTGCCCACAAGTTAATGGGCCAGCTGTGATTAATCGGCTTGACAACCTATTAATCGCTCTCACACGCAAGTTAATCGGCCTGAAAACCTATTAATCCACCTCACAGGCAAGTTAATCGGTCTGACAAGTTAATGCAATGAATAGGTGCTATTCGATTCGGTCATCTTGCGAGTAGCGATTAACTGGCCCGTTAACTGATTAATCGGATGAATTCTTGAACAGTGCATAAAAGTAAAGGATAGGCCCTTCACAGAGGGAAGCAGAGGTTGTCATGCGCTTTTTGTTGTTGGATGCACAAGCTCCTAATGCAAAGGAACGTCACTTTATATTGCCCCTTATGATAGCAACCTTTATTATGCAGTCCGTCGCTTTTATTTCTTTGCCATCACAAGTTCGTACAAAGCTTATTTTCCCTTACAATAAAAGTTTCATACATATTTAGAGGCAATTTTTATTGCTTTTTGCACCGATGACAACTTACTTGAAGGATCTTATTCAATCCATAGGTAGATATAGTGGACTCTCATGGCATGAAACTGGGTTTAAGGGTTTTGGATGCACAAGTAGTATCTCTACTTAGTGCGGATTTTTGGCTAGCAAAGATATTGGGCAAGCACCACATGTTGGAGGATCTATAACAATATAACTTCTATGTGAATATGAACAAACATAATTCATTACGTTGTCTTCCTTGTCCAACGTCAATAATTTGGCATAAAATACTTAATGGGGGCTCACAATCATAAAAGGTGTCCAAGATAGTATATTTGCATGTGAATCTTCTCTTCCCTTATTAACTTTTTCATGAATTGCATCATTGACTAATGCTATGTTTGTTAACTTCCAATAAATTTTACCACTCATACTTTTCTTTATGTAATGTCATTACTTTCCATAAGATTAGCATATGATCTTTTTCATTATTTTCATTGCTAGGATTGGAACATGAAAGTAAAGAAGCAAAAACTCAAACTACTCTTTATTATATAACTCTCAACTCGATTACATAGATAGATAGATCACGAAGCTAACACTCGAAAATAGATCATACTAAACTTTTATTCAACTAGATCACGAAATAACTAAGGATTGAACTAAAATAGGTAATGATAATAAAAGTGATGGTGATACGATACCGGGGCACATCCCCCAAGCTTGGCACGAGCCAAGGGGAGTGCCCATACCCATGTACTCAAGTCTCCTTCTTCGGAGATGGTGGTGGTGATGAAGTGGCGGGCTTGTCCTTCAGCTATAACAGGTACATCAATCTACGGTTGATGCTCCGAAGGGCGATGTTTTGCTGTTCCAGCAAAATAACTTCACGAGTGAGAGATGTATTCTGAACAGAAACTATTTCAAAGACTCTTAAGGCTTCAATTACGGATGGGGAGAGATGATCATATATGGGTTGAAGTATGTCTCCCTTCTCTGCGGTCTCCTCCATGGGAACCGCTTGCCCCTCTCCCGCAGCCGGAGCTCCTGCAACTTCCTCGACCTTGTCCTCCTTGCCATTGTCTTCTTCTCCCGACGACAGCTCGTAGTAGACCTCGCTGTAGGGGCGTTTGCCCGACGATGGTTGCACAATGCGATGCTTGGCACAGAGCTTTTGGGGAGCCATGGTGATCTAGATCTGTCAGAAAAATAGCATGAAAGAAGAACAGAGGAGATTTCTGCGATACGGTGGTCAAAACGTCTGGGAGTGTATATAAAGATTTTTTATCTTGCAAAACAAGTAATCTAGAAGAAAACAGAGTCGGGAAGGCTCACGTGGGGCCCACGAGGTACCAGGGCGCGCCAGGGGGGGTGGCACGCCCTGGTGCCTCGTGGGCACCAGGTCGGTCCCCCCGGCTGTTTCTTATTTTTGTATTTTTCTAAATATTCTAAAACTGACAGAAAATATTTTTTGGAATTTTTGGAGTCGGTTTACTTACCGTATTACATACCTCTTCCTTTTGAGGGTTCTGGAGTGTTCCGGGATGTATTCCTCCGGTGTAATTGTTTCAATAATATTAGTTTCAACATTAATGGGGGTACCTGAAATATAGTGCTTAATTCTTTGCCCATTCACCACTCTCGGATTGGTGCCTTTGGAGTTATTTATTTTGATGGCTCCGGAGCGATAAACTTCTTCGATGATATACGGTCCTTCCCATTTAGAGAGAAGTTTTCCTACAAAGAATCTCAAACGAGAATTGTACAATAGAACTTGCTCACCTACTTTAAATTCCCATTTTTGAATTCTTCTATCATGCCATCTTTGAACTTCTTCTTTAAACAATTTGGCATTTTCATAAGCTTGGGTTCTCCATTCATCTAATGAGCTAATATCAAATAACCTCTTTTCACCGGCAAGTTTAAAATCATAATTTAGTTCCTTAATTGCCCAATATGCTTTATGTTCTAATTCAAGAGGTAAATGACATGCTTTTCCATAAACCATTTTATAAGGAGACATACCCATAGGATTTTTATAAGCAGTTCTATAAGCCCATAATGCATCGTCAAGTTTCTTAGACCAATTCTTTCTAGATCTATTAATGGTTTTCTGCAGAATTAATTTTATTTCTCTGTTGCTCAATTCAACTTGACCACTAGTTTGAGGGTGATAGGGAGATGCAATTCTATGGTTGACATCATATTTAGCAAGCAATTTACGGAATGCACCACGAATAAAATGTGAACCACCATCAGTCATCAAATATCTAGGGACTCCGAACCTTGGGAAAATAACTTCTTTAAGCATTTTAATAGAAGTGTTATGATCAGCACTACTAGTTGGAATAGCTTCTACCCACTTAGTAACGTAATCAACAGCAACTAAAATATGTGTATACCCATTGGATTTAGGAAAAGGTCCCATATAATGAAATCCCCAAACATCAAATGGTTCAACAGCAAGTGAATAATTCATAGGCATTTCCTGACGTCTACCAACATTACCAATTCTTTGACATTCATCACAAGATAGGACAAACTTATGAGCATCCTTGAAAAGAGTAGGCCAATAAAAACCAGATTGTAATACCTTGTGTGCAGTTCTGTCTCCCGCATGGTGTCCTCCGTAAGCTTCGGAATGACACTTCCGTAGGATTTGTTCCTGTTCATGCTCAGGTATACAACGTCTAATAATACCATCTACTCCTTCTTTATAAAGATGTGGGTCATCCCAGAAGTAATGTCTTAAATCAAAGAAGAACTTTTTCTTTTGTTGGTATGTGAAACTAGGTGGTATGTATTTAGCAACAATGTAATTAGCACAGTCTGCATACCAAGGAGTATCACGAGAGTCATTTATGACAGCTAATTGTTCATCAGGAAAATCATCATTAATAGGTAGTGGGTCATCAAGAACATTTTCCATTCTAGACAAATTATCTGCTACGGGATTCTCAGCTCCCTTCCTATCCGTAATATGCAAGTCAAATTCTTGTAGCAATAAAACCCACCTAATGAGTCTAGGTTTATCATCTTTCTTTTCCATAAGATATTTGATAGCAGCATGATCGGTGTGAATAGTTACTTTAGAGTCAACTATGTAAGATCTGAATTTATCACATGCAAACACAACTGCTAGAAATTCTTTTTCAGTAGTAGCATAATTTCTTTGGGCACTGTCTAGAGTTTTACTAGCATAATGGATAACATTTAATTTCTTATCAACTCTCCGTCTTAGAACAGCACCAACAGCATAATCACTAGCATCACACATAATTTCAAAAGGCAAGTTCCAATCAGGTGGTTGAACAATAGGTGCGGTGGTCAAGGCTTTCTTAAGTGTTTCAAAGGCTTCTAGACAATCGTCATCGAAAACAAATGGAACATCTTTTTGCAAAAGATTGGTAAGAGGCCTAGAAATTTTAGAGGAGTCTTTAATAAATCTCCTATAGAAACCAGCATGACCAAGGAAACTTCTTATACCATTAATATCTTTAGGACATGGCATTTTCTCAATAGCATCAACGTTAGCTTTATCAACTTCAATACCTCTTTCAGAAATTTTATGCTCCAAGACAATGCCTTCATTCACCATAAAGTGGCACTTCTCCCAATTCAAGACAAGATTAGTTTCTTCACATCTCTGCAAAACTCGATCAAGGTTGCTTAAGCAATCATCAAAAGAAGTTTCGTAAATGGAGAAATCATCCATGAACACCTCAACAATCTTTTCACAAAAGTCAGAGAATATAGTAGTCATACATCTTTGAAAGGTAGCAGGTGCATTGCATAAACCAAAAGGCATACGTCTATAAGCATAAGTTCCAAAAGGACAAGTGAAGGTGGTTTTCTCTTGATCGGGTTGTGATACGGGTATTTGAGAAAAACCAGAATAACCATCCAGAAAACAAAAGTGTGTATGCTTAGACAATCTTTCTAACATTTGATCAATAAAAGGTAAAGGGTAATGATCTTTTCTAGTAGCTTTGTTTAATTTTCTAAAATCAATTACCATCCTATAACCAGTTACAATTCTTTGTGGAATGAGTTCATTTTTATCATTGGGAACGACGGTAATACCTCCTTTCTTAGGGACACAATGAACGGGACTTACCCATCTACTATCAGCTATGGGATAGATTATACCTGCTTCCAGAAGTTTTAATATTTCGGTTCTTACCACCTCTTTCATCTTAGGATTAAATCGGCGTTGGTGGTCGACAACTGGTTTAGCATCAGGCTCCATATTGATTTTGTGCTGACATAGAGTGGGACTAATGCTTCCATAGCTCGGTGCTTCCATAGAGTTTTTAGTAATCTCTTTTCTTCATGCGCTGAAAGGTTAGCACTAATAATAACAGGATATATCTTCTTTTCATCAAGATAAGCATATTTCAATGTATCGGGCAATTGCTTCAATCCAAACACAGGGTCACCTTTAGGCGGAGGAGGGCCTCCAAGAGTTTCAACAGGCAAATTATGTTTAAGGATAGGTGGTTGATCAAGAACATCTTATCTATTTCGTTTCTTTCATTCATATGCATATCGTTTTCACAGTCTAGCAAATATTGTTCTAACGGATCAGTAGGAGGTACGGCAATAGAAGCAAGACCAATAATTTCATCTTTACTAGGCAATTCTTTATCATGAGGTTGTCTACGAAACTTGGAGAAATTAAACTCATGAGATATATCACCAAACTTAACTCGAACCTTTTCTTTAACACAATCAATTTCAGCATTAACGGTATTCAAGAAAGGTCTACCAAATATAATGGGACAGAAATTATCTTGTTGTGAGCCAAGTACTAAGAAATCAGTAGGGTATTTGATTTTGCCACACAAGACTTCAACATCTCTAACAATCCCAAGTGGTGTAATAGTATCTCTATTAGCAAGCTTAATAGTAACATCAATATCTTCAATCTCAACAGGTGCAATATCATGCATTACTTCTTGATATAGAGAAAATGGAATAGCACTCACACTAGCACCCATATCACACAAACCATGACAGCAATGATCTCCAATCTTAACAGAAACAACAGGCATGCCAACTACGGGCTTGTTCTTATCTAACTTATCCTGTTCATTTCTAACAGGTTTAGCAATTCTAGCAGCCTCCTCACAAAAGTAAATAACATGCCCATCTATATTATCAACTAAGAGATCTTTAACCATAGCAACATCAGGTTCAACTTTAATTTGTTCAGAGGGTCTAGGTGCTCTAATATTACTTTTGTTAACCACAGTTGAAGCTTTAGCATGTTCCTTAATCCTAACAGGAAAACGTGGTTTCTCAATATAAGCAGTAGGCACAACTGGATCAACATGGTAAACAATTGTTTCTTCTTTAACACTAGCGGGTTCCTCAATCTTTTCTTTAACAGGGGGATGATATTTAAACCACTTCTCCTTAGGGAGATCAACATGGGTAGCAAATGATTCACAAAAGGAAGCTACTATCTCAGAGCCAAGTCCATATTTAGTGCTAAACTTATGAAAAGCATCGGTGGCCATAAAAGATTTAACACAATCGAACTCAAGTATTATACCTGACTCATTACCTTTGTCGAGTTCCCAATCTTCAGAGTTACGTTTAATTCTTTCTAGAAGATCCCATCTGAATTCAATAGTTTTCTTCATAAAGGAGCCAGTCGAAGAAGAATCGAGCGTAGTTCGATTATCATGAGAAAGCCGAGCATAAAAATTTTGTAAGATAATTTCTTTTCAGAGCTCATGATTGGGGCATGTGTACATCATGTACTTAAGCCTCCCCAAAGCTTGAGCGATGCTTTCTCCTTCACGAGGCCAAAAGTTATATATATATAATTACGATCACGATGAACCAAATGCATAGGATAAAATTTCTGATGGAATTCTAGTTTCAATCGGTTCCAGTCCCATGTATCAGTATCATCACATAGCCTATACCACATTAATGCCTTTCCCTCCAAAGATAAATGGAATACTTTCTTCTTAACTCCATCTCCGGATAAACCTGCAAGCTTAAACAATCCACAAATTTCATCCACATAGATCAAGTGCATATCAGGGTGTACCGTTCCATCTCCTGCATAAGGATTAGCTAGCAGTTTCTCTATCATACCCGTAGGGATCTCATAATAAATATTTTTAGTAGGTGCAGTAGGTTGAGGAGCAACTATTTGTGTTTCCGGTCGAGGTGAAGATACCCCGAACAAACCCTTCAAAGGATTACTTTCCATAGTGACAAGTGACAGTAAATTTCAACACGTAATATAAATGTTTCCTTACCAAATTCCACTCACCAAAGGCGCTTCACTCCCCGGCAACGGCGCCAGAAAAGAGTCTTGATGACCCACAAGTATAGGGGATCAATCATAGTCCTTTCAATAAGTAAGAGTGTCGAACCCAATGAGGAGTAGAAGGAAATGACAAGCGGTTTTCAGCAAGGTGTTTTCTGCAAGCACTGAAATTATCGGTAACGAGTAGTTTGATAGCAAGATAATTTGTAACAAGTGACAAGTAGCAATAGTAACAAAGAGTGCAGCAAGTTGGCCCAATCCTTTTTGTAGCAAAGGACAAGCCGGAACGATCTCTTAAAGTAAGTAAAGCGTTCTCGAGGACACATGGGAATTTCATCTAGTCACTTTCATCATGTTTGTTTGATTCGCGTTCGCTACTTTGATAATTTGATATGTGGGTGGACCGGTGCTTGGGTGCTGTTCTTACTTGAACAAGCCTCCCACTTATGATTACCCCCTCTCGTAAGCATCCGCAACTACGAAAGAAGAATTAAGATAACTCTAACCATAGCATTAAACATATGGATCCAAATCAGCCCCTTACGGAATAGCGCATAAACTAGGGTTTAAGCTTCTGTCACTCTAGCAACCCATCATCTAATTACTACTCCACAATGCATTCCCTTAGGCCCAAAGATGGTGAAGTGTCATGTAGTCGACGTTCACACGACACCACTAAGGGAATCTACAACATACACATCATCAAAATATCAAACGAATACCAAATTCACATGATTACTTATGACAAGACTTCTCCCATGTCCTCAAGAACAAAAGTAACTACTCACAAATCATAATCATGTCCAAGATCAGAGGGGTATTGAATAGCATAATAGATCTGAACATATAATCTTCCACCAAATAAACCAACTAGCATCAACTACAAGGTGTAATCAACACTACTAGCAACCCACAGGTACCGATCTGAGGTTTTGAGACAAAGATTGAATACAAGAGATGAACTAGGGTTTGAGATGAGATGGTGCTGGTGAAGATGTTGATGAAGATTAGTCCTCCCACGATGAGAGGATCGCTGGTGATGTCGATGGCGACGATTTCCCCCTCCCGGAGGGAAGTATCCCCGGCAGAACCTCTCCGCCGGAGAGCAAAAGTGCTCCTACCCAAGTTCCGCCTCGAGACAGCGGCGCACCGTCCCAAAAGTCTTCTCTCTATTTTTTCTAGGGCAAAATGACTTATATACCCGAAAATGGGGGCCAGAGGCTGGCCAGGGGCCCCACGAGGTACCAGGGCGCGCCTGGGGGGGGTGGCGCGCCCTGCTGCCTCATGGGCACCTGGGTGGCCCCCTCTGGTACTTCTTGATTCCAGTATTTTTTATATATTCCAAAATAATTCTTCATGAAATTTCAGCTCATTTGGAGATGTGCATAATAGGTATCTCTGACATAGCTTTTTCAGGTCCAGAATTCCAGCTGCCGGCATTCTCCCTCCTTGTGTAAATCTTGCATATTAAGAGAGAAAAGGCATTAGAATTGCTTCACAAAGTGTTATATTGATTAAAAACATTATAAATAACAGTAGCAAAACATGATGCAAAATGGACGTATCACGTACCGCTCATGGAGCGACAGGGGGCGGTCAGTATCTTCCATACTAAGTGGGTTACTCTCAGGATGAGTGTTTATTCACTTGTCATTGCACAAGAGAGGCTGGTATTTGGGATGCCCAGTCCTATGCTCAAAATTGAAAATACATAATGCAAACAAACTCCCCCAGAAAGTTGTTGGTATGGAGGGCATCCGAGGATTCGGCTAGCCATGGCTTGTGTTGGTATGGTGGAGGGGGAGTAAACTTTATCTTTCCGCTTGGGAACCGCCTATAATGTGTTTAGCATGGAAGATATTGAAAACTCTCGGTCGTGACGTTGACAGGAAAAGTACACCTCCCAAAATTATTTTTCATCTCTGATTTAAGCTTCGAGCTCTGGCACCGCTGCAAATCCCTGCTTCCCTCTGCGAAGGGCCTATCTATTTACTTTTATGTTATTTACTTTATGTTATTTTGCTTTTATTGTTGAGTCTCACCTTCTTGCACTAAGCGCCAATCCTAAGAGCACTATTGTCATCCTTATGCATTGAGTATAGTTAATGTTTTGTGCATCATGACTGGATCTCTTCTACCCTGAATTACAATGTTTAGTCGCTGCTTGAACTTTGGAGGTGCTCTGCATTTATGTTTTGCGGTCTCAGAAAGGGCTAGCGAGATACCATGTTATCATATTATATCATGATTGTTTTGACAAATTGTTGGCATTTGAGATATGTTATTATTGCTCTCTAGTTGATTATGCCATTGATATGAGTAAATATAGTTTTTAAGTGTTATTATGAGCATGGTTAGTTCATGATCTTTGCTGAAAACCTGGGTACTATTTAAGCTTATATACGGATACAAGAACAAAAGAGTTCGTAAAAGTTTTTCTTTATCACTTTCAGTTTGTCAACTGAATTGCTTGAGGACAAGCAATGAGTTAAGCTTGGGGGAGTTGATACGTCTCTGTCGTATCTACTTTTCCAAACACTTTTGCTCTTGTTTTGGACTCCAATTTGCATGATTTGAATGAAACTAACCCGGACTGATGCTGTTTTCAGCAGAATTGCCATGATGTTGTTTTTGTGCAGAAATCAAAGTTCTCTGATTTGGACGAAACTTTTTGGAGAATTTTTATGGAATATATAAAAATTATTGGCGCAAGAATCAACAGAAGGGGGGCCACCTGCTGCCCACAAGGCAGTAGGGCGCGACCCCTCCTAGGGCACGCCGTAGTGCCTTGTGGGGCCCACAGGCAACCGTCTGACCTAATTCCAATGCTATAAATTCTCTTTCCCTGAGAAAAAAATAAGAGAAGAAGTTTCATTGCGTTTTACGATACAGAGCCGCCGCCACCTCATGTTCTTCATCGGGAGGGCTGATCTGGAGTCCGTTCGGTGCTCTGGAGAGGGGGATCCGATGCCGTCGTCATCATCAACCATCCTTCATCACCAATTTCATGATGCTCACCACCGGGCATGAGTAATTCCTTCGTAGGCTTGCTGGACGGTGATGTGTTGGATGAGATCTAGCATGTAATCGAGTCAATTTGTTAGGGCTTTGATCCCTAGTATCCACTATGTTCTGAGATTGATGTTGCTATGACTTTGCTATGCTTAATGCTTGTCACTAGGGCCCGAGTGCCATGATTTCAGATCTGAACCCTTCATGTTTCCATGAATATATTTGTGTTCTTGATCCTATCTTGCAAGTTATATGCACCTATTACGTGTCATGATCCGCATACCCCAAGGTGACAATAATTGGGATTCTTTCCGGTGATTGCCGTAGTTTGAGGAGTTCATGTATTCACTAAGTGCTAATGCTTTGTTCCGGTTCTCTATTAAAAGGAGGCCTTAATATCCCTTAGTTTCCTTAAGGACCCCGCTGCCACGGGAGGGTAGGACAAAAGATGTCATGCAAGTTCTTATTATAAGCACGTATGACTATATACGGAATACATGCCTACATTACAATGATGAATTGGAGCTATTGTGTATCGCCCTAGGTTGTGACTGTTATATGATGAATATCATCCAACATAATTATTATCACCGATCCAATGCCTACGAGTTTTTCACATATTGTTCTTTTCTAAGTTACTACTGTTGCTACTACTGTCACAATTGTTACAAAACTATTGCTGCTACCGTTACTGTTACTGTTACTATTGTTGCTACTGCTATCAAACTACCATACTACTGTGCTACCGATCACTTGCTGCAGATATTTAGTCTCCAGGTGTGGTTGAATTGACAACTCAACTGCTAATACTTGCAGATATTCTTTGGCTCCCCTTGTGTCAGATCAATAAATTTGGGTTGAATACTCTACCCTCGAAAACTGTTGCGATCCCCTGTACTTGTGGGTTATCAGTACCTAGGGTTGCGGGGGGAGTAAGGTGAGGAGACGGAGTTGCTGCTTAATGACGAGTCGATTAATGAGGAGATGGAAGAATGAGAAGCGGCGGGGGAGTAAGTTACGGTGGGGGGTGGATTGGGCAATTTGTTTTTCATTTTTTATAAAGAAAAAAATACATTGGAAGTGGGGATCACAGAATTTTGCCCCATATGTCATACTATCGGGTCGGGTTCGGATATATCCATGGATACATAATTATGTCCATGCCCTACCCATGAATAATCGGGTCGGGTTCGGGTGCTGCTCATGGACGTAAGAACGTACCCAAATCCTACCCATTTGGGTCGGGTACCCGCGGGTATCCATGTCCGTGGATAAAATTGCCATCCTTAGTCACAGCAAACTCTACCCCAAGAAAACAGCAGGAGTAATGATTGTCGGTTTAGGGTTTTGGCTCCAAATTATCCCAGTATCTTTCATCCCGCATTACATCTGCATAATTTTTGTAGCCCGCTTCATGTCTGCCTTCTCAGCCTGCATATTTGGAGGCATGAAGAGAAAATGCAAAGTGATCTCTATTTCTAGGCGTGTGAAAGAAATTTTTCTCTCAACCACCTCGCCTGGAATGAAGCATCATTGTCGAAAATCGAGTGTCGCCGTCAGGATCATGTCGGAATCGAGTCTCCGACGCTTGCCTAAGCTCATACCATCGTGTCGCCTGCTCCTACTCGCATCTAAGATCGATGACACATGCATGAGACTGAACCGGTTGCGCCTTATTAGCACCGTCACTCGGTCTGCCCTCCCCCTCTGCCGAGCTCGCCTTCGACAGTACACCACGCTGGATGGGTGCAGTCATCGTCGTCAAGAGCTGAAAGCCGTATTTGGGCATCATCCTTGCATTAGTCAAGGTTTGAAGTGGCAGCGGCACGCGACATACGAATTCTCCCTCCCTGCACCACCACCGTTGTCCCCCTCCGCTCCTCACTCGGGGACATGACCTGAAGCTGCATGTGTAGCTTGCCTTAGTGTGAAAGTTGAAGCCACCAACGACGGGGCTCGGGTCACGTGGGAACAAGGTCTCGGTGGCTCAGGACCTCGACCGCTAGGGCCTGAAGAAGCCCGGGCGCTCGTCGGCGTGGGCTTAGCGGCAATGGGGAGGAATAATGCATGGCGATGGTGCCCTGGCCTTGGAAGAGTCTCTGCCCGAGCGCTATAGGGCACTAGAAAGTCGACAGGGAGTTTTATCTTGGGACAAGGGTCTCGGTAGCACTACCAGTTTTCACGTATTCTCCAACGAGCGATGTAGCACCAATGTCTTTCCCTTGTGCAGATCCGTAGAAAACTAGACGATATATCCTGGACAAAAGGGTTGAGGGGTGGTACGGAGGAAGCTTTTTCTCTGTTGGAAAGCATATTACAATTGTCTAGCTAGCAATGTTACTCGTGTTGGAATCATGGTTGTAATGTTGTTTTGATGTGAAGTATGATTCTCGAAATTGAGTGCTTGAGTTTGATAGTACAAGCATTCCAAATTCAAGACTAATTGTGTGGTTGTGCTACAAATGAATGATAGTTTGAATTAGTTGGCACATGTGCTCTCTTGGAGGCAGCTCAACTTGTCGGTTCTTAGTGCATCCCTGCCCCAGTAAAGATCCGTAGCATACATGTCACCATTTGTTTATTTAACACTAGTGACACTTTTTTCTTCATGTAGTTCATGCCTTAGCCTTCATGAAAAACTCAACAATTTATTTGTACTTATTATATTGAAATTGACCTTATGTAGTTTGTCTACACCCGAACAACTATCAACCCAACAAGGATTGGTTTTGGGTTGTGAATTGATTCCAACAAGGATAGAGTGATGGAACAATGATCCACTCAGTCCCTGTAGGTCTTAATTCAACAAGGCAAACAAGCCCTCGAGGAATGGTTTGAGTGGTTAATTTTTTCAGAGGGGCTAGAGGTGCCCTTTAGACCCGTTCCATGAGTTTTTTTTCTTTCTTCCATCTCTCCTCCCAACACAGGTAAGAAAACCTTCTCCCATCACCAAACAGATCCTACCTCAGCTCGAGCCCTTGTACTAGTCGTTTATGCTAACTAGGGCACATTGCCGCCACTCTACCTCAGTGTATCCCTCGCCCTTTAGGACCTCTTGTCACCACATCTCCTGTGACCCCTTCCCCCCTCACCCTGACACCCAACTTGCACGACCGTTCGTGCTCCAACTCAACAACCACTTCTCGGCACCAAGTCTGAAGCTTTGTCTCATCGAGCCTTTTCCACCCAGACCTCCCAGGGCTCCGGCTCGGCCACACCACGAGATACTGAGAATGATTGGTTTGGTGCCAAATATTGGCTAGTGGTTGGTTGGTTACCAACTTCTTTGCCAATCTCACAAAAGTTTGCCAATTTTTGACAAGTTTTAATTTTGTCAAATATTGTTTTTTAACACGAGGAGGAACTCGAAAGGTCTCGTGTTGGTATTTATATCAAAAAAGTGTGACAATGCAAAAATGACCTGAAAGAAAAAGGAAATTACATCCATGTCCTTCCCTTTTGCACATATGACCCTGGCAAAGATACACAAAATGCAACCATGTCCCTGGGCGTCCGACAACATTGGCGGAGAAGCATTTGCCACCTTCTCCGACCATAACCTTGTCATCTGAAGGCAAGGGGAAAGGGCCTCCTATCAGAGGTAGAAGAAGGATGCGTAGGAAATTTGTCGGCGATGCCTACTGTGCCAGGCGTACCACCCTAGCTACCCACAAAGCTCGTTGGAGATACTTCCTCAACTGATCTATAGCTCCAACGACAAAGGCCGATGCATCGCTTGAAGATCGAAGTACATCAATGCCAGTTAGAATTCCCCCATGCGCACGAGATCTGAGCGCACCGACGCCATCTCTAGCTTGACCTCTTTTTTCCACCACCACAGCTGCAAGGAGAGGAAGAAAAGAAGGTAGCCGCCGCCGCTAGATCAGGCCACCCCAACGAGCTTATTAGAGAAGCTCTCATCAAATACTCCACCCATGGCCTCCATCCACCTCAGAGGACGACAAAAAGAGGAGGAAGACGACGCACCAACATCGCTAGCAAGCGACGACACACCTCTCAACATGCAACAAGGAACATGAGGGGGAGATGTGAGCGCCAGCAGCCGAAGCTGCACAACGCCATGGATCTGACATGGACGAGTTGGCATGGGAGCCGCGGCAACTCAAGTTTCTTCCCTCAACCACGTTGCCCTCAACATGGATTCGGGATAGAGGAACAAGACAAGAGAAAGCAACATAAATGGATCCAAACTCATCTTTATTGGTTAGGGATAAACAAAAGAGACCTTCCACCACTATACACAGATGCCCCCCTTCGTCCCCCCTTCCGTCCAACAACGTCGACGAAGGAGCAAAGAAGGAGGGTGACCAGAATCCACAACACCGAGGCCGACCTCAAAAGTTAGCCAAGGAAGAGGACAAGTCAGTTCCCAACGCTCCGGCTCAAATATTGGTTTGTCAAATGTTGATATCAAACGAATCAGCCTCGTTCTCCCGCTGAGTTCGCCTGCTACTGACCGTTCGTTAATGTATGAACGGCCAAGATAATCGGCCTTCATGGCTTCACCTCACGAGGAGCGACAGCTGAATACACGATTCCGCAGGTACCTCTCTACAATTGATTCCACCTCCGGCCGACGGCCCGGCCCCACCTGTCAGCACCCCTTTTGCCCGCCGAGCCGCTTAACCCAAAGCTTCGACCCGGCGTCTCCCAGTCCCCTCCCCTCCTCCGATCTCTCTCCAATTCAAACCCCACTCCTCCTCCCTCCACGCGCGCCGGCGACGAGCACCCGCCGCCGGCTAGGGTTCCGCGCCCCGCGATGGAGGCATCCGGCTTCGGCCGCGACGCGGGGCCCCTCAACCGCGGCCCGGGCTCCGCGCCCCTCGCCTTCGGCGCCGGCGCGGCCACCACCCCTTCTCCCGCGGCGCAGCCCGCCCCCGTGCAGTTCCCCTCGGCTCGCCCGGCCGTCCCCTTCGTGCCCCCCTCCTCGCGCTTCCCGAGCGCACGCCCCCAGCTCACCGCAGCGGCCCCCTTCTCTCGCCCTACCGCGCCCGTCCCCATACCGGCATCCTCCGCGCGCCCTGCCGCAGCTGCTCCCGGCGCCCCCGGTCCCGTGAGGTTTCCGAGTCCTCTTGGTGCCGTCGATCCAGGGGCGTCCGCCGCTACTGCTCGCCACGCCGCGCGCCATCTCCAGTCCCAGCAGAGGTGAGTGCTCCCCACCTCCCACCCCGACCCCCAAGTGGTTTCTGTGTTGTTTGAGCTTCGCTGTCGAGCTGGCTGGCTAGTGTCGGTTAGGTTTCTGTTCTGTACTTGCTTTGCTGTTGCATCCTAGTAGCTGTAACTGTAAGTACAGGCGTGTAGTAGCTTCAGAATCTGAAGCATAGTGTAGTTAGCGTTGTGCAGATATATTCCGCTCGCGGTAGTTTCACATATTCGGTGATTGCATAGAGTATGATTTCCCCATTGGAGATGGCTAAATGCGCATATGAGTTTTTATTTGGTCGGATGCCTGTGACATTTGAGTATTAGCGCGTCATAGCAACTCTAGTGATCTAGTTTCCACAATACGGACTGTCCTAAGTTGATCGCTAGAGATCGTGGCATGGCATGAAGCAACCATGTAGCCAATTCGCAAGACTTGGCATGGCACGAAGCAACCATGTACTACCTCTATATCAAAATATAAGACGTTTTTTTGGTTTTGCATAGGGCATAAAAAGCGTCTTATATTTTGTTATGGAGGGAGTTGCCAATTCACAAGACTTAGGCACACTGGTGACTGCATACCAAGTGAATGATATTGAGCAGGGTATAGCACATAAAAAGGAACATCTAAAGTTGCATGTTGTTCAAGCCAACTCAAAATATGTGATAAGAAGGTGCCTTGCTGCTGGAATGGTAGACTAAGATCCAACTTTTTTGGTGGTTAATCACCTAATCCTAGCCCATCTGGTTGCAGTTCCAAACTTGCGATACCCATGCTACGTTATTGATGGATTGTTTTCGTGTTCGCATTCAGAGTAGCTGCACCACCCATAGGCAGGCCCATGCATCCTGGTATTTCCTCAAGGAGCAGGTCCCCGCCGAATCTATCAAATCAGCGTGTGAATGTTCCTCCAGAAAATGATAATGGTATGGGGCAAAGAAGGTAAAACTACTTCATGTTGTATCTCTCGTCAAGCTACTCCCTCTATCCATATATATAGGGCCTAATGCGTTTTTTGAGGCTAACTTTGACCACATGTTAGAGCTATAATATATGACATGCAAGTTACACAAAGCATACCGTCAAATTCGTACGTGAAAGGAGCTTCCAATGATATAATTTTCACATTATACATCTCATATACTATTAATCTTATCAACAGTCAAAGGCAGTCTCGAAGAACGAATTAGGCCCTATATATATGGATGGAGGGAGTATCTGAATTCTTAATGGACATCCAATATATTCCAGTCAATATCTTTGAAACATTTGTATACATGGCGTGCAGAAAATTTGTACATCAGGGCTTGATACGTAGATATAGGTCACTTAGCGACTGTTCTCCTTTAAGTCGTCCAAATGTTGTAGGTGGGACAATCCGTGTCAGTACAATGCAATCTTCTTCTGAAAGTTGCACAATGAGCCACTGAGCCAAATATTCATCACTCTCTGCTGAACTCTAGGGTATGTTTGGATGGTGGCCAAAGCTCACCCTGCCAATTTTCAGGTCATGACCAAAATTTTGGTCTTTGTTTGGATGGTTGCCAGTATTTTTGAAATGCCAACTTCTCTTTTGCCCACTCTAGTTCATTTTTCTTGCCAATGTTAGCCAACTCATGGGTAAGCAAAAGCTTGACCAAACTTTGGCTAGCCAAATACTCCCTCCGTTCCCTAATATAAGACCTTCTAGCTATTTCAAAATATTGACTACATACATACTAAAATGAGTGAACATACATACTAAAATGCAATGTTGGGGATATTGCTTATCGGGAACTTATCGGTCGACCCATGATAAGGGGTAAATCGGCCAGTTTATCGGCATATCGGCCGATTTATCGCCATATCGGCTGATTTATCGGCCAATTTATCTTATCGGTCAGACACCGGTAAGCGATAAATCGGCCGATTTATCGGAATATCGGAAGATATCTTGAACAGTGCTAAAATGTGTCTAGATACATACGAATCAAGAAAAAGCTAAAAGGTCTTATATTAGGGAACGGAGGGAGTATTTGGTAGGGCAGCCTTGGGCTAAAACCAAAGATACCAATGCTGTTGTTTATAAGTTATTTTGCCAGAAGGCCATGGTCAGAGAACAATACATCAATCACTGTCAGTTCTTAAATGAAAAATGCTGCATATCATTATACTAGGATACGCTACATGGTGTGTAGTTGATCTTAGCTGGCATGCTTGACATGTCATTCTTTGTATGGACCACCCTACATGGATTATGGTTGCGTAGGTCTGGAGAGGATTTTTCTGTTGGGTGTGAGTTCAGATGGGTTTCCCTGGAGCTTGCAACTATAACCTTGTGGGTACAGCTATCAGGGTTTTTAAATCTAATGTCTCTTCCATCGATAGGTTGGTAAACTATGCAGACCCGTTGTTTGAAAATGGAAGTGCGCAATCTTCAGTGCAAATGAGAATGCAACCTCCAGAGACCGGAAAGACAGCAAGATCACCACCATTAGACATTAGCAGACAGTTTAGACCATCATCAAGCCTTCCAAAGTTTCCTCCTACGCAGCGTGCTGAGCCTCATGATCATGTGCAAATGTGAGTTCTTCGATAGAAATTGTCAACTAGTAATTGTTTACTCTAATTGTATTTTAAGTTTTATTAGTGTTCCACTGCAAATTATCTCATAAAAATGTGTAGTACTGGTTACTTAGCTACTAATTAGTATTTTCAGTACTAAATGTCACTCGTCGTGCTGTGCTGCTTATCTCCCTATTTTTACTGATATTTCAGGCCTAATCTATCACCTTCCAAGTTTGGAATCCAGAACCAGTCTCCTTTTCATGATGCACGTGCTACCTTCTCTCCTCTTCTGAATAGCAATTTAGTTCCTGGTAGTGGGAGGCCCCGTCCTGCCTCAGGGACCAGTACATCTTCTTCATCAGTGCTTGGTGATGCGGCTCAACAAGAGATGAACGATCATATGCGAGAACAAAGGTGCTGTCTGCTAGATTGTCGTAAACTGCCACATAGTTGATCAGAGCACCATTCTATTTTTGATTTTTTTGTGTTCATCAGTAGTATGCAGCCCGTATAGTCTTTATTTAAATAGTCTTTGGTAATACTAATTTGAGTCGAGAAAAGGAAAAACTTTTAGATAAAAATATATTTATTGTGATTGTCTTGCGAGCTGTTCAAGTTTTTACTAGAAATACGCTGAACCTTGTGATGCTGGTAGGTTTGCATGGAGTAACCCTTCTCCCCCTGCTGGGACATTCTTCCTATTCAAAAGAACTTTAGCAATGGATATAACGAACTTCCGCGCTGTAATGTAGTACTGCAAATTGAACGTAAATTTGCTTCTGTGGTCACATTTATTACCTGGATCACTGTAAAATCATTGGTTAATGCCATCTCTTGTGCTTGTGCTCCTGTTGGTACTTGTGCGTTTATGGCTCTGTAATATTTTCTTCCTTTTATCTTTCTGTAGATTCTCAGCTCCACTTCAAAGTCGAACAATGGATCATAGCATTTCAAAAAGGTCTAGGTCACCTACTTTATCCTATCAGGATGTTGATGGTGCTGAAGCTCGTCATGGCACTGGTGCAAATGCTAGAAGGTACTACTATCTACGGATTGCCATTTCTTTATGGTGTGCCTGTTTTCTTCTGTTGCTGCATAAATAATTAAATATACATGTGATCTCCTAAGTGCTTCAACACCCAACAACGTATGTATATATAGGTAAATCACTGCTGCTTTGAATTTGTATAAATATCCTGGAGAAAGTTAGATAATCATGATCATCCATTGGAAAATCAATTCAGTATGGAAATGGGTAAAATGCTGGGCAGTCATTTTTGGGCATGGGTTACCAAACAAAACATGACACACCTGTTATTACCTAACGTGTTCTCTTTACTTGGTCGGTGTGTTACCAAACTGAATCAAGAATACGGACATGGAGACGTCTTCTCTACACAGTTTTTGGAAAATTTATTTTCCTTGTAGCTTTTAGTCTTGCTAAAGGAATATTAAGCAACTAGTGTTTTATTCGAGCTCTTAAAATGCGGAAACTCTCAATAGTATGCACTAACCTTTCATGCTAATTCTTTTTTTTTTTCCTCTTCATTTTTAGTGACTTTTTTTTTTTTAAATGTGAGCTGTGAAATTCTTCTTTACTATTTGTCTACTAACCTTTTTCGGTTTTCGGTTTAGGGTTTGGTTCCTGTGAGCGCTAATTCTAAAGCCTGAAATCTGGCATTTAAAATGACTAGTTGCATTAGTGATGTATTGTGGACTTGTGACTAATGCATAAAGCATTTTCCTGCTGCTTTCTTTACAGGCTGATAAACTATGCGGATACCTTGGTTGATGATGTAAGTATTGAAACTTCAAAAAGGATGAGGGCTCCTTCATCTGAATTCACGAACATGCCCAAGTCTCCACCTTCAGATATTAGAGACAACATTAGGCCGGCACCTGCAGGTTTTGGCAGCAGTAATGTTGCAGCCCAGAATCTTCGTTCACAGGCTGATATCCAGAGGTAAATCCTTTGAGTTTATTTTGCTGTATGTCAGTTTTACTTATTAGTTTTGATAAAAGATGCAATAACGACTAAAATAAATAAATTATAACCAGTAAGAGCACAATCTACCACATCTACCATATTTATGCCTAGGAGCGGTAGTTAGTAAACGAATTGATCTGTTACTGTGCCTGCTGATCTTTTACTTTATGGCATTTAGCAGTTGACTTTGTTGCTATTATTACAGGTCTAAAGCATCCCTTCCCAAGGTTGGAAGTCAAATAAAATCTCGCATTGGTGATGTGCGTTCACCACCGTATCAGCAGTTCCGTCCTTCAGATACTTATTCAAAAGAATATAGTACACCTACATTTTCTCCACCAAAGCCTTCGATTCCCAATTCTAGGAGCGTGACCTCTCCTTTGGATGACGGTGACGACTTTATCCCTTCAACTGAACTTGAGAGGTGCTTATGCCAGCTTCATAATGTGCCAAACCCTTTTTTTTTCATCAAATATACTGTTTGTTGTTATTGACTCATGTAACATTTGCTGTAGAGAAAAACAGGCAAAAGCCAAGCGTTTGGCTCGTTTCAATGTTGAATTAAGCAGGCCAGTGGAAAATATCAATGATCTCGCAAAAGCGGACAAACAGAAACAAGCCTCCTCAATGGGAACAGTTCCAGTCAGATCAAATGATAGTACTATGGCTGACATGGACCCCCCAGAGTTAGCCGCAATTCTTGGGCTTTGTTCCTATATGTGCCCAGGTGATTCCTGCACTAGATCATATCACTTGTTTTTGCGCAATGTTATTTTGGTCATTCTCAACTCTTCTTCAATGTATTTTCTTAACCATGCTACTTACGAACGTGTATTCATGCTTTGTTTCTAGAGCCTGAAAGGGCGGAGCGCGAGAGAAAGGGAGATCTCGATAGGTACGAGAGGTTAGGTGGAGACAGAAACCAAACCACCGAGCTTCTAGCTGTTAAAAAGGTATATAATGTTTACCTTATCACCTGCCAGTATGACAGGATTCTATCTGAATTTATCTCTCATCACCAGTAACAGGAAGCATGATGGAAGTTATTATCTAATTGATACAGTATACTAGGACTGCTGAGAGAGATGCAGACTTGATCAGGCCTCTGCCAGTTCTGCAGAAGACCATGTCATACCTTCTTAGTTTGCTGGATCACACATATGATGACAGTTTCTTGGGCTTATACAACTTCTTGTGGGATAGGATGCGAGCGATAAGAATGGATCTTAGAATGCAACATTTCTTCAATCAAGAGGCTATTTCTATGCTCGAGCAAATGGTAATTCCAATTTATTATTATTTTTCCCACTGTCCATAAATGTTTGATTCTTTGGGTAAACTTATTTCCCAGTAAGTTCCATTGTGAAGTTTTCTTTTTCTTTTCTTGACCAGATAAGACTCCACATTGTAGCAATGCACGAGTTATGTGAGTACAGCAAAGGAGAAGGTTTTTCAGAGGGTTTTGATGCACACCTCAACATTGAGCAGATGAACAAAACATCAGTTGAGCTATTTCAAATGTATGAAGACCATAGGAGAAATGGTGTGCTCTTCTCAACAGAACAGGAGTTCCGGGGTTATTATGCACTGCTCAAGTTAGACAAGCATCCTGGTTACAAGGTGAGGTGAATTGAGTGGGTCTTGTTGTTTCCTGCTTTTTTGCTGACTTCTGTGTACATCTGAATCAGGTTGAACCTTCTGAGTTATCTCTGGACCTTGCTAAGATGTCTCGTGAAATTAGAGGCAGCCCAGACGTCTTGTTTGCAAGAGAAGTTGCAAGGTAGTCATACCTTATGGCATAATTTGAATTCTTGGGTCTTTACTAACTTTGATTTGACTTAACACCAACTTTTGTCATGCAATTCAGAGCATGCAGAATGGGAAACTACATTGCTTTCTTCCGGCTTGCAAGGAAAGCAACATATTTGCAGGCTTGCTTGATGCATGCTCACTTCGCGAAGGTACAATAGTTTGTCGATGAAAGGCTGTTCATTTTTGTACCGTATCTTTGTACTGAAATTATTTGTTCCAAATATGCACATACTTCTAGTTCTCCATTGTGCATCTATGCTGGCAAGTAACCTTGTAATAATAAAACGTGTTACCAGAATTCAGAACTGACAGTTTCTCATTGTAGTTAGTAGGACCTGCTGTTTTTCACAAGACAGAAGGTGCTTGGTAGCACAATAAAATTCTTAACTTTTGTCATGTTTCCATTGTACTGTAAGCTGATTCAGCCCTAGCTAGCTAGAGGAAGTAGTGGGATCTATCAACCCTTCAAATTTTTGAAACGACCATTGTACTTGACTACTTGTTACAGTTTACATATACGTCTACATAGTGTATGAAAATGTGACAGTAATAATTGATCCCACAGGGTAAAAATTATGGATCCGCCACTATCTGGCATTGACGAGTTCTCCCTGGCCAGTATTGTACTCCCTCCGTATCAAAATATAAGACGTTTTTGTAGGTTAGTTTAGCCTACAAAAACGTCTTATATTTTGGTACAGAGGTAGTACTTCTTTACATTTATAATACGTTCTGTATTAGTTAAAGTATTCTTATGTTTTGACAAGTCACCAATCAAAATTTCTGGAAACAATGGTTGATGTGAACATTAGTTCATGGCACTGCTGCCATAGAGAGTAGAGCCAAGCAGTATGACTTAAAGCCCAAAGGGAATGAAGCCAATATGGTATTTATGGTATTAGAAGGAGATAGAATGACATAAATTGGGATGAGAGAACTAGATGGGTTCAGAGTTAGCAAATGGAGGTGTGCATGATTCATTTCTTGCTTGATCTGCCTTAATACTTGGACTCTTTCTTGGGAACGAATCGAACTCTTATCTCTACCTCTTCCCTAATTATCCTCCTTACTACTGATGCATCATCCGTTCCTGCTAATTGATAAACTACGCATGCTGGACTTAACATCGAGCTTTCCTAAATCCTACTACCTCCGTCCCAAATTACTTGTCTTAGGTTTTTCTAGATACGGAGGTATCTAACACTAAAATGTGTCTAGAATTCTAGATACATCCGTATCTAGACAAACCCAAGACAAGTAATTCGGGACGGAGGGAGTAATAAACTACCATCTCGCTTTAATCTCTACTTTGTTGTCTGTACTCTCAAACATTAGTATGGCCATTGTTTTGTCCCAGCCGTTTTCTCGGCACTGTCAACTGAAGCCATGCTGTATGTGTGGTGAGATCACAATGGACAGGTCAGGATGTCCTCACGTTGCTGCTGTCTGGTGCACGTTCGCCGTGCCGTGGGCAGTTTCCAGGACATCTGGCCATGCTAAGGGCTGCTTCTCATCACCATCAACTGTTGTTGGAGTCTTGCTGATATCTTGCGAAATGCAACACTGGCATTGAGCCCTTGGCTTGCTGAGGTCACCAAGGATTTCAATGTAGCCGCCTGGCCAACATCCTGTAGGTCGATGACTACCTGCTTTTGCGGGAAGGGTGTAATGACATGAACCTCAGAGGACGTCATTGCGTTTTGTTCAGAACTTCAGATCAACCAAGACAGAATTAAGTCTCTCACACCTAATGTCGTCTAGCTTGAGGTTTAGTCTACTTCTTCCATACCATGATCCTCTTCGAGTTATGGTGCAACACTGGTAGACCTATTCCGTCCCTTTAGGAATTGTGGATATGCCTGTTTGACCATAGACCATAATTCTGCTCCTATACTGTATTAGGGCCACTTATCAGATATACTTTGTTGTTCTGTGCACAGGAAATTGTTTTAATAGTATTATCTTTCACTATTCGCTACCTCTGGTGTACTCCCAGGTTCCATGTACTCCCTCGGTCCCAAAATAAGTGTCTCAACTTTGTACTAACTTTAGTACAAAGTTGTACTAAAGTCGAGACACTTATTTTGGGACCGAGGGAGTAGTAGGCTAATTGTTCGTCAGTTCACACTTTCGTAAAGCTTAACATATTTCTTCTACCCAGGTAAGAAGGCAAGCTCTGGCTTCCTTGCACAGTGGTCTGCAGATTGGCCAAGGCATCCCTATTTCACATGTTGTGGAGTGGCTTGCAATGGAGGTAAGTGTTCTCTTATTCAAACAGTAAATTATTCATTATGGCAAAATGATATCATCTTGTGTCTTTCTTTTTCAGGATGAGGACATTGAAAGTCTCTTAGAATACCATGGTTTTGGATCGAGGCAGTATGAAGGACCATACCTAGTGAAAGAAGGGCCTTTTCTTAACAGTGAGAGTGATTTTCCATCTGGTTGTTCTGAACTTGTGCACTCGAAGAAATCACAGAGAATAGTCGATGATGTATCTTCTGGTCCAGTTTGTGCTCCCACTGGTCAAAAAGCGACTGTTGCACCATATTCTGGCGGGTTTCCTTCCCCAGCTAGCAAAAGAGAGCTGGTTCCGCCACGTTCTGCCCTTGTGATTCCTGTTAGTGCCAAAAAAGAGTTTGGCCCATCGTTTTCTGGACCTGTTTCTCCCACTTCTAGCGGACAGATTACCTCGCCGTATTCCAGTCTGTTTTCTCCAAAAGCTGGCAATAAACAATTCAATTCAACATATTCAAGTCCTATTTCCCCAACTGGTAGCAGAAAGGGAAGTGTTCCAGTTATTCCTAGCACTTCTCCACGTGCTACCAAGCACTCACTCTCGCACACAGGATGGATGGATGACCAGAGAGTAGCTTCACCGAAAGCAAAAGGCAAGACCACGATGACTGATGATTTCATAATATCTGAAGACCAGAATGGGGATTCTGTGGACTTCTCGAGAGAACAAACGGAGATACCGCAGTCAGAAGCCTACACTCAACATGTTGATGCTTTGGTGGTAACCATAGTCTCACATCCTCTAGCAGATGGTGTATCCTCAGATTATGCCCATATGCATGAAGAGGAAGATGAGCTCAGGGCACATGGCTCTGGCAGCGATACAGATTTGGATGATGAAAGTCCATCATGGCATCAAGTCAATCTAATAGAACGTGTGTGGCCTACAGGTTCCCTCTTGCCTGGTCATGAGTATGGAGATCACCAAATTAATAATGAAACAACAGATGACTCGTTACCAATTGTTGTGTCTCCAAAGAAAACAATTTCAGATGAAAGGCTAAAGATGATACTGAGGTTGGTTTTGTTATCCTTGATCTATGTCACTAATTCTTTAATGTACCAAACCTTTGTCCTACTGTGACCATACAGGAAATGGAGGCAGCGTGCTGCGGATCAGAGATCTCTGAGAGAGCAGAAAAATGCCCTTGCTATTGCAGCATTGAATTCTCTGTCACTTGGACCACCAGTTCACCAAACTGCAGTGGTAAGTCTACCATAGACATGTTCTATTTATTTCAAGGCTTGGTGTTTTCTGCAATTTATTTCGATGATTTGTAAGTCCATGATAAATGAGACTTTTCTACAATGAAGGTGCCAAAGCATGCAGTCCACGAGCTAGACATTGGCCATGCCTTTAAAGAAAGATACACACGGCAACAAAGATCTTGGTCACGACTAAATGTCTCAGAGTTGGCTGGTCCTATTTTAACTGAAAGGAAACCTGATGCTAGGTGCATCTGCTGGAAGATGCTAGTACTTGTCCCACCAGGTGCCATGAAATCTCAGAGCAACAATGTTGCCTCGAGATGGTTACTCAAAAAGCTCATGGGTTCTGGAAATGAAGATAGTGGATTGCTTCTTACTTCAGCAGACCTCTCAATTTGGAGAACGTGGCTCAGTTCTCCGAGTGTATGCTGCCTATCTGTTGTCAGGGCCAGTGACCAACAAGTTATTGGTAACGAAATTGCTGACAGCACAAACTGTATAGTATTTGTGGTATCTGAAAGCATTCCTTGGGAAATGCAGAAGGCACGATTTAGCGGTCTGTTAGCCTCCATACCTCCTCAATCTTGTCTCCCTCTTCTGATTTTAAGTGGTGACACATATAATGAAGGGTATGATTATGCGTCACAAAATGTCATTGATAAGCTTGGCGTCAGCGGTCTGAGTGAAGGAAAGATTGCTTCATCCTTGGTTGTTTTTCTAGCTGGAAGCTGCACTGAAGGTTATATCAATGGCTTCTTTGACGATGACAAGCTGCGCGAGGGTTTAAAGTGGATGGTGAACAGTTTTCCTCTACAGCCTGATGTCATCCTCGTGAAGACACATGAGTTACTTCTGAATTACTTGAACCCCTCACTTGAGCTACTTAACAAGCGTGTTGCGCCTGAAGTTGGTCCTGAGCATTGCGTCTCAGTATTCAACAATGCTGTCAACCAGCTTGGAGAAGAGATTTTGGCAGCAGCATACAGAAGTCCCAATCAGTGGCCAGCTCTTGAGATTGATCTTCTGGAGAGATCGAGCAGCGAGAAGATGTTCACAGAAATGTTCTTACCTAGCATTGGATGGTCATTGCCGTCAAGAATCCAGCCGCTGGTTGAAGCCGTAAAGAGTTTGCAGCTTCCAGAATTCAGTGACGACTTGTCTTGGCTAAAACAAGGATCTTACATGGGCAGGCAGATTCAAGATCAGAAGCTATGTCTCGAGGAGTGCTTGACGAGATATCTGACCCAATCGGCTCGGTTGTTAAATGGGGCTCAGGCGGTTGCTGAGGCAAAGATTATGGTGCAGAAAGGTGTTGACCTTGAGCTCCGTGACTCGAATCACTATCTTGTGCCGAACTGGGTTACCATCTTCCGGCGGATCTACAACTGGAGGTTAGCGAGGCTTTCTACTGGAGATTTCTCGGAAGCCTATGTCCTGAGTCAGCGTCTTTACCACCCCCCTGCAGCTGATTCAAATGGTGCAACACAGCACGGGCTCACTGCCAACAGTGATACTATAGGCGAGGTGCCCATTTTGGAGGATCATGACATGACGCCTGCTGTGCCATCTGGTCTCTCGCTAGACGAGATCATTGAGGTCAGTTGTGACCTTGATTCTGACAGTCCTCCACCGCTGAGACCTACGCCAGCACCGCTACCTACCCCAGTATGCGACGAACCTCCGCAAGCACCGGCTCACATCAATGGTGAGGTAAACCTGGTGCATGGAGCTACCGATGACAACGCGCACTTCGTACCGAGAAGGGTGGAGCCAAGAGATTTGGTTCCACCTGCATGGGACGATGAGCTTGCCAAGCTAGAGCAGCAGTGCGCCAAGCTGCAATCCAAGATCGATGAGAAGCTCTTTATATACTTCTGAGCTGCCGAGCCTTTGAAAGGCCGCGGCGCTTGGTGTAACTTGTAACATTGGATATCATTGAGTGATAGAACATTGTTTTGTTAGGTCATGTCATTATTCGACGAGAATGTCATGGTGTTGTAGACATATAGCAGATATCCAGTGGAGACGTTTTGTTGTATCTATACCTGTTACTTTTCCCAGTAGTTCAGTTCAGAAATCTCTCACTACTACCTCCAGTTTCAATCGACTGGTGTTATACAAGCTACAACGAATTTCAATCGACTCGACTACCACCTCCAATTCCAAGCCATCGTTTGGACATGGAAACGTACTTCCAAAGTGTTTTTATGGTTTTACAAATGTTACTAGTACAATACTCTTCCCCTGTAAGGTGTATTCTGATTTGTTAAGATTTTTTTTTTTTTACCAACCATCACTTTGTATGTGTGGTTTATGAGGCATAAAATTGATGTCATTAGATTCACGTGTAAAACTACATACTGGTTGCAATTTTGTACCGCAAAATCTGCATATTACCCGAAAGTGCCCTTCTAATCCAGAGTTTAATGTTCCTGCTACCACAGACATTGCTTAGTCTTCTACTAGAGCATTAGGAATGGTTTTTCTTCACAGAAATTTACAGGCATGTACACCATTCAACAATGCTTGGTACAAAAAAAAAATCAAATTATTTTGATTTTAAGTATTTTTTTAATTTTACTTTCGCAGGTGTCCATTATGCTTGGGAGCAGAAACTCCAAGCCCCATATTACCTAGTTTTTGTTTGTATTCACTTTTACTCCATTTTGAGTCGTACACAGTTCATTTTTCGTGCGAGCAGCACACTTTTTCTCTGTGCGACCAGCCCAGATGTGTCGCAGTTGTTTTTCTTCTCTTTTACGTCAATATGGGCTTTTTCAACGCTGACATTTCCCCTATTCTTTTTGTCGGCCAAGCGTGGAGTATACGAGGGGACGGGGGAGGCTGGAATAAGCATTTGTTTGTTATTTTTCACATTTCTTATTTTCTTGTTTTCTTTCTTTTTTCTTTTCCTTTTTCTTTATATTTTTTACTCTTTTCCTCTTTTATGTGGAAAAAATATATATACAAACTGATTTTGTTGTTTCTCAACTAGTTTTTTTTTTTGAGAATCTGTTTCTCAACTAGTTGAGAAGTAGTTGCGTCTCAATCATCTGTTAGACGTTGATCAAATACTTCGATTCAGGCGCCTGAGAAGGGATTGTCGTGTCTTTTATTCATCGTGTGGGACGACTGGAGATGTCTCGTCTTTTTTTTGTTGGCAGGCCTTAGAGTTATTGGGGTTGACTGTGAGCTCGTATTGCTTGCTGCTTTGGCATGTGGGTTGTTTCTCGTCTTTCTTGGCCTTCCCCGGCGCAACTGCTTTTTAAATTGTCCTAAAAAATTGGTTTTTAAATCACATTTCTTTTGTTTTTTATTGGTTGTTTCCTTTTTCCGGCTCATAGGTTATTGTTAGTCTTTTCTGGTCTTCCCAATCACTTTTCCCCTTGTTATTTGCTTTTTTTTTTTGGCTGTGGACTGTTTCTCGTCTTTTTTGGTCTTCTCCAACGCAGCGTCCAGGTTTTTAATCACATTTTCTTATTGTTTAAGAATCGGTTGTTTGCTTTTTTTTGGCCCGTGCAAACAAAGTTGCATCGACACATGCACATGTGCAACTATAGTTGCATAGTCACGGGGTGAGTGTCATTTTCCTGAGGTTTCCTCTTATTTTTTTTGAATTTTAGGTTTTCTTTTCGCAGACTCGCCTCGGCACAACCTTCAAAGTGTGTCGCGGTTTGTGCTGATTTGGTCAGCCAATGCTGTACGTGGTCTTTTTTTTTCTGGTTGTCTGTTTTTGTGCAAGTGCACTTGCACAAAAGCGACCGCAATTGAGGTACGGTGGATGGTTGTTTTGTCAATTGCATGTCCATCACTATACATACAACTTCAAGCGTTGTAATCCGAGTACAACTGTACGTTTACAAAGCGACTACAACTAGGATCGGTGAGGAGTTGTTGCCATGCAGAAGCACATTCATTCATCAACAGGCCCCAATGTCCCCGGATCAAGCCTACTATATAATGTGTGTTTCTTTTTATTTCTCTTTCAATTGTTACGACTTACAATTGACAAACCAACCCACTATAACTCTTTCCTCCTTTCTTTCCTTTACAAGTGACAATAAAACCCAACAAGAAACAAACTCTAGGTGTCGCCTGCCAACAAAAACAGGGTGCAACAGCAAAAGGTGATGTTAGCTATTGTCAGGTGAATGAAATCAAACTATATCTCATTTAGACGAGTTCTAGGCACTCCCTTGAAATAAAGCTACCGTGTTTCTTTCTGTGAGCTCTAAGAACATCTCCGATAGCATGCCATATTTTGGCTATTCAAATCTACTATAGACAGAGGAGAGAGAAGATTTGGGTAGCCAATTTTTTCCTCCTTTTACCGCATATCCACATTTGGATATTCATATTTTCAGAACCAAATGGAACATAAAGATAACATAGTTCATGGCATAATTAAACATCACACATACCTAAATTAAACACTACTACGATCATAATTAAACATCCGTACCACTACATCGAGATTAAGACTAGCTATTCCAACGAATGAAACTAGGTGGAGGGGCCGACTTTGTCGTCGGTGAGCTCGTCGAGCTCCTCGAACATCTCCCCATCCTCGCCGGTGAGTTGTCAAGCTCCTCGAACATCTCCTCACGCTCAGCGTCGAGGCGGGTGTTCTCATGACGCTCACGCTCGATCGAGTTAAATGCACAGAACCACCACTTGCGTCATAGCTCTCGTAAAACCACCACTTTACAAAACGTGACACTTTGCACCGCACCGAAATTTTGACAGTGGCAAAAAACACTGAACCCAAATTTGATCTCGTTTTGACGTGGCCAATCGCGCGCGGGCCGACAGCGGTGACGGCGCCGCAGTAACGGCCGCTAACGACCGTTCGGTCGCGGCCGACTCGGCTCGGTCGGAAGCGGGCGACGCGGGCCGGTCGACGCGCTGGCTGGCTGGCTCGTTCGTCCCGTAGCCAGTCGGTCGGTGGGTCCGTTCGTTTTTTTCAGGTAGCCGTCGGTCATTCGAGCGTAGCCCTAGCCGTTCGGTTTCACATTGAATCCAGGAACCCTCGTCTTCCTCCTCCCCGCATTGAGTGCCTGTCACTTCGCTCGCACAGAAAACCACCACCGCTGCTCTCTCCCATCCTCTCGTCCCTATCCTCTCACCACCCACCACCAACCATTCGCCGTCGACGCCGCCCCCGCCGATGTCGAAGTCGAAGCCGATGTGCAGTTGGGAGAGGGGCAGGGACCTCGCCGAGCGGTTCAAGACCGTGCCCGCGCTCGTCAACCACGCCAGAGGCCTCTTGCCGGCGTTCAGGGATGACGAGAGGGCACGCGTGTTCCGCGATGGCCGCAAGGCCGTGCCGGCGGTCTGCGTCCTCGTGTGGTGCATGCTGGAGTCGATGTCCAGCAGCGCAACCGCCGGATCATGCACCGGCCGCTGAAATGCAGGTTTCCGACAGATCCAGTGGACGCAGACGTGCTGGTCAAGGTGGCCCGGACCGTGTCGACAGCGAGTACGAAGTGCTCGTCTGCAACCCCCCCCCCCCCCCGGCGGCACATCCTGTCGTTTCCATCGACGGTGAGGAGCCGGAGGTGGAGGTCGCCGCTCGCCCTCGCGTCGCACGGGCGGCCGTCGACGGAGAGAGGCAGAAGCCAATCGACGTGGAGGTGCTGCCCGACGTGGAGGTGCCCAATGTGGAGGTCCCCGTGAAGCTGGAGGAGCAGGAGCAGGAGCAGCCGGAGGAGGGGGAGCCCTTGGTGCAGAAGCAGAAGAAGGAGAAGAAGCAGCCTCTTCGACGCTCTGCTCGCCTCACTGGTGCACGGCCGGTGCCTCGCCGTTCTGCTCGTCTGATGAACTGAAGCAGTTCATCAGACTGAAGACTGAAGAAAATTACCCTCTTTAGTTAGTACTGATAGTTAGTAGTGATCTTGATCATGTTTAGTATGAACTGGAGTACTGCTTGAAGTGTCTTTTGGAGTTGCAATGTGATGAACTTGCTGTAATGCATTATCTCCTTCTTCTATCTGAACTATCTGAATTCAGTACTTGTGTTTGTTTGTCTCAGTGTGTCCATCCTTGGAAGCTGGTATGTTTGTCAGAGAGTGATATTTGGCAGCAAGTAGGTTTCCAATTTGGGGAGTACTCCAAATTTGTAGCATCTCCAGCAACTAGCTTTCCTATTTGGGAGCATCTTCCGGTACCAGTTGCAGCTAAAATTGACACCAAATGAGTAAAACTGGTACAACAAAAATGACCAGATTGGTACAACAGAATGATCAAAATTTGTACAACAAAAAATGACCATATTGGTACAGCAGAATGGTCAAATTTGGCACAACAGAAACACTCATTCCTGCATACCACATTACATTACAGTCATCCATAGATAAAAGTGGATCATCACAAAATGATCAAATTTGGCACAACATAATGATCAAATTTGGCACAACAAAATGACCACATTTCATGATAAAAGTGGATCATCACATAGATAACTCACACATACATATGTATGTTAGTTAATTCACACATACATAATTCAGTTTGCACTCTGAGAAAGCAAATAATTCAGTTTGCACCATGACATAATACATCACTCCCACTTAGCACCACTTGTTGTCAGGTAATCTCTCATCTTGATAGTTGGTTTAATCAGCCTTTTTGAAGGACCTATGCCAGCAACTGCTCTGGGGCAGAGAAAGGCCTAGACCTAGTTGTTTTAGTCCGCCTGATAGCTGCAGCCCTTGATCTTGTGACAGGTTTGGCTGCTGCTGCCATTGATCTTGTCACAGGAGATGTAGGTGGAGGCCTGGTTACTGATGGAGCTCTAGCTACAGGAGATGATGGAGCCCTGGTTGTTGCCCTAGATGGAGCCCTAGGTGGAGCACTAGCTGCAGCAGTTGGTGGAGGGGCAGAGCTTATAGGAGTTGCCCTAACAGGTGCAGTTGGTCCACTCTTTCTTTCTGTACTTGAGGCTGTCTGTGCACTGCCTTGTGCTGATGATCCAGGCTCCTCACTGTAGGAGCTCCTGTTTGGCTGCACATGAAAACAAATTGTAAGCATGATACCTTAAGAAGTGAGCAATGAAAGAAACCAGTTCAGAAGTACCTTGTGTTTGTTTTTCCTCATCTGAAGAGATGGTGTAAGAGTGATACCACAGTTTGAGTATCTGTGTCCTTGCTCTTTGTAATTACTGCATGTTATGGTTGCCATCCTTGAGGAAACTTTGGGCACAACAAACTCATCTTTCCCTTTCCTCCTAACAGTTTGTTGTGCTCCTTTCTTGCTCTTGAAAACAGGTGGATCAATGTCCTGTGAGTTGGTTTTGGGCCACATGTCAGGACCAGGCACATGATAGATAATGTGCTTGTAGGCCTCTCTATAGAGTGGCTTCTTGAAAAAATCCAAGACAAAATCCTCAGGGTGGAGCTTGGCTTTATTGATGGCTACCATAGCATGGTTGCATGGCACATCAGTCATATCCCACCTCCTACAACCACAGGTCCATGCTTCAAGGTTCACTGCATATAGCTTATCACCACTACTTACTTTCCACAATAGTGAGCCAGATTGTGCTGCTTTGCAAAACCTAGAATACTTCTTGGACTCCTCTAGCCTCTCTGCATAGTAGGGGTTATCTCCCACCTAGCCTCCTCTATCTTGTTCCTGGTTCCTTGATACTTCACCATCAACTTTGATCTTATTCCATCTGTCATGGTTTTAATTGGCTTTGACCTCAGCTCTAGTATGTATCTGTTGAAGACCTCACTAATGTTGTTCACAACTAAATCAGTTTTGCAATTCATGTCCATTGCATGCCTAGCCCCCAAGTTTCTTTTGGGATTCTGTCCAACCATTTCCATGCTTCTTCATCCTCATCTTTAAGTTTAGCCATTGCAATATCAAATCCATTTTCAGTATATGAATAACTAGCCTGATCCATATACTGCTTCCGTTCCTCAACCCTAAATCCAGATGCTTGAAAATTTGCATAGATATGCCTAAGGCAGTACCTATGTGGTGAATTTGGAAAAAATTGGCTAACAACATTTAGCAAGCCCTAAGGAAATAAATAAACATTCCTCAATGTGATAATTAAACAAAAAAACATTTCTTGATTTAGTACAAAGTGTGATGTGCACTAACCTTTTGCCTGTCTGAAATGAAAGTGTAATTGCCAAATTTATTACCCTCTTTGATGCATTGCTTCAACTGATACAAGAACCAGCTCCAAGATGGGGTATCTTCCTTGTCAACCACACCAAAAAAATAGGAAAGAGATTGTTATTTCCATCTCTGCCTGTTGCTGCCAGGATTTGCTGGCCACTGCTCAACTTTATGAAACATCCATCAACCCCTGCATCAAGTAAGCAATGATTTCAGACAACTACAATGCACAACAAAGGGTTACACAAAAGGTGCACTAATGAAAATACCTATGAATGGCCTACAACCATTGAGAAAGCCTTCCCTAGATGCACTGAGACACATAAACATCCTATGGAACCTAGGGTTTGGGCTTGGGTGTTCTGCTACTCTTCTTGTTGTCACAATACACCTACTGCCAGGATTTGTATCTAAAACTACCAGCAAATAGTCTCTGAATCTAGTGTACTGTGCTTTAACATCTCCTTCAACAACTTTCAAAGCCTTCCTCTTAGCCCTATAGGCCTTGCTCTTGGGTATTTCCACCCCACACTTCTCCTTTGCATTTTCTAATATAGTGTCAACCTTTGTCCTGGGATCTGTTCTAATTGCCTTCTCACATTCCTTATCAAACAAATCTGCTGTCACTTTTGTGTTCTCACTATCTGCAGGGCATGTGTGTGGCAGTCTCAGTTTCCTAATGGTAAATGTCTTTTCATTCTTGATTTGAGAAGCTGTCATCATGAAGGGGCATCCATCAACTTTGCAATGAACAATTATCCTGTCTTTGCAATTCCTCCAATAACTATAATTCCTCAACTGAACAACATGGAATTGTCTTAGAGTTCTTCTGAATTGGTACACATCTTCAAAACATAAGTGCTCACATATCTGCTGATGAGGATTTTCTGCTTCCTCATCATACCAAATCCTGTCATCTTTCTTCTTCTGCCTTCTTTTCCTCTTGCCATATAGAACTAAATTTCTTTTGACTGCTCCATCATAATCACTGTCAGTAACATTGAACAGTTCATCATCATCATCATCTGAAGGAACCCAGTCATGAAAAGGAACAATTTCTTCTTCACGATGAGCTCTGCTAGAAGGCCCAACTCTCTTTGGCCTCTTCTTTGGAGGAGAAGGCACATGATCTTCTTCATCCATTTCCTCTTCCTCGGGCTGGTAAAGCTCATCCACATCTGTGTCTCCTTCATAGTGGTACAAAGGATCCTCTCTCTGCAACTTGAGCTGCTCCAATCTATGAAGCAACTCAACCTCTTCTTCATTAACACCCAGTGGTCTAGGATCATAACCAAACTCAGCTGGCCAAATAAAATCAGCACTGAAACCCCTTTCTTCTTGATCATCTTCACTTTCATCATCATCTTCCTCTGAATCATCAGAATGCAACCCTAACTTGCTCTTTCTCTGGAAGTTAATGCTCTGATGTGTGTTGACAACCCCCTGGGTGTCAACTGCATATACAACAAGCTCACCTATGTTACTGATGGGGATCTGCTCCTCACATATTTGTGAAGATTTGTTCACATCAAGTGGAGTTGGGGCATCTCCTTTAAGTACAATGAATTTAACATATCTGCTGTGCTCAAACTCTTTGAGCATTTCCTGAACCATTGCATTGCTGTCAAGCAACTCTAAACCAGCTATGCCAGTTTTCTCTTGCTTCACATAATAAATATAATCTGTACTCCCAAAGCCCTCCAAATCCATAATAGCCAAAAGTGTGTTGTATGTGATTTCAGAGCTGGCCATTGTTCTGTCCAAGTTATCCCTACCATAGAATTGGAAACTCACTGTCCACATGTCAGCTTGAACCCTAATTACATTAAAATGCAGCAACATTCAGTTAGTTCAGAAACAAAAAAAATCAGTACTAAGCTACATTCAGTTAGTTCAGATTCAGTACTAAGCTACATTCACTCTAACATGGGCAACAACATTCAGTTAGTGCAGAAAGATTCAGTCCTAAACTAAATTCAACATATGGCACCAACATTCAACTGTTTCAGAAAGATTCAGTATCTCCATCAGCTTACATTGCAAATATGAAACCCTAGTTACAAGGATAGGTTCGGAAAGCTCACGTAGGTGGCGATTTTGCAGTGCGTAGGTCCTCCACCACCATGCGGGCGACATCAGCCGATGACCGTGTTGCCGACGATGAGCGGTACAAGCTGCTGCCGCAGCAATCCTCCTCCTCCTCGATGCGGTTGCCCCCTGCCATGCCGCCATCCGTCCCCATCCGCCCTTCCAGCGCGTTCCCCTCATCGCCAATGGATCCGACCCCGCCTTCTGCAGATTCCGCCGCCGCCATGCCGCCCTAGTGAGGGGGAGGAAGAGCGGAGTGAGTGACGAGAGAGAGAGAGAGAGAGAAGAGAGCGCGTGGGTTCGTTCCGACCGAGCCGCTTCCGACAGCCGACCGAATGGCCGTTAGCGGCCGTTACCGCGGCGCCGTCACCGCTGTCGGCCCGCGCGCGATTGGCCACGTCAAAACAAGATCAAATTTGGGTTTGTTTTTTGCCACTGTCAAAATTTTGGTGCGGTGCAAAGTGTCACGTTTTGTGAAGTGGTGGTTTTACGAGAGCTATTAACACTGAAGTGGTGGTTTTATGCATTTAACTCCGCTCGATCATGTGCACGTTCTCCATGGACTCAAAGAAGACATTGTTCTCGGCGATAATCTGCGGGTCCTCGAGAAGCGCGGCCACGAAGGCGGCATCAATGCGCTCGGCCATGAGCTG
This sequence comes from Elymus sibiricus, assembly GCA_039707655.1. Classification (NCBI taxonomy): domain Eukaryota; kingdom Viridiplantae; phylum Streptophyta; class Magnoliopsida; order Poales; family Poaceae; genus Elymus; species Elymus sibiricus. The sequence continues at coordinate 126,235,819 of CM077666.1, read as the reverse complement.
CACCTCGTCCACATGGTGCTCCTTCTTCTCTGTCAAGGATGCGACACTAACGGGAGGCGTGATGGCGGCCGCGCCCATGACGTCAGGAAGTTTAGCTTCACATGGTTCCCGAAGAAGAGAGGCGCGACGGCGTTGTAGGCGTGCGCCGCCTCCTCTGCAGGGGCGAACGTGCCAATCCACAGTCGTGCCACCGCGCCCGGCTTACGGATCTCTGCCAGCCACTTGCCTCATTTCACGGTACTTCAACTGTGATGTACTCGGGGACGGCGGAATCCGACGGCGGGGAGCTCGGGGACGACATAATCGACAGGCTCGGTGGCGGTCGTGGCGTCGCGGCGGGGCTCGGGGTGGCCGCATGAGTGGCGGCGGCGGTGGCCGGTGCGGACACGGATGGGACGGCGCGGCGATGGTGAAAGTTCACTGAGCCACAGTTGGCTCTCCCTCTAGCAGGTACGTTTCCGTACGTAGGACCAATATATGCGTTTTCGGTAGCAAAGTATGCGTGACTTCCATGCAGAAATAGGTGTGTTGTTGGAGCTACCATATGACGGTGTGCATCTCCATGACGTTCCAGACGTGCGGTGCGCCTGTTGTCAGCTGTTACAATCTTGAGGTGGTAACCTAATTAAGCCCTGCACCATTCTGTTTCCTTTACAATCTCCCTCGCCTCTTGCTAATCTGCTGTAATATACAGTAGTACTAGCACCCTGTTTGGCTTCCGGGATTTGGATACGACTCATTCATTTCGTTTGCCGTTGGGTTACTTTCCCCGGACTTTCTGCTCCATTTTTGGGCCACAAATGAAATGATGAAGCGCTTTTGGTCAAACCAATTTCGTGTAGAAATACTGAAATACAACTCCTAGTTTCGAGCAGGATATAAATCCATCTTGTAAATCGGATGGAGTCCGCAAATTAGTACAGAGCACAAGCTCAACGTACAGACATTATTTTGGAACCATTGCACATATATTTGAACCAACTCCTTTTTTACAAGTTTACCACTATTGAAGAATGAAGAACAGGTTTTCGACAAACATGGCTGAACTAGCTAGCACAAAATAAGCCACATCATGCATACTTGAACACACTTCTTCAGGATTGGGTTCTGCAGAACCAAATGCTTGCCTGTTCGTTGTTGCATTTGGGTTAAACTGGAAGATAAGGATGCACTAGTCTTCAACCCGTGTGCAACCCATCCACTCGACGCAGTCAAAGTCATCCCTCGAGACTTTTCTATTTTGCCAAGCTTCACCGGAGACTTTTCTATGTGGCCAAGAGTCTGTGCAACACTTGGCAGAGGCCAGCCTAGCTACATCTGTCCAGAAACCGATCAGCCATGGAGGTTGCTATGTCTGCCATTGCATGTGAACTTGTGAGCCGTTTCATCTCCTTCCTGCTGAGCAAATACCATTCGAGCCGTCCACGCTCCGAGGAGATTTTTTTTTTTTGAAAAGGAGGATATACCCCCGGCCTCTGCATCTGGACGATGCATGCAGTCATTTTATTAATTATTCATAAAGACCATACAAAGTAATACATCAGTAAGCCTGAAGCCACCATCTAGGCAACACATGTTGCTACTCATATTCCCTTGATGACAGTGGCGAAGGTAGAATTTTTTTCAAGGTATGGCAGATGTAGGCATCCATGCACACAAAAATACCTAGCGTGAAGCTTTTCTTAATGCCAGCATGCATATAGCATGAAGGATGGGAAAATTTAAGGTGTGGCGGAGGCCAAGGCTTGCCAGATTGCTGCCTCCGCCACTGCTTGATGAAGGGGTGCCGAATGTCCGAGCCAAATACCAAACAGATATCGCACCAAAGCTTAACATCTAAACCCGGATGCCCCAGCCTAGCCACTACCGGGACTGGGTCACACACCGGACCGGCGCACTCTCAGAGGCTGCCGCCGCCATCTTCCACCGGTCCGTCTCCAGAGCAGGAACTGACGCATCGACTTTGCCTGGCCTACCGTCGACGCCAACACGGAGCCAAACAATGCCACCATCCTACACGTCGGAGGAGAAGGTGGCGGAGAGGTTGCAGCATCTTCTGATGAGAGTTTGCACCATCGTCGAGGAGGCGGACATGCGATACATAACCAACTCCGGGATGATGGCGCGGTTCAAGACTCTCTCAGAGGCCATGTACCGAGGATACAGTGTGCTGGACAACTCAAGGTACCGAACCCTCCAGGATGGTGCAGAGGTTAGCAGCAATGATTCATCTAGCATCAGCTTGTATTTAGTCAAGCGTTCTCGAACAATAACTGATAAGGCCATGCGCCCGAGTCACATGGTGCCTTGGAGAGCTTAGAAATTGATGTTGCTAATATGACAGAATTTGTTCTGCTTCTGGGTGGTTGCGAGTGCATGTTTCGTAGGCCTTACGATGTGTATCTTTACACCGAAAACTTCATGTTCGGTCGACATGCTGAGAAGCAAAAGCTCTTGAGTTTCTTATTGCATCACGACGACCCTCCTGGTGATCATGCACCGGCCATTCTTCCAATCATAGGAGGTGCTGCAGTTGGGAAGAAGACTTTGGTTGCTCATGCGTGTGGCGATGAAAGGGTTCGCTCACGCTTCTCCTCTATTTTGCACTTGAACGGAGATAACCTTTTGAGAATACTTGAGCATGGAAGGACCATGTTTGGGATGGTGCTCGTGGTTATCGAGTTTGCTTCTGATATAGGTGACGATGATTGGCAAAAGTTTCTCTGCTTTGTCATAACAATGGGCAGAGGAAGCAAGATCATCATCACAAGTAGACTTTAAAGACTAGCTCGATTTGGATCGGTGAAACCTATTTTCCTAACTGTTCTATCTTATGACGAGTTGAGATACCTTTTCAAGACACTTGTGTTCGAAAGCGTAGACCCCATGCAACATCCACGACTCCTAGAAATAGCGGATGAATATGCCAAGGTGTTGCACAGTGCGCAAGGTTCACTTGTCGCAACAAATATGTTCGCGGATGTGTTGAGAAGGAACCTTGATGTTCAGTTCTAGCGTGGCATATTGGAAAAGGGGATAAGAATGAATGCAAGAAACCTATCCATACATGGTGTGCAGCCAACCATGCTTATAGAACAAGGCCATCCGGTGGACATAACGGACTTTGCTTTGCATCCACTTAGCATGACACGTTGTACAGTAAATGTTTCAATAATGAAAGAATTGCCAAGTGTGACATTTGGGGAATTGCTAACAGATCCTAGTGTTAGACCGAAACAAGACTTCATTTTAATTTCATGGGAATCGAGGATACCTCCTCATAGCTCATTTGCTCATTTTGTTACAAGTCATGCTCAGGATACACATGAAGGTAGTGCCTTGCCAGGGAGGAAGAGACGAGGAGCGCCAATCTAATTTTGTTTCAGAACTCACATAATGTAACCGTTGTTGTATTTTTTGATACATGATAAACAGATGTGTTCACGTAGCCATTAAACTAAATGTATTATAGATCTCGATTAAAACTTACTGTAACAAGACTCAAATGTTGTCTTTAAGGACTCTGAAACTTCCAAACATTCAGAACACACTCAAGATTCATTCGCTTCACCGCCTTCACTCAAGATTCATCAACAGTTCAGGAGTGACCAAGTGAATCCAATAGCTTGATTCGTCATTTACCATTTCCTTGTTGTTTTTAGTTTTTTTTTTTTTTGAAAAGGAGGAAGACCCCGGCCTCTGCATCTGGGTGATGCATGCAGCCACTTTATTAATTATTCACAAAGACCTTACAAAGTAGTACATCAGTAAGTCTGAAGCCACCATCTTGGCAACATCTGTCGCTACTTCTGTCCATTTGATGAAGGGGTGCTGATAGTCTGAGCCTAATACCAAACAGACCTCGCAGCAAAGCCTAACATCTAAAACCGGAGGCCCCAGCCAAGCCACATACCTGGTCTGGGGCACACACAAGTCCGGCGCACTCTGAGAGGCCGTCGCCGCCATCTTCCACTGATCCATCTTCAGAGCAGGTACTGACGCCATGACCTTGCCAGGTCTGCCATCGACGCCACCACGGCGCCAGACAACGCCATCCTCCTGCGCGAGTCCGTCTACACACATCGAACGCCGAGACTCCACTGCGCCACGCCGCCGAGATCCACAGTCGTCGATGCGTAAGATGAAACACCGCTCCACCAAAGATGCTGTCCGCTGGTCCCTCGAGCCCGTGCACACCTCCAAGACTGACGCCCCTAAGGGGGAAACGACGCAAGAGCGTCGCCGTCATCCGATCTACCGATCTAGGGTTTCCCCCGGAGGTAACAGATAGAGGTCTGGAACTTCTCCACGGCGATGTCTTCAAGAAGAGAACGACACAGAAGAGCGCCGCCATCGCCGGCCTTGGCATCTAGCCGAGCGCAAGGTTTTCACCCAGATCTGTTCGAAGAACCTCCATCAAGTCTTGTGTACGGATCGCCGCCATCTCCACCGGGAACTGGAAGTAGGATCCAGGCCGCCGCCGCCTGACCAGCCAGCAGCCGCACCGCGCGAGCAGCAGGGCCGCCCGAGACAGGCCCCAGCCACGGCACCGGAGAGCCCTACACCAGATCCCGCCGCCGGCCGAGGAGAGGACGACACCACGTACGCCCAGCAGCCACCGCCGCCGGTCCGTGCCGTCGCGCCGCAGCGCCCCACGCCCGCGCCGCCACTAGAAGAAAGCGTCCCGCGCCGCCATCCTCGGGCAGGAGGAGAAGAAGGCCCCGCCGCCGCCCAAGCTGAGCGGGCTTTGCCCGGCGACCTGCGCCGGCGGCGGCGAGGAGGGGCGGAGGAGGGAGGAGGGGCGAGGGGCAGCAGATCTGGGCTCCCCCCGGCCGCCCGCGGGGACGGCGCGAGGAGAGGAGAGGAGAGGAGGATTTATTTATGCAAAGTTCAGTTGAGTTAGCTGATTAAGCCCAGTTTACCTACCTTAAGTGAGTTAACTGCCAAGTGCCTAATGTGACCGTTGCGGGAGTATATAGCCCCACCTTGGGTGAATGAAATGCAAGGTTTAACGTTTCCTTTTTGCTGATATTTAGTTTCTTACACTAGAAGTAGCCTAATTTTCCTTATGGCCTCATCCCAGATCCACCATGTCGTTACGGCAACATGCATTTAGTGGCATGTGCATGTAATTGTCAGGGGGTATACAACAACAACAACAAAGCCTTTAGTCCCAAACAAGTTGGGGTAGGCTAGAGGTGAAACCCATAAGATCTCGCGACCAACTCATGGTTCTGGCACATGGATAGCAAGCTTCCACGCACCCATGTCCATGGCTAGTTCTTTGATGATGTTCCAATCCTTCGGGTCTCTCTTTACGGACTCTTCCCATGTCAAGTTCGATCTACCCCGGCCTCTTTTGACATTATCAGCACGCTTTAGCCGTCCGCTATGTAATTGTCAGGGGGTATATTTTGATTATAAAGCTACAAAATTACCAGGTGCTGCCTGACAAGCTGCACATGCCCTGCTTCTCCATAAGAGATGAATTATATACAACTGCGTTCAGAACAGTTGGCTTAGAAGTTTCTCTTATAGTTATAGTAAATACCAAGGCCAGAATTAAATTTCTGACAAACAAAGTATTTGAGGGAGTAACTGTACATCGAGGAGGAAATCCTTGCATGTAGACTGTAGTCAACGTCTTGCTCGGAAAATGCATAACTTCTTAAAGCACTACTATAATGGAATGCAAGATAATAAATGTTGGCCTTGAATTGTTTGTACAAAGGCGATTGAAAAGATTAAAAGAATGCATGGATTTCGAATAGATGCAGACACAGTGAAAGAGGAAATAAAATAACAAGCTGATACAGCAAACAGTTCGAAGAGATGAGATTCATAGAGGCAAAAAATAACTACTGGCTCACCTGTCCGCTTGTTCTGGAAGATGAGCATGCACTAGTCTCCATCCATCAGTGATCCTCTGCATGTCTACATGGAGGATATGGGAAAGGAGGTCCCAGTCTTGCCATTCCCTCATATTTAAACTGCAGGTTGGAGCAAGAATTCAAACTTCCTTGAGGAAAATGGGAAAGAAAAAGGAGAGCGTGCAGTGACCTCCAATGGCCAAAACGGGCTAGAAATTTTGAACAAAAATAGAATTCAAGATCAGTTTGACACAAACTTGAAGGAAACTTAACTTCCTTGATGGTAAACACGAACAGACACACCCTAGGTAGTATCTAGGTAACCTGCATACTGATTGCACCAGACTAGATCACATAAGTGGATTAGCACCAGAGTTATTACACTTTTGTTTACTCTCTGCCTGACTCGTCTTTTGCTAGAACGACAACCGATGATGATAAAACTGATACTACAAGGCGGACCTGAAGATGCAGGCGACGGTGATGACTTGCAAGTCGCGCCACCTCCTCGCACCTGTCCAGTAGCTTCTTTGCAAGATTTTTCAGGTACAATGCCCTCTGGAAGATCACTACTAAAGTATGGAGTTGTAATTATTCTCATCACTGACCAAGATAAAACGGTATATACCATTTCCTTGCCAATGAGTAGCGCCATGCTTTCTCTGGAGAAGTTCATCTGGAAAAGCTCAAACACAGTTTCCACCGTCAAACTTTGCTCGAGTAGAAAACATACACTGGATGCCATGGAAAATGTAAAGAGTCCAACAAAAGACAAATACAAAAATAATTAACATGTACACGTTGGTATATAACAACATTAATTTGGATATTTGAATATTGAAAATACAAGTCAATGTTTTCATGTCGCTTGGGCAGTTGGCTAGTCATTCTCACATGTTTTTACTAGGAGCCCAACTTGTGTATTCCATGGGGTAGTAGACCAAAATACAGTAAAGGTACATGTATAGTTTATAAGGATACATGTTAGCAGCCGTGTGTCACCCACCCTTGAACCCGTCGCAGTCAATTGGAGACTTTTCTACTGTTTGATGAATCCCTGTAAGACTTGCAGAGGCTTAGTTAAATTTTCCAGACTCCATAGAGACCGACCAGCAGCTTCCCTCATCGATCATGTTCTTGCTTGCCATGGAGGCTTCCATATCTGTAGTCGCAGGTGAACTAGTGAGTCGTTTCATCTCCTTCCTGATGAACAAGTACCACTCCTCCTTGAGCCATGCACAGTCAGAGGAGAAGCTGGTGGAGAGATTGCAGAACCTCCTGATGAGAGTCAGCATGATCGTCGAGGAAGCAGATGCGCGGTACATAACAAATTCTGGGATGTAGTTGCAGCTCAAGACACTCTCAGAGGCCATGTACAAAGGATACCGCGTGCTGGACACCTTGAGCTACCAAAACCTCCAAGACAGTCCAGGCATTGACGAGGTTAGCATCAACGACCCATCTAGCAGCAGCTTGTACTTATCCATTCCTGTCAAGCTTTCTCGAACAAAATCTGAGAAGGATGACAAGGCCATGCGCCTCGAGTCAGATGGTGCCTTGGAAAGCTTAGAAACTGTTGTTGCTAACATGGCAGAATTTGTGGTGCTTCTGGGTGGATGCGAGCACATGTCTCGTAGGCCATATGACGTTTATCTTTACACCAAAAACTTCATGTTCAGCCGACATGCTGAAAAACAAAAGCTCTTGAGCTTCTTGTTGGAGCACAAGAACCCTCCTGGTGATCATGCGCTGGCAGTTCTTCCGATCATAGGTGGTTTTGGAGTTGGGAAGAAAACATTGGTTGCTCATGTGTGTGGCGACGAAAGGGTTCGGTCACACTTCTCTATTTTGCACTTGAATGGAGATAGACTCTTGACAATACTTGACCATGGAAGGACCATGTCTGGGACGATGTTGGTAGTTATTGAGTTTGCTTCTGATGTAGGTGACGATGATTGGAAAAAGTTTCACTTGTTTCTCGTAAGAATGAGCAGAGGAAGCAAGATCATCATCATAAGTAAACTTCAAAGATTAGCCCGGTTTGGATCGGTGCAGCCCATTTTCCTAAGTGTCCTGTCTTACGACGAGTTGAGGTACCTTTTCAAGACACTGGCATTCGGTAGCGTAGACCCCGCAGAATATCCACGACTAGTACAATTAGCAGATGAGTTTGCCAAGGAGTTGCACAGTAAGCAAGGCTCACTTGTCACAATAAATACATTCGCGTATGCGTTGAGAATGAACCTCAGTGTTCAGTTTTGGCGTTGCTTATTTGGCAAGGGGACAATATACGTTAAAAGAAATCTCTCCATACATGGTGTGCACCCAAGTATGCTTATAGAACAAGGCCATCCAGTGGACATAACGGACTTTGCTTTGCATCCACTTACCATGACAAGTTATACAAGTAATGTTCCAATCAAGGAGGAATCACCAAGTGTGACATTGGTGGAACTTCTAGCAGATCCTAGTGTTACACCAGAAGGAGACTTCAGTCTAGTTGCATGGGAATCAAGGATACCCCCTCATAAATCATTTGTTCATTATGTTACAAGTCGTGCTCAGGATACACATGAAGGTAGTGCCTTGCCAGGGAGGAAGCGACGAGGAGTGCCAATCTAATTTTGCTTCAGAACTCTGTAATGTAACTCTTGTTGTATTTTTTTTTTAAACATGACAAATGGGTGTGTTCATGTGGCTATGGAGTTAAACGGATGTGTTCATGTATACCACTGGCTATATATATTTTATCAGATTCAACAGTCCACCTGCTCTTCTTAGATAACGAATAACATCTAAAGTGGCAGTACCTACTAACAGTCCGAACAGTCTCTAGCCAGTCCCAAGAAGGTGGCTAACTAATGGAACAGAAACTAGACTACCAAGAAAAAGGTCTATGTATTATCACCATCGCATAGTTCTGGTTCAAATATTGTTTTTACTGATGCCAACCATTCCATCCAATCAAGCAAAGGCAACACTATATAGAAAGAGGATGAAGTTCTGTGTTAAGCTGTGCTATTGTGTCAATTTGGATGCCACAAAAACGTATTGCCATGCTCTAACATATGCGACCGCATTTCGAGGATATGATTAGATTAAGAAATCTGCTAGGCATCAGGTCGGATCATTCCAGGGCTAGCGCCTCCCCCCAAAATCTTTTTTAGAGATTCCGGAATCTAAACAGGTTTATTGAAATTACCGAGGATCGCGAAAACAGAGCACCGAGCACATCGGTGCATTGCATCTGCGAGGCGCACCGCGCACGTTGCCGCTGCCAAGGCGCCCGTGCACGCTAGCCCTTGAGGCGCTCGTAGTCGACCTTGCTAGGTGCGTCTCTTCCCTTCCTCCGCACGAGGTATGATGGGATACCGAGTCCTGGGCGGAGCGGCTCCACCTGGGCAAAGCATTATGTATCATATGCATTAAGCAATGACCTTGAATTGTTTGTCTGCTTTTTCATGCATTAGTTTGCATTTCCTTTTATTTTTTACTTATAGCATTGTGTATCATAAGCAATGACCTTGAATTGTTTGTATGTATATCTGCTAAGCAAAGGCGATCGAAAATTCAAAGCATGCATGGACCTAGAATAGATGCAGTCAAAATGAACCCGAAAATAGAATAACAAGCTGACACCAGCAAATAGTTTGAAAGAGATGAGATTCATAGAGGTGGATATAAATATTAGCTCATCTCTCTGCTTGTTTCTGGGAGATGAGGATGCTGGATGTCTAAATGGAGGATATGGAAATGAGGTCCCGGTCCTGCCATTCCCTCATATGTAAAATGTAAAAGGAATCCACCAAAATACAAACATAAAGATGATTATATATACAATTTTCTATGGAGGAACAACAATTAATTTGGACCTGCCTACCGCGACTATGAAAAATACTAATCATTTTTTCATGTTGCTTGGACATTTAGACAATTAGGCGTATGTGTGATCACACACCTTTGAACTCGTCACAATCAATGGTTCAAAAACATTTAGACAATCGGTTTGAAGCAAGTGCCAGTCTAATTCTGTTTCAGAACTCGTGCGATGTAACTCTTGTTGTATTTTTTGATACAGGACAAACGGGTGTGTCCATGTGTTACCATTGAACTAGATGTATTACAGGTCTCAATTACTGTGCAGTAAAATTGTACGGTAATATGTCTTATCAGATCCAATAATCCAGCGCTATTAAACTTCTTGGATAACAAATAACAACATCTAAAGTGGCAGTACCTGCTAGGCCACCACTCCTCACCATCTCTAGCCTAGTCTCAGTAAGGTGGCTTACTGATGAAACATGAATGGAAATCCAACAAGCAAGAGGTCTCTCATCATCGTCGCCGCGTGGTTCTGACTAGTATATACTCCCTCCGTAGACTAATATAAGAGCGTTTAGATCACTAATTATATTAGTTTACAGAGGGAGTACTACAGTTGATACCGTGTTGGCATACGCGCTTGCAAAATTGCTATTGTGAAGAGGATGAAGCTCCGTGTGTTGAGTGGATCCCGGCCCAGCGCCTCCCCCAAACCGGTCAATGTCTGCAAAATTTCTGAAATAGAAACGGGTTTGAGCTCAGATTACCGACGAATCGACCTCGAAGAACTCGGGGAGCAAGTTTCCGCCGGCGAGGCGCCCGCGCGCGCGAGCCACGCAGTCGACCGTCTCCCCTCCATCCCTCCGCCAACTCCGCGTCGGCGACCACACCATGGTTGCGCACGAGGCGCGGCGTGCTGGGCGGCGGCGTGGCTCCGCTGTGGCATGGGGTAGGGCGGCAGGCAGGAGGAGCCAGCTCGTGGTTGCCGCCATGGCTGGGTTTGGGGAAGGAGATTGGGGGATTCATCGCCGGTGGGCGCTGACGGCTGGTTCCCAGCAGAAACAGAAACGGTTTGTTTCCTGCTAATAGTAACTCATTCTGTTGGCCAGGCCCCACACGTCAAAGATACAACTGAGAAAATTAGAATTACTTCATATATATACTTTTGAAAAATCTACAGGTTCAGTGACCGTCGTCGATCTGACCAACAAGATGGTACTACTGTTTTTTTGTTTTTTTTTGCGAGAAACTTCCAATCTATTCATCTTCAATCATGGCAGTACAACGAACACTAGAAATAATTAAAATTACATTCATATTCGTAGACCACCTAGCGACGACTACAAGCACTGAAGCGAGCCGAAGGCGCGCCGCCGTCATCGCCCCTCCATCGCCGGAGCCGGGCACAACTTGTTGTAGTAGACAGTCGGGAAGTCGTCGTGCTAAGGCCCCATGGGACCAACACACCAGAACAGCAACCGTCGCCGATGAAGATAAGTTTAGATCGGAAGGATCTAACCTGAAGACACAAGAACAAAGACTGGATCCGAGCAGATCCACCAAAGACAACCACCGACCGAATCCCGTGAGATCCGCCGGAGACACACCTCCACACGCCCTCCGACGATGCTAGACGCACCACCGGGGCGGGGGCTAGACGGGGAGGACCTTATTCCATCTTCAAGAAGCCGCCGCCGTCTCGTCTTCTTGAACCGGACACAAACCCTAACAAAACTTGAAGAAGCACAAAAAAACGAAGCCCTCCCATCGGCAAGGGCCGAGATCCACCACGCACCCATGGCCCGCCACAGGAGACGTGGCAGATCGACGGCGCCGCCGACGGGAGGCAGAAACCCTAGCCGCCTTTTCTTGGAGGAGAGACAGAAGGTACTACTGTTTTTGTTGGCTGCTGTATTATTTGACGGACCAACAACATTTTTTTGGTTTCATTACACCTGTATAAGAAGTATTCTGACTTATTAAAAAAATTGACAGACGATTATACTTTGTATATGTGTGGTTGATGTCAAATCATGTTTAAAAATACTAGCTACTGATTGCAATTTTCAATCACAAAAACTATTCCCTCTGTTTCTAAATAATATTTTAGAGATTCCAATACAAACCACATACAGATATATATATATAGACGTATTTTAGAGTGTAGATTCACTTATTTTGCTTTGTATGTAGTCCATATTAAAATCTCTAAAATGACTTATACTCCCTCCGTTTCTAAATATAAACCCTTTTAGATATTTCAATATGAACTACATACGGATGTATATAGACATATTTTAAAGTGTAGATTCACTCATTTTGCTTCATATGTAGTCCATAGTGAAATCTCTAAAAGGTCTTATATTTAGGAACGGATGGAGTATTTAGGAACGGAGGGAGTACATATTAGGGAGTTATTTAAAATTTTGCAATCATTTCGAAACATAAGGACTAAATTATTAGCCAAATTAAGAGTTGTTAGGAGCATCCAGGGTAATGGAATTCTCGCCCTTCAGGCAACCATAAGCATTTTGGAGGAATAAAGCTAACGTGTTTCTTTCAGTAAGCCCTGAGCATTTCTCACTGATATCCAACTCGCACAGACTGAAAGACCACTCACTCCCTTCAGTTAGGAGGAAGCGACAACTATTCGGTGTGGCATCCACACTGCACCTCGGCTCATACCAAATGACTGCAAGTCTGCAAACATCAACTTAACATGATGTGATAAATAACAAATGGTACAAATTATCTGACACTTGACTCCATTTCCAGTTAACTCTTGGCGGCGTCCAATGCCACATGCTCAAGCCCATCAATCCCTATGTTAAACGACCCTGTTTGGGTCAGAATCCTTTTTCATTGTCAGTCAGCAGGTGCTCTAAGAAAACACGAGCAACTTGCAACCGGCGAAGAACAAACATTGCGAGCCTCCATCACACCCACTGTTCGGGAAGTCAGCCCCCCTGTAAAAACGTCAAAAGCTTTTCTAAGCAAATCGGTCCAGAAATACGACGAAAAGAAACTAGATTAGGGCGAGACCTTACGGAGGATGACGACGGGTGTGCTGCCGCTTCTGTAGTGAGATTTAAGCTAGAGGACAGCAATGAAATAGAGTGAACTGATATGAGCTTGTTTGCGTTTACCCCATTCCCCAGTTAGAAGGAGACTGGTGACATTACCACATGCATGGTCAGCAGGAGACTGCCCGCTCTAGCTTGTTACCACCTTCCCTTGGATGCCAAGCTTCCACTGGTTGGGACATGGCAATGTCGATCTGGGTCGACCTGGAAGCTTCCAATGCTTTGCCGCCTTCCAATAAAGGGTGTGTAGGCGAAGGAGTAACGGATGAGAGCCGTCGATCCGATGGAGAGCCAGAGGAGGATGGCCGCCGCAGTTCAGCAGCAGCTACTCCGTTCAGGTGACTTGCTTCTGACGGTACAAATACAGGTAGCTCCGACGGTACAAATACTGGTAGCTCTGACTGCGCCGTGTGCAATGCTATTGGCGCCCCGGTGCTGCTGGAGTTCGCTTTGTCACTCCCTGCAGGACCTGACTGAGTAAATTTTGGAAAGATAATGAATTTCTGCAAAGCCACCAACAATTGTGGTATTATGACTAGATAATCAAAGGTTTGTACACCTACATTTTGAGCATCCCGGATATGCACGATGATTATTGTTATATCGTCTGTCCTGTTTTCATGCTCTAGCCATAGTTTGTATGACTCTGCAGCGATTGCTGCGCAAGCATCTCGAGGGTCTTGATGCATAGCCACCTGTAGCAATTGAGACAAATGTTATAGCATTTCGGACATGGAGGCAGAGAACACCAAAGGCATACCACAGCAAGCAAAACCACATACATTTTTACATGAGATTGATACTAAAGGACACTAAATGGTGCATGATATGGCATAGAGAGTAGAGACCACCATCTAAAATATAACTATCATAGTTTGATCACTCCAAAATGGTGGATCGCACATGGGTGCACTTCGTGGAGATGCATACTGTGACAAGGAGGGAATCATGCGCAGCAAAGATGAAAGAACTTGGAAGAACATAAAGGCTGTTACCAGCCTGGTTTCCTTAAGTGCACTAGTTAGGGAAGTGGTGGAAAGGAAAAGAGAGGGTTTACAGGGGGACCATCCCATTAAGAACTCCAGACCATGTTAACCAGAACAGAATTGATACCATGCAAGCACATCACTAGTGATTCCGCAATCAGCAGCCAATTCTGAAGTGACTTGTCAGTTCCAAGACCAATAAAATGGCCAATATCGTTTTCTTCATCGGCAGTACAACAGGAAAGTAGTATAATAAATCATGATCCTCCAGTCCATTTTATCACGTTCTTTTTGCTGGAGACATTTCGGATTAGTCAATTCACCAATACAGCTCAGATGCTAGTCGACTATTCATCTATTACTCAGTAAAGGTACATCCACTTATGCAGAACTTTATCTAGAGTGGTAGCTTTCATAATGGCAACATCAATCAACCTCAAATTCCTGACCATTTCATAATCATTACACCACCCTACACATCCAGCTTTTTGAATGAGTAGCTTTTTAGTACACACAAGAATGGAGTAAAAATGTGATATGCAGGACCATTTGCATTTGTTTCCTGGATATAAAAGTTGACCCCACGAGTTATTTTTAATTCCTTGTACCCACTGAACTACATCTTTACTAGATTGCCAACAACTCAATACTAAGCTCATAACCTTAAATAGCAATATAGCTGCACGATAATCGGTAAAAGGCTGAAATAATTCTGCACTCTGCAGACTGTCAATATTCTCATACGTGAATGTTTTAGGTATCCCCGTATGCATTACTGCTCACCAACATATTATAAGCACATCCACTTCTCAACACATTCCGCTGAATTTATCACTAAATATTATCTTATCTTTGTTTTTATGATTATGCTTATCTTCTCTAACTACAGGTTTAATGCTTAACATCACATGCCCTACTCTTCGACCTAACAAGTTAATAATAATCTCATCAGAGATGTCATACTTATAAAGGGAACGATTTCATACTTTTGCTGGGCAGAGCAAGTAAAGGTCAACATCCAGTTGGGCTTCAATGTCATCATTGGTCAGACAGACTTGATGAAGCCTATAAACGCGTAAGTGTATGATATATAAGAATATTTACTGTGTGGGTTGCCATAAAACGTATTTGGATCCGAAATGACACTATTTTAAGGGTTTTGAGCAAAAAACTCACTCCAGCCCTACCCCTACTCGCCTCACCCTAATGGGGTTTTGGGAGGCAAAATCAGGGGAGATGGTTGGAGTTGCTCTACATGTTATTAGCTCATTAAAGGCAGTAGCGGACATGCCAAGAAACTTGCAGCAAGTTATAATATGAAGAAAAGAAAAACAACGAAGCGACAAGTTTCTTCAACTCCTATGTGCTACTAATAAGCTTGCGTGCTACTGATGAAACTGGAATGCATGGAAGCCAGATATTCATGCGTGCTACTGAGGGAATGAGAATTCATGGTAAGCCAGTTGGTTCACTATTATTGGCTACTTTCCAAATCCAAAGCTTTACGTCAAGGCTCTAGGTCAATCGAACAAATCAACAAATATGAGTAACTGGTGTTGTGATTGAAAGTCATTCCTAATTACCAATTTACTACTTGCTACCTACATTCACCACACTAGAAGTTGGTTCACTACCATTGGCTACTTCCAAGATCCAAAGCTTTACATCAAGGCTCTAGTTAATCAGACACAGATCAACAAATATGAGTAACTGGTGTTGTGACTGAAAGTCATTCAAGCAAAATGCACCCTGCTAATTACCAATTTACTAGTACTTGCTAACCAGATTCACCACACTAGAAGTTTACAGGCACACACTACGAATTTCTTTCCAAGAATACTGTATGCGGTAGGTGAGACACTAACTTCCAGATGGATCAGCTCAGCAAACGCAAAGGGGCTAGGAAATTTGAGAAGGGAGGGAGAATCATCACCATGTCGACGACTTCCTGGCTGGAGAGGAACTCGAACACGCCATCGCTTGCAACGACGAAGAAGAGGTGGGCCGGGGTGATCTCCACGGTCTTTACCTCAGGGTCGGCGATGACCCCGACGCCCTCGGCGGCGAGGTCACCGAGGCTGCGCGTGAAGGCCGTGCCCGGGTAAAGCCCGTCGCGGGCCCAGACGCGAGGCGGGTCCCCCTCGTCGGCGAGCCAGCCCTCGGCGTCCGGGTCGCGCACGCCCTCCACCTGCTCGACGGACATGACCCGCGCGCCGCAGGCCTTGACGCGCGCGCGCTCGTCGGCGCGGAACGGCGTCTGGTCCCACGACAGCTCCTCGGCGGCGACGCGGCCGTCGCGCCACACCCCGGCGACGGCGCGCGAGTCCCCGACGTTGGCCACGTGGAGCGCGCCAGCGGACACGAGCGCCGCCACGGCGGTGGTCCCGCTCATGGAGTCGTCCACGGCCGCCGCCGCGTGCATCTCCTCGTTGACCCCCACCATCGCCGCCCGGAACGCCCCCGCGGGGTCCGTCGCGAGGAGGCTCCCGCCGCCGCCGTCGTCCTCGGCCGCGAGGAGGAGGAGGCGCGGGAGCGCGTCGCGCGCGAACCCGGAGCAGGCGGCCCCGCAGGCGCCGTGGCCGTCGAAGACCGCGAAGAGGTGGAGATCGGGGTCGCCCGCGAAGCGCGTGGCCACGAGGTACGCGTCCTGCGACTCCCGGCCCGGGGAGTCCGGGTAGAGGCCGTCCACCGTCAGCGTGGCGTACTCCAGCGCCAGGCCCGCGCCCGGCACCGCGGCGCGGCCGAGGGTGGAGCCGCCGCGGCCGCCCGGCACGCCGCCTCCTTCCCGCCGCCCTCCGCCGTCGCCCCGCGGCAGGCAGCACTTGCCGTGCGCGCAACCCATGGACTGCGTGCGCGTGGGGCTAGGGTTTGGGGGTGTGGGCGCGTGATGGACGGACGCTGTGGGAGTGGGGGATGGGAGTTTGGAAAATGGAGGTGGAGGGGGAGGGGAAGGAGGAGGTTGGGTGGAATGGAATGGAATGGAATTGAATGATTCAAACGCGACTCCACCACAGCCACGGGAGTGTGTGGGGAGGCGCATGGAAAAGTGACGGTGGCCGACTGGCCGGCGCAAATATTCCGGGGGTTTTCCTGTTGCCCGTAGGCCACACTGCAAAAGGGAAAGATGGGAGTGAGTCTTGTGCCACCTGGCAGCTTATATGTCTTTGAGAAATGGTACAAGTCAGCACCAGACACTTGGCTCGCAGGAGTAAATACGGTCGAAAATGGATTAGCTTTTTATTTTTTTTGACAAGATCGAAAATGGATTAGCTATGTGGCATTCTAACAGCAACTCCAAAAACAGCTCCCTTAGCCAAACCCATCAGGGTTCAAGTTCTAGACGTGACGGTTTGACGACCCGCCTGCCGCCACGGAGGTGAGAGTGTGCAAGGAATAAAAAACCAGCATGGAGGGGTGGTGGTGGGAGGTGAAGGTGAAAATAAGCCGTGTGTACCGGCCTACCAACTCCTCTTTAATAGTACAGATATATGTGATCTGGTAAGCTAAGAAAATATATGTGATTTGGTAAGATAAAGAAAAATATATGTTATTTTTGTTGTACTATTAGAAAAGTTATGATTGTCATTTAATAGTAAAAATAATGATAATAATAAATGGCAGCGCATTGAGTAATATCTGATTTTGTTTTCGAAGGTTATCCAGAAAAATCTTATATCTTGATCTCACATATATATGGTGCGATTTCTGAATTTTTAATTACCTATTATTTATGTTATTGAATGGAACCAAGACCTGCCAAAGTAAGCACGAAACAAGATCTCCCCCTTTAATGGGATTTCGTTTTTTAATAGGAGGGGGTGGTGGGAGGTGAGGCAAAAATAAACCAGTGGAGGTGGTGAGAGTGGAAGTAAAAATAAACCGATGAGGAGAGACTACCAACTCCCCCTTTAGGAGTAGAGTTACATTCTTTTTAAGTAGTATAAGAGATAAGAGATAAAAGATCAGGACAATGCCTGCGTGTTGCAACCGAATATAAATATTGTAGTATGTTAGTTTGTGATTTACCTGTCCATACTAATGCAATTGTGTAAGTAAATGGATACCAAATCTGTCTGTGATTTATCATATACTCGCTCCGTCCGCGAATAAGTTTTCTTCTAAGTCAAAGTTTTAAACTTTGACCAACTATATACAAAAGAGTAGTAACACATCTGACATCAAATTGGTATATTATGAATGTACATTTCAAAACGGATCTATTGATACTAATTTAGTGCCATAAACGCTGCTACTTTTTCCTATAAAGTTAGTCAAAGTTTTAAAATTTTGACTTAAGACAAAAACTAGACGTACACTTATTCTTGGACGGAGGGAGTAGTTTGATAAAAAAGTTTGGTAAGTAAACTAAGGTGTAATTACTTCAGAAGGTAAATAATTTAAGATGATTGCTTAGCATACGAGGAAGGTGCGGACAAAGGGCGTGATGGAAGAAAAAAATTGTTGGATGAAAAAATTGATGAAGAAACATGGTGGGAGGGGAGATTTTTATTTATTACTCCCTCTGTTTCTAAATATAAGTTTTTTTCTAGAGATTCCAATAAAGGACTACATACGGAGCAAAATGAGTGAATGTACACTTTAAAATATGTCTATATGCATCCGTATGTAGTTTGTATTGAACTCTCTAAAAAGACTTATATTTAGAAACGAAGAGAGTACTTGAGAAGAGCCTATTTATTACTTATTAAGGAGAGGCTGCCATACACTGGCTTACGGTTTCATACGCTCCCTACGGAACCACACCACTGCGTAGTGTGCTTCACCCGTAGGCAGTCAACCCATGACTAACCCTATTTTGTTTTGGAATGTTATCGAGAAAAATATTATGTCTGTCTTTTAGGAATGTGATCTCATATATATGGTGTGATTTCTGAATTCTTAATTACCTATTATTTACGTGATTGAATGAAATCAACACCTGCCAAAGCAAGCACGAAACAAGATCTCCCCCTTTAATGGGATCTCTTGTTTAATAGAAGGGGTGGTGGGAGGTGAGGCGAAAATAAACCAGTGGGAGTGGTGGAGTGGAAGCAAAAATAAACCGGTGAGGAGAGACTACCAACTCCCCTTTTATGAGTAGAGTTACATTCTTTTTAAGTAGTATAAGAGATAAGAGATTAGGACAATGCCTGCGTGTTGCAACCGGATATAAATATTGTAGTATGTTAGTTTGTGATTTACCTGTCCATACTAATGCAATTGTGTAAGTAAATGCTTACCAAATCTGCCTGTGATTTATCTTATAGTTTGATAAAAAGTTTGGTAAGTAAATAAAGGTGTAATTACTTTAGAACGTAAATAAATTAAGATGATTGCTTAGCATACGAGGAAGGTGCGGACAAAGGGCGTGATGGAAGAAAAAAATGGCTGGATGAAAAAATCGATGAAGAAACATGGTGGGAGGTGAGAGAACCGGTAAACGAAGCATTCTGTCGGCAGAAAAAAAAGCCTATTTTAAAGTAGTAGAGATATATATTGAGAAAATTCCTGTTGAGTTAATAGATTGCGGGTATAAGTTACTGCAAGAGTAATGTATACCCCAATTAGCTATTTTTTGGAAAAAACTTCATGGCATCGCCAATCTACATAGGTGCCAAGGAGTGAGAGGGTTCATACTGCCAACCGTAAGTTTTTTATTGTTTCAAACTATTTCACATAAATTTTAGAATACTCTATTCCTTAGAAGTCTTTCTTATGAATTTTGTTTGATTTGTAGAATTGAAACCATAAGTTCTTCTATTGCCAACCTTGTTTGTGAAAGAAAACATGGTCAAACCTTGTTCGACAAATTGCCGGCAGAAAAACAAACCTTGTTTGGCAAATTTTCTACAAAAAAATAATCCTTGTTCGACAAAGACAATTTGTGGTCAACTTCAAATACAATTCAATCCGGAAAAAAACTTGTATGCAAATCTAAATAGATAATATTTTCACTGGATCAAACCATGTTGAAATTCTCCTCTATATATGACAACTAAGTTGCGAAATGAGCATAGTACATATGGTTATGTTCCTTATGGTGAAACCAACCATCAGGGTTCTAGTTCTACACTTGACACTAGTGCTCTCATTTTCGTGGATTTATTTCAGGCTATCCGGCGATGTTCGTTCAATGGCAGTGACGGAGATAGGGGGCAGCAGCGGCCCTGCCCCCCTAACATTATTGTGTTAAGCCTAATATGCATGTACATAGATGATTAATTGTTGCTAAAGTGGTGTATTCTAACTAGCTGTCCCTCCCTAACAAGGATTTACCACACTCGGCCCTTCTCATTCTTTTTTCCTGGCTCCGTCACCGTTGAATGGGATGGAGACGTTACTACTGACTATGAAGGCGTCTGTGGTGACTTCGTCATTCTTAAGATGTTGTGCCGGCTTATTATCTCAAAGGTGCTCATAAGAGTAGGATGTGCATGAATGCGTTCATAGAGGTCAGAGTATGCATGTGTATGTAGACATCTGCATTGTACTATGTTCAAAACAAGAAAAAAAACCAATGACAACTAAGGCGACCTAACCCTTCCGAAAAAAAGAATAACGTGTTTCTAAATGTGACGGGACAAAACAAGTAGTACTGCCATACATTCCGGAATAATTGATCGTGCCATAGCCTTTTCTATTCTTGGCATGCCGTCACGTGGCTACGAGGGGAGTCCCATACTCCGGTGTCACCCCTCCGAAGCTAGCTCTAAACAATCCAGGTGCTCCTCTGGTAACCGGCGGCTCACAATCGGCCATGTCACGTCGCGTCGCGCCCCGAGTCCCGCGGCCATGCACGAACCTGCCGGCCGGTGGATCGATGCGCGCGCCCGGCAAACACTTATTCGATGCCGACGCCGATGATGCACCGTCGTGATGTCCATGTCCATCCAAAAGGAAAATAAAAAATAAATTGCGTCTCTCGTACTGCGTCCGTTGTCACGGCGATGGCGACGTAGTTTTCGCGCAAGCTCTGGTTTCGCTTTCCAGGCCGTCCTTGGCAACATTGTCTTCTAGGACCTGCAAAAAAAAAAAAAAAAAAAAGATTGTCTTCTAGGACCGGACCGGCCGGGACAGCTTCGACGCCGTATATAGCAGAGCCCTTCTTGGGGCAGAAAGAAAGCAACGGCGTAGTGCACGTACGGTGTTTATTGCTAAAATCTAAACGAAAAAGATGGGCAGAAAACCACAAGGAGAAAGGTTCGTCGCTTGGCGAGTTCTGGAGGGGAATGGAGTGCCGGCGAGTGGCGCCAGGCGCTACGCTCCAACCCCGTCGAGGCCGACGGCACGGGAGTTAAGATTCCAACACGCTTGCGTTGCGTACGGCGCATACGTTGTTCTATTCATTCAAAGAATCGGTTCGTTCTTGTCCCAAGGAACGATTCGAGAATATGTCCATGTCCATGCATTTTTACTACACTTCTTTGCATCTGCATGTGAACAACTGAAGCCACGTCGCCGACTTCCTGTAGTTATGGGGATATGTTTCCAAGCGCTGAACGGCGGCGTATCGACCGTGCCTTTGGTCGCAAGACGAGACCATGCACGATCAGCGTGCACGTGTTCGAACCTTCTGGTGGAGTTACAGACTGCTGACCGACCGATCCATGATTCTACGCAGCGCGCGTCTCATGCCTTTGGCATGATGGTTTGATCATACCCCTCACCATCCCAGTCGATCTGTCGCTCGTCGCGTGCCCATGACGCCTAGCAAATCACTCACGCGGCTCGCGTGCGCGCACGGGCAATCGGGCATGGGGCAAGGCGGTGCCTCCGCTCGGTTCGGCAACGCCAGCGCGCCACCCCGCCCCGTCCCTTTCCCCTGCACGCGCGCGCACGGCGTTGATGCGCTTAAACTCCGGCGACTTCAATTGTTTGGCTAGTTTCTGCGGGGTGGCAAGAGTCACGTCGCGCTCGTGACCAAGCGGATCTCACGGAACCAATTGAAGGCGGATCTGGGACGAAAAGGTGGACATGGACGTGCACGTACGCTCGGCACGGCATGGCTTCCATATGCTCGCATCGCGATACCTGACCACCGTCGTGCTGCGAGTCACCGGGCGCGTCCCTCTGGGAGCTCAAGTGCTGCGAGTCACCGGAGGAGAAAGTGATGGCACGAGTCTCTAACACTCTTAACACAACACACCTCGCGGGCATTGGGAAGTGACGGTCAAGACCCAACACCACGGAACTCTAGCCGATCGCCGTCGCCACCTTCCTATTCGGCGCCTTTAGCGCCACTGAAGCCAACTGACGCTCACTGCGGCGCCTTTTGGGCCAGCCCACGAATGCGAGTTGGTCGCTCGCTCGGGTCGCTCCAGCCACGGTTCGTTTTTTTTACAGGGACATGGTTTGATCTATTGACTTGACCCTGCTAACCACTGACTTGCTTGTTGACCGTTTGAAAAATTTCAAGAATTTGAAAAGTTCACAGATTAAAAAACCTCATGGAAATGCAAAAAAGTTCGCGAATATAAAATTCAATCATGTATTAAAGTTTAAAAAAATCACAAGAAGTTATTTTTTAAAATTTCATTACAAAAATTCGTAAATGTGGAAAAAATCATGAAATTTAGAAAAAAATCATGAAATTTAAAAATTTGACGAATTTGGAAAAAATTTCAAGACTTGAAAAAATAATAATTTGAAAAGGTTCGCAAAAAATAATTTTTTTTCACGAAATTTAATAAAAAGTTCACAAAAATTGGAAAAAGTTCGTAATTGGGAAAAATTCACGAAATTTGAAAATAAGGTTCACGCATTTGACAAAAAATGAGATAAATAAAAATAAAAAACAAAAATAAAATGAAAAAAATAAAAAATCAGACAAAAACCGAGTGAAACTTGAAAACCAAAAACACATAAAATAAAGAGAAGCTTCTGGAAGCTTCCTAACGCCGGAGGAGGCTTATGAAAAAACCAACTCGAACTACTCTTATATGGGCGGCCCGTTAGGAACGATGTTGACTAAGGCGGTGTGCGTGAGTTGAAATAAGCCTGACTTTGGAGTGCAGTGATTCGGTGCCCAGGCTCATCTGCACACGGTCAGAAAAAGAATTCAAAAAAAAATCAAAAAATTCCTATTGTTTTTTTGCATGGTAGAAAATTTGACGCGTGAGGTCCGCTCCAATTTTCAAATCATTTGGACATCTGAACAGCTCTCGGCAAAAAAGAAAAATCCGGTCAGAACATTGCATGAACAGTAAACTTTTTTTACAGACCCCGAATTTGTCTTTTTTGCCGAGAGCTGCTAAGATGTCTAAATGATTTGAAAATTAGAGCGGACCTCACGCATCAAATTATCTACCATGCAAAAAAAAGGAATTTTTTGATTTTTTCTAATATTTGTTTTGATTTTTTTCGTCAGCGCGGGTGCAGATGAGCCTGGGCTCAGAAGATGATTATCGCTGACTTTGGCGCTTTAGGCGCCGAATAGGGTTTGTGTTGCGAGACCCACATGCCAATAAAAAAATATACTCATGATTAAAGGGTTATCCTTGCAAATGTCCCTCCCACCTACTGAGGCACTGACAAGTGGCGCACCACTTGTCGCAACCTAGGAGTTCCTTTTTTTTCTCGTAGATTCGTTTATTCAAAACGTTTTATCTCTTGAACCATGCGTCTAACCTAACTGATTTTATTGTTGGATTTCTTGCGTCGAGACCTTCGAAATTAGATCCCATGGTAATAGATTTGGACGAGCTTTTTTTCATGAAAAGAATTAGAAAATCAGAAACCGGGAAAATAGCAATACAGAAAAGCCGATAAAAATAAAAACTGAAAAAACCGGCAAACAGAAAAAACGAATGACAAAAAAAAAGAAAAAAAAACAGAGCAGCACGGTTTCTTTTTTTTTTCCTTTTTGAGAAGCACAACTATACTACAATTATGTGCTTCCACGAGAAGCAAATTTGTGCTTCTTGTGAAAGGAATTTTTTCCCGAGAAGCACAGATATACTTTTTTTCCGATAAGTACAACGGTGCTTCTTGTGGAAGCAATTTTTTTTTCCTTTCATGTGCTTCTCGTGGAAGCATATTTTTTTCCCTTTCTGAAAAACACAACTGTGTTTTTTTAGAACACAATACATACAAGGCGCTCATATATACGCGCATACACTCATCTCTATGAACACACACACGCAGACCCTACCCCTTCGCCGGAAATCCTGAAATAAATCCAGAAATAATGCGAGCACCAGGACTTGAACCCTGGTGGGCTGGGGATACCACTATCCTCCTAACCATCCAACCACAGGTTTATTCATCACAACTGTGCTTCTCGCGGAAGCAAATATGTGCATCCACGAAAAGCAAATATGTGTTTCTCGTGGAATCACAATTTTTTCCGTTCCAAAAAAATCCGCGCATTTTTTCTCTCCAATTCCTAGGGCAAACCAGATAAAAACCGAAAAGCCAAAAAAACTTGGAAACCCCATCTAATCCGAAAACGCGTAAGAAAAGTAAAATAATAAAATTCAGAGGAAGCACCCAGCACACGACATGTGGCGACGGCTGACGCACCACTTTACGTGCTCCAGGCCACCAAAGATTACCCCTTCAGATCCCCGCAAGGGGAACCTTCAATTATTTTTTAAGCGGTAAACCAAGTTTTATTCATCAAACACCACAGAATGTGGATACAGTTCTTGTCGTGGGATTGACCAAACCAAACGTGACGTCCCAGACCTAAGGAAAGTGAAACTTGGCTAGACTATGTGCTTCGACATTGATTGCTCGACCTTCAAAAATAAAATTACATTTAAATAGAGACACTCGTAACTTGATCTCGCTAATAATTGCTCCATTGTTTCCTCCGGTTCGTTGCTCCATAAAAAAGAAACAATTGATGTTAAACATATAAGAACGACGCATATGCTTGCGGATCCGCTAACTAAAGGCTTACCACCCAGTATTTTTCGTGAGCATTTTGCCGGCATGGGATTACTGGAAGCCTTATGATTCTGGAATGAGAGACCATTAAAAAACCACTCCCCAATAAGCAAAATGGTTTCCATTTAGAAATAGGCGGGTGTGCTGTAAGTGTTGAGGTTCTATGGCGTTTCGAGCTGTTGTAACACCTCACTTTGGTACATCATTCCTATGGAGAATGGGCGAATGCAGTTAAGCCTAACGAAGGGGGAGAATGTTGGTTTGATCTGACGGCTAAACAGGCCAGTTAGATCTAATAGCCTAACGGAAAAAGGAGAAAAGTAATGTTACAGAGGAAAGGTCCACACACCAACGTTCGTGGATTTTATCCTAACTAACGCGCCCTGATCGGGGGCGCCCAAAACCAACTCAGGTTTGGATCCCCTGTCGCCAACGCTATATTAAAGGGATAACGGGAGAGAGATGGCCACCTGCGCGATCACAATTCTCGTACGGTTTTACTCTCCTCCCGATATTCTCTCACCCCATCCGATCAGGGGGAGCGCTGCAGCGACGGGAAGACCTAAGCCAGTCGCCACCACCGTCTCTGGACAGTGCCGGTGGCGCCCTGAAGGAATCAGGACGTCGAGGAGATCGTATACTTCGACTACATCATCCCTCCATCTCGCCTGCACCGAGCAGGCGATCATGTCATCTTCTGTGACAAGTAAAGTATCCCTAAACCCCTCTCTGCTCATGTTATTTTGGGTGATCTAGATGCAATCTGCTCTGTCATCCTACTCCTAGTGATGCATAAGTTCCAACACTTGTGCGTCACCAGGGCCAACGCCAACGCAGCCCAGGACTCCGGTCGCTCCGACGTGCTCTACGGCATCAACATGTTCAACTCGAGCGACTTCGAGGCACTCGTCCACTGCATCCCTTGTCCGTATGCGAGGACCGATGGACCTAATAAAGCCTGGCACTGGCTCGAGTTCCCGCCGCCGCCCTACCTTGATAATCCAACTGTGGAGCGACGCGGGAGAAGAATCCGGACCTTCGCGCCATGGTGTAGTTAACGAAGATGCCGTGCAGAGAGCACGGCACGAGGTGCGCGACCGCGAGGAGCAGCCCGCGGCCGTCGACGGCGGCGCACCAGTGCTTGCAGACGCTCCGGCACACCGCGAGGCTCCGTGGAGGAACGCTGCAAAGAATGTCCGCGAGCAATTCATCGGGGAGATCTTGCATTGCTGGCTGGCTATCAGCGACGTGATGTGGGGTTAGGGTCTGGGTAGTGCCTGTTGGAATTATGTGTCTTGCAACTATATTCAAATTACTAGGAATTACTAATATTCGGAATACCTCATTATGGAATTATACATGTATTTATGCATGGAATTACTTTACATGATTATCATGGAATTATCACTTGTTGGAACGTACTTAAGTTGTATGCTTAAGGAAGCTGGTCGATTATCAGTGGAATACAATATACTATTTATATTGGAAAGACTACCCGGGTACAGTGATAATCGGAAGGAGCTAGATCGTATAGTTAGATTACAGCCCTAATGTTGATCTACAAAATTAGAGGAATTTACACTCTATTATGGCGCGTTGCTCACAAACGCGTGCTCCGGGGACACAACGGGTAGAATCCGTTAACAGACAACTATGATCGTGGTTGGTAATTCTTCACGTGAACGGAGCTCTGCATGCCTCTTTGATTCACGCACGGAAATCGAAGTTGTAGCTGGTCCGTGATCCCGAGTTCGATCCGCCGGAAATACGAATCCTGCCGGCTCACCAGGCCCAATTCCGGTCCGTATCGCGCCCGTCGCCGTCTCTCAAACCGGGAGGTCTGCTGCCTTGGGAAGTCATCTGCTTCCCCGAGTCGCTGAGTCCGCTGTTACGCGGGTCCAGACCCGTTTCTGGTGCGCACGGAAGGATGCTGCCTACCTGACGAGTCTGATACAGCCATACAGGAATTTCAAGGGTGAGTTGTTCCTGCAGTGGCTACAACAAACTCTGTTGCAGTAGTTGGTTGCTGCAATTAAGGAGGAAATCATTCTATTTTTTAAGAAAGGAATTAGAAACCATCTTAGGAAGGCACGCCAAGAAAGAGTAGAAGTATAATAGTTGGATTGCGACAAGAAGCACGTACGTAGCTAGCTGCTGATGTTTGGTGGAAACTGAAAAGCAATCGAGGAATCTAGAAATATTTTGGTTTTCTTTATTATTGAAAAATTTGCTAGAACTGGTTGTAACAGGAACACTCGATGGCATATATACTCTGGAAATAGTGAGAACACACGTTGCAGTGGTCGGGAACGGATGTCGTACACCGGAAGGAGTGCACAGCAAAAGGATCTTGCTGGAATACCATGGAACCCGCCGGAATACTACAAACTTTTTGGAAGACATACGGATGTCAAGCATTGTTCGCGCTCCGTTTTTTTTTTCCTTCATATTATCGCCGACTTGGAATAATTTCATTGGTGCATCGCGACACGCTGAAAGGAATCATTTTCAGTGGAATCATTTATTTTCAGTCTAATCAGTGCAAAATTATTGTTGGGGAAAATTGATATTGTGCGGATAATTATGCATAACCTGAAAGGGATTTCAGGGAAGTGTTTTTATTGAGCATCACTTATTTAAAGAGGAAGATGGGAGTCACTCCAAGGACAAGGAAATTTTCTCTTCATTTGTCGGTATGTCTAATGATAATATTTGCACTACATTAATTTATTTGGGGCTACTTTTTTTTTTCAAGTATAAATGGATTTTGGCTATGTCTTATTGCTGGAATACAATAGCAATTTTATTGACATGCTAACAGTGCCAAAGGAAATTATATATATTTCTGAGCTTTGTCATTGCTGCTAAATCTTATACACTTTGGAATTGAAAATTTTGCTATGAAACTCCATTGTGGAGGAAAACTATTATTGTTATAGGACACTTTGAGCAACTCCAGTGAGAAGGGATTTGATTTATTGTTCTATCTTGGAATCTGTTGACTATGCTATACTATTTGGAAAAAGAGGAGTGGAAATATTGCTCAATAGTAAAATTTGTGCATTATTGAATTTTACACAATGGTCTCTTCTTTCTTGATGGTCCATTCGAAGTTGGCAACCCAATTTGTTTATTTGAAAAAGATTACTCCATATGGAGGAATACCGACAGTGGGAACACATGCTTGGAATTTTATTATCTACATCATCAACGACTTGGTCACATATCATGGAACTAGATGAATTGGCTTATTGATTCTGGAATTATAAACTTTAGTGGGAGGACTATGGTATTTTGTGAAGCATATATACTGGACATTTTTTTTACTGGCACACCTTTTATTAAGGTGGAAGGAGATAACAAAAGGAAACTTTACATCATTGTTTCTGATATAGTTATGGTATTTTTTTTCTTTCACTCCCACTAGAGGGCAGATTATTTATTTTATCTCATTCATTGATGATTGCACTTGATATGGTTATGTTTATACTATTTCAAAATACAAGTCGGAATGTTTTATTGTGCTTGTCATATTATGTACTGAAGTGGAAAATCAGTTGATTAAAAGAGTTCAAAGTTTTAACAACTGATTGGTGGGGGAAGTACACTTCAGGAATTTATCAATTGAACATGTAAAGAACATGGAACTACTCACCATTTTAATAGACCGTACACTCCAAACTTAAATGGAGGAATTGGATACTTTTACTAGCCAGTTATTTTTGGAAGAAGCATTGCATATATACTGTCATTTGTGTATATCATTCATATAGCACAGTCACTCCTTATGGTTTGTAGACTGGAAGTAAGTCCTTTTTGGCAAGAAATTCTCAATTACTACAAAGCACACACCTGGAATTTTGTAATGGTTATTCTAGTGGATCAAAGGGTGTTTTCTTTTTTGATCTGGAAAAGGAAACTGGTGGAAAGTAGGAAAATTATTATTATTTTTATGATCAACGGTGGAATTATTGAGAATCATACTGGAATATAATCTTGACCCCAAAGGAAACTACAAGTGAAGCTCCCGATACTAACATGCTTAGGATAAGTGGGAGGAATTGGCTTGGAATATCATGTCTGGATAATTGTTATGTGTTGTTGGGGGATGTCACTCTAAATTTGGGAAGAATCACTAAATTCTCTTAAGAAACGTTTTATTTTCATCAATGTCAACTAAGGGTGGAAGAATTGTGGGAAGGTAACTCAAATGAGGAAGAGCATTGTTTGGGAACTTAATATCATACCAAACAACCGCAAGCCTATTGTCTACAGGTGATTTTTTTTTGTAAGGAAATTTGGCTCACTGGAATATTATAATGTCACTCTTGTTATTCAATTCTTTACACAAAGGGAAATATACTTTGTGGAAACTCTGACTCCTGAAATTTTGGAAAAGAGGAACTAAAGACATGGTTTGCTAATTGAATACATTAATGTCTGGTCATATAACAAGCTTCACATCAATGGAATAATAGGTCATATGGTTTTCTAAATGAAGCAAGGTGGTCATCTACAAATGTAAGTGTAAAATATTTTGCATTATTATTGTATACGTTAACATTGTCTTATTGTTTGCAATGATAAAGTCACATTGATGGAAGTGAAAGCTTGGTCATGTTTTAACTTTCATATGAAAGGAACGTTTGAAGCTTCCTATGTTTTAGGAGAGGAACTACATAGGGTATGTTTTGAAACGTTTCCTATGGAAAATTGCAAACTTATTAAAGTATCTGGAACCAAACTCAGTGAGGAATTATGTTTGAACTCCTGAGGGACAAAGGGATAATAATGGTGTTGAAATTTACTGT
This sequence comes from Elymus sibiricus, assembly GCA_039707655.1. Taxonomy (NCBI): domain Eukaryota; kingdom Viridiplantae; phylum Streptophyta; class Magnoliopsida; order Poales; family Poaceae; genus Elymus; species Elymus sibiricus. The sequence continues at coordinate 126,206,357 of CM077666.1, read as the reverse complement.
ATCTTCATTATGCAATCATACCTTAGCTTTCGGAATTTACCATTGCATTCAAGTAGTGGAAGGAAAGACGTGGCTAATGGAATCTCACACATCATGTAAGGTCGTGGAAAATGCATCACAACTTGTCACTTGTTCTGGAATTTATATTTTTAAAGGTAAACACATTGAGGAAGCTATTACTATATCTACGAGATGAGAAACAAGTCCAGGTACGCATATTCAATTATTATTTTTAGTACTAATATGGTGCAGGTTCACTGACCGAAGTTAGGAATTTCTTTCGAAACATGGTTACTGATGGAACTTCATTTACTGATTGGATTTGATATTTATGTGGTTTTGAAAATTTATTCAACACGGTTATCATATATTTTGACTCAATGTGGAATTATTCTTATTATTGATATATGTGACTGAAAATAATTGATGCGGAATTTCACTTGAGGAAACAAAATACTCAAGGTGCCAATAAAGTTGGAATTACACTAGAGGAAATAATACTCGAGGTGCCAAGGACAGCTATGCTGGAATAATTAGGCGGAAACTAAGGTCTCTAGTGATCTTAAGTGTCACAACAAGGAAACATATTGAAGGGAAGTATCACCATATATTTCTTTGCAATTTCAACGTAGTGTTAATATGATTGCTGATCCCTTGACTAAGCCTCTTAGTCAGGAGGTATTTGGTAAGCATGTTAAGGCTATGGGTTTACGAATATTTGAATGATCGTTTTGGACAAGTGGGAAATGTTGGAATTATGTGTCCTGCAACTATATTCAAATTACTAGGAATTACTAATATTCGGAATACCTCATTATGGAATTATACATGTATTTATGCATGGAATTACTTTACATGATTATCATGGAATTATCACTTGTTGGAACGTACTTAAGTTGTATGCTTAAGGAAGCTGGTCGATTATCAGTGGAATACAATATACTATTTATATTGGAAAGACTACCCGGGTACAGTGATAATCGAAAGGAGCTAGATCGTATAGTTAGATTACAGCCCTAATGTTGATCTACAAAATTAGAGGAATTTACACTCTATTATGGCGCGTTGCTCACAAACGCGTGCTCCGGGGACACAACGGGTAGAATCCGTTAACAGACAAATATGATCGTGGTTGGTAATTTGGTCTGGACTCTATCCCGGAAACTAGTGAAAAAGACTAGGAATCTTATATCTGTATAAGAGGTGGACTCTTTGGAAAGACAGTATAAGAAGGTCCCTACCCCCTAGCCTCAGATATGCGAATTGTGAGCGGCACCACGGATAAGCGCAGAGGAATAGGGGGTAGACCACAAACCCTAACAATTTCTAACAGTGCCTGCCAGCGGCGGCGTCATATAGCTTTTCTTTGACTCCCAAGCCGATCGAAGGCGAACAGCGAGATCGTGGTTGCTCGGAGACGAGAGGGAGGGGAAGCGGGCGGGGCCGGCGGCGATGCAGCGGCGCGTGCGGGAGCGGGGGCGGTGGCGACGGCAGGTAGCGAGGGGACAAATCGATAGATGGGGGAGTCGTCGGGGGCCTGGGGTCTGGCCGGGATCGAATCATATTCAAGATGATCTTCAAGATTCGGGAGTGCCTAGATGCATGGTCGACAATCTCATAATGAAGCATGTTATCATGATTCTCAAAAAAAAAGGAAAAAAAGAAGAAGCAACATGTTATCATGATAATTCTGAAACCATGCTCATAATTACTTGATTGGTTTAAATACAGTATACTAAAACAAAATATGAGCTACAGAATCCTATATACCTAAGAAGTTCACCCCCACTACCTTATTTATCTCAACATGCAAGCTGTCCACATCAGCAACCATGCCATCTAAGCAAAAACTGATTTTATATGCAGCCACATCATCGCTAACCCAACAGCTGGCGCCCACACAATTCTCTACCTCTCTACCTAATAATAATAAAGCACGGAGTGTTTCTGGTCGTACGTCGTCGGCATTTTTGCAGAAAAGCTCCTGTGATTTTGTGTATTCAACCCGCAATCCATCATTAATCTGTCAGAAAAAACGGTTCGCTGGAAAAAATCCCGTACGCATCTGCCTCCTCGCCTCTCCTCGACCCTAGCATGTGCCTAGGCCGAGTCAACCCTAACCACCGCCGCACCACTCGCCGCGGCGGCCGACCTCAACCCGCCGGCCGCCGCGGCCGCACCTCTGCCCGCTCGCCACCCCCGTCGCGGCGCTCGAGCGCAGCTTCTGGATCAGGTCAACGCGGCGGCTCGAGCGGCTGGGGACGATGCGTCTGCTCGATGCAGAACGGCGGCGGCGGGATCCAGCGGGCGCGGGGGAAGGAGGGATTCGGCGCGGCGCGATGTCCTTGCAGGTGGAGGCGGGCCTCCATGGCTGGCAGGGAGAGCTCCAAGGTCATGGCGGGGCTTCGATTTTTCTGGTAGAAAAGAGAGACATAGGAGGATCCAGGGAGGAGGAGAGGTAGGAGAAGAAGGACGGGGAAGATGAAAGGGTGCGGCAGAGGTGCAGCGGTGCGAGGGCACTGGTCTCGCGCGTGAGGAGCGCCTCTCCTCGGAGGATCGGGAGGGAGAGAGTGAAACTCAAATCCACTTCAGAGCAAGGTACTGTTGTAGAACTACGAAGAAGCAAGCTGACCAGATGCACACGTACTAGCCGGCAACGACGATGAAGCAAGCAAACCAGATGTGCACGAAACTACACTACATCATGCCTGATTGAATCCTCCGGTACGTGTTCCATTGGCTAATAGCCCATGCTAGCTAGCTAGCAACCATGTAAATTCCCCACGCTTGATTGATTCCTTTCGGACTTTATTAACTTCTATATGTTCTTCCCATGATTATCTAGATAATACTAACCGTTGATGTTTCTTTCACGCATACATGGTTTTGCAAAAGAACACAAACCATCATGAGGCCCCTATGGAATCAGCGCAACCATGATTCTGATCTTTTTTTTTGTTGCATGGACCATGATTTTGATCTTCTATAAGATTTATCCTTAAGTTCATAATATTCAGAGTTCAGACCTCACCAGTGGAAAAACTCCTAACACAGTAAGGTAGTGAATCATCTTTGTAGACTTTTACCATGCCTAGATTGGTTGACTTGGATCATGTGTATGTCTTAAACTTTTAGACAATTCTCACTTTCTATGCTAAACTCGAATTTGAAGATACAAGTTGAGGTGTTTCATGGGACAGTGTGACTAAAAAAGCGAACCTTCAGTTTCTGCAATCAGAAGAAAAGTGAGTAATTTTTCAATGAAAACATAATACTTCTGAGCATAAGCATGATAAAGTGCAGCAACCGACTTGGCTTATTGTTTTGGAAATCGCAACCGGTGCTCTCCTGCTTGTTTTTGTGATCACTGGTGCTGTTACTGCCTCCAGAAGCTGCAATCTAAAGCCTTCTATAAGAATATCATCATGGAGTAGATCAAAAAGTTGGAGCGACGAGATAACAGTATTGATTGGTTGGTATTAACTACATAAAATAAATTGATTATTTTGTCTAACATATATTGTTGCTAATTTGTTCATGCTTTCCTCAGATTATTATATGCTGAAAAGTTTGCCAAAGTTGAGTCGCGGGAACTTGAAGTAGTGTGTGAGGATTTTAGCAACATAATTGGCTCAACTCCGGAGACTGTAGTCTACAAAGGAACAATGAAGGATGGACCTGGGGTTTCTGTCATATCATTATGTGCCTTTGAAGGTCATTGGACTAGCCAACATGAGCTCTTTTACCAAAACAAGGTAGTTCGTTTGTCTAAAATTGCGACTCAGAAACACCTTTTAACTCAAATAATAAATAAATAAAATGGGATGAACATTGTAGGTTATTGATCTGGCAAGGTTGAATCATGAGAACATAGCAAAGTTTCTGGGCTATTGCAGAGAGAGTGACCCATTCTCGAGGATGTTAGTCTTTGAGTACAAATCAAATGGGACCCTGTACGAGCACCTACACTGTAAGTCTATCTCTTCAATTTCGTAACGACAAACTAAATATTTGCATTTTCTATGTGTCGTAGATTTGATCTCATTTGTTTTCTTCCTTTAGATGGGGAAGCGGCCTAATTCTCTTGGCCTGGACGAATGAAAATAGCCATCGGCATCGCCCAAGGTTTAAGGTATCTGTACACCGAGTCGCAGCCTCCTTTCGCTATATCAGAGCTGAACTCCAATTCAGTATACGTTACAGAAGATTTTCTGTACAAACTAAACTTTGAAATCCACTTCAGACAATTGCTCATGACTTGACAGAAATCATTCTTATGAGCAGGCTGACGACGTCGTCTACTGAAGCCCCACCGGCGACGCGACGGGAGAGCTCCGACCTGTACGTGGGTGTGGGAACGCAGATCCGTGTCGCCAGCCTACACAAGGCCATGGTCAACGCGCCAATGCAGGGTTCATCGTCCGTCTTCGTCAGGTAAGCAAAGCAATCCACCTTTCCTCTTTCTCATCAAATCCGTTTTATTGTGATATTGCATTTAAGTCAATCAACTTTTATGATTCTTTCAGTGTTAAAGTAAATGGAATTTACCTGAATAAATTGCGTGTATATATAGGTAGAGGATGAACTCAACAAGCGGATCTTTCAAGGTTAATTAGCTTTGCACATTTTATTAAATAGATGCAATGGCATAGCACCTTCAATATCATGCTTGCACTCACATGTTGTTCCAACAGCACCATGAATGCTGCCCAGAATTGCCATGCATTCAGCTTTCGCTATAAGTTCCTATGCTGCTCCTTTTCAGGTGACTTTTCATGTGATTTCTACTTCTAAAAATTAGAAAATACCTTCAGATCAAAGCAGCGGATTTGTAGATTTCTGGGTATTGGTGCTACTCCATCTCCATCCGGCTTACGGTCTTTGGTCACTGATTCTGAGGTACGACGTTGTTTTACTTTTATGTTAAATCCCATTTAGCTTGGCACCTCCATTTATTGGTTCGAGCCGAGAAAAGACCCTGTCGAGCAGTATCACTGACTGGAAGCATAAATTTTCAAATCAGTGATGAGATAAATCCTGTGTACCGGTGCTTAGCAGCTAGCGAAATGCGGCTGGTATTTTTGGTCTGTATGTAGGTAGCTTCCTGATGTGTGTGTCTGTGTGTTCATTCACGACCCGAACTTATTTCTATTTTCTGTTGGCTTCATTTTAGTAAAGATGGGGTGGGGAAAAAAACTACACCCTATATATGAAAGTTGACTGAAAATAATAATATGTTTCAGTAGCTATATTTCTCCGATTCATAACATGGTTGTAGGCTAGATGTTCATGTTGGTTTGTCTTGCTGTAGAACTTGCCCCTATTCATCTGTTTCACATTTTGTGTAGCTATTAAGGAAGAAAGTAATGGACATTCACAGGTCAGAGTCTCCCCATCAGCATTTGATGGCAGGAGCCGCTGCTTTACAGAAGATGGATGTGAAACCAAAATCATATTCTACCAACTTTTATTTAGTGCATATTATCATTTAGCAGTACGTTGGTTGTGCCTCCCCGTGATCAATGGAGATCTTCTGTAGATGTACTGCAGTTTTTTCGTGCGTTAAACTTCTCAATGGTTGACCATGGAAAATCTGTGTAGTTCTCATTTTCTACATATGTTTCTGGTTTCAAGGAGAATTCTTACTCCTTTTGAAATTACAATGTTTAAACATTTTAGATTCCAATCTCTTGCGTATTTACATCAAAGACTGTTTTTCGAATGCTTATCATGTACAGTTCTAAACTCCCTGCCCCCTCCTTCATCTGTCACAGGTGTTGTTCCCTTGTCATCAGTGAGCTCCAGAAAACACAACTGCAAGGTACAGAATAGTTGCCACTTAGTTAGCATTTTAGTTAACAGTGTAGACATGTTAGTAACACTATAATGTTGGACAATAAATGAATTCGACTAAATCTGAACGAACTTATCTTGCTTCCAATAAGAGTAAAATCATCTTTAATAATTTCCCGGATTTTGCTTATATTCATGTTTCTTAACATGTTTGGAATGCCGTTCCCTCCAAAATGCAGCATTTACCTTCCATTTGGAGCATAGGATGCATTTTTTATCAGTTGCTGACTGAAAAAACCACTTTTCCGATAAAAACGCTATCCATCAGTTAGACTTAATTAATTGCCTTCTAGACACACCTTCAAATATATACAAGTTCTCTAATAAGTAGTCGTGGGAAGACCATATTTTTGGTTTACATTGTAAATGTTTTCAGTGACCACAAATTTGACTTTCTTTTTTTGCTTCTTTTCAGCTTTCAAGTCCTAAATGAGAAGGTAAGGATGTACTTGAGCAGTATGAGAAGACCCGGTTCCATTATCTCAGAAGCCAGAAGTTTCCCATTTAATATATTTGGTTCTAAAATTTGTTTAAGAAAATGGTCATTCTGCTATTAGCACCATGATTATGTGTCAAATGTAGATTCTTAATTGCTTAGAAATATTTTATATGTTTGATTCCTTCGGTTCATATTTATTCAACAACAAAATATTTTCAAGATTGGTCCATTTGAGGATCAAACTTCAAACATGTGAATTGATGTGGCATCAAGCTAAGTCTGTTGATACATTGCTATCCTTTTTTTGCTTTGCACAATTAATCTTGTCACTGGAGATGTATGTTAATCCTCTAGCTTTGCTCATTTTATCTTTTGATTTCATCTTAGTTGATAGAATATTGTGCCGTGCGTTCAAAAATTACATGGTCATGTGGGTGGATTTTTCTCCCGTTGCAACGCACGGGCATGTTTCCTAATCCATCAAAAATCATGGGACTCAGTATTTCATTAGTACGCAGCCAACCTGGTCACTGAACCGATCCGTCATTTACTTAGGATTCAGTTTTTAATTGATGCGTTTGGAGTCCTGTCAACGAAGCTATCCACCCTTTCCTATTCGTAACGTAAGATGTATCCCTTTTATATAACTGGAAGAAGAGCCCAGATGCATCATCTCTCACTTCCTCGCGCATCTCATCTTCCCACGTACCTATTTCTTATCGAGTTGCGGCTGTCGAAACCAAGCTCCGGCGCGAGTGACCTCCATGCCAAGATTGGGTTGGATGCAGCGCCACCGCATCGTGCCTGAACGGAACCGCCGCATGCCAATAGTGCTTCGCTGGCTCCTGCATGGGCTTCGCTCGGATGGCCACCATCGACCGTCCGCATCGGCTTCACCCGCCCGCCACCCCGCACAGTCGTGGCGTCACGAAGAATCTTGCCGCCGCCACCCATGGTACAGCCCTCAGTACCTCCTCCTTTTCCTCCGGCCTGGAGCACGGCGAGCCGGTCGACATGGTTTGCGGTGAGAGAGGAAGAAGAAGCCCAATTTGCAGTTGAGATCTGTTCGCATGCACTACCAAACTACTTTCCTTACTCATGTCTCTCCTGTCTTCTCAATACCGCTAGCGCCACCTTAAGCACGTGGAATTTTATTGCAGTGTGCAAACTGAATTCCTTCCTATCGTTGGCGTCAATGTTCCCGTGTGCAAGCTAAATGGGCAATGCATGACTCTTTCCCTAATTCTTCTTTTCATTTTGGAATCTAAAGGACAATAATTTTATTATTGACATATTGCACTTGATCTTGAATTAGTAACCAATTAACCATCACATATTATGATTGAACCATCTGCTCTGCTGCATTTATACATATATGTGCATTGGGTTTTGTTCAGAAAAGTTTGGATCTATACTTTTATGAGCAGTCCACTGGTTGATCTCTTCGTATCTATTATTTGTCGATCTCCCAACAGTTTCTTAATTAAAGAGGGAAGAATGGATGAAGCAGAAGATTAATTAAGTTCAGTAAAGGCATCCAATACTGCCCCCTTGATGGTCAGAATCATTGCCACATGAAAATACTTTTATCAGTTTGCATGAATTAGTCCGTTCTTTTCATGAATATTCTGCAGAGAGTCCATTCTGCTCTGCTATCTGCCCTTGCTTCAAATAAAATCGGCTACTTAACTGAAAGTATTGTCAAAGTAATACCTTCTATGATTATTGGTTAGTTGCTTGCATGTGATTGTCATTTTTAACTACATGGGAATATGGATCTCAATGCTTACCAATGTATAGGTTCTCATGCTGTTCATATAATATTATACAATGATATTTTCATTTTCTTTCAGTTGTCTCGGACATGTGTTTGATTGCTAATAGTATATGTCTAATTTTCTCATGCTTTTTTCAGGAATAGTATTGATGTGTTCTGTTCTCATGCTGCCTACCAAGGGGTTGGCAAAGTTCAGAAGTAGGCTACGGGTAAGCTCTCCTCAATTATCAGCGATTCTCACTCCTTAAGAATAATGATGTGTTTATTAATTCCCAATCCATGGACACCTGCTTCCTACCCATTCAATTTGCTAATGTAATAGATAAAGGAGTTTGGATTTAATGGGAGGAAGCGATAATGTTTTGCTGTGAGTACTGGACGCATGGTGAACGATGTCCGAGGCAGTCTTCTCACTTATCTTGACCTGCAATCTCCATTTTGTCAGTTAGATTTGTCGTGTACTCAGATAACCATATTTATGTGGAATTGTACCCTTTATCATATTTTGTTTGTTAACAAGCCTAATTTTTAAGTTTGGTGCATATACAAAGGGCCTTACGCTAATTCCTTGCTCTTCCAGTGGAGTATTTCTATGCTAAAGTATAGATTATGAGTACACCCTCCTCAGTTACATTTATAACAAGTTCATTTTTTTTAGCCTGCAGGAAAGAATTTGCAGTAGAGCCACAAGAGGAAGCCATGACAGAATAGAGTTTTTTGCAGCAGGAAATTTGTAATCAGTCACATCACCATTAAATTTTGATTATCTCTGACAATCATGGGAACTATAGGGATAAATGAAAACTGCACGATTTTGTTAACATACATGATTGATGTGTTTACTTCACCTTATTATGATTGATGTTGCCTGGTAGGCCCTCTGTGCAAGAAAAGTTGATATATACTCTGTCCATGTCACATTGTTGTTGTTGGAATTGTGAGTGCCAATTTAGCCTTATATTCCTTTTTCTTAAACAAGACCCTTAATGTCAGCGAAGAATACCACATCAATGCGTGGTGCACCATCATATTCTATATAACCAAATAGATTATTCCAATAATATATTTCTCTCAACATGTACACATGTAACCTTAACAATTAAATAGTAAAATAAATTGTATGTATTTTTTAGTTTTACTTCTCTACCAATAAAATATTCATGTTATAAAAAAAATCAAATCTCATCAAAATATATTGTAACCAATTCCCGCAGCAACGCACGGGGTATTATCTAGTTAGTACTAAACATGTACTGTAGAATTCAATGTGCAAAGGGAAACATCAAAGCAAGGAAGTTCAAATTTGTAATTCAAACAGAGTTGGCAGTGCAGGTTTCCTCTTTTCATTATGAAACCAATATAAAGCAAGATACGAAGAAGAGGGCGGCTCTCTGGATTGATTACGCCATAGTAGCTTCTTCCTACATTTATCTTCAACAGCATATTTGCTGACCAGCAGCGTACAAACGAATTCGCACCCGACCTGCCCTAGCGCCCCTGCCATCATCTCCATGACCAGCAGCATTTGTCAGAAACAAGAAATATGCAGAACAATCAGAGATTATTAATAGCACAAAGTTGCAAAATGTAGCATAATCGGTAGCATTTGTCAGACAAGACTGTTTGTAGCATAGTCCGTACATTTACCTAGCTAATTTTGCATGCAGTTAGCCAGTTATACGCCATCTACATAACTGATCATGACAAGATTAATACCAACAGTCTAGTCAGTGTGGACACTGTAAACTGATACTCCCTCTATCCATTTATATAGGGCCTACTGCGTTTTTCAAGGCTAACTTTGATCACATGTTAGAGCAATAATATATGACATGCAAGTTACACAAAGCATACCGTCAAATTCGTACGTGAAAGGAGCTTCCAATGATATAATTTTCACATTATACATCTCACATACTATTAATCTTATCGATAGTCAAACACAATCTTAAAAAACGCATTAGGCCCTATATATATGGATGGAGGGAGTAACAGGATTACGCCGCCAAATGGAGAGAAACATTAATATGGATATAGAAAGACTTATTAGGAGGTGTGAATCCAAGAACCGAAAAGACTCACCGCTAGAAGCATAAGTATTCCACTATTCCTCCTCGAATAACAGATGCCACGGAACAATGGTTCTGAATATTTGTTATAGTATAATTTTTTTAATGTTATACTGTTGGACTCTCCATATAACCTCTTCTGATTTGGCAACATATTTTTTTTCTTGCTAGCTGAATCAGAAGGCACTGACAAACCAGGTGACAACACAAAACCATCTACTGTTTAACACAACAACAAGAATGACAGGATGAATAAATCATTAAAACTGAAGGAAAATTTACAACATCAAATCCAGTCATATATGGTGTTGACGATTAATAGTCGCAATATGTAAGCATTGTAGTGACAGCTCTATTACATTAAAAGCCCATTCTCGTACCAGTTTGAAGACAACGCAAACAGCCTGAGTTACAAAGGTTAGCGTAACCTCATAAAGCTAAACTACTTGTGGGTTGGGCAATGAAAAATTCAAAAGAAGAAAAGCTTGGCACACAAATGTTAATATTTACAAATGGGTAAACTTTGCCACATCGGGATATGAAAGCATATTATCCACTTTTGGCACACCCTAAGGACAGGAATTCTGATTCTCAGTTCCAAATGTCCTGGCTATGATCTCTTCAAGTTCCACACACACTTTAGGGTTGTCTCTTCAGACATGCGAAAGTATTTATCGCTCAAATCAATGGTGCGTGGAAATTCTTCCATCACATCCAGTTAATGTTCCCAGGCATCCTGTCCATCTGCTTACTTCACTCATTGCCAAAAACCTTGTTGTATCCTCCACATTGGGTGATTCTCAGCTCCAAATGTCCTTGCTATGATCTCTTCAAATTCCACACACACTTTAGGGTTGTCTCTTCAGACATGCGAAAGTATTCATCGCTCAAATCAATAGGACTCCATACATGAACACTCATTGTCGCACTGCTTGAATGCACTAAACCCCATCAGCCTGGCCGCATTGCTCTGTTGTGTGAAGTACCTTTTATTAGCTCCCATGCCATGGGCAATGCGGTCTAATAGCGATTCGACATCCAAAAGTGTCGTCGAAAGAGATGCGAAGGGTACACGGTATATGGCGCAAAATAGCCGGCCATGAACAGTGCATGGCGTACACTCTACCGGCGAAGCGTCAAACGACTGGGTTGTGACCTTTCATGCTTTCTCTTCTGCATGCCCTCATCTCCCATTGCGCTATCATCAACAAAATATATACCTCTTTGTCTCCTTCAAAAAATTCAACATCCGAATCACCGTAGGACGATGAATCATCGAAGAACTCATCTGCCATCGAGATAATCGAGGTTACCGAGCTAATCGAGCTCACTACAAAACAGGGTCTAAATCTGATGTCATCTATGTAACTCTACACAAATCTATGCGACTAGATTTGCACAAATTCTAACCAAATATACTTTCCGGCAATCCGTCGAACACCTTGAGGGCATCGAGCTCATCGGCGGGCGCGAAGGACTGGGGAGACCGGGGCGTCCGTCCGTGGGCAAGAAGGGAGCAAAGGCAGCGGGCGCTCCAACGGAGCCCCGGCAGCTCCACTAGATCTTGGCGACGGCCGAAGGTGGACAGAAAGGGTGGCTGCGCGTGCGCGGCGAGGTGGGCAGGAGCCGGGAGCTCTTAGGCCTCGTACAATGCTAGGTGCTTAGGGAGGTGCTTAGAAAAATAAACCGGATTTTTCTGAAGCACCGGTGCCTATTTCTACAGGAGAGACGCCTAATTAAGCGTCTACGCTATACAAATAAGCACCGATGCTTAAGGAAAGTCTGGTTTATTTTTTCAAGCACCTTCCCTAAGCACCTTGCATTGTATAAGGCCTTACACGTCTTCAAATGTCCTTGGCGCCAAAATTTCCGTGGATGGAGTGCACCGTAAAATCCTACCCAGCCTATAACATAAATATAAAGGCCGAAGAGATGGACTCTAAAAGAATTATTAGGGATGGAGGGCGGTCCCGTTAAAGAATCTGCTGGAGTGGAATTTGCCAATTTTCTTCATAATGACAGTTTTTTTTAAAGAGAGGTGCGTATTACAAAATCTGTTGAAGTTAGTCTGATATTGCAACCATTATACTCCAGTAACTGAATGTTGCTTGAAATTAGAGATTGCAATTATTATACTCCAGTAATAGTATGTTGCTTGAAATTAGAGATGACACATAGCTAGCTTAAGACTAAAAATCTGCAAATGAACGCCTGCACTTCAACGAAAAATGGTATGCATTCAGATGACACACGGCCAGCTTAGACTAAAAATCTGCAGTTCATGAAGTGCAGGCGTTCTTCTTAGGTAATGGTATATGCATTCGCAGCAAAACCAGACTACTCCAACGAAAAGAAGAAACCCACACACTCCAGCTATAACCACAACATCTCTAATTTCAATACCTCCAGCAGCAACACTTAACAAAAGGAAACAAACAACTCAGAACTAGACATATAACTACTGAATGATCCAGTTGTTATGTTAGTAAGGGTATATGTGAAAACCAAGAATCTGTGTGGGTAAAAGTGCAGTCAAAAGGCAGAGAGCAAGCAGAATCTTTGTTTGGTGTCATTGAAGAGTGCAGTAGCCCAAGATTTTGGCGAAATGGATATCTGTCTACAGCTGCGTTGCCCAGCAGCATTAACCTTCCAGGTCATTAACGCAATAAGTTAACATGGACCATGCTACTCCCAAAACGACGCCCTCAGTGTACAGGTAAACATGGGAGACCAACGAAGATCACATATAGCCTACTGCAAAACAGAGCAAAAATTCTACTGCTCTCAGATGTAGAGCCAGCATTGCAGATCATCAAAACGACGGCGGCCTTCAAGAAACAACTTCGAAGATGAATTCGGGATTTACTTGGGAAAAAGTTCTCCATTGCTGTAAGAAAAAGACACGAAAGATCGCATCAGCAGGTTTGTTCAGTGTTTTTCAAGATTTCTCATTCATCCACATATGCTAAAAATATATGATCCATTGATTATGATTATGATTATAATGGTTGAGATTAATAAAGATCTAAAAGGTTACGTGGAACAATATGATGTGCAATTTAATAAAAATGCGGTATAAAAGTCCTAGAAAGAATTTAATAACATGGAAATTCCTTTTGAGAGAACATTTATTTGTAGAGCATATGAAATACAAACAGTGCCGAGGCAAGTAGAAAAGAACACATGATTTACATACAAGCCATCTTTTTTTCTGTGGAAAATCAAAAAAACTATTGGTCGAAGCGGAAAAGCAGTGGTTTAATACGAAAAGCAATGGTTATGCAAGGCAATCGCTCACCACGACATCTCTGTTTTTTCAGTTCTAAGTCACCAAACCTAATCAAGTTTCCCAAGGACTTACTTTTGGTTACTCTGTTATGCTCACAACTATGGTTCAATACCTTTGCATTGAATAGATTATAAAGTATGACCAAGAGCTCTTATCCTCCTTTTTAAAATCAATTCATACATGTCATCATCCTAATTACTTTGCAATTCTAAAATATGATGTTTAAAAGAAGATATGTATCTTATAATAGTACCCAGAAGATGATTCCATGCACAGAAGGATAACAAAAAACTAGACAATCTTTGATCTTTCAGCTAACATCAGCAATTCATTGTGTGACCGCCTATAACCTATGCAGCTATGCTATGTTTAGAAAAACCTATAAAAGTAGTCTCAGCTTCCATGTAGCTATCTACTACCAAGAATAGGTGGCTTTAGACCACGGAAACAAAACTACCCTTCAGTTAGCAGCATCGAAAAACTGAAAGCACAGGTGCTCAATCTACCAAGAATAGGTGGCTTTAGACCAGAAACAAAACTATCCTTCAGTTAGCAGCATAAAAAAACTGAAAACACAGGTGCTCAATCTACCAAGAATAGGTGGCTTTAGACCACGGAAACAAAACTATCCTTCAGTTAGCAGCATCAAAAAACTGAAAGCATAGGTGCTCAATCTATCAAGAATAGGTGGCTTTAGACCACGGAAACAAAACTATCTTTTTAGTTAGCAGCATCAAAAAATTGAGTAGCTACCTGCTCCAATCTCATGGTCATCTACGGGCCCTGACCAAACTTGACAACTTTCTTTTGCTTCAAAGGTTTCTGCAGAGTATTCATTTGTTATTATTATAATTGCACGCACATCCAATACACATATATATAAATAGAGCTATTCTACTTTCTGAGTTACCAGGATTGTGAACAAAGAATACGCCGCCAGCAGAGTTGTGGCTGCAGCGAAAATGATCCACTCGGCAGACTTTGGACCGTAGCCAGCGGCGGAGCCAGCGGCGGAGCCAGGAAAAAACGATTAGGGGGGCCAAATGCGTGACAGTATTGATGAGAGGGGCCAAGTATTAGTAATCGTCACAAAATTTCTTAAAACCTGAAGGAAAATAAGGGTATTATGCTATACTTCCTGGGTCATGGGGGGAGCCATGGCTCTTGCCAGTCCCCCCCTAGCTCCGCCACTGACCGTAGCTAAACACAAGAGTAATTTGGTTACACAAGGGGATGATTTGCAGCCAATAAGACATAGAACTAAGAATAATGTGGTCACAAGCGGATGATTTTAAGGGATGATTTGTAGCCACTAAGCCAGAGAACTAACCGAGAAGAACGGATATAGTAAAGGAAGTAAGTGACAGTTATCAGCAACAGGGAGAGGGTAGAGGCCGCCGAGTATCTCATCCCCATCTGAGCAGCACCAGGAAGCCTCCTCATGGTCAAATGTCCCAGAAGTATACCGTGAGCAACAAACACCGCTGCAAACGCAAAACATGTTGTTGCCAGAGTCAAGGGGTCATTGGTCACCCACAGGTCTGGACCCATGGGAGTGCCTCCAGGTGGTGTGCCCGCTGCAACTGGCCAAGGATTGACTAGCGACATCCAGCTTTGTCTGGCAGCGAGGGTAGAGGCCATGATGAAAGGATAGGCCGCGACTGCAACCACGAACTGGCCGTCGAGCACGAATTTCGCCTGAAATGCAGCAATCAAACCAATGAAATTGTAAGAAAATCTCCAAATTGCTACTGGAAAACCCCCAAACTGAATGTCTGCTGGAAGAGAACGGACCAAAAAATCCAAATTGAATGTCTACTAGTAGAAAAGAAAGGACGAAAACCCCCAAATTGAATGTCTACTGGAAGAGAAAGGACGAAACCCCCCAAATAGCAAGAAAAAGGGGATTTTTTTTTCTTCCAAAAGTGGCAGGAAAGACCAGATGAAAACTGGAATTCCTGGCAGATGAAGTCGATCTAAATTAGCTTAGATAAACGGTTTTGCTAATTTACAGTCGACTGATTTACAATTGGTTTTCATTCAAATTTTTGGCCGTTTGATCTCGTGCCGAGATCCGCGCTGGGTGCTGGCTTTTTCGGACGTTATTTTCTGTCTGTTACCGGGCGCGCTTTCGTTTCCCAGCCAGCCCGTTACCACCTATCCCCTGGCTCTCTGTCTTTTTTTTTTTATTCTTGTCCTTTCTCATTTCTTGGGGAGAGTTAAAGCTGAGAGAGGGAGGCGATTCTTGGCGATTTCCTCGTCATCCATGGTGATTCCGATCTCCTCCTCCTCTTCTTCAGATTGATTTCCGCTCTAGTGCCGTGTGGTTTCAGTTGGTTATCCTGGTCTTCTCCCTTTCCCCGTTGAATCTGTTCTAGATCTTATGGTTTGATTCGACCCCCTTTGTGTTTGATGTAGATGTAGGTGTATGTGTAGTCGTAGAGGTGGATTTTCCTGGCGATTTTTTTGCAGTTACAGTGATAAGTGCATGGATGTAGCGGTGGATCCGATTCCCTTGTTGATTTTCTTTCTGCTAGCCTGGGCGTTTGATTCCGCTGACGTTTTTTGGTGTTAGATGCAGGGGTGTGCGTTTTTAGGTAGTAGTTGCATCTAAGTTACAACAACTTCATAACTGTAATTTCATTTTAATTACAGTGTAATTTCCTTTGAAATCACAAAGTAGTTACACTGTAATTTCAGTGTAATTTCCAGAGGTAACCACAGTGAATTTTTGTTGTAACTTCTATGACTTTTAGTTTACAACCACTGCAATTACAATGTAATTTCAGGTTATTATAGTGCTATTTTCAGGTTAATTACACTAGATCACAATGAAGTTTTCAGTGCAATTAAAGTATTTTTGGGGGGGTTTGCCTATGTTGGGTTTGCAAGCATTTTTCTTTGTGGTTTGTCTTTGTTGGGTAGTATTTGTATCCATTTTGTAACCTTTTTTTTTCTATGTTTTGGGTAGTGTTGCATCTAAGTTTACAGCAGCTTCAAGATTGTAATTTCATTTTAATTACAGTGTTCTTACAGTGTACTTGTAATCGCAATGTAATTACAGTGTAATTTTCAGGGTAATTACACTGTAAATCACACTGTTATTTTACTGTAATTACAGTGTAATTTCCTCTGAAATTACAGATTAATCGTATTGTAATTATAGTGTTCTTACAGTGTACTTGTAATCGCCGTGTAATTACAGTGTAATTTTCAGGGTAATTACACTGTAAATCACACTGCTATTTTACTGTAATTACAGTGTAATTTCCTTTGAAATTACAGATTAATCGTATTGTAATTATAGTGTTCTTACAGTGTACTTGTAATTGCAGTGTAATTACAGTGTAATTTTCAGGGTAATTACACTGTAAATCACACTGCTATTTCACTGTAATTACAGTGCAATTTCTCTATAATTTACAATGTTGTTACAGTGTAATTTCCATGGGTAATCACAGTGCAATTTTTACTAGAATATTTACTGTTTTTACAGTCAGTGCAATTACAGTGTAATTTCAGTAAAAATTATAGTGGTAATTAGACTGTAAATCACAGTGTCTTTGTTCGGCAGTGTTGCATCTATTCACGCTGTCAATATATACTGAATCTACCTTTGTGTCAGAAACTTTGATGTGCTCAGGAATTTCTGCTTGTCTAGTAATTTCAGCAACTTGATAATAGTAATTTCAGTATTTTTTTGCTACTGTAAATTTTAGTTTCTTTTGCCCTGGTGCTTTTAAAACAAAACTGACCAGTTTCTTTGATTTTAACTAGAGTGCTCTGTGCAATACACTCTGTCAAATGGAAAGAAATTGTGATCTCTGCATTTCTTTCTTGTGATTTTACAGGTTCTAGATCTCAAAGATATTCGCCAGGCATGAGCAAAGACGTTGGAATTGAAGGATTTCCGACCTGTGGATCGTCTCTTGTATGATCTTCCATGGTTCTCCCCCAATTAGTCGTTGCGGCTTTGGTGTTTGTCTTTGCCCCAATTGGAATTGAAGGATTTCTGACTCCATGGTTCTTTGTTGGTGTTTGTCTTTGCCCTTTCTTCTATTTCTCATTTCCTCCATGTAAGTAATTTACTTTCTGCCTTCTTTTTTGGTGTTTGTCTTTGCCATTTCTTTTTTATTTCTAGTTTCCTCTATATACATTTTTCTTCATATTATTCTTCCGTGTTGCAGCTGTACTTCCCTGTAACCATTTGAAGGCATTGGTTTTCTTTCTTCGTTTGTTTGAAGGGAAGAGCCTTTGCTTTCCTTGATCCAGCTTTTAATGAGCATTCTGAATTTCACTTGCAGATTAGCGATCTGCTAGTACATTTTTAATCAATTTGTTTCTAAATTTGTTTCCCTTTTGAAGGCACAGTGCTGGTATCTTTTAAGATTTATCTCTTGTATTTTCTTTTATTCGAATGGATTACAGACTTTAGAGGATTCTGGGATGCTTTTATTACTCCCATGTTAAGGAAACAAATCAATTTTGAAAAAATTGACGTTATCTACCTAGTTGTTCCCAACCAGACCAATAGGTTTGTTTTTTAGTATGGCTGACCTAATTTTCGCTTATATTCTGTTCTTGATTTTGTTGGTAACTTATTTTTTTTTGTTTTCTTCCTTTATTCATGTGAAACCATGCACACCATTGTGGTGTCTTTACATTCAAGTTTATGGAAGTGTGGACTACAAGGACTCAAGTTTAAAAAAAAAACGAGACCAACCCGGGCTAGACTAGCCTGTTGGCATTTTTTTATAGAAGAAAACTCCGTGAGCACCAAGCGCTCGAGCCGAGACTCGAACACTGGTGGGGTGGCTGCGAACTCCCGCGCCTTGCCAACTGAGCTACGCTCCGTTCTCTCAAGGACTCAAGTTGTTAACCATTTTTCAAGCGCTGACATTCCCAACTTAAGGACAAAGTATGCTAATGATCAGTTTTTCAGCGAGTTCAACAGGGTAGATAAGTTCTAGACTTCTTGTTACTGATTTCTTTGATGATGTAAGCACTTCTGTTTTTTATACTTCAAATTTACAGTAAAGAGGTTCATGATTTCCAGTCTCTTTTTAGTTGTACTTTTGGCTCAAGGTTGCCTAATTTACTGTACTCGTTTACATCATTCACTGTCTCTTGTACTATGTATTTTCAGCTTTTTGGCTGAGTGTTAATTGCTTCCCTTTGTGCTGTTTATCTTAATGATTGGTCTAATTTCTTGTTTGATCCTTTTTTTAGACTGCGAATTAACAATGATGGAGAAGAAGGCTTTTTTGCATCAGAGAGATGTTGAACTGTTTTTTCACACTATGGATAGGGCAGTGTGTATGTTGGTTCAGTGTGTAGTCATCTGTATGATAGGCAGTGTGTATGTTGGTTCAGTTGTGTCTCTATAATCCGTAGATGACACGAGGTACTATACTTGCAAGGTTTTCTTACTGTAATTTACAGGATTTTCACCTGCTTGTCATGAATGCAAATGGGTCCAGTCCAACCCGCGTACATACATACCAACTCATGACTCGGGGCTGCAAACGGGTGTCTTTGAGACTTGACAAGTTCCGGTCATACTGTCACTGTAATAATCACACAGTATGAGTGTAAGTTATGCGTAAATACACTGTAATTTTAGAAGTTCCAGTGCTAATTTGACTATAAGTTTTGTGTATCCAGACTTTAACTCTTAAGATATCACTATAAGACTGCATGTTACCAGCAGACTGAAATGGCAGTCTAATTATCACTGTAATTTTCTCCCAAATGACTGTTAAGTGGACTGTACGTTGATGCCAGACCTACGGAGGGTACGTTGATGGATAAGTAGTCTTTTTTTTTTTAACTGATCAGCAGGCTTTTTTTTGGCTGTGGTATTGCGATAGTTGTAGCTCACATATGTTTGAAACCGGGTCCAGTTCCAACCCGATTAGGATTGGCCTTTTAGCCTTGACATACATACAGCGGAGATACACAAAAAGGAGACACACAAATACATACAAGTGTCGTTCTATTCTTCGTTGAAAAACTTGACTGATGTCCAATTGATTTTCAGTCAAATGTCAAATAGACACTCCCATAAAACTAGATAAAAGGAAAGGGGAAGAGAGAACAGCAACAGCCAACAGAGATGCAAAATGCCAATCTTTTTTCGGGAGATTAATGCGTGATCCGCAATAAAAGAAGGAGCTTTGAGTCGAGATTAACAAAACCCTCGTCTGAAAACCCTCATCCGCAAAAGAGGGGAGAGGACAGCCAACAGAGACAGAAAATCCAATCTTCTTACTGAAGATCAATGCGTGACCGCAAGTAGAAAAAAAGTTTTTTTTTTGTCAAGAAAGATAGAAGAAATCCCAATTTTTTTCGAAAGATCAATAGAAAAAACTAGTTTTGAGGGGGAAGGGGAAGAGGAAGTAGCCAACAGAGATAGAAAACCCTAATCTTTTTTCGGAAGTTCATCTGAAGGCGAGGATGGAGGGGAAGATGAGAGAGGACAGCCAGCAGAAAATCCAAGCTTTTTACGGAAGATCAATGCGTGACCGCGAGTAGAAAAAATCCCAATCTTTTTTATTTTTTGGAAGATCAACAGAAAAAAAAAAACGAGTTTTGAGAGGGAAGGAAAAGAGCCAACGGAAACCCCAATCTTTTTTCAGAAGATCAATGGGTGACCCGCAACAAAAAAACGAGTTTATGGGTCGAGATTGGGAAAGCCCTTGTCTGAAAACACCAATCCGAAATAGAAGATGGGGAGGGGGAGGGGAACACGGGACGAGCCGCGGAAGAGACGGAGAGAGGGCCTTACGCTGGCCGCCTGGTCGTTGAAAGCAGCCGTAGCTGCAATAAATACAAGGGATTTGAGCAGCAGTAGCAGCACATAATACTCACTCCGTTCCATAATGTAGTGCATATAGATCTTTTAAAAAGTCAAACCTCACAGAGCTTTGACCAAGTTTGTGGAGGAAAACATTTTTATCGAGAGAATCCACCCGCAAATGTTGGCGTGTGTTGCTAGCTAGTCCATCAACAGAATCCACCCGCAATAGAAACAGAATGTCCACGCTCACGCGCTCCCCCGCTCACGTGCTACCACACCGCGTTGACCTCGCCGCTCGCGCGCCCGACGACGATCCCCAGCCCTTGTCTCCGACGACTGGTGGTGGGCGCTCTTCGCCAAGCCGTGTGCCCCATCCGCGTACGGAGCCGGGGCTTGGTTTGGTGATTGGAGCGCCCCCCGCTAGATCTGGCGGGGTCAGCGGCGCTGCTGCGTCGATCCTGAGATCCACTGATGGATTCGGAAGGCGGGGGAGCGTCGGACCAGGAGATCCGTCGACTGCTGGCGGAGCTCTCCCGCAGGGAGAGGGCGGACGCGAGGGCGGCGGCAAGAGTGGAGAGAGCGGACCGAGAAGTGGCATTAGCGAGGATGAATTTGGCGCTGCGAGCAATGTCCAGAACCACAGAGCTGGAGCGGGCCAGGATCTTCGCGTTGGGGCGGCCGATCACCCCTGACCTGATTCTGGCCTGTGCTGCGGAAGAAGCGTCGTCCACGTCAAGGATTCAGTGGAGGAAATAGAGATTGTTTAGAATCGAGCCGTAAATCCCTCCATGGTTGGGATGGTGCCGAATTCGGCGTCTGGTAAGTCTCGTGTAGCCTACTCTTGGGATGTGGGGCGGCGTCTTTCGGGTGCTATTTCAAAATATGGTCGCCGGAGAGCAACATCGTCGCCGCCGTTCGTGGTTCCGCCTCCTATGAGAATTGGGGGCAGACAGAGACGAGATGGTGGTGGGCGGGTCCCAATGGTCAGTCTCTTTCGGGGAAGTGACCGTTGGATGCACTCCCGCAAGATCCCTGCCGTTGATTCTGGTCAACAGACGTCGCTTAGGATGCAAGCTACTAATACGCTGCCTAGACTGCGTGTACCTGATCCCCAGGCTGCTAGGGTTCGTCGTCGCCCCCAGCGTCGCCGCTATGCCAATTCGCTAGTATGGGTTTGTCGTGATCTATTTGCTAGGGGAGATTTTTCTGCTGAGGATTGCTTTCCAGTTGGCCCGTCAGATCATCTGTTTGAGCCTAAATAATTTAGCTTCTCTCGCGATTTTTGGTCTCGGAAGACTGGAAAGCCACCTTTCGTTGTTGTTGTGAAGGAGATGGCTGGTGCTGGGCAAAATCAAGGTCCTAGAGGAGGGAGGTACAACTCTGGCCGGGGCCGCAATGAGGATGCCCGTCCTCCAACCCCTGGTCAGCAGCAGCTGTGCCTGCGCAGGTGAATCCTATGGCTCGTGCGCCCAATGTCTCCTCACAGCTGCCACCCCAACATGCTCCCCCCCTTTCCATCTATGTCAAACCTCCAATTGTTCCTCTTGGAGCCAGTTCATCTGGGGTGATTCACCCTACTGTGGGCCAGATGTACCCTGGGTTTCCCTCTTCTGCTTACCAGTTCCCACAGATGGCTCCCTGGATCCAGCAGCCTCAATTCCAATTCCCTTACATGCCACCTCAACATCTGTCTGTGCAATATCAACAGCCTGTTAGTACTGGCAGTGGAGCTTCTGGAGGGAGTGGTCAAGCTGGTACTGGAAAGAACAAGAAGAAACAAAAATCTGGTAATAAGCAAAAGCAACAGCTTGTTGGCTCTGATGGTTCAGCTACTCAAGTTCCTGTTGAGTCTGATGGCTACATGGTTGATCCTAAGTATATAGGGGCGATATGCTACAACTGTGGCCTCCCTGGTCATTTTTTTGGCATGTGCTCTATTCCTAAGGTGTGTTTCATTTGTAAAACCCCTGGACACCACATGGATGCCTGCCCCAAATGGTATCAGCCATACCCTGCTGCCCAATTTTGGGGGAGTGCTAGCAATGGCCTGGGATTCTTTCACATTGAAGCTGGTGACAAAAGTGACAGTGATTGGCTAAATTTTGGGAATGTTGGTCTGGTGGTTATTGAGGAAGGTATGATAAGTGCTGATGAACTAGAGACCTGTTTTGCTAAGATGTGGAAAAATAACTGGCCATGGCAGATCAGACCTTATGATGAATCCCAATACCTAGTCAGATTCCCCCCCCCCCCCCAACAAAAAAGTCTCTGATCTGGTTGCTTTCAAGTCCATCAACTTAAAAAAGAAGGGAGTCACTGTTTCTTTTAAGGAGTGGCATGGTGGATTACCTGTTTATGACTCTCTTAAAGAAATCTGGATAAACATTGTTGGTATCCCACCTATTTGGTGCTCTTGGATGGTAATAGCTCAAATTGCCTCCTCTCTAGGTGTCATTGTCAATGTGGATTGGCATGGGATTTTTAGAAGCTTTTATGAGGTGGTTAGGGTTCAGGTTGCTGTTAGAGATCCTCAGTTGATTCCTAAAGATAGAGTGGTGGAGATCCAACAGGACCTATATCTGCTTACTTTTGATGTGGAGGAGGATGTGGCATCTGATTCTACTAATCACAAACCCTCTGATGATCCTTCTGATCCTAAGGATGATGATGTTGATGATGACAGCACTAGGAAAAATGATGATTTGGATGATGAGAGTAATGATGACTTGCTGGGTGAAGAGATGGACCATGATACAGAGGCTAATAATAGGAACACCCAAAATGAAAAAAGATCTACTTCTGTACCAGGTGGGTCCAAAACTAGAATGGCTTGCCTGCAGCCTCACACCCCAGTGGGGCATCTTTCCCTTGAGAGGCCCATGCTCTCCAATATTCAGGGGGCTCCCATGACTAAGAGCTACCTGGAAGTTGCTAAAAAGACTCCCTTGGGAAATTGTGGGAGTACCCTTCTACCACAGTTTGAAGCTGCTGTTAACTGCAGAGAGACCCCTGCCCCTGATCCCTCTGTTATCCCTCCTGCTATCCTCTCTTGCCCAGCTCCCAGACCTCAGGTCCATAGAACTGAGAAAGGGAAGTGGGGCCCTGTTGTTGCCACTAGGATGAGCAACAGGATCAAGAGGGATGGTAAGAATGCTACAGTTAGAGCCCAGGAAATCAAACAAGTGCAGAATTTGGAGATTGCTAAAGGTAAATATTCCTTAATATCCCAGAATTCTTTTGCTTGTTTGGATAATGAGCTTCTTCTTAGCAATGCTGATAAGTCTGGTATGAATTTAAGTGCTAATCCTGATAAAATTAAACACAATATCAACACTATCAAGCAACTAGAGCTTGAGAGGTTGGATAAATTTCAGCAGGATAATCCTGATATGTTTCTCTCTCCTGACATTGATGTCACTGGAGAGGATTTTGTTAATATGGCTAATAAGGTTGACAACCCTACTACCTCCAATCATAATAATAATGAATCTGGGGAGGTGGATGATGACACTCCTTGGGTGGAAATATCTACCCAAAGGGCTACGAAAAGTCAATCAAAAAATAAACCTAAGTTTAAATGATTGATGCTTTTTGGAATGTTAGAGGCCTAAATGGGTCTCATAAGATAACTAGAGTGCATGAGCTTATTAAGTTGACTGCCCTGATTTTCTCTGTATTTCTGAGACTAAGAAAGCCAACTTTACCATTCCTCAATTGGAAGCTATAGATACTAGGAATGGTTTTGTTTGGAACTGGCTGCCTGCTAATAACACTGCAGGGGGCATTCTGGTTGGTGTCAAAGAGGATAGTTTTGATATCATTCAGTGTGATATTCATTCTTACCGTGTTTCCTGTATTTTGAAGTTTAAAGATAATAGTACTGTTTGGAGATTAATTTCTGTCTATGGATCTGCTTATGATGAACACAAACTTGACTTTATTAATGAGCTCCATAGTGTGTTTTCTAGTTGGTCTGGCCCTACTTTAGTTGGGGGAGACTTCAACTTAATTAGAGAAGCTAGTGAGAAAAATACTGGGCTGATTAATCAACATTGGGCTGACCTGTTTAATGATTGGATTAATACGTATGGTCTCATTGAGCTTAGAAATGCAGGGAGGAAATATACTTGGGCTAATAACCAGGATAATCTGGTGATGGCCACTTTGGATAGGATTTTTATTTCTGTTGACTGGGATAGCCTCTTTCCTGCCTGTCAGATTAAGGCTCTCCCTAGAATTGGGAGTGACCTCACCCCCTTAGTTTTGGATACTACTGCCTTGCAATCTCCTACCACTAAAATTTTCAGGTTTGAGAAATGGTGGCTAGAGATCCCTGGTTTTCATGAGATTGTTCATAAAGCCTGGAATTCCAAGTGTCAGGCCACTAAGGCTATTGACATTTGGCAGTTTAAAATTAGAACCACTAGAAAAGCTGCTAAAGGCTGGTGTGCTAATTATGAAGCTGACCAGAATAGAACCAAGCAGTCATTGGTAGCTGAGTATAATTGCTTAGATATTTTGGCTGAATCTCAGCCTTTGTCTCCTAACTCTAAAAACAGGATGGGAAAATTTTTAGGTGAACTGAATGAGATTTGGAGGAAGGAATAAATCAAGGCAAGACAAAGATCCAAAGAGGGGGAGATATTGGAAGGTGAACACAATACTGGGTACTTCAAGGCTGTGGCAAACCAAAAAAGGAGGAAAAAGCAGATAACTATGCTAGAAAGCCCCTCAGGACCCGTGGAAGACACTAAAGGTATCATCAAAATTGCTGTTGATTATTATAAAAAATTGTTTGGTTATGTTCCTACTTTAGATATTGACCTCAAAGATGACTTTTGGGATCAATCTAGTCTAGTTAGTCCAGAGCACTTTGATCTTCTGGAGAAACCTTTTTCCGAGGAGGAGATAAAGGATGCTGTCTTTGGCTCATATGCTGAGGGAGCTCCTAGCCCTGATGGGTTCCCTTTTCTATTTTATCAGAAGTATTGGGATCTCATCAAAAATGATTTGTTTGCTTTGTTTAGGGACTGGGAGGCTCGGGAGTTGGACCTATATAGGCTAAATTTCTCCTTGCTTACCCTAGTCCCTAAAGAACCAAATGCTGTTAGTCTGGATAGGTTTAGACCTTTGGCTATGACTAACTGTAGTTTCAAAATATTTGCCAAGTGTGCCACCAATAGGTTTGGCCCTGTGTGCAATGTTTTAATTTCCCCAAACCAGACCGCTTTCATTAAAGGTAGATTTATCTTGGAAAGCATTGTGGCTGCTCATGAAGTAGTGCATGCTGTAGCTGCCAATAATTTGTCTGGTTTTTGTTTTAAGCTTGATTATGAAAAAGCTTATGATATGATTAGTAGAGAATTCCTGCTGAAAATGCTTAGGAATAGAGGTCTTGGCCCTAAATGGATGCTCAAGCTTGAATCCCTCCTCTGCAATGGTTCAGTAGGGGTGAGGATTAATGATACTAATAGTGAGTATTTTATAGCTAGTAAAGGGGTTAGACAAGGAGATCATGTCTCTCCCCTCTTGTTTAATCTTGTAGCTGATGTGTTCACTAGAATGCTGATTAAGGCCGCTAGAAATAATTTGATTGCTGGGGTTTTCCCCCCTTCTAATCCAGCTGGAGTTATTAGTATGCAGTATGCTGATGACACTCTTCTGTTTTTAGATAAGAATCTGGATCATGCCAGAAACTTAAAATGGCTTTTGTCCTGTTTTGAGCATCTGTCTGGCATGAGGATTAATTTCCACAAATGTGGCCTTGTGCCTATTAACATTGATAGGGATGAGGCTGTTATTTTTGCTCAATCCCTGGGTTGCAAGCTTAGCTCTTTCCCAATTAAATATCTGGGTGCTCCCCTTCATTACAGTAAGATTAGAAAGGAGGACCTCCAGCCTACTGT
The DNA here is from genome assembly GCA_039707655.1 of Elymus sibiricus. NCBI lineage: Eukaryota > Viridiplantae > Streptophyta > Magnoliopsida > Poales > Poaceae > Elymus > Elymus sibiricus. The sequence continues at coordinate 126,180,225 of CM077666.1, read as the reverse complement.
GGACAAAATTATTAAGAAGGTTGTAGGGTGGAGAGGGAGACTTCTTTCTTTTGGCAAAAGACTTATTCTAGTGCAAGCCTGTTTAGCTAGCATTCCTACTTACCTTATGGGTTTTATTAAATTCGCTAAGTGGGCTTTTAATCTAATTAATTCTCAGCTGACTCACTGCTTCTGGGATGATTATGAGGGGCACCACAAATACCACCTAACAGCTTGGGGGTCCCTTACCATGAGGAAAGAGTATGGGGGATTTGGTATTACTGATATTGGTGATATGAATCTGTGCCTGTTAGCTTCTTGGGTTAGTAGATACTATAACTCTGAGGGCAAAATTTGGAAGAACATTATTGATTCCAAATATAATCTTCAGAGTAATAACATTTTTGCTTGCTCTACCTCTGGGGCCTCTCCTTTCTGGAAAAGTGTGCTTTGGGCAGCTCAAGATGCCAAGGTTGGCTTTTCCTGGAACATAGGGAATGGCAAGAGGGCTAGATTTTGGGAGGACCATTGGTTTGGTAATGCTGCTTTGGCTACCCAGTATTGGGACATTTATATTTTAGACAATGAACATAATGTTACTATTTACAAAGTCTGGGATGGGGTTAATCTTAAGATTACCTTTCGAAGATGCTTTAATTAGGAGCTTATGAATCTTTGGTATGAACTCCTGGAAATTGCTAAAACTATTATGTACAGTGAGGTGGATGACACCCTAGTTTGGAATATGAATTCCAAAGGGGTATACACAGTGAAATCCTTTTACAAGTTTGTTAATTTTAGAGGTGTGTTGCCTCCTAGTACCCCTGGGGCTTGGTCTGTTAGGATCCCTCCTAGGATTCAAATTTTCCTCTGGCTCCTGGCTAATAACAAACTGCTTACTAGGGATAACCCGGGTAAAAGGCAGATAGTTCCTGATGCAACTTGTGTTTTCTACTCTGAGCTAGAGTCTTGCCACCATTTATTTTTGGATGTGTTATTGCTGACGAGTTCTGGAAAGCTATTGCTAGATTAACTGGGTATGGGGGGATGTCAATATGATGTCCTTCTCCTCCTGCTGGTCTAGAGGAGATGGATTTGCTGCGATTAATATTATTCATGCGACTGGTCTGTGGGCTCTCTGGAAAATGCGCAATGACATGGTTTTTCAAATGTGTTGCTTGGCCTGGGATGCAGGCTATTTGGAGAAAAACTGCGCTGAATCTATCTACGTGGGAATGCCTATCCTCAGGCCATGTCAAGGAAAAGCTGGAGTGGTGGTCGAAAGAGCTGGAGCTATTGGCGAAAAGCCCCCCTCTACTGATGTGGCCAGACCCTGGATGAAGTGGGGAGACGCCATCTGAAGATTACCTACCAGCTAGGGGAGTTACTACAGGGCTTCGATGCTTGAGTTGCTGGCAGTATTTAGTTTTGCTGCTATAGATGTGGGCATTTCTGAATATCTAACAAGGTTGTGTGAGCCTTGTAGTTTTGTTTTTCATTTTTGTTGTCTTCAGAACTAGTTATGTTGTTCTCTGTGGCGCCTTTGTGTGGTGCCTTTGGCTGGGGCAGTGAGCTGCTGCTCCCCGCGTGCTACCTTTGTAACAACTGAGACTTTGTTTTGCTTCGTTCTGAGTAATGGAGCAGGGGCTGTGGCCCTTTTCATCTAAAAAAACATTTTCATCTAGAATGCCAAACATATATCATTAGATTCAACATAAGATGTAGTTTCAAATTTTATATATTTGCTCTTGTAGATATAAATAGTTTTCTCTATAAACTTGGTCAAAATTTGCAAAGTTTGACTTTTAAAAAAATCTATAGGCATTACATTATGGAACGGAGGGAGTACTAGTTCACGTGGTACAAGACAAGAGCAATCGACAAAGACAGTGGGTGAGTATCATACTCCCTCCATTCCACAATGTAGTGCGCCCGCGCTTCCCGAGATCTAAGTTTGATCATAAAAGTGATATAATTTTTGCTCCTGCCGCAATCGGTCTCGTCGGTTAAATTTATGGTCAAACTTCAGTGATATAATTTTTGCTCCCGCCGCAGTCGGTCTCGTCGGTTAAATTTATGGTCAAACTTAGATTTTGAAAAGCGCGGGCGCACTACATTGTGGAATGGAGGGAGTACTCATTGCGTCCACCATGGCGAGGGAGCCGGAGCGGTCGACACGAGGCGACGCGGTGGCGGTGTGTTGCGCGAGGAGGAGGGCCGGGCCCCTGAAGGAATCTTGACAGCGACGATAGGGACGAGACAGGGCGATGGGGATGGGACAAGGGTGGGGATATACTACTCTACTGTACACCCTTGTCGGCTTGTGGGAGCGTCACCGGTAGAGAGAATTATTTTCTTCCTTTGATTTTTTGTGGTCAATGGTCAAACTAGCAAAATGATAGGCCACTTCATTGGAATTCAAATTTTCAATTACCCATCACACATAAAAGGACGGAATCAATAACTCCCGAACGTTCTAGGTTTTTGCAAATCATCCCGAACGCACTGCTAGCCGTCGCCCGAATCTCGATGACCTCCCCATGCCACGTCATCACGAGCGTAGCGTTCGGGATAACGCTGGGCTTGCCCGAACGAGTAGAAACTGCTTATCCACTCGCAACTCCATTCCCCTCCCCCTCGACGCCACTCCCCCACTCTCCCTTTTTCCTTGCCGGATTTGAAGATGGCCGGCCAAATCAGGCCGGCGGGGATGGCGCGCTGGGCCGGCTGCGTGTGGCCCAGGCGAGTGGCGGATCGGGGCGGCGTCGAGTGGGACGAACAGGCGAGCTCCTGCTCGATGCAGAGGAAGCAGAGGTCGGCGGCAGTGGACTTGGCGAAGGGCGCCGCGACGAAGGCAAGTCCGGGAGGGCGTGGAGGAGTGGATCCGGAGCAGGGAGACGGTTCCTGGCGGCGGCGATGGATCTGGAGGACGGCGGAGCTCCAAGGCGGCGGCGTTCGCGCGGCGGAAATGGCCGACCAAATCGTGGTAAAGCACGGCGGAGATGGCTGACCAAATCGTGGTAAAGCGCGGCGGAGACGGGCTCGCCGCGCAATTTCGCCCCCCGTCGCGACTGCGCGGCCGGGAGGATCAATACTGGCACCGGGTCATCCCGCGCGGCCACCAGGAGGCGACGACGGGCGTCCAGCACCTCGGCGCCGGCCACGGTCGCTTCTTCTCCGAGATCAGCGTCCATGGGCGACGAGACCCTCCTCCTCGTCCTCTCCGTCTTATTGGACGCCGCCGACCTCGTCCGATGCGCGGCCGCCCGGAGGCGGCGGCGCCATCCTGCGCCGCGGCGCCCTCCACGACCACGGCTCCTCCTAGCACAGCGACCATACGCTGCCCGTGGGCAACGGGCACATCCTCCTCGTCTTCTCCGGCCGCTCGGGTGCCGCATTTGAAGACAGTCTTACTGAACAGGTTCAGTTTTTTATGTCGCTAGCTCAGCACTGATGGTGATTCAATTTGTTTAGCCCAGTCCATATGTTGCAAATTTTGTGTGATTCATTTTCTCAGTCGTTCATGAATTTGCAGAAACTGTTTACTTTTTGTTGTGATGCTAATTGACAAATATTGCATGACAATATTTTTTAGAAATTATAGTTGATGGCATGTCAAAATATGTTTTTTGCCATGCAAACACAAAATATGTTGCCGTGTCGCCTCAACTTTTGTTGCCATCCCAATTTAAATTATTCCTTACCATGGCACCATGGCATATGTTTTACCATGTCCCTGAAGCTGTTAGTACCTTTTTTTTCATGGCAATTTATAGATGTTCTTCTCAATAAATCGTGACAATTTCTTTCATAAAAATGTCATGGCAAATTTTATAATTTTGACATGGCATTTTTCTGAATTTTCTGTTAGCTATAACATGGCAATTTTTGTTGATTTTTGTATTGTTTTGGCCATGACATTTTTTACAACATCTTTTTGATCTATGACATGGAAAGAGTTGTATGAAATTTCAGAAATGGCAATATTACCTTTTCTTTTGCCATGGCAAAATTACCCTTTTTTTGCCATGGCAAAATGACCTTTTCTTTTGCCATGGCAAATTTTAGTTAATGGCCCATGGCAATTTCACCCTTTATTTTGCCATGGCAAATTTTCATTTCTGCCATGTCAAAATTTTACAACATCGCTTGTATTGTTTTGGCCATGGCAATTTCGTACAACATAATTTTGATCTACAACAGGGAAAGAGTTGTATGAAATGTCAGAAATGGCAATATTACCTTTTCTTTTGGCATGGCAAATTTTACTTTATAGCCATGGCAAATTTTACTTTATAGCCATGGCAAATTTACCCCTTTTTTTGCCATGGCAACATTACCTTTTTTTTGCCATGGCAACATTACCTTTTTTTAACCATGGAAAATTTTAAATAACGGCCCATGGCAACTATAATCTATGCATCACGGCAAATTTAGTATATGGATAATGGCAATTTTTTCAAAAAAAATTGACCATGGCAAATTTACTTTCTGTACCATGGAAAATTTAGTTAACGGCCCATGGAAACTATATTCTATGCATCATGGCAAATTTAGTGTATGTTTCATGGCAAATTTAGTGTATGTTCCATAGCAAAAAAAATTCAAATTTAGTCTATGTATCATGGAAAATTTTGCTCTCTGGACCATGGAAAATTTAGTTAACGGCCCATGGCAACTATAGTCTATGCGTCATGGCAAATTTAGTGTATGTACCTGTATGTACCATGGCAAAAAAAAACAAATTTAGTCTATGTATCATGGCAAATTTTGCTCTCTGGACCATGGCAAATTTAGTCAATGGCCCATGGTAAATATAGTCTATGCATCATGGCAAATCTTGTGTATGTACCATGGCAAAAAAAAAAATATTTGACCATGGAAAATTTTCTTTCTGGACCACGACAGATTTAGTTACCGGCCCATGGCAAATTTATTCCATTTTTTACCATAGCAAACTTTTGGTAGTGGATCATGGCAAATTAAGCTTTTTGTTTTTCATACGTAAAACCATGTAGGTTTTGTGTTTACTTAAAAAAATACGCAAAACAAACCAAAATTTTCTTTTGTTTTGCCACGTGACTGTTCAACTTTTTTTTCTAAGTTTTCATGCATCTTTCAAATTTTATTTTCAACATAACTTGCCATGTTATTGGATGTCAAACTCCAAGCATTTGTCATGTGTACTATGTTTTATTAACCACATGGCAAAAAGTTAAACTATTGTCTCTTTTTACTATTTTTTTCCATGGGCATTTTTTTCATGCATGATTTTTTGGTACTACACTAGACGTTCACAATTGTTTTTAATATAAGATGGAAATTTAGTTTTGTACACTACATGGCAATTAGTTGCTGCATATTTTCATTTTTTGTTAATTTTCTGTTTTTGTACAGAAATAGTAGTTTTGGGCAGTTTTAAATTTTTTGTACAGAGGTAATTGGCTTTTGGGCCAGGAGGCCCAGAAAGTGTCTGGCTAACGTCATACGTTCAGGATCCAGGTTGATCCTAACGAACAAAATCGTTCGCTCGGGGGAAAGGTTGACAGCGAACCTTTCGTTCGGTCTGGGGGGTCTCCCAGACCGAACGTCAGTGCCATATCGGGGTCCTAAAGGAAATTATGCAAGTTCTTTTCCAGAGCAACTGGTACAAGTTCATATACTAGGGGGCAGACACTTCTAATCTCATCCGTCTAAGTAAAAAATCTAACGATCAAAATCCTCCTCATGTTTAACATCAACCACGGCTTGCGTTCGGTTAAGCCACTCCATCGCCCGGCCTCCTAATCTTCACCCCACGTCCACCGCTCCATCACTCATCTGCCTCGCTGCTTCCCACGCCCCCGCTCCTCCGCGTCCAGCGCCCCTCCTCTTCCGGCCGCCGCCACGCGCCCCTTCGCGCCCAGCCACCGCCACCATGTGACCCGTCAGCTCTCCTCCGCGCCTGGCCGCCACCATGCGCAAGTGGGCCGCCACCTGGTCCGAGAAGTTGACGGTGGTGGCGCTGCCTGAGAGGACAACCACGGACGGTTATACTAATGAGCTAACACAGGTTTGACAATCGTACAGGTTAATAGTATAATTCTTCAGCAAAAGCAATCTGCTCTATTCTCTCCCTCAATTTTTCTCGTCAATCTCTGAATGTTGCTAGACAAAGAAATTGACAAAGTTCAGTTGTAGGGGAGAATCAATCTCTGAACGTTGCTAGACAAACAAATTGACAAAGTTCAGTGTTAGGGTAGGTCATCAATCTCTGAACGTTGCTCTAACAAAAATTTGGTGGAAATTTCCCTGGGTACAGTGCTCATCCATGTCATTGCATATTTAACATCACTTGCTAATTTGGGGTACACAAAAGAACCAACAGCACACGGACCACACTTACTGAATCGAGCAATTTTAGTAATTAAATAGAGCCAGTTGACCTAAACATTGCTCTAACAAAAGACCAGCATTATAAACAAAGGCTAAGTATGCATAATTTAAACAAAGCCGCCGACGCGCCGCCGCCCTATGCCTCGCCGGTGTAAGATGAGATGTCGATGACTTGTCCTGGTGACATGCCGCCGATGGTGGACTCCGCGTCCCCCAGGCTGAAGTCGACCGCGTCGTCGTCGTCGTCCTCGTCCTCGTCCTCGGCGCCGCCCTCAAGGTTGTAGTACTCGTAGTAGTGGCGGCGCCAGAGCTCGCGTTGGTACTCCACCGCCGATTCCTCGACGGACAGGCGGCTCTCTACCTCCTCCTTAGCCACGCGCAACTCCTCCTCCCGGCGCTCCTCGATCTCCGTCGCCTCCTGCATCTCCTGCTCCTGCTCAGCGATCTCATGAGGAAGCAGGGGCTCCATGGCCTCCGCCGCCGCATCGTCGACAAGCATCTCCGCCACCTTTTCGGACGTGGGGTGCATGCTGGATTCCGAGGAGGCTTGTAATATCTTGGCATGGGCGTCCTCGACCTGGGCGTGGATGGCCTTGACCCGGGCCAGGGCGACCTCCGCGGCACGGACGGCTGCTCGAGCGCTCTCAGCGTTTGCAGCCGCCGTCGCAGCAGCTGCTGCAGCTGCCCTGTCGGCTGCCGCAGACGCCCTCTCGGCGGATGCGGCCGCGCTCTCGGCGTAGGCGGCCGTGCTCTCTGCGGAGGCGGAGCCGCTCGGGGAGGACCCGGCGACCGTACGGGCCCTCACGAAGCGTCTCCCGGCGTCATTCTTTGCAAGAAGGGGATGGTGAATGGGTATCGGGGACTCGAGGATTCCGGGGTGAACAGCGCTTGAGCAGACGAATCCGGCGAAGCTTATGGAGGAAGACATAAAAAGACCCGTGAATTTTCATCGCAAACGGTTCTTATAACCAACTGTGTGCGATGTAGTCCATTTTTTAAGTACCTACGGCAGACTAATTTGGAGTACACTGGCAACGGATGGTGATGGAAATTGTTCGAATTTTTTTGTACCGTTAACATGAACTGATATAACTATCATGTTAAAATTTGGAATTTTTCAGGGTTCATCTGACCTTTTTAAGACCTTAAGTGAGTTCCTAGTCATATAATGGCCGTAATTCAAATTTGAATTGCATGTACATGCAACGGCAAACCATCATGGGTTGGAAAATCATATTTGTGTCCTTATGTGCGAGTTAATGCCCTGTGCAGTAAATTGGAAGGAATTTTCAAACATATTGGTGTCACGGCTTGGACACAAACAGTGAGAACCATGGCTTTTAAATTCAAAAAAATTCAAAAATGATCAAAAATACATGAAACCTTGCTTGATGTCATGAAATGGTACCAAGATGTAGTGGTAAAAAAATTGGCCAATTTGACGAAAGTTTTGACACAGACCTCTCACAAATCAGAGCATCTCACGAGAAGACACGTGGTTTCGAGAGGGAACAATGCATGTTTGATGACGAATCGGCGCTCGCTTCCTCGTATGACCCTTTCTACCGTTAACATGCACTAATGCAATGATCATGTTTAATTTTTGAAATTTTCGGTGTTGATTTGACCTTTTTAAGACATTAAGTGAGTTTCTAGCCATATAATGGCCGTAATTCAAATTTGAACTGCATGTACATGCAACGGCAAACCATCATGGGTTAGAAAATCTTATTTGTGTCCTTGTGTGCGAGTTAATGCCCTGTGCAGTAAATTGGAAGGAATTTTCAAATATATTGGTGTCAAGGCTTGGACACAAACAGTGAGAACCATGGCTTTTAAATTCCAAAAAAAATAAAAAATAATCAGAAATACATGAAACCTTGCTTGATGTCATGAAATGGCACCAAGATGTTATGGTAAAAGAATTGGCCACTTTGACGAAAGTTTTGGCACACACCTCTCACAAATCGGAGCATCTCGTGAGAAGACACGTGGTTCCGAGAGGGAACAATGCATGTTTGATGACAAACCAGCGCTCGCTTCCTCGTATGACCCTGAATTTTTTTTCTACCGTTAAGATGCACTAATGCAACGGCCATGTTAAATTTTTGAAATTTTTGGTGTTGATTTGACCTTTTTAAGACATTAAGTGTGTTTCTAGCTATATAATGGCCGTAATTCAAATTTGAACTGCATGTATATGCAACGGCAAACCATCATGGGTTGGAAAATCATATTTGTGTCCTTGTGTGTGAGTTAATGCCCTGTGCAGTAAATTGGAAAGAATTTTCAAACATATTGGTGTCAAGGCTTGGACACAAACAGTGAGAACCATGGCTTTTAAATTCCAAAAAAATCACAAATGATCAGAAATACATGAAATCTTGCTTGATGTCATGAAATGGCACCAAGATGCCGTGGTAAAAGAATTGGCCACTTTGACGAAAGTTTTGGCACACACCTCTCACAAATCGGAGCATCTCACGAGAAGACTCGTGGTTCCGAGAGGGAAGAATATGCATGTTTGATGACGAACCGACAGTGGCTTCCTCTTATGGCTTGGTATTTTTTTTCTACCATTAACATCCACGAATACAATTTTCATGTTAAAATTTGGAATTTTTCAGGGGTTATTTGACATTTTTAAGACATTAAGTGAGTTTCTAACCATTTAATGGCCGTAATTCAAATTTGAACTGCATGTACATGCAACAGAATATCATCATTGGTTGGAAAAATCATTTATGTAATACATTTTCCAACAATATCATGGTAACACGAAATAAGCATTCATGCAAAACATTTGGAAAAAAATGTAAATATCTGGCAAGACAACTAGACCCTCATGATTGGCACTCTGTTTCGCGCCGCGAGGTTTGGAAGGTGAGTGGCGCGGGTTATTAATCAGACGCGGTTCAGTCTTGGGAACCGTCAGCGATTTATTTCACACACGGATTTTGATGCGGGAATCGTGTGTAATTCAAGCTATAGTACTCGTAAATTTCGGCCACCGGCGCTTCTACTGCTTCCGTCGATCTAGATTCCGGCCGCCAATAAATACTACCCCGCGCACATCGTCCCGCCTGCATTCTCATCTACATTCTCTCCTCGCTCGCCCCCCTCTCTCTCACAAAACTCTGTCATGGCGCCGACGATCTGCCCACCCGTCAAGGAGGAGGCGCCGCCCTGCGAGGACATCCAGGCGTAGAGCAGCGACGAGGAGGACCCCTACACGCCACCAGACGAGGTTGTGCCGGAACCCCTAACTTTGGAGTGGTTTTGGGGCCAGTACAATCTTTGTCTCTGGAAGGCGATGCCGCCGGCTGAGAAAGCCAGGCAAGTGGCGTTCAAGAAGGAGATGGCGGAGGAGGAAGCCAGGTACCAGGCGGCCCGTGAAGCCGCCTGGGAAAAGGAGGCGCTGGAGCTTTGGCGGCGGGCGCGTCGACGTGCGGACGAGGTGTATGAAGACGGCCGGTACTTCGCCAGGAAGGCCAAAGGCGCTAGGCGCCTCATCGCTGCGTGGAGGTGGGCTGATAAGCTCCAGCGTGCCACCGACGAGGAGCTCCGATGGGCGCCCACCAAAATGGCAAGATCGTTCGCACGCGTCCGCCAGCAAGAGGCAGATCGGCACGTCAAGCACTGCGAGGCGGAGGAAGCGGAGAACTCCCTCCGCGCTGGGAAGCCGCCGCGCACCTGGGAGCTGCTAGCGAGGGGCTGCCGGAATACTAGCCGCATAAGGAGGGATTATTAGTTTTAGTATTGTTTGTTTTCAATTTTATGCATTGTAGTTAGTAGTTAAGTATGGGATCCCAATTAAGTATCATCACGTATTGTTCATTTTCGTACTAATATCTATCTAGCTGTTTACCATCCACATGTACAAAATGGAAAACATACACATTGAAACAGAACAATATATAAGAACGGAAAACAGAGTACACACATTGAAACAGAGCAATATTATGATTGTTGAGAATACATAGCGATCAACGTCGAAACGACTCAACAAAATAAAACGCGTCCATGACCACCACCCCTGCCTACGGTAGCTCTTGCCTCTGCATGAACTCGTGCAGGCGTTCGTCCAAGCGGTTGACACGCTCGCGGTACATCTAGAGCGCGATCTCGAGCTCCAAGTTGGCTATTTTATCGGAGATCACTAGCTCGAGGTTGCGACGGCCATGTTCCTCTACTGCGCCTATGTGGACACCTGGGCCAAGGAGACGCTCGAGCCTAGCGACCAGCGCGTTGGCATCGAGAGGGCCGCGGACAAGGCGAACGGCGCGACCGGCGTTCGGTGCAAGCACGGCGCGGCCGACCTCTGGTGCTAGTACGGCGCAGACGGCCTCTGCCCACTCCTGGCGAGGAATGGGGCTACTGACGGGCCGTGTAGCCAGCTGCAACGCCCTGTCGACAGCAGGCAAGGGCCGATGGAATCACTCTTGCTGTGCGGCGCGCCACGCCTCTCGCTCTATGGCAGTCCATCGGTCTCGCTGTGCGGCGAGCCGCAGACTATCGGCGCGGACGCGCCTATCTTGCATTGCGGGGCACCACCGATCATGTTGTGCGTCGAGCTGCAGCCTCTCGGCGCTGAGTTGCATTTCTGGATCCGCGGCGCTGAAGCGCCGTCCGCCAAGGGTCTGCTCAACCCTGGCGATGACGCGCAGCACGACGTCGTCCATCGCGTTGCCGGGGACGCCCTTGGCCTCGACGGGCCGTGGCGCCTGCTCGTTTACCTCGTCGAGGAGGTTGATGGCAGAGGCGGCGCTTTGGTGGGTTGGCATGCTTGAAAAAGGTAGCTAGAGGGGCTATAGGCTGCGCTTGTGCCTCGGTGTGTCGCGCGCCGCCTAGGCTTATGCGCAATCGCTAGGTGGCGGCGGAAACCGATGGGAAAATGGCGGGAAACGATGGCGTGTTCATAAAACACCATCAATTAATGGAAACTTAGCATAGAAGGAAGCGCGAGCTAGCACGATGCGTGCGCGCACATTGCTTGCCGACATGTGTGATCCATATATCTTGTGTGCCCAATAGAGCACACTATTCACACAAAATAATATTGTTCTGTACACAGAGAGCGTAGATGTTGTGCAGACTGAGCAAATCACATCGCACACGGATTAAACTACGGAACCCGTCGGTGATGATTTCATCAATCACTGACAATTGTTTACCAGCAAGCGTTTGCCAACAACACACACGGGTTATTAGCAGAAATCGTCTATGTTGTTATCGGTCTTCCCACATATTTCGGATTACTGACCTGTTTACCGCGTATCACACACATCTTGTTAAGTTGAACCGTTTCTGTTGTGTTGGTTAATCGCAAACAGTTCATCTGAGTGAACCGCATGCCGTATACGCACACACCTTGATCTGCCTGACCATTTTTGTTGTGTTGGGTAATCACAAACAGTTCATCCGAGTGAACTGTATGCCGTGTATCGCACACACCTTGATCTGCCTGACCGTTTCTGTTGTGTTGGGTAATCACAAATAGTTCATCCGAGTGAACTGTATGTCGTGTATCGCACACACCTCAAACTGACTGCCCGTTTCTGTTGTTCTGTCTTATCGCAAACAGTTCGTATGGATCAACTGTATGCCACGTATCGCACACGCGTCTCTAATCTGAATCGTGCTTGATGTCTCCGCCATCGCAAATAGTTCGTCTTATTGGCGACGGTTTTATTACGACACCGTTTGTGATTCATGCATCGCACACAATTTGGTCGCGGGGTCTGTGATTCATGTGTCGAGTTAGCGGTCGCCTGCAGTAGTGTTCAGAGATATACACTGTTTTAATTAGGCATTGTTGGCCAAACAAGCTTGGCGTCTCATTGATAACCCTGATTCGTTATGTGCAACAATCTTAAGAGCCAAGTATTTCCCGGAGGGCGATTTGATGAGCACAAGCTTAAAAAGGGGTTCCTCCTTTACTTGGCAAAGCATTGTGGCGGGAGTAGAATCCCTCAGAAATGGTTATATATGGAGAGTTGGAAATGGTCAAAACATTGATATATGCAGGGATGCTTGGATCTCGAATTGTGCGAATAGGAGAATTATTACTCCTAGGCGTGGGAATCTTCTGACAAAAGTTTATGATCTGATTGACCCTATCATGAACGCTTGGGATGACTTGGTGAGACAAACACTGTGGCCAGTTTATGCTCGACGAGTCCTGGCGATCCCTCTCCCTATGCATAATATGCCGGATTTCATTGCTTGGAGTTATACAAAAAATGGTTTGTTCACTGTAAGATCTGCTTATTAGGAGGAGTGGAATAAACAACATGGGAGGAAATTGGAATACACAAATGGTATGGATAGAAGCAGTGTCAACCCTATTTGGGGTAAGATTTGGAAATTAGCTTGTCCGGGGAAGGTTAAAATATTTATCTGGCATACGCTTGATGGGACATTACCGTGTCGGGTAACGCTGGCAAATAGACACATGAAAGTTTCGCCCATTTGTCCTTCATGCTCGAACGGGCCGGAGGATACAAAACACATGTTGTTTCTGTGCCAGAAAGCAAAAGAAGTGTGGGAAAATTTGGGGATGTATGAAGCGGTTAAAAAAGCTTGTGTTGTTGATCGTGCAGGAGAGGCATTCCTTGAACTATTACTCCAAATGCCAAATCAAGAACCATCTATATTGAGCATTCCGAATGCACGTGAGCTGATTGTTGTAACCGCGTGGTATTTATGGTGGAATAAACGAAAACTGGCTCATGAGGGAAAGTCCCAGGAGGTGCAACAAACATCGATGGGGATTCGTGCTATAACGGCAAACTATGTAAATGCCCACTCACCTAATGCAAATAGGAAAAATGGAGGATGGTGCAGACCACCTAGGGGGTTTGTTAAGTTGAATGTGGATGCTTCTTTTGACCATGATCTGCTTAGTGGCACAGCAGGTGCCATTCTCAGGGATGACAGAGGAAATTTCATTGTTGGTGGAAATTGGAAGATCGAGTGGTGTGCTGATGTTCTCATTGTGGAAGCGTTAGCGCTTAGGTTTGGCTTATTGTTGGCACAAAGGCGGGCTGCAATCGTCTTATTATTAACTCTGACAACATGAAAATCATTGACACAATGAAAAACGGAGGACATTCTGCAGGAGCGGCAGCGGCTGTTTTTGATGATTGCTATGTTATGGCTTGTGATTTTCCTCTTACTAGTTTTGAACATTGTAATAGGGAAGCGAATAAAGTTGCTCATGAGCTTGCTAGATTAGCAAAATGTTCCGTGACAAGGGATTGGTTCGAGGAACCTATGGAAAATATTGTAAATCTTCTTATAAACGATGTAACCATTATCTCTAATTAATAAAGTTGATGTTGTTTAAAAAAAACACTCGGATCATAATGTGTTGGCGAAGGTTTGCAATTTGAATATCCAAAGCGATCCAGAACCTTCTCCACATAGTTGGTCTGCAACAGAGTGATCCCACCATCATCACCTATCAAAAGCTTGATGTTCAAGACAACATCAACTACTCCAAAGTCTTTCATCTCAAACTTTTGATTCAGAAAATCTTTCACTTCTTCAATGACCTTGAGATTTGTTCGAAATATAAGTATGTCGTTAACATATAAACACAATATAACTCTCTCGCCCCCACCATGACGATAGTACACACACTTGTCGGCTTCATTTGCAACAAAGCCTATAGCAAAGTTATGTTCAATTGTGTAGCAATCGACCCAAACTACGATAAAACAGCACCAGGCAAACATATCGGTAGTTTTACTAAAACTGAGAAAAATGCAGTTTTTAGAAACCGTAGTACTGTTGCGTACACATTGCAATATCGAGGTTTTAGCCCGGTGAATCACACGATGCCTGCTTTTTTATCAGTTTTCAGAAATGAAAATAGGAGCAGACCCTTTAATTCGAAGAAAAAACAATCAGGTGATTTAATCTAATATTGCCCCTGCGGGGACGCCCTTGAAGAAAAAGGTGATTCAACTAGACTATAAAAAGGTCTCATAAAAAAAACTAGACTATAAAAAGGTAACATGATATTTGCACATACCCCATATCTAATGTTTCAGTGACCCTCGATCGAGGCTTCGGTTTTTTTTTGTTTTTTTTTTAACACAGTACAGACGCAAGCGCTCATATACACGCGCATACACTCACCCCTATGAACGCACGCACGCACACCTTACCCCTACGAGCACCTCCGAGAGACTGAGCCGGCATTCTCCTCCCACTGAATGCGCATCGCCGGAAATCCTGAAATAAATCCAGGAATAAATGCGAGCACCAGGATTTGAACCCTGGTGGGCTGGGGATATCACAGTCCCTCTAACCATCCAACCACAGGTTGGTTCGCATCGAGGCTTCGGTTTAATCAGTTCGTATCGGTTTAATCCTCGAGCCACTCCCCTAAAAAAACAAAAAAACAAAAACGTGGAGCCACGATTTTCTCTCGAAAATCAAAAACACGGCCTGGGACTCTACGATTCCACAACTGGAATTCGTTGCGGTGACGGACGCTTACCCGAGACGGCGACACAATATCCTTCTGAGGATATAAATAAACTCACACGTGATCGTCCAAAGTCCAAACCACGGAGCCACACAAGCACATCCCCACTGCCTTCCAATTCCAGGTATATGGACCCCGGCCAACACGACTATGGCCATGTGGTGGACATCCAACTCGGATGCACCGCCGAACCCACGAGCTACTGCGCGGTATGCAAGCAACCGCTGGTGTCGGTGACGGTCGGGGGGTTGTGTTCCAGTTCCACATGCGTGGGCGTTTGTGCCACGCGCAGCGCCGCCCAGGAAGCCCCCGAGTTGGCCCAGCCCGCCTTGAAGGAAGGCAAAGCGGGCGAGTACTGGTACCACGGGGACACGGCGCCCCACGTCGACGACGAGCAGGAAGGCGAAGAGGAGAGGAGGAAAAAGCCGCGTTATATTCTATGGGTGTGTGCACCACTCAATTTTTATTCGTGATAGTAATAGTACTTCCTTTTCATGCTTCCCGCAAAAAAAAAACTTCTTTTTATGCTTTTGTTGTATGAGCGCGGTCTTTCAAATTGTGTGCCCAAACAAGTCACACCTTTTCTACTCGTAGAAAAAAATGGTTACACTTTTTCTTTTGACAAGGCACACAATCTCAAAAAAGAAATTCTAAGAGGATACATAACTCGAATGCAACAGTTTTGAAATCCATACCTAAGTGCACAGCTTGAATAAATAGTAAATATTTTATATTTTATCACGCTGCATGCAAGCCGGCCCTTACTTTGCTTCCTCTTGTCTTCTGTATTGCAGGGTTATTTTGTCGTGCTTTACGGTCTAGCCATATGGTTGGGAACAATTTTCGGCCCTTCGATGGCTGGTGCGATGAAGGGTGGCAAGGCAATGAATATACTAGGGTACGCGCTGGGCATGTGTATACCACTTTCGGTAGTTAGTGCGTGCTGGTGTCCTTTCGCGTGTTGCGGTATTGAGTACTAAACTTCTTATTATAAATGATAGGTGATGTTGGTTCCCATGTGTTGGCAGTATGATTTTATTTTGAAATACAAAACCACCGATGGAACTAGATTATGGCAGTTTGTGGATTTGAATTTCAGTTGAAATAAATTGTTATCTCATAGTAATGTATCACATAGAATCTTATCTGAACATTTTAAGCGAAATATCTTGTTAACTTCCTAGTTACTACCTGATTTCCTGGATGTCATTTCTAGACCAGGGATCGAGTAGAAATTCCGCAGTGCTACGGTTTGGGGCCCGGTAGATTTCAATGGAGGCGGAAGATTCTCGTCCTGAAATTAAATTTTGTATTCAGCTCAATAGTTGGTTTTGTATCAAGAATTTTGGGAGGACATTAGGGACGTGTTTGATCGCCCACATAGAACCCAACCAGGCCCGCGCGGGACGACTCGTTTGGTTGTGTGCATTCACTTGCACAACACGAAATTTAAAGCACCTCTGTGCTGCATTGGTGGGAACACTTGATTTGGCCGTTTCCAGCGAGCCAGAGCGATGCAAAAGAGTCCATGTGGGTGGCTCTCATGGTGCAGCTACGTGTGAGCTCGTGCATGCTGGGTGCACCGTGTACTTGAGTAAGTTTGCATGTGTTCTAATGTAATCTACCCTTAATCTCTTTCACCTTCTAATCTATACAGCGGTGCTCCGATTCGAGATAAGGTCAGCACGAAAAATATGCATATCGATGTTGTGGTTCCATTCAGACGATCGGTTCGTAGTTTCGTCGGCCGTAAATGCTCAATTTTGTGTTCATATTTGGAGTTATTTTGGACGAAGTTCGTCAAATTCCTCGCGCACGGTCGACCGTTTGAAATTTCCTTAGACCAGTAGCTTCATCTCAACGCTTCACACTACTTTCGTGTTGTACTTTCTCCGTTTTGATGGTTGTAGATTAGTAGATCCACATCTTTCTAATATAGTGTAGGAATGCATTTTTTTTAAGAAACACATGTAACTTTATTCATACTCATAACAATTACAGGTACACTGATTTGGACCTAAGATCCAAGAAAAAACAAAGTAACTCTTATGATTAAGAATTACAATAAAATCCCTTGAAAACACCTTCTTCGCGGTATCAATCTCTGCTTGAAGAAATACTCCAAAGACTTCGGTAAAAAGGCTGCAATTGGACTGGAGTAACGATGTTGTCACTCTTTCACCCGCACGAACATTACCAATAATGGTTTTTAAAAGCGTCTTGAGTCGCCCATCCAAAAAGATGGGAAGCCTTGATCGATGAACGTACTTGCCGGGGATGATCCCCTAGAAGTGCAGGCCGTCGAATCACTATATCTTCACCATGGTGTCGATAAAAGATTTCACCTCCACAAAGAATATGTGTGGTGTGTTTCAACTAGACTTCTTCATCTATTTTGGTCCCTTCTAATCTAGACAATGGTGCTCCGATTCAAGATAAAGTCTACACGAAAAAGATGCACATTAATGTTGTGATTCCATTCTAATGATCGGTTCATAGTTTCGTTGACCGTAAATGCTTAATTTGGTATTCATGTTTGGAAATATTTTGATCGAATTTCATCAAATTTATCGCGCACGGTCGACCTTTTGAAATTCCCTTTTACCAGTACCTTCATGTCAATGTTTCACACGACTCTTATGTTGTACGTTTTCTGTTTCAACGGTCGTAGATGAGTATATGTGTATCTTCTTGTTATACTGCAATAACATGGTCATGTGATGGTTTATGGTTTAGACAAAATTCGAAGGATGCCCGGCGCCGCTGCCGGCGTCGTTCCTCTTGGCCTCCTTGCCCGCGGCCTACTATTTTGACGCCGCCATCGCGAGCACACTGCTAAGGAACTCTATTGTAACTCTGTGTGTCATGTGTAGCTACTAACTCTTAATCACGTTGCCTGTATACAACCAAATACTGGGTACTTGCATCAGCCCAGCCAATGCACGCAACCAAACGCCAGGCAAAAATTGCTCCCGTAATGCAGTAAGCCGACATGCAGGCAACCAAATAATATGCAGATATGATTTTTACCCTGCATTTGCTCAACCAGACCCAATTAGGATAAGTATGCAATGCAGACAAAATAGGTGTAGACAACCAAATGCCCCGAGATTGAAACCACACCAATGGGAGACCGGCATTTTGCATCCTCCTCATCAGGGCCCGCGCGTCGCGACATCCGGGTTTGGCCATGTCAAGGGCCCTGCCCTGATTCCCCTAGTTGGCCTGCCTTGGGTTCCTATTGGTGGGAGCTCCTATTGGACGCTCTTTACGTCCAACAGTGCGCAGACGCACAGAGGACCCGCGACTGGGCCGGCTCACTAACAGGAAACGAAGGAGAGCGCAACATAAAATGAGAGAAATGAGCGAGGAGCTGCCAGGAATCAAACTCATGACTTTCAAGTCCTGTACATGTGCAGCTAGCCACTGGAGCTGTCAGCTGCTGCTGATATAATGAGAGCACGATTGTTTTAAGGTCTCACCGAAGCGGCACATTTAAAACAATCTTTACAAAAAAATGTTCGAACGTTTCTTGCAAAGTTTGGAAAAAAGTAAATGTCGAATATTGTTTTGAAAACGAAAATTATTTTTGGAATTTTAAACATTTTCTATTCCATTTAAAAAAACATGAACAAAATTTGAAATCCCGAACATTTTTCTAATCTGTGAACAATTTTAGAAAACGGAAATAGTTTTCGAAATTCCAAACAAAATTTGAAAACATGACCATTTTTTGAAATCCACAAACATTTTTTTATTACGCGAACATCTTTTGAATCTGTGAACAATTTTGAAAAATGAGATTTTTTTTAAAACACAAACAATCTTTGAAAAAATGGAACTTATTTTGAAATTCTAATTTTTTTTAAAAAATGAGAACAAAAATTAACATTCCGAACAATTTTTGAAAACACGAACAAATTTTGGAACTCCCAAATTTTGGAAAATGTGAACAAATTTTCCAATTCCGAACATTTTTTAAATTATGCACAATTTTTTAAAACGTGAACAATAATTTGTAAATCAGAAAAAATTGAAAACCTAAACAAATTTCGAAATTCTGAACATTTTGTGAAATAGCGAACAATTTTTGAAAACGTGATTTATTTTTAAACTTAGAACATTTTTTGAAAGCCTGAACAAATTTTGAAATTCTGAACACTTTTTGAAACTGCAAAGAATTTTTGAAAACTTGAACAAAATTTGAAGCTCAGAACATTTTTTGAAAACCTGAACAAATTTAGAAATTCCGAACATTTTTAGAAAACGTTAACAAATTTTAAAAAGTGATCAAATTTGGGAATTTCGAATATTTTTTATATAAAATGAACAATTTTAAATATGTTGAACATTTTTTGAAATTTGTGGTTTTTAAAATAAAATAAAAAAGAAACAGAAAAGAAAATAGAAAACGAAAAAAGCAAACAGAGAAACGAAAAAAAGAAAAATGAAAAAATAACAAAAAATAGAAACAAAACAAAAAACTGGAAAACGGAAAAAGAAAGAAAAAACCGGTTTAGGAACCTTCTAGAAGGTTCCCAAATCCGGTCAGGAACCTTCCAGAAGGTTCACAAAACCAGTGGCTCGCTCGCTCAGCTGGGCCGGCCATTCTATCGATCTGGTCTTGATCGGCTATGAGATTGGTCGACTATTGTGCCGCATTTTGCGGCAAATAGGAAATTCCCTTGTTGGCGTCGATCGTCATTCGATCGAAAATCAAAACACGGCCTGGCTGGTACGATCTGCAGTTTCTTTTTTTTTGAAAACCCTCAAGCGTTTATTTATTCAGCAAAGTCTTGGATCTCCTCAGAGATCACCCTCAAGATACAATCAGGTGGCGAGCTTGTCCACACCCTACAAGATTTATTACATACCCCCTCTCTAGCTAACCGATGGGCAGCAGTATTAGCCGTCCTACTTACCCAGGTCACTTTTGCTGCCTCTCGCGAACGCAACAGTTCCTTTATTTCCTCCACCACCGGTCCAGCAGCCGATAAGTTTTTACCTGATCCGTTAAGCATTGCCACCACAGACTTGCATTCTAGCTCCAACTGCACTTTCTGAACACCCAGTTCGACGGCTTCGTGAGCTGCACGCCGGCAGGCAAGGAGTTCCGCCGTCTCCGGACTACTAATCGATGGGAAGAAGTAGCATGCACTCCCTCGGAACGCTCCCTGGTGGTCTCTGAACACAACACCCCCTCCAGCGTCATCTCCGGCTTTAGATGTAGCTCCATCAACATTTGCTTTCAACCACCCATGCTCCGGCGCGCTCCACTTCTGCACTTGCTGCTGCTTCGTCGATCGGGTCGAGCTGCCCTGCACAGTTTGCCATTCCTGCATATAATGGGAAACCGACTTTGCAACCACGTGAGCTTCTTCGATTCTCTTCCCTTCTCTTGTCTCATTTCTTGCAAGCCACAGGGCATAGACTCCCTGCACCATCGTCGCCCGTGCATCGTCAGATGCTTCTGCGAACCATGACAACAGCCACTTAGATAATGCGCTCTGGGAACCAAAACAGTCCGGCGGGATCGCCACCGAAGCTCCCAACTCCGAGCACAAGAACTTCCAAAACATAGCTGAATGAGGACAAGACCAAAATCGATGATAAATCGTTTCCTCTCTGCCACAGACCACACAGAAAACACCTGCCTTTATTCTTCGTCGATGCAACTCGGCCCCCACTGCCAGTCCATTACGTAGAAGTCTCCACATATGTATTTTTGCTTTATTTGGTGCAATGGAATCCCATAGTCCAAGCCAACCCTTGTGACTAGCGACGGTCGACGATGGTCCTGGCCTACCTCTCTTTATCTGCTTCAAACCCATGCACAAATGATACGCCGACCTGACAGAGAATTCACCATTCTTAGTGAAGTTCCAAGCCAGATAATCCTCAGTACCATGACCCCCAAGTGGAATCTGCAGAATATCATCGATGTCATCCACCGTGAACATGGCCTCGAGTTTGGACCGGTCCCAAGAGTCCCCCCTGGACTGAAATGAGGTCGCTGACATGGGTCGTTCCAGGGACAAAAATTTGGCCCAGTGGCCTTAAACTCCCTTTTCTAGGAATCCAGTTGTCATGGTGTATTTTGACCTTGGAGCCGTCTCCAATTCGCCAAATAAGTCCTTCCACCAGCAGGTCACGTCCGTGCAGAATGCTACGAAAAGTAAATGAACCCCCAGCAGGACATGTTGCACTTACAATTGAGCTGTCCGGAAAATATCTCGCCTTGAGCACTCTCGCACACAGCGAGGAGGGGACCTGTAAGATGCGCCAAGCTTGTTTCGCCAACAAAGCTTGGTTAAAAGCTTCCATGTCCCGAAACCCAAGTCCCCCATCGTGTTTGCGAGTACACATTTTGTCCCATGCAATCCAATGCACCCTCTTTTCACCATTGGCTTCACCCCACCAGAAGTTCGACGAGATTGATGACAGGTTCCAGCACATTTTCTTTGTTAGGTGAAAGCAACTCATGGTGTACGTTGGTGTTGATTGCAGTACAGATTTAACAAGAACTTCCTTCATAGCCTTTGACAAACCCTGGCCTTTCCATCCAACAACTTTGCCACTAGAGCATTCTCGAACATGTTTAAAAGTCCCATCTTTTGATCTGCCCACAACCGTTGGAAGACCAAGATATCTCTCGCTGAGTGCTTCCAATTGGATACCTATAACATGTTTGAGGTCCGCTTTATCCTCCTCTACACATCCTTTTCCAAAAAATATAGAAGACTTCTGTAAATTAACCTTCTGTCCCGACGCCACCTCATAGTCCTGAAGAATAGTACGAAGGGCCAGCAAATTACTCTGCGATGCCTCAAGGAAGACCACACTATCATCCGCAAATAGTAGGTGGGTTACCGTGGGGCCAGTGCTCCCAAAGGAAACCCCCTTTATGTCATTATTATTCTGAGCAAACTTCAGCAAAGCAGAAAAACCCTCAACACAGAATAGAAAGAGATATGGGGAGAGAGGGTCCCATTGCCGCAAACCCCTCGATGGAACGAAACTGTACGAGAGGCCCCCATTTAGCTTCACTGAAAACCTGGCTGAAGTGACACATCGCATGATCATTTGAATCCATCTATCCGCAAAGCCCATCCGAGTCATCATTTGCTCCAAAAAAATCCACTCAACTCGGTCATATGCCTTCATCATATCCAGCTTGACGGCACAAAGCGGTTTCTTCCTCTTCCTTGTCCTAATTGCATGGACACATTCATAAGCAACAAGGACATTGTCGGTGATAAGCCTACCGGGAACAAAAGCGCTCTGCTCCTCAGAGATCATTATTGGCAGAACACCTTTCAGCCTATTTGCAAGAACTTTCGCCGCAATTTTATAAAGCACATTGCACAGACTAATAGGCCGAAACTGAGAGAGTAGCTCCGGAGAATTAACCTTCGGAATCATGACAATGACAGTATCATTAAAAGAGTCCGGTGCCGCCACCCCCGCTAGAAACTCCCGTATAGCAGTGCAAACATCCTCTCGAACCAATGCCCTGTGGCGTTGGTAGAACATGGCCGGGAGCCCATCCGGGCCTGGTGCTTTTGTTGGTCCCATCTGAAACAGTGCCGTCTCAATTTCTATATCTGTCACTGCTACCGTCAGCTGTGCATTCATTTCCTCTGAAACCAAAGTATCAATATGCTGCAGCAACTTATCCAGCCCGCTCGCACCTTCAGATGCAAAGAGATGCTCATAAAAGTCTGCAGCCAGCACCCGCATCTCATCATCAGTAGTGCACCGAGTACCATCCTCCCTAATCAGAGCTTTAACAGTGTTTTTCCGTTTCCTGTGTGATGCTCGGTTCTGGAAGTATTTAGTGTTTTGATCTCCCCACTTGAGCCAATCTATCCTGGATCTCTGCTTGTAGTAGATCTCCTCGCGCTCAAACAGCTCGTGCAACTGCCCCTCTATATCTCTGATTTCCTGCATATAGCCAGTATTTAGTGATCTTTCCTTTGTACTCTCTACGATTCCACAACTGGAATTCGTTTAATATACGAGACGGCGACAGAATCTCGTTCTGTCGATATAAATAAACCCGCACGTGTTCGTTCAAAGTCCAGACCACGGAGCCGCGCAAGCACATCCCGCTGCCTTGCAAGTATGGACCCCGGCCAACACGACGATGGCCATGTGGTGGACATCCAACTTGGATGCACCGCCGGACCCAGGAGCTACTGCGCGGTATGCAAGCAGACGCCGGTGTCGGTGACGGTCGGGAGGTGCGGCCACGCCGTGGTGTGTTCCGGTTCCACCACATGCATGGTCCGTGCGGGCGTATGTCGAACACATTGTCCACCGGTCGTCGACAAGGAGGCCCACGGCACGCGCGGCGGCGGCGATCCGATCGTGGCCCAGGAAGCCGACGGCACTACTGGCGATCACGAGTTGCCGCCGCCCGCCTCGAAGGAGGGCACGGGCGGCGATCACTGGTACCACGGGGACACGGCGCCCCACGTCCATGACGAGCAGGAAGCCGAAGAGGAGAGGAAAGCACGGCCGCGTTATGTTCTATGGGTATGTGCTCCAATTCTTGATCTTTATTACTATTTTCTCTTCCTGCTTGTTTTTATGAGCGGCGTCTTTCTGAGTTTCTGCTGCTTTCGTTGGCTTCATGGCGATCGATGCCCCTTGTGAATGTGAACTGGCTCAGAATCCACATGTGATATATGCAAATGCTTCTCTCCCAAATGGACCTTGCGTCCTGATGGGTGGACTAAACATGGATGTATCAATTTCTTCGGATGGCCGGGCAGAAGCTCGTATGGTCTTCTGGAGTAGTCGTGGTGATATCATTTTAGAGAATTATTCTCCTGTAGGGACGCTATATGGAAGTGGAGATATGTGCCAGTATGAAGGGTCTATCTCTTTCTATCCAAAGAACCAATCAGCCCATATTGATGGAAGTTGATTCTATAGCTGTGGTAATAAAGATGCTGCAAGATATTGACACGGATAGATCAGTTTTTGCTTCGGTAGTGTCTGAAATCAAACACTTATTGAGGCTTCGTAAAGGCGGATCTGTTCAAACTAAAGCCGCAAGAAGGACATCTCTGTGGCTGATGGGATTACAAATACAAATGATGACTGGCTTCGGCAGTTCATTTTTTTTTGCGAACTTCGGCAGTTCATTGACCAAGCTTATAATTCAAGAGGTGCAGCTCTCTGAGACAAATGACACTATCTCTTGGAGATGGACCTCCAATTCTGTGTACTCGGCTGAGGGTATGTTTGGTTTGTGACAAAGGTTGCCATGTCAAAAAGTTGGCTAGCCAAAAAAATTGGTTGAGGTTTTATTTGCCAATGAATTGATCAGCATTGGCTAAAAAAGATGAACTACAGTTGATAGTGGAGCATTGGCATGCCAAAAATTGGCAATCATCCAAACAAGGACCAATGTTTTGGTCATGACCAATTTTTTTTGGCAGGGTAGGCATTTGTGGCAATCAAAACACACCCTAAAAATAATGCGTCCGTTCTTATGCCACAATTAACTACATTGCCATGTTCCCTCGCCAATCTGTGACCGAAAATTACTTTCTCCCCTTAAGGCAGTACAACTGCCATGTTCCCTCAAATTCTATACCCAAATGCTAAAAAGTGCCTGGATGCTCGTTTGCTCGGGCGAGCACACACTCTGAGAACCGTCCGATCTCCAAGTCGCACGCGCGATCGCGATGCAGGAGTTTTTTTGTCGGAGACGTTTCATCGGCTCGGTGTCCGTCTTTACGACAAGCATCAACCTGGGGGGGCCCACCACTACACGCACGTCTCGGTGCCGTTGGCGCAGTTTTCGGAACTGCCAGGGGAGAGGCGCCGCTGTTTCCCCCAATCCATTTCTCCCCCCGCACATCTCGCTGCGCCCCGTCGTGGATTCGATCGGCGCCGCAGAAATTGGAGCTCCCGCCGGCAGCCGCAGAAGGCTGCGGGTGGTTGTTGAGCGCGGGCGCGCGACCGGGGCGCGTGAGGCTGCGGTGGGTGCGCGCAGGAACTGCAGAAGAGAGGGGGGAGCGGGTGAAGGTCGCGGCGGTGCTCTGTCTCCAAGCCGAGCGGTGCGGGGGTGAAGGTCACCGGCGACGCTGCGTTTCCGGCGGGGGACTCGCCACGGATTTTCCGAGGTAAGAATCGTCGCGGTGTTCCCCTCCGTTCACGGTGCCATTTTATTTTGCTCGGTGGTAGTGGGGGGAAGGGGGGTGGGGCCTAGTTCGTTGATGCGTTTGGAGATTCATGGGTGCAGGGTAGGAGGAGAGGTGACCAGGTAGGAGGGAGTTGTTCGTTCTTGAATTTTTCAGAGCCCAGTAGGTAGATCTGTTTGTGCGCATCTCGTGCTAATCCCGTGTTAATTCAGTCGAAACCGATTTTTTCGTCTGTGTTTTTGCCTGGGATTTGTGTAGGAGTTGCCTGAACTCATGTTTTATGTTTCATGTTGATTTAGTTGCTTGTAGATTTTTGGGGATGTTGCCTGAGATTTTGCGTAGGAGTTGCCTGAGTCACCTGAAGTTGAGTTGCTACGAAACGATTGCTGAGGTTGGAGGGATCTGTGCAGAGATTTTTTTCTGTTGGAGGGGATTTTGTCGAGTTGCTTCGAGTTTGTGTAGGGGTTGTCCAAATAATGTTAACTGTGTTGCCAAATCCAGAGAGGCTTGGGAGTTTGTGGAGTATTGAGACAAGAGTTTGCCTGCGCATGTTACTTATTTTGAGTTGGTACTATGATGTGGATTTTTTGGAGGTTAATTTATGATAATTCATAGTTGTGTGAGGTTATTTTTTTGCCATAAGTCTTTACATGAGTTGCCTTCAGTTGTGATCCACAATTGCCAGATCCACAATTAACAGGGGGAGGGGGGGCGGAATGCCACATCAGCAAGCTCTAGGCAGTTTTTGAGACATTAAACAGACAAATATAGTGTTATAAGTACACAAGTTTTCATCAAGCAGGAAAATTTGTATATGTGGCTAATATTATTTTAGTTTTTTCATTTTCCTAACATCCTTTTTGTGTTTTTTGTAGAATCAACAATGTCCGAGACAAGCAAAAAAAGTGACGGTCAGGTCGCACAAGCAACCCAACAGGGTGTAGATGAAATAGAGGTAACTGTTTTTTTCTTGGTCTGAAATAAAACAGGTGGCAGGGGTGGCACAGGGGCAGTGTTGTTTTGTCATGTGACGGGGTGGTGCTGTTTTGTCATGTGACTATTTTGTGCTAAACAAACGGGCATCATTTTCCCCCAACACAGGTACACCCACCACAGCAGCAAAACACGCCGCTAATTGGCTACAAGCGAAGGCGTACTAAAGAGATCACCTGTCACGGGAAACGGCCGTCAGACATAGATAGTAACACCAGTGGACCATATGATGATTTAGAAGGCAAGGATATCATGGAAGAGGAGGAATCGAAGCCAAAACGGCGGAGGACAGGCGAAAATGAGGTAAATATGCGTGCACTTAGTAGTTCCCCCCTATCCTTTTTTTTGCTAAGGCTGGATGATCATGAGTTTTGAAGTCAAGTAGCATGTGATGTGAATGTGTGGTGACCTAGTAATTTTTTTTTCTCGAAAGCGCCATGCATGAGAAAGTTGAGCAGCAAAATGTGAGGGAAGTAATTTTTTTATAAATGCAGGCAAATGTCTTTTATTGTCTGAAAGGATCACACATGCAATTGATTAAAAGGTTCATTCAGAGTTACTTAAGTTTTTTACAATGGATTTAATAAAGCACATAGAGTTGCTTGCTGTCATGTATATAGTTTGCTTGCTGTCACTATTGTATTTGCCTAATAACTACACAGAGTTGCATAAATTAACAGAGGTTCTCAAACTAAACATTTCAGTTTTTGTGTCCAAGGTTTTCTGATTTTTTTTGCACATTTTGTAAATGTTGAAAGTTTCAAGAGAAATGATAGCCACTTTCATAGGAGTTTTTTGCCACAATACACGGAGTTTAACATGAGCCACTATTTTCTTGGTTATAGGGTCGGAGAAACAGGGCATCACCTGCAAGGTTGTTTAAGCTAAACAAGGTGTTAGTGGGACCTCAGAAGGATAAGATAATTGGAAAAGAGTTTGGAGGTCTGTTGGATATCGCAACCTGCAGCATGCCAGGAGACTTGAGCCAGTGGGCTATGAAGCATTATGACCCTGAAATGTCACGACTGGTCATTCCTGAGAGGGGCAAGATCCCAGTAGATGCAGCTAGTGTTCATAGGATATGGGGTCTGCCAAACAGGGGGAGGAAGGTGTGCTATGAGAACAGAGCAGATTACACAACTCAAATGAACACAATCTTCAAGATTAGTACCAAAGGTTCACCATCACAGACATCATGGTGCAAAATGATTAAGGACATGGCTGGGGTAGCAGATGATAATTTCCTGCGCGCTTGGTTGGCAGTTGCTTTCTCGTGTTTCCTTGCTCCTACCACAAGTTTGAACATATCCCCACGGTGCTATCCTGCTGTGATGCACGTGGATGCAATAACAGAGACCAACGTATGCCAATTTGTAGTTGATCAACTAAAGTTGACATTCGCGGGGGCAAGTGATAAAAACGCAGTCTGCTGCTGTGTAATGCACTTAGTTGTAAGTGTAACTTGCTTTTCACCATTTTCTGTATATTTGTTACATATTTATCAATTTTACCTCTCTTTATTTTTGTTGTTAATGTGCTTTTTGTTTTTTGTGTTGCTTGCTCGATGCAGCTGCTATACCTAGACTCATTGGATGTCGATGAACCCATGGCAAGCACGGTACCAAGAGTATCTGTTTGGAACTCTGATCTTATTGCCAAGGTTATTAAGAAGGACAAAAAGGGCCGGGGGGGAGTTCGGCAAGTTGAGGGTAAGTTTTGTTTTGATTTTTACTGCCACTATTGTATGTCAAGCAACTGGCGTTTTTCACGTAATCTAGTTGAGGGTAACACTCAGAAGAAACCAAATCAATTTCTGCAACTCTTTGTAATTTCTGCCACGCTGTGATTAAAAGGTTAACTCAGAGTTGCTTAATTTTTTACTACTAACTTTTTTTAAGCACATAGAGTTGCTTGCTATCATGTATGTAGTTTGCTTACTACAACTCTTTTGTAATTGCCTAATAACCACACAGAGTGGCAGAATAACTACACAGGTAAATCATTGGCAACCATATAGGTAATGTCAGGCAAGTACTAACCAAATGTTAGGCAGTTCACCCAATATACATTGGCAAACCATATAGGTAATGTCAGGCAAGTACTAACCAAATGTTAGGCAGTTCACCCAATATACATTGGCAAACCATATAGGTAATGATCTGACAACTCACACCAATTTGTTTATTGTCAAGCATTTAGTCATTTTAGGCAGAACATAAATGTCAGGCAAGTTGCTAAGTAAATGTCAAGCAATACACTCACATAGTCAGGCAACTACATATACAATGTTTGGCAACCCACAACATATAGGGACAATAAAACTTTTAAACACAATTCATTTTTTCCACACTAAGCTGCTAACACACCAGATTTTCTAATAGCATGTTTCCCTCACTTTAAAAATACAGCTCAAGACTGAGTTTGCTCGATGTGCTGATGAAAGCTTATTTGGAAGTCTCGAACATGTCACAAAGTTTGTTGCAGCAAGGCTCCCTAACTCATATGACCAAAATGTAAGTCGCCTTCTACATTTTTCATGCTTTTCTGTATGTGAACTTCTTTGAATCGTTTTTGCAACTACTACATCTAACATATATGTTTTTGTGTGCTTTCTATATCTTCCCTTTTTTGTGTGTGCAGAAACAAAAGAAGCTTGTCGGGATGGTGCATGAAATCTGTTCTGAAATATCACATTCAATGGGCAAGCTCGTACAGGGAATTGGGAAACTTGATGACGATGACGGCACAACAAGTGGAGGCACAGCTGACGATGCTGGTGGTGCAAGCACTCGACATTCAAGGAAAAGACGGCACGCGGGCGTGAGAGACAGCGACACACTCCCTAGTGATGAGGAATCATACCAGTCAGAGGGTGACACTGATGACGGCGACAACATTGAAAGCGAAGGATCAAATGATGATGAAGACGACTCTGACAGCGGCGGGGATGATGGCGATGGCAACTTGCATGGGGGGAGCACCACAGGTGGTGACGATGTGCAGGACCAGCAGAGAGAGGATGAAGAACCTTACAGTGGAGAGGAGGAAGAAGGGATAGACGATGAAGATCTCGACAGAGAAGTTGAAGAACAACCAGGAGAGGATGAGGTGGTTGCAGGAGACGACGAGGATGATGATGATGAGGATGGAGAAGAGGATGATGAAGAGAATGAAAACGAGGAAGAGGATAAGGGCGATGATGATGACAAAGGTGGGGGTAGTGGGGATGGGGATGTTGGTGGCCAGAGCACAGACAGAGGTGACAATGGTGGTACTAATATTGAGGGAGACAAAGCAGGCAGTGATGATGCAGTTGAAAACAGCTCGGGAAGCGATGAGAATGCATCAATTCAGTTTTGGATTCAGAAGAAGAAGAACACTCAAGAGCAGGAAATTGCAGAAACTATTTCAATGATAGATTTGGTGAAGCTAGATACCAGAAAGAAGAGCACCATTTCCGAGATTCCTGTGCTGGAAGTTGCTTTTGTTTCAGATGGTTTCTCAGTTGAGTGGGAAAAGAAGCAGATTTTTAATGAACTGGTTGACAGCCTGGAATTCAAAAAAGTTTGGGACTTCTCCTTGGAAGATATATGCCCTCGCAAGACACGCATTGAACTGATGCAGCAAGTATGTGGTTTGAGCTCTGCTGACGTGCCACATGGAGATATGCCTAAGGTCATTGTACCAGCAGCCAAAACCCGTCCACCACAGCCACCAAAGAAACAGAGGAGGGTGACCTTCATAGAACAACCAACTGTAGCGACATGTGATGCTTTGGATGAGTTAGGAGCTGCGCACGGAAGAGAGGTTGAAGCAAGGTCTAAAAGGACGCAAATGCCAGCAACCAGTCAGTTTTGGCAGACTCAAGCAACTGCCTCTGAAAATGCAGCAACTGTGATCAACCGCAAGTCAACTATCAGGTTTGTTAAGCCAAGCTTGCTAACCAAGTCAGGGGTGGCTCCACTTGTAGATTTTGAGCAGACAGTGAGCTCAGGTCATGTGGCAGCAGCGGTATGTGCAGGCAAAATATCATCAGAAAACAATATGAAGGCAACCATCATTGAAGCTGAAGCAAGTCAGGCCAAGAGTGATGCAACTTTGGCTCCAGCTGTGGCAAATCAGGGGAATGTTAAGGCAACTGTTGAGCACAAACAGCCAAGGTTGTCACCAAAGCAAGCTTCTCCACTAACATTGAGGCAAACACTTGGTGATCTGAATGGTCGTCACCAACGGGTTGCGCAAGTTCACGAAAGAGGCAGTGCTGAAGTATTTGGGAGCATTCAAGCAAAGGGAATTGCAAGAGACACAGCAAACAAGGAAAACCAGCCAGCAGGAACATCTCAGAATGAATTGAGTGAGACAGAAAAAATTGACAACCTTATTTCAAGGTGTATGGCTCCAAGCTCTAAGTTCGACGAAAGCAAGTTGTGTGCCAATATAGGAACAGGCATAAGCAAAACTGGACCTCAACAAACAAAAATGCCACCTGGACCATCACTCTTTGATGCACCTTGTCAAACGCAAGAGCAACGACCACTAGGACTTTACGATGACTATTGCCCAGCCCCTGATTTTAATTTGGGGCTTGATGAAATTTTTGGAACAAGTGTCGATAAAGAAGTGCAAAGGCCTGCAGCAACATCTGATGAGTATCGCCCACCATGTGTTTTGGATCTTGTGCCCAATGACACTTCTGAACCAAGTTTCGATGATGAGGTTTTGGAAGTGAGATTGTCTCAGCAAATCAGCAGGATAAACAGTAGCACTGTTGACATGTCTGTAGCAAGAGGGAAACAACCTGTGTTAATCGAAATCCCTGATGATGATTATAAGTGGGACCCAGTAGAAATTGACTTAGTATGTGAAGAAGCAGAGAGGATGTCTCAAGACAGGAGAGTTGATCATAGCAAGGGCAACTTATCACCAACCGTTTTGCAAACACCAGAGAGAGCATGCTTCAAGGATGGAGAACTTGGATCCAGCAGCAGCTCAGGAGAAGTTACCAACAAATTCGAGAGGTGAATCATCAAGCCAACCGCATGCAAGAGGTCACCTTTTGTGGACTACAACGAGAAAAGGAATTTCCACTGCAGTCCAGCAGTAAACAGGTTATATGCTTCCGTCATTCTGCACGCAAGATTGAGTGAAGAGGAGACTGGAGATGAAGACAAGAGGTACACCGCCTCTTTTTTTTGTCTACTCACTCTATTTTTTTTACCAAGGCAACCAAACATTTTTTCTTTTATCAAGCAACTATTCGCTGTAATTGTTAGGCAAATAATGTATAAAGTTTAGGCAACTAGTTACAGTAGCATGAATAGATATTTTCACCACCTTCTGACTTTTTCCATAGGCATCTTATCCTACGAACATAGGCAACTAAAGTAGCATAGAAGATTTCATTTTTGTTTTACTTTACTTTCCTAACTTGTACAACATACGTGAGAGAACGAAACAAGCAAAAGCAAGATTTTAAAAAATGGTCATTATGTAAACTTTAAGGCATGTTCCACAAAGGAATCAATGCAAAAAATAAGTTTCGTTTCCTTTTGAAGCGCATACATTTTGTGTTCTCATGGATTTTTAACAAAATCATTCTGCAACCCTACTATCATTGATTATGACGGCTACTATGTCAGTCTCAGAGAACTTGCAGATTCAATGAAGAAATATGGGTTCGTTAAGACTCATGTGTTCGAACTAATTATCGAGTCTATAATGCGGAACTTATCTCCAAATTCAAAGAAGATAATCATGCCCGTCAGGTTTTCGGTAAATTTCATTAAACTCTCTTATATCTGTTTTGAGCTTTTTTTTCCTTTTTTTTTCTTTTCTGCTTGAAGCACGACTTTTTTTCATGAATATATTACAACTTCTTTGCATCTCAAGTAGTTAGAAGCAGCACCATAGTTTTTCTGCTCAACACAAGGCAGGTGCTTAATCTTATACATGCAGTTGTGTAAATCTGAAACCACAAATCTGAAATCACAAATTGATATTGACCTTTCTACATTATGGAGGAGTACAAAAAGTGTAGATGTTTCTCTGTATCAAACAGAAGCACAACAAGAGTTGCTCGCTAGCCACATTGTGTTCCTGCCTGTAAGAGTTTTCTTTTTTACTAGGAGATGTTTGCAGTCACACATTTTTTTTGCCTATAAAGATCAACAAGAGTTGCTACAAATTTCCCCAGGAAACATACAAGAGTTCTTTTTTGTGTTTGAATTCCCCTGTTGTGTGGCATGCTCCCTTCGTACTAATTCTACCCTATACGTTCCAGCCTTTTTTTTTAATCAAAACCATCTTCTCTTGAGTTGCAAGCTGTCACACATGCAGTTGCCTGCAAAAGATAACAAGAGTTGCCAATATAATTGCATGTCTTTTCATATTACCAGATAAGACTTCAGCAAATGATTTGGAACACACAAGAGATAAGGAGCAGATTCAACAAGAAAAATCACTTGGATCGAAAAGATATGGTCAGTAGCCTTGTTCACATCATTTTTGTATGCAATCGCCTTTTTTTTTGCTTTTCTGGACCACACATTTTATATATTGTTCTCCTCATTTCATAATCTTTTTTTATTTCACCCACATCATACAGATAATGTTCCCAATTCTAGAGAACCTAGACAGTGCAAAGCCTGTAACAGGGAACCACTACTGGTTGTTCAATGTCAATATACGAGATCGGAGGTTTGAGGTTCTTGATTCATGGAGAACTCTGGCAGAGAGCAAAACTTTGGATGACAATGCTAGGATGATTGCAGCAACAGTGCGTTCCCTATGGGATGATCAATACCCTGAATCCCGTGTACAGTTGGAGGATTTTGGCTTGAAGGACATCAATGTCCCAAAAGAAGACAATGAGTAAGCTTTATCAATCCCAGTGGCCACCCTATATATACAAGTAATGCAAATCATTTTTTCTGCTACTATGCTCACAACTTGTCTGGCTTTTTCTTTTTCTTTTTGGTGTGCAAGGTATGACTGTGGGATTTTTGCTGCGACATTAGCAAATCTTTGGGAAGCCAGGGTTGTACCAAACTTTGGTCCCAGCAATATCACCAACTTTGGTCCCAGGATTTTGACAGACGCATTAGTAAATACTGAAGACAACAAGGCACCATGGCGCGATATCCTCAAGCTCTTAACCTGATGGTGGCTAGTTTCAAGGTTTTTTTGCTCAACCCATAGCTGTGTTCTTATTTTTCGGTGTACCTTAAAATTTCCATATTGTTGCCAACCTTTTCCACATTAGTTGCTCAACATGTGGCATCAAACCCTTCATAGCATTTAATAATGTATCATACAGTAGCATCATTTAATAATGTATCATACAGTAGCATCAAACCCTAATAGAAATTTTTATAGCTAAACAAAAGGTCACAAAATATGTTTATTATAGCCCAAGCAAACCCAAAAAAAATATGAGCCAAATGTATTGCATCATTCAAGTTTTTCTAATCCAGCAGCAACCATAGTTTGGTTGTATATGGAACAACAGTTCTTTTGCTTGTGATCCATACATAAATTGCAAACTCATAAGGAAAACACAAATAATAGTGAAATATGCTGCAACAGCCATTGGGAACACAAGCCTTTTAGCAAAATGACCCCCTTCACTACCTCACTGCCTTTTCTGTCCTCTCAAACCAACCACCCTGGGCAATTTGCAGCATTGTGGTCAACTGAATTACAAAAGGAACATTTGTTCTTTCTCTTTGGATGCAACTCAAGTGCTGACTCGATCCGTTTAGATTTTGCCCGCCCTTTAGTAATTGACTTAGGTGGATCCCTAGGAACTCCTGCAATTGGTGCAGACCCACTTGGGCCTAGTGTTGTTCCACCACCTCTAGGGGGTGGCATAGGACCAACAGAGGGTGCTGTACGACCATCAGGTGGTGGCATATGACCACTAGGAGGTGGCGTGGGGGTGCCAGCATGCTGTGTAGGGCCACCCGGGTGTGGCAGGTGGCCATGTCCTGGATGAGCAGGCCCTTTTGCCTTCTTTTTCTTGGTCTTGTTGAAATGGTTAAGTTCTGTGCACGCTGCCTTCATGTGTTTCTTCAGAATTGCTGCAGTAGCATCTAACCCACTAGCAACCCGAGCAAGACTAGCAAAATCCATCGATAAGTTAGCATGATGCATTTGCTTCTTCGATGCCGGTGGCATCTCATCAGGTTCTGCCTGAACAGTGGATGCTGCTCCTGGTATTGCTTGTTGTGTCCACCTCCTAAGTATATACCGCCCAGGGATTTCACCGACTCCAAGGTGTGTAAATTTTTTCAAAATGTGGCAACACAACATTCCATCTTTAGACATCTTATAGCACTCACACTTGTACTCTTCAGCATCAACTTCTACTGTCACAAAATAGCTTCTAGGACCGTAATTAGCGACCCATCCTTCTCTGTTTGGATAAATCTCATACACATGACCGCCGTGGGGACGCACATTGTACTTTCCAATTAACTCAAACTCGGTACGAAATTTTTGGTAAATGTCTCTAGTGTAGGCAACATAGGCTTGCTTCTCAATTGGAAAATTGGACCACAAGTCAGCCTGTAGGTGGTCTGTCCTGTAGTCATTCCCACCCTCTCGGACAAGCACATGCGTCTGTATCTTCTCATATTGCTTCACAAAGTTCAACACAGAGTTGTGTGGGTTAACATAACGCTTAAGAACAGCATTGAATCCTTCACTGCGTTGTGTTGACTGCAAGAAAGGGAAAAACCTATGCTTGAAGTAACATGGCACAAACATAGCACGGTACTTGTAGAGCTTATCAAAGTGAGTGCCAGCAACAAACGGCCACTTCAGCACGAAAGCAGCCCACTTAGTCTCAAACTCTTCTGGAGTGAAGCTAAAGTCAATGCATTCATTGAAATCAGCTGACATTCCTGGGTTTCTCCCCAACATGCCACCAAGTTTTTCTTGAGCTTTTTTCATTATGTGCCAACGACATCGACGGTGCACAGTAGTAGGGAAGATGTTTGCAATGGATTGCGCCATCGCACCATCTTGGCAGTGTTATGTTGTCGGGTGCTTGACCATGCATTGCTTCAAGGAATGTTCCAAATAGCCAATCAAAACTTGTCTCCAACTCTTGCCTAACAAAGCCACATCCTAACATGAACGACTGGCCATGACGATTGATCCCAATGAATGGAGCAAATGGCATGTTGTACATGTTAGTCATGTATGTTGTGTCAAAGCATATGCAATCATGGTAAGCTTCATTGTAGGCCTTCCGTGCTGGACCATCAACCCAGAAAATATTCTCAACCCTATCCTCTGCATCATACTTAACCTTATAGAAGAAATCAGGATCTGTCTTCTGCATCTCTTTGAAGTAGGCAACTGTCTCAATCAAATCACCCTCCTTTGTTGCATTTCTATTCAAGCTTGACTTGAGGTTCGTGATGTGCTTGGTAGTATAAGGAACAATCAGCTCTGTGCCATAGTACTCTGACATAATGTGCATCATCCGTCCCGTGCGAAGAAAATAAGAAGGCAATTTTGTAAGTTCAGGCAAGCTAAACCCTACATGGAAGGAACTAACACCTGATCTTAAAGCAATTTGTTTGGTATATTAGTAATCAAAACAAGTAACAAAAGATTTATAATTCTGGAATGCGGTTTTTCAAGGGGTACTAGTTACTGGATGTCCCTAGTTATGTCAAACAAGTCCAACTATGATTTTTTTTCTCAAATAATTAGATGTAGCAACTCAGGCAACTACACACACCACATGCAAGCAACTAACACACAATCTTAAGGCAATTTCTTGCTATACCAGCGGTCGGAATATGAAAGCACACCAAGTATTTTTTATGCTGTAAAGACCTACATGGAAGCAACTAACACTTGATCATAAGGCAATTGTTTGCTATATGTAATCAAAACAAGTAACAAAAGTTTTATAATTCAGGAATGCAGTTATCAGGGGTACTAGTAACTGGATGTCCCTAGTTATGTTAAACAAGACCAACTACGAGCTTTTTTTTCTCAAATACTTAGAGGTAACAACTCAGGCAACTACACACACCACATGCAAGCAACTAACACACAGTCTTAAGGCAATTTCTTGCTATTTCAAGCGGGCGGATTAAGAAAGCACACCAAGTGCTTTTTATGCTGTAAAGATCTGTTTACAAAACATACCTGCAGTCAAGTTACAGTTATGAAGGTTCGTCAGAAACAACCTCTCTTCTTTGGGGATACCTTGGTGTGACCGCAAATACTTAGACAAAGATGGTTTGTCAATTAGTGGATGGTTATGCTCAGCAATGTAATAAGTCACCTCCCATCGACCATCAATGAATTTTACTATCATCTTGGCTTTGCACCCTGTTTGTATTATTTTTTCTCTTTTCCGTTTCTTGCTCTTCTTCTTTTTGTTCAGTAGCATCGTCAGCAAATATAATGACATTGTCTTCTCCATCATCATCATCTGCACCTTCACAAGGATCTTCAAGCGAATCAATTGTAGGTGCAGCCTTAGCACATTGGTCTTCATTTTTTGGTTTCCTGAACTTGTTGCAGACAAATTCATACTTCTCCATTTGACCAGTAATATCAGACCTTCTTGAAGTGTTCATTTTGATTGAAAAACCTTTTTGCAAAGCATAAGCATTATAGTGGTCTCTGGCGCCTTGCAAAGTGTCAAACCTCATACCCAATGAAGGCTCTTTTGGCTGAGACCATGCTTCATCATCATTACCAGCACCCTCTCCTGCACCGTCATGCCCAATAGTCCCGCCTGTTGCACCTAAAGTATATGTACCATCAAGGGTGTGCTCTTCTGTATGGACTGCTTCTACCTCAGGAGCAGCAAAATTCCGTGTTACAGAAGGGTTAGGAGATTCAGCGACAAACTCCATGGTTGTTGCCTCACCACCACGGGCAGTAGGTTGCGTGTAGAACATGGGATTACCATTTTCCTCTCCAACACTGGGTTGCAACTCATCTTGAAGGTCATCCGGCAACTCATTAAGATCAATCATCTCTTTCCTGTATATATTGGGGGAAAAGGCACAAGTGCATGAGTTATGAAATATTCGTATAGTTGGCATGCTTGTTTTGTTGAACTACACAACAATTCAAAATCTAGGTAAGCAACTACTGAACACTTAGATAGCTACAATGCAGTAACAACAGGCAACAAACCGTCCGCATAAAAAATGTAATTCTTTTATAGTTGTAGTTAGCAATCAACTTAGTAGAATATATTTTTATGTGCCTGCTTTTTTTTTTTCAGGAGAAGCAACCATGCACAGGATGCAGGTTTCCCTGCCTGAAGTGGAGGCAGAAACAGGGGAGGATAAAACATCATGATTTTTATCCATAAGGATTTGGAAATGATGAAAGTATTCTGTAGTAGTAGTTCCAAAAGACATGGTGTGCTTTATCATGGTCGTTTAACTTCAATCTCATGCGTATTGCTTATTATTAGCTTCTCAGCAGTAAAGTGGTGTTTTTTTGTCCAATGTGCGTGAATACAAATGTGGCTCTTCCTTCTTCTTGCATATTTCATTTTTTTTCAGGGGGGAAATTTATCAATATATATTACAAAGGAGTCTAGCAAGGTCTCATGTATGAATATCAAAAATAAAAACCAGAAGCTCAAGGTACCTTCTGATAACATTTTCTGTTATTTTAGTTCATACCAATAGTTCTAAATATGTTTTCCTTTTTTTTTCCTAAATATTTGCCTGCTGTCACACATGTAATTGTCTAAAAGGGGTACACAGAGTTGTTAATAAGCTCACATAGGTAGCTTACTGTCATGCATGTAGTTGCTTAGTCCCAAACCTACAATTGCCTAATAACTAAACAGAGATTGCTTTACTCCCAAACCCGTATTTGCCTAATAAATACACAGAGTACCACAATAATTTTTCAGGTTACTCGAACTAATCATCAGTTGTGTCAAAGGTTGTTTCACACAAATGTCGCTTAAACGTTGCTAGAAAGAGGGTTAATCATCATGGTGCTCACACTGGAAAAAGCTGGTTAATAAATTCACATACTTGCTTACCAGCCGCACTGCTTTTGCCTAAATAATAGGCCCTGGTTGCTTAATTTTCCGTAGTTGGAGTTTACTACTGGAAAACTACATCATAGCATGGACTGCCTACAGTTTGCTTACCAGCCTCACTGCTTTTGCCTAAATAATAGGCCCTTGTTGCTTAATTTTCCCACTCAATGGATTTTACTACTGATAAACTACATCATATCATGGACTGCCAACAGTTGCTTACCAGACGCACTGCTTTTGCCTAAACAATACGCTCTAGTTGCTTAATTTCCCCTTCTTCTTTTTTTGTAACACAGGTGCCAGAGAAAACAACAGAGAGAAAGCTCACGTTCAACAGATGGTAGGGGAGAATCATGATGAACAAGAACGGGGAGAAGGGTAAAAATCTCACCTCCTTCTTCTACACAGAGCAGATCTGTTTTTCGCTGCTGCTGTGAAACAGTTTCTAAGCTCTATTGGTTCAGATCCATGGCGATTTGATCCTGAAAGTTTCCTTGAGGGAGAAGAAGAGAGAGGGGGAGGGAGCAGGTGGAGAGAAGGATGGGGGAGCCAATGCCGATTCAGGGGGGGTGGAGGGAGGGAGGACGTGATTCTGGGGGGAGAACATGTGGGGAGGGACCAGACGAGACTGCCAGTCGGTCGTGGAAACGCGCGGGGACCCGATCACGTGCCCCTTTCCACTTTTGCATGAGGTGGGACCAAAACTTTCCAAATCTGGCTGGTTGCCAGGGATCCCTATGCAGCACTCAGTTGCTGCCTAGACGCGTCCAATTCTATAAGGACACATAACTCAAATGCAATATAAGATTAGTTAATTTTTTTTACCATGTGACACGTGATAAGCAAGAAAAACTTAATGAAAAAAAAATCTCGTCCTAAGTACAGCTTCGATAATTTTTTATATTTTATCATATGCTACATGTCGGCTCTTACCTTTTTTTTCATTTGTTTTGCAGACTTTTTTTGTTTTATTTTACGGTCTAAGCATTTGGTGGGGAACACTTATCGGCTCTTCTATTGCTGGTGCGATGAAGGGCGGCAAGGCAGTGAAAGTACTAGGGTACGTGCTGGGCATGTGTCTACCAGTTTCGGCAGTAAGTGTGTGCTGGTGTCCTTTCGCGTGTTGTGGTATTGTGCTCTAAAATTCTTAGAAATCATACGTGATGTTAGTTCCCATCTGTTGGCAGTATGTTTTTGAATTTTATTTCGAAATACAAAATTACCGATGGAAATAAATTATAGCAGTTCATGGATTTAAATTTCAATTTAAATAAATTGTTATCTCATAGTACTCCATCATATAGAATCTTCTGGAGATGGTTTTCTGGATGTCATTTCTAGATCAAGGATAGAGTAGAAATTTCGCAGTGCTACAATTTGGGGCCTGGTAGATTTCGATGGAGGCGGAAGGTTGCTGCGCTGAAATTAAATTTTGTATTCAGCTCAATAGTTGGTTTTCTCAAGGAATTTTGACATCGCCGGGTCCTCCTCGAGAGTGCAATCACACAATGGGACACAGCCATTGTGCATCCTCCTCATCAGGCACGCGCATCGCGACATCCGAGTTCGGCCATGTCAAGGGCCCCTGCCTCGATCCCCTAGTTGGCCTGCCTCGGGTCCTTGTTGGCGTCCATCGGGAAGATCTGCAACCAATCATGCAACTAATCACGCAAATAGTCATGCCCGACTCTCCAGCGTCACCTCGCGGGAGATTAGCAGGGTTCAAACATTTGGCTCCCTGACAGGTGGACCATCATACCCTCTGTGTTAGGCAAATCTCAACCATCGGTGGGATGTTGTACGCTGCTAGTAAGGGTGCAGAAAAAACCCTAGCCTCTCGACTGCTGGCAGGATTCCAATATCCTATGGTACCAACAAGATGAAAATTACAATCCTTTTGACACTCATTGGCTTTTCTTGTTCAACATTGTCATTAAAAGTTTGGACATACAAGAAGTTAAGATGTCCAAACCCGAGTTCACTTGTGCCAACCATCGTCTGACACCGACATACGAAAAACTTGACCGCGTGCCAATGGATACTGAAGGGAACTAACATTCTCTCTGGTAATTGTTCGTGCTCTCGAGCGTATTGAGTTACTTCGGGGCCATGCCCCAATTATTCTTGACTCCCTTTATCGAAAAAAATATATTCTTGACTTGAGAGCTGCAAATACTCGGGCTGCTCGCCGCCCATTCAAATTTGAATTGGGTTGGCTATAGGCCTACAACATGACGACTTTGTGAATCTAGTCAAGAATGTGTGGCAAAGTTATATGTTGTTGGTATAACACCTGTCTAGAGATAGAATTTTAGGATTCACTCCATGCGCCAATTCCCAAGCGGATGGGCTAGGCACACCAAAAGTCAACCAAATGAGCATATGGCACATATCTTACGCAAACACAAATTCAAGCGGTACCAAAGGTCTAAAGACCATTTCATTCTAGAAGGGCATAGTAACACACAACATTTCCATATGGTTGTGAATGGTTGCCATTGGAAAAAAAATGTATTTCCAATCTCTGGCAGGATGAGGACCAACCCGAGGTCAGGTGAAGGTGAAAATTTATATTGCAAAATATTACAAATCTCTCTTTCGGGCTTCGAGTATCGAACGAATGATATACCCCAAATCTCGGATGTGAGAAAATGACATCGTCACGTCATCACGTCACCTTTCTCGAAATAAGAGATGAGAGCTGATGTGTTCCAAATCGGACCACATGGAGATGTTTAATTTTCTACATGTCGGGCAGCTTGATCTATCGAGGATAAACTTTGGTGTGATCATTTTGTTGATATAGATTAAAGAGGTTAAATGGATCCAACAACACGGGCCAATCTGCCTTCTTAATGTAAGCTTAAAAAATCACTAAAGTGACCACAAATAGGCTCAATGTGGTCGCGGGCAAGGTGGTCTGTCTGCTACAAACGACTTCCATTCACGGAAGGAACATCCACGATGGAGTAATCATCCTTTATGAGACCATCCACGAGATGCACGGAAAACATGAGCGAGGCGATGTTCAAAATTGACTTTGAAAATGCATGTTTCAAAGCCAAATGCTAGTTGTTTCAGCACATCGTAAGAATAAAGGGCTTCTCCGAGAAATGATGTGGTTGGGTCAACATTTATCTCTAGTGGTAGTGTGGCTAGTAGAAAGGGTGCGCAGCAGCACACCGTGCAGTGAAGGTGGAGTTTCGTGTGTTGCGCTTGTGTTTGTGTTGTTATATTTGTTGATCAATCGATGGCTGGTTTTTGGTTTTCTTGTTGGTTACATGCATAAGTAGTTAGATCATGGGTTTTCGCAGTCTTGTATGCGGAGGATGACATAGAAGTCCATGCATGTTAAAACTAACTTTTTGATCACTATTTATTATTTTTGCTTCGTTCGCAAAAAAAAAAGTTATTACTCTTGTTTTGCAAAAAGATGGTTATTACTTTTGCTTGTTGGTTGCACACGTGTTAGATCATAGGCGCGCAAATCAGTCACACCCACGCTTCCACCACCTAAGGTCTTGTGACGCCCCGACTTAATCGTGCACTAATCATACACGCAAATGCACACGATCAAGCCTAAGGACTCACGGGAAGATATCACAACACAACTCTAGACACAAAATAAAATAATACAAGCTTTATATTACAAGCCAGGGGCCTCGAGGGCTCGAATACATAAACTCGAGTCATACAAGCATCAGCGGAAACAAAAGTATCTGAGTACAGACACAAAGTTAAACAAGTTTGCCTTAAGAAGGCTAGCACAACAGCGACACTGATCGAAAAGGCGAAGGCCTCCTGCCTAGGGCCTCCGAACTACTCCTGGTCGGCGGACTCAACGTAGTAGTAGTTGTCTCCGGGGATCTCCTGCTCCTGGACTCCGGTATCTGAATGCAGCAATCGGGTATGGGGAAAATAGATAGCAAAGCAACCGTGAGTACTCATCCAAAGTACTCGCAAGACTGACATCAAAACTATACTAATTATGCATTGGTATCAAAGGAAGGGGCTGTATCTGTGGACTATACTGCATAATGCCAGAATAGAGGGGGAGAAGCCTAGTCTATCGAAGACTAGCATCTTGAAGCAATCTTGCAGCATTAGAAGAGAGTAGAACACAATAACATATAATAGTGGTTATATAGTAGCAGCGCCCTGAGATACTTTCTCGACTCCCTGCGAGAAAGTGATCCCGAGAGCAGTAGTAGCAATTTATCATGTAACAATATCCATTTGTAGTTGTAGCAGATAAGGATACAACTTCGAGCGTCCTGTTACCGTGGACACGGCTATTCAAATAGATTACTTCCCTGCAGGGGTGCACTACTGTTACCCAACACGCTCGATTAACTCTGGCCGGACACACTTTTCCGGGTCATGCCCGGCCTCGGCTGATCGACACACCGCAGCCCTACCTAGAGCTCAACAGAGAGGTCCCCGCCGGTCTACATCCTAAGTGCTCAGGGGTCTTGGGCCATCGCTCTGTGCACTCCGAGTCGTTGTGTGCAGGGTGGGTCCAGGCACCACCTCTGTCCTGGATGGCGCCGGCCCGACCCGGCCACAATGCTGAACTGGACGTCTGACAAAGCTTTCGGCTGATACATACGGCGTAGAGGGCCCCATTAAACCATTATCCCACGTGGTGGTAGTGCGTATAGGTCAGTGGCCAACTCAGATCAAATACCCAAATCCGTTAGGCGTATTTAGTAACTCGCGAAGACGAACAGGATTCTGTTGCTCCGACTTGGTAACACATGGCTCGCGGGTGCTCTTGGAGCCGACCCGTCTTTAATGTTGTTCTCTCGCGGGCACTCTTGGAGCCGACCTGACTTTAACAGCTTAAAGTTTTGCAGTAATGTAATCTTTCCGTGATCATCACCCAGAGTGATCACGGCCCGATAACAAGCATGGCAAACGGACAAGAGTGAAGGGCCAGCTGATGAAACATAGCATACCTAACTAAGCATTATAGGATAGCAGGTGATGTATCAATAGCAGGCGACAAAAACAGGTTATGCATCAGAATAGGAGCTATTGGAGCAACAACAGAAGCAATACTAATGCAAGCAATAGAGAGAAAGAGTAGGCGATATCTGGATGATCAAGGGGGTTTTGCTTGCCTGGTTGCTCTGCGGCAAAGGCGGCGTCGGTCTCGGAGGCTATCGGAAAGAAGGGGGGAGAAGAAACAGTAAATCCACGTCAAAACTGCAACAGCGAGGCATGACATGCCTAAGTGATATGCCGATGTGTTATATTGCCTAACTAAGTGTTTTAGTTAATTTAGGAATTTATTTGGATTTATTTTACGAAGGCCATGCACTATTCATTTATTGGATACGGGCAAAATGTTCCATGTTCAGTATGTTAGAGGGGTGTGGTAGGTATGTGGATGGCATATTCGGATTCTACACATTTTTCTGATCATTTTACATATATAAATTATTTTCATCCGAGTTACGGTTTAAAAGATATGATTTTTCAAAGTTTTAATCATTTTCTGGAATTTCTGAAATTATTTAATTTAGAATTATCCGAAACAGTGTAGGCTGACGTCAGCATTGCGTCACGATGACGTCATCAGTCAACAGTCCGGTTGACCAGAGTCAAACCTGACAGATGGGGCCCATCTGTCATAGAGTCGGTGGCTAATTAGGATTAATTAAACTAATTACAGATTAATTAGGGTGGTGGGGCCTACTGTCAGTGTCTAATTAGTGTTTTAATTAATTAATTAATTAATTAACCGATTTTCTAATTATTAAAAATCGTTTAAATGGTGGGGGCCACCTGTCAGTGGCTGTAGCGCCACGTCAGCGGCGCTGACCAGGTCAACTGGGCCCGCGGGTCCCAGCAGTCAGCGGCACCGAGGCGGGACCCAGTCGGCCACGTCGGCGACGGCCACCAGAGCTCTCCGGCGTGCTCCCCGCGACGGCAGAACTCCGGCGAGCCCGGGTTTCGCGTACGGTGCATCAAATCGGGCGTTCTTGGGCTCTATCGAACGTGCACATCACGGCGCATCTGGTGGTGGCGGTGGCGGGCCGTGGGGTGGCCGGAATCGGGCGGTGCGATGACGGCGGCGGCGGCGGTTTCGGGAGCTCTACGGGAACGGCGATACGGGCGCGCTCGAGCCAAATGGCTAGGCCAGAGGGCATCTACGCGCGCGGGTGAGCACGATAAACAGCGCCACATGACCATTTGGTCATCGGAGGCTCGCCGGCGACGAGATCTGCGGCGGAGCGCTCGGGCGTGTCGGGGAATCGGAGCTAGGGGCTGAATCCGACGGCGAGAGGAGAGGGAGAGGTAGAGAGGCTCATGGGGAGCCGGTAAAGGAAGGCAGCGGGCTCG
Source organism: Elymus sibiricus (assembly GCA_039707655.1). NCBI lineage: Eukaryota > Viridiplantae > Streptophyta > Magnoliopsida > Poales > Poaceae > Elymus > Elymus sibiricus. The sequence goes on along the minus strand of CM077666.1, from coordinate 126,135,833 downwards.
GGGGAGGCTCGACGGCGACGTATTTGACGGCGAGGCGGCAGCGACCGTAGGAGGAAGACGAGCTCGAGGAGGTCGCGGTGGTGGCGCAGCGCTCGTTCCAGTGGGCAGAGAGGAAGCAGACGAGGCAGGCGGAGCGATCGAGCTCGGTCTTAGGCGCTGGGGACGGCGGTAGCCTCGGCAGTGAGCTCGGCCATGGCGGCGGCGACGGCGTCTGCGCGAGGAGGAAGAAAGCGGCGAGGGAGGGGAGGAAAAGATCTCGGGGGCCAGCTAGGGTTTCTGGGGTGGCGTTCTTATCCCCCTCGCCCTCTGTAGCGACGCGGGAGCGACGAGGCGCGGCGGGAACGGCGACGACCGGCGTCGGGGTCGGGTGCGTGCGACCGTGCGCGGGAGGAGGACGAAAGGTCGAGCTAGTCGGGCCGGGCCGCACTGTAGTTCACTTAGGTCCAGTGGTACAGTAGGCCTTAGGCTTTTCTCTTTTTCTTTTTCTGTTTTCATTTTTAGTTTCTGTTTTATAAAATGTTTAGACACAATTTGAGTTTTGTAAAATAAGTGGCCAGGCCCAATATTTGCAGTGCAATTTTAGTTACTACTAGAAATTGTTTTGGAGTTAAAAGAATTTCATTTGATTTTTTTTAAATAAAAAGGCATTAACTATTGCTGTATTGGATCTGTTTTAGGACGTTAGGGTAATTTAACTAATTCAATAAATGTTGATTATATTTTTATGATTGCCTCTGAATTATTTTCAATATTATGAACATTTTAGTTTTCAAATTTGAACAACTTTTATTTCACTTAATATTTGAATTTCAATTGAATTTGGAATTTGAAATGAGATATGATGCAATGATGATCAAGCACTGTTTAACATGCTGACTTGGCATTATCAAAATGTGATTACTGTAGCTATTACAGGGGGGATGTTACAGGTCTCCTCCACGCTGCTTCCTCGCCCCCTTCCTCTCCCCAATCCTGCGGCCTCGCCGACGGCAAGAAGAGAGGGGAACCGTCTGTTTTCTTCTTCTTTTCCGTAGGTTTTGTTTCCCCGATGGTATCGACAGGGTGGAGGCGGCTATGGCATGTTGGAATAAGGTTTGTCCAACCTATCCCTACCTCGACGACATCCGATCGGGCACCGACGAAAGGACTGCGAGAGTTTGTGTCGCCAGATCTGTTGGCTCTCTTCGAATCTTGGCAGTTTATGTGTCTATCAAGGGCAATCGGCTGGCTATTGGTGCCGCGACTTTCACATCTTAATCTGTGTTGTTCTGTGGCATGGTCCAGTTTTGGCAACTCTTTGGACCCATGGCGATGGATTGCAAGCCCGTATCGTGTGGGATATTTCTCCAACCGATGCTTCTTTAGCGACCTCTAGATCCCATCTCAACCGACGACTAACTATTGCGGTCTTTAAAGGCTAGTACAACAAGAGCATTTGCAGGCGTCTCTTTCTTTTACCGTTGGTTTGGTGCATTTTTCAATCTCCAGCGGACGGTGTACAAGTATAGGAAGAAGAAGGCTAGTATGATTTTCAATGTAATTCTTTTTTACTAGTCGTTCTACGACCAGTTGTGTTTTCATTGTGATGGCTTTTGGTTTTTCTTGATAATTATCAGAACTAAGATGCCCTTTGGGTGTCTTTTTTCTACACTGTCGACCTACGGCACCATCATGCATCGACACTCCAATGAAAAGATCCATTAGTCCAAAGGTGTTATCCTTGTCACTTATCCGTCATGCTCATAGTTACTTAATTAGGAATGGTCTTTATTATACCCCCAATTTATTAAAGTATTGTTGCCAGGGTTTTCATACGCATCATAATCATTCCATATCATCATTTATTGAAATGTGAAAATAGAGGAGAATTTCGTACCTCAAAAAAAGTGCTGCAAATGAATCAAGAAGATCAATGCACTAGTAGTTGTCCTTCAAAAGTCCTGAAATATTTATCATAGCTTCTTCTTTGAGAATTCTTCTTTGGGAGTTTCAACAAGTTTGGATGAACAAAACTTCACATATATATAAATTATTTGCCCTTTAATAATTTAATTAAATGGCAGATCAATTTCTTGTAAGTTTTAGGGATTTATAATGGTTTGAATCTCTTGAAAATTTGAATTTGGTATTCCAGTAATATTATGAATCTGCTGCAAAAATTCGATCATACTTGTAGCTAAAACCTCTATTTAAATGGAAATTGAGTTTGGATTCACATAAGGGAAAACATTAACTAATCAAACTTCACAATTTTTTGTTTGAATCTTGAAGAAACATAGAAGCCTCACAAAACTACACAAATTTGAAATAAGTTTGCATCATAAAAAAAAAACAAAAAGAAGCCTTGCAAAAAGAGGACATCGCTGGTGGACATAGAGATCATTGTGAGAGTCAGGCATCCTGAAGTATACGTGTCAAATCCAGAGATCATATGATGCAACTGCCTCAAGAATGATGTTTGGATCATGACAATGCCCTGTGTACTGACCTAGCCATGCCATAGGACAATTCTTTCATGTCCAATGCATACAGTCAATGGATCCAAGCATCCTTGACCAACCACTCACTTCATTTTATGTCATGAGTCTCTCGTTGTCTTCATTAGTGGGAGCCCGCAAGTGCTCCAGTCCAGATATCCCAGCTTCGCAGAATCGTCTTGATGGCCTCCAACTACACATGGTTTAGTTGTAGCTTTTTTAAAGTAAGAGCGTCGAGTCCACAGGGAGCACAAGAATTAGGTGTTGCCTCTTGTAGTGAATTATGAATTGGTGCCTGCAAGTCTCCAAACAAAGTGAGGGCAGAGATAAATGATTGTTTTTGGTGAAGTGTGAACTGAAAGTAAATAACATAAAAAGTAATAAGAACAACAGCACGAGTAACAAGTGGAACTAGCAGAGGAGTAAGGCGTTCTCAGGGAGTCCGAAATTCCCTGCGAACAGGTCAAGAGAACGGATGACGGGCCAATGAGGCATGTGCTCGTGTTAGAGAGCAAGTGATAATAAGCACCTCACTGCCGGCGTGGAGAGGCATGTAACGTCTGAGATCTGAAAACTCTCTCCTTCAACCTCTGAATGCTTCTGTCTATATCCTAGACCCTAAATTCTTTCCCGAATCCCCTTACCCATGTACCTTGGTGATTGAGACCTTAACAGGTACGTACAAGGCTGGAGGCAAATACCATGAACCGCTCGTTAGCTAAAGTCTTTGTCGGGTTAGTCGTTGGGTGTTTATTTTGATTTGTTGTTGAAGTTATTGAACTTTGTTTTTTCTCCTTCCATAATGATCATTCTCCTTCTAACGCTGCTAGAGCTGTCAATAGTTGCATAAACTGCACCTCTACATAAATCGAAATGATCCAAATGCAGCAAGCAACAATAAACGATGGAAACGGGAAGACATAACACGAGCCAAGATGTGTAAATAATGGAAGAAGACTAATGGGACATAAAGACATAAGAAAAGAACCCTCAACTACGCTTGACACATCATCGTCGCTAACATGGCAAGCTATAGAAATAGCTGATCATGTTCCCTGTATATCGTTGCACATTGTAACCTCCTATCCTTAGTCTTTAGCCACGAGCTAGTATATATGTACAAGCCATATAATCAATACAGTGTATGTTTGACCTCTGAAACGGACACGACCCCCGCGTCGCTCCCGCGGGCGGCTCGGGGGCAAACCCTAGCCGCCGCCAGTAGCCGCAACCACCACCCCTCCCTCCCCTCGCGCGCCGCCGCCGGCAGTGGTCGCCGGGCAAAGCCCGGGCGGCTGGGCGGCGGCGGGCCCCCTCTTTCCTCCTTCCGTCCGGAGGTGCTGGCGGCCCGGGAGGGGCACTGCCGGCTGCTGGTGGTGCCCGGATGCCGCTTGTTGGAGCAGGGAGGCTCTGGCCGCGGTTGGATGCGGGATGCAAGACCCGATCTGGTCTCTGCAGGCCCGTCGTCGGGGAGGCTAGCTGGTGGCCCTGCACAGCGGTGGCGTGCACGCTGTGTGGGGGGGGGGGGGGTGCGCGGTCCAATGGAAGTACGGGTCGACCTTGGCCTGGTGCGTGGGAGTGGTTGCACCGGGTGAAAGCCTGGCCGGTGCTGGCCGGCCGGCGGCGACGACGCCTGTGGGCGTCGCTATCCTCCTTGGAGGCGTCGTCGGGAATCACAACCTCTACTCCCGGATCAAGTCCTTCGGGTGAAAGCCCAGATCCTGCTGCAGGGTCGGGCGGTGGCGTCGTCTTCAACGTCGTTCCCCTCTTTAGGGCGCCGTCTTGAGGACTTTGATCCCTTTGGTGCTTCCTACGACTGGACGTGCACGGGGGCTTCTGTGGCAACGATGACGGCGGTGAGCAATGTCGGAGGCGTGGCTTTGGTTGTGTTAGTCGGCTCTTCTTCTCCGGCGTGTCCGTGGGAGTGCCTCGACTGTCTGTTGCTGTGAAGTCGAAGCCGCGGTGGAGGGCCGGTGGTATACGATGACATGTGACAGGTGGTTCGTTCGGTGATCCTCCGTGGCGCCAACCTTGCCTTGTTCTCTTCGTAGTTCACCATTGGAGTCGGAGCTACGCTGTCTAGTGTGGAACGTGGATTGTATGGAGTGTTGTGGTGCAGCTATTAGGGCTGCTGTTTTTCTTTTTCTTTGATCTTCGGATCTTCTGGTCCTAGGACCTTCACCACCTTGTTGTTTTCCATTGCTTTCTGCTATTATCAATGAATGCCAGCGATACTGGATCTTTCAAAAAAAAAATACAGTGTGTGTTGCATCTCATTCCTGTCTCTTACACAAGCTGACGTCCCGAACTCTGATTGAAACGCAGGCCTACGGTAAAAGCCCATCGGCCCATCCTGGACAGGGCTCTTCCCCCCGGCCCACCACGGGAAAAATGGCGGGAAAATTCCAGAAGTTGCTAGCGGGAAAACTCGGGAGTCTCCCCGTTCCCCAATGCGCGCCACACCAGTCAGTCCTATCCTACTCCTAGCTCGAAGCCAGCGCCGACCTTCGAGAGCTCCGACGAAACCCTCGACGGAGATGCGGGCCGACGGCCCGTCGACCCGGTCCCGGTCCCGCCGCGCGGCTGCGAGACCACACGCCGTCGATGATGCCGCTGCAGCCCCCTTCCTCGCCGGCGCCGACTTTCCCCCCTTTTCGGACGACCCCGTCGCCGTCGGTTCTCCTCGCCACCCTCCGCATACCCACTGTTTTCATTCTCCGCCACCGCTGTTGTTGAAGGTCTGCGTGTTTTGATCTCGCAGGCTGCCACCGCCTGCATGAGGAAGCGGAAGCGGGAGTCTCGCAAGCGACATGTCTTCCCTCTAATCTCCACTGTAGCAATCCCCACCGATTTTACTTCCCTGTTCGACCCCTCTGAATGAATTGCATCGCATGCCATGTTGCCTCACTGTCTTGCTTGATTGTTTCTTATTCGTCTAAATGACTGAACCTGCCGCATCAATGTGACGATGTTGTGCTCACCGTCTTTGGCGCAGGATCAGGGAACGCAGATCGCTGTGTACTATGGGTGCAGGCACGATCACGGAATAATAATTCCTTGCGTGAGCGGTGCAGATCTGGATGGATGCAAACACGTAATCGGCGAGCTCCCGCCGCAGCCGCAGTTGATGTCTTTTGTGGATCTGCAGCTCTGGGTCTTTAAGCTGTTCCGTCTCCATCCAGAAACGCAGGATCTCTACATCATGGGGTTCCTCAAGCAATATACCCTTGACTTGTTTGATTACATGGAGAACGCTCCAGAGTGGTATTTGGACTATGCTGAGTGGGAGAACAAATATATTATGACTGACAAATGCTGGCGTTCCTTTGCCAAAAAGATAAAGAGCAGAGGAAATGTGGTCCAGAAATTCATGTTATACGTGAGTTCCTCTGAAACCAAGCACTACGATGTTCTGCTCAAAGCAGCAAATGACGGTTACTCTCAACTGCCACCGATTGTGTTGGCTGGGGAAGAATCCTTGTCAAGATATAACCGCATCGAGAGGCAATTCGGTACCTTTTATGATTCATACAATGATGCCCCAAGGTTCCTTTGTCGACGAGAGCCTGGTGCTTTTGTAGACATCGAGGGTACAGAGGTTCCAGGCTGTAAGGATTTCCGATCGCCCTTCGAAGTTAAAGAATTCCGAGTGCTGCACCGCATATTTTGGGCGTTTGATCAATGCATACATTCCTTCAAGTATTGTCGCCCTGTGCTCTGCATTAAAGGCGTGCCACTTAGTGGGAAATATCAAGGGGTTCTGTTGACTGCTGTAGCAATAGATGCTAATGAGAGCTCTCTTCCAGTGGCATATGCTGTTGTTGAGTGTGAGACCAAGCAGAGCTGGTTGTGGTTTCTGAGGAATGTTAAGCGAGGAGTCGTGAAGGAGCGATCTGGTGTCTGCATTATACATGACTACAAAAGGGACTTGACCAGTGCTATAGATGACATTAAGAACAACCAGCAAGAACCTCACCCATGGAGAGATGTTCAAAACAGGTGGTGCATGGAACACATAGCTGAAAACTTCTTGGCGTGTTTTGGCGATGAGGAGTTGATGATGATGTTTAAGCGGCTTTGTCAGCAGAAGCGAGAAAGTAAGTTTGTTGACATCTGGAAGGAGCTAGACAAGTTGACACTGAAATATATGGCAGAGAAAGAAGGCCAAGCTAATCCGGAACCACAGCAGGAGTCGGTTGAGCATGGTGGGACAGAGCTTGAGATACACAGCTCACACAGCCAACGTGATTCAGTGGAGGATGAGGGGGAAGGAGGCGACACTGATGACAGCAACAAGAAGATAATGAAGTTTTCTGACTGGATCCGTTGGAAACCAATGGAGAAGTGGTCACTTCTCCATGACACAAATGGAGCTAGATATGGCATCATGGACAGTAATGTAGCTGATGTATATAACCATGTCTTGAAGGTGATAAAGTGTTTTCCACTCACAGGGATAGCGAAGCTGACATTCCATTGCACGGCACAGTACTTTAAAAAGACAAGTGCTGCCGATGATCCACCAATGAAATACCCTGTTCGTGTCCAGGATGACTTGAATTCCGAACTGCAAAAGTCTAAGATGTATGATGTGATCTGCATGAACGCCGAGGATACAAATGTTTATATTGGGGACTTTAAGGTTCAGTGGGGGCAGAAGAGTGTGATTGTACGCCTGAACACGTCGTGCACCCGTGGCAGTATGAGTAAGTCCAAAAGGTTAATAATGATAAAAAGTGTCCAATGCTCATGCAACAAGCCAAAACTGCTTCACAAGCCCTGTTCTCATGTTATTGCGGTCTGCCGATTTATTGGAGTTCCTGCTGCTACTTACATTTCCCCATACTACAGCCTATCTTATCTAGCCAAAACCTTGAGTGGAGAAGTCGATGCATATGAGAACACAGGAGGCGACATAATTATCACGCCATCGTTGCCAACAACTTGGATCCCTGACAAAAAACTGGAGTGCTACCTTCCTCTCTCTCTAACAGCAGGCCGAACAGAAACTGCCATGGGTGAGTATGAGTGGCAGTGCGTCAACAAAGCTCAATCAAAGGCACACTTCAGGGGATTTCTCTTCTATTAATATTTTCCTAGTTATTCATATTTCGTATCCTAAATATGCAGTAGGTACTGAGTTCAAGTTATCCTATTTCAGCCAACATTTCTGTACTTCCATGCTCTCCTGGAAACTTCATGCAATATATGGTTGGTAGGTGTGTGGGTGATTGCGAATTGGTCCATTTGATGTGCTTTAAGATCAGACCCTCTCCTCCAACATTGAACCCTTAGTTCTTTACCCGTTTGGTTACCCTTAAACCGTCATTTTTGCTCTAGACACTGATATGCATCTATGCCAAATCATCACTCCAAAAGACATCACTTCTACTTGACTGACGTGTTTCAGTGGAATAGTAATTGTACTACTCACCCAGTCTAAAATCTCCAATTTTCATGGTTAACAAAGGGATTCAGTTTATGCCGCTTGTTCATAAGATAAGGTGTTTTGCTTCCAGTTCAATAAACGGTGTTGTAATGGGCATGACTAATGATGATTCTTGAGATCACCCCCTGCCTAACTTTGAAAAATCTCAAGAAATAAAAATATATATTAAAACTTATATATCTTTCAAGCGAAGACACAAAATCAGGATCATATGGACCATCAATCTCTTGCAACGAGACTCAAAACAGGACCGCGTTTGAACACATAAGAAACGAGACAAACCAAGGAAATAAATCGGAAGTGCTCATAAACATTGTGTTTGCTTCCAGAGCCTCCAGCAACCTAGCATAACCAGAAAATTGAACCCCTCCTGATTGGTTAGTGTACATGAGCAAGGGCAGATCCCCCACCAAATCTCAATCGGGATAGGTGCAGCGACAGGGAGGTTGAAAGATTTAAAGCAGGCCTATGGCGATGTCCAACACCCAGGGCTGAAGATGCAGGCCGTCCGCCACAGAACGCCTGCTAAAAACACACACAATACCTTTTTGTCGGATCAATAGCTGCTCATCGAAGCTTGGTCAGCTTCATATGCTTTTCTTGCTTCCCTCACGTAATGGACCAAGAGTCTTAACATCCTATTCCTAAGGCGACGGGCCCACATCATTTCCTCGAAGACAATCTTGCAAGCCACCTTAAGTAGTTTACCTTCGTATCGAGGTCCATCCTCCATCAACTTCGAATACTCCTCTGCTGAGAAAACCTGCAAGATAATAACACTTTTGACCCATTAATTGAATAACAAGTTTCTTAAAAAATGCACAGAAACAAGCCAAGAATAATTTTGCAAAATATTAGTATAATTTACCTCGAGAGGAATGCCAGGAAGTTCCTCTACAGGGTAACATATTATCTTGAGAGCAGTCGCTAGTTTTAGTAAACACCAATTCTGAGAGTCAATGTTTGAAATCTTCTTTAGGTGCTCACCAGCAGCCCGCAAGGACTTGGCATGTTTGTTCACAGAATGATCACAGCAATACACAACACCTGCCGTCTCAATAATATGCTCGTTAACCTGGAAATTAGGGATCAATTTCTATATCACCAAAAGGAGAAAACCTCAAAAGAAAATATTGGAAAAATATTGCATCACTTTTGTCACTGAAAGTTAAGGGCTCTAAGTGTAACAATACATGACAGGGAGTAATAAAGCAGAAAGCGATGGGCACGGCAGGAGGGAAGTGATGAACTAACCATCTCTGGTTCGACTTTTAAGTCAAAACTTTCAAGGACGAGTTTCATTCCTTTACTCATACGGAGGCGATCATCCTTAGTTAGCTCCAATTTTTCTGAAGGCACCAAATACTGGATGCTGTTCTTCAGGCCCCACATCAACTCCATGACAGCATCACCATACAGGCAGGATATTTCCTGAAGAAGTCCGCAGTAAAATTGGTACCCGAATTGTTCAGAATATAAGCACAACGGAGTAAAGACTGACCAACTTGTCTTCAATGATATGTTTATATTCAGGCTTTCCAACAGCTAGTTTCTGCCCAGGAACGATATACTTCCGGATCATCATAGCAAGATCTTCATCAACACCAGTAACAGGGTCAATGGCGCTGCTCGTGTTCTCAATATGTTTAAATTCTTTCAGCCAAACAACCTGATACACAAATAAACAAGGAAAATCATGTTGAGGAAATAAAGGCTGTGGTAAACAAGTTCCTTGAGTATTACAGTGTAACTCAGTATAAGTTAATGTATATAAGATAACACAATGCATTCTGAAAAAAAGAGAATAGTGCTGTTCTTCAGCAGTAGTACCCATCACCATGCCAGGACTCGATTATCCCAATATGAATGGTGAGCTTTTAGGAACAAGTGTCAATCAATATTTAGATGTATCTTCACACCCAATGCGACCTTTTAGACAAATGATTTTGGGACAGCATAAGTATAACTAGATGATAGCCCTCGCGTTGCTGCCGCAATTGGTTGCAATATACTCCCTCCGTCCCACAATATTCTATAAATTTAGTTATACAGAACATGAATGTTTGGATTAGTAATATGAGAATAAATACTTAAAATACATATAATTTGTTGTATTCGAATATTGCACAGTTATATTGAATATAATCAGTATCTTCACGTGCATGATTGCATGTTGGGATGGACATTACCCATGCATGGTTGAATGTCGATGTGGCATGCTTACATGTTGAGAGAAATAGGTTAGTGTGGATCAACTATCAAGTTATATATTGGATGCATTGTTGACTGCTGAGGTGACATACTTGCATGTTGATAGAAATTGTAAGTGCATCAAGTGCCCCCTTAGTGGTTTTGGAGTATTGAAGACAAATAGGTTAAGGGACTAATGTGTTTGTGAGTATACACATGAGAAAATAGTCCCTAATGACTTGGTTTAACCACGGAAGGTGACCCCTAAAAATGTATTTCTTCAAGTGAAGAATTTGGTGCGGCCTGTGAAGAAATTGATGTGAAGACTTTGTTTTCGTAGTTTCTTTTATTCTTATTTGAGTCATAGAAAAAACCGTACTGCTAAAGGGGGTCTAGGTGAAACATTTATCATACTTCAAAGCGATGCTCAAACATATACAAACACTAGTAGAAAACAAGCCTTTCGTCCGGAGCATTAGTCCCGGTCGGGTTTTGGACCGGGACTAATGTGACCACTAGTCCCGGTTCGAACGGCTAGGCTTTAGTCCCGGTTCATATGTGACCTCTAGTCCCGGTTGGTGTTACCAACCGGGACTAAAGGGGTGGTGGCAGGCTGGCGTCAGGCTGGGGCCCCTGCGAGACCCTTTAGTCCCGGTTGGTATCACCAACCGGGACTAGAGATGGACCTTTAGTCCCGGTTGGTATCACCAACCGGGACTAAAGATATCACTATATATAGTGCTTCGTCCAGCCCGAGCCCAAGCTCTCCTTTCTCTGTTTTCTCCTTTCTCTCCTCTGTTCTCTTCCCCTTGCTCGAGCTCATCCTCCATTTTTGCCAAGAATTGTCAAGATTTGAGGCACCCCATCTATCCAAGTGTTCACAAAGGTTAGCAACTTTGTCCTTTCATCTCTCATTGCTAGATTAGCTCGTGCAATGCTCTATAAGTATAGTGATTTGTGGGTTTTAGTTTGGGAGTAATTATGTGGGAGTTTATTTGATTTATATGCAATTTGAGCTCAAATTAACTTCTTAGTTTGCATATGTGTAGGTGTGGTTTACTTAGTGCCTTCCCGTCCTCGTCCTAACCACCGTCGACCGCTCGCACCGTCCCGTCGCCGGCACCACCTTGGTGAGCCTCTTGTTCTTATCCTTTTTATAAAAAAAAATCTTATTTGTATGATTTAGATAGTTACTTGTATAATTTTCTTACTTGTATGATTGTTTGTTATACATAGTGCCATGGTTTTGATATCCGTCCCCGTCGGCCCTCGTCCGGTTTATGATTCGGATGTGGTATATTCTCTTTTATAACTATTTGTTGCATTTCGTGTTTATGACAATTATGCCCATCATGTTGACATAGATATTTTTATCTAGGAGGTATGTGAACCGGAAATTGCAACCGACCCTCTTGTCGAGAAGTTAAATTTAGTTGAAAAAGAAAACGAGTATTTGAAAGAAAAATTGAAAATAATTGAAGAAGAGAAGATGAAATTGGAGTTGTATGTTGCCGATGTCGTCGATGATCACAAGATCAAGATGGATGCAATGCGCTTGAAGATTAGAAAGATTAGAAAATATGTCGTTAATAAAGAGGCTTGGTATCATTATGCTGTTGGATCAATTATTACCTTAGTTGCGATTTTGATCGCATTTGTTGTTGCATTGAAATGCTTTAGCTAGATAGTTTTATGTTGTTTTATGAGAATAAGTGTGTATGAACTTGTATTAATTTGGTCTTTTCGGTGTTGTGTAATGAAGATGAGTCGGCAATGGCTGTACAATGACCGACGCTCTCCCCAGTTCATTAATGGCGTGCATAGTTTTCTACGTGCGGCTGAGACAAACAAGCGGAATGGTTTTATGTGTTGTCCATGTGGTGTCTGTAAGAATGATAGGAATTACTCTAGCTCAAAAGTCATTCACGTCCACCTGTTTACGTCCGGTTTCATGTCCGGCTATAACTGTTGGACCAAGCACGGAGAAAGAGGGGTTCTAATGGAAGAGAATGAAGAAGAAGAAGAGGATGATGACAACTATCCTGGGTTCCCTGAATACGATGGTACTACAATGGGGGAAGAGAATGAAGAAGAAGAAGCTGAAGAAGAGGCATCAGATGAGCCTGCTGATGATCTTGGTCGGGCCATTGCTGATGCAAAGAGAAACTGCGAAAGTGAAAAGGAGAAGTTGAAGTTGCAGCGCATGTTAGAGGATCACAAAAAATTGTTGTACCCAAATTGCGAAGATGGCAACACAAAGCTCGGTACCACACTGGAATTGCTACAATGGAAGGCAGAGAATGGTGTATCTGACAAGGGATTTGAAAAGTTGCTGAAAATAATGAAGAAGAAGCTTCCAAAGGACAACGAATTGCCCGACAGTACGTACAAAGCAAAGAAGGTTGTCTGCCCTATATGATTAGAGGTGCAGAAGATACATGCATGCACTAATGACTGCATCCTCTACCGCTGTGAGGAGTACGAGAATTTGAATGCATGCCCGGTATGCGGTGCATTGCGCTATAAGATCAGCCGCGATGACCCTGGTGATGATGTTGAGGGCGAGCGCCCCAGGAAGAGGATTCCTGCCAAGGTGATGTGGTATGCTCCTATAATACCACGGTTGAAACATTTGTTCCAAAACAAAGAGCATGCCAAGTTGTTGCGATGGCACAAAGAAGACCGTAAGAAAGACGGGAAGTTGAGAGTACCCGCTGATGGGTCGCAGTGGAGAAAAATCGAGAGAAAGTGGCCGGAGTTTGCAGGTGACGCAAGGAACTTATGGTTTGGTATAAGTGCAGATGGCATTAATCCTTTTGGGGAGCAGAGCAGCAATCATAGCACCTGGCCTGTGACTCTATGTATCTATAACCTTCCTCCTTGGTTATGCATGAAGCAGAAGTTCATTATGATGCCAGTGCTCATCCAAGGCCCTAAGCAACTCGGTAACGACATTGATGTGTACCTAAGGCCATTAGTTGAAGAACTTTTACAGCTGTGGGACATAAAAGGTGTACGTGTGTGGGATGAGCACAAACGGCAGGAATTTGACCTACGAGCGTTGCTGTTTGTAACCATCAATGATTGGCCTGCTCTTAGTAACCTTTCAGGACAGACAAACAAGGGATACCACGCATGCACGCACTGTTTAGATGAGACCGAAAGTATATATTTGGATAAATGTAAGAAGAATGTGTACCTGGGACATCGTCGATTTCTTCCGATCAAGCATCTCTTAAGAAAGAAAGGCAAGCATTTCAAAGGTGAGGCAGATCACCGGAAGAAGCCTGACCACCGTACTGGTGATCATATACTTGATATGGTCAAGGATTTAAAAGTAATCTTTGGAAAGGGTCCTGGCGGACAATCTGTTCCGAATGACGCTGACGGACACGCACCCATGTGGAAGAAGAAATCTATATTTTGGTACCTACCCTATTGGAAAGTCCTAGAGGTCCGCTCTGCAATCGACGTGATGCACGTGACGAAGAATCTTTGCGTGAACCTGCTAGGCTTCTTGGGCGTGTATGGGAAGACAAAAGATACACCGGAGGCACGGGAGGACCAACAACGTATGCACGAAAAAGACGGCATGCATCCAAAGCAGTATCAAGGTCCTGCCAGCTACGCTCTTAACAAAGAAGAGAAGGAAATCTTCTTTGAATGCCTGCTCAGTATGAAGGTCCCGTCTGGCTTCTCGTCGAATATAAAGGGAATAATAAATATGGCAGAGAAAAAATTCCAAAACCTAAAGTCTCATGACTGCCACGTGATTATGACGCAATTACTTCCGGTTGCATTGAGGGGGCTTCTACCGTAAAATGTTCGATTAGCCATTGTGAAGCTATGTGCATTCCTCAATGCAATTTCCCAGAAGGTAATCGATCCAGAAATCCTACCAAGGTTACAGAATGATATGGTGCAATGTCTTGTCAGTTTCGAGTTGGTGTTCCCACCATCCTTCTTCAATATCATGACGCACGTCCTAGTTCACCTAGTCGAAGAGATTGCCATTCTGGGTCCTGTATTTCTACACAATATGTTCCCCTTTGAGAGGTTCATGGGAGTCTTAAAGAAATATGTTCATAACCGTGCTAGGCCAGAAGGAAGCATCTCCAAGGGCCATGAAACAGAGGAGGTTATTGAGTTTTGTGTTGACTTTATTCCTGACCTTAAGCCGATTGGTGTTCCTGAATCGCGGCATGAGGGGAGACTGAGTGGAAAAGGCACGCTAGGAAAGGATTCAGTAATATGTAGGGACGGGCATTCTTGGGCCCAAGCACACTACACAGTTCTACAAAATTCCACCTTGTTGGCTCTGTATATCGAGGAACACATGGATATTGTACGCTCCAAGAACCCGGGGCAGTCTGACCCCTGGATTAAACGTACACACATGGCGACTTTCGGCGGTTGGTTGCAAACACATCTCATGAATGACGACAGTGTTGGAGATGAGCTGTACTTGTTGGCCAAGTCACCATCTTCGACTATATTGACTTTCAAAGGGTACGAGATTAATGGGAATACATTTTACACGATCGCCCAAGATAAAAAGAGCACCAACCAAAACAGTGGTGTCCGCTTTGATGCAACAAACACCAATAGGGAAAAGGACACATATTATGGTTACATAGAGGAGATATGGGAACTTGACTATGGACGTGAGTTTAAGGTCCCTTTGTTTCGGTGCAAATGGGCAATCTGACAGGAGGCGGGGTAAAGGTAGACCCGCAGTACAGAATGACAACGGTGGATCTCAACAATCTTGGGTACACAGACGAACCATTCGTCCTAGCCAATGATGTGGCGCAGGTTTTCTATGTGAAGGACATGTCTACCAAACCGAGAAAAAGGAAAGATAAGGAAGCGAATACATCATACGGTGAGCCAAAGCGCCACATAGTTCTTTCAGGGAAAAGAAACATCGTGGGAGTGGAGGACAAGACAGACATGTCAGAAGATTATGAAAAGTTTCATGAAATTCCTCCTTTCACAGTGAAGACTGACCCAAGCATCCTGTTAAATGATGAAGATTGTCCATGGTTACGGCGCAAAGGGACACATGCAAAGAAAAAGTTTTATACCCCAAGATCCCACTCTGGGATGTGATCGGCATCACCGTCATCACTTTCTTCTCTAGTGATTAGCCGAGATAGGCCAGTTTGTACACGAAGTGCATCCAGTTTTTGCCGTAACCCTCTCAACTTTTTAGCACATGTTATGTGGGTGAAATGATGATACCATGCCAAGTTTCAACCTTTTCAGAGTTCATTTGTAGTGCTTTTCAATTTCAGGGTCATTTAGCTCAAAAAAATCATTAAATGCATGAAAAATAGCAAATGAAGTTAGAAAGGGTTGAAATTTGAGGATGTGGCTTTGAATGGTGCATATTGAATGCACAAAAATTCTAGAGTTGAAATAAGTTTAAAAAAAATGAAATGCCTTTGTAACAGATGAGTTTTCGTCCGAAACCTTGATACTTCGAAGGAGATGGTCCAGTTTGTACACGAAGTGCATCCAGTTTTTGCCGTAACCCTCTCAACTTTTTAGCACATGCTATGTGGGTGAAATGATGATACCATGCCAAGTTTCAACCTTTTCAGAGTTCATTTGTAGTGCTTTTCAATTTCAGGGTCATTTAACTCAAAAAAATCATTAAATGCATGAAAAATAGCAAATGAAGTTAGAAAGGGTTGAAATTTGAGGATGTGGCTTTGAATGGTGCATATTGAATGCACAAAAAGTCTGGAGTTGAAATAAGTTTAAAAAAATGAAATGCCTTTGTAACAGATGAGTTTTCGTCCGAAACCTTGATATTTCGAAGGAGATGGTCCAGTTTGTACACGAAGTGCATCCGGTTTTTGCCGTAACCCTCTCAACTTTTTAGCACATGTTATGTGGGTGAAATGATGATACCATGCCAAGTTTCAACGTTTTCAGAGTTCATTTGTAGTGCTTTTCAATTTCAGGGTCATTTAGCTCAAAGAAATCATTAAATGCATGAAAAATAGCAAATGAAGTTAGAAAGGGTTGAAATTTGAGGATGTGACTTTGAATGGTGCATACACAAAAAGTCTGGAGTTGAAATAAGTTAAAAAAAATGAAATGCCTTTGTAACAGATGAGTTTTCGTCCGAAACCTTGATACTTTGAAGGAGATGGTCCAGTTTGTACACGAAGTGCATCCGGTTTTTGCCGTAACCCTCTCAACTTTTTAGCACATGCTATGTGGGTGAAATGATGATATCATGCCAAGTTTCAACCTTTTCAGAGTTCATTTGTAGTGCTTTTCAATTTCAGGGTCATTTAGCTCAAAAAATCATTAAATGCATGAAAAATAGCAAATGAAGTTAGAAAGGGTTGAAATTTGAGGATGTGGTTTTGAATGGTGCATATTGAATGCACAAAAAGTCTGGAGTTGAAATAAGTTTAAAAAAATGAAATGCCTTTGTAACAGATGAGTTTTCGTCCGAAACCTTGATACTTCGAAAGAGATGGTCGAGTTTGTACACGAAGTGCATCCGGTTTTGGCCGTAACCCTCTCAACTTTTTAGCACATGCTATGTGGGTGAAATGATGATACCATGCCAAGTTTCAACCTTTTCAGAGTTCATTTGTAATGCTTTTCAATTTCAGGGTCATTTAGCTTAAAAAAATCCTTAAATGCATGAAAAATAACAAATGAAGTAAGTAAGGGTTGAAAATTAAAACTCCTCATGCTGACTAACAGAAACATAATATAATTTGGAAAAAGAATAACAAGAAAATATATAAACTAAAATATTTAAAACAAATGAAGGTATAAAACTAAAAGAGCTAAACAGAATCCGTTTTTGATTAAAACACCTATTTAAAATAACCTAAAAATTACCAAATTGAACATACTGATAAAACACACTAATATTAAACACCAGGTAAAAGAATCACTCAAAAATCTATTTTTAAACTAAAGTTATTCACAAACGAGTGATTCACACAAATTTCAAAGAATTCAAATTTAAACTATTCAAATTTGAAAACTACTGGCACTAACAGAAAGTTTATAATTTTTGTGACCTAAAGCAAAAAGATTCACTCAAAAACTCTAAATATTTGGCTGTAAGTAGAAACAAAAGAAATAAAATAAAGCAAAAACAGAAAAAATGAAAAAAAACCTTTAGTCCCGGTTGGCACAACCAGCCGGGACTAAAGGTCCTCCCCCCGCGCTTAATTTGGGCCCGAAAACAGACCTTTAGTCCCGGCCCGTGGCTGTAACCGGGACTAAAGGTCCTTTAGTCCCGGGGCGTGGATTCAACCGGGACTAATGGTCGATCCTATATAATTGTCACTTAGCGTTTTCCACCGCCCAGGAGACAGATCGAACACCACACGCCGCCAGGCCACTCGTCGACGCCGGAGATCGCCGACGCCGTCCCGCTCGCTCTGGCCCCTCCCCGAGCCCGCAGCCCGCTGCATCTTCCTCGACCACGGGAGCGAGCGAAGAGCCCCACAGCGCCCGCACCATCGTCTTCCTCCTCGCCGGTCGCCGCCACTGCCTCGACCTCGCCCTCGAGCACCGACGCGTCCACGACCTCCCTGAGCCCTCCCCGAGCTCGCGACGACCTCGCTGTGAGCCCCCCTTGTCTTTCCCCGCTCTCCCCTGGCCCGTGCATGGCCTCTAACTACCCCCCCGCACACCCCGAGCTCGGCCGCCGCCATGGACAACCAATGATCGATGAGATTGAAAATGTCCTTGTATTTTTCAAGTCATGTTAATGTTAATTATTAGTGTGAGCAGATGGTTAATTTTGATAACGACATTGTGGATGAGACATGAGATTTTGGGAGTATGTAATTTTTGTGTGTAGATGAATGTTAATTAGATGGATTTATTATGTATTTTTGTGTGTAGATGAATGTTAGATGGATATGTAGATGGATAGATGTTATATTGATGTATGTTAGAATGATGGATAAATAGAAATGTTAGATAGATGGATGTTAAATGGATGAATAGAAATGTTGTTCAAGTGTGGGTTCTCTATAAAAAGAATGGTTGGATCAATGATATAAAATGTTGTTCAAATTTGCTCATCTACTATAGTTGTAAAAGTTTATTAAATATGAGTAGCATAATAAAATGATAATTATTGCATAGGAATTTGTTTTCATAGGAATTTGTTCTCGGCGTCGACGATGCCCGGCCCGCATCCTCGTCGTCGACTCGGCGGCGACAACCTGCTTGAGAGGCGCCATGTCCGGGACTGGGCTCCGCCGGGCTGGCACTGGGAGGTGCTACCTTCTGGGGCGCGCAGCTTGGTGAGGAATCGGGATCCCGTCGTCGACCTGGAGCTTCTTTGGTGGCGGTCGCGTGGGCCACTATCGGTGCGGCGGCAGCCGGCCCTCGAGGAGGTGGTACGTCGCCGTGTCAGGGAGGAGGACGAGCACGTCCGTCGCTACATGGTTGCATTGGACGTCAGGTTCTCCAATACCTGGCAGGTTCTTCAGGGATCTCACCCGAGCTATGATCCTGTGATGGTTCCTTCTCTTTGGGTGTCCACCGCCCGCGCCTCAGGAACCGCGAGTCAACTGGATTATTCGATAATATTCGAGCTGTATTAGTGATAATATTCGAGATGTATTAGGGATAATATTCGAGATGTATTAGTGATAATATTCGAGATGTATTAGTGATAATATTCGATAATATTCGATGATGCATTAACTGGATTATTCGAGATGTATTAGTTTTTGCTTATTGAATGCATTCTAATTTAAATACTAAATTGTTTTATCTTTCTTCTGGATTAGTTAAGCTATGGACTATAGCGGCAGAGACGACCATGATCAAGAGGATATCATGTTCGACATGATACGCTCCCAAAACCCAGAGATTGAACCAGATGACGGCTCACAATATCTGAACGAGTCCGGTGAGGGAATTGAGGAAGAACCAATAGACGAAGGGCACACAAACAATGATGGCGAAGGAAATGTTCTTCAATTAACAAAGTCCGGCGAGGTATATATATATATATAAGGCCTCTGGTGATCATTACATGTATTAATTGATTTGTATATATATATATTAACGAATCTTTCTTCTTTTAGCCCTCCGGATCGAGCAAATCTTCTACAAGGGTAGTACGAGGCCCGGCCAAAAAGTTGCCCGATGGCATAAAGTACAACATCGATGAAATCAAAGAAGATGGCGAACCGATTGCTCCTAAAAAGAATGCGGACGCATTTATACGTCAATGCGGAGTTATTGTTAGGGACCAAATCCCGATCACCGTTCAAGAATGGAATAAGCTAAAGGAAGATCGAGGAGTTAGTTTTGTCGACGAAAGAGCAAAAAATCTGCTTTGGGATACGCTCATGTCACATTTCACCCTATCAGAGGGTTTCACAGATCTCCAACGGGAGAAAGTCAAGAAGTGTGCTCTTAAGAAGATGGCCACACAATTCCAGACTTGGAAGAAAAGATTATGGGCCAACTACGTCAACGCAGAAAAGAAGACTCCAGAATTCACTGGGACTTATTTGTGGAGTTCAAGGAATCAGAAGCAGCTAAGGAACGGTCGAGGAAAAACAAGATAAATGCTGAGAAAAAAAAGTTTCACCATGTTTTGGGGCCAGGTGGCTACAAGACTGGGTTGCCTAAGTGGGATGAATCTGAGGAAAAGATGATTGCTGCAGGGGTCACTCCACAAACAGTGGGTTGGCCCGACAGGTGCAGGACTTGGTTTTATGCGCATGGGGGAAAGTTGGACCGAAAGACAGGGGAGATTATTGAACAGGCAAGTCTTAAAGAAGCCTCGGACGCTTTACTTGAAGCAATAGAAGAGGCTCGAACGGGGGCGTTCCAGCCCGAGAGAGAGAACGACGAGCTTACACGCGCCCTCAAGAATCCTGAACACCCGGGACGAACACGAGGCAAAGGCGTTGTTCTGTGGGTTGAGGGGTTTGTGGAGTGGAACGACACTTACAGAAGCCGTGCGAGAAAGAAGAAGCAGGATGCAGACCAGCTTCAAAAGGTAGAATCAAAGAACGCGGAGTTGGAACGCGCTTTCATGCGGCAGCAGGAGCAGATCGACACAATTAGCCAGCAAAGGGCGTCTCAGCGGCAGGAGCAACCAGATCCAGCATTGGATAGTACCATCCCATCTATGCCGAAAAGCAGCGTGGGTTCCACGGGGTTCCCGACCGATGATGCACTGCTGGCTCGCTACCCCGTGGATGATATCCAAGAGACGACAACTTGTGAGCTACACATGAAAATGAAGAACATATCCATGAAGGTGGTGGACGGCTTTGCTTTACCGAATGCACCTGAAGCAACCATCCACGGCAATCCGATTCCACTTGGCTATGCTCATGTCGGGGTGGATGAAGTTCTATCGGGATATGACTCACTAGAGCTTGACTTTCCTGGAGGTCAAGGGGAGCAGACACTGGGAGAAGCCATACGTGGTCTCATTGTATGGAGAAAGGAATGCATCGTGTTTCCAAACTCGGTGCCAAGGCCACCGACTCCTCCTCCAAGTCCGCCGCGTCAGCCGACTCCAACCCACCTCGAGACGGAGCACAGTGCGAGTCCGCCATATCGATCTCCGCCGCGTCAGCCGAATCCACCCCACCTCGAGACGGAGCCCAGCGCGAGTACGCGATATCGATCTCCGCCGCGTGAGCCGACTCCAAAGCGGAAGAGAGCACCAAAGAAGAAACCCGAGCCTCCTGCCAAAAAGAAGTTAGCTTACGAGATGACTGAGGAGGAAAACAAAGGGGTCGTGGATGCCCAAGTGAAGGCCCATTTTGCACCGAAACCGCCCCCGCCGCCGAAGGAGAAAATACCTGAGAAAGTCATACAACACTTTGTGGATCTTGCTAAACCGGCTGTGGAGAAAAAGCGATCAGACTATGAACGCTCTATTAGCAAGTCATATTATCAACAAAAAAAATCAGCAGTCGAGCCTTACAGGTAGTAATAAAAGCGGGAAAACTGTTCCCCAGCTCGGAGAACAGGCAGTGCAATCGATCCCCCCGCTCAAGGTGAGTACCGATAAGGCGATAACCGATGCTGATAGAGAGATGGCGGCTAGAGAGATGGGTATCACTGTTGAACAACTCCTAGGCATCGAGGAACTCCCCACGATGGATTCGAAGGAACTAGCATGGAAATATGTCCCCGGGAACCCTCTGGTCAGGCCTGACGAGGTGGAGCTTCTACCAACGCAAATGCGCAGATTGCATGACTGGTACCTGAGAGAAATAAAGGCCGGGCGAGAGAGCCTCGTGGTGAAAGTCAAGCCAGAACATTACTTCCATGGAAATGATGTGTGGATTGAATTTCTAAAAATTTTTCAGTTATTCAATCAAGACGCACTCGACAAATCTCTCGTCAGTTGCTATTGTCTGTAAGTGATTTCTTTCTGTAATTTAAGTCTCTAGCTCAGCTCGTTCATTGCCTGTAATTATCCTCACTATATTCTTTTGTGTGGTATTATATATGCAGAATGAAGATTTTTGAATTGAAAAGAGATAGAGTCTATGGCATTGGGTTCATTGACCCAAATACCGTTAATGAAATTGTGTTAAATAACCACAAACAAGACACAGAGAATAGCTTGCTAATGTTTTTGAAGGAACTAAATACCAGACCAGAAATACTTTTTCCTTACAACTTCAGGTGAGTGTTACTGTCTTGTACTACAAATTCTATTTTTGCTTACTCGATGTTAAGTGTAGTTGATGAGTTATGCATGCCCGCTTATACAAGGGATGCCCCTACTCTAACGAGGTCTGGAGCAAGACTGGCTCTATCCACCCCCAGATGATGGACGTGGCCCTTTCCTCCAATTCAGTCAGATGCTGGTGGCGCAAGCTGCTCTTGATCACACCGAAAGAAATTAGGAAGGAGCAGATTATATTTGCTGCATACGTGGCATGGCATCTCTGGAATGAAAGAAATAGGAGGGTGTTCCAAAACAAACTGCTCCTGCCGCATCAAGTGTTCATGCTGGTGATTGATGATGTTAGCCTCCTCAGGGAGGCATTCAAAGAGTAGTCCGTAGTTGTGGCCACTGATCAGCCTTCCGTTTGTTCAGTGGCCTAAGCTCCTCTGTAAACTCTAAAATGTACAGTTTTTCCCTCTCCTATAATGCAATGACAGAGCTCCTGTCGGTTCGGGTCAATAATGACAAAGATTACAAACATCACTCTAAAGGTTTGGGGGAAAATACCAGCCTAATATTCTTTGGCAAGTTTCGTCAAACTCTTGCCTGCAGATCAAAAGAAACAATGCTGCAAATTTACATTACCTTGTCACGACATGAATGTAGAACCACGTGTCCTGTCTATCAACAAGAACAAGCAATCCAAGAGGACTAGTAACCAGTAGTCGATTGCATTTAGCAATGCATGTTAACAGTAGGTGCAATTTCAGGAGCATTGTTTTTCTGAACTATGCTCTCCATTAAAGCTAAGGAGAGGCATGAATAATCATCCATAAAGTACTTTCTTGTTCACTACATCACTGGCTGGAGCTCAATATAATAATATGCAAGAGTAAAAAACATGCAACAAACAAACATGATTGTTCACTTGCCAACACCATAGACTAAGTTGGGCAGCACCCAGAGGCTCTCAAGCTGATTGCTTCTGCCTCCTAGGATGTATGAATTGGAGCGAGTTGTGCTGTAAACTGCCTGACCAAGCTCTACAGCAATCCAAGGTTCATCAGAGTCTTTGGACGCACTCGGAAGGTAAATGCAGTTGCTCTCTCCGCCCCATCTTTCAGGGTTCATGCAAGAAAATGTAGGGCTCATCCTATCAAGGCTGAGAAAGAGGGCCCAGTTTTCCAACTTCTCCATCTTGGTCCACTTAGCTGGTTCGGCTGAAATATCAAAGCGGAAGACTTGAAAGGTACCATTGCTTATCAAGTCATCAACGAGATCAATCATTAGAAGCATGTCACCACAGACCACCAACCATGGATTATAATTCAAGCCAACAACGATGTCCTCTCCCCACACAACATCGACTTCCTGCACGCTGAGCCGAGGTGTCAAGGATATGGTTTTGAGCATCTGGGGAACGTCTATGGCAAACATCTGACCTTTGAACAAAACAATCTGACTAAGGAAGTGTTCAGAAACAAGAGGGTGCTCTGTCCAGGAATTCGTTCCAACCTGCCACTGGAAAATGAATGATTTCGAGAAAAGGAGGAGACATGAGTTCGGTGAACTGAGTGGAGCTATAAGAATGCCACCATAGACCACACAATCACTGTTGGCTTGGAGTTTGGGTGGCTTCACCTTAGTGCCTGTGTAAATATCGACAAGGAGGAGGTGCTCCATACATGAGAAGATAAGATGCCCATATGAGCAGCCCAAATGGCGCATGTAATTTGGAGCATTACGGGGAGCTGAGCGGCGAAGAGATAAGTCTGTCCTCACAGGATCACAAAGACGCCATTTGTAGTTCGATAAAAGATTGTACCATGTGCCGCAATCCCGATTAACCTTACGCAAATCTGCTTTGAGATGGAGAGGTGGGAAGACAAAGGCATATATGGATGATGGGAAGGAAAAGACCACAGCACGCCAAGAGTGACAGGTACCAGTAAAAGCAAGGAAGTCATGGAATGAGTTTAAGAGAGCAATAATTAGGTGAAGCAGGCTGTCCGGTAGGTCTGCCCAAACACGTTGTTCAGATGAGGCTGAGGTAGAGACCAAGCAGTGGCAGATTTTCTTAGATGGCCGCTCTGCGTCTGCGACCACCACTTCTCTGTCATACAAAAAATTCAAGAACGATGTATCAGGATCGAGGAATCAGATATCATAGAAAAAGGTTGGAAATGCGGTACTTAGGCTCTTACTGCAGTACTATCATGTCATTAAACATTAATTTCTTTCCATAGTAAGATGTATATCAAGATGCTCTGTACGACAGAATAAAGATAACATTTAGTGAGCCACAGTCGGTACATTTCCAAATCATGCATTAGGGGGTGATATTTGTATTTTGTAGAGTATTCTCAAAACAAATACAGTAACAAATCAAGTGCCACCAATCTCGCAATACACTCACCTGTTTATACGGACAACATTTGTCGGGGGGATGATCCCCGGGTAGGCAACGGAGTCCGGATCCCCCTTCTTTTCAAAACATCGGGGCAGGACAAGCCCCTCAATCCGGCTGGCCTGCGCGCCGACTCCCCGGCGCGAGCCGGCTTGGCATGGCGGCCCGGCCTGGCCGGCTGGCCCATGCCGGCTGGCCGCTAGAGGGCAAACCCTCACGACAAGACAAGTATGGCGACAGCGCCCACTCCTTTGCGCCGACCCATGCGGGCATGGCTACAGCTCTCCTTGCGCCCCCGCCCGGGGCGGGCGGTGTCCGGGCGGCGCGATCCTGTTGCCAGGCGGTGCCGACCGCCCTATGACGAAGGACAAGACCCGCCACAGTGCCGCGCTACCGACCAAACCCGCATCCGGCGGACCCGGCGGACCCGGCGACCCGGCGGCCCCCACCGCCGGCTCCTGGGCGATGACACCAGGGCCCCGCGCCCGTACGTCTTTACCCATGTAACCCTGGGGGTCGGCCTATAAGACCCCCAGGAAGCCTCCATGCAGAGGGTCTTCGGTTGATCTCGGTTCGTAGTACACACACACACACCTACTCACAGGAGAGGAAGAATGGAGGCCTAGCTCTTTCCTCCTCCTCCGCTCAAACAGCTCCAGGAGCAACCTTGTAGCCCTTGTGCACTCCATACTCCATTCGGCAGGACTAGGGGTGTTACCTCCCCGAAGGGCCCCGAACCTGGGTACGTCTCGTGTCTCACACTTGCGCGTGCCAACCTCGACTCCGGAACCCACCGGCGTCCTCCCGTAGCCACACCTTTTTAGCCATCTCATGGCATCTGCCGTGAGAATACCACGACAGTTGGCGCCCATCTGTCGCGGCGCCGGCCAGAGTCAAGTTCCGGACGAGGCCCTTCACCAGCTCCGGCGAGCACATCGTGCACGGTTTGGTCCGCGCGCCCCGCGCGGCCGACTCGGCCGGCTATGACGCTGTGCCAAGCGCGGACGCCGCCTGCCCCACAGGCTGCCTCGTCGTCCCGTTCGGCGCGCTGCGCGTCTTCGTCGCGCTCGTCCCCGACGTGTTTCCCAGCGAGGTGCGCAGCTTCGCCGACTCGCCTGTCCCCATTGGCTGCGCCGTCTCCGACGACGTCGCGGCTCTCTGCGCCCGCGCGGAGGTGCTGACCATCGGCACTAGCACCGGCTCCCCGCGCGACAAGGAGAAGGCCGCCGCGGCTACCGCTGCCGCGGCTGCGGCCCCGCCACGCCGGGCCGACCCGCTCCGCGAGACGATCCGGAGCCTACAAGCCCCCATCACGCCCGACGCCTACACGGCGGCTGCAGCGGCTCAGCTCAATGAGGACCGTCAGCACCTGCTGGTCGAGGCCAAGACGCTCGCGGCGACGCTGCGCCGGCTAGAGTCCGCCCAGCGGGAGTACGACAGCGTCCATGGTTTCACGCCGGCCGCCGCTGAGCCCAGCCGGGTCGCGGAAGTGCGGATCCGTGGAGGCGCAATCGGCCGTGCACTAGGTGCAGGCCGGCCCGTCTACGACACCCCCGTCAAGAACATGCGCGCGGCGCAGGCGGCCATGGCGGATCTCGAGTTCCTGGAAGGCGAGGAGCTGCTGCAGCAACAGCAGCGCATCCGCGACCTCATCACCGCGGCGAACGAGCAGCAGAAGCAGTTCGACCCGGCCCAGCCATCCGCCTCCACCTCGGGAAAAACCGGGAACCCGGAGAGGGCCCTCCGGGACGCGCAGCAGACGTCCTCCCACGCCACTAGCGCGAGCCGCTCTGGCCGGCACCGGTCCGGTCGGAGCCAGCACAATCGTGCCGCAACCGCTGGAGACAACATCGCTGGCGAGACGGCTGGCGACGGCTAGGTTCAGCCGCCAGAGCCCCCCGTGCGACCGGCTCGGCGGCTCGAGCCGGCCCCAGAAGCCCCTGTACCCCGCGGTCCTGCGGCTGACCGGCTCGGTCCCCGCGGTCCCGTGGAGGACCGGCTCGGCCCCCGCGAGCCCTACGACGAAAACGACGCCCGTCACCGCATCGACCGGCTGGCGCACTCCACGGCCCTGGAGGAAGAGAGCTCTGTCGGCCCGGCGTGCTTTGGCCCCCGCATTCGCGAGGAGCCCTTCCCCAAAGGCTTCTCGCTGCCCCGCGACTCGCCCAAGTACAACGGCGCCACCAAGCCAGAGGACTGGCTGACCGACTACAACACGGCTGCCGGCATAGCCAGCGGCAACCGGCGCGTGGCCGTACGATACGTCCCCCTCATGCTGCTCGGCTCGGCCCGGACATGGCTAAACAGCCTGCGAGCCGGCAGCGTGAACTCCTGGCTGGATTTCGAAGACGCATTCATCCGCAACTTCACCAGCACCTACAAGCGACCCGACAAGCCTCGCCAGCTCTCCATGTGCATCCAGAAGCCGGGCGAGCCCCTTCGCGACTTCCTCACGCAGTGGACGGAGCTGCGCAACTCCTGCGAGGGGGTCCACGAGGTCCAGGCCACCCAGTACTTCATCGACGGATGCCAAGACGGCACTCTGGTCAAGCACCGGCTGGTGTGCGACGAGCCAGAGACCCTGGCGGAGCTCATGGCCGTGGCGGACAAGTACGCTACGGCCGACTCCGCGATGAACGTGAAGGTCACGATCGACGCAGACGGCAAGCTCTTCCCGGTCCAGCCGGCGCCTCCCAAGCCGGCTGGCGACAACAGCCAGCGCCGGCAAGACAACAACAGCAACAACAACGGCAAGCGCAGGAACGATCAGCAGGCGCCCCGCTACGACAACCGGCAAATCGCCGCGGTGGAAGGGGAGCAGCCGGCCGAACAAGGCTCCAGCCAGCGCCCGCGCACCGGCAAGGCCGCCTGGCAGCCCAAGCTGTCATTCGAGCAGATGCTCGACGCCCCCTGCAAGAACCACAGCGGCGTGAAGCCATCGACGCACACGCTCCGGCAGTGTAGCTTCACCCAGCGCCTGCTGAACGGCAACCTTCCGCCCCCGC
Organism: Elymus sibiricus; assembly: GCA_039707655.1. Taxonomy (NCBI): domain Eukaryota; kingdom Viridiplantae; phylum Streptophyta; class Magnoliopsida; order Poales; family Poaceae; genus Elymus; species Elymus sibiricus. The sequence continues at coordinate 126,108,649 of CM077666.1, read as the reverse complement.
CACCCGGAGCTGACTCACAGCAGCCACCGCTTCCCCCACCCCCGTCGCCACCCGGCGCCCTCGCCGACAACCCTTTCCCGCGCCCGGACGCGTCCTACGTCGTCTTCACCAGCGAGGGGGATGACAAGCACGCCAAGCGCAAGCACGCGGCCGAGGTGAACGCCGTCGTCCCCCCGGTTCCCCAATACATGCATTGGTCCGACCGGCCGGTGAGCTGGACCCGGGAGGACCACCCGGCCGTCATGCCCACGCTGGGTGGCTACGCCCTTGTGCTCGACCCCACCTTCGTCTCCGTGAAGCGCACCTGCCGTTTTTCGCGGGTGCTGATCGACGGCGGCAGCAGCATCAACATCCTGTACCACGACACCATGACCAAGCTCGGCATCGAGGCGCGACAGCTGGAGCCGACCCGGACGGTGTTCCACGGCATCGTGTCGGGTCTCTCCTGCTCCCCGATCGGCCGGATCCGGCTTGATGTCCTATTCGGCTCCAGCAGCCATTTTCGCCGCGAGCCAATCTGGTTCGAGGTGGTCGACCTGGCCAGCCCCTACCACGCGCTGCTGGGTCGGCCCGCGATGGCCAAATTCATGGCGGTCCCCCACTACGCCTACCTGAAGTTAAAGATGCCGGGTCCCAAGGGCCTCATCACCATCGTCGGCGACTACAAGAAGTCCCTCGAGTGCGCCAAAGTCGGCTCCCCGCTGGCCGAGTCGCTGGTCATCGCCGAGGAGAGGCGTCAGCTCGACCGGATCGTGGCGCTGGCTAGCGCGCAGCCGGCCGTGCCGACTCCGCCCAAGCCGGACGCCGACGAGGCCTCCTTCAAGCCGGCCAAGGACACGAAGAGAGTCCCGCTCAACCCGGCCGACCCCGGCTCCAGCAAGTACGTCGTCGTGGGCACCGGCCTCGACAGCAAATAGGAAGGCGAGCTCGTCGATTTCCTCCGTGAGAATCAGGACATCTTCGCATGGTCCCCCAAAGACATGCCGGGTGTCCCGAGGGAATTCGCCGAGCACAAACTTCACGTCCGCAAGGACGCCAAGCCTGTCTGGCAGCCGATGCGCCGCTTCTCCAAGGAGAAGCGAAGAACCATCGGTGAAGAGATCGCTCGGCTGCTCGCAGCCGGCTTCATCATGGAAGTTTTCCACCCGGAATGGCTGGCCAATCCAGTCCTCGTCCTGAAGAAGAATGGCACCTGGCGCATGTGCATCGACTACACCAGCCTGAACAAGGCCTGCCCCAAAGATCCATTCGCTCTGCCCCGGATCGACCAAGTCATCGACTCCACAGCCGGCTGCGAGCTCCTGTCCTTCCTGGACACCTACTCCGGCTACCACCAGATCAAGCCGGACCCGGCCGACGCCCTCAAGACGTCCTTCATCACGCCCTTTGGGGCGTATTGCTACATCACCATGTCGTTCGGTTTGAAGAATGCCGGCGCCACCTTCCAGCACTGCATGCAGAAATGCCTGCTGCCTCAGATCGGCAGAAATGTGCACGTCTATGTCGACGACATCGTGGTGAAGACCAAGCAGCACCTCACGCTCCTAGCCGACCTCAAGGAGACCTTCGCCAACCTGCGCCGGTTCCAGATCAAGCTCAACCCGGAGAAATGCGTCTTCGGAGTGCCGGCTGGCCAGCTCCTTGGTTTCCTCGTCTCGGAGCGCGGCATTGAGGCCAACCCGGAAAAGATCAAGGCGATAGAGCGCATGCGCAAGCCGGCCCGGCTGCGCGACGTCCAGAAGTTCACCGGCTGCTTGGCCTCTCTCAGCCGGTTCGTCAGCCGGCTGGGAGAGAGGGCCCTGCCCCTGTATCAGCTGATGAAGAAGACGACGGCGTTCGAATGGAGCGACCAGGCGGACGAGGCGTTCCGCGACCTCAAGCGCATGCTGTCCACCGCACCTGTTCTGGCCGCGTCGGCTGAGAAAGAGCCACTCTTGCTGTACATCGCCGCCACCTCCCGGGCGGTCAGCACGGTGCTGGTGGTCGAGCGACCTGAGGAGGGTAAGGCGCAGCCGGTCCAGCGTCCAGTGTACTTCCTGAGCGAGGTGCTCTCCGCCTCCAAGCAGAACTACCCCCACTACCAGAAGATGTGCTACGGCGTGTACCTTGCCGCCAAGAAGCTGAGACAGTACTTCCAGGAGCATAACATTACCGTGGTGAGCACGGCCCCCATCGGCGAGATCATGGGCTGCCGGGATGCCTCTGGCCGGGTGGCCAAGTGGGCCATCGAGCTAGCCGGCCACACGATCCTCTACGAGCCCCGCACCACCATCAAGTCCCAGGCGCTGGCCGACTTCCTTGTCGACTGGACCGAGACCCAGTACCTGCCACCGGCTCCCGAGTAGACTCACTGGTGCATGCACTTCGATGGCTCCAAGATGCACAATGGCTTGGGAGCCGGCATCGTGCTGTCCTCCCCCAAGAACGACCGACTGCGGTACGTGCTCCAGATCCATTTCGCCGCCTCCAACAATGTTGCCGAGTACGAAGCCCTCGTGCACGGCATCCGGCTGGCCAGGGAGATTGGCATCCGGCGCATCCTCTGCTACGGCGACTCGGACCTGGTGGTGCAGCAAGTCTCCGGCGACTGGGACACCAAAGACGCCAACATGGCCAGCTACCGCTTCCTGGTTCAGCAGCTCTCCGGCGGGTTCGACGGCTGCGAGTTCCTCCACGTCCCTCGCGCGGACAACGAGGCGGCCGACGCACTGGCCAAAGTGGGCTCCACCCGGCAAGCCATCCCATCCGGCGTTTCCCTCGAGCACCTGCGGAAGCCGTCCATCAAGCCGTCTCCCGAATCAGAATCCATCTTCGTCCCGGACGTCCCCGACGCACCCCCGCCCGACCCTGGAGTTCCCGGCCCAAGCTCGGGGACTGCCGGCTCCGGCTCGGGGACTGCCGGCTCCAGCTCGGGGACTGCCGTCTCCGGCTCGGGGGCTGACGGCTCCGGCTTGGGGGCTGCCATCCCGGACCCCATCCCGGTGGCCGTCTTCACAGTGGTGACGGCTCCGTCCTGGGCTCGGCCGATCCTCGCATTCTTGGAAGACGGCGACCTCCCCAGCGACGAGACCGAAGCCCGGCAAGTGCAGCGGCGAGCGTCCGCCTACAGCATCATCAACCACGAACTCATCAAGCGCAGCACGACAGGCGTGTTCCAGTGCTGCGTCGAGCAGGACAAAGGGATCGAGATCCTCCTTGACATCCACCAGGGCGAGTGCGGGCACCACGCCGCCTCGAGGTCCCTGGTGGCCAAGGCTTTCCGGCATGGCTTCTACTGGCCCACGGCCCTAAAAGACGCCGAACAGCTGGTCCTCAAATGCGAGGGCTGCCAGCGCTTCAGCAAACGCAGCCACCAGCCGGCCTCAGCCCTCCAAACCATCCCAATCACGTGGCCCTTTGCCGTCTGGGGACTCGACATGGTGAGGCCCTTCAAGACTGCCCGAGGCGGCATGACGCATTTGCTGGTCGCCATCGACAAGTTCACCAAGTGGATCGAGGCGAGGCCGATCAAGAAGCTCGACGGGCCCACGGTCGTCCGGTTCATCAAGGATATCGCGGTTCGCTACGGCGTTCCCCACAGCATCATCACGGACAACGGCACCAACTTTGCCAAGGGCGCGCTGGCCCACTACTGCTCTGCATCCGGCATCCGGCTCGACTTGGCCTCCGTCGCACATCCCCAGTCAAACGGCCAGGTCGAGCGGGCAAACGGCCTCATCCTAGCCGGCATCAAGCCGCGACTCGTCGAGCCGCTCGTGCGTTCACCCGGCAGCTGGCTCGATGAGCTGCCGGCCGTCCTCTGGAGTCTCCGGACGACACCCAACCGCTCAACCGGGTTCACCCCATTCTTCCTTGTCTACGGAGCCGAAGCAATCATCCCCACTGACGTCCAGTTCGACTCACCCCGGATGACCATGTACACAGAAGCCGAGGCAAAGGAGGCACGCGAAGACGGCGTCGACCTGCTCGAGGAGGCGCGCCTCCTGGCCCTCAGCCGGTCAGCCATCTACCAACAAGGCCTGCGCCACTACCACAACAAGAAAAGCAAGCCCCTCGCGTTCCGCGAGGGTGACCTTGTGCTTCGGCTCGTCCAATGGACAGCCGGCCAGCACAAGCTGGCCTCCCCCTGGGAGGGCCCCTTCATCGTCAGCAAGGCTCTCTGCGACCGGAACGCGTACTACCTCATCGACGCGCAGAAGCCGAACAAGCGCAAGAGAGATGCAGCCGACGAGGAGTCCAGCCGGCCCTGGAACGCGGAGCCCTCCGTCCGTTTTACAGTTGAACTCATGCATGTATGTATCACCACCTTTTGGGTTTAATGAAAGTAGCAAGCCCCCCCCCCCCCCCCGTTTTCGTTTCTCCCGCCAAGTCAGCACAACCGGCTCGGGGGCTCGGGGGCTTCCTTTTCCATTTTTTCTAAGCTCTGTGTCTATGCACTTCCCCGCTTTCGATTCTCCCGCCGAGTCGACGCAGCCGGCTCGGGGGCTAGCCGGCTAGACCACGCCTCGCCATTCTTCCTTAGTCCATTCCGTAGCGTACGAACCGCCAAAGCCCTCTCTTCGCCAGCCACAGCCGGCTCCCGGTTGTCCGGCCGGCAAGAGCTAAAGGCCGGAAGCATCGTCACGCGAGAACGGCTAAGGAGGAGGGCCCGGCTCGGCCAATCCGGCCCAACCCGCCCTCTCTCACTTGTTCACCGCACGACCGGCTGAGCGCCAGCCGACTTCGCCGCCTGCCGCCAGCCGGCCCAGTGGGTGTTTTGCTCGCGCTCAACGTCCGAAAAAGCCTAAGTATTGTGCGTCGCCCCCTAAAGGCCGAATCCCCGTCCTAGCCACAGTCCGCCAGCCGGCTGTCCGGCTAGCGGGAAGGAAGCTCGGAGAAAAGACAAACAAGAAAAGGTCCAAGGCCGAACAGCAAACAGCGAAACGACATGCAAATTTATATACAGCAAGGGCCCTCGGCCACAAGTTCGTTACATATAACTACACCCCCATTGGGTGGACCCACTACTAGGAGAAAGCTTATAGGTAGAACCTTAGCAGTAGCGCGGGCTAGAGACAAGGCGCTACTGGTATTTATCAGCAGCGCGTGTCAGGAACCGACGCTACTGCTACACTTATATCAGTAGCGCGGGCTTTCTTTCAGGCGCTGCTGCTAGATGGGCCCCACCATGTCCCTCAGGCCAGGCTATAGTAGCAGCGCCTGCCCACAAATACGCGCTACTACTAAGGAAGTAGCAGTAGCGCTGTCTTCCGTACAGACGCTACTACTGTTTTTACACGGGCCCGGCTCCCATGCACCGCCTAGCAGTAGCGCCTGCTCTAGGACCGCGCTACAGGTATTGTGAGTAGTAGCAGCGCGGGTCCCTTACCCGCGCAACTACTATGCGCACCTTATCCACCCCGTCATTTCCTCTCTCCCTCACTCTCCCCCTCACACTCGCTCTCTCTGCCGCCGCCGTCGCCCGCCGCAGCTGTCGCCACTGAGGTATCTGCATCCCTCCCTCCTCCTCCGGCCGCCTTCCTCCCTCCTCCCACTGCCCTCCTCACTCCTCACTCCTCCCACTGCCCTCCTCCCTCCTCCGCCGGCCGCCCTCTCCTCCCTCCTCCCACTGCCCTCCTCACTCCCCCCTCCTTCACCGGCCGCCCTCTCCTCCCTCCTCCCACTGCCCTCCTCACTCCTCCCTCCTCCCTCCTGCCTCCCTCCTCCCTCCCTTCCTCCCTCCTGCCTCCCTCCCTCCCTCCTCCCTTCCTCCCTCCCCCATCTATGTTTTTTGAATAAAATAGAACATATAAGTTATATGAATAGAATGTAGGTATTTTGAATAGAATAAAATAGAAAATATAGGTAGAATGGAGGTTTTTTTAATAGAATAGATAGGTAGAATTTTCTTGTAGAATGTAGATAGGTACGTAGAATGGTCTTTTGAATAGAATAGAAAACTAGTGAATATATTTTTTGAATATAAAAAAAAATTAGTAATAGAAATGTATTGGAATGCTATTTCATAAATTTTTTGGTATCAAATTTAGTAATAAAAAATTTTAGTAAGAAAATTTAGGTATAGAAATTTTCAGTAATTTTCTTTTTCAATATAGAAATGTATTGGACAATTTAATTATTTTTATGTCATTATCACTTTGTCATCAAAGAATGCTATATGAGATTTGATGATCTAAAATTTTGAGGTGGAATATGCAGGCTTTGTAGTGTCGCGTCTCGCTGTGGAGTGATCGTCGTCGGAGCTACCTTTACTTCCTCTACACCCGAGTCGGTGAGCTAAAAGTCCTCCTCCTCCTTTTCTTCTCCTCGAAGTTGAATAGAGTAGAACTAGGGTATTTAGTTATGTCAATCTCACATTGCCAAATTTAGAGAGAGAGAGAGACCTACTTTCTTGAAGAACTAGGGTATTTAGTTATGCTTCTTGTCCAAATGAAATGTTCGGGTTATAGATGTAGTAGTAGTAGATGAGTAGCTGTGACAATGTGAAGCTAGTTTTTTTAAATGATAATTGATCCGGATAGAATTTCAAGTTTAAACATCTTTGTATGTGTATGGACATCTTTGTATCGCAGGGAAAATCCGAGTGGCCTATGTTTTGCCGGAGTGTTGATTCATTTCCGTTCCGGCAAATTTCAGGCGCTCGATATGTCCTATTTTAGCGAAGGTCATGCCGGATTTTTCCGTGAATTTTAGCATGACTTCTGCTAGCATATATAGGAGATATCGAGTGCCATGGATTTGCCGGAAAGAGAATTAAATGACATTTCGGGTTGACTTTAAGTCTGTCGGGGCTCCATACACGAGGGAGAGTGTCCACCATATATGAGAGAAGAAGAATGCCGACTGTTGTCGTGGGGGTCGTTTCTCCTTCTTCTCCTTGTGCTAGAACTTTGTTATGCACTAGGGGAAGGAGGAGTAGCGACCATCACCGACGGTCGAAAATGTCAGAGAGGGAGTGCCCACCATATACACCACGTGAGATGAGAGTTTTCAAGGAAAGACTCGATAGACCGACAGTCAACCCATGATGAATAATAATGATCTATGTGTTGAGTTCCTGTTAGTTGCCGTCGATTTATAATCTTTGAATTTTGAACACAGGAAATGTCCGACGATGATAAGATCCCGGAGTGCGACTACTGCTGCGATGACCGGGGTTTGTGCGACAGGGAGCCTCACCTGCAAAATGGTAGGTTCTTCACTGTGAAGTTGGAAGAGACCTTCGATGTTTGTACGGTACGCAACGACAAGTATTTCATCGTAATTAATCATGACTTGTGATTCTTTGGTTCAACGTGTAATTTCCGTTTTTTTTTTCAATTCGACTAGTACATCCCGTGCCATGCAAGACCGTTTGTCTTGCAGAAGCTCGGTTTCCAAGACCTTGAGAATATGGAGACGAGGAGGGCTCACCTCAGGGCTAAACACGGTTATGCTTTTCGGGTTAAGCTCTACAATGCGCTTAATCACTCACATTTCGGCTGCTCTAATTGGGAAGGTTTCTGCAAGGCCTATGGATTTGAGGAGAATATGCAAATAACTTTTGATATTCGTCCCGAAGATGAAGATATTGAACATAATATCGACATTTGGGTCGATGTGGATATGCCTCCTGTTTTGCCTAAATGTGAGTTTGTCAAACTAATTTGTTAAGTAATTTATATTTTTTATTTAAAAATATTTGGTGTTCATCGCTACTAAATTTGTTTATTTATAATTATCAGCTTATTTCTTATCTTCAAAAAATACTCGGAAAGCTGTGGACATGACGTACTACAGTTATGGCTCCGAGCTTAATTGTGAGGAGAAAGGATATCTTGTCTCATTTATAGATGATGTTGAGAATTTTAAGACCAATCAGTTTATCAGCCCAAATTATACTGGATACGTGCCACTAGTCCATCAGTTGCTTGATGGTAACCTCATTGCGAAAAACTTGGTATGATTTTGTTAATGATGGTAACTTCGTTGCATACATTCTTCTTAAGTAAACTACATTGCTAACTATATATGTTACTATATTGTTCAACAGAAGCTCCCTAGCGAGGTTGTGCCTCACATGATGCTTACCGAAGGGAGTATGTACATGGTTAGCTTACGACCGTTTCCACCGACGGCTTACCAAAGTGCATACTCTATTTCTTTGAAAGATGGAAGGCTCAATATCAAAGATTGGAGCAAAGTAATGAAGGCACGCACGCAACCGATTGGAGACAACATGCGTGTGCGCAAGCCAGAAGTTGGTGACAGGTGGATCTCCATTCTCCATTTTGGAGATGGACCGGTTTATCTCTTTTATGCTATTTTACCTAGGAGAGAGGAGTAGGTCCTAGGTATTAAGAACAATTAGTTAGTGTTGATGATGAGGAGTTGTTATATGACTATGATGATGATGATGATGAGTTGTTAATATTATTATTATTATTATGATGATGAGTTGTTAATATTATTATTATTATGATGATGATGATGAGTTATTATATCATTGGGTGAAAGAACCGCGGATTAGATTCAAGTGGATGGATCCAAAGTGACCAAGTTGGAAAAATTCTAACTTGGTCACTTTGGATCCATCCACTTGAATCTAATCTGCAGTTCTTTCACCTAATGATATAATAACCCATCATGATCATAATGATATAACAATCTCTAAATTGCTACTGTATGAAAACTTGTATAACGGTGTATAAATACGATATAAAATAAAATAGAAATAGAATACGTAATAGTAGTAGTAGTGTGGGGTCCAGGTGCGTTGCTAGTAACTATCAGTAGCGCGGGTTGTGGAACGCGCTACTGATAACAGACTTAGCAGTAGCGCGGCGAAACGAGCACTACTGCTAAATGTTAGCTGTAGCGCCATAGCAGTAGCGCGGGTGCCCACTAGTAGTGACCTGCTACTACTAGGCCCTATCCCCGCGCTACTACTAGGCCCTATCCCCGCGCTACTACTAGGGTTTTCCCTAGTAGTGACCTGCTACCTAACTAAGTTTGAGTACAGGAAAGATAAAAAGGAAAAGAGGCCTAAGCGGCGCCCGCGTCGGCTCCGGTCGGTGCCGGCTCGGCTGAGGTGGATGCGGCCGCCGGGTCGGGCCCAGAGCACGCCGCCCTTTCGGTCGTGGCGTCGTCGTTCGGGTCGGCCTCGTCGTCGGCGTAGGCCCCCGTCTCGGCCGAGCTGCCGTCCGGGTCGTTGAGCAGCAGGCCGAACTCGTCGGCAGGGAGCTCCTCGCCGTCTTTCGTCCGCTCCAGGACGAACTCATCGTGCAGGGCGAACGAGGCCAGGTAGCTGGCCCGCCCGGCGATCCGCTGTGCCCGCGCCGCCAAGTCATCCTCAGCGTCGGCCCGCTGCGCCGCCAGCCGGTCGAGGTCCAGGCCCGGATACCACGACATGACGAAGCGCAGCGCCATCTTCGCGCCGAGTCGCTCCACGCCGGCTTCCAGCCACCGCGCCAGCCGGGTGACGCTGTTCGGCATCACCGTGCCCGACCAAAGGCTGCCCACCATGCTCACCCCGGCCCTGAACAAGCGGCACATGTGCCCCTCCACGGCTCCAAGACAGGCCTCGCTGGCAAGGACGATCTCCGAGAGGGTCCAGGCGGCGTAAACGTCGATCTCCGCCCCTGCCTCCCGCTGGTCCGCCCGGTAGGCGTGCACGGCCGCGTCCGCAGCCTCCTGCGTCTCTGGGAAGACTCCTGGCAAAGGAAGGAATCGAATCAGCCAGAAGAAAACAAACTTGCCGGCTAGGCCAGCCGGACCAACGAAAAGACAACACTCACGGGCAAAGGCCTCGTCGAGGTGCTGCGCCTCGCCCAGCATCACGTGCTCCCGCACGGCCGACGCGTGGGCCTGGGCCTCGAGATCCTTCTCGAGCTGGGCGACCCTCTTGCTGGCGCTAGCCAGCTCCTCGGCCCCCTTGCCACGCTCCTCCGCCAGCCGGCCCAGCTCTGCCTGGTGGGCATCCTCCGTCTTGGCCTTCTCGGCCACCAGCCGGTCCACCTCGGCTCGGAGCCGGTCGCGGTCGGCGACAGCAAGGTCGCGCTGCAGGCCGGCTTCGGCAAGCCGGCTCCGGAGACCCGGCACCTCGGCTGCGGCGCCTGCACGACAAGATACCCGGTCAAACGCCGGAAGCAAGGACAAGAAGAAGAAGACAAAGCTCTAAGATTCGACCCGGCTGCTCCGCAGTCCGGCCCGAATCTCGGGGGCTACACCCAGTGGGTGCGCTAGCGCGCCCCCACTGGAAGCATGCAAGACGTACCCTTGGCCCAGTGCAGCTCCTCTTCTTTGGCAGCGAGCTGGGCCTTGGCCTCGCGGAACCGCTCCCGAAGCCAGTTGTACGCGCTGGCCCGCAGGTCGTACAGATGCTGCGCACAGACAAAAGATTAGAAGAATGCAAAAGACAAGCTATAAGATTCGACCCGGCTGCTCCGCAACCCGGCCTGAACCTCGGGGGCTACACCCAGTGGGTGCGCTGGCGCGCCCCCACTGATTCAACAGCCAAGACAAGCAGAGAAGAAAACTCACCGCAATTGCCTGTTCCAGCCTCCGCGTCGCCTCCTGCTCTTCCCGGACGAAGGCCTGCAGGCGCTCGCTCCGACCACGAAGCTGCGAGAGCAAGGCATCCGCCGCGTCGTCCTCCCGGGTTCGCGGCCCGACCACAACCTCGCCGGAGCTCGCCCACGGTTACTGCATCGCGGTCCCGGCATCGGATCCACTTCCACCCGGCCGCTCGGAGTTCGTGGCGGCTTGGGGCGGCACGACCACCATGGTACCGGCGTCCTCGGTCGCAGCCTCCGGGGTCGGCGTCGGCTGCGCCTGGCCGGACGGCGCGGAGCCCGTCTCGCGCCCCCTTCCGTCGCCCTCGCCTCCTCCTGCCGGGTCGGCCCGAGGCGGCGTGTCCACGACGATGTTTTCATCGACGTCCGACTTGCCGTCGGCCGGCTCCGTCCGCCCGGCTGGCTCGCCCGCTCCCTCCAGCTGTGGCTCGACGATCATCACCGCCGGCGTCAACCCCCTCTCCATCTCCGGCCAGGCCGGGTCCTCGGCGGTCCCGGCCCGCTTGGCGGAGGCCCTCTCCCACGCCCGGGCTGAGGCCTCCGCCATCTCCTTCTCCACCTCCGCCCGATCCCGCCAGGCGGCGCGCACCGCCGCGTCGGGATCCTGGCCGAACTGGCGGGCCGCGAGGTCCTCCTCTGCGGTCCGGTCTGGCTCGCGGTCGACGGCGCTGCTCCGGGTCTTCCTCCAGACGGCCTCGCCCGCCGCGGCCTCCGCTGCCGCCACCGCCAGGTCAACGGCGGACCTGCGCGCAGCAAGTTCATCACCACAAAGGCTTAAGCAAGAAACAAGCAAGAGATCAGAAAATGACAAGAGACACTTACCCAATAACCTTCGGGACCTCCCGCCTCGGGCCCTCGGACGGGGCGAGCCGGCGCTTCTTCTTGACGATGGCCCTCTCGCGCGCCGGCCCTGCCGCCGCCGGGCGCTTCGCAGCCGGCCTCGTCTCCACCGCCTCCTTCCCATGCGGTCGGCTGTCGGACGCCGCCGCGCGGGCCGGCCCGGTGCCGGCCGCCTTCCGCAGCCGTCTTGGGGGGGTCGACGCTGCCGTCCTCCCCAGCCGAGGGTGCTGCACCGTGGTCACCGGTCAGGCCCTCCTCATCGTCATCCGGCCAGTCGCGAAGAAGATCCGAGGGCGGAGACTTACCCGCATTCTGTGACCTGTCGGCCGCGGCATCGGCCAGGCGCGCTTTGACCGCCCCCTCCTCCGCCTCGGCGCCGGCCACCTCCATGTCCGAGTCGGGCAGGTCAGCCAGCAGAATCTGGGGATTCGGCCCGTCGTGATTCTGCTGGCTGGCGAATAGCTGCGGCCTTCCCGCGGCGTCAGGACACAAGAATAACGTCGAAGCGGCAAAGAATAAAGACCAGGGACTCACCGCTTGCGCCGGGTTCCCCCGGTGATAGGGCTCCTTCCCGAAGCTCCACCCTTTCCTCCTTCAGCCCGGCCTTGGAGATGTAGTTCACCCGCTGGGCGATCCCGGCTGGCGTCAGCTCTTTGGTCGACATCCGGGTCGGGTCGTGCCGGCCGCTCATGTCACAGATCCGGTGCGCCCGGCGCTGCAGCGGCAGCACCCGGCGGGCGATGAAGGCCGCGATGAGGTCGGCCGGCTTCAGCCCCTCGCTATCCGTCATCTCCCCAACCCGGCGGCAGATGTTCAGGAGCTCCTGCGGTGGCTTCTTGGGGCAGTAGCCCCAGTTCGGCTTCTCGAGAGGCGGCGCGTCGACGAAAGGCGGAAGGTTGATGACGTCCACCACCGGGTCGGCGTTCCGGACGTAGAAGAACGTCGTCTGCCATTTTTTGGCCGAGTCCTCAAGCGGGAGCTTGGGAAACGGCCCGTTCGGCCGGCCGGTGACCACCGCTGCTCCGCAATCCAACATGGTGCCGGCCGATGCCCCCTGCTGCTTGAGGAAGAACATCTTTGCCCACAGCTCCACAGTTGGCAGCATGCCGAGATAGCCTTCGCAGAGCGTGGTGAAGCCGGCGACCTGCGGCACGGCGTTGGCGCCGAGGTGATGCGGCTGCAGCCTGAAGAAGTCGAGGAAGCTCCGGAAGAAAAGACTCGCGGGGAGGCCGAACCCGCGCTCGAAATGAGAGTAGAAGACAACATGCTCGCCCGCCCGCGGCTGCAGCACCCTCTCCGAGCCGGGCGCGCGCGCGACCAGCGCCTCCGCCGGCGGCAGCCGCTTCGTACGAAGAAGGTAGCGGATGTTCGTCTCGGTCGTGATAGAGCCCTCCCAAGAGCCTTTCGGCAGCGCCATGGGGAGGGTTTTCTACGGGCGTGGAGATGCGGCAATGGAGAAGAGGAGGAAGAGGGAGCAGCGCGCTGCGGACCTCGCGTCGCGGTGCGCAGCAGCGGGCGTGGGCAAGGCGCGCGGCGGCGGCAGCGCTTCGCTCGGGCACGATGGAGAAGAGGCAGAAGCAGAGGAGAAGCGAGGGGCGGGGGTGTGTGCGGGAGCATTTCCGTCGCACTCTCCCCTTTCCTTTATAACTACGAGAGATCGTGGGGGAGTGGGATCGTTTGCGCCCACGATCCTCGCTCCCCCGCACTGTGCACGCACGTTCCCCACGCGCATTTACTGCACGGGGAAGCGCAACCGCCAAGGGTCACCGCAGTGAATCCCTCGCACGCGGGCCGAGGGCGTGTCGTGGCGGGCCCGGTCCGCAGTCGCGTCTCGTCGCGCGCGTGGGCTGGCAGGCCTCGCCCACCGCGAAGCAACACGTGGCGGTCCGTCAAGCTGCGGCGGGCGCGAATCGTCGTGCGAAGCAAGACTCGGCTTGCGAACGTTTCCGTTTCCCGCCCTGGCCGGGATGCCGCGATCCGGCCTCCGGGAGCCGGCGCCCAGCGGGTGTTCCCGGCGTTCGCTGCCGCGTTGCCGACGCGCGGACGGACGGAGTCGCCCGGCCGAACTCCAGCACTTCATCAACAAACCGGCTCCACAGGGGGGTAAGCTGCGAAGGCCCTCCTGCCTGGACCTGGCGAACCTTCACAGCTTCGGGGACTACTATCGAGGGGATGATCCCCGGGTAGGCAACGGAGTCCGGATCCCCCTTCTTTTCAAAACATCGGGGCAGGACAAGCCCCTCAATCCGGCTGGCCTGCGGGCCGGCTCCCCGGCGTGAGCCGGCTCGGCATGGCGGCCCGGCCTGGCCGGCTGGCCCATGCCGGCTGGCCGCTAGAGGGCAAACCCTCACGACAAGACAAGATGATGGTAGCAACTACACGGACTGGGTCCGTAACTTGAGGATTATCCTCATTGCTGCACAGAAGAATTATGTCCTTGATGCACCGCTAGGTGATGGACCTGCTGCAGGAGCTGCTGCAGACGTTGTGAACGCCTGGCAGGCTCGATCTGATGACTACTCGATAGTTCAGTGCGCCATGCTCTATGGCTTAGAACCGGGACTGCAAAAGCGTTTTGAACGCCACGGAGCATATGAGATGTTCCAAGAGCTGAAATTGATATTTCAAGTTAATGCCCGGGTTGAGAGATATGAAGTCTCCAACAAGTTCTTTAGCTGTAAGATGGAGGAGAACAGTTCTGTCAGTGAACACATACTCAGAATGTCTGGGTACCACAACCACTTGACTCGGCAGGGAATTGATCTTCCGGTTGAGAGTGTTATTGACAGAGTTCTTCAGTCACAGCCACCAAGCTATAAAGGCTTCGTGATGAACTATAATATGCAAGGGATGGAGAAGCCAATTCCCGAGCTCTTCGCGATGCTGAAATCAGCGGAGGTAGAAATCAAGAAGGAGCATCAAGTGTTGATGGTTAACAAAACCACTAGTTTCAAGAAAAAGGGCAAGGGAAAGAAGGGGAACTTCAAGAAGAACGGCATGCAAGTTGCCGCTCCCACGAAGAAACCCAAAGTTGGACCCAGGCCTGAAACAGAGTGCTTCTACTGCAAAGGGACTGGTCACTGGAAGCGGAACTGCCCCAAGTATTTGGCGGATAAGAAGGATGGCAAAGTGAGCAAAAGTATATTTGATATACATGTTATTGATGTGTTCCTCACTAATGCTCGCAGTAGCGCCTGGGTATTTGATATTGGTTCGGTTGCTCATATTTGTAACTCGAAACAGGAGCTACGAAATAAGCGAAGATTGGCTAAGGACGAGGTGACGATGCGCGTCGGGAATGGTTCCAAGGTTGATGTGATCGCCGTCGGCACGCTACCTCTACATCTACCTTCGGGATTAGTTTTAGACCTCAATAATTGTTATTTGGTGCCAGCGTTGAGCATGAACATTATATCTGGATCTTGTTTATTGCGAGACGGTTATTCATTTAAGTCAGAGAATAATTGTTGTTCTATTTATATGAGTAACATCTTTTATGGTCACGCACCTTTTGTGAATGGTCTGTTCTTGTTGAATCTCGATCGTAGTGATACACATATTCATAATATTGATGCCAAAAGATGCAAAGTTGATAATGATAGTGCAACATACTTGTGGCACTGCCGTTTAGGTCATATTGGTGTAAAGCGCATGAAGAAACTCCATGCGGATGGACTTTTGGAATCTCTTGATTATGAATCATTTGATACTGGCGAACCATGCCTCATGGGCAAGATGACTAAAACTCCGTTCTCCAGAACAATGGAGCGAGCTACTGATTTGTTAGACATAATACATACCGATGTATGCGGTCCGATGAATATTGAAGCACGCGGTGGGTATCGTTATTTTCTAACCTTCACAGATGATTTGAGTAGATATGGGTATATCTACTTGATGAAACACAAGTCTGAAACATTTGAAAAGTTCAAAGAATTTCAGAGTGAAGTAGAGAATCATCGTAACAAGAAAATAAAGTTTCTACGATCTGATCGCGGAGGCGAATATTTGAGTTACGAGTTTGGCCTTCATTTAAGAAAATGTGGAATTGTTTCACAACTCATGCCACCTGGAACACCACAGCGTAATGGTGTGTCCGAACGTCGTAACCGTACTTTATTGGATATGGTGCGTTTTATGATGTCTCTTACCGATTTGCCACTATCGTTTTGGGGTTATGCATTAGAGACAGCTGCATTCACGTTAAATAGGGCACCGTCTAAATCCGTTGAGATGATACCATATGAAATATGGTTTGGCAAGAAACCTAAGCTGTCGTTTCTTAAAGTTTGGGGATGCGATGCTTATGTGAAAAAGCTTCAACCTGATAAGCTCGAACCCAAAGCGGAGAAGTGCGTCTTCATAGGATACCCGAAAGAAACAATTGGGTACACCTTCTACCACAGATCCGAAGGCAAGGTCTTTGTTGCCAAGAATGGGTCCTTTCTAGAGAAGGAGTTTCTCTCAAAAGAAGTGAGTGGGAGGAAAGTAGAACTTGATGAGGTAATTGTACCTTCTCTCAAATTGGAAAGTAGCTCATCAGAGAGAACCGTTCACGTGATGCCTACACCAATAAGAGAGGCAGATAATGATAAAGATCATGAAACTTCAGATCAAGTTACTACTGAACTTCGTAGGTCGACCAGAGTACGTTCCGCACCAGAGTGGTACGGTAATCCTGTTCTGGAAGTTATGTTGTTAGACAACAGCGAACCTACGAACTATGAAGAAGCTATGATAAGCCCGGATTCTGACAAATGGCTTGAGGCCATGAAATCTGAGATAGGATCCATGTATGAGAACAAAGTGTGGACTTTGGTGGACTTGCCCGATGATCGGCAAGCCATTGAGAATAAATGGATTTTTAAGAGGAAGATGGATGCTGATGGTAATATCACTGTCTACAAAGCTCGACTTGTCGCGAAAGGTTTTTGACAAGTTCAAGGGGTTGACTACGATGAGACTTTCTCACCCGTAGCGATGCTTAAGTCTGTCCGAATCATGTTAGCAACTGCCGCATTTTATGATTATGAAATCTGGCAAATGGATGTCAAAACTGCATTCCTTAATGGTTTTCTCAAAGAAGAGTTGTATATGATGCAACCAGAAGGTTTTGTCGATCCTAAGGGTGCTAACAAAGTGTGCAAGCTCCAGCGATCCATCTATGGACTGGTGCAAGCATCTCGGAGTTGGAATATACGCTTTGATGAGGTGATCAAAGCATATAGTTTTGTACAGACTTACGGTGAAGCCTGTATTTACAAGAAAGTGAGTGGGAGCTCTGTAGCATTTCTAATATTATATGTGGATGACATATTGTTGATTGGAAATGATATAGAATTTCTGGATGGCATAAAGGGATACTTGAATAAGAATTTTTCAATGAAAGACCTCAGTGAAGCTGCTTATATATTGAGCATCAAGATCTATATGGATAGATCAAGACGCTTGATAGGACTTTCACAAAGCACATACCTTGACAAAGTTTTGAAGAAGTTCAAAATGGATCAGTCAAAGAAAGGGTTCTTGCCTGTCTTGCAAGGTGTGAAGTTGAGTCAGACTCAATGCCCGACCACGGCAGAAGATATAGAGAAAATGAAAGTCATTCCCTATGCCTCAGCCATAGGTTCTATTATGTATGCCATGCTGTGTACCAGACCTGATGTGTGCCTTGCCATAAGTTTGGCAGGGAGGTACCAGAGTAATCCAGGAGTGGATCACTGGACAGCGGTCAAGAATATCCTGAAGTACCTGAAAAGGACCAAGGACATGTTTCTCGTTTATGGAGGTGACGAAGAGCTCGTCGTAAAGGGTTACGTCGATGCAAGCTTCGACACTGATCCGGATGACTCTAAGTCACAAACCGGATATGTATTTATATTAAATGGTGGAGCTGTCAGTTGGTGCAGTTCCAAGCAGAGCGTCGTGGCGGGATCTACGTGTGAAGCGGAATACATAGCTGCTTCGGAAGCAGCACATGAAGGAGTCTGGATGAAGGAGTTCATATCCGATCTAGGTGTAATACTTAGTGCATCGGGTCCAATGACAATCTTTTGTGACAACACTGGAGCAATTGCCATAGCCAAGGAGCCCAGGTTTCACAAGAAGACCAAACACATCAAGAGACGCTTCAACTCCATTCGTGAATATGTCAAGGATGGAGACATAGAAATTTGCAAAGTACACACGGATCTGAATGTGGCAGACCCGTTGACTAAGCCTCTTCCACGAGCAAAACATGATCAGCACCAAGACTCCATGGGTGTTAGATTCATTACTATGTAATCTAGATTATTGACTCTAGTGCAAGTGGGAGACTGATGGAAATATGCCCTAGAGGCAATAATAAAGTTGTTATTATTTTATATTTCCTTGTTCATGATAAAGGTTTATTATTCATGCTAGAATTGTATTGACCGGAAACTTAAATACATGTGTGAATACATAAACAAATACCGTGTCCCTAGTGAGCCTCTACTAGACTAGCTCGTTGATCAAAGATGGTTAAGGTTTCCTAACCATAGACATGAGTTGTCATTTGATAACGGGATCACATCATTAGGAGAATGATGTGATGGACAAGACCCATCCGTTAGCTTAGCATATGATCGTTCTGTTTATTGCTACTGCTTTCTTGAATGTCAAATACATGTTCCTCAGACCATGAGATCATGCAACTCCCGGATACCGGAGGAATACCTTGTGTGCTATCAAATGTCACAACGTAACTGGATGATCATAAAGATGCTCTACAGGTATCTCCGAAGGTGTCCGTTGAGTTGGCATGGATCGAGACTGGGATTTGTCACTCCGTGTTTCGGAGAGGTATCTCTGGGCCCTCTCGGTAATGCACATCATAAGAAGCTTGCAAGCAAAGTGACTAAGGAGTTAGTTACGGGATGATGTATTACGGAACGAGTAAAGAGACTTGCCGGTAACGAGATTGAACTAGGTATGGAGATACCGACGATCGAATCTCGTGCAAGTAACATACCGACGGACAAAGGGAATTACGTATGTTGTCATTGCGGTTCGACCGATAAGATCTTCGTGGAATATGTAGGAACCAATATGAGCATCTAGGTTCCGCTATTGGTTATTGACCGGAGAGGCGTCTCAGTCATGTCTACATCATTCCCGAACCCGTAGGGTCCGCACGCTTAACGTTCGTTGACGATATAGTGTTATATGAGTTATGTGAATTGGTAACCGAATATTGTTCGGAGTCCCGGATGAGATCCCGGACATCACGAGGAGTCTCGGAATGGTCGAGAGGTAAAGATTTATATATTGGAAGTCATATTTTGGGTTCCGGAAAAAGGTGTAGTTTTTTCGGTATTGTACCGGGAAGCTTCCAGAAGGTTCCGGAGGATTCCGGAGGGATCCGGAAGTCCACAAGTGGGTCCACCACGTCCCAAAGGGCTGGCATGGGCTAAGGGGAGGCGCCCTGGCCTTATTGGGTCAGGCGCACTAAGTCCTCAAAAGCCCACGCAGCTAGGGAAGGAAAAAAGGGAGAGTCCTAGTAGGAATAGGATTGGACTTTGGAGTCCAAGTCCACGTGTGTACTATTCATGGTTACTGTTCACGTGGCACTATTCCTTCTACTCCAAGCCCCTACACATATATAAATAGAGGAGAGGGGGCGCCCCAAAGGATACACAACATTGTCTTAGCCGTGTGCGGCGCCCCCCTCCACAGTTCCGTCCCTTGGTCATATTTTCACAGTGCTTGGGCGAAGCCCTGTGGAGATAGCATCACCATCACCGTCACCACGCCGTCGTGCTGCCGAACTCATCCACTACCTCGCCGTCTTGCTGGATCAAGAAGTCGAGGACGTCACCGAGCTGAACGTGTGCTGAACGCGGAGGTGCCGTACGTTCGGTGCTCGGTCGGTTGGATCGTGAAGTTGTTCGACGACATCAACCGCGTTGTTCTAACGCTTCCGCTTACGGTCTACGAGGGTACGTAGACATACTCCCCCTCTCGTAGCTATGCATCTCCATGGATAGATCTTGCGTGTGCGTAGAAAAAAAAATTGTTTTCCATGCAACGTTCCCCATCAGTAACCCTAGGGGTCGGCCTATAAGACCCTCAGGAAGCCTCCATGCAGAGGTCTTCGGTTGATCTCGGTTCGTAGTACACACACCTACTCACAGGAGAGGAAGAATGGAGGTCTAGCTCTTTCCTCCTCCTCCGCTCAAACAGCTCCAGGAGCAACCTTGTAGCCCTTGTGCACTCCATACTCCATTCGGCAGGACTAGGGGTGTGACCTCCCCGAAGGGCCCCGAACCTGGGTACGTCTCGTGTCTCACACTTGCGCGTGCCAACCTCGCCTCCGAAACCCACCGGCGTCCTCCCGTAGCCCCACCTTTTTAGCCATCTCATGGCATCTGCCGTGAGAATACCACGACAACATTTGTGCAATCTCGCAATACGCTCACCTTACGCAACCAAAGCATTGCTCAGGGGCGTGCGTGCATCTAGGCAGGGAAACAGGTGACAAAATTACCAAGATGCACGAGGGCTACTGAACCAATAGCTGCCGTAGAGATGTGTTCTTGGCTGATTCTAGTTTGGATCTAATCTATCCACCCAACAAATTTGCACTAGGAAGCAGTAGAGGAGGGGAAAAGAGAGGGAGGGAGAGGTCACGGGTGTGCAGACCTAGGGGACGGTGCCGGCGGCGAGAGCTCGAGCGGTGGCTGCATGGTCGCGGCACGCCAGTCTGCGTGCCAAACGCTACCGGTGCGCCGCCTTTCTTCGTCGGATTTGTCGGCAACGAAGAGGCGGAGGAAGGCACCGATCGATCGCCACATTAGGGCACGCTTGGATTGGGTGTATTTGAATACGCAGGTATTTGATTTACAGGTGTAACTTACCGGGCCAGTAGCGATTTCCGGCTGGAAGCGAAACGACGGACGGAGACGTGTATTGTTTACAGGTGTATTGCTAAGCGAAACGACATTCCAAACATGGCCTTAGGGAATCGGCAGCGTGGTTTTTTATGCTGTTGGGCGTCGGTCAACCGATGTAAGCCACCGATCCATCGCCTCGCTAGTCACACGATCGTTCCTACGCGAGCCGTTCGATCTCGATGTTTGTATGACTCGTCTTTCTTCTACCAAAAGTACACAGGGAGAAGCGAAACATATTTTCTTTTTATTTATATATATATAAATAAATGGGGCAAAGATTTGTCATTTTCAGTGATTAAGAAGAAGAGAGTTGCCCGATTAATTATAAAAAACGGACGATAAACTATACAACTCATACACATAGACACAATATAAACCACACACTGCTACGAAGGAAACATCGACGAGTTTGCACCTTAGCGTCATCGTCACCACTTCTCCCCGAGCAAGTGTCTTTGACTTCACCGTAAGCAACCAACGACCGAGTGCACATCGAAGTGGCAGAAGCGGCCACATGAAGATCCAAGACAAATGGACAGCACACACGCCAACAACGGGGTCAACAATGGATCCGGGAATAAACTAACGACAGAGCACTACGCAAGGTTGGCGCTGCGAAGGATCATCGAGATGGGCCATCCACCGCTATTCATCGTTGCCACAAGGACTCGCCATACAGCTTTGACTCCACTACAACAAACGGACCACGATGAGCCCGCGGACACGCCGGAGAGCCGACTACCACAGTCTCACTACAACCCTGACCTCGCACACCCACATTGTCGATGCCACATGAGCCACCGACGACCACCATGCCAACCATGGGTCTCTCTAGCCGGATCAAACTCCAAGACAGTACCGCCAAGAGTGAACACGACATCATATATGTCATCATCGTCCGGACCGAGGATCTCGGACCTAGGGCTTCCCCTTGAGAAACGAGGACAGGGGGACGAGAACAACAACAACGACACCTTCATCAAGGAAACGACGCCCGCAGGCGCCATCTTAGTCGGGCCAGGACGCGCTGAGCACCGCTTTCACCGGCCGTGTCACCATCCAAACCCATGGTTGGCTAGCCACCGACACCACCACACACGTCATCCAACTCATCGCAGAGTGAGCCCGTCGCATGCCCATCGACCCACCATCGTCAAATCAGGAATCCCAGATCGAGGACGGCGTAGCGCCCCGCACCTCGCCATGACGTAGTCGAGGTCCAACCGAGACCATCGCTGGAAGAGCCATCGACGACCGCAACATCGCTAAGCCGCGCAACCGGGAGACGAAGACTCGCTCAAAGTAGCCACGCACATCGAGCTCAAACGCCTCGCCGGGTGACCCACAACATCGTCGCGGAGGAGCAGGACCCATGTCGTCGCAACAAACTAGACAAGGTTTTTACACCTAATGTGACTAATCGAAGGAGTGGAATTATGTGGAAAAGGCTGAGTCGTGGCACTGTCAAGATTAACGTTGATGCATCATTTCATTCAGATACGCTTGACGGGGCCATGGGTGCAGTTGCCCGAGATGATCAAGGAAACTTCATCATAGTAGCGTCGTGGTTTCTACCTTATGTGAGCAGCAGCGTCGTGGTTTCTACCTTATGTGAGCAGTACTGATTCGGCAGAGATGATCGTCGTGAAGCATGGTTTGTTCTGGCCGCTCATATTGAATGCAACATGGTAACCATTGAATCTGATTTTAGTTTTATTGTGGAGTCGATGCATATCAAGGCCCCGAGGTTGCAATGATTATGGAATGCAATCAAATAGCAATGGATTTTGTGAAGGTTTCTATACGCATTGTTATCGTGAAGCAAACGAAGCTGCACATGCTCTAGCAAAGAATTCTTACAGTACTCCCTCTGATTCATGTTAACTGACGCACGTCTAGTACAAAGTTATACTAACTTTGTTCTAGACAAATGTCAATTAATTCGAATCAGTACCAGAATTTCTGCAAGTTAGAATGATTCTATCTATGTCTTTATTTCCCAAGCACTTGCAAACGATATGGTGATCATTTGAGGGATAAAGTCTTGATAATCTATATCTATATCTATATCTATATCTATCTATACCAATATAAAAAGACCCAAAGGGGCAGATCCAACAAATCCCGGCCGTCAAATCAGGTCAATCCAACGACTCAGGCTGCTCCAATGGTGAGCGCTCAACACGTTTAGTGTGCAGTTAATATCATATCAAATATTAATGCCAATGCTAATCACATAATTAATACGTAAATAATATCCTACCTAATATTTACGTGTAATTAATATATTACCTAATATCAACGTGCATTGCACGTGATGCACGTACACATTTACTAGTGTCAAAAGAAAAAGAGAGGGATGATGCCCTCGGCAGCAGCAGAGCCCGAGAGGCCGGCGCCAAGAAAGGAACAGAGGAAAAACTCCGAGAACAGAGGAACAGAGCCATCTGATGATCTCCAGGGACTAGCGCCGCCGAGCTCGGGTACCTGCGCCTTCCCGCTAATGGAATGGCCGTGGCCGCACGCCGAGACGCGGATGCCGCGAGCCGATCCGTACGCCGCCCGGATCCGCCGTGTTCGAGTTCGATTCCAGTTCGGCCGGCGACAGCTGGTAATCCGGGTCCGGCAAGAACTAGGAGCTCTCCGATGAATAAAAGCGCTTGCGGTGGGGGCAGCGGCTCCAACTCGATTCGTTCGCCTCCCTCCCGGATCCCCAGATCCAGACATATCATCGATGGCGGCGAAGGTGCTCCAGCTCCGTAGCTCCGACGGCAAGGTGCTCGTCGCTCCGGCGTGGGACTATCGCCCGACCGCCGCCCAAGCCCTCCCGCTGGAGATGCGGGTGCCCTCGCGCGCCCTCGAGAGGGTGCTCCAGTACTGGACCAAGCACAGCCTTGCCAAGGCCACCGGTGAGTCCCGGGAGTCCCTCGCCCGCTGGGACGCCGACTTTCAGCGCCGTCTCGAGGAAGACGGCCTCACCAAGGAGGTCGCCGCAGCCGTCCAAGAACTCCGCCGCTACGGCGTCCACCATGGAGGGCGTCCCCGTCGCCACGCCGCCACGGCCAAATCTGATGTTGCTGCTCCTGCCACCGCCGCCCGTGCTGATCCCGTCCGTGCCTGGTGCCAACTCGTTCACCACCTCAAGGGTGTCAACCACGGAGAACGCAGCCCTGCGCCGGCGATGCCCGGCTCCTTCGATGCCTCTGATATTGCCGCCGCCACCTTGCCGGCTGCTGCTGGTGCTGACCCCGTCGACGTCCGGTGCGCCATCCATGCCCGCGCAACCGCGTCTCGTGCCCGTGGCCGTGGACGCCAGATGGCTGAAGACGAGGAGTTCGCTTGCCACCATCGCAAGCGCCCGATTTCCAAGGCTCCACTCTGCCTGCCTGCCAATGCTGTTGCGCCCGTCAAGAAGGTCTCTCGTCCCGTCGCTTCCAAGGCTTGCTCTTTTGTCGGCTCTACACCATTGCCTGTCACTGCTGTTGCGCCCGGTGTGAAGAAGGTGACTCCAGCTTCAACTCTGCGCGCTAGAAGGGGGATGAGGGAGCTCAGCTGCAAGATTCCGAAGCAAAACCAATCGCCATTGCCTGTCACTGCTGTCGCAGCACCAAGGAAGCAACCAATTCCTTGCTTGAGTCCAGTGGTATTACGCCCTTGCTAGTCTTTTACCTTCCTAAACCATTCACACATGAGTTCATTTAATCTTTGCCTCTCTAGGTTCTGCACTTAATCACCAGATTTCTAGTGTTCTTTGAATCCTTTTCAGTCATTAGTAATTTTACAAGAGTGTCAGCAGAGTCTCCATGCATCTAGGCAGCAAAAACCTTGTTAAGATGTGTATGACATAGTTACCACTGCATCCACACCTGGTCCTAAGTTAAGGGTTTAAGTAAATAAAGGGCATTTTCAATAAATCAAAGTAAAGCAGATGAGCCAAAAAAAAATGGAAACTCATGTACTGCAATTCCGGCACGAGACGGAGCGTAAAACGCACTCGCCGCAAAATCCAAAACGCCCGTTTGCTACCCAGCTTGTAGCAGGAAAAAGGAGTAGAATTGAACTTGTCGATACACATGTAGTCATGTGAGCTGCCTAGCGTCTGGAAACTATGCTGACTCTCCTGTAAAATTAATCTTGGCTGAATTGGATTCTTAGGCATTGGCATCTTAGTGAGTTAAAGCTGCAGTTTCCGAAGAGTAACATTGGTTAGTGAACTCTTGTGTGTATGTGTGGGTGAAGCTTTGAGCTAAGCAAGTCCTTGATGTACCGACTATCAAGTCATACTGTAATCAATTTTGGATATGAATGAGAAAATTGTTGGCCTGAATTTTGCAGAGCATTTGAGTAATCTTTTCGTATCTATTTATTCTTGTATGCTTCTGTGGCTTCTTAAAACATTCTGCTGCTCTAGTCGGAAAAGTGTGTACTGAGGCACAGATCAAATGGATTCATCTCTGATTTCACAGTACTTCGTTTGAGTGATGAAGCAACTAATTGTCAAGAATGTGAAAAAGATGGCATCATATTGCAGCCATCTGTCAAACTCTACACCATCCTTGCCTGCCACTGCTGCTTCGCCTAGCGTGAAGAAGGTGACTCCAGTTTCAACTCTGCGTGCTCGAAGGGGAATGCGGGATCTCAGCTGCAAAATCCCGAAGCAAAACCGTATTGTTGTTGCTGCACCAAAGAAGCAACCAATTCCTTTCTTGAGTCCGTGTGGGTGAACCTTCGAGTTAAGCAAGTCCTCAATGTACCGAGTAACGAGTCATGTTGTAATAAATTTCAGATATGAATGAAAAATTGTTGGCCTGAATTTGGGCAGAGCATTTGAGTAACTTTTTGTATATATGTTTTTGAATGCTTCTATGGCTTCTTAAAACATTCCGTTGCTCTAGTCAGAAAAGTGTGTGCTGAATGGTGATGCACATAACCATTTTTGGACTGTTATTATTAGTTAGAAGATTTTTTGGTTTAAGAAACTGCAGTCTAATTGTCAAGAATGTGAAAAAGGTTGCATCATATTTCTCAGATCATATTAGCTTTTCATTTGAATTGTGTGCAACTGTAGTCTTACATTCTCAGGCTCCTTGAATTTTTTTTCCTGTTCATTTGAATATTACAAATTCCACTGTCCATTCTAACATACATGTCTTCACCAAGCAACCAAAGATTGAGGGCCTGTTTGGATGATGCCCACAGGAGCCCTACCAAAATGGCGGCGTGCCAATTTTTTGGCGAGCGAATTGGCCGCCAAGTTTTTGCCACCGCGCGGGCGCCAGAATCACTGCAGATGGCAGCAGGTGACCAAAAAGTTGGTAGGGATTCTAAAATTTGGTTGCGATCCAAACGCATGTTCGCCCCATCGGTCAACGCCAAAAAATTGGCAGGGCAGCCGTGGGCACCCATCCAAACAGCCCCTGATCTTGCACCATTTGGCATGGCTTGGAATCGCTAGATCTAAATGTCATTTTAAGGTTGCTCAAAAATTCTCTTGGCACTTGTGAAAATATGACGAGGGAGACCTGCTGCAAAAAGAATACGTTTTCCTTATATATCTTTCATTTTGTGTAATCATCGGTTGCCTTAGTTAGCATGGAACATACATGTCGAATCAGCAACTGATGGATGTCTTCTACCTCTTGCAGTAACCATGCACAATTCAGAGAAAATAAACCAATCTCAGACTTATCCTGAAAAAATTTCTCAACGGAAAAAGACGAATTGAAATTCAGTTCATGCAGTTATTTCCTCACAAGACATCAGTGAACAGCCAAGAAGTTATATCTTCTGGAATGATTTAGCATTTGAGCATAAAAGAGATTCAAGTAAGCATAAAAGCAAGAAATTCATAGATCAAACTATAGCCGACTAGAAAAGAAGGAATAACTTGAGTTTTTATTGCATGGGATAACTTAAGTAGAATGGCTAATGCATACTAAGCGTCCAAAATAGGAATTACTTGGAGTTTGATCCTTGATTGTCTGCAACTGACCCATCTTCAGTTCTGCAGTTGCTCTTCCTCGACCATGGCAGTTTATACACAGTCCGTCAGCACACAAACTGGAAGACCACACTCCAGTCTTTTGTCTGGGATCCAAGTTGGTGTTTCACACTCAGATGGCATAATATATCTGTAGTCATGTGAGACCGTATTGAATTTTTGCCTCCAGGTGCTAACTAGACAGGGCAGGCTGTAGTATGGGGACATGTATTCAGCAGTGTTGACACCAATCTGGCGACAGACGGTAATGAAATGAGAGCAGGGTTTGTGAAGCAGTTGTGGCTTGTTGCATGAACAGATCATAGTTTTTCGAACTGCGGTTCCTTTAAACTTGTCTATGCTGAGGGTATGTTCTGACTTCAGGTGAACGGTCACCTGCCTCTTCCTTGCTTTAACCGTGAATTTCAGGTCCACTTCATCCCCAAGAACATTTCTATCATCGGTGTATGTGTACATCAATTGATGCATCTCAGATTTCTGCATTTCGGAATTCATGCCATCCTGGATATGTTCAGGGAAGTTCATTGATGGGTTGCCGATTGCTTTGTTTGCTGCAGCACTTGTGTTTTTAAAGTACTGCACCAGGCGAAGGAAAGTCACCTCCACTATCGCAGTTAGGGGAAGGCATGTTATCCCTTTCAATACAGGGTCGTTCTTATATGCATCAGCTATATCAGCGCCCATGATGCCATACCTTGCTCCATTTCTATCATGCATCAGTGACCACTTCTCCTTTGGTTTCAGACTGATCCAGTCAGAGAACCTTGTTATCTTTCTTTTGCTTTCATTTGCACGATCTCTTTCCTTCCCATCCTCCACTGAATCAACTTGGTTACATGGGACTTGCTCCTCAAGCTCTGCCTTATCATGCTCGACTGACGCATGCTGCATTTCCCCACTAGCAGCAAGTTCTTTCTCCGCCGTATATTTGGACGTCAACTCATCTAGCTCCTTCCAGTATTTAACAAACTTATTTTGTCGCCTCTGCCGACAAAGTTTCTTGAACATCATCACCAGCTTCTTGTCACCAAAATATGCAAAGAAGTCTTCAGCAAGGTCTTCCATGCACCACCGGCTTTCTGCTTTCCGCCACTGTCGTTGACGAGAATTCAGAAGGTCATCTACAGCATCGATCAACTCCTTTTTGTAATCGTGTATAATGCAGACATCAGGCTGATCCACCACTGCTCGCTCCAAATTCCTGAGAAACCACAGCCAGCTTTCCTTGGACTCGCCCTCAACGATGGCACATGCTACTGGAATTGACAAATCATTAGCATCTAATGCCACAGCAGTCAACAGCATCCCTTTATATTTCCCGCATAGTGGCGTGCCCTTGATGCATAGCACAGGGCGACATGTACGGAAGGCCTGTAAGCACTGTCCAAATGCCCAAAACATACGCTGCAGGACTCGAATTTTTTCACACCCTGCAACCCCTACATCCTTGACATCTACAGAACCACCAGGATTATTATGTGCTATTTCCTTGAGTAACCTTGGGGCAAAGTTGTGTGACTCATAAAATGTACCGAACTTCCACTCCAGAGCCTTCTGTCTTGCCCTCCATGCCTCAGCAGGACTAATCTGCTCGGCTAAGTGACCAGAGAGATAATGAACGATTTCCTTAGCTGTCATAGTCAGGTCTTCTAGAAGGCCGGGGTAGCTGAAGCCACTACTTGTCAGGCATTTTGTCCCAGGGAACACAACTGTCGGCAGTTGAGAGTAATAACCATGTGTGGCTTTGAGCAAAATAGCATAGTGCTTGATCTCAGAGGATTCCACATACAACATGAACTTTTTCGTCACATTTCGTCCTCTCTTCAATTTATTGGCAAAGGCACTCCAGCATTTGTCAGTTATAAAGTGAGGGGTATCCCAGGGGCAGTAGTCCATATACCATTCTGGTTCGCGCTCATCACACATGTCAGGTGTGAGTTGTTTGAGGAACCCCTTAATGGTGAGATCTTGGGTTTCTGGATGGAGCCGGAACAGCTTGAAGATCCAGAGCTGTAGATCCACCAACGACATCGACTGCGGCTGCAGCGGTAGTTGGCCAATTACGTGTGCACAATCTTTTCCTCCACGAGGAAGATATGAGCAATCAACTAAATCATCGCCTTTCACGCAATTGAACTCTTTTGTTTGTCCGTAGTATACAGAGATCTGAATAGGTTCTTGAGCCTACACCAAACAATGCCACGACAGGGATGCAGCAGCTTCAGACGAATCAAACAAAGCAAGCAAGATTGCGGCGCTAGGGTATTGCTACAGTACATCACAGCGTGGTACAGTACAAACCTGCTGTTTCCGAGGTTTCCGCGCCGCGGCCGCCGGGGCCTTCCGCTTCCTCGCGCCGGCAGCGGCTCCCTGCGAGCTCAGGACACACAAACTTCAACAAAAGGGGCGGCGGCGAATGGATCGATTGTTACGCGGAGCCGCGGAGGACGGCCAGGGGAACAGACGTACGAGGCTGGGGACGGGGGGTGCGTGAGCGCCCGCGGGGGATGGGGCAGAGGCGGAGGCATGGGTTTCCTCCGCCGCCATCGACGGCTTCGTCGGAGCAGGCTTCCGTCCGCGCTGGTTTCGAGCTTGGACAGCGGCTGGTGGCGTTTGGGGGTGAAGGGAAGAATTTTCCCTCCATTTCTCGAGTCTTCCCTCCATTTTCTTCCTGTTCAGGATGGGCCACTGGCTCTAGGCTTGTGCTTATTTTCAGTTGGGCTCTGGGCTCTGCATTTCTTGAAGGCCTCCGTGCAGCAGGCCAACATTTTTTTTTTTTGGTTTCTCAAAAAAAAATCCACTAAATTTTTTGAGTGTTTATTCGCTTTGAATAAAGATGGAATGTTTATTCGAAAAACACAAAAGGAAAACCCATTTTTTGCAAAGATTGGGAGCTTATTAATTAAGCAAATAGTGCTACAACCCTCAGCCAGTAGGCTTGATATGGACAAAGGGGCATCTTGTAACCACAAATTTGGAAAACACTCAAGAAAAACGCTCTCATAGGAAAGAAAACAAGAAAGACAATTGCACATCAGAGTTCATAAAGGAACATTTCTCCTTGATAGTGTTTTCTTTGGCATTCAAGACACATATTATTAACTTCATCTAACTACCTAAGTCGTTTGGTCAGACTGATTAATACTTAATTAACAAATAAACCAACTATTCTTGAGTTGCAATAACCATGTCCGCTAAATGAACAAAACACTTTCACCTCCAAAAAAATGGATAAATAGCATGGAGCTGAATGACTTTGATGTTATTTAATTCGTTTTGATGGTTGCATGCGTCAATCAATGCAGAGCCCCAGGGTAGTATTCCTGTTTTTTGGGAAAAAAGAAAGTTTAGGCCCTGTTTGGTTCTTTAGTCCTAGGACTTTTTGTAGTCCCAAAAAAGTCCCTCAAGGAGGTGCTTCTAAGGACTTTTAGCAAAAAGTCCCAAAAAAGTCCCACCCTGTTTGGTTTGCTAGGGACTTTTAGGGACTTTTTTTAGTCCCAACACAAAAAAGTCCCTGGAACCAAACACCCTCTTAATTTCATTTTGCCGCTAGCACTTTTTTCGATGTATTGCGAGCACTCTTCAACTGTTTTAACATCAGTGGTGACTTCCCTTGAGAAGTAAAGATAATTAGTAGGCTTTCGCGCAATGGAGTCGTATCTTTTTTTAAGGTAGTGCACTTCATACCCTTGCTCAGGAGGATATGTGTTTGCTGGGTGTTTGGTATTTTGTATCCATGACAATGATAGGAAAATAAATAACGTATTTTAGGGGCAGGAAAATCCATCGTTTTTGTTAATGTGGTGTCTTGGATTACATGATTATATTACGGCACTAATGATCTTCCATTATACTCCTTCGGTTCCAATTAGTTGAAGTTCTAGCTTTTTCCTAAGTTAATCTTATTCAATTTTGTACCAAGTATATGGAGAAATTTGAGAGTCAAACCCATATTCCTTTGAGAGGTATGAAAAAAAAGAGAAGGTTTTGCAAGAAAGTGATGTTGTACTTTTCTCACTATTCATTGCTCCTGTTCAAGAATTCGTCAGATTAACCAGTAAACTTGTTGATTAATCCCTACTTGTAGGGTCACCAAGTTGTTGATAAACTGATAAATCACCTGATTAATGGATTAACTTGCCGATTAGCCTATTAATCCCCTACTCGCCAGCCAACCGAGCAGCTACCAGTTAACAATTTCCTCAACAATGCTCATTGCTGGATTTTTTTTTCAAACCTCCCAAATTTCCTCAACAATGAAACTCATTGCTGGATTTTGATTTTTGAACTTGTTTTTTTTACATGTGTTCCACTGTAACATGGTTTTCATCACCCTTTTTTTTAGAAGAACATGGTTTTCATCACCTGATTTTTTTCTCCTGTTTCTTACGAGTTTTCTTGAGGAGAGTGGATTTCTTTTCTTTCTCTGTGGGGATGAGAGCCCAACAGCAAATGGAAATGCAGCCTAGGCACAACCGCTAGCGGCCCATCAACGAGAAAAATGGAGGGAAAAGCCGCAGAAGCGAGGGAAAACTCTCTTCCTGTTCCCCAAATGCGTGCACAAAAAAAGATGGAAACCCACGCTGACCTCGGCTCCGACGGCGGCAACCCTGCTCCGACGAAGCCGGCAATGGAGGAACCTCGCGCCTCCGCCGCTGCAGACCCCTCCTTCTCTGGCCCCGACTCGCTCCCCGCCCCCCAGCCGGTACAATCTCGTCGCCGCCCCTCCGGGTGCCCCTCGATGGATTTGCTCCACCCATTTTGTTGAAATCTGCGTGTTCTGATTTCTCAGGGTACCGCCGCCGGCGCGAGGAAGCGGAAGGCCCCGACGACGGCGACAGCGAAGGCCGCCAGGAAGCCTCGCATGCCACAGGTCTGTAGCTTTTACTGTACCCACCATCAGCCCCCTCCCCTCGGCAATGTAGCTTGATATGTTTTTTTTTGTGATATGTGTTTTTGTTTGCGAATAATCTTGCTTGGTAGTTTGATGCGTCTGAATGCATTTCATCTTTGGTACTGTAGGTTGAAGAACCGATTCAGATGCATGTGTACTATGGACTTAGAGAGATGTTTGACAGCGTTCAGGGCAATGATTTAGTTGAAGATTCCTTAGACATTTCTGTAGAGAACAACTGTGCACACGTCATCGGCGAGCTACCGCTGCAGCCGCAGTCGATGTCATTGGTGGATCTACAGCTCTGGATCTTCAAGTTGTTCCGGCTCCATCCAGAAACACAAGATCTCGCTATTAAGGGGTTTCTCAAACAACACAAAAGTGACTCCTACGACGACTCCTCTGAACTGGACAGATATTTGGAGTACTACCCGTGGGACATACATTACTTTACGACTGACAAGTGTTGGAGTTCCTTTGCCAATAAATTAAAGAGAAAAAGAAATGTGACGCAGAAGTTCATGTTGTATGTGCAATCTTCTGAGATAGAGCATTATGACATTCTGCTCAAAGCTGTAAATGATGATTATTCTCAACTGGCGACGGTTGTGTTGCCTGGGACAAAAAGCCTGACAAGTGGCTTCTGCTTTGGTGCCCTTGTGGAAGACTTGACAATGACAGCAAAGGAAATTGGAGATTATCTCACTGGTCAGTTTGGTGAGCAGATTAGTCGTGGTGAGGCGTGGAGAGCAAAGCAGTTTGCTCTGGAGAGGAAATTTGGTACATTTTATGATTCACACAACTTTGCCCCGAGGTTACTTAAGGATATAGCACGTAAAAACCCTGGTAGTTTTGTTGACATCAAGGATGCAGAGGTTGCAGGGTGTAAAAATTTCCGAGTCCTCCAGCGTATGTTTTGGGCATTTGGACAGTGCTTACAGGCCTTCCGTACCTGTCGCCCTGTGCTATGCATCAAGGGCACACCACTATGTGGGCATTTGGACAGTGCTTACAGGCCTTTCGTACCTGTCGCCCTGTCATTGCCATCTGTTGTGAGATTGGGGTTAGCACTGCTACATACATGTCCCCATACTACAGCCTGCCCTATCTAGTTCGCACCTCGAGGCAAAAATTCAATAAGTTCTCACATGACTACAGAGATACTGCACCACGCTACTTCAGAGATATATTATACCTTTTGAACGTGAAGCACCAATTTGGATCCCAGACAAAAGATTGGAGTGTGGCCTTCCTGTTTGTCTACCGCCAGACCGTACAAACTGAGGATGGATCAGTTGCAGAAATTCAAGGATCTAAGACGCGCTCAGAAGAACTTTGCCGGATTTTAGCTTCTATTATTGACTGTCAAACTCCTAGTTGTTCATATTTTGGATGCTTAGTATGTGTTAGCCGTCGTGCTTAAGCTATCCTATGCAAACTCTGAACCTCTATTATTATTGGCAGTGCTTCCATGTTGCACTGGAAACCGAAGTTCTTATATCTTTGCTAGTAGTAGGTTGCAGTTTGGTATCTGAATATCTTGCTTGGTTTGTGTTTTCTTGATACTCCTATATGCTCAAATGCTAAATAGTCGCAGAAGATATCACTTCTTGGCTGATGGTGTGACGGGCATACCAGCTCAGTTGACAAAATTGTGACGGGCACTACATGATCTTTCGCCACTAGTGGTTAATTATCAAGATTTCTAGTGTCCTTTGAATCCCTTTCCGTCATTGCCTAGTAATTTTACAGGAGTGTCGGCTCTCTAAACTAGGCAGCAAAACCATGTTAAGATGTGTACGACACAGTTCACTACGTCCTTACCTGGATTTTTTTTGAAACTGTGATGATTTTTATAGCCAACTCGGAAACTATACGCCCTAATGCATTTTTCGGTCAACCGATGGCCGAAATGGGCTCTTCGGTCGGCTGTTGGCCGAAGAGTGGGGAGGTGGGCCGAAGAGGGGGCTGTCGGTGGGCTGGCGACCGAAGTGGCCGTCTTCGGCCAACCAGCGGCCGAAAAGATAGGGATAAGGCCGAACGGCCATCTTCTTCCTCTGTTCGAGTTCATCCTTTCTCTCTCTCGTTTTTCTCAGTTTGTCTCGCCACCCCCGCCGATCTCCTCGCTGTTCCGTCCATTTTCACATCTAAGCCACAGAAAGAGTAGATCGTAGCCATCCCCGGCGGCCTATGGTATTTTTTTTTTCAATGGGATAGTTTTTTTTGCTCGTACAAGTGAGGTGAGGAGGAGCCATGGTGGAGGTGGTTGGGCCATGGTGGAGGTGGTGGTGAGGAGGAGGTGCTGCTGGGGAGGAAGAGGTGGTGAGGAGGAGGAGGTGCGGCTTGGGGGGTAGCCGGAGTCCAACCTCCGGTAGCCGAGGGGGCGGCGGTGGTGTTGTCCGGTGGTGCAAGTACTACGCGAGGTGGCCAGTGCAGCTGAGTTGAAGAGAGGAGCAAGAAGCAGGGGCACACGCGTCGAAGGTATAACCATGTCGTCACAAATTTTCTCGGAGTTGTAGAGTTTAGTTAGTGTAGATAAGTCATATTGCGTACTTCGAGTGTTAATTTGTCTGTGCTGGCATTTTTAGCAGTTAGTTAGTGTAGCGGGTAATATTTTTGTTCTTCGTGATTAATGAGAAGATGAAAATGTCTGACAGGTGAAAATGTCTGAATGAGTAAATTTGTCTGTGCTGGCATTTTAACGGTTAGTTAGTGTAGCGGGTAATATTTTTGTTCGTTGTGATTAATGAGAAGATGAAAATGTCTGACAGGTGAAAATGTCTGAATCAGTAAATTTGACTGTTTACTATGGCCCTGGTAATGTTCGATACAATGAGTTGGGGGTTGATCTTAGCGAGTATAAAAATGGCGTCATGACACTTCCAGACCCGGACAGACTGGACATTAAACAGTTGAAGTACTGGTTGACTACTAGTTTTGGGCTGGATCCTGAACTATGTTCCGTCAGTATTCATGCATTGTGGACCAAATCCTGTAAAAATGTCAAGTGGGAGTTGATGCCGATAGATAGGAGCCAGCATTGGTTGACGCTGTTAAGTCGTTGCCGAGACCGAAGAATCCACCCATATGCCCTAGTGCAACCTGTGGCGAAGGAGGAGAATACCGTACAACTCCACGTGGGGTATGAACCCGGCCAGGGCAGTGAAGTGGCTAACGAGATTTGTTTATCCGGGTCACAACCACTGGATGTGGATGGTAGGCAACCTGAGAAAGAGTCAGACTACGTGCCACACAATGTGTGTGGTCATGATACTGGGCAGAGTAGTCAGTCGATAATATTGGCGAAGGATCTGGATTCTGATGGGGATGAGGAAGAGGAGGAAATGCAGAGGGTGATGGAGGAAGAGGACGAGGATGGATTGGCGGAGGATCTGGATTCTGAAAATTCCGAGGATGAAGTGGAGGTACCGATTCCTTCTGCATGGGATCAGGACATATCCACTGGTCTTACGGTCAACGATGGCCATGAGGCTCCATGGCAGTATAATCTGAACCAAGTCCAGATTGGGGCTATGTTTGATACAAAGAAAAAATTGAAGTATGCGGTGATCAAGTGGGCTATGTCTACGCAGAGGGTTTTCCGGACACACATATCAAGTCCAACAAACTATACCGTGAAATGTGTTGAAACAGGTTGTCCTGGGAAGGTGCACGGGCATGTCCCGAAGTATAACATCCACTGGGTTGTGACCGATGTCGTCCCACATAATTGTGTGAGGAAAAACCTTCTGGTGAATCATCCAAACCTGACTTC
The DNA here is from genome assembly GCA_039707655.1 of Elymus sibiricus. Classification (NCBI taxonomy): domain Eukaryota; kingdom Viridiplantae; phylum Streptophyta; class Magnoliopsida; order Poales; family Poaceae; genus Elymus; species Elymus sibiricus. The sequence continues at coordinate 126,073,671 of CM077666.1, read as the reverse complement.
AACTCTCATTGCGCAACTCATGTATACTGAGATAGTGCAGAAGAAAGATATGGAAGCAAAACACATCCAGACAGCAGTGAAGGTCAGATGGAATTATGACATTCCTTATGGGAAGGCTTGCAGGGCTAAGCAGAAGGCTATGGAGGAAAGGTTTGGGACGTTCTTCGACTCATATGATAATGTTGTCCGTCTCCTTGACATACTGAAGGAGAGGAATCCCGGCACTTATGTTAACGTACAACACACGAGGTTGCAGAGTATACCAGATTTCAAGGTTTTGAAACGAGTATTCTTCTCTTTCGCTATGTGCATCGAAGCTTTCCGGCATTGTCCTCCTGTGATGTTTGTGGATGGTACATTCCTGACTGGTCGGTACAAAGGGCAAATCCTGACTGCTATTGGTGTGGACGGGAACAATCAAATCATCCCACTTGCCATGGCATTTGTGAAGGGTGAGAACTTTCCGAGCTGGGTATGGTTCTTCCGGTGAAAGGATCGATATGGTTGACTAGAGGGGGGGTGAATAGGCAACTACCAATTTTTAGCTTTTCTTAACAAATTAGGGTTACCAACAAAATAGGTTGTCTAGATGTGCAACTAGGTGAGCAACCTATATGATGCTAATAACAATGATAACACAAGCAAGCAAGGGATACAACACAACAATAGCTTGCACAAAGTAAAGGTAAGAAATAACCACAAGTGGAGCCGGTGAAGACGAGGATGTGTTACCGAAGTTCCTTCCCTTTAGGGGGAAGTACGTCTCCGTTGGAGCGGTGTGGAGGCACAATGCTCCCCAAGAAGCCACTAAGGCCACCGTATTCTCCTCACGCCCTCGCACAATGCAAGGTGCCGTGATTCCACTAGTGGTGCCCTTGAAGGCGGCAACCGGACCTTTACAAACAAGGTTGAGGCTCTCTCCACAACTGAATTGGAGGCTCCCAACACCACCACAGAGCTTCACCACAATGGAATGTGGCTCCGAGGTGACCTCTTCCGTCTAGGGTGCCCAAACACCCAAGAGTAACAAAATCCACACAAGAAAGTATGGGGGAATCAAATTTCCTTTGGTGGAAGTGTAGATCTAGGTCTCCTCCTTCAATCCCTAGCACATCAACAAGTTTGAGTGGCTAGAGAGAGATATCGGGCAAGAAAGCCTGAGGGGCAACAATGGAGGAGAGAGAGAGGCAAGAGGTAAAAGGTAGGTGGGGGAACCACCTACTTATATAGTGCCCCCAAATTCCAACCGTTACAGCAGTTTTTACACTGCAGCGGTACAACCGCTTGAAGCACCAGTACAACCGGTAATCACGGGTTCCCACTGCAGAAATGCCCTAGCGGTACAACCGGTGGAGCAACCGGTAGTACCGGTCGGCCGGAGCCAACCAGGAACTACCGCTCCACCACCGCCCAACAACCGCCTCATTACAGAAGGGGAGTCACCCCATAGCGGTAGTTGGGGCGGTGGTTGTGCCGGTACAACCGCTAGACTAGTGTCCATGTGGTGGCTAAGTCTGGAGCGATACAACCGCTCCAGGCACCGGTAGTACCGGTTCGCCGAAGCCGTCCGGGAACTACCGGGCCACCACCGCCCAACAACAGCTCCACTACAGAAGGCATTCCGGTAGTGGAGCGGTGCAGGGCCGGAACAACCGGTCGGGCGGTACAACCGCTTTCACAGGCGGTACAACCGCTGGGCACTAAAACCACTGCCACAGAAAGACTTTGAGGACCTCTCTCCTCGAACGGAAGGATATATAGTGGGTGCAATAGAATGTGTACGTGCATTGATTCACCCAGTACCTTCCGATGCGGATTCCCTCTTAATAGTACGGATTTCCTACGACCAAAGAAATAAACGCGTCGGAAACTCCGTCTTCGATCTTTTCCGTCCTGAGGGAATGCCTGACCGTCTTGCGCCAAACGAGGTGTACCTGAGTAAACTAGGGCGCACGATTAGACCAAGGGTGCATTGTCATCATCACCAAAACCCTAAGGCGGGAAATGCCCTAACAATCTCCCCCTTTTTGGTGGATGATGACAACCACACGATTTGCACCGGAGATCTAGAAAATATAGACGGGCTCCCCCTACATGTGAGCACTATTTTAATTTTGCTTTTGGAATGCAAAATGCTCACATTAGGATCAATGCTCCCCCTAGATTTTATAGACCAACCAATGACTGCAAATGAATTGAATTGACAACCAGCATGCATTTGCAGGAATATGAAGTAGAGCAATATATAAGGGCAACAATAATAAGGCACGCTCTACAAACATACGAGACACGATATAAGAACATAAAATAGATAGATCGGGGTCGCATGTCTCACACCATGCACAAAGTCTCCACGCACGACAAGTTCACAAACCAAACCAACTCGAAGCAAATAAGTTCAACTAACACAAGGCAAATGCAAATAAACCCATGCAAATCTCGAGACCTAATAGAACTCTCTCCCCCTTTCGCATCAAGACACCAAAAAGGAAAAGAGCGATGCTAACGCCCCAGAGATCAGTAGTCCTCCTCTGACTCCTCGGTCTCCTCTGGATCATCACCATCAGATGCCTCTGGATCGTCGTCACCATCAGATGCCTCTGGGTCTTCATCCATGATATCATCCTCGGCGGCGGTAGCGGAGGTAGAGGTAGCGGGATGGCCTCTGGTAGCGGGATGGTCAGGGGCCTCATCGTCAGTCCATGTGCTGTTCTCGAAGATCCACCTGTCCTCTGGAGTGATGCTCTTCTCAGATCCACTGTCCACTCGCATGTTGAGGTGCCTCATCATCTCAATCTGTCTGCATCTGGCTTTCTTCTCATTGACATGAGCCTCATAGAGCTTCTTCTGGATATGAGTCTGCAAGCAAAAGGTTTTCTTCATCTTGGCTGTGAGCTTAGCAACCCAGGAGGGCTTGGACCCAGCCTCCAGCTCAAAGTCCTCATCACTAGATGTGGCAAAAACATCCTCGGGGTCATCAGCAGGATAGCGAGGCTCAGCATGTTTCTTCTTCCTCAACTGCTTGACCTCATGCACAGTGAGGTTGTCTGGAGATGTAAGAGGATCTCCTGGCCTGCGGACTTCCCACACAGAGTTCAGAAAACACATGACAAACGGAGCATATATGGGTACCTTACGGTGCATGACCATGCTGTACATCTCCTCCCATAGCCACTTGGAAACATCAAAAGTTGCACCAGACCCCACCTGGGTCTTCATAGCGACCAACAGATCCACCAGATAGCCATATATCTCATCCTGATTCCCAACCTTGGGCAGAAGCACATTGCGGAACACACGAGGCATAATGTCATAAACCTTCTGAAGATCCTTGGACTCACCAATGACTCCATGTCCTCGGATGTACAGGGGTGCAAGCTTCTCCTTGGGCATGGAAGTGGCACGGTCGTGAGGACGGATGCCACCATTCCCGGTCAGACCGGTGTCATCATAGCCTAGAGCATTGCAGAAGGCTCTCCAAGGCACCTGAAAGAGCTCATCACGGCACATGAAGGTCAAAGTACGAGCATCATCGGTGCCGAAGTGAACTGTGGCATATAACTGATGGATAAGCTGCACATCAAAGTCACAGTTGATAGACATGAGCTTGACCAAGTCAAACTCCTCACACAGAGCTAAGGCTTCTCCAAAGTACTCCAGGTTGTTCCTCTAGTGATCAAGATCAATTGTCCACTGCTTGGTGAACCTGTTCTTGTTATGCTCAAAAAGCTCATGCACAATCCTCACTTGCATCTTGTTCCTGAACTGATGAGTGGACCAGCGAGGATGAACTGGAACCTCATATGGATTCTGCAGACGGAACTTCTCCCAATCCCGTTGCTTCCACCTGTGCATTGGAACGGCCACACGTTGCTTGGCAGCGGCAGATTTCTCACGGCGGGTGGGCTTGGTGGGAATCACCACCTCCTGCTCTTCCTCAGTGTCAGCAGGACGCTTGCATCTGCAGACTCTCTTCCGGGTCTTCTGGCCAGGAGCAGAGCGAGAACCAGAGCCACCTGCACACACACACGGGAAGCACACAAGATACCCAACACAGATGAGAGGAATGTACACAAGATCAGAGGAATATATTACATGTAAGTAGAGAGAAGAAGAAACAGCGCACGTAGGTTCAGTAAAGCCGGTTGTACCGGTCATCCTTGCGGTAGTACCGCACGGGCGGTTGTACCGCCCATTCGAGCGGTTGTACCGCTGACAGCGGTTCCACACATACAGATGAACAGGCACAGATCAAAACTGAATCTAGATGCAATATTTCGATTTCTAACTATCTACAAGCAATAGAGGAATACAATATGATCTCTTCCACCCAATAGTTTAGCCAAAAACACGGGAGTACACGTAATGCCCTAGATAGATGGATTCAAAGATTGAAACCAAAAGCAAGAGAGAATGGGGCATTACCGGCATCCATGGGAAGAGATCGGGGAGGAGACGGCCTCCACGGAGCGGATCCGATGAAGAACCGACAGATCCGGAGCACCGAAGGGCACTCCGGGGCAATGGGGACAGCAACCGGTGGCAGGAACAGGAGAAGAGGACGGGCACGAAGGGGAAAAAGAGAAACCCCTTCGGCCCGCGCCCTTATATACCTGCGCAGACCGCGGAGCGGTTGTACCGCTCCTAAGAGCGGTTGTACCGCCTCCTGGTACTACCCAGTGGTTAGGGGCGGTACTTCCGTCGCCTGACAGGCAGCGGTAGTACCGCTCGTAACCACCCGGTAGTACCGGCCGGAAGCTCAGGTCACGATCCAAGCGGTAGAACCGCCAGGATTGACCGGTAGAACCGCCGGGACGGTACAGCCAAATGGCAGAGCGGTAGAACCGCCCTGACCACCGGTTGTACCGCCCGGTTACTGTCACCCATGCCAAGATATCAACTTGTGTACATTTGGAGCAGAAAGTTTTATGGGAAGAGGAGGCTTGGGATGGAAACTTGGCACTGACATATGGTGATGTAAACTCTAAGAGTGCAAGAAGCAAACAATAAAAGCCAACACTTGGAGGATACAAACACCTAGGACCTAAAAAGAAACTAACAAGGCAAATAAGATCCAAAAGGAGAACCAAACCTCCACAACGAGAGGAGGGGCGGTGATCGAAGCCACCTATGTTTGAGTCAATTGGTATGGCACCGCGAAGATTCTAACCTTGGGCCCATGACCAAAACTCATCTTTGAAGCACTAGTACCATAAAAAATGGCTAATGTGAAAGATTGGGTTAATTTTGGCATAATAGGGGGAGGGAGAGTTCATTGAGAGAACAACACTCCCCCTAAATCCATGCCTACATCTAGAACAAGATATTCATGATGAATGCGGTGGGGTGTGACGGGTTTCAAGACACGTTGCTCGAATCAATGATATTTAGCTCATGCCTTAACTCGCGAAATCTTGCTTCATCTAATGGCTTCGTGAAAATATCCGCTAGTTGCTCTTGTGTTCCAACATGAATAATATCAATCTCTCCACGCTTGACGTGATCCCGGATGAAATGATGACGAATCTCAATGTGCTTCGTCTTGCTATGTTGCACCGGATTGTAGGAGATCTTGATTGCACTTTCATTGTCACAGAAAAGAGGCACTTTGTCACAAGTGACACCGTAATCCTTTAAAGTTTGCCTCATCCATAGCAATTGTGCACAACAACTTGCGGCGGCTACATACTCGGCCTCGGTGGTGGAGAGAGACACACAATTTTGCTTCTTCGAAGACCAACTCACCAAAGAGCGACCAAGGAATTGGCACCCTCCGGAGGTTGACTTCCTATCCACACGGTCTCCCGCCCAATCCTAGTCCGAATATCCCACGAGATCAAAGCTTGCTCCTTTGGGGTACCATAAGCCAAAGTTTGGGGTATGAGCCAAATATCGAAAGATTCGCTTGACCGCCACAAGGTGAATTTCCTTAGGCGCTGCTTGAAACCGTGCACACATTCCCACACTCAACATGATATCCGGCCTAGATGCACAAAGGTAAAGCAAGGATGCAATCATAGAACGATATACCTTTTGATCCACCACTTTACCATTGGGATCAATGTCGAGTTGGCACTTGGTAGGCATTGGAGTCTTGGCCGGTTTGACATCTTCTAGCTTGAATCTCTTGAGCATGTCTTGGGTATATTTGGCTTGGTTGATGAAGGTTCCTTCTCTTCTTTGTTTGACTTCGAACCCAAGAAAGAACTTCAACTCACCCATCACGGACATCTCAAACTTCTCGGTCATGAGTGCGGCAAACTCATCATTGAAAGCTTTGTTAGGAGAACCAAAGATAATATCATCAACATATAGTTGGCATATGAACAAATCCCCTTTAACCCTCTTAGTAAAAAGAGTGGGATCGATTATCCCAATTTCAAACCCACGATCTTGCAACAACTCAGTAAGGTGCTCATACCACGCACGTGGGGCTTGTTTAAGGCCATAGAGTGCCTTATTGAGCTTGTATACATGATTGGGGAACTTGGGATCCTCGAACCCCGGGGGTTGTTTGACATATACCAACTCATTAAGAGGACCATTAAGAAATGCACTCTTTACATCCATTTGTTGCAACTTAAAATCATGATGAGATGCATATGCAAGCAACATACGAATAGATTCAAGACGAGCAACGGGAGCAAAGGTTTCATCGTAGTCGATACCCTCGACTTGGGAGTAGCCTTGTGCCACCAATCTTGCCTTGTTTCGAGTGACAACACCGTTCGTATCTTGCTTGTTCTTGAAGATCCATTTGGTTCCAATGACATTATGATTCTCCGTCGGCCTTGGCACCAATGTCCACACCTTGTTGCGCTCGAAGTTGTTGAGTTCATCATGCATGGCTTCAAGCCAATCCGTGTCCTCGAGCGCTTCATGTACCTTTTGGGGTTCAACACAAGAAACAAACGCGTGATGCTCACAAAAGTTTGTTAATTGTCTACGAGTGGTTACCCCCCTCTTTAAGCTTCCATAAACATTCTCCAAGACATGTTCTTGATGCTTGAGTTTGGAGGCAATCTTGGCGGCATGACGCTCCAATAGTTCCTCCGAGGTCACTTGAGGAGGATCATCTTGAGCATCTTGAGCGTCGTCTTGAGCTTGCTCTTGATCTTGAGCTTGCACTTGATCTTGAGCTTGTTCGGTGTCGTGATCTTGATCTTGGGCATCATTTGGTGAATCACCATCATCTTGAGGTTGATCTTGCCCTTGATCTTGATCACTTGGTTGAGGGCCTTCGGTTTGTTCTTCGGAAGCATGTGGGTCAATGGTTGGTGATGGCTCTACTTGCGTAGAGCATTGTCCTTCTCCTTCGTCCACAAGGGGTTCCTCAATGGGGAGTATTTGACCAATCCCCATTCTTCTTATGGCTTGGGGAGGAATTTCATCACCTACATCACAAAGACCACTTTGCTCCACTTGGGAGCCATTATTTTCATCAAACTCTACGTTACACGTTTCCTCAATGAGTCCGTTGGACTTGTTGAGGACACGGTAAGCATGAGAGTTTGTAGCATAACCAACAAATATGCCCTCTTGAGCTCTAGATTCAAATTTAGACAAACGTGTACCTTTCTTGAGAATGAAACACTTACACCCGAACACCCGGAAGTACTTGAGGTTGGGCTTGTTACCGGTAAGTATCTCATAAGGAGTCTTGTTCAAGCCTTTGCGGAGGTAGAGCCGATTGGATGCATGACATGCGGTGTTGATGGCTTCGGCCCAAAAGTTATACGGAGACTTGAATTCCGCCATCATGGTCCTTGCCGCGTCCATCAACGTTCGGTTCTTCCTCTCCGCTACACCATTTTGTTGAGGGGTATATGGTGCGGCATATTGATGCTTGATCCCCTCATCACTAAGGAACTCATCCAAGGTGTAGTTCTTGAACTCGGTACCGTTGTCACTTCTAATCATCAAAATCTTTGCCTCATGTTGACGTTGAGCTTCATTGGCAAAGTCGATGACGGTTTGTTGGGTCTCGCTCTTCCTATTGAAGAAATATACCCAAGTGTATCTTGAATAGTCATCCACAATCACCAAGCAATACTTTCTTCCCCCAAGACTATCAAAGGATGGAGGTCCAAAGAGATCCATGTGAAGGAGCTCCAAGGGCCTCTTCGAGTAGATGAGAGTCGTGGGTCGGTGAGCCGTCTCATGTAGCTTTCCTTCGATACAAGCACTGCAAGCACGATCTTTGGCAAAACTCACATTTGTTAGTCCACGAACGTGATCCCCCTTGAGGAGACTTTGCAAAGATCTCATATTGACATGGGCTAGTCGGCAATGCCAAAGCCACCCCACATCAACTTTAGCCATTAGGCAAGTCGCGGTCTTAGTGGGTCGCTCCGAGAAGTTAACCACATAGAGACCGTTCTCGACATGCCCAACAAAAGCTACTTTAAGAGTCTTGCTCCACAAAAGGGCCACGGTATCAAGGTCAAAGAATGTGGCAAAGCCCATAAGTGCAAGTTGACGAACGGAAAGTAAATTGTATGCAAGGGTCTCAACAAGCATGACTTTCTCAATTGACAAGTCATGAGAAATCACAACCTTGCCAAGACCCAATCCCTTAGAAGTTGAGGCATCACCGAATTGAACATGGGTGGGCATAAATGAGCTTGGTTGCACGTCCACCACCAAATGCTTGCTCCCGGTCATATGATTCGTTGCTCCACTATCAAGCAACCATGATCCTCCACCAGAAGCGAACTCCTACAAGAGATCAATGCTTGGTTTTAGGTACCCATTTTTGAATGGGTCCTTTGATGTTAGTAACAAGGGTCTTAGGAACCCAAATAGACCATTCAATGTACTCATAATAAGAACCAACAAATTTGGCATAAACATGCCCATCACTAGCACGGCATAAAACATAAGAAGGGTTAAAGTCGCCGGCTTTGTTCGATGAAGTGGGATTGTCCTTCTTGACATTTCCACCCGCCACCTTGTTCTTCTTCTCCTTATGAGCACCCTCTCCCTTCTTGACAAATACCTCTTTGAGAGGGAGAGGTTTCTTGATCTTGTTGTTGTTCTTCTTTGACTTGGGCACAAACCCAAGTCCCTCCTTTGCCACAACTTCCTTTTGATTGCTCAAAAGTTCGTTGAGATTCTTCTCGCCTTGTATGCAAGTCACAAGGCCTTTCTCGATTTGCTCTTTCAACTTGGCATTCTCCTCCACAAGATGCTCATGCTCACAACAAGGGTTAGTAGCATTGGCATTATCAATTAAAACGAAAGGAGGACAAGTGGCTATTTCCTTAGTGAGCTTCGCTTGGAGTTGATCATGAGACTCCTTGAGAGTAGCATGTGCACCTTTCAAGGCCTTGTGAGCCTTGTCAAGTAGCTCAAACTCCTCTTTGAGTCTAGCATGGCCAACCCCAAGTTCGGCATTCTCGGATTTAAGCACACGAGCAAGAACTTGAGCATGATCATGATCTTTCTTTAGTTGAGCAAGGTCAACGTTTTGCAACTCCTCAAGAGCCGAACGAAGACCTCGCTCTTCCTCAAGAGCGATGGAAAGATCCGTAATTTCATCGGCATAGTCACGACTATGGCCTTCCAAGTTAGTGATGTTCTCCTCGTGAGACTCAATGATATCATTGGCCTCACCAAGTTGTTTCAAGAGAGCAACAAAGTGCTTCTTGGTCTCACCTTTGAGCTTACCCAAGAACTTATCAAACTCATTCTCATCCACCTCCACCTCCTCTTGATCATCCACACAATCCAACAATGAAGGATTAGGAGAGATGGAAACTTTGATGTTGGAGGTTGAGGTTACCTTGTTGACGCCTCTTGCCATTAGGCACTTGGGGATGATGTTCTTGTTGGGGGCGTCGAAGAGAGACACCGAGGTTGGAGAAGAGGTGGCAATGGCCACGGTGGCCGTTGCTAACACTTCACCATTTGTATCATCATCATCATCATCGGAGTTGTACTCTTCAAGCGCCACCAAGCCCTTTGGAGGCACCTTCTTGTTGAAATTGTTCTTGTTGGGGAAGGACTTGGCCTTGTCTTTGTGGATGAGCTTGCCACCATTGTCCTCCCTCTTCTCATACGGACAATCCGCTACAAAGTGACTCACATTGCCACAATTGTAGCAAGTCCTTACACGTTGCTTGCCCTTTGAGTTGTTCTTGGAGGAGTTGGGCCTTGTGTTTCTCTTGTTGCCCCAAAATTGCCTTGACGCAAGAGCCATGTGCTCGTGGTAAGCATATTTGGTGTCTTCGGGGCAACTCTCTTCTTCTTCCTCTTCTTCTTCTTCCGTAATACCCTTGGCTTTCAAAGCAAGGTTGGGTGAGCCTTTCTTTGACCGGACATGAGCTAGAGCATTGTCGGCGGTCTTGTTCATGATGTTCATGGCAATAAACTCATCCAACACTTCACTTGAAGACAAGGTGTGGAAGTCTGGTCTTTGACGGATCACGGAGGACATGGCCTTGTTGAATGGCATGATGGCCTTGAGAAACTTGCGCTTAATCCAATTATCATCCGTATCCTTGCTCCCATGATCTTGAAGAGCGGCCGCAAGAGTTGTCAATCTTCGGTAGAGATCCCGAGGATCCTCATCCTCATTCATCACAAATTCATCGGCCTCATCAAGCACCACTTCAAAGTTGGACCGTTGAATGCTTGAGCTCCCCTTGTACAAAGATATAATGTGTTCCCAACAATCCTTTGCACGGGAGAAGGGGCGCAAGTGAGCTAGATCTTCGGGAGGCACTGCGGATTGACGGATGAACAAAGCGGAGTGATTGTATTGATTGTCCGTCTCTTCTCTTGGAGTGAGGTTGCTTGGATCATGTGGGTAGAACCCTTGCTCGATGATTCTCCAAAGATTCGTTGAGCTGTGATTCAAATGAGACTTGATACGAAAAACCCAATTAGCAAAATCACCCTTTATGAGCTTAGGAGGAGGACCAAGATGGTTAATATGCGGTGTAGGGACCGGTCCTCCATAGACCGGGGGAGGAGGAACCGAGGCATAGGTTCCCGTCCCATTCTTACCATGAGGGGAAGATGTTTGAGTGTCTTTAGCCGCTTCCTTGCCGGAATTGGCCTCCGATGCCGATGCGGTGGGATTAACCACAAGCAACGGATCGGGAGTGGACTTCAACCCCTCAAGGAGTTCTTTAAGCATGGACTTGACCTCGGCCGTCATAGACGTCTTAAGTGAAGCCATAGCTTCATTTAAGACGTCTCGGGTGACCGTGTTCAACTCCACGGCCTCAGGAACTTCCTCATCCCGATCCCCGTCGTCAACCATACTCTTCGGGTGGTGAAACCCTTAATAAAGAGACGAGGCTCTGATACCAATTGAAAGGATCGATATGGTTGACTAGAGGGGGGGTGAATAGGCAACTACCAATTTTTAGCTTTTCTTAACAAATTAGGGTTAGCAACAAAATAGGTTGTCTAGATGTGCAACTAGGTGAGTGTGGGATCGAGGAGATATGTCTAGAGGGGGGGTGAATAGACTCCTAACCAGCCAAAGTAGCAGTTTTTAATTTCTCTTGGAATTTAGGCAGATTTTGGCACAAGTTAAGATCTCTGAAAGATCGTGGATGTCGCCTAGAGGGGGGGTGAATAGGCGTTTTAAAATAATTACGGTTTAGGCTTGAACAAATGCGGAATAAAACTAGCGTTTAATTTGTCAAGCACAAAACCTAAATCGACTAGGCTCACCTATGTGCACCAACAACTTATGCTAAGCAAGATAAACAACTAAGTGATAGCAAGATATATAACAAGAAACAATATGGCTATCACAAAGTAAAGTGCATAAGTAAAGTGCTCGGGTAAGAGATAACCGAGGCACGCGGAGACGACGATGTATCCCGAAGTTCACACCCTTGCGGATGCTAATCTCCGTTTGGAGCGGTGTGGAGGCACAATGCTCCCCAAGAAGCCACTAGGGCCACCGTAATCTCCTCACGCCCTCGCACAATGCAAGATGCCGTGATTCCACTAAGGGACCCTTGAGGGCGGTCACCGAACCCGTACAAATGGCAACCCTTGAGGGCGGTTACCGAACCCGTACACTTTGGCAACCCTTGGGGGCGGTCACTGGTACCCGTACAAATTGCTCAGGGCGATCTCCACAACCTAATTGGAGACCCCGACGCTTGCCCGGAGCTTTACACCACAATGATTGAGCTCCGAGGCACCACCAAGCCGTCTAGGGCGCCAAGGCACCCAAGAGGAACAAGCTCTAGGGTGCTCAAACACCCAAGAGTAATAAGCTTCTCAACTACTAACTTCCACGTATCACCGTGGAGAACTCAAACCGATGCAACTAATGCAATGGCAAGAACACACGAAGTGCTCAAGTCCCTCTCTCTCAAATCCCACCAAAGCAACAAAAGCTATGGAGGAAAGTGAGAGGAAGAACAAGGAGAACACCAAGAACTCCAAGATCTAGATCCACAAGGTTTCCCTCACATAGAGGAGAAAATGATTGGTGGAAAGATGGATCTAGATCTCCTCTCTCTATTCCCTCAAGAAGGAGCAAGAATCATTGGAGGGATGGAGAGATAGCAAAGCTCTAGAAGGTCAACAATGGAGGAGAGAGAGCTGCAAGGGGATAAAAGAACCGTTGGGGGCAAGGGGGAAGAAGACCCCCTTTTATAACCCCCCACCAAATCGAACCGTTACCTGTGCTGGACGCACTCAAGCGGTACTACCGCTCCAAGGAGCGGTACTACCGCTTAGAGCGGTACTACCAGCCGAAGCCAGTGAGTACAGCAAGCACAGGAGCGCGGTAGTGCCGCACGAAGCGGTACTACCGCACCCACAAGCGGTACTACCGCAAAGGTTCGCAGAACAGCTCAGAAAAGAGGTAGTGGAGCGGTACTGGAGCGGTACTACCGCCGCAAGCGGTACTACCGCCGCAAGCGGTACTACCGCCCAACATCCGCTCTACTACCGCTAAGGAGAATAGAGCAACAGAAGAAAATCCCACAAGCGGTACTCGCTGCGGTAGACCACAGCGGTACTACCGTGGTACCGAGCGGTACTACCGCTTGTGTGCTACAAAAGTGCCCAAGCAGAACAGACAGATACAGGAAAACCAGAACTGCCACAACTTCTACATATGAGCTCCGAATTGAGCAAACTCAAGCTTGTTGGATAGAAGACAACGAGTACTATCCAAACAGCGATATAGGGATGAGAAACCTCTATGAATGAAGAACCGGCATAAACTCCAACATCGAAAACATCATAGAAGATGCATATATGAACTCCGTTTTCGATGAACTCGAGCTTGTCATGAAGATGACCATAAGCTCAAAAACTCACAAAGAGAAACACCAAACACAAACCAAGAAAGATGATGCAAGGATGCAATGGTTTGAGCTCTCTACGAAGATACGATAAAGCTACTCACTTGAGAGCCCCCCTTGATAGTACGGCTATCGATCCTATAACCCGGTCTCCCAACTACTACCATGAGACCGGTAAAATAGAAAACCTATCAAGGGCAAACCTTTGCCTTGCGCAAAGTCCACTTGAGCTAGATGATGACGATCTTGACCTCCTCAAGTTGGACCACCTTTCTTGATTGCGCCGGCTCGATGAAGACTAGTAGATTGCTCCCCCATACTCTATGGGTGAGCCACTCTTCGGCACATCTTCACAAGTCCATTGTCACCACAATGGACGGCAAGCTTCAAGCATGTGATCTCTTCGTGATGCTCCACTTGAACTTGCACACCGCAATCTTGATGACGATCACCACTTGATGTCATCCTCCATGGGTTGAATGAGATCTTCCTCTTGACGCAAGCCCATGGAAACATACCTAACCCCACATAGAACTCTCGCATAGAACATGGGTTAGTACACAAAGCATAATGGACAATGCTTACCATACCGTGAGATCACTTGATCCCACTCGGTACATCTTCTACGCTTTGTGTGTTGATCAACTTGAGTCACTCTTCATATTTAGTCCTGATCAACCTTGAATCTTTCCAACTCTCTTCATTAGGATGATGTCTTGAAGGTAAACATGAATGTTCACACAATCTTCTTCTTCAAGACATGCTTGCAATAGGCTCAACACTCACATGACCAATCTTTGGATAAATCCTTGAATAGAACCTTGGTCAACACATATTCTTCTTCTAATAACCTTGAAACCAACAAATGGTCTTCAAGCAATGCCTATGGACAAACCCTTCAAATATAACTCAAGGCAACCATTAGTCCATAGAGATTGTCATCAATTACCAAAACCAAACATGGGGGCAGCACATGTTCTTTCAATCTCTCCAATAATTTCTACACATGCATATCTAGAGATTAAGCAGCGGAAATAGTAAAGCATGCAAGTGTGCGGAAAGTAAAGGGGTAGAGTATGGAAGATCAAACGCAATGAAGACACGGTGGATTTTTGGCGTGGTTCCGATAGGTGGTGCTATCGTACGTCCACGTTGATGGAGACTTCAACCCACGAAGGGTAACGGCTGCGCGAGTCCACGGAGGGCTCCACCCACGAAGGGTCCACGAAGAAGCAACCTTGTCTATTCCACCATGGCTTACGTCCACGAAGGACTAGCCTCACTCAGGGTAGATCTTCATGAAGTAGGCGATCTCCTTGCCCTTACAAACTCTTGGTTCAACTCCACATCTGGTTGGAGGCTCCCAAGTGACACCTAACCAATCTAGGAGACACCACTCTCCAAAAGGTAATAGACGGTGTGTTGTTGATGAACTCCTTGCTCTTGTGCTTCAAATGATAGTCTTCTCAGCAGTCAAACACTCCTCACAGATTTGGCTATGGTGGAAGAAGGATTTGAGTGGAAAGCAACTTGGGAAAGGCTAGAGATCAAGGTTCAAATGGTAGGAATGGAATATCTTGATCTCAACACATGAGTAGGTGGTTCTCTCTCAGAAAATGTATGGTGGAAGTGTAGGCACGTTCTGATGGCTCTCCTTTTTGAGAAGGATGAGAAGGATGTGGTGGAGGGGTATATATAGCCTCTACACAAAATCCAACCGTTACACACTTTTGACCCAACTCGGTGGCACCGAAACGATCATCTCGGTAGCACCGAACTGTGTAAAAGATATGAACGTTAGGAATCTCGGTGGGACCGATACAGACAACTCGGATGGACCGAAGTGCAATGGCTTAGGGCAACCCATAAGAGTTTATGTCAACGGGATTGTGCGCTATCTTAATAGCACTCTCATTGTCACAAAGTAATGGTACATGTCTCACATGCACACCATAGTCTTTAAGAGTTTGTGTCATCCATAGTAATTGAGCACAACATGATCCCGCGGCAATGTATTCCCCTTCGGTAGTAGATAGAGATACGGAATTTTGTTTCTTGGAGGACCAAGAAACAAGAGATCTACCAAGAAATTGACATGTACCCGAAGTGGATTTTCTGTCAACCTTGTCTCCGGCATAGTCCGAATCGGAGTAGCCAACAAGATTGAAAGAAGATCCTTTGGGATACCATATGCCAAAGTTTGGTGTATGTATCAAGTATCTCACAATTCTTTTCACCGCCTTAAGGTGACACTCTTTTGGTGCCGCTTGGTATCGTGCACACATGCACACACTTAGCATAATGTCGGGTCGGGAGGCACATAGATATAATAATGAACCAATCATCGATCGATAAACCTTTTGATCAACAGGTTTGCCATCCTTGGCCAAGTCAAGATGTCCACTCGTGGGCATAGGGGTTTTCATACCTTTACTCTCTTGCATGTTGAACTTCTTGAATAAGTCCTTGGTATACTTTGTTTGAGAGACAAATGTACCTTCCCTAGTTTGCTTGATTTGCAAACCAAGAAAGAATTTGAGTTCACTCATCATAGACATCTCAAACTTCTCCGACATCAACCTTCCAAACTTTTCACTAAAAGAGGGGTTAGTAGATCCAAAGATAATATCATCAACATAAATTTGGCATACAAATAATTCTCCATTAACCCTCTTAGTGAACAAAGTTGAATCAATCTTCCCAATTTCAAAACCTTTTTCAAGAAGAAACTTTGTCAAGCATTTGTACCAAGCTGTAGGGGCTTGTTTGAGACCATAAAGAGCTTTACGAAGTTTGTACACATGATTGGGTTTCTTGGGATTCTCAAAGCCGGGAGGTTGTTTAACATATACTTCCTCCTCAATTTCACCATTTAAGAAGGCACTTTTAATATCCATTTGGTAAAGAGTGATATCATGGTGATTGGCATAAGCAAGTAAAATGCGAATAGATTCAAGTCTTGCAATGGGGGCATAAGTCTCACCATAGTCCATACCTTCGACTTGTGTGTAACCTTGTGCTACGAGACGAGCCTTGTTCCGTACAACTTGTCCATCTTCATCTTGCTAATTCCGAAACACCCATTTGGTTCCAATGATGTTTTGCTCTTCCTTAGGCTTTTCGACCAGTGTCCACACTTGGTTCCTCTCAAAGTTGTGTAGATCCTCGTGCATTGCATTCACCCAATCGGGGTCCTTGAGAGCATCTTCTACCTTCAAGGGTTCAACACTAGAGATAAATGAGTAATGCTCACAAAAGTTAGCTAAACGAGATTTAGAGCGAGTGATTCTCCCGGTTTGGATATCTCCAAGTATTTGTTCGACGGGATGATCCTTGTCGATCCTTGCTCTAACTCGAGGTAGCTTTTTCTTGGGTTGTGGTGAGGCTTCCTCATCATCATCATCTCCTTCTTCTTCGTTGATGTTGTCGTGGTTCGCTTGTGGAGGTGGAGAAGGAGGTTGAGGTGGATCATCTTGTTGCACTTCCTCATTCCCATCGTCTTGACGTGTTCCACTTGTGGATGCCTCCATATTAACTTGTCGTTCATCTTGATGTGAAGTTGGGGCTTCCACTTGAGTAGACGAGGTACTTTCCTTCACTTCCACGGGGCGAATCTTGCCAATGGGCAAGTCCTTGATTGCTTCTGATGGTTCTTGATCTCCTACATCAAGTGGCAATTGCTCGACTTGCGAGCCGTTAGTCTCATCAAACTTCACATCTACCGTTTCTTCAACTTTTCGAGTGAAGTTGTTGTAGACACGGTAAGTGTGAGAGTTCGATCCATAACCAAGTAGGAAACCTTCATGAGATTTAGGAGCAAATTTCGAACGACGATGCTTATCAAGAATGTAACATTTTGAGCCAAATACTCGAAAGTATCCAACTTGTGGTTTGTTACCGGTGAGCAGTTCATACGCCGTTTTACCAAGAAGCTTGTGAAGATAGAGTCGGTTTGTTGCATGACAAGCTGTTTCAACCGCTTCTGCCCAAAACTGTCTTGGCGTCTTGTATTCATCAAGCATTGTTCTTGCCATCTCAATAAGTGTACGGTTCTTCCTCTCAACAACTCCATTTTGTTGAGGTGTGTACGTAGCCGAGAACTCATGTGAAATACCCTCCTCATCAAGAAAGGTGTCCACATTGGCGTTCTTGAACTCCGTTCCGTTGTCACTCCGAACCTTCTTGATCTTTACTTCAAATTGATTTTGAGCCTTTCTTGCGAAGTTCTTGAAGATCTTTTGTACCTGCGATTTGTCATCAAGAAAGAACACCTACGTAAATCTGGAAAAATCATCAACAATGACTAAACCGAAAGAGTTACCACCAAGACTCTTATAGGCGTTGGGACCAAACAGATCCATATGAAGTAGCTCGAGTGGTCTCCTCGTGGTCATAATGTTCTTTACGGGATGGCTTCCTCCAACCTGTTTTCCTGCTTGGCAAGCACTACAAAGTCGATCTTTGTCAAATATAACATCTTTCACTCCAAGAATGTGATCTCCTTTAACAAGTTTATCAAGGTTACGCATACCAACATTTCCAAGTCTTCTATGCCATAACCAACCTTTAGAAGATTTTGCAATTAAACATGTACGAGGTTGGGTTCTCTTAGTGAAATCAACAATGTATAGATCACCTCTACGAATGCCGGTAAAGACTATATTATGATTATCCTGGCGAAACACTTGGCAGTCTACTTTGGTAAATAGAACATTAAAACCAAAATCGGCTAGTATAGATACGGAAAGAAGATTGTAACCAAGAGATTCAACAAGCATAACATTTTGTATGGAGCTATCATTGGATATGGCCACCTTACCAAGGCCAAGTACCTTACCCTTGGAGTTGTCTCCAAAAGTCACATACTTGCGTGGACCATCATTTTTAGTAAGCTCACGAAACATGTCTCTATCTCCGGTCATGTGATCGGTACAAACACTGTCAAGAATCCACTCTTTTCCTCCAGCCATATAATCTCGAAGATTTGCCATAAGACTGAGATTCCTCATGGTCTTCTCAAATTCAATATCAAAGTCTTCGTCTTCATCATAATAGTCGTGCTCAACATCATCATCATGCATGTGATTAACAGATTCATTAGTTTCATGATCATGACAATGTTCAAGTTTATGAATTCTAACAGTTTCCGTGATAATATTGCTAATAGTTCTAACATCTCCTTTGGCACGCATGAGATCACGAAACTCAAACAAGCAATCATCAAACTTAGGATCATTAGGACTCATCTTGTGAAAAACAACAGCCTTATGAAGAATCTTATCAAGACTCTTTAGAGAATAATTGGGATATCGCTTTTCTAAATCATGCCATAGAGTATAAGCACATGCAAAGTTTCGCATAGAACCAAGCACAATCTTAGGTAATCCTCTAATGATAAGATTGACGGTTCTAAGATTACGAAGCATGTCAATTTCCTCTTCATGAGTAGGATGCAAGGGATCAATAGGGGGCACATAAGGATTATGAATATACTTGCTCAAGTTAAATTCATCAAAAATATCAAGCATTTCATCCCTCCAAAAGTTGTAATACTCCCCATTGAGAATAGGCACTCTACGTCTAATACTCCCGAACGTAGACATATCCACCTCCCTCCAATGGTGATGAAACCAAAGCAATGGAAACCAAAGGTCTGATACCAATTGTGGGATCGAGGAGATAGGTCTAGAGGGGGGTGAATAGACTCCTAACCAGCCAAAGTAGCAGTTTTTAATTTTTCTTGGAATTTAGGCAGATTTTGGCACAAGTTAAGATCTCTCCAATAATTTCTACACATGCATATCTAGAGATTAAGCAGCGGAAATAGTAAAGCATGCAAGTGTGCGGAAAGTAAAGGGGTAGAGTATGGAAGATCAAACGCAATGAAGACACGGTGGATTTTTGGCGTGGTTCCGATAGGTGGTGCTATCGTAGGTCCACGTTGATGGAGACTTCAACCCACAAAGGGTAACGGCTGCGCGAGTCCATGGAGGGCTCCACCCACGAAGGGTCCACGAAGAAGCAACCTTGTCTATTCCACCATGGCTTACGTCCACGAAGGACTAGCCACACTCGGGGTAGATCTTCACGAAGTAGGCGATCTCCTTGCCCTTACAAACTTTTGGTTCAACTCCACATCTGGTTGGAGGCTCCCAAGTGACACCTAACCAATCTAGGAGACACCACTCTCCAAAAGGTAATAGACGGTGTGTTGTTGATGAACTCCTTGCTCTTGTGCTTCAAATGATAGTGTTCCCAGCACTCAAACACTCCTCACAGATTTGGCTATGGTGGAAGAAGGATTTGAGTGGAAAGCAACTTGGGAAAGGCTAGAGATCAAGGTTCAAATGGTAGGAATGGAATATCTTGATCTCAACACATGAGTAGGTGGTTCTCTCTCAGAAAATGTATGGTGGAAGTGTAGGCACGTTCTGATGGCTCTCCTTTTTGAGAAGGATGTGGTGGAGGGGTATATATAGCCTCCACACAAAATCCAACCGTTACACACTTTTGACCCAACTCGGTGGCACCGAAACGATCATCTCGGTAGCACCGAACTGTGTAAAAGATATGAACGTTAGGAATCTCGGTGGGACCGATACTGACAACTCGGATGGACCGAAGTGCAATGGCTTAGGCCAACCCTCATCTCGGTGGCACCGATTGCATCAACTCGGTTGGACCGAAGTGAAGCAATAAGGCAACAGAGACTTGGCAAGCCATCTTGGTGAGACCGATTTGCAAACTCGGTGAGACCGAAGTAAATGCAAACGATTACAGAGAGTTGGCAAGGCCATCTCGGTGGGACCGAGATCCATTTCGGTGGATCCGATTTGTTAGGGTTTGGCAGTGGCTAAGTCTTGGATGAACTCGGTGGGGCCGGATAGGAAAAATCGGTGGGGCCGAGTTGGACTTTAGGTTTAGGACATATTTGGGTAGAGAGAGTGGTTGAGGGTTTAGGAATACTGTCACTAAGCACTTGAGCAAAAAGACCATTAAGCAACACCTCATCCCCTTTTAATAGTATTGGCTTTCCTATGGACTCAATGTGATCTTGGATCACTAAACCAAAAATGTAGAGTCTTGATCTTTTTCCAATCCTTGTCCTTAGCATTTTGAAGGGGTTCCACATCCTCTTGTCCACGCCACGCCATTGTTGAACTTGTCTGAAATTCACTAGATAAAAGCATTAGTCCAACAACATGTATGTTGGCATAAATTACCAACACCACCAAGGGAGCAAATGTGCTTTCAGTGAGCAACCTATATGATGCTAATAACAATGATAACACAAGCAAGCAAGGGATACAACACAACAATAGCTTGCACAAAGTAAAGGTAAGAAATAACCACAAGTGGAGCCGGTGAAGACGAGGATGTGTTACCGAAGTTCCTTCCCTTTAGGGGGAAGTACGTCTCCGTTGGAGCGGTGTGGAGGCACAATGCTCCCCAAGAAGCCACTAAGGCCACCGTATTCTCCTCACGCCCTCGCACAATGCAAGGTGCCGTGATTCCACTAGTGGTGCCCTTGAAGGCGTCAACCGGACCTTTACAAACAAGGTTGAGGCTCTCTCCACAACTGAATTGGAGGCTCCCAACACCACCACGGAGCTTCACCACAATGGAATGTGGCTCCGAGGTGACCTCTTCCGTCTAGGGTGCCCAAACACCCAAGAGTAACAAAATCCACACAAGAAAGTATGGGGGAATCAAATTTCCTTTGGTGGAAGTGTAGATCTAGGTCTCCTCCTTCAATCCCTAGCACATCAACAAGTTTGAGTGGCTAGAGAGAGAGATCGGGCAAGAAAGCTTGAGGGGCAACAATGGAGGAGAGAGAGAGGCAAGAGGTAAAAGGTAGGTGGGGGAACCACGTACTTATATAGTGCCCCCAAATTCCAACCGTTACAGCAGTTTTTACACTGCTGCGGTACAACCGCTTGAAGCACCGGTACAACCGGTAATCACGGGTTCCCACTGCAGAAATGCCCTAGCGGTACAACCGGTGGAGCAACCGGTAGTACCGGTCAGCCGGAGCCTACCAGGAACTACCGCTCCACCCCCGCCCAACAACCGCCTCATTACAGAAGGGGAGTCACCCCATAGCGGTAGTTGGGGCGGTGGTTGTGCCGGTACAACCGCTAGACCAGTGTCCATGTGGTGGCTAAGTCTGGAGCGGTACAACCGCTCTAGGCACCGGTAGTACCGGTTCGCCGAAGCCGTCCGGAAACTACCGGGCCACCACCGCCCAACAACAGCTCCACTACAGAAGGCATTCCGGTAGTGGAGCGGTGCAGGGCCGGAACAACCGGTCGGGCGGTACAACCGCTTTCACAGGCGGTACAACCCCTGGGCACTAAAACCACTGCCACAGAAAGACTTTGAGGACCTCTCTCCTCGAACGGAAGGATATATAGTGGGTGCAATAGAATGTGTACGTGCATTGATTCACCCAGTACCTTCCGATGCGGATTCCCTCTTAATAGTACGGATTTCCTACGACCAAAGAAATAAACGCGTCGGAAACTCCGTCTTCGATCTTTTCCGTCCCGAGGGAATGCCTGACCGTCTTGCGCCAAACGAGGTGTACCTGAGTAAACTAGGGCGCACGATTAGACCAAGGGTGCATTGTCATCATCACCAAAACCCTAAGGCGGGAAATGCCCTAACATCCGGCAAGTGAAAATTGCCATCGTGAAGGACCGACCAAACGTGTGTGTCATTCATGACAGACATGCTGGTATATTGAAGGCCGTGAAGACACTAAGGAATCCAACACCTTGGATGGACTTGCAGAGCTGGTGGTGCATGCGCCATCTTGGGGCTAATTTTTTCTCACAGTTCAAGAACAAGCGGTTGATGAACTTGTTCAAAAAATTATGCAAGCAGAACCAGCAGCGTAAATACCATTTTATTTGGTCAAAACTTGATGAGTTTACTAAGAAGCAGGTCGGTGCCAGGAAGAAAATGGAAGAAGATCAGGCTAAATTAGCAACACTCATGGCAGAGCTAGAGGAGCCAGTAGGTCTTTGTGACTTGCCAGCAATTGACCCTCCTAATACTAAGAGAAAGAAGGGGAGGACAATAAAGAGTTTTACTCAGTGGATAGAGAAAGAGCCTCCCGTGAATTGGTCTTTGATGCATGACACCCATGGAGCCAGGTATGGCCACATGACAACCAACCTTGCAGAGGTGTATAACTTTGTATTCAGAGGGAATGGAGCATTGCCACTTACAGCTATTGTGGAGGCTGTATTCCATGGCACTTTGAGATATTTCAGAGAAAGGCACGAGTTAGCAAAGAAGCATATTGCAGATAATCAGAACACACCTTATTGTAGCCGTGTCATGGAGTACATGGCAAAGAAGATAGAGAAAGCAAAGAAGCACACTGTCAAACTCATAGGTAATCAGGAAAGGAGGTATGAGGTTCAGCTACCTACCGATGGTTTTGGTTCTGCAAATGAGGTGAAGACGCACGAGGTAACAATTGGAACGGAATTTTATCCAACGTGTGAGTGTACATGCAACAAAACGAAGTTGTTGCACCTGCCTTGCTCACATGTGTTGGCTGCCTGTGGCCAGATTGAGTTGGACGCCATCTCCTTCGTGTCCCCATACTATTCAAAAGAGGCAGTTCTCAACACATGGACCGGTGAGATGACAGGGTTTAGAGTCGTCGGCAATTTCAACAAGGTAAACGACGGTGACAGAGTATACATCCCGGATCCAGATCTTCGGCGAACAAGTAGGGGTAGACGTAAGGTCTGTCGCATCCGAAATGATATGGACCAATCTGAAGCTGGTGGAGCAACCAGACAATGTTTGCTATGCGCGGCTTATGGGCATAGGATGAAATATTGTCCCGACCTGAAGAAAGACGGTGTTTCCACATCGACGAGTGCTTCCACATCGACGAGTGCGACAACAGGAGCAAGAGGCGGACGTGATCGAGGCCGTCGAGGATGAAGGGGAGGACGAGGAAGAAATAACTCACAAGCTGCGGTGCCAACTGCTCTGCCCTTAGACGACGATCCTCACGGGGCTCGTTTTAGGTGGTTGAGCCAGTTTCAGGTAACCTTCTCAGTGAGCTGAACATATTTTGTTTTCCTAGTTGCCCTTACTAGATAGTTTACACAATCGTATGGTTTCTATACAGATTGTCTCGTTAGGGTACCCCGGAGTTGAGTTGTCAGAGGCACAGATTGATCGATCCCTAGAGGCATATATTCTTTGGTTGTTCGGCAAGACGATGTTCACGGAGAACCACGTGACTACTGTCGATGCGCGACTCATCGGTATTGCACGAGAGATAGCTGACGCACTGTGCCCTGGGGACATTGTGCAGAGGAGTTTTGGTTCTGCTGTGTTAGCAGCTACGTACAGAGGCCTGTGCAAAGCTTGCTCGTTGAAGTCCAGAAAATCAGCTCTGGTTGGATGTCCACTACTCTTTCAACTCTGGTCATACGAGAGATTCCCTATTGGACGACCCTATGTATATGTTGATAGACCTTTTGGGATGGAGGACATAGCAGGGGCTTACGTGCCTGCTATTGGCGATTTGCCTACTGTGGGATCTGTTTGGGCACGGAGAGAGGTACTTATATATTACGTAACAATTTATTCGATTAATTATTTCCATGCAAAAGTATTACTAATGTTTATTTGTTGTCATGTACAGAGACAGTTTGCGCATACCCAGGTTAGGGGCTGCTACCCGTCCTTCACGGCGCAGTTTGATAGTTTGCACGAGGATCAAGTTATCTGGGAGCCATACTCGCATCAGGCTATATCATCCATGTATCCAGTTGGGATATCTGGAATGTGCACTAGAGATCGGCACTATTGGATGACCAAGGCCAGAGTGGTGTTCGACGTGACGGTTGAGGAGATGGCTCTTCATAGGGTGATGAGACAGTTCGGTCTATGTCAAGAGCCTGATATTCCAGTTATTCCACACATACCAGCACACGTGCACAAGTAAGTAATTTAAATTTAGTTCTCAACATTGCATTCCGAACATAGCTAACCATGTAACACACATGTCAATCTCAGGGAAAGCCGCGTAGGAGGAAACAAGTCCATGGAATTTTGGATTCAGACCATTGGCCCTTACGTTGAGGAATGGGCTACCGCGCCGACAAATATCTGGGATGAGGTTCGGTCCTTTGACTGGGACAAGTTCGGGTTGTATCAGCGACGTTATCGGCATAGCACGAGGATCTACTTGGTTCCATCGGCTGCTCCTGATCAGATGGACGCCCCTCTCACCAGCGATATGTTCCCAACTGCCTCTGTTGTGGGAACCAGACACCACGCGGTACGTGCCATGGTTCTCATATGTGTAGTTTTATCATAACCTGAACATATACAATTGGTCAACTCTTCATGTACAGAGTGACTTGACAGTCGAGGCGCGAGAGGAGGTTTCCGCTTTAATGCGGCGGGTTGAGAGGGAGGATACTATCCCACAGCCAGAGCACCTCTCATGGTTGAGGCGTTTTGATGAGAAGCTACGAGGGATTTACGCAGCTGTTACGTGTAGACGATCTTCGGATATTGCAGTTCCTCGTCCAGCACATCGTCCCCCACGTCCCTCTGTGCAGCATTCAGAACCACGACACTCTATGCAGCGTTCAGAGCCACGCCACTCCGTGCAGCGTTCAGAGCCACCTCCTTCACAACCAGGGAGCTCGTCCTGGCATCAGCCACCTCCTTCACAACCAGGGAGCTCGTCCTGCCATCAGACACCTCCTTCACAACCAGGGAGCTCGTACTGGCATCATCAAATGGAACTAGGTAACACTACTTTGTACATTCTTTTAAACATTGTAGTTTCGCTCAGCAATTTTACATGTTTTAATATACTGCAGGCGGCAACCAGTCGCAACAGTTCATGCATTCAGTGCAGTCACCGATACTTAGTGGTGCTGGATGTGGTTTAGAGGGCTACGGCGATGATGATGACGAAGCTGCAAACACTTATGACTTCTCTCGAACAGTGTTTCACACTCCACCACCAGCACCGACGTAGGAGACACAGACCGTGTCAGACGATGTTATCTACGGTCGTGGTTACCGTGAGCATCGCCCACCACCTGAGCGCTTATCGCCTTCCGGTCCTCGCCCGAGGAAGACCCAGATTCGTCGTCGTCCCCAGCAGTGATATCGTTATCTATGCATTAGTCATTATCTATGTTAGTTTCAGACTTTTCTCATGTGAGTCATTATCTATGTATGAGACATGCTTCATGTATGTGTTACTATCGCACTTGCTTCTATCTGATCAGGAGACATATATCTACCTATGTATGCGAGAGACATATTACTATTAATTCGCATTGTTATTCCAGTTACATTTCCAAAGAGACTGCAACAGATAATTAAGATACAAGTACATCTGAATTAAACGGTACGGCTGAACTTAAAAAATACAGCTTACAAACTACATGAAGGCATCATCGTCATCCTCCGTCGATGCAGCACTCTTGCCCTTCGACGATGCGGTACTCTTGCCCTTCGACGATGCGGTACTCTTGCCCTTGGTGCTCGGCATGAAAATATCGTCTTCGTCCTCGCTGTCTTGGGTCCATAAATAAGTATGTTCTGCTGCAGCCTTTAGGAATGCTTCACCCTTATGTTGTTGCTTCTTCCACCTTCCATGCAACCTGAGAAGTTCTTTTCGTATCTCCTCAAAGGTCCTTGCAGGCCACCCGCACCTACTTAATGCGTGAGCCAACTCATTCAGTAAGGTGTCACTACTGAGGAGTTCGTCCCATGGAACTATCCTATTGTCTATCTTGAAATCGGTGGCTAACCCGAGAAGACATTTGGACATACTAGGATGAAAACAACTACGATCGAAAGAATAACCGGACATCTTGACGAGACTACACTGGCCTGCTTACCCTCCTTAGTGTGGAGAGGGTTTTATAAGTTCACAAGAGAAGATGGCGGGAAAGAAGATGGCGGGAGAGAATGGCGAGAAAGAAAATGGCGGGAAAGAAGATGGCGGGAGAGAATGGCGGGAAAGAAAATGGCGGGAGAAAATGGAGGGAGAGAATGTCGGGAGAAAATGGCGGCAAAGAATGGCGGGAGATGTGGCGTGAGAGAATGGCGGGAGAAAATGGCGGCAAAGAATGGCGGGAGAGTATGGCGGGAGAAAATGGCGGCGGGAAAGAAAATGGAGGGAAAAATATTGCGGGAAAGTACATTTTTTTCATGTATAAAACGACAATGGTTGTACAGGATTTATAAGACACTTTTAAATATAAAAATACACTTCGGCCAACGGTTGACCAAAGAGCATGCATCTTCGGCCAACGCCTGACCGAAGAGCACTCTTCGGCCAATGGTTGGCTGAAGTTACTATTTTCGGCCCAGCTGGCCACTCTTCGGCCAACGGTTGACCAAAGAGCACTCTTCGGCCAATGGTTGGCCGAAAAGGCCCTCTTCGGCCAACACCCGGCCGACGGGTCATAGTTTTGATTTTTATGCATTAGGGCGTATAGTTTCCGAATTGGCTATAAAAATCATCATAGTTTCAAAAAAAAAAATCCCTTACCTGGTCCTAATTAAAGGGTTTAAGTAAATAAAGGGCATTTTCAATAAACCAAAGTAAAGCAGATGAGCCAAAAAGGGAACTCATCCACTGCAATCCTGGCATGAGACGAAGCGTAAAATGCACTTGAAATGCAAAACGCTTGTTTCCTACTCGGCTGGTAGCGGGAAAAAGGAGTAGAATTGAACTTGTTGGTACACACATAATCGTGTGAGCTTCCTAATGGTTGGACTGTGCTGTAAAATTAATCTTGACTGAGTTGGATTCTTATGCATTGGTGTCTTAATGAGTTAAAGCTGCAGTTCCGACGAGTAACATGTGTGAACTCTTGTGTGTATGTGTGGGTGAAGCTTTGAGCTAAGCAAGTCCTTGATGTACTGACTACCGAGTCATACTGTAATTAGTTTTCGGATATGGATGAGAAAATTGTTGGCCTGAATTTGTGCAGAGAATTTGAGTAATCTTTTTGTATCTATTTATTCTTGTATGCTTCGATGGCTTCTTAAAACATTCAGCTGTTCCGGTTGGAAAAGTGTGTACCTGAGGCATCCAATGGATTGACCTCTGATTACACAATACTTCGTTGAGTGGTGATGCACATAACCATGTTTGGGACAGTTCTTGGTTAGAAGATTTTTTTTTTTTTGGTTTGAGAATGTGAAAAAGGTTGCATCATAGTGCAGCTATTTGACAAATATGTTTGGCTTTTCATTTGAATTATGTGCAACAGCAGCCTTACATATCCAGACCCCCTAAGAAATTTTTATGTACAGCACACATAACACAGTTATAGTCCCCTGGCGAGCCACCCCTCCCCTCCCCTCATGAGCCGCCCCTTCGTCGCCGCCGTCCCTCACCTCCCCTCCGTCGCCCCCCACGCGGACGACCGAGGGGCCCCAGCCCCAGCCGTCGGTCCTTCCCGCCTTCCCCTCCCCCCCTCCGCCACCACCCATGGTTGGCGTCGGGCAAAGCCCGTGCGTCCAACGGCGGCGACGGAGGTACTGCCTCCCCTCTCGGGTCTTTGGGTGGCGCGGGATGCTCAATCTCGAAGGTGTGATCCCGATCTGGATCGTGGCGGCGCCGATCTGGACCAGGGCACCCTGATGGACAACGACGGCATGGCAGCCGACCGGCGTCCCAGCGGCGGCCTTAGCGGCAGGGCTGGCGCAACCCTTCACGATCAGGGGTGGCGGCCCCTGGGATGGCCTCCCTGTCCGGTGGCGCGGCGAGGCGGATGGGCTGCCGGGGATCGGACCGGGTGGCCGGGGATTCACAGGTGGGTTGGTGTTGCGGCTTGCTGCCCCGGCGGGCAACAGCGCCGAGCTGCTCCTTCCTACAACCCATGTTGCGTGCACTCCGTCTTACTGGACATGGCCGTGCTGCTAGCCGGTTACCGGGTTGGGACGGAGCAGGAGGTGGGAATCCGGATTGGGATAATTCCCAGGTCGGCTCCTACCGGCCGCGACGGCGACGACACCCGAGGGTGCCGTTTTCTACCTGGAGACGTCGTTCGGGTCCGCCCTACCTTTTCCCACCTCACAGTCTCTCGGATGAAAACCCTAGGGCGGCGACGGTGCTCTTGGCATCGTGTCCTTCTTGAAGGCGTCGTCGTGAGAGCTATGTGGCGGTGGGTACCGCTTGGGTGCGTCGGCAGATGCAGATGGCGTGCCCCTCTTCCTTCAGGTGGTAGCTGTTCCGGGGGAAACCCTAGATTTGGGTCTCCCGAATTGGATGATGACGAAGACTTTGGTGTCGTTCTCCTTCCTGGGGGCATCGTCTTGGAGCAGCGGTTCACTGGAGAGGCCAACAGGTGGAGCGGTGTTACATCGACCGCATTGAAGACGGTGAGTCTCGGCGGCGTGGAGCAGTGGAGTCTTAGAGTTGGACGCGGATTGATCGACGCGCACAGGCTGGTGGCGCTGTCTGGTGTCGTGGTGATGTCGACGGCAGATGGGACTGGCAAGATATATGCAGTGATTCCTCTGAAGACGGGATGGCGGAAGATGGCGGCGGCGGATCCTAGAGCGTGCGCAGGCGGTGCACGTTATGGGACGCCTAGACCGGATGGTCTTAAGGGCTCTGGATTAGATTGTGTCTGTTATGCGGACAGGGCATATCTGTATACTTGTAGGTGTAGCGACTTTGTTCGCCTAGAAGGGTGCTTCGGGTTGATCCTTGTATTTATTTAGTCAGACTCCGGTGAATAATTAATAAAGATGGTTGTGTGCATCAAGGTAATGCAGAGGCCGGGGGTAATCTTCCTTTTCGAAGAAAAAAAGAAATTTTCATGTTCATTTGAATATTACAAATTCCACTATGTTAAAGTTACCCAGTAACTCAAGGGACCAGGAGTGTGGATCTAAAATCTCAAGCGACTACAACTTCTGTTTTCATTTGTCAATCTCTAAATATGCAGTACTTGCTATCAAGATTGTCATATGTAAATTCTGAATCTCTAGTGGTTACTACGCCCATGGGAGACTGCAAAATAACTTGTCTCTTATTTATTTTCTAGTTTGATGACTTTGCCGTGCTCAAATGCCAAATCATATCTTGTTTAGATATGTTTCTCTCTGCAAGCAAGGATGGTGCAAAGAACTGTGCATCCTAAACAATTTTTCTGAATCCATGTGCAACCACGAATAAGGTTTACATTTTCTCCTCACTTCTTCTGATGATTGTAGTGTCTTCAGAATCTTCTACTGCCTCTGTACCGAAATATATGTTGTTGAAGCAATTATAGTTCAACTACTCCAGCGACATTTATTTCAGTACGGAGGGAGTATAACAGAGTAATGTTATTGCTGCTTTTTCTCAGAGAAATTGGCAGGAATGCTACCAATTCATTAGACTGAAAAGAAGTGATATGTCCAAAGATAATGTTGCGTCATGCCTGCGTGCGGAATATCCTGAATGCTCGATGGTGAAACAATATCGTGAATTTTCTGAACTTCTTTTTCCTGAATCTGAACACCAGCTCAGTCTAGTTTTCCCGAATAACACAACAGCAAAAACATTGGCGTGCTGCACGGGGGCCTTCAAGAAATGCAGAGCCCAGAGCCCAAGCAAAAATAAGCCTAGAGCCAGCGGCCCATCATGAACTAGGCTCTCCGCCAGAAAATGGTGGGAAGTGTCGAGAAATAGAGGGAAATCTCCTCCGTTCTGAAATAAAAAAGCTCTCCCCATCCCACTGCCAAGCTCGAAACCGCCGCCGATACTCCCGACGGTAGCCCTGCTCCGACGAAGCCGTCCATGGAGGCGGCGGAGGAACCCCACGCCTCCGACTCTTCCGC
The DNA here is from genome assembly GCA_039707655.1 of Elymus sibiricus. NCBI lineage: Eukaryota > Viridiplantae > Streptophyta > Magnoliopsida > Poales > Poaceae > Elymus > Elymus sibiricus. The sequence continues at coordinate 126,043,534 of CM077666.1, read as the reverse complement.
CTCCCTTATCGGCGCCGACGCCCCCGCCTCCAACCCGGTACCTTCTCCTCGCCGCACTCCGCCTCGGCGTACCACTTGATCCATTCCTCGCCGCCCCTTTAGTTGAAGTTTGTGTGTTCTGAGCTCGCAGGGTGCCGCCGCCGGCGCAAGGAAGCGGAAGGCCCCGGCGGCCACGGCGGGGAAGCCTCGGAAGCAGCAGGTTTGCACCCTACCGCACTGTACTGTACTGTAGCAATAAGTCAATAACCCGCCTGCGCAATCTTGCTTGCTTGTTTGATTCGTCTGAAGCTGTTCCATCTATGTGGTGTCATTGTTTGGTGTAGGCTCAAGAACCCATCCAGATCCCTGTATACTATGGACAAAGAGAAGAGTTTTATTGCGTGAAAGGCGAAGATTTAGTTGATTGTTCATACATTTCTCGTGTAGTAAAAGAGTGTGCACACGTTATCGGCCAACTACCGCTGCAGCCGCAGTCCATGTCGTTGGTAGATCTACAGCTCTGGATCCTTAAGCTGTTCCGGCTCCATCCAGAAACACAAGATCTCGCTATTAAGGGGTTCCTCAAACAACGCAAAATTGACGAAATCGAAACTGGCTGGTGTATGGAGTACCCATGGGACATATGTTATTTTCAAACTGACAAGTGCTGGAGTGCATTTGCCAATAAATTAAAGCGGAAAAGGAATGTGACGCAAAAGTTCATGTTGTATGCAGAATGCTCTGAGATCAAGCACTATGGTATTTTGCTCAAAGCTGTACATGATGATTATTCTCAGTTGACAAGGGTTGTGTTGCCTGGGACAAAGTGCCTGATAACTTCTAACTTCCGCTTCGTCCGCCTAGTGGAAGACCTGTCAATGACACCTAAAGAAATTATAGCTTATCTCGCAAAACACTATGGCGAGCAGATGAGCCCCCCTGAGGCGTGGAGGGCAAGACAGAAGGCTCTGGAGCGGGAGTTTGGTACATTTTATGATTCACACAACTTTGCCCCGAGGTTACTTAAGGATATAACATGTAAAACCCCTTGGGGTTTTGTAGACATCAAGGATGCAGAGGTTGCAGGATGTAACAACTTTCGAGTCCTCCACCATATATTTTGGGCTTTTGGGCAGTGTGTGCAGGCCTTCAATCATTGTCGCCCTGTGCTATGCATTAAAGGCACACCACTATGCGGTAAATATCAAGAGGTGTTTTTGACTGCGGTAGCATTAGATGCTAATGGTTACTCCATTCCAGTAGCATGTGCCGTCGTTGAGGGGGAGACCAAGGAAAGCTGGATGTGGTTTCTTAGGAATTTGGAGCAAGCAGTGAGGCATCCATCGGATGTTTGCATTATACATGACTACAAAAGAGAGTTGATCGATGCTATAGATGACTTTCTAAGTTCTGATCAACGACAATGGCAGAAAGTAGAAAGCCGGTGGTGCATGGAACACCTTGCCGAAAACTTCTTTGCATATTTTGGCGACAAGAAGCTGGTGTTGATGTTCAAGAAACTTTGTCAGCAGAGGCGACTAAATAAGTTTATTAAAATCTGGAAGGAGCTCGATGAGTTGACAACAAAATATACGGCAGACAGAGAAGGTGGTACTAGTGGGGAAATGCAACAAGAGTTAGTCGAGCACGATGAGGCAGACCTGGAGGCACAAAGCCCATGCAACCGACCTGATTCAGTGGACTCTGAGGAGGAAGGAGATCATGCCAATGAAAATGAAGGAAAGGTAACAAAGTTTTCTGACTGGATCCGTCTGAAACCAATGGAGAAGTGGTCACTGGTGCATGACACGAAGGGAGCTAGGTACGGCATCATGGGCGCTGATATATCAAATATATACAAGAATGACCCTGTATTGAAAGGGATAACATGCCTTCCGCTCAGTGCGATAGTGGAGGTGACATTTCTGCGCTTGGTAGAGCACTTTAAAAACACAAGTGCTCCAGCAAATGAAGCAATTGGCAACCCATCAATGAACTTCCCTGAACGGGTCCAGGGTGACATGAATTCAAAAATGCAGAAATCCAAGATGCATCGCGTGATTTGCCTAGACACCAAAACCAGAAATGTTTCCCAGGGGAAAGAGTTTTGGAATTTTACAGTTCAGTCGAGGCAGAAGAATGAGGTTGTTCACTTGAAATCGGAAAGCTTAAGTGTCGTGGAAACGATTCTGACAGTACGAAGGGGGTAGGGTAAAGGAGCATGATCTACCGAGATGCATATGGGTGACACGATGGTTTTAGCGAGTTCGGGCCTCTCACGGTGGAGATAACAGCCCTACGTCTCGTGCTCCGGAGAGGCTTTGTTTATCTGTCGAGTGGAATATGAGTATCCTTACAGAGGGTGCGAACCCCTGAGCCAGAGGGGAGGGGCGGCTTATATAGAGTCCGCCGCCCCTCATAATGTCCGGCATCTAAGGGTCCGATCGTGGCTATAATGGTGAACGTTACTGGTAACGTATGCAATAAATGCTACTTATGATACAGACGAACGCCTGTCCATTAGCCTCCCTGGGGTGACTTCTAGTCTTCTGCGGTCGACTGTCTCCCGGTTCTTCCGAGTGAAAGATAACCGTCGAGTGAAAGGTAATCTCCGAGTGGATATTGTCGAGTGACTTGTATGTCTTGGTGATTTCAGTCGGAGACTTCCTTGTTGTCCTTAAGCTCTCTGGGGCAGTGTCCTTAGGTGGGGTATGTAGGTCAGGCCTATGACCCTACCCTAGGTACATATCCCCATCATTAGCCCCCGAATGGATCGGGGTTCGAGTGTAAAAAGGAATCGACGCGGGTTCTGATAAGACACAACAATTCCGAGTGCATTTTAGGGCTTCACTGAAATCTGTGTCGATTGGAACCTTTGTCAATCATCCTGATCGATTCTGTCTTGAAATATATCTGAGTGAACTTCAACGCAAAATCCGGTCCGAGTAAGTGCTATTGTAAGTTCATTTCCGATTGTTTGTAAGTTCATTTCTGATTGTATTCCTGTCCATCTTGACTTTACACCCACTGGGTGTTTTCTTCAGATGCGTACTTGCTTGTTTTTTCCTCGAGTAGATCGGGTCTTAGTCGAGTGGTTTTTGGTCCAGTGGGGGCACACCGAGTGCACCCACTGGGTGTAGTCCCCGAGACCGCTGTCGAATGGCGGTGACATCGGCAGGGGTCTTAGATTTGCTTTGATAGTCGCTTGTCATTCGACAGGCCGGACCTGGTCGAGTGATAGTAGGTCCAGTGGGGGCACGTTGAGTGCACCCACTGGGTGTAGTCCCCGAGACCGCCGTCGAGTGCTTGCATCGGCGGGGGTCTGATAGAGACAATGTTTGCATGTTTGCTTTCCAATCCTTTGCTTGGCTAAGTTTGTTTGGTTTCCGAGTAAGATGGATGCTCATTACTCGGAAGAATATTGAACTTAGGCGAAAGCTTGTTCGCAACTAAGTTTCCGAGTGAAGGTGTTGCCTGTCACTCGGAACAACCTTTAACTTAAGCGAGGTATGACTCGCCGCTAAGTCCCCGAGAGAGAGGAGTGCTCGTCACTCAGGAGAGTTTTTACACGAAGACTGGTTCGCAGCTAAGTTTCCGAGTGAATGGGATGCTATCCACTCGGCAGGGTTTTTAACTTAGGCGAAAACTTGTTCGCGGCTAAGCCCCCGAGTGTGGATGATGTCCTCACTCGGAATGGTTTTTAACTTAGGTGATACGGAATCACAGCTAAGCCCCCGAGTGTGGATGATGTCCTCACTCGGAGTGGTTTTTAACTTAGGCGATACGGAATCGCAGCTAAGCCCCCGAGTGTGGATGATGTCCTCACTCGGAGTGGTTTTTAACTTAGGCGATACGGAATCGCAGCTAAGCCCCCGAGTGTGGATGATGTCCTCACTCGGAGTGGATTTTAACTTAGGCGATACAGAATCGCAGCTAAGCCCCCGAGTGTGGATGATGTCCTCACTCGGAGTGGATTTTAACTTAGGCGATACGGAATCGCAGCTAAGCCCCCGAGTGTGGATGATGTCCTTACTCGGAGTGGTTTTTAGCTTAGGCGATACGGAATCACAGCTAAGCCCCCGAGTGTGGATGATGTCCTTACTCGGAGTGGTTTTTAGCTTAGGCGATACGGAATCACAGCTAAGCCCCCGAGTGTGGATGATGTCCTCACTCGGAGTGGTTTTTACCTTAGGCGATACGGAATCACAGCTAAGCCCCCGAGTGTGGATGATGTCCTCACTCGGAGTGGTTTTTAACTTAGGCGATACGGAATCGCAGCTAAGCCCCCGAGTGTGGATGATGTCCTCACTCGGAGTGGATTTTAACTTAGGCGATACGGAATCGCAGCTAAGCCCCCGAGTGTGGATGATGTCCTTACTCGGAGTGGATTTTAACTTAGGCGATACGGAATCGCAGCTAAGCCCCCGAGTGTGGATGATGTCCTCACTCAGAGTGGTTTTTAGCTTAGGCGATACGGAATCACAGCTAAGCCCCCGAGTGTGGATGATTTCCTCACTCGGAGTGGTTTTTAACTTAGGGGATACGGAATCACAGCTAAGCCCCCGAGTGTGGATGATGTCCTCACTCGGAGTGGTTTTTAACTTAGGCGATACGGAATCGCAGCTAAGCCCCCGAGTGTGGATGATGTCCTCACTCGGAGTGGTTTTTAACTTAGGTGATAACGAATCACAGCTAAGCCCCCGAGTGTGGATGATGTCCTCACTCGGAGTGGTTTTTAACTTAGGTGATACGGAATCACAGCTAAGCCCCCGAGTGTGGATGATGTCCTCACTCGGAGTGGTTTTTTAACTTAGGTGATACGGAATCACAGCTAAGCCCCCGAGTGTGGATGATGTCCTCACTCGGAGCAGTTTTTGACTTAGGCGATATGGAATCGCAGCTAAGCTGAGCGATGGCGCGCGGGGCGGCCGATGATGAAGACGTGCCACACGGAGTGGCGATGCGCGGAGCTGCCGAGTGACGAAGACGTGTCTCGCCGAGTGGCGATGCGCGGAGCTGCCGAGTGATGACGACGCGTCCCGCCGAGTGACGGCACGCGGGGCTGCCGAGTGATGATGGAGCGTCCGGCTGAGTGGCGATGCGCTGAGGTGCCAAGTGACGAAGACGTGTCTCGCCGAGTGGCGATGCGCGGAGCTGCCGAGTGATGACGACACGTCCCGCCGAGTGACGATGCGCGGGACATCCGAGTGAAGTAAATGTCTCTGGCTGAATGGCGACGGGGCGGTCAAGTAACGGCGCGCGGGGCAGCCGAGTCGAGAATGTTGTCGCGGAGGCGTCCGACCAGGTGACGGCGCGCGGGGCGGCCGAGTCCAGCATGTCGTCGAGGAGGCGTCCGAACAAGTGACGGCGCGCGGGGCGACCGAGTCGACCATGTCGTCGAGAATGGCGCACAGAGGCGTCCAGGTAACCTGTGTATGAAAAATAACACAAGCTAACATAAAAAATTCTCGAAGTAATTTGATGTTTGTTGAAATGATTTGTGTAAATTACACCTCTAGACACCCACTGGGTGTGCCAGGTTCTTGCTGGTCTGGAACCAGCAATAGTCTAACAGAGTGAAGGATCCGACTGAACTTGTTTTGAGTATTGGACCCAAATGAAACGGAAGTGTAGTGTTCCGACATGAAAATAAACAACCGAGCGCAGAGGTATACTCGGTGGCGTGGCCTCCGAGTGAACATCATGTGCGACTTACTTGACATTCGGTAATGCATAAATAATTAATTTATTGAATGAAGTCTGTGAAGAATGACTTAGCTGTCTGATAACGCGCGGGGCGGTCGAGCGAAGTAGACACGTCCGGCTGAGTGGCGACGCACGGGGCGGCCAAGTGACGAAGACGTGTCTCGCCAAACGGCGATGAACGGAGCTGCCGAGTGATGACGACGCGTCCAGTAGAGTGACGGCGCGCGGAGCTGTCGAGTGACGATGGAGCGTCCGGCTGAGTGGCGATGCGCGGAACTGCCGAGTGATGACGACGCGTCCAGTAGAGTGACGGCGCGCGGAGCTGCCGAGTGACGATGGAGCGTCCGACTGAATGGCGATGCGCGGAACTGCCGAGTGATGACGACGCGTCCAGTAGAGTGATGGCGCGCGGAGCTGCCGAGTGACGATGGAGCGTCAGACTGAATGGCGATGCGCGGAACTGCCGAGTGATGACGACGTGTCCAGTAGAGTGACGGCGCGCGGAGCTGCCGAGTGACGATGGAGCGTCCGACTGAATGGCGATGCGCGGAACTGCCGGGTGATGACGACGCGTCTCGCTGAGTGGCGATGTGCGGAGCTGCCGAGTGATGACGACGCGTCCAGTAGAGTGACGACGCGTGGAGCTGCCGAGTGACGATGGAGCGTCCGACTGAATGGCGATGCGCGGAGCTGCCGAGTGATGACGACGCGTCCAGTAGAGTGACGGCGCGCGGAGCTGCCGAGTGACAATGGAGCGTCCGACTGAATGGCGATGGGCGGAGCTGCCGAGTGATGACGACGCGTCTAGTAGAGTGACGGCGCGCGGAGCTGCCGAGTGATGACGACGCGTCCAGTAGAGTGACGGCGCGCGGAGCTGCCGAGTGACAATGGAGCGTCCGACTGAATGGCGATGCGCGGAGCTGCCGAGTGATGACGACGCGTCCAGTAGAGTGATGGCGCGCGGAGCTGTCGAGTGACAATGGAGCGTCCGACTGAATGGCGATGCGCGGAGCTGCCGAGTGATGACGACGCGTCCAGTAGAGTGATGGCGCGCGGAGCTGCCGAGTGACGATGGAGCGTCCGACTGAATGGCGATGCGCGGAACTGCCGAGTGATGACGACGCGTCCAGTAGAGTGACGGCGCGCGGAGCTGCCGAGTGACGATGGAGCGTCCGACTGAATGACGAGGCGCGGAACTGCCGAGTGATGACGACGCGTCCAGTAGAGTGACGGCGCGCGGAGCTGCCGAGTGACGATGGAGCGTCCGATTGAATGGCGATGCGCGGAACTGCCGAGTGACGTAAAGGCGTCCTGCGGAGTGGCGACGCGCGGAGCTGCCGAGTGACGATGGAGCGTCCGACTGAATGGCGATGCGCGGAATGGTCGAGTCGGGAAAGTTGATGATGAGCCTGACCACGTGGCGATGCGCAGGGCGGCTGAGTTATCCAACGCTCGTCCGAGTGCGTAGAGCAGGACATGTACGTCATGCATGTCCGAGTGGTGTGCCTCAACTCGTCCGAGTGAAAAATACGCAGGAGACCTGCAGATTACTCAGTTCAACTGGCTCGGTGAAACTCGGAGGTCATGGCAAAGTATTAATGCTAATTACGTGAATTTTGAAAGCGTGGCAACAGCAAATGGTATTAGCATGCAATGATGGCTGCACGCTTCGGTTTTGCATGCTACCAATCAAGTCCCCATTCAGCGCTGGCTGCAGTTACGACATGCATGGGCTGATGCGTTATATACGCAGTTAATGGCATGGGAGCCTAACCGATCCAGTGGCTGCAATTACGGCGTGTATCGGCTGCTGCGTTATCTACGCAGTTAAGGGGTCGGAAGCCTAACCGATCCAGTGTACATGCAGCCGTGAGGATGGGAGAAAAGATTATGTATGCATGGATGCGTATGGATTAGTATTAATTAGAGGAGAAGAGAGAGATTACGACCTGGTGCAGACGCCGGAGGAGGGCTCCGCCGCTGCGGAAACGGCCGGTCTGGCCGGAACCAGATGGCAGCCGAGAGGTGGCGATGAGGAGGACGAGCAGCTGACCGCGGTCCAGTCGTGGGCCGGCGCAGCCAAGGGCGAGGCCGGCGCGAGCGCCGGTGGTTGCGTTTCACTGCTCGGGGAGCCGGAGCTGTGCACAGGTCGGAGTCGTGCTTCGACGCGTGCGGAGCTGGGTCGAGTCCCGTCGGCCGGGCCTTGTCGCCTGAGGAGCCAGGTCGACTGGACCACCGGTCGACGTGTTCAATCGGCCGGGGAACCAGGCCGAGCGTTAGCGGCTGTGCGTGTGTGGGCGCTCGGCGACGGCGTCGCCGATGAGTACGCGAGATGATGACGGGCGGACGATGACGCTTCATCGTCCGGGAGCCAAGCCACCAATCGGAAAAAAGGGAGGCGTCCTTTTGTATGAGCTCGTGTGCTCCCTGATCCTTTTGTATGATGAGGAGTATTTTGTGTGATGGCCGGGACTCCAATAGTCAAAATTGGTAGCGGTGATTGTTTGATCTCGGGAGATCATCCCAAGAAAGCTTGGGTTGCCTGCAGAAATTAGTCCGTTGCCGGCGATTGAAGAAAAAACCATATGCATCATGGCTCGATAGACGCCATGCCCCACGGTGGGCGCCGTGGGAACGATTCCGACAGTACGAAGGGGGTAGGGTAAAGGAGCATGATCTACCGAGATGCATATGGGTGACACGGTGGTTTTAGCGAGTTCGGGCCTCTCACGGTGGAGATAACAGCCCTACGTCTCTTGCTCCGGAGAGGCTTTGTTTATCTGTCGAGTGGAATATGAGTATCCTTACAGAGGGTGCGAACCCCTGAGCCAGAGGGGAGGGGCGGCTTATATAGAGTCCGCTGCCCCTCATAATGTCCAGCATCTAAGGGTCCGATCGTGGCTATAATGGTGAACGTTACTGGTAACGTATGCAATAAATGCTACTTATGATACAGACGAACGCATGTCCATTAGCCTCCCTGGGGTGACTTCTGGTCTTCTGCGGTCGACTGTCTCCCGGTTCTTCCGAGTGAAAGATAACCGTCGAGTGAAAGGTAATCTCCGAGTGGATATTGTCGAGTGACTTGTATGTCTTGGTGATTTCAGTCGGAGACTTCCTTGTTGTCCTTAAGCTCTCTGGGGCAGTGTCCTTAGGTGGGGTATGTAGGTCAGGCCTATGACCCTACCCTAGGTACATATCCCCATCAATAAGTAAGTTTGGCGAATCCACAATACAAGAAAGTGCCACCTGTTCATGCAACAAACCACAGCTGCTTCACAAGCCCTGCACTCATGTCATCGCTGTCTGTTGTCAGATTGGGGTTAGCACTGCTACATACATGTCTCCATACTACAGCCTGGCCTACCTAGGTAGGATCTGGAGTGGAAATTTTGATGAATATAAGATCTCACGCGGTTACAGAAATATCACGCCATTTGAATGCAATACAACAACTTGGATCCCAGACAAAAGATTGGAGTGTGGTCTTCCTGTTTTCGTAACATCGAACTGTCTAGAAACTTTTGCGGATGAGTCAGAGCAACAATGCAACACTGGAAATGGGTCAACTGAAGACAATCAAGGAGCGACAACACGCACTGAAGAACATAATGAGATTTAAACTTCTATTATCATCTATCAAGCCATTAATATTTTGGACCCTAGATATGCAGTACTCGTTGTCCAGCTTATCCTATGTAAACTCTGAACCTCTGGTATTATTTTATGTTAAAGGAAGGATTGTTTCTCCAACTTTTTCGTCCAATTAATCGTTTTCGTACGTTTTTGTTCGCTTCATCACTTTTAGTCTGTTCCATCATTAAAAAAAAAGTGGCCACCACCAGGATTCGAACCTTGGTCTACAGGATAGATCCTTAGCGAACGAACCAGCTGATATAGCAATCAGTTGCTGCTACAAAAAAGGAACTTCCCCTTTTTGACTAAGTTACGGCCACATGCCCTATTGGGCCAGCCCGTGAGTGGCTAGGAGTGCCCCATATTTTTTTGTTTTGTTCTTGGCATTTTTTTGTGTTTTTTTAAATACTTTAAGATCTAAAAAATCGAAATTTCAAAAGAAAATATGAATTTGAACGAATTGTTCCATAAATAGTAAAATGTTCTTGAATTAAAAATAATATTCATGAGTTTCGAACAAAAAATTTGCTAATCCAAACCATGTTCATGAATTTTTAAAACAATGTTCACAAAAATAAAAATGATCATGATTTGCAAGAAAGTTTCATGCATTTAAAATAAAATCCTCGAACAAAAATGTTCAAGAATTTAAAAAACAATTAATTTATTCGAAAAATTATTCATAGATGCAAATAAACGCTGATTTAAATAAAATTTTCACAAGTTTTAAAATGAATGTTCATGACCTTAAAACATATTCTTCCTTTAATAGCAATGTTCACAAGTTTCAAAAATAATGTTTGCGAATTTGAAAATGTTGATGATTTCATAAAAAATATTCACGAATTAAAAAATGTTCACAATCTGGAAAAAAATATTTTTTTGAAAAACAACATTCGCATAAATATTAAAGAAAAAATATGTAAAAAGAAAAAAAGAAATTTGAAGTGAAAATAAAAAAAGGGGAAATGGAGTAAAACGAGAAATATAAAGAATGAAAAATCAGAAGAAATAATTACAAAAAACCAGTTCATGGAAGGTTCTAGAACCTTCCAAAATCGGGTGGGAAAAAACCAAACTGGGTCGGCCCATACCGTGGACAAGCGCTCGAGGGTATGCGCTAGCTAGGTTGCTAGACGACGACCTCCGCGCAGAATAGGAATGGATGTGACCATTGACGATGCCTCGGCCAAACAACTCAACGGTCGTCCGAGTGCGCCGCTGCACTAGGGCCTCCGCGTGTGATCAGTCGATCGTTTGGTTGAAAGCTCGCTGGTACATTGCAAAGTTTCATTACAGTATACAGTATGTGGCTACAACCTTTTGTCATGTAATACACCAACACGAATAGGCCACCATAACTTTCTCCTAAAACACAATACAACATCAACCCCACATTTTCTCGTGCTCCTCATTTTTTTTTTCTCAGGCATATAGCCATTGCCCCCAGCCGCCACAACAACCTGATGTCGTCGTTGTCCTCTCGAAGCATCTAGCTGTTGTTATCATGCCCAACACATTAGAGCTTCCTCGGTCGAATCCAGACGCCACCAGGATTAAATCGACAAGGAAAATCCATTCAAATGAAGAAAATTTCGAACATTGCATCTTGAAGGACAAATTTTTCTGTTTAATTTGCATCGACTACTGCAATCCTACGTCGTGCTCGGTGTTGTTTTTTAGCACCCATATATTCACCTAGATGTCACCAATCTCATAGACATTGTTCCTTTTCCTATTATTGTTGTTGGTTGTGTCACATGATCCGTGCCACCTGTGCATGTGAACCGAATGTTGCCAATTTTAGCATCACCTTGCCGCGGTCATCGGTATATCATTCCAATGTTAGTTTTTCGTGACATTGTGTTTGGTTTATGTTTAGGAGTTAGATCAGGTAACTTAGAAGTAATTTGAGACTAAAAATGGCTACAACTTGAATGTTCTTAGGAAATTACATCGTCGGATTTATTATTTTCCGAATGGCCTTTTAAAAGTACTTATCTCATTCTTACATATGTTCAAAATTTCCTCTATAACTACAATATTTCTATAGCCAGATCCTCGAGCATTGCACATTGTATTCTTTTACTAGAAGGATACCGTCATGTTAGGATATTCTTTCTCCCGTTGCAACGCACGGGCATATTTGCTAGTTAAGACAATATATGGTTACTACGCCCATGGGAGATTGCAAATCAACCCCTCTATTATTATTTTTCCAGTAGGTTACAGTTTGATAATTTTGTTGGAACTCTTGCATGCTCGAATGCCAAATCATTCTAGAAGACATCATTTCTTGTTTAAACATATTTTTCTCTGCAAGCAAGAATGCTGCCAAGATAGATGCATCGTGAACAGTTTCTCTGAATCCATATGCAAATGCGGTACAGAGTTTCAGTCTACAGATTTTTTTTATAGCCAGTCTACAGATTTGCCATCAGGTGTTGACATGCTGCTTTCAGTTTGCTCTGTTGGCACATTTATCCGTGTTAAGTTGATCTTTACAAAAAATAAATATAATTATGTTATGTTTTTTTCCCATGAGAAACTGAACGAGTACTGCCTATTCATCATTAAATTGAAAATAAATGATATGTACAGAGATAATGTTGCCTTGTTGGTCAATTCTTTGCTACTGTTCCTCATCATTCATCATGTTTTTTCTCGGGAGGAAAGTAATTTCCTGCTGTATTTTTTCCGTTGTCTGTTCAGTGACGAAACAACATACTATAAAGAATCATAATGCATTTTTCTGCAGTTGTGCTGCATTTTTCTGCTTAGAGTAGGATGATGAAACAATTTCCAAGATCTTTCTGAACTTCTTTACGTGTACAAACAGAGGACCATTCTGAACCCAGTTCTTCTTATGTGTTTTTTCCTTCAGAACATTTTTCTTTTGGTGTTCATGACACCTATTCCTAACCTCATCGAACTAGCCAAGTTGCTTGATTAGACTGATGAATAGGCGTGGGTGGCGGCGGGGATCTCGTTCCTCTCTGCTTGGGGGTTGGGCTGGCGCGGGACGGCTCTTCTCAGGCGGAGGCGTGGAGCTGCCGTGGGGCTCCTCGGCACGGCGGTGGGCGGGCAGGGCGGCGGCGTGGGCGGCGCGGTGGCGTGCTACTGCTTCTCCAAGGCGCGGCGGCTGCGAGGGCTTCGTCTCGTGCGGGAGCGTGCGGGCGGCGCCTTGGCCAGGTCCGATCGGATCTGGGTTCAGGGGCCTGTTCACGGCGCGGGGGGTGGAGCGACATGGGCTGCGGACTGTGAGGGCCACCGGTGGCCGCCGTCTGTCGGGCGGTGGTGGCCGCTGGTGATGGTGGAGGGCGGCAGCGTGCAGGCTGTGTTCTACGCAGGTCCGGCCGGATCTGTCGTTGGGGGCAGTGTGCGGCGCGGGCTGAGGCGTGGCCGGCTTGGGCCGCGGTCGGCTGCCTCTGCAGTGGTCGGTGGAGGTGGCGGCGCGGTAGCGGTGGTGCTCGTGCTCGTCCGGTGGCGGCCAGAACGGTGGCTGCACGCGCGGGTGCGTGCCCGGCGGCTCCGACGCTTGGAGCTCGCCAGGCGACGCGGGTTGGGCAGTGGCCCGGTCTGACTGCTGCTCCGGCCGTGGATGGCTCCACGGCAGCTTGGCAGATCGGCTGCGGCGGCGGCTGGCATGTTCCGGTGTCGGCTCGTCCGTAGGCGGCCTGTGTCGGCCTTCGATTCCCCTTCTCGTCGTCCGGGCGCTACTTTCGTCGAAGGGTTGGCCCTCTCCTAGCTGCGGTCCATCGCTCGTCTCGCGCCCAGTGCTGCAGGATCGAGCTCGTCTCGTGCCCGACTGCAGGACCGTGCTCGTCTCGCGCCCGGCGGCAGGACCGAGCTCGTCTCGCGCCCGGTGCTGCAGGACGGGTCGATGGAGGCCAGTTTTGGCCGGCCTTTTGGGTCTCCGTGCTGGGGGCCGTCCAGGGGTGCGAAAGGCGGGGCCTTTCCACTCGTCTCTTTGATTGGGGTAGTGGCGGGTCTCGGGTGAGGTGGTGTCAAGGTCTTGGATGCCGGGGGCGGCGGCCCTGATGGTGGTAGCGCGGTGCTCATGGACAGAGCCCGTGGCTCGGTGCTGCCTGGTGGCCATGGTCGTGTGGGCGGCGTGGTAGCCGGGGTGTGGCGTTCGGTGGCGGTGAGTGTTGGCCGGGGTGAAAACCTGCTCTATCTTCGGACGGACCGGCGGCGGCGAAGCTCGCTCCCTTCTTGAAGGCGTCGTCGCGGCTCTCATTGCTCGTCGTGTTGCTCCAGGGGAAACTCTGATCCTCGGATCGGGCGGTGACGGCGCTCCGGTGTCGTAACCTTCCTGAAGGCGCCTCCTTGGAGCCCACGGTTCGTCGTATGCAGCTTCATCTCTTCGCGGTGGCGTGTCCACGGTTGAAGCCCCCGGTTGCTCTTGTAGTGCTAGGGGTGGTGTTGCTGCGCTCAGCGCCTATGTATCTTGGCTTGGGTGTGTGCGAGTGTTGTGGTGCCGTGCGTTTGTACCAGGTTGTTGTTGATCGTTGCTTTATATATAAAGCGAGACGAAAGCCTTTTTGGATAATGAATATAGTATATACAATATCAATCAACCATTCTTGAGTTGGAACAGGCCAACAACCATGTCCATTAAATGAATAAAATCACTCTCGCCGAAAGATTTTGAATGAAAGCACATGGAGCTGACAACCGGTGGAGGGATCTATTCTCGGATGCTGGTGTTGTGCATTTGATAAGCTCATGTTCTGATCATATCCCGCTCTTACTCAAGTGTGAACGTGTCCTTTACCCCTTCTCTCTCGCGACGAGAAAGGCGAAGAGGGAGGCGTCCCCGTTCCCCCAGCTCTCCGCCGGCGAGGCCGGGTGTCCCCTCTCCCTCCATCCGCTCCGGCGGCGGGAGGGGGCGGGGACCTTGGTTCTCTGCTTCGGCGCTGTAGATAGGGTTAGGGGTAGTGTGTCTGGCGGTGGTGCTTCGATGGTGGCGGCGCCGCCGCATGGAATAAGGTTCCCCTGGCTCCAGCTCCACCTCGGCGACGTCCTTCGTGGCGACGGCGAGGAGCCTGTGGGCCGCGTCTTCCGCCGTTCCTCGGGACGCGCGGATCTTCGTTCTCCAGGAGTTGTCGGCGAGGCGACAGCGCCGGCTGCTCTGTGGAGCTTTTGTCCTCTGGTTCTGACTGCGCTGCGGCGACGCCTGCTCCAGCGTCGCTGGGGAACCTGGAGGAGGTGTACAGGAGTCGGCCGGCGTTTGCTGCTTCACCCGTGGTTGGTGATGGTGTCGTCGGCGTTTGGGGGTCGGCTGCGGCTTCCAGCACAGGGCTTTCGGTTTGAGGCAGGCGGTGCTGCTGTCCTTCCCCGACATGTTCGGTGGGAGGCGACGGCTCCGAGATCCAGGGCGCGTGGGGATGAGCCCCGGCCGATGCGCCACAGAGGAGAAGGCCTCGGCGTTCGCGGCGAGGAACGTCTTCGGCTCGTAAAGCGACTTTCGCGATGGCGTGGCTCTAGATCAAGGCTGGATGGCTTCTCGTTTCCTCGGCTTCCGGCGGTCACCTCGGAGGAGGTGGCGGCGGGCGGCGACGGGCGTCGGCGGGTTCGATGCAAGGGCTCTGAGGGACCTGTTTGTAATTTCTTTTTTTCCGGGGTCTCTTGCGTTGTTGTGCTGGGACAGGTGCCCACCCTAGTTCTCTCTGGATGTTTCTGGCGTGTGTGCTATCTGTACTTTGCTGGTTAATGTTGGAACACGCAGGAAATTCTCAAAAAAAAAAAGTGTGAACGTGAAGTGGTACAGCCACACATGCCTAAGTATAAGAGATATGAGGTGATGTGGGAAAGAGAGAATAGTTTGGCAGAAAAAATAGAATCTGCATGGGGCCGAGCAGGGCGAAAGGTAAACCTGGGTGATGTTCGGCAAGGGCTCAGTATTGTAAGGCTGGTGATAATGCACCGCCCCACTACCGCCCTGCCACGTCACCTTTTACCCCCATTCTCACCCCACTGGCACCGTGACGGGCTGTAGTGGCAGGCTATAGCCACGTCATCTTCTCTCTCCTCAGATTTAGTTATTTCACTCGCATTTCTTTAGACTACAAATAATGTAAGAAAATAATTTTATTCAACTACAAATTGTACTGATTACATAATAAATAAACAAATTACATAATAAATAAATAAATTACATAAAAAATTAAAAAAATTACATAATCTAGGCATGACTATTTGCCCACACATGCTCAATCAAATCCTCCTGGAGCTGTGCATACATCGGTGAGTCCCTCATTTCGGTGTCCATCTGAATCCTGGCTGCTAGGCTTGGTGGTGCATTGTTATGTATCGGCGGCCCGACATTGGACGCAACTGTCTCATAGATGTCGTCCAAATTGGTACCACGCTCATCGTCGATGATCATGTTGTGCAGAATGACACATGCACGCATGATCAACCCAAGAGTACGCTGCGAGAAGGAGCGTCCGGGAACTGCTATAATGTTGAACCTAGACTTGAGCACTCCAAAGGTACACTCGACATCTTTGCGCCAAGCTGATTGAGCAGTTGTGAATAGCCGATGCTTTTCACTTTGTGGAAGGGTAACACCTTTCATGAACACGGGCCAGGAGGGGTAGATGCCGTCGGCCAGGTAGTAACCCCTGTTGTACTCGTGTCCATTCACCGTGAAGTTCACTACGGGTGCTTCTCCCCTAAGCACGTGGGCACCCTCACGATCACGCCTGAAGAACCGTCGATGGCGTCGCCTCCTCCTGGAGGTTGACTCCGCCTCGAGGTTGAGCATCACCTCATACTCCGCTTGGAATGCATCTATCATAGCACCCTCCATTCCTTCGCTCGAATTGGTGCTGGACGAAGACATGGCGTCGAGAGGAGTGGAAATGGAGAGTGGAGGAGAGAAATGAGATGAAATGGGGTGTGGAATGAGTGAACCCGGTGTGGGGGTATTTAAAGGGGTTGGGGATGAAATTTGAAATTTTTTGGAATTTTTTTCGAATTTTTTGAAGCTCCAACGGATACCTCAACGGCTAGCTCTTTGGACGAATCACAGCGCGCCACGTCAGCTAGCCGTTGCCGCCGCCACTACCGCTATGAAACGGCTATGAAACAATGCCACCATTGTTTCATAGCCGTTTCAGCCAAATAACCGTTTCAACCAAACAGCTTCCAGCTTTTTCACAGCAGCTTTTCACAGCAGCTTTTCCACAGCAGCTTTTCCACAGCAGCTTTTCCAGAATCTGCAGCTCAACCAAACACAGCCTAAACATACAGATCATCAGGTAATGGGCGGCATGGTAAATGATTATTTCCAATCTTTGTTTCTGAAAGATGACAATCTTAACCATGATCCCTTGCTCGGCCTGTTTGAGGAAAAAGTGACTAATGACATGAATGTCCGGCTTTGTGCTGAGTTCACTGATAAGGAAATTGCAGATAGTAGGGATGGCAATGGGTACCCATTACCCACGTACCCTGCGGGTAAAAACCCTATTAGGGTAAGGGTATGGGACAAAAAATTACCCATGAGTATATAAATAGGGAAATGTTAAACCCGGGTAGAGCGGGTACGGGTATGGGATCATATAACCCATGCCCACATACTCATGTATCCATATAAAATCTATATGAACTCAAAATTATCTCTGCACTTTGTCATAAATTTGTGAACTCAAAATGTATGACTATATGATGATGTTTTGATGTGTTGTTGATTACGAGAAAGTGATGTTGCTTATTAAATATGTTGTTGTTTATGATGTGTTGTTGTTTAAAAGTATGTGTTATTGTTATAATTTGTTGTTGTTTATAGATTATAATCATATGTGTTGTTGTTTATGACTATGAGTTGTTCAAACTGATGTTTTGCAAACATGGATAATTTTACCCACGGGTACCCATCTACCCTGTCGGGTAACGGGTATGGGAAAAAATTGTACCCATTGACGGGTAACGGTATGGGGTGGCTCCACCCGTACCCAAACCCTGCGGGTGCCATCCTGAGCAGATAGCCTATTCCAAATCGGCCCCCTAAAGGCACCGGGTTATGATGGGTTTCCGGCAAGATTCTTCCAGCGCAACTGGCTCATTTTGAAGGAGGAGATCATTGCTGCAGTGAAGGAGTTCTTCAGGACGGGGATCATGCCGGAAGGGGTAAATGATACGGTGATTGTCCTAATTCCAAAAATTAATGACCCGAGCCGTGTGTCTGATTTCCGGCCTATCAGCCTATGCAACGTCATATATAAAATAGTAGCAAAGTGTCTGGTTAACAGATTGAGACCGATCCTGGATGAAATAATATCACCGTTCCAGAGTGCATTTGTTCCCGGGAGACTGGTAACAGATAATGCCCTGCTTGCTTTTGAGTGCCTACATAGTATTCAGCAGGAGAAAAAAACCAGAGAACAATTTCTGTGTGTATAAATTGGACCTATCTAAGGCATATGATCGGGTGGATTGGCGGTTCTTGGAGCAAGCGATGCAAAAGTTGGGTTTCGCTCACCAGTGGGTAAGGTGGATCATGACGTGTGTTACCACGGTGAGATACTTTGTTAAATTTAATGGAGCCTGCTTGGATTCGTTTGCACCGACGCGTGGTCTTCGGCAAGGCGACCCCCTTTCACCCTTTCTGTTCCTATTTGTGGCTGACGGTTTATCTGCTTTGTTCAGACAGGGAGTGCAATCTAATTCTATTGAGCCAGTAAAGGTATGCCCGCGAGCACCAGGTGTCTCCCATCTCCTGTTTGCGGATGACACACTCCTCTTCTTCAAGGCAAATAAGGATCAAGCCCAATCAGTTAAGCAGATAATTGCAGCTTATGAGAGAGCTACAGGTCAGTTAATAAATCCGTAAAAGTGCTCTATACAGTTTGGGGATAACTGTCCCACCACCGTTCAACATGAAGTGAAACAGATTTTGGAGGTTGAACGTACTGATTTTGAAGGCAAATATCTTGGGCTCCCAACTCCAGATGGGAGAATGCATAAAGGCAAGTTTCAAATGTTGCAACAGAGCATCACAAACAGAATCTTGGTGTGGGGTGACACATTATCACATGCCGCCAGAGAAACCTTGATCAAGGCAGTAGCACAAGCCATCCCAGCATACATCATAGGTGTTTTTAAGCTTCCGTACTCGGTGTGTGATGACCTCACGAGACTTGTTAGAAATTTTTGGTGGGGTTCAAAGAATGGACAGAGGAAGACACATTGGGCAGCCTGGGAGAAACTTACGGATTCAAAACAGAGGGGAGGGCTCGGTTTTCGTGATTTCAGAATTTTCAACCAAGCCCTCCTGGCTAGGCAAGCATGGCGTCTTTTGACCAAGCCAGACTCCCTTTGTGCTCAGGTGCTTAAGGCGAAATATTATCCTAACAGTGAACTTGAAGACACTGTTTTTTCAGGTAACGCTTCACCGACGTGGCATGCCATACATCATGGATTGGAGCTGCTCAAAAAAGGCCTCATTTGGCGGATAGGCAATGGGGAGCGTATACGCATCTGGCGTGACCCATGGCTTCCAAGACCGCTGAGCTATAGGCCGACGACGCCAAGGGGCACCTGCAGGCTAAGGCGGGTGGGGCTGAGTTGCTTGATGCAACCGGACGCTGGAATATGGAGCTCGTCCGTGGCCATTTCAATGCCCCGGATGTTGCGGCCATCATAAGCATCCGGCCAGCTCCACGACAACAAGAGGACGTCCTTGCTTGGTCTCCTGATGCTCACGGTATCTTCACTGTGAGAAGTGCTTATTACATCGGCCTCCAAGCACAGCAAAGCACTGCCATGTGCGCCACGAGCAGGGCACCGGACGACACACGTGCCGTCTAGAAGGCATTGTGGGGGTGCCCTGCCCCTCTGAAGGTACGTGTGTTTGCTTGGCGAGTGTCGTCAAATTCTCTGGCTACAATGGAGAACAAAAAAAAGAGGACCCTCGAATTAACTGATATTTGTGCTGTTTGTGGGGTGGAACGCGAGGACACCTTCCATGCACTCTGCAGGTATCCAAGAGCGCGAGCTCTCTGGCAAGCAATGGCGGAAGACTGGTGCCTCCCGGACGTGGATCTACTGCAGAACACCGGCCCAGAATGGCTCCTTCACCTACTGAACAAGTGCGAGGAGCACGTCCGGCTTCCCATGCTCATGACAATGTGGAGATGCTGGCACGTGAGAAACGAAATCACGCACCACAAGCCGGCTCCCCCGATCGAAGTGTCCAAGAGATTTTTATCAAGCTACATCGACACAATCTTGTGCCTCCAGCAACATCCGAATGACGACATGTCAAAGGGCAAGATGGTAGTCTCCAAGTTTCAGCAACGCCAGGAGAAGCTCAGACCAGCAAGGGCGGCCTGCACCAGACCTCCAGAGCGATGGCATAGGCCTCCACCAGGCTGGACTAAGTTAAATGTTGATGGTGCATATATTCAGGCAGATGGAACAGGTGGCTCAGGCATGATCCTGCGCGACAAACATGGCGCCGTCATTTTTGCTTCCTGCAGATTCTTGAGGACGTGTTCAAGTGCACTGGAGGCGGAGATCGAAGCTATACGTGAAGGGATCGAATTGACTCTGGAGTGGTGTACGCTACCTTTCATACTTGAACCTGACTGCTCCACGGCGGAGCAGATTGATATGATCAAAAGTTCAGATATGAACAGATCCCCGGCAGCGACGACAGTGGGTGTAATAAAAAACTTGTTAGTGGAGGGAGGTAGAGAGCATGCGTTATTGCATGTGAGTAGAAACCAAAATAATGTCAGCCATGTTCTTGGGCAGATGGGTCACGCTGGCCCTAGGACTGCCGTATGGCTGCGGCAGGGGCCTGACGAGATAGCTGAACTCGTGGCAAAGGACTGTAATGATCCTAGTTGATTGAATGAAAAATTTACCCCGCAAAAAAAAAAGCACATGGAGCTGGACGGTTTGCTGCGGACACCTTTTTTTTTCTTCGCGATGTGCTATGAGCACCCTCCGACCGTTGCTACTGGTGGTGATTGTAAGAGAAATAGAGAGGGATATTGATGGAATCGTTGTTTATTGCTTGAGCCTCGTGGACATATATATATAGGAGTACATGACCATCTTGGAGTATAAGACAAGCTAGAAAAAATCCTAGTATATCCTATGTTTCCTAAACAATCACGATACTCAACATCCCCCCGCAGTCACAACGGTGGCGACGTAGACAGTGAGACTGAAGAAGAATCCGAAGGTAAGCCGACGGACATTCCCCCACAGTCGTAACGGTCGATGCATCACGGAAGTTGTGGCTGGAGTGGAAACCGACGAGGTTGCTCAAGCAAGACGGTAGCCCTTTGTGCCGATGTCGAGGTAACCGAGAGTGTAGGGTGGTGTAACCATGGTCGAGGTAGCCGTGTGAGGGACGTCGTGGTCGATGTCGAGTCGGGGTGATCGGTGTCGAGGTAGTCGCCGTGGACCGGGAAGAAGAGCCGCGGCGGCGGCGCGGTGCTCGAAGTAGGCGAGGAGGAACCCGACAGTGTGACGAAGACCGGTGCGGACGGTGGCGTTCCAGCGCCTAGGAAGGCGGCGCGGCGCATACCAAACAGAAGTCGACGCGCGTGGACGACGAAGTGGACCGCGTGCCGCGGCGCTACGACCCGAAGGGGCGACGACGGGGAAAACCTCAGGGCAGCGGCAGGGACCGCGTGCCACGCTCGCTACGGCCTGATGGGGCGACGCAACGTCAGCGCGATGGTCGGTGCAGCCACGGGGACGGCCTGGAGCGGACAACCTCGGGATGGCGGTGAACCGTGGGCCGCAGCACTACGGCCCGAAGGGCGACACAGCGATAGCGCGCGGGGCGGTGCAACCGCGGGGAGATCCACTGGGCGGCGGCGCTGCGGCCCGACGGGGCGACGCAGCGGCAACCCGTTGCTCGATCGGTGGAGCGTGCGCTGTACTCGGGGACAGGGTGGCGACGGTCGGCGCAAATTGATGGGCGAGCAGACGCGCGGATGACGGCCGTGATGGGCCGCTGCGTCGCGCGAGGCCGCCGGGTCAGAGAAGAGGCCGGGTGGTCGTGGCTGTGTTGGAGTAGAGGCACGCGGGGTCGACGGCGGCGGCGGACGACGCAAACCGATCTTAGATTGAAAAACAAAAAGAAACGCCGATTAAGATGACCGGTGCGAGAGAAAAAATCCGGATCAAAGGATTGGAAGACTCTCTAGGGCAAACGATCAACATGACCGACGGACGAACCCTAGGTACGGGCGGCACGGCCCCCGGTGGCGATCATGGAGATCGACCGCCCCGGGGGCGGCGCGATGCGGAAGCGATGGCGACGGCTAGAGTTTTGGATCGGGATTAGGCTGATACCATGTAAGAGGAATAGAGAGGGATATTGGTGGAATCGTTGTTTATTACTTGAGTCTCGTGAGCGTATATATAGAAGTACATGACTATTTTGAAGTACAAGACAAGCTAGAACAAATCCTAGTCTATTCTATGTTTCCTAAACAATCACGATACTAAACAGTGATAATCTCTGTGATTACTTCCCTCGAGAACTAAATATGGCGCTGGGGCATGTCTTCATGTCGCATTACCTCTTAACATTACGCCACTGAATCCCCAATCCTTTGCTTGTTGTGGAGTGCCAGATACGGTTGTTGGTTGACATCTCTTCTAATTCGTCGATACGAGAAGCAAATTGTTGTGTACCCGTGCTCGGGAGGAGATGTGTTTGCTAGGTGATGATATTTTGTATTCATGATAATGATAGGAAAATATGGTGTTATATAATGGTGATAGTATCCACCATTTTTTGTTAAAATGATGTCTTGGATTATACGATTATATTATGGCGGTAAGGATCTTCCATTCAACTCCTTCCGTTTGCAAATTAATTGAAGTTTCAGTTTTGTCACAAGTCAAACTTTTTTTTTTACCAAATACATTGAAAATTTTGATAGTCAAATCTATATTCATTTGGGAGGTAAGAAAGAAAAAACAAGTTCTCCATGAATAGTGATATCAAAAAAATAATGTTGCACTTTTGTCACTATTCATTGCTGAAAATTTTATTGTTCATACTTCACAAATGATTTTGAGCTTGAATTTGTACATGTTTCCACTGTAACATGGCTTCCATCTTGTATTTTCTACTGTTTCTTCTAGGGGTGTCTGCTGTTTTAGTTTTTGAGAGAATATTGCGAGCTTTTTTTAGGAGAGTTCTTTCTCAGTGGGGATGAGAGCCCAACAGCAAATGGAAATGCAGAGCCTACAGGCTACAGCCCAGGTACAACCGCGGAACCTCCTCGCGAGCGGCCCATCACGAGAAAATGGAGGTTGTCTAAAAAAAAACGAGAAAATGGAGGGCAAAACTCCAGAAGCGAGGGAAAACCCTCTTCCCATTCCCATTCCCCAAATGCGCGCACAGAAAGAGATGGAAACCCACGCCGGCCTCGGCACCGACGGCGGCAACCCTGCTCCGACGAAGCTGGCGCTGGACGAACCACGCGCCGGCGCAGATGTCGCTGAAGCCCCCTCCTTCGCCGGCCCCGACGCGCTCCCCGTCCCCCAGCCGGTACGTTCTCCGCGCCGCCCTCTGGGTACCACTCGATGGATTCGCCGCCACCTGTTTTGTTGAAGATCTGCGTGTTCAGTTCACGCAGGGTACCGCCGCCGGCGCGAGGAAGTGGAAGGCCCCGACGGCCCGACGACGGCGACGGCGAAGGCTGTCAGGAAGCCTCGCAAGCCGCAGGTCTGTAGTTCACTGTACCCATCAACTCACTTGATAGTCTTAATTTGTCCCCAGCACTTGCTTAATTGTTTGATTCGTCTGAATCTGTCGCATCTGTGTTGTGGCATCGTTTGGTGGTGTAGGTTGAAGAGCCGATTCAGATGCCTGTGTACTATGGACGTAGAGAACCGTTTTCCCGCGTGCGTGGCAACGATTTAGAAGACAAATGTGCTCACTTAATCGGCGAGCTACCGCTGCAGCCACAGTCCATGTCATTGGTGGATCTACAGCTCTGGATCTTCAGGAGAAACACAAGATCTTGATATCAAGGGGTTCCTCAAACAACGCAAAACTGATTTCTCTGACGAAGAGTCCTCCGAACCGGACTGTTGTTTGGAGGACTACCCGTGGGGCATGCATGAATTTTTGACTGACAGATGCTGGAGTTCCTTTGCAAATAAATTGAAGAGAAAAAAACATGTGACGCAGAAGTTCATGTTGTATGTGCAATCCTATGAGGTTAGGCACTACGGCATTTTGCTCAAAGCCGTACATGATGATTATTCCCAACTGGCGACGGTTGTGTTGCCTGGGACGGAGTGCCTGGCAAGTAGTCGCTTCGCCTTCCATGACCTTGTGGATGACCTGACGATGACAGCCAAGGAATTGGTACATTATCTCACTGGACCCCTAGGCGAGCAGATTAGTCCGGCTGAGGCGTGGAGGGCAAGACAGTTTGCTCTGGAGAGGGAATTCGGTACCTTTTATGATTCACACAACTTTGCCCTGAGGTTGCTTAAGGAAATAGCACGCAAGAACCCTGGTTGTTTTGTAGACATCAAGGATGCAGAGGTTGCAGGGTGTAAGGGTTTCCGAGTCCTGCAGCGTATGTTTTGGGCATTTGGACAGTGCTTACAGGCCTTCCGTACCTGTCGCCCTGTGCTATGCATCAAGGGCACACTACTATGTGGGAAATATCAAGGGATGCTGTTGACTGCTGTAGCATTGGACGCTAATGATTTTTCCATTCCAGTAGCATGTGCTATCGTTGAGGGTGAGACCAAGGAAAGTTGGTTGTGGTTTCTTAGGAATTTGGAGCGAGCAGTGGTGCATCAGTCTGATGTGTGCATTATACACGACTACAAAAGGGAGTTGATTGATGCTGTGGAAGACCTTCTGAAATCCCAATATCGACAGTGGCGTAAAGCAGAAAGCCGGTGGTGCATGGAAGACCTTGCTGAAAACTTCTTTGCGTATTTTGGCGACAAGAAGCTGCTGCTGATGTTCAAGAAACTTTGCCAGCAGAAGCGACGCCATAAGTTTGGTAAAATCTGGAAGGAGCTAGACGAGTTAACGTCCACATATATGGCGGAGAAAGAACGTGGCGCTAGTGGGGAAATGCAGCAGGAATCAGTCAAGCATGATGTGGCAAAGCTTGAGGCGCAAAGCCCATGCAACCAACATGATTCCGTGAAGAATGTGAAGGAAGAAGATCATGTTGATGACAACAACAGAAAGATAACAAAGTTCTCTGACTGGATCGGTCTGAAACCAAAGGAGAAGTGGTCACTGGCATATGACAGAGATGGAGCAAGGTATGGCATCATGGGCAGTGATGTAGCTGATGTATATAAGAACGACCCTGTGTTGAAAGGGATCACATGCCTTCCACTCAGTGCGATAGTGGAGGTGACATTCCTGCGCTTGGTAAAGTACTTCGAAAACGCAAGTGCTGCAGCAAACAAAGCAATTGGCAACCCATCAATTAACTTCCCGGGACGTGTTCAGGTTGACATGAATTCCAAAATGCAGAAATCCGAGACGCATACACTTACGTATACGTACGCCGATGAGAAGAATGCTTGTGGTGAGGTATTGGATCGGAAGTTTACAGTTAAGGGAAGGAAGAGGGAGGTGACTGTTCACCTGAAGTCGGAATATACCCTCAGCATGAATAAGTCTGAAGGATCCACATTTGAAAAAACTGCCACCTGTTCATGCAGCAAGCCGCAGCTACTTCACAAGCCTTGCTCTCATGTTATCGCCATCTGTTGTAAGATTGGGGTTAGCTCTGCTACATACATGTCCCCATACTACAGCCTGCCCTACCTAGGTAGGACCTGGAGTGTTAATTTTGATGAATCTAAGATCTCACGCGACTACAGAAATATCATGCCATTTGGATGCACGACTACCTGGATCCCAGACAAAAGATTGGAGCGTGGTCTTCCTGTTTTTGTAACATGGGACTGCCTAGCAACTGTAGTGGAGGAGTTAGAGCAACAATGCAGCACTGGAAATGGATCAACTGAAGACAATCAAGGATCCACAGCACGCTCAGAAGAACCTAATCAAATTTAAACTTCTGTTATCAACTGTCGAACTAAGTTATTCATATTTTGGAGCCTAAATATGCAGTAGTTGCTGTCGAGCTTACCTTATCTAAACTCTGAATCTCTATGTTATCTGTAGTGCTTATATTGTACTGTAATGTATGCTATGCAGAGCTTATCCTATGTCTTTTTTTACGGGCCAGAGCTTATCCTATGTCTACTGTAGCCAATTGGAAAATAAAGTTAGCATGTCATTATCTCTGAATCTCTATATAGAGTTTACATAGGATAAGCACCGCAGATTTTATCTCTGAATCTCTATATTATCTGCAAACAAACCCATCTCTCATTAATTTTCTATATAGTTGGTTACAGTTTGATGATTTTCTTGGAACTCATGTGTGCTCAAAATGCTTACTCTGCAAGCAAGGATGGTGCAAGATCTTATTTTCTACCCTCATTTCTTGCGGTGATTGCATTGATTTCAGAGTTCAGATGCATGCTGCCAAAATAAACAGAGACTAGAAAATAAACAGTCTACAGAGACTTGTTGGTAAGTGTTCAGATGCATGCTGCTAAAATAAACGGAGTAAACCGCAGGAGGCAGGAACACTGTTCTGTTCTGTTACTTTTCTGCTGTGTTCATCATGCCTGCATGGAGAATGTATGTGTTGAAGCTTCTCCCGTAGCTAGTTCTGCTGCATTTTTCTGCTAAGTGTTGGATTACGAAACAGTATATACTAGAAAGAATCATAACATCGCTGTTCCAAAGATCTTTCTGAACTTTACGTCCACAAACACTTCTTGGACCATTCTGAACTCTGATGTGCAGTTTTGTTTTGTTTTTCCTTCAGAACGTTTTTCTTTTGGTGCGAGCACAGGGAGCTGCACGGCTGGACCATGTTTAATTCATTTATTTTCTGCGAGCACTTTTAGACTGATGCTCTCTCTGGTGGTGATAATTACAGTGCTGAGCTTCCCTCCTCAACACTGTTAATACATTAGCAAAGAGGAACTTGCACTACACTGTTCTGTTGTAACAGTTTTACAGTTGTGTAGTTCCCTCCTCAACCCAAAAAAAAAAAAAGTTCATGACATCTATTCCTAACTTGCACTACACTGTTCCGTTGTAACGTTTTTCTTTTGATGTTCATGACATCTATTCCTAACTTCATCGCTATCTAAGTCGCTTGATTAGACTGATGAATGATTTTTTTTGAGGAAGGGGGGGGGGGGGGGGGGGGGGATCCCCACCTGTATTTATATTTCTCAAGATTGGCAAGCCAAAGCAGTTTTACAGGGGCACGGCAAGCCGTGAGGGGAGGTAATTCAGCCAAGACTTGGCTGCTACCTTGTCTACCGGTTCTTTAAACCGGTTGCACCAGAGATCAAAATCATTACAAATGTTACGGATGGTAAACCAAGCATCATTGTCTTCATTTCTAAAAGCGGCATCATTTCTGGAATCCCAGATCTTCCAAAGTATAGCGAGCAGAACCTCGGGCCAAACAACAGGATTTAGTCCAGGAGGGGAGCTTGTTGACCAAAGATCTTGAAACCGAACAGTGGGGATTAGCTGTAGCTCCACCCAGACTTGCTGTGCTTTAGGGCAAGT
The DNA here is from genome assembly GCA_039707655.1 of Elymus sibiricus. NCBI lineage: Eukaryota > Viridiplantae > Streptophyta > Magnoliopsida > Poales > Poaceae > Elymus > Elymus sibiricus. The sequence continues at coordinate 126,016,572 of CM077666.1, read as the reverse complement.
CATGAACAAGTGTGTAGTATCTTCTGAGGGACATGAGCATCTTGGACAGGTCACGTCAGTTATGATGTGCTTGTGGAAGAGATTAGCTCTTGTATTTAGCCTTCCTCTGAAGAGCAGCCAACTGAAAAGTTTTAGCTTCGGGTGAGCTCTTGAACGCCAAATTAGGTCAGCGTGATCATCTTCAACTTCTTCGTGGGTGAGGATCTCGTAGGCAGCCTTGGAGGAGAAAGGTGTGCCGTGAATGAGCATCCATTCGTCCGTTCCTTCTGAGAGCTGGAAGTCCTGTGACAACAAAGTCAAAGCAGCAAGCTCGGTCGAGGCAGCATTAGATAGCCGATTTGTCAGGTTCGTATGTAAACTGTACTGCATGACATGAAAAACCAAGATGTGAGGGTTTGTTGAGTGGGAGTAAAGGCTCGATTTTTTTTTCTGCTGGGTGGTTTGGTGAAGCCACGTGTCGTGCTAGAAGAAGGTTTTTAGGCCATTATTTGTGAGTACAAAGGATATGGAGCAGAGTGTTTTCATGTGGCATTGTATGGTCTTGGTTAGGAAGGTGGGACTGGAGCAAGAGGCTATATGTGGAGGGCTGTTTACGTGTACTTTGTTTAGCCAAGAAATTCACCGCAGCTCGGAGGAGGAACTATCACAAAGGAACTTGTGAGCAAACTTCAAGAGCAAGCAATCATTTTGTAAAGCTATGTTTTTTATGCCAAAGACATTGAGCACGAGAACATGACTCGTCGGCGGCCCAGAAGAAGGCCCTTCTGATAGCATCGATGGCTTTGATTGTTTTCTTGGGGAGTTTGAAGACGGACATGAAGTACGTGGCAAGCGAATCAAGGACCGAAGAGATGAGCACCAGCCGGCCCGAACGCGAGAGCAGTTTGGCACACCATCCTAGAAGGTAGTTGAGGCAGTTGGAGATGATTGGTTGGAAGGCGGAAGCCGGCACTTTAGTAGGAGACAGAGGCAGGCCCAAGTAAGTTTGTGGGAAGGAAGATATGGAGCATCCTAGGGCCAAGGCAATGGCAGCAGCGGTGTCTTCATTCGTGTGCAGAGGGACAAAAGTCGTCTTGGAGAAATTTATTTGTAGCCCTGTTGCGGCGGAGAAATCCGCTAGGATTGTTTTTAGAGTGGAGGCAGCTGATACGTCCATTTTGCATCATGTTTTTTTACTATTATTTTTATTGTTTTAAAATTATATTTCACGTTTTGATGCAATTCTAATGCCTTTTCTCTTTTAAATTGCAAGTTATATCACAAGAAGTAGATTGCCGGCAACTGGAATTCTGAGCCTGAAAAGAGCTACAGCAGAGATAGTTATATTCCGGAGCTCCAAATGACCTGAGAACTTACGGAGATTTATTTCGGAATATATAAAAAATACTGGAAGAAAAAGATACCAGAGAGAACCCTTCATGGGCCCACAAACTCAGGTGGCGCGCCCACCCCCTGGGGCGCGCCATGTGAGCTTGTGGGGCCCATGGAGGTCCACCGATGCCCATCTTCCGCTATATGAAGCCATTTGCCCTAGAAAAAAAAATCAGAAGAAGACTTTCAGGATGAGCCGCCACCGTCTCGAGGCGGAACCTGGGCAGAAGCATTTTTGCTCTCCGGCGGAGCGATTCCGCCGGGATACTTCCCTCCTGGAGGGGGGAATCGAAGCCATCGTCATCACCAACGCTTCTCTCATAGTGGGAGGACTCATCTCCATCAACGTCTTCAACAGCACCATCTCATCTCCAAACCTTAGTTCATCTCTTGTATTTAATTTTTGTCTCAAACCTCAGATTGGTACCTGTGGGTTGCTAGTAGTGTTGATTATATCTTGTAGTTGATGCTAGTTGGTTTACTTTTGGTGGAAGATTATATGTTCAGATTGTTAATTACATATTTATATCCTCTGATCATTAACATGAATATGATTCGTGAGTAGTTCCGTTTGTTCTTGAGTACATGGGAGAAGTCTTGTTATAAGTAATCATGTGAAGTTAGTTTTCGTTAAATGTTTCGATGTTGTGTTATGTTGATCTTCCTCTAGTGGTGTCGTGTGAACGTCGACTACATGACACTTCATCATGTTTGGACCTAGGGGAAAGCATTGTGGAATTAGGGGGTGTTTGGTTTTCTTCCACGCCAACGTACGCCTGACCTAGATGGTCCCTGGATTCTGCCTGCAAATTGTTTGTTTCATGTCCTCGTAAAATCGATTTCTGCTTGGCCTGGCCGTCTTCATGTATGTGATTAGCTTGGTTCACTTAGCAAAAAAAAAGAAATAAAATATTTAGCCAGGCAGCCAGATTAGCCTGGTCCACGCGTCCCTTTCCGCATGCCTGGCGGAGTGCAGCAGCGGCCTGGAGGTAATTAAGGTCAATGAGCTCTACGGTGACTTCTTTGAAATACTTTAATCACTCAAGTCACATCAGCCAAGCCATGGACATGAACCAAACACACGGCCAGCATGCAACCCTGGCTAGGCAAAAAATTTCAAGCATGATTGGTTTGATGTCAAAAATTGGCATGTCAACATTTGGCAAATGCCAAATATTGGCTAGTGCTTGGTTGGTTACCATGTTTACTTGCCAACCTCACAAGAAGTTGCCAATTTTTGGTAACTTTTGATATTGTCAATTGTTGGCTTGTCAAGTATTGGCAATGCCAAATGTTGGTATCAAACCGATTATCCTCTTCTTCCTCTCAGGCTGTATCCAGGCAACTCTTTTTTCCAGGCACGATCGTCAAGCCTCCAACCAAACAGGCCATTAGTTTGTAGATGATGGGTTGCGGGAGTGACAGAAACCTAAACCTCGGTTTATGAGCTGTTCCGTAAGGGGCTGTTTTGGATTCTCATGTTTAATGCTATGATTATATTTATCTTAATTTTTTTCTCGTAGTTGCGGATGCTTGCGAGAGGGGGTCACTACTAGGGAAAACCCTAGCAGTAGCGCGGGTGCCCGCGTTACTGCTAGGGCGCTACAACTAACTTTTAGCAGTAGCTTGGGTCAAGCCCCAAGCAGCAGCGTGGGCAGTTGCCCCGCGCCACTACTATTCATCCGTATTTCTTTTCTTCAGATTATACTGTATTTATACACCGTTATGCAAATTTTGATACAGTAGCAATTAAGAGGTTGTTATATCATTATGATAATGATGAGTTGTTATATCATTGGGTGCCTACTAATCCAACTTGGTCACTTGGATCCATCCACTTTAATCTAATCCGTGTTTCTTCCACCCAATGATATAACAACTCATCATCATCATAGTAACAACTCATCATCATAATAATAATAATAACAACAACTCATCATCATCATAATAACAACTCATGCATCATCCGTAGTCATATAATAACTCATCATCATTCTAGCACATGACAAGTACTACGGCCTCCTCCTCCTCCTCATCATCATCATAGTCATATAACAACTCATCATTCGTAGTCATATAATAACTCAACATCAATATAGCACATGACAAGTTAACCAACACTAGCTAATTGTTCTAGCACATGACAAGTACTAGCTAGGATTTACTCCTCTCTCTTAGGTAAAATAACGTAAAACAAGTAAACCCCTCCTCCATTATGGAGAATAGAGATCCATCTGTCTCCAATTTGTGGCCTGCGCGAATCCATGCTGTCTCCAAGTAGTTACCTGCGCGCATTCATTACTTTGCTCATTCCTTTGATTTTCAGGCTTTCATCTGTTCGAGAAATCGAGTATGCACCGCGGAAAGCCACCGACAGACTTGGCCGTAAGCTAATAAAATCCATCTGACCATCGGTATACATCAGCTCAGGCACAACATCGCTCAGGAGCTTCTGTTGAAGAACATAATAGTAACATAGTTAGCAATGTAGTTTTGCTTAAGAAAAATGTATGCAAAAGATGGAGTAGTGACACAATAGTAAAAAATCTTACCATGCTATCTACACGGATGTTACCATGGTTCAACACGTGGACTAGTGTCACGTATCCACTATAGGGTTCACCAATTTCATAATTGTTCTTAAAAGTCTCAACATCCTTATTAAATGAGACAAGAGAATTTATCTTCTCCCAAGTTAACTCTGCGCCATAACTGTAGTAGGTCTTGTCTACTACCTCCCGTGTATTTCTTGGAGAAAGGAAATAAGCTGTCAATTATAAATAAACAAGTTTAGTAGGGATGAATACCAACTATTTTTAAATAAAAAATATAAATTACTTAACAAATTTGTTTGACAAACTCACATGGAGGTAGAACTGGAATCATGTCCACATCCACCCAAATGTCGATATTATTTTCAGGATCATCTTCAGGACCAAGATCGAAGGTTATTTTCATATCCTCCTTAAATCCGTAGGCCTTGCAGAGTCCTCTCCAATTTGAACAACCAAAATGTGAGTGATTTACTGCATTGTAGAGCTTAACCTTAAAAACGAAACCATGTTTCGTCTTAAGGAGAGCTATCTTCGTCTCCAAACTCCCCCTATCTTCAAAATCGAGCTTCTCCAAGACATACGGTCTTGCATAGCAGGGGATGCAATAGTCGAATTGTAAAAAGCGGAAATTAAATGTTAAAGCAAAAGGCACAAGTCATGCTTAATTACGAAAAAATACATGCCGTCGTTACATACCGTAAAAACTTCGAAAGTCTCCTTCAGCATGACGGTGAAGCACCTACCGTTATCCAGGTGAGGCATGTCGCACATGCCACCGTCGTCGGTGCAGTAATCGCACTCAGGGATCCTATCGCCATCAGACATTTCCTATGTTCATAATTCAAAGATTAAAAATCGACGGAAATTATCAGGAACTCAACACACATATCATTATTCAGCACGGGTTGTCTTTCGGTTTGTCGAGTCTTCCTTGAAAAACTCTCATCTCACGAGGTATATATGGTGGGCATTCCCTCTCTGATATTGCGACCGTTGGTGATGGTCGCTCCTCCTTTCTTTCCAAAGTGCATTACACCAAAATGTCTAGCACCTTGGAAAGAAAGAGAAGCGACCCCCGTGACAACAGTCGGGATTCTTCCTCCCTGATATCTCAACCGTATATGGTGGACACTCTCCCTCACAGATATTTCGACCGTCGGTGATGGTCACTTCCCCCTTCTCTCGTGCATTACCAAGGTATATCACGAGAAGAAGAGGAGGAAACGACCCCCACGACAACAGTCGGGATCCTTCCTTCAAGAACAGACTGAAAGTCACACAAGGAGCCCCGACAGACTGAAAGTCAACCCGTTACATATATCGAGTAATGACATAAAAAATGGCCTATGTTTTGCCGGAATGTCGTTTAATTCCCGTTCCGGCAAATCCCGGGCACTCGATATGTCCTGCTTTATAGCACAAGTCATGCTGAAATCCACGAATTTTTTTGGCATGACCTTTGCTAAAATAGGACATATCGAGCGCCTGAAATTTGCCGGAACGGAAATGAATCAACATTCCGGCAAAACATAGGCCACTCGGAGGTGTTCCCTGCAAATTAATGCACATGTCCAAAGAGACATACATGTCGAAATATCATCCTACACATGTCCAAATATCATCATACACATGTCCGAGGAGAAGAGAAAGAGGAGGTAGACTTTTAGCTCACCGACTCGGCTGTAGAGGAAGTAAAGGAAGCTCCGACGTGATACGTCTCCAACGTATCTATAATTTTTTATTGTTCCATGCTATTATAGTATCAATCTTGGATGTTTTATATGCAATTATATATCATTTTTTGGGACTAACCTATTAACCTAGTGCCCAGTGCCAGTTGCTGTTTTCTGCTTGTTTTTGGTTTTTCAGGAAATCAGTACCAAACAAAGTCCAAATGCCACGAAACTTTTTGACGATTTTTTTTGGGAAAAAGAGACCCTGGAAGCTTTGGGAGGATGCCAGAAGCCTCACGAGGAGGCCACAAGGCAACAGGGCGCGGCCCCAGGGGGCGCCCTGATGCCTTGTGGGCCCCTTGTGGCTCCTTTTGACCTAATTCCACTTCTATAAATTCTCAAATATTCGGAAACAAACAGAGATCCAGGAGAGAAAACCCTACCGCCGCCGCAAGCCTCTGTTCTTCCGCGATGGCATCTGGAGGCCTTTTCTGGTACTCTGCCGGAGGGGGAATCGATCACGGAGGGCTTCTACATCAACCTTGCTGCCCTTCTGATGATGTGTGAGTAGTTTACCATAGACCTATGGGTCCATAGCTAGTAGCTAGATGGCTTCTTCTCTCTCTTTGATCTTCAATACCATGTTCTCCTGATGTTCTTGGAGTTCTATCCGATGTAATCTTCTTTTGCGGTGTGTTTGTTGGGATCCGATGAATTGTGAGTTTATGATCAGATTATTCATGAGAAATATTTGAGTCTTCTCTAAACTCTTTTATGCATGATTGTTATAGCTTTGTATTTCTCTCTGATCTATCGATTTGGTTTGGCCAACTAGATTGGTTTATCTTGCAATGGGAGAGGTGCTTTGTGATGGGTTCAATCTTGCGGTGCTTAATCCCAGTGATAGAAAGGGACTTGACACGTATTTGTATTGTTGCCATTAAGGATAAAAAGATGGGGTTTAATCATATTGCTTGAGTTTACTTTGTCTACATCATGTCATCTTGCTTAAGGCGTTACTCTGTTTTATACTTAATACCCTAGATGCATGCTGGATAGCGGTCGATGGGTGGAGTAATAGTAGTAGATGCAGGCAGGAGTCGGTCTACTTGTCTCGGACGTGATGCCTATATACATGATCATTTCCATGAATCCGTCATAATTATTTGCTTTTCTATCAATTGCCCAACAGTAATTTGTTTACCCACTGTATGTTCTGTGCTCGAGAGAGAAGCATTTAGTGAAAACTATGCCCCCCGGGTCTACTTTTATCATATATTAAAATCCAAAAATACTTTGTTGCAATTTATTTACTTTTATTTTATTTTGCAATTTACTTTTTATCTGTCACTATCAGGATTAATCCTTGCAAATAACCGCTAAGAGGATTGACAACCCTCTTATTTGCGTTGGGTGCAAGTGTTTGCTTTTATGTGTGTAGGTGCTGCTAAAGGGGTTCTGTGTGGTTCTCCTACTGGATTGATAACCTTGGTTCTGAACTGAGGGAAATACTTATCTCTACTATACTACATCATCCTCTCCTCTTCGGGGAAATACCAAAGCTGTTTACAAGTAGTAGGAAGAATTTCTGGCGTCGTTGCCGGAGAGACATCACCAAAATTTATCAAGTACCTTCGCATAAACTATCATCCACTTGCATTTATTTTATTTGCCTTTTATTTGCATTTGCTCTCGTTTTCATCTCCCCCACTTCTAAAACAATTTTACAAAAAACACAAAAATATTTTTTTACTTGCTTGCTTGCTTTTATTGCCTTCATGTCAACACACAAAAATAGAAAATGAAAACAAAAATTTAAGATCACTATGGATCCACTTAAAGTTTTCTACTTGGATCATCTTTGATCCATTTGTGCTCGTGCTGAAACCCCAACTAGTTTAGTTGAGGGAAAATCTTTAGATGAGCATGCTCATTTTGTGTGTCACTATTTGTCTCAAAAAGGGAGACTCTTATGGAATCAAATAAATTGTTTGCTATGTTATGCTTGGAATCTATGTGAAATTTATGATTTTACTTGTTGCTCTAAGCACCCTAAAAAACACCTTCCCTACCTATGTGAGTTTAATGATAACGAAATCTTATCTTCTTGTGCCAAGGGTGTTTATAGCTACTATGATATCGAACAAATTAAAGAATTTGTTGCTTTTAAGGGTGCTTATGAAGTTGCTTCTTTGATTGAAAACTATGATGCTACTCTCTAAAAATCTGAAAATTTTGACATACTTACATATTGATATGAAAACTATGCTCCTAATGCCTATGTTAATGAATTTATTGAGAAAATGTCTGCTGCTTTGGAAGAGAATAATGATATGCATGAATCTATAAATAATTGTGATTCTGTTGATCCGCCTGAAATATCCCTTTTTGATGAATTTGATGCTTGCTATGCTTGTGGCCATGATGCCAACATTAATTATGCTTATGGAGATGAACTTGCTGTAGTTCCTTATGTTAAAAATGAAATCATCGCTATTGCACCCACACTCGATAGCTCCTTGAATGAAAAGCATGGTTGCAATAATGCTATTATAAATTCTATTAATATCAATTGTTCTAATGATATGCAAAGCTACAAGCTTGGGGATGATGATTTTGTTATGTCCACTACTTATTGTAATGATCATGATTGGGGTGATGCTTCTTATGATCTTGAAGGTTTATTTAAGACTCATGATGAATATGTTATTGATAATAATGTTTACAATAATATTGAAAGTGGGTTTGGAAGAGTGTCAACTTTAGGTAAAAAGAATCCCACATATTTGGAGAGTGATCAATCTTATGAATTTTTTGATAAATGTGCGTTTGGAGAGGTCATGACTTTAGTTGATGTTAATCCCACTATCTTGGAAGATTACAAAACTTTTATGCATGCGGATCATGAAGAGAATATTTTATATGATAGCTATATTGTTGAATTCGACTATGATCCTACATGTAATTAATATGAGAGAGGAAAATATGGTTGTAGAAATTTTCATGTTACTCAATTACCTCTCTTGAAGTTCAAATTGTTAATGTTTTGTTCTTCTTCTTTGCATATGCTAGATGTTGCTTGTCTTGATAATTTGTTTTCCAATAAAATGCCTATGCATAGGAAGTATGTTAGACTTAAATGTGTTTTTCACATGTTTCATGATGCTCTCTTTGTTCTCCTATTATTATCTTTCATGAGAGCATCATTGAAATCTCAAGCCTATCTTAATGGCTATAAAGAAAGAGCTTGTTGGGAGACAACCCAATAGTTATCCCTTCTGTTTTTTTGTGTTTACACAATTGTAGCCTCTGTTATGATTGTGTTTTTATAATTTGATTAGTGTTTGTGCCAAGTAATGCCTTTGGGATGATTTGGAAGATAGTATAATTGATGATGTTTGAAAACAAAAACTTTTGCGTCCAGTGCTGGAATTTTGATTTTTTTTTCTGGAGCGTCAGAACCTTCTGAATGTTTTACACAATATTTATATATGAATTGCCCACATTTTCCTAATTTTTTAGAATTTTGGGAGTTACAGAAGTATGACTTTAATTCAGATCTTTACAGACTGTTCTGTTTTAGACAGATTCTGTTTTTGTTGCATAGTTTGCTTATTTTGATGAATTTATGGATCATATCGGGGGGTATGAGTCATGGAGAAGTTGGAGTATAGTAGCATTATGATAATATTAAATATGAATCAATTTACAATAGTACCTAAAGTTTAAGATTTGTTTGTTATATTACGGATCTCACGAGGTTTCTGTTGAGTTTTGTGTGCTGAAGTTTTCAAGTTTTGGGTGAGACTACGATGGATAAAGGAATAGGGAGCGGCAAGAGCCTAAGCTTGGGGATGCCCAAGTCACCCCAAGGTAATATTCAAGGAAGACTCAAGCGTATAAGCTTGGGAATTCCCCGGATGTCATCCCCTCTTTCGTCTACAATCTATCGGTAACTCACTTGGAGCTATATTTTTATTCATCACATAATATGTGTTTTACTTGGAGCGTCTTGTGCTATAGTTTGTTTGCTTTTTAGTTTGTCGCAATCATCTTTGCTGAACACACCTTTTTGAGAGGGACACACATTATTCGTGATTTGTTAGAATACTCTATGTGCTTCACTTATATCTTTTGAGCTAGGCAATTGCTCTAGTGCTTCACTTATATATTTTAGGGCACGACGGTGGTTATATTTTAAAGAAATAGTTTCACTCTCATGATTCACTTATATCTTTTTGAGAGTCTAATGAATAGCAATGGTAATATGCATGGGTTATGAATTTGGTCCTAATATGATAGGTACTCAAGAGGGATATAATAAAAACTTTCATGTAGATCACTGAATATGATAAGTTTGATTCCTTGCAATAGTTTTGTGATATTAAGATGGTAATATGTGGGAGGTACTAGTAGATAATTGTGGTTTAGTAAGAATATTGGTGTTAAGGTTTGTGATTCCCGAAGCATGCACGTATGATCTGTCGTTATGCTAAGAAGTTGGAGCATGATTTATTCTTGATTGTCTACCTTATGAGCGGCGGTCGGGGACGAGCGATGGTCTTTTCCTACCAATCTATCCCCCTAGGTGCATGCGTAGTAGAACTTTGCTTCGAGTGCTAATAAACTTTTGCAATAAGTATGTGAGTTCTTTATGACTAATGTGAGTCCATGGATTATACGCACTCTCACCTTTCTGCAATTTGCTAGCCTCTTCGGTACCGTGCATTGCCCTTTGTCACATCGAGAGTTGGTGCAAACTTCGCTGGTGCATCCAAACCCCGTGATATGATACGCTCTATCACACATAAGCCTCCTTATATCTTCCTCAAAACAGCCACCATACCTACCTATCATGGCATTTCCATAGCCATTCCGAGATATATTGCCATGCAACTTCCACCGTTCCGTTTTTATGACACATCATCATTGTCATATCGCTTTGCATGATCATATAGCTGACATAGTATTTGTGGCTCAGGCACCGTTCATCATTTTTTTACATGTTATGCTAGTATCATTGCACATCCTGGTACACTGCCGAGGCATTCATATAGAGTCATATTTGTTCTAGTTTTGAGTTGTAATTTTGAGTTGTAAGTAAATAGAAGTATGATGATCATCATTATTAGAGCATTGTCCCAATGAGGAAATAAATAAAAAAAGGGAAAAAAGAGAGGCCAAAAAGAGCCCACGAAAAAAAAGAAATAAAATAAAATAAAATAAAATGAGAGAAAAAGAGAGAAGGGGCAGTGTTACTATCCTTTTCCATACTTGTGCTTCAAAGTAGCACCATGTTTTTCATATAGAGAGTCTCCTATTTTATCACTTTCATATACTAGTGGGAATTTTTCATTATAGGACTTGGCTTGTATATTCCGATGATGGGCTTCCTCAAATGCCCGAGGTCTTCATGAGCAAGCAAGTTGGATGCACACCCACTTACTTTTCATGTTGAGCTTTCATACACTTATAGCTCTTAGTGCATCCGTTGCATGGCAATCCCTACTCCTCGCATTGACATCAATTGATGGGCATCTCCATGGCCCGTTGATTAGCCGCGTCGATGTGAGACTATCTTGTTCTTTTTGACTTCCCCTTATTAATCTCTACCACCACATTCTATTCCACCCATAGTGCTATATCCATGGCTTGCACTCATGTATTGCGTGGGTGTTGAAAAAGCTGAAGCGCATTAAAAAGTATGAACCAATTGCTCGGCTTGTCATCGGGGTAGTTCATGATAAATACTTTGTGTTAAGAAGATGGAGCATGACAGGATTATATGATTTTGTAGGGATAGCTTTCTTTAGCATTTTTATTTTGAAAGGCATGATTGTTTGTTAGTATGCCTGAGTATTGATGTCTTTATATCAAATTATAGACTATTGCTTTGAATCACTCGGATCTTAATATTCATATCGTAAAGAGATTACATGTGGCACCCCGGCTCAGAGAGACCGGAACACCCCGTATTCCAGCCCAGAGATCAAGTCTTCTGGAATACGGCACTGCTTGGCATAGAACAAATCAACTCTTTATTATGAATAAACGGGGTACAAGGGTCCGCTATTACAAAGGTTACAGGGGCACGACGACACTTCGCCTGCTAAGGTAGTTCTATGCTAGCAGCGGCACAACTCGTAGCAGAATATATTCTAGCAGTGGAACAATGGCGACGGTGATGAACTCCACTCCGCAGGGACTCTGGCTGGGATGTATCCTAGAGCGCAACCTCGGGATCCTCGACAAACAAGCAATCACAGCATGACCTGCAATCTGGCATGACACGCTAGGTGAGTACTTTGAATGTACTCGCAAGCTCACAGCAACCAAAGCAATCAAGACATACAACAACATGGCATTTACAGGTTAATCATCAAAGATGAACATGATACTACTGGAACAACATGAGCATGGCAACAACATGAGCATGGCGACAACATGAGCATGGCATGTACATATAATTCATGATATGAACCTGATGATACTAGCACTAGCGTGCAAGGGGGTAGACATTTAAGGTCTCGTGGATCAACTTACTCTGCTCGGAGGTTATCTCGTAACCACCATATGTACCAATCTTTCTTACCGTCGTGATCATCACACGATCACCTCATGATCAGCCATCATCAAGAATACCATCGTGATCATCTCGTGACCACATAAAGATCAACCAACTTCTTTTCTCATCGAACCGGGGTTGTTTATTATTCAGATTATTATTACTGTTGACCCATAGTGTGACCTACTACGAACTGTGTCCATGACCGAGGACGTGGCTATCGATAGATTATACACTCTGCAGAGGTTAGTACACTGTACCCACACCACGGAACTCATGGCCTCGTGCTCCCATTCGGGTGGACCAACGACATTCCGACAAAACCAATCTATTGCATGACACTCTCCCGGCCACTCCGACAAACTCCCCTTTGGGCTATGTCCTGGGTTACCCCGATGCCAACTCATGACATCCGCCACCTATGTGGCCGCCACCGTCGTGGCCAAACATAAACATCGTCCCAAACGGGGACCTCAGCGCCATAAAACTCGGGTACTCAAGGCTTATGGCCGCCTACCTGATCAGGGTAGCGCGCACCCATAACCTTCCCTAGTAGGAGGCACCGGCGAGAAGCATGACAATAGACCGCATTAGGGCCTCCCCATCCAGGCAAGTGTGGTTGCACTGGTGAGCTCGATTCGGTGGCACCATGACTCAGCCAACAGATTTGTTCAAGTTCGATTAATGTCAGGTTTAACTTGAATGGTGATGAGCTGAGTCATAACAACATAATGAAATAACAATGCACATGAGCATGATATCAGTGTAACCATGGATGGGCAACATAACCATTTAACAACATAGCATCAACAATGATAAATCATTTATTCTACGGGATGCAAATGAGCATAGCATAACGATGATCACGAATATCACAAGTATTTTCATATCAATCATAACTACTCATGTGAGCATATCATTATTACTAGCATCGGGAAAGATTACAAGAGTAAAATATGATAAGAATATCCTTAGCAATTAATCATATCACCTACTAGATGAAAATGAACATGGCATAAGTAACGAGCATGGATTCACAAGCATATCAGTAACATTCAAAATAATTATATGAATAAATAATTATTCAAACATTCAAGTGAAAACCACGGCTACTGCAATGCCATCATGCAAGTGGCTGTTGTGGCTTGCCTGGGGATGAAGGAATCATCGGGGAGAGGTGCGATGAACTCGCGGAAAGAATCACCGTAAAAGTTTCCTTCTCGGTGGAGCTATTTTAAGGGCAAGGGCAAAATGGTCATTTTCATAGTGTGACAACCTCATGAAAATGATACCATCGGAACGGGCTCAACGAATTGAGATCGTGGGCTTTGGAATCACCTGATTCGGAGTTACAGTTGAAAAATTACGGCCGTTCGTTCGTTAGGCAGAAAAATAATTAAAAACTATCCATTTCTGCTGTTAACGGACGAACGTCCGCAAAATAGAGGTTTCGGCCGGCGGCTGAGAACTGAAAATGCCTTTTGAGAGAATACGCCTTCAGTGAAGGGAAAGCGCCTTTGGCCCTGGAGCTGCAGCCGACTGTGCTTTCAAAAGGGGAAGGCGTATTCTTCGGAGTACGTGTCCACTTAACGAACTGGGCCCGGCCAGCAGAGTCACTGGCGAGCGGGGCCCGCCTGCAGGGCCGAGCCCGTCGTCTTCAACCTCCCCGCGCCCGCGCCTGGACGAGGACATGGCCGTTCCGGCGACGGTTGCCGGCCACTCCGGCCGTCTCCCGCTGCGCACGGCCTACCGGCATGCTCGGGAGCTCACGCCGCATCCATCCCGGGGTAGCACGGACCTCGAGGAGGCCGGAGTTGGGCGTGCCTTTGACAGCGGCGGACGGCGGCTTCGGGCGGTTTCGGGCACGGTGCCATGGGCCACCGGAGAAGGAGGAGAAGAGGGCAGGAGCCTCACCTCGTCCTGTGGGTGTCTCTGGAGAGGAAAGAAGGGGGAGGGGGCTCGGGCTAGCTCGAATTTGAGCGAACTCCGGCGATGGCCGTGGCGGCCATGAGGAGCGAGGAGAGGTCCTCGAGCTGGTTTGAGTGGTCGGGGCGGGCTATGGGAGAGTGGAGGGAAGCTTGGTGAGGTCGGAGAGGCTCGGGGGTGGCTTATATAGCCACGGCGACGATGCCGTCGCCGGAAGCCGCCGCGGACGTGCGGATGATACCTCTGGCGCGACCGCGTGCGCGCACGCACGCGAGGAGGGGGAGAGAGGTCTAGGGGAGGTGCATTCGGTGCTGGGATGCTACGGGGAGCAAGAGGACAAGGGCAAGGCGACGACGGCCGCGGGCATCCCGGGACGGCGTGCTCGCCGGAGAGGAAAGAGGAGAGGGGGAGGGGTCCAGAGAGGATGCGTTGGTGCAGGAGAGCGAGGGAAACACAGAGGACAAGATGCGGCGGCGGGAGCTCGGCGTTTGGGCGGTGGCAGAGGGACCCGATGTACAGAGCGCGCTTTCAGCGCCCCAGACCGCGTGGTCACCGCGTGCACAGGCGCATGCGGTGCATTCTGGCCAACCACAAGATGTCCAGCATGTATTCCTTCCTAAGTGGGTCCTACCTGAGGTGATGGATCGAAGAAAACCACTGCGTGTTGATGGGAGTGATCGACTGAAGTTTGCTGTTGCAAACTTAGGCATGCAATAGTGATCAAATTAGAGAGGATAAGAATTAACCAGGATGTCACGGAGGCTTAGGGTAGGAAGGACTATGATCCTGTGAATTTTGAAAAGATTTGGACCAGGATTTAATATAGTTGCTTCACAACCACATATTCTGGTCCAGAAAGAAGATCATGAAGTAGCACTCACATAGATGCTTGAATTGAGCTGAAAATTGGTGTAGGATTATTATTTGGTCATATGAAGGCACCATAAAAATTCCATCCCATTTGGATGAGTAAAAATGGTACTTCCTTCACAATGCTACCCACTGGACAGAAACTTGGGGGAATTTTGTGGAGAAAATGGCTTGGAAAAATGATGTGAATTTTGGCATGATCAAATGATATAGTGATATTTAGGTCCTGGATTAATTTCAGAATTTGTGAAGCAATATAAAATATAGTTGCTTCACAACCTGAAATTATGGCCAGAAACACAGATTTGAAGGTGTGCTCACATAGATGGTTGGATGGATATGAAATTTGGTGGAGAGTGATTATTTGACCATATGGATGATCTCCCAAAATTTCAACTCATTTAGATTGGCCTAGCTAGTACTTCCTTTACAAAGCTTCTCTCTGGACAGAAACTTTGGAAATTTGCTGAGGAAGATTTACTAGGCAAATGGAGTTGAATTTTGGCATGTGACAATAATTTGGATATGATAGAGTTCCCAAAATTTTTGAGGGCAATCAAGAAAACATAAATAGCACTTCCTTCACAAAGTGCCTTGCTGGACAGAATAGGAAATGAATATTCCTCAATTATTTTTGAACTAGGGAAAGATGGATTTTGAAATATTGGTGGAATATATGATCCAAAGAGTTTATGAGAATTTTTTGGGAATTTTAGGAAAGACAGAAATATAGGTTGCTTCACAACCTAGTGCAAACAGGGTTATTCCTTTAATAGAAAAAGGAATATTCCCAAGAAAAGAATTTTGGGGTTGGGCTAATATGGAAATGACATGGCCTTGGGATAGACTTGAGAATGACAAGCCACTAAGAAGTGGCGGGAGAGAAGATCTTCCCAGGTTTCAAGACCACAGAGCCACAACCAGAAGAAAACCAAACCAGAATCCAAAGAAAATCAAAATCAAAAGAAATGGCCAAAAATCGGGGCGTTACATTACATGATGAAACATGTTAGGTAGCATTCCAGATCAAAAATTCTGTTTTTATCATTTACCTACTTGAGGACGAGCAAGAATTAAGCTTGGGGATGCTTGATACGTCTCCAACGTATCTATAATTTTTGATTGTTCCATGCTAGTATAGTATCAATCTTGGATGTTTTATATGCAATTATATATCATTTTTTGGGACTAACCTATTAACCCAGTGCCAGTTGCTGTTTTCTGCTTGTTTTTGCCTTTTCAGAAAATCATTATTAAAAAGTGTCCAAACGAGAAAAAACTTTGGATTAATTTTTTCTGGAACAGAAGAGACCCACGAAGCTTCGGGAGAGGACCAGAAGAGCCACGAGGAGGCGACAAGCCTGGAGAGCGCGCCCAGGGGGGTAGGGCGTGCCTCCCAGGCTTGTGGGCCCCTCGTAGCCCCTCCTGACCTAATTCCAGCACTATAAATTCCCAAATATTCCCAATATACCAGAGAGATAGAAGAGAAAACCTTTCCACCGCCGCAAGCCACTGTTCTTCCGTGATCCCATCTGGAGGCCTTTTCCGGTACTCTGCCGGAGGGGGAATCAATCACGAAGGGCTTCTTCATCAACCTTGCTACCCTTCCGATGATGTGTGAGTAGTTTACCACAGACCTACGGGTCCATAGCTAGTAGCTAGATGGCTTCTTCTCTCTCTTTGATCTTCAATACCATGTTCTCCTCGATGTTCTTTGAGTTCTATCCGATGTAATCTTCTTTTGCGGTGTGTTTGTTGGGATCCGATGAATTGTGAGTTTATGATTAGATTATTCAAGAGAAATATTTGAGTCTTCTCTGAACTCTTTTATGCATGATTATTATAGCTTTGTATTTCTCTCCGATCTATCGATTTGGTTTGGCCTACTAGATTGATTTATCTTGCAATGGGAGAGGTGCTTTGTGATGGGTTCAATCTTGTGGTGCTCAATCCCAGTGACAGAAGGGGACATGACACGTATTTGTATTGTTGCCATTAAGGATAAAAAGATGGGGTTTAATCATATTGCTTGATTTTACTTTGTCTACATCATGTCATCTTGCTTAAGGCGTTACTCTGTTTCATACTTATTACCCTAGATGCATGCTGGATAGCGGTCGATGGGTGGAGTAATAGTAGTAGATGCAGGCAGGAGTCGGTCTACTTGTCTCGGACATGATGCCTATATACATGATCATTGCCATGAATCCGTCATAATTATTTGCTTTTCTATCAATTGCCCAACAGTAATTTGTTTACCCACCGTATGCTATGTGTTCGAGAGAGAAGCCTCTAGTGAAAACTATACCCCCCGGGTCTACTTTATCATATATAAAAAACCTAAAAATACCTTGCTGCACTTTATTTACTTTTATTTTATTTAGTATTTTAGTTTATCTATTTATCACTATCAGAATTAATCCTTGCAAATAACCGCTAAGAGGATTGACAACCCTCTTATTTGCGTTGGGTGAAGTGTTTGCTTTTGTGTGTGTAGGTGTGCTTAACGGAATTTTGCTTGGTTCTCCTATTGGATTGATATCCTTGGTTCTTAACTGAGGAAAATACTTATCTCTACTATACTGCATCATCCTCTCCTCTTTGCGGAAATACCAACGCGGTCTACAAGTAGTAGGAAGAATTTCTGGCGCCGTTGCCGGGGAGACATCATCAAAATTACCAAGTACCTTCGCACAAACTATCATCCCCTTGCATTTAGTTTATTTGCCTTTTTATTTGCATTTGCCTCTAGTTTTCATCTCCCCCACTTCTATTTTTTTTTTACAAAAACACAAAAATATTTTCCTTTGCTTGTTTGCTATTTGTTTGCTTTCTCGGAGTTATCATCATGACTAAGTTTGGAAAAATTGGTAATTCTCCCACCATTAGAGTGGAGTCTTTAGACAACCCTTCCGTACTTTTGAAACTTATAAATAAAAATAAAGGTTTTCCTAAAGCCACTAAAGAAAAAACAGATAATCTTGCCAATGATGACCCTGACAAAGAACAACCCACTATCATGCATACTAAAAAACTCCGTATAGGTAGTGGTAATATTATTGGAAAAGGTGTTATTCAGGATTTCTTTACTTGTGCTGGCACGTTACCTATGCTAGGAGGGTTAATTCTTAATAAAAAATCTAGCTTTGCGGATGCCATATCTTTGCTTATAGTTGAATTTGAGAGACAATTTGTGCATATGCATCCCGCTATACAATGAATACTATTAGAGTTTTCAAACATTCGTAATCCTTCCGTTAAACGTGTAGTCACTTTATTCCTAGCTTATGAATTTGGCCACATCATGAAAGAGGCCTGTGAAATATTTGCTCATTACAATATAAATAGTGGATGCCCTCCTATAGAAGAAATCCTTTACAACCAGGAGGCAATAAGGAGATTACAATCTCCAGATTATGCTGCTTACAATGAGAATCTTAGAAAAAAGGTTCCCCCATCCACTTTACTTGATAAAATTTCTGAACATAATGATAATTTTTCTATACAAAACAATGGTTTGGGGTTAGTGCTTGAGAAAAAAAATTAAAGGAGCATATTCAAAGGAACATGCATAATGAAGAAATAGTCATCACTTACAAAGGGCCAATGGAGGGATCCCCTCCTCCTAAATTTGATCTTATGGATCTTGACCCTATTAAATTTAGCCCTTTTGAGTATTTTTTCTTCCCACTTAGAAAACTTGCTGCTGAAAGAAAAGAGTATGAGATGAGCATGGATGATCTTCCTTACAAGGATGACAACACTTGAAACTATGCATTATGCCTAGCTAGGGGCATAAAACAATAGCGCTTGTTGGGAGGCAACCCAATGAATAAAATAATTTTTTGTTTTTACTTTCTGTTCTTGTATGTTTACACAATTATAGCCTCTGTTATTATTGTGTTTTTATCTTTTAATTAGCGTTTGTGCCAAGTAATACCTTTGGGATGATGTTGATGACAGTATAATTGATGCTGTTTGGAAAACAGAAAGTTTTGCGTCCAGTGCTGGAATTTTAGTTCTGTACTGGAGCATCAGAAAAATCTTAAATTTTTACACAGTATTGGTATATGAATTTTTAAAGTTTATCTAATTTTTCATAATTTTTGGAGTTACAGAAGTATGGATTTTAATTAGATCTTTACAGACTATTCTGTTTTAGACAGATTCTGTTTTTGGTGCATAGTTTGCATATTTTGATGATCTATGGATCGTATCGGGGGGTATGAGTCATGGAGAAGTTGGAGTACAGTAGCATTATGCCAATATTAAATATGAATCAATTTACAACAGTACCTAAAGTTTAAGATTTGTTTTTTATACTAACGGATCTCACGAGGTTTCTGTTGAATTTTGTGTGCTGAAGTTTTCAAGTTTTGGGTGAGACTACGATGGATAAAGGAATAAGGAGCGGCAAGAGCCTAAGCTTGGGGATTCCCAAGGCACCCCAAGGTAATATTCAAGGAAGACTCAAGCATCTAAGCTTGGGGATGCCCCAGAAGGTATCCCCTCTTTCGTCTACAATCTATCGGTAACTCACTTGGAGCTATATTTTTATTCATCACATGATATGTGTTTTACTTGGAGCGTCTTGTGATATAGTTTGTTTGCCTTTGTTTGCTTTTTAGTTTGTCACAATCATATTTGCTGAACACACCTTTTTGAGAGGTACACACATTATTCGTGATTTGTTAGAATACTCTATGTGCTTCACTTATATCTTTTGAGCTAGGCAATTGCTCTGGTGCTTCACTTATATCTTTTAGAGCACGACAGTGGTTATATTTTAAAGAAATAGTTGCACTCTCATGCTTCACTTATATCTTTTTGAGAGTCTAATGAATAGCAATGGTAATATGCACGGGTTATGAATTTGGTCCTGATATGATAGGTATTCAAGAGGGATATAATAAAAACTTTCATGTAGATCACTGAATATGATAAGTTTGATTCCTTGCAATAGTTTTGTGATATTAAGATGGTAATATGTGGGAGGTGCTAGTAGATAATTGTGGTTTAGTAAGAATATTGGTGTTAAGGTTTGTGATTCCCGAAGCATGCACGTATGATCTGTCGTTATGCTAAGAAGTTGGAGCATGATTTATTATTGATTGTCTACCTTATGAGTGGCAGTCGGGGACGAGCGATGGACTTGTCCTACCAATCTATCCCCCTAGGGGCATGCGTAGTAGTACTTTTCTTCGAGGGCTAATAAACTTTTGCAATAAGTATGTGAGTTCTTTATGACTAGTGTGAGTCCATGGATTATATGCACTCTCACCTTTCCGCAATTTGCTAGCCTCTTCGGTACCGTGCATTGCCCTTTCTCACATCGAGAGTTGGTGCAAACTTCGCCGGTGCATCCAAACCCCGTGATATGTGATACCTCTCCAACGTATCTATAATTTTTGATTGTTCCATGCTATTATAGTATCAATCTTGAATGTTTTTATATACATTTACAAGCAATTATATATCATTTTTTGGGACTAACCTATTAACTTAGTGCCCAGTGCCAGTTGCTGTTTTTTTGCCTGTTTTTGGTTTTCCAGAATATCAGTACCAAACGAAGTCCAAATGCCACAAAACTTTTTGGAGATTTTTTTCTGGACATAAGAGACACTAGAAGCTTCGGGAGGAGGCCAGAAGCCAAAGGAGGTGGCCACGAGCCACCAAGGCGCGCCCCAGGGGGGGTGGCGCGCCCTGGTGCCTCGTGATGTCTACTACACAACTTATTCTTGTAGACTCGTGTTGGGCCTCCAAGCGCAGAGTTTTGTAGGACAGTAGCAATTTTCCCTCAAGTGGATGACCTAAGGTTTATCAATCCGTGGGAGGCGTAGGTTGAAGATGGTATCTCGCAAACAACCCTGCAACCAAATACAAGAAATCTCTTGTGTCCCCAACACACCCAATACAATGGTAAATTGTATATGCATCAAAAAACTTCATAATCATAATATTCAATCCACACAAAGAACTCCAAGAAGCACCCCAAAGTTTCTATCGGAGAAAAGATAATGAAAACGTGCATCAACCCCTATGCATAGATTACCCCAATGTCACCTCGGGAATCCGCGTGTTGAGTGCCAAAACATACATCAAGTGAATCAATATAATACCCCATTGTCACCATGGGTATTCATATGCAAGACATACATCAAGTGTTCTCAAATCTGAATATTCAATCCGACAATAACGAAACCTCAAAGGGAGAAGATTCGATTCATCACAACAAAGATAGAGAGGGAAGAAACACCATATGATCCAACTATATTAACAAAGCTCGTGATACATCAAGATCGTGCCATATCAAGAACACGAGAGAGAGAGAGAGAGAGAGAGAGAGAGAGAGAGAGATAAAACACATAGCTATTGGTACAAACCCTCAGCCCCGAGGGTGAACTACTCCCTCCTCGTCATGGAGACCGCCGGGATGATGAAGATGGCTTCCGATGATGATTCCCCCCTCCGGCAGGGTGCCGGAAACGGGCTGTAGATGAGATCGTGGAGGTACAGAGGCTTGCGGCGGCGTAAAAATTCATCTAGGGTTATTTCTGGGGGTTTCTCTATTTATAGGATTTTTCAGCGTTGGAATCAGATCAGACGGAGCCACGTGGGCCCCACGAGGTACTACGACGTGCCTGGGGGGGAGTGGCGCTCCCTGGTGCCTCGTGGGCACTGGGTGGCCCCCCTTCAGTGGGTCTTGGTTCCAGTATTTTTTATTTATTCCTTAAAAAATCTCCAAAAAGTTTCATCCAATTCCAAGAACTTTTATTTCTGCACAAAAAACAACACCATGGCAATTCTGCTGAAAATAATGTCAGTCCGGGTTAGTTCTAATCAAATCATACCAAAACCATATAGAATTGTTATAAACATGGCATGAATACTTCATAAATTATAGATACGTTGGAGATGTATCACCTCGTGGGCCCACCTCTGCTCCATTTGACCTTATTCCACCTCTATAAATTCTCTAAAATTGGGAAACCAATAGAGGAGTCAACGAAATACTTTTTCCGCGGCCGCAAGCTTTTGTTCTCGAGAGATCCCATCTGGAGGCCTTTTCCGGCACTCTGCCGGAGGGGGAATCGATCACGGAGGGGCTCTACATCATCCTTGCTGCCCTTCCGATGATGCGTGAGTAGTTTACCACAGACCTTCGGGTCCATAGTTACTAGGTAGATGGCTTCTTCTCTCTTTTTGATCTTCAATACAATGTTCTCCTCGATGTTCTTGGAGTTCTATCCGATGTAATCACTTTTTGCGGTGTGTTTGTTGGATCCGATAAATTGTGAGTTTATGATCAGATTATCCATGAATATTATTTGAGTTTTCTCTGAACTCTTTTATGCATGATTATTATAGCTTCGTATTTCTCTCCGATCTATTGGTTTGGTTTGGCCAACTAGATTGATTTATCTTGCAATGGGAGAGGTGCTTTGTAATGGGTTCGATCTTGCGATGCTCAATCCCAGTGACAGAAAGGGACATGACACGTATGTATCGTTGGTATTAAGGGTAAAAAGATGGGGTTTATTCATGCGTGAGTTTACTTTTTCTACATCATGTCATCTTGCTTAAGGCGTTACTCCGTTCTTTATGAACTTAATACACTAGATGCATGCTGGATAGTAGTCGATGTGTGGAGTAATAGTAGTAGATGCAGGCAGGAGTCGGTCTACTTGTCTCGGACGTGATGCCTATATACATGATCATTGCCTTGGATATCGTCATGATTATTTGCTTTTCTATCAATTGCCCAACAATAATTTGTTCACCCACCGTATGCTATTTTCAAGAGAGAAGCCTCTAGTGAAAACTATGGCCCCCGGGTCTACCTTAATCATATATTGAAAATCCTAAAAATACCTTGCTGCAATTTTACTTTATTTATTTTATTTTGTATTTTTGTTTGATCTATCTATCTATCACCATACAATTTAATCTTGCAATTAACCACCAAGGGATTGACAACCCCTTGTCCGCGTTGGGTGCGAGGATTTGTTGTTTTGTGTGCAGGTACTGCTAACGAGTTGTTGCGTGATTCTCCTACTGGATTGATAACCTTGGTTTCATAACTGAGGGAAATACTTATCTCTACTATACTGCATCATCCCCTCCTCTTCGGGGAAATCCCAACGCAGCTCACAAGTAGCAGGAAGAATTTCTGGAGCCGTTGCTGGGGAGACATCATCAACATCTATCAAGTACCTACGCATAAACTTTCATCTCCTTGCATTTATTTTATTTGCCTTTGCCTCTCGTTTTCATCTCCCCCACTTCTAAAGCAATTTTACAAAAAATACAAAAATATTTTGTGTGCTATCTTTGCTTGTGTTGCCATGTGCCTTCTATTTGCTTGCATCTTCGCTTGCTAAAAATCTATTGATATGGATCCTCATCCACTAGCTAATATTTTCAAAAGATCCAATTATGATGAACAAATTGCTAGTGAGTTGAGTGTACTTGATTATCTCTATGAAGTTTTGCTTGAAAACCATGAATCTGAAAATTGTGATGAAGTGCTAAAAGAAGAAGTTTATAATGTGATTCATGATAGCTCCTTGAATGAAAAGCATGATTGCAATGATGTTATTATAAATTCTATTAATGTCAATTGTGCTAATTATATGAAAAACCACAAGCTTGGGGATGATAATTTTGTTATGTCCACTACTTATTGCAATGATCATGATTGGGGTGATAATGCTTCTTATGATCTTGAAAATTTATTTAAGCCTCATGATGAATATGTAATTGATAATAAAATTTACAATACTATTAAAAATGGGTTTGGAAGAGCTTCAACTTTAGGTAATAATGATCCCACTACTTTGGAGAGTGTTCAATCTTATGAATTTTTTGATGAAAGCGAGTTTGGAGAGGTCATGACTTTAGTTGATGATAATCCCACTATTTTGGAAGATTATAAAACTTTTATGCATATGGATCATAGAGAGAATACTATTTATGATAGCTATATTGTTGAGTTTGATTATGATCCTACATGTAATTATTATTAGAGAGGAAAATATGGTTATAGAAATCTTCATGTTACTAAATTGCCTCTCGTGATGTTGATATTATTCATGCTTCATTCTTCCTATTTGCATATGTTATAGATTGCTTGTCTTGATAATTTGTTCTCCTATAAAATGCCTATGCATAGGAAGTATGTTAGACTTAAGTGTGTTTTTCATATGCTTCATGATGCTCTCTTTGTGTTTCTATTATTATCTTTCATGAGAGCATCATTGAAATCTCAAGCCTATCATAATGGCTATAAAGAAAGAGCTTGTTGGGAGACAACCCGATGGATAAAATAAGTTCTTGAGTGTTTACATGATTATAGCTTCTGTTATGATTATGTTTTTATGTTTTAATTAGTATTTGTGCCAAGTAAAGCCTTTGGGATGATTTGGAAGATAGTATAATTGATGCTGTTTGGAAAACAGAAAGTTTTGCGTCCAGTGCTGGAATTTTAATTCTGTACTGGAGTGTCAGAAAAATCTGACATTTTTACACAGTATTCGTATATGAATTTACCACGTTGTTCTAATTTTTCAGAATTTTTGGAGTTACATAAGTATATCTTTTAAATAGATCTTTAGAGACTGTTCTGTTTTAGACAGATTCTGTTTTTGTTGCATAGTTTGCTTATTTTGATGAATCTATGGATCGTATCGGGGGGTATGAGTCATGGAGAAGGTGGATTACAGTAGCATTATGCCAATATTAAATATGAATCAATTTACCACAGTACTTAAAGTTAAAGATTTATTTGTTATACTAACGGATCTCACGAAGGTTTTGTTGAGTTTTGTGTGATTGAAGTTTTCAAGTTTTGGGTGAGATCATGATAGATGAAGGAATAAGGAGTGGCAAGAGCCTAACCTTGGGGATTCCCAAGGCACCCCAAGGTAATATTCAAGGAAGACTCAAGCAACTAAGCTTGGGGATGCCCCGGAAGGCATCCCCTCTTTCTTCTACCAACTATCGGTAATTTTACTTGGAGCTATATTTTTATTCATCACATGATATGTGTTTTACTTGGAGCGTCGTGTATTATATGAGTCTTTGCTTTGTTTGCTTTTTAGTTTTTCACAATCATCCTTGTTGGACACACCTATTTGAGAGAGCCACACGTTTATCATGATTTGTTAGAATACTCTATGTGCTTCACTTAAATCTTTTGAGCTAGGCAGTTGCTCTGGTGCTTCACTTAAATCTTTTTGAGCACGGCGGTGGCTATATTTTGAAGAAATATTTGAACTCTCATGCTTCACTTATATCTTTTTGAGAGTTGATAATAGTAATGGTAATTTGCACAAGATATGAATTTGGTCCCAAAGTGATGAATATTCAAGAGGGATATAATAAAAACTTTCATGAAAGATCATTGGATATGATAAGTTTGATTCCTTGCAATAGTTTTGCAATATGGAGATGATAATATGTGAGTCATGTTAGTGAGTAATTGTGATTTAGTAAGAATATTGGTGTTAAGGTTTGTGACTCCCTATGCATGCACATAAAGTCAATAGTTATGCAACGAAATTATATCCTACTTATGGTGCATTATTCGGTGTTAGTTATGTTCAATGCATGTTTATGACCGTTTTCGCTTTTTGGTTGGTCGCTTCTCAATCTATTTGCTAGCCTTCATTTGTACTAAGCGGGAATACTGCTTGTGCTGTAGGAGATATGCCCTAGAGGCAATAATAAATGTTATTATTTATCTCCATGTTTGTAGTTAAGTTTATATTCCGTGCTATAACTGCCATGGTTCTCGAGTCTGCAATAACCACGAGGCTCGGAGGAAGACTCATATGCACGTGTGGAATAATAAACGGTAAAATGTATTCCTAGTCTGGCCTCTAAGACTAGCTCAAGTGTTGCATGATGGTTCTGTTTTCCTAATCATGGGCATGACTATGCCGGCAACTTTGAGGGCACAATGTTAGGAGAACACTTGTGTTGAATCGACCCGAATTGATGTTATGCTATGAGATTCATTCGTCATAAGTTAATGGTTAATAACACAGAAAAATTTAATGTTTGCATAATTCCTTAGACCATGAGAGTATCGAGTTTCTTCATGCTTGCTTCATGAACTTTGGGGTTTGTTAAACGTCATTTGTAAAAGGGTGGCTATTACGGCGGCTTACGAGTTCATGGAAAAGTATGTCAAGTAACTTGATAGCTCAAGATTGGGATTTGCTCCTCCAACGATGGAGAGATATCTCTGGGCCCTCTCGGTGTTACGGTATCCACCATCGTCTGGCCAGACACATTGTGATTTGATCACAGGGATGCCGGAACACGGAAACGAGAAAAGAGAACAAAACCGGTAACTAGGTTACTGGCATTGTGGACAAGTGTTGATCCACGGGGATGCCGATGATTCTCACCTCGGGTATTTGTAACATATCGCGAAGCAATAGGAATAGCACACGGCAACTGGAGGTTCACTCGAATATTCATTCGTGTGGGTATAGGGGTCAATATGGGTGTCCACGGCTCCGATGTTGATCATTGATCGGAAAGAGTTCTGGTCATGTCTATACTTCACCGAACCTATAGGGTCACACGCTTAAGGGTCATCTATCTGCTGAATACTAGACAGGGAGTCTGAGAGAGAGTCATCGGAAAAGTTTCGGAGACAGCGGAAAAGTTCCAGAGAGAGAGCACCGGAATAGTTTCGGTAAAACTGAAAAGTTGTTTCAGGGTATACCATTAAGTCAAAATGGTTTCGGCACACGCCTGGAAATTCTTGGAGGGTGCCAGAATTGGTCTGGGAACTTTTGGGATTTTTTGGAGAAAAAAACCGGAAATGTTCCGGAGCTGCCGGAACCGCTTTGTTTGCTTTTCGCAGATGAAAATCACTAATCCGGAATTGTTTCGGAACGCGTCCAAAATCATTTGTGTGGGTACTGGAATTATTCTAAGACCCACAGAAATATTTTCGGATTAAACGGTCGCGGAAAATTGTTTCCGTGAATAGTGAAAGTGCTTTTGGGTGTCTTCTTGGAGAAGCTACCTTGAGGGCCTTTTGGTATTTTTCCCCTTAGCTTCTTGGAGAAGCTACCCTTGGGCTTGGCCTATAAATAGGGTTGGAGGGGGCTGCCTAAAGACACACTCTTTCTCAACATACACAAGCCATGCATGATCTGGCCTTCTTCTCTCCCTCCCTGCGAAATAGTTTCGTAGAGCCGAAAGGCTGTCTGGGTTCCGGTGGGAACTAGTTCTGGACGGCGAAGCCCTGCCGGATAGATGACACCGTATGTGTGCAACCATGTAGAGAGGTTGTAGGTTCGATCTTTTTGCCCGAGGGGCTGTTCGAGGATCCTCCCGAAGGGCTATCCGAGTTACTGTCCATGTTTCGGGGGTCCTCCCGAAGGGCTGTCCGAGAGGCCTCCCGGAGGGCTGTCCGAGGATCCGTCCGGTGGGACTATCCAAAAGACTGTCCAGAGGCCTCCCGGAGGACTGTTTGAGGATCCGTCCGGTGGGACTATCCGAAAGACTGTCCAGAGGCCTCCCGGAGGGCTGTCCGAGGATCCGTCCGGTGGGACTATCCGAGGGACTGTCCCGAGGCCTCCCGAAGGGCTGCCCGGAGATCTGTCCGGTGAGCTGACGAGGGAGTACATCCTCGCGGTTGGGAGGTTGTAAAATCCTAGCTGCGGGGATCTGCACCGCCGATCGTCATCGACTCTACTTCCGCTGCGCTACGAGTCGGTAACGAAAAGATCAAACCTTGTATGCAGTCTCCATAGTGGTCCTGGGCTGGTGCGTAGGTCGGAAATTTTTTGTTTTCTGCTGCGTTCCCCTACAGTGGCATCATGAGCCGTGCTATGCGTTGCACAATATAATTTGTAGTAGATGAGTTCTACTGCTGATAATTATTTGTGCGGGTAGCAGATGAAATCTGTTACCCGATG
This sequence comes from Elymus sibiricus, assembly GCA_039707655.1. Lineage (NCBI taxonomy): Eukaryota > Viridiplantae > Streptophyta > Magnoliopsida > Poales > Poaceae > Elymus > Elymus sibiricus. The sequence goes on along the minus strand of CM077666.1, from coordinate 125,988,671 downwards.
TTCTTGTTGCTTCCCTGGAATTTGCATATTTCTGATCTTGATAACAACATGGTGGAGTTTCAAAGTTCTGGCAATCCGCGATCCTGATTGATCAACAAAGTGCTAACAGTTCTTTGAATTCCACCATAGTTAAAAAGAAAGATGAAATTTCGCAGACGAAAGGGCAATGCAGATATGATCTGCACGAGGGTCATGCGTATGACGAAGTTTAGTATGGGGCTCGAGATTTTATTATCTCGTGTTTCATACACCCCGAGATGTTAATCTAGCGACTTGAATAATCATACTTGATGATGGACGTTGGTAGCTGCGGTTTGTTCGAAACCTTAGAAGCCACGTAAAATAAAATTTTGCATAAACCGATTAGAGGCGTCTAACTTGGTTTTGCAGGATGGTTTGCATGTGCATATGATGTGGTATAGCAGTGCTCATATTAATTCGATTATGTATGAGATGACTATATGATGTAAATTATTAACTTTCCCCAAAATAAATCCTCACTATTTTCCTCCCATATTGAGCGGAGGTGAGGTTTCATGATCATGGTCAACATGACAGCCTGGGAAAAGGAACTTATAAAGGAACTATTTTTCCCAGAAGATGTTTCTTACGTTAAATAGTAATATAACATATCTCTCCGTGTACCTTTGTTTATAAAACCATATGGCCGGATTGCCTTGTTTGCCGTAAATCTTTGCCCTTATAAAGGCTTTATAAAGTAGGACAAACACTCCTCGGCTACTGACCGAGGAAGTTGAAGCTGATGGTCGTTCAACAAAGTTTTGTACAATACGGATCCGAGCATTAATGATGTAAAGTACTTGGATACATAGAATCATTACACATAAATTATGACTAAATTAAGGCTCGGGGGCTCTTGGGCTTCGCGCTTCTCACTTAAAAGCAATTAACGGGTTACATCGATCCCCTGATCTGGTGTTGCCACCCGACCAGTGTCTCGGGGGCTACTGCATTGCCTATTCAATGCAGACAATTTAAAAAAGTGCAAAACCGTTTCCGAGGAGATTACGATCCTCAGGTTGGTCGGCCGCACCCAAGCTGAGTCTCAGGGGCTACTGCACACCGCGTTTGAATTCCTAAAGTATGCTGCCGAGCAAGGAATCGATGCTTCGGCCGATTTCATGAATTGACCTGAGTCTCAGGGGCTACTGGGATCAGCGGTTTTGTTATATCGTTCAGGCGCATCCCGGATTTTAGGCCAGTACACACCTTGAGGGCTACTGGTTATACATCTTGGTACAGAATAAATTGCACCAATCCACAAAAAATCAGCTCACGGCCGAGGTGGTGCACCACCTCGGAAGCAGTCCGGCATAAATCTCGGCTACGAGTGGCTGGTTGCATGGAGAACTTTTTCGGCGTTAAGCTCGGATAACCTCCTTCAAACTTTTTTAAAGACGAGGTACTCTACGCCTCCTCGGATGCAGTCCGGCGTTGGAGCTCGGCTGCAAAAAGACACCTCGGATGCAGTCCGGCGTTGGAGCTCGGATGCAAAGAGGACACCGCCACACTGGAAACACTTCGAACCCGAGGTGTGGCGTAAAAATAACAAGGCATTGATAAAGGACGAGAATTTAAAAAGGGCTCCTCGGATACCCGACGTGTGAACTCTTCGGATACACCTCGGTGATCCTCAAGATCAGAGATGGGAAGATTTGTTGAAGCATCTTTCAAGACCGACGACCGAAGATGAAGAACTGCTCGGAAGAACCGAGGAGCGTCCCCAACTTGAAGACCGGTTCAGGGGGCTACTGACGGTGCCCTGGACTAGGGGGTACTCACCACGTCGTCCCCCGACCAGTGGGTCGGGCCGAGGACCCCCATGGCGGTTCAATAATGGACCACTTTGGGCAGCCCATGATGCATACAAGGAAGATTCCACAAAGACTTGGTGCCCAAGACGAGGACTCCTCTAAACCCTAGGCCTCCGGTGCATATATAAACCGAGGCCAGGCTAGTCAATAGATGATCTGATATTCATTAGAACAATCTCGTGGTAGATACATGTACTCTATACTACACCCCATATGAATACAATCAAAAGCAGGACGTAGGGTATTATCTCTTCGAAAGATCCCGAACCTGGGTAAAATCCTGTGTCCATGTTACCATCGCTCCAAGACTCCTAGTTTAGGACCCCTACTACGAGATATGCCAGATTTAGGACCGACAGTAATCTTCTTTTGCGGTGTGTTTGTTGGGATTCGATGAATTGTGACTTTATGATCACATTATTCATGATAAATATTTGAGTCTTCTCTGAACTCTTTTATGCATGATTGTTATAGCTTTGTATTTCTCTCTGATCTATCGATTTGGTTTGGCCAACTAGATTGGTTTATCTTGCAATGGGAGAGGTGCTTTGTGATGGGTTCAATCTTGCGGTGCTCAATCTCAGTGACAGAAAGGGACATGGCACGTATTTGTATTGTTGCCATTAAGGATAAAAAGATGGGGTTTAATCATATTGCTTGAGTTTACTTTGTCTACATCATGTCATCTTGCTTAAGGCGTTACTCTGTTTTATACTTAATACCCTAGATACATGCTGGATAGCGGCCGATGGGTGGAGTAATAGTAGTAGATGCAGGCAGGAGTCGGTCTACTTGTCTCGGACGTGATACCTATATACATTATCATTGCCATGAATCCGTCATAATTATTTGCTTTTCTATCAATTGTCCAACAGTAATTTGTTTACCCACCGTACGTTCTGCGCTCGAGAGAGAAGCCTCTAGTGAAAACTATGGCCCCGGGTCTACTTTTATCATATATTAATCCTTGCAAATAACCGCTAAGAGGATTGACAACCCTCTTATTTGCGTTGGGTGCAAGTGTTTGCTTTTGTGTGTGTAGGCGCTGCTAAAGGGGTTTTGTGTGGTTCTCCTACTGGATTGATAACCTTGGTTCTTAACTGAGGGAAATACTTATCCCTACTATACTGCATCATCCTCTCCTCTTCGTGGAAATACCAACGCAGTCTACAAGTAGCAGACGATCACTCCAGGGAGACGCGACACTGGAAAGCCTGCATATTCCACCGAGTGAAAAATTTAGATCATCAATATTCTCATATAGCATTCTTTGATGACAAAGTGATAATGACATAAAAATAATGAAATTGTTCAATACATTTCTATATTGATAAATTGTACTAAAAATTTCTATACCTACATTTTTTTACTAAAAAATCCTATTACTAAAAATTTCTATACCTAATTTTTTTACTAAAAATTTCTAGTACTAAAATTGATACCTAAAAATTTCTCATATAGCATTCCAATACATTTTTATACCTAAAAATTTCTATTACTAAATTTGATAGCTAAAAATTTCTCATATAGCATTCCAATACATTTCTATACCTAAAAATTTCTATATTGAACAGATACAAAGAGGAGGTGGGAGGAGGGACGAGTGAGGAGGAGGAGGGAGGAGTGAGCAGGAGGAGGAGGGCAGTTGGAGGAGGGAGGAAAGAGGAGGGGGGAGGAGGGCGATGGGAGGAGGGAGGAGGGCAGTGGGAGGAGGGAGGAGAGAGGAGGAGGGAGGAGAGAGGAGGAAGAGAGAGGATGGCGGCGGGAGGAGGGAGGAGGGCGGCCGGAGGAGGAGGAGGGAGGAAGGGAGATACCTCGGGGGCGACGACGGCAGTTGGCGGGCGATGGCGATGGCGGCGGCAACGAGTGAGAGAGTGTGAGGGGAGAGAGGAAACGAGCGCGCGGGATGGATAAGGTGCCCATAGTAGTAGCGCGGGCAGGGAACCAGCGCTACTACTAAGCTCACTAGCTGTAGCGCGATGACCAGGCCCATGTTGCTGCTAAGTGGGGCCGGAAAGCTGGGCCCGGGCTGGCCATAGTAGGAACGCGGGCGGCCTGGCCCACGCTACTGCTAGTGCACTTAGCAGTAGCGTGGGCCCGTGACCCGCGCTGCTACTGTGGCTAGCCCGGGGGGCACGACGGGGCCCACTGATAACCCACAAGTATAGGGGATCGCAACAGTTTTCGAGGGTAGTATTTCATCCAAATTTATTGATTTGACACAAGGGGAGCCAAAGAATATTTGTGAGTATTAGCAGCTGAGTTTTCAATTGAACCACACCTGGAGAACTAAATATCTGCAGCAAGTGTTTAGTAGCACAGTAGGAACAATAGTAATAGAAACAGAAACAGTAACAGTAGCAGTTTTGTAGTGATTGTAACAGTAGCAGCAACGAAAGTAACTTAGCAAAGATCAATATGCGAAAAGCGTCGGCATTGGATCAGTGATGGATAATTATGTTGGATGCCATTCACCATGTAACAGTCACAACCTAGAGCGATGCACAATAGGTCCAATTCATCAATGTAATGTAGGCATGTATTCCGTATATAGTCATATGTGCTTATAATAAGAACTTGCATGACATCTTTTGTCCTACCCTCCCATGGCAGCGGGGTCCATAAGGAAATCTAAGGGATATTAAGGCCTCCTTTTAATAGAGAACCGGGACAAAGCATTAGCACTTAGTGAATACATGAACTCCTCAAACTACGGTAATCACCAGAAAGAATCCCAATTATTGTCACCTTGGGGTATGCGGATCATAACACGTAATAGGTGCATACAACTTGCAAGATAGGATCAAGAACACAAATATATTCATGAAAACATAAAGGGTTTAGATCTGAAATCATGGCACTCGGGCCCTAGTGACAAGCATTAAGCATAGCAAAGTCATAGCAACATCAATCTCAGAACATAGTGGATACTAGGGATCAAGCCCTAACAAAATTGACTCGATTACATGATAAATCTCATCCAACCCATCACCATCTAGCAAGCCTATGAAGAAATTACTCACACCCGGTGGTGAGCATCATGAAATTGGTGATGGAGGATGGTTGATGATGATGACGGCGTCGAATCCCCCTCTCCGGAGCCCCGAACAGACTCCAGATCAGCCCTCCCGACAAAGAACATGAGGTGGTGGCTCCGTATCGTAAAACGCGATGAAACTTCTTCTCTTATTTTTTTCTCGGGGAAAGAGAATTTATAGCGTTGGAATTAGGTCAGGAGGACCTCTCTAGGCCCCACAAGGCATCAGGGCACACCCTGTTGCCTTGTGAGCAACAGGGGCCCCATCTGCAGTTGATTCTTACGCCAATATTTTTTATATATTCCATAAAAAAATCTCCAAAAAGTTTCATCCATTTCCGAGAACTTTGATTTCTGCACAAAAACAACACCATGGTAGTTCTGCTGAAAATAGCGTCAGTCCGGGTTAGTTTCATTCGAATTATGTAAATTAGAGTCCAAAACAAGAGCAAAAGTGTTTGGAAAAGTAGATACGACGGAGATGTATCAACTCCCCAAGCTTAACTCATTGCTTGTCCTCAAGCAATTCAGTTGATGAACTGAAAGTCATAAAGAAAAACTTTTACGAACTATTTTGTTCTTATATCCATATATAAGCTTAACTAGCAACCAAGTTTTCAGCAAAGATCATGAACTAACCATGCACATGGTAACACTTATAAACTACATTTACTCATATCAATGGCATAATCAACTAGCGAGCAATAATAACATATCTCAAATGCCAACAATCTGTCAAAACAATCATGATATAATATGATAATATGGTATCTCGCTAGCCCTTTCTGAGACCGCAAAACATAAATGCAGAGCACCTCCAAAGTTCAAGCAGCGACTAAACATTGAAATTCAGGGTAGAAGAGATCCAGTCATGATTTACCCAACATTAACTATGCTCAATGCATACGAATGAGAATAGTGCTCTCAGGATTGGTGCTTATAACAAGAAGGTGAGACTCAACAATAAAAGTAAATGGATAGGCCATTCGCAGAGGGAAGCAGAGATTTGCAGAGGTGCCAGAGCTCAAAGCTTAAATCAGAGATGAAAACAATATTGAGAGGTGTACTTTTCCTGTCAACGTCATGACCGAGGATTTTCAATATCTTCCATGTTAAACACATTATGGGCGGTTCCCAAGCGGAAAGGTAAAGTTTACTCCCCCTCCACCATACCAACACAAGCCATGGCTAGCCGAATTCACGGGTGCCCTCCAAACGATCAAACTTCCAGGGGAGTTTTTTATATTATATTTTTCTTTATTTTGATTACAGGACTGGGCATCCCAGTTAGCAGCCTCTCTTATGCAATGACAAGTGAATAAACACTCATCTGAGAATAACCCGCTTAGCATGGAAGATACTGACCGCCCCCCTGTCGCTCCATGAGCGGTACGGGCACACAAAACCGATGTTTATTTGAATGATTAGAGGTGGCACATGCAAATTTACTTGGAACGGCAGAGTAATACCACATATAGGTAGATATAGTGGACTCATCTGGAACAACTTGGTTTAAGGAATGTGGATGCACAAGCAGTATTCCCGCTTAGTACAGGTGAAGGCTAGCAAATAGATTGAGAAGCGACCAACTAGAGAGCGAAAACGGTCATAATCATGCATTGAGAATAATTAACATTGAATACTAGCATGAGTAGGATATAGAGACCCTGAACATAAATATCGTGAAGGCTGCATTGGTTTTGAATCAACTACATGTGTGAACATGTGCCAAGTCAAGCCACTTGAAACATTCAGAGGAGGATACCATATTAACATACTACATCATAACCATTTTAATGCATGTTGACATCCAAGATAAATCATTATCCACTCCTAGCTACTTAAGCATGGCATGAGCAACTATAATCTCTAATTGTCATCACAAACATGTTTACTCATAATATGCTGAATCATGGATATTGAGTTAAACATATTTACAAAAACAAAAACAAAAGAGTTCATACCAGCTTTTCCTTACCACAGTCACTTCATCAAATCATCGTCATTATTGCCTTTCACTTGCATGACTGAATGATGTGAAAATAATAATAGTGCAAGAGTGTCGTGGACTAAGCTGGAATGTGCAAACATTTTATTCAAGGGAGAAGACAAGGTAATATTGGCTCTTTATTAGATCAACAATAAAGAACACGAGAGCCACTCAACATTTTCATCGTGATCTTCTCTCTACGACGACTCAACGAAAAGAAAAGAAATTTAGAGAAACACACTAAAATATTTTTGGAGTCTTTAGTTTTTCTGAAGAAGGCAAAGTAAACAAGAAAAACGAAAAGCGAGAAAAACTATTTACACGGGAGAACTCCCAACAAACAAGAAAAGATGAAACGAGAAATCTTTTTGGGTTTTCTTTTAATACTAAGAGTTAGCTAAAGAGAAAGAAAAACCGAAAAGAAGCGAGAAATAGTTTTGGATTTTCTAAGTTTTTCAAACACAAAAGACGAAAGCAAAAAATAAAACAAACATGAATATACAATGAAAAAGGATGAACACCGACAACTGGAATGAATGTGTGAACATGAATGTAATGTCGGTGAGAAATACGTACTCCCCCAAGCTTAGGCTTTTGGCCTAACTTGGTCTACTACCATTCGTCGAATCCATCAGGGCCAGTCGGGAAGTGGTTAGGCGGAGGCACTCAAGCGACCCAAGGCTGGGCCTCGTTCTCCACCGCGGCCAACTCGTTCTTGTAAGCAATGAGGTCCAGTGGCTTGATGGTGTATCCGTGCCTGGCATAATAATCAAACAAGGAAGGTGCAGGAAACGAAATAATCTCACGAGTTACCTCGCTAAATACCAAATTATAACGAATGTAACGAGGAGGCTGATACGTCTCCAACATATCTATAATTTTTGATTGTTCCATGCTATTATAGTATCAATCTTGGATGTTTTTATATGCAATTATATATCATTTTTTGGGACTAACCTATTAACCTAGTGCCCAGTGCCAGTTGCTGTTTTCTGCTTGTTTTTGTTTTTTCAGGAAATCAGTACCAAACGAAGTCCAAATGCCATGAAACTTTTTGGAGATTTTTTTCTGGACAAAAGAGACCCTGGAGACTTGGAGAGGAGGCCAGAAGGTTCACGAAGCCTCCACAAGGCAACAGGGCGCGGCCCCAGGGGGGCGCGCCCTGATGCCTTGTGGGGCCCTTGTGGCTCCGTTTGACCTAATTCCACTTCTATAAATTCTCAAATATTTGGAAACAAACAGAGAGCCACCCGAATAACTTTTACGCCGCCGCAAGCCTCTATTCTTCCGCGATCCCATCTGGAGGCCTTTTCTGGTACTCTGCCGGAGGGGGAATCGATCACGGAGGGCTTCTACATCTACCTTGCCGCCCTTCCGATGATGTGTGAGTAGTTTACCACAGACCTACGGGTCCATATCTAGTAGCTAGATGGCTTCTTCTCTCTTTTTGATCTTCAATACCATGTTCTCCTCGATGTTCTTGGAGTTCTATCCGATGTAATCTTCTTTTGCGGTGTGTTTGTTGGGATCCGATGAATTGTGAGTTTATGATCAGATTATTCATGAGAAATATTTGAGTCTTCTCTGAACTCTTTTATGCATGATTATTATAGCTTTGTATTTCTCTCCGATCTTTCGATTTGGTTTGGCCAACTAGATTGGTTTAGCTTGCAATGGGAGAGGTGCTTTGTGATGGGTTCAATCTTGCGGTGCTCAATCCCAGTGACAGAAAGGGACATGACACGTATTTGTATTGTTGCCATTAAGGCTTTGTTTGGTAGAAGTGGATTGGGGAGGTTTGGGGAGGGGGGATTTCAGAGGATTTGGTGAATCCCTTCCTTCCACCCAATCCCCTCAAAACCCCTTGAAACCCCCAAATCCCTCCAGCCACAATCCCCTCCATATGAAAAACTTGTTTGGTAGGTAGCACTACAAAAAAAACACTTCCGTGATGATACATCTTTGTCATAGTAGGTCAAGTTTTCTGTCATGCATGTACATCCGTGACAATTTTATGACAGAATCAAGATAGTCATACCTGTGTTGTCGTAGAAGTGTTCCATGACAATACTGAAATTATCATCACGGAAGTGTCCACTTCCATGACGATAAATGTCGCGTCATGGAAGTATTTTCCTCAAGGGTGACCGACATGTGGCATCCATCATAACGGGTCGCCGTTAAGCTATCGGGTGCGGGTTTGGATCCGATAACCCGTTAACAGCCCTAACCAATGGCGATTTTCCACGTGTAAATTTCTCATTCGCCGGCGGATCCATGTGTCAGCTCGGCGTTGCGACAGATGTCATCCATTCATTGGACGAGAGACGCCTATGATACGTCGACATGTGGCACGGCCCAACAGTGGCCCATTTAGGTTAAAAGGGCCGGCCCAGTCAAAGTTAGCGGGCTGGCCCACTAACGGCCTGGTTGCTCACGGCCTATTTGCAGGTAAGGCCCGTTTGAATAGTCTCAAATCAGACCGTCACCAGCCCGTTGTGGATTTCTCATCATTGCGGCCCATGGTCACTTCTGGCCCGTTAACTGTCCGCTTTGTATTTGGGCCCAATTACGGCCTGGTGTGTTTCCGGCCTGTTTAAGCTCCTGCTACATTTGGGACCATATGTGGCCCTACGAAACTTTCGGCCCATAAACAGACCGTGATGGAACTGGGCCATTTTCGGCCCGGTCTGACTTTCGTCCTGTTATTGGCCGATGCAACCCATGGGCCATATGTAGCCTGACATCACTTCGGGCCTCTTAACGGCCCATATCCTCGATGACACAAATCTAGCCCGCCAGCACTTTCGGCCAGTTAAAGGCCCGTGTAGTAGGTCGGTGCAATTACGGCCCGTGCTGAGTTTCAGCCTGTTAGCGGCCGACGCAACCGATGGGCCATATGTAGCCCGACGTCACTTCGGGCCTCTTAACAGCCCATATTCTCGATGACACAAATCTAGCCCGCCAGCACTTTCGGCTTGCTAAAGGCCCGTGTAGTAGGTCGGTGCAATTACGGCCCGTGCTGACTTTCGAACTGTTAACGACCCGCCATGTAAATGGGCCACCTTGGGCTGAGCTAAATTTTGGCCTGCTAATGACCAGTGGGCTATTTGGCAAATTTTAGGCCCAATCATCTTTCGGCCTGCTACAAGCCCTAGGTATATACTGGCCCAATGAAGGCCCAATCTGCGATTCGGCCTGTTAACGGCCCGTGTCGTTTATGGGCCAAATAAGGCCTGCGGTGATATTCAGACATGTTTACGGCCCGTTAATACAATGGGCCCATATTATGTTTAGGCCTGTTAATGGCCCACTATGGTCACGAGCCTACCAATGGAACGATCAGAAATAAGAAGAGCTTACGCTGATTTTGGCCCAATTATTTTCTGTGGGCTAAATACGGAATACGACCCATAATCATTTTTAGCTCCATTCTAGTTGTGGGCCAGACGAATACTGGCCCTTTGGGCTCCTATGATGCTTTCGGCCTAAAGGAGACCAATGATGCCGAATACATTACTAAAAATAAACCTACACTATACAAAAATAGCTTGCTAATCTCTACGGCCTTTGGCAGCAGGATAAATGTTGTATCGCAACAAAATAAATTACAGCCATACAACAAAAGGCATGTTGGCATAAAAGTTTACAGTCCTTGCAGATAAATGCACCATGAGATGTATAGAAGCAATGATCATTTCAGCAGAGTGGTAATGTTTTAGGCTGTAGAATCTGATGGAGCAGCATGACCTTCCCCCCTTTTTGCGCCATTCCTCTTGAACAACGAAGCAAATGTCCGATAGTCTGGTTTCAAAACCATTCATATCTTGACGACATTTGTCAACCACTATTCTTGTTTCAGAAACGACCTCCATTAGGGATTGGACTTGTGTTTGGAGCACAGATATATCACTCTGTCTAGCTAGAGGATTTTGTTCAGTAGGCGGTTTAGACGAGGTTACCTTAACAACCAACCCACAATTACTCAGGAAGGTGCTTTTTGCACTGTTAGTGGAGAGATACTGACACACTGCAACAAGAGGTGACATTGTGCCTGTGGTAGCCTCGTCACCTTCAGGAGGTTGTGGCTATTCAATCATTTGTTCCATAGCTTGCTGAAAGTTTGAATTTTGTAGATTAGTGTATCAGATAAGAAGTTACTAATGAGACATACATAACTTATTTTGGTGAACCAGTGTAATACTTTAGCATGTATTTTAGGGTAAGTACATAATAAAATCACGTTCGGAACATATGTCCAAGTAGCATGCCTAATGTATTGTCTATTTCCTCACATTTATTGACATCTATCTAAGGATAAAGAGACACGGTTTAAAATACGATGAACATAGTATGCCATCATTCATATCACGGGCAAACAGATATCAAACAAACAGGCTATTTGTCGGTCCCGTGGCACCCGGGGGACCCAGGCCCATCTGCCTTTGGCCCAGGGCGCAACGCCTGGCGTGGGCCCAGCGGGCCGTCTCCACCGGACTCTCACCAAGACCCCTCATGAGGCCCTGGCCTCCTGAGGCCCCCTCCTCAGGGAGTAGCAAGCAACGCTCAGCACCACCGTCAACGGCCTCGCGAGGTCCTCTCACTAGGCGGCTTCCCGAGTGGCCTCGCGAGGCGGCTTTCCGAGGTGGCCTCCCGAGGACCCCTCCCGCAGGTGCGCGAGGCGAAGGTTGTTCGCCTTGCCGCGCGGCCTGGAGCCGTCACGTGGGTGACGCGCGCGGCGACGAGCGGCAGCAGAGGCCGCGCCAGCAGGCGCGGATGAAGATGGTTTCCTCTTTCGTGTTAAGGGAGCAGGGCCAGCTATCTACTCTCCAAAGCAACCCCAAAGGTTGCCTGATCGGCGAAGGAAGACCAAGGCGACGGGCACGCAGGGCGGAGGCCATCACCGAGCCCACCAGCGCGTCATGGATCATGCTTTGGCAGGCGAAGACCGCCTTTAGTCAGGATAGCCTGAGCGCCTGTCCCCTTTCGAAATCGCCAAGTGTGGCAACCCTTCCCGCCTAAGTTTCCAGGGGGAAGAGGACCATGGCTGATATAAGGGGCAGAGCAGCCGTCGTAGAGGAGAGACCCAATCGATTCCTTCATCTCCTACCTTGTACCTTGTACGCAAGAACTCTCTTGCCCTTGCAATCCCAACCACAAGCAGGAGTAGGGTCTTACACCGCAAGGTGGCCTGAACCTGGGTAAACCGCTGAGTCCTCGTTCCGTCCCTCGCTAGCGCGGCCTCGCCGTCGCTTAACCGTGGTAGGAGGCGAAGTAGGTAGAACAAGCTCACCCCAGTGTTCGAACCTTTGGGTCCCCGGAGCCCGACTTCTGACATTTGGCATGCCAGGTAGGGGTGCGCTACTGTTCTTCCGCTCCGCCCTTAGCTCCACCAACCCCATGGCCGATGCACGTCGCGAGCGCGCCGAGCGCAGGGCTGGCCGCGTGGCTCAGACGGAGCCGGTGGCCCGCGGCAATCGCTGCCGTCCCGAAGCCGAAGCCGCCACCACCGACCCCGCTGCCCGCGAGCAGCAGGACTCCTCCTTGCACCCCTCCGTGCAAGCGAACGGCCACACCGCCACAGCCTCCTCCCTCGCCCACCGTGGGCCGCCGGACCCGCAGGCAGCGCTGCTCATGGCGCGTGAGCTGCTCCGCTACTGTCCGGCTGACGCCGCCTACGACGCCTGGCTCGGTCGCATCGCCGAGCTCGTCAACATCGCCGGGGATGCTCCGGCACCTTCTTACTCGCTCCGCCCGCCGCCGTCTCGTGCTGGGGACCTGGCGCACGGCGCTCCCCCGCCGCCTCCTCTGCGCGACGAGCGCGCCGGGCCCCAACGCAGCGCGCGGGGTCGTGAGCCGTCCCGTGGCACATCCTCGCCAGACCGGGATGAGGCCAGCTGCCAGATCATCCGCCGCGCGCCCCCCGACGCGCTGGTGCTCCTCGAGCGGCAGCGCCAAGACCAGGCCGTTCAGGACGTCGCAGCGGCCGGGCGTCAAAACCGCGCCGCTCTCGCTGGCGGCGTCCCCTTGAGCGGCATGGGCTGCCGTGCCTTCACCCGCGAGCTGCGTCACGTGGTCTGGCCCGCGAAGTTCAAGCCTGAGCTGCCTCCGCGCTACGACGGCACCCCCAACCCCACGGAGTTCCTCCAGCTCTACGCGTTGAGCGTCGAGGCGGCGAACGGCGACGACAAGGTCATGGCGAACTGGTTCCCCATGGCCCTTAAGGACGGCCCGCGCTCCTGGCTCATGAACCTCCCCGAGGCCTCCATCTCGTCGTGGGCCGAGCTCTGCAGCCAGTTCATTACCAACTTCAAGGGCACACAGGACCGCTCCCTCACCATCAACGACCTACGGCGTGTTCGACAGCGCCCAGACGAGACCCTCCGCAAGTACATCCAGTGCTTCAGTCAGGTGCGCAACAAGATCCCGCGCGCTTCCGACGCGGCCGTCATCTCCGCGTTTTCCACCGGCGTCACGGACATCAAGATGCGCGAGAAGCTCACCATCAACGGTGAGCTCGACTCCATGCTTGAGCTGCTCGACCTCGCCGACAAGTGCGCCAAGGCTGAAGTAGGCCGCCTCTTCGTCCACAACGACCCCGATGCGGCGCTCGACGGCGCCAAGGCCAAGAGCAAGGACGTCAAGCGCAAGGGCCCTGCCGTACTTGCGGCGGAGCCCGAGCAGAAGCGTGGCCGCGACCACGATGAGCCCAGGAAGGACAACCGGCCGCTCTGCGTTTTTCACAACGTCCGCTCCCACAGCACCGAAGACTGTCAGGAGCTCAAGCTGCTCCGCGATGAGCGCCAGAGCCGTCGGGACGACCGCAATGGCCGCGGCGCCGGCCGCGGGGGTGGCCACAGCGGCTGCCGCTGGGACAGCCGCAGCAATAATGGCAGCTACCGCCAGGGCTGGCGCGATCAGCCTCGTGAGGCCGCCTGGCGCGACCAGCCTCGTGAGGCGAATCCTCAGGCCAATGCCGCTCTCCCGCCGCTGCCACCGCCACCTCGAAGGAACGACGTCAAGCAGCCTGACGAGGGCGCTGGGGGCTACCAGGAGCCTCGCGCGGTCGCCTGCATCCTCGGCGGTTCCCAAGCCCCCGCGTCCATCCTCCACTTCAAGCAACTCTCTCGCGAGGTGTATGCCGCCCTCCCGAGGCCGGAGGCTTCGCGGCCCCTCAAGTGGTCGCAGTACGCCATCACCTTCGACTCCAAGGACCACCCCAAGTCCACGGCCTCCGCAGGCGCGCTCCCCATGTTGTGCATTCCCGCCATCAGCAACATCACGGTCACAAAGACCCTCATCGACGGGGGTGCCGGCCTCAACGTGCTCTCCATCGAGACCTTCGAGACGCTCCAGGTGCCCTACGACCAGCTAATGCCGACCAGGCCCTTTTCCGGAGTGACCGATGGCTCCACCATTCCGCTGGGACAAGTGCGCCTCCCCGTCACCTTCGGCACCCGCAAGAACTACCACACCGAGCTCATCGACTTCGACGTGGCACACATCGGCCTGCCTTACAACGCCATCTTGGGCTACCCAGCTCTCACCAAGTTCATGGCGGCCACCCATCTCGCCTACAACGTCCTCAAGATGCCCGGCTGCAGCGGCATCATCACCGTCGCCTGCGATGAGAAGGACGCAGCCAGCACCCTCGAGCGCGCCTACAAGGCTGCCGCTGTCGCGCACCCGGCTGACGAGGACGCGGCCGAGCCTTCCGAGGCCGTGCCCGTGAAGAAGAAGCAGCTGTTCTCTCAGGACCGCGCCGAGACGAAGAAGGTGTCGGTGGACGGCAGCAGCTCCGGCCCTGCCTTCAACGTCGGCACAAGCCTCCCTCCCGCATAGGAAAGCGCGCTCGTCACCTTCCTTCGGGCAAACTCGGATGTTTTTGCCTGGAAAGCATCCGACTTGTCCGGTGTGCCGAGGGAGTTGATCAAGCACCACTTAGTGGTGTGCCCCAATGCACGACCGGTCAAGCAGAAAGCACGGCGCCAGGCGCCAGAGAAGCAAGAGTTCATCGTCAATGAAGTTCAGAAGCTCCAAGAAGCCGGAGTCGTTCGTGATGTGCGCCATCCCGAATGGCTCACCAACCCAGTCGTCGTCCCCAAGAAGGGCGGCAAGGAGCGCATGTGCGTCGACTTCACCAGCCTCAACCAGCTCTGCCCTAGTGACCCCTTCCAACTGCCGCGAATTGGCCAGGGCGTTGGCCCCGTTTTCGGCGGCACGCGCATGCCCTTCGGGCTGAGGAACGCCGGCGCCTCTTTCCAGAGGTTGGCGCCCTTCGCGCCAGGGCCTTGTGAGCCTCCTGCTCCTCGTGAGCTCCCGAGGCCTCGCGAGCCCCCTGGCCCCGGAGGGGCGGACTCTCTCGGCGCGCCTCGCCAAGTGGTCTGACGTCACTACAGCGCGGTTCTGCCAGGTGCGCCCGGTGCGTCGCCTCTTGCCGCGCCTCTCGAGCTTCGCTCCTGGAACCTTATCATTTTGGTTGTGTAATGAATTTTACTGATTTCGCCCTGATGAGTTATGTTACCTGCTTAATCGCCTGTTAAGTTCGGTGTTGACCGGAGAACGCCGCACGCTCGCGACCCCTCCCCTGACCGTTTTCGTGAGCGGGGGCTAGGCACGGCGCCTGTGCTCGGGTCCGTCCCTGCAGCGCCGCCAAATCCAAGTGACTGAGCTCTGGCTCGCGGGCCTACTCCCGCGCACGTCACCTCACCAAGGTCCTTGGTGCCTTGTATGCTCACGCAACAGCCACTGGCGAGTTAGCAAGCTTGCGCCGCTCCCCCCATCGTGAAATCTATCGACATGCAGCCCCTCAGGAGTCGAGCTGCGCGAGGACCTCGCGGGCGGCCTCTCGCGAGTCGGCCTCGCGAGGCGAAGACGCTTCGAACACCGACCCTAGCACGCCTCACGAGCTGCGTGAGCCCCTCATGAGTCGTGGCTCACCCGACACCGCCCTCCGCCAAAAGCTAAGTGTGATTGCCTCATGAGGCACCCTTACCATCACTCGAGCCCTCTTCCCTCGCGAGCCCGTTGAGCGCTGCGTTTTTCTTCTGCGTAAGCCGCTTGCACGCTTAAGGGGGGCCCCTGAGCATCACGCCTCAGGAGTCCTCACTAGCTCCCGGTGCCCCTCACCTCCTGGCCTTGTCCCGGCATCGCGAACGGACATACCAGCGGCGGCTGAGACCCGCCCAGAGGCTAGGTCCTAATGGCGTAGAGCGCCGAGGCGAGCAAAGAAAAAAACCCCAGCCTCACGAGAGGACTTCGGGAGAGAGTGCATACACCCCATGTCACAAAAACACTAAGCTAAACATAGAAGATACTGTTTTCACATCCCCGCGGGGCTACATCGGTTCAATGCAGGAAAATGAAAAGAAAGAAGGGGCCTAGGCAAGGCGCCGTCGCCCTCAAGACTCCAGCATAGGGTGCCGCGCGCATCCCCAAGCAGACGCTCCGGGCACGAGCGGCTCCGTAACCGTGCGCGCAATCGCCGCCATCGGTTCCGGAGTCCTCGCCGCGCTCGCCTAGTCAGAGTCCTCGTCCTCGCTCTTGAAGCGGGGGGAGTCGCCGTCGCTTCCGCCCCCGCCGGAGGGGGCGACACCGTCGGAGGAGTCGTCCTCGCCAGAGGAGCCGCTGTAGCTGCCTTCCTCGCTCTCAGCGCAGCACTCCAGGCGGCTACTGGAGAGCCCGAAGATCTTCACGAAGAGCGTGGCAGCCCCGTCGTACTTGAACTGGAGGACGTGCCCCCGCTTCAGGCCGCGGGCGAGGGCGAATGACTTCCACCCCTGCCTCAGGAACATGAAGCCCGAGGGGGTGAGCTCCTTCGCCACCCAGGAGGAGCCGTTGCAGCAACCGTCGGCCTGCACCCACAGTCCCAAGGGCACGCGGTCCGCCATCGCCGCCGCGAAGGAGTCCGGGAGCCGGAGCCAGGTGCAGGGGCTGCGGTGCATGTTCACAATGAACTCACGTGACGCCTCCGCCGAGTGGCTCCCTGCCTGTGGCGGGAGCGCGGCCGCTTCGCCGCAGCCGCCTCGGCCTTGCGCGCCTTGCCCGCCGTGCCCGCGAGCGGCGCCCCTTCCACGACTGCCGGGCCCGGCGCCGGCAACCGTCGGGGAACGACCACGCCCCCGGGGCGGGACCTGCGATGCGGCGGCGGAAGCACGGCCGCGCCCTCTTCCCCTCGCCATGTTCGTGGCGACTCTAGCAGGGAGGTAGAGGAAGCTGGAAGAAGGAGAAGATGGGTGGGGGAGTCCGGCCCTCCCCTCTCCCTCTTTATCTTGGCGCGGAACTCTCCTCGTCGCTCCGCCTTCTCCGGCATTGGGAGTTGGAGCACTAGCAAGTATGAAGGAAGGCAATGATGGCCTCGCGTCGCCCGCACCATGATTTATGTCAGCGCGGCGGTTACCGAGGCATCGTGGGGAAGTGGGGGAGTCCCCCATCACATCGTGCGCCACGCGTCGCGCCTGGCCGCAGGCGGTTAGGGCCCGCGCCGTTTCGCCCCTCAGTAGGCGGGAACATGCACGCCGCGGGCCCGGGGGCTACTGTCGGGCCCGTGGCACCCGGGGTACCCAGGCCCGTCTGCCTTTGGCCCAGGGCGCAACGCCTGGCGTGGGCCCAGCGGGCCGTCTCCACCGGACTCTCACCAAGACCCCTCATGAGGCCCTGGCCTCCTGAGGCCCCCTCCTCAGGGAGTAGCAAGCAACGCTCAGCACCACCGTCAACGGCCTCGCGAGGTCCTCTCACTAGGCGGCTTCCCGAGTGGCCTCGCGAGGCGGCTTTCCGAGGTGGGCTCCCGAGGCCCCCTCCCGCAGGCGCGCGAGGCGAAGGTTGTTCACCTTGCCGCGCGGCCTGGAGCCGTCACGTGGGTGACGCGCGCGGCGACGAGCGACAGCAGAGGCCGCGCCAGCAGGCGCGGATGAAGATGGTTTCCTCTTTCGTGTTAAGGGAGCAGGGCCAGCTATCTACTCTCCAAAGCAACCCCAAAGGTTGCCCGATCGACGAAGGAAGACCAAGACGACGGGCGCGCAGGGCGGAGGTCATCACCGAGCCCACCAGCGCGTCATGGATCATGCTTTGGCAGGAGAAGACCACCTTTAGTCAGGATAGCCTGAGCGCCTGTCCCCTTTCGAAATCGCCAAGTGTGGCAACCCTTCCCGCCTAAGTTTCCAGGGGGAAGAGGACCATGGCTGATATAAGGGGCAGAGCAGCCGTAGTAGAGGAGAGACCCAATCGATTCCTTCATCTCCTACCTTGTACCTTGTACGCAAGAACTCTCTTGCCCTTGCAATCCCAACCACAAGCAGGAGTAGGGTCTTACACCACAAGGTGGCCCGAACCTGGGTAAACCGCCGAGTCCTCGTTCCGTCCCTCGCTAGCGCGCCCTGCCGTCGCCTCGCCGTCGCTTAACCGTGGTAGGAGGCGAAGTAGGTAGAACAAGCTCACCCCAGTGTTCGAACCTTTGGGTCCCCGGAGCCCGACTTCCAACACTATTGTATCATTGTGTGGACACGTGAACATCACAACTAGATTACAGATCAAGACCAAAAGAATATCCTTCCTTTCGTTTAAATCGTGTAAGGTGATATGATATGTTAAGACAACTGTGTATAAAAGTGAACAGAGTAACTGACATTGGCTGCAAACCAAGGAGTTAAATGAACACGTCACAGTAGCAAGCAATTCAAAGGCATGAGGAGTAAGGACTTACAACAGCGGCTTGGACTGGTGTAGTCATGCCCTTCATCTTGCTGGTGTGACAATCCTTGAAGATTTGCACTGCATTCGGTCCAGGTTCTTTTTGGTCCGCACAGGCTTTCCTCTATATTTGGAACAAGTCAATATAGATATGATAATATGGTATAACAAAAAGGAGGAAATAACAGCTATTTACAAGAGCCTCGCAGTGTGCAATATAGCTACGAGATCCTGTTGTCTGTTGGAATTTCACTTTAGAACGATTGGTCTTGTTCTTCAAACAGTTAGCCTAGAAGAAGATAGACTTGTAAGGCACATACGTAAATACTAGTTCAATATGTGATCTGATCACATACATATACCCTACCTGATACTTTGGATCAGACCAGTGTTTAACAAGTGTTGTCCAGTCTTTGTCCGTAATATATTCTACTGGAGATGTTTGGGCGATTTCATTGATAGCCTTGCCTTCAAAGTGAGTTTTTCTACGGTGATACTAATACTGTCGCAGAGCAGACTAAAAAACATGAGTGCATGCTTGTTTGGTTGCATCATCTTTCGGATCCAACTTGAACCTCATCTGTTGAAAAAAGAATGGGAGTCTCATTAGGAGCAACCTAGAAAGTATGGGACAACGCAAGACAATATTACAAATTGCGATGAATAACATTACTTACGGATAAATGGTCAAGGAAGGTGTTAAACTGGGTTTCGTCTTTGTCATTCCTATACTGGATCCATGTTGGCAGGATACGTGCATGACACCTAACGGCAATGGCTGCCTCTGATACTAACTTGGCTGACTCTGTAGCATCACGTGGCCTTTTTAAACCTGCTTCAAAATGGATCTCCATTCTTCCTCCTTTAGATGTTAAGCTGTCAAGCATTATCCCTGATGTCTGTTTCCTCTTGTGCCGAGGTGCTAGTTCAATAACGAATATGGAAATTGTTAGTGCACATCAAACTGTGAGAGTACATATAAAGGAGCAAGCAACTGCAACTTGACTCGGTCACGTACCGTCTTGGTGTTCATGCTCATGAGGTTCATTTGATTGTAACATCCCCAGATCTCAACCCTGTCATTAAGCTAATTAATTAGCCATGTCATCATGATCATCCTAAATAAATTGCATTTAGAAAATAATCCAACTTTAAGTTCAAATTCAAAATTCAAATGCAAGTCAAATTATTACTTCTTCAGATAATTAAACAAAATAGTTCATAATATTGCAAATAATCCCAAAGCAATTATAAAAATAAAAACAACATTATTTGAATTTCCAAATTGACCCTAACATCCAGAAACAGTGACCAAAAGAACCCCATTAATCCATTTTCATTTAAACAAAATTCAAACAAATTCATTTAAATCCCAAACTTATTGTGGCAGTACAGAATATTGTAAAGTATTTATTGAGACGAGTTTCACATTTTACAAAAGTCATTTGGTGCAAAAACAAAATGCGAAACAGAGCGGAAATAAATGACAGAAAAAGAAAAGAAAAGGGGAAGCTATCTACTGTGCTACTGGGCTCTACATAGCTACAGTATAAGAACCAGCCCAGCTAAGGCCTTCTCCTTCCTCTGTACAGAGGAGGAGACAGTGGCCATGGCGTGTCGTTCATCCACGCGCCCTGACCGCCCCTGTCGCCGTGTCGACCATCCGATGGAACCCCGAGATGCATAAGAACCTCCCCGTCATGGTAGACAAACCCTAATCCCCATTCTCCCCCTCGTTCACTATCTGTTTCGATTTAGAGCTCGCCCGAGGTCGTGGTTGCCATGGCCGTCGTCGTAGCCGTGGCCGCCGTGCGCCCCGTACGCTCACCATCGAGCTCGTTTTCGTCGCGGACATCGCCGTCGTTCATCGTCGTTTGCCACCGCTCTGGTCCGTCCCCGGCCTCCCCGACCACGTCCTCGGCACCGCTGTGAGCCACTCTTTCGAAACCCCCTCTCCCTGTTGTCGATCCTTCGCCGTATCGTCGTCCCCGCGAGCTCGACCGCCATGGCCGAAGCTTCGCGTCCGTGCGCGCGCCCGCCTGCACCCCACGCCCCCTGTACCCCCGCTAGTCGAGCCCGCGAGCCTCTGGTCGTGTCCGGCCGCGCCCTGGCCGCACGCGCCCGCGACCCTACCGCTGCTCTGCTCGCTGTTGCTATTGCTGCGCTCGCCGCAGCTGCTTTGCTGCCCGACGCTGCTACTGCATCTGCTGCTGCCGCTCCTGCTGCTGCTACTGCAGCAGCCGCGCCCGCCGCCTACCGCCGCCGCCTTCCACTGCTGCTACTGCCCCACGCGGCCCACTCGCCGACCATCCATGCTGCTGGCTATGGCCGCCGGCGCCTGTGTGCGCACGCGCGTGCCCAGCCGCGGCCAGAGCCGGCTGGCTCTCTGGATAAGGCCGGCCCGTATAAAAAAAAGAGAAAAGAAAAGGAATAATAATAAAAAAAGGTTTAAAAATAAAAAAATAGAGATGAGACATTAACAGGTGGGCCCCATGAACAGTGGCAGTTGACCAGTCAACCTTTGACTGGGTCAACTGGGCCACCTGGACCCCACTGTCAGCCTCTTAAACACATGGCTGGGTACACTTTCGGGTACCTCTAGCGTTTTCCCATCTTAGCAATTTTCGAATTAACTTAAATCAGGAAATTCCAGAAAATGATTAAAACTTTGAAAAATCATATAAAATAAACCGTAACTCGGATGAAAATAATTTATATATGAAAAATGATCAGAAAAATATGACGAATCCGAATATGTCATCCATATACCTGTCACACCCCTCCATCACTGCAAACCTGGAACCTTCCCCTCCGGATCGTCTGACCGATAATTACCTGGAGCTGGGAAAATATTCCCGAATATTTTCCCTCTTCTTTTAAAATGCCTAGTAATGCATTAGAGCATATCACCAACACTTTTTGCCGTGACATACATCTGTGATGGATTTGTTTGCTGTGTTATTTATTGTTTCCCCCTCCGTTGCTTTCTTTCCGGTAGACCCCGAGACCGCTGTTGATCCAGTGATCGACTACTTCACCGTTGAGGATCCGTATCTGTCTGCAGAGCAACCAGGCAAGCAAACCCCCTTGATCATTCCTATATCACCTATTCCTTCTTCCCCGTGCTTGCATTAGAATTTGCTACCGTATTTGATTGCTCCTATTCTGATGCATAACCTGATTTTGTAACCTGCTGTTGATACTTCACCTGTTGTTCTAAATGCTTAGTATAGGTTGGTTAGTGATCCATCAGTGGCCCCACACCCTTGTCCGTGTTGCCATGCTTTACCACCGGTGACTCGATCAGTGTGATCGATGTACAGAGGCCGAACACAGCACCGCACACCCCCTCAGATGTATGACTCTACAGAGCTACCATCGAGTGACGAGGGTGATTCCTCCTACCTCACTCCTGATGATATCTTTGTAGCGTAGCTAGTCGGTTGTGGGTTATCGAGGGTGATTCCTCTTTCACCACCTCCGATGAAGCCTCTGTCGTGCAACCCCTCAAGTGTGAACCCTTCGAGGGTGATTCCTCCAAGTTCACCTTGAATGTTACATCGAGTAGGAATCCAACGAGAGTGATTCCTCGGATTCCTTCTTGATGTTCTGGACACACAGATAACCTATACTTACCTCAGTACTTTGTTGAAGTCGGGTCGACCCCGAGGGGTACCCGCGAGAGGTGTGGAGTCGGGTTGACCATGAGGGTACCCGCGAGATAACTACGTGGCACGGCCGGGCATTCCTGGCCCTTGCTGTAAGTCCACGAGATGGGGCGACGGGACCACAGATCATGGATCACTGCTCGTCTCCGCGAGCTCCTAATAATTCACTAACGGATTTGATCTGAGTTGGCCACTAGCCTATACGCACTACCACCACGCGGGATAATGGTTTAATGGGCCCCTCGGCGCCGTATGTATTAGCCAAAAGCTCTATCAGACGTCCAGTCCAGCATTGTGGCACGGTCGGATCGTGCCATCTAGGAGAGGGATGGCGCTGGTATTCACCCTGCTTGCAACGACTCGGAGTGCAAAGGGCGATGGGCCCAAGACCCCTGAGCACTTAGGATGTAGACCGGCGGGGACCTCTCTGCTGAGCCTAGGTAGGACTACGTCGTGTTGATCAGCGGAGGCCGGGCATGACCCAGGAAAGTGTGTCCGGCCAGAGTTAATCGAGCGTGTTGTGTAACAGTAGTGCACCCCTACAGGGAAGATTATCTATTCGAATAGCCGTGTCCACGGTAACAGGACGCTCAGTGTAGTATCCCGATCTACTACAACTTGAACTGGATACATGCTACTTTAATTGGAAGCTCCGGGATCGCTTTCTCGTAGGGAGTCGAGGAAGGATCTCTGGGCTTTGCTACTACAAACTTATTACTTTATGTTATGTTACTAATCTGCACTCTTCTAATGCTGCAAGATGCTGAAGATGCTAGTCTGCGATTGGCTAGGCCTTCCCCTCTATTCTGGCATTTCTGCAGTCTAATCCACAGATACAGCCCCTTCATTTGAAACCGATGCATAAATAGAATAGATCTGATGTAAGTCTTGCGAGTACTCTGGATGAGTACTCACGGTTGCTTTGCTACCTCTTTTTCCCCATACCCGTTTGCTGCGATCAGATGGCGGAGACCCGGAGCCAGCTGATCCCGCTGACCACTGCTACTACCCCGACGGAGCCTACTTCTGCGTGGAGACCGACGGCTAGGAGTAGTTTAGGAGGCTCCCAGGCAGGAAGCCTTGCCTCTTTCGATCAGAGCCGTTGTTTGTTTTCGCCTTCTTAAGGCACCCTTGTTTAGTTTTGTGTCTGTACTCAGATACTGTTGTTGCTTCCGCTAACGCTTGTGAGTGAGCTTTTGTATTCGAGCCCTCGAGGCACCTGGCTTGTAATATAAAGCTTGTATTATTTTATTTTGTGTCTAGAGATGTGTTGTGATATCATCCCGTGAGTCCCTGGGCTTGATCGTGCGCATTTGCGTGTATGATTAGTGCACGGTCTTGTCGGGGGCGTCACAAGCTGGTATCAGAGCCGACTGCCTGTAGGAAGCCCCTTTCCAACTCCTTGGCCGAAGTTGAGTCTAGTCTATACAAAAATTGTTTTACTGACATGGTTGTGTGGCTTACGGGCCCACGTCGCCAATGGGTGGTATTAGGATCTTTTATTCCTCTCCTTTACTCTGGGACTCTGATCTCTCTTCTATTTCGGGTTAAAGATTTTGTTAACTCTAACATTAGGCTCTCGTGTTCACATTCACCCAGAGAGCTGGATTGTCTGCAATTATTCCTTTCCATTGGTCTGTTTAATCTGATCATCACATTTTCCTTTCCATTGGTCTGTTTAATCTTTCTTGTAATCTAGCTTTTATCTGAGTAGTGATAATTCCCCGCTTAAGCCAACACCCCCAAATGATTGTCCTCTGACTTGCCTTGATGTCGTGACCTTGCAAGATGTCACTGCCTTCCCACTCTTAATCGACACTCAACACAGTTCCACAGGATCAAAACCTGACTCTCCTATACATCCTTGATCCCGAAGATACCCCTTACCTCCACCTCTTAAATCTCGGGATGAAATTTCTTGTAGTGGGGGAGATTTGTAACATCCCCAGATCTCAACCCTGTCATTAAGCTAATTAATTAGCCATGTCATCATGATCATCCTAAATAAATTGCATTTAGAAAATAATCCAACTTTAAGTTCAAATTCAAAATTCAAATGCAAGTCAAATTATTACTTCTTCAGATAATTAAACAAAATAGTTCATAATATTGCAAATAATCCCAAAGCAATTATAAAAATAAAAACAACATTATTTGAATTTCCAAATTGACCCTAACATCCAGAAACAGTGACCAAAACAGCCCCATTAATTCATTTTCATTTAAACAAAATTCAAACGAATTCATTTAAATCCCAAACTTATTGTGGCAGTACAGAATACTGCAGAGTATTTATTGAGACGAGTTTCACATTTTACAAAAGTCATTTGGTAAAAAAACAAAATGCGAAATAGAGCGGAAATAAATGACAGAAAAAGAAAAGGGGGAAGCTATCTACTGTGCTACTGGGCTCTAGATAGCTATAGTATAAGGCCCAGCCCAGCTAAGGCCTTCTCCTTCCTCTGTACAGAGGAGGAGGCAGTGGCCATGGCATGTCGTTCATCCACGCGCCCTGACCGCTCCTGTCACCGTGTCGACCATCCGATGGAGCCCCGAGATGCATAAGAACCTCCCCGTCGCGGTAGACAAACCCTAATCCCCATTCCCCCCCTCGTTCACTATCTGTTTCGATTTAGAGCTCGCCCGAGGTCGTGGTTGCCATGGCCGTCGTCGTAGCCACGTCCCCCGTGCCCCTCGCTGCCTGAGAAGATGTCCAGGAGGACCGCCACCATCGACTTCGTCAATCCCGAGCATCAAATCGAGCGGGGACGCCCCGTGCGCTCGCCATCCAGCTCGTTTTCGTTACAGACATTGCCGTCGTTCATCGTCGTTTGCCGCCGCTCTGGTCCATCCCCAGCCTCCCCGACCACGTCCCCGGCACCGCTGTGACACACTCTTCTGAAACCCCCTCTCCCCGTTGTCGATCCGTCGCCGTATCGTCGTCCCCGCGAGCTCGACCGCCACGGCCGAAGCTTCGTGTCCGTGCGCACGCCCGCCTGCACTCCACGCCCCCTATATCCCCGCTAGTCGAGCCCGCGAGCCTCTGGCTGTGTCCGGCCGCGCCCTGGCTGCACGTGCCCGCGACCCTGCCGTTGCTCTGCTCGCTGTTGCTGTTGCTGCGCTCGCCACAGCTGCTCTGCTGCTCGCCGCTGCTACTGCATCTGCTGCTGCCGCTCCTGCTGCTGCTACTGCTGCAGTCGCGCCCGCCTACTGCCGCTGTCGCCTTCCACTGCTGCTGCTGCCCCGCGCGGCCCACTCGCCGGCCGTCCATGCTGCTGGCTGTGGCCGCCGGCGCCTGTGTGTGCATGCGCGTGCCCAGCCGCGTCCAGAGCCGGCTGGCTCTCTGTATGAGGCCGCCCGTATAAAAAAAGAGAAAGGAAAAGAAAAGGAATAATAATAATAAAAAGGTTTAAAAAAATAAAAACAGATGAGGCATTGACAGGTGGGCCCCATGAACAGTGGCAGTTGACCAGTCAACCTTTGACTGGGTCATCTGGGCCACCTGGACCCCACTGTCAGCCTCTTAAACACATGGCTGGGTACACTTTCGGGTTCCTCTAGCATTTTCCCATTTTAGCAATTTTCGAATTAACTTAAATCAGGAAATTCCAGAAAATGATTAAAACTTTGAAAAATCATATAAAATAAAGCGTAACTCGGATGAAAATAATTTATATATGAAAAATGATCAGAAAAATATGACGAATCCGAATATGTCATCCATATACCTGTCACACCCCTCCATAACTGCAAAAATGGAACCTTCCCCTCTGGATCGTCTGACCAATAATTACCTGGACCTGGGAAAATATTCCCGAATATTTTCCCTTTTCTTTTAAAATGCCTAGTAATGCATTAGAGCATATCACCAACACTTTTTGCCGTGACATACATCTGTGATGGATTTGTTTGCTGTGTTATTTATTGTTTCCCCCTCCGTTACTTTCTTTCTGGTAGATCCCGAGACCGCTGTTGATCCAATGATCGACTACTTCACCGTCGAGGATCCGTATCTGTCTGCAGAGCAACCAGGCAAGCAAACCCCTTGATCATTCCTATATCACCTATTCCTTCTTCCCCGTGCTTGCATTAGAATTTGCTACCGTATTTGATTGCTCCTATTCTGATGCATAGCCTGATTTTGTAACCTGCTGTTGATACTTCACCTGTTGTTCTAAATGCTTAGTATAGGTTGGTTAGTGATCCATCAGTGGCCCCACACCCTTGTCCGTGTTGCCATGCTTTATCACCGGTGACTCAATCAGTGTGATCGATGCCCAGAGGTCGAACACAGCACCGCACACCCCCTCAGATGTACGACTCTGCAGAGCTACCATCGAGTGACGAGGGTGATACCTCCTACCTCACTCTTGATGATATCTTTGTAGCGTAGCTAGTTGGTTGTGGGTTATCGAGGGTGATTCCTCTTTCACCACCTCCGATGAAGCCTCTGTCGTGCAACCCCTCAAGTGTGAACCCTTCGAGGGTGATTCCTCCAAGTTCACCTTGACGGTTACATCGAGTAGGAATCCAACGAGGGTGATTCCTCGGATTCCTTCTTGATGTTATGGACACACGGATAACCTGTACTTACCTCAGTACTTTGTTGAAGTCGGGTTGACCCCGAGGGGTACCCGCGAGAGGTGTGGAGTCGGGTTGACCATGAGGGTACCCGCGAGATAACTACGTGGCACGGCCGGGCACTCCTGGCCCTTGCCGTAAGTCCACGAGACAGGGCGACAGGACCACAGATCGTGGATCACTGCTCGTCTCCGCGAGCTCCTAATAATTCACTAACGGATTTGGGTATTTGATCTGAGTTGGCCACTGGCCTATACGCACTACCACCATGCGGGATAATGGTTTAATGGGGCCCTTGGTGTCGTATGTATCAGCCGAAAGCTCTGTCAGACGTCCAGTTCAGCATTGTGGCATGGTTGGATTGTGACATCCAGGAGAGGGATGGCGCTGGTATTCACCCTGCTCGCAATGATCCGGAGTGCAAAGGGCGATGGACCCAAGACCCCTGAGCACTTAGGATGTAGACCGGCGGGGACCTCTCTGCTGAGCCTAGGTAGGACTACGTCGTGTCGATCCGCGGAGGCCGGGCATGACCCAGGAAAGTGTGTCCGGCCAGAGTTAATCGAGCGTGTTGGGTAACAGTAGTGCACCCCTGCAGGGAACATTATCTATTCGAATAGCCGTGTCCACAGTAATAGGATGCTCAGTGTAGTATCCCGATCTACTACAACTTGAACTGGATACATGCTACTTTAATTGGAAGCTCCGGGATCGCTTTCTCGCAGGGAGTCGAGGAAGGATCTCTGGGCTTTGCTGCTACAAACTTATTACTTTATGTTATGTTACTAATCTGCACTCTTCTAATGCTGCAAGATGCTGAAGATGCTAGTCTTCGACAGGCTAGGCCTTCCCCTCTTTTCTGGCATTTCTGCAGTCTAGTCCATAGATACAGCCCGTTCATTTGATACGGATGCATAAATAGAATAGATCTGATGTAAGTCTTGTGAGTACTTTCAATGAGTACTCACGGTTGCTTTGCTACCTCTTTTTCCCCATACCCGTTTGCTGCGATCAGATGGCAGAGCCCCGGAGCCAGCTGATCCTGCTGACCACTGCTACTACCCCGACGGAGCCTACTACTACGTGGAGACCGATGGCCAGGAGTAGTTTAGGAGGCTCCCAGGCATGAGGCCTTGCCTCTTTCGATCAGAGCCGTTGTTTGTTTACGCCTTCTTAAGGCACCCTTGTTTAGTTTTGTGTCTGTACTCAGATACTGTTGTTGCTTCCGCTAACGCTTGTGAGCGAGCTTTTGTATTCGAGCCCTCGAGGCCCCTGGCTTGTAATATAAAGCTTGTATTATTTTATTTTGTGTC
Organism: Elymus sibiricus; assembly: GCA_039707655.1. Classification (NCBI taxonomy): domain Eukaryota; kingdom Viridiplantae; phylum Streptophyta; class Magnoliopsida; order Poales; family Poaceae; genus Elymus; species Elymus sibiricus. The sequence continues at coordinate 125,960,559 of CM077666.1, read as the reverse complement.
TAGAGATGTGTTGTGATATCATCCCGTGAGTCCCTGGGCTTGATCGTGCGCATTTGCGTGTATGATTAGTGCACGGTCGAGTCGGGGGCGTCAGACTGATCTTGCCAAATCCTGTAGTGTCAGCAGTGCTTCAGAAGTAGTGTTAAGTGGGAAGGCAGCTTGGGAACATGCCACTTGCGGAGCATTCGAACGAGTAACTCGTTGAGATGTCGGTACTGTGGAAGGAGGTGCTGCAGCTAGTGGGGCAGGGGATACTGTGTTTGTAGATTTAGCCGGCGGACTTTGACCTTCTTCTGCACTATAAGTACCAGCAAAATCTCGAGGGAAGCTGCTTTTCCATTGCACCTGACGACTAACAGCATCCCCTACCATACTCTTTTCCTTGCTCTTTTTTGACTTTGCCATGTCAAGCCGTACCCACAGCACAAAAGAATAAAATTCGCTCTTCAGAACTCATTGATGCATGATACAGATGAGCAATACTTTGATGTAAGACAACCATATGAGGAGGATGGAATATGTACGAAAAACAGGATGGCATGACATATTCACACCTATGATGTGTCAACTAAGCTGAAGGATTTTCAATAAATTAGAAGCAATGCAAGCTAGACACCATATGAAAGATGCAACCAATATCACTCTGCCAAGTTAAAATTGTCTCGTCATAAGTGGAATTTTGAAAAATTAGAAGCAGTACAAGCTAGAAATCAATGCAAGATGCAACCAATATCACACTGCCAAGTTAAAAGTGTCTCATCATAAGTGATTGATGCAGGATACACAACAACAGTACTTTGATGTAAGAACATGGTGTGATAGATAGATGCAGTGTATTCTAGATATAGAAAGGCATGTCATATTCACATGTATAACGTATAAACTCACCAGCTACAATTTAATCAAATTAGAAGAAATACAAGCTATACACCATATGCAACATGCAACCAATTATCACACTGTCAAGTTAGAGCAAGCACCTGCGATGGTGGAGTAGGGGAGATGGAGTCATCATATAGACTTGGAACTTCAACTTCAGTAGCAGTAGAAGTGGCAAATCTAGAGAGCCTCCGTTTGCGTTGGTCCGGAGGACCACCAACATCCCCTAACTTACTCTTTTCCTTCCTCTTTTTTGATATTGCCTTCTGAAGTCAAAACCACAAGAAAAGGAATAAAATTGGCTCTGCATAACTCATTGATGCATGATACAGACGAAGACTACTTTGATGTAAGGCAAGCGCATGATAGGAGGATGGAGTATGTACAAAAAAAGGACAACATTGCATATTCACACCTATGATAGGAGGACGGAATATGTATGAAAAACACTAAGCAGAAGACATTTCAACAAATTAGAAGAAATGAAAGCTAGGCACCATATGAACATGCAACCAATATCACTCTTAAAAGTGTCTCGTCATAAGTGCCATTTCAACAAATTAGAAGCAGTACAAGCTAGAAGACAATGCAAGATGCAACGTATATCACACTACCAGGTTAAATGTGTCTTATGGTAAGTGATTGTTGCAGGATACACAACAGTACTTTGATGTAAGAACATGGTATGATAGACAGATTTAGTATGTTCTAGAAACAGGAACACGTGTCATATTCACAAGTATAATGTGTAAACTAAGCAGATGAAAATCAACAAAATTAGAAGCAATACAAACTAGACATCATACGCAACATGCAACCACATATAACAGTGCCAAGTTAGAGCAAGCACCTGTGATGGTGGAGTAGGGGAGATGTGTTCATCATCTACACAACTACGTTGACTGTCTAGCCCTGCGTTGTCTTGCGAATCTTGTTGGGAGGATGGCTGAGTAGAATCTGTAGAGACCCTCTGTTTCAGTTGCTCAGAAGGACCACCATCATCCACTGTCTTACTAATTTCCTTCCCCTGTATTGATTTTGCATTGTGAAGTCAAACCGACAAGAAAAAGGAATAAAATTCGCTCTTCAGAATTCATTCATTCATGAATGAATGATGAACAATACTTTGATGTAAGGAAAACACATGATATGAGGATGGAATATGTACGAAAACATGACCACATGACATATTCACACCTATGATGTGTCAACTAAGCAGAAGGATTTTCAAGAAATTAGAAGCAATGCAAGCTAGACACCACATGAAAGATGCAACCAATATCAATCTGCCAAGTTAAAAGTGTCTCGTCATAAGTGGAATTTCGAAAAATTAGAAGCAGTACAAGCTAGAAATCAATTCAAGACGCAACCAATATCACACTGCCAAGTTTAAGGTGTCTCATCGTAAGTGATTGATGCAGCATACACAACAACAATACTCTGATGTAAGAACATGGTGTGATAGACAGATATAGTATGTACCAGAAACAGGAAGGCGTGTCATATTCACATGTATAATGTGTAAGCTAAGCAGATGCATTTTACCCTAATTAGAAGCAATACAAGCTAGACACCATATGCAACATGCAACCAGATATCACACTGCCAAGTTAGAGCAAGCACCTGGGATGGTGGAGTAGGGGAGTTGAGACTTGGAACTTGTAATGCACTAGAAGTACAAGGAGAATGTGTAGAGATGGTCCGTTTACGTTGCTGCAGAGGACCACCATCATCCCCTTCCTTCCTCTTTTTTGATTTTGCCTTGTAAAGTCAAACCCACAAGAAAAAGGAATAAAAATTGCTTTTTAGAAGTCATTGATGCATGATACCTATGAACACTACTTTGATGTAAGACAACCGCAAGATAGGAGGATGGAATATGTACGAAAAAGGACAGCATTGCATATTCACACCTATGCTAAGCAGAAGGCATTTCAACTAATTAGAAGCAATGCAAGCTAGACACCATATGAAAGACGCAACCAATATCACTCTGCCAAATTAAAAGGGTGGGGTAATAAGGGTATTTCAAAAAATTAGAAGCAATACATAGCTACATGCTAGAAATCATATGCAATATGCAACGAATAAAGGTGTCTCATCGTAAGTGATTGATGCGGGATACACAAGAACAATAGTTTCATGTAAGAACAAGGTTAATAGATAGATGTAGTATGTACCAAAAACAGGAAGGCATGTCATATTCACAGGTATAATGTGAAAACTAAGCAGATGCAATTTACCCTAATTAGAAGCAATACAAGCTAGACACCATACTTAACTTGCAACCACATATCATAGTGCCAAGTTACAGCAAGCACCTGTGATGCTGGTGTAGTGGAAATGTGGTCATCAACTACAGAGCTACGTTGACTATCTTAATCTTGCCTTCCTGTTTCTTGAGAATCATGTCGGGATCATGAAACTGCACTCTTTAAAACAGTAGCGTGTCTCACACTAACCCATGGGTGTGACTGTCCCATCATAAGTGATTGATGAGGGATACACAAGAACATTAGTTTGATGTAAGAAAATGGTTAATAGACAGATGCACTATGCATTGTTAAGGAAATCGGTAACTGGTAGCTGCTCGATCGGCTTGGGAGTAGCGATTAATCGGTGAATCGGCCTATTAACTGGATTAATCAGTCGACCATTAATCGGTAGATTAAATAGGAACCTGCGAACATATATCTAATTTTTTAGGTATTATACCATACTCTCATGCTCTCAGCTATGTAATATACCAAAATATGTTACGATTTGGTCAAACCCTAGCTTTTGAGGAGCGAGAGGGCCACGGGAGGCGTTACGGGCCAAAAATTTGGGCTTTGTTTGCCCATAAGTTAATGGGCCAACAACGATTAATCGGCCTGAAACCTATTAATCAGTCTCACAGGCAAGTTAATCGGCCTGAAAACCTATTAATCGGTCTCACATGCAAGTTACTCGGCCTGACAAGTTAACACGACGAATAAGTGCTATTTGATTCATCCATCCTACGAGTAGCGATTAACTGTCCCGTTAACTGATTAATCGGACGAATTCTTGAACAGTCCACTATGTACCAAAAACCGGAAGGCATGTCATATTCACAGCTATAATGTGTAAACTAAGCAGATGCAATTTAACCAAATTAGAAGAATTACAAGCTAGACACCATATGCAACATGCAACCACATATCACACTGCCAAGTTAGAGCAAGCACCTGCGATGCTGGTGTAGGGGAAATGCTGTGACCAACTACAGAGCTACGTTGACTATCTTCATCTAGCCTTGCTGTTTGTTGAGAATCATGTGGGGAGGATGACACTGCACTCTTTAAAAGAGTAGCGCATCTCACACTAACCCACGGGTGTGCCTGTCTGATCATAAGTGATTGATGAGGGATACACAAGAACATTAGTTTGATGTAAGAACATGGTTAATAGACAGATGCAGTATGTACCAAAAACAGGAAGGCATGTCATATTCACAGTATATGGCTAACCAGATGCAATTTAACCAATTCACATACGACACCGAAGTAAAAGCAAGCACCTGCGATGCTGGTGTATGGCGAATGGAGTCATCAACTACAGAGCTACGTTGACAGTCTTCATCAAATGACACTACACTCTTCATTAGAGCGTCAAACCGCGTCTTTCCAATCCTCGATGCATACTGGAGTGACTGCTCTGTTTTCTTTTTAGAATACTATGCTTGAGATTCTGAAATACCCATGCATAATAAAACAATAGTGAGAGAGTATGTGTGTAGTTTGTGGCTTTGTGCACAAGTAGTACAGTGTAAAAGTATCAGATAGCAGGTGGGTCAAAAATAAATGACGGCAGACATATGATAGCTCTACAACATGCATGGCACACGAAATTAGATTCTAGGCTTTTGAAATATGAGCACAGGGATGGCTGGGAAGTGCAGGCAATCCTCCAGCAAACCACCACATGTGGTCCTATGAAAATAACAATCGACTGAAAACAAATAGGTCAGCCGATTTTTTCTGCACCGTCCGATCTACATGGAACGGCCATATGGCCTTCATCTACCTCCCGCCAGCCACCGTTGATGATCTTCCTCGAACCGCCAGCGACCACCTGCCCAGACCCCTGCCTCTGCCCCCACGGCCTCCCCTCGACCTCACCCCACTGCCATTCTTGGCTGCGCCCCCGGCCATCCCTTTAAGCCTGGAGAACCTCCAGATCGGGCGCCAGCAGCTCCTGCGCCACACACACCTCTAAGATAGACACCGAGGCGCTGCTTCCCCAGTGAACAGGCGGACTAGGTGCTCCGCGCGCCTCCGCGGGTGGTGCTTCCTTTAATTGGGAATCAACTGACACTGAATTGAAATCCAGGCAGGCGACGGACGTCTAGCTAAAGTGAAGTAGTAAATGGGGGGAAACCTTGTGCATCACGAGTTACTTGGAACATCTAGTATCAAGAAGAATGTGCAGTAAGAAGCGGTCAACTAGTTTCCTTCATGGGATGAATACCGTGCGAGAGATTTGCAAGAATAAGGGAAGAGGAGTACCAATATCGACTGGCGATGCTGTATCCTCCTTCTGTTTTTTCAAAGATCTTGTGGTTCACTGGAAACAAGATGTTGTGGAGGACGGTGGAGCCTTGGACGAACCCATGGCCAAGTAGTTGAGTGTGGTGCGGTGGCCCTCCATCGGCCGCGGGGAAGCAGATCCGAGGCGGCGAACGATGGCGTAGGGGGAACAGCTCCGGTGCGGTGGACGGTTGCGATGTTGGAGCGGCAGCGGTGAGGCGCAGGACAGAGGGGTTGAAGTGGCTCAGGTACGGCGCACGTCCGTGTCGTGGAGGCAGCTCTACCTCGGCATCAACTGCTAAGTCATGGAGGGCGCTGCGGTTGAGGTTGCAGTGGACGACGACGTCGGGGTATCGGCTCCGGCGTGATGGAGGATGATAACCCACAAGTATAGGGGATCAGTTGTAACCTTTCTCGATAAATAAGAGTGTCGAACCCAACGAGGAGCTAAAGGTAATATCAATATTCCCTTCAAGTTCTATCGACCACCGATACAACTCTACGCACACTTAACGTTTGCTTTACCTAGAACAAGAATAAAACTACTTTGTAGGTGTAGTAGGATAAATTTGCAAGGATAAAACTAGAAGTACCTAGCGCGAATAAAACTATGATTAAATTGCAAGATAATAAAAGTTAGTTGTTTAGTAGAAAGCTTTTGTAACACAAGAGAAGGATTTGTCCCTAGGCAATCGATAACTAGACCGGTAATCATTATTGCAATTTTATATGAGGGATGATATGCACTTATGATTGGAACTCTAGCAAGCATCTGCAACTACCAAAGATCATTAAGGTAATACCCAACCATAGCATTAAGTAACAAGTCCTCTTTACTCCCATACGCAACAACCCCCTTACTCGGGTGTAAGCTTCTCTCACTCTAGCCGCCCACTATAAGAGAATTATGAACGTATTGCAAACCCTACAGCGGCAATCCCTCACGCTTGCGCAACACGGAGAGTACCATAGGACAACACCAAAATAAAACATACAACTCAAACCAATCACAATCATCAATCAACCCATAGGACAAAACGAATCTACTCAAACATCATAGGATTGCCACATATCATTGGATAATAATATATAGCGTTAAGCACCATGTTTAAGTAGAGATTACATCGGGGAGAAGAGGTGTTATACCGCTTCATAGAGGGGGAGAGAGTTGGTGTTGACAGCGGCGAAGTTGTCGGTGTAGATCGCTGTCACGATGATTGCCTTGGCGGCGTTCCGGCGCCACCGGGAGAGAGGGGGAGAGAGCCCCCCTCCTTCTTCTTCTTCCTTGGCCTCCCCCCTAGATGGGAGGAGAGTTCCCCCTCTAGTCCATGGCCGCCATGGCTCCCAGAGGGGAGGAGCCCCTCCGAGATTGGATTTCTCTCTCTGTTTCACTTCTGTTTCGCGTTCCTGTTTTCTGGCCGAAAACCGTTTCTTATATTCCGGGAGATCCGTAACTCCGATTGCGCTGAAATTTTAACATGATTTTTTTCTCGATATAAGCTTCCTTGCGGCCGAAGAAGAGCTCCAACCGACTTATGGTGTGCCCACAAGGCATCACCGCGCGGCATCGGGGGGGCATGGCTTGTTGCCTTGTGGAGCCTATGGGCCTCCGTTTGCGTTGATTCCACCTCCCAAAAATTACATATATTCCAAAATAATTCTCCGTAAAATTTTATCGCGTTTGGACTTCATTTGATATGGATTTTCTGCGAAACAGAAAACAAGCAGAAAACAGGAACTGGCACTGGGCACTGGATCAATATGTTAGTCCAAGAAATCATATAAAAAGTTGCCAAAAGCATGTGGAAATTGTAGGATAATGGCATGAAACAATCAAAAATTATAGATACGACGGAGACGTATCAGCATGCCCAAGCTTAATTCCTGCTCGTCCTCGAGTAGGTAAATGATAAAAAAAGGTGATTTTTTATGTGGAATGCTACCTAGCATAATCTTGATCATGTAATCTAATCATGGCATGAATATTAAGACATGAGTGATTCAAAGCAATAGTCTATAATTTGATATAAAGACATCAATACTCAGGCATACCAACAAACAATCATGCCTTTCAGAATAACAATGCCAAAGAACGCTATCCCTACAAAATCATATAGTCCTGTCATGCTCCATCTTCTTAACATAAAGTATTTATCATGCACTACCCCGATGACAAGCCGAGCAAATGGTTCATACTTTTTATCGCGCTTCAGCTTTTTCAACCCCCATGCAATACATGAGCGCAAGCCATGGATATAGCACTATGGGTGGAATAGAATATAATGGTATAGGTCAATAAGGGGAAGTCAAAAAGGAAGAAAGTCTCGCATCGACGCGGCTAATCAACGGGCTATGGAGATGCCCATCAATTGATATCAATGCGAGGAGTAGGGATTGCCATGCAACGGATGCACTAAGAGCTATAAGTGTATGAAAGCTCAAACTGAAAACTAAGAGGGTGTGCATCCAACTTGCTTGCTCATGAAGACCTCGGGCATTTGAGGAAGCCCATCATCGGAATATACAAGCCAAGTTCTATAATGAAAATTTCCCACTAGTATATGAAAGTGACAACTCAGGAGACTCTCTATATGAAGAACATGGTGCTACTCTAAAGCACAAGTGTGGTAAAAGGATAGTAACATTGCCCCTTCTCTCTTTTTCTCTCATTTTTTTGTTTTCTCTCTTTTTATTAGTGGGCTTTTTTTTTCTTGGCCCCTTTTTTTTCGTCCAGAGTCTCATCCCGACTTGTGGGGGAATCATAGTCTCCATCATCCTTTCCTCACTGGGACAATGCTCTAATAATGATGATCATCACACTTTTATTTACTTACAACTCAATATTACAACTCGATACTAGAACAATATGAATCTATATGAATGCCTCTGGCAGTGTACCAGGATGTGCAATGATCTAGCATAACATGTATAAAAAATGATGAACGGTGGCTGAGCCACAAATACTATGTCAGCTATATGATCATGCAAAGCAATATGACAATGAATGCTCAAGTCATGTATATGATGATGATGGAAGTTGCTTGGCAATATATCTCGGAATGGCTATGGAAATGCCATAATAGGTAGGTATGGTGGCTATTTTGAGGAAGATATAAGTAGGCTTAGGTGTGATAGAGCGTATCATATCACGGGGTTTGGATGCACCGGCGAAGTTTGCACCAACTCTCGAGTTGAGAAAGGGCAATTCACGGTACCGAAGAGACTAGCAAATTGCGGAAAGGTGAGAGTGTGTATAATCCATGGACTCACATTAGTCATAAAGAACTCACATACTTATTGTGAAAGTTTATTAGCCCTCGAAGCAAAGTACTACTACGCATGCCCCTAGGGGGATAGATTGGTAGGAAAAGACCATCGCTCGTCCCCGACCGCCACTCATAAGGTAGACAATCAATAATAAATCATGCTCCAACTTCTTAGCATAACGACAGACCATACATGCATGCTTCGGGAAACACAAACCTTAACACCAATATTCTTACTAAACCACAATTATCTACTAGTACCTCCCACATATTACCATCTTAATATTGCAAAACTATTGCAAGGAATCAAACTTATCATATTCAGTGATCTACAAGTTTTATGTAGGATTTTATGACTAACCATGTGAATGACCAATTCCTGTTGACTCTCTAAATAGATATAAGTGAAGCATGAGAGTTTAATTCTTTCTACAAAAGACTTGCCCACACTCTAATAAATATAAGTGAAGCAAAAGAGCATTCTACAAATAACAGTTTTCTATATGTAGAGAAACAGGCATTCCAAACTTCAAATGATATAAGTGAAGCACATGAAGCATTCTATAAATCAACCAAGGATGATCTCATACCAGCATGGTGCATTATTTAAAGAAAAATAAAAAGCACACGATGCTCCAAGAATTTTCGCATATCATGTGAATAAAACAAAAACCGAGACATACCGATAGTTGTTGAAGAAAGATGGGATGCCTTCCGGGGCATCCCCAAGCTTAGACGCTTGAGTCTCCTTGAATATTTACTTGGGGTGCCTTGGGCATCCCCAAGCTTGAACTCTTGCCTCTCCTTATTCTCCTCATATCGATACCTCCTCGTTCTTCGAACACTTCATCCACACAAAACTTAACCAAACTTTTTATTAGAGGGGTTAGTACATATAACATCAAATCCCATCATGTCCTGCGGTAACATTATTGTGTAATTATAATCAAAAATTACCCACTGTATGCTATCACAATTCTATGACTCCCAAGTCAATGGGGCTCAACAAGATTTCAAACATACGCAAATAAAGAAACTATAACAGCAATCTGTGAAAACAGGACAGTCTGTGAAGATGCAAATGAAACATATACTTCTGTAACTCTAAAAATTCAGAAAATTAGTAAAAAATAAAAAATTTACATAGCAGTACTGTGTAAAAATTTCAGAATTTTTGCATGTTCCAGTAAATTATCAAAATTCAAGCACTACAGCAAAAGTTTCTGTTTTTTCACAGCACACACCAAACAAGCAATTTAAACATCCTAAAGGTAAATCTTGGCACATTATTTTTATAATACAATGGATTTTTAAAAGGGGATAATTATTTTTGTTTAAAATTTTCTATAATCAAGATTCACAAAGTTTCCATGGGCATGAACAAAGTTTAAGGACGTCCCCCACTTCAACGGTGTTCGTTTTTCTCACTTTCACTTTTCTTTTTGAAAAAGTTTTAGGTTCCCCTCTATATTTTTTTGTTTTTAAATATTTTAAATGCACATAACAGAATAAAATGACTCTCTAAAACTTCCAGGTTGTCTCCTAGGCAGCGCTTTCTTTGAAGCCATTAAGCTAGGCATAAAGTGCTCAAGCAATCGATCCACCCGGATCCCAAGGTATATCAAAGCCAATTTTAATAAACAATGATTTGTAATTTAGTAGTGAGCACAAAGCAACATATATCATGCAATGACGAAGTCTAACTCTCTTCCTATGCATCGGTATGTCATAAAATAACAATTCATGCACATCAAGTAAAGGCCAATGCATCGTATAAACAGTTTCTTGCAATTTTATCGTATTGGAAACATAGAGAGGTGGAGATATAGTTCCTCTCTCATAATAATTGCATGTAGGAGCAGCAAGCACATGCATATTATATTCATCAAAATCACCATGTGCAATAGTAAAATGCAACCCATCAATATAATCCTTAACAATTGCAAACTTCTCCGATATAGTGTAGTTGGGAGAATTCAAAAAGATAATAGGACTATCATGTGTAGGTGCAATAGTAACAATTTCATGTTTAACATAAGGAACTATAGCAAGTTCATCTCCATAAGCATAATTCATATTGGCATCATGGCCACAAGCATAGCAAGCATCAATTTCATCAAAAAGGGATATTTCAAACGAATCCAAGGGATCATAGCAATTATCATAGCATTCATCCTTCGGTAAGCACGAAGGGAAATTAAACAATGTATGAGTTGAAAAGTTACTCTCATCAGAAGGAGGGCACGGGTAGCTAATCCGTTCTTCCTCCTTTTGTTCTTCACTCTCCTCGTCATCTTTTTCATCTAATGAGCTCACAATTTCAGCAATTTCTTCTTCCATAGATTCCTGCAAAACATTAGTCTCGTCTTGGACAGCGGATACCTTCCTAATAAATTCATCAATATAGGCATTGTATTTATAATTCTCATAGCAATATTTAAGTATAGCATAATTTTGAGATCTCTAAACAGCATCATCATAATTTTCATACTTTTCAAACAAAGATTCAATTTCATAAGCACCCTTAAAAGCAACAAATTCTTCTATTTGTTCCACATCATAGTAATCATATGCACCATTAGCATAAGATGCCAAGGTTTCATTATCGTTAAATTCACATTGAAAGGGGACGTGTGGAGCCTCCATCCTAGAGCAACAAGTATAATCACACCTTAAGCATAAATTCCAAGCATACCAACGCAATATTTTAATTTGATCCCATAAGTGTTTCCCTTTTTGAGACTGATAACCCACAAGTATAGGGGATCAGTTGTAGCCTTTCTCGATAAATAAGAGTGTCGAACCCAACGAGGAGCTAAAGGTAGAATCAATATTCCCTTCAAGTTCTATCGACCACCGATACAATCTACGCACACTTAATGTTTGCTTTACCTAGAACAAGTATGAAACTAGAAGTACTTTGTAGGTGTAACGCTAGAACTACTTTGCAAGAATAAAACTAGGAGTACTTTGCAAGAATTAAACTACGAGTAATTTGCAAGATAATAAAAGTTAGTTGTTTAGTAGAAACTTTTTGTAACACAAGAGAAGGATTTGTCCCTAGGTAATCGATAACTAGACTGGTAATCATTATTGCAATTTTATATGAGGGAGAGGCATGAGCTAACATACTTTCCATACTTGGATCATATGCACTTATGATTGAAACTCTAGCAAGCATCCACAACTACCAAGGATCATTAAGGTCAAACCCAACCATAGCATTAAGTAACAAGTCCTCTTTACTCCCATACGCAACAACCCCCTTACTCGGGTGTAAGCTTCTGTCACTCTAGCTGCCCACTATAAGAGAATTATGAACGTATTGGAAACCCTACAGCGGGAATCCCTCATGCTTGCGCGACACGGAGGGCACCATAGGACAGCACCAAAATAAAACATACAACTCAAACCAATCATGATCATCAATCAACCCATAGGACAAAATGAATCTTCTCAAACATCATAAGATTGCCACATATCATTGGATAATAATATATAGCGTTAAGCACCATGTTTAAGTAGAGATTACAGCGGGGAAAAGAGGTGTTACACTACTGCATAGAGGGGGAGAGAGTTGGTGTTGACGGCGGCGAAGTTGTTGGTGTAGATCGCCGTCATGATGATTGCCCCGGCGGTGTTTCGGCGCCAGCGAGAGAGAGGGGGAGAGAGCCCCCCTCCTTCTTCTTTTTCTTCTTCTTCCTTGGCCTCCCCCCTAGATGGGAGGAGAGTTTCCCCTCTGGTCCATGGCCGCCATGGCTCTCGAAGGGGAGGAGCCCCTCCGAGATTGGATCTCTCTCTCTGTTTCTCTTCTGTTTTGCGTTCTTGTTTTCTGGCCTTTCACCGTTTCTTAAATATCCGGAGATCTGTAACTCCGATCGAGCTGAAATTTGAACATGATTTTTTCTCGATATAAGCTTCCTTGCGGCCGAAGAAGGACCCCAACCGACTTACGGTGTGCCCACAAGGCAACACCACGCGGCTAGGGGGGGGGTCGCGCCAAGATGCCTTGTGGAGGCCGTGGGCCTCCGTTTGCGTTGATTCCACCTCCCAAAAATCACATATATTCCAAAACAATTCTCCATAAAATTTTATTGCCTTTGGACTTCGTTTGATATGGATTTTCTGTGAAACAAAAAAACAAGCAAAAAACAGGAACTAGCACTGGGCACTGGATCAATATGTTAGTCCCAAAAATAATATAAAATGTTGCCAAAAGTATATGAAAGTTGTAGAATATTGGCTTGAAACAATCAAAAATTAAAGATACAACGGAGACATATCAGCATCCCCAAGCTTAATTCCTGCTCGTCCTCGAGTAGGTAAATGATAAAAAGAATTTTTTTGATGTGGAATGCTACCTAGCATAATCTTGATCATGTAATCTAATCATGTTATGAATATTAAAACACGAGTGATTCAAAGCAATAGTCTATAATTTGATATAAAGACATCAATACTCAGGCATACCAACTAACAATCATGCCTTTCAGAATAATAATGCTAAAGAATGCTATCCCTAGCCCATCATGCTCAATCATTGATCCAGTCACGATGTACATAACATTAACTATACTCAATGCATAAACCTGACAATAGTGCTATCCAACTGGTGCTTGAATGAGAAGATGATGACTCAACAATAAAAGTAAAATAACATAAAGTAAATGGATAGGCCCTTCACAGTGGGAAGCATGGATTTGTAGAGGTGCCAGAGCTCGAAGCTTAAATCAGAGATAAAAACATTTTGAGAGGTGTACTTTTCCTGTCAACGTCACGACCGAGGGTTCTCAATATCTTCCATGCTAAACACATTATAGGTGGTTCCCAAGCGGAAAAGGTAAAGTTTACTTCCCCTCAACCATTCAAACAAAAGCCATGGCTAGCCAAATCCTCGGGTTCCCTCCATACAATCAACTTTCTGGGGGAGTTTGTTGCATTTATAATTCAATTTTGACCACAGGACTGGGCATCCCAATTACCAGCCTCTCTCGTACAATGACAAGTGAATAAACACCCATCGTGAGAATAACCCGCTTAGCATGGAAGATACTGACCACCCACTGCCGCTCCATGAGTGGCACGGGCACACAAAACAGAAGCTTATTTGAATGATTAGAGGTGGCACATGCAAATTTACTTGGAACGGCAGAGTAATACCGCATATAGGTAGATATGGTGGACTCATCTGGAACAACTTTGGTTCAAGGATTTGGATGCACAAGCAGTATTCCCGCTTAGTATAGGTGAAGGCTAGCAAATAGATTGAGAAGCGACCAACCAGAGAGCGACACCGGTCGTAATCTTGCATTGAGAATAATTAACATTGGATACTAACATGAGTAGGATATAACTTCGTCGCATAACTATACATACATGCTTCGGGAATCAAAAACCTTAACACCTATATTCTTACTAAACCACAATCATTCACTAGTACACCCACATATTACCATCTTAATATCGCAAAACTATTGCAAGGAATCAAACATATCATATTCAGTGACCTACAAGTTTTATGTAGGATTTTATGACTAACCATGTGAATGACCAATTCCTGTTGACTCTCTAAATAGATATAAGTGAAGCATGATAGTTTTATACTTTCTACAAAATACCACACTCTAATGAATATAAGTGAAGCAAAAGAGCATTCTACAAATAACGGTTTTCTATATGTAGAGAAACAGGCATCCAGACTTCAAATGATATAAGTGAAGTACATGAAGCATTCTATAAAGCCATACTAAAAAGATATAAGTGAAGTGCATGAAGCATTCTATAAATCAACCAAGGACTATCTAATACCAGCATGGTGCATAAAATAAAAAGGAAAAATAAACACAAAAGACGCTCCAAGAATTTACGCATATCATGTGAACAAAACAAAAACCGAGACATACCGATAATTGTCGAAGAAAGATGGGATGCCTTCCGGGGCATCCCCAGGCTTAGACGCTTGAGTCTCCTTGAATATTTACTTGGGGTTCCTTGGGCATCCCCAAGCTTGAGCACTTGCCTCTCCTTATTCTCCTCATATCGATACCTCCTCGTTCTTCGAACACTTCATCCACACAAAACTTAACCGAACTTTTTATTAGAGGGGTTAGTACATATAACATCAAATCCCATCATGTCCTGCTGTAACATTATTGTATAATTATAATAAAACATTACCCACTGCATGCTATCACAATTCCATGACTCCCAAGTCAATGGGGCTCAACAAGATTTCAAACATACGCAAATAAAGAAACTATAACAACAATCTATGAAAACAGGACAGTCTGTAAAGATGCAAATGAAACATATACTTCTGTAACACAAAAAATTCTAAAAAATTAGAACAAAATAAAAAAATTTCATAGCAGTACTGTGTAAAAATTTCAGAATTTTTGCATGTTCCAGTAAATTATCAAAATTTAAGCACTACAGCAAAAGTTTCTGTTTTTTCACAGCACACACCAAACGAGCAATTTAAACACCCTAAAGGTAAATCTTGGCACATTATTTTATAATACAATGGATTTGTACAAGGGGATAATTATTTTTGTTGAAAAGTTTCTGTAATCAAGGTTCACAAAGTTTCCATGGGCATGAACAAAGTTCAAGGCTAGCCCCCACTTCCACATTGCTCATCTGTCTCACTTTCACTTTTCTTTTTGTAAATTTTTTAGGTTCCCCTTAATATTTTTTGTTTTTAAACTTTTATAAAAGCACACAACAGAATAAAATGACTCTATAAAAATTCCGGGTTGTCTCCCAGGCAGCGCTTTCTTTAAAGCCATTAAGCTAGGCATATAGTGCTCAAGTAATCGATCCACCCGGATCCCAAGGTATATCAAAGCCAATTTTAATTAACAATGATTTCTAATTTAGTAGTGAGCACAAAGCAACATATATCATAGAACAACGGAGTCTAACTCTCTTCCTATGCATCGGCATATCATAAAAGAACAATTCATGCACATCAAGTAAAGGCCAATGCATAGCATAAACAGTTTCTTGCAATTTTATCATATTGGAACATAGAGAGGCCAAGATGTGGTTCCTCTCTCATAATAATTGCAAGTAGGAGCAGCAAGCACATGCATATTATATTCATCAAAATTATCATGTGCAACGGTAAAACGCAACCCATCAATATAATCCTTAATATGCACAAATTTCTCCGATATAGTGTAGTTTGGAGAATTCAAAAAGATAATAGGACTATCATTGTGGGTGCAATAGAAACAATTTTATGTTTAGCATAAGGAACTATAGCAAGTTCATCTCCATAAGCATCATTCATATTGGCATCATGGCCACAAGCATAGCAAGCATCAATTTCATCAAAAAGGGATATTTCAAACGAACCAAAGGGATCAGAGCAATCATCATAGCATTCATCCTTCGGTAAGCACAAAGGGAAATTAAAGAATGTATGAGTTGAAGAGTTACTCTCATTAGAAGGTGGGCACGAGTAGCTAATCCACTCTTCCTCCTTTTGTTCTTTGCTCTCCTCGTCATCTTTTTCATCTAATGAGCTCACAGTGTCATCAATTTCTTCTTCCATAGGAGCTTGGAAAATATTAGTCTCTTCTTGGACAGCGGAGACTTTCTCAATAAATTCATCAATATAGGCATTATATTCATAATTCTCATGGCAATATTTAAGTATAGCAAAAAATTTAGATCTGTAAATAGCATCATCACAATCTTCATACTTTTGAAACAAAGATTCAATTTCATAAGCACCCTTAAAAGCAATAAATTGTTCTATTTGTTCCACATCATTGTAATCATATATACCATTACATAAGAAGCCAAGGTTTCAATATCATTAAATTCACATTGAAAGGGGAGGTGTGGAGCCTCCATCCTAGAGCAACAAGTATAATCACACCTTAAGCATAAATTCCAAGCATACCAACGCAACATTTTAATTTGATCCCATAAGTGTTTCCCATTTTGTGACAAGCGATAATCCCTAAAGTATTCCCGTTGATCCAAAGTATCTCCCATTATCAAGTTGAATGGAGATTTATCAGGATTATCAAAGTAGTATTTAATATTTTCCACATAACCAGCATCGAGGGTTTTAGGAGGTTCCCCATCTCCATGAGTAGCAAGTACAACTAATTTTTTCGGTGTTTCGTGTTCCATATCCACAACTAAAGATAGAGAACAACTAAGAATAGAAAATAAAAACTACTTAGTGATAAAGCAAACAAGCACACACACGAGAATATCAACCCCACGCTATTGCTCCCCAGCAACGGCGCCAGAAAAAGGTCTTGATAACCCACAAGTATAGGGGATCATTTGTAGCCTTTCTCGATAAATAAGAGTGTCGAACCTAACGAGGAGCTAAAGGTAGAATCAATATTCCCTTCAAGTTCTATCGACCACCGATACAACTCTACGCACACTTAACGTTTGCTTTACCTATAACAAGTATGAAACTAGAAGTACTTTGTAGGTGTAATGCTAGAACTACTTTGCAAGAATAAAACTAGGAGTACTTTGCAAGAATAAAACTACGAGTAATTTGGAAGATAATAAAAGTTAGTTGTTTAGTAGAAAGCTTTTTGTAACACAAGAGAAGGATTTGTCCCTAGGTAATCGATAACTAGACTGGTAATCATTATTGCAATTTTATATGAGGGAGAGGCATGAGCTAACATACTTTCCGTACTTGGATCATATGCACTTATGATTGGAACTCTAGCAAGCATCCGCAACTACCAAAGATCATTAAGGTAAAATCCAACCATAGCATTAAGTAACAAGTCCTCTTTACTCCCATACGCAACAACCCCCTTACTCGGGTGTAAGCTTCTGTCACTCTAGCCTCCCACTATAAGAGAATTATGAACGTATTGCAAACCCTACAGCGGGAATCCCTCATGCTTGCACGACACGGAGGGCACCATAGGACAGCACCAAAATAAAACATACAACTCAAACCAATCACGATCATCAATCAACCCATAGGACAAAACGAATCTACTCGAACATCATAAGATTGCCACATATCATTGGATAATAATATATAGCGTTAAGCACCATGTTTAAGTAGAGATTACAGCGGGGAAAAGAGGTGTTACACCGCTGCATAGAGGGGAAGAGAGTTGGTGTTGACGGCGGCGAAGTTGTTGGTGTAGATCCCCGTCACGATGATTGCCCCGGCGGTGTTCCGGCGCCACTGGGAGAGAGCCCCCCTCCTTCTTCTTCTTCCTTGGCCTCCCCCCTAGATGGGAGGAGAGTTTCCCCTCTGGTCCATGGCCGCCATGGCTCTCGGAGGGGAGGAGCCCCTCCGAGATTGGATCTCTCTCTCTGTTTCACTTCTGTTTTGCGTTCCTGTTTTCTGGCCTTTCACCGTTTCTTAAATATCCAGAGATCCGTAACTCTGATCGGGCTGAAATTTTAACATGATTTTTTTCTCAATATAAGGTTCCTCGCGGTTGAAGAAGGACCCCAATCGACTTACGGTGTGCCCACAAGGCAACACCACGTGGCTAGGGGGGTCGCGCCAAGATGCCTTGTGGAGGCTATGGGCCTCCGTTTGCGTTGATTCCACCTCCCAAAAATTACATATATTCCAAAATAATTCTCCATAAAATTTTGTCGCGTTTGTACTTCATTTGATATGGATTTTCTGCGAAACAAAAAAACAAGCAGAAAACAGGAACTGACACTGGGCACTGGATCAATATGTTAGTCCCAAAAATAATATAAAATGTTGCCAAAAGTATATGAAAGTTGTAGAATATTGGCATGAAACAGTCAAAAATTATAAATACGACGGAGACGTATCAGAGACAAGCGATAATCCCTAAAGTATTCCTGGTGATCCAAAGTGTCTCCCATTAACAAGTTGAATGGAGATTTATCAGGATTATCAAAGTAGTATTTAATGTTTTCCACATAACCAGCATCGAGGGTTTTAGGAGGTTCCCCATCTCCATGAGTAGCAAGTACAACTAAATTTTTTGGTGTTTCGTGTTCCAAATCCATAACTATAAAACAACTTAGAATAGAAAATAAAAACTACTTAGTGGAACAGAAAATAAAAACTACTTAGTGATAAAGCAAACAAGCGCACACGGGAATATCAACCCCACGCTATTGCTCCCCGGCAACGGCGCCAGAAAAAGGTCTTGATAACCCACAAGTATAGGGGATCAGTTGTAGCCTTTCTCGATAAATAAGAGTGTCGAACCCAATGAGGAGCTAAAGGTAGAATCAATATTCCCTTCAAGTTCTATCGACCACCAATAAAATTCTACGCACACTTAACGTTTGCTTTACCTAAAACAAGAATAAAACTACTTTGTAGGTGTAGTTGGATAAATTTGCACGGATAAAACTAGAAGTACTTAGCGAGAATAAAACTATGATTAAATTGCAAGATAATAAAAGTTAGTTGTTTAGTAGAAAGCTTTTGTAACACAAGAGAAGGATTTGTCCCTAGGCAATCGATAACTAGACCGGTAATCATTATTGCAATTTTATACGAGGGAGAGGCATGAGCTAACATACTGTGACACCTTGGTTTTCGCTCCTTGTTTTTTTTCCTTCGCGGGATTGGACTCCCGTCTTTTTTTTCGATGTTATCGGATTTTCTCTAGCTCTTGGGTATATGAAGATGGTTATTTAGCCTTGACTTTCCTATCCAACCAGAGATTCTCTCCAACCCAACTTGGCCACCCAAACTATATTCTCAGGGTTTTGCCGCCGAAACCCTACCTTCCGAGTTATCGGAAGGGAAACCCTAATTCCTACAGTTTCAAAGGAACCCCAATTTTTCTTGATCTATTGCCTCCCAAACCTTTCCCAGTGATTATCCCACATCTTTAAACCCTGGATATGCAAAAATATTGCCAAGTCATTTGCAATAATTTTCATTTAAAATTAATTCCTTTTTATGCTATTTAAAGGAATTAAATCCAGGAAAATATCTATCCATCTCCAAAGTTCATGAAAACTTGTGGAGATATTCTTTGTGATCATATTGAGCTCTCATAAAAATATTGGCCATGATTAAATAAGGGAAATTGCATTTTCCTATTTAAAGCCAATATTGCATTTTGGGCACTTTCCAAAGGAACTACCATTTTGGTAGCCAGGAAAAATCCCAAATAATTTGTGGAGCTTCTTCTATCCATATCTTCACCATTTTCATCAAGAACCCAAATTCCATAGTTCAAATTTTGAGTAAAACATCCATTTGCAAATTCTGTCCAGTTGGGCAATTTGCAAAGGAAGTGCTTGAACCCTTGATCCATTTGAGCTGAAATTTTGCAGGGTGGTTAAAATTGATAAATAACTTCTGTAAACCAAAAATCAGCTCAGTCCAGCTATCCATTCTTCCCTAGTAATTTTCCAAATTTCTGTCCAGCAAGAAGCACTGTGAAGGAAGTACCACTTTGGGATGTCCAAATGGTATGAAATTTTACCAGTGCCTCCATACCACTAAATCATCACTCTCCACCAAATTTCAGTCCAATTCATTCAGCCATTTGAGCACAACTTCAAAATCTAATTTCTGGACCAAATTTTGCATTGCGAAGGAAGTATATGCAAAATGGGTCCAAATGGATTCAAATTTTGCCAGCATCTGCACCCTTCCACCACATTTCAGTATGAAAAATATTCAAATTCATTTCTCCAGCCATTGCTCCAGAAAACTCCAGCTAAGTTTCTGTTCAGAAACAAGTTCTTGCCAATTACCTCACCTATCAGCCTCCCAATGAATTCCAACCGTTGGAATCATCTCCAGGAGCAGTGAAGAGCGTGTGGGACACGGTTTAGTGGCTGGACGCGCAGCAGGGCACGTGTTGACGTGGTGACCACGCAACGACCGTGCAGAGACGACGCTCTGGGTACTGACCTCGTCGGATAGCCAGCTTTGGCTTGTCCCGGCGTGTCCAAGGGCTCCGTACCGTCCACGTACCCCCTCTCCAGCTCCTTCCCCCTCCGTCACCATCCTCGCCGCGCCGTGACAATGGCCGCCATACCGCCACTGTTCGTACGTGGTCGCCGCCGTATACCTCCAACCGGAGCTCTCCCGAAGCCACTGCAGGCTTCTTCCCTCTCCTGGAGACCCTGCCGACATTGCCCCCTCCCTCCGCGTGTCCCCGAGCACCAGTACACGGCTAAGGACGTCACGGTAGCCGTCCTCATCGCCTCGCCTCGGCCGGCTATAAATAGCCGTGGCCCGAGCCCCTCCGAGCACCACAACCACCCCCTCTCCCTCCTGGTCCTTCTCCTACCCGAGGGAGTGCGCGTCCGAGCCTCAATCCTCCTCTCTGGCCACCATGGCCGCCGTCGGCCTCCGCCTCTGCTCCAGTTCGCACCGAGCAGCAGGGCCACCCCTGGCCCTCTCCACCATCCACCACTCCTCCACGCCCCCCTAGAGCCACCCCAGCCCGCGCGGTCGAGCTCAAGCTGCTCCCTCTGCCCCAATTTAGCCGAGCCGCCATGGCTCTGCGACCATGCTGCGCCCCACTCCGGCCATCCCCGGCGACAAAGACCACCACCCACTGGCACAGGATGCAGCCGCGGACCCATCCCCATTGCTGCCCGAGGCCCCCAAGCCCTCCATCACTGGCAAGCCGACGGCCAACGCGGCCTCTCCCTCCTCTGTTCAGGCGGGAGGAGGGAGAAGAACCTGCCGGGCGGGCCCCTCATGTCATAGGGACAGCGAAGGGGTAAGTGGAGGCGCTTTTCTGCTAAAGACGTTTTCTCTTTTTGAAAACATATTCTGCCACGGCTCTAGAGTAAAATACGCTTTCTCTACATGTGGGATCGAGGAGATAGGTCTAGAGGGGGGGATAGACACTTAACCAACCAAAGTTGTAGTTTTTAATTTCTCTTGAGACTTAGGCAGATTTTGGCACAAGTTAAGATCACTCCAATACTTTCTACACATGCATATCTAGAGTTTGAGCAGCGGAAATAGTAAAGCATGCATAAGTACGGAATGTAAAGGGGTAGAGTATGAAAGATCAAACACAATGAAGACACGGTGGTTTTTGGCATGGTTCCGATAGGTGGTGCTATCGTACGTCCATGTTGATGGAGACTTCAACCCACGGAGGGTAACGGCTACGCGAGTCCATGAAGGGCTCCACCCACGAAGGGTCCACGAAGAAGCAACCTTGTCTATGTCACCATGGCTTACGTCCATGAAGGACTAGCCTCACTCGGGGTAGATCTTCATGAAGTAGGCGATCTCCTTGCCCTTACAAACTCCTTGGTACAACTCCACATCATGTCGGAGGCTCCCAAGTGACACCTAACCAATCTAGGAGACACCACTCTCCAAAAGGTAATAGACGATGTGTTGTTGATGAGCTCCTTGCTCTTGTGCTTCAAATGATAGTCTTCCCAACACTCAAACAACTCCTCACAGATTTGGCTATGGTGGAAGAAGGATTTGAGTGGAAAGCAACTTGGGAAAGGCTAGAAATCAAGGTTCAAATGTTTGGATTGGAATGACTTGATCTCAACACATGAGTAGGTGGTTCTCTCTCAGAAAATGTATGGTGGAAGTGTAGGCACGTTCTGATGGCTCTCCTTACTGAGAAGGAAGTGGTGGAGGGGTATATATAGCCTCCACACAAAATCCAACCGTTGCACACTTTTGACCCAACTCTGTGGCACCGATTCAGAAGTCTCGGTGGCACCGAACTGTGTAAAAGATATGAACGTTAGGAATCTCGGTGGGACCGACTGGAACGACTCGGATGGACCGAAGTGCAATGGCTAGGGCAAACCTCGTCTCGGTGGCACCGATTGCATCAACTCGGTAAGACCGAAGTGAAGCAATAAGGCAACAGAGAGTTGGCAAGCCATCTCGGTGAGACCGATTTGCAGAACTCGGTGAGACCGAAGTAAGTGAAAATGATTACAGAGAGTTGGCAAGGCCATCTCGGTGAGACCGAGATCCATATCGGCGGATCCGATTTGTTAGGGTTTTGGCAGTGGCTAAGTCCAGATGAACTCGGTGGCTCCGGATAGGAAATTTCGGTGGGGCCGAGTTGGAATGTAGGTTTTGGACATATATGGATGGAGAGAGTGGTTGAGGGTTTTGGAACACTGTCATTAAGCACTTGAGCAAAAAGACCATTAAGCAACACCTCATCCCCTTTTAATAGTATTGGCTTTCCTATAGACTCAATGTGATCTTGGATCACTAAACCAAAAATGTAGAGGCTTGAGCTTTTGCCAATCCATATCCTTAGCATTTTGAAGGGTTCCACATCCTCTTGTCCATGCCACGCCATTGTTAAACTTATCTGAAATTCACTAGATAAAAGCATTAGTCCAACAACATGTATGTTGGCATAAATTACCAAAACCACCAAGGGAGCAAATGTGCTTTCAATCTCCCCCTTTTTGGTAATTGATGACAACATACATCAAAGCTTCAAATACAGATTTAGCAGAAGTTTGTATGAAAGCTTTGAAGGAAACATGTAACATGTATAAGCTCCCCTGAATTCCCCTTGAAGAGGTGCATATAAAATGATGATACCACATGGGAGATATACATGCAACATGTATCTTGGCTATATGCATCAGAGCAACATATATATCATATAAGTGTCCACATGTCCATGATTATCTCCTTGCAAACAATATATACTAGCAAGGGGTCAATCATGTACATGAGTGTGATGCACATACTTACCTTGAAGTTCTTGATCAAGTACCTGAAGAAATACACTTGAGAAAACAGGGTTAGATAACACAAGATGACCTCTTCAAGAAAAAATCACAAGATCAACAAGAAACCAAGATTGGGATGACATGTAGAAGAAAGTATCACTAGGTGAATACTTCTTTGGAGCAGACATGTCCCCAAAAGAAATAGTTGTCTCCCCTTAAAGAACTTCCTCTCCCCCTGAATCTGACATTGGATATTGGGAGCAGGTAGGGTGAGAAAACTTAAACAACCAAAAACTGATCATGTTTCTCCCCTCTTAGAAACATGTAACATTCTCTCCTCTTGTAAGATGCATCTCTTTTGTAGTGGTAAGCTTTGATGTATTCCTCTCTCCCCCTTCGACATCAATTTCCAAGAAGGGACTTCAAGGTTATTGATCAGGTGGGCTTGGTCCTTGCGAAACACATCTAGCCATTGAGTGGCTCTAGATGCAAGTGGAGGATAAGAATCATTGAGTGGAGCTGGAGCAGAAAAACTCAGAATTTTTTTGATAGAAAACTCCTTAGAGCAGCAAAATCGGTGACACCGAGTTGTAGCAATTTGGTGGAACCGAGTTTGATGCAATGGAACAATTTGTCAACTCAGCTCACTAGGCAAAGGAATTCTCACAAGGATTTGCAATGAATTTGCTGTGAATCAAGCTAAGCGAAAAGAAACACGAAAATAAGCAAAGAAACATCTAGATGAAGTTTTTAAGAAACACACTAGCAAGAAGAGAACAAACAAGGAAACACTAGAGAACTTCATCTAGATGGGTCGGCGACTAGGTCACCTATGTTAGAGTATATTGACTTAGGAGTCAAGTGAGAACATTTGATCATGGGTCATGCTCATCGTTTAAGCTCAAAATGGGGTTGCCATTTTTCCTTTAAGCATTTCAATGTATTCACATCTTGTTCAGTTGCTTTAGCTCATGTCTTTGAGTAAAGCTTCTCTAAGATGTGATAACTTACATTGGGATTTGATGGTGATGTCCATCATGTAGTTGAACTTGAAGTGGATGCTCATGAGTTGAAGTTTGGAGCTATCCTATCATGTGTAGTTCATCTTCCTACATGGGTTAGATTTGCAAGGAACAACATGTATATCCAAAATGACAAAGCATACCTCAAAAGTTTGTTAAAGGATATGTTTAGGTTGTCTTGTTCCTTGTTCCACCATCAATTGTTGATACTTGGATTATACAAGATTGCCCAAGATAAGAGTGAGATGCAATCTTGTGACACGAAGCTTGTCCAAGTACCTACAAAAGGTTAGATACAATACAAGGGAGCAAAATGTCCAAGATATAAGATGATCATGAAGGTATCATGGATTAGTCAAGTATGCTCATGCCCTTGTATGTATCCACATGAACCTCTAGTTCACGTTTGAAGCATCAATAATGTTCAACTCACTTCTCAAGTGACAAAACACTTTCTCATCAAGGGGTTTGGTAAAGATGTCCGCCAATTGTTTGTCGGTACGAACATGTTTAAGGTCAATGTCACCTTTCTCCACATGATCTCGAATGAAATGGTGACGCACCTCAATATGCTTAGTTCGAGAATTTTGCACGGGATTGTGTGCAATCTTAATTGCACTCTCATTGTCACATAGTAATGGTACATGTCTCACATGCACACCATAGTCTTTAAGAGTTTGTATCATCCATAGTAATTGAGCACAACATGATCCCGCGGCAATGTATTCCGCTTCGGCAGTAGATAGAGATACAGAGTTTTGTTTCTTGGAGGACCAAGACACAAGAGATCTACCAAGAAATTGACATGTACCCGAAGTGGATTTTCTGTCAACCTTGTCTCCGGCATAGTCCGAATCGGAGTAGCCAACAAGATTAAAAGAAGATCCTTTGGGATACCATATGCCAAAGTTTGGTGTATGTATCAAGTATCTCACAATTCTTTTCACTGCCTTAAGGTGACACTCTTTTGGTGCCGCTTGATATCGTGCACACATGCACACACTTAGCATAATGTCGGGTCGGGAGGCACATAGAAATAACAATGAACCAATCATAGATCGATAAACCTTTTGATCAACCGGTTTGCCATTCTTGGTCAAGTCAAGATGTCCACTCGTGGGCATGGTAGTTTTCATACCTTTACTGTCTTGCATGTTGAACTTCTTGAATAAGTCCTTGGTATACTTTGTTTGAGAAACAAAGGTACCTTTCCTAGTTTGCTTGATTTGCAAACCAAGAAAGAATTTGAGTTCACACATCATAAACATCTCGTACTTTTCCGACATCAACCTTCCAAACTTTTCACTAAAAGAGGGATTAGTAGATCCAAAGATAATATCATCAACATAAATTTGGCATACAAATAATTCTCCATTAACCCTCTTAGTGAACAAAGTTGAATCAATCTTCCCAATTTCAAAACCTTTTTCAAGAAGGAACTTTGTCAAGCATTTGTACCTAGCTCTAGGAGCTTGTTTAAGACCATAAAGAGCTTTACGAAGTTTGTACACATGATTAGGTTTCTTGGGATTCTCAAAGTCGGGAGGTTGTTTAACATACACTTCCTCCTCAATTTCACCATTTAAGAAGACACTTTTAATAACCATTTGGTAAAGAGTGATATCGTGGTGATTGGCATAAGCAAGTAAAATTTCCTTTGGGAAACGCCTATAAATTCCATCTTTTCTCGATAACCCTAGGATCGTTGACTAAGCCACTTTGGCTATGGTCGTGCGTCGAGTCTGATGTTCCCTAAGGAAGTAGTAGGAGCTTGACCCCAATTGCTACCAGGAGCATTGTGTGGTTTTGCTTCTAAGTCCTTAGAGGTGCATCGAGTGCGCTAGGCTAGTTATACGAATGAATCTTTGGCCACGTGTGTAAGGTCCGCAAAATTTGAGCTTTATCTGCTTTTTGGTTTTTTGCGGTTCTTGCTTCTTTTCTCGATCCCGTTCTCTTGCCCCGACTGGATCCATCCGCAAGTACTGCTAAGAAGACCAACATACGGCTTGGATATTACTCAATAGTCCAAGTTTAATCAGTTCAACTCAACCACATGATATTCAGAATAAAGAATGGGTCAGAAGCCGAATCTGCGTGCAGCAGACAAGGCCAGAATATACCTGAGAGGGAGTCTGCCTCAGAACAAATCACACCTAAGGAATAGTCAGATGAGCGATCAAGAATGGACACCAGTAGGAACAAATGATTCCGTCCTCGACATAAGGACTATTTCAGTCAGTGGGGTGAACCTTGAGTCTTTTCTCAATGGACTCAAGAATTATTTATTACCCACAGAAGACATATTTCAAGAATGTGAAGGTGCCGAGCGCAAAAACAAAACTCTGGTATGTTGATACAAATTTCAAAGCATATTTTGGAATTTACCGATGCACATACAAATTCTCAAAGTGAACAAGGTTTGCGGGAAATATGGATAAGTTCACAACTATCCAGAATAAATGAGAATTTCAAATGCCTGGAAGTTCAGCTAAATCGAATGGAATTATCCGTCAACTGCTCACTACCGGCAACACTTGGTTTGAATGCAAAGGGTATTCTGAATTAATTGTCAACATGAAGTCTGCATCAGTTGTTCAACCTCTACAGCAACAATGATCAGACCAGCAGAAGGACAAGTGGTGTGCAAGAATAACAGAATATCTTCAATTAAGGTATGGCCTACACCAAGTTTTGGCACCCCCATGGGTAGATACTCCGGAAGGAAGCCAGAACCGGCCACAGGTCCGACTGCGTACCACAGTGCAAGGCTTTCGGTATAAGAGACCCAGCCTTCCTCCACAAGCTATCGGGAGGAGCTTGCGACGCAAGTATCCCCAATCTTCCTCGCTACGCCACTAGGAGGAAAGATTTTCTGGGGTACGATACCCAGCCTTCTTCAGCATGTTACCTTGGCAAAAGCTTCGAGCATAAGGAATTCAGCCTTCTTCAACACGCCATCGTGCCCACAACAAGCTTGTCAGAAGCACGAACTAGTCCAGACACACGTTTGCTTCAGAACTCAGTGGTTATGAGAGGATTTATCCTACACTTGCATATGTTGTGAGCATGCAGTCTATTTGATCAGTTCATGCGAGCCACTCGTACGCGGGAATGACTGTGTTCAGAGAAACATCGGCCCCATACTACAAAGAAGGATGTGAACACAGCAACTCCTATGAGATATGCAAGAGAAGGTTGTGAGTACAAGCCCAACAAGCTACGTTGTGACCAAGAAGCCGTGTTGGCAGGTCATGACGGGTCCACAAAAGGAACCGTCAAGAACAAAAAAGTTTTGGATAAACAATCTCTGTGACAGTCAATAAAATGAAATTTCACAGATAAGGGGATATTATCAATCCTTGTCAAACTCTTGCATATGCGGCCATAACAATGCACTACTTGCGGTTACAAGTGAACTTGCCGCACTCATCCTGAATATGGGCTATCGACCAAGATAGGAGGCTATGCTCCGAAAGGTGCACCGAATGATAGCCATACTATGTTTGGCTCAGTGGTCATAACAAGGACTACAGAGGCTATATATGGCAGAGCCACCTCAGTAATTGACAAAGTTTGACAGTCTGAATTCACTTGGAAATAAGACATTCAGATAGAATAGCTAAAAGCACATACACGTCGGCATCGACGGTTCATAAATGCCACGGTGTCATTGGAGTAGGAGATTACTGTCTATGATTACCTTGTGATCATGCCTGACATTTCAATTGAGGACACGGCGGTAATAGTTCGGTCATGTTGTTCCTTGGATTGTGGATCACCTAAGGACAAAGTCAGGATGCATAAGACAGAAGGAAACATCAGTACGGAACCTAGAGCCAGACTGGGCCTTCTGACAAGATAGAAAGAAAGCCACCCCTAGTCACTCAAGGCCATACGAGCACGTGAGCCCTGTACCCAAAAAGTATGTTTCGCCCTTGGCAGTCAGTGTACGAAGTATCGCAATAAAACCCGAAGCAGCTACTTCCAGGCCATGGAAACCAAGCTGTTTGTTGGTATTACCCGCTACCCCACCTAGCAACACCACTACCAGGACAAAAGGTTAAACCTGACAGGAAAGAGAATGATTCAAGATAGCTGTGTGAAAAGACAACACCTGAGCCATCAGACCAGATAGTTAAAAGGCCAGTAAACCGACGAAGACAAGAGACAGCTGATGGATCCAAGTCACACACAGGTATGTTCCCCATCGCCGGGAGGTAAGCCCAGAAATCTCAAGGACGAGATTTTCTTAAGGGGGGGGGGGGGGTAGGTTTGTGACACCCTGGTTTTCGCTCCTTGTTTTTTTCCCTTCGCGGGATTGGACTCCCGTCATTTTTTCCCGATGTTATCGGATTTTCTCTCGCTCTTGGGTATATGAAGATGGTTATTTAGCCTTGCCTTTCCTATCCAACCAGAGATTCTCTCCAACCCAACTTGGCCACCCAAACTATATTCTCAGGGTTTTGCCGCCGAAACCCTACCTTCCGAGTTATCGGAAGGGAAACCCTAATTCCTACAATTTCAAAGGAACCCCAATTTTTCTTGATCTATTGCCTCCCAAACCTTTCCCAGTGATCATCCCACATATTTAAACCCTGGATATGCAAAAATATTGCCAAGTCATTTGCAATAATTTTCATTTAAAATTAATTCCTTTTTCTGCTATTTAAAGGAATTAAATCCAGGAAAATATCTATCCATCTCCAAAGTTCATGAAAACTTGTGGAGATATTCTTTGTGATCATATTGAGCTCTCATAAAAATATTGGCCATGATTAAATAAGGGAAATTGCATTTTCCTATTTAAAGCCAATATTGCATTTTTGGCACTTTCCAAAGGAACTACCATTTTGGTAGCCAGGAAAAATCCCAAATAATTTTTGGAGCTTCTCCTATCCATATATTCACCATTTTCAGCAACAACCCAAATTCCATAGTTCAAATTTTGAGTAAAACATCCATTTGCAAATTCTGTCCAGTTGGGCAATTTGCAAAGGAAGTGCTTGAACCCTTGATCCATTTGAGCTGAAATTTTGCAGGGTGGTTAAACTTGATAAATAACTTCTGTAAACCAAAAATCAGCTCAATCCAGCTATCCATTATTCCCCAGTAGTTTTCCTAATTTTCTGTCCGGCAAGAAGCACTGTGAAGGAAGTACCACTTTGGGATGTCCAAATGGTATGAAATTTTACCAGTGCCTCCATACCACTAAATCATCACTCTCCACCAAATTTTAGTCCAATTCATTTAGCCATTTGAGCACAACTTCAAAATCTAGTTTCTGGACCAAATTTTGCATTGTGAAGGAAGTATATGCAAAATGGGTCCAAATGGATTCAAATTTTGCCAGCATCTGCACCCTTCCACCACATTTCAGTATGACAAATATTCAACTTCATTTCTCCAACCATTGCTCCAGAAAACTCCAGCTAAGTTTCTGTTCAGAAACAAGTTCTTGCCAATTACCTCACCTATCAGCCTCCCAATGAATTCCAACCGTTGGAATCATCTCCAGGAGCAGTGAAGAGCGTGTGGGACATGGTGTTGTGGCCGGACGCGCAGCAGGGCACGCATTGACATGGTGACCACACAGCAACCGTGCAGAGACGGCACTCTGGGTACTCACCTCGTCGGATAGCTCGTTCCGGCCAGCTCCGGCTTTTCCCGGCGTGTCCAAGGGCTCCGCACTGTGCACGTACCCCCTCTCTAGCTCCTTCCCCCTCCGTCACCTACCTCGCTGCGCCACGACAACGGCCGCCGTACCGCCACTGTTCGTACGCGGTCGCCGCCGTATACCTCCAACTGGAGCTCTCCCGAAGCCACTGCCGGCTTCTTCCCTTTCCTGGAGACCCTACTGATATCGCCTCCTCCCTCCGCATGTCCCCGATCACAGTACACGGCTAAGGACGCCATGGCGGCCGTCCTCACCGCGTCGCCTCGGCCGGCTATAAATAGCCGCAGCCCGAGCCCTTCCCAGCACCACAACCACCTCCCTCTCCCTCCTGGTCCTTCTCCTGCCCGAAGGAGTGCGCGCCCGAGCCTCAATCCTCCTCTCTGGCCACCATGGCCGCCGTCGGCCTCCGCCTCTGCTCCGGTTCGAACCGAGCAGCAGGGCCACCCCTGGCCCTCTCCACCATCCACCACTCCTCCACGTCCCCCCTAGAACCACCCCAGCCCGCGCGGTCGAGCTCGAGCTGCTCCCTCCGCCCCAATTTAGCCGAGCCGCCATGGCTCTGCCGCCGCTGCTGCGCCCCACTCCGGCCGTCCCCGGCGACAAAGACCACCACCCACGGGCGCGGGATGCAGCCGCGGACCCATCCCCATCGCTGCCCGAGGCCCCCGAGCCCTCCATCACCGGCAAACCGATGGCTGACGTGGCCTCTGCCTCCTCTGTTCAGGTGGCAGGAGGGAGAAGAACCTGCCGGGCGCGCGAAGGGGTAAGTGGAGGCGCTTTTCTGCTAAAGACGTTTTCTCTTTCTGAAAACGTATTCTGCCGCTGCTCTGGAGTAAAATACGCTTTCTCTACAACGAAGGCGTATTCACAGAAATACGCCTTCTCTTTTTGGCCCCGACGCCGAAACCATTACATTACGGCCGTTCGTTTGTTAAGCGCAGAGGTGAACACCTTTTTGTTTGTTTTCTGCCTAACGAACGAACGCCCGTATCTCCGCAGCGATGACTCCGATTCAGGTGATTCCAAAGCCCATGTTCTCTGTTCGCCGAGCCCGTTCCGATGACATCACTTTCATAATGTTTACACATTCTAAAAATGACCATTTTGCCCCTGCCCTCAATTTGGCCTTTCCCGGAGGGGAGCGTTTCCGGCGAATCCTTCCGCGAGTTGATCGCACCTCTTCCGATGGACTCCTCGACCCCCAGGCAAGCTGACCATCTGATATATGCCCTAAAGCATTGCTCTATGTTATTCTTGTATATTTGACTTAATAAACATGTCTGTGCTAGAAATACTTAAACTCCTGTTAGTTTATATTCGTTGTCTACATGACTTGATAATGTTTGTCATTACCGCACTAGTGACTCATTTATGAAGCAACATGGAGATAGGTTGATAAGTTTCCATCGTTGTTATATTATGCATTACCACCATTATTGCAATGATAAAGAATGTGACTTAATAATGACAACCTCCTCCGTCGGCTGGATCGAGTCATAGTGCCACAGAACCGAGCTCATCAGTGCAGCCACATTTGTCTTTATGGGAAGGCCCTAACTTGGTCTATTGTCTTGCCTCTTGTCGGTACCTCCAAAGAGGGAAGGTTATGCGTGCGTGCTACCCTGGCCCGGTAGATGGCGATAATCTTGTGAGCCCGGTTTGGTTATTGAGCTCAGGTCCCCATTTGGGACAGTTTAGTTTGGCCACGATGGTGGCAGGTGTCAGGAGTGACACAGGGGCCACCCAGGGCATGACCCGGAAGGGGGATGATTGTCGGTGGGACCGTAAGAGTGCCAGGCAATAGACAGGTTTTGTTGGAGCAGCATCGGTCCACCCGAATGGGAACATGTACTAAAGTACGAGGCCAGGAGCTCCATGGTGTGGGTAAAGTGCGCAACCTCTGCAGAGTGTAAATCTATTCGAATAGCCGCGTCCTCGGTCATGGGACACAGTTCGTACTAGGTCACACTATTTGGTCTGTGTCGAGTCTGGAGGAATAAACCAGATAACGGTATTGCCAAGAATGAACTAGAGAAAGGTATGACCTATCAGACTTGCAGTACAGATGCATGGACATCGGATGATGTCGGGAATATGGGATGCTGGCCATGGGATGGCTATGAGAAAGACGGTCGTATGACCGAAGGATTTGGATTAAAATTGGATTGAACTATGAGAATATTTGAAATATGAACTCACTACTTGATATGCTTTATCTTTGTCATATTGTATTTACTTTAGTAGTTATCTTGCTAGATAATCCTGTTAAGACATGATGAATAATATGGCTAGATAGTTATTCCAGGCCATGATAGTTAATAATGTTAAGATAACAAATGCATGCTTGAATGCCATGGATTGCTTTGCTTGGTGTATATGTTGGTTAGGTTTGCTTGCGAGTACATTCAAAAGTACTCAACGGCCTTCAATGTGGCCAGGTTCACCTAAGGATCCAACGTCCACTAGCGAGGAGCCGGAGTGTTCGCAGGCTAGAAGAGTAACCCAGTCAGATCCCTGTGGATTGGAGCCGTGTCAAGACCATGCTGCCTTAGATAGAGCTTTTCCGCTGCCATTACCCTTGTAAAATATCATGTAAGACTTATATATCCATTAATAGAAATGCCCGTGTTCATGATACTTGTTGTAAACACGCATGCCAGAGTGATTTCCTGGGCTGGTGTGTGCGGCGACCGCCTGGCTACAGTGGTAATCAGGCGGGGCGCCACACATACTTTCCGTACTTGGATCATATGCACCTATGATTGGAACTCTAGCAAGCATCCGCAACTACCAAAGATCATTAATGTAGGGGAACGCGAGAGAAAACAAAAAAAATCTATACAGCGAGCACGCCCAAGACCACTATGGAGACTGCATACAGGGTTTGATCTAATCATTACCGACTCATAGCGCAGCGGAAGTAGAGTCGATGTAGATCGTCGGTGCAGATTCCCGCAGCTAGGATTTACAGCCTCCCAACCGCGAGGATGTACTCCCTCGTCGGAGGGCCCTTCGGGAGGCGGTCGGACAGTCCCTCGGACGATGTCACGGACAGCCCTTCGGGAGGACCCTCAAAGCTCGAACGGTAAATCGGACAGCCCTTCGGGAGGACCCTCGAACAGACCCTCGGGCAAAAGATCAAAACTACGACCTCTCTATGGGGTTGCACACATACGGTGTCAGCTATCCGGCAGGGCTTCGCCGTCCAGAACTAGTTCCTGCCGGAACCCAGACAACCTTTCGGCTCTACGAAACTATTTCACGGGGAGGGAGAGAGAAGGCCAGATCATGCATGGCTTGTGTATGAGAGTAAGGAGTGAGTGTGGAGAGTGCCTCTCCTCATCTATTTATAGGAAAACCCAAGGGGTAGGGTGACTCTTAAAAACCCAAAATGCCCATGCAAATGTCACCCATGAAGGGCATAATGGGGAGGCAAAGGAGCTCCATGGAGGAGCATCCTTGGCCGGCCACCCCCTAGTGGGACCCTCCCAAAAGGGGTTCCTTAGTCCCTAAGTCTTTCCATCTAGAAGCTTGACAAAAGCCCTAAAAGGTGGATTTCCAAAAAGTAACCCAAAAAGTGATTTTCACTATTCACGGAGACAATTTTCCGCGACCGTTAAATCCGAAAATATTTCGGTGGGTCTTAGAATAATTCCAGTACCCACTAAAATGATTTTGGATGCGTTTCGAAACAATTCCGTATTAGTGATTTTCATCTGCGAAAAGCAACCAAACCGGTTCCGGCAGCTCCGGAACACTTCCGGTTTTTATCCCGGAAAAATCCCAGAAGTTTCCAGAACAATTCTGGCACCCTCCAAGAATTTCCAGGCATGTGCCGAAACCAATTTGACTTAATGGTATACCCCGAAACAACTTTTCAGTTTTACCGAAACTATTCCGGTGTTCTCTCCGGAACGTTTCCGTTGTCTCCGAAACTTTTCCGGTGACTTTGTCTCAGACTCCCTGTCTAGTATTCAGCAGATAGATGACCCTTATGCGTGTGACCCTATAGGTTCAGTGAAGCATAGACATGACCCGGAACAATTTCCGATCAATGATCAACATCGAAGCCGTGGACACCCATATTGACCCCTATACCCACACGAATAAATATTCGAGTGAACCTCCAGTTGCCGTGTGCTATTTCTGTTGCTTCGCGATATGTTACAAACACCCGAGGTGAGATTTATCGGCATCCCCGTGGATCAATACTTGTCCACTATGCCAGTTACCTCGTTACCGGTTTTGTTCTCTTTTCTCGTTTTCGCATTCCGGCATCCCAGTGATCAAATCACAATGTGTCTGGCCAGACGATGATGGATACCGTGACACCGAGAGGGCCCGAGAATATCTCTCCATCGTCGGAGGAGCAAATCCCAATCTTGAGCTATCTTGTTCCTTGTCATACCTTTCCGTGAACCCGTAAGCTGCCGTAATTGCCACCCAGTTAAGGATGACGTTTAACAAACCACAAAGTTCACGAAGCAAGTACGAAGGAACTCGTTACTCTCATGGTCTAAGGAATTATGCGAACATTAACCATCTCTGTGTTATTAACCATTAACTTGTGATGAATGTATCTCATAGCATAACATCAATTGGGGTCGATTCAACACAAGTGTTCTACTAACATTGTGCCCTCAAAATTGCCGGCATAGGCATGCCCATGATCAGGAAAATAGGATCATCATGCAATACTTGAGCTAGTCTTAGAGGCATGACTAGGAATACTTTTTACCGTTTATTATACCACACGTGACAATGAGTTTCCCTCCGAGCCTCGTGGATATTGTAGACTCGAGAATCATTGCAGTTATAGCATGGAACATAAACATTCATTACAAACTTGGAGATACAAAATAACTGTTATTACTGCCTCTAGTGTTGGGGAACGGAGCATGAATTTCAAAAAAATTCGTACGCTCACGCATGATCTATCCATGGAGATGCATCGCTACGAGAGGGGAGAGTGTGTCTACGTACCCTCGTAGACCGTTAGCGGAAGCGTCTCACAACGCGGTTGATGTAGTCGAACAATCCTTCGAGCTCCACCGATCGAGTACCGAACGTACGGCACCTCCAAGTTCTACACACGTGCAGCTCGGTGACGATCCTCGCCTTCTTGATCCAGCAAGACGTCGAGGAAGTAGATGAGTTCCGTCAGCATGACGGCGTGGCGACGGTGACGGTGAAGTGATTCCGGCAGGGCTTCGCCTAAGCTCTCCGAAAATATGACCGAGGTGGAAAATGGAGATCGGGGCACCGCACACGGCTATGGGACAATTGTGTACTTTGGGGTGCCCCCTTGCCCCCGTATATAAAGGATGAGAGGGAGGAGGCCGGCCCCCTAGGGGTGCGCCAAGTGTGGGGAGTCCTACTAGGACTCCTTAGTCCTAGTAGGATTCCACCTCCCATACGGAGTAGGAAAGGGGGAAGGGAAAGGGAAAGGAAAGAGGGGGCTGCGCCCCCTCCCCTAGTCCAATTCGGTTTGGGCAAGGGGGGGCGCGCGCCTCCTCACGTGGCCTGCCTCTCCTTTTCCCGTATGGCCCAATAAGGCCCATTACTTCTCCCGATGAATTCCCGTAACTCCCCGGTACTCCGAAAAATACCCGAATCACTCGGAACCTTTCCGACGTCCGAATATAGCCCTCCAATATATGAATCTTTACCTCTCAGACATTCCGAGACTCCTCGTCATGTCCGTGATCTCATCCTGGACTCCGAACAACATTCGGTCACCAATCACATAACTCATATAATACTATATCGTCATCGAACCTTAAGTGTGCGGACCCTATGGGGTCGGGAATGATGTAGACATGACCGAGACAACTCTCTGGTCAATAACCAACAGCGGGACCTGGATGCTAATATTGGTTCCTACATATTCCACGAAGATCTTTATCGGTGAACCTCATATGACAACATACGTTGTTCCCTTTGTCCGGCGGTATGTTACTTGCCCGAGATTCGATCGTCGGTATCCAATACCTAGTTCAATATCGTTACCGGCAAGTCTCTTTACTCGTTCTGTAATACATCATCTTGCAACTAACTTTTTTGTCACGGTGCTTGCAAGGCTTCTGTGATGCTGTATTACCGAGAGGGCCCACAGATACCTCTCCAATAGTCGGAGTGACAAATCCCAATCTTGATCCATGCCAACTCAACAAACACTTTCGGAGATACCTGTAGTGCACCTTTATAATCACCCAGTTACGTTGTGACGTTTGATACACCCAAAGTATTCCTACGGTATCCGGGAGTTGCATGATCTCATGGTCAGAGGAACGTGTATTTGACATAGTGAAAGCAATAGCATTAAACTGAACGATCATATGCTATGCTGACGGTTGGGTCAAGTCCATCACATCATTCTCCTAATGATGTGATCCTGTTATCAAATGACAACTCATGTCCATGGTCAGGAAATCTTGACCATCTTTTGATCAACGAGCTAGTCTAGTAGAGGCTTACTAGGGACTCAGTATTTGTTTATCTATTCACACATGTATTAAGTTTCCGGTCAATACAATTCTAGCATGAATAATAAACCATTATCATGAACGGGGAAATATGATAATAAACACTTTATTAATTGCCTCTAGGGCATATTTCCAACATCTAGGGCATATCTCCTATAGACTCCCACTTGCACTAAAGTCATAATCCAGTTACATGGCTTCCCTAACACCAATGGCTATCCGGTGCTGCTCATGCTTTGCTCGTGGTAGAGGCTTTGTCATCGGGTCTGACACGTTCAGATCCGTGTGAACTTTGCATACTTTCACTAAACCCGCTTCGACATGATGTCGAATGAGTTTATATTTGCGTTCAATATGTCTTGTCTTACGGTGTGAACTTGGCTCCCTTGCCTGAGCCATGGCGCCACTATTATCACAATAGATCTCCACCGGGTCCAGAGCACGTGGAACCACACCAAGGTCTTCAAGAAATTGCTTGATCCATACCGCCTCCTTGGAGGCTTCTGAAGCTGCAACATATTCTGCCTCCGTCGTAGAATCCGCAACAGTCTTTTGTTTGGAACTTTTCCAATCAACTGCGCCGCCGTTCAATATGAAAACATAG
The DNA here is from genome assembly GCA_039707655.1 of Elymus sibiricus. Lineage (NCBI taxonomy): Eukaryota > Viridiplantae > Streptophyta > Magnoliopsida > Poales > Poaceae > Elymus > Elymus sibiricus. The sequence goes on along the minus strand of CM077666.1, from coordinate 125,923,418 downwards.
CCTGATTGAGATTTGAAGTCATCTGGGTCAGTCATGAAGCCTGCATTAGTGTAACCACTTACAATGAGCTCTTCATCACCTTCGTACACAAGGAGTAAATCCTTGGTCCTTCCGAGGTACTTAAGAATACTTTTGACTGCGGCCCAGTGTTCCAGTCCTGGATCACTTTGGTATCGGCTGCTAACACTTAGCGCATAGGAAACATCCGATCTTGTACATAGCATGGCATACATAATAGAACCAACTGCCGAGGCATATGGAACATCATTCATCTGTACTCGCTCATCGAGAGTCCGAGGACACTAATTATTGCAAAGCACTATGCCAGGTGACATGGGGAGTAGGCCTTTCTTGGAGTTCTCCATGTTGAACCTTTTCAATACCTTGTCAATGTACGTGCTTTGGCAAAGCGCTATCAGGCATTTTGATCTATCTCTATAGATTCTGATGCCCAATACATATGCCGCTTCGCCTAAGTCTTTCATTGAAAAACTCTTCTTCAATGAGTCTTTTATTTCGCTAAGAAAATTCATGTCATTTCCAATAAACAATATGTTATCCACATACAAGATTAGAAATGCTTTTGCGCTCCCACTAAACTTCTTGTAAACACAAGATTCTTTGTCATTCCTGATGAAGCCAAACTCTTTGACTACTTCATCAAAACGAATATTCCAGCTCCTTGATGCTTGCTTCAGACCATAAATGGCCTTCTGAAGTTTGCATACCTTTCCAGCATCCTTATGAATGACAAAACCTTCAGGCTGTATCATGTATACATCTTCTTTGAGATTTCCATTTGGGAAAGCCGTTTTGATGTCCATCTGCCATATTTCATAATCGAAATAAGCAGCAATTGCTAGTAATATCCGAACAGACCTAAGCATAGCTACGGGCGAGAAAGTCTCGTCGTAGTCCACTCCTGGAACTTGCGTGAACCCTTTCGCGACAAGTCTAGCTTTGTGGATAGTAATGTTACCATCCGCGTCCATCTTTCTTTTGAAAATCCATTTACAACCAATGGGTTTTACGCCATCTGGAAGTTCTTCCAAGTTCCAAACTTGGTTTTCGTACATGGATTCCATCTCGGATTTCATGGCCTTGTGCCATTCCCTTGAGCTGGGCTCCGCCATCGCTTCCTTTAAGTGCGCAAGTTCATCGTCTTCAAGAATGAAGGTTTCGTTATGAAACCACTTAGGTGGCTGGATAGCCCTACCTGATCTGCGCGGTTCAGTTACAACATTGTCTGAAGTTTCCGCATCACATGCGACAACTTCCGGCTCGGTTGTAGCGATAATTTGCGGAATTACTTCCGGTTCCTTAGCCATAACAACAGTTGCCGTAGATTCACTAATCTCATCAAGCTGCACTGTCCTACTACTCAATTCTTTAGCGAGAATCTCTTTCTCGAGAAAGACTCCGTTCTTAGCGACAAACACTTTGCACTCGGAGGGTTGGTAGAAAGAGTACCCAACTGTTTCATTTGGATAACCTACAAAGTAACATTTGTCTGATCTGGGATCGAGTTTGCTTGGTTGTAAACATTTTACATAAGTTTCACAACCCCGGATTTTGAGATGTGACAAATTGGGTTTCTTCCCATGCCATAACTCATATGGTGTCATGACTCAACAGACTTAGACGGTGCTTTGTTTAATGTATAAGCGGCAGTGAGTAGTGCATGACCCCAAAAAGATATCGGCAGATCTGTAAGAGACATCATCGACCTTACCATGTCTAACAGGGTTCGGTTACGTCTTTCCGACACTCCGTTTCGCTGTGGAGTTCCGGGAGGCGTAAGCTGTGAAACGATTCAACGGTCACTCAGATGTTGGCTAAACTCATGACTAAGGTATTCGCCCCCGCGATCAGACCGTAGAAACTTAATCCTTTTGTTACGATGATTTTCTACCTCATTCTGAAATTCTTTGAACTTTTCAAAGGTTTCCGACTTATGCTTCATCAAGTAGATATATCCATACCTACTCAAATCATCAGTAAAAGTCACGAAGTAGAAATACCCACCCCGTACGATTGTGCTCATTGGACCACATACATCACTATGTATCATTTCCAACAATTCACTCATCCGTTCAGGATGACCCGTGAACGGCGTCTTGGTCATTTTCCCCATCAAGCAAGCTTCACATGTGTCAAATGATTCAAAATCAAAGGACGGTAAAACTCCATCTTTATGGAGTCTTTGCATGTGTTTCTTTTCGATGTGGCCAAGCCGACAGTGCCACATGAAAGTGGTGGTGGTATCAGCCTTCTTAAGGCGTTTAGCATTCACCTTAAAGACATCATTTCCACATTCAAGCTTTAGTATGAAAAGGCCCCCAACAATGGGTGCAAATCCATAAAACATATCCTTACAATAAAGCGAACAACCATTGTTCTCAGACTTGTAAGAGTACCCATCGTGTACTAAACATGATCCAGAGATAATGTTTCTACACAATGCCGGAACAAAATAACAGTTACTTAGTTCTAAGGTAAATCCTGAAGGGAGACGTAGAGGCATAATGCCGATGGTTTGAGCGGCGATCCCAGCGCCGTTCCTGACGCGCATCACGACTTCATTCTTTGCTAGCTTGTGCACCTTCTGCAGGCCCTGTATAGAGTTGCAAATGTGAGCAACCGATCCGATATCAAATACCCAAGACTTAGAATTTTTGCTAGCAAGCAAAACCTCAATGACATTAACTTGTATAACAATTATACCTTTTACGGTTTTCCCGGACTTCTTATCTTACAGATACTTCTTGCAGTTTCTCTTCCAGTGTCCTGTGCCCTTGTAGTAGAAGCACTCAGTTTCGTTCTTGGCTCCGCCCTTAGAGTTTTTCTGGGAGCCGGTCTTACCGGCGCCCTTGCCCTTCTTGGACTTGCCATTCTTTTTGAAACTGGCGGTTTTATTCACAAGCAACACTTGCTTGCGATTTTTCCGCAGTCCTCCTTCCGCAGTTTTCAGCATGGCGAGCACCTCATTTGGTGTCTTCTCCGTCCCACTTATGTTGTAGTTCATGACAAAACAGTCGTAAGACGGGGGGAGTGAAGAAAGCAACATGTCCATCATATGGGCTGGTGGAATTGGAAATTCTAGGGTATTAAGCCTTTCAGCGTAGCCAATCATTTTGACTACGTGTTCGCCAACTGAACTGCCCTCAGCCATCTTGCAATCCATCACGGCCTTCATGATATCAAACCGTTCAGACCGTGCGGTTTCCTTGTATAGAGCATCCAATTCCCGGATCATATCACGGGAGTTATGGAATTCAAAACATTTTTGAAGCTCTGGACTCATGCAAGCTAGCATGAGGCACTGCACTAAGTTGTAATCATCATCTTTAGTGGCCCAGACATTTTGTTCATCTTCCGGGGCAGTGGCCGCCGGTTTAGCTGGAAGAGCAGTTTCAAGCACATACATTTTCTTAGCGCTCCTGAGGACAATCCTCAGGTTACGGACCCAGTCCGCAAAGTTGTTTCCAGTCGCAGCTAACTTCTCTTTCTCTAACATCGGGCCTAAGTTGAATGCGGTGTTGCAAGCCATTTGATTTACAACAGTAAAAACAAGTTTCACTTAGACTTTGTTCATAATCAATTTGCACTAGTGAATAAACATTTTTATTCTAAAGTGCGCTCCCACTCAAATCAATATTTCTCAAAATTGATTATGAGTGATTCAAGATCCACATTTCAATTCAACGCCATTGATGTGGACATCACTGATGACGAGAATTTTAATCGGTAGGCAAACTTGCCGATCACATCTTCATGTGACTCTTGTTCATCTTTCGATGAGTGTGTTCCGAGCTCAGGACTATCCTACCTGAATGTCAAAGACAACCAAGTGAACTTGCTGCGAGGTCTGTCCTCACCCACCTCATTCCTCTCGATTCGTTTGTACCCATGTGGACATGGCGCACCCCGAAAAGATACGAATTTCAGACGGTGCAACACTTGGGTGAACACTAGCTACTTTGATATTTTTTAAGTGAGAGATCACCCTAATAAAAAGCGACTACCGCGCAATCAAGAAGGGTGCATCATAAGGGATAAACATCTCAGGCAATTCATAATAGCATGATATGGTATAGCCCTTTCTGACGGAGAAGTCTTTAATTTTTTCATCCTTGTCGATGCACCAGATAATATTGCTATCTTTATAGCTAATAAAATAAGTGCATTACTTAAGGTTGACACGCAGGTCATTAAAGTGACAATCATATGGCTCCAGCCATCATGCCGAATCATGACACGTAGGTCATGTTAGTAAATTTACATCATATAGTCATCTCATACATAATCGAATTAATATGAGCACTACTATACCACATCACATGCACATCTTGCAAAACCAAGTTAGACGCCTCTAATCGGTTTATGCAAAATTTTATTTTACGTGGCTTCTAAGGTTTTGACTTAAACCGCAGCTACCAACGTTTATCATCAAGTATGATTATTCAAGTCGCTAGATTAACATCGCGGGGTGTATGAAACACGAGATAATAAAATCTTGATCCCCATACTAAACTTCGTCATACGCACGACCCCTGTGCTGATCATATCTGCATTGCCCTTTCGTCTTTGAAATTTCATCTTTCTTTTGACTATGGCGGAACCCAAAGAACTGACAGCACTTCGTGGATCAATAAGGATCGCGGATTGTAAGAACTTTGGCAAATTCCACCATGCTGTCTCAAGATCAGAAATACGCAAATTCTAGGGAAGCAACACGAACATCGGGTAACAGATTTCATCTGCTACCCGCATAAATAATTTTCAGCAATAGATCTCATCTACTACAAAATTATATTATGCAATACCCATACATCTCCATGTATTCTAGATCGTAACCTGCATCTACGCATAGCATGGCTCTTGATGCCACTGTAGGGGAACGCGACAGAAAACAAAAAAATTCGGTACAGCGAGCATGCACAGGACCACTATGGAGACTGCATACAGGGTTTGATCTGATCATTACCGACTCGTAGCGCAGCGGAAGTAGAGTCGATGTAGATCGTTAGTGCAGATCCCCGCAGCTAGGATTTACAACCTCCCAACCATGTGGATGTACTCCCTCGTCGGACAGCCCTTCGGGAGGCGGTCGGACAGTCCCTCGGATGATGTCACGGACAGCCCTTCGGGACAACCCTCGAAGCTCGAATGGTAAATCGGACAGCCCTTCGAGAGGACCCTCGAACAGCCCCTCGGGCAAAAGATCGAAACTGTGACCTCTCTACGGGGTTGCACACATACAGTGTCAGCTATCCGGCAGGGCTTCGCCGTCCAGAACTAGTTCCTGCCGGAACCCAGACAGCCTTTCGGCTCTACGAAACTATTTCATGGGGAGAGAGAGAGAAGGCCAGATCATGCATGGCTTGTGTATGAGAGTAAGGAGTGAGTGTGGAGAGTGCCTCTCCACCTCTATTTATAGGAAAACCCAAGGGGTAGGGTGACTCTTAAAAACCCAAAATGCCCATGCAAATGTCACACATGAAGGGCATAATGCAGTTATAGCATGGAACATAAACATTCATTACAAACTTGGAGATACAAAATAACTGTTATTACTGCCTCTAGGGCATATATGCTACAATTAAGGTAAAACCCAACCATAGCATTAAGTAACAAGTCCTCTTTACTCCCATACGCAACAACACCCTTACTCGGGTGTAAGCTTCTGTCACTCTAGCCGCCCACTATAAGAGAATTATGAACGTATTGCAAACCCTACATCGGGAATCCCTCATGCTTGCGCGACACGGAGAGCACCATAGAACAGCACCAAAATAAAACATACAACTCAAACCAATCACAATCATCAATCAACCCATAGGACAAAATGAATCTACTCAAACATCATAGGATTGCCACATATCATTGGATAATAATATATAGCGTTAAGCACCATGTTTAAGTAGAGATTACAGCGGGGAGAAGAGGTGTTACACCGCTGCATAGAGGGGGAGAGAGTTGGTGTTGACGGCGGCGAAGTTGTTGGTGTAGATCACCGTCACGATGATTGCCCCGGCGGCGTTCCGGCGCCACCGGGAGAGAGGGGAAGAGAGCCCCCCTCCTTCTTCTTCTTCCTTGGCCTCCCCCCCTAGATGGGAGGAGAGTTCCCCCTCTGGTCCATGGCCGCCATGGCTCCTGGAGGGGAGGATCCTCTCCGAGATTGGATCTCTCTCTCTCTGTTTCTCTTCTGTTTCGTGTTGCTGTTTTCTGGCCGAAAATCGTTTCTTATATTCCCGGAGATCCGTAAATCCAATTGTGTTGAAATTTTAACACGATTTTTTTATCGATATAAGCTTCCTTGCGGCCGAAGAAGATCCCCAACCGACTTACGGTGTACCCACAAGGCATCACCGCGCGGCCTAGGGGGGCGTGGCATGTTGCCTTGTGGAGCCTGTGGGCCTCCGTTTGCATTGATTCCACCCCCCAAAAATAACATATATTCCAAAATAATTCTCGGTAAAATTTTATCGCGTTTGGACTTTGTTTGATATGGATTTTCTATGATACAAAAAACAAGCAGAAAACAGGAACTGGCACTGGGCACTGGATCAATATGTTAGTCCAAGAAATCATATAAAAAGTTGCCAAAAGCATGTGGAAATTGTAGGATAATGGCATGAAACAATCAAAAATTATAGATACGATGGATATGTATCAGAGGAGGGCGGCGGTGGATCGGTGCGATGGGGTGGCGGACGGAGGAGGCTGGGGTTTCGCGGCTGGTGGAGAGGGAGTTTTGGCGCCCACGGAGTATGAATGGGGAATCGGACGGGGCAGGGGGGAAGCTAAGCGGAACCATGTTTCCGGGACGCACTTGTTTGAAATTTGGGGAAAGTTACAAACTTTGCCCCCATCTAAAATTTTGGACATGCTGCGGGTCGGGGGTAGGACGGTAATCTCATGTATTCAAAATAGTGGGCGGGAGTGATTTCGGCCGAGCGCATCGGCGTCTAGGCGCCCGCGGTATATGAATGTTTTTTGGAGGCGGTTGTGTGGCGTCGCGGTGAAGTTACAAACCTACCCCGGTTTAGACTTGTGGACGTCGGGCCGGTAGGCTTCACGGGTCAGAGTTAGGACGGTAATTTCCTTCTACCAAACATTACTCGCGCGGTTTCGGGCAAGGAGAGGATCTTTTGGCACTTCATTCAAAATTTTGAACCAGAAGAATTCATGTTTACAGTACTCTTCAGTTGAACTTTCCTAATTAGACCTCATTATATTTGACCTTGTATGTTTAAAAACCTCATTAAATTTTGCGATTCTTTTGAAATTTTTGACTCTTGAAAATCCTATAACTACGATTATTTTGGAATGGAGGAGGTAAACTTGAATCTATTTTGTACACGACTATGTATTATCAACAAAGATTGATGCCCCTTTTAGATGTGATTTGCAAAAGTCATTATCTCGAATTCAAATAGTTGAATGCACTTCCTATGAATTCGAATATTTGAAACCACTTTTATGTTGAATTCAAAATGTATTCTAGTTCGTCGCTAGCAATTTGGAATGTATACCATGTATGTTTCTTATGTATAATGTGCTTGACACTGACCGCAGAGTGTACTCACGTTTATATATGAATTGCAAGAGCCATGCATTGCCTGGATTTCAAACTACTGACTATGGATCAATAATGTGAAATAATACCATACACATGCTCGAATTTAATAGAGTATGGATGTTTGCTAGACCAATGTTCATTCAAACGTGATTTGCAAATTTCATGACCTCATCCAATTTTTTAAATACAATTTATATTTTAATTTAATGGGTAGAATAGTCCTTTATGCATAGATGCACTCTCCCTTGACCCTCCTCACACGCGCGCTATCTTTCTCTCTCAAGCATATGCGCACACACTCTATATCCATCGGCCTTTCTCTCTCACAAATGCTCACCCTCTCTCCCAAAAATGTCTCACACACACACACACTCTATATATCTCCCTCTCTCTCTTACTACTATCTACGACTCTTTTCACTAATCTTAGTCACAAACACTATTTCGCTCACATGCATGCGCACGCATGGTCTCCGCCGCCCCCCCCCTCTGTACATATCTCTGCCTCGTGTCTCCCGCACGCACACTCTCTTTAGTCCTCTCTCGCACGCATTGTCTCCACCTCTCTTACTTGTTGACAGATATGATTCCATCAGATCATTCGGTAGGATATCCCTGACGGTTAGAGTGGATGGTGATAAGAGGCAAAGATTTTCCCAAGTCGGGGCCCTTGCGATTGAGGAAATACCCCACTCCTGGTCATGTATAATTTGATTGGGGTGTGTACAAAGTACATGTCAATACCAAGGGATTGTGTGTATATATACTATCGACGAACTAGGCCCCTGTGGCACCCCAGCTCAGAGAACCTGTTTACCTTGTGTTCCAAACCCAGAGATCATGTCTTCTGGAAACACACAACAACTTGGAACAGAATAGAACTGATCTTTATTAATATAATACAAGTACAAGCTTGGATGTTACATAGCATAGTGAGGCCAGGAGCACTACTCACGCTTTGACAGTATCTACGTTATTTATGAAACATCTCAAGGGCCTCGATACTAGTGGAAAATACTACGGCGTAGCGGAACATCGGGTGAGACACTCCATCCCATAGGGACACTGCTGGGACACGACCTAGTTAGCGTAGCACGAACCATCGGGATCTCCATCCTCGGCTTCTCCTGCATCTGGCATGATACGCCAGGTGAGTACTTGGAATGTACTCGCAAGCTCACAGCAACCAAAACAAGTACGACAAACAACAACAAGGCATTTAGCAAGTTTAATGCATGAGCATGATACTACCCAACATGAGGTGCTTTAAGATGCTCAACTTACTATTACGGGTAGCCAACTTACTCCCCTCCGGGTTCATACCATCACCCCCGGAGCATTCATGGTTCATAGACCACATCTGGGCTTAAGATAAGTTCTTCCATCATTATTGTTGACCATACAGTGTGACCTAGTGCGGACTGTGTCCAATACCATGGACGCGGCTATTCGAATAGATTCTTACACTCTGCAGAGGTTGCGCACTTTACCCACACCATGGACATTCGTCCAACGAAACTCGCCTAACATGTGACTCTTCTATCATACCACCGACAATCATTCCCCTTCCGGGTCACATCCTGGGTGGCCCCTGTGTCACTTCTGACACCTGCCACCGTCGTGGCCAAACTAAACTGTCCCAAACGGGGATGCCGGCAAATAACTTAACTTGGGCTCATAAGGTTATTGTCGTCTACCTGATCAGGGCAGCACGCATGCATAACCTTCCCTCTTTGGTGGTACCGGTAAAAGAGCACGAGGTCAGACCAAGTCAAGGCCGTCCCATTCCGGCAGATGTGGCTGCACAGGTAAGTCCGGGTCGGTGGCACTTGATCAACCATCAAATTTAGGTTTTAGTGAATAATATAACATGCATCAGACAAAGTTCTCTTATCATGCTTGCTAGTGTATGCCATGACATCAAAAAATATGAGCTAAGTCATTTTTATATTTGATTAAATTAATGCAAAAAGAATTCAACATAGAGCCAACACTATTGTAATGCCTTATGAAATGGATGATGTGGCTTGCCTTGCTCAAGTGGGGTGCTAGCAAACTCCTAGTCTCCAACACCAAAGCAACTTCCTTCTGAAAACGTTTTTAATGGCAAAAGAAAATGTCACATAAAGCATTTCTGTTGGTCAAAAATTCTGTACATACTGGAAAAATACCAAATTTTGCCAGAAAATAAAGGGGTTAAAGACAAAACCGTTGCAAAAAGATTCATTTGATTTGGACTTGTGGTTTAAAAATTAGAGCTGGTTAAAGTTTCTGGTCAAACTGGCCTAAATATTGAATTAAACTGAAATTCTGGAATTTCCAAAGAAGGCCACGTTGATGGCGTATTCGCAGAATGCGCCTTCACTTAGAAAACGGTTCGGGCGTGGTGGGGTCTATGACAGGTGGGGTCGCCCTGTCATATTTAAAAGAGGGAGAGAGAGAACAGAAGCGGGACGGCTCACCGGCGGTGGTTCTCCGGCGTAAGGACGGCAGCGAGGTCAGGAGACGGCCGGAGTGGATCGGGCAGTCAACGGCGGTTCTCCCTGTACCCGTGGCTCCTCCGGAGGTGGTCGGACGGCGTCGCCCCCTTCTTCTCCGGCGATGGCTGGCTTCGATGGTCGTCGAAAACGGCGACTCCGGCAGCACCTCAGTCGGGAAAGGGGTCAGGGAGGACCAGGGAGATTTGTTGGGCTCGAAGATGGGCTCGGGCGAAGCTGGGGTGGATCGGAGGAGGGTGGGGGTGGAGCTAGCTCGGCGGCAGAGCTTCGGCGAGATGCGATGCCAGAGGGCCTCCCGGCCTTGGCTCGACGAGCTGGGGCGGTTCAGGGAGGGGAGGGAGTGGTGCGATGCTCGGAGAGGCAAGGTGCGGCTCCTTTTATAGCCGGAGGAGGGTACGGGCACGGGTGCCGCCGTGGCGGAAACGGCCGGAGCACCGCGTTGCGCTGGCCGTCTTGGAGCGCGACGAAGTGACGGAGGAGGCCGGAGGAGTAAATGCGCGAAGCGACGGCACACGGGGCAACCTTCAGCCACCTCAACCACCGTACAGCTACTGTGCCGCCCGTGGCGCATGGTGGCCGCATCCGGCGAGCTTGCTGCCGGCGACCGGGAAGGGTCTAGAGCGGCTACGTGGGCGGTGAGGAGGTCATCGGCGCTCGGGGACAAGGTACGGCAATGCGGGCATCGCGCTCCGACGAGACCTGAGCTTGATGGCGCCCAGAGCACGAATTTGGCAGTGTTGGTCGCGTGGTCACCGCATGCACAGGCGCACGCGGTGCGAGCTGGCCTGCCCAACCTTGTCTGGGGTGCCGACCTGAGCTCAAATAGGTACCCTAGGCCTCTGTTTGGGATCAGCTTGGTCAGAATTCGAAGAAACGATCCAGAATAGTCCCTGGTCAGAAACTTGGGAGAGATCCAGAGAAGAGATGAGCTGGGGATTGAGCCAAAAGAATTTTCTAGGAGATTCAGGGTTGGAAGGACTACTTGCTAGAGAAGTTTGAGAAATTTTTGCAAAGTTTTGAACATGGTACATGTACAAACCACATTCTGATCCAGAAACTTGCTGAGGATGTTGCACTCACATGGATAGCCTCCTTGAGGTTAAATTTGGTATTTGGAGGTTACTTGGTGGTGACAAGATGCTACAAAAATTTCAGAGCCAATGGACACTTCTAGCTGGTACTTCCTTCACAAAGGCTTGAAATGACCACAGGCTTGTCAGAATTATCTAGCTAAAAAATTAAACTGGGCTAAGAGATATTTTTGGATATTGTGGAAAGATATGGCTCCTAGTATTTTAGGAATTAATTTGGGAATTTTCTGAGTCATGGAGATATAGGTTGCTTCACAAAGGGCTAATTCTGCCCAGAGGGTGAAAGGAATTTTCTGGGCAAATTTTTGTACTGGACAATGAAATATTTTTGGGTATTGTGGGAGTAGATGATGTCAAGAAGGTGTGGTATTAATTTGGGAATTTTTTGATCAATAGAGTTATAGGTTGCTTCACAAACCATAGTGAGAATGGGCATTTCCAAAGGAGAAAATGAATTATTTCGGAATGATAAAAATTTAGGGTTTGGTCCAGAGGGTGTGAGACAAAATATTGGCAAGGTGTTGAGGGTGTTGGATCACTTAGGAAGAAATTCAAAGAACCCTCAAGTCCAAAATCAATGAACTAGTTTGAAATTCATTCAAAAAGCAAATGAAACCAGAGAAATATTTGCAAAGAAAAAGTGGCCAAAACCAGGGTGTCACAGCCCCTAGCCTATATAACATACCCGGGGCCTAGGGTTACAAATCGTAGTCCGCTTCGTCTGTGGAGATAGAGTCTTCCACGGCTCTGGTATCTTCTTCTTGTACGTCAAGTCAGTCTTCGTATAACGCGTCTCGGGCCGACCTATGTGGCGCAGGACGGAACCGACCCAGGGGTCCTCACCTCGACCCACCAGACCAAAAAATGATGTGCCACCACTACACCTCGCACACTCTCTACCCCCATAGGTCTCACTATATTCTCACACCCACACATACCAACAGACACACTATTTCTTCTCATGCCTCTCTCCCCGTCTCCTCTGCATACACAAACTCACCATCTCTCATTGAGACATCATATTTGTCTCTCTCTCTCTCTCCCTCACTCTCCCTCTCTCTCGCATCTCTCGTGCTTTCTCTTGCTCCCATCGCAACCCCCCTCGTATCCACGCCTCTCTCGAATACGTACACATACCCTTTCCAGGCCCTCCAAAATACGTCAACCACACATTCACGCAAGTTACATCTCATTATCATGTGCTCCCAATGATCTAAAAAAGGCATCCGTACACTTTTACTCCGCATACAAGATTTGTTTTGAATTGAAACTACACAGATTGTGACAAAACAAATATTTAAGAAAATCTACATATACAATACTACAAAGTTATATACGAAAGTTAATTGCATGGTGCATCCAATGATATTTGTTCCGTATTGTGAATGTTTACAATTTTATCCTATAAAATTAGTCACAATAAAGAGAACGAAGGGCATCTCTCTCTCTCACTCTCTCCATCGCACACCCCCTCTCTCTATGCCCTTTTCACATATGCACACAAACTATCTCTCGGCCCTCTAAAAGTACGCCCCATACACATTCACGCGTGACGGTCATTGTATTTCAAGCGAAAGCACGATACGGTCTCTGGATTTAGAATGTGCTCATTATGGTCAACATATACATTTCCTGGTGATTATATGGTCACTAGCTCACCACCGTATTTTGATGATGACACTGACGGTCATTGTATTTGAAACGAAAGCACGATACGGTCAGCATATACATTTTGTGGTGATTATACAATCACTGGCTCACCGTACAGCTACGTATTTTGTTGATGACACGATCAATTAACCAGTCAAACAGCCCACGTGGCGCAACTAGTGTTGCATCAGAAGCGCACATTATCTCCCTAACATAGGGCCCACCTATCAGCGGGTATAAGAAAGAAACAAATGGTAATAAATTAGTGCTTGGAGGGGATTCGAAGTCGAGACCTTAGGTTAGTAGCCCGCAAGCGATAACCACAGCGGACAAGGTCGCATAGTGATGATATGCTGAGTCGACCTTTTAATACGCAGGAGCTACTGTGGTGAATACACACACATCACACATGCGGACAAACACGCACGCAACGCCCGCATGCATGCATGCAATACCACACGTACACATGCACGCACGCAACACTGGCACGAACACACGCACTCAAGCATGCATGCAACACTCACACGTACACATGCACGCACGAACACACGCACGAACACACGCACTCAAGCATGCATGCAACACTCACATGTACACAGGCACGCATGCAACACTCGCATGAACACATGCACACATGCATGCACATAGCACAAGACGCAACACACACGCTCACGCTCAAGTGCTCAACCTACACGTGCATGCACACATATACACAGCCAGGGTGGTTCGCGCGCAAGGGCCAGTTCCGTGGGGTCACAGGTTCGACCCCTCACGCGCCTGCGTAAATTTTTGTTTACCAACTATTAGGTGGGACCCGCAAGCCATGTGGCCAGTTTGACCAGTCGACAGAGTGCCACGTAGACTTTTTGACCGGTCAACTGAGTGCAATTTGTAATTACAATTTTCACATCCATATTGGGCCGACGGGTTTCGAATGTTTAGTCCCACCTCGCCGCGCGAGGAGCTGGTCGACCGGCTCAAATAGTCGGGTCGTCCAGAAGCGATAAGCTGCAGTCATCATTGCACCCTTTGTTAAGGACATGAATTGTTAATAGTATTAATCTTCTCTATGATATAAAGGCTGCTTGTAGTGGTTAGTATCATAACTATTATTCCTAAATATGTTTATTATGATAGGGTATCAGCTGATATGATACTCAACCCTCTCTTACTTCATTTAGTTATATGCCACCTCGGCATTGCTGCAGGTGGTACCGCTACGTGCGGAGCGGGGTGCTCGGTCACAAGCATTTCACAAGCATTCAAGTCTACCGCACACGCCACCAGACAACCACACGCGGTTGGCGCGCCGTCCGGTGCGTGACAAATATTTGCAAAATTTCCGGTTTGGCGCCAAAACCCAAGCCTCTGCATTTCGCCAAAAAATACAAACCGAGCCTCTGCATTAACTTCCTGCCCCACCCTGCCCAGCACATTCAAATCCCTCATTTGCCGCGAAATTTTGCTGTGTGTTGTTGTTTTCAGCGATATTTTGCTGTGTGAAAACAAATTTAAATATCAACGAATAATCTGTGTCTGGGGTATTTTGCCAGGACACGGTTGAATGGCCTCATATTAGTTAGTTTGTACTAGCACTAGTACTACTACTAGTGTAGAGTAGTAGGAGCAGGAGTAGTAGAGTGGTAGTAGAGTACAAACCAGTACGAGTCCCATCGGACACCAATTTTCTTGGAGTCCGTGCTACAGCTAGCACTTCTCCCTTCTCGTTCCTCTAAACTCAGCTGACGCACGGTAGGCAGGGTGAGGGATTGCTGATAGTCGGTTTGCTCAACAACTGTCCCAGATGTCAATGAAAATGCAAGACAGCACGCGTTCCCTAGCTTGAGCGGCATGCCGGACCGACTGTGTGGAGGTGCGACGCGAATGCGGCAGGCTTTTCATTTTTGAACTCGTAAGTTGTAACATTTGGTTATGCTCCTTGGAGTGATGATAGACACAAATAACGATTGAAAACGCTAGGGCGGGGCTTTTCCCGTGCGATAAGAGGGGGAGTTTGCCAGCTTGGCCAATCGTCGGTTTGCTCACATGCAGTCCCACATGCTACTCATATGCCTTGGTAATGGGTGTTGAGCGGCGGGCTAGAACATATTGTTACTTCAATTATTCATGTTGCATGTACTTTAAAATTGCATTGAAATGTACTCAACAATGTGCGGGCTAGTATCATCTAGTGATCTGAAAGGGCCCACTTCAAAAAAGAAAGAAAGGCGATTCGGTGCCCAGGCTCATCTGCACCCGGTCTGAAAAAATCACAAAAATAAAAAAAAATCATAAGATTCTCGTTTTTTTGCAAGGTAGAAAATTTCATGCATGAGGTCCGCTCCAATTTTCAAGTCGTTCGGACATCTAAGGAACTCTTGGCAAAAAAGACAAATCAGGTCAGAACAGTGCATGAACAGTAAACATTTTTTACAGACCCCGAATTTGTCTTTTTTGCTGAGAGCTGCTCAGATGTCCAAATGATTTGAAAATTGGAGCGGACCTCACGCATCATATTAACTACCATTAAAAGAAGAATTGGAATTTTTTGAATTTTTCTAGTATTTGTTTTGATTTTTTTTCTTCAATGCGGGTGGAGATGAGCCTGGGCTCAGAAGTGGATTATTGCCCACTACACATTCAAGCATTTCACATCGTTCTCTCGCTCTCTCTGTCAAACCAACTATGCCAAACTCCCCTGCCTACCGTGCGGTAAAAGACCCACCCTTGCTTTTTTAATCGGTTTTTGTATCGATGGATCGCGCGAAGCAGTAAAACCAAGTGTTACAAGACTGCTAGGACTACTACTACTGTACACTAGGCTGCCGTGTCTTGTACTCCTCCATCGTAAGAGTGGAGATGTGACACCCTGGTTTTTGCCAACCTTTCTTTCAAAAACCCATTTGAATTTTATTTGGAATTTAGTTTGGATTTTGTTTTGAATGGCTCTATGGACTTATAACTTGGGAATATTTTTTGATTTTCTTTCCCAAGTGAACCTAAGCTCCCAAAAACTTCTGGAATTCCACCGGTGAGCTCTATGTCATTTCCATTCTTGCCCAATCTCAAAAAAAATTACAATTAAATATCCCTTTTTCATTAAAGGAATAACCCTTTGAGCTCTAGGTTGTTAAGCAACATATATTTCTATCCTTCCAAAAATTCCAAGAAAATTCTTATAAATTCTTTGGACCATCTGAACCTTGGGTATGTAAAAATAGTCAGGATTCCATACTCATGGTGAGCACAACATACAATCTTTGTTTTTGGTCATAATTTCAGTTTGTGAAGCAACTATATTTTATATTGCTCCAAAAATTCTGAAATTAATCTAGAACATTCTCTTACCGATATGATCAGTCTCCACCAAATTTTGGCCCATTTCATTCAGCTATTTTCTCTATAAAATTCCTCCAAGTTCCCGTCCAGAAGAAAGCTTTGTGAAGGAGGTACCACCTATACTGGCCCAAATGCTATGAAATTTTTATAGCATCTTGATACCACCAAATGACCTACAAATACCAAGTTTCAACTCCAGAAACCCATCCATTTGAGTGCATCTTCCTCAGCAAGTTTCTGGACCAGAGGAGTAGTTGTGAAGCAACTATATCCAAAGCTCATCCATTTGGCCTAAAATTTGTCCAGAGTGGGCACCTTCTTACCACAAGTCAGTGTGACAAACCCCCTCTCTCAAAACCCTAGCCATTTCTCCTCAGCTTGCTGCCCAAGTTTCTGATCAGAAACTTGTCTGGAAGCTAGCCAGCAGTCCAGGCCATCTCTTGGCAAACAAAGGGCACAGGGAGATCACTGGATGAAGGGACTACCGCGTAGACATGACCATTCGGGCCAGAGCACACCTCGTGCACCAGTGCACGCGGTGACCACGCATCTGCCCGAGCCAAAGTCATGCTTTGCACGCCGACCGCGTCGGACACGACCGTTCCGGCCACCTCGCGCTGCCCCTCCTTGTTCTGGCATGCCGACGACGTCACCTGCACCCACGTACCCTCTCCAGAACTCTCTCCTAGATCCGGCAAAGCTCGCCGCCGCACACGGCCAAGTTCACGCACGGGCCGAACAGGGTGCCGCGGTCGCCGCCGTGTCCGCACACTCTTAATGGCTATGCTCACGTCTCGTCACTCCTGCGCACTCAAGTCCACTACAGCCCACGCCGCGACGGCCAACTCAATAGCCAGCTAGCCGTCCTCGCTGTGCCAGCGCAACCGTGGCGGCATCCGGCCACCACGGCCTCGCCAGGCTATAAAAGGAGCTCCCTGCCCCGTCTCTCCTCATCACTCGAGCTCTCAATCTCCTAATCGTCGCCTCGCAGCACTGGAGCAAGCCGGAGAGCTCTCCTGCTCCATCTCCGGCGAGGTGCGCCGCTGCTCGGCCCTAGCTTCTCTAGCGCATCTCCGTCCACTCCAGCCTCAACCAAGCCCATCCCCGAGCTCGTGGCACTCCACTGGCTGTCCCCAACCACTCCTTTGCCCGAGTACTCGCCGGAGTCACCGGATCCGCCGACGCCCGTAGCTGGTCACCGCCTGAGAAGAAGGGGCCGACGCCGTCTAGCCACCTCCCGACAAGCTGCGGGTACGGGCGTGCTTGCTGTCGTGCGCTCGATCCATCCAGAGCATCTCCCGGCGCCGCCGCAGCCTCCACGCCGACCAACCATTGCCGGTGAGCCGCCGTCTCCTATTCCCTCTCCCTCCCTATTTAAAACAGACAAGGGGCCCCACCCGTCAGTGACTCTCCTCGATCCCGAAGCGGTATGCTAGTGGAGGCGAACTTTGGTTTTACGCCTTCGACGTGGCCGCTTCTGGTATTTTCTGATTTCTGTTTAAATTCAAATAATTCCAGAAGTTTGACCCCAACTTTGACCATCAATAACTTTTAAACCATAAGTCCAAATGAGTTCATTCTTTTTGCATAATTTTTCTTATGAGCTCCTCTATTTGCTGGTAGATTTTCGTATTTTTCTCTACTGTCTAGAATTTCTGTTCATAGGAAAATGCTTTATGTAATATTTGAAAATGTTTTCAAAAGTGTTTTTCAGATTGGTCTGAGTCATTTGTGAAGGCTAGGAGTACTCCCACACTTCTTTGGTGCAAGGCAAGCCATAACTCTCATTTGCATAATTACATTGCAATATCATGGTTTAAATAATTATTTTAATGTTAAATATGATTTATTTGTAAATAAGTTAATTCACGCAACACTTTGAAAATCTTAGGTAGGCTACTGTCATGTTAATGATGAGGTTGTAGTCATTAGTAGATCTCAAGTTTGATGATGATATGACACGGTTGGATTAAGAGATTACCGTCTATGATTATTTTGTGATTCCGTCCGGTACCTCATGTATGGGATCAGTAGTGGTAGTTGATCATATTGCTCGTTGGATTTCTAGTTAGTTATTGTTGTAACTTGGATCACTGTAATACCAGAGTGCCAGTAATGACTATAGTTGCTTGGGGATAAATTCCTTCATCGTTGATCAAGTGCCACTGAACCGAACTTTCCAGTGCAACCACATCTGCCGTAATGGGAAGTCCTTGGCTTGGTCTAACCGCGTGCTCTTTTATCGGTACTACCAAAGAGGGGAGGTTATGCGTGCGTGCTGCCCTGATCAGGTATACGACGATAACCTCGTGAGCCCGGTTTGGTTATTGAGCTCAGGTCCCCGTTTGGGATAGTTTAGTTGGCCATGATGGTGGGAGGTGTCAGGAGTGACACAGGGGCCACCCAGGGCATGACTCGGACGGGGGATGATTGTCGGTGGTACGATAGAAGAGTTACGGGCTAGACAAGTTTCGTTGGACGAATGTACATGGTGTGGGTAAAGTGCGCAACCTCTGTAGAGTGTAAGAATCTATTCGAATAGCCGCGTCCATGGTATTGGACACAGTTCGTACTAAATCACACTGTCTGATCAACACCTATGATCGAATGACTTGATAATGATGGAAGGACCCGTCTCAACATGGTAAGAGGACCGCTCGGCGGAAGGCCGCGGGTGATGTCTGTAGGCGATCGCAGGAATGATCGTCGGATGTTCTTGGGGGTAAGTATGAGATGGTTACCAGAATTAATGGTTCACCCGAGTAGCCAGGAGCATTGTGGTCCCAGGGACTTTAGTAAGGGTGACCACTGAGGATAGTTTAGTAATGGCATGGTATTATTTTCTTCCACCCTTTTAGTAACATTTGAATCTGACATAATCATGGTTGCTATGATTGTTGTTGTGCCTTAATGCTTTTGTTTGTTGTGAGCTTGCGAGTACATTCAAAGTACTCACCTGGTGTGTCATGCCAGTTTGCAGGTGCCGACTTGATTGCATAGCCGAGGGTTCCGAGTTGCGAGTTAGGATGTGTCCCAGCCAGAGTCCCTGCGGAGTGGAGCCCATCTTAATCGTCATGGTTCCGCTATTATAGATCGTGCCGCTCCTAGCATAGAGCCATCTTAACCGGAGTAGCATCATTGTAACCTGTTGTAAACCCCTTTGTAACCCTTGTACTCCAACTATTATTATAGAGAGCTGATTTGTTCTATGCCAAGCAGTGACGTATTCCAGAAGACTTGATCTCAGGGCTGGAATACGGGGTGCTCCGGTGGCTCTGAGCCGGGGCGCCACAAGGTTTGGTATCAGAGCAGGTCTAGCTATAGGACACCCTAGTCAACCCGAGTGCTAGAAACCACTAGTCTAGAGCCCAGTTTGCTTGTGTGTTGCATTTGAGTTGCTGCATTTGGTTGTTGCATTTGTTTGTCGCATAGCATGTATATAGATTTGGCTTGCTAACCAGTTGATTTTTTAGATGGCATCCATTCTGATTAACTATGACTCAGCCCCTGCACCACTCAGCTTCGCATCCCTACTTTGGGATGTTTGGCGTCTCCTCTATCCCAGTGGAGAGATGCCAAGGTTCCAAGTGTTCCAGACCCCGCTTGCAGGACTGGTGCTTGAGTATCATGCCAATGTCATTCTGTCAGTCGACCTACCTTTGGGGAAGCGCACCTATAGCCTCCAAGGTGGTTATGCCTCTACCCCAGAGCGCGCCATCCAGCTCACAGCTCTGGCAAGCCTCACTGTTCTCCGTCATCAGGAGAGCACGATGCAAGAGAATCGTGCCTTCCACTACTACCCCACCATGGCCATCACTCCTAGACGGGTTAGATGTTCTCCCGTTCGCTCGGACGACGACCCAGCTGTGGCATACATGTCTCGTTACATGGTCGCAGAGTACGTCCTCATCGCTGAACTGGCCAGAGATGCAACTCGTGCCCGGAGAGCGCTTGGTATGGCTTTGGCTCCGTCAACCTCTCTGCCAGCTCCCTCGCTCTCCAGTAACCCGCCTTCTGATCCTAGTACTTAAGTACTTGCAAGGTTCATGTTACATGAGTTATGGTAGTACTGAGGGTTGTAAATTGCCTTGAGTAGCAATAAAGTGTGGTTTCTTGTAAGCATAGTGCATTCTTATTGAGCAGTTTTGTTTGCCTTTTATTTGGCTCTTCGGTGTCACTTTACTTACCCCTATGGGAGTTGCTCCTCAACCCCAACAGACCCAAAGAGTTAATGAGGATTTTAAATAATTGGAAGCCCAGCTGAACCTTATGCAATTTTTAATGGACTGCTTGGTATTGGGAATATGTGGTTTGGAAGTTAAATAATATTCTGGATTGGCTATCAGCATCAAGCCTGCCTCAAGGTGTGACTATTTCAACTGTGAAAAACCAGCAAGAGGATAATGTGGGTACAGAACCAACCGAGACCAAGGTATAGATCGGATACGAAGTTGGTTCTACTTCGGTAGAATATGAAACCGGTTATACCCGGCGGCAAACAAGAACGTGCCATGCACCCAGTACTCGGCAAGAAGGGAAGTCAGGCAAATTCTTTTCGTACAATTGAAATTGTGAGGTGGTATACAGGGTATTCAGTTAGCAGATCATGAAGAGAAACTTCAGGTGTAAGCAACTCAGTCTTCCTTCGCACGCTAACAGAGAAGCTTACGGCGCAAGGCTTCTCAGATCTTTCTCAGTACGATATGTGGATAGCTTCCGACATAAGCTACTCTGGCTTCTTTGGTAAGCTACCGTAGAAAGCTTCCGGTATAAGGCACCGAGTCTTCCCGCATAAGCAACCAGGAAAGGAAACTTCTGAGGTACGCTACCCAGCCTTCCTCAGCATGCTATCCTAGCAGAAGCTTCGAGCATAAGCTACTCAGTCTTCTCCAGCACGGTACTATCGATGGCTTCCCACACAAGCTATCCAACCTTCGTCAATACGACACCACCAAAAAGCTGGCAATAGTAGTACCCGCAAGTATACAATGCGTTGGCAGTAAGAGCCAAGCCCCGGGAATAAGATGTTCCGCTATACATACTCCCATATGTGGTGGGCATGTTGCCCAGGTCACGCAAGTCACTATACAAGTAGCAACCATGTTCAGGCAGGCCTACCAAAGGAAGGTAAGGATCCGACAGCTATATAAGCCATGCAGGAGGAAGAAAATCAACCTACATCTCAGCACATTGCAAGGACTGATAAGCTGTGAGAAAAAGGCAATTCGGGATGCCAATCTTGGCAATAGTTGACCAGGCAAGTCTTCTCACACTCGAGAACCTGGTAGGTGGTCCTGAAGAACCCTTGCTTGCTTTCTCCGGGAACGGCACCACACTTGTGTTTTGAGCTGCTTTTAGCCGTCCGGGGTGGATGCCGACTTTATGATTCTCTTTTCAACAACTGTCCCGCGTTCTGAGCTGCTTTTCGGCCATCTCGGGCAGCTGTTGAGTTTCTTTTTGTAGTAGTGACCCCATACTTTGAGCTATTTTTCGGCCGTCTTAGGGAGTTGCTACATTCTTCTTATCAACATGGTCTCATGTTCTGAGCTGTTTTCCAGCCGTCTTGAGCCATGATTGAGTTATTTCAGTAATGCCCCAGATATGAGTTGTAAATACCGTTCTGGTGGCTACTGATTTATTTGTTGATTTTAGGCAAGGACTTCGGATAATCATCACCCTACGGTTAAGGTTAGTGATGGGATAAATCTGCCGGTGAAAGGTGTTTGCACTAAGATAAGGATAAAGTATGCTTGCCAGGATGTTGCACCCGACAGCACCTATGGAGGTACTAGGCCAAGCTCTTTTGGCAAAGAGGCTCGGAAAGAAGTGCAGTAGTAAAGGAACAAGAGCTACAGTGCGGGAACAAAGTGGCGTGGATACCTAATACAGTCTGATTCCGAATTGGTCACCACGAGTATTCATACAAGGGGATCATCCTGTTTGTACAAGTTTCGTATCACCGTAACCCTCTTGTCCAACCGCACATGCTCGAATTTGTCAGCAGCACATATCCAAGCCTGTCGCGTCAGATCAGAGACCTCTTGGCCAGCTCAGCAGTGCGACTTCAACGACCGCGTTGAAGTACCGCACGGCGTATGGGTATATCGACAAATGAGGAGTCGAAATGCTCTCACACATATGGTATTTTGTTGCAAGTGGCAGCCAAGTTGCCAGTATGGATTCAGGATAAAGAAGTCAGCCTGGAAGATTAGGATTGCCTACAAGTAACCAGACTCCGCTAAAAGAAACGTTGTGGTTTTCAGCACTCACTACTGGAATCAGCAAATTTGCCGTCAGCCAGCTCTTTGCCGTCTGCTAGCTGACGGCAAAGAAGGTCTTTGCCATCAGCTTACAGAAAACTGACGGCAAAGAAAGAGCTGACGGCAAAGATCATGTTTGCCGTCAGCCAGCTCTTTGCCGTCTGCTAGCAGACGGCATAGAACCTTTGCCGTCAGCTCGCAGACGGCAAAGAGGGAGGGTGGCCCACTAACGAGAACCACCTAACGGTCACTTTCTTTGCCATCTGCTAGCAGACGGCAAAGAAAGTGGCCAACTAACGGCCGTTCCCCCCTGCCCCCCCACCCCACTAGAGAAAGAGGTGGGGCTACCACCTCCTCTCTCTCTCTCTCCCCTCTTTCTCCCCCGGCCCCACCCCTCCCTCTCTCCCGCTCGTCTCTCCCTCTCCATCGCGCGAGCAGCTACGGCGGCCGATTCCGGCGAGCTCCGGCGGGATTCGACGGTGCCCAGCACACCCACGTGACCCCCTCGCCCCGCTCCTCCATCCCCTCCGACCAGATCCGACGCGCGCGTCCTCCTGCGACCACACGTGACCCTCCCCTGCGGCTAGGGTTTCAGCCACCACGTCGCCAGCGTGGCTCCGGCGTTGCTCCGGTGACTCAGGTGAGTCCCTTCACTCCTCCTCGTCACATCCATCCCTCTCTTTCTCACCGCGTCACGTCGCGTCTCCTCTCCCTCCCAGATCCAGCACGCCGGGACGCCGGCCGATTTCCGGCCGCTCCGGCTGTCTCCGGCGACGCCCTGGCCCTCTACTGCTTTCTCTCGACAAGCTCTATCGATTCCTCCGCATCGATCTGCTTTTCCCCGCCTCCTGCGATCGTCCCCTTCGGTTTCTCCCCGTTAGGATTTCGGTGGTGGTGGTGGTTTGGCCGGGGTGCTCCGATGATGGTCCGGTCGCCGTGAGGATCCTCCGGCGGTGCTGGATGTGCCGTGGCGCGGTGGTGCCTCTGGGTGGCGCCTCCGTGCTGCGGTGCCCCTGGGTGGTCGCCTCCGTGCCCGTGCTCTCGCTGGCGCCGCCGTTGTGGTGCTCTCTGGCGAGCTCCGGCGTGCTGTGGTGGTGTTGGTTGTGCTGCTGGTCACACCATAGTGATGGTGTGGCTGCATCTTGCTTCGGCTACAACTCCTCTTGGTGAGCTTCTCCTTGCTCCCCTCCTCTGATCTCTCTAATGCATAGCTCTAGCTCTTGATCTTGTTGGATGTGAGGCTCTATTAGCTGTGGTTAGCTGTTGTAGATGAGCATCAACTTGTGTTGGAGCTCTCTGTGATGGATTCTTGCTGTGTGAGGGTTTTGGTCAGTGGCCATCTATGTGTATTTGTGAAGTATATATGCTCCTGTACTGCTCTGTTCTGTGTAGTTGCTCTTGGAGTTGTTACTTAATTCAGTTAACTGAATCTCTAGTGTTACATTTTCTTTTCCATTGGCCTGTTTAACCTTTGGAAATTAGTTATCACTTCTGTTTTTATTTGCTGCTGCTGCTATTACTTGCAGTAGCAGTTTATAATGGTACTAGCCCCCTGTGCTTGTGGGTGCAGTGCCCTAATTGCAGAAAAATACCAGGTGCAAGTGTGGTGCTGTGTTCTGCAAAAGCAGATAATCATTTGGGGTGCTACCCTGCTATTTCTTCTATGCTATAGTTACTTTACTCATGAACAGATACTCACTTGTTCTTAGTTGTTTTACTTCTAATACTGATATGAACAGATACCACTTGGTTTGGCTATTCCTATTGGTCTCTTTCTAATAGCCTATGAACAGATGCTATACTTGGTTTTGGCTATTACTTTCCTAGTTTTCTACTGATAAGACGGATACTACATCTGATTTGGGCAGTGATGCTGGTCTGAGCCCCCCTCTCTTAGGCTTAATTTACATGTGGCTATCCCTGTGTTGTGATGAACTAGCCCTGGCACTTCCAGGCTGTCTGAGCACATAATCCCTCAAGTATACCTTGAGGTCTTCTGTAGCTTGGTCTTGTGGATTCTGGTAAACCTGCTTCTTGTGGACAGCCTGCTCCTCCTAGCTGCTTCACACTATCTCACAGATATGGTTTTGGGCCCAGTCCTGTTTGATGTTTTGGACACCAAGTGTCTAACAGACCCTACTCTACGGTTGGCTGCCCTATTTATACTGGCCTGAATGGTGTGACTAAGCTGTGTGTGTGTTTGTGATGTCCTCACGGGTGGCTTTGGTGATTGTGGTGTTAACAGCAGCTGCTTGCTGTGTCAAGCTCTCCTTGATAGTTATCTCTTCTAAGCTGCTGGTGGCTGGATGTGTTGGGACTTGGTCTGGTCGGCTGGTTGTGATGTATATCTCCTCCTGGAGCTTTGTTTTTGGCGTTGCACAGTGACATGTACCCATTGTCACTGGACAAAACTGATTGTGGTGATGAAGTCTAATCCTTGGCTTTAATCACTAGTTTTTAGTTGGCTTAATTCCTGGAGCTAGTACTGATAGTGGTCTTTGTGTTGGCATTTAACTTACTACTAATTGTGGTGGCTTCTTGATTGGGTCCTTGGCTGGTTCTCTCCTTTGGCTCCATGGTATTGGTTTACTCTATTTGGCTTTCTAATTAAGATCACTTTGAAAATCAGGATCTTAACTAAGATTGTCTTGATCTCAAGTGCTGGCTCCTACAGCATTGCATTTCACCAAGTGAAATGCTACATTTCTACTCCTAACCCATTCTCTCTTTCTTAGTGTTTTTGTTATGCAGGTTGGAAGAAAAGAAGAAGATCCAGAGAAGATCTTAGTAATAAGATAGTTTTTAGGAAAATAGATATTTAGTTTTAGGTCATTTCTTGCAATTTCAGATATGGAGTGCTTGTCTTTAGTTTTTGTTTTGACTTTGTGAAACTTGCTACCTATGGATGAAACTGTGTAATATTGATGAAACTATGTATATGTATGGATGAAGCTTGCTACTATTGGTAACATGTGTTGGATATATATGTGTTCATGACTATTGGTAATATGTGTTGGATATGCTATATTGGTCATATATATATATCTGTGTTTGATTTTCTGTGAAAATGAATTGATATAAGAAAAAACAGAATTAAATGGGGCAATATAGGCACTTTGCCATCTGCTGGCAGATGGCAAAGAGCTTTGGGCTGGCCTATTTGGAAGCTTTGCCGTCTGCTGGCTGATGGCAAAGACCTTTGCATCTTTGCCGTCAGCCAGCAGACGACAAAGCACGCCGTTAGCCCCTTAACGGACCTAAACTGCCACGTGTGCATCTTTGCATCTATGCTGTCGGCCAGCAGACGGCAAAGTGGCCTTTACCGGAGCTTGTTCAGCCGGACGTGTTGCCGTCTGCTGGCTGACGGCAAAGACCTTTGCCGTCCGCAAAGCATGCCTTTGCCGTCAGCCATGGCGGACGGCAAAGTTGCTGATTCCAGTAGTGACTGCTTCAAACCCGGGAAGCATACATCAAGTATCTCGATGCAATGATTGAATGTTTTGTGTCCACGGAAGGCAATGGTCCACAACTTCACGAAATACTATCAGTGAAAAAAATGACATGTCGATCGGGAATTTCTCGCGAACGTATGGGAAGAAGGCACATTCCAGTCTTGATAACATGCCAAGTGAACCAACGAATGTGACAGGATTGGAGTCAGCATAATAATGCACATATGAGGAAAATCTGTCAGAATATGGGTACGGTGAGGCAAACCACCCCTGGCACTACAGTTAGGTCATATGAAAATTAATAGGAACATTATACACGGAGAAAGATACCTGAGCTGGAGCCGGTTTCCTTAAGATTACATATACTTGTTCCCGGAGTGACCAAATCTCGAGGACGAGATTTATCTTAAGGGGGGTAGGTTTGTGACACCCTGGTTTTTGCCAACCTTTCTTTCAAAAACCCATTTGAATTTTATTTGGAATTTAGTTTGGATTTTGTTTTGTATAGCTCTATGGACGTATTACTTGGGAATATTTTTGATTTTCTTTCCCAAGTGAACCTAAGCTCCCAAAAAACATCTCCCAAGTCATGTCATTTCCATTCTTTCCCAATCTCATTTTTTTCCAATTAAATATCCCTTTTTCATTAAAGGAATAACCCTTTGAGCTCTAGGTTGTTAAGCAACCTATATTTCTGTCCTTCCAAAAATTCCAGGAAAATTCTCATAAATTCTTTGGACCATGTGAACCTTGGGTATGTAAAAATAGTCAGGATTCCATACTCATGGTGAGCACAGCATCCAATCTTTGTTTCTGGTCATAATTTCAGTTTGTGAAGCAACTATATTTTATATTGCTCCAAAAATTCTGAAATTAATCCAGGACATTCTCTTACCAATATGATCAGTCTCCACCAAATTTTGGCCCATTTCATTTAGCCATTTTCTCTATAAAATTCATCCAAGTTCCTGTCCAGAAGAAAGCTTTGTGAAGGCGGTACCACCTATACTGGCCCAAATGCTATGAAATTTTTATAGCATCTTGATACCACCAAAGGACCTACAACTACCAAGTTTCAACTCCAGAAACCCATCCATATGAGTGCATCTTCCTCAGCAAGTTTCTGGACCAGAGGAGTAGTTGTGAAGCAACTATATCCAAAGCTCATCCATTTGGCCTGAAATTTGTCCAGAGTGGACACCTTCTTACCACAAGTCAGTGTGACAAACCCCCTCTCTCAAAACCCTAGCCATTTCTCCTCAGCTTGCTGCCCAATTTTCTGATCAGAAACTTGTCTGGAAGCTAGCCAGCAGTCCAGGCCATCTCTTGTCCAACCAAGGGCACCGGGAGATCTCTGAATGAAGGGACTACCGCGTAGACATGACCGTTCAGGCCAGAGCACACCTCATGCACCAGTGCACGTGGTGACCACGCGTCTACCCGAGCCAAAGTCGTGCTCTGCACACCGACCGCGTCGGACACGACCGTTCCGGCCGCCTCGCGCTACCCCTCCTTGTCCTGGCGTGCCGACGACGCCGCCTGCACCCACGTACCCTCTCCCAGCTCCGGCAAAGCTCGCTGCCGCACACGGCCAAGTTCACGCACGGGCCGAACAGGGCGCCGCGGTCGTCGCCGTGTCCGCACACTCTTAATGGCTCCGCTCACGTCCCGTCACTCCTGCGCGCTTAAGTCCACTCCAGCCCACGCCGCGACGGCGAGCACAGCAGCCAGCTAGCCGTCCTCGCCATGCCAGCACAACCGTAGCGGCATTCGGCCACCACGGCCTTGCCCGGCTATAAAAGGAGCTCCCCGCCCCATCTCTCCTCATCACTCGAGCTCTCCATCTCCTAATTGTCGCCTCGCAGCACCGAAGCAAGCTGGAGAGATCTCCTGCTCCATCTCTGGCGAGGTGCGCCGCCGCTCGGCCCCAGCTTCTCCAGCTCATCTCCGTTCACTCCAGCCTCAACCAAGCCCATCCCCGAGCTCGTGGCACTCCACTGGCTCTCCCCAACCACTCCTTTGCCCGAGTACTCGCCGGAGTCGCCGGATCCGCTGAAGCCCGTAGCTGGTCGCCGCCTGAGAAGAAGGGGCCGACGCCGTCTAGCCACCTCCCGACGAGCTGCGAGTATGGGCATGCTCACCGTCGTGCGCTCGATCCATCCCGACCATCTCCCAGCGCCGCCGCAGCCTCCACGCCGGCCAACCATCGCCGGTGAGCCGCCGTCTCCTGTTCCCTCTCCCTCCCTATTTAAAACTGACAAGGGGGCCCACCCGTCAGTGACTCTCCTCGCGCCCGAAGCGGTACGCTAGTGGAGGTGCACTTCGGTTTGACACCTTCGACATGGCCGCTTCTGGTATTTTCTGATTTCTGTTTAAATTCAAATAATTCCAGAAGTTTGACCCCAACTTTGACCATCATCAACTTTTAAACCATAAGTCCAAATGAGTTCGTTCTTTTTGCATAATTTTTCTTATGAGCTCCTCTATTTGCTGGTAGATTTTGGTATTTTTCTCTGCTGCCTAGAATTTCTGGTCATAGGAAAATGCTTTATGTAATATTTGAAAATGTTTTCAAAAGTGTTTTTCAGATTGGTCTGAGTCATTGGTGAAGGCTAGGAGTACTCCCACACTTCTTTGGTGCAAGGCAAGCCACAACTCTCATTTGCATAATTGCATTGCAATATCATGGTTTAAATAATTATTTTAATGTTAAATATGATTTATTTGTAAATAAGTTAATTCACGCAACACTTTGAAAATCTTGGGTAGGCTACTGTCATGTTAATGATGAGATTGTAGTCATTAGTAGATCTCAAGTTTGATGATGATATGACACAGTTGGATTAAGAGATTACCGTCTATGATTATTTTGTGATTCCGTCCAGTACCTCATGTATGGGATCAGTAGTGGTAGTTGATCATATTGCTCGTTGGATTTCTAGTTAGTTATTGTTGTAACTTGGATCACTGTAATACCAGAGTGTCAGTAATGACTATAGTTGCTTGGGGATAAATTCCTTCATCGTTGATCAAGTGCCTCTGAACCGAACTTTCCAGTGCAGCCACATCTACCGTAATGGGATGGCCTTGGCTTGGGCTAACCGCGTGCTCTTTTCTCGGTACCACCAAAGAGGGGAGGTTATGCGTGCGTGCTGCCCTGGTCAGGTAGACGACAATAACCTCGTGAGCCCGGTTTGGTTATTGAGCTCAGGTCCCCGTTTGGGACAGTTTAGTTGGCCATGACGGTGGCAGGTGTCAGGAGTGACACAGGGGCAACCCAGGGCATGACTCGGAAGGGGGATGATTGTCGGTGGTACGATAGAAGAGTTACGGGCTAGACAAGTTTCGTTGGACGAATGTCCATGGTGTGGGTAAATTGCGCAACCTCTGCAGAGTGTAAGAATCTATTCAAATAGCCGCGTCCACAGTATTGGACACAGTTCATACTAAGTCACACTGTCTGATCAACACCTATGATGGAATGACTTGATAATGATGGAAGAACCCGTCTCAGCATGGTAAGAGGACCGCTCGGCGGAAGGCCGCGGGTGATGTCTGTAGGCGATCGCAGGAATGATCGTCGGATGTTCTTGGGGGTAACTATGAGATGGTTACCAGAATTAATGGTTCACTCGAGTAGCCAGGAGCATTGTGGTCCCAGGGACTTTAGTAAGGGTGACCACTGAGGATAGTTTAGTAATGGCATGGTATTATTTTCTTCCACCCTTTTAGTAACATTTGAATCTGACATAATCATGGTTGCTATGATTGTTGTTGTGCCTTAATGCTTTTGTTTGTTGTGAGCTTGCGAGTACATTCAAAGTACTCACCTAGCGTGTCATGCCAGTTTGCAGGTGCCGACTTGATTGCATAGCCGAGGGTTCCGAGTTGCGAGTTAGGATGTGTCCCAGCCAGAGTCCCTGCGGACTGGAGCCCATCTTCGTCATCATGGTTCCGTTGTTATAGGTCATGCCGCTGCTAGCATAGAGCCACCTCAACCGGAGTAGCATCATTGTAACCTGTTGTAAACCCCTTTGTAACCCTTGTACTCCAACTATTATTATAAAGAGCTGATATGTTCTATGCCAAGCAGTGCTGTATTCCAGAAGACTTGATCTCTGGGCTGGAATACGAGGTGCTCCGGTGGCTCTGAGCCGGGGTGCCACAGGAGACGCTCGCTTTCATAAATGTTCTGCTTCCGGTCGCCAACATGTGGGACATCTAGCATCCGGGTCCACGTGCCATGCACCAAATAACAGTGCAGAACAGTAGGGGGGACGCACCCCGGTCGTGGCGTCGCACTAGTACTAATGAGCAATGAGGCATGAAATCACAAAGTCACACCTTTCCAACTATCATTTCACTCCTCGCTGAATCCCCTTCTCCATCATCTTCTTCAAGAAATCCACGTGTTGCTTCTGCCATTGTTCTGATTTTTCATGAGGGACGCGCATCGGCTTGGTACATCACTGACATGTGTGACCGCATGTTAGCAAACCGACAGGCCAAGCTCCTCCGCCCACTGCTTGGCAAAAGCACCTCCTTTTTACTAATCTGGATATCTACTTTTAGATCAATATAATCGAGATTTCTATATATCGAACCAAGACGCAAAACCAAGTGGTACGCTTCACAGTTCAAAATGAAATGACGGCACACTTCTGTAACACCCTGGATTTTTCCTTTTCCTTTTATTTGGATTTATTAAATATTTTAATTTGCATTTGGGTTTTTCAGTCAATTCTTTTGGACTTGCCAGTTGGAATTATTTTTGAATTTCTTCCAAGTGGGTTCTACCATCCATAAACCCTCCCTAGACCTCACCCCTCTCACCATAATGCCATTGGATATTTTTATTTAATGGCATTATATTCTTTTTCCTCCTGAAAATGCCTATTTTCTTAATAAGCTATGAAGCAACCCTTATTTTTATTGCTCCAAAAATTCCAAGAAAATTCCCAAATATTCTTTGGATCATGTCTCACCTCCCTATGCAAAAATATCCCATAGTCATTTGGAAGTTTTCATCTAAGGAAAATGTTTTTGCTTCTGGACAGAATGAGCACTTTGTGAAGCAAGTACATTTTTCCTTGATCTGTTGGAGCTGAAATTTTTACCACATGACTACCCTCCTAAGAGATGCTTAACCCCAGAATTTCAGACTTAAACTCCTAGCCGTTTGTCCCCAGCACTTGGCACAAGTTTCTGTCCAGAAACTTTGCAGCTAGCTCAAGTCATGTCCACTGCGCCAGATGGCAAGCCAAGCACAGTTCTAGGCACCGCGTTGAAGGGACTTCACGATTGACACGGTTTGGCAGCGCCGAAAGCACCGCGTGTGCCAGTGCACGCAGTGACCGCGTGAGAGCATGGTGCATTGCATGCGCTCGTCGCGCCCTGTGCATCGGGCCCCTCTGCCGCCGTCCATTCCCTCTCCACTCGCCACCGTAGCGTGTCCCAGCTCCCCAGCAGCATCCAGCGTGCCACCTAGCCTCATCCTGCTCCTCCCCGATGCCGGCAAGCAGCTCGCCGGAAGCGGCCGAACGCTACCAGGCGGAACAGTGGGCGCGCATGCTCCGTTTTCTCCACGTAGTGCGCCGCACTATGCTTGCACGCGTGCACCGCGTAGCTGTGCACCTCTACTACTCCCCCACATCGCGCCCTAGCTTATCTCCCTCTCTCTTCTTCTGCAGCTCGTCACCGGCGGAGTCCCGAGCACGGCCATCCTCCATCTATAAATAGAGGCATCCCCGAGTCATTCTAGCCATCCCTCTCACCTTCTCTGGCCACAAATCACTCCCCAATGAGCGCGGCAAGGCCGGGAGGGCCTCCTGCCGCCGTTCATCGCCGGAATCTGCCGTGGATCCCCCTTGAATGTGCACTCATTGCAGCCACCCCTTGTTGTTGTTTGTCATACTTGTTTTGTTTGCTGTGAGCTTGCGAGTACATTCAAAGTACTCACCTGGCTTATCATGCCAGATGCAGGAGAAGCCATGCATGGTGTGGATGTCGAGCAGTATGTGGCGCTCTAGGCCGTGTCCCAGCAGTGTCCCTATGGAGTGGAGTTCCGCTACCTCATCGTTCCGCTGCCGCGTAGTAGTACCTTTATCATCGACGCCCCGAGATGTCTACTAAATAATGTACATAAGTGCAGTCGCACCGTGTGTGCCGCTTGGCCTCGCTTATCATGTAATATGTGAACCTATGTATCCACTAAGAGATCAATAAAGCGGTTGTTTCCATACCAACTTATTGTGTATTGCGAGAAGACTTGATCTCTGGGTTGGCAATGCAAGGTAAACCGGTTGCTCTGAGCCGGGGTGCCACAACGCTTGGTATCAGAGCCGTGCTGATTGTAGGACGCCCTAGACAGTCGACGCGTTAGAAAACGGTAGTTTAGCCTCTGTAGCGATTTGAGGATTGACTCTGCAATTGGGTGTTGCATTGCATGCATATAGCTTACTGTTAATACTGATCAGCTAATATTGTGAGTGTAGATGGCACCAGTCTCTTATCCGTATCAGCCTGAGCCGGCACCTTCCACCTTTCCGCATCTGCTTAGCAACATGTGTACCAGGTGTATCGAGAGCAGCTTGTTGATGGTGTTTACGAGTATCACGCGGAGGTCTTCATGCACAACAGTACAGTGGTGGGCACTTACACTCGCTCCACCAAGGGCGGGACTGCTTCTACACCCGACCAGGCGGTCCAATTTCCAGCATTCGAGGCTCTCACTGACTTGCGCTATAACGAGATTCAGATGCAGACTCACCCAGGTTTCAACTTCTATCCGTCCCTATTTGAGTCAGGATAGATCCGTTTCCCCTATATTGATCCGGAGTGTGACCGGTCAGCCAGCCACCTGTCTCGTTACATAACGGCTGGATACTTTCTGATCATCAGCCTAGCCCAGGAGCTGAACCGCATTCGAGACGAGCTAGCTGCCGCTCGATCTGCCTTCGCTCCACCTTTACTTATCCATACATCAATTGTTCCTCCAGTTACCTTACATCCACCTGCACCAATGACTCCCACACCTTCTCAGAGTAACTCAGGTACTTCGGTAGTGACTCCCCATGAGTCCCCAGCCCAGTGGGCTATGCTTCTCGCTAAGCTAGCCGCTCCGATGCTGCGGAGCCACCCTGCTCCTGACCCTGAGGGAGAGTCGTCATGTCAGCGTCGTCGTGTTTCCTTTGCTCCGGAGGTGTCCGTTATCAGTTCTGATTCGGAGTCCGACACCGAGAAGACACCAGCAGGACCGTCAGAGTGCCAGTGCGATCACTGTTATCATGAGTAGATGAGGATGATGTGGTGTTTGGTTGTATGCATGTAGTAGTACTATCCATGATGGTGTCCTGTTATGTATGCTGGATGATGTATTGTATAATTATGTTGTTTCCTGTTATTCGCTTTGGCTTCTCTCGATTTCCTTTCCGGGTTTGTTGCTTCACCTTCCTATTTTTTTTTCCTTATGGATGTTGCTCATCTCGATGCTTCATATTGGGAAACATATATAGGATGACAAGGTGTGGCAGTAACTGTCATGGTGGCGACGACACTCCAGTTCGTCGGTCCGCCAGGCAAGCAGGACATTCTCCAGAACCATATCAGCCACCACCTCCTCCACCATAAGCACCCACAACAGAGCATATCATGCGGATATTTGAGGAAAAGAGGAACCAAGATCTGATGGAGTTCCTGAGAAGCATGCAGACTATGGTCGGGCAGAATAATCACAATGGTAATCACTCCAAGCTGTCAGACTTTCGGAGGACCAAACCGCCAAGTTTCAGTCAAGCAGTGGACCCAATGGAAGCTGATGACTGGTTGAGGACCATTGAGAAGAAGCTAGAAATTGCTCGCACTAAAGATGCTGATAAGGTACCCTTCGCCACTCATTATCTAGAAGGACCAGCTGCTATATGGTGGGACAATGCCAAAGCTATGTGGCCTGCTGAAGACGAGATTACTTGGGATAAATTCAAAGATAAATTCCGCAATTATCACATTCCCACCGGTATCTTGAAGGTCAAGCAGCGAGAATTCCTCACCCTTACACAAGGGAACTCGACTGTGAGTATTTAACCAAGTTCAATCACTTGGCCAGTTATTCCACACATGATGTGGCCACCGAAGAACGGAAGATATATCGGTTCCTCGGAGGACTCAACCTTACCCTCTGATGTGCACTCAGCATGCTGGATTTCCCCGACTTCCAAACTTTGGTGAACAATGCACTCATTGCCAAAAGGGAACACAAACTGGTTAATGATCATGAGACTGCCTATGAAGACCACAAACGCAAGTTTGAACCCAAGAAGGAAGGGCAAGTTTTTCAGAAGGTTCGTACTTGGCAGCAACCCTAGTTCGAGTTCAAGCCAACCTGGCAGCAGGGGAGCATCAAGAATGAAAGTCAGATTAAGAATGTGGTCGCCAAGCCAAACAAGGAAGACTGTCAGCGTAACAATGTGTGTTACTCATATGGACAAACTGGGTATTACGCTAGGCAGTGTCCCAAGAATGGAAAGTCGCCAACCAACCTGAAGCCTCAAGTAAATTATGTGGGGCAATTCCCCAACTGAAAGTATATTCAAGGGCAATTTCATCATATCTCCGCCGAAGAAGCCTCCGAAGTTCCCGATGTGGTCATTGGTATGTTTCCTATTAATGACATACCTGCAACAATTTTATTCAATTTCGGGGCTTCCCATTCTTTTATTTCACGGAGTTTTGCTGCCCATCATCGACTTTACTATACTCTTTCGGACAAAGTTATGGTTGTACAATCCCCCGGATCCAGGCTTAGGACAAATATTGTATGCCGAGGATTGAAAATATCAATCAATGGAGTTATCTTCCCCGCATCCCTAGTATCCATTGAATCTCCAACATTGGATATTATTTTGGGGATGGATTGGTTGACAAGACACCAGGTCTGCATCAACTGCGCAACAAGAAAAGTCACGCTAATAAATCCCTTAGGCTAGTCTGCTCGGTTCTTTGCCGGTCGAGCCATGCCAAAGAAAGGGATGGTTTATGCAGCAATTACTACAGATATGAATCTAGTCCCAGTGGTCTGTGAATTCCCAGATATGTTTCCAGATGAATTGCCAGGCATGCCACCCGATCGAGAACTTGAGTTTTCCATTGAGCTCGTGCCCGGGACAGCACCGATTTACAAGAAATATTATCGTATGCCTTCATCTGAACTAGTGGAGTTGAAGAAGCAATTGGATGAGATGCTCCAAAAAGGATATATTCGCCCCAGTTCATATCCTTGGGGTGCACCGGCAATATTTGTGGGCAAGAAGGATGGCAGTCTCCGGATGTGTGTTGACTACCGCGCTCTCAATGATGTCACCATCAAGAATAAATACCCGTTGCCCCGGATCGATGATTTGTTCGATCAACTCAGTGGAGCTCAAGTGTTCTCCAAGATTGATTTGCGCACCGGGTATCACCAACTGAAAATTTGAAAAGAAGATATCCCCAAGACAGCATTCACTACACGATATGGGCTGTATGAGTATACGGTCATGTCCTTTGGGCTGACCAACGCTCCTGCATTCTTCATGCACATGATGAACAAGGTGTTCATGGACTTCCTGGACAAGTTTGTAGTGGTGTTCATTGATGACATCCTCATATATTCCAAAAGTGAAGAAGAGCACAAGCAGCATCTCCGAGCAGTGTTGGAGCAATTACACGCTCATCAACTCTATGCCAAGTTCAGCAAATGTGAATTTTGGCTTAAGGAAGTGGGATTCCTTGGGCATACTCTTTCCGCTCAAGGAGTGGCCATGGATCAAAGCAAAGTCTGAGAAGTATTAAATTGGAAGACACTTGTTTCAGTGACAGAGATCAGGAGTTTCTTGAGTCTGGTAGGTTATTACCGTCGCTTCATTGAAGGCTTCTCAAAGATTGCCAAGCCAATGACTGAACTACTCAAGAAGAATCAGAAGTTCATATGGACGAAAGCATGTGAGAACAGTTTCAATGAGCTAAAGACCCGTTTGACCACCGCTCCAGTGTTGACTCTACCAGATATCTACTGGAGTTTCGACATCTATTGCGACGCATCCAGGCGTGGCATTGGGTGTGTGCTTATGCAAGATGGAAAGGTCGTGGCCTATGCATCAAGACAGCTCCGACCGCATGAGGAGAATTATCCTACACATGACCTAGAGATGGCAGCTGTGGTCCATGCCTTAAAAATTTGGAGGCATTACATCATTGGAAAACGATGCCAAATCTACACCGACCACAAGAGTCTCAAGTATATATTCACGCAACCGGACTTGAACCTCCGACAAAGAAGATGGCTTGAGTTGGTCAAAGACTATGACCTTGGTATCAACTACCACCCAGGAAAAGCAAATGTGGTCGCTGATGCTCTCAGTCGCAAACCGGCTACAGCAAACTCATTAATCGAGCGTCTGCACCCAGCACTTCAAGAAGAAATAGCTCAGCTCAATATGATCCTGTGTGATGCAACTTGCTCGATTACCTTGGAAGTAACCCCTACCCTGGAAGACGAAATCCGAAAGGCTCAATCTGGTGATTCAATGTTACTCAAGGTAATGGCCCAAGTACGAGAAGGGAAGACACCAGATTTCAACATTGATGATAAAGGTACACTCTGGTTTCGGAATCGAGTCTGTGTAACGGACCTCGGGGAATTAAAGCAGCAGATTCTGAAGGAAGCTCACGAGTCTGCATACTCCATTCACCCCGGAGGCACTAAAATGTATCAAGACTTGAAGCAGACATTCTGGTGGGAAGGTATGAAGAAAGATATCGCCTATTACGTCGCCGATTGCGATATATGCAATAAGGTGAAGGCTGAACATCAAAAACCCGCCGGTCTACTTCAACCCTTACCCGTTCCGCAATGGAAATGGGATGATATCTGCATGGACTTCATCGTGGGGTTACCGAAGACACCACGAGGAAATAACGCTATATGGGTTGTGGTCGACATGTTGACAAAGGTGGCTCACTTTATTCCAATAAGGACAACTTACCGTGCAGACCAACTCGCTCAACTTTACATATCTAGGATTGTCAGTCTGCATGGGATACCCAGGACTATCACTTCAGACCGAGGATCTTTATTTACCTCGGCGTTCTGGCTACGTCTACACCAAGCCCTGGGAACTGCTTTGAAGCATAGCACTGCTTATCACCCTCAGACTGATGGACATACAGAACGGGTAAATCAAATCTTGGAAGACATGCTTCGGGCATGCGCTCTTGCTCATGGACCCAAATGGGAGGATAGCCTACCATACATTGAGTTCTCCTACAACAACAGCTATCAAACTGGTCTCAAGATGTCACTCTTTGAGGCTCTATACGGACGTAAGTGTCGCACCCCACCGAACTGGTCTCAAATCGGAGACAGCCGAATCTTCGGGACTAATTTGATGATGGAAGCAGAAAAGCAAGTTAAAGAAATTTGAGACAAACTGCAAGTAGCAAAATCTCGTCAGAAGAGCTACTATGACTCAAAGCATAGGCAGATCAGTTTCGAACCAGGTGAATATGCATATCTCCGAGTTACCCCCATGAAAGGAGTCAAAAGGTTTCATACTCAGGGAAAGCTTGCACCAAGGTACATCAGTCCGTTTCCAGTTATGACCAGAGTGGGCAAAGTGGCTTATCAGTTAGAATTGCCTCCCGAGCTATCCGAGGTTCATGATGTGTTCCACGTGTCTCAGCTACGGAAATGCATCGCACCACCCGCAAAACAGACGGATATGACAGAACTAGAGCTTGCCAAAGATTTAACATATGAGGAGAAACCCTTGAGAATCTTGGGAGAGATGGACAGAGTCCCCCGCAGCAAAACTATAAAGTTTTACAAGGTCCAATGGGAGCACCACACTGAGGATGAGGCCACCTGGGAAAGAGAGGATTTCTTAAGGACTGCATACCCTTATTTGTTTCCTGAGCAACCGAATCTCGAGGACGAGATTCATCCTAAGGGGGGCAGGTTTGTAACACCCTGGATTTTTGCTTTTCCTTTTATTTGGATTTATTAAATATTTTAATTTTCATTTGGGTTTTTCAGTCAATTCTTTTGGACTTGCCACTTGGAATTATTTTTGATTTCTCTCAAGTGGGTTCTACCATCCATAAACCCTCCCTAGACCTCACCCCTCTCACCATAATGCCATTGGATATTTTTATTTAATGGCATTATATTCTTTCCTCCTGAAAATGCCTATTTTCTCAATAAGCTATGAAGCAACCCTCATTTTTATTGCTCCAAAAATTCCAAGAAAATTCCCAAATATTCTTTGGATCATGTCTCACCTCCCTATGCAAAAATATCCCATAGTCATATGGAAGTTTTCAGCTAAGGAAAATGTTTTTGCTTCTGGACAGAATGAGCACTTTGTGAAGCAAGTACATTTTTCCTTGATCTGTTGGAGCTGAAATTTTTACCACATGACTACCCTCCTAAGAGATGCTTAACCCCAGAATTTCAGACTTAAACTCCTAGCCGTTTGTCCCCAGCACTTGGCACAAGTTTCTATCCAGAAACTTTGCAGCTACCTCAAGTCATGTCCACTGCGCCAGATGGCAAGCCAAGCGCAGTTCTAGGCACCGCGTTGAAGGGACTTCACGATTGACACGGTTTGGCAGCGCTGAAAGCACCGCGTGTGCCAGTGCACGCGGTGACCGCGTGAGAGCACGGTGCATTGCATGCGCTCGCCGCGCCTTGTGCATCGGGCCCCTCTGCCGCCGTCCATTCCCTCTCCACTCGCCACCGGAACGTGTCCCAGCTCCCCAGCAGCCTCTAGCGCACCACCTAGCCTCGCCCTGCTCCTCCCCGACGCCAGCAAGCCACTCGCCAGAAGCGGCCGAACGCCACCAGGCGGAACAATGGGCGCGCATGCTCCGTTTTCTCCGCGTAGTGCGCCGCACTATGCTTGCACGCGTAGCTGTGCACCTCTACTACTCCCCCACGTCGCGCCCGAGCTTATCTCCCTCTCTCTTCTTCTGCAGCTCATCGCCGGTGGAGTCCTGAGCACGGCCATCCTCCATCTATAAATAGAGGCTTCTCCGAGTCTTTCTAGCCATCCCTCTCACCTTCTCTAGCCACAAATCACTCCCCAACGAGCGCGGCAAGGCCGGGAGGGCCTCCTGCCGCCGTTCATCGCCGGAATCTGCCGTGGATCCCCCTTGAACGTGCACTCATTGCAGCCACCCCCAGCTTCGCTCTCTGCTCCCCTCGAGATCGTGGTGATATGCTGAGCTCGACGGTGCCACTAGCTCGCCAGATCGTCGCCGCAATCGCCGAATCCGACAAGCTCCGCCGCCGCCGTCTATGGAGAAGAACCTCCCAACGCCATTCGTCCACCCCCGCCGTCACTTCGGGTACGTGCGTGATCGCCATGATGCACTGAGTCCATCCCGCCCATCACCGACGACCGTCGTGGTCTCGTCGCCGGAGAATCACCGGCGACCGAGCCGCCGAGCACTGTCCCCTCTCTCTCTCTCTTTTAATCCTGACAGTGGGACCCCACTGTCAGCCTCTCACTCTCTCCCCCGAAGCGGTATAAGTGGAGGCATACTCTGGAAATACGCCTTCGACGTGGCCTGTTCTAGAAATTCGGTTAAAATCATTTAAATGAATATTTTGACCAGCTTCTGACCCCAACTTTGACCAGCTCTAACTTTTATTCTATAAGTCCAATTGAGTTGATTATTTTTGCTACTGGTTTGTATTGAGCTAAAGTTTATGCATGCCAAATTTCAGAATTTTTCTTGCTGTTGAGAATTTCTGGTGAAATAAAATGCTTTATGTGACATTTTCTTTTTGCATTTAAAATATTTTCAGAAGCTCCTAATTGTGTTGGAGAAGACCAGGAGTATTGTGACACTCCTCTGAACCAAGGCAAGTCATAACATTTGTATGCAAGGACGGCATTGCAATGGCAATGGTTTATTTGAATTAAATTCATCATATATTCCACTATTAAAATAATGTGCTATATAAAACTTATTGCATTGTATTTGATCCATGCCATTTTGATGCTATGCAGTAGGGAAGATGTTTCTTGCTAGTGTGCAGTAGAGATCATGTCATATACGCTCATGGTAGCATGATGCATTCGTTACTCATGATCGTCACCCGTGCATCCATTCACACACTATGGCTCGAATCTTTTTATTTCAAGTTAACATTGATGATAATCCAACTTGAACAAACTGTTGATCGAGTCATGGTACCACCGAATCGAGCTCACCAGTGCAACCACACTTGCCTGGATGGGGAGGCCCTAATGCGGTCTATTGTCATGCCTCTCGCCGGTGCCTCCTACTAGGGAAGGTTGTGCACTGGCGCTACGCTGGCCCGGTAGGCAGTCATAACCTTGTGTGCCCGAGTTTTACGGTACCGAGGTCCCCGTTTGGGACGATGTTTATGTTTGGCCATGACGGTGGCAGCCAGAGAGGTGGCGGATGTCACGAGTTGACATCGGGGCCACCCATGACATAGCCCAAAGGGGAGTTTGTCGGAGTGGCCGGGAGAGTGTCATGCAATAGATTGGTTTTGTCAGAATATCGTTGGTCCACCCGAATGGGAGCACGAGGCCATGAGTTCCGTAGTGTGGGTACAGTGTACTAACCTCTATAGAGTGTATAATCTATCGATAGCCGCGTCCTCGGATATGGACACAGTTCGTAGTAGGTCACACCATGGGTCAACAGATATAATTAACTTGCACACTAAGATTCACACGATGGCATATGCAGAATTGGTGATCGAGTAACGATCACTATGAAAGGTATGGATGTGATCAAGTGAGGATCACGTTGGTAAGCATGAACGGTGGTTACGTGGTAACCCCGAAATGGTAAGTTGGTCCCAGGGACCACGGCAATATTTCACGCACACCTCATGTTGGGTAGTATCATGCTCATGCATTAAACTTGCTAAATGCGTTGTTGTTGTTTGTCGTACTTGTTTTGTTTGCTGTGAGCTTGCGAGTACATTCAAAGTACTCACCTGGCTTATCATGCCAGATGCAGGAGAAGCCGTGCATGGTGTGGATGTCGAGCAGTATGTCACGCTCTAGGCTGTGTCCCAGCAGTGTCCCTGTGGAGTGGAGTTCCGCTACCTCGTCGTTCCGCTGCCGCGTAGTAGTCCCTTTATCATCGAGGCCCCGAGATGTCTACTAAATAATGTACATAAGTGCAGCCACACCGTGTGTGCCGCTTGGCCTCGCTTATCATGTAATATGTGAACCTATGTATCCGCTAAGAGATCAATAAAGCGGTTGTTTCTGTACCAAGTTGTTGTGTATTGCCAGAAGACTTGATCTCTGGGCTGGCAATGCAAGGTAAACCGGTTGCTCTGAGCCGGGGTACCACAACATACAACACGGCTTTCGTGTCCGCGTCGCAAGTCCGCAGGGTCAATCCGCACATGAAATTTCGACACCAAAAATGTTGCACTCACGGGCCTTTACGGGGCTAATACGGCCATCTTCCAACTAATCAAACTAAACCCCCTCAGATTTTAGGGGATGGGCCCCTTCCCACCCCCTAAATCCAATCCTAATCCTCCACGTTTGCTACTCCGTAAAGTCAGTAAAAATCGTCCTCGTGAGTCTAGCATTGCTCATGGCGACACACTAACAGGACGCCTTTCGCCGACATGTGGGAAATCCACCATCCTGGTCCACATGCCATGCACCAAATTTCAGAGCAGTGGGGAGAGGCACCCCGGTCGTAGCACCACCGTACTAGTAAATGAGCAATGAGGCATCAAATCACAAAGCCCCACTTGCCCGCAGTAAACTGTACGGAGCAGGGGAGTACAAAAAATTGTGCACGTAGCTTTGACCCAAAGGCAGTGACGCGTGGGTCCCGCATTTTGATATACCTGTGGCCTCCTTTGTTTCACAGGGTAGGAATATTATAGGAGTATGAAAGTTGTAGGAAAAGAGATGACGTACGGCCTCCTTTGGTTTGTAGGAATTTCATAGTATAGGATTTTCAAAGGAAAAATTCCTATGGAGCTCTGTGGTTTGTAGGAATGGATTCCTAATCCTATGTAGGATAGGAACCAGCCCTTCACATTTTAAAGGAAAAAACCATTACCCTAGACTCAATGCAAAAATTCCTATCCTATGCATCAAATGACATTTCTTTCTCTATAGGAATTGAGATGCATGTCATCTCACTTCCTATGTTTTTCCTATTCCTATGATATTCCTATCCTATGAACCAGAGGAGGCCGACATGTATCTCAAATCCTTTGAGTAGGGATAGGAAAAGAGATGTCATTTGGTTCACATCATATGAATTTTTCCATTGAGTCTTAATGTTTATTTTCCTCTTAAATGTGGAGTATAGGAATCCATTCCTATGAACCAAATGGCTCTAAAGGAAAAATTCCTATAAAAATCCGATCATATAGAATTCCTATAATATTCCTCCACACCAAAGGAGGCTTGAAGTTGTAGGTGATACGGCGGTCTTCCTTTGCCGAGTGTCGGCTAACGGAGACTTGGCTAACAAACTTGGCGAAGTGTGGTACTCGGCAATAGAGCAGTGCCACGCATCGAGTCCTTACTCGATGGGACAATGCCGAGTTTAGAACTCAGCAAAATATTTGCCCGGTTCTTCTAATGAAGGAACACACTATATTTCATCTCTCTATAGATCCTGATCGTTCTTTCTCTCTCCTTAGTTAGAGGACTCAATCCTACAATGTCTTTCGCTCTCTCTCACAACAAACACGCACATACGGCCCCTCTTTATCGAAGACACACTCGTACATTCCACCCCCATCTCTATAGATATCTCTCGATGATGAATGAAATGATATATGATGGGTTTTCTATATGTGCATGTTGTTCGACGAAAACTCGGTAAAAGTTCGTGAGGTTTGAATTTTCAATAAAGCTATATGCACTATATTTTGGAACGGAGGGAGCATACGGCAGTTGTGAACGCTCACGTGGAAATTTTATGTGTTGGAGGAGTGGCTATTCTATCAAATGCCATGGCAAAACTGCCACCGTCAGATGCAGATCTGACGGTTCTTTGGGCATTCCCCAGGAAACGGCTTGTGGTGAACGTTTGCCAGATATGATTTACGGACACACGCATTGCATTGACACGTTAACCCTCCCTCTCACGCACGCACACACGCACCTCACGACTCTCCCGAGACTTCTCGCACACACCATCTATCTGTACTCTGTAGGTAGACGTGACACACATATATGTGCTCTTCACACCCTTCCCTAAGAACTTCTAAAAAATAAAAGGCGTCACACTTTTTTTGTAACTCAGATGTCACACACGTATACATCTTACTCTAGGTAGAGTATGTAGTACACAAAGAGAAGCGGTCCACGCATGCACCAGTTCTCTAACACCCACGCACGGGTACACGTACGAGCGCATTTGTTTACAAAGAGGCGTCCCAAGTGACAATTTGACTCGTGTAGTTTTCAACTTCATGGAGGGTCGGGGACCACACGTGTACATAGTGCGACCTGGACGCGGTGGCGAGTTATTGATTGAGTTTTTTTACTGGAACGTTAAATGAAAATAGTGGTTCGCGCGTATTCATTTTAAAAATAATTGCTACAAGAAAATCACTCCACTATATATATAAGCAGGAGCTTGAGCGCTTGCTTTACTAGGGTTGCTCTCATTCACTCTATCATCCTCTCCAGATCTAAACAAGACAGCGGCGGCCACACCCTCTCTCTGCTCACCGCTGGTGAAAGTTCTGGCCGGATCCCCTCCGCCGGCGAAGCGGAGAAGGTGCAGCGTTCATGCGGTCGTCGGCGGCGAGGGAGGAGACCCACAACTACCGGCGCGTCCCGATCGGCGGCCCGTTCCGTTCTATCCGACACAGCGCCGGCTCGGGAGGGCCTCCGGCCCCTTCTTCCTCCCTGCCATAATGTGGGCAGATCCGGCCTCCCACCGCCCTCCTAGCCACATCCGGACGACCCTCAGGTATAACTTTCTTCGAAACCGGCCTTGCTCTACTGCCCCAACTCACCACGTGGCTGCATGTGGATCTTTTTCTACTTCCTTCGGCTGTTCCAAAGCCACCTAAATTTTTACTATTATTAGAGGTAAACCTACTTCATGCAGTCGAATCTAGGACTTTGTTCAAAAGGGAAGAAAGGGGGGAAAGTTGTAGCATGAATCTAGGACTTGGTTCAAAGAGGAAAGAAAAGGGGGAAAGTAGTAGAGACTGGCTACCCAACTGGTCTCTTGGTTGAAAAGGGGAAGAAAGTGGGGTGGATAGCGAAGCATAGGGGGAAGTACTAGTAAGATACTGGCTAGACCGGTCTCTTGGTCGAAAAAGGGAAGAAAGTGAGGGGGTGCTGGGGGGGACAACGCAACTGAGAACGAGTAGGTCTAGATTTCCTATGCTCACATAGGAAAAGGTCGCCGAGGAGATTAAAATTGGACAAATGCAGATATGCTGCCTGAATGTTTGCCGCTCTCGGCAACCAGATCTGCTTCACCACTTTATGCCCCTGTTGTCCCTTTGACCTTATCGCTACCGTTTATCTAATATCAGAGGAAAAATGAAGCAATGCCACTATTAACCTAATGTCACTTCTAAGTAATGCTGCTGTCAGTCTAGTGCCATCGATAAATTGAAGCAATGACACCACCAATTTATGAAGTGCTTCTGTCTTGCTTTATTTCCCATGAATTCTGTTTTGCCAGTTACACTTAAATCTCACACCGCTAACATTGCTTTATCCCATTGGAACTGCACAAATTTGATTGCACCGTGCACGGAGCTACTGACCATGTGCTACTCTCATGACAGTAATATTAGTGTTGTTGTTCTGCATATTAATCTAGTGCCAGTGTTGATGTGATGTGATGCTACTTCTTACTTAATTGCACTTTTTCATACTATGAATGTAATGCCATTCATAACACAAGATATGATGTTGTTAATCATATGCCACTGCAAAAAGCTGCCACT
Organism: Elymus sibiricus; assembly: GCA_039707655.1. Lineage (NCBI taxonomy): Eukaryota > Viridiplantae > Streptophyta > Magnoliopsida > Poales > Poaceae > Elymus > Elymus sibiricus. The sequence continues at coordinate 125,878,559 of CM077666.1, read as the reverse complement.
TCTTAAATAACCATATTACATATTTGTGCAAACAGGGATCTCTATCTCCATATCGTTTCTATTTATGCAATCATATGCACACACACCTCAATTTTAGTAGAACTGCACAAAATCAGATGGCTGTTCCTACCTGTCGTCCTCTAGCCACCCGTATTCCAGGTATTCCTACATTTCCTAACTAGCTAGAATGACCAACGCAAGCTAAAAGAAGCTGATTCGTACGTGGACTTCCTGATTGTAGTGCAGGAACGAGCCTGTCATGTTTGGCGGAGAAATAAAGCAGTGCGTCCGCGCCGTGAACTACACTCACTCCCAATTTAAGGACGGCTCGAGGACGACCCTGCATGGCTGCACGGAGGTTTTGGGGTCAGGTGCGCGTAAAAGAGGCATTGCGGTCTGCTTATTTCTGCAAATAGCAGTGCTTAAATTTAGTGGAACTGCACAAGAAGTTCAGATGGTCAATCCACTTCAAGGTTCAGTTCAATATTCCAACTGAGAACACAATTATAATTTGTTATTCTGGAACGAGAGAACCTAACCCTGGATGGTGGCAACAAGAAAAACCAGAGTGAACCCCAGGAAATTAAAGCTTGCCTAGGGAGGCCCTTTGCTTAGAGAAGCCTGGCTTGATTTTTCCTGATTTGTAAACCTTCTCACAACTTTGTCTTTTGATGTCAACTTCTAAAAGAGATGTTATGTTCTATGAATCATTGAGATGTATAAAAAAGCTGAACTTATGCTTTTGAAGTATTTTATGCAGTCGAGTTTATTGTGAATGTTTAACATGAATGCTGGAGTAGCGTGTTAACATTTGGAATCTATATTGTGGCCTCAATTAACCGCATGAACCACTGTAACTAGATACGTAGTTGCTTATATAGCAGACAGCAGAGTATGAGTGTGAGCTGGTCAATCTAGTGTTGAAGCGATCTACGCCAATGCGCCGTGTTTGCACCAACTATGCTTACAAGTGGGGTAGCACCAACAGTGCATTACCTACACTATGTATACGTCGGCGCACCAAGAGTTGTCAAACAAGTATTTCATCAAACACACACTGTTCGTTTGATAAACAGTGGCAACTTATGTCTTACAATGCCATATTACATGAAAGAACTCGTGAGGATGCATCTGTTTCGGCAACACTTACGAGGGTTCTCACATGATTCACGGGCACACAAAAGTAGCAGCAGTTCCCATAGAGGGATTCAAACAGAGTACTACCCCAAGAGGGCTCGATAATATGCAAGGTTCGGGTAATTAAACACAATCCAAGCTACTTTGAAACACTAACTGGGCCAACTATTTCATGCCATCGATCTAATTGGGGATGGACACAAGACGGACCTTGCCATGAACAACCTCGAGGACGTCGAGCAGCAGCTCAATCCTGTCAACCTTCTTGAAGATAACCTTGTGGCCTTTCCACTCATAAACTTGTTTGGTGAGGCATGCCACGTCATCTTCATGGATAAGCTTGACAAGAACATTATGCCTCAAAAATGAAGGAGTAGCTGTGAACTTGTTGTGCTTCAGTACACCCTGGACAACACGCCTGACAACAGTGTGGCTGGAATACATTTCGTCTTCCGTATAAGTGCAAACGGCTTCCAGGATCGAACAACCTAAGTACTTTGTTTTCCCAGTGCGTATATTCAGGTCATCCACCTCATAGCGAGTGATATGTACAACCACACAATCCGTGTCTGCATCAGGGCTCTAATTGAAATAGAAACGAATTCTGAATTACTTTCCAACATAAAAAACACAAGTTATTTAAACCACCATGTAGAGTCAAAAGTATGCATGACAAGGAAGGTAGCATGGCATCAGAGCTAATAAATCTTGCATTATTTATCACCTAATACTTAGATGAAAAACCACAATCAAGATCGCCAAAGAAGAAAATCACCTTGGGCAGCTCAGCGGGGGGGGACACATCCTCGAAGGGGTCCATCTTGCCGGGGGAAAACTGCTCCTGCATGGCCACGGGGGCTGTAACCTCAAACGTGGCGTTGACCATCTCAGTAGTGGCCGTGAGCGCATCTGGGGTCGGCTTGGTGGTGGCCTTCGTCTTCTTGGATCTCTTTGTCACGTGGGGATCAGCCTGCCGTGTTTGCTCCAACATCGGCAGATCTTTGCCCGGTTCTCCATGATCCATAATGAAACTGACAAATAGAAGACAACCGAAAGGAAAACACAATCGCAATGACAATGACACAAAAAAAGGAGTGAGGATTAGTTACTGCTTTGTAAAAGATTTTTTTTTTGAAAGAAAATATACCAACATCACGGATGCGCTCACCTTCCCTTCGTTGGGAGAGAAGAACAATGGTGGAAGCGAGTGGTGCCTTTCTTGAAGAAGATGAGGGAGAAGCGGATTCAGCGAAGAGTGAAATGATGGTTGCTTCGTCCAACTAACTTACTGCAGGGAGGTGGCATTTTGTGATATGACGGCTCATTACTGCCGTGCTACAACCAGGGTGACTCTGCGCCTGCATACCGCCTTCTAATTTGGTGGATGCCATTTGGGCCCGCACGCTGCATGGCCCGCATGTCGGCGAACCAAAGCAGAACGGTAGTAGCGGGAGCCATTTCGACGACCGACGAGGAGCCAGAAGAGGTAGTGTCTCCACTGTACAATAGGAGTAATTGTTTTTTTTAGGATTGAGTAATTGTTTTTCTAGGGAGTGGTAGAGTGTCCCCACTGTATTACTAGTAGTAATTGTTTTTCTGGGCCCAAGACAAAATAGCCCCTCCACCCTAATTAATAAAATCAATTCAAAAGCCCTTATTTTACTTAAGAAGAGGCGCCCCCCACTGCACCGCCCCCAAAAAAACCCGGCTCCTCTTCTTCCTCCTCACTCCCACCTCACGTCCGCTCGCTCGACTCGTCTCCCCCTCCGGCTGTACCTCCAAATTCCTCACCTCAATCCTACAGAAAACCCCAGCTCCCCTTCTTCGTCACTGCCACAAAAAACCCCAGTTCCACTTCTTCCTCACTCGCACCACAACTAGGCTCGTCATTCGTTACTCTGCTCAAATCCGTGAGCTCGACGTGAAGCCCGCAAGGAAAATGGAGTCGACTGGCCACGGCGCCAAGAAGATGAGGCTCCCGCCAGCAGTGACGCCGGTTGTAGATCCCGCACCCGGCAGCGCGGGGATAAGTGGCGAGCCCCCCCCCCTGTATCTGAGGAATCCGAATAATCTCGGGCGGACCGCATCAGCGATCTCCTGGACGCCATTTTTGGGGAGATCATCTCGCTTCTCCCCACCAAGGATTGCTGCCGCACCCAAGTCCTCGCATCTCGGTGGCACCTTCTATGGTGTGCCACGCCTCTTAATCTCGACTGTCATGGCCTATCTCTCGTTGATGATTTTGACCTCCCCGGAGCCAACATCTCCTCCCACGGGGGCTCCGTTCACCGCCTCTGCATCCCGGCGTGCTACCCGCACGTGCCCCGCATGGTGAACGCCTGGCTGACATCCCCTGATTTCCGCAAACTCCAGATGCTTGAGTTCTATTATTCCTATGAAACTGACATACCACGAACCGAATGCCATATATTTGACCCGTCGCCACCGATGTCCATCTCGCGGTTTTCCTCCTCTCTCCACACTGCCACCTTTGCCCTGTGCAGACTACCAGACAATCTAGTACAAAAGCTTCGACTCCCACTTCTCAAAAAACTTTAACTTGTGCTGGTTCGTATGTCAGAGGCCTCACTGCACAGCATCATCCAATCCAGTTGCCCTGCCCTGGAGTGCTTAGTGCTTGTTTTGACAGTTAAAATCGGTTGTTTCCGAATAAAGTCTCCTAACCTTGTAAGAATTGGAATTTCTTTTGACGTAGGGGAGCTCATCATCGAAGATACCCCTTCACTTCAAAGGTTGATCCTTGATTCTTGCTATTCACCTTCGCAAATAATTGTCGTCTCTGCGTCTAAACTGGAGACCTTGGGTGTAATTCATGATCTCTGTGATCATTTCAAGATGGTGTTTGGCTCCACGGTCATCCAGGTACTGTATATTATCATCTGCACTTTTGTAGCTGCATTTTTCATCTGTGCGCATAAGTTTTATATCATCTTGGAGTACACTTTTTGTACTAATATTATGTTCTATATGCTCAATGAAGAGTTTGTCCATGGACAGCCTATCAGTGGTGTTGGATTCTGTCAAGATCTTATATATCAGTATGAATACTTTTGATCTGAACAAGATTATTGGCTTGTTGTGATGCTTTCCATGCCTGGAGAGTTGTATATAAAGGTGATGATTTCATGCACATTGGAAGCCCATATATAGTGTACTAGAATTAACCGTTCAGTTGTTGCTCTTTCCACATACTCTTTTTTAGACCTTAACTGTTTTCAATCTTCATGTCTATTTAGGCAGCAGGACAGGGTACAAAAGGTATAACCAATCGGTGGCATCATAAGCACCAGGATTTTCTCAGTTCTCATCACATTCGTTTGAAGACAATAACGCTGGAAGGATATGTAGCCACCCATTCAAACACTAGATTTGTCGCATTCTTCCTGCTGAATGCGAGGGTACTATTGTCCATCAGGCTTAAATATATTAAGAATGAAGTTTTGATGGATGGATATGTCGAAGAGCAAAAAAAGGACTTTCAGGTGGACAAAAGGGCTTCTGAACGAGCCAAGCTTCTTTTTACATCATCTTGTGGTCATATTCCATTATGTTTTACGACCTGGGATGCTCATTTTATGGATCTGACCGATCCATTTGATAGTGATAGCTGCCAAATACAGTGGTGGAGTTAGATGATGTTGCCCTTTTCAATCTGGGTTTAGTCTAAACCTGATGAACAATTACCCTCGTGCTTTTGTACAATTTGTAATTAAGCTAGAGTTTGATGTTGTTTCCCATTTCAACTCGGCTGTGGCTGTCATATTTTCTTTGAAAAAGGCTAATGGCTTGCCATTTCTTTAATTAAGAGAGAAATATTGTAAGAAATCCCAACAAAGGGAAATAACATCACTCTCGCCGGCTACTTGATCTCATTGTGCATTACAGAACCCAAGCGCTTAGCGCCCGCCAGCACCCACAAACTTATTTTGAGGTAGCACACCAAATGGCCTGTAATTCCTAAAGAAAGGCTGCATGGCCGAGATAGATTTGGATTCTGACATTTGGGACCCACAAGGAAAAAGCCTATCCAAGGTGGTGTCGACTTAGTCAACAAACGATTCTGCCTGCCAGCCGTTGGATTGACATCCAACATCTGTCATGTTTCTTCTATCTCTTGTCTTCTTCCTCTAGACGCCCAAACGAAACTATGCCATGGGTCCCGTTTGCTCCCGCCTCCCACGGGTGGTTGCGCCTCCGCCCACGCATTGCCGCCCCACCGTACCCTCAAACGTTGGCAGTACGCAAGCAAGTGCCTCCTTATAACAAGCCAAAAAAATGCTTCCTCCTAATGGTTTGACATCTGGGTCCCATGGCATTGTCAACGTAGTCAATAAAAGAGAGAATTACCCAACGAGCGGCTGACACCAGGGACCCAGCAGCTCGCGCAGACCAACTCGATCCTACACGAATAACCAGCGGATCACGCACGTACCTCATCTGGATGAATCGAGTGCACTCATTTGACCGTCGTGCCGATGTGCGACCCAGCACTGATGGGACGGGACGGGAGTACGGCACAGTCATAATTTCAGTTTTTCCAGTTTTCCACGGTAAGCTGGCGCGCTAAAAGCCATGTCTGCTTATGCATTGAATTCCGATGACCTTCGCGTTTCCCGCAACACGCGGGTTTACCTACCGTCCGCCTATAATTACTGGTTCCCGGCGTGCTCCAGTGGCACCTTCACCCAACGCACCCTATCCTCACAAGACCCCACCGGACACACGTCGCTCGCCACTTGCCCTCGCTCTCGCCATGTCCGTCATCTCCCCGTGCGGCATCAATAGGCGACGCCAGAGGCGCTCACCGCCGGAGTTAGTGTTCGGTTTTTCACGGGAAGGCAGACGGAGGGAGGAGGCATTCTGGTGGTCTTTAGATGGCAATGCGGAGTATGAGGATGCCTTGGAGCGCGACCGCATGGCGGAGCAGCAGCGTACCGCCGATTTGCGCCGCTAGCAGAGCATGGAGGAGGAGCAGCGCACCGCCGCTCTGCGTCGCGAGCAGAGCGCCCGCAACTGGGCCGACTACATGGAGGCCGGCGCCCGGCGAATAGCCCTCGAGGCTGTCGGGCACGCACGCGTGCACGACGCTGAATTTTACTTCCAGCTCGTCAAGTTGGTTTCCCGCTTAGAAGCCGAAGCTTCGGTGGACCACGCCGGCATGGAAAGGGCCAACGGGCGCGAGCAATGCTCCCTATCACACCTCTGCCAAGTTCAAGGTGAGGAGGAGGACGTCAGTGCCGGCGTTTAGCGTGTGCCGCAGATGGTGGCCGGCATCGTCTAGTTAGCTAAGAGTATGTTAGTTGTTCTAAACTTGAGTATTACTGGGAGTAGATAGTTAAGTTGGCTATGATGGTTGTCAACGTGGAAGTTCAGTACTCTATCTCTGAATCAGTCCTGTTACTTTGCTCTGAATGTTGAACTTTCCAATTGAACGTTTGGAATGGGTTGTTATATTTTTAAATGGGTTGTATTTGTCCACCACGGATTAAGAGGCTGACTTGTGGGCCTACTAGGTTGACGCGTACACAAAGCTTTGTCAACTTAGTAAACAAACGATTGTGGCTGCCTAAGCCATTAGATGTCAATCCAATGTCTATCGTGCTTTTTCAATCTCTTGTCTTCTTCCTCCAGGCTCCAGCCGCCCAAACCAAACCAACGCCGGCGGGATCGCCTGCTCCCGCCTTTCGCGGCTTGCTGCGTAGCCGCGCACACATTGCTGTCCCACCGTACCCTAACCGGTGCCAGGCCATCCCTCTACACCCCCACCCACCCACCCCCACCTCCAGTTATTTTCCGGCGACGGCATCCCCACCCCGCACCAACCCTCGTACTCCCCCTCCATTTCCGACCACACTGCCGCATCTTCCACGGCTCCTTTTCGTTCACGTATGAGGCCTCGCTGTCGTCTCCGCTTTGGTTCCCTCGGTGCAGCACCGCCTTCTGGTGTTGTCAACATGGTCAACAACCGAGAGGAATCAGGAGATAATTGTACGTGGAGAGGATGATAGTAGGGACCCACTAGGGTCATGGCAGTACGCAAGCAAGTGCCTCCTTATTACAAGCCAAAAAAATGCTTCCTCCTAATGGTTTCCCGACATCTTGGTCCCACCCCATTGTCAATGTAGTCAATAAACGAGAGAATTGCACAACGAGCGACTGTCAACAAACGACAGGAATCGGTGAGGACTGTACGTGGAGAGGATGACAGTAGGGATCCCCAGGTCCATAGTCGTACGCAAGCAAGTTCCTCCTTATTACATAAAAAAATGCTTCCTCCTAATGGTTTGCTGACATCCGGGACCTATGACATTTTCAATGTAGTCAATGAACGAAAGAATGGCACAAGGAGTGGCTGACACCTGGGACCCAGTAGCTCGAGCAGCTTTTTGTTGTTGTTGTGGAGACGGAGCAGGGTATCAACTGGGTTGTGCGGCGTTTGTGGCCCGTCTAGCCCAGGCTTTATTTACAACATGACGAGCCCAACTGTTTTTTTTGTCTATGAAAATGACTAGCGCACCTTTTTTCCACACAATACCCTACACTGGCCGATTTCCTTTTCCCCGCCCTGCTGGGCTGCAAATCTTTTAAGACGACGAGGGATACATTCGGCCTGGCCATAAAAATAGGCTGTAAATTTTGTGAGTAATATGAAATGGGATGTAAATATATAAAAAAACACATCAAATGGGCAATTAGTTTCAAATTGCGAATTTTATTTTATTTTTCATATTTCATATTTCATTGGATTTTAACATAATTTAAATATATTTTTAAATTTGTTTTTATTGGGATCAAAATTTCGGGATTAAAAATAGTTTGAAAATTTCAATGACCAGTCTTTTATTTTATGTTTACCACATCACCAGCCCAGTTTTCTTATCTGTCTTGAAACGGCTAGCCCAGTTCTATTTTCTTTTGCACAATACCCAACCGAGGCCTACTTGCTTTTCTCAGCCCCGCTGGGCTTCAAATCTTTCAAGACGAGGAGGGATGCATTCGGCTTGCCTACAAATGGCCTATTTCCCTAAAAAAAGAAAATGGCCTATAAGCAATAAGAAATGGGCTGTAAATTTTAAAAAACACAGCAACCGGTAATTAGTTTCAAATTTTGTTTCATCCGGATTTTGAAATTTTAAATTTCATTGGATTTTTCTGCGGTGAAAATATCATTGGATTATAATTAATATAATTTCATTTTTCAAATTAGTCTGAATTAGACTCGAAACATCAGGATTAAAAATAGTTCGGAGCCCACCAAAATATGCAAAAGTTCATTGAAATTTTTAACAGTGGCCAGAATATTGGTTGTAATGCTAACAAAAAGAATATGTGCTGCAAAAAAATCCTTAAGAAAGAGAAAATGGGTAGTAAATTATTAAAAATAATAGCAAATGTGCTGTATGATGTTTGCCACAAATTTGGAGGCTGACTTGGGCCTACTAAGTTGACGCGTACGCAGGGTTTTGTCAACTTAGTCAACAAACGATTCTAGCAGCAGTGACCATTGGATGTTAATCCAACGGCCGTGCTACTTCTTCAATCTCTGATCTTCTTGCTCCAGCCGCCCAAACCAGCGCCGGCTGGACCGCCTTCTCCCGCCTTCCATGGCCGGTTGTGCTGCCGCGCAGGCCTCAACGCCCCACCCTACTCCAATCGCTGGCCAGGCCATCCCTCTACTCACCCACATCTCCTGTTATTCTCCGGCGACGGCAGCCTCACACCGCAGCCGAACCAGTAAACCCTCATCCTCCCCTCCGCGTGGGCAACCACCGCCAAGTCTTCCTCATCTCCGGGTCGTTCCCTTACTAGGCCTCGCCGTTGTCCACCACCTTGGTGCTCTCGGCATGGCGTCGTCAACGCAGTCAACGAACGGCAGCCATCGGAAGAGGACTGTATGTGGAGAGGCTGACAGCTAGGACTCACGAGGTCCATGGTCGCACGCAAGGAAGTGCCTCCTTATTACGCGCAAGAAAAATGATTGCTCCCCCTGTTAGCTGGGACCCACCTGATTTGGAGACTGGCTTGTGGGCCTACCAAGTTGACGCGTACGCAGGGCTTTGTCAACTTAGTCAACAAACGATTCTAGCAGCACTTACCATTGGATGTTAATCCAATGGCCGTGCTGCTTCTTCAATCTCTGATCTTCTTGCTCCAGCCGCCCAAACCAGCGCCGACAGGACCGCCTGCTCCTGCCTCCCGTGGCCGGCTGTGCCGCCGCGCAGGTCTCACCGCCAAACCCTACTCCCACCGCTGGCCAGGCCATCCCTCTACTCACCCACACCTTCTATTATTCTCTGGCGATGGCAGCCTCACACCGCAGCCAAACCAGTAAACCCTCGTACTTTCCTCCGTGTGGGAACCACTGCCTTGTCTTCCCCGACTCCGGGTCGTTCCCTTCCTAGGCCTCTCCATCGTCCACCGCCTTGCTACACTCGGTACAGCGTCGTCAACGCGGTCAACGAACGACAACCATCGGAAGAGAACTGTACGTGGAGAGGCTAATAGCTGGGACCCACGAGGTCCATGGTCGCACGCAAGGAAGTGCCTCCTTATTACGTGAAAAAAAATGTTTCCTCCCCCTAACAGCTGGGACCCACCAGCTACATCTTCGCACGCAAGGAAGAGCCTCCTTATTACGTGCAAAAAAATGATTCCTCCCCCCTGATAGCTGGGACCCATTAGCGATATCTTCGCACGCAAGGAAGTGCCTCCTAATCCTTCCTGACAGCTGGGACCCACCCGGTCGAAGCGTACGTAGCGTTGTCTATCTGGTCGCGAATGTGTACGTACATACTGGTCGATCGGTCTCTCTGCAATGATGAACCGTGGGCGTGTAAGGAGCAGCACGTGTCATAGTAGAGCCCCCGACATAGCAGTTCAGGCAGCCTCGTCTAAATCGTGTACACGTACGTACAGCCACACAGCAAATAATACGGCAACGGACGTACATATATGGGGGGGTCTCAAACATGTACTCACGCATACGTATGGCCAGGGCTCGTGTACATGGAGAGAGGCAACGGACGCCAGCAACGGCCTCCTGTTCATCGGCAGCCAACCGGCTGGGTCGGAACGGAGGAAACAACGTCGTGTTCATCAGGAGCCAAGCAACTGGGTCGGAACGCGTCCTGTTCATCGGGAGCCAAACGGCTTGGACGGAACAGCCGAAACGGGGTCCTGTTCATCGACTCATGGTCTGGCGTACCGCAAAACGGAGGAAACGGCCTTCTGTTCGAACGCCTATGGTCGAAACGGAGTCCTGTTCATCGGCTGGGGGTCTGGCGTACTGCAAAACGGAGGAAATGGACTTCTCTTCGAGCGCCTACGGTCGAAACGGGGTCCTATTGATCGGGAGGGGTGTGGCGTACCGCAAAACGGAGGAAACGGACTTCTCATCGAGCGCCTATGATCGAAACGGGGTCCTGTTCATAGGGAGGGGTGTGGCGTACCACAAAACGGGACTCCACGGGCTACTGTTCATCCACGGTCGACCTCCCTCCAGCCTCCACTAGCTACAGTTCATCCACCGTCGACTTCCTCCAGCCTCCACCGGCTACTGTTCATCCAGCCTCCACGGGGTCCTGTTCATCCACCCCCAACCGGCTGGCCTCCACGGGGTCCTGTTCATCCAGCGCCAACCACCTTTACACGGCCAGGGTACTGTTCATCCACAGCGAACCCACCGGCTGGGGTGGGTCGTACGAGCGGGCGGCAGCAACGGGAACTGTTCATCCATAGCCAACCAACTAGCTAGGTCAACTCACCATGTCTCGCGCAAGGGGCTCGATCGATGCATGCGTCTCGACTCGTTCTAGCTATGTATCGCGCGCGTGGCAGCAACGGGCACTGTTCATCGAGAGGTAACCCAGCACCGGCTACGTCTCGCACATACAGGGGGCTCGACCGGCTTCAGTTAGCAGCGAAGGAATCGCTCGGGTTCAGTTAGCAGCGAAGGAATCGCTCGGGTTCTGTTAGCAGTGAATGGATCGATCGGTTTCACTACGTAGCTAGTGCGATCGCTCGGGTTCGGTAAGCTAACACCTCACTCGGGTTCAATTAGTGAACGCATGGCACACACGCGCGCGTACGAGAGAAATGCGCAAACCACACTGCATCGCTCGGCCCCGACCACACACCGTAACCGGGAACTCCCCGAAAATTTCCTCGCCCTCACTTCTACCACGATTTTTTACGTCATGGACGGCCCAAAGAATGTCATGCGTGTGCGTCTCCGGCCCGCCCAGGACGAAAAGCCCATTTTCTGTCATATTTTTTTGTCATAGAAGTAGGAGCCCACCACATCTATGATGATACGTGTTTTTGTCATAATTATTGTCATAGAAGTGTCACAACCATGACAGAAAAAGTTTTCGTTCGGGCCATAATGTCACGGATGTGTCTTTTTTGTAGTGTAGGGGTTGCCATATTCAGATAAGATAGTGCAAACGTCTAAAAATGCAATCTTTACAATTAAAACAACATCATGTTAAGAAGAACTTGCTATAGAATTGAAACATGCTATAGGAGAATAATCTTGCAACAATTCTTCACAACAACAACATAATTTTTGCATGACTTCAGATCAATATCTCATCTCAACAATATCAATTATATCACAACAACAACATGATTTCTCATAAACAGCATGACTTGGAATCAATAATATCTCATCTGTGATCTTTAACAGCAACACCATAATTTTGCAACAAACATAATGCAACACAGGGTACCTATGCAATAGCTCACAATTAGTTATATTTTTACAGAAACACTGAGAATGATGTTGTCATACAGATGAAATTGCTCTTAATGATGTCATGATCATCCAGCTTTTGAACGGCCAAAACTTTGTCCAGATTGTTTAATCTTGCTTCTCTGGTTGCCTAAGAACCTGATCATAAAACAAAAGCAAAATGAGAGTCTGGTTGGCCACCTCAATCCAAGCATGTTTAGTTTAGCATAAAATGAAAGGAACAGAGTCCAAACGTCTTCTTCCCATTTATAAAAGAAAATTGCCATTGAACTATCATTTGTGCCTTATACATGCTTCTAGACCCTACGTTGCCAGCATAGCTCCATGCACAAACAAGTCTGTACACCAGCACAAGCATGCCCACGGGCAGCAAAGGAGAAAAAGGACAAAGGTTTAGATAGATCATACAGTTTCCAGATATGTATGTTGACACAGTTCATGGTATCATGCAATTTCATGCTGTCCATCTACATGGATAGCATGTCTGCAGATGCTATTTCTGGACATTGAGATGGCAAGGTAACTTATTAGACCAAAATTTAGCCGCTCAAACACTCAATACAGAAGATACCAATATGCCAAAAACAGTCAACAACATTGGGTTTATTTTCTAATACCCTTTCAATCTACAGGGACTGCTCATCCTAATTGTGTAGTTTTATGCAGTCATGTCAACACTGAAGAAACAGGGATAGAAGATCAATGTTTCCAAGGGAGAAGATGTGCACACAATCAGTTTGCTTGCTTTAGAATTTCAATTTAAAAAATTGATAAACACCAAAAAAAATTGAGTTCATGGTTGCTACTACAGAACTCATAACAAGTCTGTCAAATTTCATACCAATAGTTTCTTCACATGTGAAATATGCAGCGATCATCCAGGATTATCTGAAACTCGGATCATCTTTGAAAAAAAAAGCCGTGCTGACATACGAAAAAGTTGAAGTGTGCTGCAGGATGGTGGAGCTTTGGAGTCCGATTATTTTCATGCGACTAAACCTTGGCCAACCTATGTTCTAGTACTCCAGTTCGCTCAACAAATTACCACATACAAATATACACAGATGCACCAATGTCTTCGTCATTCACAGCAATAGCATGTACACACCCCCCAAAAATAACCAGGTTTCAATTAGCCAACAAACCAGTAGAGCAAAAAGCAACTGGTTCTATAAGATAGCAGGCACATCACAGTGCACAACGTATTGATTCCCGATCAGTGTGATGATCCAGCAATGCACATAACAAACATAGAATCATATGCTCTTGCCAACAAGTGCACATCAAACATTGAAATGAGTCAATCCAGAGCAGACTATGGCAATCAAACTTTATTACTTAAAAAGGAATTCAAGATACAATATATTTAAAGCTATAGAACCACAATTATTATCTAGGGCAAAACATCATTTACCACATCCATCCATGGAGGAGGAGCACTCAATGGCCGAGATCCTAGACTAGACGCGTGGATTGGGGCGTGAGGGGGCGACCCAGAGAGGAACGGGAGAGGTCAGCGCAGAGGTACGTACCGGCGGCGGCGACGCGTTGAGGCGGCTGCCTCCAGTGGTGGCACGTCGAGAAGTCTCCAGGCGGGGCCGAGGAGGAGGCCGCGGCCGGCGGCGACACGTCGAGAGGCGGCGGCGCGAGAAGAAGGTTGCGGTCTTCTGTGTGGCTCCAGTTCCGCGAGGGCCTCCTCGTGCTTTCTGACCCGCGTGGATTGGGGCGAATTGAAGGGGGGATCGGGTGGATTGGGCCAACAAAACCTCGCGTACCAAATGGACCGAAGAGGATTGTAGCGGCTTCTGGGCCACGCATGGAAAATACACTCAAAACCCCTCCAAACCTCTTGTGCCAAATGAGGCCTAAGGATAAAAAGATGGGGTTTAATCATATTGCTTGAGTTTACTTTGTCTACATCATGTCATCTTGCTTAAGGCGTTACTCTGTTTCATACTTAATACCCTATATGCATGCTGGATACCGGTCGATGGGTGGAGTAATAGTAGTAGATGCAGGCAGGAGTCGGTCTACTTGTCTTGGACATGATGCCTATATACACGATCATTGCCATGAATCCGTCATAATTATTTGCTTTTCTATCAATTGCCCAACAGTAATTTGTTTACCCACTGTATGTTCTGCGCTCGAGAGAGAAGCCTCTAGTGAAAACTATGGCCCCCGGGTCTACTTTTATCATATATTAAAATCCAAAGATACCTTGCTGCAATTTAGTTACTTTTATTTTATTTAGTATTTTAGTTTATCTATCTATCACTATCAGAATTAATCCTTGCAATTAACCGCTAAGAGGATTGACAACCCTCTTATCTGCGTTGGGTGCAAGTGTTTGCTTTTGTGTGTGCAGGTGCTGCTAACGGGATTTTGCGTGGTTCTCCTACTGGATTGATAACCTTGGTTCTTAACTGAGGGAAATACGTATCTCTACTATACTGCATCATCCTCTCCTCTTCAGGGAAATACCAACGCAGTCTACAAGTAGCAGAGGCTCGGGGTCATCAATAAAGTGGTGATCAACCATGCACTATTGGTCTAAATAAACCTTAGGCAGCAAATAATCATTAGGACGGATAGCAACATTAAAACATTTCGCGAGGCGCGAAGGATAAATACCGCCATGAATTTTCACCCTAGTCCTGTTGGTGTGCAAGCGGCGTGTGCGATCGCCGTGAATAGCACGATGTAAGATGGCGAGGTCAGGGGCACTCAGCGTACCACCTTCCTCCCTGGCAGTCAAGCATTTCCCTATGAATAAAGCGAAGTAGTGCATAGTAGAAAAATGCAAGCTAGTAACTCGGGCTCTCGACACGCCCCTAGTTTCTCCCACAGTCAAGGTGAGAAGAAAATCCTCGAACTCTTCAGGCCGAGGTTCCCTCACATCCCCATCAGAAGGGATCAAACATATTTCACAAAACTTAGCTAGCGTCAACTCATGATGTTCAGCATATAAATCAAAACGCACCATGGGATATCGAGCCTAGGCAGAAAATAAAATTTTTGCACAAAGGAATTTGTAAGGATGTGGTGCTGGTCACACTCTTCTGCGAGGAAGTCGGTCAGCCCGGCATTCGCAACAAATTGTGCAAACTCTTGGCGGAACCCAGCTTCATTCATGAAGGCATTGTGCGGCCATTCGCACGGTCGGACCTCCGTCCTACGCGGAGTGTTGAGGTCACAAAACTTAGCTAGCGTCCGGCTCGAAGAACCTCTCCGAAGGAAGTTCATTTTCCTAAGAACAAATTTCTGAAAAAATTTGGGCCATAAAAAGATGTTAACAAAACTTCAAAAGATTGATAACAACTACTCATACAAGTGCCTAGAGGCTATATCAAGCATTCAAACTACTTAGAACTCAAAGAATTCAACATGTAAGCTCATTTTTAGTAGCACCAACAGCAGCAATTTATGAAAAATATAATCCACTAAAGTAAAAACTAATTGGAGCAATGGAGAAGTCACATACCAAGGAGCAATACCCCAAAACAGTTTCGGAAATGGAGCTCCGAGCAAAGAGATCGAACATCTCAGGTTTGGGAGCAAGAACACGAGAGAGAGTGCTACCACAATTTTTTTCTAGAGGTAGGAGATGAAGTGGGCTGAAGAGATAAGTGAGTGGGTCCCTGTGGGACCCACAAGGCATCTTGGCGCGCCCTGGGGGTGGCCGCGCCCTGTTGCTTTGTGAGCAACAGGTGCACCCCCCCCCCCTCGGGTTGTTTTTAGTGCGAAAAATTCTTATATATTCCAGAAAAAATCATGTTAAAATTTTATTACATTCTGAACACTTTTATTTTTGGGCCATTTTTTATTGCACGTATAATTCAGAAAACAAGATAATCATGGCATTTTACTTTATTAAACGATAAATAACAGAGAGCAAACTATGATCACAGAAAGTTGTGCTTACTAAATTCATTGACCACATGCCCCTCAAAAAGAATCCATTAATAAGGTTGATCAAGTCTTATTAACAAACTATTTCCGAGTAACATGAAACCGAAGAATTTTCGTATAACACTAAGTTACCTCAATGGGGATATACATCTCCCCAACAATAAGAATTTCATATTTCTTTTTGACAGTGGGAAGAGGAAATTTAAATCCTCCAATAGTGATTGTCGAAACCTTCTCAATACAATTGATACTATTCACTGAATTTTGCTTCTTCGGAAAATAAATTGTATGCTCATTACCATTAACATGAAAAGTGACCTTGCTTTTGTTGCAATCAATAACAGCCCCTGCAGTATTCAAAAAGGGTCTTCCAAGGATAACCGACATGTTGTCGTCCTCGGGCATATCAAGTATAACAAAGTCTGTTAAGATAGTAACATTTGCAACAACAACGGGCACATCCTCGCAAATTCCAATAGGTATAGCAGTTGATTTATCAGCCATTTGCAAAGATATTTCAGTAGGTGTGAGCTTATTCAAATCAAGTCTTTTATATAAAGAGAAAGGCATAACACTAACTCCAGCTCCTAAATCACATAAAGCAGTTTTGACATAACTTCTTTTAATGGAGCATGGTATAGTAGGTATTCCTGGATCTCCTAACTTTTTAGGCACTCCACCCTTAAAAGAATAATTTGCGAGCATGGTGGAAATTTCAGCTTCAGGTATCTTTCTTTTATTAGTGACAATAGCTTTCATGTATTTAGCATATGGAGGCATTTTCAAAATATTAGTCAAACGAGTGCGCAAAAAGACTGGTCTAAGCATTTCGACAAAGCGCTCAAAATCTTCCTCATCTTTATTCTTAGATGGTTTAGTAGGAAAAGGCATAGGTTTTTGAACCCATGGCTCTCTTTCCTTTCCATGTTTTCTAGCAATGAAGTCTCTTTTATCATATCACTACAGGAATCAGCTAATTTGCCGTCTGCCATAGCAGACGGCAAAGGACCAGGCAACCGACGGCAAACGTCTTTGCCGTCTGCCACGGACGGCAAACATTTCTGGCACTGAAAGTCACGGTAATGACTTTGTTTGTCGTCTGCCTAAAAACAGCTGACGGCAAAGAAGTTTGCCGTCCGCTTTCCTGGCCAAGCTGACGGCAAAGATCATGGACGGCAAAGAATAGCGGTTAGCCCCGTTAGGTGGCTAACGACAGACTTTGCCGTCAGCCCTGTGACGTCAGCAGACCCGTGGCTAACCGTCACTTCTGCTTAGTCTTTGCCGTCTGCCAGGCTGGTCTTTGCCGTCTGCTGGCAGACGGTAGAATGACCAAATGGTCAGACCTGATGCTCCCAGGTTGAACAGGTTGCTGCCATGTGGCCCCTTTGCTGTCCGCCTACCGACGGCAAAGGTCTTTGCCGTCGGCTGGCAGGCGGCAAAGTGCCTGTATTGTTACTGTTTTGTCTGTTTTTTGTTATATCCCTGCATTTTCAAAAGACATATATGATATATATAGTTTCAACCTCAAGCATAGCCCATGTATCCAACCGCTAGCAGTCCATCGAATGCAAGAGAACACATAGGGTATTAAAAGATCCAATACATACATAGTTTCACGGAGTTCATCCATATATACATACATAGTTTCACATTGTTCATCAATACAAATCAAAACAAAAACTAAACACTAGCAGTCCATCAATGCCTGCTTCCATGAAGTGATTCAAACCTGCAAAATGGGAGTAAGAAAGTTAGAAGAAGAAGAAGAAGAAGAAGAAGAAGAAGACTAGAAGAAGAAGACTAGAAGAAGAAGAAGAAGAAGAAGAAGACTAGAAGAAGAAGAAGAATAAGAAGAAGAAGAAGAAGAAAAATAAGAAGAAGAAGAAGAAGAAGAAGAAAGAAAGAAAGAAGAATAAGAATAAGAAAAAGGAGTAGAAGATGGAGAAAAAGAAAGAAGAGAAAAAGGAAGAATAAGAATATATGTTCTTCTTCTTCTTCTCTCCTTTTCTCATCTTTCTTCTTCTCTTCTATCTTTTTATCCTTTTCCTTCTCATTCTTCTTCTTTTATTCTTTCTTTTTATTCTTCTATTCTTTCTTTTTCTCCTCTTCCTTGTTTTTCTTCTTCTTATTACTTATTTGTGTCATTTTAGAGCTAACTTACGTAATTATGCCATTTTTGAGCTAACTAAGCTTATTATGTCAATTTGGAGGAAAATAAGGTAAGTATAGGTCATTTTTGTGCTAACCTAGGTAATTATGCCATTTTTTAGCTAACTTAGGTAAGTATAGGTCATTTTAGAGCTAACTTAGGTAATTATGTCATTTTGGAGGAAAATAAGCTAAGTATATGACATTTATGAGCTAACCAAGGTTATTATGCCATTTTTGAAATGAATAAGCTAATTATGTCATAAATGAACTAAATAAGCTAATTATCTCATTTTGGAGGATAATTAGCTAAGTATGTCTTTTTCGGGGAAAATAAGCTAAGTATGTGGCATAATAGGGCTAACAAGCATGTACGAAGCTAAGTATGCATTTGTTAAGCAAAAATGGGAGTAAGAAAGTTAGAAGAAGAAGAAGAAGAAGAAGAAGACTAGAAGAAGAAGAAGAAGAAGAAGAAGAAGGAGAAGAAGAAGAAGAAGAAGAAGAAGAAGAAGAAGAAAGAGAAGAAGAAGAAGAAGAAGAAGAATAAGAATAGGAAGGAATAGAAGATGGAGAAAAAGAAAGAAGAGAAAAAGGAAGAATAAGAATATATTTTCTTCTTCTTCTCTCTTTTTCTCATCTTTCTTCTCTTCTATCTTTTTATCCTTTTCCTTCTCATTCTTCTTATTTTATTCTTTCTTTTTCTTCTCTTTCTTCTTCTATTCTTTCTTTTTCTCCTCTTCCTTGTTTTTCTTCTTCTTATTCCTTATTTGTGTCATTTTAGAGCTAACTTAGGTAATTATGCCATTTTAGAGCTAACTAAGCTTATTATGTCATTTTGGAGGAAAATAAGGTAAGTATAGGTCATTATTGAGATAACTTAGGTAATTATGCCATTTTTGAGCTAACTAAGCTTATTATGTCAATTTGGAGGAAAATAAGGTAAGTATAGGTCATTTTTGTGCTAACTTAGGTAATTATGTCATTTTTGAGCTAACTTAGGTAAGTATAGGTCATTATTGAGCTAACTTAGCTTATTATGTCATTTTGGAGGAAAATAAGCTAAGTATATGACATTTATGAGCTAACCAAGGTTATTATTATGCCATTTTTGACCTAACTAAGCTAATTATGTCATAAATGAACTAAATAAGCTAATTATGTCATTTTGGAGGATAATTAGCTAAGTATGTCTTTTTGGGGAAAATAAGCTAATTATGACATGAATAATAATATGTATATAATTTAAGTTGGGATGCATACAAACTAATAGTCTGGATCGTCTATATATGCTTCGGGATCAATAGATGCATCATCATCATCACTATCACGCGTGTCGTCATGAATGACGTGCTCATCGGGTTCAGCGGCATCAACATGTGGAAGGCCTTTCTGTAATCGGTCAAGCATTGACAGGTCATCCGCAGCAGTAACCTCTTCTTGTTCCGTCTCTTCTTGTTCCGGCTCAGGGGTGAAGTTGGATTCACTGTCGCTGTCTACTTCCATGTTCTGGGGTGAAGTAGAGCGGTTCTTGAAACATTTTTTGGAAAGACGTGTTTCTTGGAAGAATTCTCCTTCATATGTGTCTGGGTTAATGTGAGGTTCATAATCCTCTTCATTGGGGGGAGGTGGTCTACCACGTGGCGGCACTTCATAAACGACATCCCAACCATTCAGATTTGCATTAGTTTGGCAGGCCCACGGTAGATAGAAAACTTGGTCGTCTGTTGAGCCGTAATATAGACATCGGGAACATCTAAATGGGTGCTTTGTTTGATTTCGACTAGCCCTATATGTTCATGAGTCCTTCTAGTCTCCTTCGGCTGGAACCAATAACATTTGAAGACTACAACGTTCGGTTGGTTTTCACCATAGAATAGAAGTTCATAAATTGCTTCAACTCTTCCATAATACTCGGTACCTCCTTCGCCGATAGCAGAGACACCACAATTTGTAGATTTTTGGTCGGCCATAGATAGCTCTTTGCCAAAGGTACGAAAGCGATACCCGTTGATGTCGTATTTCTCAAATGAACGGACCTTATAGTCAAAACCATTAGCGGCTTGTCTCAATTCGGCGTCCATAGACTCTGAATTAGCCTACAAAAGTTTAATACGAAAGGATTGTT
This sequence comes from Elymus sibiricus, assembly GCA_039707655.1. Classification (NCBI taxonomy): domain Eukaryota; kingdom Viridiplantae; phylum Streptophyta; class Magnoliopsida; order Poales; family Poaceae; genus Elymus; species Elymus sibiricus. Next base: position 125,858,463 of record CM077666.1, on the reverse strand, counting down.
GCATTAACCGCAAATTAGACCAAGAAATGAAATGGTCTATTAATGGTAATTACTGTTTGTTTGAACCAAGAGATGAAACCGGGATAGCCGCCTCCATGCTTTGCCAGAAGCTCATACTCTTCGATGGAATCCTTTTGGATCACCGCTCCATCCGAGAATTTGGCGACGTATTGACTGTATCAAATATCCGGGAATAAGAGCAGTTCAAAGGAATTAGAAGTTGCGAAAGAATGTACCGAGAACTTACTCGATGTACGGCCGCACTTCTGTTAGGTTGTTGAAGATATACAACGAAATGGTCCGCCATTCTTCGACATCCAACACTATTGCTTTCGAAGCACCGGCTGGTGCGATCTTCCCTTTGAATAGGCTGAGGTTGGATCCACCTTTTTTAGGGTCGCCAGCATTGTACCGAGGCTTCGGAGTATGCAAATGACGATTTTTGGCTTCGTAGTGTGCTGTCACGAAGTTTGCCGCCTCCTCAGTAATGAATGCCTCGGCCATCGATGCTTCAATTCTACGTTTATTTTTACATTTTGCTCGAAGCGTCTTCTGCATCCTCTTAGTTGCATAGCACCAACGATTTTGCATGGCCCCCCCAATCTTGCCTCGGTCGGGAGATGTAAAATCAAATGCTGCATTGGATTAAAGAAGCCCGGTGGAAAGATCTTCTCTAACTTGCAGAGCAACTCCAGCGCCAACTTTTCCATGTCATCTATCATGGCAGGCGATAGTTCTTTCGCACAAAGAACACGGAAGAAATAGCTCAGCTCTGCCAGTACTAGCCATTCATCCTCAGGAATAAAGCCACGCAACATCACCGGCATTACCCGCTCAAGCCATATGTGCCAATCATGACTCTTGAGACCAAATATTTTCAATTTTTCAAGACTCGCTCCCCTCTTTAGATTCGCTGCATACCCATCGGGGAACATCAACTGCATTTTCACCCACAAGATAATTTCCCTCATAGCTGGCCTTCCAAGATTGAACCAGGCCTTTGGCTTCGTCCGGTTCTGCTTTCCTTTCGGTTGTCGCATGTTTTGTAACGGCCTATCACATAGAGTTTGCAGATTGACTCTAGCCTTAGTATTATCCTTTGACTTCCCATCTATGCTGAACAATGTACCAAAAAGGGCCTCGCCGATATTCTTTTCAGTGTGCATCACGTCGATGTTGTGTGGAAGAAGGAGGTCTTTGAAGTAAGGCAGATCCCACAAGCATGTCTTGTGAGTCCAGGCGTGTTCCGAATTATACCCCTTGAAATACCCTGGACGCTCTGGATCAAGCTGGAGAGCATTTAACTGATCCAGGATCTATTGGCCAGTCAACGCAGGTGGTGCAGAGTTTTTGACAACTCTACCTTTGGTGAAGTTCTTCTTGTCTTTTCTGAACTTATGGCGAGGATCCAAGAACTGTCTATGCAAGTCGAAGCAAGAATACTTGCAACCCACCTGCAGCCAATGAAACTGAAGAGCTGCCTTGCAGTGGGGCACGGGAACTTTCCATGCATACACCAGCCAATGAATAGCGCATACACCGGCAAGTCATGCATCGAGTACATGTACCAGACACGCATTATGAAGCTTCGTTTGCTACCGGCGTCGTATGTCTTGAACCCATTATCCCAAGCTTCTTGCAATTCATCCTTAAGCGGTTGCATGTACACATTCATATTCTTCCCCGGATAGTTGGGCCCTGGAATTATCAACGTCGGGAAAATGTTCTTTCTTTGCATAATCTGTCCGGGGGGAGATTGAGTGGAATGACAAATACAAGCCAACAACTGTATTGGGTTGCCGTCATACCAAACGGATTGAACCCATCCGTGCCGATGCAGACTCGAGGATGCCTTGGATCTGCCGCTTTTTGCTCATGTAATGCATTGAAGTGCTTCCACGCAGAACCATCCGATGTGTGTACCATCATCTGATTCCCATCTGCATCTAGTTCGGTTCTTTTGCCCATTTTGTGCCATGCCATCTGTCTGGCCGTCTCTTCGACCATGAAAAGACGTTGAAGTCTTGGTACGATTGGCAGATACCGAAGAACATTAACGGGGATTTTGGTCTGCCTCTTCTCACCCATACCGTTGTCTACCACAACATACCTGGAAGAGTTGCAAATGGGACAATAGTTCAAGTATGCATACTCAAGCCTAAATAAGGCACATCCTTTCTCACAGGCATCTATCTTCTCATAGGGCATTTTAAGTGCACGGAGGATTTTGTCCGACTGGTACAGGTTTGCAGGCATTACATGGCCTTTGGGTAGAAAGCGTCCAAATAGTGTCATCATCGCATCATAGCATTCTCTGCCCAAGTTGAATTGAGCCTTCAGAGCCATTACTTGTGCGATGGCATCCACACAGTATAATCAGGCGTAAACCCCCACTTCTGCAGGTGTTTACCCATTTCATCCTCTTTCCTCTGAGAAAAGTTGTCGCACCTAACACAGGGGCACCAGGTTTTTCTCTGGCCATTTGCAAATGCGGCTTTCACAAACCCCTTGGTTTTTGTTAACCATTCATTGGTCGTGTCTTTCTGACTAGTGTGACCGGTGTACATCCACGCACGATCACTCATCTTGCCTACCTACTAAACACACAAGAAATATATATATAATTCAGCATATATATTCATCAGTTAATCAAGTTTGTCAATTTTATTACGTCCATGCAACCTACACGCTAATAGGTAAAGATAGGTCCTAATCCCACCCGAGTATGTGTAGATTGGGTTCGTTTTCCCATACTCTGCTCCGGATCCGACGCAAAATTTCGGCAGCACCTCCCCGCTGTTCTCCTGATACACGTCTCGGCAATAAACAGAGAGGATGTGTACCCGGAGAACAATAGGGAGGCACTGACGAAATTCTGCATCGGATCCGGAGCAGAGCATGGGAAAACGAACCCAATCTACACATACTCGGGCTGTCCATGGATAACGTTGGACAATTCGAAAGAATCACGGTTATAAATATGCAAATGCATGCATATTTATAATTGTAACTCTTTCGAACGGGAGACGCATACTGGTCACGCATACTGATGATTGAAGACACCTATAGCTAGCAAGTTTCATCGGCACGAAGACCGGAACAGAGCAAATTAAGGGGGGAGGAGGAGATGTCATTTGTGCTCACCCACGAACGCAGGGGAGCTCGTCGAACGTACGGGGAGGTCGTCGAACACCAGACCCTCGTAGCGACGAAACAACTGCACATTTAAATCCACCCGATCAACACGAATATTCAATCCCGATAAAATATATATATATATATATAACTACTTTTCTATTTTATTCTTCTTCTCCTCTATTCCTTCTTCTTCTCCTCTTTTTCTTCTTCTTCTCCTCTTCTTCTGTTTTTCCTCTTCTTCTCCTCTTCTCCTCTTTTTCTTCTTCTTCCTCTTCTTCTACTCTTCTTCTTCTTCTCCTCTTCTCCTCTTTTTCTTCTTCTTCTTCTTTTCTTCTCCTCTTCTTCTTCTTCTTCTTCTTCTTCCTTCTTTTCCTTTTTCCTCTTCTTCTCCTCTTCTTCTTCTCCTCTTCTCCTCTTTTTCTTCTTCTTCTTCTTCTTCTTCTTCTTCTTCTTCTTCTTCTTCTTCTTCTTCTTCTTCTTCTTCTTCTTCTTCTTTTCTTCTCCTCCTCCTCTTCTTCTTCTTCTTCTTCCTTCTTTTCCTTTTTCCTCTTCTTCTACTTATTCTTCTTTTCTTCTTCTTTTTTTTCATCTTTTTTCTTCTTCTTCTAATTATGACTAATTAACCTAATTTTTTTCTAAACTAATAACTAGTTCTAACTAGTTCTAACTAATTAACCTAATTATAACTAGTTCTTTCTAGCAGCAATTAAATGGAAAAAAAACAGAGAAAAAACAATGCTCACCGGAGGGGGGCGGCCGAGCGGCGGGGCAGCGGGGCGCCGGGGCGGCGGGGGCGCCGGGGCGGCGAGGATCCGGGGCCGCCGGGGCGGCGGGGCGGTGGGGCGGCGGGGCAGCGGCAGCGGCCGGGCGCCGGGTGGTGGGCGGCAGGGCGGCGGCGGGTGGTGAGGGCGGCGGGGTCGTGGTGGTCGTCGGGGAGAGAGAGGCAGAGAGAGAGAGAGGGGGGAGGGGTGGGGGCGGCCGTTAGTTAAGTGAAATATTTGTCGTCCGCCGATCTTTGCCGTCTGCTTAAAGACACTTTGCCATCTGGTAGCAGACGGCAAAATGTATTCCATTTGACCTAACTAACTGCACGGTCCAGTGGGGCCCAGCTGAGCTCTTTGCCGTCTGCCTTTTGGCTCGTTGTCGTCTGCTAACAGACGGCAAAAAGTGTACTGACGGCAAAAAAATTCTTTGCCATGAGTCCTTTCTTTGATGTCTGCTTTGTGGAAGCTGACGACAAAGAAGGTCTTTGCCGTCCGCTAGCAGACGGCAAAAGAATGGACTGATGGCAAATTCTTTGATTCCAGTAGTGTATCTTTTATTCTTAGGAGGTGGGTTATCAAGATCATCAGCAGGTTCCATTTCTACATCATTATCTGGTTGAGCATCAACATGAACATCATCATTATCATTATCACTAGGTGGATGTTCATTACCAGATTGTGTCTCAGCATCAGAAATAGAAACATCATTATGATTTTTCTCAGGAGGTTTTTCTATCTCTGGTTCACTAGAAGCATGCAAAGTCCTATCATTTTTCTTTTTCTTTTTCTTCTTAGATGGACTAGGTGCATCAATATTATTTCTTTGAGAATCTTGCTCAATTCTTTTAGGATGACCTTTAGGATACAAGGGCTCCCGAGTCATTCTTCCTCCTCTAGTCATTACCCTAACAGCATGATCATTCATTTTATTATCCATCTCATTAAGCAAATCATTTTGTGACTTAGCTATTTGTTCTAACTGAGTCTGGACCATAGAAGCATGTTTACTCAAACCCTTAACATCATTAGCAATTCTAAACATCAAATCACTCAAGCAATCAATCATGATGGCATTTGGTTTTAATTGATTGCTAACATACATATTGCAATTCTCTTGCTTAACAATGTAGTTATCAAATTCATCCAAACATTGACTAGCGGATTTATTATAGGGAATATCACTTTCATTGAATCTACGAAGAGAATTTACCTCTACTACCTGTGTCGGGATATCAAGTCCATGTATTTCTTCAATAGGTGGTAGATTCTTAACATCTTCGGATTTAATACCTTTTTCCTTCATAGATTTCTTAGCTTCTTGCATATCTTCAGGACTGAGGAATAGAATACCTCTTTTCTTCGGAGTTGTCTTAGGTGGTGGTTCAAGAAGTGTCCACTCATTATCATTCTTTAATATATTATTCAATAGTTCTTCAGCCTGTCCAACAGTTCGTTCCCTGAAAACACAAGCAGCACAACTATCTAGGTAGTCCCTAGAAGCATCGGTTAGTCCATTATAAAAGATATCAAGTATTTCATTTTTCTTAAGAGGATGATCAGGCAAAGCATTAAGTAATTGGAGAAGCCTCCCCCAAGCTTGAGAGAGATTCTCTTCTTTAACTTGCACAAAGTTAAATATTTCCAGTAAAGCAGCTTGTTTCTTATGAGCAGGAAAATATTTTTCGGAGAAGTAATATATCATATCCTGGGGACTATGCACACAACCAGGAGCAAGAGTATTAAACCATTTCTTAGCATCACCCTTTAATGAGAAAGGAAACAACTTAAGAATGTTGTAGTAGCGAATTTTTTCCTCATGAGCAAATAGGGTGGCTATATCATTCAACTTAGTAAGATGTGCCACAACAGTTTCAGTTTCATAACCATGAAAAGGATCAGATTCAACCAAAGTAATTAACTCAGGATCGACAGAGAATTCATAATCCTTATCAGTAACAAATATAGGATAGGTAGCAAACTTAGGATCATATTTCATTCTCTCCATCATAGACTTTTCTTTCAGCTTAGCCAGTAATTTTCTAATATCATCTCTATCATTACAAGCAAGAATTGCCCTAGCTGTCTCTCCATCAAAAACATAACCATCAAGTATCTTAGGCATTTCAAATCTAGTAGGAGTACTAGGCATAATAGGTGAATCATAATTTTCAAGAGTTTTAACATTTTCAATTTCTTTAGCTTTAGCAATTTGTTCATCAAGAAATTCACCTAATGGCACAATATCATCAAGCTTAGTACTAACATCATCAATAGTTTCATTTATAGCAGAAGTAGTATCATCAATTACTTGTGACATATTAGAATGAATAGCAGGTGGTGGTGTCGGAAGCCTACTCAAAACAGAAGGTGAATCAAGTGCAAAGTGTGATGGCAGTTCCTTACCTCCCCTCGTCTTAGAGGGAACGATCTTGGTCTTAGCGTCTTTCAGATTCTTCATAGTGATCAACAGATATAAATCCCAAGTGACTCAACAAATAGAGCTACACTCCCCGGCAACGGTGCCAGAAAAAGGTCTTGATAACCCACAAGTATAGGGGATCGCAACAGTTTTCGAGGGTAGTATTTCACCCAAATTTATTGATTCGACACAAGAGGAGCCAAAGAATATTTGTGAGTATTAGCAGTTGAGTTGTCAATTCAACCACACCTGGAGAACTAAATATCTGCAGCAAGTGTTTAGTAGCACAATAGGAACAATAGTAATAGAAACAGAAATAGTAACAGTAACAGTTTTGTAGTGATTGTAACAGTAGCAGCAACGAAAATAACTTAGCAAAGATCAATATGCAAAAAGCGTAGGCATTGGATCAGTGATGGATAATTATGTTGGATGACATTCACCATGTAACAGTCACAACCTAGAGCGATGCACAATAGCTCCAATTCATCAATGTAATGTAGGCATGTATTTCGTATATAGTCATATGTGCTTATAATAAGAACTTGCATGACATCTTTTGTCCTACCCTCCCGTGGCAGCGGGGTCCATAAGGAAATTTAAGGGATATTAAGGCCTCCTTTTAATAGAGAACCGGGACAAAGCATTAGCACTTAGTGAATACATGAACTCCTCAAACTAAGGTAATCACCAGAAAGAATCCCAATTATTGTCACCTTGGGGTATGCGGATCATAACACGTAATAGGTGCATACAACTTGCAAGATAGGATCAAGAACACAAATATATTCATGAAAACATAAACGGTTCAGATCTGAAATCATGGCACTCGGGCCCGAGTGACAAGCATTAAGCATAGCAAAGTCATAGCAACATCAATCTCAGAACATAGTGGATACTAGGGATCAAGCCCTAACAAAATTGACTCGATTACATGATAAATCTCATCCAATACATCACCGTCCAGCAAGCCTACGAAGAAATTACTCACACCCGGTGGTGAGCATCATGAAATTGGTGATGGAGGATGGTTGATGATGACGACGGCGTCGAATCCCCCTCTCTGGAGCCCCGATCGGACTCCAGATCAGCCCTCCCGACGAAGAACAGGAGGTGGTGGCTCCGTATCGTAAAATGCGATGAAACTTCTTCTCTTATTTTTTTCTCGGGGAAAGAGAATTTATAGCGTTGGAATTAGGTCAGGAGGACCTCTGTGGGCCCCACAAGGCATCAGGGCGCGCCCTAGGGGGGGTCGCGCCCTGTTGCCTTGTGAGCAACAGGGACCCCATTTGCAGTTGATTCTTGCGCCAATATTTTTTATATATTCCATAAAAAAATCTCCAAAAAGTTTTGTCCAATTCTGAGAACTTTGATTTCTGCACAAAACCAACACCATGGTAGTTCTGCAGAAAACAGCGTCAGTCCGGGTTAGTTTCATTCGAATCATGCAAATTAGAGTCCAAAACAAGAGCAAAAGTGTTTGGAAAAGTAGATACGACGGAGACGTATCACCCACTTAGTAGTAGCGCTGGTGTGGTGGGCCGGCGCTGCTGCTAAAGCCGACCTGCTATTTACCCCGCGCTGTTGTTACTTGTCTACCTATAGGGTTTTCCCTAGTAGTGGGTAATCATAAGTAGGTTGTTTGTTCAAGAAAGAACAACACCTTAGCTCCGGTCCACCCACATAACAACTTATCAAAGCAATCAACGCGGATAAATGAATCATGATGAAAGTAACTAGATGAATTCTCATGTGTCCTCGAGAACGTTTTAATCACTATAAGAAGTACTTCCGGCTTATCCTTTGCAATAAAAAGGATTGGACCACCTTGTTGCACCTTGTTACTTTGGTTACTTGTTACGAGTTACGAATTATCTTGCTATCAAACTATCTATCACAATTGTTTTACAACAGTTGCAGAGAATACCTTGCTGAAAACCGCTTCTTAATTCCTTTGTGCTCCTCGTTGGGTTCGACACTCACTACAAAAAAACACTTCCGTGATGATACGCGTTTGTCACAGTAGGTCACGTTTTCTATCATGCATATACATTCGTGACGATTTTATGACAAAATCAAGATAGTCATACCTGTGCTGTCGTAGAAGTGTTCAATGATAATAATACATTTATCGTCACGGAAGTGTTCACTTCCGTGATGATAAATGGCACGTCATGGAGGTGATAACCGACACGTGGCAGCCACCATAACGGGTCGCCGTTAAGCTATCGGGTGCGTGTTTTAGATCCGATACTTGTTAATAGCACCGACTAATGACGGTTTTCCACGTGTCAATTTCTCGTTCGCCAATGAAAACACGCGTCAGCTCTGGGTTGCGACAAATATCATCCATCCACTGGACGACACATGCCAATGAAATGTCGACACGTGGAATGGCCCAACAGTGGCCTATTTAGTTTAAAGCTATTTTTTAAATAATACACTTTTTTTAATAAATTAGATAAATATTACGCTGTTTTGATAATTTGCAAAAATAATACGGCATCGGCCGCATCGAAGCCGACTGGCTTCCGTCGGGTTTGTGCCACTCGGCCTGGTGGGCATGCAGTCGGTCGGGTCCAGGCCGACAGGGCCCAGTCGGCCGAGGCGAAGCCGATAGGTGGCTGCGGAGCCAACGCCCCCCCCCCCCTTCTTCCTCCTCCATTCTTCTTCTTTCCTTCTTTCCTTCTCTCCCCACCCGAAAACACTCTAATTTATACACGAAACTTAGCCGATTTATTGCCCATTTTCCACCGTAGTTGCATTCTAGAGGGTTGGGGGAGGCAAGGGAAACCTCGATCTCGTGATGGGATAGCTCGTGGTGGTGGTGGTGAGCATTTTGGTGGTGGTGGAGGTGGTGGTGGTGGTGGAGATGGTGGTGGTGGAGGAGGTGGTGGAGGTGGTGGTGGTGCTGGAGGTGGTGGAGGCTCCGGTGATTGAAGGCCGCCGTTCGTCGTTGCTTCGCACGCTTCAAGGGTAAGATTCAACTGACATTTTCTCTGTCATAGTTGTTCTGGTAGTATTCGGTAATATGTTTAGATGCGAAATATTACGGTGTGCGATTATTTAGTTGCTCCGGTAATATTCCGTAATATATTTAGATGTCAAATATTTAGGTGTGCGAATATTTTTAGTTGCTCCGGTAATATTTCATAATATATTTAGATGTCAAATATTTAGGTGTGTGAATATTTTTAGTTGCTCCGGTAATATTCCGTAATATATTTAGATGTCAAATATTTAGGTGTGTGAATATTTTTAGTTGCTCCGGTAATATTCCGTAATATATTTAGATGTCAAATATTTTTAGTTGCTCCGGTAATATTCCGTAATATATTTAGATGTCAAATATTTAGGTGTGTGAATATTTTTAGTTGCTCCGGTAATATTTCGTAATATATTTAGATGTCAAATATTTAGGTGTGCGGATATTTTTAGTTTGTCATGCTCCTTAATAGTTGTCCATGTTGAATAATTTTTTAGGTCAGCAGGGATGTCTGATGTGGTGAAGTTCGTTTTTTACTACGGACCTGGTAATGTCCAAACAAATGAGATGGGAGCTGATCTGAGTGAATTTCAGTACATAGAGGTGTCACTGGATGCCCCTCAAACATGGTCTGTTAGTCAGTTGACAGAATGGTTGGCAGGATGCTTAGGGCTTAATACTGAAACATACACCGTCAGTGTTCATGCATTGTGGACCCGGTCAAGTTCAACCGTTTACTTTTATTTGAGGCCAATACGCGATCTTCAGGATGACATTACCAACTTTGGACATTCACTGTCGTCTGGACCTCTTCTGATACCTAGGCCTCAGCTCCAGCCCTGGGTGACGCGCACGGAGCAGAAGATACGAGCTGTCTACACGGCTATCACGTGCACCCGCACTTCAGACGTTGTTCACCAGCAGTAGCAGCCGCGTCCGTCCACGCACCGACATCAGCCGCATCCACGTCTAGCACAGCAGCCAACGACCAGGCCACCCCCTCCTGACCAGACTGACAGTTCGGCGTGGCAGCACCCACAACAGCAGGGTCCCACGTCGAGCTTCGTGTTTCAGCCACACCCACAACTGCAGGGTCCCACATCGAGATTCATGTTGCAGCCACATCCAGCTGGTATGTCTCTTCATATTTATTATTTTCAATATCAATTGAGACTACATATTTCTTCAGTACTTATGTTCCTTCCTGCAGGAGCCTACGGATATCAGGAGGCGTCTATGTCCGGATCCGCATGGGTGAGTTATCAGGAAGGTGGGGAGAACATACAAGATTACATGTCGCAGCACAACAACTGGATGGAAATGTATTCAACTCCTCCACCAGGACCCACACAGGATACACAATATGACCAGGACGGGTCCGAGATTCCTCCTCGTAACATTAGAGTACCCCACAGGTATGGCTGGACTACGCCTAACACACCGCCCGATCGCCATGGCAGACGTCGTCAGTGATGCTTCTCTCTATCAGTAGAGACATGACTATCTACTTATGTATGAGACATATGTCTATTCTATGTATGAGACAAATGACTACCTACTTATGTATGAGACATATGCCTATTCTATTTTAGTGCTCGGTTAGTTTAGCGGGGATAATTTTGATACTACAAACTACTTATCCAACATCGTGCAACAACTACAACATCATATTTAGATACAACATAATGCACCTACAATAAGACAGTACAAACAAATAATACAAGTACATCTAAATTAAACGGTAGGACTGAAAATACATCTTAAAAACTACATGAAGGCATCATCGTCATCCTCCGTCGATGCAGACCTCTTGCCCTTCGACGATGTGGTAGTCTTGGCCTTGGTGCTCGGCATGAAGATATAGTCTTCGTCGTCGTTGTCGGCGCTTCATAAAAAAGTATGTTCTGCTGCATACTTTATATATGATTCACTCTTATGCTTTGGCTTCTTCCATCTTCCATGCAACCTGAGAAGTTCCTTCCGTATCTCCTCAAAGGTCCTTGAAGGCCACCCGCACCTAGTTAATGCGTGACCCAGCATATTCAGTAGGGTGCCACTACTGATGAGTTCGTCCCATGGAACTATTCTATTGTCTCTCTTGAAATCGCCGGCTAAACGCAGAAGACATTGGGACATACTAGGGTGAAAACTACGATCAAAAGGATAATCGGACATCTTGACGAGACTACGAGACTACCCCGGAGACAATCAAGCAATTGGTTCATACTTTTTAACGCGCTTCAGCATTTTCAACTCTCACGCAATACATGAGCGCAAGCAATGGATATAGCACTAGGTAGAATAGAATGCGGTGGTAGGTATCAAATAATGGAAAGGAGAAGAAGAAAGTCTCGCATCAACTCGGCGGATCAACGGGCTATGGAGATGCCCATCAATCGATATCAATGCAAGGAGTAGGGATTGCCATGCAACGGATGCACTAAGAGCTATAAGTGTATGAAAGCTCAAACTGAAAACTAAGTGGGTGTGCATCCAACTTGCTTGCTCATGAAGACCTCGGGCATTTGAGGAAGCCCATAATCAGAATATACAAGCCAAGTTCTATAATGAAAAATTCCCACTAGTATATGAAAGTGACAACATAGGAGACTCTCTATATGAAAAACATGGTGCTACTTTGAAGCACAAGTGTGGAAAAGGATAGTAACATTGCCCCTTCTCTCTTTTTCTTCGCATTCATTTATTTTTATTTTATTTTTTCCTTTTTTCTCTTTTTTCTCTTTTTTCTCCTTTTTTATTTTTTTTAATTTTATTTTTTGTCCGGAGCCTCATCCCGACTTGTGGGGGAATCATAGCCTCCATCATCCTTTCCTCCCTGGGACAATGCTCTAATAATGATGATCATCACACTTTTATTTACTTACAACTCGATACTAGAACAAATATGACTCTATATGAATGCCTCTGGCAGTGTACCAGGATGTGCAATGATCTAGCGTAACATGTATGAAAATGATGAACCGTGGCTGAGCCACAAATACTATGTCAGCTATATGATCATGCAAAGCAATATGACAATGAGGATGTGTGTCATATAAACGGAACGGTGGAAGTTGCATGGTACGGTGGCTATTTTGGGGAAGGTAAAAGGGGTTTATGTGTGAAAGAGTGTATCATATCACGGGGTTTGGATGCACCGGCAAAGTTTGCGCCAACTCTCGAGGTGAGAAAGGGTAAGGCACGGTACCGAAGAGGCTAGCAAATTATGGAAAGATAGGAGTGCGTATAGTCCATGGACTCACATTAGTCATAAAGAACTCACATACTTATTGCAAAAGTCTACTTAGCCCTCGAAGCAAAGCACTCACCGCATGCCCCTAGGAGGAGGGTTGGTAGGAGTTAACCATCGTGCGACCCCGATTATAACATCACTCAAGGATTTCATTTCAGACCTATAGATGCTCCAACTTCCTCGCCATGCCACAACTAATATTTAGGTGAATATGTCATAACAAACTTTAATACCGATATTTCTACTAACCAATGATCATGAACCTATATCCTTTCATATTACGACATTAATAAAATTAACCATGCACTTCATACTTAGTGATCTACATGAAGGTTTTTATTATATCCCCCTTGGATACCTTATCATATCAGGACCATTCTTTTAACATGTGCAAATTGCCATTACTATATATTAGACTGTCAAAAATATATAAGTGAAGCATGAGAGTGCAACTATTTCTCTAAAATATAACCACTGCCGTGCTCTAAAAGATATAAGTGAAGCACTAGAGCAACTGCGTAGCTCAAAAGATATAAGTGAAGCACATAGAGTATTCTAACAAATCACGAATAATGTGTGTCCCTCTCAAAAAGGTGTGTTCAGCAAAGATGATTGTGGCAAACTAAAAATCAAACAAAAAAATAAAACTATAGCACAAGACGCTCCAAGCAAAACACATATCATGTGATGAATAAAAATATAGCTCCAAGTGAGTTATCGATAGATTGTAGACGAAAGAGGGGATGCCATCCGGGGCATCCCCAAGCTTAGACGCTTGAGTCTTCCTTGAATATTACCTTGGGGTGACTTGGGCATCCCCAAGCTTAGTCTCTTGCCGCTCCTTATTCCTTTATCCATCGTAGTCTCACCTAAAACTTGAAAACTTCAGCACACAAAACTCAACAGAAACCTCGTGATATCCGTTAGTAGAACAAATAAATCTTAAACTCTAAGTACTGTTGTAAATTGATTCATATTTAATATTGGCATAATTCTACTGTACTCCAACTTCCCCATGGCTTATACCCCCTGATACAATCCATAGATTCATCAAAATAAGCAAACTATGCAACAAAAACAGAATCTGTCTAAAACAGAACAGTCTGTAAAGATCTGAATTAAAGTCATACTTCTGTGACTCCAAACATTCTGAAAAATTAGGACAACGTGGGCAATTCATATTCCAATACTGTGTCAAAAAATCAGAATCTATTGACGCTCCAGCAAAAAATAAAAATTGCAGAACTGCACGCAAAAGTTTCTGTTTTCAAACAGCATCAATAATAGTATCATCCAAATCATCCCAAAGGCATTACTTGGCACAAACACTAATTAAAAGATTAAAACACAATCATAACAGAGGCTACAATTGTGCGTGCACACAAAAACAGAACGTAAAACAAAAATTAAGATACATATTGGGTTGCCTCCCGACAAGCGCTATCGTTTTATGCCCCTAGCTAGGCATAATGCATTGTTTCAAGTATTGTCATCCTTCAAATTTATTTCCTTGATTATGCAACTATGCTTCTTAGGAGAATTGACATTCTTAACAATTATACTCCTAGGTATAAAGTCAAGGAATTTATTTCTAGTGATAGGTTCATTTATTATATCAATAAAGTTGGGGTGCACACTAATCATTTTAATGTCCTCGTTCCCCTTACTAGATGTGGCACCATATTTTTAGGTAAATACATAAACTTGCAATTTTTATCAAGAGGGGTTTTATCAATAGTTTTAACGGAGGAAAAGCGAAACCCAAATTGCTAATAATTTCCTCTAGCTTATCAATTCTAGCGTGACCTTGTTCTATCCTTGCATTGATTATTGGTTCCTTTCCTTCAACATCTTTAATGTAATTCCTACCTTAGAACCAAATTGAGTAATATGATTTTGGACCTTTTTATCTAGATTCTCAAGGTGTTCAATAGTGGACATTTTATTTTCAATAGCTTCTAACCTTTGCATAACATGTTCCAAAGTCAATGATGTTTCATTAATAGTGATAGGTGGTGATCCCACTAAATTTACCATAGCATTGAAAGCATCCATAGAGGAACACATCAAGAAATTCCCTTCGGTAATAGTATCAAGCACAAATCTATACCAAGTAGTAATACCCGCATAAAAGTTGCGGAGAAGAACAGTAGTGGATTGCTTACGAGTTGATCGATTTTGAGCATCGCAAATCCTACACCAAGCATCTTTTAAATTCTCTCCTCCTCTTTGTTTAAAATTAAGCACTTCATTTTCAGGGGTACAAGTAACAAGCGAAGAACTAGCCATAGTGGTGAAGCAAACTAACGAGCAAGCAAATAAAATATTTTTGTGTTTTTTGTAAAATTGTTTTAGAAGTGGGGAAGATAAAAACGAGAGGCAAATGCAAATAAAAAGGCAAATAAAAATAAATGCAAGTAAGGGATAGTTTGTGCGAAGGTACTTGATAAGTTTTGATGATGTCTCCCCGGTAAAGGCGCCAGAAATTCTTCCTGCTACTTGTGAGCTGCGTTGGGATTTCCTCGAAGAGGAGAGGATGATGCAGTATAGTAGAGATAAGTATTTCCCTCGGTTAAGAACCAAGGTTATCAATCCAGTAGGAGAACAAAGCAAAACCTCTCTAGCAGCACCTGCACACACAAACGCCAATACTTGCACCCAACGCAAACAAGGGGGTTGTCAATCCCCTTGGCGATTAATTGCAAGGATTAAATCTCGTAGTGATAGATAAATTGATAAAGTAAATTGCAAAATAAAATAAAAGTAAATAAATTGCAGCAAAGTATTTTTAGGATTTTTTTTATATAATAATGATAAATGACCCGGGAGCCATAGTTTTCACTAGAGGCTTCTCTCTCGAGCGCATAACATACGGTGGGTAGACAAATTACTGTTGGGCAATTGATAGAAAAGCGTATAGTTATGACGATATTCAAGGCAATGATCATGTATATAGGCATCACGTCCAAGACAAGTAGACCGACTCCTGCCTGCATCTACTACTATTACTCCACTCATCGACCGCTATCCAGCATGCATCTAGAGTATTAAGTATAAAATAGAGTAACGCCTTAAGCAAGATGACATGATGTAGACAAAGAAAACTCAAGCAATATGAATAAACCCCATCGTTTTGTCCTTAATGGCAACAATACAAATACGTGTCCTGTCCCTTTCTATCACTGGGATATAGAACACCGCAAGATTGAACCCATCACAAAGCACCTCTCCCACTGCAAGATAAATCAATCTAGTTGGCCAAACCAAACGGATAGATCAGAGAGAAATATAAAGATATAACAATCATGCATAAAAGAGTTCAGAGAAGACTCAAATATTTCTCATGAATAATCTGATCATAAACCCACAATTTATCGGATCCCAACAAACACACCGCAAAAGAAGATTACATCGGATAGAACTCCAAGAACATCGAGGAGAACATGGTATTGACCATCAAAGAGTGAGAAGAAACCATCTAGCTACTAACTATGGACCCATAGGTCTGTGGTAAACTACTCACACGTTATAAGAGGGGCAGCAAGGTTGGTGTAGAAGCCCTCCGTGATCGATTCCCCCTCCGGCAGAGTGCCGGAAAAGGCCTCCGGATGGGATCGTGAAAGAACAGAAGCTTGCGGCGGCGGTAGGGTTTTCTCATCTGGCTCTCTATTGGTTTTCCAATATTTGAGAATTTATAAAAATAGAATTAGGTCAAAAGGAGCCACGAGGGGCCCACAAGGCATCAGGGTGCCCCCCTGGGGCCGCGACCTGTTGCCTTGTGGCCTCCTCGTGAGGCTTCTGGCCTCCTCCCGAAGCTTCCAGGGTCTCTTTTGTCCAAAAAAATCGTCAAAAAGTTTCGTGGCATTTGGACTTCGTTTGGTACTGATTTCCTAAAAAACTAAAAACAGGCAAAAAACAGCACCTGGCTCTGGGCACTAGGTTAATAGGTTAGTCCCAAAAAATAATATATAATTGCATATAAAATATCCAAGATTGATACTATAATTGCATGGAACAATCAAAAATTATAGATACGTTGGACACGTATCACGGCGCGAGATATACGCGGGAACTCAGAAGCGGGAAACTATGGTGGGAGATATACGCGGGAAACAGTGCTGCCGCCTGGTCCAGTAGCGGCAGGTGCCAAGCGGGAACCCAGGGGGTCTTTTTTGTCATTCTGTTCCAGAGGTGGTCCTTTTTCTCAATTAGATTAGCCAGCTGGTATGTTTGCACAAAAAATCATAATTATAGTGCAAAATATGGTTGCATGCACCTATCGCGTGTGCCAAAGCCGGTAGCAGCTAATTGGTTACAGCGAAACCAATTAGTGCTAATTGGACACACTAAAACTGACTGGAGCAATAGCCTGATGCCGAAAGGCCTATCGGCTTGGCCGAAGCCGACAGGAACCTAATCGGCTTAGGCAAAGCCGATAGGATTCCAATCGGCTTAGGCACGACCGACAGAAGCCAATCGGCTTTAGTGATGCCGATGCTGTATTATTTTTGGAAAAATTCAAAACGGTGTAATATTTCTCTAATTTAATAAAAAAATGAATTATTTAAAAAAATTAGCTAGTTTATAAAAGGGCCGGCCCCATTAACAGCCTGCCATGTCCTTGGGCCGAATGACTGCCCATATGCAGATCTGCCCGTTAATAGTCCACTATGTTTTTGGGCTCAATTAAAACCCGGTGTCTTACAAAATGTTGCATGTCTTGGAAAGGAATACCAGGCGGGTGCGAACGAGAGATAAAGAGGAAAGAAATGAGAGCTTGCATGGTTTCAGTCTGGAGGGACTGCAAACATTCAGCATACAACTTATAAAATAATCTTTGACTGCTCCAACTTATAAAAACTAGACGACTGATTCTGCACAAACTCATTCTATAATTTTGTGAAAATTTTCTTTGAAAAGAACTGGCGCAAAAATGTGCCAGCTCCAATGCACACAAGAAAAATATATGGCCACGTGTCTCAAGTCACGTAGGCAGGACAATAATGGATATATAGGATACATCGTGTTCGTGTCAACAAATAAGTACATCCTGCACAAAATCATTTGGAGACTCCGCACCTGACGTCCCGGCCGGTGACCTCATGCGCGCCGCCGTCGGCGTTATGCTTGGCGGGGTCCGGGAATGTGAGCAAGCAACTGTACTAGTAGTAGTAGACTTCCTTGATGGGCCAGAACTTGTAGGTCAGCGTGGTCTTAACCACAACCTCCACGGTGAACAGCCCGGCCTTTTTCTCCCTGGAGAACTCATCCGCCAAGTCGACGCCGATGTTTTTTTCTTTTGAAAGATCCAGCAAATTGCTGGCTTCAATTAGATTTAGCAGAAAACAGCGGAAGAAACAACATGGAGAGGATCCGAAGATCAAAGAGAAAAAGAAAAACGGCAATCCTATTGGTTGCCGAGCAACACTACATTTACACGGCGGAACGCCATCCACCAACAGCAAGACAACGCAGATCCGACTCAGGCGGAGAACTACAGAGAACAAGGCAAAGTTGGCGTCACGGAAGATCACCGAACGGACAACCTATCGCTCGTCACCGTACACCACCGGTGCCCCGCACCGCAGCTTCGACTTCACATCAATAAGCAGCCGAGGAATCTCACGGACACGCCGGAGAAGAGCCGACTACCACGACCAATGCACGCCTCTGACAATGCTCACCACTGTCATCGTTGCCACATAAGCCAAAACCGCCCTCATTTCCGGACGGGCACGACCAAGCAGCACGAACGCCCTCCCCCACCTATCACCGGTCCCTCTGGCCGGTAAGGAGCTCCTGGAACGATGCCCCAAGAGGTGCGACGCACATCGCCATCATCGTCCAATCCAAAGGGATCAAGGGTTTCCCACGAGCATCCTTGCGTAGTGGAGCGAGCAGGAACGCCTCAGCGACGCCTTCAAGAAGGAAACGGCGCCCGCAGGCGTCGCCGTCGCCTGCCCCGGCCCAAAAACCGGCAGCAAAGTCTTCACCCGGCGCTGCACCTCCAACCACCGAACCCGAGCCAGACCACCACCGCAGACACACGGCCGGCGGCCGCCGGCCCCACGCGCCCAACGTCCGCCGCAACCACCTCCAGATCCGGACGCCGGGGCCCAGGTCTCCATCGTTGCCACCGGTCCTCGCCAGATAACCGCCGGCCCCACGCGCCCGACTGCCGTCACAGCCTCCTCGCAGAACAGGACGCCGGGGCCCGATCTGCCTCGCACCACCCACTGGAGCCCATCGAGCCGACGGCCGCCGGCGCATAGAGCAGTCTACAGCCCGCGCGCCGCCTAGAAGCTCGCTCCCGCCTGACCCATCTCCTCTGTCGCAGCACCGCCCTAGAGCCCGCCCGGCGGCGGCCCTCTTCAGATCCAGCAGGGGCTCGCCCTGGTGCGGCGCGCCCGCGCCCCCGCGCTGCTACCGCATACCCCGGGCCATAGCATGACGCGTCGCCGGCAGCGCCGCCTCGCCGCCCGCGCCGCTCAGCAGCAGAGCACCAGAACAGAGGAGCTCCACCGTCGCGCCCAACTGCCAGATCCGCGCCGCGCGCTCCTGCGCCCCGCGCGCCCATGCCGACGCGCGCCCGCACCTCAATGCGCTGCCTCGCCGGCCAGCCCCGCCACCGCCGAGCCGCCGGCCCGCGCCAGCCATCTCCGGACGGAAGGAGGAAAAATGGCCCCGCCGCCGCCGAGCCGCACGGGCTTTGCCCCGCGACCGCTGCCGGCGGCGGCGAGGGGAGGAAGGAATGGCGGGTGGGTTGCTGGCCGCGGCGGCGGCTAGGGTTTGCTCCCGAGCCGCCCGCGGGAGCGATGCGGGAGCAACTTTGGTTGGAACCTAGTCGACGCCAATGTTGCTCGCCCGGCCTTGCAGCACCGGGTGAACGGTCCGGTGCTGCCGCGTCTTGAGAGTGAATCTGCCCGGGAACTCGCCGTCGCCGTCGGAGGAGGAGGAGCCGCCCAGCTTGGTGCCGTTGTAGTGGATGGCTGTGGTGAGGTGGTCGAAACGGACGCTGTAGACCCGGTGGTCGCTCAAGAAGGTGACATCAAGAGCAAGGCCGTAGTTGAGCACTTTGTCGTGGAGGTCGAAGGCAGACAGGACGGCCGAGCTGACGGCGGGGCGGATCCTGTAGGGGCGGAAGAAGACGAGCCAGAGGAGGAAGACACTGATGAGGGAGATGAGCAAGTTGGTGGCGGTCTTGCAGGCAAACAGGGCCACCTTGGTGCCAC
The DNA here is from genome assembly GCA_039707655.1 of Elymus sibiricus. Taxonomy (NCBI): domain Eukaryota; kingdom Viridiplantae; phylum Streptophyta; class Magnoliopsida; order Poales; family Poaceae; genus Elymus; species Elymus sibiricus. Next base: position 125,838,671 of record CM077666.1, on the reverse strand, counting down.
AGCTCCTCTGGTCGCGCCGCCACACGCTTGCCAATTGCCCGGCCGCCGCCTTGACCAGACGACGGCACTCCGCCGGCACCGGAATCAGGCCCAAGCAGCACGACATCAGCCGCGAGCAGCAGGAAATAAGGAAGCACATCGATGCACAGTGACCAAGCTTGGCTGGCGCACGCAGTAACGTACGGTTCGGTTGATCGGTGTGAGTGCTCAGATAACAGGAGTTATGGTAGGCAAGGAATCTGATACTTCGGAGACATGTTTAGGGCTGGGCGACATGCAAATTACTAATTAATTATCGCAAGGGATCTGATACTTGAGACATGTTTAGGGCTGGGCGACATGCAAATTACTACTAAACGCTCTTATATTTCTTTACAGAAAAAGTACTAATTAAGTAGTATCGCGTACTAGCTGTTATTACACTTTCATTCATGACACGGACAAGGAAGAACTAGATGCGCTAGTGCTACTTTAATTCTTACAAAAATATTGGTGTTGTTATACTGTGTATTAAATTCTGAAGTTGCATGTATAGCCATAGTTATGGACTCCATCTGTTTTAAAATGTAAGACGTTTTTTGACATCGTGCGTGGGTATGCTCACACCTGATTAGTTAATTACCATGTTTAAAAGCAGATTGGAGAACTAAGGCTGCCAGTAATGGGAGTATCATAACTAGGCGTGAGCATACCCACGCACGCACATGCATGCACACACGCACTGAATTTACTTAAGGTGGTCGTAATGGAAGTATCATAGCTAGTACTACCTCCGTCCTGATTTATTGGTCCCCTTCGTATTTTGTGCCAAAGTTTGATCAAATATTTAATTATCAAAATGTTAATGCATGTCACAAAAAATTATATCGTTGATTTGTATTTGAACATAGTTTCCGATTATATCATTTTTGCTACGTATAACTTATATTTTATTAGTTAAAATCATGGTCAAAATATGACTGTAAATACGAAGGGGGCTAATAAACCCGGACGGAGGTAGTATCATGCATGGCAACTAGGCAATTTTGATGAGGTGGCATAGAATTAAATGAAGAAAGGGAAAGTTGAGTATCATAATATGATACCGTATCATAATAAATTCTATGCTACTATGTTAATGCATGGTAATAAATGAGGTCACCTAAGATACTAGTTTATGATACTATGCACTACGGATGTAGTTTCATACACTAGTATCATATGCATGATACTACTATATGATACTCCCCACTACGACCAACCTAAGAACCAACGAATATGCTGACTTGTGACTTGGTTTACCGATAAACCCTAACTTCATACCGACAAATTTAAATCCATCGTCGACACCATTCAATTCCCATACCTAAGGAGCATGAGGAGGCCCGCTCCTCTACAAAATTTGTTTACAATATTCTCTCTAATTTTGAGCCTAGCTTTAACCACCAATTTAACAAAATATAAATTTCATACAACGGAACCATACACGGTTGGATTCGAATTTGGAAAAGATTTTCATCAATATTTTTTTGCATGTAACTTATATTTAATTAGTTACATCGATGCTCAAAGTTAAGATTAAATATGAGCGTGACTTGCAAAGTATTAAGAGAATCAATGATTGGTAGCCACTAGCCAGTGCAGTTACATGCATGATGCGTCAAGGTTCAAGGATGATATATACATGCAAGTTAAGTATCACGTGCTATATTTACTTCCATCACACGGACATGGAAGGAATCAACCAAAGCGCAGAGGAAAGGAATTAACGAATATACACTAACTTGTGGCTTGGTTCATCGACATCATTTCACTCCTATAAATTGCATGCATGCCACAGCACTCTTGCTGAGTCCATGTACTACGTGGGAAAGAAATTAAGAAATATACATATAATGTCCGACCACGGATGGAGAGCGGCGGAGGAGCGCGGCCGGAGAGTGGCCAAGGAGTGCTGGAGGTTGGCGAAGGAGGCGGTGATCGCCGACACGTGCGTGCCGATGTTCCAGCTGCCATACCTCTGCACGTTGCATTGTCTGTGCTGCAAATACAAGCAGGCCGGGAAGGACGCGTCGCTCTGCGTGTGGCAGTGCGTCCGGTTCTGGACGCCGCTCAGCCTCACCGTCCTCTTCCTCTGGCTCCTCTACCGCCCCGACCGCTTCCGCCCCAGCGTCGACTCTGCCGACCTCGCCGCTCTTCGCCTCACCGGGGACTCCCTCCAGTTCAACCTTACCGTTTTTTTTTTTTTTTTGAACCGGGCATAACCCCTTTCCATTACTTAGCATAACGGAAATACATATGTTCTCCACAAGGATTCAAAAGGAAACTAGAAAGGGGAAAGCGAGTTCAAAGCATCTTTTGGAAAACCCACTGTAAGCACTCGTCATCGAGCAGCTCATCATGGGGCGAAAACCCAAAGACACCAAAAAAACTACTAACCTAACAGAGGGGGAAAACCCAAACGTCAAGTTTGATCTAAGGGAACGAGCAAAGGCTCACACATTGAGCAGGCAAAATAGAGCTCCACGCAGGAGCAGATGAAGCATCTTTCAACAGCAGAAAAGATCATATAATGAACTTGACGCGCAGACTTCAGAATCGCAGCAGGATATCACTCCTTCGTCGAGGCTCCCGGTGCCGCACAAATCCTCATCATGGTCGAGGCATTGGTCCTCAGCATCTTGGCTCCACGTTCCATCGCCCCACGATCCGCTCCAGTCATCAAACCTTACCGTTGACCTCAGCTTTCGGAACTCCAACAGGCTCCTCAGCATCCACTACCTCGACGTCGGTGCTGCCGCCTTCTACAATGGCACCAGGCTCGGCCCTGCTGGGAACTCGCTCCCTGGCTCCTTCCGCCAAGGGCCCAAGAACACGACGGTGCTACACACGACGTTCCAGGGCACGGTGACCGGCGTGCAAGAGAGTGTGGCGAGGGAGATGGAGATGGAGCAAGGCTACGGGACGATGCACGTGAGGATGAGCGTGGATCTGACCATCACGTACAAGGTGATCGTGGAGGAGGTCTTCTTCAATAGCTACGATTGCTACCTACCGTTCACCCCGCTGCCCAATGCCGTCTTCCTTCGCGGCAGCGCGCTGTGTTTTCGCGTTTCAAGGATGCAGTTTTCCCCCGCTCATATATGGAGAGGGTCCGACTATCATTTTAATTCTACAACTTCTTCAGTACAACCCCCTAAGTATATTAACGGTTCAGATTTGTCTATACCCCTTCATAAAAAGGGATAGGATGGGAAATCCGCCCTGGGGAGCCTACCGCGCGCCGTAGCGCGGCGTACGCGGGCGTAGGACGCCTCTGTAGCGACGGCATGCCTGTACGCGCCATGTGTACGCCTGTACGTGTGTTTGTACGGCACGGTCGGGCGGTCCAAGTCAAACCCTAATTAAGTCTGGCGCAGACTGCCGCAGTCGTACCGCCGCCTTGTCCTGGCGTGGAGTCTCGTGCGGCATGCCTGTACGCGCCATGTGTATGCCTGCTCGTGTGTTTGTACGGCGCGGTCGGGCGGTCCATCAAACCCTAATTAAGTCCGGCGCAGACTGCCGCAGGCAGTCGTACCGCCGCCATGACCAGGCTTGGATCCTCGCGCGGCGTGGATTCACACGGCGGCGCGTGACCGGTCGCCTGCGCACGGCACGCGGGGCGCCATCAATCGCCCGCCTGCGCGCACGCCACCTAGCCGCCATCAATCGCCTCCGAGCCAACTCCTCCCTTTGCCGCTATTAATTGGGGCATCGCCGGACCTCGCAGCCCTCGCCCTCCCTCGCGTTCTCCTCCTTAGAGACAGCCCTCTCTTTCCCCTCACCGCGGCGCACTCTCCTTCCCCGGCGATGGTGCGGGCGAACCTGACGCTCGAGCAGGCGGAGGAGCTCGCCGAGTTCGGCATCCCCGCCGCCCCGGACATGCGGCTGCCGTCTAGGTGGCGGTTGAGCGTCGCCGGGGTGCCGGTGCCGGAGGTCGGCAGCCACCTCTTTGCGCGCGCCGTCGGCCTTTATTGGGCGCGGCTACCGGCAGAGATGCTGCAGGACGCGAGGTACGCCCACAACAACCCGCAGTGGTCGGAGATGCTCGCCGACGACCACGAGCGCCACCTGCATGCGTTCGATGGCCCGCGGCCGCCGGCGAAGAACAACCGACGCCGGCGCCACGAGATTTGGGACGGTCGAACCTTCGAAGAGGTGGTCGCCCCGTACCGTGTGCAGGCGGCCGCCTGTGCCCTGCCAGCGCCGCCTACCAGCTGTTCCGTGGCGGCGACGCGCGCTCCACTCGCGTCGGATTCGGAGGTGCAGGCAGCGGAGCGCGCCGTGGTGGTGGTGACCGAGGCGATGGCGGCCGCGGCTCAGTCCGCCTTGGCAGTGGAGAGCGACGCTCTGTGGCTCCCCGCGGCGCATGGGACGGCGCTGGGTCGAGCCGCGCCCCTCCGCCCGAGCCCGAGGCGACGCCAGAGACTCCTCTGTTGGCGGAGTACAGGCGGCTAGCGGCGGATGCCGGCGACCCGGAGGACATGCCGGGCCTCCTGACGGCCATCCGGGAGTCGGAGATGGCGCCGGTGCCGCCCCCGCTCGTCCAGGAGTACATGCAGGTCGCCCCTGCTGCCGGCCACCCCGAGGACCCGCCGGACTTCCCCGGCTACCACGCCGCGGTGGCGGACTCCATGGCGCCCATCTTGGACGTGGGCAGCAGCAGCAGCGATGACGGCGCGGTCGGCTTCGACGAGGAGGACCTCGGCGGCCTCGACGATGAGTAGATTAGGGTTTCGCTAAGTTTTAGTAATGTCGTTTGAATTTCATTCAACTACCATGTATAATTTCATAAGAGTTGAATGAAATGAAGGGGTTTAATGTTTAAACGTGTTCGAATGAATTTCGGTAAATTTCGTATAATTAATTTCGGTAAATTGTGTTTAATGAATTTCATTGAACTACCATGTATACCTCTAGGTGTGGACACTTTCAACGAGAAAACCGAAATCGTAAATCGAACCGAACCGTTTTAACGGAAATATGAGCTAAATTGGTTTTTGGTTATTCGGTTTGGTTAGTTAGTTATTCATAAAAAGTGTTCACATGTTTGATCTTTTTATTTTGTGTCATTTTAATTGTCTTTGCCTTTTGAAAAATGTTACGTAATTTTTAAAATCGTTTATGCATCTTAAAATGCTTGTGTAATTTTAAGAAAAGTGTTAATGTATTGAAATAATGTTTATAGAATTTGAAACATATTTACCGTTTATCTAAAAAAATGCCCGCCCGGGGCCACCGGCGTCAATCGGCGGCCAACGGGCAACACAGGGCGGCCGAGGCCAGGCAGCGGCGGGAATGAGAGATTGCCGTGAGTTCAAATGTGAAGGGGGCGCCGGGTATTTAAGCCGGTCGATGCCCCCTCGCGCGAAAAAAAAACGTCGTTCGAGACGGACCCTTCCCTCCTACCCGAACGGCCTCCGGTGAAGAAGGTCATTTTTTGATCATCTTCAGAATGGCACCAAATTTTGCCAACTAGTGGGGATGCCTACCCTAGTAACTCAGGCAAAATTTGAACGAAATCCGACAAGGAACGCACGGTGCGTCACGTCCGGGCAGTATTTTAGGGTTTTATCGTCGCGAAAAACCTAAAAAATATGTGAGAATGTCCGAATGGTATGAAAATTGGCATCCATCTTTGTCATGTTCATAGTAGGCAACAGAAAAAAATTGGGTCCATTTGAAGGATGTCGAAAAAAACGTCCTTCGAGACGGACCCTTCCCTCCTACCCGAACGGCCTCCGGTGAAGAAGGTCATTTTTTGATCATCTTCAGAATGCCACCAAATTTTGCCAACTAGTGGGGATGCCTACCCTAGTACCTCAGGCAAAAATTGAACGAAATCGGACAAGGAACGCAAGGTGCGTCACGTCCGGGTAGTATTTTAGGGTTTTATCATCGCGAAAACCCTAGAAAATACGTGCAATGTCCGAATGGTACGAAAATTGACATGCATGCTTGTCATGTTCATAGTAGGCAACAGAAAAAATTGGGTCCATTTGAAGGATGTCAAAATAAACGTCCTTCGACACGGACCCTTCTCTCCTACCCGAACGGCCTCCGGTGAAGAAAGTCATTTTTTGATCATCTTCAGAATGGCGCCAAATTTTACCAACTAGTGGGGATGCCTACCCTAGTACCTCAGGCAAAATTTGAACGAAATCCGACAAGTAATGCACGGTGCGTCACGTCCGGGCAGTATTTTAGGGTTTTATCGTCGCGAAAACGTAGAAAATACGTGCAATATCCGAATGGTACGAAACTTGGCATGCATGCTTGTCATCTTCATAGTAGGCAATAGAAAAAATTGGGTGCATTTGAAGGATGTCAAAAAAACCATCCTTCGAGATGGACCCTTCCCTCCTACCCGAACGACCTTCGGTGAAGAAGGTCATTTTTTTATCATCTTCAGAATGGCACCAAATTTTGCCAACTAGTGGGGATGCCTACCCAAGTACCTCAGGCAAAAATTGAACGAAATCTGACAAGTAACGCACGGTGCGTCACGTCCGGGCAGTATTTTAGGGTTTTATCATCGCGAAAACCCTAGAAAATGCGTGCAATGTCCGAATGGTACGAAAATTGGCATGCATGCTTGTCATGTTCATAGTAGGCGACAGAAAAAATTTGGGTGCATTTGAAGGATGTTGAAAAAAAACGTCCTTCGAGACGGACCCTTCCCTCCTACCCGAACGGCCTCCGGTGAAGAAGGTCATTTTTTAATCATCTTCAGAATGGCACCAAATTTTGCCAACTAGTGGGGATGCCTACCCTAGTACCTCAGGCAAAATTTGAACGAAACTTGGCATGCATGCTTGTCATGTTCATAGTAGGCAACAGAAAAAATTTACACGTTAAAAAGTTACTTAATCGTGGTCAGATCTACCGTACTATACTGATGTAGGTGATGGTTTGTCACTGCATGATTATGGAGTGCCAGAGCATCGCCTGCACCAGCATGGTGAGGTAGGGCTGCCACGATCAAGAACTTAACATCGTAGACAGATGAGGCTATTTGAAGCGGTGATTAAGCGCCTCCGTAAGCAATGTGGTACTAATAATAAAGCAGTCTGTAGGCGGCTGCCGCCGCACGCGGCGCGCACAGGCCGGCCCACGCAGGGTGGGCGCCGGACAATGGGGCGGCTGCCTGGTGGCCGCGGGTCACCTGTGGTCGCCAGTTTTAATTCGGCGGCCTAGGTGGGCCGGCCCGTTGGCGCCGACTCTGGTCGTCTATGCCCGCGGGTCGCCTGTGGTCACCTAACACCGCCGGTTTTAGTACCACATTGCTTAGCAACGCGCTCGTTTAGTTGTTTAAATAGTCACATAAGACTACAACAGTCAGTTATTATTACATTATATTACACATGTATTTACCCAGATGGTGTAGGCGATGCTCTGCTTGTTGATCTTACAGATCGAACAACAGACCATCTTCTTTACCATGTGGCTAAATATAGCGGTAATATAATGTACTAATTTTTTATTTTCTTACATTATCCCTCATTGACTTGCGTCACGTCCGGGCTATATTTTAGGGTTTTTTTGCCTGGAAAATCATAGAAAATGCATACAACTTCGAAAATCATTGAAAATTGACATGCATGCCTGCACTGGTCACTCTAGCATGTGGAAAAAAATTCAGCCATTTTGAAGTATGTGCGCAGCAAGGTTGTCTCTCAGGAGCCCTTCCGCCATGTCCGAAAAACACCTCGGTTGCACATGATGCACGTACGGACTTTCTCCAAATGTACCCAAATTTTGTGTACGGGTGGGCATGCCTTTTGTACGGCGGCACGCAAAATATGAAAGAATTCGGACACCGAGCGCACGTTGCGTCACGCCTGGGCTGTATTTTAGGGTTTTTTTGCCTGGAAAATCATAGAAGATGCATACAACTTCGAAAATAATTGAAAATTGGCATGCATGCCTGCACTGGTCACTCTAGCGTGTGGTAAAATTTTCAGCCATTTTGAAGTATGTGCGCAGCAAGCTTGTGTCTCAGGAGCCCTTCCGCCATGTCCGAAAACCCCTCGGTTGCACATGATGTACGTACGCACTTTCTCCAAATGTACCTAAATTTTGCGTGCGGGTTGGCATGCCTTTTGTACGGCGGCACGCAAAATATGATCAAATTCGGACACCGAACGCATGTTGCATCACGTCCAGTCTGTATTTTAGGGTTTTTTTGCCTGAAAAATCGTAGAAAATGCATACCACTTCGAAAATCATTGAAAATTGGCATGCATGTCTGCAATGGTCACTCTAGCGTGTGGTAAAATTTTCAGCCATTTTGAAGGATGTGCGCAGCAAGGTTGTCTCTCAGGAGCCCTTCCGCCATGTCCGAAAACCCCTCGGTTGCCTATGATGTACGTACGGACTTTCTCCAAATGTACCCAAATTTTGCGTGTGGCTGGGCATGCCTTTTGTACGGCGGCACGCAAAATATGAACGAATTCGGACACCGAACGCACGTTGCGTCACGTCCGGGCTGTATTTTATGATTTTTGCCTGGAAAATCGTCGAAAATGCATACAACTTCGAAAATCATTGAAAATTGGCATGCATGCCTGCACTGGTCACTCTAGCGTGTGGTAAAAGTGTCAGCCATTTTGAAGGATGTGCGCAACAAGGTTGTCTCTCAGGAGCCCTTCCGCAATGTCCGAAACCCCTCGGTTGCACATGATGTACGTACGGACTTTCTCCAAATGTACCCAAATTTTGCGTGTGGCTGGGCATGCCTTTTGTACGGCGGCATGCAAAATATGAACGAATTCGGACACCGAACGCATGTTGCGTCACGACCAGGCTGTATTTTAGGGTTTTTTGCCTGAAAAATCGTAGAAAATGCATAAAACTTCAAAAATCATAGAAAATTGGCATGCATGTCTGCACTGGTCACTCTAGCACGTGGTAAAAAAATTCAGCCATTTTGAAGGATGTGCGCAGCAAGGTTGTCTCTCAGGAGCCCTTCCGCCATGTCCGAAAACCCCTCGGTTGCATATGATGTACGTACGGACTTTCTCCAAATGTACCCAAATTTTGCATGCGGGTGGGCATGCCTTTTGTACGGCGGCACGCAAAATATGAACGAATTCGGACACCGGACGCACGTTGCGTCACGTCCGGGCTGTATTTTAGGTTTTTTTGCCTGAAAAATCGTAGAAAATGCATACAACTTCAAAAATCATTGAAAATTGGCATGCATGCCTGCACTGGTCACTCTAGCATGTGGTAAAAGTTTCAGCCATTTTGAAGGATGTGCGCAGCAAGGTTGTCTCTCAGGATCCCTTCCGCAATGTCCGAAACCCCTCGGTTGCACATGATGTACGTACGGACTTTCTCCAAATGTACCCAAATTTTGCGTGTGGCTGGGCATGCCTTTTGTACGGCGGCACGCAAAATATGAACGAATTCGGACACCGAACGCACGTTGCGTCACGTCCGGGCTGTATTTTATGATTTTTGCCTGGAAAATCGTCGAAAATGCATACAACTTCGAAAATCATTGAAAATTGGCATGCATGCCTGCACTGGTCACTCTAGCGTGTGGTAAAATTTTCAGCCATTTTGAAGGATGTGCAGCATGTTAAAAAAAGGTAAATAAAAATACATGGATCATCAATGATCTTTCTGTGTAGAAACTGAACTGTCAGTAGGATCCTTCGCCAGCTCGGAACAGGTGAAGATTCCTAGTGCCACTCCAGATCCTACGCATAGAGTCCAATGAACACCGATGTTTACGGTATATCGATAATTATCATATTTAAGGCGGTGAACGCCCTATTGGTCGTGCGATATGGGATAACGTCGCCCTTCAACGGCGCGACAAACGTGGGCGGTAGTGGGCTGGCCCACGCGTCGCGCCAGGCCTTTTTTTCCATCGTCGTTTACTGCCCGCACACAGGCGAACAAACCCTACACGTCAATCACGCGCCCGTCGTGCGCCGCCCTATTTTGACGGACGTGCGTCGCCCACGACCCCTCCACCCACGTGCGCCGCCCTCTTCCCGGATCACGCCGTGCATCGCCCTCGTCCCGGACCATGCCGTGCGTCGCCCTCGTCCCGTTGACGCCGTGCATCGCCCTCGTCCCGGACCACGCCGTGCGTCGCCCTCGTCCCGGACCACGCCGTGCGTCGCCCTAGTCCAGTTGACGCCGTGCATCGCCCACGTCTGCCCGCGATGTGCGCCGCCCAACACCCGTCACCGCCTCCCGCCGATGCGTCCTCCAATTCCGCCCACCACAGCCCGTCGCAGCCATGCATCGCTAAGGTCAAGGTGACGTGGTTTTTTAACCGTGAATGTCCGTACTGTTTGTAGTCCATGTAGCATAGTTCTACAGTTGAACGTGACAAAAAAATCATGCAGTATGGACATCGACGGTGCGATTCCATGTTCCGTAGAGAAGTGGATTAGCCTCGTTGAAAGATTTACAAGTGCTCAGCGATTTAGGTTTTACGAAACAACGTTGCAAGAAATGTTACTGATTCCAACGATCCAAATGAGAGATTTTTTGTTGCATTTTATGATAAAAGGTTTTAATCCGAATAGTAAGAAATTCATGATACAAGAAGCAGCCGGCAGTAAAGGTCTATTCACTTCGTCCCGACGACGTGTTCTCTATATTTGGGTTTAAGAATGAAGGTATCGATGTTTTTGGTGTTCTTGCTACGGAAGGAGATAAAGCAATCAGAAAAATACCAATTTAGTTCGTGAAAAAAAAAACGGTAACATAATGATAGATGACTTGATTAAAAAAATTGTGAGGGATAAAGCCGCCGCCGATGAGTTCCTCTGGATGGCGGTTCTAGTTTTGCTCGGGGCGGCTATTGCACCGAAGTCCGATGTTTATTTCCCGAAGGAGTACTACGCATTGGTGAATGATGTCAAGCTGAACAGCAAGTTAAACTAGAACACGTTCATGTTGCGAATGTGTTTGACGGAGATCGGTAAGGTTTTGCAGGCCGGCCGTGTTAGGCATTGGCCAGCTGGCAACCTAGCCCTACTTCAGGTATGCTTTTGTTTATTTACTGTGGATGTGTAATGCTATGTACTACTCGTTCAAGTCATGCTACTTACATAATTTGTGTCATTTGTGTGTAGTACTTATATTGGGAGAAGGTGCAGCCAACCACCGGTCCCAAATATGACCCCTTGGCGCTGTTGAGCCCCCTCATGAAAAACTAGACAGAATCCCGGGAGAGAGAAGAGACAAGTACGACCTCGACAATGGTCGTGGTCATGGGACGGTATACTTTATTTTTTTTGTTTGACTTTACTTGCATTGTGCATTCAATTACTAATGTACTTACTGTTGCATCAAATATTCACCGTGCAGATCGAGGACTGCATTACGAACGATTATAGAATGAAAAAAGTTGCAGAACAACAAACGGAAAGTAAGAAACCTAGTAGCAGAAAGTCTTCCGTTACTGGAAGGAGGAAAGTCGATAGTTTCTCGGAGATTCCCGCGAACCTCAAGCCTTTTATGGACCGGATTATGAATGACCTCAAGGACATTCGCAAGGAAATGCTTCGTTTGCCGGAGTTATGCGCAGAGGTAACATTTTGATACTTTCAATAAGCAGTGTATTATGGTCTTCAACTTACTGCGAAAGTAATTAGATGTTCACTTTGTTCTCTTGTAGAGATTGATAGCGAAAATGAATGAAATGGGTGTGCCGTACAAACCCGGCAACATGGAAGGGGAGGAAGAAAATTTGTTTGGAGAGAAAAGTGAATCCAGGTTTGAAAATAAATTTCCTCAAAAAGAATTCCCGTACGATGATATGCACACACCTGATGGCCCAAAGTGCGGTGAGAACGATGATTTTAATTCTCAAGGAGGGACGTCGTACAAATGCACTCCTGGTCACTTGAGTAGCTATAAGGGTGACCAAGGCTGATCCTATACATTTACCAGAAGAGTCGGAAAAAAATGAGCCATCATCTTTAAGGACAGATGAAATTGCATCATCGAAGCGATGGCCAGCACAAGCAAATGAGCAAGAAGTGTCACAGGGCATGTCAAACGATTGTAGCGCGATAGAAGAGAAGAAGGACGAGATTCTTGGGAAGCGAAGGCGTACTATGTCAAAATACCATAAATCTCCTTTCATTCAGAACAAACCGAAAAAGCGTGCGAAACGTTGCGCCAAAGGGAGTAAGTTAACTATATGTTATTAATATTTAATGTATAATAGTATCTTTTCACAATGTGTCGCTAACATATTGGAATTGTCTTGCAGAATTATTTGCTGAGAAAAATACCTGACAATGGTAATTCTGTGGACGATGTTGTGAGTGCGGCCGTGCAGTACGTCCGAGAGCGTACGAGCACTCACGAAAACATAAGAACCACGAAATATTCAACAGTGGTATAGGTATGGTCGATGGACTATCTGCGGAACGAGCTTGCCAGATAATTAATCATGCATGGTTATCCGGTGATGTATGTAATTTACTTATCTGCATTACTACTACATAGTAACAAAAAATACAAGAATCGCCATTAGTTGTTCATTTATTTCAGGTAATCGACGCTTATGCGTCGTTTCGACGCAGTTCAGGCCGATCGTTATCTAGTGCCAACATGGAGGACTCACTGGCTTGTGCACACTCGACCGACTTTAGTCAGACCAGAGAAGTCGGTCCACAATAACGACTACGAAGCACATGTGAATGAACCTCTGAATAGATGCATTACCGAATATTTTGTAAAACCAAAGGTACGTTTTTCAAGCCAACAACAAAACTTATATATATATATATATATGGCTGACCCTCGACGACAACGGCCAACTAACCCCATGCAGGTAACAAGCGAATTAATATATGCATGCATACCTACTTCCTAAATCAAGGCTCACACGGCCGCTAGCTTTACTTAAAAAAATGCCAAGTTCGTTATGCACCTTGTACGTCACGGCTAGAGTTACCTTAGACTTTTTTGTAATACGAAGGAGTATATTTCATACATATGAATCTTGTATATAAGGATTGATAGTATGCTAACAATTAACCAAGTGGTATATATGAAAAAATAAAAAAGTCTAAGGAGGTATAGACAGGCGTAAGAAATATACTGCAATTTTTAGGTGTATATGCTGTTATTTTTTCCAAGGGGTATATATTGTCATTTTCCCATGGAGTGTATACATAGCGTCATTAAGTTTTGCAGGAGTACATATAGTACTCCATTTCTTAAGGAGTGTAAACTGCCGGGTTTTTTAGGAGTATATACTGCCTTTTCCCAAAGTATATATACTGCATTTTTTTGGGTATATACTGCATTTTTCAAGGAGTAGATACTAACCTTTTTTAGACTAGGTATATACTGCGTTTTTAATGAGTACATACTGAAATTTTTAGGGTATATATGCACTTCTTTAGGTCGTAGATACAACTTTTTAGGTGGTATATGCTGCTTGCCAATTAGCACGTACTGTTGCGAGTATATACAACTTTGTTTAATTAGGAGTATATACTGCCCTTTGTAATTATGAGTATATATACTAGTCTAGAATCAATGGAGTATATGCTATTTTTCTCATGGAGTATACACTCCTTTTGTGTTTTGTTATATACGACTTTTTAAAAAAATACCTCTTTTTTGTGATGGAGTATATATTACTCTGAAACTTAGTATAATTCAGCTAAAAGGAATTAGAAACTAAAGAAAGGGTATAGTGCCTTTAGAAAAAGAAGTATATGCAATAAAATATAGAGTATAATTAATTAAAAAGTATAGTACATAAAACAGCAGTGTAATTAATAGAATAAGAATACAATATCGAATCCTCACAAAAAAATACAACATCGGAGCATTATTCCTTTTTTATATTGGTATTTTCCTACGCAGATAACAAGACCTTGTCTATTTGAATGACTTATATGTCTTGTGTTGTCCATGTATGGTTGTTGCATGGTAGATCAATCATGTTGGATCGATATAGATCGCCATGTCACATCGATGAACTCCACTGCGTTGTGTAGTTGTACTCGTTGTCATGGAAAAACCAAGCAGCTATGCATGCCTTGTACGGAGAAGACGCGCCGGCGGCGAACGGAACCCAGCTTGTATGCAGTTTGATTTCTGCATGCATACCATATAAATTAATTAGTAAAACAGAATGGATAAGGGATCCATCTAATCTCATCATGCATGCATGCGTGTCTATGAATTTGCTGATGGATCATTGGAATAACATGCATGCGAAAAACTCTGTTGATCTGCCTCTTGATGCAAGTCAAAGATGCATGCATAAAAATATATTCAAACCTAGCAAGATATCTCCGGGAAGAGTTGGCTGCCGGTGGCCTCTCGTCTCCGTCATCGACGAACCACGGCTGGTTGCCGCATCTTGCCGCCGGCTGAGTTTGCCGCCGAGCCGCTCCGCTTGAATCCATATTTTCTAGTTATACGGCTGCTTCATCCAGTTTTTTTGGGATATTATAACTAAATCTGTAGGTGGCTTATCCCGATAGATACGGAACAACTTTTCAAACTGCACGTGGTCAGCACATGATTAACTAATTACAAAAATCTAAATGGCTTTATCGTGAAGCAAATAAGGCATTGGTGGAAAATTAAACAACGCACGGGCATGGGTGTATGTACTCCTAGGAGTACTAACCCAATTTCCTATATATATATATATATATATATATATATATATATATATATATATATGATTATTATGTCTTTGCCACCTGGGGGCATTGCCACCCCTCTACCTTCCGTCTGATCTGGCTTTGAGATCCGTGTAGCATCTTTTAGGTGTATCATTGATTAGTTCTTCATTAGTCTAATTGCATTGAGACGAGTTCATTAGCTTTAAGTAGTAACAAGATTAAATGTTGATAATGTGTATCCGCATGGATCTATTTTTGGGGAATCTTTTTTGAGTTCATGGATTACTTCTTTTTGGTAATATAAGTCTTAATCACAAACCAACTTTTTTATACTATTATGGATAGTTAGTAAGTTATTGTACTTTTTATACCATTAGGAAATCTTTTTGGTTAAGTATTCATCAACTGACATTTTGATCCCCCTAGTCTGACACATACTTTGCTGGAACCATATTAGTATGATCATTACCATGTTTCATTAACCGAATCCTGATGGAGGAATAATGATAGCATAGTGTTTGCACAGATCACGAGGCATGCATTGAACGGAGATCACATGGGGTGGCACTACCACCCAGAGGGGTGGCATAGTCACCGGGTGTTAAAAAATCCACACTAATATATATATATATATATATATATATATATATATATATATATAGAACGTCTATTAGTAACCCAGGGTGAAGAATAAGTAATTCTTCACCCCAGTTCATCAACCGAGCCACAGTCTGGCTAAAGAAAATCTCGACCGATGTAAAATTCTGTTTCACTGCTGTAAATTTACGTTTAGGGAGCAGTTGGCTGGTAGATGTTTTCTAATCAGCTGCGACCGGATGACTCTCTCCCTCTCTCCCTCCTCTCCGACGATTGCTGAGGCGGCGGCAGCGATGGCGACGGTGCCGGAGGGACAACCCGGAGTCAAAGCTGGCTACCCCCTCTCTCGTACGTGGACCACCCCCCCGCCCCGCCCTTTCCCTCTTCATGGGGTAGCGACCAGGACGCGAATTGGGCAGTGCAACGATGCTGTGCGAGCTCGGCGGCGGCAACGGCCTTCTCTGGCGTCCCTCTCCACCACCGACGGTCTTATCGCCTGTAAGTTCTTCCTCCTCCTATTCCTTCCCCTTTCCTTCTCCAAGAATTTCAGAAATTTTAGGATTAGGGTTCTTGATATTTTGGGAACGGGGCAAAGGAAGAGGAAGAAGACCAAGATAGGAGATGAACTGATCCTTCTTTCTTGTTTGGAGCTCTGGTACAAAAAAAAGGAGCCATGTCCAGCCGTTTTCACTTAGAGTGGAGTTGGGATGCTGCTACTGTATTAGGATGGTCATCCCATCATTGTGAATCTGCTCTGTTGTCGAAGAGGCACAGAAGGAAACCAGAAAGGGTAAATAAAGCACAATAAAATGTGAAAAAACAAGCCTGTGGGCAACGAAGAATCACTCCCCCAAAAGAAGCAGAAATCATTCAAGCCCAAGTAATTGTGATCTTAATGCACAATGTCACTGACTTCCTGATAGTGAGTATAACGTTTTCTTAGGTTTTGAGTCCGTCAAACCATTGCCATCGGGGCTGATCATACCTCTGAATGGGTCGAAATTTAAATCTTTCGATTCGCTGATCTTGCTAAAGGACACAATGTGTCTTTTCTTAAACGTTGACTCGTCCTGAACACTACTGGTGAGGCTTCTGAATTCTCTAGGTGCAGACCTGAACACTAGTGAGACATGGTGGCAACTAGCGAATGGCAAGATGCAGAATCTTGTTTTCCTTTCCAATTCAGGGAAGCACTAACCTTCTGTGAAAGCACTGCATACACATGTTGTGCACTGAACTTTCTCAGGTTGCTTCTCGCATTTTTAAACTGAGTTTGCGGGGAATGATGAATGGTTTAGAACCTATTTAATTCTAGTTTTGATTTGTGGATACACGCTGAACAGAAGGATGTGTTTCATTTTGATGACTCTTTGTGCCAGACAATGTCTAGTTCAATATGATGACTCCCAGTATTGTATCTGCCTAAACTTGATAAAAGACATGGTGTAGTGTGCATTGAAACAGTAGTGACAGAGTTTGGCCTTTTATCTTATTTCTCTCTATATTTTTTATTCATACCGTGTAGGCAGCGTGTTATGGGTTCATGTGATTCCGGTAACTTTGATTTCGACATTGTTTCCGGTTTAGGGCAGCAAAGCATGTTAATCCCTTAAGTGTCATATGTGCTTCTGTGTTAGTGGCACCTTCCTGTTTGTTGGCATACTCCTAAGAACTGAAAATATTCTGTTATTTTAGGTCTCTGTTCAAGTGGATGACGGTTAATATATGAGGGATAGAGAGTGATGTCTTCGTATTTATGGTGGGTAGACCTTCTTTTTTCTAATAACCAGAAACAAAATTCAGTTTTTGGTCAGAAGAAAAGTGAACCTAAAGGGTACAGTATTATTAATAGGATATTATGTTGGTTACAACCCATGGATAATAATATTTCAGTCACTGGACAGATTGCCGAATAGATGAAGTTGATGTAAAATCTCTCGTCACCTGCAAATTAAGCTGCTTGAAGATCAAGTTTGGCATATCCTGTCCATGTTCCCCATGGAGCAGACCTTCATGTGCCTTACAAGGTTCGCAAATTTCCTTGACTGTAGGAGCAGTCTCGAATGTGAAAGATATGTCAAATTCTTCCTTTCATGTGTTTATGTGTTTGATCTAATTCTCCGAGTTGGATTAGAATATGATAAGTTGTGATGATTTTGCGATTGACATACCTGCAGCTGTGGATGATCTGATTTAGATAGACTTAGTTGCTAGAGCTCTTCTTGGTTAAACATTTGGTCAACATAACTGAAAGTAGTTTAAGATAGGTTAATTGTTGTCTAATTTCTGTGATGGTATTCTGAAAAGGCAAATGCAGCTTGCTGTTGCAAGTGGCAACGAGAGTACGCATTCGATGCATATACTACTAGTCTCCTTTTTTTTTGTCCATTACATTTTACAGGATGGAAAGGGCCAGCCTCAAGTGCTAACCTGGTAAAACAAGCCTTTGAGCCACAATCCGATTTTGTGGTCGAACTCTCCGAGTCCGATTTCTACATCACGTCAACATGCGGGACAGCAGCCTTGCAGTGCTGTTTTGAATTGTCCACTAGCTGTTTGAGAAGGAGCTAATAAATTACAATCTTTTTAGTGATGTTCATGTTCATGTTGTAGTCTGGTGTGGCATGAGGTGATCCCAAACCTGAATCCAGCCCGAGTCTGACGAGCTTTTTATAGTTCAGATTATGTAACTGTTTTCACTGGGGGTTTCTTGGACTAGTGTTGGTTCGTGTGCATTGGCTGCACAGTGCAGACGGGGGCAGCAGCCTTGCGATATAGATGACGGGCGGCAGTGTCGCCAACGTCTGTTTGGAGCTGAAGCGGTCGGGTCCAGAAGAATGCGAGGTCGTATAGGATGCATGGTTTTCTTTTCTGCAACATAATCTAAATCTAAGGGTCAAATCTTTTTAGCACTACTTTGTGGAAACAGTTCGTAGCATTCTTTCTGATTTACTCTTGTGTTCCGGTGCATATATTTTTTAGTGTTCCTCAGCATCTAGCCAGTTGCACTTTGTCTTCAGCTTGCAGTTTGTGTACTGGCTAGATGTTGTTTTTGTTGGCAAGTTCTTCTACTATTTATTATTATTCTGATGGAGATACCAATATCCAATTCCAAAAGTAAGATACTTATCCCCAACTAGTGTTTTTACTTGGTTTCCTAAAATTGAAGCACAACCCATCCTTTAAAAAAAAAATTGCTGTAGGGATCCAGGTGAGGTCTCACCATTATGTCCTTGTTATCTTGCTGGAATATTGTTTCCAGAATCTCATTTTTGTTTGAAAGATTATATACTCTAAGTAGTGTGGTGATTCATGCAAAATTCCGCTTTAGTATATCTTAAGGAGCCTCAAAAATAGAAATAGCAATTTTGCTATGAAACCGAGGATGGAAAGAAGCTATTTTTAAGCTGACTTGGAGATGAAGATGAAGTCTGGAGGCACTAATGTGGAGACATAAATATGATACTTTTAGTTGTACAGCACCATGGCACAGAATATATAAAGCTCATCGACTTTTTGCATTGCGCCAAGTTACACACACATCGTTCTACCATTGTGCATTTTTATCGGCAACATGAGGCCATGCCAAAATTCGTACAACATTGTGTGATTTTAAAAATGTTGGTGTGATTTTATACTTATAAGTGCAATTTTGCAATAAAGATGTACCGTTATAGCCTACCGTGCATTTTTTCTGTTTGAAACCGAGGCAAAAGCTTTGCTTGTTCTATTGATTAAGAAGGGGACTGTAACACCCCCTATGTAATGAGCACAGTGAACCCCATGATCAGTGCATGATCATTTTTGCTAATTGGAGTATGATCAAGTTGATGTTCAAATTCAATTCAAAATTCCAACTCAAATTGCCATATGATTTGATGTGATGAAAATATTTCATCAAACACCTAAACTAAAATGTTCCAATATTGTGGAATATTACAAAACAAATACTGGCAGGGTGATAAACATCACCAAGTCTCTGGTTTGAACACTCCAAGAAAACAGTGACTGAAAACAATTATTAAAGCCATTTAAAATCATTTTGAAAATGCAAACAGATTCTAAAAATGTCAAAATTTGATATGGCCCTTCCTAACATTGCAACTTAATTATTGGGCGCTATGCCACATTTTTGCTAAATGGAAATGTGGTCTAAAATAAATAAAAACAGAAATGGAAAAAGAAAAGCAGAAAGAAAAATAAAAAAATAAACCCCTTCCCCCCCCCCCAACTGGGCCGAAGCCCAGCCAGGTCGGCCCACGTGGCCCACCCCGGCGCCCACCTTATCCCCCCACCGGGGTCAACCCTAGCCGGTCGACCCCCACTCTCCCCCGATCTCTCCCTCCTCCCCGCAAAAACCGGATCGGGAGGAGCCCGATCCGCCGCCGCCGCCGTCGCTCGGCGTCGCCCGACGCACGACCCCGCCGCCCCGCGCCGTCGCCGGCGCTCCGCCGTCGCCGTTGCCTCCTCGCCTCCCCCTCACGCCGCCTCCTCAAGCCTCGCCGCCCCCCTGCTCTCCACCGCGGTGAGTTGCACCGCCGCGCGCCGCGCACCCCCCCCCCCTCTCTCCCCCCTGCTCGTCCGCACCGGTCGCGCCCGCGCCCTCCCGCTTGCTCCTCGACCCGCACGCCTCCGTGCGCACCCGCGGCCGCGCAAGAACGCAACCGCATCGTCGCGGCCTCCCTCCGGCCGCCCCTGCACGGCCCCGCGCCTCGGGCCGTCCCTGCCATCGTGCGCCGTCGCGCTCCGGCGCCGTCGCATCGCGTCGCGCCGTTCTCGCCTCCTGTTGCGCCCCCGCGCTATGGTCACCGGACATGTCCGGTGCCCATAGGGGCTGGCCCGGACATGTCCGGCCCCTCCCACTGACGAATGGGGCCTAGCCCCACTGGACGTTTTAAAATAGAAATAATAATAAAAGAAAAAGAAATGAAATAAGATAAAATAGAAAATATAATAAAAATAATTAAATAAATATTAAGTAATTAATTAATTAATTAATTAATTAATTAATTAATTAATTAATTAGTTAAAACTGTTAATTAAACTATTTAAGATTAGTTAGTCTAATTAATTAGTTAATTAGGATAAACAGTGTATGACATGTGGGGTCCACCCCCCCCCATTAGCACTAATTAAGGACTGTTAATAATCTGCTAATTAATTAGATAAGCAGTAAATACTGTTTCGGATAATGTCGAATTAAATAATTAAATTAATTCCAGAAATTGATTAAATCTTTATAAATTAATAGAAATTAAACCGTAGTCCGGATCGAAAAACTTTGAACATGAAAGTTGCTCAGAATTTCGAGACGAATCCGAATACGCGGTCCGTTAGTCTGTCAGATGTCCCTAGCATAGCAGACATGCAACTTTTCGCCTGATTTCGACAGATGAATAGTGCATAACTACTGACTATTAATTCCAACTTTAATCCTAAAATAGCTAAAATGGTTTAGACGTTATTTTAGGCAACTCTGCACTGCATCCTAGCTGTCCCATGCCTTTGACACCGCGAACTCGCAACCGTCCCCCTCCGGTCATCTGTCTGACATTTGTCCGGGACCGGGAAAACATTCCCGGATGGGTTTCCCCCTTCTCGGTGTCGTGAAGTACTGCGTTAGACTATCCCTAGCGCTGCGTATCGTCATGTCATGCATCATGTTGCATTTGTGTGCTTAGTATTTATTGTTTCTTCCCCCTCTTCTCTTCGGTAGACCCTGAGGCTGACGCTGTTGCTGTGATCGACTTCGTCCCCGATGACCAACCTTTTGCCGCAGAGCAGCAAGGCAAGCAAAACCCCCTTGAGCATTCCGATATCACCATCTCTCTCCCTCTTGTTCATGCATTAGATTTTGCTACTGTAATAGATAGCTCCTATTCTGATGCATAGCCTATTTTTGATGAACTGCTACTATAATGCTATCATATCAACTGTGTAGTATAGGTGGAGCAGTGAACCCCTGAGACCCCCTTAGTCCAGTTGCCCCCGCTTTCATCGACGACACCGAGGACTTGAAGACAGAAGACTCAGTCACAATGACTGACAAGCCGTTACCGACACATCACCTCACACCCCTTTAGTATGGCACTGCAGAGCTACTACCGAGTGCCGAGGGTGATACCTCATTTAGCACTCCCGGTGTTAATTCTGTAGCGTAGTTATCGGTCATGGGTATCGAGGGTGATTCCTCCTTTCCCTTACCGATATCGACTCTTGTCATACACATACCTCAAGTGGGAATTCATCGAGGGTGATTCCTCGGGTATCCACTTGGTGTATAGACACACAGTTACTATGACCTGGTTACGGGAATATGTGATAAACGGGTCGGCCCCAAGGGTACCCGTGTGATATTGGTGGAGTGCGCCGGAAGGCACTCGAGTGTTCTTGGCGGGGCGACGGACTGCAATATGTTCGAGCTTGCCCCGCACTAATAAATTGCTAAAGGATTGAGTATATAATCTGAGTTGGTCGATACGACTTTTAACGCACTAAACCTTCACGCGGGGAAGTTATGGGTACTCAGCGTCGGCGTATCAGCCGAAGCTCTTCGAACGTCAGCAACGGAGCGGCGCGAGCCGAATTGGTCTGGAACGCATGGCGCTTGCATTAAGGCATGCTAGGACTGTTTCCGGCCGCACTTGTAACGTGCAGGAGTGCAAGGGCAAGTGGGCCCACGAACCTGCGCACTTAGGATTTTAGACCGGCGGGCTGGCCTCTTCGTTGAGTCTAGGTGGGGCGTCGACGTGCTGAATCCTGAGGCCGGGCATGACCCAGGAAAGTGTGTCCGGCCAAGGGGGACAGGCGTGTTGGAAATGAGGTGCACCCCTGCAGGGAAGAACAAACTATTCGAATAGCCGTGTCCACGGTAACAGGACGACTTGGAATTATGCTTGGGCCTACTACAACTATAATCATAATTACTTAACTGAAATGTGGCTCCGGGATCACTTCCTCGCAGGGAGTCGAGGAAGGATCTCTGGGCGTGTTACTTAATAAAATTGCTACAATTAATATGACTATATGTATGTGATGCCATTCTACTCTCGTCTTATGCTGCAAGACGCTGAAGATGCTAGTCTTCGATAGGACTAGGCCTTCTTCTCTCTTCTGGCATTTCTGCAGTCTAGTCCAAAGATATAGCCCCATTCCTTTGATACTGGAGCATACTAGCATAGATCTGATGTCAGTCTTGCGAGTACTTTGGATGAGTACTCACGCTGCTTTGCATTTCTCTTTCCCCCTCGATACGTTACTGCGACCAGACGTTGGAGCCCAGGAGTTGGATTACACTGGAGGAGACGACTACAGCTACCCCGACGGAGGCCACCACCAGGAGGATGGCGCCTACTACGACGTGGACTTCTCCGACGTCCAGGAGTAGTTAGGAGGTTCCCAGGCAGGAGGCCTCGCCTCTTCGATCCGTTGCTACCTTATGTTTGTGCTAGCCTTCTTAAGGCAAAACTTGTTTAACTTATGTCTGTACTCAGATATCGTTTGCTTTCGCTGACTTATGTTCGTCGAGCTTTGTATTCGAGCCCTCGTGGCCCCTGGCTTGTAATATGAAGCTGTATGACTTTGGATTTGTGTCTTATGTTGTGTTGTGATATCATCCCGTGAGTCCCTGATCCGGATCGTACGCATTGCGTGATTGTTTAGCGTACGGTTCAGACTGGGGACGTCACAGGGACATTTGTCCTTGTTTATGCAATGTATCAAATGGATTAAAGAGTGAATGTACATTTACTCTTCCAACGTTTTGAGTTAGTGCACGTTGCCACAAAGTCTGACTGCTGGTTGCTGGTATGTTTGTTACGTCAGTTTGGTGTTAACATCTTCACTAAGGCAAAAAAAAAGTCCTATGTAATCCTTTTTGGTGGGGTGAATAAACACTATGTTCCCTCTAATTTGGTGATGTTACACGTCACAGTAGTAGCTGGCAATCTTATGTTTCAAACAAAAAATCTTACCTCGTCTAATTTCGGCTCGGAAGCAAAGCTTAATTTTACGGCAGGTAACAGAAAATCTTACATCGTCTAAATTTGTGGTCCTTGGCTCACGGAAAGGAGCAGTAATCTTACGGCAGCTAATTGTTTATTTACGGTGATGGTTGGCAGAAACAAAAGAATTACGTGGCTGGAACTGCACGGACGCTCTGGCTGGCTGGGGTGAAGAATAACAATTCTTCACCCTGGGTGACGAATAGTCGATCCCTATATATATATATATATATGGTAGTCATGCATACATTGAAGAAAGAGTTTCAGGTTCTAGATTCGTTGATGGGACGAGAACTTTCTGAATCTACTAGGAAACTCGTAGAGGATTTGGTAAGTTTCGTAATCATATGTCTATTGCTCAGCCTGTCATTTGTTTACCGTAGGTGAAGAACGTTTTTTCATCGTTTACATTATTTTTTCAGAGAGAACAACTTGCAGGAGATATCCAAGATGCAAATGATTGTTTAGTTATATCGTTCCCGGATGTGTCGGCATGGCCTATTGTTCCATACAACATGCCCCAACAAGAAGATGGGTTAGTACCTACTTGCATGTTATCTCAAAACATGGTCTATTTGCATGTTGCCTCAAAAACATGTTCTTCAAAATGCACTTTGATTTATCAAAAACAGGAATTCATGTGGGTTGTTCCTCCTTTGATGCTTTCAATACTGGGACGGTCAAAAGTTCAAAAATGTTTTTTCGCAGGTCCGTAAATTGTACTATGAAAAAAAACATCTTTGTTAAAATATCGTACTGTTCATATTACAAAAGTTTGTATTTTATTTCAGGAATCAATTGATGCTTCGAGAGAACAAATGATAGCTTCAATTATTTTCTCGTCGAAGAACAAGCTTATGGATGTGAAAAACAAAGTTATTCGTCTTTCGAAGAAGAAGAAGAAATAAATATCACACGTAGGGGTACTAGACGTGGTTGGGTTTTAGTTCCATTTTTTGCAAACGCGATTGAATAAATACTTTGTATGCACTTTTCATATACCATTTACAAACGGGTTAAAAATATTTGTGCCCGTGATCGTACATTTATTTATGATTATAACGCGTGTGCTACTTATTTTCAATATGATATTAAGAGTGCAATACTGGTAATATTGTTTCTTTACAGTACCATATTATATTTGTCATACCAATTACATTACACGACCTTAAAAAAAGGGATAATTAATTCTGTGCCCTTCGTTGTGCCCCCCTCGGCAGGTTTACCCCTAGTTTTCGAAAACACTTGTTCCTGCCCAAACCAGTTTGCTCGTCTTATGCTTTTGCCCTTTGACCGTTTGACTACCACTTTGAAAAAATCATAGCAAATTCATACTAACTCAGAAAAATGTGAATAAGATATCAAAATGTTTAAAAAAACATCACCTATATGTGCATGCGATTTGCATTCATGAAAAAAGTGTTGGAAAGTCCCCATCTCAGTTTGAGCTCATATGATCTCAACACGAACAGTAAAATCCAAAAAAAATGAAAGTAAATTCTAAAAATTCTAATTTTTTTTGGTGGAAAACATTGACCAATGTTTTGAGTGATTGCCAAGGTTCATGAGGGAATGAAATTCGTGGAAGTCGTGGCCAAAAAAACAAAACCGATGCTACAAAACAAAAGCATTTTGGAGTGCTAATTTTGTTTTTTGCCATGATTTCCACGAATGTCATTCCCTGATGAAACTTGGCAAGCACTCAAAACATTGTCCAATGTTTGCCACCAAAAAATTTAAGAATTTTTTGAATTTTTGTTCAATTTTTTTAGATTTTACTTTTCGTGTTGAGATCATATGAGCTCAAACTAAGATGGGGACTTTCCAACACTTTTTTCATGACCGCAAATCACATGCACATATAGGTGATGTTTTTCTTAACATTTTGATATCTTATTCACATTTTTCTGCGTTAGTATGAATTTGTTATGAATTTTTTGAAATGACGGTCAAATGGCCAAAGGGCAAAAGCATAAGACGAGCAAAGTGGTTTGGGCGGGAATGAGTGTTTTCGAAAACTAGGGGTAAACCTGCCGAGTGTGACCCAACTAGGGGCATAAAATCAATTATCCCTAAAAAAATCGCCGCGTGCTAGAATAATAAAAAAAATCCCGACCGCAGCTGCTGGGCCGCCCGTTGCACTATTTATTCCATCCAAATCAAGCCCAAAGGCGACTTGAAAGGTCATATCGGCCCATAGACGGGCCT
This sequence comes from Elymus sibiricus, assembly GCA_039707655.1. NCBI lineage: Eukaryota > Viridiplantae > Streptophyta > Magnoliopsida > Poales > Poaceae > Elymus > Elymus sibiricus. Next base: position 125,813,212 of record CM077666.1, on the reverse strand, counting down.
AGCAGCGGGGTCCAACGGGGGTGAGGCGATATGGTGTGTTATAAAGGAAGCTTGAGGGCTCACGCCGACACGGCTATTTAAGCCGGTCGACGCGCCCTTCGCTTGGCGAGGTGGGACTAAAAATCGACGCCTCATCGGTCGCCCAAACTAAAAAAAGGAATTCGCATCGCCCCTCCACCTCCGCCCGACCACTTATTGGGCCGGCCCAGCGCGCGTCGCCCGAACGTACTGACCGGCCCATCTGCGCTCGAGCGGCATCCTGCGGCGCGCATCGACCGGCACTAAAGTTTAGTACCACCTCGCCGAGCGAGGGGGCCGTCGACCAGCTTATATACCCGGCGCCCCGAACGCAATCGAACTCTGAACTTTCCCGCCGCTACGCCGACGTGACCGCCCTGTGGGGCCCAGTTGCCGCCGTTGCAAAAACCGAAACGCCGTCACAGTCGCCTGTTCGGGCTAGATAGTGACCGGCGAAGTAGGCCTAGCCGGCGGCCGGCTGGGCAAATTTTTTAAATTTTTTTAAACATGTCGCCGCCGAAACACGCCGCTGATTGTCGTAGGTACTGCTACTGTACAACAGTCATATATTCACATATAACAATCTATATATCACGTAAAAAAACACTAACTATAGTGCCATCAATATAACATAGATCAATAGAAACAAATTTGTTGCGAAGATTCTTTATTACAAGGAAACAATTCATGCACGAAAATATAGAATAACTTGTTGTATTTATTCGAACGGTCCGTGCTTTCGTCATCACGCCATGTTCCTGCATACAAAGACATTAATATATGTGAAAATCCATAAACAATAAAGTGAACAACATAACTAACTTAAACACACGAAAACACCTACTTAGGATTTTGAGGACAATTGTTCTTAAAATGACCTTTTATTCTGCATAAGCCGCATAGGCGTTCGCTTCTCTCGTTGAAAGCTTTTGATCTACCATTTTTAGTGACGTCAGGGCCATCCTTACCCCGCCCTTTACTGTTCTACTTAGGTGCCCCTTTGGTAGAAACTTTCACTGGATCACCAACCAAAACATGATCTCGATTTGGCTCAAATGCATCATTCGTAACCCTATGCTTACTCACATACTCATTCTCCTCAATGTCCTTGTTCGCTATTATATCCTCCAGACAAGCCTTCAACTTGTCGAATAAGAATGGTTTATGACATGCGGCATGAGATGCTTCTGCAGATAGGATAGTCAACTCACTGTACTTAGCTCTCTCCTCGGTACCTGCCCATCCCCAGGCAAATAGATCGCTAGTGCGCTTCACAGGCAATCCACTTCTAGCATTTTTGGTGAATCATTGCAGTACTAAGCACTTAGGTATGTCACGTAAGTCCAGCCTGGTCAAAACGTAAAGAATATGTTTGCAAGGGAGACCTTTCCGATTCATACTTTGGCAACTACACTTTATTGTTTTTTCAGCGTTACCCGGTGTATAGTCCACCTTGAATCTGAGATCGCTGTTATTTTTCCATGCCACTATAAATCTCTGACTGGCTGCTCCTCTCAGTTTTTCAAGGATCTCAAGCTCCCCTGCCTTCTTCATATCTTGCTGCAAGATGTAAAAGTTTGCTGCGGTGAACTCACGGGCAGCGGCTTTCTCAATGTGTGTAAACTCATCGAGTACTGGTACTGGGAGTGTCTGTGTGGCCGTGCAGTCATCGTACGCCTCGTTTTCACGGAGCCGAATGATACAATTATCGTAGTGCACAACCATGTCAACAATGGTCATACCGAAGTCCAGATGCATATGAAGGCATGAGTTAAGACTCTCGCTCCTCTGGTTACTCCGCATACCAAGGAAGAACCGACAGATATGACGCAGCGCAAATCCTCTTCTTCCTGTACATCCTACGCAACCATGTTTTAGTTTTCTCCGACTGCCATTTAGCTCTAAACGCTGCCCATCTCTCTTCAAAGACTTTGTGTGTAGTTGCATAGTAAAGAAGAGACCTGAACTCCTTCAGGGACTTGTGGTGAAGGTGATTCTGCATGTTCTTCTCTATATGCCACGAACAAAGTCGATGCCATGCATTCGCAAGGACCTTCCTGATGGCCCTTATCATTGCTGCATCTCCATCAGTAATAACAAACCTAGGCTTCTTCTGACAGTGAGCTCTCAAGAACGTCTGAAGCAGCCAAACATACGTATCTTCCTTCTCGTCGGACACAATAGCACATCCGAACACCGTCGTGCAACGATGATTGTTGAGATCGACGAAAGGTATGAATGGCATTCCATACCTATTCATCTTGTACGTGTTGTCGAATACGATCATGTGGCACGCCGGCTCAGAGGAACCGGAACACCCCGTATTCCAGCCCAGAGATCAAGTCTTCTGGAATATGGCACTGCTTGGCATAGAACAAATCAGCTCTTTATTACAACTAATATGAGTACAAGGGTTCGATATTACTAAGATTACAGGGGCACGGCAATACTACGCCTGCTCAGATAGCTCTATGCTAGCAGCGGAACAACTCGTAGCAGAATAACTTCTAGCAGCGGAACAACGACGGTGATGAACTCCACTCCGCAAGGACTCTGGCTGGGACGCATCCTAGAGCGCAACCTCGGGATCCTCGACAAACAATCAATCACGGCATGACCTGCAATCTGGCATGACACGCCAGGTGAGTACTTTGAATGTACTCGCAAGCTCACGGCAACCAAAGCAATCAAGACAAACAACAGCATGGCATTTACAGGTTAAAATCAATGATGACCATGATACTACTAGAACAATCATGAGAATGAGCATGGCATGTAAATGTTACTCATGATATGAACATGATGAATACTATCACTAGCATGAGAGGGGGTCGATGTTTAAGGCCCCTTGGACCAACTTACTCTTCTCGGAGGTTATCTCGTAACCACCATATGCATCAAGCTTACCGTCGTGAACATCACACGATCACCTCAGGATCGACCAAGCTCAAGAATACCATCGTGATCATCTCGTGACCACATAAAGATCAACCAACTTCTTTTCTCATCGAACCGGGGTTGTTGTTATCCAGATTATTATTTCTGTTGACCCATAGTGTGACCTACTACGAACTGTGTCCATGACCGAGGACGCGGCTATCGATAGATTATACACTCCGCAGAGGTTAGTACACTATACCCACACCACGGAACTCATGGCCTCGTGTCCCATTCGGATGGACCAATGACATTCCGACAAAACCAATCTATTGCATGACGCTCTCCCGGCCACTCCGACAAACTCCCTTTGGGCTATGTCATGGGTGGCCCCGATGTCAACTCATGACATCCGCCACCTCTGTGGCTGCCACCGTCGTGGCCAAACGAAACATCGTCCCAAACGGGGACCTCGGATCCATACAACTCGGGCACACAAGGCTATGGCCGCATACCTGATCAGGGTAGCGCGCACCCATAACCTTCCCTAGTAGGAGGCACCGGCGAGAGGCATGACAATAGACCGCATTAGGGCCTCCCCATCCAGGCAAGTGTGGCTGCACTGGTGAGCTCGATTCGGTGGCACCATGACTCAGCCAACAGATTTGTTCAAGTTCGATTAATGTCAGGTTCAACTTGAATGGTGATGAGCTGAGTCATAATAACATAATGAAATAACAATGCATATGAGCATGATATCAGTGTAACCATGGATGGGCAACATAACCATTTAACATCATTACATCAACAATGATAAATCATTTAGTCTACGGGATGCAAATGAACATAGCATAACGATGATCATGAATATCACAAGTATTTTCATAACAAACCCTAACTATTCATATGAGCATATCGTTATCACTATCATCGGAAATGATTACAAGAATGAAACATGATAATAATAACCTTAGCAATTAATCATTTCACTTACTAGATGAAAATGAACATGGCATAAGCATAGACATGGATTCACAAGCATATTCGAAGCATTAAAATCATTAAATGAGCAAACAATTATTTAAATATTCAAGTGCAAACCATGGCTACTGCAATGCCATCATGCAAGTGGTTGTCGTGGCTTGCCTGGGGATGAAGAATTCACCGGGGAAAAGTGCGATGAGCTCGCGGAAAATTTTTGCCGGAAAAGTTTCGCTCCCGGCGGAGCTGATTAAAGGGCAAGGGCAAAATGGTCATTTTCAGAATGTTACCACATAATGAAAATGATACCATCGGAACGGGCTTGACGAATAGAGAACGTGGGCTTTGGAATCACCTGAATCGGAGTCACGGTCGCGGAGATACGGTCGTTCGTTCGTTAGGCAGAAAAACAAATAAAAAGTTAGCTTTTCTGCTGCTAACGGGCGAACGCCCGCAATATAAGGATTTCGGCCGGTGGCTGGAAAGCTGAAAGCGTCTTTCTGAAAATACGTCTTTGCCTCTGGAAAACGTATTCCTGGCCGAAGAAGGAACAGAATACGCTTTCGGGACTGGAAGACGTATTTCCTCGAATACGCCTCCACTTAAGTGGCGGGCCCGGCTTGCTGAGTCGCTGACGGGCGGGTCCCGCATTAACCTCTCTCTCCCTCCTGTCTCCTTCTTCTACCCCCCCGATGGAAACAGAGGAGGGCGAGGCCGGGCGCGTACGCCGGCGCTCTCCGGCGGCACGGGTCACTCCCGGCGGCGCTCTGCACACCGGCGAGCGTGGAAAGAGGCGACGCGTCTGTCCCAGCCGACCACGGACGCCGACGAGGCCCAAAGCAGCGGCAGCTTGGTCTGCCACGGACACCGGCTTCGGGCGAACTTGAGCTCGGGGCTGCGGTGGTGAAACGGAGGAGCTGGGGGTCGAGGAGGCCTCGCGATGGTCAGGGAAGAGCCGCGGTGGGGTTTGGAGGGAGGGAGAGGGCTCGAACGGCTCCAATTGGAGCGAGCAGAGATGGCGGCCATGGTGGCCGTGGCGAGCAAGGAGGGGCTCCGGGGTGATTTGAGAGGGCTGGGGGGTTGCTGGAAGGTAGAAGAGGCGGATGGACTGCTCAGCTGGGCTCGGAGAGGGCTATATATAGCCCGGCGTTGATGCCGTGGCCGGAAACCGCCGCGGACATGCGATAGATGCTTCTGGCGAGGGCAGGGCACGCGCGGGCCCTTGAGGTGACGGGAGAGGTAGAGGAGATGCTGGGCGGCGCCAGGGACGCGCGGGTGCGGACGGGGCGAGCACAGGGCAGTTGGCCACTCGGGGAGCACAGTGCGCTCACGTGCGGTGGTGGCTGGGGCCGGCGATAGGTGCTACAGGAGGGGGAGAGGGTCGGGAGGGCTACGTGGGGAAAGGAGGGAGCTGGACGGCACCAGGGACGCGATGGAACGAGCGAGGAGAGGTGGCCCGAGGCTAGCCGACGCCCAGAGCATGCCAACTACACGCCAGCTGCGCGGTCACCGCGTGCACCGACGCGTGCACGGTGACTCAACGTGGCCAACAATGCCCGGGGTGTAGTCCTTTCACCCGGGAGCCTCTCTGATGCGATGGATCGATTAAAGTGACTTTGGTATGAAGGGTACCATCACCCAAAGTTGCTGCCAGCAAGGTGTTTGGAGCTTGGTGGAGGAGGCTCACTTGGTGAAAGATGCTGGTAATTAACTGAGGGTAATCACACACTAAGGTGATCACTTTGGCAAAGTTTCAGCTCAATTGGATGAAGATAGCTAGCACTTCCTTCACAAAGTGCCCCACTGGACAAAAATGGGAAAATTGAAGTTGTGCTCAAATGGATGAGTGAATTGAGCTGAAATTTGGTGGGGGGTGATCATTAGAGCATATGAAGGCACTGTAAAAATTTCATACCATTTAGTTAAATAAAAATGGTACTTCCTTCACAATGCTTTCCACTGGACAGAAACTTGAGGGAATTTTTGTGGAGAAAAATACTTGGCAAAATGATGTGAATTTTGGCATGCTTAAAGGATATAGGGATATTTAGGTCCTGGATTAATTTCAGAATTTATGAAGCCATAAAATATATAGTTGCTTCACAAACTAAAATTATGACCAGAAACAAAGATTGGATGGTGTGCTCTCATAAATTGTTGGATGGAGATTAAATTTGGTTGAGAGTAATTATTTGATCATATAGATGATCTGCCTAAATTTCAACTCATTTGGATTAGCCTAGCTAGTACTTCCTTCACAAAGCTTCTCTCTGGACAGAAACTTTGGAAATTTGCTGAGGAAGATTTACTACGCAAATGAGGCTGAATTTTGGCATGTGGCAATTATTTGGATAAGAGAGAGTGCCCAAAATTTTTGACGGCAATCAAGAAAATATAAATAGCACTTCCTTCACAAAGTGTCATACTGGATAGAATAGGAAATGAATATTCCTGAATTATTTTTGAACTAGGCAAGGATGGGTTTTGACATATTTGTGGAAGATATGATCCAAAGAATTTATGAGAATTTTGTTGGAATTTTGGGAAAGACAGAAATATAGGTTGCTTCACAACCTAGAGCAAACAGGGTTATTCCTTTAATAGAAAAAGGAGTATTCCCAAGAAATAAAAATTGGAGTTGGGCTAAGATGGAAATGACATGGTCTTGGGATGGATTTGAGAGTGGCAAGCCACTTGGGAGAGGAATGACAGGTGATCCTCCCAGGTTTCAAGACCACAGAGCCACAGAAGATGAACTCCAAATAAAAATTCAAAGAAATCCAAAAGAAAAAGAAAGGGCCAAAAATCGGGGTGTCACAGGTCACATCACCGAAGTCAAGATAATCCCGACGTGACTGGGAATCACACCAGAACAGGTTTTTGAGCCTGCCTTCAGCGTCAACAGTGTGCTCAAAGAAAAAATCTCGATCCCTCTCCTTTCTGGTCATCATGATCCCAATGGCAGTGTCAGCATCACCCTTTGCAAGCAATTTCATCTTCTCTCTGTAGCACATATTATAAAGCTTTCTCCTCCCAAAACCAGCCTTAGCATAGGACACATACCTGCTGACGAAGTTGTCAAAAATAATGTGTTTTCTGATCCCAACTCCTGCCATAGCTAAGATCTCAAGCCTCTGAAATTCCTTGATCTGATTATGAGACCAAAGATACGTAACTTCATCCGGTCTAGCAAGAACGTGACTATGATCATCGCTGAAACTGCTGACATACCAAATTGCACGATCTTTATCAAGCTTGACTGTTAAATGAGCTTCGCACAAGCATCGACTCTCTGGTCTGAGCCTACGGGTCCTCCCTTCCATGGTACAAAACTTGGCATGTCGTTTTCCAGCCCTCGAACACAGATACCTCCTCAACCACATACTTCCCTCAGGACCCTTCCCCCATTTCAGCAAGTCCCTCCTAATGTTGAACCCATGTTCCTTCACGTACTGGTTATAGAAATTGTACGCCTCCTCTTCTGACCTAAACGTTGTGGCCATCACCTTCCAATGCATGTCCAGTGAGTCTTGCTGATATTCATCATAGCCAATGTCAAAATTTCACTCATCACCGTCGGCGTGCTCATCGTTCCCACTAGGGCCACCAACGTGTCCCTGCAAAAATAGGCATAGAACCATGTATAGTCATTTGTTATATGGCGACTCTCTTATATAACCTCTTTTCAAAACTTACTTTGCTCGAGCTCTCATCATAAGATGCATCGACATCGCTTTGGTCTCTGTCATCATCGACTATATTCCGCTCATAGTCCCCAACCGCATCCATCTGCGCACATTTAAATTAAGACATGTAAGTGTTCATGCGGTAGTTTTGTCATTCCCTGCCCTGCTTAATTTTAAACTTACCTGGCTAGCGCTTTCAGCATATGAATCATCTATATCCATATCCTCATTGTCATCATCGTCATCTACATGTACAAAGTCAAAGAAATACATGTAAGTGTCAGTGCGGTTGTTTCTATTTCATGTTTTTGTCGACGTTCACGACACTTACATTGCCACTGTAAGATTCATCCAAACTCATATAGTTCTCCTCCGCATGTTGGTCTACATTCAATGACGAGGATCCATCCTCGCTACCGCCATCATCGCCGTCATAACCGGTCTCTTGCTCCATCTATACACGATTAAATATAGTCTTAGATCATTCCCAACACCACAAAACATCATCAAAAATATAATTAGTTTCTCAATCAATTGATTAACAGTACGCCGCATGATTTCATGCACTAAACTAATACCTAAAAAAAATTCATCTCATTTCAATGAGATTATAATTTCAAGTTAAAAAAAACACGATGACCAAGGCTCGCCTACCTCGTCACTGCCGACAGAGAGGACGAAAGTGTGGATTTTGGCCGGTGTCGAAGGCGGTGTGAGGACGACCAGTACGTGAGGGCGACGACGGCGGCGTGTGGGTGACAATGGCGTGTTATGGTTGACCGGAGGGACGGCGTTTAGATTCGGGCTTGGCGGCGGCCAGTGCGTGAGGGCGACAACGCCGGCGACAAAAATTCCCCGTCGATCACAGAACACCGGAGATGAAGGCGGCGGCGGGAACGCCAATAGGGTTTCACCTGGGGACGGCGGCTGGGCGAGCGCGAGGTTTTGTTTTTGCAGTCATACCGGGCGGCCGTACAGCGGGCGGGCAGGCGTACACGGGTGGGCATACAGCGGGCGTGCGGGCGTACGTGGGCGACCCGTACGGCGATGCGAGCGGGCGTATGATACGTCCATTTTGCATCATGTTTTCCCACTGTTATTTATTATGTTTTTTTATCATTCTTTCACTTTATGGTACAATTCTTATGCCTTTTCGCTCTTATTTTGCAAGATTCATATGAAGAGGGAGATTGCCGGCAGCTGGAATTCTGGACCGGAAAGGGGTGAAACAGAGATAGCTATTCTGCACAACTCCAAATGACCTGAAAATTTATGGAGAATAACTTTGGAATATATAAAAATAACTGGTGAAATAATTACCAGGAGGGGGACCACCAGGAAGCCACAAGCCTGGGGGCGCACCCTACCCCCCTAGGCGCGCCCCCCGAGCTTGTGGGGCCCCTGGCAGGCCTCCGGCCCCCTTCTTCTGCTATATGAAGCCATTTTCCCTAGAAAAAAATCAAGAGAAGACTTTCGGGACGAAGCGCCGCCGTCTCAAAGCGGAACCTGGGCAGGAGCTATTTTGCTCTCCGGCGGAGCGATTCCGCCGGGGAAACTTCCCTCCGGGAGGGGGAAATCGAAGTCATCGACATCACCAACAATCCTCTCATCGTGGGAGGACCAATCTTCCTCAACATCTTCACCAGCACCATCTCATCTCAAACCCTAGTTCAACTCTTGTATTCAATCTTTGTCTCAAAACCTCAGATTGGTACCTGTGGGTTGCTAGTAGTGTTGATTACATCTTGTAGTTGATGCTAGTTGGTTTATTTGTTGAAAGATTATATGTTTAGGTCCTTAGTGCTATTCAATACCCCTCTAATCTTGAACATGAGTATGATTTGTGAGTAGTTACTTTTGTTCTTGAGGACATGGGAGAAGTCTTGTCATAAGTAATCATGTGAATTTGGTATTCGTTCGATATTTTGATGATATGTATGTTGTTGCTTCCTTTAGTGGTGTCGTGTGAACGTCGACTATATGACACTTCACCATCTTTGGGCCTAAGGGAAGGCATTGTGGAGTAGTAATTAGATGATGGGTTGCTAGAGTGACAGAAGCTTAAACCCTAGTTTATGCGCTATTCCGTAAGGGGCTGATTTGGATCCATATGTTTCATGTTATGGTTAGAGTTATCTTAATTCTTCTTTCGTAGTTGCGGATTCTTGCAAGAGGGGGTAATCATAAGTGGGAGGCTTGTTCAAGTAAGAACAGCACCCAAGCACCGGTCCACCCACATATCAAATTGTCAAAGTAGCGAACACGAATCAAACAAACATGATGAAAGTGACTAGATGAAATTCCCATGTGTCCTCGAGAACGCTTTGCTTATTATACGAGTTCGTTCCGGCTTGTCCTTTGCTAGAAAAAGGACTGGGCCACCTTGCTGCACCTTTATTACCATTATTACTTGTTACTTGTTACGAATTACCTTACTATCAAACTATCTGTTATCGATAATTTCAGTGCTTGCAGAGAAAACCTTGCTGAAAACCGCTTGTCATTTCCTTCTGCTCCTCGTTGGGTTCGACACTCTTACTTATCGAAAGGACTATGATTGATCCCCTATACTTGTGGGTCATCAAGACTCTTTTCTGGCGCCATTGCCGGGGAGTGAAGCGCCTTTGGTGAGTGGAATTTGGTAAGGAAACATTTATATTACGTGCTGAAATTTACTGTCACTTATCACTATGGAAAGTAATCCTTTGAGGGGCTTGTTCGGAGTATCTTCACCTCAACCGGAAGCATTGAGAGTTGCCCCTCAACCTACTGAACCTACTGAAAATATTTATTATGAAATTCCTTCGGGTATGGTAGAGAAACTGCTAGCTAATCCTTATGCAGGAGATGGAACGGTGCATCCTGATATGCATTTGATATATGTGGATGAAATTGGTGGATTGTTTAAGCTTGCAGGTCTATCCGAAGATGGAGTTAAGAAGAAGGTATTCCCTTTATCTTTGGAGGGAAAGGCATTGACATGGTATAGGCTATGTGATGATACTAAAACATGGGATTGGAACCGGTTGAAGCTAGAATTTTACCAGAAATTTTATCCTATGTATTTGGTTCATCGTGATCAGAATTATATATATAATTTTTGGCCTCGTGAAGGAGAAAGTATCGGTCAAGCTTGGGGGAGGCTTAAGTATATGTTGCATACATGCCCCAATCATGAGCTCTCAAGAGAAATAATTATTCAAAACTTTTATGCTCGGCTTTCTCATGATGATCGATCCATGCTCGATACTTCTTCTAATGGTTCCTTTATGAAGAGGACTATTGAATTCAAATGGGACTTCTGGAAAGAATTAAACGTAACTCTAAAGATTGGGAAATCGACAAAGGTAAAGAGTCAGGTATAAATCTTGAGTTTGATTGTGTTAAATCTTTTATGGAAACTGATGCTTTTCACAAGTTTAGTACTAAATATGGACTTGACTCTGAGATAGTAGCTACCTTTTGTGAATCTTTTGCTGCTCATGTTGATCTCCCTAAGGAGAAATGGTTTAAATATCATCCACCTATTGAATTAAATGAGGAACCCATTATTGTTGAAGAAGAAGCAATTGTTTACAATGTTGATCCAGTTGTGCCTACTGCTTATATTGAAAAACCACCTTTCCCTGTTAGGATTAAGGAACATGATGCTAAAGCTTCAACTGTGGTTAATAAAAGTAATATAAGAATACATAGACCTTCTAAACAAATTAACGTTGAACCTAATATTGCAATGGTTAAAGATCTCTTGGTTGATGATATTGATGGGCATGTTATTTACTTTTGTGATGAGGCTGCTAGAATTGCTAAACCTGTTAGAAATGAACAAGATATGCTAGATAAGAATAAGTCCGTGGTTGGCATGCCTGTTATTTCTGTTAAGATTGGAGATCATTGCTATCATGGTTTATGTGATATGGGTGAGTGCTATTCCGTTTTCTTTATATCAAGAAGTAATGCATGATATTGCACATGTTGAGATTTAAGATATTGATGTTACTATTAAGCTTGCAGACAGAGATACTATTACACCACCTGGGATTGTTAGAGATGTTGAAGTCTTGTGTGGTAAAATCAAATACCCTACTGATTTCTTGGTGCTTGGTTCACAACAAGATAATTTTTGTCCCATTATATTTGGTAGACCCTTCTTGAATATCGTTAATGCCGAAATTGATTGTGTTAAAGAGAAAGTTAGAGTTAAGTTTGGTGATATATCTCATGAATTTAATTTCTCTAAGTTTAGTAGGCAACCTCATGATAAGGAACTACCCAATAAAGATGAAATTATAGGTCTTGCTTCTATTGCCGTGCCTCCTACTGATCCTTTAGAACAATATTTGCTAGACCATGAAAATGATATGCATATGAACGAAAGAAATGAAATAGATGAGCTGTTCTTTAAACAAGCACCTGTTCTCAAACATAACTTGCCTGTTGAAACCTTGGGAGACCCTCTTCCACCCAAGAGTGATCCTGTGTTTGATTTAAAGCAATTACCTGATACACTTAAATATGCTTATCTGGATGAAAAGAAGATATATCCTGTTATTATTATGCTAACCTTTCAGACCATGAAGAAAAGAGATTACTTAAAACTCTGAAGAAACACCATGCTGCTATTAGATATACTCTTGATGATCTTAAGGGCATTAGTCCCACTTTATGTCAGCATAAAATTCATATGGAGCCAGACACTAAACCCGTTGTTGATCATCAAAGAAGGCTGAATCCTAAAATGAAGGATGTGGTAAGGACTGAAATATTAAAACTTCTGGAGGCAGGTATAATTTATCCCATAGCTGATAGTAGATGGGTAAGTCATGTTCATTGTGTTCCTAAGAAAGGAGGTATTACCGTTGTTCATAATATTAAAAATGAACTTATTCCACAAAGAATTGTAACCGGTTATAGGATGGTAATTGATTTCAGGAAATTAAATAAAGCTACTAGGAAAGATCATTACCCCTTGCCTTTTATTGATCAAATGTTAGAAAGATTATCTAAGCATACACACTTTTGCTTCCTAGATGGTTATTCTGGTTTCTCTCAAATACCTGTATCACTATAAGATCAAGAGAAAACCACATTCATTTGTCCTTTTCGAACTTATGCTTATCGTCGTATGCCTTTTGGTTTATGTAATGCACCTGCTACCTTTCAAAGATGTATGAATGCTATATTCTCTGACCTTTGTGAAAAGATTGTTGAGGTTTTCATGGATGATTTCTCCGTTTATGGAACTTCTTTTGATGATTGCTTGAGCAACCTTGATCGAGTTTTGCAGAGATGTGAAGAAACTAATCTTGTCTTGAATTGGGAGAAGTGCCACTTTATGGTGAATGAAGGTATAGTCCTTGGGCATAAAATTTCTGAAAGAGGTATTGAAGTTGATAAAGCTAAAGTTGATGCTATTGAGAAAATGCCATGTCCTAAAGATATCAAAGGTATAAGAAGTTTCCTTGGTCATGCTGGTTTCTATAGAAGGTTTATAAAAGACTTCTCTAAAATTTCTAGGCCTCTTACTAATCTTTTGCAAAAAGATGTTCCATTTGTTTTTGATGATGATTGTGTAGAAGCCTTTGAAATACTTAAGAAAGCCTTAATTTCTGCACCTATTGTTCAACCACCTGATTGGAACCTACCCTTTGAAATTATGTGTGATGCTAGTGATTATGCTGTTGGTGTTGTTCTAGGGCAAAGAGTTGATAAGAAATTGAATGTTATTCATTATGCTAGTAAAACTCTAGACAGTGCTCAAAGAAATTATGCTACTACTGAGAAAGAATTTTTAGCAGTTGTGTTTGCATGTGATAAATTCAGATCTTACATTGTTGATTCCAAAGTTACTACTCACACTGATCATGCTGCTATTAAATATCTTATGAAAAAGAAAGATGCTAAACCTAGACTTATTAGGTGGGTTCTATTGCTACAAGAATTTGATTTGCATATTATTGATAGAAAGGGAGCTGATAATTCCATAGCTGATAATTTGTCTAGAATGGAAAATGTTCTTGATGACCCACTTCCTATTAATGATGATTTCCCTGATGAACAACTAGCTGTGATAAATGCTTCTCGTAATACTCCTTGGTATGCAGACTATGCTAATTACATTGTTGCTAAATACATACCACCTAGTTTCACATACCAAAAAAATAAAAAGTTCTTCTTTGATTTAAGACATTACTTTTGGGATGACCCACATTTATATAAAGAAGAGTAGATGGTGTTATTAGATGTTGTGTACCTGAGCATGAACAGGAACAAATCCTACGAAAGTGTCACTCCGAGGCATATGGAGGACATCATGCGGGAGACAGAACTGCACACAAGGTACTACAATCTGGTTTTTATTGGCCTACTCTTTTCAAAGATGCACGTAAGTTTGTCATCTCTTGTGATGAATGTGAAAGAATTGGTAATGTTGGTAGACGTCAGGAAATGCCTATGAATTATTCACTTGTTATTGAACCATTTGATGTTTGGGGTTTTGATTATATGGGACCTTTCCCTAAATCCAATGGGTATACTCATATTTTAGTTTTTGTTGATTACGTTACTAAGTGGGTAGAAGCTATTCCAACTAGGAGCGCTGATCATAACACTTCTATTAAAATGCTTAAAGAATCTATATTCCCAAGGTTTGGAGTCCCTAGATATTTAATGATTGATGGTGGTTCACATTTTATTCATGGTGCTTTCCGTAAATTGCTTGCTAAATATGATGTTAATCATAGAAATGCATCACCTTATCATCCTCAGTCCAGTGGTCAAGTTGAATTAACTAATAGAGAAATAAAATTAATTTTGCAAAAGACCGTTAATAGATCTAGAAAGAATTGGTCTAAGAAACTTGATGATGCACTTTGGGCTTACAGAACTGCTTATAAAAATCCTATGGGTATGTCTCCATATAAAATGGTCTATGGAAAAGCATGTCATTTACAGCTTGAACTAGAACATAAAGCATATTGGGCAATTAAAGAACTTAACTATGATTTTAAACTTGCCGGTGAAAAGAGATTATTTGATATTAGCTCTCTAGATGAATGGAGAACACAAGCTTATGAAAATGCCAAGTTATTTAAAGAAAAACTTAAAAGATGGCATGATAAGAGAATTCAAAAACGGGAATTCAAAGTAGGTGATCATGTTCTATTATACAATTCTCATTTAAGGTTTTTTGCAAGAAAACTTCTCTCTAAATGGGAAGGACCGTATATCATCGAAGAAGTTTATCGCTCCGGAGCCATCAAAATAAACAACTCTGAAGGCAATAATCCGAGGGTGGTTAATGGGCAAAGAATTAAACATTATATCTCTGGTACGCCCATTAATGTTGAAACTAATATTATTCAAACAATGACACCGGAAGAGCACATAGAAGAAACCTTCCGGAACGCTCCAGAATCCTGAAAAGGAGTAAGTACATGGTACGGTAAGTAAACCGACTCCAAAAATTCCATAAAAGTACTTTCTGTTCGTTTTGGAATATATAAAAAATTAGGAAAATAATAAACAGTCCGAAAAGTGCACGAGGAGGCGACAAGCCTGGGGGGCACGCCCTACCCCCAGGGCGCGCCTACCAGGCTTGTGGCCCCCTCGTGGACTTTCCCGACTCCGTTTTTCTTCCATATTACTTGTCCTGCACGGGAAAAATTCATTATATATACTTTCGGATGTTTTGACCACCGTATCGCAAGTTTTTCCTCTGTTCTTGTTTCGTGCTGTTTTCTGTCAGAATCTTGAGGTCAAGCACCATGTCATCTCAGGATTCGGACGGGGAAAGCTATGTTTCTCATCTTATTGCAAACCCTGGAGTCTATGGGGACACTGATCCCTATGGTTGGACAACTGATGAAGAGGAAGATGCTGATTTGAGGGAAAAGTAAGGTCATTCCAGCGAGGAGGACGAGGATCCCCCACTGCCTCAACCAGGAGATATGCACATTGAATTCAAGAGGTCCAGCTTACCTAACACGGTGAAGGTTCCTAAATTTCAATTCACTCATTTTCGTCATGTGCAGGAAGATTCGGATAAACTACGTTGCAAAATTTGGGATATTGAAAGAGAGAATGACAAATTAAAAGAAGAAATTCGTGTCCTCAAGTGGAAGGACAAGCATACCCCATCATCACCACCATCACCAAAGGAGACTTGAGTACACGGGTATGGGCACCACCCTTGGCTTGTGCCAAGCTTGGGGGAGGTGACCCGGTATTATCACCATCACTTTTATCATCGTTATCTATTTTAGTTCGATCCTTAGTTATTTCATGATTTAGAAGAATAAAGTTTTTAGTATGATTTAGTTTCGAGTGCTTGCTTTGTGATCTATCTATCTATGTAATCGGGTGTGAAAGTTATATAATAAAGAGTAGTTTGAGTTGAGTGTTTTGCTTTTGTTGATCCAATCTTAGAGATAAATAAAGAAAAAAAAAGATCATATGCTAATCCCATGGAGAGTGATGACTTCACATAAAAGAAGTATAACTGATAAAACTTGTTGGAAGTTAACAAACATAGCATTGGTCATTGTTGAAATTCATGAAAAAGTAATAAAGGAAGAGAGGTCTCACATATAAATACACTATCTAGGACATCTTTTATGATTGTGAGCCCCCATTAAATATTCTATGTCAAATAGTCGACATTGGACAAGGAAGACAACATAATGAGTTATGTTTGCTTATATTCACATAGAAGTTATATTGTTTTGGATCCTCTAACATGTGGTGCTTGCCCCCTATCTTTTGCTAGCCAAAAATTCCGCACTAAGTAGAGATACTACTTGTGCATCCAAAACCCTTGAACCCAGTTTCATGTCAGGAGAGTCCACTATATCTACCTATGGATTGAATAAGATCCTTCAAGTAAGTTGTCATCGGTGCAAAAGCAATAAAAATTGCTCCTAAATATGTATGATCTTTTATTGTAAGGGAAAATAAGCTTTGTACGAACTTGTGATGGTGAAGAAATAAAAGCGACAGACTGCATAATAAAGGTCGCTATCACAAGGGGCAATATAAAGTGACGTTCCTTTACATTAAGAGCTTGCACATCCAAAAACAAAAAGCGCATGACAACCTCTGCTTCCCTCTGCGAAGGGCCTATCTTTTACTTTATGTATTTACTTTCATGCAAGAGTCAATAGTATTTCCCTCTATTCTGTTTTTGTTTTCTCTCTTGGCAAGCATCATGTGGTGGGGATTGATCCAGGCATATATATCCAGTTGGATGTAGGTGATCATGAGTTATTATTGTTGACATTACCCTTGAGGTAAATACGTTGGGAGGCGAAATTATAAGCCCCTATCTTTCTATGTGTCTGACTGAAACTTTTGCTCCATAAGTATGCCGTGAGTGTCAGCAATCATAGAAGACTAAATGATAGTTGAGTATGTGAACTTACTAAACAAAGCTATTACATAGACTCTTTCTAATAATATGATGAATTGCAATTGCTTCAGTGACTGAGATCATAGTTTGTTAGTTTTCAATGTGGTTTATGGTTCATACTTTAACTTGTGAATGAATTGTCGCTTTTTCATGGGAAGTTTTATGATGATATATTGCTGCTATAATAAAGATCATGATGCTTTCATGTCCGTATTTTGTTTTATCGACACCTCTCTCTCTCTAAACATGTGGACATGATTATCGATTTCGGTTTTTCGCTTGAGGACAAGCGAGGTCTAAGCTTGGGGGAGTTGATACGTCCATTTTGCATCATGTTTTCCCACTGTTATTTATTATGTTTTTGATCATTATTTCACTTTATCGTACAATTCTTATGCCTTTTCTCTCTTATTTTGCAAGATTCATATGAAGAGGGAGATTGCCGGCAGCTGGAATTCTGGACCGGAAAGGGGTGAAATAGAGATAGCTATTATGCACAACTCCAAATGACCTAAAAATTTACGGAGAATTATTTTGGAATATATAAAAAATACTGGCGAAAGAATTACCAGGAGGGGGCCCACCTGGAAGCCACAAGCCTGGGGGGCGCGCCCTACTCCCCAGGACGCGCCTCCCGAGCTTGTGGGGCCCCTGGCAGGCCTCCGGCCCCCTCCTTCTGCTATATGAAGCCATTTTCCCTAGAAAAAATCAAGAGAATACTTTCGGCACGAAGCGCCGCCGTCTCGAGGTGGAACCTGGGCAGGAGCTATTTTGCTCTCCGACGGAGCGATTCCGCCGGGGAAACTTCCCTCCAGGAGGGGGAAATCGAAGCCATCGACATCACCAACGATCCTCTCATCGTGGGAGGACCAATCTTAATCAACATCTTCATCAGCACCATCTCATCTCAAACCCTAGTTCATCTCTTGTATTCAATCTTTGTCTCAAAACCTCAGATTGGTACATGTGGGTTGCTAGTAGTGTTGATTACATCTTGTAGTTGATGCTAGTTGGTTTATTTGGTGGAAGATTATATGTTCAGATCCTTAATGCTATTCAATACCCCTCTGATCTTGAACATGAGTATGATTTGTGAGTAGTTACTTTTGTTCTTGAGGACATGGGAGAAGTCTTGTCATAAGTAATCATGTGAATTTGGTCTTCGTTCGATATATTGATGATATGTATGCTGTTACTTCCTTTAGTGGTGTCGTGTGAACGTCGACTACATGACACTTCACCATATTTGGGCCTAAGGGAAGGCATTGTGGAGTAGTAATTAGATGATGGGTTGCTAGAGTGACAGAAGCTTAAACCCTAGTTTATGCGCTATTCCGTAAGGGGCTGATTTGGATCCATATGTTTCATGCTATGGTTAGAGTTACCTTAATTCTTCTTTCGTAATTGTGAATGCTTGCGAGAGTGGGTAATCATAAGTGGGAGGCTTGTTCAAGTAAGAACAGCACCCAAGCACCGGTCCACCCACATATCAAATTATCAAAGTAGTGAACGCGAATCAAACAAACATGATGAAAGTGACTAGATGAAATTCCCATGTGTCCTCGAGAACGCTTTGCTTATTATACGAGTTTGTTCCGGCTTGTCCTTTGCTATAAAAAGGATTGGGCCACCTTGCTGCACCTTTGTTACCGTTATTACTTGTTACTTGTTACGAATTACCTTACTATCAAACTATCTATTACTGATAATTTCAGTGCTTGCAGAGAATACCTTGCTGAAAACCGCTTGTCATTTCCTTCTGCTCCTCGTTGGGTTCGACACTCTTACTTATCGAAAGGACTACGATTGATCCCCTATACTTGTGGGTCATCAGCGTACAGCGGGCGGGTATCTGTACGGCGCGTGAAATTACCCCCCACCCTTTATACGTTTTTTGTGTGGGGGGGGGGGGAGGGGGTTGTACCAAAGCACGCCTCTTAATTCTATAGTTCGACTTAGGGTCTACTATGTTAGATCTAGATGTGAGATAATACCTCACATCTAGGTCACATCTAAGATGATGTCATATGTTTTGTAATCCTCCCTGCTGCCTTTTTCATTGTTGTTTGTTTTCTGGCCTTTTTCGTTGTTGTTTGTTGTCGGGTTGAACAGACGCGGGCTGCCTAGCCAACGCCAGCGCTAGCTACACGAGCTTTCGCACCCACGCCGGCATTGACTATTGATACAAGTCTGTATGCAATGAAAAAAAACAGCCCTATTGTTGATAAGGCCCGTATCCTTCAGCTTTTATGCAAAGTGCCCTCCAGCTTGTCCCTAGGTTGACATCTTTTAGGTCAATTTACCCCATCCGCAAACATGAAAAATGTTCGTGATTTTTTTTAAGAATCACAAATTTGAAAAAAAAAAGTCTGGCAACTTAAAAAGTGTTCATTAATTCAAAAAAGGTCACAAATTAGAAAAATATATTTGCGATATAAAAACTATTTAAGAATTTGAAAAATATTTGAGAACTTATAAAGTATTCACAAATTCAATAAATATTCGTGAATTAAAAATGATGTTCATGAATTTGTTAAATTTTCATGATTTTCTAAAAATATTCATGAATAAAATAAATGTTCACCAATTCAAAAAAAAAGGTTATGAATTTTAAAAACGTAAATTGGGACCCAAAACATGGTTGAACCTAGTTGTGAGTTGATGGTGGATTTGCAATTGGGTCAAAAAATGTCGGGGGCAGTTGCGAGTCAAGGGTGGACTTGCAACTGGGCAAAGAAAAGGATCAATGTCCCAGTTGCATTTCAATGGTGGACTTGCAACTGGGACGGAAAAAAGATTTAAGCCCAGTTGCGAGTCGATGGTTGACTTGCAACTATGGCAAAAAAGGGTCAGACCCAGTTGTGAGTGGATGATTGACTTGCAACAGGGACAAAAAAGATAGCCCTAGTTGCGAGTCGATGGTGGATGATGACCCACAAGTATAGGGGATCAATCGTAGTCCTTTCGATAAGTAAGAGTGTCGAACCCAACGAGGAGCAGAAGGAAATGACAAGCGGTTTTCAGCAAGGTGTTTTCTGCAAGCACTGAAATTGTCGGTAATGAGTAGTTTGATAGCAAGATAATTTGTAACAAGTGACAAGTTGCAATAGTAACAAAGAGTGCAGCAAGGTGGCCCAATCCTTTTTGTAGCAAAGGACAAGCCGGAACGATCTCTTATATTAAGCAAAGCGTTCTCGAGGACACATGGGAATTTCATCTAGTCACTTTCATCATGTTGGTTTGATTCGCGTTCGCTACTTTGATAATTTGATATGTGGGTGGACCGGTGCTTGGGTGTTGTTCTTACTTGAACAAGCCTCCCACTTATGATTACCCCCTCTCGCAAGCATCCGCAACTACGAAAGAAGAATTAAGATAACTCTAACCATAGCATTAAACATATGGATCCAAATCAGCCCCTTACGGAATAGCGCATAAACTAGGGTTTAAGTTGTTGTCACTCTAGCAACCCATCATCTAATTACTACTCCACAATGCATTCCCTTAGGCCCAAAGATGGTGAAGTGTCATGTAGTCGACGTTCACATGACACCACTAAGAGAATCAACAACATACATATCATCAAAATATCGAACGAATACAAAATTCACATGATTACTTATGACAAGACTTCTCCCA
The DNA here is from genome assembly GCA_039707655.1 of Elymus sibiricus. Classification (NCBI taxonomy): domain Eukaryota; kingdom Viridiplantae; phylum Streptophyta; class Magnoliopsida; order Poales; family Poaceae; genus Elymus; species Elymus sibiricus. The sequence goes on along the minus strand of CM077666.1, from coordinate 125,792,605 downwards.
TGTCCTCAAGAACAAAAGTAACTACTCACAAAACATAATCATGTCCAAGATCAGAGGGGTATTGAATAGCATAATAGATCTGAACATATAATCTTCCACCAAATAAACCAACTAGCATCAACTACAAGATGTAATCAACACTACTAGCAACCCACACGTACCAATCTGAGGTTTTGAGACAAAGATTGAATACAAGAGATGAACTAGGGTTTGAGATGAGATGGTGCTGGTGAAGATGTTGATGAAGATTAGCCCTCCCACGATGAGAGGATCGCTGGTGATGTCGATGGCGACGATTTCCCCCTCCCGGAGGGAAGTATCCCCGGCAGAATCTCTCCGCCGGAGAGGAAAAGTGCTCCTGCCCAAGTTCCGCCTCGAGAAGGCGGCGCACCGTCCCGAAATTCTTCTCTATATTTTTTCTAGGGCAAATGGACTTATATACCAGAAAATGGGGGCCAGAGGTTGGCCAGGGGCCCCACGAGCCACCAGGGCGCGCCTGGGGGGGTGGCGCGCCCTGGTGCCTCGTGGGAACCTGGGTGGCCCCCTCTGGTACTTCTTGCTTCCAGCATTTTTTATTTATTCCAAAATAAATCTCTGTAAAATTTCAGTTCATTTGGAGATGTGCAGAATAGGTATCTCTGACATAGCTTTTTCAGGTCCAGAATTACAGCTGCCGGCAATCTCCCTCCTTATGTAAATCTTGCATATTAAGAGAGAAAAGGCATTAGAATTGCTTCACAAAGTGTTATATTGATTAAAAACACTATAAATAACAGTAGTAAAACATGATGCAAAATGGACGTATCAGTGGACTTGCAATTGAGGCGGAAAAAAGGTCGAGCCCAGTTGTGAGTCAAAGGGTGGGCTCGCCACTGGGGCAAAAAATGATCAAGTGCCCACTTGCATGTCAATGGTGGACTTGCAACTGAAAAAGAAAATTGTCGGCCCAGTTGCGAGTCGACAATGGATTTGCAACTGGATAAAAAGAGGGTCAAACCTAGTTGCAAGTCGATGGTGGACTTGCAATTGGGCCAAAAAATGTTGGGTCCAGTTGCGAGTCATGGGTGGACTTGCAACTGGGGCAAAAGAAGATCAAGGACCCTGTTGCAATTCAGTGGTGGACTTGCAACTGGGACGAAAAAAAGGGTCAGGCCTAGTTGCGACTTGCAACTACAGCAAATAAAGATCAAGGGGCCCAGTTGTGAATCAATGGTTGTTTTCCAACTGGAATACAAGGGCAGGCCCAATTGCGAGTCGATGGTTGACTTGCAACTGAAACAAAAAAGTCAACCACTAGTTGCGAGTCAATGGTGGACTTGCAACCGAGGTGCCTATTCAAAAATAGTTTATCAACAAAAATGTTGATCAATAAAAAATATGATCAAGTGCCCACTTGAATGTCGATGGTGGACTTGCTGTTGGAAAAGAAAATTGTCAGCCCAGTTGCGAGTCGATGGTGGATTTGCAACTAGATAAAAAAGGTCGAACCGAGTTGCAAGTCAATGGTGGACTTGCAATTGGGTCAAAAAATGTTGGGTCCAGTTACGATGCATGGGTGAACTTGCAACTGGGGCAAAAAAATGATCGAGCACCCACTTGCATGTCAATAGTGGACTTGCAACTGGGGACGGAAAAAAGGGTCGGACCTAGTTGCGAGTCGATGGTTGACTTGCAGTTGCAGCAAAAAAGATCAAGGGGCCCAGTTGTGAATCGATGGTTGTCTTACAAGTGCAGCTAAGGCGAGTTGTGAATACAACAAGGGCGGACCGGCGGACTTGCAACTAAGGCGAGTATTCACAAATTGTTCATCAATAAAAATGTTTATCAAAATAAAATATATGATCAAGTGCCCACTTGCATGTCAATGGTGGACTTCCAACTGGAAAAGAAAATTGTCGGCCCAGTTGTGAGTTGATAATGGATTTGCAACTGGATGAAAAAAGGGTCAAACCCAGTGGCAAGTCGATGGTGGACTTGCAATTAGGTTAAAAATTGTGGGTCCAGTTGCGAGTCATGGGTGGACTTGTAACTGCGACAAAAAAAAGATCAAGGACCCAGTTGCATGTCAATGGTGGACTTGCATGCTGGGATGGAAAAAAGGGTTGGGCCCAGTTGTGAGTCAATGGTTGACTTGCAAGTGCAGGTAAAAAAGATCAAAGGGCCAGTTGCGAGTCGATGGTTGTCTTGCAACTGGAATAAAACAAGGTCGGGCCCAGTTGCGAATCGATGGTTGACTTGCAACTGGAACAAAAAAATGTCAAACCCAGGTTGTGAGTCGGTGGTGGACTTACAACTGAGGCGCGTATTCACAAACTGTTCATCAATAAAAGTGTTTACCAATAAAAATAAATGACGAAGAACAAAAATTATTCATGAATTTTTAAAAATATTCAAAAATTTAAATAACTTTTGAAAAAATTGAACAACATTCGTCAAACACCCCCAACCGCAAAACTGATGGTGTCCTTTTGCAAAAAGGAAGAGAAAAAAATAAAATCTAGTTACGCTCTCTCCTCTAGGATGGACTTGCAACAAAATGTACAAGAAAAAAAGGCCCGACAAAAAAAATAGACCCACAATGTGAACATGCCTATATGTGAACAAACAGAACAAGACGGCATGGGAATACATCAGCCAACTACACGAGATCAAGAGTTTGCACGAAAATTACAGCAATAAAATCCAACGGACACCACCTTAGATAAGACATTGATAAACCTGGTCTAGATGAGATTTAGCAAATCCTATTTAAAAAATCATCAATTTCAAACGAATAAATGAGAAAAAAATAAAAGGAACAATAAAAAGGAAAAAAAGAATGAGACGAATAGTCTCACCATGATCCCATTCTCCATCGTGCGCACATACTCTTCACATTCCTTTTTTTAACACTGCTCTTCACGTTTTCTCTGTAGCTTATATACATGAAAAAACAACACAAAACTAAAAGAGGGTGGAAACAATGACGCGACGGTTAAATGAGTGGGAGAACGCACAAAAAACAGGCCAAAAAAAGCCCCGACGTAGGGATAGTGGGCCGACAAGAAACTTGACGAAGACAATGTGGGGACACATAATGGGCTGAGCGAAAACGCAACGACGTCACAGACGCGGCCATCAACGAAAATCAACAGCTCGCACGGAAAAACAAGCAACGGTAGATCGAAGTGTGAGGGACTTAGGTGTGAGGTAAGTATTTCACATCTAGATGTGAAATAGCAATTCCGTTAGTCTTATACAAAGAGACACCATGTGTGATGTGTCCAAAGATTGGTGCAACCCACCTCAGAAACATTTTGTGTTTTTGTCCCCCATAGATTGAATTCTTGTCATGTTGCCGCCTCTACCCCGTGACCGAACCGTGATGCACTTCATTACTTATCGTCGAATCCGAGTTAAGGTCACGATCTTGAGGTGTCCAAGTCCCTGCATGCATGCAGCATATCTCACGTATGTTTGCAACATCGTTGCAATATTTTCTCCACCACTAGCCTAAAGTCATTGCAACCACTAAAACATGCACATGCACTAATAAAGAAGGGTGTGCAACATACTAAACAATGCATGCAATAAGAAAAAACCATTTTTAATGCAAATCAAACTCTAGCGGGAGGCGGAGGATGAGCATACGTGTATGTGTCCTCTTCTCAAGCTCTTAGTGGTGTGTGTGTGTGTGTGTGTGTGTGTGGAAGAACCAACGTTATATGTTGGTCCAACACACCCTCCACTAGTGGGATGGGAGTAGACTCTTCACACTCTCATTGTCATGCATGAACGGCCTAGAGGCACAAATTGTTTGCATGTGGTTTCAACCCATTGTTTATATTTTAGTATTTAGATGAAGACTGTTAAGTTAAAGTTTCACCTAGGACTCCACGTTGCACTTATTAGTGACTTGAACAATGAACTATACCTATGCAAGTTTTGTGCAAACAAATTTCACGCAAAGTCTTGACCAATACTAGGCTGACAAAAGGCTTTCCCACAGGTGGATCTTACATGTCATACTCCGGGTCTCTTCATGAGTTTACCAAGAGATTACTCAAGTCTCATAGACTGCGACGATTAACACACAAACTCATATAGGTGTGTTCCTTTAAGATGCTCTCTAGGACAACATATTTGCACAAATAAGCCACTTAGAATACATTAAAATAAAAATTAAACTGCCATATAGATTAGGATATTTTATAAAAGAATACTCTCCTGTTAGCTAAACACTAGCTTGTTATAGCTAACCAGTCCATTTTGCATCACTTTTTATCCCCTGCTTTTTCATAGTAATCGTAGAATTTTTTGGCGCACATGCACCCTTTTTGCCTGGTTTCTCCAGAATCCTAAAGAAGGACATTTTGAGCATTGATTGAAAAATACCTCTTTCTGGGTGAAAATCATGCTAATTGGCGTCATAATAATCTTCCATACGAATAGATCACATGGGACGAAAAGAGAGGCCAGAACCACCAATTAGAACCAGAAAATCTCACCTCCAGAAGGGGCCCAAGGGGGGATCAGCAGGAGGGCATCTCTACGCCATCACCTTAATCAAGGAGACTACGACATCGATCTTCATCATCATCGTCATCCATATCCTCAACATCAATCCCTTCATCCATATATTTGTAATTCGGAATCCTAGTGTGGATTCATACGTGTATTACATTAATCATTCATCAGTTGTTTCCATTAAACACCTTGTTGATGTTGTTGTCTCTATGTCTGAGTAAACCACCTAGTTCTCAGGGATATGGAGGAATACTAGTATGTTTATGAGCTGAATTCTGACAAAATACATCATTCATTTTATGTCTTGTGTTAATCATTCTTCATAATGTTGTGTGAAGTCGACCTCATAACATTTACCTATATGGAGCTACGGTAGTATGCAATCTGTACTTGGCTATGGCCACACATAAAAATGTATAAAACTGGATAGGTTGTCTGAACCTAGAATTGTGCATTACCATAATTAAGTAACATACATACAAGTGGTGATTATGGACTCCTTGAGAACGCCTTAGCACTACTACAAATTCCATTGTTTTCATTACTCTTTGTTATTTACTTTTATTCATGCGCACTTTAATTCTCGTCAAAACACTCTTGTAATAGTTTCACTTCCACATCACTTTTGCTTTGAATCACAATTAACTTGCAGGCCCATTTTGATAAATCTCTATAAGAGGCAAAGACCATTTTCTAACTCTCTGTGGGATCGATACTTTTACTTCGAAAAAGACTACAACTCAACATGTGCACTTGCAGGACATCAAGTTTTTCTAGCGCTGTTGCCGAGGAGCTAAGTGCCTTCGCAATAAAGCTCTCGGACTGCCTATTAAAGAAACCTTCACATCTTTAGGCCCGAGGCCGAATGGTGAAACTTACGAAACAAATCCAAGTTTACTCGAACTGCTGCGAAGTAAGAAATTTATAGGTGATGGTATGGAGGATACGTACCAACATGTGCAACTATTTTATGAGATATGCGGGACATTTAAATTGAAAGCTTTCACTTATTATGAAATTAAATCGAAGCTTTTTGGTCAGACACTAAACGCAAAAGCGAAAGCATGGTTATACACTCATCCCGCATATACATTTGACATATGGGAAAAATTATCTAGCTCATTCTTGGTCCATTCTTATCCCGAGAAGAAGTTCTATGGAGCAAGGTGTATGATTGCTAACATCACTCAAAAACCAGATGAAAGTCATGTTAGGGCTTATCTGAGGTGTCACCCTTGACTTTATAATTGTGCTCGCATAATTATCCACCATGGCTGGTGTTACATTTCTTTTATGGAGGTACTAGATGACTAGTGTAAGAAAAAAAGTAGAATTTGCATCTGGAGGATATTTTTGGACTCACAAGTACCATTCCGAATCGTTAGGACCCACAACTACCACTTTCAGTCGTTCAAGTCCACAAGTACCAGTACAGATCCTTCGGTCCCATAAGTATCACTCCGAGTCTTCCAAACCCACAACTACCACTCTCAGCCTTCTGGGCCCACAAATACAATTCTGAGTTGTTTGGACTCACAACTATCACTCTAAGTCGTCTGGGTCCACAAGTACCCGTATAGATGGTGCGGGCCCAAAAGTACCAGTTTGTGTCTTGCGGACCCACATCTACTTCTTTGAGCTGTCTGAACCCACAAGTACCATTGTGAGTCATCCAGACCCACAAGTACCATTGCGATTCATCCAGACCCACAAGTACCACTTTGAGTCTTATGGACCCACAAACTACCGGTCCGAGTTGTCCGGACTCACAATTGTAGTAAACTACACATTTGTCTAAACCAGGGCATTGAGTAGACCAAACGATGATTTTTTTTAACCATCAATGCCAGTCGTACATGATATCCAAGAGGAAGGTTAGGTTCACTCGTCGAGGCGACCGGGGAAACTATCGTTGTCTAAACCAAGGCATTGAATTAACCAGATGTTGACTTTCTTAACCGTTCATCTTACGTGATATCTAAGAGAACGGTTTGGTTGTTGCTACCGGTGGTGATACTCTCAGTGATGACTTCCCTCGAGAACTAAAGATAACTAGTAGGCTTTTGCGCGTCGTACTCGTGCTCAGGAGGAGATGTGTTTGCGAGGTGAAGGTATTTTGTTTTCATGATAATAATATGAAAAATGTTGTTAAATAACATATTTTAGGGTCAGGAAAGTCCACCATTTTTGTTAAAGTGGTGTCTTGGATTATACGATTGTATTATTAGTTCTAAGGATCTTCCATTCTATTCATTCCGGCTCAAACTAGTTGAAGTTCAAAAAAAATTCCTAAGTCAAACTTATTTATTTTTTACCAAGTATATAGAAAGATTTGATAGTCAAAACCATATTCATTTGGGAGGTAAGAAAGAAAGAAAACTAGTTTTGCATGAATAGTGATTTTACACTTTTTGTCAATATATTCATTTATGTAAAAATTTTATACCTCCCAAATGATTTTGATTTTGAACTTGAATTTTTACATGTTTCCATGGTAACATGGTTTCCATCCTATATTTTCTCCTGTTTCCTGTAGGGGTTCTGTTGTTGTATTGCGAGCCTTTTTAGGAGAGTTCCTTCTCAGTGGGGATCAGAGCCCAATAGCAAAGGAAACCACTCACGAATAGCCTGCGGCCCAGGCACAACCGCCTGGCGAGCGGCCCATCACGAGAAAATGGAGGGAAAAGCCGCAGAAGCGAGGCCCCATCCACGACAGAACTGTCCCCCCTGAATCCTCTTCTCAAAAGTCCAATCCAGCCCTATGTAGCCAATGTCAGCCAAACCACACAAGTCTACCGCCTCCCGAAAGCTCGGCTTCAGACGTTCTTGGGTGGCCAAAATAATGGAAGGTGTGTCCACTGTATCGTTTTCGGTGCTTGTGAATGGTAATAGAACAGAAGAATTCAGACCTACACGAGGCATCCGACAGGGAGACCCCATATCACCATATTTATTCTTATTGGCAGCAGAGGGTTTATCTTGCCTTTTAAAAGCTACAAGCACCAATGAGCATGCTAAAGGAGCTGTGATAGCTCCAACAGCACCACCAGTTAATCATCTTTTGTTTGCTGACGATTGCTTGCTTATGTTTAAGGCAAACACAGAGGGGGCGACTATAATCAAAAACACTATTCGACAGTACTGTGATGCATCTGGCCAGAGAATTAACCTCACCAAATCTAGCATCTTTTTTGGTAAAGGATGCCCGGAAGGAACAAGGCAATTGGTGAAAGGTATTCTTGATGTCACTAATGAATCTCTTTCTGAGAAATATTTAGGACTGCCCACTGAGGTTGGTAAGTCAACGAATGGTACTTTTAAGTATATTAAAGACAGATTATGGGGGAAGATTCAAGGATGGATTGAGAAGTGTCTGGCAGCGGCAGGCAAGGAGGTATTGATAAAATCTGTAGCCCAGGCTATATCTATATTCTGTATGTCATGTTTCCTCCTTCCACGTGGGCTGTGTGAGAGCATAGATACTATGATTCGGAAGTTTTGGTGGGGAAGCAAGAACGGAGAAGAAAGGCTCATGGGTATCATGGGATGTTTTAACAATGTCCAAGTACATGGGCGGTTTGGGATTCCGCGACACACATCTGTTCAATCTCGCAATGGTTGCCAAACAGGCATGGCGCTTAACACAAGATACTGATTCTTTGAGCGCTCGGTTATTGAAGGCAGTCTACTACCCCTCATGTGATGTGCTTGATGCTGAGTTAGGAAATCATCCCTCTCAAATCTGGAGAGCGATATTTCAAGGGAAAAAGGTTCTCAAACAGGGTTTGATTAGAAGGATTGGAGATGGAAGAAGAACCACAACTGGATCCTGAGGGACTTCATGCTGCGTGCGGTACACCCGCGGTCCCCAGATCCACCTGAGTTAGTTTCTGATTTCATTGTTGATGTGGAGAGGCGCTGGAACAGTGAGAAAATTATGCAGTACTTGCAGCCGATTGATGCACATGAGATACTAGCGATCCCCTTGTCGACCTTTCCTAATGTGGATAGCTGGGCATGGCATTATGAACGGAACGGTCATTTCTCAGTGAGGTCCTGCTACCGCATGATGAAGGAAACAAAAAGGAGAAGAGAAGAATGGGTAGAGGGTATAGCTGGTAACTCGGATATTCGGGCTAATAAGAAGCAGTGGTGCAGGCTATGGGGAGCCAAAATTCCAGCTAAGCTTAAAAACTTTGTATGGAGACTGTCACAGAATTCCATACCTACGGAGGGAGTTAGATTTCAGAGACACGTGTCTGATACAAATGTGTGCAAGATCTGCAGTGCAGCCATAGATAGCTGGAAGCATGCACTAATTGACTGTCATATGGCAAAGTGCGTTTGCGCCATGGTTGATGAGGAATTGGTTCAGCACATGATAACAATCTCTACTAACGATGCACGTTTGTGGCTAGCTGAACTGCAAAACACAGCAGATGAAGAACAGTTTGTAAAGGCGATGGTAACACTCTGGTCAATCTGGTGGGTGAGAAGAAAGGCCATACATGAAGATCAATACCAATCGCCTCATTCAACTTTATGTTTTATTAACAGATACTTAGCGGATCTGTCGCTCATTCCTCGACAGTATCATTCTTTGCAGCAGGCCCGTTGTGTTGGGGACAGTATTCAGAGATGGCGACCACCCCTAGATGGATGGTGTAAGATGAACGTTGATGCTGCACTATCACGCAACTCTGAGAGAGGAGCGGTGGCTGTCGTTTGTCGCGATTATACAGGCCTGTTCCTGGGAGCGTCGGCAGTGGTGATACAAAATCCCAGTGACCCAGAGATACTTGAGGCTATGGCGTGCAGCGAGGGGCTTTCTTTGGCACTCGACCTCAACTTGCAAAAAGTTCAGATCAGCACTGACTGCGTGGCCACGGTGAAGCATGTTGGGGAGGCCTTTCTGGGTCCAAGCAAAGTAATAGTGGAGGAGATCAAGATGAAGCTGCAAATGATACCTTTCTCCGAGGTTATTCATGAGAGACGCAATTGTAACTTAGAAGCGCATATGCTTGCGAAAGCTGCTACTGCTTTAGTATGTGGTCGCTATCTTTGGCTCACGGGAACCCCGGACGTTATTTGTATCCCTATGTCTTATGAACCTTGATAAAGCAGCTTTTAGCCCTCAAAAAAAAAAAAAACGCAGAAGCGAGGGAAAACTCTCTTCCTGTTCCCCAAATGCGCGCACAAAAAAAGATGGAAACCTACGCCGACCTCGGCTCCGACGGCGGCAACCCTGCTCCGACGAAGCCGGCGATGGAGGAACCACGCGCCGCCGCCGACGCCGCTGCAGCCTCCTCCCTCGCCGTCCCCGACGCGCTCCACGTCCCCCAGCCGGTACGCTCTCCTCGCCGCCCTCTTGGTACCACTCGTCACTCGATGGGCTCGCCGCCACCGCCGGTTTTGTTCAAATCCGCGCGTTCTGATCTCGCAGTCCCAGGGTACCGCCGCCGGCACGAGGAAGCGGAAGGGCCCAGCGGCGGCAACGGCGAAGGCTGCCAGGAAGCCTCGCGAGCCGCAGGTCTGTACTTTACTGTACCCATCCACCCCCTCGCCCCAGCAACCTAGGTGGTTTGATTCGACTGATTCTGGTGCATCTGTGTTGGCATTGTTTGGTGGTGTAGGTTGAAGAACCGATTCAGATGCCTGTGTACTATGGACGCAGAGAACCGTTTTCCCGCGTGCGTGGCAACGATTTGGAAAACAAATGTGCTCACTTAATCGGCGAGCTACCGCTGCAGCCACAGTCCATGTCATTGGTGGATCTACAGCTCTGGATCTTCAAGCTGTTCCGGCTCCATCCAGAAACACAAGATCTCGATATCAAGGGGTTCCTCGAACAACGCAAAACTGATTTCTTTGACGAAGAGTCCTCCGAACCGGACTGTTGTTTGGAGGACTACCCGTGGGGCATGCATGAATTTTTTACTGACAAATGCTGGAGTTCCTTTGCAAATAAATTGAAGAGAAAAACATGTGACGCAGAAGTTCATGTTGTATGTGCAATCCTCTGAGGTCAAGCACTACCACATTTTGCTCAAAGCCGTAAAAGATGATTACTCTGGTACATTATCTCACTGGACCCTTAGGCGAGAAGATTAGTCCCGCTGAGGCGTGGAGGGCAAGACAGTTTGCTCTGGAGAGGGAATTCGGTACCTTTTATAATTCATACAACTTTGCCCCGAGGTTACTTAAGGAAATAGCACGCAAGAACCCTGGTGGTTTTGTTGACATCAAGGATGCAGAGGTTGCAGAGTGTAAGGGTTTCCGAGTCCTGCAGCGTATGTTTTGGGCATTTGGACAGTGCTTACAGGCCTTCCGTACCTGTCGCCCTGTGCTATGCATCAAGGGCACACCACTATGTGGGAAATATCAAGGGATGCTGTTGACTGCTGTAGCATTGGATGCTAATGATTTTTCCATTCCAGTAGCATGTGCTATCGTTGAGGGTGAGACCAAGGAAAGTTGGTTGTGGTTTCTTAGGAATTTGGAGCGAGCAGTGGTGCATCAGTCTGATGTGTGCATTATACACGACTACAAAAGGGAGTTGATTGATGCTGTGGAAGACCTTCTGAAATCCGAATATCGACAGTGGCGTAAAGCAGAAAGCCGGTGGTGCATGGAAGACCTTGCTGAAAACTTCTTTGCGTATTTTGGCGACAAGAAGCTGCTGCTGATGTTCAAGAAACTTTGCCAGCAGAAGCGACGACATAAGTTTGGTAAAATCTGGAAGGAGCTAGACGAGTTAACGTCCACATATATGGCAGAGAAAGAACGTGGCGCTAGTGGGGAAATGCAGCAGGAATCAGTCAAGCATGATGTGGCAAAGCTTGAGGCACAAAGCCCATGCAACCAACATGATTCCGTGAAGAATGTGAAGGAAGAAGATCATGTTGATGACAACAACAGAAAGATAACAAAGTTCTCTGACTGGATCGGTCTGAAACCAAAGGAGAAGTGGTCACTGGCATATGACAGAGATGGAGCAAGGTATGGCATCATGGGCAGTGATGTAGCTGATGTATATAAGAACGACCCTGTGTTGAAAGGGATCACATGCCTTCCACTCAGTGCGATAGTGGAGGTGACATTCCTGCGCTTGGTAAAGTACTTCGAAAACACGAGTGCTGCAGCAAACAAAGCAATCGGCAACCCATCAATTAACTTCCCGGAACGTGTCCAGGTTGACATGAATTCCAAAATGCAGAAATCCGAGACGCATACACTTACGTACACGTATGCCGATGAGAAGAATGCTCGTGGTGAGGTATTGGATCGGAAGTTTATAGTTAAGGGAAGGAAGAGGGAGGTGACTGTTCACCTGAAGTCGGAATATACCCTCAGCATGAATAAGTATGAAGGATCCACAGTTGAAAAAACTGCCACCTGTTCATGCAGCAAGCCGCAGCTACTTCACAAGCCTTGCTCTCATGTTATCGCCATCTGTTGTAAGATTGGGGGTAGCTCTGCTACATACATGTCCCCATACTACAGCCTGCCCTACCTAGGTAGGACCTGGAGTGGAAACTTTGATGAATCTTAAGATCTCACGCGACTACAGAAATATCATGCCATTTGGATGCACGACTACCTGGATCCAGACAAAAGATTGGAGTGTGGTCTGCCTGTTTTTGTAACATCGGACTGCGTAGCAACTGTCATGGACGAGTTAGAGCCACAATGCAGCACTGGAAATGGATCAACTGAAGACAATCAAGGAACCACAGCACGCTCAGAAGAACCTAATCAAATTTAAGCTTCTGTTATTATCTGTCAGACTCCAAGTTATTGATATTTTGGACCCTAAATACGCAGTAGTTGCTGTCGAGCTTATCCTATGTAAACTCTGAATCTCTATGTTATCTGCAATGCTTATATTCTCATGAAAACTGAATTTCAGGTATCTCTCATTTACCCCCTCTGTCCCATAATATAAGGGCCAGTTCTTTTGCTCGCTTCTAGAATAAGCTGGAATAAGCTGCCCCCTACCCAGCTTATTCTAGAAGGCCAACCAAAATTATTTTTTTAGAAGCCTACTAATTAAGGCTTGACTAGTAGGCTTCTAAAAAGAAAATTTTGGTTGGGCTTCTAGAATAAGCTGCCGAGTACTTTTCTAGCTGGTTACAGTTTAATAATTTTCTTTGAACTAATCTATTCTGAAATGCGAAATCATTCTAGACGACATCATTTATTGTTCAGATATGTTTGTCTCAGCAAGCAAGGATGCCGCAAGATCTTATTTTCAACCACAAATAAATTTTACATTTTGTCCTCATTTCTTCCGACTCCAGACTTCCAGCCTACAGAGACTTGTTATTAAGTGTTGCTAAAATAAACGGAGTAAACCGCAGGAGGCAGGAACACTTCCTACTCATCAGACCAAAAAGAAATGATAATGTTGCGTTGTTGGTCAATTCTTTGCTACTGTTGTGTTCATCATGCCTGCATGGGGAATGTTTATGTTGAAGCTTCTCCCATTGCTAGCCCTGCTGCATTTTTCTGTTCAGCGTTCCATGATAGCATCGCTGTTTCCAGGACCATTCTGAACTCTGATGTGCAGTTGTTTTTGTTGTGTGTCCGTTTTCCTTCAGAACGTTTTTCTTTAGTGTTCATGACATCTATACCTAACTTTATCGAAATAGCCAAGTAGTTTGATTAGACTGATGAATAATGAATCTATAAAATCAATTTGAACCAACTATTCTTGAGTTGCAAATCACAGGGAGCTGGGCACTTTTCGACTGATAATTACAGTCTGGTGGTTACCTCTGGTGGTAACGGTTGTGTAATTCCCCCCTTAGGGCTTGTTCAGTTTCAAGGGGTTTGAAGGGGATTGGAGTGGATTAAATCCCCTACAAGTCAAATTCCCCATCAATCCTCTCCAAGAGAGGTTTAACCGAACAAGGCCTCAGGAAAAAAAACACGAAGTAAGGATGTTCTTGCAGCAATCCGCAATCAAGGGTGGCGTTTTGGCTCCAGGGATGAACAATAAAATCGTAAAAACTTCAAAATAATTTGACTTTTTTAATGACATACATGTCCACTAGACACTTTTAGCATTTCAGAGTGCAAATACTTGTACTACTAGACACCTGTACCCTCTTATATCTCTTCATGCCAACACGATTAAGACGATCAACAAAACACTGCAAAGAAGCATAGAAAGTTCAAACTTCAGTTCCTGCCCGGGTTATTTCTCTCACTGGTTCGTTAGCGCTTGCCACTGCCATTCACCTGCAAAGAAAACCACGTTTGGTGTACTCATTGATGCATTCAACATCCTAGCAGAAAAACAAAATGTTTAATGAGATTCATTCGCACGATTAGGATACACATACCTTCTGTATAGAGATTTGATATCTTGTTGCAACGCCTCGTTGTCGAGAAACATGTCCCCGCTCTCTGAAACGTCCACACTGGCAAGCTCAAAATCATCATTGCCACAAAGATCGTTTGATTCGAACCACATCTTGGACACCCATTCCTTTCGGAAGGCCGTGTTTTGATCCTCCTCTTCCGGCGAGTCGGCGGCGACAAGGCGGTAGCAGTACACCATTTTGGACTGACCTGGTCTGAAAGCACGCCCGATCGCTTGGCGCATCACGGAAGGGTTTTCATGGACGTCCAGAATGACAACACGCGACGCACCGACGAGGGAGATGCCCTCGCCGCATGCCTTGATGGAACCGAAGAAAACCTTAGCGTCCGGTGATTGGTTGAATCTCTCGACCGCCTTGTCTCGCTGGTCTGGAGTTGATTCACCAGTCATGCTGAAAATGTGCACCTCTGGAATCCATCCTTTCTCTCTTACGACCAGCATTTCCAAGAAAATCAGAAAACGCACGTACCGGCTGAACACGAGTACCTTCTCTCCTGCAGCTTCTGACAGACACAACAAATTGTATATAAACTTTGCCTTTGCCCCAACTTTGATATCAATTCCACACATGATGGAACCGATCTTCTCAACGACAATATCTCGGTTCTTGTCTTTAATGTTCTGGATATCCTTTAAGCACGGATGAAGAGAAACAGCACTGCATTTTGCACTTTTGCTGAATTTCCCCAGTCCCACCAAACCCCTGAGGATCTATTCCTGCTCGGTACTCATTTTCAGAAAAACGGTCAAGTCCAAAAGTCCTGGTAGCTCCTCCGAAAGCTCGCCTGGATAATAGTGGAGCACGTTTGCAGTTAGCTCGCGTAGACTCTCGATGATCATCGCTCTCATTTTATCATTTGCGTCCTTCTGAAGGTTTTCTTCAACCAAATCACAGAACTTATCTGAAATGTTCCTTGACCTTGCATTTTTCCCCAACATGTCCACCTTGCTTAGTACACGCTTCACTATCGCACGAGATCGCTCTGTTTTCAAGAATTTTGGCCGGACAAGGTTCAAGATATTGAAGACCTCCTTGACATGATTCTGAGGTTCCTGAGAGCACCACTTTTCTCGGAGTCCTTATACTGCCAAGTGCATTGAGTAGGTCAGTTTGCTCATTTCTCGGAGTGTGGCCTTCATCTAGAATGACAAGGCTCGGGATCTCCAGCAACTTCTCTTGGCACATGACTGCTTCTGCTTTATACGTCTGATCCGACACTATGCATGCAAATTGCTGATACCCTAGCAGCAATATACTTCTCTTTTCTTCCCACAGGTTCAAAACATTGAGCTGTTCAGACCGGCTATCAGCTTTGCAGGAGTAGAAGTCATACAGGGGAATGGGCATGTCCTTAATTTGCCAACGGACAAATTCTGTTCTCCATGTTGCCAGAATGCCCTTTGGAAGGATAATCAATGGCCTTCCTGCCGGGTATCTGGCCAGGAAGCTTTGAACAAAGCTAATCAGCATGAAAGTCTTTCCAGAACCTGGTGCATGTGCTAGAATACAACCTCCAGGGTTGTTCTCATCTGCTAAGTTCTTGATCAAGAAATTAAAACCTTCCACTTGGTGAGGTCTCATCCGTTCTGAATGCTGAGGGTGGATTGACAGAGTACCAGGGGCTATTTGAAGAATATCTCCTGAAGGATTAGTAGTTGCCTCTAGATCATTGCAGTTTCTGGGTTCTTGCGGGTACGTTCTGTAGGATCGGTTGCGCTGATTTGAACAGAGAAAGTAAAAATTAACAAACAAAAATGAACTGAATTAGTCAAAATCTTAAACACATGTAATGGGTGGTCTTATAGGAAATTTGTTTGATCTATTAATCACTAATGACAAATAAACCGATGAAGAAGATTTATGAACGATGACATCCAGAATTAATCATCAATGAGTTGATTGACAAGAAGGCGCTATAACTAGTTGATGTTGTGATGCAAAATGAAGTTGTGTACTTCGAATCTTTTAGTAGTTATATCCCTAGAGTATTCAAGAAAATAAATTGAACTAATTTGGACTGGATACTACATAGGAGTACCTTTTTCCACTGTAACTCAAAAATATTCTCAATGGGTTGCTGGATCAAACCACAAACACGGCACACAATGCCCAAATCATCTTTCATCAGGAAGTCATGATGACAATCATCCACTACTTCAGAACTATTCTTCTCTGGCGGAACAATACTGTGATCACTTCCAATGGTCTGGTTAGATAAACTATGTTGGTCAGACTCATCAAAAAGCAAGTAATGGTAGAAAACAACACAAAGCGAATGTGTAAAGGAACACAAAACAGTAGTATGATGATGGTAAAGCATTAAAATATGTGTGTGAGAACGAAAAAGGATTGGATGCAAATGCAAAACTGGCTGTTTCAAGACAACCAGTAAGATCGTGTGCTCCAGCACTAAACCTTTCAGTAATAAAATGCAAAATAGGGTCACATAACTGACCTCGGGCATTATGGGGAAGCCAACATTCACATTTTTTTTAACTTAGATAATATACACCAAGTACTAGAAGAAGAAATGGTGCTCAACTATTCGCATGTACTACAAATATTGTTTTCTAAGGGGCGTGTTTGCTGAGAACCATTTCATTACTGCACACATGAAAACAATTATGAAGAGAGCTAGGCACTGAGGTAATCCATCATGAAATGCTGAGATCTAACTTGGTATAAGAAACAAACAAAGGGAAGATATATAAAGATAATTGCAATTAGTTTATTAAACAGATACCTTCGACATTGCCAGTGCAACCGACATGTCCTTCCAAAGGTCATCCAGCTCATCAACTGGATTGTCAATGGTATCAATGTGATTATAATTTCCCTTTAGCATGGATTCACTTTGTATGACCTCAAAAGATATTTCATAAGAAACCACATCAGATATACTGTTGTTCTCCATGCGTCCTTTAATTTGGACATCTTCACCTTCTCCTTCCTTTGTTTCTTCCTCCTCGTCATGACTCTGTTGAAATGCAAGATAGTGGAAATTAATGTAAGAAACAATTACATTTGTCAATCCAGATATTGCGAGTAATAAACAATATTATCTCCCAACATCGTCTGAGATGGTTTGGACATATTCAGCGCAGGCCTCCTGAAGCCCCAGTACATAGCGGACGGCTAAAGCGTGCTGATAATGTCAAAAGAGGCCGGGGTAGACCGAACTTGACATGGGAAGAGTCCGTAAAGAGAGACCTGAAGGATTGGAGCATCATCAAAGAACTAGCCATGGACAGGAATGCGTGGAAGCTTGCTATCCATGTGCCAGAACCATGAGTTGGTCGCGAGATCTTATGGGTTTCACCTCTAGCCTACCCCAACTTGTTTGGGACTAAAGGCTTTGTTGTTGTTGTTGTTGTTATAGTCATATGTGGAATAATCAATCACTTTTTCATTTTTGAAACTGAGTGAGCATATTTTCTGGAAAAAATGATGAAAGTAAAATCAAATTTCCCTATAACTCAACAGGGCAAAAGCAGGATACTAAATATATATATATATAATCCTGTAAAAAAACATATTAGAAATTTACTTCAGAGACACCATTGAGTTGCTTCAAGCACAATATAGCAATATAAAATGGTCAAGGACTTCTGGTGTTATTGAGATATGATATGTATTAGCATCTAGGCATAAATATGAACATGCTCGATGATTACCAGTAGTTCTCTGATTGAACAATATAGAAAAAAACATTATTCAACAATATTGATTATCACTTCGAGAGTTGACAGCGACGCTGACCTCATTGTAAATGTTTATGTCATCATGTCCTTGCTTGTTCAGTTGTTGTGGCTCTGAATTATCATGGCCATCAGATAAAGCAATTTCCTTTGGCTTGAAACATAGATGGCAGTTAGTCAGTACTTATCATGTTGGCATAAGTTTCGACAAACTCGATACTTTTAAGAAGTTGGTGAGGCTTGACTAGGTAATGTGGCAGTTGTGCATTAAAAAGATGATCTATGGGTTTAGTCCATCACTGCTTTGTTAATGATCACGCAAGCTATTTGTTGCAATCATGGGAACGAATAATTTCTATTGCCTCCTCTCTCATTCACGTAGTAAAAACATGCATAATTGTCCATTATACTATTTTTTTAGGGAAACTAGATGCATTGAAAAACAGAGACTTTTTATGATGAGTTGAATGCACCTCATTGTCGATACCCATGCTGTGCTTTCCTGGATCAACTACAAGTTGAGCTTCTGAATTGATATTCCCATTGTCGCGCATGATGAGGTCCTGGTCTTGGCAAGGCTGCTCAGCCAACATGCATTCTTGGATAAAATCGGTATTTTGCTTAGAACCAGACAAATTTCCATCTCCAAAGGATTTAACCATGTCCTCGTCATCAGAATCAAGTAAAATAACCGTTTTCTGAGCCCCAATGTTGTCCATGTTATTACCATGGGTATGATCTCCAACATCACACTCATCCAGGTCGATAATATCATCAGAACTAATATTTTTTCCACTTTGTGCAGCACCATGTAATCCTGCATCTGATGTCTCGAGCGCGCCGCTGGCACAGGGCAACTTGATAGGTACTTGTTGCAGCTTTTCAAGGGTGCTGATAAGTTGATGCTTCTTTCTCTCGATTGCCTTGTAATCTTCAGTGGCACTCCCATACTTCAACTCGTCGAATCGTTCGAGAAATCTAAGACGCACAGATCTGTTATGACTGATGATGCTTGAGGGGGACTGGGTGCCTGGCGAGCTATCATGCCCAGTATCATGCTTCTGCCTTTTGCAGCTACTAGGATCCATCCTGAAGAAGATAACAAAAAACACTGAAATGTATAGAGTGCATTGAGAATACCGTTTGTGGACACCATGACCCAACAGATGGCAACATTTAATTGTGGGCATAACTAGCTCTGGTAACAAACACAACAACAAAATCTGTAAATTCAAGGAAAGATGAACGATTTCATCACAAATTAAATGCCAACGTTCCATGTTTTTATTCTAATCCCACTAATTTAGTCTGCAGCAAGCAAAGCATACCAAAAGATCATGTATTTTCCTTCAGAAAATAATCAACAGCAGGGACCAATAGCTCAGCCAAATCCAACCATCCAAATTGCCAACCTCAGGAACAACAAGTGGAGATGAAATAAGCCAGCACATTTGTTGTCAGATGACCAGCACGAACATCAGAATGCACAAGAGCGTAATTAGGATGGTCACAAATTTGGCTGCTCGCAAGCCTCGGTGGCGCAAACCTAGGTGCTGCCCGGACCCCAAATTTGATGCGATTTTCTCACATCCGACCTCAAGAAACCACTCGATCTGGACCTAATTAAATCTACGATTTATACAAGGTCAGTCAGGTCAGGTGATCCTACCCGAAAAGGTGAGGCATTGATCGGCCCCGGATGGTGTGAATGCGCCGGTCCAAAAACCCCAAACCCCCAAAACAGCACAGAGCGAAAGGGGGATGCCCGCGGAGACGAGCAATGTCAGGAAGAAGATAAGATACCTTGAGGAGAAGAAACAGAGGAACCTGGAGAAGCCGGATTGCTGGCGATTCCTCGAGTCGCCTGGGGCTAGCGGGTGCGGGAGCCGCTCTCTGTTCTTCCCCTCCTCGAATGGGAGTGGGAGGACAAGTGAAGTGCGGTGTGACTGTTGGGGGTTCCGTCCGTCCCTTCACATGACCACCGTGATGCTGCTGCGGGAGAGGAATCGCTCGGATCGTTCGTTCCAGCGACCAGCTTCTAGGCAGCGATTTTCTTCTCCTCTTTTTTTTTTTTTTTTTTTTTTTTTTTGCGGGGAAGCGATTTTCTTCTCCGCTTTCGAGATTCGAGTGGACGGCAGCGATTTTTGTAGTACGTTCATATTTTTTGTTTTGTTTGAGCTGTGATTTTTGGCACTGTGTTATTTCTCTTCTACTGACCCTGTGATTTTTGGATGCCATGTTCAAGTTTGGAGGCATGACGAGACGCGTTCGTTGGATTTTTCCTTTAGTGTTTTGCTGAATTTGCATGCAATGTGTCCAAGTATGGAGAGCAGGCTCGACAAGACCGCCACTTGCAAGCAAAAAAAAAAATGCCCTCTTGTTTTTTTGTTTTTTTAGGGGAGTGCCATTTTATTTCGCCATTAACATGGTTACATCTTGAAAAAAAAAACATCCACTTGTTGGGTGTGTCTACTCATGCATTCGACCTCTCGATTATCTTGTCATTATTCACCGTAACCTAATATTCTTTATAACACTAAGCTTCCTACTATATCACTAAGCTTCCTAGGAATGGAGGCCTCTCATTCAATTGAGGTCACCAATTTGAAATTGGGTCATTCATTTTGACCGGGTCAACAATCTCTCACTTAATTCTTTTAATTCATTATGTTCACTAATTTTGGAGCTCTCTCATTGCATTGAGGAATTCAATTGGATTTGGTTCATGATTTTAACTGGGTCAACAATTTTCAAATCAATCGGAAGCAGCCGGTCTATAAAAACATATCAACCTCGTGCACCCTCTCATCACCTACAAAAAAGAAGCGTCAACATGTGATACTTTAACACCAATATAATACATGTAGCCACCACCGTAGAAAATTTTCCCACATAAGTATGAGTTGATTAGCAGACAACACAAAATCACACCGCGAAAGGCCCACCAAAACACCACGTTATATGAATAAAAAAGAAAACACACTCCATCATCTTCCCCACTAACCAAACCAAATACTCACTTCATTCCAAAATATAAGGTGTATTGGTTTATTGAAAAGTCAAATTTCTTTAAGTTTGACCAAGTTCTGAGCCAAAAATATCGACATCCACAATAGATAAATAAAATATGAAATTTCATTTCATGATGAATCTAAAAGCCAGGTTTGATATTATGGATATTGATATATTTCTACACAAATGTGGTCAAACTTAAAGAGGTTTGACTTTTCAAAAAACTAATACACCTTATATTTTAAAATAGATGAAGTAAATAAATTATAAAAATCTAATAACATCAACGGCGCAGCAAAGCGCGCTCAACCCTTCTAGTAGGGGCTAAATACCATTTCACATCAGTTCATGCTTCAGTATTTTCCCTCCATGTGCCATGCTACGTCTCCCCTGCACCGGGCATCCAAGTTGTGTTTAGCGAACATGATAGGAAAGGGAAGAGATGATTGTATTGGAACCTAAACGGCGATAGCAAAATACTCGCTATGTAAACTTTTATAAGACACTCGTAAAAAAAACTTTTATAAGACGTTTTAGGTCACTAGGTAGTAAACATTGGGACCACCGCTAGGAGAGACCGGAAGCAGGCTGGAAAGACTGAACATCGATGCAAGTTTCCTGCAGGACATCGATGTTCTTCAGAATAGCCACGCCAGGGTAATCGGGTCGACCTGGAAGAGGGGAAGAGATGGCTGAAGGAATTGCGCGTGTCGAAGGGATGCCCGACGGTTTATTTAACTTGGTTAATGAACCTCGGACTGTGACTGTGTCACTGCGTGCATTGTGCTTGTCTGTGATCTCGAGAGATGCCTGGATGCTCCTTCAGCAACTACCAAACTTCATGCCCATGGCCTAGCTAGATTTTACAGGGATATGTTAGAGTTATGCAAGGTGCAGTACCATCCAGCATGACACTTTGCGAGATTGTAACGATCATGTTTTACCCTGATTAAAATACACAATTTAGAAGAGGAGAAAAAGAAAGCAGAACAAGTATTGTCTCCGGCCTTCGCATCATGAAGCACACACTCTTTATCTTTGAACTGCTTCACGGCGATGCACAGGGAAATAACAGGTGATACCACCCTTCACATGCTACCATGCTCCAACTTTAGAAAAGTCACATTTAAATCTTTCAATAAATTCTGAACTTCTGCACGTCGATGCACAGGTAGCGTCTTCACGATGCCAGTGTGTTGCATGGCCCATATCAAAATGTCAGCACCAAGGAAATGATAAGCCAAAGAAAAATATGTCCCAGAAGGCACATACACTTCGCAATGCTTCATTCACACTGTGCATTCTTGTATGAAATAAATACAGTATAAGTATGATGGATCAAATGATATTGATGTGGTATTGTGGATGTTGATATTTATTCCTGTAATATGCATTGTATTTTGAAATGGAGGTCGTACGTGTACATTATGTAGTAGAGCCAGAAGCCGAGAGGTAACTGCCTAACTGGCACATGTATATATGGCTGAGATCATGCTTGATGCAGATGTGGATAAGGCAAGTTTCTATTAAATGCACTGCTCTGCTCTGGTCTGTTGACATTAGCAACATGTGTCATTGAGCATTGGGTGCAACTCTACTCTATACCTATGGCATAACATCATAGTATGCTCACAAGGGAAATAGGAAGAAGAACAATGAGCGAATGCCTAAAGTCGGACCCATGATCTGTGTCATATCCACAACATACTCTCTGCTAGTTCTAGAAAAAACATTACTCTCTGGTAGCAAATGATAATATGTAAGTTTCGTCTTTATGAAAAAAGGAACACCATTACGATCAAATACAAGTTGAATGTGCCGCAGTTTGGAGCTTCGAACAACTGCATGACTATGCGCAAAAAAAATTAAAAAATGATGACACTAGTTTAGCACAGCCCAACAGATTTCCCTACGTACCTTACCAAAGGGCGTCACACATCTCAACAAAGATCATGAGACCAAAGAAGTTTCTTTTGCAGGGGATGAGATCAAAGAAGTTGATCTGCCATACATTGCCAAGTACAGTCGTACAGACAAGCTACATCAGCATTTTCCAAGTGACATGCTGAAAACATGTCCTCTAAGTACAGGTTAATAATAATAAACATCCCTCATAAAAATGTCCAAAAATGCAGTTCCAACTGCCAGCGTGATCACAAATATTGCTGCATTATCATTACAATCCTCTACTACTAAAAATGTGCTGGAAGTATCTTATAGAAAGAATATCGTAGCCTCTTCTATTACTGTTATCACACTAGATGAACTGAACTAGTCTTTGGCACTGTCAAGAGCATAAGAAACAAGTTCTGGTTCTAAGAAGTTACAAGTTGAAGTTAAAATTACTCATGGCTGATTCACAAGGCTAAATTTGTTCAGCCTGAAGATGTCGATAGTTTTTTTCTTCCAAATAATACGATTGAGCTGTCACAGTAGTCTCAACTCTCAAGGCATTAATTATGTAGCCAACATCCGGTATCCGCTACTATTGGAGAAAGCTTGACGATTAATGCATGGAACATAAATCAGTGAGGGGAAATATCAATTTATGCAGTACAAAATCATGCACATTATTGACCACCAAAAGCCAAGAGGATACAAATAAAGGAACCTAGCTAATGGTATATTAGCATGTCCTGAGTGAAAGGATGTTCTGAAAGAAATTGTTCAAACACTTGTTACAAATTTCTTTTGTAATCAATGAAACATAGTTACAGTAACACAGACATATTAGGCTATTAGCAAATTGATGATGCATTGCCAAATCCCACTTGATAACATCAAACTTGAGTTTACACACGTATCCATAACATAAGCATCGCAGCTAAACCATGTTTATTGGTCACATGATAGTATCTTGCACAAGTAATGGTATATAAAAAATGTAGACAATACAATTGACACTACCATACCAGAATGGCTTTTCAGGCCTTGTCATCGTCATCCTCAATGTCCCAACTCAAATCCTCGTCGTCTTCTGCAACACTGAGCCTCTTACGTAGCTCCTCCTTTGGAGCAGAGCTTGAGCCATGAGCGCTCCCCTTCTTCTCTTCATGCTCCCCAAGATCCTCAATCTCGTCCCATTCAAGATCCTCCTCGGTCGCTGTTCGCTGTCTAGACACCATGGAGTAGTCGCTATCCTTGCTCGAGTCACTTGTTTCATGCTTTGTCCCTTCTTTAACTGCAGCATCTCCAGTGCTAGAATGTGGTTCCTCAGCAGCAGTTTTCTTGTCACTTGATTCTTCAACATTCAATTTCGATGCATCTTCCTTCTCCTCCTTGTCAACTACCACCATAGAGCTACCAAAAACCTCCGGCTGTGGTGCATCAGCATTCTTCCGTTCCTTATCCAGAGCGCCCGCCTCTTCAACTGCATTGACTCTGCCTTCTACCTCCAGTTTCACATTTTCTCTCTCTTCTACTTCAGGTTTCGGTTCTTCTTTGATCGGTGCTTGCTTGATCACCTCCTCTTTTGCTGGCTCCTCCTCCTCAACCTCATCATCCACCTCCCAGCTCAAATCCTCCTCTTCCTCCTGCGCGATGACCCGCTTGACGAGCTTGGCCCTGGCGTCCTCCTGCTGCTTCAGCTTGTGGACGCGGTAAAAGTACCTGGCCCAGAACACCTCGCTCTCCACGGCGTCCGGCACGAGCCTGTCCACCATCCCTTCCACGGCGTCGCTCTCGTAGCACAGCGCCTCGATCTCGTCCTGCCTCTCCTCCAGGCTAAACCCGGACCTCCAGGCCGCGAAGTCCTCGGCGTCCTCGGGATCGGCGGTGAAGGTGGCCGGATCCGACTGGAGCGCGCGCAGCTGCGCCTCGAAGCGGCTGTAGTACCGCAGGTGGCCCGAGGCAGGGCTGGGCTCGGAGTCAGCGCCGCCGGCGTCGGAGGGCGCGGCCGGGGAGGCTGAGGCGGCGGCGGAGGCGGTGGCGGCGACCTGGGCGATGGCGCCCTTGCCCTGGGCGACGATGTCGGCGAGACCGTCGAGCGCGAGCGCGGAGGAGGGGAGGTCCCGCGCGGCCTGGGCGGCGGCCTCGCGGAGCGCGTCGGTCTCGCGGCGCAGGCCGGTGCTGAACTCGGCGAGGTCGCGGCGGTAGGCGTCGAGCACGGTCTCGGACTGGGAGGTGAGCGTCTTGAGCAGCCCGCCGAAGCGGCCCCACCCGCCCCCGTCGCCGGAGTCAGCGGGCGGGGACGAGGAGGATCCCGCGGCGGCCTCCGGCTCCGGCGGCGGCGAGGCGGGGTCGGGCGCCGCGAGCGAGTTGAAGAGGAAATCCATGGCGGGCGGCGATTTGGATCCGATCGGTCGGGGGGCGGGGGCGAGGCCGTTGTCGTGCGGGTGCTTTCTTCCTGGGGAGTGGGGGTTGCTTTCGCTTGCGGGTGGGCCCGTGGGGAGGCGATGGTTCCTTCCACTTGCGACTTGTGTGTTGTGCACGGGATGGATGTCTTGGGCTAGGTTGCACGAATGTGGTTCCGTTTCGTGCATTGCAGGTTCCGCGGTGCTCCCGAACGGCACGCATGCACGTGCAGTTTCGGGCTTTCAGGTGTCTTTTTTAAGACAACTACATATACCTTAACCAGAGTCAGTTACAAACATAGCACAGACACATCATAGTCGAGAAACCACGGAAGACAACACGTGTCCCACAAATGCAAAAAGACCCTCAAAGAAAAAGAAGATACAATCCAGTCCCTGGGGGCCTTAACGCAAACCAAGCCAACACCAGTCGCCGCCGTCGAGACGAACAACAACGGAATAAGCTGGAATCCATCAAATCCTGAACCGAGGGCACACCATCGCCTGGAACGGCTTTCTGAGTCGAATATGAACCCCTCCGCGAATGGAAAGGCGTTGCCGCTGTGGCACGTCGACCAGGGATCGACCCCGTGCATCTCCTCGGCTCCAGCTCCAGCACCTCCATCCGACGAAGTCAAAGAGGAATCACCAGATCTGCAGCCACGAGCCACCAACCGAGTACTGGGCCACCAAATCTCTCGCTGGCCGCTGCGGCCACCGCAAAGGGGGGCCAGCACCGGGTCAGAAAGTATTGGTGGGGATCGGAGGAAGGGAAGAGGAAAGCACACTGGAAGCCCTGGGACCGGATTATTCAACCAAAATCAAGGGGTGGCTTAGGCTTTCGGGATTACCATATGTTTAATCAAGCCCTCCTCGCAAGGCAAGCTTGGAGGCTGCTGACCAACCCGGAGAGCCTGTGTGCAAAGGTTTTAAAAGCAAAATATTTTCCTAATGGTCGTTTGGAAGATACCGTGTTTACTGGTAACGCCTCATCATCGTGGCAAGCCATCACCTATGCCCTGGAGTTGTTGAAGAAGTGACTTGTGTGGAGGATAGGAAACAGACAGAGTGTCCGGGTCTGGCGCGATCCTTGGTTTTCCCGGCCACCCTCCTACAAGCCGGTGTCCATGCAGGGAAGAAGTCGTGTTCGCCGGGTAGCTGAACTACTAACCGAGCAGGGTGGGTGGGACGTCCAGCTTCTTCACCAACATTTCATGCAGTTAGACGTTGATGAGATCCTCAAGCTGCGCCCCTCGCCACGACTGGAGGACGCACTTGCTTGGGCGCCAGACCCAAAGGGCATCTTCTCTGTGAAGAGTGTGTACAACCTCGCTCATGAGGAAAAATATCGCACGTCTACGTGTGTCGTGAGTAGGGCACCGAACGGCGATCGTGTCATCTGGATGACATTACGGGGATGCCCTGCTCCCCCAAAGGTACGAATGTTCGGTTGGCGACTCGCCACAGATTCATTGGCAACAATGTAAAAAAAAAATCAACCGGCACATCGAGAAAACTAACATTTGTGCCATTTGTGGTATTGAACCGGAGGACACTTTCCACGTTGTCTGCAAATGTCCAATGGCTCGTGCGCTATGCGAGGCAATGCGGGAATCTTGGACAATACCGGACCTACGCGGCATTCAGAATACAGACTGATTGGCTATTGCACCTGCTAGGGCGATGCACAGAGATGGAGCAGATGGTGGTTCTCATGACCTTCTGGAGGGCATGGTATTGCAGAAACGAGCAGCACCCATCTGGGACATTGCAAAAGGGAAAATGGTGGTTGATGTTTGTAGCAGAATGCCTCAGATTACTGATACGTCTCCAACGTATCTATATTTTTTTATTGTTCTAAGCTATTATAGTATCAATATTGGATGTTTTTATATGCAATTATATATCATTTTTTTGGGACTAACCTATTAACCCAGTGCCCAGTGCCAGTTGCTGTTTTCTGCATGTTTTTGGCTTTTCAAAGAAACAGTACCAAATGAAGTCCAAATACCACGAAACTTTTTGGAGATTTTTTTTCTGGACAAAAAAACCTTGGAAGCTTCGGGAGGAGGCCAGAAGCCTCACGGAGGCTTCACAAGGCAACAGGGCGCGCCCCAGGGGGGCGTCGTGTTGCCTTGTGGGGACCACGTGACTCCGTTTGACCTAATTCCACTTCTATAAATTCACAAATATTGGGAAACCCCCAGAGAGCCAGGAAAAAAAAACCTTTCCACCACCGCAAGCCTCTGTTCTTCCGCGATCCCATCTGGAGGCCTTTTCGGTACTCTGCCGGAGGGGGAATCGATCACGGAGGGCTTCTACATCAACCTTGCTGCCCTTTCGATGATGTGTGAGTAGTTTACCACAGACCTACGGGTCCATAGCTAGTAGCTAGATGGCTTGTTCTCTCTCTTTGATCTTCAATACAATGTTCTCCTCGATATTCTTGGAGTTCTATCCGATTTAATCTTCTTTTGCGGTGTGTTTGTTGGGATCCGATGAATTGTGAGTTTATGATCAGATTATTCATGAGAAATATTTGAGTCTTCTCTGAACTCTTTTATTCATGATTGTTATAGCTTTGTATTTCTCTCCGATCTATCGATTTGGTTTGGCCTACTAGATTGATTTATCTTGCAATGGAAGAGGTGCTTTGTGATGGGTTCAATCTTGCGGTGCTCAATCCCAGTGACAGAAGGGGACATGACACGCATTTGTATTATTGCCATTAAGTATAAAAAGATGGGGTTTATTCATATTGCTTGAATTTGCTTCTCTACATCATGCCATCTTGCTTAAGGCGTTACTCTGTTTTTATTAACTTAATACTCTAGATGCATGCTGGATAGCGGTCGATGAGTGGAGTAATAGTAATAGATGCAGGCAGGAGTCGGTCTACTTGTCTCGGACGTGATGCCTATATACATGATCATTGCCATGAATCCGTCATAATTATTTGCTTTTCTATCAATTGCCCAACAGTAATTTGTTTACCCACCGTATGTTTTTGTGCTCAAGAGAGAAGCCTCTAGTGAAAACTATGGCCCCCGGGTCTATCTTTATCATATAAAAAACCTAAAAATACCTTGCTGTAATTTATTTACTTTTATTTTAATTAGTATTTTAGTTTATCTATTTACCTCGATAAGATTTAATCCTTGCAAATAACCGCTAAGAGGATTGACAACCCTCTTATTTGCGTTGGGTGCAAGTGTTTGCTCTTATATGTGCAGGTGCGCTTAACGGAATTTTGCTTGGTTCTCCTACTAGATTGATAACCTTGGTTCTTAACTGAGGGAAATACTTATCTCTACTATACTGCATCATCCTCTCCTCTTCGGGGAAATACCAACGCAGACTACAAGTAGCAGGAAGAATTTCTGGCGCCGTTGCCGGGGAGACATCATCAAAATTACCAAGTACCTTCGCACAAATTATCATTCACTTGCATTTACTTTATTTGCCTTTTATTTGCATTTTCCTCTCGTTTTCATCTCCCCCACTTCTAAAAAAAATTTACAAAAACAAAAAAAAAATTATTTGCTTGTTTGCTAGTTTGCTTGCTTTGTCGTGATGTCTCAAGAAAATATAAAATTGTGTGACTTTTCCAATACTAATAATAATGATTTTATTAGTACTCCTATTGCTCCTCCCGCCACTAGTGCGGAGTCATGTGACATTAATGCTGCTTTGCTTAATCTTGTTATGAAAGAACATTTTTCTGGTAGTCCTAATGAAGATGTTGCATCCCATCTAAATACTTTCGTTGAACTTTGTGATATGCAAAAGAAAAAAGATATGGTTAATGATATTGTCAAATTAAAATTATTTCCGTTCTCACTACGAGACCGTGCGAAAACTTGGTTTTCATCCTTACCTAGAAATAGTATTGATTCTTGGGATAAGTGTAAGGATGCTTTTATTACCAAGTATTTTCCTCCCGCTAAGATTATTTCTTTAAGGGATCAAATTATGAATTTAAGCAACTTGAGCATGAACATGTTGCAAAATCTTGGGAGAGAATGAAATTAATGATAAGAAATTGCCCAACTCATGGTTTGAATTTATGGATGATCATACAAAAAAATTATGCGGGACTAAACTTTGTCTCTGGAAATTTGCTAGACTCTGCCGCAGGTGGCACCTTTATGAAAATTACATTGGGAGAAGCTACAAAACTTCTTGATAATATTATGGCAAATTATTCTCAATGGCACACTGAACGAACTCCAACTGGTAAGAATGTAAATTATGTTGAAGAAATTAATACTTTGAGTGATAAGATGGATGCTCTATTGAAATTGGTTGCTAGTAAAAATGCACACATTGATCCTAATGATGTGCCATTGTCTACTTTGATTGAGCAAAATAATGATGCTATTTATGTGAATTTTGTCTCTAGAAATAATTTCAACAACAATGCTTATAGGGGTAATTTCAATCCTAAACCGTTTCCTGGAAATTCCTCTAATAATTATGGCAATCTTTATGGTAATTCTTATAATAATAATAATAATAATAATAGGATGCCCTCTGATCTTTAAAGTAATATTAAAGAATTTATTAGTTCGCAAAAGAATTTCAATGCTATGATAGAAGAAAAATTGAATAGGGTTGATGAATTGGCTAGGAACATGGATATAATTGCTCATGATGTGGAAAACCTTAAAACTAAAATTTTGCCATCCAAGCATGATATAAATGAGTCTATTAAAGCTATCTATGTCTCCATTAATGAAAGTAAAGAAAGGACCGCTAGGTTGAGAGCTAAGCGAGAATTTCTAGAAAAAGCGATTCCACCTGGTTTCTATCGTAGTAATGATGAAGATATTAAAATGATTGGTGTCACTCCTATTGAATCATTATTTAGTAACATAAAACTTGATGAAAAAGGGACTGGAGAAGAGTCAACTTTAGATAGAAGGAGTCCCACTTGCTTGGAGGGTGATAATCTTGATCATAAAAATAAAAAAAGTGGGTTTGGAAAGGTCAAAACTTTAAATAGTAATGCACCCACTACTTTGGATTATAAGGACTTTAATTATGATAGTTGTTCTTTAATTGAGTGTATTTCCTTGTTTCAATCCATGATTAATTCACCAAATGCATATGAACAAAATAAGGCTTTCACTAAACACATTGTAGAAGCCATGATGAAAGCACATGAAGAAAAACTTGAGTTGAAAGTATCAATTCCTAGAAAATTAAAGATGAATGGGAACCTACTATTAAATTAAAAATTAAAGATTATGAATGTAATGCTCTTTGTGATCTTGGTGCTAGCGTTTCCACTATACCAAAGTCTTTGTGTGATATGCTAGGTTTCACCGACATGGATACTTGTTCCCTTAATTTGCATCTTGCGGATTCCACTATTAAAAAGCCATTGGGTAGAATAAATGATGTGCTTATTCTTGCAAATAGAAATTATGTGCCCGTGGACTTTATTGTTCTTGACATTGAATGCAATCCTTCTTGCCCCATAATAGTTGGTAGGCCTTTTCTTTGAACTATTGGTGCTATTATTGATATGAAAGAAGGTAATATAAGATTTCAATTTCCACTAAAGAAAGGGATGAAACAATTCCCTAGGAAAAGAATTAAAGCACCCTATGAATCCATTATGAGGGCCACTTATGGAATTAACTTGAAGGATGACAACACTTGAAACTATGCACTATGTCTAGCTAGGGGCATAAAACAATAGCGCTTGTTGGGAGGCAACCCAATGAATAAAATAAATTTTTGCTTTTACCTACTGTCTTGAGTGTTTACACAATTATATCTACTGTTGTGATTGTGTTTTTATCTTTTAATTAGTGTTTGTGCCAAGTAATGCCTTTGGGATGATGTTAATGATAGTATAATTGATGCTGTTTGGAAAATAGATAGTTTTGCGTCCAGTGCTCGAATTTTAGTTCTGTACTGAAGTGTCAGAAAAATCTTAAATTTTTACACAGTATTGGTATATGAATTTTTTATGTTGTCCTAATTTTTCCGAATTTTTGGTGTTACAGAAGTATGGATTTTAAATAGATCTTTATATACTGTTCTGTTTTAGACATATTCTGTTTTTGTTGCATAGTTTTATTATTTTGATGAATCTATGGATCTTATCGGGGGGTATGAGTCATGGAGAAGTTGGAGTACAGTAGCATTATGAAAATATTAAATATGAATCAATTTACTACAGTACCTAAAGTTAAAGATTTGTTTGTTATACTAACGGATCTCACGAGGTTTCTGTTGAGTTTTGTGTGCTGAAGTTTTCAAGTTTTGGGTGAGACTACGATGGATAAAGGAATAAGGAGTGCCAAGAGCCTAAGCTTGGGGATGCCCAAGGCACCCCAAGTAATATTCAGGGAAGACTCAAGCGTCTAAGCTTGGGGATGCCCCGGAAGGCATCCTTCTTTCATCTATAATCTATCGGTAACTCACTTGGAGCTATATTTTTATTCATCACATGATATGTGTTTTACTTGGAGCGTCTTGTGATATAGTTTGTTTGATTTTGTTTGCTTTTTAGTTTGTCACAATCATATTTGCTGAACACACCTTTTTGAGAGGGACACACACTGTTCGTGATTTGTTAGAATACTCTATGTGCTTCACTTATATCTTTTGAGCTAGGCAGTTGCTCAAGTGCTTCACTTATATCTTTTAGAGCACGGTGGTGGTTATATTTTAAAGAAATAGTTGCACTCTCATGCTTCACTTATATCTTTTTGAGAGTCTCATGATAGCAATGGTAATATGCACGGGTTATGAATTTGGTCCTGATATGATAGGTATTCAAGAGGGATATAATAAAAACTTTCATGTAGATCACTGAATATGATAAATTTGATTCCTTGCAATAGTTTTGCGATATTAAGATGGTAATATGGGGGAGGTATTAGTAGATAATTGTAGTTTAGTAAGAATAATTGTGTTAAGGTTTGTGATTCCCGAAGCATGCACGTATGATCTGTCGTTATGCTAAGAAGTTGGAGCATGATTTATTATTGATTGTCTACCTAATGAGTGGCGGTCGGGGACGAGCGATGGACCTTGTCCTACCAATCTATCCCTCTCGGGGCATGCGTAGTAGTACTTTGCTTCGAGGGCTAATAAAATTTCGCAATAAGTATGTGAGTTCTTTATGACTAATGTGAGTCCATGGATTATACGCACTCTCACCCTTCCGCAATTTGCTAGCCTCTTCGGTACTGTGCATTACCCTTTCTCACATCGAGAGTTGGTGCAAACTTCGCCGGTGCATCCAAACCCCGTGATATGATATGCTCTATCACACATAAGCCTCCTTATATCTTCCTCAAAACAGTCACCATACCTACCTATCATGGCATTTCCATAGCCATTCCAAGATATATTGCCATGCAACTTCCACCGTTCCTTTTTTATGACACACATCGTCATTGTCATATTGCTTTGCATGATCATATAGCTGACATAGTATTTGTGGCTCAGCCACCGTTCATCATTGCTATACATGTTACGCTAGCATCATTGCACATCCTGGTACACTGCCAGAGGCATTCATATAGAGTCATATTTTTGTTCTAGTATCGAGTTGTAATGTTGAGTTGTAAGTAAATAGAGGTGTGATTATCATCATTATTAGAGCATTGTCCTAGTGAGGAAAGAATGATGGAGACTAATGACTCCTCGAAAAAGTGGGGATGAGGTCCATGAGATCGTTCTAAAAATAAGAGGCGAAAAAGAGCCATGAAAAAAAATGAGAGAAAAAGAGAGAAGGGGCAATGTTACTATCCTTTTCCACACTTGTGCTTCAGAGTAGCACCATGTTTTTCATATAGAGAGTCTCCTATTTTGTCACTTTCATATACTAGTGGGAATTTTTCATTATAGAACTTGGCTTGTATATTCCGATGACGGGCTTCCTCAGATGCCCGTGGTCTTCATGAGCAAGCAAGTTGGATGCACACCCACTTAGTTTTCATGTTAAGCTTTCATACACTTATAGCTCTTAGTGCATCCGTTGCATGGCAATCCCTACTCCTCGCATTGACATCAATTGATGGGCATCTCCATATCCCGTTGATTAGCCTCGTCGATGTGAGACTTTCTCCATTTTTGACTTCTCTTATTTATCTCTACCATCATACTCTATTCCACCCATAGTGCTATATCCATTGCTTGCGCTCATGTATTGAGTGGGAGTTGAAAAAGCTGAAGCGCGTTAAAAAGTATGAACCAATTGCTCGGCTTGTCATCGGGGTAGTGCATGATAAATACTTTGTGTGAAGAAGATGGAGCATGACAGGATTATATGATTTTGTAGGGATAATGTTCTTTAGCATTTTTATTTTGAAAGACATGATTGTTTGCTAGTATGCCTGAGTATTGATGTCTTTATATCAAATTATAGACTATTGCTTTGAATCATTTGGATCTTATTATTCATACCGTAAGAGAGAGATTACATGATGAAACATGATAGGTAGCATTCCACATCAAAAATTCTGTTTTTATCATTTACCTACTCGAGGACGAGCAAGAATTAAGCTTGGGGATGCTTGATATGTCTCCAATGTATCTATAATTTTTGATTGTTCCATGCTATTATAGTATCAGTCTTGGATGTTTTTATATGCAATTATATATCATTTTTGGGACTAACCTATTAACCCAGTGCCGAGTGCCAGTTGCTGTTTTCTGCATGTTTTTGGCTTTTCAGAGAAACAGTACCAAATGAAGTCCAAATGGCACGAAACTTTTTGGAGATTTTTTTCTGGACAAAAGAAGCATTGGAAGCTTCGAGAGGAGGCCAGAAGCCTCATAGAGGCTTCACAAGGCAACAGGGCGCGCCCTAGGGGGGGCGCGCCATGTTGCCTTGTGGGGCCCACGTGACTCCGTTTGACCTAATTCCACTTCTATAAATTCACAAATATTGGGAAACCCCCAGAGAGCCAGAAAAATAAAACCTTTCCGCCGCCGCAAGCCTCTATTCTTCCGCGATCCCATCTGGAGGCCTTTTCCGGTACTCTGCCGGAGGGGGAATCAATCATGGAGGGCTTCTACATCAACCTTGCTGCCCTTCCGATGATGTGTGAGTAGTTTACCATAGACCTACGGGTCGATAGCTAGTAGCTAGATGGCTTTTTCTCTCTCTTTGATCTTCAATACAATGTTCTCCTCGATGTTCTTGGAGTTCTATCCGATGTAATCTTCTTTTGCGGTGTGTTTGTTGGGATCCGATGAATTGTGAGTTTATGATCAGATTATTCATGAGAAATATTTGAGTCTTCTCTGAACTCTTTTATGCATGATTGTTATAGCTTTGTATTTCTCTCCAATCTATCGATTTGGTTTGGCCTACTAGATTGATTTATCTTGCAATGGGAGAGGTGATTTGTGATGGGTTCAATCTTGCGGTGCTCAATCCCAGTGACAGAAGGGGACATGACACGCATTTGTATTGTTGCCATTAAGGATAAAAAGATGGGATTTATTCATATTGCTTGAATTTGCTTCTCTACATCATGTCATCTTGCTTAAGGTGTTACTCTGTTTTTATTAACTTAATACTCTAGATGCATGTTGTATAGTGGTCGATGAGTGGAGTAATAGTAGTAAATGCAGGCAGGAGTCGGTCTACTTGTCTCGGACGTGATGCCTATATACATGATCATTGCCATGAATCCGTCATAATTATTTACTTTTCTATCAATTGCCCAACAGTAATTTGTTTACTCACCGTATGTTTTTGTGCTCAAGAGAGAAGCCTCTAGTGAAAACTATGGCCCCCGGGTCTATCTTTATCATATAAAAAAACCTAAAAATACCTTGCTGCAATTTATTTACTCTTATTTTAATTAGTATTTTTAGTTTATCTATTTACCTCGATAAGATTTAATCCTTGCAAATAACCGCTAAGAGGATTGACAACTCTCTTATTTGCGTTGGGTGCAAGTGTTTGCTCTTGTGTGTGTAGGTGCGCTTAACGGAATTTTGCTTGGTTCTCCTACTGGATTGATAACCTTGGTTCTTAACTGAGGGAAATACTTATCTCTACTGTACTGCATCATTCTCTCCTCTTCGGGGAAATACCAACGCAGACTACAAGTAGCAATTACCAAGACAACACATCCGACAAATGTGGGACGGTGGCAGTTTCCTTCCCCGGGCTGGGTAAAGTTGAATGTTGATGGGTCATATATACCAGGACAGGGCGTTGGTGGGGCGGGCGTGGTTCTAAGAGATGAAGCTGGTGCAATCATTTCCTCTGCCAGCAGATTCCTTCTATCATGTTCGTCTGTGCTGGAGGCGGAGATGGCGGCGTGTAGGGAGGTTGTTAATCTCGCTATGGATCGGTCTGACAAGCCGCTAATCATTGAGACTGATAGTCTGCAAGCTGTGCGTTTTCTCCAGGAGGGTGGACTTAATCGGTCACCGGTGGCGACACTTGTAGAGGAGACGAAGAGGAGTCTAAATGAAGGAAGTGAACATCAAATCATGCATGTCGAACGTGGAGCTAATGGAGCTGCGCACTACATGGCTCAATATGGCCGCACCTCTCTTCGTACCGCCGCATGGTTACGCTCTGGTCCTGATGACTTATGTAATCTCTGTCAAAATGAGTGTAACTCCATTATTTAATCAATATAATATCGTTTGACCCGCAAAAAAAACACTTGATCATGTCAAATGGGATGAGATAAGTCGTGGAGCAAGGAAGTCGGATCCCAGAATTTACCGACGCTGGGGCTCCTGCTCCTTTTTTACGTGTTTTTTCTGAGCTTGATTAGTGCTTGTGCCCTGCTCAGGAAGACGAGGTGGCAGCGACTACTTGAAGATGGAATAAGGTTCTTTCCGCCTACCCCCCACCCCGGCGGTGCGTCTAGCGTCATCGGATGGCATGTGGAGGTGTGTCTTCGATGTTTGTCTTCAATGGATCCCCTTGGATCTGGTCTTCATTCGTTCGCCAGCGATGGTTGTTGCACTGGTACGCTGGTCCTGCGGGGTGATACGTCTCCAACGTATCTATAATTTATGAAGTATTCATGCCATGTTTACAATAATTTTATATGGTTTTGGTATGATTTGATTAGAACTAACCCAGACTGACGCTGTTTTCAGCAGAACTACTGTGGTGTTGTTTTTGTGCAGAAATAAAAGTTCTCGGAATGGGCCCAAAATTTACGGTGATTTTTTATGGACCAGAAGAGACCCACGGAACACCAAAGATGGACCAGGATGTGGCCGAGGGCACCACAAGCCTGGGGGGCGCGCCCCCCTAGGGCGCGCCACCCGAGCTTGTGGGACCCTCAGGCACCCCCCTGACGTGATTCCAACGCCAATAAATCCTATAAATACCCAAACCTCGGAATAAAACCAAGAACTCCCACGCCGCAAGCCTCTGTTCCGAAGCGATCTCATCCGGAGCCCTGTTCTGGCACTCTGCCGGAGGGGGAAATCATCACCGGAGGCCATCTTCATCATCCCGGCGGTCTCCATGACGAGGAGGGAGTAGTTCACCCTCGGGGCTGAGGGTATGTACCAGTAGCTATGTGTTTGATCTCTCTCTCATGTTCTTGATTTGGCACGATCTTGATGTATCACGAGCTTTGTTAATATAGTTGGATCATATGGTGTTTCTTCCCTCTATATCTTCTTGTGATGGATTGAGTCTTTCCCTTTGAGGTTTCGTTATTGTCGGATTGAATATTTCAGATTTGAGAACACTTGATGTATGTCTTGCATGTGGATACCCGTGGTGACAATGGGGTATTCTATTGATTCACTTGATGTATGTTTTGGTAATCAACTTGCGGATTCCCGTGACCTTGGGGTGATCTAGGCATAGGGGTTGGTTGCACGTTTTCATTATCTTTTCTCCGATAAGAAACTTTGGGGTACTCTTTGAAGTTCTTTGTGTGGATTGAATATTATGAATTTGAAGTTGTTTGATGCTTATCGAATAATCAACTCACGGATACTTGTGGTGTCATTGGAGTATCTAGGTGACATTAGAGTTGGTTGATGCGTATCATATGTTGTTAATTTAGTACGAACTCTAGGGCTATTTGTGACACTTATAGGAATGGCTCAATAGATTGATCAGAAAGAATAACTTTGAGGTGGTTTCGTACCCTACAATAATTTCATCTTATGTTCTCCGCTAATAGGAACTTTGGAGTGATTCTTTATTGCACGTTGAGGGATTGTTATATGATTCAATTATGTTAGCATTGTTGAGAGATTGCACTAGTGAAAGTATGAACCCTAGGCCTTTTTTCAAGCATTGCAATACCGTTTGTGCTCTGTTTTATCACTTGCTACCTTGCTGTTTTTTTATTTTCAGATTACAAAAACCTATATCTACTATCCATACTACACTTGTGTCACCATCTCTTCGCCGAACTAGTGCGCCTATACAATTTACCATTGTACTAGGAAAAATGCCTGTGTGTTGGAACGGGAGAAAAAAATATTCAAATTCTAAATAAATTCATTATTGATGGTCCACGACCATATCTATGTGGCAGAGAAATCCAAGAATTCTCAAGCGTGAACATTCACTGGTCTGTCTTCATGAGCTTCCCAGGCAACCTCATAAATTTGAAACATTTTCTCGTTTAGTATGAGCTCAAACAAAAAATTTAGTTCACACGCATATTGTTTATCCCAATTTCCAGCAAATCCTTTCATATTCTAATACTGCTAAAAGCTAACTACCGAACGAACATACTCATTCTCCAGACTAAACTCAACCAAATTACGGTGCAAAACAACAATTTTGTAACGTGTACATGTTTGTGTTGAATGGAACATCCTTGTGATTTTCCTATGTCTCTGTTAGTCTTTATGCAGAACTTTCACCTTGTGTATCATCGCCACATGACTACCCTCCACTCTTGCTTTGGCACCATCACTTTATTTCACTCCAGTTTACTCTGTTGTCACATGGCTGCCTTGTATAGCTCCAGTAATCTAGAATCCACTATGTGAATTTGGGAGCTCACCAGTGGAACAACGCGCTCTGTAGCTTCACTGCAACACCTCATCATGCTCCATGATGGTGCCACTGCTCGATGCCATTTCAAATGATTAGCCTCTCATTGTTTTATATAGCCATAGCATATATTTCTTATCCATGAAAGTTGAAATATGATATAGTTTATTTTTTATTACCTCGCATGGTGTCTTTCCAAATATGAACATTGGTAGAGAAAAATACTTTATGATCTCCGCCAAACATTACAGCAAACACATGGTACACAACTGATATCAAAATATGTACCTTAGCAGCAAAAGGCCATGGTTCATTGTATGCACTCAGCATCATTGTAATGGGCACATGTTCCATTTTAATACCTTCAGTTTTGTTGTTAGCATGAAACAATATTGCAGGAACTAAATCATGGAGTCAAATTAGTATGAAGACACAATATTCATAATTAATAGGTCAATCAGTTTCTAGACATATTAATATCCCTTCCACAGTCAGGTTGTTGTATATATAAGCTATAAATGTGCAATATCATCATGCATATCCCTATGAAAGTAATATTTGTAGCTTTCTAATATGGGAGAATAGATCCTTTGAGGGAAAATTTATGACAAATAGGGCCAGGCAAAATGATTATGATATCCATCACATGTAATAGTTTGGCCGTGATGCTCTATGTCATGCATGTTTGGAATACAACAATCAAATGAAGAGGAAGAAAAAGGAGGAAGCGAGTTGAGAGATCAATATGGTGTTAGTAGAGGAGATGGCTGAGAAGAATAGAAGAAATGAGAGAGCGGTCAGGAGGGGAGAAAAAAGTCATAAGAAGATCACTTGGTCGCTCATGTTTGTTTCCTTCGCAAACTTCATGCATTCGTCGAGAGAGGAACCAGGAACAAGAGAAGGACCAGGCGAGTGCCTCCAACACATCATCACTTTGGCTCATGATTAAAAAGAAGTATTTCAGATAGTAAAGTACAATAACAAACAATATGAGCAGTGTCGCAATCAGTCCAGTAAATACTATATAACTTCACTGATTTCACAATATTTCCCTAAGATAAAATATTTTGACTTTCATTTGCCCATATTAACATATCTGAATCTATGGTTGGCAGAGAATATATTTTTCATCAGAATCTACAATGGTGATATATTTTCAGAAACATAAACACTGTACTTGCCAACCTATATTAACAAGTTGACTATTACAGATTCACTTTACAATACCAAACAATATGAGCAGTGTCGCAATCAGTCCAGTAGATACTATATAACTTCACTGATTTCAGAATATTTCCCTAAGATAAAATATTTTGACTTTCATTTGCCCATATTAACATATCTAAATCTGTGGCTGGCAGAGAATATAGTTTTCATCAGAATCTACAATGGTGATATATTTTCAGAAATATAAACACTGTACTTGCCAACCTATATTAACAAGTTGACTATTACAGATTCACTTTATGCTTGCAAAGAGCC
The DNA here is from genome assembly GCA_039707655.1 of Elymus sibiricus. Taxonomy (NCBI): domain Eukaryota; kingdom Viridiplantae; phylum Streptophyta; class Magnoliopsida; order Poales; family Poaceae; genus Elymus; species Elymus sibiricus. The sequence goes on along the minus strand of CM077666.1, from coordinate 125,753,247 downwards.
TTCCAAATAATCTTTATCGGTTTGTTTAGCTCTATCAAGGCACAGTCCAACTCCCCTCTCAAGATCTGTATAAATGATCCATTAGCTAGCAAACAACTTGTATATTGCTGGGCATATTTTTAGAATCAAACTTTTTAGTAAAAACACCTGCCTATCAAAAGCCTTGGGTCTTCCTCAGTTTCATAGTCTACAGTTCATTAACTGAAAGTGAAGATAGATGCTGGGTCGGGACCAGCTGAAACTTGGATCAGAAAGCAAGTGGAATGAAACATCAATCTATCCTAAGCCATTTGAGGTGATGGAGTTCGGAGCCGCTGCTCGCTGAAGGTTGATGATATTACTGGACATTCAGTTCTCTGAAGCAAAGAATCTTTTTTCAACCCTTTCTCAAAAGGCAAAATCAATGTGACCACATGAACAAGAGATAGAAGATGAGAGAAACTTACAATCAAGATATAGGCCATGTCAGTCAGGCTTGTACTGCGCATTGGTAGGTGGCGGCGCCAAAGCTGGGGCAGGGGAGTCTGCACCTCCACTACGTCATGTGATATGCACCGGACGTCACCAAATGATCTCCGGGGACGATGGAGCGATGGTGGCTTGGCCAATTAAAGAGCCCCTGTTTTTGGTCTCCGGCCACCCTCGTTCCTTCACCAGTGTTGCTGGCCAGCCACCGATGACAACTGACTGTTGTAAGAGGTGCAGACCCAATCCTCGGCCTCCAACACAAAATCGATCCATCACAAATGCTATCAAAATAAGCCACATGATTTTTCTGACACTACAATTCAGAGACTACTAAAACCAAATTCATATTGCTATTTGGATGCACAAATACTCTGCATCAACTAATGCATTGTGCACAGAAAATGGGGAATTACCTTTTGGTACAACCAGGAGCTTCAGGATTTACTTTGCCTGTTAATTCCACCGACTACATTGGTGTAGCTCCCTTCCTTGCCGAGTCTATTCCTCTGCTGCTGCATGAGCATAAACAACAGTAAGCAATTTAGCCAATGTGAAGTCATCGTTTTACTTGCACCTATCTTATATCGGAAGTGAAAAAAAACTCAACTATGCACATCAGCAGAAATCATCGTCAACAAAGCCATAATGTACTGCCATGGGAAACAACACCAAATAAAGCATCATCAGTTCATATATGTAAGAAAAAATATGCTAACAAGCAACACTGTTGCTCCCGAAACTGTAACCGTCGAGTCCCGCGAGATACATAACCAGCAACCATTGTTTCGTCGCTTTGCTCGCACATCAGACATACATGCCTTTGCCCAAACATCAGGGAAAGGTGTGGGCGCTGTCATCCTTGAATCTACGGACAACCAAAAATATCAGATCAATCTCCATGCCCAACATAATCTGCAAAATCAAGTGAGTATTTTCTCTCTCGATCTCCTCCCTCTGCTCAACCACGGGAGCCGGCAGAGCCAGAACAGGGGAGCTTGTGTGCGCAAATGTCAACTCCATAGCAGGTCATGAGTCGGCGAGCAGCGCCTCGAGGAAGTGGAGATGGAGGTACCAGGGAGAGGCAGCGGTATCCTTGCGCACAGCAGCACGAGGCGGTGGCGGAGATCCTGGGGAAGGCACGGAGGTGGCGAGGTGAGTCCCCGACGGGTTCGCGCACAATTAGGGTGTCCACCGACGGGCGGCGTGCTCCAAGGAGCCGGCAGGCGAGGCTCCGTCAAGGATATTGACCGGCGTCGAGGGACTACGATGGCGACCGGGGATGGGAGAGGGTGGCAAGGGTTGCCGGGATCGGAGGGATGGGGCGCGGCGGCCGACGGAACCCTAGCGTCGGGGCGTCTCGCGTTCTCGTAGGGGAGACCGGGAGAGAGAGGCCTGTAGAATCGTTTTTATTTTCACTTAACAGATGAAACGTCGTGGAGTGCGAGTTGAATTATAAAAAACACAAGGACTTCTTTGCAAAAAGTGCGCGATGGTGACAGAAGCAATGCGTGCTTTATTAGTAGGTAAAGATTGGGTGTGTTGGGGACACAAGAGATTTCGTGTATTTGATTGCGAGGTTGTTTGAGAGAGACCATCTTCATCCTACACCTCCCACGGATTGATAAACCTTAGGTCATCCACTTGAGGGAAATTTGCTACTGTCCTACAAAACTCTGCACTTGGAGGCCCAACAACGTCTACAAGAATAAAAGTTGCGTAGTAGACATCAAGCTCTTTTTTGGCGCCGTTGTCGGGGAGGTGAGTGCTTGAAGGTATATCTTTAGATCTTGCAATTGAATCTTTTAGTTTCTTGTTTTATCACTAGTTTGGTTTTTACAAGAAAACTACAAAAAAAATGGAATTGAGGTTGCCTCATATGCTTCATCTTTATAATGTCTTTCTTGAAAATGATGGATCGGAAAATTGTGCCAAAGTGTTAGAGGAAGAATTCAATAAAATGTTTGGCATAAAACCTTTGAATGATGAGCATGATTGCAATGTTTTTAGTATGAATTCTTTGAATATCCATAATGCTAATGATGATTGCACTAGTCATGATAAAAAAGTTTCTTATAAGCATGTCAATTTTTGTGAAGTGAATAAAATTTGTGAAGACATGCCATATAGGGATGATAGATTTTGTAAGAAGCATAAACATGATAAAACCAATTGGTGGCTTAAAGTGATAGATGAATTTGCTACAAAGTTATGCTCTCTTCATCCCATTACTTGTGAACTTTGCAATAAGATTGGTCATCTTAATTTCCAATGCATACTCTTTCATGATCGAATCATGTCCAAATATTGCAATAACTTGATCACCCTTGAACTTTATAATGAACTTTTTCTATTTTTGGGGTGTGAAGAATTGTCACATAAAAATAGTTGGTTTGAAGCATTCATATTCACGGACCATACTGAATGTAATCTAAGAGAAATCTATATGTTTTGTGTGGTAAATTGCAATGAGAATGCTTATATAGCCAACTATAGAAAGACGGGAAAACTAATAGAATATAAGAGGAATACTAATGAAAGGGTAAAGATTTCCACTTTCCCTCCTATTGTCTCTCGTGATGAAACAGGTGATGAGAAGGAGCTTCCTATCCAACCAATCTCTTCAATAAAAAGCTCAGAAAAATTAAATAAACCCACACATAATGTGGTGAAGAAGAAGAAAAGAAGGAAAAGTAGAGGTAAATAGGTATCTCTCCCAAATAATGTTGCTCCTATTATTATTGTGCCTCATGAGAATGAATCAAAAATAATTGTGAAAGATGATACACTTGATGATGATTTTGTTATGCCTATTGCTTGTTGTGATGATTATGATTGGGAAGATAATGGTACTTCTTATGATCTTGAAAACCTTTTTGGCACCAACTTGGGAAATTATGATGATAATAATTGTTATACTATTGGTGCTATTCATACTATTGATGAATATAGTGATTATGCTAATGATATGCAAACCCAGAAGCTTGGGGATGCTATGTTTGATTGGAATGACATGTTTGAAAATTTATTTGCTGCAAATAATGTTTATCCTAAGCTTGGGGATGTTATGCTTAATGAAGATGATCTTTTTATTCCCCCTACTTTTGATGAGCAAATTTGTTATGATGATAGCATGCCTCCTATCTATGATGATTGCAATAATAATGAAAGTGGGTTTGGAAGAGTGTCAACTTTAGGTAATAATTATTCCACTATTTTGGAGGGTGTTCAATCTTATAAAAATGATAAAAGTGGATTTGGAGAGGTCATGACTTTATTTAGTGTTGAATCCACTACTTTGGAAGAGGTTTCAATTGATTATGATGAGAACAAAGTTGCTACTTATGATGATTATTGTGATGATACTTATCTTATAAAAAGTAGTGATGATTATTATTATAAAACTTGTCATAATTATGAATACTATTTTTCTGAACATTACTCTTTTAATGTGGAAACAATTTATAGTATTCAAGTTTCATATGATACACCCACTATTGTGAATGAGAATAAATTTGCTTATGTGGAGAATAAAAAAATTATATGCTTGTGGATCATGAAAAGAATGCTTTATGTGATAGCTATATTGTTGAATTCATTCATGATGCTACTGAAAATTATTATGAGAGAGGATCATATGCTTGTAGGTGTTGCAATAATATCAAGTTTCATCTCTATGTGTTGAAAGTTTTGAAGTCATGCTTGTTTTGCCTTCCTATGCTAGTTGATTCTTGCTCCCATAAATTATTTGCTCACAAAATCCCTATGCATATGAAGTGGGTTAGGCTTAAATTTGCTCGTCATATGATTCATGATGCTCTCTTTATGTTTCAATTCTTTATTCTTATGCGAGCATCATTGAAATCATCATGCCTAACTAAAAGGCATTAAAGAAAAGCGCTTGTTGGGAGACAACCCAATATTTATACCTACTGTTTTTCTTGTGTTCACATGATTAAGCTACTGTAGTAATCATGTTTCATATGTTTTCTTTCAATAATGTGCCAAGTAAAGCCTTCGGGATAGTGTGGATGCTTGTTGATTTGATTCAGTGCAAAAACAAAAACTTTTGCGTCCAGTGCTGGAATTTCTATTCTGTACTGGAGCATGAGAAAATTCTGAAATTTTTACAGAGTATTGGGTTACAAATTTTTTACGTTTTCCTAATTTTTCAAAAAATTTGGAGGTATATAAGTATGGATTTTAAATCGCTCACTACATGCTATTCTGTTTTTGACAGATTCTGTTTTTAGTGCATAGTTTGCTTGTTTTAGTGTTTCCATAGCTTATATTGAGTAATATAAATTGTGGAAATGATAGAATATAGTAGGCATTATGTGAGAACAATTATGAATCTTTCCTTGACAATACCTAAGTGGATAATTTATTTTTATCATACTAACCTATCTCACAAGTTCCGTTAAGTTTTGTGTGATTGAAGTTTTCAAGTTTTGGGTGAGATATCGATATGTGGAGAATAAGGGGTGGCAAGAACCTAAGATTGGGGATGCCCAAGGCACCCCAAGGTAATATTCAAGGAAGAATCAAGCGTCTAAGCTTGGGGATGCCCAAGGCACCCCAAGGTAATATTCAAGGAAGAATCAAGCGTCTAAGCTTGGGGATGCCCCGGAAGGCATCCCCTCTTTCGTCTTCAACATTATCGGTAACCTTACTTGGAGCTATATTTTTATTCATCACATGATATGTGTTTTGCTTGGAGCGTCATTTTCTTTTTGTTGATATTTTCTTGCTGTTATCAATAATCATGTTTTTTATCTTTTAGTTCAATAAAATGCCAATTATAGCCTTTACCATGCTCAGTTTGCAAGTTTATGTGTTGTTGTTTGAAAACAGAAAGTTTTCTGTTATGTCCTGAATTTTTGTGAATTGTCAGAACATGATAAAAATCTGAAATTTTTACACAGTAAGCACGCATGAGTTCTATGTCACGTGGTAAATTTTCAGAAGTTTTGGAGTTAGGTAAGTATGAATTCTTATTCACTCTTTACAGACTGTTCTGCTTAGACAGATTGCTGTTATAGTTGCATTGTTTGCATATGTTTGCTTGTTTAATGTTTCTATTTGTGGACAGGAGTATTAAATATGCAGAGGCATTTAGTATGCAATGTTTAATTATAATTTTAGTGATTTTTTACAGTAGAGAATGTTAAGGTTTTGAGTTGATTTATACTAACTTATCTCACGAGTTCTTGTTGAGTTTTGTGTGGATGAAGTTTTTATGATTTAGGAGAAGCCATGATATGAGAGGAATTAAGGAGACACGAGAGCTCAAGCTTGGGGATGCCCAAGGCACCCCAAGATAACATTCCAAGAAGTCTCAAGCAACTAAGCCTGGGGATGCCCCGGTAGGCATCCCACCTTTCTTCATCAACACCTATCGGTTAGCCTAAGTTTTTACTTGTTCACATAATATGTGCTATTCTTGGAGTGTCCTTTTATTTTCATTTTGTTTGCTGTTTGAATAAAGTACTTGGATCTGAAATCTTTATTTGGAGAGAGTCTTCACATAGCTACTTAATTGCTTAACTACTCTTTGTTCTTCACTTATATCTTTTGGAGTAGTTTGTCATTTACTCTCGTTCTTCACTTATATCCTAAGAGTAAATTGTTGAATGGATTGAATATCATAAATATGAAATTATATATGTTCCATATGCTTAGTGATATTTCACATTCAGTTTAGAAAGTAAAATCTATTGAAGTTTGACAATCACAATATTAGTCATACGAGCAATTCATGAAAGATAGTATATGGAAGAGAACTTTCACATACAAATATATTATCTTGGACATCTTTTATGATTGTGAATACCCATTAATTAATTTCAAATTTGAGCAAATTAGTTGAAGTTGGACAAGGAAGACAACGTATTGAGTTATGGTTGGGTATATTTGCATCGAAGTTATATTGTTATGGATCCTCTAACATGTGGTGCTTGTTTAGAATCTTTTGCTAGCCTAAATTTCTGTACTAAGCGGGAATACTGCTTGTGCAACCAAAATCTTTGAGCCAAGTTTCTTCCATGAGTGTCCACCATACCTACCTATATACGATATTACCCTGCCGTTCCAAGTAAATTTGCATGTGCCACCTCTAATCATTCAAATAAGCATCTGTTTTGTGTGCCCATACCGCTCATGAAGCGACAGTGGGTGGTCAGTATCTTCCATGTTAAGCGAGTTATTCTCATGATGAGTGTTTATTCACTTGTCATTGCATGAGAGAGGGCGGTAATTGGGATGCCCAGTCCCGCAAAACAAAATAATTAAACAAACTCCCCCGGAAAGTTGATTGTATGGAGGGCACCCGAGGATTCGGCTAGCCATGGCTTGTGTTTGAATTGTTGAGGGGGAGTAAACTTTACCTTTCCACTTGGGAACCGCTTATAATGTGTTTAGCATGGACGATATTGAGAACTCTCGGTCATGACGTTGACAGGAAAGGCATGCCTCTCAAAATGTATTCATCTCTGTTTAAGCTATGAGCTCCGGCACTTCTGCAAATCCCTGCTTCCCTCTACGAAGGGACATTCTAGTTACTTTTATGCTATTTATTTTTGTTGAGTCAATGTAACACCCCCTGTGTAATGAGCTACAGTGATCTTCATGTTAATGCTAAGCTACTTTGTTTTGCAAAGAATGATCACAGTGGAATCATATCTCATTTCAAACTCCTTCACTGAATTCAAATTAAATTTGCAAGTGAAATATGAAGTTGCACAAAAGATACTGCAAAATAGTTCATCATTTAGCAAATATTCCATAACAATTATTTGTTAAGGAAAACAACATCACTTATTTGCTTAAATGGGCTATAGCAATTAAAACAGTGCCAAATCAGTATTTTTAAATGCTTTTCCAATTATGAAAAATTCAAACAAATTCATATGCCTCCCAAACTTTTTGTGGCAGTGCCAAATATTGCAATGTAAATATGTGGCCAAGTTCCATATTTTGCAAAAGTCATTTGATGGCTTAATTAAATGCAAAATTGTTTCTGAAAAAGAAAAAGCAGAAAAACAGAAAAGGAAAAGCCTAAAAACTACTGTTTACTGGGCCTAAGTGCACAGTGGCACCGGCTCAGCCCACCTCTCTCTCTCCTTCAACCTCCCGCCTCTCTCTCCACCCGTGTCAGCGAGCGCACGCACGCCGTGCCCGGCCCCTCCCGCTGCTCGACAGCACGACGCCGCGCCCATCGCTGGATGGATAAGGGCAGCGCCCTGCACCTCTCCCTGACCCACTGGCTTCTTTCCTCCCCCTCTCTCCCTCGCTCTCCCGTCTTTCCCGAGCGCAGCAATGGACGAGCTCCACTGAAGCTCACGGCCACCGGTGTTCGCTCGTCACCGCAGACTGTCCAGTGGCTCCGCCCGTCTCGACCTCATCCTCTACACCCATCAGCTGGAGCCGGGAGCCTCTGCTTCGCCCCCAGCACCGTCTTCCCCAACCTCAGACGTCGAAGATCGCCGCAGCTGCACCGTCTGCCTCAGGCCTTCCCCGAGCCCATCTAGCACACCTGCAGGCTCTCTGTGAGCTCCCCTCTCTCTCCCCTCTCTCTCTCTCTGCGCTCACCCGTCCCCTAAGCCGTTGCTACCGCCGCTGCCGGAGCTCACTGCCGCCACCCGCTCCGCCGCCGCGCTCGCAGCTTCTGCTGCTCGCGTCCGAGGCCGTAGCCTTGCTCCTGGGATCCCCAGGAACCCTACGCAGCCGCCCGCGCGCTTAGCCGTGCCCTGTAACGACGAGCTCGAGCTTGCCCGAACGCCGCCACCGCTTGCCGTCGCCGTAGGGCTCGTCTCCGGCCACCCTAGCTCGCGCCCGTAGCGTAGATCGACGCGGCCTGCTCTCCGCGTTCGAACGGCGCTTCTCGCGCGTCAAATGGGCGCCGGACGGCGGATCCCGATCGCCTCCCGTGCCCTCCGCCGCGTTTCGACGTCGCCGGCGGCTAAACGCCGGTGGTCCGACGTGGCCACCGTTATCCAGGGGTTAGCCACGCCCTGTGCCACTGACCGCTGGGCCCCACGCGCTAATTAGTTAGTGGTTAACTAAACTGACTAATTAACTAACTTAATCAGTCACTCGCAGAAGGGCCCCACCGCTAATTAAACCCTGTTAATTTAATTAAACGCTGTTAACTCCCTGTGTCACTGACATGTGGGGCCCTACCACTGTTTATGTGGATAAGGCCGGCCCAGTCAGCTGCTGAGTCAGTAGCTGGGCCCACCAGTCAGCCTCTGCTGACTGGGCAGTTGACCCAATCAACTGAGCCCACTGTCAGCCCCTGTGGATTTTGGCTGGGTACACTTTTGGGTGTACTTAGCATTTTAGCCCTCTGTTTTTCGAATTAATATTTAATCCAGGAATTTTAGAATATGTTTAAAACTTTGAAAAATCATAGAAATTAAACCGTAAGTCAGATGAAAATGTTTTCTATATGAAAAATGATCAGAAAAATAAGACGAATCCGAATATGCCATCCACATACCTGTCACATGCCTCCAACACTGCAAACATGGAACCTTCCCCTCCGGATCGTCTGTCCGATAATTGCCTAAAGCTGGGAAAATATTCCCAGATATTTTCCCGCACCGTCTGTAACGTGTAGCACTGCATTAGGTCACCCCTAGCACAGCATATTGCCATGTTATGCATTGTGCTACATTTGTTTGCTTTGTATTTATTGTTTCTTCCCCCTCTTCTCTCCGGTAGACCCCGAGACAGTTGTTGACGCCGTGTGACACCCCGAGACCGATGCTCCAGATTCCTTCCATTTATTTCCGTCGTTGTCATGTGATTCGCTTGCTTGTTGCACCTTGCCATGTCATCATGTGCATTTCATCCGCATGTTTTTCATAAAACTTGCATTCGTTCATAGTTGCCGGCCCCTCCCCGTTCCTTCCATTGTCCGTTTTGAGACCCGACACACTCGCACGCGCCCGCGGCACCTCTGAAATATTATTTTATAAGTGGGAATAAAATGTTCGCGGAATGGGTTGAAAGTTGGCGTGCGGTCTTATTACGTTGTAGGCAGACCACCTGCCAAATTTCGTTCTATTCGGAGGTCGTTTGATGCCCCAACGGATAACCTATAGCGGCACTATAGCCGGTCAAATCGTCGGACGTTTCGGTGTTCCGAAACTTGTTGCCGGGCTGCTCTTCTTCCCTCTCATCTCAGCCCAACCCCCTCTACACAGCCCACTTCAGCCCACCTAGCCCTCCTACACCTTTCCCTCTGTCCAAAAACGTCCGATCTAGATCGGAGGGCTCCGAAACTCTCCCTAGACCCCCTTTCTGCCTATAAATGGACAACCTACCCTGCCTGTTTTGGAAACCCTATCTCCTAACCCTTCTCCTACCCCCAGCCGCGCCAGCCATCCTCTCCGCGCCACTTGTCGAGCCGCCACCACCTGAGCCACCCCTGCGCCCTCCTTGGCTCCTTCCTGAGCCGTCCTCGTCCATTCCCCCATTGGCCACCGGCGACCAGGCGTCGCCGCGCCCCTGCTCTCCTTCTCTCTCTTTCTCTCTCTGAATCTCTCTCTCACCCCGACCTCCCTGTTCTCCTTCAGGAGCTCCCTCGCCGCCGCCATGGAGCTCCGCCACCTCGCGCCGAGGCCGGGAATGGACTCCCCCGCCTTGCCTCCAGCCGGATCCGCGCCGCCCCGGCCAAGCCTCGCCGCGCCCCGACGAGCCCGCCGGCGTGCAGCTCCGTCAAAGGCGCCAGGAAGCATCCTGTACGGCTCCGTCCACTCCCGTCCAGGATCCCCGTCCCGCTCTGCTTCGTCCCGCTCTGCTCCGTCCCGCTCTGCTCCGTCCCAATACCGCGTCGTCCACTTCTCCGCCTAGACCGCGCTGTACCATGAGCCAAACGGAACATCTCCGTCCGCTGCACCGATTGGTCCATGGACCCTAGGTGAGCGGCCTGCATCTATACCCCGCCCTGTGCACGATTTAGTTACCCACGCTCACCCTGTGTAGCCCGTTAGTGATCTGTTTCGGCCCGTTTAGTTTTTTTTCAGCTCCTGCGATTTTGCCTCTTATTTCTGGACATGCATTAATTACAGGAAAATGCCATCATTTTAAAAGCTCACAACTAAATAACCGTGCATCGGATTAAAACAAACTTTATATGTAAAATGCTTAGAATTTCATGTAGATTAATAATATGCATTTTTCAACCATGTTAAAAATGATTAAAATTGTTGTTTGCATTATTTTGCATCAATGACATGCTAAAATGGTTTATTTCATAGCTAATTAACCGTTGCTCCGTTTTAATCATGTCCTATATGAAACTTGCTTAGGTTTGTGTGTAGATTCATATGGTCATGCTGCATCCTTGATTTAAGCATTTTTGGTTGATGTTTGCATGCATTTTGCATTATTGCCATGTTAAACCTGTTTAACTCATATCTTCTAGCCCGTAGCTCCGAATTAAATGATCTACATATGTAACTTGATTAGGAAAACGTTTAGATCATCATGGTGCATGTTAACCTGCTGTTTAACAATTTCAACATCGTGTTTAATTCAGATCAGTAACCAATTTCGAAATTTGCATATGGGGATTTACCGGAATTGTTGTTTGTGTTTCCGGCCTCATTTAAACTTGCCTAGTTGTGTGGGTTGCTTATGCTTCATCTCTTGCCATGCTTAACAACATTTAATCTTGTCATGCATCATGTTTGGTTGTGCATCATGCCATGTTTATGCTTGTGTGTTTACCATGTTGTTTGCTTCTTTCCGGTTGTGCTTCTTCTCGATAGTTCCGGTTTCGTTGCGATTGTGAGGATTCGTTCGACTACATTGGTTCGTCTTCTTCATGAACTCGTTCTTCTTCCGAGCGGGATTTCAGGCAAGATGATCATGACCTTGGATATCTTTACTATCTTTGCTTCCTAGTTGTCTCGTTGCTATCGCTATGTCGCGCTTCCTACCACATATATGTCAGCCTCCCATATGCCATGATACAGCCTCTAACCACCCTTACCCAGCAAACCATTGTATGGCTATGTTACCGCTTTGCTCAGCCCCTTTTTTATAGCGTTGCTAGTTGCATGTGCAGTTGCAGGTTGTTCCATGTTGGGACATGGATATCATGGATATCACAATATCTATTATCTAATTAATGCATCTATATACTAGGTTTTGGGTGGAAGGCTTGGCCTTTTGCCTGGTGTGTTGTTCCACTCATGCCGCCCGAGTTTCCGTAATACCGGTGTTATGATCCTTGATTAGCGTTCCTAACATGCTCAGGGGAATGGGACCCTCTTGACAGTTCGCTTTGAATAACCGCTTCCAGCAAGGCCCAACTTTGGTTTTACCATTTGCCAACATAATAATACTAAATTAAATAATTAATATGCATAGGGAGTTAGCGCTACCCGAGGATTCTTAATTCAACATAATACAGGTGGGCCAGTGCCGATGGTGTTGGTCCGAACCGGGCAGACTGCGGGGCCACCACGAGGAAACTCGAGGATCTGGTTTAACTCGTAGGCTGACCTATCCGGTCATGGCCTGAGACGAGATACGCGCGGCTACTATCAGGGTGTCGGCACGCCGGGAGGTCTTGCTGGACTTGCGTTACCATTGTCGAAATGTCTTGTGCACCGGGATTCCGAGGATACTTCGGGCTATCAAGAGGTTGAGGTATTTCCACCGCAGCTTGTGTTGGTCTATGATGGACCAAGTTGGAACACCCCTGCAGGGTTAAATCTTACGCAAAGCCGTGCCCGCGGTTATGTGGCGACTTGGATATTTATAACCTCCGGTTGTAGAGAACTTGACACTAATTCTAATTTAAAATACACCAACCGCGTGCGTAACCGTGATTGTCTCTTTTCGAGGGAGTTCGGGAAGAGAACACGGTGGGGTTATGGTTGACTCGTAAGTAGGTGTTCAGGATCACTTCTTGATCATTATTAGATTGCGACCGTTATGCGTAGTTTACTCTTCTTATTCTTGTACTCGTAAGTTAGCCACCATACAATGCTTAGTGCTTGCTGCAACCTCACCACTTTACCCTTCCATACCCATTTAAGCTTTGATAGTCTTGCTACCCATGGTTATGGGATTGCTGAGTCCTCGTGGCTCACAGATTACTACAACAACAGATGCAGGTACAGGTAATGCGATGATCTGACGCGAGAGCGATGCGCGTTTGCTTTTGGAGTTCTTCTTCGTCGATCTTGGGATAGGTTCCTGGTCGGCAGCCTGGGCTAGCAGGGTGGATGTCGTTCGTGTTTTTCGTTTGTGTTTCATCCGTAGTCGGATTCTGCTCTTATGCATGGTGTTTGCTATGTATTGATGTATTCCTGTGATGACTGTATGTATTTGTATGTATCCCCATTTATTCTGTACATGGTACGATGTAATGATATCCACCTTGCAAGCGTCTTCGATATGCGCTTCTATCCCTGGTGGGGCCTCCGAGTCCCTCGAGGATAGGATCGCATATTGGGCGTGACAAGTTGGTATCAGAGCCTCGACCGACCATAGGAGCCCCCTTGATTGATCGAACTGTTGGTGAATATAGAAGAAAAACTATTTTGAGTCTAGTTATATATCGGAGAGTAGGAATTCTTTTTACTCCTTATCCCCTTCGTTGCTCTGGTGAGGAATTGCGACGTAGGTGTTTTATTCTACTACTCTTCTCACTAAAAAAATTTTTAGGATCACGCGGGTATTTTGGAATCGTTATGATATCGTTGTGACGGGAATTCTGTCTTGGTGCCTCCTGACCGTATGGATTGGACCCGGGGAGTTGAGCTCCAAGGTGTTCTTGTCACATTCGCTATCGTTTCAGTTCCTGAATACCAGAGGACGCCGACGTCGAAACGCTTCTATACTTTTTGTGGTGGCAAATAGTGTCGTGACTTTTCCCCAATACTGGAGGAGATAGCTCGGATGATCCACCATGACTAGTATCGCTATGTTTTCGAAGGTCTGAGGTAGACAAATTTGTGAAGTTTCTCGATTGTGTGTTAAGGGTTGCGGATGCAGTTGCAGCTGATTAGGTTGTTGATTGCTGAGTAGGTTCCTGGACCCGCAACCTAATCGCATAACCAAGAAGTTTCGGGAGTTCTTAGGTGGGAATTCAAGTATTTACCTAGGATATCTTTCCGACAGATGCATGATATGAGATTGGGGTTCGACGTCTAGTGGTCCGCCTGCTCACGGTCATTTTTACAGTGGGTCTCGTTGTGTCTTAAAGAGCCCTTGTAGCTTTTCTATGGTTCGGGGACGCTTCGTAAGTCATGTACACTGCCTTGTACGTGATGGTCGATGTACGATCGAGCCCGTGTGGGCCCCACCACAAAAATTTCGGATGAAATCTCTATCATATGTTTGTTCCGGCTTATTCTCCAAGCCACATCCTTTGTTTTGTTTTGAGTTGTGGTATTCGAGTTGCTTCGATGTCAAGTGTTGATTCCATACCTTTTCCTAAGTGGTGTTCTCATATTTCTATGGGAGTGCTAATCCTTTCGATCGTCGAGATTGTCATGACAATTCTTCTCTACCGGTGTGCTTCCCTTCAAGTTAATCCGATCCTTTCAATATTTGCAAGATCAATTCTCAGTTTTCTCAACGGTGTTTGCTTCACCCATCCCAGGTTGTCTTTCTTTTTTCCCACCCTCCCACTCTTTTTCTTTGCGTAGTCTAAATTCTCAAATCAAGTATCCATTTTATTCGTGAGAAGTCTTTCTATTCTTTTCCTTCAATGTTCTTAACCGGTGATTCTCATGAAGATGCTCAAGAGCTACAAGTTCATCATTCTTCGTTCTCGGTGGATGTAATTCAAGCTTCGGTGTTGATCATTTCCCTTTATTTGATTCAAATATTTTCCCATGTTGGAAATTCTTACCCAAGCCTCTCTTGTTTATTCACGTCTCTCTATTCATGTCCGGAGTGCAGAAATTATCTCAGAAGATTCATCTTTCCATTCAAGATCCGTTCGAGCTAGTTCGAGGTTGTTACCTCATCCAATCCATTTAAATATTTCCGGTGCATTTTCTCTCTTTCAAGCAATCATTCTAACGGTGTTTCTTTTGAGTGGTCCCATAACCCACCGGTCTTTTCCCAGGATCTTACCTGACACTTCTAATTTTTTCCGGTGCTATTCTCAAATTCTTTCAAAGTTTGACGTAAGAATGGTATCCATCAGTCAATTGCCTTCTCCAAGATCTCTTTCAAATTCTTGTCATCTTTGGCTCAACCTTAATATTCTTCATTGTTCCGGAGTGTCTCAATAATTTTGGTGGTTCTCATTGTAATTCTCAACATTTGAAGACTGAAGAAGAGATTCTCCTAAATCCATATCCGTTCTCTTGAAGATTCGTTGTGCAAGCTTCATGCCATCCTCTCAAATTGTTCCGATGATGAGAATTTCTTTTCATACCCACCCGGAGCATTTCTTGAGTCCTTTCCATTTTCGATTCTCCGGAGGCCGCAATTCAGAAGAATTATTCTTTCTCAACGCTCATCTCTCGTTCTCCTAATTCTTCCGGAGCTTCGTTCAAGTTTTCTCCAATAAGCTCATGATCGCTTTGTTCTCTTGTAATTAATTTCCCTCAAGTATCCTCGTTCATTTTCTAATTCTTCCCGAGGATTCATTCTCTTTTTATTCGTTCTTTTCAATTCTTACGGTGGTTTCATTCAACATTCCTCTTCCTTGTTATCGTATCAATTCATTCGTTCTTTCCAAAAATCCTACCAGTGTTTCCTCGAAGACTTCGTCAAGTTGGAAAATTGATGAAGGATAGACATATCATAATTCTTATTCTTGTTCATGGAGGTGATTTAATTATTTCTTCCGGAGTTCGTCCATGATATCAATTCCTTGGTTCTAAGTTGTTCATCTTTTCTTTTCCGGAGTTCCAAGTTTTCTTGGTTGTCTCGTCATGAAGCTCCATCTAAAATCATTGCAAGGCTTCATCATGTTCTTCAGCTTTCACTTCTTTTCTAGCAACTTTTCTATCTGGAGTTCTTCGAGAGTTTCTTCATGGTGCTTTGTTAAGGCTTTAATTCATTCTCGAAGTGTTCTTCAAGATTCTTGTTGAAGCTTCAGTATTCTTCATCTTGCATTCCGAAGTGCTATTCCTTCTCCCATGTCTTTTGAGGGGGTGTTATGTCTTTCTTGACAATTCCCTTCGTGTTTCATGATTCACAAGTTGTCAAGAATGAGATATTTAAACCCATCTTTTTTTCTCTTCGTTCAGGGGATCTTTTCAACCCATCAATATCTTTGTTGGAGTTGTCTTGGTATAGATTTCACCTAAAGCCTATCCTAAGGATTGTTGCTATTGTGGTGCTTATCAATGTTCCAAGTTTCTCATTCTCTTCTCGGTGAAAGAGGTTTTCATCTCTTCGAGATCTCAAGCAATCAATTCTTTCCATAGTGGCAGAATTTCACCTCAAGTTTTGAGTTGTTTCCATAAGCCCACAACAAGCATATTCTTTTCGTTGTTGATATTCCAACAATTCCGTTCAATCCTTCTTTGCGAGGATGCTTTTCAAATTCAATTGTGGTAGAAGTTGTCATTTGCTTCTCCCTTCTTTTCTTTCCAACGATCTAGCTTCTATTCTTTCGTTCCGGAGGCATTGTGATGTTGCTCTCTTCGGCCCATTATCTCGTTTCGCCAAGATCATGTTCTTTCCTTGCTTATCCATTTTACCGAAGTGTTATGTTCTCTTTTCAAGTTCTTTTCATCTTATCAAGTTTTCCTTCTCTTTTCTACCGGAGTGCTGCCCAAATTCTTTTTGTTCTCATTCCTTATCTATCTCGTTTCACCCAGAGTGGTTTCGAATTCTTGCTTGTTCCTCAAGCCATTCTTCAACTCTTTGCAACATTCGAGGTTTGTTGGTTTCACTCGTTTGTCCAAGAAGCAACTTTGTTTTACCTCTTCCTTTTTCCTCTTCCTCTTCAATCTTCCGGTTCCTTCCTAAGATCTCGGGTCGAGATCTTCTGTTAGTGGGGGAGAGTTGTGACGCCCCGAGACCGATGCTCCAGATTCCTTCCATTTATTTCCATCGTTGTCGTGTGATTCGCTTGCTTGTTGCACCTTGCCATGTCATCATGTGCATTTCATCCGCATGTTTTTCATAAAACTTGCATCCGTTCATAGTTGCCGGCCCCTCCCCGTTCCTTCCGTTGTCCGTTTCGAGACCCGACACACTCGCACGCGCCCGTGGCACCTCTGAAATATTATTTTATAAGTGGGAATAAAATGTTCTCGGAATGGGTTGAAAGTTGGCGTGCGGTCTTATTATGTTGTAGGCAGACCGCCTGCCAAATTTTGTTCTATTCGGAGGTCGTTTCATGCCCCAACGGATAACCTATAGCGGCACTATAGCCGGTCAAATCGTCGGACGTTTCGGTGTTCCGAAACTTGTTGCCGGGCTGCTCTTCTTCCCTCTCATCTCAGCCCAACCCCCTCTACACATCCCACTTCAGCCCACCTAGCCCTCCTACACCTTTTCCTCTGTCCGGAAACGTCCGATCTAGATCGGAGGGCTCCGAAACTCTCCCTAGACCTCCCTTCTGCCTATAAATGGACAACCTACCCTGCCTGTTTTGGAAACCCTATCTCCTAACCCTTCTCCTACCCCCAGCCGCGCCAGCCATCCTCTCCCCACCACTTGTCGAGCCGCCGCCACCTGAGCCACCCCTGCGCCCTCCTCGGCTCCTCCCCGAGCCGTCCTCGTCCATGCCCCCATTGGCCATCGGCGACCAGGCGCCGCCGCGCCCCTGCTCTCTTTCTCTCTCTGAATCTCTCTCTCACCCCGACCTCCCTGTTCTCCAACAGGAGCTCCCTCGCTGCCACCATGTAGCTCCGCCAACTCGCACCGAGGCCGGGAATGGACTCCCCCGCCTTGCCTCCAGCAGGATCCGCGCCGCCCCGGCCAAGCCTCGCCGCGCCCCGACGAGCCCGCCGGCGTGCAGCTCCGTCCAGGGCGCCAGGAAGCATCCTGTACGGCTCCGTCCACTCCCGTCCAGGATCCCCGTCCAGCTCTGCTCTATCCCGCTCTGCTCCGTCCCAATACCGCGTCGTCTACTTCTCCGCCTAGACCGCGTTGTACCACGAGCCAAACGGAACATCTCCATCCGCTGCACCGATTGGTCCATGGACCCTAGGTGAGCGGCCTGCATCTATACCCCGCCCTGTGCACGGTTTAGTTACCCACGCTCACCCTGTGTAGCCCGTTAGTGCTCTGTTTCGGCCCGTTTAGTTTTTTTTCAGCTCCTGCGATTTTGCCATTTATTTCTGGACATGCATTAATTACAGGAAAATGCCATCATTTTAAAAGCTCACAACTAAATAACCGTGCATCGGATTAAAACAAACTTTATATGTAAAATGCTTAGAATTTCATGTAGATTAATAATATGCAACTTTCATCCATGTTAAAAATGTTTAAAATTGTTGTTTGCATTATTTTGCATCAATGACATGCTAAAATGGTTTATTTCATAGCTAATTAACCGTTGCTCCGTTTTAATCATGTCCTATATGAAACTTGCTTAGATTTGTGTGTAGATTCATATGGTCATGCTGCATCCTTGATTTGAGCGTTTTTGGTTGATGTTTGCATGCATTTTGCATTATTGCCATGTTAAACCTGTTTAACTCATATCTTCTAGCCCGTAGCTCCGAATTAAATGATCTACATATGTAACTTGATTAGAAAAACGTGTAGATCGTCATGGTGCATGTTAACCTGATGTTTAACAACTTCAACATTGTGTTTAATTCAGATCAGTACCAATTTCGAAATCTGCATATGGGGATTTACCGGAATTGTTGTTTGTGTTTCCGGCCTCATTTAAACTTGCCTAGTTGTGTGGGTTGCTTATGCTTCATCTCTTGCCATGCTTAACAACATTTAATCTTGTCATGCATCATGCCATGTTTATGCTTGTGTGTTTACCATGTTGTTTGCTTCTTTCCGGTTGTGCTTCTTCTCGATAGTTCCGGTTTCATTGCGATTGTGAGGATTCGTTCGACTACATTGGTTCGTCTTCTTCATGGACTCGTTCATCTTCCGAGCGGGATTTCAGGCAAGATGATCATGACCTTGGATATCTTTACTATCTTTGCTTGCTAGTTGTCTCATTGCTATCGCTATGTCGCGCTTCCTACCACATATATGTCAGCCTCCCATATGCCATGATACAGCCTCTAACCACCCTTACCCAACAAACCATTGTATGGCTATGTTACCGCTTTGCTCAGCCCCTTTCTTATAGCGTTGCTAGTTGCAGGTGCAGTTGCAGGTTGTTCCATGTTTGGACATGGATATCATGGGATATCACAATATCTATTATTTAATTAATGCATCTATATACTAGGTTTTGGGTGGAAGGCTTGGCCTTTTGCCTGGTGTGTTGTTCCACTCATGCTGCCCTAGTTTCCGTAATACCGGTGTTATGATCCTTGATTAGCGTTCCTAACATGCTCAGGGGAATGGGACCCTCTTGACAGTTCGCTTTGAATAACCGCTTCCAGCAAGGCCCAACTTTGGTTTTACCATTTGCCAACATAATAATACTAAATTAAATAATTAATATGCATAGGGAGTTAGCGCTACCCGAGGATTCTTAATTCAACATAATACAGGTGGGCCAGTGCCGATGGTGTTGGTTCGAACCGGGCAGACTGCAGGGCCACCACGAGGAAACTCGAGGATCTGGTTTAACTCGTAGGCTGACCTATCCGGTCGTGGCATGAGACGAGATACGCGCGGCTACTATCAGGGTGTCGGCACGCCGGGAGGTCTTGCTGGACTTGCGTTACCATTATCGAAATGTCTTGTGCACCGGGATTCCGAGGATACTTCGGGCTATCGCGAGGTTGAGCTATTTCCACCGCAGCTTGTGTTGGTCTATGATGGACCAGGTTGGAACACCCCTGCAGGGTTAAATCTTACGGGAAGCCGTGCCCGCGGTTATGTGGCGACTTGAATATTTATAACCTCCGGTTGTAAAGAACTTGACACTAATTCTAATTTAAAATACACCAATCGCGTGCGTAACCGTGATTGTCTCTTTTCGAGGGAGTTCGGGAAGAGAACACGGTGGGGTTATGGTTGACTCGTAAGTAGGTGTTCAGGATCACTTCTTGATCATTATTAGATTGCGACCGTTATGCGTAGTTTACTCTTCTTATTCTGGTACTCGTAAGTTAGCCACCATACAATGCTTAGTGCTTGCTGCAACCTCACCACTTTACCCTTCCATACCCATTTAAGCTTTGATAGTCTTGCTACCCATGGTTATCGGATTGCTGAGTCCTCGTGGCTCACAGATTACTACAACAACAGATGCAGGTACAGGTAATGCGATGATCTGACGCGAGAGCGATGCGTGTTTGCTTTTGGAGTTCTTCTTCTTAGTCGATCTTGGGATAGGTTCCTGGTCGGCAGCCTGGGCTAGCAGGGTGGATGTCGTTCGTGTTTTTCGTTTGTGTTTCATCCGTAGTCGGATTCTGCTCTTATGCATGGTGTTTGCTATGTATTGATGTATTCCTGTGATGAATGTATGTATTTGTATGTATCCCCATATATTCTGTACATGGTACGATGTAATGATATCCACCTTGCAAGCGTCTTCGATATGCGCTTCTATCCCTGGTGGGGCCTCCGAGTCCCTCGAGGATAGGATCGCATATTTGGCGTGACACCCCGAGTACGACTACACTCCTGACGTCCAACCCCTCTCAGCAGAGCTTCCAGGCAAGCAAAACCCCCTTGATCATTCCTATATCACCCATTCTTTCTCTCTCTCTCATGTTTGCATTAGATTTTGCTACCATTGTTCGATAGCTCCTATTCTGATGCATAGCCTAATTTTGTAACATGTTGTTGATACTTTACCTGTTGTCCTATATGCTTAGTATAGGCTGGTTAGTGATCCATCAGTGGCCCCGCACACTTGTCTGTGTTGCCATGCTTTGCTTCCGGATGCTCGATCAGTGTGATCGACGTGTAGAGACCGACACATCACCGCACACCCCCTTAGTTGTACGACTCTGCAGAGCTACTATCGAGTGCCGAGGGTGATACCTCCTACCTCACTCCTGATGATATCTCTGTAGCGTAGCTAGTCGGTTGTGGGTTACCGAGGGTGATTCCTCTTTCACCACCTCCGATGATGCCTCTGTCGTGCAGCCCCTCAAGTGTGAACCCATCGAGGGTGATTCCTCCAAGTTCACCTT
This sequence comes from Elymus sibiricus, assembly GCA_039707655.1. Lineage (NCBI taxonomy): Eukaryota > Viridiplantae > Streptophyta > Magnoliopsida > Poales > Poaceae > Elymus > Elymus sibiricus. The sequence goes on along the minus strand of CM077666.1, from coordinate 125,732,554 downwards.
GACAGTTACATCGAGTGGGAATCCATCGAGGGTGATTCCTCGGATTTCCCCCTTGATGTTACGAACACACGGTTACCTTACACTGTTCCCCGTTTACTGTTACTGCGGGACTGAAGGGACAGGCAGTACCACCCCGGTAGAGGTGGACCTGAGTTCCCGACAGTCTCTGGATAAGTCAGGTTGACCAGGAGGGTACCCGCGAGATAATTACGTGGCACGGCCGGGCAGGCAGAGACCGCCCTAGAGATGGATGGGCCTGGGCCTGGCCCTTGCCGTAAGTCCGCGAGACGGGGCGACAGGATCACTGATCGTCTCCGCGAGCTCCCAACACACTAATGGGTTTGGATATGTGATCTGAGTAGGCCTCTGGCCTTTTCGCACTGACCACCACACGGGAATAAAAGTGGGCACTCGGCGTCGTACGATTCTTCCGAAAGCTCTCAGACGTCAGCAATTGAGTGGCGCGCGCTGGGTTGGACGGTAACCGCCTGCGCTTTTATTAAGGGGGTGGGTCTGCTCCCGGCCGCGTTCACAACGTGCAGGAGTGCAAAGGACGATTGGCCCATGACCCCTTCACACTTAGGATGTAGACTGGCATGCTGACCTCTTTGTTGAGCCTAGGTAGGACTACGGCATGTCGATCAGCCGAGGCCGGACATGACCCGATAAAAGTGTGTCCGGCCAGAGTTAATCGAGCATGTTGGGTAAGTTGGTGCACCCCTGCAGGGAAGTATATCTATTCGAATAGCCGTGTCCACGGTAACGGACGCTCAGAGAGTATCCCGATCTACTGCAACTAGAACTGGATACTTGTGTTACTAAACTAATATGATGGCTCCGGGATCGCTTCCTCGCGGGCTAGACGAGGAAGGATCTCTGGGCGTTACTAATATACATTTGTTACTACATGTTATATTATTCTACTCTCTTCTGTTGCTGCAAGACGCTGCAAGAAGCTAGTCTTCGATAGGCTAGGCCTTCCCCTCTATTCTGGCATTTCTGCAGTATAGTCCATAGATACAACCCTTCCCTTTGATACCGATGCATACTTAGCATAGATCTGATATAAGTATTGCGAGTACTTTGGATGAGTACTCACGGTTGCTTTGCTACCTTTTTTCCCCCTACCCGATTGCTGCGATCAGATGACGGAGCCCCGGGGTCAGCTGATCCCGCCGACGACTACTACTACCCCGATGGAGCCTACTACTACGTGGAGACCGACGACCAGGAGTAGTTTCGGAGGCTCCCAGGCAGGAGGCCTGCGCCTTTTCGATCTAGTGTCGTTGTTTTGCTCAGCCTTCTTAAGGCAAACTTGTTTACTCTTTATGTCTGTACTCAGATGATGTTGCTTCCGCTAACGCTTGTACTCGAGCTTATGTATTCGTGCCCTCGAGGCCCCTGGCTTGTAATATAAAGCTTGTATGACTTTTAATTTGTGTCTAGAGTTGTGTTGTGATATCTTCCCGTGAGTCTCTGATCTTGATTGTGTGCATTTGCGTGTATGATTAGTGCACGGTCGAGGCAGGGGCGTCACAAGTTGGTATCAGAGCCGACTGCCTGTAGGAAGCCCCTTTCCAACTCCTTGGCCAAAGTTTAGTCTAGTCTTTAAAAATTGTTTTACTGACATGGTTGTGTGGCTTACGGGCCCACGTCGCCAATGGATGGGATTAGGATCTTTTATTCCTCTTCTTTACTCTGGGAATCTGATCTCTCTTCTATTCGGGTTAAAGATTTTACCAACTCTAACATTAGGTTCTCGTGATCACATCAACCCGGAGAGCTGGATTATCTGCAACTATTCCTTTGAATGTATGATGTACGATTCACACACTGTCTTTTGACATCTTTGAACTCCTTGAGCTTAAGGAGGAAATCGACAAATCACTTCGTAAGGGTTTCATTCGTCCAAGTTCCTCTGCTTGGGGAGCACCTTCTCTCTTTGTCAAGAAGAAGGATGGTACGAACCGGTTGGTCCAAGATTACCGACCTATCAACCAGGCAACCATTCAAAATAAGTATCCACTTCCTCGGATCAACGATCTGTATGATCAACTTGCTGGTTCCTCTGTATTCTCTAAACTCGATCTGAGGTTGGGTTACCACCAGATCCGAGTTCGTGAAGAGGATATTCTGAAGACCGCTTTCGTTACTCGATATGGCTCATACGAGTACACCGTCATGTCTTTCGGCTTAACCAATGCTCCAGCAACGTTTTCTCGATTGATGAACTATATCTTCATGGAATACCTCGACAAGTTTGTCGTGGTTTATCTGGATGATATCCTTGTGTATTCCAAGAATAAAGAAGAACATGATGAACATCTTTGTCTTGTACTGGAAAAGCTTCGAGAGCATCAGCTATATGCCAAATATTCCAAGTGTGAATTCTGGTTATCCGAAGTGACCTACCTTGGTCATGTGATTTCCAAGGATGGTATTGCTGTCAACCCAGAGCGAGTTCAGGCTATTCTTGACTGGACTCCACCGAAGAACGTCAAGCAAGTGATAAGTTTTCTCGGACTAGCCAGCTATTGCCGCCGTTTTGTCGAGAACTTTTCCAAGATTGCCAAGCCTCTGACTAATCTGCTTCACAAAGGCGTTAAGTTTGAGTGGACAGAAAAATGTCAGGAAAGTTTCCAGACACTCAAAGACAAGTTGACATCTGCCCCAGTGCTTGCTCCTCCGGATTCCCGCAAGGACTTCGTGATTTATTGTGACGCATCTCATCAAGGATTAGGCTGTATCCTAATGCAAGAGCGCAAAGTGATTGCTTATGGCTCTCGACAGTTGCGTCCTCATGAAGAGAACTACCCAGTTCATGATCTCGAACTTGCTGCAGTTATTTATGCACTGAAGTTGTGGTGACATTACCTTCTTGGTAATCATTGCGAGATCTACACGGATCATCAAAGTCTGAAGTATTTGTTTACTCAGCCGGATCTGAATCTCCGTCAGCAACGATGGTTGGAAACAATTACAGACTATGACTGCGGTATTTCATATACCCCTGGTAAAGCTAATGTTATGGCCGATGCTTTGAGCCGCAAGTCTTATTGCAACAACCTCATGGTTCAGCAAGCTCAACTCCTTCTTTATGAGGAACTTCGCAAAATGAACCTCCACATTGTTCCACAGGGTTTTCTCAATACCCTTGTTTTGGAACCTACTCCTGAGAAAGCTATTAAGTCTGCGCAAGCAAAAGACACTGAAGTTGATTAGATGAAAAATGATCTTGCCTTTGAAAAAAGCCAAGGATTTCTCGCTTACTAAAGATGGAACATTGTACTTCAGAGATCGCCTTGTGGTACCCCGGTTCGAGCTTATGACAGACAAAGTTATGAAAGAAGCACATGATACACCTCTGTCTATTCATCCAGGTAGTACCAAGATGTATCACGACATCCGTCAAAGGTACTGGTGGTCTAAAATGAAGCAAGACATTGGTCGCTATGTTGCTGAATGTGACGTTTGCCGTCGCGTCAAGGCAGAACATCAAAAACCTGCTGGACTCCTCCAACCGCTTCCTATTCCTGAATGGAAATGGGACAAGGTTCAAATGGATCTTATCACTGGCCTTCCCAGGTCCCAAAAGGGTCACGATGTCATTCTTGTTGTCGTCGACCAATTCTCCAAAGTTGCACACTTTCTGCCAGTCAAGGAGACGATCACTGCTAGTCAGTTAGCAGATTTGTATATCTCCAGAATTGTGACACTCCACGGTATTCCGAAGGAGATCAGTTCAGACCGTGGTAGCCTCTTCACCTCAAAGTTCTGGGAAAGTTTCCAACAAGCTATGGGAACTCATATAACCTGGAGCACGGCTTATCACCCTCAGTCCCAAGGTCAAGTTGAACGCCTTAATCAAGTGCTTGAAGATATGCTACGTGCTTGTGTCATCTCATTTAGCAAGAAGTGGGAAGAATCTCTCCCGTATGCTGAATTCTCATACAACAACAGCTATCAAGCTAGCTTGAATATGGCACCCTTCGAGGTATTATATGGACATAAGTGCCGAACCCCTCTGAATTGGTCAGAAACTGGGGAACGACCGCTCATTGGTCAAGATATTATCCAACAAGCTGAAGAGCAAGTCCGTATTGTCCGGGAAAATCTCAAGGCGGCCCAGTCCCGCCAGAAGAGCAACTATGATCGTAAACATTGGGGATCGATCTATCAACCTGGTGAACAAGCTTATCTGCGTGTCACTTCTATGAAGGGCACTCATCATTTTGGGATCAAGGGCAAGTTAGCTCCGTGCTACATTTGTCCCTTCCGCATTCTCGCCAGACGTAGATATGTGGCTTATAAATTGGAATTGCCACCGCAATTCTCTCACATCCACGACGTCTTCCATGTGTCGCAACTTTGTCGTTGCTTCAAGGATCTGCACCATGTAGTGGATCGTGAGATGCTCGAATTGCAAGATGATCTCTCTTATAAAGAGCATCCGACCCGCATTCCTGATCAAGCTGAACGTCGAACCCGTCAGAAGGTAATCAAGTTCCTTAAAGTGCAGTGGTCAAATCATACTGAAGATGAAGCCACTTGGGAACGTGAGGATCGCCTTCGTGAAGAATACCCCGATCTTTTCCCTTCTACCTCCTGAATTCTCGGGACGAGAATTTCTTTTAGAGGAGGAGAATTGTAACACCCCCTGTCTAATGAGCTACAGTGATCTTCATGTTAATGCTAAGCTACTTTGTTTTGCAAAGAATGATCACAGTGGAATCATATCTCATTTCAAACTCCTTCACTGAATTCAAATTAAATTTGCAAGTGAAATATGAAGTTGCACAAAAGTTGCTGCAAAATAGTTCATCATTTAGCAAATATTCCATAACAATTATTTGTTAAGGAAAACAACATCACTTATTTGCTTAAATGAGCTATAGCAATTAAAACAGTGCCAAATCAACATTTTTAAATGCTTTTCCAATTATGAAAAATTCAAACAAATTCATATGCCTCCCAAACTTTTTGTGGCAGTGCCAAATATTACAATGTAAATATGTGGCCAAGTTCCATATTTTGCAAAAGTCATTTGATGGCTTAATTAAATGCAAAACTATTTCTGAAAAAGAAAAAGCAGAAAAACAGAAAAGGAAAAGCCTAAAAACTACTGTGTACTGGGCCTAAGTGCACAGTGGCACCAACCCAGCCCACCTCTCTCTCTCCTTCAACCTCCCGCCTCTCTCTCCTCCCGTGTCAGCGCGCGTGCGCACGCCGCGCCCGACCCCCTCCCGCTGCTCGACAGCACGACGCCGCGCCCGTCGCTGGATGGACAAGGGAAGTGCCCTGCACCTCTCCCTGACCCCCTGGCTTCTTTCCTCCCCCTCTCTCCCTCGCTCTCCCGTCTCCCCCGAGCGCAGCCATGGACGAGCTCCACTGAAGCTCGCGGCCACCGGCGTTCACTCGTCACCGCAGACTGTCCAGTGGCTCTGCCGGCCTCGACCTCGTCCTCTGCACCCATCAGCTGGAGCCGGGAGCCTCTGCTTCGCCCCCAGCACCGTCTTCCCCAACCTCAGACGCCGGAGATCGCCGCAGCCGCGCCGTCTGCCCCAGGCCTTCCCCGAGCCCATCTAGCACACCTGCAAACTCTTTGTGAGCTCCCCTCTCTCTCTCTGCGCTCGCTCCTCCCCTAAGCTGTTGCTACCGCTGCTGCTGGAGCTCGCTACCGCCACTCGCTCCGCCACCACGCTCGCAGCTTCTGCCGCTCGCGTCCGAGGCCGCAGCCTTGCTCCTGGGATCCCCAGGAACCCTACGCAGCTGATATGTCTCCAATGTATCTATAATTTTTGATTGTTCCATGGTATTATAGTATCAATCTTGGATGTTTTATATACACTTAAAAGCAATTATATATCATTTTTTGGGACTAACCTATTAACTTAGTGCCCAGTGTCAGTTGCTGTTTTTTGCCTGTTTTTGGTTTTTCAGAATATCAGTACCAAACGACGTCCAAATGCCACGAAACTTTTTGGAGATTTTTCTGGACATAAGAGACCCTGGAAGCTTTGGGAGGGGACAAGAAGATGGAGCAGTGGCCCACGAGGCACCAGGGCGCGCCCTGGTGGCTCGTGGGGCCCACGTGGCTCCGTTTGACCTAACTCCACCTCTATAAATTCTCTAAAATCGGGAAACCAACAAAGGAGTCCACGAAATACTTTTTCCGCCGCTGCAAGATCCTGTTCTCGAGAGATCCCATCTGGAGGCCTTTTCCGGCACTCTGCCGGAGGGGGATTCGATCACGGAGGGGCTCTACGTCAACCTTGTTGCCCTTCCGATGATGCGTGAGTAGTTTACCACAGACCTACGGGTCCATAATTAGTAGCAAGATGACTTCTTCTCTCTATTTGATCTTTAATACAATGATCTCCTTGATGTTCTTGGAGTTATATTCGATGTAATCACTTTTTGCCGTGTGTTTGTTGGGATCCGATGAATTGTGAGTTTATGATCAGATTATCCATGAATATTATTTGAGTTTTCTCTGAACTCTTTTATGCATGATTGTTATAGCTTCGTATTTCTCTCCGATCTATTGATTTGGTTTGGCCAACTAGATTGATTTATCTTGCAATGGGAGAGGTGCTTTGTAATGGGTTCAATCTTGCGGTGCTCAATCCCAGTGACAGTAGGGGACATGACACGTATTGTATCATTGCTATTAAGGATAAAAAGATGGAGTTTATTCATGCGTGAGTTTACTTTGTCTACATCATGTCATCTTGCTTAAGGCGTTACTCCGTTCTTTATGAACTTAATACTCTAGATGCATGCTGGATAGCGGTCGATGTGTGGAGTAATAGTAGTAGATGCAGAATCATTTCGGTCTACTTGTCTCGGACGTGATGCCTATATACATGATCATTGCCTTGGATATCGTCATGATTATTTGCTTTTCTATCAATTGCCCAACAGTAATTTGTTTACCCACCATATGCTATTTTCAAGAGAGAAGCCTCTTGTGAAAACTATGGCCCCCGGGTCTACCTTTATCATATATTAAAAATCCTAAAAATACCTTGCTACAATTTTACTTTATTTATTTTATTTTGTATTTTTGTTTGATCTATCTATCTATCACCATACAATTTAATCTTGCAAATAACCGCCAAGGGATTGACATCCCCTTGTTCGCGTTGGGTGCGAGGATTTGTTATTTTGTGTGCAGGTGCTGCTAATGAGTTGTTGCGTGATTCTCCTACTGGATTGATAACCTTGATTTCATAACTGAGGGAAATACTTATCTCTATTGTACTACATCATCCCCTCCTCTTCGGGGAAATCGCAACGCAGCTCACAAGTAGCAGGAAGAATTTCTGGCGCCGTTGCCGGGAAGACATCATCAACATCTATCAAGTACCTACGCATAAACTTTCATCTCCTTGCATTTATTTTATTTGCCTTTGCCTCTTGTTTTCATCTCCCCCACTTCTAAAAAGTTTTTACAAAAATACAAAAATATTTTCCGTTTGCCTTTTTGCGTGTTTTCTTGTTCGCTTGCTTAAAGTTGCTATCATTGTTGATTTTGGTATGGAAAAAAGTGAGGATGGTAAGACTCCTAAAATTGAAATTCCTACCAAATTAGATGCTAAAACTTTCATGATGGGACACGGGAATATTATAGGAAAAAGTGTTATCCAAGAATTCTTTAATTGCATCGGAACTTTGGCTTGTGATGACACTCCTACTCTTAAAAGAACCAAAAACTATGCCGAAGCTATCTCTGCACTGGTTCTTAAACTTGAGAGAAGATTTATTCGTACCCATCCTACTTTGCAAAAATTGTTTTATGAGTTGTCGGTTATAAAAAATCCTAGAGCAAAGAAGATAGCTACCCTTATCCTCATGAATGAATTTGATTATATAGTGCGGGAAGCTAGAGAGATCTTTGATTTTTACGGTATGAATCATGAAAAACTAGTGATAGATGAGATTTTATACAATAGTGATTACTTGTTGAGATATTTATTTCGCGATGATCACACTTTTGATGAGAATACCAAAAGGAGGTCCCTCCCTTAAACATAATCCAACAAGTTTTCAATGGTATTAATAAACAGTATTCTTGGATTGTAAAAGGGAATCAAGAGGGATTCGAGGATGGTCAACTTAGTAATGCTAAAATTCCCATGGATGATGTGTTTCATATTATCTTTGAAAAGCCTCCTGATGAGAACGCATCCTTAGAAAAGAAGAAGAAAGATGACAACACTTGAAACTATGCATTATGCCTAGCTAGGGGCGTAAAACAATAGCGCTAGTTGGGAGGCAACCCAATAGTTATCTTATTTTTTGTGTTTATTTTTCTGTTTTCTTGTGTGCACACAATTATGCTACTGTTATGACTGTGTTTTTATGTTTTAATTAGTGTTTGTGCCAAGTAAAGCCTTTGGGATGATTTGGATGATAGTTGCTTTGATCCTGTGCAAAAACAGAAACTTTTGCGACCAGTAGCAGAATTATCTAAATTTGCTGGAGCGTGATAAAATTCTGAATTTATTTTCACATGATTAATATACAAATTGCCCACGTTGTCCTAATTTTTCAGAATTTTTGGAGTTACAGAAGTATGGTCAATGTTCAGATTGCTACAGACTGTTCTGTTTTTGATAGATTCTGTTTTTGATGCATTGTTTTGCTTGTTTTGATGAAACTATGGATTGTATCGGGGGGTATAAGCCATGGAGAAGTTAGAATACAGTAGTTATAATGCAAAAATAAAATATGAATGGGTTTGCAACAGTACTTAAAGTAGTGATTTGCTTTATTATACTAACGGATTTCACGAAGGTTTTGTTGAGTTTTGTGTGATTGAAGTTTTCAAGTTTTGGGTGAGATCACGATGGATGAAGGAATAATGAGTGGCAAGAGCCTAAGCTTGGGGATGCCCGAGGCACCCCCAAGGTAATATTCAAGGACTCCCAAGCAACTAAGCTTGGGGATGCCCCGGAAGGCATCCCCTCTTTCTTCTACCAACTATCGGTAATTTTACTTGGAGCTATATTTTTATTCGTCACATATCATGAGTTTTGCTTGGAGCGTCATGTATTATATGAGTCTTTGTTTTGTTTTCTTTTTTGTTTGTCACAATCATCTTTGCTGGACACACTTATTTGAGAGAGCCATACGTTTATCATGATTTGTTAGAATACTCTATGTGCTTCACTTAAATCTTTTGAGCTAGGCAGTTGCTCTAGTGCTTCACTTATATCTTTTTGAGCACGGCGGTGATTAAATTTTGAAGAAATATTTGCACTCTCATGCTTCACTTATATCTTTTTGAGAGTTGATAATAGTAATGGTAATTTGCATAAGATATGAATTTGGTCCCAAATTGATGAATATTCAAGAGGGATATAATAAAAACTTTCATATAGATCATTGAATATGATAAGTTTGATTCCTTACAATAGTTTTGCAATATGGAGATGATAATATGTGAGTCATGTTAGTGAGTAATTGTGATCTAGTAAGAATATTGGTGTTAAGGTTTGTGATTCCCTATGCATGCACATAAAGTCAATAGTTATGCAACGAAATTATATCCTACTTATGGTGCATTATTCAGTGTTAGTTATGTTCAATGCATGTTTATGACCGTTTTCACTTTGTGGTTGGTCGCTTCTCAATCTATTTGCTAGCCTTCATTTGTACTAAGCGGGAATGTTGCTTGTGCATCCAACTCCTTAAACCCAAAGTTGTGCCAAATGAGTCCACCATACCTACCTATATGCGGTATTTCCATGCCGTTCCAAGTAAATTTGCATGTGCCAACTCTAATTTTTCAAAATAATTTTCCATTTTGTGTGCCCGTACCGCTCATGAAGCAGCAGGGGGTGGCCAATATTTTCCATGCTAGGTGTGTTATTCTCATGATGAGTGTTTATTCACTTGTCATTGCACAAGAAAGTGGCAAGGTAATAGGGATGCCCAGTCCCGAAATGAAAAAAAAATATGATGATAATAATAAATTCCTTGGAAAGTGTTGGTATGGAAGGCACCCGTGGATACGGCTAGCCATGGATTGTGAAAGAATGGTGGAAAGGAAATAAACTTTATTTTCTGTTTGGGAACCGCCTATAATGTGTCTAGCATGGAAGATATTGGGAATTCTCGGTCGTTTTCGTTGACAGGAAAAGCATGCCTCTCAAAATAATTTTATCTCTCTAATCTTAGCCTTGAGCTCAGGCACATCTGCAAATCTCTGCTTCCCTCTGCCAAGGGCCTATCTATTTACTTTTATGCAATCTTTATTTTTATTTTGAGTCTCCATCTTCTCTTACAAAGCACCAACTAGAGAGCACTATTGTCATACTTGTGCATTGGGTGTAGCTAATATTGAGTGTGTTTCATGAATGGATCAATGATTGAGCATAATGGGCTAGGGATAACTTTCTTTAGCATTGATATTTTGAAAGACATGGTTGCTTGTTAGTATGCTTGAGTATTTATGTCTTCATGTCAAACTATAGACTATTGCTTTGAATCATTTAAGTCTAAATGTCCATGCTACAAAAGAAAAGAGTATATGATGAATATGATAGGTAGCATTCCACATCAAAAATTCTGTTTTTATCATTTACCTACTCGAGGACGAGCAGGAATTAAGCTTGGGGATGCTTGATACGTCTCCAATGTATCTATAATATTTTATTGTTCCATGCTATTATAGTATCAATCTCGGATGTTTTATATATACTTACAAGCAATTATATATCATTTTTTGGGACTAACCTATTAACTTAGTGCCCAGTGCCAGTTGCTGTTTTTTGCCTGTTTTTGGTTTTTCAGAATATCAGTACCAAACGAAGTCCAAATGCCACGAAACTTTTTGGAGATTTTTTTCTAGACATAAGAGACCCTGGAAGCTTCGGGAGGGGACGAGAAGATGGAGCAGTGGCCCACGAGGCACCAGGGCGCGCCCTGGTGGCTCGTGGGGCTCACGTGGCTCCGTTTGACCTAACTCCACCTCTATAAATTCTCTAAAATCGGGACACCAACAGAGGAGTCCACGAAATACTTTTTCCGCCGCCGCAAGATCCTGTTCTCGAGAGATCCCATCTGGAGGCCTTTTCCGGCACTCTGCCGGAGGGGGATTCAATCACGGAGGGGCTCTACATCAACCTTGCTGCCCTTCCGATGATGCGTGAGTAGTTTACCACAGACCTACGGGTCCATAGTTAGTAGCTAGATGGCTTCTTCTCTCTATTTGATCTTCAATACAATGATTTCCTCGATGTTCTTGGAGTTCTATTCGATGTAATCACTTTTTGCAGCGTGTTTGTTGGGATCCGATGAATTGTGAGTTTATGATCAGATTATCCATGAATATTATTTGAGTTTTCTTTGAACTCTTTTATGCATGATTGTTATAGCTTCATATTTATCTCCGATCTATTGATTTGGTTTGGCCAACTAGATTGATTTATCTTGCAATGGGAGAGGTGCTTTGTAATGGGTTTGATCTTGCGGTGCTCAATCCCAGTGACAGTAGGGGACATGCCACGTATTGTATCGTTGCTATTAAGGATAAAAAGATGGAGTTTATTCATGTGTGAGTTTACTTTGTCTACATCATGTCATCTTGCTTAAGGCGTTACTCCGTTCTTTATGAACTTAATACTCTAGATGCATGCTGGATAGCGGTCGATGTGTGGAGTAATAGTAGTAGATGCAGAATCGTTTTGGTCTACTTGTCTCGGACGTGATGCCTATGTACATGATCATTGCCTTGGATATCGTCATGATTATTTTCTTTTCTATCAATTGCCCAACAATAATTTGTTTACCCACCGTATGCTATTTTCAAGAGAGAAGCCTCTAGTGAAAACTATGGCCCCCGGGTCTACCTTTATCATATATTAAAAATCCTAAAAATACCTTGCTGCAATTTTACTTTATTTATTTTATTTTGTATTTTTGTTCGATCTATCTATCTATCACCATACAATTTAATCTTGCAAATAACCGCCAAGGGATTGACAACCCCTTGTTCGCGTTGGGTGCGAGGATTTGTTATTTTGTATGCAGGTGCTGCTAACGAGTTGTTGCGTGATTCTCCTACTGGATTGATAACCTTGATTTCATAACTGAGGGAAATACTTATCTCTACTGTACTGCATCATCCCCTCCTCTTCGGGGAAATCCCAACACAGCTCACAAGTAGCAGCAGCCGCCCGCGCGCTTAGCCGTGCCCTGTAACAACGAGCTCGAGCTCGCCCGAATGCCTGATGTCTACTACACAACTTATTCTTGTAGACTCGTGTTGGGCCTCCAAGCGCAGAGTTTTGTAGGACAGTAGCAATTTTCCCTCAAGTGGATGACCTAAGGTTTATCAATCCGTGCGAGGCGTAGGATGAAGATGGTATCTCTCAAACAACCCTGCAACCAAATACAAGAAATCTCTTGTGTCCCCAACACACCCAATACAATGGCAAATTGTATAGGTGCACTAGTTCGGCGAAGAGATGGTGATACAAGTGTAGTATGGATAGTAGATATAGGTTTTTGTAGTGTGAACAATAAAAAAACAGCAAGGTAGCAAGTAACAAAAGTGAGCATAAACGGTATTGCAATGCTTAGAAACAAGGCCTAGGGTTCATACTTTCACTAGTGCAATCTCTCAACAATGCTAACATAATTGGATCATATAACAATCCCTCAACGTGCGATAAAGAATCACTCCAAAGTTCCTATTAGCGGAGAACATAAGATAGAAATTGTTTGTAGGGTACGAAACCACATCAAAGTTATCCTTTCCGATCGATCTATTGAGCCATTCCTATAATTGTCACAAACAGCCCTAGAGTTCGTACTAAAATAACACCATATGATACACATCAGCCAACTCTAATGTGACCTAGATACTCCAATGTCACCACAAGTATCCGTGAGTTGATTATACGATATGCATCAAACAACTTCATAATCATAATATTCAATCCACACAAAGAACTTCAAGAAGCACCCCAAAGTTTCTATCGGAGAAAATATAATGAAAACGTGCATCAACCCCTATGCATAGATTACCCCAATGTCACCTCGGGAATCCGTGAGTTGAGTGCCACAACATACATCAAGTGAATCAATATAATACCCCATTGTCACCACGGGTATTCATATGCAAGACATACATCAAGTGTTCTCAAATCTGAATATTCAATCCGACAATAACGAAACCTCAAAGGGAAAAGATTCGATTCATCACAACAAAGATAGAGAGGGAAGAAACACCATATGATCCAACTATATTAACAAAGCTCGCGGTACATCAAGATCGTGCCAAATCAAGAACACGAGAGAGAGAGAGATCAAACACATAGCTACTAGTACATACCCTCAGCCCTGAGGGTGAACTACTCCCTCCTCGTCATGGAGACCGCCGGGATGATGAAGATGGCCTCCGGTGATGCTTCCCCCCTCCGGCAGGGTGCCGGAAAAGGGCTCCAGATGGGATCTCCTTGGTACAGAGGCTTGCGGCGGCGTAAAAACTCATCTAGGTTAACTTTCGGGGGTTTCTGAATATATATGATTTTTCAGCATTGGAATCACGCGAAGAGGGCCCACAGGGGGCCCACGAGGCACCAGGGCGCGCTTGGGGGGGGGGGCAGGCGCGCCCAGGTGGCTCGTGGGGCCCCTGTGGCTCTTCTGCTGCTCCTCCGAAGCTTCCTGGGTCTGTTTCCTTCCAGAAAAAATCGTCAAAAAGTTTTGCTACATTTGGACTTCGTTTGATATGGATTTCCTGGAGAACCAAAAACAAGCAGAAAACAGCAACTGGCACTGGGCACTAGGTCAATATGTTAGTCCATAAAAATCATATAAATGCCATATAAAAGTGCACCAAAATCATACAAAACTATAGCTCATCTTTATTCCTGCTCGTCCTCGAGTAGGTAAATGATAAAAGAAATGATTTATGAAGTGTGAATGCTAGCATAGTGCATAAGTTTGATCAATGATAATTCCAATCACCTTTTTCTAGCATCATTATATATCATAAACAGTAGCTCAGCTCATAAAACTTCTCATGATCAAGTGGCAAGCTATTCACATGTTTAAAGTATAGGCCATAAACTTTCTTGAAAACTAACAAACTATGTTCTCAGTCATCAAACAATTGCAATTCATCTTATTTTCAGGAAGGGTCTGTGTAAGAGCTTTGATCTAGCAAATTCCACATACTCAACCATCATTTAGTCTTCCATGATTGCTGACACTCAAAGCATATTTTTAGAACAAACCGTTTCAGTCAAACACATAGGAAGATAGGGGCTTAATGTTTCGCCTCCCAACTTATTTATCTCAGGGATAATGTCAACAATAATAACTCATGATCACCTATATTCAACTGGATATATGTGTCTGGATCTTTCCCTACCACATAATGCTTGCCAACTAAAGAGTAAACAGAGCGGAATAGGGATGAACATTAATGACTCTTGCATAAAAGTAAATACAGAAAAGTAAAAGATAGGCCCTTCGCAGAGGGAAGCAGAGGTTGTCATGCGCTTTTTGTTATTGGATGCACAAGCCCTTAATGCAAAGGAACGTCACGTTATATTGCCCCTTGTGATAGCAACCTTTATTATGCAGTCAGTCGCTTTTATTTCTTTACCATCACAAGTTCGTACAACGCTTATTTTCCCTTGAAATAAAAGATCATACATATTTTAGGAGCAATTTTTATTGCTTTTTGCACCGATGACAACTTACTTGAAGGATCTTATTCAATCCATAGGTAGATATGGTGGACACTCATGGCAAGAAACTGGGTTTAAGGGCTTTTGGGTGCACAAGTAGTATCTCTACTTAGTACGAATTTTAGGCTAGCAAAAGATCCTAAGCAAGCACCACATGTTAGAGGATCCATGACAATATAACTTCTATGTGAATATAAACAAACATAACTCATTACGTTGTCTTCCTTGTCCAACGTCAACTACTTGATCAAGCTTGAAAATAATTAATGGGGGCTCACAATCATAGAATATGTCCAAGATAGTATATTTATATGTGAAATTTCTCTTCCTTCAAAATTCTTTCATGAATTGTTCAAGTGACCAATGCTATGTTTGTCAACTTTCAATAAATTTTACCACTTATACTTTTTGTATGTGAAGTCACTACTCCCCATGGGACAAGCATATGAAGCATGTATAATTTCAAATTTATGACATTCAATTCATTCAACAATTTACTCTTAGGATATAAGTGAAGCACAAGAGTAAATGACAAGCTACTCCAAAAAGATATAAGTGAAGATCAAATGAGTAGTTAAGTAATTAAGTAGCTATGTGAGGACTCTCTCTCAATTAAAATTTTCAGATCTTAAGTATTTTATTCAAATAGCAAAGAAAACAAAATAAAATGACATTCCAAGAATAGCACAACTCATGTGAAGAAGCAAAAAACTTAGGCTCAACCAAGACTAACCGATAATTGTTGATGAAGAAAGGTGGGATGCCTACCGGGGCATCCCAAGCTTAGATGCTTGAGACTTCTTGAAATATTATATTGGGATGCCTTGGGCATCCCCAAGCTTGAGCTCTTGTGTCTCCTTAATTCCTCTCATATCACGGTTTCCCTAAATCTTAAATACTTCATCCACACAAAACTCAACAAGAACTCATGAGATAAGTTAGTATAAATCAACTCAAAACCTTAACATTCTATACTGTAGCAAATCACTAAAATTATAATTTAACATTGCATACTAAATGCCTCTGCATATTTAATACTCCTATCCTCAAATAGAATCATTAAACAAGCAAAGATATGCAAACAATGCAACTATAACAGCAATCTGCCAAAACAGAACAGTCTGTAAAGGGGGATTTAAAATTCATACTTCCCTAACTCAAAAAATTATGAAAAATTACCACGTGACAGAATACTCATGCATGCTTACTGTGTAAAAATTTCAGATTTTTTCATGTTCTGACTATTCAGGAATATTCTGGACATAACAGAAAACTTTCTGTTTTCAAACAGCAACACATGAACTTGCAAACTGAGCATGGTAAAGGCTATCATTGACATTTTATTTAACTAAAAGATAGAAACATGATTATTGATAACATCAAGCAAATATCAACAGAATAAAATGACGCTCCAAGCAAAACTCATATTATGTGACGAATAAAAATATAGCTCCGAGTGAGGTTACCGATAATGTTGAAGACGAAAGAGGGGATGCCTTCCGGGGCATCCCCAAGCTTAGACGCTTGAGTCTTCCTTAAGTATTACCTTGGGGTGCCTTGGGCATCCCCAAGCTTAGGGTCTTGCCACTCCTTATTCTCCTCATATCGATATCTCACCCAAAACTTGAAAACTTCAATCACACAAAACTTAACGGAACTTGTGAGATAGGTTAGTATGATAAAAATAAATCATCCACTTAGGTACTGTCAAGACAAGATTCATAATTGCTCTCACATAATGCCTACTGTATTCTATCATTTCCACAATTTATATTACTCAATATAAGCTATGGAAACACTAAGACAAGCAAACTATGCACCGAAAACAGAATCTGTCAAAAACAGAACAGTGTGTAGTGAGCGATTTAAAAACCATACTTCTGTGCCTCCAAAAATTCTGAAAAATTATTACAAGGTAAACAATTTGTAACCCAATGCTGTGTAAAAATTTCAGAATTTTTTCACGCTCCAGTACAGAATAGAAATTCCAGCTCTGGATGCAAAAGTTTCTGTTTTTGCACAGAATCAAATCAACAAGCATCCACACTATCCCAAAGGCTTTACTTGGCACATTATTGAAAGAAAACATAGAAAACATGATTACTACAGTAGCTTAATCATGTGGACACACAAAAATAGAAGGTATAAATATTGGGTTGTCTCCCAACAAGCGCTTTTCTTTAATGCCTTTTTAGCTAGGCATGGTGATTTCAATGATGCTCACATAAAAGTAAAGAATTGAAACACAAAGAGAGCATCATGAAGCATATGACTAGCACATTTAAGCCTAACCCACTTCCTATGCATAGGGATTTTGTGAGCAAACAATTTATGGGAGCAAGAATCAACTAGCATAGGAAGGCAAAACAAGTATAACTTCAAAACTTTCAACACATAGAGAGGAAACTTGATAATATTGAGATATGTAGAAGCATATGTTCCTCTCTCATAATAATTTTCAGTAGCATCATGAATGAATTCAACAATATAACTATCACATAAAGCATTCTTTTCATGATCCACAAGCATAGAAATTTTATTACTCTCCACATAAGCAATTTTCTTCTCATTCATAATAGTGGGAGCAAACTCAACAAAATAACTATCATGAGATACTTGATTGGCATAATCCAATTGAAAATTAAAATCATGATGACAAGTTTCATATTTATCATTATTCGTTATAGCATACATGTCATCACAATAATCATCATAGATAGGAGGCATGCAATCATCATAATAAATTTTCTCATCAAAACATGGGGGACTAAAAATATCATCATCAAACATAGCATCCCCAAGCTTGTGGCTTTGCATATCATTAGCATCATGGATACTCATAGAATTCATACTAACAACATTGCAATCATGCTCATCATTCAAAGATTTTATGCCAAACATTTTATTGAATTCTTCTTCTATCAATTGAGCACAATTTTCCGCTCCATCATTTCCAAGAAAGACATTATAAAGATGAATAATATGAGGCAACCTCAATTCCATTTTTTTGTAGTTTTCTTTTATAAACCAAACTAGTGATAAAATAAGAAACTAAAAGATTCGATTGCAAGATCTAAAGATATACCTTCATGCACTCACCTCCTCGGCAACGGCGCCAGAAAAGAGCTTGATGTCTACTACACAACTTATTTTTGTAGACTCGTGTTGGGCCTCCAAGCGCAGAGTTTTGTAGGACAGTAGCATTTTTTCCTCAAGTGGATGACCTAAGGTTTATCAATCCGTGCGAGGCGTAGGATGAAGATGGTATCTCTCAAACAACCCTGCAACCAAATACAAGAAATCTCTTGTGTCCCCAACACACCCAATACAATGGCAAATTGTATAGGTGCACTAGTTCGGCGAAGAGATGGTGATACAAGTGTAGTATGGATAGTAGATATAGGTTTTTGTAGTGTGAACAATAAAAAAACAGCAATGTAGCAAGTAACAAAAGTGAGCATAAACGGTATTGCAATGCTTAGAAACAAGGCCTAGGGTTCATACTTTCACTAGTGAAATCTCTCAACAATGCTAACATAATTGGATCATATAACAATCCCTCAACGTGCGATAAAGAATCACTCCAAAGTTCCTATTAGCGGAGAACATAAGATAGAAATTGTTTGTAGGGTACGAAACCACCTCAAAGTTATCCTTTCCGATCGATCTATTGAGCCATTCCTATAATTGTCACAAACAGCCCTAGAGTTCGTACTAAAATAACACCATATGATACACATCAACCAACTCTAATGTCACCTAGATACTTCAATGTCACCACAAGTATCCGTGAGTTGATTATACGATATGCATCAAACAACTTCATAATCATAATATTCAATCCACACAAAGAACTTCAAGGAGCACCCCAAAGTTTCTATCGGAGAAAAGATAATGAAAACGTGCATCAACCCCTATGCATAGATTACCCCAATGTCACCTCGGGAATCCGTGAGTTGACTGCCAAAACATACATCAAGTGAATCAATATAATACCCCATTGTCACCACGGGTATTCATATGCAAGACATACATCAAGTGTTCTCAAATCTGAATATTCAATCCGACAATAACGAAACCTCAAAGGGAAAAGATTCGATTCATCACAACAAAGATAGAGAGGGAAGAAACACCATATGATCCAACTATATTAACAAAGCTCGCGGTACATCAAGATCGTGCCAAATCAAGAACACGAGAGAGAGAGAGAGAGATCAAACACATAGCTACTAGTACATACCCTCAACCCCGAGGGTGAACTACTCCCTCCTCGTCATGGAGACCACCGGGATGATGAAGATGGCCTCCGGTGATGCTTCCCCCCTTTGGCAGGGTGCCGGAAAAGGGCTCTAGATGGGATCTCCTTGGTACAGAGGCTTGACTACCCGAAGAGGGGCCACAGGGGTTAACTTTCGGGGGTTTCTGAATATATATGATTTTTCAGCGTTGGAATCACGCGAAGAGGGGCCACAGGGGGCCCACGAGGCACCAGGGCGCGCCTGGGGGGGCAGGCTCGTGGGGCCCCTGTGGCTCTTCTGCTGCCCCCCCCCCCCAGGGCGCGCCTGGGGGGGCAGGCTCGTGGGGCCCCTGTGGCTCGTGGGGCCCAGGTGGCTCGTGGGGCCCCTGTGGCTCTTCTGCTGCTCCTCCGAAGCTTCCTGGGTCTGTTTCCTTCCAGAAAAAATCGTCAAAAAGTTTCGCTGCATTTGGACTTCGTTTGATATGGATTTCCTGGAAAACAAAAAACAAGCAGAAAACAGCAACTGGCACTGGGCACTAGGTCAATATGTTAGTCCATAAAAATCATATAAAAGTCATATAAAAGTGCACCAAAATCATACAAAACTATAATAAACATGACATGAATACTTCATAAATTATAAATACGTTGGAGACGTATCAACGCTGCCGCCGCCTGCCGACACCGTAGGGCTCGTCTCCGGCCACCCTAGCTCGCGCCTGTAGCGTAGATCGACGCGGCCTGCTCTCCGCATTCGAACGGCGCTTCTCGCGCATCAAATGGGCGCCGGACGGCGGATCCCGATCGCCTCCCGTGCCCTCCGCCGCGTTTCGACGTCGCCGGCGGCTAAATGCCGGTGGTCCAACGTGGCCACCGTTAGCCAGGGGTTAGCCGCGCCCTGTGCCACTGACCGCTGGGCCCCACGCGCTAATTAGTTAGTGGTTAACTAAACTGACTAATTAACTAACTTAATCAGTCACTGACAGAAGGGCCCCACCGCTAATTTAACCATGTTAATTTAATTAAACGCTGTTAACTCCATGTCTCACTGACATGTGGGGCCCTGCCATTGTTTAAGTGGATAAGGCCGGCCCAGTCAGCTGCCGAGTCAGCAGCTGGGCCCACCAGTCAGCCTCCGCTGACTGGGCAGTTGACCTAGTCAACTAGGCCCACTTTCAGCCCCTGTGGCTTTTGGCTGGGTACACTTTTGGGTGTACTTAGCATTTTAGCCCTCTGTTTTTCGAATTAATATTTAATCCAGGAATTTCAGAATATGTTTAAAACTTTGAAAAATCATCGAAATTAAACCGTAAGTCAGATGAAAATGTTTTCTATATGAAAAATGATCAGAAAAATAAGACGAATCCGAATATGCCATCCACATACCTGTCACATGCCTCCAACACTGCAAACATGGAACCTTCCCCTCTGGATCGTCTGTCCGATAATTGCCTAAAGCTGGGAAAATATTCCCAGATATTTTCCTGCACCGTCTGTAATGTGTAGCACTGCATTAGGTCACCCCAAGCACAGCATATTGTCATGTCATGCATTGTGCTGCATTTGTTTGCTTTGTATTTATTGTTTCTTCCCCCTCTTCTCTCCGGTAGACCCCAAGACTGCTGTTGACCCCGAGTACGACTACGCTCCTGACGTCCAGCCCCTCTCAGCAGAGCTTCCAGGCAAACAAAACCCCCTTGATCATTCCTATATCGCCCATTCTTTCTCTCTCATGTTTGCATTAGATTTTGCTACCGTTGTTCAATAGCTCCTATTCTGATGCATAGCCTGATTTTGTAACCTGTT
Source organism: Elymus sibiricus (assembly GCA_039707655.1). Taxonomy (NCBI): domain Eukaryota; kingdom Viridiplantae; phylum Streptophyta; class Magnoliopsida; order Poales; family Poaceae; genus Elymus; species Elymus sibiricus. Next base: position 125,711,803 of record CM077666.1, on the reverse strand, counting down.
GTTGATACTTTACCTGTTGTCCTATATGCTTAGTATAGGCTGGTTAGTGATCCATCAGTGGCCCCGCACCCTTGTCCGTGTTGCCATGCTTTGCTTTCGGATGCTCGATCAGTGTGATCGACGTGCAGAGACCGACACATCATCGCACACCCCCTTAGTTGTACGACTCTGCAGAGCTACTATCGAGTGCCGAGGGTGATACCTCCTATCTCACTCCTGATGATATCTCTTTAGCGTAGCTAGTCGGTTGTGGGTTACCGAGGGTGATTCCTCTTTCACCACCTCCGATGATGCCTCTGTCGTGCAGCCCCTCAAGTGTGAACCCATCGAGGGTGATTCCTCCAAGTTCACCTTGACGGTTACATCGAGTGGGAATCCATCGAGGGTGATTCCTCAGATTTCCCCCTTGATGTTACGGACACACGGTTACCTTACACTGTTCCCCATTTACTGTTACTGCGGGACTGAAGGGACATGCGGTACCACCCCGGTAGAGGTGGACCTGAGTTTCCGACAGTCTCTGGATAAGTCGGGTTGACCAGGAGGGTACCCGCGAGATAATTACGCAGCACGGCCGGGCAGACAGAGACCGCCCTAGAGAGGGATGGGCCTGGCCCTTGCCGTAAGTCCACGAGACGGGGCGACAGGATCACTGATCGTCTCCGCGAGCTCCCAACACACTAATGGGTTTGGATATGTGATCTGAGTAGGCCTCTGGCCTTTTCACACTAACCACCACGCGGGAATAAAAGTGGGCACTCGGCGTCGTACGATTCTTCCAAAAGCTCTCAGACGTCAGCAATTGAGTGGCGCGCGCCGGGTTGGACGGTAACCGCCTGCGCTTGTATTAAGGGGGTGGGTCTGCTCCCGGCCGCGTTCGCAACGCGCAGGAGTGCAAAGGACAATTGGCCCAAGACCCATTCGCACTTAGGATGTAGACCGGCGTGCTGACCTCTCTGTTGAGCCTAGGCAGGACTACGGGGTGTCGATCAGCCGAGGCCGGGCATGACCCGATAAAAGTGTGTCCGGCCGGAGTTAATCGAGCGTGTTGGGTAAGTTGGTGCACCCCTGCAGGGAAGTATATCTATTCGAATAGCCGTGTCCATGGTAATGGACGCTCAGAGAGTATCCCAATCTACTACAACTAGAACTAGATACTTGTGTTACTAAACTGATATGATGGCTCCGGGATCACTTCCTCGCGGGCTAGACGAGGAAGGATCTCTGGGCGTTACTAATATACATTTGTTACTACATGTTATATTATTCTACTCTCTTCTGTTGCTGCAAGACGCTGCAAGAAGCTAGTCTTCGATAGGCTAGGCCTTCCCCTCTATTCTGGCATTTCCGCAGTATAGTCCACAGATACAGCCCTTCCCTTTGATACTGATGCATACTTAGCATAGATCTGATGTAAGTCTTGCGAGTACTTTGGATGAGTACTCACGGTTGCTTTGCTACCTTTTTTCCCCCTACCCGATTGCTGCGATCAGATGACGGAGCCCCGGGGTCAGCTGATCCCGTCGACGACTACTACTACCCCGACGGAGCCTACTACTACGTGGAGACCGACGACCAGGAGTAGTTTCGGAGGCTCCCAGGCAGGAGGCCTGTGCCTTTTCGATCTAGTGTCGTTGTTTTGCTCAGCCTTCTTCAGGCAAACTTGTTTACTCTTTATGTCTATACTCAGATGATGTTGCTTCCGCTAACGCTTGTACTCGAGCTTATGTATTCGATCCCTCAAGGCCCCTGGCTTGTAATATAAAGCTTGTATGACTTTTAGTTTGTGTCTAGAGTTGTGTTGTGATATCTTCCCGTGAGTCTCTGATCTTGATCGTGTGCATTTGCGTGTATGATTAGTGCACGGTCGAGGCAGGGGCGTCACAGTCAACTTCTTATTCCAACCTATTCTCTAGTTGGCAAGCATCATGTGGTGGGGATAGATCCGGGCACATATATCCATTCAAATATATTTGATCATGATTTATTATCGTTGACAATTATCTCTATGATAAATAAGTTGGGAGGCGAAACATTAAGCCCCTATCTTTCTCTGTGTTCGATGGATACCATTTGTTCTAAAAATATGCTTTGAGTACTAGCAATCATAGAAGATTATATGATAATTGAGTATATGGAGCTCTTACTTAGACTCTGTTGAAGATAAGTTGAATTGCAATTGTTTGGTGACTAAGAATATAGGTTGTTAAGTTTCAAGAGAATGCATTGTTTAAACCATAACATGTGAATTGATTGCTACTTTATCATGATGAGTTTTATGAGAAAGAGTTGCTGTTATGATGCTAGGAAAAGTGATGGAAATTATCATTGATCAAATTATGCACTATGCTAGCATTCACACTTCATAAATTATTTCTTTTATCATTTACCTACTCGAGGATGAGCAGGAATTAAGCTTGGGGATGCTGATACGTCTCCAACGTATCTATAATTTATGAAGTATTCATGCCATGTTTACAACAATTTTATATGGTTTTGGTATGATTTGATTAGAACTAACCCGGACTGACGCTGTTTTCAGCAGAACTACCGTGGTGTTGTTTTTTGTGCAGAAATAAAAGTTCTCGGAATGGGCCCAAATTTTACGGTGATTTTTTATGGACCAGAAGAGACCCACGGAGCACCAGAGATGGACCAGGATGTGGCCGAGGGCACCACAAGCCTGGGGGGCGCCCCCCGAGCTTGTGGGACCCTCGGGCACCCCCCTGACGTGATTCCAACGCCAATAAATCCTATAAATACCCAAAACCTCAGAATAAAACCGAGAACTCCCATGCCGCCACCGCAGGCCTCTGTTGCGAAGCGATCTCATCCGGAGCCCTGTTTCGGCACTCTACCGGAGGGGAAAATCATCACCGGAGGCCATCTTCATCACCCCGGCGGTCTCCATGACGAGGAGGGAGTAGTTCACCCTTGGGGCTGAGGGTATGTACCAGTAGCTATGTGTTTGATCTCTCTCTCTCGTGTTCTTGATTTGGCACGATCTTGATGTATCACGAGCTTTGTTAATATAGTTGGATCATATGGTGTATCTTCCCTCTCTATCTTCTTGTGATGGATTGAGTCTTTCCCTTTGAGGTTTCATTATTGTCGGATTGAATATTTCAGATGAGAACACTTGATGTATGTCTTGCATGTGGATACCCGTGGTGACAATGGGGTATTCTATTGATTCACTTGATATATGTTTTGGTAATCAAATCGCGGATTCCCATGACCTTGGGGTGATCTAGGCATAGGGGTTGGTTGCACGTTTTCATTATCTTTTCTCCGATAAGAAACTTTGGGGTACTCTTTGAAGTTCTTTGTGTGGATTGAATATTATGAATTTGAAGTTGTTTGATGCATATCGTATAATCAACTCACGGATACTTGTGGTGACATTGGAGTATCTAGGTGACATTAGAGTTGGTTGATGTGTATCATATGGTGTTATTTTAGTACGAACTCTAGGGCTGTTTGTGACAATTATAGGAATGGCTCAATAGATCGATCGGAAAGGATAACTTTGAGGTGGTTTCGTACCCTACAAACAATTTCTATCTTATGTTCTCCGCTAATAGGAACTTTGGAGTGATTCTTTATCGCACGTTGAGGGATTGTTATATGATCCAATTATGTTAGCATTGTTGAGAGATTTCACTAGTGAAAGTATGAACCCTAGGCCTTGTTTCTAAGCATTGCAATACCGTTTGTGCTTCGTTTTATCACTTGCTACCTTGCTGTTTTTATATTTTCAGATTACAAAAACCTATATCTACTATCCATACTACATTTGTATCACCATCTCTTAGCCGAACTAGTGCACCTATACAATTTACCATTGTATTGGGTGTGTTGGGGACACAATAGATTTCTTGTATTTGATTGCGGGGTTGTTTGAGAGAGACCATCTTCATCCTACACCTCTCACGGATTGATAAACCTTAGATCATCCACTTGAGGGAAATTTGCTACTGTCCTACAAAACTCTGCACTTGGAAGCCCAACAACGTCTACAAGAATAAAAGTTGCGTAGTAGACATCACGGGGCCTTACCACAACGACTTACGGCTGTCTACTACAACAAGGTTTGTTCGGCCCCGACGAGGGAGAGACGATGACGATGACTCACTCCAATGCTTCTAGCCCGCTAGATGGTCTACGGATTTGGATGTAATCTCTATTATTTTGGTGTTCTTTATACTACGTTGACAATTTTTTTTTAGAAAAGGAGGATATACCCCCGGCCTTGATGCACGCAGCCATTTTATTAATTATTCACAAATACCTTACAAAGTAATACATCAGTAAGTCTGAAGCCACCATCTTGACAATACCTGTCGCTAGTCCTATCCACTTGATGAAGGGGTGCCGAATGTCCGAGCCGAATACCAAACAGACATCGCACCAAAGCCTAACATCTAAAGCCGGATGCCCCAGCCAAGCCACAATGTCGGGACTGGGTCACACACTGGTCCGGTGCACACTCAGAGGCCGCCACCGCCGTCTTCCACCGATCCATCTCCAGAGCAGGTACTGACGCACTGACCTTGCCAGGCCTGCCGTCGACGCCACCACGACGCCAGACAACGCCACCATCCTGCACGTATCCATCCACACGCGTCCGTCGCCGAAACTCTGCAGCGTCATGTCGTCGGGATCCGCCGTCGGCCTTGCGGTAGATGTAACACCGCTCCTCCTCTTGTCCCTCCAGTCAGCACTTGCTCCAAAACGATGCCCCCAGGAGGGAGAACAACACCGAAGGCGCCGTCATCGTCCGATCCGGTAGACCCAGATCTAGGGTTTCCCCCGGAACATCCCGATCGAGTTGACGTGACCTGCAACGACGATGCCTCGAGAAGGAAACGACGTCAGAGACGCCGCCATCGTCCACCAAGTCCGCAGTCAGGCGTGGTTTTCACCGGAAGCCGCGTCGTCCCGATCTCGCGGCTAGCTGGAACCACACGGAGCTTAGCCATGAAGACGTATGCCGCCGCCGGTACTCCGGCCGAGATCCTCCATCCCCTCACCGGAGCCCTCATCGCGCCGCCGACCATCCATGTGAAGAATCGACGACGGATCTGGGTGGGATCTAGATCCGCGGCCGCCGCCATGCCCACCATCGCCAGCACCACCAGCCATGGAGTAGTCGGTTGCCGCCGCACGGCTAGGGAGCCGCCCTGGCCACGGTGCGAAGCCCCCAGCCCGAGGTGCCCCAGCCGCCTCGAGTGGTTGCCACCGCCTCCTCCTGCCTCAGCGCCTTGGCACCAGGCGCCGCCGCCACCGCGGCCAACGCCGACGGCAGCGGCGGCATGATCTTTCGCTGTGGGGTGGGGGGCTGGCGGCGCTGGGATCTGATCCCCCTGGCGCCGCCCTGGGGTGGCGGCGCAAGGGGGTCGGGAGGGGGAGAGGGTCGGGCCGTGAAAAAGCCGTGAAAAAGAACTTTAAAGGAATCCAGTGGTCAAAATTCATGCGAAAGTACTTTTAAATCAAAGAGGCCTTTTTATTTATCATATGAACCAAATAGGTCTTTATTTAAGTATAAGTAATACAGTAGATAAAAAGCCCCCGCAAAAAAAAAAAGCAGAGTGTATATCAAGGAACCCGCAAAAAAAAGTATATCAAGGAAAACAATTGCTTGCATCCCAGCCGTTGATTTCGCAATGGAGGGACGAAATCAGTTGATCATATCCAGTGGTTTCGCCGTTCTGTCAGTTCATCCCCTCGCCCCTTCCTAAACCCTCGCCGCCCAGTTCCGTCCCGCTCCTCCCCTCCCCACCCCCGTCGCCGGCGCCGTCGCCGTTGCGGAGAAGAAACTTCGCCGATGTCTCTGGCCCGCCTCGGCCAGTCGCTGATCCGCCGCCTCCACCGGCCTCTCCACCTGCCTCCAGCGCCGCCGACGTAACCCCTCGCGTCCTCCCCCTCCATTCCCCGTTCGGTCTAGATCTCGCTCTCCACAATGTGAATCCGATAATTCTTACCCCCTTCCTTCTCGCTCCCGTTGCAGAGACCACCATGCCGCTGTTTCCCGATCTTTAGCTCTGATCCACGCGAATACATCTGTAAGAGGTGCGCGACTGATATGGCTGCCTGTTTGTTTCCCCCCTCTTCCAGTTCCTCTCTGGGCTTCATTTCAATGAGTTTGTGTGTGTGTGTGTGCGTTTAATCTTTAGGTTTTTCAAGCTTAACATACAATGACGGCGGCTTGGTTGCTGGCAAGTTTGGAGGGCCATCGCCTCTCCACGCTGTTCAGGTTTGTGTACTCAAGTTCACTTTTTTGGTGAATCTATAACGTTTTTCCCTACAAGGTCTGATACTTGATTGGGGGCTGCAAATTCGCCTTGGTTGCATTTCTGCAGGTTCTGGAGCTTGTAGTCCACCTAAATCATGCAAGACAAATGTCGTCAGGAGCTGCGGCACCAGCACCGGCAGGGCCAACGCCATCAGGAGCACCGGTGACGCCACCGTCAGTGTCCAAAGGCGCTCCTGTTGGTGCTAAAAAGGTGCAAGCACATTAATTTTCCATTTTGATTCTTTTTAAGTTGGACAAGTATTCTGTTAACTGTAGTGCCTCTTTGTATATGTATGTGCAGGTTGGCTTGAAAGTTGTCATGATGAGCCCTGGTTTTGTTTATGAGCCATACTGTGTCCGGGAACCTATCTCGTTTTGGAAAAGGTTGAATTCCAGTGCAGATATTGACTCTCTGTAATTCATTTCTCATAGATCATTCTGTATATGGTAGTCAATGACCTCTCTGGTTGCTGTGGGGAGGTTTTTCTTCGCAAAACCGATCCATCTGTTAGTTGTCCAGGACTGACCATTTAAAATTGATGCCTAAGGTTCAAACTCACAGTTTAATTGAATGCCCCATAACAAACTGCCCAATGCATGATAAAATCTTCTTCATCATCATCATAACTATTTTTTTTTTGACTTAGATTGTTTACACGAAGTGGCTGGACTAGAACAAAGGAGGATGTTATTCTGGAGGTACTAACCTTTTTGACTTGGGAAACTGCTGTAACGAGAAATCAAGTTCCATTTTTTCCTTGTTACAATATTTCACTATTTGTTATCTGAAGACTAATTTCAGTACTGTTACCCTACATGTTTAGAAATCTAAGATGTTACTTTTCATTGTTGGGAGCGCATTGGTTTTTGACTGCATTGACACCAATGCGCCAACATTGAGACAACCAAGTTCACTACTGCATGTTTAATTACCAGTCAGAATAATTCTTACATGAGAATAGAAAGACATGAGATATTTACCATAACTCATGATATACTCTTGGATACAGGTGCATGCTACTGTGTTCTTTTCTATTTTAAAATTTCCATGTTACAATAATGATGTAATACTACATAGGAGGAAACCGTTTCGGCCTTTTACTGATGGATATATTTCCTACTTTTTGTTCCTCATCAATAATCTCTTTCTAGTATTTGCTTGCTCCCTGTGTTGATCTTAAGATATTTGACTTAATTAATGCAGTTTTTCTTTTGTGCTACCGTCTGTCATGAATCATGTGTTGAGTAATTGGGTTTTTTACTTGACAGATGAAGAATGCATATGCTGTGTCAAGGTTGAGGAAGAAAACCGGATATACCAAAAAACAGTTCTACGATCAAGCGTTTAATATATACAAGGAGGTATGACACATTCATTACATGGAATTAAGTTGTACAAATTTTAAGGAGTTGGGTTGCATTGGCATGGGTTTAAGGTTTTCATGATCGGTGATCTAATAAGGGAAGATGAGATCATGAGAGTTGTTACTTGCAAAATATTGGTGATCTAATAAGTAAAATCACACTGCAGAATCCTTACCAGAGAAAATCATTGCTAAGGGGACTACCAAGTATTGTTGCGTTTGAATGCTCTGTATAAACATCTGTCTGCAATCCCATTTCACCTACATAGATCCATATCAATATATGCTAGATTTGGTATGAACAATTGTGCTTGGGAACCAACTGCAGAAATTACTGATCTGTAGGCTTTATGGTTATGGGTCTTTGTTGCTAGTGCTAGTTGCCAAACACTTCAAACACACTGTACTATTTATCTTTACTATAAATGGGAGTTAGTGGTGAGTGCCTGGTGGTGTCACACCCCTCCTTTCCTCACATCCTGCATCCACGAAACTACAGTCCTCCTTCCAAATATTCAGCACCGACATGTAGGCCCAATATCCTCATGCTATACAACCTCATGACCATCTCATAGTTCTTTCCTTTATTTCCTTAACAAACTGAACAACCTCTGCAACTTCAACAAACCCAGGAAATCATTTTTAATGTGTAAGAATTGAAACGGACAATTACCATTCTAAATGAAACAGGTTTATTTTTTGAGCATGAATATATTTGTGAAATCTGTAGCAACTCATGGGGCAATTAGCTATTTATAATAACAACCTTGGTTCTGATTATATTTTTTGTGGATGAGTTGCATGATTTGTCACAATGGTTTCAACTATCTGCCATACATCGATTGCATGTCCACCCAGTTTAATTCTTAGTTTGTCATGGGCTACCTTCCAGTGACATGATTTACTGAGATAAAAATATTTCTTCCTTCTATTTCCACCTAACATTTCTTCTTTAATCAGTTAAGTACGATTATTTCTTCTGAGTTTTGAAAGAATATGGTGTCCAGCCTTCTATACTCCCTCCGTTCCTTTATATAAGGTGTATTTATTTTTTGCTAAAATTTAATAATGTAAGGTATAATTCTTCTAATTCCCCAGAATTCAGCTTTTACCCTTCCACCACACCATACAGGCCAACCTCCCCTAGAATAAAAATCACGTACAAGCCAACCTCATGTAAGAATCTGTTAGAAAACACATATCTAGCCGTTATTTGGGAAAGAAGATCATGCGAGCCAACCTTCCAATCGTTAGTTAGGAAGAAAATCTGCGCGTCTAATCTTTACCGTGTGCATGGGCATGCAAGGCGAGCAGGAGATCTGCACACGCGATTTGCTGGATCCGGTCCACCTAATTGATTTACCTGCTGCTAACCACCGAATTAGCCAATGGCAATTTCGTCCTGAATTCTCTATATTTCCGTGCCTTGGTCAGCTCGCCAAAAATAATACGTCTTAGTACCTTACATAAAGGGATGGAGGGAGTATTATTTAAAAGCCCTAATGCAAATTGAAGTGCTTACTGATATTTCCAGGTATGACGGGATTTGCGTGACATGAATTAGTTCGTGGAATAACTCTGTCTACATTATTCGCTTTCCTTGGATTCAGGTTAACAAGCTTATGGCACAAGGAGACACATCATCTCTCCGGAAAGCTCTGACGGATAGTATGCATTCTGTAAGCTTTCACCTACTGAATTGATGTCAGATAATGTCTTGTGCGGGGCTTTGATGTTCATTCTTTACTCTCTTCCTTTTCCTGAAGACTGTTAAAAATGAAATAAAGAGAAGAGAATCCAAGTGGAAATCTGTACACTTGGAATTGGTGGAGCCTGCTGTAAGCATAAGAACTTTGAGGGCTCGTATGGTAAGCTATCTGTTGTTTTTCTTCATGTTAGCTCTAAAAATCATCCTTTTCACACATTTACATCTGTATGATGTATTGTCACGATTGAAATAAGCCAGTTGGTAATTGGTCAAGTCTTTTTATTTTGCAGATTGGTCTTGATAAGAATGACCTTGACAAAGCTTTCATACAGCTTACGCTTGAGTTCGTCACTAAGCAGGTTTCAATCTGTAAAGTTCAAGTTTTTTATGTGTGATGCAGTACAGCTCAACTACATTTTGTTCCCTCTTTACTTTCAAATTGCTGACTGGATGTTGAACAAATTCATCTTTTTGGATTTCTATCCATACCTATTATTTTTTCCAAAGGTTATAGGTCAATTTTGTATGTCCATCATGTATTTAAGATTTTAAGTTCTAGTTTACGTCTTCACAATTAACATATTTCGTCTCTTCTTCTTTTGAGAACACACATGTCAGATGTATATGTTTTGATATTTATGTCTTCTTTCTGTAAACTCCATTACTTGCTGTGATGTTCAGATAGTTGTAATTGATACTAAGACCTTGTATTCTAGTCTATATCATATTGTTACCACTCCCTCCGTCCGAAAAAGCTTGTCCCAAGCTTGTCTCTCAAATGGATGTATCTAGCACTAACTTGGTGCTAGATACATCCATTTGAGGGACAAGCTTTTTCGGACGGAGGGAGTATTTTGTTTCATGTTGAACTAGTATGCAGCACCCTTGACCATTTCAATTATATTTCCTGTAGAAATTTGAAGCCTATAATTCAAAAGGAGAGGTTGTGTCAGGGGACAAGTCAAAGGAGGTAAATTAAATGTCAGATTGTTTCGAAATTTGGTGTAAAATATGTGATATTAAAAACATCAAGTATATGGCTTTGCCCTCAAATGGCTTGCACTTTATTTTTGAAACGTTAATACTTCCTCGTGCAATTTGCCAGTTTTATCCACAGTATGTCTGCACATGCTCTTTACATTGCTTTAGTGGTACATCTATCATTACCTTAATATCATGTCACATTTCTGTGATCAAGACGAAAGGGTAAAATATCAGGAAGAGTGTACACCTTTATCCTCTGGCCACCAGTTGCCCACCGACTGCTTGCTGACATCAAGTACACATGAGTCAAAATTGGATCAACATTCCATATGGTTAGCATGCTGGAAGCCAGAATACAGATAGATGCTGAACGAAAACTATCGAGCCATGTACTACTCCCTCTGTTCCATAATTTGAACTAAAACCACGACAAGAATTATGGAACGGAGGGAGTAGCTAGTAATAGTTCATGATTTGGAAAATTGCTGTATTTGGCCAAGTACCAGTCAATAACTATCCATGATTTTGGTGTCTGTCACAATTGTGATTGCTATGCGATCTTTACTAGATTGACTAAAACTGGTCGAGATCCACCTTATTAGGCAAGTGTGCTTCCTGAAGTATCTAGTTTGATATAATAACCTGTAAATCAATGTCTTTATATTAAATAGCTGCTTACAGCCAGGTATTTGAACATTAGGGGGCATTACCTTTACCTACATCCCACTGCTTTACCGATATCTGTAATATACTAAGTTATACCTTTACGACAGTCGAACAGTTGGGCTTGCATGGCTAAACAATCTCCTGATGTACGTTTGGCATCTGCAAATCATTGTGTAGGTACTGGTGAAAGACATATGGGTGTTTGAAAGATCCCTTTTCCACCCTGGAGCATACTGGCGTGTGTGTGGGCGAATCACGTTGTGATAATCTCTTGGTTCCGTCCTGAATGAGCTGAAGGATGGCTTTTGTTATGCGCAGCAGTTTGAATAAATATTTTGCCCTGCCGCCCTTTTTTGTCTGTCTAACTGATTGTCTAACGAAGATCTACAGACATGCTTATGTAGACAGTAATGGTAGGTTTTTTCCTGTTCCTTGGGGAATTGTCAGCTGAAGATACAAGTCTTTTCCCATATTAGCTAGGGAAGCAACTTGGGCATACTGCATTTGGTACTTTTCTTTACTGTTACCTGATTTATCTCCGTTGTGGTAATTTTGATAGAACATTGCCAATAACTTCAGAAAACATACAGTATTGGTATTTTTTTGCTAGAAAATGTACTGTCTACATAACAATGCAGGGACATGCATGGGGGGACTATGATACAAAAACCTGATAACTGCAAATGAAATTTGATAAAAAAAAACTATGTACCATTGGTTAACTTTTTATCTTGAAGTATCAATCACAGTGCAAAACAAAATAAAAAAGGTAACTGGGCTTTCATGTACATGATGACTAATATACATGAATTATGGTAATTTTGCTAAATACAGGCCTGGTAACTTGCATACAACAATGGTAATTGTGTATAGAACAAGATATTTGAAAACTATGCCTGGTACATCCCTGGTAAAATCCGACGCCGTGGTAAATCCAAAAACAACTCCCCTGGGAAATTAAAGTTGCATGCCTAGTACTCCCTTTGTAAAGTTTACAATGGGAGTACCTGTGATGCAACTCCCTGTTAAATCCAATACAATTACAGGTAATTTATGTAACATTATTTGGCAGGGATTTGTGTACTGTTTGGGAAAATTTATATAGACAATGTAACATTATTGCAGCAAGAGGGTAACTAAAAAAACAGGAATGGACCCAAAATCATCTAGTCAATTCGCTACATCATACAGCAAAAGTGAAGAGGGTTGGTGTTAATTTGTTTTTTTTTTCAAAATCTGCCCCCAAAAAATCACCACAAAAACTCCATCCCCAAAAACTTCATCACTCGCTCAACCCCCTCCAAAAAATCACATGAGCATTGGATGGGTAACACCCCCCCCCCCCCCCCCCCCCACCCCCTGCGCACACCAAGAAAACACAATATTCCACTCCCACTCTTGCCTTGGCCCGTAGTCAACCCAAAATGACCCGCGCGAACAATGACTACTTCATTGAAAATCGATCGCGTCGAGCGAATCCCGGTGCCTACCAGGACCCGTGACCTCTCTCCTCCACAAAATCATGTGCGTCGATGAGGGGAACGGTGAACGGCGTTGAGAAATAGAAACAGAGAATACACGAGGAATATGTGAAATGCACGCTCATCTCCGATTTGCCGCCCTCACCGCGAAGCCTTCGAGCACCGCCAACAACCGCCCGCGGATTCCATCGCCGTGGAGGGGAATGGATATGAGGGGTGAGTGCGCGCACTTTATAAAACTCAAACAACGACCCCCTGATATCAGTCGAAGTCAATGCAATGGATGCAAATAGCGGACACACGACTGTGACTCTATCAAGCTGGCCAGGGGCAGTTGGTCCCTTTCCTTTTCTACTAAGCACTCTAAGGCTAGCGAGCACACGCTTGCTCGCTCTTTACAGTGAACCAAAGAGGCCTTTATTCAAGTACCAAGCAGAATACGTACTCCCTCGGTAAAGAAATATAAGAGAGTATCAAGCAAACAATTCGTTTGCATCCCAGCCGTTGATTTTGCAATGGAGGGACGAAATCAGTTGATCATATCTAGTGACTAGCGGTTTATCGTTCTGTCAGTTAATTCCCTCTCCCCTTCCTAAACCCTCGCCGCCCACTTCCGTCCCGCTCCTCGCACCTCCCCAACCCCCGTCGCCGGCGCCGTCGCGGGGAAGAAACCTCGCCGATGTCTCTGGCCCGCCTCGGCCAGTCGCTGGTCCGCCGCCTCCACCGGCCTCTCCATCTGCCTCCACCGCTGTCGCCGTAACCCCTCGTGTCTTCACCCTCCACTCTCCGTTTAGTCTAGATCTCGCTCTCCACAATGTGAATCCAATAATTCTTACCCCCCTCCTTCTCGCTTCCGTTGTAGGGATCACTATGCCACCGTTTCCCGGTCTTTCGCTCCGATCCACGCGAACACATGCGTAAGAGGTGAGCGATTGATATGGTTTGCCTCTTTCAGTTCCCCTCTGGGCTTCATTTTAGTTTTTTTTTTTGTGGGTGCGTTTAATCTTTAGGCCTTGCAAGCTTAACATACAATGGCGGCGGCGTGATTTCTGGCAAGCTTGGAGGGCCGTCGCATGTCCACACTGCGCAGGTTCGAGTACTGAAGTTCACTATTTTGGTGAATCTACAACGTTTCTGCCTACAAAGTCTGATATTCGATTCGGTTTACAAATTCGCGTTGGTTGCATTTCTGCAGGTTCTAGAGCTTGTAGTCCACCTAAATCATGCAAGACCAATGTCGTCAGGAGCAGGAGCAGCCCGGACACCACCATCATTGTCCGAAGGCATTTCTTTTGGTGGTTACAAGGTGCGAGGGCATTAATTTGCCATTTTGATTCTTTTTAAGTTGGAGGAGTATTCTGTTAACTGTAGTGGCTCTGTATATGTATGTGCAGGTTGCTTTGAAAGTTGACATGCCGAGTCCTGGTTTTGTTTTTGAGCCATACCGTGTGCCGGAACCTATCTCATTTTGGAAAAGGTTGAATTCCAGTGCAGATGTTGACTCTCTATAATTAATTTGCCTTAGATCATTATGTATATGGTAGTCAATGCCCTCTCTGGTTGCTGTGGGGAGATTTTTCTTTGCAAAACCAATCCATCTGCTAGTTGTCCAGGACTGACCATTTAAAATTGATGCTTAAGGTTCAAACTCACAGTTCTTTTATTGAATGCCTCATAAGTCATAACAAACTTCCCCGGTGCATGATAAAATCTTCATCATCATCATCATAAGTTCATAACTATTATTTTTTGATTTAGATTGTTTACACCAAGTGGCTGGAGTAGAACAAAGGAGGATGCTATTCTGGAGGTACTGGCTTTCTTGACTGGGAAAACTGCTGCAACGAGAAATCAAGTTCCATTTTTTTTCCTTGTTACAATATTTCACTCTTTGTTATCTGGAGACTAATTTCAGTACTGTTACCCTTCATGTTTAGAAATCTAAGAGGTTACTCTCCATTGTTGGGAGCACATTGGTTTTTGACTGCATTGGCACCAATGCACCAACATTGAGACAACCAAGTCACAATAGTTCTTATTTACATGAGAATAGAAGACATGAGATATTTACCATAATTCTAGAGTTGACTTTGATATACCCTTGGATATAGGTGCATGTTACTGTGTTCTATTTTAAAATTTCCATGTTACAATAATGGTGCAATACCACACAGGAGAAAACCGTTTGGGCCTTTTACTGATGGATATATTGCTTACTTTTGATCCTCATCAATAATCTCTTTCTTGTATTTGCTTGCTCCCTGTGTTGATCATAAGATATTTGACTTAATTACTGCAGTTTTTCTTTTGTGCTACCGTCTGTCATGAATCATGTGCTGAGTAGTTGGGTTTTTTACTTGACAGTTCAAGAATGCATTTACTGTGTCAAGGTTGAGGAAGAAAATCGGATATAACAAAAAACAGTTCCACGAGCAAGCGTTTAATATATACAAGCAGGTATGACACATTCATTACATGGAATTAAGTTGTACTTCCTCTGTAAACTAATATAAGACTTTTTAGATCACTCTTTAGTGATCTAAAAGGTGGGAGTACAATTTAAGGAGTTAGATTGCATTGGCATGGGTTTTTTCAACTTTTCATGATTGGTGATCTAATAAGGGAAGATGAGATCATGAGAGTTGTTACTTGCAAAATATTTGTATGAACTCCAAACAAGTAAAATCACACTGCAGAATCCTTACCAGGGAAAATCACTGCTAAGGGGACTACCAAGTATTATTGCATTTGAATGCTCTGTATAAACATCTGTCTGCATTCCCATTTCTCCTACATAGATCCATATCAATATATGCTAGATTTGTTACAAACTGTTGTGTTTCCGAACCAAATTTTGAAATACTGATCTGTATGCTTTATGGTCATGGGTCTTTGTTGCTAGTGCTAGTTGCCAAACACTTCAACACATTGTATTATATATCTTTACTATTATATAAATGGGAGTTAGTGGTGAGTGCCTGGTGGTGTCACATCGCCCGTTTTCTCACATCCCCCATCCACAAAACCACAGCCCCTCTCCTTCCAAATATTCGGCACTGACATGTAGGCCCAATGTTCTCAAGCTAAACAACCTCATGACATTCTCATAGTTCTTTCCTTTATTTCCTTAACAAACTGAACAACCTCTGCAACTTCAACAAGCCAAAGAAATCATTTGTAGAAGTGTAAGCATTGAAACAGACAACTATTATTCAAAATGAAACAGGTTTGTTTTTAGCATGAATATATTGGTGAAATCTGTAGCAACGCATGGGGCAATTAGCTAGTTATAATAACATACTTGGTTCTGATTATATTTTTGTGGTTGAGTTGCATGATTTGTCACAGTGGTTTCAACTATGTGCCATAGAGCGATTGCATGCCCACCCAGTTAATTCTTAGTTTGTCATGGACTTCCTTTCAATGACATGATTTACTGAGATACACATTTTCCTCCTTTTATTGCTATCTTACAATTGTTCTTTAATCAGTCAAGTTCGATTGTTTCCTCTGAGTTTTGAATGAAAATGGTGTCCAGTATTTTAAAAGCGGTAATGCAAATTGAAGTGCTTACTGATATTGCCAGGTATGACGGAATTTGTATGACATGAATTAGTTCGTGGAATAACTCTGTCTACATTGTTCACTTTCCTTGGATTCAGGTTAACAAGCTTATTGCCCGAGGAGACATACCATCTCTCCAGAAAGCTCTGACAGATGATATGCATTCTGTAAGCTTTCACCTACTGAATTGATGTCAGACAATGTCTTTTGCGGGGCTTTGCCGTTTATTCTTTCCTCTCCTTTTTGCTGCAGACTGTCAAAAATGAAATAAGGAAAAGACAATCCAAGTGGAAATCTGTACACTGGGAATTGGTGGAGCCTGCTGTAAGCATAAGAACTTTGAGGGCTCGTATGGTAAGCTATCTGTTGTTTTTCTATCATGTTAACTCTAAAAATCATCTTTTGTAAACATTTACATTTGTATACTCTATACTGCATTGTCACGATTGAACCATGTCAGTTGGTAATTGGTCAAGTCTTGTTTATTTTGCAGATTGCTCTTGATAATAATGACCTTAACAAAGCTTACATACAGCTTACGCTTGAGTTCATCACTAAGCAGGTTTCATTCTGTAAAGCTCAAGTTTTTGTTTGTTTGTGATGCAGTACAGCTCAACTATATTTTGTCTCTTCTCTACTTTTAAATTGCTGGCTTGATGTTGAACAAGTCCACCTTTTTGGCTTTCTATCCATACCTATTATTTTTTCCAAAGGTTATAGGTCAATCTTGTATGCCCATCATGTATTTAAGTTCTAGTCTCTGTTTTCACAATGAACATATTTCACCTCTTCTTTTGAGAACACGCATGACAGATGTGTATGTTTTTGATATTTATGTCTTCTTTCTGTAAAACTCCATAACTTGCTGTGATGTTCAGATTGTTGTTCTTGATACTAAGACCTAGTTTTCTAGTCTAGCTACCATGTTGTTATCAAGTATTTTGTTTCATGTTGAACTAGTATGCAGCATTGAACTGCTACTTCACCCTGTTCGCATAGTGTTTTGTATTTGTATATAAGTCTGCCCAACTGCCTGCACAGTTTAGAGGGTATGTCCCCAAGACCTTTGAAGAAAATGCCATGTGTTCTTTTCTCTTTTTTCTAGAACACTGATGTCTACGTCATTCGAAGAAGGCAGACATTTTGATTTGACTTAATATCAACGATCTGCAATATTGTAAGCATCAAAAGCCATGCACTGTAAAATGTCCACTAACGTAAGGTGCAGTGATAATAGTAAGTTTACTTTGTTAATCTTTTGTTTGATCACTGCATTATTAGGCCGTGTCTGTTTCTCGTTGTTTTATCTTTTGTGATACGAGTAGATGGCTTGTTGCTACCATGGATATGCAGTATATATTATTCTGTACTTGTATGTGTACCCCTTAACCATTTCAATTATATTTCCTGTAGAAATTTGAAGCCTATAATTCAAAAGGAGAGGTTGTGTCAGGAGACAAGTCAAAGGAGGTAAATTAAACATGCCAGATTATTTCAATTTTTGGTGTAAAACATGTGATATTAAAAACATGAAGTACATGGCTTTGCCCTCGAACTTTCTTTTCGAAATGTTAGTAGTTTCTCGTGCAATTTTGTCCACAGTATGTCCTCTGCATATGCCTTTACATTGCTTTAGTGGTACATCTACCATTACCTAAATATCAAGTAAGATTTCTGTGATCAAGACCAATAGATAAAATATCAGGAGTGTACACTTCTACCATCTGGCCACAAATCACCCACTGACCGCTTGCTGCATAAAATATCAGGAGTGTACACATAAAGTCAAGGTTGGATCAAAATTCCATATGGTTGCGTGCTGGCGGCCAGAATACAGATAGACACTGAACAAAAAATACCGTATTTGACCAAATACTAGCTAGTAACTAGTTCATGATTTAGAAAACTACCGTATTTAGCCAAGTACCAGTTAATGACTAGTTTATGATTTAATTGTCTGCCACAATTATGATTACCATGTGAGCTTTACTAGATTGACTAAAACTGAACGAAATCCACCTTATTAGGCAAGTATGTTTCGCTTCCTGAACCTGATGTATCTAATTTGCTAGCTGCTTACGGTCAGGTAACTGAATATTGAGGGAATCACTTTACCGACATTCCGCTGCTTTCTGTTTCCGTAAATTCCATGAAAACAAAGTAGAGAAAATATATTACTTGGTTGCACTCGCCCTTCCCATTGCATGATGTATCACGCGAAGTATATATTAGAATGCTGTTGAAAACTTAGGACCATTTTATTTTCTTGTCTGTTTGTTATATCAAGCAGTGGTGCGTTTATTACCTTTACGACGATCGAATGGTTGGGCTTACATGGCTAAGCATTCTCCTGATGTACGTTTGGCATCTGCAAATCATTGTGTTAGGTACTGGTGAAAGACATATGGGTGTTTGAAAGATCCCTTTTCCACCATGGAGCATACTGGCGCGTGTGTGCGCGAATCACGCTGTAATAATCTCCTGGCAAGCACATTCCATCCTGCATGAGTTGAGTGATGGCTTTTATTATGCACAGTAGTTTCAATAAATATTTTGCCCTGGCACCCTTTTTCCCTTCTCCTGTCTAACTGATGTATAACAAGATCTCTAGACAGACAGTAATGGTAGGTTATTTCTTGTTCCTTGGGGAATTGTCAGCTGAGGGGGTTTTCTTTACTGTTACCAGATTTCTTTCGATTGTGGTAACAAGCTTCTTGTAATTTTGTAGCTCAGTACGCTTGGTGTGCTGATGCGCTCTTTCACGCTAATTTTGTAAATCACGCCAAATTCCACAAAATTACCCTGTGGAAATTGGCGCTCGATTCTCCGAGGAGATGTTTCGTGGGAACCAGTTGAGCATTGTGCCATGGAATGCTTGCCATCCTTCTCCTATGGTGCATTCATTTGTGTCATGCGCTTGCACATGGTGCTGTTTCAGTTGCTGATATGCTTAAGCTTTCTCTGTTGCCCCCTACAATTTACGCATCTCTTGAACTAACAATTCACATCATTCCGTAGTTCTATTGAGGCCATTTGGGTCTCATGGTGTAAGTTGAGAACAAACCAGATCCGCGCTGGAACCTGGAAGTGTCTGCCTTGGGTGCCCGTAGGTGCCCTGTATTCCGTAGTATCCACGCTCTAGAATCCCTAATGAATGCTATGGTGGTGTTGATACCCGTTATCCCATTTGTCCTTGTGAAGAATAGAACAGGATGTCATTTTGTATGTCATCACTGGGATTTGAAAATGCTTGCGCGAGATTATGTACCCCTGTGAAATTCCTCTGTCGTGCACTAACCACCGGGAGGGCGACGACACTTGGCAAACAGCAAGCTGCTCTCTGGCTGATCCACCTCTAAATGCATGGTTAATAATACAGCCAACAATGGGCTATAATAAGTTGTCATGTCATCTAGAGCAAACCTAATAGCTGGCATACACAGCACTAAGTTTTAAACATGTTCTACTACTTTATTAATAGTTGGTCCACCTTACAATCTCACAAAGGGTCTTAAGGCTCGTGTTGCAGTTGGCTACTCTAAATCTACAACCCGCTTCTCTTCTCTCTCCTTTAACTGAGTAAAAATATAATATTTACTTCCTCCGTAAAAATATATAAGAGCGTGTTATATTTCTTTACGGAGGGAGTAAGTCCCTAAAGCCTACTTATGTCACATTATTGTACTACTTGCTCTAAGTAGCCAGCAGTTGTGGCCAGTTCCAGCTAGAGCTACCTTGATACAGTACTTGATTATTTTACTCCCATGTTTATCTTCCAACCGAAATAATAATTAACAATAACTTAATAAAGCCGTAAGTTGTCAACCTATGCATACGGTCATGGATGATGCTTGAGAAGCTGACTTTGGGTGGCGGCTGATCTGATGGGTTCGTTAGTTAAGCGAGGTCCCAATCAAAACATGGCATCACCGTATCTCTCGTCTCGTGCAGTGTCAACGGGGTGGCGGCAAGCAAACCGAATGTCGTTGCCGCGTCATTCCTGCGTGTCGCCGCGGTAACCAGCTGTCGACACCGCGGCGCGGGAGCACGCGATGACAGCAGTTTGCCTCGCGCTTGCTTTGATAATGCTAAACTAACTTAACTTGATTGGGACTACGGTTATGTGTGCCCCGCCTCGGGAGCACAACCACCCCGCCTCCCCCCCCCTCTCCCGACCCCGCCTCCTCTCTTCGCCCCTCCCCTTCCGTCCTCTCTTCCCCGCCGCCGCCGGAGGGTGCCCCCGGATCTGGCCGGGTGGTTTCGGCGGCGGCGGGACTTCTTTCCCCCCGCACGCGGCGCCCTTCCCGGGGCAGGGTTCGGCGACGGGTGCAGCTCGGCAGGCGGCGGTCCGGCGTCCTGGCAGCGGGGGCCGGCGGATGGCGTGGTGGTGGCGCTGCCACTTGGCGGCGGGGCGGCTTGGTGGCGCTGGGTGGCCGGCGGCGCGACCCCGGCTCAGATCTGGGCCCGGCGGGCCCCATCTGGGTCCTAGCGGGCTGGCCCCTGGCGTGGCTTCGATGTCTTCTGCGTGGTGCGGAGGAGGAGCAGCTCGGACCGGGGGCGGCGGTGCCGATGGCGTGCCTGCTGCAGCGCGAAGGCGGGAGTTTTACGGGCTACTGAGGGCCCGGCCGGGCCTGGTTTGCTCCTGCTATTGCGTCCGGTCGGCTACCGTCGTTGACGGTGGAGGTTGAGCCCTCCCGCGTGCCGACGGTGCTGCTGCCCCTAGTCCCGACCCCTCTTCTTCGCTGTGCAGGCCTCACTTCGCGGTGCCGTGGTGAGACGGCGTGGGAGGCCTCAAGACCGTGTTGGCGCAGGGTGGTGATCGGTTTGGTGGCGGGCTCCGGAGCGCCCGAGGTGAAGGTTGGGATCGGGAGAAATCCCTGTTGGCCTGACTGACACTGACGCGGTGGCGCCTGAGGGTGCCGCCGGACCTTCCTGGAGGGCGTCGGGGGCTACCCTTCCTTTCTCCTCGTCGCGTACCGGGGGAAACCCTTGGCAGCAGCGTCGTCATCGTCGCGTCCCTTCCTGGAGGTGTTGATTGGTACCGGCGCTTTGGAGTCTAGGAGCTTGGTGGGAGATCTCCGGTGGGCGCAGTGGTCGCGAGGCTTCTTCGTTTTTGTCGATCCGCCGTTGTCGGCATTTGTTCCTTTTGTTTTTTCTCTGTCGTTTCTTTTGGGCGTGACTGTGCTGCTTCCGTCCCAGCACCTATCGTTGGTTGTATCGGTTGGTTGCTTTGTAATACAAAGCGGGGGAAAACCCTTTTTCGATCAACTACGGTTATGTGTTGTTGTACTACTGTACTCCTATTTGACAAGACCAACTGTCAAAAAGAAAATGTTTATCGACGCAACCACCCCCCAGAATATGACGACGCGATAGTTAAAGACTAGCGGGAACGGATCGAACCGGGTTGTTGCCTGGATCGTCAGTGGGAGGTGAAACTTGAGCTACGTTTTCAAAATCGAGGCAGATGTTTTACATGTTCCATTATAGTTACGGGAAAAACTATTTTTTTGTCTGATCAATTTGCAAGTGTTTTACACGTTTCGTTAAAGACTAGCTCGTACCTTCGCAGTGATTCAAACATGTGTTTTGCAAAAATAAAACAGTAACGGAAAACGCTCAAATATCCGACGTCAGATTTTTAGGCATGGAAAATCAAACGTTTTTTTTTTGTGGCAAACGATGTTGTCACAAGGATGTCAATTTCCTCGCGGCTTGCAAAAGGAAATTGCCGTCCTCACGGCAACATAACTTGCCATCTCGGGTGTTTGATCTGCCATGCTAAAAACATGCGACTTTCGATCTGTACCAAAATCCTAAAATAAAAGGCGATGCAAACATGCTTTGTAGATTGGCCTCTCACTTCTCTCCAAAAAAAAAAAAAAGGAAAAGAAAATTGCCGTCTGGCTATTTGACTTGAAACCCCGTGGCTGCTGGCAGACGAGACGATGTGCGTACCCCTCGTCACCGAGACGTCTGTGCTGCGTCTACGTGGTGGCGCGCAGTCTGCTACGCTAGACGGACGTTTTGTATCTACGTGGAGTACAAAATAAATGAAAGAAGAAGTCGCACAGTCTGCTATGTCATTCCTTTCTTACATGTATGTATGTATATGCATGCTAGACTTTTTCTACAGAAGAGCGACGACTCGTGAGTTGTGTCATTGTGTGACAGCGACGCGCGCTTTGCTCCCGGCGGAAATACGGTACTGGCCGAGCCGTGTTGCTCTACGCGAGAACGTATCCGCAGACGACTACAGTACAGTAGCAGCTGGAATGGTGGATGGATCCATGGAAGATCGGGCGGTGCGTCACTTTGGCGGATAAACAAAACCGCACGAGAACCTGGCGTTGATAGGAAACCCGATGCGTGCGTCGTCTGATCTCTGATGGTAGTAGCAAACAGAAACGCAGCCCTCCCTGAAAGGAACCGCTCTGCGTCTGCACTCTGCAGCCAGGTGTCTCCCATCTGAACTAATCATCCGAAGACAACAAAATCACGTAGCTGTATGCAGGATTGTGAAAGAAGAGAAACAATTAGAGGGAGACCAACACCTGGCTAGCAATGCAAGTGAACCCAACCGATCGATCTAATTCTAAAAGTGTTGTGCTACTGGTATTTTTGTCCAGACAGGTGACAGGAGGCGAGCGTGAGGCACTCGACAGACAGAGGGACAGGATGCCGACCGGTGCGACCTGTATCCATGCCTTTTGCGGTGCCTGCGGGGGGCACAGACAGCAAGCCAACAAGAGACCCAAATCCAAATGCCCTGCGCAGCGCTGCGCCACCCTCCCATAGACGACCCGTGCCAACTTGCCCTTGCGCCCCACGCCCCCAAAACGCCTGGCCAAGAAAAATAATTTAGGGCACAAGGAAGGCAGGGCAGGCAAAAAGGCTCAAGTACATTTGTTTTTCCTCAAAGTTAATGTGTGCTCCATGTTTTTGGGATTATAATGGCTAACTTTTGTTCACGCTAATCTAATCGTCCCCCTTGCACGACGTCCCTTTTCATTTGTTGCTAACCCATGTTTCGACCGTGTCCCATCCATCCATCCATCCATCCAGGTCCACACTTGCGACCGCCAAACGAATCGTGGGAACACAAACCAGATACTGCCCAAAAAGATGCGGTGCAAAAGCTACTCACCTTTGACGAATTACCAGCATTGACGGCTCACGGCTGCTTCGACAAATTAACCAACCGTCCGTGTTGTTGACTTACTGCCATAGGCAATCATGCCATGGTTTACTTGCCAAATCTCCGAACGGTTCTCACCTACACCTACTCTTGCAAGTTTATGAGCGGCTACATTCCCTGATCGGCGAACCCACGACACCTTGGCCTCATCCATAGTACTGAGCATCGTCTTGATCTCCTGCACCCATGGACCAACAGCAGAAAGATTCTTCTCTGGATTGTTGAGCATCTGCACCACAGCTAGGCTGTCCAGCTCAACATGCGCCCGTTGTACATGTAGATCAATCGCCATGCGGACTGCTCTTCTACATGCTAATACTTCCACCATCTCAGGATCAGCAATATTTGGGAAAAAGTGGCACAACCCGGCTCTGAACGCCGCGTCGTGATCCCGAAGGACCGCACCACCTCCTCCTTTCTCCCCATGCCTGGAGACCGCGCCGTCGGAGTTGATCTTTACCCATCCAACTTCATGAGGTTCCCACCGCTGGATGATCTTTGGCTCCGGTTGTGGCGCCCTCGTCTCATGAGATGTTCTCCAATCCGTAATCTGCACCTGTACTGTAGCTATTATTTCATGTGGCTGTGCTATTTTCCTCCCATCTCTAGCCTCATTTCTTGCTAGCCAGAGACTATATGCTGTTAGTTAAAGGGTAGTATCTTTTATACTGGAATGTTTTTCCCTTCGTTCTTCTCCGTGCTTTCGGTATCAATGGTGATGAGCGTGGAAACTTTGTGACTTTTTACTTCATTTTATTTGTTATCTGTGTATCTAAATCGACGGTATCACTTCAAGAAATTAACCGTACAAGTTATTGACTTATTGACATCGCCAGTCATACAGTCGCTTACTCATTAGTAAAAGGTCTCTTTTGCAGAATGTTTTCCCCTTCGTTCTTATCCGTGTTTTCGCTATCGGTGATGATGAGCGTGGAAACGTTGTGGTTTTTTCCATTTCTTCGCAATTGTGTTTTCCAAAATGGACGGCGATGAGCAAAAACTTTTCTGGTTTTTTCTTATAATTTTTTGTAATCGGCGATGATGAGTGTGGAAACTTTTGGCGTGTTCAAATGTTCAAGTGTTTATACTACCGCAAAAGATGAATTAGAGGGTAGATTGCATAGCCCACAATTTCCTACATGATGCTTACTACTACCACAAAAGATGCAGTGGAAAAGCTACTCACCTTTGACGACCTATCACTACCAGCATCATTACCACACGAAATTAGCCGTCCAAGCTGCTGACTTGTCGCCACTGTCAATCATACTTAGAATGTTGTTTCATCCGGTCCTAATCATGTTTCCAGAACCGGCGGCGATGAGTGTGGAAACTAATGCGGTTTTCCCTTGCTCCTTGACCTTGACATGATGGAGTTTTTTCACGGCTTCCGTCGTCAATTTCACATGACACCACCAGCAAAAACTACCGGAGTGAGTGCTGGATGAGGCGGGCATTGGCCGCTGTTAATCCACACCCGTTTAACTTTAACCTCCATCACACCATACGCACACGCACACCTGGATTTGCAGATAAACAAAGCACGTCTTAATAACTTAATCAAGTCAGCACCCGGCAGCCAATGGTGCAATCGCCCGAAATTCTTCTCCTGCCGCCGCCCACCACCAGCCCGCGTATATAAGCCTCGGGACCGGCGCCGCACATTCGCCGTCGTCGTCGTCCTGGCGCTCGCCGATCGAGGCCAGCAGGTAGATATCCGCTACGTACGCGGGCTCGCTAGTCAGGGAGCAGCTAGCAGCTAGCCGCCGCCATGTGGCCGTCGTCCTGGTGGTGGCCGTGGGGGTGGGGCGCCGCCGTGCTGGTGGCCGCGGCGTGCCTGTGCGCGCACGCGGCGGCGGAGGCGCTGTGGCTGCGGCCCCGGCGTCTGGAGCGGCACTTCGCCGAGCAGGGCGTGCGCGGCCCCGGGTACCGCTTCTTCGTGGGCAGCTCCATCGAGCTGGTGAGGCTGATGCTGGACGCGTCGTCCCGCCCCATGGCGCCGCCGGACTCCCACGACATCCTCCCCCGGGTCCTCGCCTTCTACCACCATTGGAGGAAGCTCTACGGTAAGCACGTCCATACCAATCCATCAACACCACTACTACACCAACTATAGCCGGCGACAATCTCTCTTCTTCCTCCTCCGATTTTGCTTTGGATGAATTTCTGTTGTGTTCTTCATGCATCGATCGAATTTGCTTCGCTTTGTTGCCGTGATTAATTCATATTTTTAAGGAAAAGCGCGTGCATTTGCACATATAGGAAGAAATAAACAAAGATTAGACGACGAGACAGTGTGACGCGTGAAGCCGGCCGGAGGAAAGGAGGGGACATGCTTCCATGCTTTTGCAAGTAGGAACAAGAACTGAGGTTTTTTAAAAACTATGCCTCCCTCGTTTGGTTAGGTGACCCCCTCCATTTTACCCTTTTGACGTAGTAGTATGTACGTACTACATATATACTAAATATATAATAAATATATACAACTAGTTGCTTCATTCGCTTTTGTAAATCTTAATAAATTATAAAAATTACTAACAAGCAGCTAGCATCGCCAGCAAAATCGGCATATGCAATAAGCTCCATCGCAAGTCAAACCTGGTGAGATGTTCGCCATGATCGGCCGATCGTTCCACCAGGCTGTCGACGCGCGATAATGCGACTAGATTAAGTAAGCGGCGAACAACCTTGCGGCGAGAAGAATCGTAGATCCATGGCCACATGCGCGCTTGCAGCTTGCTTAATCTGTGCTTAAGTCGTCGTCGTTCGGTTGATGCTGGCTATGAGCATGAGCAGCACATTGCCAGCCAGAGCATGCATTTCGGTTCAGGATCCAAGTTTGATTCTGGTAGTTTGCTCTGATTAGTTTATCCCCTGTTTAAATCTTGCGGCGCGGCACGGCTACCGACGATAATTTCCCTCTCGTTTCAACGGCTGTGACGATTAACTAGTGTGGTTAGTTTGGGTGTGGAATCTTATTGCTGGTCGATCGTGTGCAGATCACGAGCATGGCATGAATATGTAAATCTGTACATTCTCCCCTGCGTTGATCTCAACCGTCCAAATTCAGATCGAACGGTTGAACGTGTGAACATAATTCTGACGACTGACCCGCGCTAGTAGTTCAGAGTTCAGACAACAATTTGTTTTTTGTCAGCCAACATGTTTGTCTGAATTTGTGTGTGTTGTTTGGCAGGCCCGAAGCATCTGATCTGGTTCGGGACCAAGGCGAGGCTGACGATCAGCTCGCCGGAGCTGGTCCGGGAGGTGCTGCTGACGCAGGCGGAGCACTTCGACCGGTACGAGGCGCACCCGCTCATCTGCCAGTTCGAGGGCTACGGCCTCGGCAACCTCCGGGGCGACCAGTGGGCGCGCCACCGCCGCGTCCTCTCCCCGGCCTTCCACACCGAGAACCTCAAGCCGCTCGTGCCCTTCATCGCTGACACCATGCGCCGGATGCTCGACGAGCTCGCGGCAAAGGTCGACGACACTGGCGGCGAGGCGGAGGTGGACGTGGCCGAGTGGTTCCAGCGCGTGCCGCAGGAGGTGATCACGTTCGCCACGTTCGGGCGTCGGAACTACGACGACGGGAAGGTCGTCTTCGAGCTCCAGGACGAGCTCGCCGGCCTCGCCGCCGACGCGCACAGCAAGGTGTACATCCCCGGGTACCGGTTCCTGCCGCTGAGGAGGAACCTGCGCGTGTGGCACCTGGTCAGGGAGATCAGGAAGGGCCTGGCAGCCTTCATCGCCAACCTGCCCAAGGCCGGTAATAACGACGACCAGCGGCCGGAGGGCGGCGGCATGAGGGACCTTATGAGCTTCATGACGCCGGCCATGACGACGGACGAGATCATCGAGGAGAGCAAGAACTTCTTCTTCGCCGGGAAGGAGACGCTCGCCAGCCTCCTCACCTGGGCCACCGTCGCCCTCGCCATGCACCCGGAGTGGCAGGACCGCGCCCGCCAGGAGGTCCTCGCCGTCGTCGGCCGGGACGACCTCCCCACAAAGGACCACCTCCCCAAGCTCAAAACCGTACGTACCGTACTCTGTCTCTGGCATCCATGCACGAGAGCAAACTTTCATGTTTCTAAGCTAGTCAATGGCGATGCGCTATATATGCATGCAGGTGGGGATGATCGTGAACGAGACGCTGAGGCTGTACCCGCCGGCGGTGGCGATGATCCGGACGGCGAACCGGGACGTGGAGCTCGGCGGGTGCGTGGTGCCGGCGGGCACGGAGCTCCTCATCCCGATCCTGGCGGTGCACCACGACGAGGAGCACTGGGGCGCCGACGCGACAGAGTTCAACCCGGCGCGGTTCGGCGACGACAGGCCGCTCCGGCGGCACCAGATGGCGTTCATGCCGTTCGGCGGCGGCGAGCGGGTGTGCATCGGGCAGAACCTGGCACTGATCGAGGCCAAGGTGGCGCTGGCCGTCGTGCTGCAGCGGTTCGCCTTCCGCCTGTCGCCGGCGTACGTGCACGCGCCCAGGGTGCTCATGATACTCAACCCGCAGTACGGCGCGCCGGTCATCTTCCGGCCGCTGTGAACACGCCGGACCAACGCCGGCCATCCATCCCCAATGTCGATGTTAGTCGGATTCAATTAATTCCTTCCTGTATATTACCATCTCCTCTTGTCAAGTGAAATGAAAATGTATAAAAGTTATAGTACCATACGTACGCAACAAGTGCCAGATTACAAAGAAGAGAAGAATATGTAGCCGTTCATTGTCAGTTTGCCACATTTACTTATTTCGCTTATTAATCTTCCTGAATCTCATACCAGCGATGTAAACCTGTAAGTATTCGCAAACATGAAAACAACAAAAATATACAAAATTGGTAGGTTTCATGTTGTCCCCAAATTAATCGTACCAGGTGCGGCGCACTCTCACATCTCCAGAATGACAACAAATTACAGTATATATATCGAATCTGGTTCGGCAGATTTGTTTGAACCATATATGCATGCAGCAATGCTTCATGTTCTTGTGAAATGACAAACTGTTTCTGTAAATATGATAAAACACTAAACAATTCTATACAGGTATCACATTACACAGGAGGTTTTTAAATAACGACGGAGGAAATGGATTGCCTTTCTTGACCACTGTTTTTTTTTCAAAGGGTAATTTTGAATTTCTTGAGGGTCTATACTGACAAGCGCACGAGCTTCTCGATTTCCTTGATAATTAAGTCTCGCTCCTCGTCAAGTTGTTCATCTTCACCTAGTAAGAGGAATGCACTACAAGTGTCACACTCTGCATACATCTCTCACAATCTAAAAAGGAATCCTCCTGAACACTAAAGTCACAGCTTTTATGTTTGGTTGCTCCATTATCACTCGCATCAATTGCTTAGTCAGAGCACAAAAATCTGATAATCCAGTAGGGTTAAGCTGGAAGTAGAGAATTACCTTTGCTTGCAGGAAGAGCATGGAGTAACTTCAATAATTCTTTGTGGTTGTCTACCAAAACTTGAATAATATCACGAGGCTTGTTTGGATTGGCAACAAATACCTAATTCCATGCAGCAAAAATGAACCGCCGATAAGGTAAATAGATGCTCATAAAGTCATATTTGACCAACCATAACTACTTGCAAAATTATCAAAATCAAAAAAGTACAAAGGTTGGAAAGAGATAAAGGAATACCTTAAAAATGTGAAAGGAACATATCCTGATATTTTTGCTTGAATCCTACAAGTGATTCAGTATAGTGGAGGTATTAAGAAGGGATAGGCATAACCAAAAAAATGCTGGTTAGCCGTGAAGCTCGAAGGAAACCTATAACTACTTCCCAGCTTTCATCTAGCATATTGACTGTGTCTATTCAAATATTTCTATATTAGAAAAATAACATGATTGCTTCAATTGCCACTTTCAAGATAACAAGACTGACACTCGAACAGTACACAATTTGTTGCAGGAAACATAATTGTCAGTTATATTATATCACCTTTCTATCAGCTAGACTGTAAATAATTATGCCATGTATCATAGTTACAAACAGAAAAGCATTCAGCTCTGGGCCAGTAGTAGCCACAATTTCGAATATCATGGTGGCTGGCGAGCCAGTAATACAAAAGCAGTGTTTCTCATTTCTCATACTAGTACCACCATCCTCCATTGTTAAGATGAGCAGAACATAGGAAGTGAGAACGATAATAAGTGCACGGATGATTACTGAATGTAGAAGCAGGAAATATATAACTGACAATTTAATACCTTTAGTAGACCCATCATAATGTTCAAGTAACGAACTTCCAAAATGTACCGCTTCATTATCTGAGCATTTGGGGCCTCCAACAGAAACTCTGAAAGAAACTGACATACAGTAACACACTTTTATGTTTCCTTTCTCAGCATGCAACAACAAATGTTAACGGCGTAACCAAAAATAGGCTAACCTTCACTGATTGTCTTCTTGTCACATAATTATCTGAAGTTAAAAGCCTTTTGTAGAGTTCAAAGAACTGCACATATTTACATAATCAACATGACACGAAATGTGGATCAGTCAATTCAAAACATATTTATTTTGTTAACATGAACGTGGTGGAATTCACTCATTTCGCAAAAAATATACTTTTCTCTCATCTACCTGTTCATAATGGGAAATGAGAAACTCGGAGACTGCATCTTCATGTTTAGTGAGCAAATCCTGCAAAAATCATGTCAATCACACATAGAAACAGTGAAGAACCAAGCATAAAGCCCAATCACAGTCTAACATAAATACCAAATTAACAAATTTGGATTTACCTTGAAGGTATTCAGAGCATCAGAAGCAATATCAAAGTTTGGCAATTCAACATACTGGAAAAACAACTCGAAGCTATTTGACTCCAATATATATCTGAAAGAGCACTACAAAATCAAAATGCATGTAAAATTAATCAACTATGTAATTAGTTAAATCATTTCTTTATACGTTGCTTCAGGCAACCATCTCATAGCTCAGGAACAAAGCCAACTGCTGATACATACATTTAGAAGGTAAACTGAAGGAAAAACTGTTTCAAATTCAACAGCATCACAATGCTTGTCAAACCAGGATTAGTTTAGTGGGGACTGGGGAGTCAACTTGGGAAGAAGAACTAACTTCTGCGGGGGAAAAAAAAACCCTCCCATGGGTGACTGCAACTGTATGTGAAATCAATGAATTATTTTACTGTATCTGGCACTATGTATGATTACAGAGTTTCTATGGAGAAAAAATCGAAATATATTGAATACATATTTTCTTCGAGGCACACATGTCGGACACCATATGTTAAAGCAAGTCGTTATTAGCCCATAATAACCACTAAGACATAGAAAATATAGTTTAATGGAGACTTTGAAGCCTTACTTTGCAAGTGAAGGATATTTTATGCATTCTCGCAACATGTTTCCACAGTTCAATGCGACTTCCAAGTTCTTGTAGCTAGCACAACATAGTTAATCAATCAAGCACAAAAATATTACAATTGCATATATTGTATACATGAAACATAAACAAATACCAAAAAAATGAAGTATAGGTGGGGAAATATATTGAAAATGCTCCAACTCAACAACCGAAGTAACCAATGGCTAGTGACTAGCAAAAGTTCATGGCCAAACATAACAATCATACAAATTCATGAAGATAATGATAGCGAAAACATTTTTTTTTACGCGGAAACAGAAATGGAATGGCGTTTTCCAGCGGAATAGTCGTGGAAACAATTCTGTTTCCGTAAATACGGAACTTTCCATCTTTGCCATGGCTGCTACGTGGCCTAGTCCAGCACGAAATGAAGCCCATGTTGTGGCCCAACAACTAGAATGCTAATACCTAGCAGACGCCACCACCGCTGCGGTGCCACGCACCCATCCCCAGCCGGCCAGCCCACACACCACCACCGCAATGCCACCCACCCATCCTCGCTGCAGTGCCCAGGCACCTCTACGTCGGTGCAGCTGGTTTAGGAGTTAGGCCATGGGCTTACGAGATTGTCGAAAGACATTGTAGTCATATCAATTGAACAGGTTTGTTTGTTTACTTGTGTTTTTCTCTATGGTTCAAGAGGTCGCTTAGTTTCAGTGGGCATCCGCTTTCGTAACCGTGTCTGCACAATATTCACTCTGCATTTATTTCCGGCAGTATCAGTTTGGTATTTGTTTCCGGGGTTTATGTATTCATTTTAGCTTCACAGAAAAAATGTGGCAGCACTCAGTTCTGTCCGTTTCCGCTCCGTTTTCATCCCTAGTTATAGGCAGCAGATAGATAGCTTCCGCATGGTAGCATGATCGGATTACTACTAATAAACCAATCAACATGTACAAACTACAAAGTGTGTCGATAACTCGACAATAGGCCTTACCATACAACAAGGAAATCTAGAAGATCAACATGATTTTCGATATACTGCACGCAGCAGTGACTTTCATCAACCTTCTGCCTCAACAAAATGCACCAGCAGTAGGCAAGATCCTTTCTACCCTGTATTGTGAAAGTAATAAGTCTAAGACGCTTAGCAAAAAATGACATCACATTCAATTGATGAATACAATACCTCCCAACCCAGCGAAGGTAGGTTCTGAACAAAAAGAGAAAGGACACCCTCCTTGCAAATTTCAAGGGCTATCTGTAAGACATGATCCTGGTTTGGTTCAATTTCTCCATCACCAGAAAGTGTCTGTCTCAATGTAAATATGTTTTTCTCAACATCTTCGAGGGCCTGATAAAGGAAGGCGACAAGGCGTAGTATATGAGCAACCAGTGGTCTGTATCCATGGTCTAATGTGTGTTAAATAATTGTACAAATAGACACACGACAGTCACGAAACAACAAAAACAATAAATAGTAACAAAAAAACATTCCCATGATTATGTGCAGGCTCCAAATGTGCCTCACATTTGCAGCCCACCTGTATACAGACACTGTTATAAAGCATTAACAGGAAATGCATGTTTGGAGGTACAAGTAGTGTGACTTGTGTAATTCTTACACTTACAAACCAGATGCTAATTTGTAAACAAAGCCAATTCCAGCATAACCCTTACCAGACTCGAGGATAAGCTAGTTTTTGAATTAGATTCACCCTGACATGGATGCCTCTGTGAGCACCAGCATTGGGGCCAAAGGAGCACTCGACTGCTAAACACATTTTCTCCAGATGCCATTACTGTCCAGAAGTCAGTGACTTCTGAAGCTTTGGCCGACACATTAATCCTTGCATCCACAAGATGGCAGAGCCACACAGATGACAGATCACTGGCAATTACGGTTCCTATCAAGTCACTTGCTTGCACGACGGATTACGCTGCGAACCTCCAACCATACGAAGGCACAACTTTCACTGCCAGTAAACATTCGTCAACTATAAAGGACTGAAGCACTGGCGTTAAGATCTAGAGAGAACACTCCTCGGTGCAGAAGGCAATCCCCCAGCGCAAACGCCCGATCGCGTGAGCAGTCACTAGGATCCCAACTCCCCTCCTCAATTGGGATGAGCAGACGCTAGCTCCGAGCCGGGATGCGCAGATCGGCCGGGAAGTGCGCGGAAATGGTCAGAGAGGGTAAAGACGCGAGAGAGGGGAGCAGCACCTTGGCGCCGGTCTTGGTGTCGAGCGCGAGGAGGGAGTCCTTGATGGAACGCACGAGGTCCTGCTGCGACGAACGGGGCCGCGACGCCGCGCGGAAGAAGAAGGACATCTCGCCGGCGGCGGAGGGGACTGAACCGGCGGCGTGGGGAGCGGTTGGGGGCAAAGCCGAGCCGAGACGAGGAGTTGAGGACGACGACCGAGCAGTGCGAAGCGAGCTCCAGCTTTCTTTGTTTCCGTTTTCACAGGCCGATGGCGTACAGTTTGGGGATTTTCAGGGGTCAGTTTTTTTTTAGTGGATTTTCGGGGGATCAGTTGTTAGTATTTTTTTTTGAGGGGAATCAGTTGTTAGTATTTTTTTTAGGGGAATCAGTTGTTAGTTTTTTTTAGGGCAATCAGTTGTTAGTAAATATCAAACCTGGCCACATGGGCCGGCCCGGCATGGCCGGGCTGTAAAAGGGCCTGGCACGGCAGGGCCCTGCAAAGGCCCAACCACAGGGATCGGCACAACACGCTAGTTATAAAGGCCGGCCTATAGCTTTTCGGCCTGCAGCGCCGTTTATTTTTTAAAATTTAGAGAAGTCTAAAAAAGTAAGAAAAAATACAGAAACATCTACAATTATGAAAATAATATAAAAAATCTAAAAATTAGAGAAAAAAAACTAGTTCTGCGTCAGGCCATGTTGTGCAGATTCGTAATTAAAAGGGTCGCGTCGTGCCCGGCCTTAGGGCATGGCTTTTGGGATCGGCTTACGTCGGCCCGGTTCTTTTAGTCGCATGTCGTGCCGGGCTGAAATTATGTGCCTGTGGGCTGGCCCGCATGACACGGTTCACATGACTAGGTTTGGTCAATATGTGTACACACACTCATGTTCGTCGGTGGTATGACGATGCTCCGTTGCACATGATGTCGATGATACTCAACATGCAGAATTTCAAAGGGTACAGGAAGACATATCGGCGGCGTTCTCGGCGTTCTGCTCAAGGTTCTGCACCTTGAGCTCGGATTCCTCCAACCTATACTTCAGGATCTCCATCTGTCTGGGGAGGCGCTAGTTGTCTGCACAAAACAAGCACAAAAATATTTTAAGGCAGTTTGCAAAAACCCGAGGAGATTCGATGATGGTGTAATACACCGGGGGTGGCCTCTCCAAGAGGAGTCTGGCAGCAGGCCTGCCACAGGGCCCAAAAGGCTCACCAAGGAGCTAGCGACAGGAATGAGCCTGGATGATCGGATAAACATCTAAAAATCATCTTGGCCCCTAAGTCTATGTGATGGTGGACGAACCAGATCTACCTCCTGTAAAACCCTAGCCCCATCATCTATATAAGGTGGGGGCTACGGGGCTCTCAATCCCATCTACTTCTGTAGATCTAGACTCTTGGTAGCCATCATCCCATCTCTCATAATCTCTCGCATGAGGTACACCCACCATGAACACAAACACAAAGCAGGGCGTAGGGTATTACTCCTCCCCGGAGGCCCGAACCTGGGTAAACTCTCTGTGCGACCTCCGATCTCGTATATCTGAGAATAACCAATCATCACAGAGAATAATTTCATGAAACCATATGGATAATATGTAAGTGCATCAAGTGCCCCCTTAATGGTTTTGGAGTATTGAAGACAAATAGGTTAAGGGACTAATGTGTTTGTGAGTGTACACAAGTGAAATAGTCCTTGAAGACTTGGTTTAACATATGGATGTCGACCCCTAAAAATGTATTTCTTCAAGTGTAGAATTAGGTGCGGCCTGTGAAGAAATTGATGTGAAGACTTGAAAACTTGAAGACTTTGTTTTCATAGTTTCTTTTTCTTCTTATTTGAGTCATATGAAAAACCGTACTGTTAAAGGGGGTCTAAGTGAAACATTTACCATACTTCCAAAGCGATACTCAAACCTATACACACTACAGCCGCTTCGAGTGAAGCCTTTGGAAATCTCTAGAACAGCTGACGAATTTGCTAGCGGCAGTGACACAGTTCATCTGGTTGCTGACGAATTTGGTCAGGCTGAGGAGGATTTCGCCAGTGCGATCTGCCTATCGTGAGGAAATTGAGTGGCCCGACGAAATTGAGAGTTCCAAATTTCTGACCGTTGCTGCGCCGCGTGCCAGCTGTCGAGTGGATCCTTATCCTGACAACGGTCATGTCTGAGAAGGGCATTTATGACAATTCATGTCGGGTTGCCCCCTGGCTATAAATAGCCGCCCCGCCACAACCACTAGTTGGTTGACTGCTCTAGAGAGAGATTGACACTTGTCATTTGAGAGCAACCCTTCCTCTGACGACTTTGTGAAAACCCAAGTGAGGAAAAACCCAACCAGAGCCAAAGTGATTGAGCATCACTGAAGAAGTTGATCTGTGTGATCCGGCGCTTGTTACCTTTGAAGACTGTCATTCTTTCAGACGGTTAGGCGTCATGTTCTGAGCACCCAAGAGTAATTATGGCGTGCCGGTGAACAAGTCTGTGAAGGTTTTGGAAGTCTACCTTGAAGGGTTACCACGAGTGATTGGGCGAGGTCTAAGTGATCTTAGCTCAAGAGGAATACGGTGAGGACTAAGTGTTCTTCGAGGTAAGACTCAGCCGCCTCAACCAGACGTACAGTTGATACAGCAACTGGAACTAGTCTACCAAATCACTGTGTCTTCACCGAGCCTAACTGGTTTCAAATTCCTCACCCTTTACCTTTACGCATTTCCACTGCTAAAGAACTTGTGTATTACCTTTCTGAAGAATTTGAACTGAAGACTTTCATCATGCTGTTTTTTATTTCTTCAGTTCATCTTCCTCATGCATGTCTGCCTGTATGATCACATGTTCTTCACTTGTATGTATTTCATATGCATGCTACATGTATCTGTGTCGATCTAGTTTCGCCTCTGTTTCTATTTCGTCACTCTGATTTTCGTCAAAATCTTCGAAGTTTGATGAATTTCTAAAAATCTCCCATTCACCCCCCTTTGGGAGTAAACCTGCGCTTTCAATTGGTATTAGAGCAAGGTACTCCCTTGTTCTGTGTGATTTTTGTTTAACCACCTGGAGTCCGAGTTATGTCGACCGCAGGTATGATCAAGGTATCCGCTGCGTGCCCCATCTTCGATGGCACAGACTATCCCTACTGGAAGAACAAGATGCGCATGCCTCTTGAGGCAATTGACAACGATCTCTGGTTCGTCGTCGAGAATGGAGTGCCTACCGTGGCTCCAAGCATCAACGCCACTGACATGAAGAGATTGAAGCAACTCGACTCTCAAGCGAAGAATATCATATGTGGGCATCTGAACAAAGGACAGTATGGTAGAGTGAGTGCTTTGGAAACTTCGAAGCTTATCTGGGATAGGCTTTCCAAGGTCAATGAGGGGGTCTCCAACTCTCCACTCAACGTGACTCCCGAGTTGACGTTCTTCGCAATCTCTTCAATCGCTTCAAGAGGCTCGACAATGAGAATGTGCAGCAAACCTTTGACCGCCTTACTAATATCTCCAATGAGCTTCAGGCTCTTGGTGCTGCTGACATCACCGATCATGAGGTGGTGAAGAAATTGCTGAGGTCACTGGACAATTCCTTCGACACCTTGGCGCTGATGATACAAGAGCGCCCTGACTATAAGTCACTTGACCCGGCTGATATTCTTGAAAGGCTCAATACTCATGAATTTCAGCAAGCAGAGAAGAGAGATATGTATGGTCCCAGCTATGGACATCCTCGCGCTCTGAAGGCAAAAGCAAAAGCCAAGGCAATTTCTTCATCTGAAGAAGAAGAGGAATATGAGAGCAGTTCTGATGGTGCTGAGGAAATTGGTAGAGAACTGGCGATGCTAGTGAAGAAGTTCCAGAAGTTTTCCAAGAAAAATCGCTTTGGAAAGTCTTCAAAGTATGACTCGAAGAACACTGGAGAAGCGTCTGCTCGAGACTACAACAAGAGAACTTGTCACAAATGCAAGAAGCCAGGCCACTACATCACCGACTGCCCTCTCTGGATAAAGAAGAAGAAGAAGAGCAGGGACGATGACTCTGATGGCAAAAAGAAGAAATCCTCAAAGTCTTCATCAAAGTCTTCATCTCGCAAGAAAGGCAGTTCCAGCAGAGCTCATGCATTCATTGGGAAGGAAATGGATTCCGAGGAAGAATATGATCATGAG
The DNA here is from genome assembly GCA_039707655.1 of Elymus sibiricus. Lineage (NCBI taxonomy): Eukaryota > Viridiplantae > Streptophyta > Magnoliopsida > Poales > Poaceae > Elymus > Elymus sibiricus. The sequence continues at coordinate 125,674,822 of CM077666.1, read as the reverse complement.
GAAGCTGAGGAATCTGAGGAGGAGTCAGACTCTGGTGTGGCGAGCCTAGCTCTCGCTACTGAGTATGTCAGCAAGTCCATCTTCAATCCTGAAGACAATGGTATCTCCACCAACAATGAGGAAAATGCTGACGACTACACTCCCACCTATTGCTTCATGGCAAGAGGTGCAAAGGTAACCTCACGAGAAGCTTTCTTTGAAACTTCCAGTGATGATGACTCTAAGTGTGAATCAAAACCAAGCTATAAGAAACTTGCTAAAATTGCAACTGAGCAACAACATGCTATGGAAAAGATTCAAAAACTGCTAGACAAAAGCGATGACCTGTTGGACGAGGAAATGGATCATAGTCAAGCCTTGTCTGAAGATCTCAGATGTCTCAAGTCACAGTATGACGAACTTGAAAGTTGTCATGTGGCCCTCTCAGCCGAACACGAGAAGCTGTCCTATGAATTTCTTCAAAGGAATCAAGATCTCGAGAAGCTGAGAGCGTCTCATGATGATCTTCAAAAAGAGAATGATTCACTCCTCGCTCAACAGATCAGTACAGCTCAGCAAGAATTTGTTGCACCATGCTTAAAATGCCTTGAACGTGAAAATGCAAATTCTTCAGCTGAATGTTCAAATGCTTCAGTACTTTCAATTACTTCAACTGCTTTTGTGGCCACTAACCCCTCATCTGAGGATGCCACCAGTGATACTGACGAAAATGCAGGGTTAAAGGAATTGTATGTTACAGGCATGTACAAAAGCCTCAAAGGGCATCAAACCCTTTGTGATGTGCTCAAAAAGGAGATTCTGAACAGGAACCCTAAGAAAGAGGGTATTGCTTTTGAGAGAAAGCTTAATGCTGATGGTTCTTATTGGAAGCCTGAGCAGTATCCCAAAACCACATGGGTTGCTGCAAAGGGACCACCAATATACCCATCTACTTTATCTGGCTATACTTGTGATACTTCATATTCTTTAGATGAGTCATTTGACTCCAACTACAAACTGTTCAAAAATTAGAATGGTGAAGTATTTGTCAGATTTGTTGGTACTAACTGCAGGAACGGTCCACCTGTGAAGAAAATCTGGGTTCCCAAAAGCCTTCTAGAAAATCTTCAAGTGAATGTCATCATGACACCACCGATGAAGAAGAAACTTCCCAGGCCAAATTCTTCACAGGGATCAAAGTCGTCAAATGGACGTAGACCTACCTATGGTCGTGCTAATGCCTCTGTTTCGGAGGGAAACAAACAACGATCTGATGAATATGAGCATTATTCTTCAAACCACTATGTCCACAAAACTTCGAAGAATTTCTCTGCTTACTCATTCAATTACTATAACCCTCCTGTGAAGAGAAATGCATATTCTTCAATGCCTAAGTTCTCCATTAATGCACTTCGATACATTGCTTCTCAGCCACCCATTCAGATGTGGGTGGTTAAGAAGAAGAACTAATCTCTTCTGCAGGGTCAGGTCTTCAGACAACTAAATGTCTGATGAATTTGCTGAAGACCTGACAAAATGCCTGTTGGGATGCATGCTAATCATGATGAAATGAATCATTCATTTTCACACATCCCTTATGCTGCTAGTTACTATTCATTGATGAAATTGTCCGATGAAATTGATCATCATATTCTTCATTTGAAGTATATGAATTTGTAAGACAGACTAATGCTTCTACAGGATGACACACCCACAGCCACTGAATGGGTCCTGGATAGTGGCTGCATAATCATATGACTGGTGATAGGAATTTATTCACTGATGCTCCCCTTACTCCATCTCATCTGAAGCATATCACATACGCCGACAAAGGAAAAAAGCAAGGTATTGCGTCTAGGTAAGGTTGCTATCTCGAAGGATCGACACATGGAAAAGGTGATGCTTGTCGAGTCCCTTGGATACAACCTCATGTCCATCTCAATGCTTTGTGATCTTGATATGATTGTCATCTTTGGCAAATATAGATGTATTGTGCTGATGGAATCTGACAAATCCAAAGTCTTCGAAGGCTTTAGAAAAGGCGATTTGTACATTGTAGATTTCTCACTAGGTCCTCAGCCTGCCATGTGTCTGCTGGCAAAAGCTTCAGAGTGCTGGCTATGGCATCGACGCCTTGGACACGCTGGCATGAGGAATCTGAGCACACTCGTCAAGAAGAAGCACATCATTGGCGTCAAATTCGTCAAAGATCATCTGTGTGGTGCTTGTGAGTCTGGAAAGATGACCAGATCCAAGCATGCGGCTAAGACAACCACTACACGTCCCTTTGAATTACTTCATATGGATTTGTTTGGTCCTACCCATTATGCCACACTAACCAATGCAACATCTCTCTACGGATTCGTCATAGTTGACGACTACTCTCGTTACACCTGGGTGCACATCATTTCCTTCAAGACTGAAGTTCAGGATATCTTCAGACGATTCTCCAATCGGGCCATGACGAATTATGGTCTCAAGATCAAGCACATTAGGAGCCATAACGGCACCGAGTTCAAGAACACAGGCCTTGATGACTATCTTGATGAACTTGGTATCACTCATGAGCTATCTTCTCCCTATACACCTCAGCAGAATGGAGTCGTGGAGCGCAAGAACAGGACACTCATCGAGATGGCTCGCACTATGCTTGATGAATACAAGACACCTCACCGATGGTGGCCTGAAGTAATTGATACTGCATGTCACATCATTAACCAGGTATATCTTCACAAATTCCTCAAGAAGACCTCTTATGAGCTCCTCACTGACAAGAAACCCAATGTGAGTTATTTCAAAGTCTTCAGTGCTAAATGTTGGATTAGAGATCCTCATCACAGTTCTAAATTTGCACCGAAAGCACATGAGGGTTTTATGCTTGGTTACGGAAAGGACCCGCACACCTACAGAGTCTTCAACACCTATCACAACAAGGTTGTTGAAACTGTAGATGTGCGGTTCGATGAAACTAACGGCTCGCAAAGAGAGCACCTGCCTCATGTGCTAGATGAAATGCCTCCTGAAGAATCTATCAAGCTGATGGGCACCGGTGAGATTGTGCCCAGTGAAGAAATAGCTGATGATGAAGTAGTGATTCCTCGTCGTGAAGAAACTACTGATCCTGAAGAAAATGACGCTGAGGACTCTGCACAACAACAACAACAGCAAGGCCCTCGTCCAGTACATTCACGAGTGGCAAATGAAGTGCAGATTGAGAAGATCCTCGACAACATCAATGCACCTGGTCCCCTCACTCGCTCAAGGGCTTCTCATTTGGCTAACTTTTGTGGGCATTACGTGTTTGTCTCTATTTCAGAGCCCACCAAAGTTGATGAAGCATTTCTCGAGCCTAAATGGATTCAAGCCATGCAAGATGAATTGCATCAATTCGAGCTCAACAATGTGTGGGAGCTTGTCAAGCGTCCCGATTCACGTAAGCACAATGTCATCGGCACCAAATGGATATACCGCAACAAACAAGATAAAAATGGCCAAGTGGTGAGGAATAAGGCCCGTCTTGTAGCTCAAGGCTACACACATGTTGATGGTATTGATTTCGATGAAACATTTTCACCTGTTGCTAGGCTTGAAGCCATTCGTATACTGCTTGCATATGCTAACCATCATGATATCCTCTTATATCAAATGGATGTGAAAAGTGCATTGCTCAATGGTAAGCTTGAGGAAGAAGTATATGTTGCTCAACCACCAGGTTTTGAGGACCCAAAGCATTCGGACAAAGTCTTCAGACTCAACAAGGCTCTCTATGGCCTCAAGCAAGCCCCGAGGGCTTGTGACGAATTTGCATATATGATGCGTGAAGAATATCAGATGTCTATGATGGGGGAGTTGAAATTCTTCCCCGGGCTTCAAATTCGTCAACAACCCAATGGCATCTTCATCTCTCAGGAGAAATATCTCAAAGACTGCCTTAAGAAATTCGGCATGCAAGACTGCAAAGGCCTCAAGATACCAATGCCAAAAAATGGTCAACTCTGCATTGACGAAAATGGTAAAGATTTCGATCAGAAGGTATATCGCTCCATCATTGGTTCGCTGCTTTACCTATGTGCATTGATACGTCTCCAACATATCTATAATTTTTTATTGTTCCATGCTATTATAGTATCAATCTTGGATGTTTTTATATGCAATTATATATCATTTTTTGGGACTAACCTATTAACCTAGTGCCCAGTGCGAGTTGTTGTTTTCTGCTTGTTTTTAGTTTTTCAGGAAATCAGTACCAAACGAAGTCCAAATGCCACGAAACTTTTTGGAGATTTTTTTTTCTGGACAGAAGAGACCCTGGAGACTTGGAGAGGAGGCCATAAGGTTCACGAAGCCTCCACAAGGCAACAGGGCGCGACCCCGGGGGGGGGGGGGGCGCTCTGATGCCTTGTGGGGCCCTCGTGGCTCCGTTTGACCTAATTCCACTTCTATAAATTCTCAAATATTGGGAAACCAACAGAGAGCCACCCCGAATAACTTTTACGCCACCGCAAGCCTCTGTTCTTCCGCAATCCCATCTGGAGGCCTTTTCTGGTACTCTGCCGGAGGGGGAATCGATCATGGAGGGCTTCTACATCAACCTTGCTGCCCTTCCGATGATGTGTGAGTAGTTTACCACAGACCTACGGGTCCATAGTTAGTAGCTAGATGGCTTCTTCTCTTTCTTTGATCTTCAATCCCATGTTCTCCTCGATGTTCTTGGAGTTCTATCCGATGTAATCTTCTTTTGCGGTGTGTTTGTTGGGATCCGATGAATTGTGAGTTTATGATCAGATTATTCATGAGAAATATTTGAGTCTTCTCTGAACTCTTTTATGCATGATTATTATAGCTTTGTATTTCTCTCCGATCTATCGATTTGGTTTGGCCAACTAGATTGGTTTATCTTGCAATGGGAGAGGTGCTTTGTGATGGGTTCAATCTTGCGGTGCTCAATCCCAGTGATAGAAAGGGACATGACACGTATTTGTATTGTTGCCATTAAGGATAAAAAGATGGGGTTTAATCATATTGCTTGAGTTTACTTTGTCTACATCATGTCATCTTGCTTAAGGCATTACTCTGTTTCATACTTAATACCCTAGATGCATGCTGGATAGCGGTCGATGGGTGGAGTAATAGTAGTAGATGCAGGCAGGAGTTGGTCTACTTGTCTCGGACGTCATTCTTATATACATGATCATTGCCATGAATCCGTCATAATTATTTGCTTTTCTATCAATTGCCCAACAGTAATTTGTTTACCCACCATATGCTATGTGTTCGAGAGAGAAGCCACTAGTGAAAACTATGGCCCCCGGGTCTACTTTTATCATTTATAAAAATCAAAAATACCTTGCTGCAATTTATTTACTTTTATTTTATTTAGTATTTTAGTTTATCTATCTACCACTATCATAATTAATCCTTGCAAATAACCGCTAAGAGGATTGACAACCCTCTTATTTGCGTTGGGTGCAAGTGTTTGCTTTTGTGTGTGCAGGTGCGCTTAATGGAATTTTGCTTGGTTCTCCTACTGGATTGATAACCTTGGTTCTTAACTGAGGTAAATACTTATCTCTACTATACTACATCATCCTCTCCTCTTACTGCATCATCCTCTCCTCTTCAGGGAAATACCAACGCAGTCTACAAGTAGCAAGAAACTCCTTCTCTAGAAAGGACCCATTCTTGGCAACAAAGATCTTGCCCTCGGATCTGTGATAGAAGGTATACCCAATGGTCTCTTTAGGGTATCCTATAAAGACGCACTTCTCCGCTTTGGGTTCGAGCTTATCAGGCTGAAGCCTCTTGACATAAGCGTCGCATCCCCAAACTTTAAGAAACAACAGTTTAGTTTTCTTGCCAAACCATATTTCATACGGTGTTGTCTCAACGGATTTAGATGGTGCCCTGTTTAAAGTGAATGCGGCTGTCTCTAATGCATAACCCCAAAATGATAGTGGCAAATCGGTAAGAGACATCATAGAATGCACCATATCCAATAGAGTACGATTACGACGCTCGGACACACCATTATGCTGTGGTGTTCCAGGTGGCGTGAGCTGTGAAACGGTTCCACATTGTCTTAAATGCATACCAAACTCGTAACTCAAATATTCACCTCCACGATCAGATCGTAGAAATTTAATTTTCTTATTACGATGATTCTCTACTTCACTCTGAAACTCCTTGAACTTTTCAAATGTTTCAGACTTGTGTTTCATTAAGTAAATATATCCATATCTACTCAAATCATCTGTGAAGGTAAGAAAATAACGATATCCACCGCGTGCTTCAACACTCATCGGACCGCATACATCGGTATGTATTATTTCCAACAAGTCACTTGCCCGCTCCATTGTTCCGAAAAACGGGGTTTTAGTCATCTTGCCCATGAGGCATGGTTCACATGTCTCAAATGATTCATAATCAAGAGATTCCAAAAGTCCATCAACATGGAGTTTCTTCATGCGCTTTACACCAATATGACCTAAGCGGCAGTGCCACAAGTATGTGGTACTATCATCATTAACTTTGCATCTTTTGGCATCAATATTATGAACATGTGTATCACTACGATCGAGATTCAACAAGAATAAACCATTCAACAAGGATGCATGACCATAAAAGATATTATTCATATAAATAGAACAACCATTATTCTCTGACTTAAATGAATAACCATCTCGCAATAAACAAGATCCAGATATAATGTTCATGCTCAACGCAGGCACCAAATAACAATTATTCAGGTTCAAACCTAATCCCGAAGGTAAACGTAGAGGGAGCGTGCCGACGGCGATCACATCAACCTTGGAACCATTTCCGACGCGCATCGTCACCTTGTCCTTAGCTAGTCTTCGTTTATTCCGCAACTCTTGTTTCGAGTTACAAATATTAGCAACCGAACCAGTATCAAATACCCAGGCGCTACTACGAGCACTAGTAAGGTACACATCAATAAAATGTATATCAAATATACCTTTGTTGACGTTACCAGCCTTCTTATCTGTCAAGTACTTGGGGTAATTCCGCTTCCAGTGACCATTCCCCTTGCAATAGAAGCACTCAATCTCAGGTTTGGGTCCAGCCTTGGGTTTCTTCACGGGAGCGGCAACTGGCTTGCCATTCTTTCTGAAGTTCCCTTTCTTTCCCTTGCCTTTCTTCTTGAAACTGGTGGTCTTGTTGACCATCAACACTTGATGTTCTTTCTTGATTTCTACCTCCACGGCCCTAAGCATTGTGAAGAGCTCAGGGATCGTCTTTTCCATCCCTTGCATATTATAGTTCATCACGAAGCCTTTGTAGCTCGGTGGCAGTGACTAGAGAACTCTGTCAATCGCTACTTCATCCGGAAGATTAACTCCCAACTGATTCAAGCGGTTGAAGTACCCAGACATCTTGAGTACGTGCTCACTAACGGAGCCGTTCTCCTCCATCTTGTAGCTAAAGAACTTGCCGGAGGTTTCATACCTCTCGACCCGGGCGTGAGCCTGAAATACCAATTTCAGCTCCTGGAACATCTCATATGCTCCGTGGTGCTCAAAATGTCTTTGGAGCCCCGGTTCTAAGCCGTAAAGCATGGCGCACTGAACTATCGAGTAGTCATCAGAACGTGCCTGCCAGACATTCACAACATCTACAGACGACGCTGGAGGGGGTGCATCACCAAGCGGTGCATCAAGGACATAAGCCTTCTGTGCAGCAGTGAGGATAATCCTCATATTACGGACCCAGTCCACATAGTTGCTTCCATCATCTTTCAACTTAGCTTTCTCTAGGAACACATTAAAATTTAGGGGAGCTACAACGCGAGCCATTGATCTACTCCCTCGGTAAACAAATATAAGAGCGTTTATATCACTAAAGTAGTGATCTAAACGCTCTTATATTTCTTTACAGAGGAAGTACAACATAAATTTGCAAAGACTTTAAGACTATGTTCATGATAATTGGTTCAGTTAATCAAATTACTAGTGAACTCCCACTTAAATTAACATCCCTCAAGTTGTCTAAGTGATACATGATCCAAATCAACTAACCCATGTCCGATCATCACGTGAGATGGGGCAGTCATCAATGGTGAATATCTCCATGTTGATCATATCTACTATATGACTCATGTTCGACCTTTTGGTCCTCCGTGTTCCGAGGCCATGTCTGTACATGCTAGGCTCATCAAGTTTAACCCAAGTATTCCGCATGTGTAAAACTGGCTTACACCCATTGTATGCGAATGTAGAGTCTATCACACCCGATCATCACGAGGTACTTCAAAATGATGAACTTTCGCAACGGTGCATACTTAGGGAGAACACCTTTTATCTTGAAATTAAGTGAAGGGATCATCTTATAATGCTACCGTCGTCCTAAGCAAAATAAGATGCATAAAAAGATAAACATCACATGCAATCAATATGTGACATGATATGGCCATCATCATCTTTGTGCTTTTGATCTCCATCTCCAAAGCACCGGCATGATCTCCATTGTCACTGGCATGACACCATGATCTCCATCATCATGCCGTCATGTGGTTGTCTCCACCAACTATTGCTTCTACAACTATTGCTAACGCATAGCGATAAAGTAAAACAATTACATGGCGGTTAATGGTTGACACGCAGGTCATACAATAAATTAAAGACAACCCTATGGCTCCTGCCGGTTGCCGTACTCATCGACATGCAAGTCATGAACCTATTACAAAACATGATCATCTCATACATCAACATATATCACATCACGTTTTGGCCATACCACATCACAACATGCCCCTGCAAAAACAAGTTAGACGTCCTCTACTTTGTTATTGCAATTTTTACGTGGCTGCTAGGGCAAACTATAAGAACCATTCTTATCTATGCAAAACCACAACGGTGATATACAAGTTGCCTTTTAACCTTCTACAAGGACCGCCGTTGTCAAACCAGATTCAACTAAAGTGGGAGAGACAGACACCCGCAAAGCCACTTTTATGCAATACAAGTTGCATGTCAGTCAGTGGAACCGGTCTCTTGTGCGAGGACAAATAAGGTTGGTCCGAGCCGCTTCATCCCACAATACCGCCGAATTCAAATAAGGCAAAGGAAGTAAGCAATTTGAACATCAACGCCCACAACTTCTTTGTGTTCTACTCGTGCATATACATCTACGCATAAACCTAGCTCATGATGCCACTGATGGAGAACGAAGCATGAAAATCAAAAAAATTCCTACGAACACCCAATATCTAATCTAGGAGATGCATAGCAACGAGAGGGGAGTGTGTCTGTAGACCGAAAGCGGAAGCGTATAAAACGCGGTTGATGTAGTCGTACTCTTCACGATCCAATCGCGATCCAACCGATCTAGTGCCGAACGGACGACACCTCCGAGTTTAGCACACGTACGGCTCGGCGGCGTCCTCTCCTTCTTGATTCAGCAAGCGAGGGAGAGGAGGTAGATGAGATCTGAACCAACACGACGGCGTGGTGGTGGTGGCAGCAGCAGAACTGCAGCAGGGCTTCGCCAAGCGTCTGCGCGAGGTGGAGGAGGTGTAACGGGAGGGAGACGGGCAAGGGTGGAAGGGTGGCTGCCCGTAATGCCTCCCCACCTTTATATAGGTGTGGAGGGGGCTGTTGGCTTTCCGTCCAAGCCCCTAGGGTCGTTGGTCAAGGGGGAGGAAGGAAATCCCTCCTTTCCTCACCGATCGCTATCCCCCTTTTTAGGGATCTTGATCTTATCCCTTCGGGATATGATCCTATTCCTTTTAAGGGGGGATCTTGGTGCGCCTAGACCAGGGGTGTGGGGCCTTTCCCCACTACCCACGTTCATGTAGGTCCCCCATGCAGGTGGGCCCCACTCCGGAACCTTCTAGAACCTTCCCGGTACAATACCGGAAAAAATCGAACTTTTTCCGGAACCCAAAATATGACTTCCCATATATAAATCTTTACCTCCGGACCATTCCGGAGCTCCTCATGATGTCCCGGATCCCATCCGGGACTCCAAACAACCTTCAGACTTCACCATATTAATATCTCATTTCTACCCTAGCGCTACCGAACGTTAAGCGTGCGACCCTACGGGTTCGGGAACATGCAGACATGACCGAGACACCTCTCCGGTCAATAACCAATAGTGGGACCTGGATGCCCATATTGGTTCTTACATATTCCACGAAGATCTTTATCGGTTGAACCCCAATGTCGAGGATTCAGTTAATCCCGTATGCAATTCCCTTTGTCCGGGGATATGTTACTTGCCCGAGATTCGATCGTCGGTATCTCCATACCTAGATCAATCTCGTTACCGGCAAGTCTCTTTACTCGTTTCGTAATACAAGATCCCGTGACTAAACTCATTAGTCACATGAAGCTTCTTGTGATGTTGTATTACCGAGAGGGCCCAGAGATTTCTCTCCGTCACACGGAGTGACAAATCTCAGTCTCGATCCATGCAACCCAACAGACACCTTCAGAGATACTTGTAGAGCACCTTTATGATCACCCAGTTACGAAGTGACGTTTGATAGCACACAAGGTATTCCTCCGGTATCCAGGAGTGACATGATCTCATGGTCTAAGGAACTGATACCTAACATGAAGAAAGCTGTAGCAAATAACTAAACGATCTGATGCTAAGCTTACGGTTGGGTCTGTCCATCACATCATTCTCCTAATGATGTGATCCTGTTATCGAATGACAACTCATGTCTATGGTCAGGAAACCATAACCATCTTTGATCAACAAGCTAGTCTAGTAGAGGCTTACTAGGGACACAATATAGTTTATGTATTCACACATGTATTTAAGTTTCCGGTCAATACAATTCTAGCATGAATAATAAACATTTATCATGAACGGGAAATATGATAATAACCATTTTATTATTGCCTCTAGGGCATATTTCCAACACTGCCCTCCTCTCCCACCCCTCCCACCCCACTGCCCCCCACCCCACCTCTCAACCCCATCCCTCTCCCCTCCGGCGCCCTCTCCCCCTCAACACATGACATTTTTCATCTGTTTCATCATGATTGTATTGTGCTTAGGTAAATTTTGGTCAAGTAATTAGTCCTCTATTTCAAAATTTATATCAGGTAAATTTTGCTTAGGTTAATTTTGATTAAGTAACATTTGATTAGGTATATTAATTTATATTAATTCAAAATGTCATTAGTGTGAGCTGCTGCTATTTGCTACTTGTAGTCTGCGTTGGTATTTCCCCGAAGAGGAGAGGATGATGCAGTACAGTAGAGATAAGTATTTCCCTCAGTTAAGAACCAAGGTTATCAATCCAATAGGAGAACCAAGCACAATTCCGTTAAGCGCACCTGCACACACAAGAGCAAACACTTGCACCCAACGCAAATAAGAGGGTTGTCAATCCTCTTAGCGGTTATTTGCAAGGATTAAATCTTATCGAGGTAAATAGATAAACTAAAATACTAATAAAAATAAAAGTAAATAAATTGCAGCAAGGTATTTTTAGGTTTTTTATATCTGATAAAGTAGACCCGGGGGCCATAGTTTTCATTAGAGGCTTCTCTCTCGAACACATAACATACGGTGGGTAAACAAATTAGTGTTGGGCAATTGATAGAAAAGCAAATAGTTATGACGGATTCATGGCAATGATCATGTATATAGGCATCACGTCCGAGACAAGTAGACCGACTCCTGCCTGCATCTACTACTATTACTCCACCCATCGACCGCTATCCAGCATGCATCTAGGGTATTAAGTATGAAACAGAGTAACGCCTTAAGCAAGATGACATGATGTAGACAAAGTAAACTCAAGCAATATGATTAAACCCCATCTTTTTTATCCTTAATGGCAACAATACAAATACGTGTCATGTCCCCTTCTATCACTAGGATTGAGCACCGCAAGATTGAACCCATCACAAAGCACCTCTCCCATTGCAAGACAAATCAATCTAGTAGGCCAAATTAAATCGATAGATCGGAGAGAAATACAAAGCTATAATAATCATGCATAAAAGAGTTCAGAGAAGACTAAAATATTTCTCATGAATAATCTAATCATAAACTCACAATTCATCGGATCCCAACAAACACACCGCAAAAGAAGATTACATCGGATAGAACTCCAAGAACATCGAGGAGAACATGGTATTGAAGATCAAAGAGAGAGAAGAAGCCATCTAGCTACTAGCTATGGATTGAAAGATCGTGGATGTCGCCTAGAGGGGGAGGGGTGAATAGGCTCTTTAAAATAATTACGGTTTAGGCTTGAACAAATGCGGAATAAAACTAGCATTTTATTTGTCAAGCACAAAACCTAAATCGACTAGGCTCACCTATGTGCACCAACAACTTATGCTAAGCAAGATAAACAACTAAGTGATAGCAAGAAATATAACAAGAAACAATATGGCTATCACAAAGTAAAGTGCACAAGTAAAGGGCTCGGGAAGGAGATAACCGAGGCACGCGGAGACGATGATGTATCCCGAAGTTCACACCCTATGATATTGAGATGTGAAACCTCTATCACTGATGATCCGGCATAAACCCCAACATCGAGAACATACTAGAAGAAGCAAACGAAATCCGTTCTCGATGAACTTGAGCTTGTCATGAAGGTGACCATAAGCTCTAAAACTCACACAGAGAAAAACCAAACAAGAACCAAGAAAGATGATGCAAGGATGCAATGGTTTGACCACCTTTCTTGATAGCGTTGGCTCGATGAAGACTAGTTGATTGCTCCCCCATACTCCACTATGGGTGAGCCACTCTTCGGCACATCTTCACAAGTCCATTGTCACCACAATGGACGACAAGCTTCAAGCATGATTTCTTCGTGATGCTCCACTTGAACTTGCACACCGCAATCTTGATGACGATCACCACTTGATGTCATCCTCCATGGGTTGTATGATATCTTCCTTTTGATGCATTCCCATGGAAACAAACCTAACCCCACAAAGAACTCTCGCATAGAACATGGGTTAGTACACAAAGCGTAATGGACAATGCTTACCATACCGTGAGATCACTTGATCCCACTCGGTACATCTTCTACGCTTTGTGTGTTGATCAACTTGAATCACTCTTCATATTTAGTCTTGATCAACCTTGAATCTTTCCACTCTCTTCATTAGGATGATGTCTTGAAGGTAAACATGAATGTTCACACAATCTTCTTCTTCAAGACATGCTTGCAATAGGTTCATCTCTTACATGACCAGTCTTTGGATAAATCCTTGAATACCACCTTGGTCAACACATAATCTCCTTGAAACCAACACATGTACTTCAAGAAATGCCTATGGACAAACCCTTCAAATATAACTCAAGGCAACCATTAGTCCATAGAGATTGTCATCAATTACCAAAACCAAACATGGGGGCAGCACATGTTCTTTCATGGACCCGTAGGTCTATGGTGAACTACTCACACATCATCGGAAGGGCAACAAGGTTGATGTAGAAGCCCTCCGTGATCGATTCCCCCTCCGGCAGAGTACCGAAAAAGGCCTCTAGATGGGATCATAGAAGAACAGAGGCTTGCGGCGGTGGAAAGGTTTTCTCTTTTGTCTCTTTGTTGGTTTGGGAATATTTGGGAATTTATAGCGCTGGAATTAGGTCAGGAGGTGCCACGAGGGGCCCACAAGCCTGGGGGGCGCGCCCTACCCCCCTGGGCGCGCCCTCCTGGCTTGTCGCCTCCTCGTGACTGTTCTGGTCTTCTCCCGAAGCTTCCTGGGTCTCTTCTGGTCCAGAAAAAATTAATCCAAAGTTTTTTTCTCGTTTGGACACTTTTTGATAATGATTTTCTGAAAAGGCAAAAACAAGCAGAAAACAACAACTGGCACTGGGCACTGGGTTAATAGGTTAGTCCCAAAAAATGATATATAATGGCATATAATTGCATATAAAAAATCCAAGATTGATACTATAATAGCATGGAACAATCAAAAATTATAGATACGTTGGAGACGTATCAAGCATCCCCAAGCTTAATTCCTGCTCGTCCTCGAGTAGGTAAATGATAAAAACAATTTTTTTGATGTGGAATGCTACCTATCATGTTTCATCATGTAATCTCTCTCTTACGGTATGAATAATAAGATCCGAATGATTCAAAGCAATAGTCTATAATTTGATATAAAGACATCAATACTCAGGCATACTAATAAACAATCATGTCTTTCAAAATAAAAACGCTAAAGAACGTTATCCCTACAAAATCATACAATCCTGTCATGCTCCATCTTCTTAACACAAAAAATTTATCAAGAACTACCCCGATGACAAGCCGAGCAATTGGTTCATACTTTTTAACGCGCTTAAGCTTTTTGAACTCCCACGCAATACATGAGTGCAAGCCATGGATATAGCACTATGGGTGGAATAGAGTGTGGTGGTAGAGGTAAATAAGGGGAAGTCAAAAATAAGAAGATAGTCTCACATCAATGAGGCTAATCAACGGGCTATGGAGATGCCCATCAATTGATGTCAATGCGAGGAGTAGGGATTGCCATGCAACGGATGCACTAAGAGCTATAAGTGTATAAAAGCTCAACATGAAAACTAAGTGGGTGTGCATCGAACTTGCTTGCTCATGAAGACCTCGGGCATTTGAGGAAGCCCATCATCAGAATATACAAGCCAAGTTCTATAATGAAAAATTCCCACTAGTATGTGAAAGTGACAAAATAGGAGACTCTCTATATGAAAAACATGGTGCTACTCTGAAGCACAAGTGTGGAAAATGATAGTAACATTGTCCCTTCTCTCTTTTTCTCTCATTTTTTTTCATGGCTCTTTTTGGCCTCTTTTTTTTTCCGTCCGGAGTCTCATCCGGACTTGTGGGGGAGTCATGGTCTCCATCATCCTTTCCTCACTGGGACAATGCAATAATAATGATGATCATCACACTTTTATTTACTTACAACTCAATATTACAACTCGATACTAGAACAACATATGACTCTATATGAATGCCTCTGGCAGTGTACCAGGATGTGCAATGATGCTAGCGTAACATGTATAAAAATGATGAACGGTGGCTGAGCCACAAATACTATGGCAGCTATATGATCATGCAAAGCAATATGACAATAACGATGTATGTCATAAAAACGGAACGGTGGAAGTTGCATGGCAATATGTCTCAGAATGGCTATGGAAATGCCATGATAGGTAGGTATGGTGGCTGTTTTGAGGAAGATATAAGGAGGCTTATGTGTGATAGAGCGTATCATATCACGGGGTTTGGATGCACCGACGAAGTTTGCACCAACTCTCGATGTGAGAAAGGGCAATGCACGGTACCGAAGAGGCTAGCAAATTGCGGAAGGGTGAGAGTGTGTATAATCCATGAACTCACATTAGTCATAAAGAACTCACATACTTATTGCGAAAGTTTATTAGCCCTCGAAGCAAAGTACTACTACGCATGCCCCTAGAGGGAAAGATTGGTAGGACAAGTCCATCGCTCATCCCCGACCGCCACTCATAAGGTAGACAATCAAGAATAAATCATGCTCCAACTTCCTAGCATAACGACAGATCATACGTGCATGCTTCGGGAATCACAAACCTTAACACTAATATTCTTACTAAACCACAATTATCTACTAATACCTCCCACACATTACCATCTTAATATCGCAAAACTATTGCAAGGAATCAAACTTATCATATTCAGTGATCTACATGAAAGTTTTTATTATATCCCTCTTGAATACCTATCATATCAGGACCAAATTCATAACTCATGCATATTACCATTTCTAATCATGAGACTCTCAAAAAGATATAAGTGAAGCATGAGAGTGCAACTATTTCTTTAAAATATTACCACCCCGTGCTCTAAAAGATATAAGTGAAGCACTAGAGCAACTGCCTAGCTCAAAAGATATAAGTGAAGCACATAGAGTATTCTAACAAATCACAAATAATGTGTGTCCCTCTCAAAAAGGTGTGTTCAGCAAAGATGATTGTGACAAACTAAAAATCAAACAAAAGGAAACAAACTATATCACAAGGCGCTCCAAGTAAAACACATATCATGTGATGAATAAAAATATAGCTCCAAGTGAGTTACCGATAGATTGTAGACGAAAGAGGGGATGCCCCAAGCTTAGAAGCTTGAGTCTTCCATGAATATTACCTTGGGGTGCCTTGGCCATCCCCAAGCTTAGGCTCTTGCCACTCCTTATTCCTTTGTCCATCGTAGTCTCACCCAAAACTTGAAAACTTCAGCACACAAAACTCAACAGAAACCTCGTGAGATCCGTTAGTATAACAAACAAATCTTAAACTTTAGGTACTTTTGTAAATTGATTCATATTTAATATTGGCATAATGCTACTGTACTCCAACTTCTCCATGACTCATACCCCCCGATACGATCCATAGATTCATCAAAATAAGCAAACTATGCAACAAAAAACAGAATCTGTCTAAAACAGAACAGTCTGTAAAGATCTATTTAAAAGCCATACTTCTGTAACTCCAAAAATACTTAAAAATTATTACAATGTAAACAATTCATATACCAATACTTTGTAAAAATTTCAGATTTTTCTAACGCTACAGTACATAATTAAAATTCCAGCACTGGACGCAAAATTTTCTGTTTTCCAAACATCATCAATTATACTATTATCAACATCATCCCAAAGGCATTACTTGGCACAAACACTAATTAAAACATAAAAAGACAATCATAACAGAGGCTATAATTGTGTAAACCCTCAAGAACAGAAAGTAAAAACAAAAATTTATTTTATTCATTGGGTTGCCTCCCAACAAGCGCTATTGTTTTATGCCCCTAGCTAGGCATAATGCATAGTTTCAAGTGTTGTCATCCTTGGTTTCCAACTCCTCAATTACACATCCATTTTTCCTAGGAGATTTAACATAGGAGTTTCTCATCATCACACTTCTAGGAACAAAATCAAGAATCTCGCTTTTATGGATAGGTTCCTTTATTATATCAATGAAATTGGGGTGCACGCTAATCATTTTAAGATCCTTGCTCCCTTTACTAGAAGTAGCACCCTTAACCTTACGAACATATATAAACTTGCAATTTTTATTAGGAGGAGTCCTATCAATGTTTTTAGCGGAGGAAAAAGCGGAACCTAAGTTGTTGATAATTTCTTCTAACTTGTCAATTTTAGCGGAGCTTTGTTCTATCCTTTCGTTAATTATTGGTTCCTTTTCCTTTAAAGTTTTCAAAGAAATTCCCACCTTAGAACCGAATTGAGTGATATGATTATGAATCTTTTTATCTAAATTTTTGAGATGTTCAATAGTAGGCATTTTATTTTCAATAGCTTCTAGCCTTTGCATAACATGTTCCAAAGTCAATGCCGTTTCATTAATAATGATAGGGGGTGAACCCACTAAATTTCCCATAGCATTGAAAGCATCCAAAGTGGGACACATCAAGAAATTCCCTTCGGTAATAGTGTCAATCACAAATCTATACCAAGTAGTAATTCTCACATAAAAATTTCGAAGAAGAATGGTAGTGGATTGCTTACGAGTTGATCTATTTTGAGCATCGCAAACCCTATACCAAGCATTTTTTAAATTCTCTCCTCCCCTTTGTTTAAAATTAAGCACTTCATTTTCTGTGGTAATAGTAACAAACAAAGAACTAGCCATAATGGTGAAGCAAACAGGCAAACAAGCAAATAAAAATGTTTTTGTGTTTTTGTAAAAAAAAAATTTAGAAGTGAGGGAGATGAAAACTAGAGGGAAATGCAAATAAAAGGCGAATACAATAAATGCAAGTGAATGATAGTTTGTGCGAAGGTACTAGGTAATTTTGATGATGTCTCCCCGTCAACGGCGCCAGAAATTCTTCCTGCTACTTGTAGTCTGCGTTGGTATTTCCCCGAAGAGGAGAGGATGATGCAGTACAGTAAAGATAAGTATTTCCCTTAGTTAAGAACCAAGGTTATCAATCCAGTAGGAGAACCAAGCAAAATTCCGTTAAGCGCACCTGCACACACAAGAGCAAACACTTGCACCCAACGCAAATAAGAGGGTTGTCAATCCTCTTAGCGGTTATTTGCAAGAATTAAATCTTATCGAGGTAAATAGATAAACTAAAATACTAATAAAAATAAAAGTAAATAAATTGCAGCAAGGTAGTTTTAGGTTTTTTATATCTGATAAAGTAGACCCGAGGGCCATAGTTTTCATTAGAGGCTTCTCTCTCGAACACATAGGATACGGTGGGTAAACAAATTACTGTTGGGCAATTGATAGAAAAGCAAATAGTTATGACAGATTCATGGCAATGATCATGTATATAGGCATCACGTCCGAGACAAGTAGACCGACTCCTGCCTGCATCTACTACTATTACTCCACCCATCGACCGCTATCCAGCATGCATCTAGGGTATTAAGTATGAAACAGAGTAACGCCTTAAGCAAGATGACATGATGTAGACAAAGTAAACTCAAGCAATATGATTAAACCCCATCTTTTTATCCTTAATGGCAACAATAAAAATACGTGTTATGTCTCCTTCTGTCACTGGGATTGAGCACCGCAAGATTGAACCCATCACAAAGCACCTCTCCCATTGCAAGACAAATCAATCTAGTAGGCCAAACTAAATCGATAGATCAGAGAGAAATACAAAGCTATAATAATCATGCATAAAAGAGTTCAGAGAAGACTAAAATATTTCTCATGAATAATCTGATCATAAACTCACAATTCATCGGATCCCAACAAACACACCGCAAAAGAAGATTACATCGGATAGAACTTCAAGAACATCGAGGAGAACATGGTATTGAAGATCAAAGAGAGAGAAGAAGCCATATAGCTACTAGCTTTGGACCCGTAGGGCTGTGGTAAACTACTCACACATCATCAGAAGGGCAGCAAGGTTGATGTAGAAGCCCTCCGTGATCGATTCCCCCTCTGGCAGAGTACCGGAAAAGGCCTCCAGATGGGATCACGGAAGAATAGAGGCTTGCGACGGCGGAAAGGTTTTCTCTTCTGTCTCTTTGTTGGTTTGGAAATATTTGGGAATTTATAGCGCTGGAATTAGGTCAGGAGGTGCCACGAGGGGCCCACACGCCTGGGGGTGCGCCCTACCCCCCTGGGCGCGCCCTCCAGGCTTGTCGCCTCCTCGTGACTCTTTTGGTCTTCTCCCGAAGCTTCCTGGGTCACTTCTGGTCCAGAAAAAATTAATCCAAAGATTTTTTTCTCGTTTGGACACTTTTTGATAATGATTTTCTGAAAAGGCAAAAACAAGCAGAAAACAGCAACTGGCACTAGGCACTGGGTTAATAGGTTAGTCCCAAAAACTAATATATAATGACAAATAATTGCATATAAAACATCCAAGATTGATATTATAATAGCATGAAACAATCAAAAATTATAGATACGTTGAAGACGTATCACTATTCAAGTTGACATTAGATAAATTTAGATTAGCAATGGAACCAAAATTTTGCTTATGGAACCAGGGACCTAAAATTTTGCTTAGGGAACCAGGGACCTAAATTTTGCTTAGGGAACCAGGGACCTAAACTTGTATTGAAATTGACATTAGATAAATTTTGCTTAGGGAAATTTGAAGGACCGTAATGCTAAGTTGGGTAGGAGATTTAGTGTGAGCTGCTGCTATTCAACTCAATTGTGCCTTGACAACTCACTAGAATGATCCATATTTGGTGGAGATTTAGTATGAGCTGCTGCTATTTAATTTGTTTGAATGAAAAAAATATATATCTTTCTTTGGATGGCATGCTTCATCAGTTTATTGTATGCCCTAACTAGCCAATAGTGTTATGCTAGTCTAATGCTTCTGTTTTAGTTTTTTATATTATTAGATAGAGGCTAACCATTCAACCAGTAAATTAGTGCTCTGCTATAGTTATTTATAATTGTATTTTATTTTATTTCCAGATTACTCTCCATTTTAGTTACTAATATATTTTATTTTGTTTTCAGATTCTGAGGGGGGCTCTAGTAAGTACCGGAGAGTCTTGAGCGGTAGTGAGACCCACGTCAGCAACTCTGCCACAACCGAGTCGTCCGGCTCCTGTCAGCTCGCTACCGACGAGGAGTCGACATCGGATGACGATGTCGGAGTGGACTTTGATGTACCGGATCCGCTCGCTACCCAGTCGGGCAACATGGTGGCCTTGGACGACTCGGGGTCTACCTCAAGCAACACTTTCAAGAGGAAGAAAATCCGGGAGTGGTCCGAGGAAGGTCCCGGAACCAACGGTTGCCAGCGACTGTCCTGTCATTAGACCGACGGGAGAGTGGTAAGCATTTGATTTGCAAATTATTTTGGATACCACAACTTTTCCACTCACATATGCTTGTCTTTGTCATCATGCAGTCAGTGGAAATTTGTCCCTGCCAAGCCTAAGGGGGTGCGATTGCCGAACCACATCATCGGCTCCCTCTTGAGGAAGTACTTCCCCGGGTTGGCCAAGCCGGGTGATGACCACCCGCCATCGCCAGGTTTCACCTGGGAGCACTACCAGCACACCAAGGATGAGCACGATGTCACCATGTCCACCCGGGTCATCGACGGTTTTTATGTAAGTATCTTCGCCACTGCATTTTTCCATATCCGAATTCTTGTAATTAACTGCCATATGCTTTCTTGTAGGAAGCATTTTCTTGCATGGATGGTGAGAAAGAGAAGGCAACAAAAGCCCTCGTGAAATCAGCCCGGAAGATACTCTCCGACGTCAAGCACACGCTGCGGTACAAAGCCGTGATGCAGTGTCGGCCGCTTGATGACAAGGGGCTTAAGATGACGAG
This sequence comes from Elymus sibiricus, assembly GCA_039707655.1. Taxonomy (NCBI): domain Eukaryota; kingdom Viridiplantae; phylum Streptophyta; class Magnoliopsida; order Poales; family Poaceae; genus Elymus; species Elymus sibiricus. The sequence goes on along the minus strand of CM077666.1, from coordinate 125,654,065 downwards.
GAAGTCTGCTTGCCAGACCAACTTGGACAGAGAACGATACTTGTCGGTGGTAAGTGACAACATTGGTTGCTAGTACTTTGATTCATCCGCCTCTTGTTAGTCAATGATTCGATTTTGTCTGACTAGGTGAGGGAACCCTGGATGAAGGAAGATTGTTGGGAGGCCCTGGTTGACATGTGGTGTGACCCGGCATGGTAGGCGCAACATGTGGAGAAGGGAAACGATCGCGCCAAAATGCCAGGCCCGACACATGTCCAGGGGAGCCGGAACCTAACCACTCTGAAGCAACACATGGTATGTGGATTAAAATGTTAACTTTTTCGCACGGTGCATCTCCGTTCATTAAGCTTGATGGTTACTTTTGCAGGAGGCGGAGCTTGGTCGCCCGGTCCACATCCTGGAGGCCTGGAAAGAAGGCCACAAGGGGAAGGATGGCGCCGAGTTCTGCAGCCTGTCGGCACAGGAGAGGTACGGGACCTTCAAAGAGGTCTTCTAGGAGGTGCACGGGCAGGACGGCGAACCTACGTCCAAGCCCCTTGATCCTGAACTGCTCATCATTGCTGGCGAGGGGAAGGGCCATGGCCGCCACCTCCTTTGCAACGGGGCGATCGCCACCTCCTCGCATCGCAAGCACCACGAGATACGCGCGTCGAGCACAAGCTCAACTCCGTCATACGGAGTCGCTCATCCACCGCGTCACGTGAGATCGCGCGTCTCAAGGTTAGCATCATAACCATTCATTTATGTCCATGCCTCAAAATAGCACCCTTGCAACCTATATGAGCCTAATGCCATATTACAGGCTTTAATGGACCAGCGGGCTGCCGAAGAGGAGCAAAGGCGGCAGGCGGAGGAGCAAAGGCGGCAGGCTGAGCAGGAGAGCAGAGAGAAGGAACGTGCAGAAACGAACGAAAGGTTCAAGCTGCTCGAGAAACAACTACAGGTAGAACATTCTCTAAACTAGAGGTAGAACATTCATTATATAGTGACGTCCAATGCTCACGTGACTCTACTCTTATAGGCTCTTATGCAATCTCAAGGCGGTGAAAATGATGCCCCTCCTCCTCCTCCTCCTCCTCCTCCAGAAGCTTAACCCGATGGAAATGATGCCCCTCCTCCTCCTCAAGGCGGTGTCTGAAGATCTGGACTTCTATGTGATGTGCATGTGTTTTGCAAGTAGTGAACTTCCATAAGTTAACTTGTGTGTGATGTGTACTGTATGAAACATTGGCCTATGTGAAGAGTTATGCTTATGTGAACTACTTTAAATTATGCATATGTGTGTGATGTGTTGCTTATGTGAACCATTGGCTTATGTGAAGAGTTATGCTTATGTGAACATTTTCTACACTGAATATATAGACAGAAAATGCACTAGTTGTTTTCAGTTGCAGGGATTAAATAAGAAACAGCTTCACAACAGAAGCAATGGGACATATTTCCGAGAGCTACACTCGAAAACACACTCTTTTCCGAGGGCACCTCTCGGAAAAGGGGTCGCCTGAGCACTTTAGCTACTGTAGTGCCACTCTTTTCCGAGGGCCCCTCTCGGAAAAGTGGTCACCTGAGCACTTTAACTACTACAGTAGTGCCACTCTTTTTCGAGGGCCCTAACACTCGGCAAACGTTCAACTGCCATGTGGGGCTCCTGGGCCCACAGGTCAGGTTCCAGTCAACGGACATATACCGAGCGATATGTTGCAGCTCTCGGTAAACATAGCGCACCATATAATTCTTTTTAAAAAATTAACAAATAATTTGAAAATTTTACTGACAACTCGGTCCAGCGGGACCACATGTCAGTTTGAATGTTTCTGTGACATGTTGTTTACCGAGTGTGCTACCACGGCGCTCAGTATACGTACCAGAAAGTGACGGCGCTGTCAGTTGCGAACGGGCTTGCCACGTGGCTTCTCTTTGCCGTGTGGTGCTCTCGGCGTCTGGGACGTTTGCCGAACGTTGTTTGTTCGCCGTGATTCCGTGTCGGCAACGTTAGCTAGTTGCCGTGAAGCCATAGTTGCCGAGTGTTCCTCTCGGCGTCTTCATGTTTGCCGAGTGCCCGTGCTTTGGCGCTCGGCGAAGAGCCGAACACCCGGCGTATAGAAAAATTCCAATAGTGCACCTAGAGTTTTTTTTTTATATGGAACACCTTGCATTCCATTAACATGTGGTCACAACAAGATCGCCGGCCAGTGCACGGGTTATATCAGCGGGAAAATTCATGATCCACAAAGTATGGTCACTATGAACTTCCCTAGCACCGAAACTTGCCAGCACATGCGCTGGTGTGTTACAGTTTCGGGGAGAGAACTCCACGCGGTACTCAATGAAACCCAAACGGAGATGATATTTTGCCTCTCTGAATAAAGCTCCTAGAGCTGCTCTGTCACTGGCGTCCAAACACACAACCTGTTTCAGATTTAGACAATCCGTTTCAAAGATGACTTTGCCCATGCTAAAAATTTCCGAAAGGTTGATCGCCTTCAGAAACGCATTGCTTTCAGCCTGTAGCGGTTCAGACAAGTTACTGAGCGGTCCAGCGGCTGCAAACAGGATATCTCCGTCCGACGCTCGAGCGATGCAGCCCCAACCTCCCGTACCAGATTCTGGATAGTATGCACCGTCCAGGTAGATCTTGACGAACTCCTCAGGTGGCGGCTTCCACTTACTGGTATCCTGTTTTACAGGCTTTGGAGAGGGCGTAAAAAACTGGCACCATTCAGCAACATCAAAAGACAGCTGTGCACTTAATTCTTCGGGCTTCCATCTGCGTTCACCATGTCTCGTACTATTCCTCACATTCCACCACTTCCACAATAGGCATATGACCTGAAGCTTGATGTTTTCCGGCCGGGCAAAAATACGCTCAAGAATCTCCAACGGAGATTGACATAAAAGCAGCTCCTGTCTCACACCCTCTAGCTGGGTGGTTCGCCAAACTTTTTTGACTTCCTTACAGCGAAGGAAAAGATGACCGCCATCTTCAAACAGACGTCCACAAACGCAGCAGCGAGTATCCAGCTCCACACCCCGTCTTTCTATATTCATTAGCAAGGGGTGGCTATTATGAGCGAACCTCCATAAGAAGTGTTGTACTTTGGGAGGGCAATGAACTTTCCATACTGCATGCCAGACCCCTTTCCTCCACTGCGAGCCTGCTGAGCCTTCACCAGTAGCACGGTTAGCTTGTTGCTGGGTAATACCAAACTGAATTTTATAAGCTGATTTAACAGAGAAAAACCCCTTGGGGTCAAAATGCCAGGCAATAAAATCCTCCTGCTGCTCGCATACTGGAATCTGCAGAATTTGTGTTGCATCAGTAGGGAAGAACGTTTGGTTGACCAGCTCCACATCCCACGTATTAGTGGTTGGGTTAATAAGTTCTGAAACTCTTGTTAATATATGAGACCCTTGAACTGTAAGTGGTTTCCTGCTAGGATTGTTCGGCAGCCAAGGATCGTCCCATATTCTGATGTTCTCACCTGAACCTACTCGCCACACCATGCCCTCTTTAACTACAGCAACTCCTTTAAGAATGCTTCTCCATATGTAGCTCATACCTGCTACAGGTTGTGCCTCCAAAATATTGCCGTTGGGGAAGTACTTTGCTTGTAACACCTGGGCGCACAGAGAGTCTGGGTTTTGTAGGATTCGCCATGCCTGTCTTGCAAGCATCGCGATATTAAACGCATATAGATCCCTAAACCCCAGCCCGCCGCAGTTCTTTGGTATTTTGAGTTTTTCCTTGCTGACCCAATGCATCTTGTGCTCGTTTTCCTGCTGCGACCACCAGAATCTGCACACCAAATCACTGATTTCTTCACACAATCCTTTGGTCAGATCAAAACAAGACATAGCGTAAGTTGGGATGGCTTGTGCCACGGCTTTAATCAGTATCTCTTTCCCCGCCTTTGACAGAAATCTCTCCTTCCAGCCTCGAATCCGAGCAAGAATCTTGTCCTTCAAATAAGCAAAACACTTTGCCTTTGATCTGCCCACATACATTGGTAAGCCTAGATATTTACCCTCTGAACGTTCTGCTTGCAAGCCCAACATTTGTATCACCTCATCTTTTTTATCTCTTGGGGTATTTGTGCTGAATAGTATGGAAGATTTGTCTCGGTTAATAACTTGCCCAGAGCCAGCCTCGTACACTTGGAGGATCCTATTTATCTCAGCAGCATTTTCCACCGTCGCTTCAAACATGAGTAGAGAGTCATCGGCAAATAGAAGATGGTTTACCATGGGTGCTGCAGGAGCCACCCGAACACCCTTTAATTTCCCTGCTTGCTCCGCTTGATGCAACATTGCCGAGAACCCTTCAGTGCATGTAGCAGGAATAAGTATGGGGATATAGGGTCGCCTTGTCGGAGACCCCTTCCTGGAATAATTGGATCCGTATAGGCCCCATTAATATTGAACCTATAGTTTACTGTTCTCATGTACTTCCTGATCAGGTCTACAAAACTAGCTCTGAAACCCAGCTGAATCATAACTCTCTCCAAGAAACTCCAGTCTACCCGATCATAAGCCTTACTCATATCCAGTTTTAGCGCTGCATAACAAGTCCCTCCCGATCTTTTCCTTTTCAGAAAGTGGGTCATCTCATATGCCAAAATGATGTTGTCAGAAATTAATCTACCCGGCACAAACGCACTCTGATTTGGAGAGATATCTCTCCTAATATACACTTCAGCCTGTTGGCAAGAACCTTGGACACGAGCTTGTACACAATGTTGCATAGGCTAATAGGGCATAAGTCTTTTAATTTATCTGGGTTCCGTACCTTCAGGATCAATACCACAATGGTGTCATTCCATCCGCCAGGCATACTGCCGCCTCGCAATACATGTAGCACCTCCTGTACCACTTTCTCTCCAATCAAGTTCCAGTGTTTCTTGTAAAACAAAGCCGGCATACCATCCGCTCCTGGGGCCTTTAAATCCCCAATACTATCCAGAGCACACTTAACCTCTTCTGCTGTGAATGCCGCTAACAGAAAATTGTTCATTTGCTCTGTAACTCTTGGAGTGATAAGGCGGAGTAAATCATATGACGGTGTACCTGCCATGGGGGTAAACAAGGTAGTAAAATAGTTAGTCACGAGAGCCTTTAACCCCTCCTCCCCCTCGACCACCACACCATCCTTTCTTTTCAGTTTGGTAATTGTATTTGTCTTCTTCCTCTCGGAGGCACAAGAGTGAAAAAAATCCGTGTTCCTATCTCCCTTTGTCAACCAATCAATATGAGCTCTCTGCCGCCACATGAGGTCTTATTGTTCCTCAAGACGATCTAGCTTGAACCGAAGGACTTGTTCCTGTCTTATCAAAAAAGGCTTTCGCCCCGCTTTATATATAAAGCAACGATCCACAAGCATCATGATACAAACTCACGCCACCAACGCACACGACAGACACACCCAAGGCAAGATACAAGGGTGCCGAGCACCGCCACACCACCCCAACGACTACCAAGCCACTACATATGCTCGAGGACGAACCGCTTGGAGCCAACGGAGACCTCGAATCCTCCGAGGAGAGGTGAGACGGAAAACGACAAAACAAGGACTACAAGATGGTGCCTCCTAGAAGGGAACGACCACTGATAGCCGCCACCATCCGATCCCAAAGATCGAGTTTTCACCCGGAGCAACTCGAAGGAGTAAGGGCACCGCGACGGAGCCTTCATGAAGGATACGGTGTCCACGGACGCCGCCGCCGTCGGCCAATACAAGATTGGGCAAGTGATGTACCCGGCACGCACACCCCTCCGACGCATCCTAGCTCCGCCAACCACCAGCGACCATCCACCCGCGTGGCCATGGCCGCTCGCCCGCACCCGAGGCGCAAGTTCCGCCCACGAACGCCGTGCCTCCCGCCGCCAGGGCCGCCACCCTGCATCCAGACACCCCCAAGACCGACCAAAGTGACCGGCTTTGGGCCAAAGGACGCACCAGACCGAAGAGACCGCAGCATACGTCCCGCCTCGAACAACGCCGGAGACGCGTCAGCCCACACACGACCAGGGAACGGGGGAGGAGGGGGAGCGGACGCATCCGGGCCGACACACCCCTGTGCTAGCGACGGGTGGCCCGAGCTCGTCGGCGCCTCCCATCCATCTAGCCTGCCTCCCCACCGGACACCTCCTGTGTCGCCCCACCTCGGCGGCGAACACAGCTCCACGCGAGGCCACCAACACACACCCGCCCACCGGCAAGGAGATATCCCAAGGACCGCCGCCAATCGCGAAGGAAGCTCACCGAGGAGCCCATCTGCGCTGCCTTCCGTCGTCCAGCCGCCGTAGCCCCTGGATCCCGGCCGGCCCGCCCACCAGCCAGCCGCTGCTGCGTCGCACCACCACCCGCCGAGGCCATGGCAGGGGCAGAGACCTGCAGCCCACGCCTCCCTCGGCCCGCGCCGCCAGGCCCCAGATCTGGCCTCGACCTCGCCGTCCCTGGAAACCAAGGCATGCCCGCCACCGCCGCGCCACCACCCAGCCCCGGCGCGCCGTCGTGCTGCCGCGCCCGGTGCCCAGCGCGACACCCAGGCTCGGGTGAGCCGCCCCGCGTCTCGCCACCCGCGCGAGGGGAAGAAGAGCACCCCGCCGCCGCCGCTACCCGGGCTTCGCCCAGTCGTGCCCCCTGGCGGCGGTGAGGGAGGGGAGGAGGGGAGGAGGGGCGCCCCGCCGGTGGCTAGGGTTAGCCTCCCGTGCGCCCGCGGGGGCGCCGCGGGAGGAGGGAGGGAGGAGGAGGAGGGTGAGCTTCCTGTCTTACTGACTCCGCTGAAATTGTTTTCCTCCTACAGCTCTCCAATTCAATCTTCACTTTTTTAATCCTCTTCGCCAGATCACCCAAAATATTCCTGCTCCAATTATGAAACTCTATGGAGACACTAGTAGAAAACAGGGCTTTGGTCCAGGCCAGATAAGAGCATTAGTCCCGGTTCTGCTACGAACCGGGATCAATGGGTGCATCAGTCCCGGTTCGTGAGGCCAGGGCGCCGGCCGGGCCACGGTAGGACCCCTTTGGTCCCGGTTCCAGACACGGACCGGGACTAAAGGGCCTCGCTCCTGGCGCAGCCCCTTTAGTCCCGGTTGGTGGCTGGAACCGGGACTAAAGGTTGGCCTTTAGTCCCGGTTCTAGCCACGAACCGGGACTAAAGTTTTGCCTATATATATCCAGCCCCTCCCATCTCCTCTGTTTTTTGGCCGTCGAAGGGTGGGAGGTTTGTGCTGCTCTGTTCTCACCTCCTATGCACATGAGGTGTTTGATGAAATGCCCGAGCCATACTTAAGCTTTGTCCTCTCCAAGCTCGACCTCGAAGCTCCATTTTCCCCAAGATTTGTCTAGGTTTGGCGGTGCACCAACTACACAAGTGTTCAAAAAGGTTAGCAACTTCATCGTTTCATCTCTCACTGCTAGTTTAGCTCATTTCAAATGCTGTAGAAGTAGAGTGGTTTGTGAGTTTTAGTGGAGGAGTGTATGTGGGAGTTCTTTTGATTTAGATGCACAATTTGAGCTGAAATTAACTTCTTAGAGTCTGCACATGTGTAGGGTGCCGTCCCCGTCCCCGTCCTCACCGCCGTCGATCGCCCGCGCCGATCTCGTCGCCGGCACCACCGTGGTGAGCCTCTTGTTCTTATCTTCTTTTTAAAAGAAAAAAAATTCTTACTTGTATGATTTAGATAGATACTTGTATAATTTTCTTACTTTTATTATTGTTTCTTATTATATAGTGCCATGACTTTGGTATCCGCCCCCGTCGGCCCTCGTCCTGTCTATGATTCGGATGTGGTATATTATCTTTTATTATGATTTGTTTCATTTAGTGTTTATGACAATTATGCCGACCAACGTGACATAGATGTTTTTATCTAGGAGGTATGTGAACCGGAAATTCCAACCGACCCTCTTGTCGAGAGGTTAAATTTAGTTGAAAAAGAAAACAATTACTTGAAGAAAAAATTGAAAAGAATTGAGGAGGAGAAGATGGAATTGGAGTTGCATGTTGCCGATGTCGTCGATGATCACAAGATCAAGATGGATGCAATGCGCTTGAAGATTAGAAAGATTAGAAAATATGCCATTCATAATGAGGCTTGGTATCATTATGCCGTTGGATCAATTGTTACCTTAGTTGCGATTATGATCGCATTTGTTGTTGTTTTTAAATGTTTTTCATAGTTTCAATGTATGTTTTAATTAGATGATCTAGAGAGCTATATGTTGTTCTATGAGAACTATATATGTATGAACTTTATGTATTTATTTTTTCAGTAATAACATTTGATCACTACTGTACTTTGGTTTTAATGTGATGATGAACTTGTATTAATTTGGTCACTTCTCTATTCATGATGTTCTGTAATGGTTTTTGATACACTTAATTATATAATGCACGCAGATGAACCGACAATGGATGTACGGTGACCGACGCACCTCTGAGTACATTGATGGCATGCATAATTTTCTCGAAGTGGCTGAGGCAAACAAGCAGAATGGTTTTATGTATTGTCCATGTACTGTCTGTGGGAATACGAAGTCTCACTCTGACTCGAGAACCCTTCACATCCACCTGATTGAGAAGGGTTTCATGCCACACTATAATGTTTGGACCAAGCACGGAGAAAGAGGGGTTATGATGGAAGACAACGAAGAAGAAGAGGATGATGACAACTATCCCCCTGAATACGGTGATACTGCAACGGGGAAAGCTGAAGATCAAGAGGCACCAGACGATGTGCCCGATGATGATCTTCGTCGGGTCATTGTTGATGCACAGAGAGGATGCAAAAGTGAAAGGGAGAAGTTGAAGTTCGAGCGCATGTTAGAGGATCATAAAAAAGGGTTGTACCCAAATTGTGAAGATGACAACACAAAGCTCGGTACCACACTGGAATTGCTGCAATGGAAGGTAGACAATGGTGTATCTGACAAGGGATTTGGAACGCTACTAAAAATAATGAAGAAGAAGCTTCCAAAGGATAACGAATTGCCCGACAGTACGTACGAAGCAAAGAAGGTTCTCTACCCTCTAGGATTGGAGGTGCAGAATATACATGCATGCCCTAATGACTGCATCCTCTACTGCGGTGAGTACGAGGATTTGAACGCATGCCCGGTATGCGATGCATTGCGGTATAAGATCAGACGAGATGACCCTGGTGATGTTGAGGGCGAGCACCCTAGGAAGAGGGTTCCTGCCAAGGTGATGTGGTATGCTCCTATAATACCACGGCTGAAACGTCTGTTCAGAAACAAAGAGCATGCCAAGTTGATGCGATGGCACAAGGAAGACCGTAAGAAAGACAGGAAGTTGAGAGCACCCGCTGACGGGTCGCAGTGGAGAAAAATCGAGAGAAGGTGGGGGGACTTTGCAGGTGACGCAAGGAACGTATGGTTTGGTTTAAGTGCAGATGGCATTAATCCTTTTGGGGAGCAGAGCAGCAATCATAGCACCTGGCCCGTGACTCTATGTATCTATAACCTTCCTCCTTGGTTGTGCATGAAGCGGAAGTTCATTATGATGCCAGTGCTCATCCAAGGCCCTAAGCAACCCGGCAACGACATTGATGTGTACCTAAGACCATTAGTTGAAGAACTTTTACAGCTGTGGAATGGAAAAGGTGTACGTGTGTGGGATGATCACAAACAGGAGGAATTTGACCTACATGCGTTGCTGTTTGTAACCATCAATGATTGGCCTGCTCTTAGTAAACTTTCAGGACAGATAAACAAGGGATACCACGCATGCACGCACTGTTTAGATGATACCGAAAGTATATATTTGGACAAATGCAGGAAGAATGTGTACCTGGGACATCGTCGATTTCTTTCGACCAACCATCTCTTAAGAAAGAAAGGCAAGCATTTCAAAGGCGAGGCAGATCACTGGAAGAAGCCCGCCCTCCGTACTGGTGATGCCATACTTGATATGGTCAAGGATTTACAAATAATCTATGGAAAGGGTCCTGGCGGACAATCTGTTCCGAATGACGCTGAGGGACGCGCACCCATGTGGAAGAAGAAATCTATATTTTGGGACCTACCCTATTGGAAAGACCTAGAGGTCCGCTCTGCAATCGACGTGATGCACGTGACGAAGAATCTTTGCGTGAACCTGCTAGGCTTCTTGGGCGTGTATGGGAAGACAAAAGATACACCGGAGGCACGGGAGGACCAGCAACGTGTGCACGAAAAAGACGGCATGCATCCAAAGCAGTATGAAGGTCCTGCCAGCTACGCTCTTACCAAAGAAGAGAAGGAAATCTTCTTTGAATGCCTGCTCAGTATGAAGGTCCCGTCTGGCTTCTCGTCGAATATAAAGGGAATAATAAATATGGCAGAGAAAAAGTTCCAGAACCTAAAGTCTCATGACTGCCACGTGATTATGACGCAACTGCTTCCGGTTGCATTGAGGGGGCTTCTACCGGAAAACGTTCGATTAGCCATTGTGAAGCTATGTGCATTCCTCAATGCAATCTCTCAGAAGGTAATCGATCCAGAAATCCTACCAAGGTTAAAGAATGATTTGGTGCAATGTCTTGTCAGTTTTGAGCTGGTGTTCCCACCATCCTTCTTCAATATCATGACGCACGTCCTAGTTCATCTAGTCAACGAGATTGCCATTCTGGGTCCTGTATTTCTACACAATATGTTTCCCTTTGAGAGGTTCATGGGAGTCTTAAAGAAATATGTTCGTAACCGTGCTAGGCCAGAAGGAAGCATCTCCATGGGCCGGCAAACAGAGGAGGTCATTGGGTTTTGTGTTGACTTCATTCCTGACCTTAAGCCGATTGGTCTCCCTCAATCGCGGTATGAGGGGAGACTGACTGGAAAAGGCACGCTAGGAGCGGATTCAATAATATGTAGGGGCAGGCATTCTTGGGCTCAAGCACACTACACAGTTCTATAGAATTCTACCTTGGTGACCCCGTATGTCAATGAATACAAGAATATTCTGCGCTCCAAACACCCGGAGCAGTGTGACGACTGGATTACATGTGAACACATCAGGACTTTCGGCAGTTGGTTGCAAACACATCTCATGGGTGACAACATTGTTGGAGATGAGCTGTACTCGTTGGCCAGGACACCATCTTCGACTGTATTGACTTACCAACGGTACGAGATAAATGGGAATACATTTTACACGATCGCCCAAGATCAAAAGAGCACCAACCAAAACAGTGGTGTCCGCTTTGATGCAGCAACCAACAGGGGAAATGACACATATTATGGTTACATAGTGGACATATGGGAACTTGACTATGGACATGATTTTAAGGTCCCTTTGTTTCGGTGCAAATGGGTCAATCGGTCAGGAGGCGGGGTACAGGTAGACCCACAGTACGGAATGACAACAGTGGATCTGAACAATCTTGGGTACACAGACGAACCATTCGTCCTAGCCAATGATGTGGCGCAGGTTTTCTATGTGAAGGACATGTCTACCAAACCGAGAAAAAGAAAAGATAAGGAAGCGAATACATCATACGGTGAGCCAAAGCGCAACATAGTTCTTTCAGGGAAAAGAAACATCGTGGGAGTGGAGGACAAGACAGACATGTCTGCAGATTATGAAAAGTTTCATGAAATTCCTCCCTTCAAAGTGAAGGCTGACCCAAGCATCCTGTTAAACAATGAAGATTATCCATGGTTACGGCGCAATAAGCAAGGGACACACGCGAAGAAAAAGTGAAGACTTTCTCTCCACACCTATTCTGATGATGGCTTTGATCTAGAATATCACTGCAGTTACATGTCAACAAATAAAAATAAAATCCCTTTTGTAATAGATGAGTTTTCGTCCGAAACCGTGATACTTCGAAAGAGATTGTCCAGTTTGTACACGAAGTGCATCCAGTTTTTGCCGTAACCCTCTCAACTTTTTAGCACTTGCTATGTGGGTGAAATTATGATACCATGCCAAGTTTCAACCTTTTCAGACTTCATTTGTAGTGCTTTTCAATTTCAGGGTCATTTAGCTCAAAAGGCATCATTAAATGCATGAAAAATAGCAAATTGAATATAATGATAAAACACACTAATATTAAACAGCAGGAAAAAGAATCACTCAAAAATCTATTTTTAAAGTAAAGTAATTCACAAACTAGTGATTCACACAAATTTCAAATAATTCAAATTTAAACTATTGAAATTTGAAAACTACTGGCACTAACAGAAAGTTTAGAATTTTTGTGACGTAAAGCAAAAAAGATTCACTCAAAAATTCTAATAAAGCAAAAAAACAACTCAGAAACAAAAGAAAATAAATAAAGCAGAAAACAAAAAAAATGGAAAATAAATAAATTAAATGTCCAGTTTGTACACGAAGTGCATCCAGTTTTTGCCGTAACCCTCTCAACTTTTTAGCACTTGCTATGTGGCTGAAATTATGATACCATGCCAAGTTTCAACCTTTTCAGACTTCATTTGTAGTGCTTTTCAATTTCAGGGTCATTTAGCTCAAAAGGCATCATTAAATGCATGAAAAATAGCAAATTGAATATAATGATAAAACACACTAATATTAAACAGCAGGAAAAAGAATCACTCAAAAATCTATTTTTAAAGTAAAGTAATTCACAAACTAGTGATTCACACAAATTTCAAATAATTCAAATTTAAACTATTGAAATTTGAAAACTACTGGCACTAACAGAAAGTTTAGAATTTTTGTGACCTAAAGCAAAAAACAACTCAGAAACAAAAGAAAATAAATAAAGCAGAAAAAAATGGAAAATAAATAAATTAAAAAAAGCCCACCTACTGGGCCGACACGGCCTGCATACGACTAGAAACCAAACAACTAGTTTGGCCAGGATGCAGGCCCGCACGGTCCAGTAGGGACCACAGGGCAGGACAGGTTTGATAGGCCCAATAGGCCTGCTAAAGAGAGGAGCTCGAAGCAGTTGCCACGGCGGGGCTTATAAACTGGTGTTCGCACCTCTCGCCAAGCGAGGTGGGACTAAACTTGTCCTGCACCGCGCCACCAGACATTTAGTCCCGGTTGGTGGCTCCAACCGGGACTAAAGTCCCCCCTTTAGTCTCGGTTGGATCCACCAACCGGGACTAAATCTCCTTTTCAGCAGCCGAAAGGGCGGGAAGCAAAGGGCTTTAGTCCCGGTTGGTGGCTCCAACCGGGACTAAAGGGGCTAGTATATAAGCACGACTTAGAAAATTTTCTTCTTCCTCCCCAATCTTCTTTCTCTCTCGCTCCTCTGCCCCGACGCCGAACCACCGCACACCGCCACCAGGCTGCCGCGACGCCCTGGCCCGAGCCGTCCCCTAGCCCGCTGACCGTCGCCGGACCTCCTCGCCGTCCTCCCCAAGCATCGCCGCCCCCGAGCCCGCTCCTCGTCGCCGCGCGCCCCCGATCGAGCCCTCCTCGTCGTCGCCGCCCCATGGTAGCACCCCCCTCCTCCCCCTCTTCTCCAAATGGATGGATGGATGGATTCATGGATGGATGGATGGATGGATTCATGGCAGGAACCAGCTAGTTCATCACTTTGTTTGAAATTTTGTATGGATGAATAAATTGTGTGGATATGTGTTGATGAATGTATGGCAGAAATTAATAGAGGTGTGTTGATGAATGTATGGATAGATTGTATGGAGATGTTGTAGTTAGACAGGGGCCAAATCATCTAAATCTTGCTAATTTTGTTTGAGAAATGGAGGATTAGGAGCACATATTGTTGCTAAGTGTAGTATGGTTAATATGGTTCATTTTTTGAGTTGTGTATTCATCTTGTGTATAAATCTTGTATTTTGCTAAGTGTAGTATGGTTAAATGAAAATTGCATGAAGAAGCACGTTAATTTTGCTAAGTGTAGTTTAGATGAATTTAGTAGAAATAGATTAAAAAAATTGTTTGGCTTTGCCCCGACGATCGCCGGACGAGTCCCCGACGATCGCCGGACGAGTCTCCATCACTGCAGGGACCCTCTTCTGGCTAGGAACAGGATTCAGAATCACAACTGATTCTCTTAGTCCTTTAAGGGATTTATCAAGAATATGCCCCCATTATGGATGTGCACAAGTTGATCCAATTTTTTTCTGATCTCATCAACCCTTCTATATGTCACGTTGTCTAGTGTCAAAGGGTTGAAGAAATACATGGCTTCATCATTAGCCGGAAGTAACAGGCGCATGATGGTACGAAGCTCTTCAAAGTTGTTTTGGAACGGAGTCCCGGATAGGATAATTAGCTTTTTGGTACGAAGTTCAGCAAAGACCTTCCGAAGTTGCCGAACTTCGTACCAAAAAGCTAATTATCCTATCCGGGACTCCGTTCCAAAACAACTTTGAAGAGCTTCGTACCATCATGCGCCTGTTACTTCCGGCTAATGATGAAGCCATGTATTTCTTGAATCCTTTGACACTAGACAATGTGACATATAAAATGGTAGATCAGGAAAAAAATGGACCATTTTCTGCACATCCAGAATGGCGCCATTTTGTTAAATCCTTTAAAGGTTAAGAGAATCTGTTATGATTCTGAATCCTGTTACTAGCCAGAAGAGGATCCTTCCAGTGATGGAGAAACATAGGGCAACAATATAGATTCAGAATACAAGATATCTCTTACGTATATAACTTTGCTAAGTGTAGATGCTAATTTTGCTAAGTGTAGAGATGGATAGATGCTAAGTGTATAAGCTAATTTTGCTAAGTGTTTATTAAATTTGTTTTCATAATTAAGCATTTGTTCTCGACGTCGACGATGCCTGGCATGCATCCTAGTCGTCGACTCGGCGGAGGAGGCCTGCTTGATCAGAGGGGCCATGTCCGGGACTGGGCTCCGCCGGGCTGGGACTGGGAGGTGCTACCTTCCGGGGCGCACAACTTGGTGAGGAGGCAGCCCGTCGTCGACCCGGAGCTTCTTTGGTGGCGGTCGCGTGGGCCAGTGATGGTGCGGAGGCTTGACTCTCCCACGGAGGTGGTACGTCACCGTGTCAGGGAGGAGGACGAGCACGTCCGTCGCTACATGGTTGCGTTGGAGGCCAAGTCCGACAATACCTGGCAGGTTCTTCAGGGATCTCACTGGAGCTATGATCCTGTGATGGTTCCTTCTCTTTGGGTGTCCACCGCCCGCGTCGATACCCGTCGTTCGCTAGGGTTCTAGCTGTATTAGTGATGTTATATATATGATACTATTCGAGATGTATTAGTGATAATATTCGACGATGTACGGACGCAAGAGATATCTTGTATTCTTAATCTAAATTTTTGCCCCTATATATATAACTTGTGAACTTTGCATGATGTTTGCCACTAATCCATTGCTCATATGCATATGATTCCTTTTTCTGGTTAGGTCTATGTTTGCCACTATCCATCTCTCATGGTTTGTATTTTGCCATGTTGTAATATTTGCAGAAACTATGGATCACAGAGACTTAGAAAAAGAAGAGGCGTTGGAGAATATAATCCGCGCCGGAGAAAATCCAATGGAGGAGGACACCTTGTCGTTTCTCAACGACAACGATGGTGGAATGGAGGAGGAAGGAGATCATCACGGCTCCGATGATGAAAGAATGGAGGAGGAACAAGATCATGACGGCTCCGGTGATATGGAGAAGGGAGCCTTAACTAATGCAGAGTCCGGCGAGGTATATATATATATATATATATATATATATATATATATATATATATTAATTAAGCCTCTGCTGACTAGATGCATTAATTGTTTTGTATGTACATATATTAACGCTTCTTTCTTCTTTTAGCCTTCCGGAACGAGCCAAACTTCGTCAACAAGGAGACGAGGCGCGAAGAAAAGGTTGGACAAGGAGGAAAGGTACAAGATCGACGTAATCTCTCCAGCTGGCCAACCGATTCTTCCCAAGCGGACTAAACACGCCTTTACATATCAGTGCGGAGTACTGGTTAGGGATAGCATCCCGATCACCACCGAGCAATGGAATAAGAAGAAGGACAACCCTTCAGTTACTTTTGTCCAGGATAGACAAAAAGAAGATATTTGGAGCTTGCTGCTGACAAATTTCATCCTACCGCCAGAGGAGGATCCGACAACCCCACCAGTTATAGAGCCAAAGGTCAAGGCATACGCTCTAAAGAAGATGGCAGAACTGTTCAAGAACTGGAAGAAGAATTTGAACACACAGTTTGTCGAGAAAAACAAGACTCCAGATTTCACCGGTATATATGAGAAGATAAGAGAACAGTGGCCCGCATTTGTGGCCTACAAGAAATCCGAGAAGGCACGGAAAACGTCACATCAAAATAAGCTGAATGCTGCAAAGAAGCAGTATCACCATGTTACGGGGTCAGGTGGCTATAGCCAAGCCGAGCCTAAGTGGGAAAAATGGAGAACTACCTACTTGCTAAAGGGGTCGAACCAGTGTCACGGAACTGGCCAGATCGGGTAAGGACTTGGGTATTCGGGAATGGGGGAGCTTTGGACCCAGAAACAGGGGAGGTTGTTTACGCGGATCCTAAACTTGCAATACCCATGAAAAAGATTGAGGAAGCAATCAAGGAAGTGGAGGAAGGGAGGTTCCATCCCGACAGAGAGAAGGACGTGCTGACAAAGGCCCTCGGGAATCCTGAACACCCTGGACGAACACGAGGCACACCAGGCTCCATTCCGTGGGTGCATGGGTTTCGCGACAGCAGAGACACTTATAGAAGCCGAGGGCGAAAGAAGAAAGTGGAAGCAAGCAAACTACAGCAGATGGAACAAAGATTAGCGGCACTAGAGGCGGCATCAGTTAGCCAGCGAGCCCTCGGCCCACCATCTCAGCAGCACGATCCTTCATTGGAAGCTACTCCACCATCTCAGTGGAGAAGCAGCGTGGCTTCCACGGAGCACGTTCAGCCTGATATCACGGCTCGCCGCTACCCCGTGGATGGTATCACGGAGAATGAACATTGTGTGCTGTTGGCGGATTGCGGAAACCTGAGCTTGGAGGTGGCGAAAGGCTCTGTCCACCATCCTCGACCTGATGCAACTTTCCATTGCGCTCCGATTCCAGATGGCTATGCTGTTGTCATGGTGGATGAAATAACGCCCGGATTTGGGAGCCTGCAGCTTGATCATCCTACAGGTGAAGGCGAGGTTTATTCTCTGGAAAATGCCTTAAGGACTACCTGTCTATGGAGAAAGTCACACATCAAGCTTCCTTACTTCACGCCGCCTCAGCATACTCATGAGCCGGAGGAGGCCCCTCATCAGCAGACTCAGCCGTCTCCGGCGCGTCTGCCGTCTTCGCCATCTCTGGGGCGTCAGCCGTCTCCGCTGCCTCAGTCGTCTCCGGCGCGTCAGCGGACTGCGCCTCCTCCGCCGCGTCAGCGGACTCCGCCTCCTCCGCCGCGTCAGCCGTCTCCGCCGCTTCAGCAACAGCGGCGGAAGAGAGCCACCGCCGCTCCGGCGGCTAGCAGTACAACAACAGGAGGGAAGAGGTTTCAATATGGTCCAAGCCTCAAGCCTCTTCCACAGAGACCATATGATAGGTCTGAAGAGGAAAGCAAGGCAATCTCAAGGGCCGAAGTGAAGGCCCATTTTGCACTGAAACGTCCACCTCCAAAGGAGAGAATTGATCCGGAAATAGCGAGGCGTACGCTGAAAAACCTTGAAAAACCACCGCCTAAGTTGCTATCAGACTATGACCGTGAGATTGTAAAGTCATTTGCAGATCCACAGAAGCGGTCGGGAAGCAGCGGTAGTGCATATCAAGGGAAAAAAACAATTCTCAAACTGGGCGAGCAGGAGAACCAATCGTGCCCCCCGCTCATGGTGTCTAGCGATATCCCTGATGTTCCGGAGGGGGTAGCGCCCGGTACTAATCCTGGTGATTACTTACCCGATCATATACCGTTACCCGAAATGGCTGATGTAGTAGCCTTTAGATTCGAGCACGGGAAGCCTCTCGTCAGACCTGAGGAGCTCCCGAATCTACCAACGAGGATGCGAGCATTGCATAAATGGTACTTGGAAGCCTGCAAGCGAGGGGAGAACTATATCACTGCAGGAGTTAAAGATGAGCATTTCTTCAATGGAAACGAGTCGGTTTACATTGAATTTTCAGAATTATTCCAGTTATACAATCTAAAAGAGATCGACAAAACTATCATCACTTGCTATTGTTTGTAAGTATCATTTCTGTAATTAAGTCTCTAGCTCAGCTCGTTCATTATTGCATGTATATAATTATCCTCACCATATGTATATTATGCAGAAAGAAGATCCTCGAATGCAACAAAGGACCAATCCAAATCTATGACATTGGGTTCGTTAGCCCAAATATTGTTCATGAAGTTACTGTCCAACACAACAAAAAGGATGTAGAGGATTACTTGCTAAGGGCGTTTATCAAACAACAAACCAAAAGAGAAATACTACTTCCTTACAACTTCGAGTGAGTGTTATATACTGTCTTGTACATACACATCATTTTGTTTCGCTTACTCGATGTTAAGTGTAATTGATGAGCTACATGTGTGCAGCTTCCACTTTATTCTGCTCATCATACAGTTTGACCAAAGTCGAATACAAGTCATGGACTCGTTACGTAAAGACCTTTCGAAGTGGGCGCCCCTGCAAAAAATTCTCCAGAAGTAATTTCAATCATTATCGCACTATATCGGCAACTATCGTTCATTTCCTGATATCAAGTAATTAATAACTCTTTAATTCATTTTGTTTGCCGGGCAGGGTTTGGACAAGGTTCACCGAGGCGGTTAGGGGTCCCTGGAAAAAGGAGCTGCGATATGAATTGCTCCCTGTAAGTAGTACTAGTTAGGCCCGCGCATCTCTTTGATTCTAGTTTCAATACCACTATCATGCTTGATTATTATTTTGATTGAACTCTATTCTCGTAAAGTGCCCTCATCAGGGATCCGGGAATAACTTCTGTGGATACTACGTCTGCGAGTTCATGCGCCAGACGACCTGTGACAAGGGCAGAATATTAGAAAAACTTGATGTACGTAAACAATATTCACAAATTTATTTTATTACCATCAACTGTGTTGAGTTTCATTCATATATATATATATATATATATATATATATATATATATATATATATATATATATATATATATATATATATATTGACCCCTTTCTTTAAATTAGATCGAACGGAAGAGGGATGGACTCCTACCAGAGTATCGCCTACGAGCAATTCAAGAGGAATTGGCGGGATTCCTCCTTGATCACGTCATAGCTAAAAATGGAGAATACCATGAAGAAATTAGGATGAATGTTGGTAATTAGATATTAGAGATCGTAAGAGATGTTATTCATTGTATATATGCATGAACGTGCACTAGACATAGTACGTAGCGTCGAATAGATATACGAAAACATGTTGTTCGACCAAGCACGGAGAAAGAGAGGTCATTTCTCTCTATATTAATTTATGACGATTTGTGTAATGGTTTCTTCATTGCTTTATGTAGTAGCAAACGTCGAGTTGAATCGTCTACACAAAAAAGAAAAGGGGGAAACACAATATGAAACCCCTAAACCCCTAAACCCCTCCTTTAAAAAAAAAAAAAAAAAAACCCAGCGCCTCGAGCTGCTGACGCGTGGCAGTCTTTTAGTCCCGGTTGGTGTTACCAACCGGAACTAAAGTTCCTCCTGCCTGGGCGCCCCACAGCGGCCACGTGGAGGCACTTTAGTCCCGGTTCGTAACAGAACTGGGACTAAAAGTGAGGACCTTTAGTCCCGGATGCTTAGTCCCGGTTCCAGAACCGGGACTAAAGGCCCTCTGGAACCGGGACTGATTCCCTGTTTTCTACTAGTGAGACACCTAGAGTTAGTCCTAAGTCTATACGTATTGGTGATTGTCCTAGTGTTACATGAACACGTAGTACATCACAGCGTGCTTACTTCCAACACACACGGGCTTTTTGGCCTCAGGGTCAGCCAATTGGGCTCCGCCCCTGAACCAAAGCTATATGCCGTCGCCGCCGGCAGGCAACATCCAAACCCTAACCCCACAGCACGTGGCATATAACCAGCTAGCCATGGAAGATCTCCCCGATGAATTGCTCGCGGACATCCTCTGCCGCGTTCCTCCACGGAGTCTCGCGGTGTGCCGGAGCGTCTGCAAGCACTGGTGCGCCGCCGTCGACACCCACGAGCTGCTCCTCGCGGTCGCGCACCTCGTGCCGTGCTCTCTGCACGGCATCTTCGTCAACTACGTCAAGGTGCGAAGGTCCGGATTCTTCTCCCGCATCACGGCCGGGACTACTAGCCAGCCCTCTATCGATGCCAGCTGGTTCACTTCACTCCCTGGCCAATTGACTCGCCACCGTAGCGTCCTGGATCACTGCAACGGCCTCCTTCTCTACGAGAACAAGTATGTGCATGTGTGTAACCCCGTGACACGCAGGCGGGCAACGTTGCCTGCCCCGCCACGCGCACAAACTTCCTACAGCCACTTGCCCTTCTACCGCCATCGTATGTACCTAATGTTCGACCCAACCATGTCGCTGCACTACCATGTCCTCTTCTTTCCTGATGTTCCCGACAAGCCAAAGCCACCATATTTCCAACATGCAGGTGTGTCACGGTTTATGAGAGCAAATTACGAGCATGAGTGTAACACCTTGGGTGTAATGGAATGGCCACCGTACATGTACCTGCTGCAAGTTTTCTCGTCGAAAACTGGCCGGTGGGAGGAGAAACAATTTATTCGTCAAGGTGATGCGGCGGTTACCGTGTCGGATGTGTGGTCAGATGGATCTTCACCAATTAGCAGCCAAGATGGGCTTCGACGCCATGCAGTGTACTGGAGGGCATCGTTCTATGTATATTGTGACACCGGTTTCATTATGAGGTACAAATGATGTTACGATGGACTACTTCTGTTGATTATTATTATT
Source organism: Elymus sibiricus (assembly GCA_039707655.1). NCBI lineage: Eukaryota > Viridiplantae > Streptophyta > Magnoliopsida > Poales > Poaceae > Elymus > Elymus sibiricus. The sequence continues at coordinate 125,633,202 of CM077666.1, read as the reverse complement.
GTCTTGTTTATACTTTCTTTTGTCTTATTGTATATATTATGTAGGTTGTCCCTTGAAGAACAAAAATATCTAGTGATCAAAACCCCAAGACTAGATATAACAGGGTGCAAGAGACATCCTAAGATATACGAGTATCTCGGAAAATCCAAGCATGGTGTCTACTTCACCGCTTTCCATGGGTACCAACTTAAGGTGTGGGTATTGAGCAACACACTAGAATCATGTCGAACTCCTCAGTGGGAGCTGAAGCATCAAGCGGACCTTGAGCCTAATTTAAAGCTACACTATAACAGACACTTCAGAAGAGAAAAGTATGAAAAGTGTTGGATCTTAGATTCTTGTGATGAAGAGTCCGAGGATAATGGAGACTATGCATGGGATTCTAGTGATGATAGCGTCATTGATGTTGAAGGAGGGATTAATATGGATTACAAAGATTATTACTTTGCTGTTGACATGTTGTGGTACCATCCTTACAAAGAAATTATTTTCTTGGGCAACCGTTTCCAAGGATTTGCTTACTACTTGGACAACTCCAAGTTACAATACTTGGGGTCACCTTACCCATCATACCTAACCAAGCATGATCGTTGTTTGCTACCCATGCTTGAGTCATTCATCTACACTCCTTGCATGGATGATCTGCTTCCTGTTCAAAATGATGCATGATGAGCAAGTACTTCATTTAATTAGATATTAAGTGGGTTAGCAATATGTTTTAGGTGAGAGAATAATCAAATGGTGGATGATGGGATGCTATATATATATTTTATAATTGAATAATGTTATTTTTTAAGAGGTACAACTTGATTCTTGTTACGTTTTTTGTAGGTTTTCTCCATATTGTTTTGCTAAAAAATATATCGATGCGTTTGGTTTTCAAGTGACGTGAAGGAAGTGTAAAATTCAATTAATGTTTTGGGTGAAACATATTAATAATACATGTAAATTTAGTGACTGTTCCAATGGTGACCCCCCTGACCCTTCATCATGTATATTCTGGGAATTACACATGACTACAAAAGAAAGGCAGTTGAAATATGCATTGGATGAATACCTTTTTTATCTTGCAGGAAAGGGAGACCCAATATTATACCAGCATCTCTTTTGTATTTCGAAATATGCATTGATGAAATACCTTACCTTATACATTGAAATATTCTTCATTTTATTTTGCACATGGAGCTTTTTTACGACTAACTGATGTGACACAATTTATACAGGAATATTGTTCATGTAATTAAACACCCAATGGATGAATATTTAAAAGATAGTTCGACTATAAACTATATTTCTTGTACTAAAATATGTATGCGAGCTATCTTGTGTAGTTAAACATTCAACACGGCCTCGCGCCGTATTTTCACACCAGCGCAGATCCCATCATGAGTCGTAAGTATGCGCTATAAAGCAGGATGAAAGTCTATTTCGAGGAGCGCAAGTATGCGGCAGCGCAGTCGTATTGAAGGAGGGAGGACACCGTGCGCAGGATGTCTGTGATGAAAGCATCGAAGACAGGCCGATCCTCCTCTTTAGTGAGCGGCCTCCACAGCTGTAAAATGGCAGACAGTTTAAACAGAATATCAACAGGTTTGCGGGGAAAAATATGTTCAATGGTGAACTTATTGCGCGTAGTCCACAAACACCAGCACAAGGCGGCAAACAGCATCCAGAAAACACGAAGACGGCCATGCCACCCGCGGATAAAAGTGAAAATGTCACATAGGTTGTTGGGTTCCAGTTAACGTTCAACCACTATCGCACACAGCTCCACGCAAATTTAGCAAGCACACACCGAAAGATAATGGATGCGTTTGGTTACCTGCATAGTTTTTTGCCCCTTTGCATACTTGTCCCAGTTGGGCCTGGCTGAGCATATGCAGGCAAAAAACCAACATCTGCATATTGATTGGTTGCCTGCATCCCCTCTAGCCTGCATGTGCCGAAATGGAAGGCCTGCTGTTTGGTTGCGGACTTGTTTCAGGGAAAACACAAGTCCGGTTGTTTGGTTACATCCAGGACAGTTGTGTGGTAACCTCCTCCTCGATGTGGTGAGGTTACCAGAGGCACACATGAACAGAACAGAATAAAACTAGAGTAACAGAACAAACTTAGGCACAAACCCAAGTCTTAAGCATGCATCACAAGTTTTAAACCAACATAGTACGATAAGTTTTAAACGAAACCAAGTCTTAAACCAATGACCAACAAGGAACAGGCAACAAGAGCTCAGGCGGTCACGACGAAGGCGGTGTCGTGCTGCTTGCACTTGGTGACCACCTCCACGCCCTCGTTGTTGAAGACGATCACCTTCATGGTGTCGGGGGTCAGCAACTTGAACGTCAGCATGTACCCAATCATGACCTGGTGAACGGCGGCGAAGGTGGCCCAACCTTGATCAAGGGTGACCCTGCCGTTGACCACCCTCACCGTCACCCTCCATGCGCAGCCGGTGTTCGTCTTCAGCTTGAACTTTGTAGGGACGGCAGGGAAGTGCTTCGTGAACTCCAGAGGCATTGGCAGACTCTCCAGCTTCGGACCAAGGATAACCTTGCAGAAGTGGCTTGGTCCTGACTCCTCATGGTAGTGCCCATAGTTCCCCCGCTTGGCGCTTGGGTGATCACGCACCGGCACGTCGACCAATGGCGGCATGACCTCCTTGCCCTTCTCCAATGGTGCCACGACCTCCTTGCCCTTGTCCATCTGCATTATGAACAACACGTAGTTCAATAGTCAGCATTCATTCATATCAGCCTAACGCTCCTATATTAACCCACCCTACTAACCCAGCACCGCACTCAAACCCTCTCTGTTTCACCACCTCTCCCTCGCCATGAACTCCAACTCCAACCCCAACCCTTTCCCTTGGGGCATTGGATGGAGGGCCTTCCTCCTCGGGTGCTCGCTCGGTGACCGCAAGAAGTTCGAGCACACCATGGAAGTGTGCTCGAACTTCAGCAGCATCGAAGACATGCACAAGGAGGCCGACGCTATGATTAAGAAGGCTACGCCGGACGAGATGAAGACACTGATTCCTGACCCAGCCAAGGGCGCAATGTCAATGGACATCCTGCGTTGGGCCATGAATCAGGCAGACTCTGGCGACACTGGATAAAGGGCAAGATGGGCCAAGTACAGGGAGTACAAGGCGCCACAAGACCAGCGTGCCGCGTCGTACTGGAGTAGGACGTTCGTGTCGCCGGAGGATGACGACGCGGTGCAGATCGTGGCCAGGGCGCCGGCGGCAGGCGACCGCGCAAGACCCATTGTTCTTGACAAAGATGATGAGGAAGAAAAGAAGATGGCTACGCCACCCCGTCGCTCGACGCGACTCCAGGGTCGCCACGGCTAGATTTACTAGTTGTACCCCAATCCCCACCCCCGATGTAATCGAAAAATGACCTATGAACCCTAGAAGCCGTCGGTGCAGAATCGATGGATGGCAGTGTTTTAATCCAATCCTGCACCCCCGATGTGTTTAATCCCCTCCCTAACTCTCCAATCGCGTACTCTAATCAAATCTAGCCCGAGTGGAAAGCAGTAAATCTAGAGAGAGGGCAACGACTTACCGCCATGGCCGATGCGCTTCGGTGGAGGTCTGCAGTCGCTCCGGTAGTAGCCGCCGTCTTGGATCGTCCTGCTGTCGCTCCGGTGGTCGCCGCCGCCGGTGTGCGTGGGGAAGAGGGGAGAGAGTGGCGAGGAAGGGAGGTAAGGGTAATTTTATGAGGACACTTCGGGAAACAACGCGACTTCTCGAGACCGCATCCACGCGTGCAACCACCCACGCCCACGTGCCGAGGGTTGCACCACTCTCGGGCCTGGCTTCACAAAAACGGCCGATTTGAGCGTTCCTCTGGATGCAGGCACAGAGGTGCTTTAAAGTTTGTGCTATGCAGGCCCAACAGTGAATGCGGGTAACCAAACGGGCCATTTTCTTCCCGCGCGGGCCTAGCTGGGGCATATGCGGGCTACCAAACGCATCCAATGTGTTCTGTGTTTTCGGTCTCTCCATAAAGAGAACAAGTTACGTTGGCCGCTCCCTGCCTCTTGGCTGGATTCCTATTTTGGCAGCAGGCGCAGCATCATCGCTGTGAGTAGACATCCAGCACCCTAGTGAAAGGCTCATGACATGCTTACCACTAGAATAGTGTAACACCCCAAAAATATTGGCTTTTGATTTTTAAAATCTTTTCTTTAAAAATAAAAATGATTTGAATCACTATGGCTCTATTTCTTCTTCTTTTGTTTTGAAAGCCATTTTCAAGTTTTCATTTGGGTTTCAATTTTTTTAAAATGGTTCTGATTTAATGGTTTCTTACTTAGGTAAATTTTTTTGGAGGGATCGAAAATATTTTCTTTCAGAAGAGTTTTTGCATAACTAAATTATTTCAATGAAATGGCCCCTTTCATTCTTTTCAAACACTTAGAAATTCTCACAAAAAATTATTCTGTCATTTTTAATTATCATCCAAGTCATCCTCACACCCTAGGACAGTACCCAATACTTCTCCTCTCTACAAAAATATTTTTTATAATATTTAGCAAATTCCAAAATTTGAAATTCAATTATTCCTAGTTCCTTTGATTTACAAAGGAACTATATTTTTCCTAGCCCTTCTGCACCCACAAAAATTATCCCAGCTAGTTGACAGTATCCACACTCCATTTCACCAAAAACATTCTGTTCCACAGTTCAAAATTTTCAAATTTCATTCAATTGAAATTTGGACTAGATTCAAATTCTCTGCTCAAAACTTAATTTAAACTACTCCAAAAATTCTGCAATTTTGCCAGCATCTCTGTTATGCATCAGTACCTCACCACAAAAATCCTCAAAAATTCCAAAAATGCCTAGGGCCATCTAGCATTTCATCATACACCTCATGTGCACTGTAGCTCAATGTCGGAAAATTCAGAAAAATACAGAGAAGTTCAGAGAAGAGGGAATCGTTGCCGTGCGGTGCACTTCACTCCACCTCTCCCTCATCCGCACCTCTGCTGGTCATCAATGCATCGCCGGGGACCCCCTCGCCAGCCTCTCGTCGTCGACAGAACAGTGGCTGGCTGGTGCAACGGCCGCTGCCCTCGGCCACGGCGGCCAAGAGGATCAGCACAGCCACCAAATGCCATCACTCCTGCCACCGCTCCCTCTCCTACCTTCTCTCCACGCGGTAGCCTCTCTGCAGCCTCCCCGCACCGTCCAAGTCACCCCGCCCCGCCTGTCAGTCACCGGAGCCACTCGTCGCCGCCATGGCCGTACGGGAGCCCCGCGTCGAGATGAGTGGATAGAACTCATGGACGTTGCACTGGCGCTTCGGGAAACCTCGACTAGTCTTCCGGATCACCCACCGACCGCGCTCGCCGCCCAAACCTACCTCGCCGGCCGGAATTACTCCGCCGTGATCCGCCTCACCTCGGTCGTCTCCGTTTTGCCTATAAAAGGAGTCCTCGAGGTCCGTTCAGTGCACACACCGCCTCCACCCACTCCCAATCGACACCTAGAGGAGTCGGACGACCTCGGGGAGGTCTTCTTCCCCGACTCCGGCCGCCCGATCCGCCAGTGTCCCCGCGAACCTCACGTCGCCGTTCTACCACCTCCACCCCTCAATTTGATGACCGGAGCCCTCCCCGACGAGATCCATCACCACCCGACGCCGCCGTCCGCCGGAGTTGACCTCGTCGTCGCCACAGTGTTCGTCGGCGACCAACTCCACCACCCACCGACGCGGAACACTTCCCCAAGCACACTCGTACCATCACCGCCTCCTGAAACGCCGGCGATCGCCGCCGGTGACCACCGCACCCTCTCTGTGCATGCGCGCGAGGCGCGTTTCAATTTCAAACCTGACGGGTGGGGCCCGCCCGTCAGCGTTTTATTCTTTTCTGCTTTATTTCAAAAGCGTCTTCTGCCTCTTTACATTTTCTGCACTGGAAGACGTATTTCCGCCCGGGGCGTTTTCTTTTATTACAGCAGGGACCCGAGAGTAACTGTTTTATTTACAGATAGGTCCCTGGTTTTAAAACCTTTATTACTTTTTAACCATAACTCCTTTTTAATTGATTCTTTTTCTGAAAATTTTCTTTTTCACTCTAGTTTTTTTAGTATTTATTTAAAATCATTTTGAGCCAACTTTTTGTACTGTCACAAATATTTTGATTTGAATTTGAATTCTTATTTTATAGAAAATGAGGAGGGAAACTTTGCCAAAAATTTCGAGGGATCACCTTCTGCCTACTTTGATCAAGGCAAGCATTTTTGAACTTGGGATATGGTGTTTGCATGCATGTTTGCATAAGTTTGAAATATCACCGGTTATGTAGCGGATAGCAAGTGCATGCATGGCCATATCATTTTGTGCATTTCATGCATACAAGAATCTTTCTAACTTGGAGAAATTGTGAGGAATCAGGGGTGTACCCCTGCCTTTGTCGTGCCGGTGGGCACGGGTCACATCATGACACGATGGTGTCACTGTGGCATGTGAAGCATGCCAGTCATAATAATAACACCTCCTGAGTCGACCTAGATCGAGTCTTGTTCCGTCATGCCTAGCTAAAATTCGTGTTGCCACTTGTCTTCCCGCGAGGGGAGTACGGCTTAGTAAGTTGCTAACCCCTTTCCGAGTGCACACCACATAGAGGGGCCATGATGAGGGTTCCATGGCCATGGACTAATGCCAGTCATCGGGTCAGGGGGCATGGGTGTATCCGGCTGGGCCGAGAGGGGGGCACCCCTTGTAATCCGTGCGTTATAAACAGTGATCCCATGCTATTCAAGACGATGGTCTCCCCGTCTTAGAGTTTTTCTTGAACGATGCTTTGGGTGATTCCTGGCATCCGGAAAGTTAATCTGATGTGTGCTGGTCAGATGTGTTTTCAACCCAAAGACCGTAATGGGAATTAGTCAGCGTCTCAGTGTTGGCTAAAGAAATCCTATACACGCGGGTAAAGAGTACACCCTCTGTAGAGTTATACCTATTCGAATAGCCGTGTCCACGGTCAAGGACGTTAGCTAGGAAGGGTCAAGTGTCGGTCCCAGTGTCAGTCTTCGGAGGAAATAATTAAATTGAGCATGATCCATTTTTTGCAGGATAATTGTTGTCACTACTGATGCCAGCATGAATATTATTGTTATCATGAATATTATTGTGGACTAATCCTTTTCTTCTATATGCAACCTTGGGTATCACTTGGGATGGCTAGTCCACCTGTATACTCAATTCTATTTTTTTCTGAGTATCACTTGGGATGGCTAGTCCACCTGGATACTCAATTCTATTTTTTTTCTGAGTATCTCTTGGGATGGCTGGTCCACCTGGATACTCATTTCTATTTTATTTTTCTGAGTATCTCTTGGGATGGCTAGTCCACCTGGATACTCATTTCTATTTTTTTCTGAGTATCTCTTGGGATGGCTGGTCCACCTGGATACTCATTTCTATTTTTTTCTAAGTATCTCTTGGGATGGCTGGTCCACCTGGGTACTCATTTCTATTTTTCTGAGTATCTCTTGGGATGGCTAGTCCACCTGGATACTCATTTCTATTTTCTTTTCTGAGCATCACTTGGGATGGTTAATCCACCTGGATACTCATTTCTTTTCAAGACCTCTCGTGGCGTCGCTTTCAGACAACCGTTTGGCATTTTTCTGGGAATTCCTCGGGCGGTCCAATGCCCGATGTTCCATTTTATTTTCTTGGTTTATTACTAAAATAGTATATTTATTCATTCACACCATGCTAAAATTTATCATGCCATGCTTTAAATTCGGTCAGCATATGCATATAATTTAGTCCATCATGAACATATGCATTCGATATATCTTTTGTTCATGATGTTTGCGAGTACATTCCAACGTACTCACAGGCTTGTCCCTGGCTTGTTAATTTGGCTAGACCCGGAAGAAGACGATCTTGTGGAGGAAGAGTGTGCTAGCGAGCCCGACGCTTAGAGGTGTTCCCAGTCAGTCAACTTGTGGTCTTGGAGTCTACCACGTGTATCATCCGCAGTGCTTCCGCTCCACCAATAAAATAGTTAAGCCTCACACTGACGCTTGGCTTTACTTTATTGTATCAGTATTGTAATATCACCACCCACTGTCATATTCCGCCACTGTCATATATTGACAAGTTTGTAATAAATGTTGAGCACTCTGGCTCAACCTTGTGTAATATTATGTATGTACTGGTTAACTATATCAAGGGAGTCCACCAGTTGTTCAGATCTTGGGGCTGATGTGACTTGAGGCTATTCCGTGATATATTCTGAAAATAGGCCCGACAAACCTTGGTACCAGAGCCAGGCTGACTGTAGGAAGCCCTAGGTACGATCGCTGGTAGTAGAGTCAGTCCTAACAATTTGTAGCATGCATTTCATGCATTGTAACAAATTTTCCTTGGTCATCATATACTTATGATATGACTATTTGTATTTTTTATCTACTGTTGTAGATGTCTGGCGGCAGCTGCCCGACCCAGATTTTCACCAACGAGCCTGCGGGGTTTTCCCGCCTTCTTGTCTACATCGCCAGGGTCGCGATGGGATCTCCGAGTCATCCGGAGTACACAGTCTTTCCCGACAGGATCTCAGACACCCTGACTATGTACCAAGCCTCGGTATATATTCGGGGTGGAGATGCCGCGCCTCACCGCAACTATCGGTTTGTGGGGAGAGTCATGCCTACTGAGAGGCATGCCATTCAGATGGCTGCCCGAGAGGCCATCGCTCGTCTTAGGGACATCCTTCCAGTCATGCAGACACGTCCCTATCATTATCTTCCATGTCATGTCCCATACACTAGTCACTATGCTTTCTCTTGCACCACGGGAGAAAGGGACGAGGCTATTGAGCCCCTTGTCCAGTACATCATGGCTCTAGAGTCAGTCTTCACCTCACTAGTGGACGACTATCTCGCTGCACGGATGGACTTGGCTCGTGCGAGGGCTCCTCGCAGGAGTGAGTTCCGTTCTCCTTCACCACGCGCTCCTCGCATTCCGACTCCACCATATGATCATCCTACTCGTTCCGCGATTTGACACATCTCCGAGCGATGAGTCTAGTCGCTTGGCTGCCCTCACTCCGGTTAGAGCTTCACCGCCTACGAGCACAGTACCACCGCGAGCAGGCATGGCATCGACAACTGCCCGACTGGAGACCATACCCGAGGAGGAGGAGGTCGAGTCTTCAGCACCCCGTCTGGGACTTACCCTCAGCAGGGCCTACGACGTTCCAGATACTCCGTGATAGCAGACTAGGCATCAGTACCGCAGTCGCCTTTTATGAGAGTGTAGTTGTAAAATATTTATTTTTTGTTTCTTTTCTTCTTTGTAAGATGGAGAGTAGTAGACCTTGGATCGCAGCATGCTAAGAGGATGGAGAAGTGCACTAGTCTAAATAAGCGGTCATGTAAGCATCACGGCTACGACGAAAGTATTGTATAATTAATCTAGCATGTATAATTAAACCTTGCATGTATAATATAACTCGCTACTTTTATGTACTTATGTTTCTGGGGGGGGGGGGGGAATTATTTTTAGTCTCTTAAAATTTATTTCTTTCCTTTATAATTTCTTTCCCCATCGGTGTTTACACAAATACCCCAGAAAGAAAATGCATCGTCCCTGGACTCGTTCTATGCCCAGTCCACCAGAGGACAACTTTGCACAGATGGGAAATAACTTCACACTAGGACAGACAAGTCAGCAAAGCAATGATTCAGCGTTCTCACAAGTGTGCCGTCTTTATGAACAAAGTCAGCAGCAGCACCAGGAAATGATGCAGCATTTGATAAATATGGGAAATCACCAAGGACAACATCAACCCAGATCAAAATTATCTGAACTTCAGAGGACCAACCCAACTGTCTTTTCTCACACAGACAAACCTTTGGAGGCAGACGACTGGCTGCATGATATTGAAAGAAAATTGGTCATAGCTCAGTGTACGGACCAAGAAAAAGTACTATATGCTTCGCATTATTTTTCTGGAACAGCAGGATCATGGTGGGAAAATCTACCCCACACGCATCCCAATGGAGGAGACATCACCTGGGAGCAATTCAAGGAAAGCTTCCGGGGAGCACATATTCCCAACAGTATCATGAAATTGAAGAAAAGAGAATTTGAGGATCTCAAGCAACGAGGCACAACGGTAACACAGTACCTCGACCAGTTTACTCAGCTAGCCCGTTGTGCCAATGATGAATATATGACAGAGAGCAAAAGAATGGAGAAATTCCTTGACGGGCTTGTTCCATCTTTAAAGTGCCAACTGGTAGTCCATACTTTTCCGGATTTCAAGACACTGGTGTCGGTGTAAAAACCGGCAGATCTCAGGGTAGGGGGTCCGGAGCTGTGGATCTCGGATCGGTGGTAACAAGGACAAGGGAGACGATGTTTACCCAGGTTCGGGCCCTCTTGATGGAGGTAAAACCCTACGTCTTGCTTCTGTTTATATTAATGGAGATGTATCGAATACAGAGTTGATCTACCTCGAGATCGTAACGTGTGTCTAACTTCTAGGGCTAGGTGACAGTTATTGTGTTGATCTCCCCCCTACGGGCTAAACCCTATGGCTTATATACACGCCAGGGAGGGTATCTAGGGTTACAAAGTCGGTATCTAGGAGAGAGGCGGCAGGAGAGATCTTGGAGTATACGTCAAGTCTTCGGTAGAGACAGTCTCGATCATGCTTCCTGTGTACAGCCTCTGGAGTCCATCTTGATCACGTATGAGGGCCCCTCGGCCCATTTGAGGAGACATGCCGGCTGGGCTAGCACCCCCTGATCCAGGACACCGTCAGTAGCCCCCGAACTGGTCTTCTATGCCGATGACGACTTTCTCAACAGACACCACCTCGGATCCAGAGTCTTTGGCTTGACAGACGAGTTCCCCTTTTTATTTCATCTTCTCTTAATGGAGCGTTGACGTCCGAGGTCCAACCGGGCTTGTACCCTGCCCGAAGGGGGTAGATATCTTAGCCTTGAAGGCCCGTTGTTCAGGTATGAACGGTCCAATCCGTCCTGACAACTTTATCGAAGAGGCTTGCCCCACGACAGGTCGAGCAGTTACTACCTCCCCCCCCCTAAATCACAGTTCGAGGCAGCCTTTTACTGGCACGTCCCCTCGAGGCAGAGATCGTGCCCGTTTTCTTAGGGATATCATCAAGATTTTGTTTCCCCCCATATGCTCAATGACATTTTTGATGGGAATAGTGAGTTTATCGGCGCAGCGAGGGGGGCTCTTGGCCTTTCACAGGCTTATAAGAGCAAAAAGGAGGACAGCGCAACCGACCACGCTCCCATTCCCCTCCTCTACTGATTCGTCTAGCTCCAGCACCCAGATCCATCCTGCCCGCTTTTCCCTTTCGCGAGCCCAACCTCCACCATCAGCCATGGCCGACACCCTCAAGGGGCACTGGGGCGGCTCCGTCATGATGGCCACGACCATCTCGGAGCTGCGCCGCGCGGGGTACCTGACCCCCGCCACCGTCGCTCATGCTCCGGTGGCTAGCCAGCTGGTACCCGCTCCCAACGCCGTGGAGCAGGTAGTCTTTGTCCCCCACCTCATCCGAGGTCTGGGGTTCCCGTTGCATCCCTTCGTGCGCGGAGTGATGTACTACTATGGGCGGGACTTCCACCACATGCCCCCCAACTCCATTCTTCACCTCGCCTCCTTCATCACGGTCTGCGAGGCCTTCCTCCGCTGTGAGCCGCACTTCGGCCTATGGCTGAAGCTCTTCGGGATTAAGCCAAAGTCCAGCGGCTCGGATCTCGCGGAGTGCGGAGGGGCCATGATCAGAAAAAACCAGGGGCCACCTGGTTCAAGGGCACCTTCATCGAAACGGTGAAGGAGTGGTAGAGAGAGTGGTTTTACATCACTGAACCGCTCGCCCCTGGTCAGACCGAGGTCCCGGCTTTCTCAGCCAGGCCTCCCAAGAAGTTCAAATCCAGGAAGGAGAAGGGCGTCGCCTGGGGGAACCCAGAAGAGGTGGAGACCCTGATCGATAGAATCTTGTGGTGGTCCACCACGGGGAAGGTTGAGCTTGCCGACGTCATCAACGTCATGCTCAACCGCCGCATACTCCCTCTCCAACTTTGGGCTACCCCGATGTGGGCACAAAAGCCCGAGGACATGGACACCATCACCACCTTCTTCCGCTCCACCTTGGCCGCCATGTGGACGAGACTCATGAAGCTGGCCAAGGACAAGATCCCCAAGGAAGGGGAGGACCGCGGCCTCGAACACGGCTATGAAGCCCCCCCGGTGAGTGGTTCTGCCCCTCAATCGTTATTCTTTGCCTGTCGTACCGAGGAGTAAAGTTTTGCTTGAATCGGTGTGTTTGATGTTTTGCAGAAGTGGTAGGCCTGGGTACAAAAAGTGCGATGTCCGGCCCCACTGCCAGAGGAGCCTCCGACTCCCCTGCTCTCGGCGCTCCTGACAGAGGAGCTGCACGTGGTAGCCCCCAAAGGGACGAAGTCCCAGAGGGGTAGGTCAAGTGCTCGGACTCGGGGGACTTCGGTCACCCGGTCCGAAGAGACCCATACCTCCGCCGCCCAAGACGGCGACGCGGAGGAGGGTAAGGAGGAAGAGCCCCCCCCCCCCCCCCGAAGGGGAAGAGGTCGACGTTAGAAGACGCCGACATGGGCATTGATACGTCTCCAACGTATATATAATTTATGAAGTATTCATGCCATGTTTATTATAGTTTTGTATGATTTTGGTGCACTTTTATATGAGTTTTATATGATTTTCATGGACTAACATATTGACCTAGTGCCCAGTGCCAGTTGTTGTTTTCTGCTTGTTTTTGGTTTTCTAGAAAATCCATATCAAATGAAGTCCAAATGCAGCGAAACTTTTTTACAATTTTTTCTGGAAGGAAACAGACCCAGGAAGCTTCGGAGGAGCAGCAGAAGAGCCACAGGGGCCCCACGAGCCACCTGGGCAGGCCTGCCCCCCAGGCGCGCCCTGGTGCCTCGTGGCCCCCCTGTGGCACCTCTTTGCGTGATTCCAATGTTGAAAAATCCTATATATTCAGAAACCCCCAAAAGTTAACCTAGATGAGTTTTTACGCTGCCGCAAGCCTCTGTACCTCCACGATCTAATCTACAACCCTTTTTCGGCACCCTGCCAGAGGGGGGAAAGCATCACCGGAGGCCATCTTCATCATCCCGGCGGTCTTCATGACGAGGAGGGAGTAGTTCACCCTCGGGGCTGAGGGTTTGTACCTGTAGCTATGTGTTTTATCTCTCTCTCTCTCTCTCTCTCTCTCGTGTTCTTGATTTTGCACGATCTTGATGTATCGCGAGCTTTGTTAATATAGTTGGTTCATATGGTGTTTCTTCCCTCTCTATCCTCGTTGTGATGAATCGAATCTTTTCCCTTTGAGGTTTCGTTATTGTCGGATTGAATATTTCAGATTTGAGAACACTTGATGTATGTCTTGCATATGAATACCCGTGGTGACAATGGGGTATCATATTGATTCACTTGATATATGTTTTCGCACTCAACTCGCGGATTCCCACGGTGACATTGGGGTAATCTATGCATAGGGGTTGATGCACGTTTTCATTATCTTTTCTCCGATAGAAACTTTGGGGTGCTCCTTGGAGTTCTTTGTGTGGATTGAATATTATGATTATGAAGTTGTGTGATGCATATCGTATAATCAACTCACGGATACTTGTGGTGACATTGGAGTATCTAGGTGACATTAGAGTTGGTTGATGTGTATCATATGGTGTTATTTTAGTACGAACTCTAGGGCTCTTTGTGACACTTATAGGAATAGCTCAATAGATCGATCGGAAAGGATAACTTTGAGGTGGTTTCGTACCGTACAAACAATTTCTATCTTATGTTCTCCGCTAATAGGAACTTGGGAGTGGTTCTTTATCGCACGTTGAGGGATGATTATATAATCCAATTATGTTAGCATTCTTGAGAGATTGCACTAGCGAAAGTATGAACCCTAGGCCTTGTTTCTAAACATTGCAATACCATTTATGCTCACTTTTGTTACTTGCTACCTTGCTGTTTTTTATTGTTCGCACTACAAAAACCTATATCTACTATCCATACTACACTTGTATCACCATCTCTTCGCCAAACTAGTGCACCTATACAATTTACCATTGTATTGGGTGTGTTGGGGACACAAGAGACTCTTTGTTATTTGGTTGCAGGGTTGTTTGAGAGAGACCATCTTCATCCTACGCCTCCCACGGATTGATAAACCTTAGGTCATCCACTTGAGGGAAAATTGCTACTGTCCTACAAACCTCTGCGCTTGGAGGCCCAACACGAGTCTACAAGAACAAGTTGTGTAGTAGACATCAAGCTCTTTTCTGGCGTCGTTGCCGGGGAGGTGAGTGCTTGAAGGTATATCTTTAGATCTTGCAATCGAATCTTTTAGTTTCTTGTTTTATCACTAGTTTGGTTTATAAAAGAAAACTACAAAAAAATGGAATTGAGGTTGCCTCATATTATTCGTCTTTACCATGTCTTTCTTGAAAATGATGGAGCGGAAAATTGTGCTCAATTGATAGAATAAGAATTCAATAAAATGTTTGGCATAAAATCTTTGAATGATGCGCATGATTGCAATGTTGTTAGTATGAATTCTATGAATATCCAAAATACTAATGATGATTGCACTAGTCATGACAAAAATGTTTCTTATAAGCATGTCAATTTTTGTGGAGTGCATAAAGTTTGTGAAGACATGCCTTATAGGGATGATAGATTTTGTAACAAGCATAAACATGATAGAACCAATTTTTTGCTCAAAGTGATAGATGAATTTGCTACAAAATTATGCTCTCTTCATCCCATTACTTGTGAACTTTGCAATAAAGTTGGTCACCTTAATTTTCAATGCATACTTTTTCATGATCGAATCATGGCTAAATATTGTAATGACTTGACCGCCCTTGAACTATATAATGAGCTTTATCTATTTTTGGGGTGTGAGGAATTGACACATAAAAATAGTTGGTTTAAAGTATTCATTCTCACAGACAACATTGAAACTAATCTAGAGGAAATCTATATGTTTTGTGTGGTAAATTGCAATGAGAATGCTTATATTGCCAACTACAGAAAGATGGGAAAACCAATAGAATATAAAAGGAACACTAATGAAAGGGTAAAGATTTCCACTTTCCCTCCTATTGTCTCTCATGATGAAATAGGTGACGAGGAGGAGCTTCCTATTCAACCAATCTCATCAATAAGAAGCTCAGAAAAATTGATTAAACCCACACATGATGTGGTGAAGAAGAAGAAAAGAAGAAAGAGTAGAGGTAAAAAAATATCCCTCCCAAATAATGTTGCCCCTATTATTGTTGTGCCTCATGAGAGTGAATCAAAAATAATTGTGGAAGATGATATACTTGATGATGATATTGCTTCTTTGTCTTATGGTACAATGTCCGAAGGAACTATTGAGGATGATTTTATTATGCCTATTACTCATTATGATGATTATGATTGGGAAGATAATGATACTTCTTATGATCTTGAAAATCTTTATGACACCAACTTGGAAAATTATGATGATAATTGTTATACTATTGGTGCTATTCATACTATTAATGATGAAAGTGATTATGCTTATGATATGCAAAGTCACAAGCTTGGGGATGCTATGTTTGATGAGAATGACATGTTTGATAATTTATTTGCTGCAATTGATGTTTGTCCCAAGCTTGGAAATGCTATACTTAATGAAGATGATCTTTTTAGCCCCCCTACTTTGAATGATCAAATTTGTTATGATGATTTCATGCCTCCTATCTATGATGATTATTGTGATGATACTTATGTTATGAAAAGTAGTGATGATTATTATTATAATACTTGTTATAATCCTTTTACTGAACATCACTCTTTTAATGTGGAAACAATTTATAGTATTCGAGTTTCATACTATACTCCCACTATTATGAATGAGAAGAAAATTGCTTGTGTGGAGAGTAATAAAAATTCTATGCTTGTGGATCATGAAAAGAATGATTCATATGATAGCTATATTGATGAATCCATTCATGATTCTACTGAAAATTATTATGAGAGAGGAACATATGATTCATGATGCTGCCGTTATGTTTCAATTCTTCACCTTTTATGCGAGCATCATTGAAATCATCATGCCTAGCTAAAAAGGCATTAAAGAAAAGCGCTTGTTGGGAGACAACCCAATACTTATACCTTCTGTTTTTGTGTGTTCACATGATTAATCTACTGTGGTAATCATGTTTTATATGTTTTCTTTTAATAATGTGCCAAATAAAGCCTTTGGGATAGTGTGGATGCTTGTTGATTTGATTCTGTGCAAAAACAGAAACTTTTGCGTCCAGTGCTGGAATTTCTATTCTGTAATGCAGAGTGGGGAAATTCTGAAATTCTTACACAGTATTGGGTTACAAATTTTTTACGTTGTCCTAATTTTTCAGAATTTTTGGAGGTACAGAAGTATGGTTTTTAAATCTCTTACTACATGCTGTTCTGTTTTTGACAGATTCTGTTTTCGGTGCATAGTTTGCTTGTTTTAGTGTTTCCATAGCTTATATTGAGTAATATAAATTGTGGAAATGATAGAATAAAGTAGACATTATGTGAGAACAATTATGAAAGTTTTCTTGATAGTACCTAAGTGGATGATTTATTTTTATCATACTAATCTATCTCACGAAGTTCCGTTAAGTTTTGTGTGATTGAAGTTTTCAAGTTTTGGCTGAGATATCGATATGAGGAGAATAAGGAGTGGCAATACCCTAAGCTTGGGGATGCCCAAGGCACCCCAAGGTAATATTCAAGGAATACCAAAGCAACTAAGCTTGGGGATGCCCCGGAAGGCATCCCCTCATTCATCTTCAACATTATGGGTAACCTCACTTGGAGCTATATTTTTATTCGTCACATAATATGAGTTTTGCTTGGAGCGTCATTTTATTTTGTTGATATTTTCTTGCTGCTATTAATAATCATGTTTTGTATCTTTTAGTTCAATAAAATGCCAATTATAGCCTTTACCATGCTCAGTCTGCAAGCTCATGTGTTGCTGTTTGAAAACAGAAAGTTTTCTGTTATGTCTAGAATATTCCTGAATAGTCAGAACATGATAAAAATATGAAATTTTTACATAGTAAGAATGCATGAATTCTCTGTAAAGTGGTCATTTTTCAGAATTTTTGGAGTTAGGGAAGTATGAATTCTTATTCACCCTTTATAGACTGTTCTGTTTTGGCAGATTGCTGTTATAGTTGCATTGTTTGCATATGTTTGCTTGTTTAATGTTTCTATTTGAGGATAGGAGTATTAAATATGCAGAGGCATTTAGTATGCAATGTTTAATTATAATTTTAGTGATTTGTTACAGTAGATAATGTTAAGGTTTTGAGTTGATTTATACTAACTTATTTCACGAGTTCTTTTTGAGTTTTGTGTGGATGAAGTTTTTAAGATTTAGGAGAAGCCGTGATATGAGAGGAATTAAGGAGACACAAGAGCTCAAGCTTGGGGATGCCCAAGGCATCCCAAGTTTATATTTTAAGAAGTCTCAAGCATCTAAGCTTGGGGATGCCCCGGTAGGCATCCCACCTTTCTTCTTCAACAACTATCGGTCAGTTTTGGTTGAGCCTAAGTTTTTGCTTCTTCACATGATATGTGATATCCTTGGAATGTCATTTTATTTTGTTTTCTTTGCTGTTTGAATAAAATTATCAAGATCTGAAAATTTAAATGAGAGAGAGAGTCCTCACATAGCTACCTATTTACTTAACTATTCATTTGGTGTTCACTTATATCTTTTTGGAGTAGTTTGTCATTTACTCTTGTTCTTCACTTATATCCTATGAGTAAATTGTTGAAATGAATTGAATATCATAAATTTTAAGTTTATATGCTTCATATGCTTGTCCCATGGGGAGTAGTGACTTCACATACAAGAAGTATAAGTGGTAAAATTTATTGAAAGTTAACAAACATAGCATTGGTCACTTGAACAATTCATGAAAGAATTTTGAAGGAAGAGAAATTTCACATATAAATATACTATCTTGGACATCTTCTATGATTGTGAGCCCCCATTAATTATTTTCAAGCTTGATCAAGTAGTTGACGTTGGACAAGGAAGACAACGTAATGAGTTATGTTTGTTTATATTCACATAGAAGTTATATTGTCATGGATCCTCTAACATGTGGTGCTTGCTTAGGATCTTTTGCTAGCCAAAAATTCGCACTAAGTAGAGATACTACTTGTGCATCCAAAAACCCTTAAACCCAGTTTCTTGCCATGAGTGTCCACCATATCTACCTATGGATTGAATAAGATCCTTCAAGTAAGTTGTCATCGGTGCAAAAAGCAATAAAAATTTCTCCTAAAATATGTATGATCTTTTATTGCAAGGGAAAATAAGCGTTGTACGAACTTGTGATGGTAAAGAAATAAAAGCGACGGACTGCATAATAAAGGTTGCTATCACAAGGGGCAATATAACGTGACGTTCCTTTGCATTAAGGGCTTGTGCATCCAACAACAAAAAGCGCATGACAACCTCTGCTTCCCTCTGCGAAGGGCCTATCTTTTACTTTTCTGTATTTACTTTTATGCAACAGTCATTAATGTTCATCCCTATTCCGCTCTATTTATTCTTTAGTTGGCAAGCATTATGTGGTAGGGAAAGATCCAGACACATATATCCAGTTGAATATAGATGATCATGAGTTATTATTGTTGACATTATCCCTGAGATAAATAAGTTGGGAGGCGAAACATTAAGCCCCTATCTTCCTATGTGTTTGACTGAAACAGTTTTTTCTAAAAATATGCTTTGAGTGTCAGCAATCATGGAAGACTAAATGATGGTTGAGTATGTGGAATTTGCTAGATCAAAGCTCTTACATAGACCCTTCCTGAAAATAAGATGAATTGCAATTGTTTGATGACTGAGAACACAGTTTGTTAGTTTTCAAGAAAGTTTATGGCCTATACTTTTAACATGTGAATTGATTGCTACTTTATCATGATGGGTTTTATGAGAAAAAAATGCTTTTATGATGCTAGAAAAAGTGATTGAAATTATCATTGATCAAACTTATGCACTATGCTAGCATTCACACTTCATAAATTATTTCTTTTATCATTTACCTACTCGAGGACGAGCAGGAAGTAAGCTTGGGGATGCTGATACGTCTCCAACGTATCTATATTTTATGAAGTATTCATGCCATGTTTATTATAGTTTTGTATGATTTTGGTGCACTTTTATATGTGTTTTATATGATTTTCATGGACTAACATATTGACCTAGTGCCCAGTGCCAGTTGTTGTTTTCTGCTTGTTTTTGGTTTTCCAGAAAATCCATATCAAATGAAGTCCAAATGCAGCGAAACTTTTTGACGATTTTTTCTAGAAGGAAACAGACCCAGGAAGCTTTGGAGGAGCAGCAGAAGAGCCACAGGGGCCCCACGAGCCACCTGGGCGCGCCTGCCCCCCCCCCCCCCAGGCTTGCCCTGGTGCCTCGTGGGACCCCTGTGGCACCTCTTTGCGTGATTCCAACGCTGAAAAATCCTATATATCCAGAAAGCCCGGAAAGTTCACCTAGACGAGTTTTTACGCCGCCGCAAGCCTCTGTACCTCCATGATCTAATCTACAGCCCTTTTCCGGCACCCTGACGGAGGGGGGAAAGCATCACCGGAGGCCATCTTCATCATCCCAGCGGTCTCCATGACGAGGAGGGAGTAGTTCACCCTCGGGGCTGAGGGTTTGTACCAGTAGCTATGTGTTTTATCTCTCTCTCTCTCTCGTGTTCTTGATTTGGCACGATCTTGATGTATCGCAAGCTTTGTTAGTATAGTTGGATCATATGGTGTTTCTTCCCTCTCTATCCTCGTTGTGATGAATCGAATCTTTTCCCTTTGAGGTTTCGTTATTGTCGGATTGAATATTTCAGATTTGAGAACACTTGATGTTTGTCTTGCATATGAATACCCATGGTGACAATGGGGTATTATATTGATTCACTTGATATATGTTTTGGCACTCAACTCGCGAATCCCCGCGATGACATTGGGGTAATCTATGCATAGGGGTTGATGCACGTTGTCATTATCTTTTCTCCGATAGAAACTTTGGGGTGCTCCTTGGAGTTCTTTGTGTGGATTGAATATTATGATTATGAAGTTGCTTGATGCATATCGTATAATCAACTCACGGATACTTGTGGTGACATTGGAGTATCTAGGTGACATTAGAGTTGGTTGATGTGTATCATATGGTGTTATTTTAGTACGAACTCTAGGGCTCTTTGTGACACTTATAGGAATATCTCAATAGATCGATCGAAAAGGATAACTTTGAGGTGGTTTCGTACCGTACAAACAATTTCTATCTTATGTTCTCCGCTAATAGGAACTTGGGAGTGATTCTTTATCGCACGTTGAGGGATGATTATATGATCCAATTATGTTAGCATTGTTGAGAGATTGCACTAGCGAAAGTATGAACCCTAGGCCTTGTTTCTAAACATTGCAATACCGTTTATGCTCACTTTTGTTACTTGCTACCTTGCTGTTTTTTATTGTTCGCACTACAAAAACCTATATCTACTATCCATACTACACTTGTATCACCATCTCTTCGCCGAACTAGTGCACCTATACAATTTACCATTGTATTGGGTGTGTTGGGGACACAAGAGACTCTTTGTTATTTGGTTGCAGGGTTGTTTGAGAGAGACCATCTTCATCCTACGCCTCCCACGGATTGATAAACCTTAGGTCATCCACTTGAGGGAAAATTGCTACTGTCCTACAAACCTCTGCGCTTGGAGGCCCAACACGAGTCTACAAGAACAAGTTGTGTAGTAGACATCAGGCATGCCGCCGATGGGCCCAAAGAGGCCGAGGCAAACCTCGTCCGGGGCTGCCAACAAGTTGTCGGAGAGAGCCGAACTCTTCGGTGACTCAGAAGAAGACCTCCTCGCTGTGGGGAGGAAGAAGCCGGCGCCCCGAGGGTAAGCCGTCATCTTTGCATCCCGTCTTTTAATTTGACAAGTTATTTCTAGGCAAGGGGAAACTTACAAAGGCATCTTTTCTCATGTAGTCCACCGGGGATAATCCCCAGTGGTTCCTCAAGCGGGTTGCCATCCGCCAGCGGGACTCCAGAGCCCGCTGATCCTCCCCCGGCGCATGACGGGCTAGGGGAGGCAACATCCACCTTGGTTCTCGACGTTAATACGAAGGGGGCCGACGAGGTGGCCATCATGGCCGAGGTCGACACCTCGGCCCAACAGGACCCGGGGGAGAAGCGCCCCGCGGTCATCGAAGAAGGGCTGGGCCAGTCATCGGCCCAGCCGACATCTACCTTGGCTCCACCGCCCCAGGTGGAGGCTACCCGGGTAGATGTATCCGAGGTCATCCCTCCACCCCAGCCAACTGCCCAAGGACGGGCTGGCGCTGGGTGGACCGAGGAGATGGAGTACGCCCTGAAGGGCTCCTCCATCAAGGAAGAGCATCGTGCCTTGATAGGCGCGACGCTACAGGGCTACCAGTCCGCAGGGGCCGGCCTGCATGAGGTTTTCAAGAACCTCATAGCAGGTTTCGAGGTATGCTTTCTATCTGCGCATCCAGTCTAATTTGTTTATTTGATCTTTTTTTGAGTTATGAGTTTGTTCGAGGACATAAGAGTATAGCCTGCTAAACGGCTTAGTGAGTGAGTAGCCCCCGAGCCTGAAGTCGGTTTCAAGAAACCGGCATTGGGGTCGTTTGATTAAGTAGGAGCCCGTTAAGTAGCCCCCAGGGCGCTGCTTGAGGCAGCCGTCCTGGAACCTTTTAGTGATTTAACTGTTCCCTTTGTAATAAGTATCTTTTTTGTGTCAAGTTTCGACCTCGGCTCCGGACTCCGTCTCCGAAGAGGTTGCGGAGATGAACCGAATACTCGAGAGGTCCCAGGAGGAGCTCATCCTGACGAACCAGAAACTCGAGCAGTCTCAAGGTAAGCAAGTTTAAACTTGCCCTGTACTTTGGACGAAGGAGGTATGATATGTTATGTTAAAGAAAACAACTAAGGCCGAACTGTTTTGACAACAGCAGCATTAGCGGAGCTGGAAATGCTCGAGGCCGAGCTCGAAAGGGCTCGGCAGGAGGTGCGGCAGCAGGAGGCTGCTGCCGCCGCGGCAGAGAAGGCCCGGGCCGCTGAGAAGGCGGCCGTGGAGAAGCACCAGGGGCGGGTGCTGGAGGTTGAGGAGACCCTGAAGGGCGTGTTTGAAGCACGCGACAAGCTTCAGGAGGAGGGGCAATGAACAAAGGAGGAGCTTGAGAAGCTTCAACGTGCCCACTCCGAGCTCAAGACCTCGGCCCGGGCTGACCACGAGGTGCTCCAGCAAGTGGAGCAAATCGCCTTGGGTAAGCTATTTGTGCTGCAGTGTTCGTTTGGCAGCAAAGGGTATGTCGAGCTCACCCAGTTATGGCGTTCCGCAGAGGTCTTTGCAGATCTTCCGCAGAGCGCGGCAGATGCGGTGGCGTACTTTGGCCAGCTAGCGGGCCACGAGGCGGAGAAGGCCTTCTGGGGGCAGTTCCCGGGGTCGCCGTCCGCACAGCTACTGAATCATCGTGTGAAGCAGCTGGTGGAATTGTTTCGCATGACGAGACCGGTGCTCCAGGACCTCTGCATTGCGTTGTGGCTTGCCGAAGCCATGCCGAAGAGCCTCTTCGGCCTTACGGCCCGTCTCCGAGATGCCGTGCCTTGCGTGAACCGCTGGAAGAGGTCCGCGTGCTTTGATGGAGCGCGGAGGGCGTACGCCTGCGTGAAGACGCACTTCCAAAAGGTTGATGTGGTGACACGTGCCTCGGGCCCTCCTGCCGACAAGCCGCGCACCGCCGAACAGTTCTTCGCCGAGGTGGAGGCGGGAGCTCGTACCACAGAAGCCATGTGTCCAAAGGACACTATGTATTTCTAGACAGTACTTCGGAATGCCGAAGTGTATGATGTAGAAAACTTTATTTTTTGGTTGAATGAAGATGGCTTTAAATTCCATGTGTGTTGTTTTATAATTATTTTTTCCTCCGATATGACTGTTTTTAAAATGAGAGTGGCCATTCGTCGGCTTCAGCCCCAGTGTAGGTCATACAAAGGGTGTTCCTTAAGGCACACTTGACCCTTAGCCGACGTCTCGGTACCCGGAGGTGGTCGTTGCTTTATAGGAGCTAGGCAATCAGACTATAGTGGCTTTATACCTTTCACTTAGTCATTGGAGTTTGACTGTGGGGGCTGATGACCAGCCCCCGGTGTGGGAAGTGTTCGGCCAGGTCGGCCGAGGTCTAGGCCATGACACACTTCGGCTAGGAATGAAAGCCCTTCGTTTAACATGGGTGATCTCTATCGTCACATCGCTTAACGCGGTCTACGGATGGCGGACCAGCTTACGCATACCTAGATAGTCAGTTTTCAGCTTTCTCCACTGAGGCGCTATGCTAATTGACCTGGCAGCGAATCGCAGTGGTTCTCCCATTACGCCCTTAGCCGAATTCATCGGAAACGCAAGGGCTACACATAGGAGCCGGGCAACCCAACTATTAACCAAAATCTAGGTTCGAAACTAATGCATATAAGGCCACAATCCGAGATGCCGAATACTTCAGACTTGTTATACAATTGTATCTTTATTAGAGAACTTCTTCGTCCCACAGGGGCCATGCTGATAAAGAAATATGATAGAGACCTTGAAAGGGTACAGTTTCTTTATTTCATAATTTCAAGCATGTACATGCCCTGCTGCGGCGAGAGGGATTGAAAGAATACAATGTAAAAAGTAAGGAAGAAAGAGGAAGAAACAGGGCGGATAATTGCTAACGGATTTTGAAGAATCCGGGCCGCTACCTGCCACACGTCTGCGTTTCCGAGCTGTTGACCAGGTGTTCACCATTAATGGTGAGGAATTTGTAAAGGTTGATGCCCTTCCATACCTTTATACACTTCAAGTGTTTGATTGACCGAGCTCCTTTAGAGGAGGCGTTGCCGAAGTCCATTCTGCGGTTGAAACTGCATGGACGTAGTCATGTTTGGCTGTTTCTTTTACAGAGACTTGCCTGTGCAGGGGCCCGAAGCCACGTCTATGCTTGGTTGAACCGCGCTGACGTTTGAGTAAATGTTTGGCTCCTCGACGGCCCAGGGAATCTTCAGTGTGAAATTATGCACTCTGGGGACGTAGTGCCCACTCCATAGAGGGCACGCGAGGAGCCCGCATCCCTATTTCGGGTGCGGGGTTATCTGGCCGAGGTCGATTTGTGCAGCCCGGGCGCGCTTCAAAGAGCGGGCGGCGCGTTTATCGCTACGGGCTGCCTCCTCGGACCCCTGTGCCTCGGCTGCGAAAGCCACGGTCTGTTCCTCTATCCGGAGTGAACGTTCGGTGTTACCATTGACTGTGATAACGCCGTTAGGTCCCGGCATTTTGAGCTTGAGGTAGGCGTAATGCGGGACTGCGTTGAAACGCGCGAAGGCTGTGCGCCCTAAGAGCGCATGGTATCCACTTCGGAAAGGTACGATATCGAAGATTAACTCCTCACTTCTAAAGTTCTCGGGCGAGCCGAAGACTACCTCTAGGGTGACCGTTCCGGTACAGCGGGCTTCGACGCCCGGAATGACACCTTTAAAGGTGGTGGAGGTTGGCTTGATCCGAGATGAGTCGATGCCCATCTTCTGAACTGTGTCCTCGTAAATGAGGTTGAGGCTGCTTCCTCCGTCCATCAGGACGCGTGTTAGATGATAACCATCAACAATAGGGTCCAGGACGAGTGCCGCTGATCCGCCATGCCTGATGCTGGTCGGATGATCGTGCTTGTCAAACATGATCGGGTAAGCCGACCATGGGTTATACTTCGGGGCGACGGGCTCCAGCGCGGATACATCCCGAAGCACACGCTTCCTCTCCCTTTTAGGGATGTGGGTGACATAGATCATATTGACCTCTGTTACCTTGTCAGGAAACTTCTTTTGGCCTCCATTATTGGGCCGCCGAGGCACATCCTCGTCTTCGCTGCGGCGTTGGGTTTTACTCTGACCCTCTGCCACTATCTTGCCGGCTTGTTTAAAGACCCAGCAATTCCTGTTAGTGTGGGTTGCTGGTTTTTCCTGAGTACCGTGAATTCCACATGGGCGGTCCAGGAGCCTATCAAGCTGGCTAGGTCCATCTTTGTTCCCTTTAAAGGGTTTTCTTTTCTGCCCGGATTTAGGTCCGGTGAACCCTGCGTTGACCGCAGCGTCTTCAGTGTCGCTTCCGCCATTTTTATACCTGCGCTTATTTTTGTTGCGCTTGGGTTTTCCATTGGCGTCGCGAGTTTTCGAGGTGCCTGCCTCGCTGTTATGAGTACTACGGGCGAGCCAGCTGTCTTCTCCTGCACAAAAGCGAGTCATCAGTGAGGTCAGGGCCGCCATAGTCCTTGGCTTATCCTGGCCGAGTTGACGAGTCAACCATTCATCTCGGATATTGTTTTTAAATGCGGCGATGGCCTCGGCTTCGGAGCAGTCTATGATCTGGTTCTTCTTGGTGAGGAACCTGTTCAAGAATTTCCGGGCTGATTCGCCTGGCTGCTGGGTGACACGGCTGAGGTCATCAGCGTCCGGAGGTCGGACATATGTGCCCTGGAAGTTTGTTCGAAAAGCGTCTTCTAGGGCCTCCCAGCTGCCGATAGAGTGAGGAGGGAGGCTGTTAAGCCAATGCCTCGCCGGCCCCTTTAGCTTGAGCGGCAGATATTTAATGGCGTGGAGATCATCTCCGTTGGCCATGTGTATGTGTAGGAGGAAATCTTCGATCCAAACTACTGGGTTCGTGGTGCCATCGTATGACACTATATTGATGGGCTTAAATCCTTCCGGGAATTAATGTTCCATCACCCTGTCTATGAAGCAGATTGGGTGAGCCGGACCTCAGAACCGAGGAGCATCTCGTCGAAGGTCGGGAGAAAGTCGTGAGTAGGCTTGAGCTCGGGCACGGCCGTTCCTGTCCACCCAGGCATCGTAGCCGTCGAGCCCAGCGGGCGCGCGTTCCCTTGATCCATAGATGGACCGAGGGGGAGCCCTGTTTTCCTCAATGTGACATCTAGCGTTGTGAGGATCTAAGTAATCCACGGGGTCCTTGCCATAACGGCGTGGAGGTGGCCGTTCACTGAGGTCTTCTCGTCTTGGCCTGTCCCGGCCTCTAGAGGGTCGTTCGAGGTCGTCAGCGAGCTCCTCGTCGAACTTCGGCAAGAGACGCCTACGTGGGTATGATTTCGGCGCACTATGGCGCCAGTTTTCCATGTCTTGCTCGCGGAGAGCACTTCGATCCACTTTTCATTTAGTGCATCGGTATTGGCCTGCAGCTGCTGCTGCTTGCGTTTCATGGTCCTGGCGGTCGCAAGAAGGCGCCGCTGGAAGCGCTCTTGTTCAAAAGGGTCTTCGGGGACGATGTAGTCCTCGGTACCGAGGCTCTCGTCCTCCTCGAATTCTGGCATGTAGTTGTCGTCGGCCCCTTCGAAGAGGTCATCGTGATCTGAGTCCCTGAGAAGTCGGTCCGGTGTGCCGTTCCTTACTGGGGAGGCTTGAACGTCCTTTTCACGGTTGCCGGCACCGCCGTCCTCCGCGTCGCCGTTATTGGCTATCACTTCATTACCACCGGGTTCCCCGTTAGGACCCCTTCGGCGTCTTCGCCGACGTCTTGGAGGGGATTTGGGGGTGTCCACCATGTAAACATCGTAGGTGGACGTGGCGGTCCACCTGCCTGCGTTTACCGGGGGCAAGGTGTTCTCGATGGGGCCATCAGCGTCCTCCTCCATGTCTGAGGCCTCGCCATAGTCCAGCACGTCGGTTAAATCGTCGATCGTGGCGACTAGGTGGGTGGTGGGTGGGATGTAAATTTCCCTCTCGTCGGCTTTAAGTCCAATCTGATTGTAAACCAAAGTCTTGCCGTCTGAGATGGACATGCTCCGGATGCGATCGAGCATCTCATCGAGGTGAGATAACTCCTCGGGATTCATTGATGCACCATAGGCAGGGCTAACTCGAAGTACGCTCGGCGTGTAACCGGATGCTTTTTCGGTGCGAAGGGAATCCGAACATAATTCCGAGTTCTGCGCCGAAGTCAGTACTAGCACTGACGTAATTTTGGGAGTGGGAACCGGATCTATCTCCGGACTGGTGATCGGAAGGAAACTGGCCGGAGTGGTGGCGTCAGGGGTCTAAAGAGGCGCCGCGACATAGTTCGGTTCCGGAGTCGAGCCTCCAGAACCGGTCGAGCTCTCAATCCGGCCGGGAGTCCATCCCGATAGGATGAGTTCACCACGGGAATCCGCAGTGTATTCGAGGCCACCGAAGGTCATGATCCGACCTGGGGCGTAGTTCTCGACAGAGGTCAGATGACCCGTCGAGTCGGCACAAAATACCATGCTGCCGAAGACAAAGAGCTGGCCGGGGGCGTAAACGTCCCCATGACCGTTGGTGCAGTTGATCTGCAGGCGAGCCATCGATCCTTCTGGTGATCGCGCAGCGGTACTCTCAATGAAAGCACCAGTGTCGGTGTAAAAACCGGCAGATCTCGGGGTAGGGGGTCCCGTGCTGTGGATCTCGGATCGGTGGTAACAAGGACAAGGGAGATGATGTTTACCCAGGTTCGGGCCCTCTTGATGGAGGTAAAACCCCACGTCCTGCTTCTGTTTATATTAATGGAGATGTATCGAATACAGAGTTGATCTACCTCGAGATCGTAACGTGTGTCTAACTTCTAGGGCTAGGTGAGCGTTATTGTGTTGATCTCCCCCCTACGGTCTAAACCCTATGTCTTATATACACGCCAGGGAGGGTATCTAAGGTTACAAAGTCGGTATCTAGGAGAGAGGCGGCAGGAGAGATCTTGGAGTATATGTCAAGTCTTCGGTAGAGACAGTCTCGATCACGCTTCCTGTGTACGGCCTCCGGAGTCCATCTTGATCACGTATGAGGGCCCCTCGACCCATTCGAGGAGACGGGTCGGCTGGGCTAGCACCCCCTGATCCAGGACACCGTCAACTGGTAGACAAGGCTATTATTCTGGAAAATGAGCACCGCAACATGAATGAGATTCGCAAGCGCCGCATGAACTAGTAAGTACAGGTTTGTAACAACAGGCCCGAAATGAATCTCAGAGGCCTGTGGCACCCCGACCAGCAATTCCAACACCACGACCACAACAAAACCGCAGTACCTTCAACAACAGGGCCAAGGAAGCAATATTCCGTCCTGGCATCACCTGTTATGCCTGTGGAGCAGAGGGGCATTATGCTAGGTAATGCCCAAAATAGGGGAATAATGCCCCCAAACCCAACAACAATGGCCGCAGTACTAATGTAGCTCCGCGACACAACAACCTCAACAACAATCACAGAATGGGGCAGGTTAACCACGTGACATTTGAGGAAGCACAAAATGCACCGGACATCATGTTTGGTACATTTCCTGTCAACACCAATAATGCTACAGTTTTATTTGATTCTGGAGCTTCCCATTCGTGCATCTCTAAAGATTTGCCTCGACGAATCAGTTTTCTTTTTCGCCTTTGAAAAATTCAATGGTTATTCAGTCTCCGGGATCAAAGCAAAGCTCACAATGGTACTGTCACGATGTGAACATTGAAATAAAAGGAATGAAGTTTCTAGAAAATCTTATTGTATTGGAAGCAGTTGATTTGGATGTTATTCTGGGAATGGACTGGTTGACCACAAATAAAGGCTTTATAGACTGCTACAATCGAACAGTGACTCTCACCAATTGTCAAGGGAAGACAGTAAAGTTTGGTAAAAAGGGAATTTCTACCTCGCAAGGAAAGTTAAATCAAGTGGACATGACAAAATTATGCAAGGTTCCTGTAGTATGCGAATACCCCGATGTATTTCCTGAGGAGCTACCAGGCATGCCACCAGATCATGAAATTGAATTTGTTATTGAACTAACACCTGGAACGGCACCCATTTACAAGAAGCCTTATCCAATGGCTCCGACAGAATTGGTTGAGTTGAAGAAACAAATTAAGGAATTATTGGAAAAGGGTTATGTCCGACCCAGCTCTTCACCATGGGGATCACCGGTTTTATTCGCCAAGAAAAAGGATGGTACCCTAAGGTTATGTATTGATTACAGGGCACTCAATATGGTTACTATCAAAAATAAATATCCACTACCAAGGATCAACGACTTGTTCGACCAACTGGCAGAAGCCAAGGTTTTCTCAAAAATAGACTTGAGATCAGGCTACCATCAGTTAAGAATCCGATCAGCAGACATACCCAAGACCGCTTTTACCACCAGATACGGATTATATGAGTTCACTGTGATGCCTTTCAGATTGACCAACGCTCCTACTTATTTTGTACATCTCATGAACAAGGTTTTCATGAAATATTTGGACAAGTTTGTGGTTGTGTTCATTGATGATATACTTATTTATTCCAAGATGCCAGAAGAACATGAGCAACATCTTCGGATAGTCCTCGAAGAATTACGGAAAAATCAACTATATGCCAAATTCAGTAAGTGTGAATTTTGGTTATGAGAAGTTGGTTTTCTGGGTCATGTACTGACAAAAGATGGGATAGGAGTGGATCCAAGTAAAGTAAAGGATGTCTTAGGATGGAAGCAACCCACCAACATGACTGAGATCAGGAGTTTTCTTGGTTTGGCTGGCTACTATCGACGGTTTATTGAAGGATTCTCTACCATAGCCAAACCCATGACTCAGTTACTCAAGAAAGATAACAAGTTTGAATGGACTGAAGCATGTGAGAAAAGTTTCCAAGAATTAAAAAAGAGGTTAACAACGACACCTGTTCTGACCGTGCCAGATGTGCACAAATTTTTTGAAATATACTGTGACGCTTCCAGAAAAGGCCTTGGATGTGTATTAATGCAAGAAGGAAAGGTCGTAGCATATGCTTCAAGACAACTATGACGACACGAAGAAAATTATCCTACCCATGACTTGGAGCTAGCAGCAGTGGTACATGCACTCAAGGAATGGCGACATTACCTTCTTGGTAATCGATGTGAGATATACACGGATCATAAAAGTCTTAAGTATATCTTCACCCAGCCAGAACTAAACCTATGACAACGTCGCTGGCTTGAGCTAATTAAGGATTATGATGTGGGAATTCATTACCATCCTGGTAAAGCAAATGTTGTGGCAGACGCCCTCAGCCGAAATCCATGCACCGACAATGATAGTGTGCAATTCTCACAGCATGAGTTCAACCGAGAATTCGCCAAACTTAACATGATTCTAGTCACGGAAGGAACTATTGCTAGCCTAGAAGTAAAACCAACATTGGAAGATTAGATCAAAGAAACCCAGAAAGGACACCCCAGTATTGAAGGAATTAAAAGGAAAGTAAATTCAGGCAAGGCATCTGAATTTACCATTGATAATCAGGGAATCCTATGCTATGGGAAAAGATTATGCGTACCCAATAAGCAAGAGCTAAAGCAACATATTTTGGCAGAAGCCCATACCACTCCATACTCCATTCACCCAGGGGGAACCAAGATGTACAAAGATCGTCAGGACAAATTTTGGTGGCATGGGATGAAAAGGGATATAGCCGTATATGTCGCACGTTGTGACTCTTGTCAATGCATAAAAGCAGAACACCAGTGGCCAGCAGGATTGTTACAGCCACTCAGAGTGCCTGAATGGAAATGGGATGAGATAGGAATGGATTTTATTGTCGGATTACCAAGGTCACGACATGGGAATGATGCTATCTGGGTTATCACATATTTATTAACCAAGGTGGCACATTTCATTCCGGTAAAAACAACATATTCCACACAGAAGCTTGCTAAGCTATACCTCTCCTGAATTGTTTGCTTACACGGAGTACCCAAGACCATAGTCTCTGATAGAGGAACTCAGTTTGTCTCTAGGTTTTGGGACCACTTGCAGCAAGCCTTGGGAACTCAACTGGTATTTAGTACAGCGTACCATCCACAAATAGGAGGACAGACTGAAAGGATAAATCAGATATTGGAAGACATGCTGAGAGCTTGTGCCCTTACCTACGGAGTCAGCTGGGAGGATAGTTTGCCATATGCGGAATTTTCATATAATAACGGTTATCAAGCCAGTCTAAAGATGTCACCTTTCGAAGCCCTATACGGACGGAGGTGCCGTACCCCACTCAATTGGTCTGAAACCGGAGATAGCCGAATCTTCGGCCCGGAAGTTCTCAAAGAAGCAGAAACAAAAGTAAAACTTATCCGAGACAGACTGAAAGCAGCTCAGAGCCGTCAGAAGAGCTATTATGACCAGAAACACCGTCAGGTCAGCTTTGAACCTGACGAATATGTGTATCTCAGGGTATCTCCAATGAGGGGACTACAAAGATTCAAAGTCAAAGGGAAACTGGCACCGCGATTTATTGGACCATTTAGAATAATTGCAAGAAGAGGCAAGGTTGCCTACCAACTAGAGCTACCGGCAGAATTGTCAGATGTTCATGATGTGTTTCACGTGTCACAGCTGAGGAGATGTGTCGGTAATCCGGACAAACAAGTCCAACATCAGAACCTGGATATCCAGCCAGACCTCACATATAAGGAACGTCCTATAATTTTTTTGGAAGAGTCAGAACGGAGAACCCGTCGGAGCGTGATAAAGTTTTACAAGGTCCAGTGGAGTAATCACACCGAAGAAGAAGCAACATGGGAAAGAGAGGATCACCTAAGGACTGAGTACCCGTACCTGTTTGAGGGACAGCTGAAATCTCAGGGACGAGATCTTTCTTAAGGAGGGTAGGTGTTGTAACACCCCAAAAATATTGGCTTTTGATTTTTAAAATCTTTTCTTTAAAAAGAAAAATGATTTGAATCACTATGGCTCTATTTCTTGTTCTTTTGTTTTGAAAGCCATTTTCAAGTTTTCATTTGGGTTTCAATTTTTTTTAAATGGTTCTGATTTGATGGTTTCTTACTTAGGTAAATGTTTTTGGAGGGATCAAAAATATTTTCTTTCAGAAGAGTTTTTGCATAATTAAATTATTTCAATGAAATGGCCCCTTTCATTCTTTTCAAACACTTAGAAATTCTCACAAAAATTTATTCTGTCATTTTTAATTATCATCCAAGTCATCCTCACACCCTAGGACAGTGCCCAATACTTCTCCTCTCCATAAAAATATTTTTTTTATCATATTTAGCAAATTCCAAAATTTGAAATTCAATTATTCCTAGTTCCTTTGATTTACAAAGGAACTATATTTTTACCAGCCCTTCTGCACCCACAAAAATTATCCCAGCTAGTTGACAGTATCCACACTCCATTTCACCAAAAACATTCTGTTCCACAGTTCAAAAAATTTCAAATTTCATTCAATTGAAATTTGGACCAGATTCAAACTCTCTGCTCAAAACTTAATTTAAACTACTCCAAAAATTCTGCAATTTTGCCAGCATCTCTGTTATGCATCAGTACCTCACCACAAAAATTCTCAAAAATTCCAAAAATGCCTAGGGCCATCTAGCATTTCATCATACACCTCATGTGCACTGTAGCTCACTGTCGAAAATTTCAGAAAATACAGAGAAGTTCAGAGAAGAGGGAATCGATGCCGTGTGGTGCACTTCACTCCACCTCTCCCTCATTCGCACCTCTGCTGGTCATCAATGCATCACCGGGGACCCCCTCGCCAGCCTCTCACCGCTGACAGAACAGTGGCTGGCCGGTGCAACGGCTGCTGCCCTCGGCCGCGGTGGCCGAGAGGATCAGCACAGCCACCAGCCGCCATCACTCCTGCCACCGCTCCCTCTCCTACCTTCTCTCCACGCGGCAGCCTCTCTGCAGCCTCCCCGCACCGTCCAAGTCGCCCCTCCCCGCCTGTCAGTCACCGGAGCCACTCGTCGCTGCCATGGCCGTACGGGAGCCCCGCGTCGAGATGAGTGGATAGAGCTCGTGGACATTGCGCTGGCGCTCACTACAAGAAATATGCTAACTTGCGACCATCAATATTGGTCACTGAATGGTCATTGTTTTCCATTTATGACCTTTTTGTGACCAAAAACAGTTGGTCAAAAGCTGGTCATCTTTAATGAAACTTAACGACCTTCTTTGTGATATGGTCGTAGAAGGTTACAACCAAAATAAAAGGTCGTAGATTCTACGACCAATTGTTTTGGTCACTGGCAGTCTGCCCAGGCCACGTCAGATCCAACGTGGCAAAATTGCGACCAATTGAATTGGTCGTTGATAAGAATCAGCCCGGTCCAGTTCAGCCATCTATATGGGCCAAGCCCAACAATGCAGCCCATTTATTATTATTTTTCCTGTCAATTATGGTCACCTACATGGGCCTGGCCCAACAATTCAATTTTCTAGGCTGATGTCTTTTGTTGTACATTTCTTTTTTGGGCCGAGACCATATTTTCTAGGCCCCGGCCTTTTAACGGTCCATTTCTTTTAAATTTTCAGCCTTTGTTTCAGCCAATATATTTTAGGCCTGTTTTCAAAGCCCAAATAGATTTGGTCCAGTTGACATTTCGGCCATTTTTCATATATATTTATTTTTCTGGCCACTTTTAGTCGAGGAATGTATTTCAAGTAAACAAAAATTAATATTCTGAGTATATGTACATAACTACCAATATTTAAATATCAAGTTCAGCGAGCAAATATACACCAAATTCCCAACATGTTTAGCAGTACATCAAATTTCTCAAGAAATTTAGCATTACAAATTCAGTAACATATAAAGCAAGTTATTGACTAGGGCTTCGAGCTTCTTCGAATGTCTTCAGCCTAGAACTCCTGTAAATGAGAGGAATAGTCACATGTTTAGAGTCTCAATATAGGCAATATTTGCTAACAACAAAACAGAACAATTAATCTAAGAACCATGCAAGAACCTAGGTTTTACTGTCATTTTGACACCTAGAGTAACATCCCAGCATATCTCAAGTTGATGAATTATTCTAGAAATAACCATATTAGAAACATCCGTCGTTGTTCCATTTAACCTTACTACAAAATAGTAGAAGAATCATTCTTGGTGAATCAAATAATAACAGATCGAGCAATATATACAAGAGGCACATCAGGCCTAGCCATTTTCATTTCAGTAATTTAGAAAGAGGGGAGATGGGGCACAGAACCTTGAGGCACTGTTATGGGGTAGTGTCTGATGAAGGTTGCCCTTGGGGCGGCAGCGGCAGCTCCGCCAAATGCAGCAACAGCACCTCCGACCAGCACAGTGGCGGCAGCAGCACCAATGATCACCTGCGTGACATTTCAGATCATCATTACAGAATTTATTTATTTATTTAAGACACATGCAGCAACAATAGCTTCTACCTTCGCATATATTTCAATAGCTACTGCTACTGTCATGTATGTTAAATATGCAAGAGGTAAAAATGACAGTTATGTACATCCATTGCAAACAGACTTATAAAGAAGAAGATAAACCGCTAATGCACTTCAATCATTAATACAACATTGCACACACACCTAGAAAAAAAGTAATAAACCTGTCGCCCTAATACAGAACATCATTAGGCCCAAACATTTGGCATATTCGAACATGATGTTGTTCTACGACTACATCAGGTAGTTAATACCTCCATGATGCTACAAGTAGAAAATATCTACTCTATCATATGAGTTTCACTGCAGGGTATACAGGGGAAGACGGTGCATACTACCACTGCACAACTAGTAATTGCAAGAACAACAAAGCTTAAATAAAGGTTGAAGCTCAGTGTATCCAATTATCCATACAATGTAAAATGTCATGAACATACTAGCGGCAATCTTATCACCATTAATAGTACAATAAACTCAGATCTTATAGAACAAATTGACATTATCAGACGATGCAGGAAACTGTGTGTTTTCTCCCAGCCATATCATACACCAAAAGCATAGTGCCCAGCAAATGTGAAACCAGACTTGTTACTGGTGAGTAGGAGGAGGTCATCGGTACCTATCACAACTGCGCGAGGAGGAGGTCGTCATTGGGTACCTAGCACAACTCTGCAAGGAGGTCGGCATCATTGATTCCTGAAATTTTAAGTATTGTTCGGTGAACTTAACTCAAACAATAATATGTCTAAGAACGACCAGACTACAAGTGAAGCTTATGATTACAGAATCTAAACACTAAGTTTAAATATTTAAGTTCAGAACAAAAAAGTAATCTGATGATGTCCATCACATTCCTATGCTTCCATGATGAATTATACACTTAATAGCTACCAACATAAGCATAGGGAATTATGTATGACAAACTAAAACAATTTCTGCTCAACACGTCTAGTGGATTTAACTTTTACAATAAAGTAAATTACAAGATATATCATAAGAATTAATATCCCAAGGAGCAGATCATTGTACATTTTTTAGTCCAACAAAACATGTATGCAAGAGCATGACTATTCATTCCTGCGGTTTGAGCTACTCGGTCATAAGAAATTATCTTTGGGTGCATGGCATTGATACTGCAGCCAAACATTTGAGAAAATTAGCATCAACTTAAGCCAGAAATGACCACAACATTCATATCGTGACATACAATGGCTTACCCTCTGATTCAGACAACAAACAATAGCTTAGCCTTAGGGCTGACATAGAACCCACTCTTCATCCGGGCCTCGCACTTAAGCTGAACTAGCTCCTTGCCCTGCAAGCAAAACCAGCATTACCTGAGCCATTGCCAGAAAACGTTATTAGAAGCACATACACCAATGGTTCTATCAAGCAAAAGGAAACATTTCAATGATATCTGAAGCTAAAGATATCAAGGAGCGTCAAATTTGAACAAAGCTTTCAACAATTTGTACTGTTAAATTACATTCAACAGAGTAAAACAGAACACCAGAGTCTACTTGAATGGTGCAGGGTTGATTGCATTTTGCTGCAAAACCATGCAAATCTAGCCTGGGTCATTATCTCTACAGTCTACACACAATGGAATGGAACATGCCGAAATCAGGGCACGCAGCATCACTAAAATGCCGTAGTGGCATAAGTTTTCCTACCACTACAAAAGTAGCAGCATTTTTAGGTTACATCCGGCATCACGGCAAGCGAATGTTACATCTATGTAAGTGTCTATCTCCTATGAAACTCATCTAGGATTAAGCAGAAAACACAGCGAGTAGAAATTGAAGTCCACCGCAACCAAATGAATCAGTGACAGATCCCACACAGCTCATCTACAACGGAACGGATCGACGGGAGCAGCGATCTGACCTGGGCAGCTTGCCGCATGGGGGAGGGGGTAGATGACCTTGTGGTTCTCGCTCGACTTCTTCTCCTCGTGGACTTGCTCTTCTTCTCGGCGGCCCAGAGCTCCTCTCGCTTCCTCTTGTGGAGTCCGACGACATCTGCGACGCGAACCCGAACCAACCAATCAAAACCACCTCAGGCTCAAATCCAGGCAAGGAACGCATTGGCGCGATGGGGTGGGAGGGCATGTGCTTTACCTCAACGAGCTTCTTGGAAGAGGAGGGAGAGTAGGAGACAGGGGGAGGCGGCGGCGGTTGGAGCTACTCGGTCGCCATGGCCCAGGGCCGGGGGTAGGAATCCCGAGAAGAAGAACACGGACGGACGGAGCTGCTGGCCGGCCCCCTCACTCCTCCTCTCCCGGTGCGTGATTGCGGTTAAGAGGCCGACGTCCGTCCCGGATCCGGAAGCACAGCTGCGTGTCGGGGAGGGCCATGGCCGCCGCCTGGCCGGCTCGATCTGGTTAGGTAGGGAGAGAAAGTGGGGGCAGGTGAGGGAAGGGAAGATGGTGGCGGGGCGGGGGCGGCGGTGGGGAGAGCGGATTTTGGGAGCGAGGCCGCCGATGGGTGGATGAGAGCGCCGGCGGAGCCCGGGAGCGAGGTTCGCCGGTGGGTGGGTAGGGGTGGATGAGAGCGCCGGCGGAGCCCGGGACCTGCAGGCGAGGTGAGAGAGACGTCGTGGTCGATCTGGATCGGGGAGAGGGGGAGAGAGAGGCGGCGGCGGGTGTGTTCTGGGAGACAAAGGCGGCCGTGGGCTACTAGGGTTTGGGTTGGGCTGCTGAGAGGTGAGTGAGAGACGTTGGATCCGCCGGGTGTGGACGGTTCGGATCGGCTACAGTGGGGTGATCCGTGGGAAGAGTCCTGATTGGTTCAGAAAATCTGTGATTTAAAATAATTTTCATGTACTAAAAATAGGAGGATTTTGTGAAGCAGCTATCAAAAATATTTTGCAAAAGGGCACCACACAAATTTTCACTCAAGTTAGACCACATTTTATGGATGAGCACCAATTTGTATGCATTTCTGATCTTTCTAGCTATTTTTAATCATTTTCCGAGTGGCAAGAATGGTTTTTTTTGTGAAGAATCTACCAAATATTTGTTGCAAAATTAGACTCCATCAATTTTAAAAAATATTATACCATATTTAATGTAAAATTGACAAATGGTTTGGTTTCAAAAGCTTTGGATCCACCTCTTGTGAAAAAGACAAATTACCGCCGATTGAGTTGGAAGCGGGTCAAATTTGAACTGCAGCTGCCTTATAGTTTGCTCTTTATTTTTTCCAAAAATCATTTCTAGGTACATAAGTATCTATTTAATAAGAGAAACTCCAAAAGTTTTGCAAGATTCAACCCCTAGCTACGAACGGTCATGCCCGTCGTTTTGACCGCATTTTGAAACGGGCACAAGAAATTCAAAAAAAATTGAAAAAATTGAAAACCTTCGCATTGTGTCATTATATGTGACCTAGTTTCCAGAAAAAATAATAAACTTGTAATACGGCAATTATTTTAAAAAAGTGTTCTCAGAAATAAGCTATCATGTGTGAAGATTCATGACTTTCAAGCCAAATGATCAATCTTATGGCCACATTCATGACATAGTTTGTTCAAATGATCTCATATTTTGCACAAGGGTGCATCTTGGAATGGCAAACAATGTTGCCTAAGGAAGTTTTCATTTTCTTTGGACGAAAATTTCATTTTCCATTTTTCGAGTGCCCAAAATGAGTTTTTTTGTGAAGGACCTACCATATATTTGTTGCAAAATTAGACCAAATCAATTTTCTAAAATATTAGGCCATATTTAATGTAAAATTGACAAATGGTTGCGTGTCAAAAGCTTTGGATCCACCTCTTGTGAAAAAGACAAATTACCGCCGATTCAGCTCGAAGCGGGTCAAATTTGAACTGCAGCTGCCTTATAGTTTGCTCTTTATTTTTTCCAAAAATCATTTATAGGTACATAAGTATCTATTTAATAAGAGAAACTCCAAAAGTTTTGCAAGATTCAACCCCTAGCTACGAACGGCCATGCCCGTCGTTTTGACCGCATTTTGAAACGGGCACAAGAAATTCAAAAAAAAAATCAAAAAAATTGAAAACCTTCGCATTGTGTCATTATATGTGACCTAGTTTCCAGAAAAATAATAAACTTGTAATACGGCAATTATTTTAAAAAAGTGTTCTCAGAAATAAGCTATCATGTGTGAAGATTCATGGCTTTCAAGCCAAATGATCAATCTTATGGCCACATTCATGGCATAGTTTGTTCAAATGATCTCATATTTTGCACAAGGATGCATCTTGGAATGGCAAACAATGTTGCCTAAGGAAGTTTTCATTTTCTTTGGACGAAAATTTCATTTTCCATTTTCGAGTGCCCAAAATGAGTTTTTTTGTGAAGGACCTACCATATATTTGTTGCAAAATTAGACCAAATCAATTTTCTAAAATATTAGGCCATATTTAATGTACAATTGACCAAATGGTTGCGTGTCAAAAGCTTTGATCCACCTCTCGTGAAAAAGACAAATTTCCGCCGATTTAGTTGGAAGCGGGTCAAATTTGAACTGCAGCTGCCTTATACTTTGCTCTTTATTTTTTCCAAAAATCATTTCTAGGTACATAAGTATCTATTTAATCAGAGATACATGGTGTGGTGGCGAGACGTCGAGGTTTGGATGGTGGCCGAGGCCCCCAACTCCAGAGCGCGTAAACTGACATGCCAGCCGCGCGGTCACCGCGTGACCGTGGCGTTGCCACGCGTTCTGGGCGGCCTAGGCATGTCTGCTGGGTTGGGCACTCCCTCGGTAGGTGTTAGGAAGAAGAATACAACAGAAGAATCTCACGAGGAGACTGAACTAAGCTCAAACATGAATTAGCAGCCAAGTGTTTGATTAGCGGTGGGGGAAATGCACATGGCCAATGGGACTGAGTTTTGGCTGAGGATGATCATCTACTAAGGAGACTGTCTTGGCAAATTTGCAGCTCAAATGGAGGAGCCTAGGTGGCACTTACTTTGCAAAGTACCACACTGGAATAAGCCAAAGGGAGATAGAGAAGTTAGTTTTGTCTTGGCACATTTACTGTTTGTTGTATGCTTCAGAATTAGCTTGTGATGTGTTTAGTTTGTAGCAAATGTTAGCCTGCCCTTTTTACATTAAATATGCCATTAAATATGCACTGCTAATGCTACCATGCTCCAACCTTGTATTCAATTTGAACAACCAAGTTTGGATTGCCATCTGCAAGATTGAGTAAATCTGTATATCATCACAACTCAAAGTTTAAAAATATTGTTCTGCTAAATACCCCCGATCGTCTCAGTGGTTTGTGGTTCCTTAGGGTCAGCATTTGTGATTTGCATCAAAATTGTTTATGCATGGAGAAAATTACTCGGATCAGGTTGGTTTGGAGTTGGACAACCAGACCTTTTGTGCATTTTAAGTGTCTTGACATTGACTGGTGTTCCAGTTTCATCTAATTCTCCACGTGTCGAGTACTGAAAGGATGGCCATTTTGCTAAATTCACAAAGATAATTGTTGCCTGTAACTACTGTTGTGTCTTCACCAATTCCAAATACACGGAACTGGCTCAGTTGTATGAGAAGTACAAGGACCATGGTATGATTTATTTGCATATAATTAGTCCTTGATTTTTAGTTATGATAGATTATGCTAACAATTTGATGTGACTACAGGTTTTGAGAATTGAGATCCTTGATTTCCCATGCAACCAGTTTGGTGGGTAGGTACCTGGTACTGATGAGGAAGATTGCTTGCGCTCGTAAGTCCGAGTATCCGATTTTTGACAAGGCAAATGCGTGCTTGATACTTCCTCTTTCCTTTGTTTTTTTGGTGTCTCTGTTTCAAGCTGAAAGGAACAATTGCTTCAGTGTACAATGTACACTACGGCTGCTTCCATGAACAGTTATTACAATCATGTTTGCCCGGGCACTTCTGTTGTCTCCACCTCGTCCCATTGAAGTAACAGCAGCTGGATTGTATTCATCAGCACAATCAGTTCTCTGCATTGCCAAATCAATCAATCCAACAAGGCTAGGGAGGGATCCTTCACAATTTCATCTAGATCCGCCCATGTATGTGTTAGTGTTCAAGATCACTGAGGTTATTTTTGTCGTACTATTAGGAACTTGGTAATCGGTGGCTGCTACTTATAGACTGCGTTGGTATTTCCCCGAAGAGGAGAGGATGATACAGTATAGTAGAGATAAGTATTTCCCTCAGTTAAGAACCAAGGTTATCAATCCAGTAGGAGAACCAAGCAAAATCCCGTTAAACGCACCTGCACACACAAAAGCAAACACTTGCACCCAGCGCAAATAAGAGGGTTGTCAATCCTCTTAGCGGTTATTTGCAAGGATTAAATCTGATAGGGATAAATAGATAAACTAAAATACTAAATAAAATAAAAGTAAATGAATTGCAGCAAGGTATTTTTAGGGTTTTTTATATGATAAAGTAGACCCGGGGGCCATAGTTTTCACTAGAGGCTTCTCTCTCGAACGCATAGCATACGGTGGGTAAACAAATTACTGTTGGGCAATTGATAGAAAAGCAAATAATTATGACATATTCATGGCAATGATCATGTATATAGGCATCACGTCCGAGACAAGTAGACCGACTCCTGCCTGCATCTACTACTATTACTCCATCCATCGACCGCTATCCAGCATGCATCTAGGGTATTAAGTATGAAACAGAGTAACGCCTTAAGCAAGATGACATGATGTAGACAAAGTAAATTCAAGCAATATGATTAAACCCCATCTTTTTATCCTTAATGGCAACAATACAAATATGTGTCATGTCCCCTTCTGTCACTGGGATTGAGCACCGCAAGATTGAACCCATCACAAAGCACCTCTCCCATTGCAAGATAAATCAATCTAGTAGGCCAAACCAAATCGATAGATTGGAGAGAAATACAAAGCTATAATAATCTTGCATAAAAGAGTTCAGAGAAGACTCAAATATTTCTCATGAATAATCTGATCATAAACTCACAATTCATCGGATCCCAACAAACACACCGCAAAAGAAGATTACATCATATAGAACTCCAAGAACATCGAGGAGAACATGGTATTGAAGAACAAAGAGAGAGAAGAAGCCATCTAGCTACTAGTTATGGACCCGTAGGTCTATGGTAAACTACTCACACATCATCGGAAGGGCAGCAAGGTTGATGAAGAAGCCCTCCGTGACCGATTCTCCCTCCGGCAGAGTACCGGAAAAGGCCTTCAGATGGGATCGCAGAAGAACAGAGGCTTGCGGCGGCGGAAAG
The DNA here is from genome assembly GCA_039707655.1 of Elymus sibiricus. Taxonomy (NCBI): domain Eukaryota; kingdom Viridiplantae; phylum Streptophyta; class Magnoliopsida; order Poales; family Poaceae; genus Elymus; species Elymus sibiricus. The sequence continues at coordinate 125,591,599 of CM077666.1, read as the reverse complement.
GTTTTTTCTTCTGTCTCTCTGGTATATTGGGAATATTTTGGAATTTATAGCGCTGGAATTAGGTCAGGAGGGGCTACGAGGGGCCCACAAGCCTGGGGGGCACGCCCTACCTCCTTGGGCACGCCCTCCAGGCTTGTCGCCTCCTCGTGGCTCTTCTGGTCTTCTTCTGAAGCTTCGTGTGTCTCTTATGGTCCAGAAAAAATTAATCCAAAGTTTTTTTTTCTCGTTTGGACTCCTTTTGATATTGATTTTCTGAAAAGGCAAAAGCAAGCAGAAAACAACAACTGGCACTGGGCACTGGGTTAATAGGTTAGTCCCAAAAAATGATTTATATATTGGCATATAATTGCATATAAAACATCCAAGATTGGTACTGTAATAGCATGGAACAATCAAAAATTATAGATACGTTGGAGACGCATCAAGCATCCCCAAGCTTAATTCCTGGTCGTCCTCGAGTAGGTAAATGATAAAAACAGAATTTTTGATGTGGAATGCTACCTATCATGTTTCATCATGTAATCTCTCTTACGGTATGAATAATAAGATCCGAATGATTCAAAGCAATAGTCTATAATTTGATATAAAGACATCAATACTCAGGCATACTAATAAACAATCATGTCTTTCAAAATAAAAATGCTAAAGAACGTTATCCCTACAAAATCATATAATCCTGTCATGCTCCATCTTCTTAACACAAAGTATTTATCATGCACTACCCCGATGACAAGCCGAGCAATTGGTTCATACTTTTTAACGCGCTTCAGCTTTTTCAACCCCCATGCAATACATGAGCGCAAGCCATGGATATAGCACTATGGGTGGAATAGAGTGTGGTGGCAGAGGTAAATAAGGGGAAGTCAAAAATAAGAAGATAGTGTCACATCAACGAGGCTAATCAACGTGCTATGGAGATGCCCATCAATTGATGTCAATGCGAGGAGTAGGGATTGCCATGCAACGGATGCACTAAGAGCTATAAGTGTATGAAAGCTCAACATGAAAACTAAGTGGGTGTGCATCCAACTTGCTTGCTCATGAAGACCTCGAGCATTTGAGAAAGCCCATCCTTGGAATATACAAGCCAAGTTCTATAATGAAAAATTCCCACTAGTATATGAAAGTGACAAAATAGGAGACTCTCTATATGAAAAACATGGTGCTACTCTGAAGCACAAGTGTGGAAAAGGATAGTAACATTGCCCCTTCTCTCTTTTTCTCTTTTTTTTCGTGGGCTCTTTTTGGCCTCTTTTTTTTATTTAGAACGGTCTCATGGACCTCATCCCCACTTTTTCGAGGACTCATTAGTCTCCACCATTCTTTCCTCACTGGGACAATGCTCTAATAATGATGATCATCACACTTTTATTTACTTACAACTCAATATTACTACTCGATACTAGAACAAAAATATGACTCTATATGAATGCCTCTGGCAGTGTACCAGGATGTGCAATGATGCTAGCGTAACATGTATGAAAATGATGAACGGTGGCTGAGCCACAAATACTATGTCAGCTATATGATCATGCAAAGCAATATGACAACGATGATGTGTGTCATAAAAATGGAATGGTGGAAGTTGCATGGCAATATATCTCGGAATGGCTATGGAAATGCCATGATAGGTAGGTATGGTGGCTGTTTTGAGGAAGATATAAGTAGGCTTATGTGTGATAGAGCGTATCATATCACGGGGTTTGGATGCACCGGCGAAGTTTGTACCAACTCTTGATGTGAGAAAGGGCAATGCACGGTACTGAAGAGGCTAGCAAATTGCGGAAAGGTGAGAGTGCGTATAATCCATGGACTCACATTAGTCATAAAGAACTCACATACTAATTGCGAAAGTTTATTAGCCCTCGAAGCAAAGTACTACTACGCATGCCCCTAGGGGGATAGATTGGTAGGACAAGTCCATCGCTCGTCCCCGACCGCCACTCATAAGGTAGACAATCAAGAATAAATCATACTCCAACTTCTTAGCATAACGACAGATCATACGTGCATGCTTCGGGAATCACAAACCTTAACACCAATATTCTTACTAAACCACAATTATCTACTAGCACCTCCCACATATTACCATCTTAATATCGCAAAACTATTGCAAGGAATCAAACTTATTATATTCAGTGATCTACATGAAAGTTTTTATTATATCCCTCTTGAATACCTATCATATTAGGACCAAATTCATAACCCGTGTATATTACCATTGCTAATTTTTAGACTCTCAAAAAGATATAAGTGAAGCATGAGAGTGCAACTATTTCTTTAAAATATAACCACCGCCGTGCTCCAAAAGATATAAGTGAAGCATTAGAGCAACTGTCTAGCTCAAAAGATATAGGTGAAGCACATAGAGTATTCTAACAAATCATGAATAATGTGTGTCCCTCTCAAAAAGGTGTGTTCAGCAAAGATGATTGTGACAAACTAAAAAGCAAAAAAAATCAAACAAACTATATCACAAGACGCTCCAAGTAAAACACATATCATGTTATGAATAAAAATATAGCTCCAAGTGAGTTACCGATAGATTATAGACGAAAGAGGGGATGCCTTCCGGGGCATCCCCAAGCTTAGACGCTTGAGTCTTCCTTGAATATTACCTTGGGGTGCCTTGGTCATCCCCAAGCTTAGGCTCTTGCCACTCCTTATTCCTTTATCCATCGTAGTCTCACCCAAAACTTGAAAACTTCAGCACACAAAACTCAACAGAAACCTCGTGAGATCCGTTAGTATAACAAACAAATCTTAAATGTTAGGTACTGTTGTAAATTGATTCATATTTAATATTGGCATAATTCTACTGTACTCCAACTTCTCCATGACTCATACCCCCCGATACGATCCATAGATTCATCAAAATAAGCAAACTATGCAACAAAAACAGAATATGTCTAAAACAGAACAGTCTGTAAAGATCTATTTAAAATACATACTTATTTAACTCCAAAAATTCTGAAAAATTAGGAAAACGTAAACAATTCATATACCAATATTGTGTAAAAATTTCAGATTTTTCTGACGCTCCAGTACAGAATTAAAATTTTATCACCGGACGCAAAACTTTCTGTTTTCCAAACAGCATCAATTATACTATTATCAACATCATCCCAAAGGCATTACTTGGCACAAACACTAATTAAAAGATAAAAACACACTCATAACAGTGGCTATAATTTTTTAAACACACAAGAACAGAAAGTAAAAATAAAAATTTATTTTATTCATTGGGTTGCCTCCCAACAAGCGCTATTGTTTTATGCCCCTATCTAGGCATAATGCATAGTTTCAAGTATTGTCATCCTTGGTTTTGCTAATTTAGATGGGTTGGTTTCGAACCCGGGAGGCTCTTTATGCTTCCCATTACTTTCAGAAAATAAGGCAATTTTTCTATCTAAAGTGTCTAACTTCTTGTTGCAAATAGTGAGGAGATTATTCATGCGATTGAGGTTACCGCTAATATTTTTAAGAGGTTCATTAGACTTTTGTAACTCCACCAAATTCTTTTGTATGTCACCTAGCTTTTCCAAAATTTGAATCCCTTCTTGGGTATAATTAGATCCTTTTTGCAAGGGTGGAGTTCCCACTATTCCTTCTATTAATTCATAAGCAGTATTAGGATGACTATCAATGAAATTTCCTTTAGAAGCAAAATCCAAGAGTTGTCTATTTGGCATAGTTAGCCCTACATAAAAGTTTCGCAACAAAATTTTCATATCCCCTTTTATGGTGCAAACACGATAAGATTCCATTATCCTATACCAAGCTTCTTTTAAATTTTCTCCTTGTTTCTGTTTGAAGTAAATGACTTCAAAATCCGGAGATAGAGAAGGGATGGTGACACTAGACATGATAACTAAACAAGCAAAGCAAGAAAATAAAAATATTTTTGTGTTTTTGTAAAAAAAAATTAGAAGTGGGGGAGATGAAAACTAGAAGCAAATGCAAATAAAAAGGCAAATAAAATAAATGCAAGTGGATGATAGTTTGTGCGAAGGTACTTGGTAATTTTGATGATGTCTCCTCGGTAACGGCGCCAGAAATTCTTCCTGCTACTTGTAGACTGCGTTGGTATTTCCCCGAAGAGGAGAGGATGATGCAGTATAGTAGAGATAAGTATTTTCCTCAGTTAAGAACCAAGGTTATCAATCCAGTAGGAGAACCAAGCAAAATCCCGTTAAACGCACCTGCACACACAAAAGCAAACACTTGCACCCAACGCAAATAAGAGGGTTGTCAATCCTCTTAGCGGTTATTTGCAAGGATTAAATATGATAGGGATAAATAGATAAACTAAAATACTAAATAAAATAAAAGTAAATAAATTGTAGCAAGGTATTTTTAGGGGGTTTTTATATGATAAAGTAGACCCGGGGGCCATAGTTTTCACTAGAGGCTTCTCTCTCGAACGCATAGCATACGGTGGGTAAACAAATTACTGTTGGGCAATTGATAGAAAAGCAAATAATTATGACAGATTCATGGCAATGATCATGTATATAGGCATCACGTCCGAGACAAGTAGACCGACTCATGTCTGCATCTACTACTATTACTCCACCCATCGATCGCTATCCAGCATGCATCTAGGGTATTAAGTATGAAACAGAGTAACGCCTTAAGCAAGATGACATGATGTAGACAAAGTAAATTAAAACAATATGATTAAACCCCAGCTTTATATCCTTAATGGCAACAATACAAATACGTGTCATGTCTCCTTCTGTCACTGGGATTAAGCACCGTAAGATTGAACCCATCACAAAGCACCTCTCCCATTGCAAGATAAATCAATCTAGTAGGCCAAACCAAATAGATAGATCGGAGAGAAATACAAAGCTATAATAATCATGCATAAAAGAGTTCAGAGAAGACTCAAATATTTCTTATGAATAATCTGATCATAAACTCACAATTCATCGAATCCCAACAAACACACCGCAAAAGAAAATTACATCGGATCGAACTCCAAGAACATCGAGGAGAACATGGTATTGAAGATCAAAGAGAGAGAAGAAGTCATCTAGCTACTAGCTATGGACCCGTAGGTCTGTGGTAAACTACTCACACATCATCGAAAGGGCAGCAAGGTTGATGAAGAAGCCCTCCGTGATCGATTCCCCCTCCGGCAGAGTACCAAAAAAGGCCTTCAGATGGGATCACGGAAGAACAAAGGCTTGCGGCGGCGGAAAGATTTTCTCTTCTGTCTCTCTGGTATATTGGGAATATTTTGGAATTTATAGCGCTAGAATTAGGCCAAGAGGGGCTACGAGGGGCCCACAAGCCTGGGGGGCGCGCCCTCCAGGCTTGTCGCCTCCTCGTGGCTCTTCTGGTCTTCTCCCAAAGTTTCGTGGGTCTCTTCTGGTACAGAAACAATTAATCCAATTATTTTTTTCTCGTTTGGACTCTTTTTTATAATGATTTTCTGAAAAGGCAAAAACAAGCAGAAAACAGCAACTGACACTGGGCACTGGGTTAATAGCTTAGTCCCAAAAAATGATATATAATGGCATATAATTGCATATAAAACATCCAAGATTGATACTATAATAGCATGGAACAAGCAAATATTATAGATACGTTGGAGACGTATCAGTGGCACTCTTCGGTCAAGCTCGAAAAAATGTCGGGCTCAAGTCTACCTTCTTATGATTGTAATTGAGTAGTTTTTCTTACTAATGGGAGATAATAATTAATAAAAGCTTACTAATGATTCATGTTTTTCTTACTAATGGTTCATGATTTATTTACTGAAATAGCCGACTATTAGGTGAATTTATTGGTAGGAAGCTTGTTTGACGATGCTGGTATATTGGTTGTATTCTGCAGTGTGGGTGTTGTTAACATGTTGCAGTGTCATACTGGAATAACTTTGCATCACGTCTTGTCCATTCTTTTTTTATATTTTAACCGATCTGTTAAATAACATGCCCTTTGTTAATCTCCATCTGTTTTGCCTTCTTTAAAAATATGTTAGCATATGGAACATGAAATCCGTGAGCAAAGACAACCAAAATGTTGATTCCAACCAAAGATTGTTGGCTACAATGTGTGACCATTTTGGGTCAGTAAACTGTGTGAGATGGGCCAAGAATGGACGCTATCTTGCTTCAGGATCCGACGATCAAGCTATCCTAATTCGTGAAAGGAAAGCTGGTTCCGGTACATCTGAGTTTGGAAGTGAAGAGCCGGCAGATATAGGAAATTGGAAGGTCGTTATGATCTTAAGGGGGCATACTGCGAACGTGGTAATTATCTTCCAAAGTTTTAGTCTGGCTATTTTTCTTTCCAATTTTTGGAAACACGATCAGAACTTGAATTGTTACCTGCAATCCTTAGGTCTTTCCTATTAAACATCTTTCTGTTTCTTATGCCTAAAGTAGGTCGATCTAAATGTGGTAATTATCTGCCAAAATTTCAGAGTTGCCTTCCTTTCCAAAATTTTGAACTGTTACATGCGATCCTTAATCTTTTGTATTAATCATATATCTGTTTCTTATATATTCATGCAGCTGCAAAAGACGGAGGTGAAGATGTCGTTATTTGCAGATGTCGTGCATGTGGCCCTGTGCACAAGAGAATACAGTGAGTCAGCATGTGCTCTCTATTTTGTATGCAATCTAGGTGATATAAACTCTGAACTCGATGTTGGTTATCACAATCAGACTTTAGTTGTACCAACTGACTGTCCGTCACCCCAGCAGCCTCGCCACTAGTGTCCCCGTGTTCCTGTGTCGTGGGGCTACGATGACCTCCTTGTGTGCTACTCAGCATTAATAGCATTAATGAACTAACACTGGTCCAATTCTTATAATTTACTTAGTGGTTCCCACTGAATTTTCTAAAGGTATATGTCTAATTTTGTTGTGCTTATTCAATTAGCATTTCACATGTTGCAGCTAAACATGCGTGGCGTGCTGCCATGCTCTTAGTGTTATCTTGTTCAGAGCTACTATTGGGGCCATACTCTTTAATATTGTGTTGTTTTTAAGCACTCAACACCTACTGCAGGTGATAGGCTTGTAGAAAAACTGAAGTTAATATTTATGTTCAAGAAAAAAAGAGAGGAATCTACACATCTTGGTGATGTCGAGACGTGTAGTTTTCTAATACTGCTTATTCTTGATTGAAATGGCATCAAATCGAGTAAAAACGAGTATTCGTTGATCCATGCCACATCTTTTGAATGTAACCTCTTGGTACTCCCTACTTTTCAATATATTTTTGGTGTTGTTACCAGGTTAGGAAAGGCTAAAACTCTGTAGTTAAAATGTTAAATTTAAACTTGAGCTCCATGTAAGTTTCACTGGTATTAAGTTGCTGATAATTGAGTTGTTTATACGAAGTAACTTTATTGTGCAATCCATTTGCCATTTATTGGTTTTTCTATAATGTATTCACCATTTTATTTTTGCAAGTCATTCCCACTTTCTTACCTATACATGATGGTCCTAATTTTTCTTCTTAGATCAGACCCCGTTCCAAATATGATCGAAATGAATCCAATACTAATTATGATTTGCAAACAGAATATTGAAGTAATAACTATAACTCTACACTCTACAGTAAGGTGTGCAGAGTACAACAATGGTCAAGTTCAAAATAGGCCATTTTAGCTACTGAAGTATTCTTTTACAGTTTACATTCTGTAGTACATTTGGTCTAAATAAATGAAGAGACCCCCTGTACAAGCAACTTTTGATAAACACTAATCGGATCATTCTTGTGAAATCTGTAGAGTATTTCTGCTGTTTCTTGCTGTAGGCATATTTTATTACCGGGTTATTTTGGTGTATGTCCAATCTTGTATTTCAAGTTGAGGCATACAATAGAAATTCATAATGTACTGCAATATGGCTGGTGTTGAGATAGTATGTGGATGTGATTCAGTCGCTTAGTGTCATTCTTGATTTGCGATTTAATCTCCCAAAGATGTTGTACAATTTCATGCAGATGGTGCCCATTGACGCTGCTACCTTTGGGAAGTCGCCCTGGTATGGATTGACGACCACGGGGCGTGTTTCTTCCCTCTGCCGGAGAGCGGGAGGACTTAGAGCAGGGCCAACCCGAGCTGGATGACAGGGTGTCATCGGAGGCGGAGGAGAGGTCCGACGAGAGCAGTGACATGGTGGGGTCCGTCAGGGACTCTGGGTCAATAAGGTGACCCGCAGGGCTTGGCAAGATGTGTGAGACATGGCCACAGGAGCGGAGCACAGCTTCGGAAGGACGAACAGGCATGGCGACGGCATGCACCTCTTTGCCGCCTCAATGTCCTTACATCAGGCCAGTTCACGTTTCCGAATTTGTGACTTTGATCGATGGCAAGCATGTACATAGCCGTAGCAGAATTCATTAGACACGGTTACCAGTTGTGCATTCGTTGCAATATTTTTTATCTTATCAATATATTTGATGTTCGTTCGTGTAGCCTTTGCTTTCTATATATTGATTAAAGGTTGTACCTACGCTGACAATTCATTCAGGTGATAGATACATAGTACTTCTGGCTGAAAAAGAAGGGAGACAAGCTTGCCATCGGTGGTACCATTTATAATGCAGTAGTTTGACTAGGCAATGATTTGTGGAAGGGATTAAGATGAGCAGATAACCTGGTAGTACAGAGGAGCAGTCATAGGACGGTTTACAAGCAGGCAGCGCAGAGGAACTGCTCAGGAGGCACGCCATGGGCGCGCCCCCGCCTCTAGTTTTTGTAGAATCTGTCTGTCGTGATTATGCTGCCATGGCCTCAACCGCGACCGCGAGCACCTCCTGCACGCCCCGCCCTCTCCAGTACAGTACGTATCACCATTGGGGCATTTGAGGAGATGCATTTTAAAGCTCCATACATACATGATCAACTTTGCACTAAAAAACGTGACTCTCCCTGGCCATGTGGGGAGATAGAAACTCCACGTCTTTGTATAATGTTATTATTATTCGTAGATGTGTCCCTTGCACCACGTCCCATAGTCCAGCTTCTTGCTCGATTTTATAAATCGGACACTTTTTTTTTTTGACAGAATCCTCCTCCTTTATTGACTCGCTACAATAGTAGCATCAGAAACAATCAGCGGGACAACATCCCTGGGGGGATCATCCAACCATACATGTGGAGGAGAAAATTTTGCTAGCCTAGCTAATTCATGGGCTACTCGATTGTTCTCTCTATAACAATGTTCAAACAAAATATGATTGAAATCTAAGGACATGTAGTAACAGTCGTCGAAGATGGCGCTGGCCACCGATGATGAATAACCATCCTTTAGCGCTGAAATGACCTCCAAACCATCCGAGTTCACTTCGATCTTTGCTACAACCAGCAGTGCGGGCAAGATTCAAGCCAAATCTTACTGCGATGGCTTCTGCCGTAAAAGCGTCATAACATAGCAGTAGAATCACTACCCGCAAAAAGAAATAGCAGTAGAATCACGATGCGCTAATTCAATGTCTCTATATCTTTACCTAATAATAAAGCACGGATCGTTTCTGCCCGTTCACTGTCATTTAAATTACTCTCGAAGTTGATAAAAATTACCCACCATATCACCTGTAAGTGGCAAAAAATGATTCAATATTTCGTCGTCAAGCTCGGTTCTTATAAGGTGATACCCTTATATGTATCAAAAGCAAAGAAGTACCACAATGGCTGGAGCATCCATATTCCACTTTGGAGACCTGGGTTCGATCCCAGTGTACTACAATTTTTCCTCGACTTTTCTCTCTTAACACCGTGCCTCCTCCACCCCACCCGTGTGAGTTTTGGAATTTTTTAAGAAATCATAAAATGTTTGGTATTTTTAAAAACTGTTCGCATATTATAAAAAAATCATGATTTAAAAAAAATGTTCACAAAATAAAAAATACTCATGATTTTACAAAAATGTTTGTGTATTCAAAGATATTCATGAATTTGAAAAAATGAAAATTTTAGAAATTGTTCACAAAAATTCAAACAGATCCGTAAATAACGAACAAAATGAACCCGCTTACATAGAGGTTTTTTTGGATATGTACAGGTCATTTTATGATTTTATTTAGTACATCGCGCGTCGCGTGAAAAAAGTTTTCGTGTTCTGTACAGCGCTAAGCCCAAAAAAATTGACACAACTTTCTATGGGTTAGTTTTTGTAGACTATATGAAAATGACTAAATGTCTAATTTGCCTCCATACACATCTATGTTTGTTCTGGTACCACACTTTACTGGTCATGGTAAACACCGTGACCCTAGGTCAAGGCGAGACACATCGTTCATTAGTCTAGCTCAGGCATGATCCATCAATGCAATTTGCTCAGCCAAAAAATATTTCGCTGTAGCGCCTTACGAAATCAAGTTGTGATGAGATCATCACATTTTCAGCTTTTGAAATGACTTTTTAAAAATCTCTTATCTCATCAAGACATGATTTAGATGTACTTTGTGAAATCGCATTTTAAAAGTCCTTATCTCGTCCTGGCATATGTTTCAGACTTTTTTTTATCTCTACCACATCTGCATAATCTGATTTTTTTTCCATTGCAACTGAAAGATTGTGGATGTCGCCTAGGGGGGGGGGGGGGTGAATAGGCGCTTTAAAATAATTACGGTTTAGGCTTGAACAAATGCGGAATAAAACTAGCGTTTAATTTGTCAAGCACAAAACCTAAATCGACTAGGCTCACCTATATGCACCAACAACTTATGCTAACCAAGATAAACAACTAAGTGATAGCAAGAAATATAACAAGAAACAATATGGCTATCACAAAGTAAAGTGCATAAGTAAAGGGCTCGGGAAGGAGATAACCGAGGCACGCGGAGACGATGATGTATCCCGAAGTTCATACCCTTGTGGATGCTAATCTCCGTTTGGAGTGGTGTGGAGGCACAATGCTCCCCAAGAAGTCACTAGGGCCACCGTAATCTCCTCACGCCCTCGCACAATGCAAGATGCCGTGATTCCACTAAGGGACCCTTGAGGGCGGTCACCGAACCCGTACAAATGGCAACCCTTGGGGGCGGTCACCGAACCCGTACACTTTGGCAACCCTTGGGGGCGGTCACTGGTACCCGTCAAGTTGCTCGGGGCGATCTTCACAACCTAATTGGAGACCCCGACGCTTGCCCGGAGCTTTACACTGCAATGATTGAGCTCCGACAACACCAACCGTTTAGGGCACCAAGGCACCCAAGAGGAACAAGCTCTAGGGTGCCCAAACACCCAAGAGTAACAAGCTTCTCAACTTCACTTCCACGTATCACCGTGGAGAACTCAAACCGATGCACCAAATGCAATGGCAAGGGCACACGGAGTGCCCAAATCCTTCTCTCCCAAATCCCACCAAAGCAACTAATGCTATGGAGGAAAATGAGAGGAAGAACAAAGAAGAGAACACGAAGAACTCCAAGATCTAGATCCAAGGGGTTCCCCTCACATAGAGGAGAAAGTGATTGGTGGAAACGTAGATCTAGATCTCCTCTCTCTTTTCCCTCAAGAACTAGCAAGAATCATTGGAGGGATTGAGAGATAGCAAGCTCGAAGAAGGTCAACAATGGTGGAAGAACACGAGCTCAAAGGATGGAGGCCATTGGGGAAGAAGACCCCCTTAAATAGGCGCCCCACCCCAAATCCAACCGTTATGCCCACAAGTCGTGCACAAGCGGTACTTGGGGGAGCGGTACTACCGCTTAGCACGGTCAAAACAACCCAACGACACAGAAAAACATGAACGGTAGTTCTGCCAGAGAGGTAGTACCGCTTGAGTGGTAGTACCGCTCGGGGGAGCAGTACTCCCGCTTAGACAGGTACTACCGCTCTCTACTACCGCTCTACTACCGCTCAAGCGGATTGGGTAACAGAAGCATAAAATAAGCGGAAGTGGAAGCGGTATTGGTCAGCGGAAGTACCGCCTCAGCGGTACTACCGCTCGGGGGAGAGGTACCACCGCTTGAGTGGTACTACAACTCTCTACTACCGCTCAAGCAAAACAGAACGAGCAAGAAAACCAGAACTGCCATAACTTCTGCATATGAGCTCCGAATTGAGCAAACTCAAGCTTGTTGGATAGATGACGACGAGTACTATCCAAACAACGAGTGTTATAGTGAGAAGAGGCAGTAGAAAAATGCCTATGATATAGAGATGTGAAAGCTCTATCAGTGATGATCCGGCATAAACCCCAACATCGAGAACATACTAGAAGAAGCAAACGAAATCCGTTCTCGATGAACTTGAGCTTGTCATGAAGGTGACCAAAAGCTCAAAGACTCTCGAAGCAAAAAGCCAAACAAGAACCAAGAAAGATGATGCAAGAATGCAATGGTTTGAGCTCTCTACGAAAGATACGATCAAGCTACTCAACCGAGAGCCCCCCTTGATAGTACGGCTATCGATCCTATAACCCGGTCTCCCAACTACCACCATGAGACCGGTAAAATAGAAAACCTATCAAGGGCAAACCTTTGCCTTGCGCATAGTCCACTTAAGCTAGATGATGATGATCTTGACCTCCTCAAGTTTGACCACATTTCTTGATTGTGCCGGCTCGATGAAGACTAGTAGATTGCTCCCCCATACTCCACTTTGGGTGAGCCACTCTTTGGCACATCTTCACAAGTCCATTGTCACCACAATGGACGGCAAGCTTCAAGCATGTGATCTCTTCGTGATGCTCCACTTGAACTTGCACACCGCAACCTTGATGACGATCACCACTTGACGTCATCCTCCATGGGACATATGAGATCTTCCTTTTGATGCACGCCCATGGAAACAAACCTAACCCCACAACGAACTCTCACATAGACCATGGGTTAGTACACAAAGTGTAATGGACAATGCTTACCATACCGTGAGATTACTTGATCCCACCCGGTACATCTTCTACGCTTTGTGTGTTGATCAACTTGAATCACTCATTGTACTTATTCTTGATCAACCTTGTATCTTTCCAACTCTCTTCATTAAGATGATGTCTTGAAGGTAAACATGAATGTCCACACAATCTTCTTCTTCAAGACATGCTTGCAATAGGCTCATCTCTTACATGACCAATCTTTGGATAACTCCATGAATAATCACTCGTTGTACTTATTCTTGATCAACCTTGTATCTTTCCAACTCTCTTCATTAAGATGATGTCTTGAAGGTAAACATGAATGTCCACACAATATTCTTCTTCAAGACATGCTTGCAATAGGCTCATCTCTTACATGCCCAATCTTTGGATAACTCCATGAATAACCCCTTGGTCAACACATATTCTTCTTCAAATCACCTTGAGACCAACAAATGGTTCTACAAGCAAAGCCTATGGACAAACCCTTCAAATATATCTCAAGGTAACCATTAGTCCATAGGGATTGTCATCAATTACCAAAACCAAACATGGGGGCAGCACATGTTCTTTCAATCTCCCCCATTTTGGTAATTGATGAAAATCACTTTCAAGAGAGTTTATATAAGGAATTAACCATCACCATGCAAAGCAACAACTAATAATGCAAGAGCTTGAGATGCAAATGCTTAGGAACAAAACCAAAGCATGAAACGAAGAAGCAACTCACTTCTCCTATAAACTCTCTAAACTTCTCCCCCATTGGCATCGATTGCCAAAATGGGATCCAAGCTTAGAAGGCCACTATAATATGCGTTCCTCCATAAAGTGTGTATTTCTCAAAATATGAGTGGAATACAATACACATATCCAATGATGAATAGTTGGAGGAAGACAAATTATATTGAGGATCCAAAGATTGCAAAAAGGATGATATGGTATAAAGACATACCGAAGAGTGAAGCAAGCAATCAAAAGATACCAATTGAACCAATCAATCAAAAGATCCGACGAGCCACACGAATAAAAGATATTATGATATGAGCATAGGAGTGTTCTAAAGAACATAGGGAAGCTCCCCATGATTTGTGCATAATTTAGTTTTGTATTTGGATACAACGTGCACAAAATAGGATCATCACTCCCCCAAAATCAATAGAAACACACAACAAGTGCAAGTGAGCATATAGGAAACTAAGCCTAGCACTTGCAACAAACACATGGTTGAGCAATATGAAAGAGAGGCAACTTAGGAATAGGCTCAACCAAAACGATGTGTGTGAGTCATGGCAAAGCACTTGAGAAGACTAATATAAGGATGAGCATTAAGCATCAACATAGTCTTGAATAAACGAGATACAAGGTGCAAGACACGTACTTCCCACACACAACAAGCAAATGGGTTCACAGGCTCACTAAAATGCGAATTAACTACAAAGCTTGTGACAACCCACAGTGAAGATAGAAAAAGATAGCCTCATCAAGAGGAGGGATACCAATAGAAATGACAAAAGCCTTGTCAAGACAAGCATGAGGAAAACAATCTTCACCACAAAAGATTGCAACAAGATGCAAGGATATAAGATCCACACTCAAGACAAATCCTTTCATGGAACCACCAAGGAAAAGAACGGAGAATGAAAAGGTGGACGTGAAAGAATTAGGATATCCACTAAAGATGTAACTTCTCTCAAGTGTATAAGATTCTAGGTAGATGAAAATCATGATGATATCAATCCACAAAGAAGGATGTACACATGAAATAGTTACACAAGGAAAGAATAGGATATCCAAAAGGAAGTCATAAAATATACCAATAAGATTTTTGCTTGAAAAGCATAAAGCACATGGCTTAATATTATCTTATAGTATATAAATGAACTTCAACCATACGGACATCAAAGACATCACAACTAGCAACAAGAGATCATTGTTGGGATGCTTTGAGAAAGGAAACAAGTATCACTAGAACGGATCAAGAAAATCATGCCATGATGCAACCTACACAAGGTTGAATGTAAGAAATGTATGCATGAATAGATACTTGTTACCGAGATAGCATTGGAATGATGTAGTAGATAGTAGTTCATTGATCATCCTAGCTTGACTCCAATAAGCACATGGTGACACCACCTTCCTTGTGAATGAGCCGAGCATCCAATGCATCTCCAATTGTTCCTAGAACAACATCACAAACAAAATGGTACCCAAACTCATTGGGACCAAAGAGTTAGAGAACCACCAATACATAGGACAAACTCCACGTAAATATGTGCAACTAGATATGAAATTGAATTTCATGCACATCTTAGCCAATAAGAGACATGGTGGAGTTTCCCCTATATATTGGGTCAAAGAAAGAAAGTATGCAAAAGAAAGTACATAAAGTAAATATGCATGCTCTAGACTTTCAAGAATCAAAACAACGCATGATTGATAAGATACCAAAAGAAAAGATACCAAGTGAAAACTAAGATACTAAAAGAAGAAATTATCACTTGAAGGATATCAATTAAAAGATACATCAAGGAATGAGATATCCATTGATACACACTAATTGAAAGATATCAAACTCCCAAAAGGGAGGAAGGTTCCAAACAAACCAAACCCTCTACAAAGGTTCATGATGGCACAAAGTACCAAAAAGAAACAACTTGCCTTCCACCAACACACACTTGATAAGGATCACAGGATGAGTGTTCTAAAGAAAAGAGGATAGCTCCCCCAAGAGTTGTGCATTATAGAGAATTTGCATTTGAATACAAAATGCACAAGATGGGATCAACACTTTCACTATATCTAGAGAAACACTAGGTTGATCAAGAAATTAATAAAATGGCAAGAAATTACTAAGATCCACAAGTGGCACGGAAGACAACGGGAGTTGACACATTCCTTGGCAAGAAATAAGGCAATAAAACACAAGCCAACGTAAAGATGATCAATAATTTCTACCACATAAGTGAGTACCAATTGTCAAAAGACAAGAAGTATTTGGAAATAATTTCCGGTGGTAGAAAGCAAAGGTATCCAACATCATCTTCACACCAAACACATAAATAAATGACTTTAGAAGAACTAACATGCCACCTAGAAACAAGATAATTTACAATATCAACTCTAAGTGGCAATACCTCAAATGTACACATTTTCTAGGCTTGTAATATACACATAGCATATTTCTCCCCCATAATGTGATACCCCAAAAATCTTAACAAGAGGCAAATAAGATCCTACAAGAGATAATTAATGGATTATTTAGAATTTGAATTTCTCATGAGAAGGCATACCACATAGAGACTAGATAATCTTGCAATATCAATACTAGGTGGTATTCCTCATGTACACACATTTGTAGGATCGTGAAGTGCCCAAAGCAAATCACTCCCCCAAAATGGGTTGTTCCATTAATCTCTCACAAGAGTCAACTAAGATACAAACAAGATGCAAACAAGGCTCAACACAAGACTCACACGTACATGATGTACAAGCCAACATACATATACTTGATTACTCAAGAAAAACAAATTGGAAGCACAACATATACACACACATGCAAGGTACAAAACCAAACATGCAAAGGGGCAAGTAACTTTCAATGTAAACAATTTAAGTACAAGTTACCGCAAGGAGGCACATTGGATATAAGATAGAAACTCGATAATCTAAATGACTTGGCTTGAGACAATATGAATGATGAAGATCCCTTAATTCTTCATTATGTAGCCAAGTCTCCAATGCCCTCCAACAACACCTATTGATCAAGTTTGAGCTTGTTGGTCCCTAACCAAGTTGGGTCCTAAGAGGTTAGTCACAATAGGCTTGGCTACCCAAATGGTTCTTTTCTTGACACCACTTTGAGTACCAACAAACTTGGCAAACACATTGTCAACCTTATCCTTCCCAAGAGAATAGACATCATCAATTAGAATAGGGTTGGATAAGGTACCATTCGTGCATGAAAAAGCGACGTGACCTTTCTGACGACATAAGTAGCAATGTCTACTCTTTTCTTTCTTCTTAGATGACTTCTCAACTCGAAGATCATTAACTTGAGTCTTCTTGAGAAATGGCCGTTCTTGAACTTGAGTTTGGACTTGAGGCCTCTTCCCTTGTTGCTTGTCACTAATGGGCTTCTTCTTCAATGGGCAAGATCTAACATGATGCCCTTCATTTTTGCACTTGAAGCAAATAATCTTGGCCGAATTCTTGACTTGATCTTGGCCCTTCTTCTTGTTGATCTTGGACTTTTTCTTCTTATTTGAGTTGAATCCAAGTCCACCTTTGTCATTGGGGGATTTTTCACACTCAAGATATTGTTGAGTGTGGACTTTCCTTCATGACACTTTTGCAAGTCTTTCTTCAATGAAGTGACTTGGGCCTTGAGCTCTTTGATTTCCTCTACATGGTTAGTATCAACACAAGTACTAGAGGAAGTATAAGCATCATTGTTGGAGCAACAAGGCAAGGAAAGTAATTCATCACAAGATGTAGCAACATTATGAGTAGAAGAATTACAAGGACTAGCACATGGCACAATAATATTTTGACTTGAAGTAGTGCTAGTATCCACAAGAGGCTCACTAGATGTTACCTTAGTAATCATAGCCTCATGAGCTATCTTTAGCACATTATGGGATACTAGAAGATCATCATGAGAGCTTGTGAGCTTTACATGACTTTCTTCCAATTTCCCATAATTGCTAGATAGCAACTCAAGTTGAGCCCTTAGCTCAACATTCTCCTTCAAAATGGATGCTTCACAAGAAATAGAGTTAGTAGCACAAGCATCATCATTAACAACAAGAGGAGAAGGCAACTTGGCAAGCTCTTTCGAATAAGAAGCTTTAAGTTGAGCATGTGACTTGGTGAGTTCGATGAGCTCACTCTTAATGACCCTTGAGCCATTTTCGAGGTGCTCAAAGTCCTCAAGGAGTTTAGCATGTGCAACTTCAAGCTTAGCATTTTTAGTTTTGAAATCATTAGCCACCTCAAGGGCTCTATCACGGGATTCCTTTACTTTAGATAATTCTAAAGCAAAAGTCTCCTCAAGAGATTCCTTGGTGGTTTGTTCAAGTTCAAGAGCTTGAGATAGCTCTGCAATCTCATTAGCGTAATCACGCTCATGACCTTCCATTTTCTCAATGGTGACCTCATGCTCCTCAAGATGAGATTCCAGCTCCTCAATGTATTTCTTGCCCTCAATGGCAATAGACATAATTTCCATGAAGTTGGAACGAGCAATTTTGTTCTTATGAAGAGCTTTAAAAATAATCTCCCCCTTAATTTTTAAGGAGACAACATTATCATTCTCTTCATCATTATCCTCATCATCATTAGCATCAACATCATCATCAAGAGACATATTGGGGTTCAAAGTAGGAGATACCTTTAAAGCCTTAGCCATAAGGCAAAAAGCAATAGATGGTAATGTAGGATCCCTTGAGGCACCATTCAAGACCACATCTTGTTCCATGGAGTGTTGGGTTTCCTCTACATTCTTAGCACAACAACTAGAGGAAATACAAGCATTTTTATCATGGCAACAAGACATAGCAAGCATATCATCATGAGATTTAGACAAGCAATTTCTACATGATATGCAAGGACTATCAACACAAGCATGTGAACCATCTAGGGTGCTTGAAGTGTTAAAGTCCAAAGAAGGAGCATTGCAATAAGATAGTGATGAAGGATCATCAATAATAAGCCCATTATCATCATTGCAATGACCAACACTACTCACCATATCATTACCTTGTGGCAATCCACATGTAGGTGAAGTAGAAGAAGTTGAGAGCTCAACACGGCCGGAGGTGGAGGGAGAACAACCATCCCCACAACTCTTGGACACACCATATTTATCTTGAAGCTTTGTCCACAATTCATGAGCATCCCGAAACGGCATGAGTTGAAATATAACTACATTGCTCAAAGCATCAAAAAGCACATTAGAAGCTTGAGCATTGAGATATGAGTTTTTCTCATCCTCTAAAGATAAGTTTTGAGAATCCTTTGGAGGAGAAAAACCCATATCTACAATTCGCACTAAACACGGGTCAATGGCCCGAAAATGATTAAGCATGCGAATTACCCAAACATCATAATTTGTGCCATCGAAACTAAGAGTTTCAAAGAATCCTAATCCCCTAGTCGACATCTTTACTCTCTAGGCGGTGAAGCCTAAGAATGAGAGACGAGGCTCTGATACCAATTGAAAGATCGTGGATGTCGCCTAGAGGGGGGGGGTGAATAGGCGCTTTAAAATAATTACGGTTTAGGCTTGAACAAATGTGAAATAAAACTAGCGTTTAATTTGTCAAGCACAAAACCTAAATTGACTAGGCTCACCTATGTGCACCAACAACTTATGCTAAGCAAGATAAACAACTAAGTGATAGCAAGAAATATAACAAGAAACAATATGGCTATCATAAAGTAAAGTGCACAAGTAAAGGGCTCGGGAAGGAGATAACCGAGGCACGCGGAGACGATGATGTATCCCGAAGTTCACACCCTTGCGGATGCTAATCTCCGTTTGGAGCGGTGTAAAGGCACAATGCTCCCCAAGAAGCCACTAGGGCCACCGTAATCTCCTCACGCCCTCGCACAATACAAGATGCCGTGATTCCACTAAGGGACCCTTGAGGGCGGTCACCGAACCCGTACAAATGGCAACCCTTGGGGGTGGTCACCGAACCCGTACACTTTGGCAACCCTTGGGGGCGGTCACCGGTACCCGTCAAATTGCTCGGGGCGATTTCCACAACCTAATTGGAGACCCCGACGCTTGCCCGGAGCTTTACACCACAATGATTGAGCTCCAACAACACCAACCGTCTAGGGCACCAAGGCACCCAAGAGGAACAAGCTCTAGGTTGCCCAAACACCCAAGAGTAACAAGCTTCTAAACTTCACTTCCACCTATCACCGTGGAGAACTCAAACCGATGCACCAAATGCAATTGCAAGGGCACACAGAGTGCCCAAGTCCTTCTCTCCCAAATCCCACCAAAGCAACTAATGCTAGGGAGGCAAATGAGAGGAAGAACAAAGAAGAGAACACGAAGAACTCCAAGATCTAGATCCAAGGGGTTCCCCTCACATAGAGGAGAAAGTGATTGGTGGAAATGTAGATCTATATCTCCTCTCTCTTTTCCCTCAAGAACTAGCAAGAATCATTGGAGGGATTTAGATATAGCAAGCTCGAAGAAGGTCAACAATGGTGGAAGAACACGAGCTCAAAGGATGGAGACCATTGGGGAAGAAGACCCCCTTAAATAGGCGCACCACCCCAAATCCAACCGTTATGCCCACAAGTTGTGCACAAGCGGTACTACCGCTTGGGGGAGCGGTACTACCACTTAGCACGGTCAAAACAGCCCAACGACACAGAAAAACACGAACGGTAGTTCTGCCAGAGAGGTAGTACCGCTCGGGGGAGCAGTACTACCGCTTAGAGAGGTACTACCAGTCTCTACTATCGCTCTACTACCGCTCAAGCGGATTGGGTAATAGAAGCATAAAATAAGCGGAAGTGGAATCGGTATTAGTCAGCGGAAGTACAGCCTAAGCGGTACTACCGCTCGGGGGAGAGGTACTACCGCTTGAGTGGTACTACAGCTCTCTACTACCGCTCAAGCAAAACAGAAGGAGCAAGAAAACCAAGACTGCCATAACTTCTGCATATGAGCTCCGAATTGAGCAAACTCAAGCTTGTTGTATAGATGACGACGAGTACTATCCAAACAGCGAGTGGTTATTGTGAGAAGAGTCAGTAGAAAAATGCCTATGATATAGAGATGTGAAAGCTCTATCAGTGATGATCCGGCATAAACCCCAACATCGAGAACATACTAGAAGAAGCGAACGAAATCCGTTCTCGATGAACTTGAGCTTGTCATGAAGGTGACCAAAAGCTCAAAGACTCTCAAAGCAAAAGGCCAAACAAGAACCAAGAAAGATGATGCAAGAATGCAATGGTTTGAGCTCTCTACGAAAGATACGATCAAGCTACTCAACTGAGAGCCCCCCTTGATAGTACGGCTATCGATCCTATAACCCGGGTCTCCCAACTACCACCATGAGACCGGTAAAATAGAAAACCTATCAAGGGCAAACATTTGCCTTGCGCATAGTCCACTTAAGCTAGATGATGACGATTTTGACCTCCTCAAGTTTGACCACCTTTCTTGATTGTGCCGGCTCGATGAAGACTAGTAGATTGCTCCCCCATACTCCACTTTGGGTGAGCCACTCTTTGGCACATCTTCACAAGTCCATTGTCACCACAATGGACGGCAAGCTTCAAGCATGTGATCTCTTCGTGATGCTCCACTTGAACTTGCACACCGCAACCTTGATGACGATCACCACTTGACGTCATCCTCCATGGGACATATGAGATCTTCCTTTTGATGCACGCCCATGGAAACAAACCTAACCCCACAACGAACTCTCACATAGACCATGTGTTAGTACACAAAGTGTAATGGACAATGCTTACCATACCGTGAGATTACTTGATCCCACCCGGTACATCTTCTACGCTTTGTGTGTTGATCAACTTGAATCACTCATTGTACTTATTCTTGATCAACCTTGTATCTTTCCAACTCTCTTCATTAAGATGATGTCTTGAAGGTAAACATGAATGTCCACACAATCTTCTTCTTCAAGACATGCTTGCAATAGGCTTATCTCTTACATGACCAATCTTTGGATAACTCCATGAATAATCACTTGTTGTACTTATTCTTGATCAACCTTGTATCTTTCCAACTCTCTTCATTAAGATGATGTCTTGAAGGTAAACATGAATGTCCACACAATATTCTTCTTCAAGACATGCTTGCAATAGGCTCATCTCTTACATGACCAATCTTTGGATAACTCCATGAATAACCCCTTGGTCAACACATATTCTTCTTCAAATCACCTTGAGACCAAAAATGGTTCTACAAGCAAAGCCTATGGACAAACCCTTCAAATATATCTCAAGGCAACCATTAGTCCATAGGGATTGTCATCAATTACCAAAACCAAACATGGAGGCAGCACATGTTCTTTCAGCAACGCACGAGCATATTTGCTATAATGTTATAAACAGAGCAATACCACACATGCTTAAGTTTTCAGGACAGGCTAGAATAGGCACTATTTAATCATCCCGTTGCAACGCACGGGCCCTTTTGCTAGTCTACTAATAAAAGGGCTATTGCTTCCGTCGGTTCACCGTCATCCTTTTTTTATGATCGTTTTGTTCACGTCATCCTTTTTTTTATGATCGTTTTGTTCACTGTCATCCTCTTTTTTATGATCGTTTTGTTCACCGTCATCCTCTTTTTTTGTTTACAAGCGGCCGTGTGTGGCGTGCGTCTAAATTAAACATAGATAGAAAAAAAAAGAGAAAAGCAGGGGCGCTAGGATTCAATCCCAGGCCACCAAGGTGGGGGCTTGTTGCACTAACCAACTGGCTAAGTTCATGTGTGTATTTTTTATTGATAGCTCGATCAATTTATCCGTGAATTGTTTCATTTATCCGTGTTGGTCTGTAGTTTACCTTTTTTTTCGTGCTCCCTTGCATGGGCCGCTGGGCCTGCACCATGCCTTTTTTTATATATCGATTGGATTCCTTCGTCTATCCTAGGCCAAAGTGTGTGTGTGTGTGTATGTGTCTCTCTCTCTCTATATACTAGCAAAAGGGCCCGTGCGTTGCAACGGGAGAGAAAATTGACGTGTTCATCAAAACATCCACCAACATGGTATGATAGCATCGGACGGCATACAATTTGTTGTAACACCGATTGACCTCGCAACGATATGCGTCTGACTTTACATCAATGTCGGTCGTCCTTGCAATGTTCATGTGGTCGGCTTTGCGACGTCGTCCTTCCGACTTAAAATACCACCAACCATCTTTGTAGGGTATGCATAGTCGGCTTTGCAACACGGCAGTCCAACTTTTCCAGTAAAAAAGAATAGCGGCAAGCCGGCAACTGGTGTTGCATTGGCGTGCTTCCGCTAGATGCATATATAGGTCGTTCGGCCTAGGAGCGCCGCGTCCCGCTTGCAGCAGCATCGACCAGGCTTGCAGTGTCATGTATTCTGGTTGCAGCAATGACGTTCGATCAATCGGATAATTTTTTGAAGAAAAATGTAAATTTGGTTGAAAAAAAACATTCTTGTATTTCCGTTCTTTTATAATGCGCCAAATGCATGCTACTCCTACGGTCGTCCCAATGTGGGGCACGAGCCTCCCCACGCTTTCTTCTCTTGTTATTAAATCTCTAATTACATAGAGCCATGCAAAGCACGAGCATCCCTCTTCTTCTCTCTCTGGACGTCTCTTTTTCACTGCCATAAACAAAATCAAGAATACCAATCTAATCCTCATCCCGCCCCGTATTACACGCACAATCCCAACACATCCCGAAATACACCTTCACGCTGCAAGCGACCTTCGTTATATCGACGTGTGGTTTGTACCTTGTACGTGCGCCTAACCACGAGCACCGGCCGACCCCCTCACGCTCCCAGTCCCATCCATCCTAGCCGTCGAAAACTGCCTCCCCGCCCATACGCGGGGAACTTCTCCTGGTACCGGCGACCCTCTTCGAGGAGGTCGGTCACCGGTCGCTGCTGGTCATGTACGTACCGTGTCCTGGCAGCTGCGATCCCTGTGGTGATGCTGTCGTGGTAACACATCGGAGGCACAAATCCAGACGGCCGACTCTCATCAAATCAATCCCTTTTAATTAGGGATCAATTCCTCTTAATTTCCCCCAGCCATGCACAAAGCGCGTTCCTCCCCGCATTATTCTCTCATCAAATATCTCTCTTCAGTTTCCCACAATCGAGCTTAATTATGCGTGCATGTTTCCTCCTTTTCTCGAGTAGTATTTCTCTTCGTTCCCTTCGTTTATTGATTCCCAATGTGGCTTCCTGATATTTTAGACAACTTTCAAACGTATATAAATTGGTGGAATTTGGTATAAAAAATCAAGGTGGGACTATTAGGTAAGGAGCCTTGTTTTGTAACAGACAGGCATGCTAGCTCAATTGGCTGCGGACTTCTCTCCCAAAGGGGAGGTTGTGAGTTCGAAACTCACACAAGCGCCTAATTTTTGGCTGCTTCCCAATAAGGCCCAGCTTGGCCCATGCAGGACAGTCGGACGAAATTAAGCCCAATACAACACGAACGTATCAAAAACTGAAGTGCGGGTTCAATTACTAAAAAGCACATGAATAATACCACCTCGGATATAGAAAATAATATGGGCGAATTGGACGGACGAAAAACGAACGAAATTACGATGGTAAGAAGCAATAGCCCATTTATTATTATTAGGTATAGGTATAGGTATATATATAGATAGATATAGATATATATAGGGAAAATACATCCTACCACCTAGGGGTAGTTACCCCACATGTCTCATATACTACCATGTGGTAGTATATGTTTTACTTTATCATTTTAAGTATGTTCATATACTATATATAAGATACTCTAAAGTAAGTTACATGAAAAAATTGCAAGTTGGTCCATGGTTTTATTATATTTGTGAAATACGTACATATTTGTATGTAAAAAGAAGCATACTCGAAATACAATACATACTACCAAAAAAGTAGTATATATACTACCTAAACATTTTTATATACTACATACTACGCGTACATACTTTCTGATTTGATAGATACTACATACAACATACAAAACTCAACTGGTGGTAACTACCACCGGTGGTAAATAAAATTTTTCATGTATATATATATACATGGGAGCTATTCTGTTTCGCGTAACAGAATATTCTGTTACTATTCTCGAACTGATGACTTCAAGCGGTTGTACTGATGCTGTCATTTTTGTCGAACTGATCGTCTTCTCTAGTTCAAAAAAAAAAATTGTGAATTTTTTTCGTCGGAATGGGGCATGTAATATATCATTGGAAAGCTCTTGACAGCTAGATTACAAGTCATATAGGACTTTTTTGCAAAATCCTCACGGTTTAAGAGCAATTTTGAAAAAACCATTTTTTCAAATTCGAAAATGCGAATCGTATTTTGGACTTAATTTTCAAAAGGTTTATCAGAATTGAGCAAATGAGATGGCTCTGGAAAGCTGGTGAAAATCCGCTTCTTTCATGTATAGAATGTTTTTCCAAATTTCAAACAGTTTAAAAGTAATTTGAAAAATGGTGAAATTCTGGGCGAAACGTATTTTCGCCATTTTTTGCAAACGGTTTGTTGGATTGATGCAAATGATACGGCGTTGGAAAGATATGGAAAATGCGCAACTTTTGCGTATAGGAAGTTTTTCCTAATTCCTTACGGATTAAATTCGAATTTGAATATGGTGAAAGTTGGTTTCGTACGCGATTTTTTTAAAAAAGTTTGTCGAAATGGGGCAAATAATATACCGTTGGAAAGTGCTTGACAATGTGATCACAACTCATGTTGAACATTTTCTCAAATTCTTAAATGTTTTAAGAGTAATTTGAAATATGGTGTGAGTAGTTATGCTGTTTCCCGTCTCGAAAACAGAGTACCCGAACTGAGCTCTGTGCGGGTTTGTACTGAGCATTGTTTCATCATTTGTTCGCAAAATGATAGTACGAACTAAGCTCTGTGCGGGTTTGTACTTATCATTGTTTCATCATTTGTTCGCAAATAATAATACGAACTGAAGCTCTATGCGGGTTTGTACTGAGCATTCTTTGTCACGTTGTCATGATCTCCGAACGTTTTGTTTTGTTCTGCAAACTTTCTAAAAATTTGTTGGTGAATCACCCCGGTTCTTTTTCTTGCTGAATTTGTTCTACAATCCTTTTCTATTTTATGTAACCAAACTCACAAACTTTCATAAAGACAATGTGAACCTCACGGCTTAAACAATTTGAACTTCAAAACATACACTATATTAGTACATATGAACCTTGTGGTCGCACACGAGATCGCTACAACATTAGAAGCTCCATACTTTTCGTACTGATGTTTTTTTTTTTATCGAACTGTTGTAACTTAAGGACTATAACTACTACAGGATGCCAAACATTTTTTCCATGAACTCTGATCCATTGAGACGAGGCGATGAATAGCTCAGGCTGCAAGACGGGCTTTGCTCTTTTGTTCATGGGCACTCAATAGGTCGTCGCGAAGGAGATGCAAAAACAGCGGGAGCGCATCCGCATTGTTAGTCGTCTCCATATCAATAACACTTGGCCACCAAAAACCTGACAAATGTTTTTTCCTGAAAACACACAACACAATTTTGAAATGCATCAGTACACGCTGACATTTTCAGTTTTCAGAAGCAATCAAACATGCTAAATAGTACTCATGTACTTACTGGAACCACACATATCCTAAAATATTAATCATGTACTTACTGGTACAGATCAAATTTGCCACTTCGGAAATTAAGCTCTCCAAAACATACTAAATTCTCATTTCTACAATTTTCAGTTCACATGTGCAGCATGAAAGGAAGAAGTAACTGACTGTCAATAGCACTCAGCGGTATATTATTCAACATGACAAAATTGAACGTTCAACATTTAGATGGGAACTTGGACGGGGCGCAGTGCTCTACTCGGACGGCGCCCAGTGCTCAACTTGGACGTAGGAGGCTGCCGTGCGCTCGGGAGGTTCCGCACCTGCATAATTACCACAAGGGGATTACGGCCATCTCCCCTGTCTTCAGATGGCGGCACTGCAGGCCAGCAGTTGCTGCTCCTCAAACCAAAGGGAGAGAGAAAGGGCAGGCCTATGGCCGAGCACAACATCAACTTGATATTCATCAGTACTAGTATGACTGGACAAGAAAGTATTTAATTTTAAACACTAAATGAAATCCGGATAGTCTATTGAAATTGCAATATGGAGCTTTAGTCACCTTCCCCTGACAAAGAGTGAAGGATACAAAGTAGTACTGTGCATTTCTGAAACACTTGACTAAAACCATAGCTGCTGTAGGCCTGTCGTCATCCATGACGGTCTTTGTGATTACTTGAATGGGTAGCCACGGTGCTGATACTAAAAAAAAATGCATGTCTCAAATCAATTGAGACCAAGCTTCACTTCATTCCCTCCCCCTATGTTACACTTTCTGTTTCGGGTATAAAATTACACTTACCAAATATTCTCTTCTAGAGGGATTGTATATGAATTTAGATTTGTAACAGCACACGCACCAAACTTGCAGAATTTTTCGTTCAACTTATCTAGATGATATATCTAGACTTGCAGAATTTTGAAACTTGAACTCCGAACTTATTGTATCCTCGAGTCTGAACTGATGCAATCATATAAGAATTTCAAGCATTATGACCTGTACCTCTCAAAAAAGCTATTTCATTTTTGCACCGTTATACCAAATACAAAAAAGCGGAAAAATATTTGGTTCTCATACGCATTTTGACAAGCACCTATAGAGCATTAATTTGTGCACAGAATTAGCACAAGATTGAATTAAGCAGCATCAAGACACGAGTGAAAAGTAGTGGCAGCATCAGCTCAAGTTGCTCCTCTGGTTTTGTGCTCCTATTTGTGGCATCAAACGACAGTAAATGTCCACAAACATAATTTTTCTATAAAGCTCCACAAAATCAAGCGTAGCTTCTGCCAAATTACTAATAGAAACCCACACCTTTTCACGAAGCCACACTTGAACTCGCTCTACGACAATCTTCGAACTTATGCATGCAGATGAATTGAACTTTACAACTAAAACAAAACAAAATCTCTAAACTTGCCTCTGTGTTGTGCTCGACATCAACACACACTGTTCCTACCCAACAAACGCGCTGGATGGCTGCTCCAGCCACCGTGTGTACTGCTTGTTGGCACCGCCACCCAGTGGCTGCACTCGGTTGATGACCAGAGGGAGGGCATGCGGGAGATGTCCGGCGTGGGGGAGTACAGGAAGTGGAGGAGCTCGGACGGCCAGCGTCGTCAGGGGTGGGGTGGGGGAATTAGTGGATCTTGGCGGCGTGGGGAACCAAAATTCAGAAGAGCATCAACTCAACAGGGATTACACTAGCTTTGACATTCTGACAATAGTGAGGGCTCAAATGCAACTAATGTACAGTACCTGACAAAGGATCATTTTTCTGACCATCGGTATTGAAACTATGTGGACCTAAGTACTTATTGGCAGGAAAGAAATGTACAAGTTGCATATATTTTTGCCTAGTAAAATATGCTACCAAGCTTACCAAGTCAAAACAATTTTCTTGAGAATAATCTGGTCAGGATCCATACTTTTCAGTGAACATACAGCACAAATTGCGGGTTGCTCCCATCTCCGTTCTTCAAAACAATCAGAGGGACGGATGAAAAGGAAACCTGTAACAAATAATTTTCATTTCCGTAAGCAAAAACAATCAGGCAAAGACACCGACTTACAACAAGAATATGTAATAGGTGTTTTTTTTTCCAAACACCTGCACACAAAAATTACTGCAGTTTCAACATGTACACTGAAACATGCAGATTTTAGACTTAGAAGTGTCACTGGAGGTTTCAAAAGCTTCATCTAGAGTAGCACATGTGCTTCTACAACTAGAAAAATTATTTATATAGGAAAAGAAACTTATTCCGACAAACTGGATGAGCTAGGAACACAATATTTGTCTTTTCAGGCATAAGTACAAACACCCACGGGCAGAAATGCTATCCATCTATAGTCGATAAGCATAAGACTCACCCAAAAAATTCTTTCAAGTACATACGCAACATTGCATAAGTATACTGCAACATTCTGCTCTTCCATATCAGCAAGATATTGAAGATAAGATTCCAAGCGATCATTAGGAGCACTAGTACTCACAGATACTGTTCAGCTTCAGTATTTACCTTTTCGCTCCCCTGCATTAATATTTGTACACAAAGAGTCGTAGTCCTGTCAGGAGCATTGATACTCTTTGAATCTTTTTTTGTTCTCTGTATTTTCATGTGGTTTCTTATATGAAACTTTTTCAAAATCTGAATTCCTCATGATGATATATGCGAACCTTTTTAGACGATGATGTTGAACTTGCGCTCAATTGCGTATGTACTTGAAGGTACCAATTTTTTCTCTGAACTACCCACATCGGGCTGGGCGTTCGGTTAGACCGAACCGATCGGTTCGGTACTTCGGTTTCTGTTCAAATTCGGTTTCCTGATTCTCTTGACCGATCGGTGATCTAGAAAAGCAATGACCGACACTTCGGTCCACCGAGAATTCGGTTCGGTCCTCGGTTATGAACGAAGGGAACCGATATTGGATGGGAAGCAAAAATCGGGAGACACATCTTGGGGAAAAAATGTTGACGCCGAACAGGAACAAATCGAAACATGATAGGGAATGGTAAGAGGAAAGAATTGCCGCAGCCCGCAGGATCGGAAGCTGGCCGCGATGGCCTCAACCACGTACGAGCGATGAACGTCGTTGTCCATTGCTGCGAGGGAGCCGGCCGCCGGCGCCGCAAGGGAGCCATGGGCGCAACCGCTCGCCTCCGCCGCTAGGGAGCCATGGGTGCAACCGGCCGCGGGCCGCCTCCGCCGCTAGGGATCCATGGGCGCCGCCGCTAAGGAGCCATGAGCGCAAGCGCGCAGCCGACGCCATGCGAGGTTGGAAAATGGAGGCGGCGGCGGCGGCGCGTGATGTGCGTTCGTGAAGCACCGAAGCGTGGAGCATATTCTGGATAAGCTGCGAGGGCAGTGTGCCTTCATCTGCTTGTGCAGAGAAAAGGCTGGAAGAAAGCCTTGTCCACTAGTCCGTGGATGGATGGGCTGAATTGACTAGGCTTTAATAAAACGAGAAAGTTAATAATTCGGTTAATTCGGGAGATTAGGTTAATAGAGTCGAATGACCGAAAGTACCAAAGTAATATCGGTTTCTTACGTTCGCTAACCGAACAAACGACTGAATCTTCGGTTCTCGGTTTTTTCGGCTTCGGTCCTGGTTTTTTCGGCTCCGGTCTTCAGTTCTCGGTTTTTATGCCCACCCCTATACCCACACGAGAAGGCAGAGTGAAATTCTTTCTCATTCAGCTGAAAATAAAAACAACAAAAAACAAGTTTTTTTGGCTCACGCATTATTGCAAACACCTACTGTGCAACACACATGTCACAGCCAGATTTCGAACTGCTGATGTAGAAGTGATCGAACGAGCCATCTAGGAGATGCAGGGGTTAAGGAAAGAAATTGACCTGGGGCCGGCGGTGGTGGGAGGTGGCTTTAGACTACAGGAGCACCAGCTCATGTGCGACAGTGCATAGGATGCGAAGGTGCAGCTGGCTTTAGACTCGACAATCCTCTATCAATACAAGAAACAACAGTAGCAGCAAATCCCTCTCAGTAATCTCTTTCTCACTCACCTTACCCTGCAGCAGCAACAAACAGCAGCAGCGACGAGTGTGCGCGCACCACCGGCAGCTAGCAAGCAGCAGCGACGTTGGGGACGGGGCGGCACACTGTATTTATTTCATGAATTGAAACAAATATTGAATGGGCAGAGCCATTTTTTGTAATAGCCTGATGCAATTACAGAATCATCAAAGTAAACTACTTGCAAACAATCCTCTCCGAACTTGTGGCTTGAACTTTTAAATTACAAGATTGAAGCGTATATGAGCTATCCAGGCCAAGTAGGAATTTGTGACTTGAAATTTTACCATTCGAATTCCCATTGGGGTTTCTTTTTGTTTGATCTTTTTCACGAACTTATCTGGGACGTCGTGTTGAACTTACAACTTTTTCAATCGTGAACCTTTACTGCTACCAATTTTTCTTCTGCACTTACACCCTCTCAGGTCTGAACTGATGCAATTTTTTTTAATAAGTTAATTGCTTTTTCCCCTCCTGATATAACTTAATTGCTTTTCTGAACATGATCATAAGAACCTCATTTTCAGTTAAACAGGTACATGTTCAGACACCTAAAAAAATCCCAGAAAATTAGAAATCAAACACCGTCGAATTCCATGACAAATAGCACTACTAAAATCACCAAGGGTGCTGCTGATTCGCAAGCTCACCTACGATCAACGGAAGTAGCATCTGTACTTGCGCTCCATTCCTCAGCACCAAGTCCTCCTATATCGCTGCACAAACCAAGAGAAGTGGCCACAAAATTAGCTCACCTGCTTCACCAGAAGTAAGAACAGAAATCCAACTCCAAGAGGACGAACCTGCGCTGCGTGGGCGAGCGGGCAGGAGACCGAGACCAGCAATAGCACCAGCAGGCAGCAGAAGCCGGTGGAGCGAAGAGGCTGGTTCTCCCATCATCAGTCCGCCAGCGCGAGAGGGGGAATGGCAGCAGGTCACGAAGAGGCCGGCTGCCTGGCTCGTCACCGTGGAACTGAGGCACGCGCCCCTGTCGAACTGCTAGAGGGGGTGCAGACTGTGCCACCCAACGGCGAGTAAGGGCCCGGGAGTAACACAATAATATTCGAATGCTACTTTCTGGGCACGGCTCTCACTGATACGCATATCGCGTCCGTTGTGTAGCATCGTGATCGAACGAAAGTAGTTGGGATGGACCCACGGCAAGACTTTCGCGCTCCAGTGCATCTACGTATTCTTATAGACGTATACATGGACCGGCGCAAAGAGACTAGCACTGGCCTCCCCCCGTCCGTAACAAACTTTTTTTTTTTTGCAAGAGAAATTTCCAATCTATTCATCAATCATGACAGTACAGAGAACACTAGAGGTAATAAAATTATAATCAGGTCCATGGACCACCTAGCGACGACTACAAACACTGCAGCGAGCCGTCATCGCCCCACTGACGATATGTTTTCTGGTACAAGGTTGGTTGGAGTACTTGTGCCTATCAAAACCGATGTAGGGGTGTCAGTTCTACTGTTGATGCATGTGCCCGCCGGGGTGAACCAGCTAATGCGAATTGAAGACCTCTAGCAGAGCCACCAAACATAATCCGTGTGTGTGAATACATGCATGTACAGTAGGAAATTAATATAATATTCATGTTGTAAAAATATATATTCGTAATAAAACTAGTAACCATTTTAGGTCACGTAGAACATGTTCACATGTCACACTTTTATTACTAAAAAAGTTTCCATCACCCCTCTCAAATGTTCTTTAGTTTAAGTCTATGCTTCTGTAATCATGCTTAGCACCAGGATTAATAATTAGTCCTATGCTGAAGATCACGTAGGCTAGTTTGAAGCATTCTATATCAGTCTAGTTACTTTTATCACTCAGATTATTTTCTAAATAAGTCTCTGCCGCTTTTAAGCTGTGAGAGGAGGGAGTAGATCGGGGCTCGGCGGCGGCTAGGGTAGCGGCCCGCCGGAGTCGCCGGGGCGAGTCTCCTGCTCAACTCAACACAAGCTGCCGATAGTTTTGGTTGATCACCAACTATCTCTAAACCTCCTCTTGGTAGACCAAAAAAATCACAGAAATTCTGGTCTGTTATATCAATTTTTCTCTGCTCATCGAGCACCAGGGCTGACAGATCTACATCAACTCTATCCATTAGGAAAGTACTCAGCCGTAGATTTAACTTGTAAATGACCTTCATTTCTAAGAGCCCACCCAATCCAGGCTCCCTAGCCATTTCCCTCTTGAATGGATCAAACTTAGACACAACTGAACAAAACTTGTTTACCGACACCCTAGACGTGTTGCTTGGGTTACCAGCTGATGTGAAACGACCCGTCGTTTCCTCGCTGCCATTGCTCATCGAGGAGAGATCTACCGGATTGCTTTGTTCGCCTGACATGGAGCACCGCGTCCCCTGGTAGAACAAAAACGAATAATTAGCAGAATTTTTTTGCAACACAGGGCGTAAGTCAAGCAAACAAACACAAGGCCAGCAAGGCTCACCTCCGAGGAGCTCAAATGAAGTTTGCAGCTGACAAAGTTATCGTTGCCGTCGTCGGAGCTAACATGTAAGATGGAAGGGGATACTATGGGACTAAATCCCCTGTAAAAGAAAACAGCTGGTCCTCGGATGCGTGATTGGTTGACCGTTTCTGGGTTGTAAAATATATACACGTGTTTCCTAGATTACACCCGTAACCAGTGGGTTTCTATTACAGACCTCCGTCCACCGGTTTCCGCCTGGTATGATTTACACCTGTATTTTCCACATTTCTTTCAGTGACAAGTAAATTACAGGTGTATATCAAATACGGGTGTAAGATTATCATGTGCTCCCAACCGGAGCTCTTGCCAACGCCAGAACAGTCCCACACGGTCTTTCGCCATGGAGACTAATGGTAGGCAATTACTTTCTAGCGCCGGTATCCAGCTTTGAATGTGAAATTTTTCCATAGAAGCGCCCAGCTAGTATGTACACGCCATGCACTGTAATCGGCACAGAGAATGACGTGACAGCTAGTTTTGCCCTGCACCGTGTTACACCGCTAGCAGTTTCAGGACAAACAATCAAAACGTGCTGTGTTGTGTACTCAGATCTTATCGCTTAAAGAGAGTGACTAATGGAAACTGACGTCGGCGCACAAGTCCAGTGCCAGCTTATCTTCGTGGAGGCCGTCGTCCGCTTCTAGCCAGTAGATGTACTGTTTAGAGGAACAAAATGTGATTCAGTTTCCCCGTTTACGTATTAAGGCTCGGATTTTTTGTCCAGTGCTCGCCGGACACCAACGCGTCTTGTACCCTGTTCATACATATGGTCTTTGGTTGTACAACGTATTGTGACAGGGGCGAGTTAATGGGGCCGCGCACGACTTGATGCATAACAATCTTTTTTTTTGAACACAGTACAGACACAAGCGCTCATATACACGCGCATACACTCACACCTATGAACGCACGCACGCACACCCTACCCCTATGAGCACCTCCGAGAGACTGAGCCGGCATATCATTTTGAAATTTACGAAGTCACCGTAGGCACCTCGTCATCGACGGAAACGTCTCCTCCCACTGAATGCGCATCGCCGGAAATCCTGAAATAAATCCAGGAATAAATGCGAGCATCAGGATTTGAACCCTGGTGGGCTGGGGATACCACAGTCCCTCTAACCATCCAACCACAAGTTGGTTCGCGATGCATAACAATCTTGACGCGTTCACCAGCGATCCAGATTACGTGCGCCGAAGCCGCCGTGCCCAGAAAATTCGCTTCGAATAATATTCTGTTACTAGTAACATAATAGTCCTGTCCAAATGTTTACTATCACCCGGTGGTATTTACCACCACTTGCGTTTTGTATGTTGTATGTAGTATCTATTAAATTGAAGAATATGTACGCGTAGTATGTAGTATATAAGAATGTTTAAGTAATATATATACTATTTTTTGGATAGTATGTATCGTATTTTAAGTATGCTTCTTTTTACATACAAATATATAGGTATTTCATAAATATAATAAAAACCATGGGCTAACTTGCAATTTTTTCATGTAACTCACTTTGAAGCATCTTATATACAGTATATGAACATACTTACAATGATAAAGTAGTATATATACTACCACGTGATAGTATATAGGACATGTGAGGTAACTACCCCAGTGGTAGGATGCATTTTCCATATATATATATATATATATATATATATATATATATATATATATATATATAAATTGTATAAAAGTTTGATTAGCCCTTCCACGTTCGTTCAAATAGTCCCACGTCGCTTCATTACACCGAATCACACCAGTTTATATATGAGTTGCTCAGAAAATCAACAAGCCACCTTGGAAATCAAATAAGCAGAGGGCAAACAGAGGGATTGGTGGTGCATAATTAAAAATAAGGAGACATTAATTCTCGGATTGAGGACATGCATAGGTGGGTAAGCACTAAAAAAAACCGGATTCATGTGTGGGACACACTAATTGTGGGATTGAGAGAATAATTATGGGAATGCCACGTCGGTGGTGAGCACTAAAACCGGATTCATGTGTGGGACGCATTCATTGTAGGATTTGAGAATTATTAGTCATGCCGTGGGGGTAAGATTCTAAAAGGAAGGACATGCACCACTAATCAAGCCGGTTTATGGGTAATTGACTACTAATTAAATGGGATTAGAGCATGGTTAATAGTATAGCCATCCGCTGGCTATATGATTTTGCCACGTCATTTATAGCCAACCTTATAGCCGGCAAGTATAATAGTTGCATATAAATATGTACTACTTTGTTGATACATGGCTCATCTCCCTCTCCCACAAAGTGTTTAGGAGCGCGTGCTACAGCCGGTTGTTAATCAGTAGCCCGCTTCTCTTCTCTCTCCTCTTCTCTCTCCGCCAACTCATCAAAAATATAATATTTAAAGTCTTACAGTCCGCCTACGTCATCCTATTATACTTGCTCTTATGGGTTCCGGGCTCTGCATGCTGGTGTTGGCTCGTGGGATTTGCTGCTCCTAATTAAACCTCGATGCACATCTAAAAACCAACACACGCATGAACAGAAAAAATCTGGTTGTCATTTCAATAATCAATCAGGCATATGAGCTCGCATCAAGGTGTTAGCACATGTTGGTAGCTCTTGTTGAGTAGGTTTACGTGAGACGGTGTCCAAAAAAAGGTTTATTCTTTCGCATTGGTTTGTTCTTAATTTTTTCATCTTAATTAACTTATGAGCGGTGATTTGATTTTTTTTGGACTCATCATATTTTGTTGTTCGACTGTCTTGGATCGGCTTGCTTCTAATCGATCCATTAATAAACATCACCAGCTACAACGCTTGCTCATAAGTGAGACCAATTAATTCAAATTTGTTCATTTGTTGAAGACGTACTTTAAGGCTAGAGGGAAATCAAGCTTGGAGACAACGACTTTGATCCTTTGAGTGTATGAAGGCTGCCTTTATAGGACCAAAAAAGAGTACCGTAGAGCTTTTATGAAATTAGGTCATGATAACATCGCAGCCCTTCAAGTCTCAATTGACTTTTCAAACTCCTTATGTCATTTTTGGCATATAATTTTAAAGCCGTTTTTTTTATCTCCACCACATCTCCATAGCCTGATTCTTGAGTCCTGGATGACATGTCCATTTAGTAGGAGGATGCCGCCATGCGGGGATAATAATTTTTCACCCGTTGCAACACACGGGCATATTTACTATATATACCTAATATAAAGTAAGGAGTGCTTCTGGCGGTCCGTCACGCAATTTTCTAGAAAACCCGCTGTATTTTCTATGAATTAACCCGCAGTACACACTTAAGTCACAGCCAACCCATTATTTTGCATTTTTTTCCGAAACCCCTTGACTTTTTAGGTAATTCACCCGCGGATCATATTTAAGTCAAACAAATGATTTTCTAAATTATCATATCTTTTAAACCGTAACTCCGATTTTAACATGTTATATATGAAATTTGATTAGAAAAGTGTGTAGAATCTGAATATGATGTTATTTTTACCTGTTAAATATTTTTTAAATATTATTTTGGAAGCAAACTTATAATCTGTAGCGCACGGTCCGTTTTTCTTCGTACCGGCGGCGGTCCGGATTGCAAATAAACACCCACTAAAACCATATAGAGACGAAAGAAAACATCGATAACCACACACACACCTTTGAAAAACCTCGCAAGGGAAAAACAACAGATTTCTCATCGCGAGAGCGCATGGTCCATTTTTCTTTCGTACCGGCGGCGATCCGGATTGCAAATAAACACCCACTAAAACCATATAGAGACGAAAGAAAACATCGATAACCACACACACACCTTTGAAAAACCTCGCAAGGGAAAAACAACAGATTTCTCATCGCGAGAGCGCATGGTCCATTTTTCTTTCGTACCGGCGGCGATCCGGATTGCAAATAAACACCCACTAAAACCATATAAAGACGAATGAAAACATCGATAACCACACATGTACACCTCTGAAAAACCTCGCAAGGGAAAAATATCAGATTTCTCATCGCGAGAGCGAGAGAGAGAGAGAGAGAGAGAGAGAGAGAGAGGGAGTGGGAGAGAGAGACGCCTTAGGATTTGTTGGGGATGTTTCCAAGCGTGGAGACCCGCCAGGAGGATGACCCGGCCATAGAGCCATGAGGCTCAGCGGGTCACCTCACTGCCGGGCCTTGAAGATCCATAATGGGCTGGCTTAAGAGAGACCCGGTGCAGAGGCCGGCTCAACATGTGGGCCGGCTCGTGAAGAAAGGATCAGACAAGAAGAATACCTTGGAGAACAAGATGACTAGAGTAAGAGTAGGATACGGGTTAATACTACGACCCAGACTCTCATGTAAACCTAGGGCTCAACCTGTTATATAAAGGGAGCACCTAGGGCAAAAAGTCTAAGTTGCAATCTCTCGAGAGCTAGGTTAGCGAATCCGCATCCTTGTAATCGAGATCCAAAGCAATAACAATCAAGCAGGACGTAGGCTTTTACCTCCATCATAAGGGGTCGAACCTGGGTAAACTCGTGTCTCTCGCTTCCCGATCAACCCCGTTAAGCTTCCACCTTCGTGCAATGGCCTCATCACTAAGTTCTTTCATGAGGGCATCTGCCGTGACAAAATCACGACAGTTGGCGCCCACCGTGGGGACTACGCACGGTGGAGTTGAGTTCTTGGCGGGAGCTCCGGCAGGGACCGAGGGATACGCGATCGGTCAGATGACCAAGAGTCGCCGTAGCAAGCTCTACATCGACGACTCAGACTGGGGCTCCGAGGCCGACTCGATCGAGTACGGGTACCGGGTCCCCTTTGGCAAGATCCATCTCTTCATCGGCGTCATCGGCGGGTCAGCAGTCGGGTTGGATGACGTCCCCAACACCGAGTCATCCCGTCGCGCCAGTCCCCACCAGGCAAGACCCGGCCCACCGAGAGCCGGCCGGACGCATGCCTTTGTGGGTTTCACCCAGGGGGTGGCCTTGTCAGAAAATTCCCTATCTGGAGATGAAACGCTCGTTCAATCTGATGGCGAGTCATCGGTGGGAGAGACCGAGTCGATCCGTCCGCTGTTCGACGGAAGGCTTGAAGGATACACTGACGAAGTTTTTTCTGAGGCCCTGGAGCCGCCCCGATTTGCTGCGGTCTACATGGCAGGGAGGCAGGACCCCCTCCGCGACCCGGCAGATCTGGCGGCAGGGCAGAACATCACCATTGCCGGCTCAGGAGGAGCCGGCACAGCCGCCGCCGGGTCACAGAAGACCGGGGCGCAGGCACTCGCCGAGATGATGGCTACTCTTGGGACTCTGTTGGCAGAACCAGTGACTAGGAGAACGCTGCAGCACGCAACGAGGAGATTACCAAGTGTCGCGAGCAGCTAACTAAGATCTAGGAGGATATCAACGCAGAGAACATTCGCATGGCAGAGGCCCAGGCTCGCATCGCTGAGGAAAGGCAACGTCTCGAGGCAGAGGCCCTTTATCTCAGCCGCCGCCAGAGTGAGTTGGATGTGGTTCACCAGAGAAGGCACCAGAGCCGGCTTCCGGCCACACTTGTGCCAACCCAGCTGTTCTGCACGCCGCGTGATCCGTCTGCTCCGGTAAACCCGGGGGCTGGCGTCATGTCCCCGGAGGGACCCCTGTTACAGTAGCCCGTTCAGCAGCAGCCGGCTCAGCCGCAGGTTCAGCCGCTAGTGCAACCGCCGATTCAGCCACCTGTTCAGCAGCAGCAACAGCAGTTGCCGTCTCATCATTTCCAGACCCTAATTGGACATTACTCTAATCCAGTGGATAATGTACTGGCTGCGACTCATAACTTGGCGGCGATTCCGATTGAAGGAAATAGTCCTGTTCAGATTGAGGCCAGGAACGCCATTGAGATGCTGAAGACAACAGTAACTCAGCAGGCCAACTACTCCCATACGCTACAAAAAAAACACTTCCGTGATGATACGTCTTTGCCACAGTAGGTCAAGTTTTCTGTCATGCATGTACATCCGTGACAATTTTATGACAGAATCACGATAGTCATACCTGTGCTGTTGTAGAAGTGTTCCATGACAATACTGAAATTATCATCACGGAAGTGTCCACTTTCATGACGATAAATGTCGCGTCATGGAAGTGTTTTCGTCAAGGGTGACCGACATGTGGCTTCCACCGTAACGGGTCGCCGTTAAGCTATCGGGTCCGGTTTTGGATCCGATAACCCGTTAACAGCCCTGACCAATGGCGATTTTCCACGTGTAAATTTCTCATTCGCCGGCCGATCCACGTGTCAGCTCGGCGTTGCGACAGATGTCATCCATTCATTGGACGAGAGACGCCTATGATACGTTGACACGTGGCACGGCCCAACAGTGACCCATTTAGGTTAAAAAGGCCAGCCCGTTTGACTTGGTCAAAAGTTAGCAGGCCGGCCCATGGAAAGCCTGTTAACGGCCTGTTCGCATACAACCCATCTACGGCCCGAGTACTCACGGCCCATTATGGCCTTTCAATATTCGGCCCAGTAGCGTCATGTGGGCCGTCCCATATGATTCCAGCCCGTTGTCACTTTCGGCCCATCTATGGCCCGTGAAGGCTTTCGGCCCATATGAGGCCTTTTGCATCTCTGGGCCCATTGACGGCCCGTGGTGAATCAGGCCCATCATGAACAGTAAACTGCTTTGAGCTCATTAACGGCCCATGATTCAGTTGGGCCGTTTCCAGCCCGTGCTCCCTTTCGGCCTTCTAAGGGCCCATACATTCTTGGGCTCATTTTCGGCCCTCGATTACTTACGGTCCGTTACTGGCCTGTTATGCTAATGGGCCAAATTCAGCCCATGGTAACAATCGGTCCGTTTGTGGCCCGTTAACCCTTTGGGCCGTTTTCATCCTGTCCTGTAATCCGGCCCATTAACGACCCGTCATGCCTCTTGATAGAATTAAGCCTGTGCTGTCTTCCGACCTGTTAACGGCCCATTATGGTCTGGGCCCATAAACGGACGGTTTCGATTTTGGCCTGTTTACGGTCCATATTGCGG
The DNA here is from genome assembly GCA_039707655.1 of Elymus sibiricus. NCBI lineage: Eukaryota > Viridiplantae > Streptophyta > Magnoliopsida > Poales > Poaceae > Elymus > Elymus sibiricus. The sequence goes on along the minus strand of CM077666.1, from coordinate 125,551,896 downwards.
TTCGGTTTTGGCCCACGAACAGTACGACCCATGGATCCTACGGCCCATAGGAGGCCCATGGATCCTACGGCCCGTAGGATGCCCATCGTTATCACGGCCCGTATGTGGCCCATGGTTATTGCGGCCACTAGCAAACCAAGGAAAAATAACTGCAGTGACTACAAGCAAACAAATAAACAAAAGACTATAAGTAAATAAATAAGAAAGCAACTAACGCTAGGCTATTACGACGATTACACAGATTACATCCACTGGGCATCAAAGTTCTCTACCAGTGCAAATATTAGGGAACAACAAAGCAGCATATTACATACACTGGGCGTCTAAATTGGCCACCAATGCAAATAAACGCGGCAGCAAAACAAGTCCAGAACTGAATCCACTTCAGAAGAGCTCAAGAAACGATATCCTGGGCACCCACCATGCTGGCAAGAAGCTTAGCAAGCTTATTAGCTTTCTCTTGTTTGCTGCTAAAATCCTCCAACTCTTGCTGTTTGTCCAGAAAGTATGCATCTGAATTCTGTAGGGACTTCCTCAATCTTGCGGCTTCTTGTCGCAGCACAGCTGATCGTTGTCTTTCAGCTTGTAGTTGAGACTCAAGAAGCCGATCTGATTCAGGCAGCGAGTTCGAAGGGCTTGTGCCAGCGGTAGTGGCTAGTAACTCGAACACTACATCAAGGCAGGACTTTGGGGTTGTCTCACTGTCTTCAAGATAGTTTTTATCAGCTTTCTTGAAGAACAATAGGGTTGTCTGACTATCTTGGACCTTATCTGCATTACTTCCTTTACCATTGCATAATGGGGTACTCTTCTCCACTATTCTGCCGGCATTCTAAAAGAGGAACAAGCAGACACATCACAGGTTTAGCATGTATATGATACTCATTTTGGTAAACCAGTTCAGTAGTAAGGTTGACAGGATTATACTAACTTGTCTTCTATTGCAAGGTAGTACATAATAACAGAATGAAACAAACATATATCTATGTACTATGGTCACTGTATTGTCTATATCATCCTAGTTTATGTTGCCAAATCAAGATATAGACACAGTTCAAATCATATCCGTTTAAGACAAAGCAGCATAGACAGAATATAAGTGTGGGAAACTACACAGCACTAACAACACTTGTAAAGTGCATGACATGAGAACATAATTGTTTATACAATTGAAATTGAAATCAACATAGAGCAAGAAGTTACAACAGCAAACTAGTTAAAGAAATAGGTTTAAAACATACCTTTTGCACCATTGGAGTTTCAATTGGATCCTTCAAATTAGAAATTAGTTCGTATGAGTAAATACAGTGATGCAAGAGCAAAGGAGAATGCACCATAGCTACGGAATCTGACCTGAGAACAGTTGTTCTTCTGCTTTAAGCGTGGAGTTTGGGTTCGCTGTGGTGGTCCTCGTGCTTTGGGCACTGCAGTTGCCTTACTAACTGCTCGTCTGTGGGTGCTCTGTGGTGGAGATGGTGCTGTGTCAACTGGAAGTGGGTTACTATCTGCTGGGGTTAGATGGGGTGTAGCTGGTTCTCTGGCCAACGGGGTAGGGGTAAAATCTGCAAGAGTGTCGATTATGTGTGGTGGGGCTGGCTCTTGGGCCGTGGTTCTATCTGCATCGACGGGTACCACCGTCTTTTGTGAAGACCGTGTTTTTACTCCCTTAGATACTGCCATCACCCCCTTCAATTCAAAATGGATGATAAACAAGAAAAGAAATTGAAGGTACAAACATTGTATGATAGACAGATGTAGTAATTCACGTATATGTTGTCTAACCGAACAGGACAGCATGACACAATTTCACATATATGATGGCTAAGGCTAACTAAACAGGATAGCATGACACAATTTCAGATATATGATGGATAACTAAACAGGATAGAATGACATAACTCAACATATGATGACTATCTAAACAGGATGACATGACATAACTATATGATGTCTGATACGTCTCCAACGTATCTATAATTTATGAAGTATTCATGCCATGTGTACAACAATTTTATATGGTTTTGGTATGATTTGATTAGAACTAACCCGGACTGACGCTGTTTTCAGCAGAACTACCGTGGTGTTGTTTTTTGTGTAGAAATAAAAGTTCTCGGAATGAGCCCAAAATTTACGGTGATTTTTTATGAACCAGAAGAGACCCACGGAGCACCAGAGATGCACCAGGAGGTGGCCGAGGGCGCCAAAAGCCTGGGGGGCGCGCCCCCCGAGCTTGTGGGACCCTCGGGCACCCCCCTGACGTGATTCCAATGCCAAATATTCCTATAAATATAGGAAACCCCAGAAAGAAACCTAGAACTCCCACGCCGCCGCCGCAAGCCTCTGTACCGAAGCGATCTCATCCGGAGCCCTGTTCCGGCACTCTGTCGGAGGGGGGAATCATCACCGGAGGTCATCTTCATTATCCCGGCGGTTACCATGATGAAGAGGGAGTAGTTCACCATCGGGACTGAGGGTATGTACCAGTAACTATGTGTTTAATCTCTCTCTCTCTCTCGTGTTCTTGATTTGGCACGATCTTGATGTATCACAAGCTTTGTTAATATAGTTGGACCATATGGTGTTTCTTCCCTCTCTATCTTCTTGTGATGAATTGAGTCTTTCCCTTTGAGGTTTCGTTATTGTCGGATTGAATATTTCAGATTTGAGAACACTTGATGTATGTCTTGCATGTGGATACCCGTGGTGACAATGGGGTATTCTATTGAGTCGCTTGATGTATGTTTTGGTGATCAACTCGCGGATTCCCGTGACCTTGGGGTGATCTAGGCATAGGGGTTGGTTGCACGTTTTCATTATCTTTTCTCCGATAAGAAACTTTGGGGTACTCTTTGAAGTTCTTTGTGTGGATTGAGTATTATGAATCTGAAGTTGTTTGATACATATCGAATAATCAACTCACGTATACTTGTGGTGACATTGGAGTATCTAGGTGACATTAGAGTTGGTTGATGCGTATCATATGGTGTTATTTTAGTATGAACTCTAGGGCTGTTTGTGACAATTATAGGGATGGCTCAATAGATTGATCGGAAAGGATAACTTTGAGGTGGTTTCGTACCCTACAACAATTTCTATCTTATGTTCTCTGCTAATAGGAACTTTGGAGTGATTCTTTGTCGCACGTTGAGGGATTGTTATATGATTCAATTATGTTAGCACTATTGAGAGATTGCACTAGTGAAAGTATGAACCCTAGGCCTTGTTTCTAAGCATTGCAATACCGTTTGTGCTCCGTTTTATCACTTGCTACCTTGCTGTTTTTATATTTTCAGATTACAAAAACCTATATCTACTATCCATACTACGCTTGTATCACCATCTCTTCGCCGAACTAGTGTACCTATACAATTTACCATTGCATTGGGTGTGTTGGGGACACAAGAGATTTCTTGTATTTGATTGCAGGGTTGTTTGAGAGAGACCATCTTCATCCTACGCCTCCCACGGATTGATAAACCTTAGGTCATCCACTTGAGGGAAATTTGCTACTGTCCTACAAAACTCTACACTTGGAGGCCCAACAACGTCTACAAGAATAAAGTTGCGTAGTAGACATCAATGTCTTTATAAAATAGGTTGGCATGAAATTATTCACATACATGTTATCTAAGTATACAGGATGGCATGATATAATTCACCTATATGATTGATATACTAAGCAGCTAGCACTTGCATATATGATCTCTAAACTAAGCAGATGGCATTGAATATTGTGTATATGATGTCTAAACTAAGCAATGCAAGACACCATATGCATGATATGAGAAATATAACTGTCGCAAGTTAGAGCATACACCTCAGGGGGGATATAGGACTGGCCATCTGTCTTCGAATCCTCCTCTGAGGAGCTACCTGTAACCAGCGAGATATCTGCTTCAACAGGTAGCATTGTCTGCTTTGAAGACCTTGTTTTCACTCCAGATTTTTCCATAACCGACTCAAATGGCTGATGCACAGGAAGAATAGTTCAATATACAAACATTGTCGGCAAATGGAATACGTAATGAAAAAAAAGGATGGCATGACATAATTCACATATATGATGCCTGGCTACACATGATGGCATTGCATAATTCACATATATGATATACTCCCTCCGTTTCTAAATATAAGTCTTTGTAGAGATTTCACTATAGATCACATACGGATGTATATAGATGCATTTCAGAGTGTAGATTCACTCATTTTGCTCTGTATGTAGTCCATAGTGGAATCTCTACAAAGGCTTATATTTAGGAACGGAGGGAGTAGAAACTAAACAGGTGGCATTCACACAAAGCAGGTCTAATCTAAGCAGATGACATAGCAATGCAAGACACCATATGCATGATATGAGCAATATAACCCTGCCAAGCTATAGCATAAACCTCCGGGGGGGGAGGGATGTAACACCCCAAAAATCGGGTTATCGATTTTTGTGCTGTTATTACTTCCTAGCTTTCCTCTCCCAAATTTTTCCTCTGGAATCTGGTAAATGACTAGGTGAATCCAGGCAATCCTCAACCTCTCAAGACCTTTCCTATGCTCTTGGTACTGGTTAGGACTCCGTCTGCACAACCAAAACTCCATTGAAACCCTGGTTCCAAAATTTCGGAACTGGAATCCTGCCTTGGTGATTACAAAGGAACCCTCATTTTCCTTGCCCCGTTGATCCTCCCAAAAATTTTAGAGACTCTCCTATATTCATAAACCTCAGCTGTGCAAAAATATTGCCAAAGTTTATGCAATATTTTTCATCTAGGATTAATTCCTTTTTCTGCCTTTCTGAGGAATTAAATCCAGAGGGATAGGTGGACATCTCTGAATTTCATGGAAATTGGTGGAGATGATCTTGGTGCCTATCTCAAGCTCTGGTAAAAATATTGGCCAGGATTAAATAAGGAAAATTGCATTTTCTTATTAAAGCCAATATTTCAATTTGGGGCCTTTCCAAAGGAACAACCATTTTGCTAGCTAGGAAAAATCCCAAATAATTTGTGGAGCTTATCCTACCCAAATATTCACCATTTCCATCAAAATATCAAGTTCCACAATTGAAATTTTGAGCACAACATCAATTTGCAAATTCTGTCCAGATTTCCAATTTGCAAAGGAAGTGCTGGTTCCCTTGATCCTTTTGGGCTGAAATTTTTCAGGGTGATTGGCATTGGCAAATAACTAATGCAATCCAAACACCAGCCCATTTGATCTAGCCAATCTTCCTCAGCAAATTAACTAAGTTTCTATCCAGATTGCAGCTCTGTGAAGGAAGTACCTTCATAGATGATCATAATGAGCTGAAACTTTTCCAGATAGCCCTCATGCTCATATCATTTCTGTACACAAAAATTCAGTTCATGCAAGCTAGCAAATCTCTCAGACTCAACCTGTTTCCATCTCTGACCAGTTTGCAAGGTTGCAAAGGAAGTGCCAGATAACCTTGTCCATTGGTACTGAGTTTTGGCCAAGATGGTCACCTTGGTGGATTATTAACCTTTGCCAAAGATCAGGCCAAGAGGAGCACTGTGGTGGGCACAACACATGTCAAACACCTTGCTGCTAGTTGCTATTTGACTAAGGTGCAGTCACACCTGAGCCCTCCCGTGCCTTCCAGCTGCACTAGTTAATTCCTTGAGGGTTGTAGAACACCCTGGACATGGTTTGGCTTTGTGTGGGGCATGGCAACGCCGTGGCCACGCGGTGACCACGTGTAGAGCGCGCCAAACTGGTGCCCTGTGCTCTGGACCCTTTGGGAGCTCGTTTCCAGCAGCTCCGGCCTGTCCAGGAGTGCCGGCGAGCTGCCCACCGCACACGTACGTCGCCTGGACCCCTCCTGCCTCGTCCCCTAGCTATTGGCCGGCTGTGCCAACTACGGGTGCTCCGCCGGAACGCCGCCACAGCATTGCCCTCCCAGAGCTTCGACCGGCGTCGCGAAGCCCTCCCCGAGTCTATTTAAGGCGCCTTCGAGCCCCTCCTCCTCACCAGCAATCCCCCAGCCCTCTCCCTCGAGCCCCGGAGCTCTCTTCCCCTCCCTCTGGCCATGAGCCCGCCGCCCGATCCTCTCGGCCAGCTTCGGCCTTGAGGCCCTCCCCCTCCTCTCCGTCCACATTCTTGGTTGCCCCAGGAGCCTGCAAAGCCGCCGCCGTCTACATTCCCGCTGGGGAAGCCCTGCCGGCGCGGCCCCCTACAGCTTCTCGGCCGCCGTAACGCTGCCAGTGGCGGTGGTGTTGTGGTCCGCCTCAAGCGACCCCATGGCCACCCTCGGGCACGGCAAGGAGCGGTCGTGCTCCCGCGCCCACCGGCCGGCCCTTGGGAGCGGCGAGGCGACGGCAGCGCCGTCGGCCGCAGCTCCCTCTGCCCCGGTCGGGGAAAGAAGACGACCCAGGAGGAGAGACAAGGGGATAGGGTGGGGCCCCCTTGTAAGCCTCTAAGTGCTGGCAGAGCCGGGCCCATGCGTCAGTTTAAGTGGAGGCGTAATTTCAATAATACGCTTCCCACTTGACAAAGCGTATTCGGGCGCGGTTTCAGAAGAAAATACGCTTCCACTGCAGCGAAGGCGTAATCACTGAAATGCACTTTCGGCCTCAGACCCGCGGCCGAAACAGTTACAGTGCGGACGTTCACCCGTTAAGGGCTAAAACGGACAGATTCCTGTTTGTTTTATCGCTTAACAAACGAACGGCCATTTTTCCGCGACTGTAACTACGATTGAGGTAAATCCAAAGCCCACGGTTTCTATTCGTCGAGCCCGTTTCGATGGTGCCATTTTCATAATGTTGTCACATGTTGAAAATACCACTTTTGCCCTTTCCCTAATATAGGCCTCTCCCGAGAGTGCCGATTCTGACGCATCGTATCTGGAGAACCTTCCCATTTCTTCCCGACGTATTCCTCTACCCCAAGGCGAGCCAACCTCTTATCATGAGCCCCGAACTTGCATGTTGACTTTGCTTGCACCCTGTGTGTGTATTGTAGTATATTTCGGATCATCTGTTAGTCTGCACTAGCATAGCCCTGTTAGTTCATCTGTACCAGACGCTAGTGTTATTTACCATATAATATCATGACTTGCTTTCAAGTCATATTTTTCCATGCTAGTATAAATGCTTTTAATACCATTATCATGTTAATGCTATGATTTGATCTCATGCCATAATTGTCAGTACCGTTATGATTTTGCTATGCTGTTGTTAAGTGATTGTTCCTGCTTATAAATGTTGATGTTATGGTACGATGATGGAAATGTTAAATTGAACTTATAAGCTAAACCTCCGCCGTCATCGATGGGATCGAGTCATAGTGCCACTGAACCGAGCTTACACGTGCAACCACATTTGCCGGTATGGGACGGCCTTGACTTGGTCTATCGTCGTGCCCTTTTATCGGTACCACCAAAGAGGGGAGGTTATGCGCGCGTCCTACCTTGATCAGGTACGCGGCGATAACCTTGTGAGCCCAGTTGTTTGTTTATCCTGGGGGTCCCGACGGGGATAGTTTTGGCCCTGGATGTGGCAGGTGTCAGGAGTGACACAGGGGCCACCCAGGACAGGACCCGGAAGGGGTATGAGTGTCGGTGGGACCGTAAGAGGGCCAGGCAATAGACCAGTTTTGTTGGAGCAGCACCGGTCCACCCGAATGGGGGTATGTATTGATGTACAAGGCCGGAAGCTCCATGGTGTGGGTAAAGTGCGCAACCTCTGCAGAGTGTAAGAATCTATTTGAATAGCCGAGTCCACGGTATTGAACACGGTTCGTACTGGGTCACACTATTTGGTCTTTGTCAATCTAGAGGACAAACCTGCTGTAACAAACTTGATTAAAGAGTTCACAATGCATTCTGACATGATCACGGAGTGAGATCTCGGTGAGTCACGAGATAGCCCAGAGGAGTAGTAAAACTGAATGATGTCACAACATATTACTTTAATACTTCACGGGAGGTAAGTGTAGTGTAGTTTCCAGTTTAATTTTGGATACCATGCCTCGTGGAAGTAGCTATGCCATGCCATGATATGTAGTTGATATACCTGATCCATGTTATGCCATGCTTAATTCCATATTTAGGATAAATTCATGTATAAGCATAGGGCTTGCTTTGTCATCTGCTTGTTGGGATGCTATGTATTTGGTTGTCTTGCGAGTACATTCAAAGTATTCACCTGGCCTTGCACGTGGCCAGTTGCAGGAGAAGATTCGTCATGCTAGATCGTAACCCAGCCAGTCCTGTGAGTTGTGGAGCCCAGCCAGAGACATCGTTGCCGCTGAACCAAGACCTCCGTTGCCATTTAGTTAGCCTTGGAGCCATGTAATATTGTTGTAAACAACAGTATTGTAATACTCCATTTCCTATAATAAAGCCATTTTTGTGCCTGGAATTGCTGTATCATGTCTCAGACGTGCGCCAGGTCTTATCCTGGGACTGGCGTGCATCGGCCCTCTATCGGGGTGCCACAGGACGTGGTATCAGAGCCATGCTGGTTGTAGGTTACCCTAGCATCGAACCACCTCTATTTTCAACCGGTAGTGAGCCCAATAGATTTGACCCATCACTGGCATCTGACACGGCCACTGTTGATCAACAGTCAGCGCAGTCGGAATTGACGTGTTCCTACCCAGCTGTCCGCTCACCCAGCCGTCCCTGGAGTGGACCACGACCCTACCCAGTTGTCGGCCGTGCCGGCGTATCCTCTACCCGGCACAAGAAGGATCCACACCATGTTGGTATGTCCCAGCCTGGCTGCCTATTTAAAACCCCTCCCACCTGCGAGTCACAGCCCTCTCCGTTCAGTAAGCCAGATCCCTGCAAGAGAACCCAAGCCGGTATCCTCAAGCCAGCAGCCATGGCTAGTTCTTCCAGAGTACCCACTTTCCATAGCTGAACTTTGGCTAATGGTCATGCCAGCTTTTCGCCCATCCTTTCGAGTATACTCACCCAAGCCCTTCGTTGTAGGCTAGCCCGGTGTATCTGGTGTTCCAATCGGAACCCGTCCCTCACCTTTGCCGATACTACGCGAAGGCGCATATCTGCCCAGGCCCAGCAGAGGATGGGAAGCCCTTCACTTTTTAGGGCAAACACATGCCCAACCCCGCGTTGGCTGTCCAGACAGCTGCTGTGGAAGCCATCGCACGTCTTCGTTTCCAGTTTTCACAAGTAGCGGAGATGCGGGAGTTCCGCTACTTTCCCTCTGCGTCCGGCACAGGTTGCGAGTTCCCCAACATAGTCGAGGATGCCGACCCGGCAATGGCTCGCCTGGTTCAGTTCATTACTACCCAGGGACTGCTGCTCTCCAGCATTCTTGGAGAGTTTAAAGCCATTGACCGTGACACCACTCGGGTTGTTACGGAAGCATACCGTGAGGCCCGTCAAACTGCATCCCAGGCCACCAGTTCCATGCTGCCAAACCCAGTACTACCCTCACAGCCCGTGAACCCATATCGACCAGGCATCATTCACCCAAATTTCTCCTCCCGAGCTATTCGGCGTCTTCGTCGTCGGGATGTGTTCCGTCAAGTTCCAGCCGCAACCCAAGCAGTTGGCCCCCAACCCATAGAGGTGCCCGACGATGAAGACGGAAGTTGGCTCAGTCTACGTCTCCCAGGAGAGCCCCAGCAAGAGTAGGCCCATTTGTGGCTCCGGTAGTGAGTGAAGCCAGAAGATGCTGCGAGTATGTGTGCTTCCAAGACTGTCTTTTCGCCCTCGTCAAGGAATAGAACTCTGTAGTTCAGGGTGAGTAGTTGATGTTAGGTGCCTAGTAAGGTAGCGTGATGTTGTATGCTTATATTGCTTGTAACTTGTGCGCTGTTGTAATGTTATGTGTGCCCATTTGCTCTGCGTGTTTGGTTCATCTGTCTCTCTGTTAAGCAGAAATGTTTAGCAGAGCTGGCAGTGGATTCTTAACAAGATTTTGGTCAGTAGAACACTTACACCTAATAACAACGGACTCGCCCGGAGTCCCTAATGAAATGCGAGCTGGTGTAGGTGTATGTATACCAGGAGTACATACACCCACTAGCATTAAAACACCTTAGTGTAATCTGCTGGATGCGTTCTTTCCTTTGCATGTATTTTGCTTCTATATGCATTCTGCATTTGCTTGCATATTGGTTTGAATAGATTGTACATGTATCATGTGAGCAATGTTTGCACACCAAGTTCATCCTCCTGAGTATAGTCGCAGCAGTACTCGGGTAGAATGCAAAGCCGCATACCCATGCCCATCTGTGCTTACTCCGTTTGCCAGTTTTCCGAACCCGGCATTCTGGAAAACTAGGTCTACTCAATAGTTCCCCGGTTCCAAATTCTTTTCCCAGAACCCAGTTGCAGTCCCGGAGAAACGCTGAGAATTTTATTGCAGCATAAACCGTTACAACCCCTCCAGTCCAAGATTTAAACCCCGATTTGACCCCAACTCCCACTCATTGTGGATGTTGCTCGACGAGGACCTACCAGCAGCGTGATCCCTGCATTGCTAGAGCTCCGTTAACCACACCGCACTAGCCACAGACCCAGCGGCGCCTCTGTCACCGTCTTGCGTGACGCTGGACAGGCCGCCACCTCGCCCCACCGCAGCACGCACTTATTCCGCCGGCCTGAGACGGCGAAGGAACCAGCGTGGATGATCACCAGCCACTCTGCCAGCATCGTCCTCGCCTTGACCCACTGCGACAGGACCCGCGTCGTCACGAGCCCGCTCCTGCAGGATGAGCTGCAGCAGGCAGAGCGACGAACCAAGCAGAGTAGCCAGCAGCGCAGTGAGGAACCACCGTAGCCCCACCAGGAACACCGCATCCTCGAAGGATCTCGGCTCGAGCTCGTCCAAACCAAAGAAATGGAAGAGAGGCATGGTGTGAGTTAGACAGAGCCACGTTACCGTCGTCTTTTATAGCCCAAGCCCGGTGTACGGTGAGCGAGGTCCAGGAGAACCGCGCGTCGCTCGATCACCGGCATCCAGGAGGCGAATCCGCGAGAAGTGCCGACCGGCGCTGGCCCGCGATGGGAGTGCTCTCTGCGTCAGCCTCGTGCACGCCGCGCACTATTGTCATAGGGTGATTTATGCCCTAGGAGCTAGGCGCGCGCAGTGCCTAGCCGCACTCAGAACAGCGCGGGAGCGAGAGAGAGCAGTTGGCCGGAGAAAGAAGAAGGAGGCTGCCAGTGGGCCCTGGGCCCACCTGTCAGCAAGAGAGGCCACGGTTCATTGGGGTACCTCTAGCAACTTTGGGAAAGGAATTTTTTGCCTTTTGTGGCTCAAAGCGGAAACCCAGTGACCCCTACCCGTGGAGTAGATCCCGCAATATCCGTATCTCGATCTGGGTGAACCAATTTTCGGTACTCATAACTCGGTTGTTTTCAACCGCAAGGTTAAGACCCAACCCAGAGGTTTTTCCAGGAGGTGTAATATTTGTTTTGAGCTAACCCTAGGAATCTCGAGGACGAGATTCTCTTAAGGGGGGAAGGTTTGTAACACCCCAAAAATCGGTTTATCGATTTTTGTGCTGTTATTACTTCCTAGCGTTCCTCTCCCAAATTTTTCCTCTGGAATCTGGTAAATGATCAGGTGAATCCAGGCAATCCTCAACCTCTCAAGACCTTTCCGATACTCTTGGTACTGGTCAGGACTCCGTCTACACAACCAAAACTCCATTGAAACCCTGGTTCCAAAATTTCGGAACTGGAATCCTGCCTTGGTGATTATAAAGGAACCCTCATTTTCCTTGCCCCGTTGATCCTCCCAAAATTTTCAGAGACTCTCTTATATTCATAAACCTCAGCTGTTGAAAAATATTGCCAAGTTTTATGCAATATTTTTCATCTAGGATTAATTCCTTTTTCTGACTTTCTGAGGAATTAAATCCAGAGGGATAGGTGGACATCTCTAAATTTCATGAAAATTGGTGGAGATGATCTTGGTGCCTATCTCAAGCTCTGGTAAAAATATTGGCCAGGATTAAATAAGGAAAATTGCATTTTTCTTATTAAAGCCAATATTTCAATATGGGGGCCTTTCCAATGGAACTACCATTTTGGTAGCTAGGAAAAATCCCAAATAATTTGTGGAGCTTATCCTACCCAAATATTCACCATTTCCATCAAAATTTCAAGTTCCACAATTCAAATTTTGAGCACAGTATCAATTTGCAAATTTTGTCCAGGTTTTCAATTTGCAAAGGAAGTGCTTGCTCCGTTGATCCTTTTGGGCTGAAATTTTTCAGGGTGATTGGCATTGGCAAATAACTCATGCAATCCAAAAACCAGCCCATTTCAACTAGCCAATCTTCCTCAGTACATTAACTAAGTTTCTGTCCAGATTGCAGCTTTGTGAAGGAAGTGCCTTCATAGATGATCATAATGAGCTGAAACTTTTCCAGCTAGCCCTCATGCTCATATCATTTCTGTACACAAAAATTCAGTTCATGCAAGCTAGCAAATCTCTCAGACTCAACCTATTTCCATCTCTGACCAGTTTGCAAGGTTGCAAAGGAAGTGCCAGATAACCTTGTCCATTGGTACTGAGTTTTGGCCAAGATGGTCACCTTGGTGGATTATTAACCTCTGCCAAAGATCAGGCCAAGAGGAGCACTGTGGTGGGCACAACACATGTCAAACACCTTGTTGCTAGTTGCTATTTGACTAAGGTGCAGTCACACCAGAGCCCTCCCGTGCCTTGCAGCTGCACTAGTTAATTGCTTGAGGGTTGTAGAACACCCTGTACATGGTTTGGTTTTGTGTGGGGCGTGGCAATGCCGTGGCCACGCGGTGACCACGTGCAGAGTGCGCCAAACTGGTGCCCTCTGCTCTGGACCCTTCGGGAGCTCGTTTCCAGCAGCTCCGGCCTGTCCAGGAGCGCTGGCGAGCTGCCCACCGCATACGTACGTCGCCTAGACCCCTCCTGCCTCGTCCCCTAGCTGTTGGCCGGCCATGCCGACAGCGGGTGCTTCGCCGGAACGCCGCCACGACGCTGCCCTCCCGGAGCTTCGACCGGCGTCGCGAAGCCCTCCCCGAGCCTATTTAAGGCGCCTCCGAGCCCCTCCTCCTCACCAGCAATCGCCCAACCCTCTCCCTCGAGCCCCGGAGATCTCTTCCCCTCCCTCTGTCCGTTTGCATGCCCGCCAATCCCCTCGGCCAACTTCGGCCTTGTGGCCCTCCCCCTCCTCCCCGTCCACGTTCTTGGCTGCCTCAGGAGCCCGCAAGGCCGCCGCCGTCTCCATTCCCGCCGGGGAAGCCCTGCCGGCGCGGCACCCTACAGCTTCTCAGCCACCGTAACCCTGCCAATGGCGGTGGTGTTGTGGTCCGCCTCAAGCGACCCCACGGCCACCCTCGGGCACGGCAAGGAGCAGTCGTGCTCCGGCGCCCACCGGCCGGCCCTTGGGAGCGGCGAGGCGACGGCAGCGCCAGCGGCCGCAGCTCCCTCTGCCCTGGTCAGGGAAAGAAGACGACCTAGGAGGAGAGAGAAGGGGATAGGGTGGGGCCCCCTTGTAAGCCTCTAAGGGCTGGCAGAGCCGGGCCCGTGCGTCAGTTTAAGTGGAGGTGTAATTTCAATAATACGCTTCCCACTTGACAAAGTGTATTCGGGCGCGGTTTCAGAAGAAAATATGCTTTCGCTGCAGCGAAGGCGTAATCACTGAAATGCACTTTCGGCCTCAGACCCGCGGCTGAAACAGTTACAGTGCGGACATTCACCCGTTAAGGGCTAAAATGGATAGATTCCTGTTTGTTTTATCGCTTAACGAACGAACGGCCATTTTTTCACGACCGTTACTCCGATTGAGGTAAATTCAAAGCCCACGGTTTCTATTCGTCGAGCCCGTTCCGATGGTGCCATTTTCATAATGTTGTCACATGTTGAAAATACCACTTTTTCCCTTTCCCTAATATAGGCCTCTCCCGAGAGTGCCGGTTCCGACGCATCGTATCCGGAGAACCGTCGCATTTCTACCCGATGTATTCCTCTAGCCCAAGGCAAGCCAACCTCTTATCATGAGCCCCGGACTTGCATGTTGACTTTGCTTGCACCCTGTGTGTGTATTGCAGTATATTTCGGATCATCTGTTTGTCTGCACTAGCATAGCCCTGTTAGTTCATCTGTACCAGACGCTAGTGTTATTTACCATATAATATCATGACCTGCTTTCAAGTCATATTTTTCCATGCTAGTATAAATGCTTTTAATACCATTATCATGTTAATGCTATGATTTGATCTCATGCCATAATTGTCAGTACTGTTATGATTTTGCTATGTTGTTGTTAAGTGATTGTTCCTGCTTATAAATGTTGATGTTATGGTACGATGATGGAAATGTTAAATTGAACTTATAAGCTAAACCTCATCTGTCATCGATGGGATCGAGTCATAGTGCCACCGAACCAAGCTTACCCGTGCAGCCACATTTGCCGGTATGGGACAGCCTTGACTTGGTCTATCGTCGTGCCCTTTTATCGGTACCACCAAAGAGGGGAGGTTATGCGCGCGTGCTACCCTGATTAGGTAGGCAACGATAACCTCGTGAGCCCAGTTGTTTGTTTAGCCCGGGGGTCCCGACGGGGACAGTTTTGGCCACGGATGTGGCAGGTGTCAGGAGTGACACAGGGGCCACCCAGGACAGGACCCGAAAGGGGTATGAGTGTCGGTGGGACCGTAAGAGGGCCAGGCAATAGGCCAGTTTTGTTGGAGCAGCATCGGTCCACCCGAATGGGGGAATGTACTGATGTACGAGGCCGGAAGCTCCATGGTGTGGGTAAAGTGCACAACCTCTGCAGAGTGTAAGAATCTATTCGAATAGCCGAGTCCATGGTATTGGACACAGTTCGTACTAGGTCACACTATTTGGTCTTTGTCGATCTGGAGGACAAACCTGCTGTAACGAACTTGATAAAAGAGTTCACAATGTATTCTGACATGATCACGGAGTGAGATCTCGGTGAGTCGCGAGATAGCCCAGAGGGGCAGTAAAACTGAATGATGTCACAACATATTACTTTAATACTTCACGGGAGGTAAGTGTAGTGTAGTTTCCAGTTTAATTTTGGAAACCATGTCTCGTGGAAGTAGCTATGCCATGCCATGATATGTAGTTGATATACCTGATCCATGTTATGCCATGCTTAATTCTATATTTAGGATAAATTCATGTATAAGCATAGGGCTTGCTTTGTCATCTGCTTGTTGGGATGCTATGTATTTGGTTGTCTTGCGAGTACATTCAAAGTACTCACCTGGCCTTGCAGGTGGCCAGTTGCAGGAGAAGATCCGTCATGCTAGATCGTAACCCAGCTAGTCTTGTGAGTTGTGGAGCCCAGCCAGAGACGTCGTTGCCGCTGAACCAAGACCTCCGCTGCCATTTAGTTAGCCTTGGAGCCATGTAATATTGTTGTAAACAACAGTATTGTAATACTCCATTTCCTATAATAAAGCCATTTTTGTGCCTGGAATTGCTGTATCATGTCTCAGACGTGTGCCAGATCTTATCCTGGGACTGGCGTGCGTCGGCCCTCTATCGGGGTGCCACAGGGAATAGGACTGGTCATCTGTCTCTGAATCCTCCTCTGAGGAGCTATCTATAACCAGCAAGATATCTGCTTCGACAGGTAGCACTGACTGCTCTGAAGACCTTGTTTTCACTCCAGATTTTTCCATCACCGACTCAAATGGCTGATGCACAGGAAGAGTAGATGAATGTACAAACATTGTCGACAAATGGAATACATGATGAAAAAAATAGTATGGCATGATATAATTCACATATATGATGACTGGCTAAACAGGATGGCATTGCATGATTCACAAATATGATGCCTGGCTAAACAAGATGGCACTACATAATTCACATATATGATATAGAAACCAAACAGGTGGCATTCACACAAAGCATGTCTAAACTAAGCTGATGACATATACGATGTATAAAGTAAGCAATGCAAGGCGCCATATGCATGATATGACCAACATCAGCATGCCAAGTTAGAGCAAACACCTCATGGGGTAAATAGGAGTGGTCTGCTCCCTCTGAATCCCCCTCTGAACAGTTATCTTCCTCTGGAATACAATCTGGAATGGGGGGAGGGGGGCTGCCACTGCGCCCACCATGGAGCGACGTCTGCATGACATTATATTCCCACGCAACGCTCTTCTCTTTTTCTCTACATGTTCTATACGATTGTGTACAATAACTGACATGCATAATAAAAAAACATAGTCAGATTATGTAAGGCCTAAGGGGTGCATGCAGAAATCCAGACTGATGGTAGCAACCAGTGGATAGATCCAAAACTAATGGTAGCAGGCAGATGATAGCTTCAGTTAAAAAAGACAGATGATGACTCCTCCACTGTTTGTTGCCCACCCAACATGAATCACATAGAAGACCCGAGATGAACCAGATAGTAGACAGAGATACTATTCATTGTTGCCTCAATATGTGCCCCACAAGCATTTTAAAACTCAAGTCTGAACATTAGTTTGGACCTGACTTAGAGTCTAAGAGGTGAACAAGACGATAAAGTAGCATGTAATATTAATCGATGTATGACATAAGCAGACACGAAAGAGTGTGACCTCTCTTCTGGAACTATTTAGTCGACATGTTCATCTGCTCAGTCGATGATGGTAATGCAGTTGGTGTAGCTGCCGGCAGCAAGGAAGAAGATCTGAGGCGGCAAAAGAAGGTCTGGAGTGGGGATCTCTGCTGCGGTGGACGCTTCCGTTGATGGAGCAGCTCAGGTGGGGTGGACGACGGCACGGCAGGAGCGGGACAAACCACACAGAGTTTTCTTTGACACCTATCTATAAATGAAGTAAATCTGTAAGGGCTCGTTTGAGCTGGTGGATTCTAAAAACTCATGGACTGGAAAAACACAGGAATATGATAGGAATGCATGTGCAAAACAGAGCATTTGCAAACACAGAATTTCTGTCAAACTGGGTGTTTGGTTCACAGGAATTGGAAGAACACAGGAATGTAGAGAAAGATGGTCAAATTAAAGTCAAACCACATGAAAATGTAAAGTTAGAATCTTATTATCCCACTAATGCACTTAGTCTTGTTCTTCATGCATATGAATTTGTAAAGGACGTCCAAGTGGATATAAAAATTCCTACATTTTTTCTTTGAGAGAGACACCAAAGGAAAAAATCCTCCAGTTTTGCTTTGCTCCATTCCTTCTAACCAAATGCATGAATAGTAGTACCATAGAAAACTTTCCAAGTCCTATGTTTCCTTCACTTTTTCTTTGAACCAGTGGCAATTCTAGTAGGCAGTCTTCAACAGGCTGAAGCCTGCCCACGAATAATTTTTTGTACTACTACTATTTTGGACACAACGAACTAGCTCAACTCCCAGGCCCATCTACACATGCATGACTCCAACATGCAGAAATAAAAAATGATTGCTTCCGAGAGAGTCCAACACGGATAGCTACTAACTTGTCTACTACCTCACTGCTTGTCATATGGGAGAAACTATTCGTATTTCTCGTTACTACGTGTTCTCAGTGGGTGTTCTTGCCTGCATGAACTGGATATTTTTTGAAAAGAAACCTAAAGTTTTTCAATATATACTACATGTGCTCTGTTGTACTCTGAATAAATTTGAGCTTATATGGACAACATAAGTAGGTCCATTATTCTGGTCAAAAAATTATATCTTAAAAAAAACAATTCAGTAATAGTACTTGTTCCCGTTGTGATCTGAAATTTTGTGAGTTTATTTGGTCCACATGATTATGAGATAATGGCTATCTTGCTAAACCAATTCAAATTGTGGTTCAAAAGAGCATTTAGTTTTCTCCCTGTTAACTTTGAGACCACCCTCCATTTCTTTCTAGATTTGCAACTGCTTTGAACCAAAGGATCCCTAAGGGATCGACGTGAATGTAGAGTAAAAAAGTGATTTGACAAGTGTACAACCTCTTTGGCGTAGCCTTGTCGACCTCGGCATCATTGGGTTGGTTGTGGAGGACGGTGCAGCTGGTTTGACTGAAGATCTGAGGCGTCTGGAGACGGCGCCGAGGTTACTGCTCCGCTGTGATGGATGGTTCCGTCGTTGGAGCAGCTCCGGTGAGGTGTACGACGGCGAGGCTGAAGCAGAACAAGACAAACAACGTTAATCTGAAGTGGGATTCTAATAGCATCTGCAATAGATGATGTAAAATACATCAGCAAACAGTGCTAGATGTAAAATGCATCAGCCGCGCCACAGTTGCTCCAACAGATGATGTAAAAACTGTTAACTCTGAACTTAACTGAAGAAACTGAATTGTACAGTCAAAACTGAATTTTACTGACGAAACTGAATTTACTGTCGAAACTATTTGCACTAGTTGCAGAGTACTGCAATAGAAGTTTAGGCTGCTCAAGCACTAGTAGCTCCCGAAGCAGTGATCTAAATCAGCAGTCGCTCGAGCAGTGAATACACTAGCAGAGAGCAGCTCGTGCGGCTGCAGCAGCTGCGCCCGAAGCAGCAGCGCGAGCGAGAGCTAAAGCAGCAACTCGTGTAGCTGCAGCAGGTCGTGTAGCAGCAGCAGCAGTGCGAGCGAGAGCAAGAGCAGAGCACAGTAGCAGCAGGAATGGGAGCAAGAGCAGAGCAGCAACGCGGCCAACAACAAGAGCAGAGAAGCAGCGCGAGCGAGAGCCGGAGCAGCAGGAGCTCCTGCTGGTGTGGACGTCGCCGCCGAGGGAGCAACACCATGGGGGAGAGACGCCATGGAGGAAGTGGCCGGCGACGCTGCCGTCGATGGAGACGCACCATGGTGGCTCGGGATCGAGCACCGGCAGCCCCGTGAGATCAAATAAAAGAGAAAATGCAGCGATGAGTGTAGAACCTCCTTGGTGGCGCCGAGTAGGCTTCAGCTTCATCGGAGGAATTGCAGAGGGTGCTGCGGTTCTGGTGGGGCAGGTGAAGACAACACTGTGGGAATGGAGGTGGCGCGTTAGACGAGGCAAACGTTGAGGCAACTTCTTGGAGGTGGAGGACGGGGCTGAACCGGCGGGACGACGAGATCGACGATGGATCCTCATCCGGAGAGGTGGATGAGGGACGTCGAGCTGTTGCTGTGGACGACATCGTCGAGGAAGAGGCTTCTGCTGGGTGGCGATCGGCTGGCAGACGGAGGAGGGTGGGGTTTCATGGGTTTTGGCGGCCTCGGTGTATGAATGGGGGTAACGCAGGGGAAGAGAGGGGGAGGGGGCATGGCTTAGTGTCGGAGCCGGATTTTCGGGACACGAAATCCCAGAAATTAACCCCTCGTGTCGTCACCAGCCCAGGATTACTGTTACTGGTGGACACATCCTTGTTACAGATTACCAAGCAATTACAAGAATTTGGATACAAGACCGTAAAGGTCAATTGATACAACAATGATTTCTAGTGACGGGTGACAGAAGCGACTCGTGGATTTCCAATGCCGATGGGGCTCCATTCCCACAGGAACAGCTGACCCGGATAATTCCTATCCCACGTGGCTGCTATCCTAGGCTCCGCATGGACGTCATTGTAGTACTCCTCGTTGAAATCCTGACCTGGCCAATTAAATAGCCAGGGACAAGCCAGTGAGTATGTTGGAATGTACTCGCAAACATAATGAACAAAAGATATACCGAATGCATATGATCATGATGAGTTAAATTATATGCATATGCTGAACGAAATTAAAGCATGGCATGATGAATATTAATACGGTGCTGAACAATAAATATAAAATTTTAGTGACAAACAAAGAAAGTTAATGGAGAATCGGGCGAGACAGGACCGCCCGAGAATCCAAAAGAAAATATAAAAGTGGAGAATCGGGCGAGACAGGACCGCCCGAGAATCCAAAAGAAAAAGTGGAGAATCGAGCGAGACAGGACCGCCCGAGAATCCAAAAGAAATGCCAAACGGGTGTCTAAAAGCGGCGCCTCGAGAGGTCTTGAAAAGAAATGCCAAACGGGTGTCTAAAAGCGACGCCTCGAGAGGTATTGAAAAGAAATGCCAAACGGGTGTCTAAAAGCGACGCCTCGAGAGGTCTTGAAAATAAATGAGTATCTCAGGTAGTCTAGCCAACCTAAGAGATACTCAGAAATGAAAATAAAACTGAGTGCCCGGGTAGTCTAGCCAGCCCATGAGACACTCAGAAAAGAAAAAAAAACTGAGTGCCCGGGTAGTCTAGCCAGCCCATGAGACACTCAGAAAATAAAATAAAAACTGAGTGCCCGGGTAGTCTAGCCAGCCCATGAGACACTCAGGAAAGAAAATAAAAACTGAGTCCCCGGGTAGTCTAGCCAGCCCAAGTGACACTCAGAAAATTCATATAAGACAAACGGGTTAGTCCACAATAATATTCATGATAACCAAAGTATTCATAATAGCACTAGTAGTGACAATAATTATCCTACAAAATGAACCATGCTCAGTGTAATTATTTCCTCCGGAGACCGACACTAAGACCGACACTTGACCAACCCAGACTGTAGTCCTTAACCGCGGACACGGCTATTCGAATAGGTAAAACTCTGCAGAGGGTGTACTCTTTACCCACAAGTAAAGGATTTCTTTAGCCAACACCGAGATGCTGACTAATTCCCATTACGGTCTTTGGGTTGAAAACACACCTAACCAGCACACACCAGATTAACTTTCCTGATGCCAGGAATCACCCAAGGCATCGTTCAAGATAAACTCTAAGACGGGGAGACTACAATCTCGAATAGCATGGGATCACAATCTCATATATAACGTGCGCAAAGATCAGGGGCGCTACCCCTCTCGGCCCAGCCGAATACACCCATGCCCCCTGACCAGGTGACATGCCTACCAGAGGCCTCTGGTATCTTTCACGATGGCCTCTCTGTACGGTGTGTGCAGGAAAGGGGTTAGCAACTTACTGAACCATACCCTACCTGCGGCAGGGACATGTGGTAGCACGGATCAAGTTTGGGGGTTACCGGAACAAGACTCGATCTACGGTCGACTCAGGAGGCTTATGTATTTCCTGCAGTGGTTAGCACAATAAAGTGTTCTTTCAACAGTAACACCAAAACAGGGCCACAGCCCTTGCATGTCCCAACATGCATAACCAACAAGGCATGATCACGCTCCGACGTGATCACCCTTCTGCCGGTAACGGTATTTCTATTATACCTACTCCTGCAAGTTAGTCATGACAAGCACGCGTTGCACGGTACGAGGAAACATGCCAGCACTACGTGCATGCAAATTTTATTTGAGTACAACATATGCTTGATTCAATTATTCTTGCAAACATTTAACCATGCAATCACCATATCAAGTGTTCAAGATGCTTGCCTTGATCATGCAGAAATATTGGGTGCACTCCAAAACTTTGAAAATTTTATCTTCCCTCCATTTTCCTATTTTCAAATATATTGCAATTACAACATAAAGCCAAAACAACACAAAAAAGTTGTTTGGAAATTTTTGAAATAAATACTAAAATAAACTAGATGAAAAATTAGGAATTTCAGAAAAAGAATCAAATTATTTGGAGTTCACATGGTTATCCTAGGAATTCCCTAAGCTGAAATAAATGACTAAAGGGACTATTTAAGTGATCAAACAAAAACTAAGCTTAGGAAAAATGTTCACCCTAGCTAGTTTAATAGAGATTGAGTTTATCGGCATGTGAAAATTTGAATCATCAATTTTGGTTTTGAAATGAGTGCTGTGGAATTATTTGAGATCTACTGGAAAAGAAAAAGAGAAAAGGCAGAAGTGTGCCCTGAGCGGAACTTAGTCGTCTGGCGCTACTGGGCCGGGCCCAGCCGCTCGGCCGCGTGGGAGAGTTGCTAACGTCGTAGGCGTATTCGGGAAATACGCTTTGCCCGCGCGAAAACAACTTTGCGGGAGCCCGTCTCCACTTAACCGCGCGGCGCGGGTCACGGTCGCTGACAGTGGGCCCCACCTGGCCCACTGGTCAGGTTTGACCGGTCCACGTCGGTGGCTTCTCCCTCCTCTTCCTTGGCCGAGCAGAGGAGGCACACCGGCGACGATTGCCGGAGGTAGGCGGCACCTCTTGGGGATCTGAGGACATCCACATGCTCAGGGGATCACGGCGATCCGGTGGAGGTACGGTACGGTCGCCGGTGAGCCCTATCTCGCCGGCGGCGAGGACTCCTGAGAGGCTCCAGCGGCAATCGAAAGGGGGCTTTTACCCGTGGTCGACCCCGATAGCAATTGATGGTTGGGATGGGCTTATGATGACCCACAGAGGCTCCTGGTAAGGTAGTTTGGGCAGGGAAGCTGTGGTTTCGCCGGAATCATCGGAGAGGTGGCGGCGGGCGTCTCGGCCGGAGTCCAGGAAGACGACCCCGTCCGGTCGATCGGGTGTTCGGGGAAGCTTACAGAGGGAAGTAGGAGAGGTGTGTGATGGATAGGTAGCCTCGGGTGGGAATTTATAGGGAGGAGGGGGTCGGTTCGCGGCGTCCGAAGATAAGCACGGCGGCGGTGGCCATAACTGAGGCGGATGAGGCCTTTGTGGCCGGTGGTTGTGGTCGGCGGGGTTAGTGAGGGCGGTGGCGGCCCGCAGTTAAGCTCGGAAGGTGTTGGTTGGCTCGGAGACGTTGATTTCGTTGCTTCCAGAGAACGGCCACGGTAGCGGGCGGCCATTGATGATCAGGCGTGGGCGGTGGCGAGGCCGGTGAGGCCGTTGCGTGGTCGGTGGGTTGCGGATAGCCCTGGGTAACTGTAGATGGACAAGGACGAGCTAGTGGCTCGCGTATGTCTCGAGCAGAGACGTGCCCGTGACGACAGCGACGAACAGCGGCGGTGGACGGCGCTAGCGGCCAGGGGAGAGTGTCGACAGGCTACGGGGTGGACTGGGTGATCTAGCCGAAGACCAGGACGAGTGAGGGCAGCAGCAGCGACGCGGCAGCAGCTCGATGCCAGTGGCTGCAAAACGCGTGCTCTGGCCGCGCTCTGGGTACGCGCACCATGTGCTCGAACAAATGCCAATGGCATCTACAGGGATCCAAACGAGCTGAAATTTAATAGGATGGTGCTTCTGATCATGAGAGGGGTGTTGGACATTCTGGTTTGGGGAGAGGGCTTAGTGTCCAGTGCAACATAGAAAGGTGCCCAAACTCTGTCATGCTCACCAAGTGCTTGGTGAAATGCCAATGCAATTTAGGAATTTTGGTTGTCTATGAAAGTTGGCAGGATGATGCTTCTTTGAATGGTAGATAAGGTGGTATAGTTGGATGGATCAGAGGAGAAACTTGCAAGTGCAAGTTTTTGAGAAATTCAGTTCTGGATCCAAACTTGGGAAATTAATTTGGAGGTCTTCCAGAATGCAATTGGAGTTGATCTTCTGGACTTAAGATTTTGGTTGGAAGGACTACAAGGTGGAATAATCTCAGAATTTTTGGAGCAAGTAAAAATAGGGTTGCAGTTATAACTATAAAATGGGACAGAATTGGAAAGAGGATGTTTTGCTCAAAATTTTCAAAATACCAAGTTGGGTTTTTGCATAAAAGTGATCTATAGGCATCACTTGACCCCTCATAATTTTTGTGGAATTTTTAAAGAATTATTTAAAATAGTTGTAGTGCAACAGAAGCATTTTAAGTATTAAAAATGCTATTAAAATTATTATCTTGGGAAAATTTTTATTATGAAAATAATTCCTACTGTTATTTAAAATGTAAATGAAATGATTTAAGAAAACTACCAAAGCCCACAATATTTTTCCAAAATTTTCTATATGGAGGGAAGAATTTTGGAGAACAGAAAACTGAAAATACTCTAAAATTAATAAAAGACCTAATATAATTCAAAATTTTATTTCTGGCCAAATTTTTACTTAATAAAAATATGGTTAAATTTTTGGGGTGTTACACTTAGGGACGCGTTTGTCTGAAATTTGGGGTAAGTTACGAAAGTACCCCCACCCGTTTTATCCATGGGACGTCGAGGCGGTATTTCCGGCTGAGGGGTAGAAGGGGGATTTCACATGTTGGGCGGCGCGACCGATTTTGGATGAGGAGGGAGTTTTCACGCGCGTTGAAATTTCGGGATAACAAGGCGCGGGTTGAAGAGGCGGGAGTTTCACACCACAAGAGACAAAGAGATACTCTAGCTTGAAAATTTCGGGATAACAAGGCGCGGCTTCAAATTTCGGGAGAACAAGCTTAACGTGTACAAAAAAAACGAAACAAAAGACAATTCGTACAAGACAAGAGAGAGTCATGTCCTGTTTTACAATATTACTACAAATGCCATTCAAAGCCAACAACAAAAAAACTAACAAATTCGGTAGAACAAGCTTAGAGTGTATAGTACCACATCAATTCGCACTTCCCTCAACAACAACAAAAAACAAATCAAAATACCTCCCGCAAAAAAATCAAATCAAAACACTGTCTTTTACCATATTGACTCAATTTGAATCAATTTTCCCTATTTGAATACGATTGTTGTCAAGTCATACCATCATTTAAATATTATCTTGATAACACAATACATGCATGTAGTAGTAATCCTATTTAATTATGAACTGCATGTACCATACGATCTCCAATTCAAATATTTGTATCCATTTTATGTTGAATTCAAATCACAATACATTTAAATGCTCTAGCTAGACATTTGGAATGATCTAAACCATGTTTTCATATGTATAATGTGTTTAACACACACAATGCATGCCCCCCCCCACACACACAACATTTAGATGTTAGCTGCCAAAACCCCACATTATCTCAAATTCGAATTGTTATGTCCATGCATGGATGCAATGTGGTCAAACGATGCCTGCCATCGGTGTCTCAAATTCAAGTCAATTTTGGCTTGTTCGACGTGTATATAGTATTGCATGTTCGATTCAAAACCACATGCATATCTCCATTATATTCATGCATGCATGGGTTACAAACATCATGATCTCTTATTCAAATATTTGAATCCACTTTTATACTGATTATCATCTATGTGAGTCTTTTACACCCACTCACACACTCCTCCTCTCTTTGTGGATATATACCACTAACTTTCCTATCGTGCATGCATATATATATATATATGCACACACACTCCCCACTCGGCATCCTCTACATCGCGCACACACACGTTCTCGTTCTCTAGGTCGGTCTCCCACTATCTCTCTAGGTCTCTCCATCCACCTCTTTCCCACACACACCAATCGATATACCCCTCTAGCTAGGTCTGCCTAGCTACCACACACAAACATGTACACATATGGTCCTACCCTCCTCTCACCATCCATGCCTCCCGCCCTAACTCTGAGGAACGCGCGCACTGTCGCCCCCTCTGTTGTTATCCATCTCGCACTCCTACACTATCTCAAGCTAACTAACTAATAGGCCTCTCGCACCATCTCCTAGGTAGCTAGCTAGCTAGCCAGCTAGCTGCATCCCTCGCCCCACACACACCTCTCCCTCTCTTCATCACTCTGGGAGTTCTTTATCTCTGACACATGCATGCATGTGCACCAATCGATTTCCCTCTACGTGTAGCCAGGTCTCTCTAGCTATTTTCCCACACAAACCGACCGATCTATATCTCTAGCTAGTTAGGTCTCCCCTTCTTTTCCCACGTACACACATCGACGGAACTATGACCTCTCTCGATAGGACCGTCTACCACACACACATTGATTGTCCCTCCCATCTCATCATCCATGCCTTCCGCTTTATCTATCAATCAGACGCGCGCGCCCACGCACATTCTAGTCCCCTCTCTTTAATTATCAAGATCGCACTTGTACTCCTTACTTGTCTTCGTCTACCTGGCCTCTCGCACCATCTTCAAGCACCCCCCTCCGTCCTAGTGCTTGTACGCTCGTAAAGTTCTTCCCTCTATCCGTCTCTATCGATATCTGGCGTAAACGATATCCTTCCCCTCTCTTCTCGTATATCGCCCCCTGCACATACATATACTATGTATGTAGGCCTCTCTTTGACACAAACATATGTATAGAGGCATGTCGCACAAACCATCTCTCTCTCTATCTATCTCTCTCTCTCTCTGACACACACACTAGGTGGAGTACATGTATACGAAGAGAAGAGGTGCACGCACGCACTCACTCCTTCCCTCATACAGACACACGGGTACACGGTGGAGCACATTTCTATAAGAAGAGGCAGCCCACGTGATTGATAATTTGACGCGTGTAGAAAGGATTTTTAGATGATGTGGCACTAGTACTTCCGGTACGTGCAAAGCAACCAAGTTGGATTTCCAATAGCATGGCACTACTTCGTAGGAAACAAAATATGAGGAAGATCTTGTTTAGGGTGATGTCTCTCTTTTTCAGTCAATACATTTATGAATAAAATGATGTTGGGGGGGGCATCAATGAAGCCACGTGGCACATGTGGAGGTGTTGTTTGCCAGCTTCCTGTGTGGATTTGATCACACTGACGTGCCGATGGTTCTAGAAGAACGTAGACACCTTTTTTTTAGGGTGGGTACACTTAGGTTACTGTAGACGCGAATCCGAAACACCTAGACCATTGGATCAACATCAATGAACGGCTAATATCACATCACACGTGAACGATTGAGAATTTCAAAACTAATTATAGAAATAGCCAGCAGTAGGCTCCTCTTTTTTTGGTCTTAGAGGTTGCGGGCATCTGGCTTCGACACGATGGCCTCCGAGAGCGCGGGCCCACGTACGCGTCTGAGAAACGTATGCAAACCGTCGGCCAAACTCCCACGCCTCCACTCCAGTAAAAAAAACTCCCTCGCTTCCCGCGCTGGAAAAACACCGCCCTCACCTTTCTAATGGGGATTTCTATCGACCGATCTCGTTAAGGAGTGAAAGCAAGTGTTACACTTTACATAGTATTAAGTTAGGCGGTAAACTTTACAACCCGTCGCGTTCGCATCGCACCAACACACGGTCGGTCCGGCCCGCCATTCACCGAAGGGACGCGCATCAGCTTGGTGCATCACTGACATGTGCAATCGCATGTGAGTAGTAGCACGAACAGACGGTCGGTCCGGCCCGCCGCTCGACACGCATCGGCTTGATACATCACTGACATGTACGACCGCATGTGAGGAGTAGCAAATGGACAGGCCAAGATCCCCCGCCTACCACGCGCCAAAAGCCCGGCCTTTTTAATAATTCTATAGATCACACCAAGGAGCAGACCATGGCTATGGCTCCCTCAGTTGTGAATGCTCGCGTGACAGTTTCATGTGTGGGGAGGGGCGTGGTGTGGCAGTTTTGTAAAATGCCATGTCATTTCTTTTTTTACTGCTATTTTTGTTCAATAACTGGCACCATCGGATGCAGATCTTAAGGTTACTGGGGCGTTCGCCAGGAATAGCCTAGCGGTGAACTATTGACTATTTTTTTTCACACGCATTACATTGACACATATCATCTCTCTCCCTCTTTCCCACGCACACACCTACGCTCACGAGTCTCTCGGGACTTCTCGCACACACCATCTCTAGCTCTCTTGGTCGATGCCACACACATACACTTGTACTCTAGGTTTAGTACGTCGTACATGGAGAGAAGAGGTGCACGCACGCACTCATCCTCTCTCACACACGCATTGGTAGCTATGAATCATAGTGTTCTCAACCATCTGATTCGCTCTATCTAAGGTTCACGTTGCTCCTTGGTCTTCAGATTCAAAGGTTCAAAACGCGGAGGCTCAGCTGGAGGCGCGAGGTTTTGCTTAATGTGGATACCACACACGGCACCAACACGACACGAGACTGGTCTGCCTGGTGCGCAGTCGGGTGAGTACTAGTAGTACTACTTTGATGTGTCGCGTCAACTCGCAGAAGTATGCAACACTTCCTTAACAAATAAACATATAAGCAACTTATATTTAGGTTTATTTCTTACCCAAAAGATCTTATATCCAACAGACACAAAATATCCCTTGGACTGTTGGGAATTACTTCAACTGCATATTACTAAGGTAAAGTAGACCAAACTAAACCCTACATTAGCATATTACTAAGATAACTAGAAGGCATTGTGGAATCATATAGGAGGTGGGCTTGTCAATCCGAATGTGGAGGGACACCATCCTCGACGACCCAGCCCCGGCCAACAGCTTGGGCAGCACTATCAAGAAGGTCAGCTCCTCCACGGCGACGGCGTCGGGCTCCTTGCTACTTGTCACCTCGATTTCCAGCTTGACGACGTCGGTCCTGCCGTTGGGCGTCCCCGATGGCCCGTTCGCCCACACCTTGGCCGCGTAGTGCGGTGGTGGGGACGCCCCCGCTCTGATGCAGACGACCGACACGGCGATAGGCGCGCCGATGCCGAGCATGCCGCCGACCACGAAAAATGCGCGGCCGTCCTCTCCGCGAACAGCAAGCGCCGCGGTTCCAACACCGGCACCTGCAGCTGGAGCACCTTGCCGTACTAGATCCTGTGCACGAGCATGGTGTGTGCGGTGATGAGGTGGTTGGGGAGCGCCAGCGATGGGCCTTCGTAGCCGCAGCCGGGCACGAGGCACTTGCACAGCGCGAGCGGACACGCGCTCTGGTGATCGTGGAGCTTGTGGTAAGTGACGTAGAGCCCACAGCCTTCGTGCGGGCACTCCACCCTCGCCGAGGAGAGGACGGCATCCATCGCCGTGTTGCGCACGTCGAAGCCGCCACCGCGCTCGCACTTCTGGCCCTGCCGCTGGTTCCCAGGCCGCTCGCCGCGGCAGTCCGCGCAGGCCAGGTGCCCTCCCTTGCACTGCACAAATCAATCGAACACCACATCAATCAAGAAAACTGTGCCTTGCTCGATCAACCGAACGGACGAGATGTATTCGAACCTCGTACACTGGAGGCTTCAAGGGGCGGAGGCAGAAGGGGCAGTGGAGCATGGTGAGGTCCATAAAGACATCCATCATCGGGTCCTGCTCCGTCGGCATGATCTCACTCTCTTCATGCACCACCATCTCTCACTTTAGGGCCGGGGCATTATTAGAAAGTTTTACCATCCCATGTTCATACTTCAAGGTGCATTCAATCAAGACATGAAAGGATCAAAAGGAAACTCACGGCATGCATGCATTGGAATTTATTCATTGGTAAACACAACTTCTTGAGAAAATCGAGTGTACTGCTTTGATGTGTCGCGCCAACTCATACAACAAGGAGAAGCTTTTGCTTACAACACGCTCTCCCCCCCCCCCCCACGCGGTGGACATGCAGCAGTTCATTCAGTGACAGATTGCCAGAAGCATATAGTACTAGTATTATTGTAGTAGTACGACTTCCCGAAGAGGCGAAGAGCCAAGCGCAACCCGAAAGTGGCAGTTGTGAACGCTCGCGTGGCAGTCTCTCATGTGTAGGGGAGGGGCGTGGTGTGGCAGTTTTGTAAAATGCCATGGCATTTGTTTTTTTATTGCTGTTTGCGTCCAATAGGTGCCACCGTCGGATGCAGATCTTACGGTTATTATGGCGATCGCTAGTTATAGGCTCGTGGCAAACTGTTGACTAGTCTTTTTTTTCTGCGAAAACTAGTCTCTTTTTGACACGCATTTACATTGATACATCTTGAATGCCAACAAGGGACAGGGTAGCGGTTCCTGAAATGTTAAATGGTCAATGATGCATCCTCATTCAAATTTGTGCTTCCCGAGATCTAAGTTTGACCATAAACTTAGATCTCGGGAGGCGTGGGCGCACTACATTGTGGAATGGAGGGAAGCATGCAGAGGGAATTAATTGGAGAAGCAGAATGGAGCTAGCACGATATGAATGCAACGCAGTTTACACTGTCATAGTATATGGCACCCCTCCACTCCAATCCATCTACCGAATCGTACGCACCTACTATGCACCTAGTCTGCGCAACACTGCTCACTCCAATCCAAGACCAAGTGACTAGAAGCCACAACCACCCTTGGAGGCGATGGACGCAAGCGGCAGGCGGCTGTGCCAGATGATCCACGACACCGGCCTGCGGCCCGGCACCGAGCAGCATCTCCAGACGATGCTGGCAACCGCCGGTGTCATAGCCCTCGGCAACGACGGCTTCGCCTCTCACATGGGCGAGATGATGGTCCGCTCCATCCGCAAGTTCACCGCCGTCAAGAAGCGCGCTGACGACCTTGCCGTACTCCTCCAGCCCGCGCGCCAAGGCTCCTCATTGCCTGCCACCCTCATCGGCCTCCATGGTGACAACCTCTTTGACGCACTGGTGGCCCTGCAGCTGCCCGATGTCGCGACGAAGAATTTCCACGTCGAGGCCGCGCTTGCCGCGCAGTGATACGTCTCGAACGTATCTATAATTTATGAAGTATCCATGCCATGTTTCTTATAGTTTTGTATGATTTTGGTGCACTTTTATGTGGCTTTTATATGATTTTCATGGACTAACATATTGACCTAGTGCCCAGTGCCAGTTGCTGTTTTCTACTTGTTTTTGGTTTTCCAGAAAATCTATATCAAATGAAGTCCAAATGCAGCGAAACTTTTTGACGATTTTTTCTGGAACATAAGAGACACTAGAAGCTTCGGGAGGAGGCCAGAAGACCCACAGTGGCCCCACGAGCCATCAGGGCGCGCCACCCCCCAGGCGTGCCCTGGTGCCTCGTGGGCCCCCTGTGGCACCTCTTCGCATGATTCCAACGCCAAAAAATCATATATATTCAGAAACCCCCGAAAGTTAACCTAGATGAGTTTTTACGCCGCCGCAAGCCTCTATACCTCCATGATCTAATCTACAACCCTTTTCCGGCAACCTGCCGGAAGGGGGAATCATCACCGGAGGCCATCTTCATCATCCCGGCGGTCTCCATGACGAGGAGGGAGTAGTTCACCCTCGGGGCTGAGGGTTTGTACCAGTAGCTATGTGTTTTATCTCTCTCTCATGTTCTTGATTTGGCACGATCTTGATGTACCGCGAGCTTTGTTAATATAGTTGGATCATATGGTGTTTTTCCCCTCTCTATCTCGTTGTGATGAATTGAGTTTTTACCTT
The DNA here is from genome assembly GCA_039707655.1 of Elymus sibiricus. Classification (NCBI taxonomy): domain Eukaryota; kingdom Viridiplantae; phylum Streptophyta; class Magnoliopsida; order Poales; family Poaceae; genus Elymus; species Elymus sibiricus. The sequence goes on along the minus strand of CM077666.1, from coordinate 125,520,987 downwards.
TGAGGTTTCACTATTATCGGATTGAATACTTTTATGGATTTGAGAACACTTCATGTATGTCTTGCATATGAATACCCGTGGTAACAATGGGGTATTATATTGATTCACTTGATGTATGTTTTGGCACTCAACTCGCGGATTCCCGAGGTGACAATGGGGTAATCTATGCATAGGGGTTGATGCACGTTTTCGTCCAACTTTCTCCGATAGAAATCTTGGGGCACTCTTTGAAGTTCTTTGTGAGGATTGAATATTATGATTATGAAGTTGCTTGATGCATATCGTATAATCAGCTCACGGATACTTGTGGTGACATTGGAGTATCTAGGTGACATTAGAGTTGGTTGATGTGTATCATATGGTGTTATTTTAGTACGAAATTTAGGGCTGTTTGTGACACTTATAGGAATGGCTCATTAGATCGATCGGAAAGGATAACTTTGAGGTGGTTTCATACCCTGCAACAATTTCTATCTTATGTTCTCCGCGAATAGGAACTTTGTAGTGATTCTTTGTCGCACGTTGAGGGTTTGTTATATGATCCAATTATGTTAGCATTGTTGAGAGATTGCACTAGTGAAAGTATGAACCCTAGGCCTTGTTTTTAAGCATTGCAATACCGTTTGTGCTCACTTTTGTTACTTGCTACCTTGCTGTTTTTATATTTTTAGATTACAAAAACCTATATCTACTATCCATACTACACTTTTATCACCATCTCTTCGCCGAACTAGTGCACCTATACAATTTACCATTGTATTGGGTGTGTTGGGGACACAAGAGATTTCTTGTATTTGGTTGCAGGGTTGTTTGAGAGATACCATCTTCAACCTACGCCTCCCACGGATTGATAAACTTTAGGTCATCCACTTGAGGGAAAATTGCTACTGTCCTACAAAACTCTGCGCTTGGAGGCCCAACACGAGTCTACAAGAATAAGTTGTGTAGTAGACATCAAGCTCTTTTTTGGCGCCGTTGCCAGGTAGGTGAGTGCTTGAAGGTATATCTTTAGATCTTGCAATCGAATCTTTTAGTTTCTTGTTTTATCACTAGTTTGGTTTATAAAGGAAAACTACAAAAAAATGGAATTGAGGTTGCCTCATATTATTCGTCTTTATCATGTCTTTCTTGAAAATGATGGAGCGGAAAATTGTTCTCAATTGATAGAAGAAGAATTCAATAAAATGTTTGGCATAAAATCTTTGAATGATGAGCATGATTGCAATGTTGCTAGTATGAATTCTTTGAATATCCATGATGCTAGTGATATGAAAAGCCATAACCTTGGGGATGCTATATTTTATGAAGATGATATTTTTACTCCCCCAAGTTTTGATGAGAAAATTTATTACGATGATTGCATGCCTCCTATTTATGATGATTATATTGATGAAAGTGGATTTGGAGAGGCCATGACTTTATTTAATGATGATTCCAGTATTTTGGAAGAAGTTTCAATTGATTATGACAACAAAGTTGCCATCTATGATGATTATTGTGATGACATGTATGCTATAAAGAATAATAATAACCATGAAACTTGTCACCATGATTTTAATGCTCAAATTGATTATGCCAATCAAGTATCTCATGATAGTTACTTTGTTGAGTTTGCTCCCACTATTATGAATGAGAAGAAAATTGTGTATGTGGAGAGTAACAAAAATTCTATGCTTGTGGATCATGAAAGGAATGCTTTATGTGATGGATATATTGTTGAATTCATTCATGATGCTACTGAAAATTATTATGAGAGAGTAACATTTGCTTGTAGGTGTTGCAATAATATCAAGTTTCCTCTCTATGTGTTGAAAGTTTTGAAGTCATGCTTGTTTTGCCTTCCCATGCCAGTTGATTCTTGCTCCCACAAATTGTTTGCTCACAAAATCCCTATGCATAGGAAGTGGGTTAGACTTAAATGTGCTTGTCATATGCTTCATGATGCTCTCTTTGTGTTTCAATTCTTTACTTTTATGTGAGCATCATCGAAATCATCATGCCTAGCTAAAAAGGCATTAAAGAAAAGCGCTTGTTGGGAGACAACCAAATATTTATACCTATTGTTTTTGTGTGTTCACACGATTAAGCTACTGTAGTAATCACGTTTCATATATTTTCTTTCAATAATGTGCCAAGTAAAGACTTTGGGATAGTGTGGATGCTTGTTGATTTGATTCTGTGCTAAAACAGAAACTTTTGCGTCCAGTGCTGGAATTTCTATTCTGTACTGGAGAGTGAAAAATTTCTGAAATTATTACACAGTATTGGGTTACAAATGCTTTACGTTTTAAGAATTTTTAAGAATTTTTGGAGGTACAGAAGTATGGTTTTTAAATCGCTCACTACATGTTGTTCTGTTTTTGACAGATTCAGTTTTCGGTGCATAGTTTGCTTGTTTTAGTGTTTCCATAGCTTATATTGAGTAATATAAATTGTGGAAATGATGGTATACAGTAGGCATTAAGTGAGAACAATTATGAATCTTGTCTTGACAGTACCTAAGTGGATGATTTATTTTTATCATACTAACCTATCTCACCAAGTTCCGTTAAGTTTTGTGTGATTGAAGTATTCAAGTTTTGGGTGAGATATCGATATGAGGAGAATAAGGAGTGGAAAGACCCTAAGCTTGGGGATTCCCAAGGCACCCCTAGGTAAAATTGAAGGAATACCCAAGCAACTAAGCTTGGGGATGCCCCGGAAGGCATCCCCTCTTTCGTCTTCAACATTATCGGTAATCTTACTTGGAGCTATATTTTTATTCATCACATAATATGAGTTTTGCTTGGAGCGTCATTTTATTTTGTTGAGATTTGCTTTATGTTATTTATAATAATGTTTTGTATCTTTTAGTTCAATAAAAATGCCAATTATAGCCTTTACCATGCCTAGTTTGCAAGTTCATGTGTTGCTGTTTGAAAACAGAAAGTTTTCTGTTATGTCCAGAATATTCCTGAATATTCAGAACATGATAAAAATCTGAAATGTTTACACAGTAAGAATGCATGAGTTCTCTGTCACGTGGTAATTTTTCAGAATTTTTGGAGTTAGGGAAGTATGGATACTTATTCCCCTTTTACAGTCTGTTCTGTTTTGGCAGATTACTGTTATAGTTGCATTGTTTGCATATGTTTGCGTGTTTAATGTTTCTATTTGAGGATAGGAGTATTAAATATGCAGAGGCTTTTAGTATGCAATGTTTAATTATAATTTTAGTGATTTGTTACAGTAGAGAATGTTAAGGTTTTGAGTTGATTTATACTAACTTATCTCACGAGTTCTTGTTGAGTTTTGTGTGGATGAAGTTTTTTTTAAAGATTTTAGAGAAACCGTGATATGAGAGGAATTAAGGAGACACAAGAGCTCAAGCTTGGGTATGCCCAAGGTATCCCAATATAATATTTCAAGAAGTCTCAAGCATCTAAGCTTGGGGATGCCCCGGTAGGCATCCCACTTTTCTTCATCAACATTATCGGTTAGTCTTGGTTGAGCCTAAGTTTTTGCTTCTTCACATGAGTTGTGCTATTCCTGGAATGTCATTTTATTTTGTTTTCTTTGTTGTTTGAATAAAATACTTAAGATCTGAAATTTTTAAATGAGAGAGAGTCCCCACATAGCTACCTATTTACTTAACTACTCATTTGGTCTTCATTTATATCTTTTTGGAGTAGTTTGTCATTTACTCTTGTTCTTCACTTATATCCTATGAGTAAATTGTTCAAATGAATTGAATATCATAAAGTTAAAATTTATATGATTCATATGCTTGTCCCATGGGGAGTAGTGACTTCACATACAAGAAGTATAAGTGGTAAAATTTATTGAAAGTTAACAAACATAGCATTGGTCACTTGAACAATTCATGAAAGAATTTTGAAGGAAGAGAAATTTCATATATAAATATACTATCTTGGACATCTTCTATGATTGTGAGCCCCCATTAATTATTTTCAAGTTTGATCAAGTAATTGACGTTGGACAAGGAAGACAACGTAATGAGTTATGTTTGTTTATATTCACATAGAAGTTATATTGTCATGGATCCTCTAACATGTGGTGCTTGCTTAGGATCTTTTGCTAGCCAAAAATTCGTACTAAGTAGAGATACTACTTGTGCATTCAAAAACCCTTAAACCCAATTTCTTGCCATGAGAGTCCACTATATCTACCTATGGATTGAATAAGATCCTTCAAGTAAGTTGTCATCGGTGCAAAAAGCAATAAAAATTGCTCCTAAAATATGTATGATCTTTTATTGCAAGGGAAAATAAGCGTTGTACGAACTTGTGATGGTAAAGAAATAAAAGCGACGGACTGCATAATAAAGGTTGCTATCACAAGGGGCAATATAACGTGACGTTCCTTTGCATTAAGGGCTTGTGCATCCAACAACAAATAGCGCATGACAACTTCTGCTTCCCTCTGCGAAGGGCCTATCTTTTACTTTTCTGTATTTACTTTTATGCAAGAGTCATTAATGCTCATCCCCATTCCGCTCTATTTATTCTTTAGTTGGCAAGCACTATGTGGTAGGGAAAGATCCAGGCACATATATCCAGTTGAATATAGATGATCATGAGTTATTATTGTTGACATTATCCCTGAGATAAATAAGTTGGGAGGCGAAACATTAAGCCCCTATCTTCCTATGTGTTTGACTAAAACAGTTTGTTCTAAAAATTTGCTTTGAGTGTTAGCAATCATGGAAGACTAAATGATGGTTGAGTATGTGGAATTTGCTAGATCAAAGCTCTTACATAGACCCTTCCTGGAAATAAGATGAATTGCAATTGTTTGATGACTGAGAACATAGTTTGTTAGTTTTCAAGAAAGTTTATGGCCTATACTTTAAACATGTGAAGAGCTTGCTAGTTGATCATGAGAAGTTTTATGAGATGAGCTACTGATTATGATATATATTGATGCTAGAAAAAGTGATTGAAATTATCATTGATCAAACTTATGCACTATGCTAGCATTCACACTTCATAAATTATTTCTTTTATCATTTACCTACTCGAGGACGAGCAGGAATTAAGTTTGGGGATGCTGATACGTCTCCAACGTATCTATAATTTATGAAGTATTCATGCCATGTTTATTATAGTTTTGTATGATTTTGGTGCTCTTTTATATGGCTTTTATATGATTTTCATGGACTAACATATTGACCTAGTGCCCAGTGCCAGTTGCTGTTTTCTGCTTGTTTTTATTTTTCCAGAAAATCTATAACAAATGAAGTCCAAATGCAGCGAAACTTTTTGACGATTTTTTCTGGAACATAAGAGACACTAGAAGCTTCGGGAGGAGGCCCGAAGACCCACAGTGGCCCCACGAGCCACCAGGGCGCCCCACCCCCCCCCCCAGGCGCGCCCTGGTGCCTCGTGGGCCCCCTGTGACACCTCTTCGCGTGATTCCAACGCCAAAAAAATCATATTATTCAGAAACCCCCGAAAGTTAACCTAGATGAGTCTTTACGCCGCCGCAAGCCTTTGTACCTCCACGATCTAATCTACAACCCTTTTCTGGCACCCTGCCGGAGGGGGGAATCATCACCGGAGGCCATCTTCATCATCCCGGCGGTCTCGATGACGAGGAGAGAGTAGTTCACCCTCGGGGCTGAGGGTTTGTACCAGTAGCTTTATGTTTTATCTCTCTCTCGTGTTCTTGATTTGGCACGATCCTGATGTACCGCGAGCTTTGTTAATATAGTTGGATCATATGGTGTTTTTCCCCTCTCTATCTCGTTGTGATGAATTGAGTTTTTACAACCTTTGAGGTTTCACTATTATCGGATTGAATACTTTTATGGATTTGAGAACACTTGATGTATGTCTTGCATATGAATACCCGTGGTGACAATGGGGTATTATATTGATTCACTTGATGTATGTTTTGGCACTCAACTCGCGGATTCCCGAGGTGACATTGGGGTAATCTATGCATAGGGGTTGATGCACGTTTTCGTCCTACTTTCTCTGGTAGAAATCTTGGGGCACTCTTTGAAGTTCTTTGTGTGGATTGAATATTATGATTATGAAGTTGTTTGATGCATATCGTATAATCAGCTCACGAATACTTGTGGTGACATTGGAGTATCTAGGTGACCTTAGAGTTGGTTGATGTGTATCATATGGTGTTATTTAGTACGAACTCTAGGGCTGTTTGTGACACTTATAGGAATGGCTCATTAGATCGATCGGAAAGGATAACTTTGAGGTGGTTTCATACCCTACAACAATTTCTATCTTATGTTCTCCGTGAATAGGAACTTTGGAGTGATTCTTTGTCGCACATTGAGGGATTGTTATATGATCCAATTATGTTAGCATTGTTGGGAGATTGCACTAGTGAAAGTATGAACCCTAGGCCTTGTTTTTAAGCATTGCAATACCGTTTGTGCTCACTTTTGTTACTTGCTACCTTGCTGTTTTTATATTTTCAGATTACAAAAACCTATATCTACTATCCATACTACACTTTTATCACCATCTCTTCGCCGAACTAGTGCACCTATACAATTTACAATTGTATTGGGTGTGTTGGGGACACAAGAGATTTCTTGTATTTGGTTGCAGGGTTGTTTGAGAGATACCATCTTCAACCTACGCCTCCCACGGATTGATAAACCTTAGGTCATCCACTTGAGGGAAAATTGCTACTGTCCTACAAAACTCTGCGCTTGGAGGCCCAACACGAGTCTACAAGAATAAGTTGTGTAGTAGACATCATGCAGCGCCTCGCCGAGCAAGAAACTGTCGACCTACACATCCATATCTATGAGGAAATCATCTACATATGCCACTACAGGGCCAGGGATGACGCTAAGACGTTGGCCTTCTTCGACCGGCTGGAAGCCTTGGACGCATTGTTCAGAAGCACGTTGACCTCACCACGAAAGCCGCTGCTCCTCAGCCGCCGTTCAGTGGGCCGGCGCCCTGAGTCAAGGAGGAGGAGGTCGTCGACGGATGCATCTTTCTTCTTGCCTCCTATAACCAGCACTGCATCGCGTACTGTATCGCATTATCATTCCAATCGTAAATGACATGTGTGATCCCTTGCTCTCATTTGGCATTAATTATATGTATCACTGTCTTTGCCCTGGTTTATTGGTCACCTTCGTGTTTTGTGCCAAATTTTGACTTCAGATTTAACTAACAATAAGTTAATGCATGTCACAAAAAACAATATCATTGGAAACTACTCCCTCCTTTCCGGTTTATAGGGCTCAATTTCAAAATCTCTTCAACCAAGGTAGATGGTGAGTGGTGGAATAAATTTCATGGTTTGCATAAGTACTTAATTAGTATGCTCGTTTTCCTCAAAAAGTTATGTTTACCGATGCATTAATTACAACGCATGCATGCATGACCACTAAATGTCCATGAACTTCTACATGCATTGGTGAGTTTTCTCTTGATACTTGCATTGGGTGATTTAATGTACCTCGAAACCCTAAACTGGAAAGGAGGGAGTATGTTCAAATACGAACCCAATGATATATTTTTTGGTGACATGCATTAATATTGTGCTAGTTAATTCTATGGTCAAAATTTGGCACAAAGGGAACAAACCAGGACGGAGGTAGTACTTACCTATTGCATCAACTTCGTAATTTACGTACGATGCATGACCCAACCTACCAAACTATAGTACATATATTGGCGCGACAACCAAACTTATAAATTCAAAACTAAGTGTTATACGTCACAAGTTCAAAACGAGAAAGTGGAACAAGTACAGCACGCCTGTCCCGTTCGCGTCGCACCCCACACTGTCATTCCGACTCGCCACTCAACGCGCATTGGCTTGGCATATTATCACTAACATGTGGGCCCGATGCGAGAAAACCGACGATGCGCCAAACTGGCAAACTCTCTCGCTTATTGCGCGGGAAAATCCCCGCCCTAGCATTTTTAATCGTTGTTTCTAGTATCTGTCTACCGTGCCAACGAGCAGAAGCAGAACCAAATGTTACATTTTCTACAAGTTCAAAAGGAAAAGCCTGCCGCGTCGTGTGGCGCCCCCACACAGTCGGGAGTACTAGGGTCGGTCCGGCATGCCGCTCAAGCTAGGGAACGCGTGTTGTCTAGCATTTTCACTGTCATGTGGGACCGCAGTTGAGCAAACCGACTATCGGCAAATCCCCACCCCGCCCGCTGCGCGTCAGCTGAGTTAGAATTAGAAGAGAGAAACGAGGAGGGAGAAGAGCTTGCTGTAGCACAGACGCCGTTGTCCGATGGGACTCGTGTTGATAGAGTAGGAGTACCCCGTACTCGTTTGTACTCGTACGTACTACGACCACTCATTGGGTTCGTGCGACCTATCCTGACATCACTTTGCAGCTACGCTTCATACTACATATTTTTTCACGCATTTTTCCTACTTGCTGCGATGTACTACTCGGCTCCGCGGTCGTCAGAAATATTTCTACGTGCTTCCTTTCGCCGACATGTGGGACATAGAGCATCTGGGTCCACCTGCAAGCACTCGGGGCATCTCCAACGCTGAGCGCCAGCCGGTAGGGACGAGTCCTCGGATAGTAATGCGGTAGTGGGCCATCCAACCATGCCGGCCTACGAGTACATTTCAAACCGGATGAATTACATGCAAACCCCCCGCAAAAGAATAAATAAATGAATTACTACATGCAAACCGGATGATTTTCATAGAAACCGGAGCACATTCATTACATTTTGGACATATTTCATTGAAAAAAACGACCGGCCATAAACCGGTCTAAGGGCCTCTTTGATTCCCGGGATACTGAAAATACAAACTACAGGTTTTAGCCCTCCGTTTGCTGGTCGCCAAAGACGAGAGCTTCGCCTTTGGAAGCGCCAGTAGCGTAGGGCGACCGGGCCAGCCGAGCCCCTCTGAATTAGTTGACGGCTTTGATGACTCGACGGTGAATATTAAAGAAAGGAGAGCGAGGGGAAGAGGGGGCAGCCCTCGGCCTGATCATCCAATTCGCTCCGACAATCCAGGAATGGGGAAAGTATGGGTCTGGAGTGCTAAATCCAATAGGATTAGCAAAGAGTGTTCAACACCACAGGAAAAACAAAGGAATTGTAAAAAAAAGGTTGGAGAGGAGTAGGAGTACTACTAGCTAAGCTGCGACGACGCTCTTGCTCCGCTGATGGCGATAAACCCAGAGGGGGAGGAGGAAGCGGTGGCGTGTTTTTACATGCTAAGGCTGGACTGTAGTACATTGTTTTTTATCGCCATATCGCATGTTGGTTCACTGGGCTGCCGTGTTTCACACTCCTCCGACGTATACTAGTACTCCAGTGCAAAACTAGAGTATACCGCACGGTTCTTTGCTCCTTATTACGTTGTCGGCAACAATTATTCTTCCTTTCGCCGACATGTGGGACAACCAGCATCCGGGTCGACGTGTCATGCACCAGATTAGAGTGGGGAACGGAAGGGGAGCCTCACCCGGCCGTAGCGCCGTAGTAATAATGACTATAAATGAGCAGTCATATCACAAGGCCCCACCTTTCCTGCAGTTATGAGCCATCAAATCACACAGTCCCACTCTTCCAGCAGTAAGCTGAATCCGCTAGAGTACTCGCTCATCCTCCTCGCCTCTCGGTCAAACCGACTAGGCAAAACTGCCACGCGTACCGCGCGGGAAAAGCCCCGCCCATGACTTTTAAATATAATTTTGTATCGATGGATTGCGGCATGGAGCAAAACCAAAAGAAAAAGATGGTACATGTACATAGCATGCCCGTCGCGTTCGCGTCGCACACCCACGGTCGGTCCGGCACGCCGCTCACCGAATGGAACACGCGTCGCGTTACTACTATAGTACTAAAAGAGAGACGAGCGATGGTAACATACGGCTGAGTTACTTTTTTTAGGCAGGCTGAGTTACTACTAAGTACTATAGTACAGTAGAAAAGAGAGACGAGTGATAGTAACTTACGGGCTGTAGATATGTTGAGAAATAAAAAAAAAAAGGTCGAGACACCGGCTATATAGTATTGTACAGTACCAATAAAATTCGAATCTATTTCGGTATGAATACAAATCTACTCCCCCGACCCTAGGCAGCTAGGGCAACCTCCCCGCTCCACGCTTCACCAGTGATCCCGTGGATTCGCCCCTCCCCTCTTCCCACCGCTGGGCCACTGGTGGCGGGGAGGGGAATCCAGGTGCCTCCGCTCCAGTTAGTAGTTTACATTAGGGTTTTTTAGTCCATGCACGCGCAGCCCTCACTCGGATGGGGGCACTTCTCCTTTGAGTTTGTCTTTCAGGCTCCGATCCTCCTCGAGTTCGTCCGTCTAGAGATAGTGGATGGAACATGAGCGTATTGTCATGTGGTGAGATTAGGTGTCAAGTGCTTCGGATAATTACAAGGGTTCAACGATGAGAAGGGTGTGTTTTCTAGGGTGTATGAAGGTTGCACGAGAGCAAAAGTTCCGTTCTCGACCCACTTTTGGGTGTTTGGTAGGGTGTATGAAGGGTGCATGAGAGCAAAAGTTCCCTTCTCGACCCACTTTTGGGTGTTTGGTAGAGTGTATGAAGGGTGCATGAGTCCATGCTAGCTTAACACAAATACACCAGGAGCATGCATGAAGAGGGATGTTGAGATGAGCATGCACAAAGAGGGAACAACTATGCTGAGATGAGAATGCAACCAAACACACAATACGGCTCTACGGCTCTAGTCCTTATGGGCATCTGCACGAAGACTTCCCGTTTATCATCAAAAAGGTCAAGCCGACTCCGGTAGGACAGCGACGATATCGATCGACACATCTTGTATGAGTTTGTCTTTCGAGCTCTGATCCTCGTCGGGCATAGTCGATGGAGCTCCAACGTAGATTCATGTCGTCTCCTTGGGGCGGTAAGGCTAGGGTTTCTTGTGTGGCGAAATTTTGTGTTATATGAATTAGGTGCTTCACATTAATTATGACTACTATGTCTTTGGGTCGCCGCTCCTTAGGGGCAAGTGCACAAACACTTCCCAGCTCTCATCGACGAGGTCAAGCTGGCTTAGGTTGGATGGCGGCAACAACGGTGCGTCGGCGGCTCGTTGTGACGGTAGTAGGTTGTTCGGTGGTCTCGGAATCTCGATGTAATTTTTATTATGTTTGAGATGCTTTGTAGTACTCATGGTGAACTTTTTATAACATATCTGGTCATTTTCACAAAGGGTTGCATATGTTGTAGTATGTTCAAAAGCAGAACAAAGATCGATGGCCCTTTACATTTTCTCTGCAAACGCTAAGATCATGAGTTCAAACATTTGATTCCACTTTATGTTGAAAACAAATACAGTTCAAGTTCTAGCTAGCGATTCGGAATGTAAACCATGCATGTGTTTATACGTATATCAAACAAAATGTATGGTTTCCCCCATTTAGATGGGAACTGCAAAAGCCACGCATTACGGCAACTTCAAAGTACTGACTCCATTGATGCAGTGTGGTCAAATGGTACCATCGATATCTCAAAGCCAAAAGAGTTCCAGCTTGTTTGTTCTCTCTCTATATATATTCACCCGTGTGGTTGTTCAATGAATGGAGGGCCGGGTTCCAGAAGTGAACAATACTACTAGTACTCCTGGACGCAGTGGAGTTTTGTTCACTATAGCACGTTAAATAGAGAGTTTCTTTTCTTTAATGTCACGTACAGAAATTGAAATGATTGTTGTGGAGAAAAAAGAAAATCACTCCACTATATATATGGGCAGGAGCCTCAGCGCTTGCTTTACCAGGGTTGCTCTCTCCACTCTCTCACCCTCTCCAGATCTAAACAAGACAGCGGTGGCCACACTCTCTCTCTCTGCTCACCGATGGTCACAGATCCGTCCGGATCCCCTCTGCTGGGGTAGGGGAGTAGGTGCATCGTTCACACGGTCGTCGGCGGATAGGGAGGAGACCCACAGCTGCCGGCACGTCCCGATCGGTTGCCCGTGCCGTTCTCTCCGACACAGCGCCGGCTCGGGAGGGCCTCCGATCCCTTCTTCCTCCATGCCATATTGTGGCCAGATCCGGGCTCCGGCCGCCCTCCTAGCCACATCTCGACGACCCTCAGGTATAACTTCCTTCGAAAACGGCCTTGCTCTACTGCCCCAACTCCCCACGTGGCTGCATGTGGATCTTTTTCTACTTCCATCAGCTGTTCCAAAGCCACCTTAATTTTTACTATTATTAGAGGTAAAGCTACTTCATGCAGTCGAATCTAGGACTTGGTTCAAACAGGGAATAAAGGGGGGAAAGGTGTAGCATGAATCTAGGACTTGATTCAAAGAGGAAATAGAAGGGGGGATAGTTGTAGAGACTAGCTACCCAACCGGTCTCTTGGTTCAAAAGGGAAATAAAGGGAAAACGCAGTACAAACTGGATAAGGAACAGATCTATTATTGATGGAAGAAGGAAAGAAAGTGGCAGCTGGGGGACAAGTCAACAGTATGTCCAGGATTAGATTTGTTGTCCTCACGTAGTAAAAGGTGCCTAAAGAGAACTAAATTTGGGACCATCCCAAATCTTGGTTGGATGTTTGTTGCTCGGGGCAACAAACTCGGCCTCACCACATTATGCCTCCTTGTAGGTACATGGTGCTAATGCGTCCACTGTCTGCATGCCCTTGTACCAACTTTTTGCTGCTGTTAATGTAATGGCGCTTGTAAAATGAAGCAATCACACTATTAAAGTAAGGACATGTCTAACCAATGTTGTTGTTAATCTAATGCCTCCAGTAATATGATGCAGTTAAACTGTTTTACAAATGCTACCCTCCTGCTAGATTTCCCATTATGATAAGTAAGTTGCTTCTTTACGCTGGTGAATGTCCTGGTGTTGACACCAGATTTTGGCATGGTCAAAAACATAATTAAAAAGGCCTCAAATGGAAAAGTGCTCAAAGTGAGAAAGTTCCGTATCGTCGAAAGGAGAAACTTTGATATTTGGGCCATAGCCATCCGAGCTCAGCTCTAAGGCCGAAGTTGTGTTCGAAGTACTGAAATTTTATATCCAGAACACTATTCGGCTGATTACGCCCCCAAGACGGCCTCATATGAGAAAAGTGTCTACACGGATTGTCTTCGTCTCGTCGAATCGGTCGATTTTGATATAAAAATCGTCTCAATCCGAGATCGTATGCAAAAGTTACGGCCGTTACAAGATTGCTGATACAGCAGAGAACGGTACTACCGCTCCAATAAGCGGTACTACCGCTTGAGCGGTACTACCGCTCCTACTACCGCGTCTACTACCGCTTACGAAAAAGTTTCTGGCATCCCGAGACCCTAAGCGGTACTAGAGCGATACTAGAGTGGTACTAGAGCGGTACTACCGCCCAGAACGGTACTACCGTGCCCAGAACGGTACTACCGCTTGCCTATAGCCGCACAGATTCGGGCAGATCGAAAAATTCCGAGTTTGGCTGCGTTTTTTGACCCTTTGGAAGGAAATCTGGGTCCGTGTCTTGTACGGGAAGTCCAACCCCCTCTTAAATAGAAGAGGTGATGGCCGATTGAAACAACACACAATCGAACAATCACATCTACATCTTTTACCCTAATTTTATCTCTCCCTTGTATCTTTCTTCTCGTTCTTCGTTCGTTCTTCTTGTTGCAGGACGGCGAACCTCGAGGCCCTAGGGGCGATCAGGTCGACCTAGGGCAGCCCATCGTCCATCCGCGACTCCTGACGGGTTCCATCCCGGAGAAGCGGTGCGTCGGGTCTACAAAAGCGCCCGCCGGATTGTCTTGCGTATCGCGCTTCCGGCAGGCCTCCCACGGTGCGAGCTGCGGAGCATCTCCCTCGGCGCCGCGGGTACGCGTGACGCGTTCGTGTGTCAACACACTTTTTGGCGACTCCGCTGGGGACCGAAGCTTTGAACGGTCTCCGGCCCGTTCTTGCTACGAAGAGATCATCATCTAGGGTTTGCAATCTACAAAGGTAATATGAATACCCAATTCACTTATGTAGATGCAAATAATGCATATGTTGTTGCTAGATCGTTTAATGAGTATAATGTATCGGCTAGCCCTAATGTTTTCAATCATGCATCTAATTATGTGCAACAGCCGATTCAGAACAATCTCCATGCTTCAACTTCATATAATCTTAGCAACATGCAACATATGTATCCCAACTCCCATGCATCGGCAACCCCACAAATCCATATGCCGATGAACAACATGACGAGTTCGGTTAATCAAGTTGAAACACCCCATGTAGGAACTTCCAATAGCATGCAACAAGGTGTTTCACCTTTTTATTCATCGGCAACAAACATGCAATATGTCAATCTAAACATGCCGGTGGATAGGGGAATTGGCCATGCCACTACTAGTTATTCGGCCAATTATCCTCAAACATCATATGCTACACCTCATGCTACTAACTTTTTGGCACCATACGCAGCTGTTGATGTCCATAATTCGGCTCCGCACCTTCACGATCAAGGCCGAATAAGTGAAACTTCTGCAGGAGCACAAATGCCTTCACCTACTACCGTGGCATATCATATTTCCCCTACACAATTACATAATTTCGGCAACATCTCATTGCCGGAAGAGTCTAGTAGCATTGCGAGTGAATAGAATTACTGAATGAAGATTGGGCTGAAATTGGGCAGAAAAAGCTTAAAGAAGGTCTAGCTGCAATGTTTGCTGAGTTTAGACAAGAACAAGCAGCCTTACGAATAAAAGAGAAAGCATTGCGAGTGAATAGAATTATCAGAAAGAATAATGATTCGGATAACAAAGTTATTTCGGTTATTGAAAAGGCCGAATCAAACAATACATGTGCCGAATCAATTCAAGAGAAAGAGGACGACAAGGTCTTGGAGAGTTGTCCAAAGGTGGAGCAAGCTATTGTTCATATCACACCACCATCACACTCTCCCAACGTATTCGAAGAGGTATGTCTAGCAAGTGATTTACCTATTTTCCGATTTGGTCGCAACTATGTTATTGATACATCTATTAGAAAAAATTTCATTTGCAATCTTGAAAGACCAATGAAGAAGGGTAATTTACTTGTTAGCAATAAAATTGTTATAGAACATATCGGTCAACCTATTGTGCCATTTATAAAGACCGATAGTAACTTATTATTACAGCCAAAGTTTTCCCCATCGCTTTATCAAAATTTCATATCTAATTGGGTAGCTTTGCTTGTTTCATACTTGGCTTGCACTTGGTCTCAATTGAGACATGTGTATTTTCATTTCAGAAATTTAAAGCCAAGGTTAAATTCTATTGAGAAAACCGATGGTAGTATAATTTCTTATTCAAAGTCATCAGAGATGGAGTGCAAAAAACAATGCACAGCCGAATGGGGAGATTCCAAATCTGAAACATTCGTTTGCTTACCTCCAAAGCCGTTCTCACAGCAAGATCGGCTAGAAAATAAAAAGTTTACCTTCAATTCAAACATGTGTGATCGAATATTTGATTTGTTGCTAAAAAATAATTACATTAGAATTCTTGATCACCATGTCAAGCCATCAATCCAAGGACGAATGTATTGTAGGTTGCATCATTCGTTCAAATATAATTTTGAGGATTGCAATATGTTTCGTCAAATAGTCAAATCGGCCATTGATAAAGGACGATTGAGATTTGTTGAAACACCAAGAGATGACCGGTCAATTCCGATTGGTCCTGATGGCAAACGGTTTTTGAATCCGCTGCTTCAAGCCGATCCATTTAAGCATGAGAAGGTAAAAACTGCGGATAATGGGATCAAGCTTTCAAGTAAGGAAGTTGTTCAAGAGCACAATGATAATATTCTTGAGGGCAAAGATTCCATCAAAGTTGCAATGAAGACGCCAAGTACTGGGGGCAACAAGGAAATCCAAAGATCGATGTGAGCACAACCAAAGAAAGCAAAGGCCGAGGCAAGCACAAAGGTAAAAAGCCGAAAGTCACTTTCGCGCAGCTATTGGAAAAATATCAAAAAATAAGTGAGGAGAAGAGTGCTTGTCAGCCAAGTAATACAAAGAAACCAAGATCACCCCCAAGGCACAAATATGAGGGTCGGTATTGGCAAAGTGAGAATTTCAATGCAACATATTCATATCCTTATTTTGGGCCGCCAATGCCGATGCCGTGGCTGCCTCCCTATGCTCATGTAAATCCGTATCCATCATGGGACAGGTATGATAAAAAGGCACATTCTCCATCTTATTATAAACCACCTCACCAATATTATGCAGCTCCAAGAAGACCAACGTTCAATGAGCAGTCATATGTTCAAGACCGTTTCAATAAAAAAGAATCGGTCTGGAGCTCAAGAAAAAATAAAGAGGTGGTCAAGCAAGTATATCAAGTCAAGAAAGATGGTCGTAAGTGTGCTCATTCAGATTCGGTTCCAAATGAAAAAGTGCCAATTAAGATGTTGATATTGGCTACTAAAGACAATGAGATGAAACACTCAATTGTTGAGAATCAAGATGCCGAATTTGGACAGAAGGAGTTGAAAGTGCACAAGGTAAAACAAGAATTGCCATTGCTTGAAACAAAATCACAGCCGAGGCGTCCACTCGGCTTATCGTATTGGCAAAAGAAGGAATTACAAAAGCTTAGTGCACAAGAACTTGAAAAGAGGAACATGGCATGGGTTCCCAAAGGAAGTACTCAAAATAATACGCAAGCTTCCATTGCAAAAAGTACGGCAAAGGTGAAGAAGGAGAAGAGTGAAAACTCCGAACAACCAAGCCGAAGGTTTGCGCATCAAAATCTTCGGTTCAAACAATATCCATATTCTTCAACTATGCCATTAATTCCTATGCCATGGAATTCATCCTCAGGTATGATAGGTTACCCTTCATGGGTTTATTTTAATCCATGGGTGCATTATAATTTCTCACATCATGAAAGGGGTTTACCGAATCATTACTCATTTGATTAGCTGAAATCTTTTTGCTAATCCATATGGCCGATATATACTTATCGTCCTAAGTTCATGCAAATGGCCGATGGAGTGTTGACATCGTCCTTAGAGCCAGCCTAATGCAAGTTATTTTTCGGCACACAAGCTTTGCCGAAAAACAGGGGGGCATGTGTTGACACCAGATTTTGGCATGGTCAAAAACATAATTAAAAATGCCTCAAATGGAAAAGTGCTCAAAGTGAGAAAGTTCCGTATCATCGAAAGGAGAAACTTTGATATTTGGGCCATAGCCATCCGAGCTCAGCTCGAAGGCCGAAGTTGTGTTCGAAGTACTGAAATTTTATATCCAGAACACTATTCGGCTGATTACGCCCCCAATACGGCCTCATATGAGAAAAGTGTCTACACGGATTGTCTTCGTCTCGTCGAATCGGTCGATTTTGATATAAAAATCGTCTCAATCCGAGATCGTATGCAAAAGTTACGGCCGTTACAAGATTGCTGATACAGCAGAGAACGGTACTACCGCTCCAATAAGCGGTACTACCGCTTGAGCGGTACTACCGCTCCTACTACCGCGTCTACTACCGCTTACGAAAAAGTTTCTGGCATCCCGAGACCCTAAGCGGTACTAGAGCGGTACTAGAGTGGTACTAGAGCGGTACTACCGCCCAGAACGGTACTACCGTGCCCAGAACGGTACTACCGCTTGCCTATAGCCGCACAGATTCAGGCAGATCGAAAAATTCCGAGTTTGGCTGCGTTTTTTGACCCTTTGGAAGGAAATCTGGGTCCGTGTCTTGTACGGGAAGTCCAACCCCCTCTTAAATAGAAGAGGTGATGGCCGATTGAAAGAACACACAATCGAACAATCACATCTACATCTTTTACCCTAATTTTATCTCTCCCTTGTATCTTTCTTCTCGTTCTTCGTTCGTTCTTCTTGTTGCAGGACGGCGAACCTCGAGGCCCTAGGGGCGATCAGGTCGACCTAGGGCAGCCCATCGTCCATCCGCGACTCCTGACGGGTTCCATCCCGGAGAAGCGGTGCGTCGGGTCTACAAAAGCGCCCGCCGGATTGTCTTGCGTATCGCGCTTCCGGCAGGCCTCCCACGGTGCGAGCTGCGGAGCATCTCCCTTGGCGCTGCGGGTATGCGTGACGCGTTCGTGTGTCAACACCTGGTGTCCCCACTGTGCCATGCGCTTATACCAACTATTTAGCTGTTGTTAATCAAATGTAGCTGGTAAAACAAAGCAATGCCACTATTAATGTAATGGCATATTTGACCGGTGTCATTGTTGATCATAATGCTTCGAGTAATATGAAGCAATGCCGCAGTTTTCGTGTATGCTAGAGACACCAAGCAAGTTGACTTCACCCCTGATGTTCCATCCGAGCAGTTCACTATTGGGACAAACATGGATCCTAAATAGGAAAGAGCACTCATCGAGTTCATCCATGAGAACCGGGACATCTTTGCATGGAAACCTTCTGACATGCCGGGTGTACCGACAGAACTCACTGAGGACTCCCTTAATGTGGATCCTAAGTTTAAGCCTGTTCGGCAGTATCTCCGTCGCTTTAATGAGGAGAGGCGGAAAGGTATTGGCGAAGAACTGGCTCGGCTCCTAGCTGCCAGGTTCATTGTTAAAGTTTTTCATCCAGAGTGGTTGGCTAACCCAGTACTTGTTCTGAAGAAAAACGGGACTTGGCGGATGTGTGTTGATTACACAGACTTGAATAAGGCTTGTCCCAGTGATCCCTTTGCTCTGCCCCTTATTGACCAGATCATTGATGCTACGGCTGGCTGCGAGTGTTTATGTTTTTTGGATGCGTACTCCGGTTATCATCAGATCAAGATGAAGCAAGAGGACCAGGAGAAGACGGCCTTTATCACGCCTTTTGGTGCTTTCTGCTATACGTCCATGCCATTTGGTCTGAAGTGTGCGCAGGCGACTTATCAGCGCTGTGTCCAAAATTGTTTCCACAAGCAGATTGGGCATAATGTTCATGCATATGTTGATGACATCGTGGTCAAATCTCGGAAGAAGGAAACCTTGTTGCATGATCTCAATGAGACGTTTGACAACCTCCGAGTTTACTAGATGAAGCTCAACCCAGAGAAGTGTGTCTTCAGTGTTCCTGCAGGGAAGTTACTGGGCTTTCTAGTTTCTGAGCGTGGAATTGAGGCCAACCCAGAAAAAATCAAGGCCATCACGACCAATCTTAACGCTGTCCAGAAGATCGCCGGATAGCCTGGTTTCTCTCTAAAGCCGCTCGAGTTTAGTTCGCTAAATCGGCCTCTGAGAAGCACTCCGCCTTCGGGATATGGAGGTTGAAGCCGAAGGCTGACCTACTTGAAGTTTAGAGATTGGATGTGTTATGTTAAAGCACGACGGAAGGAAAAATTTATTTTAAGACCAATTTTCGGATTGGCACCAAAAAACATGATTTAGTTCGGACGTCAAGTTTTTCCTAAAGTTTTTCGGTTTCCCGAGCTTATGGCACCTTTAACCTATTTTTTATGTTTCTTTCAGGAGGCGGGACATCCTCTTATCCGAGGTGTCGTGCATAATAATTTGGCTCGAGAAATCTTTTCCGACCCGTAGTTCGGCAACTTCCCTGCCGAGCTGCACCTCGGCACGCCCGAACACTCCAAACACCGGGGGCTAGTTACTTGCCCCCACAGTCAAGCTCCTATGACTAAGTGAAAGTTATAAAGCCTACATATCTGATTGCCTCGTTTCCGCTAACACAACCGCCTCCGGGCACCGAGACGTCGGCTAAGGGTTGTCTTGTTATTGCGAAAACACCCTGCGTAGCATCTACAAAGGGGTGGAAGCCGATGCTGGGCCACTTTCAAATTATAAACAGTCGCAACGGAGTCAAAATAATATATAGCATAAAGCTGCAAAATACAGCTTAAAAGCTGACTACCACAAACATGCGCAAATTCAATCGGCCGATCAGCTTGCTTTCATAAAAGTGTTCGGCTTGTCCGAGGTCACTAATAGAAAAACAGTTCGGCCGTCTTTGAAAAAACTGTGCAATTCTAACCTCAAGTTTTTTGACATAAAACACTTCGGACATATAAAAGAGTCCAATAAACCGTACCAGGGGCTCCTTGAGGCACCTCGGCGCGGTTACTTTGGGACTCTTGAAGAATCCGACATATTCTCAGCATTTGTATTCAATATACGAGCGCTGCCTTCCCATAAATCGTTATAAAGCCACAATATGCATCAATTTGACTTGAGATCTGGCCAAGCTGGGTTGCCTGGCTCCTGTGCTTACCCCCTATGTTCCCGATTGTTCGGCTAGGGGGTAAAGGGAGCACCTCTGTGATTGATACTACCGGTTTATCCGGCTTAGTACCTCAGACTTGGTGAAGCCGAAAGCTAGCAATCTCAAGAACATAATTGGTCGGCAACGACGGAAGTGAAAATCTCGGTTTTTTTAAAGCCAAATACTTTGGGAATCTTCCCCGAATTGATCTTCACTATTTTTCTCCCACTTAGATCGGAGGTGAAGTTACATCATCTTGCTTAGCATGACAACCCAAAGAAAGGAACCGATAGCGAGACTATTTTCTTTGGAAGATGTTTCTTACGTTAAATAGTAATATAACATATCTCTCCGCGTACCTTTGTTTATAAAACCGTATGGCCGGATTGCCTTGTTTTCCATAAATCTTTGCCATTATAACGGCTTTATAAAGTAGGAAGACACTCCTCGGCTACTGGCCGACGAGGTTGAAGCCGATGGTCGGTCAACAATGTTTGTACAATGCAGATCCGAGCATTAATGATGTAAAGTACTTTGATACATAGAATAATTACACATATTGGACAAAGTTAATTTACTTCAAGTCGTCTATTAACAAGTCGAGGACACAGTCTTGTTGAGACAGCCGCGTAGCCGGAATTGAATTTTGTGTCAAACGAATATCGACCCTTAATTCGGCCACCCTTGCCCAACTTAAGGCTCGGGGGCTGCTGGGCTTCACGCTTCTCACTTAAAATCCATTAACAGGTTACATCGATCCCCTGATCTGGTGTTGCCACCCGACCAGTGGCTCGGGGGCTACTGCATTGATGATTCAATGCAGAAAATTCAAAGTGCCGAATAGTTTCCGAGGAGATTACGATCCTCAGGTTGGTTGGCCGCACCCAACCTGAGTCTCGGGAACTATACACACTGCGCTTCTGTTTTTAAGTATGCTGCCGAGCAAGGAATTGATCCTCAGGCCGATTTCGCAAATCGACCTGAGTCTCAGGGGCTACTGGGATCATCGGTTTTATTTTATCCTTCAGGTGCATCCCGGATTTTTTGTCGGCACACACCTTGAGGGCTACTGGTTATACATCTCAGCAGAGAATAAATTGCACCAATCGGAAACAATTCTATAAAACATCAGCCCACGGCTGAGGTGGTGCACCACCTCGGAAGCAGTCCGGCATAAAGCTCGGCTGTGAGTGGCTGGATCCATAGAGAACTTTTTCGGCGTTAAGCTCGGATAACCTCCTTCAAACTTTTTCAAAGACGAGGTACTCTATGCCTCCTTGGCTGCAGTCCGGCACTGGAGCTCGGATATAGACCGGCGTTGGAGTTCGGCTGCTAAAATGTACCTCGAATGCAGTCCGGCGTTGGAGTTCGGCTGCAAAAATACACCTTGGATACAGACCGGCGTTGGAGCTCGGCTGCAAAAGACACCTCGGATGCAGTCCGGCGTTGGACCTCGGATGCAAGAGGACACCGCCACACGGGAAAAACTTCGAACCCAAGGTATGGCGTAAAAAGTAACAAGGCATTGATAAAGGCCAAGAACCTAAAGGGGCTCCTCGGATACTCGACGTATGAACTCTTCGGATACACCTCGGCCATCCTCAAGATCGGAGATGGGAAGATTTGTTGAACCAGTTTTCAAGACCGACGACCGAAGACGAAGAACAGTTCGGAAGAACCGAGGAGCATCCCCAACTTGAAGACCGGTTCAGGGGGCTACTGATGGTGTCCTGGACTAGGGGTACTCATCACGTCGTCTCCCGACCAGATGGATCGGGCAGAGGACCCCCTTGGCGGTTCACTCATGGGCCACTTCGGGCAGTCCATGAGGAATACAAGAAAGATTCCACAAGACTTGGCGCCCAAGCCAAAGACTCTCCTAAACCCTAGGCCTCCGATGCATATATAAACCGAGGCCAGGCTAGTCAATAGATCGACTCATATTCATTAGAACAATCTCGTGGTAGATACATGTACTCTGTACTACACCCCATATGAATACAATCAAAAGCAGGACGTAGGGTATTATCTCTTCGAGAGAGCCCGAACCTGGGTAAAATCCTGTGTCCATGTTACCATCGCTCCAAGACGCCTAGCTTAGGACCCCTACTACGAGATATGCCGGATTTAGAACCGACACCTTCCTCTTCTTGGACCTTCTCTGCGAGCCGACCCTCCAAGCCTCTCTGCGAGCCGACCCTCCAAGCCTCTCTGCGAGCCGACCCTCCAAGCCTCTCTGTGAGCCACCTTCCCTTTATTTTTAATTGGCGACTCAGCCTTGGCGGGTATTTTTGCCAGGGCGGTGGAAGTTTCTGGTAGAGGGTTCTGGTTCTCACCAGTTGCCACTACCTTGTCCTGAGCTTTCTCAATGGGCTGCTCTTCTGTCATATCCTCTTGATCAGCAAGGGGAGGAGAAGCACGAGTGGGGCTCATTGCTGTGTCCTGTCGCAGCAGGTCTTCGGGGACGACCGGGTCATCTGGGATATCCGGGTTATCAGTCGGCGCCTTTTGAGAAAGGTCCTCGTTTACAACTAGGGGGTCGGAAGACTCGGCTCCGGTTTTCTTCTTGATGGCCTTAGCGCTGAAAAAAGGAAAAGACTGTTTGGTCAACATTTACAACAAGTATAAATTTGAAAGACAGGTAGTCGATTTTTACCCGCGGTTGATGTTAAAAGCCGGTGCTTGAGTGGCGCTGGACTCATCTGAGGAAGGGGAGGTCAGATAGGCCGAGTCATTCAGTGGTAATGGCTCTTTGAAATGGCCGGCTTGAGGGAGCAAAGGAATGGGGCTATGAGGGACTTCGGTCCGAGCCCTTCGTGTAGGCGGCTCGTTTGTTAAACCGGCGCTTAGTTCTCCCTCGCAGCTCCGGGTCTTCCACTTTGAAGTACCAGTATGCTGAGTTTTTTTCAAAAGAAAGCATGGGTCTAAGTGAGCGTCTGGATGCGAGAACGGGACTTTGCGGACTGCAACCCAGAATTTCTTTTGGACATGTATTGTTGAGTCGGAATCTGAGGAGATCAGGGTTACCTCTGGCTCGCCGGCTTGACAGGTTTCAGCTTGTTCCTGCGGAGAGTCGGCATCAGCAAGTTGGTTAAAGAGACGACCAAAGGAGTCAAGTTCTACCTCATGCTCTTCTTCATCTTTCGGCTCTTCTCCGTTGTCTTCTTGAGGAGGAGTGGGAACTTGAGGCTCAATTTTCCACCAGTCAGCATGTTCCTGCACAATGACAGATTAGTAAGTTTACAACAAGGGCAAGGCAGTGTAAGTAAAGCAAGGGAAACAGGAAAGGCAGCTTACCGCAGGTGCCGGGTTGCCCGTGAAAAAGGGAGCTAGCCCCATGAGCTCAATGGAATCCTTCATCTCGCCAAGAAGCTTCTTGGCCAATTTTAAGACATCTTTCTGTTGGAGGTCGACCCGGCTAAATCGTAATGTGTCTTCGAGCTCGCCTGAATATGTATGCATGAGCCGGTTTCTTAGGCTGAGAGGTTGAATTCACTAGCTCACCCAGGTCCGGGTCAAGTCAACACCAGTGAGGCCAAGGCATTGATCTTGGAGTATAAGGGCTGCAGAGCTTCCCTTTCAGTCCTGGAGGCGAAACCCGGAAATGTAGTGGAAGCATCAAGCCGGTCTGCCCTGTAACCCGAAAGTTGGTGCTGCTGTTCTGGGGAGGTGTCCTTGCAATAAAACCAAGTTTTGTACCATCCTTTGGGATGGCTTGCCGGCTTTGCTTCTGGAAAGGCTGAGTTCTTCCTCCTTTGAATAGTGACCCCGCCAAGTTCTATGCTGGGTCCACCTTTATGCTCTGTCTGATGATTAAGGTAGAAGAATTCCTGGAATAGGATGATGGACGGCTCAATCTGCAGATAAACCTCGTAGAATACTTGAAACTGGCTCAAATTGTGGATGGAGTTGGGGCCCAAGTCCTGAGGCCTGATAGCTAAGAAGTGAAGAACATCCCGGAAGAATTTGGAACCCGGGGGACGGAAACCTCTGTCCAAATGATCGCCGAAGATAACGATCTCAGTTTGAGCCGACTGGGGATGGATTTCTTCCTCAGGGGCTCACCATTCAATCTCCTCCTGGGTTGGAAGTAACCCGGAGTCTACCAAGGCTTGCAATCTGAGCTCTGACATGTTGGATTTGACCCAGTTGACAATCTTGTTGGTTTTTGGAGCCATGGAGTCAGCTACAAAAAAAAATGGACAACTAGTGTGAGCCGGCAAGGTTTGGAAGTTTGCAGGGTTACCACGAAGACAATGGCAAGCCGGTATAAATACCGGGTCAAGATCACTAAGACAATCAAAAGGTTCAATCGTGCCTAGGTTATAAGGCTATAAACAGTTGTTGCATAGATTGAGAAGTTATTTTGATCCAAAAAATGGCTATAAATGAAAAATAAAAGACCTAGCTATGGCAGAATGGGCCAAGGTCTAGATCGAATGGGATTTATTCCAATTGCAGAGAGGATTTGAAAGATGCTGAATACATCATGGAGGCAACATCGCATCTACGGATGACAGTTTACGAAGAAAACTAAGATCTACAAGCTGTCGTCTGTGAAGAACACCGAAGAACTCCGACGAGTTTTGACGAAATAGTAACAACGGAGAATAAAGCACTCACAGATTTGCAGGAGGAGGCTTGAGGTCTTCGGGTGTTGCGGGTGCGGCCGCACTATTCTGGATGAACTCCGGCGGCGGTGTAGGGCTGCAGCTGGTGCTATCTTCGGCGGCGACGAGCTCGAGAGGGCGCGGTGGCGTCGAGAAGCAGAGGAGGAAGAAGACGAGAAGAGGGGCGGGAGCAGTAAAAAGTAAACTTGGAACGGCGCCGTCCCATTTATAGGCGAGGTGGAACCCGAAACGGCAGGTGCGAAACCCCAGGCAGTGCAGTAAACTTTGGGCTAAAAAGACTCCTCGATTTTCACGCCTGACAGGACAATACAAAACCGCTCAAAAGATTCGCTATGATGTCACGCCCGGATTTTGCGGAAGTCAAAATGATGTCATACCGAGAAGCGGTGTGAAAATGCTAAGTTTGATAAAGGAAATAACCCAGCTTAAATGATTGACCCGGGAAGTATATTTGATGATAAGGGATGAAAACTGGAAGGGTGTAGAAAATGCCGGCTCAGGAAACAGACTCGGGGATAAAGCTCTTTGCAGTTAGTCCTTTACTTTTGTTTTGCAGGATGGAGTTTAACATGGATAAATCCAAGTCAAACTTGGGGCTAATGTTGGGGATGTTTCCCAACATGGAGACCCGCCAGGAGGATGATCCGGCCATAGAGCTATGAGGCTCAGCGGGTCACCTCACTGCCGGGCCTTGAAGATCCATAATGGGCCGGCTTAAGAGAGACCCGGTGCAGAGGCTGGCTCAACATGTGGGTCGGCTCGTGAAGAAAGGATCAGACAAGAAGAATACCTTGGAGAACAAGATGACTAGAGTAAGAGTAGGATACAGGCTAATACTACGACCCGGACTCTCATGTAAACCTAGGGCTCAACCTGTTATATAAAGGGGAGCACCTAGGGCAAAAAGACTAAGTTGCAATCTCTCGAGAGCTAGGTTAGCGAATCCGCATCCTTGTAATCGAGATCCAAAGCAATAACAATCAAGCAGGACGTAAGCTTTTACCTCCATCGTGAGGGGCCGAACCTGGGTAAACTCGTCTCTCGCTTCCCGATCAACCCCGTTAAGCTTCCCCCTTCGTGCGATGGCCTCATCACCAAGTCCTTTCACGAGGGCATCTGCCGTGACAAAACCACGACAGGATTAACCACATTCAAACACGTTTTAATTTGTGTGAACACTGAGGCTACCGCCGGCAAGGGTGAGAAGGATAAGCGGCAATACAAATGTGATGCTCCGCTAAAATAAAGGATGTGGACCTATTGTGGTCTTGAGTGATGGATATTGGGTTAAGAGCGTGTGGTTTTTTTTCTCCCATTGCAACGCACGGGCTCTTTTGCTAGTATTTATCTAAACCTTTATTTAAACACAAATCAACTTTCATATTGACGGTTAGAGCGTCATTGTCTTTTCCCTTAGGACGCAGGTTTGAGCCTTGCCTACTGCAGTGCGGCATTAATTTTTTAAACGCAAATAAACTGGTAGATTTTGCAATTTTTGCAAAGGACACCCTCTAGAAATTAAACCAAGCACGAGCGGTCCAAGGTACGCTGATGTGGCAGCCATGTAGACGTTTTTTTCTCTCTTTTGAATCGATTTTGGCCTTACATGATCAAATAAATGAGTTTATTGATTAAATCAGATCACTTCTTGAGTTCTTGGCCTAAAGCATGCAATCATTTTGAGTTAATGGACTAATAGCGCATTTCACTCAAACCATATTATGTCAAATGTAAGACATATATGTGTGATACGAATCAAGCCGACAGCCCGACTATATCCTGGACCAACCCTAAGCTGCTAGTTTGTTAGCTAGGTCTACTTTTGTTGTCTGCCTTTCGGTTTTATGTCGGGCCTGCGTGCATGTGCTCTGCCTTCAGCCGCTAGATGCTCGTGGGCTCTTAACTGCGGCTACTTCTATTTGGTTGTGTAGCTTTAACTCCCTGGTTGTACTTGTTGTCCGTGGATGGCTTTATTTATAAAGTCGGGCAGGATGCCTTTTCTCTAAAAAAAGAAATAGGAATCCAACAGCAAATTTAAGCAAGATAAGGATGTCTACTCACAGCGATGATGCTGCGCCTACTGCCGGCACTGCATGGCCGTACTGCTCGGGAGGCCACCGGTCTAGACCTGTCGTTGGTTGACCGGTGCCTAGTGTAGCCCTACATAGTTTGCGGAATTCGCCCAACCAACATAAAATCAATTCCCCAATCTCACATCAAACCAAAGAAAGTTACTATTCTATAAGAACTCAACATTCAAAGTACGAGAACTGAGACACTTGTTATGTACATCAACATACTCATATGTTTCATCCAAGATTTCTTCATGTGGGGGGGGGGGAGCAATTTAAGCCAGTTAGCAATATATAGAAGAAACCGGCAAACAATAGCCTTTGTAACAATCGAATGGCACTGTACTACAATTATATTTGCGTGAACTAATATTGAGGACGTTGATGTGGCTTTGAGATTTATTCATTTACTAGAACAATGCCCGTGCGTTGCAACGGGGGTATAAATATTTTAGTATGTTAGCTTGTGATTTACCTGTACATATTAATGTGATTGAGTAAATAAATAATAATCAAATCCTGCTCGTGATATATCTTATAGTTTGATGAGGAGTAAGTAAATTAAAGTGAAATTGATTTAGAAGGTAAGTAATTAAGGTGATTGATTATCATACGGGGAAGGTTGAACGAAGGGATGATGGGAAGAAAACTGAAATATGAAACCTTACATTCTTTTAAAATAGTAGATAGAGATAGAGATATTAGGATAATTGAAAGCTTGTCAAGTAAGAGTTACTTTTTTCCTCTCTTCCAAGGCGTCTTGGGAAAACCTTCCTCCCCTCAATCTCCGCCGGCGAGCCCGTGGATTCGCCTCCCCTCCGCCTGCCGCTCCGGCGGCCGGTAGCGGGGAGGAGAATTCTGGTGTCTCGGCTTCCGCTAGTAGATAGGTAGGGTTTTACTCCTCGCAGGAGTGGCGTTTGGACGGATGGCGGCGCTCCTTCTTCGAGTTAGTCTTCCGGGCTCCGATCCTCCTCAAGTTCATCCGTTGGGACGGATTAGATGGAGCTCCGGCGTAGATTCCTGCCAGCTCCTTGGGGCGGTGAGGTTAGGGTTTCTCGTCGTGCGTACGCAACGGCGATATTTCGCATCAGGTTTTTCAGATTGATTCAAGGATTCAACAGCGATGACTGCGGCTACAGGGCACTGGTCCTTAGGGGCACGTCAACAAAGACTTGCCGGCTGTCATCGACAAGGTCAGGCCGGCTCCGGTATGGGAGCGGCGACAGCGACGCGTCGGCGGCTCGTTTTGGCGGCGGCGGCAATGGTCGTTCGGTGGTCCATGGACATCGATGTAATTTTTATTATGTTTGAGGTACTTTGTACTTCCAGTGAATCTATATAGATCTGATCCTTTTCGCAAATACAATGAAGTAATATTACCAAGCAAGCTTTTCTCACATGATGTGGAGAAAACCTACTATTTTACTGATTAAATAAGGCCATAAATCCAAAAGGCATCTTAATTTTTTTTAAATACCATCACATGACAATGGACTTCAAATAATTTCCATCTAAGAAAAGGAAATTATTTGAAGTGAAATATCAAGAGCTAGAGTGGCATAAGAAAAATGGGCAAAAACTAGAATGACAAAAACAAAAATTTCCCCTAAGGAAAGGCTGTAATAAGAATAAGTAGGATGGCTGGGCAGCACAAGGCAAGTAGAGGTGGCTAGTGAGGTGAGGAGGTGAATGGAGGGCATAGCGTGTGGAAAGAACCGTCAAGCTACTGACTAGACGGCGGATTGTGTTCGGGGCTTTCAACCAATAGGATTTTAATAATCCCTCCGTTTCTGTCAACTCTCCATATAAAATTTGTCTCAAGTCAAACTTCATAAAATTTGACTAAATTTATATTGAAAATATGAACATCTATAATACTAAATTTATACAGTATGAAAATTAATTTCATGATGCATCTAATGATATAGATTTTATATGATGAGTAAAAAGATTATGAGGTTTGGCTTCAAACAAATTTTATACACAGAGTAAAAAGAAACGGAGTATTTATTTTGTCGCTTGTTTTCTTTCTCAGGTTGCGTGAATAGTATAAAGGTGGATAGAGGACGTGCATTGTGGTGCTTCAGCCAACTCCAATGCATGCCCGCATTTCGTCCGCCTTTGTCCGTTTGGGTTTAGATGAAAAAATAGCACCGCCCAACGCATGGGCTCTGCCGCAAAATATGTCTTAAGGACAACTCAAGAGACTGATGATCATCCATCAAGCAGTTGCGGACGCCTTTCTTGTGGCGCCACTTTTCTTTCCTTTGCTTCTGAGAGCCTCCTCCACAATCGCCTTGACAGATCCAGGGCTAGCCGCCTCCAAACATTTGAGCAAGTTGTGAAGCTCCGTCTGAAAGAGAATCTCATCGACCTTGTCACGCACAGAAACCCTCTCAACGGCCATGTGCGAGTGGGTGACCGCAACATCGGAACCTCCACGCTCCACAAAGGCAACCGACTGGCTGAGCTCCAAAGGACTAGACGCCAACATACCGACCACCTCAACATCATCGGCCATAAGTACCACCGACACGATGGACTCAGGCGTCTCCAGTTGCTCACATGACAGAGCCTGCCAACACACTTGTCCCATCAACCTCACCACTCAAAGACGCCACATGCCCAATGACCATAGATGAGAGAGTAATAGAACCAACCAAGCCTCCACCGTTCACAAATGCGGGCAGCTGGCAGGACTCTGACGGTGGTGGTGAGGGCGTCATGGCCACCGCCAAGGACACCGATGAGCCCAGCTCCATCGGTAGCACCATAGATGATGACCCACAAAGGTCCTGCAACTCGAGCATAACCTGCAGGACTAGAGCCACGACATCAGTGATGACTGCACTCTCGTGGACAGACTGCGTCGCATGTAGAGCATGAAGAGAAAAATCTCCAAAGAAGCATTCAGCCTCCTCATCAATGGAACTAGCCTGGAGCTCAGGCAGCAAAGGCACAACCGACGTAACCTGAAGCTTGGCAAGAGCGTTGCAAAGCTTAGTGCGGAGCAGCTAAATCTCCTGAAGGAGCTCCGGGTGCATCAAGGCAAACTAGGACTCCAAAACAGAGACCAAAAAGGCGCTGACATTGGAATCCTCGCAACACCTAGATTGGGACCTTGGCGACACTCATACACGCAGCAACGAGTGGCCCACGATCTCAGCCCAAATCCTAGTCAACGAAGGACAAAGCTGGACGGGCGGAGAGTGATACGTCTCCGACGTATCTTTAATTTTTGATTGTTTCGTGCTATTATATTATCATTCTTAGATACTTTATATGCAATTTTATATCATTTTTGGGGACTACCCTATTAACTCAGTGCGTAGTGCCAGTTGCTGTTTTCTGCTTGTTTTTGGTTTTACAGAAAATCAATATCAAACGGAGTCCAAACGCTATGAAACTTTTTGACGATTTTTTTCTGGACAAAAGAGACCCTAGAAGCTTTGGGGGAGGACTAGAAGACCTACGAGGAGACGGCAAGGCAACAGGGTTCGCCCTGGGGGGTAGGCGCGCCCTGATGCCTCGTTGGCTCCTCATGGCTCCGTCTGACCTAATTCCAACGCTATAAATTCCCAAATTTTCCAAAACCCCCAGAGAGCCACCCGAAACAATTTTTTCCGCAGCCGCAAGTCTCTGTTCTTCCGCGATCCCATCTGGAGGCCTTTTCCGGTACTTTGCCGGAGGGGGAATCGATCACAGAGGGCTTCTACATCAACCTTGCTGCCCTTCCGATGATGTGTGAGTAGTTCACCACACACCTATGGGTCCATAGCTAGTAGCTAGATGGATTTCTCTCTCTCTCTCTCTCTTTGATCTTCAATACAAAGTTCTCCATGATCTCCATGGAGTTCTATCCGATGTAATCTTCTTTTGCGGTGTGTTTGTGGGATCCGATGAATTGTGGGTTTATGATCAGATTATTCATTGAAAGTAATTGAGTCTTTTCTAAACTTTATTATGCATGATTATTATAGCTTTGTATTTCTCTCCGATCTATCTGTTTGGTTTGGCCAACTAGATTGATTTATCTTAAGTGCGAGAGGTACTTTGTAATGAGTTCAATCTTACAATGTCCTCACCTCGTGATAGAAGGGGTAGCAAGGAACGTATTAGTATTATTGCCATTAAGGGTAAAACAGCGGGGTTTAATCATATTGCTTGAGTTTATTCTGTCTACATCACGTCATCTTGCTTAAAGCGTTACTCTGTTTGTCATGAACTTAATACCATAGATGCATGCTGGATAGCGGTCGATTGGTGGAGTAATAGTAGTAGATGCAGAATCGTTTCGGTCTGCTTGTCACGGACGTTGTCGTGGTTTTGTCATGGCAAGATGTCCTCGTGAAAGGACTTAGTGGTGAGGCCATCGCCCCTAGGTGGTAGCTTGAACGGGGTTGATCGGAATCGAGAGACGCGAGTTTTACCCAGGTTCGGCCCCTCACGGTGGAGGTAAAGCCTACATCCTGCTTGATTGATATTGATGATGATGATGATCTCGATTACAAGGGTGCTGTTTCGCTACCTCTAATCTCGATCTTGTCTCTAGAACCCCGTCCCTCTTGGGGTGCCTTGCCCCTCCTTATATAAGTTGAAGGGGCCGGCTTACATGTAGAGTCCTAGTAGGATTACAACTAGTCTCTTTTCTATTACAAACCGGATACTAGTCCGGGTCTTGCTTCCCTTGTCAGGGAACCTTCTGATGGTGTCCTGGACTAGAGGGTACTCATCACGTCGTCTCCTGACCAGGTGGATCGGGCCGAGGACCCCCTTGGCGGTTCACTCATGGGCCACTTCGGGCAGTCCATGAGGAATACAAGGAAGACTCCACAAGACTTGGTGCCCAAGCCGAAGACTCTCCTAAACCCTAGGCCTCCGGTGCATATATAAACCGAGGCCAGGCTAGTCAATAGATCGACTCATATTCATTAGAACAATCTCGTGATAGATACATGTACTCTGTACTACACCCCATATGAATACAATCAAAAGCAGGACGTAGGGTATTATCTCTTCGAGAGAGCCCGAACCTGGGTAAAATCCTGTGTCCATGTTACCATCGCTTCAAGACGCCTAGATTAGGACCCCTACTACGAGATATGTCGGATTTAGAACCGACATTTGGTGCTTTCATCGAGAGACTGTTGGGTAGTCGCCGCGGTGCGATGGAAATTCAGATCGGCTCCATGGCGATCTACGCGTCGGAACCGAGCTACATCGTCAACGTCGGCATCTTCGTCGCCGGCCCGACTGGTCACCTTGGCTGGACCGAGGACTGCGCTCCACGTCAGATCATCAAGATCGGACAGATACTTTCATCATCATCAACT
Source organism: Elymus sibiricus (assembly GCA_039707655.1). Classification (NCBI taxonomy): domain Eukaryota; kingdom Viridiplantae; phylum Streptophyta; class Magnoliopsida; order Poales; family Poaceae; genus Elymus; species Elymus sibiricus. Next base: position 125,488,803 of record CM077666.1, on the reverse strand, counting down.
CCGATCTCTATCAAGATCATGGGGGAATCATCCATGGAGCTCGGGGGCTCGACGTCAACATTGTCCTCGGGCGACGGTGCAGTTTTTCTGGACAGCGGATTCGTGTTCGCTGTCCCCGCCTCCTCGAGCGTCGTTTTGACGAATCCTTTGGTGGAATTGTGCGGAATTGAGTCTATAATGACCCCACAAAATTTCGTCGTATTCCGATGGAGGAATCTCCAGCGATCTACGATATACCGGAGCCGTGTCAAATCTGGACATGAATCTGGATGAGTTTAGGGTGAGGAGTCCAGCGTCCAGCTCAGAGATCCTTTGGAACATCCAACCGTTGATCGGCTGCGGAATTCCTATATCTACCATCCCTCAAAATTTCAGATCGATCCGACCATTCAAACTCCGGGAAACGTCCAATGAGTGCATCAATTTTCGGATCTGTTTTCTGCGCGAAAACGAATCCGACCCGAGTTCATCTTTCTTCATGAACGGGGTATTGGACATCCTTTTTGGAGGAATTTTTCTTAGGGTATTGTGTGTTGTTTTCAAACACGTGCCACAAATTTTGAATTTTTTCCGAGGTGATCTTCACCGTCGCGCCGATATCAAACCGGCCCGACCATGTTGCTTCACGGCTGCCGACCTGCGCCAGCATCGACTGCGCCGTCACTCCATCGAGCCGACGACAACCACCTCGGATCTTCACCTTGGCAAGCCGACCAAGGTTCGGCATCGTGGAGGACAAATAATCGTCAAGACAAGATCGTTTCCCCACGGATTGCACGGGTCGGGCGCGCCGGCATCGCCACGCGGTCACTTCTTAAGCCGGCATTGACCGTGTCACAAAGTTCCGACCTGCGTGGGCATCGTCGCGCTGTTGCTTCTTCAAGCCAATGTCCACCACGCCGACCTGCTTCGACACCTCGGCTGGCATGGTGGCTGCAACGTCATCTTACCGACCTGCTCCGTCACCTCGGCTAGACCGGGGGCTTCGCCACTACTTCATCAACCGTGCTGCATCGCCACTTCGTCAAGCCGAGCTCTTCGTTCGGGCACCTCGGAGCCGGCTTGGGGGCTGGGACCTCGGCCAACCGAGGACTACGCGCCGGATCTGTCAGAGATCAATGGGCGTCTTTGTTCCGCCACGAGCTCGGCCCACGTCATCAACGCCGAGCACATTAACTAGCTAAGTCGCTTTCATGCTCAACTTTTTCAATTTTTAATTTTTGTCCGGTTCGACCAAGCATTATATTTGTGTTAGACAAAAACTTTGTTTGTTAAAAACACTCCTTTTACCCATGTTAACTGGGGGCTCTTAAATTTATATGAGTCGTTTTTATAATAAATGTGTTTTCTTCTTGGTCGTTGCAAAGTCTTTTTCTAACACTCCTTTTTCAACTCGAGTGTATGGTCAATAGCCGGATAGCCTGGTTTCTCTCTAAAGCCGCTCGAGTTTAGTTCGCTAAATCGGCCTCTGAGAAGCACTCCGCCTTCGGGATATGGAGGTTGAAGCCGAAGGCTGACCTACTTGAAGTTTAGAGATTGGATGTGTTATGTTAAAGCACGACGGAAGGAAAAATTTATTTTAAGACCAATTTTCGGATTGGCACCAAAAAACATGATTTAGTTCGGACGTCAAGTTTTTCCTAAAGTTTTTCGGTTTCCCGAGCTTATGGCACCTTTAACCTATTTTTTATGTTTCTTTCAGGAGGCGGGACATCCTCTTATCCGAGGTGTCGTGCATAATAATTTGGCTCGGGAAATCTTTTCCGACCCGTAGTTCGGCAACTTCCCTGCCGAGCTGCACCTCGGCACGCCCGAACACTCCAAACACCGGGGGCTAGTTACTTGCCCCCACAGTCAAGCTCCTATGACTAAGTGAAAGTTATAAAGCCTACATATCTGATTGCCTCGTTTCCGCTAACACAACCGCCTCCGGGCACCGAGACGTCGGCTAAGGGTTGTCTTGTTATTGCGAAAACACCCTGCGTAGCATCTACAAAGGGGTGGAAGCCGATGCTGGGCCACTTTCAAATTATAAACAGTCGCAACGGAGTCAAAATAATATATAGCATAAAGCTGCAAAATACAGCTTAAAAGCTGACTACCACAAACATGCGCAAATTCAATCGGCCGATCAGCTTGCTTTCATAAAAGTGTTCGGCTTGTCCGAGGTCACTAATAGAAAAACAGTTCGGCCGTCTTTGAAAAAACTGTGCAATTCTAACCTCAAGTTTTTTGACATAAAACACTTCGGACATATAAAAGAGTCCAATAAACCGTACCAGGGGCTCCTTGAGGCACCTCGGCGCGGTTACTTTGGGACTCTTGAAGAATCCGACATATTCTCAGCATTTGTATTCAATATACGAGCGCTGCCTTCCCATAAATCGTTATAAAGCCACAATATGCATCAATTTGACTTGAGATCTGGCCAAGCTGGGTTGCCTGGCTCCTGTGCTTACCCCCTATGTTCCCGATTGTTCGGCTAGGGGGTAAAGGGAGCACCTCTGTGATTGATACTACCGGTTTATCCGGCTTAGTACCTCAGACTTGGTGAAGCCGAAAGCTAGCAATCTCAAGAACATAATTGGTCGGCAACGACGGAAGTGAAAATCTCGGTTTTTTTAAAGCCAAATACTTTGGGAATCTTCCCCGAATTGATCTTCACTATTTTTCTCCCACTTAGATCGGAGGTGAAGTTACATCATCTTGCTTAGCATGACAACCCAAAGAAAGGAACCGATAGCGAGACTATTTTCTTTGGAAGATGTTTCTTACGTTAAATAGTAATATAACATATCTCTCCGCGTACCTTTGTTTATAAAACCGTATGGCCGGATTGCCTTGTTTTCCGTAAATCTTTGCCATTATAACGGCTTTATAAAGTAGGAAGACACTCCTCGGCTACTGGCCGACGAGGTTGAAGCCGATGGTCGGTCAACAATGTTTGTACAATGCAGATCCGAGCATTAATGATGTAAAGTACTTTGATACATAGAATAATTACACATATTGGACAAAGTTAATTTACTTCAAGTCGTCTATTAACAAGTCGAGGACACAGTCTTGTTGAGACAGCCGCGTAGCCGGAATTGAATTTTGTGTCAAACGAATATCGACCCTTAATTCGGCCACCCTTGCCCAACTTAAGGCTCGGGGGCTGCTGGGCTTCACGCTTCTCACTTAAAATCCATTAACAGGTTACATCGATCCCCTGATCTGGTGTTGCCACCCGACCAGTGGCTCGGGGGCTACTGCATTGATGATTCAATGCAGAAAATTCAAAGTGCCGAATAGTTTCCGAGGAGATTACGATCCTCAGGTTGGTTGGCCGCACCCAACCTGAGTCTCGGGAACTATACACACTGCGCTTCTGTTTTTAAGTATGCTGCCGAGCAAGGAATTGATCCTCAGGCCGATTTCGCAAATCGACCTGAGTCTCAGGGGCTACTGGGATCATCGGTTTTATTTTATCCTTCAGGTGCATCCCGGATTTTTTGTCGGCACACACCTTGAGGGCTACTGGTTATACATCTCAGCAGAGAATAAATTGCACCAATCGGAAACAATTCTATAAAACATCAGCCCACGGCTGAGGTGGTGCACCACCTCGGAAGCAGTCCGGCATAAAGCTCGGCTGTGAGTGGCTGGATCCATAGAGAACTTTTTCGGCGTTAAGCTCGGATAACCTCCTTCAAACTTTTTCAAAGACGAGGTACTCTATGCCTCCTTGGCTGCAGTCCGGCACTGGAGCTCGGATATAGACCGGCGTTGGAGTTCGGCTGCTAAAATGTACCTCGAATGCAGTCCGGCGTTGGAGTTCGGCTGCAAAAATACACCTTGGATACAGACCGGCGTTGGAGCTCGGCTGCAAAAGACACCTCGGATGCAGTCCGGCGTTGGACCTCGGATGCAAGAGGACACCGCCACACGGGAAAAACTTCGAACCCAAGGTATGGCGTAAAAAGTAACAAGGCATTGATAAAGGCCAAGAACCTAAAGGGGCTCCTCGGATACTCGACGTATGAACTCTTCGGATACACCTCGGCCATCCTCAAGATCGGAGATGGGAAGATTTGTTGAACCAGTTTTCAAGACCGACGACCGAAGACGAAGAACAGTTCGGAAGAACCGAGGAGCATCCCCAACTTGAAGACCGGTTCAGGGGGCTACTGATGGTGTCCTGGACTAGGGGTACTCATCACGTCGTCTCCCGACCAGATGGATCGGGCAGAGGACCCCCTTGGCGGTTCACTCATGGGCCACTTCGGGCAGTCCATGAGGAATACAAGAAAGATTCCACAAGACTTGGCGCCCAAGCCAAAGACTCTCCTAAACCCTAGGCCTCCGATGCATATATAAACCGAGGCCAGGCTAGTCAATAGATCGACTCATATTCATTAGAACAATCTCGTGGTAGATACATGTACTCTGTACTACACCCCATATGAATACAATCAAAAGCAGGACGTAGGGTATTATCTCTTCGAGAGAGCCCGAACCTGGGTAAAATCCTGTGTCCATGTTACCATCGCTCCAAGACGCCTAGCTTAGGACCCCTACTACGAGATATGCCGGATTTAGAACCGACACCTTCCTCTTCTTGGACCTTCTCTGCGAGCCGACCCTCCAAGCCTCTCTGCGAGCCGACCCTCCAAGCCTCTCTGTGAGCCACCTTCCCTTTATTTTTAATTGGCGACTCAGCCTTGGCGGGTATTTTTGCCAGGGCGGTGGAAGTTTCTGGTAGAGGGTTCTGGTTCTCACCAGTTGCCACTACCTTGTCCTGAGCTTTCTCAATGGGCTGCTCTTCTGTCATATCCTCTTGATCAGCAAGGGGAGGAGAAGCACGAGTGGGGCTCATTGCTGTGTCCTGTCGCAGCAGGTCTTCGGGGACGACCGGGTCATCTGGGATATCCGGGTTATCAGTCGGCGCCTTTTGAGAAAGGTCCTCGTTTACAACTAGGGGGTCGGAAGACTCGGCTCCGGTTTTCTTCTTGATGGCCTTAGCGCTGAAAAAAGGAAAAGACTGTTTGGTCAACATTTACAACAAGTATAAATTTGAAAGACAGGTAGTCGATTTTTACCCGCGGTTGATGTTAAAAGCCGGTGCTTGAGTGGCGCTGGACTCATCTGAGGAAGGGGAGGTCAGATAGGCCGAGTCATTCAGTGGTAATGGCTCTTTGAAATGGCCGGCTTGAGGGAGCAAAGGAATGGGGCTATGAGGGACTTCGGTCCGAGCCCTTCGTGTAGGCGGCTCGTTTGTTAAACCGGCGCTTAGTTCTCCCTCGCAGCTCCGGGTCTTCCACTTTGAAGTACCAGTATGCTGAGTTTTTTTCAAAAGAAAGCATGGGTCTAAGTGAGCGTCTGGATGCGAGAACGGGACTTTGCGGACTGCAACCCAGAATTTCTTTTGGACATGTATTGTTGAGTCGGAATCTGAGGAGATCAGGGTTACCTCTGGCTCGCCGGCTTGACAGGTTTCAGCTTGTTCCTGCGGAGAGTCGGCATCAGCAAGTTGGTTAAAGAGACGACCAAAGGAGTCAAGTTCTACCTCATGCTCTTCTTCATCTTTCGGCTCTTCTCCGTTGTCTTCTTGAGGAGGAGTGGGAACTTGAGGCTCAATTTTCCACCAGTCAGCATGTTCCTGCACAATGACAGATTAGTAAGTTTACAACAAGGGCAAGGCAGTGTAAGTAAAGCAAGGGAAACAGGAAAGGCAGCTTACCGCAGGTGCCGGGTTGCCCGTGAAAAAGGGAGCTAGCCCCATGAGCTCAATGGAATCCTTCATCTCGCCAAGAAGCTTCTTGGCCAATTTTAAGACATCTTTCTGTTGGAGGTCGACCCGGCTAAATCGTAATGTGTCTTCGAGCTCGCCTGAATATGTATGCATGAGCCGGTTTCTTAGGCTGAGAGGTTGAATTCACTAGCTCACCCAGGTCCGGGTCAAGTCAACACCAGTGAGGCCAAGGCATTGATCTTGGAGTATAAGGGCTGCAGAGCTTCCCTTTCAGTCCTGGAGGCGAAACCCGGAAATGTAGTGGAAGCATCAAGCCGGTCTGCCCTGTAACCCGAAAGTTGGTGCTGCTGTTCTGGGGAGGTGTCCTTGCAATAAAACCAAGTTTTGTACCATCCTTTGGGATGGCTTGCCGGCTTTGCTTCTGGAAAGGCTGAGTTCTTCCTCCTTTGAATAGTGACCCCGCCAAGTTCTATGCTGGGTCCACCTTTATGCTCTGTCTGATGATTAAGGTAGAAGAATTCCTGGAATAGGATGATGGACGGCTCAATCTGCAGATAAACCTCGTAGAATACTTGAAACTGGCTCAAATTGTGGATGGAGTTGGGGCCCAAGTCCTGAGGCCTGATAGCTAAGAAGTGAAGAACATCCCGGAAGAATTTGGAACCCGGGGGACGGAAACCTCTGTCCAAATGATCGCCGAAGATAACGATCTCAGTTTGAGCCGACTGGGGATGGATTTCTTCCTCAGGGGCTCACCATTCAATCTCCTCCTGGGTTGGAAGTAACCCGGAGTCTACCAAGGCTTGCAATCTGAGCTCTGACATGTTGGATTTGACCCAGTTGACAATCTTGTTGGTTTTTGGAGCCATGGAGTCAGCTACAAAAAAAAATGGACAACTAGTGTGAGCCGGCAAGGTTTGGAAGTTTGCAGGGTTACCACGAAGACAATGGCAAGCCGGTATAAATACCGGGTCAAGATCACTAAGACAATCAAAAGGTTCAATCGTGCCTAGGTTATAAGGCTATAAACAGTTGTTGCATAGATTGAGAAGTTATTTTGATCCAAAAAATGGCTATAAATGAAAAATAAAAGACCTAGCTATGGCAGAATGGGCCAAGGTCTAGATCGAATGGGATTTATTCCAATTGCAGAGAGGATTTGAAAGATGCTGAATACATCATGGAGGCAACATCGCATCTACGGATGACAGTTTACGAAGAAAACTAAGATCTACAAGCTGTCGTCTGTGAAGAACACCGAAGAACTCCGACGAGTTTTGACGAAATAGTAACAACGGAGAATAAAGCACTCACAGATTTGCAGGAGGAGGCTTGAGGTCTTCGGGTGTTGCGGGTGCGGCCGCACTATTCTGGATGAACTCCGGCGGCGGTGTAGGGCTGCAGCTGGTGCTATCTTCGGCGGCGACGAGCTCGAGAGGGCGCGGTGGCGTCGAGAAGCAGAGGAGGAAGAAGACGAGAAGAGGGGCGGGAGCAGTAAAAAGTAAACTTGGAACGGCGCCGTCCCATTTATAGGCGAGGTGGAACCCGAAACGGCAGGTGCGAAACCCCAGGCAGTGCAGTAAACTTTGGGCTAAAAAGACTCCTCGATTTTCACGCCTGACAGGACAATACAAAACCGCTCAAAAGATTCGCTATGATGTCACGCCCGGATTTTGCGGAAGTCAAAATGATGTCATACCGAGAAGCGGTGTGAAAATGCTAAGTTTGATAAAGGAAATAACCCAGCTTAAATGATTGACCCGGGAAGTATATTTGATGATAAGGGATGAAAACTGGAAGGGTGTAGAAAATGCCGGCTCAGGAAACAGACTCGGGGATAAAGCTCTTTGCAGTTAGTCCTTTACTTTTGTTTTGCAGGATGGAGTTTAACATGGATAAATCCAAGTCAAACTTGGGGCTAATGTTGGGGATGTTTCCCAACATGGAGACCCGCCAGGAGGATGATCCGGCCATAGAGCTATGAGGCTCAGCGGGTCACCTCACTGCCGGGCCTTGAAGATCCATAATGGGCCGGCTTAAGAGAGACCCGGTGCAGAGGCTGGCTCAACATGTGGGTCGGCTCGTGAAGAAAGGATCAGACAAGAAGAATACCTTGGAGAACAAGATGACTAGAGTAAGAGTAGGATACAGGCTAATACTACGACCCGGACTCTCATGTAAACCTAGGGCTCAACCTGTTATATAAAGGGGAGCACCTAGGGCAAAAAGACTAAGTTGCAATCTCTCGAGAGCTAGGTTAGCGAATCCGCATCCTTGTAATCGAGATCCAAAGCAATAACAATCAAGCAGGACGTAAGCTTTTACCTCCATCGTGAGGGGCTGAACCTGGGTAAACTCGTCTCTCGCTTCCCGATCAACCACGTTAAGCTTCCCCCTTCGTGCGATGGCCTCATCACCAAGTCCTTTCACGAGGGCATCTGCCGTGACAAAACCACGACAGGATTAACCACATTCAAACACGTTTTAATTTGTGTGAACACTGAGGCTACCGCCGGCAAGGGTGAGAAGGATAAGCGGCAATACAAATGTGATGCTCCGCTAAAATAAAGGATGTGGACCTATTGTGGTCTTGAGTGATGGATATTGGGTTAAGAGCGTGTGGTTTTTTTTCTCCCATTGCAACGCACGGGCTCTTTTGCTAGTATTTATCTAAACCTTTATTTAAACACAAATCAACTTTCATATTGACGGTTAGAGCGTCATTGTCTTTTCCCTTAGGACGCAGGTTTGAGCCTTGCCTACTGCAGTGCGGCATTAATTTTTTAAACGCAAATAAACTGGTAGATTTTGCAATTTTTGCAAAGGACACCCTCTAGAAATTAAACCAAGCACGAGCGGTCCAAGGTACGCTGATGTGGCAGCCATGTAGACGTTTTTTTCTCTCTTTTGAATCGATTTTGGCCTTACATGATCAAATAAATGAGTTTATTGATTAAATCAGATCACTTCTTGAGTTCTTGGCCTAAAGCATGCAATCATTTTGAGTTAATGGACTAATAGCGCATTTCACTCAAACCATATTATGTCAAATGTAAGACATATATGTGTGATACGAATCAAGCCGACAGCCCGACTATATCCTGGACCAACCCTAAGCTGCTAGTTTGTTAGCTAGGTCTACTTTTGTTGTCTGCCTTTCGGTTTTATGTCGGGCCTGCGTGCATGTGCTCTGCCTTCAGCCGCTAGATGCTCGTGGGCTCTTAACTGCGGCTACTTCTATTTGGTTGTGTAGCTTTAACTCCCTGGTTGTACTTGTTGTCCGTGGATGGCTTTATTTATAAAGTCGGGCAGGATGCCTTTTCTCTAAAAAAAGAAATAGGAATCCAACAGCAAATTTAAGCAAGATAAGGATGTCTACTCACAGCGATGATGCTGCGCCTACTGCCGGCACTGCATGGCCGTACTGCTCGGGAGGCCACCGGTCTAGACCTGTCGTTGGTTGACCGGTGCCTAGTGTAGCCCTATATAGTTTGCGGAATTCGCCCAACCAACATAAAATCAATTCCCCAATCTCACATCAAACCAAAGAAAGTTACTATTCTATAAGAACTCAACATTCAAAGTACGAGAACTGAGACACTTGTTATGTACATCAACATACTCATATGTTTCATCCAAGATTTCTTCATGTGGGGGGGGGGAGCAATTTAAGCCAGTTAGCAATATATAGAAGAAACCGGCAAACAATAGCCTTTGTAACAATCGAATGGCACTGTACTACAATTATATTTGCGTGAACTAATATTGAGGACGTTGATGTGGCTTTGAGATTTATTCATTTACTAGAACAATGCCCGTGCGTTGCAACGGGGGTATAAATATTTTAGTATGTTAGCTTGTGATTTACCTGTACATATTAATGTGATTGAGTAAATAAATAATAATCAAATCCTGCTCGTGATATATCTTATAGTTTGATGAGGAGTAAGTAAATTAAAGTGAAATTGATTTAGAAGGTAAGTAATTAAGGTGATTGATTATCATACGGGGAAGGTTGAACGAAGGGATGATGGGAAGAAAACTGAAATATGAAACCTTACATTCTTTTAAAATAGTAGATAGAGATAGAGATATTAGGATAATTGAAAGCTTGTCAAGTAAGAGTTACTTTTTTCCTCTCTTCCAAGGCGTCTTGGGAAAACCTTCCTCCCCTCAATCTCCGCCGGCGAGCCCGTGGATTCGCCTCCCCTCCGCCTGCCGCTCCGGCGGCCGGTAGCGGGGAGGAGAATTCTGGTGTCTCGTCTTCCGCTAGTAGATAGGTAGGGTTTTACTCCTCGCAGGAGTGGCGTTTGGACGGATGGCGGCGCTCCTTCTTCGAGTTAGTCTTCCGGGCTCCGATCCTCCTCAAGTTCATCCGTTGGGACGGATTAGATGGAGCTCCGGCGTAGATTCCTGCCAGCTCCTTGGGGCGGTGAGGTTAGGGTTTCTCGTCGTGCGTACGCAACGGCGATATTTCGCATCAGGTTTTTCAGATTGATTCAAGGATTCAACAGCGATGACTGCGGCTACAGGGCACTGGTCCTTAGGGGCACGTCAACAAAGACTTGCCGGCTGTCATCGACAAGGTCAGGCCGGCTCCGGTATGGGAGCGGCGACAGCGGCGCGTCGGCGGCTCGTTTTGGCGGCGGCGGCAATGGTCGTTCGGTGGTCCATGGACATCGATGTAATTTTTATTATGTTTGAGGTACTTTGTACTTCCAGTGAATCTATATAGATCTGATCCTTTTCGCAAATACAATGAAGTAATATTACCAAGCAAGCTTTTCTCACATGATGTGGAGAAAACCTACTATTTTACTGATTAAATAAGGCCATAAATCCAAAAGGCATCTTAATTTTTTTTAAATACCATCACATGACAATGGACTTCAAATAATTTCCATCTAAGAAAAGGAAATTATTTGAAGTGAAATATCAAGAGCTAGAGTGGCATAAGAAAAATGGGCAAAAACTAGAATGACAAAAACAAAAATTTCCCCTAAGGAAAGGCTGTAATAAGAATAAGTAGGATGGCTGGGCAGCACAAGGCAAGTAGAGGTGGCTAGTGAGGTGAGGAGGTGAATGGAGGGCATAGCGTGTGGAAAGAACCGTCAAGCTACTGACTAGACGGCGGATTGTGTTCGGGGCTTTCAACCAATAGGATTTTAATAATCCCTCCGTTTCTGTCAACTCTCCATATAAAATTTGTCTCAAGTCAAACTTCATAAAATTTGACTAAATTTATATTGAAAATATGAACATCTATAATACTAAATTTATACAGTATGAAAATTAATTTCATGATGCATCTAATGATATAGATTTTATATGATGAGTAAAAAGATTATGAGGTTTGGCTTCAAACAAATTTTATACACAGAGTAAAAAGAAACGGAGTATTTATTTTGTCGCTTGTTTTCTTTCTCAGGTTGCGTGAATAGTATAAAGGTGGATAGAGGACGTGCATTGTGGTGCTTCAGCCAACTCCAATGCATGCCCGCATTTCGTCCGCCTTTGTCCGTTTGGGTTTAGATGAAAAAATAGCACCGCCCAACGCATGGGCTCTGCCGCAAAATATGTCTTAAGGACAACTCAAGAGACTGATGATCATCCATCAAGCAGTTGCGGACGCCTTTCTTGTGGCGCCACTTTTCTTTCCTTTGCTTCTGAGAGCCTCCTCCACAATCGCCTTGACAGATCCAGGGCTAGCCGCCTCCAAACATTTGAGCAAGTTGTGAAGCTCCGTCTGAAAGAGAATCTCATCGACCTTGTCACGCACAGAAACCCTCTCAACGGCCATGTGCGAGTGGGTGACCGCAACATCGGAACCTCCACGCTCCACAAAGGCAACCGACTGGCTGAGCTCCAAAGGACTAGACGCCAACATACCGACCACCTCAACATCATCGGCCATAAGTACCACCGACACGATGGACTCAGGCGTCTCCAGTTGCTCACATGACAGAGCCTGCCAACACACTTGTCCCATCAACCTCACCACTCAAAGACGCCACATGCCCAATGACCATAGATGAGAGAGTAATAGAACCAACCAAGCCTCCACCGTTCACAAATGCGGGCAGCTGGCAGGACTCTGACGGTGGTGGTGAGGGCGTCATGGCCACCGCCAAGGACACCGATGAGCCCAGCTCCATCGGTAGCACCATAGATGATGACCCACAAAGGTCCTGCAACTCGAGCATAACCTGCAGGACTAGAGCCACGACATCAGTGATGACTGCACTCTCGTGGACAGACTGCGTCGCATGTAGAGCATGAAGAGAAAAATCTCCAAAGAAGCATTCAGCCTCCTCATCAATGGAACTAGCCTGGAGCTCAGGCAGCAAAGGCACAACCGACGTAACCTGAAGCTTGGCAAGAGCGTTGCAAAGCTTAGTGCGGAGCAGCTAAATCTCCTGAAGGAGCTCCGGGTGCATCAAGGCAAACTAGGACTCCAAAACAGAGACCAAAAAGGCGCTGACATTGGAATCCTCGCAACACCTAGATTGGGACCTTGGCGACACCGATACACGCAACAACGAGTGGCCCACGATCTCAGCCCAAATCCTAGTCAACGAAGGACAAAGCTGGACGGGCGGAGAGTGATACGTCTCCGACGTATCTTTAATTTTTGATTGTTTCGTGCTATTATATTATCATTCTTAGATACTTTATATGCAATTTTATATCATTTTTGGGGACTACCCTATTAACTCAGTGCGTAGTGCCAGTTGCTGTTTTCTGCTTGTTTTTGGTTTTACAGAAAATCAATATCAAACGGAGTCCAAACGCTATGAAACTTTTTGACGATTTTTTTCTGGACAAAAGAGACCCTAGAAGCTTTGGGGGAGGACTAGAAGACCTACGAGGAGACGGCAAGGCAACAGGGTTCGCCGTGGGGGGTAGGCGCGCCCTGATGCCTCGTTGGCTCCTCATGGCTCCGTCTGACCTAATTCCAACGCTATAAATTCCCAAATTTTCCAAAACCCCCAGAGAGCCACCCGAAACAATTTTTTCCGCAGCCGCAAGTCTCTGTTCTTCCGCGATCCCATCTGGAGGCCTTTTCCGGTACTTTGCCGGAGGGGGAATCGATCACAGAGGGCTTCTACATCAACCTTGCTGCCCTTCCGATGATGTGTGAGTAGTTCACCACACACCTATGGGTCCATAGCTAGTAGCTAGATGGATTTCTCTCTCTCTCTCTCTCTTTGATCTTCAATACAAAGTTCTCCATGATCTCCATGGAGTTCTATCCGATGTAATCTTCTTTTGCGGTGTGTTTGTGGGATCCGATGAATTGTGGGTTTATGATCAGATTATTCATTGAAAGTAATTGAGTCTTTTCTAAACTTTATTATGCATGATTATTATAGCTTTGTATTTCTCTCCGATCTATCTGTTTGGTTTGGCCAACTAGATTGATTTATCTTAAGTGCGAGAGGTACTTTGTAATGAGTTCAATCTTACAATGTCCTCACCTCGTGATAGAAGGGGTAGCAAGGAACGTATTAGTATTATTGCCATTAAGGGTAAAACAGCGGGGTTTAATCATATTGCTTGAGTTTATTCTGTCTACATCACGTCATCTTGCTTAAAGCGTTACTCTGTTTGTCATGAACTTAATACCATAGATGCATGCTGGATAGCGGTCGATTGGTGGAGTAATAGTAGTAGATGCAGAATCGTTTCGGTCTGCTTGTCACGGACGTTGTCGTGGTTTTGTCATGGCAAGATGTCCTCGTGAAAGGACTTAGTGGTGAGGCCATCGCCCCTAGGTGGTAGCTTGAACGGGGTTGATCGGAATCGAGAGACGCGAGTTTTACCCAGGTTCGGCCCCTCACGGTGGAGGTAAAGCCTACATCCTGCTTGATTGATATTGATGATGATGATGATCTCGATTACAAGGGTGCTGTTTCGCTACCTCTAATCTCGATCTTGTCTCTAGAACCCCGTCCCTCTTGGGGTGCCTTGCCCCTCCTTATATAAGTTGAAGGGGCCGGCTTACATGTAGAGTCCTAGTAGGATTACAACTAGTCTCTTTTCTATTACAAACCGGATACTAGTCCGGGTCTTGCTTCCCTTGTCAGGGAACCTTCTGATGGTGTCCTGGACTAGAGGGTACTCATCACGTCGTCTCCTGACCAGGTGGATCGGGCCGAGGACCCCCTTGGCGGTTCACTCATGGGCCACTTCGGGCAGTCCATGAGGAATACAAGGAAGACTCCACAAGACTTGGTGCCCAAGCCGAAGACTCTCCTAAACCCTAGGCCTCCGGTGCATATATAAACCGAGGCCAGGCTAGTCAATAGATCGACTCATATTCATTAGAACAATCTCGTGATAGATACATGTACTCTGTACTACACCCCATATGAATACAATCAAAAGCAGGACGTAGGGTATTATCTCTTCGAGAGAGCCCGAACCTGGGTAAAATCCTGTGTCCATGTTACCATCGCTTCAAGACGCCTAGATTAGGACCCCTACTACGAGATATGTCGGATTTAGAACCGACATTTGGTGCTTTCATCGAGAGACTGTTGGGTAGTCGCCGCGGTGCGATGGAAATTCAGATCGGCTCCATGGCGATCTACGCGTCGGAACCGAGCTACATCGTCAACGTCGGCATCTTCGTCGCCGGCCCGACTGGTCACCTTGGCTGGACCGAGGACTGCGCTCCACGTCAGATCATCAAGATCGGACAGATACTTTCATCATCATCAACTCCGATCTCTATCAAGATCATGGGGGAATCATCCATGGAGCTCGGGGGCTCGACGTCAACATTGTCCTCGGGCGACGGTGCAGTTTTTCTGGACAGCGGATTCGTGTTCGCTGTCCCCGCCTCCTCGAGCGTCGTTTTGACGAATCCTTTGGTGGAATTGTGCGGAATTGAGTCTATAATGACCCCACAAAATTTCGTCGTATTCCGATGGAGGAATCTCCAGCGATCTACGATATACCGGAGCCGTGTCAAATCTGGACATGAATCTGGATGAGTTTAGGGTGAGGAGTCCAGCGTCCAGCTCAGAGATCCTTTGGAACATCCAACCGTTGATCGGCTGCGGAATTCCTATATCTACCATCCCTCAAAATTTCAGATCGATCCGACCATTCAAACTCCGGGAAACGTCCAATGAGTGCATCAATTTTCGGATCTGTTTTCTGCGCGAAAACGAATCCGACCCGAGTTCATCTTTCTTCATGAACGGGGTATTGGACATCCTTTTTGGAGGAATTTTTCTTAGGGTATTGTGTGTTGTTTTCAAACACGTGCCACAAATTTTGAATTTTTTCCGAGGTGATCTTCACCGTCGCGCCGATATCAAACCGGCCCGACCATGTTGCTTCACGGCTGCCGACCTGCGCCAGCATCGACTGCGCCGTCACTCCATCGAGCCGACGACAACCACCTCGGATCTTCACCTCGGCAAGCCGACCAAGGTTCGGCATCGTGGAGGACAAATAATCGTCAAGACAAGATCGTTTCCCCACGGATTGCACGGGTCGGGCGCGCCGGCATCGCCACGCGGTCACTTCTTAAGCCGGCATTGACCGTGTCACAAAGTTCCGACCTGCGTGGGCATCGTCGCGCTGTTGCTTCTTCAAGCCAATGTCCACCACGCCGACCTGCTTCGACACCTCGGCTGGCATGGTGGCTGCAACGTCATCTTACCGACCTGCTCCGTCACCTCGGCTAGACCGGGGGCTTCGCCACTACTTCATCAACCGTGCTGCATCGCCACTTCGTCAAGCCGAGCTCTTCGTTCGGGCACCTCGGAGCCGGCTTGGGGGCTGGGACCTCGGCCAACCGAGGACTACGCGCCGGATCTGTCAGAGATCAATGGGCGTCTTTGTTCCGCCACGAGCTCGGCCCACGTCATCAACGCCGAGCACATTAACTAGCTAAGTCGCTTTCATGCTCAACTTTTTCAATTTTTAATTTTTGTCCGGTTCGACCAAGCATTATATTTGTGTTAGACAAAAACTTTGTTTGTTAAAAACACTCCTTTTACCCATGTTAACTGGGGGCTCTTAAATTTATATGAGTCGTTTTTATAATAAATGTGTTTTCTTCTTGGTCGTTGCAAAGTCTTTTTCTAACACTCCTTTTTCAACTCGAGTGTATGGTCAATAGCCGGATAGCCTGGTTTCTCTCTAAAGCCGCTCGAGTTTAGTTCGCTAAATCGGCCTCTGAGAAGCACTCCGCCTTCGGGATATGGAGGTTGAAGCCGAAGGCTGACCTACTTGAAGTTTAGAGATTGGATGTGTTATGTTAAAGCACGACGGAAGGAAAAATTTATTTTAAGACCAATTTTCGGATTGGCACCAAAAAACATGATTTAGTTCGGACGTCAAGTTTTTCCTAAAGTTTTTCGGTTTCCCGAGCTTATGGCACCTTTAACCTATTTTTTATGTTTCTTTCAGGAGGCGGGACATCCTCTTATCCGAGGTGTCGTGCATAATAATTTGGCTCGGGAAATCTTTTCCGACCCGTAGTTCGGCAACTTCCCTGCCGAGCTGCACCTCGGCACGCCCGAACACTCCAAACACCGGGGGCTAGTTACTTGCCCCCACAGTCAAGCTCCTATGACTAAGTGAAAGTTATAAAGCCTACATATCTGATTGCCTCGTTTCCGCTAACACAACCGCCTCCGGGCACCGAGACGTCGGCTAAGGGTTGTCTTGTTATTGCGAAAACACCCTGCGTAGCATCTACAAAGGGGTGGAAGCCGATGCTGGGCCACTTTCAAATTATAAACAGTCGCAACGGAGTCAAAATAATATATAGCATAAAGCTGCAAAATACAGCTTAAAAGCTGACTACCACAAACATGCGCAAATTCAATCGGCCGATCAGCTTGCTTTCATAAAAGTGTTCGGCTTGTCCGAGGTCACTAATAGAAAAACAGTTCGGCCGTCTTTGAAAAAACTGTGTAATTCTAACCTCAAGTTTTTTGACATAAAACACTTCGGACATATAAAAGAGTCCAATAAACCGTACCAGGGGCTCCTTGAGGCACCTCGGCGCGGTTACTTTGGGACTCTTGAAGAATCCGACATATTCTCAGCATTTGTATTCAATATACGAGCGCTGCCTTCCCATAAATCGTTATAAAGCCACCATATGCATCAATTTGACTTGAGATCTGGCCAAGCTGGGTTGCCTGGCTCCTGTGCTTACCCCCTATGTTCCCGATTGTTCGGCTAGGGGGTAAAGGGAGCACCTCTGTGATTGATACTACCGGTTTATCTGGCTTAGTACCTCAGACTTGGTGAAGCCGAAAGCTAGCAATCTCAAGAACATAATTGGTCGGCAACGACGGAAGTGAAAATCTCGGTTTTTTTAAAGCCAAATACTTTGGGAATCTTCCCCGAATTGATCTTCACTATTTTTCTCCCACTTAGATCGGAGGTGAAGTTACATCATCTTGCTTAGCATGACAACCCAAAGAAAGGAACCGATAGCGAGACTATTTTCTTTGGAAGATGTTTCTTACGTTAAATAGTAATATAACATATCTCTCCGCGTACCTTTGTTTATAAAACCGTATGGCCGGATTGCCTTGTTTTCCGTAAATCTTTGCCATTATAACGGCTTTATAAAGTAGGAAGACACTCCTCGGCTACTGGCCGACGAGGTTGAAGCCGATGGTCGGTCAACAATGTTTGTACAATGCAGATCCGAGCATTAATGATGTAAAGTACTTTGATACATAGAATAATTACACATATTGGACAAAGTTAATTTACTTCAAGTCGTCTATTAACAAGTCGAGGACACAGTCTTGTTGAGACAGCCGCGTAGCCGGAATTGAATTTTGTGTCAAACGAATATCGACCCTTAATTCGGCCACCCTTGCCCAACTTAAGGCTCGGGGGCTGCTGGGCTTCACGCTTCTCACTTAAAATCCATTAACAGGATACATCGATCCCCTGATCTGGTGTTGCCACCCGACCAGTGGCTCGGGGGCTACTGCATTGATGATTCAATGCAGAAAATTCAAAGTGCCGAATAGTTTCCGAGGAGATTACAATCCTCAGGTTGGTTGGCCGCACCCAACCTGAGTCTCGGGAACTATACACACTGCGCTTCTGTTTTTAAGTATGCTGCCGAGCAAGGAATTGATCCTCAGGCCGATTTCGCAAATCGACCTGAGTCTCAGGGGCTACTGGGATCATCGGTTTTATTTTATCCTTCAGGTGCATCCCGGATTTTTTGTCGGCACACACCTTGAGGGCTACTGGTTATACATCTCAGCAGAGAATAAATTGCACCAATCGGAAACAATTCTATAAAACATCAGCCCACGGCTGAGGTGGTGCACCACCTCGGAAGCAGTCCGGCATAAAGCTCGGCTGTGAGTGGCTGGATCCATAGAGAACTTTTTCGGCGTTAAGCTCGGATAACCTCCTTCAAACTTTTTCAAAGACGAGGTACTCTATGCCTCCTTGGCTGCAGTCCGGCACTGGAGCTCGGATACAGACCGGCGTTGGAGTTCGGCTGCTAAAATGTACCTCGAATGCAGTCCGGCGTTGGAGTTCGGCTGCAAAAATACACCTTGGATACAGACCGGCGTTGGAGCTCGGCTGCAAAAGACACCTCGGATGCAGTCCGGCGTTGGACCTCGGATGCAAGAGGACACCGCCACACGGGAAAAACTTCGAACCCAAGGTATGGCGTAAAAAGTAACAAGGCATTGATAAAGGCCAAGAACCTAAAGGGGCTCCTCGGATACTCGACGTATGAACTCTTCGGATACACCTCGGCCATCCTCAAGATCGGAGATGGGAAGATTTGTTGAACCAGTTTTCAAGACCGACGACCGAAGACGAAGAACAGTTCGGAAGAACCGAGGAGCATCCCCAACTTGAAGACCGGTTCAGGGGGCTACTGATGGTGTCCTGGACTAGGGGTACTCATCACGTCGTCTCCCGACCAGATGGATCGGGCAGAGGACCCCCTTGGCGGTTCACTCATGGGCCACTTCGGGCAGTCCATGAGGAATACAAGAAAGATTCCACAAGACTTGGCGCCCAAGCCAAAGACTCTCCTAAACCCTAGGCCTCCGATGCATATATAAACCGAGGCCAGGCTAGTCAATAGATCGACTCATATTCATTAGAACAATCTCGTGGTAGATACATGTACTCTGTACTACACCCCATATGAATACAATCAAAAGCAGGACGTAGGGTATTATCTCTTCGAGAGAGCCCGAACCTGGGTAAAATCCTGTGTCCATGTTACCATCGCTCCAAGACGCCTAGCTTAGGACCCCTACTACGAGATATGCCGGATTTAGAACCGACACCTTCCTCTTCTTGGACCTTCTCTGCGAGCCGACCCTCCAAGCCTCTCTGTGAGTCGGCCTTCTGCCGGGATGCACATTGGGCCTTTAGACCTTGTCATCCAGGTTGACCCGGTAAGCGAGGTGACCCATGAGCCGCCAAGTGATGGGCCGGGTCATACCTCCTGGCCAGGTCAAACCGTGGGGAATATCCCCAACATTAGCCCCTAGGTTAGCTTGAATTTATTCATGCTAAGCTCCTGAAATAAGAATATGTTAAATGACCAGCTCCTGAAAAGTCTGAGTCTTTGTCATGTCAACATGTTGGTTTCAGAATCAACTTGCTGACGCTGGTTCCACGCAGAAAAATATTGAGAAAAATAACCCATCTGACGTTGAGTCGGTTTCCAGTGCTTCGTCTTGATAGAAATATTGGGAAATAAGAAATCCATCTGATGTTGAGTCAACTTTCAATGCTGTAGCCCCCAAGTCTTAAGAGTAGAACGTAGTGATAGCTTAAGACTTGCTTAAATATAACTGTTGCAACTTTGGAGAAATCCGGGTTGTTCATCTGAGTCACCAATCATAAACTGAATGTTTGCATTTCACATGTGTAGCCCCCAAGGGCCGGCTCATCAGTATGTGATGGGTCGGCTCATCAGTATGTGATGGGCCGGGTCTTCAATTTGGACCTTATGATATGTTTAAAAAACTGAATGTTGTAGCCCCCAAGTGCCGGGTTGTCTTGCCTGCAGCAACCTGGGACTTGAACCTAGCTTTTGATGCTTGTAGATGTATAGATGCAAATAATGTAGCCCCCAAGGGGCAGTTTAGCTATTCTCATCAATCTGGAACTTGAACTATCTGTAGTCAATGACTGTAGCCCCCAAGGGCCGGGTCACTATTAATAGTGAGCCGGGTCTTCGATGAAAGTAGTTTAAAATGACAATGCATTAGCCCCCAAGTGCCGTGGTGCATGCTTGCAGTGACATGGGACTTTCATACTTAATGTAATCTTGATTTGAATAATGTAGCCCCCAAGTGTCGGGTTGTGTGCCTGCGACGACTCGGGACTTTTCCTTCCTTTGTAGAATAAAATCAGATCCACTGTAGCCCCCAAGTGCTGGGTTGTATTGCCTGCAGCAGCTTGGAACTTTTGTAATATATACTCCAACATTTTTCCAACTGAGTCTGAGGGACAGTCTGTAGCAGAATAGTCATATTTCTGCAAAAACATTGATATTCGGCCCAATGATCTTGTGATAAACTAGAAACTTAATGTCCTTATCTAGATGATGTTGCTGGGTACTTTGCACATCAATGCTGAATTTGTTGCTAAATCCATCAAGAATGTTGCCTTGCATAACACTTCATATTTCATTGTCTTTGATAAAGCCGATTGCCATGATCTTTGCCATGATATACTTTTTTTGAATTTTATTCTCCTTTGCAGCATCGGAATAATCCAAATTTGTGAATTGCCACTGGTAATTTATTACACCATGCTCCTTACTGTAAGCCGGCGTTTTTGATTTAGAAAGAATAGCCATCTCTCTGAGCCGGCTTTGAAAACCTCAATCATTTAATACTGGTTATGAAAAATCATGATGAAGACCCGGCTCTCAATTGTAAGCCGGTTTTGTAGATGTAGTAAATATGTACCTGCAATTGTTTTAAAATCGACTTTGATAGCCATGTTATTTAAAAATGGTTTTGATAAACCATATAAGACCCGGCCATTTTGGCTATCAAAGATTTGTTTGTTCCTGCAGAGTTACAATGTAACCCGGTTTGAAAACCGGCTCCTACGACATAAACAAATATAGACATGTATATATGATGCATTGTATGATGATGCAATGTATGATGATGGAATGTATGATGATGTATGTGTATGATAACAGAGTATAAAAACGCCGGCTTTCGTGGCACGACATAAGACCGGTTTCGAGGCTCGAGTCTAATTTGCTTCGGTGAAGCAGGCTTTCCGCCTCTTTTGGTTTATCCTAGCTCTCTGAAAGCCGGCTCTCACGTGACCAACTAGTGTTTTAACTCTGATGAGTTCAGGGTCACCTCTGTGATTGACTCATCAGGCGTACACCGGGTCACCTTTTCGGAGTAGCATCTTGCTAACAGGCATGTTTAACCAAGTAAAATTTGGCTTTTTGCCGGGTTAAAAGGGTTTTGTAAGCTAAACTCGATGAGTTGGAAGCCCCCAAGTAACCATATGATCATGAAAAGCTCAGCATAGGATATACAGGAGACAATGCTACTACTGCAAAACATCTGGGGTCCAAATAAGCCGGCTTTATTCCATTGATCATAATTGAGTAGGATACCCATGTTTAGACTGTGCATCATGGCGACTAGTCTTCTTTGGTAACCTTACTTTTCGCCAATAAGGCAGGATACCTATGTTTGATCTGCGCATCGTGGCAGCTAGTCCTCTTTGACAACCTTTAATTTTTCACCAATGAGGCAGGATACCTATGTTTGAACTGCGCATCGTGGCAGCTAGTCTTCTTTGGCAACCTTTATTTTTTCGCCAATGAGGCAGCAGCCCCCGGGACCAGGTTGTCTTCCTTACAACGACCCGGGGTTCTTGTATTTGTTGAAACCGGCCAAGTCTGCTGAGTCATGTCTGTGTAGCCCCCGAGTCATAAGTCGACCCGAGGAGTCGGCGTTGAGATTCTTCATACTTGGCTGTGGCATAAGCCGGAGTAGAGTTGACAGCTGAAAGGTGGAATTTATTGAAACCGGAGGCGATGCGGCGAGTTGATGATTTTTGTGATGCTCGTCGTATGTCCTCCCATTCGTTGCTATTCTTCCTTGGTCCGGCTCTCCTGGCTCCTCCAGGGCCATTTTATTTTCTATTTCTTGGCTGCCGGCTTTTGAATCGCCGGCTCTACTGTGGCCGGCTCTTTTTGCTCTTTCGGGGACGTTTCCTCCATGGCCGGCTCTCCTATTTCCTCGATATGTTGAAGCAGACCGGACTGTGGGGATGGCAGGCCAATGCGCCTATCCATTGCGTAACCCGGCGCAGGTGGAGGCTGATAATAGATATATATTTCTTTTTCGCTCCAGCGTTGTTGGAGTAGACCGGGCCGCAGGGGCGGCGGCCTGCGCGCGTCCGTTGGGCAACTCGTACGGGCGGGCGCGGCCCCGGTGTGTTGATGTAGACTGGACCGCGGGGGCGGTGGCTTACGCGTGCCCGTTGGGCAGCTCGGGCGAGCAGGCGCGGCCCTGGCGTGTTGATGTAGACCGTACCGCGAGGACGGCGGCTTGCGCGTGCGTCCACCGGGTAACCCGGCGTGGGCGAATGTTGGCGTGGCTTCCGGATTTTTTTTTAGGCGGGCCGGACTGTAGGGCGGCGGGCTGTGCGCACGTTCATGGGCAGCTCGTGCGATGGATGCTGGCGCGGCCTCCGGGTGCCGTTGTAGACTAGACCGTAGGGGCGGCGGCCTGCGCGCCTGCCCGTCGGTCAGCGCGGCATGTACGGACGACGACACAGGATGATGCTGGCGCGAGCTACGCGTCTGTGGTAGGACGGTCACCTTTGCAGTGAATGCTTGTCCTGCATAAAGATATTACAGGCCAGAGTAGTTGTTTCCAAAAATTAAATATGTACTGACAAAATAAATAGGGTGAAAAGCACCTGATACTTTTTGCTGGATGCAATAATGATGGTCCGTATACGGACTCTACGCCAGGTAGTAATTAATCAGATTTTTTGAGCTATGCGGCACTAGTACTGACGTTGCGAGTGAGTCTCCAATCCCAATTTGGTCAGGAGTAGTACTAGTATGCCTTGACTATAGCCTTGACCTCACGTGGAGTTGTAATAGTAGCGATTTAGACTTTGGATTTGCTTCTCCTCACAAGTTAGTGGCACGTCTTTATGCTTTGGTTGATCTGGCTTGTCCTGGGAGTTGTGCTGCTAGATTTCCTTGTGTGGCTTGGCTCAGCAAATGTTTCGTTGATCTGAGATGAATTAAACTCGTAGTACTTTGCTTCTGTTCTCGGGACTTGATCCGGCAGCTGTAACTTGTCAAATCGCGTGTGAAGGAGTATGCAACAGCAGACAGGCGCGCACGACGCTATGTACGTACGCGAGGGCAGCGTCCAGGTACTATCGAAGGTCTGACTGACGGATCAAGCCGGCAGCGGGAGCTGGAATCTTGAAGTCACCGCAACCCAAAGTTGTCCACGACGCTTTGTCGTTTGTCATGGATGTGATCGCGGCAGAATCAGTCAGACTTTTAGTCGGACTGAGTCGTCGGCAGAGTCAGTCATGGCAGAAGCGAAGTCGAAATAAATTGCAACGGAGATGAAAGTGTCCACGGTAGCAGCGTCTGCAGTGGTGATGAAGGCGAGGCATCCATGGTGGCGCTGGAGATGAAACGTCCGCGGCAACGGTGGCAGAGACGAAGTAGTAGTCAGCGGCTGCGGCAGAGATGAAGAAAATCGAGTAGGGCAAGTCATCGAACCGTCCCCAGAGATGTCGTGTAGCGTACAACTAGCTGCTTGATGAATTCCCTTTTTTTTTGAACCTCCACGTAATGTGCATGCAGTCCGAAAGCATGCCAGCATCTGATTTTTTTGTCTTGTCTTCACGTGGAGCATCTTGTTGGTCTTGATGCCCCTCCTTTTTTCTTTTCTTTTTTCTTTTCTTGTCCGACTCTGGTCAACACATCGGTAATTTCTGCTTTGACCACGTATACATGTGAAACTAGGAGTACTAGTCCATGGTACTGACTTGACCACGTGAAGGAGCAGAATCTAAATAGATTGCTCCTCGTCCAGACTTGAAGCACCTCAGGTTTAAAGCTTGTACTTAGCATTGATAATTTCTGACCGGAGTAAAAACGGTTTCAGTGACCAAAGGTCTGATGGCCACGTGAGCGACGACTGCAGCGAAATTTTCTGCAGGCCTTGAGGGATATACGCGGACAGCAGTGCATCAATTTTGGCTAGATTCCTTCGTCAACTGATCTGCTCTCGTGTGTCGGCTTTTAGAAAAGTAACTTTTCCTAGTACTGGTTCCTCCGCGTTAATTAAGGAATATGCAGCAATCATTGGCCACTTCCAAATATAGTATTATCCATTTGCATCCGACGAACCCTGTCGAACGTACCTGGACTTCCTTGAGACTTTTTTTTTGGAACACAGTACTGATGTAAGCGCTCATATACACGCGCATACACTCACCCCTATGAACGCACACACGCAAACCCTACCCCTATGAGCACCTCCGAGAGACTGAGCCGGCATATCATCTTGAAATTTACGAAGTCACCGTAGGCACCTCGTCGTCGACGGGAACGTCTCACGTGGACGGCAACCACTTGAACGTGGCGGATCGGACAGCTACTTGATACAGTAGTAATCGGACCCGGCCGCTGAGTCAGCAGTGGAGATCCCCGACGGCTTCACTGGACTGCTGTAGTACGTTGGTCTCAGCGGAAAAACTCCTGTCGATCTCGGCGGAATCTGCAATTTGACGGATTGAACACATGGCGGCGGCGGACAGACAGTAACCCTAATTTCTCTTCAATTCAAACCTGGTACTGCCGGCTCCAAAGTTAATCACGATTCTGATTATAAACGATGAAATTTGCCGGCTCTGCACAAGGCTGTCCTATGCTGGGTTTATCCTGCGCAATTGTTCCATGGCGGCTCTTCTTTATCCAACCAATTGCGAGCTTCTCGATTCTTGGGAGAGCTCCCTTCAAGAACAACACCACCGTACGTTGGCCCCACGGTGGTCGCCAACTGTCGTGGTTTTGTCACGGCAAGATGTCCTCGTGAAAGGACTTAGTGGTGAGGCCATCGCACTTAGGTGGTAGCTTGAACGGGGTTGATCGGAATCGAGAGACGTGAGTTTTACCCAGGTTCGACCCCTCACGGTGGAGGTAAAAGCCTACATCCTGCTTGATTGATATTGATGATGATGATGATCTCGATTACAAGGGTGCTGTTTCGCTACCTCTAATCTCGATCTTGTCTCTAGAACCCCGTCCCTCTTGGGGTGCCTTGCCCCTCCTTATATAAGTTGAAGGGGCCGGCTTACATGTAGAGTCCTAGTAGGATTACAACTAGTCTCTTCTCTATTACAAGCCGGATACTAGTCCGGGTCTTGCTTCCCTTGTCAGGGAACCTTCCTCTTCGTAGACCTTCTCTGCGAGTCGGCCCTCCAAGTCTCTCTGTGAGCCGGCCTTCTGCCGGGTTGCACATTGGGCCTTTAGACCTTGTCATCCAGGTCGACCCGGTAAGCGAGGTGACCCATGAGCCGCCAAGTGATGGGTCGGGTCATACCTCCTGGCCAGGTCAAACCGTGGGGAATATCCCCAACAGACGTGATGCCTATATACATAATCATTGCCATGAATAACATCATAACTATGCCCTTTTTTCTATCAATTGCCCAACAGTAATTTGTCTACCCACCGCATGCTATGTTTCAAGAGAGAAACCTCTAGTGAAAACTATGCCCCCGGGTCTACTTTTATCATATTACTAAAACCAAAATTACCTTGCTGCAATTTTATTTTTTATTTTTTATTTTTCAATTTATATATCTATCACTATCAGATTTAATCCTTGCAAGTAACGAGTTCAAGGGATTGACAACCCTCTTGCCCATGTTGGGTGCAAGTATTTGCTCTTGTGTGTGTAGGTACTGCTTACTAGGAATTTGCATGGTTCCCCTATTGGTTTGATAACCTTGGTTCTCACTGAGGGAAATACTATCCGCTACTATATTACTTTATTGCTTCACCCTTCCTCTTCGGGGAAAATCCCAACGCAGCTCACAAGTAGCAGAAAGAATTTCGGGCGCCGTTGCCGGGGAGACATCATCAAATACCTACAGGTTCCTTCACACAAATTATCATTTACTTGTTCCACTTTTTATTTGCTTTCATTTGTTTTATTAGTCTCGTTAAAAAATTCAAAAACACAAAAATATTTTACTTTGCTTGTTTGCTTTGTCACTATGTCTAGCTCTACTATTTCTCTGCTCTCCCCTGATTTTGAGGTTCTGTACTTCAA
Organism: Elymus sibiricus; assembly: GCA_039707655.1. Lineage (NCBI taxonomy): Eukaryota > Viridiplantae > Streptophyta > Magnoliopsida > Poales > Poaceae > Elymus > Elymus sibiricus. The sequence continues at coordinate 125,462,727 of CM077666.1, read as the reverse complement.
GCAGAAACAAGAAGACAATTTAAAAGATGCTTGGTTTAGAATAATGGAATCTTATCGTATCTCTGCTATAAGAAGTGATGTAAAATCTTGCTTTGGAACTTTTATGTGGGGCTCACTATGCCTAATAGACAACTTTTGGATTTTGCCGCTAAAGAGAATTTTATTAAAAGTGATACTAATACTGCTTATGAAATAATAGAGGGGATAATAGGAACTCCACCTCCACAAAAAGGATCTCCTTATACTCAGGAAGGAATTCAAATCCTAGAAAAACTAGGGGATATGCAAAAAATCTTGGTTGACTTGCAGAAGTTTAACGAACCACTCAAAACCCTTAGTTCAAATCTCAATCGCATGAATTCTCTTATTACTGTTTGCAATAAGAGGTTTGATACCTTAGACAATAAGATTGCTTCTTCCTCTGACATTAGTGGGAAGCGTAGGGAGCCTCCGGGTTTCGAGAAAAGCCCATCTAGGGTGGTAAAAACGAAGGATGGCAATACTTGAAATAATGCATTATGCCTAGGTAGGGGCATAAAACAATAGTGCTTGTTGGGAGGCAACCCAATATTTATCTTTATTGCAATTTTTATTTTCTTGAGTCACATGATTATTTCTACTGTAATCATTGTGTTTTTATCTTTTAATTAGTGTTTGTGCCAAGTAATTCCTTTGGGATGATTTAGATGATAGTATAATTGATGTTATTTGAAAGCAGAAAGTTTTGCGCACAGTTCTGAAATTTATATCTTGTACTGGAACGTGATAAAATCCTATATCTTTTACAAAGTATTGGAATACAAATGTTTTACATTTTCCTAATTTTTCAGAATTTCTGGAGTTACAGAAATATGATTTTAATTCGGATCTTTACAGACTGTTCTGTTTTAGACAGATTATGTTTATATTGCATAGTGTGCTTGTTTTAATGATGCTATGGATTATATAGGGGGGTATAAGTCATGGAGAAGTTAGAATACAGTAGGTACTCACTCCGTCCGAAAAAGCTTGTCATGGGCTTAGTTCATTCGCAATTTTACAAAAAAGCCCTTATGATTCTAAATCTCTTGCTAATCACCCCGATCTGATTCTTCCTCCCTTCCCTCGTCGCCCGCGGCAAGAACCTGCCCCAGCCACCGGCGGCAGCCGTCGTAGGGCCCAGCGCGCCGCCGCTGCGCCTCCGCTGGCCCGCTGCCAATCTGCGCCGCCCCTGCCCACGTGCACCGCCCGCACGGAGGCGAGTTGCGTAGCCGCCCATCTGCAGCTTCTGCTCCTCCGCGCGACCACTTCGACGGGCGGCTCCTCCATGGCTAACGCGCGCCTCCTCCTCGTCGCCTTGCTCGTGTCCGCGGCCGCTTCCTGGCGCCCGCCGCGGCCACCCACTCCGGTGCGGGGTTTGGGCAAGTCCTAGGCCGCCGCTCCTCTCTCTCCCTCTCTCTAATCCACAGCTCCCGGCAGAGATACGACCGCGCGCCCGATCGAGTGCCCGCCGCCACCGATGCTCCTTCCCCGCCTTTGTATGCTCCTTCCTCCTTCCTCAGCTATTTGTTCTTGTCAAGGATCAGTCAATTTACTGAAAATTACTGAAATTGGTGTACTCCACAGGTCCCAGGATCAGCTGTTTACTGAAATTTACTGTGTGCTGTATACTGCCAATGATCAGCTGTTTGTTCCTGTCAATGACTGAAATTTCAGTAAATTTACTGAAATTTTCAGAGAAAGCATGCTCAGATTAATAATTTACTGAAATTTTCAGAGAAAGCATGTTCAGAGTACTCCACATGTCCCAGGATCAATGATCAGTCAATTTACTGAAATTTGTGTACTCCCAAACCTTTTGCATGTTCAGAGTAATAATTTTGCAGTAAACTCCATAGAGAAAACCTTTGAGCAAGACTGACTATTCAGAATTCCATAGAGTGATTGGTGACTTGCATGTTCATGAAAGTGCTCCTGATAAAAAGGTTTGAGCGCTTTCATGAGCTCTTAGTCCGAGGAGGACGATGATGAGAAGGAGCTGAACTGGTTTGTGGTGCCATACAGATCTATGGCTACCATTGCGAACTAGAAGAAGATTAAAAAACCAAAACCCGTTGTGCAGAAACCGAACTAAAATCAAAGAGAAAACTAAATAGGTCGAAATAGAAAGAATCTTGTGAAGAAGAACAGGGGAGAGATAAATTATGTAGCTGGTGCGAGCAACCTGAAGGCGCTCTGTACCTTTGCCGGTTGTGATTAATTTGAATGATCGATCGGGTGTGCTAGTGGAATGGTGTGGTGTGTGCATTTGGAGGAGACAAAAAGCATTATAAGATCAGGCCTATAATTTGGTCACTACTGAGAAAAGCACACAATATGTGGCAGCCTATAATTTGTCACTACTGATAGGAAGAATAAGTATCTTCCTCTTGCTCATGCACAATCAGAACCGGATTATCTTCACTAAGATCATCTGAATTCTTGGCTCGCTAAGATCTCCTGGATTAAAAAAAGGGTATTATATGCAGTGTACCTTTTGGGGGTAAAAACACTAAGGAAATATTGCCTTGTTATGAGTAGGCATCTTCAATGGAACTGTCAAACTGTCAAACATGCAAACTGTCAAACTGTCAAGCTAACTTCCTGAAACAAGCTAAACCTGCCAAAGTACTCCATATTCCTGGAGTATTTCTCAGCAATGTTCCTAAATTTGACAGTAAAATTCAGTACAGATGATATTCCTGAACCCCATATACCTAAGTTCCACACAGAAAAAAGAACACCTTCTAACCAAAAAAAAAAGACAAGCATCGTCCAAAGACAAACCACATGGATCATCTGTACCGGATTTAACACTTTGCTCGGTCCACTGTGCTATGGGGAGTTTGTGAGATGCAAAATTACAGCAACCGGTAAACATAATGGAGAACCAAAAATGTCTTTATCACATACTGGCATACAACAAAGTTACCCAAAACTGTCTCCTCCAGTCCAACTTTTCAGATAGTCCAATGTCAAAATACGAAGTTTGTTGTTCTTCAAACATAATGTCAAAACTGCAAGAAAGAGAAGCAGAATCGAACCGTGGGGTTGAGATCGTTGATCTTCTGGAAAGACTCCTGAACATTGCCTGACGAAAGGCGTACCGTACTCGACGCGGAACCGGTCGGCAGCGTCGTCGAAGCCCTCGATGATGAGGTACTCCTTGACGTCGCAGCTTCCAAGCCAGAACACTTCAAAACCAAAAAAATTCTCACAACTAGCTAGTTGCATCTTGCAAAAGATTTCTCAATCCATTATAGAGAACATTTACAATGCTTTAATTACAAGCAACTCATTTGTTGTTCATTACAGACAACTCTCTAGTTTATCTTTTGTCACTTCATTAGAGAGAACATTTACTCCAAATTTCTGAACTTTAATGATATCTCTACTGCTTGCTTTACTTCAACGTTTTTCATTGTTTATTGGTTTAAAAAGCATGGCATATTGGTTTTCTTCAACTAAAGCAAGGCATGCTATCTGGACATACTCCATGCCAGATACTATTGCTTATATGTTCAGGGGTACTAAAAATGCACAGTGCTCATATGTTCAGAGATATAGACAGAGCTAACCAAATGTTCAGAAGATCCTTACTGTAACCAAATCATATGCTAGCTACTGTCTATTGCTTTGCCTATGTTCCTTTATTTTTGTAGAATGACCTAGCTTCTGAAGAAATAAAATGGATATTAGTCAAAAATAAATGGCTCACTTGTTCCTGGCAGAAAATCAGGACTAGCTGCTGTCATCGCCTCCTCTGTTGATTTGAAGCAGCAGCAGCACGGCAAGAAGAGTTGGCAATTGAAGCAGCAGCGCCACGAATTGAAGCAGCAGCAGCAACACGGCAATAGCAGCAGCAGGCAATTCTGGAGACAAGAGGAACAACATATCAGTAGAAATAGCAGCAGCAGATCAGCAGAAATAGCAGCAGCTTGCCGGTGGCCTGGGAGTCATCAGCGAACTCAGGTTGGAAAGGAACCCATCGAAATCAGCCTTCTTACAAACGATGACCTTTCTGACGACCTGAAACTGGTCGATTTGCAGGGCGGCGCTGCCGAACTCCTCGCCCTTCTGCTTGCACGCGCCCTCCAGCACCTGCCAAAAAGACAGCGTCAGAAACTCAGAATGCAGCGCACATTTGCCAATTATATATACTCGGAACATCAATATTAGGAAAGTAACTGACAAAAATAATCGGCGGCTTAATTAATTAATTAACTGTTGTAGATACTATGGCGGTAAAGCAGCTAGAAAACATAGTAGTATTGGGATGAGGGGGATCTGGATGAAACCTGATACAGCAGCCGGATTGAAATCGGAAGTCTGCGATGCATAGGCCTCCAGATTTATCCCGTCAAGCATGGTGGTACCAGCAGGCATGAGCGTGGACGACCAAGGCAGATCAAGATACATGTGTGGTGCCGCTAGGAAAAAAAGTGCAGATCTGAATGTGAAGTAAACTAATTATGCTTGCAAATGAAACTGAGATGGAGAAATTAATTACCTCAAGTCCAAGTGAAAGATCCATGGCAATCAAATTCGTACATGCAATTCATCCCTGTTCAGATACAAAAATGTGTGCAGAATAATTTAGCTGCGTAGTATAGCCCATGAAACAGAAGGTAGAAATAGAAGTGATCTAATATATCTGAATCCAAAAAATCAAGTGCAAGGCTACGGCTGCAACTTACTGGCTTGGATTATCTAAAAAAACTTACTGGCTTGGATTGGCTTCAATCATCGCCAAGCACTCGCGCCGCTGTGTTTCCTCCCCGCACCACCCCTCCACCTCCATCAACGCCACCACCCCCGCACCGCCCCACCCCATATCCATCAGCTGCGCGTCGCCTCCCAGGTGCTGCTGACTTGGATACCTCACTGGCATCACGCCACAACTCAGGGCCATGCCCCGTGGGGATGCCTCTCGACCACGTCGGACGAATGGAAGATGCTATGTCATGGGATTACAGAAGGCTAGGGAAGAGAGGTGGGATCCATGGAGAACCCCATGGGCGAACGTGTGGATCGGTGTGTAGAAGAGATGTAGCTGGATTGGGAGGCGAATGGCATCATGGAGATGGGGATGGGAGAGGATGAGAGGCATGATAATTGATGAGTAACAGAATTTGGCATTGGGAGCGTTGGCAGGGATGGAAGGAGAAGAAGTAGGCGCGTGAATCGGGGAGTTGAAGAGTAAAGGGCCGCGTTCTCGGGAGGCAAGGAGCCGACGAAGGGGCAGCCAACGGGAGGGCAATGGTGCACGGGAAGGTCAACTCTTGGGCTGCAGATCTGAGCCACTTGTAGTTAATCAAACGGTTGAAAGAATATATGGTGACGTGGATGCATGAGAGGGCAGGAAAATCAGGTAGTGGGGGGCTCCTATTTAGATATAGTAAATTTGTTAGAGCACTGGGCGGTTATATTTTATAGAAATGATTGCACTCTCATGCTTCATTTAAATCTTTTTAAGAGTCTTAAAATAGGAAATGGTAATATACACGAGTTATAAGACTAGTCTGAAAATGATAGGTATAAAAGAGTGGTATAATAAAATTTTCATGTAGATCACTAAATTTGAGGCGTATGTTTTAATTATATTAATGTCGTAATATGAAAGGGTATTGGTTCATAATCATTGGTTAGTAGAAATATCGATATTAAATCTTGTTACACTACTGCAAGATGTTGCTAACGCGACACATGTTTCAGAGACCCTTCGACGAAACTGTGTGCGATGGTTGAATCGCAAACGGTATCGAAAAGAAACCGTCACCAAGACGAACTGTGTGCGATGGTGGATCCATCAAGCACGATTCAGATTAGAGTTACATGTGCGAATCTTGACATACAGTTGATCCATACGAAATGTTTGTGATGAGCAAGAAAAACACAAACAATCAGCCATATCAATGTGTGTGCGATAGACGACATACAGTTCACTCGGATGAACTGTTTGGGATGATCCAGAAGAACACAAACGATTCGGCGTAACAAGATGTGTGTGATATTCGGCAAATAGGTCGGTAATAAAAATTGCCGGCCTGTCGGGCACATAATTGAAGAAACCAACTGTGGGCGATAATGTAAAAGATCTCTGTCGAATACATATTGCTAACCGTCTGCGATGAGATTGACAGGGGACACAGAGATAACGTATTAATATGAGTGAACGGCAACAGAGATATACAGTCTGCTTAATTTAGTCCTTCTTCTTGTTGTTATTATTGGATGGCCCCGCGACATCGTCTTGGCGAGGACACTTCTTGCCGCTAATCGTTGGCTTTTCATCGCCGCCGCCGTCGTCATCGTCGTTCATGTCCTCGTCGTCGTCCTCCTCATTCGAACATTCCTCCTTCTCCTCATCATTGTCGTCGTCTTCTTCGTCCTCCGATGGCTCCTCGTTTGACTGGTTGTCGTTCGACGACTCGGGCGGCGGCGTCCCTTCCATGATCCGGATAAAATCGAGGTCAGGGCTCGATGCTGAACTCATAGAAGACGAGTGGGATGATTCCGAGGTTGACCTATCATCGGGCGCCAGACTGCTGGCGGAACTGTCATCCTCGCTGTCGCTCGACATGGCTGCGGTACGTATACAAACCGCGAGAAAGCGAGATTGTAGAGTGTGTGTAAGTGTGTAGCATGGCCGGCCGGAACGATGAAGACGGTGGAAACTGAAGCAGGGTATGAAGAAAAGAGGAATGACAATTGTAGCGGGGGGTTGACGGATTATATTGGCGCCTTGGCAGGCGGTTAGAATCCTGATATAATCAACCGCAATTATTAGTACCCAGTCGCTCCAAATTCCCGCGGTTGCGCAATTCTCAATGTGATTATTACGCACATAGGTTGGAGCGTCCAAATGTGAAACAAGCATTTTTCATAGGACAGTTGGCAAGCAATAGATGAGCTCTGCTTATTGATGTAGCCAGTAATAATCAAACAAAACCCCTAATCATCATTACAAACAGCGAATAGAAGATGGCTAATGCAACAACTACAACTACACATGCTAGTTCCTTCTTGTCTCTTGCTTTCATCTGTTGCCTGTGATTGAGTCTTTCTTGCTTCATCGTAGTGATTGTGCACTCCAGAGCAGTCAGTTTCTTCTTCAGCTTTACGTTATCTTCTGCGAGCTTGGTGATAACACTTTGAGCCCTGCCATGCCATTCATCATCCAACCAGTTAACAAAGGCACAAGCCTCATATCCCTGCCAGTGTTAAATATTCAGGATGAGCGGGGGCATTAACTCAACTTAAATGATGAACTTAGCACTAACCTCTAAGGGGCAACTGAGAAAACGTCTGCCAATGTCGAATCCCTCCGTGCATACACGTCGAGCGGGAGTGTGTCTGTGCGCACAACTCAGCTTTTGGTACTTCTCGGTGGAACAAAACTCGGAGTCAAACTCATGTTGCGGGAGTCTGCAGTCATACTCCGGATCCGGCGGTTGATCGCTTTCCTGGGTGGGGGAGCGGGGGTCATTCCGGACGGATTGAGCAGGGAGCTACTTTGGACATGCTAAAAAAGATCGGGATTGATTGGAACCTGACAAGACGATTCGGATCCGTAGTACACCAGCCTTCTGATGACCTTAGGCAAGTGCTCGGCGGTGACCACCGTCGTGGCGGTGCCGCCCATCGCGCTGCCGAGAGCGGCGATACGAACTGGAGCAGCCGCACCGAAACCATTAGCACCACTTGTCCGCATTCCCCCAATGTAAGCGCCACGCGAGAGAATTTGGGGGCTATCTAGGGATTTGGGGGAAATGGGGAAACTGTGGGGATCTGATAACGGTCGGGAACTACTTATCGCACTCTGTTGTATGCGGTACACGGTTTGTACATATCGTTTGTGTTCGATATTACAACTTCACACACGATTTCCACACCAAACCGTGTGAGAAGACAACGTGCGTGAGACACGGTTCCCTTGACATAACCGTATGTGATGTACTACCCGATACATATGGGGATGGAATAATGGAATTAATACTGTAAATAGCCGCTATGCGGATACCCGTCAAAAAATAAAAACAGCCGCTCTGCAGATAGAGATGGGGGCAGCGGCCGAGGCAGCGGCTACCGGATAGGAGGTCAATCTTCGGTCGGTCGGCGCTGGCGGCATGATAGGAGGTCAATCCTCGGTCAGCGGTGGGAGATAGGAGGAGCTCAATCCTCGAGGTCAGCGGCGGCGTGATTGGAGCACATCCCTCGCAGTCGATGGCGGGATATTGGAGCTCGAATTTTAGGCGGTTGCCCCACTAAGCTTTGCTCCTCGACCCTTGTGACACCCTGGTTTTCGCTCCCCGATTTCTTCCTTCGCGGGATTTGACTCCCGTCTTTTTTTTGGTGTTATTGGATTTTCTCTCGCCTTTGGGCATATGAAGATGGTCATATAGCCTTGCCTTTCCTATCAAACTAGAGATTCTCTCCAGTCCAACCTTGCCATTCAAAATATATTTCCAGGGTTTTGCCGCCAAAACCCTACTTTCCGAGTTGCCGGAAGGGAAACCCTACTTCCAGCAGCTACAAAGGAACCCCAATTTCATTTGATCTGTTGACTCCCAAACTTTTCCCAGTGACTCTCCTACATCCACAAACCCTGGATATGCAAAGATATTGCTAAGTCATTTGCAATATTTTTCATTTAAAATTAATTCCTTTTTCTGCCTTAAGAAGGAATTAATTCCAGGAAAATATCTATCCATCTCCAAAGTTCATGAAAACTTGTGGAAATATTCATTGTGACCATATTGAGCTCTCACAAAAATATTGGCCATAATTAAATAAGGGAAATTGCATTTTCCTATTTAAAGCCAATATTGCATTTTGGGCACTTTCCAAAGGAGCTACTATTTTGGTGGCCAGGAAAAATCCCAAATAATTTGTGGAGCTTATCGTATCCATATCTTCACCGTTTCCATCAAGTACCCAAGTTCCATAGTTCAAATTTTGAGCACATCATCCAATTCTATTTTCTGGACCTATTTTGAGATTGTGAAGCAACTATATTTTAGATTGCTCCATAGCTCTAGAAATTAAACCAGGACCTCATCCTCCCTATATCATGTGAGCATGTCAAAATACACATCATTTTGCCTAGCCAATATTTCCCAATAATTCCATCTAGTTTCTGTCCAGAAAGAGGCATTGTGAAGGAAGTACCACTTTGGTATACTCAAATAGCATGAAATTTCACCAGTGCCTCCATACTTACGAATCATCACCCTACACAAAAATTCTGCTCATGATAATTAGCCATTTGATCCCAGCAAGTTCAACTTCATTTCTGTCCAGAATCCATCATTGTGAAGGAAGTACCTTCAGTTCTTATCCAAATGACCTGAAAATTTACCAAGGCCTTCACCTTGGTAGATCATCAACACACGCCAAAAATCAGCTCAATACCTTCAGCCATTCCTCCGCAAGAATCCATACAAGTTTCTGACCAGAACTGGTTTCCAGACGAATCGATCAACTTCTAGCCGCCCATTGCGTCTCAACCACTCAGATCATCCACCTGAGGACGAACACAGCTCCCGGACAAGGTATGGCAGGCCTACGTGCCCTCGGTGTGCTGGTGCACGCGGTGACCGCGTGGATATCATGTCACCAGCACGCTCTGAGCTCAGCCGTCTCCGTGCGGTCACCTCTGGCCAGCCTTAGCCCGTCCAGCCATGTCCATCGACTCCGCAGTGACCACGCGCCCCTTGTCCCGTAGCTTCCCCCTCCTCTTTCTTCCTCCTCGCGCCACGACAGTCGCCATCGTGGCACTGTGCATCCGTGAACCCCCTCTGTCACCTCCCTCCCTGTCTTCTTCCTCCCCGAGACGTCCCCTCCCTCTGGCGCTCGTCAGGTCGGCGCCGTCCCTCGACCGCCAGCTCGCCTCGACGCTCCAGTGCGACGATAGGAACGCCACGGCGGCCGTGCCTATCCGCACACCTCGGCCGGCTATAAGTAGCCGCGGCCCGAGCCCTCCCCGAGCATCCTCGAGCACCCACACCTTTTCCTAGACCTCTCAGAGCCCCCCAAGCCCCTCGATTTCTCCTAGGAGCCCCTCCTTGCTCCTCCCCGACCACCACGGCCGCCTCGGCCTCCGCTCAAAATTCGAGCGAGCCGACGCCCCCTTCCCCTCCTTTCCCCACTAGCGGAAGCACCAGAGCCCGGCGGGCCTCCCCATTCCCTCGATGCATCTCTGGGACACCTGTGGGCACGTGCTCATGCCCGGCCGACGGCCTCGACCGCGGAGCTCCAAGCCACCACCTTTTCGGTTCTCCTCGGCATCCGCGTCCGGCCGAGATGGAGGCGGCATTCCCTCCTGAGCCCGTCGGTGGCCCGGGCTTCGACGGAGGCGACCTGTGCCGCCGGAGCGAGCGCTGGCGCGCACCGGCCGAGCCTCCCCTGCCTCAGCCGTCGGGAGGAAGAAGAGAAGAAGAGGGGTGGAGAGAGAAAGCAGGTGGGGCTCGCGTGTAAGCGGCTCAAGGGCCGGGCCCAGCGTTTAAGTGGAAGCGCACTCCCTCAAAATACGCTTCCAATTCGGTGAAGGCGCATTCGGCCACGGCGTTAGATCAAAGTACGCCTTCACTTACTGAAAGCGTATTCTCAGAAACACACCTTTTGTTTTCATCCGCCTGCCGAAACCCTTAAGTTGCGGGCGTTCACCCGTTAAGAGCAGAAAAGCACATTTGTATTTGTTTGTCTGCCTAACAAACGAACGGCCGTAATTTTGCAACTGTAACTCCGAATCAGGTGATTCCAAAGCCCACGTTCTCTGTTCGCCGAGCCCGTTCCGATGGTATCACTTTCATAATGTTTACACATTCTAAAATGACCATATTATCCCTGCACTATATTCTGCCCTTGGAGAGAGAAACCTTTCCGGCGAATCCTTCCGCGAGATGATCGCACTTCTTCCCGAACTATTCCTTCACCCCCAGGCAAGCTGACCATCTGATAAATGCCCTAAAGCATTGCTTCTGTGTTATTCTTGTGTGTTTAATTAATGAATATGTTTATGTTCGAGAGCATAGTAGTAGGCGGTATATGATTCTGATGAACCCTTGCTTACTTTTCTCTGGTGACGGCACCACGCCTATGTTCTGTGCTGTTTCCGGCCGTTCAGGGTGGATGCCGACTTTATATTTCTCTTTTGAACAACTGTCCCGAGTTCTGAGCTGCTTTCAGCCATCTCGTGCAGTTGTTGAATTTCTTTTTGTAGTAGTGACCTCAAGCTCTGAGCTGCTTTCCAGCCGTCTTAGGGAACTGCTACTTTCTTTTATCAACACCGTCTCATGCTCTGAGCTGCTTTTCAGCCGTCTTGAGCCGGGGTTGAGTTATTCCAGTAACGTCCCAGATCTAAGTTGTAAAGACCGTTCTGATGGCTACTGGTTCATTTGCCGGTTTCATGCAAGGGTTCAGATGGTCGCAACTTACAGCTAGAACTTGTCAAGTGATAAACTTGCCATTTAAACATTGTTTCACTAATGACTCATTGTGATATTATATGAAGATAGGTTGTTATGTTTCCATAGTTGTTACATCATGCATTGTTACTGTTATCGCAATGATAAAGAATGTGACTTAATAATGACAACCTCCTCCATCGGCTGGATCGTGTCATAGTGCCACCGAACCGAGCTCATCAGTGCAACCACATTTGCCTTTATGGGGAGGCCCTAACTTGGTCTATTATCTTACCTCTTATCGGTACCTCCAAAGAGGGAAAGTTATGCGTGCGTGCTACCCTGGCCCGGTAGGCGGCGATAACCTTGTGAGCCCAAGTTATATGGATCCAGGGTCCCTGTTTGGGACAGTTTAGTTTGGCCACGACGGTGGCAGGTGTCAAGAGTGACATAGGGGCCACCCAGGGCATGACCCGGAAGGGGTATGATTGTCGGTGGGACCGTAAGAGTGCCAGGCAATAGACAAGTTTTGTTGGAGCAGCACCGGTCCACCCGAATGGGAACATGTACTAAAGTACGAGGCCAGGAGCTCCATAGTGTGGGTAAAGTGCGCAACCTCTGCAGAATGTAAATCTATTCGAATAGCCGCGTCCTCGGTCATGGGACACAGTTCGTACTAGGTCACACTATTTGGTCTGTGTCGAGTCTGGAGGAATAAACCATATAAAGTTATTGCTAATATTGAACCAGAGAAAAGTAAGAGTTGTCAGACCTGCGGTGCAGGTGCCCGGACATCGAATGATGTCCAAAGTTTGGAATGTAGCCAAGGGATGGCTATGAGAGAGAGGGTCGAATGACCGTAAGAACTTGGACCCGGAGGGATCATGTGAATGAACTTGATCAACTGCATTTACTGTTATGCTTTACCTTATTGTCTTCATTTTAGTAGTTATATTGCTGGATAATCCTGTTATGACCTGATAATTAATATTGCTAGATAGATATGCTATGCCTTAATAGATAATGTTGCTCTAATAACAAATGCATGCTTGAATGCCATGGATTGCTATGCTTGGTGTATATGTTATTTGGTTTGCTTTCGAGTGCATTCAAAAGTACTCAGCGGCCTTTAACGTGGCCAGGTTCACCTAAGGATCCGACGTCCACCAGCGAGGAGCGGGAGCGTTCGCAGACTAGAGGAGTAACCCAGTCAGATCCCTGTGGATTGGAGCCTCTCCAAGTCCGTGCTGCCTTAGTTAGTATTTTTCCTGTTGCCCCATCTTTGTAACCATGATGTATTTATTCCAGCAACAATGGCTTATAAATATATCCTTATTACAGTTGTGCCTATGTTCATGATACTTGTTGTAAAGGCACACGCCAGTGTGATTTCCTGGGCTGGGGTGTGCGGCGACCGTCTGGCTACAGTGGTAATCAGGCGGGGCGCCACAACGGATGGTATCAGAGCAGCCAGGCTGACTGTAGGTTACCCTAGCTGGACTTCATTGTCTTGTGCTTAGTAGAAAGCCCAGATGGATTTCAGCCATCTTTGCCAAACAGGCACGACTACTATTGATCATAAGGCAATCCCATAGGTTTTTGGCTCCATTAGACCCCCAACTCTCGCGGCCTTTGTCTCCGGTGGGAAATGTCCGCACCAGGCAATGACCCGTGAGCCCTTAACCCCTAGGTAAACCAGATATCCCCACCCTGCTTGCTAACCATGGCATTTCTCTCCATAAATCCAGTTTCCTTTGGGAAACGCCTATAAATTTCATCTTTCCCTGACAACCCGAGGATCGTTGACTAAGCCACCTTGGCTATGGTCATGCATCGAGTTTGATGTTCCCTAAGGAAGTAGTAGGAGCTTGACACCAATTGCTACCAGGAGCGTTGTGTGGTTTTGCTTCTAAATCCTTAGAGGTGCATCGAGTGCGCTAGGTTATTTACACTAGTGAATCTTTGGCCACGTGTATAAAGTCCGCAGAATTTGAGCTTTATTTGCCTTTTTAATATTTTTCATTTTTCGCGGTTCTTGCTTCTTTTCTCGGTTCCGTTCTTCCGCTCTGACTGGATCCATCCGCACGAGCTGCATAAGAAGACTCGAACACAACTTGGATAATACCCAATAATCCAAATTCAGTAAGAGTCAAGCCAAGCCAACTGCCCGATATTCAGAACATTATCACCGGATCTGTCAAGAATAAAGAATGGGTCAGAAGCAGGATCTGCAAGCAACCAACAAGGCCAAACTATACCTAAAGGAGTTTGCCGCAGAACAGATCACATTACGGAATAATCAGATGAGCTATCAGGAATGGACACTAGCAGGGACAAATGATTCCATCCTCGACACAAGGATTATTTCAGTCAGTGGGGTGAACCTTGAGTCTTTTCTCAATGAACTCAAGAATCATTTATTACCCAAAGAAGACATATTTCAAGAATGTGAACGTGTCGAGAGCAGCAACAAAACTCTGGTTTGTTAGAATATTCTGGAATTCACCGGTGCATATACAAAATTTTCTGGGCAAAGGGAACAAGGCTTGCGAAGAATACCTGGATAAGTTCACGACTGCCCAGAACCAATGAAGAATTCCAAATACCTGGAAGTTCAGCTAAACCGAATGGAATTGTCCGCCAACCGCTGACTACCGGCAACATCTGGGATTAATTAACAACATGAAGTCTGCATCAGTTGTGCAACCTTTACAGCAGCAATGATCAGACCAGTAGTAGGACAAGCGGTGTGCCCGACCAATGGAATATCTTCAGACAGGGTATGGCCTATACCAAGTTTTGACTCCGCTATGGGTAAATTCTGGATACTTTGGAAGGAAGCCAGAATCGGCCATAGATCCGACCGCATATCATAGCAAAAGGCTTCTGGTAGAAGAAACCCAGCCTTCCTTCGCAAGCTATCGGGAGGAGCTTACAACGCAAGACTCCCAATCTTCCTCACTACGCCACTTGGGGAAGAAATCTTCTGGGGTACGACACTCCAATCTTCCTCAGCCCGCTACCGCGAAAAGCTTCCGGCGTAAGGCACTCAACCTTCGTCAGTAAGCAACCTGAGGGGAAACTTCTGGGGTACGATACCCAGCCTTCTTCAGCACACTACCCTGGCAGAAGCTTCGAGCGTAAGGTATTCAGCCTTCTTCGGCACGCCATCGTGCCCACAACAATCTTGTCAGAAGCACGAACTAGTCCAGACACATGTCTACCTCATAACTCAACGAATATGAAAGGATTTGTCCTACCCTTGCATACGTTGTGAGCAGGCAGTCTAGTTGATCAGTTCATGTGAGCTACTCGTACACGAGAATGATTGTGTTCAGAGAAACATTGACCCCATATTGCAAAGAAGGATATGAAGGCAGCAACCCCAGTGCATTTTCTAGGAACACAGTTGTGGATCACCTAAGGACAAAAGGTGCACCTGACAGGAAAGGGAAGGATTCAAGATAGCTGTGTGAAAAGACAACCCCTGAGCCATCAGAAGAGGCAGTTAAAAGGCCAGTGAACCAATGAGGACAAGACAACCGATGGATCCAAGTCGCACACAGGTATGTCCCCCTTCGCCGGGAGGTAAGCCCTGAAATCTCGAGGACGAGATTTTCTTAAGGGGGGTAGGTTTGTGACACCCTGGTTTTCGCTCCCCGATTTCTTCCTTCGCGGGATTTGACTCCCGTCTTTTTTTTGGTGTTATTGGATTTTCTCTCGCCTTCGGGCATATGAAGATGGTCATATAGCCTTGCCTTTCCTATCAAACTAGAGATTCTCTCCAATCCAACCTTTCCATTCAAAATATATTTCCAGGGTTTTGCCACCAAAACCCTACTTTCCGAGTTGCCGGAAGGGAAACCCTAATTCCAGCAGCTACAAAGGAACCCCACTTTCCTTCGATCTATTGACTCCCAAACTTGAGTCTCAGGGGCTACTGGGATCAGCAGTTTCATGTTTTCCTTCAGGTGCATCTCGGATTTTAGGCCGACACACACCTTGAGGGCTACTGGCTATATATCTTGGCAGAGAATAAATTGCACCAATCGAAAATATATCCGCAAACAATCAGCCCAAGCCCGAGGTAGTGCACCACTTCGGAAGCAGTCCGGCATGAAGCTCGGATACAAGTGGCTAGCTCCCTAGAGGACGTTTCCGGCATTAAGCTTGGCTGAACTCCTTTAAACTTTTTAAGACTGAGGAGATCTATGACACCTCGGATACAGACCAGCGTTGGAGTTCGGCTGCTAAAATGTACCTCGGAAGCAGTTTGGCATAAAGCTCGGCTGGAAGTGGCTGGCTCCATAGAGAACTTTTTCGGCATTAAGCTCGGATAACCTCCTTCAAACTTTTTCAAAGACGGGGTACTCTATGCCTCCTCGGATGCAGTCCGGCGTTGGAGCTCGGCTGCAAAAAGACACCTCGGATGCAGTCCGGCATTGGAGCTCGGATGCAAAGAGGACACTGCCGTACTGGAAACACTTCAAACCCGAGGTGTGGCGTAAAAATAACAAGGCATTGGTAAAGGCCGAGAACTTAAAGGACTCCTCGGATACCCGACGTGTGAACTCTTCGGATACACCTCGGCGATCCTCAAGATCGGAGATGGGAAGATTTGTTGAACCAGTTTTCAAGACCGACGACCGAAGACGAAGAACAGTTCGGAAGAACCGAGGAGCGTCCCCAACTTGAAGATCGGTTCAGGGGGCTATTGACGGTGTCCTGGACTAGGGGGTACTCACCACATCGTCTCCCGACCAGGTGGGTTGAGCCGAGGACCCCCATGGCGGTTCACTAATGGGCCACTTCGGGCAGCCCACGCCGAATACAAGGAAGACTCCACAAGACTTGGCGCCCAAGACGAGGACTCTCCTAAACCCTAGGCCTCCGGTGCATATATAAACCGAGGCCAGGCTAGTCAATAGATGAACTCATATTCATTAGAACAATCTCATGGTAGATACATGTACTCTGTACTACACCCCATATGAATACAATCAAAAGCAGGACATAGGGTATTATCTCTTCGAGAGAGCCCGAACCTGGGTAAAATCCCGTGTCCATGTTACCATCGCTCCAAGACGCCTAACTTAGGACCCCTACTACGAGATATGCCAGATTTAGAACCGACACCTGGTCCCTGGTCGTGGTCCACGAGATACCTAGTCGGACCGACAGGAACCCTGTTCGTCTCCGCAAGCTACTAAACACACTTAACGGATTTGGGTATTTGATCTGAGTGGGCCGCTGGCCTATGCGCACTACCACCACGCGGGATAATGGTTATGGGACCCTCGGCACCGTATGTATCAGCCGAAAGCTTTGTCAGACGTCCAGTTCAGCATTGTGGCACGGCAGGATCGGCGCCATCCATGACAGAGGTGGTGCCTGGATCTAACCCTGCGCACAATGACCCGGAGTGCGAAGGGCGATGGGCCCAAGACCCCTGAGCACTTAGGATGTAGACCGGCGGGGACCTCTCTACTGAGCCTAGGTAGGACTACATCGTGTCGATCAGCCGAGGCCGGGCATGACCCAAAAAAGTGTGTCTGGCCAGAGTTAATCGAGCGTGTTGGGTAACAGTAGTGCACCCCTGCAGGGAAGTGATCTATTCGAATAGCCGTGTCCACGGTAACGGGACCCTCGGAGTTGTATCCTGATCTACTACAACTATGAATGGATTCTGTTACAATGTTAAATTGTTACTACTGCTCTCGGGATCACTTTCTCGCATGGTAGTCGAGGAAGGATCTCAGGGCATTGCTAATATATACTTATTATTATATGCTGCTATGTTCTATTCTCTTCTGATGCTGCAAGATTGCTTCAAGATGCTAGTCTTCGATAGGCTAGGTCTTTCTCCCCCTGTTCTGGCATTTCTGTAGTTTAGTCCAAAGATATAGCCCCATTCCTTTGATACTGATGCATATTTAGTATAGTTCTGATGTCAGTCTTGCGAGTACTTTGGATGAGTACTCACGGTTGCTTTGCTACTTCTTTTCCCCTACCCGATTGTTACGATCAGACGATGGAGTTCAGTAGCAAGAGATCCCCGGAGGCACCTACTACTACGTTGAGCCCGCCGACCAGGAGTAGTTCGAAGGCCCTAGGCAGGAGGCCTTCGCCTTTTCGATCAGTGTCGCTGTTATGCTAGCCTTCTTAAGGCAAACTTGACTAACTATGTCTGTACCTAGATAATATTTGCTTGTATGACTCGAGCTTATGTATTCGAGCCCTCGAGGCCCCTGGCTTGTAATATAAAGCTTGTATTATTTTATTTTGTGTCTAGAGTTGTGTTGTGATATCTTCCCGTGAGTCTCTGATCTTGATCGTGTGCATTTGCGTGTATGATTAGTGCACGGTCGAGTAGGGGCGTCACAGGAATGGCATGGGTTTTTGAACCCATGGTTCTCTTTCTTTACCATGTTTCCTAGCAATGAAATCCCTTTTATCATATCTTTTATTTTTAGGAGGTGGGTTATCAAGATCAACTACAGGTTCTATTTCTACATCATTCTCAGATTCTTTACTATTGTCTGGTTTAGTATTAATATGATCATCATTAATATCATTATTATCATTATCACTAAGTGTATGCTCATTACCAGATTGTGTCTCAGCATCAGAAATAGAAACATCATTAGGATTTTCAGGAAGTTTTTCTACAACAGGTGCACTAGAAGCATGCAAAGTTCTATCTCTTTCCTTTTCTTCTTCTTAGATGAACTAGGTATTTCATCATTAATTCTCTGAGAATCCTGCTCAATTCTTTTAGGATGACCTTCAGGGTATAGAGTGTCCTGGGTCATTTTACCGCCTCTAGTAACTACTCTAATAGCATGGTCATTCATTTTATTACTCATCTCATTAAGCAAATCATTTTGTGACTTAGAGACTTGTTCTAGCTGAGTATGAACCATAGATGCATGTTTACATAAGCCTTTAACATCATTGGCAGTTCTGAACATGAAATCACTCAAGCGTTCAATCATAATAGCATTTCGTTTCAGTTGATTGCTTACATATCTATTAAAGTTTTCTTGCTTCACAACAAAGTTATCAAATTCATCCAAGCATTGACTAGGAGATTTATTATATGGAATATCACCCTCATCAAATCTATAAAGAGAATTTACCTCTACTACCTGTGTCGGGATATCAAGTGCATGTATTTCTTCAATAGGTGGTAGATTTTTAAAATCTTCAGATTTAATACCTTTCTCTTTCATAGATTTCTTTGCTTCTTGCATATCTTCTGGACTGAGGAATAGAATACCTCTCTTCTTCGGAGTTGGTTTAGGTGGTGGTTCAGGAAGTGTCCAGTCATTGGCGTTCCTCAATATATTATCCAGTAATTCCTGAGCCCGCTGAGCAGTTCGTTCCCTGACAACACAACCAACACAACTATCTAGGTAGCCCTGAGAAGCATCGGTTAGTCCATTGTAAAAGATATCAAGTATTTCATTTTTCTTAAGGGGATGGTCAGGCAAAGCATTATGTAATTGGAGAAGCATCCCCCAAGCTTGAGGGAGATTCTCTTCTTCAAATTGCACAAAGTTGTAAATTTCCTGTAAGGCAGCTTGTTTCATATGAGCAGGAAAATATTTTTCAGAAAAGTAATATATCATATCCTGGGGACTACGCACACAACCAGGAGCAAGGGTATTGAACCACTCTTTAGCATCACCCTTTAATGAGAAAGGAAACAACTTAAGAATATAGTAATAGCAATTTTTTCCTCATGAGCAAATAGGGTGGCAATGCCATTTAATTTAGTAAGATGTGGCACAACAGTTTCCGATTCATAACCATGAGAAGGATCGGATTCTACCAAAGTAATTAATTCTGGATCAACAGAGAATTCATAATCCTTATCGGTAGCAAAGATAGGAGAGTTTGCAAATTTAGGATCACATTTCATTATTTCTATCATAGCCTTTTCATTCAGCTTACTCAGTAATCTCTTAAGATCATCTCTATCATTACAAGCAAGAAAATCTCTAGCAATCTCCCCTTCCATAACATAACCCTTAGATATATTAGGCATTTCATATCTAGGAGAGATAGGTATAATAGGTGAATCATAATTTTCATCAGTTTCGATATTCTCAAGTTCTTTAGATTTAGCAATTTGTTCATCAAGAAATTCACCTAGTGGCACAATTTTATCAAGCAGAGTGATACGTCCAATTTGCATCATGATTTCCTACTAATAATTATTATGTTTTTGATCATTATTTCACTTCATGGTACAATTCTTATGCCTTTTCTCTCTTATTTTGCAAGATTCACATGAAGAGGGAGATTGCCGGCAGCTGGAATTCTGGACCTGAAAGGGGTGAAACAGAGATAGCTATTCTGCACAACTCCAAATGACCTGAAAATTTACAGAGAATTATTTTGGAATATATAAAAAATACGGGCGAAAGAATCAACAGGAGGGGACCCACCAGGCAGCCACAAGCCTGGGGGTGCGCCCTACCCCCCTAGGCGCTCCTCCCAAGCTTGTGGAGCCCCTGGCAGGCCTCCGGCCCCCTCCTTCTGCTATATGAAGCCATTTTCCCTAAAAAATCAGAAGAAGACTTTCTGGATGAAGCACCGCCGTCTCGAGGAGGAACCTGGGCAGGAGCTATTCTGCTCTCCGGCGGAGCGATTCCGCCGGGGATACATCCCTCCGGGAGGGGGAAATCAAAGCCATCGACATCACCAACGATCCTCTCATCGTGGGAGGACCAATCTTCATCAACATCTTCACCAACACCATCTCATCTCAAACCCTAGTTCATCTCTTGTATTCAATCTTTGTCTCAAAACCTCAGATTGGTACCTGTGGGTTGCTAGCAGTGTTGATTATATCTTGTAGTTGATGCTAGTTGGTTTATTTGGTGGAAGATTATATGTTCAGATCCTTAATGCTATTCAATACCCCTCTGATCTTGAACATGAATATGATTTGTGAGTAGTTACTTTTGTTCTTGAGGACATGGGAGAAGTCTTGTCATAAGTAATCATGTGAATTTGGTATTCGTTCGATATTTTGATGACATGTATGTTGTGCTTCCTTTAGTGGTGTCGTGTGAATGTCGACTACATGACACTTCACCATCTTTGGGACTAAGGGAAGGCATTGTGGAGTAGTAATTAGATGATGGGTTGCTAGAGGAACATAAGCTTAAACCCTAGTTTATGCGCTATTCCGTAAGGGGTTGATTTGGATCCATATGTTTCATGCTATGGTTAGAGTTATCTTAATTCTTCTTTCGTAGTTGTGGATGCTTGCGAGAGGGGGTAATCATAAGTGGGAGGCTTGTTCAAGTAAGAACAACACCCAAGCACCGGTCCACCCACATATCAAATTATCAAAGTAGCGAACGCGAATCAAACAAACATGATGAAAGTGACTAGATGAAATTCCCATGTGTCCTCAAGAACGCTTTGCTTATTATATGAGCTCATTCTGGCTTGTCCTTTGCTATAAAAAGGATTGGGCCACCTTGCTACACTTTATTATACTTGTTACTTGTTACGAATTATCTTGCTATCAAAACTATCTGTTACCGCTACTTTCAGTACTTGCAGAGAATACCTTGCTGAAAACCGCTTGTCATTTCCTTCTGCTCCTCGTTGGGTTCGACACTCTTACTTATCGAAAGGACTATGATTGATCCCCTATACTTATGGGTCATCAAGACTCTTTTCTGGCGCCGTTGCCGGGGAGTGAAGCACCTTTGGTGAGTGGAATTTGGTAAGGAAACATTTATATTACGTGCTGAAATTTACTGTCACTTGTCACTATGGAAAGTAATCCTTTGAGGGGCTTGTTCGGGGTATTTTCACCTCGACCGGAAACATTAAGAGTTGCTCCTCAACCTACTGAACCAACTGAAAATATTTATTATGAAATTCCTTCGGGTATGGTAGAGAAATTGCTAGCTAATCCTTATGCAGGAGATGGAACGGTGCATCCTGATATGCACGTGATATATGTGGACGAAATTTGTGGATTGTTTAAGCTTGTAGGTCTATCTGGAGATGGAGTTAAGAAGAAAGTATTCCCTTTATCTTTGGAGGGAAAGGCATTGACATGGCATAGGCTATGTGATGATACTAAAACATGGGATTGGAACCGGTTGAAGCTGGAATTTCACCAGAAATTTTATCCTATGCATTTGGTTCATCATGATCGGAATTATATATATAATTTTTGGCCTCGTGATGGAGAAAGTATCGCTCAAGCTTGGGGGAGGCTTAAGTATATGTTGCGCACATGCCCCAATCATGAGCTCCCAAGAGAAATAATTATTCAAAACTTTTATGCTCGGCTTTCTCATAATGATCAATACATGCTCGATACCTCTTCTGCTGGTTCCTTTATGAAGAGAACTATTGAATTCAGATGGGATCTTCTGGAAAGAATTAAACATAAATCCGAGGATTGGGAAATCGACAAAGGTAATGAGTCAGGTATAAATCTTGAGTTTGATTGTGTTAAATCTTTTATGGAAACCGATGGTTTTCATAAGTTTCGTACTAAATATGGACTTGACTCTGAGATAGTAGCTACCTTTTGTGAATCTTTTGCTACCCATGTTGATCTCCCTAAGGAGAAATGGTTTAAATATCATCCATGTATTGAATTGAATGGAGAACCTGTCAGTGTTAAAGAAGAAACAATTGTTTACAATGTTGATCCAGTTGTGCCCACTGCTTATTTTGAGAAACCTCCTTTCCCTGTTAGGATTAAGGAACATGCTAAAGCTTCAACTGTGGTTAATAATAGTAATATAAGAACTCCTAGACCTTCTAAACAAATTAAAGTTGTACCTAATATTGCAATGGTTAAAGATCTTTTGGTTGATGATATTGATGGGCATGTTATTTACTTTTATGATGAGGCTGCTAGAATTGCTAAACCTGCTAGAAATGAGCGAGATATGCTAGATAAGAATAAGCCCGTAGTTGGCATGCCTATTGTTTCTGTTAAGATTGGAGATCGTTGTTATCATGGCTTATGTGATATGGGTGCTATTGTGAGTGCTATTCCGTTTTCTTTATATCAAGAAGTAATAAATGATATTGCACCTATTGAGATTGAAGATATTGATGTTACTATTAAGCTTGCAAATAGATATACTATTACACCACTTGGGATTGTTAGAGATGTTGAAGTCTTGTGTGGTAAGATCAAATACCCTACTGATTTCTTAGTACTTGGTTCACAACAAGATAATTTTTGTCCCATTATATGGTAGACCTTTCTTGAATACCGTTAATGCTGAATTTGATTGTGTTAAAGAGAAGGTTAGAGTTAAGTTTGGTGATATATCTCATGAATTTAATTTCTCTAAGTTTAGTAGACAATATCATGATAAAGAATTACCTAGTAAAGATAAAATTATTGGTCTTGCTTCTATTGCTGTACCTCCTACTGATCCTTTAGAACAATATTTGCTAGACCATGAGAATGATATGAATATAAATGAAAGAAATGAAATAGATAAGTTGTTCTTTAAACAAGAACCTATCCTTAAACATAATTTGCCTATTGAAACCTTGGGAGATCCACCTCCACCCAAGGGTGATCCTGTGTTTGAATTAAAGCAATTACCTGATACACTTAAATATGCTTATCTTGATGAAAAGAAGATATATCCTGTTATTATTAGTGCTAACCTTTCAGAGCATGAAGAAAAGAGATTACTTAAAACTCTGAAGAAGCACCATGCTGCTATTGGATATACTCTTGATGATCTTAAGGGCATTAGTCCCACTTTATGTCAACATAAAATTCATATGGAGCCAGACGCTAAACCCGTTGTTGATCATCAAAGAAGGCTGAATCCTAAAATGAAGGATGTGGTAAGAACTGAAATATTAAAGCTTCTGGAGGCAGGTATAATTTATCCCATAGCTGATAGTAGATGGGTAAGTCCTGTTCATTGTGTTCCATAGAAAGGAGGTATTACCGTTGTTCCTAATGATAAAAATGAACTTATCCCACAAAGAATTGTAACTGATTATAGGATGGTAATTGATTTCAGGAAATTAAATAAAGCTACTAGGAAAGATCATTACCCCTTGCCTTTTATTGATCAAATGTTAGAAAGATTATCTAAGCATACACACTTTTGCTTCCTAGATGGTTATTCTGGTTTCTCTCAAATACCTGTTTCACCTGAAGATCAAGAGAAAACCACCTTTACTTGTCCTTTTGGAACTTATGCTTATCGTCGTATGCCTTTTGGTTTAAGTAATACACCTGCTACCTTTCAAAGATGTATGACTGCTATATTCTCTCACTTTTGTGAAAAAATTGTTGAGGTTTTCATGGATGATTTCTCCGTTTACGGAACTTCTTTTGATGATTGCTTGAGCAACCTTGATCGAGTTTTGCAGAGATGTGAAGAAACTAATCCTGTCTTGAATTGGGAGAAGTGCCACTTTATGGTGAATGAAGGTATAGTCCTTGGGCATAAAATTTCTGAAAGAGGTATTGAAGTTGATAAAGCTAAAGTTGATGCTATTGAGAAAATGCCATGTCCTAAAGATATCAAAGGTATAAGAAGTTTCCTCGGTCATGCTGGTTTCTATAGAAGGTTTATAAAAGACTTCACTAAAATTTCTAGGCCTCTTACTAATCTCTTGCAAAAAGATGTTCCATTTGTTTTTGATGATGATTGCGTAGAAGCCTTTGAAATACTTAATAAAACCTTAATTTCTACACCCATTGTTCAACCACCTGATTGGAACCTACCCTTTGAAATTATGTGTGACGCTAGTGATTATGCTGTAGGTGTTGTTCTAGGACAAAGAGTTGATAAGAAATTAAATGTTATTCATTATGCTAGTAAAACTCTAGACAGTGCTCAAAGAAATTATGCTACTACTGAGAAAGAAATTTTAGCAGTTGTATTTGCGTGTGATAAATTCAGATCTTACATAGTTGATTCTAAAGTTACTATTCATACTGATCATACTGCTATTAAATATCTTATGGAAAAGAAGGATGCAAAACCTAGACTTATTAGGTGGGTTCTTTTGCTACAAGAATTTGATTTGCATATTGTTGATAGAAAGGGAGCTGAGAATCCCGTAGCTGATAATTTGTCTTGAATGGAAAATGTTCTTGATGACCCACTTCCTATTAATGATGGTTTCCCTGATGAACAATTAACTGTGATAAATGCTTCTCGTAATACTCCTTGGTATGCAGACTATGCTAATTACATTGTTGCTAAATATATACCACCTAGTTTCACATACCAACAAAAGAAAAAGTTTTTCTTTGATAGAAATTACTTTTGGGATGACCCAAACTTATATAAAGAAGGAGTAGATGGTATTATTAGACATTGTGTACCTGAGCATGAATAGGAACAAATCCTACGTAAGTGTCATTCCGAGGCATATGGAGGACACCATGCGGGAGACAGAACTGCACACAAGGTATTACAATCTGGTTTTTATTGGCCTACTCTTTTCAAAGATGCACGTAAGTTTGTCCTATCTTGTGATGAATGTCAAAGAATTGGTAATGTTGGTAGACGTCAGGAAATGCCTGTGAATTATTCACTTGTTATTGAACCATTTGATGTTTGGGGTTTTGATTATATGGGACCTTTCCCTAAATCCAATGGGTATACTCATATTTTAGTTGCTGTTGATTTCGTTACTAAGTGGGTAGAAGCTATTCCAACTAGTAGTGCTGATCATAACACTTCTATTAAAATGCTTAAAGAAGTTATATTCCCGAGGTTTGGAGTCCCTAGATATTTAATGACTGATGGTGGTTCACATTTTATTCATGGTGCTTTCCGTAAATTGCTTGCTAAATATGATGTTAATCATAGAATTGCATCTCCCTATCATCCTCAGTCTAGTGGTCAAGTTGAATTAACTAACAGAGAAATAAAATTAATTTTGCAAAAGACTGTTAATAGATCCAGAAAGAATTGGTCTAAGAAACTTGATGATGCACTTTGGGCTTATAGAACTGCTTATAAAAATCCTATGGGTATGTCTCCATATAAAATGATTTATGGAAAAGCATGTCATTTACCTCTTGAGTTAGAACATAAAGCATATTGGGTAATTAAAGAACTTAACTATGATTTTAAATTTGCCGGTGAAAAGAGGTTATTTGATATTAGTTCTTTAGATGAATGGAGAACCCAAGCTTATGAAAATGCCAAGTTGTTTAAAGAAAAAGTTAAAAGATGGCATGATAAGAGAATTCAAAAATGGGAATTCAAAGTAGGTGATCATGTTCTATTATACAATTCTCATTTAAGATTTTTTGCAGGAAAACTTCTCTCTAATTGGGAAGGGCCATATATCATCGAAAAAGTTTATCGCTCCGGAGCCATCAAAATAAACAACTCCGAAGGCAATAATCCGAGAGTGCTTAATGGGCAAAGGATTAGACATTATATCTCAGGCACACCCATTAATGTTGAAATTAATATTATTCAAACAATGACACCAGAAGAGCACATAGAGGAAACCTTCCGGAACGCTCCAGAAGCCTGAAAAGGAGTAGGTATGTGGTACGGTAAGTAAACCAACTCCAAAACTTCCATAAAAGTACTTTCTGTCTGTTTTGGAATATATAAAAAATTAGGAAAATAATAAACATTCCGAAAAGTGCACGAGGAGGCGACAAGCCTGGGGGCGCGCCCTACCCCCCAGGGCGTGCCTACCAGGCTTGTGGCTCCCTCGTGGACTTTCCCGACTTCGTTTTTCTTCCATATCACTTTTTCTGCATGGGAAAAATTCATTATATATACTCACGGGTGTTTTGACCACCGTATCACAAGTTTCTCCTCTGTTCTTATTTCGTGCAGTTTTCTGTCAGACTCTCGATGTCAAGCGCCATGTCATCTCAGGATTCGGACGGGGAAAGCTATGTTTCTCATTTTGTTGCAAACCCTAGAGTCTATGGGGACGCTGGTCCCTATGGTTGGACAACTGATGAAGAGGAAGATGCTGATTTGAGGGAAAAGCAAGGTCATTCCAGTGAGGAGGACGAGGATCCCCCATTGCCTCAACCAGGAGATATGCACATTGAATTCCAGAGGCCCAGCTTACCTTACACGGTGAAGGTTCCTAAAGTTCAATTCACTCCTTTCCATCATGTGTAGGAAGATTCGGATAAGCTACGTCGCAAAATTTGGGATCTCTAAAGAGAGAATGACAAATTAAAAGAAGAAATTCGTGTCCTCAAATGGAAGGACAAGCCCATCACTTCATCACCACCATCATCCAAGAAGGAGATTTGAGTACATGGGTATGGGCACCACCCTTGGCTTGTGCTAAGCTTGGGGGAGGTGCCCCGGTATCGTATCATCATCACCTTTTATCATCATTATCTATCTTAGTTCGATCCTTAGTTATTTCATGATTTAGAAGAATAAAGTTTTAGTATGATTTAGCTTCGAGTGCTTGCTTTGTGATATATCTATCTATGTAATCGTGTGTGAGAGTTATATAATAAAGAGTATTTTGAGTTGAGTGTTTTGCTTTTGATGATCCAATCTTAGAAATAAATAAAGAATAAAAAGTAAGATCATATGCTAATCCCATGGGGAGTGATGACTTCACATGAAAGAAGTATAATTGATAAAACTTGTTGGAAGTTGACAAACATAGCATTGGTCATTGTTGCAATTCATGAAAAAGTAATAAAGGCAGAGAGGTCTCACATATAAATACACTATCTTGGACATCTTTTATGATTGTGAGCCCCCATTAAATATTCTATGTCAATAAGTCGACGTTGGACAAGGAAGACAACGTAATGAGTTATGTTTGCTTATATTCACATAGAAGTTATAGTGTTTTGAATCCTCTAACATGTGGTGCTTGCCCCCTATCTTTTGCTAGCCAAAATTCTGTACTAAGTAGAGATACTACTTGTGCATCCAAAAAACCTTAAACCCAGTTTCATGCCATGAGAGTCCACTATATCTACCTATGGATTGAATAAGATCCTTCAAGTAAGTTGTCATCGGTGCAAAGCAATAAAAATTGCTCCTAAACATGTATGAACTTTTATTGTAAGGGAAAATAAGCTTTGTACGATCTTGTGATGGTGGAGTAATAAAAGCGACATACTGCATAATAAAGGTCGCTATCACAAGGGGTAATATAAAGTGACATTCCTTTACATTATGAGCTTGCACATCCAAAAACAAAAAGCGCATGACAACCTCTGCTTCCCGCTGCGAAGGGCATATCTTTTACTTTATGTATTTACTTTCATGCAAGAGTCAATAGTATTCTCCTCTATTCCATTTTTATTTTCTCTCTTGGCAAGCATCATGTGGTGGGGATTGATCCAGGCATATATATCAAGTTGGATGTAGGTGATCATGAGTTATTATTGTTGACATTACCCTTGAGGTAAATACGTTGGGAGGAAAAATCATAAGCCCCTATCTTTCTATGTGTCTGACTGAAACTTTTGCTCCATAAGTATGTCGTGAGTGTCAGCAATCATAGAATACTAAATGATAGTTGAGTATGTGAACTAGCTAAACACAGCTCTTACATAGACTCTTTCTGATAATATGATGAATTGTAATTGCTTCAGTGACTGAGATCATAGTTTGTTAGTTTTCAATTTGGCTTATGGTTCATACTTTAACTTGTGGATGAATTGTCACTTTTTCATGAGAAGTTTTATGATGATATATTGCTGTTATAATAAAGATCATGATGCTCCATGTCCGTATTTTATTTTTATCGACGCCTCTCTCTCTAAACATGTGGTTATGATTATCGATTTCGGCTTTCGCTTGAGGACAAGCGAGGTCTAAGCTTGGGGGAGTTGATACGTCCAATTTGCATCATGATTTCCTACTAATAATTATTATGTTTTTGATCATTATTTCACTTGCATGGTACAATTCTTATGCCTTTTCTCTCTTATTTTGCAAGATTCACATGAAGAGGGAGATTGCCGGCAGCTGGAATTCTGAACCTGAAAGGGGTGAAACAGAGATAGCTATTCTGCACAACTCCAAATGACCTGAAAATTTCCATAGAATTATTTTGGAATATATAAAAAATACTGTCAAAAGAATCAACAGGAGGGGACCCACCAGGCAGCCACAAGCCTGGGGGCACGCCCTACCCCCTGGGCGCGCCCCCAAGCTTGTGGGGCCCCTGGCAGGCCTCCGACCCCCTCCTTCTGCTATATGAAGCCATTTGCCCTAAAAAAAATCAGAAGAAGACTTTCGGGACAAAGCGCTGCCATCTCGAGGCGGAACCTGGGCAGGAGCTATTTTGCTCTCTGGCGGAGCGATTCCGCCGGGGATACTTTCCTCCGGGATGGGGAAATCGAAGCCATCGACATCACCAACGATCCTCTCATCATGAGAGGACCAATCTTCATCAACATCTTCCCCAGCACCATCTAATATCAAACCCTAGTTCATCTCTTGTATTCAATCTTTGTCTCAAAACCTCAGATTGGTACCTGTGGGTTGCTAGTAGTGTTGATTACATCTTGTAGTTGATGCTAGTTGGTTTATTTGGTGGAAAATTATATGTTCAGATCCTTAATGCTATTCAATACCCCTCTGATCTTGAACATGAATATGATTTGTGAGTAGTTACTTTTGTTCTTGAGGACATGGGAGAAGTTTCGTCATAAGTAATCATGTGAATTTGGTATTCGTTTGATATTTTGATGACATGTATGTTGTGCTTCCTTTAGTGGTGTCGTGTGATACGTCTCCGTCGTATCTACTTTTCCAAACACTTTTGCTCTTGTTTTGGCCCCTAATTTGCATGATTTGAATGGAACTAACCCGGACTGACGCTGTTTTCAGCAGAATTGCCATGGTGTTGTTTTTGTGCAGAAAATCAAAGTTCTTGGAATTGGATGAAACTTTTTGGAGATTTTTTATGGAATATATAAAAAATATTGGCATCAAGAACTATTGGAGGGGGGCCACCCAGTGCCCACGAGGCACCAGGGCGCGCCACCCCCCAGGCGCGCCCTGGTACCTCGTGGGGCCCACGTGGCTCCTTCTGACCTAATTCCAATGCTATAAATTCATTTTCCTAGAGAAAAAAAATAAGAGAGGAAGTTTTATTGTGTTTCACGATACGGAGCCACCGCCACCTCCTGTTCTTCATCGGGAGGCCAGATCTGGAATCCGTTCAGGGCTCCGGAGAGGGGGATCTTCCGGCATCGTCATCATCAACCATCCTTCATCACCAATTTCATGATGCTCACCACCGGGAGTGAGTAATTCCTTCGTAGGCTTGCTGGACGGTGATGAGTTGGATGAGATTTATCATGTAACCGAGTTAGTTTTGTTAGGGCTTAATCCCTAGTATCCACTATGTTCAGAGATTGATGTTGCTATGACTTTGCTATGCTTAATGCTTGTCACTAGGGCCCGAGTGCCATGATTCTAGATCTGAACCCTTTATGTTTTCATCAATATATTTATGTTCTTGATCCGATCTTGCAAGTTGTACGCACCTGCTATGTGTTATGATCCGCATACCCCAAGGTGATAATAATTGGGATTCTTTCCGGTGATTGCCGTAGTTTGAGGAGTTCATGTATTCACTAAGTGTTAATGCTTTGTTCCGGTTCTCTATTAAAAGGAGGCCTTAATATCCCTTAGTTTCCTAAAGGACCCCGCTGCCACGGGAGGGTAGGACAAAAGATATCATGCAAGTTCTTATCGCAAGCACGTATGACTATATACGGAATACATGCCTACATTACATTGATGAATTGGAGCTAGTTCTGTGTCACCCTAGGTTATAACTGTTACATGATGAATGTTATCCAATGAATATCACCGATCCAATGCCAACGAGCTTTTCACGTATTGATTCTTGCTAAGTTACTATTGTTACTATTGCTGTTACAATTGCTACTACTACTGCTGTTACCGTTACTGCTACTGTTACTACCATTGCTATTGCTATCAAACTATCATACTACTGTTCTACTGATCACTCTGTTGCATATATTTAGTCTCCAGGTGTGGTTGAATTGACAAGTCAACTGCTAATACTTGCAAATATTCTTTGGCTCCCCTTGTGTTGAATCAATAAATTTGGGTTGAATACTCTACCCTTGAAAACTGTTGTGATCCCCTATACTTGTGGGTTATCAAGACCTTTTTCTGGTGCCGTTGCTGGGGAGCATAGCTATATTTGTTGAGTCACTTGGAATTTATATCTGTTGATCACTATGAAGAATCTGAAAGACACTAGAACCAAGATCGTTCCCTCTAAGACGAGGGGAGGTAAGGAACTACCATCTAGCTCTGCACTTGATTCACCTTCTGTTTTGAGTAAATTGCAACACCACCACATGCTATTAATTCTGATATATCACAAGTTATTGATGATACCACTTCTGCTTTGAATGACACTCATGATGATGCTAGTACTATGCTTGAGAATGTTGTGCCACTTGGTGAATTTCTTACTGAACAAATCGCTAAAGCTAAAGAAATTGAAAATGCTGAAACCCCTGAGAATGATGATTCACCTATTATGCCTAGCTCTCCTACTAGAGTTGAAACACCTGATGAACATTGCTTTGATAGGGAGACGGCTAGAGCCATACTTGCTTGTAATGACAGAGATGAAGTTATAAAACTGCTTGTTGATATGAAAGAAAAATCTATGAGGGAGAAAATGAAATATGATCCTATGTTTGCAACCTCTCCCATATTTGTTACTGATAATGATTATGAATTCTTTGTTCATCCTGAATTGATTAAGTTGGTAAAATCTGATCCTTTCCATGGTTATGAAACTGAAACCGTTGTGGCACATCTCACTAAATTAAATGATATAGCCACCCTATTTACTCATGAGGAAAAAATTTGCCACTATTATATCCTTAAGTTGTTTCCTTTTTCATTGAAGGGTGATGCTAAAGATTGGTATAATACTCTTGCTCTTGGATGTGTGCGTAGTCCCCAGGATATGATTTATTACTTCTCTGAAAAATATTTGCCTGCTCATAAAAAACAAGCTGCTTTACAGGAAATATTTAACTTTGTGCAAATTAAAGAAGAGAGTCTCCCACAAGCTTGGGGAGGCTTCTCCAATTACTTAATGCTTTGCCTGATCATCCTCTTAAGAAAAATGAAATACTTGATATCTTCTATAATGGACTAACCGATGCTTCTAGGGACTACCTAGATAATTGTGCGAGTTGTGTTTTCAGGGAAAGGACTATTGAACAAGCTGAGGAATTATTGAATAATATATTAAAGAATGATAATGATCGGACACTTCCTGAACCACCATCTAAACCCACTCCGAAGAAGAGGGGTATCTTATATCTCTGTCCCGAAGATATGTAAGAAGCAAAGAAATGCCAGAAAGAAAAGGTATTAAAGCTGAGGATGTTAAGAATTTACCACCTATTGAAGAAATACATGGTCTTGACAAACCGACACAGGTAGTAGAGGTAAATTCTCTTATAAAGTTTGATGAAAGTGATATTCCTTATAACAAACCTCCTAGTCAATGCTTGTATGAATTTGATAATTATATTATTAAGCAAGATCATTTCAATGCAAATGTTATGAAACAATTGAAAGGAAATTCCTATATGATTGATCGCTTGAGTGACTTGTTATTTAGAATTGCTAATGATGTTAAAGGTGTGAGTAAACATGCATCTATGGTTCAAACTCAATTAGAACAAGTTGCCAAATCTCAGAGTGAATTGCTTAATGAAATGAATAAAAATATGAATGATCATGCTATTAGAGTAATGACTAGAGGAGGTAGAATGACTCAGGAGCCACTTTATCCTGAGGGTCACCCTAAAAGAATTGAACAAGAGTCTCAAAGAATTAATGCTGATGCACCTAGTCCGTCTAGAAAGAAAAAGAAAAAGAAGAATGATAGGACTTTGCATGCTTCTAGTGAACCCGAGGTAGAAAAACCCTTGGAGGATAGTAATGATGTTTCTATTTCTGATGCTGAAATACAATCTGGTAATGAACAACCACCTGATGATAATAATAATGATGATGCTCATGTGGATACCCAACCAGATAATGATAAAGAACTTGATAATGATGTTGAAATAGAACCTGCTATTGATCTTGATAACCCACCTTCTAAAAATAAACGCTATGATAAGAAGGATTTCATTGCTAGAAAACATGGTAAAGAAAGAGAATCATGGGTTAAAAAACCCATGCCCTTTCCTCCTAAACCGTCTAAGAAAAAGGATGAGGAAGAATTTGAACGCTTTGCTGAAATGCTTAGGCCAGTCTTTTTGCGTACTCGTTTGACTGATATTATAAAGATGCCTCCCTATGCTAAATATATGAAAGACATTGTCACTAATAAAAGAAAGATACCTGAAGCTGAAATTTCTACCATGCTTGCAAATTATTCTTTTAAGGATGGAGTACCTAAGAAACTAGGAGATCCAGGAATACCAACTATACCATGCTCCATTAAAAGAAATTATGTCAAAACTGCTTTGTGTGATTTAGGAACCGGTGTTAGTGTTATGCCTTTCTCTTTATATAAAAGACTTGATTTGAATAAACTCACTCCCACTGAAATATCATTGCAAATGGCTGACAAATCAACTGCCATACCTATCGGTGTTTGTGAGGATGTGCCCGTTATAGTTGCAAATGTTACTATCCTAACAGACTTTGTTATACTTGATATGCCCGAGGATGACAACATGACAATTATCCTTGGTAGACTCTTTTTGAATACTACAGGGGCTGTTATTGATTGCAACAAAATCAAGGTCACTTTTCATATCAATGGTAATGAACATACGGTGCACTTTCCGAAGAAACAATTTCAAGTAAATGGTATTCATATTATTGAAAAGACTCCGACAATTGCTATTGGAAGTTTTCAAATTCCTCTCCCTACTGTTAAAAAGAAGTATGAAACTCTTATTGTTGGGGTGATGCATATCCCCGTTGAGATAACCTAGTGTTATACGAAAATCTTCGGTTTCATGTCACTCGGAAATGGTTTGTTAATAAGACCTGATCAACCTTATTAATGGATTCTTTTTGAGGGGCATGTGATCGATGAATTCAGTAAGCACAACCTTCTGTACCCACCATTTGTCTTCTGTTATTTTTAGTTAAATAAAATAAAATGCCATGATTAACCTGTTTTCTGAATTATCCGTGCAATAAAAAAGTGCCCAGAAATAAAAGTGCTCAGAATGCAATAAAATTTTGACATGATTTTTTATAGAATATTTAATAATTTTTGGCACAAAAATCATACCAGGGGGGGTGCCCCAGGTGCCCACGAGGCACCAGGACCCTGGCGCGCCCAGGTACCTCATGGGCCCCACAGGGACCCCCTCACTTATCCCTTTAGCTCACTTCGTCTCTTACCTCTAGCAAAAATTCTTGGTAGCTCTCTCTCTCTCTCTCTCTCTCTCTCTCTCGTGTTCTTGCTCACAACACTGAATTTTTCGATCTCTTTGCTCGGAGCTCCGTTTCCGAAACTATTTTTAGGAATTGCTCCTTGGTATGTGACTCCTCCATTGCTCCAATTAGTTTTTGTTTTAGTGGATTATATTTTGCATAATTAGCTACTGTTGGTGCTACTGAAAATGAGCTTGCATGTTGAATTCCTTGAGTTCCAAATAGTTTGAATGCTTGATATAGCCTCTAGACATCCATATGAGTAGTTGCTATCAATCTTGTGAAGTTTTATTGATATCATTTTGTGGCCCAAATATTTTCAGAAATTTGTTCATAGGAAAATGAATATCTTCCGGAGAAGTTCTTCGAGGAGGAGGTCCTCGGAGACGTAATCAAGTGAAAGCTCGGCACGCCAATCATATGAGGAACCAAGGGCAAGTTCGGTGCGAGGTGCCGAAGCAAAATCATGTCGATGGCCGTGCAACGAGTTCATGCTAGGTGCTGGCATCAAGGAGGAGTTTGACCAATATATTCACAATGCCGATCTCTCCGCCTTCATCGCAGATAAGCCACCACAACATTACAACCTCACTCATTCCTTTACTCAGTATTTTGACTTTCATCAACACACTTCTAGAGTTTTATTTCACCTCTATGACAAATCCTATAATATGCCTCTAGAAAAATTATGTGATGCATGCAAAATCCCATATTGGGGTTCATTAGATGAACCACCAAGATCTGATTATGAGTTGTTTCTCAACAATCTTTGTAACGGTGAGGATAGGGGAATCACGCAGGCTAGAATAAATAGCATTCATTTTCCCGCTATTCGGTACTTTGCGCTTTTTAATGGTAAATGCGTTGCTGGTAAGCAAGATTGTAGTGCACTTTGCCCCCCTAATCCGAGTCTTATTCATACAGCTTTGACCGACAGGAAGCTTTATAATCTTGGGGCTATTGTTGCACGTAGGCTGCAGCGTAATGCGGGTAGTGGTGATTTGTATGGAGGAGTTTATGCCTCCTGCTTAGCTGCAAGGTTAGGGGTCTCGCACAAATTCAATGATCCCCTCTTGCCTTATAAATATTTAAATTTCAAAACTATGCGAGAACATAGGTTTTTAAAACGCAACGCACAGGGTTATGAATATAACTTAGTTTTTAATAAATATCACTCTGTGTATGTTGCTTTGCCTGCTCCCGCTCTCTTTGATTTTCAGAACAAGCAGAGATACTTTCTTCATGAGAGCGAGGTGCACGAGTACAAGGTGGCTGTCGAGGCTGCTCGTCAGGCTGAGGAGGCGGCTCAGAACGCCTCTACGAGTTACCATTTTGATTATTATCCGGGACAGCCATGGTAGTAGATCAAGCTAGGCAAAAGCCTAAGCTTGGGGGAGTACGTATTTCTCACCGACATTACATTCATGTCCACACATTTTATTCCAGTTATCGGTGTTCATACTTTTTCATTGTATAATCCATGTTAGTTTTATTTTCTCGCTTTCCTCTTGTGTGATTGAAAAACTTTGAGAAAATCCAAAAACATTTCTCGTTTCTTTTCGGTTTTTCTTTCTAGCTTAATTAGTAGTAGTATTAAAAGAAAACCCAAAAAGATTTCTCATTTCTTCTTTTTCTTGTTGAGAGCTCTCCCGTGTAAATAGTTTTCTTTTCTCATTTTTTGTTTTCTTCTTTTTGCTTTCTTCAGAAAACTAAAAACTCCAAAAA
This sequence comes from Elymus sibiricus, assembly GCA_039707655.1. NCBI lineage: Eukaryota > Viridiplantae > Streptophyta > Magnoliopsida > Poales > Poaceae > Elymus > Elymus sibiricus. The sequence continues at coordinate 125,427,155 of CM077666.1, read as the reverse complement.
TATTTCAGTGTGTTTCTCTGAAATTCTTTTTCTTTTGTTGAGTCGTTGTAAGGAGAAGACCGCGATGAAAATGATGAGTGGCTCTCATATGCATTATTGTTGATCTCACAAAGAGCCCATTTTACCTTGTCTTCTCCTTTGAATAAAATGCTTGCAGATTCCAGCTTAGTCCACGGTGCACTTGCACTATTTTTATTTTCATATCATTCGGTCGTGCAAGTGAAAGGCAATAATGACGATGATTTGATGAAGTGACTGTGGCAAGGAAAAGCGGGTATGAACTCAACTTGTTCTTTGTTTTTGTAAATATGTTTAACTCAGTATCCATGATTCAGCATATTATGATTAAACATGTTTGTGATGACAATTAGAGATTATAGTTGCTCATGCCATGCTTAAGTAGCTGGGTGTGGATAATGATTTATCTTGAGTGTCAACATGCATTAAAATGATTGTGATGTAGTATGATGATATGGTATCCTCCTCTGAATGTTTCAAGTGGCTTGACTTGGCACATGTTCACGCATGTAGTTGATTCAAAACCAACATAGCCTCCACAATATTTATGTTCAAGGTGTTTATATCCTACTCATGCTAGTATTCAATGTTGATTATTCGTAATGCATGGTTATGACCGTTTTTGCTCTCTAGCTGGTCGCTTCTCAACCTATTTGCTAGCCTTCGCCTGTACTAAGCGGGAATACTGCTTGTGCATCAAAACCCTTTAAACCAAAGTTATTCCAGATGAGTCCACTATATCTACCTATATGCGGTATTACTCTGCCGTTCTAAGTAAATTTGCATGTGCCACCTCTAACTATTCAAACGAACATCTGTTTTATGTGTCCGTACCGCTCATGGAGCGACAGGGGGCGGTCAGTATCTTCCATGCTAAGCGGGTTATTCTCATGATGAGTGTTTACTCACTTGTCCTTGCACGAGAGGGGCTGGTAATCGGGATGCCCAGTCCCACTATTAAAAATGCAAAATAATAAAACAAACTCCCCCGGAAAGTTGTTGGTATGGAGGGCACCCGAGGATTCGGCTAGCCATGGCTTGTGATTGTTGGTGGAAGGGGAGTAAACTTTACTTTACCGCTTGGGAACCGCCGCTAATGTGTTTAGCATGGAAGATGTTGAAAACTCTCGGTCGTGATGTTGACAGGAAAGGCATACCTCCCAAAATTTTATTTATCTCTGATTTAAGCTTCGAGCACTGGCACCTCTGCAAATCCATGCTTCCCTCTGCGAAGGGCCTATCTATTTACTTTTATGTTATTTTACTTTTATTGTTGAGTCACCACCTTCTCAAACAAGCACCAGACCTGAGAGCACTATTGTCATTCTCATGCATTGTGAATAGTTAATATTGTGTGCATCATGACTGGATCTCTTCTACCATGAATTACAATGTTTAGTCGCTGCTTGAACTTTGGAGGTGCTCTGCATTTATGTTTTGCGGTCTCAGAAAGGGCTAGCGAGATACCATGTTGTCATATTATATCATGATTGTTTTGACAAAGTGTTGGCATTTGAGATATCTTATTATTGCTCGCTAGTTGATTTTGCCATTGATATGAGTTAATATAATTTCTAAGAGTTATCATTTGCATGGTTAGTTATAATCTTTGCTGAAAACTTGGGTACTATTTAAGCATATATATAGATACAAGAACAAAAGAGTTTGTAAAAGTTTTTCTTTATCACTTTCAGTTTGTCAACTGAATTGCTTGAGGACAAGCAATGAGTTAAGCTTGGGGGAGTTGATACGTCTCCATCGTATCTACTTTTCCAAACACTTTTGCTCGTGTTTTGGCCCCTAATTTGCATGATTTGAATGGAACTAACCCGGACTGACGCTATTTTCAGAAAATTGCCATGGTGTTGTTTTTGTGCAGAAAATCAAAGTTCTTGGAATTGGATGAAACTTTTGGAGATTTTTTATGGAATATATAAAAAATATTGGCATCAAGAACTACTGGAGGGGGGCCACCTAGTGCCCACGAGGCACCAGGGCGCGCCACCCCCCCAGGCGCGCCCTGGTACCTCGTGGGGCCCACGTGGCTCCTTCTGACCTAATTCCAATGCTATAAATTCACTTTCTCAGAGAAAAAAAAGAGAGGAAGTTTTATTGTGTTTCACGATACGGAGCCACCGCCACCTCCTATTCTTCATCGGGAGGCCAGATCCGGAGTCCGTTCAGGGCTCCGGAGAGGGGGATCTTCCGGCATCGTCATCATCAACCATCCTTCATCACCAATTTCATGATGCTCACCGCCGGGAGTGAGTAATTCCTTCGTAGGCTTGCTGGACGATGATGAGTTGGATGAGATTTATCATGTAATCGAGTTAGTTTTGTTAGGGCTTGATCCCTAGTATCCACTATGTTCAGAGATTGATGTTGCTATGACTTTGCTATGCTTAATGCTTGTCACTAGGGCCCGAGTGCCATGATTCCAAATCTTAACCCTTTATGTTTTCATCAATATATTTGTGTTCTTGATCCGATCTTGCAAGTTGTACGCACCTGCTATGTGTTATGATCTGCATACCCCAAGGTGACAATAATTGGGATTCTTTCTGGTGATTGCCGTAGTTTGAGGAGTTCATGTATTCACTAAGTGTTAATGCTTTGTTCTGGTTGTCTATTAAAAGGAGGCCTTAATATCCCTTAGTTTCCTTAAGGACCCCGCTGCCACGGGAGGGTAGGACAAAAGATTTCATGCAAGTTCTTATCGCAAGCACGTATGACTATATACGGAATACATGCCTACATTACATTGATGAATTGGAGCTAGTTCTTTGTTGCCCTAGGTTATAACTGTTACATGATGAATGTTATCCAACGAATATCACTGATCCAATGCCTATGAGCTTTTCACGTATTGATTCTTGCTAAGTTACTATTGTTACTATTGCTGTTACAATTGCTACTACTACTGCTGTTACCGTTACTGCTACTGTTACTACCATTGCTATTGCTATCAAACTATCATACTACTGTGCTACTGACACTCTATTGCAGATATTTAGTCACCAGGTGTGGTTGAATTGACAACTCAACTGCTAATACTTGCAAATATTCTTTGGCTCCCCTTGTGTCGAATCAATAAATTTGGGTTGAATACTCTATCCTCGAAAACTGTTGCGATCCCCTATACTTCTGGGTTATCATTGTGTGAACATCGACTACATGACACTTCACCATCTTTGGGCCTAAGGGAAGGCATTGTGGAATAGTAATTAGATGATGGGTTGCTAGAGTGACAGAAGCTTAAACCCTAGTTTATGCGCTATTCCGTAAGGGGCTGATTTGGATCCATATGTTTCATGCTATGGGTAGAGTTATCTTAATTCTTCTTTCGTAGTTGCGGATGCTTGCGAGAGAGGGTAATCATAAGTGGGAGGCTTGTTCAAGTAAGAACAACACCCAAGCACCGGTCCACCCACATATCAAATTATCAAAGTAGCGAACATGAATCAAACAAACATGATGAAAGTGACTAGATGAAATTCCCGTGTGTCCTCGAGAATGCTTTGCTTATTATACGAGTTTGTTCCGGCTTGTCCTTTGCTATAAAAAGGATTGGGCCACCTTGCTGCACTTTATTATACTTGTTACTTGTTACGAATTATCTTGTTATCAAAACTATCTGTTACCGCTACTTTCAGTACTTGCAGAGAATACCTTGATGAAAACCGCTTGTCATTTCCTTCTGCTCCTCGTTGGGTTCGACACTCTTACTTATCGAAAGGACTATGATTGATCCCCTATACTTTTGGGTCATCACAGAGTACTAGCATCATCACAAGTATCATTTATAACAGAAGTAGTATCATCAATTACTTGCGACATATCAGATTGAATAACAGGTGGTGGTGCCGCAAGCCTACTTAAAACAGATGGTGAATCAAGTGCGGAGCTAGATGGCAATTCCTTACCTCCCCTCGTCTTAGAGGGTACGATCTTAGTCTTAGCGTCTTTCAGATTCTTCATAGTGAAAAACCAGATATCCAACTCCCAAGTGAACTTAATAAATAGATCTATGCTCCCCGGCAATGATGCCAGAAAAAGGTCTCTTGTTGTAATTGACTGCAGTCGAGTTAAGTCGAAGATGAAGTGAAGACGTAGAATTTATTTCATTGTTCTTCTTTCTCTTTATTGAGTCATCGGACCATCGTACTACTAAAAGGGGTATAGTGTTTGAAGCTTTGATTCTCTAATGCTAAACTCAATCCTTTGTAAGTTGAGAGAGAAATCTCTTTGGGTTCCAAGCAAATACAGCAAGAGACTGTGATCTTCTTCGCTGCGAGAGATTTGGCTCCGACCGAAGAGTTAGCATTACTTATTCCTCAAGTAATGTTACCGTTGCTTTCAAATCCGACCGTTGAAAATGTGTCGGTTGGCCATTGGCTGGACCACGTGTCCAAAATGGTCATTTCTCTTCAGGGAAGGCTGCGACTATAAATAGCCACCCCGCACCGGCTTTGTCCGGTGGTTGCTCCGTTTGATTCTGAGAAGATTGTTGAGCAACCCTCTCTCCTGAGTGATTTGAGTTTAAAATCCATCGAGAGAAAAACCCTAGAGCCTAAAAATTAGATAGTGATTTAGCATCAGTCGAATCTAAGTCCAGTACGCTTTGCCTATTACTCTTGAGAGCTGCAAACTCTCTAGATGGTTAGGTGTCAATTTCTTCAGAAACCAAGAGTGATTGTGGTTCTTGAAGAAGAAGTCTGTAAAGGTTCGGAGATCACCTCAAGTATCTACCACAAGTAATCGACATTGGTTGACGAACCAATTGTAGAGGAGAATAGGGTGAAGAGAGTTTATCTTCTATGTTAAATCACAACCCCTCCAACCAGACGTAGTCCTTGTGCAGAAGGATGAACTGGTCGAACAAATTCTCTGTCGCCATTGAGCGTCACTGGTTATTCCTTCACTCATTTTCATTCAATCTGTCTTGCATGACTTGATTCAACCATGTGATTACCTTCGATGCATGTACTCAGTTTTTGTTCATTAGTTTACTTTCGCTCACTGAAATCTGTTGTCTCTTGCTCCGCTGCTGGGTTCCGAGAGTTTTGAAGTTTCCGAAAGAAATTTTAAAACTCCCATTCACCCCCCTATGGTAGACATACTTCGTTCCTACAATTGATATCAGAGCAAGGTACTCCTTGTCTCTGCTCATTTTGGTCTAACAACCTTGGAGTTTAAGTATGTCTTCAGTGAGTTACAAGTCGCTCCTCAAGATCCACATCTTCGATCGGATGCACTATCCCTTCTAGAAGGAGAAGATGAAAATCCGTCTCCGAGCAATTGATTATGAGATGTGGAACGTGATGCAAAGTGGATTCACTATGGAAATACCTGGATGCTCAGGCCAAAGATGAAATTGGTGGCCATCTCTCTCAGGCTCACTTTCTTCGATATCGCCAGCGTGAAACTGCGAAGGATTTGTGGGACATCCTTGAGAAGATTAATGAAGGCGTTTCAACTCAGAAAGAAATCCGCATTGACAGCCTACGTGCAAAGTTCAACCGGTTCAAGCGAATTGGCAATGAAAGCTGTCAGCAAACATTCGATCGTCTAAGTGACATCCCAAATGAATTGCAAGGTCTTGGCGCCAAAGACATCACTGATCATGAAGTTGTGAAGAAATTGCTCCGTTCGCTTGACAGTTTATTTGATACTCTTGTTTTGATGATTCATGAAAGAAGTGACTCCAGGACACTTGTCTTTGTTGATATCATGGAAAGGCTGAACACCCATGAGGAACAGGAAGAAGAGAAGAGAGATCTATATGGCTCTAGTCACCGAAAGAATCATGCTCTCAAGGCTGTGGCAAATTCCTCTTCTGAAGATAATGCCGAAGAAGATTCTGATGACCCTGAAAGGATCAGCAGAGATCTCGCACTGATCACCAAAAGATTCCAGCGCTTCCAAAATAATGATCAGTTTCAGAGAAATGGATCTAGCAACTCTGGAAGTTCAAAGTCTTCGTCAAATCCCTCGAGAGAATACACCTGTTTTAAGTGCAAGAAACCAGGACATTTCATCTCTAACTGTCCTCTCTGGGAAGCTGAAATACGAGCCAATGGAAGATTTGATTAGGGAAATAGCAACCATGGAAAAGGGAAGAGCAAGAACTACAACTCAGATGACGAGAAGAAATCCAAGAAGTTCTTCAAGAAGAAGGACAGCTCCTCCTCCAAGTATTCGTCAAGATCTTCTTCACAAAATCCCTCCAAGTCCTCGTCCAACCGCAAGAACATGCCTCGCAAGTCCAAGGCGTACATCGACAAGGAAATGGACTCTGATGAAGAGGAGTCCTCAGACTCCGAAGAAGTTGCTGAATCCGACGATGATTCAGACTCGGGCATGGCTGGTATAGCATGTGCTTCTGCTCCAGCATCGAACATCGTCAAGAGCCATTCAAGCGATGACGAGTCCCCTGCCTTCTACTTCATGGCTAAAGCATCGAAGGAAAAGGTATCCTCGAAAAACCATAAGGTCTACACCAGTGATCAATTTTCTTCTGATAAGGATGACCATGCAAAGCTGATCAAAATTGCTAAGAAGCAAAAAAACTCTCTAGAAAAAATTGAGAAAACTCTCAGGAAATCTGAAGGGTTATTGGTTGAGGAGATGGAGAAAAACCAGTCGCTGACTGAAGAGTATTCTGCTCTGAAGTCTCGAATGGAAGAACTGACAAATCGTCATGATTTTCTCTCTGCTGATCACGAAAGACTGACCTATGACTACCTGAAAAGGAAACATGACGTCGAATCGCTGAGAGAGGCTCATGATGATTTGATAAGAGAAAATTCTCTTCTCACCCAACAACTCAAGGAGAAGACTGAAGTGTTCATACCACCTTGCTTAAAATGCCTTGAATGCAATAATCCCGAATCAAATGCTGAATCTTCTGAGAATGCTAACCCCTCGGTCGAGGAAAATGGTTCTGTATCTGATGAAAATGCTAGGTTGAAGGATCTTCTTCAGACAGGGATGTTCAAAAGTCTCAAAGGGCATCAAACCCTTTGTGACGTCCTGAAGAAGTCCATTCTTCACAAAAATCCCAGAAAAGAAGGTGTTGGTTTCGAAAGGAAACTAAATGAAAATGGTTCATACTAGGAACCTGATCAATACCCTCGCACTATGTGGGTACCTGCCAAGAACAAAATGCTCGACCCTACTTTACTCTTGGGATATGATTGTCCCGTTCCTGAATACTCATATGATGATTCTCTGGATAACTATAAGTTGTTCAAGAACCAACGTGGTGAGGCTGTTGCTCGCTATGTTGGACCAAATAGCGGGAATGAACCCCTGAAGAAAACCATCTGGGTGCCTAAGAAAACTATCGAGGCATTACCTGTTATTGCTTTACTAACCATGCAGGCTAAAAATGCTTGATACATACTCGAGAAGGCTCGACAGAATGAATATATGCATACCTCCTCAAACCATTATGTTCATCTGTCTGGGAAAAACTTCAGTGCTTACTCATTTGATTATGATCAACCATCAAGGAACAATTCTTACGGCTGTCAAATGAAACCATACCTTGATCGCTATGTTTTGAAGCCACCTGCAAAAATGTGGGTGGTTAAGAAAACCTAATTCTCCCGCAGGACTATGTCTCCGGGTGCACTGAATGTATAGATAGTGGATGCACTAGTCATATGTCCGGAGACAAATCGTTGTTTGTCGACCCCAACCTAACTGCTTTGTCTCAGAAGTATATCACTTTCGATAACAACAATAAAGGAAAGGTAACTGGGCTAGGTAAAATTGCTATATCCAAGGACAAGAACAATGATGTTGTTTTACTCGTTCAGTCTCTTGGATTCAATCTCATGCCAGTTGGCAAGCTAGTTCTATTTTCCATCACCAAACGCATTGTCTTTATGGCCACTGACAATTCCTTCATCTTTGAGGGAAATAGAAAAGGTGATTTGTATATTGTGGATTTCTCTAAGGGTCCCTTAGTTCAAACTTGCTTGCTTGCAAAAGCAACCGAAGGTTGGCTGTGGCACCGAAGACTTGGTCATGCAGGTATGAGGAATTTGTAGACGCTTGTGAAGAAAAATCATCTCCGTGGCATTCCTGATGTAAAATTCAACAAGGATCATCTCTGTGCTGTGTGCGAGGCCAAGAAATTGGCCAAGAAGCATCACTCGTCAAAAACCGTCATGACCATGACATGACCTCTGGAAATTCTTCATATGGACTTATTTGGGCCTCAAAATTATGCCAGCTTCGGCGGCAGTCATTATGGTCTGGTTATTGTTGATGATTTCTCTTGTTATACTTGGGTATTCTTTCTCGAAGACAAGACTTGCACCCAAGATATCTTCAAAAGATTCGCCAAGAAAGCTCAGAATGAATATGATGTGCGCATTAAGCATGTCAGAAGTGATAATGGCACTGAGTTCAAAAACACCAATATCGAGGACTTTCTTGATGAAAATGGTATCACTCATGAGTTCTCAGTTGAATACACTCCCATTCACCCCCTCTGGTAGACATACTTCGTTCCTACAGGCGCGCCCTGTGAGCTCGTGGCTCTCTCGTAGGTCTGTTGGCCTCCTCCCGAACCTTCTAGGGTCCCTTCTGGTCCAAAAAAAATCATTTTAAAGTTTTTTTTTCTCGTTTGGACTTCATTTGGTACCGATTTTCTGAAAAGCCAAAAACAAGCAAAAAACAGGAACTGGCACTGGGCACTGTGTTAATAGGTTAGTCCTAAAAATGATATAAAATAGCATAAAAATGCATATAAAGCATCCAAGATTGATAATATAATAGCATGAAACAATAAAAAATTATAGATATGTTGGAGACGTATCAGACAGCAGCAAAACTCCCTCAAGTGGATGACCTAAGTTTTATCAGTCTATGGGAGGTGTAGGATGAAGATGGTCTCTCTCAAACAACCCTGCAATCAAATACAAACAATCTCTTGTGTCCCCAACACACCCAATACAATGGTAAATTGTATATGTACACTAGTTCGATGAAGAGATGGTGATACAAGTGTAGTATGGATAGTAGATATAGGTTTTTGTAATCTGAACAAATAAAAACAGCAAGGTAGCAAGTAACAAAAGTGAGCACAGACGGTATTTGTCATGGTTTTGTCATGGCAAGATGTCCTCGTTGGAGAACTTAGGTGTGAGGCCATCGCAACGAGATGGTGGCTTGAACGGAGTTTGTCGGAACCGAGAGACGTGAGTTTTACCCAGGTTCGGCCCCTCATGGTGGAGGTAAAAGCCTACATCCTGCTTGATTGACATTGATGATCATGATCTCGATTACAAGGGCGGTCTTTCGCTACCTAGCTCTCGAGGATTTCTAACTTGTCTATCCCCAAACTTGTCTGTCTATCTTGACTTGTCCCTCTTGGGGTGCCTTGCCCCTCCTTATATAAGTTGAAGGGGCCGACTTACACGTAGAGTCCTAGTAGGGCTACAACTAGTCTTTTTTTATTACAAGCCGGATACTAGTCTGGGTCTTTATTCGAACGGAACTACCCAGGCCGGGTCTTCTCTCCGGGCCGGGTCTTCTCTCTGAGCCGGGTCTACCCAGGCCGGGTCTTGCTTCTCTTACCAGGTTCCTTGCAGGGTCCAGCCCATAGAGAGCCGGCCCATTTAATGCCATGTGTGACCCAGTTATGGGCCCTTTGATCCTGCCGGGTTATGCCTTGGGATGCCTGGTCTAGCCGCGGGTAATTTCCCCGACATTAGCCCCCTGGTGAGCTTGAATTTATTCATGCTAAGCTCCTTAAATAAGAATAATTAATACGTTAAAGGACCGGCTTGCTCAAATGGCCGATTTATTCAATGAACCCGCTCCTGGAAAAATCTGGTTTTCTTTGTCATATCAACATTCTGGCTTCGCAATCAGCTTGCTGACACTGGGTCCTCGCAGAAAAATATTGAGAAAAATAACCATCTGATGTTGAGTCGGTTTCCAGTGCTTCGTCTTGATAAAAATATTGGGAAATAAGAAATCCATCTGATGTTGAGTCGGTTTCCAGCGCTTCGTCTTGATAGAAATATTGGGAAATAAGAAATCCATCTGATGTTGAGCCGACCTTCAATACTTCTGGGCCTTCTATGAATAACTTGGTGGAGATGAACTTTGCAAGCCTCCATCAAGAAAATGAGACCCGTCTCGCTTCAAAATTGACAGCTTGAAGGTGTTCTTCTATTTTTTATCTCCATATTACCTGTAACCCCCAAGCTCCGAGTTTATCCGTTCATGATAACTTGGTGCTTTGCATAAAAATAATATCTTGACTGTGTAGACCCCAAGTGCCGGGTCGCATGCCTACAGCGACTTGGGGCTTTTAGAAAATTTGTAGATCCTGAACTAAGTAGTGTAGTCCCCAAGTGTCGGGTCGTATGCCTACAACGACTCGGGACTTACATGTACTTCTCCTTTGAAAAGAATAACATCATATTATGTAGCCCCCAAGGTCCGGCTCATCATTATTTGATGGGCCGGGTCTTCAATGAAACTAGTACAAATGACCATGCATTAGCCCCCAAGTGCAATGTCAGCAACCTGTGGTGACTTGGGACTTCCAATAAAGTATGTAATTTTGTAAACATTTTATGTAGGATATGTTGAATCTAGCCGAGTCACAAATTGCCAACTTGAAGAAAGAAGTGAACTCGGAAAAGAAACTCTGAGAGGAGAATAAACCAACATCAATCCGGAAGATCCAACTACCGGGTCTCAACCATCAACCACTCCACAAGTTTGTGAATTTGCTTTGAAAAACTTGATAGAAAATAGCCCAGTCGTGGCTTGCAATAGCTTTTGAGGTGAAACTCCATATTCTGCTAGTGCCATCAGGCACTTAGTATTTTGCCTGTGAACTGATGATGCTTTTGCAATGAAAGAAATCCTTGGCCGTGATTGCAGTGCAACCCGGCAATTTATGCTCTGTATTTGACTTCACAAGCTTGCTTTGAGTGGAATAGAAAACCATAAACCCTGGTTGTCATGCAACCCGGCAATTCATGTTGCCGTTGTATTAAAATCATAATTGATGAGACCCGGCCTTTCTGAAAAGAAGGCCGATTTTTGCAAAAAAGATGCAATATGTACAAATAATTGTAATATAAATGCAAAGTACTATATAACAGGATAATAATAGTAACGCAAACTATAAAATAAAAAGCCGGCTTTCGAGGCATGACATAAAGACCGGTTTTCGAGGCTCGAGTCTGATTTGCTTCGGTGAAGCAGGCTTTTTGGCCTCTTTTGGTTTGTCCTAGCTCTTTGAAAGCCAGCTCTCACGTGACTTAACCAGTGTTTTAACTTTGATGAGTTCAGGGTCACCTCTGTGATTGACTCATCAGGCGTTCACCGGGTCACCTTTTCGGAGTAGCATCTTGCTAACAGGCAGGTATAACCAAGTATATAATGGCATATGCCGGGTTAAGAGGGATGTTAATAGCTAAACTCGATGAGTTGGAATCCCCCAAGTAACCAATGATCAAAGAATAAAGACTCAACACACAGCTTTGGAGGCGAAACGACAAAACTGTGGGGTCCAGAGATGCCGGCTTTATTCCATTGATCATTATTGAGCAGGATACCCATGTTTAGACCGTGCATCATGGCAGCTAGTCTTCTTTGGTAACCTTACTTTTCACCAATATGGCAGGATACCTATGTTTGAACTGCGCATCGTGGCAGCTAGTCCTCTTTGGCAACCTTTATTTTTTCGCCAATAAGGCAGGATACCTATGTTTGAACTGCGCATCATGGCAGTTAGTCCTCTTTGGCAACCTTTAATTTTTCGCCAATAAGGCAGCAGCTCCCGGGACCGGATTGTCTTCCCTGCAATGATCCGGGGTTCTTGTATTTGTTGAAACTGGCCAAATCTGCCGAGCCATGTCTGTGTATCCCCTAAGTCTTAAGTTGACTCGAGCAGTCATCTTGAAATTCTTTATACTTGGCTGTAGCATAAGCCGAAGTAGAGTTGACAGCTGAAAGATGGAACTTATTGAAACCAGAGGTGATGTGGCGAGTTAATGATCTTCGTGATGCTCATCATATGTCCTTGGCATATGTCGTTCAACAAAGCTGTTTTTGCCCAAATTGAGTTCATACGCCTCTTGACCAATTCCTTACTATTCTCTCTTGGTCCGGCTCTCCTGGCTCCTCCAGGGCCATTTTTTTCTTCGCTACTGGCTTTTGAATTGCCGGCTCAATGGTCGCCGGCTCACCTAACTTCTCCAGGTATTGGTCCTCCGTGGTTGACTCTCTCGTTTTCTTAATATGCTAAAGCAGATCAGACCGTGGGAATGACAGGCCAATGCGCCTATCCATTGGGCAACCCGGCGCGGGTGGAGGCTGGCGCGGGCTCCGGCGACGTCACGCAAGAGTGATCATATATATATATATATATTTCTTTTTTGCTCCAGCATTGTTGGAGTAGACCGGGCCACAGGGCGGCAGCCTGCGCGCATCTGCTGGGTAGCTCATACGGGCGGGCGCGGCCCTGGCATGTTGATGTAGACCGGACCGCAGGAGCGGTGGCCTGTGCGCGTTCGTTGGGCAGCCCGTACGGGCGGGCGCGGCCCTGGCATGTTGATGTAGACTGGACCGCGGGGGCGGCAGCCTAGGCGCGTCCGTAGAACAGCTCGCGCGAGCAGGTGCTGGCGTGTGATGATGCTGGCGCGAGCTCCGTATTCGCGGTATAACGCCACTTTTGTCATGAATAATTGTCCTGGGAAAAGTATATTGCAGGCCATAGTAATTGTTCTCTGATGAATTAATATGTACTAAAAAACATATAGGGCAAATAGCACCTGGTAATTTTGTCGGATGAACGCGGACGCTGGTGTTGGAAAATGTTGGACGTAATCGGACAAAAAAAATAGCAGATGTACGTCTATCTTCGGGTGATCTGTCGTAGCACCAACCCCCACGTAGCCTTCCTTTTATCTTTCTTTTTTTTCTCTGAGTAATGATTGCCTGGGAGTGCCACAATGGTTCAACACTTTTTTTATGTCGCCGAGCCAACCTTTTTTTTCCTTTCTTCTCAGCGCCTGAGTCATGTCCGATCTGGGAAGCTACTGCTTTTTTTTTGTTGCTCACGTGAGGAGCATGCAACATGATAACTTTTGCTTTTCATATTTCCTTGAATCAGTTTCCTCAATCCGTGTATGACTCAAACTAGTAGTACTAGTCGCTCCCGCTGTTCTTTTTTTATAGCGCCAGAAAGAAGGCAGATCAATCTGATCTTTTGGTTGACACAGCCTTGAGTCAAAAAGGAGCACTTTGCTCTCACATGAGAAGTACCCATGTTGATGAATTGCCTTTGAATATTTTGGGACCCGTGCTGATGGGTTTGATGGACTGTGTTGCTGCCACCGCCGCTGAACATCGTTTTTGTATTTAATGATGTTTTTGCTCGGACGATCAGTGTAGCAGACTGGACATGATGATTGTTGGCGGTGTTGGACCCGCCCTTTTTTTGGTGTTTTCCTCGATCTTGGTGTAGATTAGCTGCTGCCCAGTGATTTTAGGATGCTGCGGTCTCTTTTCCCTCTACGAGGAGTAGCAGTACTTTTGTTTTTTAGGTGAAGGAGGAGTAGTAGTACTGGGGGCTGCCTTCATCGGGCTTGCTGCTGCTCTCGATACGCATGGCTAGCCCACCTGGACTGGTTTGCTTGAGGCCCTTTATGAGCCGCCATGGCCTTTCCTTTTTACTGATTCGATCATCTGTACCGCGGACAGTTATATTGGTGACAGTTATCTGGGACCTGCGACAACCAGCTTTAGTCCGATTTGGACGCGCGGCGACCTCCACGGACTTGCTCATCAGAAGACGGTGGCTGCAGCCGAAGGAAGATCGGATCTGACCGATTGCCTAATGATCGTTCGATTGCCGTCAGAGAAATTTCTTTTGGTCCTGATGTATGCCACCGCTAGAATTCCGATCTTGGCTGATGAACTCAGAGTCGATATAAATCCTTCCGAACCGGCTTTTCTTCATCCGGCCAATCGCGATCTTCTCGATCCCTGGAAGAGCTCCCTCCAAGAACTCAACACCACCATGCGCCGTCCCACTGTGGGCGCCAACTGTCGTGGTTTTGTCATGGCAAGATGTCCTCATTGGAGAACTTAGGTATGAGGCCATCGCAACGAGAGGGTGGCTTGAACGGGGTTGGTCGGAACTGAGAGACGCGAGTTTTACCCAGGTTCGACCCCTCACGGTGGAGGTAAAAGCCTACATCCTGCTTGATTGACATTGATGATCATGATCTCGATTACAAGGGCAGTGTTTCGCTACCTAGCTCTCGAGGATTTCTAACTTGTCTGTCCCCAAACTTGTCCGTCTATCTTGACTTGTCCCTCTTGGGGTGGCTTGCCCCTCCTTATATAAGTTGAAGGGGCCGGTTTACACGTAGAGTCCTAGTAGGACCACAACTAGTCTTTTTTTATTACAAGCCGGATACTAGTCTGGGTCTTTATTCGAATGGATCTTCCTAGGCCGGGTCTTCTTTCCGAGCCGGGTCTACCCAGGCCGGGTCTTGCTTCTCTTACCAGGTTCCTTTCAGGGTCCAGCCCATAGATAGTTGGCCCGTTTAGTGCCATGCGTGACCCGGTTATGGGCCCTTTGATCCTGCTGGGTTATGCCTTGGGATGCTAGGTCTAGCCGTGGGTAATTCCCCCGACAGTATTGCAATGCTTAGACACAAGGCCTAGGGTTCATACTTTCACTAGTGCAATCTGTCAATAGTGTTAACATAATGGAATCATATAACGATCCCTCAACGTGCGACAAAGAATCACTCCAAAGTTCCTATCAATAGCGGAGAACATAATATGAAATTGTTGTATGTAGCAAAACCACCTCAAAGTTATCTTTCCGATCAATCTATTGAGCCACCCCTATAAGTGTCACAAACAGCCCTAGAGTTCATACTATAATAACACCATATGATACGCATCAATCAACTCTAATGTCACCTAGATACTCCAATCTCACCACAAGTATCCGTGAGTCAATTATTCGATATGCATTGAACAATTTCAGATTCATAATATTCAATCCAACCCAAATAACTTCAAAGAGTACCCCAAAGTTTCTATCAGAGAAAGTATGATGAAAACGTGTATCAACCTATGTGCCTAGATTACCCCAATGTCACCTCAGGAATCCGCAAGTTGATTACCAAAACATACATCAAGTGACTCAATAGAATACCCCATTGTCACCACGGGTATCCACATGCAAGACATACATCAAGTGATCTCATATCCAAAATATTCAATCCGATAATAATGAAACCTCAAAGGGTAAGACTCAATTCATCACAACAAGATAGAGAGGGAAGAACACCATATGATCCAACTATATTAACAAAGCTCATGGTACATCAAGATCGTGCCAAATTAAGAACATGAGAGAGAGAGAGAGAGATCAAACACATAGCACTGGTACATACCCTCAGCCTCGAGGGTGAACTACTCCCTCCTCGTCATGGTGGCCGCCGGGATGATGAAGATGGCCTCCGGTGATGATTTCCCCCTCCGCCAGGGTGCCAGAAAAGGCCTCCAGATGAGATCACTTCGGAACAGAGGCTTGCGGCGGTGGCATGGGAGTTCTAGGTTTCTTTCTGGGGGTTTCTATATTTATAGGATTTTTCAGCATTGGATTCACGTCAAGAGGAGTCCCGAGGGACCCACGAGCTCAGACGGCGCACCCTAGGGGGGCGCCAGGTGAGCTCGTGACTCCCCTGGACTTCGTCTAGTCCTCCTTCGAAGCTTCGTGGGTCTCTTCTTGTCCATTAAAAATCACCATAAAATTTTGTTACATTTGGACTTCGTTTGATATGGTTTTTCTGCGAATTGAAACTGGCACTGGGCACTAGGTTAATAGGTTAGTCCACCAAAATCATATAAAGTGCACCAAAACAATATAAAATTGTTGTAAACATGGCATGCATACTTCATAAATTATAGATACGTTGGAGACGTATCACTAGGACACGAAGGATTGATAGAGGAAGGCCTATTGACTTGTTGCTTAATCCGGATGGTTGAAATATTATGAATGGTACTTGTTGTTTTGCTAAATTAGTTTATGCTTGTTGTTTTATTGCCTCTATACATGTTTATTTATTTCACTAACAACCACTCTTATTTTTGTAGGCATGGCTTCATCTGGTTCCATGACGAGGTCGCCGTGTGCTAACCGAGAGGACATGCCGAACAAGTGGGGGAACACCAAATTGGACAAGGTGGAGGAAAAAGATATGAACACCCCATCATGTTGGTGTGAAGATGTTTGCAAGGTGAAGGTGTCCACCGACTGCAAGAAGTCATGGACGGAAGGGAGAAGATTCTTTGTGTGTCCCAACTATGCACATGATCGTGAGCTTCCAACTAATGCCTATGCCGTACCACCGATATGTTAAAAGAGTATTCTCAATTTTGCTTCAACTTCAACTCATATTACTAAAAACAAACTTGTTTTTTCTATGCAGTCACCGCCTCCTCTATGCAAGTACTTCACATGGATAGATCAAGATGTGCCACAAGGTGTTCGAAAGGACTAATATCAAGATTGTCTTAGGAGGCAGCGGCTGTTCGAAGAAGCATTGCAAAGAGCCGAGGATGAAGAGAGTTGTGAGAAGGAAAAGATGGAGCAGAAGAAGTGCGAGAAGGAGAGGGCACGCAAGGAGAAGGTTGCTCGTGAAGAGGAGAGGGCAAGAAAGCTTGCAAGGGCTCGCAATGCACAAGAGGAGGATGAGGCACGTGATAAGAAGGGGAAATGGCCTCGTGTGACACAGTAGTCACTTCACTTTCGCGGTATTTGAGACCTATGTCGTCAATTCATGAACTTTGTCATGGAAGTATGTCTTTAATTTGTGAACTTTGTCATGGAACTATGTGTCATGAACTATGTCGTAGACCTAAGTTTGCTATTTGTCACGAAAGTGTGTTATGTGTCATGAACTTTGTGTCTTTCTTAACTATCATTATTTTTGAGTAATGTGTCATACAGTTTATGTTGATGAATGTTGCACAGCAAAAACATAGTAGGCTCTGTTTTCAGTGCCTATCACCATGGACCCTGGCGGTAGAGCTAAACAGCCTACCGCCAAGGACCCTGGCGGAATGGCTGAATCGGTTCTGTGCCTGGGAATAGATTTTTTTAATGGTAAGATTTGCTGCCCTACCACCAGGCTCCCTGGCGGTAAGGTCAAACACCCTACCGCCGAAGGCCCTGGCGGTAGGCGCGCCACCGTTAGTTATTCTGTGTTGAGCCTGGGAATGAATTTTTTTAATGGCAGGATTTGCTACCCTACCGCCACGGTCCCTGGCAGTAAGGGTAAACACCCTAACGCCAAAGACCCTGGCGGTAGGCGCGCCATAGTTAGTTAATCGGTGATGTGCCTGGAAATAGATTTTTTTTAACGGTAGGATTTGCCACCCTACCGCCAGGGACCCTGGCGGTAAGGGTGCAATTTTTGATTTAATGTGTCACTTTCCATTTAACCTTGCAATTTCAACCAAACTTGTATTATTCCAGTTAGTAATTGTTTAAAAAGAACAAACTCTTGTATTTTCAAATAGCATAAAACATAATACATCCACCACTTCAAATGACATAGAGCATCCATAACCGAGTACAAACTAGTTCAAATGACATAGAGCATTAGTCCAAATGACATACATAACCGAGTTAAAACTAGAAGCTCGAGCATAATGTTCTACCCTAGGAAATAGCCCCTGAAAAGTCTGATACGTTCAACTTGTGCATCATGCTTTGGGTTAGGCCTCAATGAATATCATTGGGTCCAGCCCAATGGATCATCGCACCCTTTACGTCACGGAACCACGCCCATCGAGCACGTCAGTTCGGATTCTACGACACTCCTTGTTCGATTGCCCATCCAATAACCTGCCCGGGTCTTGACAAGTCCAGCTCGCGGAATTCATCAATGCTTCCGGAGAACCCTATCTCCATTGCCAAAGAGTGTTTACAGTCATCTTCCTTCTCCTGCACCTCATGAAGTATCTTCTCTTTTTCTTTCACGAGCTTTTTGGGGTAGTCACAAAACTGATACTTGTTGAAATCCCTCATAACTGTGTTTGCCTCTTCACAACTCTTACTCCATTGTTGAAGCTCCCTCATCATACTACGGCGTTGGTCTCCTTCACACTTCTCATATGCTATCTACACCCTGGACTTGTTTTCCATCCTACATGAATATTAGGTTTTTTAAGCTTGCTTCAAATGACATACAACAAAGCAAAACTTAAATCAAATGTCATAGAATAAACACACAACATAGCTTACTTAAAATGACATACGACACGAAGTTCTCACAGAGTTCAAATTACAAAGGTTACATAACACAAGAGGAGGAGTTCAACTAAAGTACATAGCAAATGATAAGGGGTACATGCCATTATAGTTCAAATGACACTACAACATAATGTAGTTCAACCCATTTTATTTGTCCATCAACACAATTTCTTTGTCGTACGGTCCCGGGTTGCAAAAAATGACATCCCTTCTTTCAAGGACACACGCCCAACGAGAAGCTTGCCTCGGTATCGGCGATGATGGTCGCCTAACTAACCAGTCAATGATCTGGCCAGGGTTTTTCAAGTTCAGCTGACGCAATTCTTCCCTTGTTGCACACAATGCAATTTGCCTTGAAAGATCACGTCTACGAAGTTTTTCATTCCTCTTGAGCTTGCTTATCTCTTTCTCTTTTTTTCGATCGCCTCTTCGAAGCACTTGGAGAAATAGTACTTTGAAAAGTCTCTCGAAGCCTCATTCCACGCATTGACGGCGTCGACCCACGACTTCATATTTTCCTCAATGACTTGCCATTCATGCTTCGCCGCCGCCTTAGCAGAGGTCTCAAACAAGATGATCGGTGCCATCCTACAATTCGAGGAGTAACTATAACGGTCATCGTAGTCATAACCTTAACCTTAACCCTAACCACAACCATAACAATAACCCTAACCCTAGCACTAGATCTAGCTATCCCCAACAATGCTAGCACACAATACATAGTCAAACACCCTAAATGCATCATATACATTGATTTCATCATAACTTATAGCTCTAGTGCATCCGTTGCATGGCAATCTCTACTCCTCGCATTGATATCGATTGATGGGCCTCTCCATTGCCTATTGATCCACCAAGCTGATGCGAGCCTTTCTTCCTTTTTGGCTTCTCCTATATATCTCTACCACCGCATTCTATTCCACCTATAGTGCTAATGTCCATGTCTCACGCTCATGTATTGAGTGAAGTTGAAAATGCTGAAGCGCGTTAAAAAGTATGATCCAATTGCCTGGTTTGACATTGGGGTGCTCATGATTTATATTTATGCGGTGAAGGCGGAGTCATGCCATGCTTACATAATTCAATGAGTAGGGATAACATTCATTGAGCATCGTATATTTTTAAAAAGTAATGATTATGTTCTTGTATTCATGGATATTATTATGTTGATATCAATTACTTCATTGTTTCTCAATATTTATACCGTAAGAGAGATTACATGATAAACATGCTAGGTAGCATTCAACATAAAAAATTCTATTTTTATCACTTACCTACTCAAGGACGAGCATGAATTAAGCTTGGGGATGCTGATACGTCTCCGATGTATCTATAATTTTTGATTGTTTCATGCTATTATATTATCAATCTTGGATGCTACATATGCAATTTTATATTATTTTTGGGAACTAACCTATTAACTCAGTCCCCAGTGCCAGTTGCTATTTTTTGCTTGTTTTTGGCTTTTCAGAAAATCAGTACCAAACAAAGTCCAAACACGATGAAACTTTACGGTGATTTTTTCTGGACCAGAAAGGACCCTAGAACGTTTAGGAGGAGGCCAGAAGATCTATGGGAGACCCACGAGCTCACACAGCGTGCCCTAACTGAGCTCGTGGGTCCCATGCAGCTTCATTTGACCTAATTTCAGCGCTATAAATTCCCATAAATCCCCAAACCAACAAAGAGCCACCCGAAATAACTTTTTGCTACTTGTAAGCTGCGTTGGTATTTCCCCGAAGAGGAGAGGATGATGCAGTACAGTAGAGATAAGTATTTCCCTTAGTTAAGAACTAAGGTTATCAATCCAGTAGGAGAACCACACAAAACCTCGTTAGCAGCACCTACACACACAAAAGCAAACACTTGCACCCAACGCAAATAAGAGGGTTGTCAATCCTCTTAGCGGTTATTTGCAAGGATTAATTCTTATAGTGATAGATAGATAAAGTAAAATACTAAATAAAATAAAAGTAAATAAATTGCAGCAAGGTATTTTTTTAATATATGATGAAAGTAGACCCAGGGGCCATAGTTTTCAATAGAGGCTTCTCTCTCGAGCGCAAAAACATACGGTGGGTAAACAAATTACTGTTGGGCAATTGATAGAAAAGCAAATACTTATGACGGATTCATGGCAATGATCATGTATACATGCATCACGTCTGAGACAAGTAGACCGACTCCTGCCTACATCTACTACTATTACTCCACCCATCGACCGCTATCCGGCATGCATCTAGGGTATTAAGTATGAAACAGAGTAACGCCTTAAGCAAGATGACATGATGTAGACAAAGTAATCTCAAGCAATATGATTAAACCCCATCTTTTTATCCTTAATGGCAACAATACAAATATGTGGCATGTCCCCTTATGTCACTGGGATTGAACACCACAAGATTGAACCCATCACAAAGCACCTCTCCCATTGCAAGATAATGATTTTCTGAAAAGACAAAAACAAGCAAAAAAATAGCAACTGGCACTAGGCACTAGGTTAATAGGTTTGTCCCAAAAAATGATATATAATTGCATAAATTTGCATATAAAACATCCAAGATTGATAATATAATAGCATGGAATAATAAAAAATTATAGATACGTTGGAGACGTATCAAGCATCCCCAAGCTTAATTCCTGCTTGTCCTCGAGTAGGTATATGATAAAAACAGAATTTTCGATGTGGAATGCTACCTAACATGTTTCATCATGTAATCTCTTTTACGATATGAATAATAGGATCCAAATGATTCAAAGCAATAGTCTATAATTTGATATAAAGACATCAATACTCCGGCCTACTAATAAACAATCATGTCTTTCAAAATAATGATGCGAAAGCAAGTTATCCCTACAAAATCATATAATCCTGTCTTGCTCCATCTTCTTAACACAAAGTATTTATCATGCACAACCCCGGTGACAAGCCGAGCAATTGGTTCATACTTCTTAACGCGCTTCAGCTTTTTCAACCCCCACGCTATACATGAGCGCAAGCCATGGACATAGCACTATGGGTGGAATAGAATATGATGATAGAGATCAATAAGGGGAAGTCAAAAATAAGAAGATAGTCTCACATCGACGTGGCTAATCAACGGGCTATGGAGATGCCCATCAATTGATGTCAATGCGAGGATTAGGGATTGCCATGCAACAGATGCACTAAGAGCTATAAGTGTATGAAAGCTCAAAATAAAAACTAAGTGGGTGTGCATCCAACTTGCTTGCTCATGAAGACCTCGGGCATTTGAGGAAGCCCATCATTGGAATATACAAGCCAAGTTCTATAATGAAAATTCCCACTAGTATATGAAAGTGACAACATAGGAGACTCTCTATATGAAAAACATTGTGCTACTTTGAAGCACAAGTGTGGAAAAAGGATAGTAACATTGCCCCTTCTCTCTTTTTCTCTCATTTTTTTTCTTGGGCTCTTTTTGGCCTCTTTTTTTTCGTCCGAAGCCTCATCCCGACTTGTGGGGGAATCATAGCCTCCATCATCCTTTCCTCACTGGGACAATGCTCTAATAATGATGATCATCACACTTTTATGTACTTACAACTCAGAATTACAACTCGATACTAGAACAAAATATGACTATATGAATGCCTCTGGCAGCGTACCAGGAGGTGCAATGATCTAGCGTAACATGTATAAAAAATGATGAACGGTGGCTGATACGTCCAATTTGCATCATGATTTCCTATGAATAACTATTATGTTTTTAATCATTATTTCACTTTCTGGTACAATTCTTGTGCCTTTTCTCTCTTATTTTGCAAGATTTACATGAAGAGGGAGAATGCCGGCAGCTGGAATTCTGGACCTGAAAGGGTTGAAACAGAGCTAGCTATTCTGCACAACTCCGAATGACCTGAAAATTTACGGAGATTTATTTTGGAATATATAAAAAATACTGGCGAAAGAATCAACAGATGGGGGCCCACCAGGAAGCCACAAGCCTGGGGGCGGCCTACCCCCCTGGGAGCGCCCCTGGCTTGTGGGGCCCCTGGCAGGCCTGTGGCCCTCTCCTTCCACTATATGAAGCCATTTTCCCTAGAAAAAAATCAAGAGAAGACTTTCGGGACGAAGCGCCGTTGTCTCGAGGCTGTGGCACCCCGGCTCAGAGAGACCAGAACACCCCGTATTCCAGCCCAGAGATCAAGTCTTCTGCAATACGACACTGCTTAGCATAGAACAAATCAGCTCTTTATTACAAATGATACGAGTACAAGGGTCCGATATTACAAAGGATTACATCGGCACGACGACACTACGCCTGCTAAGGTAGCTCTATGCTAGCAGCGGAACATCCTGTAACAGCGGAATAACTTCTAGCCACGGAACAGCGACGATGGTGATGAACTCCACTCCGCAGGGACTCTGGCTGGGACACATCCTAGAGCGCAACCTCGGGATCCTTGACAAACAATCAATCATGGCATCACCTGCAATCTGGCATGACACGCCAGGTTTGTACTTTGAATGTACTCGCAAGCTCATAGCAACCAAAGCAATCAAGACGAATAACAGCATGGCATTTACAGGGTAATTATCAAGGATGATCATGATATTACTAGAACAATCATGAGAATGATCATGGCATGTACATGTTACTCATGATATGAACATGATGATACTAGCACTAGTATAAGGGGGAGTCTACGTTTAAGGTCTCACGGACCAACTTACTCTTCTTGAAGGTTATCTCGTAACCACCATAGATATCAATCTTACTTACCATTGGGAACATCACACGATCACCTCAGGATCAACCAAGCTCAGTATCAACTATACCATCGTGATCATCACATGATCACACGAAGCTTGATCTCTACCTATGATCATCGCATGACCACATAAAGATCAACCAACTTCTTTTCTCATGGATCCGGGTTGTTAATTATCCAGGTTATTATTACTGTTGGCCCATAGTGTGACCTACTACGAACTGTGTCCATATCCGAGGACGTGGCTATCGATAGATTATACACTCTGCAGAGGTTAGTACACTGTACCCACACCACGAAACTCATGGCCCCGTGCTCCCATTAGGGTGGACGAACGACATTCCGACAAAACCAATCTATTGCATGACACTCTCCTGGCCACTTCGACAAACTCCCCTGTGGGCTATGTCATGGGTGGCCCCGACGTCAACTCATGACATCCTGCCACCTCGTGGCCGCCACCGTTGTGGCAAAACAAACTCGTCCCAAACGGGGACACCCGGGTACAACACAACTTGGGCACACAAGGCTTATGGCCGCCTACCTGATCAGGGTAACGCGCGCACATAGCCTTCCCTAGTTGGAGGCACCGGCGAGAGGCATGACAATAGACCGAATTAGGGCCTCCCCATCCAGGCAAGTGTGGTTGCACTGGTGAGCTCGATTCAGTGGCACCATGACTTAGCCAACAGATTTGTTCAAGTTCGATTAATGTCTGGTTCAACTTGAATGGTGATGAGCTGAGTCATAATGAAATAACAATGCATATGAGCATGATATCAGTGTAACCATGGATGGGCAACATAACCATTTAACAACATAACATCAACAATGATAAATCATTAAGTCTACGGGATGCAAATGAGCATAGCATAACGATGATCATGCATCTTACAAGTATTTGCATAACAAACCATAACTATTCATGTGAGCATATCATTATCACTAGCATTAGAAAAGATTACAAGAATAAAGCATGATAATAATAACACTAATAATGGAGAAGAATCATATATGCACAAGAACATAGCATGGACATGGATTCACGAGCATATTCGAGGCATTAACAAAATCATTAAATGAGCAAGCAATTATTTAAATATTCAAGTGAAAACCATGGCTACTGCAAGACCATCATGCAAGTGGCTGTTGTGGCTTGCCTAGGGATGAAGGATTCACCGGGAAGAAGTGCGAGAGGCTCGCAGAAAATTTTGCCGAAAAAGTTTCTCTCCCGGCAGAGCTGATTAAAGGGCAAGGGAAAAATGGTCATTTTCATAGTGTGACAACAGCATAAAAATGGTGCCAATAGAATGGGCTCGACGAATAGAGAATGTGGGCTTTGGAATCACCTGAATCGGAGTTACGATCGCGAAAATACGGCCGTTCGTTCGTTAGGCAGAAAAAGAAATAAAAACTGTCCATTTCTGCTCTTAACGGGCAAACGTCCGCAATTTAATAGTTTCAGTCGGCGGGGTAAAACAGAAAGCGCAGTTTTCGGAAATACGCTTTCCGCAAAGGGAAAGCGCATTCCTGGCCGAAACCGCGCGGGTGTACGCTTTCATCAGCGGAAGACGTATTCCAAGGAATACGCCTCCAGTTAACGTACTAGGCCCGGATGGCTGAGCCACTGGTGAGCGGGGCCCGCCTACAGGTCGCCTCCCTCCTTCAACCTCGTATGAGCGCCCGCGGGGCAGAGGAGGTCGAGCGCTCCGGCGAACGTCCCGGGCGTCTCCAGCCTTCTCCGGCGACGCTCCGGCCACCGGAGGACTCGTGGCGACGAGGCGCACCCGTCCATGTAGGGCACGGCCGCCGGGGATCTCGGGGTTGGGCGAGGCATTGGCCCAGCCGGATGGCGGCCTCGGCCATCTTCGGGCACGGCGCCACGGGCCACCGGCGAAGGAGAGGAAGGGCGGAGGAGCTCCAACGTGACCAGGGGGTTCCTCTGGTGACGGAATGAGGGGGAGAGGGGCTGGACATTGCGTGAATTTGAGCAGGTAGAGGTGGCGAGGCTTCGGCCATGGAGGAGCAGAGCGGGCTCCGCGAGCTCGGTTGAGTAGCTGGGCGGGGTTCTTGGAGAGCGGAGAGGCTGTGGGTGTGCTCGATGGGTCTCGGGGAGGGCTTATATAGCCAGAGAGGAGATGCCGAGCCGGATGTCGCCGCGGACGTGCGGTCGATACTCTGACACGGCCGCGTACGCGTGCGCACGCACGGAGGGATTGATGGCGACGAGAGGGAGCTAGTGGAGCGCCAGAGGAGGGCAGATGCGGGGTGGGAGAAGAGGCCAAGAGGAAGGCGACGGTGGCGCTCACTATTCCGCGGTGGAGCTGGCGCGCCGAGGGAGAAGGAAGAAGGGGAGGGGGGGGGTCCAGAAAGGTGGCATGGACAAAGGAGAGGGAGGGCTATGCGGTGGACATGCCGCGGTGGCGAGGCCACGGCATTTGGGCGGTGGTCAAGGGCCCCAAAGTCCAGAGCATGCGGATGGCCTGCCAGACCATGTGGTCACCGCATGCGCAGGCGCACGCGGTGCGTTTTGGCCAGCAAAACGATGTCTAGCATGTGGACCCTACTTGCTGGAGAAGCACTGTGGTCTTGGTTAGGTTAAATCACCTCTGTGCTGATGGGTAACATCAACTGAAGTTTGCTGTAGCAAACTTGGGCATGAAGCTGTGGTCAAATGACTTAACCAATGGACTAAGAAAGATGTCACAGGGGTTTATGGTAGGAAGGACTACAGTCCTGTGAAATATGAAAAGATTTGGACCAAGATTTATCATAGTTGCTTTACAACTGCCAAATCTGGTCCAGAAACAAGATCATGAAGCTGCAGTCACATGGATGATTGGATTGAGCTGAAATTTGGTGGAGGATGATGATTTGGGCATATAAAGGCACTGTAAAAATTTGATACCATTTGGATAAATAAAAATGGTACTTCCTTCACAATGCTTTCCTCTAGACAGAAACTTGGGGGAATTTTGTGGAGAAAATGGCTTGCAAAATGATGTGAATTTTGGCATGCTCAAAGGATATAGGGATATTTAGGTCCTAGATTAATTTCAGAATTTATGAATCAATAAAAAAATATAGTGGCTTCACAAACTGAAATTATGACTAGAAACAAAGATTGGATGGTGTGCTCACATAGATTGTTGGATGGAGATTAAATTTGGTGGAGAGTAATGATTTGATCATATGGATGATCTACCAAAATTTCAAGGGATTTTTATATCTGTGCCCCTGGTTCCTTAGCTCTACTCATTCATCCCCACGCTCTTAAATTTTCCTCACTTTTCCCCACTCCCTTGTCCGAAACCCTCATAAATGGTCACAACGGAGGATGCCGTCGGGTCAAACCATTGACCGTTAACTCTGACGAGTGGGGCCGTGCTGGACTCTGTCGCCCGTTGGACCTGACGAGTGGGGCCGCATTAAGACACGTCACATGAGCTTGTCTGAGGGATCCCCTTGTCTGAACCTCGAGCCACTACAGCACCACGCCGCTCTGCCCCCTCCGCCGCCGTCGTGCAGCCTCCGCCGCCGTCATGCCCTCCAACCTCTAACCCCATTTCGCCTCCGCCGCCGTCATGGCCTCTGCCAGATCTACCCCCACATCCCCCTCAGGATTAAGCAGTGATGTTGGGGGAGCAGGTTCTCAAGCCCATCGACCGTGGAGAGGATTGGGTCGAATCAGCGGCGGATAATTCATGGATTACACCTGGGTAAGCGTCGTTTCCCCTCTAACTGATTTGCTGATTCATAAATTCGGCCCTATTTGACAGCTAGTCGCGTGAATCGATCAAATTTTGCTGAATTGTTCCTGGCCTAACTGAAACCTACCCTTATTTGAATCGAATAGGATTGATCCTGCGCTTGCTTTCCGGCTGGCAGTTAGGATGGAAGTTAGTGTGCTGTGTGGTAGAAAACCGCAAATGCTTACTGGATTTTTCTATCCGAAGGTGGTAGAAACAAGTATGTCGTTCAAAGATTTGCTCGCGGCGCTCCAAAATTCTTCATATGGGTGGAGCCCTGCCGATGCTGTTGAATTAAAAAAATTCAGCAGTACAGAGCAAAAATTTGTCCCGTTAACTTGCGATGAGCATCTGGGATTGCTCTTTACTTTGAATGCTGAAAGCCACTTCGGTAAAATCCTTATCGAGGTGCTTCAGCCACGCAATGAACATGACAAGGGGAAGGATGTTCAGAAATCTTCTGTCTCTGCTAATAGCGAGCGCCCCGGCACTCCTTGTAGGTCGAAACCAAGCAGAGTTAGTGGTTCTGAAAGTCACAATATGTCTGCTGCCGCTTCTTGTGCCGCTTCTCCTATCGCTGCTGCAGCCGATGTACAGCAAGATGCAGAGCCAGACGAAGAGGTGCCTCGAAATGATGATGAGGATGAGAATATGTTCCCTGATCTTGTAGATACTGTCAGTAAACAAGCAATGGAAGATGAATATCCGGAGGAACCTATCAGCCGTGCTAGATTTGATGACACTGACGATGAAGAGAGGCAGGAGAACATCGACAGCTTAGTTTTAGATGAATATGATGGTGAGGACATGCCAACAATTGAGTGGAACAGGGAAGATCCTCAGCTAGCTGTCGGCACCATATTCCAGTCGATGGTGGACTGTCATAATGCAATGACTACATACTGCATTCTCACTGAAAATACATATGTGATTGATAGGAGTGAGCCAACAAGGTTCACTGTTCATTGCCCATATGATAGGTGTAGATGGAGGTTGCATGCATCACATATGTTGAGGAGCAAGTTCATTCAGGTTTGTGTATTTCAGTTTATACTGGTTCATTTTATTTTCAGATCATTGTGTAATGTTTGGGTCCCATTTTGTTTTAGATAAAAAAGAACCCACACCAGCACACTTGTCCACCTGGAGGGGGAGGAGGGAAGGCTAAAGCAAAGCTAGCAAAGACTAGGTGGGTGGCAGATGCAATTTTGGATTGGTTGAGAGAAACACCAACACTTGGTCCAACAACACTCCATGGGAAGCTATTTGAGAAGTACAAGATTGACTTACCTTACATGAGGATTTTCTATGCTAGGGAAATGGCTCTTGACAGGATTAATGGTCCTTGGAATCAGAGCTTTCAGTTGCTCTACACATTTAAATCTGAAGTGGAAGCTGCTAGTCCAGGGAGTGTTGTAGAGATTGACAAGCATACAGTTACATACAAAATAAAAGGTAAGTCATTTGAGAAGGAGTGCTTCAGGAGGGCTTTTGTTTGTTTCAAGGCTTGTTGGCAGGTGTTTCTTGATGGTTGCAGGCCCTATTTGGCTGTTGATGCAACTGCTTTGAATGGAAGGTGGAGAGGACAACTAGTGGCAGCTTCTACAGTTGATGGACACAACTGGCTATTCCCAGTTGCATTTGGTGTGGTGGAGGCAGAGTCTGAGGAAAGTTGGGTCTGGTTTCTACAGCAGCTGCACAACCTTATAGGTACACCCCTAGGTTTAGCTATACACACAGATGCTTGCAAGGGTTTGGAGACTGCAGTGGAAATTGTATTCCCTGGAGTGGAGCATAGGGAATGTATGTGACACCTAGCGCAGAATTTCAGAAACAAATTCAAAGGTAAAGTTTATGATGAGAACTTATGGCCAGCATCATACACATGCAGTGAGAGGAAGCATGCACATCATTTGAGAGTGATGTATGCTCACAATTCTCTGGTGAAGGAGTACCTAGATGCACATCATGGAAAGTTGTGGTCAAGAAGCAAATTTAATGAAATCTGCAAAGTAGACTATGTGACCAGTAACCTGGCAGAGTGTTTCAACGCAAAGATCAAGTCATTGAAAGGGCTTCTGATATGTCAAATATTTGATAAGATTCGGCAGATGATCATGATAAAGATGGCTCTTCGCAAAAGAATTGCAGAAACAGAATATGTTGGCCATCTTATGCTCCCATCTCTTATTAAGGCATTGCATGCCAAGGCAAGAGGACTGAACATGAAATGCATTTGAGCGGCGACACACGAGGCTGAGGTAACATATACTGACAGTAAAAACAGGGAATGGAGATATCCAGTTAACCTAGCAACTACGGAATGTAGTTGTAGGCAATGGCAGCTCCGTGGGAAGCCATGCAGACATGCCCTACATCTGATGACTGTTATAGGTGGTGAAGATGGTGAAGTTGATCAATACATCTCTGAATATTTTTCTGTTGCCAAATTCAGGGCTGCTTATGCTTCCAATGTGCCTGCACTCTTGGGAAAAGACCAATGGAACATTATAGATCCAGGGTTCAAACTAAATGCTCCTGTACTGACTAGACCACCAGGAAGACCAAGGAAGAACAGGATTAGAAGAGGTGAAGAGGGTCGTGTAAAAAGACAGCGTAAGTGCAAAAAATGTGGAACCCTAGGGCACATTGCTAGGAAATGTACCAATCCAGTGGATGCTTCATTTGGAGAAGAGGAACGATGAGCAGCAACAAATGTAGAGGAGAATGCAGCATTAGAGCAGATTGAAGCTAATACAGAGGAGAATGAAGCAGCAAAGCAAATTGCAGCTAATGCAGAGGAGAATGAAGCAACTTTATTAGCACTGCCGGCAGCTTGGTATGTGTGCAACAACCTTCCCTTTTTTATGCATTTCTTCTCTTTTTATCGATGGCTTATAATATTTTTTCTGTTTGACCTAGCTCTAGGAAAATGAGAGGAAAAGGAGAGAAAAGGCCAAGAGAGAAAGAATTTGAAGAATATGAAGCCATGGCTTATGAAGGTTTTGAACCCCGTCAACTGGCCAGTGGAAGTTCTCCGTTAGCACCTCGACAGCCACCGCCTGAAGTGAAGATCAAAAGGAAGAAGAAAAAGGTGGATATCCCACCTAGGGAAACCAGGAGCAAGGCTATTAAGCCGTCTCGGAACACAAGGAGCAAGGCAAAGATGTGAACTTCGAAAGTTGAATGCAAGTTGTAAACTTTGAACTTTAAGGATTTGTACTAAGGTTTCTGTGGTCAATTTGAACAACTGTGAAAACTTGTAAGGTTTAATAATGCTATTTGTACTTTGATGTGAAATTTGAGGCAAAATTTGAATTTCAGGCAGAATTTGAATTTTAGGCAAAATTTGAATTTGAACCAACACTTGAACACCATTGCCCTGTGGTGTGATGTTGTAATGTTTGCTGAACTATTATAAACGTTAGGTGATCAATCCGATCTCTTTTGTGTGGTAAAACTTATAGTCATGGGAAATGTGCTCCAAATGAGCTCCAAAGCTAGGGTAAACAGCCCCATTTGTAATCAAGTTTTTTTGGACCTACTCTAAATGAGCCAAATATTTTTTATTAACACCTATTCAATCTATATAGTGTAGATTCAAAGTCTCACTATTTATTGAATTAATCTTCATATTTTTACATTTTTTTTGAAAATAATGTGATTTAATAGAAAACCATTAAAAACACGTTTAAAATATGAAAAAGGAAAACTAAGTTCAGATCCTTCTTATTCACTTTGAAATGAAGCTTTGGTGATTTTTTTGATTTTTTTTAATTTTTCAAAAAACCTACCTCCTTTCCTTGAACTCTCTGTAACGTTGTACGTGATAGCTCATATTTGTGAAGGTTTTTTCATGAAAATGTCCATAGAACAAGTTTATGATTTTTTTGGTAACATGTCACATAAGACAACATTGTGCGCAAGTTTTATATTTTTTCAATTTTTTTAAATTAATGGTGCTCATTTAACCACGATCGTGCCAACTAGGTTTTTTTTTGAAAATGACCGTAGACCAAGTTTAGTATTTTTCCTCGTTAGTGTGTCTTATAAAACGACAATTCGCGAAGGTTTCATATTTTTTGGATTTTTTAAAATTGGTTATGCTCAGTTGAATATTGGTCAAACACTAGATAACCCCGTTGACCAACTCAAAACCCCTCTAAACCCCGCGGGGTTTCGCCTAACCCTAGCTCCGAACATCAGCCGTCCGATCATACCCTAGCGCCAAGCGACAGCCCTCAGATATGGTCTTCTAGAAGGAATTCTGAGGCCAGGCTGCGTGCGGGCTCCGCGCCGTTGGATCACAAGGACGGCTCCGCATCGTTGGATCCTTGGGCGATCCGCGAGAGGTGATCCGCGAGACGTTGGTTGTGCTCGCCCACCATTGCCTCCCCTGTTTTCTTCTTCTTCTGCGGCGACCAGAGGAGCCACTCGTATGCTTCTTCTTCTCCGGCGACTAGATATGTCGAGCTCCACTTCAGCCTCCCGCCCCTCGTGGCCCCAGTATGGTCCAGTGCCCATGGAGCGATGCCCTGACTGCCCACGCACCGCGCCACTGAAAAGGTTGACTTCAAAGGAGGACAAGAATGGCAACTTTGGGCGCGAGTTCGTGAAATGCGAGAGCAAGCCAGAGGGGCAGGTTAGATCTCATGATTTTTCTTTGACCCTTCCCTTCTTTTTTCTCTTTGCTTCTAATTCTTTTTCGTTGGATCTGAGATTTTGGGTTCATGATTTCGTTTCAGATCGTGAAGAAATGCACACATTTTGAATGGATGGATGACTACGTTCGGAGGCTTCAAGGGGAGGGCTTGCTTCAATTCAATTGGGCCGCAACCCGGGAGGTCAATCTGCCGTCAGCCACTCGAAATTTGGTCTCTGAAAGTGCTTCTCCGATAGTAGGGGATGAGGATCTGAAGGGGGAATTAAAGAAGATGAACAAGAACTTGAGGCAGATGATTCAGTTGACCAAGCAGGCGAATCTGATAGCTTTAGGATTTTATTTTGGGATCCCTTTTATTTTTGTATAGTTGCTCTAGGATTTGCTTACTTGCTGGTCATCACTCGTTAGAGATGTTATTTGTGTCGTTTCATGTGCTCTATGATTTGCTTAAGGGTTTGTGGATCATGTGCTCTCTGTGTTGCTTAATTTGTGGATCATGTGCTCTCTGTGTTGCTTAAACTATGTCTCTATCTCCATCTCTGAATCTCTGTAGGTGTTAGTTTTTGACACTTTCAGTTTCGTCAGACAACACCGAGGGCAAGAGAAAAAAAACGTAGTTATTGGGCCCAAAATGAAACCAAGCTCTGGTTGGGCCGTCGCATTGCGTTGACTGTCGAAGGCCCACAAAGATTAAAGAGGCCTAGAAAAATAGTGCATGCGCTGGCTCTGTTTTTTTGCTTACAGAGATTGAGTGCACGTTGGTTACATTACAAGAATAGGTTACATCGTTTGAAAT
This sequence comes from Elymus sibiricus, assembly GCA_039707655.1. Classification (NCBI taxonomy): domain Eukaryota; kingdom Viridiplantae; phylum Streptophyta; class Magnoliopsida; order Poales; family Poaceae; genus Elymus; species Elymus sibiricus. The sequence goes on along the minus strand of CM077666.1, from coordinate 125,394,864 downwards.
TACACAACAATTGATATTGCCACCAAGAAGTCAACAATTACCGTTTTGTTTCATGCAATATGGCCACCAACAAGTAAACAATGGGCTACCCTTCAAAAATTATTTTCATCCTGCCAAATGGCCACAAACTATTCAAAAATTAGCTTCTTTTTGTTCATACAATATAGGTATCCTACAATATATATGGGCACCAACAATTCAAAAAATTTAACTTCTTTTTCTTCTTCTTTTCAACATCAACATGGCTCATCTTTCCAGCTTTAATTTCCTTTTTGACACCTCAACTAGTCCATTAGCCGCCCGTGCCAAAACTTGGAACCAATAAAACCTATAATATAAGGGCCAAAATTAATTTCATCATGCCAAATGGCCACAAACTATTCAAAAATTAGCTTGTTTTTGTTCATACAATATACGGAATAGGGCCACCAACAATTCAAAAAAATTATCTTTTCTCCTTCTTTTCAACATCAACATGGCTCATTTTTCTAGCTTTAATTTCCTTTTTGACACTTCAACTAGTCCATTAGCCGCGCGTGCCAAAACTTGACCCTAAAATATAAGGGCCAAAATACAAATATTACACAACATGAATATAACAAGACGAATGGGCTACCCTCCAACCATTTTTACAAGGCTAACCCCAAAACTTGCTGGTTTTCATTGAGGGATACCCTTTCATTGATTGATTTAGCAGAAGGGCTCGGCTACGGCACCATATCCATCTAGCGATATCTCACGTCAAATAAGGGTACAACCAACGACATATAAAAGTAGCAAGCAAAACACAGAGAACCAACGACATATCAAATAAGGGTAGCAAGCATAACATAGTTCTTAGGGTTCCCAACATGATATAACATGACAGAGATAAAAAGTTCACGGTACAACCAACGACATAATTAAAATAGAAATATATAAAAGATAAAAAGCCCTAACACCCTAGGGCACGAGACCGGGCCTTCACCACCATCTTCACTGCGCCTCCTCTTCACTGCTCCTCTTCACTGCTCCTCCTCCATGCCGTCCTCGCCGAGGTAGTAGGGGAGGCTGTGCATACCGTTGCGGGTGGGGAAGATGCTGTTGAAGTCGGTGAAGATGTTGTAGGTGGTGAATGCAATAAACTCGCACCCACACCAAAACACCTTGCCGATGAGGTAGTACGCATCAAATCTGTTGGTGAAGTTGACGATGAGCCCTATCGGCGGAGTGCTGGAGTTTGGACGCACTTCCTCCAGTCGGAACATCACCGGCGAGCCCACCGGGAGGTGGGCGAAGCCCGCACCGAGGAACCACTGGGCAAACTCCTTTGCACCCCTCCAGCGTGAGAACGCCCACACGCGGAGCATCGTCTCCACGACGACGCCGGCAGGATACTGCCGCTCCAGCACGGTCGGTGGGAGCTCGAAGGTGGGGCCGTTGTACTGCATCCTCGCCTCGCTTTGAGAGTGCTCTGGGTTTGGGTGAAGAAGAGAAGGGGGCGGCGCAAATGGATGTGAGAATAGGTGGAGGGGTGGGTGGTTTATATAGGGAAAGGGGAAGGGAAGGGGAGTGGCACCGGCCGTGCTTTGGATTTGCTACGTTCAAACGAGCCGCGTCGATCGATATGCCACTTTAATTGCCAACAAGTTTTAATTGCCACATTGAATATATGCGAGTGGATCGAAAAGTCTGAAACCATGCTCTACATCGAGGAGACAAGTGTGCGAGATGAGAAGAACCAGCGGCAGCGACCGTCCCTGCGTCTGTGGTGGCTCGTGTGCAGAAAGAGGCCGGTCAGCGTCCGTGGCGGCTCGCGCGAAGAAAGAGGCCGGTCAGCGCATCGTGGCGGCGGGCATCGGCACATGCAGGCAGGCTAGCTACGTGCATGCATAGCAGGCTAGCTGGACATGTCGTGCATGCATAGCAGGCTTCTGTCCTTGCGGCGCGCGCAGGGCCCAACAGTCTAACCACGGCCCAACGGGCGAACAGCGGCACCGTCTGACGTGGCCCCAATTGTCAGGTCCAACGGGCGACACAGTCCAGCGCGGCCCCACTCGTTAGAGTTAACGGTCAAAGCACTGACCCGACGGCATCCACCGTTTGTGACCATTTCTAAGGGTTTCAAACAAGAGAGTGGGGAAAGTGAGCAAATGTTAAGAGCGTGGGGATGAATGAGTATGGCTAAGGAACCAGGGGCACAGATATAAAAATCCCAAATTTCAACTCATTTGGATTAGCCTAGCTAGTACTTCCTTCACAAAGCTTCTCTCTGGACATAAACTTTGGAAATTTGCTGAGGAAGATTTACTAGGCAAATGAAGCTGAATTTTGGCATGTGGCAATTATTTGGATAAGAAAGAGTGCTCAAAAAGTTTGAGGGCAATCAAGAAAAGATAAATAGCACTTCCTTCACAAAGTGCCATTCTGGACAGAATAGGAAATGAATATTCCTGAATTATTTTTGAACTAGACAAGGATGGGTTTTGACATATTTGTGGAAGATATGATCCAAAGAATTTATGAGAATTTTGTGGGAATTTTAGGAATGGCAGAAATATAGGTTGCTTCACAACCTAGGGCAAACAGGGTTATTCCTTTAATAGAAAAAAGAATATTCCCAAGGAATAAAAGTTGGGGTTGGGCTAAGATGCAAATGACATGGGCTTGGGATAAATTTGAGAAGGACAAGCCACTTGGAAGAGGAAGGAGAGAAGATCTTCCCAGGTTTCAAGACTACAGAGCCACCGAAAAGGAACTCCAAATAAAATCCAAAGAAATCCAAAAGAAAAAGAAAGGGCCAAAAATTGGGGTGTCACAGAGGCGGAACTTGGGCAGCAGCTATTTTGCTCTCCGGCGGAGCGATTCCGCTGGGGATACTTCACTTCGGGAGGGGGAAATCGAAGCCATCTACATCACCAATGATCCTCTCATCATGGGAGGACCAATCTTCATCAACATCTTCACCAGCACCATCTCATCTCAAACCCTAGTTCATCTCTTGTATTCAATCTTTGTCTCCAAACCTCAGATTGGTACCTCTAAGTTGCTAGTAGTGTTGATTACATCTTGTAGTTGATGCTAGTTGGTTTATTTGGTGGAAGATTATATGTTCAGATCCTTAATGCTATTCAATACCCCTCTGATCTTGAACATGAATATGATTTGTGAGTAGTTACTTTTGTTCTTGAGGACATGGGAGAAGTCTTGTCATAAGGAATCATGTGAATTTGGTATTCGTTCGATATTTTGATGATATGTATGTTGTTGCTTCCTTTAGTGGTGTCATGTGAACGTCGACTACATGACACTTCACCATCTTTGGGCCTAAGGGAAGGCATTGTGGAGTAGTAATTAGATGATGGGTTGCTAGAGTGACAGAAGCTTAAACCCTAGTTTATGCGCTATTCCGTAAGGGGCTGATTTGGATCCATATGTTTCATGCTATGGTTAGAGTTATCTTAATTCTTCTTTCGTAGTTGCGGATGCTTGCAAGAGGGGGTAATCATAAGTGGGAGGCTTGTTCAAGTAAGAACAACACCCAAGCACCGGTCCACCCACATATCAAATTATCAAAGTAGAGAACGCGAATCAAACAAACATGATGAAAGTGACTAGATGAAATTCCCATGTGTCCTCGAGAACGCTTTGCTTATTATATGAGTTCATTCCGGCTTGTCCTTTGCTACAAAAAGGATTGGGCCACCTTGCTGCACTTTATTATATTTGTTACTTGTTACGAATTATCTTGCTATCAAAACTATTTGTTACCGCCACTTTCAGTACTTGCAGAGAATACCTTGCTGAAAACCGCTTGTCATTTGCTTCTGCTCCTCGTTGGGTTCGACACTCTTACTTATCGAAAGGACTACGATTGATCCCCTATACTAGTGGGTCATCGAGACTCTTTTCTGGCGCCATTGCCGGGGAGTGAAGCGCCTTTGGTGAGTGGAATTTGGTAAGGAAACATTTATATTACGTGCTGAAATTTATTTTCACTTGTCACTATGGAAAGTAATCCTTTGTGGGGTTTGTTCGGGGTACCTTCACCTCGACCGGAAGCATTGAGAGTTGCTCCTCAACCTATTGAACCTACTGAAAATATTTATTATGAAATTCCTTTGGGTATGGTAGAGAAACTGCTAGCTAATCCTTATGCAGGAGATGGAACGGTACATCCTGATATGCACTTGATATATGTGGATGAAATTTGTGGACTGTTTAAGCTTGCAGGTTTATCCGGAGATGGAGTTAAGAAGAATGTATTCCCTTTATCTTTGGAGGGAAAGGCATTAACATGGTATAGGCTATGTGATGATACTGAAACATGGGACTGGAACCGGTTGAAGCTGGAATTCCACCAGAAATTTTATCCTATGCATTTGGTTCATCATGATCGGAATTATATATATAATTTTTGGCCTCATGAAGGAGAAAGTATCGCTCAAGCTTGGGGGAGGCTTAAGTATATGTTGCACACATGCCCCAATCATGAGCTCTCAAGAGAAATAATTCTTCAAAACTTTTATGCTCAGCTTTCTCATAATGATCAATCCATGCTCGATACTTCTTCTGCTGGTTCCTTTATGAAGAGAACTATTGAATTCAGATGGGATCTTCTGAAAAGAATTAAACATAACTCTGAAGATTGGGAAATCGACAAAGGTAATGAGTCAGGTATAAATCTTGAGTTTGATTGTGTTAAATCTTTTATGGAAACTGATGCTTTTCATAAGTTTAGTACTAAATATGGACTTGACTCAGAGATAGTAGCTACCTTTTGTGAATCTTTTGTTGCTCATGTTGATCTCCCTAAGGAGAAATGGTTTAAATATCATCCACCTATTGAATTGAATGAAGAACCTGTTAGTGTTAAAGAAGAAACAATTGTTTACCATGTTGATCCAGTTGTGCCTACTGCTTATATTGAGAAACCTCCTTTCCCTGTTAGGATTAAGGAACATGCTAAAGCTTCAACTGTGGTTAATAAGAGTAATATTAGAGCACCTAGACCTTCTAAACAAATTAAAGTTAAACCTAATATTGAAATGGTTAAAGATCTTTTGGTTGATAATATTGATGGACATGTCATATATTTTTGTGATGAAGCAACTAGAATTGCTAAACTAGGCACTAAAGATAAAAACAAACCTGTAATTGGCATGCCTGTTATTTCTGTTAAAATTGGAGATCATTGCTATCTTGGTTTATGTGATATTGGTGCTAGTGTGAGTGCTATTCCATTTACTCTCTATCAAGAAGTCATGAATGATATTGCACCTGCTGAGATTGAAGATATTGATGTTACTATTAAACTTGCAAATAGAGATACTATTTCACCACTTGGGATTGTTAGAGATGTTGAAGTCTTGTGTGGTAAGATCAAATACCCTATTGATTTTCTTGTTCTTGGATCACCACAAGATGATTTTTGTCCCATTATATTTGGTAGACTTTTCTTGAATATAGTTAATGCCAAGATTGATTGCACTAAAGAAATTGTCAGTGTTAATTTTGGTGAGATGTCTCATGAGTTTAATTTTTCTAAGTTTTGTAGACAACCTCATGATAAAGAATTACCTAGTAAGGATGAAATTATCGGTCCTGCTTCTATTGCTGTACCTCCTACTGATCCTTTAGAACAATATTTGCTAGACCATGAGAATGATATGAATATGAATGAAAGAAATGAAATAGATTAGATGTTCTTTAAACAAGCACCTATCCTTAAACATAATTTGCCTATTGAAACCTTGGGAGGTCCACCTCCACCCAAGGGTGATCCTGTGTTTTTATTAAAGCAATTACCTGATACACTTAAATATGCTTATCTTGATGAAAAGAAGATATATCCTGTTATTATTAGTGCTAACCTGTCAGAGCATGAAGAAAAGAGATTACTTAAAACTCTGAAGAAGCACCGTGTAGCTATTGGATATACCCTCGATGATCTTAAGGGCATTAGTCCCACCTTATGTTAGCATAAAATTCATATGGAGCTAGACACTAAACCCGTTGTTGATCATCAAAGAAGGCTGAATCCTAGAATGAAGGATGTGGTCAGAACTGAAATATTAAAGCTTCTGGAAGCAGGTATAATTTATCCCATAGCTGATAGTAGATGGGTAAGTCCTGTTCATTGTGTTCTGAAGAAAGGAGGTATTACCGTTGTTCCTAATAATAAAAATGAACTTATCCCACAAAGAATTGTGACTGGTTATAGGATGGTAATTGATTTCAGGAAATTAAATAAAGCTACTAGAAAATATCATTACCCCTTGCCTTTTATTGATCAAATGTTAGAAAGATTATCTAAGCATACACACTTTTGTTTCCTAGATGGTTACTCTGGTTTCTCTCAAATACCTGTGTCACCTGAAGATCACGAGAAAACCACCTTTACTTGTCCTTTTAGAACTTATGCTTATCGTCGTATGCCTTTTGGTTTATGTAATGCACCTGCTACCTTTCAAAGATGTATGACTGCTATATTTTCTGACTTTTGTGAAAAGATTGTTGAGGTTTTCATGGATGATTTCTCCGTTTACAGAACTTCTTTTGATGATTGCTTGAGCAACCTTGATCGAGTTTTGCTGAGATGTGAAGAAACTAATCTTGTCTTGAATTGGGAGAAGTGCCACTTTATGGTGAATGAAGGTATAGTCCTTGGGCATAAAATTTCTGAAAGAGGTATTGAAGTTGATAAAGCTAAAGTTGATGCTATTGAGAAAATGCCATGTCCTAAAGATATCAAAGGTATAAGAAGTTTCCTTGGTCATGCTGGTTTCTATAGAAGGTTTATACAAGACTTCTCTAAAATTTCTAGACCTCTTACCAATCTTTTGCAAAAAGATGTTCCATTTGTTTTTGATGATGATTGTGTAGAAGCCTTTGAAGTACTTAAGAAAGTCTTAATTTCTGCACCTATTGTTCAACCGCTTGATTAGAACCTACCCTTTGAAATTATGTGTGATGCTAGTGATTATGCTGTTGGTGCTGTTCTAGGACAAAGAGTTGATAAGAAATTAAATGTTATCCATTATGCTAGTAAAACTCTAGACAGTGCTCAAAGAAATTATGCTACTACTGAGAAGGAATTTTTTGCAGTTGTGTTTGCATGTGATAAATTCAGATCTTACATTGTTGATTCCAAAGTTACTATTCACACTGATCATGCTGCTATTAAATATCTTATGGAAAATAAAGATGCTAAACCTAGACTTATTAGATGGGTTCTTTTGCTACAAGAATTTGATTTGCACATTGTTGATAGAAAGGGAGCTGAGAATCCCGTGGCTGATAATTTGTATAGAATGGAAAATGTTCTTGATGACCCACTTCCTATTAATGATGATTTTCCTGATGAACAATTTGCTGTGATAAATGCTTCTCATAATACTCCTTGGTATGCAAATTGTGCTAATTACATTGTTGCTAAATATATACCACCTAGTTTCACATACCAACAAAAGAAAAAGTTTTTCTTTGATTTAAGACATTACTTTTGGGATGACCCACACTTATATAAAGAAGGAGTGCTACTTGTAGCTTGCGTTGGTATTTCCCCGAAGAGGAAGGGATGATCCAGCACAGTATAGATAAGTATTTCCCTTAGTTATGAAACCAAGGTTATCAATCCTGTAGGAGAATCACGCAACACCTCGTTAGCAGTACCTGCACACAAAACAACAAATCCTTGCACCCAACGCAAACAAGGTGTTGTCTATCCCTCGGCGGTTAATTGCCAGATTAAATTGTATGGTGATAGATAGATAGATAGATAGATTAAACAAAAATACAAAATAAAATAAATAAAGTAAAAGTGCAGCAAGATATTATTAGGATTTTTAATATATGAATTAAGTTGACCCGGGGGCCATAGTTTTCACTAGAGGCTTCTCTCTTGAAAATAGCATACGGTGGGTAAACAAATTACTATTTGGCAATTGATAGAAAAGCAAATAATCATGACGATATCCAAGGCAATGATCATGTATATAGGCATCACGTCCGAGACAAGTTGACCGAAACGATTCTACATCTACTACTATTACTCCACACATCGACCGCTATCCAGCATGCATCTAGAGTATTAAGTTCATAAAGAACGGACTAACGCCTTAAGCAAGATGACATGATGTAGACAAAGTAAACTCACGCATGAATAAACCCCATCTTTTTACCCTTAATAGCAACGATACATACGTGTCATGTCCCCTTCTGTCACTGGGATTGAGCACTGCAAGATCGAACCCATTACAAAGCACCTCTCCCATTGCAAGATAAATCAATCTAGTTGGCCAAACCAAATCAATAGATCGGAGAGAAATACGAAGCTATAGTAATCATGCATAAAAGAGTTCAGAGAATATTTTAATAATATTCATGGATAATCTAATCATTAACTCACAATTCATCAGATCCCAACAAACACACCCCAAAAAGTGATTACATCGGATAGAACTCCAAGAACATCGAGGAGAACATTGTATTGAAGATCAAAAAGAGAGAAGAAGCCATCTAGCTACTAACTATGGACCCGAAGGTCTGTGGTAAACTACTCACGCATCATCGGAAGGGCAGAAAGGTTGATGTAGAGCCCCTCCGTGATCGAATCCCCCTCCGGCGGAGTGCCGGAAAAGGCCCCCAGATGGGATCTCTCGAGAACAGAAGCTTGCGGCAGCAGAAAAAGTATTTCGTGGACTCCTCTGTTGGTTTCCCGATTTTCAAGAATTTATAGAGGTGGAATTAGGTCAAACGGAGTTGTGTGGGCCCCACAAGCCACCAGGGCGCGCCTGCCCCCCCAGGCACGCCGTGGTGCCTCGTGGGCCACTGCTTCATCTTCTGGCCCTCTCTCGAAGTTTCTAGTGTTTGTTATGTCCAAAAAAAAATCTCCAAAAAGTTTCGTGGCATTTGGACTTCGTTTGGTACTGATATTATAGAAAACCAAAAACAGGCAAAAAACAGCAACTGGCACTGGGCACTAAGTTAATAGGTTAGTCCCAAAAAATGATATATAATTGCTTGTAAATGTATATAAAACATCCAAGATTGATAATATAATAGCATGGAACAATCAAAAATTATAGATACGTTGGAGACGTATCAAGCATCCCCAAGCTTAATTCCTGCTCGTCCTTGAGTAGGTAAATAATAAAAATAGAATTTTTGATGTGGAATGCTACCTATCACATTCATCATATATTCTTTTCTTTCGTGGCATGGACATTTGGACTTGAATGATTCAAAGCAATAGTCTATAGTTTGACATGAAGATATAAATACTCAAGCATACTAACAAGCAACCATGTCTTTCAAAATATCAAAGCTAAAGAAAGTTATCCCTAGCCCATTATGCTTAATCATTGATCCATTCATGAAACACACTCAATATTAGCTACACACAATGCACAAGTATGACAATAGTGCTCTCTAGTTGGTGCTTTTGTAAGAGAAGATGGAGACTCAAAATAAAAATAAAAATTGCATAAAAGTAAATAGATAGGCCCTTCGCAGAGGGAAGCAGAGATTTGCTAATGTGCCAGAGCTCAAGGCTTAAATTAGAGAGATAAAATTGTTTTGAGAGGCATGCTTTTCCTGTCAACGAAAATGAACGAGAATTCCCAATATCTTCCATGCTAGACACATTATAGGCGGTTCCCAAACAGAAAGTAAAGTTCATTTCCTTTCCACCATTCTTTCACAATACATGGCTAGCCGTATCCACGGGTGCCCTCCATACCACCACTTTCCAAGGAATTTTGTTGTTATTATTTTCAATTCATTGTGGGACTGGGCATCCCTATTACCCGCTACTCTCTCGTGCAATGACAAGTGAATAAACACTCATCGTGAGAATAACCCGCCTAGCATGGAAAATATTGGCCACCCCCTTCCGCCTCATGAGCGGTACGGGCACACAAAACAGAAAATTATTTTGAAAATTAGAGTTGGCACACGCAAATTTACTTATAACGGCATGGAAGTACCGCATATAGGTAGGTATGGTGGACTCATTTGGCACAACTTGGGTTTACGGAGTTTGGATGCACAAGCAGTATTTCCGCTTAGTACAAATGTAGGCTAGCAAATAGATTGAGAAGCAACCAACCAAAAAGCGAAAACGGTCATAAACATGCATTGAACATAACTAACACTGAATAATGCACCATAAGTAGGATATAATTTTGTTGCATAACTATTGACTTCACGTGCATGCATAGGGAATCACAAACCTTAACACCAATATTCTTACTAAATCATAATTACTCACTAACATGACTCACATATTATCATCTCCATATCGCAAAACTATTGCAAGGAATCAAACTCATCATATCCAATGATCCATATGAAAGTTTTTATTATATCCCTCTTGAATATTCATCACTTTGGGACCAAATTCATATCTTGTGCAAATTACCATTACTATTGTCAACTCTCAAAAAGATATAAGTGAAGCATGAGAGTGCAAATATTTCTTCAAAATTTTAATCTTATCAACTCTCAAAATAATATAAGTGAAGCATGAGAGTTCAAATATTTCTTTAAAATTTTAATCTTATCAACTCTCAAAATAATATAAGTGAAGCATGAGAGTTCAATTTCTTCAAAATATAGCCACCACCGTGCTCAAAAAGATTTAAGTGAAGCACTAGAGCAACTGCCTAGCTCAAAAAATTTAAGTGAAGCACATAAAGTATTCTAACAAATCATGATAAGCGTGTGGCTCTCTCAAAGAGGTGTGTCCAGCAAGGATGATCGTGACAAACTAAAAAGCAAACAAAGCAAAGACTCATATAATACAAGATGCTCCAAGTAAAACACATATCATGTGACGAATAAAAATATAGCTCCAAGTAAAATTACCTATGGTTGGTAGAAGAAAGAGGGGATGCCTTCCGGGGCATCCCCAAGCTTAGACGCTTGAGTCTTCCTTGAATATTACCTTGGGGTGCCTTGGGCATCCCCAAGCTTAGGCTCTTGCCACTCCTTATTCCTTCATCCATCGTGGTCTCAAACAAAACTTGAAAACTTCAATCACACAAAACTCAACAAAACCTTCGTGAGATCCGTTAGTATAACAAAACAAATCACTACTTTAGGTACTGTTGAAAACCCATTCATATTTTATTTTTGCATTATGCCTACTGTATTCTAACTTATCCATGGCTTATACCCCCCGATACAATCCATAGTTTCATCAAAACAAGCAAAACAATGCATCAAAAACAGAATCTGTCAAGAACAGAACAGTCTGTAGCAATCTATTTAAAATCCATACTTCTGTAACTCCAAAAATTCTGAAAAATGAGGACAACGTGGGAAATTCATATATCAATACTGTGTAAAAATTTCAGATTTTTCTGACGCTCTAGTACAGAACAAAAATTCCAGCACTGGACGCAAAACTTTCTGTTTTCCAAACAGCATCAATTAAACTATCTTCCAAATCATCCCAAAGGCATTACTTGGCACAAACACTAATTAAAATATAAAAACACAATCATAACAGTAGCATAATTGTGTAAACACACAAAAACAGAAACAAAAAGGTAAAATTTATTTTATTCATTGGGTTGTCTCCTAACAAGCGCTATTGTTTTATGCCCCTAGCTAGGCATAATGCATAATTTCAAGTATTGTCATCTTTCTTCTTCTTTTCTAAGGATGCGTTCTCATCAGGAGGCTTTTCAAAGATAATATGAAACACATCATCCATGGGAATTTTAGCATTACTAAGTTGGCCATCCTCGAATCCCTCTTGATTCCCTTTTACAATCCAAGAATACTGTTTATTAATACCATTGAAAACTTGTTGGATTATGTTTAAGGGAGGGACCTCCTTTTTGGTATTCTCATCAAAAGTATGATCACCGCAAAATAAATATCTCAACAAATAATCACTATTGTATAAAATCTCATCCATCACAGGTTTTTCATGATTCATACCGTAAAAATCAAAAAATTCTCTCGCTTCCTGCACTATATAATCAAATTCGTTCATGAGTACAAGGGTAGCTATCTTCTTAGCTCTAGGATTTTTTATAACCGGCAACTCATAAAACAATCTTTGCAAAGTAGGATGGGTACAAATAAATTTTCTCTCAAGTTTAAGAACCAATGCAGAGATAGCTTCAGCATCATTTTTGATTCTTTTAAGAATAGGAGTATCATCACAAGCCAAAGTTCCGATGCAATTAAAAAAATTCTTGGATAACACTTTTTCCTATAATATTCCTGTGTCCCATCACAAAAGTCTTAGCATCTAAATTGGTAGGAATTTCAATTTTAGGAGTCTTACCATCCTCACTTTTTCCATACAAAAATCAGCCATATAGCAATTTCAAGCAAGAAAACACGCAAAAAGGTAAACGAAAAATATTTTTGTATTTTTGTGGTAAAATTTTTTAGAAGTGGGGGAGATGAAAATGAGAGGCAAAGACAAATAAAATAAATGCAAGGATATGAAAGTTTTATGCGTAGGTACTTGATAGATGTTGATGATGTCTCCCCGGCAACGGCGCCAGAAATTCTTCCTGCTACTTGTAGCTTGCGTTGGTATTTCCCTGAAGAGGAAGGGATGATGCAGCACAGTAGAGATAAGTATTTCCCTCAGTTATGAAACCAAGGTTATCAATCCAGTAGGAGAATCACGCAAAACCTCGTTAGCAGTACCTGCACACAAAACAACAAATCCTTGCACCCAACGCAAACCAGGGGTTGTCAATCCCTCGGGGTTAATTGCAAGATTAAATTGTATGGTGATAGATAGATAGATTAAACAAAAATACAAAATAAAATAAATAAAGTAAAAGTGCAGAAAGGTATTTTTAGGATTTTTAATATATGAATTAAGTAAACCCGGGGGCCATAGTTTTCACTAGATGCTTCTCTCTTGAAAATAGCATACGGTGGGTAAACAAATTACTGTTGGGCAATTGATAGAAAAGCAAATAATCATGACGATATCCAAGGCAATGATCATGTATATAGGCATCACATCCGAGACAAGTAGACCGAAACGATTCTGCATCTACTACTATTACTCCACACATCGACCGCTATCCAGCATGCATCTAGAGTATTACGTTCATAAAGAACGGAGTAACGCCTTAAGCAAGATGACATGATGTAGACAAAGTAAACTCACGCATGAATAAACCCCATCTTTTTACCCTTAATAGCAATGATACATACGTGTCATGTCCCCTTCTGTCACTGGGATTGAGCACCGCAAGACCGAACCCATTACAAAGCACCTCTCCCATTGCAAGATAAATCAATCTAGTTGGCCAAACCAAATCAATAGATCGGAGAGAAATACGAAACTATAGTAATCATGCATAAAAGAGTTCAGAGAAGACTCAAATAATATTCATGGATAATCTGATCATAAACTCACAATTCATCGGATCCCAACAAACACACCGCAAAAAGTGATTACATCGGATAGAACTTCAAGAACATCGAGGAGAACATTGTATTGAAGATCAAAAAGAGAGAAGAAGCCATCTAGCTACTAACTATGGACCCAAAGGTCTATGGTAAACTACTCACGCATCATTGGAAGAGCAGCAAGGTTGATGTAGAGCCCCTCCGTGATCGAATCCCCCTCCGGCGGAGTGCTGGAAAAGGCCCCCAAATGGGATCTCTCGAGAACAGAAGCTTGCAGTGGTGAAAAAAGTATTTCATGGACTCCTCTATTGGTTTCCCGATTTTAGAGAATTTATAGAGGTGGAATTAGGTCAAACGGAGCTATGTGGACCCCAAAAGCCACTAGGGTGCGCCTGCCCCCCAGGAGCGCCGTGGTGCCTCGTGGGCCACTGCTTCATCTTCTGGCCCTCTCCCAAAGCTTCTAGTGTTTGTTATGTCTAGAAAAAAATCTCCAAAAAGTTTCGTGGCATTTGGACTTCGTTAGGTACTAATATTCTGGAAAACCAAAAACAGCAACTGGCACTGGGCACTAAGTTAATAGGTTAGTCCCAAAAAATGATATATAATTGCTTGTAAATGTATATAAAACATTCAAGATTGATAATATAATAGCATGGAACAATAAAAAATTATACATACGTTGGAGATGTATCAAGGAGTAGATTTTGTTATTAGACGTTGTGTACCTGAGCATGAACAGGAACAAATCCTACATAAGTGTCACTCCGAGGCATATGGAGGACACCATGCGGGAGACCGAACTGCACACAAGGTATTACAATCTGGTTTTTATTGGCCTACTCTTTTCAAAGATGCACGTAAGTTTGTCCTTTCTTGTGATGAATGTCAAAGAATTGGTAATGTTGGTAGACGTCAGGAAATGCCTATGAATTATTCACTTGTTATTGAACCATTTGATGTTTGGGGTTTTGATTATATGGGACCTTTTCCTAAATCCAACGGGTATACTCATATTCTAGTTGTTGTTGATTATGTTACTAAGTGGGCAGAAGCTATTCCAACTAGTAGTGCTGATCATAACACCTCCATTAAAATGCTTAAAGAAGTTATATTTCCGAGGTTTGGAGTCCCTAGATATTTAATGACTGATGGTGGTTCGCATTTTATTCATGGTGCTTTCCATAAGTTGCTTGCTAAATATGATGTTAATCATAGAATTGCATCTCCTTACCATCCTCAGTCTAGTGGTCAAGTTGAATTAACTAATAGAGAAATAAAATTGATTTTGCAAAAGACCGTTAATAGATACAGGAAGAATTGGTCTAAGAAACTTGATGATGCATTATGGGCTTACAGAACCGCTTATAAAAACCCTATGGGTATGTCTCCATATAAAATGGTTTATGGGAAAGTATGTCATTTACCTCTTGAGTTAGAACATAAAGCATATTGGGCAATTAAAGAACTTAACTATGATTTTAAACTTGCCGGTGAAAAGAGGTTATTTGATATTAGCTCTTTAGATGAATGGAGAACCCAAGCTTATGAAAATGCCAAGTTGTTTGAAGAAAAAGTTAAAAGATGGCATGATAAGAAAATTCAAAAACGGGAATTCAAAGTGTGACCATGTTCTATTATACAATTCTCATTTAAGATTTTTTGCAGGAAAACTTCTCTCTAAATGGGAAGGACCGTATATCATCGAAGAAGTTTATCGCTCCGGAGGCATCAAAATAAACAACTCCGAAGGCAATAATCCGAGAGTGGTTAATGGGAAAAGAATTAAACATTATATCTCAGGTACGCCCATTAATGTTGAAACTAATATTATTGAAACAATTACACTGGAAGAGCACATAGAATAAATCTTCTGGAACGCTACAGAAGCCTGAAAAGGAGTAGGTATGTGGTACGGTAGGTGAACCGACTCCAAAACTTCTACAAGGGTACTTTCTGTCCGTTTTGGAATATATAAAAAAATTAGGAAAATAATAAACAGCCCGAAAAGTGCACGAGGAGGCGACAAGCCTGGGGGGCGCGCCCTACCCCCCAGGGCGCGCCTACCAGGCTTGTGGCGCCCTCGTGGACTTTCCCGACTCCGTTTTTCTTCCATATTACTTGTTTTGCACAGGAAAAATTCATTATATATACTCACGGGTGTTTTGACCTCCGCATCGTAAGTTTCTCCTTTGTTCTTGTTTCAGGCTATTTTTCTGACAGATCTAGATTGCCATGGCATCTCCAAGCTCGTCCAAGGACAAGTTCTACAAGAAGGTCATCAACCCGTACCTGCCGGAGGTGATGAAGCACCCTCAAGCCATTGAGATGCGTGAGTGGGTGCTCCACATCCGGGACGTTCAAGGACCTAAGAAGACCGGGAGTGAGAAGGCCAGGCTGGAAGCAGTGGAACAGGAGATCTTCAAGTGCCAGGGCATGGTGGAGCACGGACTTTGTGCTAACCACTCCATGATCACGGACTTCATCTGTGAGCACAGGGTGGACGGCAAGAATATTGGGGACGTCATCTTCAAGCTCAATGATCGGATTGACTATCTTCAGGCCCAAATATATGATCTACAAAACCAAATATTTGAGTATGAGGCCAAGTTCAAAGGTATGAATTTAGCTGCAAATTTCAGGACTCCGGAAACATGTTCGTCCTTTTATGATGGAAAGCCTATGCCTTGGAAGACGGAGGACAAGCCTATCATTTCATCACCACCACCACCCAAGAAGGAGAATTGAGTACATGGGTATGGGCACCACCCTTGGCTTGTGCCAAGCTTGGGGGAGGTGCCCCGGTATCATATCACCATCACTTTTTATCATCATTATCTATCTTAGTTCGATCCTTAGTTAATTCGTGATTTAGAAGAATAAAGTTTTAGTATGATTTAGTTTCGAGAGCTTGCTTTGTGATCTATCTATCTATGTAATCATGTGTGAGAGTTATATAATAAAGAGTAGTTTGAGTTGAGTGTTTTGCTTTTGATGATCCAATCTTAGAAATAAAGAAAGAATAAAAATAAGATCATATGCTAATCCCATGGGGAGTGATGACTTCACATAAAAGAAGTATAGTTGATAAAACTTGTTGGAAGTTGACAAACATAGCATTGGTCATTGTTGCAATTCATGAAAAAGTAATAAAGGAAGAGAGGTCTCACATATAAATACACTATCTTGGACATCTTTTATGATTGTGAGCCCCCATTAAATATTCTATCTCAATTAGTTGACGTTGGACAAGGAAGATAACGTAATGGGTTATGTTTGCTTATATTCACATAGAAGTTATATTGTTTTGGATCCCCTGACATGTGGTGCTTGCCCCCTACCTTTTGCTAGCCAAAATTCTGTACTAAGTAGAGATACTACTTGTGCATCCAAAAACCCTTAAACCCAGTTTCATGCCATGAGAGTCCACCATATCTACCTATGGATTGAATAAGATCCTTCAAGTAAGTTGTCATCGGTGCAAAGCAATAAAAATTGCTCCTAAACATGTATGAACTTTTATTGTAAGGGAAAATAAGCTTTGTACGATCTTGTGATGGTGGAGCAATAAAAGCGCCAGACTGCATAATAAAGGTCGCTATCACAAGGGGCAATATAAAGTGACGTTCCTTTACATTAAGAGCTTGCACATCCAAAAGAAAAAAGCGCATGACAACCTCTGCTTCCCTCTGCGAAGGGCCTATCTTTTACTTTATGTATTTACTTTCATGCAAGAGTCAATAGTATTCTCCTCTATTCTGTTTTTATTTTCTCTCTCGGCAAGCATCTTATGGTGGGGATTGATCCATGCATATATATCCAGTTGGATGTAGGTGATCATGAGTTATTATTGTTGACATTACCCTTGAGGTAAATATGTTGGGAGGCGAAATTATAAGCCCCTATCTTTCTATGTGTTCGACTGAAACTTTTGATCCATATGTATGTCATGAGTGTCAGCAATCATAGAAGACTAAATGATAGTTGAATATGTGAACTTGCTAAACAAAGCTCTTACATAGACTCTTTCTGATAATATGATGAATTGCAATTGCTTCAGTGACTGAGATCATAGTTTGTTAGTTTTCAAATTGGTTTATAGTTCATACTTTAACTTGTGGATGAATTGTCACTTTTTCATGAGAAGTTTTATGATGATATATTGCTGTTATAATAAAGATCATGATGCTTCATGTCCATATTTTATTTTTATCGACGTCTCTCTCTCTAAACATGTGGCCATGATTATCGATTTCGACTTTCGCTTGAGGGCAAGCGAGGTCTAAGCTTGGGGGAGTTGATACGTCCAATTTGCATCATGATTTCCTATGAATAATTATTATGTTTTTAATCATTATTTCACTTTATGGTACAATTCTTATGCCTTTTCTCTCTTATTTTGCAAGATTTACATGAAGAGGGAGAATGCCGGCAGCTGGAATTCTGGACCTGAAAGGGGTGAAACAGAGCTAGCTATTCTGCACAACTCCAAATGACCTAAAACTTTATGGAGATTTATTTTGGAATATATAAAAAATACTGGCGAAAGAATCAACAGAAGGGGGCCCACCAGGAAGCCACAAGCCTGGGGGGCGCGGCCAACCCCCTGGGCGCGCCCCCCTGGCTTGTGGGGCCCCTGGCAGGCCTCTGGCCCCTCCTTCCACTATATGAAGCCACTTGCCCTAGAAAAAAAATCAAGAGAATACTTTTATGATGAAGCTCCGCCATCTCGAGGCAGAACTTGGGCAGGAGCTATTTTGCTCTCCGGCGGAGCGATTCCGCCGGGGATACTTCCCTCCGGGAGGGGGAAATTGAAGCCATCGACATCACCAACGATCCTCTCATCGTGGGAGGACCAATCTTCATCAACATCTTCACCAGCACCATCTCATCTCAATCCCTAGTTCATCTCTTGTATTCAATCTTTGTCTCCAAACCTCAGATTGGTACCTGTGAGTTGCTAGTAGTGTTGATTACATCTTGTAGTTGATGCTAGTTGGTTTATTTGATGGAAGATTATGTGTTCAGATCCTTAATGCTATTCAATACCCCTCTGATCTTGAACATGAATATGATTTGTGAGTAGTTACTTTTGTTCTTGAGGTCATGGGAGAAGTCTTGTCATAAGTAATCATGTGAATTTGGTATTCGTTCGATATTTTGATGATATGTATGTTGTTGCTTCCTTTAGTGATGTCGTGTGAACGTCGACTACATGACACTTCACCATCTTTGGGCCTAAGGGAAGGCATTGTGGATCAGTAATTAGGTGATGGGTTGCTAGAGTGACAGAAGCTTAAACCCTAGTTTATGCGCTCTTCCGTAAGGGGCTGATTTGGATCCATATGTTTCATGCTATGGTTAGATTTATCTTAATTCTTCTTTCATAGTTGCGTATGCTTGCTAGAGGGGGTAATCATAAGTGGGAGGCTTGTTCAAGTAAGAATAGCACCCAAGCACCGGTCCACCCACATATCAAATTATCAAAGTAGCGAACGCGAATCAAACAAACATGATGAAAGTGACTAGATGAAATTCCCATGTGTCCTCGAGAATGCTTTGCTTATTATATGAGTTTGTTCTGGCTTATCCTTTGCTACAAAAAGGATTGGGCCACCTTGCTGCACTTTATTATATTTGTTACTTGTTACTTGTTACGAATTATCTTGCTGTCAAAACTATCTGTTACCGCCACTTTCAGTACAATACCTTGCTGAAAACCGCTTGTCATTTCCTTCTGCTCCTCGTTGGGTTCAACACTCTTACTTATCGAAAGGACTATGACTGATCCCCTATACTTGTGGGTCATCAGTGGCTTAGCCACAAATACTATGTTAGCTATATGATCGTGCAAAGCAAAATGACAATGATGATGTGTGTCATATAAAAAAAGAACGGTGGAAGTTGCATGGCAATATATCTTGGAATGGCTATGGAAATGCCATGATAGGTAGGTATGTTGGATGTTTTGAGGAAGATATAAAGAGGTTTATGTGTGATAGAGCATATCATATCACGGGGTTTGGATGCACCGGCGAAGTTTGCACCGACTCTTGATGTGAGAAAGGGCAATGCACGGTACCGGAGAGGCTAGCAAATTGTGGAAAGGTGAGAGTGCGTATAATCCATGGACTCACATTAGTCATAAAGAACTCACATACTTATTGTGAAAGTTTATTAGCCCTCGAAGCAAAGTACTACTATGCATGCCCCTAGGGGGATAGATTGGTAGGAAAAGACCATCGCTCGTCCCCAACCGCCACTCATACGGTAGACAATCAATAATAAATCATGCTCCAACTTCCTAGCATAACGACAGATCATATGTGCATGCTTCGGGAATCACAAACCTTAACACAATTATTCTTACTAAACCACAATCATCTACTAGCACCTCCCACATATTACCATCTAAGTATCGCAAAACTATTGCAAGGAATCAAACTTATCATATTCAGTGATCTACATGAAAGTTTTTATTATATCCCTCTTGAATACCTATCATATTAGGACCAAATTCATAACCCGTGCATATTACCATTGCTATTTATTAGACTCTCAAAAAAATATAAGTGAAGCATGAGAGAGCAACTATTTCTATAAAATAAAACCACCGCCGTGCTCTAAAAGATATAAGTGAAGTACTAGAGCAACTGTCTAGCTCAAAAGATATAAGTGAAGCACATAGAGTATTCTAACAAATCACGAATAATGTGTGTCCCTCTCAAAAAGGTGTGTTCAGAAAAGATGATTGTGACAAACTAAATAGCAAACAAAGAAAATAAAACTGTAGCACAAGACACTCCAAGCAAAACACATATCATGTGATGAATAAAAATATAGCTCTAAGTGAGTTACCGATAGATTGTAGACGAAAGAGGGGATGCCATCCGGGGCATCCCCAAGCTTAGACGCTTGAGTCTTCCTTGAATATTACCTTGGGTTGCCTTGGGCATCCCCAAGCTTAGGCTCTTGCCACTCTTTATTCCTTTATCCATCATGATCTCACCCAAAACTTGAAAACTTTAGCACACAAAACTCAACAGAAACCTCGTGAGATCCATTAGTATAACAAATAAATCTTAAACTCTAAGTACTGTAGTAAATTGATTCATATTTAATATTGGCATAATGCTACTGTACTCCAACTTCTTCATGACTCATACCCCCCGATACGATCCATAGATTCATCAAAATAAGCAAACTATGCAACAAAAACAGAATATGTCTAAAACAGAACAGTCTGTAAAGATCTGAATTAACGTCATACTACTGTAACTCCAAAAATTCTGAAAAATTAGCCGTGGGCAATTCATATTCCAATACTTTGTAAAAAAATCAAAATTTTAGCACGCTCGGGCAAAAAATCAAAATTCCAGTACTTGACGCAAAAGTTTCTGTTTTCAAACAACATCAATCATACTATCTTCCAAATCATCCCAAAGGCATTACTTGGCACAAACACTAATTAAAAGATAAAAACACAATCATAACAGAGGCTATAATTATGTAAACACACAAAAACAGAAGGTAAAACAAAAACTTATTTTATTCATTGGGTTGCCTCCCAACAAGCGCTATTGTTTTATGCCCCTAGCTAGGCATAATGCATAGTTTCAAGTGTTGTCATCCTTCAAGTTAATTCTATAGGTGGCCCTCCTAATAGATTCGTATGGTGGCTTAATTTTCTTTCTAGGGAGATGTTCCATCCCTTTCTTTAATGAAAATTGAAATCTTATATTACCTTCTTTCATATCAATAATAGCACCTATGGTTCGTAGGAAAGGCCTACCAAGTATTATAGGACAAGACGGATTGCATTCAATATCAAGCATAATGAAATCCACGGGCACATAATTTATATTAGCAAGAATAAGCACATCATTTATTCTACCCAATGGTTTCTTTATAGTGGAATCCGCAAGATGTAAATTAAGGGAACAAGCATCCATATCGGTGAGACCTAGCACATCACACAAAGATTTTGGTATGGTAGAAACGCTAGCACCTAGATCACATAAAGCATTGCATTCATAATTTTTAATTTTAACTTTAATAGTAGGTTCCCATTCATCATACAATTTTCTAGGAATTGAAACTTCCAACTCAAGTTTTTTGTTCATGAGCTTTTATCATAGCTTCTACAATGTGCTTAGTGAAAGCTTTATTTTGTTCATAAGCATTTGGTGAATTAATCATGGATTGCAGCAAGGAAATACACTCAATTAAAGAGCAATTATCATAATTAAAGTCCTTGTAATCCAAAGTAGTGGGCACATCACTATTTAAAGTTTTGACCTCTCCAATCCCACTTTTTTCATTTTTATCATTAAGATCATCACCCTCCAAGCAATTGGGACGCCCTCTAGCTAAAGTTGACTCATCTTATGTCCCTTTTTCATCAAGTTTTATATTGATAAATAAAGATTCAATAGGGGTGACACCAGTCATTTTTATATCTTCATCATTACTATATAAAAACCGGGTGGAATAGCTTTTTCTAGGAATTCCCACTTAGCTCTCAACCTAGCGGTTCTTTCTTTACTTTCATTAATGGAGACATAGATAGTTTTAATAGACTCATTTATATCAAGCTTAGGTGGACAAATTTTAATTTTAAGATTTTCCACATCATGAGCAATTCTATCCATGTTCCTAGCCATGTCATCAACTTTATTCAAATTTTCTTATACCATGGCATTGAAAATCTTTTGAGAATTAATAAATTCTTTAATATTACTTTCAAGATCAGAGGGTATCCTACTATTATTACTATATGAATTACCATAGGAATTACCATAATTATTAGAGGAATTTCCGAGAAACAGTCTAGGATTGAAATTACCCCTATAAGCATTGTTGTTGAAATTGTTTCTAGAGATAAAATTCACATCAATAGCATCATTATTTTGCTCAATCAAAGTAGACAATGGCACATCATTAGGATCAACATGAGCATTTTTACTAGCAAGCAATTTCATAAGAGCATCCATCTTATCACTCAAAGTATTAATTTCTTTGACAGAATTTACCTTCTTACCAGTTGGAATTCTTTCAGTGTGCCATTGAGAATAATTTGTCATAATATTATCTAGGAGTTTTGTAGCTTCTCCTAATGTAATTTCCATAAAAGTACCACCTGCGGCAGAGTCTAGCAAATTTCTAGAAACAAAGTTGTGACGCCCCCGACTCAATCGTGCACTAATCATACACGCAAATGCACATGATCAAGACCGGAGACTCACGGGAAGATATCACAACACAACTCTAGACACAAATTAAAGTCATACAAGCTTTATATTACAAGCCAGGGGCCTTGAGGGCTCGAATACATAAGCTCGAGTACAAGCATTAGCGGAAGCAACAATATCTGAGTACAGACGTAAAGTAAACAAGTCTGCCTTAAGAAGGCTGAGCAAAACAAAGACTACACTGGATCAAAAAGGCGCGGGCCTCCTATCTGGGAGCCTACTAATCTACTCCTGGTCGTCAGTCTCCACGTAGTAGTAGGCTCCGCCGGTGGGGTAGTAGTAGTCGTTGGCGGGATCAGCTGGCTCCGGGGCTCCGTCATCTGATCGCGGCAATCTGGTAGAGGGGAAAAGAAGTAGCAAAGCAACCGTGAGTACTCATCCAAAGTACTCACAAGAATTACATCAGAACTATTCTAAATATGCATCATTATCAAAGAAGGGGCTGTATCTATGGACTAAACTGCAGAAATGCCAGAATAGAGGGAAGGCCTAGCCTATCGAAGACTAGCATCTTCAGCGTCTTGCAGCATTAGAAGAGTGCAGATTAGCATATTATAAAGTAGTAAGTAAGTAGTAACAACGCCCAGAGATCCTTCCCCGACTCCCTATGAGAAAGTGATCCTGGAGCCATCATATCCACTTAGCATGACAAGTATCCATTTCTAGTTGTAGTAGATCGGGATACAACTTCGAGCGTCCTGTTACCGTGGACACGGCTATTCGAATAGATAACTTCCCTGCAGGGGTGCACCAACTTACCCAACACGCTCGATTAACTCTGCCGGACACACTTTTATTGGGTCATGCCCGGCCTCGGCTGATCGACACGCCGTAGTCCTACCTAGGCTCAACAGAGAGGCCAGCACGCCGGTCTACATCCTAAGTGCGAAGGGGTCATGGGCCAATTGTCCTTTGCACTCCTGCGCGTTGCGAACGCAGCCGGGAGCAGACCCGCCCCCTTAATACAAGCGCAGGCGGTTACCGTCCAACCCGGCGCGCGCCACTCAGTTGCTGACGTCTGAGAGCTTTCGAAAGAATCATACGACGCCGAGTGCTCATACTTATTCCCGTGTGGTGGTTAGTGCGAAAATGCCAGAGGCCTACTCAGATCACAAATCCAAACCCGTTAGTGTGTTGGTAGTGTGCGGTGACGATCAGTGCTCCTGTCGCCCCGTCTCGAGGACTTACGGCAAGGGCCAGGCCCATCCCTCTCTAGGGCGGTCCGCCTGCCCGGCCTTGCCTCGTAATCATCTCGCGGGTACCCTCCAGATCCACCCGACTCTCAAGAGACTGTCGGGAACTCAGGTCCACCTCTACCGGGGTGGTACCACCTGTCCTTTCAGTCCCGCAGTAACAGTAATAGTAAAAGGGGGGCGATCGAAGCATCTGGAAGCAAGGCAACACGAACAAGGTGTAGGGTCACTGATGGGTCACTAACCAACCTATACTAAGCATTTAGGATAACAAGTAAAGTAACAACAATAGGTTACAAAAGCAGGCTATGCATCAGAATAGGAGCTATCTAATACAGTAGCAAAATCTAATGCAAGCATGAGAGGGAAGGAATGGGCGATATAGGAATGATCAAGGGGGTTTGCTTGCCTGGAAGCTTTGCTGAAAGGGACTGGTCCTCTACGGTGTAGTCGTACTCGGGAGCAGCGTCAGTCTCGGGGTCTACCGGAGAGAAGAGGGGGGGGGGGAGAAACAATAAATACAAAGCAAACAAATGCAGCACGATGCATGGCATGGCAATATGCTGTGCTGGGGGTGACCTAATGCAGCACTACACGTTACTGAGGGAGCGGGAAAATATTTGGGATATTTTCCCGGCTTTAGGCATCTGTCAGACAGATGAACCGGAGGGGAAGGTTCCATGTTTGCGGTGTTGTGGGCATGTGATAGATACATGGAGGGCATATTCGGGTTCGTCTCATTTTTCTAATCAACTTTCATGTAGAAAACTTTTTCATCCGAGCTACGGTTTAATTTCTATGATTTTTCAAAGTTTTAATCATTTTCTAAAATTCCTGGAATTACTTTAATTATTAAATTCGAATTTAAACAGTGAAATACTTTTTATACTCAGACTGAGCCAGCCACAGTCAATGACATGTGGGGCCAGTCAAAGCCCAGTCAGCAGTCAACAGAGTTGACCACTAACTAGTCAAACTGACAGGTGGGGCCCACATGTCATACACGGTAGTTAATTAATCTAACTAATTGAAATAATTAGCTAAGTGGGACCCTACTGTCAGTGACTCAGTTTAATTAACAGTTTTAATTAACAGATTAATTATTTATAAAATCATTTTAATTAGCATGGGGTCCACATGTCAGTGACCCAGGCCGCCCAGTCAGCAGGGTTGACCAAGTCAACCCAGCCAATGGGACCCACCGGGCCCACTCTTAGCGGCACAGGGGAGGCCACGTGGCGGCCAGGTCAGCGCCGGCGACCGGAGTTGCTTCGGCGAGCCGTCTCACGGCGGTGCGTCACCGGAGTTGGCCGGAAAACGACTACGGTGGCCCGTTCGGCGCGTGCGAGGCGGCGTTCGAGAGCTGACGATGTCGCGCATCCGATGGTGCTACTGGTTCGACCGGAGGTGGCCGGAGTAGGGCGCCGCATCGACGCCGGCGGCAGTGACGTTCGGGGCTCACACGGGCGCGTCGTTCTAGCGCGATTCAAAAGAAACTACGCGGCGCGTAGGCTACCTGGGAGGGCAGCAAGCTTGTTGGCGTGCCTAGCAGCCACGAGCGTGAGCTATGGTCACAGCAACAATGACGTACGCGGCGACGGAGCTCGGTCTCGGTGGAACTGCTAGCTAGGGCACGCGCGCGTGGCAAAAGAGAGGGGGAAGGACGAGCGGAGCTCACCGAGTGGACGCACGGTGGTCCGGTGGCGGCTTAGTAGCAGTAGGGAAGGAGATTGACGGCGGTGAGGTTCTGTGATGCCGAGGAAGAAGAGGTCATAGGCGATGCCGTTGAAGCTCCCCTGCCTCGATCTGGTGGTGAGGAAGAAGGAATGGTCGCCTGCGGAGCTCCTGGACACCGTGGTTCGTCGAGGGAGGGTCGGTGGCCGCGTGAATCACGGCGGAGCGGCCATGGAGGCGCTCGGGTGAGGTGAGGAAGAAGGGGACGAGCGAGGAAGAGAGAAGGAAGTGGTCGGGGCCCGTCCAGTGGGTCGTGGGCGAGGCCAAGTAGTCGCCCACGGCGACTGTAGCCGTGCGTTGTCGAGCAGTCGTGGGGGGGCCGGGGTGCGCGCGCGTTCTTTGGTCGACACCAGCGTGGGAGTGAGCAGGAGGAAGGAGACGACCGGTGGTGGGCTGGGCCTGGCACTGTAGCCACTTAAGCCCACCGGCACAGTAAGCTCTCCTCTCTTTCCTTTTTCTTTTTCTGCTTCTTATTTCCACTGCTGTTTTGCATTTTATAAAGGCTCCAAATGAGTTTTGTGAAAAGTGCAGTTGGGCTCAAAAATTAGTTTGCAATATACCTCACTGCCCCAAAAAGTTTGGGGGCAATATAATTTCATTAGGATTTTGTATTGCTTTTAAAAGAGTCAAAATGGTGCTGCTGGCCCTGTTTTCATGATGTTAGAGTCATCTAGGGAATTTAGGTGATGTTGTTTTCCTGAACATAAATAGTTATGGAATATTTCCAAAATTATGAACTATTTAGTTTCCAAATTTGAACAACTTTTATTTTTACCTCATATTTGCATTTCAATTTGAGTTGGAATTTGAAATGAGATGTGATTCCAATGTGATCAAGCCTTGTAAATAAAAAATGATTTAGCTTAATCAGGAGGGTCACTGTAGCTCATTACTTTGGGGTGTTACAAAAGTTTAGTCCCGCATAAAATTTTTGTATGATCATCCATAAACTTAAACCACGAGTTGGGCAATTTCTTATCATTAATTTCATTGTCTCCCAAGATTGTGCAACATGTTCATGCTCAAGTTGCTTAAAATTCATAATTTTATTTCTTAAGGAAATAATCTTAGCGGGAGGAAAATACTTGGCAATAAAAGCATACTTACACTTATCCCATGAATCAATACTATTTCTAGGCAAGGATGAAAACCAAGTTTTAGCACGATCTAC
The DNA here is from genome assembly GCA_039707655.1 of Elymus sibiricus. NCBI lineage: Eukaryota > Viridiplantae > Streptophyta > Magnoliopsida > Poales > Poaceae > Elymus > Elymus sibiricus. The sequence goes on along the minus strand of CM077666.1, from coordinate 125,368,141 downwards.
TAATGAGAACTGAAATAATTTCAATTTGACAATATCATTATCCACATCTTTTTTCTTTTGCATATCACAAAGTTCAACGAAAGTATTAAGATGGGATGCATCATCTTTATTAGGACTACCAGAAAATTGTTTTTCATAACAAGATTAAGCAAAGCGGCATTAATATCACATGACTCCGCACTAGTGGCGGGAGGAGCAATTGGAGTACTAATAAAATCATTATTATTAGTATTGGAAAAGTCACACAATTTTGTATTTTCTTGAGACATAGCGACAAAGCAAGCAAACTACTAGCAAACAAGCAAATAAAATATTTTTGTATTTTTGTAAAATTGTTTTAGAAGTGGGGGATATGAAAACGAGAGGCAAATGCAAATAAAAAGGCAAATAAAATAAATGCAAGTGGATGATAGTTTGTGCGAAGGTACTTGATAGATTTTGGTGATGTCTCCCCGGCAACGGCGCCAGAAATTCCTCTTGCTACTTGTAAGCTACGTTGGTATTTCCCCGAAGACGAGAGGATGATGCAGTATAGTAGAGATAAGTATTTCCCTAAGTTAAGAATCAAGGTTATCAATCCAGTAGGAGAACCACACAGAACCTCGTTAGCAGCACCTACACACACAAAAGCAAACACTTGCACCCAACGCAAAGAAGAGGGTTGTCAATCCTCTTAGCGGTTATTTGCAAGGATTAATTCTTATAGTGATAGATAGATAAAGTAAAATACTAAATAAAATAAAAGTAAATAAATTGCAGCAAAGTATTTTTGGTTTTTAATATATGATAAAAGTAGACCCGGAGGCCATAGTTTTCACTAGAGGCTTCTCTCTCGAGCGCAGAAACCAACGGTGGGTAAACAAATTACTGTTGGGCAATTGATAAAAAAGCAAATAATTATGACGAATTCATGGCAATGATCATGTATATAGGCATCACGTCCGAGACAAGTAGACTGACTCCTGCCTGCATCTACTACTATTACTCCACCCATCGACCGCTATCCAGCATGCATCTAGGGTATTAAGTTAATGAAAACAGAGTAACGCCTTAAGCAAGATGACATGATGTAGACAAAGTAAACTCAAGCAATATGATTAAACCCCATCTTTTTATCCTTAATGGTAACAATACAAATACGTGTCATGTCCCTTTCTGTCACTGGGATTGAGTATCGCAAGATTGAACCCATCACAAAGCACCTCTCCCATTGCAAGATAAACAAATCTAGTTGGCCAAACCAAATCGATAGATCGGAGAGAAATGCAAAGCTATAACAATCATGCATAAAAGAATTCAGAGAAGACTCAAATATTTCTCATGAATAATCTGATCATAAACTCACAATTCATCGGACACAAACACACCGCAAAAGAAGATTACATCGGATAGAACTCCAAGAACACCGAGGAGAACATGGTATTGAAGATCAAAGAGAGAGAAGAAGCCATCTAGCTACTAGCTATGGACCCGTAGGTCTATGGTAAACTACTCACACATCATCGGTAGGGTAGAAAGGTTGATGTAGAAGCCCTCCGTGATCGATTCCCCCTCCGGCAGAGTACCGGAAAAGGCCTCCAGATGGGATCGCGGAAGAACAGAGGCTTACGGCGGCGGAAAGGTTTTCTCTTCTGGCTCTCTGTTGGTTTTGGAATATTTGTGAGTTTATAGCATTGGAATTAGGTCCATAGATTCATATTTAATATTGGCATAATGCTACTGTACTCCAACTTCTCCATGACTTATACCCCCCGATACGATCCATAGATTCATCAAAATAAGCAAACTATGCAACAAAAATAGAATCTGTCTAAAACAGAACAGTCTGTAAAGATCTATTTAAAAGCGATACTTCTGTAACTCCAAAAATTCTGAAAAATTAGGAAAATGTAAAAAAATCATATACCAATACTGTGTAAAACTTTCATATTTTTCTAACGCTTCAGTACATAACCAAAATTCCAGCACTGGACGCAAAGCTTTCTGTTTTCCAAACAGCATCAATTATACTATCATCAACATCATCCCAAAGGCATTACTTGGCACAAACACTAATTAAAACATAAAAACACAATCATAACAGAGGCTTAATCATGCAAACTCACAAGAACAAAAGGTAAAAGAAAAAATTTATTTTATTCTTTGGGTTGCCTCCCAACAAGCGCTATCGTTTTATGCCCCTAGTTAGGCATAATGCATAGTTTCAAGTGTTGTCATCCTTCAAGTTAATTCCATAAGTGGCCCTCATAATGGATTTCTAAGGTGCTTTAATTCTCTTTCTAGGGAAGTGTTTCATCCCTTTCTTTAGTGGAAATTGAAATCTTATATTACCTTCTTTCATATCAATAATAGCACCAATAGTTCGAAGAAAAGGCCTACCAAGTATTATGGGGCAAGAAGGATTTCATTCAATGTCAAGAACAATAAAGTCCACGGGCACATAATTTCTATTTGCAAGAATAAGAACATCATTTATTCTACCCAATGGTTTCTTTATAGTAGAATCCGCAAGATGCGAATTAAGGGAACAAGGATCCATGTTGGTGAGACCTAGCACATCACACAAAGACTTAGGTATAGTGGAAACGCTTGCACCAAGATCACAAAGAGCATTACATTCATAATCCTTAATTTTTACTTTAATAGTTGGTTCCCATTCATCTTGTAATTTTCTAGGAATTGATACTTCCAACTCAAGTTTTTCTTCATGTGCTTTCATCATGGCTTCTACAATATGTTTAGTGAAAGCTTTATTTTGTTCATATGCATTTGGTGAATTAATCATGGATTGCAACAAGGAAATACACTCAATTAAAGAACAACTATCATAATTAAAGTCCTTGTAATCCAAAGTAGTGGGTGCATTACTATTTGAAGTTTTGACCTCTCCAAACTCACTTTTTTCATTTTTTCGATCAAGATTATCACCCTCCAAACAAATGGGACTCCTTCTATCTAAAGTTGACTCTTCTCTAGTCCCTTTTTCATAAAGTTTTATGTTACTAAATAATGATTCAATAGGAGTGACACCAATCATTTTAATATCTTCATCATTACTACGATAGAAACCGGGTGGAATCGCTTTTTCTAGAAATTCTCGCTTAGCTCTCAACCTAGCGGTCCTTTCTTTACTTTCATTAATGGAGACATAGATAGCTTTAATAGACTCATTTATATCATGTGTAGATGGCAATTTTTTAGTTTTAAGATTTCCACATCATGAACAATTCTATCCATGTTCCTAGCCAATTCATCAACTCTATTCAATTTTTCTTCTATCATAGCATTAAAATTCTTTTGCGAACTAATAAATTCTTTAATATTACTTTCAAGATCATAGAGCATCCTATTATTGTTATTATAAGAATTACCATAAGGATTACCATAATTATTAGAGGAATTTCCAGGAAACGGTCTAGCATTGAAATTACCCCTATAAGCATTGTTGTTGAAATTATTTCTAGAGACAAAATTCACATAAATAGCATCATTGTTTTGCTCAATCAAAGTAGACAATGGCACATCATTAGGATCAATATGAGCATTTTTACTAGCAACCAATTTCAGTAAAGCATCCATCTTATCACTCAAAGTATTAATTTCTTCAACGGAATTTACCTTCTTACCAGTTGGAGTTCGTTCAGTGTGCCATTGAGAATAATTTGCCATAATATTATCAAGAAGTTTTGTAGCTTCTTCCAATGTAATTTCCATAAAAGTACCACCTGCGGCAGAGTCTAGCAAATTTCTAGAGACAAAGTTTAGTCCCGCATAAATTTTTTGTATGATCATCCATAAATTCAAGCCATGAGTTGGGAAATTTCTTATCATCAATTTCATTCTCTCCCAAGATTGTGCAACATGTTCATGCTCAAGTTGCTCAAAATTCATAATTTGATTTCTTAAAGAAATAATCTTAGCGGGAGGAAAATACTTGGAAATAAAAGCATCCTTACACTTATCCCAAGAATCAATGCTATTTCTAGGCAAGGATGAAAACCAAGTTTTAGCGCGATCTCGTAGTGAGAACGGAAATAATTTTAATTTGACAATATCATTATCCACATCTTTCTTATTTTGCATATCACAAACTTCAACGAAAGTATTTAGATGGGATGCAGCATCTTCATTAGGACTACCAGAAAATTGTTCTTTCATCACCAGATTAAGCAAGGCAACATTAATATCACATGACTCCGCACTAGTGGTCGGAGGAGCAATATATAGGAGTACTAATAAAATCATTATTATTAGTATTGGAAAAGTCACATGATTTTGTATTTTCTTAAGACATCGCGACAAAGCAAGCAAACTAGCAAACATGCAAATAAAATATTTTTGTGTTTTTGTAAAAAAAAATTAGAAGTGGGGGAGATGAAAACAAGAGGCAAAGGCAAATAAAATGTAAATAAAGTAAATGCAAGTGAGTGATAATTTGTGTGAAGGTACTTGGTAATTTTGATAATGTCTCACCGGCAACGGCGCCAGAAATTCTTCCTGCTACTTGTAGTCTGCATTGGTATTTCCCCGAAGAGGAGAGGATGATGCAGTACAGTAGAGATAAGTATTTCCCTCAGTTAAGAACCAAGGTTATCAATCCATTAGGAGAACCAAGCAAAATTCCTTTGAAACTCACCCGCACACACAAGAGCAAACACTTGCACCCAACGCAAATACGAGGGTTGTCAATCCCCTTAGCGGTTACTTGCAAGGATTAAAACTTATAAATATAAATTGCTAAACTAAAATACTAATAAAAATAAAAGTAAATAAATTGCAGCAAGGTATTTCTGGGTTTTTAATATGATAAAGATAGACCCGGGGGCCATAGTTTTCACTAGGGGCTTCTCTCTCTCGAGCGCAGAAACATACGGTGGGTAAACAAATTACAGTTGGGCAATTGACAGAATAGCAAATAATTATGACGGATTCATGGCAATGATCATGTATATAGGCATCACGTCCAAGACAAGTAGACCGACTCCTGCCAGCATCTACTACTATTACTCCACCCATTGACCGCTATCTAACATGCATCTAGGGTATTAAGTATGAAACAGAGTAATGCCTTAAGCAAGATGACATGATGTAGAGAAGCAAATTCAAGCAATATGAATAAACCCCATCTTTTCATAGGATTACAAGGTTCATTCCAAGCCAATGATGCTAATGGGACAGGTTCTGCACTACCATCACCTGGTATGATTGAATCTGCACTACCATCATCCTATGATAAGATCTGAACAACCTTTCTAACACGCAACACGTTCATTTTGCCAATACTAAGTCCACTCAGACTGACTTAGTGATTGGACATGGTGTAATTCCTTCTGTTGAAGGGAATCACAGATTAGGAAAGTTTTGCAGTTCTGAAATACATCTAATTGAGTTTGTGAACAATGGTGCAAGAGACTGTTTTTCCTCTGAAATATGGTCAACATGTTTAGGTGATGCAATTTCCTGTGAAATATGGTCAACATGTTGTAACACCCCGAGAATCATGGTACAGTTATCTCCCCCTAATGGTGGTCATGTCATCATGAGCACTAATCCAATCTACCACTTGTCCAAAATCAAAGCCAAATTCCAATTTGAATTGCATGTCAAATCTTTACTCCTTCTGCCATGCAATCAAACTAGTTCATTATTTCGCAAATATTCTCTAAGTATTTGCCATGTTGTAACCAACCACACCTAAATTCCCAAAATGCCCTTGGGAATTATTTGAGTGGTACAGCAGCAATTAAATTGGCCTTTTCAATTTCTAAAAATGGTTAGACAACTCCAAATGGCCCCAAACTTTTTGTGCAACCTAGTAATTTTGTGCTTGATTTATGTGCCAAGTTTCGCATTTAACAAAAATTGTTTGCTCATTCAGCTAAATACTAAACTGTAGCTAGTTTAATCCCAGAAAAGAATAAGTAAAATTTGGACCGTGCACTTAGAAGCCCACTGCTACAGTAGCCAGCCCACTTCCTTCCTCCTTCCTCCTCTGTACAGAGGCAGTGCGCGTGCGTGTCGCGCATCTGTGCTCGCCGTGACCGCCGGATGGCCGATGCGCGTCGTTACAATGCTCCTGGGACGGGATAAGGCCACCCCTGACGCAGTAGACGAAAACCCTAGCCCCACATCCCTCTGCCTCACTCTCTTTTCGATTTGGAAGCTCGTCCGAGAGCTGCTCGCCATGATCGTCGTCGTCGTCGCGGCCACCGACCTCCCCGGCGCCTGAAAAGATGTCCAGGAGCTGTGCCATGGATGTCTCCTTCGACTAGTGCTACCGGTTCGAGTGGGGAAGCACTGCATCGCCGGGATCGACGTGTCTTCCTCGCCTACGGCCGCCGCTGCCCCGCGCCTGATCTACCTCACCGGAGCTCCTCTGCCACGCCGCCCACGTCCTCCGCCTCCCCCCGTGAGTGCCACTCCCATTCTCCTCGTTCCTCCTCCGTTCCGTCACTGTTCCGCCGTGGCCGAATCTCGCGGTGGCCGCGTCCGGAGCCCGCGCTCACCGCGCCCCAGCCTCCCGCTACGCTGCTCCTGGCCGCGGCCCGCACGTGCGCACGCGCCCGCATGCCTGCGGCTAGCGCTGCTGCTCGCCGCTAGCTGCGCTAGCTGCTGCTCCGCTCGTTGCTGCTGCTTCGCCGATGCCGCTACTGCTGCTCTTCTGCTGCCTCCGCCGCCGGCCGAGCCCGCCTCCGCCTTGCGCTCCCCTGGCCGTGCCCGCCTGCAGCCGCCCGTGCAGCGGCTGCCCCACAGTCGCCTCTGGCCGAGCCCCCGGCCGTGCGCCTCTGCCGCACGCGCGCGAGCACAGCCACTGGAGGGGCACGGCTGTGCCACTACCAGTGGGGCCCGGCCATTTTAATTAGGGGCTAACCCCATCAAGCACTAACCCCCCTAATTACCCTATGATAGTGGGTCCCCCCATTAATTAAACCTAATTTAAAACCCTGTTAAAAATACTGTCTATGACACGCGGGACCCACATGCACTATTCACTGGTTGACCCAGTCAACAGCTGACTGTGCTGTTGACTTTGACCTGGCCCCTCATGTCATTGACTGTGGCTGGCACTGCACTAGGTGACAAAAGTAATTCTACTATTTTAATTCGAATTACATAATTAAAACAATTTCAGAATATGTTAAAAACTTTGTAAATTCATATAAATTCAACCATAGCTCAGATGAAAATGTTTTATATATGAAAAACGTTCAGAAAAATAAGACGAATCTGTTGGTGCCCTCCATGTAGCTGTCACATGCCTCTAACACTGCAAACATGGAACCTTCTCCTCCGGATCGCCTGTTCGATAACTGCCCAGAGCCGAGAAAATATCCCCAGATATTTTCCTGCTCCATCTGTAACATGTAGCACTGCGTTAGCTCACCCCTAGCATAGCATATTGCCATGTCATGCATTGTGATGCATTTGTTTGCTTTATATTTATTGTTTCTTCCCCCTCTTCTCTCCGGTAGACTCCGAGACTGACGCTGCTCCCGAGTACGACTGCGCCCCTGACGTCCAGCCCCTCTCAGCAGAGCTTCCAGGCTAGCAAAACCCCCTTGATTATTCCTATAACGCCCATTCTTTCTCTCTCGTGCTTGCATTAGATTTTGCTACTGTTGTCTGAAAGCTCCTATTCTGATGCATAGCCTGTTTTTGTAACTGCTGTTGATACCTTACCTGCTATCCTAGATGCTTAGTATAGGTTGGTTAGTGATCCATCTGTGGCCCCGCACCATTGTCCGTGTTGCCATGCCTTGCTTCCGGATGTTTCAATCAATGTGATCGATGTGCAGAGACCGACACATCACCGCACACCCCCTTAGTTGTACGACTCTGCAGAGCTACTATCGAGTGCCGAGGGTGATACCTCCTACCTCACTCCTGACGATATCTCTGTAGCGTAGCTAGTCGGTTGTGGGTTACTGAGGGTGATTCCTCTTTCACCACCTCCGATGATGCCTCTGTCGTGCAGCCCCTCAAGTGTGAGCCCATCGAGGGTGATTCCTCCAAGTTCACCTTGACGGTTACATCGAGTAGGAATCCATTGAGGGTGATTCCTCGGATTTCCCCCTTGATGTTATGGACACGCGGATACCCTGTCTTTACCTCAGTCCCTTGTTGAAGTCGGGTCGACCCCGAGGGGTACCCGCGAGATATGTGAAGTCGGGTTGACCGTGAGGGTACCCGCGAGATAATTACGCGGCACGGCTGGGCAGGCTGACCGCCCTAGAGAGGGATGGGCCTGACCCTTGTCGTAAGTCCACGAGACGGAGCGACATGATCACTGATCGTCACTGCGAGCTCCCAACACACTAATGGGTTTAGATATATGATCTGAGTAGGCCTCTGGCCTTTTCGCACTAACCACCACGCGGGAATAAAAGTGGGCACTCGGCGTCATATGTTTCTCCCGAAAGATCTCCAGATGTCACAGTTCAGAGATGCGGGCTGATTGTTGGGGTGGACGGTAACCACCTGCGCTTGTATAAGGGGGTGGGTCTTGTCCCCGGCCAGTCACGCAACGCACAGGAGTGCAACGGGCGATGGGCCCAAGACCCCTGAGCGCTTAGGATGTAGACCGGCATGCTGACCTCTCTGTTGAGCCTAGGTAGGACTACGGCGTGTCGATCAGCCGAGGCCGGGCATGACCCGATAAAAGTGTGTCCGGCCAAAGTTAATCGAGCGTGTTGGGTAAGTTGGTGCACCCCCTGCAGGGAAGTTATCTATTCGAATAGCCGTGTCCACGATAACAGGACGCTCGGAGTTGTATCCCGATCTACTACAACTAGAACTGGATACTTGTGATACTAAACTGATATGATGGCTCCGGGATCGCTTCCTCGCGGGGTAGTCGAGGAAGGATCCCTGGGCGTTGCTAATATATACTTGTTACTATATTATATGTATTCTACTCTCTTCTGTTGCTGCAAGACGCTGCAAGATGCTAGTCTTCGATAGGCCAGGCCTTCCTTTCTATTCTGGCATTTCTGCAATATAGTCCACAGATACAGCCCCTTCCCTTTGATACCGATGCATACTTAGCATAGATCTGATTTAAGTCTTGCGAATACTTTGGATGAGTACTCACGGTTGCTTTGCTACCTTTTTCCCCTCTACCCGATTGCTGCGATCAGATGACGGAGTCCCGGAGTCAGCTGGTCCCGCCGATGACGATTACTACCACACCGACGGAGCCTACTACTACGTGGAAACCGATGACCAGGAGTAGTTTAGGAGGCTCCCAGGCAGGAGGCCTGCGCCTTTTCGATCTAGTTGTCGTTGTTTTGCTCAGCCTTCTTAAGGCAACCTTTGTCTAATTATGTCTGTACTCAGATACTGATGCTTTCGCTGACTCTTGTGTAACTCGAGCTTATGTATTCGAGCCCTCGAGGCCCCTGGCTTGTAATATAAAGCTTGTATTATTTTATTTTGTGTCTAGAGTTGTGTTGTGATATCTTCCCGTGAGTCCCTGGGCTTGATCGTGCGCATTTGCGTGTATGATTAGTGCACGATTGAGTCGGGGGCGTCACAAGTTGGTATCAGAGCCGACTGCCTGTAGGAAGCCCCTTTCCAACTCCTTGGCCGAAGTTGAGTCTAGTCTTTGGAAAACTATTTTACTAACTATGTTGTGTAGCTTACGGGCCCACATCGCAAATGGATGGGATTAGGATCTTTTATTCCTCTCCTTTACTCTGGAATTCTAATCTCTCTTCTTTTCGGGTTAAAGATTTTACTAACTCTAACCTTAGGTTCTCGTAACTACTTCCTCCCGAAGAGCCCCTCATTCCAGATGATTGCTTGATTCACCAGAAGATTCCGAAGATACTCTTCGATGCTTTTTCAAGACCCTTGTGCTCATCGCTTTTGCGATTCTCTACCACCGATAAATCCCCGTGGATAACTACACCTCCTTGCCCTTCATACATTCATTCCCAGTCCCAGTTGCTCTTGTTATTACGAGATACCCCAAAAGACTCTTCATTGTTCCGAGAATCCATTGTGCCTACTGCCTTGCAGTTCCTTTTCCGCATGATTACACTTACGAATAATTCCTCACACTTACCGGGGATCCGTTCATCCCTAGTTGTTCATGTGATTCCCAAAATACTTTGAAATACTAGTAGATCTCCCGAGAATCCTCTGCAACCTATTGCTTTGGAAAGTCTTGTTCGCCTGCATTATGATTAATTCCATATGTCTAGCAATATTCATTAACATCCTTTGTCATTGTCATTCTGAGCCTATTGATTCAATATGTATATGAATGCTCCCTATCATCAGTTAATTCATAGAATTCGTCCTTCCGGCTCAGACGTCATTTTGGACATGAGCTAGTTCTCGGGAAATCAAATCTTGATTGATTGTCCATCTAATCCTATTCAACTTATTTATCTTTTGATCGGAGCATTAACTTCTGATCCCCCTCTTTGGAAATCATAATTCCTTTGTAATTAAGCTTTGAACTATTTAGATGTTTCCATAAATCGATGCGCTTGCATCCCTTCCTCTTTTGTTTGAGTATCGATACTCACATCAGATTCCTTGTAGACCACCTGATCTTTTGGTGGATTACATCCTACAGCTCACTCGAAATTTAAATCATTGATGATTTTCCCCTCATACAAGATGCCTTGCGAATTGTATCCTTTGCTTTGTCGTCTGTACTCTACTTTCGAACTTATATCCATTGCTTCTATAGGTGTGTTGTATAGCTTCCTAAACTCCCCTGATGAGTTGTATCTATACTTTCTGCAATCAGTGTGAACCTGGAAACTTTTACGGGTCCTACTCTACTAGTGTTACGCCAGATAAAATTTCAACACTACAACTCCTTTGAAGACGAGAAGTGAATGAAAGGTTATGCATTGAAGAAGTGGGAGTCGACCTTGAACGTTGTGTTCATGCCCATGGAAATGATGTAGACCGTCACAGAAGCTTCTTGCAAAATGTTATCCATTATAATTCTTTTGGTATCCTTAACTTGATCCCTTGCAGTTATGGTTCCGACCATGCTGTCCTTATCTGATATATCTGAAAGGAATCCATTCCAGTGCTTCATCTATTCTACGACAAGGTGAAAGTATCTACTGTCCGCAGGTCAATGATCCATTTCAGCTTCTATTCTGTTCCACCTTCGAGTATTACCCTCTGGTATCTCGAGGATATCGTGCCATTGCACTACCTTCTATGAATTCTTGTTGGAATAACACTCCTCACCGTGTTAGTCACTCCACAGGTTTGAATTATCCGTCACCCGAGAACTCCGACAAGTGACTCGAATCCACACTTTGGTTCGATACTCCTAGTAATTTCTGCTGGGAAGTTTAATACTCAATCTTGTCATTCCTAGCTTGCCGGCTACATCCTTATCATGCTACCTTAGACCGTGCTACCTCGTCCTTCTTTGGTGCATGAATTCTTCAGACCGTGATCAAAGCTTACGTCGAGTTTTCAACATCATGTTGTTTGTCTTGAAAAGCAACTCTGATTCCAAGCTTGCATCTTATCTGTTGTTCCCATAACTTTCCACTTCGCCATTCCCTTGCTTAATGTCATCGTTGTTCGATTGCATCCTCTTGAAACCTCTCAAAAAAATGTGTCATGATCATCGTCAACATTTTGACCTCTTTTGAGATGTCAATTGAATTCATAATGAGAAATATCATCCTTGCCCCTCGATGATTTGTGTTACCATCGACAATACCCTTGCCTTCCTTCCAACACAGACTTGGTCATGTTTATGTCATACATTGAGTTCCTTGCTGTTCTTAAAATTGTTCCTTGTGCATTTTTTACGATCTTCAGACCCAGCCCTTGCTTGAACACCATATCATTGCTACCTCGAAGCATGACTGTGGTACTCCGAAATCAACAAGAACATCGGAAGCGCAATGCTAAATGTTTCTTGATCAATTATCCAAACACCATTGTATGGGTAACATCATGAATTTCCTCGCCCCTTTATCTAAATGATTTTGTACTTGCTGTCCTGTCATGTATATCATGCTATGCTTTTCCTTGGGAAGGATATACACCTAATACTTGTGTATAAACACACTTTCCTTTCCATTGGTCTGTTTAACCTTTCTTGTGATTTGTATGATCTAAGCAGGAACAATTCCCTGCTTATGTAAACACCACAGTGTACAACTCTGTCAGTAAGACCTTGTTACTATCATTGATGACATTCCGGTAACACCGGTGGACGAGAACTTTGCCTATTGGTCCGCCTCGTATTAACGAGCGGGAAAATGGTTCTCTTCATCCCCCCGCCCTTGGTACCGATGTTGTTGCCGACATAGCTGACAAGCTATCTTCTGACATGCCTTGTTATCGTGATCGTGCAAGATGTCACCGCCCTTCCTACTCTTAATCCACACTCACCACAGTTCCACAGGATTGAAACCTGACTCTCCTGTACATCCCTATTTCCAAAGCTATTCCTCGTGCTTTACTTCGGATATAATTCACGAGCCACCTTCCTAGGGATGATCTATTCTAGTATCAGACGCAATACTTATTCCCGTTGCTCTGAACCCCTTTCACACCCTGTTTCAGGCATCGAACGATGGTCTATCTGCTTGAAACTTCTCATTGCACCTTCTTTCTTTCCTCTCGATGTTTTCTTAAGTTTCAATTCGAGAGATACTTTCTGCCACATTCTCTGAGTTATCCACCAGATAATCAACCTTGCAAAGGTCCGTTCTTCTGAAGATACCCCTTACTCCTTCCGTAAGTACGATGAAGACTCCGAAGGAATGGATGACAATTATGTCACGACGCACAGAAGCAGGGGAATGGAGGAATAAACTTCATGGAGCAAACTCTTCGTGAAGAGCAACCAAGATCGAGAAGACTCGTTAGAATTTTGTAACCAAATTTTTCTCCCTTACTCCACCTCTTAAATCTCAGGACGAGATTTCTTATAGTGGAGGAGAATTGTAACACCCCGAGAATCATGCTACAGTGATCTCCCCCTAATGGTGGTCATGTCATCATGAGCACTAATCCAATCTGCCACTTGTCCAAAATCAAAGCCAAATTCCAATTTGAATTGCATGTCAAATATTTACTCCTTCTGTCATGCAATCAAAATAGTTCATTATTTGGCAAATATTTTCTAAGTATTTGCCATGTTGTAACCAACCTCACCTAAATTCCCAAAATGCCCTTGGGAATTATTTGAGTGGTACAGCAGCAATTAAATTGGCCTTTTCAATTTCTAAAAATGGTTAGACAACTCCAAATGGCCCCAAACTTTTTGTGCCACCTAGTAATTTTGTGCTTGATTTATGTGCCAAGTTTCGCATTTAACAAAAATTGCTTGCTCATTCAGCTAAATACAAAATAGTAGCTAGTTTAATCCCAGAAAAGAATAAGGAAAATTTGGACTGTGCACTTAGAAGCCCACTGCTACAGTAGCCAGCCCACCTCCTTACCCTTCCTCCTCTGTACAGAGGCAGTGCGTGTGCGTGTCGCGCATCTGTGCTCGCCGTGACCGCCGGATGGCCGACGCGCGTCGTTACAGTGCTCCTGGGAGGGGATAAGGCCATTCCTGACCGAGTAGACGAAAACCCTAGCCCCACATCCCTCTGCCTCTCTCTCTCTCTTTTTGATTTGGAAGCGTCCGAGAGCTGCTCGCCATGGTCGTCGTCGTTGTCGCGGCCACCAACCTCCCCGACGCCTAAAAAGATGTCCAGGAGCTGCGCCATGGACGTCTTCTTCGACCAGTGCTACTGGTTCGAGCGGGGAAGCACTGCATCGCCGGGATCGACGTGTCTTCCTCGCCTACGGCCGCCGCTGCCCTGCGCCCGATCTACCTCACCGGAACTCCTCCGCCACGCCGGCCGCGTCCTCCGCCTCCCCCCGTGAGCGCCACTCCCATTCCCCTCGTTCCCCCTCCGTTCCGTCGTCGTTCCACCGGCAGTGGCCGCGCCCGGAGCCCGCGCTCACCGCGCCCAGCTCGCGCCCCAGCCTCCCGCTGCGCTGCTCCTAGCCGCGCCCCACACGTGCGCACGTGCCTGCGTGCCTGCGGCTAGCGCTGCTGCTAGCCGCTAGCAGCTGCTCCGCTCGTTGCTGCTGCTTCGCCGCTGCCGCTACTGCTGCTCTTCTGCTGCTGCCGCCGCCGGCCGAGCCCGCCTCCGCCTTGCGCTCCCCTTGCCGCGCCCGCCTGCAGCCGTGGCCGCCCCGCAGTCGCCTCTGGCCGAGCTCCCAGCCGTGCGCCTCTGCCGCACGCGCGCGAGCACAACCACTGGAGGGGCACGGCTGTGCCACTACCAGTGGGGCCCGGCCCTTTTAATTAGGGGCTAACCCCATTAAGCACTAACCCCCCTAATTACCCTATGATAGTGGGTCCCCCCATTAATTAAACCTAATTTAAAATCCTGTTAAAAATACTGTCTATGACACGTGGGACCCACATGCACTATTCACTAGTTGACCCAGTCAATAGCTGACTGTGCTGTTGACTTTGACCTGGCCCCTCATGTCATTGACTGTGGCTGGCACTGCACTAGGTGACAAAAGTAATTCTACTATTTTAATTCGAATTAAATAATTAAAACAATTTTAGAATATGTTTAAAACTTTGTAAATTCATATAAATTCAACCGTAGCTCAGATGACAATGTTTTATATATGAAAAACGTTCAGAAAAATAAGACGAATCCGTTGGTGCCCTCCATGTAGCTGTCACATGCCTCTAACACTACAAACATGGAACCTTCCCATCCGGATCGCCTGTCCGATAACTGCCCAGAGCCGGGAAAATATCTCCAGATATTTTCCTGCTCCGTCTGTAACGTGTAGCACTGCGTTAGCTCACCCCTAGCACAGCATAATGCCATGTCATGCATTGTGATGCATTTGTTTGCTTTGTATTTATTGTTTATTCCCCCTCTTCTCTCCGGTAGACTCCGAGACTGACGCTGCTCCCGAGTACGACTACGCCCCTGACGTCCAGCCCCTCTCAGCAGAGCTTCCAGGCAAGCAAAACCCCCTTGATCATTTCTATAAC
This sequence comes from Elymus sibiricus, assembly GCA_039707655.1. NCBI lineage: Eukaryota > Viridiplantae > Streptophyta > Magnoliopsida > Poales > Poaceae > Elymus > Elymus sibiricus. Next base: position 125,353,122 of record CM077666.1, on the reverse strand, counting down.
GCCCATTCTTTCTCTCTTGTGCTTGCATTAGATTTTGCTACTGTTGTCCGAAAGCTCCTATTCTGATGCATAGCCTGCTTTTGTAACTGCTGTTGATACCTTACCTGCTATCCTAGATGCTTAGTATAGGTTGGTTAGTGATCCATCAGTGGCCCCGCACCCTTGTCCGTGTTGCCATGCCTTGCTTCCGGATGTTTTGATCAACGTGATCGATGTGCAGAGACCGACACATCACCGCACACCCCCTTAGTTGTACGACTCTGCAGAGCTACTATCGAGTGCCGAGGGTGATACCTCCTACCTCACTCCTGATGATATCTCTGTAGTGTAGCTAGTCGGTTGTGGGTTACCGAGGGTGATTCCTCTTTCACCACCTCCGATGATGCCTCTGTTGTGCAGCCCCTCAAGTGTGAGCCCATCGAGGGTGATTCCTCCAAGTTCACCTTGACGGTTACATCGAGTAGGAATCCATTGAGGGTGATTCCTTGGATTTCCCCCTTGATGTTATGGACACACGGATACTCTGTCTTTACCTCAGTCCCTTGTTGTAGTCAGGTCGACCCCGAGGGGTACTCGCGAGAGATGTGAAGTCGGGTTGACCGTGAGGGTACCCGCGAGATAATTACGCGGCATGGCCGGGCAGGCTGACCGCCCTAGAGAGGGATGGGCCTGACCCTTGCCGTAAGTCCGCGAGACGGGGTGACATGATCACTGATCGTCACCGCGAGCTCCCAACACACTAATGGGTTTGGATATATGATCTGAGTAGGCCTCTGGCCTTTTCGCACTAACCACCACGCGGGAATAAAAGTGGGCACTCGGCGTCGTACGTTTCTCCCGAAAGCTCTCCAGATGTCACAGTTCAGAGATGCAGGCTAATTGTTGGGGTGGACGGTAACCACCTGCGCTTGTATAAGGAGGTGGGTCTGGTCCCCGGCTAGTCGCGCAACGCGCAGGAGTGCAAAGGGCGATGGGCCCAAGACCCCTGAGCGCTTAGGATGTAGACCGGCGTGCTGACCTCTCTGTTGAGCCTAGGTAGGACTACGGCGTGTCGATCAGCCGAGGCCGAGCATGACCCGATAAAAGTGTGTCCGGCCAAAGTTAATCGAGCGTGTTGGGTAAGTTGGTGCACCCCTGCAGGGAAGTTATCTATTCGAATAGCCGTGTCCACGGTAACAGGACGCTCAGAGTTGTATCCCGATCTAGTACAACTAGAACTGGATACTTGTGATACTAAACTGATATGATGGCTCCGGGATCGCTTCCTCGCGGGGTAGTCGAGGAAGGATCCCTGGGCGTTGCTAATATATACTTGTTACTATATTATATGTATTCTACTCTCTTCTGTTGCTGCAAGACGCTGCAAGATGCTAGTCTTCGATAGGCTAGGCCTTCCTTTCTATTATGGCATTTCTGCAGTATAGTCCACAGATACAGCCCCTTCCCTTTGATACCGATGCATACTTAGCATAGATCTGATTTAAGTCTTGCGAGTACTTTGGATGAGTACTCACGGTTGCTTTGCTACCTTTTTCCCCTCTATCTGATTGATGCGATCAGATGACGGAGTCCCGGAGTCAGCTGGTCCCGCCGATGACGACTACTACCACACCGACGGAGCCTACTACTACGTGGAAACCGACGACCAGGAGTAGTTTAGGAGGCTCCCAGGCAGGACCTGCGCCTTTTCGATCTAGTTGTCGTTGTTTTGCTCAGCCTTCTTAAGGCAATTTTTGTCTAATTATGTCTGTACTCAGATACTGATGCTTTCGCTGACTCTTGTGTAACTCGAGCTTATGTATTCGAGCCCTCGAGGCCCCTGGCTTGTAATATAAAGCTTGTATTATTTTATTTTGTGTCTAGAGTTGTGTTGTGATATCTTCCCGTGAGTCCCTGGGCTTGATCGTGCACATTTGCGTGTATGATTAGTGCACGATTGAGTCGGGGGCGTCACACAATAATTTGGTGAAGCAAATAGATAAGGGATGATTCTGACCAAAACCAATTTAAGTTATTTGTGCCCAAGTGAGTAGCTTGGAGATCTGATTTATAGGTTGCTAACACACCAATCATAACTACGTTGCTGACATGCATTATGTCTTTCACATGTGAGCATTATCTTGCCTGTGCAAAAAAAAATTGTGAAACTTGTGTGGAAATTAGAATTATTATTTTCTTGCACTTTCTTTTTTTGTCTCCATATTTTTGTGTACTCCCTCCGTCCCAAATAAGTGTCTCAACTTTAGTACAACTTCCGTCCCAAAATAAGTGTCTCAACTTTAGTACAACTCCAAAGTTGTACTAAAGTTGAGACACTTATTTGGGACGGAGGGAGTATTAATCTTGCTACAATCAAATGCAGAAGCAAGGAGCTTAGTTGCCTAAACGTATCTGGTGACTCTGAAAAGTTACAAAATGTGAAATTGTGTGATCTGCATCCGGCTTCTTTGTTTGTTCTCAATCCTAGATATGTTACTCCCCAGTGCTTTCTGAACTTCTGTTTGTTTTGTTATTGGACACTTGTTGATCGTGGCAGATATTATTTCTAGGTACTGTGTTGCCTGGTATCCTATTTATCGTGTACCTCATGGGAACTTCCATGCAGCATTCTTGACATACCATTCACTGGGTAAATTGGTTCCACAAATATGCTCCCCGGATTTTAGTGGTGGTCAGGACACCCGAATAGTTTGCCCAGCTGTTGGCCTGCAGAGTTACAATGACAAGTTACCATTTTAACTTTTTTCTTTATGACAAATATGCTCCTCTCTCTCTCTCTCTCTCTCTCTCTCTCTCTCTCTCTCTCTCTCTCGGACTAATATTAATATGAAATGTTAGTTCTGAATTTGTTCCTTGTTCTCGAGTTCTGCCCAGGTTAGGTAAAGCAACTCCTCTCTCTCTCTCTCTCTCTGGTTTCGTGGAGCAGATCCCGGCAGCGGGGATGCAATGGAATGGAGGAGTTGAGTCAGGAAGAGAAACCAGAGGTGCATGAGAAGCTGTGCAGGAGGGGTCGGGGTGAGCCGAGCCCCCGTGGATCCGTGGAGCTCGGGCCTTCTTCGAGCTAGGCGGCACCGGCGAGCGGTCATCAATGGCCAACCACCGCACAGCCGGGTCATCGCCCGAGAACACCACACGGAGCATACCTGCAGTCGACAGATGCTTTAACCACTGCCTCTTTAATAAGGCTTGATTAGCCATGAACATACTGAAGTTCCAAAGCCATCAGTGAGGCCATCCTTCTGAGATTTCTTCGTTCTGTATTCTAGGCATTATGTCTTTGCTGGCTCAACAATTGCTCAAACTCCAGCTAGCCTCTAGGTTATCAGATGAAATCCAGTTAAATTTTAGGGAGGTTGAGTTGGAGTGTCTCCCTTTTTCGTATAAACTTGGCTCCACAATTCCTTAAATAATACCTAGGTTCTAGAACAAACCTGCTATGAATAATTGCATTGTTACTTTAGTGAAAAGTTCCTCGGCATACTCTTTGTTCCTCTGGACTTGGTTGAAATTGTTTATTCTGTTATCCAATTTCTCACTAGGCATGTTACCTTTGTTGCTATTAGTTTTTTCCTTTTCTGTAATGATGGCAATTTTCCTTTGATTCTACAAGTCGCAGATGAGTGAAGGGTAGCAAATATTTCCATTGTTGTTGAATTGTTGGCATTGTCGCCAAGTTAGTTGCTTCAGTTTGCTTGCAAAAATGATTGCAGTTTCATTTCTTTCTGTTGGAGAGGGCATTTGTATCAGTGAGTTTGATTTTTTATACAATGGGGTGCAGCCTGGTGTAAGTAATGATTGTCATTTCTCAGGTAAAATCTACATGTAGCAGCCATCATGATATACTTTCATCGTATAATCTCTTTCTTATTACATCCCTCTTTATTTTACAGTAAGTTCAATATATTTTATTAATATGGTCGGCATATGTCATATGAGTCTCATGGATAAGTGATTTCATGGATAAGTGGTTATAATTGTGAAAGAGGGGCCACGTTTCATTTTTTTAAAACAGTACAACTAAGGTGGCAGCTAAAATAGTATGTAAAACACTGTTAGCTTTTATATAAACGATTGCTTATAGCCGTGAAGTGTGAATGCCTCTCTCTTTGATCTCTTCATTTATATATGGTGCCAAAGAATAATGTTTATGACCATTACCATGTTTTATTAGGCCTATTCCTGTTGCAATGTCTCCATTATATCTTGGAATCCTCTTTAATATTTTTATCTCATCTTTAATTTTCAGGGAAAGGATAAGACAACCGAGGAGAGAAGGATAGCTATCTGCATTTTTGACGACATTGCAGAGCAACGTCGTGAGTCGGCTCTGAAGTACATTTCCCAACATTAGTTATGTGTAAACTGGGTTTTAATCATAAGTGAATCATGTATTTTCGCCTGAGCAGATATTATGATAACTATGTTCCTTTTCTGTTGGGGGCATCCAACAATGATAACTCAGATGTTCGGCAGGTCTGTATTTGTGTTCTCATATTGTCTTAACTTTTTTGACCCGTTGATACTCCTATATTTTTCATACATGGCACCTGATGTAGTGACAAAATCATCTTCGTTTTAGGCTGTTGTTTATGGCCTGGGCGTATGTGCTGAGTTTGGTGGCCATACTTTTTGTCCTTTAGTTGGAGGTAAGTTCTGAACCTTATGGCTTAGTACTACAAGCATCATGAAGTCATTCCATTTAACACAATAATCGTTTTAAAAATTCAGAGGCCCTTTCAAAGCTGACAATGTTATCAGACATCCAGAAGCACAACATGCGGATAATATTATGGCATATGATGTTGTTTCAGCACTTGGGAAAAATATGTCAATTTCATCGCGATGTGATTGATGCGGCTCAGATACATGCTTAAATCTCATTTTTATGTTCTGTTAAGAGACTAAATATTCCAAGGGCCTCTTTGGTTTGTAGTATTACGAAAAGGCAGGAATAGGAAAACATTGGAATTCCCTCATTAATTTTTGGTTATGTGGAGGGTATTTTTCTTCTGTGACTTGTGCTTTGTTATGTGCAGATTGCAGTCACAAGGACGAGCTGGCCGGCCATGTCAGCAAGGCCAACGCAACAGAGTTGAATGAAGGAAATCTTACGGTAAGTGGAAAAATAAATGCTACAATCCCTCTTTCTGTTTGTATCATTCAGTTGTACCATGATTCCATGTTATTTTCAATACCGCTTCTCGGTCATTCCTGTCTCACTTGCTGGTCTTGTTAAAATGTTTGACATTCCTCATAGTTCTTTGGTCTTCTTGAATGTCTCACCTTGATTCGTGACCTGGGAACTAAGAAATAAAATAGGATGATCTCACATTCGGTCTTTGATATGGCGTGGCGATACTAACAAAGCGCTGCCGCTTAACCATTGCATACTGTCGCCAACCCTCGAACTCTGATGAAGATTCAAGCGACAACTCAAACAATGAATTCGAATAGATGATTGCATTTTAAAAATTCAGCTCATATTTACAATCCTATTTATTAGTTCGATTTATAGACCATGAATAAACAATCCTTACCTGTATTACTATTTTTCCTTATCCAGTTTAGCTGTTGCAATTCATATTAATGTGATGTTCATGATGTACTCGTGCTGTCAACTGTTACATAAAATTTTGTACCCTGTTTCAGCAGGTTACTCTTCGGGCAAATCTATCGCTGATGTTTCAGCAGATCAGTATCATCATTACAAGGTTAGTTTCGTGAATACTTGGAAAGAAAAAAAATACAAATGGGGGTATACGAGGGACATATGCTAACTAATCAAACAATTTCAATTTCCTTGTTGGCATTAGGACGATGTCAAACTTATGCATGAGATGTGTTTAGACGCGTACAGATTCTCCATTGCATGGCCCCGAGTCATACCAGGTAACCATATAGTATAGTTGAGTAGTTCACACCTCCGAATTATTTTTGGATACTGAAGCCACCTTTATGTAGATAGAAGAGGAGAGATCAATCCTTAGGTCTTGAAGTACTACAATAACTTAATAGATGAGCTGATACAACACGGTAAAGATTGATTCCTCTATCTAAAACTGACGTAAACATGTAACAGTAGTGGCAACCTTTCTCTTCCTTGTTGCAAGCTTGAGAAATTCACTCCGATGTGTGATCTCGATCAACCAATATTTCTTGGCATGTGTTGCAGGCATAAAACCTCATGTCACAATCTACCACTTGGATCTCCCTCAGTCCCTTCAGGACAAATATGACGGACTGCTCAGCCCCACCATGAAAAGTTGCTTAAACGATGAAATCATGTTCGATACATGCCGCAATGATTACCTAATACCACCGACTTCATGTCTTGGTCTTTCCTGCTGGCAGCAGATACAAGACTCAGCCAAAGGTTAAGAGACAAGCGTTATATCTATCATGCATCTCTACTAATATAACTTGCGTTATAAATCCAATGTAAGCTATCACCGAGTGATCTCACTTTTGAGCTATCATTCTACCATGTAATAGAATACGTAACGCTATGTATACATAAGTATCTATTAAATTGGTTCTAAATCACTCACTTGCAAGGTTCGAATGCTCAGCTCGCCCTCGCTTTTTGCGCCATGGGCGCAACGGGTCATCTAGTTGCTATAACAACGACACGGCCACGATCGTTTTGATCTTGCTGTAGAGTGAGGGTTTCTAGCTGTTGGTTCAGTAGGCAGTCCTAGTTAACTTTGGATATTTAAAGAATGCTGATGTAAATAATCTGCCAGAACTGAGCTTCCCTTGTCTAGTTGGGAGGCTCCTCAATTCCAAAATAACAAAATCTACCAGGTTACCTCAATTCAGTAGTTATTGGTTTCAGTTTGTACCAAAAAAGTTGATGCGTAAAACACAAATATCTGATTTTGCACGTTTTCTCCTAAAACATGGAATTTAGACATCAAAGCGCAAATCATTGCAATGCATTATCCCACTATTATTTCTACAGAGATGTATAAAGATGAAGTGAGCATGACAACTTGTTCCAACACATCAAGAGCACTCGGTTTTATGCTCTGAACAGAGCCACGTATCAGTGAACTTATCCCAAAGGAAGCATTCACAAATGTGAGAAAAATTACTCCATTAGGCCCATAGCTTCAATGTAAGAGAAAGCAAGTGTACAAGCGCAATAACTACTGAATTGTGGAGTTCCTGAACTCCTTCCAACAACAGACCATAGAACAGAGGACTTACAAACTACTATTAGGTCATACATACATCTCTTTGTTTTCAATTATTACGACACGAAGCGAACAGGCAAAGACATGCCCAATTCTTCAATGATCTGCATGCGCTCAACAGTGTTCCGTGGATATCTCGATGGGCACTTCATCTTGGGATCCAAGTCACAACACCGCAGACATACCTTCCTGTCATGCAGAGATATCTCTGCCATATTAACCGCATGTTCCATGACACACCTGATGAATCGCACGAAGATGTCGTCAGGTTGGAAACCATAGATGGTCAGCTTAACCAAATTCTTGTGCTTGAAATCAGGGGCATGTGGCTTCCACTCCACGTCTGCCTTTTCACAGTAACCATTTCTCTTCCGAAACTCTTCGTCTCTCGCCATTACGCACCAATGATCCCATACTGTGATGCACAGCTCTTTTAGGGCCGGTGCAGCTTCAAGAATAAACATTGTCCAAGCTAAATCACATCCTTCAGGAAGATGGTCCAGATTCACGTGCTGTAATTTGCTGAGCACAGGCCTGAGCAGCTTCGGGCTTTCTGGCAGAACCCAAATCTGGGAAAGAAAAAAAAACAATTTACAAACTGAGTGCAAATTGCATATAAATCACATTCTCAACTGGCGGAGAAGACCAACAACTTAAGCTACTATTGTTGTTACATATAACTATCATATATAGTGACAATGGACAGGTATGATTCAAGTGACTAATTAGTACCTTTTCACTTTGAAAATCCAGATGCAGGTCGCGTATGGAAGGAACATTAACAAGGAGTAGACTTAACACAAGAGTCCTAGTCGATCCGGAGCCAGATTTAGCAAGCCTCAGCTTTGAAAGCTGTGGTACAAAACCAAAATACAGGGGATCTTTATGAGAGTTGAACCAATTCTTATAGCTCACCAGCTGGAGTTTTGGTAGACATGTCAGCTCAACTACCTCAAATTTCCCAAACTCGACCTCGAGCTCAGTAAGTTGAGCATGTTCTAGTTGCAGCACAGAATTGAACCCCGAGTCACAATGGGTTAAACGCAAAGACTCCAAGAGCTTGCAAGTGCTGAGGATGTTGTGTATGTCCAGTTCACCGAACCTCATATTGTTCAGCCAGAGTCGCGTGAGGCCAGCAAATGCATCCGGACAGGCACCGAAAAAATCATTGAACTGCTTCGCATGGACGAGGAGATCAGCAGGGGTGCACTTGGAAAACTTCTCCGTTATGATCTCAAACTCAGCTGCGCCAACCTTGTGTGTTGCCATGGAGCGGGCGACAGATTTGGCAATTGTGGAACAGTCTGGTTGCATCAAGATGAATCTGATTTTGAGTTTGCTGATGGTAATCTCCGGGCTCCTTGTGCTCAAGATGGTATCCGTTACATGAGCCACAGCACTGTTGATTCTGAGAAAGTCACTGAGGTAGAAAAGACGAGCTCTATCATATTGACCTGGAATGGAACTAATACTTAGGAAGAAGTGTGAGAGCATGGTGGGGAGCTTCATCATTCGCTTCGAGAGGCCGCAGGCCCTTACTGCATCGAGCGTGTCCACCCTCTCCAGAATGTTGAGCAGAAGGTCATTAGGCAGCTTGGTAAGCCTGTCTCCGTCTGCTTCGCTCACAGCAGGGTCTTTGTTGCGAGTTGCTTTCTGCGGTGAATTTACCTGGAACAACGAATAATCAGCCTTTTGATTAAGAACCTTTTGTTAAGTACAAATATCAATCGACACAACAGAAACAACACTTACAGTGCGTCTGCGATGATGTCTTTTCTTCGTCATGGCTGATCGGATGAACAGTTAGCCCGCCTTTCTGGCCTTCCCGATGATCTAAAAAAAGCTGGTCTTGTTGATATCAACACGCCTGCACTAGTTGGAACGAACAATTTAATCTGTGACAACAGCGACCCCTAAGCTGGCCTTATTCGAATCCACTCTCCTCCTCCTCTGTTTATTTAGGCCAGCGCAAGAAAGCAGAATAATCGCTGGCGAAAATAAAATCAGGGACGCCAAACTTATTCAATCGACAAGCGCCCCCTCCTACTCCTCCCACTCCCCTATTTATTGAGGCCGGCAGACTAATCGCCGGCAGGCTCTCCTCCAAAAGGGAGGAGATTATTAGAGGAGAGGGAGGAGGATCCGGATTACAACTTCTCAATAGACAGACTCGTCAGGAAAAAAATTACTCCATTTGGATTCTGCTTGCCGCACAAACAGAAATTTATCTCCTCTCTTCCCCGATTGCACGATTCCTACAAAATGAAGGAGAGGGAGTAGGATTCTGATTACAACTTCTCAACAGACAGACTTCTCCGAATTTTTTTTTTACTCCTTTTGGACTGCGCTTGCCGCACGAACAGAATTGTACCTCCGCTCTTCCCCGATTGCACAAGGAAATCAACTCTTCTCCCGCCTCCCTCTCCCAAGGAAATTAAAAAATCTTGTATTTGAAAAACTGTGCAATTTTGAAGAAAAAAAATTGCGAATTTGAAAAATTGTACGTGAACTGGAAAAAAGTTTGTGAATAAGAAAAAATGTTAGCGGATTTCAAAAAAGTTCATGAATTTGAGAAAAGTTTGCAGGTTGGAAAAAGTTCACAATTTTGAAAAAGCGTGCGGGTTACGTGGACTCAAAAAATCCATAAATTTGAAAAATAGTTCATGGATTTCAAAAAAGTTTATGAACTTTAAAAAAAATCGATTTTAAGAAATCTTGAATTTGAGATAAGTTCACGAATCTGAAATTTTTTGTAGATTCCATGGATTCAAAAAACGTTCATCAATTTGAAAAAAGGTCCCTGATTTAAAAAGAACTCATGAATATTTAAAAGTTCACTAATTTAATGAATTTCAGAAAAGTTCATGAATTTTTTTTAAAAAATTGCAAATTTGAATAGATTAGTGAGTAAGAAAACCTGGCCATTCTTCTTCGGCCTAGCCACAGAAGAATATAAATGTCATACAAACCTAGCCACATGGGTCGGCACGGCCGGCGAGGATACGTTTAGTACACAGGTCGTGTCGTGCCAGCCCGAATGCCCAGCCTCTAGGCCCAGGCACGGCACTGCAAGTAAACAGGCTGGCCCACCGGCATGTTTTACCCGTCGGCTCGCGTATTATTTGACCTGTTGGGCTGTTTTTGCACCTATATTCACCCTATTCAGGAAAAAATTGTGCTGGCACACGTGGCTGGCGCAGCCCAGGCATGGCCCAAGGCGAGTCGCGTGCTGTGTCGGCCCATCATGTGCCTGATACATGGGCTCATGTGTCGCCCTGTCTAGCCCGGCCCAGTTGGCCAGCTTTGATTTCATCATCTGGAGAAAGAGAGATACAATTGCATGCCATGAAGCACTTTCCCTCGCCTAAAAAAATTGAAGCACTTTCCCTGGCTTAAGATTTGGGCCTCCATAACATACGCATTGCTAGACACTGCAAGATGCGGGTAAAACTCAAGACCTCATATCCGGTGCCTGAAGCGTCGAAAGGGGGTCACTGGCGCTCGCTAGATTTGTCTGTGGCTCGTGCTTCCTCACTTGCTAACGAGATTCTCTGGGTTTTTTCCCGTTCGCTATTTCCTAATGCAGTGACATGGCCACCGGTTTGTATCTAGTTTAAAATAATTCATGCACTCATAGAAATTTAAAAGAAATCATGAGTTTGAAAAACTATGCAATTTTGAAAAAAAATTGTGAATTTCAAAAAAAAATTGTTCGTGGATTTGAGAAAAGTTTGCGAGTTTCAAAAAGTTCATGAATTTGAAAAAGTTGTCGGGTTGCGCGGATTCGAAAAAAGCTCGCAATTTTGAAAAAAAATTCACTGATTTGAAAAATCATGAATTTGAGAAAACTTCGTGGGTTTCGTGGATTCAAAAAAAGTTCACCAATTTGAAAAACTGTTCGCGAATTTCAAAAAGTTTACAAATTTCAAAAAAGTTATTGGATTTAAAAAGTTCTTGAATTCGAAAAGGTTATCAAATTTGAATATGTTTGTGAATTTGAAATGGTTTACAAATGTCTCAAAAATTTCAAAATTCACCAATTTAGATAAAGAAAGGCAAAAAAGGAAAACGAAAAAAACCAAACAAAACAAAACCCGTCCTAGAAAAAGTCGGGGAAAAACCGCCCGAGAAAAAAACTCATGGGGCCTTCAAAGCTTGCTTCAAGGCTCCCAAAACCGATGAGAAAAAAAAATGAGTGATGCAAACAAGAAAGTATTAGCGGTACATGGATCGGCCCGTTACAACAGAACATGCTTCAGGGGGTGGGGGCCTTTTACGAGAAGCACTCTAACCCGCACTTAAGGTGCTAAGCTGAGCCTTTTAGCTTTAACGGTAGGTATTTTCGGGCATGCAAGTCATCGCCACTTGCTATGTGTATGGCAAGGGTATAATCCTCGATCCAGATGCAAGGATCTGTTGATCTGTCATATTGCTCGATGTTACCGAGCTTAAAGCCAGACGGGATATTTTGTTCCATCACCTCGTCTGTGAAGCAGACTAGATGGGTTGCACCTCTGGTGCGGGCAATGGCATGACACACATCACATCTGTCCATATCCCTGTACTTGGTGTAGTCACATGGGTTTTGGTATTTAGCTAGCCAGGCCAGACGTCCGGCCTGTCCCGGCGGCGGAGGGCGCTGCCCGGTTTGATACAGTTTTTGAGTAGCCGAGACCTCGGGTCAAACAATTTGTTTGCCCCTGGCATGGTTATCGAGGCAGACTACGGAAGTACCTCTGTGTAACATCCCCAGATCTTAAGCATGTCATTAAGCTAATTAACATGCCATGTCATCATGATCATCATAATTAAATTGCAACTAAGAAATAATCCAACTTCAAATTCAAATTTCAAATGCAAGTCAAAATAAAACTTTTTCAAACAATTAAACAAAATAGTTCATGTTATTGAAAATAATCCCAAAGCAATTATAAAAATAAAGGCAACATTGTTTGAGTTCTCAAATTGACCCTAACAACCATCTTAGTGGACCAGCAACACTTATTTTGGCCTTTTCAAAATAAACAAATATTTGAGCTTTTCCAAATAATCTGAAAACTTGTGGGTGGTCTCAAAACATTGTGCTTGATTTATGTACCAAGTTCCTTTTGGAGCAAAATTCATTTGGATCAAAAATAAAACAGAAAACAGAGACAAATTGTAAAACAGAAATAGAAAAAGAAAAACAGCCGGAGCGCCACTGTACAACCGGGCTCTAGGTCAACAGTGGCCAGTCCAGCCCATCTCCACTATCGTCCTCCTCCTGCCTCGCCGTCGGCAGGGCTGAGCGCGCGCGCGCGATGCACCGCGCGATGTTCGACACCGCGCTGCTCCAACCGCAGTGGGCGTCTACAAGACCTCGTCCCCGACGCCTTGGTCAAACCCTAGACCGCCCATTCCTCCCCCTCGCCTCGCCCCCTTCGTTTCGGTCACATCCGAGCACGGCCGTCGCTGCCGCCCCGTCATTGCCGTGGCCATTGGCCAGCCCGCGCCTAACCAGCTTGTCCAGGAGCTCTGGGGACCTCGTCTCCGTCGTCCTGGTGCTCTGGTTCATCTCGGGAGCAACGCAACGACCGCATCAAGCTCTTGCCCTGCCACGGCCACCGCGACAGCGCCGTTCAATCCGCGCCGCTCCGAGCTCCTCCGGCCTCGCCGTCCCCTTCTCTGCGACCGCTGTGAGCGCCGCCTCGCAACCCCTCTCTCACTGTCGCGATTTGATGCCGTAGACGCTGTGGCCGAGCTCGCGTGCTCCTGTCGCCGCCTGCCGTCGTCGTAACGGTCGACTCCGGCCACCCTCGTGCCAACCACGGCCACCATTGGACGCGGCGCGGCGCGTCGCGCCCGTCCCGTAGGACCAAACCCCGGGCCGAATGGCCCCCTGTGCGCCGTTCCCGCGCGTCGCCGCCGTCTCTCGTGGTCGCCGGAGCGTGCGCCGGCGTTTAAACGCCGGTGGGACCCACGCGTCAGCTCATTAGCTGCTAACCCGACGCCTACCCCCCACTGATAGCCGGGCCCCACGTAGTTTAATTAGGCCTAATAAAAATGATTTAGTTAATAAATAAACTGACATGTGGGGCCCACATGTACTGTTTATCTGAATAAGATCTGCTAGCTGTGCTCTGCTGACTCAGCACTGGGACCCACATGTCAGCCTCTGCTGACGGGACCCAGTTGACCAGTCAACGGTCCAGTCAACTGCTGACTGGGCAGTTGACTGACCCCACCTGTCAGTCTATTGTGCATTTTGCTGGGTACACTTCTGTGTACCCATAACAATTAATATTTAAATAATTTTCGAATTAAATTAAATCCAGAAAGTGATTAAAACTTTGAAAAATCATATAAAATAAACCGTAACTCGGATGAAAATAATTTATATATGAAAGTTGATCAGAAAAACGAGACGAATCCGAATATGCCACCCACATACCTGCCACACCCCTCTAACATGATGAACATGGAACTTTCCCCTCCGGATCATGTGACCGATAATCATCCGAAGCTGGGAGAACACTCCCGGATATTTTCCCTCTTCGCCTAAAATACTTAGTGATGCATTAGAGCACCCCTAGCATAGCATACTGCGTTGCCATGCATCTGTGTTGCATTTATTGTCGTGTATTTACTATTTCTTCCCCCTCCTTCTCTCTCCCGATAGACCCCGAGACTGTCGACAACACTGCTGAGTACGACTACATCGTCGACGACCAGACCCCTTCAGCAGAGCTTCCAGGCAAGCAATACCCCTTGATCATCCAGATATCGCCTACTCTTTCTCTCTATTGCTTGCATTAGAATTGCTTCTGTTGTTGCTCCGATAGCTCCTATTCTGATGCATAGCCTGATTTCGTCGCCTGCTATTGGTACCTTACCTGCTATCCTATGATGCTTAGTTAGGTATGCTATGTTTCATCAGCTGACCCTACACCCTTGTCCGTTTGCCAGGTTTTGTTATCGGGCCGTGATCACTCTGGGTGATGATCACAGAAATGTTACATTACTGCAATACTTTTAAACTGTTAAAGTCGGGCCGGCTCCAAGAGTGCCCGCGAGATATTGAAACAAGACGGGTTGAACCCAAGGGTACCCGCGAGTGATATTGTGGTGGAACGACAGGGCAGGCGGAGACCACCTAGTAGAGAGGTGGGCCTGGTCCTTGGTCGTAGTCCGTGGATTACCAAGTCGGAGCGACAGGAATCCTGTTCGTCTCTGCGAGTTACTAAAACATGCCTAACGGATTTGGGTATTTGATCTGAGTTGGCTACGTGCCTATACGCACTACCACCACGCGGGATAATGGTTTATGGGGCCCTCTACGACGTACGTTCCTTCCGAAAGCGATCCAGATGTCACAGTTCAGAGATGCGGGCTGATTGTTGGGGTGGGTTGGTTACGTCACTTGTGTATACAGTGTCGGGCCTGGGCCCCGGCCAGCCACGTAACGTGCAGGAGTGCAAAGGGCGATGGCCCAAGACCCCTTCGCACTTAGGATTTAGACTGGCATGTTGACATCTCTGGTGAGTCTAGGTTGGTCTACGGAGTGTAGATTACCCGAGGCCGGGTATTACCCAGCAAGTGTGTCCGGCCAAAGTTAATCGAGCGTGCTGGGTAACAGTAGTGCACCCCTGCATGGAAGTAATCTATTCGAATAGCCGTGTCCACGGTAACAGGACGCTCAGAGTTGTATCCTGGTCTACTACAACTACAAATGGATACTGTTACAATGTTAAACAGTTACTACTGCTCTCGGGATCACTTTCTCGCAGGGTAGTCGAGGAAGGATCTCAGGGCATTGCTAATATATACTTATTATTATACGCTGTTGTGTTCTATTCTCTTCTGATGCTGCAAGATTGCGTCAAGATGCTAGTCTTCGATAGGCTAGGCCTTTCCCCCTCTGTTCTGGCATTTCTGTAGTTTAGTCCAAAGATATAGCCCCATTCCTTTGATACCGATGCATAATTAGTATAGTTCTGATGTCAGTCTTGCGAGTACTTTGGATGAGTACTCACGGTTGCTTTGCTACTTCTTTTTCCCCTACCCGGTTGCTGCGATCAGACGACGGAGTCCAGGAGCAGGAGATCCCCGGAGGTACCTACTACTACGTTGAGCCCGCCGACCAGCAGTAGTTCGGAGGCCCTAGGCAGGAGGCCTTCGCCTTTTCAATCAGTGTCGCTGTTATGCTAGCCTTCTTAAGGCAAACTTGACTAACTATGTCTGTACCCAGATAATAGTTGTTTGTATGACTTATGTATTCGGGTCCTCGGGACCCCTGGTTTGTAATATGAAGATTTATGTTTAAATTAGTGTTTAGAGTTGTGTTGTGATATCTTCCCGTGAGTCTCTGATCTCGATCATGCACGTTTGCGTGTATGATTAGTGCACAGTCGAGCAGGGGCTTCACAAGCTGGTATCAGAGCCGACTGCCTGTAGGAACCCCCCTTCCGATTCCTTGGTCGAAGTTGAGTCTAGTCTTTGAAAAACTGTTTTACTAACATGGCTGTGTGGCTTACGGACGTCGCCAATGGATGGGTTTAGGCTCTTTTATTCCTCTTCCTTACTCTGGGGTCTGATCTCTCTTCTATTCGGGTTAAAGATTTTGCTAACTCTAACATTAGGTTCCCGTGACCATTTTCTCCCGGAGAGCCCTTCATTCCAGATGATCGCCTGCTTCACCAGTAGGTTCTGAAGATACTCTTCGATGTTTTTCCGAGAATCCATTGTGCCTACTACCTTGCAGCTCCTTTTCTGCATGATTACACCTACGAATAGTTCCTCACACTTACCGGGGATTCGTTCATCCCTAGTTGCTCATGTGTTTCACAAAATACTTTGAAATGCTATCCGATCTTACAAAGTTCTCTGCAGCCTATTGCTCTTGAAATTCTTGCATGCTTGCATTATGGTTCATTCAATATGTCTAACAATCTTCATTGAAATCATTTACGTTTGTCATCCTGGTCCTATTGATTCAACATATGTGTGTGAATACTCGCAATCATCAAATGATCCTTAGCAATTATCCTTTCGGCTCAGACATCATTTCGGACATGAGCTGGTTCTCGACAATTCAAACCTTCATTGATTGTCCATATAAGTCTATTCAACTTATCCATCCTTAGTCAGAGCATTTGCTTCTGATCTCCCGAATTGGAAATCGTAGTTCCTTTGTAGTTTATACCTCAATTTATTCAGATTTTACTATGATCCCATGCCCTTGCATTCTTTCTTTTTCTGGTTGAGTACTGGTACTCACATCAGCTCCCTTGTGGATCGCCAGGTCCGTTGTTGGATTATTATCCGACCATTCCTTTATATTCAATAACCTTGTGAGTTCCTCCCCTGATACATAATGCCTTCGGTAAATTGTATCACCTGCTTCTGTTAACCATGCTCTGCATCCGAGCTTGAGTTACTCCCCCCTGAAGTTTGTGGTATATGTTCCCAAGATGCCCTGATGGGTTGAACCTATGCCTTCCCTAATCTGTGTGAACCGGAAAACTTCTACGGGTCATACTCTACTGGTGTTACGCCAGATAAATTTCAACACCACAACTTCATTGAAAGCGAGAAGTGAATGAAAGGTTATGCATTGAAGAAGTGGGAGTCGACCTTGAACTTTGTGTTCATGCCCATGGAAACGATGTAGACCGTCACGGAAGCTTCTTGCAAAATATTTATTCATTTGTATAATTCTTCCAGTTTCCTTAACTTGATTCCATGCAGTAATGGTTCTGACCATGCTGACCTCATTTGATAACTCCATTCCCGTGCCTCGTCTATTTTTCAACAAGGTTAAAGCACCTGCCATCCGCAGATCAACGATCTAGTTCAGCTTCTATTTTGTTCTACCTTCGAGTATTACCCTCTGGTATCTCGAGGATATCGTACCATTGCACTACATCTTATGAAGCTTTGATAAGGTGATACCTTTCCCCATCATAGTAATTCCACGGGTTCTGGTTCGTTGTCAACCGAGAACACCGATAAGTGAATCAAATCCACACTATAACACATTGACCTTCTGCTTCCCCATTTCTTCTGCTTGATCATGTTATTGATCAATTACATCTTCCTGAAACCTTTCGATAAATTGTGTTGTGATCATTGTTAACATCTTTGACTTATCCCAAGTTATGAATTTAATTCGTAATACTTCCTTTTACCTAAATGGTGATCCACTTGCTATCTTGTCATGGATATCAAGCTCTGTTTTTCCTTGGGAAGGATATACACCTAATACTTGTGTATAGTTACATTTTCCTTTCCATTGGTCTGTTTAACCTTTCTTGTAAATCTAACTTATCTAAGCAGTGATAATTCCCTGCTTATGTAAACACCTCGGTGTACAACTCTGTCAGTAAGACCCTGTTACTATTGTTGATGACATTCCGGAAACCACCGGTGGACAAGAACTTTGCCTATTGGTCTACCTCATTTTAACGAGCAAGAAAACGGTTCTCTTCATCCCCCGCCCTTGGTACCGACGTTGTTGTCGACATAGCTGACAAGCTATCCTCTGACATGTCTTGCTATCGTGACCGTGCAAGATGTCACCACCCTTCCTATTCTTGATCCACACTAACCATAGTTCCACAAGACCGAAACCTGACTCCTGTACATCCTTGTTTCCGAAGTATTCTTTGCACTTGGCTTCGTGTGTATTTCTGCGAGCCCCCTTCGTTAACATGTTTTGTTTCGGTATCAGATGCAATATTATTCCCTGTTGCTCTGAACCCCTTTCACCTTCTGTTTAGGCATCGAACGATTGCCTACCCGCTTGAAACTTCTTATTGTACCTTCTTACCTTGTTCTCGATGTTTTTCTTGAGTTTCAACTCGAGAGGTATTTATGTGTTTCATTCCTGAGATAACCTCAGATGATTATCCTTGTAGAATTCCGTCACTACCGAGTTTTCCCCTTATCATTTTCGTAAGTACGATGGAATTCCCGAAGAAAGGATGACGACTTCATCATGATGACCTGAAGCAGAGAAATGAAGACATCGACGTAAAGGATCAACTTCTTCGGGAAGAGCAACCAAGACCGAGAAGACTCGTTAGAATTTCGCAACCCGACCTTGTTCCCCTACTCTACCCCTTAAATCTCGGGACGAGATTTCTTCGAATGGAGGAGAGTTGTAACATCCCCAGATCTTAAGCATGTCATTAAGCTAATTAACATGCCATGTCATCATGATCATCATAATTAAATTGCAACTAAGAAATAATCCAACTTCAAATTCAAATTTCAAATGCAAGTCAAAATAAAACTTTTTCAAATAGTTAAACAAAATAGTTCATGTTATTGAAAATAATCCCAAAGCAATTATAAAAATAAAGTCAACATTGTTTGAGTTCCCAAATTGACCCTAGCAACCATTTTAGTGGACCAGCAGCACTTATTTTGGCCTTTTCAAAATAAACAAATATTTGAGCTTTTCCAAATAATCTGAAAACTTGTGGGTGGTCTCAAAACATTGTGCTTGATTTATGTACCAAGTTCCTTTTGGAGCAAAATTCATTTGGATCAAAAATAAAACAGAAAACAGAGACAAATTGTAAAACAGAAATAGAAAAAGAAAAACAGCCGGAGCACCTTTGTACAACCGGGCTCTAGGTCAACAGTGGCCGGTCCAGCCCATCTCCACTGTCGTCCTCCTCCTGCCTCGCTGTCGGCAGGGAAGAGCACGCGCGATCTGCCGTGTGATGCTCGACACCGCACTGCCCCAGCCGCAGTGGGCGTCTACAAGGCCTCGTCCCCGACGCCCTGGTCAAACCCTAGACCGCCCGTTCCCCCTCGCCTCGCCCCCTTCGTTACGGTCACATCCGAGCACGGCCGTCGCCGCCGCTCCGTCATTGCCGTGGCCACTGGCCAGCCCGCGCCTAGCCAGCTTGTCTAGGAGCTCCCGGGACCTCGTCTCCGTCGTCCTGATGCTTTGGTTCGTCTCAGGGAGCAACACAATGACCGCATCGAGCTCTTGCCCCGCCACGGCCACCGCGACATCGCCGTTCGATCCGCGCCGCTCCGAGCTCCTCCGGCCTCGCCGTCCCCTTCTCTGCGACCGCTGTGAGCGCCGCCTCGTAACCCCTCTCTCTATCACAATTTGATGCCATAGACGCTGTGGCCGAGCTCGCGTGCTCCGGCCGCCGCCTGCCGTCGTCGTAGCGGTCGACTCCGGCCACCCCCGTGCCAACCACGGGCACCATTGGACGCGGCGCGTCGCGCCCTTCCTGTAGGACCAAACTCCGAGCCGAATGGCCCCCTGTGCACCATTCCCGCGCATCGCCGCCGTCTCTGGTGGTCGCCGGAGCGCGCGCCGGCGTTTAAACGCCGGTGGGACCCACGCGTCTGCTCATTAGCTGCTAACCCGACGCCTAACCCCCACTGACAGCGGAGCCCCACGTAGTTTAATTAGGCCTAATAAAAATGATTTAGTTAATAAATAAACTGACATGTGAGGCCCACGTGTACTGTTCGTCTGGATAAGATCTGCTGGCTGTGCTCTGCTGACTCAGCACTGGGACCCACATGTCAGCCTCTGCTGATGGGACCCAGTTGACTAGTCAACGGTCCAGTCAACTGCTGACTGGGCAGTTGACTGGCCCCACCTGTCAGTCTAATGTGCATTTTGCTGGGTACACTTCTGTGTACCCATAGCAATTAATATTTAAATAATTTTCGAATTAAATTAATTCCAAAAATTCCAAAAAGTGATTAAAACTTTGAAAAATCATATAAAATAAATCGTAACTCGGATGAAAATAATTTATATATGAAAGTTGATCAGAAAAACGAGATGAATCCGAATATGCCACCCACATACCTGCCACACCCCTCTAACATGATGAACATGGAAATTTCCCCTCCGGATCGTCTGACCGATAATCACTCGGAGCTGGGAGAACACGCCCGGATATTTTCCCTCTTCGCCTAAAATACTTAGTGATGCATTAGAGCACCCCTAGCATAGCATACTACGTTGCCATGCATCTGTGTTGCATTTGTTGCCGTGTATTTACTGTTTCTTCCCCTCCTTCTCTCTCCCGATAGACCCCGAGACTGCCGACGACACTGCTGAGTACGACTACATCGTCGACGACCAGACTCCTTCAGCAGAGCTTCCAGGCAAGCAAAACCCCCTTAATCATCCAGATATCGCCTACTCTTTCTCTCTATTGCTTGCATTAGAATCGCTTCTGTTGTTGCTCCGATAGCTCCTATTCTGATGCATAGCCTGATTTCGTTGCCTGCTATTGGTACCTTACCTGCTATCCTAAGATGCTTAGTTAGGTATGCTATGTTTCATCAGCTGACCCTACACCCTTGTCCGTTTGCCAGGCTTGTTATCGGGTCGTGATCACTCTGGGTGATGATCACGGAAGTGTTACATTACTGCAATACTTTTAAACTGTTAAAGTCGGGCCAGCTCCAAGAGTGCCCGCGAGATAATGAAACAAGACGGGTAGAACCCAAGGGTACCCACGAGTGATATTGTGGCGGAACGACAGGGCAGGCGGAGACCACCTAGTTGAGAGGTGGGCCTGGTCCTTGGTCGTAGTCCGTGGATTACCAAGTCGGAGCGACAGGAATCCTGTTCGTCTCTGCGAGTTACTAAAACACGCCTAACGGATTTGGGTATTTGATCTGAGTTGGCTACGTGCCTATACGCCTTGCCACCACACGGGATAATGGTTTATGGGGCCCTCTACGACGTACGTTCCTTCCGAAAGCGATCCAGATGTCACAGTTCAGAGATGCGGGCTGATTGTTGGGGTGGGCTGGTTACGTCACTTGTGTATACAGTGTCGTGCCTGGGCCTCAGCCAGCCACGTAACATGTAGTAGTGCAAAGGGCGATGGCCCAAGACCCCTTCGCACTTAGGATTCCGGCGTGTTGACCTCTCTGGTGAGTCTAGGTTGGTTTACGGAGTGTTGATTACCTGAGGCCGGGTATTACCCAGCAAGTGTGTCCGGCCAGAGTTAATCGAGCGTGCTGGGTAACAGTAGTGCACCCCTGCAGGGAAGTAATCTATTCGAATAGCCGTGTCCATAGTAACAGGACGCTCGGAGTTGTATCCTGATCTACTACAACTACAAATGGATACTGTTACAATGTTAAACTGTTACTACTGCTCTCAGGATCACTTTCTCGCAGGGTAGTCGAGGAAGGATCTCAGGGCATTGCTAATATATACTTATTATTATACGCTGTTGTGTTCTATTCTTTTCTGATGCTGCAAGATTGCTTCAAGATGCTAGTCTTCGATAGGCTAGGCCTTTCCCCCTCTGTTCTGGCATTTCTGCAGTTTAGTCCAAAGATATAGCCCCATTCCTTTGATACCGATGCATAATTAGTATAGTTCTGATGTCAGTCTTGCGAGTACTTTGGATGAGTACTCATGGTTGCTTTGCTACTTCTTTTTCCCCTACCCGGTTGCTGCGATCAGACGACGGAGTCCAGGAGTAGGAGATCCCCGGAGGTACCTACTACTACGTTGAGCCCGCCGACCAGGAGTAGTTTGGAGGCCCTAGGCAGGAGGCCTTCGCCTTTTCGATCAGTGTCGCTGTTATGCTAGCCTTCTTAAGGCAAACTTGACTAACTATGGCTATACCCAGATAATATTTGTTTGTATGACTTATGTATTCGGGTCCTCGGGACCCCTGGTTTGTAATATGTAGATTTATGTTTAAATTAGTGTTTAGAGTTGTGTTGTGATATCTTCCCGTGAGTCTCTGATCTCGATCGTGCACGTTTGTGTGTATGATTAGTGCACGGTCGAGCAGGGGCTTCACACTCTATCATCACCTCGAGCGTCTGCGCTGACGGTCTCTCACCTCGGGGATGCCCTTGCCAGTGTCGTTCTTCCGTCCGACAAGGCGGCGAGGTCGGGTCTCATTATGTAGACCTTTAACCAACTGGCGCTTAGATATTGCGCTCTGTTGGAAATATGCCCTAGAGGAAATAATATTGTATTATTATATTTTCGTGTTTATAATTAAGAGTTCACATTCTATGCTATAACTGCTTTGATCCTGCAATATGCAATTCAGTGGAAAACTCATATGCACGTGTGGAATGATAAACAGTATAATAAGATTCCTAGTCTCGCCTATAAGACTAGCTCAAGTGTTGTTGGTGATCATGTTTTCCGGATCTTAGGATATCGTTAAGTGTAACGATAGTCCTAAAACGACATAGAGAATATGACGTTAGAAGAACGATCGTATTGAATCGACCCAAACTTGTTTGTTATACTTTGAGATGTTATTGTCAAAAGTCAATTGTTATAACACGGAGTGTTAACGTGTGAGTTAGTTCCTTAGACAATGAGAGTATCATAGTCACTTCTTACTATACGATGAACTTTGGGGTTGCTCAAACATCATCTGTAACACGGTGATCATAACGACAACTTATAGGTTCATCGGGAAGTTTGACAAGGGACTAGATAGCTCAAGAGTGGGATTTGCTCCTCGACGATGGAGAGATATTCTTGGGGCCCTCTCAGTGTGAAGGCATCCACCATCGTCTGGCCAGACACAGGTGACTAAGTCACGGTGATGCCGGAACATGTCAACGAGAAAGAAGAACAAAACTGGCAACGAGGAGACCAGTATAGTGAGCATGTGTATGACTCGAGAGGATACCGATTTATCTCACCTCGGGTTTTGTAAAGTATCACGAAGCAAAGGGAATAGCACATGATAATGAAAGGTTCACTCGAATGTCATTTATGTACTCATAGGGATCGATATGGACATCCACGGTACCGCTATTAGTCATTGAACGAAAGGGGTTTTGTTCATGTCTATGTTTTATCGAATCTGCAGGGTCACAAGCTTAAGGTAATCATGATCTGCTAAGTGTTAATAGGATAGGAGTAGTGAGAAAATATTTGTGAAATAATTTCACTAACATTCGAAATAGTTTCGAGAGGAACCAGAAGTGAATCCCAATTATTGTCACCTTGGGGTATGCGGATCATAACACGTAATAGGTGCATACAACTTGCAAAATAGGATCCAAAACATACTTATATTCATGAAAACATAATAGCTTCAGATTTGGAAAAAATCATACTAAATTTTTAGGTCATTTCGAGGAATTTAATTTTCGGGACATTTTTTATTGCACGGATGATTCTAAAAACAGGATAATCATGGCATTTTTCTTTATTAAACTTTAAATAATAGAGAGCAAACTATAAGAATAGTATGTTGTGCTTACTAAATTCATTGACTATATGCCCCTCAAAAAAATCCATTAATAAGGTGGATCAAGTCTTACTAACAAACTACTTCCGAGTAACATGAAATCGAAGAACTTTCGTATAACACTAGGTTACCTCAACAGGGATAAGCATCTCCCCAACAATAAGAGTTTGATATTTCTTTTTGGAAGTAGGAAGAGGAAATTTGAAACCTCCAATAGTGATTGTCATAATTCTCTCAATAGAGTTGATACTATTCACTTGGTGATGTTTCTTTGGAAAATATACCCTATGCTCATTACCATTGACATGAAAAGTGACCTTGCTTTTGTTGCAATCAATAACAACCCTTGCATTATTCAGAAAGGGTCTACCTAGGATAACCAACATGTTGTCGTCCTCGGGCATATCAAGAATAACAAAGTCTGTTAGGATAGTAACATTAGCAACTACAACGGGGACATCCTCACAAATTCCAATGGGTATAGCAATTGATTTATCATCCATTTGCAAGGATATTTCAGTAGGTGTCAGCTTGCTCAAATCAAGTATTCTATATAAAGAGAAAGGCATGACACTAACACTGGCTCCTAAATCACATAAAGCGGTTTTGACACAATTTCTTTTAATGGAGCATGGTATAATAGGTATCCCTGGGTCTCCTAATTTCTGAGGTACTTTTCCATCAAAAGAATAATTTGCAAGCATGGTGGAAATTTCAACTTCCGATATCTTTCTTTTATTAGTGGCATTTTCAAAATATCAGTCAAAGGTGTTCGCAAAACACAGGTCTAAGAATTTCAACAAAGCGATAAAAAGCCTCCCCATCTCTATATTTCACAGCTTTACTAGGGAATGGCATGGGTTTTTGAACCCATGGTTCTCTTTCTTTACCATGTTTCCTAGCAATGAAATCCCTTTTATCATATCTTTTATTTTTAGGAGGTGGGTTATCAAGATCAACTGCAGGTTCTATTTCTACATCATTCTCAGATTCTTTACGATTGTCTGGTTGAGTATTAATATGATCATCATTAAGATCATTATTATCATTATCACTAGGTGTATGCTCATTACCAGATTGTGTCTCAGCATCAAAAATAGAAACATCATTAGGATTTTCAGGAGGTTTTTCTACAATAGGTTCACTAGAAGCATGCAAAGTTCTATCTCTTTCCTTTTCTTCTTCTTAGATGAACTAGGTATTTCATCATTAATTCTCTGAGAATCCTGCTCAATTCTTTTAGGATGACCTTCAGGGTATAGAGGGTCCTGAGTCATTTTACCGCCTCTAGTAACTACTCTAATAGCGTGGTCATTCATTTTATTACTCATCTCATTAAGCAAATCATTTTGTGACTTAGAGACTTGTTCTAGCTGAGTATGAACCATAGATGCATGTTTACATAAGCCTTTATCATCATTGGCAGTTCTGAACATGAAATCACTCAAGCGTTCAATCATAATAGCATTTCGTTTCAGTTGATTGCTTACATATCTATTAAAGTTTTCTTGCTTCAGAACAAAGTTATCAAATTCATCCAAGCATTGACTAGGATATTTATTATATGGAATATCACCCTCATCAAATCTATAAAGAGAATTTACCTCTACTACCTGTGTCAGGATATCAAGTGCATGTATTTCTTCAATAGGTGGTAGATTTTTAACTTCTTCAGATTTAATACTTTTCTCTTTCATAGATTTCTTTGCTTCTTGCATATCTTCTGGACTGAGGAATAGAATACCTCTCTTCTTCGGAATTGGTTTAGGTTGTGGTTCAGGAAGTGTCCAGTCATTGGAGTTCCTCAATATATTATCCAGTAATTCCTGAGCCTGATGAGTAGTTCGTTCCCTGAAAACACAGCCAACACAACTATCTAGGTAGTCCCTAGAAGCACCGGTTAGTCCATTGTAAAAGATATCAAGTATTTCATTTTTCTTAAGGGGATGGTCAGGCAAAGCATTAAGTAATTGGAGAAGCCTCCCCCAAGCTTGAGGGAGATTCTCTTCTTCAAATTGCACAAAGTTGTCAATTTCTTGTAAGGCATCTTGTTTCTTATGAGCAGGAAAATATTTTTCAGAAAAGTAATACATCATATCCTGGGGACTACGCACACAACCAGGAGCAAGGGTATTGAACCACTCTTTAGCATCACCCTTTAATGAGAAAGGAAACAACTTAAGAATATAGTAATAGCGATTTTTTTCCTCATGAGCAAATAGGGTGGCAATGCCATTTAATTTAGTAAGATGTGGCACAACAGTTTCAGATTCATAACCATGAGAAGGATCGGATTCTACCAAAGTAATTAATTCTGGATCAACAGAGAATTCATAATCCTTATCGGTAACAAAGATAGGAGAGGTTGCAAATTTAGGATCATCTTTCACTATTTCTATCATAGCCTTTTCATTCAGCTTACTTAGTAATCTCTTAAGATCATCTCTATCATTACAAGCAAGAAAATCTCTAGCAATCTCCCCTTCCATAACATAACCCTTAGGTATATTAGGCATTTCATATCTAGGAGAGCTAGGTATAATAGGTGAATCATAATTTTCATCAGTTTCGATATTCTCAAGTTCTTTAGATTTAGCAATTTGTTCATCAAGAAATTCACCTAGTGGCACAGTTTTATCAAGCAGAGTGATACATCCAATTTGCATCATGATTTCCTACTAATAATTATTGTTTTTGATCATTATTTCACTTCATGGTACAATTTTTATGCCTGTTCTCTCTTATTTTGCAAGATTCACATGAAGAGGGAGATTGCCGGCAGCTGGAATTTTGGACCTGAAAGGGGTGAAACAGAGATAGCTATTCTGCATAACTCCAAATGACCTAAAAATTTACGGAGCATTATTTTGGAATATATAAAAAATACTGGCGAAAGAATCAACAGGAGGGGACCCACCAGGCAGCCACAAGCCTGGGGGTGCGCCCTACCCCCTGGGCGCGCCCCCCAAGCTTGTGGGGCACCTGGCAGGCCTCCGACCCCCTCCTTCTTCTATATGAAGTCATTTGCCATAAAAAAATCAGAAGAAGACTTTCGAGATGAAGCACCGCCGTCTCGAGGCGGAACCTGGGCAGGAGCTATTTTGCTCTCCGGCGGAGCGATTCCGCCGGGGATACTTCCCTCCAGGAGGGGAAAATCGAAGCCATCGACATCACCAACGATCCTCTCATCGTGGGAGGACCAATCTTTATCAACATCTTCACGAGCACCATCTCATTTCAAACCCTAGTTCATCTCTTGTATTCAATCTTTGTCTCAAAACCTTAGATTGGTACATGTGGGTTGCTAGTAGTGTTGATTACATCTTGTAGTTGATGCTAGTTGGTTTATTTGGTGGAAGATTATATGTTCAGATCCTTAATGCTATTCAATACCCCTCTGATCTTGAACATGAATATGATTTGTGAGTAGTTACTTTTGTTCTTGAGGACATGGGAGAAGTCTTGTCATAAGTAATCATGTGAATTTGGTATTAGTTCGATATTTTGATGACATGTATGTTGTGCTTCCTTTAGTGGTGTCGTGTGAACATTGACTACATGACACTTCACCATCTTTGGGCCTAAGGGAAGGCATTGTGGAGTAGTAATTAGATGATGGGTTGTGTGACGCCCCCGGCCCGACCGTGCACTAATCATACATGCAAATGCACACGATCAAGCCCAGGGACTCGCGGGAAGATATCACAACACAACTCTAGACACAAAATGAAATAATACAAGCTTTATATTACAAGCCAGGGGCCTCGAGGGCTCGAATAGATAAGCTCGAGTTACACAAGCATCAGCGGAAACAAAGGTATCTGAGTATAGACATAACTAAACAAGGATGCCTTAAGAAGGGTAGCATAACAGTGACACTGATCGAAAAGGCGAAGGCCTCCTGCCTAGGGCCTCCAAACTACTCCTGGTCGGCGGGCTCAACGTAGTAGTAGGTTCCGCCAGCGATCTCCTACTCCTGGACTCCGTCGTCTGATCACAGCAACCGGGTAGGGGAAAAAGAAGTAGCAAAGCAACCGTGAGCACTCATCCAAAATACTCGCAAGACTGACATCAGAACTATACTAAGTTTGCATCGGTATCAAAGGAATGGGGCTATATCTTTGGACTAAACTGCAGAAATGCTAGAACAGGGGGAGAAAGGCCTAGCCTATCGAAGACTAGCATCTTGAAGCAATCTTGCAGCATCAGAAGAGAATAGAACACATCAGCATATAATAATAAGTATATTTTAGCAATGCCCTGAGATCCTTCCTCGACTACCCTGCGAGTAGGTGATCCCGAGAGCAGTAGTAACAGTTTAGTAATAACTGGGTATCCATTCGTAGTTGTAGTAGATTAGGATACAACTCCGAGCGTCCTGTTACCGTGGACACGGCTATTCGAATAGATTACTTCCCTGTAGGGGTGCACTACTGTTACCCAGCACGCTCGATTACCTCTGGCCGGACACACTTGCTGGGTAATGCCCGGCCTCAGATAACCGACACGACGTAGTCCTACCTAGGCTCAGCAGAGAGGTCCCCGCCGGCCTACATCCTAAGTGCTCAGGGGTCTTGGGCCCATCGCCCTTTGCACTCCGGGTCGTTGTGTGCAGGGTTAGATCCTGGCACCACCTCTATCCTGGATGGCACTGATCCTGCCATGCCACAATGCTGAACTGGACATCTGACAAAGCTTTCGGCTGATACATATGGCATCGAGGGCCCCATAAACCATTATCCCGCATGGTGGTAGTGCGTATAGGCCAGCGGCCAACTTAGATCAAATACCCAAATCCGTTAAGTGTGTTTTTGTAGCTCGCAGAGACGAACAGGGTTCCTGTCGCTCCGATTAGGTATCTCGCGGACCACGACCAGGGACCAGGCCCACCTCTCACCTCGGTAGTCTCCGCCTGCCCTGTCGCTCCGACTACAGTGCAAGTTCCGCGTCGGCTGTCGGGACAAGTCCCGAGCTACCACCACATCCTAGGTGGTACTGCTAATAGCCAGCCGTCACAGGACTCTCTCGCGGGTACCCTTGGGTTCAACCCGTCTTGTTTCATTACCTCGCGGACACTCTTGGAGCCGGCCCGACTTTAACAGTTTAAAAGTATTGCAGTAATGTAACATTTCCGTGATCATCACCCAGAGTGATCATGACCCGATAACAAGCCTGGCAAACGGACAAGGGTGAAGGGCCAGCTGATGAAACATAGCACAACTAACTAAGCATCATAGGATAACAGGTAAGGTATCAATAGCAGGCGACAAAATCAGGCTATGCATCAGAATAGGAGCTATCGGAATAACAACAGGGGCAATTCTAATGCAAGCAATAGAGAGAAAGAGTAGGCGATATCTGGATGATCAAGGGGGTTTTGCTTGCCTGGAAGCTCTGCTGAAGGGGTCTGGTCGTCGACGACGTAGTCATACTCAGCTGTGTCGATGGCAGCATGGGGTCTATCGGGAGAGAAGGAGGGGGAAGAAACAATAAATACACGGCAAACAATGCAACACAAACGCATGGCATGGCAATATGCTGTGCTAGGGGTGACCTAATGCAGTACTACGCATGTTAGTCGGAGCGGGAAAACATCTGGAGGTGTTTTACCAGCTCCGGGCAATTATCGGTATACTGAACCGGAGGGGAAGGTTCCATGTTTGCAGTGCTGTGGGCATGTGACAGCTACATGGAGGGCATATTCGGGTTCGTCTCATTTTTCTGATCAACTTTCATGTAGAAAACTTTTTCATCCGAGTTACGGTTTAATTTCTATGATTTTTCAAGGTTTTATTGAATTTCTGGAATTGTTTTAAATATTAAATCCGAATTATCCAAAACAGTATCCTGTGATGTCAGCATGACATCAGGGTGACGTCATCGGTCAAACCCAGCTGGTCCAGGTCAAACTTGACAGGTGGGTCCCACATGTCAGTGTCACATCAGATTAACAGAGGTTAATTTAGCTAATTAGGGATTAATTAGCACGTGGGGCCCCACTGTCAGTGACTAATTAGTGATTAGGTTAATTTTAATTAGCTATTTAGTTTATTTAGCGGTGGGGCCCGCCTGTCAGTGGCACTGGCCGCCCAGTCAGCACAGTTGACTGGGTCAACTGGGCCGCGGGACCCAGTGGCAGTGGCTCAGCGGTGGGGCCCAGAGGCGCCCACGTCAGCGCCACGTCGGTGCCGGCGCCGGAACAGCTCCGGCGACCAAAACGCACGGCGGCGCGCATGGGAGGTGGTCGGGATTCGGCTACGGTGGTCGGTTTGGCGCGCGGCTAGGCTCTACGGGACGCTGGGAACGCGCCTCGTCCAATGGTGGTGGTTACAGCGCGCGAGGCGGTTGAAAACGTCGACGACCACCACCACGGGCGGCACCGAAATTCAGGACTCGTTGAAAACGACGTTGCGGGCACGCTCAAGTCGAACGGATGGGCCAGGGGCATCTACGCAACGGCACGAGCTTGGTGACACGCTCAGTTGAGCCGGAGCGGCGCTAGGATGACAGCAGGGAGCTCACCCGCAACGGCGGAGCTCCGGCAATGGCAGTGTCAAGGCGGGGCTCGTGCGGGAGGGAAGAAGAGAGGGAAGCAACGTCGGAGCTCACCTAGTGGGCGCACGAGGGCCCGACAGAGGCTTAGTAGCTGCAGAGGAGCGGATCGACGCCGGCGAGCTGCGGTGGTCGGAGACGAAGACGAGGTCAATGCGGATGACGTGACGGCGAAGGGGTCGAGCTCGGGGTCGCGGGTGGCGTAGCAAACGTCGGCGGTCCTCCTAGACACGGATGCGGCGCTCGGGGACGTCGGTGGCCGCGTGCTTCAAGGGGGTATGGCCATGGCGGTGCTCGGGACGAAAGGGAGAGAGCGAGGGAGAGGGAGAGGAGTGGCTGGGGGTCGTCCTGGGACTCGAGGGCATCGCCCTTATCCACCACGGTGACGTGCAGAGCGCGTTGTCGAGCGAGCGAGGGGGGGCCAGGGGGCGGGGGCGCGCGCGCGTGCGGCAAAGAGCGACAGTGAGAAGAGAGAGAGCGCGGGAGGTGGGGGAAGGCGCTGCGTGGGCTGGGCCTGCACTGTGCACTCAAAGCCCAAATGCATAGTAGGATCTTCCATTTTTTCTTTTCTTTTTCTTCTGCTTTATTCTTTTCACCTCTGTTTGCAAATTGTTTAGCCACAATTTGACTTTTGTAAAATATGTGACTTGGCCACACAAATATCATGCACTATTTGGCACTGGTAGAAAAAGGTTTGGAGGCAAAATGTTTTCATTTGAATTTTTAATAAATGAAATGGGATTAAATGGTACTGTTTTGGTACTGTTCTTGGATGTTAGAGTCATCTAGGGAATTTAGGTGATGTTGTTTTCCTGAACATTATTTACAATGGAATATTTCCAAAATTATGAACTTTTTAGTTTTCAAATTTGAACAACTTTTATTTTTACTTCAAATTTGAATTTCCAATTTGAGTTGGAATTTGAAATGAGATATGATACAAATGATGATCAAGCACTGTTAAGCATGGTGACTTGGCATTACCAAAAAGGTGATCACTGTAGTTTAATACATGGGGATGTTACAGGTTGCTAGAGTGACAGAAGCTTAAACCCTAGTTTATGCGCTATTCCGTAAGGGGCTGATTTGGATCCATATGTTTCATGCTATGGTTAGAGTTATCTTAATTATTTTTTCGTAGTTGCAGATGCATGTGAGAGGGGGTAATCATAAGTGGGGGGCTTGTTCAAGTAAGAATAGCACCCAAGCACCGGTCCACCCACATATCAAATTATCAAAGTAGCGAACACGAATCAAACAAACATGATGAAAGTGACTAGATGAAATTCCCATGTGTCCTCGAGAACGCTTTGCTTATTATACGAGTTCGTTCCGGCTTGTCCTTTGCTATAAAAAGGATCGGGCCACCTTGCTTCACTTTATTATACTTGTTACTTGACTTTTTATGAATTATCTTGCTATCAAAACTATCTGTTACCGCTACTTTCAGTACTTGCAGAGAATACCTTGCTGAAAACCGCTTGTCATTTCCTTCTGCTCCTCGTTGGGTTCGACACTCTTACTTATCGAAAGGATTACGATTGATCCCCTATACTTCTGGGTCATCAAGACTCTTTTCTGGCACCGTTGCCGGGGAGTGAAGCGCCTTTGGTGAGTGGAATTTGGTAAGGAAACATTTATATTACGTGCTGAAATTTACTATCACTTGTCACTATGGAAAGTAATCCTTTGAGGGGTTTGTTCGGGGTATCTTCACCTCGACCAGAAATATTAAGAGTTGCTCCTCAACCTACTGAACCAAATGAAAATATTTATTATGAAATTCCTTCGGGTATGGTAGAGAACTGCTAGCTAATCCTTATGAAGGAGATGGAACGGTGCATCCTGATATGCACTTGATATATGTAGATGAAATTTGTGGATTATTTAAGCTTGCAGGTCTATCTGGAGATGGAGTTAAGAAGAAAGTATTCCCTTTATCTTTGGAGGGAAAGGCATTGACATGGTATAGGCTATGTGATGATACTGAAACATGGGATTGGAACCGGTTGAAGCTGGAATTTCATCAGAAATTTTATCCTATGCATTTGGTTCATCGTGATCGAAATTATATATATAATTTTTGGCCTCGTGAAGGAGAAAGTATCACTCAAGCTTGGGGGAGGCTTAAGTATATGTTGCACACATGCCCCAATCATTAGCTCCCAAGAGAAATAATTATTCAAAACTTTTATGCTCGGCTTTCTCATAATGATCAATACATGCTCGATACTTCTTCTGCTGGTTCCTTTATGAAGAGAACTATTGAATTCAGATGGGATTTTCTAGAAAGAATTAAACATAACTCTGAGGATTGGGAAATCGACAAAGGTAATGAGTCAGGTATAAATCTTGAGTTTGATTGTGTTAAATCTTTTATGGAAACCGATGCTTCTCGTAAGTTTAGCACTAAATATGGACTTGACTCTGAGATAGTAGCTACCTTTTGTGAATCTTTTGCTGCTCATGTTGATCTCCCTAAGGAGAAATGGTTTAAATATCATCCACCTATTGAATTGAATGGAGAACCTGTCAGTGTTAAAGAAGAAACAATTGTTTACAATGTTGATCCAGTTGTGCCCACTACTTATTTTGAGAAACCTCCTTTCCCTGTTAGGATTAAGGAACATGATAAAGCTTCAACTGTGGTTAATAAAAGTAATATAAGAACTCCTAGACCTTCTGAACAAATTAAAGTTGAACCTAATATTGCAATGGTTAAAGATATTTTGGTTGATGATATTGATGGGCATGTTATTTACTTTTGCGATGAGGCTACTAGAATTGCTAAACCTGCTAGAAATGAGCGAGATATGCTAGATAAGAATAAGCCCGTAGTTGGCACGCCTGTTGTTTCTATTAAGATTGGAGATCATTGTTATCATGGCTTATGTGATATGGGTGCTAGTGTGAGTGCTACTCTGTTTTCTTTATATCAAGAAGTAATGAATGATATTGCACCTGTTGAGATTGAAGATATTGATGTTACTATTAAGCTTGCAAACAGAGATACTATTACACCACTTGGGATTGTTAGAGATGTTGAAGTCTTGTGTGGTAAGATCAAATACCCTACTGATTTCTTAGTACCTGGTTCACAACAAGATAATTTTTGTCCCATTATATTTGGTAGACCTTTCTTGAATACCGTTAATGCTGAAATTGATTGTGTTAAAGAGAAGGTTAGAGTTAAGTTTGGTGATATATCTCATGAATTTAATTTCTCTAAGTTTAGTAGACAATATCAAGATAAAGAATTACCTAGTAAAGATGAAATTATTGGTCTTGCTTCTATTGCTGTACCTCCTACTGATCCTTTAGAACAATATTTGCTAGACCATGAGAATGATATGTATATGAATGAAAGAAATGAAATAGATGAGTTGTTCTTTAAACAAGCACCTATCCTTAAACATAATTTTCCTATTGAAACCTTGGGAGATCCACCTCCACCCAAGGGTGATCCTGTGTTTGAATTAAAGCAATTACCTGATACACTTAAATATGCTTATCTTGATGAAAAGAAGATATATCCTGTTATTATTAGTGCTAACCTTTCAGAGCATGAAGAAAAGAGATTACTTAAAACTCTGAAGAAGCACCGTGCTGCTATTGGATATACTCTTGATGATCTTAAGGGCATTAGTCCCACTTTATGTCAACATAAAATTCATATGGATCCAGACGCTAAACCCGTGGTTGATCATCAAAGGAGGTTGAATCCTAAAATGAAGGATGTGGTAAGAACTGAAATATGAAAGCTTTTGGAGGCAGGTATAATTTATCCCATAGCTGATAGTAGATGGGTAAGTCCTGTTCATTGTGTTCCTAAGAAAGGAGGTATTACCGTTGTTCCTAATGATAAAAATGAACTTATCCCACAAAGAATTGTAACTGGTTATATGATGGTAATTGATTTCAGGAAATTAAATAAAGCTACTAGGAAAGATCATTACCCCTTTGAGGGTGTCCCAGACTAGGGGGTACTCGGGCTGCCAGACTATCTCTCGTGGGCTGGACTGGTGGGCCGCTCCTTACTCGATGATGGAAGGCCGGGTTGTGGGTGACCCCGTGCATCAGAAGGAAACCTCCGAAGACTTGGCGTCTCCTCCAAGGAATAATCGGCGTGACCGGCATGTTTACCCCTTGATGGTAACCGACCATATGTAACCCTAGGACCTTCTGGTGTCTATATAAACCAGAAGGTTTAGTCCATAGAGATCATCATATCAACTGCCTAGGGTTTAGCCCATCCGATCTCGTGGTAGACCAACTCTGTAACCTTCATACAATCATCAATACAATCTAGCAGGACGTAGGGTTTTACCTCTTCGAGAGGGCCTGAACCTGGGTAAATCACTGTCTCCACGTTCCCTGTTAACCATTGATTCCTAGATCCACAGTTCGGACCCCCTACCCGAGATCTGCCGGTTTCAGTACCGACATTGGTGCTTTCATTGAGAGCTCCGCTGAAGGGTCATCAAGGATCAATGGCTCGCGTAGTTATTAGCGGAAGTGCTAGCTGCGGGGACATATTCATTCCCGGCCAGCTCTTTGCATTCGGAAGCATCATGCTCCACGCTGATCCGGCCGGTCGTCTCGGCCGGGTCAACAGCCTTACCCCCAATCAGGAGATCAGGTTCGGAAACTTAAAGTTCATCGCCGACTCCCGGGGAGATCTTATTCTTACGGGGTCCTCGGCTTTGCCTGGAGGACCCGCGAACCCTGAAGCTTCAGCCTCAGACACGGCCCGCCCCATCGTCGGGATAGCCGCCACTTTGGATTCGGCCTTGAGCCCGGATCCTATCTCTGTGCTCGACAGCCGAAGACCGGACCCAGCCGAGCATGATTTCGGGGCGAACTCGAATGTTCCCGTCACCGCCGTGCTGCGGGTGGACCCCGCGGACCGCCAGAACTTGGGTCCGACCGATCTCTCGCTATTAAACAGGATACTAGATCGGATCCAAGCCATGGGACTCACCGATGGTCAGTCCTCGGTCTACGACCAGATCGGGCTTAAAGCCGATGACAGGGAGATCGATACCCATCCAGCCGCCCACTTGGTTGCCACTATCGAAGGACCAACCAAGGGCTCGCCTCTCCCCCCGGAACCGAAAGAGCATGGGGTGCAAGTTCTCGATCAGCAAGCGCCATCCTCCAGCTCAGCAGCCGAACTCCGCTCCGGAGAAGGTTTTGAGCCGAAGTCTGATTCAGCACACCCGGCCAACTATCCGGAACTAGAGCTCGTCGCGTCAGATTCCATGCCAACCCCGGACGCGGCCGACAAAACCTCGGATTCACACCCTGCTGGGACCAAATTTTTTATCCCACCCACCCCCCACACCGAGTACTGTCCAAATAATTTAGGACGACCTGACATATGGGACCTAATGTACGTAAAGCAACAACCCGGAGAGGCAGTTTGGCACTTCTGGGCCCGATTTCTTATCGTCAAAAACAAGATGACGGACGGTTGTAGCAAGGAAATTCTGGAGGTTTTCCGACAAAATTGCCGAGATGAAGGCGTCTTAAATGCCCTCACCCGTCGCCACATCCAATACTTCTCTGATTTATCGGACCTGGTGTCCAAATATTGCGCCATGGAGTATGCTTGGCAGGCTTAGCTCGAACAAACGGAGTCAATCCATAAAGATGAGTTAAACCGAGCTCGGGCAAAGCGCGCACACCCCCGCCGGACACCTCCATACAAGCCACCTGTGAAAAGGATGAAACACCTAATAAGATCCAGAACGGTCCTTGATGAATTACTGGACAAACCATGCACCATACACTCTATTCTCCTCAACACAAATCCAACCCACAGCCTTCGAGCTTGTTGGGTGGTCAGGCAAGTCGCCAAAAGCGGCGAAGCCATCCTCGGAGGCTCGCACTCAAACAGCTATCCAGTAATGCCCCTTGATGATGACTCCGAGATCCTAACGATCTACGAGACGTATTCCTCGAAGAACCAGAGGAAAAGAGCCCTTCGAGAGCTCGCTCATATTCACCATGTGGCAGCGACAGACTCATGGACAGACACACCCATCACTTTCAGTGAACAAGACCAGCCAAGGTCCCGTCCTACTCGAGCTACTGCCGCCCTTGTCCTTAATCCCATAGTGGATGGATTTCGGCTCCAAATGGTGCTAATGGATGGCGGCAGCGGGCTCAACCTCATTTACGAGGACACCTTGGACAAAATGCAGTTCGACAGATCTCGCATCGAGCAAAGTCACACCACCTTTCGAGGAATCATCCCCGGAAAGGAGGCACGTTGTAGTGGCTGGGTTGCTCTTGATGTGGTCTTCGGAACCCCCGAGAACTACCGATCCGAAGAACTACTTTTCCACATTGTGCCCTTTCGCAACGGCTATCACGCCTTACTAGGGAGCGACGCTTTCGCACGATTCCATGCCATCCCACATTATGGATACATGAAACTTAAGATGCTAGGGCCAAACGGTGTGATCACAGTAATAAGTGATCCGGACAGAGCTCTTCGGGCCGAAAATAAAATAGCATCGCTCGCCCTCGAAGCGTTGTCCGAAGCCCTGGCAGCCGAAGAATTGACCGCGCTCCGCTCAACGGTGGACAAGGACGACGTAATCCTCGACAAAAGGCCCAAGTCTACGTCCTTCAAACCAGCGGATGAAATCATCAAATTCCAAGTACACCCAACGGATCCCAACAAGACGACATCCATTGGAGCCCAGTTGGACCCCGCGGTCGACGAAGAATTGTGCAACTTTTTGCGCGCGAACTTGGATATCTTTGCCTGGCACCCGTCAAACATGCCAGGGATCCCCCGTAGATTAGCCGAACACAGCCTGAACATAATTAAGGGATTCAAGCCAGTTAAACAGACTCTATGTCGGTTTTCCGAACCCAAGCGTCAAGCTATGGGCGAGGAGCTGGTCAAGTTGCTCGAAGCCTGATTCATCCGAGACATCAAACATCCGGAGTGGTTGGCCAATCTGGTCATGGTACCTAAGAAGGACAAATCCTGGTGGCTATGCATCGATTTCAAGGATTTAAACAAAGCCTGCCCCAAGGATCCTTTCCCCTTACCCCGCATAGACCACATCATAGACGCCACTGCCGGGCATGATTCACTATGTTTCCTCGACGCTTACTCTGGATACCATCAAATTAAAATGAAGGAATCCGACCAGGCAGCCACAACATTCATCACTCCTTATGGACCATTCTATTTCAACACAATGCCCTTCGGATTAAAGAATGCAGGGGCCATGTACCAGCGCATGATTCAAACATGTTTGGAAAAACAAATCGGCAAAACGGTCGAGGCGTATGTGGACGACGTGGTTGTCAAAACCAAACGCGTCAGCCAGCTGGTGGACGACCTCCGGCAAACCTTCGATAGTCTTCGGGCTTTCGATATACGGCTCAATCCGGAAAAGTGCATCTTCGGAGTGCCGGCCGGAAAGCTGCTCGGATTCATTGTTTCTCATAGGGGAATAGAGGCCAACCCAGTGAAAATACGGGCACTGTCCGAGCTGGCGATTCCCACCGAGCTAAAACACGTCCAAAAACTGGCCGGCTGCATTTCAGCCTTAAGCCGCTTCATCTCCTGCCTTGGAGAAAAGGCCTTACCGCTCTATAGATTGCTCAAACGGACGAAGAACTTCGAGTGGACAAGCGAGGAGGCGGCCGCACTGGAAGAAATAAAAACTCTACTGGCCAGCAACCCGATCTTGACAGCACCTAGTCCAGGCAAGCCAATGTTGTTATACATCTCGGCCACGAATCAGGTGGTCAGTGCGGTTCTCGTCGTCGAACGAGAGACAGAGGGTCACAAGCTCTAGGTGCAGAAACCTGTGTATTACGTCTCCGAAGTGCTCACCCCATGTAAAATGAGGTACCCGCACTATCAGAAGATCGCCTATGCAGTTTTATGGCGTCCCGAAAACTCCGCCACTATTTTCAAGAGTGCTCGGTTACGGTGGCATTCGAAGTACCACTGAATGACATAATCAACAATTGAGACGCCACCGGCCGTATAGCCAAATGGGCTATAGAACTCCTTCCCTTCGAGATCATATATCGACTGCGCCGAGCTATTAAATGTCAGGTGTTCGCAGATTTCGTAGCGGAATGGACGGAAGCCGAACTCCCTAGGGAATACAGTACATATTCGCATTGGACGATGTACTTTGACGGCTCCAAAATGCTCGCCGGGCTGGGGGCTGGAGTGGTCCTCACATCCCCCACTGGCGATAATATTCAGTACATACTCCAGATCAAGTACACCGACTCCAACAACGCTGCCGAATACGATGCTTTGTTGCATGGACGTCGGATTGCGGTGTCGATGGGCATACAATGGCTTGAGGTACGGGGAGATTCTAATCTCGCCATCTCTCAAGTCAACGGCGAATTTGACGCAAAAGGACCCAAAAATGACAGCATACCACAATGCCGTCCTAAAAATCTCCGCCCGCTTTGAAGGACTAGAGTTTCACCATATACCCAGAGACAGCAATCAAGCTGCCGATATCCTTGCTCGAATGGGCGCCAAGCACGACCGTGTCCCCAAAAACACCTTTTTGGAACGACTCTTCAAGCCGTCCATGGTGTGGTAGGAGGATGCCAAGGGTTCGGAGACCAATACCTCAGGAGAGCTCGTCCCACCACCTATTGAACCAGACGAAGGAATTATCGGGGGATCGACCATCGAAATGACGTCTTTCGCTCATGAAGTCATGGCGATAATCGCACCATGGACCGAGCCCTTCCTCGCATATCTCCTCCGTAAAGAGCTACCGGATGACCAGACTGAGGCAAGGCGCATCATTCGGTGATCCAAAGCCTATAAAGTCCACGAAGGAGAACTGTATAAGAAAAGCACTACTGGCGTCCTCCAAAGATGTATATCCGAAGAGGAGGGAAGGCAACTTTTGGCCGAGATTCATGCTGGCATGGGTGGTCATCACGCAGCAGCTCGGGCCTTGGTCAGCAAGGCTTTCCGAGCAGGGTTCTTTTGGCCCACTGCCCGGACAGACGCCCAAACATTGGTCCAACATTGCATTGGATGCCAACTCTTTGCAAATCAGAGCCATATGCCCCCCACAGCTCTTCGAATGATACCGATCACCTGGCCTTTTGCGGTCTGGGGACTGGACATGGTCGGACCGCTCAAAGGGGGGACCAAGAAAAAGAAATATCTACTCGTCATGGTAGACAAATTCACTAAATGGATTGAAGCAAAGCCGGTAACTTCAGCCAAGTCTAAGCCGGTCATCGATTTTATATCCGGCGTCATACACCGTTATGGTGTCCCCCATAGCATAATAACGGACAATGGATCCAACTTTACCGCCCAGGAAGTTAAAGACTGGTGTGCTCATTTAGGCATTAAGCTCGACTATGCCTCGGTATATCACCCACAGTCTAATGGACAGGTCGAGAGAGCTAATGGACTGATCTTGAGTGGCATCTAGCCCCGTCTGGTCCGATCTTTAAAAGAATCTGACTGCCATTGGGTCGAGGAGCTTGACTCCGTATTATGGGGTCTGCGCACCACTCCTAATCGCTCCACGGGCTACACACCATTCTTCATGGTGTATGGGGCAGAAGCCGTCGTCCCCAGCGATCTCATTCATGACGCACCTCGGGTGCGTATGTATGAAGAAAAAGAGGCCGAGCTGAATCGGCAAGATGACCTGGACGCCCTGGAGGGCGAGCGCGACTTAGCTCGGGCTCGTTCTGCCTTTTATCAGCAGTAGGCCAGAGGTTATCAAAGCAGGGAAGTACGGGCACAGGCCTACAATGTCAGCGATCTAGTCCTGCGCCTCCTGGAGAAGCAGAAGCACAAGCTGTCGCCCAAATGGGAGGGGCCCTTCATAATCGATCAAGTACTTACGGGCGGAGCATATTGTCTCCGCGACCCAAAGGATGACCGCCTCAAGCCAAACCCTTGGAACGCAGCTCGACTACAATGTTTCTACGGCTGAGTCCGTGACCTCACCTTGTTCGGTTTATCCCTTTCGGATTTATGTTCTTCTACTAAATAGTCTTTCCCGGGTTGTGTTCGGATATGCCAAACTACGTTAAGTTTGTCTTCGGCAAACATCTTTGAATGTACCAAACGCTGTTACCTGGGGGCTTCTTTTATGGACCCAGTCATATTTTATTTTTGCAACCATCCGTCTTTACGTGTTTGCATCCTTCCTGCATCATTCTAAAGCCACTATATGCACCAATTTGACTTAAGATTTGGCCAAGCTGGGTTGCCTCGCTCCAGTGTTTACCCCCTACATTCCCGATTGTTCGGCTAGGGAGTAAAGGGAGCACCTCTGCGATTGTTACGTCCGGATTACCCGGGTGCATACCTCAGACGGGTGAAGCCAAAAGCTAGCATTCTTAAGAATACAATTGGTCGGCCGCGGGGGAAGTGAAAATAACTGGTACTTATTACCAAGTTTCCGGGCTATTTTCCCGAAGTAACCATCCCCGTCTCTTTCGGATACTTGGTTATACGCCCATGGTCAACATGGTAACCCAAAGAAAGGAACCCATAGAGGAACTATTTTTGTCGGAAGATGTTTCTTACGTTAAACAGTAATATAACATAACTCCCCACACGCGTTTTTTGCTTGCACCAAATGGCCGGATTGCCTGGTTCTCCGAAGTGTTTTCTGACGTTTTCGGATAGCATAGTAGGAAACACTCCTCGGCCCCTGGTCGAGGAGGCGAAAGCCGATGGCCGGTTAAAACAACGCTTTAAGCATGGTTTGGAGATTATCTGATGTAAAGTACATAGATACATAGAATCAAAATGTTAATCTTGGTCAAGACCATCTATTATGGTCTCCAGAGCACAATCGGCTTGGGACAGACGAGCCGCGGGCATAACTTGGTCGTACACCAGATGTACGGGCACTTCCTGCCCATCTGGCCCTACCGGCCCAACCCTAGCTAAACGCTCCGGCTCCAGCTTGGTGAAGCGGGTCTTGATCATTGCCCAAGCCTCCCATGCTCCCTCTCGACAAGATGGCATCTTCCACAACTCAAGGCGGTGCCAAGCTCCTTTGAATCAATTTGCAAGTTCGGCCATGCTTTCCGGGACCACCTCGCCAGGCCATAATGCCCTGAACATGCTCTTCATGGCTTTTCGGGCCCGCTCGTGCACAGTGGAGAGCTCCTTTAATAGGAACTGGCCTCCACTTCGGGGCGTCTGGTCAGCAGAGCTGCAACAGGACATGGAGTTGTTCATATTACTGCTTAAAACATGCAGTCTATGTACTACTAGATCGCACTTACCAAACATGCCAGTTTTGAGTTTCTGGTTCTCTTCCTGGGATAGAGCCAGCTGAGCTTTCAAGCTCTGGATGTCTTCGGCCTGTTGTTGATTTTCCGCTTTTAGCTTATCCCTCTCCTCATGACTTTGGGAAAGCACTCGGTAGCCAGCCTCTTGCTGTGACTCCGCATACCTTTGAGCTTCCCTGGCAGTATCCAGATCCTTCTGTAGCTGATTTATTGACTCGGCTGCTACAAAATTCTCTTTCATTAGCCGAGGTGCTCCATCAAATTTTCCTCACACAAATTTAAGTTCAACACTTACCATGTGCCTCTCTGGTGAATTTCTTCACCCCCTCTAGCTCGGCTTTCACAGATTCTAACTCTGCTTGTGCCAGCTTGAGGTCCTCGGACAACTTTTTGTTTTGCTCCTGAACAGCCTGCACAATAGCATGGGATTATAAACATCAGACCCTTAACTCGGCTGTTCCACCGAAATTAAGGCTCGGGGGCTACTGGGTTAGATACTAGTTGTCAAAACTAATACTATACCTGCACATTAGTAGCCCTGAGCTTCACTGCCCCTTCAAGTCCTGTTCAGGCGGCGCCGAAGTACACGTCTACCGAACTAAGAGCATTAAACTCTTGGTCAGAAACACGAAGTGACGAAGCGATGCCTTACGCTGCCGATGACTCAGCACACTTTCAACCTCGGAATTAGTGACCGAGACACCTCCTGAGTCCTCGGGATGTTGGTCCTCATTAGGGACCCCCGGAGTGACTCCGGTTACAGCTGGCGACCTCGGGTTTGAGTCACCTCTCAGCACCTCTTCAACATCTCTAGCCGAGGGTGGTTCTACATGTCGTCTATAGAACACCGCAGAGAAAATTATTGGCATACTTGGTGGATGTCGAAGATAGAGGCCAGGACGGTACGGCGAAGGTGTTACCTCTTCAGATGGGGCGCGGATGATGTAGCTCCCGTTGGGGCCGCACGTCTGGTCACCCCACGACCACTTGTCGCTAGGGCCGCCGGTGCCGCTCTTGCGGCTGTCCGGCACGTCGTACAGCGGCCGTTGGAAGTAGGTGTCAGTGTGTTCGGAGCAGCAGCGGCTGAGTGTTTCTGTCGAGAAGAAGCCCGTTGGCCACTTACAGCGGAGGAGGGAAGGGCCCCGGGGTGATCGGCCAAAAGGGCCACTTTGGAACCGTCGAGGCTCTCCTGGTAGAAGACCACCTCCTCGAAATCAATTGATGTTTCAGGGTCCTCATGGAACCCAGGATCATCGTCAGGCGAGTGATCCTCCGGTTGAGGAGCAAGGCGGCTCACTGTCTCGATCCAGCGCCTCCAGTTCTGTTCGGGCAGGATAGAAATCTGGCTAAGAAAAATTTGGGTACCTTCCGAGCTATGAAACAGGGTTGGACTCACCATTTCAATGGGTTTATAGCTCGAGAAGCCTTCCTTGGGCTTTAACCGAGCAAATTCTTGCTCTTCTCCCTTGTAAAGATCGGCCAGTAATGCTGCCATCGCCGCCTGATCGGCAGGTCCCATCCGTGTGTACCGGGTTGCATCATCTTCCCCGTTGTAGCACCAAAGCGGGTGTATTCTCTGTTGGAGAGGTTGGACGCATCGAGCAATGGCTACAGCCATCACATCGATAACGATTAGCCCGTTGTGGGCTAGCCACCTCACTTGAACGACCAGCGGAGTTACCTCGGCGCTTTCCTCTTGGGAAGAGCTCTTCGGGCGCCAGTTGAACCGCTTCTTCGGAGATACCAATGAGAATTCGGGCAGCCCCCTCCGAACTGGATCAAATAGGGGGACGTCTTCGATATAAAACCACTCCGAAGTCCACTCTTCGGCGTCTTTCTTCGGAGTCCCTACGGGATATCCAGTTCCAGCGATGCGCCACACTTCAGCCCCACCGACCTCGTAAAGTGTCCCTCCTCGGGTGTGGGGGACAAGACAGAAGAATTTCCTCCACAATTCAAAATGAGCCTCGCAGCCCAGGAACATCTCGCATAGGGCGACAAAGCCTGAGATATGAAGAACCGATCCTGGGGTAAGGTGGTGGAGTTGGATCCCGTAAAACTCTAGTAAACCCCTCAGGAAAGGATGAATGGGGAAACCTAGGCCTAGCAGGAGGAAAGGCACGAAGCTCACCCTTTCCTCCCCATGAGGGGAAGAAAAGTTCTCTGCGAGGGCCTCCCCATCTGCGGAAGTTAATCCAGGGCGGGTGGATGCGAGATTTGAAGCGGGGAGATATCCCTACGTCTCAAGCCTGCGTAATCGCATACGGGATACGGAGCAGCTTGCCCAATCACCCTGACGGGGGCCGTGAGGGCGTGAGGAAGAACATGGGACGCTCGCCATTGTTTGTTAGCCGCGACTTCGCAGGGATGTGAGGAAGAATGGCTGGGGGTGGGGTGCGTTCGCCTCCACGCCCTTAGCCTATTAAAAGGGCGTTGTCCCCCCCCCCCAAAGAGGGGCAT
This sequence comes from Elymus sibiricus, assembly GCA_039707655.1. Lineage (NCBI taxonomy): Eukaryota > Viridiplantae > Streptophyta > Magnoliopsida > Poales > Poaceae > Elymus > Elymus sibiricus. The sequence continues at coordinate 125,309,408 of CM077666.1, read as the reverse complement.
TTTTGTAAAAACTTGTCGGGCCATTCGCATTCCCTAGATGCACAGGAATCGAGGGTCGTCATTTAACTCCAGGCAAGGTAAAGCGGTGCGGCGGGCCCTATGATGCCTCGCCAATCAGAGGATTCTTCGGCAACCGAGTTATTGGTGGCCGAACTATTGTCAAATCAAACACAGGTATTGGAAGGAACTCGCCACCCAAGCCGAAGACCCTTGGCGCATGAAGCTGCCAAAGACTGCCGACCTCGGCATTGGAGGCTAGTTCGAGGGCTACTGAGGGTGTCCTGGACTAGGGGGTACTCGGGCTGCCAGACTATCTCTCGTGGGCCGGACTGGTGGGCCGCTCCTTACTCGACGATGGAAGGCCGGGTTGTGGGCGACCCCGTGCATCAGAAGGAAACCTTCGAAGACTTGGCATCTCCTCCAAGGAATAATCGGCGTGACCGGCATGTTTACCCCTTGATGGTAACCGACCATATGTAACCCTAGGACCTTCTGGTGTCTATATAAACCAGAAGGTTTAGTCTGTAGAGATCATCATATCAACTGCCTAGGGTTTAGCCCATCCAATCTCGTGGTAGACCAACTCTGTAACCTTCATACAATCATCAATACAATCTAGCAGGACGTAGGGTTTTACCTCTTCGAGAGGGCCCGAACCTGGGTAAATCACTGTCTCCACGTTCCCTGTTAACCATTGATTCCTAGATCCACAGTTCAGACCCCCTACCCGAGATCTGCCGGTTTCAGTACCGACACCCTTGCCTTTTATTGATCAAATGTTAGAAAGATTATCTAAGCACACACACTTTTGCTTCCTAGATGGTTATTCTGGTTTCTGTCAAATACCTGTTTCACTTGAAGATCAAGAGAAAACCACCTTTACTTGTCCTTTTGGAACTTATGCTTATCATCGTATGCCTTTTGGTTTATGTAATGCACCTGCTACCTTTCAAAGATGTATGACTGCTATATTCTCTAACTTTTGTGAAAAGATTGTTGAGGTTTTCATGGATGATTTCTCCGTTTATGGAACTTCTTTTGATGATTGCTTGAGCAACCTTGATCGAGTTTTGCATAGATGTGAAGAAACTAATCTTGTCTTGAATTGGGAGAAGTGCCACTTTATGGTGAATGAAGGTATAGTCCTTAGGCAGAAATTTTTTGAAAGAGGTATTGAAGTTGATAAAACTAAAGTTGATGCTATTGAGAAAATGCCATGTCCTAAAGATATCAAAGGTATAAGAAGTTTCCTCGGTCATGCTGGTTTCTATAGAAGGTTTATAAAAGACTTCTCTAAAATTTCTAGGCCTCTTACTAATCTCTTGCAAAAAGATGTTCCATTTGTTTTTGATGATGATTGCGTAGAAGCCTTTGAAATACTTAAGAAAACCTTAATTTCTGCACCTATTGTTCAACCACCTGATTGGAACCTACCCTTTGAAATTATGTGTGATGCTAGTGATTATGCTGTAGGTGCTATTCTAGGACAAAGAGTTGATAAGAAATTAAATGCTATTCATTATGCTAGTAAAACTCTAGACAGTGCTCAAACAAATTATGCTACTACTGAGAAAGAATTTTTAGCAGTTGTATTTGCGTGTGATAAATTCAGATCTTACATAGTTGATTCTAAAGTTACTATTCATACTGATCATGCTGCTATTAAATATCTTATGGAAAAGAAAGATGCTAAACCTAGACTTATTAGGTGGGTTCTTTTGCTACAAGAATTTGATTTGCATATTGTTGATAGAAAGGGAGCTGAGAATCCCGTAGCTGATAATTTGTCTAGAATGGAAAATGTTCTTGATGGCCCACTTCCTATTAATGATGATTTCCCTGATGAACAATTAGCTATGATAAATGCTTCTCGTAATACTCCTTGGTATGCAGACTATGCTAATTACATTGTTGCTAAATATATACCACCTAGTTTCACATACCAACAAAAGAAAAAGTTTTTCTTTGATTTAAGACATTACTTTTGGGATGACCCACACTTATATAAAGAAGGAGTAGATGGTGTTATTAGACGTTGTGTACCTGAGCATGAATAGGAACAAATCCTACGTAAGTGTCACTCCGAGGCATATGGAGGACACCATGCGGGAGACCGAATTGCACACAAGGTATTACATTCTGGTTTTTATTGGCCTACTCTTTTCAAAGATGCACGTAAGTTTGTCCTTTCTTGTGATGAATGTCAAAGAACTGGTAATGTTGGTAGACGTCAGGAAATGCCTATGAATTATTCACTTGTTATTGAACCATTTGATGTTTGGGGTTTTGATTATATGGGACCTTTCCCTAAATCCAATGGGTATACTCATATTTTAGTTGTTGTTGATTACGTTACTAAGTGGGTAGAAGCTATTCCAACTAGTAGTGCTGATCATAACACTTCTATTAAAATGCTTAAAGAAGTTATATTCCCGAGGTTTGGAGTCCCTAGATATTTAATGACTGATGGTGGTTCACATTTTATTCATGGCCCTTTCCGTAAATTGCTTGCTAAATATGATGTTAATCATAGAATTGCATTTTCCTATCATCCTCAGTCTAGTGGTTAAATTGAATTAACTAACAGAGAAATAAAATTAATTTTGCAAAAGACTGTTAATAGATCCAGAAAGAATTGGTCTAAGAAACTTGATGATGCACTTTGGGCTTACAGAACTGCTTATAAAAATCCTATGGGTATGTCTCCATATAAAATGGTTTATGGAAAAGCATGTCATTTACCTCTTGAGTTAGAACATAAAGCATATTGGGCAATTAAAGAACTTAACTATGATTTTAAACTTGCCGGTGAAAAGAGGTTATTTGATATTAGTTCTTTAGATGAATGGAGAACCCAAGCTTATGAAAATGCCAAGTTGTTTAAAGAAAAAGTTAAAAGATGACATGATAAGAGAATTCAAAAATGGGAATTCAAAGTAGGTGATCATGTTCTATTATACAATTCTCGTTTAAGATTTTTTGCAGGAAAACTTCTCTCTAAATGGGAAGGGCCGTATATCATCGAAGAAGTTTATCGCTCCGGAGCCATCAAAATAAACAACTCTGAAGGCAATAATCCGAGAGTGGTTAATGGGCAAAGGATTAAACATTATATCTCAGGCACACCCATTAATGTTGAAACTAATATTATTCAAACAATGACACCGAAAGAGCACATAGAGGAAACTTTCCGGAACGCTCCAGAAGCCTGAAAAGGAGTAGGTATGTGGTACGATAAGTAAACCGACTCCAAAACTTCCATAAAAGTACTTTCTGTCCATTTTGGAATATATAAAACATTAGGAAAATAATAAACAGTCCGATAAGTGCACGAGGAGGCGACAAGCCTGGGGGGCGCGCCTACCAGGCTTGTGGCTCCCTCGTGGACTTTCCCGACTTCGTTTTCTTCCATATCACTTGTTCTGCACGGGAAAAATTCATTATATATACTCACGGGTGTTTTGACCACCGTATCGCATGTTTCTCCTCTATTCTTGTTTCGTGCAGTTTTCTGTCAGACTCTCGAGGTCAAGCGCCATGTCATCTCAGGATTCAGACGGGGAAAGCTATGTTTCTCATCTTGTTGCAAACCCTAGAGTCTATGGGGACGCTGATCCCTATGGTTGGACAACTGATGAAGAGAAAGATGCTGATTTGAGGGAAAAGCAAGGTCATTCCAACGAGGAGGACGAGGATCCCCCATTGCCTCAACCAGGAGATATGCACATTGAATTCCAGAGGTCCAGCTTACCTAACACGGTGAAGGTTCCTAAAGTTCAATTCACTCCTTTCCGTCATGTGCAGGAAGATTCGGATAAGCTACATCGCAAAATTTGGGATCTCAAAAGAGAGAATGACAAATTAAAAGAAGAAATTCGTGTCCTCAAATGGAAGGACAAGCCCATCACTTCATCACCACCATCATCCAAGAAGAAGATTTGAGTACATGGGTATGGGCACCACCCATGGCTTGTGCCAAGCTTGGGGAAGGTGCCCCGGTATCATATCATCATCACCTTTTATCATCATTATCTATCTTAGTTCGATCCTTAGTTATTTCATGATTTAGAAGAATAAATTTTTAGTATGATTTAGCTTTAAGTGCTTGCTTTGTGATCTATCTATCTATGTAATCGTGTGTGAGAGTTATATAATAAAGAGTAGTTTGAGTTGAGTGTTTTGCTTTTGATGATCCAATTTTAGAAATAAATAAAGAATAAAAAGTAAGATCATATGCTAATCCCATGGGGAGTGATGACTTCACATAAAAGAAGTATAATTGATAAAACTTGTTGGAAGTTGACAAACATAGCATTGGTCATTGTTGCAATTCATGAAAAAGTAATAAAGGCAGAGAGGTCTCACATATAAATACACTATCTTGGACATCTTTTATGATTGTGATCCCCCATTAAATATTCTATGTCAATTAGTCGACGTTGGACAAGGAAGACAACGTAATGAGTTATGTTTGCTTATATTCACATAGAAGTTATATTGTTTTGGATCCTCTAACATGTGGTGCTTGCCCCCTATCTTTTGCTAGCCAAAATTCTGTACTAAGTAGAGATACTACTTGTGCATCCAAAAATCCTTAAACCCAGTTTCATGCCATGAGAGTCCACTATATCTACCTATGGATTGACTAAGATCCTTCAAGTAAGTTCTCATCGGTGCAAAGCAATACAAATTGCTCCTAAACATGTATGAACTTTTATTGTAAGGGAAATAAGCTTTGTACGATCTTGTGATGGTGGAGTAATAAAAGCGACAGACTGCATAATAAAGGTCGGTATCACAAGGGGCAATATAAAGTGACGTTCCTTTACATTAAGAGCTTGCACATCCAAAAATAAAAAGCGCATGACAACCTCTGCTTCCCTCTGCGAAGGGCCTATCTTTTACTTTATGTATTTACTTTCATGCAAGAGTCAATAGTATTCTCCTCTATTCTGTTTTTATTTTCTCTCTTGGCAAGCATCATGTTGTGGGGATTGATCCAGGCATATATATTCAATTGGATGTAGGTGATCATGAGTTATTATTGATGACATTACCTTTGAGGTAAATACATTGGGAGGCGAATCATAAGCTCCTATCTTTCTATGTGTCCGACTAAAACTTTTGCTCCATAAGTATGTCGTGAGTGTCAGCAATCACAGAAGACTAAATGATAGTTGAGTATGTGAACTTGCTAAACAAAGCTCTTACATAGACTCTTTCTGATAATATGATGAATTGTAATTGCTTCAGTAACTGAGATCATAGTTTGTTAGTTTTCAATTTGGCTTATGGTTCATACTTTAACTTGTGGATGAATTGTCACTTTTTCATGAGAAGTTTTGTGATGATATATTGCTGTTATAATAAAGATTATGATCCTCCACGTCCGTATTTTATTTTTATCGACGCCTCTCTCTCTAAACATGTGGTCATGATTATCGATTTCGGCTTTCGCTTGAGGACAAGCGAGGTCTAAGCTTGGGGGAGTTGATACTTCCAATTTGCATCATGATTTCCTACTAATAATTATTATGTTTTTGATCATTATTTCACTTCATGGTACAATTCTTATGCTTTTTCTCTCTTATTTTGCAAGATTCACATGAAGAGGGAGATTGCCGGCTGCTGGAATTCTGGACCTGAAAGGGGTGAAACAGAGATAGCTATTCTGCATAACTCCAAATGACCTAAAAATTTACGGAGCATTATTTCGGAATATATAAAAAATATTGGAGAAAGAATCAACAGGAGGGGACCCACCAGGCAGCCACAAGCCTGCGGGGCGCGCCCTACCCCCCTGGGCGTGCCCCCAAGTTTGTGGGGCCCCTTGCAGGCCTCCGGCCCCCTCCTTCTGCTATATGAAGCCATTTGCCCTAAAAAAATCAGAAGAAGACTTTCGGGAAGAAGCGCCGCCGTCTCGAGGCGGAACCTGGGCAGGAGCTATTTTGCTCTCCGGCGGAGTGATTCCGTCGGGGATACTTCCCTCCGGGAGGGGGGAATCAAAGCCATCAACATCACCAACGATCCTCTCATCGTGGGAGGACCAATCTTCATCAACATCTTCACCAGCACCATCTCATCTCAAACCCTAGTTCATCTCTTGTATTCAATCTTTGTCTCAAAACCTCAGATTGGTACCTGTGGGTTGCTAGTAGTGTTGATTACATCTTGTAGTTGATGCTAGTTGGTTTATTTGGTGGAAGATTATATGTTCAGATCCTTAATGCTATTCAATACCCCTCTGATCTTAAACATGAATATGATTTGTGAGTAGTTACTTTTGTTCTTGAGGACATGGGAGAAGCCTTGTCATAAGTAATCATGTGAATTTGGTATTCGTTCGATATTTTGATGACATGTATGTTGTGCTTCCTTTAGTGGTGTCATGTGAACGTCGACTACATGACACTTCACCATCTTTGGGCCTAAGGGAAGGCATTGTGGAGTAGTAATTAGATGATGGGTTGCTAGAGTGACAGAAGCTTAAACCCTAGTTTATGCACTATTCCGTAAGGGGCTGATTTGGATCCATATGTTTCATGCTATGGTTAGAGTTATCTTAATTCTTCTTTCATAGTTGCGGATTCTTGTGAGAGGGGGTAATCATAAGTGGGAGGCTTGTTCAAGTAAGAATAGCACCCAAGCACCGGTCCACCCACATATCAAATTATCAAAGTAGCGAACGCGAATCAAACAAACATGATGAAAGTGACTAGATGAAATTCCCATGTGTCCTCGAGAATGCTTTGCTTATTATACGAGTTCGTTCTGGCTTGTCCTTTGATATAAAAAGGATTGGGCCACCTTGCTGCACTACTTGTTACGAATTATCTTGCTATCAAAACTATCCATTACCGCTACTTTCAGTACTTGCAGAGAATACCTTGCTGAAAACCGCTTGTCATTTCCTTCTGCTCCTCGTTGGGTTTGACACTCTTACTTATCGAAAGGACTACGATTGATCCCCTATACTTGTGGGTCATCACTGAGTACTAGCATCATCACAAGTATCATTTATAACGGAAGTAGTATCATCAATTACTTGCGACATATCAGAATGAATAACAGGTGGTGGTGTCGCAAGCCTACTTAAAACAGATGGTGAATCAAGTGCGGAGCTAGATGGCAATTCCTTACCTCCCCTCATCTTAGAGGGTACGATCTTAGTCTTAGCGTCTTTCAGATTCTTCATAGTGAAAAACCAGATATCCAACTCCCAACTGAACTTAATAAATAGACCTATGCTCCCCGGCAACGACGCCAGAAAAAGGTCTCTTGTTGTAATTGACTACAGCCGAGTTAAGTCGAAGACGAAGTGAAGACGTAGAATTTATTTCGTTGTTCTTCTTTCTCTTTATTGAGTCATCGGACCACCATACTACTAAAAGGGGTATAGTGTTTGAAGCTTTGATTCTCTGATGCTAAACTCAATCCTTTGTAAGTTTAGAGGGAAATCTCTTTGGGTTCCAAGCAAATACAGCAAGCGACGTTGATCTTCTTCACTGCGAGAGATTTGGCTCCGACCTGTGGCGCCCCACCTGAATACCACTGTAGCCAGACGGTCGCCGCACACATCAGCCTAGGAAATCACTCTGGCATGCGCGTTTACAACAAGTATCATGAACACAGGCATTTCTATTATTGGATATATAAGTCTTACATGATATTTTACAAGGGTGATGGCAGCGGAAAAACTCTATCTAAGGCAGCATGGTCTTGGTACGGCTCCAATCCACAGGGATCTGACTGGGTTACTCTTCTAGCCCGCGACTGCTCCGGCTCCTCGCTAGAGGTCGTCGAATCCTTAGGTGAACCTAGCCACATTGAAGGCCGCTGAGTACTTTTGAATGTACTCGCAAGCAAACCAAACCAACATATACACCAAGCAATGCAATCCATGGCATTCAAGCATGCATTTGTTATCTTAACAATATTAGCTATCATGTCTTAGCAGGATTATCTAGCAATATCATATCATAACAAGATTATCTAGCATGTTAACTATCAAAGTAACTGTAGTATGACGAAGATACAGCATATCAAGTAATTAATCCATACTCCGAATAATCTTAGGATCCAATCCAAACCTGATCCAAATCAAATCCAAGTCATGCGGTCATCCAACCACTCATCTCATAGCCATCGCATGGCTAACATCCCATATACCTGACATCATCCGATGTCCCTGCATCTGCACTATAAATCTGACCAATCATACCTTTCTCTGGTTCATTATTAACATCATATGGTTTGTTCCTCCAGACTCGACACAGACCAAATAGTGTGACCTAGTACGAACGGTGTCCATGACCGAGGACGCGGCTATTCGAATAGATTTACACTTTGCAGAGGTTGCGCACTTTACCCACACTATGAAGCTCCTAGTCCCGTACCTCGGTACACTTCCCTTCCGGGTGGACCGGTGCTGCTCCAACAAAACTTGTCTATTGCCTGGCACTCTTATGGTCCCACCGACAATCATACCCTCCCAGGGTCATGTCCTGGGCGGCCCCTGTGTCACCCCGTGACACCTGCCACCATCGTGGCCAAACAAAACTGTCCCAAACAGGGACCTGTGCACATAACCATAAACTTGGCTCACAGGATTATCGCCGCCTACCGGGCCAGGGTAGCACGCACGCATAATCCCCCCTCTTTGGTGGTACCGACAAGAGGCATGACAATAGACCAAGTCAGGGCCTTCCCATAAAGACAAATGTGGCTGCACTGATGAGTTCGGTTCGGTGGCACTATGACTCGATCCAGCCGATGGAGGAGGTTGTCATAATTAAGTCATATTCTTAATCATTGCGATAACCACAATAAAGCACAATGAAAACATAACAACCTATCTCCATATTGTTACATACGAGTCACTAGTGCAATAACATGACGAGCATTAGCAGGTAATGTAAATAGCAAATTCAACCGAGCAGGAGTTTAATTATTCCTAACACAAACATATTCATTAATTAAACATGCAAGAATAACACAGAGTAATGCTTTAGAGCATATATCAGATGGTCGGCTTGCCTGGGGGTCATTGGATTCACCGGGGAGAAACGCGATCACCTCACGGAAGAATTTGCCGAAAAAAATTCTCTCTCGACAGAGCTGAATGTAAGGCAGGGGAAAAATGGTCATTTTTAGAAAGTGACAATACCGCGAGAAGGGAATCATCGGAACGGGCTTGACGAATAGAGAGTATGGGCTTTGGAATCGCCTGAATCGGAGTTACGAGTGAAAAGATAGAAGGGTTTAAAGACCAGGGACTTATCTATAAATAAAGTATTTACCACTGGGTCCCTGACCGATTTTCTGCGGAAAAAGAAAAATGGCACTGTCGCCCTGGGCTGCACGGGCCGAAAGTGCTGCGGCTGCTGCTGCTGTTCCACTGGGCCAGCCCAACCGCGCTGTCGCCACTTAAAAAATGGAGGGAGGGCGCTGAGCCGCTGCCAGGCCGGGCCCACCCGCAGGGTCTTCTTCATCCTCCCGCACCCGATGGCAGAGACGACGCCGGTGCTGATTCCCATCGATGGAGGCCACGGCTGCTCCGGGCGTCGACAGGGATGGATTCCCCACTTCACTCCACGCCCGGGGAAGGTCCTCTTGTCGCCGGGGACGGCCGGAGTGGGGCGCAGCAGCGGCGGCAGAGCCATGGCGGCTCGGCTAAATTGGGGCGAAGGGAGCAGCTTGAGCTCGACCGTGAGGGTTGGGGTGGCTCTAGAGGGAACATGGAGGAGTGGTGGATGGTGGAGAGGGCCAGGGGTGGCCCTGCGTCTCAGTTCGAGCCGGAGCAGAGGCGGAGGTCGATGGCGGCCATGGTGGCTAGAGAGGAAGATAGAGGCTTGGGCGCGCACTCCTTCGGGCAGGGGAAGGACTCGGAGGGAGAGGGAGGTGGTTGTGGTGCTGGGAGGGGCTCGGGCCACGGCTATTTATAGTCGGCCGAGACATGCGGATAGGCACGACCGCCGTGGCGGCCTTATCGGCGTGTTGTTGCTCGCGGGTGGCATGGCTGGCTGGTTGTGGCGTCGGGAAGGGTCTCGGGCGGACGGTGGAGGCTAGCTAGAGCTACGGGAAGGATCGAGGAGGAAGAAGACAGAGAGGAAGCGACGGTGGTCACGGTGCACAGTACAACGGAGCTCGCCGTGGCGCGAGGAGGAAGGGAGAGGAGGGGGAAGGTGCGGGAGAGGGGCTACGTGGACTCCCCAAGGCCGTTAGACAAGCTCGGACAAGCCGGAGCTGGCCGGAGTGAGCTGCCCGACGAGGTCCGTACCCAGAGCGCCGTTTCTGCACATCCGCTATGCGGTCACCACTTGCACGGCGTGTTCCAGTGCCAGACTGGCAGCCACACCTTGTCCAACAGGTGGTTCACTGGTTAGTTTGGCAGGATGTAACTCTGGAGGGACCTGGAAAAGCCTAGGTTGATCAAGATGATCCAGAACAGTTTCTGGATAGAAACTTAGACAGGAAGTTGTGGTCAGAGAAATGTGCCAAAGAGCTGGGCAAGTTGTCACAGAGAAATGTAGTAGGAAGGTGTGGGTGCTGGCAAAATTTGAGGCCATTTGGACCAAGTTTGCATATACTTCCTTTGTAATGCAATATGTGGTCCAGAAAATGGATTTTGATGTTATGCTCAACTGGCTTGGCGAAATGAGCTGAATTTTGGTGCAGGGGAGTTATTTGGATGCATGGAGGCACTAGCAAAATTTCAGCTCATTTGGATATACCAAAGTGGTACTTCCTTCACAAAGTTTCCTGCTGGACAGAAACTAGATGGAATTTTTGGGAGAAAATGGCTAGAGAAAATGATGTGAATTTTTGCATGCTCACATCATATAGGTAATGTGGGGTCCTGGATTAATTTCAAGATTTTTGAAGCAATATAAAATATAGTTGCTTCACAACCTCAAAATAAATCCAGAAACAAGAATTTGATGATGCTCTCAAACTTTGAACTATGGAACTTGGGTTCTTGATGGAAATGACGAAGATATGGATAGGAGAAGCTCCACAAATTATTTGGGATTTTTCTTGGCTACCAAAATGGTAGTTCCTTTGGAAAGTGCCCAAAATGCAATATTGGCTTTAAATAGGAAAATGCAATTTCCCTTATTTAATTATGGCCAATATTTTTATGGGAGCTCAATATGATCACAAATAATATCTTCACAAGTTTTCATGAACTTTGGAGATGGATAGATATTTTCCTGAATTTAATTCCTTTAACTGGCAGAAAAAGGAATTAATTTTAAATGAAAAATATTGCAAATGACTTGGCAATATTTTTGCATATCCAGGGTTTAAAAAGATAGGATGATCACTGGGAAAAGTTTGGGAGGCAACAGATCAAAGGAAATTGGGGTTCCTTTGTAACTGTGGGAATTTGGGTTTCCCTTCCGGTAACTCAGAAGCTAGGGTTTTGGCGGCAAAATCCTGAGAATAAATCTTGGGTGGCAAGGTTGGTCTGGAGAGAATCTTTGGTTGGATAGGAAAGGCAAGGCTAATGACCAACTTCATATACCCAAAGGCAAGAGAAAATCCCATAACATCGAAAAAAATACGGGAGCCCGCGAAGGAAAAAAAACAAGGAGCGAAAACCAGGGTGTTACACGACCGAAGAGTTAGCATTACTTATTCCTCAAGTAATGTTACCGTTGCTTTCAAATCCGACCGTTGAAAACATTTCGGTTGGCCATTGGCTGGACCACGTGTCCAAAATGGTCATTTCCCTTCAGGGAAGGCTGCGGCTATAAATAGCCACCCCGCACCGGCTTTGTCCGGTGGCTGCTCCGTTTGATTCCAAGAAGATTGTTGAGCAACGCTCTCTCTTGAGTGATTTGAGTTTAAAATCCATCAAGAGCCTAAAAAATAGATAGTGATTTAGCATCAGTCGAATCTAAGTCCAGTACGCTCTGCCTATTATTCTTGAGCGCTGCAAACTCTCTAGACGGTTAGGTGTCAATTTCTTCAGAAACCAAGAGTGATTGTGGTTCTTGAAGAAGAAGTCTGTAAACGTTCGGAGATCACCTCAAGTATCTACCATGAGTAATCGGCATTGGTTGACGAACCAATTGTAGAGGAGAATAGGGCAAAGAGAGTTTATCTTCTGTGTTAAATCACAACCCCTCCAACCAGACGTAGTCCTTGTGCAGAAGGACGAACTGGTCGAACAAATTCTCTGTCGCCATCGAGCATCACTGGTTATTCCTTCACTTGTTTTTATTCAATCTGTCTTGCATGACTTGATTCAACCATATGATTACCTTCGATGCATGTACTCAGTTTTTGTTCATTAGCTTACTTTCGCTCACTGAAATCTGTTATCTCTCGCTCCCCTAATGTTATCTCTCGCCATCGAGCATCATTAGCTTGTTTTTATTCACCCTCCTATGGTAGACATACTTCGTTCCTACAATTGGTATCAGAGCAAGGTACTCCTTGTCTCTGCTCATTTTGGTCTAACAACCTTGGAGTTTAAGTATGTGTTAAGTGAGTAACAAGCCACTCATCAAGATCCACATCTTCGATGGGACGTACTATCCCTTCTAGAAGGAGAAGATGAAAATCCGTCTCCGAGCAATTGATGATGAGATGTGGAATGTGGTGCAAAATGGATTCACTGTGGAAATACCTGGATGCTTAGGCCAAAGATGAAATTGGTGGCCATCTCTCTCAGGCTCAGTTTCTTCGATATCGCCAGCGTGAAACTGCGAAGGATTTGTGGGATATCCTCGAGAAGATCAATGAAGGCGTTTCAACTCAGAAAGAAACCCGCATTGATAGCCTACGTGCAAAGTTCAACAGGTTCAAGCGAATTGGCAATGAAAGCTGTCAGCAAACATTCGATCGTCTGAGTGACATCACAAATGAATTGCAAGGTCTTGGCGCCAAAGAAATCACTGATCATGAAGTTGTGAAGAAATTGCTCCGTTCACTTGACAGTTCATTTGATACTCTTGTTTTGATGATTCGTGAAAGAAGTGACTTCAGGACACTTGTCTCTTCTGATATCATGGAAAGGCTGAACACCCATGAGGAACAGGAAGAAGAGAAGAGAGATCTATATGGCTCTAGTCACCGAAAGAATCACGCTCTCAAGGATGTGGAAAATTCCTCTTCTGAAGATAATGCCGAAGAAGATTCTGATGACCCTGAAAGGATCAGCAGAGCTCTCGCATTGATCACCAAAAGATTCCAGTGCTTCCAAAATAAAGATCAGTTTCAGAGAAAAGGATCTAGCAACTCTGGAAGTTCAAAGTATTCGTCAAAACCCTTGAGAGAATACACCTATTTTAAGTGCAAGAAACCAGGACATTTCATCTCTGACTGTCCTCTCTAGGAAGCTGAAATACGAGCCAGTGGAAGATTTGATTCGGGAAACAGCAACCATGGAAAAGGGAAGAGCAAGAACTACGACTCAGATGATGAGAAGAAATCCAAGAAGTTCTTCAAGAAGTAGGACATCTCCTCCTCCAAGTATTCGTCAAGATCTTGTTCACAAAATCCCTCCAAGTCCTCATCCAACCGCAAGAACACATCTCGCAAGTCCAAGGCATACATCGGCAAGGAAATGGACTCTGATGAAGAGGAGTCCTTAGACTCCGAAGAAGCTGCTGAATCCGACGATGATTCAGACTCGGGCATGGCTGGTATAGCCTGTGCTTCTGCTCCAGCATCGAACATCATCAAGAGCCATTCAAGTGACGACAAGTCCCCTTCCTTCTGCTTCATGGCTAAAGCGTCGAAGGAAAAGGTATCCTCAAAAAACCATAAGGTCTACACCAGTGATCAATTTTCTTCTGATAAGGATGACCATGCAAAGCTGATCAAAATTGCTAAGAAGCAAAAAAACTCTCGAAAAAATTGAGAAAACTCTCAGGAAATCCGAAGGGTTATTGGTTGAGGAGATGGAGAAAAACCAGTCGCTGACTGAAGAGTATTCTGCTCTGAAGTCTCGAATGGAAGAACTGACAAATCGTCATGATTTTCTCTCTGCTGATCACGAAAGACTGACCTATGACTACCTGAAAAGGATACATGATGTCGAATCGCTGAGAGAGGCTCATGATGATTTGATAAGAGAAAATTCTCTTCTCACCCAACAACTCAAGGAGAAGACTGAAGTGTTCATACCACCTTGCTTAAAATGCCTTGAACGCAGTAATCCTGAATCAAATGCTGAATCTTTTGAGAATGCTAACCCCTTGGTCGAGGAAAATGGTTATGTATCTGATGAAAATGCTAGGTTGAAGGATCTTCTTTAGACAGGAATGTTCAAAAGTCTCAAAGGGCATCAAACCCTCTGTGATGTCCTGAAGAAGTCCATTCTTCACAAAAATCCCCAAAAAAGAAGGTGTTGGTTTCAAAAGGAAACTAAATGAAAATGGTTCATACTAGGAACCTGATCAATACCCTCACACTATGTGGGTACCTGCCAAGAGCAAAACACTCGACCCTACTTTACTCTCAAGATAAGATTGTCCCATTCCTGAATACTCATATGATGATTCTCTGGATAACTATAAGTTGTTCAAGAACCATTGTGGTGAGGCTATTGCTTGCTACTTGTAGTCTGCGTTGGTATTTCTCTGAAGAGGAGAGGATGATGTAGTACAGTAGAGATAAGTATTTCCCTCAATTAAGAGCCAAGGTTATCAATCTAGTAGGAGAACCAAGCAAAATTCCGTTAAGCGCACCTGCACACACAAGAGCAAACACTTGCACCCAATGCAAATAAGAGGGTTGTCAATCCTCTTAGCGGTTACTTGCAAGGATTAAATCTTATCGAGGTAAATAGATAAACTAAACTACAAACTAAAATAAAAGTAAATAAATTGCAGCAAGGCATTTTTAGGTTTTTAATATGATAAAGATAGACCCGGGGGCCATAGTTTTCACTAGAGGCTTCTCTCTCGAGCACAGAAACATACGGTGGGTAAACAAATTACTGTTGGGCAATTGAAAGAATAGCAAATAATTATGATGGATTCATGGCAATGATCATGTATATAGGCATCATGTCCGAGACAAGTAGACCGACTCCTGCCTGCATCTACTACTATTACTCCACTCATCGACAGCTATCCAGCATGCATCTAGAGTATTAAGTTAAAAACAGAGTAACGCCTTAAGCAAGATGACATGATGTAGAGAAGCAAATTCAAGCAATATGAATAAACCCCATCTTTTTATCCTTAATGGCAACAATACAAATACGTGTCATGTCCCCTTCTATCAGTGGGATTGAGAACCGCAAGATTGAACCCATCACAAAGCACCTCTCCCATTGCAAGATAAATCAATCTAGTAGGCAAAACTAAACCGATAGATCAGAGAGAAATACAAAGCTATGACAATCATGCATAAAAGAGTTCAGAGAAGACTCAAATATTTCTCATGAATAATCTGATCATAAACTCACAATTCATCGGATCCCAACAAACACATCACAAAAGAAGATTACATCAGATAGAACTCCAAGAACATCAAGGAGAACATTGTATTGAAGATCAAATAGAGAGAAGAAGCCATCTAGCTACTAGCTACGGACCCATAGGTCTGTGGTAAACTACTCACACATCATCGGAAGGGCAGCAGGGTTGATGTAGAAGCCCTCCGTGATTGATTCCCCCTTCGGCAGAGTACCGGAAAAGGCCTCCAGATGGGATCACGGAAGAACAGAGGCTTGCGGCGATGGAAAGGTTATTTCTTCTGGCTCTCTGTTGGTTTCCCAATATTTGTGAATTTATAGAAGTGGAATTAGGTCAAACGGAGTCACGTGGGCCCCACAAGGCAACACGGGGGAGGGTTGTTGCCTTGTGAAGCTCTCAAGGGTTCTTTTTGTTGGAAATATGCCCTAGAGGCAATAATAAATTGGTTATTATTATATTTCCTTGTTCATGATAATCGTTTATTATCCATGCTATAATTGTATTGATTGGAAACTCAAATACATGTGTGGGTACATAGACAACACTGTGTCCCTAGTAAGCCTCTAGTTGACTAGCTCGTTGATCAAAGATGGTTAAGGTTTCCTAGCCATTGACATGAGATGTCATTTGATAACGGGATCACATCATTAGGAGAATGATGTGATGGACAAGACCCAAACTACGAATGTAGCATATGATCGTGTCAGTTTATTGCTATTGTTTTTCTACATGTCATGTATCTGTTCCTATGACCATGAGATCATGCAACTCTCTGACATCGGAGGAGTACCTTGTGTGTATCAAACGTCGCAACGTAACTGGGTGACTATAAAGGTGCTCTACAGGTATCTCCGAGGGTGTTTGTTGGGTTGGCATGGATCAAGACTGGGATTTGTTACTCCGTGTGACGGAGAGGTATCTCAGGGCCCACTCGGTAATACAACATCACAATGAGCCTTGCAAGCAATGTGACTAAAGTGTTAGCCACGAGATCTTGTATTACGGAACGAGTAAAGAGACTTGCCGGTAACGAGATTGAACTAGGTATAGAGATACCGACGATCGAATCTCGGGCAAGTAACATACCGAAGAACAAAGGGAACAGTATACGGGATTAACTGAATCCTTGACATAGAGGTTCTACAGATAAAGATCTTCGTAGAATATGTAGGAGCCAATATGGGCATCCAGGTCCCGCTATTGGTTATTGATCGTAGAGGTGTCTCGGTCATGTCTACATAGTTCTCGAACCCGCAGGGTCTACACACTTAACGTTTGGTGACGATTAGTATAGTTGAGTTATTTTGTTGGTGACCGAAGGTTGTTCGGAGTCCCGGATAAGATCCCGGACATGACGAGGATCTTCGGAAGAGTCCGGAGGTAAAGATTGATATATGTGTGATAATAGTGTTTTGATCTCCGGAAGAGTTCCGGAATTCACCGGAAGGGGTTCCGGATGTTTACCGAAGTGTTCGGGTGCAGCAACACTTTATATGAGCCAAAGGGGTAAAGCCCACGAGGTATTGGAAAGTGCAAAAGTAAGTTTTATTACTGCCTTAATCGGTACTACCGCTGGTAAAGGCAGTACTACCGCGTAAGCGGTACTACCGCTTGTTGGAAGCGGTACTACCGCTTGTGTGAAGCGGTACTACCGCTCAAGCGGTACTACCGCTTGTGCGCGGTACTGCAGGGATCCGAGTTGGACTCTTTCCCTGCGGGCCAAACCGACCTTGTGCGGGCAAAACCGACCTGGAGGAGGCTTTTACTCCATGTTTAGACCCCGAGGCTCAACATATAAATAGAGGGGCAGGGCTAGCACACATGATGAGATATATGTGATGTATGAGATGATCATGTGTTGTATAGAATATCACGACTTGCATGTCGATGAGTACGGCAACTGGCAGGAGCCATAGAGTTGTCTTTAATTATTGTATGACCTGCGTGTCAATCATTAAGCGCTATGTAATGCTTTACTTTATCGCTAAACGTTAGCAATAGTCGTGGAAGAAACAGTCGGCGCGACAACCTCATGGCGACACGTTGATGGAGATCAAGATGATGGAGATCATGGTGTCATGCCGGTGACGATGGAGATCATGCCGGTGCTTTGGAGATGGAGATCAAAAGCACGAGTTCATGGCCATATCATGTCACTTATGATTTGCATGTGATGTTAATCCTTTTATGCATCTTATTTTGCTTAGGACGACGGTAGCATTATAAGGTGATCCCTCACTTAAATTTCAAGATAAATTGTGTTCTCCCCGAGTGTGCACCGTTGCGAAAGTTCGTCGTTTCGAGACACGCCGTGATGATCGGGTGTGATAGACTCTACGTTCACATACAATGGGTGTAAGCCATGTTGCACGTGCGGAACACTCGGGTTAAACTTGACGAGCCTAGCATGTACAGACATGGCCTCGGAACACAAGAGACCGAATGGTCGAACATGAGTCATATAGTAGATATGATCAACATGAAGATGTTCACCATTGAAACCACCTCAACTCACGTGATGATCGGACTTGAGTTGGTGGATTTGGATCATGTTACACTCGAATGACCGGAGGGATGTCAATTTGAGTGGGAGTTTTTAAGTAATATGATTAACTAAACTCATTATCTTGAACAATAGTCTAAGTTGTCTTTGCTATATTTATGTTGTAGATCATGGCTCGCGCAGTAGCACCCCTGAATTTTAATGCGTTCCTAGAGAAAGCTAAATTGAAAGATGATGGAAGTAACTTTGTGGATTGGGCCCGTAATCTAAGGATTATCCTTATGGCTTCCCAGAAGGCTTATGTCCTTGATGCACCGCTTGGTGATCCACCGGCTCCAGTTGAGTCTCTAGACGTTGTGAACGCCTGGCAAGCTCGTTCTGAAGATTACTCGATAGTTCAATGTGCAATATTGTATGGCTTAGAACCGGGACTTCAAAGACGTTTTGAACGTCATGGAGCATATGAGATGTTCCAGGAGTTGAAGTTTATCTTTCAGAAGAATGCCCGGATCGAGAGGTATGAGATCTCCGATAAGTTCTATGCTTGCAAGATGGAGGAGAACGGGTCTATCAGTGATCACATACTCAGAATGTCTGGGTACTCCACCCGTCTGGCTGAATTGGGGATGCCCCTTCTGCCAGAGGCTATCACTGACAGAGTTCTTCAATCATTGCCACCTAGCTACAAGAGCTTCGTGTTGAACTATAACATGCACGGGATGAACAAGTCAGTCGCCGAGCTGTTTGCGATGCTGAAAGCCGTTAAGTCTGAAATTTAGAAGAAGCATCAAGTGTTGATGGTCAATAAAACCACTAGTTTCAAGAAAAATGGCAAGGGTAAGAAGGGTAACTCCAAAAGGAGTGGCAAAGCAGTTGCTCCTCCCATGAAGAAACCCAAGACTGGACCCAAACCAGAAACTGTGTGCTTTCATTGCAAGGGAACTGGACACTGGAAGCGGAACTGCCCCAAGTATTTGGCTGACAAGAAGGCGGCCAACAACAAACAAGGTATATATGATATACATGTTATTGATGTGTACCTTACCAACTCTCGTTGTAGAGCCTGGGTATTTGATACCGGTGCGGTTGCTCATATTTGCAACTCTAAACAGGAACTACGGAATAGACGGAGGCTGGCAAAGGATGAAGTGACGATGCGCGTGGGAAATGGTTCCAAGGTTGATGTGATCGCCGTCGGCACGCTCGCTCTTCGATTACCATCGGGATTAGTGATTAACCTGAATAAATGTTATTTGGTGCCTGCGTTAAGCATGAACATTATGTCTGGATCTTGTTTATTGCGAGACGGTTACTCATTTAAATCAGAGAATAATGGTTGTTCTATTTATATGAGTAATATCTTTTATGGTCATGCACCCGATGTGAGGGGTTTATTCTTATTGAATCTCGATAGTAATGATACACATGTTCATAACATTGATGCCAAAAGATGTAGAATTGATAATGATAATACCACTTTCTTGTGGCACTACCGTTTAGGTCATATTGGCGTAAAACGCATGAGGAAGCTCCATGCTGATGGACTTTTGGAGTCACTTGATTTTGAATCACTTGACACATGCGAGCCATGCCTCATGGGCAAGATGACTAAAACGCCGTTCTCTGGAACAATGGAACGGGCAAGTGACTTATTGGAAATCATACATACTGATGTGTGCGGTCCGATGAGCATTGAGGCGCGCGGTGGTTATCGTTACTTTCTCACCTTCACTGATGACTTAAGTAGATATGGGTATATTTACTTAATGAAACACAAGTCTGAAACATTTGAAAAGTTCAAACAATTTCAGAGTGAAGTTGAGAATCATCGTAACAAGAAGATTAAATTCCTACGATCTGATCGAGGAGGAGAATATCTGAGTTATGAGTTTGGCAGTCACTTGAGACAGTGTGGAATTGTTTCACAATTGACACCGCCTGGAACACCACAGCGTAATGGTGTGTCCGAACGTCGTAATCGAACCTTATTGGATATGGTGCGATCTATGATGTCTCTTGCCGATTTGCCACTATCGTTTTGGGGTTATGCATTAGAGACAGCTGCATTCACTTTAAATAGGGCACCATCGAAATCTGTTGAGACGACGCCATATGAACTTTGGTTTGGCAAGAAGCCAAAGCTGTCGTTTCTTAAAGTTTGGGGATGTGATGCTTATGTCAAAAAGCTTCAGCCTGAAAAGCTGGAACCCTAAGCAGAAAAATGCATCTTCATAGGATACCCAAAAGAGACAGTTGGGTATACCTTCTACCTCAGATCCAAAGGCAAAGTGTTTGTCGCTAAAAACGGAACATTTCTTGAGAAAGAGTTTCTCTCGAAAGAATTGAGTGGGAGGAAGATAGAACTTGATGAGGTTGTTGAACCTTTACTTCAACCTGAAAGTAGCGCAGCGCAGAAAGATGTTTCTGTAGAGCCTACATCAGCTGAAGAGGAAGTTAATGATGATGATCATGAAGCTTTGGACCAAGTTGCTATCGAACCTCGTAGGTCGACAAGGACGCGTACTGCTCCTGAGTGGTACGGCAACCCTGTCTTAGAGGTCATGTTGTTAGACAACGATGAACCTACGAGCTATGGAGAAGCGATGATGGGCCCGGATTCCGAGAAGTGGTTAGAGGCCATGAAATCCGAGATGGGATCCATGTATGAAAACAAAGTGTGGACTTTGGAAGTATTACCTGAAGGGCGTAAGGCCATTCAGAACAAATGGATCTTTAAGAGGAAGACGGACGCGGACGGTAATGTCACCGTCTATAAAGCTCGACTTGTGGCAAAGGGTTTTTCACAAGTTCAAGGAGTTGACTACGATGAGACCTTCTCACCCGTAGCGATGCTTAAGTCCGTCAGAATCATGTTAGCAATAGCTGCCTTTTTCGATTATGAAATTTGGCAGATGGATGTCAAAACAGCGTTCCTTAACGGTTTCCTTAAGGAAGAGTTGTATATGATGCAACCAGAAGGTTTTGTCGATCCAGAGAATGCTGACAAAGTTTGCAAACTCCAGCGATCCATTTATGGTCTGGTGCAAGCATCTCGGAGTTGGAATCTTCGCTTTGATGAAGTGATCAAAGCGTTCGAGTTTATACAAGTTTACGGAGAAGCTTGTATTTACAAGAAAGTGAGTGGGAGCTCTATAGCGTTTCTAATATTATATGTGGATGACATATTACTGATTGGAAACAATATAGAAATGTTGGAAAGCGTGAAGGAATATTTGAACAAGAGTTTTTCAATGAAGGACCTAGGGGAAGCTGCTTTCATATTAGGCATCAAGATCTATAGAGATAGATCGAGACGCTTAATAGGACTTTGACAAAGCACATACCTTGACAAAGTTTTGAAGAAGTTCAAAATGGATCAGTCCAAGAAGGAGTTCTTGCCTGTATTGCAAGGTGTGAAGTTGAGTAAGACTCAATGCCCAGTGACTGCAGAAGATAGAGAAAAGATGAGTGTCATCCCCTATGCTTCAGCCATAGGCTCTATCATGTATGCAATGCTGTGCACAAGACCCGATGTCAGCCTTGCCATAAGTATGGACGGATGGTTTCAAAGTGATCCAGGAGTGGAACACTGGACAGCGGTCAAGAATATCCTGAAGTACCTGAAAAGGACTAAGGACATGTTTCTCGTTTATGGAGGTGATCAAAAGCTCGTCGTAAAGGGTTACGTCGATGCAAGCTTTGACACTGATCCGGATGACTCTAAGTCACAAACCGGATACGTATTTATTCTTAATGGGGGTGCGGTTAGCTGGTGCAGTTCCAAGCAAAGCGTGGTAGCTGATTCTACATGCGAAGCGGAGTACATCGCTGCCTCGGAGGCGGCGAAGGAAGGTGTCTGGATGAAGGAGTTCATGACAGATCTTGGAGTAGTGCCTAGTGCGCTTAACCCAATGACTCTGTTTTGTGATAATACTGGTGCCATTGCTCTAGCCAAGGAACCAAGATTTCACAAGAGGACCAGACAAAGCGACGTTTCAATTCCATCCGCGATTACATCAAGGAGGACGACATAAATATTTGCAAAGTACACACGGATCTGAATGTTGCAGATCCGATGACTAAACCTCTTCCAAGGGCTAAACATGAACAACACCAGAACTGCATGGGTGTTCGATTCATTACAATGTAAATCACATAGTGACGTGAACTAGATTATTGACTCTAGTGCAAGTGGGAGACTGTTGGAAATATGCCCTAGAGGCAATAATAAATTGGTTATTATTATATTTCCTTGTTCATGATAATCGTTTATTATCCATGCTATAATTGTATTGATTGGAAACTCAAATACATGTGTGGGTACATAGACAACACTCTGTCCCTAGTAAGCCTCTAGTTGACTAGCTCGTTGATCAAAGATGGTTAAGGTTTCCTAGCCATTGACATGAGATGTCATTTGATAACGGGATCACATCATTAGGAGAATGATGTGATGGACAAGACCCAAACTACGAACGTAGCATATGATCGTGTCAGTTTATTGCTATTGTTTTTCTGCATGTCAAGTATCTGTTCCTATGACCATGAGATCATGCAACTCTCTGACATTGGAGGAGTACCTTGTGTGTATCAAACGTCGCAACGTAACTGGGTGACTATAAAGGTGCTCTACAGGTATCTCCGAGGGTGTCTGTTGGGTTGGCATGGATCAAGACTGGGATTTGTTACTCCGTGTGACGGAGAGGTATCTCAGGGCCCACTCGATAATACAACATCACAATGAGCCTTGCAAGCAATGTGACTAAAGTGTTAGCCACGAGATCTTGTATTACGGAACGAGTAAAGAGACTTGCCGGTAACGAGATTGAACTAGGTATAGAGATACCGACGATCGAATCTCGGGCAAGTAACATACCGAAGAACAAAGGGAACAGTATACGGGATTAACTGAATCCTTGACATAGAGGTTCGACAGATAAAGATCTTCGTAGAATATGTAGGAGCCAATATGGGCATCCAGGTCCCGCTATTGGTTATTGATCGTAGAGGTGTCTTGGTCATGTCTACATAGTTCTCGAACCCGTAGGGTCTACACACTTAACGTTTGGTGACGATTAGTATAGTTGAGTTATTTTGTTGGTGACCGAAGGTTGTTCGGAGTCCCGGATAAGATCCCGGACATGACGAGGATCTCCGGAAGAGTCCGGAGGTAAAGATTGATATATGTGTGATAATAGTGTTTTGATCTCCGGAAGAGTTCCGGAATTCACCGGAAGGGGTTCCGGATGTTTACCGAAGTGTTCGGGTGCAGCAACACTTTATATGAGCCAAAGGGGTAAAGCCCACGAGGTATTGGAAAGTGCAAAAGGAAGTTTTGCTACTGCCTTAAGCGGTACTACCGCTGGTAAAGGCAGTACTACCGCGTAAGCGGTACTACCGCTTGTTGGAAGCGGTACTACCGCCCAAGCGGTACTACCGCTTGTGTGAAGCGGTACTACCGCTCAAGCGGTACTACCGCTTGTGCGCAGTACTGCAGGGATCCGAGTTGGACTCTTTCCCTGCGGGCCAAACCGACCTTGTGCGGGCAAAACCGACCTGGAGGAGGCTTTTACTCCAAGTTTAGACCCCAAGGCTCAACATATAAATAGAGGGGCAGGGCTAGCACACGGGATTGATTAAGATTTTGCAAGCCGTGTGTCGGCAACCCTAACCCTCTAGTTCTCCCGTCATAATCTCCGTAGTGCTTGGCGAAGCCCTGCAGAGATTGTTCCTCACCACCATCACCACGCCGTCGTGCTGCCGGAACTCATCTACTACTTCATCATCGCTCGCTGGATCGAGGAGGTGAAGGCGTCATCAAGCCGTACGTGTGTTGAACGCGGAGGTGCCGTCCGTTCGGCACTAGTTCGTGATCGGATCGAGGGACGACTAGCGATTTGGATCGCGGAGACGTTCGACTACATCAACCGCGTTTCTTAACGCTTCCGCTTAGCGATCTACAAGGGTATGTAGATTCACTCTCCCTCTTGTAGATGCTCATCACCATGGATAGATCTTGTGTGTGCGTAGGAAATTTTTTGTTTCCCATGCAACGTTCCCCAACACTTTTGTCCAGAAAAAAATCTCCAAAAAGTTTCGTGGTATTTGGACTTCATTTGGTACTGTTTCTCTAAAAAGCCAAAAACAAGCAGAAAAACAGCACTGGCACTGGGCACTAGGTTAATAGGTTAGTCCCAAAAAATGATATATAATTGCATATAAAAACATCCAAGATTGATACTATAATAGCATGGAACAATCAAAAATTATAGATACGTTGGATATGTATCAAGCATCCCCAAGCTTAATTCCTGCTTGTCCTCGAGTAGGTAAATGATAAAAACAGAATTTTTGATGTGGAATGCTACCTATCATGTTTCATCATGTAATCTCTCTCTTATGTTATGAATAATAAGATCCAAATGATTCAAAGCAATGGTCTATAATTTGATATAAAGACATCAATACTCAGGCATACTAATAAACAATCATGTCTTTCAAAATAAAAATGCTAAAGAATGTTATCCCTACAAAATCATACAATCCTGTCATGCTCCATGTTCTTAACACAAAGTATTTATCATGCACAACCCCAGTTTTAGCCAAGCAATTGGTTCATACTTTTTAACGCGCTTCAGCTTTTTCAGCTCCCACGCAATACATGAGCGCAAGCCATGGATATAGCACTATGGGTGGAATAGAGTAATGGTGGTAGGGATAAATAAGAGAAGTCAAAAATGGAGAAAGTCTCACATCAACAAGGCTAATCAACGGGCTATGGAGATGCCCATCAATTGATGTCAATGCGAGGAGTAGGGATTGCCATGCAACGGATGCACTAAGAGCTATAAGTGTATGAAAGCTCAACATGAAAACTAAGTGGGTGTGCATCCAACTTGCTTGCTCATGAAGACCTCGGGCATTTGAGGAAGCCCGTCATTGGAATATACAAGCCAAGTTATATAATGAAAAATTCCCACTAGTATATGAAAGTGACAAAATAGGAGACTCTCTATATGAAAAACATGGTGCTAATCTGAAGCACAAGTGTGGAAAAGGATATTAACATTGCCCCTTCTATCTTTTTCTCTCATTTTTATTTTCTTTTTTTCCTCATTTTTTTCTTTTTTTATTTTCATGGCTCTTTTTTGCCTCTTTTTTTATCTCTTTTTTTTCTTTTTATTATTTTTTATTTTAGAACGATCTCATGGACCTCATCCCCACTTTTTCGAGGACTCATTAGTCTCCATCATTCTTACCTCAGTGGGACAATGCTCTAATAATGATGATCATCACACCTCTATTTACTTACAAATCAACATTACAACTCGATACTAGAACAAAAATATGACTCTATATGAATGCCTCTGGCAGTGTACCAGGATGTGCAATGATGCTAGCGTAACATGTATGACAATGATGAACGGTGGCTGAGCCACGAGTACTATGTCAGCTATATGATCATGCAAAGCAATATGACAATGATGATGTATCTCATAAAAACGGAACGGTGGAAGTTGCATGGCAATATATCTCGAAATGGCTATGGAAATGCCATGATAGGTAGGTATGGTGGCTATTTTGAGGAAGATATAAGGAGGCTTATGTGTGATAGAGCGTATCATATCACGGGGTTTGGATGCACCGGCTAAGTTTGCACCAACTCTCGATGTGAGAAAGGGCAATGCACGGTACCGAAGAGGCTAGCAAATTGCAGAAGGGTGAGAGTGCATATAATCCATGGACTCACATTAGTCATAAAGAACTCACATACTTATTGCGAAAGTTTATTAGCCCTCGAAGCAAAGTACTACTACGCATGCTCCTAGGAGGGAGCTTGGTAGGAGTTAACCATCGCGCGCCCCCGACCGCCACACAAAGGAAGACAATCAATAATAAATCATGCTCCAACTTCTTAGCATAACGACAGACCATACGTGCATGCTTCGGGAATCACAAACCATAACACAATTATTCTTACTAAACCACAATTATCTACTAATACCTCCCACATATTACCATCTTAATATCGTAAAACTATTGCAAGGAATCAAATTTATCATATTCAGTGATCTACATGAAAGTTTTTATTATATCCCTCTTGAATACCTATCATATTAGGACCAAATTCATAACCCGTGCATATTACCATTGCTATCATGAGACTCTCAAAAATATATAAGTGAAGCATGAGAGTGCAACTATTTCTTTAAAATATAACCACCGTCGTGCTCTAAAAGATATAAGTGAAGCACTAGAGCAACTGCCTAGCTCAAAAGATATAAGTGAAGCACATAGAGAATTCTAACAAATCACGAATAATGTGTGTCCCTCTCAAAAAGGTGTGTTCAGCAAAGATGATTGTGACAAACTAAAAAGCAAACAAACTATTTGACAAGACGCTCCAAGTAAAACACATATCATGTGATGAATAAAAATATAGCTCCAAGTGAGTTACCGATAGATTGTAGACGAAAGAGGGGATGCGTTCCGGGACATCCCCAAGCTTAGACGCTTGAGTCTTCCTTGAATATTACCTTGGGGTGCCTTGGGCATCCCCAAGCTTAGGTTCTTGCCGCTCCTTATGTGACGCCCCTGCTCGACCGTGCACTAATCATACACGCAAATGCACACGATCGAGATCAGAGACTCACGGGAAGATATCACAACACAACTCTAAACACAAATAAAAGGTCATACAAGCTTTATATTACAAGCTAGGGGCCTCGAGGGCTCGAATACATAAGCTCGAGTACAAGCGTTAGTGGAAGTAACAATAATATCTGAGTACAAACATAAATGAAACAAGTTTGCCTTAAGAAGGCTGAGCAAAACAACGACATCTGATCGAAAAGGCGCAGGCCTCCTGCCTGGGAGCCTCCCATCTACTCCTGGTCGTCGGTCTCCACATAGTAGTAGGCTCCACCGGTAGGGTAGTAGTAGTCGGCGGGATCAGCTGGCTCCGGGGCTCCGTCATCTGAACGCAGCAATCGGGTTTGGGGAAAAAGAAGTAGCAAAGGTACCGTGAGTACTCATCCAAAGTACTCACAAGACTTACATCAGAACTATTCTATGTATGCATCGGTTATCAAAAGGAATGTGGCTATATCTTTGGACTAAACTGCAGAAATGCCAGAATAGAGGGGAAGGCCTAGCCTATCGAAGACTAGCATCTTGCAGCGTCTTTCAGCATTAGAAGAGTGTAGATTAGTACATAATTAAAGTAGCAAGCATGTAGTGGCAAAGCCTAGAGATCCTTCCTTGACTCCCTGCGAGAAAGCGATCCCGGAGCTTACAGTTAAAGTAACATGTATTCATTTCAAGTTGTAGTAGATCGGGATACAACACTGAGCGTCCTGTTACCGTGGACACGGCTATTCGAATAGATAACTTCCCTACAGGGGTGCACTACTGTTACCCAGCACGTTCGATTACATCTGGCCGGACACACTTGCTGGGTAATACCCGGCCTCGGGTAATCGACATGCCGTAGCCCTACCTAGGCTCAGCAGAGAGGTCAGCACGCCGATCTAAATCCTAAGTGCGAAGGGGTCTTGGGCCATCACCCTTTGCACTCCTGCACGTTGCATGGGTGGTCGGGGCCCAGGCGCGACACTGTATACACAAGTGACGTAACCAACCCACCCCAACAATCAGCCCGCATCTCTGAACTGTGACATCTGAAGAGCTTTCGACTGATACATATGACGTAGAGGGTTCCATAACCATTATCCCACGTGGTGGTAGTGCGTATATGGCCAGCGGCCAACTCAGATCAAATACCCAAATCCGTTAGGCGTGTTTTAGTAACTCGTAGAAACGAACAGGGTTCCTGTCGCTCCGACTTGGTAACACGCGGTCCAACGACCAGGGACTAGGCCCACCTCTCTCCTAGGTGGTCTCCACCTGCCCTGTCATTCCGCCACAATAATCTCTCGCGGGAGCCCTCCTGGCAAACCCGACTTCCCAAAGTACTGAGGTAAAGGTCAAAGTAACCGTGTGTCATAACATCGTGGGGATCCGAGGAATCACCCTCGTTGGAATCCTACTCGATGTAATCCGTCAAGGAGAACCAGGAGGAATCACCCTCGATGGTTCACACTTGAGGGGTTGCACGACAGAGCCATCATCGGGAAGGGGAGAGCGAGGAATGACCCTCTGCAATCACCACCGATGTGCTATACCACAGAGATATCATCAGGAGTGCAGTACGAGGTATCACCCTCGGCACTCGATAGTAGTCCTGCAGCGTCGTACAACTAAGGGGGGGGGTGTGCGGTGATGTGACGGTCTCTGCACATTGATCCAAATGATCGTGGCACTGGTAACAAGTGGGGCAACAGGGACAAGGGTGAGGGGTCACTGATGGATCACTAACCAACCTATTCTAAGCAGTTTAGGATGACAGGTAAAGTAACAATAGCAGGT
Source organism: Elymus sibiricus (assembly GCA_039707655.1). Classification (NCBI taxonomy): domain Eukaryota; kingdom Viridiplantae; phylum Streptophyta; class Magnoliopsida; order Poales; family Poaceae; genus Elymus; species Elymus sibiricus. The sequence goes on along the minus strand of CM077666.1, from coordinate 125,281,040 downwards.
TACAAAAACAGGCTATGCATCAGAATAGGAGCAATCAATTACGGTAGCAAAATCTAATGCAAGCATCGGGGAGAAAGAATAGGCGATATTGGAATGATCAAGGGGGTTTTGCTTGCCTGGAAGCTCTGCTGAAAGGGGCTGGTCGTCGACGACGTAGTTGTACTCAGGAGGGTCGTCGGCAGTCTCGGGGTCTATCGGGAGAGAAGGAGGGGGAAGAAACAATAAATACACGGCAACAATGCAATCACAGATGCATGGCATGGCAGCACTTTACTCGAGGAGTGCCCTAATGCAGAACTACGCAAGTTAGTCGGAGCGGGAAGACATCTGGAGGTGTTTTACCAGCTCCAGGCAATTATCGGTCAGATGAACCGGAGGGGAAGGTTCCATGTTCATCATGTTAGAGAGGGCTAACGAGTATGTAGGTAGCGTATTCGTATTCGTCTCATTTTTCTGATCGTTTTTCATATATAAATTATTTTCACCCGAGTTACGGTTTATTTTATATGATTTTTCAAAGTTTTAATCATTTTCTGAATTTTCTGGATTTATTTAATTCGAATTATCCAAAACAGTAATAGGTGACGTCATCGATCAAACCCAGCTGGTCAGGGTCAAACCTGACCAGTGGGTCCCACATGTCATACTCAGTAAGTTAAACAGAGGCTTAATTAAACTAAACAGAGATTATCTACCAGTGGGCCCCAGCTGTCAGCGTGTGATTAATTAATCAAATTAAGTTTATTTAGAAAATGGTTTAATTAGTCTATTAATCAGAGGGGGCCCACATGTCAATGACAGTAGCTGCCCAGTCAGTGTGTTTGACCAGGTCAACGGGGTCAACGGACACACTGGGCCCACTGGTCAGTGGCCCAGACGATGCCACGTCGGCGCTAGGTCAGCGGACGGCGCCGGAGATGCACCGGCGAGGCAAAACACGGCGGCAACGGTCGGAACTTCGCCGGAGTTCACCGGAAAACGTCGACAGGGCACGGATCGGCGCGCGCTTGGGCTCTACGGGACGCTGGAATCGGGCCGCGTCCACTGGTGCCACCCACACTAGCCGGGGTGGTCGGAATCATGCGCCACAATGACGGCGGGCGGTGCCGGAGTTTGGGCATTCACGGGATCGGTGATACGCGGCGCAAAAGCTCAAGCTAGCTAGCTAGGCAGGCGCAGCAGCTCACCCGTAGCTCGTCAGAGCCACTGGTTCGAGCGGAGCGGCAAGGGGAGCACGGGGTGCACGGCAATGGCGGCGGCCGGAGTACGGCTACACGGGTGAGCTAGCTAGGGGTGCAAATGGTGACAAGAGAGGAGGGGAGGAAGCGGAGGCTCACAGCGGAGCCGTAGGGGGTGGCAGCGGGCTCGGGGAGCACTCGGAGGCGGCGTGTTCCGGCGATGGCGACGGCGATGCGGAGGAGGAAGACGGCTCGATCCCGACGCGGTGGTGGCTCCTGGGTCACGATCGTCGACGTCAAGGGCGTGGCCGAGCACTGCGGAGCGTCTGGACATGGCGGCTAGGCGAGTGGGGCTCGGGGGCCGCGCTACGTCGGCGGCACAGCCATGGATGCGCTTGGGCGCGTGTTTTCCAGAGGAGAGCGACGAGGTGGGGAGGAGTGGAAGGCCTAGGGCTTGCCAGGGGGGTCCGGGGTCTTGCAGGCATCACGGCGCATGCGCTGTCGAGTGTGCGGGAGGGGGGCCAGTGCGCACGCGCGCGGGCGCTGTGGAGTCGACAGCAGTGGAATTTGAAATGAGATATGAGATCAAAGGTGATCAAGCACTATTAAGCATGATGACTTGGCATTGATCATGGGGGATTACTGTAGCTAATACATGGGGGTGTTACACCTTATTCCTTTATCCATCGTAGTCTCACCCAAAACTTGAAAACTTCAGCACACAAAACTCAACAGAAACTTCTTGAGATCCGTTAGTATAACAAACAAATCTTAAACTTTAGGTACTGTTGTAAATTGATTCATATTTAATATTGGCATAATGCTACTATACTCCAACTTCTCCATGACTCATACCCCCCGATACGATCCATAGATTCATCAAAATAAGCAAACTATGCAACAAAAACAGAATCTGTCTAAACAGAACAGTCTGTAAAGATCTATTTAAAAGCCATACTTTTGTAACTCCAAAAATTCTAAAAAAATAGGAACACGTAAAAAATTCATATATAAATACTGTGTAAAAATTTCATATTTTTCTGACGCTCCAGTAGAGAACTAAAATTCCAGCACTGGACGCAAAACTTTCTGTTTTCCAAACAGCATCAATTATACTATCATCAACATCATCCCAAAGGCATTACTTAGCACAAACACTAATTAAAACATAAAAACACAATCATAACAGAAGCTATAATCATGTAAACACACAAAAACTTATTTTATTCATTGGGTTGTCTCCCAACAAGCTCTTTCTTTATAGCCATTATGATAGGCTTGAGATTTGAATGATGCTCTCATGAAAGATAATAATAGAAACACAAAGAGAGCATCATGAAGCATATGAAAAACACACTTAAATCTAACATACTTCCTATGCATAGGCATTTTATAGGAGAACAAATTATCAAGACAAGCAATCTCTAGCATATGCAAATAGGAAGAATGAAGCATGAATAATTTCAACATCACGAGAGGCAATTTAGTAACATGAAGATTTCTATAACCATATTTTCCTCTCTCATAATAATTACTTGTAGGATCATAATAAAACTCAACAATATAGCTATCATAAACAATATTCTCTCTATGATCCATATGCATAAAAGTTTTATAATCTTCCAAAATAGTGGGATTATCATCAACTAAAGTCATGACCTCTCCAAACCCACTTTTATCAAAAATTTCATAAGATTGAACACTCTCCAAAGTAGTGGGATCATTATTACCTAAAGTTTACGCTCTTTCAAACCCACTTTTAATAGTATTGCAAACATTATTATCAGTAACATATTCATCATGAGGCTTAAATAAATTTTCAAGATCATAAGAAGCATTATCACCCCAATCATGATCATTGCAATAAGTAGTGGACATAACAAAATTATCATTCCCAGGCTTGTAGTTTTGCATATTATTAGCACAATCCACATTAATAGAATTTACAGTAACATCATTGCAATCATGCTTTTCAATCAAGGAGCTATCATGAATCACTTTATAAATTTCTTCTTCTAACACTTCATCACAATTTTTAGATTCATGATTTTCAAGCAAAACTTCATAGAGATAATCAAGTGCACTCAATTCACTAGTAATTGGTTCATTATAATTGGATCTTTTGAAAAGATTAGCAAGTGGATGAGGATCCATAGTCATCTTAAATTTTTGCTTTTACTTCCTGTTTTTGCGTGTTGTCATGAAGGCAATAAAAGCAAGCAAGCAATTAAAAATATTTTTGTGTTTTTGTAAAAAAAATTAGAAGTGGGGGAGATGAAAATGAGAGGCAAAAGCAAATAAAAAGGTAAATAAAGTAAATGCAAGTGAATGATAATTTGTGTGAAGGTACTTGGTAATTTTGATGATGTCTCCTCGGCAACGGCGCCAGAAATTCTTCCTGCTATTTGTAGTCTGCGTTGGTATTTCCCCGAAGAGGAGAGGACGATGCAGTACAGTCGAGATAAGTATTTCCCTCAGTTAAGAACCAAGGTTATCAATCCAGTAGGAGAACCAAGCAAAATTCTGTTAAGTGCACCTGCACACACAAGAGCAAACACTTGCACCCAATGCAAATAAGAGCGTTGTCAATCCTCTTAGCGGTTACTTGCAAGGATTAAATCTTATCAAGGTAAATAGATAAACTAAACTACTAACTAAAATAAAAGTAAATAAATTGCAGCAAGGCATTTTTAGGTTTTTAATATGATAAAGATAGACCCGGGGGCCATAGTTTTCACTAGAGGCTTCTCTCTCATGCACGAAAACATATGGTGGGTAAACAAATTACTGCTGGGCAATTGACAGAATGGCAAATAATTATGACGGATTCATGGCAATGATCATGTATATAGGCATCACGTCCGAGACAAGTAGACCGACTCCTGCCTGCATCTACTACTATTACTCTACTCATCGATCGCTATCCAGCATGCATCTAGAGTATTAAATTAAAAACAGAGTAACGCCTTAAGCAAGATGACATGATGTAGAGAAGCAAATTCAAGCAATATGAATAAACCCCATCTTTTTATCCTTAATGGCAACAATACAAATACGTGTCATGTCCCCTTCTGTCACTGGGATTGAGCACCGCAAGATTGAACCCATCACAATGCACCTCTCCCATTGCAAGATAAATCAATCTAGTAGGCCAAACTAAACTGATAGATCGGAGAGAAATACAAAGCTATAACAATCATGCATAAAAGAGTTCAGAGAAGACTCAAATATTTCTCATGAATAATCTGATCATAAACTCACAATTCATCGGATCCCAACAAACACACCACAAAAGAAGATTACATCGGATAGAACTCCAAGAACATCAAGGAGAACATTGTATTGAAGATCAAAGAGAGAGAAGAAGTCATCTAGCTACTAGCTATGGACCCGTAGGTCTGTGGTAAACTACTCACACATCATTGGAAGGGTAGCAAGGTTGATGTGGAAGCCCTCCGTGATCGATTCCCCCTCCGGCAGAGTACCGGAAAAGGCCTCCAGATGGGATCACGGAAGAACAGAGGCTTGCAGCGGCAGAAAGATTATTTCTTCTGGCTCTCTGTTGGTTTCCCAATATTTGTGAATTTATAGAAGTGGAATTACGTCAAACGGAGTCATGTGGGCCCCACAAGGCAACACGGCGCGCCCCCCTAGGGCGCGCCCTGTTTCCTTGTGAAGCTCTCGTGAGGCTTCTGGCCTCCTCCTCAAGCTTCCAAGGGTTCTTTTATCGAGAAAAAAATCTCCAAAAAGTTTCATGGCATTTGTACTTCATTTGGTACTGTTTCTCTGAAAAGCCAAAAACAAGCAAAAAACAGCAACTAGCACTGAGCACTAGGTTAATAGGTTAGTCCCAAAAAATGATATATAATTGCATATAAAAACTTCCAAGATTGATACTATAATAGCATGGAACAATAAAAAATTATAGATACGTTGGAGACGTATCATTGCTCGCTATGTTGGACCAAATAGCGGGAATGAACCCCCGAAGAAAACCATCTGGGTGCCTAAGAAAACTATCGAGGCATTACGTGTTACTACTTTACTAACCATGCAGGCTAAAAATGCTTGATACATACTCGAGAAGGCTCTACAGAATGAATATATACATACCTCATCAAACCATCATGTTCATCTGTCTGGGAAAAACTTCAGTGCTTACTCGTTTGATTATGCTCAACCATCAAGGAACAATTCTTATGGCTGTCAAAAGAAACCATACCTTGCTCGCTCATATGTTTCGAAGCCACCTGCAAAAATGTGGGTGGTTAAGAAAGCCTAATTCTCCTCCAGGACTATGTCTCCGGGTGCACTGAATGGATTATGGATAGTGGATGCACTAGTCATATGTCCGAAGACAAATCATTGTTTGTCGACCCCAACCTAACTGCTTCATCTCAGAAGTATATCACTCTCGGCAACAACAACAAAGGAAAGGTAATTGGGCTAGGTAAAATTGCTATATCCAAGGACAAGAACATTGATGATGTTTTACTCGTTCAGTCTTTTGGATTCAATCTCATGCCAGTTGGCAAGCTAGTTCTATTTTCCATCACCAAATGCATTGTCTTTATGGCCACTGACAATTCCTTCGTCTTTGAGGGAAATAGAAAAGGTGATTTGTATATTGTAGATTTCTCTAAGGGTCCCTTAGTTCAAACTTGCTTCCTTGCAAAAGCAACCGAAGGTTGGCTGTGGCACCGAAGACTTGGTCATGCAGGTATGAGGAATTTGCAGACGCTTGTGAAGAAAAATCATCTCCGTGGCATTCCTAATGTAAAATTCAACAAGGATCGTCTCTGTGCTGCGTGTGAGGCCGAGAAATTGGCCAAGAAGCATCACTCGTCAAAAACCGTCATGACCACGACAAGACCTCTAGAAATTCTTCGTATGGACTTATTCGGGCCTCAAAATTATGCCAGCTTCGGTGGCAGTCTTTATGGTCTGGTTATTGTTGATGATTTCTCTCGTTATACTTGGGTATTCTTTCTCGAAGACAAGACTTGCACCCAAGATATCTTCAAAAGATTCACCAAGAAAGCTCAGAATGAATATGATGTGCGCATTAAGCATGTCAGAAGCGACAATGGCACTGAGTTCAAAAACACCAATATCGAGGACTTTCTTGATGAAAATGGTATCACTCATGAGTTCTCAGCTGAATACACTCCCATTCACCCCCTCTGGTGGACATACTTCGTTCCTACAGGCACGCCCTGTGAGCTCGTGGCTCTCTCGTAGGTCTTCTGGCCTCCTCCCGAACCTTCTAGGGTCCCTTCTGGTCCAGAAAAAATCATTTTAAAGTTTTTTTCTCGTTTGGACTTCGTTTGGTACTGATTTTCTGAAAAGCCAAAAACAAGCAAAAAACAGGAACTGGCACTGGGCACTGTGTTAATAGGTTAGTCCCAAAAAATGATATAAAATAGCATAAAAATGCATATAAAGCATCCAAGATTGATAATATAATAGCATGAAACAATAAAAAATTATACATACATTGGAGACGTATCAGACAGCAGGAAAACTCCCTCAAGTGGATGACCTAAGGTTTATCAGTCTGTGAGAGGTGTAGGATGAAGATGGTCTCTCTCAAACAACCCTGCAATCAAATACAAACAATCTCTTGTGTCCCCAACACACCCAATACAATGGTAAATTGTATATGTACACTAGTTCGATGAAGAGATAGTGATACAAGTGTAGTATGGATAGTAGATATAGGTTTTTGTAATCTGAACAAATAAAAACAGCAAGGTAGCAAGTAACAAAAGTGAGCACATACGGTATTTGTAGTGGTTTTGTCATGGCAAGATGTCGTCATTGGAGAACTTAGGTGTGAGGCCATCGCAACGAGATGGCGGCTTGAACGGGGTTGGTCGGAACCGAGAGACGCGAGTTTTACCCAGGTTCGGCCCCTCACGGTGGAGGTAAAAGCCTACATCCTGCTTGATTGACATTGATGATCATGATCTCGATTACAAGGGCGGTGTTTCGCTACCTAGCTCTTGAGGATTTCTAACTTGTATGTCCCCAAACTTGTCTAGAGTGGTGAACAGTAGTGCGGTGCTACAGTGCTCACCTACTCTGATGAGCTGCCTGATCAGGGGCAGCTCATCAGCCAACTCATGGTGTGGCCCCCCCTGGTGCACAACACAAATACATAAAGAAAAGAGAGAGGAGGAGAAGCAGCTACGACTGTTGTTTTTGCTACTACTGCAGCTCCAAGCAAACACACACACACACACACACACACACACACTCACTTTGCTCTCTCTCTCTCTCTCTCTCAAGAAACTGACGCTACTGATCAAGCCTGTGCTGGAGCACCGGGAAGGGTACTTCACAGCCACCAGATCAACCTCTTGGTGGTGTTGAGCTAAGAGAAAAGATGGGTTGATTGCCAGATCAAGGTAAAGTCCATCCCCTAATAAGTTTTGTGGCTCAAAACTTGTGCTAAATGATCTTGGAGATATAACATTGTGGGCACAGCTAGCCTTGTGCTCGCGTGCCCTTTGATGTCCACTACGCCGGGAGGTCGTCGAAGAGAAATGCTTCCTCACCGGATCTAATGAAGGCAGTCGTCATCGCCGCCGCGGGGATGCTCGCGCGTGTGCACACTCGCCCAGTAAAGGGCGCTGCCCGGAGCCACTCGACGGAGCTGCGCGCAAGCCAAAGCTGCACGCAAGTCCGGCGAGGGGGCCTGGACAACGCCGCCATCTTCGCCCTCCTCCATAGTTGCTGGCTTTGTTGCCGCACCTCACGTCTCGCTTGCTGGCATCGTCGCGTGGTGAGGCAGAGAGAAGGCGAGGGAGAGAAGTGAGGCTAGGGTTAGGGGGAGGCTGCGGGCTGCGGCGGATTTTGCCCGCAGCGACCGGCTGCTCTGGCAGGGCCGGCAGGCCATTGCGGCCCAGGCCAGGCTGGAGCCAGGGGAACAAGGGGAGGCTGGGCTGGCTTGGGTGCATTCCTGGTCCAGCTCAGCAGCAAATGATTTGCCCGAGAAAAAAAAACTCATGTTTTGGGCAAAATCTCTGTTATGGGCAGGAATAATTTAGGGGAAAAAACCAAATATGTTTCCTGCTAATGACTAAATTTTATGTGATAAAGGGAACATTTTTAAGGGCTAAATTTGATACAGGGATTATTATGTTATTTTGGTAATTTAATTCTTTAGGTATTTTAATTCCTGTTATATATATTTTTTCTTACACGTCATGTTATGCCATGTTAAAATCATTTATGTCATTATGTTTAGTTATTTTTCCTTTATGGCATTTTATGATCATAAAAATTATTATTACTATATCCTTATGCCATATTTAATGACTAGTATGGTATTATGTTATTTTAATGTCTTCTAAAGCAATTATATTATGATTAATTATTTCATGGCATTTTATCATTCTTGATTTCAGAGTAATGATATTCTATTTAAAGTTTAAAATGTGCTTCTCTAATTAATTCCATATTAGAGAGCTTTAAGGTTTTAAATTTTAATGTGGCCTAAATGAAATGATGTTTTGAGCGACTAAAATTAAGTTTTGAGGCTTTTATGCTCTTTATGAGCAATTATGTTAATTATGATTATAGCCCTAAAGTAACTAAAGATTGTTGCTCAAAATATAATGTGTCTTTTTGAATAAGACCTTTATGATAAGTGCTTCCCCAAAATTCAATTAATGGTTGATTTATCTGAAGAAATTAAGTGGCCTTTTGATCTGAGTTATGATTAAGTTATGGGCATAATGAATACCTAATGTTGACTTTTCATGGATATATTCAACCAAACCATGGATTCCCATAACTTATTGCCCATTAAAGAATTTTGTCCTTAAAGCCATGAATATTTAATGATGTTGTTAAATGTCTCTGATTAATTAAGGGTGGTCTGTATTTACCATTCTGGCCAAAGCTGATTGGTGGGTACATGACTACAAAATTTTTATTGTTCTTGTCCACTTCTGACCAAAGTTGATGTGGACTAGTTCAATAAAAGAAGAATAAAGAGACATGCTTTTAATTAAGTGTGGTTGATGTTTGTCATCCTGGCCAAAGCTGGTTGATGAATATCTGACTGCAAAACATTTTACTGCTCTTGCTCACTTCTGGCCAAAGCTGATGTGAGTTGGATCAGTAAAAGAAGTTTGAAGAGGCCATAAAGTGTGACTGGTATTTGTTATTCTGGCCAAAGCTGATTAATGAATACTTGATCACAAAATTTTGTTGTTATGAAACACTTCTGGCCAAAGCTGATGTGGATCATATCAACAAAAGAAGTTTATGATCTGGGAAAAGAATTCTCATGCATAAGGCTTTTGGACAAAATTTTGAAACAGGCCACAAATATTAAAGTACTTTGGGGAGTTAAACTAAAGACATAATCAATTAATTGATTATTAAGTTGTTGTAGGTTTTATACTTACAATTGACTTGTTTGCTTCCGCTATTAAGTGCCTCTGATTAATGTTGTGATTCATGGCTATATATGTATTTGAATCAATTAAGTCTTAATTATAGCCATGAGTCATTTAATTAATTCCCAGATCACTTAATTCTTGAAGCTATAAGCTTCTGTGATCATCATTATGATCACTAAGTTGTCTTTCGACTAAGTTGTCTCCAATTAAGGTGGAACCAAAGGGAAATTTTAGTTGGAGATTTAATGTTATTTTGGGATAAGTTGTGGCACATGAATTCATTCTGACCAAAGTTGATTGGATACATGTGCCATTCCCTGAGAATTAATGTTTACATGTGTAATTGTGTTTTGTATGATCACTATCAAAATTTGTGATCATGCATTTTATCCCTATTGCTAATGTTTTTCAATTCAACCATAATGTTTTCGGCTGATTTAATGTTTCTCATAAATAATGATTTAAGTTTATGAATATATCATGTTCCATGAGGTCATGCCTAATAAAATTTAATGAGCTCCCATTAAAGAAGCTTTAACTACTAAGGCATTGACAAGAATTTAATAAATCTCTTGTCTATTAATATCAGTTGGGAGCAAAACCCAGTAAAGGTCTGGGGGAGTATGCCAGTAAGGATCTGAGGGAGTAGTTCCCTAGTTCAGTCATCATGAAGTTATTTCTGGCATTAATGTAAGTAGCTTTAAAAGCTTCTTAAAATCATTACAGAGATCATATTGATCATAAGAAAACTTAAGATTTGAGTTTTGTGACATGATGAATTTTCGAAGCTTTTAAGTCCACTTTATTATGTTGTTTACAATAAAACCTATAAAGTGGACTGGAATTAAGCTCAAAGGAATTTATATCCATAAGAAATTGGATGTTACAAGTATGACCTCATAGACAAAGATTGCTTTGAGGAGAAATTTTAAAGTTGGACTGGAGGCTAATGCTAAGGCTAATGGAAGTTATCTATTAGCACACAATAAAGTTCTGTATCCTCCATTTCTATAATGTGACTTATGTTATTTCTATAAGACTTCTCCTCTTAAAAACGGAATATTTATTATGGAAGTTCGTTAAAATGTTGAGCAATAGCTCCGTCCACATTTCGAGGGGGAGCAATTGAACTTCCAGGTATTTTTTATCTTTTTTTAAGAAATTTTATGGTTATATTATGATTCTTATGTCTTGAAGAAATTCAAGTTGAATTTATAAATAAAAGTTGAGCATTTATTAAGTACCACTTCTAGTCAAACTTTCTTAAGTTTTCATTTTGAGTTTCCAACTCTTAATGGTATTATTATTATTATTACCTCAGTGCATGATGATTATGGTAATAAGGAACAATTAAATTGCTCTTTTAATGTTAATGCCATATGATTAGCCATTATGTTCCTTCTAAAGTTTATGTCATATTAAGTGATAAATCTTGCATAAGTTTTTCCCCTAAGCAAGATAAAATATTTAATTATGCTCTCCATAATGATTCTCCTCAAGCATCAAAGGAGGATAATAAATATTATGATACTCTGAAACAGAGTATGATGATGAAAACTAAAGGGAGAGCAGTTAAATTATAAGGGCTTTATGGCAATTATGAGCTCCATTGTTGACACCAAAAGAGGAGCTATTCCCTACTCCCAGATCGCCAAGAACTACCTTGGCAAAGTTCTTTTAAAAGTTTAAACAACACGTCTTGCTAAAAGACTTGTTGGAAAAGAATTAATGTGAATGGGAGTTTGAGGGAATAAATTATGAAAAGGTGACGTGTGATCACCATTTTAAAGATGGAAATTTCATAAAGTTTTTCCTTTTGCATAATAAAGGAATCAATTATGATGATTGATTAATTTTAAGACAATAAGTATCTAACAGTGGTACAAAGCTCAATAAGGAATAAGTTTGATAAGGAATTTATGTTTGGACAATATTATGTTGACAATAAGAAATAGGGATATTGCATAAGACCAGAGGGTTTTTCCTTGGGGTACTAAGTTAATCTTGGTGATGTTTCTTATGTCTTAAAGATTCACTGAGATTGGTCCATAAAGGGGAGTATTAAGTTTATTCTAAAGTTTTATGTCTACTCCCTCAAAGGTCAATAAGTTTTCCTTATGTTGTCACTAATGCTTAAGTTATTATGTGCCCTTTTAAGTATATAAGACCGGGATAACTGGCAGACATAAGTCTAGGACTGGACCCCTGGAAAACTATTAAGAAAAGCTTTGCCTCATTGGCTTAAGTACTAAAGTAATTATATGTGTGATAAATCACACTAAGGGATTGCATGCTCACATTTATATATAACGGTGGTCACCAAGTTGTGGACCGCTAAGATATTAGGCAAGGTGTGAATTTATGAAAGTTTTATCCACAAAAGTTTTACCCTTGTGGGGGAGCCATATTGTGGAATGGCTCTACCCAATTTTCTTAAGGCATCGTCAAGGATGCAAACTAAAGTTATGGCATGCGCTTAATTCCCTAAGCCTTTAAGATATGGATTCATGTCCCTTATCCATATAAAATTAAGAATAAGGAGTTACCCTAAAGAAATTTATCCCGGAATTCATTATGTAAGAGTGCAGATTATTCGAGTAACATGTCAAAAGGGTATCTGTCAGACCTATGACATTGTGAAAGATTAATTCTAGAATCAAACATGTTCAAGGCCTTGATGAATTAAGTTTTAGGGCTCAACAAATAAGTATTAAATCTAAGGCATAAGTGTTGAGAATTATATAAGATTAATGTCTTGATGCTTAAGTGTCATGCTAAAGATATTGAAGTTAAGTATCATACTTAATGAGGCTTGCCTTCTAATATTGCCGGCATAAAGACTAAATGGCAGCCTATTATTAAGGGACAAATGATGATTCTCGAAGCAAAACATATTTCTCTTCTTTTCAAAAGTGCGCACATAAGGATATGCACAAGAATATATGAAGAGAAACTGCACTCTTGGGACCATTGCCACACCATCTCCCCACAAACCTAAGGGGGTTTGTTTCTTCGATGGAATGATGTACTGTGGTCAATTAGATCAATGGTACTTAATTGACCATTGTATCTTATTGGCTCTGTATAAGTTCCAACAAAGGAATGAGCTCATAAATTTTCAAATGAGTATTAAGTTCATGGAGCTCCTAAGCTAAAGAAGTTCCATTTCGAGATGAGGTGGTATATTGTAGTAACTGGATTCTATGGTATTAACTGACCGTTGCAATCCTTTTATCTCGTATGCCATTTTATTAAGAAGTGGGCTTATGAGTTTAGCCTTATGATCAAGGGGGAGAATGTTGGATATTATGATCTTAAAGACTAAACTGTGGCCATTATGTCCTAGAGATTAAAGATTAAGCTTAAGTCAAAAATATCTGACATGCTACAGTGGTGAACAGTAGGGCGTTGCTACAGTGCTCACCTACTCTTATGAGCTGCCCTGATCAGGGGCAGCACATCAGCCAACTCATGGTGTGCCCCCCTGGTGCACAGCACAAATACATAAAGAAAAGAGAGAGGAGGAGAAGTGGCTACGGCTGCTGTTTTTGCTACTACTGCTGCTCTAAGAAAACACACACACTCACTCACTTTGCTCTCTCTCTCTCTCTCTCAAGAAACTAAGGCTACTGATCAAGCCTGTGCTGGAGCACCGGGAAGGGTACTTCACAGCCACTAGATCAACCTCTTGGTGGTGTTGAGCTAAGAAAAAAGATGGGCTGATAGCCAGATCAAGGTAAAGTCCATCCCCTAATAAGTTGTGTGGCTCAAAACTTGTGCAAGATGATCCTGAGATCATCTTTGATATCTAACAATAAAAAACCAGCTCAGCAACAATTTTTGCCCAAGATTTTTTTTTTATGTTTTGGGCAAAATATCTGTTGTGGGCAGAAATAATTTAAGAAAAAAATGCCAAACATTTTCCTTCTAATGACAGGATTTTACGCAATGAGGTGAACTTTTTTAAGGGCTAAATTTGATATAGGAATTATTATGTTATCTTTGGCAATTTAATTATTTAGGTATTTAATTCCTATTATATTTTAATATGGCAGGTTATGTCGTGCTAAAATTATTTATGCCATTATGTTATTATGTTTAGCCATTTTTTTCCTTTATGGCATTTTATGATCATAACAATTGTTGTTATATGTTCATGCCATATTTAATGTTTCCATGGTATTATATTATCTCTAATGTTTTCTAAGGTAGTCATGTTATAATTAATTGTTTCAAGGCATTTTATCATGTTTTGATCTTAGAAATGATAATATTCTATTTAAAGTTTATGACGTGCTCCTCTAACCAATTTCTTATTAGCGAACTTTAAGTTTTTAATTTTAATGTGGCCTTAATTAAATAATATTTTGAGCAACTAAAATTAAGTCTTGGGGCTTTTATGCTCTTTATGAGCAATTATGTTAATTATGATTATAGTCCTAAAATAACTAAAGATTGTTGCTCAAATAATGAATCATTTTGAAAGAGGCCTCTATGATAAGTTGAGTTGTTCCCCAAAATTTAATTAATGGTTGATTTGCCTGAAGAAATTAAGTGGGTTTTTATTTAAGCTATAATTATGTTTTTGGGCATAAGGAAAACCTAATGTTGACTTTTCATGGTTACATTCTAACGAAACCGTGGATTGTCATAATTTATTGCCCACTAAAGAATTTTGTCCTTAAAGCCATGAATACTTAATGATGTTGTTTTATTAAATGTCTCTGGTTAATTAAGGGTGGTCTGTATTTATCATTCTGGCCAAAGCTGATTGGTAGGTACATGACTGCAGAATTTTATTGTTCTTGTCCACTTCTGACCAAAGTTGATGTGGACTAGTTCAATAAAAGAAGAATAAAGAGACATGCTTTTAATTAAGTGTGGTTGATGTTTGTCATCCTGGCCAAAGCTGGTTGATGAATATCTGACTGCAAAACATTTTACTGCTCTTGCTCACTTCTGGCCAAAGCTGATGTGAGTTGGATCAGTAAAAGAAGTTTGAAGAGGCTATAAAGTGTGACTGGTATTTGTTATTCTGGCCAAAGCTGATTAATGAATACTTGATCACAAATTTTTGTTGTTATGATACACGTCTGGCGAAAGCTGATGTGGATCATATCAACAAAAGAAGTTTATGATCTGGGAAAAGAATTCTCATACATAAGGCTTTTGGACAAATTTTTTGAAATAGGCCACAAATATTAAGGTACTTTTAGGGAACTGAAAAAAGGATATAAACCAATTAATTGATTATTAAGTTATTGTAAACTTATGCTTACAACTAAATTGTATGCTTCCGCAATTAAGTGCCTCTGATTAATGATATGATTAAATCATCTGATTAATTCCCAGATCAATTAATTCTTGAAGCTATAAGCTTTTGTGATCATTATCATGATCATTAAGTCATCTCCAATTAAGGTGGAATCAAACGGAAATTTTAATTGGAGACTTAATGTTATTTTGGGATAAAGTTGTGACACGTGAATTCATTCTGACCAAAGTTGATTGGATACATGTGTCATTCCCTAAAGATTAATGTCTACATGAGGAATTATGTTTTGTATGATCACTATCAAAATTTGTGATCACGCATTTTATCCCTATTGCTAATGTTTTTCAATTCAGCCATAATATTTTTGGCTGATTTAATGTTTCTCATAAGTAATGATTTAAGTTTATGTATATATATTATTTTTCATGAGGTCATGCATAATGAAAATCTAATGAGCTCCCTTTAAAGAAACTTTGATTATTGAGGTATTTACAAGAATCCGATAGGCTTCTTGTTTATTAACATCTACGGGAGCAAAACCCAGTAAAGAATCCGGGGAGTATGCCAGTAAGGATCTGGGGAGTAATTCCCTAGTTCTATATGAATTTGTTTCTGGCATTAATAAAGTACCTTGAATGGCTTCTTAAAATCTTATGAGATCATATTGATCATAAGAATACTCAAGGTTTAAGGTTTGAGACATGATGAATTTACGGAGCTTTTGAGTTCACTTTATTATGTTATTTATGATAAAGCGCATAAAGTGGGCTGGAATTAAGCTCAAAGAAATTTATATCCATAAGAAAATTGGATACCATAAGTATGATGTTATTATGGCCTCATGGACGAAAAGGTCGAGGTGAAGTCTTTTAAGTTGGACTGGAGGTTAATGCTAAAGGCTATGGAAATTTTCCATTAGCATAAAATATAAAGTTCCTTATCCTACATTCCTATAATGTGATTTATGTTATAAGTTTTATTGACTTCTCCTCTAAAAGTGGAATATTTATTATGGAAGTTCGTCGAAATGCTGAGTAGTAGCTCCGTCCACATTTCGAGGGGGAGCAATTGAACTTCCGAGGTATGTTGATATGTTTAAATTTAAATTCCAATTCTTACTTTCTGTTTTTTAAGTAATGCTAAGAATTATGGAATTATGGCTAAGAATTATGAACGAAAGTTGAGCTTTTGTTTATTACCACTTTTATTCAAATTTCTTAAGTTTCCATCTCTTAGGAGTATTGTTATTGTTATTACCTAAGTGCATGATGATTATGGTGATTAGGAACAATTTGATTATTCTTTTAATGTTAATGTCATACAATTAGCCATTATGTTCCTTCTGATCTTTATGCCATCTTAAGTGATAAATTTTACATAAGTTTACCTCCTAAGTGAGATAAAGAATTTAATTATACTCTCCATAATGATTCTCCTAAAGCACCAAAGGAGGATAATGAAAATTATGATACTCTGAAATAGAGTATGATATTGAAAAACTAAAGGGAGAGCAGTTAAATTATAAGGGCTTTATGACAATTAAGAGCTCCACTGTTGACATTATTAAAGGAGCTATTCCCAACTCCCAGATTGCCAAGGTAATCCATGGCAAAAGTTCCTATTAAAGTTTAAAGCAACACGTCTTGTTAAAAGACTTGTTGAAAAAAAATTAATGCAAATGGGAGTTTGAGGGAATAAATTATGAAAAGGCGAAATGTGATCACCAATTTAGAGATGGAAATTTCATAAAGTTTTTCCTTTTGCATAAAAGGAATCAATTATGATGATCAATTATTATTTTTTAGGCAATCAATATCTGAAAGTGATACAAAGTTCAATAAGAAATAAGTTTAATAAGTAATTTATGATTGGTCAATATTAAGTTGACTGTAAGCAATAGGGATATTGCATAAGAATTGAGGTTTTTCCTCGGAATACTAAATTAATCTTAGTGATGTTCTTTGCGTTTTAAAGATTCACTAAGATTGGTCCATAAAGGGGAGTATTAAATTTATTCTAAAGGTTTATGTTTACTCCCTCAAGGGCGATAAGTTTTGTTCTTATGTTATCGCTAATGCTTAAGTTGTTATGCGCCCTTTAAGTTTTGAGACCGGGATAACTGGCAGACATAAGTCCAGGATTGGACCCCTGGAAAGTTGATATTAAGGAAAGCTTTGCCTTGTTGGCATAAGCACTAAAGTAATGATGTGTGATACATCACACTAAGAGATTGCATGCTTATGTTTTAAGATATAAAGTGGCCACCAAGTTGTGGACCGTTTAGGTAATTAGCAAGGTGTGAATTTATGAAAGTTTTATCCACAAAAGTTTCACCCTTGCGGGGGAGTCATATTATGGAATGGCTTTACCCAATTTTCTTAAAGATCGTCGAGGATGCAATCTCAAGCTGTGGCATGCTCTTAATTCCCTAAGCTTTTAAAATATGGATTTATGTCCCTAGTCCATATAAATTTAAAGAATAAGGAGTTTTCTTAAGATTATGTAACACCCCCAGTGTCAAGCTACAGTGACCTCATACTAATGATGCCATGTCATCATGCTTTCTAATCCATATATGCCACTTGTCCAAAATCCAATTCAAATTCCTATTTGAAATACAAGTCAAATATTTGCATCTTTAAATGAGCCAGCAAAATAGTTCACATTATGGCAAATAATCCCTAAGTATTTGTCATGTGGATACCAACCTTATTTGGATTCCCAAAATGCCCCTGGATATTTAAAACAGTGGTCCAGCAGCACTTCTTCCCTTATTAAATTCCAACAAAATTCAAATGGATTCCAAACTGCCTCAAACTTTTTGTGCCAACTCAGATTATTGCAAAGTATTTAATGTGGCAAGTGGAACATTTTACAAAAGTCTTTTGGAGCAAGAGGAAAATGCAAACATATAAGAAAAAGCAAGGCAAAAAAAGAAAAGGAGAAAAGCTAAAAAACTACTGCTACGCTGGGCCTAAGTGGCATCGGCGCCGGCCCAGCCCACCTACCCCTGTCATCCCCAACCTCTCTCTCCCCGTGCGTGCCGCGCCCGCAGCGCACGTGCGCGCCAGGCCCCCTCCCTCGCTGCTCGACAGCGCGTCGCCGCGGTCGCCGTGGATGGATAAGGTCCCCCGCGACCCCAGCCTAACCCTAGCCCCCTCCGTTCCTTCCCCTCGCATCGCCCCTTCTCCACTGCACGCACAGCCGCAGCCGTCGTCGTTCCCGCCATGGATCACGCGGCCACCGAACACCCCGGCGACTAGCTTCGTGTCTGGGAGATTCCTCTCCGTCGGCCTCATCGACTACGCCTACTGGAACAAGCCGGGAGGCCCTCATTCGTCGCCATCGCCGCCATCTTCACCACCTCTGTCCGGAGCTCCCCGTCGCCGATGCGCGCCACACCGACCGCCCCGTGACACCCCGAGCTCGTCATCACGTCCACTATGAGCACCGCCTCGCCTCCCCACTCTCCCCTGGCCCATGCACGGCCTCTAGCTACCCTCCCCGCACACCCCGAGCTTGGCGGCGCCATGGCCGTGGAACGGCTCGTTGCCGAGCTGCCCGAGCCCTCCGTTGTTGTCCATCGTGTTCGGGGAACGCCTAGGAGGCCGCCTAGCCGCTTAGCGCGCTCGAAAATGAGCCATAGCTGCGCGCCCGTTCTCTTCCGAATGCAACCGCCGCAAACCTCGTCGCCGGCCTCAACTCCGGCGACCATTCGGTCCATCTCCGACACCAGCGAGTAGCCCATGATCCCAAGAGCTCAATGCCGTAAACCACGCTTGTTTTGGTGCACCGTCGCAAGCACACGGAGCCCGTCCGCCGTCGGGGAGGCCTCGCCGGCGTAACTCCGGCTGTGCTGACGTGGCACCGTCATTAGCCCGCTAATGACGCGGTTAAGGAATTTCCCCGTGTCTATGATAGTGGGTCCCTTTTGGTTTAATTTGCGGTTAATAAAAACGTTTGGGTTAATTAAATACACCAGGGGCCCCACTAGTCAATTGACCTGGCCACGTGGGCGTTGACTGGGCCCAGTCGTCAGCGACTGTGTCCAGCTGACAGGTGGCCCCCACTTGTTTAAAACGTTTTTATAATTAATAAAAATGCTAATTAATCTATTAATTAAATCTATTAGTTAATCAGTCACTGGCAGTGGGTCCCACTAGTTAATTAGTTAATGAGTTAATTTAATCTTCTGTTTAAACTAACTAGTCTATCACAGAGGGCCCCCACATGTCAGATTGACCAGTCAAAAGTCAAAGTTGACTGCTGACATCACCCTGACCTCATGCTGATGTCATATTTCCTTTTCTATCAAATTTAACAATTAAAACAATTCCAGAAAATGTTTAAATCTTTGAAAAATCATAGAAATTAAACCGTAGCTCGGGTCGAAAAGTTTTCTACATGAAAGTTGATCAGAAAAATGAGACGAATACGAATACGCCCTCCGTGTAGTTGTCACATGCCCACGACACTGCAACATGGAACCTTCCCCTCCGGTTCAGTATACCGATAACTGCCTGGAGCTGGGAAAATATCCCCAGATATTTTCCCGCTCCGTCTGCAACGTGTAGTGCTGCATTAGGTCACCGCTAGCACAGCATACTGCCATGCCATGCAGCGTGTTGCATTTGTTTGCTTGTATTTATTGTTTCTTCCCCCTCTTCTCCTCCGGTAGACCCCGAGATCGACGCTGCTGCCGAGTAAGACTACGCCCCTGACGACCAGTCCTTTTCAGCAAAGCTTCCAGGCAAGCAAACCCCCATGATCATTCCAATATTGCCTATTCCTTCTCTCCCATGCTTGCATTAGAATTTGCTACTGTAATTGATTGCTCCTATTCTGATGCATAGCCTGTTTTTGTAACCTGTTGTTATTACTTTACCTGTCATCCTAAACTGCCTAGTATAGGTTGGTAGTGAACCATCTGTGGCCCCCATCCTTGTTCCAGTTGCCCCGCTTTAGTACCAGTGCCCCGATCGAGGTGATCGATGGGCTGAGACCAGCACATCATCGCACACCCCCTAAGTTGTACGACTCTGCAGGGCTACTATCGAGTGCCGAGGGTGATACCTCGTACTACACTCCTGATGATATCTCTGTTGTATAGCACATCGGTGGTGATTGCAGAGGGTGATTCCTCGCTTTCCCCTTCCCGATGATGACTCTGTCGTGCAACCCCTCAAGTGTGGACCATCGAGGGTGATTCCTCCTAGTTCTCCTTGAAGGATTACATCGAGTAGGATTCCAACGAGGGTGATTCCTCAGATTCCCCTTTGATGTGATGAACACACGGTTACCATGACTTTACTAGAGTTGCTTGATAAAGTCGGGTCGGCCCCGAGGGGTACCCGCGAGTGTTGTGCAATCGGGTTGACCATGAGGGTACCCGTGTGATGATTACGTGGCACGGCCGGGCATTCCTAGCCCTTGCTGTAAGTCCACGAGACGGGGCGACGAGACCACAGATCGTGGATCGCTGGTTTTCACCGCGAGCTCCCAGAGCACTAACGGGTTAGGATAGGTGATCTGAGTAGGCCTCTGGCCTTTTTCGCACTAACCACCATGCGGGAATAAGTATGGGCACGCGGCGTCGTATGTATCAGCCGAAGCTCTCCAGATGTCAGCAAATGAGTGGTGCGCACCGGGTTGGACTGGGAAAGCCTGCGCTTGTATTAAGGGGGCTAGGTCTGCTCATCGGCCATGTACTCAACGTGCAGGAGTGCAAAGGGCGATGGGCTCAAGACCCCTGAGCGCTTAGGAGGTAGACCGGCGTGCTGGCCTCTCTGTTGAGCCTAGGTAGGGCTGTGATGTGTCGATCAGCCGAGGCCGGGCATGACCCGATAAAAGTGTGTCCGGCCTGAGTTAATCGAGCGTGTTGGGTAAGTTGGTGCACCCCTGCAGGGAAGTATATCTATTCGAATAGCCGTGTCCACGGTAATAGGACGCTCGGAAAATATCCCGATCTTCTACAACTAGAACTGGTTACTATGTTGGCTCCGGGATTGCTTTCTCGTAGGGAGTCGAGGAAGGATCTCTGGGCGTTGTTACTACATGCTTACTACTTTACTATGTACTAATCTGCACTCTTCTAATGCTGCAAGACTCAGAATATGCTAGTCTTCGTTAGGCTAGGCCTTCCCCCCCATTTATTCTGGCATTTATGCAGTCTAGTCCACAGATACAGCCATCCCCTTTGATACCGATGCATATTTAGAATAGTTCTGATGTAAGTCTTGCGAGTACTTTGGATGAGTACTCACGATTGCTTTGCTTCCTCTTTTTCCCCTACCCGATTACTGCGTTCAGATGACGGAGCCCAGGAGTCAGCTGCTACCACCGATGACTACTACTGCCCCACCGGTGGAGCCTCCTACTACGTGGAGACCGACGACCAGGAGTAGATTCCGAGGCTCCCAGGCAGGAGGTCTCGCCTTTCGATCTAGTTATCATTGTTTTGCTCAGCCTTCTTAAGGCAAACTTGTTGCCTTTCATGTCTGTACTCAGATATTATGTTGCTTCCACTGACGCTTGATCGCGAGCTTATGTATTCGAGCCCTTGAGGCTCCTAGCTTGTATTATAAAGCTTGTATGACTTTTATTTGTGTTTAGAGTTGTGTTGTGATATCTTCCAGTGAGTCCTTAGGCTTGATCGTGTGCATTTGCGTGTATGATTAGTGCACGATTAAGTCGGGGGCATCATAGATTATTTATCCCGGAATTTATTATGTAAGAGTGCACATTATTCGAGTAACGTGTCTATAGGTACCTGTCAGACCTAAGACATCGTGAAACATTAATTCCAAAATCGAACATGTTCAAGGCCTTGATGAATTAAGTTTTAAGGCCCAACAAGACATAAGTGTTGAGCATTATATAAGATTAATGTCTTGATGCTTAAGTGTTATGCTAAAGATATTAAAGCTAAGTATCATATTTAAAGAGGCTTGCCTTATAATGTTGCCGGCATAAAGATTAAATGGCAGCCTATTATTAAGGGACAAATTATGATTCTGGAAACAAAACATATTTCTCTTCTTTTCAAAAGTGCGCGCATAAGGATATGCACAAGAATATACGAAGAGAAGTTGCACTCTTGGGACCGTTGCAACACCATCTCCCCAAAAGGGACTCATTTTAATATTGAATGGGAACCATAGTCAATTGGTTCAGCAGTACTTAATTGACTGTTGCAATCTATTATCTTGGTGTATCGTTTTATCAAGGAACGAGTCTGTAATGATTATGATGCTTATGTAAAGAATTATGTGAATAAAGTTAATGAATTATGTGAGTAAAGTTCATGGAGCTCCTAAGCTAAAGAAGTTCCATTTTGAGATAAGATGGTATATTAGAGTGACTGGGTTCTGCGGTATTAATTGACCGTTGCAATCTTTTTATCTCATATGCCATTTTATTAAGAAGTGGGCTTATAAGTTTAGCCTTACGATCAAGGGGAGAATGTTGGATATTATGATCTTAAAGACTAAATTGTAGCCATTATGTTTTAATGTTAAAGATTGAGCTTAAGTAAAAGAAAATATCTGAAGAGCTACAGTGACAAATAGTAGGTCGGTGCTACAGTACCCACCTACTCTGATGAGCTGCCCTGATCAGGAGCAGCTCATCAGCCAACTCATGGTGTGGGCCCCCCAGTGCACAGTGTAGCAATTATGAATAAAGAGAGAAGAGAAGAAGCAGCTACGGCTGGTGGCTGGCTGGCTACTACTGCTACCCTAAGACACACATACACACACTCTCTTCTCTCTCTCTCTCAAGGAAAGGGCTACTGATCAAGCCCAGCACTGGAGTACTGGGAAGAGCCTATACAAGCACCTTCCAATAGCTCTAGTAGCTATCAGGAAGAAGAAGAAGAGATGGGCCTCATCCAGCACCATCTCCAGCAGTTACAAGATCATCTAGGTGATGCTCACATGATCCTAAAGGTGCAATCACTCCACTTCTTAACCTTTTGTGGCTCAATTCTTGTGCAAGATGATCCTGAGATCATCCATGATTTATAACAATGGTATAAGGAACAATTAAATTGCTCTTTTAATGTTAATGACATATGATTTAAATTGCTCTTTTAATGTTAATGCCATATGATTAGCCATTATGTTCCTTCTTAAGTTCATGTCATATTAAGTGATAAATCTTGCATAAGTTTTTCCCCTAAGCAAGATAAAAGATTCAATTATGCTCTCCATAATGATTATCCTCAAGCATCAAAGGAGGATAATAAATATTATGATACTCTGAAACAGAGTATGATGATGAAAACTAAAGGGAGAGCAGTTAAATTATAAGGGCTTTATGGCAATTATGAGCTCCATTGTTGACACCAAAAGAGGAGCTATTCCCTACTCCCAGATCACCAAGAACTACCTTGGCAAAGTTCTTTTAAAAGTTTAAACAACACGTCGTGCTAAAAGACTTGTTGGAAAAGAATTAATGTGAATGGGAGTTTGAGGAAATAAATTATGAAAAGGTGACGTGTGATCACCATTTTAAAGATGGAAATTTCATAAAGTTTTTCCTTTTGCATAATAAAGGAATCAGTTATGATGATTGATTAGTTTTAAGACAATAAGTATCTGACAGTGGTACAAAGCTCAATAAGGAATAAGTTTGATAAGGAATTTATGTTTGGACAATATTATGTTGACTATAAGCAATAGGGATATTGCATAAGACCTGAGGGTTTTTCATCGGGGTACTAAATTAATCTTGGTGATGTTTCTTATGTCTTAAAGATTCACTGAGATTGGTCCATAAATGGGAGTATTAAGTTTATTCTAAAGTTTTATGTCTACTCCCTCAAAGGGCAATAAGTTTTCCTTATGTTGTCACTAATGCTTAAGTTATTATGTGCCCTTTTAAGTCTATAAGACTGGGATAACTGGCAGACATAAGTCCAGGACTGGACCCCTGGAAAACTATTAAGAAAAGCTTTGCCTCATTGGCTTAAGTACTAAAGTAATTATATGTGTGATAAATCACACTAAGGGATTGCAAGCTCACATTTATATATAACAGTGGTCACCAAGTTGTGGACCGCTAAGATATTAGGCAAGGTGTGAATTTATGAAAGTTTTATCCACAAAAGTTTCACCCTTGTGGGGGAGCCATATTGTGGAATGGTTCTACCCAATTTTCTTAAGGCGTCGTCAAGGATGCAAACTAAAGTTGTGGCATGCTCTTAATTCCCTAAGCCTTTAAGATATGGATTCATGTCCCTGATCCATATAAAATGAAGAATAAGGAGTTACCCTAAAGAAATTTATCCCGAAATTCATTATGTAAGAGTGCAGATTATTCGAGTAACATGTCAAAAGGGTATCTGTCAGACCTATGACATTGTGAAAGATTAATTCTAGAATCAAACATGTTCAAGGCCTTGATGAATTAAGTTTTAGGGCTCAACAAATAAGTATTAAATCTAAGGCATAAGTGTTGAGCATTATATAAGATTAATGTCTTGATGCTTAAGTGTCATGCTAAAGATATTGAAGTTAAGTATCATACTTAAAGAGGCTTGCCTTCTAATATTGCCGGCATAAAGACTAAATGACAGTCTATTATTAAGGGACAAATTATGATTCTGGAAGCAAAACATATTTCTCTTCTTTTCAAAAGCGCGCGCATAAGGATATGCACAAGAATATACAAAGAGAAACTACACTCTTGGGACCATTGCAACACCATCACCCCACAAACCTAAGGGGGTTTGTTTCTTCGATGGAATGATGTACTATGGTCAATTAGATCAATGGTACTTAATTGACCATTCTATCTTATTGCCTCTGTATAAGTTCCAACAAAGGAATGAGCTCATACATTTTCAAATGAGTATTAAGTTCATGGAGCTCTTAAGCTAAAGAAGTTCCATTTTGAGATGAGGTGGTATATTGTAGTAACTGGATTCTACGGTATTAACTAACCGTTGCAATCCTTTAATCTCGTATGCCATTTTATTAAGAAGTGGGCTTATGAGTTTAGCCTTACGATCAAGGGGGAGAATGTTGGATATTATGATCCTAAAGACTAAACTGTGGCCATTATGTCCTAAAGATTAAAGATTAAGCTTAAGTGAAAAATATCTGAAAGGCTACAGTGGTGAACAGTAGGGCGGTGCTACAGTGCTCACCTACTCTGATGAGCTGCCCTGATCAGGGGCAGCACATCCGCCAACTCATGGTGTGGGCCCCCCTGGTGCACAGCACAAATACATAAAGAAAATAGACAGGAGGAGAAGTGGCTAGAGCTGCTGTTTACCACTGTAGCCTTTCAGATATTTTTCACTTAAGCTTAATCTTTAATCTTTAGGACATAATGGCCACAGTTTAGTCTTTAAGATCATAATATCCAACATTCTCCCCCTTGATCGTAAGGCTAAACTTATAGGCCCACTTCTTAATAAAATGGCATACAAGATAAAAACATTGCAACAGCTAATTAGTTCCGCAGAACCCAGTTACTACAATATACCACTTCATCTCGAAATGGAACTTCTTTAAATTTAGGAGCTCCATTAACTTAATACTCATTTGAAAACTTATGAGCTCATTCCTTTGTTGGAACTTATACAGAGCCAATAAGATACAATGGTCAATTAAGTACCATTGATATAATTAACCACAATACGTCATTCCATCGAAGAAACAAACCCCCTTAGGTTTGTGGGGAGATGGTGTTGCAATGGTCCCAAGATTGCATTTTTTCTTCATATATTCGTGTGCATATTCTTATGCGCGTGCCTTTTAAAAGGAGAGAAATATGTTTTGTTTCTAGAATCATAATTTGTCCCTTAATAATAGGCTGCCATTTATTCTTTATGCCGGCAACATTAGAAGGCAAGCCTCTTGAAATGTGATACTTAGCTTTAATACCTTTAGCATAACACTTAAGCATAGAGACATTAACCTTATGCAATGCTCAACACTTATGCCTTAGATTTAATACTTATTTGTTGAGCCCTAAAACTTAATTCATCAAGGCCTTGAATATGTTTGATTCTGCAATTAATCTTTCACGACGTCTTAGGTCTGGCAGGTACCTATAGACGCGTTACTCGAATAATCTGCACTCTTACATAGTTAGTTCCGGGATGAATTTCTTAAGAAAACTCCTTATTCTTAAATTTATATGGATCAGGGACATGAATCCATATCTTAACGCCTTAGGGAATTAAGAGCATGCCACAACTTTAGTTTGCATCCTTGACGATGCCTTAAGAAAATTGGGTAAAGCCATTCCACAATATGGCTCCCCCGCAATGGTGAAACTTTTGTGGATAAAACTTTCATAAATTCACACCTTGCCAAACATCTTAGCGATCCACAACTTGGTGGTTACCGTATATATATTTAAACATGAGCATGCAATCCCTTAGTGTGATATACAACACATTATTACTTTAGCACTTATGCCAGCAAGACAAAGCTTTTCTTAATAATTTTCCAGGGGTCCAGTCCTGGACTTATGTCTGCCAGTTATCCCGGTCTAAAAAACTTAAAGGGCACATAATAACTTCAACATTAATGACAACATGAGGAAAAACTTATTGCCCTTTGAGGGAGTGGACATAAAACTTTAGAATGAACTTTAATACTCCCCTTTATGGACCAATCTCAGTGAATCTTTAAAACATGAAATCACTAAGATTAACTTAATATCCCAAGGAAAAAGACCTCGGGTTTTATGCAATTTCCCTATTGCTTATGGTCAATAAATATAATATTAACCAATCATAAATTCCTTATTGAAATTATTTCTTATTTAGCTTTGCACTACTAGTTATCATAATTAATTGCTCATTATACAAAAGGAAAACTTTATGAAATTTCCATCTCTAAAATCTTAAATTTGGTGACCATATGTCACCTATTAACCTATTAACAGAATATTCCCTTCAAACTCCCATTCACATTAAATCTTTTCCCAACAAGTCTTTCAACAAGACGTGTTGCTTAAACTTAATAGGGACTTTCCCAAGGATTACCTTGGCTATCTGGGAGTTAGGAATAGCTCCCTTTCGATATCAACAATGGAGCACTTAATTGCCATAAAGCACTTATGATTTAACTGCCCTCCCTTTAGTTTTTCAACATCATACTCTATTTTAGAGTATCATAATTTTCATTATCCTCCTTTGGTTCTTTAGGAGGATCATTATGGAGAGCATAATTAAATCTTGTATCTCACTTAGGAGATAAACTTAAGTGAAATTTATCACTTAATATGGCATAAACATCAGAGGGAACATAATGGCTAATCATATGTCATTAACATTAAAAGAACAATTTAATTGTTCCCAATCACCATGCACTGAGGTAATGATAATAACAATACCCCTAAGAGATGGAAAAAATTAAGAAAATCAAATGGAAACGTAAGAAATTTGACTAGAAGTGGTACATCACTTAATAAAAGCTCAATTTTCATTTATAAATTTAACTTGAATTTCTTCAAGACATAAGAATCATAATATAACCATAAAATTTCTTAAAATTACTTAAGAAAGGGATAAAGCAAAAATTACTTAAGAAAGGGATAAAGCATACCTGGAAGTTCAATTGACCATTATTGTATCTGCCAGGATCTTTATAGCTAAGTTTGAGCCACTGAATTAATAAGAAAATTATCATACCTAGATCTTAAGGTGCAGTCGTGTTCTCAGTTTAGTTCCTCACCACCAGCAGCCTGATCTGGTGGTTGTGTAGGCCCTTCCCAGTGTTCCAGTGCCTTTGCTTGATCGGTAGCAAGTTATGTGTACATAAGAGAGTGAGAGAGAGATGGCTGAGAGCAGCAGCCAAAATGACCAGCGTGTCTGGTTTCTTCTCTCCTTTTCCTTTTATCCTTATCTTCATTTGCACTATACACCAGGGGAACCAACACCTGGCTGGATGAGCTGCTGCCCCCAATCAGGGTAGCTTATTTGGTTGCTGTAGCAACCGCCTACTGTAGCTGCTTTACTGAAGCAGATATTTTGCTAAACTTTAGTTCAGTTTGGCTACAGATCATAATCAGTAGTTTAGGCTACTGATCATAATTTCCAACATTCTCCCCCTTGATCGTAAGGCTAAACTTATAAGCCCACTTCTTAATAAAATGGCATACGAGATAAAAGGATTGCAATGGTCCGTTAGTAGCGTAGAACCCAGTTACTACAATATACCACCTCATCTCGAAATGGAACTTCTTTAACTTAGGAGCTCCATGATCTTAATACTAATTTAAATAACTTATGAGCTCATTCCTTTGTTGGAACTTATACAAGGCCAATAAAATACAATGGTCAATTAAGTACCATTGATCTAATTGACCATAGTACATCATTCCATCGAAGAAACTTGCCCATCTTAAGTTTATGGGGAGATGGTGTTGTAATGGTCCCAAGAGTGCAGTTTCTCTTCATATATTTTGTGCATATCCTTATGAGCGCGCTTTTTGAAAAGAAGGGAAATTATGTTTTGTTTCCAGAATCGTCATTTCGTCCCTTAATAATAGGCTGCCATTTATTCTCTATGCCGGCAACATTATAAGGCAAGCCTCTTTAAATATGATACTTCACTTTAATATCTTTAGTATGAAACTTAAGCATTAAGACATTATCCTTATATAATGCCCAACACTTATGCCTTAGATTTAATACTTATTTGTTGAGCCCTAAAATTTAATTCATCAAGGCCTTGAATATGTTTGATTCTGGAATTAATCTTTCACAATGTCATAGGTCTGACAGATACCTTTTGACATGTTACTCGAATAATCTGCACTCTTACATAATGAATTCCGGGATGAATTTCTTAAGAAAACTCCTTATTCTTAAATTTATATGAATCAGGGACATGAATCCATACCTTAAAGGCTTAGGGAATTAAGAGCATGCCACAACTTTAGTTTGCATCCTAGACGATGCCTTAAGAAAATTGGGTAAAGCCATTCCATAATATGGCTCCCCCGCAAGGGTGAAACTTTTGTGGATAAAACTTTTGTAAATTCACACCTTGCTAAATACCTTAGCGGTCCACAACCTGGTGGTCACTTTATATCTTAAAAATGTGAGCATGCAATCCCTTAATGTGATATTCAACACACATCATTACTTTAGCACTTATGCCAACAAGGCATAGCATTTTCTTAACAACTTTCTAGGGGTCCAGTCCTGGACATATGTCTGCCAGTCATCCCGGTCTAAAAACTTAAAAAGGCGCATAATAACTTCAATATTAGTGACAACATGAGGAAAACCTATTGCCCTTTGAGGGAGTAGACATAAAACTTTAGAATGAATTTTATTACTCCCCTTCATGGATCAATCTTAGTGAATCTTTGAAACGTGAAATTACTAAGATTAACTTAATATCCCGAGGAAAAGACCTCAGGTCTTATGCAATATCCCTATTGCTTATAGTCAATATATTATTGACCAATCATAAATTCCTTATTGAATTAATTTCTTATTGAGCTTTGTACCAGTGTCAGATACTAATCATAATTGATTCCTTTATAGTGCAAAAGGAAAAACTTTATGAAATTTCCATCTCTAAAATCTTAAGTGTGGTGACCATGTGACACCTTTTCATAATTTATTCCCTCAAGCTCCCATCCACATTAGATTTCTTTCAAAAGTCTTTTAGCAAGACGTGTTGCTTAAACTTTAACAGAAACCTTTTGCCAAGGATTACCTTGGCTGTCTAGGAGTTAGGAATAGCTCCTTTAATAATGTCAACAGTAGAGCTCTTAATTGCCACAAAGCCCTTATAATTTAACTACTCTTCCTTTAGCTTTCCAACATCATACTCTGTTTTAGAGTATAATAATTCTCATTATCCTCCTTTGGTATTTTAGGAGAATCATTATGGAGGGCATAATTAAATCTTTCATCTTTCTTAGGAGAAAGACTTATGCAAGATTTATCACTTAATATAACATAAACATCAGAGGGAACATAATGGCTAATCATATATCATTAACACATTAAAAGAACAATTTAATTGTTCCTAATTACCATAATCATCATGCATTGAGGTAATAATAATAACAACAAATCATGCACTAAGGTAATAATAATAACAATACCCCTAAGAGATGGAAACTTAATAAATTTGAATAAAAGGGGTACTTAACAAAAGCTCAACTTTCATTCATAATTCTTAGCCATGATTCCATAATTCTTAGCATTACTTAAAAAAAACAAAAAGTAAGAAGTGGAATTTAAATTTAAACATACCAACATACCTCGGAAGTTCAATTGCTCCCCCCTCAAAATGTGGACGGAGCTATTGCTCAACATTTCGATGAACTTCCATAATGAATATTCCATTTTTAGAGGAGAAGTTAATAAAATTAACAACATGAATCGCATTATAGGAATGGAATATGAAGAACTTTATTTAGTGCTAATGGAAAACTTCCAATAGGCTTAACACTAGCCTCCATTCCAACTTTAAAACTTCACCTCAAAACATTTTGGTCCATGAGGCCATAATAATATCATACTTATAGTATCCAATTTTCTTATGGATACAAATTCTTTTTGACCTTAGTGCCAGTCCACTTTATAGACTTTATTGTGAATAACATAATAAATTGAACTCAAAAGCTCCATAAATTCATCATGACCCAAGCCTTAAATCTTGAGTATTTTATGATCAACATGATCTCATAAGATTTTAAGAAGCTTTTCAAACTGCATCATTAATGCCAGGAATAACTTTATTATAACTAAACTAGGGAATTACTCCCCCAGATTCTTACTGGCATACTCCCCCAGATCTTTACTGGGTTTTGTTCCCAACTGATATTAATAGGCAAGAAATTTATCAAATTCTTGTAGTCAAATCTTCTTTAATGAGAGCTCATTAGAATTTTCATTATGCATGACCTCATGAAACAATAACATACTCATAAACTTAAATCATTACTCATGAAAAACATTAAATCAGCCAAAGAATTTATGACTGAATTGAAAACATTAGCAATAGGGATAATAAAAGTGTATGATCACAAACTTTTACAGTGATCATGCAAAACATAATTCCTCGTGTAAACATTAATCTTTAGGAAATGGCACATGTATCCAATCAACTTTGGTCAGAATGAATTCACGTGCCACAACTTATCCCAAAATAACATTAAGTCTCCAACCAAAATTTCCCTTTGGTTCCACCTTAATTGGAGACAACTTAGTTGAAAGACAACTTAGTGATCATGATAATGATCACATAAGCATATAGCTTCAAAATTAATTGATCCAGGAATTAAATAAATGACTTATGGCTAAAATTTTAAAAAAACTTAATCAATTTATGTATTTATAGCCATGAATCATAATATTAAACAGAGGTACTTAATTGTGGAAGCATGCAAATTAATTGTAAGCATAAGTTTACAACAACTTAACAATCAATTAATTGGTTTATATCCTTTATTCAATTCCCCAAAAGTACCTTAATATTTGTGGCCTGTTTCAAATTGTCCGAAAGCCTTATACATTAGTATTCTTTCCCAGATCATAAACTTAATTTTGTTGGTCTAATCCACATCAGCCGTTTAATGCCATGCGTGACCCGGTTATGGGCCCTTTGATCCTGCCAGGTTATGCCTTGGGATGCCAGGTCTAGCCGCGGGTAATTCCCTCGACATTAGCCCCAGGTTAGCTTGAATTTATTCATGCTAAGCTCCTTAAATAAGAATAATTAATACATTAAAGGACCGACTTGCTCAAATGGCCGATTTATTCAATGAACCAGCTCCTGGAAAAATCTGGTTTTCTTTGTCATATCAACATTCTGGCTTCGCAATCAACTTGCTGACACTGGGTCCTCGCAGAAAAATATTGAGAAAAATAACCATCTGATGTTGAGTCGGTTTTCAGTGCTTCATCTTGATAAAAATATTGGGAAATAAGAAATCCATCTGATGTTGAGTCAGTTTCCAGTGCTTCGTCTTGATAGAAATATTGGGAAATAAGAAATCCATCTGATGTTGAGCTTCTGGGCCTTCTATGAATAACTTGGAGGAGATGAACTTTGCAAGCCTCCACCAAGAAAATGAGACCCGGCTCGCTTCAAAATTGAAAGTTTGAAGGTGTTCTTCTATTTTTTATCTCCATATTACCTGTAGGCCACAAGCTCCGAGTTTATTAGTTCATGATGACTTGGTGTTTTGCAAAATAATAATATCTTCACTATGTAGACCCCAAGTGCCGGGTCGCATGCCTGCAGCGACTTGGTACTTTTAGAAAATTTGTAGATCCTAAACTAAGTAGTGTAGTCCCCAAGTGCCGGGTCGTATGCCTGTAGCGACTCGGGACTTACATGTACTTCTCCTTTGAAAATAATAACATCATATGATGTAGCCCCCAAGGTTCGGCTCATCATTATTTGATGGGTCGGGTCTTCAATGAAACCAGTACAAATGACCATGCATTAGCCCCCAAGTGCAATGTCAGCAACCTGTGGTGACTTGGGACTTCCAATAAAGTATGTCATTTTGTAAACATCTTATGTAGGATATGTTGAATCCAGCCGAGTCGCAAATTACCAACTTGAAGAAAGAAGTCGAACTCAGAAAAGAAACTCCGAGAGGAGAACAAACCAACATCAATCCGGAAGATCCAACTACCGGGTCTCAACCATCAACAACTCCGCAAGTTTGTGAATTTGCTTTGAAAAACTTGATAGAAAATAGCCCAGTCATGGCTTGTAATAGCTTCTGAGCTGAAACTCCATAGTCTGCTAGTGCCATCAGGCACTTAGTATTTTGCCTGTGAACTGATGATGCTTTTGCAATGAAAGAAATCCTTGGACGTGATTGCAGTGCAACCCAGCAATTTATGCTCTGTATTTGACTTCACAAGCTTGCTTTGAGTGGAATAGAAAACCATAAACCCTGGTTGTCATGCAACCCGGCAATTCATGTTGTCGTTGTATTAAAATCATAATTGATGAGACCCGGCCTTTCTAAAAAGAAGGCTGATTTCTGCAAAAAAAGATGCAATATGTACAAATAATTGTAATATAAATGCAAAGTACTATATGATAGGATAATTACAGTAATGCAAACTGTAAAATAAAAAGCTGGCTTTCGAGGCATGACATAAAGACCGGCTTTCGAGGCTCGAGTCTGATTTGCTTCAGTGAAGCAAGCTTGTTAGCCTCTTTTGGTTTGTCCTAGCTCTCTGCAAGCCAGCTCTCACGTGACTTAACAAGTGCTTTAACTTTGATGAGTTTAGGGTCACCTCTGTGATTGACTCATCAGGCGTTCACCGGGTCACCTTTTCGGAGTAGCATCTTGCTAACAGGCAGGTATAACCAAGTATATAATGGCATATGCGGGGTTAAGAGAGATGTCAATAGCTAAGCTCGATGAGTAGGAAGCCCCCAAGTAACCAATGATCAAAGAATAAAGACTCAACACACAGCTTTGGAGGCGAAACGACAAAACTCTGGGGTCCAGAGATGCCGGCTTTATTCCATTGATCATTATTGAGCAGGATACCCATGTTTAGACCGTGCATCATGGCAACTAGTCTTCTTTGGTAACCTTACTTTTCGCCAATATGGCAGGATACCTATGTTTGAACTGCGCATCATGGCAGCTAGTCCTCTTTGGCAACCTTTACTTTTTTGCCAGTAAGGCAGGATACCTATGTTTGAACTGCGCATCATGGCAGCTAGTCCTCTTTGGCAACCTTTAATTTTTTGCCAATAAGGCAGCAGCCCCCGGGACCGGGTTGTCTTCCCTGCAATGATCCGGGGTTCTTGTATTTGTTGAAACCGGCCAAATCTGCCGAGCCATGTCTGTGTATCCCCCGAGTCCTAAGTCGACTCGAGGAGTCGTCTTGAAATTCTTTATGCTTGGCTGTGGCATAAGCCGGAGTAGAATTGATAGCTGAAAGATGGAACTTATTGAAACCAGAGGCGATGTGGTGAGTTAATGAACTTCGTGATGCTCGTCGTATGTCATCGGCATATGTCGTTCAACAAAGCTGTTTTTGCCCAAATTGAGTTCATACGCCTCTTGACCAATTCCTTACTATTCTCTCTTGGTCTGGCTCTCCTGGCTCCTCCAGGGCCATTTTTTTCTTTGCTGCTGGCTTTTGAATTGCCGGCACAATGGTGTTCGGCTCACCTAGCTTCTCCAGGTATTGGTACTCCATGGTTAACTCTCTCGTTTCCTTGATATGCTGAAGCATATCAGACCGTGGGAATGACAGGCCAATGCGCCTATCCTTTCGGGAACCCGGTGCGGGTGGAGGCTGGCGCGGGCTCTGGCGACGTCGCGCAAGACTGGTATATATTTTCTTTTTTGCTCCAGCATTGTTGGAGTGGACCGGGCCACAGGGCGGCAGCCTGCGCGTATCTGCTGGGCAGCTCGGACGGGCGGGCGCTGCCCTGGCGTGTTGATGTAGACCAGACCGCAGGAGCGGCGGCCTGCGCGCGTCCGTTGGGCAGCTCGTACGGGCGGGCGCGGCCCTGGCATGTTGATGTAGACTGGACCGCGGGGGCAGCGGCCTACGCGTGTCCGTAGAATAGCTCGCGCGAGCAGGCGCTGGCATATGATGATGCTGGCGCGAGCTCCGTACTCGTGGTATAACGCCACTTTTGTAATGAATAATTGGCCTGGGAAAAATATATTGCAGGCCAGAGTAATTGTTCTCTGATGAATTTATATGTACTAAAAAACATATAGGGCAAATAGCAGCTGGTATTTTTGTCGGATGAACGCGCACGTTGGTGTTGGAAAATGTTGGACGTAATCGGACAAAAAAAATAGCAGATGTACGTCTATCTTCGGGTGATCTGTCATAGCACCAACACCCACGTAGCCTTCGTTTTGTCTTTTTATTCTCTGAGTAATGATTGCCTAGGAGTGCCACAATGGTTCAACGCTTTTTTTATGCCGCCGAGCCAACCTTTTTTTTCCTTTCTTCTCAGCGCCTGAGTCATGTCCGATCTAGGAAGCTACTGCTTTTTTTTTGTTGCTCACGTGAGGAGCATGCAACCTGATAACTTTTTCTTTTCATATTTCCTTGAATCAGTTTCCTCAATCCGTGTATGACTCAAACTAGTAGTACTAGTCACTCCCATTGTTCTTTTTTTTATAGCGCCAGAAAGAAGGCAGATCAATCTGATCTTTTGGTTGACGCAGCCTTGAGTCAAAAAGGAGCACTTGCTCTCACGTGAGAAGTACCCATGTTGATGAATTGCCTTTGAATATTTTGGGACCCGTGCTGATGGGTTTGATGGACTGTGTTGCTACCACTGCCGCCGAACATCATTTTTGTATTTAATGATGTTTTTGCTCGGACGATCAGCGTAGCAGACTGGACATGATGATTGTTGGCGGTGTTGGACCCGCCCTTTTTTTGGGTGTTCGCCTCAATCTTGGTGTAGATTAGCTGCTGCCCAGCGATTTCAGGATGCTGCGGTCTCTTTTCCCTCTATGAGGAGTAGCAGTACTTTTTTAGGTGAAGGAGGAGTAGTAGTACTGGGGGCTGCCTTCATCGGGCTTGCTGCTGCTCTCGGTACGCACGGCTAGCCCACCTGGACTGGTTTGCTTGAGGCCCTTTATGAGCCGCCATGGCCTTTCCTTTTTATTGATTCGATCATCTGTACCGCGGACAGTTACATTGGCGACAGTTATCTAGGAACTGCGACAACCAGCTTCAGTCCGATTTGGACGCGCGATGACCTCCACGGACTTGCTCATCAGAAGACGGCGGCTGCAGCCGAAGGAAGATCAGATCTGACCGATTGCTTGATGATCGTTCGGTTGCCGCTAGAGAAATTTCTTTTGGTCCTGATGTATGCCACCGCTAGAATTCCGATCTCGGCTGATGAACTCAGATTCAATATAAATCCTTCCAAACCGGCTTTTCTTCATCCGGCCAATCACGATCTTCTCGATCCCTGGAAGAGCTCCCTCCAAGAACTCAACACCACCGTGCGCCGCCCCACGGTGGGCGCCAACTGTTGTGGTTTTGTCACAGCAAGATGTCCTTGTTGGAGAACTTAGGTATGTGGCCATCGCAACGAGATGGTGGCTTGAACGGGGTTGGTCGGAACCGAGAGACGCGAGTTTTACCCAGGTTCGGCCCCTCACGGTGGAGGTAAAAGCCTACATCCTGCTTGATTGACATTGATGATCATGATCTCGATTACAAGGGCAGTGTTTCGCTACCTAGCTCTCAAGGATTTCTAACTTGTCTGTCCCCAAACTTGTCTGTCTATCTTGACTTGTCCCTGTTGGGGTGCCTTTCCCCTCCTTATATAAGTTGAAGGGGCCAGCTTACATTCAGAGTCCTAGTAGGACTACAACTAGTCTTTTTTATTACAAGCTGGATACTAGTCTGGGTCTTTATTCGAACGGATCTACCCAGGCCGGGTCTTCTCTCCGGGCCGGGTCTTCTCTCCGAGCCGGGTCTACCCAGGCCGGGTCATGCTTCTCTTACCAGGTTCCTTTCAGGGTCCAGCCCATAGAGAGCCCGCCCGTTTAATGCCATGCGTGACCCGGTTATGGGCCCTTTGATCCTGCCGGGTTATGCCTTGGGATGCCAGGTCTAGCCATGGGTAATTCCCCTGATAGTATTGCAATGCTTAGACACAAGGCCTAGGGTTCATACTTTCACTAGTACAATCTGTCAACAGTGTTAACATAATGGAATCATATAACCATCCCTCAACGTGCGACAAAGAATCACTCCAAAGTTCCTATCAATAGCGGAGAGCATAATATGAAATTGTTGTAGGTAGTAAAACCACCTCAAAGTTATCTTTCCGATCAATCTATTGAGCCACCCCTATAAGTGTCACAAACAGACCTAGAGTTCGTACTATAATAACACCATATGATACGCATCAATCAACTCTAATGTCACCTAGATACTCCAATCTCACCACAAGTATCCGTGAGTCAATTATTCGATATGCATTGAACAATTTCGGATTCATAATATTCAATCCAACACAAAGAACTTCAAAGAGTACCCCAAAGTTTCTATCAGAGAAAGTATGATGAAAACGTGTATCAACCTATGTGCCTAGATTACCCCAATGTCACCTCGGGAATCCACAAGTTGATTACCAAAACATACATCAAGTGACTCAAAAGAATACCCCATTGTCACCATGGGTATCCACATGCAAGGCATACATCAAGTGATCTCATATCCAAAATATTCAATCCGATAATAATGAAACCTCAAAGGGAAAGACTCAATTCATCACAACAAGATAGAGAGGGAAGAACACCATATGATCCAACTATATTAACAAAGCTCATGGTACATCAAGATCGTGCCAAATCAAGAACACAAGAGAGAGTGAGAGAGAGAGAGAGAGATCAAACACATAGCTACTGGTACATACCCTCAGCCTCGAGGGTGAACTACTCCCTCCTCGTCATGGTGGCCGCCGGGTTGATGGAGATGGCCTTCGGTGATGATTTCCCCCTCAGGCAGGGTGCCAGAAAAGGCCTCCAGATGAGATCGCTTCGGAACTGTAACACCCTGGATTTTGCCTTTTCCTTTATTTGGATTTATTGGATATTTTAATTTGCATTTGGGATTTTCAGTCAATTCTTTTGGACTTACCACTTGGAATTAATTTTGATTTTCTTCCAAGTGGGTTCCATCATCCTTAAACATTCCCTAGACCTCATCCCTCTCACCATAATGCCATTGGATATTTTTATTTAATGGCATTATATTCATTTTCTTCCTGAAAATGCCTATTTTCTCAGATAGCTATGAAGCAACCCTCATTTTTATTGCTCTAAAAATCCCAATAAAATTCCCAAATATTCTTTGGATAATGCCTCACCTCCCCATGCAAAAATATCCCATGGTCATTTGGAAATTTTCAGCGAAGAAAAATATTTTTGCTTCTGGACAGAATTGTCACTTTGTGAAGCAAGTATATTTTTCCTTGATCTGTTGGAGCTGAAATTTTTACCACATGACTAACCTCCTAAGAGATGCTTAACACAAAATTTTAGCTCTTAATTCCTAGCCATTTGTCCTCAGCATTTGGCACAAGTTTCTATCCAGAACCTTTGCATCAAGTTCAAGTCACATCCACTGAGCCAGATGGCAAGCCAAGCGCAGTTCTAGGCACTGCGTTGAAGGGACTTCACGAGTGACACGGTTTGGCAGCACCAAAAGCATCGCGTGTGCCAGTGCATGCGGTGACCACGTGTGGTGCACGGGGTCTGGCATGCGCTCACCGCGCTCTGTGCGTCGGGTCCCTCTGCCGCCGCCCGTTCACCCTCCTCTCGACACCACAACGTGTCCCAGCCTCGTAACGATCTCCAGCATGCCACCTAGCCTCGCCCTGCTCCTCCCCGACGCCGGCAAGCTACTCGCCGGAAGCGTCCGAACACTACCGGGCAGAACAGTGGGCGCGCATGCTTCGTTTACTCCGCGTAGTGCGCCGCACTATGCTTGCACGCGTGCACCGCGTAGCCTGTGCACCACTGCTCCTCCCCCACGCCGCACCCGAGCTTATCTTCCCTTCTCCTCTTCTGCAGTTCGTCGCCGGCGGGGTCCCGAGCATGGTCGATCTCCATCTATAAACAGAGCCATCCCCGAGTCATTCCAGCCATCCCTCTCACCTCATCTGGCCACAAAGCATTCCCCTACCAGCGCGGCAAGGCCGGGAGGGCCTCCTGCCGCTGATCATCGCCGGAATCCGCCGTGGATCCCCTTGGAACATGCACTCATCCTAGCCACTCCCAGCTCCATCCGTTGCTACCATCGAGGTCGTGGTGATCTCCTGAGCTTGCCGGTACGACTTGCTCACCGGATCATCGCCGGAATCGCCGAATCCGACGAGCTCCGCCGCCGCCGTCTCTGGAGAAGACCGGGCAGACGCCGTCCGACCACCCCAGCCATCGTCTCGGGTACGTGCGTGTTTGCTGTGCTGATCTGAGTCCATCCCGCCCCTCGCCAGCGACCGCCGTGGTCTCCTCGCCGGAGAATCACCGGCGTCCGAGCCGCCATGCACTGTTCCCCCTCTCTCTCTTTTAACCCTGACAGGGGGCCCCACCTGTCAGCCTCTCTCTCTCTCTCTCCCGTGAACCGTTTTTTAGTGGAGGCGTATTCGCTGAATACGCCTTCGACGTGGCCCTCTATAGGAATTTCTGTAATTCATTTAAATGGATATTTTGACCAGATTTCAACCCAACTTTGACCAGCTCTAACTTTTATTCTATAAGTCCAAATGAGTTGATTCTTTTTGCTACTGATTTGTATTGAGCCAAAGTTTATGCATGACAAATTTCAGAATTTTTCTTGCTGTTGAGAATTTCTGGTGAAATAAAATGCTTTATGTGACATTTTCTTTTTGCATTTAAAATATTTTCAGAAGCTCCTAGTTGTGTTGGAGAGGACCAGGAGTATTGTGACACTCCTCTGAACCAAGGCAAGCCACAACATTCATATGCAAGGATGGCATTGCAATGGCAATGGTTTATTTGAATTAAATTCCTCATATAATTCATTATTAAAATAATTTGCTATATAGAACTTGTTGCATAGAATTTGTTCCATGTCATTTTGATAGTATGCAGTAGGGTATATGTTTTCTTGCTAAAGTGTGAAGTAGAGATCATGTCATATACTCTCATGGTAATATGATGCATTCATCATGACCCGTGAATCCATTCACACACTATGGCTCGAATCATTTCTTTTGAAGTTAAGCTTGATATTAATTCAACTTGAACATGCTATTGATCGAGTCATGGCGCCACCGAATCGAGCTCACCAGTGCAACCACACTTTCCTGGATGGGGAGGCCCCAATGCGGTCTATTGTCATGCCTCTCGCCGGTGCCTCCTACTAGGGAAGGTTGTGCACTTGTGCTAACCTGGCCCGGTAGGCAGTCATAACCTTGTGTGCCCGAGTTTCATGGTATCGAGGTCCCCGTTTGGGATGATGTTTTGTTTGGCCACGACGGTGGCAGCCACAGAGGTGGCGGATGTCACGAGTTGACATTGGGGCCACCCATGACTTAGCCCAA
Source organism: Elymus sibiricus (assembly GCA_039707655.1). NCBI lineage: Eukaryota > Viridiplantae > Streptophyta > Magnoliopsida > Poales > Poaceae > Elymus > Elymus sibiricus. Next base: position 125,241,139 of record CM077666.1, on the reverse strand, counting down.
AGGGGAGTTTGTTGGAGTGGCCGGGAGAGTGTCATGCAATAGATTGGTTTTGTAGGAATGTCGTTGGTCCACCCGAATGGGAGCACGAGGTCATGAGTTCCGTAGTGTGAGTATAGTGTACTAACCTCTGCAGAGTGTATAAACTATCGATAGCTGCGTCCTCGGATATGGACACAGTTCGTAGTAGGTCACACCGTGGGTCAACAGAAATAAATAACCTACACACTAAGATCCACAAGATGGCACATGCAGAAGTTGGTGATCGTGTGAGGATCACTATGATTGATATGACGGTGATCGTGTGAGGATCACGTTGGTAAGTGGTTGACGATGGTTACGAGGTAACCCCGAGATGGTAAGTTGGTCCAATGGACCATGGCAGTATTTCAATTATATAGCAAGCATGGTAGCAATCATGTTCAGATTCATGCATCAAACTTGCTAAATGCCTTGTTATTGTTTGTTGTACTTGTTTTGCTTGCTGTGAGCTTGCGAGTACATTCAAAGTACTCACCTGGCTTATCATGCCAGATGCAGGAGAAGCCGTGCAAGGAGTCGATGTTAAGCAGTATGTCGCGATCTAGGACGTGTCCCAGCAGTGTCCCTGTGGAGTGGAGTTCCGCTACCTTGTCGTTCCGCTGCCGCGTAGTAGTTCTTGTTGTCATCGAGGCCTTGGAGATGTCTACTAAATAATGTACATAAGTGCAGCCGCACCGTGTGTGCCGCTTGGCCTCGCTTATCATGTAATATTTGAACCTATGTATCTGCTAGAGATCAATAAAGCGGTTGTTTTCTGTACCAAGTTGTTGTGTATTGCCAGAAGACTTGATCTCTAGGCTGGCAATGCAAGGTAAACCGGTTGCTCTGAGCCGGGGTGCCACAACGCTTGGTATCAGAGCCGCGCTGACTGTAGGACACCCTAGATAGCCGACGCGCTAGAAAATGGTAGTTTTAGTCTTGGTGGTGATCTGAGTTTGTCCCTGCACTTGGGTGTTGCATTGCATGCATATAGTTTGTTTTTAATGCTGATCTGCTAATATTGTGAGTGTAGATGGCACCAGTTCCCTATCCTTATCAGCCGGAGCCGGCACCTTCCACCTTTCTGCATCTGCTTAGCAATGTGTGGCGCCGACTCTACCCAAACGGTGATGGCCCCGTGTACCAGGTGTATCGAGAGCAGCTGGCAGACGGTGTGTACGAGTATCACGCGGAGGTCGTCATGCACAACATTACCGTGGTGGGCACTTACACTCGCTCTACCAAGGGCGGGACCGCTTCTACACCCGACCAGGCGATCTAGTTTGCCGCATTCGAGGCTCTCACTGACCTGTGCTATAACGAGATTCAGATGCAGACTCACCCAGGTTTCTACTTCTATCCGTCCTTGTTTGAGTTAGGACAAATCCGTTTCCCTTACATTGATCCGGAGTGTGACCGGTCAACCAGCCACCTATCTCGTTACATAACGGCTGGATATTTTCTAATTGTCAGCTTAGCCCAGGAGCTAAACCGCACTCGAGAGGAGTTAGCCGCCGCTTGAGCTGTGTTCTCCCTACCTTCACTCGCTCATACACCGCTTGTTCCACCAGTTACCTTACCACCACCCACACTCGTGACTATCGCACCTTCTCAGAGTAACTCGGATACTTCGACGGTGACTCTGCATGAGTCCCCAGCCCAGTGGGCTATGCTTCTCACTACCCCAGCTGCTCCTATGTTGAGGAGCCACCCTGCTCTAGACCCTGAGGGAGAGTCGTCCCGTCAGCATCGTCGTGTTTCCTTTGCTCTGGAGGTTTCCATTAGTATCATCAGTTCCGATTCAGAGTCCGACACCGAGGAGACACCAGCAGGACCGTCAGAGTGTTAGTGCGATCACTGCCGTAATGCGTAGACGAGGATGATGTGGTGTTTGGTTGTATGCATGTAGTAGTACTATCTATGCTGTTGTCCTGCTATGTATGTCGGATGATGTATTGTATAATTATGTGGTTTTCTGCTATTTGCTTTGGCTTTTCCTCGCATTTGTCTTCCGGGTTTGTTGCTTCACCTTCCTCTTTTTCTTCCCTAATGGATGTTGCTCATCTCGATGCTTCGTATTGGGAAAAATATATAGGATGACAAGGTGTGGTAGTAACTATCATGGTGGTGACGATACTCTAGTTTGTCGGTCCGCCAGGCAAGCAGGATATTCTCCAGAACCATATCAGCCACCACCTCCTCCACCTCAAGCACCCACAATAGAGCAGATTATGCGGATGTTTGAGGAAAAGAGAAACCAAGATCTGATGGAATTTCTGAGAAGCATGCAGACTATGGTCGAGCAGAATAATCATAATGGTAATCACTCCAAGCTGTCAGACTTTCAGAGGACCAAACCGCCAAGCTTCAGTCAAGCAGTGGATCCAATGGAAGCCGATGACTGGTTGAGGACCATTGAGAAGAAGCTAGAAATTGCTCGCACTGAAGATGCTGATAAGGTACCCTTCGCCACTCATTATCTGGAAGGACCAGCTGCTATATGGTGGGACAATGCCAAAATTATGCGGCTTGCTGAAGATGAGATTACTTGGGATAAATTCAAAGATAAATTCCACAAGTATCATATTCCTGCCGGTATCTTGAAGCTCAAGCAGCGAGAATTCCTCACACTTACCCAAGGGAACTTGACTGTAAGTGAGTATTTAAACAAGTTCAATCACTTAGCCCGTTATTCCACTCATGATGTAGCCACCGAAGAGCGGAAGATCGATCGTTTCCTCAGAGGGCTCAACCTTACCCTCCGATGTGCACTCAGCATGCTGGATTTCCCCCACTTCCAAACTTTGGTGAACAAGGCACTCATTGCCGAAAGGGAGCACAAGCTTGTTAATGATCATAAGACTGCATATGAAGACCGCAAGCGCAAGTTTGAACCCAAGAAGGAAGGACAAGTTTTTCAGAAGGTTCGTACTTGGCAGCAACCACAGTTCGAGTTCAAGCCAACATGGCAATAGGGGAACACTAAGAGTGAAAATCAGTTCAAGAATGTGGTTACAAAACCAGTAAAGGAAGACTGTCAGCATAACAATGCATGTTACTCCTGTGGTCAAACTGGACATTACGCTAGGAAGTGCCCCAAGAATGGAAAGCCGCCAACCAACCTGATGCCTCAAGTCAATTACGTGGGACAATTCCCCAACCGGAAGTTTATTCAAGGGTGTCGTGGGAAACGAGCACCTATGGGATCAAGGATCCCTCTACGGTTCGGCAAGGGAGAGGATTGCGCAAAGAGCGGATCTAACGAACAGCACACGGGGGTTTACCCAGGTTCGGGCCGCACGGATGCGTAAAACCCTACTCCTGCTTTGATTGTATTACTGTGGATGTTCTTGGCCAAGTTCTGGGAGCTACAGTACTCGGTAGCTGCGCATGCAGAATGGGCCCTCAGAAGTGCTATCTCTCTCTCTGTATGCCTCGGGCCTCCTTTTATATGAGTCAAAGGGGCTACCACAGTGGCGTACGAGATAAGGCATGAGGTGGAAAGTAGCTACAGTGTTATCACAGTGTTATCATACCTAACCCTGACGGCTTAGGACAAACTCATTAAATGCACCGTGAGGTGTCCGTCAAGGTGTCCCTTAGCGTCTTGGGCTTGGAAAAGCTTTACGGGGGATGGGAAAAGCAGCCATCCCATCAGCACCGCTTAAGCATCTCGTGGCCAGCATTGCGCCACGTCACCATGAGGACAAGCCCTAAACGACAAGGCTGGCCGTTGTACTGGAGCGATAGCGCTGCACTGTGTAGAGCCTTGCCGGGGCTGAATCCTTGCCGGGCCCGGGGCTTGCCGGGTGCGAGGCCTTGTCGGCAAGGGTCTTGCCGGGCCTCCGCAACCCTTTGGTCTTCTGTCTTCTGGTCTGCCCGATCGTTGACTTGAACGCCTTCTTGGCATCATAGTCTTGTGATTACTCCTAGCTATTCCCCGGCAAGGCTTGCCGCGGTACGGCTACAACTGCCCGTGCACAAGTAAGGGGTACTAAAAAGACCCATACTTTAGTACACCGACAAGAGCCCCCGGGCCTAGGCCATACACGGGTGCCAGGCCTGTTGGGCTAGGCCCAAAACAGTGCACGGGCACGCATGGCAGGGAATAACTGCTCGCAATCATTATCTCTTTTACCACGCCCCTCCACTACGCGCATTAATCGCGCGAAGTGGGAGACGTGGGCGGAAACCCCACTGCAAAAGTGGGCGGTAAAGAGCCTGCCTCGCGCCTTCCCCATAAAAAGGGAATCGCAGAGGGCACTGCTCATTTACCCCCTCTGCCTTTCCAATCTCAATCTCAGAGCCGTCTCCATCGTCTTCTTCCTCGCGCCCAAAGCAGAGCTTTTCTCCCTCCACCCGCCTCCACTGCGCTCTCGACGTCTTCAGCGCCCACTTCCATAGCCACCATGCCGCCCAAGCCGAGCAAGGGCAAGGCGGCGGAAGCGGCCGCCGCGGAGAGCAAGTTGGCGAAGATGCGGAAGGAACGAGGCTGTCTTCCCCTCGACGCTTGATGCGGAGACCTTGAAGAAGAGGTACCAGTTCGCATGGGCGAAGGAGACCACGACGCATCCAGCCACCAGAGTGAGTGTAGCTTCTCGTAGGGCAGAGCCAGGAGATTATCCCTTCTTTGCTGATTACTTCTGGTGCGGCCTCTGTCCTCCGTACTCGGATTTCTTCGTAGATATCATGCTCACCTATGGCTTCCAGCTGCTAGATTTCACGCCGAATGCCGTGACTTGTATGTCCGTCTTCGCGCACCTTTGCGAGAATTTTGTCGGGGTCATCCCGAGCACTGCACTTTTCCGGCACTACTTCTACCCCCGCATCCAAAAGGGCGACGCCCTCTCCGGCAGCATCACTTGGATTTCGAGGACGGCAACCAAGGAGATGTACCTAGAGGGGCTCTACCGCGAGAGATGGGATGAGTGGCGCGGCAAGTGGTGCTGGGTCTGGGAAAAGGAGCCCAAACCGTTCTGCGAGGTGCGGATGCAGAAGGTGGTCCGCAGCAAGGATTGGAGCGCCGCGGACCCTGACGACAGCAAGCTCACCATCACCATCACCAGGATACAGCGCCTCAGGGCTGCCGGGTTGAAGGTGGAGATGATTGCTTCAGATTTCCTTCGCCGGCGCATCGCCCCACTGCAGAACAAGGGGCGCCCTACCTGGGAGTTTATGAACGCTGCCGACATCATGAGGGTGCGGCCTGGGCTGGATAATGATCTGACAGCCATAGGGCACGCAGCCCTCTGCCAACAACTGTTCAAATCTGGAGCAGTGGGAGACTTGCCGGCAGGCGTCGTCCCACTATGCAACAACTCGTCGCTGACCTCCATCATCGCCATGATGCCGGTGTTCAATGCCCAATTTAAAACGGCATCGACGAGAGGTGGATCGAGCCGTCCGCGGAGCAGGCGCTGGCGTTCTTCGACAACTTGACGGAGAAGGCCATCCGCGAGGAGAACCTTGTCCGCGCCACCACGGAGGAGGAGCTCGCCTACATCGCCAGCAGGGCGGAAGAGGCGAACCTTGCCGAAGAAGCCGGCAGCGCTGAGTCTAGCGAAGGTGAGGACTTGCTGCGGGAAGATCTTGCCGGGCGAGATAAGGCTGCCGGGGAGCCGAGCGGAGCCGCTGCCGGGAGCTCTTCTGCCGGAGGCGCCGCCGAAGAGGAAGAAGAGGAGGAGGAAGAGCCCCCAGCTCTTCAACACAGGAAGAGGCGCGTCCTCCGGAAGAACACCACTGGTGCTCCAGCCCGCCAACCTTCCTCAAGCAGCGAGGCTTCCGGCAAAGGGGTGGCCGGCGAGGCCGCACCGCAACCTGCCGCTGCCAAGCGGCCCAGGACCACTCCTCCTCCTCCTCCGTCAGGTACTGCAGTGGGGGTCGGCTTCGACCTCTCCGCCATCAGCTCCGAGGAAGAAGAAGAAGAGTAAAAGTCCCGCCACAGCTTTGATTCTTATCTTTCTAGTTTTGCTTGATTAACTTGCTCTATTTTGCCTTCTCAGGGATACGGAGACTCTGGCGCAGAGGATGGCGAAGAGGGCCAAGACCTCGACGAGCGACGAGCCGCCGGCAAGCACCTCGGGCGCGCCGGAAACGGTTCTCGTCAGCTCGGAATCAAGCCCAGAACGCAACCCTCGATGCAGCCCTCGACGCAGCCCCCGGCGCAGCCCCCAGCATGAGTCTTCTACTCACTATCCACTGGCGCGTGCCGGGGTGTGCATCTTCTCTGCTGACATCTCCGGGCGTGCAGGAGCGGAGCAACAGCGAGAAGCAACAGCGGGAGCTGCCTCTGCCATGCCACCTCCGTCGTCCACACCGCCCAGGGGCGAGTCTTCGGGCAAGCTCTACCGCGACGATGAGGAGGTGCCGGCAAGCGCAAGCTCCGGCAACCCCTTCCTTGACGCAGGTAAATGGCTCAGCCTAGAACTCTTGTCGCTTTGGTTTTTCTTCTTTTTGTCTTCTTGAACTTCCTTCTCAGCTTCATCTTAATCAACTCCTTGGCTTTCAATCTTCTTCTGACAGAGCTCATGAACACTGACGTTGTCATTGAAGAGACTGCCAAGGATGCCGCCACTGAAGCCGACAAGGTTGCCGCCGAGGAGGCCGCCAAGCATGCCGCCGCCGAGGCCGCCAAAGCTGTTGCCGCCGAAGCTGCTGCCGTTGAGGCCGCCAAGGCCGCTGCCGTTGAGGCCGCCAAGGCCGCTGCCGCTAAGGCCGCCAAGGCCGCGCAAGAGGAGGCCGCCAAGATGCCCGCCGAGGGAGACGGCGAGGAGACCCGCGGCCATACTGACGGCGCTTCCGCCGCAGGAGCGCCAGGCGCTTCTACTGCCACGGGGCCCTCAACTGCCGAAGACCAACCCTCGTCGTCCCAGGCCCCTTCCTCAAGCCAATACATCAGGGTCGGCAAAAACGTTGTCAGCATGCCGGGGTCGGCAAACATCGAAGAGCTGGTTGAAGGAGAACATCTTGACGGGGAAATCTTCGTCGCCGCCGCCAGTGAGCTCAAGGAGGAGCAGCTACTCAAGCCATGAATGACAACTATCAGAAGCTCCAAACGCTCTACCGTGCCCGGAAGGAGAAACTGGACTCCCGGGCAGCGCTCGTCGAGGCAGCGGAAGGAGACTTCCAACAACGCATCACGGAGACACATGCTTGGTATGGCGAGGCCCCTCCAAGAGCTGAATGTTTATCGGGAGCAGCTGGCGGAAGAGCAGAACGTCCTCCTGCTGAAGCAATCAGACATCGAGAAAGCGCAGGAGGAGGCCGCCCAGCAAGCCGCCGCGGCAGAAGCCCTCTTGACGTAGCGCCGCATCAGCCTTGACGCCCAAGAAGAGGACCTTGCCGCGCGCGAGGCGGCGCTTGCCACCAAGCTTCGCAACAAGGATGAAGAGCTCGAAAGTCTTGTCGCGCGGCGGGTCCAGGAGCTTGAGCAGAAACACTTGAAGACGCTCAGAGCTCTAACTGAAGACCATGCCGGCAAGCTCAAAGAGGTCCTCGACGCTGCCGGAGCTGCAGAGGCCGCCAAGAACTTGCTGGAAGAGAAGACGAAGCAGCTGGAGGCCGCTCTCGAGGACCACGGCAAGAAGGTCTCAGCACTCGAGGCCGAGAGAGACAAGGCTCTCCACAGCCTGATGGAGACGCAGGTTGCCGCATACGAGAAGGTCCAGCAGCTTTCCTCCGCCAAGGACTCCATTGAAGATCTGAAACTGAAGCTATCCACGCTAGAGATGTCTCATGAGGCTGCCCGAGTTCGCGAGAGAACTCTTATCAAAGACCTCCACGACGAACAGGAGCTGCTCCAGAACGCCGCCGCCACCCACAACGAGTACGCTTCTAGCGTGAAGCTCTGGACTGCCAGGCTGGCCGACGTCACTGAGAAGCTTGGCGCGGAGCTGGAGGCCATGGGCTTGCCGGGCTTCGGATACTCTGTCGACGACAACGTATCCTCAAGCGCCAGGCTAACCATGTTCTTCGAGATGCTCATCGACGCCCTCAAGCTACTCCAGGCGAACCAAACAAGCAAGCTGGCCGACGAATCGCGGAAACTCTGCCAGCTCGCCTCCGTAAGGTGTTGATGAAGGTGGCGTACAGAAACCCTGGCGTCGACCTCTCCAAAGCCTCGAAGAGCTTGCCAAAGGACGCGGACGTCAAGGCTCTCGAAGAGCTTGTCGCGCCCATCGTCGATCGGGTGAGCCAGGTGAAGAGGGTCGAGGGCGATCGCCGGGACTAGCCGCATCCGCCTCATCTCTTCTTCATCTTGCCGCCAGCATTCCATGTAAAAGACAATTTGTCTTATGTCAGAAACGTGGCAAGCACTGGATGTAATATAACTTGCTCTATTTGAATTAAGGCATGCTATTCCCTTTGTTCAATTTCTTTCTGTATGGCGTATACCCTACGCTTTGCTGGGAACTTGCCGGAGCATAACCCTGCCGCGAGCGCTGGATTCGGGTCGTCAGCAGCTTGCGGGCGGTGCTGCTCACGGCAAGAAATCTTGACGCTTTCAGCGCGGCCACCTAGACTGTTGAGCGGACTCGAAACAGAGTAAGGGTGCAGCCGATCACGACAAGATTCCATCGCGTGCAGGTTTTCCATACAAAGCCGAAATCGTTCAAGGGAATACAGCCTTACAAAAATCAAAATCTGCTTAAGGGGTTCAGCAACTTAGCTCTGCTTTTCGTCGCTATTCTTCTTCTTCCGGGAAGGCGCCAACCTTGAACGTCGTCTGGTATCCATACCACCATTCTCCTTCCCCCCCCCCCCCCCGGCAAACTTGCGCGCGAGGGAATCTTCTGCCTCTTGAGAAAAAGAAAGAAGAGAAAATAAAGGTATGGAACCTTGACGGTTCATTAGCTCTTACCGGGATCGAGTGCAATACACATCTCAGATAACACATGCATATAAAATGTCATGGAATCAACAAGAAACGTAAAGCACACAGATCTTATTAAATATGCACAAAGGATGTGCCTGCTCTGTACAAAGGATTACATGCCACCGGCAACACTTGTACAGAATGGCATTGCCAGGATCTTCCCGAAGCGTTACGCTGCCGCGAGCGCTGGATTCAGGTCGTCAGCAGCCTGCTGGCCGTATCGCTATCACAGCAAGAAACCCGAACAACTGCGCCTTACGGGTAGAACTTGCGAAGGTGCTCGATGTTCCAGGAGTTGCTCACTGGCAAGCCCTCTTCGGTGTCCAGGCGGACAGCGCTAGGCCTGGTGACTCGCACTACCCGGTAAGGGCCTTCCCACTTCGGCATCAACTTGTTGGAATTCTTGGCCGACTGAATGCGCCGAAGAACAAGGTCGCCTTCCTCAAGACTCCGGGCGTGAACCTTGCGGCTATGGTAGCGGCGCAAAGCTTGCTGGTAGCGAGCGGCTCGCACAGCTGCCCGAAGACGGTTCTCCTCAAGGAGCAGCGCATCATCTTGCCGCAGCTGTTCTTGCTCGAGCTCATCATAAGCGAGCACTCGAGGTGACCCGTATATGAGTTTCGTGGGGAGAACTGCTTCCGCTCCGTAGACCAGAGCGAAGGGTGTCTGGCCGGTGGCTCGATTTGGCGTCGTCCTGATCGACTAAAGAACCGTTGGCAGCTCATCAATCCAGCGTCTTCCATGCTTGTGCAGCTTGTCGAAAGTTCTGGTCCGGAGACCACGCGGCACTTCAGCGTTCGCCCTTTCCGCTTGGCCATTGCTTCTTGGGTGAGCAACAGAGGCAAAACAAATCTTGCCGCCAAGGTCTTGGACGTACTGCATGAAGGTGCGACTAGTGAACTGCGTACCGTTGTCGGTGATGATCCTGTTCGGCGCACCAAAACGGCACACAATCCCCTTGAAGAACTTGACTGCTGACTGTGCTGTCACCTTCCTCACTGCTTCACTTCTGGCCACTTCGTGAACTTGTCAATAGCACCGTACAAGTACTCAAAGCCCCCGGCAGCACGGGGGAAGGGACCCAGTATGTCGAGCCCCCAGACCGAGAAGGGCCAGGAGAGAGGGATCGTCTGGAGAGGTTGAGCTGGCTGATGAAGTTGCTTCGAATGAAACTGGCACGCTTTACACTTAGTTACTAGTGCAGTTGCATCCTGGAGAGCAGTAGGCCAGAAGAATCCCTGCCGGAATGCCTTGCCGACAAGGGCTCTTGAGCCTATGTGGGATCCACATATGCCCCCATGAATCTCTGACAACAACTCTAGTCCATCCTCCCGAGGAATACACTTCAATTTCACCCCGTTCGGTCTCTTTCTATACAGAACGTCATCGACGAACTGGTACATACTTGACTGACGGGCTACTTTTTCAGCTTCTTCCTGCTCCTCAGGGAGTTCTCCTGTCTGAAGGAAATGGACTATTTGCTGTGCCCATGCCGGAGCCTGTGGCTCGACAACAAGGACTAAAGGCGACTCTTCAGCTGCGGGAGCATTTGCTTCTACGGCAAGAACTTGAGGTTCTTGGCGGAGTAGCTGCTCAACGGCAACTGGTATTTCTTCGGCAGCAGGGGCGCTTGCTTCGGCAGCAAGAACCTGAGGTTCTGCACGAAGCCGCTGCTCACCGGCAACCGTGTCGTTCCCGGCAAGATTCTTACCGGGGGCTTCGGGAAGCCCTGCCGGGAAGTACTCGCCGGTACTTAACTTTCTTCTCTTATCAGGCCTTGTCGATGGCGACACGGATGGTTGAGTCAAGCGGAGCACAAAAGTCCCTGGTTCCACAGGTAGCTTGAGTGCGGCACGCTTCGACAGGTCGTCGGCAATGCTGTTCTTTGATCGAGGAACATGCTCTGTCTGAAGACCGTCAAAGCGCTCTTCCAGCTTCCTCACTTCATCGATGTAAGCTTCCATCAACGGGCTCTGATAATCTTTGTTGACTTGCCTCACGACGAGTTGGGAGTCACCTCTGACGATGAGCTTCTTGATCCCAAGGTCTGCCGCGATCCTGAGACCGGCAAGCAGTCCTTCATACTCTGCCGTGTTGTTGGTCGATTTCTCCCGGGGAAAATGCATCTGGATGACGTACCTGAGGTGCTCTCCGGTGGGTGCGACAAGCAGCACGCCGGCACCGGTGCCTAGCAGCGAAAAGGCTCCATCAAAGTACATGACCCATGCTTGATCTGATTCCTTGCCGGGAATCGCTGATTTTTGAACTTCGTCGTCTGGCGTTGGGGTCCATTCTGCAATGAACTCTGCCAAGGCTCTGCTCTGGATAGTTGAAGAACTTTCAAACTTGAGACCAAAGCATGACAGCTCCAACGCCCACTCCACAATCCTGCCGGTTGCTTCTGGGTTCCGGAGAATCCGTTGCAGCGGAAAGCGAGTGACGACGGTGATCTCATGTGCTTGGAAGTAATGGCGCAGCTTCCTCGAGGCCATGAGAAGGCCGAAGAGCAACTTCTGCACACCAGAATATCTCGACCTAGCCCCCTGCAACAGGGAGCTGATGAAATAGACTGGGCGCTGCACCATCTTCTTCTTCTGCACTGCTTGACTTGACTGCGTGGATCTTTCCTTGTCGGCACCAGACTCTGCCGGGGCAGGCTCCGGCAAGTCGCTTGGCGGGCCTGCCGTTGCCGCTGCATCCTCCTCTGCTTCTCTCCTTGCCACCAGCGCAGCACTAACCACTTGATTCATTGCCGCTAGATATAGCAGCAACGGCTCTCGCGGCCTAGGCGCGACTAGTACTGGCGGAGAAGAGAGGTACCTCTTCAAATCCTGCAGCGCTGCCTCTGCTTCTGGAGTCCATTTCATCGGGCCTGCCTTCTTCAAAATTTTGAAAAATGGCAGGGCGCGCTCAGCAGACTTTGAGATGAACCTACTCAAAGCGGCGACGCAGCCGGCAAGGCGGCGCACATCCTTGACTCGTCTTGGTGCTTCAATCTGCTCAATCGCTTTTATTTTGTCGGGATTGGCTTCAATTCCATGCTGAGATACAAAGAACCCGAGAAGCTTGCCGGATGGGACACCGAACACGCACTTCTCGGGGTTGAGCTTCAGGTTGATCCTGCGTAGATTTGCAAATGTCTCCTCTAGATCTTGAATGAGCGTTGCCTTGTCCTTGGTTTTGACCACTATGTCATCCATGTAAGCTTCCATATTTCTATGGAGCTGGGTCTCGAAACTGATCTGGACGGCTCTTGCGAAGGTCGACCCAGCACTTTTCAACCTGAAAGGCATACGCAAGAAGCAGTATGTGCCACACGGGGTGATAAATGCGGTCTTCTCTTCGTCTTCTTTCGCCATGAAGATCTGGTGATAGCCTGAGTATGCGTCAAGGAATGACAGCAGATCGCAGCCGGCAGTGGAATCCACAATCTGGTCAATGCGCGGCAAGGGAAATGGGTCTTTTGGACAGGCTTTATTGATATCTGTAAAGTCAATACATAGCCTCCATTTACCATTCGCCTTGCGCACAACAACTGGATTGGCCAACCATGTAGGATGGAGGACTCCTCTAACCAGGCCTGCCGCCTCAAGCTTCTTAATCTCTTCTGCAATAAATTCTTGCCGCTCCAAAGCTTGCTTCCGCACCTTCTGCTTGACGGGCCGCGCGTGAGGACAGACAGCTAGGTGGTGCTCAATTACCTCCCTGGGAACACCGGGGATGTCAGATGGTTGCCATGCAAACACATCGACATTCGCCCGCAGGAAGGCAACGAGCGCGCTTTCCTATTTGTCATCAAGGGTGGAACTTATGGTGAAAGTCCCTCCCGTCCCGTCCTCCTTGGCGGGCACCTTCTTGGTCTCAGGCGGAGCAGCCTTGGATTTCTTGGTCTGGCCGGCAGAGCTTTCTGGTGCATCCTCGATGGTAGCGCAGCACTCCGGAGAGGCGCGCTTGCCGGAGTTTGTCCCAGAGGTCTTGCCGGGCTTCTTCTTCTTGCCGGGATCTTGAGCGGCAGGAGCATGCGCCTTGGCGGCGGACGCTGCAACTGCTTCCCGGTAAAGCTTGTCGGTGCAAATGAGCGCGTCTTTCTTGTCGGAGTGGACAATGATGACGCTCATTGGGCCGGGCATCTTCAAGACGTTGTAGGCGTAGTGCGAGGCCGCCATGAACTTGGCCAGCGCCGGGCGACCAAGAATCCCATTATAGGGTAATGGAATCTTGGCGACGTCGAAGACAATCTTCTCCGTCCTGAAGTTGAACTCGCTGCCAAACGTCACGGGCAGGGTGACCTTGCCCTTCGGCTGGTTCCTTCCCGGGTTGACCCCTTGGAAAGAGCCTTTCTCCTCAAGGTCCTCGTCAGGAATTTGCAATCTCTTGATCACATCGGGTGAGATCAGGTTCAGGCCGGCCCCACCGTCAACTAACATTTTCGTCACCTGGAGGTTGCGGATCATTGGTGAAACCAACAACGGCAAACACCCGACCGCAGTTGTGCGATCAGGGTGATCCTCGGCGTCAAATATGATAGGTGTGTGGGACCACTTCAGTGGCTTCCGGGCATCGAGGGATGGCTCTGCCGCATTAATCTCGCGCGCCCACTGCTTGAGCTGGCGGTGAGAGGAATGCAACGAAGTGCCCCCGTCGACGCACATGGCCTCTGTAGCCTTCTGGAACTCGTGTTCGCTGGACTCGTCGCCCTCTGCATCATCATCATCATCTCCTTGCTCTTTGGCGCGACCCCGGGAAGGCTTCTCTTGCTGCTGCATGGGCTTGCCGCGGCGACCTCCTCGACCGCCCTTCCTGCCAGACCCTCCGGTACCATCTTGGGCTCTTTCCTTGTCGCGCCTTTCGTACTCGGCACGCTGTTTCTCGACAAGCTCCTCAACTTGCCGGCAGTCCTGGAGATCGTGCCCCTTGGTGCGGTGGATCTTGCAGTACTGCTTGCCGGACCCTTCCGGCTTGTCGGCAGCCGCCAAGGCTTGACACGCCGCACACCCGGCAACCTCGTTGCCGGGGTCGTCGGTCTTGGCCTTCTTGGCGGTGCTGGGGTTGCCGGAACCTTCGACGGCAAGTACGGCCTTGCCCTTGCGCTTCTTGTTCTTCCGCCGCCCCTTCTTTGCCGAGGCAGGAGCGTCTTCGCTCTCGGAGTCGACTCCGGCGCCAGCGTTCTCGCCGGGGAGTCTTCTTCCTTCCTCTGCCCGTGCACACTTGTCGGCCAAAGCATAGAGCTCGGCGACATCCCTGATTTTGTTCATCGCCAACTCCTCCTGCATCTTGCAGTTGCGCACATTCTGATGAAAGGCGCTGATGACGGCGGCGGGATGAACGTCAGGAATATTGTGCTGGATACGGCTGAACCTCTGGATGTATTTGCGCAAGGTTTCGCCCTCCTTCTGGGGAATGATGTGCAGATCGCTCTCCTGGCCAGGAGCTTGATGGCCGCCGGTGAAGGCGCCAACAAACTGGTGGCACAGGTCGGCCCAAGAAGAGATGGAATTCTCGGGGAGGTGCATCAACCACGATCTAACGTTGGGCTTCAGCACCAACGGAAAGTAGTTGGCCAGCACCTTATCGTCTCGAGCCCCGGCAGCCTGCACCGCAATGGTGTAGATGCTCAAGAACTCGGACGGATGGGTTTTGCCGTCGTACTTCTCCGGTACTTCCGGCTTGAAGGAGCAGGAGCTGGGCCACTGGACTTGCCGCAGCTCACGAGTAAACGCTGGACAACCCACCTCGTAAGGTTAGCAGCCAGGGTACCCTGGCGCGGGCTCGTCAACAGCGGTCCCAGCATGCTTGTCGGACTGGCGACGCGCTTCCCTTCGGTGCTCGATGGTGGTTCGAGCGTCCTCCTTCTTCCGTTCCCAAAGAACGTGATGTTGATCGCGGCAAACCCGCGGATCAGATGACGCCGTGGAATCATCCTCACGGGGGCTGGTCCGTCGAGTCAACGACCGCTCTTGATGCAGCGGGGGGGGGGGAACGCAACGTAGTCGTTCCAGCTCCGATCTTCTCTCCATCGCCACACACCAGCCTATCGACTGCAGCCGCGAGGGTTCACCCTGCTGCAGTACGTCGTTGTTGGCTAGGCCGATGAGGCTCTGGATAGCGGCTCGCCACTCGTCTAACTTCTCCGTGGCAGGAGGGAAGTCTAGGAGCAGCTGAGCTCGTGCCAACGCCTCTACTGGCGTAGGCGGCGGCGACAGGTGCGAAGAACATGAGGTGCTCAAACTCCTAACAGGGTTAGAAGGAGCACCATCACGACTCTGCACCCGCGCGTGGCTTCCACCAGCGCGCTGGCGCGGATCTTGGCCCTGCGCACCCTGAGAGTAATGCGCAGGGGTCTTTCCATGCAGACGCCTAGAACCACCAACGTCTTGAGGCCGCACGTCACGCGCGTCCTGAGAAGGTCGCGGTGCATGCGCCGGTGTATTTGTCCTGGAAGGCGCCGCTCCATCCTTGGAAGTCGCTGCACCACCCGCAGGTTACGCAGCTCCATCCTTGGACCTATTGCTCGTGGAAGCTCGGAGCCTCCACCTCCTCCACCCGCGTCTACCCCGTCGCCTGTGCGCGCAGTATCAGGCACGACGGATGCAGATGGACCAACCGCCATGAAACCCTTCTTCTTGGGGGCCATGGTGGTGAAGATGATCAAAGATCTGACGCGCTGATCGTTAGATCAGGTTCGCACAACCTCGACTCCCCTACCTGTTGCGCCAAAGATGTCGTGGGAAACGAGCACCTATGGGATCAAGGATCCCTCTACGGTTCGGCAAGGGGAGAGGATTGCGCAAAGAGCAGATCTAACGAACAGCACACGGGGGTTTACCCAGGTTCGGGCTGCACGGATGCGTAAAACCCTACTCCTGCTTTGATTGTATTACTGTGGATGTTCTTGGCCAAGTTCTGGGAGCTACAGTACTCGGTAGCTGCGCATGCAGAATGGGCCCTCAGAAGTGCTATCTCTCTCTCTCTGTACGCCTCGGGCCTCCTTTTATATGAGTCAAAGGGGCTACCACAGTGGCGTACGAGATAAGGCATGAGGTGGAAAGTAGCTACAGTGTTATCACAGTGTTATCATACCTAACCCTGACGGCTTAGGACAAACTCATTAAATGCACCGTGAGGTGTCCGTCAAGGTGTCCCTTAGCGTCTTGGGCTTGGAAAAGCTTTACGGGGGATGGGAAAAGCAGCCATCCCATCAGCACCGCTTAAGCATCTCGTGGCCAGCATTGAGCCACGTCACCATGAGGACAAGCCCTAAACGACAAGGCTGGCCGTTGTACTGGAGCGATAGTGCTGCACTGTGCAGAGCCTTACCGGGGCTGAATCCTTGCCGGGCCCGGGGCTTGCCGGGCCCGGGGCTTGCCGGGTGCGAGGCCTTGCCGGCAAGGGTCTTGCCGGGCCTCCGCAACCCTTTGGTCTTCTGTCTTCTGGTCTGCCCGATAGTTGACTTGAACGCCTTCTTGGCATCTTAGTCTTGTGATTACTCCTAGCTATTCCCCGGCAAGGCTTGCCGCGGTACGGCTACAACTTCCCGTGCACAAGTAAGGGGTACTAAAAAGACCCATACTTTAGTACACCGACAAAGGGCAAGTTCATCACATCTCCGCCGATGAAGCTCCCGATGTGGTCATTGGTATGTTTCTTGTTAATAACATACCCGCAACAATTTTATTCGATTCCGGGGCTTCCCATTCTTTTATTTCGCGGAGTTTTGTTGCCTAGCACCACCTTGCCTATGTTCTTTTGGAAAAAGTTATGGTGGTGCAATCCCCTGGATCCATGCTTAGGACAAATATTGTGTGCCGAGGTTTGGAAATCTCAATTCATGGGATTATCTTTCCCACATCCCTGGTATCCATTGACTCTCTAAAATTGGATGTTATTTTGGGGATGGATTGGTTGATAAGCCATCAAGTCTGCATCAACTGTGCAACAAGAGAAGTCATGCTAATAAATCCCTCGGGCTAGCCAGCTCGGTTCTTTGCCGGAAGAGCCATGCCAAAGAAGGGAATGGTTTATGCAGCAATTGCAACAGATATGAATTTAATCCCAGTGGTCTATGAATTCCCAGACATGTTTCCAGAAGAATTGCCCGGCATGCCACCTGACCGGGAGCTGGAGTTCTCAATTGAGCTTGTGCCCGGGACAACACCTATTTACAAGAAATATTATCGAATGCCTTCATCCGAATTGGTGGAGTTGAAGAAACAATTGGATGAGATGCTCCAAAAAGGATATATTCGCCCCAGTTCGTCTCCTTGGGGAGCACCTGCAATATTTGTGGGCAAGAAAGATGGCAGTCTCCGGATGTGTGTTGATTACCGCGCGCTCAATGAGATCACAATCAAGAATAAATACCCGTTGCCCAGGATCGATGATTTGCTCGATCAACTGAGTGGAGCTCAAGTGTTCTCCAAGATTGATTTGCGCACCGGGTATCACCAGCTGAAAATCAGAAAGGAAGATATTCCCAAGACAGCATTTACTACACGATATGGGCTGTACGAGTATACGGTCATGTCATTTGGGCTGACCAACGCTCCTGCATTCTTCATGCACATGATGAACAAGGTGTTCATGGACTTTTTGGACAAGTTTGTGATGGTATTCATTGATGACATCCTCATATATTCCAAAAGTGAAGAAGAACACAAACAGCATCTCCGAGCAGTATTGGAACGATTACGAGCTCATCAACTCGACGCCAAGTTCAGCAAATGTGAATTTTGGCTTAAGGAAGTGGGATTCCTTGGGCATACTTGTCACAGCCCTAGCTTAGTCTTTGTGTGTCAATGCATGATCATCATGTCATCATATTTAAATTTCAATTTAATATGAAATGAGGAATGACAAACCCGAGCACCGCATTAATTAACTAGGTTCAAATAAAATATTTTTCAATGAACTCTAAATGCTCTTCAATAATGTTCATCATTTCTGGAATAGGGTGGAAGCATCTACCAAAAATGTTGCACATTTTTCTGGGACATTCTGGATTTTTGAATTAACCCATTACTTATTTGAATTGGAGCTATTAAATGCTATAAAATAAATTGCAGCTCCAATAATTCTGGAAATTATTGAGGGCCTCTATAATAACTTAGTTAGTGCCCACGACTATTTTTAGGATTTATAAAAATGATTTGATATTTTAATCAAATCGAAACAAGTTACAGAAAATAGAAAACATAAATGAAAATAGAAAAGGACTGAGAGAGAGAGTACCTGTTGTGGCCCAGCACTGCAGCTGGCCGGCCCAGCCCACAGCGTAGTGCCAGTCGTCTCCCACCTCATGCCAGTAGGCGAGGGCGCGTGCGTGTGGCACGCCAGCACGCGCACGGCCAGCTCCTGCCTGCCTGCTACCACGTCGACGTGAGGAGATAAGCCTCGGTGACGTCCGGATCGAGCGCTCCTCCTAGCCACTCTCCCCCTCGCCTCTCTCCCTCGAATCCGAGCTCCACCGAGCGGAGCTCGTCGCCACTGATGCCGTTTACGTGACCACCGCCGTCAACTAACCTCCCCGAGCTCTCCAGAAGATCCTCCGTGCTCCCCTTCATCTTCCCTTGGATGCCCAAGAGCTCGGAAGCCCTACATCACCGCCATCGACGTCGTCTTCTTCCTCGGCCCCGTGGATCACCATCGTCGATTTCGTCGCCGTCCGTGCTTCCCCGAGCTCACCGAGGTCGCCGAACGATCCACCCAGACGGTTCCGACATTGTGATTGTTGACACCGATGAAGAGCTTTACTATCTTCAGAAGTGCCAGGCAAGCAAACCCCCATTGAGCATTCCGATACAATCCCACTCTCTCGCTCTTGCTCTCTTTTACTGCATTAGGACAACAACGATTCAACTGTTACTTGTTGCGGTAGTTGAACCCATTCCTCTGCATGACTTGTCTTTGCCACAGTAAATAGTTGAAACCCTCTAGCATGAGTAGGAGTTGTTTGAGCCATGAGGAGCCTACTCATTCATGCTTGCTTGTTATGCCTGCTATGCTTAGAGTTGTGTCAGGTCTGTTTCATCTGGGATTGGAATGGTGGTGAACATGTCCTACTGTGTGAGAGCTAAGTGTGTGAATACGATTTGGTAAAGGTAGCGATGAGAGACCATGTAGGAGTACATGGTGGGTTGTCTCATTGGAACCGTCCTCAGGAATTGAGTTCCGTGTTTGTGATCCAAGACAGATACTACCACACATTGGGCTCGAAACCAATGACCCCTCTCGACTTATTAATCGCCTCGTACTCTGTCCAGGAATTGCAACTAGTTTCTGGTGTTTGTAGGATATGTGCTGGGGGCCATGCGTAGCGCTGACCCTAGGGGTGGGCTATGATGCAGTAGAGACACGAGGCACGGTGTACCAAGTGACACCCGAATGGTGCTCTTGGGAACCCTGCACTCATCGTTTGGGGCCGTACTGGAAACTTCGGCCAGACTTCCTTGCGGATGGAACTCAAATAGGCGATAAACCTGGACTAGAGACTTGTGTGGTTAGTCAGGTCGTGGTCGACACCCTCGCCAGGCTTCCGCTTGAAGGTTGCCGAGATACATGACGTGTACATGGTGGTAAGTGGTGGGAGCGTGTGTGAAGAAGTACACCCCTGCAGGGTTAATTATCTATTCGAATAGCCGCATCCACGGATATGGGCTACTTGGAAAGCTTACATTGTTCATAGACAAGTTGAAATGGATACTCTAAAATGCGCAAGATAAGTGTGAGTGCTATGGATGGCCTTCTCGTAGGGAGACGGGAGCGGATCCATAGTGGTGTATTGTTATGGTGAATATGTGGACTTGTGTGTGCTTTCTCACCTCAAGGAAAATACTGGTAGTCGTAGTACAGGATAGCCACTGAGTCAAAGCTGGCTTGCTGCAGTTAAACTCCACCACCCCCTTGTTGATACTGATGCATATGTAGCTAGTTCTGATGTAAGTCTTGCTGAGTACATTTGTACTCACGTTTGCTTAATTTATGTTTTTGCAGAGGAGACTTCAGTCTCACTTTAGATTCCTGCGATGAGTTCGACGTTGACCGATTAGCTTGGGAATCCCAGACAGAGGTCTAGCTCCTCTGGAGGGTCTTGTAGATAGATAGGCTTCCTAGCCTTCTTTCTTTTCAGCTGTCTGTACTCAGACGGATTTATGCTTCTGCTTGTTGCTTGTATGACTTGAATGTTGGGTCATGAGACCCATGTTTGTTATATCATGCTATGTATGGCTCTTCGGAGCCTCTTAAATAAATACTTTGAGTTGTTGAGTTATGTTGTGATGCCATGTTATATCTGCACATATCGAGCATATTGTGTGTATGTTTGAAATGCTTTGGTATGTGTGGGATCCGACACCTAGTTGTTTATTCTTGGTAGCCTTTCTTATGGGGAAATGTCTCCTGGTGCTTCCACTGAGCCATGGTAGCTTGCTACTGCTCCGAAATACATGGGTTGGCCGGCATGTGTCCTTCTTTGCTCCTGTGTCTGTTCCTTCGGGGAAATGTCACGCGGTGTTTTACTGGAGTCCTTGTAGCTTGCTACAACTCGGTTGCACACGCTGATGACCGACACGTGCATTGCTGGGTCATGTATGCCAGTCCCTGTAAGTTTGTGCCACCTTGGTTCATGACTAGTCATGTCGGCCCGGGTTCTCTGTCATATGGTTGCTAGCGACATAATCATATACGTGAGCCAAAAGTCGCAAATGGTCCCGGCCAAGGTAAAGGCTGCAACTGTGGGTTACCGTGCGTGAGGCCGCAAAGTGATATGATGTGTTACATGCTAGATCGGTGTGACTTAGAATTGGAGTCCTGACAACTTTGGTATCAGAGCCTGACTGCCTGTAGGATTACCAAGCCAAACTGGTTGAAGTCGTGTCTAGAACTGCTTTAGTTATATAAGGGAATTGATTGTGGAAGGGAACGTAAGATTCTTTGTACTCCTTATCCTTGTGTCCTTCTGATTCTGAGTCAGCCTCATCTTTTATACGGGGTTAAGAAACTAGGCTTCTCATCTATCTATTAGGATGACAAGTTACTATGCTGGAGACTTCTAGGTAAGATGTTGTCTTCTCGGAATGGTGTTTCCCTAAGAACTCAGTGTTATGTTGTCAGTTGTCATGCAGATTATCTCATTTTTCATGCCCGTACAGCCGTTATGCTGTCTCAGTTATTCCAGGTTTCTAAATAATCTGATGTTTTTTAACCTCTTTTCTCCCCATTCCCGATGTCTTTTGGGCCAGACTAACCACACTAAACATTGTGTTGAGGTATTCCATTACCTTGACATAGTTGTTGAAGTTTTCAGGAAACTAGGATATCTCAGAGAACCACCCAGAGGTTCAACCTTTGTGTTGTATCCCTGGTGTGATAATTATGGCCATCATTTTCGAAAGCATCTCATGATGTTATTTAGTTAGTAGGTATTCTACTCCTGGGTTCTTGAATCCATGATTCATTCTACTTACCTCGTGTTGATAGTGTTTGCTCGTTCCTTTAGGATATTAGTACCTTTGTGATAGTCCTCGAGGTCCGTGGTATATCATTCTTCCAAATACCATGAACAGAAGTTCTTTTGAACTAAAAGATCACAACAAGAGTGCTCGTGATGAGTTCTCCATTCCATAATTGTGACTCTGCCAATCCTCTCCTTCTACATAGGTTATCTGGAAGAATTATGTTGAGCCCTGTTCGACATGCTAATCTACGCATCCACAACCCAGAAAATCATATGTTCCTTCGAGTTGTTCCTCTTTAGTTGTATTCCGACCATCGTCTATCAATTGATAGTCAAGAGTATGCCGTGCATTCACGATGCCTATTACTCCTGTGGTCCGTCAAGCCGTTCTATTTCAGAATGACTAGGAGAAACAAACTCCAGCACCTTATCCATTTCTTGGATTGGGTCCAGTGACTCTCCTACATCCATAAACCCTAGATATGCGAAGATATTGCTAAGTCATTTGCAATATTTTTCATTTAAAATTAATTCATTTTTCTGCCTTAAGAAGGAATTAAATCCAGGAAAATATCTATCCATCTCCAAAGTTCATGAAAACTTGTGGAAATATTCATTGTGACCATATTGAGCTCTCACAAAAATATTGGCCATAATTAAATAAGGGAAATTGCATTTTCCTATTTAAAGCCAAGATTGCATTTTGGGCACTTTCCAAAGGAGCTACTATTTTGGTGGCCAGGAAAAATCCCAAATAATTTGTGGAGCTTCTCCTATCCATATCTTCACCATTTCCATGAAGTACCCAAGTTCCATAGTTCAAATTTTGAGCACATCATCCAATTCTATTTTCTGGACCTATTTTGAGATTGTGAAGCAACTATAATTTAGATTACTCCATAGCTCTAGAAATTAAACCAGGACCTCATGCTCCCTATATCATGTGACCATGTCAAAATACACATCATTTTGCCTAGCCAATATTTCCCAATAATTCCATCTAGTTTCTGTCCAGAAAGAGGCATTGTGAAGGAAGTATCACTTTGGTATACCCAAATGGTATGAAATTTTACCAGTTCCTCCATACTTCCAAATCATCGCCCTACACAAATATTCAGCTCATGATAATTAGCCATTTGATCCCAGCAAGTTCAACTTCATTTGTGTCCAGAGTCCATCATTGTGAAGGAAGTACCTTCAGTTCTTATCCAAATGACCTGAAAATTTACCAGGGCATTCACCTTGGTAGATTATCAACACACGACAAAAATCAGCTCAATACCTTCAGCCGTTCCTCCGCAAGAATCCATACAAGTTTCTAACCAGAACTGGTTTCCAGACGAATCGATCAGCTTCTAGCCGCCCATTGCGTCTCAACCACTCAGATCATCCACCTCAGGATGAACACAGCTCCCGGACAAGGTATGGCAGGCCTACGTGCCCTAGGCGTGCTGGTGCACGCGGTGACCGCGTGGATATCATGTCACCAGCACGCTCTGAGCTCGGCCGGCTCCGTGCGGTCACCTCCGGCCAGCCTTAGCCCGTCTAGCCATGTCCATCGACTCCGCAGCAACCACGCGCCCCTTGTCCCGCAGCTTCCCCCTCCTCTTTCTTCCTCCTCGCGCCACGGCAGTCACCGTCGTGGCACTGTGCATCCGTGAACCCCCTCTGTCGCCTCCCTCCCTGTCTTCTTCCTCCCCGAGAAGTCCCCTTCCTCTAGCGCTCGTCAGGTCGGCACCGTCCCTTGACCGCCAGCTCACCTCGACGCTCTAGTGCGACGATAGGAATGCCACGGCGGCCGTGCCTATCCGCACGCCTCGGCCGGCTATAAGTAGCCGCGGCCCGAGCCCTCCACGAGCATCCTCGAGCACCCACACTTCTTCCTAGACCTCTCAGAGCCCCCCAAGCCCCTCGATTTCTCCCAGGAGCCCCTCCATGCTCCTCCCTGACCACCACATCCGCCTCGGCCTCCGCTCAAAATTCGAGCGAGCCGACGCCCCCTTCCCCTCCTTTCCCCACTAGCGGAAGCACCAGAGCCCGGAGGGCCTCCCCATTCCCTCGATGCATCTCTGGGACACCCATGGGCTCGGGCTCACGCCCGGCCGACGGCCTCGACCGCGGACCTCCATGCCACCACCTCATCGGTTCTCCTCGGCATCCGCGTCCGGCCGGGATGGAGGCGTCATTCCCTCCTGAGCCCCCCGGTGGCCCGGGCTTCGTCGGAGGCGACCTATTCCACCGGAGCGAGCACTGGCGCGTGCCGGCCGAGCCTCCCCTGCCTTAGCCGTCGGGAGGAAGAAGAGAAGAAGAGGGGAGGAGAGAGAAAGCAGGTGGGGCCCGCGTGTAGGCGGCTCAGGGGCCGGGCCCAGCGTTTAAGTGGAAGCGCACTCCCTCAAAATACGCTTCCAATTCGGTGAGGCGCATTCGGCCACGGCGTTAGATCAAAGTACGGCTTCGCTTACTGAAAGCGTATTCTCAGAAACACGCCTTCTATTTTCAGCCACCTGCCGAAACCCTTAAGTTGCGGGCGTTCACCCGTTAAGAGCAGAAAAGCACATTTTTTATTTCTTTTTCTGCCTAACAAACGAACGGCCGTAATTTTGCAACCGTAACTCCGAATCAGGTGATTCCAAAGCCCACGTTCTCTGTTCGCCGAGCCCATTCCGATGGTATCACTTTAATAATGTTTACACATTGTGAAATTACCATATTACCCCTACCCTACCCTATATTCAGCCCTTCGAGAGAGAAACCTTTCCGGCGAATCCTTCCGCGAGATGATCGCACTTCTTCCCGGAGTATTCCTTCACCCCCAGGCAAGCCGACCAACTGATATATGCCCTAAAGCATTGCTTCTGTGTTATTCTTGTGCGTTTAATTAATGAATATGTTTATGTTCGTGTGCGTAGTAGTAGGCGGTATATGATTCTGATGAACCGTTGCTTACTTTTCTCTGGTGACGGCACCATGCCTGTGTTCTGTGCTGTTTCCGGCCGTCCGAGGTGGATGCCAACTTTATATTTCTCTTTTCAACAACTGTCCCGAGTTCTGAGCTGCTTTCGGCCTTCTCCTGCTGTTGTTGAATTTCTTTTTGTAGCAATGACCCCATGCTCTGAGCTGCTTTCCAGCCGTCTTAGGGAACTGCTACTTTCTTTTTATCAACATTGTCTCATGCTCTGAGTTGCTTTTCAGCCGTCTTGAGCCGGGGTTGAGTTATTCTAGTAACGTCCTAGATCTGAGTTGTAAAGACCGTTTTGGTGGCTACTGGTTCATTTGCTGGTTTCATGCAAGTTTTCAGATGGTCGTAACTTACAGCTAGAACTTGTAAAGTGATAAACTTGCCATTTAAACATTGTTTCACTAATGACTCATTGTGATATTATATGGAGATAGGTTGTTACGTTTCCATAGTTGTTACATCATGCATTGTTACTATTATCGCAATGATAAAGAATGCGACTTAATAATGACAACCTCCTCCGTCGGCTGGATCGAGTCATAGTGCCACCGAACCGAGCTCATCAGTGCAGCCACATTTGCCTTTATGGGGAGGCCCTAACTTGGTCTATTGTCTTGCCTCTTATCGGTACCTCCAAAGAGGGAAGGTTATGTGTGTGTGCTACCCTGGCCCAGTAGGCGGCGATAACCTTGTGAGCCCAAGTTATATGGATCCAGGGTCCCCGTTTGGGACAGTTTAGGTTGGCCACGATGGTGGCAGGTGTCAGGAGTGACACAGGGGCTACCCAGGGCATGACCCGGAAGGGGTATGATTGTCGGTGGGACCGTAAGAGTGCCAGGCAATAGACAAGTTTTCTTGGAGCAGCACCGGTCCACCCGAATGGGAACATGTACTAAAGTACAAGCCCAGGAGCTCCATAGTGTGGGTAAAGTGCGCAACCTCTACAGAGTGTAAATCTATTCGAATAGCCGCGTCCTCGGTCATGGCACACAGTTCGTACTAGGTCACACTATTTGGTCTGTGTCAAGTCTGGAGGAATAAACCATATAAAGTTATTGCTAATATTGAACCAAAGAAAAGTAAGAGTTGTCAGACCTGTGGTGCAGGTGCCCGAACATCGAATGATGTCCAAAGTTTGGAATGTAGCCAAGGGATGGCTATGAGAGGGAGGGTCGAATGACCGTAAGAACTTGGATCCGGAGGGATCATGTGAATGAACTTGATCAACTGCATTTACTGTTATGCTTTACCTTATTGTCTTCATTTTAGTAGTTATATTGCTGGATAATCCTGTTATGACCTGATAATTAATATTGCTTGATAGATATGCTATGCCTTAATAGATAATGTTGCTCTAATAACAAATGCATGCTTGAATGCCATGGATTGCTATGCTTGGTGTATATGTTACTTGGTTTGCTTGTGAGTACATTCAAAAGTACTCAGCAGCCTTTAACGTGGTCAGGTTCACCTAAGGATCCGACGTCCACCAGCGAGGAGCGGGAGCGTTCGCAGGCTAGAGGAGTAACCCAGTCAGATCCTTGTGGATTGGAGCCTCTCCAAGTTTGTGCTGCCTTAGTTAGTATTTTTCCCGCTGCCCCATCTTTGTAACCATGATGTATTTATTCCAGCCACAATGGCTAATAAATATATCCTTATTACAGTTGTGCCTATGTTCATGACACTTGTTGTAAAGGCACGCGCCAGTGTGATTTCCTGGGCTGGCGTGTGCGGCGACCGTCTGGCTAAAGTGGTAATCAGGCGGGGCGCCACAACCCTGCTGTCTTGGCGTGCCACAGCATCATGCTTCTCTATCTGCTGGGCGGAGGTCGCCGCGTGGCTAATTAATTAAGGTATTCTTTTCGTTGAGTGGCTTAATTAAGGTATTCAATTCATAAGGGTAGTATTGTACTCTGCGTGTAAATTGACTGGTCATTAATTTGTGTCATCGCACGGCTGGATAACAATATGGAGCGCCCTCCGTAAATTATGAAAATAAAATCTTGTGATTTATGCACGCTTCTTTGGGCATCAATTAATCCATTTATTAATGCTTTTCTGAATTACCCCTCGTGTGGTGCAGATGGAACGATCTGAATGGATGAAGGATCAGAGAAGCTCAAAGTTCGCGAGTGGCGTGATGGAGTTCATCACTTTGGCTAAAAGAACAAAGAAGCGAGTCCGTACGACGATTACATCCTGTGTCCATGCAAGGATTGTACCAATACAGAGTCACATAAAGTTACAGACGTCGACTTCCACTTAGTCAAGCGGGGATTCATGGACGGATATACATGTTGGACTAGACACGGTGAAGAGCCGGTCATGGATGAAGGTAACCAGGGCGGCGAGATGCCAAACCCCGATCAGAGTCACACGGATGTTGAATCTAACCTCGGGGCTCAGACGTCAAGCTACCAACGGAACATAGACAAGCCAAAAACCCCACTAGAAAATCAAGAAGACGACACCGACGACCTTGATGGTATGCCACACGCTGCACCCGGAGATGAGACTGATCAAGCCCATTTGACGGTACTGCTTAACATCCCAGTTCTCGACGCTTATGCTGAAGAACACTTGGTGGAGATACGACGAAGCTTCTTACCCATGGTGCATCCATTAAATGTCGTGATGAAGGCGCACAATAAGGACTACGTTAGATGGCTGAAGGATCGTTTGTCACGCAGATCCATGGATGACATTGCAACGTGGTTGGCAAAAGCCATCACCTACGGTATTGAGGTACCAAGCGTATGACATAAATGGCTACACGTTCTACACTGAGGAACGTGATAAGAAGACCTCATATCAGAACAACTCTATTCGAATAGAATGCATAACTGTAGATGAAGTTGATAAAAGGGTATACTATGGAACCATCGAAGAGAGTTGGGAGCTTAACTATGTGGAAGTTAAGGTGGCATTATTCAGGTGCAAATGGGTCCCTCTTAGTCAGGTAAAGGTTGATGATTACAGGAAGAGATGTGTTAACATGACAAAGATGGCATATCACAAGGACCCGTTCATTCTTGCCAGCGATGCTACCCAGATTTTCTATGTGAAAGACCCCTTGCATAAGAACTGCCATGTAGTGATGCATGGGAAGAGGAGGGTATTGGGCGTCGAGGATGTTGCTGATGAGGACGAGTACGATGAATTTGCTGAGTTGCCAACCAAGGGATCACGCACCAAACAAACAGAAAGGCTTAAAATCATCAGAAATCCTAAGTTCATTCGGGGTCAACCTAATGATCCCAGTTCCCCCATGTACATGGGAATTAATACGTAACACTATTTATTATGTCTATTCTGCAACTTAATTCGTTCAATTAGAACTGTCGCATGTACTGAATTGTGAGTTATGCCCAGCCTTTTGTTGATCTAAGAACGATTAATATGTTGACCTTGATATGTTGTCAGCCCAGGCAATGAGTTTGAACTATTTATGATTATATACCCTAGAGCTAGCACACTCAATTGATCTCACTCCAGTATGTATGAATAGAACATATGCAATCTGGTTTGCAAACAGCACATGGTTCATTCATGAAAGCCGTGTGCCTACCAAACCATGACCGATGACCCCTATTGCGCGCGATGTGTGTCGTGCGTTCTGATTGGCCAGAACCCAAACCCCACGGATCATACGTCTACACCGTTGGATGGACCCAGATCAAAAGGCAATCCTCATCCCTTTCATCACCACATGCAGTTGCAGTTGGGATTTGATTTATATGCACTAAATGCCCGGTAAATGCAAAAAATGGCTTTAATATAGCAAACGAGCCCCGAAATGTGCCAGAAAATCAAACCTAGGATATAATAGTGATTGCGTAATGTGGAAAAAATTTCGAGCCAAAACGATGAAGTCACCGGCAACTGGAGTTCGAATTCCCACATCTCCTTTTGGAAACTATGATCCTTCTTGTGAGATGCTCCAGTTTCCAAGGAGCGATCATCCAAAATTGTGCCAAACTTTACCAAAAATTTTCCATGCGGTCTTGAGAGCATGCCATGGTGACACACCGATTTTCATGATTTTTGGACTCCATCTGCATTTCCTGTAATTAAAATACCAACAAGACCTACGCCGGTGGCCGCATCTCGGATCCGAAATGTTTGAAATTTCTTCCCATTCCTTGGACAATGAATGAAAACACGCAAAGCGACACACAAATGATTTTTTTAGACCTTTTATTCCAACACCCACATGTAGTTGCGGTTGGGATTTGATTTATATGCACAAAATGCATGGTAAATGCAAAAAATGGCTTAAATATAGCAAACGAGACCTAAAATGAGCCAGAAAATCAATACTGCTGTGTAATGGTGATTGTGTACCATGGAAAAAATTTCGAGGCGAAACGATGAAGTCATTGACGATTGGAGTCCGAATTGCCACATCTCCAGTTGGAAACTATGATCCTTCTTGTGAGATGCTCCAGTTTCTAAGGATCGATCATCGTAACTTGTGCCAAACTGTACAAATTTTTTTCCAATGGGTCTTGAGAGCACACCATGGTGACACACCGATTTTCGTGATTTTCGGAGTCCATCCGCATTTCCTGTAATTAAAATACCAACAAGCCCTACGCCGATGGTCGCATCTCACGGCCGAAATGTTTGAAAATTCTTCCTGTTTCTCAGACAATGAATGAAAACTCGCAAAGCGACACAGAAATGATTTTTACACCTTCTTTGCTAACACCCACATGTAGTTGCAGTAGGGTTTTGATTTATATGCACTAAATGCATGGTAAGTGCAAAAAAATGGCTTAAATGTAGCAAACGAGACCTGAAATGCGCCAGAAAATCAAACCTAGGGTATGATGGTGATTGCGTACCGTGGAAAAAAATTCGAGGCGAAACAATGAAGTCACGTCTTCATTTCAAAATTACCACGTCTTCATTTCAAACAAAATTATGTTGCTCCTTCATGCAAATGTTTTCCAATAGCACACGGTTCATTCACGAAAGCCGTGTGCCTACCAAACCATGGCAGATGACCCTTACTGCGCGTGATGTGATTCGTGCGTTCTGATTGGCCAGAACCCAAACCCCACGGATCATGCGTCTGCACCGTTGGATGCACCCAGATCGAACGGCAATCCTCATCCCTTTCATCACCACATGGAGTTGCAGTTGGGATTTGATTTATATGCACTAAATGCCCGGTAAATGCAAAAAATGCTTAAATATAGAAAAGGAGCACCGAAATGCGCCAGAAAATCAAACCTAGGGTATAATAGTGATTGCGTACTGTGGAAAAAAAATTCAAGGCAAAATGATGAAGTCACCGGTGACTGGAGTTCGAATTGCCACGTCTCCTTTTGGAAACTATGATCCTTCTTGTGAGATGGTCCGGTTTCCAAGGAGCGATCATCCGAACTTGTGCCAACTTTACCAAAAAATTGCCACGGGGTCTTGAGAGCACGCCTCGGTGGCACACCGATTTTCGGACTCCATCTGCATTTCCTGTAATTAAAATACGAACAAGACCTACACCGGTGGCCGCATCTCGCATCCGAAATGTTTGAAAATTCTTCCAATTCCGTGGACAATGAATGAAAACACGCAAAGCGGCACACAAATGATTTTTTAGACCTTCTTTGCCAATACCCACATGTAGTTGCAGTTGGGATTTTATTTATATGCACAAAATGCACAATAAATGAAAAAAATGGCTTAAATATAGCAAACAAGACCCACAATGCTCCAGAAAATCAATACTGGGGTGTAATGTTGATTGCATACCGTGGAAAAAAATTCGAGGCGAAACGATGAAGTCACCGATGATTGGAGGCCGAATTGCCACGTCTCCTTTTGGGAACTATGATCCTTCTTGTGAGATGCTCCGGTTTCCAAGGATCGATCATCGTAACTTGTGCCAAACTTTACCAAGAATTTTACACTGGGTCTTTGTAACACCCCGATTTTTGGCCCTTTCTTTTTCTTTTGGATTTCTTCGAATTTGCATTTGGAGTCCTTTTTCCGTGGCTATGTGGTCTTGAAACCTAGGAAGATCTTCTCTCCTGCCACTTCCTAGTGGCTTGTCATTCTCAAGTCTATCCCAAGGCCATGTCATTTTCCATCTTAGCCCAACCCCAATATTTATTTCTTGGGGATATTCCTTTTTCTATTAAAGGAATAACCCTGTTTGCTTTAGGTTGTGAAGCAACCTATATTTTTGCCACTCCAAAAATTGCCACAAAATTCTCATAAATTATTTGGATCATATATTCCACAAATATGCCAAAATCCATCCTTGACTAGTTGAAAAATAATTCAGGAATATTCATTTCCTATTCTGTCCAGTATGGCACTTTGTGAAGGAAGTGCTATTTATCTTTTCTTGATTGCCCTCAAAATTTTTGGGCACTCTCTAATATCCAAATTATTGCCACATGCCAAAATTCAACTTCATTTGCCTAGTAAATCTTCCTCAGAAAATTTCCAAAGTT
The DNA here is from genome assembly GCA_039707655.1 of Elymus sibiricus. Taxonomy (NCBI): domain Eukaryota; kingdom Viridiplantae; phylum Streptophyta; class Magnoliopsida; order Poales; family Poaceae; genus Elymus; species Elymus sibiricus. The sequence continues at coordinate 125,210,372 of CM077666.1, read as the reverse complement.
TCTGACTAGAGAGAAGCTTTGTGAAGGAAGTACTAGCTAGGCTTATCCAAATACGTTGAAACTTTGGGAGATCATCCATATGGTCAAATAATTACTCTCCACCAAATTTCACCTCCATCCAACAATCTATGTGAGCACACCTTCAAATCTTGGTTTCTGGTCACCATTTCAGTTTGTGAAGCAACTATATTTTATATTGCTTCATAAAATATGAAATTAATCCAGGACCTATGTATCCCTATATAATTTGAGTATGCCAAAATTAAAATCATTTTGCTAAGCCATTTCCTCTACAAAATTCCCCCAAGTTTCTGCCCAGTGTGGAGCATTGTTAAGGAAGTACCATTTTGGTGTATCCAAATGGTATGAAATTTTTATGGTGCCTTCATATGACCAAATCATCACCCTCTACCAATTTTAATCCCAATCCAATCATCCATGTGAGTGGTACTTCCTAATCTAACTTCTGGACCAGATTTGGCAGTTGTAAAGCAACTATGTTAAATTCTGGTCCAAATCTCTTCAAAATCCACAGTATCATAGTCCTCCTACCCTAAACCCCTGTGACATTCTGGTTATCCCTTATGCCCTCCCATTTGATCACGATTTCATGCCCAAGTTTGCTACAGCAAACTTCAGTCGATCTCTCCCATCAACACACAGTGGTTTTCTTCGATTCATCACCTCAGGGAGTCCCACTTAGGAGGGACTACACACTAGACATCTTGTGGTTGGCTAGAATGCACCGCGTGCGCCTGTGCACATGGTGACCACGCGGTCTGGGAGGCCAAACGCGTGTTTTGGCCGCCGGGACCCCTCTGCCGCCGCCCAAACGCCGAGCTTTCGACATCGCGCCATGTCCACTGCGTTGCACTCACTCCCCTACATCCACGCGTCCCATCTGGACCCCTACCCCTCTCCTCTTTCCTCTCCGGCGAGCCACGCTGCACCGCGTGCCCGTGGCCATCGTCGCCTTGCCCCTGTCTTCTTCCTCCCCGCAGCATCTCCGCGCCGCGTGAACCCCCCTGGCCTCTCTCCCACTCCGCGCGTGCGCACGTGCACGCGGTTGCGCCAGAGGCATCGTCCACGCGTCCGCGGCGGCTTCCGGCTATGGCATCGTCGCCCGACTATTTATAGCGTGCCCCGAGGCCTCCCGAGCACTCCATCCTCCTCCCCTATTCCCCAGCAACTTCCCGAGCCGCTCCATTTGGTCTCCGAAGCCCTCCTAGCTCCTCACGGCCGCCACGGCCATCGCCGGAGTCCACTCAAATTCGAGCTAGCCCGAGCCCCCTCCCCCTTCATTCCTCTCCAGAGAGACCCACAGGACGAGGCGAGGCTCCTGCCCTCTTCTCCTCCTTCTCCGGTGGTCTATGGTGCCGTGCCCGAAAACGCCGAAGCCACCGTCCGCCGCGGCCCACCGCCCACTCGACTCGGCGCTCCCCGGCGGTCGCGTCGTGCCCGAGTGGATGCGGCGTTCTGCACCGAGTCCACCGGTGGCCGGAACCTCACCGGAGGAGGCCTGTGCCGCCGGGGCTCGTCGCCGGAGCGCGCGGCCTCCTCTGGTCCTCGGGCGCGCGCGAGGTAGAAGAAGAACCCCCTCCAGCTGGCCAGCGTGGACCCCAGCGGCCCCACCTGTCATCGAGAGAAGCCCCGGGCCTGCGCGTTTTAAGTGAACACGTATTTTCAAAAATACGTTTTCGCTTACAGAAAGCGTACTTTGGTACAGCTTCGGCCAGAAATTCGCTTCCCTGCGGCAAAGACGTATTTTCTGGAATGCGCCTTCTCTTTTCCAGCAGCCGGCGCCAAAACAGTTATATAGCGGACGTTCGTCCGTTAAGGGCAGAAGTGGACAGATTTTTATTCTTTTTCTGCCTAACGAAGGAACGGCCGTAACTCGGCAACCGTGACTCCGATTTAGGTTATTCCAAAGCCCACGATCTTAGTTCGTCGAGCCCGTTCCGATGGTATCATTTTCATGAGGTTGTCACACTGTGAAAATGACCATTTCCCCCTTGCCCTTAAAACAGCTCTACTGGGAGGGAAACTTTTCCGGCGATTCCTTCCACGAGTTCATCGCACCTCTCCCCGGTGAATTTTTGACCCCCAGGCAAGCCACAAGAGCCACTTGCATGATGGCATTGCAGTAGCCACGATTTCCACTTGAATATTGAAATAATTGTTTGCTCATTTAATGATTTGGTTAATACTTCGAATATGCTTGTGAATCCATGTCTATGCTTATGCCATGTTCATTTTCATCTAGTAAGTGATATGATTAAGTGCTAATGATATTCTTATCATGTTTTATTCTTGTAATCATTTCAGATGCTAGTAATAATGTCATGCTCATATGAATTGCTATGGTTTGATATGAAAACTACTGGTGATATTCATGATCGTCATTATGCCATGCTCATTTGCATCCCATAGATTAAATGGATTATCCTTGTTAATGCTATGATGTTAAATGGTTATGTCGCCCATCCATGGTTACATTGATATCATGCTCATATGCATTACTATTTCATCATGTTGTTATGACTCAGCTCATCACCATTCAAGTTGAACCTGACATTAATCGAACTTGAACAAATCTGTTGGCAAAGTCATGGTGCCACCGAATCGAGCTCACCAGTGCAACCACACTTGCCTGGATGGGGAGGCCCTAATGCGGTCTATTGTCATGCCTCTCGCCGGTGCCTCCTATTAGGGAAGGTTATGGGTGCGTGCTACCCTGATCAGGTAGGCGGCCATAAGCCTTGAGTACCCGAGTTTTATGGTACTGAGGTCCCCGTTTGGGACGATGTTTATGTTTGGCCACGACGGTGGCAGCCACAGAGGTGGTGGATGTCACGAGTTGGCATTGGGGTCACCCAGGACATAGCCCAAAGGGGAGTTTGTCGGAGTGGCAGGGAGAGTGTCATGCAATAGATTGGTTTTGTCAGAATGTCGTTGGTCCACCCGAATGGGAGCATGAGGCCATGAGTTCCGTAGTGTGGGTACAGTGTACTAACCTCTGCAGAGTGTATAATCTATCGATAGCCGCGTCCTCGGTCATGGACACAGTTCGTAGTAGGTCACACTATGGGTCAACAGAAATAATAACCTGAATAATAACAACCACGGTTCGATGAGAAAAGAAGTTGGCTGATCTTTATGTGGTAACGAGATGATCACGATGGTATTCTTGATGATGGTGGATCATGAGGTGATCGTGTGATGATCACGACGGTAAGAAAGATTGATACCTATGGTGGTTACGAGATAACCTCCGAGCAGAGTAAGTTGGTCCATGAGACTTTAAACGTTGACCCCCCTTGCATGCCAGTGCTAGTATCATCCTGTTCATATCATGAATTATATGTACATGCCATGCTCATGTTGTTCTAGTAGTATCGTGTTCATCATTGATGATTAACCTGTAAATGCCATGCTGTTGTATGTCTTGATTGCTTTGGTTGCTGTGAGCTTGCGAGTACATTCAAAGTACTCACCTGGCGTGTCATGCCAGATTGCAGGTGATGCCGTGATTGCTTGTTTGTCGAGGATCCCGAGGTTGCGCTCTAGGATGCGTCCCAGCCAGAGTCCCTGCGGAGTGGAGTTCATCACCGTCGTCGTTGTACCGCTGCTAGATTTTATTCCACTTCGAGATGTTCCGCTGCTAGCATAGAACTACCTTAGCAGGCGAAGTGTCGCCGTGCCCCTATAACCTTTTGTAATATCGGACCCTTGTACCCCATTTATTCGTAATAAAGAGCTGATTTGTTCTATGCCAAGCAGTGCCGTATTCCAGAAGACTTGATCTCTGGGCTGGAATACGGGGTGTTCCGGTCTCTCTGAGCCGGGGTGCCACAGTCTTGAGATCACGCCACGGTGACACACTGATTTTCGTGATTTTCGAAGCCCATCCGCATTTCCTGTAATTAAATTACCAACAAGACCTACGCCGGTGGCTGCATCTCGTGGCCGAAATGTTTGCAAATTCTTCCCGTTTCTCGGACAATGAATGAAAACTAGCAAAGCGACACATAAATGATTTTCACACCTTCTTTGCTAACACCCACATGTAGTTGCAGTAGGGTTTTGATTTATATGCACTAAATGCATGGTAAATGCAAAAAATGGCTTAAATATAGCAAACGAGACACGAAATGCGCCAGAAAACAAATACCGGGGTGTAATGTTGATTGCGTACCATGGGAAAAAATTTGAGGCGAAACGATGAGGCCACGTCTAAGTTTCAAAATTGCATGCCTTCATTTCAAACGAAATTATGCTGTTTGTACACATGGGCTCGTAGAGGCATCTGTTTGCATAGGCCTTTCCGCGCGGCGACCGACGCCCTTTTTTCACCGAAGCCGCCAACATCCCCCACCGCCCGCCCCCGTTTCACTCCATAGTCCGCATATTCTACCAAAACTCCATCGCCAACTTCCCCTCCCCCTGATCCACACCAGAACCCTTTCCGGCGCCAGCGTGCTCAACCCGGCCGTGTGCCCGCTCTTCGGCGTCAATCCTACCTTCATTGCCATTCCCAACACGCGGCTGTCGGTGCCTCGCCGTCTTCGTTTGCTCACCAGCCGCCCTCGAGCATATCGATCATATAACCCTCGCCTCTCCTATCGGGTTTGCACAAAAACCTGTCAGTTACTGCTGTCCATCATGGTGAGGCATATTTCCTCATGATCCCTCTTCCTATTTGGTTATGTATGTTCCCAAATTGGCTATAAAATAACGGAGAGCATATATATGTTCATTATCTACCTTCCTAACTAGTACATATAAGCTGTATTTGTTCCAATTAGTTATTGTCGATTTACAGATCGTGGGCGCCCGAGTCACACAAAATGAACAAATTAGCCATACATTTTCCAAATTATTACATGACATGTCTATACAGCTTGCTACCAAGTTGTTAGCTTTATGCTTATCCCCCTTTTCTGAATTTCGCATGTGTTCTCTGTAGATGCTGAATAGCAGCGACAACACTCATGCTTCAGGCGATGTATCTTCATCTGAGTCCGACAACCCTAGGTCTCCAGCAGATGATCAGGGATCAAGTAATCTGGAACGGGATAGAGCTACCGCAATCACCCTTCCGGTCAGGACACGAAAGAACGTTCCAAGAAAGCCCACATACCAGCCTAAAGGTGTATATGAAGTAACCGACATCGATTTAAAGTCTTGGGCTCCAACTAAACCAGATAAAGCACGCACGAGGTTCAGGAGTGTGTGTGGATTTGTTGGCAGGGCAAGGCTCAATGTTAATCTGTCGGGGTTTCGGAAGGCTGACACAGAAACGCGGCACATGATAGTCCGGGAGATCATGGATCACTTCAACATTCCAGAGCATTGGAGAATGCAGGTGGAACACACTGCACTGAAGAAGGCCAGGGGTGCTTGGAGAAACTGGAAGCACGTGTTGTACAAGAAGTACTTGAGTGAAGTCAAGGACCCAATCCCCGCATACCCCCAAATTACAAAGGCAGACTAGGAAGAATTCAAAAGGGTCAGGGCAACTACAGAGTTTACCGAGACGAGTGCCAAGCAATCAGAACTTCAGAAGAGGAACACACACCCCCACCGTATGGGTGTGGCAGGATACTACGGCATGAAACCGATATGGGACCAGGAGGACAAAGAAGAAGTAGCTACGGGTGGAAAACCGGCCTTTAGTGAAATCAGGGGGCGAATGTGCTAGAGACTACTTGCGGGCACGTGCAAGGAGGTGTGACGACGGTTCTTATTACTTTGAAAAACTCACATGACGAAGAATTGTATCTCGTGATGTTAAAGGCTTCCACCACCCCTGGAAGGTTCTACAGGAACTCAGGGCCATGTGACATTCTGTCCGATGCTCTAGAAACAAAAGAGCCCCCCCCCGGCCGTGCAAGGGGTATAGGTGTCAATGTCCCGCACAAGAGGGCTTTCACACTCAGCAAGGAAGAGAGGCTCGCCATGAAAAAAGCAAGGAGTGAACAGAAGAAGAATGAATTGTATGAAATGTTGAGGATGGACATGTATCCGACAGATCGAAAGGAAATTGAGGAGTCAATGATGATGCAGAAGACTCTAACACTGAGAGATAGCCAACAGACGGGAGGGGAGGCGGGCATGGACGATGCTGCTTATTGCGCGACAACACCGCCCAAGAGTAGCTGTGCATCAGCTGACCCCAGCGACACTGAGACTGCAGTTGCGCGCATGATGATGCTATATCTGATCTATCTAGAATGACTGACAGACTGAGGGGCATGCTTACACACTATAAAGGTACGTTAAAATGTTTAAAAGCCTGGGTTTTGCCCCCCCCCCCACTCGGAAGGGGGCCTCTTGTTGGACAATGTGCCATTGAAGTCAGGCTACGTGACTGAAGTAAAGCCTAGATTCAGTAAATTTGCCCTGAAGCATGTCCTAGGGGACTGTGATGAGCAGAGGACCTTGGGAGAAACACTGTTAATGTTGGGGAACGTTGCATGGGAAACAAAAATTTTCCTACGCATACACAAGATCTATCCATGGTGATGAGCATCTACAAGAGGGAGAGTGAATCTACATACCCTTGTAGATCGCTAAGCGGAAGCGTTTAAGAAACGCGGTTGATGTAGTCGAACGTCTCTGCGATCCAAATCGCAAGTCGTCCCTCGATCCGATCATGAACTAGCGCCGAACGGACGGCACCTCCGCGTTCAACACACGTACGGCTTGATGACGCCTTCACCTCCTCGATCCAGCGAGCGATGGTGAAGTAGTGGTTCAGTTCCAGCAGCACGACGGCGAGGTGATGGTGGTGAGGAACAATCTCTGCAGGGCTTCGCCAAGCACTACGGAGATTATGACGGAGGAACTAGAGGGTTAGGGTTGCCGCACACGGCTTGGGGAAATCTTGATGTATCCCGTGTGCTAGCCCTGCCCCTCTATTTATATGTTGAGCCTTGGGGTCTAAACTTGGAGTAAAAGCCTCCTCCAGGTCGGTTTTGCCCGCACAAGGTCGGTTTGGCCCGCAGGAAAAGAGTCCAACTCGGATCCCAGCCGAACCGTGCACAGCCGCGCACAAGCGGTAGTACCGCTCACAAGCGGTAGTACCGCTTGGGCGGTAGTACCGCTTCACACAAGCGGTAGTACCGCTTGGGCGGTAGTACCGCTTCCAACAAGCGGTAGTACCGCTCGGGCGGTAGTACCACTTCACACAAGCGGTAGTACCGCTTACGCGGCAGCAAAACTACTTTTGCACTTTCCAATACCTCGTGGGCTTTTATCCTTTGGCCCATATAAAGTGTTCTCGCACCCGAACACTTCGGTAAACATCCGGAACCCCTTCCGGTGAACTCCAAAACTTTTCCGGAGATCAAAACACTATTATCACATATATCAATCTTTACCTCCGGACTATTCCGGAGATCCTCGTCATGTCCGGGATCTTATCCGGGACTCCGAACAACTTTCGGTCACCAACATAATAACTCAATTATACTAATCGTCACCAAACGTTAAGTGTGTAGACCCTGCGGGTTCGAGAACTATGTAGACATGACCGAGACACCTCTACGGCCAATAACCAATAGCGGGACCTGGATGCCCATATTGGCTCCTACATATTCTACGAAGATCTTTTATCGGTCGAACCTCTATGTCAAGGATTCAGTTAATCCCGTATGCTGTTCCCTTTGTTCTTCGGTATGTTACTTGCCCGAGATTCGATCGTCGGTATCACTATACCTAGTTCAATCTCGTTACCGGCAAGTCTCTTTACTCGTTCCGTAATACAAGATCTCGTGGCTAACACTTTAGTCACATTGCTTGCAAGGCTCATTGTGATGTTGTATTACCGAGTGGGCCCTGAGATACCTCTCCGTCATACGGAGTAACAAATCCCAGTCTTGATCCATGCCAACCCAACAGACACCCTCGGAGATACCTGTAGAGCACCTTTATAGTCACCCAGTTACGTTGCGACGTTTGATACACACAAGGTATTCCTCCGGTGTCAGTGAGTTGCATGATCTCATGGTCAAAGGAACAGATACTTGACATGCAGAAAACAATAGCAATAAACTGACACGATCATATGCTACGTTCGTAGTTTGGGTCTTGTCCATCACATCATTCTCCTAATGATGTGATCCCGTTATCAAATGACATCTCATGTCAATGGCTAGGAAACCTTAACCATCTTTGATCAACGAGCTAGTCAACTAGAGGCTTACTAGGGACACAGTGTTGTCTATGTACCCACACATGTATTTGAGTTTCCAATCAATACAATTATAGCATGGATAATAAACGATTATCATGAACAAGGAAATATAATAATAACCAATTTATTATTGCCTCTAGGGCATATTTCCAACAGTCTCCCACTTGCACTAGAGTCAATAATCTAGTTCACATCACTATGTGATTTACATTGTAATGAATCGAACACCCATGCAGTTCTGGTGTTGTTCATGTTTAGCCCTTGGAAGAGGTTTAGTCATCGGATCTGCAACATTTAGATCCGTGTGTACTTTGCAAATATTTATGTCGTCCTCCTTGATGTAATCGCGGATGGAATTGAAACGTCGCTTTATGTGTCTGGTCCTCTTGTGAAATCTTGGTTCCTTGGCTAGAGCAATGGCACCAGTATTATCACAAAACAGAGTCATTGGGTTAAGCGCACTAGGCACTACTCCAAGATCTGTCATGAACTCCTTCATCCAGACACCTTCCTTCGCCGCCTCCGAGGCTGCGATGTACTCCGCTTCGCATATAGAATCTGCTACCACGCTTTGCTTGGAACTGCACCAGCTAACCGCACCCCCATTAAGAATAAATACATATCCGGTTTGCGACTTAGAGTCATCCGGATCAGTGTCAAAGCTTGCATCGACGTAACCCTTTACGACGAGCTCTTGATCACCTCCATAAACGAGAAACATGTCCTTAGTCCTTTTCAGGTACTTCAGGATATTCTTGACCGCCGTCCAGTGTTCCATTCCTGGATCACCTTGAAACCTTCCGACCATACTTATGGCAAGGCTGACATCGGGTCTTGTGCACAGCATTGCATACATGATAGAGCCTATGGCCGAAGCATAGGGGATGACACTCATCTTTTCTCTATCTTCTGCAGTCACTGGGCATTGAGTCCTACTCAACTTCACACCTTGCAATACAGGCAAGAACCCCTTCTTGGACTGATCCATTTTGAACTTCTTCAAAACTTTGTCAAGGTATGTGCTTTGTGAAAGTCCTATTAAGCGTCTCGATCTATCTCTATAGATCTTGATGCCTAATATGAAAGCAGCTTCTCCTAGGTCCTTCATTGAAAAACTCTTGTTCAAATATTCCTTCACGCTTTCCAGTATTTCTATATTGTTTCCAATCAGTAATATGTCATCCACATATAATATTAGAAACGCTATAGAGCTCCCACTCACTTTCTTGTAAATACAAGATTCTCCGTAAACTTGTATAAACTCGAACGCTTTGATCACCTCATCAAAACGAAGATTCCAACTCCGAGATGCTTGCACCAGTCCATAAATGGATCGCTGGAGTTTGCAAACTTTGTCAGCATTCTCTGGATCGACAAAACCTTCTGGTTGCATCATATACAACTCTTCCTTAAGGTAACCGTTAAGGAACGCTGTTTTGACATCCATCTGCCAAATTTCATAATCGAAAAAGGTAGCTATTGCTAACATGATTCTGACGGACTTAAGCATCGCTACGGGTGAGAAGGTCTCATCGTAGTCAACTCCTTGAACTTGTGAAAAACCCTTTGCCACAAGTCGAGCTTTATAGACGGTGACATTACCGTCCGCGTCCGTCTTCCTCTTAAAGATCCATTTGTTCTGAATGACCTTACGCCCTTCAGGTAATACTTCCAAAGTCCATACTTTGTTTTCATACATGGATCCCATCTCGGATTTCATGGCCTCTAACCACTTCTCGGAATCCGGGCCCATCATCGCTTCTCCATAGCTCGTAGGTTCATCGTTGTCTAACAACATGACTTTTAAGACAGGGTTGCCGTACCACTCGGGAGCAGTACGCGTCCTTGTCGACCTACGAGGTTCGATAGCAACTTGATCCAAAGTTTCATGATCATCATCATTAACTTCCTCTTCAGCTAATGTAGGCTCCACAGAAACAACTTTCTGCGCTGCGCTACTCTGATGTTGAAGTAAAGGTTCAACAACCTCATCAAGTTCTATCTTCCTCCCACTCAATTCTTTCGAGAGAAACTCTTTCTCAAGAAATGTTCCGTTTTTAGCGACAAACACTTTGCCCTCGGATCTGAGGTAGAAGGTATACCCAATTGTCTCTTTTGGGTATCCTATGAAGACGCATTTCTCCGCTTTGGGTTCCAGCTTTTCAGGCTGAAGCTTTTTGACATAAGCATCACATCCCCAAACTTTAAGAAACGACAGCTTTGGCTTCTTGCCAAACCAAAGTTCATATGGCGTCGTCTCAACGGATTTCGATGGTGCCCTATTTAAAGGGAATGCAGCTGTCTCTAATGCATAACCCCAAAACGATAGTGGCAAATCGGCAAGAGACATCATAGATCGCACCATATCCAATAAGGTTCGATTACGACGTTCGGACACACCATTACGCTGTGGTGTTCCAGGCGGTGTCAATTGTGAAACAATTCCACACTGTCTTAAGTGACTGCCAAACTCATAACTCAGATATTCTCCTCCTCGATCAGATCGTAGGAATTTAATCTTCTTGTTACGATGATTCTCAACTTCACTCTGAAATTGTTTGAACTTTTCAAATGTTTCAGACTTGTGTTTCATTAAGTAAATATACCCATATCTACTTAAGTCATCAGTGAAGGTGAGAAAATAACGATAACCACCGCGCGCCTCAATACTCATCGGACCACACACATCAGTATGTATGATTTCCAATAAGTCACTTGCCCGTTCAATTGTTCCAGAGAACGGCGTTTTAGTCATCTTGCCCATGAGGCATGGCTCACATGTGTCAAGTGATTCAAAATCAAGTGACTCCAAAAGTCCATCAGCATGGAGCTTCTTCATGCGTTTTACGCCAATATGACCTAAACGGCAGTGCCACAAGAAAGTGGTATTATCATTATCAATTCTACATCTTTTGGCATCAATGTTATGAACATGTGTATCATTACTATCGAGATTCAATAAGAATAAACCCCTCACATTGGGTGCATGACCATAAAAGATATTACTCATATAAATAGAACAACCATTATTCTCTGATTTAAATGAGTAACCGTCTCGCAATAAACAAGATCCAGATATAATGTTCATGCTTAACGCAGGCACCAAATAACACTTATTTAGGTTCATCACTAATCCCGACGGTAATCGAAGAGCGAGCGTGCCGACGGCGATCACATCAACCTTGGAACCATTTCCCATGCGCATCGTCACTTCGTTCTTTGCCAGCCTCCGTCTATTCCGCAGTTCCTGTTTAGAGTTGCAAATATGAGCAACCGCACCGGTATCAAATACCCAGGCACTACAACGAGGGTTGGTAAGGTACACATCAATAACATGTATATCATATATACCTTGTTTGTTGTTGGCCGCCTTCTTGTCAGCCAAATACTTGGGGCAGTTCCGCTTCCAGTGTCCAGTTCCCTTGCAATGAAAACACACAGTTTCTGGTTTGGGTCCAGCCTTGGGTTTCTTCATGAGAGGAGCAACTGCTTTGCCACTCTTCTTGGAGTTACCCTTCTTACCCTTGCCATTTTCTTGAAACTAGTGGTTTTATTGACCATCAACACTTGATGCTCCTTCTGAATTTCAGACTCAGCGGCTTTCAGCATCGCAAACAGCTCGGCGACTGACTTGTTCATCCCGTGCATGTTATAGTTCAACACGAAGCTCTTGTAGCTAGGTGGCAATGATTGAAGAACTCTGTCAGTGATAGCCTCTGGCGGAAGGGGCATCCCTAACTCAGCCAGACGGGTGGAGTACCCAGACATTCTGAGCACGTGATCACTGATAGACCCATTCTCCTCCATCTTGCAAGCATAGAACTTATCGGAGATCTCATATCTCTCGATCCGGGCATTCTTCTGAAAGATAAACTTCAACTCCTGGAACATCTCATATGCTCCATGACGTTCAAAACGTCTTTGAAGTCCCGGTTCTAAGCCATACAACATTGCACATTGAACTATTGAGTAATCATCAGAACGAGCCTGCCAGGCGTTCACAACGTCTAGAGACTCAACTGGAGCGGGTGGATCACCAAGCGGTGCATCAAGGACATAAGCCTTCTGGGAAGCCGTAAGGATAATCCTTAGATTACGGGCCCAGTCCACAAAGTTACTTCCATCATCTTTCAACTTAGCTTTCTCTAGGAACGCATTAAAATTCAGGGGTGCTACTGCGCGAGCCATGATCTACAACATAAATATAGCAAAGACAACTTAGACTATTGTTCTAGATAATGAGTTTAGTTAATCATATTAAAAAAAACTCACACTCAAATTGACATCCCTCCGGTCATTCGAGTGTAACATGATCCAAATCCACCAACTCAAGTCCGATCATCACGTGAGTTGAGGTGGTTTCAATGGTGAACATCTTCATGTTGATCATATCTACTATATGACTCATGTTCGACCTTTCGGTCTCTTGTGTTCCGAGGCCATGTCTGTACATGCTAGGCTCGTCAAGTTTAACCCGAGTGTTCCGCGTGTGCAACATGGCTTGCACCCGTTGTATGTGAACGTGGAGTCTATCACACCCGATCATCACGGCGTGTCTCGAAACGACGAACTTTCGCAACGGTGCACACTCGGGGAGAACACAATTTATCTTGAAATTTAAGTGAGGGATCACCTTATAATGATACCGTCGTCCTAAGCAAAATAAGATGCATAAAAGGATTAACATCACATGCAAATCATAAGTGACATGATATGGCCATGAACTTGTGCTTTTGATCTCCATCTCCAAAGCACCGGCATGATCTCCATCGTCACCGGCATGACACCATGATCTCCATCATCTTGATCTCCATCAACGTGTCGCCATAAGGTTGTCGCGCCGACTGTTGCTTCCACGACTATTGCTAACGTTTAGCGATAAAGTAAAGCATTACATAGCGCTTAATGATTGACACGCAGGTCATACAATAATTAAAGACAACTCTATGGCTCCTGCCAGTTGCCGTACTCATCGACATGCAAGTCGTGATATTCTATACAACACATGATCATCTCATACATCACATATATCTCATCATGTAATTGGCCATATCACATCACAACATACCCTGCAAAAACAAGTTAGACGTCCTCTAATTGTTGTTGCAAATTTTACGTGGCTGCTACGGGTTTGCAAGAACCGTTCTTACCTACGCAAAACCACAACGTGGTGTAGTGATTGCTTTTTGATCTTCTAAAAGAATCCTCTTCATTGAAATCGATTCAACTAAAGTGAGAGAGACAGACACCCGCTAGCCATCTTTATGCAACGAAGTTACATGTCAGTTGAAGGAACCTGTCTCGCGTAAGTGTACGCGTAATGTCGGTCCGGGCCGCTTCATCTCACAGTACCGCCGAATCAAATATCAACTAGTAACGGCAAGCAATATGTATACACCCACGCCCACAACTCGTTTGTGTTCTACTCGAGATCTCATCTACGCATAGACCTAGCTCAGATGCCACTGTTGGGGAACGTTGCATGGGAAACAAAAAAATTTCTACGCATACACAAGATCTATCCATGGTGATGAGCATCTACGAGAGGGAGAGTGAATCTACATACCCTTGTAGATCGCTAAGCGGAAGCGTTTAAGAAACGCGGTTGATGTAGTCGAACGTCTCCGCGATCCAAATCGCAAGTCGTCCCTCGATCCGATCATGAACTAGCGCCGAACGGACGGCACCTCCGCGTTCAACACACGTACGGCTTGATGACGCCTTCACCTCCTCGATCCAGCGAGCGATGGTGAAGTAGTGGTTGAGTTCCAGCAGCACGACGGCGAGGTGATGGTGGTGAGGAACAATCTCTGCAGGGCTTCGCCAAGCACTACGGAGATTATGACGGAGGAACTAGAGGGTTAGGGTTGCCGCACACGGCTTGGGGAAATCTTGATGTATCCCGTGTGCTAGCCCTGCCCCTCTATTTATATGTTGAGCCTTGGGATCTAAACTTGGAGTAAAAGCCTCCTCCAGGTCGGTTTTGCCCGCACAAGGTCGGTTTGGCCCGCAGGAAAAGAGTCCAACTCGGATCCCTGCCGAACCGTGCACAGCCGCGCACAAGCGGTAGTACCGCTCACAAGCGGTAGTACCGCTTGGGCGGTAGTACCGCTTCACACAAGCGGTAGTACCGCTTGGGCGGTAGTACCGCTTCCAACAAGCGGTAGTACCGCTCGGGCGGTAGTACCGCTTCACACAAGCGGTAGTACCGCTTACGCGGCAGCAAAACTACTTTTGCACTTTCCAATACCTCGTGGGCTTTTATCCTTTGGCCCATATAAAGTGTTCTCGCACCCGAACACTTCGGTAAACATCCGGAACCCCTTCCGGTGAACTCCGAAACTTTTCCGGAGATCAAAACACTATTATCACATATATCAATCTTTACCTCCGGACTATTCCGGAGATCCTCATCATGTCCGGGATCTTATCCGGGACTCCGAACAACTTTCGGTCACCAACATAATAACTCAATTATACTAATCGTCACCAAACGTTAAGTGTGTAGACCCTGCGGGTTCGAGAACTATGTAGACATGACCGAGACACCTCTACGGCCAATAACCAATAGCGGGACCTGGATGCCCATATTGGCTCCTACATATTCTACGAAGATCTTTTATCGGTCGAACCTCTATGTCAAGGATTCAGTTAATCCCGTATGCTGTTCCCTTTGTTCTTCGGTATGTTACTTGCCCGAGATTCGATCGTCGGTATCACTATACCTAGTTCAATCTCGTTACCGGCAAGTCTCTTTACTCGTTCCGTAATACAAGATCTCGTGGCTAACACTTTAGTCACATTGCTTGCAAGGCTCATTGTGATGTTGTATTACCGAGTGGGCCCTGAGATACCTCTCCGTCATACGGAGTAACAAATCCCAGTCTTGATCCATGCCAACCCAACAGACACCCTCGGAGATACCTGTAGAGCACCTTTATAGTCACCCAGTTACGTTGCGACGTTTGATACACACAAGGTATTCCTCCGGTGTCAGTGAGTTGCATGATCTCATGGTCAAAGGAACAGATACTTGACATGCAGAAAACAATAGCAATAAACTGACACGATCATATGCTACGTTCGTAGTTTGGGTCTTGTCCATCACATCATTCTCCTAATGATGTGATCCCGTTATCAAATGACATCTCATGTCAATGGCTAGGAAACCTTAACCATCTTTGATCAACGAGCTAGTCAACTAGAGGCTTACTAGGGACACAGTGTTGTCTATGTACCCACACATGTATTTGAGTTTCCAATCAATACAATTATAGCATGGATAATAAACGATTATCATGAACAAGGAAATATAATAATAACCAATTTATTATTGCCTCTAGGGCATATTTCCAACAGTTAAATCATATCTAGTGGCCACGAAAGGAAATAGACTTCATAGATGAGATCCCTCAAGTCCCGCCAAGAGCAATCAATGTCGCCCTTCAACCAGTGACTCTCTCCTTGCCACAACAGCTCTCGCGTCTTTCCCCCGAGGAACCTAATACTCGTAATCCGACGGCTGATGCATCAACCTGTGATCAAGCCGCCCAACTTTGTGCCGTACATGCCATGTCATCGTCCACCCCTGAGCAGCCAGTGGAAAGGCCTACAACTGCTGAAGACGCACCGCCAGTTCAGATGCCGGCCACTAAAGCAGCAGGGGGAGACACAGCGGCACCGCATGATCAGCAAATCAACCCGGTGGAACAGACTGCTAAGCAGTCAGAAGGTCCGAAACCGCCTGCTCATCAGTTCGTCGGTTTGCAGCCGCGTGATCAGCATACCGATGCTTCGGCACTGCCTGCTCAGCAAACCAACGCGTTGGCACAGCCTCCTCAGCACACCGACGCGTTGGCACCACCTACGCAGAAGCCCGACATAGCTTCACCGCCTGGTCAGCAGTCCGATGCCTCTGCTCCTACAGCTCAGCAGTCCGCCACAGTAGCACCGCCGGCTCAGCAGTCCGGCGTAGCTCTACTGTCTGCTCAGCAGTCCATCATAGCTTCACTACCTGCTCAGCAGTCCGCCTTTCAATAGACCTTGCACTAGAAGTGCTTCAAGTACCAAGAACAAAGCGGGCACGGCCGCACCCACAAGGAAGCGGCCCCCGAGACCGAGGAGGAATGAGAACGATAGCCTCTTAATAAAAGCACTCATCGCCCAAAACCAAATTACCAGCAAGTTGTTCGAATCGGGGAGTTATACTGGTTCTGACAGCTTGCCCGATGAAGAAGTCGAAAGGATACTTGCTAAAAATAAAGCAGACATACTTGAAGCACGCAAGTACGTCCATGGCCAGCCATTTCTTGTTGACGAATACTTAGAGGAGTGCAGTTCCAGTTGCCACAAGTTACATAAATATTGCATGGCTGAAATGTCAAAAGGTCATGAGGTTCTGCTAGTCCACTAAGACAGAGATCATTTCCGTCACAATCAGGGAGCCATCAGTGTGGAATTTGAGGACTTTCATCTCTTCTTCAACTTCAATGTGCTTGCTGTCACTCTTGTTAAATGCTTGATGTTGTAAGTACTTCACAAACTCTGATCAACTTCTCCATACAAGGCTGTAAACGAAAAAAAGCTAATTGTATTGTATTCCTCTCAGGGGATTGATCACGCAGAGAAGAAAACAGGAGAGAGCGTATTTCATAGACCCTGAAGTAGCAAATGGCACAATATTACGTGGTAGCATAGATAAACGGGAGTGGGCCATTGGCAAGGTCGCTAGTATCTTGGGTTGCACGCCCCATGCAGAACTCTTTCTCTGGCCATATCATGAAGGGTAAGTCAAATAAACAACCACACATTCATTGATCGTCTTTCCCATTTCGACATAGTTCGTAAGTTCATGGTTTTCTTAATCTGTAGCATTCACTAGATCTTGGTAGTCATTGTTCCAAAGCAGAACAGAGCTTACTACCTGGATTCTCTCAGAGAGTCAATAAAGCCTCGGGATCTGATGCATCTTCAGCAATTCATGGATAGGTATTGAATTCTATGATGTTGAAATTTGCATTCATATCTGGTTCAAGAACTGAGTATGTGAAAATTCATCTTCATTTGCAGTGTGTTGGCATCGTGCAGAACTAAACTAGGGAACCAGTTCAAGAGTGCACTACCTCTGCAGCACGAGATCGTTTCTCCGGTAAGACACCGAAATCCGTTATTTTCGGAAAATGTATCCAAAAGTTTGCAAATACCTTTTCATATGCTAGTCAAATGTTCAAGTTTCTAAATAAACCTCTTTCTATTTCTCTCCAAAGAAAAAAAAGTTAAACATCTTACACCGGTTAGGTTGCTCCTAACAGGGAAAATACTTGACTAATTCTGTACAAAAAATTTCAGTGTCCTCGGCAACAAGCAGGGACCAACCTTTGTGGATACTATGTCTGCAGACCCATGATCTCCATCTGCAAATCTACTGATTCTTGTGACGATGCTCTCAATTTAGTACCAGTAAGTCAGTATCTTAATTAATATCTTCTACTCCACTCGTTTGGCATATTCTGATCTAAAAATCCTGCAGCTCATCTTTGAACCGATGACCCCTGAACCGCTCCCCGCTTGTGAATTGCTGGAGGTTAGGAGATTTATCAACAACTTCTTCCTGAATCATTACATCAAGCCCACTGGTGATAATGAAGATTTCAGCATGGTTGTTCCTGAAACAATGAGTAATCATCCAACTAGAGTTAGCCGCTAAACATATACACATGGATGCATTGTTTTCCATGTGACGAGGTCTTCATATTTCGTACACTATGATTATGTACTGCATTTGTCGATAAATCAGTGGAATATAGCTAGCATTTGTTCAATTGCATATTGTTACGAATTCTGATGAATGTTCTTCCTGTGGACACTATTTATTCAATTGCATATTGTGGCGAATTTGCTATTTGCAGGGCAATTCAAATGCAATATTTTTGCTTCAACCTGGTCATTGATGCGCACACGGTTCAACTAAATGAGGGTGTGCGACCCAGAACGGAAAGCACACGTCACTCATAGCGGAACCGTCAGTGATACAGAACAAATCACAGATGGTTTGCAGCACTTCTATGTGTGCGTAGGGGCTCCTGAACCGTTTGTGATAGCACATTATCGCACACGAGAGCTTAGAGGAAACCGTGCCCAATGCAAAATTTAATCCCACTCGTAAATTGTTCAGGAAACGTGTGTGATGATGTCATGCATGGCAGACGATTGCCATATAATACTCATGTGCGATGGGCCACATATCGCGCCCAGTTTCTATGATGGCCCGTGTGCCTTAGGTACTATTTCGCAAACGGTCCAATATAAAACACCGTTTGGTTTCCCTGCCCAATTAGAAACATTTGACTCGTGAGAGATGTGGGCGATTGATCACCAATCCCACACGTGTGCCAGAATATAGTGTGTGCGATATGTTCCTGCATCGCATACGATTACATTTGGCAACGCGTCTGCATCATCACTCCCTATCGCCGACGGTTTCTGGGTCGTCTGGGAAGGACCCCCCCTATCGCACACACAGGCAAGGCGACGGTTTAAAACTCTGTTGCGAAAAGAGGGTAAAACCGTTTGTATAGCACGTCGCTACACCAGTGTTATTAACTACTCATTTAAGTGTCCGACATGGCATGGTGGGGAAGTTTGAGCATTTTTATGTCTGATTGAAATCCTTGAGTGCTATCATAAATGGGGGTGCACGATGGTTAACTCCTACCAACCTCGTCCCTAGGGGCATGCGAGTAGTACTTTGCTTCGAGGGCTAATAAAACTTTCGCAATAAGTATATTAGTTCTTTATGACTAATGTGAGTTCATGGACAATTACGCACTCTCACCTTTCCGTAATTTGCTAGCATCTTCGGTACCGTGCATTGCCCTTTCTCACCTCGAGAGTCGGTGCAAATTTCGTCGGTGCATCCAAACCCCGTGATATGATACGCTCTATCACACATAAGCCTTATTATATCTTCCTCAAAACAGCCACCATACCTACCTATCATGGCATTTCCATAGCCATTCCGAGATATATTGCCATGCAACTTCCACCGTTTCGTCTTATCACATGTATGTTCATCATCATATTGCTTTGCATGATCATATAGAGCTGACATGATATTTGTGGCAAAGCCACTGTTCACCATTGTTATACATGTTACGCTAGATCATTGCACATCCTGGCACACTGCCAGAGGCATTCATATAGAGTCATCTTGTATCATTTTATCGAGTTTTAAGTAAATAAAAGTGTGATGATCATTATTATTAGAGCATTGTTCCAGTGAGAAAAAGACTGATGGAGACTGATGAGTCCTCCAAAATGTGGGGATGAGGTCCATGAGATTGTTCTAAAAAAATGAGAGAGAAAAGAGAGAAGAGGCAATGCTACTATCCTTTTACCACACTTGTGCTTCAGAGTAGCACCATGTTCTTCATATAGAGAGTATCCTGAGTTATCACTTTCATATATTAGTGGGAATTTTTCATTATAGAACTTGGCTTCTATGTTCCGATGACGGGCTTCCTCAAATGCCCGATGTCTTCATGATCTAGGAAGTTGGATGCACACCCACTTAGTTTCCATTGAGCTTTCATACACTTATAGCTCTTAGTGAATCCATTGCATGGCAACCCCTACTCCTCGCATTGATATCGATTGATGAGCCTCTCCATTGCCTATTGATCCGCCGAGTTGATGCAAGCCTTTCTTCCTTTTTGACTTCTCATATATATCTCTACCACCGCATTCTATTCCACCCATAGTGCTAATGTCCATGTCTCACGCTCATGTATTGAGTGGAGTTGAAAATGCTGAAGCGCGTGAAAAAGTATGATCCAATTGCCTGGTTTGACACCGGGTGCTCATGATTTATATTTATGCGGTGAAGGCAGAGTCATGCCATGCTTACATAATTCAATGGTAGGGATAACATTCGTTGAGCATCGTATATTTTGAAAACTTAATGATTATGTTCTTGTATTCATGGATATTATTATGTTGATATCAATTACTTCATCGTTTCTCAATATTTATATCATACAAGATATTACATGATAAACATGCTAGGTAGCATTCAACATCAAAAAATCTGTTTTTATCATTTACCTACTCGAGGTAGAGCAGGAATTAAGCTTGGGGATGCTGATACGTCTCCAACGTATCTATCATTTTTGATTGTTTTATGCTATTATATTATCATTTTTAGATACTTTATATGCAATTTTATATCATTTTTGGGGACTAACCTATTAACTCAGTGCCTAGTGCCAGTTGAAGTTTTCTGCTTATTTTTAGTTTTACAGAAAATTCATATCAAACGGAGTCCAAACGCAAACATTTTGATGATTTTTTTTCTGGACAAAAGAGACCCTAGAAGCTTCGGGAGAGGACCATAAGACCTACGAGGAGATGGCAAGGCAACAGGGCGCGCCCTAGGGGGTTGGCGCGCCTTGATGCCTTGTGGGCCACTCGTTGCTCCGTCTGACCTAATTTCAGTGCTATAAATTCCCAAATATTCTAAAATCCCCAGAGAGCCACCCGAAACAATTTTTCCGCCACCGCAAGTCTCTGTTCTTCCGCGATCCCATCTAGAGGCCTTTTTCGATACTCTGCCGGAGGGGGGGATCGATCACGGAGGGCTTCTACATCAACCTTGCTACCCTTCCGATGATGTGTGAGTATTTCACCATAGACCTTCGGGTCCATAGATAGTAGCTAGATGGCTTTCTCTCTATCTCTTTGATCTTCAATGCAAAGTTCTCCATGATCTCCATGGAGTTCTATCCGATGTAATCTTCTTTTGCGGTGTGTTTATTGGGATCCGATGAATTGTGGATTTATGATCAGATTATTCATTGAAAGTACTTGAGTCTTTTCTAAACTTTATTATGCATGATTATTATAGTTTTGTATTTCTCTCTGATCTATCCGTTTGGTTTGGCAAATTAGATTGATTTATTTTCAGCGGGAGAGGTGCTTTGTAATGGGTTCAATCTTGCGGTGTCCTCACCTCGTGACAGAAGGGGTAGCGAGACACGTATTTGTATTGTTGCCATTAAGGGTAAAACGACGGGGTTTAACCATACTGCTTGAGTTTATTCTGTCTACATTATGTCATCTTATTTAAAGCGTTACTATATTTGTCATGAACTTAATACCATAAATGCATGCTGGATAGCGGTCGATTGGTGGAGTAATAGTAGTAGATGCAGAATTGTTTCGGTCTGCTTGTCATGGATATGATGCCTATATACATGATCATTGCCATGAATAACATCATAACTATGCGCTTTTCTATCAATTGCACAACAGTAATTTGTCTATCCGCCGTATGCTATGTTTCAAGAGAGAAGTCTCTAGTGAAAACTATGACCACCGGGTCTACTTTTATCATATTACTAAAACCAAAATTACCTTACTGCAATTTTATTCTTTTTATTTTACTTTTCAATTTATATATTTATCACCATCAGATTTAATCCTTGCAAGTAACAAGTTCAAGGGGATTGACAACCCTCTTGCCCGCGTTGGGTACAAGTATTTGCTCTTGTGTGTGTAGGTACTACTTACTAGGTTTTTGCGTGGTTCTCCTATTGATTTGATAACCTTGGTTCTCACTTACGGAAATATTATCCGCTACTATATTGCCTCACCCTTTCTATTTAGGGAAAGTCCCAACATAGCTCACAAGTAGCAGAGAGCGGCTGCACTAATGAGGTAGCACAAGCGACCGGAGGAAGGTAGCAAGCAACCGAAGAGCAAGCACGACAAACCTGTCCCGATGACCAGGGCGATGACCGCGAATGCATCTATATGACTCACGACACACACTGACTTGATGGCCACGCTCAAGGCAACGAAAGCACCTTCCTCGAGCCCAAAGCTTGAAGGCGAGGCTAAGCTTGAGACCTTCTCTCGCCGGCTCAGGGGGGAGGAGCACCCCAGCCGGAACAGTGCCCCCGACCCACATGCTCCCAATCCGCCTCAGCTTCAAGAGCGGCAGTGGAAGCAGAGAGGTCGTTGCATTCCCACGTTGAAGATGGATCAAGTAGAGACTCCAACTTCTCTGGCGTCTTCTCGTCATCACACCCTTCGTCCGTTGCTCGAGCTTCACTGGAATCAGCGCCTGCGGGTCAAGATCGGTCGCAGATACAACTTCGAGCAACTTCGAGCATCAAGGCCGGGCTGGTGGCAGCGGGAGCAGGAGGCGTCAGACAAGCTCCGTCCGAGACCAAATCCAGCAGATCCGTCCGATCTTGACCCGCAGGAGCTCGGGTGGCGACGACCTCGGTGTTGGCAACTGACCGAAGGAGATACAGCCAAGGGGAGCAGGGCCGCCAGACATCACCATTGGAGGAGGACGCACCCAGGTCTGGCAGGGGCGCCCAGGCGGCGGCGGCAGGGACCGGACCTCCCCATCCATGACACGCAACTGCCCGCGGGGAGGGGTCTTGAGCAGCACCGTCCTGCCGACCTCAATGCCAGGAGCGGGGTTACAGTTCACCAGCGGCAGCGGAGACAAAAGGCAGGCGGGCTCCAGATCCTCCTGATCTGTAACCAGCGAGGCCGCAAGTGCTAGGCCGGGAGGATCGACGTCGGGAGCAACGTGGTGCCGGTCGGTGAACCTAGGGCGGAGGGCTTCGATGCCACCACCGTCGTCGTTGTCGTCTTCATCGGATTCATCACCCCATTATTCGCCTTCCTATACCTACATGATGGAAGCGTTAGCCGTGAACGAGGGGAAACGCAGGGGGCGGCATGGCTGCTGCTGGTGAGGGCCGGAGTTCGCTGGAGCACATTCCCGAACCGTTGGGGAGCGGTGGCAGGGAAGGCCGACAACCAGAGGAGCGACGACAGCCGAAGAGAAACGGAGGCGGCCGAGCTGAGACGAGGACCGAGGAGCTCGGCAGTGGTTGGGATGGAAAGAGGACGCCACAGGGCTTCCAGATGTGAGCCAGCCGTAGGCAGGGGCAGTCAGGGACGACAGATCAAGCCGGCCGCACGGCGCGCCCACCAGCCGCAGGCGTGTTCGCGAGACCCATGGGCGCCTGGAGCTTTCTCGTGTGTCCTAGCTAACTTCTGAGATATATACGCGTGCGTTTCTAGCGATAAGCACCGGCTAGCTGCGTACCCAGAAGTCAACTTCGATCAGAGGCATTGGTCTTGGCAGAAAGCACTCGACGATTCATCGGGTCCTGTACTCAGATAACCATTTCTGTTTGGAAGTCTCAGGAGATCCCACATAAGCTGGAACTTAAGCAGCTTTGGCTTAATGTTGAGAGTGTTCCCCGTACAGTTCGTCATTTTTTGGGTTTGTGGACAGTTGGTACTTTGATGGGTAAGACATTGGATGTTGATCTCATCAGCTTGAGACGTCGTGGGGTTATCCGTATTCTGGTGGCCATGACTAATACTCAGATTTTGTCCAAGGAGACGGACGATGTCGGGCATTTTATTTCCACGGACGTGGTGGTTAAGCTCAAGGGATATGCACTCACGTTCAGGAGGGAACCTGCGGGCTATGTACCAGATCCATACTTTGTCCAGTTTGCTTGGAAATGCAAGGGTGATGATGCTGATGATGATAGCAGTGGGAAGGAGAAGGATGGTGAGATGGACACATCGGAGCAGACAGGGAATCCCTCCAACCAACCGACATCTTGTTCCGCTCCTTCTAATGACATTCATATGACATAGGTGCATCGGCAAGGGCTTGCAAGTGTTGTCTCTCCATATGTGCAGGGAGTTGGTTTCGTGGTCTTGGCAGTGACCCCGTTTAACTCTACCCCGCAGACCCCACGGGGTATTGAGTTAGCTGCAGACCTTCGTGCCAACTCCGCGTTGTGAGGATATGTCTTGAATGTTCTCCGGAGGTACGGCGCCAGGAGAATTCAGGGACCACGCCTATGACGCAGTCATCTACACCAACAGGGACGGCGATGGTGCTCGCAGCTGCTGGTGGCTTGCTGGCCGACAGGATGGCACGGGCACATGCCTTGCCTCGAGGCAAATCGAGCCTCATGTCGGTGCAGGCCTCCGCAGGTAAGGCCATGTAGGCCTCCGCGGGCACAGCGGTTCAGCCGGCCGGCTCACACTTGCAGCGCCAGGGCCGGGAGCCGGACGCCAGGATCAGGACGCCGGCCTCACAGGGGGGCCAAGCCCAGCCATCTTCTTCCGTCGAGCTAATGGACGGGAAGAACGGGCTGGCCCTGGGCGGACAGCCCCATGCCCTTGCCCCGATGACTCCTACAAAGGAGCTGGCAGTGTCGACCGTGGTTGTTCCCCCGTCGACCGCAACTCCTACTTTGACCGATACATCTTCACCGACTGATGTGACCTCTCCACTCAAGCCTTCGATCGACGCTGTTGGGGAGGGGGCTTCACCAACCTCATCCTCTCCACCGACAGCTAAGCACACGTGGCATACTTCAGTGTCGGTGACCCCCGCTCGTCGGAGTATCCGGCACATACGGTTGCCGAGGATGGGACGATGTATACGGATGAGGATTCCTTGGCCAAGGCAATGTGACGTAAAGTGGCTCATAATCTCGACAATACAGGTATAAAGTCGTCATCCAAATCCTTTTTATCTTTCTCTGCTACTACCATTTGTTCAAACCTAAATAATGTTGGTGTTAGTCTAGGTAGTAATGAGAAGGAACTTTTTGTTTCGACTAATGCTTTACGACATATGGAGTATGACCGATTAAAGGTTACTCCACTGGTTTCTAGCAAACCTATTCCCTCTCATCTAGATGAGGAGGAGTTGCATGCCACAGTAGATGGTTTGCTCCTAGCTCATGTAGTGGGAGAGGTTTTAGACATGGGCTTGGATGAACCTGGGCTTAGTTCATTGAATGAACTTACAGCATCCGGACGTAAATCTAAAGCCTCCCATTCGAAAAAGGGTAAAAATCCTCTAAGAGGACCAAAATGTCTAAATCTCCCATTGTTTCCTAATGAACGGCATGTTTTATAATAGCAGAGGTCTTGGTGACTTGGCTAAACATTTATTCATTGTGGATTGTAATAGGGATCATAATTTAGATTTTTTGGCTATCTCAGAAACGGGTAGACGTGATTTCTCAGTAAGTCTTCTTAACCGCCTTTCGGGCGGCATAGACTTCACTTGGATTTCACGTCTGCCTAGGGGTCGTTCTGGGGGCATATTACTTGGCATGAATACAGGGAATGTGAATGTGTTGGCTAGTTCGGATGGTGAGTATCATTGTCACGACCCGGTCCCTGATAGGGGCCCGAATCTCTGCGCTTACTGTGTCAGTCCCTAGATCAATAGCTAACCTGCACAGTCGATGATGAAATACCAAGAATACATCACATGTCATAGTATTACATCGCAGATCCAGTGTTGTGCAATACACACCTGCTTAGCTCATGGGCTAGCTTACAATACAATCATGCAGCGGAGATATCATTCTAGTCTTGTGGCGCCCATCAACTCACAGGCAAGAGTTGAGTATAGCATCGTAACCCTACTTCATACCTTCTCTTCGATATGGTAAACCTGCAACATGATATGTTGCATCCACTAGGGTCAATACATTGAATCTATTGGCAAGTCCATAGTTAACAAAAACCTGTTCACCTACATGCACTTTGGCTGGTGGGGTTCAAGGCTCTTTGCATAAAATAGTTTTTCCCTATTATTTTTATAGTGGTCTACACTAATAGCAATATGACACTTCCCAGTCGTAGTCTGATGCAATTTGAGCGTGTGGGTTCCCCAGTAAATCTCTAGTTGCCCCAAGCCTCTCTTCAAGAGTCCCTGGTCCATCTCCAGTCCTCCGAGATTGGCTCCACAACTCCCCGTTGGTTCAACCCATTGATTTTAGACTAGAAGAGGTGATGAGATCAAGCTGACAATTCTCCGATGAGTTGCTCAAGTTGTCCATAACCAGGGACACGGCTAATCATGATCAGTATATACACTCTGCAGAGGTTATTGTACTTTACCCGTCATTCCCGATTACACCCTTGAGCCACTAAACTTCACAAGTAGCCGGGTAGACCAAGACGAGACTTTTGGGAAGTAGTCGCCCCCTCATAAATGATAGACCCAGTCCGACTACACACCTACATCTGCTGGTCTACCGCCGGAGGGTTCCCACAACCTACTTGGTCCAGACAGAGCCCATATTGTATCACAGTTACACATGGAAGCTACTCAACTTTGAACTCGTACAATCCCTTTGAGCCTGGGCGGTCACCCACAAAACACACGGCCACCAAAGCAATACCAAAGCACCGCCCAGATGATTCATTAATTAAGTTGTAGTTAAGTAGTCAACCATGCGGTTGTATGGTGGAATAATATAGGTGTTTCCCAACCCACGTTATAGCGGCTAAGCAACTACTCGATGGTTACAAGGTTAGAGTAAGTTTAGACCTAAGTTGTCAACTACTGGGTTGTATAGAATTTAGCATCCTAAACTCACACACCTATCATGGCAAGACTACAATGCAATAAAATACTGGGTAACATGATCAAAGTGGAACTTGCCTGGTATTGACGATTCTTCGATCTCACAATCTTGATAAAGTTACTCTTCGCTCTCCGTACAATCTAACGTAGGTAAAGAGCAACCATAAACAACCATACAATGCAATCAAACATATAACAAGTGTTGTGCATGGTGTCAGTGTCATTGTGCTGTGAGATCATGTGTCAGAGTTAACTCATAAGAGTTTGGAAAACAACATAGTGGTTGTTAATTGGAATACATGTGACATAAGGGTTCACATGCAAGTTTCAAATAAGGGTTCATCACATAAGGAGTATGTGATGTCAAGTTGTGGTTGTCAGATCCAATCAAAAGGGATCATAGCAATAGAGTCATGGTCTATGAATCTTGGATAGCCAAGTTCATGTTCAAGTTTGAATGACAATTCAAACTTGTTGACCTTTCATGAGTTTGAATACACTAAGTGTCTGAAAATGATAACTTGGTCTGGCTGATTTGAATTAGGGTTCAACTTATTTGGATTCAAATTGAATTGAGTTCACTATTTAATTTCGTTCAACTAAGTTAAATTGAATTATGAATCATTTCATAATTGACTAAGTTGGTTCAATTCAACTCAATACAATTAATGCTTCCCTAAAGTCAAATACAAATCCAACATAGTTGCTAGGGTTTATTCATTTAATTTAAGTTCAACTAAAGTCAAATACAAATCCAACATGATTACTATAGTTCATTTATTTTATTTTAGTTTAGACTAAAGTCAATATAAATCCAATAATATAACTAAGTTTATTTCTTTGATTTAAATTAAAGTCAAATATTAATCCAAAATGATTTGCAATGTGTGAATAGTTTTCAACTTCTATTTGAATTTAATTTGAGTTCATCTTTCCTTAAAGTTAATCATTAACTCTAAAATAGTTAGGTTTAATTCAAACCACTAAGTCACAATATAGAAGTTTTATTCAAATTAAAACTAGGGTTTCAAAGTTATTACCAAACTAAGTTGAATTTAATTGAAATGTTATTTGAATTTCCTATAGTCAAATAATAATAGCAAAATATTTACTAAAGTTCATATTATAGTTTCTAAACTCATTTGTATCATAATTGTTTGATTAAACAATTTTTATTTCAAAGTTAAACCTAATTAGGTTTAATTTCTATTTGAATTCTGACCTCTACTGTATTATGTTTAAAATACATTTTTAAATTATTCAAAGTTGGACCAAAGTGTTCTGAGATGAAACTACATTTCACTAGGTTCATTCTGCAAAAAGAATCAATTTATTTGGATTTATAAAATGCAAGATATGCCCATTTTAAGTTTGAATCCATTCTGTTTGAATTTGAATTTAAAATTTTTCAAATTCCAAATTTCACTTTTTAGGGTGATAGTATAATTCATAAGGATCATGCTGCAAAACGAATCACTAGATTTGGACTTGTAGTTAATTAGTTATGAAAGTTTTAAGTTCAGGGACTTTTCTGCAAAAGTGCCAGTTCAATTTAATTTAACAGACTAATTTGGATAAGGTTTCGGATAAGGTCTGACACGTGGCAGCTTCTGATTGGCTGAGATGTGTTCGCTGCGAGTGCTAAGCAGCGGACGGCCGGAACTTAGGGGAAAACGCTTCGTTTAAATAAGTGATCTCCTGCGGCCGTTGGATCTAGATCGACGGCCAGGATTAGATCTAGGAGATAGGGTTTACTGTGCTCACCGGGGTTTCGCCGGAGGCTCGCCGGAAAACACGAGCACGGCAAAGGACGGTGGCGCGGCTTCGGGAGGTGGTCGGGGACGACAATGCAGGAGGTATCTGGTGCGGCGGTGGGAACGGACAGGCGCGGGGAGGCACGGCGAGGTCGATGGTGGGGTCGGCCGAGCCATGGGTCAATGGAGGCGGCGTCGGGAGGTCGCCGGAGACGGGGCAGATGGCGGGGCTCCTCAGGTGTGGTCGCTGTGCTCAACTCCGAGCGCCTAGAGATGCACGAGTGGGGTCACCAGATGCGCACGGCTGCGGCGAAGATGATGGACATGGGTGGGACACGCGGGAGGTGGCTTAACTCGCCGGAGTTAATGGCGGGGCGGCGGGGAGGTTCGGGTGACGACAAGGTCGACGCTCCAGAATGCCTCGGGTGCGCGGACGATGTCCACAGGTGATCAAGGGGACGGCGAGTGCAGTGTTGGCCTCAGCGGGGCTCGGAGATGGCTGTCTTGGCCGAAATCGGCCGGAGCGAGCTAGGGCAGAGGCGGAGGAGAGGGGGTCGCGGTGGAGCAGCCTGACGGCGATGTCCGGCGTGGTGTGGGGCGAAAGAGAGAGGAGGGCGAGGGTGATTTATAGGACAGGCTCGCAGCGGCTGGCGCCGCCAGAGATCGCGAGGGCGTGGGATCGTGGCCTCGGGCGTGCACGACGTGCGCGCGTGGGCAGCGGCGGTTGCGCAAGGAAGAAGCTGACGTGCGGGCCCCGCATGTCAGTGGGAGAGAGAGGGGCTGCGCGGTGCTGGGTTGGCTCGGCTGGCCAGCTCGGCCTTTTTATTATTCTTTTTGTTTTCTGTTTTCTGCTTCTTCTTTTTCTTTTTCTGTACGTTCTGTTAATTCAAATAGAGTTTGAATTTGAATTATATTAAACTATATAATCTTTTCTAAATTCCAAATGGAATATTTAGGAATGTGTGAACTTTTGTTTGGACAAAAATGGACATATAATTTCTGTAACTTATATTTTCCATTTGAATCTGAGTTTGGTTTGAAAACCAATTATGTTTCAAATTCATTTTAGAAAAAGGCAGAGGGTCAAGAATATTATTTGGACTTATGAAATATTATTTCCTGCCAAATAAAATACAAACCATTTTTGAATAATTCCCTTTGGCTTTTGAACTGGTTCCAAAAATGAATCCAACTCAATTCTTGGAGAATTATTTTGGCTTGAATATTACTTGGGACTTACCTTATGCCCAAATAAATATTTTCAAAAGGTTTGGTTTCTACCAGAGCTAGCTAGGGTTTCAACTATCTGCATTGGGATTTTATTCCTCGTAGGCACACAATCAAGCAAAAAAAAGGTCAATCACAATCAAACCTAGGCAATCATGGGTATTTCCTAGTCAAATTTTAGTTCCTTGTGAAATTTTTAACATACCAGATTTGGGAAAAACCTGGGATGTGACAGACTGCCACCCTTAAAAGAGATCTCATCCCCGAGATCTGGAGAGGCTAGAAAGAAAGGTCAGGGTTTGGGGTTCCTCTTAAATTGCATCTACAAGTCAAGGGTCTGTTGTCTGGGCTATGACAATATCACTTGTATCTTTGGGTAATTGGTCTTCCAATACTTGCAGCATATACAGTTCTCAAGAAAATTCTGTGGCTGGCATTTCTTCTTCTCATGGCTTTTTGTGACTGATGTCTGGTGGGGTTCCCGATAGCTCCTGGAACTATCCTCATATTCGTGGTCTCTTGTGTCCCAGTGTGTCACCCTGATTTTTTTTCAACTTTTTCTTTTCAAAACCCCCTCTGGTTTTATTTGCCATTTCATGATTTTTGGAGTCAATTCTTTGGACTTTGGACTTGAGCACATTTCCATTTCTTCTTCAAAGTGTGCCAAGGCTTTCATAATCTTTCCAAAACCCTGCTAGATCAAACCCTAATTTCTATTCTCTCAAAATAATTCATTTATCCCTTTGGATATGCTCATCCTCACTATGGGTTGTGAAGCAAACTATAGTTCTGTTGATCAGAAAAATCCCAAATTAATCCCACATCTTCTTGAGATCATCTACTCCCACAATCTTCGAAAATATTTCATTGGCCAGTACCAAATTTTGCCCAGAATATTCCTTTTATCTTCTGGACATAATTGACCCTTTGTGAAGCAACACCTATTTCCCTGACTCAGAAAATTCCCAAATAAATCCCTGGGATACTAGGAGTTATATCTTTCCACAATATCCAAAAACATCTCCTAGTCCAGTACAAATTTTCAGCAAGAATATTCTGACAAGCCTCTGGTCATTTCCAACCCTTGTGAAGGAAGTACCAGCTAGAAGTATCCATTGGCTCTGGAATTTTTTTGGCATGTTCTCACCACCAAATAACCTTCCAATACCCAATTTCAGCTTCATAAGATCATCCAGGTGAGTGCATCTTCCTCACCAAGTTTGTACATGAACTATGTGCAAATCTTTGTAGAAATTTCTCAAAACTTGCCAGCAGATAGTCCTTCCTACCTAGAGCACCCCAGACAACCCCATTGGCTCCATCCACACCTCATCTTTTCTCTAGATCTCTCCCAAGTTCCTGTCCAGGAACTGTTCTTGATACTACCACTTGGTTCAGGTTGTATCTAGCCAAACCAGTGGCACAGGGGGGCTGTGTGATCTAGGGTCGATGCACTGGACAAGGTGTGCCAGGCGTACGTGGCCTCCAGGTGCCAGCAACCGTGGTGAGCACGACACTGGCATGCCTGTGCCCGCGCTCTTTGCGCCGACCTTGTCGGACGCGACCGCTCCGGCCGCCCCGCGTCGCCGTACCATGTCCCCTTGCGCCGACAACTTCTCCGCCGTCCACCTGGATTCTCCAGGCCCTTCCCCCTCGCCGGCAGCGAGCTCGCCGGATACGGCCACCGTGCGCCACGGGCGGCACCGTAGCCGTACGGTGGATGAGCTGGCTGGAGGCTTCCCCGCGAGCTGTCGCCTCGTGCCTTTACTCCCTCTGACCTCCTTCGTCACTTCGTCCCACCTCGCGACGGCCAGCTCGCTGTCCTCCCCGCGCCAGCTCATCCACGGCGGCTTGCAGCTCGGCCACCCTCCGCTCGCCTATAAAAGGCCACGCTCGGCCTCTCCGCACCTCACCACCCACTCCACCACCTCCTAATCGAGCTCAGCTCGCCGCGCCAAGACCGAGAGGCCCTCTGGCCTCGCAGCTCGCCGGAGTTCTGCCGCCAAGTGAGCTCCGCCACCCAGCACACTCCACTCCACCCCAGCCTCACCCGACCTCACCTGCGAGCTCAGGGCACTCCCCTGGTTCTCCTCGACCCCTCGCCCAGCCAGAACTCTGCCGGAGTTGCCATCCCCGACGGCCACCGAGAGCAGCCGCCGCCGGAGAGGAAGGGGGCGACGCCGTTAGGCCACCTCTGGAGACACTGCGGGTACAGGGAGGACCGCCGTCGTGGGCTCGATCCATCCCCGTCGTCTCCCGAGCTCGCCACCGTCGTTATCGCCGGCTATCGCCGTCGGTGAGCCGCCCTCCTTCTGTTCCTCTTCCTTTTCTTTTAAATCTGACAGCGCGGCCCCACCTGTCAGCGGCTCAGGCCCGCGCCCGAAGCGGTATAAGTGGAAGCGTATTTCCACTTTACGCTTTCGACGTGGCCCGCTGGAGGTTTTCTGATTTTCTATTTAAATTCATTTTTAATCCAATTTGACCAGTACCTTTGACCAGCTCTATCTTTTAAACCATAAATCCAATTGAATTGATTCTTTTTGCATTAGTTTTGTACTGAGTGCCTCTATTTTTTGGCCAAATTTGGTATTTTTCCAATGTTCACAGAATTTTTGGCAAACAAAAAGGCTTTATGTAACATTTTCTTTTGCCATTTAAAAATACTTTCAGAAGGAAGTTGCTGTGGATTTGAAGACCAGGAGTTTGTAGACACTCCACTTGAGCAAGGCAAGCCACATCATCCATTGCATAAGGCATAGCAATAGTATTGGATTATATTGCCTTTAATTTAATTTAAATATGCCTTATTTCATATTGTTTGATATAGTGCATAACTTTGCCATGTTAGCTCATTTGTTAAACCTAACTAATATGACTAGTAATTTTACTTGTTGAACAACAACTTAATGGTTGATCAAGTGCCACCGACCCGGACTTACCCGTGCAGCCACATCTGCCGGAATGGGACGGCCTTGACTTGGTCTGACCGCGTGCTCTTTTACCGGTACCACCAAAGAGGGGAGGTTATGCGTGCGTGCTGCCCTAATCAGGTAGACGACGATAACCTCGTGAGCCCAAGTTGAGTTATTTGTCGGCGTCCCCGTTTGGGACAGTTTAGTTGGCCACGACGGTGGCAGCTGTCAGGAGTGACACAGGGGCCACCCAGGGCATGACTCGGACGGGGGATGATTGTCGGTGATACGATAGAGGAGTCACGGGTTAGACAAGTTTCGTTGGATGAATGTCCATGGTGTGGGTAACGTGCGCAACCTCTGCAGAGTGTAAAACCTATTCAAATAGCCGCGTCCACGGTATTGGACACAGTCCGCACTAGGTCACACTGTGTGGTCAACCGCATTAATAATAATGATGGAATAACTCATCTCATGCTCGGAAGTGACCGATGGGTCATGAGTGCTCCGGGGGTCATGTGTGAACCCGGGGAAGAGTAAGTTGGTAACCGGTAACCGTAAGTAAAACATTTAACATAATATTTGCCATGCTGTTGTTTGCTGAATTGTTTTGGTTGCTGTGAGCTTGCGAGTACATTCCAAGTACTCACCTGGCGTATCATGCCAGATGCAGGAGAAGCCGGAGATGGAGATCCCGAAGGTTCGTGCTACGCTAACTAGGTCGTGTCCCAGCAGTGTCCCTATGGGATGGAGTGTCCCACGCAATGTTCTGCTACGCTGTAGTCTTACCACTAGTATTGAGGCCCTTGGATGTTTCATAAATAATGTAGATACTGTCATAGCACGAGTAGTGCTTCTGGCCTCACTATCCTTTGTAATATCCAAGCTTGTACCTGTATAATTTCAATAAAGATCAGTTTTGTTCTGTTCCAAGTTGTTGTGTGTTTCCAGAAGACATGATCTCTGGGTTGGGAACACAAGGTAAACCGGTCCTCTGAGCCGGGGTGCCACACCCAGGTTGCTACCACCCTTAAACGATTTTAAGGTTGGGGTCTCCTATGACTTATTTCTCCTTAGGTGCAAATGTTGTCACTCCTCCAGGTTCAATATCAAGATATCATCTACGGGCTTGGTACGTCTGTTTATTCTTCTATTTCAGTGGTTCAACACCAGCCTTGCAATTCCGTAAGTGTCATACATCTATGCTTCCCTTGATGTGCCAATTGTGGTCTTACCATCGTGATCTTCTTCGTGTGCCATCTATGGCCTTATCATCTGTAACGTGCCATACATGGGCTTACCATATGCCATCCTCCTATCCATGGCAATTTCGGTCTGTACCATCTGTCATACTCATGTACCAACTATCATAGCTTTTGTTACCATCAGTGTTCATCGAGCAGATATCTCCTGGGATCCTTACTGTCTCTTTGCTTCCACCCCTGGTCTCAAAATTCCTTATCAGGGAGTGGTATTCCCATACATGGATCCCTTTCGGTCGATAGGTCTGACATCAAAATTTTAAAATACCTATCGTTACCCTCATGGTGGTTAACAAAATTCCTCATGGGGTTCCTGCAACAGTTGGCTCTTGGCTATCCTCACCGTAAACAGGCGATTCAATGGTTTTTTGTAATGTCTTCTGCAGGGTGTTCCTATTAGGTTTCATCATAACATCGACTCTCTTTGTACAGACTTACCTTCTCATATGACAAAGCAAATAATAAGAGTAGTCATCATGGTAGCCAATCCATGTCGCGCCCAAATCATTACTTTGCATACGGTCCAGTGAATCTCGTATCTAGACACTCGGGCTCTCACAAGCATTGCAGAAGTCTTTCTTGTTCACGAACTGAGTTCGGCTAAATCCATTGGTTCTACAAGCAACAACATCTAACTATCTTACGTCTCTCGAGGTTTCGAAACTAGTAAAGCGTTAGCTCAAAAATTGCTGGTTCTCTAACAGTTCAAACTCTGGCATGACTACGTCCATTTACAACCAGTGAGGTTTCTTCCCTCCTATTTAGACAATGCTTACACAACTCTCTTTGGATCCACGGTGTTACCACCTCCATGGTCATCTATTTCTCTACTCCATGTTTCCTACACTACTGCAGACGACCGCTAACGCAACACATGAATCAGAGACCCCGCGACCAAACTGTGTGCGATGCATGAATCGCAAACGGTGTCATAATAAAATTGCCACCAATAAGATGAACTGTGTGCGATGACAGACACATCAAGCACGATTCAGATCTACTACTATTACTCCACCCATCGACCGCTATCCAGCATGCATCTAGGGTATTAAGTATGAAACAGAGTAACGCCTTAAGCAAGATGACATGATGTAGACAAAGTAAACTCAAGCAATATGATTAAACCCCATCTTTTTATCCTTAATGGCAATAATACAAATACGTGTCATGTCCCTTTCTATCACTGGGATTGAGCACCGCAAGATTGAACCTATCACAAAGCACCTCTCCCATTGCAAAATAAATCAATCTAGTTGGCCAAACCAAACGGATAGATCGGAGAGAAATACAAAGCTATAACAATCATGCATAAAAGAGTTCAGAGAAGACTCAAATATTTCTCATGAATAATCTGATCATAAACTCACAATTCATCGGATCCCAACAAACACACCGCAAAAGAAGATTACATCGGATAGAACTCCAAGAACATCGAGGAGAACATGGTATTGAAAATCAAAGAGAGAAAAGAAGCCATCTAGCTACTAGCTATGGACCCGTATGTCTATGGTAAACTACTCACACATCATCGGAAGGGCAGCAAGGTTGATGTAGAAGCCCTCCGTGATCGATTCCCCCTCCGGCAGAGTACCGGAAAAGGCCTCCAGATGGGATCGCGGAAGAACAGAGGCTTGCGGCGGTGATAGGGTTTTCTCTCCTGGCTCTCTGTTGGTTTCCGAATATTTGAGAATTTAGAGAAGTGGAATTAGGTCAAAAGGAGCCATGAGGGGCCCACAAGGCATCAGGGTGCCCCTTGGGGCCGCGCCCTATTTCCTTGTGGCCTCCTCGTGAGGCTTCTGGCATCCTCCCGAAGCTTCCAGGGTCTCTTTTGTCCAGAAAAAAATCGTCAAAAAGTTTCATGGCATTTGGACTTCGTTTGGTACTGATTTCTTGAAAAACCAAAAACAAGCAGAAAATAGCAACTGGCACTGGGCACTAGGTTAATAGGTTAGTCCCAAAAAATGATATATAATTGCATATAAAAACATCCAAGATTGATACTATAATAGCATGGAACAATCAAAAATTATAGATACGTTGGAGACGTATCAAGCATCCCCAAGCTTAATTCCTGCTCGTCCTCGAGTAGGTAAATGATAAAAACAAAAAAAATATGTGGAATGCTACGTAACATGTTTCATCATGTAATTCTCTTTTACGGTATGAATGTTAAGAGCCGAATGATTCAAAGCAATAGTCTATAATTTGATATAAAGACATCAATACTCAGGCATACTAACAAACAATCATGCCTTTCAAAATAGAAATGCTAAAGAAAGTTATCCCTACAAAATCATATAATCTTGTCATGCTCCATCTTCTTAACACAAAGTATTTATCATGCACAACCCCGGTTTTAGCCAAGCAATTGGTTCATACTTTTTAACGCGCTTCAGCTTTTTCAACCCCCACGCAATACATGAGCGCAAGCCATGGATATATCACTATGGGTGAAATAGAATGTGGTGGTAGAGATTAATAAGGGGAAGTCAAAAAGAAGAAGATAGTCTCGCATCAACGCGGTTAATCAACGGGCTATGGAGATGCCCATCAATTGATGTCAATGTGAGGAGTAGGGATTGCCATGCAACGGATGCACTACGAGCTATAAGTGTATGAAAGCTCAACATGAAAAACTAAGTGGGTGTGCATCCAACTTGCTTGCTCATGAAGACCTCGGGCATTTGAGGAAGCCCATCATCAGAATATACAAGCCAAGTTCTATAATGAAAAATTGCCACTAGTATATGAAAGTGACAAAATAGGAGACTCTCTATATGAAAAACATGGTGCTACTTTGAAGCACAAGTATGGAAAAGGATAGTAACACTGCCCCTTCTCTCTTTTTCTCTCATTTTTTTTTTCTTTTCTCTTTTTTTTCGTGGGCTCTTTTTGGCCTCTTTTTTATTTATTTTTATTTCCTCACTGGGACAATGCTCTAATAATGATGATCATCATACTTCTATTTACTTATAACTCAAAATTACAACTCAAAACTAGAACAAATATGACTCTATATGAATGCCTCTGGCAGTGTACCAGGATGTGCAATGATACTAGCGTAACATGTATGAAAATGATGAACGGTGGCTGAGCCACAAATACTATGTCAGCTATATGATCATGCAAAGCAATATGACAATGATGATGTGTGTCATAAAAAAGAACGGTGGAAGTTGCATGGCAATATATCTCGGAATGGCTATGGAAATGCCATGATAGGTAGGTATGGTGGCTGTTTTGAGGAAGATATAAGGAGGATTATGTGTGATAGAGCGTATCATATCACGGGGTTTGGATGCACCGGCGAAGTTTGCACCAACTCTCGATGTGAGAAAGGGCAATGCACGGTACCGAAGAGGCTAGCAAATTGCGGAAAGGTGAGAGTGCGTATAATCCATGGACTCACATTAGTCATGAAGAACTCACATACTTATTGTGAAAGTTTATTAGCCCTCGAAGCAAAGTACTACTACGCATGCCCCTAGGGGAGGAGGTTGGTAGGAGTTAACCATCGCGCGCCCCCGACCGCCACACAAAGGAAGACAATCAATAATAAATCATGCTCCAACTTCTTAGCATAACGACAGATCATACGTGCATGCTTCGGGAATCAAAAACCTTAACACCAATATTCTTACTAAACCACAATTATCTACTAGTACCTCCCACATATTATCATCTTAATATCGCAAAACTATTGCAAGGAATCAAACTTATCATATTCAGTGATCTACATGAAAGTTTTTATTATATCCCTCTTGAATACCTATCATATTAGGACCAAATTCATAACCCGTGCATATTGCCATTGCTATTCATTAGACTCTCAAAAATATATAAGTGAAGCATGAGAGTGCAACTATTTCTTTAAAATATAACCACCGCCGTGCTCTAAAAGATATAAGTGAAGCACTAGAGCAACTGCCTAGCTCAAAAGATATAAGTGAAGCACATAGAGTATTCTAATAAATCACGAATAATGTGTGTCCCTCTCAAAAAGGTGTGTTCAGAAAATATGATTGTGACAAACTAAAAATCAAACAAAAGCAAACAAACTATATCACAAGGCGCTCCAAGTAAAACACATATCATGTGATGACTAAAAATATAGCTCCAAGTGAGTTACCGATAGATTGTAGACGAAAGAGGGGATGCCTTCTGGGGCATCACCAAGCTTAGACGCTTGAGTCTTCCTTGAATATTACCTTGGGGTGCCTTGGGAATCCCCAAGCTTAGGCTCTTGCCGCTCCTTATTCCTTTATCCATCGTAGTCTCACCCAAAACTTGAAAACTTCAGCACACAAAACTCAACAGAAACTTCGTGAGATCCATTAGTACAACAAGCAAATCTTAAACTTTAGGTACTGTTCTAAATTCATTCATATTTAATATTGGCATAATGCTACTGTACTCCAACTTCTCCATGACTCATACCCCCCGATACGATCCATAGATTCATCAAAATAAGCAAACTATGCAACAAAAACAAAATCTGTCTAAAACAGAACAGTCTGTAAAGATTTATTTAGAAGCTATATTTTTGTAACTCCAAAAATTCTGAAAAATTAGTACAACGTAAAAAATTCATATACCAATACTGTGTAAAAATTTCAGATTTTTATGATGCTCCAGTACAGAATCAAAATTCCAGCACTGGTCGCAAAACTTTCTGTTTTCCAAACAGCATCAATTATACTATCATCTAAATCATCCCAAAGGCTTTACTTGGCATAAAAACTAATTAAAATATAAAAACACAATCATAACAGAGGCTATAATTGTGTAAACACACAAAAACAGAAGGTAAAACAAAATTTATTTTATTCATTGGGTTGCCTCCCAACAAGCGCTATTGTTTTATGCCCCTAGCTAGGCATAATGCATAGTTTCAAGTGTTGTCATGAGGTTTTTCAAAAACAATGTAGAACACACCATCAATCAAGATTTTATCATCATTAAGGCTCTTTTCATCATATCCTTGTTGGTTCCCTTTTACAATCCAAGAATATTTCTGATTAATACCATTGAAAACTTGTTGAATAATATGTAATGGAGGGACTTCCATCTTAGTATTCTCATCAATGGTATGATAATCACTAAACATAAATCTCAACATATAATCGGGTGTTCTTGACTCATATTGTAAAAATCAAAGATCTCTCTAGCCTCTCGAACTATGTAGTCAAACTCATTCGTAAGGATAAGCGTGGCTATATTTTTGGCTTTAGGGTTGTTTATAACAGGTAACTCATAGAATAATCTTTGCAAAGTGGGACGAGTACGAATAAATCTTCTTTCAAGTTTAAGAACAAGGGCGGAAATGGCCTCAGCATAACTATTGGTTCTCTTAAGAATGGGAATGTCATTACAAACCAAAGTTCCAGTGCAAGTAAAGAATTCTTGAATAATACTCTTTCCTATGATATTCCCACTTCCCGTTACAAAAATTTTAGCATCCAAATTTGAGGGAATTTCTATCTTAGGAATTTTACCATCTTCACTCTTTTCAATAACAAATTCAGACATGATTGCCAAGCAAGCAAACAAGCAAACGGAAATATTTTTGTGTTTTTGTAAAATTGTTTTAGAAGTGGGGGAGATGAAAATGAGAGGCAAATGCAAATAAAATAAATGCAAGTGGATGATAGTTTATGCGAAGGTACTTGATAAATTTTGGTGATGTCTCCCCGGCAACGGCGCCAGAAATTCTTCCTGCTACTTGTAGACTGCGTTGGTATTTCCCCGAAGAGGAGAGGATGATGCAGTATAGTAGAGATAAGTATTTCCCTCAGTTAAGAACCAAGGTTATCAATCCAGTAGGAGAACCACACAAAACCTCAGTTAAGAGCCAAGCCCAAAATCTGGAGCACTTTTACATCGTCGACGGTGTCCACCATAGCGAACTTGTAGTTGGGGCTCTTGACAAACCTGGCAAAACGCTCGCAAGGCCTTGTGGCCAGGCAGTAGTGGTAGACGAGGACGTGATGGCCCATGCACAACTGGGCGACGGCAACCGCCTGATCAACCCCAGGACGACCGGCGGTGTACTGGAGGTCGAAGCCGACCACTTTGTACTTGTTGTCCTTAGCAAGCAACTGCTCCATGGTGTTGATGGATTCCTCCACCACCGCTGGGTCGATGGTGTACACCACCGAGAGGTCCTTCCCCCTCACGTGGGTGTCCACACGATGCACGCCGAACTCCACTGGAGCACCGCTGGATATCCTCTCTCTATGTGTCATCGTGGGTGTGCTTGTTGTGTTGTGGGGCGCGATCGAAAGGTTGAAGAGACTAAGGTTATAATGGCCGTGGGAATAAATGGGGAGGCCGAATGGCCTGGAGTATCGGCACGCGCAGATGGCAGTTGTTGCAGCGCGTAACTGCATCGTGCCGCACGTATTAACTGCATCGTGGCGACGTGCGAGGATGCAACCGCATGCATATGGCGCCCAAAACGTGATCGTGCGCCGGCCCCAATCGTTGAAAGAGCATGCGTGGAGGGACGCGAGCAGAGCACGCGAAGGGACACGAGCAGAGCGCGCCGCGGCCGCCTCTACAGCGAGGAACCACCTACGTATAGTAGTTCTGGTCAACCGTCTAGCACGCGTGGGAGGCGAGATGACCCATCCATCGGACAAGCTGACGATATCTGGACTGTTTGTGATACTGGACAGACATGTACACATCCAAGAACGCAGGCCCACATCACATTCCAAATTACCACGCAATAAGTAATTGCAAATCTGTTCACACCGATCAAACCTAAACGTGTTCCCACTTAGCACTGGGCTATAAAAACTACCCACTCAAAAATTACTGCACATTCCTCTCCTCATCACCAAAAAAACAGGACTTTCCTCTTAAGTCGTTACTTGAGTCTACCATGGCCGGTAGGAGGAGTTCTGGGTCGACATATAACCAGGGAGCAAAGACCAAGGCCGCGGAAGCACTAGAGAGGTCCCGCCGCAAACGCGGCAGCCACAGCAGAGATGTCCTGCCGCGCCGCGGAGCCCTTGAACGAGCTCTCATGGGCAGGTGAGGGCTCTCACAAGCGCACTCACCGCGTCGGCGAACACGATGAGCTGGTGGGGCTGAAGTCCTTAGCCAGTGACAACGACATTCTCGCTGGCCTAATTAACCAACAGGAGCTGGTCGCCGGCTTGGAGAAACTGCTCGAGATTAGCGATGCCTCGGTTGATAAGGCGACCGGCCTCATTGTGCAACTCATGGGTGACAATGCGATACTCCACAAGGAGCTCGCCAAGCAGAAGGAGGAGGCCGCCGGCTGGAAGAAGCTGTATGAGAAGAGCATTGCCTCGCGGATGACGCTGACAGCCATCGTCCATGAACTTAGGGATGACTTGAAGAAGCTTCGCATCGAGCGCGAGCTGTAGGTGGAGGAATCCGTGGCTGCTGTCAAGCAAAGTCATGAGGATGTGAAGAAGGAGCTGGAAGAACTCCTCGCCCAGCGATCCATCGAGAAGTAGAGAGCAGCGACTTCCTTCTCTTGCCCCTGTGTCTTTCGGGCGTTGCCGCATGTGGCATTTTAAATTATCCGGGATATGTAAGACAATTATTATCCGTTGTCATTGTCAATTTGTCGTCGTATTATTTTGGTCATAACCTCATAGGTACATGTATACGAGTCGAAAACAGGCTAAAAGTCACGTTCTCAGTGAGGCACGAACAAAACAATGCTAGCTAGCGTTGAGCGGGGCCAAGGGATGACAAGCTAACACCCTCCGTCCATGTGCATTAACCGCATGTTAAATAGCGGCTCGGCTGCCATTAATGGAGAAGTTGGGAGCGAGGCGGCGGGTGGAGGTCAAAGAGCTCGCTTCCCGGTGAGCCTGCTCGGCCGCCATTAATGGAGAAGTTGGGAGCGAGGCGGCGGGTGGAGGTCAAAGAGCATGCTTCCCGATGAGCCTGCACGGTAGACTGCTCGCACGGGTCCCGTCGAGCCTGCGTGGCAGACTGCTCGCACGCGTCCCGTCGAGCCGCGCGGCGGACTTCTCCCACTCGTCCCGTCTAATAAAACAGTTGCACGCACGCCACCTAGTATGGTCAAATTTTTGCACAAAATACAAAGAGGACCAGTAAACCAGGACCGAGGTAGTACTCTCCAATAAAAAGAGGGGCGCGTGGCCACACGTAAATGGTTAGTGGAACGCCCATGGTTCAAACAATACAACCGTTTGCGATACTAACGTGTCATCTATTTTTTCCAAAATGCGTACGTTGGCTATTAATGTGTGCGCCTTGTCTCAAATTGGACAATTTTTTTACCACGGCATATATGTGCCATATAATGACACTATGCCAAGTTTCATGAATTTCGGGTGAGTTTTGGATTTACGGGGATTTAAAAACTAACATTCTCAATGTTTGAAGCCGAGCCAGGACGCCAAGATGTTTGTAATTCATTCCCATTTCTTGCATGGGACCTAAACATGCACCCAAGGACACATGTATGGTATTTGAAGCCATTTTGGTTAACTAGAGCATGTGCTTGTAATTCAAATTTGAATTATGGAGATTAAATGCCTAGAAAACTCAATTAATGTATAAAAAGGCCAAACGAACCCTGAATAATTCCATATTTCAGCGTGAATCTCCTGTTGGTCTACGTTGCATGTAGAAAAAAAATACAAGGCAAGAAGAGGCAGCGACGATTGTCGTTTCGCCCACAAGGGTGATACGTTCCCTATCGGAACCACGAGGCTTCTTGCTAGAAGCTCCGGTTTGTAAGAGGCTTGTACCAAAACTTGCCCTAAATTGGACAAAAAATTTACCACGGCATATATGTGATATGTCATGACACGATGCCAAGTTTCACGATTTTTGGGTGAGTTTTGGATTTACGGGGATTTAAAAACCGAGATTCTCAATGTTTGAGGCCGAGCCAGTACGCCGAGATGTTTGTAATTCATCCCCATTTCTTGCATGACACCTAAACATACACCCAAGGACACATGTATGGTTTTTGAAGCCATTTTGGTGCACTGGAGCATGTGCTTGTAGTTCAAATTTGAATTATGTGCCTAGAAAACTCAATTGATGTATAAAAAGGCCAAACGAACCCTGAATAATTCAATATTTCAGCGCGAATCTCCTGTTGGTCTATGTTGCCTGTAGAAGAAAAATACAAGGTGAGAAGAGGCAGCGATTGTCGTTTCGCCCACAAGGGTGACACGTTCCCTGTCGGAACCACGAGGTTTCTTGCTAGAAGCTCCGGTTTGTAAGAGGCTTCTACCAAAACTTGCCCCAAATTGGACAATTTTTTACCACGACATATATGTGCCATGTCATGACACGATGCCAAGTTTCATGAATTTTGGGTGAGTTTTGGATTTACGGGGATTTAAAAACCGATATTCTCAATGTTTGAGGCCGAGCCAGTACACCGAGATATTTGTAATTCATCCCTATTTCTTGCATGCGACCCAAACATGCACCCAAGGACACATATATGGTTTTTGAAGCCATTTTGGTGCACTGTATCATGTGCTTGTAGTTCAAATTTGAATTATGGACATTAAATGCCTAGAAAACTCAATTAATGTATAAAAAGGCCAAACGAACCCTGAATAATTCCATATTTCAGCACAAATCTCCTATTGCTCTATGTTGCCCGTAGAAAAAAAATACAAAGCGAGAAGAGGCAACGATTGTCGTTTTGCCCATAAGGGTGACACGTTCCCTATCGAAACCACGAGGCTTCTTGCGAGAAGCTCCGGTTTGTAAGAGGCTTCTACCAAAACTTGCCCCAAATTGGTCAGTTTTTTTTACCATGGCATATATGTGCCATGTCATGACACCATGTAAAGTTTCATGAATTTCAGGTCAGTTTTGGATTTATGGGGATTAAAAACCAAGATTCTCAATGTTTGAGGCCGAGCCAGGACATTGAGATGTTTGTAATTCATCCCCATTCCTTGCATGGGACCAAATCATGCACCCAAGGACACATCTATAATTTTTCAACCCATTTTGGTGCACTGGAGCATGTATTTGTAGTTCAAATTTGAATTATGCACATTAAATGCCTAGAAAATTCTATTATAATGTATAAAAA
The DNA here is from genome assembly GCA_039707655.1 of Elymus sibiricus. NCBI lineage: Eukaryota > Viridiplantae > Streptophyta > Magnoliopsida > Poales > Poaceae > Elymus > Elymus sibiricus. Next base: position 125,166,503 of record CM077666.1, on the reverse strand, counting down.
ATGCCAAACGAACCCTGAATAATTTAAAGCAGTTCTGTTCAACCGTCTGGCACCCGTGGGTAAGCACTGTGCGCACGCGTCGTGCTAGCTCGCGCTTCCTTCTTTCCCAAGTTTTCCATATTAATGGTGTTATATATCCAAACACGCTACCGTTTCCTGCCACTCCCCCAATCGGTTTCCCGCCACTCCCCCCAATCGGTTTCCCGCCACTCCCCCCATTGGTTTCCCGCTGCCAGTGTCAGTGGACATAGAAGGCTAGGCGGCGACACACCGGCCATATCACAGTATACCATTCCAAGCATCCCAATCCGGCGAAGCGCCACCGCCGTCATCAACCTCCTCGACGAGGAGAACGAGCCGGAGCAGGCCGGAGAGCCAGAACGGCCGTGCGCCGCCAAGCAAGAGAGGCAGCGTGCTGCGGAGCAAGAGTGGCAGCGCGCCGCCGAGCGTGAGGGGTATCATCGCGCCCTAGTGCTTGAGCGGTCCAATGTCTACACATGTGTTCGTCACCGCCCATGGAGCGGAGCGGAGCAAGAGTGGGAAAGCGCTGCCACGCAAGAGCGGGAGAACGACACCGCGCATTAGGTGCGGTGCGCCGCACTATCTGAGCGGAGCCGTGTCAGCATCCTATTGACTCCACCACTCGAGAGGCCGTTTCAAGGGCCAGGAAGCATCCCGATTTCCCACCAGGAATGGGCAGACGCCGTCAGCGCCATAATTGCGCCGGATGAAGTTCGCACTGCCAGAATCCGCCGCCACGACGCCAACGGGCTGGTCGATTGGCTCTTCGACCTGCTCGGCCCCCCAGGTGCCGCCAATGACGAAGCAAAGCAAAATACTCATCACGGCTTGGAATCGACAGTTGCCGATGAAATATCCTGGGCGGAGATTGATATTGCGGTACAGCAGTTCCGCGAGCATATCAGACGTGTGGATGAAGGCCTGTAACAGTTCATGCTCAGCCAAGAGTTCCCGTAGGTTTAGGCCCTGTTTGTATCGGTTTTCGCCCGGTTTTCCGCAATTAACTGGGCAACTATCTTGTTCTTAATTAATGAAAAGGCAAAGCTTTTGCTTCTTCCGGCTAGTTTTAAGTAGTAAAAAAATAATGTAAGTTTGAATGGAAGTGGTCCGGTATGTAAAGATTGCACACCGTTTCTAAAAGCACAAACGTGTGTGATAGTAAGGAGTAGGTCCCACACGGTGACCATCGGTAAACGCCTTAAATGCGAGGAGGCAACTCTTATCAGCAAGGGCAGCTTCCCATCCGCTAGACTAGTCGAATAGAACTCATGAGTTAAGCGTGGTCGTGCTGGAGCAGTCTAAGGATGGGTGACCGGGTGGGAATTTGCTATATCTCAAGCTTCATTTAAGCGCCATGATACGGTCATTATAGACATTTAGCATCTAAATGTGTCTGTAGTGACCAGTCATGTCGATTAAAAAAACCTTGAGATCCTTGTTTTGAAAATTTGGAGAATGATGTTTTTTTGTTATTTGTTGTTTTGAAAAATTGGAGAATGATCGAGATCGATCTGTGGGCCTGCCATGTTCTATCCTTTGACCCACAACGTTCGAGATCTATGGGCCCACACGTTCTATCCTTTGACCCACAACGTTTGAGATCTATGGGCCTGCACATTCTATCCTTTGACCCACAACATACGAGAAGGGTTTGACCATGATGGGTTCCTCTTGGTATAGGTCATGGCAACATGTCAGGCCAAATTTAGGTGGGGAACATTTGTTGGATTCCCTCCCGCCGGCTCGAAGTTGGGGAACCGGCATCATACGTAACCTGGCTTCCTGGGGGTACGATGTTCGGTTTGTAATGCAACTGGTGCCCCATCAAAGTTGTGCATTGGGGATTTGATCACATCACACACCACCCATACATACATATATTTGGGCCGCATGCAGGGTATAGGGTCTTCTAATCGACCCCATCTCCCATGTGCGGTTTTCAACGACACGCCTATCTGTGGGCCTGGTCTATATGTATCATCCCTTTGGCTGACAACGAGGGGGTTTGGCCATGAATGGATTCCTCCTGGTTCGTGTTACCGCGGGTCATGGTGACATGTCCGAGCAAAGTTCGAGCTCATGCGCTCTCAGGATTCCCTCCCATGCGCTCGAAATGGTGGGTTGGATCGACACCCTACGTACGTCGACGTCGTCCTTAATTACTACCTACCTTTCATGGGGGTTGTCCATTTTCGTGAGGTAGGCGCCACATCAAAATTATATATTATTGGATATTTAAAACAAATCACCCTTCCAATGTAAATCAATTTGGGCCCCATGCAGGTGGTGCTGGTTTTGTGGCCCCTCTCGTGTGGTTTACGGTGATGGTCCAATCTATGGGCCCGAGCGGTCTTTTATATCCCTTTTCGGCCGACAACAGCAGTGGTCGTTTGGCCAAGATAGATTCACTTGGTCCGTCTTATGGTAGGTCATGGTGACATGCATGCATGTCCGACCAAAGTATGAGTATGTGGATGCGTCCCGCCAACACGAAGTTGTGGTGGGGCAGGCACCTAGCTACAACCTTAACCTGTCATTATAGATATCCAAGGGGGCTTTCCGGTTTGCGAGGGAGCTGCCACATCAAAGTTGTGCATTGTGTATTTAAACATCACACCCTTTATTCGTACATATATTAGGCCACTTCCAGGTGGTTGTTGTCTTCTGGCCCCTCTCACCCGATCTTTGATGACGCGCCCACCCATGGGCCCGCGCGTCAAAGTTGTGCATTGGGAATTTGAACATCACACACCACCCTTTTCATACATACATATTTGGGCCACATGCTAGTGTGGTTGTGTTCTTACCCTCTCTCGCATTTTTTTGTTGCCAAATGGTGCTATATAAAATAGCATATGAATCGGATGAAAAACTGTGTGCGAACGTACATGCAACGGACACGGGTGCACTGGCTTAACCGTGTGCGAAGCTCGTGCCCTGTAAAATCGCCACGACTTCGCAAGCGCCATCAAGGGTGAAGGGGTAATGTGTACAGGATATTTAGGATGAATTCCACGTATCGCCCTCAGTCCTCCACCACCGATCTCATAGTAAAATTCCAGTAGCCGAGGCATTTGAACCGTCGCCCTCCCTCGTCCACCACCATCTCCACCCACCATTACTAAAATTTTCAGTAGCCACGACATATCCTCAAACACCACCCGCCCTAACCCCGTCCCCCCTCCACAGTCTAACCCCCCCCCCCCACTCGAACCCGAGCTTGCTGTCGCCGCCGAAGCCGCCGCCGCCGCTACCAACCCCTGCCGGTCTGCCCGTGCCTCCTAGCTTAGATAAGTTCAGGTTACCCACCGATTCTCATACCCTCGCCGCCCTGAGTTTTTAGATGAGGCCTGTGGTGTCCCTCCCCCCCAGATCCCCATCCCCTACTCCAGAGGGTCACAGCCTAAGCCCGACCACATATCCCGGGGAGCCCAAGGAGCGTACGACCAAAAAGAGGTCTATCATGGCCTCTCCGTCGGACGATGTTGAGGTGGCCGCCGTTCGTGCCGACCTATCGATCCCGGAGGAACATGTGGCACCCCGATAGAGGGCCAACACACGCCAGTCCCAGGATAAGACCTGGCGCACGTCTGAGACATGATACAGCAATTCCAGGCACAAAAATGGCTTTATTATATGAAATGGAGTATTACAATACTGTTGCTTACAACAATATTACATGGCTCCAAGGCTTAACTACATGGCAGCGGAGGTCTTGGTTCATCGGCAACGACGTCTCTGGCTGGGCTCCACAACTCACAGGACTGGCTGGGTTACGATCTAGCATGACGGATCTTCTCCTGCAACTGGCCACGTGCAAGGCCAGGTGAGTACTTTGAATGTACTCGCAAGACAACCAAATACATAGCATCCAAACAAGCAGATGACAAAGCAAGCACTATTCTTATCGATGAATTTATTCTAAACATGGCATGGAATTAACTGGAGAACATGGATCAAGCATGGCATAACATGGATCAGGCATATCAACTACATATCATGGCATCATATGGCTACCTCTACAAAGCATGGTATCCAAAATCAAACTGAAACCTACACTACACTTACCTTTCGTGAAGCATTAAAGTAATATATTGTGACATCTTTCAGCTTTACTGCCCTTCTGTGCTAACTCATGACTCACCGAGATCTCATCTCGTGGTCATGTCAGAACAACATGGTGACTACTCACAATTATCCCATAGTCCAAGTTACCACATTTACTTAGTAGCACATTCTTTAACAAATTTATAGTAACAGGTTCGTCCTCCCGATCGATCAAGACCAAATAGTGTGACCTAGTACGAACTGTGTCCAATACCGTGGACTCGGCTATTCGAATAGATTCTTACACTCTGCAGAGGTTGCGCACGTTACCCACACCATGGACATTAGTCCAACGAAACTCGCCTAACATGTGACTCTTCTATCATACCACCGAAAATCATTCCCCGTCCGAGTCATGTCCTGGGTGGCCCCTGTGTCACTCCTGACACCTGCCACCATCGTGGCTAAACTAAACTGTCCCAAACGGGGACTCCCGGGCTAAACAAACAACTGGGCTCACAAGGTTATCGCCGCCTACCTGATCAGGGTAGCACGCGCGCATAACCTTCCCTCTTTGGTGGTACCGATAAGAGAGCACAGGGTTAGACCAAGTCAAGGCCGTCCCATAACAGCAAATGTGGCTGCACGGATAAGCTAGGTTCGGTGGCACTATGACTCGATCCCATCGATGACAGAGGAGGTTTAATTTATAAGTTCAATTTAACATTTCCGTCATCTCATCATAACATCAACATTTATAAGTAGGAACAATCCCTTAACAGCAGCATAGCAAGACCATAACAGTATTGGCAATCATGGCATGAGATCAAATCATAGCACTAACATGATAATGGTATTAAAAATACTGTTACTAGCATGGGAAAATATGAGAGGAAGTCATGATACTATATGAGCATCTGGTAGAGATGAAGTAATAGGACTATGCCAGTGCGGTCTGACGAATGATCTGAAACATACTGCAATACACACACACAGGGTGCAAGCAAAGTCAACATGCAAGTTCGGGGCTCATGATAAGAGGTTGGCTTGCCTTGGGGTGGAGGAATACGTCGGGAAGAAATACGATGAAACTCCGGGTACGATTCGCCGGAACCGATACTCTCGGGAGAGGCCTATGTTAGGGAAAGGGCAAAAGTGGTATTTTCAATGTGTGACAACATTATGAAAATGGCACCATCGGAATGTGCTCGACAAACTGAAGACGTGGGCGTTGGAATTACCTCAATCGGAGTTACAGTTGAAGAGAAACGACCGTTCGTTCGTTAAGCGATAAAACAGACAGAAAACTGTCCACTTTAGCTCTTAACGGGTGAACGTTCACTAACTAACCGGTTCGGCCGCCGGCTGAAAATAAAACAAAAGCGTATTTTGAAGTTTACGCTTTAACTTAAGCGAAAGTGCATCTACTGGAGTGCGCCTCCACTTAACCTAACAACGGGCCCACCCTATCCATTCTCTCTCTCTCCCCCGGCTTGCCTTCTTCCTCGTCAATAGAGGCAGAGGCGGGAGCAGAGCGCTCGGCCGCCAGCGCAGCCGATGAAGGGTGGCGCCAGATAGCCCGCCGGTGGTCTCACCGGAGCCGGCACATCACACCACGCCCGAGGGTGGTCGCGGGGGTGCTCCCGGTGGCCTATAGCGCCGTCTCCACCATCCATGGCGGGGCGACCAGAGGGCGTCAGGGGAGCCACGGCGGCAGCGCTTCCTCGGAGAAATGGAGAACGGCGGTGGCTTGCGGCGCTTAGGGGAGGCCGAGGGCGGGGATGGAGAGGAGGGGAAAGGCCGGGGCTAGGTTGGTTCGAGGGGGTCAGGCAGCGGCAGAGCCGTGGCCGTGGGCGAGGAGAGGAGCTCTGCGAGCTTGAGGAGAGGGGGGGCTAGGCTTGCTGGTGCTCGGGAGGGGCTGAGGACGCACTTACATAGCCGCGGGGAGGGCTACACGATGACGGTCGAAGCTCCGAGAGCTCACTACCGTGGCAGCGATCCGGCGGGGCATCCACATCGGCAGAGGCGTCCACAGACTAGGGGACGAGGGGGAGAGGGGCACGCGTGCGGTGGGGAGCTCTCCGGCACTCCTGGACAAGCCGTGGCTTGCCGGAGACGGCTCCCAAAGCCTCTGGCACGCGGTGCACTGCCTTGGCGTGCACTGTACGTGGTCACCGCGTGGACACGGCGTTGCCACGCCGCACTCCATGCCAAACCTTGTCTAGGATGTTCTCCTTCCTTCCCTGAGTTGACTTGAGCAGCTGGATGGCATGGGAGAGCGCTGGTGTGACTGCACCTAGGTCAAACAGTTTCCAGCAGCAAAATGTTGACATGTGGTGTGGCCACCACAGTGCTCCTCTTGGCATGATCTTGGGCAGGGGTTAATCATCCACTAAGGTGGTCATCCTGGCAAAATTTCAGCACAAATGGACAACTCTAGATGGCACTTCGTTTGTAACCTTGCAAACTGGCCAGAAGTGGAAATTAGGATGCTGGGGAAAAATGGCTAGATGGAATTGGCTGATTTTTTGTGTAGGGTGATGATATAGTCATGAGAGCTAGCTGGAAAAATTTCGGCTCAATTTGATCATCTATGAAGGTACTTCCTTCACAGAGATGCAATCTGGACAGAAACTTAGTTAATTTACTAGGGAAGATTGGCTAGATAAAATGGGCTGGTTTTTGGTATCCATGGGTGATTTATCATTTTTAACCACCCTAAAAAATTCACCCCAAAAAGACCAAGGGAGCAAACACTTCCTTTGCAAACTGGAAATCTGGACAGAATTTGCAAATGGATGTTGTGCTCAAAATTTGAATTGTGGAACTTGAGATTTTGATGAAAATGGTGAAGATATGGATAGGACAAGCTCCACAAATTATTTGGGATTTTTCCTAGCTACCAAAATGGTAGTTCCTTTGGAAAGGCCCCAAATTGGAATATTGGCTTTAAATAGGAAAATGCAATTTCCCTTATTCAATTATGGCCAATATTTTTACCAGAGCTTGAGATAGGTACAAAGATCATCTCCACCAATTTTCAAGAAATTTAGAGATGTCTAGCTATCCCTCTGGATTTAATTCCTCGGAAAGGCAGAAAAAGGAATTAATTCTAGGTGAAAAATATTGCATAAAACTTGGTAATACTTTTACACATATAGGGTTTATGGATGAAGGAGGATCTCTGGAAATTTCTGGAGGATCAACAGAGCAAGGAAAATGATAGCTCCTTTGTAAACACAAAGGCAGGATTCCAGTTCCAATATTTTGGAACTAGGGTTTGAATGAGGTTCGGGGTTTACTGACAGCAGCTTGGCTGGCTCAGAAGCATGGGAAAGGTATTGAGGGGCTGAGGATTGTCTGGATTCACCTGGTCATTTACCAGATTCCAGAGGAAATATTTGGGAGAGGAAAGCTAGGAAGGAATAACAGCACAAAAATCGATAACCCGATTTTTGGGGTGTTACAGAACACCTCGTCGCGTAAGCCGGCGAGGACGTTAACTACGTCGCCATGGTGAAGGTTTCACGTCAGCGGGCTCGCGTATTACTGAATCTCAGGACAGCCTGCTACAACATCAAGCTCGTCAACAATGAAGGCTTCACGCGGGCCATGTCACAGGTTAAGTGGTCCATCCCCAATGCCTCTGGTTCAACTGCCGTCAATCTCTTCGAAGGCCTCGCCGCTGATCTCCTCCACCTCGCGGTCAAGGATTTGCGATCCTTGTATGCCATCGAGCCCATTATGTCATTTCTAAAGGACACGTTCTACGGCGGTGGCTTGGGATCCACAGATGCCAAGTCAGATCTCATCGACCACGACCACGCGAAGGGCACCCACTATGGCTCTTCCAAGGTGAGAAAGCCCATCTGCGACATCAGGGAGCGCACCCTGGGTCTGTGCTCTTCCAAGTGGAAGGATCCCGTCCATGACAAGTGAGGCAATATCCTATAAGCAAATCTTACTTTTTCTAACTAGCCAACTCGTACCCATTGTTGTAGTAGTTTTTGCCTTGCGATGTTTTAACTGTGTCGTGTTTAATTATTTCAGTTATGCAAAAATGTAATGTTCAATAGGGCTATCTGATGTTTAAGTATGAATTGTCCACTTCAGTTTTACAAATGGCTATATTTGGTTGTTTACAGTGAGTAGATGCCTTGTTTATCTGTATTTGGTTGTTAGGTTGGTTGCATTGAGCATTTGCCCAGTTTTCAAGCAGATGCCCTATTTATCTGTATTTGGTTGTTAGGTTGGTTGCAGTGAGCATTTGCCCAGTTTTCAAGCAGATGCCCTGTTTATCTGTATTTGGTTGTTAGGTTGGTTGCAGTGAGCATTTGTCCAGTTTTCAAGCAGATGCCTTGTTTATCTGTATTTGCTTGTTAGGTTGGTTGCAGTGGGCCTTTGTCCAGTTTTCAAGCAGATGCCTTGTTTATCTGTATGGGATAATTGATATTATGCCCTTAGTTAGGTCACACTCGGCAGTTTCCACCCTCTCCCTCCTCTCCCTCCCATGGCGTCTCCCCCCCTCTCCACCGCCTCCCATGGGATCTCCTAGGATAGGGAAGCATGGAGGGTCTTCTCCATTGGGACTTCTCGGCCGGCCTTCCCGTGGCCGATCAGGATTGTCACCATTTCTGATCTACCATTCACTTCTCCCCTGGCTTCAACACCAAGGAGTTCTTCTCGGTGGTCACGTTCTCCTCGGCCTCCTTTCCTCTCTCGGTTGATTCTGTGGCTGTTGCTCTCCAATGTTGCATCGGGGGATCAAGTGTTGTCTTTAAGGTCTCACGTCTCAGTGATCGGAGTTTCAAATTCTCGGTTGCTTCCAATAAAGTCGGCCATTTCATTTATAAACTTCAAGATCGAGTGTGGCCAGATTTTGTTTGTCATTTCCATCTTTTTAAACAAGGGGTGGTGGATTATGGTTTTCTGGACAACCATTGGTATTTTGATCATGAACCAGTTGTAACCTCTGCCCAGAGATCGCTTGCAATCGTGCCGGACTTATCCTCCCTCACCAACAGTGCTCGAGGAGACCACTTTGCAAACAAGGAGTTATCCAAGTTTGGCCTCGTTCAGGATTAATTTTCTGGTCGTAATCTTATGCATTCATTTGAGATGTCTGTTCATGCAAGTTCACCGGAAGTGGCGCCGGAGCCAGCTATTTCATCGGGACCTAGGTCCCAGATTATTCAATTTGGAAGTTTTGTTTGTCCGGTGACAATGTAGGGAACTGCAGATCCTATCCCGAGTATTGTGGCCAACAACCCCCTGGATCGCTCTGAACTGATTTTGTGGGAGTCTATTGCTGAAAATATGTTATACCATATCTTGGACGCCAAGCAAGCTGAATACAGTGGAGCGGATATCATGGCAATGTTTAACCTGTCATCTTTGCCTCCCAGAGATTTTATTCATGAACTCCTCAATAAATGCCAGCTATGCTCTGTGATTGGACATTCTCAGGACTCCTGAACCGGTATTGACTGTCTGCGCTGTCACCAACTACAAAATGTATGTAACGCTTGTTACAATCTTCAGCATACCCGACACAAGTTATCCAGAGCTTGCTCCTATTACAACAACACAACTCATGAGATCTGGTTCGGCCCGGCCCTGACAAAGTGTAACGAATGCGGATTCCTTGGTCACTTGGCCCGAGAGTGCAAGTTGGGCCCCCATGTGAGGAAAAGCTATTTCTGGAGGGAATTGTCTGAATTTTTTCTTCAAAAAAATCTGAAATACAATTACGGAGGAAAAAACAGAGACGTACCCGCAAGATCTGGGTTCCAAAACAACGTATTTTGGAGCCTAATCCCAATACTTGCGCTAACCATACTCAGCCACCTCGCCTTCCTTCCATCAGCTCTGCGCCCATTGAGCAAACCCCTTTGCAGAACCCATCTCCGTCCGCACCTCCGCCCAACTCCACGCTGAACCCACAGACATCGTCCGAAAACGCAGAGCCGCCCACCTCCCCTCCTCCTGCAATGGGGAACTTTCCGGCAATTCCCTTCAGATACGTCCCCATGGCGGCAACCATCGAGCGTGGTCCTGACTCAAGGCTCGCCCGCAACATGATGGTCGTGGATGAACCTCCTCTAAACTACGAGAGTTATGCTATTGTTTTGATCGACCCTGAAGTCCCTGATCATCAGAAGGATATGGTGCTGGCAGAGATTGTTAGAATTGTTTGCTGAAGTGACTGATCGCGATGAGGTAATTAGAGAGGGGCCCCATCAGTATGACGATGATGCATTGTTTTCTCTGGTTCCACATGATGAAGGAGATAACATGAGGCTATCTGTATTAGAATAGAGAAAAGTATGTTTTTGGTCCCTCAAGTTCCCCAAAAGTATAGATTTGGTCCCTAAAGATTTTTTGGTATACATTTGGTCCTTCAAGTCTCAAAACCGGATAAGTTTGGTCCAAAACCAGATTTTAAGCACGTTGACCAGGGTTTGACTGGGTTTGACTATGTTTGACCGGGTTTGACCACGTTGACCAGATTTAACCAATGAACAGTAAATTAAAAAAATAGCAAACAAATTCAAAAAAATCTGAAATTTTGTGACAACCAACACGCTTGGGTGCGCTAGGTGCGTGTAAATTTTTGTGGTCAAATAACATGTGAGGAGCTCTAGCAAAAAAAATTGGCTTTTTTAGGCAAAATTTATTTTTTTGCCATGAGCTCCTCGAATGTCGAAATACCACACAAATTTTCACGCACCTAGCGCACCAAAGCATCTTGGTTGCCACAAAATTTTAGATTCTTTTGATTTTTTTGCTATTTTTTTGAATTTACTGTTCATCGTTCAAACCTGGTCAACATGGTCAAACCCGGTCAAATGTGGTCAAAACCAATCAACGTGCTTAAAATCTGGTTTTGGACCAAACTTATCCGGTTTTGAGACTTGAAGGACCAAATGTATACCAAAAAATCTTGAGGGACCAAGTCTATACTTTTTGGGAACTTGAGGGACCAAAAACATACTTTTCTGAATATGAAGCTTGGGTCATGCTGTTAGCTTTCCCCATGGACTACCAGACCGAACACTATGTTAATAAGGCTGTCTCTACCTTTGGTAAATTCATGCACTGGTACCGCCCGGGCATTGACAAAGCCAGGGTTTTAGTGAAGGTTTACATCAATGATATTGCTCAGGTGCCTCGTAGTCTGGTTGTCAAAAGGATTGGTCAGCTTGCCGGAATTGGAAGGTCATGGTCGATTCCCGTCTATGTGCTGAATGGTAGGCACACCATACCTGGTTTGGTGGGCAATGAGGACCCGGTGCCTCCCATGAATGCATCGCCGCATCCGTATGAGCTCCCGTACCTGACACCAATGCAACAGTTTCAGTTGGAGCAACAACAGCATGTGCAACAGCAGATTCAGCAGGCGTGGGATCAACAAGCCCAAATGAACGAACCAGAGGAAACAGACCAGCTTCAGTCTCAGGGATTACCTGCAGTATGAGGGTCCGTCTCTCATGGATGGAGTTACTCAAAGTAACAATGTGACGGATGACCCCACTGATGAATGGTCAATCTACTCGGACATTGCTGAGGCAGTGGATGATTTCATTAATGGAAGGCCTAACCCGGCTTACCAATTTATTCATGCTGGTGGAGATAACCAAATTGTGCTACTTATGGAAAATCCGAGCCTCCTACGCTTGATCGGCCAAATGATCAAGTGTGTGTACACACCCAGAATCAAATTTAAGAGAACTGACCAATCTAACAGATGCAAGCCCATGATGCTGCCTCTGAACCCACTCAAAGTGTTCTCTTCAGTGCTCGAAGCTGCGGTTATTACTAACTCTAACCACATCCCAATTGGCCTTCGCACATATGACTCGGTTCTTGAGGCAGTAGAATCTGGCTTAAAATTGACTTGGCCATATGGCGCCCAGTGGCGGCTGCACTTGCTTACCTGAATTGTTCTGCTGAGAATGTACTGGAATACATAGATGTGTGCGTGCAAGAGGATGTTTTGCAGGCTCACGATGCATCTTATGAAGTCGAGTCTGATCAGTTGTATCATGATACAATGCCGACCACAGAGGGCGTCCCCCTACGCTCTTAGAGGACATGACATCTGATCCAGCCTGGGCGAAGTTGCCACCTGAAGAGATCAGTGCAGGTGTCCATATCGACACTACCAACCTCAGGCGCAGCACTAGATCGACCCGATACGATGGCTTCAAGGTACCACAGCCTTCGGATGCCAAAAAACACACCTCGAAGGTGAAACCCAGGGTTGCCCCTTCATCCTGTGCTGCTTTGAAAGCTCATACTGCTCTAAATGCTCCCAAAGTTGGTGCACCTGACACACCAGGGCCTGTACCACCTCTGACCCCTCTCACTTGCATGCAAAACATAGGCATGAGGATGTGCGGGATTGCGTTTGATGAGTTGTCACCACAAAAATTGCTAGCAGATCTGCAGGAGGGGGCTAGCTCATCTACTTCCAACTAGTGTCCATGGCCAGTAATAAATAGTGGAACATCTTATGCTGGAACGTGAGGGGGATCAACTCTGAAGAAAAACAATTGGCGATCAGAAATGCTATTGAGCTTAGTGGATGTTCAGTGGTGTGCTTGTAGGAAACTAAGCGTGTTGCTTTTGATATGTCTTTTATTAAACTCTTTTGTCCTAAAAACCTAGACAAATACTTGTTTGTTCCCTCATGTGGAGCATCTGGTGGTCTCTTGGTTGTTTGGAACAACTCGTTATTTACAGGGAATTTATTATTCTCTGGATCTTTCGCTATCGGTGTCGATATAAAAATCGGCAGACCTCGGGGTAGGGGGTCCCGAGCTGCGGATCTCGGATCGGTGGTAACAGAGACAATGGAGACGGTGTTTACCCAGGTTCGGGCCCTCTTGATGGAGGTAAAACCCTACGTCCTGCTTCTGTTTATATTAATGAAGATGTATCGAGTACAGAGTTGATCTACCTCGAGATCGTAATATGTGTCTAACTTCTAGGGCTAGGTGAGCGATATTGTGTTGATGTCCCCTCTACGGGCTAAACCCTATGGCTTATATACACGCCAAGAGGGTACCTAGGGCTACAAGGTCGGTATCTAGGAATAAGGCGGCTGGACAAATCTTGAAGTGTACTACAAGTCTTCGGTAGAGACAGCCCCGATCACGTCTCCCACGTACGGCCTCCGGAGTCCATCTTGATCACGTACGGGGGTACATCGGCCCAACCGAGGAGACGGGCCGGCCCGGTTAGCACCCCCTAATCCAGGACACCGTCAGTAGCCCCCGAACTGGTCTTCTACGCCGAGGACGACGGTCGACAAACATTACTTCGGATCTGGAGTCTTTGGCTTGACAGACGAGTTCCACTTTGCATTTCGGATTTTCCTAATAGAGCATCAACATCCGTGGTCCAACCGAGCTTGTACCCTATCCGAGGTGGATAGGTATCTTAGCCTCGAAGGCCGGTCGTACATGTATGAACAATCCTTCTTGACAACTTTATCGGAGAGGCTCGCCCCATGATGGGTCGAGCAGTTACTGCCTCCCCCTCAAATCGTGGTTCGAGGCAGCCTGTTTACTTGCACGTCCCTTCGAAACAGAGATCATGCCCGCTTTCTTAGGGATATCATCAAGATTTTGTTTCCCCCCATATGTTTCAACGACATTTTTGATAGCAGCCGCGAATTTATCGGTGCAGCGGGGGGATTCTTGGCCTTTCATAGGCCTATAAGAGCAAAGGGGATAATAGCACGATAGCCCACGCTCCCATTCTTCTCCCACTGTTGCTTCGTCTAGCTCCAGCGCCCAGATCCAACCAGCCTGCCTTTCCCTTTCGCGAGCCCAACTCCTCAACCAGCCATGGCCGACACCCTCAAGGGACACTGGGGCGGCTCCATCGTGACAGCTGCGACCATCGCCGAGCTGCGCGACATGGGGTATCTGGCCCCCGCCATCGCCGCCCTTGCTGCAGTGGCCGATCAGCTGGTGCCCGCTCCCAACGTCGGGGAGTGGGTGGTCTTCGTCCCCCACCTCATCCGAGGCCTGGGGTTCCCGCTGCACCCCTTCGTGCGTGGGGTAATGTACTATTATGGGTTAGATTTCCACCACCTGGCCCCTAACTCCATTCTCCACCTTGCCGCCTTCATCATAGTCTGCGAGGCCTTCCTCTGCTGTGAGCCGCACTTCGGCTTATGGCTGAGGCTCTTTGGGATCAAACCGAAGTCAAGTGGTCTGGATCTCACGGAGTGCGGAGGGGCTATGATCAGCAAGAACCAGGGGGCCACCTGGTTCAAGGGCACCTTCATTGAAATGGTGAAGGAGTGGCAAAGAGAGTGGTTCTACATCACCGAGCCACTAGCCACTGGTCAAACCGAGGTCCCGGCCTTCTTGGCCGGACCTCCCAAGAAACTCAAGTCCTGGAAGGAGAAGGGCGTTGCTTGGGGGAAGCCCGAAGAGGTGGAGACCCTGATCGACAGGATCTTGTGGTGGTCCACAACGGGGAAGGTTGAGCTGGCCGACGTCATCAATGTCATGCTCAACCGTCGTATACTCCCTCTCCAACTTCGGGCTACCCCGATGTGGGCACAAAAGCCCGAGGACATGGACACCATCAACACCTTCTTCCGCTCCACCTTGGCAGCCATGTGGTCAAGGCTCATGAAGCTGGCCAAGGACAAGATCCCCAAGGCAGGGGAGGACCGCGGCCTCGAACACGGCTATGAGGCCCCCCCGGTGAGTGGTTCCGTCCTTCAATCTTTATTTTCTGCTCGTGGGCAAAGTTTTTTACTTGAATCGTCGTATTTTGATATTCTGCAGAAGTGGTTGGCCTGGGTACAAGGGGTACGGTGCCCGGCCCAACGTCCAGAGCAGCACCCAACTCCCCTGCTCTCGGCGCTTCTGACCGAGGAGCCACATGTGGTGGCCTCCAAAGGGACGAAGTCCTAGGCAGGGAGGTCAAGTGCTCGGACCCGGGGGACTTCGATCACCCGGTCAGAAGAGACCCACACCTCCGCCGCTCAAGACGGCGGTGCCGAGGAGGGTGAGGAGGAGGAGGTTCCCCCTCCGAAGGGGAAGAGGTCGGCGTTGGAAGAAGCTGAAAGCACATTTGCTCCCTTGGTGGTTTTGGTAATTCATAACAACATATATCTCATTGAACTAATGTCCATTCAAGTTAAAGATTTCAAGATGTTCAATGATTGGCATGGCATGGACTAGAGACGTGGACCCCTCAAAATGCTAAGGACAAGGATTGGCACAAGATCAAGACTCTACATTTTTGGTTTAGTGATCCAAGATCACATTGAGTCCATAGGAAAGCCAATACTATTAAAAGGGGATGAGGTGTTGCTTAATGGTCTTTTTGCTCAAGTGCTTAGTGACAGTACTCCTAAACCCTCAACCACTCTCTCTATCCAAAAGATGTCCAAAACCCATATTCCAACTCGGCCCCACCGAAACTCTCTACCCGGCCCCACCGAGTTCACCTAGACTTAGCCACTACCAAAACCCTAACAAATCGGATCCACCGAAATGGATCTTGGTCTCACCGAGATGGCCTTGCCAACTCTCTGTAATCGTTTGCACTCACTTCGGTCTCACCGAGTTTTGCAAATCGGTCTCACCGAGATGGCTTGCCAACTCTCTGTTGCCTTATTGCTTCACTTCGGTTCTACCGAGTTGATGCAATCGGTGCCACCGAGATGAGGTTTGCCCTAGCCATTGCACTTCGGTCCGTCCGAGTTGTTCGTATCGGTCCCACCGAGATTCCTAACGTTCATATCTTTTACACAGTTCGGTGCTACCGAGATGATGGTTTCGGTGCCACCGAGTTGGGTCAAAAGTGTGTAACGGTTGGATTTTGTGTGGAGGCTATATATACCCCTCCACCACCGCCATCTCAGTAAGGAGAGCCATCAGAACGTGCCTACACTTCCACCATACATTTTCTGAGAGAGAACCACCTACTCATGTGTTGAGATCAAGCTATTCCATTCCTACCATTTGAATCTTGATTTCTAGCCTATCCCAAGTTGCTTTCCACTCAAATCCCTCTTCCACCATAGCCAAATCTGTGAGGAGTTGTTTGAGTGCTGGGAAGACTATCATTTGAAGCACAAGAGCAAGGAGTTCATCAACAACACACCGTCTATTACCTTTTGGAGAGTGGTGTCTCCTAGATTGGTTAGGTGTCACTTGGGAGCCTCCGACATGATGTGGAGTTGAAGCAAGGAGTTTGTAAGGGCAAGGAGATCGCCTACTTCGTGAAGATCTACCCCGAGTGAGCCTAGTCCTTCGTGGACGTAAGCCATGGTGGAATAGACAAGGTTGCTTCTTCGTGGACCCTTCGTGGGTGGAGCCCTCCGTGGACTCACGCAGCCGTTACCCTTCGTGGGTTGAAGTCTCCATCAACGTGGACGTACGATACCACCACCTATCGGAACCATGCCAAAAACCACCGTGTCTTCATTGCGTTTGAAATCTCCAATCCCCTCCTTTACTTACATATGCAATTGTTTACTTTCCGCTGCTATACTCTTAGAATTGCATGTGTAGGGTGATGCTTGACATGTATTATTGCTAAAATCTGCCTACAATTAAAATTGGGAAAAGATTAGGTTTTATTTGGTCAAGTAGTCTAATCACCCCCCCCCCCCTCTAGACATTCTTTCGATCCTACAAGTGGTATCAGAGCTTTGGTCTCCGTAAGCCTTGATTTCCATTGCTTTGGTGATCATACCCTTGGTTTCACAACCTAGGAGAGTATGGCGTCTAGTGAGGGTAACTATCACCGTAGAGGTCCATATTTTGATGGTACAAACTTTGCTAGTTGGGAACATAAGATGAAAATGCATATTCTTGGTCATAACCCTGTCGTTTGGGCTGTTGTTCGTGTTGGCTTGCAAGGTGACTTATTTGAGGATGGCAAAGAACCGGATCGTGAAGCAACTCCGGAAGAATTGAAGATGTTTCAATACAATGCTCAAGCTTGTGACATTCTATTCAATGGTTTATGTCCCGAAGAATTCAACAAAATCAACCGCCTCGAGAATGCAAAGGAAATTTGGGATACTTTGGTTGATATGCATGAGGGTACCGAGTCCGTCAAGGAATCTAAGTTGGATGTGCTTCAAAGTCAACTTGACAAGTTCAAGATGAAGGATGGTGAAGGAGTCGCTGAGATGTACTCTAGGCTTGCTCTCATCACAAATGAGATTGCCGGCTTAGGAAGTGAAGAGATGACCGACAAATTCATCATCAAGAAGATACTTAGAGCTTTGCATGGAAAATATGATACCGTTTGCACATTGATTCAAATTATGCCAAATTACAAAGATCTCAAGCCCACGGAAGTCATTGGAAGGATTGTTGCTCATGAAATGTCACTCAAGGACAAAGAGGAGCTGCACAACAAATCAAGTGGTGCCTACAAAGCCTCAACCGAAGCTCCAACAACTCCAAGTGACAAGCTAGTATCCAATGAAGAGATTAGCCTAATGGTGAAAAGGTTCAACAAGTTCTACATGAACAAAGGGAAAGAAAGAAGTTCTAGCTCAAGACACTATGAGAGAAGATCATCAAGTCGTGACCGTAATTGCTACAATTGTGGGAAGCCCGGACACTACTCCAATGAGTGTACGGCTCCCTACAAGAAAAGAGACGAATCACCAAGAGGAAGACATAGAAGAGATGAATCACCTCATAAGGAGAGAAGGAGTAGAGATGATCGTTATGAACGAAGACACTCTCGAAGAAGCAAGGATTCAGAGAGGAAGGACAAGTCATCCAAGAGCTACACAAGGAGAAGACATCAAGCTCATGTTGGTGAATGGGTTTCCGGCTCCGACTCCGACAACCACTCCGAGAGAAGCTATCACTCCAACTTCGACTATAGTCAAGATGAAGGTGTTGCCGGACTTGCACTTGTGTCATCCAACTCCTATGATTTATTTGACTCACCAAATGAAGGAATTGGAAGATGCTTCATGGAAAAAGGCCCCAAGGTATCACACCCCGAGTATCTTGATTTCAATATTGATGAAGATGATTTGCTTGGTGATGATGATTTACTTGTTGATAAGGATAGTGATGTGAGCTATAATGAAAATGCTAGTAATCATGATAGTCAAGAGGAAACGAGTGACAATGCTATGAGGGAGATTGAGCATCTAACTAAAGAACTAAATGCTCTTAAGTTAGCTCATGAAACAACTCAAGAGGATCATAGAGAACTTCTAAGAACTCATGAGAAGCTACGCTTCGAGAAGCTAAATTTAGAGCAAGAATATGAGTTGCTTAAAGCTATCAATGACGATCTTCGAAAGAAGAGTTCATCATATCTTGCCAAACGTTTACTCTTGTCTACCTTTATGCCACAAGTTAAACCTAAGCAAACTAGCAACAAGGGTAAAAAGGGTTCTACCTCTAGTAGTAACAATAACAATGCTAAATCCAATGTTGTTGCTTCTAGTATTTCTATTGATTCCACTAATGATTCTCTTAGCCAAGTTACACTTGAGCAAGAAAATATGCTATTGAAAGGAATTATAGAAAAAGGTGTCTACAGGAGTCTTGCCGGGAGTAAGCAATTTGAGGAAATTGTACGTAAGCAAGGAAGGCACCGGAAGAACCAAGGTGTTGGTTTTGAGCGAATGTTCAATGCCAATGGAGTTGAGTGGGAAGAAGATCAATACCCCAAGACGAAGTTTGTTCCTCAACAAGAGAAGTATGATCCTACTTCCTTCAAGGGAACACAAGCTCAAGAAAATCTTCCGCCACAAGACCACAAGCTAAAAGGCAAGGACAAGCTTCAAGAAGAGATTGATTCATTTGAAGAAGCTCCTCAAGCCATGGTCAAGTGGGTTCCCAAGACTTCATCAAGTTCTACTTCATCAAGTGCTACTACAACTCCAAGGATTTCCATCAAGTTGATGTGGGTCCAAAAGAAGAAGAACTAGAGAGTTCTTGAGGGTGACTCCGCTGACAAACTTTACTCATATACTTTATGGCAAGAACTTGTGCAACCAACTTCCACATTTTGCACTAGTTCATGGAGTCACAAACCCTCTTGTTGGTAAGGCAAGGGACAAGGTATTCAATGCATTCATGGACATCATATATGTGTATTTCACTCTATGTCTATGGATATCCTTGTATGTTCCTTGTGTGGGACTAACCCATGTAGGTATTGAAAGCACAAAACTCCAAAGGATTGCTCCCAACTCTTGGTGGTCTACATCAACATTGAGCATTCACATCTTCAACATCTACATGAAGTCATCATCGACAAAACCCAAGGTTAGTTCATCCCTCTTAGGGGGGATATCACATCTAGGGGGAGCTTTGCTCTAAACAATTGAGCTAAAGCAACTCTAATGGTGTGAACACATCAATGCTTTATGTAAAAGTGGCAACCCCACTTGTGCTTAAACGATGAGTATGACCTATGATCAAATGTTCTCATTTGGCTCCTAAGTCAATATACTCATATATAGATGACCTAGTCATCGCCATTGCTTGATAGATGCTAGAATTGGTTGTGCATGTTTGATACATATTTCATTTGCTATCTTATTATGTGAGCATGTTGGTTTGCATGTTTTCATCATTCGAGGACATCCATTTGTTGTTTTGATTGTCTTGGTTTTTCTGGCCAAGTGGATGTACAAGAATGCCTAAGTACCTTCTCTAGCTATCTATGCTTTCTTGTCTCAAATTCTATTCTTGCTGCATCACAAAAATTGAACAAGTCATTTTCGGACCCTCCGGGTGAGGAGCACTCGGAGCCACCGATCTGAAAGGGCTGAACCTCCAAAACCTTCTAAATGATTTCGGCCGTACCAATTCACTCAAACTCGGTCCAACCGAAATCACTTAGATTGATCTAGGTTTTCCATCTCGGTGCTACCGAGCTGAACCGTTTCGAAGCCACCGATGTGCTGACCTGCGTGCAGTTACACATATCGGTGCCACCGAGTTGTTCAACTCGACGCCACCGACAGCGTACGGGTATATACATATCGCGTGGACCGAACGGTTGAAATTTCTCGACCCCACTCGTTCCCGCTCCCCGTTGCTGCCATCGCCCTCGTCTTCGGACTTCGACGTCGTCTCCAGCGTGCCCTCGCCGCCGGATTCCGTCGCTGTCAACGGCAATCTTCACCGCCGTTGCCGCCGTAGAGAGTCTCCACCGAGTTAGGGCGAGATTCGATCCCTCTCGTGCTCCCATTTCCGATTCAATACATGATTGGACTGCTTGAATTCATGCCACGGATTGAGAACTCCTGTTACACTGCAAACTCCATAGATTAGATGCGAGTAAAATTTTTAGGTTTAAGTTTCCGCCGAATGCATCTCGGACCGACCGATTCAAATTTTTCGGCCCCACCGATTTGGCCTCTGGCCATAGCACTAGTACGTCTCGGTGCCACCGAGTTGTACGTATCGGTGAGACCGAAAGTAAAATGTCAGTGAAACCCTAGCATCTCGGAGCCACCGAACCCCATCTCGGTCTAACCGAAATGGCGTGTAAGGTTTCTGTAGAGTGCTTTGGTGTCACCGAGATGATCAACTCGGTCCATCCGAAATGCATCCTGTGAAAACTTGAAACTAAGAGTTGAACTCAAATTTTATGAAAAACCTCTGCTTTTTGTGATGACTCATCTACTCTGCCCATACCCATCTATTCACAGGGTCAGCTCAGAAAGATGTCAGATTCCAGTGACAGCCAGAACAGGTCAGAGCAGCTTGCAGAACTAAGTGAAGGGTCAAGCCCTGCAGAAAGTTTCTATGAGGGAGAGAGGAGCTCTCCAGATCTTCCTAAGGCAGCTAC
Source organism: Elymus sibiricus (assembly GCA_039707655.1). Taxonomy (NCBI): domain Eukaryota; kingdom Viridiplantae; phylum Streptophyta; class Magnoliopsida; order Poales; family Poaceae; genus Elymus; species Elymus sibiricus. The sequence continues at coordinate 125,145,611 of CM077666.1, read as the reverse complement.
TAGAACAAGGAAGAAGAAAACCTCAGACAGTGAGGATGAAGATTTTGTTGCTAGTGAAACAGCAACTAAGAAAAAGAGAGTCGTGCTTGCTAAGGAGTATAGCACCAAACCATCTTCTGCCAAAGAGAAAATTGCTATGAAGAAAGTTCCAAAGCAGACTATGCAATTCACTCTTGAAGAGCCTAGTGACACAGAACCAGCTGCAGGTACAAAGAAGAAGAGAGTAAGGAAAACTACTGCCCGTGTGATTGGCAGACCCTCCATGATGATTGATGAGGAGGAAGAGGAGGAACCAGCAGCCACTGCACCCCCTGCAAAAGCTCAGAAACTCCTGTCTGATGCAATCAGGACTGCTGCCCCCACCAAGTCCAAACCAAAAGCTCCAGCACCCAAGAGGTCAACCAGGAACATATCAGCTGCTGAGAAGAACAAGGCCCCAGTGCCTGAGGTAAATGTTGATGAAGAGCCACTAGTGCTCAGGAAATTGAATCCAAAGATACCAGACCATGATGATGCACACCCAGTTGCGGAGAACATGATGCTAAGGAAGGATAAAGGTCTGCGTCAATGGAGACTGACAGATCCTTATGCTACAAGGAGGAAGACAGCGTGTGACTATCGCTTTCACACACGAGAACAACAAGATTTCTATGAAACAATTCTGTTGGATAAGAAGCCCATCGTTAGTGACATGAAATGGGTGGATTGGGAATACATCGATGAGAATGAGGATTATTTCCCCCATGTCCATGAGAGCTTCAGGATTGCAGGTGTTGATGACTTTGTCGGACAGAAGTTGACCAAGTGGAATGACGAAATGGTCATGCAATTCTACTCTACTGCACACTTCTATCCAGATGTCCGGATTGTGTGGATGACTGAAGGTATCAGGTACCAGTCAACCATCTCTGAGTGGGCAAGTCTTCTTGGTGCCCCCAAGGAAGAGGACGATGACATTGATATCTATGCTAAGCTCAAGATGGATCACAACACCATGAAGAACATGTACACTGCTATCCCCCAGAAGGACATTGAGACTCATAAGCTTGGATCAGTGAAGCATCTGCTACCAGGATTGGCCACCACGAACACCATCTTGCAGTACACCTTGTTACCCAAGTCAGGAGATGACAAAATGATTCGTGGCCACTCCATCAATTTGCTGCATTTGTTTGATACACCTCGGAAATTCAAGGTGATGAGCCTGATAGTTGAAACTATCAAGAGGACTGCAGCTGATCAGAAGAGATCGTGCGGATATGCTCCACATATTCAGATGTTGATTAATTCCAAGGTTGGAGCCAGCACATACCTTCTTGATCGAGAGCATTTGCCATTGCGTCCAGATTTTGAAGATAATGTGATAGTGATGGATCCTTCGCATCCCATTTCAGCACAAGCTCAAGAGAAGATCCACAAAGCCAAAGAAGCAAAAGCAGCCGAGGAGGCATCAGCTCTCAATGCTCCAATTGCAAATCTTAAGTCTAAGTCTGACCAAATGACTTATCTGCTTGAAGCCACCCTCAGGATTGAGCGAAGTCTGGCCAACCTCACCCAGCACCAGGCTAGCTTAGATCGGATAATTGAGACGAAATTCCATGATTTAGATGTCAAGGTCACAGAGAGACAGACTACAGTGGAGCAGCTGCAGAATGATGTTGATGTTGTCAAGACAGCCCCATCAGATGACAGTGGAGATGATAGACCAACTACAGAGCGATTTCAGACAGTACCTAGGGCAGCCAGGTCTGCTGCAGTGCCAGTTGTGGATCCACGGACCACAGTCTCTACACCTGCTGCTGCTGCCACAGTGCCACTGCCGGTATCCACTCCACCAGCCCAGCAAACTTCTGCAGAAGCCTTCGCCGACGCTCTTCTTTCAACGCCATCTACGCACACCGGAGCTGCCAGCAGGAGATCGCCTTCAGGAGCTTCGAAGGACCGTGCTTAGAGTGCCGATTAGTCCTATATCTATTCGATCTTTTTGGTACTTGTTGCCAAAGGGGGAGAATTTGTATAGATCATAGGCTTCGAGAGAGAGTGCTTCTGTTTTGTTTCTCTCGAGTTCTTTTGCTACAATTTGCTTGTTGGTACTTTGTTGCTTGTTGGTACTTTGTTTGATGTGTGTGATTGCTACAGTGTCTGTGAGATATTTTGTCGTTTATGCTTGTGATTGATCATACTATGCTTATTGTGATGATCTATGTTTATCTCTATCATTATCTTGTATGATCACTCACTCACTTACGTTGGTGATGCGTGCTTGCTATTCCAATCATATCATTTTGCGCGCTCCACCAGGATGTATGTGACATGGAAGAGTGACCCATGAGCCTAATCGATTGTGCATTTGCATTCAAACGCAAATTTTTAATAATGCACAAATTTAGGAGGAGCTCTTGCTTATCACATACTTCTCAAAGCGACGATGTATTTCATTCATTTAATCATTTGTCGAAGCTTTGATCTATATGTTGTCATCAATTACCAAAAAGGGGGAGATTGAAAGCACATTTGCTCCCTTGGTGGTTTTGGTAATTCATAACAACATATATCTCATTGAACTAATGTCCATTCAAGTTAAAGATTTCAGGATGTTCAATGATTGTCATGGCATGGACTAGAGACGTGGACCCCTCAAAATGCTAAGGACAAGGATTGGCACAAGATCAAGACTCTACATTTTTGGTTTAGTGATCCAAGATCACATTGAGTCCATAGGAAAGCCAATACTATTAAAAGGGGATGAGGTGTTGCTTAATGGTCTTTTTGCTCAAGTGCTTAGTGACAGTACTCCTAAACCCTCAACCACTCTCTCTATCCAAAAGATGTCCAAAACCCATATTCCAACTCGGCCCCACCGAAACTCTCTACCCGGCCCCACCGAGTTCACCTAGACTTAGCCACTGCCAAAACCCTAACAAATCGGATCCACCGAAATGGATCTCGATCTCACCGAGATGGCCTTGCCAACTCTCTGTAATCGTTTGCACTTACTTCGGTCTCACCGAGTTTTGCAAATCGGTCTCACCGAGATGGCTTGCCAACTCTCTGTTGCCTTATTGCTTCACTTCGGTTCTACCGAGTTGATGCAATCGGTGCCACCGAGATGAGTTTTGCCCTAGCCATTGCACTTCGGTCCATCCGAGTTGTTCGTATCGGTCCCACCGAGATTCCTAACGTTCATATCTTTTACACAGTTCGGTGCTACCGAGATTATGGTTTCGGTGCCACCGAGTTGGGTCAAAAGTGTGTAACGGTTGGATTTTGTGTGGAGGCTATATATACCCCTCCACCACCTCCTTCTCAGTAAGGAGAGCCGTCAGAACGTGCCTACACTTCCACCATACATGTTCTGAGAGAGAACCACCTACTCATATGTTGAGATCAAGCTATTCCATTCCTACCATTTGAATCTTGATTTCTAGCCTATCCCAAGTTGCTTTCCACTCAAATCCCTCTTCCACCATAGCCAAATCTGTGAGGAGTTGTTTGAGTGCTGGGAAGAATATCATTTGAAGCACAAGAGCAAGGAGTTCATCAACAACACACCGTCTATTACCTTTTGGAGAGTGGTGTCTCCTAGATTGGTTAGGTGTCACTTGGGAGCCTCCGACATGATGTGGAGTTGAACCAAGGAGTTTGTAAGGGCAAGGAGATCGCCTACTTCGTGAAGATCTACCCCGAGTGAGGCTAGTCCTTCGTGGATGTAAGCCATGGTGGAATAAACAAGGTTGCTTCTTCGTGGACCCTTCGTGGGTGGAGCCCTCCGTGGACTCGCGCAGCCGTTACCCTTCGTGGGTTGAAGTCTCCATCAACGTGGACGTACGATAGCACCACCTATCGGAACCACGCCAAAAACCACCGTGTCTTCATTGCGTTTGAAATCTCCAATCCCCTCCTTTACTTACATATGCAATTGTTTACTTTCCGCTGCTATACTCTTAGAATTGCATGTGTAGGGTGATGCTTGACATGTATTATTGCTAAAATCTGCCTACAATTTGTGGCGCCCCGCCTGAATACCACTGTAGCCAGACGGTCACCGCACACGCCAGCCCAGGAGATCACTCTGGCGTGCGCGTTTACAACAAGTATCAAGAACACAAGCTTTTCTATTAATGAATATATCAGTCTTACATGATATATTACAAGGGTGATTGCAGCGGAAAAGCTCTATCTAAGGCAGCATGGTCATGGTGCGGCTCCAATCCACAGGGATCTGACTGGGTTACTCTTCTAGCCCGCGAATGCTCCGGCTCCTCGCTAGGGGTCGTCGAATCCTTAGGTGAACCTGGCCACATTGAAGGCCGCTGAGTACTTTTGAATGTACTCGCAAGCAAACCAAACCAACATATACACCAAGCAATGCAATCCATGGCATTCAAGCATGCATTCATTATCTTAACAATATTAGCTATAATACTAAGGCAGGATTATCTAGCAAGATTAATCTGATGGAAATATGCCCTAGAGGCAATAATAAAGTTGTTATTATTTTATATTTCCTTGTTCATGATAAAGGTTTATTATTCATGCTAGAATTGTATTGACCGGAAACTTAAATACATGTGTGAATACATAAACAAATACCGTGTCCCTAGTGAGCCTCTACTAGACTAGCTCGTTGATCAAAGATGGTTAAGGTTTCCTAACCATAGACATGAGTTGTCATTTGATAACGGGATCACATCATTAGGAGAATGATGTGATGGACAAGACTCATCCGTTAGCTTAGCATATGATCGTTCTGTTTATTGCTACTGCTTTCTTGAATGTCAAATACATGTTCCTCAGACCATGAGATCATGCAACTCCCGGATACCAGAGGAATACCTTGTGTGCTATCAAACATCACAACGTAACTGGGTGATCATAAAGATGCTCTACAGTTATCTCCGAAGGTGTCCGTTGAGTTGGCATGGATCGAGACTGGGATTTGTCACTCCGTGTTTCGGAGAGGTATCTCTGGGCCCTCTCGGTAATGCACATCATAAGAAGCTTGCAAGCAAAGTGACTAGGAGTTAGTTACAGTTTGATGTATTACGAAATGAGTAAAGAGACTTGCCGGTAACGAGATTGAACTAGGTATGGAGATACCGACGATCGAATCTTGGGCAAGTAACATACCGATGGACAAAGGGAATTATGTATGTTGTCATTGCGGTTCGTTCGATAAGATCTTCGTGGAATATGTAGGAACCAATATGGGCATCCAGGTTCCGCTATTGGTTATTGACCGGAGAGGCGTCTCGGTCATGTCTACATCGTTCCCGAACCCGTAGGATCCGCACGCTTAACGTTCGTTGACGATATAGTGTTAGATGAGTTATGTGAATTGGTAACCGAATATTGTTCGGAGTCCCGGATGAGATCCCAGACGTCACGAGGAGTCTCATAATGGTCGAGAGGTAAAGATTTATATATAGGAAGTCATATTTTGGGTTCCGGAAAAAAGTGCAGTTTTTTCGGTAACGTACCGGGAAGCTTCCAGAAGGTTCCGGAGGATTCTGGAGGGGTCCAGAAGTCCAAAAGTGGGTCCACCACGTCCCAAGGTCTGGCATGGGCTAAGGGGAGGCGCCCTGGCCTTATTGGGCCAGGCGCACCAAGTCCTCAAAAGCCCACGCAGCTAGGGAAGGAAAAAGGAAGAGTCCTAGTAGGAATAGGATTGGACTTTGGAGTCCAAGTCCACGTGTGTGCTATTCACGGTTACTGTTCACGTGGCACTATTCCTTCTACTCCAAGCCCCTACACATATATAAATAGAGGAGAGGGGGCGCCCCCAAAGGAGAAACAACATTGTCTTAGCCGTGTGCGGCGTTCCCCTCCACAGTTCCGTCCCTCGGTCATATTTTCGCAGTGCTTGGGCGAAGCCCTGCGGAGATAGCATCACCATCACCATCACCACGCCGTCGTGCTGCCGGAACTCATCCACTACCTCGCCGTCTTGCTGGATCAAGAAGTCGAGGACGTCACCGAGCTGAATGTGTGCTGAACGCGGAGGTGCCGTACGTTCGGTGCTCGATCGGTTGGATCGTGAAGTTGTTCGACGACATCAACCATGTTGTTCTAACGCTTCCGCTTACGGTCTACGAGGGTACGTAGACACACTCCCCCTCTCATAGCTATGCATCTCCATGGATAGATCTTGCGTGTGCGTAGAATTTTTTTTGTTTTCCATGCAACGTTCCCCAACAGTGGTATCAGAGCGTAATGGTGTAATTTGGAATTGTTTCACAACTCACGCCACCTGGAACACCATAGCGTAATGGTGTGTCCGAACGTCGTAACCGTACTTTATTGGATATGGTACGTTCTATGATGTCTCTTACCAATTTGCCACTATCGTTTTGGGTTTATGCATTAGAGACAGCTGCATTCACGTTAAATAGGGCACCGTCTAAATCCGTTGAGACAACACCGTATGAACTATGGTTTGGCAAGAAACCTAAGCTGTCGTTTCTTAAAGTTTGGGGATGCGATGCTTATGTGAAAAAGCTTCAACCTGATAAGCTCGAACCCAAAGCGGAGAAGTGCGTCTTCATAGGATACCCTAAAGAAACAATTGGGTGCACCTTCTACCACAGATCCGAAGGCAAGGTCTTTGTTTCCAAGAATGGATCCTTTCTAGAGAAGGAGTTTCTCTCGAAAGAAGTGAGTGGGAGGAAAGTAGAACTTGATGAGGTAATTGTACCTTCTCTCGAATTGGAAAGTAGCTCATCAGAGAAAACCGTTCCCGTGATGCCTACACCAATAAGAGAGGAAGATAATGATAAAGATCATGAAACTTCAGATCAAGTTACTACTGAACTTCGTAGGTCGACCAAAGTACGTTCCGCACCAGAGTGGTACGGTAATCCTGTTCTGGAAGTTATGTTGTTAGACAACGGCGAACCTACGAACTATGAAGAAGCTATGATAAGCCCGGATTCCGACAAATGGCTTGAGGCCATGAAATCTGAGATAGGATCCATGTATGAGAACAAAGTGTGGACTTTGGTGGACTTGCCCGATGATCGGCAAGCCATTGAGAATAAATGGATTTTTAAGAGGAAGACGGATGCTGATGGTAATATCACTGTCTACAAAGCTCGACTTGTCGCAAAAGGTTTTCGACAAGTTCAAGGGGTTGACTACAATGAGACTTTCTCACCCGTAGCGATGCTTAAGTCTGTCCGAATCATGTTAGCAATTGCCGCATTTTATGATTATGAAATCTGCCAAATGGATGTCAAAACTGCATTCCTTAATGGTTTTCTCAAAGAAGAGTTGTATATGATGCAACCAGAAGGTTTTGTCGATCCTAAGGGTGCTAACAAAGTGTGCAAGCTCCAGCGATCCATCTATGGACTGGTGCAAGCATCTCGGAGTTGGAATATACGCTTTGATGAGGTGATCAAAGCATATGGTTTTGTACAGACTTACGGTGAAGCCTGTATTTACAAGAAAGTGAGTGGGAGCTCTGTAGCATTTCTAATATTATATGTGGATGACATATTGTTGATTGGAAATGATATAGAATTTCTGGATGGCATAAAGGATACTTGAATAAGAATTTTTCAATGAAAGACCTCGGTGAAGCTGCTTATATATTGGGCATCAAGATCTATAGGGATAGATCAAGATGCTTGATAGGACTTTCACAAAGCACATACCTTGACAAAGTTTTGAAGAAGTTCAAAATGGATCAGTCAAAGAAAGGGTTCTTGCCTGTCTTGCAAGGTGTGAAGTTGAGTCAGACTCAATGCCCGACCACGGCAGAAGATATAGAGAAAATGAAAGTCATTCCCTATGCCTCAGCCATAGGTTCTATTATGTATGACATGCTGTGTACCAGACCTGATGTGTGCCTTGCCATAAGTTTGGCAGGGAGGTACCAGAGTAATCCAGGAGTGGATCACTGGACAGCGGTCAAGAATATCCTGAAGTACCTGAAAAGGACCAAGGACATGTTTCTCGTTTATGGAGGTGACGAAGAGCTCGTCGTAAAGGGTTACGTCGATGCAAGCTTCAACACTGATCCGGATGACTCTAAGTCACAAACCGGATACGTATTTATATTAAATGGTGGAGCTGTCAGTTGGTGCAGTTCCATGCAGAGCGTCGTGGCGGGATCTACGTGTGAATCGGAATACATAGCTGCTTCGGAAGCAGCACATGAAGGAGTCTGAATGAAGGAGTTCATATCCGATCTAGGTGTAATACCTAGTGCATCGGGTCCAATGACAATCTTTTGTGACAACATTGGAGCAATTGCCATAGCCAAGGAGCCCAGGTTTCACAAGAAGACCAAACACATCAAGAGACGCTTCAACTCCATTCGTGAATATGTCAAGGATGGAGACATAGAAATTTCAAAGTACACACGGATCTGAATGTGGCAGACCCGTTGACTAAGCCTCTTCCACGAGCAAAACATGATCAACACCAAGACTCCATGGGTGTTGGCCTTTGGAGTCCAAGTCCACGTGTGTGCTATTCATGGTTACTGTTCACGTGGCACTATTCCTTCTACTCCAAGCCCCTACACATATATAAATAGAGGAGAGGGGGCGCCCCAAAGGAGAAACAACATTGTCTTAGCCATGTGCGGCGTTCCCCTCCACAGTTCGGTCCCTCGGTCATATTTTCGCAGTGCTTGGGCGAAGCCCTGTGGAGATAGCATCACCATCACCGTCACCACGCCGTCGTGCTGCCGGAACTCATCCACTACCTCGCCGTCTTGCTGGATCAAGAAGTCGAGGACGTCACCGAGCTGAACGTGTGCTGAACGCGGAGGTGACGTACGTTCGGTGCTCGATCGGTTGGATCGTGAAGTTGTTCGACGACATCAACCGTGTTGTTCTAACGCTTCCGCTTACGGTCTACGAGGGTACGTAGACACACTCCCCCTCTCATAGCTATGCATCTCCATGGATAGATCTTGCATGTGCGTAGAATTTTTTTTGTTTTCCATGCAATGTTCCCCAACATAATCATCTAGCAACATTAATTATCATGCCTTAGCAGGATTATCTAGCAATATTATATCATAATAGGATTTATCTAGCATGATAACTATCAAAGTAACTGCAGTATGACGAAGATACAACATATCAAGTAATTAATCCATACTCCGAATAATCTTAGGATCCAATCCAAATCTTGCGGTTACCCGACAGCTCCTCTCATAGCCATCCCATGGCCAGCATTTCATATTCCTGACATCAACCGATGTCTAAGCATCTGCATTGCAAGTCTGACAAACCTTACCATTCTCTGGTTTAGTCTTAGCAATAACATTATATAGTTTGTTCCTCCAGACTCGACACAGACCAAATAGGGGCCTATATGAACTGTCCATGACCGAGGACGCGGCTATTCGAATAGATTTACACTCTGGAGAGGTTGCGCACTTTACCCACAACATGGAGCGCCTGGCCTCGTACTCCCATTCGGGTGGACCAGTGCTGCTCCAACAAAACTCTTTCTATTGCCCGGCACTCTTACGGTCCCACCGACAATCATACCCTCCCAGGGTCATGTCCTGGGTGGCCCCTGTGTCACCCCGTGACACCTGCCACCATCGTGGCCAAACAAAAATGTCCCAAACGGGGACGTGCGCACATAACCAAACTGGGCTCACAGGATTATCGTCGGCTACCTGAACAGGGCAGCACGCACGCATAACCCTCCCTAGTTGGTGGTACCGACAAGAGGCAAGACAATAGACAAAGTCAGGGCCGTCCCATACCGGCAAATGTGGTTGCACGGGTAAGTCCGGATAGGTGGCACTATGACTCGATCCAGTCGACGGAGGAGGTTGTTGTCATTATTAAGTCACATTTCATAATATTGCCATAACAGTAACCATGCATAACAACCTATCTCCATACAGCATCACAACGATTCACTAGTGCGACCATATGATGAGCATTGGCAGGAATGAAAATAGCAAGTTCAACTTAGCAGGAGTTTAACTACTACTAACACAGGCATATTTCTTAATTAAACACGCAAGAATAACACAGAGCAATGCTTTAGGGCATATATCAGATGGTCGGCTTGCCTGGGGTCGAGGAGTTCATCGGAAGGAGGTGCGGTAGCCTCGCAGGAAAATCCGCCGGAAAAGGTTCTCTCTCGAAGGAGGCTGAATAAGGGAAGGGGCAAAATGGTCATTTTCACAGTGTGAAAACATTATGAAAATGATACCATCGGAACAGGCTCGACGAACTGAAGATGTGGGCGTTGGATTCACCTGAATCGGAGTTACGGTTGAAGAGAAACGGCTGTTCGTTCGATAGGCAGAAAAGCAAATAGTGACTGTGCTTTTCTGCTCTTATCTAGTGAATGTCTGCAAAATAGGAGTTTCGGCCGGTTGGGTTAAATAGAAAACGCATTTTCAGAAATACGTCTTCCTCGTAGTGAAAGCGTATTTTCAGCTGAAGAAGCACGAGAGTACGCTTCCTCCGCAGAAAAGCGTATTTTGAAAATGCGCTTCCACTTAAACCTGTGGGTCCGGCGGCTGAGTGGCTGGTGGGTGGGTCCCGCATTGACCTTCTCTCCTGCCTCCTTCTTCCTCGCGTCCTCGCGCACGGCCGAGGCAGAGGCTGGCCCCGGCAACGCCCATCGGCGCTACAGGCCGTCTCCGGCGGCGCCCGGCCTACCGGCGAGGTCGGGGCGACGCGGCGCATCCAACCCTATAGGAGACGAAGCTCGGGGAGAGCGAGGGCGCGAGCACTTTCGGCCATGGCGGAAGACGACGTCGGCCGTAGCCGTGGCACGCGGCATGGTGGCGGAGATGAGGGGCTGAGGTTACAGGGAGGTTCGCCGGGATCCGGGAGCTCCATTGGGTAGGAAAGGAGGGGAGGTGGGGCTCCGGTCGGCTCGAATTCGAGCGGCGGCTGCCGGCGGAGCTCCGGCCATAGGAGGAGCCAGAGAGCATCTCGAGCTTGGGTGAGAGGTTGAGAGGAGCTAGGAGGGAGAGGAGATGGTGGAGTGAGCTCGAGAGGGTGAGGGGAGAGCTATTTATAGCCCGGCCGAGGCAATGGATAGGCACAGCCGCTCGGGATGAGCTGGCCGGAACTCTCGAGACTGCGGCGACGTGGCTGGCCGGTTCCCGGCATCGGGGAGCGGCTGACCTGACGAGTGGCAGAGGGAGGCGACAACTCGAGGAAGAAGAGGCCAAGGGGAGGAGGGGAACAAGAGGAAAGTGACGATGGTCACGGGCGGACAGCACGGTGCCGTGGCTCGCCGTGGCGTGGAGAAGAAGAAAGAAGAGGGGAGAAGGTGCGGGAGAGGGGTACGTGGACGCCGCGGAGCCGTTTGACATGCCGGGACACGCTGGAGCTGGCCGGAGTGAGCTGCACGACGAGAACAGTGCCGCAGAGCACCGTTTCTGCCTGCTGTCCACGCGGTCACCACGTGCACTACAAGCTCTGGCACTCTCCTACCTGTCCAACCTTGTCAAACAGCTCCCTCACTGCTCAAATAGATGAGGTTGGTCACTGGATGGACCAGGATGACTCTAGAGTGATCGAAAGGATCCAGAACAGTTTCTGGTCAGAAACTTGGGGAGGAAGCTGAGGTCAAACAGAGGTTCCAATGAGCTGGAAAAGTTGTCACAGGGAAATGTGGTAGGAAGGACTAGGTGCTTGCCAAATTTGAGGTCATTTCGACAAGTTTTGCATATACTTCCTTTGCAATGCAAATTCTGGTTCAGAAACTTGACCTTGAAGCTGCACTCATTTGGATTGATGAAATCAACTGAATTTTGGTAGAGGGTGATGATTTGGAGATATGAAGGTACTGGAAAAATTTCAGCTCATTTGGAAATGCCAAAGTGCTACTTCCTTCACAGAGCTAGAATCTGGACAGAAACTAGATGGAATTTTTGAGAGAAATTTGCTAGATGAAATGATGTGAATTTTGGCATACTCACATCATATATGGAATTTGAGGTCCTGGATTAATTTGAGAATTTTTTAAGCAATATAAAATATAGTTGCTTCACAACCTCAAAATAAATCCAGAAACAAGAATTGGATGATGCACTCAAAAGTTGAACTATGGATCTTGGGATCTTCATGGAAATGGTGAAGATATGGATAGGAGAAGCTCCACAAATTATTTGGGATTTTTCCTGGCTACGAAAATAGTAGCTCCTTTGGAAAGTGCCCAAATTGCAATATTGGCTTTAAATAGGAAAAGGCAATTTCCCTTATTTAATTATAGCCAATATTTTTGTGGGAGCTCAATATGATCACAAAGAATATCTCCACAAGTTTTCATGAGCTTTGGAGATGGATAGATATTTTCCTGGATTTAATTCCTTTAACTGGCAGAAAAAGGAATTAATTTTAAATGAAAAATATTGCAAATGACTTGGCAATATTTTTGCATATCCAAGGTTTAAAAAGATAGGATGATCACTGGGAGAAGTTTGGGAGGCAACAGATCAAAGGAAATTGGGGTTCCTTTGTAACGGAAGGAATTAGGGTTTCCCTTCCGGTAACTCGGAAGGTAGGGTTTCGGCGGCAGAACCCCGGGAATATATCTTGGGTGACAAGGTTGGTCTGGAGAGAATCTCTGGTTGGCTAGGGAAGGCAAGGCTAAATGACCATCTTCATATACCCAAAGGCAAGAGAAAATCCGGTAACATCGGAAAAAAAAAGACGGGAGTCAAATCCCGCGAAGGAAAAAAAACAAGGAGCGAAAACCAGGGTGTTACAAACCTAACCCCCTTAAGAAAATCTCGTCCTCGAGATTTCCGGGCTTACCTCCCGGTGAAGGGGACTTACCTGTGTGCGACTTGGATCCATCAGCTATCTTGTCTTTATTTGTTTACTGACCTTTTAACTGCTTCTTCTGATGGCTCAGGTGCTGTCTTTTTCAGACGGCTGTATTGAATCCTTCTCTTTCCTGTGAGGCAAACCCTTTGTGCTGGTAGTTCGTTGGCTGGGGTTGGTGGGTAGCTCCGAGTATCGACAAATAGTCCGGTTTCCATGGCCTGGGACTAGCTGCTTCGGATTTTATTGCGGTACTTCGTACACGGACTGCCAAGGGCGAGACATTCTTTCTGAGTACCGAGCTCACGTGCTCGTATGGCATGGAGTGGCTAGGAGTGGCTCTCTTTTTGCCTTGTCAGAATACTCAATCTGGCTGTGTGTTCTATACGGATGCTTTCTTTCTGTCTCTTGCATTCTGACTTCGTTCTCAGGAGGTTCCCAGCTGAAATGTCGGGCATGATCACAAAGTAATCATAGATGGTAATCTCTGAGGTGGCTCTACCATATATAGCCTCTGTGGTCCTTGCTATGACCACTGAGCTGTCATAGTATGGCTATTATTCGGCGCATCTTACAGAGCATAGCCTCTTATCTTGGTTGATGGCCCATATTTATGATAAGTATGACATACTGGCTGCATTGTTGTGGCCGCATATGCAAGAGTCTGATAAGGATTGGCAATATCACCTTGTCTGTGAAGCTTTACTTCATTGACCGTCGCGGAGATTTTTTATTCAAGACTTCCTTGTTCTTGAGGGTTCCTTTTGGGAAACTTGTCATGACCTACCATCAGGACTCCTTGGTCATATCCCAGCTTGTTGGGCTTGTATTTACAATTTACTCTTGCATATCTCGTAGGGGTAGCTGTGTTCATATCCTTCTTTGATGTTTGGGCCGATGTTTCTCTAAACACAGTCATTTCCGAGTACGAGTGGCTCGCATGAGCTGATCCACTGGACTGCATGCTTCACAACATATGCTTGGGTAGGATAAATCCTTTCACAGTCATTGTGTTATGAGGCGGACGTGTGCCGGGACTAGTTCGTGCTTCTGACAAGATTGTTGCGGGCACGATGGTGTGTTCAAAGAGCTGAATTCCTTACGCTCGAAGCTTCTGCCAAGGTAGCATGCTGAAGAAGGCTGGGTATCGTACCTCAGAAGTTTTTCCTCTTGTTGCTTACTGCGGAAGGTCAGGTGCCTTATGCTGGAAGCTTTCCGCGGTAGCGTGCAGAGGAAGATGGGAGAGACGTACCCCAGAAGATTCTTCCACCAGTGGCGTAGCAAAGAAGGTCGGGAGTCTTGCATCGCAAGCTTCTTCCGATAGCTTGTGGAAGAAGGCTGGTTTGCTTATATCAGAAGCCCTTGTCTGAAAATGTTCGGTTGGTCATGCACACCGCTAATTCTTCTGTTGGTCTAATCATTGTTGCTGTAGAGGTTGCACAACTGATGCCGTCATTATGTTGACAATTAATTCAAAATAACCTTGTGTTCAAACCAAGTGTTGCCTGTAGTGAGCAGTTGGTCGCTAATTCCATTCGATTCAACTGAGCTTCCAGGTGTTTGGAATTCTCATTGATTCCGGATAGCCGTGGACTTATACATATGTCTCGCAAATCTTATTCATAGTGCCCAGAAAATTTTGTATATGCACCGGTAAATTCCAAAATATGTTTTGAAATGTGTATCCACATACCAGAGTGTTGTTGTTCTCGGCACATTCACCTTCCTGGAATATGTCTTCTGTGGATAATAAATGATTCTTGAGTCCGTTGAGAAAAGACTCAAGGTTCACCCCACTGACTGAAATAATCCTTGTATCGGGGCAGAATCATTCGCTCTTGCTGGTGTCCACTACTGATAGCTCATCTGACTGTTCCTTAAGCGTGATCTGTTCTGAGGCAAACTCTCTCAGGTATATTCTGGCCTAGTCGGTTGCACGCAGATTCCGCTTCTGACCCATTCTTCTTTCCTGACCGATCCGGTGATAATGCTCCGAATATCGGGTAGTTGGCTTGACTTGACTCTTACTGAATATGGATTATTGGGTATTATCCAAGTTGTGTGTGTCTTCTTTGATAGCTCTTGCGGATGGATCCAGTCGGAGCGGCGGAATGGGATCGACCAAAAGAAACAAGAACCGCGAAAAAAACCAAAAAGCAAATAAAGCTCAAATTTTGCGGACCTTACACATGTGGCCGAAGATTCACTAGTATATCTATTATAGCGCACTCGATGTACCTCTAAGGACTTAGAAGCAAAACCACACAATGCTCCTGGTAGCAATTGGTGTCAAGCTCCTACTACTTCGTTAGGGAACATCAAACTCGTCGCACGACCAAAGCCAAAGTGGCTTAGTCAACGATCCTAGGGCTGTCGGGAAGAGATGGAATTTATAAGCGTTTCCCGAAGGAAACTGGAATTGAGAAGAGAAATGCCATGGCTAGCAAGCAGGGTAAGGATATCTGGTTTACCTAGGGGGTTCAGGGCTCACGGGTCGTTACCTGGTGCGGACATCTTACACCGAAGGCAAAGGCCACGAGAGTTGGGGTCTGATGGAGCCAAAAGCCTAGGGGATGGCCTTATGATCAATAGTAGCCGTGTCAGTTTGGCAAAGATGGCTGAAATCCATCTGGGCTTTCCACTAATCAAAAAGGCAATGAAGCTGGCTAGGGTAACCTATGGTCAGCCTGGCTCTGATACCATCCGTTGTGGCGCCCCGCCTGAATACCACTGTAGCCAGACGGTCGCCGCACACGCCAGCCCAGGAGAACACTCTGGCATGCGCGTTTACAACAAGTATCAAGAACACAAGCTTTTCTATTAATGAATATATCAGTCTTACATGATATATTACAAGGGTGATGGCAGCGGAAAAGCTCTATCTAAGGCAGCATGGTCCTGGTGCAGCTCCAATCCACAGGGATCTGACTGGGTTACTCTTCTAGCCCGCGAACGCTCCGGCTCCTCGCTAGGGGTCGTCGAATCCTTAGGTGAACCTGGCCACATTGAAGGCCGTTGAGTACTTTTGAATGTACTCGCAAGCAAACCAAACCAACATATACACTAAGCAATGCAATCCATGGCATTCAAGCATGCATTCATTATCTTAACAATATTAGCTATAATACTAAGGCAGGATTATCTAGCAAGATTAATCATCTAGCAACATTAATTATCATGCCTTAGCAGGATTATCTAGCAATATTATATCATAACAGGATTTATCTAGCATGATAACTATCAAAGTAACTGCAGTATGACGAAGATACAACATATCAAGTAATTAATCCATACTCCGAATAATCTTAGGATCCAATCCAAATCTTGCGGTCACCCGACCGCTCCTCTCATAGCCATCCCATGGCCAGCATTTCATATTCCTGACATCAACCGATGTCTAAGCATCTGCATTGCAAGTCTGACAAACCTTACCATTCTCTGGTTTAGTCTTAGCAATAACATTATATAGTTTGTTCCTCCAGACTCGACACAGACCAAATAGGGGCCTATACGAACTGTCCATGACCGAGGACGCGGCTATTCGAATAGATTTACACTCTGCAGAGGTTGCGCACTTTACCCACACCATGGAGCGCCTGGCCTCGTACTCCCATTCGGGTGGACCAGTGCTGCTCCAACAAAACTCGGTCTATTGCCCGGCACTCTTACAGTCCCACCGACAATCATACCCTCCCAGGGTCATGTCCTGGGTGGCCCCTGTGTCACCCCGTGACACCTGCCACCGTCGTGGCCAAACAAAACTGTCCCAAACGGGGACGTGCGCACATAACCAAACTGGGCTCACAGGATTATCGTCGGCTACCTGATAAGGGCAGCACGCACGCATAACCCTCCCTAGTTGGTGGTACCGACAAGAGGCAAGACAATAGACAAAGTCAGGGCCGTCCCATACCGGCAAATGTGGCTGCACGAGTAAGTCCGGATAGGTGGCACTATGACTCGATCCAGTCGACGGAGGAGGTTGTTGTCATTATTAAGTCACATTTCATAATATTGCCATAACAGTAACCATGCATAACAACCTATCTCCATACAGCATCACAACGATTCACTAGTGCGACCATATGATGAGCATTGGCAGGAATGAAAATAGCAAGTTCAACTTAGCAGGAGTTTAACTACTACTAACACAGGCATATTTATTAATTAAACACGCAAAAATAACACAGAGCAATGCTTTAGGGCATATATCAGATGGTCGGCTTGCCTGGGGTCGAGGAGTTCATCGGAAGGAGGTGCGGTAGCCTCGCAGGAAAATCTGCCGGAAAAGGTTCTCTCTCGAAGGAGGCTGAATAAGGGAAGGGGCAAAATGGTCATTTTCATAGTGTGAAAACATTATGAAAATGATACCATCGGAACAGGCTCGACGAACTGAAGATGTGGGCGTTGGATTCACCTGAATCGGAGTTACGGTTGAAGAGAAACGGCTGTTCGTTCGATAGGCATAAAAGCAAATAGTGACTGTGCTTTTCTGCTCTTATCTAGTGAACGTCCGCAAAATAGGAGTTTCGGCCGGCTGCGTTAAATAGAAAACGCATTTTCTTAAATACGTCTTCCTAGTAGTGAAAGCGTATTTTCAGCTGAAGAAGCAGGTGAATACGCTTCCTCCGCAGAAAAGCGTATTTTGAAAACGCGCTTCCACTTAAACCTGTGGGTCCGGCAGCTGAGTGGCTGGTGGGTGGGTCCCGCGTTGACCTTTTCTCCTGCCTCCTTCTTCCTCGCGTCCTCGCGCACGGCCGAGGCAGAGGCTGGCCCCGGCGGCGCCCGCCGGCGCTACAGGCCGTCTCCGGCGGCGCCCGGCCTACCGGCGAGGTCAGCGCGACGCGGCGCATCCAACCCCTTAGGATACGGAGCTCGGGGAGAGCGAGGGCGCGAACACTTTCGGCCATGGCGGAAGACGGCGTCGGCCGTAGCCGTGGCACGCGGCATGGTGGCGGAGAGGAGGGGCTAAGGTTACAGGGAGGTTCTCCGGGATCCGGGAGCTCCATTGGGCAGGAAAGGAGGGGAGGTGGGGCTCCGGTCGGCTCGAATTCGAGCGGCGGCTGCCGGCGGAGCTCCGGCCATAGGAGGAGCCAGAGAGCATCTCGAGCTCGGGTGAGAGGTTGAGAGGAGCTAGGAGGGAGAGGATATGGTGGAGTGAGCTCGAGAGGGTGAGGGGAGAGCTATTTATAGCCCGGCCGAGGCAATGGATAGGCACGGCCGCTCGGGATGAGCTGGCCGGAACTCTCAAGACTGCGGCGACGTGGCTGGCCGGTTCCCGGTGTCGGGGAGCGGCCTACCTGACGAGGGTCAGAGGGAGGCGACAGCTAGAGGAAGAAGAGGCCAAGGGGAGGAGGGGAACAGGAGGAAAGCGACGACGGTCACGGGCGGACAGCATGGTGGCGTGGCTCGCCGCGGCGTGGAGAAGAATAAAGAAGAGTGGAGAAGGTGCGGGAGAGGGGTACGTGGACGCCGCGGAGCCGTTTGACATGCCGGGACACGCCGGAGCTGGCCGTAGTGAGCTGCACGACGAGAACAGTGCCACAGAGCACTGTTTCTGCCTGCTGTCCACGCGGTCACCACGTGCACTACAAGCTCTGGCACTCTCCTTCCTGTACAAACTTGTCAAACAGCTCCCTAACTGCTCAAATAGATGAGATTTGTCACTGGATGGACAAGGATGACTCTAGAGTGATCGAAAGGATCCAGAACAGTTTCTGGTCAGAAACTTAGGGCGGAAGCTGAGGTCAAACAGAGGTTCCAATGAGCTGGAAAAGTTGTCACAGGGAAATTTGGTAAGAAGGACTAGGTTATTGCAAAATTTGAGATCATTTGGACAAGTTTTGCATATACTTCCTTTGCAATGCAAATTCAGGTTCAGAAACTTGACCTTGAAGCTGCACTCATTTGAATTGATGAAATGAACTGAATTTTGGTGGAGGGTTATGATTTGGATATATGAAGGTACTAGAAAAATTTCAGCTCATTTGGAAATGCCAAAGTGCTACTTCCTTCACAGAGCTAGAATCTGGACAGAAACTAGATGGAATTTTTGTGAGAAATTGGCTACATGAAATGATGTGAATTTTTTCATACTCACATAATATATGGAATTTGAGGTCCTGGATTAATTTTATAATTGTTTAAGAAATATAAAATATAGTTGCTTCACAACCTCAAAATAAATCCAGAAACAAGAATTGGATGATGCACTCAAAATTTGAACTATGGAGCTTGGGATCTTGATGGAAATGGTGAATATATGGATAGGAGAAGCTCCACAAATTAGTTGGGATTTTTCCTGGCTACCAAAATAGTAGCTCCTTTGGAAAGTGCCCAAATTGCAATATTGGCTTTAAATAGGAAAAGGCAATTTCCCTTATTTAATTATAGCCAATATTTTTGTGGGAGCTCAATATGATCACAAAGAATATCTCCACAAGTTTTCATGAGCTTTGGAGATGGATAGATATTTTCCTGGATTTAATTCCTTTAACTGGCAGAAAAAGGAATTAATTTTAAATGAAAAATATTGCAAATGACTTGGCAATAGTTTTGCATATCCAGGGTTTAAAAAGATAGGATGATCACTGGGAGATGTTTGGGAGGCAACAGATCAAAGGAAATTGGGGTTCCTTTGTAACAGAAGGAATTAGGGCTTCCCTTCCGGTAACTCGGAAGGTAGGGTTTCGACGGCAGAACCCCGGGAATATATCTTGGGTGAAAAGGTTGGTCTGGAGAGAATCTCTGGTTGGCTAGGGAAGGCAAGGCTAAATGACCATCTTCATATACCCAAAGGCAAGAGAAAATCCGGTAACATCGGAAAAAAAAGACGGGAGTCAAATCCCGCGAAGGAAAAAAAAACAAGGAGCGAAAACCAGGGTGTTACACAATTAAAATTGGGAAAAGGTTAGGTTTTATTTGGTCAAGTAGTCTAATCACCCCCCTCTAGACATACTTTCGATCCTACAGAAGCCGGCGTGGATATACCGCCGAAGGGCCCAAAGAGGCTGAGGCGCACCTCATGCGAGGCCGCCAACAAGTCCTCGGAGAGGGCCGAGCTCTTCGGTGACTCAGAGGAAGATCCCCTCACTATGGGGAGGAAGAAGCCGGCACCCCGAGGGTAAGTCCTTGTTCTTATATTCTTTCCTTGAGTCACTTTTTTTAGCAAGGGAAATCTTACAGAAGCATGACGGGCTAGGGGAGGCGACATCCACCCTGGTCCCCGACGTCAACGTGACGGGGGCTGATGAGGTGGCGATCGTGGCCGAGGTTGACACCTTGGCCCAACAAGACCCGGGGACGGAGCGCCCCGAGGTCATCGAAGAAGGGCCGGGCCAACCATCGACCCAGCCGGCGTCTACCTCGGTTCAGCCGCACCAGGCGGAGGCTGCTCGGGTAGGTATGCCCGAGGTCATCCCTTCACCCCCAGCCTACTGCCCAAGGATGGGCCGGGGCGGGGTGGACCGAGGAGGTGGAGGAGGCCCTAAAGGGTTCTTCCATCAAGGAAGAGCACCATGCTTTAATAGGCACGGCGCTGCAAGGCTACCGGTCCGCCGGGGCCGGCCTGCACGAGGTTTTTAAGAACCTTGTAGCAGGTTTCGAGGTACGCCTTATACACATTCAATTTGTTTATTTAAGCTGTTTGTTTTATGAATGTTGTCCGAGGACATAGGAGGATAGCCTATTAAACGGCTTAGTGAGTGAGTAGCCCCCGAGCCCGAAGTCGGTTTCAAGAAACCGGCATCGGAGTCGCTTGATTAAGTAGGAGACCGTAGAGGAACCCCTAGGGCGTTGCTCAAGGCAGCCGTCCTGGCGCCTATGAGTGATCTTTAATCATCCCCTTTATAATGAGGATATGTTTTGTTCTAGGTTACAACCTCAGCTCCGGACTCCGTCTCCGAAGAGATGGCGGAGATGAACCGGAAACTTGAGCGATCTCAAGGTAAGCAAGTTTAAACTTGCCTTGTATTTTGTATGTTAAGGAAAACAACTAAGGCCGAACTGTGTTGACAGCGGAGCTGGAGATGCTCAAGGCCGAGCTCGAAAGGGATCGGAAGGAGGTGCGGCAGCAGGAGGCTACTGCCGCCGCGGCCGAGAAGGCTTGGGCCGCCGAGAAGGCAACCGGGGACAAGCACCAAGCGCGGGTGCTGGAGGTCGAGGAGACCCTGAAGGGTGTGTTCGAAGCACGCGACAAGCTTCAGGAGGAGGGGCAACAAACGAAGGAGGAGCTCAAGAAGCTTCAACATGCCCACTCCGAGCTCAAGACCTCGGCCCGAGCTGATCGCGAGGTGCTCCAGCAAGTGGAGCCAATCGCCTCGAGTAAGATATTTTTGCTGCAGTGTTCATTTGGCAGCAAAGGGTGTGTCGAGCTCACCCAATTATGGCGTTCCGCAGAGGTCTTTGTGGATCTCCCGCAGAGCGCGGAGGATGCGGTGGCATAGTTTGGCCAGCTGGCGGGCCACGAGGTGGAGAAGGCCTTCTGGGGGCAGTTTCCAGGGTCGTCGTCCGCACAGCTGCTGAATCATCGAGAGAAGCAGCTGGTGGAACTGTTTCGCATGACGAGACCGGTGCTCCAGGACCTCTGCGTCGCTCTGTGGCCTGCCGAAGCCATGCCGAGGAGTCTCTTCGGCCTGACGGCCCGTCTCCGAGATGCCCTGCCCTGCATGGATCGCTGGAAAAGGTCTGCGTGCTTCGAAGGGGCGCGGAGGGCATATGCCTGCGTGAAGACTCACTTCCGCAAGGTTGATGCGGAGATGTGTGCCGCCCCCCCCCCCCCCACCGACAAGCCGCGGACCGCCGAGCAGTTCTTCACCGAGGTGGAGGCGGGAGCTCGGACCACCGAGGCCATGTGCCCCAAAGACACGCTGTATTTTTAGATGATACTTCGGAATGCCGGGGTGTATAATGTAAAAACTTTATCTTTTGGTGAATGAGAATGGCTTAAGATTCCATGTGTGTTGTTTGATAATTTTAATTATTCCTCCTATATGACTGTTTAAAATGAGAGTGGCCAGTCGTCGGCTTCAGCCCCAGTGTAGGTCATACAAAGGGTGTTCCTTAAGGCACACTACACCCTTAGCCGATGTCTCGGTGCCCGGAGATGGTCAGTGTCTTATAGGAACTAAGCAATCGGACTATGGTGGCTTGATATCTTTCATTTAGTCATAGGAGTTTGACTGTGGAGGCTGATGACCAGCCCCCGGTGTAAGAAGTGTTCGGCCAGCTCGGTCGAGGTCTAGGCAAGAGCACACTTCGGCTAGGAATGAAAGCCCTTCATTTGACACGGGTGATCTCTATCATCACATCCATTGACGCGGTCTCCAGATGGCAGACCAGTTTACGCCTACCTAGATAGTCAGTTTTCGGCTTTCTCCACTGAGGCGCCATACCAATTGACCTGGCGGCGCAATCGCAGTGGTTCTCCCATTACACCCTTAGCCGAATTCATCGGAAACGTAAGGGGTACACATAGGAGCCGGTCAACCCAACTATTGACCAAAATCTAGGTTCGAAACTGATGCAAATAAGGCCAACATTCGAGACGCCGAATACATCGGACTTTGTTATACAATTGCATCTTTTTAAAGAACTGCATCGTCCCAGAGCTATGCTGATAAAGAAATACAATAGAGACCTTGAAAGGGCACAGTTTCTTTATTTCATAATATCAATCGTGTACATGCCCAGCTGTGACGAGAGTAATTGAAAGAGTACAATGTAGATGGTAAAGAAGAAAGAGGGAAAAAACAGGTCGGATAATTGCTAACGGATTTTAAAGGATCCGGACCGCTACCTACCGCACGTCTGCATTTCTGGACTGTTGACCGGATCATCACCATTGATGGAGAAGAATTTGCGAAGGTCGATGCGCTTCCGGCCCTTTATACACTCTAGGTGTTTGATTGGCTGAGTTCCTTTAAGGGAGGTGTGGCCGAAGCCACTCTGTGGTTTTAAAACCACATAGAAGTTTGGCAGTTTCTTTTACAGATGCTTGCCTGTGCAGGGGCTCTAAGCCTCGTCTTGGCGTGGTTAATCCGCGCCGATGTTTTGTTAGTCGCTCTGGCTCCTCGACGTCCCAGGGAATCTTGAGTGCGAAGTTATGTACTCTGGGGACGTAGTGCCCACTCCAAGAAGGGCACACGAGGAGCCCGCATCCCTATTTCGGGTGCGGGGCTACCTGGCCGAGGCCGATTTGTGCAGCCCGGCCGTGCTTCAAAGAGCGGGCGGCGCGTTTATCGCTGCGGGCTGCTTCCTCGGATGCTTGTACCTCGGCTGCGAAAGCCGCGGTCTCTTCCTCTGTCCAGAGTGAACGTTCTGTATTACCATTGACTGTGATGACGCCATTGGGTCCCGGCATTTTGAGCTTGAGGTAGGCATAATGCGGGACCGTGTTAAAGCGTGCAAAGGCTGTGCGCCCTAAGAGCGCATGGTATCCACTCCGAAAGCGTACGATATCGAAGATTAACTCCTCGCTTCTGAAGTTCTCGGGTGAACCGAAAACTACCTCTAGGGTGACGGTTCTGGTACAACGGGCTTCGACGCCCAGAATGACACCTTTAAAGGTGATAGAGCTCAGCTTGATCCGGGATGAGTCAATGCCCATCTTCCGAACTGTGTCCTCATAGATGACGTTAAGGCTGCTTCCCCCGTCCATCAGGATGCGTGTTAGATGATAACTATCAACAATAGGGTCCAGGACGAGCGCCGCGGATCCGCCATGCCTGATGCTGGTCGGATTATCGTGCTTGTCGAAAGTGATCGGATAGGCTGACCATGGGTTATACTTCGGGGCGACTGGCTCCAGCGCGCATACGTCCTGAAGTGCACGCTTCCTTTCCCTTTTAGGGATGTGGGTGACATAGATCATGTTGACCTCTGTTACCTCATTAGGAATTTCCCTTTTGCCCTCCATTATTGGGCTGCCGAGGTTTATCCTCGTTGTCGCTACGGTGTTGGGTTTTACTCTGACCCTCTGCCGCTGTCTTGCCTGCTTGTTTAAAGACCCAGCAATTCTTATTAGTGTGGTTTGCTAGTTTTTCATGAGTACCGTGAATCCCACATGGGCGGTCCAGGAGCCTATCAAGCTGGCTAGGTCCATCTTTATTCCCTTTAAAGGGTTTTCTTTTCTGCCCGGATTTAGGTCCGGTGAATCCTGCGTTGATCGCGGCGTCTTCAGTGTCGCTTCCACCATTCTTATACCCGCGCTTATTTTTGTTGCGCTTTGGTTTTCCATTGGCGTTGCGAGTTTCCGAGGTGCCTGCCTCGCCGTTATGAGTACTTCGGGTGAGCCAGCTATCTTCGCCCGCGCAAAAGCGAGTCATCAGGGAGGTCAGAGCTGCCATAGTCCTCGGTTTGTCCTGACCGAGTTGTCGAGCCAACCATTCATCTCGAATATTGTTTTTAAATGGGGCGATGGCCTCGGCTTCGGAGCAATCTATGATCTGATTCGCCTGGCTGCTGGGTGACTCGGCTGAGGTCATCAGCGTCCGGAGGTCGGACATATGTGCCCTGGAAGTTTGCTCGAAAAGCGTCTTCTAGGGCCTCCCAGCTGCCGATAGAGTGAGGAGGGAGGCTGTTAAGCCAGTGCCTCGTCGCCCCCTTTAACTTGAGCGGAAGATATTTAATGGCATGGAGATCATCTCCATTGGCCATGTGTATATGCAGGAGGAAATCTTCGATCCAAACTGCTGGGTCCGTGGTACCATCGTATGATTCTATGTTGATGGGTTTGAACCCTTCCGGGAATTGATCTTCCATCACCCTGTCTGTAAAACAGATCGGGTGAGCTGGACCTCGGGACCGAGGAGCATCTTGTCCGAGGTCAGGAGATAGTCGTGAGTAGGCTCGATCTCGGGCACGGCCGTTCCTGTCCATCCAGGCATCGTAGCCGTCGGGCCCGGCGGGCGCACGTCCCCTTGACCCGTAGATGGACCGAGGGGGAGCCCTATTTTCCTCAATACGACGTCTAGCGTCGTGGGGATCTAAGTGATCCACGGGGTCCTTGCCATGACGGCGTGGAGGTGGCCGTTCACCGGGGTCTTCTCGTCTTGGCCTGTCCTGGCCTCTAGGGGGCCGATCGAGGTCGTCAGCGAGCTCCTCGTCGAACTCCGGTAACAATCGCCTATGTGGGTATGATTTCGGTGCACTATGGCGTCGATTCTCCATGTCCTGCTCGGCGGAGAGCACTTCGATCCACTTTTCGTTTAGTGCATCGGTATTAGCCTGCAGCTACTGCTGCTTGCGCTTTAAGCTCCGGGCCGTCGCGACGAGGCGTCGCCGGAAGCGTTCTTGTTCAAAAGGGTCCTCGGGGACAATGTAGTCCTCGGTGCCGAGGCTCTCATCCTCCTCGGATTCTGGCATATAGTTGTCATCGGCCCCTTCAAAGAGGTCATCGGGATCCGAGTCCCCGAGAGGTCGGTCTGGTGTGCCGTTCCTTACTGGGGAGGCTTGAACTTCCTCCTCGTGGTTATCGGCGTCGCCGTCCTCCGCATCGCCATTATTGGCTGTCACGTCATTGCCACTGGGTTCCCCATTATTTCCCCTTTGGTGCCTTCGCCGACGCCTTGGAGGGGATTTCGGGGTGTCCACCATGTAGACATCATAGGTGGACCTGGCGGTCCACCTGCCCGCGTTTACCGGGGGCAAGGTGTTCTCGATGGGGCCATCGGCGTCCTCCTCCATGTCTGAGGGTTCGCCATAGTCCAACACGTCAGTTAAATCATCGATCGTGGTGACTAGGTGGGTGGTGGGTGGGACATAAATTTCCCTATCGTCGGCTTTAAGTCCGATCTGATTGTAAACTGAAGTCTTGCCGTCCAAGATGGACATGCTCCGGATGCGGTCGAGCATCTCATCGAGGTGAGATAACTCTTCGGGTTTCATGGATGCGCCATAGGTAGGGCTGATTCAAAGCACGCCCGGCGTGTAACCAGATGTGTCTTTGGAGTGACGGGAATCTGAACGTAATTCAGGGCTCTGTACCGAAATCAATTCTGTCTCCGACGCAATTTCGGCAGTGGGAGCCGGATCCATCTTCGGACTGGCGATCGGGGAGAGACTGGCCGGAGTAGCGGTGTCAGGGGTCTCAAGAGGCGCCGTGACAGAGTCCGGCTCCGGCGTCGAGCCCCCGGAACCGGCCGAGCTCTCGATCCGGCCGGGAGTCCATCCCGATAAGATGAGTTCACCACGGGAATCCGCAGTGTACTCCAGGCCACCGAACGTCACGATCCGACCTGGGGCATAGTTCTCGACCGAGGTCAGGTGACCTGCCGAGTCGGCGTAGAATACCATGCTGCCGAAGACGAAGAGCTGTCCGGGGGTGTAAACATCCCCGCAACCGTTAGTGCAGTTGATCTGCAGGTGAGCCATCAATCCTTCTAGTGATCTCGCAGCGGAACTCTCAATGAAAGCACCAGTGTCGGTGTAAAAACCGGCAGACCTCGGGGTAGGGAGTCCCGAGCTACGGATCTTGGATCGGTGGTAACAGAGACAATGGAGACGGTGTTTACCCAGGTTCGGGCCCTCTTGATGGAGGTAAAACCCTACGTCCTGCTTCTGTTTATATTAATGAAGATGTATCGAGTACAGAGTTGATCTACCTCGAGATCGTAATATGTGTCTAACTTCTAGGGCTAGGTGAGCGATATTGTGTTGATGTCCCCTCTACGGGCTAAGCCCTATGGCTTATATACACGCCAAGGAGGGTACCTAGGGCTACAAGGTCGGTATCTAGGAATAAGGCGGCTGGACAAATCTTGAAGTGTACTACAAGTCTTCGGTAGAGACAGCCCCGACCACGTCTCCCACGTACGGCCTCCGGAGTCCATCTTGATCACGTACGGGGGTACATCAGCCCAACCGTGGAGACGGGCCGGCCCGGTTAGCACCCCCTAATCCAGAACACCGTCAATCGGCATCCAATTTACCTCCTTACAGTCTGCATCTATGTGGAAACTTGTTAATGTGTATGGCCCATGCTCTGGCCCAGAGAGGCAAATGTTTGTGGACTGGTTATATGAGCTAGATATTCCAGATGACGAGGATTGGGTCTTGATGGGAGACTTTAATTTCATTAGATCACCTGATAATCGAAACAAACCAGGAGGGAGTGCATCTGACATGCTGTTGTTCAACGACATAATCCATTCTCGCTCTCTTATGGAGCTGTCGATCAAAGGGAGACAGTATACGTGGAGCAATATGCAAGACTCATCGCTATTGGAACAATTGGATTGGTACTTTACCTCCTCTAACTGGACCACATCCTACCCTAACACACAGGTCTTGCCTCAGTGCAAACCGGTCTCAGACCATGTCCCATGTGTGGTGTCGATCGAATATTCGGTCCCTAAAAGCAAGGTTTTTCGATTTGAGAACTTCTGGGTAAACCATCATGGATTTCTTGATGTGGTCAGCTCTTATTGGGCCAAGCCCTGCCATGCACCCAACTCTGTTGCCATCCTTTGTAAGAAACTGAAAAATCTCAGATACGCCCTGAAGAAATGGAGTAGAGGAATTTCTCGCCTGACCCTTCTAATTGAAAATACCAATTGGGCTCTGCTGCAGATTGATAACCTTTAGCATCGTAGAACTCTTACCACTCCTGAAATGAACTTCAGGTTGATTCTTAGGAAAGACCTGCTCAAACTCCTGGACTACAAGCAACAATATTGGAAAAAAAGATGTACGGTTAGGCACTTCAAGTTCGGTGATGGCAACACAATTTTTTTCACGCGATTGCTATGGAATGATTTCGTGCTAATTCCATTGCCTCGCTTCACCTACCAGATGACACGGTGGTCATGGACCATGTGGGTAAAGAGGCCGTTTTGTATCAAAGTTTCCGTGAAAGACTCGGACAATCTAACACAACCGATATGTAGTTTAATCTAGCAGAGATCATTAGGAGGGTTGAGGGGCTTGAGGAGTTGTCTGTTCCATTCACTCATGAGGAGATTGATGGGGTAGTCAAGGAGATGCCGCCGGATCGTGCCCCGTGGCCGGACGGCTTTAATGGGTTCTTCTTGAAAACATGCTGGCAGATCATAAAACATGATTTTTACAGGCTCTGTGATGATTTCTATGAGGGTGGTCTGGACATTGAGAGCCTCAATGCTGGGTTCATAACGCTCATCCCGAAGATCCATGTTCCTGAGACCGCCAACGACTACCGTCCTATCACACTTTTGAATTGTTGTCTTAAGATCATTACGAAGTTGTTAGCCAACCGCCTTCAGAAAGTGATCTTGAAGATCATTCATCGAAATCAGTATGGGTTTTTGAAGGGGCGCACAATCCAGGATTGCTTGGTGTGGTCGTTTGAGTTCATTCATCAGTGCCAAACGTCAAGTAGAGAGATATGTTTGCTAAAATTGGATTTCGCAAAAGCATTCGATACAATCGAACATGAACCAATGATTGAGATTATGAGAAGAATGGGCTTTGACGAAAAATGGCTTGGGTGGATCAAGATTCTTTTTTCTTCTGACAGGTCCTCGGTCCTTCTTAATGGCGCTCATGGTCGTCAGTTCTTGTGCAAGCGAGGGGTTCGTCAAGGTGATCCTTTGTCACCGTTGATATTTGTCCTTGCCGCAGATCTTCTACAGTCAGCCATTAATGATGCATTCGCAAAGGGTCTGATCTCGCTCCCCATCCCCATGGGTGGCAACGACTATCCCGTCGTCCAGTACACCGACGACACCCTTGTCGTGATGCCTGCCTGCCCAACTCAAGTTCAGCGCATGAAAAGTATACTGCTGGATTACGCCACCTCCATTGGGCTCAGAATTAATTTCCAGAAAACTACCTTGATTCCCATCAATCTGAATGAAGCTCAAGCGAACAACATTGCAGGGATTTTTGGATGTGCTGTTGGGAGTATGCCGTTTACTTACCTCGGGTTACCGCTTGGCACGACGCGTCCGTCGGTCGCTGATTCGATGCCGCTCGTCGTCTCAATGGAAAGGAGGCTCTCCACCACAATGTGTCTGCTGCCATATGGTGCCAAGCTGACTCTAGTCAATTTAGTCCTCACGTCACTGGCTGTGTATGCGATGTGCACGCTCAGGTTACCTCCAAAAATAGTGGAACACCTGGATAAGTTGAGAAGAAACTGTCTGTGGAGGAAAAAAATCTGATGATGGCATGAAAACCTATCCCTTGGCGGCGTGGGACCTTGTTTGCAGGCCGAAAGAGAAGGGGGGCTTAGGAATTTTGAACATCACAATTCAGAACCAGGGGCTGTTACTCAAACACCTTCACAAGTTTTACAACAAAGTGGATGTACCGTGGGTTGATCTGAATTGGACTTCGTACTACACTGATGAAGTACCGCATGCCGTGGGTGACTGTGGTTCGTTCTGGTGGCGAGATGTGCTTCAACTTGCTGCGATTTACAAGGGTGTTACAAGTGTTGAAGTGGGATCTGGTGGCTCTGTTCTGTTTTGGAAGGATCAGTGGCGGGATGAAATCTTTTCCGACTCTCACCCAAGGGCTTTCTCATTCTCGGCCTCGGAAGATATCTCGGTCAAAAACTTTCTCTCGGCGACCTCGATCAGAGACATTTTTGCCCTTCCTCTCTCGCTGCAAGCAAGGCAGGAGGTGAGACATCTTCAGCAGCTAACCGCTCGGGTGACCCTGGACAATGAACGATCAGATGTGTGGAAGTGTGTGTGGGGTGGCTCCTTCACATCCAGTAAATTTTACACATTCTGCTTCAGAAATGAGCAGGTGGATGAGGTGTTTTCTTGGATCTGGAAAACCAAATGCAACATGAAGTGGAAGGTGTTCGCCTGGCTCTTGATGCTGGACCGCGTAAATACTAGAAACATGCTCAAAAGAAGGCAATTTGTGCTTGCAGATGATGACTATAGTTGCATGATGTGCCCTACTCCCCCAGAGGAAACCATGGTCCATTTGTTCTATCAATGCCCCTTCGCGTCTGCTGATACGTCCCAAACGTATCTACTTTTCCAAACACTTTTGCTCTAGTTTGGACTCTAATTTGCATGATTTGAATGGAACTAACCCGGACTGACGCTGTTTTCAGCAGAATTGCCATGGTGTTGTTTTTGTGCAGAAATAAAAGTTCTCGGATGGACCTGAAAATTTACGGAGAATTATTTCAGAATATATAAAAAATACTGGCGCAAAGATCTACCAGAGGGGGGGCCACCAGGCACCACAAGCCTGGGGGGCGCGCCTACCCCCCAGGGCGTGCCTGGCAGGCTTGTGGGCCCCTGGCAGCTCCGTTTGACCTAACTCCAACGCTATAAGTACCTATTCGTGGAGAAAAAAATCAGAGAGAAAGAATCATTGCGTCTTATGATACGGAGCCGCCGCCACCTCCTGTTCTTCATCGGGAGGGCTGATCTGGAGTCCGTTCGGGGCTCCGGAGAGGGGGATTCGACGCCGTCGTCATCATCAACCATCCTCCATCACCAATTTCATGATGCTCACCGCCATGCGTGAGCAATTTCTTCGTAGCCTTGCTGTACGGTGATGGGTTGGATGAGATTTACCATGTAATCGAGTCAATTTGTTAGGGCTTTGATCCCTAGTATCCACTATGTTCTGAGATTGATGTTGCTATGACTTTTCTATGCTTAATGCTTGTCACTAGGGCCCGAGTGCCATGATTTCAGATCTAAACCCTCTATGTTTTCATGAATATATTTGAGTTCTTGATCCTATCTTGCAAGTTGTATGCACCTGTTACGTGTCATGATCCGCATACCCCAAGGTGAGAATAATTGGGATTCTTTCCGGTGATTGCCGTAGTTTGAGGAGTTCATGTATTCACTATGAGTTAATGCTTTGTTCCGGTTCTCTATTAAAAGGAGGCCTTAATATCCCTTAGTTTCCTTAAGGACCCCGCTGCCATGGGAGGGTAGGACAAAATATGTCATGCAAGTTCTTACTATAAGCACGTATGACTATATATGGAATACATGCCTACATTACATTGATGAATTAGAGCTATTGTGTATCACCCTAGGTTGTGACTATTACATGATGAATGTCATCCAGCATAATTATCCATCACCGATCCAATGCCTACGCTTTTCGCATATTGATCTTTGCTAAGTTACTTTCGTTGCTGCTGCTGTTACAATCACTACAAAACTGCTACTGTTATTGCTTTTGTTACTACTGTTACTGTTACTGTTGCTATTGAAACTATCATACTACTGTGCTACTAAATACTTTGCTGCAGATATTTAGTTCTCCGGGTGTGGTTGAATTGACAACTCAACTTCTAATACTCACAAATATTCTTTGGCTCCCCTTATGTCGAATCAATAAATCTGGGTGAAATACGACCCGCAAAAACTATTGCGATCCCCTATACTTGTGGGTTATCAAGACCTTTTTCTGGCGCCGTTGCCGGGGAGCATAACTCTATATGTTGAGTCACTTGGGATTTATATCTGTTGATCACTATGAAGAATCTGAAAGACGCTAAGACTAAGATCATCCCCTCTTTGACTAGAGGAGGTAAGGAATTGCCATGACACTCTACACTTGATTCACCTTCTGTTTTGAGTAGGCTTGTGACACCACCGCCTGCTATTCATTCTGATATGTCACAAGATATTGATGAAACTACTTCTGCTATGAATGATACTTATGATGATGCTAGTACTATGCTTGATAATACTGTGCCACTTGGTGAATTTCTTGATGAACAAATTGCTAAAGCTAAAGAGACTGAAAATGTTGAAACTCTTGAAAATTATGATTCACCTATTATGCCTAGCTCTCCTACTAGAGTTGAAATGCCTGAAACATCTGATGGTCATGTTTTTGATAGAGAGACAACTAGGGCAATTCTTGCTTGTAATGATAGAGATGAGGTTATAAAATTGCTTGCTGAGTTGAAAGAAAAATCTATGAGGGAGAGAATGAAATATGATCATAAGTTTGCTACTTCTCCCATATTTGTTACTGATAAGGATTATGAATTCTCTGTCGATCCTAAGTTAATTACTTTGGTTGAATCTGATCCTTTTCATAGTTATGAAACTGAAACTGTTGTGGCACACCTTACTAAATTGAATGATATAACCACCCTATTTGCTCATGAGGAAAAAATTTGCTATTACTATATTCTTAAGTTGTTTCCTTTCTCATTAAAGGGTGATGCTAAGAAATGGTTTAATACTCTTGCTCCTGGTTGTGTGTGTAGTCCCCAGGATATGATATATTACTTCTCTGAGAAATATTTTCCTGCTCATAAGAAACAAGCTACTTTACAGGAAATATTTAACTTTGTGCAAGTTGAAGAAGAGAATCTCCCTCAAGCTTGGGGGAGGCTTCGCCGATTACTTAATGCTTTGCCTGATCGTCCTCTTAAGAAAAATGAAATACTTGATATCTTTTATAATGGACTAACCGATGCTTCTAGGGACTACCTAGATAGTTGTGCTGGTTGTGTTTTCAGGGAACGAACTGTTGGACAGGCTGAAGTACTATTGAATAATATATTGAGAAATGTCTATGATTGGACACTTCCTGAACCACCACCTAAGCCAACTCCAAAGAAGAGAGGTATTCTATTCCTCCGTCCAGAAGATATGCAAGAAGCTAAGAAATCTATGAAGGAAAAAGGTATTAAAGCTGAAGATGTTAAGAATTTACCACCTATTGAAGAAATACATGGGCTCGACATCCCAACACAGGTAGTGGAGGTAAATTCTCTCACTAGATTTGATGAAGGTGATATTCCGTATAATAAATCTGCTAGTCAATGCCTGTATGAATTTGATAATTACATCATTAAACAGGAACA
The DNA here is from genome assembly GCA_039707655.1 of Elymus sibiricus. NCBI lineage: Eukaryota > Viridiplantae > Streptophyta > Magnoliopsida > Poales > Poaceae > Elymus > Elymus sibiricus. The sequence goes on along the minus strand of CM077666.1, from coordinate 125,113,052 downwards.
CTTTAATATGTATGTTAGCAATCAACTAAAATGGAATGCCATCATGATTGAACGCTTGAGTGATTTGATGTTTAGAACTGCTAATGATGTTAAATGTTTGAGTAAACATGCTTCTATGGTCCAGACTCAGTTAGAACAAATTGCTAAGTCACAAAATGATTTGCTTGATGAAATGAATAGTAAAAAGAATGATTATGCTGTTAGACTTGTTACTAGAGGAGGTAGCATGACTCAGGATCCTCTATATCCCGAAGGCCATCCTAAAAGAATTGAACAAGATTCTCAAAGAAACAATATTGATGCACCTAGCCCATCTAAGAAGAAAAAGAAAAAGAAAAATGATAGGACTTTGTCTTCTCCTAGTAAACCTGAGATAGAAAAACCTCCAGAGAATCATAATGATGTTTCTATTTCTGATGTTGAGACACAATCTGGTAATGAACATCCACCTAGTGATAATGATGAGAATAATGATAATGATAATGATGATGATGTTCATGTTGATGCTCAACCAGATAATGATGTAGAAATAGAACATGCTGTTGATCTTGATAACCCACATCCTAAGAATAAAATATATGATAAAAGACACTTTGTTGCTAGAAAACATGGAAAAGAAAGAGAACCATGGGTTCAAAAACCTATGCCTTTCCCTACTAAACCATCCAAAAACAAGGATGATGAAGATTTTGAGCGCTTTGTTGAAATGCTTAGACCTGTCTTTTTGCGCACTCGCTTGATTGATATGTTCAAAATGTCTCCCTATGCTAAATACATGAAAGATATTGTCACTAATAAAAGAAAGATACATGAAGCTAAAATTTCCACCATGCTTGCAAATTATTCTTTTAAGGGTGGAATACCTAAGAAATTAGGAGATCCAGGAATACCTACTATACCATGCTCCATTAAAAGAAGTTATGTCAAAACTGCTCTATGTGATTTGGGAGCCGGTGTTAGTGTTATGCCTTTCTCTTTATAAAGAAGACTTGATTTGAATAAGCTTACACCTACTGAAATATCTTTGCAAATGGCTGATAAATCAACTGCTATACCTATTAGAATTTGCGAGGATGTTCCCATTGTAGTTGCAAATGTTACTATCTTGACAGACTTTGTTATACTTGATATGCTCGAGGACGACAACATGTCGATTATCCTTGGAAGACCCTTTTTGAATACTACAGGGGCTGTTATTGATTGCAACAAAAGCAAGGTTACTTTTCATGTCAATGGTAATGAGCATACGGTTTATTTTCCGAAGAAACAAACTTCAGTGAATGGTATTAATTGTATTGGAAAGGTTTCGACAATCACTATTGAGGGATTCAAATTTCCTCTTCCTACTGTCAAAAAGAAATATGAAATTCTTATTGTTGGGAGATGCATATTCCCATTGAGGTAACTTAGTGTTATATGAAAATTCTTCGGTTTCATGCCATTTGGAAATAGTTTGTTAATAAGACTTGATCAACCTTATTAATGGATTCTTTTTGAGGGGCATGTGATCGATGAATTTAGTAAGCACAACTTTCTGTACCCACCTTTTACTCTCTGTTATTTGTAGTTTAATTAAATGAAAAGCCATGACTACCCTGTTTTCTGAATTTTCCGTGCAATAAAAAAATGGCCCAAAAATAGAAGTTCTCAGAATGCCTTGAAAATTTAGTATGATTTTTTCCAGAATATTTAAGAATTTTTGGCACTGAACACACCCCAGGGGGTGCACCTATGAGCCACAAGCCCACAGGGCGCGCCCACGACCCCAAGGCGCCCAGCAGGCTTGTGGGTCCCATAGGGACCCACTCACTTATGCCAGTCACCCATCTCCTTCTTCTTCCTCCAGAAAAAATCAAACTTGCTCCCAAGCCCGTGTTCTTGCTCATTTTGCTGTGATTTTCGATCTCCTTGCTCGGAACTCCGTTTCCAAAACTGTTTTGAGGAATTACTCCTTGGTATGTGACTCCTCCAATGCTCCAATTAGTTTTTATTCTAGTGCTTTATACTTTGCAAATTTTTGCTGCTGTGGTGACCATGTTTATGAGCTTGCATGTTGAATTTGTATGGTCCAAAGTAGTTTTGATGCATGGTATAGCTTCTAGATACTTGTAGAAGTAGTTGCCATCAATTTTGTTGAGTTCCGTTCACTTTTATTTTGAGTCACTAAAAATTTCAGAAAAAGAAAATGCTCAAGTGGAGGTTGAGAGGTTCTTCGAGCCGGAACCCCAAGGAGGCTCCTAAGCCCAAGTATCATCTTCCTCGTGCGGCCGAGGTGCAGCCGTGCGAATGGCCATGCAACACGCTCTTGAGGGATGCGGGGATTTTCGACGATTTCTATCATTTGGCGAACAACGCCGGCATTATCCCGTTCCTCGAAGATAAGTGTGACCAGTATCTTGTCCTCACTAATACTTTCATGCAAAGTTTTCATTTTCATGCTAGGAGAGATACACCCACAGTGTCATTTAATTTATATGATGTTCCCCAAGAGATGACACTTGAGGATTTTTGCGAGGTATGCAAACTTCCCAACGAGGGCAGCCCATTAGAGCCACATCCCAGGGATGTCTCGGAGTTCATCTTTGAGGTTACCGTGGGGGAGTCAAGGGGAGTTTCTGAGGCTAGGGTTGCTAGTTTACATTTCCCTGTTTTGCGCTACTATTCATTATTTGCTAGGAGGTGTCTGACTGGTCGTTAGGAGAGTGGCACACTCAGTTCGCCCGACCTTGCTATTTTGCGCCACGCTCTTTATGCTGATAGGACCTTCAGTCTGGGTGCCATGGTTGCCCGGCGGTTGCACACCAACCGTTCGAGGGGCGCTATTTATGGTGGTATTTATGCTTCCCGTCTCGCGCAACACTTTGAGATTCCTATTAGGCACGACGAGAGGGAAGAGAGGCTTTTACCCGTTATGCATCTTGATACGAGAGTATGGTTGGGCATGCCTTTATTAACAGGGGCCGTAAACGATTTCAGTATAACTTGGTATTCAGTCAGGGTACATGTGAGATTATTACTTTGCCTGCGCCTACTTTATTTGATATTCACAAGGGCAGATACATCATCATGCCTGAGGACATTTATGCTTATTGGGGCTTGGATCAGCCCCAAGCACTCGAGCCAGCACCTGAGCCAGAGCCGTACCAGGAGCCCATCTATCAGTGGGAGCCTAGGAGGCCATTTACCAGTGGGATCCTCAGCAGCCTCAGTACTATCCAGGAAGTGCTGACTTTTACCCATGGCCGTAGACCAACTTAGGCCAAAAGCCTAATCTTGGGGGAGTACGTATTTCTCACCGACATTACATTCATGTTCACACACTCATTTCAGTTGTCGGTGTTCATCCTTTTTCATTGTATATCCATGTTAGTTTTATTTTCGCTTTCTTCCTGTGTGTTTGAAAAACTTTTGAAAATCCAAAAAAATTAGTTGTAGTTTCTCTCCTGTTTAGTTAATTTGTAGTATTAAAAGAAAAGCCAAAAATATTTCTCGTTTCTTCTTTTACTTGTTGGGAGCTTTCCCCGTGTATATAGTTTTTCTCGTTTTGCGTTTTTCCCTTGTTAATTTGCTTTCTTCAGAAAAACTAAAAACTCCAAAAATATTTCAGTGCGTTTCTCTGAATTTCTTTTCTTTTTGTTGAGTCGTCGTAAGGAGAAAGACCACGATGAAAATGTTGAGTGGCTTCCATATGCTTTATTGTTGAACTAACAAAAGAACCACTATTACTTTGTCTTCTCCTTTGAATAAATGTTTGCAGATTCCAGCTTAGTCCACGACACACTTGCACCATTCTTATTATTATCATCACATCATTCAGTCATCCAAGTGAAAGGCAATAATGACGACATTTGATGAAGTGATTGCGGTGAAGAAAAGCTGGTATGAACTCTTCTTGTTTTTGTCTTTGTAAATATGTTTAGCTCAGTATTCATGATTCAGCATTATTATGAGTAAACATATTTGTGATGACAATTAGAGATTATAGTTGTTCATGCCATGCTTAAATAGCTAGGAGTGGATAATGATTTATCTTGAGTGTCAACATGCATTAAAATGGTTATGATGTAGTATGTTAGCATGGAATCCTCCTCTGAGTAATTCAAGTGGCTTGACTTGGCACATGTTCATACATGTAGTTGAATCAAAACCAACATAGCCTCCATGATATTTATGTTCAGGGTGTTGATATCCTACTCATGCTCGTGTTGAATGTTAATTATTTGCAATGCATGTTTATGACCGTTTTCGCTCTCTAGCTGGTTGCTTCTCAATCTATTTGCTAGCCTTTGCCTGTACTAAGCGGGAATACTGCTTGTGCATCCAAAATCCTTAAACCAAAGTTGTTCCAGATGAGTACACTATACCTACCTATATGCGGTATTACTCTACCGTTCCAAGTAAATTTGCATGTGCCACCTCTAAAACATTCAAACGAACATCCATTTTGTGTGCCCGTACCGCTCATGGAGCGACAGGGGGCGGTCAGTATCTTCCATGCTAAGTGGGTTATTCTTGAGATGAGTGTTTATTCACTTGTCATTGCACGAGAGAGGCTGGTATTTGGGATGCCCAGTCCTATGCTCAAAATCGTTATATAATGCAAACAAACTCCCCCGAAAAGTTGTTCGTATGGAGGGCACCCGAGGATTCGGCTAGCCATGTCTTGTGTTGGTATGGTGGAGGGGGAGTAAACTTTACCTTTCCACTTGGGAACCGCCTATAATGTGTTTAGCATGGAAGATATTGAAAACTCTCGGTCGTGACATTGACAGGAAAAGCATACCTCCCAAAATTATTTTCATCTCTAATTTAAGCTTCGAGCTCTGGCACCGCTGCAAATCCATGCTTCCCTCTGCGAAGGGCCTATCCATTTACTTTCATGTTATTTTACTTTTATTGTTGAGTCACCACCCTCTCATTTAAGCACCAGTTGGAGAGCACTATTGTCATTTTTATGCATTGAGTATAGTTAATGTTGGGTGTGACCATGACTCGATATCCTCTACCCTGAATTACAATGTTTCGTCATTGTTTGAATCTCAGAGGTGCTCTGGATTTATGTTTTGCGGTCTCAGAAAGGGCTAGTGAGATACCATGTTATCATATTATATCATGATTGTTTTGACAAAATGTTGGCATCCAAGATATCTTATTATTGCTCGCTAGTTGGTTATGTTATTGCCATGAGTAAATGTGAGACCTAAGTGCTATCATCAATATGGTTAGTTCATAATCTTTGCTGAAAACTTGGATACTAGTTAAGTATATATGCAGACAACAAGAACAAAAGAGTTTGTAAAAGTTTTTCTTTATCACTTTCAGTTTGTCAACTGAATTGCTTGAGGACAAGCAATGAGTTAAGCTTGGGGGAGTTGATACGTCCCAAAAGTATATACTTTTCCAAACACTTTTGCTCTAGTTTGGACTCTAATTTGCATGATTTGAATGGAACTAACCCGGACTGGCGCTGTTTTCAGCAGAATTGCCATGGTGTTGTTTTTGTGCAGAAATAAAAGTTCTCGGATGGACCTGAAAATTTACGGAGAATTATTTCAGAATATCATCGCGTTTTATGATACGGAGCCGCCGCCACCTCCTGTTCTTCATCGGGAGGGCTGATCTGGAGTCCGCTCGAGGCTCCGGAGAGGGGGATTCGACGCCGTCGTCATCATCAACCATCCTCCATCACCAATTTCATGATGCTCACTGCCGTGCGTGAGTAATTTCTTCATAGGCTTGCTGGACGGTGATGGGTTGGATGAGATTTACCATGTAATCGAGTCAATTTGTTAGGGCTTTGATCCGTAGTACCCACTATGTTCTGAGATTGATGTTGCTATGACTTTGCTATGCTTAATGCTTGTCACTAGGGCCCGAGTGCCATGATTTCAGATCTGAACCCTCTATGTTTTCATGAATATATTTGAGTTCTTGATCATATCTTGCAAGTTGTATGCACCTGTTACGTGTCATGATCCGCATACCCCAAGGTGAGAATAATTGGGATTCTTTTCGGTGATTGCCGTAGTTTGAGGAGTTCATGTATTCACTAAATGTTAATGCTTTGTTCCGGTTCTCTATTAAAAGGAGGCCTTAATATCCCTTAGTTTCCTGAAGGACCCCGCTGCCACAGGAGGGTAGGACAAAAGATGTCATGCAAGTTCTTACTATAAGCACGCATGACTATCTACGGAATACATGCCTACATTACATGAATTGGAGCTATTGTGTATCGCCTTAGGTTGTGACTGTTACATGATGAATGTCATCCAGCATAATTATCCATCACCGATCCAATGCCTACGCTTTTCGCATATTGATCTTTGCTAAGTTACTTTCGTTGCTGCTGCTATTACAATCACTACAAAACTGCTACTGTTACTGCTTTTGTTACTACTGTTACTGTTACTATTGCTATTGAAACTATCATACTACTGTGCTACTAAACACTTTGCAGCAGATATTTAGTTCTCCAGGTGTGGTTGAATTGACAACTCAACTGCTAATACTCACAAATATTCTTTGGCTCCCCTTGTGTCGAATCAATAAATCTGGGTGAAATACTACCCGCAAAAACTGTTGCGATCCCCTATACTTGTGGGTTATCATCTGCCTGCTGGAGCGCTCTGGGAATATCATGGCCGGCCCATGGGGACCGTTTTGAGATCATGCACGCTGGAAGGCGTTCTTGGCGACGTCCTATGTTTATGGAAGTGTATGTAGTGGCAGCCTGGGGGATATGGAAGGAGAGAAACGACAAGTTGTTCAGAGGGATTCCCCCATCTCTCCACTCGTGGAAGGCTCGATTCAAGGAGGACTGTCGTGGTATTTTCACGGCAGATGCCATAAGATGGCTAAAGAGGTGGGGCTATGAGAGGACGCCGGTGGGTTCCGGAGGCGAGGTTGGCGCGAGCAAGTGCGTGACACAAGACGTACCCAGGTTCGGGGCCCTCTGGAGAGGTAACACCCCTAATCCTGCCGAGTGTAGTATGGGAAGCACAAGGGCTACAAGGTCGCTCCTGGAGCGATTCGGACGGAGGAGGGAGAGGAGGCTAGGCCACCGTTCTGCCTCTCCGGCGAGAGTGTGTGCATGCTCTGTGGAGCGAGGAGGAATCACTAAAGGGAAGCAAAGAGCAACCATGCAACGGGAGAGACTGAACCGAAGGGAGCCAACCCCTCTGCATGGAGGCCTCCCTGGGGGTCTTATAGGCCGACCCCCAGGGTTACAATGGTAATGTTACAAAGGCAAGGGCCCCTGGTGTCATTGACCGGGAGCCGGTGGTGGGGGCCGCCGGGTCGCTGGGTCGCCGGGTTGCCGGGTCGCCAGGTGCACCGCACCTGCCTGGCGCGGGGCACTGTGGCGGGTCTTGTCTCTCATCAGTCTGGGTACGGGGCACTGTGGCGCGTCTTGTCCGTCGTCAGAAGGAGGTCGGCGCCGTTGTTTCTACAGGACCGCGCCTCCCTAACACCGCCCGCCTCGGGCCGGGGCGCAAGGAAAGCTGCAGCCTCGCCTGCTCTGTCAGCGTAAAGGAAGGAGCGCTGTAGCCACACTTGCTTCGTCGCGAAGGCTCCGTCCCCTCGTGGCCAGCCGGCATGGGCCAGCCGGCCAGGCCGGGTCGCGGTGCCGAGCCGGCTCGCGCTGGGGAGCCGGCGTACTGGCAAGCCGGCTTGAGTGCTTGACCTGCTCCGATGATTTTTTAAGAAGGGGTTCGAGCTCCGTTGCCTACCCGGGGTTCATCCCCCCGACAGTAGTCCCCGAAGCTGTGAAGGCTCTTCGGCTCCAAGCAGGAGGGCCTTTGCAGCTTACCCCCTGAGGAGTCAGTTTTGTTGGTGAAGTGCGGGAGCCCGGCCGGGCGGCTCTGCTCGTCTGCATGCCGGCACGGCGGACACGGACGCCGTCTTCCGGTTGCCGGGTCACGGCACCCCGGCCTGGGCGGGAAACGGAAATGCCCGTTGGTCGAGTCTTGCTTCATACGGCGATTCGCGCCTACCGCGGCCCGACGGAACGCCACTTGGTGCTCCACAGCGGGCGAGGCCTGCCAGCCCACGCGCATGACGGGACGCGACTACGGACCGGGCCCGCCACAACGCGCCCTCGGCCCGCGCGCGAGGGATTTACTACGGCGGTGCTTGACGGTTGCTCTTCCCCGCGCAGTAAATGTGCGCGTAAAATGCACGCGCACGGTGCGGAGGAGTGGGGATCATGGGCACAAACGACCCCACTCCCCCACGCTCTCTTCGCGGTTATAAATGAGAAGGGGAGAAGTGCGACGGAAACGTTCCCGCACACACTCCCGCCCCTTGCTCCTCCTCTGCTTCTCCTCCACCACGCCCGAGCGAAGCACTGCCGCCGCGTGCTCTCGCGCCAGCCGCCGCACGCCGTGACCCGAGGCCCGCAGCTCGCAGCCGTCTCCCCCTCCTCCTTTCCTTCACCGCGTCTCCACGCCAGCGGAGCCCTCCAATGGTGCTGCCGAAAGGTTCTTGGGAGGGCTCGATCATGACCGAGGAGAACATCCGGTACCTTCGCCGCACGAAGCGGCTGCCGCCGGCGGAGGCACTGGTCGCACGTGCGCCCGGCCCGGAGAGGGTGCCGCAGCCGCAGGAGGGCGAGCACGTTGTCTTCTTCTCTCACTTCGAGCACGGACTCGGCCTTCCCGCAAGTCTTTTCTTCCGGAGCTTCCTCGACTTCTTCGGGTTGCACCCGCACCACCTCTGCGCCAACGCCGTGTTGCAGGTCGCCGGGTTCGCCACGCTCTGCGAAGGCTACCTTGGCATGCTCCCAACTGTTGACCTGTGGGCGAAGCTTTTCTTCCTCAAGCAGCAGGGGGCGTCGACTGGCGCGATGACAGATTGCGGGGCTGCCGTGGTCACCGGCCGGGTGAACGGGCCGTTTCCCAAGCTGCCACTTGAGGACTCGGCCAAGAAGTGGCAGACGACGTTTTTCTACGTCCTGAATGCCGACCCGGTGGTGGACGTCATCAACCTGCCGCCTTTCGTCAACGCGGCGCCGCTCGCCAAGTCGAATTGGGGCTACTGCCCCAAGAAGCCACCACAGGAGCTCCTGAACATCTGCCGCCGGATCGGGGAGATGACAGATCGCGAGGGGCTGAAGCCGGCTGACCTCATCATGGCCTTCATCTCATGCCGGGTGCTGCCGCTGCAGCGCCGGGCACACCGGATCTGCGACATGAGCGGCCGGCGTGACCCGACCCGGACGTCGACCAAGGCGCTGACGGCGGCCGGGACCGTCCAGCGGGTCAACTATATCTCCAAGGCCGGGTTGAAGGAGGAGGGGTGGAGCTTCGGGAAGGAGCCCTATCACCGGGAAAACCCGGCACCGGCGGTGAGTCCCTGGTCTCTATTTTTTGCCGCCTCAACGTTATTCCTGTGCCCTGACGCCGCGGGAGGACCGCAGCTGTTCGCCTGCCAGAAGAATCACGACGGGCCGAGTCTCCAGATCCTGCTGGCCGACTTGCCCGAGTCGGATGCGGAGGAAGCCGGCGCCGAGGCGGAGGAGGGAGGAGTCGAAGCGCGCCTGGCCGACGCCGCAGCCGGCGGGTCACGGAACGCGGGTAAGTCTCCGTCCTCAGAACTTCTGTGCGACTGGCCGGACGCCGACGAAGAGGACCTGACCGGAGCCCACGGTGCAGCGCCCTCGGCCGGGGAGGATGCTAGCGTCGATCCTCCAAGGCGGCTGCGGAAGACGGCTGGCACCAGGCCGGCTCGCGTGGCGGAATCCGGCAGCCGGCCGCATGGGAAGGAGCCGGTTGAGTCGAGGCCGGCCGCGAAGCGCCCGGCGGCGGCGCCGACGCGGGAGAGGGCCGTCGTCAAGAAGAAGCGCCGGCTCGCCCCATCCATGGGCCAGAGGCGGGAGGTTCCAAAGGTCATCGGGTGAGTGATTCTTGTCTGTTTCTGATCACTTGCTTGTTTTCTTGCTTGAGCCCTTGTGGTGATGAACTTGCTGTGCACAGGTCCGCCGTTGACCTGGCGTTGGAGGCCGCGGCTGGCGAGGCCGTCTGGCGGAAGACCCGGAGCAGCGCCATCGACCCCGACCCGGCCAGGACCGCAGAGGAGGACATCGAAGCCCGCCAATCCGGCCAAGACCTCGACGCGGCGAGACGCGACGCCTGGCGGGATCGCGCGGAGGCTGCGAAAGAGATGGAGGAGGCCTCGGCCCGGGCGTGGGAGAGGGCCTCCGCAAAGCAGGCCAGGATCACCGCAGGCCCTGCCTGGTCGGAGATGGAGCGGGGGACGGAGCCGGCGGTGACAATCGTCGAGCCGCAGCCGGAGGGGGCGACGGAGCCGGCCGACGGCGAGTCGGACGTCGATGAGGACATCGTCGTGGACACGCCGCCCCGGGCCGACTCGGCAGGAGGAGGCGAGGGCGGCGAACAGAGGCGCGGGGCGGACCCCGTGCCATCCGGCCAAGCGCAGCCGACGCCAGCACCGGAGGCCGCGGCTGGAGACGCCGGTGCCATAGTGGTCGTTTGGCCCCGAGCCGCTGCATCCTCCGAGCGGCCGGGTGGAAGCGGATCCGGCTCCGGGACCACGATGCAGCATCCGTGGGCGAGCACCGGCGCCGTTGTGATCGGGCCGCTCACTCGGGAGGACGACGCGGCGGATGCCTTGCGCTCGCAACTTCGCGGGCGGAGCGAACGCCTGCAGGCCTTTGTCCGTGATGAGCAGGAGGCGGCGCGGAAGCTGGAGCAGGCGTTTGCGGTGAGTCTCTCCTTCTTTTCTTGTCTTGATCGTCGAATCAGTGGGGGCGCCGGCTCGAATCTTATAGCCCGTCTTTTGCGTTCTTCTTACTTAACTTTTGCGCAGCACCTATACGCCCTGCGGGCCGCCGCGTATAATCGGCTTCGGGAGCGGTTCCGCAGGGTCAAAGCCCAGCTAGCCGGCAAGGAGGAGGAGTTGCGCCGGGTCCAAGGTACGTCTTGCACGTCTTCAGTGGGGGCGCGCCAGCGCACCCACTGGGGGTAGCCCCCGAGATTCGAGCCGGACTGCGGAGCAGCCGGGTCGAATCTTATGGCTTTGCCCTTCTTTCTTTTTGTCCTTGCTTCCGGCGTCTGACCGGGAACCTTGTCGCGCAGCTGATGCGGCCGAGGTGCCGTGTCTCTAAGGCCGGCTTGCCGAAGCCGGCGAGCAGCGCGATCTTGCCATCGCCGACCGCGACCGGCTCCAGGCCGAGGTGGACCGGCTGGTGGCCGAGAAGACCAAGGCGGAGGAGGCCCACCAAACGGAGCTGGGCCGGCTGGCGGAAGAGCGCGGCAAGGCGACCGAGGAGCTGGCGGACGCCGGCAGGAGGGTCGCCCAGCTCGAGAAGGATCTCGAGGCTCAGGCCCGCGCATCGGCCGTGCGGGAGCACGGGATGCTGAGCGAGGCGCAGCACCTCGATGAGGCCTTCGCCCGTGAGTACCATTTTTTCTTCAATCCGGCTGGCCGAGCCGGCAAGTTGTTTTCTTCTGGCTAACTCGTTTCCTTCTTTGACAGGAGTCTTCCCCGAAACGTAGGGGGCGGCCGATGCGGCCGTGTGCGCCCACCGGGCGGACCAGCGCGCGCTAGGGGCGGACATCGACGTTTACACCGCCTGGACCTTGTCGGAGATCGTCCTGGCCAGCGAGGCCCGTCTTGGCGCCGTCGAGGGCCACATGCGTCGGCTGTTCGATGCCGGCCTGGCCATGGCGCGGAGCCTTTGGCCGAGCGCGGTGGCGCCGAACAGCGTCACCCGGCTAGCGCGGTGGCTGGAGGCCGGCATGGACCGGCTCGGCGCGTGGAGGGCATCTGCGGCTCGCGCCGGCGCGGAGACGGCGCTGCAATTTGTGGCGTCGTGGCATCCCGGCGTGGATCTTGACCGACTGGCGGCGCAGCGGGCCGGCGCGGAGGAGCAGTTGGCGGCGCAGGCATGGCGGATCGCCGGGCGGGCCAACTACTTGGCCTCGTTCGCTCCGTACGACGAATTCGTCTTGGAGCGGACGGAAGACGGCGAGGAGCTCCCTGCCGATGAGTTTGGCCTGTAGCTCAATGATCCGGACGGCAGGTCGGCCGAGACGGGGGCCTACGCCGATGACGAAGCCGAGCCGGACGACACCGCGACGACCGAGAGGCCGGAGAACTCCAGGTCCGACCCGGCGGCTGCATCCACCTCCACCGAGTCAGCCCCGACCGGAGCCGCCTCCACCTCCGCCGAGCCGACGCCGACCGGAGCCGACGCAGGCGCCGCCTAGGGCTTATCTTTAACTTTCCTATACTCGGTCACTTGAATTTGGTTAGGTATCTGGTCCACCCACTGGGGGTGTAGTTTATGTAATGAACTTGAGGCCGCGGGCCCGTGTTGTTTATAAATTTTGTGGCGCCAACTGTCGTGTTTTCGCTCTTTGCTGTTCAGCTTTGGGCCTTTTTCCTGTTTGTCTTTTCTTCGGGCTTCCTTCCCGCTAGCAGGACAGCCAGGTTGCGGACTGTGGCTAGGACGGGGATTCGGCCTTGAGAGGGGACGCACAATACTTAGGCTTTTTCGGACGTTTGAGCGCGAGTGAAAACACCCACTGGGCCGGCTGGCGGCAGGCGGCGAAGCCGGCTGGCGTGCAGCCGGTCGTGCGGTGGATAAGTGAGGGCGGGTAGGGCCGGGTTGGCCGAGCCGGGCCCTCCTCCTTAGCCGTCCTCGCGTGACGATGCTTCCGGCCTTTAGCTCTTGCTGACCAGGCAACCGGGAGCCGGCTGCGGCAGACGAAGAGAGGGCTTTGGCGGTTCGTACGCTTCGGAAAGGACTTAAGGAAAAATGGCGAGGCGCGGTCTAGCCGGCTAGCCACCGAGCCCCCGAGCCGGCTGCGCCTACTCGGCGGAAGAATCGAAAGCGGGGGAGTGCATAAACGCAGAGCTTAGTAAAAACGGAAAAGGAAGCCCCCGAGCCCTCGAGCCGGCTGCGCCGACTCGGCGGGAGAAACGAAAACGGGGGGCTTGCTGTTTTCATTAAGTCCAAAAGGTGGTGATACATACATGCATAGTTTAGCTGTAAAACGGATGGAGGAGCTCCGCGTTCCAGGGCCGGCTGGACTCCTCGCCGGCTGCATCTCGCTTGCGCTTGTTCGGCTTCTGGGTGTCGATGAGGTAGTAGGCGTTCCGGTCGCAGAGAGCCTTGCTGACGATGAAGGGGCCCTCCCAGGGGGAGGCTAGCTTGTGCTGGCCGGCTGTCCGCTAGACGAGCCGGAGCACGAGGTCGCCCTCGCGGAATGCGAGGGGTTTGATCTTCTTGCTGTGGTAGTGGCACAGGTCTTGTTGGTAAATCGCTGACCGGCTGAGGGCCAGAAGGCGCGCCTCCTCAAGCAGGTCGACGCCGTCTTCGCGTGCCTCCTTTGCCTCGGCTTCTGTGTACATGGTTACCCGGGGCGAGTCAAACTCGACGTCGGTTGGGATGATTGCTTCAGCTCCATAGAGGAGGAAGAACGGGGTGAACCCGGTTGAGCGGTTGGGTGTCGTCCGGAGACTCCAGAGGACGGCCGACAGCTCATCGAGCCAGCTGCCGGGTGAGCGCACGAGCGGCTTGACGAGTCGCGGCTTGATGCCGGCTAGGATGAGGCCGTTTGCCCGCTCGACCTGGCCGTTCGACTGGGGATGTGCGACGGAGGCCAAGTCGAGCCAGATGCTGGATGCATAGCAGTAGTGGGCGAGGGCGCCCTTGGCGAAGTAGGTGCCGTTGTCCGTGATGATGCTGTGGGGAACGCCGTAGCGAACCGCGATATCTTTGATGAACCGGACGGCCGTGGGCCCGTCGAGCTTCTTGATCGGCCTAGCCTCGATCCATTTGGTGAACTTGTCGACGGCGACCAGCAGGTGCGTCATGCCGCCTCGGGCAGTCTTGAAGGGCCCCACCATGTCGAGCCCCCAGACGGCAAAGGGCCATGTGATCGGGATGGTTCGGAGTGCTAAAGCTGGCTGGTGGCTGCGCTTGCTGAAGTGTTGGCAGCCCTCGCACTTGAGGACCAGCCCTTCGGCGTCTTCCAGGGCCGTGGGCCAGTAGAACCCGTGGCGGAAAGCTTTGGCCACCAGGGATCTCGAGGCGGCGTGGTGCCCGCACTCGCCCTGGTGGATGTCGAGGAGGATCTCGATCCCTTTGTTTTGCTCGACGCAGCGCTGGAACACGCCAGTTGTGCTGCATTTGACAAGCTCGTGGTTGATGATGCTGTAGGCGGACGCTCGCCGCTGCACTTGCCGGGCTTCGGTCTCATCGCTGGGGAGGTCGCCGTCTTGCAAGAAGGCGAGGATCGGCTGAGCCCAGGACGGCGTCGTCACGACGGTGAGGACGACCACCGGGATGGGATCCGGGATGGCAGTCCCCGAGCCGGAGCCGGCAGTCCCCGAGCTGGAGGCGGCAGTCCCCGAGCCGGATACGGCAGTCCCCGAGCTGGAGCCGGCAGCCCCCGAGCCGGAGCCAGCAGCCCCCGAACCGGACACGGCAGCCTCCGAGCTTGGGCCGGGAACTCCAGGGTCGGGCGGGGGCGTGTCGGGGGCGTCCGGGACGAAGATGGATATCGACTCGGGAGACGGCTTGATGGACGGGTTCCGCAGGTGCTCGAGGGAGACGCCGGATGGGATGGCTTGCCGGGTGGAACCCACTTTGGCCAGGGCGTCAGCTGCTTCGTTGTCCGCGCGGGGGATGTGGAGGAACTCGTAACCGTCGAACCCGCCGGAGAGTTGCTGGACCAGGAAGCGGTAGCTGGCCATGTTGGCGTCTTTGGCGTCCCAGTCGCCGGAAACTTGCTGCACCACTAGGTCCGAGTCGCCGTAGCAGAGGATGCGCCGGATGCCGATCTCCCTGGCCAGCTGGAGGCCGTGCACGAGAGCTTCGTACTCGGCAACGTTGTTGGAGGCGGCGAAGTGGATCTGCAGCACGTACCACAGCCGGTTGTTCTTGGGAGAGGACAGCACGATGTCGGCTCCCAAACCGTTGCGCATCTTGGAGCCGTCGAAGTGCATGCGCCAGTGAGTCGACTCGGGCGCCGGCGGCAGGTACTTGGTCTCGGTCCAATCGACGAGGAAGTCGGCCAGTGCTTGGGACTTGATGGTGGTGCGGGGCTCGTAGAGGATCGTGTGGCCGGCTAGCTCGATGGCCCACTTGGCGACCCGGCCAGAGGCATCCCGGCAGCCCATGATCTCGCCGATGGGGGCCGTGCTCACCACGGTAATGGTATGCTCCTGGAAGTATTACCTCAGCTTCTTGGCGGCGAAGTACACGCCGTAGCACATCTTCTGGTAGTGGGGGTAGTTCTGCTTGGAGGCGGAGAGCACCTCGCTCAGGAAGTATACTGGTCGCTGGACCGGCTGCACCTTGCCCTCCTCAGGGCGCTCGACGACCAGCACCGTGCTGACCACGCGGGAGGTAGCGGCGACGTACAGCAGGAGGGGCTCTTTCTCCGCCGGCGCGGCCAGGACGGGTGCGGTGGACAACATGCGCTTGAGGTCGCGGAAAGCCTCGTCCGCTTGGTCGCTCCACTCGAACGCCGTCGTCTTCTTCATCAGCTGATACAGGGGCAGGGCCCTCTCCCCCAGCCGGCTGACGAACCGGCTGAGGGAGGCCAAGCATCCGGTGAACTTCTGGACGTCGCGCAGCCGGGTCGGCTTGCTCATGCGCTCAATTGCCTTGATCTTCTCCGGGTTGGCCTCAGTGCCGCGCGCCGAGACAAGGAAGCCGAGGAGTTGGCCAGCCGGCACGCCGAAGACGCATTTCTCCGGGTTGAGCTTGATCTGGAACCGGCGCAGGTAGGCAAAGGTCTCTTTGAGGTCGGCCAGGAGCGTGAGGTGCTGCTTGGTCTTCACCACGATGTCGTCGATGTAGACGTGCACATTTCTGCCGAGTTGGGGCAGCAGGCATTTCTGCATGCAGCGCTGGAAGGTGGCGCCAGCATTCTTCAAGCCGAACGACATGGTGGTGTAGCAATACGCCCCGAAGGGAGTGATGAAGGATGTCTTGAGGGCGTCGGCCGGGTCCAACTTGATCTGGTGGTAGCCGGAGTAGGCGTCCAGAAAGGACAGGAGCTCGCAGCCGGCTGTGGAGTCGATGACCTGGTCGATCCGGGGCAGAGCGAACGGGTTTTTGGGGTAGGCCTTGTTCAGGCTGGTGTAGTCGATGCACATGCGCCAGGTGCCATTTTTCTTCAGGACTTGGACCGGGTTGGCCAGCCATTCCGGGTGGAAAACTTCCATGATGAAGCCGGCTGCGAGAAGCCGGGCTATTTCCTCACCGATGGTTCTTCGCTTCTCCTTGGAGAAGCGGCATAGCGGCTGTCGGACAGGCTTGGCGTCCTTGCGTACGTGAAGTTTGTGCTCGGCGAATTCCCTCGGGACACCCGGCATGTCTTTGGGGGACCATGCAAAGATGTCCTGATTCTCACGGAGGAAATCGACGAGCTCGCCTTCCTATTTGCTGCCGAGGCCGGTGCCTATGACGACGTACTTGCTGGAGCTGGGGTTGGCCGGGATGAGCGGGACCCTCTTCGTGTCTTTGGCTGGCTTGAAGGAGGCCTCGTCGGTGGCCGGCTTGGGTGGAGCCGGCATGGCCGACAGCGCGCTAGCCAGCGCCATGATCCGGTCGAGCTGGCGCCTCTCCTCGGCGATGACCAGCGACTCGGCCAGCTGGGAGCCGGCTTTGGCGCACTCGAGGGACTTCTTGTAGTCGCCGACGATGGTGATGAGGCCCTTGGGACCCGGCAGCTTTAACTTCAGGTAGGCGTAGTGGGCGACCGCCATGAACTTGGCCATCGCGGGCCGGCCCAGCAGCGCATGGTAGGGGCTGGCCAGATCGACCACCTCGAACCAGATCGGCTCGCGGCGGAAGTGGCTGCTGGAGCCGAACAGGACGTCAAGCCGGACTCGGCCGATCGGAGAGCAGGAGAGACCCGGCACAATGTCGTGGAACACCGTCCGGGTCGGCTCCAGCTGTCGCGCCTCGATGCCGAGCTTGGTCGTGGTGTCGCGGTACAGGATGTTGATGCCGCTGCCGCCGTCGATCAGCACCCGCGAAAAGCGGCAGGTGCGCTTCTCGGAGACGATGGTGGGGTCGAGCACGAGGGCGTAGCCACCCGGTGTGGGCATGATGGCCGGGTGGTCCTCCCGGGTCCAGCTCACCGGCCGGTCAAACCAGTGCATGTACTGGGGAACCGGAGGGACGACGGCGTTCACCTCGGCCGCGTGCTTGCGCTTGGCGTGCTTGTCATCCCCCTCGCTGGTGAAGACGACGTAGGACGCGTCTGGGCATGGGAAAGGGTTGTCGGCGAGGGCGCCGGGTGGCGGCGGAGGTGGGAGAAGCGGCGGCTGCTGCGAGCCGGCTCCGGGTGGCGGGGGCGGAAGGTTGCCCTTCAGCAGGCGCTGGGTGAAACTACACTGCCAGAGCGTGTGCGTCGACGGCTTCGCGCCGCTGTGGTTTTTGCAAGGGGCGTC
Organism: Elymus sibiricus; assembly: GCA_039707655.1. Taxonomy (NCBI): domain Eukaryota; kingdom Viridiplantae; phylum Streptophyta; class Magnoliopsida; order Poales; family Poaceae; genus Elymus; species Elymus sibiricus. Next base: position 125,095,619 of record CM077666.1, on the reverse strand, counting down.
GAGCATCTGCTCGAAGGTTAGCTTGGGCTGCCAGGCGGCCTTGCCGGTGCGCGGGCGCTGGCTGGAGCCTTGTTCAGCCGGCTGCTCCCCTTCCACCGCGGCGACCTGCCGGTTGTCGTAGCGGGGTGCTTGCTGGCCGTTCCTACGCTTGCTGTTGTTGTTGCTGTTGTTGTTGTCCTGTCGGCGCTGATTGTTGTCGCCAGCCGAGTTGGGGGGAGCCGGCTGGGCCGGGAGGAGCTTGCCGTCTGCGTCAATCGTGACCTTCGCATTCATCGCGGAGTCGGCCGAAGCGTACTTGTCCGCCATGGCCATGAGCTCCGCCAGGGTCTCCGGCTCATCGCACACCAGCCGGTGCTTGACCAGAGTGCCGTCTAGGCATCCGTCGACGAAGTACTGGATGGCCTGGACCTCGTGGACGCCCTCGCAGGAGTTGCGAAGCTCCGTCCACCGCGTGAGGAAATCGCGAAGGGGCTCGCCCGGCTTCTGGACGCACATGGAGAGCTGGCGAGGCTTACCGGGGCGCTTGTTGGTGCTGGTGAAGTTGCGAATGAACGCATCTTCGAAATCCAGCCAGGAGTTCACGCTGCCGGCTCGGTGGCTGTTAAGCCACGTCCGGGCCGAGCCGAGCAGCATGAGAGGAACGTATCGCACGGCCACGCGTCGGTTGCCGCCGGCTATGCCGACAGCCGTGGTGTAGTCCGTCAGCCAGTCTTCTGGCTTGGTGGCGCCGGTGTACTTGGGGGAGTCGCGAGGCAGCGAGAAACCTTTAGGGAAGGGCTCTCCGCGAATGCGAGGGCCAAAGCATGCCGGGCCGACAAAGCTCTCCTCCTCCAGGGCTGTGGAGCGCGCCAGCCGGTCGATGCGGTGACGGGCGTCGCTTTCGTCGTAGGGCTCGCGGGGGCCGAGCTGGTCGGCCACGGGACCGCGGGGGCCGATCCGGTCCGCAACGGGACCGCGGGGTGCAGGGGTTTCCGGGGCCGGCTCGGGCCGCCGAGTCGGCTGCACGGGGGGTTCCGGTGGCTGAACCCGGCCGTCTCCGGCCGTCTCGCCAACGTTGCCGTCTCCAGCGGTTGTGGCACGATTGTGCCGGCTCCGACCGGATCGGTGCCGGCCGGAACGGCTCGCGCTAGTGGCGTGGGAGGACGTCCGTTGCGCGTCCCGGAGGGCCCTCTCCGGGTTCCCGGTTTTTCCTGAGGCGGAGGCGGATGGCTGGGCCGGGTCGAATCGTTGCTGCTGCTCGTTTGCCGCGGCGATGAGGTCGCGGATGCGCTGTTGTTGCTGTCGCAGCAGCTCCTCGCCCTCCAGGAATTCGAGATCCGCCATGGCCGCTTGCGCCGCGCGCATGTTCTTGACGGGGGTGTCGTACACGGGCTGGCTTGCGCCTAGCGCACGGCCGATTGCGCCCCCACGGATCCGCACCTCCGCGAACCGGCTGGGCTCGGCAGCGGCCGGCGTGAAGCCGTGGGCGCTGTCGTACTCTCGCTGAGCGGACTCCAGCCGGCGCCGGGTTGCCGCGAGCTCCGTGGCCTCGACCAGCAGATGCTGGCGGTCCTCGTTGAGTTGCGCCGCTGCAGCAGCCGTGTCGGCGTCGGGCATGATGGGGCTTGCACACTCTGGATCGTCTCGTGGAGCAGGTTGGCCCGGCGTGGCGGGGCCACAGCCGCGGCAGCCGCAGCGGCCTTCGCCTTGCCGCGCGGGGAGCCGGCGCTAGTGCCGATGGTCAGCACCTCCGTGCGGGCGCAGAGAGCCGCGACGTCGTCGGAGACGGCACAGCCAACGGGGACGGGAGAGCCGACGAAGCTGTGTACCTCGCTGGGGAACACGTCGGGGACGAGTGCGACGAAAACGCGCAGCGCGCCGAAAGGGACGACAGGGCAGCCTACGGGGCAGGCGGCGTCCGCGCTCGGCGCAACGCTGCAGTCGGCCGGGTTGGCTGCGCCAGGCGCACGGACCAAACCGTGCACGATGCGCTCGCCGGAGCTGGTGAAGGGCCTCGTCCGGAACTTGACTCCGGCCGGCGGCGCGAGCAGCCCCACGGTGGGCGCCAACTGTCGTGGTATTTTTACGGCAGATGCCATAAGATGGCTAAAGAGGTGGGGCTACGAGAGGACGCCGGTGGGTTCCGGAGGCAAGGTTGGTGCGAGCAAGTGCGAGACACGAGACGTACCCAGGTTTGGGGCCCTCTGGAGAGGTAACACCCTAATCCTGCCGAGTGTAGTTTGGGAAGCACAAGGGCTACAAGGTCGCTCCTGGAGCGATTCGGACGGAGGAGGGAGAGGGGGCTAGGCCACCGTTCTGCCTCTCCGGCGAGAGTGTGTGCATGCTCTGTGGAGCGAGGAGGAATCACTAAAGGGAAGCGAAGAGCAACCATGCAACGGGAGAGAGTGAACCGAAGGGAGCCAACACCTCTGCATGGAGGCCTCCCTGGCGGTCTTATAGGCCGACCCCCAGGGTTACAATGGTAATGTTACAAAGGCGCGGGCCCCTAGTGTCTTTGACCGGGAGCCGGTGGTGGGGGCCGCCGGGTCGCCAGGTGCGCCGCACCTGCCAGGCGCGGGGCACTATGGCGGGTCTTGTCTCTCATCAGTCTGGGTACGGGGCACTGTGGCGCGTCTTGTCCGTCATCAGAGGGAGGTCGGCGCCGTTGTTTCTACAGGACCGCGCCTCCCTGACACCGCCCACCTCGGGCGGGGGCGCAAGGAAAGCTGCAGCCTCGCCTGCTCTGTCAGCGTAAAGGAAGGAGCGCTGTAGCCACGCTTGCTTCGTCGCGAAGTCTCCGTCCCCTCGTGGCCAGCCGGCATGGGCCAGCCAGCCAGGCCGGGTCGCGGTGCCGAGCCGGCTCGCGCTGGGGAGCCGGCGTACTGGCAAGCCGGCCTGAGTGACTTGACCTGCTCCGATGATTTTTTAAGAAGGGGTTCGAGCTCCGTTGCCTACCCGGGGTTCATCCCCCCCCGACAAGGACTTTAGCTTACTAGTCCACAGGTCTCCGCAGAGAGAGTCTGCTTTTATTACTTCCTTTTGTGTGGGTTTATTCTTTGCCCCTTGATCTATTGTAAGTTTGTGTAACCTTGTACAACTTCTCCCTTCAGCCTCTCTCTTTCTAACCAACCCCTCCCGCTCATGTAATTATGGACTGCCTAACCTTTTAACCATCTAATATAAAAAAATCAGTGGGAGGTTTTTCCCACTGTCCTGGTTCCTCAAAAAAAAAACACTCGGCAGTTTTACCCCTAATTTCCGAAAATACTCGATCCTGCCCAAACAACTTTGCTCGTCTTATGTTTTTGCCCTTCCGTCCCTATTACGTCTGGTCAAAGACGTTTGACCGTTAGAGAGACATTTTCCTGGACCATTTTACCCCTCCTTACAACTTCAGTTCAAAATCAAAGAAAAAACAATGTGACGCTTACACGTGGGACCCACCTAAATACAAAAGAAAAAAACAAATAGAAAAAACACACTCTCTCCCCGTAAGCACATCCCTTTCCCATTCTGGCGCCACCGTGGCCACACGCCACCCGCGCCGCCGGCGTCGCATGTCCTACCTCCGGCGCCCCCAACCACTCTGTTTCCCATCCCAAGCGCCGCCCCGCTTTGCCGACCGGCGCGCTGACGGACTCCACGGTGGGGGCTACCGACCTCTCGCCCTCGAGCGCCTTCGATGAGCGCGCACTGGACCTCGAGGTCACGGTGGTCGTCCGCGATGGGTGTGGCAGAGGCGGCGCCACCGCGGAGCTCCCGAGATTCGACGCGGGTTGGCCGGAGCCACTGAGACAAGGGGCGGGCGGCGCGGATCTAGGCGGCAGTCGGCGCGGATCCAGGCAGCGGTCGACGCTAATCTAGGCGGCTGTCGGCATGGATCCAGGCAGCAGTGGCTCACGGGAGTTCGTTGGGGCGGGGCAACATGGATCCCGAATGCAAGGTGAGGAGGAAGAAGGTGGGAAGGAGAGGGGTGGAGGGTGGCTAGGTGGCGCGGGCGACTGATAGCGGGGCCATGCGGGGAAGCCATGCCGTGGAGGGGAGGAAGAAGACTGGAAGGTGGATGGGGGGGGCGTGGGTCCCACAGGGGGAAGTTAGTGGGAAGTATTTTTTCTTTTGTATTTAGTTGGGTCCCACATGTAAGCATCACATTATTTTTTTTCTTTGATTCTGAACTGAAGTTGTAAGGAGGGGCAAAATGGTCCAGGAAAATGTCTCTCTAACGGTCAAATGCCTTTGACTGGACGGAATTGAGACGGAAGGGCAAAAACATAAGACGAGCAAAGTGGTTTGGGAAAGACCGAGTATTTTTGGAAACTAAGGATAAAACTGCCGAGTGTGACCCAACTAAGGGCATAATATCAATTATCCCTTTTTGTATTTGCTTGTTAGGTTGGTTGCAGTGAGCGTTTGTCCAGTTTTCAAGTAGATGCCTTATTTATCTGTATTTGCTTGTTAGGTTGGTTGCACTGAGGCTCTGTCCAGTTTTCAATGGCTATATTAGGTTATTATAGTGAACATATATGCCTTGTTTATTTCAGTTATTCACAATGTGATGTTCATTATGTGCAAGTATGAACTGTGCAGTTCGATTTCATCAATACCAGTTTGAACGGCTATATTTGGTTCCTGTTATGCCTAGTGAAGTTAACACATGCCCTTTATTTCAGTTTTACACATTTATGTAGTGTGATGTTTAAGCATGAGGTACGTTCTATTCATTTTCAACAGTACCAATTTGAATTACAATATTTGGTCCATGTTAAGCCTGGTGTAGTTAACATTCCCTTCCATTTTTTATCTGCTTTAACAGCATGCTGATACCAACACATTCAAGCTGTCATTTTGAGATATTGTTGTTTACCATGGATATATTTGGTTAATGTTAAGCCTGTAGTACTTATCACGCCTTTCCACGTACTTACACATGACAACAACGGGAGTGGCCAGCATTTTCCATCGAGGTTAGTTTCATCCTTCGGCTTATACTGCCTCCGTTCCATAACGTAGTGCATACAGATCCACGGCTGGACACTTTTTAGCTTCCAATATTGACTTGTTGCTTGTAGGTACATATGTCCTAGGCAAAGATCCACGCCTCGACCCATTTTGCGTATGGGGCAATGAGATATTCATGAACCAGCATCAAGTGAGGAAACTGATAAGAATTATTAGAAAAAAGATACGACCGATGTGTGACACCCCAATTTTTGGCCCTTTCTTTTTCTTTTGGATTTCTTTGGAATTTTATTTGGAATTCCTTTTCTGTGGCTCTGTGGTCTTGAAACCTGGGAAGAGAATCTGTTCTTCCTCTCCCAAGTGGCTTGTCACTCTCAAATCTTTCCCAAGGTCATGCCATTTCCATCTTAGCCCAACCCTAAATTCTTCTTCTTGGGAATATTCCTTTTTCATTAAAGGAATAACCTTGTTTGCCCTAGGTTGTGAAGCAACCTACACTTCTGTCATTCCCAAAATTCCCACAAAATTCTCATAATTCCTTTGGACCATCTGGACCTTGGATATGTAAAAATATTCAAGATTCCATGCTCATGGTGAGCACACCATCCAATCTTTGCTTTTGGTCATATTTTCAGATTGTGAAGCAACTATATTTTATATGGCTTCATAAATTCTGAAATTTTACCAGAACATTCTCCTACCTATATAACTTCACTCCACTAAATTTGGGATCATTTCATTCATCCTATACTTCTCAATAATTCCCCCAAGTTTCTGTCCAGTGGGAAGCATTGTGAAGGAAGTACCATTTTTATTTATCCAAATGGTATGAAATTTTTACAGTGCCTTCATATGACAAAATCATCGTCCTCCACCAAATTTCAGCTCAATCCCGTCATCCATGTGAGTGCAGCTTCCATGTTCATATTTCTGTCCAGTTGTTAAGGAAGTGCTATTCATACCCCTCCTTTTGAGCTGAAAATTTGCCAAGGTGATCAACTTAGTGAGTGATCAACCTCAGCCAAAGCTCAGCACCCCTCCCCAAGTGTGCCTTCCCCAGTTCACCACAAACACCTTGCTGTTGCTTAGTGTATGAGCCTAGTCCAGCCACCCCTTGAGCCACTGTTCTTATTTCTTTGCATCTAGCACCTACTGGGGGAGGGTTCAACCTACCAGGCACGCTTGGACCGTCCAGAACGCGTAGCAACGCCACGGGCACGCGGTGACCACGCGCAGAGCGCGTGCACTGTGTGCAGACCGCGTGCTCTAGGCACTAGGGCCCTCGGCCACCGCCCAAACGCCGTGGTCTCGCCACCGCGGCATGTCCACCGCGTCGCCCACAGTCCCCTTCGTCCACGCGCCCCTTTCCCCCTCCTCCTTCTTCCTCCTCGTGCCACAGCAGCCCCTGCCCTCGCCGCACGCGTGCGCACAGTGCCTTGGTGGCCGACCGGACCTCCCCCATCCCGCGTCTGCGCCCCCACTAGATCTCACTCATCACCGTCAGTCCCTCCTCGCATGCGCACGCGTACGTGGTCGCGTCAGAGCGGCTCCCACTCGTCCGCGGAGGCTTCCGGCCACGACATCTCCGGCTCGGCTATAAATAGCCATCCCTGAGCCTCACCGAGCACCTCATCAGCCTTCCCACTCTCCTAGTACACCCCCGCCCTCTCAACTGAGCTCGAGGAGCTCTCCTCGCCTCCAATGGCCACCATGGCCGCCGCCTCCCCTTGCTCAAATTGGAGCAATGCCGAGCCCCTCCCCTCCTCTTTTCTCCACCAGAGGAGCTAGCAAAGTCCGACAAAGCTCCCCGCCCAACGCCTTGCCTGCCGGAGCACCATAGCGCCAAGACCCCAATCGCCCGAAGCCGCCGTCCGCCGTGGGAGATGCTCCACTCGTTTCTGAGCTCCTCGGTGGTCGTGCCCTACCTGGACGGGCCCGCCTCGGTCTCCTAAGCTCGCCGGTAGGCCGTGTGCCTCGAACGGTGGCCGGAGCCGCCGGCAAACCTCGTCGGGCTCCTCCGCTCCCTCGGCCGAGCACGCGCACGAGGAAGATGACGACGCCCCTCGCCTGCCAGCGGGTCCCGCCTGTAAGGCTCTCGCGCTGACCTAGCCGGGCCCGTTGACTCGTTTAAGTGGAAACGTATTCCCGGTAATACGCTTTCCGCTAGCGAAGACGTCTTCGGCCGCAACTCCAGCGCGGAATACGCTTTCCTTTCAGTGAAAGCGCATTTTCCCGAAAGGCGCTTTCTGTTTTCAGCAGCCGGCGCCGAAACCTCTAAATTGCAAACGTTCATCCGTTAAGAGCAGAAATGGACAGTTTTTATTTATTTTTCTGCCTAACGAATGAATGGCCGTATTTTCGCAACTGTAACTCCGATTCAGGTGATTAAAAAGCCCACGTTCTCTATTCGTCGAGCCCGTTCTGTTGGTGTCATTTTCATGATGTTTTGACATTCTGAAAATGACCATTTTACCTCTGCCCTTATTCAGCCCCTTCGAGAGAGAATCATTTCCGGCGAAATTTTTCGCGGGCTTCTTGCACTTCTTCCTGATGAATCCTTCATCCCTAGGCAAGCCACAACAGCCACTTGCATGATGGCATTGCAATAGCCATGGTTTTCACTTGAATGATTGAATAATTATGTGCTCATGCAATTATTTTGTTAATGTTATGTATATGCTTGTGGATCCATGCTCATTTCTTATGCCATGTTCATTTTTCATCTAGTAAGTTAAATGATTATTTGCTAATAGTATTATTCTCATGTTCCATTCTTGTAATCATTTCATATGATAGTGATCATGATATGCTCACATGAATAGTTATGGTTTGTTATGCAAATACTTGTGATATTCATGATCATCTCTATGCCATGCTTATTTGCATCCCGTAGACTAAATGATTTATTGTTGTTGATGTTATGATAAATGGTTATATTGCCCATCCATGTTTATGTTGATATCATGCTCATATGCATTGTCATGTTATTTTATTTTGACTCAGCTCATCACCATTCAAGTTGAACCTGACATTAATCGAACTTGAACAAATCTGTTGGCTGAGTCATGGTGCCACCGAATCGAGCTCACTAGTGCAGCCACACTTGCCTGGATGGGGAGGCCCTAATTCGGTCTATTGTCAGGCCTCTCGCTGGTGCCTCCAACTAGGGAAGGTTATGTGCGCGCGCTACCCTGATCAGGTAGGCGGCCATAAGCCTTGTGCGCCCAAGTTGTATGGTACCACTGTCCCCGTTTGGGACCGTTTGTTTTATTTTGCCACGACGGTGGCCGGCCACGAGGTGGCAGGATGTCAAGAGTTGGCATCGGGGCCACCCATGACATAGCCCAAAGGCGAGTTCGTCGGAGTGGCCGGGAGAGTGTCATGCAATAGATTGGTTTTGTCGGAATGTCGTTGGTCCACCCGAATGGGAGCACGAGGCCATGAGTTCCGTGCTGTGGGTATAGTGTACTAACCTCTGCAGAGTGTATAATCTATCGATAGCCGCGTCCTCGGTCATGGACATAGTTCGTAGTAGGTCACACTATGGGTCAACAGTAATATTAACCTGAATAATAAACAACCCCGGTTCCATGAGGAAAGAAGTTGGTTGAACTTTATGTGGTCATGCGATGATCACAGGTAAAGATCAAGCTCCTTGTGGTCATGTGATGATCACGATGGTATTGTTGATACCGAGCTTGGTTGATCCTGAGGTGATCGTGTGATGCTCACGACGGTAAGCTTGACACACATGGTGGTTACGAGATAACTTCCGAGAAGAGTAAGTTGGTCCAAGGGACCTTAAACATTGACCCCCTCTCATGTTAGTGCTAGTATCATCATGTTCATATCCCGATTAACATGCACATGTCATGCTCATCTCCTACTGTTCTAGTTGTATCATGCTCATCAATTAACCTGTAAATGCCATGCTGTTGGTTGTCTTGATTGCTTTGGTTGCTGTGAGCTTGCGAGTACATTCAAAGTACTCACCTGGCGTGTCATGCCAGATTGCAGGTGATGCCGTGATTGATTGCTTGTCGAGGATCCCGAGTTTGCGCTCTACGACGTGTCCCAGCCAGAGTCCCTGCGGAGTGGAGTCCATCACCGTCGTCGTTGTTCCGCTTCTAGAAGCTATTCCGCTATGAGTTGTTTCGCTGCTAGCATAGAGCTACCTTAGCAGGCGTAGAGTCGCCGTGCCTTTGTAACCCTTGTATTTTCATAAGCCTTGTACTCATATTATTTGTAATAAAGAGCTGTTCTGTTCTATGCCAAGCAATGCCGTATTCCAGAAGACTTGATCTCTGGGCTGGAATACGGGGTGTTCCGGTTCCTCTAAGCCGGGGTGCCACAACGCTTTGTATCAGAGCCAAGGTTGGCTGTAGGACGCCCTAGTCAGCGCGAGCGTTATAAACCGGTAGTTCAGAGTGTTTTATTTGGTTGTTGCATTTGGTTGTTGCATTTGTTTGCTAAATAGCATGCATGTAGACTTATTATCTTGTCGCTAACGGTTGATCTTGTGAGTGTAGATGGCATCGGTTTCAATCCACTACCTGCATCCTCCCGCTTTGCATACCTGCTTTTCGGTGTTTGGTTTCATCTCTGTCGCAGCGGTGTGATGCCGAGGTACCGGATAGTGTCCAACACTTGTTGGATTGATGCTCAGGTATCGCGCCAATATCGTTTCGCCAGCCCCACCTATCGCCTCAGTGGTAGACATGTTTCTACCCCGAATCTTGCCATCCACTTGCCGCTTTGTCAACCCTTACTGGTCTTTGTTACCAGGAAAGGGCAATGCCAGCAGACCCTTCTTTCCACCGCTATCCTAACCTATCACCCATTCCCTGGACGAGTACGGTTCCCTTCCGTCCGCTTGATGATGATGTGGCTGTGACATCCGTGTCACGCTACATGATCACCGAGTACGTCCTCATCCCTAAGCCCGTCTAGATGCAACCGGTGCGGAGCCAACGCTTGGTGTAGCTCTGTTTACACCAACCTCTCCACACGTTGATCCACCATCGTGCACACCGCCACAACATATTAGGCCGTAGTACCGGAGTTCTTGCGAGATTTGAGTGCTTAAGTAGGCATGCATATTGAAAGCACATTTGCTCCCTTGGTGGTTTTGGTAATTTATGTCAACATACATGTTGTTGGACTAATGCTTTCATCTAGTGAATTTCAGACAAGTTCAACAATGGCGTGGCAGGGACAAGAGGAAGTGGAACCCCTTCAAAATTCTAAGGACAAGGATTGGCTAAAGCTCAAGACTCTACATTTCTGGTTTAGTGATCCAAGATCACATTGAGTCCATAGGAAAGCAAATACTATTAAAAGGGGATGAGGTGTTGCTTAATGATCTTTTTGCTCAAGTGCTTAGCGACAGTACTCCTAAACGCTCAACCACTCTCTCAATCCCAAATATATCCAAAACCTACATTCCAACTCGGACCCACCGAATTTCTCTATCCGGCCCCACCGAGTTCATCCAAGACTTAGCCACTGCCAAAACCCTAACAAATTGGATCCACCGAAATGGATCTCGGCCTCACCGAGATGGCCTTGCCAACTCTCTATAATCGTTTGCACTTACTTCGGTCTCACCGAGTTTTGCAAATCGGTCTCACTGAGATGGCTTGCCAACTCTCTGTTGCCTTATTGCTTCACTTCGGTCCTACCGAGTTGATGCAATCGGTGCCACCGAGATGAGGATTGCCCTAGCCATTGCACTTCGGTCCATGCGAGTTGTTCGTATCGGTCCCACCGAGATTCCTAAAGTTCATATCTTTTACACAGTTCGGTGCTACCGAGATTATTGTTTCGGTGCCACCGAGTTGAGTCAAAAGTGTGTAACGGATGGATTTTGTGTGGAGTCTATATATACCCCTCCATCACCTCCTTCTCGCTAAGGAGAGCCATCATAGTGTGCCTACACTTCCACCATACATTTTCTGAGAGAGAAGCACCTACTCATGTGTTGAGATCAAGCTATTCCATTCCTACCATTTGAATCTTGATTTCTAGCCTTTCCCAAGTTGCTTTCCACTCAAATCCCTCTTCCACCATAGCCAAATCTGTGAGGAGTTGTTTGAGTGCTGGGAAGACTGTCATTTCAAGCACAAGAGCAAGGAGTTCATCAACAACACACAGTATATTACCTTTTGGAGAGTGGTGTCTCCTAGATTGGTTAGGTGTCACTTGGGAGCCTCCAACATGATGTGGAGTTGAACCAAGGAGTTTGTAAGGGCAAGGAGATCGCCTACTTCGTGAAGATCTACCCCGAGTGAGGCTAGTCCTTCATGGACATAAGCCATGGTGGAATATACAAGGTTGCTTCTTCGTGGACCCTTCGTGGGTGGAGCCCTTCGTGGACTCGCGCAGCCGTTACCCTTCGTGGGTTGAAGTCTCCATCAACGTGGACGTACGATAGCACCACCTATTGGAACCACGCCAAAAACCACCGTGTCTTCATTGCATTTGATCTTCCATACTCTACCCCTTTACTTTCCGTACTCTTGCATGCTTTACTATTTCCGCTGCTCAATGTCTAGATATGCATGTGTAGAAAGTATTGGAGTGATCTTAAGTTGTGCCAAAATCTGCCTAAGTGCCAAGAGAAATTAAAAACTTCACCTTTGGCTGGTTAGGAGTCTATTCACCCCCCTCTAGACCTATCTCCTCGATCCAACAATTGATATCAGAGCTTTGGTCTCCATTGCTTTGGTTTCATCACCATTGGAGGGAGATGGATGTGTCTATGTTGGAGAGTCTTAGACGTAGAGTGCGTATTCTCAATGGGGAGTATTAAAACTTTTGGAAGGATGAAATGCTTGATATCTTTGATGAATTTAACTTGAGCAAGTATATTCATAATCCTTATGTGCCCCCTATTGATCCCTTGCATCCTACTCATGAAGAGGAAATTGACATGTGTGGCACCCTGGCTCAGAGGACCGGTTTACCTACTGTTTCCAACCCAGAGATCATGTCTTCTGGAAACACACAACAACTTGGAACAGAACAGAACAGAACTTTATTAAAATATCTCGAGTATAAGCTCATAATTTACATCGATAGCGAGGCCAAAAACACATCAGGTGCTATGACAATATCTACATTATTTATGAAACATGGCAGGGCCTCGATACTACTGGGTGATTCTACGGCATAGTGGAACATAGCGCGGAAACTCCATCCACAGGGACACTGCTGTGGACACGGCCTAGTTAGCGTAGCACGAACCATCGGGACCTCCGTCCTCGGCTTCTCCTGCATCTGGCATGATACGCCAGGTGAGTACTTGGAATGTACTCGCAAGCTCAAGGCAACCAAAACAATGCAGCAAACAATAGCATGGCAATGATCATATTAAGTGCTTAAAGTGCTTACTGTTACCGAGTACCAACTTACTCTCTTTCGGGTTGTCCCACAACCCTTGAGATACTCATGATCCATCGGTACTTCCGATCATAAGACAAGTTCTGCCATCATTATTATCATTATCACAGCTGACCATCCTAGTGAGGCCTAAGCGGACTGTCCAATACCGTGGACGCGGCTATTCGAATAGGTTTTTACACTCTGCAGAGGTTGTGCACTTTACCCACAGTATGGATCTCCTGGCCTCGTACTTTAGTACATGTTCCCATTCGGGTGGACCAGTGCTGCTCCAATGAAACTTGCCTAGCCCGTGACTCCTCTATCGTACCACCAACAATCATACCCTCCCAGGGTCATGTCCTGGGTGGCCCCTGTGTCACCTCGTGACACCTGCCACCGTCGTGGCCAAACAAACTGTCCCAAACGGGGACACCGGCAAAATAACTCAACTGGGCTCACAGGATTATCGTCGTCTACCTGATCAGGGCAGCACACACGCATAAGCCTCCCTAGTTTGGTGGTACCGATAAAAGAGCACAAAGCCAAACCAAGTCAAGGCCGTCCCATACCGGCAAATGTGGCTGCACGGATAAGTCCGGGTAGGTGGCTCTTGATCAACCAACTAAGTTTAATATTGCCAAGAATTTAACCAGTATGGATATTCATCATAATTAACTTAACATGGCAGTAACTATGCATCAAAATAATTTACAATGAATTAACACATATTAAAATATTGCACATAATTCAATTAAATAACCAACACTATTGAGATGCTTCATGAAATGGATGACATAGCTTGCCTTGCTCTGTTGGGTTGTCCACAAACTCCTGGGCTTCAAAACCAAGTGAATTTCCTTCTGAAAATATTTTTAAAATGCAATGGAAAATGTCACATATTACTGTTCTGTTCACCAGAAATTCTGTGAGCAAGCGAAAATTACCAAATTTGCCAGAAAATAAAGGAGCTCAATACAAACCCAGAGCAAAAAGAATCAATTGATTTGGACTTATGGTTTAAAAGTTATGGCTGGTCAAAGTTCTGGTCAAAATCTGGAAATTAACAGAAAAACAGAAAATCCACAGCGGGCCACGTTGAAGGCGTATTTGCCGATTACGCCTCCACTTACCGCTTCGTCTAGCCACTGACTAGTGGGCCCCGCTGTCAGATTTAAACGGGGGAGAGAGGGAACAGAGAGAGGCGGGGCTCCGGCGATGCTTGCCGGGGACACAGACGGCGGCGAGGTCCGGCGACTACGGGAATGGATAGAGATGTACGAGACGAACGCGCACGTACCCGTGGAGTGGCGAGAGATGGCCGGACGGCGTTGTCCCCTTCCTCTCCAGCGGCGGCGGGTTTTCGGTGTCGTCGGAGACGGCGGTTCCGGCAACGATTCGATCGGGCAAGAGCTTGGGCGTGATCAGTGAAGTGAGCTGAGCTCGTTGGAAGAGTTAGTGGAGGTCAGGGTGGAGTGGAACGGCGAGGCGGCAGAGCTCGGGTGGCAGCGGATCTCCGGCGATGTTAGAGGCCAGAGGGCCTCTCGGCCATGGCTCGCTGCTCAGGAGGGCGATTTGGAGGTGGAGGAGCTCGGGAGGGCTGGGCGAGGCCTTTTATAGCCGAAGCCGAGCTTTCTGGAAGAGGCGGGTCTCGGGCCACGTCGCCGGCGCCAGTACGCCGCGCTGGCTGGCCGGGAGCGGGCGACGAGACGGGAGAGGGCAGAGAGGAGTTAAGGCGCGGAGGAGGCTAGCGGGGGAAGAAGACGAGCGCCAGAGCCACTGTGGCCGCACGGGCGGCACAGTGCCCGGATGCCGTGGCGGCCGCCAAGGCCAATTCCAGTGAGGAGAAGCTGCGGGATAGGGGTATGTGGATGGCATCGACGAAGTCGGCACTCCAGGACATGGAATGGCAGCGCGAGGGCTCTAGAACGACCTTGACAGAGGCAAGCGAGGTGCAGAGCACGCGGGCTGGCATGCCATTGTCGTGCTCACCACGGGAATTGATGTCTGCAAGCCACGCAAGTCTGGCGCTTCATGTCTAGGGTGTTCTCCCTTGGTCATTTAGCTCCTCTGTGCACTTGGTTTGGCTAGATACAGACTGAGTTGAAGTGTAGCTTCAGCTACAGTTTCTGACAGAGAACTTGAGAAAGATCTAGAGGAGAGGTGAGCTAGAGATGGAGCCAATGGAGATGTTTGGGAGGATCTATGTTGGAAGGACTCCAACCTGACAAAATTTGAAAAGATTTCATCAAGATTTGAATATAGTTCATGTACAACTTCTGTACTGAACCAGAAACATAGATGAGCTTGATGCACTCATCTGATTGATTTTCTGGGCTGAAATTTGGTGTAGGAGAGTCATTTGGTGAGGAGAAGATGCCATAAAAATTTCATCTCAATTGGATACCTCTAGCAGGTACTTCCTACACAGAGGTTCCAATTGGACAGAAACTTGGCAGAATATTGCTGATGAAAATTTGTACTGGACAAGATGATATTTTTGGATATTGTGGCAAGATAGACTCCCTAGTATCTCAGGGAATTATTTGAGAGTTTTCTGAGTTGGGAGAATAGGGGTTGCTTCACAAATGGCTAGTACTGTCCAGAGAGCAAATGGGGTTTTCCGGACAAAATTTTGTACTGGACCATGAAATGTTTTTGGAGATTGTGGGAGTAGATGATGACAAGAAGGTGTGGGATTAATTTGGAATTTTTCTGATCATCAGAACTATAGGTTGCTTTGTAACCCATAGTGATGACAAAATTTCCCAAGGGAAGAAAATGATTATTTGGGAAAGATGAAGAATAGGAAATTGGTCCAGAAGGTGTGTGATAGGATTTTGGCAAGATGCTGAGGGCTTTGGATCATTGAGAGGAATTCATAAGTCCAAAGTAAACTGAAAAGGTTCAAAATCCAACCCAATTGCAAATAAAGCCAAAGAGAGTTGAAAAGAAAAAGTTGCCAAAAACCAGGGTGTCACAAACCTACCCCCCTTAGAATGAATCTCGTCCTTGAGATTCAGTTGCTCAGGGAACAAGTGTGGATATGCTGCTCTCAGAAAATCCTCTCTTTCCCAAGTAGCTTCCTCCTCAGTGTGATGATCCCACAATACCTTGTAAAATCTGATTGTCTTATTCCTGGTAGTTCGTTCCATCTCATCCAATATTCTAACAGGTCTTTCCTCGTAGGTCAAATCTTTGGTCAGCTCTAGCTCACTCATATCTGCCTGCTTGATCGGAGGTGCGATGCACTTTCTCAACTGTGATATGTGGAAGACGTCGTGGACGTTAGACAACTCCGGTGGTAACTCTAACTGATATGCCACTCTGCCTCTTCTAGCCATTACTGGAAAGGGTCCGATATACCTTGGTGCAAGCTTTCCTCGGGTATGAAACCTCTTTATTCCCTTCATGGGTGTGACTCGGAGATAAGCATATTCTCCGGGCTCAAAAGTTACTTCTCGGTGCTTCGGGTCATAGTAACTCTTTTGACGGGACTTGGCTGCTCGAAGACGTTCCTGAATATCCTTGACTTGTTTCTCAGCCTCGAGCATCAAATCTGTGCCAAAGATACGGCTGTCTCCTGTCTGAGACCAATTCAAAGGAGTGCGGCATTTCCGTCCGTACAGAGCCTCAAATGGTGACATCTTGAGACTTGACTGATAGCTGTTATTGTAGGAGAATTCCGCATAGGGTAAACTATCCTCCCATTTGGGTCCATGGGCGAGAGCACAAGACCGAAGCATTTCCTCCAATATCTGGTTCACACGCTCGGTCTGCCCATCAGTCTGTGGGTGATATGACGTACTATGCCTCAGCACAGTTCCCAGGGCTTGATGCAATCGCAACCAGAATGCTGAAGTGAACAGAGAGCCTCTATCGGATGTGATAGACTTGGGTACTCCGTGAAGGCTGACTATCCGGGACATGTAGAGCTGTGCGAGCTGATTCACATTGAAGGTGGTCTTTACCGGAATAAAGTGAGCCACTTTCGTAAGGATATCCACGATGACCCAGATAGCATCATGGCCTCTTGTTGAGTTGGGTAGTCCAACAATGAAGTCCATGCATATGTCATCCCACTTCCACTGGGGTACTGGTAAAGGTTGCAGTAGCCCAGCAGGTTTCTGGTGCTCAGCCTTGACTCGATTGCAGATGTCACAACATGCGACATAATATGAAATATCCCTTCGCATTCCTGACCACCAAAAGGTTTCTCGCAAGTCCTAGTACATTTTTGTTCCTCCCGGGTGGATAGAGTATGCGGATTCATGTGCTTCTCTGAGTATTTGCTGTTTCAAGTTTTCTTGATCAGGCACGCATATTCGGTTTTCAAACCACAAGGTGTCGTGGTCATCAATACGGAAGGACTTGGCCTTTCCTTGCGGGATCTGTTCTTTGATCTCTTGTATTTCTTTATCTGACTTCTCAGCTGCCTTAATTTCTTCCATAAGTGTTGGAGTAATTTCCATCGTATCCGGGTTCATTGGGCCGCATAACACCATATTGAGCTTGGCAAACTCTTCTTGAAGCCTTGGATGGATACCCGCAGCTAGTGCATTTATGGTACCTTGTTTTCTGCTGAGAGCATCTGCGACCACATTGGCTTTTCCCGGATGGTAATTCATTCCAATGTCATAGTCCATGACCAATTCAAGCCATCTTCTCTGCCTGAGATTAAGGTCCGGCTGGGTGAAAATATACTTGAGACTCTTATGGTCTGTGTATATTTCACATCGCTGTCCAATGAGATAATGCCTCCAAATCTTCAATGCATGAACTAAGGCTGCCAATTCCAAGTCATGAGTGGGATAGTTCTCCTCATGCGGTCGTAACTGTCTAGATGCATATGCTACAACCTTCCCTTCTTGCATTAGAACGCATCCGATTCCACGCCGGGAAGCGTCACAGTATATGTCAAAGCTCTTGTGGATGTCTGGGAGAACTAAGACAGGGGCAGTAGTTAGCCTCGTCTTTAACTCCATGAAACTGCTTTCACATTCTTCCGTCCAGGCAAATCTATGGTTCTTTTTCAACAGTTCTGTCAATGGCTTGGCTATTTTTGAGAAGCCTTCAATGAAGCGACGGTAGTAGCCTGCCAATCCCAGAAAGCTACGGACTTCAGTTACTGTGGTTGGTGTCTTCCAATTTAATATAGCGGTCACTTTGCTGGGGTCGACGGCCACACCTTGTTCTGACAGAATGTGTCCCAGAAATCCCACCTCTTTTAGCCAAAATTCGCATTTACTGAATTTGGCATACAAGCGATGAGTCCTTAGTCTCTCCAGGACAGCACAGAGGTGTTGCGTATGCTCTTCTTCATCCTTGGAGTAGATGAGAATATCATCGATGAATACTACCACAAATTTGTCCAAGAAGTCCATGACGACCTTATTCATCATGCTCATGAAATAGGCCGGAGCATTTGTCAGCCCAAATGACATGACTGTAAATTCATACAGACCATATCTGGTAGTAAAGGTTGTCTTGGGGATAGCCTCTTTCCTGATTTTCAACTGATGATACCCCGTTCGGAGATCGATCTTGGAAAATACCCGGGCTCCGTTCAACTGGTCGAACAAATCATCAATGCGGGGGAGCGGGTATTTATTTTTGATGGTGACCTCATTCAGCTGGCGGTAGTCCACGCACATTCGCAAGCTGCCATCCTTCTTCTTGACAAACAGTACGAGTGATCCCCAGGGTGAAGTGCTTGGACGAATATACCCTTTTTGCAATAATTCGTCCAACTGTTTCTTGAGTTCCACCAGCTCTGGAGAAGGCATGCGGTAGTACTTCTTGTAAATTGGAGCAGTTCCGGGATCAACCTCAATAGCGAATTCTAGTTCCCGATCAGGTGGCATTCCCGGTATCTCTTCTGGAAATACGTCCGGAAATTCACTGACTACTGGAATCAGAGTTATATCTGTAGCAGTGGCTTTGAATGCCATTCCTTTCTTTGACATCATTCTGCTAGCAGCGAACTGCACTGTTTGGCCTGCCGGGTTAACCAACGTCACCTTCCTGGTGGCGCAGTTGATACACACCTGATGTGGTACCAACCAATCCATCCCCAGTATTATATCCAGTCCAGGGGACTCAATGGCCACAAGAGTAGTTGGAAACTTCACATCATGTATCAAGATTTCCAGATCCTTATATATCACATTTGTTCTGAGCATGGAGCCAGGGGATTGTACCACCATGATTTTGTCCAAAAGAGAAGGAGAAAATTTGTGCAAGGTGGCAAAACTCCGCGAAATAAACGAATGAGAAGCCCCAGAATCAAATAAAATTGTTGCAGGTATGTTGTTATCAGAAAACATACCAAGGACCACATCTGGTGCTTCGCGGGCTTCCTCAGCGGAGATATGATGGACTTGGCCGCGATAGACGGTCATATTGGGGCGGCGTCCAACACTGTTGACTTGTGGCTTGAAGTCGGATGGTAGCTTCCCATTTCTTGCGGGCCACTGCTTGGAGTAATGCCCGCTCTGGCCACAAGTGAAGCATGTGTTGTTGCGGCGGCAGTCCTCTAGCACTGGCTGTTTGCCGAAGGTCTTGTCCTGGCTGACAGGCTTGTTGTTGTTGTTACCATTGTTCCAAGCAGGCTTGTATTCAGATGGTCCTGGCTGCCAGAGGCGTGGCTTCTGCACAAACTGCTCACGGTTGTCCTTCTTAGGTTCAAACTTCCGCTTGCGATCATCATATCCTGACTTAAGCTCACGCTCAGCTATGAAAGCCTTGTTCACCAAAGCCTGAAAGTCAGTAAAGTCAAGCATACAAAGCTGACAGCGAAGGGTATGATTGAGTCCTCCTAGGAATCGGTCAATCTTCCTTTCTTCGGTGGACACGTCATGGGTAGAGTATCGTGCCAGATTATTAAACTTGTTCAGATACTCACCCACTGACATATTCCCTTGAGTAAGAGCAAGAAATTCCCTCTGCTTCACTTTCATTATGCCAGTAGGAATATGATACTTGCGGAATACCTCTTTGAACTTCTCCCAAGAAATATCTTCTCCAGAAGGCCACATTATTTTTGTATTGTCCCACCATATGGCTGCTGGTCCCTCCAGGTAGTGTGTAACAAAAGGAACCTTATCTGACTCATCACAGTGGGCTATATCCAGCTTCTTTTCCATAGTCCTCAGCCAGTCATCGGCTTCCATAGGATCCACGGCTTGACCAAAACTGGGTGGCTTAGTCCGCTGAAAATCAGACAAATTAGAGTGTGTCCCATTGTTGTGATTCCGACCCACCATAGTCTGCATGCTTTTCAGAAATTCCATAAGATCCTGATTTCTTTTCTCTTCGAACATTCTCATAATCTGATCAGTAGTTGGTGCCTGTGGTGGTGGTGGTGGCAAATCTTCTGGTGACTATCCTGCCTGTCTAGCGGATTGACGAACGGGAGTTCCATCGCCGCCTTGATTACTACACCTCTTCATCCTAAATTTGTTCCCATTGCAAAATACCGAATCGATGAGCAACATCCATAAGGGAAAGCAGGGTAGTATGACACCAGAAAAGAAGCCGAATAAAAGAGGAAAAAGCGAACAACATAATTATACAAGGCAACCCAACATTATACATGACAAGCTAGTAGGGGGATTAGCATGACTAGACTGCTCATACGGCAGTTGACATATGCATAGATGCTATGATGCATACACCGAT
The DNA here is from genome assembly GCA_039707655.1 of Elymus sibiricus. NCBI lineage: Eukaryota > Viridiplantae > Streptophyta > Magnoliopsida > Poales > Poaceae > Elymus > Elymus sibiricus. The sequence continues at coordinate 125,075,621 of CM077666.1, read as the reverse complement.
ACTCAAGCCTCCACTCTAGTGGCGTCGGTGGCACGAACACTGGAAAACTGAAGACTCCCCATCCTCTGATCCTGTCTCGGAATCTGAGCTGATGACGTGAACCTCGGTCTCTGGATCAAAGGTAACACGACGACGCTAACGGGAAGGCTCCGCCTCTGAGGGAGAAGAATCACGACGCCGCAGCATCGGAGCAGCTGGAGTAGCTAGGAGTGAGGCCCACTCTGCAGCGGTCTCACGTCAGCTATCAGACGAAAAGCCTGGCGGTCCGAACGATCTAGAAGGAGTCTCAGAAGGTGGAACGGGTGGAGTATACACAGGTGAAAACGGAGGTGGAGGAGGAGACTGTGCTGCCGCAACGGCTGCAAGTGCCTCTCGGACATGAGTCAGCTCCTCAGCTAGTGAAGTGATCATACGATAACTGGCATTCAGATAGCGAGATAAAACACCAGTAGCACGATCACTCGCCGGATCAACAGGTGCGAAAAGGACTCGCCCTGTCGCAGGTGACAGGGTGGGGTAGTGAAAGAAACCTGGATGAGTCTGCATCTCGACCTCGTGGAAGCGCAAGTTAGTAAGAGCCTCCATCGCAGCAAACTGGATCGCTAGCTCCGGCGTAGAAGCAGTTCCGCCCTTGGAAGAACGGGAGTCGCTACCGATATCCGAACTCATAGTCAGGAAGGCCTCCGCGTGATACTCGTATACTGAACCAGCAAGCTTCTCTCGGAACACCTGGAGCACTGGGTCTTCGCCGTTGGGGTACAGCCGAAGCCAGACGCTACGAAGCAGTACTGGAAAAGTGAACAGTGCTGGCTCATGATTGTAGTGGTACGGAATAGGTGCCATCTACACTCACAAGGCCAATGGTTAGCACAATAAAAACTATATGCATGCCACGCAATGCAGCAAACCGATGCAACAAGCAAATGCAGCAAGCAAGACACATCCCAAGACCCTAATCTAATCGCGTTTCTAGCGCAGGGTTAACTAGGGCGTCCTACAGTAAGCACGGCTCTGATACCAAGCGTTGTGGCACCCCGGCTCAGAGGACCGGTTTACCCAGTGTTTCCAACCCAGAGATCATGTCTTCTGGAAACACACAACAACTTGGAACAGAACAGAACTAAACTTTATTAAAATATCTCGAGTACAAGCTCATAATTTACATCGATAGCGAGGCCAAAAACACATCAGGTGCTATGACAATATCTACATTATTTATGAAACATGGCAGGGCCTCGATACTACTGGGTGATTCTACGGCATAGCGGAACATAGCGCGGAAACTCCATCCACAGGGACACTGCTGTGGACACGGCCTAGTTAGCGTAGCACGAACCATCGGGACCTTCGTCCTCGGCTTCTCCTGCATCTGGCATGAAACGCCAGGTGAGTACTTGGAATGTACTCGCAAGCTCATGGCAACCAAAACAATGCAGCAAACAATAGCATGGCAATGATCATATTAAGTGCTTAAAGTGCTTACTATTACCGAGTACCAACTTACTCTCTTTCGGGTTGTCCCACAACCCTCGAGATACTCATGATCCATCGGTACTTCCGATCATAAGACAAGTTCTTCCATCATTATTATCATTATCATGGTTGACCATCCTAGTGAGGCCTAAGCGGACTGTCCAATACCGTGGATGCGGCTATTCGAATAGGTTTTTACACTCTGCAGAGGTTGCGCACTTTACCCACACTATGGAGCTCCTGGCCTCGTACTTTAGTACATGTTCCCATTTGGGTGGACCAGTGCTGCTCTAACGAAACTTGCCTAGCCCGTGACTCCTCTATCATACCACCGACAATCATACCCTCCCAGGGTCATGTCCTGGGTGGCCCCTGTGTCACCCCGTGACACCTGCCACCGTCGTGGCCAAACAAACTGTCCCAAACGGGGACGCCGGCAAAATAACTCAACTGGGCTCACAGGATTATCGTCGTCTACCTGATCAGGGCAGCACGCACGCATAACCCTCCCTAGTTTGGTGGTACCGATAAAAGAGCACAAAGCCAGACCAAGTCAAGGCCATCCCATACCGGCAAATGTGACTGCACGGATAAGTCCGGGTAGGTGACTCTTGATCAACCAACTAAGTTTAATATTGCCAAGAATTTAACCAGTATGGATATTCATCATAATTAACTTAACATGGCAGTAACTATGCATCAAAATAATTTACTATGAATTAACACATATTTAAATAGTGCACATAATTCAATTAAATAACCAACACTATTGAGATGCTTCATGAAATGGATGACATGGCTTGCCTTGCTCTGTTGGGTTGTCCACAAACTCCTAGGCTTCAAAACCAAATGAATTTCCTTCTGAAAATATTTTTTAAATGCAATGGAAAATGTCACATATTACTGTTCTGTTCACCAGAAATTATGTGAGTAAGAGAAAATTACCAAATTTTGCCAGAAAATAAAGGAGCTCAATACAAACCCAGAGCAAAAAGAATCAATTGATTTGGACTTATGGTTTAAAAGTTATGGCTGGTCAAAGTTCTAGTCAAAATCTAGAAATTAACAGAAAAACAGAAAATCCACAGCGGGCCACGTTGAAGGCGTATTTGCCGATTACGCCTCCACTTATCGCTTCGGCTAGCCACTGACTAGCGGGCCCCGCTGTCAGATTTAAACAGGGGAGAGAGGGAACAGAGAGAGGCGGGGCTCCGGCGATGCTCGCCGGCGACACAGACGGCGGCGAGGTCCGGCGACTACGGGAATGGATAGAGCTCTACGAGACGAACGCGCACATACCCGTGGAGTGGCGAGAGATGGCCGGACGGCGTCGTCCCCTTCCTCTCCAGCGGCGGCGGGTTTCGGGTGTCGTCGGAGACGGCGGTTTCGGCAACGATTCGATCGGGCAAGAGCTTGGGCGTGAGCAGTGAAGTGAGCTGAGCTCGTTGGAAGAGTCAGTGGAGGTCGGGGTGGAGTGGAACAGCGAGGCGGCAGCGCTTGGGTGGCGGCGGATCTCCGGCGAGGTTCGAGGCCAGAGGGCCTCTTGGCCGTGGCTCGCTGCTCGGAAGGGCGATTTGGAGGTGGAGGAGTGGGGTGAGGAGCTCGGGAGGGCTGGGCAAGGCCTTTTATCGCCGGAGCCGAGCTCTCTGGAAGAGGCGGGTCTCGGGCCACGTCGCCGGCGCCAGTACGCCGCGCTGGCTGGCCGGGAGCGGGCGACGAGACGGGAGAGGGCAGAGAGGAGTTAAGGCGCGGTGGAGGCTAGCGGAGGAAGAAGACGAGCACCAGCGCCACTGTGGCCGCACGGGCGGCACAGTGCCCGGATGCCGTGGCGGCCGCCGAGGCCAATTCCGGCGAGGAGAAGCTGTGGGAGAGGGGTATGTGGACGACATCGACGAAGTCCGCACTCCAGGACATGGAATGGCAGCGCGAGGGCTCTGGAACGACCTTGACAGAGCCAGGCGAGGTGCAGAGCACGCGGCTGGCATGCCATTGTCGTGCTCACCACGGGAATTGATGTCTGCAAGCCACGCAAGTCTGGCGCTTCATGTCTAGGGTGTTCTCCCTTGGTCATTTAGCTCCTCTGTGCACTTGGTTTGGCTAGATACAGACTGAGTTGAAGTGTAGCTTCAGCTACAGTTTCTGACAGAGAACTTGAGAGAGATCTAGAGGAGAGGTGAGCTGGAGATGGAGCCAATGGAGATGTCTGGGAGGATCTATGTTGGAAGGAGTCCAACCTGACCAAATTTGAAAAGATTTCATCAAGATTTGAATATAGTTCATGTACAACTGCTGTACTGAACCAGAAACATAGATGATCTGGATGCACTCATCTGGTTGATTTTCTGGGGCTGAAATTTGGTGTAGGAGAGTCATTTGGTGAGGAGAAGATGCCATAAAAATTTCAGCTCAATTGGATACCTCTAGCTGGTACTTCCTTCACAGAGGTTCCAATTGGACAGAAACTTGGCAAAATATTGCTGATGAAAATTTGTACTGGACAAGATGATATTTTTGGATATTGTGGCAAGATAGACTCCCCAGTATCTCAAGGAATTATTTGAGAGTTTTCTGAGTTGGGAGAATAGGGGTTGCTTCACAAATGGCCAGTACTGTCCAGAGAGCAAATGGAGTTTTTCGGACAAAATTTTGTACTGGACCATGAAATGTTTTTGGAGATTGTGGGAGTAGATGATGACAAGAAGGTGTGGGATTAATTTGAGATTTTTCTGATCATCAGAACTATAGGTTGCTTTGTAACCCATAGTGATGACAGAATTTCCCAAGGGAAGAAAATGATTATTTGGGAAAGATGAAGAATTGGAAATTGGTCCAGAAGGTGTGTGACAGGATTTTGGCAAGATGCTGAGGGCTTTGGATCATTGAGAGGAATTCATAAGTCCAAAGTCAACTGAAAAGGTTCAAAATCCAACCCAATTGCAAATAAAGCCAGAGAGAGTTTGAAAAGAAAAAGTTGCCAAAAACCAGGGTGTCACAAGATGCTTCGTAATCTTAGAACCGTCAATCTTATCATTAGAGGATTACCTAAGGTTGTGCTTGGTTGTATGCAAAACTTTGAATGTGCTTATACTCTATGGCATGACTTAGAAAAGCGATACCCCGATTATTCCTTAAAGAGTCTCGATAAGATTCTTCATAAAGCTGTTGCTTTTCACAAGATGAGTCCTAGTGATCCTAAGTTTGATGATTGCTTGTTTGAGCTTCGTGATCTTATGCGTGCCAAAGGAAATGTTAGAACTATAAGCAACATTATCATGGAAACCATTAGAAGTCATAAACTTGAACATTGTCATGATCATGAAATTAATGAGTCTATTACCCTAGGAAATGATCACACGCATGATGATGAAAATGTTGAGCATGGCTACTATGATTAGGATGAAGAATTTGATATTGAATTCGAGAAGACCATGAGGAATCTCAGTCTTATGGCAAATCTTCGAGATTACATGGCCGAAGGAAAAGAATGGATTCTTGATAGTGGATGTACCGATCACATGACCGGAGATAGAAACATGTTTCGTGAGCTTGCTAAAAATGATGGTCCACGCAAGTATGTGACTTTTGGAGACAACTCCAAGGGTAAGGTACTTGACCTTGGTAAGGTGGCCATATCCAATGATAGCTCCATACAAAATGTTATGCTTGTTGAATCTCTTGGTTACAATCTTCTTTCCGTATCTAGACTAGCCGATTTTGGTTTTAATGTTCTATTTACCAAAGTAGATTGCCAAGTGTTTCGCCAAGATAATCATAATATGGTCTTTACTGGCATTCGTAGAGGTGATCTATACATTGTTGATTTCACTAAAAGAGCCCAACCTCATACATGCTTAATTGCTAAATCTTCAAAAGGTTGGTTATGGCATAGAAGACTTGGACATGTTGGTATGCGTAACCTTGATAAACTTATTAAAGGAGATCACATTCTTGGAGTGAAAGATGTTATATTTGACAAAGATCGACTTTGTAGTGCTTGCCAGGCAGGAAAACAAGTTGGAGGAAGCCATCCCGTAAAGAACATTATGACCACGAGGAGACCACTCGAGCTACTTCATATGGATCTTTTTGGTCCCAACGCCTATAAAAGTCTTGGTGGTAACTCTTTCGGTTTGGTCATTGTTGATGATTTTTCCAGATTTACGTGGGTGTTCTTTCTTGATGACAAATCGCAGGTACAAAAGATCTTCAAGAACTTTGCAAGAAAGGCTCAAAATTAATTTGAAGTGAAGATCAAGAAGGTTCGGAGTGACAACGGAATGGAGTTCAAGAACGCCAATATGGACACCTTTCTTGATGAGGAGGGTATTTCACATGAGTTCTCGGCTACGTACACACCTCAACAAAATGGAGTTGTTGAGAGGAAGAACCGGACACTTATTGAGATGGCAAGAGCAATTCTTGATGAATACAAGACGCCAAGACATTTTTGGGCGGAAGCGGTTGAAACAGCTTGTCATGCAACAAATCGACTGTACCTTCACAAGCTTCTTGGTAAAACGGCATATGAATTGCTCACCGGTAACAAACCACAAGTTGGATACTTTCGAGTATTTTTCTCAAAATGTTACATTATTGATAAGCATCGTCATTCAAAATTTGCTCCTAAATCTCATGAAGGTTTCCTACTCGGTTATGGATCGAACTCTCACACTTACCGTGTCTACAACAACTTCACTCAAAAAGTTGAAGAGACGGTAGATGTGAAGTTTGATGAGACTAATGGCTCGCAAGTCGAGCAATTGCCACTTGATGTAGGAGATCAAGAACCATCGGAAGTAATCCAAGACTTGCCCATTGGCAAGATTCGCCCCATGGAAGTAAAGGAGAGTACCTCGTCTATTCAAGTGGAAGCCCCAACTTCATATCAAGGTGAACGACAAGTTGATATGGAGGCATCCACAAGTGGAACACCTCAAGACGATGGGAATGAGGAAGTGCAACAAGATGATCCACCTCAACCTCCTTCTCCACCTCCACAAGCGAACAACGACAACATCAACAAAGAAGAAGAAGATGACGATGATGAGGAAGCCTCACCACAACCCAAGAAAAAGCTACCTCGAGTTAGAGCAAGAATCGACAAGGATCATCCCGTCGAACAAATACTTGGAGATATCCAATCCGGGAGAATCACTCGCTCTAAAACTCGTTTAGCTAACTTTTGTGAGCATTACTCATTTATCTCTAGTGTTGAACCCTTGAAGGTAGAAGATGCTCTCAAGGACCCCGATTGGGTGAATGCAATGCACGAAGAGCTACACAACTTTGAGAGGAACCAAGTTTGGACATTGGTTGAGAAGCCTAAGGAAGAGCAAAACATCATTGGAACCAAATGGGTGTTTCAGAATAAGCAAGATGAAGATGGACAAGTTGTACGTAACAAGGCTCGTCTCATAGCACAAGGGTACACACAAGTCGAAGGTATGGACTATGGTGAGACCTATGCCCCCGTTGCAAGACTTGAGTCCATTCGTATTTTACTTGCTTATGCCAATCACCATGATATCACCCTTTACCAAATGGATGTCAAAAGTGCGTTCTTAAATGGTGAAATTGAGGAGGAAGTGTATGTAAAACAACATCCCGGTTTTGAGAATCCCAAGAAACCTGATCATGTGTACAAACTTCGTAAAGCTCTTTATGGTCTTAAACAAGCCCCTAGAGCTTGGTACAAATGCTTGACAAAGTTTCTTCTTGAAAAAGGTTTTGAAATTGGGAAGATTGATTCAACTTTGTTGACTAAGAGGGTTAATGGAGAATTATTTGTATGCCAAATTTATGTTGATGATATTATCTTTGGATCTACTAACCCCTATTTCAGTGAAAAGTTTGGAAGGTTGATGTCGGAAAAGTTCGAGATGTCTATGATGTGTGAACTCAAATTCTTTCTTGGTTTGCAAATCAAGCAAACTAGGGAGGGTACCTTTGTTTCTCAAACAAAGTATACCAAGGACTTATTCAAGAAGTTCAACATGCAAGAGAGTAAAGGTATGAAAACCCCCATGCCCACGAGTGGACATCTTGACTTGGCCAAGGATGGCAAACCAGTTGATCAAAAGGTTTATCGATCTATGATTGGTTCATTGCTATATCTATGTGCCTCCCGTCCCGACATTATGCTAAGTGTGTGCATGTGTGCACGATACCAAGCGGCACCAAAAGAGTGTCACCTTAAGGCGGTGAAAACAATTGTGAGATACTTGATACATACACCAAACTTTGGCATATGGTATCCCAAAGGATCTTCTTTCAATCTTGTTGGCTACTCCGATTCGGACTATGCCGGAGACAAGGTTGACAGAAAATCCACTTCGGGTACATGTCAGTTTCTTGGTAGATCTCTTGTGTCTTGGTCCTCCAAGAAAAAAAACTCGGTATCTCTATCTACTGCCGAAGCGGAATACATTGCCGCGGGATCATGTTGTGCTCAATTACTATGGATGACACAAACTCTTAAAGACTATGGTGTGCATGTGAAACATGTACCATTACTATGTGACAATGAGAGTGCTATTAAGATGGCACACAATCCCGTGCAACATTCTCGAACTAAGCATATTGAGGTTCGTCACCATTTCATTCGAGATCATGTTGAGAAAGGTGACATTGACCTTAAACATGTTCGTACCGACAAGCAATTGGCGGACATCTTTACCAAACCCCTTGATGAGAAAGTGTTTTGTCACTTGAGAAGTGAGTTGAACATCATAGATGCTTCAAACGTGAACTAGAGGTTCATGTGGATGCATACAAGGGCATGAGCATTCTTGACTAATCCATGATACCTTTCATGATCATATTATACCTTGGACATTTTGCTCCCTTGTATTGTATCTAACCTTCTGTAGGTACTTGGACAAGCTTCATGCCACAAGATTGCGTCACATTCTTATCATAAGCAATCTTATATGAACCAAGTATCAACAATTGATGGAGGAACAAGGAACAAGACAACCTAAACATATCCTTTGAGAAATTCTTGAGATATGCTTCATCCTTGTCATTTTGGGTATACATGTTGTTCCTTGCAAAGCTAACCCATGTAGGAAGATGAACTACAAAAGATAGGATTGCTCCCAACTTCAACTCATGAGCATCCACTTCAAGTTCAACTACATGATGGACTTCACCACCAAATTCGAATGTAAGTTCTCACATCTTAGAGAAGCTTTACTCAAAGACATGAGCTAAAGCAACTCAACAAGATGTGAATACATTGAAATGCTTAAAGGAAAAATGGAAACCCCATTTTGAGCTTAAACGATGAGTATGACCTATGATCAAGTGTTCTCACTTGACTCCTAAGTCAATATACTCTAACATAGGTGACCTAGTCGCCGACCAGTCTAGATGAAGTTTTTAACTTCATCTAGACGTTTCTTTGCTTCTATTCTATTTGTCTTTTCTTTTAGCTAGTTTCACAGTTAATTCATTGCAAATCCTTGTGAGAATTCCTTTGTCTAGAGAGCTGAGTTGACAAAATGTTCCATTGCATCAAACTCGGTTCCACCGATTTTCCACAACTCGGTGTCACCGATTTTGCTGCTCTAAGGAGTTTTCTGTCAAATTTTTCCTGAGATTTTCTGCTCCAGCTCCACTCAATGACTCTTATCCCCTACCTACACCTAGATCCACTCAATGGCTAGATGTGTTTCTCAAGGACCAAACCCACTTGATCAATAACCTTGAAGTCCCTTCTTGGAAATTGATGTCAAAGGGGGAGAGAGGAATACATCAAAGCTCCTTACCATTATAAGAGATGCACCTTACAAGAGGAGAGAATGTTACATGTTTCTAAGAGGGGAGAAACATGATTTCAGTTGCTTTAGTGTTTTTTTATTGCTCGAGTTCTCTCACCCTACGTGCTCCCAATATCCATGTCAGATTCAGGGGGAGAGGAAGTTCTTTAGGGGAGACAACTATTTCTTTTGGGGACATGTCTGCTTCAAAGAAGTATTCACCTAGTGATACTCCATTCTACATGTCATCCCAATCTTGGTTTCTTGTTGATCTTGTGTCTTTTCTTGAAGAAATTATCTTGTGTTATCTAACCCTGTTTTCTCAAGCGTATTTCTTCAGGTACTTGATCAAGAACTTCAAGGTAAGTATATGCATCACACTCATGTACATGATTGACCTCTTGCTAGTATATAATGTTTGCAAGGACACAATCATGGACATGTGGACCCTATATGATATATATGTTTGCTCTGATGCATATAGCCAAGATACATGTAGCATGTATATCTCCCATATGGTATCATCATGTTATATGCACCTCTTCAGGGGGAGTTCAGGGGAGCTCACCTATGTTACGTGTTTCCTTCAAAGCTTTCATACATACCTCTGCTATATCTGTATTTGAAGCTTTCATGTATGTTGTCATCAATTACCAAAAAGGGGGAGATTGAAAGCACATTTGCTCCCTTGGTGGTTTTGGTAATTTATGTCAACATACATGTTGTTGGACTAATGCTTTCATCTAGTGAATTTCAGACAAGTTCAACAATGGCGTGGCAGGGACAAGAGGATGTGGAACCCCTTCAAAATGCTAAGGACAAGGATTGGCTAAAGCTCAAGACTCTACATTTCTGGTTTAGTGATCCAAGATCACATTGAGTCCATAGGAAAGCCAATACTATTAAAAGGGGATGAGGTGTTGCTTAATGATCTTTTTGCTCAAGTGCTTAGCAACAATACTCCTAAACGCTCAACCACTCTCTCAATCCCAAATATGTCCAAAACCTACATTCCAACTCGGCCCCACCGAATTTCTCTATCCGGCCCCACCGAGTTCATCCAAGACTTAGCCACTGCCAAAACCCTAACAAATCGGATCCACCGAAATGGATCTCGGTCTCACCGAGATGGCCTTTCTAACTCTCTGTAATCGTTTGCACTTACTTCGGTCTCACCGAGTTTTGCAAATCGGTCTCACCGAGATGGCTTGCCAACTCTCTATTGCCTTATTGCTTCACTTCGGTCCTACCGAGTTGATGCAATCGGTGCCACCGAGATGAGGATTGCCCTAGCCATTGCACTTCGGTCCATCCGAGTTGTTCGTATCGGTCCCACCGAGATTACTAAAGTTCATATCTTTTACACAGTTCGGTGCTACCGAGATTATTGTTTTGGTGCCACCGAGTTGAGTCAAAAGTGTGTAACGGTTGGATTTTGTGTGGAGGCTATATATACCCCTCCACCACCTCCTTCTAGGTAAGGAGAGTCATCAGAACGTGCCTACACTTCCACCATACATTTTCTGAGAGAGAAGCACCTACTCATGTGTTGAGATCAAGCTATTCCATTCCTACCATTTGAATCTTGATTTCTAGCCTTTCCCAAGTTGCTTTCAACTGAAATCCCTCTTCCACCATAGCCAAATCTGTGAGGAGTTGTTTGAGTGCTGGGAAGACTATCATTTATAGCACAAGAGCAAGGAGTTCATCAACAACACACCGTCTATTAACTTTTGGAGAGTGGTGTCTCCTAGATTGGTTAGGTCTCACTTGGGAGCCTCCAACATGATGTGGAGTTGAACCAAGGAGTTTGTAAGGGCAAGGAGATCACCTACTTCATGAAGATCTACCCCGAGTGAGGCTAGTCCTTCATGGACGTAAGCCATGATGGAATAGACAAGGTTGCTTCTTCGTGGACCCTTCGTGGGTGGAGCCCTTCGTGGACTCGCGCAGCCGTTACCCTTCGTGGGTTGAAGTCTCCATCAACGTGGACGTACGATAGCACCACCTATCGGAACCACGCCAAAAACCACCGTGTCTTCATTGCGTTTGATCTTCCATACTCTAACCCTTTACTTTCCGTACTCTTGCATGCTTTACTATTTCCGCTGCTCAATGTCTAGATATGCATGTGTAGAAAGTATTGGAGAGATCTGAACTTGTGCCAAAATCTGCCTAAGTGCCAAGAGAAATTAAAAACTTCACCTTTGGCTGGTTAGGAGTCTATTCACCCCCCCCCCTCTAGACCTATCTCCTCGATCCAACACATATTGATGTGGATAGCAGTAAAATGTGATGTTGCTTGTATGTAACCTTGATGCCTGTTGTGTGCTTCTGTTCAGTCATTTCTTTTGCTTCTTTCTTTGGGCCGTCGGTGTTACCTTATTTCCCCTTATGAAAGTTGCTCATCGAACCGCCACCGGACTCGAAGAATCAATGAGGATTTCAAATACTTGGATGCGAAGCTAAACATTATGGAATTCTCAGCCGTCTGCATTGTATTGGGAATATCTGGTTTGAATGCAAATGATATTCTGGATTGACTATCAGCATCAAGTCTACCTCAGTGCGCAACCATTACAACCGTAATGAACCAGCAGGAAGATGATTTGTGTGCAAGGCCAACTGTATATTTCAAGACAAAACAGGAATATCAAGGGTATACATATATATGGCATTCAGTCCGCATATAACGGAGAGAAGCTTCTAGAGTAAGCAATCTAGTCTTCCTCTGCACACTACCAGGGAAGCTTACGATGCAAGGTTCCGTAGTCTTCATCAATATGATATGTGGATAGCTTCCAGTGTAAGATACTCAGTCTTCTTCGGTAAGCCACCGCAGAAAGCTTCTGGCATAAGTCACGAAATCTTCCTCAGTAAGCAACCAGGAGGAGAAGCTTCTGAAGTACGGTACCCAACCTTCTTCAGCACACTATCTGGGAAAAGCTTCGAACACAAGATATCCAGTCTTCTTCAGCACGATACTCTCGATGGCTTCCAACACAAGCTATCCAATCTCCATCAGTACGACACTACACACAGTTAACAAAATTACACAGTGAGTTGGCAGTGCAACTCAAGGGTCAAGCCCACAACAGTTTGGTCAGAAACACGAGCAAGTCAAGACACAAGTCTGCCTCGGGAATAAAATGTTTAGCTACACATACTTACATATATATTGTGAGCATGCTGCCAAGGTCATGCAAGTCACTCATACGATGATGCAAGCACGATGAGAATCCGACAAGCATATGAGTTATGCAAGGGGACGAAAGCCAGTTATACACCTTAGTGTGATGCAAGGACGGACAAGCTATGATGTAAGACAACATTGGGACAACAAATCTTGACAGTGGATATCAAGGCCAGTTTCCTCATGCCCGACAAAGTGATATCGTTAACCTTTGTCACTGTCTTGTATGATTGACGACCACAGTGAGCTCCATACGAGTACATGTGAACCTGGTATATTCCGTATGACACGAGTCATGAACAAGGATAAGGTATGAATGCCAAAATGTTGCACCTATGGTCACATGAAGAATTAAGGATATATATGGCCAATCTCTTTCGGCAAAAGATTTAGAAAAAGAAAACAAAAGGAGCAAGACCGGCAATACAGGTATGATAATTGCCGCATGAACAACATGGTACGGATACCCAAGACAGTCTGATTCCGTATCGATCACCATGAATATACACCCAAGGGGTCTACTCTGTTTGCAAGGACTGCATATCAAGTTAGCTCACTTGTCCAAATATGTATGCCCAGAATTGTGAGTATTGTATATCCAACTCGGTCATGTCAGACGAAAGGCCAGCTTAGCAGCTTGACTTCAACGACCGGGTTAAATCATCACACGGCCTACTACCCACATATGGGTATCTGATGACCCACAAGTATAGGGGATCAATCATAGTCCTTTCGATAAGTAAGAGTGTCAAACCCAACGAGGAGCAGAAGGAAATGACAAACGGTTTTCAGCAAGGTATTTTCTGCAAGCACTGAAATTATCGGTAACGAGTAGTTTGATAGCAAGATAATTTGTAACAAGTGACAAGTAGCAATAGTAACAAAGAGTGCAGCAAAGTGGCCCAATCCTTTTTATAGCAAAGGACAAGCCGGAACGATCTCTTATAGTAAGTAAAGCGTTCTCGAGGACACATGGGAATTTCATCTAGTCACTTTCATCATGTTTGTTTGATTCGCGTTCGCTACTTTGATAATTTGATATGTGGGTGGACCGGTGCTTGGGTGTTGTTCTTACTTGAACAAGCCTCCCACTTATGATTACCCCCTCTCGCAAGCATCCGCAACTACGAAAGAAGAATTAAGATAACTCTAACCATAGCATTAAACATATGGATCCAAATCAGCCCCTTACGGAATAACGCATAAACTAGGGTTTAAGCTTCTGTCACTCTAGCAACCCATCATCTAATTACTACTCCACAATGCATTCCCTTAGGCCCAAAGATGGTGAAGTGTCATGTAGTTGACGTTCACACGACACCACTAAGGGAATCAACAACATAAATATCATCAAAATATCGAACGAATACCAAATTCACATGATTACGTATGACAAGACTTCTCCCATGTCCTCAAGAACAAAAGTAACTACTCACAAAACATAATCATGTCCAAGATCAGAGGGGTATTGAATAGCATAATAGATCTGAACATATAATCTTCCACCAAATAAACCAACTAGCATCAACTACAAGGTGTAATCAACACTACTAGTAACCCACAGGTACCAATCTGAGGTTTTGAGACAAAGATTGAATACAAGAGATGAACTAGGGTTTGAGATGAGATGGTGCTGGTTAATATGTTGATGAAGATTAGTCCTCCCATGATGAGAGGATCGCTGGTGATGTCGATGGTGACGATTTCCCCCTCCCGGAGGGAAGTTTCCCCGGCAGAATCTCTCCGCCGGAGAGCAAAAGTGCTCCTGCCCAAGTTCCGCCTCGAGACGGCGGCGCACCGTCCCTAAAGTCGTCTCTATACTTTTTCTTGGGTAAATGCACTTATATACCAGAAAATGGGGGCCAGAGGCTGGCCAGGGGCCCCATGAGGTACCAGGGCGCGCCTGGGGGGGTGGCGCGCCCTGGTGCCTCGTTGGCACCTAGGTGGCCCCCTCTGGTACTTCTTGCTTCCAGTATTTTTTATTTATTCCAAAATAAATCTCTGTAAAATTTCAGCTCATTTGGAGATGTGCAGAATAGGTATCTCTGACATAGCTTTTTCAGGTCCAGAATTCCAGCTGCCAGCAATCTCCCTCCTTGTGTAAATCTTGCATATTAAGAGAGAAAAGGCATTAGAATTGCTCCAAAAAGTGTTATATTGATTAAAAACACCATAAATAACAGTAGCAAAACATGATGCAAAATGGACGTATCAGTATCCTAACAGGATGAGCAATCGAAATGCGGAACAATAGTCTTGGATTATGTGCTCTCACATATGGTACCCAGTGAAATGACAGCCTATCGTGAACAAGAGCCTTCCGCCAGAACCATCGGCAGTCAAGTCTCCGGATGCTATTGCTATAAGGCCGTACTCCTTTATACTGGTCACGACAGGTGACAGTCGAATTTTGGTACGGATTTGATACTCAAGACAGTGGAGTCAGCCAAGATGATTCAGAAATCCCTGCGAGCAGTCAGATTCCGCCAAGAGAGCGGTTATGATTCTCAACATTGTTTTGAGCCCAGAAGACATGCATCTAGTAACCCGATGCAATGATTAAATATTTCACCAAGGGAATTTGTTCATAACTCTGTTGAATACTATCGGTGCTGGATAGAAGAATGTCACGTCAATTGGAAATCACTCCCGGACTTATGGAAATTCCAGTCATGATAATATCAGATAAGCCAACAGACATAAAAGAATTCGAGTCAGAGTAAGGATGAACATATGAAGGAAGACCTGTCAGAATGTGCGATATGGTGAAGCAAACCACCCTAGAGCAAGGTAATCAGGGCATATGAAATTCAGTGGGAACATCATATAAAGGAAAAGGATACCCGAGTTGGAAACGGTTTCCTTAAGTCAGAATATTCATACTTGTTCCCTGAGCAACCAAATCTTGAGGACGAGATTTTTGTAAGGGGGTAGGTTTGTGACACCCTGATTTTTGGCCCTTTCTTTTTCTTTCGGATTTCTTTGAAATTTTATTTGGAATTCCTTTTCTGTGGCTCTGTGGTCTTGAAACCTGGGAAGATCATCTCTTCTTCCTCTCTCAAGTGGCTTGTCACTCTCAAATCTTTCCCAAGGTCATGCCATTTCCATCTTAGCCCAACCCCAAATTCTTTTTCTTGGTAATATTCCTTTTTCATTAAAGGAATAATGCTGTTTGCCCTAGGTTGTGAAGCAACCTACACTTCTGTCATTCCCAAAATTCCCACAAAATTCTCATAATTCCTTTGGACCATATGGACCTTGGATATGTAAAAATATTCAAGATTCCATGCTCATGGTGAGCACACCATCCAATCTTTGCTTTTGGTCATATTTTCAGATTGTGAAGCAACTATATTTTATATGGCTTCATAAATTCTGAAATTTTACCAGAACATTCTCCTACCTATATAACTTCTCTCCACTAAATTTGGGATCATTTCATTCATCCTATACTTCTCAATAATTCCCCAAATTTCTGTCCAGTGGGAAGCATTGTGAGGGAAGTACCATTTTTATTTATCCAAATGGTATGAAATTTTTACAGTGCCTTCATATGACCAAATCATCATCCTCCACCAAATTTTAGCTCAATCCCATCATCGATGTGAGTGCAGCTTCCATGTTCATATTTCTGTCCAGTGGGGCAGTTTGTGAAGGAAGTGCTATTCATACCCCTCCTTTTGAGCTGAAAATTTGCCAAGGTGGTCATCTTAGTGAGTGATCAACCTCAGCCAAAGCTCAGCACCCCTCCCCAAGTGTGCCTTCCCCAGTTCACCACAAACACCTTGCTGTTGCTTAGTGTATGAGCCTAGTCCAGCCACCCCTTGAGCCACTGTTCTTGTTTCTTTGCATCTAGCACCTACTGCGGGAGGGTTCAACCTGCCAAACACGCTTGGACCGTCCAGAACGCGTGGCAATGCCACGGGCACACGGTGACCACGCGAAGAGCGCGTGCACTGTGTGCAGACCGCGTGCGCTGGGCACTAGGGCACTCGGCCACCGCCCAAACGCCGTGGTCTCACCACTGCGGCATGTCCACCGCGTCGCCCAAAGTCCCATTCGTCCACGCGCCCCTTTCCCCCTCCTCCTTCTCCCTCCTTGCGCCACGGCAGCCCCTGCCCTCGCCGCACGCGTGCGCACAGTGCCTTGGTGGCCAATCGGACCTCCCCCATCCCGCGTCAGCGCCCCCACTAGCTCTCACTCATCACCGTCAGTCCCTCCTCGCGTGCGCACGCTTACGCGGTCGCCTCAGAGCGGCTCCCACGCATCTGCGGCGGCTTCCGGCCATGACATCTCCGGCTCAGCTATAAATAGCCATCCCTGAGCCTCACCGAGCACCTCATCAGCCTCCCCACTCTCCTAGTACCCCCCTGCCCTCTCAACTGAGCTCGAGGAGCTCTCCTCGCCTCCAATGGTTGTCATGGCCGCCACCTCCCCTTGCTCAAATTGGAGCAATGCCGAGCCCCTCCCCTCCTCCTTTCTCCACCAGAGGAGCTAGCAAAGTCCGGCGAAGCTCCCCGCCCAACGCCTTGCCTGCCGAAGCACCATAGCGCCAAGACCCCAATTGCCCGAAGCCGCCGTCCGCCGCGGGAGATGCTCCACTTGTTTCCGAGCTCCTTGGAGGCCGTGCCCTACCTAGACGGGACCGCCTCGGTCTCCTGAGCTCGCCGGTAGGCCGTGCGCCCCGAACGGTGGCCGGAGCCACCGGCAAACCTCGTTGGGCTCCACTGCTCCCTCGGCCGAGCACGCGCATAAGGAAGACGACGACGCCCCTCGCCTGCCAGCGGGCCCCGCCTGTAAGCCTCTCGTGCTGACCCAGTCGGGCCCGTTGACTCGTTTAAGTGGAAACGTATTCCCGGTAATACGCTTTCCGCTAGCGAAGACGTCTTCGGCCGCAACTCCAGAGCGGAATACGCTTTCCTTTCAGTGAAAGCATATTTTCCCGAAAGGCGCTTTCTGTTTTCAGCAGCCGGCACCAAAACCTCTAAATTGCGGACGTTCGTCCGTTAAGAGCAGAAATGGACAGTTTTTATTTATTTTTCTGCCTAACAAATGAACGGCCGTATTTTCGCAACCGTAACTCCGATTCAGGTGATTCAAAAGCCCACATTCTCTATTCGTCGAGCCCATTCTGTTGTTGTCATTTTCATGATGTTTTCACATTCTAAAAATGACCATTTTGCCCTTGCCCTTATTCGGCCCCTTCGAGATAGAATCATTTCCGGCGAAATTTTCCGCGGGCTTCTTGCACTTCTTCCCGATGAATCCTTCATCCCCAGGCAAACCACAACAGCCACTTGCATGATGGCATTGCAATAGACATGGTTTTCACTTGAATGATTGAATAATTGTTTGCTCATGTAATTATTTTGTTAATGTTATGTATATGCTTGTGGATCCATGCTCATTTCTTATGCCATGTTCATTTTCATCTAGTAAGTTAAATGATTATTTGCTAATAGTATTATTCTCATGTTCCATTCTTGTAATCATTTCATATGCTAGTGATCATGATATGCTCACATGAATAGTTATTGTTTGTTATACAAATACTTGTGATATTCATGATCATCTCTATGCCATGCTTATTTGCATCCCGTAGACTAAATGATTTATTGTTGTTGATGTTATGATAAATGGTTATATTGCCCATCCATGTTTATGTTGATATCATGCTCATATGCATTGTCATGTTATTTTATTGTGACTCAGCTCATCACCATTCAAGTTGAACCTGACATTAATCGAACTTGAACAAATCTGTTGGCTGAGTCATGGTGCCACCGAATCGAGCTCACCAGTGCAGCCACACTTGCCTGGATGGGGAGGCCCTAATTCAGTCTATGTCATGCCTCTCGCCGGTGCCTCCAACTAGGGAAGGTTATGTGCGCGCGCTACCCTGATCAGGTAGGTGGACATAAGCCTTGTGCGCCTAAGTTGTATGGTACCACTGTCCCTGTTTGGGACTGTTTGTTTTGTTTTGCCATGATGGTGGCCGGCCACGAGGTGGCAGGATGTCAAGAGTTGGCATCGGGGCCACCCATGACATAGCCCAAAGGGGAGTTTGTCGGAGTGGCCGGGAGAGTGTCATGCAATAGATTGGTTTTGTCGGAATGTCGTTGGTCCACCCGAATGGGAGCACGAGGCCATGAGTTCCGTGGTGTGGGTACAGTGTACTAACCTCTGCAGAGTGTATAATCTATTGATAGCCGCGTCCTCGATCATGGACACAGTTCATAGTAGGTCACACTATGGGTCAACAGTAATATTAACCTGAATAATAAACAACCCCAGTTCCATGAGGAAAGAAGTTGGTTGATCTTTATGTGGTCATGCAATGATCACAGGTAAAGATCAAGCTCCTTGTGGTCATGTGATGATCACGATGGTATTGTTGATACCGAGCTTGGTTGATCCTGAGGTGATCGTGTGATGCTCACGACGGTAAGCTTGACACACATGGTGGTTACGAGATAACCTCCGAGAAGAGTAAGTTGGTCCAAGGGACCTTAAACATCCACCGCCTCTCATGTTAGTGCTAGTATCATCATGTTCATATCCCGATTAACATGTACATGTCATGCTCATCTCCTACTGTTCTGGTTGTATCATGCTCATCAATTAACCTGTAAATGACATGCTGTTGGTTGTCTTGATTGCTTTGGTTGCTATGAGCTTGCGAGTACATTCAAAGTACACACCTGGCATGTCATGCCAGATTGTAGGTGATGCCGTGATTGATTGCTTGTCGAGGATCCCGAGTTTGCGCTCTAGGACGTGTCCCAGCCAGAGTCCCTGCGGAGTGGAGTCCATCACCGTCGTCGTTGTTCCGCTGCTAGAAGCTATTCCGCTACGAGTTGTTTCGCTGCTAGCATAGAGCTACCTTAGCAGGTGTAGAGTCGCCGTGCCTTTGTAACCCTTGTATTTTCAAAAGCCTTGTACTCATATTATTTGTAATAAAGAGCTGTTCTGTTCTATGCCAAGCAGTGCCGTATTCCAGAAGACTTGATCTCTGGGCTGGAATATAGGGTGTTCCGGTTCCTCTGAGCCGGGGTGCCACACGATGGCACTTAAATTATTTGTCTACGCTCTATCCAACACAACAATGAGCTGTAGGATGGTAACTACGAACTCTGTAGCCTTCTCTTTTTACTGCCCATAATGAGTTGTTAGACAACAATGTTTGAAACCTATTTGTTTGCAGTGGTTCCCAAAGCAGTTTACTCAAGATTACCTCGCAGAGTACATGATTGGTGGACGCAATGAAGGTTAAAGTATTTCATCGAGACTACAATGAGCATCGATAAGTCCTAATGAAGACAGTGAAGGATGGGCGGGCAGCCATCACAAGGGGTTGGCCTAGAGTCGTGTGCGCATTAGGCATGGAGGAGGGCACAATATGGCCATTTCGCTTCACCTTCTCCAGCAACCAGAATGTCTTCCACCTCTCTCTTTACAGTCTTTAGTACAACTGTGGTTCATCATTCTTTACTTGCTGCTTCTGTAGTTCTTAAGTATATGTACATGTGCATCGAATTATGCATTCGTCCTCGAACTTATATTTGTAATAAACATGGTATGATATGAAATAAGTGATTGCCTACTATCATATTGAAAATCTATTTCAATTTCAAATTCTATGAATTTTAAATGCAGGGACAAATTATGATCTGTAGGCCATTACCCTACACACGGTTTGCAAAACAAAACGTCTGTGATAAACGTCAAGATCAGGCATGTTTCTCAGATCAGATGTGTGCGATGAAACTCTACTGCACACACGATCAGACAAGAAAAAACGTGTGAGATTAACGACAACAACGCACACAGTTCCTTCTTAATAAATGTTTGTGAAAGTCACCTTATCACACATGCTAGGAAATTATGAACTGTTTATGATGTCATGTGCATCGTAAACGTTTGCTCATAGAAGAACGCGTGTGATAGGCCTTCATCCAACATGGGTAATACGGATGAATCGTTTGGGACATTTTATACATCTCAAACATTTATCTACATACAAATGTGTGGGATATATTCAAGCTTCGCATACGGTGTACATTCGTGAACTGTTTGTGATGGGGTGAGCATCATAAACGTTGCACCACAGAATACCGAGTGCGATGGTAATGCGAGCACACACGAGTAGCAAGGACGGAGCATTTGGGAAAGATGCAGGCATCGCATCCGCTTAGTTCTGCGAAACGTATGCTTGCGTGCTCCCTATCGCCAACGTTTTCTGGGTCGTGTGGGAAGACCCCCCCCCCCCCCGTATCGCACACACAGGCAAGGCGACGGTTTAAAACTCTGTCGCGGAAAGGGGGTAAAAACCGTTTGTATAGCAGGTCGCTGCATGATACGTATCCAACGTATCTATAATTTATGAAGTATTCATGCCATGTTTATTATAGTTTTGTATGATTTTGGTGCACTTTTATATGGCTTTTATATGATTTTTATGGACTAACATATTGACCTAGTGCCCAGTGCCAGTTGCTGTTTTCTGCTTGTATTTGGTTTTCCAGAAAATCCATATCAAATGAAGTCCAAATGCAGCGAAACTTTTTGACGATTTTTTCTGGAAGGAAACAGACCTAGGAAGCTTCGGAGGAGCAGCAGAAGAGCCACAGGGGCCCACGAGCCACCTGGGTGCGCCTGCCCCCCCCCCCAGGCGCATCCTGGTGCCTCGTGGGCCCCCTGTGGCACCTCTTTGCATGATTCCAACGCTGAAAAATCCTATATATTCAGAATACCCCAAAAGTTAACCTAGATGAGTTTTTTACACTGCCGCAAGCCTCTGTACCTCCATGATCTAATCTACAGCCCTTTTCCGGCACCCTGCTGGTGGGGGAATCATCACCCGAGGCCATCTTCATCATCCCGGCGGTCTCCATGACGAGGAGGGAGTAGTTCACCCTCGGGGCTGAGGGTTTGTACCAGTAGCTATGTGTTTTATCTCTCTCTCTCGCGCGTTCTTGATTTGGCATGATCTTGATGTACCGTGAGCTTTGTTAATATAGTTGGATCATATGGTGTTATTTCCCTCTCTATCCTTGTTGTGATGAATCGAATCTTTTCCATTTGAGGTTTCGTTATTGTCGGATTAAATATTTCAGATTTGAGAACACTTGATGTATGTCTTGCATATGAATACCCATGGTGACAATGGGGTATTATATTGATTCACTTGATATATGTTTTGGCACTCAACTCGCGGATTCCCGCGGTGACATTGGGGTAATCTATGCATATGGGTTGATGCACGTTTTCATTATCTTTTCTCCGATAGAAACTTTGGGGTGCTCCTTGGAGTTCTTTGTGTGGATTGAATATTATGATTATGAAGTTGTTTGATGCATATCGTATAATCAACTCACGGATACTTGTGGTGACATTGGAGTATCTAGGTGACATTAGAGTTGGTTGATGTGTATCATATGGTGTTATTTTAGTACGAACTCTAGGGCTGTTTGTGACACCTATAGGAATAGCTCAATAGATCGATCGGAAAGGATAACTTTGAGGTGGTTTTGTACCCTACAAACAATTTCTATCTTATGTTCTCTGCTAATAGGAACTTGGGAGTGATTCTTTATCGCACGTTGAGGGATGATTCTATGATCCAATTATATTAGCATTGTTGAGAGATTGCACTAGCGAAAGTATGAACCCTAGGCCTTGTTTCTAAGCTTTGCAATATCATTTATGCTCACTTTTGTTACTTGCTACCTTGCTGTTTTTATTGTTCGCACTACAAAAACCTATATCTACTATCCATACTACACTTGTATCACCATCTCTTCGCCGAACTAGCGCACCTATACAATTTGCCATTGTATTGGGTGTGTTGGGGACACAAGAGACTCTTTGTTATTTGGTTGCAGGGTTGTTTGAGAGATACCATCTTCATCCTACACCTCCCACGGATTGATAAACCTTAGGTCATCCACTTGAGGGAAAATTGCTACTGTCCTACAAACCTCTGCGCTTGGAGGCCCAACACGAGTCTACAAGAACAAGTTGTGTAGTAGACATCAAGCTCTTTTCTGGCACCGTTGCCGGGGAGGTGAGTGCTTGAAGGTATATCTTTAGATCTTGCATTCGAATCTTTTAGTTTCTTGTTTATCACTAGTTTGGTTTTATAAAAAGAAAACTACAAAAAATGGAATTGAGGTTGCCTCATATTATTCGTCTTTATAATGTCTTTTCTTGAAAATGATGGAGCGGAAAATTGTGCTCAATTGATAGAAGAAGAATTCAATAAAATGTTTGGCATAACATATTTGAATGATGAGCATGATTGCAATGTTGCTAGTAAGAATTCTTTGAATATCCATGATGCTAATGATATGCAAAGCCATAAGCTTGGGGATGCTATGTTTGATGAAGATGATCTTTTTACTCCCCCAAGTTTTGATGAGAAAATTTATTATGATGATTGCATGCCTCCTATTGATGATGATTAAATTGATGAAAGTGGATTTGGTGAGGTCATGACTTTATTTAATGATGAATCCACTATTTTGGAAGAGGTTTCAATTGATTATGCCAATCAAGTATCACATGATAGTTATTTTGTTGAGTTTGCTCCCACTATTATTGATGAGAAGAAATTTTCTTATGTGGAGAGTAATAAAATTTCTATGCTTGTGGATCATGAAAAGAATGCTTTATGGAGGCCCAACACAAGTTGTGTAGTAGACATCACTGCACCAGTGCTAAGTTGATTAGGCATATCTGTTTTGATCCTAGTGTCGGTGGCTTATGGCCCATTTCTTGGCACCATTCTCCGGTTGCCTAATTCCTTAAACGCCTTATGTAACACCCCAAAAATTTAATCATAATTTTTATAAGTAAAATTTGGCCAGAAATAAAATTTTGTTTCATACTAGGTCTTTTATCAAAATCAGAGTCTTTCCTGTTTCCGTTTTTCAAAATTCTTCCCTCCATATAGAAAATGTTTAAAAAAATATTGTGGGCTTTGGTAGTTTTATTAAATCAATTCATTTATATTTTAAATAATAGTAGGAAATATTTTCATAATAAAATTTGCCCAAAATAATTCTTTTAATAGCATCTTCAATCTTTGAAATGCTTATGTTGCACTATAACTATTATAAATAATTCTCCTAAATTTCCACAAAAATTATGAGGGGTCATTTGATGCCTATAGATCACTTTTATGCAAAAACTAATCTTGGTCTTTTGAAAATTTTGAGCACAACTTCCTCTTTTCAATTCTGTTCCATTCCTAGGTTATAACAGCAACCCTAATTTTCCTTCATCAAACAATTCTGAATTTTTTCCATCTTATAGTACTTCTAACTAAACCCTTAAGTCCAGAAGCTCACCTCCAATTGCATCATTTAAATTCACCAAATAATTCCTCCCCGTTTTGATCTAGAACTGCAATCTAGCAAAACTTGCACTAGCAAGTTCTTCTATTTCCCAAAATAAGCCAACCACCTTATCTTGTATGCAATGAAGCATCATCCTGGTAATTTTCACAGCCAAAACAATTTCCTAAATAGCCCTAGCATTCTGTCGAACACCCTGAACTCATGGCAAAATTTGGCAAAGTTTTAAATTGGCATGTGACAGTAGCTCCTCTGGCCAAATCAACATGTCCACCAGCCTTGCCATCTAGAGGAGCCCTATCCTGCTCAGTCTCACTTGCAACAAATTCTTCTAGAGCCCCCTGGCATTCTGACGAGCACGTTGCGTGCATGTCCAGTGCGCGCATGGCATGCCTGGCGTGCGCGTATGACCGTGCCCGCGCCCGAGCCCCTGCCGCCCCGCTGCTGCCTCCCCCAGTTGCGCGCCTCCTCCCCTAGCTTCATGAGCAAGCCCCGAAGCCTGCCGACAGTCTTCCCTGGACTCTAGAGCCGCCCTGGCGCCTTTCAGCACCGACCAGAGCCGCCGCCATCGCTGCCACGGCGCTGCCCAACTACCTGGCCGAATCCGAGGCCGCCAGCGCGCCTCGCCCTAATTGCCAACCGCTCGGGGTCATCCACAGCTCACCGACCACGGCCACCGTCCACCACCAACCTCCCCACCGGCCAAGCTCCACCATCAATGGCCACCGCGGCCGTGCCTATCTCCAGGATCCTACGAACCGACGTTCCCCACCTATATAAGGCCACTCGAGCTCGCCTCGCTACACCGCAGCACACCTCCCTCCTCCCAACCCCTCCAGGAACGGCCAGTATACCGCAAATAGCCGTCCTTGTCGCCTCCGATAGCCACGGCCACCGTCTCTTCCCCGATGATTCCCACCTCTCTAGTGCCTCCCCTCCCCCATTTTCTTCACCAATGGCCTCCTGGAGCACCCGCGGATCCTTCCCTATCGTCAATTCCACCGGAGATGGCCCGTGGGCGAAACGCCCAATTTGCTTCCGCCCAAGCTCTTCGGGTGAGCTCGCCGCCGGCAACCTAGTGCTCCCCGAAGGACGTGCCGCACCTCATCGTGATCGCCGGATCCTCCTGAGTCCATCCATGCCCTCAAAATCCCGAGGGGAGCCACCGTTCTCCAGCTAGCATCGCCGGCGACGTCCTCCCCCGTTCGGCCGAAGGAAGGAGGCGGGCGAGGACCAATCAAACCTGACTGGTGGGCCCGAGGGACCCACCGTCAGTGCCTGGGGGTCACGCGTGCGCGGTTAAGTGGAGACGTATTCCTGGGAGTACGTGTTCAACTCTGGAAAGCGTATTCCCACGAATACGCCTTCGACGTCGGCAGACCTCCCACGCAGCCGAGTGACTGGGCCTAGCCCAGTGGCGCCAGACGGCTAAATCTCGCCCAGGGCGCACTGCTGCCCATCAGGTTGATGTGTTTCCTCTTTTTCTTTTCCAGTAGGTTTCAAATAATTCCACAGTAGCCATTTCAAAACCAAATTCGATGATTCAAATTTTTGCATACTCCTAAATTCATGCTTTATTAATCCAGCTAGGGTGAACATTTTTCCTAAGCCTGGTCTCTGTTGGATCCGTTTAATAGTCCATTTCTTCAATTATTCCAGCTTAGAAATTCCCTAGGATAATCATATGAACTCCAAATAAATTGATTCTTTTTCTGTTATTCTTTATTTTTCCTCTAGTTTATTTTAGTATTTATTTCAAAATTTTCCAAACAACTTTTTTGTACTGTTTTCAAACTATGTGGTAATTTCAATATTTTGAAAATAGGAAAATGGAGGGAAGATAAAATTTTCAAAGTTTTGGAGTGCACCCAATCTTTCTGCATGCTCAAGGCAAGCATCTTGAACACTTGATATGGTGAATGCATAGTTGTTTGTTTGTAAGAATAATTGAGTCATGAATACGTGAATTCAAATAAAAATTTGCATATTACCAGTTATACATGCATGATCCCTTGATAATATTTTGTATTCATTTAAACATGAAATATGAGTGAGTATGGTTATTTTCACATGTCACATATGCCTATGTTGGTCCTGACTAATCTGCAGGAAAGAATCAGTCACGAGAAAGGTGACCGTGAGACTGAAATCTCGTTGTGATGAGAATGATCAGTGAGGGTATGTTGGGACATACCAGATGGTGACCCTGTTGGTTAATACCAAGGAAATATATTGTGCTAACCACTACAGGAAAACTTAAACCTCCTGAGTCGACCGTAGATCGAGTGTTGTTCCGGTAACCCCCATACTTGTTTCGTGCTGCCACTTGTCCCTGCCACAGGTAGGGTACGGTTCAGTAAGTTATTAACCCCTTTCATTGCACACACCGTACAGAGAGGCCACGGTGAAAGATACCAGAGGCCTCTGGTAGGCATATCACCTCGTCAGGGGGCATGGGTGTATTCGGCTGGGCCGAGAGGGGGGCACCCCTTGTAATCCGCGCATTGTAAATAGTGATCCCATGCTATTCAAGACGATGGTCTCCCCATCTTAGAGTTTTTCTTGAACGATGCCTTGGGTGATTCCTGGCATCCGGAAAGATAATCTGGTGTGTGCTGGTTAGGTGTGTTTTCAACCCATAGGCCGTAACTGGAATTAGTCAGCGGTTAAGGACTACAGTCTGGGTTGGTCAAGTGTCGGTCTTAGTGTCGGTCTTCGGAGGAAATAATTAAAATTGAGCATGATTCATTTTTGTACGATGATTATTGCCACTGCTGAAGCTATCATGAATATTATTGTGGACTAATCTTCTCTACTATGTGCAACCTTGAGTATCACTTGGGATGGCTAGTCCACCTGGATACTCATTTCTATTTTTCTGGGTATCACTTGGGATGGCTAGTCCACCTGGATACTCATTTCTATTTTTCTGGGTATCACTTGGGATGGCTAGTCCAGCTGGATACTCATTCCTATTTTTCTGGTTATCACTTGGGATGGCTAGTCCACCTGGATAGTCATTTCTTTTCAAGACCTCTCGAGGCGTCGCTTTTACACACCTGTTTGGCATTTCTTTTCAAGACCTCTCGAGGCGTCGCATTCAGACACCCGTTTGGCATTTCTTTTCAAGACCTCTCGAGGCGTCTCATTCAGACACCCGTTTGGCATTTCTTTTCAAGACCTCTCAAGGCGTCGCATTCAGACACCCGTTTGGCATTTATCTTGGAATTTCTCGGGCGGTCTAGCGCCCGATGTTCCATTTTATTTTCCTTGGTTCATTTCTAAAATGGTATATTATTTCACCCGCACCGTAGTAATATTTATCATGCCATGCTTTAATATTGGCCATCATATGCATATAAATCAATCCATCATGATCTTATGCACACTATTGCAGTCGGTATATCTTTTGTTCATAATGTTTGCGAGTACATTCAAACGTACTCACTGGCTTGTCCCTGACTATTTACTTGGCCAGGTCAGGTTTTCAACGAGGAGTACTACAACAACGTCCATGCAGACTAATAGCCTAAGATAGCAGCCACGCGAGATAGGAGTTATCCCGGTCAGCTATTCCTGTGGGATTGGAACTTCCACCAGAATTGGAGATCCGCTACCGCTTCCGCCATCTGCTGTTAGAAACTATTGTTGTATCAATAGACCTTTATGGTCTTGTATTCAATTCTTGTAACTACTTGGGAATAATGTATCAAGGACGTGTTCACCAGTAAAAATGATCTTGGGGCTGGTGATGACACGAGGGGTTATTTCTGGGATTTTATGTCTCGAAAATCCGGCCCTGACAGCCTTGGTATCAGAGCGCAGGCTGACCATTGGCTAATCCTATCTTAGCCTGGACATTATCCTTAGGATTCCACACCGTCCAAATCTTTTCCTGTCGTAGCCAAGCCCACCTCATCCGATAAAACTACACAGTGGCCAGCCGACATCTTTTGGTAGACGGTGCCCAACCTATCCGCCCTACCCATAGGCCGTGTGCCTGTGGCCGACACCAGGGTTGTCCCATCCACAAGCATGCGATGGAAGACTCTGCTGGCTTATAAGGGAAGCCTTGCCCCAACTCAGCAAATCACAGCCTCACTCTCAGTTCGATATCCCACCACCGAGATGCCTGGCCCCGTCGTTCGCAACGAGACCACCACAGCCAAGCTTGGAGACTTTGTAGTCATCCTCGCCAATCTCACCCATCGTGCTTTTGGCACAGACGAGCCCCCGGAGTATGTTGTGTACCAGGAGCACACGAGTGATGCCATCCACCACTTCTGGGCCACGGTGCACATCTACGGGAGGGGCACCACATCAGAACACCCCTACCGGTTCACTGGGAGGACGACCTCCTATGAGCCCCAAGCCATCAAACTTGCAACCCGAGAGGCTGTAGTTAATCTCCGGCATTTGTTGCCGGGGGTTTACATCCGTCCTTTCTACTACTACCCTAGTCATGAAGGCTATGGTAGCCCGACCCAAGTCGCCAACGGAGACCATCAGACGGATCCTGCCTTGGTGCATCTGGTGCGCTACCTGAGAGCGCAAGAGGCACTATTCGATCAGGTCACCCTTGATTTGATTGCGACTCGCAGGACGCTTGCTCTTCTGACTCCGGTGAGAAGAGAAGCTACAACCACCACCGACACCCCGATAGTGCTGCTTGGGAGGCCAGTTGAGCCCCCAAGGTCTGTTCCTGTTATCTACCCGGGCAATGCCTTCGCCTCCCCGGGGGAACTCCGTCGTCTCTTGGAGACCTACTCCAATGGGACTGTGGCCACGACACCCCGTGAGGGGCATCACCGCTACCCCAGCCCTGTAGCTCCCCACCCTACCCCGATCAGCTCCGACACTGAAGCACACGGAGAGGCCTCGACATATGCGGGACGCGCCCGGCTAGATGTCAACGAGGTGGACTGAGTCCACCAGAATTGTTGTAAAGCCTTAGTGTCCCGGTTTTCCTGTATTTTTGTAGTAGCAGTTATATGGCGTGGTAAGTTGTAAATTGCTTGTGTGCCATTGTCTTAATAGTGGCCTGCGGGATCTAGCGTAAATTGTTGGCATATGGTGGCAGAGTAAATTCTAGACGTGACTGCCGAACCCCCCTAACCGACACGCACACTAATACGTCACATTCCTTTTGGGGAGTGAGGTCTGAAACTTTGACTCAGACAACCCTACGCTGGAGCCGATACACAAGTCGTACCAGCGCCGCATCATGTTTCCTAACCCAAGCACTTTATAAGAGGCCATATCCACAAACCACACCAGCCACCATCAGCCTTGAGCACCGCATCCATCACTCCATCACTCCATGTTTCACTCCGGAGCCTACCTAAGAACCCCAGATGCAAGCCCTGGTAGTTTTGTTAAGGTTTTGTGGGATTTTACCCGCAATACCCTTGGTTCCATCCACCCACCCCAGTATGAGTTGTACAAGATGAGGATCACCTCCAATTCCTCGAAATACTGGGCAGTTGTGCAAATCCCACCAGCGGATTTAGACCAAGGCCCTCCATATGTTGTCTTCATCGGGAGATCCATGCCAACCTCAGGCATGGCCATTGAGGCTGCTGCTTACGAAGCAGTTACCCGTCTCCGATTTGCGGTACCCTGTGCCAGCGAAAGGGAATACTGCTATTTTCCGAGCCGTGCAGCTTTTGGGGTAGAAGCTACGTTCCGCTGTGAACGTATAGAAAGAGATCCAGCTCTGGTCTCTCTCATTCAGTATGTGATGGCCCAGGAGCATTTCACCCAGCAACTAATGGAGTATCTCCATTATCTTGCTGTCCTGAATCCCTAGATCGCCATTGGCGGACCACCTCTGCCAACTCAGGAGGGACATGTTCTTCGTCTGCTCCCTCCACTTCCTCCGGAAGAAGAAGAAGAATGTGCTCCAGCACTAGGAACTTTTCCGCAAGACCCCGTAGATCTTACCTTAGAACCGTAGACGATCATGAGTGTGGTTGTTGCTGCATCTAGCGCTTGTTTTCATAATAAAATCCTTGCGATGCATTTTAGCGCATATGTCATGAATGCATTAATATGATTGCAGTTTGCCTATGAATATTTGATTGTGGTGATCTGCATTTAGTTCACCCACCTTAGGAGAGAAAATTTCTTAAGGGCCATTATCACAAAATTTTCCCAGCATAAATTTAATTCGCGTGCAGCCACGGCATCCGGCTTACAGTCACACTGACTCTACCACATGCACTAAGTGCAGAAACCACACACACACACACACTTAGCAACTAATTAACCGCCTCGCTCACTGGATCACTCTCACCACACCACAGGTTGTCTGAAGAAAAACTCGTAGGTTTTTATTCCTACGGAGCCTGCTGCAGAATGCACTAGCACTCACTCACAACCGATATTGATGCCTAGCCCTCATGATCATTGCCGCCTCGGAGAGCCACCACTCGAGCAGTGGCATCACGGCGATCATCGAGGATCATCGCACACAGCAGCAACAAGAAGCCAACCAACGCCGCCAGCAGACCAACCAGGAGGATCGTGATCAGCTCCAAAACCACGTTCTCCATTAACGCCTCATCTCGAGCTCCTGCAACCAGAAGAAGAAGAAGAAGAAGTGAGGTCGAGGGAAGAGAAACCGCAGTCATTTTTATAGCTCGAGCTCGGTGCACGGTGAGCGAATTCCACCAGCGCCGCTTGTCGGTCGATCGCCGGTGTTCGGAGGCGAATCCGTGAGCAGTGCCGACAGGGTGCTGGCCCGCGAGGTGAGTGCACGCTGCGCTGGCGACAAGCACGCCGTGCACTACTGCGGTATGGCCCTAGATACCCTACGCGCTAAACGCCATGGGTGGAGAAAGTGCGGGAGAGCACGCGAGAGAGAGAGGAGAAAGGAGAGCCGAAGGAAGAAGAAGAGACTGACAGTGGGCTCTGGACCCACCAGTCAGCCGGAGAGAGCACGGTACACTGGAGTACGGCAAGCAAAATTTGGAATTAGAAATTATACTTTTTCCAAATTTGTCGTACAGTAAAACCACAACACCAGTACCTCATTGTAGTTGCACCAATTACCAGTAGCCCCACATCAACTGTGCCTAATTAGGTTATTTAGATTTTTAGCTCAGAAAAATATCCTCGAAAAGGTGGGTTTAATTTGAATGGCCACCTTAACAAATCTCGAGGATGAGATTTTCCTTAAGGGGGGTAGAGTTTGTAACACCCCAAAAATTTAATCATATTTTTTATAAGTAAAATTTGGCCAAAAATAAAATTTTGTTTCATACTAGGTCTTTTATTAAAATCAGAGTCTTTCCTGTTTCTGTTTTTCAAAATTCTTCCCTCCATATAGAAATTTTTTTAAAAAAATTGTGGGCTTTGGTAGTTTTCTTAAATCAATTCATTTATATTTTAAATAACTGTAGGAAATATTTTCATAATAAAATTTTCCCAAAATACTTCTTTTAATAGTATCTTCAATCTTTGAAATGCTTCTGTTGCACTATAACTATTATAAATAATTCTCCTAAATTTCCACAAAAATTATGAGGGGTCATTTGATGCCTATAGATCACTTTTATGCAAAAACTCATTTTGGTCTTTTGAAACTTTTGAGCACAACTTCCTCTTTTCAATTATGTTCCATTCCTAGGTTATAACAGCAACCCTAATTTTCCTTCATCAAACAATTCTGATTTTTTTCCATCTTATAGTACTTCCAACTAAACCCTTAAGTCCAGAAGCTCACCTCCAATTGCATCATTTAAGTTCACCAAATAATTCCTCCCCGTTTTGATCCAGAATTGCAATCTAGCAAAACTTGCACTAGCAAGTTCTTCTATTTCCCAAAATAAGGCTACCACCTTATCTTGTATGCAATGAAGCATCATCCTGGTAATTTCACAGCCAAACAATTTCCTAAATAGCCCTAGCATTCTGTCGAACACCCTGAACTCATGGCAGAATTTGGCAAAGTTTTAAACTGGCATGTGACAGTAGCTCCTCTGGCCAAATCAACATGTCCACCAGCCTTGCCATCTAGAGGAGCCCTATCCTGCTAAGTCTCACTTGCAACAAATTCTTCTAGAGCCCCCTGGCATTCTGACGAGCACGTTGCGTGCATGTCTAGTGCGCGCATGGCATGCCTGGCGCGCACATATGACCGTGCCCGCGCCCGAGCCCCTGCCGCCCCACTGCTGCCTCCCCCAGTTGCGCGCCTCCTCCCCCAGCTGCGCGCCTCCTTCCCTACCTTCATGAGCAAGCCCCGAAGCCTGCCGACACTCTTCCCTGGACTCTAGAGCCGCCCTGGCGCCGGTCAGCACTGACCAGAGCCGCCGCCGTCGCTGTCACGACGCTGCCCAACTACCTGGCCGAATCCGAGGCCGCCAGCGCGCCTCGCCCTAATTGCCAACCGCTCGGGGTCATCCGCAGCTCACCAACCACGGCCACCGTCCACCACCAACCTCCCCACCGGCCAAGCTCCATCAATGGCCACCGCAGCCGTGCCTATCTCCAGGAGCCTGTGAACCAACGTTCCCCACCTATATAAGGCCACCTCGAGCTCGCCTCGCTACACCGCAGCACACCTCCCTCCTCCCGACCCCTCCAGGAACGGCCAGTAGACCGCAAATGGCCGTCCTTGTCGTCTCCGACAGCCACGGCCACCACCTCTTCCCCGATGATTCCCACCTCTCCAATGCCTCCCCCTCCCCATTTTCTTGACGAATGGCCTCTTGGAGCACCCGCAGGTCCTTCCCTATTGTCAATTCCACCGGAGATGGCCCGTGGGCGAAACGCCCAATTTGCTTCCGTCGGAGCTCTTCGGGTGAGCTCGCCGCCGGCAACCTGGAGCTCCCCGAAGGACGTGCCGCACCTCATCGTGATCGCCGGATCCTCCTGAGTCCATCCATGCCCTCAAAATCGCGAGGGGAGCCGTCATTCTCCGGCTAGCATCGCCGGCGAGGTCCTCCCCCGTTCGGCCGAAGGAAGGAGGCGGGCGTGGACCAGTCAAACCTGACTGGTGGACCCGCGGGACCCACCGTCAGTGACTGGGGGTCACGCATGCGCGGTTAAGTGGAGACGTATTCCTGGGATTACGTGTTCAACTCTGGAAAGCGTATTCCCACGAATACGCCTTCGACGTCGGCAGACCTCCCGCGCAGCCGAGTGACTGGGCTTGGCCCAGTGACTCCAGATGGGGCGCGCTGCTGCCCATCAGGTTGATGTTTTTCCTCTTTTTCTTTTCCAGTAGGTTTCAAATAATTCCACAATAGCCATTTCAACACCAAATTCGATGATTCAAATTTTTGCATACTCCTAAATTCATGCTCTATTAATCCAGCTAGGGTGAACATTTTTCCTAAGCCTGGTCTCTGTTGGATCCATTTAATAGTCCATTTCTTCAATTATTCCAGCTTAGAAATTCCCTAGGATAATCATATGAACTCCAAATAAATTGATTCTTTTTCTGTTATTCTTTATTTTTCCTCTAGTTTATTTTTGTATTTATTTCAAAATTTTCCAAACAACTTTTTGTACTATTTTCAAACTATGTGGTAATTTCAATATTTTGAAAATAGGAAAATGGAGGGAAGATAAAATTTTCAAAGTTTTGGAGTGCACCCAATCTTTCTGCATGCTCAAGGCAAGCATCTTGAACACTTGATATGGTGAATGCATAGTTGTTTGTTTGTAAGAATAATTGAGTCATGAATATGTGAATTCAAATAAAAATTTGCATATTACCAGTTATACATGCATGATCCCTTGATAATATTTTGTATTCATTTAAACATGAAATATGAGTGAGTATGGTTATTTTCACATGTCACATATGCCTATGTTGGTCCTGACTAATCTGCAGGAAAGAATCAGTCACGAGAAAGGTGACCGTGAGACTGAAATCTCGTTGTGATGAGAATGATCAGTGAGGGTATGTTGGGACATACCAGATGGTGACCCTGTTGGTTAATACCAAGAAAATATA
The DNA here is from genome assembly GCA_039707655.1 of Elymus sibiricus. Taxonomy (NCBI): domain Eukaryota; kingdom Viridiplantae; phylum Streptophyta; class Magnoliopsida; order Poales; family Poaceae; genus Elymus; species Elymus sibiricus. The sequence goes on along the minus strand of CM077666.1, from coordinate 125,041,874 downwards.
TTGTGCTAACCACTGCAGGAAAACTTAAACCTCCTGAGTCGACCGTAGATCGAGTGTTGTTCCGGTAACCCCCATACTTGTTTTGTGCTGCCACTTGTCCCTGCCACAGGTAGGGTACGGTTCAGTAAGTTGTTAACCCCTTTCATTGCACACACCGTACAGAGAGGCCACGGTGAAAGATACCAGAGGCCTCTGGTAGGCATATCACCTGGTCAGGGGGCATGGGTGTATTCGGCTGGGCCGAGAGGGGGGCACCCCTTGTAATCCTCGCATTGTAAATAGTGATCCCATGCTATTCGAGACGATGGTCTCCCCATCTTAGAGTTTTTCTTGAACGATGCCTTGGGTGAATCCTGGCATCCGGAAAGATAATCTGGTGTGTGCTGGTTAGGTGTGTTTTCAACCCATAGGCCGTAACTGGAATTAGTTAGTGTCTCGGTGTTGGCTAAATAAATCCTTTACTTGTGGGTAAAGAGTATACTCTCTGCACAGTTTTAAAACCTATTCGAAGAGCCGTGTCTGCGGTTAAGGACTACAGTCTGGGTTGGTCAAGTCTCGGTCTTCGGAGGAAATAATTAAAATTGAGCATGATTCATTTTTGCAGGATGATTATTGCCACTGCTGATGCTATCATGAATATTATTGTGGACTAATCTTCTCTACTATGTGCAACCTTGAGTATCACTTGGGATGGCTAGTCCACCTGGTTACTCATTTCTATTTTTCTGGGTATCACTTGGGAAGGCTAGTCCACCTGGATACTCATTTCTATTTCACTTGGGATGGCTAGTCCACCTGGAAACTCATTCCTATTTTTCTGGGTATCACTTGGGATGGCTAGTCCACCTGGATACTCATTTCTTTTCAAGACTTGTCGAGGCATCGCATTTAGACACCCGTTTGGCATTTCTTTTCAAGACCTCTCGAGGCGTCGCATTCAGACACCCGTTTGGCATTTCTTTTCAAGACCTCTCGAGGCGTCGCATTCAGACACCCGTTTGGCATTTTTTTTCAAGACCTCTCGAGGCGTCGCATTCAGACACCCGTTTGGCATTTATCTTGGAATTTCTCGGGCGGTCCAGCGCCCGATGTTCCATTTTATTTTCCTTGGTTCATTACTAAAATGGTATATTATTTCACCCGCACCGTAGTAATATTTATCATGCCATGCTTTAATATCGGCCAGCATATGCATATAAATTAATCCATCTTGATCTTATGCACACTATTGCAGTCGGTATATCTTTTGTTCATAATATTTGCGAGTACATTCAAATGTACTCACTGGCTTGTCCCTGGCTATTTAATTAGCCAGGTCAGGTTTTCAATGAGGAGTACTACAACGACGTCCATGCGGACTAGGAGCCTAAGATAGCAGCCACACGTGAGATAGGAGTTATCCCGGTCAGCTATTCCTGTGGGATTGGAGCTTCCACCAGAATTGGAGATCCGCTACCGCTTCCGCCATCTGCTGTTAGAAACCATTGTTGTATCATTAGACCTTTATGGTCTTGTATTCAATTCTTATAACTGCTTGGGAATTCTGTATCAAGGATGTGTCCACCAGTAAAATTGATCTTGGGGCTGGTGATGACACGAGGGGTTATTTCTAGGATTTTATGTCCCGGAAATCCGGCCCCGACACCTTACGCAACTCTGGTGGCAAATTTTCCGCGGTCAAATTGCTTGCGTATGCCTTACGGCTCAGCTCATCAGCAACCATGTTTACCTTTCCAGGGTGATACTGCAAATTCAAGGTTCAATCTTTGAGAAGTTTCAACCAACTTCTCTTTCTCATGTTCAACTCCTTCGGAGTGAAAATGTACTCCAACTCTTGTGATTCATGAAAACGTCACAAGTCATACCAAATAGGTATTGCCTCCATTGCTTCAAAGCATGGACTACCGACGCCAATTTGAAATCATGGGTCGGGTAGTTAACCCCGTGCTTCTTCAACTGCCTCGAGGCATAGGCCATTACTCTTCCTTCTTTTATCAAGACACGTCCAAGTCCTTGGTGTGAGAAGTGTCACAAAAGACTTGAAAGGGTTTCTCGATGTCAGCAAACATAGGACCTGAGTGGACACTAGTCTCTTCCTCAACTCCTGGAAACTTTCTTCACATGCTTACATCCAACAAAAATTCTTCTCCTTCTTAAGCAAGTCAGTCATGGGTTTGGCTATCATTGAGAAATTCTCGATGAATTTTACGGTAATAACCAACCATCCCAAGAAAACTACGAACTTCGATGACAATCTTGGGTGATGTCCATTCATTAACAACTGCTACTTTAGAGTGGTCTGCTGCTAATCCTTCTCCTGATATGTTATGCTCTAGGAAGTTAGCTTCCTGTAACACCCCGATTTTTGGCCGTTTCTTTTTCTTTTGGATTTCTTCGAATTTTTATTTGGAGTTATTTTTCCGTGGCTATATGGTCTTGAACCCAGGGAAGATCATCTTTCCTTCCTCTCCCAAGTGGCTTGTCACTCTCAAGTCTTTCTCAAGGCCATGTCATTTCCATCTTAGCCCAACCCCAAATTTTTATTTCTTGGGAATATTCCTTTTTCTATTAAAGGAATAACCCTGTTTGCCCTAGGTTGTGAAGCAACCTATATTTCTGTCATTCCCAAAATTCCCACAAAATCCTCATAAATTCTTTGGATCATATCTCCCACAAATATATCAAAACCCATCCTTGCCTAGTTCAAAAATAATTCAGGAATATTCATTTCCTATTCTGTCCAGTATGGCACTTTGTGAAGGAAGTGCCATTTATCTTTTCTTGATTGCCCTCAAACTTTTTGAGCACTCTTTCATAACCAAATCATTACCTCATGCCAAAATTCAACTCCATCTGCCAAGTAAATCTTCCTCAGCAAATTTCCAAAGTTTCTAACCAGAGAGAAGCTTTGTGAAGGAAGTACTAGTTAGGCTAATCCATATGAGTTGAAATTTTGGCAGATCATCCATATGATCAAATCATTACTCTCCACCAAATTTCATCTCCATCCAACAAACTATGTGAGCACACCTTCAAATCTTGGTTTCTGGTCATAATTTCAGTTTGTGAAGCAACTATATTTTGTATTACTTCATAAAATCTGAAATTAACCCAAGACCTAAATACCCCTATATCCATTGAGCATGCCAAGATTCACATCATTTTGCCAAGCCATTGTGAAGCATTGTGAAGGAAGTACCATTTGTATTCATCTAAATGGTATGAAATTTTTATAGTGCCTTCATATAATCAAATCATCAACCTCTACCAAATTTCAGCTCAATCCAACACCCTATGTGAGTGCCACTTCATGATCTAGTTTCTGGACCAGATTTGGCAGTTGTAAAGCAACTATGTTAAATCCTAGTCCAAATCTTTTCAAAATCCACAGGATCATAGTCCTTCCTACCCTAAACCTCTGTGACATCCTGGTTATCCCTTATCCCATTCATTTTTACCACAACTTCATGATCAAGTTTGCTACAGCAAACTTCAGTCGATCACGCCCATCCGCACACAGTCGATTTCTTCGAGCTGTCACCTCAGGAGGGTCCCAGGACGCATGGACTGCGCGGTAGACACCTTTTGCCAGTCTTGCGTGCCCTCAGAGCACCAGGCCATGCGGTGACCGCGTGGATAGCACGCCTTGGCCGCGCTCTCGGCGTCGTTTTGCTTCGGGTCCTTTCTCCCCGTCGGCCTCTGCTTGTCCCCTGGTGCCGTCCACCCTCCTCCATCGCCCACGTAGCCCTCTGGCCCCTCTCCCCCTCATCTCGCTTGCCCGACGCGTCGCGGCGACCACGTCCGGGAGCAAACCCCGTCTGCTCCACCACGGCCGGTCGGCCACGCCGCCCTAAGTCTTCTCGAGCACACCCAAGCTCTCTCCGCACCGTGCTAACCCCCTGGCCCCTCTCTCCCTCCCCTTCGCGTGTTCCTGAGCCCAGCGCGCGACGCACGCGTCACCACGGCCTATATAAGCCGTTCCCGAGCCCCTCCGAGCTATCCATCCTCCTCACCACTCTCCCATCGCCATCCCCGACCACTCAAACCAGCTCGAGGAGCTCTCCTCGCCTCCCACAGCCGCCATGGATGCCGCCTCGGCTCGCTCAAATTCGAGCAATGCCAAGCTCCTCCCCTCTTCCTTTCTTCACCTGTGGAGCTGCACAGCCTCGGCGAAGCCCTCCCGCACCTTTTCTTCCTCTCTCCGCCACCGTGGCGCCTTGCCCGAAGACGGCCGAGGCCGCCGTCCGCCATGGCTGAGGGCGCACGCGCTCCCGCCCTCCCCGAGCTCTGCTTCCTACCTGGTTGGATGCACCGCGTCGCGCCGACCTCACCGATAGGCCGGGCGCCGCCGGAGAAGGCCTGTAGCTCCGGCTATCGCCGTCGAGCGCCGCCTCTGCCTCGGCCCCACGTAGGCGCGAGAGGAGGAAGACAAGCTGGCCAGGCAGGCCCCACCTCTTCTACGGCCCCACTTGTCAGTCTAACAAAAGAGTTGACCCCGGGCCCGCGCGGGTTTAAGTGGAAACGTATTCGTCAAAATACGTTTTACCTTTAGGAAAGCGTATTTTGCTGTTACTTCGGTTGGAAATACGTTTCTGTTAGCATATGGCGCATTTCAGCGAAAGGCGCTTTCTGTTTAAACCCAGCCGGCCGAAATCTTTATATTGTGAACGTTCACCCGTTAGCAGCAGAAATGGACAGATTCTATTTGCTTTTCTGCCTAATGAACGAACGACCACAAATTTTTAACCGTGACTCTGATTCAGGTGATTCCAAAGCCCACATTCTCTATTCATCGAGCCCGTTCTGTTGGTATCATTTTCACTATGTTCTCACATACAAAAAATGACCATTTTTCCCTTGCCCCCTAATCAGCTTCGCCGAGAGGGAAATTTTTCCGGCGATTCCTTTCGCGAGTTCATCGCACTTCTCCCCGGTGAATCCTTCATCCCCAGGCAAGCCACAACAGCCACTTGCATGATGGCATTGCAGTAGCCATGGTTTCCACTAGAATATTTAAATAATTGCTTGTTCATTTAATGATTTTGTTAATACTTTGAATATGCTTGTGAATCCATGTCTATGCTTATGCCATGTTCATTTTTATCTAGTAAGTGATATGATTAATTACTAATGTTATTATTATTATGTTTCATTCTGGTAATCATTTTAGATGCTAGTGATAATGATATGCTCATACGAATCATGATGGTTGGATATGAAAATGCTGGTGATATTCATGATCATCTTTATGCCATGCTCATGTGCATCCCGTAGACTAAGTGATTTATTGTTGTTATATGGTTATGTTGCCCATCCATGGTTAAACTGATATCATGCTCATATGCATTGTTATTTCATTATGACTTAGCTCATCACCATTCAAGTAAACCTGACATTAATCGAACTTGAACAAATCTATTGGCTAAGTCATGGTGCCACCGAATCGAGCTCACCAGTGCAACCACACTTGCCTGGATGGGGAGGCCCTAATGCGGTCTATTGTCATGCCTCTCGCCGGTGCCTCCAACTAGGGAAGCTTATGTGCGCGCGCTACCCTGATCAGGTAGGCGGCCATACCATTGTGTGCCCGAGTTGTGTTGTACCTGGGTGTCCCCGTTTGGGACGAGTTTGTTTTGGCCACGACGGTGGCAGCCAAAAAGGTGGCAGATTTCACGAGTTGACATCGGGGCCACCCATGACATAGCCCAAAGGGGATTTTGTCGGAGTGGCCGGGAGAGTGTCATGCAATAGATTGGTTTTGTTGGAATATCGTTGGTCCACCCGAATGGGAGCACGAGGCCATGAATTCCGTGGAGTGGGTACATCGTACTAACCTCTGTAGAGTGTATAATCTATCGATAGCCGCGTCCTCGGTCATGGACACAGTTCGTAGTAGGTCACACTATGGGTCAACAGTAATAATAACCTAGATAATAAACAACCCCGGTTCCATGCAAAAAGAAGTTGGTTGATCTTTGTGTGGGCATGCGATGATCACAGGTAGAGATCAAGCTCCGTGTGGTCATGTGATGATCACGATAGTATAGTTGATACCGAGCTTGGTTGATCCTGAGGTGATCGTGTGATTTTCACGATGGTAAGTCTGAGACATAAGGTGGTTAAGAGATAACCTCCGAGAAGAGTAAGTTGGTCCGAGGGACCTTAAACATCGACCCCCTCTTATGCTAGTGCTAGCATCATCATGTTCATATGATGAAGTATATGTACATGCCATGCTCATGTTGTTCTAGTAGTGTCGTGTTCATCATTGATGATTAACCTGTAAATGCCATGATGTTGTTTGTCTTTACTGCTTTGGTTGCTGTGAGCTTGCGAGTACATTCAAAGTACTCACCTGGCGTGTCATGCCAGATTGCAGGTGATGCCGTGAGTGATTGTTTGTCGAGGATCCCGAGGTTGCGCTCTAGGATGCGTCCCAGCCAGAGTCCCTGCGGAGTGGAGTTCATCACCATCGTCGTTGTTTCGCTGCTAGAATTTATTCTGCTACGAGAGGTTCCGCTGCTAGCATAGAGCTATCTGAGCAGGCGTAGTATTGCCGTGCCCCTGTAATCTTTGTAATATCGGACCCTTGTACCCCGATTATTTGTAATAAAGAGCTGATTTGTTCTATGCCAAGCAGTGCCGTATTCCAGAAGACTTGATCTCTGGGCTGGAATATGGGGTTTCCGGTCTCTCTGAGCCGGGGTGCCACAACGCTTGGTATCAGAGCAGGTCTGGCTGTAGGACGCCCTAGTTAGCACGAGCGTTAGAAACTGGTAGTTCAGAGTCTAGCTTGCTTGTTGCATTTGTTTGCTGCATAGCATGCATATAAACTCACTATTTTGTCGCTAACGATCTTATCTTGTGAGTGTAGGTGGCATCGGTTTCGATCCACTACCTGCACCCTCCAGCTTTGCATACTTGCTCTTTGGGGTTCGGTGTCATCTCTGTCCCAGCGGAGTGATGCCGAGGTACCTAGTGATGTCGATCTCTTGCAGGATTGATGCACAGGTATCGCACCAATATTTCAGCCACACCTATTGTTTCGGTGGTAGACATGTTTCTACCCCGGATCTTGCCATCCAACCCGCCGTTTGGCAACCCTCACTGGTATTTGTTACCAGGAAAGGGCAATGCCAGCAGGCCCTTCTTTCCACCGCTGTCCTACCCTATCACCCATTCCTCGAACGAGTACGGTTCCCTTCCGTACGCTTGATGATGATGTGGCCATGACATCCGTGTTCCGCCACATGATCACCAAGTCCGTGCTCACCTCCAAGTCTGTCCTCACCTCCGAGCCCGTCCAGATGCAACCGGTGCTGAGCTAGCGCTTGGTGTAGCTCTGTTTACACCAACCCCTCCACACGCTGATCCATTCTCGTGCACACCGCCACAACATATTAGATCGTGGTACCGGAGTTCTCGCGAGATTTGTGTGCTTAAGTAGGCATGCATATTTTTGTGGGTAGCAGTACAATGTGATGTTGCTTGTATGTAATCATGATGCTTTGTGTGCTTTTATTTGAGTCATTTCTTTTGCTTCTTTCTTTGGGCCTTCGGTGTTACCGTATTTCCCCTTATGAAAGTTGCTCGTCAACCGACACCGAACTCGAAGAATCAGTGAGGATTTCAAATACTTGGAAGCTCAGCTAAACATTATGGAATTCTCAGCAGACTGTATTATATTGGAAATATCTGGTTTGAATACAAATGATATTCTGAATTGACTATCAGCATCAAGGCTACATCAGTGTGCAACCATCACAATTATAATGAACCAGCTGGAAGACAATTTGTGTGCAAGACAACAATACATTTCCAGTCAAAGGAATATCAAGGATTTATATATGGCATTCAGTCCGCACACTATAATGAGAAGCTTCTGGTGTAAGCAACCCAGTCTTCCTCCGCATGATACCAGGGAAGCTTACGATGCAAGGCTTCCCAATCTTCCCCAGTACGATATGTGGATAGCTTCCAGCATAAGATACTCTGTTTTCTTCAGTAAGCTACCACAGAAAGCTTCCAGCATAAGTCACCATATCTTCCTCAGCAAGCAACCAGGGGAGAAGCTTCTGAGGGACAATACCAGTATTCTTCAGCACGCTATCCCGGCAAAAGCTTCGAGCATAAGCTATCCAGCATTCTTCAGCACGCTACTCTCAGATAGTTTCCAACACAAACTATCCAATCTTCATCAGTACGACACTACAAACAGTTGACAAAATTACACAGTGAGTTGGCAGTGCAACTCAAGGGTCAAGCCCACAATAGTTTAGTCAGAAACACGAGCTAGTCAGGACACAAGTCTGCCTTGGCAATCAAATGCTCAGTTACACATGCTTCCATATATATTGTGAACAGGCTGCCAAGGTCATGCAAGTCACTCGAACGATGATGCAAGCATGGTGAGCATCCGACAACCACATGAGTGTGTAAGAAAGCCAGTGATACACCTCAGTGTGATGCACGGACTGACAAGCTATGAAGTAACACAATTTGGAACAACAATCTTGACAGTGGATATCAAGGCCAGTTTCCTCCCAACCGACAAAGTGATATCATTAACCTCTGTCACTGTCATGTATGATTGACCACAACAGTGAGCTCTATACAAGTAACCGTGAACCTGGTATATGATCCTGATGAACCCTTGCTTACCTCTTCCTGGTAACGGCACCACGCCTGTGTTCTGAGCTGCTTTCGGCCGTCCAGGGTGGATGCCGCCTTTATATTTCTCTTTTCAACAACTAGCCCGTGTTCTGAGCTGCTTTTCGGCCGTCTCGGGCAGCTGTTGAGTTTATTTTTGTAGCAGTGACCCTATGCTCTGAGCTGTTCTTCAGCCGTCTTAGGGAACTGTTACATTCTTCTTATCAACACTGCCCCATGCTCTGAGCTGCTTTTCAGCCGTCGTGAGCCATGGTTGAGTTATTTCAGTAATGTCCCAGATCTGAGTTGTAAAGACCGTTCTGGTAGCTACTGATTTATTTGCCGATTTCATGCAAAGGTTCGGATGATCATTGCCCTACAGTTAGAGCTTGTGAGATGATAAACTTGCCAGTTAAGCGTTGTTGCACAATCATAGGATAAGGATAAGGATAAGGCATGTTTGCCGGAATATTGCACCTGACAGCACCTATGGTCACACGAAGAATTAAGGATATATATGGCCAAGCTCTTTTCGGCAAAAAGATTCAGAAAAAGAGAACGATAATGAAGGAGCAAGGCCGGCAATACAGGTATGATGATTGTTGCATGAACAGCATGGTACGGATACCCAAGACAGTATGATTCCATACCGATCACCATGGATATACACCCAAGAGGGTTATGATTCTCAGCATTGTTTTGAACCCGGAGGACATGCACCTAGTAATCCGATGCAATGATTAAATGTTTCATGTCCACCGAGGAAATTTGTTCACAACTCCATTGATACTATCGGTGCTGGATAAAAGAATGTCACGTCAATTGGAAATCACTCCCAGACTTATGGAAATTCCAGTCATGATAATATCAAATAAGCCAGTAGACATAAAGGAATTGGAGTCAAAGTAAGGGTGAGCTTATAAAGGAAGACCTGTCAGAATATGGATACGGTGAAGCAAACCACCCCAGAGCAAAGCAGCCAGTCAGATGAAATTCAGTGGGAGCATCATATGAAGGAAAAAGGATACCCGAGTTGGAAACGGTTTCCTTAAGTCAGAACATTCATACTTGTTCCCTGAGCAACCAAATCTCGAGGACGAGATTTATCATAAAGGGGGTAGGTTTGTAACACCCCGATTTTTGGCCCTTTCTTTTTCTTTTGGATTTCTTCGAATTTTTATTTGGAGTTCTTTTTCCGTGGCTATGTGGTCTTAAACCCGGGGAAGATCATATTTCCTTCCTCTCCCAAGTGGCTTGTCACTCTCAACTCTTTCTCAAGGCCATGTCATTTCCATCTTAGCCCAACCCCAAATTTTTATTTCTTGGGAATATTCCTTTTTCTATTAAAGGAATAACCCTGTTTGCCCTAGGTTGTGAAGCAACCTATATTTCTGTCATTCCCAAAATACCCACAAAATCCTCATAAATTCTTTGGATCATATCTTCCACAAATATGTCAAAACCCATCCTTGCCTAGTTCAAAAATAATTCAGGAATATTCATTTCCTATTTTGTCCAGTATGGCACTTTGTGAAGGAAGTGCCATTTATCTTTTCTTGATTGCCCTCAAACTTTTTGAGCACTCTTTCATAACCAAATCATTGCCTCATGCCAAAATTCAACTCCATCCGCCAAGTAAATCTTCCTCAGCAAATTTCCAAAGTTTCTAACCAGAGAGAAGCTTTGTGAAGGAAGTACTAGTGAGGCTAATCCATATGAGTTGAAATTTTGGCAGATCATCCATATGATCAAATCATTACTCTCCACCAAATTTCATCTCCATCCAACAATCTATGTGAGCACACCTTCAAATCTTGGTTTCTGGTCATAATATCAGTTTGTGAAGCAACTATATTTTGTATTGCTTCATAAAATCTGAAATTAACCCAGGACCTAAATACCCCTATATCCATTGAGCATGCCAAGATTCACATCATTTTGCCAAGCCATTTTCTCCACAAAATTCCCCCAAGTTCCTGTCCAGTGTGAAGCATTGTGAAGGAAGTGCCATTTATATTCATCTAAATGGTATGAAATTTTTATAGTGCCTTCATATAACCAAATCATCAACCTCTACCAAATTCAAGCTCAATCCAACACTCTATGTGAGTGCCACTTCATGATCTAGTTTCTGGACCAGATTTGGCACTTGTAAAGCAACTATGTTAAATCCTGGTCCAAATCTTTTCAAAATCCACAGGATCATAGTCCTTCCTACCCTAAACCTCTGTGACATCCTGGTTATCCCTTATCCCATTCATTTTGACCACAACTTCATGATCAAGTTTGCTACAGCAAACTTCAGTCGATCACTCCCATCAGCACACAGTCGATTTCTTCGAGCTATCACCTCAGGAGGGTCCCAGGACGCATGGACTACGCGGTAGACACCCTTTGCCAGTCCTGCGTGCCCTCAGAGCGCCAGGCCATGCGGTGACCATGTGGATAGCACGCCTTGGCCGCGCTCTCGGCGTCATTTTGCTCCGGGTCCTTTCTCCCCGTCGGCCTCTGCTCGTCCCATGGTGCCGTCCACCCTCCTCCATCGCCCACGTAGCCCTCTGGCCCCTCTCCCCCTCCTCTCGCTTGCCCGACGCGTCGCGGCGACCGCGTCCGGGAGCAAACCCCGTCTGCTCCACCACGGCCGGTCGGCCACGCCGCCCTAAGTCTTCTTGAGCACGCCCGAGCTCTCTCCGCACCGCGCTAACCCCCTGGCCCATCTCTCCCTCCCCTCCGCGTGTTCCTGAGCCCGGCGCGCGACGCACGCGTCGCCACGGCCGCGAACTCGCCCCGGCTATATAAGCCGTTCCCGAGCCCCTCCGAGCTATCCATCCTCCTCAACACTCTCCCATAGCCCGCCCCGACCACTCAAACCAGCTCGAGGAGCTCTCCTCGCCTCCCACAGCCGCCATGGATGCCGCCTCGGCTCGCTCAAATTCGAGCAATGCCAAGCTCCTCCCCTCTTCCTTTCTTCACCTGTGGAGCTGCACAGCCTCGGCGAAGCCCTCCCGCACCTTTTCTTCCTCTCTCTGCCACCGTGGCGCCGTGCCCGAAGACAACCGAGGCTGCCGTCCGCCATGGCTGAGGGCGCACGCGCTCCCGCCCTCCCCGAGCTCTGCCTCCTACCTGGTTGGATACACCGCGTCGCGCCGACCTCACCGGTAGACCGGGCGCCGCCGGAGACGGCATGTAGCTCCGGCTATCGCCGTCGAGCGCCGCCTCTGCCTCGGCCCCGCGCAGGCGCGAGAGGAGGAAGACAAGCTGGCCAGGCAGGCCCCACCTCTTCTGCGGCCCCACTTGTCAGCCTAACAAAAGAGTTGACCCCGGGCCCGCGCTGGTTTAAGTGGAAATGTATTCGTCGAAATACGTTTTTCCTTTAGGAAAGCGTATTTTGCTGTTACTTCGGTTGGAAATACGTTTCTGTTAGCAGAAGGCGCATTTCAGCTAAAGGCGCTTTTTGTTTAAACCCAGCCGGTCGAAATCTTTATATTGTGAACGTTCACCCGTTAGCAGCAGAAATGGACAGATTCTATGTGCTTTTCTGCCTAACGAACGAACATCCACAACTTTTTAACCGTGACTCCGATTCAGGTGATTCCAAAGCCCACGTTCTCTATTCGTCAAGCCCGTTCTGTTGGTATCATTTTCACTATGTTGTCACATACTAAAAATGACCATTTTGCCCTTGCCCCCTAATCAGCTCCACCGAGAGGGAAATTTTTCCGGCGATTCCTTCCGCGAGTTCATCGCACTTCTCCCCGGTGAATCCTTCATCCCCGGGCAAGCCACAACAGCCACTTGCATGGTGGAATTGCAGTAGCCATGGTTTCCACTAGAATATTTAAATAATTGCTTGTTCATTTAATGATTTTGTTAATACTTTGAATATGCTTGTGAATCCATGTCTATGCTTATGCCATGTTCATTTTTATCTAGTAAGTGATATGATTAATTACTAATGTTATTATTATTATGTTTCATTCTGGTAATCATTTTAGATGCTAGTGATAATGATATGCTCATATGAATCATGATGGTTGGATATGAAAATGATGGTGATATTCATGATCATCTTTATGCCATGCTCATGTGCATCCCATAGACTAAGTGATTTATTGTTGTTATATGGTTATGTTGCCCATCCATGGTTAAACTGATATCATGCTCATATGCATTGGTATTTCATTATGACTCAGCTCATCACCATTCAAGTAAACCTGACATTAATCGAACTTGAACAAATCTGTTGGCTGAGTCATGGTGCCATCGAATCGAGCTCACCAGTGCAACCACACTTGCCTGGATGGGGAGGCCCTAATGCGGTCTATTGTCATGCATCTCGCCGGTCCCTCCAACTAGGGAAGGTTATGTGCGCGTGCTACCCTGATCAGGTAGGCAGCCATACCCTTGTGTGCCCGAGTTGTGTTGTACCCGGGTGTCCCCGTTTGGGACGAGTTTGTTTTGGCCACGACGGTGGCAGCCACAAAGGTGGCGGATGTCACGAGTTGACATCGGGGCCACCCATGACATAGCCCAAAGGTGAGTTTGTCGGAGTGGCCGGGAGAGTGTCATGCAGTAGATTGGTTTTGTCGGAATATCGTTGGTCCACCCGAATGGGAGCACGAGGCCATGAATTCTGTGGAGTGGGTACAGTGTACTAACCTCTGCAGAGTGTATAATCTATTGATAGCCGCGTCCTCGGTCATGGACACAGTTCGTAGTAGGTCACACAATGGGTCAACAGTAATAATAACCTGGATAATAAACAACCCCGGTTCCATGCGGAAAGAAGTTGGTTGATCTTTGTGTGGGCTTGCAATGATCACAGGTAGAGATCAAGCTCCGTGTGGTCATGTGATGATCAGATACCGAGCTTGGTTGATCCTGAGGTGATCGTGTGATGTTCACAATGGTAAGTCTGAGACATATGGTGGTTAAGAGATAACCTCCGAGAAGAGTAAGTTGGTCCGAGGGACCTTAAACATCGACCCCCTCTTATGCTAGTGCTAGCATCATCATGTTCATATCATGAAGTATATGTACATGCCAGGCTCATATTGTTCTAGTAGTATCATGTTCATCATTGATGATTAACCTGTAAAGGCCATGTTGTTGTTTGTCTTGATTGCTTTGGTTGCTGTGAGCTTGTGAGTACATTCAAAGTACTCACCTGGCATGTCATGCCAGATTGCAGGTGATGTCGTGAGTGATTGTTTGTCGAGGATCCCGAGGTTGCGCTCTAGGATGCGTCCCAGCCAGAGTCCCTGCGGAGTGGAGTTCATCACCGTCGTCGTTGTTCCGCTGCTAGAATTTATTCTGCTACGAGAGGTTCCGCTGCTAGCATAGAGCTATCTGAGCAGGCATAGTATTGTCGTGCCCCTGTAATCTTTGTAATATCGGACCCTTGTACCCCGATTATTTGTAATAAAGAGTTGATTTGTTCTATGCCAAGCAGTGCTGTATTCCAGAAGACTTGATCTCTGGGCTGGAATACAGGGTGTTCCGGTCTCTCTGAGCCGGGGTGCCACACTTCCTTTAGCCAGAATTCACACTTGCTGAATTTGGCATAGAGTTGATGCTCCCTCAACTTCTGCAGAACAAGCCTCAGATGGTCTGCATGCTCTTCCTCACTTTTGGAGCATATCAGGATATCGTCAATGAACACAACCACAATTTGTCCAAATAATCCATAAATAGCTTCTTCACCATATTCATGAAATATTCAAGCGCATTTGTCAGTCCAAAAGACATGACGATGTACTCATACAGACCACACTTGATGGTAAAAATACATTTTAGGTATGTCAGTGTTGGGTAACGTAGTAATAATTCAAAATTTTCCTACGTGTCACCAAGATCAATCTAGGAGATGCTAGCAACGAGAGAGAGGGAGTGCATCTTCATACCCTTGAAGATCGCTAAGCAGAAGCGTTACAAAGAACGCGGTTGATGGAGTCGTACTCGCGGCGATTCAAATCGCGGAAGATTCGATCCAAGCGCCGAACGGACGGCGCCTCCGCGTGCAACACACGTACAGCCCGGGGACGTCTCCTCCTTCTTGATCTAGCAAGGGGGGAAGGAGAAGTTGAGGGAGAGCTCCGGCAGCACGACGGCGTGGTGGTGGTGGAGCTCGTGGTTCTCCGGCAGAGCTTCGCTAAGCGCAACGGAGGAGGAGGAGGTGTAGGAAGGGGGAAGGGCTACGCCAAGGGAAGGGTGTACGGCTGCCCTCCCACCCCCCACTATTTATAGGGGGAAGGGGAGAGGGGGCCGGCCCCCCTAGATCCATCTAGAGGGGGGGCGGCGGCCCCCGTAGGGTTTCCAACCCTAGGCGCCTTGGGCCCTTGGGGGGCGGCAGCCCACCTAGGGTTTCCAACCCTAGGCGCCTTGGGCCCTTGGGGGGCGCACCAGCCCACTAAGGGGCTGGTTCCCACCCAACTACAGCCCATTAGGTCCTCCGGGGCAGGTGGACTCTCCCGGTGGACCCCCGGAACCCCTTCGGTGGTCCCGGTACAATGCCGATAAACCCCGAAACCTTTCCGGTGACTGAAATTGGACTTCCCATATATAAATCTACACCTCCGGACCATTCCGGAACTCCTCGTGACGTCCGGGATCTCATCCGAGACTCCGAACAACTTTCGGTAACCACATACAATTCCCATTACAACTCTAGCGTCACCGAACCTTAAGTGTGTAGACCCTACGGGTTCGGGAACCATGCAGTCATGACCGAGACACCTCTCCGGCCAATAACCAATAGCGGGATCTGGATACCCATATTGGCTCCCACATGTTCCACGATGATCTCATCGGATGAACCACGATGTCGGGGATTCAATTAATCCCGTATACAATTCCCTTTGTCCATCGGTATGTTACTTGCCCGAGATTCGATCGTCGGTATCCTTATACTTTGTTCAATCTCGTTACCGGCAAGTCTCTTTACTCGTTCCGTAACACATGATCCCGTGACTAACTCCTTAGTCACATTGAGCTCATTATGATGATGTATTACCGAGTGGGCCCAGAGATACCTCTCCGTCACACGGAGTGACAAATCCCAGTCTCGATTCGTGCCAACCCAACAAACACTTTCGGAGACACCTGTAGTGCACCTTTATAGTCACCCAGTTACGTTGTGACGTTTGATACACCCAAAGCATTCCTACGGTATCCGGTAGTTGCACAATCTCATGGTCTAAGGAAATGATACTTGACATTAGAAAAGCTCTAGCAGACGAACTACACGATCTTGTGCTATGCTTAGGATTGGGTCTTGTCCATCACATCATTCTCCTAATGATGTGATCCCGTTATCAACGACATCCAATGTCCATGGCCAGGAAACCATGACCATCTATTGATCAACGAGCTAGTCATCTAGAGGCTCACTAGGGACATGGTGTGGTCTGTATTCACACATGTATTACGGTTTCCGGCTAATACAATTATAGCATGAACAATAGACAATTATCATGAACAAGGAAATATAATAATAACCATTTTATTATTGCATCTAGGGCATATTTCCAACAGTCTCCCACTTGCACTAGAGTCAATAATCTAGTTACATTGTGATGAATCGAACACCCATAGAGTTCTGGTGCTGATCATGTTTCGCTCGTGAAAGAGGTTTAGTCAACGGATCTGCGACATTCAGATCTGTATGTACTTTACAAATATCTATATCTCCATCCTGAATGTAACCACGAATGGAGTTGAAGCGGCGCTTGATGTGCTTGGTCTTCTTGTGAAACCTGGGCTCCTTGGCAATGGCAATAGCTCCAGTGTTGTCACAGAAGAGAGTCATCGGGCCCGACGCATTGGGAATAACTCCTAGGTCGGTGATGAACTCCTTCATCCAGACTCCTTCCTGTGCTGCTTCCGAAGCAGCTATGTACTCCGCTTCACATGTAGATGCCGCCACGACGCTTTGCTAGCAACTGCACCAGCTGACTGCCCCACCATTCAAAATATACACGTATCCGGTTTGCGACTTGGAGTCATCCGGATCCGTGTCGAAGCTAGCATCGACGTAACCCTTTACGACGAGCTCTTCGGCACCTCCATAAACGAGAAACATATCCTTAGTCCTTTTCAGGTACTTAAGGATATTCTTGACCGCTGTCCAGTGTTCCAATCCGGGATCACTTTGGTACCTCCCTACCAAACTTATGGCAAGGTTCACATCAGGTCTGGTACACAGCATGGCATACATAATAGAGCCTATGGCTGAGGCATAGGGGATGACACTCATCTTTTCTCTATCTTCTGCCGAGGTCGGGCATTGAGCTGTGCTCAATCTCACACCTTGCAATACAGGCAAGAACCCCTTCTTGGACTGATCCATATTGAACTTCTTCAATATCTTGTCAAGGTATGTGCTTTGTGAAAGACCAATGAGGCGTCTCGATCTATCTCTATAGATCTTGATGCCTAATATGTAAGCAGCTTCTCCAAGGTCCTTCATTGAAAAACACTTATTCAAGTAGGCCTTTATGCTTTCCAAAAGTTCTATATCATTTCCCATCAACAATATGTCATCCACATATAAAATGAGAAATGCTACAGAGCTCCCACTCACTTTCTTGTAAATACAGGCTTCTCCATAAGTCTGTATAAACCCAAACGCTTTGATCACCTCATCAAAGCGAATGTTCCAACTCCGAGATGCTTGCACCAGCCCATAGATGGAGCGCTGGAGCTTGCATACCTTGTCAGCATTCTTAGGATCGACAAAACCTTCCGGCTGCATCATATACAATTCTTCCTTAAGGAAACCGTTAAGGAATGCCGTTTTGATGTCCATTTGCCAGATCTCATAATCATAAAATGCGGCAACTGCTAACATGATTCGGACGGACTTCAGCATCGCTACGGGTGAGAAGGTCTCATCGTAGTCAACTCCTTGAACTTGTCAATAACCCTTAGCGACAAGCCGAGCCTTATAGACGGTCACATTACCATCCGCGTCAGTCTTCTTCTTAAAGATCCTTTTATTTTCTATGGCTTGCCGATCATCGGGCAAGTCTACCAAAGTCCATACTTTGTTCTCATACATGGATCCTATCTTGGATTTCATGGCTTCAAGCCATTTGTTGGAATCTGGGCCCGCCATGGCTTCTTCATAGTTCGAGGGTTCACCGTTGTCTAACAACATGATTTCCAGGACAGGGTTGCCGTACCACTCTGGTGCGGAACGTGTCCTCGTGGACCTACGAAGTTCAGTAGTAACTTGATCAGAAGTTTGATGATCATCATCATTAACTTCCTCTCTAGTCGGTGCAGGCACCACAGAAACATTCTCCTGCGCTGCGCTACTTTCCGGTTCGAGAGGGGGTACAATTACCTCATCAAGTTCTACTTTCCTCCCACTTACTTCTTTCAAGAGAAACTCTTTCTCTAGAAAGGATCCATTCTTGGCAACAAAGATCTTGCCTTCGGATCTGAGGTAGAAGGTATACCCAATAGTTTCCTTAGGGTATCCTATGAAGACGCACTTTTCCGATTTGGGTTCGAGCTTTTCAGGTTGAAGTTTCTTGACATAAGCATCGCATCCCCAAACTTTCAGAAATGACAGCTTAGGTTTCTTCCCAAACCATAATTCATACGGTGTCGTCTCAACAGATTTAGACGGTGCCCTATTTAAAGTGAATGCGGCAGTCTCTAATGCATATCCCCAAAATGATAGCGGTAAATCAGTAAGAGACATCATAGATCACACCATATCCAATAGAGTGCGATTACGACGTTCGGACACACCATTACGCTGAGGTGTGCCAGGCGGCGTGAGTTGTGAAACAATTCCACATTTCCTTAAGTGCGTGCCAAACTCGTGACTCAAATATTCTCCTCCACGATCAGATCGTAAAAACTTTATTTTCCTGTCACGTTGATTCTCTACCTCACTCTGAAATTCCTTGAACTTTTCAAAGGTCTCAGACTTGTGTTTCATCAAGTAGACATACCCATATCTGCTTAAGTCATCAGTGAGGGTGAGAACATAACGATAGCCACCGCGAGCCTCAACGCTCATCGGTCCACATACATCGGTATGTATTATTTCCAACAAGCTGGTTGCTCGCTCCATTGTTCCGGAGAACGGAGTCTTAGTCATCTTGCCCATGAGGCATGGTTCGCACGTGTCAAATGATTCATAATCAAGAGACTCCAAAAGTCCATCTGCATGGAGTTTCTTCATGCGTTTGACACCAATATGACCAAGGCGGCAGTGCCACAAGTATGTGGGACTATCATTATCAACCTTACATCGTTTGGCATTCACACTATGAATATGTGTAACATCACGTTCGAGATTCAATAAAAATAAACCATTGACCAGCGGGGCATGACCATAAAACATATCTCTCGTATAAATAGAACAACCATTATTCTCAGATTTAAATGAGTAGCCATCTCGCATCAAACGAGATCCAGATACAATGTTCATGCTCAAAGCTGGTACTAAATAACAATTATTGAGGTTTAAAACTAATCCCGAAGGTAGATGTAGAGGTAGCGTGCCGACGGCGATCACATCGACCTTGGAACCATTCCCGACGCGCATCGTCACCTCGTCCTCTGCCAGTCTCCGCTTATTCCGCAGCTCCTGTTTTGAGTTACAAATGTGAGCAACCGCACCGGTATCAAATACCTAGGAGCTACTACGAGCGCTGGTAAGGTACACATCAATAACATGTATATCATATATACCTTTGACGTTGCCGGCCTTCTTATCTGCTAAGTACTTGGGGTAGTTCCGCTTCCAGTGACCGGTTCCCTTGCAATAAAAGCACTCAGTCTCAGGCTTGGGTCCATTATTGGGCTTCTTCCCGGCAACTGATTTACCGGGCGCGGCAACTGCTTTGCCGTCCTTCTTTAAGTTCTTCTTACCCTTGCCTTTCTTGAAACTAGTGGTCTTATTCACCATCAACACTTGATGTTCCTTTTTGATTTCCAACTCCGCTGATTTCAGCATCGAATATAACTCAGGAATGGACTTCTCCATCCCTTGCATATTGTAGTTCATCACAAAGCTCTTGTAGCTAGGTGGAAGCGACTGGAGGATTCTGTCAATAACCGAGTCATCCAGAAGATTAACTCCCAGCTGAGACAAGCGGTTGTGCAACCCAGACATTTTGAGTATGTGCTCGCTGACAGAACTATTTTCCTCCATCTTACAACTGAAGAACTTGTCGGAGACTTCATATCTCTCGACCCGGGCATGAGCTTCGAAAACCATTCTCAGCTCTTGGAACATCTCATATGCTCCGTGTTGCTCAAAACGCTTTTGGAGCCCCGGTTCTAAGCTGTAAAGCATGCCGCACTGAACCAGGGAGTAATCATCACTACGCGACTGCCAGGCGTTCATAACATCTTGAGTTGCTGGGAAAACGGGTGCGTCACCTAGCGGTGCATCAAGGACATATAATTTCTTGGAAGCTATGAGGATGATCCTCAAGTTACGGACCCAGTCCGTATAGTTGCTTCCATCGTCTTTCAGCTTGGTTTTCTCTAGGAACGCGTTGAAGTTGAGGGCAACATTAGCGTAGGCCATTGGATCTACAAGATAGATTGTAAAGACAATTTTAGACTAAGTTCATGATAATTAAGTTCATCTAATCAAATTATTTAATGAACTCCCACTCAGATAGACATCCCTCTAGTCATCTAAGTGATACATGATCCATATCGACTAGGCCGTGTCCGATCATCACGTGAGATGGACTAGTCATCAATGGTGAACATCTCCATGTTGATCGCATCTACTATACGACTCATGTTCGACCTTTCGGTCTCTCGTGTTCCGAGGCCATGTCTGTACATGCTAGGCTCGTCAAGTCAACCTAAGTGTTTCGCGTGTGTAAATCTGGCTTACACCCGTTGTATGTGAACGTTAGAATCTATCACACCCGATCATCACGTGGTGCTTCGAAACAACGATCCTTCGCAACGGTGCACACTTAGGGGGAACACATTTCTTGAAATTTTAGTGAGGGATCATCTTATTTATGCTACCGTCGTTCTAAGCAAATAAGATGTAAAAACATGATAAACATCACATGCAAATCATAAAGTGACATGATATGGCCAATATCATCTTGCGCCTTTGATCTCCATCTTCGGGGCGCGGCATGATCACCATCGTCACCGGCACGACACCATGATCTCCATCATCGTGTCTTCATGAAGTTGTCTCGCCAACTATTACTTCTACTACTATGGCTAACGGTTAGCAATAAAGTAAAGTAATTACAGGGCGTTTTTAATTGACACGCGGGTCATACAATAAATTAATACAACTCCTATGGCTCCTGCCGGTTGTCATACCCATCGACATGCAAGTCGTGATTCCTATTACAAGAACATGATCAATCTCATACATCACATATATTTCATCACATCCTTTTGGCCATATCACATCACATAGCATACCCTGCAAAAACAAGTTAGACGTCCTCTAATTGTTGTTGCAAGTTTTACGTGGCTGCTATGGGTTTCTAGCAAGAACGTTTCTTACCTACGCAAAAGCCACAACGGTGATATGCCAATTGCTATTTACCCTTCATAAGGACCCTCTTCATCGAATCCGATCCGACTAAAGTGGGAGAGACAGACACCCGCTAGCCACCTTATGCAACAAGTGCATGTCAGGCGGTGGAACCAGTCTCACGTAAGCATACGTGTAAAGTCGGTCCGGGCCGCTTCATCCCACAATGCCGCCGAATCAAGATAGGACTAGTAACGGTAAGCAAATTGACCAAATCATCGCCCACAACTACTTGTGTTCTACTCGTGCATAGAATCTACGCATAGACCTAGCTCATGATGCCACTGTAGGGTAACGTAGTAATAATTCAAAATTTTCCTACGTGTCACCAAGATCAATCTAGGAGATGCTAGCAACGAGAGAGAGGGAGTGCATCTTCATACCCTTGAAGATCGCTAAGCGGAAGCATTACAAAGAATGCAGTTGATGGAGTCGTACTCGCGGCGATTCAAATCGCGGAAGATCCGATCCAAGCGCCGAACGGACGGCGCCTCCGCGTGCAACACACGTACAGCCCGGGGACGTCTCCTCCTTCTTGATCCAGCAACGGGAGAAGGAGAAGTTGAGGGAGAGCTCCGGCAGCACGATGGCGTGGTGGCGGTGGAGCTCGTGGTTCTCCGGCAGAGCTTCGCTAAGCGCAACGGAGGAGGAGGAGGTGTAGGAAGGGGGAAGGGCTGTGCCAAGGGAAGGGTGTACGGCTGCCCTCCCACCCCCCACTATTTATAGGGGGAAGGGGAGAGGGGGCCGGCCCCCCTAGATCCATCTAGAGGGGGGGGCGGCCCCCCTAGGGTTTCCAACCCTAGGCGCCTTGGGCCCTTGGAGGGCGGCGGCCCCCCTAGGGTTTCCAACCCTAGGCGCCTTGGGCCCTTGGGGGGCGCACCAGCCCACTAAGGGGCTGGTTCCCACCCAACTACAGCCCATTAGGTCCTCCGGGGCAGGTGGACCCTCCCGGTGGACCCCCGGAACCCCTTTGGTGGTCCCGGTACAATACCGATAAACCCCGAAACCTTTCCGGTGACTGAAATTGGACTTCCAATATATAAATCTTCACCTCCGGACCATTCCGGAACTCCTCTTGACGTCCGGGATCTCATCCGAGACTCCGAACAACTTTCGGTAACCACATACAATTCCCATTACAACTCTAGCGTCACCGAACCTTAAGTGTGTAGACCCTACGGGTTCGGGAACCATGCAGTCATGACCGAGAGACCTCTCCAGCCAATAACCAATAGCGGGATATGGATACCCATATTGGCTCCCACATGTTCCACGATGATCTCATCGGATGAACCACGATGTCGGGGATTCAATTAATCCTGTATACAATTCCCTTTGTCCATCGGTATGTTACTTGCCGAGATTCGATCGTCGGTATCCCTATACTTTGTTCAATCTCATTACCGGCAAGTCTCTTTACTCGTTCCGTAACACATGATCCCGTGACTAACTCCTTAGTCACATTGAGCTCATTATGATGATGTATTACCGAGTGGGCCCAGAGATACCTCTCCGTCACACGGAGTGACAAATCCCAGTCTCGATTCGTGCCAACCCAACAAACACTTTCGGAGACACCTGTAGTGCACCTTTATAGTCACCTAGTTACGTTGTGACGTTTGATACACCCAAAGCATTCCTACGGTATCCGGGAGTTGCACAATCTCATGGTCTAAGGAAATGATACTTGACATTAGAAAAGCTCTAGCAGACGAACTACACGATCTTGTGCTATGCTTAGGATTGGGTCTTGTCCATCACATCATTCTCCTAATGATGTGATCCCGTTATCAACGACATCCAATGTCCATGGCCAGGAAACCATGACCATCTATTGATCAACGAGCTAGTCATCTAGAGGCTCACTAGGGACATGGTGTGGTCTGTATTCACACATGTATTACGGTTTCCGGTTAATACAATTATAGCATGAACAATAGACAATTATCATGAACAAGGAAATATAATAATAACCATTTTATTATTGCCTCTAGGGCATATTTCCAACAGTCAGTTTCTGGAATCTTTAACTGGTATTACCAGATCTCAGATCAACATTGAGAACACTCTAGCTCCTCCCAATTGATCGAAAAGATCGTTAGGTCAGGATATAGGGTACTTGTTCTTGAGGGTGACCTCATACTCTTCATCCATCCCTTTACGCTTCTTCGTATGAGGGTTTGGTTACTTCCTTCTCCACAATGCCTGTGATTACAGGGTGGTCATTCCTCCTACGAGGTTATACCCAAATCCTTCCCACATTGGTTGGTCTCTTCCTTCGGGGTTTGGTTTATCAATCCCTTCAGCTGAGGTTAGGTTTCCTCCTTTCATAATGGGTTTTGCTTCTCGTTTCTCCAAGTCTTCCTTGGTTAGGTACTCAGATTTCCCATGTGCCAAGGCTGGTTACTTCTCCTTACCCTCCTTCTCCTTCGGTAATGTTTGCTTGACTACTCCCTTCTGGACACGTGGTGTCTCTTCCTTATTGGGATATGTGTCCACTTGATGCTTTAGGTTTTCCCGAGTAACATCAGTGTTATCCCTTCCATTCCTCAGGTTTCTTAAATTCCATTAGGTTCTTCTCTACTATCTCCTTCTGAGGTTGTGCCATCGGTGTTACCCTTTTAGAGGTTTCACAACTAGGCAGAAAATGATCAGTTCCATTACATAAGAGATATGAAATCTCTCCTGTGGAGTGATCCTTCCTTAGGTTTCTTCCCTAAGGGGAAATTCTCCAGGTTCTCCTCAAAATACTCTTGCTTCTACCAGGTTACTCTTTCTCCAACCTAGGTTTGTCTCTGTTCAAAAGGACATGGGCTGCACGAAAATTTGACCGGAAGGTTGTCCACGTCACTTCCATGAGGTGAGTGGCTTTATTCTTACCCCCACCATTCTTCGGCAGGTCCTTCCAACATGAGTGTGGAAAATCTCACTTTCTCACTGTCTGTGCATCCAATGGGTTCCAAAGAAAATGAGTCTCTCAACAATCCATGTTGTCGGCTCGGGTTCTGGCGGTCTGGGTTTAGGGATGAGAAGATAGACTAGAGAGATAGATACCCTTAGGCTAATCCCACTAGTATTATTTATAGCCTCGTATGGCTGTCAGTATAGCACATAGATAACGTTCACACCTAAGGTCTGTTCGTATGGTCTGGTCCCATGTTCTCACGTGTTTCGAGGTTTCCAACGTTTCCACTGTTGTCATCTTAACTCCTTCAGTGGCGTTCTTGTGACTCCTGGTATTACTGGGTAGGTCTCTAACTACGTTCTACGTAGTTCACACAAATCAAAGCAAACAAATTTCACCCAACAATCATGACAATCAATTCACACAAACAACTCCTAAGTAAGGTCATACTGCATCCAGTATGATCTCATCCAACTACCAGTACATCACTACGTCAGATTGACATAGTAGTGGTACACGCAAAACGTTCTACTTCATATTAACATAGTAGTGGTGGTCAAGTCTAAACTTCGCTTCTGCTCCAGTTGACTATCTCTTGGTCATACTGGTTCCATAATCCCCAATTGATGTCTCCTTATTCTTCTTCCTCCCTTAGTTTCACTTATCCACTTCCTCTTTAACTCCTTAATCACTTCCAGTTCTTTCTCACATTTCCTCGAGGTACTGTTGGGTGTTGAGCATTTCTTCTCTAGGTCTTTCCTTAGTCATCAGTGGTCATCTATCCTTGAACTCAGATGCAGTTGCATCATCCAATTCTCTCGGTCTTCATTCATGACTATGAATCCTTATGATGCTTGTCCTTTGAATTCCCATTCTTATTCTGACATCCTTAATGCTCTTGGGATCTCACTCTTAATTCCAAGTCATAGTCATCTATGGTCACTCTTTGATGATCTCCTTGAGACTGGTATTCTAAGTTTTTGACAAGGACAGGTTGAGAAATGAATGAGGTGAGAAGATACAAGACTATTGTGGCACCCCGATAGAGGGCCGACGCACGCCAGTCCCAGGATAAGACCTGGCACACGTCTGAGACATGATACAGCAATTCCAGGCACAAAAATGGCTTTATTATAGAAAATGGAGTATTACAATACTGTTTCTTACAACAATATTACATGGCTCCAAGGCTAACTAAATGGCAGCGGAGGTCTTGGTTCAGCGGCAACGACGTCTCTGGCTGGGCTCCACAACTCACAGGACTGGCTGGGTTACGATCTAGCATGATGGATCTTCTCCTGCAACTGGCCACGTGCAAGGCCAGGTGAGTACTTTGAATGTACTCGCAAGACAACCAAATACATAGCATCCAAACAAGTAGATGACAAAGCAAGCCCTATGCTTATATAAGAATTTATTCTAAACATGGCATGGGATTAACAAGAAAACACGGATCAAGCATGGCATAACATGGATCAGACATATCAATTACACATCATGGCACAACATGGTTGTTTCTACGAGACATGGTATCCAAAAATCAAACTGCAACTTACACTACACTTACCTCCCGTGAAGCATTAAAGTAATATGCGGTGTCATCATTCAGTTTTTTCTGCCCTTCTGGGCTAACTCATGATTCACCGAGATCTCATCTCGTGACCATGTTAGAACAACATGGTGACTACTCACAATTATTCAATAGCCCAAGTTACCACATTTACTTAGAAGCACATTCTTTAACAAGTTTATATAACAGGTTCGTCCTCCAGATCGACCAAGACCAAATAGTGTGACCTAGTACGAACTGTGTCCAATACCGTGGACGCGGCTATTCGAATAGATTCTTACACTCTGCAGAGGTTGCGCACTTTACCCACACCATGGACATTCGTCCAACGAAACTTGCCTAACTTGTGACCCTTCTATCGTACCACCGACAATCCTACCCCTTTCGGGTCATGTCCTGGGTGGCCCCTGTGTCACTCCTGACACCTGCCACCATCGTGGCTAAACTAAACTATCCCAAACGGGGACACCCGGGCTAAACAAACAACTGGGCTCACAAGGTTATCACCGCCTACTTGATCAGGGTAGCACGCGCGCATAACCTTCCCTCTTTGGTGGTACCGATAAGAGAGCACAAGGTTAGACCAAGTCAAGGCCGTTCCATTCCGGCAGATGTGGCTGCACGGGTAAGCTCGGTTTGGTGGCACTATGACTCGATCCCATCGATGACGAAGGAGTTTTAGTTTACAAGTTCAATTTAACATTTCCATCATCGTACCATCACATCAACATTTATAAGCAGGAACAATCACTTAACAACATCATTGCAAAACCATAACAGTATTGACAATCATGGCATGACATCAAATCATAGTACTAACATGATAATAGTATTAAAAGTATTGTTACTAGCATGGTAAAATATGACGTGAAATCAATTCATGATATTATATGGTAAATAACACTAGCATCGGATACAGATGAGATAACAGGACTATGCCAGTGCAGACTAACAGATGATCTGAAATATACTGCAATACACACACAGAGTGCAAGCAAAGTCATCACGCAAGTCCGGAGCTCATGATAAGAGGTTGGCTTGCCTTGGGGTGGAGGAATACGCCGGGAAACAGTGCGGCAATTCTCTGGATACGAGTCGTCGGAACCGGCACTCTCAGGAGAGGCCTAATAGGGAAAAGGGCAAAAGTGGCATTTCTTAACATGTGACAATGTCACGAAAATGGCACCATCGGAACGGGCTTGACTAACTGAAAACATGGGCTTTGGAATTACCTCAATCGGAGTTACGGTTGAAGAGAAACGGTCGTTCGTTCGTTAGGCAGAGAAACAAACAGAAAACTGTCCATTTCAGCTCCTAACGGGTGAACGCCCGCTAATTAACCATTTCGGCCGGCGGGGCTGGGCTGAAAGCGCATTTTAGCATTTACGCTTTCACTGTTGTGAAAGCGCATTTTCTTCTAAGACCGCGGCTGAATACGCTTTTCAAACTGGAAAGCGTATTCTTCGAAATACGTTTCCACTTATCCAGCTGGGCCTAGGCCAATAGTGGCTGACGAGCAGGGCCCGCCTTATATCTCTCTCTCTCCTCCCTGGTCATCTCCTTTCCCCGGCCGGAGCAGGAGCAGTGGCACTCGGCCGCCGGCGCAGCTGCGGCAGGGGGACGCGGGAGGGCCGGCCGACTCGCGCAGGGGCACCGCCGCTCCTTGCCGCGCCCGAGGGTGGCCGCACGGTCGCCTGGGACGGCCCACAGCGCCGGTGCCATGGCTCAGGGCGCAATGGCAGAACGACAGTAGGGGGCCACGCCGGCAGGGCTAGAACCAAACAGAACCTCGTTAGCAGCACCTACACACACAAAAGTAAATACTTGCACCCAACGCGAACAAGAGGGTTGTCAATCCCCTTGGCGGTTACTTGCAAGGATTAATTCTGATAGTGATAGATAGATAAATAAATTGCAAAGTAAAATAAAAGAAATAAAATTGCAGCAAGGTATTTTTGGATTTTATATATGATAGATAAATGACCCGGGGAGCCATAGTTTTCACTAGAGGCTTCTCTCTCGAACACATAGCATACGGTGAGTGAACAAATTATTGTTGGGCAATTGATAGAAAAGCGCATAGTTATGACGATATTCAAGGCAATGATCATATATATATAGGCATCACGTCCAAAACAAGTAGACCGACTCCTGCCTGCATCTACTACTATTACTCCACCCATCGACCGCTATCCAACATGCATCTAGAGTATTAAGTTAATAAAAACGGAGTAACGCCTTAAGCAAGATGACATGATGTAGACAAAGTAAACTCAAGCAATATGAATAAACCCCATCGTTTTATCCTTAATGGCAACAATACAAATACGTGTCTTGTCCCCTACTTTGTCGCTGGGATAGAGCACCGCAAGATTGAACCCATCACAAAGCACCTCTCCCATTGCAAGATAAATCAATCTAGTTGGCCAAACCAAATGGATAGATCGGAGAGAAATACAAAGCTATAACAATCATGCATAAATAAGTTCAGAAAAGACTCAAATATTTCTCATGAATAATCTGATCATAAACCCACAATTCATCAAATCCCAACAAACACACCGCAAAAGAAGATTACACCGGATAGAACTCCAAGAACATCGAGCAGAACATGGTATTGAAGATCAAAGAGAGAGAAGAAGCCATCTAGCTGCTATCTATGGACCCGTAGGTCTATGGTAAACTACTCACACATCATCAGAAGGGCAGCAAGGTTGATGTAGAATCCCTCCGTGATCGATTCCCCTTCCCGCAGAGTATCAGAAAAGGCCTCCAGATGGGATCGCGGAAGAACAGAAGCTTACGGTGGCGGAAAAGTTATTTCGTGTGTCTCTCTGGTATATTGGGAATATTTGAGAATTTATAGAGGCGGAATTAGGTCAAGATGAGCCACGAGGGGCCCACAAGCCTGGGGGCGCGCCTACCCCCCTGGACGCGCCTCCCGAGCTTGTCGCTCCCTCCTGACTCCTCCGGTCTTCTCCCGAACCTTCGAGGGTCTCTTTTGGTCAAGAAAAAATTAATCCAAAGTTTTTTCTTTGTTTGGACTCCGTTTGATATTGATTTCGTGAAAAGCCAAAAACAAGCAGAAAAACAGCAAATGACACTGGGCACCAGGTTAATTGGTTAGTCCCAAAAATCATATAAAATTGCATATAATTGCATATAAAACATCCAAGATTGATACTATAATAGCATAGAACAATCAAAAATTATAGATACGTTGGAGACGTATCAACGAGGCAGACGGCGGGGCTCCTCGGGTGTGCTCGCTGTGCTCAACTCCGAGCGCCTGGAGATGCACGAGTTGGGTCACCAGATGTGCACGGCTGCGGCGAAGACGATGGACATGGTGGGACGCGCGGGAGGTGGCTTACCTCGCCGGAGTTAATGGTGGGACGGCGGTGAGGTTCGGGTGACGACGAGGTCAACACTACAGAAGGCCTCGGGTGCGCGGATGATACGTCCCAAATGTATCCACTTTTCCAAACACTTTTGCTCTGGTTTTGGACTCTAATTTGCATGATTTGAATGGAACTAACCCGGACTGACGCTGTTTTCAACAGAATTGCCAGTGTCTTATTTTTGTGCAGAAATAAAAGTTCTTGGATGGACCTGAAAATTTACGGACAATTATTTCAGAATATATAAAAAATACTGGCGAAAATATCTACTTGAGGGGGGCCACCCAGGAGCCACAAGCTCAGGGGGCGCGCCTACCCCCCCTAGGGCCCTGGCAGCTCTGTTTACCCTAATTCCAACGCGATAAGTACCTATTCCAACGCTAAGTTACTTTCGCAGCTGCTGCTGTTACAATCACTACAAAACTGCTACTATTACTATCTCTGTTACTATTGCTACTGTTACTACTGTTATCAAAACTGTCATACTACTGTGCTACTAAACACTTTGCTGCAGATATTTAGTTCTCCAGGTGTGGTTGAATTGACAACTCAACTGCTAATACTCGCAAATATTCTTTGGCTCCCCTTGTGTCGAATCAATAAATCTGGGTGAAATACTACCCGCGAAAAATGTTGCGATCCCCTATACTTGTGGGTTATCAAGACCTTTTTCTGGCGCCGTTGCCGGGGAACATAGTTCTATCTGTTGAGTCACTTGGGATTTATATTTGTTGATCACTATGAAGAATCTGAAAGACGCTAAGACCAGCATCGTCCCCTCTATGACTAGAGGAGGTAAGGAACTGCCATCACACTCTGCACTTGATTCACCTTCTGTTTTGATTAGGCTTTCGACACCACCACCTGCTATTCATTCTGATATGTCGCAAGTAATTGATGAAACTACTTCTGCTATGAATGATACTTATGATGATGCTAGTACTATGCTTGATAATACTGGGCCACTTGGTGAATTTCTTGATGAACAAATTGCTAAAGCTAAAGGAGCTGAAAATGTTGAAACTCTTGAAAATTATGATTCACCTATTATGCCTAGCTCTCCTACCAGAGTTGAAATGCCTAAAACATCTGATGGTTATGTTTTTGATAGGGAGATAGCTAGGGCAATTCTTGCTTGTAATGATAGAGATGAGGTTAGAAAATTGCTTGCTGAGTTGAAAGAAAATCTATGAGGGGGAGAATGAAATATGATCATAAGTTTGCTACCTCTCCCATATTTGTTACTGATAAGGATTATGAATTCTCTGTCGATCCTGAGTTAATTACTTTGGTTGAATCTGATCCTTTTCATGGTTATGAAACTGAAACTGTTGTGGCACACCTTACTAAATTGAATGATATAGCCACCCTATTTGCTCATGAGGAAAAGATTCGTTATTACTATATTCTTAAGTTGTTTCCTTTCTCATTAAAGGGTGATGCTAAGAAATGGTTTAATACTCTTGCTCCTGGTTGTGTGCGTAGTCCCCGGAATATGATATATTATTTCTCTGAAAAATATTTTCCTGCTCACAAGAAACAAGCTTCTTTACGGGAAATATTTAACTTTGTGCAAATTGAAGAAGAGAATCTCCCTCAAGCTTGGGGCAGGCTTCTCAAATTACTTAACGCTTTGCCTGATCACCCTCTTAAGAAAAATGAAATTCTTGATATCTTTTATAATGGACTAACCGATGCTTCTAGGGACTACCTAGATAGTTGTGCTGGTTGTGTTTTTAGGGAACGAACTATTGGACAGGCTGAAGAACTATTGAATAATATATTGAGAAATGCCGATGATTGGACACTTCCTGAACCACCACTTAAGCCATCCCCGAAGAAAAGAGGTATTCTATTCCTCAGTCCAGAAGATATGCAAGAAGCTAAGAAATCTATGAAGGAAAAAGGTATTAAAACTGAAGATGTTAAGAATTTACCACCTATTGAAGAAATACATGGGCTCGACATCCCGACACAGGTAGTGGAGGTAAATTCTCTCACTAGATTCGATGAAGGTGATATTCCGTATAATAAATCTACTAGTCAATGCATGTATGAATTTGATAATTACATCATTAAACAGGAACACTTTAATATGTATGTTAGCAATCAACTAAAACAGAATGCCATCATGATTGACCGCTTGAGTGATTTGATGTTTAGAACTGCTAATGATGTTAAGTGCTTGAGTAAACATGCTTCTATGGTCCAGACTCAGTTAGAACAAATTGCTAAGTCACAAAATGATTTGCTTGAAGAAATGAATAATAAAATGAATGATCATGTTGTTAGAGTTGTTACTAGAGGGGGTAGAATGACTCATGATCCTCTATATCCTGAAGGTCATCCTAAAAGAATTGAGCAAGAGTCTCAAAGGAATAATATTGATGCACCTAGTCCATCTAAGAAGAAAAAGAAAAATGATAGGACTTTGCATGCTCCTAGTGAACCTAAGATAGAAAAACCTCCTGAGAACCAAAACGATGTTTCTATTTCTGATGCTGAGACACAATCTGGTAATGAACATACACCTAGTGATAATGATAATGATGATGTTCATGTTGATGCTCAACCAGATAATGATATTGAAATAGAACCTGCTGTTGATCTTGATAACCCACCTCCTAAGAACAAAAGATATGATAAAAGAGACTTCGTTGCTAGAAAACATGGGAAAGAAAGAGAACCATGGGTTCAGAAAACTATGCATTTTCCCACTAAACCATCTAAAAATAAAGATGAGGAAGACTTTGAGCGCTTTGTTGAATTGCTTAGACCTGTTTTTTTGCGCACTCGCTTGATTGATATGTTGAAAATGTCTCCTTATGCTAAATACATGAAAGATATTGTCACTAATAGAAGAAAGATAAATGAAGCTAAAATTTTAAGGGTGGAGTACCTAAGAAGTTAGGAGATCTAGGAATACCTACTATACCAGGCTCCATTAAAAGAAGTTATGTTAAAACTGCATTATGTGATTTGGGAGCCGGTGTTAGTGTTATGCCTTTCTCTTTATATAAAAGACTTGATTTGAATAAGCTTACACCTACTGAAATATCTTTGCAAATGGCTGATAAATCAACTGCTATACCTATTGGAATTTGCGAGGATGTTCCCGTTGTAGTTGTAAATGTTACTATTTTGACAGCCTTTATTATACTTGATATGCCCGAGGACGACAACATGTCGATTATCCTTGGAAGACCCTTTTTGAATACTGTAGGGACTGTTATTGATTGCAACAAAAGCAAGGTTACTTTTCATGTGAATGGTAATGAGCATACGGTTTATTTCCCGAAGAAACAAAGTTCGATGAATGGTATCAATATTATTGAAAAAGTTTTGACAATCACTATTGGAGGTTTCAAATTTCCTCTTCCTGCTGTCAAAAAGAAATATGAAATTCTTATTGTTGGGGAGATGCATATCCCCATTGAGGTAACTTAGTGTTATACGAAGATTCTTCGGTTTCATGCCGTTCGGAAATAGTTTGTTAACAAGACTTGATCAACCTTATTAATGGATTCTTTTTTAGGGGCATGTGGTCGATGAATTTAGTAAGCACAACTTTCTGTAATCATCTTTTGCTCTCTGTTATTTGTAGTTGAATAAAATAAAATGCCATGATTATCCTGTTTTCTGAATTTTCAGTGCAATAAAAAAATGTCCCAAAAATAATAGTTCTCAGAATGCCTTGAAAATTTAGTATGATTTTTTCCAGAATATTTAAGAATTTTTGGCACTGAACACACCACAGGGGGGGTGCACCTGTGAGCCACAAGCTCACAGGGCGCGCCCACCACCCCTGGGCGCGCCTAACAGGCTTGTGGGTCCCATAGGGACCCACTCACTTATGCCAGCCACCCATCTCCTTCTTCCTCCAGAAAAAAATCAAACTTGCTCCCAAGCCCGTGTTCGTGCTCATTTTGCTGTGATTTTCGATCTCCTTGCTCGGAACTCCGTTTCCAAAACTGTTTTGAGGAATTACTCCTTGGTATGTGACTCCTCCAATGCTCCAATTAGTTTTTGTTCTAGTGCTTTATACTTTGCAAATTTTTGCTGCTGTGGTGACCATGTTTATGAGCTTGCATGTTGAATTTGTATGGTCCAAAGTAGTTTTGATGCATGATATAGCCTCTAGACACTTGTGGGAGTAGTTGCTATCAATTTTGTTGAGTTTCGTTCACTTTTATTTTGAGTCACTAAAAATTTCAGAAATTTTCAGAGGAAGAAAATGTTTAGGAAGATGTTCCATGGTGGTTCATCGAGCAAGAGTGCTCCCAGGCCCGCGATACGCGAGCCCGATACCGAACCACCGCGGGAGGCTTCGGTTTTGCCATGCGAGTGGCCATCGGATGCCTTCATGATTCGAGCCGGCATCAAGGAAGAGTTTGATATGTACGTGCGCAATGCCGAGCTCATGGAGTTCTTGACAGATAAGTACCAGCAATACTATGATCTCACTGACTCCTTTGTGCGGAGATTCGGGTATGTATATCAGCGCACTTCACATGATGTTATTTTCAACTTATATGAAAAGCCTTTTCGCATGTCCGTTGAAGAATTTAGTAGTGTTTGTAAAATTCCATTTTGGGGGACTTGCACTGAACCTCGTAAATCTGATTGCAATGAATTTCTCATGAACATTACTAAGGGTGAAACTAGAGGCATTACACAAGCTACTATGGGGAGCATTCATTTTCCTGCTATACATTATTTTGCGCTGTTCATTGGTAGATGCATTAATGGTAAACATGACCATAGTCATCTCTGCGCCCCTGACCTGAGCATTCTTAAGAGTGCGGTGCTGAGAGATAGAAAATTTAACATGGGAGCTATTGTCTCACGTCGTTTACATAATAATGCCTTAGTTGGTGACTTATTTGGTGGAATTTATGCTACCCGCTTAGCTACTTATCTTGGTGTGCCCATTAAACGTAATGATACCCTGTTGCCACCGAGTTTTCTTGATTATGATGCTATGGAACGCCACCAGTTCCTTGAGAGGAGTGACCCTCCGTTCAGATACAGGCTAGTCTTTAACAGGCGTCATGTTTTCCATATTGTTTTGCATGCTCCTGCCTTCTTTGATTTCTAGGGAAAACATAGACATTTCTGTTGGGAAACGTTGCATGGGAAACAAAAATTTTCCTACGCACACACAAGATCTATCCATGGTGATGAGCATCTACGAGAGGGAGAGTGAATCTACACACCCTTGTAGATCGCTAAGCGGAAGCGTTAATAAACGCGGTTGATGTAGTCGAACGTCTTCGCGATCCAAATCGCCGAGCGTCCCGCGATCCAATCACGATCCTTCCGATCTAGTGCCGAACGGACGGCACCTCCGCGTTCAACACACGTACGGCTTGATGACGCCTTCACCTCCTCGATCCAGCGAGCGATGGTGAAGTAGTGGTTGAGTTCCAGCAGCACGACGGCGTGGTGATGGTGGTGAGGAACAATCTCTGCAGGGCTTCGCCAAGCGCTACGGAGATTATGACGGAGGAACTAGAGGGCTAGGGTTGCCGGCACACGGCTTGGGAAATCCTGATGTGTCCCGTGTGCTAGCCCTGCCCCTCTATTTATATGTTGAGCCTTGGGGTCTAAACTTGGAGTAAAAGCCTCCTCCAGGTCGGTTTTGCCCGCACAAGGTCGGTTTGGCCCGCAGGGAAAGAGTCCAACTCGGACCCCTGCCGAATCGTGCATAGCCGCACACAAGCGGTAGTACCGCTTCACACAAGCGGTAGTACCGCTTGGGCGGTAGTACCGCTTCACACAAGCGGTAGTACCGCTTACGCGGCAGCAAAACTACTTTTGCACTTTCCAATACCTCGTGGGCTTTTATCCCTTGGCCCATATAAAGTGTTGCTGCACCCGAACACTTCGGTAAACATCCGGAACCCCTTCCGGTGAACTCCGTAACCCTTCCGGAGATCAAAACACTATTATCACATATATCAATCTTTACCTCCGGACTATTCCGGAGATCCTCATCATGTCCGGGATCTTATCCGGGACTCCGAACAACTTTCGGTCACCAACATAATAACTCAATTATACTAATCGTCACCAAACGTTAAGTGTGTAGACCCTGCGGGTTCGAGAACTATGTAGACATGACCGAGACACCTCTACGGCCAATAACCAATAGCGGGACCTGGATGCCCATATTGGCTCCTACATATTCTACGAAGATCTTTATCGGTCGAACCTCTATGTCAAGGATTCAGTTAATCCCGTATGTTGTTCCCTTTGTTTTTCGGTATGTTACTTGCCCGAGATTCGATCGTCGGTATCACTATACCTAGTTCAATCTCGTTACCGGCAAGTCTCTTTACTCGTTCCGTAATACAAGATCCTGTGGCTAACTCTTTAGTCACTTTGCTTGCAAGGCTCAATGTGATGTTGTATTACCGAGTGGGCCCTGAGATACCTCTCCGTCATACGGAGTAACAAATCCCAGTCTTGATCCATGCCAACCCAACATACACCCTCGGAAATACCTGTAGAGCACCTTTATAGTCACCCAGTTACGTTGCGACGTTTGATACACACAAGGTATCCCTCCGGTGTCAGTGAGTTGCATGATCTCATGTCAAAGGAACAGATACTTGACATGCAGAAAACAATAGCAATAAACTGACACGATCAAATGCTACGTTTACAGTTTGGGTCTTGTCCATCACATCATTCTCCTAATGATGTGATCCCGTTATCAAATGACATCTCATGTCAATGGCTAGGAAACCTTAACCATCTTTGATCAACGAGCTAGTCAACTAGAGGCTTACTAGGGACACAGTGTTGTCTATGTACCCACACATGTATTTGAGTTTCCAATCAATACAATTATAGCATGGATAATAAACGATTATCATGAACAAGGAAATATAATAATAACCAATTTATTATTGCCTCTAGGGCATATTTCCAACAGTCTCCCACTTGCACTAGAGTCAATAATCTAGTTCACATCACTATGTGATTTACATTGTAATGAATCGAACACCCATGCAGTTCTGGTGTTGTTCATGTTTAGCCCTTGGAAGAGGTTTAGTCATCGGATCTGCAACATTTAGATCCGTGTGTACTTTGCAAATATTTATGTCGTCCTCCTTGATGTAATCGCGGATGGAATTGAAACGTCGTTTTATGTGTCTGGTCCTCTTGTGAAATCTTGGTTCCTTGGCTAGAGCAATGGCACCAGTGTTATCACAAAACAGAGTCATTGGGTTAAGCGCACTAGGCACTACTCCAAGATCTGTCATGAACTCCTTCATCCAGACACCTTCCTTCGCCGCCTCCGAGGCAGCGATGTACTCCGCTTCGCATGTAGAATCTGCTACCACGCTTTGCTTGGAACTGCACCAGCTAACCGCACCCCCATTAAGAATAAATACGTATCCGGTTTGCGACTTAGAGTCATCCGGATCAGTGTCAAAGCTTGCATCGACGTAACCCTTTACGACGAGCTCTTGATCACCTCCATAAACGAGAAATATGTCCTTAGTCCTTTTCAGGTACTTCAGGATATTCTTGACCGCCGTCCAGTGTTCCATTCCTGGATCACTTTGAAACCTTCCGGCCATACTTATGGCAAGGCTGACATCGGGTCTTGTGCACAGCATTGCATACATAATAGAGCCTATGGCTGAAGCATAGGGGATGACACTCATCTTTTCTCTATCTTCTGCAGTCACTGGGCATTGAGTCTTACTCAACTTCACACCTTGCAAAACAGGCAAGAACCCCTTCTTGGACTGATCCATTTTGAACTTCTTCAAAATCTTATCAAGGTATGTGCTTTGTGAAAGTCCTATTAAGCGTCTCGATCTATCTCTATAGATCTTGATGCCTAATATGAAAGCAGCTTCTCCTAGGTCCTTCATTGAAAAACTCTTGTTCAAATATTCCTTTACGCTTTCCAGCATTTCTATATTGTTTCCAATCAGCAATATGTCATCCACATATAATATTAGAAACGCTATAGAGCTCCCACTCACTTTCTTGTAAATACAAGCTTCTCCGTAAACTTGTATAAACTCGAACGCTTTGATCACCTCATCAAAACGAAGATTCCAACTCCGAGATGCTTGCACCAGTCCATAAATGGATCGCTGGAGTTTGCAAACTTTGTCAGCATTCTCTGGATCGACAAAACCTTCTGGTTGCATCATATACAACTCTTCCTTAAGGTAACCGTTAAGGAACGCTGTTTTGACATCCATCTGCCAAATTTCATAATCGAAAAAGGCAGCTATTGCTAACATGATTCTGACGGACTTAAGCATCGCTACGGGTGAGAAGGTCTCATCGTAGTCAACTCCTTGAACTTGTGAAAAACCCTTTGCCACAAGTCGAGCTTTATAGACGGTGACATTACCGTTCGCGTCCGTCTTCCTCTTAAAGATCCATTTGTTCTGAATGGCCTTACGCCCTTCAGGTAATACTTCCAAAGTCCATACTTTGTTTTCATACATGGATCCCATCTCGGATTTCATGGCCTCTAACCACTTCTCGGAATCCGGGCCCATCATCGCTTCTCCATAGCTCGTAGGTTCATCGTTGTCTAACAACACGATTTTTAAGACAGGGTTGCCGTACCACTCAGGAGTAGTACGCGTCCTTGTCGACCTACGAGGTTCGATAGCAACTTGATCCAAAGCTTCATGATCATCATCATTAACTTCCTCTTCAGCTAATGTAGGCTCCACAGAAACAACTTTCTGCGCTGCGCTACTCTCAGGTTGAAGTAAAGGTTCAACAACCTCATCAAGTTCTATCTTCCTCCCACTCAATTCTTTCGAGAGAAACTCTTTCTCAAGAAACGTTCCGTTTTTAGCGACAAACACTTTGCCTTCGGATCTGAGATAGAAGGTATACCCAACTGTCTCTTTTGGGTATCCTATGAAGACGCATTTCTCCGCTTTGGGTTCCAGCTTTTCAGGCTGAAGCTTTTTGACATAAGCATCACATCCCCAAACTTTAAGAAACGACAGCTTTGGCTTCTTGCCAAACCAAAGTTCATATGGCGTCGTCTCAACGGATTTCGATGGTGCCCTAT
Source organism: Elymus sibiricus (assembly GCA_039707655.1). Classification (NCBI taxonomy): domain Eukaryota; kingdom Viridiplantae; phylum Streptophyta; class Magnoliopsida; order Poales; family Poaceae; genus Elymus; species Elymus sibiricus. Next base: position 125,003,735 of record CM077666.1, on the reverse strand, counting down.
TTAAAGTGAATGCAGCTGTCTCTAATGCATAACCCCAAAACGATAGTGGCAAATCGGCAAGAGACATCATAGATCGCACCATATCCAATAAGGTACGATTACGACGTTCGGACACACCATTACGCTGTGGTGTTCCAGGCGGTGTTAATTGTGAAACAATTCCACACTGTCTTAAGTGACTGCCAAACTCATAACTCAGATATTCTCCTCCTCGATCAGATCGTAGGAATTTAATCTTCTTGTTACGATGATTCTCAACTTCACTCTGAAATTGTTTGAACTTTTCAAATGTTTCAGACTTGTGTTTCATTAAGTAAATATACCCATATCTACTTAAGTCATCAGTGAAGGTGAGAAAGTAACGATAACCACCGCGCGCCTCAATGCTCATCGGACCGCACACATCAGTATGTATGATTTCCAATAAGTCACTTGCCCGTTCCATTATTCCAGAGAACGGCGTTTTAGTCATCTTGCCTATGAGGCATGGCTCACATGTGTCAAGTGATTCAAAATCAAGTGACTCCAAAAGTCCATCAGCATGGAGCTTCCTCATGCGTTTTACGCCAATATGACCTAAACGGCAGTGCCACAAGAAAGTGGTATTATCATTATCAATTCTACATCTTTTGGCATCAATGTTATGAACATGTGTATCATTACTATCGAGATTCAATAAGAATAAATCCCTCACATTGGGTGCATGACCATAAAAGATATTACTCATATAAATAGAACAACCATTATTCTCTGATTTAAATGAGTAACCGTCTCGCAATAAACAAGATCCAGATATAATGTTCATGCTTAACGCAGGCACCAAATAACACTTATTTAGGTTCATCACTAATCCCGACGGTAATCGAAGAGCGAGCGTGCCGACGGCGATCACATCAACCTTGGAACCATTTCCCACGCGCATCGTCACTTCGTCCTTTGCCAGCCTCCGTCTATTCCGCAGTTCCGGTTTTGAGTTGCAAATATGAGCAACCGCACCGGTATCAAATACCCAGGCACTACAACGAGAGTTGGTAAGGTACACATCAATAACATGTATATCATATATACCTTGTTTGTTGTTGGCCGCCTTCTTGTCAGCCAAATACTTGGGGCAATTCCGCTTCCAGTGTCCAGTTCCCTTGCAATGAAAACACACAGTTTCTGGTTTGGGTCCAGCCTTGGGTTTCTTCACGAGAGGAGCAACTGCTTTGCCACTCTGCTTGGAGTTACCCTTCTTACCCTTGCCATTTTTCTTGAAACTAGTGGTTTTATTGACCATCAACACTTGATGCTCCTTCTGAATTTCAGACTCAGCGATTTTCAGCATCGCAAACAGCTCGGCGACTGACTTGTTCATCCCGTGCATGTTATAGTTCAACACGAAGCTCTTGTAGCTAGGTGGCAATGATTGAAGAACTCTGTCAGTGATAGCCTCTGGCGGAAGGGGCATCCCTAACTCAGCCAGACGGGTGGAGTACCCAGACATTCTGAGCACGTGATCACTGATAGACCCGTTCTCCTCCATCTTGCAAGCATAGAACTTATCGGAGATCTCATATCTCTCGATCCGGGCATTCTTCTGAAAGATAAACTTCAACTCCTGGAACATCTCATATGCTCCATGACGTTCAAAACGTCTTTGAAGTCCCGGTTCTAAGCCATACAACATTGCACATTGAACTATTGAGTAATCATCAGAACGAGCCTGCCAGGCGTTCACAACGTCTAGAGACTCAACTGGAGCAGGTGGATCACCAAGCGGTGCATCAAGGACATAAGCCTTCTGGGAAGCCGTAAGGATAATCCTTAGATTACGGGCCCAGTCCACAAAGTTACTTCCATCATCTTTCAACTTAGCTTTCTCTAGGAACGCATTAAAATTCAGGGGTGCTACTGCGCGAGCCATGATCTACAACATAAATATAGCAAAGACAACTTAGACTATTGTTCTTAGATAATGAGTTTAGTTAATCATATTTTAAAAAACTCCCACTCAAATTGACATCCCTCCGATCATTCGAGTGTAACATGATCCAAATCCACCAACTCAAGTCCGATCATCACGTGAGTTGAGGTGGTTTCAATGGTGAACATCTTCATGTTGATCATATCTACTATATGACTCATGTTCGACCTTTCGGTCTCTTGTGTTCCGAGGCCATGTCTGTACATGCTAGGCTCGTCAAGTTTAACCCGAGTGTTCCGCACGTGTAACATGGCTTACACCCGTTGTATGCGAACGTAGAGTCTATCACACCCGATCGTCACGGCGTGTCTCGAAACGACGAACTTTCGCAACGGTGCACACTTGGGGAGAACACAATTTTATCTTGAAATTTAAGTGAGGGATCACCTTATAATGCTACCGTCGTCCTAAGCAAAATAAGATGCATAAAAGGATTAACATCACATGCAAATCATAAGTGACATGATATGGCCATGAACTTGTGCTTTTGATCTCCATCTACAAAGCACCGGCATGATCTCCATCGTCACCGGCATGACACCATGATCTCCATCATCTTGATCTCCATCAACGTGTCGCCATAAGGTTGTCGCGCCGACTGTTGCTTCCACGACTATTGCTAACGTTTAGCGATAAAGTAAAGCATTACATAGCGCTTAATGATTGACACGCAGGTCATACAATAATTAAAGACAACTCTATGGCTCCTGCCAGTTGCCATATTCATCGACATGCAAGTCGTGATATTCTATACAACACATGATCATCTCATACATCACATATATCTCATCATGTAATTGGCCATATCACATCACAACATACCCTGCAAAAACAAGTTAGACGTCCTCTAATTGTTGTTGCAAATTTTACGTGGCTGCTATGGGTTTGCAAGAACCGTTCTTACCTACGCAAAACCACAACGTGGTGTAGTGATTGCTTTTTGATCTTCTAAAAGAACCCTCTTCATTGAAATCGATTCAACTAAAGTGAGAGAGACAGACACCCGCTAGCCATCTTTATGCAACGAAGTTACATGTTAGTTGAAGGAACCTGTCTCGCGTAAGTGTACGCGTAATGTCGGTCCGGGCCGCTTCATCTCACAGTACCGCTGAATCAAATATCAACTAGTAACGGCAAGCAATATGTATACACCCACGCCCACAACTCGTTTGTGTTCTACTCGAGATCTCATCTACGCATAGACCTAGCTCACGATGCCACTGTTGGGAAACGTTGCATGGGAAACAAAAATTTTCCTACGCACACACAAGATCTATCCATGGTGATGAGCATCTACGAGAGGGAGAGTGAATCTACATACCCTTGTAGATCGCTAAGCGGAAGCGTTAATAAACGCGGTTGATGTAGTCGAACGTCTTCGCGATCCAAATCGCCGAGCGTCCCGCGATCCAATCACGATCCTTCCGATCTAGTGCCGAACGGACGGCACCTCCGCGTTCAACACACGTACGGCTTGATGACGCCTTCACCTCCTCGATCCAGCGAGCGATGGTGAAGTAGTGGTTGAGTTCCAGCAGCACGACGGCGTGGTGATGGTGGTGAGGAACAATCTCTGCAGGGCTTCGCCAAGCGCTACGGAGATTATGACGGAGGAACTAGAGGGCTAGGGTTGCCGGCACACGGCTTGGGAAATCCTGATGTGTCCCGTGTGCTAGCCCTGCCCCTCTATTTATATGTTGAGCCTTGGGGTCTAAACTTGGAGTAAAAGCCTCCTCCAGGTCGGTTTTGCCCGCACAAGGTCGGTTTGGCCCGCAGGGAAAGAGTCCAACTCGGACCCCTGCCGAATCGTGCATAGCCGCACACAAGCGGTAGTACCGCTTCACACAAGCGGTAGTACCGCTTGGGCGGTAGTACCGCTTCACACAAGCGGTAGTACCGCTTGGGCGGTAGTACCGCTTCACACAAGCGGTAGTACCGCTTACGCGGCAGCAAAACTACTTTTGCACTTTCCAATACCTCGTGGGCTTTTATCCCTTGGCCCATATAAAGTGTTGCTGCACCCGAACACTTCGGTAAACATCCGGAACCCCTTCCGGTGAACTCCGTAACCCTTCCGGAGATCAAAACACTATTATCACATATATCAATCTTTACCTCCGGACTATTCCGGAGATCCTCATCATGTCCGGGATCTTATCCGGGACTCCGAACAACTTTCGGTCACCAACATAATAACTCAATTATACTAATCGTCACCAAACGTTAAGTGTGTAGACCCTGCGGGTTCGAGAACTATGTAGACATGACCGAGACACCTCTACGGCCAATAACCAATAGCGGGACCTGGATGCCCATATTGGCTCCTACATATTCTACGAAGATCTTTATCGGTCGAACCTCTATGTCAAGGATTCAGTTAATCCCGTATGTTGTTCCCTTTGTTTTTCGGTATGTTACTTGCCCGAGATTCGATCGTCGGTATCACTATACCTAGTTCAATCTCGTTACCGGCAAGTCTCTTTACTCGTTCCGTAATACAAGATCCTGTGGCTAACTCTTTAGTCACTTTGCTTGCAAGGCTCAATGTGATGTTGTATTACCGAGTGGGCCCTGAGATACCTCTCCGTCATACGGAGTAACAAATCCCAGTCTTGATCCATGCCAACCCAACATACACCCTCGGAAATACCTGTAGAGCACCTTTATAGTCACCCAGTTACGTTGCGACGTTTGATACACACAAGGTATCCCTCCGGTGTCAGTGAGTTGCATGATCTCATGGTCAAAGGAACAGATACTTGACATGCAGAAAACAATAGCAATAAACTGACACGATCAAATGCTACGTTTACAGTTTGGGTCTTGTCCATCACATCATTCTCCTAATGATGTGATCCCGTTATCAAATGACATCTCATGTCAATGGCTAGGAAACCTTAACCATCTTTGATCAACGAGCTAGTCAACTTGAGGCTTACTAGGGACACAGTGTTGTCTATGTACCCACACATGTATTTGAGTTTCCAATCAATACAATTATAGCATGGATAATAAACGATTATCATGAACAAGGAAATATAATAATAACCAATTTATTATTGCCTCTAGGGCATATTTCCAACAATTTCATACTTGAGGAGGAGGCTGAGGAGTACGAGAGGGCAGCAGACACCGAGCGCCTTAACGAGGCAGCTCGCCAAGCTGTGGCAGCTGCATTTCAGTACAATCCGAACTACTACCACGGGCATTATCCAGGCCAGGAGTGGCCGTAGACCAACTTAGGCCAAAAGCCTGAGCTTGGGGGAGTATGTATTTCTCACCGACATTACATTCATGTTCACACACTCATTCCAGTTGTCGGTGTTCATCCTTTTTCATTGTATATCCATGTTTGTTTTATTTTTCCTTTCTTCTTGTGTGTTTGAAAACTTTCGAAAATCCAAAAAAATTAGTTGTAGTTTCTTTCTTGTTTAGTTAATTCATAGTAGTAAAAGAAAACCCAAAAAGATTTCTTGTTTCTTCTTTTACTTGTTGGGAGCTTTCCCTGTGTAAATAGTTTTCTCGTTTTTTTTGTTTTTCCATCTTTAATTTGCTTTCTTCAGAAAAACTAAAAACTCCAAAAATATTTCAGTGTGTTTCTCTGAATTTCGTTTCTTTTTGTTGAGTCGTAGTAAGGAGAAAGACCACGACGAAAATGTTGAGTGGACCTCATATGCTTTATAGTTGATCTAACAAAGAGCTACTATTATTTTGTCTTCTCCTCTGAATAAATGCTTGCAGTTTCCAGCTTAGTCCACGGCACTCTTGCACTACTATTATTTTCATATCATTCGGTCGTGCAAGTGAAAGGCAATAATGACGATATTTGATGAAGTGATTGCGGTGAAGGAAAGTTGGTATGGACTCTTCTTGTTTTTGTCTTTGTAAATATGTTTAGCTCAGTATTCATGATTTAGCATTATTATGAGTAAACTTGTTTGTGATGACAATTAGAGATTATAGTTGCTCATGCCATGCTTAAATAGCTAGGAGTGGATAATAATTTATCTTGAGTGTCAACATGCATTAAAATGATTGTGATGTAGTATGTTATCATGGTATCCTCCTCTGAGTAATTCGAGTGGCTTAACTTGGCGCATGTTCATACATGTAGTTGAATCAAAACCAACATAGCCTCCATGATATTTATGTTCAGGGTGTTGATATCCTACTCATGCTCGTATGCAATGTTATTACTCGCAATGCATGTCTATGACCGTTTTCGCTCTCTAGCTGGCCGCTTCTCAATCTATTTGCTAGCCTTCGCCTGTACTTAGCGGGAATACTGCTTGTGCATCCAAATCCTTAAACCAAAGTTGTTCCAGATGAGTCCACTATATCTAGCTATATGCGGTATTACTCTGCCGTTCCAAGTAAATTTGCATGTGCCACCTCTAAACATTCAAACGAACAACTGTTTTGTGTGCCCGTACCGCTCATGGAGCGACAGGGGGCGGTCAGTATCTTCCATGCTAAGTGGGTTATTCTCAGATGAGTGTTTATTCACTTGTCATTGCACGAGAGAGGCTGGTATTTGGGATGCCCAGTCCTATGCTCAAATCAAAAATACATAATGCCAACAAACTCCCCCGAAAAGTTGTTGGTATGGAGGGCAGCCGAGGATTCGGCTAGCCATGGCTTGTGTTGGTATGGTGGAGGGGGAGTAAACTTTACCTTTCTGCTTGGGAACCACCTATAGTGTGTTTAGCATGGAAGATATTGAAAACTCTCGGTCATGACATTGACAGGAAAAGCATACCTCCCAAAATTATTTTAATCTCTGATTTAAGCTTCGAGCTCTGGCACCGCTGCAAATCCATGCTTCCCTCTGCGAAGGGCCTATCCATTTACTTTCATGTTATTTTATTTTTATTGTTGAGTCATCACCCTCTCATTTAAGCACCAGTTGGAGAGCACTATTGTCATTTTTATGCATTGAGTATAATTAATGTTGGGTGTGACCATGACTGGATATCCTCTACCCTGAATTACAATGTTTAGTCGTTGCTTGAATCTCATAGGTGCTCTGCATTTATGTTTTGCGGTCTCAAAAAGGGCTAGCGAGATACCATGTTATCATATTATATCATGATTGTTTTGATAAAGTGTTGGCATCCGAGATATCTTATTATTGCTCGCTAGATGGTTATGTTATTGCCATGGGTAAATGTGAGACCTAAGTGTTATCATTCATATGGTTAGTTCATAATCTTTGCTGAAAACTAGGATGCTAGTTAAGTATATATACAGACAACAAGAACAATAGAGTTTGTAAAAGTTTTTCTTTGTCACTTTCAGTTTGTCAACTGAATTGCTTGAGGACAAGCAATGAGTTAAGCTTGGGGGAGTTGATATGTCCCAAACGTATCCACTTTTCCAAACACTTTTGCTCTGGTTTTGGACTCTAATTTGCATGATTTGAATGGAACTAACCCAGACTGCCGCTGTTTTCAGCAGAATTGCCATGGTGTTATTTTTGTGCAGAAATAAAAGTTCTCGGATGGACCTGAAAATTTATGGAGAATTATTTCAAAATATATAAAAAATACTAGCAAAACAATCTACTGGAAGGGGGCCACCCAGGAGCCACAAGCTCAGGGGGCGCGCCTACCCCCCCCCCCCAGGATTGTGGGGCCCTGGCAGCTCCGTTTACCCTAATTCCAACGCTATAAGTACCTATTCATGGAGAAAAAAATATGAGAGAAAGAATCATCGCGTTTTACGATACAGAGCCGCCGCCACCTCCTGATCTTCATCGGGAGGGCTGATCTGGAGTCTGTTCGGGGCTCCGGAGAGGGGCATTCGACGCCGTCGTCATCATCAACCATCCTCCATCACCAATTTCATGATGCTCACCACCGTGTGTGAGTAATTTCTTCGTAGGCTTGTTGTACGGTGATGGGTTGGATGAGATTTACCATGTAATCGAGTCAATTTGTTAGGGCTTTGATCCCTAGTATCCACTATGTTCTGAGATTGATGTTGCTATGACTTTGCTATGCTTAATGCTTGTCACTAGGGCCCGAGTGCCATGATTTCAGATCTGAACCTTTATGTTTTCATGAATATATTTGAGTTCTTGATCTTATCTTGCAAGTTATATGCACCTATTACGTGTTATGATCCGCATACCCCAAGGTGACAATAATTGGGATTCTTTCCGGTGATTACCGTAGTTTGAGGAGTTCATGTATTCACTAAGTGTTAATGCTTTGTTCCGGTTCTCTATTAAAAGGAGGCCTTAATATCCCTTAAATTTCCTTATGGACCCCGCTGCCATGGGAGGGTAGGACAAAAGATGTCATGCAAGTTCTCACTATAAGCACGTATGACTATATACGGAATACATGCCTACATTACATTGATGAATTGGAGCTATTGTGTATCGCCCTAGGTTGTGACTATTATATGATGAATGTCATCCAACATAATTATCCATCACCGATCCAATGTCTACGCTTTTCGCATATTGGTCTTTGCTAAGTTACTTTCGCAGCTGTTGCTGTTACAATCACTACAAAACTGCTACTATCACTATCTCTATTACTATTTCTACTGTTACTACTGTTATCAAAACTGTCATACTATTGTGCTACTAAACACTTTGCTGCAGATATTTAGTTCTCCAGGTGTGGTTGAATTGACAACTCAACTGCTAATACTCGCAAATATTCTTTGGCTCCCCTTGTGTCGAATCAATAAATCTGGGTGAAATACTACCCTCGAAAACTGTTGCGATCCCCTATACTTGTGGGTTATCAGCGGATGATGTCCACAGGTGAGCAAGGGGACGACAAGTGCAGTGGCGACCTCAGCGGGGCTCGGCGATGGCTGTCTTGGCCGAAATCGGCCAGAGCGAGCTAGGGCAGAGGCGGAGGAGAGGGGTTCGCGGCGGAGCAGCCTGACGGCGATGTCCGGCGTGGTGTGGGGCAAAAGAGAGAGGAGGGTGAGGGGGATTTATAGGACAGGCTCGCAGGGGCTGGCGCGGCCGGAGAGCGCGAGGGCGTGGGATCGTGGCCTCGGGCATGCACGACGTGGGCGCGTGGGCAGCGGCGGTTGCGTGTGGAAGAAGCTGACGTGCGGGCCCCGCGTGTCAGTGGGAGAGAGAGAGGGGCTGCGTGGTGCTGGGCTGGCTCGGCTGGCCAGCCAGGCTTCGGCCTGGCTAGCTGGGCCTTTTTGTTTTTCTTTTTGTTTTCTGTTTTCTATTTCTTCTTTTTCTTTTCTGTCTGTTCTGTTAATTCAAATAGAGTTTGAATTTGAATTTTCTTCAAATAGATAATCTTTTCAAAATTCCAAACGGAATATTTAGTAATGTGTGAACTTTTGTTTGGACAAAAATGGACATATAATTTCTGCAACTTATATTTTCCATTTGAATTTGAATTTGGTTTTAAAACCAATTATGTTTCAAATTCATTTTAGAAAAATGGCAGAGGGTCAAGAATATTATTTGGACTTATGAAATATTATTTCCTGCCAAATAAAATACAAAACCATTTTTGAATAATTCCCTTTGGCTTTTGAATTGGTTCCAAAAATGAATCCAACTCAATTCTTGGAGAATTATTTTGGCTTGAATATTACTTGGGACTTATTAGGGATGATGTTATGCCCAAATAAATATTTTCAAAAGGTTTGGTTTCTACCAGAGCTAGCTAGGGTTTCAACTATCTGCATTGGGATTTTATCCCTCCTAGGCACACAATCAAGCAAAACAAGGTCAATCACAATCAAACCTAGGCAATCATGGGTATTTACTAGGAAAATTTTAATTCCCTGTGAAATTTTTAACACACCAAATTTGGGAAAAATCTGCGATGTGACAGTCATATTAAACTCCATATCCGCAACAAAGCCGACAACTTCACATGGACCCTCGTCGCCGTGTATGGTGCAGCCCAAGATGAATTCAAGGCCAACTTTCTTCGTGAATTGGTTAATCTGGCGAAAGATAATCCCTATCATATTTTGATTGGGGTGATTTTAATTTGCTAAGATTCCCAAATGAGAAAAGTCGTGGTAGGTTTGATGATCATTGGTCTTTCATGTTCAACGCTGATATTGACAGTCTTGACTGCGAGAGATTTCCATGATTGGAAGACAGTTCACTTGGGCGAATAGTCTCCTTGAACCGACATATGAGAAATTATATCGCGTGTTAATGGATACCGAATGGGAATCTAAATTCCCTATGGTGTCTGTTCATGCATTACCTCGTGTCGAGGCTCTATCAGACCATGCCCCCATCCTTCTAACCACGGGTTTTCGATGACCACAGAGTAGATGCAAGTTCAAGTTCGAACTTGGTTGGCTGCTCCGTGATGGCTTTCATGATATGGTCAAGGAGGTGTGGGAGAATCCTGTTGTCGGTCTTACTCCAATACACAAGTGGAATAATAAAATAGTGCAATACGTAAATTCCTTGATGGTTGGGTTAGGCATACTGCGGGTATTCTCAAAAAAGAAAAGATTCGTCTCACGTCTATTATTGACAATTTAGAAGCCTTGGCAGAGGTCCAACCGCTATCTGAAAATGAAATTGGAATCAAGAGTCAATGAAATGCACAGATAGCTCGACTTCTGAGAGAAGAGGAGCTCAAATGGTACCAACATTCGAACTCTCATTTTATTCTCAAAGGGGATTCGAATACTAGATACTTCCATGGTGTAGCCAATGGCATACATCGGAAGAAACTTATTCATTCTCTTAGTCAAGAGGAGGGTATGATTTAAGGTCATGATCAACTTAAATCTTACATTACTAATTATTATAAAAATCTGTTTGGGGCTCCAGAAGAGGGTAACTTCTCGATGGAAGAGTCCCGAACAGACGATATTTCCTCGGTTTCTGTTGAGGAAAATAACCTTCTAACAGCCCCCTACTCTGAGGAGGAGGTAAAGAAGGCGGTTTTCCTAATGGAACACAACAAGGCCCTGGGTCCGGACGGTTTTCCAACTGAGTTCTATTCGAACTTCTGGGAGGTTATGATACCTCCTTTTATTGATCCGGTATTGGAACAGAAAAGAGTATCTCGCACCTATTTCCCCAGAGGTGACCCTGGGTTATTGAACCCACGAGAGGAAGATTCCCTTGAAGCGATGGTCTCTAGCAAGCTTTTGTCGAAGTGTCAAATCCAGCTTTTGACCGGATCAGCAAGCAAATAGTGATTCAAACACTTATAATAAAAAGAGGTACGGGTATGAGGTCTTATGCTTCCAACCTTGTATTTGCGCTGGGATCAAATAGGATATTAATTTGTGCGTTGGAAGTCACCCATCGAGATGTGCTTGTTACGGATCGAAGTGGGGATGTGCCCAAATAACATCTTGACAGGCACGACTCCTGCATCAAGAATCAGTTGACCTACCGCAGGCCCTACCCGTCGCGTGGGGTTGCCTCGATAATTAAGATAATAAAACCAGACAAGATCTTTGGGCATTTAATGACTACACCTCATTTATCCCCAAGGATATGATCCATGTTACCCTACTGAACCTTACTATCACTGGTGTTCGGTATAACACTTCACGGTCTCCTTGCTTCTAGCCTCACCGGTGCTCGATCTCCATGATCCTGGGTACCTGCAGGGATGAAGATCGCGGACAAGACAAGAGACATCTTCACGGAAAATTTTTATTTCACACATACAGGACGTTATGTAAAAGTCTTCCATTGATCCCCTCAACAAATACCTTGGGTTGCAAGGCTCATGCCTCAACCCATACCTTACCGAACTACTCACACATGGTGGTGGAGATGGCTATGGCGATGGAGATGGTGGCGGCTAGGGTTTGTGGATGAAGATGGTGATGAAGAGGTTCTAGCTTCTGTGCTCGTCGTTCTGTTAACATTTAGATGGGGTCCCTTTAATAAAAGTTGTTTAGGTGGACGATCTGCCTCGAAATCCATGCCATACGGGCGCTCATACGGGCGCGTGCGCCCGTATGGAACACCGTACTTTTTGCTATTTTCACAGAAACGCCTCCTGTTGATTCCTTCTTCCTCCATTCTCCTTCCATTCCATTTCCACACGTGATTTTTTCCCTTTTTAGCCCATTTCCTGTGGAAACACATCAAAGAGAGGATTTGTGGAATCCTTTGCATTCATTAGTCATTAGTAGCAATATCGGGGCGAATATCTCTTTTTAAATGAAATATCTCGGTTTAAACAAAGGTGAAATGAGTGTAAAAATATCACTCATCAGGTTATCAAACCGGACCTTCTAGATTTGTTTGACCACCTACATGCTGGACAACTAGAATTGTTTCGCCTAAACTTCGGTGAGATAATTTTATTACCTAAGGTTAATGACACTGTAAGGATACAACAATATAGACCTATCTGCCTCCTTAACGTTAGTTTTAAAAATTTCACGAAAGTTGATATGATTAGGCTAAACTCGGTGGCTGACCACGTGGTTCGTCCCTCCCAGACTACGTTCATGTAGGGTAGAACATCCTAGATGGTGTTGTAATCCTTCATGAAACAGTCCACGAAATACATCAGAAAAAGTTGAATGGGGTAATACTCAAAATTGATTTCGAGAAGACGTATGATAAATTCAAGTGGTCCTTTCTTCAATAGACTCTCAGATTGAAAGGCTTCTCTCCAGAGTGGTGCGCTCTGATCCATAGCTTCGTTTCTGGAGGGAGTGTGGCCATTAAGGTCAATGATGACGTTGGCCGCTACTTCCAAACTAAGAAAGGATTGAGACAAGGTGACTCATTATCGTCTATCCTTCAATATGACGACGAAACAATTCTCTTTATGGATCATGACCTTGATAAAGCGAGAAATCTGAAATTAATTTTATCAGCCTTCGAGCATTTGTCAGGTCTTAAGATAAACTTCCATAAGAGTGAATTATATTGTTTCGGTGAGGCCCAAGACGAGGCTCACCTGTACGCTGATTTGTTTGGCTGCGGGCTAGCCCAGTTTTCGATCAGCTACTTGGGGATACCGATACACTATCGGCGTCTCACAAATGCTGAATGGAAACACGTCGAGGAGAGACTACAAAAAAGGTTAAGTAGTTGGAAGGGTAAATTGCTATCTCTGGATGGAAGATTGGTCCTCATAAACTTAGTGCTAAGTAATATGGTATTATATATGATTTCCTTCTTCCAATTGCCTAAAGGAGTTTTACATCGATTGGATTATTTTCGATCAAGATTCTTTTGGCAAGGAGATAGCAAAAAGAAGAAATATCGACTGGCTAAATGGAGCGTGGTATGCCATCCCAAAGACCAAGGAGGGCTGGGTATTCATGACCTTGAGGTTAAAAATACGGCCCTACTTGGCAAATGGTTGTTTAATCTACTTACAGAAGATGGTGCATGGCAAACCCTCCTAAGAAGAAAATATGTGGGCTCAAAAGCAGTGTCCCAAGTATATTGGAAGCCTGGGGACTCACATTTTTGGGCTGGTCTAATGGCCACGAAGAAACATTTCTTCCGCTATGGATCCTTCGCCATTAAAGATGGATCGGAGATTAGGTTCTGGGAGGATAAGTGGCTAGGCAATGCCACTCTCCGGGAACAATATCATGTCCTATACAATATTGTGCGTCACAAGGGTGATACTATTGCCACGGTTATGGAATCCTTTCCGCTGAATGTGACATTCATGAGAGATTTAATTGGCCCTAGACTTGAATCATGGAACAATTTGGTACAGCGCCTGTCCGCGGTACAATTGTCGCAAGCGACTGATGTATTTCGTTGGAACCTACACGTGAGTGGTAATTTCTCGGTGGAGTCAGATGTGCGAGTTGATAATAATAATAAAATGATTTGGAAGATGAAGAAACCACTCAAGAATAAAATCTTTGTGTGGTATCTTCGTCGAGGAGTCATTCTTACCAAAGATAATCTTATTAAGAGGAATTGGCATGGAAGTGCGCAATGTGTTTTTGTCACAATGATGAGACCATAAAACACTTGTTCTTCCAATGCAAATTGGCTCGTTCTATATGATCAGTCATCCAAGTAGTGTCTGGCTTGTACCCTCCACGTAGTGTTGCTAATATTTTTGGCAACTGGTTACATGGGATCAATAACAAGTTTAGAATTCTTCTTAGGGTGGGAGCGCTTGCCGTGATTTGGTCGCTTTGGCTATGTAGAAATTATAAGGTTTTTAACGATAAAAGTTCTTCGCTTCTACAGGTTATATACATATGTACCGGTACGCTCTGTTTATTGTTGTCTCTACAACGTGTGGATAATCGAGACCTGTTTACGGAGGTGTGTACACGCTTGGAGGCCACGGCGAGGGATAATTTTACCCGACATGGATGGCAACATGATCTTCAGATTGGCCCTCCAACGTCTTAGGCGTTATACAGTCTCCACATAATTACTTGTATTCCGCCTTTTTCTACTTATTTTTTAGAACTTGGACGTGGTTTTAGCTGTGTGCATCTTGGTTATGCAGAGGCCGGGTGTATTTCTTAAACCTTTTAAGTAATAAAGCACCCTTTATCGAAAAACAGTGTGCATCAGGTTGGGCCAGAGCAGGTGCATCAGGTTTACTTCATGACGTTTGCTGACATCAATTCTGCAAAGGTAGCGTGCAGAATTGAGAACTGTAATATAATTAGTACTCCACTACAAATATGGTGGCCTCTCGCTTAAAGGTTTTCCTACCTGATATTATTAGCCCAACTCAGAGTGTTTTCATATCTGGTAGATTGATTACGGACAATATTTTAGTGGCTTACGAATGTTTCCATCCAATCAAAAACAAAAGAGAAGGCAAAGAGGGCTTGTATGCTATAAAGCTCGATATGCACAAAGCTTATGACCGAGTTGAGTTGCCTTTTCTGAAGGAAATTATGTTGAGACTAGGCTTCCGTGAGAATTAGACAGGGGGTCGGGAGGAGGGCTTGGAGGAGGGGGAGACGGGGCGAGGGCGCGTGTGGTTATGTGTTGGGCGGGTTGGGCGTTGGACCGGAGAACCGGTACGGTGGGGTTCGATCGAAAGGAAAAATCGGTGGAGTTCTTCCATCGATGTGACCGTAACATTCAAACGAAACTACTATGTACTATCGATGGGCACATAATGTTTTCATAATTTGATTTGTCTCTATGGTGTACGATGCATCATGATTTACATATTAGTTTTTTGTAAATCCGTTATTTATTTTCTTAAAATCCGTTATTTGTTTTCTGAAGTAAATTGCACTGATGGGAGGGATCGGTTGATTTAGCTAAGTTAGATTCGTGATCTTTTGTACATTAGGAAAGTGTTGGTTTGCAAGAAAAGAGTGAAGAGGTAAACCAATGGATAAGTAAACCAGCGTGGAGAGTTGGGGGTAGATTGTGGAGACGAAAATAAACCGTCGGTACCGGCATACCAACTCTCTTTTTAGGAGTAGAGACTACTAGTGATCCCATATGAATGGTCACACATAAAGCAGCAGGGTAAACTTCAATATGAAAAGCATAGTCATATGATGGAGCAAACATCTCATAAATGGAAATAATGTATAGCGCACGATCGAATCTCCTGACCAACACCACAACAGCGGGCTAAAGCCAAAATAGCACAGTAGCGATGTGAAGCAGTCTACTACTACTAGTGATGGAACCACACGGGCGGGCTCAAGTCTGAGGTCTTGTCGAAGGGTGCCCCCCTGTAGGCGCCGCCGAACAAACGCGTGCTCGTTAGGAAGCATCCCATGTCGTGACGGCTGAAGAGGATAGTATCAGTGCCCTCCGAGTCAACAGTCCTTCTGACGTCGTCTAGGAAGTGAATCTCGTGCTTCGTATCTGTCACGTACGACCGGGACGAACCCATCCCCAGATAGATGACCTCCCCAGCAGGTGACACGTAGTTCAGCCACTCAGCTTCGCCAGTATCGTAGTTGAGTGCCAGCCTATACAAAGTGATCGTACCTGTCCTGTTTAGACGGCTAATCTTGATGAGCATGAGCAGATCTCCTGTCGTCGACTCTACGAGGCGCCTGTCTAGAGAATACTGAGGTCGTTTCTCAAGCATGCCATCCGTGACTCTGCCTGCACTTCTAACCACACGGTGCCTCTGCATCCCGTGGGTATGGCGAATCACACTGATTAGGCCTTCGTCTCGCGTCAGCAAATGAAATGCGCCACGGTAGTAGCACATGTCCACGATGCTCATGTCGACTGCCTCATCATCCCAAGCTTCCGCCGTCCCGCTGATCTCTAGCCAGTGCTCTGCTTCTGGGCTCCACACTGCAATGATATGCTCACCACTATGTCCCTGGTTGAGCACCGTGGCGACCTCATATCCGGTGCATGACGGAGACTGGGACAGTGCGCACATCAAGAGCGACGTCTCACCTCTTACCATCCCCTGCATGTTTATGACGGTGCTGGGAAGAAGAATATGTTGTCCAGACTTCAGATTGTACAGCAGATGATCCTGTCCCGTTGCTTCGCCGTCCAAGAAGAACCAACCTCCGGGGTAAGATCCACACGGGCGGGCAGCCCTGATGCCCTCTGGAAGAGCTGGAAGTGGGTAAAGACATGCTTTCATTGGATCGAACAAGCATGTACTCACTGAAGATGGCAAAAAAAGCCAGGGCTGATTGGTCATGCCACCAATGGTGCTCTTGCGCCAGTGCCTGTTGAGCAAGAAGGCGCACACGCGATCAACGTCGCACAAGGTGCCATCTCCGACGATCCTCTGGATAACATCTACTGGCAGGTCTGCCCATTCCGTCGGGCCGGTAGACGCAGGCCTGACTCCCAAAGAACCCTGCGAGAAAGAGAACCATTGCCTGGTGAGAACCATTAAGAGATGTGTTCATACACAAGGATTGATCTTGTAACTAATTGAACGAAAACCCTATTTGATACTTCAACCCTTGACAAACGGTCAAATGAGAAATCCAATATCGCACCTAAGAGGCAATAGCAAGAGACGACCCACAAATCGATAGAAATCCAACAGCAAGATCAGGACGTCTACTCACAGAGATGATGCCGCGGCGCGTCCTGCCGGCCATGCCACTCGTCCCGCGCTCCGCGATGTCGTGCTCGCCACTGGCATCCATCGTCGACTCGGAGCGATGTATCTGGTGGTATCTCTCTACTAACTCTCCATCGACATCCGGGTACCGCAGCTCCATGTGGACTGAATTAGCAGAAAAGGTTAGGCATGATGTGTCATATGTACTGCAACAAGTTCATAAGAGGATCGACAGGATATATAGTTGATGTACAAAAACCTCAAAGCAATGCAATGCGCAGAAAAGCTAGCTAGCTTTCATGTAGTACAGCTGTGGGATACATACGACCTGAATATTGTCCATGTGTTATTCGAAACAGTTACAGTAGGCTAAAAAATTACAGTAGATTGAATTTATTTAGGTTTTGAAGTTCCAAAGTTTTCCATTAGCGGCATATTGTATTAATTGAAGAACCGAATCATCTGAATCAAAGCACTTCAGCATCAAAGCCACCAGCATCAAAGCCACCAGTCGGAACTGTCGGTTGCTTGCGCGTGTGGCCATCTATTGGCATGTGCCGTCGTGGCTTTTGTTTCATGTCGGTGGCCAGGTTGGTCGGTGGTGCTCATGTCATGTGGGCTGTGTTGTATCGGTTTTAGCCCGGTTTTCCGTCAATTAACCGGGCAATTCTCTTCTTCTTAATCAATGAAAATGGCAAGTCTTTTGCCTCGTTTCAAAAAACTTATTGTCAAGTCGTAAGTCCTAAATGAAGCAGATTAGCTGCAGTTTCAGTAAACTCTTTTTCAGACCAACAATTTCAGTACACAGTTTTTCAGACTAACAAGTTCAGCAAGACAGGCACATTCTAGTGTGGATTTTAATAATTGGATAATCATATATAGAAATCATATGTTGAATCAAAGCACCTTAGCATCAAAACCAACAGTTTCCATACTTTTACTTAGTTATTACTCCCTCCATTCACAATTGTAAGATGTTCTATTTTTTTCTAGTTCGGATGTATATAGACAATTTTAGTGTGTTTATATTGAAATATCCAAAACATCTTATAGTAGTGAACGGAGGGAGTATATCTAATACAAACAATTGTCAAGTCCTAACTGAAGCAGATTAGCTGCACTTTCGGTAAACTGTTTTTCAGTCTAACAATTTCAGTACACTGTTTTTCACGTAGTACAGCTGTGGGATACAACCTGAATTTTGTCCATGTCTTATTCGAAACAATTACAGTAGGCTAAAAAATTTCAGTAGAAATTATCTTCTCTATGAAGCAGACTGAATTTATTTAGGTTTTTAAGTTCCAAAGTTTTCCATTAGCGGCATATTGTATTAAATTGAAGAACCGAATCATCTGAATGAAAGCACGTTAGCATCAAACTAAAGCCGCCAGTTTGCATGCTTACTTATTGTCAAGTCCCAAGTCCTAACTAAAGCAGATTAGCTGCAGTTTCAGTAAAGTGTTTTCAGACCAACAATTTCAGTACACAGTTTTTCAGACTAAGTGACTAACAACTTCAGCGTCACAGGCACAGTGCAGCGTGAATTTCAATTGGCTAAATCATATATAGAAATCAGTATCTTCTCTATGAACCTGAAACTGAGATGACTGGACTGATTTTGCACATTTGATTTATGAATTTATTCTTCTTTGACAACCAACTAAACTTCGGATCACCTTCTAAGCATCTGTACATACTACATAGGCTGATTAATCCAACAGCCACCTTGCAAATACCGACTATTTCCATTCAACTTCTTCACTTACTCATTATTATCTAATGAAACCATTCGTAACTGATGAAGCAGATTGGCTGAAGTTATTGTCAAGTCCTAACCTAAATCCTAACTGAAGCAGATCAGTTGCAGTTCAGTAAACTGTTTTTCAGACTAACAATTTTAGTACAATGTTTTTCAGACTAACAGCTTCAGTGAGACAGGCACAGTCTAATGTGAATTTCGATTGGCTAAATCATATAGAAATCAGTATCTTCTCTATGATGCTGAAACTGACATGACTGGACTAATTTAGCACATTTAATTTACGAATTAATTCTTCTTCGACAACCAACTAAACTTGGGACAACCTTCTAAGCATCTGTACATAGGCTGATTAATCCAACAGCCACAATGCAAATACCGACTATTTCCATTTAACCACTTTTACTTACTCATTATCATTATCTAATGAAGCAGATTAGGAGCAGTTTCAGTAAACAATTTCAGCGCACTGTTTTCCAACACAAGCAGATAGTACCGAACCGACCAGTCAAAATTCTTTCCAAAGGAGACAAGTAGGAAGTTGAAGGAAGGGAGAGGGCCTCTCACCTGGCGTCCCGGCCGCGAAGACGACGATGTGGAGGTTCTGGCCGCTGCGGGGCAGGTCGACGACGAGTGGGGTAAGCCGCCCGTGAGTACCCGCTTGGACACACATGGCTAGGTTGGAGACGTCCATGACGGCACCCAGCCGGCGGGCCAGCTTGTTCCTCAGGCGGGACACCGACCTCCCATTGAACATGAACGCGGCGCGGCGGATGCCGGGCCCTTCGGTGCTCGTCCGCACGTACATGATCACCCGGGGCGGCAACATGGCGGCGAGTCTTCCGGGTAAGGGAAGCTGCAGTTGAGTCGCAAAGAACCAGGGGTCATGATGCCGGGAGATCAAATGCGATCAAGAATTGAAATCAACACAATCTATGACCACCCGAGGTTGAATCCGGACGCAAATTAACGACAACCAAGAACCCAATTCGCTCAAATGAGGTTCCGCTGAGAGTAATCGGGAAGAATCAAGAAGCGGGGGCATGGCGAAGGCGGACTCACCCCACTCGGACGTGGAAGGGGAGGCATGCCCTCCCTGGCAGGGATGTGCTCCACCACCCAGAGCATCATCGTTCTGGCGTTGCCGATGTCGTCGATTTCGTCGACGCTGACGCCATTGTTCCAGGGGAGATACCTCCCGGGCCCGTTGGCGCAGAGGCAGCGGCCGGTGACGTGGCGGAGCAGGACGTCGTCCCCGGACCCGAACCTGACGGCCTCCCACCGGATGGCCTCCTCCCCTCCCTCGTTGTAGTTGCGCTGCTCGACGCGGAGCCCGCGGTGGCCGCGCGGCGCCGGCGCGTCCGTGGCGGCGAGGTAGCTGCCGTAGGCGGCGCTGTGGAGGAGCACGTACTGAGCATCGGCGGCGTCGCCTTGGTAGATGTGCACGGCCCAAGCCGCGTTCATTGACGCGCGGCGCCCGCGGAGGGAGACGCCATGCCCGTCCTCATCGGCGTGCAGGTACGTGCCGTGCACGCGGCTCCGCAGCCGCACGTGGTGGCCGTCCAGGAACTGGTCCATCGGTTGCCGGAGTTAGACCTCTGGAGAGCAGAGGTGGGGGGAGCTGCGCGGTGGAGAGGGAAAAAGGGAAGGATGGGTTCTTGGTTTCTTGGAGCTCCGGCGAGGGGGCGAAGCGGAGAAGCGAAAGCTGTTGGTTGCGACGGTTACGTTCGGGCGCCAAGGCAGAGGCAGAGTATTTCAAGGAGACTGACGCCGTCGCCGGCACTAGGTGGGCTTGCGGGCCGGGGCCGAGTAAATACGCCCCGTGGCCCGCCCAAGTTAGATCCAGCACAAAACACAGCTCCGATTCTCGTTTCTCAAAAAAAAAAAAAAAAAAAAAAAGCTCCGATTCTCAGCGGAAAAAATTACTCTCGTGCTTTTTTCTCAAGCAAAAGGCTCTCCTTTCATGCTTTGCTAAAAAATAGTAAAGCATCAATGGTTTAAAACAAAATCTCATTCCGTACGCATCAATGCATACAAGTTGTATAGGTAACCCTAAAAAAAAAGTTGTATAGGTAAAGAAAAGTGTTTCATAAAAAGGAAGATAAAATGTGATCCCCAAAGCCTTCATGGGTGTTATGCAAGCAACCAAACACGCACAAAGTATTTCATACCGCTTTGTTTCTACTGGCTTGTTCAATGTAGAGGGTAGGTGCGTGTGTGAGGGAAGCGAGGGTTATGAAGACTGTCGACTCTATGTTTGCGCGCAGCCTTGATGGCCTTCAAAAAAATTGAAGCGCCCTCCAAAAAATGTTTTGAAGACTGTGGATGCTAGAGTTGATCTTAGTCTTAGGGCATGTCTAGCAGGTCCCTAAAAGTCAAGTTTGAGGAGCAAAAGTGAATTTTGAGCCAAAAAGATCCAACTAGCACATCTCGTAAACCCAAAACTTTACTAAATATGAGTTTTTCACTCCCTAAAAAGCAGCTCCAGTGACTATATTTGGTCTTGGCCCAAGCTGCTGGACTAAAACTTGGGACGGTCGCACTAATGGCAGACCGGCGATATCCTTACTGAGTGATCGCTCGCTATCTGGCTTGAAAAGGTGGTCCGGGAGCTTCCTCTCTCCCAGCAAGCAAGACGAGATGAGATAACCACTTTTTTTTTGAGAGTATGCCTAGGCGTACCATAGCTTTATAGAAGAAAGAAATTTGATTACAAGAACACTATCACTAGCTGCGAACAATGAGCATAGCACGACCACACCCCGACAAGTCCGAAGACATCCACCACACGACCAAACAAAAAACTACAAAGCAAAAGAGCTTGTCCTAACTGAGAACAACACCGCGTCTCGACCAACGCCGGCACCTCCAAAGGCTACCAGCTCCCAAGGAACTTCGCTTGTCGACGCACCATCCACCCTGAATGCCTAAGAGGAGGTGGCAAGTGAATGGCAGGACTTGATCAGATCCGAGAAAGACACCATCTTGGACGCACTGGCGATGGTCGTACATAGCGCCATCAAGGATCAAGAAAGGACCACGGCGAACACCGGAGGAGAGCAACGAGGAACCAAGTCGTGCCTCCAAACACAATGCTCTCAACAGAGGAGCGACGTCGATGACGCCGCCATTGTGCCGATCCAACCGAATCGAGGCTTTCGCCCGGAGACAACCACCAGCTCCAACCGGGCGAGAAGAATGTCGAATCCACCTCGGCGACACCTCCAAGGAGGGGTATGCCACCCACGGGTGCCATCGCCGCCGGCCCGGCCAAAGCCGAGCAAGATTTTCATCCGAGCATCACACATCTCCACACCACGAAAGAATTGGCAAGCACCATCCATCTACCCTTACACCGCCGCCACCACAGCTCCTCGCTATCATAGCCGCCAGCCGAGGACCGCCGACAGACCGCACGGCAGATAGAAACGCGGCCCAACAAACATCTCCAACCTGCCCGAGAAACAGCAGCCACAAACAACTCCAGCAAGGGCCAGGACCGCCCGCGACGGCTGTCACCCACACCAAGGGACAGTCTTGCGCCGACCCAGCACCTATCGACGCACAACTCCCACCCCGACATCATCGGGCGAGCACCACCACTCGCTACACAACTCAGGAGGTAGCCGGCCACTCGTTGTTCGCCAGGAACTCCATCCTGGCAGAGCCATCACAATGCCACCGCCGACCTGGTTAGTACCTCACGTCGTCGCCTCCAGACAACACCGCCGCACACTCCACGCCGCCACACCGTTGCTTGCACTCGCCATGACCACCTCCCCACCACGCCTCCTGTCATGCACCGCCACACACCACGCCGCACCAGCACCAACCGCCTGCACCACCGCGGTGCCCAACAGCCATGGAGGCCCGTCTTCACCACGCCTGCCGGCAGCAGCAACCGAAGCTTGGCCGGCCAGATCCAGATCCAAAACGGACCGAATCGGGATGGGAGCAAGACCACAGTCCGCATCACTAGACGAGGCACACATCTCCACCGCAACCACCGCGCCGAGCCGCCGCCGGACCTTCGCAGCACCACGTCTCCAAGGATATCCGTCAGAGGAGCATCCACGCCATGGCCAGGGAGGAGGGGGCCGTACCGGGAGAGTCCCCGCCGCCACCGGCACTGCCCTGGCTTTGTCCGGCAACGGCCCACGGCGGCGGCGAGGTGGAGGGGAGCGACGAGGGGAGGCCGGCAGCGCAAAAATAGGGTACCCCCCGTGTCGCCTTGAAGAGGGATGCGGGGTCGGGAGCGTAAACAATAGTTGCATGTGGTGTCCCGAACTAGGTAGGGATCACAAATTACTTTTTCGGATAGAATTTGAGGTAATTGGATACAAGGTTCGAGAATCTAGGGATCGAGAGGAGAGAGACAGACAGACTTGAGGAAGGGGAGAAGGATACAGAGAAGATTGAATCTGAACTATTCGAAAACTGTCCTCGCCGAACACGCCACCTCTCTCTTATAATTTCTTCAGTCACTTGGGCCCTTCTCTTGGGCTTGGGCCATCGTCGCGTTCCTCTGGCCCTTCAACTCGTTTAACTCATGCGCCTGGCGCCATTTCCCTTCCCGCGTCTTCACCTTGATCTTAGGTCGTCAGAGGCACATTGCTGACAGTGCCTCCCCCTTGAGACCCAGCATGTCCTCATGCTAGCGCTGTGGGATACCTGCACCGCAGCACCTCAAAATCTTCCCACGTAGCGGCTTCAGAAGGCAAACCCGACCACTTGACCGACACCTACACGTGAACTCCATTGTTCTTTTTCACCATTTTGCGATCAATGATCTGCTCTAGCCAAACATTCACCGTAGACAGGTCCACCGCAGCTAGTAATTGGGAAAAAGACTGGTGTATGATCCAGTATGTGTGCCTTCAGTTGAGAAACGTGGAAAACTGGATGAATGAGAGTTTCAGCTGGTAGTTGCAATTTATACGCGGCTGGACCGATGCATTCCACAATTTCAAACGACCCATAGTACTTGTATGCTAACTTGGCACACGGACGATCGACCACAGACGTCTGTGCATAAGGCTGAAGTTTCAGATACATAAATTCTCCCCCTGTGAAGGAATGTGCAGAGCGATGTTGATCAGCATACAACTTGATCTTAGCTTGACCTTTGAGGAGATGTGCTTTCAACAAGGCAGAATGTGTTTGATGCTCTCGAAGCCACTGTTCCAAATCCACATTGTCAGACTGTATAGCAGAGAAGAAAACATGCCATAGCTTGGATCATACCTATACAATGCCTTAAAGGGAGAACAACCCAAAGATGAGTAGTGATAGTTGGTGTTATACCAAAATTCTGCCAAGGGTAACCAGGAGGTCCATTTGGTGGGATTATCATGCACAGCACACCTTAAATACATTTCCACACACTGGTTTACTCGCTCAGTCGGACCATCCGTTTGTGGATGTTATGTTGTACTCATGTGCAACTTAGTGTGCCAGAGCTTGAATAGATCTTTCCAAAAGTTACTAGTAAAAATCTTATCTCTGTCAGACACAATAATGTTGGGTGGTCCATGCAGCTTAACTCTTGTTCCAACAAAACTTTGGCCACTAATGGTGCAGAAAAAGGATGTTTCAAGGGCAAGAAGTGTGCATACTTAGTATACCTATCCACCACCACCAAAATGACAGTGTATCCATTTGATTTAGGCAGAGCCTCCACAAAATCCATAGATATCTCTTGCCAAGGTCCATCTGGTATTGGTAAAGGGTTCAAGAGCCCAGGATATTTGCAATGTTCATGTTTTGCCTTTTGACACACATCACATTGTTGCACAAACTCAGTGACATCCTGTTTAAGTCCAGACCAAGCAAAAAGCTTCGGAACTCTGTGATAAGTAGCCTAGATACCTGAATGTCCTCCTATAGCACTATCATGGGAAGCAGAAATTAATTTTGTTTTCAAAGCAGCATTTGCCCCAACTATAACGCCCCGGACACACCCGCCGGTGGTCGTTACTCCTGGCGGGATCTAGACTGGCCCCACAGATCAACACTAGTCTTTTCTGCGCACTTTGTCCTCACTCGTGCGCACCCGGGACCAACTTCCCGGTCGGTCACCCATCCTGAAATTACTCCAAGCTGAGCACGCTTAACTTTGGAGTTCTATCCGAATGGGCTCCCGGAAAAGAAGGAATTCCTTATTGATATGAGTAGTCTATCATCCCTAATAAGGCAGGCTATTACATACACCCCCACTCAGAGGAACCGACATCCTCATCGGGCAACAGGAACGTTCCCTCTTGGCACATACGTCTGTGCATCCAGTCCGGTACATGTGACATGACGTGTGCCACGACGGGTCACAAACGTCATGAACAACATGACCGCGCACCTGTTAGCAAACATCCGTGTAACCGCGAGAACCTGCCTCTGATACCAACTTGTAACGCCCCGGACACACCCGCCGGTGGTCGTTACTCCTGGCGAGATCTAGACTGGCCCCACAGATCAACACTAGTCTTTCCTGCGCACTTTGTCCTCACTCGTGCGCACCCGGGACCAACTTTCCGGTCGGTCACCCATCCTGAAATTACTCCAAGATGAGCACGCTTAACTTTGGAGTTCTATCCGAATGGGCTCCCAGAAAAGAAGGAATTCCTTATTGATATGAGTAGTCTATCATCCCTAATAAGGCAGGCTATTACACCAACCCAGATCTTATCTCCTTGTTTAATAATGCCCCGTTGAAGAGTGAAGCCCTCTATACTCTCTGCATGCACTGCCAGCTTCTGTAACATAGTTTGGGCTTCAAGGTCAACCATATAGGAATCTGTGACTTCTTGTAGCCAAATGGGCTGGCTCTGAGAAGTTGAGCTCACTACCAACAACGGTCCCACTCTGGACAGAGCATCAGCCACGGTATTGTCACACCCTTTCTTATACTTAAATTGAAATTGTAGTCCCACTAACTTTGTCATAGCCTTTCTTTGCAAATCTGATGTCAACACTTGATCTCCTAATTGACACAAGCTCTTGCGATCAGTCTTGATGACAAAGGTGCCTCTCTGTAAATAAGCTGTCCACTTTTCTACAACCATCATTATTGCCAAGAATTCTTTTTCATAAATTGAGAGCTGCTGATTTTTTATGCCCAAAGCTTTACTATAGTAAGCCACTGGAATGTCCTGCCTGAGTGAGCACTACTCCAATGCCAGTACTGCATGCATCTGTTTCAATAGAAAAGGGCTGCTGAAAATCAGGCAGAGCTAGGACAGGAGTAGTGGCGATGGCTGATTTCAGAGTCTCAAATGCTTGTTGAGCTTCAGAGGACCACACAAAACCTTGTTTATTAAGTAGTTGAGTCAGGGGTTTAGCAATGATGCCATATCCCTTAACAAATTTTCTGTAATACCCTGTCAGACCAAGAAAGCCTTTTAATTCAGTTGCATTTGTAGGCATAGGCCACTATAACTTTGCTTGTGTCTTTTCTGGATCTGTGGCTACCCCTTCAGCAGAAATAATATGGCCCAAGTACTCCAATTTCTGCTGTGCAAAAGTGCATTTGCTGAGCTTAGCAAACAAAGTGTTTTCTCTGAGTAACTGAAGGACTGTAGCCAAATGTGCTACATGCTCCTGTAATTCCTTGCTAAAAATCAAAAGGTCATCCATAAACACTATTACATACTTCCTGAGATGAGGGCTCAGTATGTAATTCATTAGACATTGGAAAGTAGGTGGTCCATTAGTAACTGCAAAAGGCATAACCCTGAATTGATAGTGCCCTTGGTGAGTGCTACTTGTATCTTGCGTTGGTTTTATCCCCGAAGAGGAAGGGATGATGCAGCACAGCAGAGGTAAGTATTTCCCTCAGTTAAGAAACCAAGGTTATCAATCCAGTAGGAGAACCACGCAACACCTCGTTAGCAGTACCTGCACACAAACAACAAATCCTTGCACCCAACGCAAACGAGGGGTTGTCAATCCCTCGGCGGTCAATTATAAGATTAAATTGTATGATGATAGATAGATAGATTGAAACAAAAATACAAAATAAAATAAATAAAAGAAAAAGTGCAGCAAATATTTTTAGGGTTTTAGTAATTGATTTAGATAGACCCGGGGGGCATAGTTTTCACTAGAGGCTTCTCTCAAGAAAATAGCATACGGTCGGTAGACAAATTACTGTTGGGCAATTGATAGAAAAGCAAATAATCATGACGATATACAAGGCAATGATCATGTATATAGGCATCACGTCCGAGACAAGTAGACCGACTCCTGCCTGCATCTACTACTATTACTCCACACATCGACCGCTATCCAGCATGCATCTAGTGTATTAAGTCCATAAAGAACGGAGTAACGCCTTAACAACGATGACATGATGTAGACAAGATAAACTCATGTATGAATAAACCCCATATTTTTACCCTTAATAGCAACGATACATACGTGTCATGTCCCTTTCTGTCACTAGGATTGAGCACCGCAAGATCGAACCCATTACAAAGCACCTCTTCCCATGGCAAGATAAATCAATCTAGTTGGCCAAACCAAATCAATAGATCGGAGAAGAAATACGAGGCTATAATAATCATGCATAAAAGAGATCAGAGAAGACTCAAATAGTATTCATGGATAATCTGATCATAAACTCACAATTCATCGGATCCCAACAAACATACCGCAAAAAGTGATTACATCGGATAGAACTCCAAGAACATCGAGGAGAACATTGTATTGAAGATCAAAAAGAGAGAAGAAGCCATCTAGCTACTAACTATGGACCCGAAGGTCTGTGGTAAACTACTCACGCATCATCGGAAGGGCAGCAAGGTTGATGTAGAGCCCCTCCGTGATCGATTCCCCCTCCGGCGGAGTACCGGAGAAGGCCTCTAGATGGGGTCTCTCGAGAACAGAAACTTGCAGTGGCGGAAAAAGTATTTCGTGGACTCCCCTGAGGGTTTCTGATTTTTCTAAAATTTATAGTGGTGGAATTAGGTCAAACGGAGCTCTGTGGGCCCCACGAGGTACCAGGGCACCTCCTGGGGCTTCTGGCCTTCTCCCGAAGCTTCTAG
This sequence comes from Elymus sibiricus, assembly GCA_039707655.1. Classification (NCBI taxonomy): domain Eukaryota; kingdom Viridiplantae; phylum Streptophyta; class Magnoliopsida; order Poales; family Poaceae; genus Elymus; species Elymus sibiricus. Next base: position 124,976,018 of record CM077666.1, on the reverse strand, counting down.
TGTTTATCTTGTCCAGAAAAAAATCTCCAAAAAGTTTCGTGGCATTTGGACTTCGTTTAGTGTTGATATTCTGTAAAACAAAAACAGGGCAGAAAACAGCAACTGGCACTGGGCACTAAGTTAATAGCTTAGTCCCCAAAAAATGATATATAATTGCTGTAAATGTATATAAAAACATCCAAGATTGATAATATAACAGCATGGAACAATAAAAAATTATAGATACGTTGGAGACGTATCAGTGAGTTTTAAATGCTGTTTTATGTTCATCTTCAGGTAACATTCGAATCTAGTGATATCCAGCCCTCAGGTCAATCTTATAAAACCACTTGGCCCCATCTAACTCATCCAAAAGCTCATCTACTATGGGCATAGGAAACTTGTTTTTAACAGTGATGGAATTCAACTTCTTATAGTCAATGCAGAAGCGCCAGGTTCCATCTTTCTTTTTCACCAGCAAAACAGGGGAGGCAAAGGGGCTCATACTAGGCACAATAAATCCAGCCTGCAACATCTCATTGGCTTGTCTCTCTATTTCATCCTTCTGCAAAGGAGAGTACCTGTAAGGTCTCATATTCACTTGTGCAGCTCCCGGGATTAAGTGGATGGCATGATCATGAGCTCTAGAAGGAGGAAGTTGCTTATTGTCCTGGAACACATCTTCATATTAATGGAGGACTGATTGAATTTCATTAGGGGTAGGGGTTTCTGGGGTTGAACTCACTGGAGTCAACAATGCTGTGGCCCAAATATTATTACCTCTATGCCATCTTAATGCTTGTTCCAATGATATCTCCTTTAATTATGTGGAAGGAACTGGTAGTAGCCCTTGCAACTTAATCACTTCTTCATTGTAACTGAATTTCACCCATTTCTCTTTCCACTGACACACCATTCCCCCATACTTTCTAGCCAATCCATTCCCAAAATCATGTCATATCCCCCCATGGACAAGGCCTTGAAATTATATTGGAAGGAGTGACCCTGCACCCACCAGTTCAGTTCCTGAACTTCTTCATTATAGTGTAGCAGTTCCCCATTTGCAACTCGAACATTCAGAGATGTAGGCAGGGCTGTGGTCGCCACCTGAATTCTGTTGAGCAATGTAGTATCAATGAAATTGTGTGTACTTCCTAAATCTAACAAGATAATGACCACTTGATTACCAATTAGAGCCCTGAGCCTAATAGTTTTGGGATGATCTGCTCTAGAAAGTGCATTCACAGACAGTTGAAGTTCAGCTAGAGCAGTTTCCTGAGCCACTACTGGTCTACTGCATCCAACAACTCATCAGATAAAATGTCATCAGAGTCTGACTGCATGGCTTGGACAGAGGCTGTGGGTGTCTTTGCGCAAACATGGCCAGGTGCAAACTTGTCACCACAGCTAAAACACAACCCATGTGTGCGTTGGTACTCTTTCAACTGATGAGCCTTCCATAATTCTCCTGTCAAAACTGACGAGGTATGCAGTTCAGACCGGGCATATGCAGGCCTGGCACCTAGTGGTCGTTGCAGCTTCAGACGATGCAGAATTCCCTCTTGTACCAGTGCATACTCAGTAGCTTTCTGTACTGATGTGGGCAATTGCAGCTCCACTGCGCCACGGATTTCCTCTTTCAGTCCTAACAGAAATCGAGTCACTAGCAGCGTCTCACTGACAGTCTGCTCATATAACAGTAGCTGATACACCAGTTGACTAAACTCGCGCTTATAATCCGCCACTGAGCTTGTTTGTTTCAGGAGCATCAATTCGCGCATGGGGTCATGATGGACATTGTGATCAAACTCCTGAGACACTGCTTCTTTAAAACCTTCCCAGCTCGGCCAAGCGTGAGTCAGTTTGTACGTGTGGTACCAATGAGTAGCATCCCCATTCAAATGCAGAGTAGCAGATGTGACCTTAAACTCATCCAGAATATGGTACAGGGAAAAATAAGCGTCGCAGCCGTCCAACCAAATACGCACCTCTGTCCCATCGAAACGCGGGAAATCCAACTTCGGAATCCATGGTTTCCGATGACAATTGTCCTGCACTTGCTCACCTCCTCCTGCCGACGTGGAACTAAACCTGAGAGTGGCTGGTGTTGTGGTGGCTGCAACGCAGGCACCTGGAACGACTGCACCGGCGAAGATCCCAGAATGTCATCCCCTCTTGAAGATGATGTTTGGGGTGATTGCTTCGTGCGCCATTCTCGAGCAGCGGTCGCCTGTTCCTGACGGACTTCACCCACTGATTTCATGGTCAGATTAAAGTTACCTTGGACGAGATCCAACCTATCCACTTGCTCTACAAATTTCTGGTCCAGGCCGTCCAGTCGATCAGCAATCTCGTCGATATGACCCATCTTCTCTATGACCACTTTCAGCGCCTTGAGCTGCTGCAGAACTCGCTGCTCGAAGCTCTCCATGGACTCGAGGACCATCGCCGTCTGCATGTTGACCTTGGAAGGAGCCGTCGCGTCACAAGTCTACCGCCGCCTAGATCAGCGGGTACAAGGGCAAGCCCGTTCCTCTACAACCAATCTAGTCGCCTCCAGAAGCCACGCAAATCGAGCAGCTCCACGGAATTTCACACCCACAGGAATGGCCGTGGGAAACCGAGAGACTCGCCCGATCCGTAGCCGAATGATCACCACTGCCACAAAAATCACCACCGGTGTCGCAAAACAGGGCACGACCACCACACTGCTGCCGCGAACTCCGATGCCGACAGGGGATTTCACGGGAGAACCCAACCCTGATGAAATCGAGCCCGATTCGCCACCGATCGCCCGAATCTAATACCAACTGTGATGTCCCGAACTAGGTAGGGATCACAAATTACTTTTTCGGATAGAATTTGAGGTAATTGGATACAAGGTTCGAGAATCTGGGGATCGAGAGGAGAGAGAGAGATAGACTTGAGGAAGGGGAGAAGGATACAGAGAAGACGGAATCTGAACGATTCGAAAATTGTCCTCGCCGAACACCTCCTCTCTTATACTTTCTTCAATCACTTGGGCCCTTCTCTTGGGCTTGGGCCGCCATCGCGTTCCTCGGCCCTTCAACTCGTTTAACTCCCGTGCCTGGCGCCATTTCCGTTCCCATGTCTTCACCCTGATCTTGGGTCGTCAAAGGCACACTGCTGACATTGCCATTGAGATCACCACTTGTGGCACCCCGGCTCAGAAAGACCGGAACACCCCGTATTCCAGCACAGAGATCAAGTCTTCTGGAATACGACACTGCTTAGCATAGAACAAATCAGCTCTTTATTACAAATAATATGGGTACAAGGGTCCGATATTACAAAGGTTACCGGGGCACGGTGTCGGGGCCGGATTTCCGGGACACAATATCCCAGAAATTAACCCCTCGTGTCGTCACCAGCCCCAGGATTACTGTTACTGGTGGACACGTCCTTGTTACAGATTACCAAGCAATTATAATAATTGGATACAAGACCATAAAGGTCTAATGATACAACAAAGGATTTCGGGTGACGGAAGTGACTCGTGGTTCTCCAACGCCGATGGGGTTCCATTCCCACAGGAACAACTGACCCGGATAATTCCTATCATGCGTGGCTCCTATCGTAGGCTCCGCATGGACGTCGTTGTGGTACTCCCCGTTGAACTCCTGACCTGGCCAATTAAATAGCCAGGGACAAGCCTGTGAGTACGTTTGAATGTACTCGCAAACATAATGAACAGAAGATATACCGAATGCATATGCTCATGTTGGATTACATTATATGCATATGCTGACTGAAATTAAAGCAGGGCATGTTAAACATTAGCATGTGAAGAAGAATGAGTATATAAAATTTTAGTGACAAACAAAGAAAATTAATGGAACATCGGGCGTTGGACCGCCCGAGAATCCACAAGAAAATATAAAAGTGGAGAATCGGGCGAGACAGGACCGCCCGAGAATCCAAAAGAAAATATAAAAGTGGAGAATCAGGCGAGACAGGATCGTCCGAGAATCCAAAAGAAATGCCAAACGGGTGTCTAAAATCGACGCCTCGAGAGGTCTTGAAAAGAAATGCCAAACGGGTGTCTAAATGCGACGCCTCGAGAGGTCTTGAAAAGAAATGCCAAACGGGTGTCTAAATGCGACGCCTCGAGAGGTCTTGAAAAGAAATGCCAAACGGGTGTCTAAATGCGACGCCTCGAGATGTCTTGAGAAGAAATGCCAAACGGGTGTCTAAATGCGACGCCTCGAGAAGTCTTGAAAATGAAATGAGTATCTTGGGTAGTCCAGCCATCCCAAGAGACACTCAAAAAAAATCAAATGACAGGGTTAGTCACAATAATATTCATATCATCAATAATATTCATGATAACATCAGTAGTGGCAATAATTATCCAGCAAAATAAATCATGCTCAATTTTAATTATTTCCTCCGGAGACCGACACTTGACCAACCCAGACTGTAGTCCTAAACCGCGGACACGGCTATTCGAATTGGTATAACTCTGCAGAGGGTGTACTCTTTACCCACAAGTAAAGGATTTCTTTAGTCAGCACCGAGACGCTGACTAATTCCCATTACGGTCTTTGGGTTGAAAACACACCTGACCAGCACACACCAGATTAACTTTCCTGATGCCAAGAATCACCCAAGGCATCGTTCAAGATAAACTCTAAGACGGGGAGACTACAATCTCGAATAGCATGGGATCACAATCTTATATATAACGTGCGCAAAGATCAGGGGCGCTACCCCTCTCGGCTTCAACCGAATACACCCATGCCCCCTGACCAAGTGACATGCCTACCAGTGATCAATGGTATCTTTCACTATGGCCTCTCTGTACGGTGTGTGCGGGAAAGGGGTTAACAACTTACTGAACCATACACTACCCGTGGCAGGGACATGTGGTAGCACGGATCAAGTTTGGGGGTTATCGGAACAAGACTCGATCTACGGTCGACTCAGGAGGTTTATGTATTTCCTGCAGTGGTTAGCACAATAAAGTTTCGTCTCAACAGTAACACCAAAACAGGGCCACAGCCCTTGCATGTCCCAACATGCATAACCAACAAGGCATGATCACGCTCCGACGTGATCACCCTTATGCCGGTAACGGTATTTCTCTTATACCTGCTCCTGCAAGTTAGTCATGACAAGCACACGTTGCACGGCACGAGGAAGCATGCCAACACTACATGCATGCAAATTTTATTTGAATTCAACATATGCATGATTCAATTATTCTTGTAAATATTTAACCATGCAATCACCATATCAAGTGTTCAAGATGCTTGCCTTGAGCATGCAGAAAGATTGGGTGCACTCCAAGACTTTGAAAATTTTCATCTTCCCTCCATTTTCCTATTTTCAAAATATTGCAAATATCACCTAATTTGAAAACAGTCACAAAAAGTTGTTTGGAAATTTTTTGAAATAAATACTAAAATAAACTAGAGGAAGAATAATGAATTTCAGAAAAAGAATCAAATGATTTGGAGATCAGATGATTTTCCTAGGGGATTTCTAAGCTGGAATAATTAAAGAATTGGACTATTTAATTGATCCAGTAGAGACAAAGCTTAGGAAAAATGTTCACCCTAGCTGGATTAATAGACAATGATTTTAGGAGTATTTAGAAATTTGAATCATCAAATTTGGTCTTGAAATTACTGTTATAGAATTATTTGAAAACTGTTGAAAAAGAAAAGGGAAAAGGGTAGAGACGCGCCCTGAGCACGATTTAGTTGGATGGCGCCACTGGGCCAGGCCTAGTTGCTTCGGCCGCGCGGGAGGGCAGCCGACGTCGACGGCGTACTTGCCGAAGTACGTTTCCTCGTAGGGAAAGCGTACCCACGGGGATGCGCTGCCTGAGGGGAGAGGTGACTCATCGACAGGCGGGCCCCACCTGTCGGGTTTGTTTCCCACCTCACGCGGGAGCTGACCGGCAGAACAGGGGTGGCGTCAGTGGTCGATTGCCGGTGTTGTAGGGCATCTCCGGCGACACTCGGCATATGGATGGGTTCAGAGGGAGGTGTCGTACCCGATGGTGGGGGATATGGACGCCGGTGAGCTCGGGATGGAGCAGAGTATTGGCGGAGGCGGAGCACGGTCTCGGGTCATGATGGGGTCGAGGCTCTGGCTATCCCCAGAGCAAAATGAGGCTCGAGAGGTTCTCTGTGGTGGTGGTGGAGGTTGAGGGGTGGGGCTAGGTGAGGTGGAGGAGGCTGGGGTGGCTCGAGTGGATGGAAGGCCGAGGCGGGGCAATGGCAATGGTGGGGAGAAATTGAGGCACGATAGCTCGAGGGCTTTGGCCAGGAGAGAACCAGGGAGGGAGAGGAGGTGGTGTCGTGGCTAGAGGAGCTCGGGGAGGCTTTATATAGCCATGGAGGAGGTCGGTTCCTCTCGGGCTTATCCGACCGAAGATGGCGGCGGCCATTAATGGAAGATAGGGTGGTTGGGGGCGGTGAGCGTGGTCGGCGAGGTCGGTGAGGACGGTGGCCGCCCGCGGATGAGCTCGGGTTGTTGGCAATTAAGGTGAGGGGGTCCGGGGAGACGTGGCAGAGTGGGCGTCGTCGGGCGGCGCTTCTGGACGGCGGTGGCCGGCGCAAGCAGCCAAGGCGAGGTGTCGGCGGGCTTCTAGGTGGTCGCGGTGATCCAGGGGAAGAGCAGTGTGGCTAGGGAAGCAACAGGAGGGCGGCAGCAGCTCAGTGTCAACGGCTGCAGTGAGTGCGCTCTGGCCGCGCTCTGTGCACGCACGCAACGTGCTCGATGCAATGCCAGTGGCATCTACAGGGACCCAAACAAACTGCAAGTTAGCAGGGTGGCGCTTCTGGGCATGAGAGGGGTGATGGACATGCTGGTTTGGCCAGAAGAGCAAGTGTCCAATGTAGTTCAAAGGGGTTGCAGAATTCTGCCATGCACACAATGTGCTTGATGTAATGCTAGGGCTAGCTAGGGAGCTTTGTTGGGTGTGAAAATTGGCAGGATGATGTCTCCTTAGAGGTTAAAGATGATGGTGTGGTTGGTTTGGCAAAAAGAAAAACTTGTTAGTGCAAGTTTTGGGGAAATTCAGTTCTGGACCCAAACTTGGAGGATTTATTTGGTGGGCTTACAGGATGAAATTGGAGTTGATCTTCTGTACTTAAGGGTTTGGTTGGAAGGACAATAAGTGGGAAAAATTTCAGAATTGTTTGATGAAGGAAAATTAGGGTTGCAGTTATAACATAGGAATGGAACAGAATTGAAAAGAGGAAGTTTGACTCAAAATTTTCAAAAGACCAAGTTGGGTTTTTGCTTAAATGTGATCTATATGCATCACATGACCCCTCATAATTTTTGTGGAATTTTTAAAGAATTATTTAAAGTGGTTGTAGTGCAACAGAAGCATTTCAGAGTTTGAAAATGCTATTAAAAGAATTATCTTGGGCAAATTGTATTATGAAAATAATTCTTACTGATACATAAAAGATAAATAAGAATCAAGAAATATTTTCAAAACCCACAATATTTCCTCAAAACTTTCTATATGGAGGGAAGAATTTTGGTAAACAGAGGACAAAAGAGAAACTGAAATTATTAAATGACCTATTATAAATCAAAATTTTATTTCTGGCCAAATTTTACTTAATAAAATTATGGTTAAATTTTTGGGGTGTTACACACGGCGACACTTCACCTGCTAAGGTAGTTCTATGCTAGCAGCGGAACATCTCGAAGCGGAATAAATTCTAGCAGCGGAACAACGACGACGGTGATGAACTCCACTCCGCAGGGACTCTGGCTGGGACGCATCCTAGAGCGCAACCTCGGGATCCTCGACAAACAAGCAATCACGGCATCACCTGCAATCTGGCATGACACGCTAGGTGAGAACTTTGAATGTACTCGCAAGCTCACAGCAACCAAAGCAATCAAGACATACAACAGCATGGCATTTACAGGTTAATCATCAATGATGAACACGATACTACACGAATCAACATGAGAGGGAGCATGGCATGTACATGTTACTCAAGATATGAACATGATGACACTAGCACTAGCATGCAAGGGGGTCGACGTTTAAGGTCTCATGGACCCACTTACTCTGCTCGGAGGTTATCTCGTAACCACCATAGGTATCAATCTTTCTTACCGTCGTGATCATCACACGATCACCTCATGATCAACCATCATCAAGAATACCATCGTGATCATCTCGTGACCACATAAAGATCAACCAACTTCTTTTCTCATCGAACCAGGGTTGTTATTATTCAGGTTATTATTTCTGTTGACCCATAGTGTGACCTACTACGAACTGTGTCCATGACCGAGGACGCGGCAATCGATATATTATACACTCTGCAGAGGTTAGTACACTGTACCCACACCATGGAAGTCATGGCCTTGTGCTCCCATTCGGGTGGACCAACGATATTCCGACAAAACCAATCTATTGCATGACACTCTCCCTGCCACTCCGACAAACTCCCCTTTGGGCTATGTCCTGGGTGGCCCCGATGTCAACTCGTGACATCCGCCACCTTTGTGGCTGCCACCGTCGTGGCCAAAACAAAACATCGTCCCAAACGGGGACCTCGGTACCATAAAACTCGGGCACACAAGGCTATGGCCGCCTACCTGATCAGGGTAGCGCTCACCCATAATCTTCCCTAGTAGGAGGCACCGGCGAGAGGCATGACAATAGACCGCATTAGGGCCTCCCCATCCAGGCAAGTGTGGCTGCACTGGTGAGCTCGAGTCGGTGGCACCATGACTCAGCCAACAGACTTGTTCAAGTTCGATTAATGTCAGGTTCAACTTGAATGGTGATGAGCTGAGTCATACTAACATAACAATGCATATGAGCATGATATCAGTGTAACCAAGGATGGGCAACATAACCATTTAACAACATAACATCGACAATGATAACTCTTTTATTCTACGGGATGCAAATGAGCATAGCATCACGATGATCATGAATATCCTAAGTATTTTCATAACCAACCGATAACTATTCATATGAGCATATTATTATCAATAGCATCGAGAATGATTACAAGAATAAAACATGGTAATAATAACATTATCAATCATATCACTTACTAGATGAAAATGAACATGGCATAAGCATGGACATGGATTCACAAGCATCTTCGAAGCATTAACAAAATCATTAAATGAACAAGCAATTATTTAAATATTCCAATGAAAACCATGGCTACTTCAATGCCATCATGCAAGTGGCTGTTGTGGCTTGCCTGGGGATGAAGGAATCATCGGGGAGAAGTGCGATGAACTCGCGGAAAGAGTTGCTGGAAACGTTTCTCTCTCGGAGTGGACTGAAAAAGGGCAGGGGAAAAATGGTCATTTTCAGAATGTTACCACATGGTGAAAATGATACCAACAGAATGGGCTCGACGAATAGAGAACGTGGGCTTTGGAATCACCTGAATCGGAGTTAGGGTTGCGGAGATACAGCCGTTCATTCGTTAGGCACAAATCGAATAAAAATGTGTTCATTTCTGCTGCTAACGGATGAACGTCCGCAATTTAAGAGTTCCAGCCGACGGGGTTAAATAGAAAACGCACTACAGAAAAATACGCTTTCAGCAAATAGAAAACGTATTCTCAGCCGAAGTAACAGAAAAATACGCTTTATTGAAAGGAAAACGTAAACTTCAAAATGCGCTTCCACTTAAAAATACGCGGGCCCGGGGTTAAGTCGCTGATGAGGGGGTCCCGCGTTGACCTCTCTCTCTCCTCCCGTTCCTCCCTCTTCTTCCCCGCGACAGAGGAGGCAGAGGCGGGTCGTGCGGCGCCGGCGTGCGCCCGGCCGGCTCTGGCCACCTTCGGTGGAGCTCGGACGACCGGAGCGCTCAGGAAGGGGAGCCGCACCCGCCTAGGTGCAGTGCTCGCGTCGAGGAGGACCGCAGTGGCGGCGGCTTGGGGTGGCCGCGGACGAGGGCGGCGGCCGCTCTTGCAGACGCGCCCAAGGGTACTCCGAGGACGAAGAGAAGGGGTGGGGAGGCTCACAGGATCTCACGGAGGCGGCTGGTGACGACAGAAGGGAGGGAGGGGCTCGACATTGCTTTAATTCGAGCTGGCCAAAGCGGCAGCCATGTGAGGCGAGGAAGGCTCCCCGAGCTCGAATGAGTGGCCGAGGGAGGTACTAGGAGGGGGTAGAGGAGGTTGGAGTGCTCGGTGACGAGCGGGAGTGGCTATATATAGCCCGGGGCAAGATGCTCGAGCCGAATGCCGCCATGGGCACTCGGGGGATGCACTGGCAAGAGCAGGGCACGCGTAGGGGAGGGGGAGAGGGGCCAGGGGGTGCACGCGCTGCGGAGAGACCACGTAGGGGCTTCGGGAGAGTTCGAGGAGGAAGATGCCAGGAGGAAGACGATGGCGGCCGCGGGCACGCGGTGCGGCGTGGCGCGCCGGGGAGGAAAGAGGAGGGGGCCAGGGCACGCGTGGACGCAGGAGAGATCAAGCATCGCCGTAGACAAGGTGGGACGCGCGGGAGCGGCCGGGAGGGCAGTGCCCGGAGCTAGCCGACGCTCAGAGCGCGCCAAACGCATGCCAACCCACGTGGTCACCGCATGCATTGGCGAGAGGAGGGCACGTATGCCTGGCAAAAGATGTCAAATGTGTAGTCTCTTCACCCTGGAGCACCACTGAAGCATTGTTTTGTGTAAAGTGACTTTGGTATGAAGGGTACCATCACCCAAAGTTGCTGGCAACAAGGTGTTTGGAGCTTGGTGGGGGAGGTTCACTTGGGGATAGATTCTGAGCTTTGGCTGGGGGAGGTCAATCACTAAGATGACTAACTTGGCAAAATATCAGCTCAAATGGAGGGGTCTAGATAGCACTTCCTTCACAAACTGCCCCACTCGACAGAAATATGAACCTGGAAGCTGCACTCTCATGGGTGATTGGATTGAGCTGAAATTTGGTAGAGGTTTATGATTTGGTCATATGAAGGCACTATAAAAATTTCATACCATTTAGATGAACACAAATGGTACTTCCTTCACAATGCTTTCCTGTGGACAAAAACTTGGGGGAATTTTGTAGAGAAAATGGCTTGGCAAAAAAATGTGAATTTTGTCATGCTCAAATGATATAGGAATATTTAGGTCCTGGATTAATTTCAGATTTTATGAAGCAATATAAAATATAGTTGCTTCATAAACTAAAATTGTGACCAGAAACCAAGATTTGATGGTGTGCTCACATAGATTGTTGTATGAAGATGAAATTTGGTGGAGAGTAATTATTTGATCATATGAATGATCTACCAAAATTTCAACTCATTTGAGTTAGCCTAGCTAGTACTTCCTTCACAAAGCTTCTCCCTGGACAGAAACTTTGGGAATTTGCTGAGGAAGATTTACTAGGAAAATGGACCTGAATTCTGGCATGTGGCAATTATATGGATAATAGAGAGTGCCCAAAAAATTTCAAGTCAATCAAGAAAAGATAAATAGCACTTCCTTCACAAAGTGCCATACTGGACATAATAGGAAATGAATATTCCTGAATTATTTTTGAACTAGGCAAGGATGGGTTTTGACATATTTGTGGAAGATATGTTCCAAAGAATTTATGAGAATTTTGTTGGAATTTTGGGAAAGACAGAAATATAGGTTGCTTCACAACCTAGAGCAAACAGGGTTATTCCTTTAGAAAAAACTTCATTTTACTACCCTGAACAAAGTTGGTGGTTCACATTACCCCCTGATCTATTTTTCTGCTCTTTTCACCCCCTAGACAAACCCATACCGGACAAAAGACCCCCCTGGGTGGTTTGTCTCAACTTGCAGCTGACGTGGCGCTGGTCAAGGGTGGTTTTGACCTGCGGGTGGGGCCACGAGGATTAACTTAACCAAAACAGGTAATTACCCTGTGATTAATTAGGCAGTGGGACCCGCTTGGCAATGACTCAGGGGTGGATTAACTAAGTGCTAATGATAGGTTTAGCCGGTGGCTAACCGGAGCATGACGGAGCTAAGGGCGAGGACGGTGGGGAGGTGCTGCAGCGGCTAGCGACGGAGCAGCACTGGGCATAGAGGTCGCCTGCATGGAGGGCTTCAACGGTGGCGCATCGGCGCGATGGTGCTCAGGCGCAGCCGTGCGCAGAGGAGCTCGGGCGACGGTCATGGCGGTTGCAGAGGGCGTGGCCTCCCGTCGACCTGAGGCGGCCGGCCATTGACGTGGAGGTGGCAGCAAGGGCCGGCCATGGGCGTGGAAGCGGCAGCAAGGGCCGGCGGGCGAGCAGGGCGACAACTAGGTGGCAGGGTCGGCGGGCAAGTGGAGCAGGGTGGCGCTCCGGCGGCGGGGCTCGAGCAGGCGAGCCGAGGCACGTGTCGGCGGCGTAGACCCGGCGTCCCGCGGGAGGGCGAGGGCGCGGGTGAACCGGGGCACAGGGGCAGTTGCCCTTAGCCGGCGGTGGCCATGGTTGACGGGATCGGGCGTTTGGCGCAGCTCCTGTTCCTGGCGGCGATGGCAGAAGAAACAGGAGGAGGGAGAGGATTTAGGGTTCGGTGGGGTGTGGGCCTTGGGCCCACTGGTCAAATACAACCTTTGACCAGCAGGCAAATCAGCCAGCGATGATTTTTGTCCGGTTTGGGATTGTTTAGGGGGACAAAGGAGCAGAAAAATAAATCAGGGGGTAATGTGAACCACCAACTTTGTTCAGGGTAGTAAAATGGACTTTTTTCATTCCTTTAATAGAAAAAGGAATATTCCCAAGAAATAAAAATTGGGGTTGGGCTAAGATGGAAATGACATGGTCTTGGGATGGATTTGAGAGTGGCAAGCCACTTGGGAGAGGAATGAGAGGTGATCCTCCCAGGTTTCAAGACCACAGAGCCACAGAAAATGAACTCCAAATAAAAATTCGAAGAAATCCAAAAGAAAAAGAAAGGGGCAAAAATCGGGGTGTCACAAACCTACCCCCCTTACAAAAATCTCGTCCTCGAGATTTGGTTGCTCAGGGAACAAGTATGAATATTCGGACTTAAGGAAACCGTTTCCAACTCGGGTATCCTTTTCCTTGATGTTCCCTCCGAATTGCATCTGACTGACTGCCTTGCTCTGGGGTGGTTTGCTTCACTGTATCCAACATTCTGACATGTCTTCCCTCATATGTTCAATCGTACGCTGACTCCAATTCCTTCATATCTGCTGGCTCACTGATATATTATCATGACTGGAATTTTCATAAGTCCGGGAGTGATTTCCAATTGACGTGACATTCGTCTATCCAGCACTCATAGTATCGAATGATGTTGTGAATAATTTTTCTTGGTGGACACGAAACTTTTAATTATTGCATCAGGTTACTAGATGCATGTTCCCCGGGTTCAAAACCATACTGGGAATCATAACTTTCTTGGGTGTATATCCCTGGTGATTGATACGGAATCATACTGCCTTGGGTATCTGTACCGTGTTGTTCGTGCAACGATTATCACACCTGTATTGCTGGTCTTGCTCCTTCATTATTGTTTTCTTTTTCTAAAACTGTTGCCGAAAGAACTTGGCCTTATATACCCTTAATCCTTCGTGTGACCATAGGTGCTGTCAGGTGCGATATTCCAGCAAGCATACCTTATCCTTATCCTTATCCTATGACCATGCAACAACGCTTAACTGGCAAGTTCATCATCTCTCGAGCTTGAACTGTAGGGCAACGATCATCCGAACCTTTGCATGGAATCGGCAAATAAATCAGTAGCCACCAGAACGGCCTTTACAACTCAGATCTGGGACATTACTGAAATAACTCAACCATGGCTCACGACGGCTGAAAAGCAGCTCAGAGCATGGGGCAGTGTTGATAAGAAGAATGTAACAGTTCCCTAAGACGGCTGAAGAACAACTCAGAGCATAGAGTCACTGCTACAAAAAGAAACTCAACAGCTGCCCGAGACGGCCGAAAAGCAGCTCAGAACACGGGCCAGTTGTTGAAAAGAGAAATATAAAGGTGGCATCCACCCTGGACGGCCGAAAGCATCTCAGAACACAGGCGTGGTGCCGTTACCAGGAAGAGGTAAGCAAGGGTTCGTCAGGATCATATACCAGGTTCACGGTTACTTGTATAGAGCTCACTGTTGTGGTCAATCATACATGGCAGTGACAATGGTTAATGAAATCGCCTTGTCGGGCGTGAGGAAGCTGGCCTTGATAACCACGTGCTTGCATCATCGTACGAGTGACTTGCATGACCTTGGCCGCATGTTCACAATATATATGGAAGCATATGTATCTGAGCATTTGATTCCCGAGGCAGACACTTGGGCCCTGACTAGCTCGTGCTTCTGACCCAACTGTTGTAGATCTGATTCTTGAGAGGCACTGCCATATACTACCAACTCACTGGGAAACATCTTGTACCAATGCCGATGACTGTTTGTAGTGTCGTACTGACGAAAATTGGATAGCTTGTCTTGGAAGCCATTGAGAGTATCGTGCTGAAGAAGACTGAATAGCTTATGTTCGAAGCTTTTGCCGGGATAGCGTGCTGAAAAAGACTGGGTACCATACCTCAGAAGCTTCTCCTCCTGGTTGCTTACTGGGGAAGATTCGGTGACTTATACCAGAAGCTTTCTGCGATGGCTTACTGAAGAAGACTGAGTATGTTACACTGGAAGCTATCCAAATATTGTACCGAGGAAGATTGAGGAGCCTTGCATCGTAAGCTTCCCTGGTAGCGTGCGGAGGAAGACTGGGTTGCTTACTCCAGAAGCTTCTCACTATAGTGTGCGGACTGAATGCCATATAAATATACACCTTTGATATTCCTGCTGTTGATTACTTGTATGAAAAGAATTTGTCTGACTACCCTTCTTGCTGTGTACTGGATACATGGCACATTCTTGCTCGCTTCCGGTATACCATGTTTCAAATTTTACTCAAGGCGGAACCAACCTTGTACAGGATCCATACCTTTGACTCGAAATATACTGTTGATCTTGTACACAACTCGTCTTTCTACTGGTTTAGTCATTACTGCTGTGAGGATTGCACACCGATGTAAACTTGATGTTGATAGTCAATCTAGAGTATCATTTGCATTCAGACCAGATATTCCCAATACAATGCAGTCGGCTGAGAATTCCATAATGTTTAGCTGAGCTCCCAAACAATTGAATTCCTTACTGATTCTTCGAGTTCGGTGTCGGTTGATGAGCAACTTTCATAAGGGGAAATAAGGTAACATCGAGGGCCCAAAGAAACAAGCAAAAAGAAACGACTCAAACAAAAGCACACAAGACATCAAGATTACATACAAACAACATCACATATTACTGCTATCCACAACAATATGCATGCCTACTTACACACACAAATCTCGCAAGAACTCCGGTACTACGACCTAACATGCTGTGGCGGTGTGCACGAAAATGGGTCAGCGTGTGGAGGGGTTGGTGTAAACGGAGCTACACCAAACACTGGCTTAACACCGGTTGCATCTGGACGGGCTCGGAGGTGAGGACGGACTCGGTGATCATGTAGCAGAACACGGATGTCATGGCCACATCATCGTCAAGCGTACGGAAGGGAACTGTACTCGTCCAGGGCAGGATATCGATGGAAAGCAGGGTCTGCTGGCATTGCCTTTTTCTGGTAACAAAGACCAGTAAGGGTTGCCAAAATGGTGGGTTGGATGGCAAGATCTGGGGTAGAAACATGTCTACCACCGAAACGATAGGTGTGGCTGAAGAGAATATATTGGTGCGATACCTGTGCATCAATCATGCAAGTGATCGACACCTCTAGGTAGCTCGGCATCACTCCGCTGGGACAGAGATGACACCAAACACCAAAGAGCAAGTATGCAAAGCTGGAGGGTGCAGGTAGTAAATCGAGACCGATGCCACCTACACTCACAAGATAAGATTGTTAGCGACAAGATAATACATCTATATGCATGCTATGCAGCAAACAAATGCAACAACCAAATGCAACAAGCAAGCTTGACTCTGAACTACCGGTTTCTAACGCTCGCGCTGACTAGGGCGTCCTACAGCCAGACCTAGCTCTGATACCAAGCGCTGTGGCACCCCGGCTCAGAGAGACCGGAACACCCCGTATTCCAGCCCAGAGATCAAGCCTTCTGGAATACGGCACTGCTTAACATAGAACAAATCAGCTCTTTATTACAAATAATATGGGTACAAGGGTCCGATATTACAAAAGTTACCGGGGCACGGCGACACTTCGCCTGCTAAGGTAGTTCTATGCTAGCAGCGGAACATCTCGAAGCGGAATAAATTCTAGCAGCGGAACAACGACGACGGTGATGAACTCCACTCCGCAGGGACTCTGGCTGGGACGCATCCTAGAGCGCAACCTCGGGATCCTTGACAAACAAGCAATCACGGCATCACCTACAATCTGGCATGACACGCCAGGTGAGTACTTTGAATGTACTCGCAAGCTCACAGCAACCAAAGCAATCAAGACATACAACAGCATGGCATTTACAGGTTAATCATCAATGATGAACACGATACTACACGAATCAACATCAGAGGGAGCATGGCATGTACATGTTACTCAAGATATGAACATGATGACACTAGCACTAGCATGCAAGGGGGTCGACGTTTAAGGTCTCATGGACCCACTTACTCTGCTCGGAGGTTATCTCGTAACCACCATAGGTATCAATCTTTCTTACCGTCGTGATCATCACACGATCACCTCATGATCAACCATCATCAAGAATACCATCATGATCATCTCGTGACCACATAAAGATCAACCAACTTCTTTTCTCATCGAACCAGGGTTGTTATTATTCAGGTTATTATTTCTGTTGACCCATAGTGTGACCTACTATGAACTGTGTCCATGACCGAGGACGCGGCTATCGATAGATTATACACTCTGCAGAGGTTAGTACACTGTACCCACACCACGGAACTCGTGGCCTCGTGCTCCCATTCGGGTGGACCAACGATATTCCGACAAAACCAATCTATTGCATGACACTCTCCCGGCCACTCTGACAAACTCCCCTTTGGGCTATGTCCTGGGTGGCCCCGATGTCAACTCGTGACATCCGCCACCTTTGTGGCTGCCACCGTCGTGGCCAAAACTAAACATCGTCCCAAACGGGGACCTCGGTACCATAAAACTCGGGCACACAAGGCTATGGCCGCCTACCTGATCAGGGTAGCGCGCACCCATAATCTTCCCTAGTAGGAGGCACCGGCGAGAGGCATGACAATAGACCACATTAGGGCCTCCCCATCCAGGCAAGTGTGGCTGCACTGGTGAGCTCGAGTCGGTGGCACCATGACTCAGCCAACAGACTTGTTCAAGTTCGATTAATGTCAGGTTCAACTTGAATGGTGATGAGCTGAGTCATAATAACATAACAATGCATATGAGCATGATATCAGTGTAACCATGGATGGGCAACATAACCATTTAACAACATAACATCGACAATGATAACTCTTTTATTCTACGGGATGCAAATGAGCGTAGCATCACGATGATCATGAATATCCCAAGTATTTTCATAACCAACCGATAACTATTCATATGAGCATATTATTATCAATAGCATCGGGAATGATTACAAGAATAAAACATGGTAATAATAACATTATCAATCATATCACTTACTAGATGAAAATGAACATAGCATAAGCATGGACATGGATTCACAAGCATCTTCAAAGCATTAACAAAATCATTAAATGAACAAGCAATTATTTAAATATTCTAGTGAAAACCATGGCTATTGCAATGCCATCATGCAAGTGGCTGTTGTGGCTTGCCTGGGGATGAAGGAATCATCGGGGAGAAGTGCGATGAACTCGCGGAAAGAGTTGCCGAAAACGTTTCTCTCTCGGAGGGGGCTGAATAAGGGCAGGGGCAAAATGGTCATTTTCAGAATGTGACAACATGGTGAAAATGATACCAATAGAACGGGCTCGACGAATAGAGAACGTGGGTTTTGGAATCACCTGAATTGGAGTTACGGTTGCGGAGATACGGCCGTTCATTCGTTAGGCAGAAATCGAATAAAAATGTGTTCATTTCTGCAGCTAACGGACGAACGTCCGCAATTTAAGAGTTCCAGCCGACGGGGTTAAATAGAAAACGTACTCCGGAAAAATACGCTTTCAGCAAATAGAAAACGTATTCTCAGCCGAAGACTCAGAAGAATACGCTTTCTTGAAAGGAAAACGTATACTTCAAAATGCGCTTCCACTTAAAAATACACGGGCCCGGGGTTAAGTCGCTGACGAGGGGGTCCCGCGTTGACCTCTCTCTCCTCCCGCTCCTCCCTCTTCTTCCCCACGACAGAGGAGGGAGAGGCAGGCCGCACGGCGCCGGCGTGCGCCCGGCCGGCTCCGGCCACCTCCGGTGCAGCTTGGACCACCGGAGCGCTCAGGAAGGGGAGCCGCACCCGCCAGGGCGCAGTGCTCGCGTCGAGGAGGACCGCAGTGGCGGCGGCTTGGGGTGGCCACGGACGAGGGCGGCGGCCGCTCTTGCAGACGCTCCCAAGGGTACTCCGAGGATGAAGAGAAGGGGTGGGGAGGCTCACAGGATCTCAGGGAGGCGGCTGGTGACGACAGAAGGGATGGAGGGGCTCGGCATTGCTCTAATTCGAGTTGGCCGAAGCGGCGGCCATGTGAGGCGAGGAGGGCTCCCCGAGCTCGAATGAGTGGCCGAGGGAGGTACTAGGAGGTGGTAGAGGAGGTTGGAGTGCTCAGGGACGAGCGGGAGTGGCTATATATGGCCCGGGGCAAGATGCCCGAGCCGAATGCCGCCATGGGCACTCGGGGGATGCACTGGCAAGAGCAGGGCACGCGTAGGGGAGGGGGAGAGGGGCCAGGGGGTGCACGCGCTGCGGAGAGACCACGTAGGGGCTTCGGGAGAGTTCGAGGAGGAAGATGCCAGGAGGAAGACGATGGCGGCCGCGGGCACGCGGTGCGGCGTGGCGCGCCGGGGAGGAAAGAGGAGGGGGCCAGGGCACGCGTGGACGCAGGAGAGATCAAGCATCGCCGTAGACAAGGTGGGACGCGCGGGAGCGGCCGGGAGGGCAGTGCCCGGAGCTAGCCGATGCTCAGAGCGCGCCAAACGCATGCCAACCCATGTGTCACCGCGTGCATTGGCGAGAGGAGGGCACGTATGCCTGGCAAACGATGTCAAATGTGTAGTCTCTTCACCCAGGAGCACCACTGAAGCATTGTTTCGTGTAAAGTGACTTTGGTATGAAGGGTACCATCACCCAAAGTTGCTGGCAGCAAGGTGTTTGGAGCTTGGTGGGGGAGGTTCACTTGGGGATAGATTCTGAGCTTTGGCTGGGGGAGGTCAATCATTAAGGTGACTAACTTGGCAAAATATCAGCCCAAATGGAGGGGTCTAGATAGCACTTCCTTCACAAACTGCCCTACTCGACAGAAATATGAACCTGGAAGCTGCACTCTCATGGGTGATTGGATTGAGCTGAAATTTGGTAGAGGTTGATGATTTGGTCATATGAAGGCACTATAAAAATTTCATACCATTTAGATGAATATAAATGGTACTTCCTTCACAATGCTTTCCTCTGGACAGAAACTTGGGGGAATTTTGTCGAGAAAATGGCTTGGCAAAATAATGTGAATTTTGGTATGCTCAAAGGATATAGGGATATTTAGGTCCTGGATTAATTTCAGATTTTATGAAGCAACATAAAATATAGTTTGCTTCACAAACTGAAATTGTGACCAGAAACCAAGATTTGATGGTGTCCTCACATAGATTGTTGTATGAAAATGAAATTTGGTGAAGTGTACTTATTTGATCATATGAATGATCTCCCAAAATTTCAACTCATTTGAGTTAGCCTAGCTAGTACTTCCTTCACAAAGCTTCTCCCTGGACAGAAACTTTGGGAATTTGCTGAGGAATATTTACTAGGAAAATGGAGCTGAATTTTGGCATGTGGCAATTATTTGGATAAGATAAAGTGCCCAAAAAATTTCAAGGCAATCAAGAAAAGATAAATAGCACTTCCTTCACAAAGTGCCATACTGGACATAATAGGAAATGAATATTCTAGAATTATTTTTTAACTAGGCAAGGATGGGTTTTGACATATTTGTTGAAGATATGATCCAAAGAATTTATGAGAATTTTTTTGTAATTTTGGAAAAGACAGAAATATAGGTTGCTTCACAACCTAGAGCAAACAGGGTTATTCCTTTAATAGAAAAAGGAATATTCCCAAGAAATAAAAATTGGGGTTGGGCTAAGATGGAAATGACATGCTCTTGGGATGGATTTGAGAGTGGCAAGCCACTTGGGAGAGGAATGAGAGGTGATCCTCCCAGGTTTCAAGACCACAGAGCCACAGAAAATGAACTCCAAATAAAAATTCGAAGAAACCCAAAAGAAAAAGAAAGGGGCAAAAATCGGGGTGTCACACCACTTCACAGTAATAGACTTTCTGGAATTCCTCCTTAGCCTCAAATGTCCTTCCAATCATGGATTCTCAAATAGGAGACAGAGATTATTTCCATGCATGCATTCTTTCTCTCCTTCCCTCATCCACACATCTTTTTCGTTCGCTCCCATTTTATTCTCTATGGAACCCTCTCCTTAATGAGTGTAGATTGATGGAGATGGTTTTTGTACCGGTCAATCTTTATATAATTTCTAGCATAATTTTGTAAAAGACCGGTAAGTGATCCATTCCTTCTCCTTTGTCGTGGTTCATGCATTACCGGCGCACCGGACGATTGCCCCAGCTAGGCCCATAAAAGACGGAGTCAGCACACACAAACCCCAGTCAACCCTCCTGCAGCCTCATTCCCCCCATCACCGCCCACGATCCGCCCCTCCCCCTCACCGCCATATCGCGCAAACCTGCCACAAACTCCCATATTGTCGCTGCCACCTCTCGCAGCTCTCATACTCAAGTCTGATGGTTGCCCCGCTGTCGTCCAAGTACCATGGCGTTCAGCGCCGTCCGTGGGGGTAGTACGCTGCCAAGATCCGCCGCAAGGAGATCGGGTGCAAGCGGCTCGGCGCGTACGACTCGGAGGAGGAGGAGACGCGCGCCTACACTGCTGCCACCGTGTGCCTATTCGGCAGCCACACCACTCTTAATTTCCCCGGCGACGCCGCCGGCGTGGCTGCTACTTGTAGCTTGCGTTGGTATTATCCCCGAAGAGGAAGGGATGATGCAGCACAGTAGAGATAAGTATTTCCCTCAGTTATGAAACCAAGGTTATCGAACCAGTAGGAGAATCACACAACACCTCGTTAGCAGCACCTGCACACAAACAACAAATCCTTGCACCCAACGCAAACGAGAGGTTGTCAATCTCTCGGCGGTCAATTGCAAGATTAAATTGTATGTGATAGATAGACAGATTGAATCAAAAATACAAAATAAAATAAAATAAAAGAAAATGGCAGCAATATTTTTAGGGTTTTAGTAATATGATTTTGATAGACCCGGGGGCCATAGATTTCACTAGAGGCTTCTCTCAAGAAAATAGCATACGGTGGGTAGACAAATTACGTTGGGCAATTGATAGAAAAGCAAATAATCATGACGATATCCAAGGCAATGATCATGTATATAGGCATCACATCCAATACAAGTAGACCGACTCCTGCCTGCATCTACTACTATTACTCCACACATCGACCGCTATCCAGCATTCATCTAGTGTATTAAGTCCATAAAGAACGGAGTAACGCCTTAAGAACGATGACATGATGTAGACAAGATAAACTCATGTATGAATAAACCCCATCTTTTTACCCTTAGTAGCAATGATACATACGTGTCATGTCCCTTTCTGTCACTGGGATTGAACACCGCAAGATCGAACCCACTACAAATCACCTCTTCCCATGGCAAGATAAATCAATCTAGTTGGCCAAACCAAATCAATAGATCGGAGAAGAAATACGAGGCTATAATAATCATGCATAAAAGAGTGCAGCAAAAACTCAAATAATTTCATGGATAATCTGATCATAAACTCACAATTCATCGGATCCCAACAAACACACGGCAAAAAGTGATTACATCGGATAGAACTCCAAGAACATCGAGGAGAACATTGTATTGAAGATCAAAAAAGAGAGAAGAAGCCATCTAGCTACTGCCTATGGACCCGAAGGTCTGTGGTAAACTACTCACGCATCATCGGAAGGGCAGCAAGGTTGATGTAGAACCCCTCCGTGATCGATTCCCCCTCCGGCAGATTACCGGAGAAGGACCCCAGATGGGATCTCTCTGGAACAGAAACTTGCGGCGGCGGAAAAAGTATTTCGTGGACTCCCCTGAGGGTTTCTGAATTTTTCTGAATTTATAGTGGAAGAATTAGGTCAAACGGAGCTGGGTGGGCCCCATGAGGTACCAGGGCGCGCCCTGGTGCCTCGTGGCCCACTCCTTCATCTTCTGGCCCTCTCCCGAAGCTTCCAGTGTTTATCTTGTCCAATAAAAAATCTCCAAAAAGTTTCGTGGCATTTGGACTTCATTTGGTATTGATTTTCTGTAAAACAAAAACAGGGCAGAAAACAGCAACTGGCACTGGGCACTAGGTTAATAGGTTAGTCTCCAAAAATGATATATAATTGTTGTAAATGATTATAAAAACATCCAAGATTGATATTATAACAGCATGGAACAATAAAAAATTATAGATACGTTGGAGACGTATCAGCATCCCCAAGCTTAATTCCTGCTCGTCCTCGAGTAGGTAAATGATAAAAACAGAATTTTTGATGTGGAATGTTGCCTAACATATTCATCACATATTCTTTTCTTTTGTAGCATGGACATTGGACTTGTATGATTCAAAGCAATAGTCTATAATTTGACATGAACATATAAATACTCAAGCATGCTAACAAGCAACCATGCTTTCAAAATATCAACGCTAAAGAAAGTTATCCCTAGCCCATTATCCTCAATCATTGATCCATTCATGAAACACACACTACAGGAATCAGCTACTTTGCCGTCTGCCATAGCAGACGGCAAAGGACCAGGCCACGGACGGCAAACACCTTTACCGTCTGCTGGCTGACGGCCCCACTTTCGGCATAGAAAGTCACGGTAATGAGCTACTTTGCCGTCTGCATAAGCGCAACGAACGACAAAGATATTTGCCGTTGGTGTTCCTGGCCAAGCTGACGGCAAAGTACGTAGACGGCAACGTATAGCGGTTAGCCCCGTTAGGTGGCTAACGGCATACTTTGCCGTCCGCCAGCTGACGGCAAACTAACACCTGCCTTTGCCGTCTGCCATATTACGTCAGCAGTCCTGTCAGCAGTATTGTGGCCTGGTCTGGATACCTGCAGACTTTGCCGTCTGCCAGCGGACGGCAAAATGACCAAATGGGTCAGACCTGGTGCTCCCAGGTTGCACAGGTTGCTGCCACGTGGCACCTTTGCCGTCTGCCTACCGATGGCAAATGGCTTTGCCGTCCGCTGGCAGACGGCAAAGTGCCTGTATTGCCTCTTTTTTGTCTGTTTTCTGTTATTTCCCTGCATTTTCACAACACGTATATGATATATATATAGTTTCAGAAAGAAGCATAGGCCATGTATCCAACATTATCGTGACATTTTGAACAAGCTAACACATAGGCTATTAAAAGAACCAAAACATACATAGTTTCACACCGTTCATCCATATATACATACATAGTTTCACATTGTTCATCAATACAAATCAAAACAAAAAATAAACACTAGCAGTCCATCAATGCCAACTTCCATGAAGTGAATCAAATCTGAAAAAATGGGAGTAAGAAAGTTAGAAGAAGAAGAAGAAGAAGAAGAAGAAGACTAGAAGAAGAAGAAGAAGAAGAAGAAGAAGAAAGAGAAGAAGAAGAAGAAGAAGAAGAAGAAGAAGAAGAAGAAGAAGAATAAGAAGGAATAGAAGATGGAGAAAAAGAAAGAAGAGAAAAAGGAAGAATAAGAATATATTTTCTTCTTCTTCTCTCTTTTTCTCATCTTTCTTCTCTTCTATCTTTTTATCCTTTTCCTTCTCATTCTTCTTCTTTTATTCTTTCTTTTTCTTCTCTTTCTTCTTCTATTCTTCCTTTTTCTCCTCTTCCTTGTTTTTCTTCTTCTTATTCCTTATTTGTGTCATTTTAGAGCTAACTTAGGTAATTATGCCATTTTAGAGCTAACTAAGCTTATTATGTCATTTTGGAGGAAAATAAGGTAAGTACAGGTCATTATTGAGCTAACTTAGGTAATTATGCCATTTTTGAGCTAACTAAGCTTATTATGTCAATTTGGAGGAAAATAAGGTAAGTATAGGTCATTTTTGTGCTAACTTAGGTAATTATGTCATTTTTTAGCTAACTTAGGTAAGTATAGGTCATTATTGAGCTAACTTAGCTTATTATGTCATTTTGGAGGAAAATAAGGTAAGTATATGACATTTATGAGCTAACCAAGGTTATTATTATGCCATTTTTGACCTAACTAAGCTAATTATGTCATAAATGAACTAAATAAGCTAATTATGTCATTTTGGAGGATAATTAGCTAAGTATGTCTTTTTTAGGGAAAATAAGCTAAATATGTGGCATATTAGGGCTAACTAGCATGTACGAAGCTAAGTATGCATTTGTTAAGCAAAACATTAGAGAAAACTTACCGTCGTCGTCATCACGGAGGTCAAGCACCGGGGTTGCTCTGGCAGTCGCGATCACCTGGAGAAGGTTGCCCTGAAGAAGGGGTGTGCGATGCGGCTCGGGAGTTATGCTGCACCAAAGATCATTTGCAATGTCTCGTTAGCATGATGACACTCAAATGTTAAGACTAGTAACTAATGACCATTCAAATGAAACTCACCGTTCCCGTCTGAGCAATGACTGGCATCGGCGGAGGGGTCTGACCGGTCTTCTCGCACATAGACTGCACATTTAGTTTTGACGAGTCAGTCATATTAGTTAGTAATGAAACGAACATTACGTGCATGATTTGGCTAATATGCAGAAGAAACTTACCACGAGGAGCTCGTGCATGGCCCGGTGAGCCAGCTCATTCCGATTCCTCTCCTCCTCCAACAACCTAGCCGTCTTCTCCTCCGCTAGCAGTTCCTTCTCCGCCGCCACCCGGTCCCTCTCCTCCAGAAGCGCCTGGGTTGTCACTCTCTCTTTCTGAAGAGCAGCCTGCAACACCACTCCTCGTTAGCATTGTAATCATTGATGGCCACACACACAATGTAATGGAGGAAAGATATCTGAGTCCGTATAACTAACCTCGATGGCGAGATCGACTGGCCGTGGACGAGTCCTTATCTCAGGACAGGAGCTCGTTTGGCGCGCCTTGATCTCCGGGAGAGTGAGAGGACAACGTATCAGTCCATCTTCAATGGCTAATGAGCCATGGGGCCTCCCGCCACCAGATATCATCACCAGCTCTGGATCAATAGGATTCTGGCTCGGGTTATAGTCCTCCGCTTTCCTCACCTTTGCCTCCTTGTTGTACCTCACGAACTTGTGGTGGCAGGAGATGTTGGTGAAATTTTCTGGATGAGCGAGGTCAGACTCGGAGAATGCCTTGGCCTTCTTGTACGAGGCAGTATGGGCCATGGCATAGAGGTCGTCCACCTCTGGCACCTCCGTGTTATTGTGTCGCGCCTAAAAGAGAGGAACAAAGTATTAGTAAAGGGCTCAAGCTAGCATGAAGAATGAATTGCATGAATCATGAAGCAAACCACATACCCAATTTCGCCCGAACTGATATAACTTGGCGCTGCCTTGATGGTGTGACACACCAACCATTTGGACACGCCGGTCCTTGGCATTGTCGTGGACGGCTCGCCAGCGGTCTGTGCACCACTCATCCACCAACGCCTCCCAACAATCCATCTTATCCGCACACCATCTCGGGGGCACCTAAGTTAGTAAAGAGAAATTTGAGCGCTACGCCTATGAATCAAATCAAGGAAACTAAGTACAATGCCTTAAGAATAGGTAATTACCTTCATGTACTGATTCTTCTTCAGAAACTTAGCCCGGCACGACGGCTTGTCCTTCTTAATACCACGCGTGGCGTAGTAGTCTCGAACAGCCTGCGGCCGAGCCTCGTGCCGTAAGTTTTGTAGTAGGCGCTTGCACTCGGTATCGATAACCTTTGTCGTGTCCTCCTCATATCCCTCCTCACACCTGTAGAAGGTCTGCAATCAAACGAGACAACACTGATTAGTACAATAACTAGCTATTGTTAATTTTTAATTGTGTAAAGGAGAAATTACCCAAAAGCTTCTGATCACCATCTCGGCCCTCGTGTGGCACAAGACACCGTCGATCATCTCCTCCGGCGGGGCCTGGGCAGCCAAGTAGTGCTCCCAGCTCAATCATAGCTGTGGAAGCTGACCCTCACCGGGCAACGTGACAAACCCCGGGAAATTTTGCCGGCAAAGCACACCAAGGACGGTGTTGGGCCTGCGGACTCTAGTGGCGTGTACCCAACCCCTGCAGTATGACAAGGCCAACGCATTAGATATTTGAAGAAACGTGAAGGCAAAAGGTACAAAAAGAGTAAATGCACTTACTTCTCCCCATCAGGCCTAATCACCGGCCTCTGCTCGCGGGTCGCCGGCAGGGGTGGGAGCCATGTACCACCACGCTGGTACACGGTGGCCCCCTCAACCACCTCGCCCTCACTATCAGTAAACTCATCCCCGCCACCATTAGCATGGTCACTCGGCCCCTCAGGCGGATCCGGCCAGGTACCCCATCCGGACGTCTCCTGGGACGTAGCCTGGTCCGGAGTCTCGTGGCCCGAAGTCTCGTGGGCCGAAGCCTCTGGGACCGGAGTCTCGTGGGCCGAAGGCCCGTCGACCCGAGGCTCATGGTCTGGAGTCCCCGTAGCCTCCACCTCAGACGAGTCCACCCTAGCAGTCCTGTGCTCGGGTGAATGAGCTGGGGGTGGTGGAGAGGAAGGCGTAGCAGTCTGCCTACCTCTCCCGCGGCCACGTCCTCTACCTCTCTTCTTCCCTCCCCGACCTCCTCTCCCGGTGGGTAACGACGCCGATGAAGAAGCGCCCGCCGGTGTCCCCATACTCTCTATCAACGCTCTCCGGAGAGGTAGGGGTGGAATGTTAGCCCTCCCGCGGGGCACCGATGAAAAAGTACTCGTGGAGCGCTCTGGACCCGCACCCACCATCTTTCAACACCTGCCATGACAAAGAGTAAACGAAATTAGTACAACATAAAAAAATTGAATACATGACATGAATTATAATATGTATATAATTTAAGTGTAACTTCATTCAAGTAAACTTCAGTGTAAACTGGTCTCTTTATTCTCATATCTTGGAACTTAAATAACGAACCTCAACTTTTTAGCATCATAGTTTCGTATGATGGCCAAGGGCTACATAAAAACCAGTGTATACATCATTATGTCTATGTTAGAGGGCAAATTGTCAAAAGTTTCCATGCTTATTATTATTATCTTCACAATAGGTATATGAAATTTGTGGTTTGTTATTTTAACTATTCTGCAACACAGATGCTACTCTTAAAGGATGGTGAAGGCACTCAAAAGCTCCTCCTAGAGCAGTAGAGCTGTTGTCTGTGCAATACATCACTCTGTGGATCTAGATGTGTAGATTTGCAACCCTTAGTTTAAAAACTAACATATTTCTGCAAGCTACTGTTACTTACAAAGAAAGAATTTCCAGACTTCCAGGATGTGCCTAACTTATACGTAGCGGTTACGTGCATGCTATTATCAGATGGCTACTGTTGCATCATCAGTATATACATGCAGGAATCTGGATTCTAGAGAATATATTAAAGTCGGTTTTACCAGCTTAGTTTGTTTCATACATTAAACAATATTCGCCAACAATAGGCTTTCAGGCTCTCTTTCATATGTTTCTTTCTACATGTTACTTTGGCTGCCTAATAGACTTCTGATATAAGAACACATTAAAAAAGATACTGAACATCGTTCCTGACCTATGAAAGATATTGTTATGCCTATTTCATCCAACATGTCTGCCTTATATATATATATATATATATATATGTATGTATGTGACCTTTGGATGTATGTGTGTATTCTGTGTTCCTTTTCTGTAGGGATTTTCATGCTTTTTGTTATTCATGCAGAACTGTTATATTTTAGTTTATTCTACCATGTTGCTAGCAAGAGACACTAAAATTTATCGTGGAGCAGATCATATGGAATATATATAATTTTGTAGTTGTAGTTGGGTGGTAATCATTCATAGGATTGTTCATGCCTAATAATGACATGCTAATTCATCTTACATTTCTATTTAAATAACTACCCCTGCATACTAGCGTACATGTTATTTAAAAAGGAGTTTCCCATGATACAAAAGATTTCTCACTAATTTTCTCTATTCTACCAAATATTTTGATTTGAGACATGTATATTTTCCTTATAAATAATTTTTTATAGTCACCAGGCACAATGAAGAAACTTCATCTAAATGAAAAATACAAGATACAATATGAGGAATAAGAACGCATTTGTGTAGCATATGGTCACATTCATCATGTTGATAAACCAGTTCAAGTGGCAACTCATGTTCTTGCTTTTCTTGGTAGCAATAGTGCGAGTAAAGCGTACTGGGCTTCTTCTGTATGGTCAAGACCTAGGTCGTGACTAGGGTGTAAAAAGCAGACTTTCTTATTTTTTATTACTAATAACGAACTATGACCCTCAATGTACATGCTTTGCTTCAGTATAATTTGAAATTGCAATCGTATATGCTCTCCTTGGCCAATGTGCTAGAAGATCTGGCGAATATAATTGGACCATGGTCAGCATGCACAAGGTAACATCTGTTCTACCATACAGCTCTCCTCTTCTCTTGTTTTTCTTCTTCTCCTCCTCTTCTTCTTCTCCTCTTCTCTTCTTCTTCTTTTCTTCTTCTTCTTCTTCCTTTCTTTTCCTTCCTCCTCTTCTTCTTTTCCTCTTCTCCTCTTTTTCTTCTTCTTCTTCTTCTTCTTCTTCTTCTTCTTCTTCTTCTTCTTCTTCTTCTTCTTCTTCTTCTTTTCTTCTCCTCCTCCTCCTCTTCTTCTTCTTCTTCTTCTTCTTCTTCTTCTTCTTCCTTTCTTTTCCTTTTTCCTCTTCTTTTTTTTTCATCATCTTCTTCCTTCTTTTCCTTTTTCTCTTCTTCTACTTATTCTTTTTTTTTCATCTTCTTCTTCCTTCTTTTTCCTTTTTCCTCTTCTTATACTTATTCTTCTTCTACTTCTTCTACTTATTCTAGTTTTTCTACTTTATTCTACTTATAATTCTGCTACTTATACTTTCTACTTATTCTGAAAAAAATAAAAAATAACAGAGAAGAAAAAAAATCCTCACCGGAGGGGGGCGGCAGGGCGTCGGGGCCGTGGGCCGCCCGCGGCGGCAGCGACGGGCGCGGCGGGGGCGGTGGGGCGTCGGGGGCCGCGGGTGGCGCGGCGGGGGCGGTGGGGCGGCGGGTGGCGCGGCGGGGGCGGTGGGGCGTCGGGGGCACTAGGGGGAGAGAGAGAGAGAGAGAGGGAGGTGGGGGCGGGGGCGGCCGTTAGATACATTAGGTTATTTTCTTTGCCGTCTGCTTTCAGGCTCTTTGCCGTCTGATGGCAGATGGCAAAGAGTGAACAGGCGGCAAAGAGTGTACTACCCAGCGTAGCGCTCCAGTGGGCCCCACGCCTGCTCTTTGCCGTCTGCTTTCGGGCTCTTTGTTGTCTGCCAGCGGATGGCAAAGAGTGAACTAACGGCAAACATGATCTTTGCCATCAGTCCGCTCTTTGCCGTCTGCTTTCTGGAAGCAGACGGCAAAGACCATCTCTGCCGTCTGCTAGCTGACGGCAAAGAGCAGACTGATGGCAAATTCTCTGATTCCTGTAGTGACAGTCAAATATTAGCTACATCCAATGCACAAGTATGACAATAATGCTCTCTAGTTGGTGCTTTTGTAAGAGAAGATGGAGACTCAAATAAAATAAAAATTGCATAAAAGTAAATAGATAGGCCCTTCGCAGAGGGAAGCAGAGATTTGTCAAATGTGCCAGAGCTCAAAGCTGAAATTAAAGAGATAAAAATATTTTGAGAGGCATGCTTTTCCTGTCAATGAAAACGACCGAGAATTCCCAATATTTTCCATGCTAGACACATCATAGGTGGTTCCCAAACAGAAAGTAAAGTTTATTTCCTTTCCACCATTCTTTCACAATCCATGGCTAGCCGTATCCACGGGTGCCCTCCATACCAACACTTTCCAAGGAATTTTGTTGTTATTAATTTGATTTCATTGTGGGACTGGGCATCCCTATTACCAACCATTCTCTCATGCAATGACAAGTGAATAAACACTCATCGTGAGAATAACACACCTAGCATGGAAAATAATGGCCACCCCCTGCCGCTTCATGAGCGGTACAGGCACACAAAATGGAAAATTATTTTGAAAATTAGAGTTGGCACACGCAAATTTACTTGGAACGGCATTGAAATACCGAATAATGCATTGAACACAACTAACACCGAATAATGCACCATAAGTAGGATATAATTTCATTGCATAACTATTGACTTAACGTGCATGTATAGGGAATCACAAACTTTAACACTAATATTCTTACTAAATCACAATTACTCACTAACATGACTCACATATTATCATTTCCATATCGCAAAACTATTACAAGGAATCACACTCATCATATCCAATGATCTATATGAAAGTTTTTATTTATATCCCTCTTGAATATTCATCACTTTGGGACCAACTTCATATCATGTGCAAATTACCGTTACTATCATCAACTCTTAAAAAGATTTAAGTGAAGCACGAGAGTGCAAATATTTCTTCAAAATTTCAATCTTATCAATTCTCAAAATAATATAAGTGAAGCATGAGAATTCATTTCTTCCAAATTTTAGTCTTGTCAATTCTCAAAATAATATAAGTAAAGCATGAGAATTCATTTCTTCAAAATTTTAATCAACTCTCAAAATAATATAAGTGAAGCATGAATGTTCATTTCTTCAAAATTTTAATCAACTCTCAAAATAATATAAGTGAAGCATGAGAGTTTATTTCTTTAAAATATATCCACCACCGTGCTCAAAAAGATTTAAGTGAAGAACTAGAGCAACTGCCTAGATCAAAAAATTTAAGTGAAGCACATAGAGTATTCTAACAAATGATGATAAACATGTGGCTCTCTCAAGATAGGTGTGTTCAGCAAAGATGATTGTGACAAACTAAAAAGCAAACAAAGCAAAGACTCAAATAATACAAGACGCTCCAAGCAAAACTCATATCATGTGACAAATAAAAATATAGCTCCAAGTAAAATTACCGATGGTTGGTAGAAGAAAGAGGGGATGCCTTCCGGGGCATCCCCAAGCTTAGACGCTTGAGTCTTCCTTGAATATTACCTTGGGGTGCCTCGGGCATCCCCAAGCTTAGGCTTTTACTACTCCTTATTCCTTCATCCATCGTGATCTCACCCAAAAATTGAAAACTTCAATCACACAAAACTCACCAAAACCTTCATGAGATCCGTTATTATAACAAAATAAATCACTACTATAAGTACTGTTGCAAACCCATTCATATTTTATTTTTGCATTATACCTACTGTACTCTAAATTCACCATGGCTTATACCCCCCGATACAATCCATAGATTCATCAAAACAAGCAAGTAGTGCATCAAAAACAGAATGTGTCAAAAACAGAACAGTCTGTAGAAATCTGAATTATGGTCATACTTCTGTAACTCCAAAAATTCTGAAAAAATAGGAAGACGTGGGCAATTCATATATCAATATTGTGTAAAAAATTCAGAAGGTCGTGTCTTTCCAGAGAAAAATCAAAATTCCAGCACTGGACGCAAAACTTTCTGTTTTCAAACAGCATCAATTATACTATCTTCCAAATCATCCCAAAGGCTTTACTTGGCACAAACACTAATTAAAAACACAAAAACACAATCATACCAGTAGCATGACAGTGAAAACACACAATAACAAAAAAATAGTTTATTTATTGGGTTGCCTCCCAACAAGCGTTATTGTTTTATGCCCCTAGCTAGGCATAATGCATAATTTCAAGTATTGTCATCTTTCAAGTTGATTCCATAAGTGGCCCTCATAATTGATTCATATGGTGCTTTAATTCTTTTCCTAGGGAAATGCTCCATACCCTTTCTTAATGGAAACTGAAATTTTATATTCCCTTCTTTCATATCAATAACGGCACCTATAGTTCGTAAGAACGGTATACCAAGTATTATGGGGCAAGAAGAATTGCATTCAATATCAAGAACAATAAAATCAACGGGCACATAATTTCTATTTGCAATAATAAGAACATCATTAATTCTACCCATTGGCTTTTTAATAGTAGAATCCGCAAGATGCAAATTAAGAGAACATTCATCTATATTGGTGAGACCTAGCACATCACATAGAGATTTTGGAATTGTGGAAACGCTAGCACCCAAATCACATAAGGCATTGCACTCATAATTTTTAATTTCAACTTTAATGGTGGGTTCCCATTCATCATATAATTTTCTAGGAATTGAACAAAACTAACACCGAATAATGCACCATAAGTAGGAGATAATTTCATTGCATAACTATTGACTTAACGTGCATGCATAGGGAATCACAAACCTTAACACTAATATTCTTACTAAATCACAATTACTCACTAACATGACTCACATATTATCATTTCCATATCGCAAAACTATTACAAGGAATCACACTCATCATATCCAATGATCTATATGAAAGTTTTTATTTATATCCCTCTTGAATATTCATCACTTTGGGACCAACTTCATATCATGTGCAAATTACCGTTACTATCATCAACTCTCAAAAAGATTTAAGTGAAGCATGAGAGTGCAAATATTTCTTCAAAATTTCAATCTTATCAATTCTCAAAATAATACAAGTGAAGCATGAGAATTCATTTCTTCAAAATTTAGTCTTGTCAATTCTCAAAATAATATAAGTGAAGCATGAGAATTTATTTCTTCAAAATTTTAATCAACTCTCAAAATAATATAAGTGAAGCATGAGAGTTCATTTCTTCAAAATTTTAATCAACTCTCAAAATAATATAAGTGAAGCATGAGAGTTTATTTCTTTAAAATATAGCCACCACCGTGCTCAAAAAGATTTAAGTGAAGCACTAGAGCAACTGCCTAGCTCAAAAAATTTAAGTGAAGCACGGTGGTGGCTATATTTTAAAGAAATAAACTCTCATTCTTCACTTATATTATTTTGAGAGTTGATTAAAATTTTGAAGAAATGAACTCTCATGCTTCACTTATATTATTTTGAGAGTTGATTAAAATTTTGAAGAAATGAATTCCCATGCTTCACTTATATTATTTTTAGAATTGACAAGACTAAAATTTTGAAGAAATGAATTCTCATGCTTCGCTTATATTATTTTGAGAATTGATAAGATTGAAATTTTGAAGAAATATTTGCACTCTCATGCTTCACTTAAATCTTTTTGAGAGTTGATGATAGTAACGGTAATTTGCACATGATATGAAGTTGGTCCCAAAGTGATGAATATTCAAGAGGGATATAAATAAAAACTTTCATATAGATCATTGGATATGATGAGTGTGATTCCTTGTAATAGTTTTGCGATATGGAAATGATAATATGTGAGTCATGTTAGTGAGTAATTGTGATTTAGTAAGAATATTAGTGTTAAGGTTTGTGATTCCCTATGCATGCACGTTAAGTCAATAGTTATGCAATGAAATTATATCCTACTTATGGTGCATTATTCGGTGTTAGTTGTGTTCAATGCATGTTATTTGGAGACGTATCAGTGGCCTCTCATGACCCTCTGACCGTGCACATTCTTTCTAGAGTGGAGGAGTTGGAGGACAACGTGGCGGCGCAGCGGGGTGGCAAACACATCGACGAGGGTGATATGTCTCCAACGTATCTATAATTTTTGATTGTTCCATGCTATTATAGTATCAATCTTGGATGTTTTATATGCAATTATATGCCATTATATATCATTTTTTGGGACTAACCTATTAACCCAGTGCCCAGTGCCAGTTGCTGTTTTCTGCTTGTTTTTGCCTTTTCAGAAAATCATTATCAAAAAGTGTCCAAACGAGAAAAAAACTTTGGATTAATTATTTCTGGACCAGAAGAGACCCACGAAGCTTCGGGAGAAGACCAGAAGAGCCACGAGGAGGCGACAAGCCTGGAGGGCGCGCCCCCCAGGCTTGTGGGCCCCTCGTTACCACTCCTGACCTAATTCCAGCGCTATAAATTCCCAAATATTCCCAATATACTAGAGAGACAGAAGAAAAACCTTTCCGCCGCCGCAAGCCTCTGTTCTTCCGCGATCCCATCTGGAGGCCTATTCCGGTACTCTGCCGGAGGGGGAATCAATCACGGAAGGCTTCTTCATCAACCTTGCTGCCCTTCCAATGATGTGTGAGTAGTTTACCACAGACCTATGGGTCCATAGCTAGTTGCTAGATGGCTTTTTCTCTCTCTTTGATCTTGAATACCATGTTCTCCTCGGTGTTCTTGGAGTTCTATCCGATGTAATCTTCTTTTACGGTGTGTTTGTTGGGATCCGATGAATTGTGAGTTTATGATCAGATTATTCATGAGAAATATTTGAGTCTTCTCTGAACTCTTTTATGCATGATTATTATAGCTTTGTATTTCTCTCCGATCTATCTATTTAGTTTGGCCTACTAGATTGATTTGTCTTGCAATGGGAGAGGTTCTTTGTGATGGGTTCAATCTTGCGGTGCTCAATCCCAGTGACAGAAGGGGACATGACACGTAATTGTATTGTTGCCATTAAGGATAAAAAGATGGGGTTTAATCATATTGCTTGAGTTTACTTTGTCTACATCATGTCATCTTGCTTAAGGCGTTACTCTGTTTCAGACTTAATACCCTAGATGCATGCTGGATAGCGGTCGATGGGTGGAGTAATAGTAGTAGATGCAGACAGGAGTCGGTCTACTTGTCTCGGACGTGATGCCTATATACATGATCATTGCCATGAATCCGTCATAATTATTTGCTTTTCTATCAATTGCCCAACAGTAATTTGTCTACCCACCGTATGCTATGTGTTCGAGAGAGAAGCCTCTAGTGAAAACTATGGCCCCCAGGTCTACTTTATCATATATTAAAAACCTAAAAATACCTTGCTGCAATTTATTTACTTTTATTTTAATGAGTATTTTAGTTTATCTATTTACCTCTATAAGATTTAATCCTTGCAAATAACCGCTAAGAGGATTGACAACCCTCTTATTTGCGTTGGGTGCAAGTGTTTGCTCTTGTGTGTGCAGGTGCGCTTAACGGAATTTTGCTTGGTTCTCCTACTGGATTGATAACCTTGGTTCTTAACTGAGGGAAATACTTATCTCTACTATACTGCATCATCCTCTCCTCTTCGGGGAAATACCAACACAGTCTACAAGTAGCAGGAAGTATTTCTGGCGCCGTTGCCGGGGAGACATCATCAAAATTACCAAGTACCTTCGCACAAACTATCATCCACTTGCATTTATGTTATTTGCCTTTTATTTGCATTTGCCTCTCGTTTTCATCTCCCCCACTTCTAATTTTTTTTACAAAAACACAAAAATATTTTTGTTTGCTTGTTTGCTAGTTTGCTTGCTTCGTCGTGATGTCTCAAGAAAATACAAAATTGTGTGACTTTTCTAATACTAATAATAATGATTTTATTAGTACTCCTATTGCTCCTCCCGCCACTAGTGCGGAGTCATGTGACATTAATGCTGCTTTGCTTAATCTTGTTATGAAACAACAATTTTCTAGTAGTTGAAAGATCGTGGATGTCGCCTAGAGGGGGGGTGAATAGGCGTTTAAAATAATTACGGTTTAGCCTTGAACAAATGCGGAATAAAACTAGCGTTTAAATTGTCAAGCACAAAACCTAAATCGACTAGGCTCACCTATGTGCACCAACAACTTACTCTAAGCAAGATAAACAACTAAGTGATAGCAAGATATATAACAAGAAACAATATGGCTATCACAAAGTAAAGTGCATAAGAAAAGGGCGCAGGTAAGAGATAACCGAGGCACGCGGAGACAACGATGTATCCCGAAGTTCACACCCTTGCGGATAATAATCTCCGTTTGGAGCGGTGTGGGGGCACAATGCTCCCCAAGAAGCCACTAGGGCCACCGTAATCTCCTCACGCCCTCGCACAATGCAAGATGCCGTGATTCCACTAAGGGACCCTTGAGGGCGGTCACCGAACCCGTACAAATGGCAACCCTTGGGGGCGGTTACTGAACCCGTACACTTTGGCAACCCTTGGCGGCGGTCACCGGTACCCGTCAAATTGCTCGGGGCAATCTCCACAACCTAATTGGAGACCCCGACGCTTGCCCGGAGCTTTACACCACAATGATTGAGCTCCGACAACACCAACCGTCTAGGGCACCAAGGCACCCAAGAGGAACAAGCTCTAGGGTTCCCAAACACCCAAGAGTAACAAGCTTCTCAACTTTCACTTCCACGTATCACCGTGGAGAACTCAAACCGATGCACCAAATGCAATGGCAAGGGCACACGGAGTGCCCAAGTCCTTCTCTCCCAAATCCCACCACAACAACTAATGCTATGGAGGAAAATGAGAGGAAGAACGAAGAAGAGAACATGAAGAACTCCAAGATCTAGATCCAAGGGGTTCCCCTCACATAGAGGAGAAAGTGATTGGTGGAAATGTGGATCTAGATCTCCTCTCTCTTTTCCCTCAAGAACTAGCAAGAATCATTGGAGGGATTGACAGATAGCAAGCTAGAAGAAGGTCAACAATGGGGGAAGAACATGAGCTCAAGTCATTGGAACCATTGGGGAAGAAGACCCCCTTTTATAGGCCTCCCCAAATCTAACCGTTATGCCCTTCAGCCCGTGCACAAGCGGTAGTACCGCTCGGGTGAGCGGTACTTCTGCTGGCACGGAGGTTCCGGCTATTAGCGTTCAACTGAACAAGTCAGGGAGGCGGAAGTGCTGCCGGAGCGGTACTACCGGTCCCACTAGCGGTACTACCGCGTAGAGTTGAGCAAACGGCTAGAACAGCGGTAGTAGGGAAGGGCAGTGCGGTAATGCCGCACGGGGCGGTACTACTGCTGGGAACTACCGCCCAACTACCGCCTAAATACACAGCACAAAAATAAGCGGAAGAGCCAGTAGCGCTGACCTGCGGTAGTACCGCTGGAGCGGTACTACCGCGGGGCAAAGCGGTACTACCGTCCAAAATGGTACTACCGTGCCCAACTACCGCCCTACTGCCGTCGAAGCGAAAGCGAGTCCAGAAGCCAAAAACAAGCGGTAGTGCCCGCGGCACTGGAACCGCGGAAGTACTGCGCAAGCGGTACTACCGCTGCCCAGGGCGGTACTACCGCTAGAGAGCTTCAAAATAGCCCAAGCAAACAGATGGAAGCAGGAAAACCAGAACTGCCATAACTTCTGCAAATGAGCTCCGAATTGACAAAACTCAAGCTTGTTATAATAAGAAGTGGCAGTAGAGATATGCCTATGATATAGAGATGTGAAAGCTCTATCAGTGATGATCCGGCATAAACCCCAACATCGAGAACATACAAGATGAAGCAAACGAAATCCGTTCTCGATGAACTTGAGCTTGTCATGAAGGTGACCAAAAGCTCAAAGACTCCCAAAGTAAAAAGGCCAAACAAGAACCAAGAAAGATGATGCAAGAATGCAATGGTTTGAGCTCTCTACGAAAGATACGATCAAGCTACTCAACTGAGAGCCCCCCTTGATAGTATGGCTATCGATCCTATAACCCGGTCTCCCAACTACCACCATGAGACCGGTAAAATAGAAAGCCTATCAAGGGAAAACCTTTGCCTTGCGCATAGTCCACTTGAGATAGATGATGACGATCTTGACCTCCTCAAGTTGGACCACCTTTCTTGATTGCGCC
This sequence comes from Elymus sibiricus, assembly GCA_039707655.1. Classification (NCBI taxonomy): domain Eukaryota; kingdom Viridiplantae; phylum Streptophyta; class Magnoliopsida; order Poales; family Poaceae; genus Elymus; species Elymus sibiricus. The sequence continues at coordinate 124,938,085 of CM077666.1, read as the reverse complement.
GGCTCGATGAAGACTAGTAGATTGCTCCCCCACACTCCACTTTGGGTGAGCCACTCTTCGGCACATCTTCACAAGTCCATTGTCACCACAATGGACGGCAAGCTTCAAGCATGTGATCTCTTAGTGATGCTCTGCTTGAACTTGCACACCGCAAACTTGATGACGATCACCACTTGATGTCATCCTCCATGGGTTGAATGAGATCTTCCTCTTGACGCAAGCCCATGGAAACATACCTAACCCACAACGAACACTCACATAGACCATGGGTTAGTACACAAAGCATAATGGACAATGCTTACCATACCGTGAGATCACTTGATCCCACTCGGTACATCTTTTACGCTTTGTGTGTTGATCAACTTGAATCACTCTTCGTAATTAGTCTTGATCAACGTTGTATCTTTCCAACTCTCTTCATTAAGATGATGTCTTGAAGGTAAACATGAATGTCCACACAATCTTCTTCTTCAAGACATACTTGCAATAGGCTCATCTCTTACATGACCAAACTTTGGATAACTCCATGAATAACCCCTTAGTCAACACATATTCTTCTTCAAATCACCTTGAGACCTACAAATGGTCTACAAGCAAAGCCTATGGACAAACCCATCAAATATAACTCAAGGCAACCATTAGTCCATAGGGATTGTCATCAATTACCAAAACCAAACATGGGGGTAGCACATGTTCTTTCATTGAGCTTTGTGATACTTTCGTTGAGCTTTGTGATATGCAAAAGAAAAAAGATGTGGATAATGATATTGTCAAATTAAAATTATTTCCGTTCTCACTACGAGATCGTGCTAAAACTTGGTTCTCATCCTTGCCTAGAAATAGTATTGATTCTTGGGATAAGTGTAAGGATGCTTTTATTGCAAAGTATTTTCCTCCCGCTAAGATTATTTCTTTAAGAAATCAAATTATGAATTTTAAGCAACTTGAGCATGAACATGTTGCCCAATCTTGGGAGAGAATGAAATTAATGATAAGAAAATGCCCAACTCATGGCTTAAATTCATGGATGATCATACAAAAAATTTATGCGGGACTAAACTTTGTCTCTAGAAATTTGCTAGACTCTGCCGCAGGTGGTACTTTTATGTAAATTACATTGGGAGAAGCTACAAAACTTCTTGATAATATCATGACAAATTATTCTCAATGGCACACTGAACGAACTCCAACTGGTAAGAAGGTAAATTCTGTTGAAGAAATTAATACTTTGAGTGATAAGATGGATGCTTTATTGAAATTGGTTGCTAGTAAAAATGCTCACATTGATCCTAATGATGTGCTATTGTCTACTTTGATTGAGAAAAATAATGATTCTATTGATGTGAACTTTGTTTCTAGAAATAATTTCAACAACAATGCTTATAGGGGTAATTTCCATCCTAGACCGTTTCCTGGAAATTCCTCTAATAATTATGGCAATCCTTATGGTAATTCTTATAATAATAATAATAGGATTCCCTATGATCTTGAAAGTAATATTAAAGAATTTATTAATTTTCAAAATAATTTAAATGCTATGATAGAAGAAAATTTGAATAGAGTTGATGAATTAGCTAGGAACATGGATAGAATTGCTCATAATGTGGAAAATCTCAAGACTAAAATTTTGCCACCCAAGCATGATATAAATGAATCTATTAAATCTATCTATGTCTCCATTAATGAAAGTAAAGAAAGGACCGCTAGGTTGAGAGCTAAGAGAGAGTTTCTTGAAAAAGCGATTCCACCCGGTTTCTATCGTAGTAATGATGAGGATATTAAAATGATTGGTGTCACTCCTATTGAATCATTATTTAGTAACATAAAACTTGATGAAAAAGGGATTGAAGAAGAGTCAACTTTAGATAGAAGGAGTCCCACTTGCTTGGAGGGTGATAATCTTAATGAGAAAAATGAAAAAAGTGGGTTTGGAGAGGTCAAAACTTTAAATAGTAATGCACCCACTACTTTGGATTACAAGGACTTTAATTATGATAGTTGTTCCTTAATTGAGTGTATTTCCTTGTTGCAATCCATGATTAATTCACCAAATGCATATGAGCAAAATAAAGCTTTCACTAAACATATTGTAGAAGCCATGATGAAAGCGCATGAAGAAAAACTTGAGTTGGAAGTTTCAATTCCTAGAAAATTACAAGATGAATGGGAACCTATTATTAAAGTCAAAATCAAATATTATGAATGTAATGCCCTTTGTGATCTTGGTGCTAGCGTTTCCACTATACCAAAGTCTTTGTGTGATGTGCTAGGTCTCACCGACATGGATCCTTGTTCCCTTAACTTGCATCTTGCGGACTCCACTATTAAAAAGCCATTGGGTAGAATAAATGATGTGCTTATTCTTGCAAATAGAAATTATGTGCCCGTGGACTTTATTATTCTTGATACTGAATGCAATCCTTCTTGCCCCATAATACTTGGTAGGCCTTTTCTACGAACAATAGGTGCTATTATTGATATGAAAGAAGGTAATATAAGATTTCAATTTCCATTAAAGAAAGGGATGGAAAACTTCCCTAGAAAGAGAATTAAATCACCTTATGAATCTATTATGAGGTCTACTTATGGAATTAACATGAAGGATGACAACACTTGAAACTATGCATTATGCCTAGCTAGGGGCATAAAACAATAGCGCTTGTTGGGAGGCAACCCAATGAATAAAATAATTTTTTGCTTTTAATTTCTGTTTTTGAGTGTTTACACAATTATAGCCTATGTTATGATTGTATTTTTATGTTTTAATTAGTGTTTGTGCCAAGTAATGCCTTTGGGATGATGTTGATGATAGTATAATTGATGTGGTTTGGAAAACAGAAAGTTTTGCGTCTAGTGCTGGAATTTTAATTCTGTACTGGAGCGTCAGAAAAATCTGAATTTTTTACACATTATTGGTATATTAATTTTTTACGTTTTCCTAATTTTTCAGAATTTTTTAAGTAACATAAATATGTATTTTAAATAGATCTTTACAGACTATTCTGTTTTAGACAGATTCTGTTTTTGTTGCATAGTTTGCTTATTTTGATGAATCTATGGATCGTCTCGGGGGGTATGAGTCATGGAGAAGTTGGAGTACAGTAGCATTATGACAATATTAAATATAAATCAATTTACAACAGTACCTAAAGTTTAAGATTTGTTTGTTATACTAACGGATGTCACGAGGTTTCTGTTGAGTTTTGTGTGCTGAAGTTTTCAAGTTTTGGGTGAGACTACGATGGATCAAGGAATAAGGAGCGGCAAGAGCCTAAGCTTGGGGATGCCCAATGCACCCCAAGGTAATTTTCAAGGAATACTCAAGCGTCTAAGCTTGGGGATGCCCCGGAAGGAATCCTCTCTTTCGTCTACAATCTATCGGTAACTCACTTGGAGCTATATTTTTATTCATCACATGATATGTGTTTTACTTGGAGCGTCTTGTGATATAGTTTGTTTGCTTTTGTTTGCTTTTTAGTTTGTCACAATCATCTTTGCTGAACACACCTTTTTGAGAGGGACACACATTATTCGTGATTGTTAGAATACTCTATGTGCTTCACTTATATCTTTTGAGCTAGGCAGTTGCTCTAGTGCTTCACTTATATATATTTTAGTGCATGGCGGTGGTTATATTTTAAAGAAATAGTTGCACTCTCATGCTTCACTTATATATTTTTGAGAGTCTAATGATTAGCAATGGTAATATGCACGGGTTATGAATTTGGTCCTGATATGATAGGTATTCAAGAGGGATATAATAAAAACTTTCATGTAGATCACTGAATATGATAAGTTTGATTCCTTGCAATAGTTTTGCGATATTAAGATGGTAATATGTGGGAGGTACTAGTGGATAATTGTGGTTTAGTAAGAATATTGGTGCTAAGGTTTGTGATTCCCGAAGCATGCACGTATGGTCTGTCGTTATGCTAAGAAGTTGGAGCATGATTTATTCTTGATTGTCTTCCTTTGTGTGGCGGTCGAGGGCGCGCGATGGTTAACTCCTACCAACCTTCCCCCTAGGGGCATGCGTAGTAGTACTTTGCTTCGAGGGTTAATAAACTTTCGCAATAAGTATGTGAGATCTTTATGACTAATGTGAGTCCATGGATTATACGCACTCTCACCTTTCCGCAATTTGCTAGCCTCTTTGGTACTGTGCATTGCCCTTTCTCACATCGAGAGTTGGTGCAAACTTCGCCGGTGCATCCAAACCCCGTGATATGATACACTCTATCACACATAAGCCTCCTTATATCTTCCTCAAAACAGCCACCATACCTACCTATCATGGCATTTCCATAGCCATTCCGAGATATATTGCCATGCAACTTCCACCATTCCGTTTATATGACACACATCATCATTGTCATATTGCTTTGCATGATCATATAGCTGACATAGTATTTGTGGCTTAGCCACCGTTCATCATCTTTATACATGTTACGCTAGCATCATTGCACATCCTGGTACACTACCAGAGGCATTCATATAGAGTCATATTTTTGTTCTAGTATCGAGTTGTAATATTGAGTTGTAAGTAAATAAAAGTGTGGTGATCATCATTATTAGAGCATTGTCCCAGTGAGGAAAGAATGGTGGAGACTAATGAGTCCTCGAAAAAGTGGGGATGAGGTCCATGAGACCGTTCTAGAAAAAAGAGGCCGAAAAGAGCCCACACAAAAAAATGAGAGAAAAAGAGAGAAGGGGCAATGTTACTATCCTTTTTCCACACTTGTGCTTTAGAGTAGCACCATGTTTTTCATATAGAGAGTCTCCTATTTTATCACTTTCATATACTAGTGGGAATTTTTCATTATAGAACTTGGCTTGTATATTTCGATGATAGGCTTCCTCAAAATGCCCGAGGTCTTCATGAGCAAGCAAGTTGGATGCACACCCACTTAGTTTTCATGCTGAGCTTTCATACACTTATAGCTCTTAGTGCATCTGTTGCATGGCAATCCCTACTCCTCACATTGACATCAATTGATGGGCATCTCCATAGCCCGTTGATTAGCCTCGTTGATGTGAGACTATCTTCTTTTTTTTTTACTTCCCCTTATTGATCTCTACCACCATACTCTATTCCACCCATAGTGCTATATCCATGGATTGCGCTCATGTATTGCGTGGGGGTTGAAAAAGCTTAAGCGCGTTAAAAAGTATGAACCAATTGCTTGGCTAAAACCGGGGTTGTTCATGATAAATATTTTGTGTTAAGAAGATGGAGCATGACAGGATTATATGATTTTGTAGGGATAACGTTCTTTAGCATTTTTATTTTGAAAGACATGATTGTTTATTAGTATGCCTGAGTATTGATGTCTTTATATCAAACTATAGACTATTGCTTTGAATCATTCAGATCTTATTATTCATACTGTAAGAGAAAGATTACATGATGAAACATGATAGGTAGCATTCCACATCAAAAATTCTGTTTTTATCATTTACCTACTTGAGGACGAGCAGGAATTAAGCTTGGGGATGCTTGATACGTCTCCAACGTAACTATAATTTTTGATTGTTCCATGCTATTACAGTATCAATCTTGGATGTTTTATATGCAATTATATGCCATTATATATCATTTTTTGGGACTAACCTATTAACCCAGTGCCCAGTGCCAGTTGTTGTTTTGTGCTTGTTTTTGCCTTTTCAGAAAATCATTATCAAAAAGTGTCCAAACGAGAAAAAAACTTTGGATTAATTATTTCTGGACTAGAAGAGACCCACGAAGCTTTGGGAGAAGACCAGAAGAGCCACGAGGAGGCGACAAGCCTTGAGGGTGCGCCCAGGGGGGTAGGGCGCGCCCCCCAGGCTTGTGGGCCCCTCGTTGCCCCTCCCGACCTAATTCCAACGGTATAAATTCCCAAATATTCCCAATATACTAGAGAGATAGAAGAAACACCTTTCCGCCGCCGCAAGCCTCTGTTGTTATGCGATCCCATCTGGAGGCCTTTTCCGGTACTCTGCCGGAGGGGGAATCGATCACGGAGGGCTTCTTCATCAACCTTGCTGCCCTTCCGATGATGTGTGAGTAGTTTACCACAGACCTACGGGTCCATAGCTAGTAGCTAGATGGCTTTTTCTCTCTCTTTGATCTTCAATACCATGTTCTCCTCGATATTGTTGGAGTTCTATCCGATGTAATCTTCTTTTACGGTGTGTTTGTTGGGATCCGATGAATTGTGAGTTTATGATCAGATTATTCATGAGAAATATTTGAGTCTTCTCTGAACTCTTTTATGCATGATTATTATAGCTTTGTATTTCTCTCCGATCTATCGATTTGGTTTGGCCTACTAGATTGATTTGTCTTGCAATGGGAGAGGTGCTTTGTGATGGGTTCAATCTTGCGGTGCTCAATCCCAGTGACAGAAGGGGACATGACACGTATTTGTATTGTTGCCATTAAGGATAAAAAAGATGGGGTTTAATCATATTTCTTGAGTTTACTTTGTCTACATCATGTCATCTTGCTTAAGGCGTTACTCTGTTTCATACTTAATACCCTAGATGCATGCTGGATAGCGGTCGATGGGTGGAGTAATAGTAGTAGATGCAGGCAGGAGTCGGTCTACATGTCTCGGACGTGATGCCTATATACATGATCATTGCCATGAATTCGTCATAATTATTTGCTTTTCTATCAATTGCCCAACAGTAATTTGTCTACCCACCGTATGCTATGTGTTCGAGAGAGAAGCCTCTAGTGAAAACTATGGCCCCCGGGTCCACTTTATCATATATTAAAAACCTAAAAATACCTTGTTGCAATTTATTTACTTTTATTTTAATTAGTATTATAGTTTATCTATTTACATCTATAAGATTTAATCCTTGCAAATAACCTCTAAGAGGATTGACAACCCTCTTATTTGTGTTGGGTGCAAGTGTTTGCTCTTGTGTGTGCAGGTGCGCTTAATGGAATTTTGCTTGGTTCTCCTACTAGATTGATAACCTTAGTTCTTAACTGAGGGAAATACTTATCTCTACTATACTGCATCATCATCTCCTCTTCGGGGAAATACCAACTGTTGGAAATATGCCCTAGAGGCAATAATAAAATGGTTATTATTATATTTCCTTGTTCATGATAATCGTTTATTATCCATGCTATAATTGTATTGGTTGGAAACACAAATACATGTGTGGATACGTAGACAACAACATGTCCCTAGTGAGCCTCTACCGGACTAGCTCGTTGATCAAAGATGACCATGGTTTCCTGGTCATAGACATGAGTTGTCATTTGATAACGGGATCACATCATTAGGAGAATGATGTGATGGACAAGACCCAAACTATAAACGTAGCATATGATCGTGTCAAGTTTATTGCTATCATTTTCGCATGTCAAGTATCTGTTCCTATGACCATGAGATCATGCAACTCACTGACACCGGAGGAGTACCTTGTGTGTATCAAACGTCACAACGTAACTGGGTGACTATAAAGATGCTCTACAGGTATCTCCGAGGGTGTCTGTTGAGTTGGCATGGATCAAGACTGGGAATTTGTCACTCCGTATGACGGAGAGGTATCTCAGGGCCCACTCGGTAATACAGCATCACGAAAAGCTTGCAAGCAATGTGACTAAAGAGTTAGCCACGGGATCTTGTATTACAGAACGAGTAAAGAGACTTGCCGATAACAAGATTGAACTAGGTATGGAGATACCGATGATCGAATCTCGGGCAAGTAACATATCGATGGACAAAGGGAACTGCATACGGGATTGGCTGAATCCTTGACATCGTGGTTCGACCGATAAAGATCTTCGTAGAATATGTAGGAACCAATATGGGCATCCAGGTCCCGCTATTGGTTATTGACCGTGGAGGTGTCTCGGTCGTGTCTGCATAGTTCTCGAACCCGCAGGGTCTACACACTTAACGTTTGGTGACGATATAAGTATAGTCGAGTTATTATGTTGGTGACCGAAGGTTGTTCGGAGTCCCGGATGAGATCTCGGACATGACGAGGAACTCCGGAATGGTTCGGAGGTGAAGATTGATATATAGGACGAAGGGTGTCGGAGTCCAGAAGTGTTCCGGGGGTACCGGGGTTTTCGACGGAGTGCCGAAAAGGGTTTCGAGGGGCCCCCGGCAAGTGTTGGGGGGGCCTCATGGGCCAAGGGAGGGGGCACACCAGCCCACAAGGGGCTGGGCGCCTCCCCTCACCCAAGCCCACTCGGCCAGGGAGGTGGCACACCCCCTAGGGCAGCCGCCCCCTATACTTGGGAGGCAAGGCGCCTGGGGGGGGGCACCCAAACCCTGGCCGCCCCCATCTGTTGTGGCCGCCGGCCCCCCTAGGGGAAACCCTAGGGCACCTCCTCCTCCTCCCTTTCCCCTATATATAGAGGGGTAGAGAGAGGGCAGTCGCACCCCATCTATGCCACGGCGGTGCCCTCCCTCTCCCTCGTAGTTCCTCTCTCTCTCTCTCCGCGTAGCTTAGCGAAGCTCTGCTGAGATTGCTCCACCACCACCGCCGCCACGCCGTCGTGCTGCCGGAGGACTCGAGCTACTACTTCACCATCGCTCGCTAGATCGAGGAGGTGAAGGCGTCATCAAGCCGTACGTGTGTTGAACGCGGAGGTGCCGTCCGTTCGGCACTTGATCGGGAGTTCGCGGGACGGATCGTGATTGGATCGCGAAGACGTTGGACTACATCAACCGCGTTTCTTAACGCTTCCGCTTAGCGATCTACAAGTGTATGTAGATGCAATCTCTCCTCTCGTAGATGTTCATCTCCTAGATCGATCTTGGTGAGCGTAGGAAATTTTTTGTTTCCCATGCAACGTTCCCCAACAGTGGTATCAGAGCTAGGTCTTTGCGTAGATGACATCACGAGTAGAACACAAAGGAGTTTGTGGGCGTTGATATTCAGATTGCTTCCTTCCTTGGCCTTTTCTTGATTCAGCGGTATTGTGGGATGAAGCGGCCCGGACAACCTTTACATGTTCACGTACATGAGACCGGTTCCATCGACTGACATGCGACTTTGTTGCATAAGATGGCTGGCGGGTGTCTGTCTCTCCCACCTTAGTTGAATCGGATTCGACGAAGGCGGTCCTTGTAGAAGGTTAAATAGCAACTTGCATATCACCGTTGTGGTTTTGCCACGTAAAACATGCAACAACAAATTTGAGGACATCTAACTTATTTTTGCAGGGTATGTTGTGATATGATATGGCCAAAGACATGATGAAATATATTTGATGTATGAGATGATCATATTTTGTAATAGTTTATCTCGGCTTGCATGTCGATGAATACGGCAACCGGCAGGAGCCATAGGGTTGTCTTTAATTATTGTATGACCTGCGTGTCAATCATTAAGCGCTATGTAATGCTTTACTTTATCGCTAAATGGTAGCAATAGTAGTAGAAGCATGGTTGGCGTGACAACCCCGATGGCGACGCGATGATGGAGATCATGGTGTCATGCCGGTGACGATGGAGATCATGCCAGTGCTTTGGAGATGGAGATCAAAAGCACAAGTTCATGGCCATATCATGTCACTTATGATTTGCATGTGATGTTAATCTTTTTATGCATCTTATTTTGCTTAGGACGACGGTAGCATTATAAGGTGATTCCTCTCTAAAATTTCAAGATAAAATTGTGCTCTCCCCAAGTGTGCACCTTTGCAAAAGTTCGTCGTTTCGAAGCACCACGTGATGATCGGGTGTGATAGACTCTACGTTCACATACAACGGGTGCAAGCCAGTTTTGCACATGCGGAACACTTGGGTTAAACTTGACGAGCCTAGCATGTACAGACATGGCCTCGGAACACAAGAGACTGAAAGGTCGAACATGAGTCATATAGTAGATATGATCAACATGGAGATGTTCACCATTGAAACCACCTCATCTCATGTGATGATCGGACTTGGGTTGGTGAATTTGGATCATGTTACACTCGGACGACCGGAGGGATGTCGATTTGAGTGGGATTTTTTAAGTAAACCAAACTCATTATCTTGAACAATAGTCTAAGTTGTCTTTGCAAATTTATGTTGTAGATCAATGGCTTGCGCAGTAGCTTCGCTGAATTTCAATGCGTTCCTAGAGAAAGCCAAGCTGAAAGATGATGAAAGTAACTTTGTAGACTGTGCCCGTAATCTGAGGATTATCCTCACGGCTGCCCAAAGGCTTATGTCCTTGATGCACCGCTTGGTGAGCAACCCCCTCCAGCGTCTGTGGACATTATGAACGCCTGGCAGGCGCATGTTGATGACTACTCAATAGTTCAGTGCGCCATGTTGTATGGCTTAGAACCGGGACTTCAAAGGCGTTTTGAATGTCATGGAGCATATGAGATGTTCCAGGAGTTGAAGTTTATTTTTGAGAAGAATGCCCGGATCGAGAGGTATGAGACCTCTGATAAGTTCTATGCTTGCAAGATGGAGGAGAACGGGTCTGTCAGTGAACACATACTCAAAATGTCTGGGTATTACAACCGTCTGGCTGAGTTGGGAGTTGTGCTCCCGCCAGAGGAGATCACTGACAGAGTTCTTCAATCGCTACCACCTAGCTACAAGAGCTTTGTGTTGAACTATAACATGCAAGGGATGAACAAGTCAGTCGCCAAGCTGTTTGCGATGCTAAAAGTCGCTGAGTCAGACATCCAGAAGGAGCATCAAGTGTTGATGGTCAATAAAACCACTAGTTTCAAGAAGAATGGCAAGGGCAAGAAGGGAAACTCCAAGAAGAGTGGCAAAGTAGTTGCCCCTCCCGTGAAGAAACCCAAGGCTGGGCCCAAGCCGGAAACTGAGTGGTTCTATTGCAAGGGAACTGGCCACTGGAAGCGGAATTGCCCCAAGTATCTGGCCGACAAGAAGGGGGCCAACGCCAAACAAGGTATATATGATATACATGTTATTGATGTGTACTTTACCAACTCTCGTTGTAGTGCCTGGGTATTTGATACCGGTGCGGTTGCTCACATTTGCAACTCAAAGCAGGAACTGCGGAATAGACGGAGGCTGGCGAAGGACGAAGTGACGATGCGCGTGGGAAATGGTTCCAAGGTTGATGTGATCGCCGTCGGCACGCTCGCTCTTCGATTACCATTGGGATTAGTGATGAACCTGAATAATTGTTATTTAGTGCCTGCGTTGAGCATGAACATTATATATGGATCTTGTTTAATGCGAGACGGTTACTCATTTAAATCAGAGAATAATGGTTGTTCTATTTATATGGGTAATATCTTTTATGGTCATGCACCCATTGTGAGGGGTTTATTCTTATTGAATCTCGATAGTGATGATACACATGTTCATAACATTGATGCCAAAAGATGTAGAGTTGATAATGATAGTACCACTTTCTTGTGGCACTGCCGCTTGGGTCATGTTGGTGTAAAACGCATGAAGAAACTCCATGCTGATGGACTTTTGGAGTCACTTGATTTTGAATCACTTGATACATGCGAACCATGCCTCATGGGCAAGATGACTAAGACCCCGTTCTCCAGAACAATGGAACGGGCAAGTGACTTGTTGGAAATCATACATACTGATGTGTGCGGTCCGATGAGCATTGAGGCGCGCGGTGGATATCGTTATTTTCTCACCTTCACCGACGATTTGAGTAGATATGGGTATATTTACTTAATGAAACACAAGTCTGAAATGTTTGAAAAGTTCAAGCAATTTCAGAGTGAAGTTGAGAATCATCGTAACAAGAAGATCAAATTCCTACGATCTGATCGAGGGGGAGAATATCTGAGTTATGAGTTTGGCAATCACTTAAGACAATGTGGAATTGTTTCACAGTTGACGCCACCTGGAACACCACAGCGTAATGGTGTGTCTGAACGTCGTAATCGAACCTTATTGGATATGGTGCGTTCCATGATGTCTCTTGCCGATCTGCCACTATCATTTTGGGGTTATGCGTTAGAGACAGCTGCATACACTTTAAATAGGGCACCATCTAAGTACGTTGAGACGACACCGTATGAACTGTGGTTTGGCAAGAAACCAAAGTTGTCGTTTCTTAAAGTTTGGGGATGCGATGCTTATGTCAAAAGGCTTCAGCCAGAAAAGCTTGAACCCAAAGTGGACAAATGCGTCTTCATAGGATACCCAAAAGAGACGGTTGGGTATACCTTCTATCTCAGATCCGAAGGCAAAGTGTTTGTCGCTAAGAACGGGTCCTTTCTCGAGAAAGAGTTTCTCTTGAAAGAATTGAGTGGGAGGAAGATAGAACTTGATGAGGTTGTTGAACCTTTACTTCAACCAGAGAGTAGCACTGCGCAGAAAGATGTTTCTGTGGAACCTACGTCAGTTGAAGAGGAAGCTGATGATGGTGATCATGAAGCTTCGGATCAAGTTACTATCGAACCTCATAGGTCGACAAGGATATGTACTTCTCCTGAGTGGTACGGTAACCCTGTCTTAAAGGTCATGTTGTTGGACAACGATGAACCTACGAGCTATGGAGAAGCGATGGTGGGCCCGGATTCTGACAAATGGTTAGAGGCCATGAAATCCGAGATGGGATCCATGTATGAAAACAAAGTATGGACTTTGGAAGTATTACCTGAAGGGCGAAAGGCCATTCAGAATAAATGGATCTTCAAGAAGAAGACGGATGCAGACGGTAATGTCACCGTCTATAAAGCTCGACTTGTGGCAAAGGGTTTTTCACAAGTTCAAGGAGTTGACTACGATGAGACTTTCTCACCCGTAGCAATGCTTAAGTCCGTCAGAATCATGTTAGCAATAGCTGCATTTTTTGATTATGAAATTTGGCAGATGGATGTCAAAACAGCGTTCCTTAACGGTTTTCTTAAGGAAGAGTTGTATATGATGCAACCAGAAGGTTTTGTCGATCCAGAGACTGCTGACAAAGTTTGCAAACTCCAGCGATCCATTTATGGACTGGTGCAAGCATCTCGGAGTTGGAATCTTTGCTTTGATGAGGTGATCAAACCGTTTGGGTTTATACAAGTTTACGGAGAAGCTTGTATTTACAAGAAAGTGAGTGGGAGCTCTATAGCGTTTCTAATATTATATGTGGATGACATATTGCTGATTGGAAACAATATAGAACTTTTGGGAAGCGTGAAGGAGTATTTGAACAAGAGTTTTTCAATAAAGGACCTAGGAGAAGCTGCTTTCATATTAGGCATCAAGATCTATAGAGATAGATCGAGACGCTTAATAGGACTTTCACAGAGCACATACCTTGATAAAGTTTTGAAGAAGTTCAAAATGGATCAGTCCAAGAAGGGGTTCTTGCCTGTTTTGCAAGGTGTGAAGTTGAGTAAGACTCAATGCCCAGCGACTACAGAGGATAGAGAAAAGATGAGTGTCATCCCCTATGCTTCTGCCATAGGCTCTATCATGTATTCGATGTTGTGCACAAGACCAGATGTCAGCCTTGCCATAAGTATGGCCAGAAGGTTTCAAAGTGATCCAGGAGTGGAACACTGGACAGCGGTCAAGAATATCCTTAAGTACCTGAAAAGGACTAAGGAAATGTTTCTCGTTTATGGAGGTGATCAAGAGCTCGTCGTAAAGGGTTACGTCGATTCAAGCTTTGACACTGATCCGGATGACTCTAAGTCTCAAACCGGATACGTATATATTCTAAATGGGGGAGCGGTAAGCTGGTGCAGTTCCAAGCAAAGCGTGGTAGCTGATTCTACATGCGAAGCGGAGTACATAGCTGCCTCGGAGGCTGCGAAGGAAGGTGTCTGGATGAAGCAGTTCATGACAGATCTTGGAGTTGTGCCCAGTGCACTGGACCCAATGATTCTGTTCTATGACAACACTGGTGCCATTGCTCTAGCCAAGGAACCTAGGTTTCACAAGAGGACCAGACACATAAAGCGACGCTTCAATTCCATCCGCGATGTGATCAAGGAGGAGGACATAATCATTTGCAAAGTGCACACAGATCCGAATGTTGCAGATCCGTTGACTAAACCTCTTCCACGGGCAAAACATGATCAACACCAGAACTCTATGGGTGTTAGATTCATAACCATGTAATGCTAGATTATTGACTCTAGTGCAAGTGGGAGACTGTTGGAAATATGCCCTAGAGGCAATAATAAAATGGTTATTATTATATTTCCTTGTTTATGATAATCGTTTATTATCCATGCTATAATTGTATTGGTTGGAAACACAAATACATGTGTGGATACATAGACAACAACATGTCCCTAGTGAGCCTCTACCGGACTAGCTCGTTGATCAAAGATGACCATGGTTTCCTGGTCATAGACATGAGTTGTTATTTGATAACGGGATCACATCATTAGGAGAATGATGTGATGGACAAGACCCAAACTATAAACGTAGCATATGATCGTGTCAAGTTTATTGCTATCGTTTTCGCATGTCAAGTATATGTTCCTATGACCATGAGATCATGCAACTCACTGACACCGGAGGAGTACCTTGTGTGTATCAAACGTCGCAACGTAACTGGGTGACTATAAAGATGCTCTACAGGTATCTCCGAGGGTGTCTGTTGAGTTGGCATGGATCAAGACTGGGAATTTGTCACTCCGTATGACGGAGAGGTATCTCAGGGCCCACTCGGTAATACAGCATCACGATAAGCTTGCAAGCAATGTGACTAAAGAGTTAGCCACGGGATCTTGTATTACGGAACGAGTAAAGAGACTTGCCGATAACGAGATTGAACTAGGTATGGAGATACCGACGATCGAATCTCGGGCAAGTAACATACCGATGGACAAAGGGAATTGCATACGGGATTGACTGAATCCTTGACATCGTGGTTTGACCGATAAAGATCTTCGTAGAATATGTAGGAACCAATATGGGCATCCAGGTCCCGCTATTGGTTATTGACCGTGGAGGTGTCTCGGTCATGTCTGCATAGTTCTCGAACCCGCAGGGTCTACACACTTAACGTTTGGTGACGATATAAGTATAGTCAAGTTATTATGTTGGTGACCGAAGGTTGTTCGGAGTCCCGGATGAGATCCCGGACATGACGAGGAACTCCGGAATGGTCCGGAGGTGAAGATTGATATATAGGACGAAGGGTATCAGAGTCCGGAAGTGTTCCGGGGGTACCGGGGTTTTCGACGGAGTGCTGAAAAGGGTTTCGGGGGGCCCCCGACAAGTGTTGGGGGGCCTCATGGGCCAAGGGAGGGGGCACACCAGACCACAAGGGGCTGGGCGCGTCCCCTCACCCAAGCCCACTCGGCCAGGGAGGTGGCACACCCCCTAGGGCAGCCGCCCCCTATACTTGGGAGGCAAGGCGCCTGTGGGGGGCACCCAAAACCTGGCCGCCCCCATCTGTTGTGGCCGCCGGCCCCCCTAGGGGAAACCCTAGGGCGCCTCCTCCTCCTCCCTTTCCCCTATATATAAAGGGGTAGAGAGAGGGCAGCCGCACCCCATCTATGCCACGGCGCTGCCCTCCCTCTCTCCCGTAGTTCCTCTCTCTCTCCGCGTAGCTTAGCGAAGCTCTGCTGAGATTGCTCCACCACCACCGCCGCCACGCCGTCGTGCTGCCGGAGGACTCGACCTACTACTTCACCATCGCTCACTGGATCGAGGAGGTGAAGGCGTCATCAAGCCGTACGTGTGTTGAACGCGGAGGTGCCGTCCGTTCGGCACTTGATCGGGAGTTCGCGGGACAGATTGTGATTGGATCGCGAAGATGTTCGACTACATGAACCGCGTTTCTTAACGCTTCCGCTTAGCGATCTACAAGGGTATGTAGATGCAATATCTCCTCTCGTAGATGTTCATCTCCTAGATCGATCTTGGTGAGCGTAGGAAAATTTTTGTTTCCCATGCAACGTTCCCCAACACCAACGCAGTCTACAAGTAGCAGAGGGGTACATGGAGAAGCTCATCGAAGACGAGCCCGAGCTCCTTACCATCAGTGTGGCGTTCTTAGGATCCGTCCAATATGAGCACGCTGATGAGGGATCAAATAAAAAAACCTATATTATGCTCAAGGAAAGTAGATATAGATATGAGCTTATGCCCTCAAAAAAATACACTAGTTTCTTAAATTTAAAATAAAAAAGATTTTTTTCTTACATCGAGAAATATTTATTTTTAAAGATAAACAATGTCCATTAGGCACCTAATCTTTATGTCATAAGAGATCCGAACACTTGCCTCGGATTGACTTCAATGTCAACCGCACCGAGCTCTTTCCCACCATCAAGCCAAAAATGGCGAGTACAATGATGAGTCAACGAGCTGCTAGAGGAATCGAACGATGAGGATGAGGAGGAGGAGGAGAAGGAGGAGAAGCCATTTGGCCTGGCCACCGCCAACGACGCCAAGGCCAGCCCCTCTGATGCGGTGATCGATATCCCGTATGGCTCTTACGACTCTTTCTTGTGACGCGTGCAGCGACATCGGTTCGGACTTCTCGGAGTATCTTAACCGCGACGACTAGGTGATCGGTAGTTTGTACGAGGTAGATCAATCTAGTGTTAGTTCGATGTCAGTTTGGTTGCAATGTAGTATGTATGGAATGTTTAATTATGGTTTGTGCAATGCTAATGTTGTACCGTTATCAAAATTCGAAGTGTGTTTAATTTTTATTAGGCACTCAAAGTATAGGGGTCTGCTAGCTGCAAAACAGTGACTTTAATAAAAAAACTGTAGAATAGAATAGAGAGCTCTTTTGGCCTTTTTTACATGACTTTTGACAGTTTTAGTATTAGGGGATCTACTAGAGATGTCTTGGAGCAACTATAGCAGATACCGTAAAAGGCCTCGGTCCTTATAATAACTGCCAGTTTACAGTTTTTGTCAATAAAAAAACCGAACAGATCTTGCATATTCGGACGAACCATAAAAAAATTAGCACTCCTCCTATGTGAGAGCCCAACTACCTCATATCTAGTGATTTTGTGGCCTTTTTTACAGCTCCCACTATACTAGAAAGCGGTTGGCAGGGGGAGTTTCAGGAGCAATTTGCTCCTGCCTCTATGTCTGCGTCGTCGATAGCCTTGATCTGGCGACCGCCGACGAGCCCTGCACCGCGCCACCGCACCTCCTACTCGCGCTGCCATCTGCTACTACAAGCTCCGCCTCCGTCTGAACCTTCTCCGGCCGCCTCTCTCCACGGCCTCCATCCCCTTCGTGCCCTCGTCCCGCCGCCTCTGCTCAAGAAATCCAGTGGAACCCAGCGCCGGGGGGGAATCGGGGCGCCTGCACATTCCGGGAACACATGCCCCTCTGCACGAGCCCCTCGCGTCCCTGCCTCTCTTCCTCGCCAGTGCCTCGTGCGCCGCGACCATGGCCGCAACCACCATGGCCGGCCGCCGAGTATCCCCTCGCGCCCCTACCTCTCGCGTCGACACCCTCCTCGTCGACTACGCGTGCCCGCAGCTTTGTCTGCGAGCTCCGGTGCCCCTTGCCCCTCCTTTGTTGCTCTCGCCGCCTCGCCTTCCTCACCATGGACCACCGCCGCCTTCCTCGCCACGGCGACGGAGGAGGAGGTTGTCTGAGGAGCGCGGTCGGAGCCCCGGCCCCGCTGGCGCAGCAGAGGAGCGACGCCTTGGCACTCTTCTTAACCGTGACCATGACCCAATTGTAATCTGAATTTTACTTGTATGGGGCTTTATGCTTTTTGCAGGGATCTTGTTGTAAATTCACTACTGGCTAGTGGGCTCCACAATTGACCCAAAACATTTTTTTGCGAATGAAAGGCTTTCATTGATTAAGGAGGATCATTAGAGTCTGCTTGGCATAAGTTGCCAATATTATCCGGCCCCATGCAGCCAAACCACAGTGTGCTGCTCTATTCTCCCCATCCTAGCCTGCTCATGTGCTACAACGTTCCCCTTCCTACCTACATGAGATATATCATGCTCACTCATCTCCGCAAGAAGTTTCTTTATTTGCCCTACAAAGGACGCACATGGCGATCTATTTATCTCTCTTTCCCTAAGCATGTTGGCAGCGACCAGACTATCGGTCTGGAGGATCATTGGGGCCGTGATAACCCACAAGTATAGGGGATCAACCGTAGTCCTTTCGATAAGTAAGAGTGTCGAACCCAACGAGGAGCAGAAGGAAATGACAAGCAGTTTTCAGCAACGTATTCTCTGCAAGTACTGAAAGTAGCGGTAACAGATAGTTTCGGTAGCAAGATAATTCGTAACAAGTAACAAGTATAATAAAGTGCAGCAAGGTTGCCCAATCCTTTTTGTAGCAAAGGACAAGCCGGGACGAACTCGTATAATAAGCAAAGCGTTCTCGAGGACACATGGGAATTTCATCTACTCACTTTCATCATGTTTGTTTGATTTGCGTTCGCTACTTTGATAATTTGATATGTGAGTGGACCGGTGCTTGGGTGCTATTCTTACTTGAACATGCCTCTCACTTATGATTACCCCCTCTCGCAAGCATCCGCAACTACGAAAGAAGAATTAAGATAAATCTAACCATAGCATGAAACATATGGATCCAAATCAGCCCCTTACGGAATAGCGCATAAACTAGGGTTTAAGCTTCTGTCATTCTAGCAACCCATCATCTAATTACTACTCCACAATGCCTTCCCTTAGGCCCAAAGATGGTGAAGTGTCATGTAGTCAACGTTCACACGACACCACTAAAGGAAGCACAACATACATATCATCAAAATATCGAACGAATACCAAATTCACATGATTACTTATGACAAGACTTCTCCCATGTCCTCAAGAACAAAAGTAACTACTCACAAATCATATTCATGTTCAAGATCAGAGGGGTATTGAATAGCATTAAGGATCTGAACATATAATCTTCCACCAAATAAACCAACTAGCATCAACTACAAGATGTAATCAACACTACTAGCAACCCACAGGTACCAATCTGAGGTTTTGAGACAAAGATTGAATACAAGAGATGAACTAGGTTTGAGATGAGATGGTGCTGGTGAAGATGTTGATGAAGATTGGTCCTCCCACGATGAGAGGATCGTTGGTGATGTCGATGGTTTCGATTTCCCCCTCCCGAGGGAAGTTTCCCCGGTGGAATCGCTCCGCCGGAGAGCAAAATAACTCCTACCCAAGTTCCGCCTCGAGACGGCGGTGCTTCATCCCGAAAGTCTTCTTCTGATTTTTTTTCTAGGGCAAATGGCTTCATATAGCAGAAGGAGGGGGCCGAAGGCCTGCCGGGGGCCCCACAAGCACGGGGGGCGCGCCCAGGGGGTAGGGCGCGCCCCCAGGCTTGTGGCTGCCTGGTGGGTGCCCTCCTGGTAATTCTTTCGCCAGTATTTTTTATATATTCTAAAATAATTCTCCGTAAATTTTTAGGTCATTTGGAGTTGTGCAGAATAGCTATCTCTGTTTCACCCCTTTCAGGTCCGGAATTCCAGCTGCCGGCAATCTCCCTCTTCATGTGAATCTTGCAAAATAAGAGAGAAAAGGCATAAGAATTGTACCATAAAGTGAAATAATGATCGAAAACATAATAATTAACAGTAGGAAATCATGATGCAAATTGGACGTATCAACTCCCCCAAGCTTAGACCTCGCTTGTCCTCAAGCGAAAGCCGAAATCGATAATCATGACCACATGTTTAGAGAGAGAGGCGTCGATAAAAAATAAAATATGGACATGGCGCATCATGATCTTTATTATAACAGCAATATATCGTCATAAAACTTCTCATGAAAAAGTGACAATTCGATCACAAGTTAAAGTATGAACCATAAACCAAATTGAAAACTAACAAACTATGATCTCAGTCACTGAAGCAATTGCAATTCATCATATTATCAGAAAGAGTCTATGTAAGAACTTTGTTTAGCAAGTTCACATACTCAACTATCATTTAGTCTTCTATGATTGCTGACACTCACGACAAACTTATGGAGAAAAAGTTTCAGTCGGACACATAGAAAGATAGGGGCTTATAATTTCGCCTCCCAACGTATTTACCTCAAGAGTAATGTCAACAATAATAACTCATGATCACCTACATCCAACTGGATATATATATGCCTGGATCAATCCCCACCACATGATGCTTGCCAAAAGAGAAAAATAAAAACGGAATAGAGGAGAATACTATTGACTCTTGCATGAAAGTAAATACATAAAGTAAAAGATAGGCCCTTCGCAGAGGGAAGCAGAGGTTGTCATGCGCTTTTTGTTTTTGGATGTGCAAGCTCTTAATGTAAAGGAACATCACTTTATATTGTTCCTTGTGATAGCAACCTTTATTATGCAGTCTGTCGCTTTTATTACTTCACCATCACAAGATCGTACAAAGCTTATTTTCCCTTACAATAAAAGTTCATACATATTTAGGAGCAATTTTTATTACTTTGCACCGATGACGACTTACTTGAAGGATCTTATTCAATCCATAGGTAGATATAGTGGACTCTCATGGCATGAAACTGGGTTTAAGGGTTTTTGGATGCACAAGTAGTATATCTACTTAGTACAGAATTTTGGCTAGCAAAAGATAGGGGGCAAGCACCACATGTTAGAGGATCCAAAACAATATAACTTCTATGTGAATATAAGCAAACTTAACTCATTATGTTGTCTTCCTTGTCCAACGTCGACTAATTGACATAGAATATTTAATGGGGGCTCACAATCATAAAAGATGTCCAAGATAGTGTATTTATATGTGAGACCTCTCTTCCTTTATTACTTTTTCATGAATTGCAACAATGACCAATGCTATGTTTGTCAACTTCCAACAAGTTTTATCAATTATACTTCTTTTATGTGAAGTCATCACTCCCCATGGGATTAGCATATGATCTTATTTTTTCTTTATTTATTTCCAGGATTGGATCAACAAAAGCAAAACACTCAACTCAACTACTCTTTATTATATAACTTTCACACATGATTACATAGATAGATAGATCACAAAGCAAGCACTTGAAACTAAATCATACTAAGACTTTATTCTTCTAAATCATGAAATAACTAAGGATCGAACTATGATAGATAATGATGATAAAAAGTGATGATGATACGATACCGGGGCACCTCCCCCAAGCTTGGAACAAGCCAATGGTGGTGCCCATACCCATGTACTCAAATCTCCTTCTTCGGTGATGGTGGTGATGAAGTGGTGGGTTTGTCCTTCAGCTTTAGCAAGTACTCCAAGTTTCCATTGATCCTTCGAAGTGCACGATTCTGCTCTTCTAACACAATAACTTCACGGGTAAGCAACGTATTCTGAGTACAAACTGCTTCAAAAACCTTAAAGGTATCGATTTCAGATGGGGAGAGATTTTTATAAAGACTTTGCCATGTATCTTCCCTTTTTGGGGCCTCTCCCATGCGTGGGGCTGACCCTTCTTCTCCCCGAACCTGATCCTCCATGGCCTTTCCTGCTCCTTCCTCCATCTCGGTGCCCTTCTCTCCGGACGACCACTCATAATAGACTTCGCTGAAAGGATGCTTGCCGGGTGAAGGTTGCACAATCAGGTGCTTGGTGTGGAGCCTTCGGGGAGCCATAGAGATCTAGATCTGTCAGAAAAATAGCCCGAAACAAGAACAGAGGAGAAACTTGTGATGCGGTGGTCAAAACACCCGTGAGTATATATAATGAATGTTTCCCATGCATAACAAGTAATATGGAAGAAAAACGGAGTCAGGAAAGTCCACGAGGGAGCCACAAGCCTGGTAGGTGCGCCCTGGAGGGTAGGGCGTGCCCCCCAGGCTTGTCACCTCCTCGTGCACCGTACCACATACCTACTCCTTTTCAGGATTCTAGAGCGTTCTGGAAGGTTTTCTCTATGTGCTCTTCCGGTGTCATTGTTTGAATAATATTGGTTTCAACATTAATGGGTGTACCTAAGATATAATATTTAATTCTTTGCCCATTAACCACTCTCAGATTATTGCCTTCGGAGTTGTTTATTTTGATGGCTCCGGAGCGATAAACTTCTTCGATGATGTATGGTCCTTCCCATTTAGAGAGAAGTTTTCCTGCAAAGAATCTTAAACGAGAATTGTATAATAGAACATGATCACCTACTTTGAATTCACGTTTTTGAATTCTCTTATCATGCCATCTTTTAACTTTTTCTTTAAACAACTTGGCATTTTCATAAGCTTGGGTTCTCCATTCATCTAAAGAACTAATATCAAATAACCTCTTTTCACCGGCAAGTTTAAAATCATAGTTAAGTTCTTTAATTGCCCAATATGCTTTATGTTCTAACTCAAGAGGTAAATGACATGCTTTTCCATAAACCATTTTATATGGAGACATACCCATAGGATTTTTATAAGCAGTTCGGTAAGCCCATAATGCATCATCAAGTTTCTTAGACCAATTCTTTCTGGATCTATTAACGGTCTTTTGCAAAATTAATTTTATTTCTCTATTAGTTAATTCAACTTGACCACTAGACTGAGGATGATAAGGGGATGCAATTCTATGATTAACATCATATTTAGCAAGCAGTTTACGGAAAGCACCATGAATAAAATGTGAACCACCATCAGTCATTAAATATCTAGGGACTCCAAACCTCGGGAATATAACTTCTTTAAGCATTTTAATAGAAGCGTTATGATCAGCACTACTAGTTGGAATAGCTTCTACCCACTTAGTAACGTAATCAACAGCAACTAGAATATGAGTATACCCATTGGATTTAGGAAAAGGTCCCATATAATCAAAACCCCAAACATCAAAAGGTTCAATAACAAGTGAATAATTCATAGGCATTTCCTGACGTCTACTAACATTACCAATTCTTTGACATTCATCACAAGATAAGACAAACTTACGTGCATCCTTGAAAAGAGTAGGCCAATAAAAACCAGATTGTAATACCTTGTGTGCAGTTCGGTCTCCCGCATGGTGTCCTCCATATGCCTCGGAGTGACACTTTCGTATGATTTGTTCCTGTTCATGCTCAGGTACACAACATCTAATAATACCATCTACTCCTTCTTTATATAAATGTGGGTCATCCCAAAAGTAATGTCTTAAATCAAAGAAGAACTTTTTCTTTTGTTGGTACGTGAAACTAGGTGGTATGTATTTAGCAACAATGTAATTAGCATACTCTGCATACCAAGGAGTATTACGAGAAGCATTTATCACAGCTAATTGTTCATCAGGGAAATCATCATTAATAGGAAGTGGGTCATCCAGAACATTTTCCATTCTAGACAAATTATCAGCTACGGGATTCTCAGCTCCCTTTCTATCAACAATATGCAAATCAAATTCTTGTAGCAAAAGAACCCACCTAATAAGTCTAGGTTTAGCATCTTTCTTTTCCATAAGATATTTAATAGCAGCATGATCAGTGTGAATAGTAACTTTGGAATCAACAATGTAAGATCTGAATTTATCACATGCAAACACAACTTCTAAAAATTCTTTCTCAGTAGTAGCATAATTTCTTTGAGCGTTGTCTAGAGTTTTACTAGCATAATGAATAACATTCAATTTATTATCAACTCTTTGTCCTAGAACAGCACCAACAGCATAATCACTAGCATCACACATAATTTCAAAGGGTAGGTTCCAATCAGGTGGTTGAACAATAGGTGTAGAGACTAAGGCTTTCTTAAGTATTTCAAAGGCTTCTACACAATCATCATCAAAAACAAATGGCACATCTTTTTTCAAGAGATTAGTAAGAGGCCTAGAAATTTTAGAGAAGTCATTTATAAACCTTCTATAGAAACCAGCATGACCAAGGAAACTTCTTATACCTTTGATATCTTTAGGACATGGCATTTTCTCAATTGCATCAATTTTAGCTTTATCAACCTCAATACCTCTTTCGGAAATTTTATGCCCAAGGACTATACCTTCATTCACCATAAATTGGCACTTCTCCATATTCAAGACAAGATTAGTCTCTTCACATCTCTGCAAAACTCGATCAAGGTTGCTCAAGCAATCATCAAAAGAAATTTCGTAAATGGAGAAATCATCCATGAAAACCTCAACAATCTTTTCACAAAAGTCAGAGAATATAGCAGTCATACATCTTTGAAAGGTAGCAGGTGCATTACATAAACCAAAAGGCATACGACGATAAGCATAAGTTCCAAAAGTACAAGTAAATGTGGTTTTCTCTTGATCTTCAGGTGAAACGGGTATTTGAGAGAAACCAGAATAACCATCTAGGAAGCAAAAATGTGTATGCTTAGATAATCTTTCTAACATTTGATCAATAAAAGGCAAGGGATAATGATCTTTCCTAGTAGCTTTATTTAATTTCCTGAAATCAATTACCATCCTATAACCAGTTACAACTCTTTGTGGAACGAGTTCATTTTTATCATTAGGAACAACGGTAATACCTCCTTTCTTAGGAACACAATGAGCAGGACTTACCCATCTACTATCAGCTATGGGATAAATTATACCTACCTCAAGAAGCTTTAATATTTCAGTTCTTACCACATCCTTCATTTTAGGATTTAGCCTTCTTTGATGATCAACAACGGGTTTAGCGTCTGGCTCCATATGAATTTTATGCTGACATAAAGTGGGACTAATGCCCTTGAGATCATCGAGAGTATATCCAATAGCAGCACGGTGCTTCTTCAGAGTTTTAAGTAATCTCTTTTCCTCATGCTCTGAAAGGTTAGCACTAATAATAACAGGATATATCTTCTTTTCATCAAGATAAGCATATTTATGTGTATCGGGTAATTGCTTTAATTCAAACACAGGATCACCCTTGGGTGGAGGAGGATCTCCCAAGGTTTCAACGGGCAAATTATGTTTAAGGATAGGTGCTTGTTTAAAGAACAGCTCATCTATTTCACTTCTTTCATTCATATGCATATCATTCTCATGGTCTAGCAAATATTGTTCTAAGGGATCAGTAGGAGGCACAGCAATAGAAGCAAGACCAATAATTTCATCCTTATTAGGTAATTCTTTATCATGAGGTTGTCTACGAAACTTAGAGAAATTAAACTCATGAGACACCTCACCAAAATTAACACTCACAGTTTCTTTATTGCAATCAATCTTAGCATTAACTGTATTCAAGAAAGGTCTACCAAATATAATGGGACAAAATCATCTTGTGGTGATCCAAGAACAAGAAAATCAGTAGGATATTTGATCTTACCACACAAGACTTCAACATCTCTAACAATCCCAAGTGGTGAAATAGTATCTCTATTTGCAAACTTAATAGTGACATCAATATCTTCAATCTCAACAGGTGCAATATCATTCATGACTTCTTGATAGAGAGTAAACGGAATAGCACTCACACTAGCACCAATATCATATAAACCATGATAGCAATGATCACCAATTT
Source organism: Elymus sibiricus (assembly GCA_039707655.1). Classification (NCBI taxonomy): domain Eukaryota; kingdom Viridiplantae; phylum Streptophyta; class Magnoliopsida; order Poales; family Poaceae; genus Elymus; species Elymus sibiricus. The sequence goes on along the minus strand of CM077666.1, from coordinate 124,912,818 downwards.
TAACAGAAATAACAGGCATGCCAATTACATGTTTGTTTTTATCTTTAGTGTCTGGCTTAGCAATTCTAGTTGCTTCATCACAGAAATATATGACATGTCCATCAATGTTATCAACCAAAAGATCTTTAACCATTGCAATATTAGGTTCAACTTTAATTTGTTCAGAAGGTCTAGGTGCTCTAATATTACTTTCATTAACCACAGTTGAAGCTTTAGCATGTTCCTTAATCCTAACAGGGAAAGGAGGTTTCTCAATATAAGCAGTAGGCACAACTGGATCAACATTGTAAACAATTGTTTCTTCTTTAACAATAACAGGTTCTTCATTTAATTCAGTAGGTGGGTGATATTTAAACCATTTCTCCTTAGGGATATCAACATGAGCAGCAAAAGATTCACAAAAGGTAGCTACTATCTCAGAGTCAAGTCCATATTTAGTACTAAACTTATGAAAAGCATCAGTTTCCATAAAAGAGTTAACACAATCAAACTCAAGATTTATACCTGACTCGCTACCTTTGTCGATTTTCCAATCTTCGGAGTTACGTTTAATTCTTTCTAGAAGATCCCATCTGAATTCAATAGTTCTCTTCATAAAGGAACCAGCAGAAGAAGTATCGAGCATGGATTGATCATTATGAGAAAGCCGAGCATAAAAGTTTTGAATAATTATTTCCCTTAAGAGCTCATGATTGGGGCATGTGTGCAACATATACTTAAGCCTCCCCCAAGCTTGAGCGATACTTTCTCCTTCACGAGGCCAAAAATTATATATATAATTCCGATCACGATGAACCAAATGCATAGGATAAAATTTCTGGTGGAATTCCAACTTCAACCGGTTCCAATCCCATGTTTCAGTATCATCACTAGCCTATACCATGTCAATGCCTTTTTCTCCAAAGATAAAGGGAATACTTTCTTATTAACTCCATCTCCGGATAGACCTGCAAGCTTAAACAATCCACAAATTTCATCCACATATATCAAGTGCACATTAGGATGCACCGGTCCATCTCCTGCATAAGGATTAGCTAGCAGTTTCTCTACCATACCCGAAGGAATTTCATAATAAATATTTTCAGTAGGTTCAATAGGTTGAGGAGCAACTCTCAATGCTTCCGGTCGAGGTGAAGATACCCTGAACAAGCCCCTCAAAGGATTACTTTCCATAGTGACAAGTGACAGTAAATTTCAGCACGTAATATAAATGTTTCCTTACCAAATTCCACTCACCAAAGGTGCTTCACTCCCTAGCAACGGCGCCAGAAAAGAGTCTTGATGACTCACAAGTATAGGGTATCAATCGTAGTCCTTTTGATAAGTAAGAGTGTCGAACCCAACGAGGAGCAAAAGGAAATGACAAGCAGTTTTCAACAAGGTATTCTCTGCAAGTACTGAAAGTAGCGGTAACAGATAGTTTCGGTAGCAAGATAATTCGTAACAAGTAACAAGTATAATAAAGTGCAGAAAGGTGGCCCAATCCTTTTTGTAGCAAAGGACAAGCCGGGACGAACTCGTATAATAAGCAAAGCGTTCTCGAGTACACATGGGAATTTCATCTAGTCACTTTCATCATGTTTGTTTGATTCGTGTTCGCTACTTTGATAATTTGATATGTGGGTGGACCGGTGCTTGGGTGTTGTTCTTACTTGAACAAGCCTCCCACTTATGATTACCCCCTCTCGCAAGCATCTGCAACTACGAAAGAAGAATTAAGATAAATCTAACCATAGCATGAAACATATGGATCCAAATCAGCCCCTTACAGAATAGCGCATAAACTAGGGTTTAAGCTTCTGTCACTCTAGCAACCCATCATCTAATTACTACTCCACAATGCCTTCCCTTAGGCCCAAAGATGGTGAAGTGTCATGTAGTCGACGTTCACACGACACCACTAAAGGAAGCACAACATACATATCATCAAAATATCGAACGAATACCAAATTCACATGATTACTTATGACAAGACTTCTCCCATGTCCTCAAGAACAAAAGTAACTACTCACAAATCATATTTCATGTTCAAGATCAGAGGGGTATTGAATAGCATTAAGGATCTGAACATACAATCTTCCACCAAATAAACCAACTAGCATCAACTACAAGATGTAATCAACACTACTACCAACCCACAGGTACCAATCTGAGGTTTTGAGACAAAGATTGAATACAAGAGATGAACTAGGGTTTGAGATGAGATGGTGCTGGTGAAGATGTTGATGAAGATTGGTCCTCCCACGATGAGAGGATCATTGGTGATGTCGATGGCTTTGATTTCCCCCTCCCGGAGGAAAGTTTCCCCGGCGGAATCGCTTCGCCGGAGAGCAAAATAGCTCCAGCCCAAGTTCCGCCTCGAGATAGCAGCGCTTCGTCCCGAAAGTCTTCTTCTGATTTTTTCTAGGGCAAATGATTTCATATAGCAGAAGGAGGGGTGATACGTCCATTTTGCATCATGTTTTGCTACTGTTATTTATGCTGTTTTTAATCAATATAACACTTTATGGAGCAATTCTAATGCCTTTTCTCTCTTAATATGCAAGATTTACACAAGGAGGGAGATTGCCGGCAGCTGGAATTCTGGAACTGAAAAAGCTATGTCAGAGATACCTATTATGCGTATCTCCAAATGAGCTGAAATTTTACGGAGATTTATTTTGGAATAAATAAAAATACTGGAAGCAAGAAGTACCAGAGGGGGCCACCCAGGTGCCCACGAGGCACCAGGGTGAACCACCCCCCCCCCCCCCAGGCGCGCCCTGGTACCTCGTGGGGCCCCTGGCCAGCCTCTGGCCCCCATTTTCTGGTATATAAGTGCATTTGCCCTAGAAAAAATATAGAGAAGACTTTCGGGACGGTGTGCCGCCGTCTCGAGGCGGAACTTGGGCAGGAGCACTTTTGCTCTCCGGCGGAGAGATTCTGTCAGGGAAACTTCCCTCCGGGAGGGGGAAATCGTCGCCATCGACATCACCAGCGATCCTCTCATCATGGGAGGACTAATCTTCATCAACATCTTCACCAGCACCATCTCATCTCAAACCCTAGTTCATCTCTTGTATTCAATCTTTGTCTCAAAACCTCAGATTGGTACCTGTGGGTTGCTAGTAGTGTTGATTACATCTTGTAGTTGATGCTAGTTGGTTTATTTGGTGGAAGATTATATGTTCAGATCTATTATGATATTCAACACCTCTCTGATCTTGGACATGAATATGATTTGTGAATAGTTACTTTTGTTCTTGAGGACATGGGAGAAGTCTTGTCACAAGTAATCATGTGAATTGGGTATTCGTTCGATATTTTGATGATATGTATGTTGTTGATTCTCTTAGTGGTGTCGTGTGACCGTTGACTACATGACACTTCACCATCTTTGGGCCTAAGGGAATGCATTGTAGAGTAGTAATTAGATGATGGGTTGCTAGAGTGACAGAAGCTTAAACCCTAGTTTATGCGCTATTCCGTAAGGGGCTGATTTGGATCCATATGTTTAATGCTATGGTTAGAGTTATCCTAATTCTTCTTTCGTAGTTGTGGATGCTTGCGAGAGGGGGTAATCATAAGTGGGAGGCTTGTTCAAGTAAGAACAGCACCCAAGCATCGTTCCACCCACATATCAAATTATCAAAGTAGCGAACGCGAATCAAACAAACATGATGAAAGTTACTAGATGAAATTCCTATGTGTCCTCGAGAACACTTTACTTACTATAAGAGATCGTTCCGGCTTGTCCTTTGCTATAAAAAGGATTGGGCCACCTTGCTGCACTCTTTGTTACTATTGCTACTTGTCACTTGTTACAAATTATCTTGCTATCAAACTACTCGTTACCGATAATTTCAGTGCTTGCAGAAAATACCTTGCTGAAAACCGCCTGTCATTTCCTTCTGCTCCTCGTTGGGTTCGACACTCTTACTTATCGAAAGGACTACGATTGATCCCCTATACTTGTGGGTCATCAAGACTCTTTTCTGGCGCCGTTGCCGGGGAGTGAAGCGCCTTTGGTGAGTGGAATTTGGTAAGGAAACATTTATATTACATGCTAAAATTTACTGTTGCTTGTCACTATGGAAAGTAATCCTTTGAGGGGTTTGTTCGGGGTATCTTCACCTCGACCGAAAACACAAATAGTTGCTCCTCAACCTACTGCACCTACTGAAAATATTATGAGATTCCTCCGGGTATGATAGAGAAACTGCTAGCTAATCCTTATGCAGGAGATGGAACGGTACATTCTGATATGCACTTGATCTATATGGATGAAATTTGTGGATTGTTTAAGCTTGCAGGTTTATCCGGAGATGGAGTTAAGAAGAAAGTATTCCCTTTATCTTTGGAGGGAAAGGCATTAATGTGGTATAGGCTATGTGATGATACTGATACATGGGACTAGAACCGATTGAAACAAGAATTCCATCAGAAATTTTATCCTATGCATTTGGTTCATCGTGATCGGAATTATATATATAATTTTTGGCCTCGTGAAGGATAAAGCATTGCTCAAGCTTGGGGCAGGCTTAAGTACATGATGTACACATGCCCCAATCATGAGCTCTCAAAAGAAATTATCTTACATAATTTTTATGCTCGGCTTTCTCATGATAATCAAACTACGCTCGATTCTTCTTCGACTGGCTCCTTTATGAAGAAAACTATTGAATTCAGATGGGATCTTCTAGAAAGAATTAAACACAACTCTGAAGATTGGGAACTCGACAAAGGTAATGAGTCAGGTATAATACTTGAGTTCGATTGTGTTAAATCTTTTATGGCCACCGATGCTTTTCATATGTTTAGCACTAAATATGGACTTGACTCTGGGATAGTAGCTTCCTTTTGTGAATCATTTGCTACTCATGTTGATCTCCCTAAGGAGAAGTGGTTTAAATATCATCCCCCTGTTAAAGAAAATATTGAGGAACCCGTTAGTGTTAAAGAAGAAACAATTGTTTACGATGTTGATCCAGTTGTGCCTGCTGCTTATATTGAGAAACCACCTTTTCCTGTTAGGATTAAGGAATATGCTAAAGCTTAAACTGTAGTTAACAAAAGTAATATTAGAGCACCTAGACCCTCTGAACAAATTAAAGTTGAACCTGATGTTGCTATGGTTAAAGATCTCTTAGTCGATAATATAGATGGACATGTTATTTACTTTTGTGATGAGGCTGCTAGAATTGCTAAACCTGTTAGAAATGAACTAGATATGTTAGACAAGAACAAGCCCGTAGTTGGCATGCCTGTTATTTCTGTTAAGATTGGAGATCATTGCTATCATGGTTTGTGTGACATGGGTGCTAGTGTGAGTGCTATTCCATTTTATTTATATCAAGAAGTAATGCATGAAATTGCACCCGTTGAAATTGAAGATATTGATGTTACTATTAAGCTTGCGAATAGAGATACTATTACACCACTTGGGATTGTTAGAGATGTTGAAGTCTTGTGTGGCAAAATCAAATACCCTACTGATTTCTTAGTACTTGGCTCACAACAAGATATTTTTTGTCCCATTATATTTGGTAGACCTTTCTTGAATACCGTTAATGCTAAAATTGATTGTGTTAAAGAAAAGGTTCGAGTTAAGTTTGGTGATATATCTCATGAGTTTAATTTCTCCAAGTTTCGTAGACAACCTCATGATAAAGAATTGCCTAGTAAAGATGAAATTATTGGTCTTGCTTCCATTGCCGTACCTCCTACTGATCCGTTAGAACAATATTTGCTAGACCATGAAAACGATATGCATATGAATGAAAGAAATGAAATAGATAAGATGTTCTTTGATCAACCACCTATCCTTAAACATAATTTGCATGTTGAAACTCTTGGAGGCCCTCCTCCGCCTAAAGGTGATCCTGTATTTGAATTGAAGCAATTGCCCGATACATTGAAATATGCTTATCTTGATGAAAAGAAGATATATCCTGTTATTATTAGTGCTAACCTTTCAGCTCATGAAGAAAAGAGATTACTAAAAACTCTAAGGAAGCACCGAGCTGCTATTGGATATACTCTTGATGATCTTAAGGGCATTAGTCCCACTCTATGTCAGCACAAAATCAATATGGAGCCTGGTGCTAAACCAGTTGTCGACCACCAACGACGATTAAATCCTAAGATGAAAGAGGTGGTAAGAACCGAAATATTAAAACTTCTAGAAGCAGGTATAATCTATCCCATAGCTGATAGTAGATGGGTAAGTCCCGTTCATTGTGTCCCTAAGAAAGGAGGTATTACCGTTGTTCCTAATGATAAAAATGAACTCATTCCACAAAGAATTGTAACTGGTTATAGGATGGTAATTGATTTTAGAAAATTAAACAAAGCTACTAGAAAAGATCATTACCCCTTACCTTTTATTGATCAAATGTTAGAAAGATTATCTAAGAATACACACTTTTGTTTTCTAGATGGTTATTCTGGTTTTTCTCAAATACCCGTATCACAACCCGATCAAGAGAAAACCACCTTCACTTGTCCTTTTGGAACTTATGCTTATAGACGTATGCCTTTTGGTTTATGCAATGCACCTGCTACCTTTCAAAGATGTATGACTGCTATATTCTCTGACTTTTGTGAAAAGATTGTTGAGGTGTTCATGGATGATTTTTCCGTTTACGGAACTTCTTTTGATGATTGCTTAAGCAACCTTGATCGAGTTTTGCAGAGATGTGAAGAAACTAATCTTGTCTTGAATTGGGAGAAGTGCCACTTTATGGTGAATGAAGGCATTGTCTTGGGGCATAAAATTTCTGAAAGAGGTATTGAAGTTGATAAAGCTAAGGTTGATGCTATTGAGAAAATGCCATGTCCTAAAGATATTAAAGGTATAAGAAGTTTCCTAGGTCATGCTGGTTTCTATAGGAGATTTATTAAAGACTTCTCTAAAATTTCTAGGCCTCTTACCAATCTTTTGCAAAAAGATGTTCCATTTGTTTTTGATGATGATTGTCTAGAAGCCTTTGAAACACTTAAGAAAGCCTTAACCACTGCACCGTCCAACCACCTGATTGGAACTTGCCTTTTGAAATAATGTGTGATGCTAGTGATTATGCTGTTGGTGCTGTTCTAGGACAGAGAGTTGATAAGAAATTAAATGTTATCCATTATGCTAGTAAAACTCTAGACAGTGCCCAAAGAAATTATGCCACTACTGAAAAAGAATTTCTAGCAGTTGTGTTTGCATGTGATAAATTCAGATCTTACATAGTTGATTCTAAATTAACTGTTCACACCGATCATGCTGCTATTAAATATCTTATGGAGAAGAAAGATGCTAAACCTAGACTCATTAGGTGGGTTTTATTGCTACAAGAATTTGACTTGCATATTACTGATAGGAAGGGAGCTGAGAATCCCGTAGCAGATAATTTGTCTAGAATGGAAAATGTTCTTGATGACCCACTACCTATTAATGATGATTTTCCTGATGAACAATTAGTTGTCATAAATGCTTCTCGTAATACCCCATGGTATGCAGACTATGCTAATTATATTGTTGCTAAATTTATACCACCTAGTTTCACATACCAACAAAAGAAAAAGTTCTTCTATGATTTAAGACATTACTTTTGGGATGACCCACATCTTTATAAAGAAGGAGTACATGGTATTATTAGATGTTGTATACCTGAGCATGAACAGGAACAAATCCTACGGAAGTGTCATTCTGAGGCTTACGGAGGACACCATGCGGGAGACAGAACTGCACATAAGGTATTGCAATCTGGTTTTTATTGGCCTACTCTTTTCAAGGATGCTCGTAAGTTTGTCTTATCTTGTGATGAATGTCAAAGAATTGGTAATGTTGGTAGTCATCAAGAAATGCCTATGAATTATTCACTTGCTATTGAACCATTTGATGTTTGGGGATTCGATTTTATGGGACATTTTACTAAATCCAATGGGTATACTCATATTTTAGTTGCTGTTGATTACGTTACTAAGTGGGTAGAAGCTATTCCAACTAGTAGTGCTGATCATAACACTTCTATTAAAATGCTTAAAGAAGTTATTTTCCCGAGGTTTGGAGTCCCTAGATATTTAATGACTGATGGTGGTTCACATTTTATTCATGGTGCGTAAATTGCTCGCTAAATATGATGTCAACCATAGAATTGCATCTCATTATCACCCTCAAACTAGTGGTCAAGTAGAATTGAGTAACAGAGAAATAAAATTAATTTTGCAAAAAAACCGTCAATAGATCTAGAAAGAATTGGTCTAAGAAACTTTACGATGCATTATGGGCTTATAGAACTGTTTATAAAAATCCTATGGGTATGTCTCCTTATAAAATGATTTATGGAAAAGCATGTCATTTACCTCTTGAGTTAGAACATAAAGCATATTGGGCAATTAAAGAACTAAATTATGATTTTAAACTTGCCGGTGAAAAGAGGTTATTTGATATTAGCTCATTAGATGAATGGAGAACCCAAGCTTATGAAAATGCCAAATTGTTTAAAGAAAAAGTTAAAAGATGGCATGATAGAAGAATTCAGAAACAGGAATTTAAAGTAGGTGAGCAAGTTCTATTGTACAACTCTCGTTTGAGATTCTTTGCAGGAAAACTTCTCTCTAAATGGGAAGGACCGTATATCATCGAAGAAGTTTATCACTCCGGAGCCATCAAAATAAACAACTCCGAAGGCACTAATCCGAGAGTGGTGAATGGGCAAAGAATTAAGCACTATATTTCAGGTACCCCCATTAATGTTGAAACTAATATTATTGAAACAATTACACCGGAGGAATACATAAGAGAGACCTTCCGGAACACTCCAGAACCCTGAAAAGGAAGAGGTATGTGATACGGTAAGTAAACCGACTCCAAAAATTTCATTAAAATACTTTCTGTCAGTTTTGGAATATTAGAAAAAAAAATAAGAAACAGCCGAGGGGACCCACCTGGTGCCCACGAGGCACCAGGGCACGCCACACCCCCAACCCCCAGACGCGCCCTGGTGGCTCTTGGGCCCCATGTGAGCCTTCCCGACTCCATTTTCTTCTGGATTTCTTGTTTTGCAAGATAAAAAAACTTTATATATACTCCCAGACGTTTTGACCACAGTATCGCAGAAATCTCCTCTGTTCTTCTTTCATGCTATTTTTCTGACAGATTCGAAAGTATGTCGTCCCAAGACTCAGATGGAGAGAGCTTCGTATCACATTATATTACAAATCCAAGGATCTATGGGGATATGGATCCCTATGGATGGTCCGCAGAGGAGGAGCGAGATGTCAACATGAAGGGAACGGAAGACGTGAGCTCGGATGAAGACGATTCTCCTCTACCTCAACCCGGAGATATGCATGTGGAGTTCGAGAAATCGAGCCTCCCAAACACAGTAAACAAATCTAAGATCCAACTTATCCCTTTCCACCTTCTACAGGAAAACAAAAAGGCACTATGTGAGAAGATAATGGAGCTTGAGCAAGAAATTAGCAAGTTGAAGGAAGAAAACTATGTCCTGAAGCGGAAACTGAAGGACAAGCCCATCACTTCATCACCACCACCATCACCGAAGAAGGAGACTTGAGCACATGGGTATGGGCACTCCCCTTGGCTTGCGCCAAGCTTGGGGGAGGTGCCCCGGTATCATATCACCATCACTTTTATTATCTTTACCTATTTTTAGTTCGATCCCTAGTTATTTCGTGATTTAGTTGAATAAAAGTTTAGTATGATCTATTTTCAAGTGTTAGCTTCGTGATCTATCTATCTATGTAATCGAGTTGAGAGTTATATAATAAAGAGTAGTTTGAGTTTTTGCTTCTTTACTTTCATGTTCCAATTCTAGCGATGAAAATAATGAAAAAGATCATATGCTAATCTTATGGAAAGTAATGACATTACATAAAGAAAAGTATAAGTGGTAAAATTTATTGGAAGTTAACAAGCATAGCACTAGTCAATGATGCAATTCATGAAAAAGTTAATAAGAGAAGAGAAGATTCACATGCAAATATACTATCTTGGACATCTTTTATGATTGTGAGCCCCCATTAAGTATTTTATGTCAAATTGTTGATGTTGGACAAGGAAGACAACGTAATGAATTATGTTTGTTCATATTCACATAGAAGTTATATTGTTATAGATCCTGCAACATGTGGTGCTTGCCCAATATCTTTGCTAGCCAAAAATCCACACCAAGTAGAGTTACTACTTGTGCATCCAAAACCTTTAAACCCAGTTTCATGTCATGAGAGTCCACTATATCTACCTATGGATTGAATAAGATCCTTCAAGTAAGTTGTCATCGGTGCAAAAAGCAATAAAAATTGCCTCTAAATATGTCTGAACTTTTATTGTAAGGGAAATAAGCTTTGTACGAACTTGTGATGGTAAAGAAATAAAAGCGACAGACTGCATAATAAAGGTTGCTATCACAAGGGGCAATATAAAGTGACGTTCCTTTGCATTAAGAGCTCTTGCATCCAACAACAAAAAGCGCATGACAACCTCTGCTTCCCTCTGCGAAGGGCCTATCCTTTACTTTTATGTATTTACTTTTTATGCAAGAGTCAATAGTGTTCTCCTCTATTTCCTTTTTATTTTTCTCTTTTGTAAGCATCATGTGGTGGGGAAAGATCTAAGCATATATATCCAATTGGATATGAGTGATCATGAGTTATTATTGTTGACATCACCCTTGAGGTGAGTAAGTTGGGAGGCGAACTCACAAGCCCCTATCTTTCTATGTGTCTGGCTGAAACTTTTTGCTCCATATATATGTCGTGAGTGTTAGCAATCATAGAAGACTAAATGATGCTTGAATATGTAGACTTGCTGAAAAGCTCCTACATGAGACCCTTCCTGAAAATATGATGAATTGCAATTGCATTGTTGACTGAGAACATAGTTTGTTAGTTTTCAAGAAAGTTTATGCCTTATACTCCATTGTTGTGATGAATTGTTTCTTGCTCATGAGAAGTTTATGATAATAAATATTGCTGTTATAATAATGATCATGATGCTACTATGTCCGTATTTTGTTTTTATCAACACCTCTCTTTCTAAACATGTGGACATGATTATCGATGTCGGCTTTCACTTGAGGACAAGCGAGGTCTAAGCTTGGGGGAGTTGATACGTCCATTTTGCATCATGTTTTGCTACTGTTATTTATGGTGTTTCTAATCAATATAACACTTTGTGGAGCAATTCTAATGCATTTTCTCTCTTAATATGCAAGATTTACACAAGGAGGGAGATTGCCGGCAGCTGGAATTCTGGACCTGAAAAAGTTATGTCAGAGATACCTATTCTGCACATCTCTAAATGAGCTGAAATTTTACGGAGATTTATTTTGGAATAAATAAAAAATACTGAAAGCAAGAAGTACCAGAGGGGGCCACCCAGGTGCCCACGAGGCACCAGGGCGCGCCACCCCCCCCCCCAGGCGCGCCCTGGTACCTCATGGGGCCCCTGGCCAGCCTCTGGCCCCCATTTTCTGGTATATAAGTGCATTTGCCCTAGAAAAAATATAGAGAAGACTTTCAGGATGGTGCGCCGCCATCTCGAGGCGGAACTTGGGCAGGAGCACTTTTGCTCTCTGGCGGAGAGATTCTGCCGGGGAAACTTCCCTCCGGGAGGGGGAAATCGTCGCCATCGACATCACCAGCGATCCTCTCATCATGGGAGGACTAATCTTCATCAACATCTTCACCAGCACCATCTCATCTCAAACCCTAGTTCATCTCTTGTATTCAATCTTTGTCTCAAAACCTTAGATTGGTACCTATGGGTTGCTAGTAGTGTTGATTACATCTTGTAGTTGATGCTAGTTGGTTTATTTGGTGGAAGATTATATGTTCAGATCTATTATGCTATTCAACACCTCTCTGATCTTGGACATGTATATGATTTGTGAGTAGTTACTTTTGTTCTTGAGGACATGGGAGAAGTCTTGTCATAAGTAATCATGTGAATTGGGTATTCGTTCGATATTTTGTTGATATGTATGTTGTTGATTCTCTTAGTGGTGTCGTGTGAACGTCGACTACATGACACTTCACCATCTTTGGGCCTAAGGGAATGCATTGTGGAGTATTAATTAGATGATGGGCTGCTAGAATGACAGAAGCTTAAACCCTAGTTTATGCGCTATTTCGTAAGGGGCTGATTTGGATCCATATGTTTAATGCAATGGTTAGAGTTATCTTAATTCTTCTTTCATAGTTGCGGATGCTTGTGAGAGGGGGTAATCATAAGTGGGAGGCTTGTTCAAGTAAGAACAGCACCCAAGCATCGTTCCACCCACATATCAAATTATCAAAGTAGCGAACATGAATCAAACAAACATGATGAAAGTGACTAGATGAAATTCCTATGTGTCCTCGAGAACGCTTTACTTACTATAAGAGATCGTTCCGGCTTGTCCTTTGCTATAAAAAGGATTGGGCCACCTTGCTGCACTCTTTGTTACTATTGCTACTTGTCACTTGTTACAAATTATCTTGCTATCAAACTACTCGTTACCGATAATTTCAGTGCTTGCAGAAAATACCTCGCTGAAAACCGCTTGTCATTTCCTTCTGCTACTCGTTGGGTTCAACACTCTTACTTATCGAAAGGACTATGATTGATCCCATATACTTGTGGGTCATCAAGGGGGCCGGAGGCCTGCCAGGGGCCCCACAAGCTCGGGGGCGCGCCCAGGGGGGTAGGGCGCGCCCCCAGGCTTGTGGCTGCTTGGTGGGTCCCCTCCTGGTAATTCTTTTGCCAGTATTTTATATATATTCCAAAATAATTCTCCGTGAATTTTTAGGTCAATTGGAGTTGTGCATAATAGCTATCTCTGTTTCACCCCTTTCAGCTCCAGAATTCCAGCTGCCGGCAATCTCCCTCTTCATGTGAATCTTGCAAAATAAAAGAGAAAAGGCATAAGAATTGTACCATAAAGTGAAATAATGATCAAAAACATAATAATTAACAGTAGGAAATCATGATGCAAATTGGACGTATCAGGCCGTACTCCACACACTTGCAATGTTGATGCCCTCCATGGAGGCCACCAGCTCCGCCTCCAACGCCGATGAGCAGGTTCTAAGGTAGCGGCAAGAAGAGTATATGACACCACCCGTATCATCGCGTAGGATCATCCCTGCTCCACCAACGCCAAGCTCCTCATCGAAGGCTCCATCCACATTCATCTTATGCCACCCCTGAGGTGGTTTGAACCAACGAGCATCCGGCTGGCTGGCCACCTCCTCACTTTCTTTGGCCCGAACAACAATACTCTTACTGTCATATGAGATAGACATTTTCCCTTTGACTATGTCCGCCTCTGGATGTTGCTTGATGGAGAGAAGAGTATCATTGTAGTTGGATAAAAACCTCGTAGAAGCAGCAATGGGTGGCGTTGGTTTGTCATGTTTTAGCTCATTTCGGACATGCCAGGATCTCCAGAATGTCATCAAGATTTGCAGCCTTTCTTCTGGTGGACATTGGTGCAGTAGTTGGAGCAGCCATTCTGTTCCCGTATTCTGGATATATTCTAGTCTCGGCATGCTCCATTGTTTCTGCATGGCTCTCCACAAGCCTTGCACAAGTGGGCATCTACACATGGCGTGGAATGTGTCCTCACGTTCCATCACACAAATAACACAGGTGTCAGTGACCTCAATATTATGCCGTTTCAAATTAACCATGGTGGCAAGTGAGTTTGTAGCCCACCGCCAAGCAAAGACTCGTACCTTAGGGGGAGCAGGGCACCCCCACAATGCTTCCCAGACAGCACGTGTGCCTTCCGGTGCCCTGCTCGTGGCGCATGAAGATGTGCGGTGCTTGTCATCATGAGCTAGCCGATAGGCGCTACGCACAGAAAAGTTGCCCTTGGCGTCGGGGGGCCATGCCAGGACGTCGTCGACGAGCCAACGCGGGGATGCCTTGATTTGGCCGATTGCTTGGACATCCAGGGCGAGAAGTATTGTCGCAGAAGGTTCATGTTCCACCGCCCTTGGTCATCCAGGAGTTCCGCCACACGCCTCAGACGACATGTACCACGCAACGAGATGGGTCTATAGGAGAATGGACGAGGGATCTACACATCATACCGTAAAAACACTTAAAAACGTTTTGCAGTATACCCTAAAACGATTTTACAGTACGAGTTTTTACGGTATCTGCTAGAGTTGCTCTTAGCTGCAAGCTGTAATTGTCGTAAGGACTGGAAAATGCCTTTACTTTGCTCACTCTGATGAGGGAGCTTGACTCTCTAAACGTTGTAGTCTACCAGAGTATCGGTTTCTGTTAATAGAAACTAGTAGAACGCCCGTGCTTTGCTACGGGCAAAAGCCGAATACCCATGCGTTGACACGGAATAATAAAAATATGGACACATTGATCAAATTATTCTTCTAATTTAGAAATAAAGGGTTAAGCATGGTTACATCTAGTTTTCATCATGCAACGACGAATATAAATTCTCTTCCGCTTTTTTTCCTTCTCAGCAATCTTCCTATCTCCTTAACCAACCAAATCGCTCGCCACCCAAGAACTTATAACTGGATATATATCATCCATTTTTAAATAGTATTAGTACTTCCTCTGTAAAGAAATATAAGAGTTTTTAGATCACTAATGCAGTGATCTAAACGCTCTTATATTTCTTTACGGAGGGAGTATCACTCAACTTCAGGCATCCATGTGTCACTATTACAAGGTACACAAAGATTGACAGTCACTATTACAAGGTACACAAAGATTGACACACTATTACAAGGTACACAAAGCTTGACAAATTCATAAGCCTCTTATTTCAGCAATAATAGCACAGTCGATGCATCCTTCAATAATAAGCTCATTGTATATAGGAAAGGTTCCATTTATCTTGAATCAAGATTTTTCAATAATAAGTTGGATATTTATCTAATGTTTCCGAAGCTCATTGTATATAGGAAAGGTTCCATTTATCATGAATCAAGATTTTTCAATAATAAGTTGGACATTTATCTACTGTTTCCGAAGCTGGGGGATATTTATACAATTAGTATCTTTATTACCAACACAATGGTCATGGTCGTGGTCACGGCAGCACGCGTCGAGGTCTTCACGGCGCCACCGCGGAGAACCTGTCACCGGCCTTTAGGTCCATCAATTTTCACGCCGGCCACGGTGACCAGCCTCGCCCCGGGCTTTGACTTCTTCAACTGCACGATGGCGGATGCCTCGCTCTCCCTCAGAAACACCATGATGGCCACGGTCGACCCTGCCCTGCCCGCCGGCATAGTCGCCATGGCAGGCATCACCTTCACATCCAGCCCGCGCTCACCGACCGCCTCTCCCACGACCCGCTCCACAACTACCCGGCTCCTGCTTCCATGAAAACACAATATATTTCATATTCACCAACAAGCAACAGAAGTAAGATCACTAATTAAATCCTAGTATGATGAACCATTTATGCCGAAATAGATACAGAGCAACTCATAGATTAAAGTTAAATCTAGCAATATAGTACACTTGGCACCGAGTAAACCCCAGATTAAACAATGTGGTAGATAGTGTTTACCTGAACGCTGACAGAGGTATACCAAGTAACAAAGCTAGTTACAGCCAAAGCTCAATGCCTCCAAACCAAAGTTTAACTCCTAACAAGAAATGTCTCCAAATCAAGCTAGCTGCGACCAAACTTTGGAACCGGAAAAAAAATGGAGGGGAAAACAAAATCAGGGAAGGCAAGAGAAAGAAAGTCATATAGGATAAAATTATCTCACTGCTCCAAACATATACAGTACTGCTAAGAAATATCCTTATTAGTTCTTTTATAGAATTAGCCCACTGATGAGATAAGATACTAAATATAGTTATTTCTTACAACATTCTCTGGAAGATTAGTATTACAACAAATTTTGCCAAGAAACATATACATCGGGAGAAGAAGTGGTTTTGTTTCAGAGAACTAACTGAACAAAGAAACTACAATTAATAAAGTAGCACATAGTCCGTGATGTAATTCGTAGCAGTACAGGTCCGTTGATGTTATTTTTGTATCAAGAAAGTGTTACAATCGATTCTTACCACACGAACACGAATTACCTGAAGCCTGCCAATCAAATCGAGTACGGTGCGTATTAAGAGAACTACTGTGTGAGCTAAGGAAGCAGCATCGAGGATGACACGCAAGGAAATATGCTTGTCACTTGTCAGTACATTCCCCTAATCTCACCAATTATACACTACATGCTCATACACTTCTATTTTTGCGTCCTATATTATGTTTGATAGCTCAATTGATCCTGAATTACACCAAATAGAATATCGATTCTTTTGGAAAGGTAGACAGCCATATAAAAGACATGATGTTTAAATACTTCTGAAAGCCATAACTTAAGTTCGCAGAAGCAATAGAAAAAATGATCTATAGTTTCCTTGTGCTCTAGATTGTAGGTTTATCTCAGGTGCAAGATGAGAAATTTAATTGCTTTGAAGAATATAAAGATAGCAAATGAAGAAATCAGCTACTGCCTGCCCAACTCAGGTTTGCAGCATACAAACAGATATATAGACCATGAATGTACTATGACTTCGGAAGAATATACATTAATCTGCCGTATTGTAGGGAAAACAAATCTGGAGCACAAAGTAGAGAGAAACACCTGTAACACACGTCCAGGATATAACATTACCTGAATGTAACAAAATATAGTTATATTTTCTAATGGAACAAAATACAGCTGTGGGCATTAACAGTGTATCTGGGCATGGTACTCAAGATACTTTTTATTTTTTGTTCTTATTACATCATGTACACTTTAAAGAGAGGCGCTGACTCTACGATTTTTCAAGCATCAAAATATATAAGAGTAATTGCTCATACAAGGTATTGATTTTGTCACTGTTTGTTAGAAATACATCACATCAGAGATGCAGAACCCATTTTCTCTTAGGTCAATAACAAACAGATCAAACATTAAACCTTGGAGACGAGATTAGCAATTCTGTGGAACATCAACTTCTCCTACTGGTTCAATACACTACAATTTTGATGCTTATTTTAGCAGCATGCTAAATGCCATTTGTTGCTTCAATACACTATATATGCAAAAAAAAATGGTTATGCAAATCAAAA
The DNA here is from genome assembly GCA_039707655.1 of Elymus sibiricus. Taxonomy (NCBI): domain Eukaryota; kingdom Viridiplantae; phylum Streptophyta; class Magnoliopsida; order Poales; family Poaceae; genus Elymus; species Elymus sibiricus. The sequence goes on along the minus strand of CM077666.1, from coordinate 124,895,731 downwards.
TTGAAAGATGCACTGCTGCAGACGTGAAGAAAACATGCATGGTGGTGTTGTAAGAGTGAATACTTATTTATGAGATAAATCGGCATACGAGCTGATACTGTATAAATTAGGAAGACAAAATTGAACTATGCACCATTGAAAGACAAATTAGGAAGTCCACATTTTTGCTGAGACATATAGCAGATTTATATTAGCATTCAACATCTATTCACAGAAGATAAAAAAGGTCGGTCGATTTGCAAAGCACACATCTGCATGGATATGTCACAAGTTATATGTTTATCTTAAGGTTACAGAATGATGATCAATTCTCGGGGTAAAACTAACTGTAACATGCCTCTCATTATTATTTTTGTTGGAGAAGAAGATACATTTGCTACGTACTAAAAGGCACAAGGTAGCATATCAGGTCATCAGATAATCTTCTGGACTGAGTTCCTACTTCCTACTGCTTCACTGATTTCTTGTAGTTGCTAGCAAAAATGAGATTTCTGTGTCAAACAGAAGCTTCCTTCCGCCGGCCACTGCCATGCCACCGACGATGTGTGAATATTACGTGAGCAGCTACAACCTTTTTTTAAGGATGAGGCGATGAGCAGCTACAAACTTGATACTGTTCCTGGTCATCTCATTCTTCCAAAGAAAATAGGAAAACAAACTCATGCATTTAAACACGGCCCCTTCTTCACATAAACTTCCAGTTTAAATGAAAATACTATTTTTTTCGATGAAGGGTGCTTTATTACTTAAAAGGTTTAAGCATTACACCCGGCCTCTGCATAAATGAAAATACTAATAGCAACAAAAAAACTCAATAAGAAAACTCCGACAATATGGACCAAGATTGACTTGGTAGTAGAACAAATCACACACGTCCAATCTCAATGAGAACCGAGGAAGAACTCTGTAACTATCTGTAACTATCCTACTCCACACTGATCATTGCATGACATCAATATTTCTCTTTTACAGAACTAAATTTGGACAACCATGTAAGCTCTAAACATTGTTCTTGATTAAAAGGACAAAAGGTAAAGAAATGGAAAGTCTCACCATCAGTACTCAATAATGTTTGCACGCAATATTTTTGTCCGAACAACCACAATCAATATCCATTACATCCACACTTGCCTCAAGAGGAAGAGTAGAACCCCCTGCAAAATAGGATGGGAAAAAAAGGATAAAACAAGAATAGAGACATTAATAAAGCATAGAGGAATCAGTAGGCCAATCACGGAAGACTTTCGTGTAAGAGGAAAGAACTCACCACGTACACTTAGACATAAATATATTACTTCAAGTATATGCAATAAAGATACATGTTGAAAGAAAAAGGATCTATGTTAGTACTCTATACAACAAGTTTACATCATCTCAAAACAAAACTAACATGCTAATTACTCTATTGACCAACATGACCGAAGCAGTTTAAACTTTTTTCATATTACCCAAATTGTTGGGGTTCCAGCCGTTGGGTTACCTGAAGTGTGAGTAACTTGTAGAGGTCAACAGCATGGACATCATTCCAATTTGAGGCACGGGCAAAAACATGTCATAATGCAAGTATTCAGGTCATGTATCCCGTTGTTTTTGCTTCTGCAATGAATATGTTGAAAGTTGAGTTACCTGTTAGGGATAGACTCAACTCTCATGTGTCCACAGCTGAAATCAGTGTATCCTCTTTCTGTCAACCTTCTGTATCTTTGAAATCTTCAAGCTCATGTCATGGTATTGGCTTCAAGGACAACAAACAAATCAGGTACGAGATCCAACAAGAGAAAGACAATTTAACAAATCCATTCAGAAATTGAGAGGATGTTAGCATTTTATTTATGTGATGACTGCCTCAACGAACATACGACCTCGGCCCCTTAGCACCTATAGTGCAACACGAAGGAATGAAGAAACAATTTGTAGTCCCAAGATCGATGGTGGTTTCTACATTTGTTGAATCTTTAGATGCATTGGTAAGTGGATATATAATGAAACTGCAACAATACAAAGCTAAATAGATTCTTATAAAAGGATTAAATAAACAACTCAAGGCATGTCTAAAGATGAAAATCATTTGCATCAGACCCATCAGAATTAGCTTTTGCCATGTAGTTTATCAACTAAAACTGAGCATTTACTAATTGATAAAAAGCATCGAGCATTATCAGCTATAAAACAAACTACATTTTCCTAATAAGATGGCACAGGAATGAAATACCCAAGAAGCAGTCATGAGAAATCTGAACCTTCCTCGGTTTGCCTTTGTGTAAATAGGAGGCATTTTTGTCTATGTAACCCTGAGAGCACAGAACCGAGCATGAGAAATCTGAACCTTCCTCGAGTTTCCTTTGTGTAAACAGGAAAATTGAAATCCTTTGCCACACATCTGAACCTTCCAAGAACCTGCTATCAGGGTTACACAAAGGCAACAAAAACTACTCCGAAAATGTCATTGATAGCTAGAGATCTTGGTCCTAACAAGCAAAATAGACAGTCATGTTTTTATTTGACAAAAGAATCTGGCATATTTACCTCAGTTTAATTAAACCTCCAACGGAGACTAACAAATGATGCCATCATTGCAAAAGCTTCGCCAGCATCAAAAGTTGGAGCACCCCGCTGAAAGGGATAAGGTACTCTTATCCTGTCATTGTAGTAGAAGAAACAGAGACGTTCATGTTACTAAACAGCAAGGTTGGTGCAAATGGAATAAGTATATCTTTAGAAAAACAGCAGCAGCGGGCGAGGATACCTAGCATGGCAGTCGCCTGCGTACAATGGCTGGCCATCCGGGTGGCCATGGTGCGTGGGATCGAGGCAGAGGCGGAGCCGTCAGTGGTGGTCGGCCGAAGGTAGAGAGGCGACCGGTGAAGAGCATGAGGACGGCGGAAGGAGGCGTCCCCGGCAAGCAGGGGCGGGGCCGGCCGTGCAGATCGAGTCGGCGGGCGTCATGACCTGCGTCGCTCAGCAAGGAGCTATGCGGGGCGGCACCATGGGAGCCACGCGAGCGACATGGCGAGGTTGGGGCGCTCCTTGGCCGTAGGAGAGACCGAAGAGTGGCGGCGTGGTGGCGTGCTTCGACAGCGGCGAGTCCCCGGCAGCAGCAGGGTGCCCCTCCGATAGCGACGCAGCGCGGTCGGCGATGGGAAGGCACGACCATGCCAGCCATGGAGGCGCAACCAGATCGACCTATCGCGCAGCCGGCCGCCGCCGCCCTTGTTCCTCTCGGTGCCACCGCTCGCGTCGCGTATGGGAGATGTGAGAGGGGAAGGACTTCCATGGGAGAGAAGAGAGGAGGCGTTGACCTGTGAAGCTCGCCGTCGCATGCGTCACGTATGCCGCCGTCACCGCAAGGGAGAGGGGAAGGGGTGAGTTCGAGAGGGTTAGGGTTACGTGAGAGAAAGAGGTGGGAGGGGGAAATAAACCAGTGGAAAGTGAGGAGAAAATAAACCAGTGGGAGGAGAGACGAAAAAAATCAGGCGAAAAAAACCAGATGAAAGTGGGAGACGAAAAAAAACCGTGGAGGCTAGCCTACCAAGTGAGACATTAGGAGTAGAGATCAGAGGGGGAAACCTCTGATTCGAGAAAAAAAACGTACATGAATTATCGTGTCAACGTTGTACTCAGTACATTCGCACGTATACATATACACATTTTTTTTGAATTATTTGAATTGCTTTACATATGTCAGGTGGTTACATATACATACACATCTTACAAAACCGGCAAAAATGACAAAATTGACCTGAGGACGAAAAGAATTCACAAACTGAATTGGCTTCAAAAAAAAATCGCTCAGCTGACCCTTTCGTGTGGCGCCCGACAGCTAGGCGCCACACTCCACTGTGCAGCGCCAAGCTCTCAGGCGCTGCACGTCTGGCCAGCGTGGCACAGCTGGGCCCCGCACCGAGCAGTGCAGCGCCTTGGAGCTAGGCGCCACACATGTAATGTGCAGCGCCTAGATCTTAGGCGCTGCACTGTGACTTTGTAACGGCCGCGCGCTGGCCCTCCCCCACCCCACCCCATTCCTTCCAATTACAGAACAGAGTGCGGCGGCGGCTTCCTCCTCTCCCCCTCTCAATCCTCCCAAAATCTTCAGATCTGACGATTTGTTGTGTGCATTTCTTCACCAATCCATCCTAGAAGGTATTCTCCTCCGATCCCCTTCTTTATATCCAGAAAATGTTACGTAGTTTTCAGATTTGTGGAACCCTTATTTGGTTGGATTAGAAATTTGCATGTAAATTTTGAAATAGATTTGTGGGATCTAGGATTTGTAGATGATTTGTAATCATTTTGTAACCCTAGTTTAGTTGATTTGTATTGACAATATATGCTTCCATAGTGAAAACCTAGATTGTTGAGATGAACCCTATACATATTGAGATGTTTCTGTTGATGTTTTTTTAGATGAGTGAGATGAAATCCTAGATTTGTATTGACAAGGATGCTTTCGTTCCGAAACCCTACATGTTGAGATGTTTTTGAGATGAGTGAGATGAAACCTTTATGGAACCTTATATTGTTTTGGATGCATATGTGTTTCGTGATGATTATTGGTATGCTTTGATTGTATGTCTTACGCAGCCGCCACCGCCGCCGCCACCACCTCCTACGCCGCCGCTTCTCCGACCATCTCCTTCCTGCATACCCCTCCCTATGCCCCACGCCTCCAGATCTACCGGGGTGCCATTGGGGGAGGGGAGGGGGTACCGAATCCGGCTGCCTCTGGTTTACCAGGCATTTTCAGATCTCCTGCAGCCGCTCGATTCGATCTCGGCGGAGGCCCAAGCGGAGACCAGGGCGCAGCGCTGGAGGGAGCGGGCGGTGCGGATCAGAGATGATGCTCTCTCATGGACGCTGTGCGTGAGGGAGTGGAAGGAAGCAGAGGAGGAGGTGGAAGAGGGGTCAGATCTGAATTCCGTCGCCAGGAGATATGCTCGGGTGTGCAAGGATCATGCAAATCGAGAATTGCTAAATCTCGCCTGGAGAATTTACTTCGAGGGCAACAGGGAGGAGAAGCGCAGGATGCCGCATCCATCCGAGCCGCCAGTAGCGTTCGTCCATTGGGCAAAGCAGGAAGCGAAGTCAACAGATCGAAGTCGTGCAGAGAGATGGGATTGCATCATAGGTCTGATGCCTACCCGCACCCCGCCGCCCCCGGAGCCGGTGGATCCCTTGCCATACCGCTCACCACCGCCGGCAACGGATTGAGGGAGTGGACAGTATCTGTAGATGAGGGCATGGAGTTTGTGGAAGGAGGCAACCACCTATCTGCTAACATTTAGAACTAGTCGTCGGTTTCTTTGTGAACTTCTTGTCTTTGTTGAACTTGAAATGACGTTAAGTCTTTGTTGAACTTGTAACAATCTTGTCTTCTGTCAAACTTGTAGTGACGTGTCTTAAATCCCAAACTGTTATGTTTTATGTGAGATGTCTTAGATCCCAAACTGTCATATTGTTGATCCTTACTGTTTTATGTGAGATGTAGAACTACTGAAATTGTCATATTGTTGATATGAAACTGATCTGCTTCTGCAGATATCAGATGTGCAGCGCCTTGGCGTCAGGCGCTGCATTACAGTGCAGCGCCTGAGATCCAGGCGTCACACTGTGTAGTGCAGCGCCTGACTCCTAGGCGTTGCATATTTGGATATCAGCAACAGAAAGGTTCCGGTAGTTTTTCGTCCAAAATTTTGTCTAAGTGTTGGTGCAACGCTTTTGGCTGAGGCGCTGCACTGCACAGTGCAACGCCTGAGAGCCAGGCGTCACACTTCTCCAAAATTTGGAAGATTTGGAGAAGGAAGGAGGAGGGGGAGAAAGGGTGTGGGGGGTGGGGGAGGGGGGCCAGCCTACCAACTACTAACAGAATGTGCAGCGCCTAAGAGCTAGGCGCTGCACATTACATGTGTAGCGTCTAACTCCAAGGCGCTACACTGCTCGGTGCGGGACCCAACTGTGCCACGCTGGCCAGGCGTGCAGCGCCTGAGCGTCAGGCGCTGCACAGTGGAGTGCAGCGCCTGACTGTCGGGCGCTGCACAAAAGGGTCAGATGGGTGAAAAAAATTCAAACACAGTTCAGTTTGTGAATTTTTTTCGTTCTCAAGTCAATTGTGTCGTTTTTGCCTACAAAACCTGCGGCCCGACCCACCCGCGTGTGACGTGGCCTATATATACAATCCAAGGGCACAACTGTCAATTGTACGATGACCACCCCCCAGAAAAAAAAAATGGGAAATCGATCCCCTCTGCTTCCCTCGCAAAATCTTCGAGCTCTCCCGAATGACAAACTTGCTCTCCGATCTTCGCGCCCGTATGATACGTTCTGATTCCTCTTCGATCTGCCTGCCCCTCAGCTCCACTAGTGCCAGCTCTCAATCGAATCGATCGACTGGTCATGGCGGCTCATTCCTCGAGCGCGGCGGCGGCGCGGCTCACTCCTCGATCGCGGTGGCGGCGGCGGCCTTGTAGAGGTCGTAGGGCTCCCAGAGGTAGTCGACGGTGCACGGCTTCCGGGTGTCGAGCCGCAGCCACGGCTTCCCCTTCCCGCTCCAGTGCAGCAGGCTGATGGGGCCCGGGTGGAGGCTCCGGCACCTCCCCTCCGCGTTGTCCCCGCCGAGCCCGTGCTGGTTCCACCGGTGGTCCACCGGCATGATCTCGCCGGCGAGCACCAGCAGGAACGGCGGCAGCGACCCCAGGCTGTAGATCCGCTTCTCCTCCTTCTGGATCGCCATCCACTCCTCCACCCGCCTCGAGTAGCCCCCCGCGCGCCACCGCGCCACGTCGATCACCATCACGCCCGTGTTGAAGTAGCACGGCCGACGGCGCCGGTGCGGGCCCTGCCGGAACGTGGCGCTGAGCTGCGGGTCCGACCAGAAGGCGTCGGTGAAGTACTTGGTGAAGTTGGTGTGGCAGTACTCGGGCGCCGCCACCACGTGGCCGCCGGCGTCGAGGTCCACGGACCAGAGCTTCCGGACGTCGTCGACGACCACGACGTCGGAGTCGAGGTAGATGACGCGGCGCACGGCGCGGGGCAGCGTGTCGGCGAGGTAGATGCGCGCGTAGTTGAGCGGCTGGTCCAGCGCGTGGCGCACGGAGCGGGAGATGCGGCCCTTGACGCGGGCCGGGTCGAAGAGGTACACGCTGGGGTCCAGGTACGGGAACGTGGCGCGCACGGCGTCGGCGTCCCGCCGCCGCGCCGCCAGGAAGTGGAAGGACACGTCCTCCGGGCACGCCGTGTGCTGCAGGATGGAGAAGACCGCCGCGATGGTGCCGCGCAGGTAGTTGGCGTCCAGCGTCATGGCGATGTGCACGCGCCCCTCCGCCCCCCGAGGCGGGCACCCGTCGCCGTTCCGGAACGCGGGCGCCTCCCTGAACCCCGGCTCCGACGACGGCAGCCGCATAGCGCCCGCCGCGGCCCGGGTGCCGGACACCGCGGCCACGCCGTGGGTCGCCACCAGCACCGCGGCCAGAAGCATCCACGACGACGCCATCGCGCTTCGCGCCAGCACCACGCGCGCGCGTCGGGAGAGCGCGGCGACAAGAACTCAGGACTGTACGCCGGCGCACACGGGAGGGGTGGCTGGCTAGCTAGGACGGCAATGGCGGGAGCGTGCCCGGTGAGATGGGAGGGTGTGGCAAGGGAGGATAGAGCTGGCAGCTTTGCCAGGGGCGGGGGCGGGTCTAGAGGCCGGCAAGGTAGGAGGCAGGCGCGAGCTAGAGCCGCCCTTGGCAATGGAAACCACGGCGGCGACCGACAGCAGTCTAGACTTGGATCACGCAACGGCAGATTCCAGTTCGAACTGGGCACCTAGCCAACATGACCACATGCGCATCAGATTATATATGCCTCGATCGTGGCTCCAGATGTGCAGGGAAAGGACATCGGACAGGGGTGATGATTGCCTGCTTGTGCGTGACGACCGACGATGTCGGTGCGCGACCCACGTTTATTTACAGAGGGAAAATCAGAAGGGAATCCGGGAGGAAGGAGCAGGCGTAGGTACGTTTCGTGTTGGGTGGTACTCCGTCCGTCCGTGCTCCGGCCAGCTTGTGTTTTGCGCGTGGAGGACGATCGAGGGGCTCCATCACGCACGTTGCGGCCAGCGTGGCGTGCATGCACCGCACCCGGTGGTTGGCAGGCAGCGAGCTAGCTGTTCACAGCTCTGGGTAAAATGCTTTCAAAATTGAATCTTTTTAGAACACTATTTTGTCTTTTTTTCCATACAAAACGGATGCCATTTCTTCACGAAAATCAAATGTGGGTAGAACTCTCGACCAGGGCGACATGGGCGGGGACCATACCTTCCCGGCCAGCTCCTCCTCCCTCTTGCCGTCACCGGTAGCCTTCCGCGGTCAAAGCCTGCGCGAAGACGGTGACGGTGGGATATGTTCTCCGCTTCGTGGGAAGTGTGCCGATGGGCCAGGGATCTCACCGCGGCAGGCGGTGTGGCGTTGTTTGTGTTGTCGCTCCCAGTGTTGTTGTTTGCGCCACGGAACTATGGTGGCCTTGCAACGGTGGCAACAACTTGCGTGTGGGCTCGGGATTCTGAATCAGGCTTCTGCCGATCTGTTTGCTCCTGCAATGTTGGCGGCTGGTTGTGCCGCCCCTGCTCTGCGGTGGTCGCGTTGGCGTCCTACTGGTGGATGGGCGGCGTGGTGGTGTGAGGTAGAGGAGGTGCTACAAGGGACGCGTGCGGTCGTGGCGGGCTCGTTTCAGGTTTGGGCAAGCCACGGTTGAGGCCTGCGGTGGTGGCAAGGTCGCTCATGGCTATGTGGTTGTGGTTGTCTAGCGGCAATGGTGGCGGGGGTTGTCTAGCGGCAATGGTGGCGGGGGTTGTCAGCAATACGGGAAACATGGTCTCCTGGTCCAGCTGGAATGGGCCGGACTCGGGACCATGAGGCCCAAGGAGCAGATCTTTGTAAAGGCCCTCACTGGCAAGACCATCACCTTTGAGGTGGAATCGCTTGACATCATTGATAATGTCAAGGCCAAGACCTAGGATAAAGAGAAAGGGCCGTGCTCGGGGCTCCCCCGAGCACGAACTCTCAACCAACTTAGGCGGGGCAATCACACAGTGCCCCCCGACCATCTTCAATTTTCAAGGTTCTGCGACTTTGGCTTCAACATCAGCAAAGACAACCCAAGGAGCCAAGGGGAGTGCTCGGGGACTGCCCCGAGCACCCTCAACTCCCCGGAGCACCATCTCTGCTCTGATGCCCACCCAGGGATCTGCCAACCGACAAGGCTTTTAATGCAAGGCATGTGGATCGCTCCTGGTGTTCCGTGGGCCAAGTAACGCGTTTAATGCAAAGCTTACAAGCACAACAAACCTACGCCCCACAAGGGTTGATGATGACAGATTCTCATGATATGTCACATCACCCGAGGCGGTATTAAGGCCTATCAGCTATCATGGTTTGATAGACGTGTCGTGTACTTTTGATTTGGGCTTCATCGAGGTCGGTATGTCTACACTAGCTCTCTGCCCCTGGCTAGTAGGTTCCGATGAACAGTTGGCGGCAAGGCAACATGTTTCCCCAGGAAATTGCCCTCACCTGTTGTCCACTAGTCCCATGATGCTCTGATGTACCCGAGTGGGTCGCGCAAGTTGCATCCACCTGGTTCAATGTACCTCGTGCAATGTAAGACCACTGCAGTGCCCCCCCCCCCCCATTCCTATATAAGGGGAGGATTGATGCCATGCGTATATCATCGCAGATTCAACCGACGATAACACAAGCATAGTCCACTAGCACGAGAGAGAGCTCATGCGGATCATCCGGTAGCCAACCACATACACCAATACATCTACAACAAAAGATGAAGTAGAGTATTAGACCCTCGTGGTGGCTTGAGCCTGGGTTAAAACCTCTGTCTTTGATATCTCATTAGAAGGAAGAACTACTGTAGTGTTTAGCCCTTGACCGAACAAAAACGGGGGTTATCTCTTATCCCCTATTTTGATGATATCACTGTCGACACTGGTGCTTGTTGTCGGCTTGGTCCGAGCTTCAGGGTAACGTGGTGTTGTTTGCGGTTTTTAATAGATCTGATGGTTTTATTCGTCGGCGTAGATGCAAAAAGAGCCTTGGTTTGGTCTGGCGATTTGACATCAGCTGAGTCTCCTCCTTGGGGCTTGATAGGTCGACACGCATAAGGCTATGGGGAAAACTAAGTCTTTGACGGGGGTGGATGCAGGCGATTATGGCAGTCGAGGGTATCTTGCTCCTTGGAGGCATCATCGAAGAGTACATCCTTGACTGAGGATCATGACTAAACGAATCCGAGTTGGCCGTATATGTTGTTGGTGTGGCTGGATCCTTCCCCAAGGTTTGGTGGGTGATCGTCTTCGGTTCTGGGCGCAAACTTGCGTCATCTATGGGGGTCATAGCCACGACGATGACGCCCATGTGTGTTGTTTTCCTTCTTGAAGAATTCTTGAAGAATTCGCTCACGGCTCCCAGAGTAGTGGTCATGTAAAACTCTTCGTCGGTATTAGTAGAACGACGCGTGTTAAATATAAGAAAATTATGCTTTGGTTGCGTTTAGAAATGAATGAGCGAACTCTGTGCCAACGAAAAAAGAGAGCGAACGCTGTGACGAGATCATGCAGTTTCTATTGTTACATTTTTTGTGTTTTCACCTCGTACATATATTTTTTCAAAGAAGCCCCTAGATACTTTTTTGTTGACCAAAAAGTGGATCCCAGTCAACGGTTTAAACTCCAGCTTAGCTACCTGTGTGTGATTGGTTCGATGGACGTGGTTGTTGCAACATAGGAGTCGTTGGTAGAAACAATTATTCTCTTTTGCTTATATATAAAACAAAAGTCCGGAAAGATCGTCTACTTGTTCAGAAAGATCTTGGAAGCAGCTAGCGATATTCTGAAAAATCATGTTGCATCAGCAAACAGCTTATGCAGCTTCATTGATTAATTGGTAGGAGCATTGCTTTAATTATTCTCCATGGGTGCAACGTGAGGATGTTGTTGCTTCCATCCTTTCTTTCCCGAAAAACAAATGTGGATGCTCGATGAAGAAGTCTCGGTCATATATTCCCCGTCCCCGTGCATGCATGCATGATCATCAGCAAGGATTGACCAACGGCATAACGTGGACGGGCCTGATACACATTCTGATTTAATTAGTAATTAATTCTCCGAAGAGCAACGCCGGAGACTACACGCATGCACAACACGAGGCGGACGTGCCAACGGAGCGTGTCGGTGACCGCTCAGCACATGTACATTTGAGCTGAAAGCAGCGTGTCAACGCACTCGACAGTCGACATTCTATCAAGTTTCTGCTCTGAATGGAATTCAGGACTCAGGCAAAATTTAGATTAAAAAAAATTGTCTACCGCTGGGAGTATCTGTAAATTTGTTATGTGAAAATGTTAAGAAAGAAAAAAGCATTTTCATGATGCACAGACATTGGCCACAACCTTGCTACTTTGAAACCAATGGTGACAAAAAGAAGGCAAGGATTTTGGACCCTGAACCTCTTTGTCCGTGTCTGCACCTGAAAACAAGCACAAGGTATCTGTAACAGCACATGAAACTGAAACTGGTCTTGCTCTTGCACTGCTTCTGAGGTACCAAAAGAACGTGCACCCTACTCTACTTCCATCTTCAGCCATATCACATGTCACGTAGGTTGTAACTGTCCTTACAGAATCTTACTTGGTCTGTAATCCTGAGCAGTGCGTGCTCAGAGAAACTTCAACTGTTGGCAGTAAATGGTTGCTTGATATACTAAGATTACTGGAGTCTTTCAAGTGCTTGTACTGACAATTTTATAAACTGAAATGGTATGCATGCCACACTATCAGCAAAGAAGTGGTGTCTTCTCGGACGATTTAGCATTTAAGCATACAAGAGTTTCAAGAAAACACAAACCAAGCAAGAAAATCAGATACCAAACTGCAACCTACTACTACCAAAGATATAAGAATTTTGGTTTCCAGTGCAACATGGAAGCACTGCGAATAACAACAGAGGTTCAGAGTTTGCCTAGGATAGCTTAAGCACGACGGCTAACGCATACTAAGCGTCCAAAATATGAATTACTCTACTTGGGAGTCTGACAGATGATATTAGGATCTCAAATCTGGCTAGGTTCTTCTGAGAGTGTCTAGGTTTCATGATTGCCTGCAACTGATCCATCTTCAGTTCTGCACTGTTGCTCTTCCTCGATCACGGCGGTTTGTGCGCAGTCCGGCAACAGACAAACAGGAAGGCCACACTCTAATCTTTTGTCTGGGATCCAAGTTGTTGCTTCACATTCAAATGGTATGATACGAAAAGTTCGAGTGCAGGATGGTCTCGATCCGGGACTAGAGCAGGAGGCTGAATGCTCCCGCGCCCGCCCCCCACCGCGCCCGCGACGGCGGCCACTCCGGCCCCGTCGCCCACCGCGCCCGCTCCTGCCAACCCCGCTCCTGCTGCCTCGCTTGCCGCGGCGGCCCTCGCGCTCCGCAAGGCAGGCCCGGCCGTTCTGGGTAGGCTGGGTCCCGCCCGGCGCCCTCCGTGCCTGCGCCGGCGGCATCGACGCCCGACGCCGCTGCTGCCCCGAGCGGTGCCTCCTCCGGCGTGGTCCTCCCTGCGTCGTCCTCGACTCCGGTGGCGAGCCGTTTCCCTCTGCCTTCCCTGCCCGTTCCAAGATCGGACTGGATTGGATCTGGTCGCTCCGCCGTCCACGGGCCGCCGTCCCGCGCCTGCCGCTGCGACGGACTTCGAGCTCGGGGGCCCCGGTCAGGTGGTTCAGGTGCTCGGCCCCCCGTCACCGCCCTCGTTGCCTCGACCCCTCGACCTGCCGAGCCTTACGCCGGATGGAGGCAGTGATGCCACTCCGGCCGCGGCGGCCACCTCTCAGTTTGGACTCATGCCCTCCCCTGCTGGTCCGCTCGTGGATATGGTGGGGGGCGCCGCGGATCTGCACTCTTCCAGCCGGGGTGACCACTGCTGCAAGCGCTCACCGTCGACGACTCAGGCGACTCCCGCGCCTGTTGGCGTCGAGCTTGAGACGTCCCTCGATGTGGTGCCGCATGTGGTCATCCCAGAGCGGCTGCCGCCGACGGTCTCCATGGCGGCGGCGGAGGACTTGCGGCTGGCTACTCCGTTCAGGCCTGGGTTCCTCTCCGCATCCACCCCAGAGATGCTGCGACGCTGTCAGATTGGTCCGTTTTCGCAGTTATTGCGAACTCCGGGTGACGCTCTACTCCTCTTCGCGCTCACAAACTTCTCCTCGCCGGTATGTTTCCCCATCGCTCCGGCGCCATCTTCGGTGACTCCGGCTAAGATTTGGGTCCAAGTGCTGCTGCCCTCGCCGGCGCCGCAGGCGGACGTCATTGCTTCGTTATTAAAGTCGTGGTTAGGCTCTGCTTTTGAAACGCCCTGTGTTCGTCAGTCTACTGCCTGCTTATTCTCGGTTTCAGTTGCTAGTAAGCGCATTGCTCAGTTCGTTTTATCGCTGGAAGGGATTAATTATAATGGTATCGTGGTAACCTTTCACGTTGCCCCTCCTGCTGCCTCCCTTGCGCCTAAGCGCTACTTCATAGCGACATGCTCTTCAGCTGCTGACTCTGTCTTCACGCATCAGCTTGCTGTCTCTACAGCTGCTGCGTCCAATGCCAAGTCTCCTTTTCCTGTCAGCATCCTCACGCGCCCTGTGGCCTCTGCCCTTGGCGACAGCCAACTTGGCTCTGTGGCCTCTGCTCATGGCGTCAGCCAGCTTGGCCCGACATGCAACCCATGCTCCTCGGGCTCCATTCTGCTCGGCTCGGAGCGCTCTCCCCCTCGGTCTGACTTTGCTTCTACCAGTACTAGACCCCCTCGTGATGGCCCTTTCGTCCCTGGTCAATTAATCTCTGTCCGGACCGACTCGGCGTGCCTGATTCGCGCAGAAAAATCGGCCTCGCGTGCTTTTGTTCTTGACTTGCTCGCTGCTGGAGTGCTGCCAAGGCCGGCTGGCCCTTTGCCGTGGAAAACCTACGATGTCATCCCCCTCGACGTGCGTGGCTGCATGGCCTCTAACATGCAACCAACCAACTGCGGCCACGTGTTAAAGCCCATTATGCGTAGGACATATCCTCTTTTGGATCTGCTAGCACCGGGAATCCTGCCAACTCCTACGGGCCCCTCTTCTGAGTCCACCTCAGCAGCCTCGCTATCGGTGATAGACTGTGCGCAAGCGCCAAGCCCTCGACTGCTCTCGGGACGTGACTGCGTTCAAATCGATAACTTTCCTTCGCTCTGCCCTGCTACTCCTCGGCTCCGCGCGCCATGCACTCCCAGCCCATAGGCCCATCCAATATTTCTTACGCCCGTGCCCTCTCCTCGACCCATTATAGCTTGCATGCGCCTCCTCGTCCGCCAACCCGCTCCATCTCTCCCCCAAAAAACCCTAACTTCATGAAACGCTGCCTAGCTCTTGACCACCAGGTCAAGGATTGTAGAGATCCTATCCGTTGCCGCCGATGTTGGCGTTCGGGCCATACCCGGCGGCACTGCCTGGCTATTTTAACCCCTGCCTCCCCGCTCATCTCCCCATCTCTTTCCCCCAGCTCTCGCTCTCCATCACCCTTGAGCCCTCCATCCTCCTCCCTCTCCCTTGCGCCGGCTACTTTACCTGCTCCTTTGGCGGATTTCATCCCCGTTCTCGTCGCCATCTCCTCCTCCTCCGACGAGGATCTCTCCTCCCCGTCCCAAAACCTCTCTCCTCCTCGTGTCTTTGCCTTCCCGGAGCATGTTGATGCTGCTGAGGTTGACGATGAAGTGGAGGAGGTTCCTGAGGAGTTTGAGTTTGAATCGGGTGTGGAAAACGTTGACGTCTTCTGCGCTGACTGGCGGGGCCGAAGCTTCGGCCATGTCGTCACCAGAGAAGAGAAAGTCAGGCAGGCCATCAAGCTCTTCGACTCCGGCGCACCTCTTGCCCCCGCCTTCGAGCCTGCTCCTCCGTTGCTGCTGACTGTTCCACCAACCGCCTCTGGCGCGGCATCGGACTCGGTCTCGGGCGCGGAGGATGCGATCGTCTCTGGGCCTCCGGTGGCTTCTATCGTCTCCAACAACCTGCCTCCGGCTGCTGCTGCCGTCTCCAACTCCATCACCTCTTCGCCGGCCAAGACCACAATCGTGTTCACGCGCCGCAGTGCTCGTCTGCAGAAAGCTGAAGCTCCTACTCGCCTCACCATGCTGGAAAAGGCCACTCTTCGCAAGAAACAGAAGTTTGATGGCCTCAAACCTGCTCCCCCATCCACCCTTCTGCCTGCGGTTGAACTTCTGGAGATCGCTGCCGAAGGAACTCCTCCTCTCCCTCGCAAGGATGTGATGCAGTTGGCTGATGCCTGTGGCGTTTCGGAGATCGATCTCAACAAGGCGGCCCCTGAGTTCGATAATGTGTGAAGGCCCTTGCTTGGCCGCCGGCAGATGGGCTTCTTCAGGCCTTTTCTTCTTTGCAGCTGTTACTCCCCCGTCAGTTTTAGTTTCAGCTTTATCGCCTTCTGTTCTTTCTTTTTTCGTTGCTACCTTCGGTTCCCATGAATAGATCGATTAACATCACCTCCTGGAACGTTAGGGGACTAGGGAGGCCCAACAAGTGTATTGATATTAAAAAAGGGCTCCAAGATGCTTCTGCCTCGGTCATTTGCTTGCAAGAGACTAAGTTGCAATCTATTACTTCCTTCAAAGCTAGCTCTTTCCTTCCTTTAGGCACTAGGTCCTTCCATTTTCTACCTGCCATTGGAGCTTCTGGTGGGATTCTCACAGCTTGGGACGATGCGAACCTAGAATGCACTAATGTGCAGCTAGATTCTTTTGCTCTAACCTGTTGGTTTTCTTTTCGTGCAAATGGTCAGTCATTTGCTGTTACAAACGTTTATGGCCCCTGCGACCATGCTTCAAAATCTATCTTCCTAGCCTCCCTAACTCCCATTTACAATATTATTAATTGCCCATGGACTATTATGGGAGACTTTAACCTTGTCTTGCGCCCCGCTGACAAATCTTCCTCCAATTTCAACTCCAGTGAAGCGCAACAATTCTCCTCTGCAATCAACTCTCTAAATCTTCAGGAAATTCCCCTGTTGGATAGACTATTTACTTGGTCTAATCAACAAGATAACCCGACTCTGGTTCGATTAGACAGAGCTTTTGTTAACTTGGACTGGTCCTTCATGTTTCCAGACGCTACCCTATCATCTCTCACTCGTACTACTTCTGATCATGTGCCCATCGTTATGACTGCCTCTACTTCTATCCCCAAGCCCTCGATTTTCAGACTCAACAATTGCTTGCTTTCAAATCCGTCTTTTCTTCAGCAAGTCGCCTCAAATTGGACTAGCGTTGGACCAAACCATCGCTACTTGAATTCCGCGGGCCGCCTTTGCCTTAAGCTAAAACGCACTCGCAATATGGCTAAAAAGTGGGCTGTTAACGCCAAAGCCCCCAGGCATCATGCTACGAACTGTACCACTACTATTTCCTTTCTCGACAAACTTGAAGAAGTCCGACCGCTTTCTACCCAGGAACTTACCTTGCGTATTGCGGTCAAGGTTGCCCTCCACCGTCATAACAAGCTGCTTGCTGCCTACTGGCGCCAACGTGCTAAAATCAGAGAATGTACTCTTGGGGATGAAAATTCTTCTTACATGCACGTGTGTGCCTCTGTCAGATTTCGTAAAAACAAAATCCCCTTACTACATGTGAATGGGACGGACGTTACTTCTCATAACGGCAAAGAGGCTATTTTGCATGCCTACTTCTCAAGTCTACTTGGGACTCAAGCTTCTTCTGCCTTCTCTTTTAATCTTGATGACCTCATGATCGGCTCCAAACTGACCTCTTCGCAAGCTAACTCGCTCACCAGGCCTTTTTCCTTGGACGAAATTCGTCATGCAGTTCTTAGCATGAACGGCAACGCAAGTCCAGGGCCCGACGGCTTTGGTCCGGCCTTCTATAAAAAAAATTGGGATCTTCTGAAATCTGATTTGCTGGATCTCATGAATGATTTCCACAGCGGTTCTGCTGAGCTAAACAGGATCAACAAGGCTTTCATTGTTCTCTTACCCAAAAAAGTAGGCGCTACGACCCCAGACAATTTCCGGCCCGTGTCCCTTCAAAATTGCCTCATCAAAATCAGTTCTAAATGTCTTGCCTTCAGAGCCCAACCTCTCATCCCCTCTATCATTCACCAAGACCAATCCGGCTTTATTAAAGGGCGTGGTATTGCTGATAATTTTACTTACGCCGCGGATATCGTTCAAACTTGTTTCAAACGTAGAAAGCCGGCTATTGTCCTAAAGTTGGACTTTAGAAAGGCTTTCGACTCTGTTTCCTGGTCGGCCTTGTCCTCAATCTTGCGTGCTAAGGGGTTCCCGTCGAAATGGTGTGACTGGATCAACAACTTGAACATGACCAGCCAGTCGGCGGTAATTCTTAATGGTAAGCCAGGGCCATGGATCAACTGCAAGCAGGGTCTTCGCCAAGGGGATTCGATATCCCCTTACCTATTCATCATTGTTGCGGATGTCCTTCAACGTCTAATTCTGCAAGCATCCTCCAATGGTATGCTTTCTCACCCGATCGACTCTTCCATCTCTTGCCCCGTGCTCCAATATGCGGACGACACTCTGATCATCATTAAAGCGGACCATGATCAGCTTCTCACTCTTAAATCTATTCTTCTTCAATTTTCGGAGGCCACTGGCTTACACATCAATTTTCAAAAAAGCACTTTTACACCAATTCATGTGGAACCGGAGCTAGCGGTGCGTCTAGCAGATATTTTGGGTTGTAACGTGGCATCCTTCCCTCAATCTTATCTAGGGCTTCCTCTATCCACCCACAAGCTAAATCTCAAAGATTTCTTCTTTATCATAGATAAAGTAGATCGTCGCCTAGCAGGGTGGCGAGGGGTTCTTCTGTCGATTGCCGGCCGTGCCATTTTGGTTCGCGCGGTTCTCAGGGCCTTACCGATCTACGCCATGACGGCTCTTCGGCTTCCGATGGGCATCGTTCAGATCATTGATAAACGTTGCAGGTCCCTTTTTTTGGGCGGGTCAGGATAAAGTGTCGGGGGGCCAGTGTAAAGTGGCTTGGGATTTTGTCTGTGCGCCTTTCTCTCATGGGGGTCTAGGATTCTCTTCTCTTCATCACTTAAACTCTTGCCTTCTTCTTTCTCATCTTAATAAGCTTCACTCCTCTTTTGGCACCTTGGGTGCTTCTCATCTTACTAATAAGTATGGATGGACAGACTCTCGCGATATTGATTCGCAACATCCTTATGAGTCAAACATCTGGCATGATATCTCTAAAGGGCTAGGCTTCTTCCGTTCTATAACAAAGGTCGACATTGGTAATGGCTCGACAACCGCTTTCTGGCTAGACCTTTGGGTTAACGGCCACTCTGAAAATCTTGCTACAAGTTTCCCCGCTCTTTTCTCTCATTCTCTTAGGCCTTCGGCCTCTGTCGCTCGGGTGCTCGTCTCCCCTGCTCTGAACCTTGACCTGGCTCCTCGCCTCTCTCATGCCGCCGAGCAAGAGCTAGCCACCATTCGCGCTTTGCTAGCAACTGTTTCCTTGAATCTGTAGGTAATGGACAAAAGAACGGGACGTTTTGATGGCAAGCCTCTGACTTGCAACTCAGCTTACAAGGCTGTGTGGATCAACAAGCCAGTTGACCACCTTGCAACGGCAATCTGGAAGAACTATGCTCCCAACAAATGCAGAATATTTCTTTGGTTGGCAAACAAAAACCGGCTTTTCACCAATGACCGCCGTTTCAATCGGGGGTTAACCGACTCGGCCGCCTGCCCGTTCTGCCCAGCTACGGAGTCAATCGCTCACCTCCTATTGCATTGCCACCATCTGCGTCCTCTTTGGGGTGAATTAAATTCAATTGCAGCCACTACTCCGACCGACATCTGCAATCTATGGGGCCAGGAACTCACCAATAAGCCTCGCTCCACGGTTATCATTGCAATTCTATGGAACATCTGGAAAAGAAGAAACGCAAAAGTGTTTCAGAATGAACTTCAACCGATCAACCTCATCGCCCGCTTGGCTGCCGACGACCTCATGCTATGGTCCAATAGATGCTCCAAAGAGCAACCAATGTATCTTCTCCGAGATTGGAGTACCATGTTGTTCCATCTATCTATGAGATTGTAATCATGCTATTGTAATCTCCTTCCCCTCATCTCTCTATGCCTTGTATATGTACTCTGCTCTTTATTAATGAAAAGGTTCAGGCCGGCGTAAGCCCGCCATAGCGCCGTCAAAAAAAAAAAAAATGGTATGATACCCCTGAAGCAGTGTGGTATGGTATCTCTGTAGTCGTGTGAGAACTTATTGAATTTTTGCCTCCAGGTCCTACCTAGATAGGGCAGGCTGTAGTATGGGGACATGTATGCAGCAGTGCTAACCCCAATCTCACAACAGACCGCAATGACATGAGAGCAAGGCTTGTGAAGTACCTGTGGCTTGCCGCATGAACAGGTGGCAGTTTTTCGCATTGTGCATCCTTTAGACTTATTAATGCCGAGGATATAGTCCGTCTTCAGGTGAACCGTCACCTCCCTCTTCCTTCCCTTGACTGTAAATTTTCGATCCACTACCTTACCAAGATAATTCTTTTCATCGGCGTATGTGTACATAAGTCTATGCGTCTCGGATTTCTGCATTTTGGAATTCAGGTCAACCTGGACATGTTCAGGGAAGTTAATTATTGGGTTGCCGATCGCTTTGTTTGCTGCGACACTTGTGTTTTTGAAGTACTCTACCAAGCGCAGGAATGTCACCTCCACTATCGCACTGAGCGGAAGGCATGTTATCCCTTTCAATACAGGGTCGTTCTTATATGCATCAGTTGTATCACTGCCCATGATGCCATACCTTGCTCCATCTCGATCGTATGCCAGTGACCACTTCTCCTTTGGTTTCGGTCCGATCCAGTCAGAGAACTTTGTTATCTTTCTGTTGCTGTCATCAGCATGATCTCCTTCCTTCACATCCACAACTGAATCATGTTGATTGCACGGGCTTTGCGCCTCAAGCTCTGCCACATCATGCTCGACTGATTTCTGCTGCATTTCCCCACTACCATCATGTTCTTTCTCCGCCATATATGTGGATGTCAACTCGTCTAGCTCCTTCCAGATTTTACCGAACTTATGGCGTCGCTACTGCTGGCAAAGTTTCTTGAACATCATCACCAGCTTCTTGTCGCCAAAATATGCAAAGAAGTTTTCAGCAAGGTCTTCCATGCACCACCGGCTTTCTGCTTTACGCCACTGTCGATCACGGGAATTTAGAAGGTCCTCCACAGCATCAATCAACTCCTTTTTGTAGTCATGTATAATGCACACATCAGACTGATGCACAACTGCTCGCTCCAAATTCCTAAGAAACCACAGCCAGCTTTCCTTGGTCTCATCCTCGACGATAGCACATGCTACTAGAATGGAGAAATCATTAGCATCTAGTGCTACAGCAGTCAACAGCATCCCTTGATATTTCCCGCATAGTGGTGTGCCCTTGATACATAGCACTGGGCGACAGGTACAGAAGGCCTGTAAGCACGGTCCAAATGCCCAAAACATACGCTGGAGGACTCGAAAATCTTTACACCCTGCAACCTCTGCATCCTTGATGTCAACAAAAGTACCAGGGTTTTTACGTGCTATTTCCTTAAGTAACCTTGGGGCAAAGTTGTGTGAATCCTAAAAGGTACCAAATTTCCTCTCCAGACCAAACTGTTTTGCTCTCCATGCCTCACCAGGACTAATCCGCTCGTCATAGTGACGAGTGAGATAATCTGCAATTTCCTCAGCTGTCATTGTTGGGTCTTCCACAAGGGCACCAAAGCCGAAGCGACCCGTCAGGCCTTTCGTCCCGGGCAACACAACCGTCGCCAGTTGAGAATAATCGTCATTTACAGCTTTGAGCAAAATGTGGTAGTGCTTGATCTCAGAAGATTGCACATACAACATGAACTTCTGCGTCACATTCCTTTTTCTCTTCAATTTATTGGCAAAGGAACTCCAGCATTTGTCAGTCCTAAAATAATGAATGTCCCACGGGTAGTACTCCAAAGAACAGTCTGGTTCGGAGGACTCGTCATCAGTGAGGTCTTTTTTGTGTTGTTTGAAGAATCCCTTAATATCAAGATCTTGTGTTTCTGGATGGAGCCGGAACAGCTTGAAGACCCAGAGCTGTAGATCCACCAATGACATGGACTGTGGCTGCAGCGGTAGCTGGCCGATGACATGCGCACACTTGCTTTCTACAAAAATGTCTGAGCAATCTTCAACTAAATCATTGCCCTCCACGCTGAGAAACTCTTTTGTAAGTCCATAGTACACAGGCATCTGAATCGGTTCTTCAACCTACACCACCAAACAATGCACAACACAAATGCAACAGATTCAGACGAATCAAACATCCAAGCAAGTTGCGGACAAATTCAGACGAATTAATTATACAGTGAACTACAGACCTGCGGCTTGCGAGGCTTCCTGGCAGCCTTCGCCGTCGCCGTCGCCGGGGCCTTCCGCTTCCTCGCGCTCGCAGCGGTACCCTGCGAGATCAGAACACGCAGATCTTCAACAAAACGGGTGGTGGCGAATCCATCGAGTGGTACCCGGAGGGCGGCGAGGAGAGCGTACCGGCTGGGGTACGGGGAGTGCGTCGGGGCCGGCGAAGGTGGGGGCTGCAGCGGCTACGCGTGGTTCCTCCATCGCCGACTTCGTCGGAGCAGGGCTGCCGCCGTCGGAGCCGGAGCAGAGGTCGGCGTAGGGTTCCATCTTTTTCTGTGCGCGCATTTGGGGAACGGGAAGAGAGAGTTTTCCCTCGCTTCTGCACCTTTTCCCTCCATTTTCTCGCCAGGCCCGCGGCTCCACTTCCGCGGTTGTACCTGGGCTGGGCTGGAGGCTCTGCGTCGAGTGGATGAGGCTGAATTTCCATTTCCTGTTGGGCTCTCGTCCCCCACGGAGAAATAAAAGAAATCCGCTCTCCTGAAAAAAAAAACTCTCAATAAAACAGCAGGCCCCTGAAAGAAGCAGGAGATATGGAAACCTTGTTAGAGTGGAAACATGTGAAAATTCAAGTTCAAAATCAAAATTATTTGGGAGGTAAGATAAAAAATCCAGCAATGAATATAGTCAGTGGCGGAGCTACGTAGGGGCAAAACCGTCCCATGGCCCGGCCCGCTCAGAAAAAACAATGCAAAGTATGAGCTAAAAAATTGGGGATATTCTTCAGATTGGCCCGCCCTGCTCTTAATTTGTAGCTCCACCACTAAATATA
Source organism: Elymus sibiricus (assembly GCA_039707655.1). Classification (NCBI taxonomy): domain Eukaryota; kingdom Viridiplantae; phylum Streptophyta; class Magnoliopsida; order Poales; family Poaceae; genus Elymus; species Elymus sibiricus. Next base: position 124,873,434 of record CM077666.1, on the reverse strand, counting down.
GTGGCAAAAAAGTGCCACATCGTTATCATGAATAGAATATACCACCATCACCTAGCAATCACATCTCCTCCAGAGCACGTTACTGTTATAGTATATGTGGATTGCACGTGTTGACTTGTCTTCCCGTCACACGTGAGAGGGGGTGTTATAGTATATGTATGCACTAGTCCTTTCCATCAGTTCGGACTTTTGGTTGCGTTGGCTAGTGCATGAAGCTTAACAGTTACGGCATGCGTCGCGCCAAAGCCTACTAGTTATCTTTAGTTCTCAACGAAAGGCAAGGCATCACTGTGATTGCTACCAACAGTAGCAACAATCGAAGAGTGTTTGCACCTCATCGCAAAAAAGAGGGGGGGTCTTGCAACAAGATGAATTAAATATGGTCTAGCCATCCAGATCTATGTGCTTTTATCCATTTTCTAGACAGGAGTGATTTTATTCATTTAGTAGACATGGCTGTTCCAACTCAAGAATAGTTGGTTGTTTCGTCAATTCATGATTCATTAGCCTAATCAAGTGACTTCTTTTTTTGCATCAAACTACAATTTTATTACAATTTACAAGAATAGGGGGAATTACTCACACATGAGAGGGGGATACCAAACAACTCCAAGGTCAAACAAAGGGAAATCATCTCAATAATATCACAAAGATCCGTAATAAGATGAATGATTAAACGAGTCTCGATCTCGAGATGAGTATGAATAGAGTTACAAACCCTAATCTTACAACTTGGAATTTCTTTCTATGATGGTGTTGCAATGAATGGAACGAAGATGGGGTTGAAGAGAAGGAATGGATCTCGGGCGGTTCTTCTCCAGATCTCTTCTTTCTCTATTTTGGATGGGCCTGATACACATTCTGATTTAATTAATTCTCGGAAGAGCAACACCGGAGACTACACGCATGCACAACACAAGGCAGACGCGCCAACGGAGCATGTCGGTTACCGCTAGATCGGCACATGAAAGTAGCATGTCAACACACTCGACATTCTATCAAGTTTGTGCTCTGAATTTGCTAGTATGTGAAAATTGTAAGAGAATAAATTCAGGGAGTTTGAAATAAATAAATAATTGTCAACTGCTTGGAGTATCTGTGAATTTGTTAGCATGTGAAAATTGTGAGAGAGAAAGTAAGCATTTTCATGATGCATAGACATTGGCAGCAACCTTGCTACCAGAGAGAATCGTTCTGAAGCCAACGGCAACAGAAAGAAGGCAAGGATTCTAGTCTACCGTCTCATCCTGTGAACAAGCGTTGCGGACCCAGGAAAATAACAGGGATTCAAAAATTGATGAGTTGTTTATACAGTAGTAAAATGAATTCAACCTGCTGTAAGAACATGTTCGAACCCTGAACCTCTTTGTCTCTGTCTGCACCTGAAACAAGCACAAGCTTATCTGTAACAGCACATGAAACTGAAACTGGTCTTGCTCAGGTCCTGATGATGTACCAAAAGAATGTGCGCCCTGTTCTACCTCCATCTTCAGTTACCGAATCATAGTTAGTCGCTGCAATCCTGGGTAGTGTGTGCTCAGAGAAACTTCAGCTGCCAGTAGAAATGGTTGCTTGATCATTGGAATCTAGTCAAGTGCTTCTGCTGACAGTTTTGTCAACTGAACTGGTAGGCACGTCACATCATCAACCAAGAGCCCAAGAAGCGGTGTATTCTCGGACAATTTTAGCACTTGTGCGTACAAGAGTTTCAAGAAAATACAAACCAAGCAAGAAAATTCAGATATCAAACTGCAACCAACTAGCAAAGAAATACGAATTTCGGTTTTCAGTACAACATGGAAGCACTGTGAACAATAATAGAGGTTCAGAGTTTGCCTAGGATAGCTTAACCACAATGGCTAACGCATACTAAGCGTCCAAAATATGAAGAGACAAGTCCACATTTCAACCCCGAACTAACCGCTCGGATTAATTTACAACCCTAAACTTCAAAACAGGTTAAAATACACCTCGAATTAACCACAAGGTCCAAAACTCAACCCTGGCCTCGGTTTTGCGTCAGTCAAGCGGTTTTGACCGTGGTCAATGCTGACTGGGCAGCGCCACATCAGCTGTCAATGCTTGCAGGGAGGAGAGAAAAAAGTGGCTCGTTCTATCTGCCTCTCGCTTGCCCGACCCTGACCCCCTCACGAGACAGCAACCACCGCCGCCTTGCCCGCCAGCCCCGCCGCCTCCCCTGGCTCCGTCCGCTGCAGTGCACGCACACATGCTGCAGACCTGGAGCACGCACGCAAGCAAGCTTTTGGCTCGAAGCGTGCGCACACACTGCTGGTCAGGAGCTTGCACACACGAGATGCAGCACCGCTTCGCTCCTAGAACACGGCAGTAGCGAGTGAGCACGGCGGCATCAAGCAAGCACGGCAGCATGCCAGAACACACAAACACACGTGCGCGCCGCGGGCACATCACGCCCTCGCCGAGCTCGCCTCCGTGCGCCTCGACGGCACGCGCTCACACACCCACGGCCGCATACGCCAGCACACAAACGCGCACACCTCAGGACGGCAACCTGGACGCGGGAGAGCTCGCCGCTCGCCGCGAGCAAGATGTTGGTAGGAGACGGGAAGCTCACCGCGAGCCGGGCGCCTCACAACGCTCGGTGCTCTGTGCCGCCGCATTGCTGCATCCAACTCTGACGAGCAATTGCTGCCGAAGGAGACGGCAATCGGTGCCTCCAACTACCATGTCATGGTCACCTCGCCGCCGCGAACCAACCCGGCCACCCCATGGAAAAGGCGACCAGGGGAACGCCGATCCCGACCACAACCGTACTGCCCCGTCGTCTTCGTCGACTCTGGTCTGGCGAGCCCTCATGGACGGGATCTCTGCGCGTGGTAACGACCTCGACGAGCCGGCGGACAAGCCCATCTTCCGGTTCTGGCTGAAGGGCGCCGTCGAGCTCGTACTGCGCCCCGTGCTCGCAGTTGACTTCGCCACCTAGCTGCTTCGCGCTCGTGATGCTGGGGTGGCTTTGCCGCGTGGCCGCGGGAGGGACGTTGGGTGATGGTAGCCTGGAAGTGATCGGGGGAGGGGCGCCTCGCGAGCTCGGGACGGCAGCGGCAGCAAGACCGGCTCTAGTAGGCGTCGGCATCCGGTACCATGATCGACAGAGAGAGAGAGGTTTTTTTTTTTTCCTCGGTGCTTAGTCAGCGGTCAATGTGGTCAAAACCACTTGACTATGTCAAAACCGAGACCAGGGTTGATTTTTGCACCGCATTGTTAGTTCGGGGTGTATGCCGACCGGTTTTGAAGTTCAGGGTTGAGTTTTAAACCGTTTGATTAGTTTAGGGTTGAAATGTGGACTTCTCTCAAATATGAATAACCCGGGAGTTTGACAGATGAGATTAGAATCTCAAATCTGGCTAGGTTCTTCTGGGTGTGTCTAAGTTTCATGATTGCCTGCAACTGATCCATCTTCATTTCTGCACTGTTGCTCTTCCTCCACAACCACAAACCCCAAATGTCTCAACTCTAGTTCATATAAAAACATGCAAACTACGTCGTTATAGCATAAAACTTGGCATTTCCAACGTCGGACATCCACATAGTTCATACAAAAGGGCCGAAACAGTTCAAATTTTACCTAAATAAACATAAAAAAAACTTAAATATAAGCATACGGGGCGGCCGGAGTTCACCACTCCCTCACCGACCGCTTCCCCTTGGGGTCTCGGCGGCTGTCCGCGGCGTACGCATCCGTGGTGGGCGGCGAGTCATCATCCGTTGTGCCGCTGTCGTCGTCGGAGCCGGAGGACGAGCTGATGAACCGCAACTACACTCTTTCGCATGGTTTCCACACCGTACCAGTAGGTTCATCCATCAGGGCGATGCCTTTGCTGGCAAGGTCCTTCCTGATCTGGTCCGATACGTCAAACTGCTTGTTGTTCCTTGCCGCGACTCTCTGTTCAATCTGCTTGCGCAGCGACTCATCGGTCAGCCCTGCCCGTGTCAATGCTTTTAGCTTCAGATGCTCCAGTTCCTGTTGGATTGAAATTTGTTCATGTTTGCGTTGCACTCATCATCATAAGAGGAAAATGACGTGTTGTCTAGATAGTGTGGTTTTAGTAGTGCCTCTGCCAAAGGTGATGGTGGCATCAGGCCGAGGATGGACAGTTTGCTTTTAACCTCGGCACTCAGCGCAGCCAGAGCTTGAATGTGGTCTTCTGGCTGTTTCTGTGGTTTCTGTTGTTTCTGCTGCTGCTGCTTCTTCTTTTGTTGTTCCAGTTTTTGCTGCTACTTCTGAAAATGGAAAATGTGTTCGAATCAACTACTGTGAACCAGAAATGGATTTACCCCAGGATTCAGAGCATCCAAACCTTGACCACAATAAAAAGCATCAATGTACCTTCAAATCATTCAAATTGCTGTTTATTGCCTTCAGCAGCTCCATGAAGCCATCCAGAACATCTGTGGTTCGAAGATCGTCTGACATAGATTCCAAAAAAGCTTTATGGTGGCCGTCAACCAGTTTTTGCTCCTGAGCTGGGACCAGGACAGATATATTCTCTTCACAATACAGAGACACCGTTTCATCGCAGTCATGTAAGGTCTGCATCAAATTAATATCAAGTGAGATATTATTACTACGGAAGATAGCCAAAGATCACAAGGACATGTTCAGAATTCCAATGCTGAGGCAAAAAGTATGTTAAATGGCTAAATTTTGATTTGAAATCAAATCATGATAAAATATCAAAGTTTAAGCAAATCACCTTATAAATGTAGTATACACGAACAGATGAAATCTCTAGTGCTTTATCAGAGTAATTCATGTGAGATTTATAATGTGCGCGCATCAAGAAAAATCTTAAAGCCAAAGGACTGTACCGGGAAATTGACTGAAAAGAAGAGAAACGTTAGACATGTCAGGAAACACCATACGAGTTCAAATGAGAAATATTAAAAGAAGCAAGCATCGTCCCCTTACGTCTCTGATCGTGACGAAGTTCTTATCTGATTTCGACATTTTCTTATCTTTGTTGTTAATAAAACCATTATGCATCCAGCACTTGACCTCACTTTCTGGATAAGCCGCTCGGCTTTGTGCAAGCTCATTCTCATGATGAGGAAATATCAGATCTTGCCCTCCACCATGGATATCAAATACATGTCCTAAATAGTGAGCACTCATTGCGCTGCATTCAATATGCCATCCTGACCTTCCATGACCCCAAGGGGTCTCCCAGGAAGGTTCCTAGCATCAAGAGATGACTTTCAAGCTTGAACTTGCACTTAATTTCCTGATTCACACAGGAATTTACATAGCGAGTAAGAGAGGAGAAATAATTTTGAGAGCTGCTATACATACTATACAATTTGACCGATCTGCATACTATCTGCGGCATCGGACCATCCATCCACATCAGAAAAAAAAAAGTAGACCACTGGATTAGCAATCGTACATGCATCGGACACGGAACGTCATACGCACAAGTTCGGAATAATTTTTAGGCCAAAATCCATTGATAGCAAGCAGCGATTTCTTGATTTACATATAATTGACATACTAAGCGACTTGTAGTTCTATTTGCAATTAAAAAAAGTAGCTAACCACAAGATCCACCGATGGCCAGCAAGGAAAAGCATCACAAATCAGTCAACGGCTCAAGCACCGAGGTGAAACAAAAAACTAACTTAGTTCGAACCCACCCAATGCACTGAAGTGGCGGAAGTGGGACTCATGCAGTTTATCTAGAGGACCAGGCTTGGTTATTAACCAAGATAAAAATCCTGGTACTCATGCTTAATGGCTGTATGCATCCTTAGTTGGTGCAGAGGCCGGGGAAGTGAAATTCTCCCCCATTTTGTAAAGGCGTTGTGCGTGAGACCAGATATATCTGAGACGTGGTATAAGGGAACCCTAGCCACCTCCTCCTCCTCTGCCGCTCCCACAGGCAGCAGGGGAGGAAACCCTAGCCGCCGCCGGACCGCGACCCTCCTCCCCCTCCTCTCCCCTCGCCGCCGCCAGGGCGTGCCGGCAGGCGAAGCCCACCCGGCGTGGGCGGCGGCGGGGCGCTCTCTCCTTCTCGCGAGGTAGGATCGTTGTGGGAAGATCTACCTTGGCCGGAACGCGGCGTGGTGCGGGGTGCGACGACACTGGGCTGCCGCGGTGGCGGGCTGCACGGGGTGGGCTGCGTGCTGGTGATGGCTGCGGTGGCCGGCGGCCGACCTGACGGATCTGGACGACGCGGGGGCGGTGGCACCTGTGCTGGACGGAGTCGGGCGGGATCCCCTTGGGACTGGCAGCCATGGTGCGCGCGGCCTTGCTGGTTGCTCGCCGGCTTGGTCCTGTCGCCTGCGTTCGGCCTTCTGGATCGACGCCGAGGCAGGTTGGGGAGGCATCCCCATGGTGCTGGTGATGTGGCATTGGTGGCTGCGTATGCCCTGGCGTCGGGCGCGGCTACTGACGGTGGTGGAGTCCGACGGCCCTTCTCGCGGATGGAGGCGGGGCTTGGCGGTGGTGGTCATCTCCTCCGTCGGAGGTGGTCGGCCTGAGGTTGGGTGGTCGGATCTCGAGATCCGTCATCCAGTCCCGGTTGCGAGTCGGGGAGACATAGTTGCCGGTGAAAACCAAGCCGACGGCGGGCAATGGCGGCATTCTGCACCGTTACCTTGATGAAGGCATCGTCATGTAACTACTGTCGACCCACTCGTGCTGCTCCGGGGGAAACCCTAGGATCTGGTCTTCCAGATCGGACGATGGCGGCACTGCGGTGTCGTTTCTCTCTTGGGAGCATCGTTTGTGGAGCAGCGCCGGAAGACAGAGGCAGGAGGTGGAGCAGCTTCGTCTTGCACGAAGCTTCGGTGGAGATGTCATGTCATGCCTGGCCGACAGGTGCTATGTTGTGTCATGCCTGTTCGGCAGGTGCTACGCATGACAGATCTTCCAGAGACTTCAAGCTGTGTCGGCTGGTGGTACTTGGCGGCATGGTGCCGCGGTGTACCGGCAGCGACCGCGACGTGCTCAACAGTTTGCGCACAGGGAGGTGGTGCCATGGTGGCGTCGACGGATGGCCGGACTGGCAAGGATGATGCGGATCTCTTTCCTGAAGATGGGTCAGCGATTCGATGATGATGGCGGCTTCTAAAACATGTGCATGTGGTGTACGCTTTAGGTTTGTTGCGCCGGCTGTACGTTCCGATACGTTATGTGGATGGATCGGCGACGACACCGGTTTTAGACATGGGGAGTGAGAGCACTCCACATTATCGAGTTTGTAGGTGTGAGTGACGGCTTCTGGTGGCTTGATGTATGTTCTCGTCAGACCTTTGTTGAATAATTAATAAAGATGGTTGTATGCATCGATTGATGCAGAGGCCGGGGGTTTTAACCTCCTTTTCCCAAAAAAAAAATTATGGCAGGGATGAGAACCGAGGCGGTGAGGCCTCTTTCTCCTTGCTCCGCTGTGCTTGATTGGCAACAAGTAGAAGCAAAAGGCAGGCCGAGGCAGTCGCAGAGTATACCCAGATAAATATTTGAACTTTTGGGGGGGGGGGGGGGGGGGGGGGTTCGCCTCCAAGGCGCTCCGCCAGTGATCAAACTTACCTTCCATAATGCAAAGTCTGGAGTGTTCCGCTTTCTTGGATCAACGTCAACCCGCGAACCATCAAGATTGTCATCTAGTGTCCTACGAGATAAACTGAGATATTCCGGATAACTATCAACATCAAAGTAAACATTGCCATCTACAACATAGCCTTTGTCATTCTTGATTATCTGTTCACATACACAAAGTGTGAAGAGTTTTACCAAGTGAATAGTGTGAGAGATAAAATACAATTATCATATACTGTGAAACATTGGATGTGATTTTGAACAGTAACAGGGAAATCGAAAATACCTCGCTGATCAACTCTATAATATGGTCGATATGTTCCGTTACACGAGGCTCATGAGTGGGAGGTAGGCACTGCAGCTCAGCCACGTCAGCAAGAAACTCATTAATAAACCGACTGCTCAAACTGGTTACGGTTTCACCATTCTGATTCGCCTGTTCGATAATCTGCAAAACCATAGCAAGTTTTGGAATCATTACGCTAAGGATCTAGAAAAAGTATTCAGAAGAGCAGTTCATTTTGAGAAACAAATTATGAAATCACATGTATGCAATAAAATTGCATTGTGCCGGGAAGATGAACAGGGTGAGGTGTTGATCTAAAGTGGAAACATAAAATGGCAGTAAAACACCAGCCCAACTATAGGATCTGCAACATAAATCATGCGCCCACGGCTGCAAGGTAGCTGATAGTCAAGGCCTCAAGGGTATGGTCTCTGGCGAAAATGGTGCATATCTTATCTAGCTATGTTTCAAATTAATAACAAATTAACTTGGAATTATTTTGTAGTTCAGAACCAAGTTCCTGTGCGGCATCAATGGAATTTGAAATCAAAAATAAAGTATCAGTCAGAGCGTCACCGTGTTTGCTTAAAATCATCACATTTTGAATATGAGTCTAATCTGAGACTTTTAGCTGATCCAACGTGTGGGTTAACAAACTTCTTTTGGCAGTCATGTGCCTCTCTCAATACAAGTACATGTTCAGAAGAAAAAAAGGCAGTTCTTTTGTAAAAAAAAAAAGAAACAGATAGTAATTAAGAACCTATACAAATATTGTTTTATTCGCGAGCCATGCAACATATATAAAGCAATCATCCTCCCTCAACTAGTAGTAAGTGTACATTTCACATGGAACATTACCTTATCATCAATGTCGGTGAAGTTGCGCACGTATTTAACTTCATACCCCAAGGGCTTGAGATATCTACATTGGATCATGGACCAATTAGGAAATGACTAAAATGTTAGGCACAATAGCAGTAGAAACCACTTTTTCATTTTCTTCAATTACCATATAGTCTTTTGCCAAATTTATAGTTAAGCAGTAGCGCGGTTTGAAAATATGGAAGCAATTTATGCCAATGGCGAATGGTACAAAAAGCAAGAGCATGACCTATCACATAAGCACCCACCGCGCTCAAGCACTAAGCTAACCCCCTACTCCCCACGCACCAAATCCAGCATGTTGTTCCAAGCAGAATTCCACCGACTAAACGCATCGAGCTACAGGCTTACAGAAACCGATCTCGGCAATCAGATCGGGGCCAGGCGTTACCGGTAGAGAACGTCGAAGGCGACGTAGGAGCGGGCGTGGCCGACGTGGCTCGAGGCGTAGGGCGTGACGCCGCAGACGTACATGCCGACCTTGCCCTTGACGCGCGGCACGAAGAGGTCCTTCTTCTTCGTCATCAAGTTGAAGAGCTGCAGCTTTGGCGCGCCCTCCGCCGCCGTCGTAGGGGCGGTCGCCGCCGGCGTGTCCTCCGCGATGGTGAGGCCAGAGAGAAGGGTGGGCGGCGCCGCCATCTTGGGATGCAGGGGAAAGGACGGGCAAACCCTAAGCCGGCGGCAAGTAATGGCGAAAACCTGTTGTGGGGGCGGCTCCTCGGTACCTCACTCACTTCTGCACCTTTTTCTGTGCGCGCATTTTCTTTTTTTTCTTGAACCGGAATACTCATTCCATTACTAAACCCGCGCAGCGCAATCGCTGGCGACCAGCACCGAAACAAAGTCTGGAGCATGCTGAATCCAAGATAGATCAGCAGCTCCCGCCCTAAAGCCAAAAGCGGCTAGTTCATGGGCCACCTTATTACAATCTCTCTTACATAAAATAAAACTAAACGACTCAAAATTTGCATAACATAAACTACGTGTATCGCGTAAAAGGACGCCAATCATGGCACGATCATAATCATCAGAGTTCAGAGCTTGGATCAGGACCTTGGAGTCAGACTCGAGGATCACCCTGTGAACGCCAAATTCATGTTAAGTATAATGTTTATTTAGGAAACATAGGATAGCGTAGGATTTATTCTACCTTGCCTTGTACTCCAAGATGACCATGTACTCCTATATATATGCCCACGAGGCTCAAGCAATAAACATCGATTTCATCAAATCATCTCTATCCCTTCTAACATGGTATCAGCCTAACCGATCCAACCCTAGCCGCCGCCCGACGCTTCCGCCCCGCGCGCCGCCCCCGGAGCGGTCGGTCTCCCTGACCGCCGCCGGGGGCCGCGTCGCCCGTACCTAGGGTTCGTCCGCCGGTCGTGTCGACCGGCTGCCCTAGAGAGTCTTTTTCCCGAGCCCTTGCTCCGGGTTTTTCTCTATCTCGTCGGTCGCTTTGATCGGCCTTTACTTTTTGGTTTTCCGATCTAAGATCGGTTTGCGTCGCCCGCCGCCGCCGTCGACCCCCGCGCCTCTACTCCGACATCGGCGTCGACTCCACCGGCCGCTTCCTCCTCAACCGCGCGGCAAGGCTGGACGTGTCGCCCAAGGGACGCCTTCGTGCGTCGCTGCCGGCCGCACGTCCGCGCGGTCTCCATCGCCGGTCCGTCTTCGTCGTCATCGCCCGGGACATCACCGACAACGTCGCCATCGACTCCGATCAGCGCGACGTCCCCGCCATGGCGCGTACAGCGCCGCCGTCGGTCTGATCAACCGATCGCGAGCCTGTCTTCGCCAAGCACGTCCCCGAGCACGCGCCTACCGCCGATCGAGCCATAGGTTGTCGTCGCGTCGTCCCTTCGGACCGCTACGTCGCCGCCCCGAGGTCTTCCCGCTGGCTGCCCCGACCCGCGCGCCGCTCCCGCCGACGCCCTTTGGGCTGTCGTGCCGTGGCACGCGGTCCACGCCGCCGCCCCGAGATCCTCCCGCCGGCTACCCCCGTAGCCGTCGCCGCCTTTGCGTCGCCCCTTAGAGCTGTCGTGCCGCGGCACGCGGTCCACGCCGCCTCCCGTCGGGCCGTCGCCCCCGGCCAGTGGTTCTCCCAGCGGCTGCCCCGACCTGCGAGCGCCACTACACCGCCTCTTCGGTCTGTCGCCGTGGAACGCGGTCACCGCCGCCGCCCGAGGCCGTCCCCGCGGCATCGACCTGCGCACCGCCGCTGCGCCGCCCCTTCGGGCCGTAGCGTCGCGGCACGCGGTCCACGCCGCTGCCCGAGGTCTTCCCGCCGTCGCCCCGACCTGCCCGCCGCCGATGTGTCGCCCCTACGGGCCGTAGCGCCGCGGCCCGCGGTCCACTCCGTCGTCACCGCGCGTCGACTTCCCGTGGTATGCGCCGCGCCGCCTCCCTCGGCGCGGGAACGCCACCGTCCGCGCCGGTCTTCGTCACGCCTCGGGTTCTTCGCCTACTTCGAGCACCGCCGCCGCGCTCCTAACTAGCCGTCGCCGCCGCCGCTCTTCTTCGGCCGCCGCCGCTGCTACCCCCGTAGCCGCCGCCGCCGCCCGTCCACCCCCTTCGTCTACGTCCAGCACCAGCCCGTCGCCAGCGTCGCCATCATCTTCCCCGACCACTTCGTCTACTCCGACCACCGTTGGTGACATCGGCCCCAGACCGATTGGTGCCACAACCGTCGTCGAGTCTTCTTCTTTGCTGGTCCTCCAACTCCTCGACATGGCGTACAACTCGTGCAGGTCCCTCGTCTATGCATGCCCGGTGCTGGCAACACCGATGCGTGCCTTCGTCCACGACGTGTCCCCGGGCCTGGCAAGCCTGGTCGGCGCTTCGTCAACTTCATCTTCGTCCATCTATGCATGCCCGGTGCTGGCAACACCGGTGCGTGCCTTCGTCTACGATGTGTCCCCGGGCTTGGCAACCCCGGCGCGACGCGTCGTCAACATCGTCTTCTCCCCGGCGCACCACTACTTTGACACCACTGCGCCCATGACTAACTCGGCACCTCCTTGCGCCCGCGGCTCCATGGCGACTTCCTCGACACCGGCCACCCCGACTCGACATCGACCACGACGTTCTTCCCACGGCTACCTTGACCACGGCTACACCACCCTACGCTCTCGGCTACCTCGACATCGGCACAAAGGGCTATCGCCTTGCTTGAGCAACCTCGTCGGTTTCCACTCCAGCCACGACTTCCGCGATGCATCGACCGTTACGACTGTGGGGTGGTGTCTGTCGGCTTACCTTCGGATTCTTCTCCAGTCTCACCGTCTGCGTCGCTACCGTTGTGACTGCGGGGGGATGTTGAGTATAATGTTTATTTAGGAAACATAGGATAGCGTAGGATTTATTCTACCTTGCCTTGTACTCCAAGATGACAATGTACTCCTATATATATGCCCACGAGGCTCAAGCAATAAACATCGATTCCACCAAATCATCTCTATCCCTTCTAACAAGCGCTCACTTATGTTGCTCTCACGCAAGCCATCGCCTCCGCATGCAAAGGTCCAGTAAGATGATGCATGGTGCCAACTCTCGCCGCCAAAAATTCACCCTGATCTGTCCGGAGAACACATCCCCAAGCTCCCTGTATTGTATCTTCATAAAAGGCTGCGACAAAGTTAACTTTGCCGAAATCAGCCGGTGGCCGCTGCCAAAATTCCTTTGCTGAATTAACAACTTGCTTAGTCTGAGTCTCTGCCTTGCTGAAATCCTGAAGATGCTGACGGATAGTATAGCAAATATGATCAGCACTTCTCATCTGCTCCCCTGCATTGACTTTATTTCTCATCGTCCACCATACCCAGAGCAGAATCGGTGCCATGTCACGTTGGTGGTGCTGCAGAGTCCAGATATCATTGAGCACCTCCATCGAGCCTATACATTTTAACAAATCAAGCCTCACTTCTTCCAACTGCAAGGATCTCCAAATCTGCTTCACAGCTTTGCATTTGATGAATAGATGTCCTCCGTCTTCATCCAAACGAGCACACACCGGACATCTAGTGTCTAGCTCCACTTTCTTACGCTTAATATTCATGCGAAGGGGAAGACTGTTGTGCGCAAATCTCCACAAAAAAATGCAGACTTTCCCAGGCATTTCCAGCTTCCATAACCTCTTCCATTTGTCATCTCCATTAGCCTGTGTAACCGATGGCCCAGCATCAGCCCCTATTCGAGCATCTTTGACTCGCGTTGCAAGGTGATAAGCCCCCTTAACTGTAAACTTCCCTTTTGGATCAAAATGCCATGCCACATGATCCTCCATGTCCGGTCGAACTGGGATAGCCAGGATGTCACTCACATCCGATTCAGAGAACAGGTCCCTTAGGAGTTGCTCGTCCCATGTCTCACTGATCGGATCCAGTAATTCAGAAACTCATGTAATGATAGCATTCCCTCTAACTGTAACTGGTTTTCTTGTGTCACCCCTTGGGATCCATGGATCGTCCCACACTCTAATGTTGTCACCATTACCAACACGCCATACAATACCTTCCTTCAGGAGCTTAACACCCTTTAAAATGCTTCGCCAGGTGTATGAAATGCCATCTTTTTCTTGCGCCTCAAGTACTGATGTGTTTGGGTAATATCGCGCCTTCAGCACCTGAGCACAGAGGGTATCCGGGGATTCGAGAAGGCGCCATCCCTGCCTTGAGAGCATTGCTAGATTGAAAAAATGAAGGTCTCTAAAACCCAGGCCGCCATCTTTTTTTGCTTTCGTCATTTTCTCCCAACTTATCCAGTGGCACCGGCTCTTATCTTGCTGACTCCACCAGTACCTAGCAATAAGCGCGTTGATCTCTTTGCAAAGTTGCTTAGTGAGATCAAAACACGACATTGCATAAGTAGGAATCGCTTGTGCTACAGCCTTAATTAACACATCTTTTCCAGCCTTCGACAAAAGCTTTTCCTTCCATCCTTGAATGCGTTGCCAAATCTTCTGTTTTAAGTACTCAAACTCCTTTGTTCTGGAGGCCCCAATATGCACCGGTAAGCCCAAATATCTCTGATTGAATGACTCTGTTGCAATACCGAGGCCCGCCAGAACTGCTACCCGAGTGGCTGCACTAGTTCCCTTACTAAACATGGTTGTAGTCTTATCCTTATTTATCATTTGGCCCGACTGGTCCTCATAGAGCGCAAGAATCTGCTTGAGTTTGGTCGCACACTCCACTGTCGCCTTCATAACAATAAGCGAGTCATCGGCGAAGAAGAGATGGTTGATCGTTGGGGCTCCTCTACATATCTGCACACCCTGAATGGTGCCTTCCTGCTCGGCATGATGCAGCATGGCAGAAAAACTTCCGCACACATAATGAACAGGTAGGGTGACAAAGGGTCCCCCTGCCGGAGACCTCTTCCCGGCATGATCATATCTGACAAGCTCCGATTGATTTTCACCCTATAGGACACTGACCGCACACACTTCATGATGGTATTCACCCATTGTTCTGCGAAACCCATCCTGAGCATAACTCGTTCAAGAAAACACCACTCAACACGATCGTAAGCCTTACTCATGTCGAGTTTCACTGCCACTAAATCTTCCCTGCCGCCCTTCCTTTTGTGCATTAAATGTGTGATCTCATAGGCTAGGAGAACGTTGTCTGTGATCATCCTTCCTGGAACGAATGCGGACTGAGTTGGCGATATAATCTCTGGAAGAATCTCTTTTAGCCTATTCTCCAAAACCTTTGATATCAACTTATATAGGACGTTGCAAAGGCTTATGGGCCTGAACTCCGTGACCTTTTCTGGATTCTTCACTTTGGGGATCAGCACGATGGTAGTTTCATTCCATCCAATCGGCATAGGAGCACCATTAAGCACCGCCAAGACCTCCTCTTTCACCTTCTGCCCAACCAACTCCCAAAAACGTTTATAAAAAATAGCAGGCATGCCATCGGGACCTGGTGCTTTGAGATCACCAATCGAGTTGAGGGCCTCCTTTACCTCTGACTCAGCGAACTCACGGGTTAGACGAGTGTTCATGTCATGTGTAACAGAAGCATGCATATGTGATAACACCTCGTCATTGGCAAAACCTGCAGAAGACATGAACAAACTTTTGTAATGATTAGTAATAAAATTTCCTATCTCCTCATCTCCCTCCACTACTTCTCCTCCATCCTTCTTTAACTTCTTGATTGTATTCACCCTCTTCCTCTCCCTAGCATGGTCATGGAAAAAATCTGTATTTTTATCACCTTTACGAAGCCAGTTCACATGAGCCCTCTGCCTCCAATATAAATTGTACTGGTCTTCCAACCTATTAAGCTTGAAACGCATAAGTTGTTCCTGATTTATTTGCTGCTGGCTAAGACACCCTCGCCTACACACCTCCAGCTCCTTCTTCGCCTTTTTTATTCTCCCTTTGAGTTCTCCCAACACCTCTCGGTCCCATCGTGTGAGCTCCCCTCCCACTGTAGTGAGTCTCTCCTGAACTGAACTTCTCCCCTCCGCAAAAGCTGAATTCCATGCCTCCTCGACCACTTTTGCACAATCATCTTCCAGGAGCCATCTCGCCTCAAAGCGGAAGACCCCATCCCCAGATCCTTCCCTACTTCCAGATTGTAAGCCATCCATCAAAATGATCACCGGACGGTGATCAGAGTGACGAGGGTCCCCATTTATTACTTTATACAAGGGGAACATCCCGCGCCAGTTATTGCAAGCAACCGCACGATCCAGTCTTTCTCTGGTATAGCCATCCACGTCATGCCAATTATTTCTCCAAGTATAAGGATCACCCTCAAAACCTAAATCTTCCAGACCGCAAACTTCTAAGGTCTCCCGGAATGCATCCATACATCCTTGAGCCCGAACCGGCCCACTCTCCTTCTCATTTGCAAAGAGTATCTCATTAAAGTCACCGAGGCAGATCCAAGACAGATTCAGTTGTCCTTGCAAAGACCGTAATGCACTCCAGGTCTTCCCCTTCTCTCCCGATTTGGACTCCCCATAGATACCAGTCAGCCTCCATTGCAGCCCACTCTCCTCATGCACCACCGCGTCAATATAGTACTTGTCCTTCCACCTAAGCCTCACATCCAGGTCTATGCGCGCATTTTCTTTTGAGTTGTTCTGTGCGTGCATTTGGGGAACGGGAAGAGAGAGTTTTCCCTCGCTTCAACACCTTTTCCCCGCGGGGACTATTTCTCGCATTCAGCGAGGTGGAAGGGATCCCTCGCTGAAGCGAGGTAGTAATCGGGCCAGCCCATTACTCGCACCTAAAAGAGAAAATGCATCATAACAAAAACCGCAGGGACAGGGAATTGATCCCACGATCTCGTAGTTGCAAGCATTGCTAACCACTGGGAAACGATGCGTCTCACGTCAAATTCCAAGGCGCTGCGTACTTGATAGGTGTTTCTAGGTATTTTTGTTTTTCTTCTGTTTTATTCGCTTTTCTTCAGGGTTTTTTTTTTCTCTTTTTCGTTTTCTTTTGTTTCTTTTCTTTTTTCTTCTCCATTTTTTCCTTTTTTTCATTTGTTTCCTCGTTTTTTTTCATTTTATTTTTTCTTTCTTTTATTTGGTTTCTTTTTTGTTTTTCTTTGTTTCTTTTTGGTTTTCTTCTCCATTTTTTTTATATTTTTTGTCTTATGTTTGTTTTCATTTTCACTCCGCATTCTTGTGTATGTCAAAAACATTTTTTTAATAAGTGACCAACACTTTTTGTATACACGTTCAACATTGTACGAACGCTTATTCAACATTTTTCAAATATTTGTTCAACATCTTAACACTTATTAAACATTTTCAAATACTTATTCAACTTTTTTTAATACTTATTCAACATTTTTCGAATACTCGTTCAACATTTTTTAATACTTCTTCAACATTTTGCAAATAATTGTTCAATGTTTTTAATACTTATTCAATATTTTTCAAATACTTGTTCAACATTTTTCAAATCCTCGTTCAACATTTTTCAAATACTCGCTCAACATTTTTAAATAATTATTCAACACTTTTCAAATACTTATTCAACATTTTAAATACTTATTCACCATTTTTCAAATACTTCTTCAACATTTTTCAAATACTCATTCAACATTTTTTAATACTTCTTCAACATTTTTCAAATACTTGTTAAATATTTTTAATACTTATTCAACATTTTTTCAAACACTTGTTCAACATTTTTCAAATACTCGTTCAATATTTTTAATACTTATTAAACATTTTTTAAAATACTTGTTTAAGATTTTTCAAATGTATTTTTGAAGAGCGTTTTTTATAATATATATATGTAGAATATTTTAAAGTATAAAGAAAAGTACAAAAATAAAACAAAAAAAGATAACAGAAAACAGAAAAAATAACAAAAAAAACAGGTCGTGGCCTCCACGCGGCTAGGCCGGCCCAGTTGGGGTTCCCGCGACGCGAGGCTTCGCTCCTGTCTCGCTTAAAGCGAGAAATAGGGGCTCCCTTCCCTTTTCCCTCCTTTTTCTCGTGATGATGGGCCGTTCATCAGACCGTTCCGTGGTTGTATCTGGGCTGTATGAAGGCTCTGCGTGAGTGGATGAGGCTGCATTTCCATTTGTTGTTGGGCTCTCATCCCCACGGAGAAATAAAAGAAATCCGCTCTCCTGAAAAAAAAACTCTCAATAAAACAGCAGACCCCTGAAAGAAACAGGGGAAAAAATTTAAGTTCAAAATCAAAATGATTTGGGAGGTATGAAAAATAAAAAAATCTAGCAATGAATATAGTGGCAAAAAAGTGCAACACTCATTATCATGCCATATTACCCCTGAAGCAACTATTTGGAGGTAACATTTATGCATGCCATATTATCACTGCATGCCTTCTATACAAATCGAAATGGGAATTTCCGCATTCATTAAGAAGAAAAGGGAACTCAGATTGCTCAGTTGATTATGGAAAATCAGGCGAAAACCATCACAACCCGCTGAGTGGCACACTAAAAAACCTCACGCACACCACTCAAAAGAGGGCCACGCCGAGACAGCACACAGATGTCATCGTCATCACTCCTCCCGTAGAGGCATCATTGCCATCCCTAAACTCTGAGCAAACGAGATTAGGGCATCTCCAACGTTGACCCCCAAACCGGACAATGTATCCGTCCATGGACCGGCGGGGACCGTCTGCGGACACTGATATGACAGCCGACCATCCAAAGTTATCCCTTAAATGGCCGCCCAGTTACGGTCAATTTGAAATTCAAATCCACCTGATCACATAGCGCGCGCTAGATCACACAGTGCCCGATCACAACCAAAAAGAGACAAGTATGCATAGTTTTTACATGCCCGGTCACAAAAGAGTATCGGTCCGGCAGTCCGAGCAAAAAAAATTGCCATGTCGGACCGGCCATCTGAGCCTCATCGCTCACTCTGCCGTCGATCATGTGATCTCAACCTTATTCTTTTCGAGCATGGCCTTCTTGCCTTCGAGTGTTATCTTCTTGTCGGTCGCCGCCATCAACATGTTAGACCTCTCGGCCTAGCATGCCTCCTTGACGTCAGAGCGTTTGACGTATGCCCCCTCTTTCTTCGCCAAGATGTCCTCGAATCTCTTCGTCATCATGGTCGTTGCCCCTTCTCGCTTCGCCTTCTCCCCTCCCCCTCCCCCGCTTCTTTCCCGGAACCCTCTTCTAACCTTCTTGGGCGGCTCTTTTGTTGGGTCGGCTGGATCACGGGTTTCTTCCTCGACGCCCATGCTGGCGGTCTTGGCAATGAATAGATCCCACTTGGGTTGTACATTGAACTTCAACCAACAATGCATGACGGTCAAGTTCCTCTTCTCCAACTTCAAGAAAACATTGCATGCACGAGAAGGCTACAAAATAAACCATTATCAAATGACCAATAGAACAATGCATATCCAGCCAAATGATCAACACAATCACACAACAATTCATATTCGGCCAAACGGCCAATACAACAATGCATATCTGGCCAAATGATGATCAACACAACAATGCATATCCGGCGAAATGACCAACAAAACAATGCATATCCGACCAGATGATCAACACATATTAACAACTTACTTGCTCAGAGATTTGCGCGCCACTTGGCCACCGTCTGATGAGTTACCTCAAGTGGATGCAATACTTGGACACGACCTCTTGCATGATGTACCATCAATGGTTGAGAGATTTCACCCCCACGGTTGCGGATGAGCCTATCGGAGTAGGGCTCGAAATGCTTGTGTTCATGGAACCAAGTGTGAAAATTGGCCCAAAATGTTGAGCCCTTTTACTTCGTCCCATGGATCAAATTGATGCTAGTTGCCAACCACGTATCACACAACAACTCGTCCTCCCGCATGTTAAAGCTTTCTCCTCTGCCTTCTTCTTTTGATCCGCATCAAAATCATCCGGATCATCGTCGTTGCCGTTCTCCTCCTGCTCCTGCGGTCTAGTGGCTGATACGTCTCAAATGTATCTATAATTTTTGATTGTTTAATGCTATTATATTATCATTCATATATACTTTTTATAGCAATTTATATTATTTTTATGTACTAACCTATTAATTTAGTGCCCAATGTCAGTTCATGTTTCCTGCTTGTTTTTGGATTTCGCAGAAAATCAATATCTATAGAGGCCAAAATACGTTGCCGATTTAACATGATTTTTTTGGCAACAAGAAACACTGGAAGCTTCGGGAAGCGTCGAGTGGATCCACCAGTCATCCACAAAGGCCAGGTGGTGCGGCCAGGGGGTGGTCGCGCCACCTGAGCTTGTGCCCCCCTGGTTACCGCCTTGAACTGATTCCACAGCCAAAATTCCCTTTAAATACCGAAACCATCCGTTGTTCCTCCAGAATAATTTCATCGCCGCCGCAAGCCTCTGTTCCGACTTCCGAAGAGATCCCATTTGGAGCCCTGTTCTGGAGCCCCGCCGGAGGGGGAAGCCATTGTCGGAGGCCTCTTCATCAACCTTGCCTCCATGACCATGTGTAAGTAGTTTCTTCAGGACCTACGAGTAGTAGTACCTAGATGGTGCTCTCTCTCTCTCTCTCTCTCTCTCTTGGATCTTCAATACCATGTTGCCCTTCTTACTTCTGTGGTTGGAATCAATTTGATGTAATTTTGCGATGTGTTTGTTGGGACATGATGAATTGTGAGTTTATGATCAGATTGTTCACTAAATCTATTTGAATCTCTTGAAGTTTCTTTTGCTGTATAATTAAGTAGCTATGTATGCTTTCTGATCTATTTGTCTCATCTGGCCAACATTGATTGGCAGATCTTCAGAGGGAGTGGTGCATAGCATTGGGCTCAATCTTACGGTGATTTCTATATCCCAGTGACAGAATGGGGACAAGACACATATTTGTACTGTTGCCACTAAGGATAAAACGATGGGCTTTGATCTTATTGCTAGATTTCTTTTTGTTTGCATTAAGTCATCTTGTTTATTGCATTACTCTGTTTCTTGCAAACTTAATACTTTGAGATGCATGCTAGATAGCGGTCTTGGGGTGGAGTAATAGTAGTAGATGTAGTTGGATTAACGGTCTACTTGTCACAGACATAATGCCTATATGAGATTATGCCATGAATGGTCATAGTTATATTCGTTGATATTCTTGTCAATTGCCCAACTGTATTTTGTTACCATGTTGTTTGCCTTCTTTTGAGAGAGTTGCCTCTAGTGAACCTATGACCCTAGTGTCTATTCTTCCATCAATATAAATACTCCTGCAAAAATTACTCTTTACTATTTGCCGTACCACTATCATTATATTATCTTTGCTTTTAACTGATACGTCTTCATCGTATCTATAATTTTTGATTATTTCATGCCAATATTCTACAACTTTCACATACTTTTGGCAACAATTTACATAATTTTCTTGGACTAACATATTGATCCAGTGTCCAGTGCCAGTTCCTGTTTGTTGCATGTTTTTTGTTTTGCAGAAAATCCATATCAAAGAAAGTCCAAACACGATAAAATTTTACGAAGTTTTTTTGGTATATATATGATTTTTGGGGAAAAGAATCAACGCGAGACGATGCTTGAGGGGCCCACAAGCTCACAGGGCGCCCCCTGCCATAGGGTGCGCCTGGCAGGCTTGTGGCTACCTCGTAAGTCGGTTGGAGGTGTCCTTCGGCCGCAAAAAAGCTAATATCCGGATAAAAATCATGTTAAAATTTCAGCCCAATCGGAGTTACGACTCTCTAGGAATATAAGAAATGGTGAAGGGCCAGAAAACAGGAACGCGAAACAGAAGAGAAACAGAGAGAGAGATCCAATCTCGGAGGGGCTCCTGCCCTCCGGGAGCCATGGCGGCCATGGACTAGAGGGGGAAGGCCAAGCAAGAAGAAGAAGGAGGGAGGACCTCTCCCCTCTCTTTCGGTGGCGCCGAAACGCCGCCGGGGAAACCATCATGACGGCGATCTACACCAACAACTTTGCCGCCGTCACCACCAAGTTTCTCCCCCTCTATGCAGTGGTGTAACACCTCTTTTTCCCGCTGTAATCTCTACTTAAACATGGTGCTTCATGCTATATATTATTACCCAATGATGTATGGCCATCCTATGATGTTTGAGTAGATTCTTTTTGTCCTACGGGTTAATTGTGGTATGGTGTGATTGATATGAGTTGTATGTTAATATGGTGTTGTCCTATGGTGCCCTCCGTGTCACGCAAGCATGTGGGATTACCGTTGTAGGGTTTTGCAATATGTTCATGATTCGCTTATAGTGGGTGGCGAGAGTGACACAAGCTTATACCCGAGTAAGGGGTTGTTGCGTATGGGAGTAGAGGACTTGTTACTTAATGCTATGGCTGGGTTTTACCTTAATGATCTTTAGTAGTTGCGGATGCTTGCTAGAGTTCCAATCATAAGTGCATATGATCCAAGTACGAAAAGTGTGTTAGCGTATGCCTCTCCCTCATTGCATATGATAAGTATCTATCGTGTTATATTCAAGCCTATGGACAATCTTTCTCTTTGTGTTACAAAAAGCTCTCTACTAAACAAACTAACTTTTATTATCTAGCTAAGTACTTCTAGTTTTATTCTTGTAAACTTATCCTATTACACCTACAAAGTAGTTTCATTCTTGTTCTAGGTACAACGAATGTTAAGTGTGCGTAGAGTTGTATCGGTGGTCGATAGAACTTGAAGAGAATATAAATTATACCTTTAGCTCCTCGTTGGGTTCGACACTCTTATTTAAGAAAAAGTTACAATTGATCCCCTATACTTGTGGATTATCAAGACTTTTTTCTAGCGCCGTTGACGGGCAGCAATTGCGTGGGGTTGATATTCTCGTGTGTCCTTGTTTGCTTTATCACTAAGTAGTTTTTATTTTCTGTTCTAAGTTGTTTTATATATTTAAGTATGGATATGGAACATGAAATACCAAAAAAATTAGTTGTACTTGCTACTCATGGAGATGGGGAACCTCCTAAAACCCTCGATGTTGGTTATGTGGAAAACATTAAATACTACTTTGATAATCCTGATAAATCCCTATTCAACTTGATAATGGGAGATACTTTGGATCACCGGGAATACTTTAGGGATTATCGCTTGTCTCAAAAAGGGAAACACTTATGGGATCAAATTAAAATATTGCGTTGGTATGCTTGGAATATGTGCTCTATGTATGATTATACTTGTTGCTCTAAGATGAAGGCTCCACACCTTCCCTTTTGATGTGAATTTAATGATAATGAAACCTTGGCTTCTTATGATTACTATGATGTGGAACAAATAGAAGAATTTGTTGCTTTTAAGGGTGCTTATGAAATTGAATCTTTGTTTGAAAAGTATGAAGATTGTGATGGTGCTCTTTACAGATATGAAAATTATGCTATACTTAAATATTGCTATGAAAATTATGAATACAATGCCTATATTGATGAATTTATTGAGAAAGTCTCCGCTGCCCAAAAGAGACTAATATTTTGTAGGCTCCTATGTAGAAGAAATTGATGAAATTGTGAGCTCATTAGATGAAAAAGATGAGGAGGAGAGCGAAGAACAAAGGAAGGAAGGGCGGATTAGCTACTCGTGTCCACCTTCTAATGAGAGTAACTCTTCAACTCATACATTGTTTAATTTCCCTTCGTGCTTACCAAAGGGATGAATGCTATGATCCCTTGGATTCGTTTGAAATATCACTTTTTGATGAACTTGATGCTTGCTATGCTTGTGGCCATGATGCCAGTATGAATTATGCTTATGAAGATGAACTTGCTATAGTTCCTTATGTTAAACATGAAATTGTTGTTGTTGCACCCACACATGATAGTCCTATTGTCAGAGAGGAACTACATCTCCACCTCTCTTTGTTTCCAACACGATAAAATTGCAAGAAACTATTTATACTATGCATTGGCCTTTACTTGATGTGCATGAATTGTTCTTTTATGACATGCCGATGCATAGGAAGAGAGTTAGACTCCGTTGTTCTATGATATATGTTGGTTTGTGCTCATTACTAAATTACAAATCATTGTTAATTAAAATTGGCTTTGATATACCTTGGGATCCGGGTGGATCGATTACATGAGCACTTTATGCCTAGCTTAATGGCTTTAAAGAAAGCGTTGCCTGGGAGACAACCCAGAAGTTTTAGAGAGTCATTTTATTCTATTGTGTGCTTTCAAAATATTTAAAAAAATAGAGGGGAACCTAAAACTTTTCAAAAAGAAAAGTGAAAGTGAGAAAGACGAACACCGTTGAAGTGGGGGACGTCCTTAAACTTTGTTCATGCCCATGGAAACTTTGTGAATCTTGATTACAGAAACTTTTCAACAAAAATAATTATCCCCTTGTACAAATCCATTGTATTATAAAAATAATGTGCCAAGATTTACCTTTAGGGTGTTTAAATTGCTTGTTTGGTGTGTACTGTGCAAAAATAGAAACTTTTGCTGTAGTGTTTGAATTTCTATATTTTACTAGAACATGCAAAAATCCTGAAATTTTGATACAATACTGCTAGGCTTGCTAGATGGTGATGGAGTTGGATGAGATTTATCATGTAATCGAGTCAATTTGTTAGGGCTTGATCCCTAGTATCCACTATGTTCTGAGATTGATGTTGCTATGACTTTGCTATGCTTAATGCTTGTCACTAGGGCCCGAGTGCCATGATTTCAGATCTTAACCCTTTATGTTATCATTAATATATTTGAGTTCTCGATCCTATCTGCTAGTTATATGCACTTGTTATTGTTCTGATCCGTAGACCCCAAGGTGACAATAATTGGGATACTCTCCGGGGATGACTGTAATTCGAGGAGTTCATGTATTCACCATGTGTTAATGCTTTGTTCCGGTTCTCTATTGAAAGGAGGCCTTACTATTCCTTAGATTTCCTTATGGACCCCGCTGCCATAGGAGGGTAGGACAAAAGATGTCATGCAAGTTCTTATTATAAGCACGTATGACTATATATGGAATACATGCCTACACCGAATTGATGAATTGGAGCTATTGTGTATCGCTCTAGGTTGTGATTGTTACATAATGAATGCCATCCACACAAATACCCATCATTGATCCAATGCCCATGCTTTGCTCATATTGATCTTTGCTAAGCTACTACTGTTGTTGCTGCTGTTACAATCACTACAAAACTGCTACTGTTACTATCACCGTTACTATTTCTACTGTTACCGCTACTATCAAACTATCATACTACTGTGCTACTAAATACTTTGCTGTAGAAATATTATTTTCCAAGTGTGGTTGAATTGACAACTCAACTACTAAGGCTCATAAGTATTCTTTGGCTCCCCTTGTGTCAAATCAATAAATTTGGGTGAAATACTACCCTCAAAGACTGTCGCGATCCCCTATACTTGTGGGTTATGAAGGGTTCAAGGGATGATCACCCTAAGCACTCCTGCGCGTTGCGAGGACGGCCGGGACCAAACCCACCTTTGTATCCAGGCATAACCGGCTCACCCGGGCGCGTGCCGCTCAACTGTGACGCCTGACAGAGCTTTCGGGAGGAACGTACGACGCCGAGGGGCCCATAAACCGTTATCCCGCGTGGTGGTTAGTGCGTATATGCCAGTGGCAGTCTCAGATCAAATACACCGAACTCGATAAGCTTGTTATTGTTAAGTAACCGCGGATAATGACCAGGGTTCAGGCCCACCTCTCTCCTAGATGGTCTCTACCTGCCCTATCGTTCTGCCACAGTGAATCACTCGCGGGTGCTCTCCGAGCCAACCCGATTTTAATCATATCATGTAACATAGTATAGTGTATATAATATATCTGTGATCATCGCCCAGAGGGGATCACAGCCCGATAGTATAGCATGGCACACGGACAAGGATGTAGGGCCACCAATGGAATACTAGCATACCTATACTAAGCATATAGGATAACAGGTAAAGTATCAATAGTAATAGCAAGGACAGGCTATGCAACGGTATAGGATCTGTCGATAAAGCAGTAACAGTATCACTACTCTAATGCAAGCAGTAGAGAGAAGGAATAGGCGATATCGAAATGGTCAAGGGATTTTTCTTGCCTGGCAGCTCTGTTGAGAAGGACATGTCCTCGATGACGTAGTCATACTCGGGGGCAACGGCAGTCTCGGGGTCTACGGAAATAATAAAGGAGAGGGGGAAAACAGATAATGTATTAGTACGCCTTTTAAAAGAAGAGGGAAAATATCTGGCAATATTTTCACAGCTCCACGTATTTTTCGGCTAGTTGATCGACATGCAAAATGTCCAGGTTCATTATGTTAGAGGGGTCTGACAGATATATGGATGACATATTCAGATTCTTCATATTTTTCTGATCAACTTTCATATATAAATTATTTTTATCCGAGTTATGGATTATTTTCTATGTTTTCAAAGTTTAAATGATTTTTTGAATTTTCTGGATTCATTTTAATTCAAAATATATTAAATGGAAATTGCTAGATGCACCCAAAAGTGTGCCCAGCAGAGTGCACCAGAGGCTGACAGTGGGCCTAGTTGATTACTGATACGTCTCCAACGTATCTATAATTTATGAAGTATTCATGCCATGTTTACAACAATTTTATATGGTTTTGGTATGATTTGATTAGAACTAACCCGGACTGACGCTGTTTTCAGCAGAACTACCGTGGTGTTGTTTTTTTGTGCAGAAATAAAAGTTCTCGGATTGGGCTGAAAATTTATGATGATTTTTTATGGACAAAAAGAGACCCCCGAAGCTTTGAGGAAGTGCCAGAAGAGCCACGAGGGCACGACAAGACTGGGGGGCGCGCCCCCCGAGCTTGTTGCTCCCTCGTGGACCCCCCTGACGTGAATTCAATGCAAAAAATTCCAATAAATAGTAAAAACCCCGAAAAGAAACCTAGAACTTCCACACCACCGCCGCAAGCCTCTATACCGAAGCGATCTCATCCGGAGCCCTATTTCGGCACTCTACCGGAGGGGGGAATCATCACCGGAGGCCATCTTCATCATTCCGGCAGTCTCCATGACGAGGAGGGAGTAGTTTGCCCTCGGGGCTGAGGGTATGTACCAGTAGCTATGTGTTTGATCTCTCTCTCTCTCTCTCTCTCTCTCTCTCTCTCGTGTTCTTGATTTGGCAGGATCTTGATGTACCACGAGTTTGTTAATATAGTTGGATCATATGGTGTTTTTTCCCTCTCTATCTTCTTGTGATTAATTGAGTCTTTCCCTTTGAGGTTTCATTATTGTCGGATTGAATACTTTGGATTTGAGAACACTTTATGTATGTCTTGCATGTGGATACCCGTGGTGACAATGGGGTATTCTATTGAGTCACTTGTATGTTTTGGTAATCAACTCGTGGATTCCCGTGACCTTGGGGTAATCTAGGCATAGGGGTTGATTGCACGTTTTCATCTTCTTTTCTTTGATAGAAACTTTGGGGTACTCTTTGAAGTTCTTTGTGTGGATTGAATATTATGAATCTGAAGTTGTTTTGATGCATATCGAATAATCAACTCACGGATACTTGTGGTGACATTGGACTATCTAGGTGACATTAAAGTTGGTTGATGCATATCATATGGTGTTATTTTAGTACGAACTCTAAGGCTGTTTGTGACACTTATAGGGATGGCTCAATAGATTGATTGGAAAGGATAACTTTGAGGTGGTTTCGTACCCTACAACAATTTCATCGTAACAAGAAAATAAAGTTTCTACGATCCGATCGCGGAGGCGAATATTTGAGTTACGAGTTTGGCCTTCATTTAAGAAAATGTGGAATTGTTTCACAACTCATGCCACCTGGAACACCACAGCGTAATGGTGTGTCTGAACGTCGTAACCGTACTTTATTGGATATGGTACGTTTTATGATGTCTCTTACCGATTTGCCACTATCATTTTGGGGTTATGCATTAGAGACAGCTGCATTCACGTTAAATAGGGCACCGTCTAAATCCGTTGAGACGACACCGTATGAACTGTGGTTTGGCAAGAAACCTAAGCTGTCGTTTTTTAAAGTTTGGAGATGCGATGCTTATGTGAAAAAGCTTCAACCTGATAAGCTCGAACCCAAAGCGGAGAAGTGCGTCTTCATAGGATACCCTAAAGAAACAATTGGGTACACCTTCTACCATAGATCCGAAGGCAAGGTCTTTGTTGCCAAGAATGGGTCCTTTCTAGAGAAGGAGTTTCTCTCGAAAGAAGTGAGTGGGAGGAAAGTAGAACTTGATGAGGTAATTGTACCTTCTCTCGAATTGGAAAGTAGCTCATCAGAGAAAACCGTTCCCGTGATGCCTACACCAATAAGAGAGGAAGATAATGGTGAAGATCATGAAACTTTAGATCAAGTTACTACTGAACCTCGTAGGTCGACCAGAGTGGTACGGTAATCCTGTTCTGGAAGTCATGTTGTTAGACAACGACGAACCTACGAACTATGAAGAAGCTATGATGAGCCCAGATTCCGACAAATGGCTTGAGGCCATGAAATCTGAGATAGGATCCATATATGAGAACAAAGTATGGACTTTGGTGGACTTGCCCGATGATCGGCAAGCCATTGAGAATAAATGGATTTTTAAGAGGAAGACAAACGCTGATGGTAATATCACTATCTACAAAGCTCGACTTGTCGCGAAAGGTTTTCGACAAGTTCAAGGGGTTGACTACGATGAGACTTTCTCACCCGTAGCGATGCTTAAGTCTGTCCGAATCATGTTAGCAATTGCCGCATTTTATGATCTGGCAAATGGATGTCAAAACTGCATTCCTTAATGGTTTTCTCAAAGAAGAGTTGTATATGATGCAACCAGAAGGTTTTGTCGATCCTAAGGGTGCTAACAAAGTGTGCAAGCTCCAGCGATCCATCTATGGACTGGTGCAAGCATCTCGGAGTTGGAATATACGCTTTGATGAGATGATCAAAGCATATGGTTTTGTACAGACTTACGGTGAAGCCTGTATTTACAAGAAAGTGAGTGGGAGCTCTGTAGCATTTCTAATATTATATGTGGATGACATATTGTTGATTGGAAATGATATAGAATTTCTGGATGGCATAAAAGGATACTTGAATGAAAGACCTCGGTGAAGCTGCTTATATATTGGGCATCAAGATCTATAGAGATAGATCAAGACGCTTTATAAGACTTTCAATGAGTACATACCTTGACAAGATTTTGAAGGAGTTCAAAATGGATCAGTCAAAGAAGGAGTTCTTGCCTGTATTGTAAGGTGTAAAGTTGAGTAAGACTCAAAGCTCGACCACGGCAGAAGATAGAGATAGAATGAAAGTCATTCCCTATGCCTCAACCATAGGTTCTTTAATGTATGCCATGCTGTGTACCACACCTAATGTGTGCCTTGCCACGTGTCTGGCAAAGGGGGTACAAGAGTGATCCAGGAGTGGATCACTGGACAGCGGTCAAAATTATCCTTAGTAACTAAAGGACTAAGGAAATGTTTCTCGATTATGGAGGTGATAAAGAGTTCGTCGTAAAGGGTTACGTCGATGCAAGCTTTGACACCAATCTGGATATCTCTGAGTAACAAACCAGATACGTATAATGGAGCAGTCATTTGGAATAGCTCCAAGTAAAGCGTGATAGCAGCATCTACAGTATGACATAAGGATTTGCAAAGTACACATGGGTCTGAATATTGCAGACCTATTGACTAAAATTCTCTCTCACGAGCAAAACATGATCACACCTTAGAACTCTTTGAGTGTTAATCACATGGTGATGTGAACCAGATTATTGACTCTAGTGAACTCTTGGGTGTTAATCACATGGCGATGTGAACTAGATTATTGACTCTAGTGCAAGTGGGAGACTGATGGAAATATGCCCTAGAGGCAATAATAAAGTTGTTATTATTTTATATTTCCTTGTTCATGATAAAGGTTTATTATTCATGCTAGAATTGTATTGACCGGAAACTTAAATACATGTGTGAATACATAAACAAATACCGTGTCCCTAGGGAGCCTCTACTAGACTAGCTCGTTGATCAAAGATGGTTAAGGTTTCCTAACCATAGACATGAGTTGTCATTTGATAACGGGATCACATCATTATGAGAATTATGTGATGGACAAGACCCATCTGTTATCTTAGCATATGATCGTTCTGTTTATTGCTACTGCTTTCTTGAATGTCAAATACATGTTCCTCCGACCATGAGATCATGCAACTCCCGGATACCGGAGGAATACCTTGTGTGCTATCAAACGTCACAACGTAACTGGGTGATCATAAAGATGCTCTACAGGTATCTCCGAAGGTGTCTGTTGAGTTGGCATGGATCGAGACTGGGATTTGTCACTCCGTGTTTCGGAGAGGTATCTCTGGGCCCTCTCGGTAATGCACATCATAAGAAGCTTGCAAGCAAAGTGACTAAGGAGTTAGTTACGGGATGATGTATTACGGAACGAGTAAAGAGACTTGCCGGTAACGAGATTGAACTAGGTATGGAGATACCGACGATCGAATCTCGGGCAAGTAACATACCGACGGACAAAGGGAATTACGTATGTTGTCATTGCGGTTCGACCGATAAGATCTTCGTGGAATATGTAGGAACCAATATGAGCATCCAGGTTCCGCTATTGGTTATTGACCGGAGAGGCGTCTCAGTCATGTCTACATCACTCCCGAACCCGTAGGGTCCGCACGCTTAACGTTCGTTGACGATATAGTGTTATATGAGTTATGTGAATTGGTAACCGAATATTGTTCGGAGTCCCGGATGAGATCCCGGACGTCACGAGGAGTCTCGGAATGGTCGAGAGGTAAAGATTTATATATGGGAAGTCATATTTTGGGTTCCGGAAAAAGGTGCAGTTTTTTCGGTATTGTACCGGGAAGCTTCCAGAAGGTTCCGGAGGATTCCGGAGGGGTCCGAAAGTCCACAAGTGGGTCCACCATGTCCCAAGGGCTGGCATGGGCTAAGGGGAGGCGCCCTGGCCTTATTGGGCCAGGCGCACCAAGTCCTCAAAAGCCCACGCAGCTAGGGAAGGAAAAAAGGAGAGTCCTAGTAGGAATAGGATTGGACTTTGGAGTCCAAGTCCACTTGTGTACTATTCAGGTGGTACTGTTCACATGATACTATTCACGTGGTACTGTTCACGTGGCACTGTTGCTTCTACTCCAAGCCCCTACACATATATAAATAGAGGAGAGGGGGCGCCCCAAACAAGACACAACATTGTCTTAGCCGTGTGCGGCGCCCCCCTCCACAGTTCCGTCCCTCGGTCATATTTTCGCAGTGCTTGGGCGAAGCCCTGCGGAGATAGCATCACCATCACCGTCACCACGCCGTCATGCTGCCGGAACTCATCCACTACCTCGCCGTCTTGCTGGATCAAGAAGTCGAGGACGTCACCGAGCTGAACGTGTGCGGAACACGGAGGTGCCGTACGTTCGGTACTCGGTCGGTTGGATCGTGAAGTTGTTCGACGACATCAACCGCGTTGTTCTAACGCTTCCGCTTACGGTCTACGAGGGTACGTAGACACACTCTCCCTCTTGGAGCTATGCATCTCCATGGATAGATCTTGCGTGTGCGTAGAATTTTTTTTGTTTTCCATGCAACGTTCCCCAACACGAGCATCATTCAAATCATCATGTCTAGCTAAAAGGCATTAAAGAAAAGTGCTTGTTGGGAGACAACCCAATATTTATACCTACTATTTTTGTGTGTCCACATGATTAAGCTACTGTATTAATCATGTTTTATATGTTTTCTTTCAATAATGTGCCAAGTAAGACCTTTGGGATAGTGCAAATGCTTGTTGATTTGATTCTGTGCGAAAACAGAAACATTTGTGCTCAGTATTTGATTTTACATTTTTTACTTGAGCGTCAATTTTTTTTAAATTTTTACACAGTATGGGGTTACAATTTTTTTTATGTTTTTCTAATTTTTAGAATTTTTGAAGGTACATAAGTATGGTTTTTAATTCGCTCACTACATGCTATTCTGTTTTTGACAGACTCTGTTTTTATTGCATAGTTTGCTTGTTTTAGTGTTTTCATAGCTTATATTATGAGATATAAATTGTGGAAATGATAGACTACAGTAGGCATTATGTGAGAACAATTATGAATCTTGTCTTGACAGTACCTAAGTGGATGATTTATTTTTATCATACTAACCTATCTCACAAGTTCCATTAAGTTTTGTGTGATTGAAGTTTTCAAGTTTTGGGTGAGATATCGATATGGGTTGAATAAGGAGTGGCATTACCCTAAGATTGGGGATGCCCAAGGCACCCCAGGGTAATATTCAAGGAAGACTCAAGCGTCTAAGCTTGGGGATGCCCCGGAAGGCATCCCCTCTTTCGTCTTCAACACTATCGGTAACCTCACTTGGAGCTATATTTTTATTCGTCACATAATATGAGTTTTGCTTGGAGCGTCATTTTATTTTTTTTGAGATTTGCTTGCTATCATCAATAATCATGTTTTGTATCTTTTAGTTCAATAAAATGCCAATTATAGCCTTTACCATGCTCAGTTTGCGAGTTTATGTATTGCTATTTGAAAATAGAAAGTTTTCTGTTATGTCCTGAATTTATGTGAATTGTAAAAACATGATAAAAGTCTGAAATTTTTACACAGTAAGCATGCATGAGTTCTCTGTAACTTGGTAATCTTTCAGAATTTTTGGAGTTAGGGAAGTATGAATTTTTATTCCCCCTTTACAGACTGTTCTGTTTAGACAGATTTCGGTTATAGTTGAATTGTTTGCATATGTTTGCTTTTTTAATGTTTCTATTTGTGGATAGGAGTATTAAATATGCCAAGGCATTTAGTATGCAAATTTTAATTATAATTTTAGTGATTTGTTATAGTAGATAATGTTAAGGTTTTGAGTTGATTTATACTAACTTATCTCACGAGTTCTTGTTGAGTTTCGTGTGGATGAAGTTTTTAAGATTTAGGAGAAGCCATGATATGAGAGGAATTAAGGAGACACAAGAGCTCAAGCTTGGGGATGCCCAAGGCACACCAAGATAACATTCCAAGAAGTCTCAAGCAACTAAGCTTGGGGATGCCCCGATGGGCATCCCACCTTTCTTCATCAACACCTATCAGTTAGCCTAAGTTTTTACTTGTTCACATGATATGTGCTATTCTTGGAGTGTCCTTTTATTTTCATTTTGTTTGTTGTTTGAATAAAATACTTGGATCTGAAATATTTATTTGGAGAGAGTCTTCACATAGCTACTTAATTGTTTGACTACTCATTGATCTTCACTTATATCTTTTGGAGTAGTTTGTCATTCATTCATGTGCTTCGCTTATATCCTTTGAGTAAATTGATGAATGATTTGAATATCACAAATCTGAAATTATGTATGTTCCATATGCTTAGTAATATTTCATATTGGGTTCAGAAAGTAAAATCTATTGAAGTTTGACAATAACAATATTAGTCATACGAGCAATTCATGAAAGATAGTATATGGAAAAGAAATTTCACATACAAATATATTATCTTGGACATCTTTTATGATTGTGAATACCCATTAATTATTTTCAAACTTGATCAAATTAGTTGAAGTTGGACAAGGAAGACAACGTAATGAGTTATGTTTGGGTATATTTGCATAGAAGCTATATTGTTATGGATCCTCCAACATGTGGTGCTTTTTTAGAATCTTTTGCTAGCCAAAATTTCTGTACTAAGTGGGAATACTGCTTGTGCATCCAAAATCCTTGAGCCAAATTTCTTTCATGAGTGTCCACCATACCTACCTATATATGGTATTACCCTGCCGTTCCAAGTAAATTTGCATGTGCCATCTCTAAAAACTTCAAATAAACATCTGTTTTGTGTGACCGTACCGCTCATGGAGCGATGGGCAGTCAATATCTTCCATGTTAAGTGGGTTATTCTCATGATGGGTGTTTATTCACTTGTCCTTGCATGAGAGAGGCTGGTAATCGGGATGCCCAGTCCCTTAAATAAATAGAAAAAATATATAATAAAACAAAGGCTCCCCCTGGAAAGTTGAAAGTTTGGAGGGCACCCGTGAATTCGGCTAGCCATGGCTTGTGTTTGAATGGTTGAGGGGGAGTTAAACTTTTCATTTCTGCATGGGAACCGCCAATAGTGTGTTTAGCATGGAAGATATTGAAATCCTTAGTCGTGATGTTGACAGGAAAAGCACACCACTCAAAATGTATTCATCTCTGTTTTAAGCTATGAGCTCTGGCACCTCTGCAAATCCCTGCTTCCCTCTGCGAAGGGACATTCTATTTACTTTTATGCTATTTACTTTCATGTTATGTATTTTTGTTGAGTCAATTTCTTATTCCGACTTATTCTTTAGTTGGCAAGCATCATGTGGTGGGGAAAGATCCAAGCACATATATCCATTCAAATATATTTGATCATGAATTATTATTGTTGACAATTATCTCTATGATAAATAAGTTGGGTGGCGAAACATTAAGCCCCTATCTTTCTCTGTGTTCGATGGATGCTATTTGTTCTAAAAATATGCTTTGAGTACTAGCAATCACAGAAGACTATATGATAATTGAGTATGTAGAGCTCTTACTTAGACTTTGCTGAAAATAAGATGCATTGAAATTGTTTGGTGACTAAGAACATATTTTGTTAAGTTTCAAGAGAATGCATTGTTTGAACTATAACATGTGAATTGATTGCTACTTGATCATGATGAGTTTTATGAGAAAGAGTTGTTGTTTATGATGCTAGGAAAAGTGATTGAGATTATCATTGATCAAACTTATGCACTATGCTAGCATTCACACTTCATAAATTATTTTTTTTATCATTTACCTACTCGAGGACGAGCAGGAGTTAAGCTTGGGGATGTTGATACGTCTACAACGTATCTATAATTTATGAAGTATTCATGCCATGTTTACAACAATTTTATATGGTTTTGGTATGATTTGATTAGAACTAACCCGGACTGACGCTGTTTTCAGCAGAACTACCGTGGTGTTGTTTTTTTGTGCAAAAATAAAAGTTCTCGGATTGGGCTGAAAATTTACGGTGATTTTTTATGGACAAAAAGGGACCCCCGAAGCTTCGAGGAAGTGCCAGAAGAGCCACGAGGGCATGACAAGCCTGGGGGGCGCGCCCACCCCCCTAGGGCGCGCCCCCACGCTTGTCGCTCCCTCGTGGACCCCCCTGACGTGAATCCAACGCCAAAAATTCCTATAAATAGTGAAAACCCTGAAAAGAAACCTAGAACTTCCACGCTGCCGCCGCAAGCCTCTGTACCGAAGCGATCTCATCCGGAGCCCTATTCCGGCACTCTGCCAGAGGGGGCAATCCTCACCGGAGGCCATCTTCATCATCCCGGCGGTCTCCATGACGAGGAGGGAGTAGTTCACCCTCGGGGCTGAGGGTATATACCAGTAGCTATGTGTTTGATCTCTTTCTCTCTCTCTCTCGTGTTCTTGATTTGGCAGGATCTTGATGTACCACGAGCTTTGTTAATATAGTTGGATCATATGGTGTTTCTTCCCTCTTTATCTTCTTGTGATGAATTGAGTCTTTCCCTTTGAGGTTTCGTTATTGTCGGATTGAATACTTTGGATTTGAGAACACTTTATGTATGTCTTGCATGTGGATACTAGTGGTGACAATGGGGTATTCTATTGAGTCACTTGATGTATGTTTTGGTAATCAACTCGTGGATTCCCGTGACCTTGGGGTAATCTAGGCATAGGGGTTGATTGCACGTTTTCATCTTCTTTTCTCCGATAGAAACTTTGGGGTACTCTTTGAAGTTCTTTGTGTGGATTGAATATTATGAATCTGAAGTTGTTTTGATGCATATCGAATAATCAACTCACGGATACTTGTGGTGACATTGGACTATCTAGGTGACATTAAAGTTGGTTGATGCATATCATATGGTGTTATTTTAGTACAAACTCTAAGGCTGTTTGTGACACTTATAGGGATGGCTCAATAGATTGATCGGAAAGGATAACTTTCATGTGGTTTCGTACCCTACAACAATTTCATCTTATGTTCTCCGCTAAAAGGAACTTTGGAGTGATTCTTTGTCGCACGTTGAGAGATTGTTATATGATTCAATTATATTAGCACTGTTGAGAGATTGCACTAGTGAAAGTATGAACCCTAGGCCTTGTTTTCAAGCATTGCAATACCATTTGTGCTCACTTTTACTACTTGCTACCTTGCGGTTTTTATATTTTCAGATTACAAAAACCTATATCTACTATCCATACTACACTTGTATCACCATCTCTTCGCCGAACTAGTGCACCTATACAATTTACCATTGTATTGGGTGTTGGGGACACAAGAGATTCCTTGTATTTGATTGCATGGTTGTTTGGGAAAGACCATCTTCATCCTACACCTCCCACAGATTGATAAACGTTAGGTCATTCACTTGAGGGAAATTTGCTACTGTCCTACAAAACTCTGCACTTGGAGGCCCAACAACGTCTACAAGAATAAAAGTTGCGTAGTAGACATCAGCTACTGAGTCAGCTGTCAACTGTGGACATGTTGACTGGTCAAACTGACCGGTGGGGTCCACTGTCAGTGACTGTTAGTTAATAGATTTTAATTAAATCAGTTTAATTAACAGGGGACCCACATGTCATACACTGTTGTTAATCCAGTTTAGTTAATTAGTTTAATTAGTCGTGTGGGCCCCAAATGTCAGTGGGGGTTACAGGGGTAATTAGTGGCTAATTAGCCAACTAATGGCCTCTGCCCGCATGTCAGTGGCCCAGGGGGTGGTTTGAACTACGCGCGCCGGCGGCAAGACGCCGGTGACCAACATGGGTGACGGCGATGGCCGGGATCGGCGTACAAGCAGCGGTTCGAGCTGCGGTTAGGCTCTACGGGACGCGGGGAACACGCCGCGTCGAAGGGAAGCATCAACACGCGCGGGGGATGGCCGGATCGACGGCAACGATCATTGCCAACGGCGGTAGTGACGGACGCCTAGCCGGGGCAGCTCTACAGCTCGAGATCGAGCAAGGTGAGGGGCTAGGCGGCATCTACGCAGCCCCTGGAGTACGCACGCATCCACAGGAGGAACCGGGGAGCACGACATCGACGTGTTCATCGGTCATGGCAGGCGGCGGAGCTCGGGCTGCGAGCGAGCTAGCTAAGGGAAGAGCCGGGGCTCGGGAAGAGAGGGAAAAAGACGCACAGTTCACCGTGAGGTTGATGAGCAGGTCAGTGGGCTCGGGGGAGGCACGGTGGCGACGAATTTGATGGCGAGGGCGGCGGAGCCCGAGGAGGAAGATGACGACGGATCCGGCACTGTGGGGCTCTCTGGCTTGAGCTCGTGGCTGTAGTCGGCGTAGTGGATGACAGCGGTCCTCCTGGATACGTTGGCGTGGCGAGGGAATGGCCGTGGTCACGGCAACGGCGATGATGCGACGACGGCTGCGTGCGGTTGAGCTCGGGAGAGAGGTCGTGGGGGCGCAAGGGGGAGAATGGAGTGGCCTAGGGTTAGCCAGGGAGCTCGGGGGGATCTTATGTGCGCGGGGAGGCAGCGGATGGTCGACGCGTGGACGATCCAAGCCATGGACGCGCTGCGGTCGTCCACGACGCTCTGGTGAACAGATGTAGGAGAAAAGGGGGTGCTCGTGGGCTGGGCCGCACTGTGCACTTGCGGCCCAGTTGAACAGTGGGGTTTTGCCCTTTCCCCTTTTTCTTTTCTGTTTCTTTATTTCTTTTCTGTTTTGCATTTAAATTTATACCAAATGAATTTTGTTGATTGTGAAACTTGGCACATAAATACTAGTTAATGTTTTGAGCTAGCACAACAAATCTCAATTTATTTTGAATAGTTTAAATATTTATTTAATCTGAAAAGGCTCAATTTAATGTTGCTGGTCCACTAAAATAATTGCCAGGGACAATTTGGGCATCCAAATGGAGTTGATATTATTTTTACCAATACTTGGGGATTTTATGACATATTGTAAACATTGTTGGTTTTACCGTTTAAAGAAATAATAATTCGACTTGCAATTAAATTTGAATTTGACTTTGATTTTTATCAAGTGGCAATTTGGCTTAATAAAACATGATGACATGGCATCATTAGCATGGGTTCACTGTAGCTAATCATCAGGGGTGTTACACCTCTACCTCCATCGGAGCCGGATGTTGCTCCTCTCCCTCCTCCTCCTCCTCCGCCTGCTCCTCCTTCTCCTCCTCCGGCTCCAGCGAGTCCGGAGGCAGCCCGGCAGCGATGCGGGCGACGCGCCTCGCCCGGATCTCCTGCTCGATTTGGTACAGGCGTGAGCATAGCGTACGTGATTATCTTTTGCCGGACCATGGCGAAGCCGGAGAGAGTGGGAAGAGCGGCGGAGCGGGAGCGAGGAGGTGGATGGGCTCGGGCTGGCGGCGCAGAGAGGGAGGAGGTGGATGGGCTAGGGTTGGGGGACGCCGGCCGACTTAAATAGCCGGATTTGGCCTCGGGCGGCGAGCCGGAGCAGCGCCACGCGGCGTTCACACCCCCACTGAAGGAGACGTCCGTCGGACCGCCGGGTTTCCGGGCGATTCCCCGTGGGACCCCATCGTCAGTCCGACGTGGCAGACGCCCCCGGGCGCCCCCATATCCACCACATATTTGGGCTAGATATGAGGGGTGCCGATCAGCCCGAGCGTTTGAGGCCCGTTTGAGGACCCCGTCTGGCTCGCATTTTTGTGATCGGGCCGTCCCCCGAGCGTTTGAGGCGGGTTTGAGACGTCCGGCTGTAGATGCTCTAAGATGACTAATGGAGGGAGTACTACCATTTTTCGCACGTCACGAAAACGTTTGGCTTTGTAGGAGTACAATTTTGCACTGTTCTAAACACTGGATCATTAAATGTTCACCACTCGTTGAAAAATCCAAAATGAATGTGTACGACGCCCGATCTTCTTCTTTTCTCCACCACCATGCGTTCCACATGCCGCAGCCCACAACCACAAGCACCGCACAAAAGGGGGGTCAAGGCGGCTCACCCGCTATTATCTGCTAATCTCCGGTCCACATCGCTATATCTCGTTGATCGCCATCGGCGCCAGACACCACAGCTTAACCGAGCTCTTCTCCCCTCTCGTGCGGCGGGCCGAAATGTCTTCGGCTCCGCTGCTCGGTGCCTGCGAGCCCGCCGGCGGCAATGGCGGCGAGGCCAGGCCCTGCTCGCCGGCGTGGTTATGCCGCTTGATCGACACGGAGGAGGCATGGGCGCAGCTGCGGTTCGCGGTGCCGATGGTCCTGACCAACATGTCCTACTACAGCATCCCGCTGGTGTCCGTGATGTTCTCCGGCCACCTCGGCAACGTCCACCTCGTCGGCGCCACGCTCGGCAACTCCTGGGCCACCGTCACCGGCTACGCCCTTGTCGTACGTACTCCTACCAGTACCACACACTCTTTTTTAGGTGCTACCACACACTCATGATTTGCCGAAGTTCGATTAGATCGCGTATTAATTGCACCTCTTCAGATGTTGTGTGATCGATACATCTCTCGCTCGGAACCCACGATTAGATGGCGACACACGTTGCAAGCTTGATGCGAGTGACCAGATCAGAAATTATCAACGCTCGTGCTAGATGCGTGTTGACCTTACGGCACCATACTTACTGGTGTGGGAATAAGTTTATTAGCTCCACTCTCGCATTCCATCGATTTCATATTAGCAAGCAGAAGCATTAATGAGGTCATCTCCAACGCTGACCCTTGTACCGGACATCGCATCCGTCCGCGGACGGGGACAGTCTGCGGACACGGATACGACAGCCGACCATCCAATGCTATCTGCGTATATTTCAAACATGATTTCAACTAACCGGACAATTTTCATCAAAGCGGCGGAATTCATCAAAGGTCGGATAGAAAATAGCACAAATCATCCATAAATAACATGCAAATATGTCTAGTACAATAATAGTTCAAATTCAACGAGATTAACCGGATGTTCAACAAGTTTTTCATGCATAGATCAAACACAATGATACTAGCTCCAGTTCCGACACATGTCGTGCCACACATACTGCCTGTTGACCTTCATCCAACAATGCATGTGCGTGAATGGTCTGCCCTTTGACTTGTAGTACATCACGACAGCACGTGCAGGCTACACAACGTGTAGAGCAACAATGAGTGAGGGCATGTTTGGTTGCCCACATTACCTCCAACCAAGTCGAGTTGGGCCAAGAAAAACGTGTTTGGTTGCAAACGGGGAGGCCTGGCTCGCATCGGCACGAACCTTAAAGCAGCCCAGAGCCGAGCTCGCAGGAAATCCTCGAATCGGCAGTTTCCAGCGAGACAGGCTGAGTGCAGCGCAAAAGGGAGACGACACGTTCGCGGAGGTGCAAGGTGAAATCGAGTGGAGATGGCGGGAGATGGAAATCGGCCGAGGCGGGATGGCGCGAAATCTAGCCTCACCGCCCCATTTACTCAGTCACCACTAGCTCTAGGACAAGCAATTCCTCTTTTCTTAGCACCGGCGGTGGCGGCGACTCAGATCTGCGCAAGCTGCGGCGGCGAAGGAGGTGGACGCGGCAGCAGCACTCTCCGGCAGCAGGAGCTGCTTCTCCCCTTCCTCTTGGCCATCGTCTGGTCCTCCTCGACTCAGCCATGGCCCACCTTCCTCATCGTCGTCTCCGAAGCCGGTAAGCAACATGGAACCCCCTCCCCCCTATGTTAGGTCGGTTGTTAGGCTGTTAGGCAAGGTGTAGGATCGATTTCCCCATTGCTCACTGCATCCTCGATGGAACATAGGTTACAGACGGACGGATGAAGCTAGTAGTTCAGGCAGCCGCAATGATAGTTGTGATTCAGGCATGGGTCATGTTCATCCATAAGAGAGTTGTTCGTCGTGGTGACAACCCTGTCATCTGTTATGGTCCAATGTTAATCCGGGATCAGGAGAGGATATCAAATCTGAACTATATCTACAACTGCAATGACACAGAGGTTATGTGGATGCTTCGAATGGAAAGAGCACCTTTTGTCAGGCTTGTGCAGACCTTCAGGAGCAGGGGACTGCTACAAGATAGCATCCACACCACTGTGAAAGAGCAAGTAGCCATGTTACTCCATGTTGTTGGTCATAACCAGAGGTTCAGGGTTATGCACAACACGTTCATGAGATCAATGGAGACCATTTCTAGGTACTTCAGGCAAGTGTTGTATGTTGTTGGGGAACTCAGAGGAGAGATGATCAGGTCACCAACCGGCCGGACTCCTAGCAAGATTCGCACTAGCCCAAGATGGTATCCATACTTCAAGGTGAGCACTGACAATATGTAGTTCATGCCTTGATATGCTTGTATTGTTCTGCTATAGCCATAACACAATCTTGTAATGCCATTTCAGGATTGCATTGGGGCAATAGATGGTACTCATGTCACTGCCAAAGTGCCGAGGTCACAATCTGTAGCATACAGGGGTAGAAAGCACTACACAAGCCAGAATGTTCTTGTTATTGTTGACTTTGATCTGAAGTTCACATATGTGCTGGCTGATTGAGAAGGATCAGCACATGATGCTAACATTCTAAGTGACAGCATGAGTCGACCTGATGGCATCAATATCCCCGATGACAAGTTCTACCTAGGAGATGCAGGCTATGCATGTCGGCCAGGTGTTCTTCCACCCTTCAGGAAAACCAGATACCATCTGAACGAGTTCGCTGGTAGGAACTATCCTAGGACTCCACAGGAACTGTTTAATCTCAGACACTCCAGCCTTATAGTTACTGTTGAGAGGGCATTTGGAGATCCGAATAACAGGTTTAAGATCCTGGATCATAAGCCATTCCACACTTTCCCCACCCAGGTTAAGCTTGTTCTTGCTTGTTGCATTCTGCATAACTGGATCCTACAATGGGGTTGTGATGAACTAGTGCCGAAGGAGGAAGAGGCGACGCCTGACGATGTTGACAGCTCTGGCCATGGCGTGGAGGCATTTGACAACGAAGCCTGGAAGAACAAAAGGATGGAGTGGGAACAGGCAATGTGGGAAAACAAATGTCAGACAAAGATCTGAAGAAGAAGAAGAAGAAGAAGAAGAGCAAGAGCAGCAACAAAAGAGAAGAAGCAGCAGAAAAGAGGAAGAAGAAGAAACAACAGCGGCAGAATAAGAGGAGCAGGATGGACTCTGAACTAGTTCGACATCGATGAACCATTTGACTGTTATATTTGTACTGCTATTTGTTAGTAGATAGGCTGAACTGTGATTTGTTTCCTAGCTAGGACTGAAACTATGTTCACATCGTGTGTGGTAAGGTCACCACTAGTGAGAAGTGGTGACAGCACCTTATGCAGTTTGCAACCAAACAACGTGTGATTTGTGCGCCTAGTGCAACACAGGCAACCAAACGGCGGGTCTATATTGGTTCCCTCATGCAGCCAGCCTAGATGCGGGCAACCAAACTATGTGCAGATGCTGGTTTTCGACCTGTTTTACCTCAGCCAGGCCCATCTAAGACACACATGCAAAGAGGCAAAAAACGGTGCAGGTAACTAAACACGCCTTGAATGAATCAATCAACATATAGAGCAAGAAGAAGCAAAACTTACGATCACCATGGTTGCCACGCGCAATGGCCACATTGCGTCCAGGCGATCAACCGCGCCACAATACTTCGTGACGGAGCTCTGGATGGTGTACCATAGATACGTTAAGGACTTGACACTGCGTTCATGGATGATGTGCATGTCATAGGGTGCA
The DNA here is from genome assembly GCA_039707655.1 of Elymus sibiricus. Classification (NCBI taxonomy): domain Eukaryota; kingdom Viridiplantae; phylum Streptophyta; class Magnoliopsida; order Poales; family Poaceae; genus Elymus; species Elymus sibiricus. Next base: position 124,831,529 of record CM077666.1, on the reverse strand, counting down.
ATGTGCTTTCGCGCATAAAACGAACCATGCACGCGTTGCCAAAAGACCCCCCCCTTCTGTTCCTGCCTACGAAGTTCGCAGATACGGCCAACCACGCATCGCACAACAACTTATCCTCCTTCACCGAGTACCCCGACATCCTTCTTACTCTAAAAAATGACATGAAGTTCGAAAATAAGCTCCATGGCATTTGACCGAACACCTGTCGGGCGTGGTGTCTGCCATGGACGGCATCGGCAGGGAGGCGGAGGTTACCTGGCTGCAGACGGATCCTGGGTGGATGACGTCGTTGTACTAGGCGAGCGGGTGCGTGGGTGGGGGCTGAGGACGTCCGGCAATGCCTAGGCGGCGGCCAGAGAGGTACAACAGTGGCGTCGGGAGGAGGGTGCGGATGCAAAACAAAGGGGAGCAAGGGCGGAGTTGAAGAGAATGGCACCGGGAGGGGGGATTTGAGTGGGATGGGGGTGTCGGAGTCCAACGTGGCGGTAGTCCGGACTCCCGCAAAGCCCCCCCCCCCCAGTTTGCTTGCAATTTGTGGAAAAAAGTACGTCCGGACCGTCGAGCGGACCGGTATATGACCTAAGTTGGATGGCAAAATACGTCCGGACAGCGCGGTCCGGACGGATGTTGGTGGTTCGAAGGTCTGCGTTGGAGATGCCCTAATGATACTGGAGTACGCTGAGAGTACACCAAATATGAGGAATAGTTTCCTTTTTGATGGAAGCATGTTCGAAGGAAAGCAAGATAGAGATGCTTTTGAAACAAAATATCATAGTCACATATGACATAAATTTCAAATACATCAAAGTAGATTTCATCCACCATAGAAGCAAATTCTCCAATGAACAGAAGTATAAATTAATTTGCGAACCAACCTATGGTTGGATGGTTAGGTAGACAGTGGTATTTCCAACCCATCAGGGTTCAAGTCCTGGTGCTCGCATTTATCCTGAATTTATTTCGGGATTTCCGGCGATGCGTGTTCAGTGGGAGAAGACGTTCCGTCGACTACGAGGCGCCTACGGTGACTTCGTTAAATCTCAAAATGATATGCCAGTTCAGTCTCTTGAAGGTGCTCATAGGGGTAAGGTGTGCGTGTGTGCGTTCATAGGGATGAGTGTATGCGCTTGCGTCTGTACTGTGTTAAAAAAATATAAATTAATTTGTTGTCAAGGAAGCGAACTAATACACATTTGAGTAATGATGGTTAAATGTTTTGCTACGTAAGGAAACAATCTTCTGGGAAGAATTAATTTTCTGTATTTGTTTGTTGGAAGCAATCATGACTTACCCAAAAAAAGGAAAATAGAGTTTTTAACGTATTTATTATGGGAAGCATTAATTTCTATATATTTATTGGACGCCGATAAGGCGCGTACGTTCGGTGAGAGGAGAAGCCACATCGAACAATATGTTCGATCAGGAGAGGGGGAGCTCCCGAACGATTCCGTTCGGTACGATCTCCCTCCCTCCCGAACGACCTGCTCCCTCCCCTCCAGCGGGCCAGCCCAATGGTACCAGCCCAAAAACATTATTGCCTTCAAGATTTAAAAACAAAAATAATTACAATATTCTAGGCCCAAAACTGCTTCTGTCCCAACAAATAAAAGAACACAAAAAAGGCCTAAAAATTTCATAGGACCAAGAAAAACCCTCCCTGGAAAAAATCTAGGAACAAAAAGTTGCCATGCTCTAATGAACAAAACTACCATATAATCATGAAAAAGGGTATATTACAGAAATTTACATGATTTGCCATGATGTTCATACTCACTTCATTAAAATTGAGTGTGGAAAGTTTGCCATGATATAATGAAAAAACAAAAAAGCACAAAAAATGGATAGAACAAAAAAGATTTGTACAAAGATTACCGTTGGGCATGTATAAAACAATTCTGAGCAATGACATGTCAAATGGATCAAAAAATCTTAACTTTGCCATCTTTCAATAAACAAATGTAAAAAGCAGAAAAAGTTGCCATGGCAAATTAAACTAAATTTGCCATGTGAATAAAAAGTATTTTTGCCATGGCAAAAATGGATTAAATGTTGCCATGGAAAAATAAATTAAAAATTGCCATGTGAACATAAGTATATTCACCATGCCACATAGTAAATTTGCTATGTTCCGGAAAATGTAAATTTTCCATCATCTTTAAATAAAAATTGCCATGGCAAAAAATAAAGTAAAATTTGCCATGTCATTAAAATTAAGCCACGGTAAAAATGATTAGATTTTGCCATGGCAAAAATGGAGTAATTTTGCCATGGAAATAAATTAAAAATTGCCATGGCTACACAAGTATATTTACCATGCTACGTATTAAAATTTGTCATGTTCTGGAAATGTAAATTTGCCTTCATATTTAAAATAAAATTGCCATGCTTTATACAATAAATTTGCCATGTAAAAAAATAAAGTAATTTTTTTCCATGTCATTAAAAGTAAAGTTGCCATGGCAAGAAAAACATAGAAAAAATCCCAATTTTGGCTGTGAATAAAAGTATTTTTGCCATGCCCCGTGAACTACAATTGCCATGCCCCGTTAATACATATGCCAAAAACATCTTAAGTTTGCCATGTTTTTGAAACATGTTAAGTTGCCATGTTTTTGAACATGTTAAGTTGCCCTGTTTTTGAACATGGCAAAGTTGCCATCATATTTAAAATATAATTGCCATGCTTTATACAATAAATTTGCCATGTAAAAAAATAAAGTAAAATTTTTCCATGTCATTAAAAGTAAAGTTGCCATGGCAAGAAAAACATAGAAAAATCCCTATTTTGGCTGTGAATAAAAGTATTTTTGCCAAGCCCCGTGAACTACAATTGCCATGCCTCGTTAATACATATGCCAAAAACATCTTAAGTTTGCCATGTTTTTGAAACATGTTAAGTTGCCATGTTTTTGAACATGGCAAAGTTGCCATGGCAAGTTTGCCATGTTTTCAGATAAAAAAGTGCCATGGCAAATCACATAATGTTGTCATATAGAGCAAAAAATGCCGTTGTTTGTGAACAAGGACAGAGATGAAAATTGACATGAACTTTGCAAAATTTGCCAAGGCAAACAAACATTGCATCTTTGCCATGGCAAAACTTGAAAAATCTGCTGTATAGAAAATTCAGTTGTTGGCGTGGGCAAAAAATAGCTTTAGTTGCCATGGCAAAACATGTGTAGTTGCCGTGCAAAACTTAGATTTTTAGTTGCCATACTTCAAAAACTATGCAATAAAGAAGAACTCTACTTATTGTCATGGCTAAAAAAGGAACTTGTTGCCATGGCAAAAAAAAAAGAACTTGTTGCCATGGCATAAAAGAGTATCTTCGGTTGGCAAAGAGCTAAAAATGCCATGATATACATACTTATAAAAATTGCCATGCTACTGTCAAAATGGGCATATGGCAAATTTCAGTAGCAGGTCCCATGCTATAGGAATTTGACTTTTTTTTGTTTCAGATCAGTTTAGCATTTTTGTTTCAGATCAGTTTTTTGTATCAGATTAGTTTTAGTAGCAGGTTCCATCGGTTTAGCATTTTTGCCACACCTATAAAACAGAACAAAAAGGCTAGTCCTCACGCAATTCACATTCAGGAGGGACAAAACAAAAAGTTCAAATTTACATGCATTTTCATAGCTGAACAAGTACAAAAAACAAGCTAGTTCAAACAGGAAAAGTACCACTCCCTGCTCCCGAACAGTGCCTGTTCTGCACGTACCCAACGGCCATCATACATTGAATCAGACGAAACCAATGAGCGACGAAGCAGGAGAAGGAAAAACATGGTAGCGAGAAGCAGGGGAGAAGAAGAATACGCACCAGGAAGATCCCAGGGGTTGAACTTGTACAGATCGACCTCGATTATGATGGGCACGGCTGCGGCTGGGCCGCCACCTTCCTGCAGAGGTAGTGCACGACGAGCTCGTCGTCCGTGGGGTGGAAGCGGAAGCCCGGCGGCATGTTGAGCTCCACCTCCGCGTCCGTCCGCCCGCTGCTCCCCTTCCCCTCCGCGAGGTCGCCTCTGTCTTCTTCGCGGGCCTCCCGCAACCTCGCTTCCTCGGCTCCGCAACTCTCGCCACCCCGGCCGCCATGACCTCGTCTTCTTCACCTCCTGCCACCGTGTGCTGCCGGTGACCCACGATGCCGTGAACCGCCACGGCCTCGTCTCCCCCGTGCTCTCCGCCTCTCTCGCCTCCCTCCCGACGTCGCACACCGTCGAGGCTTCCTGCTCCGCCGCGGCATGGCCGCCCACTCCCTCTCCACCTTCTGCCACGCCGTGCCGCCCAACGAGCACGCCCTCTACTCGCTCCTCCACCTCCAACCGAGGCCGCGGCACGCGTGGCGACATCTCCACCGCCCGTGCGTCACCGGAGAAGAAATCGAGCTTGGGGGAGGGGCCTCCATGCCCGGCGGCGAGGGACGCCGGTCGAAACTCTCGAGGATTCGAGATGCGGCTGAGAGTGGGAGGAATGGATATGGCTGTTGGGGGAGTGGGCCGCGTGTTGTGGGTGGGGCGAGTGGGCTGCGTTGTCGTTCGCAGCGTTCTCCCTCGATCCCGAACAGTCAACTGTGTATGACGTGGCTGACTATACGCTTCAAGATTCGTTCATTTGATCGAACGGCTTTGGACGCGTTCGGACGCAGCTCCTAAAAAATCAGACGTTCGGGAGTTATCGTTTCCGTATTTATTTCATGGCAGCAAATCATGACTTACCAAAAACAACAGAAAATGGAGTTTCGTAAGTTTTGGAAAGCAGTTTTCAATTTGGATCGCTATCTCGCCATCCGCTGGTAACCGCTTACCAAAAACAACAAAAACAACAGGGGTCAAGGCGACGGCTCACCCGCTGCTACCCGCTAATCTCCAGTCCACATCGCTATCTCGTTGATCGCCATCGTGCGGGCGGGGCCGACATGTCTTCGGCTCCGCCGCCCGGTGCGTGCGAGCCCGCCGACGGCAAGGGCGGCGAGGCGAGGCCCTGCTCGCCGGCGTGGTTACGCCGCTTGATCGACACGGAGGAGGCATGGGCGCAGCTGCGGTTTGCGGTGCCGATGGTCCTGACCAACATGTCCTACTACAGCATCCCGCTGGTGTCTGTGATGTTCTCCGGCCACCTCGGCAACGTCCTCCTCGCCGGCGCCACGCTCGGCAACTCCTGGGCCACCGTCACCGGCTACGCCTTCGTCGTACGTACTCTGCCTGCTGCCACACACTCTTGATTTGTTGGGTTAATCTTGGTTTGTCGAAGTTCGATTAGATCGCGTATTACTATTATTAATCGCACCCCTTCAGATGCTGTGTGATCGATACATCTCTCGTTCGATTAGTCGCCTTGGTAGTTCTGCCAAAATTTTGAGATGGGGTAAGCTGCCTGAAACTGAAGGCTGAAAGTACATTTCGGTCACAAAGCTCCGAGGTGAAAACCGGAACACCGCGATGAACGGCTGCGAGGCTCGGGGTCAAGCCACGATGACACGGAGTTGGAGACGATGCCGCAGCGGCGTTAAAGTTGTGCAAGCCTGCATCTGTAAATAGAGAAAAAACTAGAGTACAACACAATGAAAGAAGGTGACTTGCATTAAAAAAAAATTCAGGCGACTTACGAATAGACTGTCGTCCCAATAAGTCCATAACTTGTTCTGCAGATGAACATTGTCGCATTGCATCCTAACTCCTAAAATCCAACAAAGTAACTCACATGCAAAAAATGATGAACATTTCAGACCGGTATGAGCGGCGTCCTGGAGACGCTATGCGGGCAGGCCTATGGCGCCCAACTATACCGCATGCTAGGACTGTACCTGCAGTCGTCGCTCATCATGTCGGCGGTGGTGTCCGTGCTCATCGCCGTCATGTGGCTGTTCACGGAGCCGCTGCTTCTGTGCCTGCGCCAGGAACACGAGGTGTCCCGCGCCGCCGCGGTGTTCATTCGGTACCAGATCCCCGGCCTGTTCGCCTTCTCCTTCCTTCAATGCCTTCTGCGGTACCTGCAGACGCAGTCCGTCGTCGTGCCACTCGTCGTCTGCTCCGTGGTGCCGTTCGCGCTCCACGTCCCGCTGAACCACCTGCTGGTGAACGTGCTCGGCTTTGGCCTCGCCAGCGCGTCTGCCGCCATCTCCACCACCTTCTGGTTCTCCTTGTTACTCCGACATCGGCGTCGACTCTACCGTCGCTTCCTCCTCAACCGCGCGGCAAGGCTGGACGCGCCGCCCAAGGGACGCCTTCGTGCGTCGCTACCGGCCGCACGTCCGCGCGGTCTTCATCGCCGGTCCGTCTTCGTTGTCATCGCCCGGGACATCACCGACAACGTCGTCATCGACTTCGATCAGCGCGTCGTCCCGCCATGGTGCGTACAGCGCCGCCGTCGGTCTGATCAACCGATCGCGAGCCTGTCTTCGCCAAGCACGTCCCCGAGCATGCGCCTACCGCCGATCGAGCCACAGGTTGCCGTCGCGTCGTCCCTTCGGACCGCTGCGTCGCCGCCCCGAGGTCTTCCCGCCGGCTACCCCGACCCGCACGCCGCTCCCGCCGACGCCCCTTTGGGCTGTCGCGCCGTGGCACGCGGTCCACGCCGCCGCCCCGAGATCCTCCCGCCGGCTACCCCCGTAGCCGCCGCCGCCGCCTTTGCATCGCCCCTTAGGGCTGTCGCGCCGCGCGGTCCACGCCGCCTCCCGTCGGGCCGTCGCCCCCGGCCAGTGGTTCTCCCCGCGGCTGCCCCGACCTGCGAGCCGCCGCCACACCGCCTCTTCGGTCTGTAGCGCCGTGGAACGCGGTCACCGCCGCCGCCCGAGGTCTTCCCGCCGTCGCACCGACCTGCCTGCCGCCGCTGCGTCGCCCCTACGGGCCGTAGCGCCGCGGCTCGCGGTCCACTCCGCCGTCCCCGCGCGTCGACTTCCCGTGGTATGCGCCGCGCCGCCTCCCTTGGCACGGGAACCCCACCGTCCGCGCCGGTCTTCGTCACGCTGTTGGGTTCCTCGCCTACTTCGAACACCGCCGCCGCACTCCTAACCTAGCTGCCGCCGCCGCTCTTCTTCGGCCGCCGTCGCCGCTACCTCCGTAGCCGCCGCCGCCAGTCCACCCCCTTCATCTTCGTCCAACACCAGCCCGTCGCCAGCGTCGCTGTCATCTTCCACGACCACTTCGTCTACTCCGACCACCATTGGTGACATCGGCCCCATGCCGATTGGCGCCACAACCGTCGTCGGGTCTCCTTCTCTGCTGGCCCCTCCGATTCCTCGACATGGCGTACAGCTCGTGCAGGTCTCTCGTCTACGCATGCCCGGTGCTGGCAACACCGATGCGTGCCTTCGTCCACGATGTGTCCCCGGGCCTGGCAAGCCTGGTGCGGCGCTTCGTCAACTTCGTCTTCGTCCGTCTACGCATGCCCGGTGCTGGCAACACCGGTGCGTGCCTTCGTCTACGACGTGTCCCCGGGCTTGGCAAACCCGGCGCGACGTGTCGTCAACAACGTCTTCTTCCCGGCGCATCACTACTTCAACACCACTGCGCCCATGACTAACTCGGCGCCTCCTTGCGCCCACGGCGACTTCCTCGACACCGGCCACCCCGACTCGACATCGACTACGGCGTTCTTCGCACGGCTACACCACCCTACGCTCTCGGTTACATCGACATCGGCACAAAGGGCTATCGCCTTGCTTGAGCAACCTCGTCGGTTTCCACTCTAGCCACGATTTCCGCGATGCGTCGACCGTTACGACTGTGGGGGGGGGGGGGGGGATGTCCGTCGGCTCACCTTCGGATTCTTCTCCAGTCTCACCGTCTGCGTCGCTATCATTGTGACTGCGGGGGTATGTTGAGTATATTGATTATTTAGGAAACATAGGATAGCGTAGGATTTATTCTACCTTGCCTTGTACTCGAAGTAGATCATTGTACTCCTATATATACGCCCATGAGGCTCAAGCAATATATACATCGATTCCATCAATCCCTCTCTCTCCCTTCTAACATGTTGAGTATATTGATTATTTAGGAAACATAGGATAGCGTAGGATTTATTCTACCTTGTCTTGTACTCCAAGTAGATCATTGTACTCCTATATATACGCCCATGAGGCTCAAGCAATATATACATCGATTCCATCAATCCCTCTCTCTCCCTTCTAACATGGTATCAGCCTAACCGATCCAACCCTAGCCGCCGCCCGCCGCTTCCGCCCCGCGCGTCGCCCCCGGGGCAGTCGGCCTCCATGACCGCCGCCGGGGGCCGCGCCGCCCGTACCTAGGGTTCGTCCGCCGATCGTGTTGATCGGCTGCCCTACAGAATCTTTTTCCCGATCCTTGATCCGGATTTTTCTCTCTCACCGATCTATTGATCGGAGTTCTTTTTTGATTTTCCGATCAATAGATCGGTTTGCGTCGCTCGTCGCCGTCCGTCGTCTACAACGTGCCTCTGCTCTACCATCGGCGTTGACTCCAGTCGGCAGCTTCGCGGCCGGGTGCATACTCCCGCAACGCGTGCCCCCCGGTACAGCGTGGCCGGACGCGTGCCCTGTTCCCATCCAGGCTAGCTAGCTTACGTGCATGTACATGTGCAGCCGCGTGCTGTACGAACACATGCATCGTTCTGGACGCTGGACATGGATGTTTGGACGCCGCACGCAGCACCGATCTACATCAAGCCGTGCCTTCTCGCCGGATCCCGTGCAGGCCGTCATCGAGTAACGGGACTGCGGTCGCTTCCGCGCCGCTGTCTGGACACAGTACTTGACGCCTGTCATTGCATCTTCGTCGCCGCTCAACTGGCCTGTTTGCGTGCGCCTCCGCATGGATCTAGAGAAGATCGTCCTCGAGCATGTGCGTCTCTCCACCGATCGAGCAACTAGCTGTAGCTGCGTCGTCCAATCGGACCGCAGCGTCACCACTCCATGGTTCTTCCCGTGGCTGTATCGACTCGCGCGCTGCCGCTGCGTCGCTCTTTAGGCCGTAGTGTCGCGGCCCGCGGTCTACCGCCGCCCCAAGGCCGTCCGCTTCAGGGCATCCCCGTGGCTGCACCGACCCTCGCGCTGCCTCTACGTCGCTCCATCGGGCCGTAGCGAGCGTGGCACGCGGTCCCTGCCGTCGCCCCGTGGTTCTTCCCGCGGTTGCACCGACCCGCGCGCTGCCGCTGCGTCGCCCCTTCGGGCCGTAGTGCCGCGGCCCGCGGTCAACCGCCGCCCCGAGGCCGTCTGCTCCAGGCCGTCCCCGAGGCTGCACCGACCCTCGCGCTGCCGCTGCGTCGCCCCGTCGGGCCGTAGCGAGTGTGGCACGCGGTCCCTGCAACCGCCCTGAGGTCTTCCCTGCCGTCGCCCCGACACGCGCGCTGCCGCTGCGTCGCCCCTTCGGGCCGTAGCGTCGCGGCGCGCGGTCCACTCCGCCGTCCCCGCGCGTCGACTTCTACGTGGTATGCGTCGCGCCGCCTCCCTAGGCGCGGGAACGCCACCATCCGCGCCGGTCTTCGTCACGCTGTCGGGTTCTTTCTCGCCTACTTCGAGCACCGTCGCCGCGCTTCTGACCTAGCCGCCGCCGCCGCCTCCTCAGGCCGCCGCCGCCGCTCTTCTTCCCGGTCCACGGCGACTACCTCGACACCGGCCACCCTGACTCACTAGTTCGTAAGGGCCTTTAGTCCCGGTTCTGGAACCGGGACTAAAGGGTCGGGACTAAAGCCCAAAACCTTTAGTCCCGGTTCGCTTATGAACCGGGACCAAAGGGGCTCCACATGGCCGCTGCGGGAAGCCCGGGCAGGAGGACCTTTAGTCCCGGTTGGTAACACCAACCGGGACCAAAAGGCATCCACGTGGCGCTGCCTGGGGCGGGGGAGGGAGGACCTTTAGTCCCGGTTGGTGTTACCAACCGGGACTAAAGGCTCCACCTTTGGTCCCGATTGGTAACACCAACCGGGACCAAAAGGCGGCCACGCGTCAGCAGCTCGCAGTCGCTGGTTTTTTTTTTTGGAAGGGGGGGTTTTGGGGTTTTGGAGGGTTAATTTAGGGGTTTCATATTGTGTTAGCGAGCTAATAGAGAGAAGTGACCTCTCTTTTTCCGTGCTTGGTCGACGCTAGCTACTACACATATAGAGAGAACTCGACGCTAGCTAGTAAGCAAATAAAGGAAACCATTAATTACACAAGATCGTCATGAACATATATAGAGAGAAGTGACATCTCTTTCTTCGTGCTTGGTCGAACAACAAGTTTTCGTATATCTATCCGACGCTGCTACATATGTACAATATATAACATCCCTTACAACAATTTCAATTTCACATGGTATTCTCCTTGTTCAGGTATGACGTGGTCAAGAAAGAATCCCGCCAATTCCTCTTGAATTGCTCGTATGCGATCATGTGGTAGGAGTTCATCCCGCATCTGCCAGATCTAATTTAAAGAAGGGGTCAATACATATATATGAATGAAACTCAACACAATTGATGGTAATATATAAAATAAAATTGTGAATATTGTTTACGTACTTCAAATTGTTTCTCAGAGGAGGCCCGTTCAGAGGTATAGTAGCGAATGAACTCGCATACGTAGTATCCACATAAATGAGTGTTGGGTGCCTGCAACAAGCACTTTACGAGAATAGAGTTCAATCAAACTGATAAGCAAGCATGATAATGGTATTGATGAAACTAGAATCAATGAGAGATGCGCGGAACTAGCTATAGTACTACTTACTTTGGGGTGTGTAAATCGCAGCTCCTTCTTCAGACCCGGAACCTTAGCGGTGAACGTTTTCCAAACCCTGGCAGGCAAAGAAAATGATTACTTGATATCAGGAAATGAACGAAAGTTGCCGATATGGTCCCGGTATTGATTGAACTTACTTCTGGAGCATTGCAGTCATGTCCGCATAATACTTGGGATCTTTACGGAGCGAGTCTAAGACAGTTACTAATGCCCCGTCAAGGTTAATGGATAGCAGAATATAGTGGAAGCTGCGCACGCATAACTCATCAATTACATTACTTAACCACGAGTAAGCGGAACCGAATATGCAGAAGACAGTAACACTCACTTGAAGTTGTAAGGAAAGAGTATTTCCCTTTTGTTTTGATGTTTAAGGAACGTTTGTAGTAAGTTGTTCTCGGTATCTTCAGCCGCCTTTCGTACCGACCATTCATTTACGGTATTTGGGCTAATGAACCCAACGTCGAAGATTCCTATTTTTTGGCATTCGACCATCTTCAATCTGCATAATATAGTGAGGATAATTATATATACATGCAATGAACGAGCTGAGCTAGAGACTTAATTATAGAAGTAATACTTACAGATAGTAGCAAGTCATGAGTTGTTTGTCGAGGGCCTTTTGATTGTATAATTGAAATAACTCCACAAATTCAACAGGCAGCAGGTCGACTCCAGGGAAGTCATGCTCTTTTTTAATTCCGACTAACAAACTGTCTTTCCCAGACTTCCTGCAGGTTTCCATGTACCAGTCATGCAATTTTTGCATCATCGTTGTTAGATGAGGATGATCAGGTTTGACGAGAGGCTTCCCGTGCTCGTATCTAAAGACGTCTACTACCTCAACCGTTTCAAACTATACATCATCGGGCAGGTAATCATCAAGAGTGGTACCGGGCAGTAGCACCGGATGATTAGCGATATCGCTAGACACCTTGAGCGGGGGGCACGATTACTTCTCCTGTTCGCCGAGCTGGGGAATTGTTTTCCCACTTCTTCGTTTTTTCGCTCTTGCAGCACTGGAAGTACTTCCCGACTGCTGCGCTTTAGCATGTGTCTTAGTAATTATGCGGTCATAGTTGGAATCCGGCGGAGGCGGTGGTGGTCGCTTCAGGGCATCGATAGTGCGCTTCACTTTCACCGGATCTAGCTTCTCCTTCGGAGGTGGAGTTTTCTTTGCAAAATGGTCCCTCACTTCGGCACGACATATGTCCTCGTTTTCCTGCTCGGTCCTCTCATATGGTAACTTTTCCACAGGCTTGAGACATGGACCGTATCTGAATTGCCTCCCGCCTCTGCTTGTACTGCTAGCCGCCGGAGCGGCGGCGTCTCTCTTCCGTCGTTGCTGAGGAGGCGGAGAAGGAGGCGGAGTGCTCCGACGCGCCGGAGTAGGCGAAGGAGGAGGCGGAGTGCCCTCACGCGTCGGAGGAGCCGGAGAAGGAGGCGGAGTGCCCTGATCACTCGCCGGAGGAGGAGGAGGAGGAGGAGGAGGAGGCGGAGTGCCCTGACTCGCCGGAGGAGGAGGAGGAGGCGGAGGCGTCCAGTTTGGAAGCTTGATGTACTCCTTCTGCCATAGACATGTACTCCTCAGAGCACGAACCAGCTGATTCTCCCCTTCACCTGTAGAGTGGTAAAGCTCGAGCTCCTCAAATCCCTCCATTACTTCATCCACCATCACAACAGCATAGCCATGTGGAATCGTAAGGCAGTGAAAAGTTCCGTTGGGTTGAGGAGGTGCAACAGAGCCGAGAGCCGCCTTGAAAGTGAGGTTATGGCATTTCGTCATAAGCTCGCAATTTTGAGCCTCCGTGATAGTATCCACGGGGTAGATAGGCTCCGTGAAGTCAGTCTGAACGGGCTCCGTGGAAGCCACGCTGCTTCTCCGCTGAGATGGCGGGGTAGCTTCTGGGGTAGCTTCGTGCCGCTGAGATAGTTGGCCGGCAGCTCGCTGGCTCTCAGCTTCCTCTAGCTTTTGTAGTCTTGCACTCATCTTCTGCATGTCGCTCAGCTCCGCTTTCCTCTTTCTCTCCCGGCTTCTGTAACCGCCTGCGTCGGGAAACCCAAACTTCCACGGAACGGAGCCTGGTGTGCCTCGTGTTCGTCCAGGGTGCTCAGCATTCCCTAGGGCCTCAGTCAGCTCGTCCTTCTCTCTGTCGGGAATGAACGTCCCTTCCTGCGCTGCGGTGATATACTTCTGAAGCTTCGTGACGGGTATTGCAAGTTGCTCGTCCGTCCAACGGCACTTCCCTGTTTCAGGGTCCAAAGTTCCCCCAACCCCGAAGAACCAAGTCCTTGAACGGTCTGGCCATTTCAATGTCTCTGGTTCGACCCCTTTAGCAATCAGGTCATTCTCAGCTTTGTCCCACAACGGTCGGGCTTTGAGGTAGCCACCTGACCCCATGTGATGGTGATACTGCTTCTTTGCAGCGTTGTTCTTGTTTGTCTCTGACATTTTCTTACTCTTGTCTGATGTCTTGTAGGCCACAAATGCGGGCCAGTGATCTCTTATCTTCTCAAATCGGCCGATGAATTCTGGAGTCTCACCTTTGTCGACAAATTTTGATTTCAACTCCTTCTTCCACCTCCTGAATAGATCTGCCATCTTCTTAAGAGCACACGCCTTGACCAGTGGCTCTATAACAGGCTTATTCGGATCCTCCTCTGGCGGTAGGGTGAAATTTGCCTTCAGCAAGGTCCAAAGATCATCTTTCTGTCTATCGGTGACATAATCACCTTCAGGGGCGTCGTCCTTAGGCTTATTCCATTGCTTGATGCTGATCGGGATGTTGTCCCTAACAATAGCTCCGCACTGAGCAGAAAATGCGTCCTTGGTCCGCTTGGGTTCAATCGGTAGGCCATCGTCCGCGAGTGCTGTGATCGTGAACCTTTCATCCTTGCGCAACCTCTTCTTCGGGCCTCGTCTCGTTACCGAAGTTTGGCTCGATCCGGAGGGCTATAAAAGAAGAAAGAAGAGTTAATATATGTACATACCAAAACAATTAATGCATCAATTAGCTAGTTAGCACCTCCGGAGCCATCATGATCATGTCACCGGAGCCATCATGATCATGTCCTTCCTCCTCCATTGTTCCATCGGTGTCGTTGAGAAACGACAAGACAGCATCACCTCCGGCGAGGATTATCTCCCCCAACATCTGTTCTTGTTCCAAGTCTCTTTGATCCATAGTTTCTGCAAATATAGAAGAATATATATATATAGATGAGATCAGAAAAAAATTGGATCAACTTGTGCACATCCATAATGGGGGTATTCTTGATAAATCTATGTTACCGGAGTTATCTATGTTACCGGAGGGGGTAGACGACAACGACGCTCACCCCTCATGTCATGTCCGACGTCCCTCCTCATGTCGAAGTTATCGGGGAGGGGGTAGACGACAACGACGCTCACCCCTCATGTCCGACGTCCCCCCTCATGTCGAAGTTATCGGGGAGGGGGTACAGGTGGCCTTGAGAGTTGGTCGGGCGAGCGGACCGGGAGTAAGTAACTTTAAACTCATTTTAACTCATTTTGAATATATGAACATTTTAACTTTTACGGGTAGGGGCGGGAGGGGGTTGATCGACGTCTCCCCCCCTCATGTCGAAGTTACCGGAGTTTTCTATATGAACAAAAAAAATCCACATGACATGTCCGACGAGCGGACCGCCTCTCTCTCATGCATGTCCGACGTCCCCCCTCATGACAAAAACTTTCTATAAAAAAAAGCATACATCTATGAACAAAAAAAATTCTATGAACAAAAATAAAATTGTATCAATGCATATATAAAAACTTTCTATGGATCATCATTGCTCATATATCAATGCATATATAAAAACTTTCTATGGATCATCATTGCTCATATATAAAAACTTTCTATAAACAAAAAAAAACATACATCTATGAACAAAAAAAATCTATGAACAAAAATAAAATTGTATCAATGCATATATAAAAACTTTCTATGGATCATCCATCCATACATACATACTGCATATACATACATACATACAACATCCATACATACATACATACATACTGCATATACATACAAAAAAAGGCAGATCCGGCCGGGGCGGCGGTGGCGGCGACGGCGCGGCAAGCAGAGTAGGGGCACGGCGCGGCAAGCAGAGCAGTGGCGGCGGCGCGGGGGAAGAGGGGGGCTCACTGGGGGCGGCGTCGGGGCAGGGGCAGGGGGCACGGCGGGCGGCGTCGGGGTTTTACCTTAGTAACTTAGAAAAAAAATGTTATTGGGGAGGGGGTATATCGACAACGCTTTTTTTCTAGGGTTTGGGTGGCCTCGAGAGTTGGTCGCCCGGTATATCGAGAGGGGGGTGAACATTTTACCTTAGTAACTTAGAAAAAAATGTTATCGGGGAGGGGGTATATCGACCCCCCCCTCATGTCGAAGTTATCGGGGAGGGGGTATATCAACAACGACATATATTCCGGATCCGTTGGAAAGCTCTCGGGGAGCCGATGCCAACATGATGATAGGGGGCCGGGGTGCTCCCGTGGCCTTGTTGATAGATAGAGCCGATGCCAACGTGATGATAGAGCCGATGCCAACATTTTCATTTAACAAAAAAACTACCTTCAAAAAAAGACTTGCTTCGCCGCGGGTGCTCGGTGCGACATGGACTCGGTGGAAAAACTTTATGAAAATGCGGTGGTGGCCGGGCCGGGCGGTTTTCTTTTCCTTCTTCATTTTTTCCTTTGTTTTTTCTTATATGTTTGTTTTCGTTTTCACTCTACATTTTCGTACATACGAAAAACAACGAAGACTTTTTACATGAACATATACACACATATACATGAACATATATACATATACATGAAAAAAAACATATACATGAACATATACACACATATACATGAACATATATACATATACATGAAAAAAACATATACATGAACATATACATGAACATCTACACACATATACATGAACATCTACACACATATACATGAACATCTACACACATATACATGAACATATATACATAAATGAAAAAAAACATATACATGAACATATACACATATACATGCCCGAAAAAAAACATATACATGAACATATACACACATATACGCGGTGACGGGGAGCAGGGGGGGCTCACTGGGGGGGGGGGCGGCGAAGGCTGGAGGCCGGCGACGGAGACGAGGACGGCGGCGACGGGGACGAGGACGGTGGCTCGGGGAGGCGACGGGGACGGGGACGAGGACGGCGGCTCGGGGAGGCGACGGGGACGAGGACGGCGGCTCGGGGAGGCGACGGGGAGGCGACGAGGACGGCGGCGACGGGGAGGCGACGGGGACGAGGACGGCAGCGACGGGGACGAGGACGGTGGCGACGGGGACGAGGACGGCGGCTCGGGGAGGCGACGGGGCCGGCGACGAAGACGGCGGCTCGGGGAGGCGACGGGGACGAGGACGGCGGCTCGGGGCAACTGGTAGATGAAAACTGAAATTTTCTAAGGGTTTTCTTATATACAAGAAGCATTGGTCCAGGTTGGTGGCACCAACCGGGACCAATGCCACCCTTTAGTCCCGGTTGGTGCCACCAACCGGGACCAAAGGTCTCTTTTCGTCAGCCCAAAGGGCGGGAAGCAGAGACCTTTGGTCCCGGTTGGTGGCACCAACCGGGACTAAAGGGTGGCATTGGTCCCGGTTGGTGCCACCAACCGGGACCAAAGGTGGGCATTGGTCCCGGTTGGTGCCACCAACCGGGACTAAAGGGTGGTGCTGCCCGGGGCCAAAAGTTTAGTCCCACCTCGCTAGCTGAGAGGGCTCGAGAGTGGTTTATAAGCGCTGCTGCGCCAGCCCTCTCGAGCTCCTCTCAACAGCAGGCTTACGGGCCTAATCGCACACACCTCTACCTGTGGACCTTGTGGGCCTGAATCCTGGCCCAACTAGATGGTTGGGTTTCTAGTCGTATTCAGGCCGTGGTGGCCCACTAGGCGGCATTTTTTTTAATTTTTTTCTACTTTTTTTGTTTTCTTTTTTGCTTTATTTATTTTCTTTTGTTTCTACTTACAGTTTTTCAGTGATTCTTTTTGCTTTTAGGTCACAAAAATTATAAACTTTCTGTTAGTGCCATTAGTTTCCAAATTTGAATAGTTTAAATTTGAATTCTTTTAAATTGGTGTGAATCACTAGTTTGTGAATAACTTTACTATAAAAATAGATTTTTGAGTGATTCTTTTTCCTGCTATTTAATATTACTGTGTTTTATCATTATATTCAATTTGGTAATTTTTAGGTAATTTTAAATGTCTGTTTTAACCAAAAACAAATTTTGTTATTTTAGTTTGCTATTGAAGTTTCTAAAAAAATTCTTTATGAAAATTCTTTTTGCTATTAATGTTTTGAACAAAAAATACTTTGATAACTTTAGTTGCATAAATTTTATATAATTTTAGTTTCATAAATACTAGAGGTTTATAAAATATTCTTAGTTGATTCCTTTTGCTATTAGAGTTTTATAAAAGTTTTTTAGTTGATTCTTTTTGCTATTGAAGAATATTATAGTTTTATTTTGGTTGATCATAACAGAATTTTTTAATTAATTATTTTTAGTTCATTATTTTTGCTATTAGAGTTTCATAAAGGTTTTCTAGTTCATTCTTTTTTCTATTAGTTCATTCTTTGAGCTAAATGACCCTGAAATTGAAAAGCACTTCAAATGAACTCTGAAAAGGTTGAAAGTTGGCATGGTATCATCATTACACCCACATAGCATGTTCTAAAAAGTTTAGAGGGTTACGGCAAAAACTGGATGCACTTCATGTACAAAATGGACAATCTATTTCGAAGTATCAGGGTTTCGGACGAAAACTCATCTGTTACAAAGGGATTTCATTTTTTTGAACTTATTTGAACTCCAGACTTTTTGTGTGTTCAAAATGCACCATTCAAAGCCACATCATCAATTTTCAACCCTTTCTGACTTCATTTCCTATTTTTCATGCATTTACTGATTTTTTTAAGCTAAATGACCCTGAAATTGAAAAGCACTACAAATGAACTCTGAACAGGTTGAAAGTTTGCATGGTATCATCATTTCACCCACATAGCATGTACTAAAAAGTTGAGAGGGTTACGGCAAAAACTGGATGCACTTCGTGTACAAAACGGACAATCTCTTTCGAAGTATCAGGGTTTCGGACGAAAACTCATCTTTTACAAAAGGCATTTAATTTCTTCACATGTAACTGCAATGATATAGTTGTGGAGAGAAAGTCTTCACTTTTTCTTCGCTTGTGTCCTTTGCTTATTGCGCCGTAACCATGGATAATCTTCATCGTTTAACAGGGTGCTTGGGTCAGCCTTGACTTTGAAGGGAGGAATTTCATGAAACTTTTCATAATCTTCAGACATGTCTGTCTTGCCCTCCAATCCCACGATGTCTCTTTTTCCTGAAAGAACTATGTGGCGCTTTGGCTCATCGTATGATGTATTCGCTTCCTTATCTTTTCTTTTTCTCGGTTTGGTAGACATGTCCTTCACATAGAAAACCTGCGCCACATCATTGGCTAGGACGAATGGTTCGTCTGTGTACCCAAGATTGTTGAGATCCACTGTTGTCATTCCGTACTGTGGGTCTACCTGTACCCCGCCTCCTGACAGATTGACCCATTTGCACTGAAACAAAGGGACCTTGAAATCATGTCCATAGTCAAGTTCCCATATGTCCACTATGTAACCATAATATGTGTCCTTTCCCCTCTTGGTTGCTGCATCAAAGCGGACACCGCTGTTTTGGTTGGTGCTCTTTTGATCTTGGGCGATCGTGTAAAATGTATTCCCATTTATCTCGTACCCTTTGTAAGTCAATACAGTCGAAGATGGTCCCCTGGCCAACGAGTACAGCTCATCAGAAATAGTGTTGTCACCCATGAGACGTGTTTGCAACCAACTGCCGAAAGTCCTGATGTGTTCATATGTAATCCAGTCGTCACACTGCTCCGGGTGTTTGGAGCGCAGAATATTCTTGTGTTCATCGACATACGGGGTCACCAAGGTAGAATTCTGTAGAACTGTGTAGTGTGCTTGAGACCAAGAATGCCCGTCCCTACATATTATTGAGTCCGCTCCTAGCGTGCCTTTTCCAGTCAGTCTCCCCTCATACCGCGATTGAGGGAGACCAATCTTCTTAAGGTCAGGAATGAAGTCAACACAAAACCCAATGACATCCTCTATTTGATGGCCCATGGAGATGCTTGCTTCTGGCCTAGCGCGGTTACGAACATATTTCTTTAAGACTCCCATGAACCTCTCAAAGGGGAACATATTGTGTAGAAATACAGGGCCCAGAACGACAATCTCGTCGACTAGATGAACTAGGACGTGCGTCATGATATTGAAGAAAGATGGTGGGAACACCAGCTCGAAACTAACAAGACATTGCACCAAATCACTCCTTAACCTTGACAGGATTTCTGGATCGATCACCTTCTGAGAGATTGCATTGAGGAATGCACATAGCTTCACAATGGCTAATCGAACGTTTTCCGGTAGAAGCCCCCTCAATGCAACCGGAAGCAGTTGCGTCATAATCACGTGGCAGTCATGAGACTTTAGGTTCTGGAACTTTTTCTCTGCCATATTTATTATTCCCTTTATATTCGACGAGAAGCCAGACGGGACCTTCATACTGAGCAGGCATTCAAAGAAGATTTCCTTCTCTTCTTTGGTAAGAGCGTAGCTGGCAGGACCTTCATACTGCTTTGGATGCATGCCGTCTTTTTCATGCACACGTTGCTGTTCCTCCCGTGCCTCCGGTGTATCTTTTGTCTTCCCATACACTCCCAAGAAGCCTAGCAGGTTCACGCAAAGATTCTTCGTCACGTGCATCACGTCGATTGCAGAGCGGACCTCTAGGTCTTTCCAATAGGGTAGGTCCCAAAATATAGATTTCTTCTTCCACATGGGTGCGCGTCCCGCATCGTCAGTCGGAACAGATAGTCCGCCAGGACCCTTTCCAAAGATTACTTGTAAATCATTGACCATATCAAGTATGTGATCACCAGTACGGAGGGCGGGCTTCTTCCGGTGATCTGCCTCACCTTTGAAATGCTTTCCTTTCTTTCGACATTGATGGTTGGTCGGAAGAAATCGACGATGCCCCAAGTACACATTCTTCCTGCATTTGTCCAAATATATACTGTCGGTGTCATCTAAACAGTGTGTGCATGCGTGGTATCCCTTGTTTGTCTGTCCTGAAAGGTTACTGAGAGCAGGCCAATCGTTGATGGTTACAAACAGCAACGCATGTAGGTCAAATTCCTCCTGTTTGTGCTCATCCCACACACGTACACCTTCTCCATTCCACAGCTGTAAAAGTTCTTCAACTAATGGCCTTAGGTACACATCAATGTCATTGCCGGGTTGCTTAGGGCCTTGGATGAGCACTGGCATCATAATGAACTTCCGCTTCATGCACAACCAAGGAGGAAGGTTATAGATACATAGAGTCACGGGCCAGGTGCTATGATTGCTGCTCTGCTCCCCAAAAGGATTAATGCCATCTGCACTTAAACCAAACCATACGTTCCTTGCGTCACCTGCAAAGTCCCCCCACCTTCTCTCGATTTTTCTCCACTGCGACCCGTCAGCGGGTGCTCTCAACTTTCCGTCTTTCTTACGGTCTTCTTTGTGCCATCGCATCAACTTGGCATGCTCTTTGTTTCTGAACAGACGTTTCAGCCGTGGTATTATAGGAGCATACCACATCACCTTGGCAGGAACCATCTTCCTGGGGCGCTCGCCCTCAACATCACCAGGGTCATCTCGTCTGATCTTATACTGCAATGCACCGCATACCGGGCATGCGTTCAAATCCTCGTACTCACCGCGGTAGAGGATGCAGTCATTAGGGCATGCATGTATCTTCTGCACCTCCAATCCTAGAGGGCATAGAACCTTCTTTGCTTTGTACGTACTGCCGGGCAATTCGTTATCCTTTGGAAGCTTCTTCTTCATTATTTTCAGCAGCGAACTAAATCCCTTGTCAGATACACCATTGTCTGCCTTCCATTGCAGCAATTCCAGTGTGGTACCGAGCTTTCTGTTGTCATCTTCGCAATTTGGGTACAACCCTTTTTTGTGATCCTCTAACATGCGATCGAACTTCAACTTCTCCCTTTCACTTTCGCATTCTCTCTGTGCATCAACAATGACCCGGCGAAGATCATCATCGGGCACATCGTCTGGTTCCTCTTGATCTTCAGCTTCCCCCATTGCAGCATCACCGTATTCAGGGGGCGGGTAGTTGTCATCATCCTCTTCTTCTTCGTTGTCTTCCATCATAACCCCTCTTTCTCCGTGCTTGGTCCAAACATTATAGTGTGGCATAAAACCCTTCTCAAGCAGGTGGAAGTGAAGGGTTT
The DNA here is from genome assembly GCA_039707655.1 of Elymus sibiricus. Taxonomy (NCBI): domain Eukaryota; kingdom Viridiplantae; phylum Streptophyta; class Magnoliopsida; order Poales; family Poaceae; genus Elymus; species Elymus sibiricus. The sequence continues at coordinate 124,810,439 of CM077666.1, read as the reverse complement.
TAGAGTTGGAGAAAGCCTTCGTATTCTCACAGACAGTACATGGACAATGCATAAAACCATTCTGCTTGTTTGCCTCAGCCGCTTCGAGAAAATTATGCAGGCCCTTAATATACTCGGAGGTGCGTCGGTCACCGTACATCCATTGCCGGTTCATCTGCGTGCGTTATATAGTTCTTATTATTGAACAACATATAACTCTCTAGAGCATCTAATTAAAACACACAATTAAGAACTTTTTTCTTTTAGAAAGAAGATAAGAAGAAGAGGCTAACCACGGTGTTGCCGGCGCCGAGATGGGCGCGGGCGATCGACGGCGGTGAGGACGGGGACGGGACAGGACGGACCGCCAAACCTAGACAAATCTTGAGGAAAATGGAGCTTGGACAAGGAGCTTCGAGAGGAGAAAGCTTAAGTGTGGCTCGGGCATTTCATCGAACACCTCATGTGCATAGGAGGTGAGCTAGAGCACCACAAAAGCTCTCCCACGTCCGGGCAAAAAAACAGAGCAATGCATTGCTCTGCTCGCGGGCGGGGGCTATATATAGGCCAACCATTGGTCCCGGTTCCAGCCACAAACCGGGACCAATGATTGTGGGCCAGGAGCGAGGCGCATTGGTCCCGGTTCGTGGCTGGAACCGGGACAAAAGGGGTCACCTTTAGTCCCGGTTCCAGCCACAAACCGGGACCAATGGTTGTGGGCCAGGAGCGAGGCGCATTGGTCCCGGTTCGTGTCTAGAACCGGGACAAAAGGGGTCCGACGAACCGGGACCAATGGCCCACGAGGCCCGGCCGGCGCCCTGGCCTCACGAACCGGGACCGATGCCCCCATGGGTCCCGGTTCGTGAGTGAACCGGGACTAATGGGCTTCTCAGGGGTGGACCGATGCCCTGTTTTGTACTAGTGACTCGACATCGACCACGGCGTCCCTCGCACGGCTACCTCGACCACGGCTACACCACCCTACGCTCTCGGCTACATCGACATCGACACAAAGGGCTATCACCTCGCTTGAGTAACTCGACGGCTTCCTCTACGATCCACGCGTCCGCGACGCGGCACCGTCCACGACGCTCCCGCTGCGACTGCGGGGGGATGTCAGCCCGTCGGCTGCTATTCTCTCCAGTCTGACCGTCCGCGACGCTTCTGTTGTTCGCAACACTACCGATACGACTGCGGGGGGATGATAGAGATATATTTGGTATGTAGAGATTGTCCGGGATTAGATAGGAATTGTTTTCATCTTATCTCTAGGAGGCGTTTTGTCCTCCAAGTCTTGTACTCAATATATACTTGCCCTCGAGGCTCAATAATACATTCATCGCATTACGCCAATCATCCATCTCTATCCCTTCTAACACTCCTGCCTGATGCTGCTTGGGTACATGATGTGGTCCAAGAAGTTTAGCGAGACGTGGAAGGGCTTCTCCGCCGTTGCATTCAACTATGTGCTGCCGACGATCAAGCTCGCTGCGCCCTCTGCCGTCATGGTTTGGTCGGTACATATTATATAATTATACACAATTCTATTGTCATTTCCCATTACTGATTTTGAGTTTGTTGAGTGCATGCAGCTTGGAGTACTGGGCGTTTGAGCTTCTGGTTCTTATCGCGGGCTTGCTACCGAATTCCACAGTGAGCACGTCATTGATCGCCATGTGGTATGTTCATTCTTCAATACTGTCCGTCCTCCGGTCAATTTTTTTTTTCCGGTCAAAAAAATACTGTCCGTCCGATGGAGCTTCAGAAGCATTGTTTGCGTCATGTAAGGTAGGCCATGACCCATGATTCATGAACGAATGGACTTGAACTTCTAAATGCAGCTCGAGCACGGAGGCGATTGCCTATATGATCACCTACGGATTCAGTGCCGCTGTAAGGTACCTACGATCTCAAGTTCTTTCTTTGTCGTTGTATAAGCACGACCTGTCATTTCATTGTTTGCACCTTTTGCAGCACCCGGGTGTCGAATGAGATCGGAGCCGGGAACGTGGACATGGCGAAGAATGCGGTCGTGGTGACGCTGAAGCTGTCGGTGTTCCTCGCTTTCTCCTTCATCCTGCTGCTGGGCTTTGGCCACAGCATTTGGGCGAGGCTCTTCAGCGGGAGCGAGGTGATTGCGGCAGAATTCGCGGCCATCACCCCGCTCATGATGATCTCGATCGTGCTTGACTCCGCGCAGGGCGTGCTGTCAGGTGAGAAGGATCCGTCAGCTACCTACCTAAACCAATCTTCAAGAATCACTTACCTGCACTGAACAGATAATTTCATACCACGGATACGAAATCATATATCGGAACGCCGCTGCTGGTGCTAAACAATTCCGCAAATTGACAAATAAATCGGCGTGTGACGACAGGGGTGGCGAGGGGCTGCGGATGGCAGCACCTGGCGGCGATGACGAACCTTGTGGCGTTCTACCTCATCGGCATGCCCTTGGCCATCCTCTTTGCCTTCAAGCTCAACTTCTACACCAAGGTAGTAATCAGGTAGTAATTGATTGAGAGCTCTCGCCCTTGCCATTGCGGAACTGTGGGATGGCAAGCAGCTTGAACTCCATTCTGAAATGTAATTAATGAGCTGGAGCGCTGAACAGATGCACTTTTTTTTACAGGGTTTATGGTCGGGTCTGATCTGCGGGCTGACTTGCCAGACCGGCACGCTGGTGGTGATCACCGCCCGCACGAAATGGTCCAAGATCGTGGATGCGATGCAGCGAGAGAAGGCCAACTATGCCGCTTGATCGATAAATATCGTTCATGGCTTGCACCTGTATACGTAGGGGGTTTTGTGAGATGGCCAGAGCGTACGATGCTTGAACTGTTGTTTAGCCTTATGAAGTAAGCTATAGCTTTTTTGACCGTGTACTTCGAGGGAATTTATGTCTCAGAGAGATCGAACCTGTGAAGGCAATTAACCAGAGAGTATACAGGAGAAACGTACATACCGGGCCGTGGATGTTCCATCCTCCCAACCGCACCCATGGATGTTCCTATTTTCAAGGTTGCGAATATATTGTGGCCGTTGGTGTTGCCAACCTCGTCAACGCGACGAGTTGTTAGCGTTTATCTTGGATCAGTATGATGTTGGAGATCATACCCATGGTAACATGGGCAATACTGAGGATCAGAAAACAGTTTGTTTACTTGATTCTGATGACGAGGACATGGTTAAATCCTTCGGAGATGGAAATTTATCTGGCTCTAAGCAAAACACCGATTGTACAAAAAATGTGTGCTGGCTGCGCAGCCTTGCCAATACCAGGACAATGAGAATATCAATTCTGAAGCACAACTTGTAGTTAATCCAGGAAAGCACAACATGGGTATCGACAGTGAGGTGCATTCAGCTCAACATAAAAATTCTCCGTTTTTCAATGCATCTAATATAGTGCACAATTATGCATATTTTTACTGCCTGAATAAGAGAGGAGGCAATAGAAATATGCATTCCCATGGTCGCTAACAAATAGCTCATGTGTTCCTTAAAAAGCAGGGACGAATTAAACCCATAGATAATCTTTTTAGTGCACAATTGCCTCATTATTTAGTCAAGCCCCGCCAACCGCCTAACAGTATTGAGTTTATCTAAACTTATGCCAGCATGATGAATTGCTTTGTATTGAAATTAGAGTGAAGTGCACTATAGGTCCTCGAACTATTTCAGGGGTGTCACGTAGGTCCTCGAACTATGAAAATCGTCATCCAGGTCCTCGAAGTGCAGTAAGTGTGTCATCTAGGTCCAAAATCTGCCTGACCCCATCTGACTGGCCAGCTGGCGCCGTTGACCATGACACGTCGGTCAGGGGGCCCCGCAGGGTAACGGACGTTGGTGAACAGTGCACCGGAGGCCAGTTTTCGTACGTGATGAACAGTGTGCTGGCGAACAGTAAAATAAAAAATAGCTAAAAAAAAAAAAAAAAAATTGTCATCGAAGATACCCTGGTGCGTGAACAGTAAAAATGTTCATGACTTTAAAAAAATGTTCGCGAATATGGACAAAATGTTCGCGACTTTAAAAAAATGTTCACAAGCAATAAATTTGAAAATATGTTTGCGAACCAGAAATATTGTTCACAGATATAGAAAAAATATTTGTGACTTTAAAAAAATGTTCGCTAATGATGAATTTGGAAAAAATGTTCGTGACTTTAAAAAAATGTTCGCGAACGATGAATTTGGAAAAATGTTCGCGACTTTAAAAAAATGTTCACAATCCGCGAACAATATTTGTGGTTCACGAACATATTTTCTTTTCTTTTAAAATTTATCGTTCGTGAACATTTTTTTAAAGTCACGAACATTTTTTCCCAAATTCATCGTTCGCGCGAACATTTTTTTAAAGTCGCGAACATTTTTTCCATATCCGCGAACAATATTTGTGGTTCGCGAACATATTTTCAAATTTATTGTTTGTGAACATTTTTTTAAAGTCGCGAATATTTCGTCCATATTCACGATTTTTTTTAAGTCATTTTACTGTTCACGCACCAGGGTATCTTCGATGCCAAAGAATTTCAGTTTTTTTTATTTTATTTGATGATATATTTTTTCGATTTTACTGTTCACCGGTGCGCTGTTCATCGCGTGCGGAAAACTGCCCGCCGGTGCACTGTTCACCGCGTCCGTTACCCCTGCGGGGCCCCTTGTCCGACGTGTCACGGTCAACGGCGCCAGCTGGCCAGTCAGATGGGGTCAGGCAGATTCTGGACCTGTATGACACACTTACTGCACTTCGAGGACCTAGATGACGATTTTCATAGTTCGAGGACCTACGTAACACCTCTGAAATAGTTCGAGGACCTGCAGTGCACTTCACTCTTGAAATTACTTACTACTGACTAGCTGCCATCTACGTATGTTTCAAGCAAAAGGAAATTGCTTTCGATGATGACCATAATATTCCAGAGCCACAACAACTGAACAAGCAAGGACATGATGACATAAACATTTAAGATGAGGTCTGCTTCGGTGTTAACATTTTTGATGAGGTCTTCTTGGGGTGATGAGGTTAGGGTTTCTCGTCGTGTGGTGAGATTTGGTGTCAGGTGCTTCAGATCTGTTCAAGGGTTCGACGGCGATGACTGCGGCTCCAAGGCGCTGGTGCTTAGGGGCACGTGCAAGAAGACTTCCCGACTGTCATCAACAAGGTCAAGCCGACTCCAATTGGGAAGCAGCGACAGCGGCACGTTCTGGCGGCGGTAGTGATCGTTCGGTTGTCTTGAAATCTTGATGTAATTTTTATTATGTTTGAGATACTTTGTATTTCTGATGAACTTTGATAATGGATCAGGATCCTGTTTCACAAAAAAAAACTCTGGAAATGATAATAAATATTGTTGAATAATGTTTATTAATCGTAATATATGGATTGATAAATGGATTTGTTTCTCCCAATGATGTTCACTATCTTGCATTTCAACAGAGTTGTGACGAGGAGAAAAAAACAAGAGAGGGAGAAGGCGAAGATGTCCAAAGTAAAGGACACGTGAACATATTTGTTGTAGATTTTTATGAAATATCTTATGAGGTACTGAGCTCATACAGAGTGAATCCACGGAAAATGGAAATAATAATCACAGTGATAATCAAGTTATTGAGCTGGATGACCTTTGGAAGGACATTTCGGTTGCACTGGCATGTTTGAAGGTATATGTTTAATAAGCCCCTTGCAATTGCAACAATGCTAAATGGAGGACAAGCTCCATGGAGCTCTTTATTTTGAATTTTTTGAAAATCACATTTTGAAGTTTCAGAAAATTCTAAAACAAATCATATTTTTCGTGTACCTCTCACCATAATGTATTTCATTGTTGTTAGAAGGAACATAGAGAGATTGGTGGAATCGATGTCTATTGCTTGAGCCTCGTGGGCATATATATAGGAATACAATGACCAACTTGGAGTACAAGACAAGGCAAGACCAAATCCTAGTCTATCATATACTTCCTAATAATCAATATACTCAACATCCCCCCGCAATCACAACGGTAGCGACGCAGACGGTGAGACTGGAGAAGAATTCGAAGGTAAGCCGACGAACACCCCCCACAGTCGTAACGGTCGATGCATCGCGGAAGTCGTGGCTGGAGTGGAAACCGACGAGGTTGCTCAAGCAAGGCGGTAGCCCTTTGTGCCGATGTCGATGTAGCCGAGAGCGTAGGCTGGTGTAGCCGTGGTTGAGGTAGCCGTGCGAAGAATGCCGTGGTCGATGTCGAGTCCGGGTAGCCGGTGTCGAGGAAGTCGCCGTGGAGCCGCGGGCGCAAGGAGGCGCCGAGTTAGTCATGGGCGCAGTGGTGTCGAAGTAGTGATGCGCCGGGAAGAAGATGGTGTTGACGAGGCGTCGCGCTGGGTTTGCCATGCCCGGGGACACATCGTGGACGAAGGCACGCATCGGTGTTGCCAACACCGGGCATGCGTAGACGGACGAAGACGAAGTTGACGAAGCGCCGCACCAGGCTTGCCAGGCCCGGGGACACGTCGTGGACGAAGGCACGCATCGGTGTTGCCAGCACCGGGCATGCGTAGACGAGGGACCTGCATGAGCTGGTCGCCATGTCGAGGAGTCGGAGGGGCCAGCAGAGAAGAAGACTCGACGATGGTTGTGGCGCCAATCGGCGTGAAGCCGATGTCACCAACGGTGGTCAGAGTGGACGAAGTGGTCGGGGAAGATGACGGCGACGCTGGCGACGGGCTGGTGCTGGACGAAGACGAAAGGGGTGGACTGGCAGCGCGGCTCGGGTGAGCGAGCGGCAGCGGCGCCGAGGTAGTAGAGAGGCGGCAGCGGCAGCAGTGCTCGAAGTAGGCGAGGAGAACCCAACAGTGTGACAAAGACCGGCGCGGACGGTGGAGTTCCCGCGCCGAGGGAGGCGATACGGCGCATACCACGGGAAGTCGACGCACGGTGACGGCGGAGTGAACCGCGGGCCGCGGTGCTACGGCCCGAAGGGGCGACACAGCGGCGGCGGGCAGGTCGGGGCGACGGCTGGAAGACCTCGGGCGGCGGCATGGACCGCGTGCCGCGTCGCTACGGCCCGAAGGGGCGGCGCAGCGGCGGTGCGCGGGTCAGTGATGCCACGGGGACGGCCTCAGGCGGCGGCGGTGACCGCGTTCCGCGGCGCTACAGCCCGAAGAGGCGGTGTAGCGGCGGCTCGCGGGTCGGGGCAGCCGCGGGGAGAACCACTGGCCGGGGGCGACGGCCCGACGGGAGGCGGCGTGGACCGCGTGCCGCGGCGCGACAGCCCGAAGGGGCGTCGGCGGGAGCGACGCGCGGGTCGGGGCAGCCGGGGGGAAGACCTCAGAGCGGCGACACAGCGGTCCGAAGGGACGGCGCAGCGGCTACCTGTTGCTCGATCGGTGAAGGGGGCGCACTGAACTCGGGGACGATCTTCACAGGATTTGCGGAGGCGCGCGCAACCGACGGGCCCGATCGGTCGCACGGCGCGTGCGGTATGGATCACGGCGCGGGCGGGTGATTAATTCGAGTGCGCGCGAGGTCCGGGACGTCGCTCGGTAGAGGCGGGGTGGTGATGGAGTCCGAGCTGAAACCGGCGACGACGGCCGGCGTGCGACGACGGGCGGACGAGCGCGTCAGCGCCGGCGCCCGGGCGGCCAACGCAGAAGTGACGCCCGAGCGGCGAACACAACGCCGTAAGGAGGAGGCCGTACATACGCGGCGAAGGCGGGGTGATGATGCAGAAATCCCGTTCGGAGCAGGGCGACGAGGGCCGGCGCAAAGCGACGGGTGGGGGCGCGCAGCGACGGCCGTGACGGGCCGCCGCGTCGCGCGAGGCCGTCGGGTCGGAGAGGAGGCCGGGTGGTCGTGCCAATGTCGGAGTAGAGGCGCGGGGTCGACGGCGGCGGCGGGCGACGCAATCCGATCTATGATCGGTGAACCAAAAAAAAAAAACGCCGATCAAAGCGACCGGCGGGGGAGAGAAAAATCCGGATCAAGAGATCGGGAAAAAGACTCTTTAGGGCAGCCGGTCAACATGACCGGCGGACGAACCCTAGGTACGGGCGGCGCGGCCACCGGCGGCGGTCATGGAGGCCGACCGCCCCGGGGGCGGCGCGCGGGGCGAAAGCGGCGGGCGGCGGCTAGGCTTGGATCGGTTAGGCTGATACCATGTTAGAAGGAACAGAGAGAGATTGGTGGAATCAATGTTTATTGCTTGAGCCTCGTGGGCATATATATAGGAGTACAATGATCAACTTAGAGTATAAGACAAGGCAGGACCAAATCCTAGTCTATCATATACTTCCTAATAATCAATATACTCAACAATCGTCAGACTTTACACACATGTAAAACACATCCTTATGAACGTGTATGATTTTTTTTCCAGCATTTTTTTGAAACTTCAAAATATGATTTATTTATTATTATTTTTAAAAAGAGCTCCATGGAGCTTGTCCTCCAAAATGCTCTACTCTTGCAATTGTCTTTATATATATCTTCCCTTTATTTGTTCCTTATATCAAGTTAGATCTCAGTATGCCATGATATATTACCTCAATGCCTAGCTCCCTTGATAATGGTTTTCATGCCTGCAGTAATGAAATGGTTCTCAGCAAATACTCCCCATAGAATAGAATATTTGTCGTACATGCTTATAGTCGAGCTCCATGTCTTCTTCTGCTTGTGTTCAAAAATGTCTTCTTCTGCTTGGTGTATCAAAATAAAAACAAAGTGAATGTTGGCTTCCCCAATCCCCATAATGCCCGAGATCAGTTATGTGACCCTATTTTGCATTTTATTACTCGGCGCATGATATTACTGGGTTTTTTTTTTTTTTGCGAGTAGCATGATCTTACTGGTTGTCTGGAAACAGCCAGTTCTCCATTTGCATCCAATCCTTTTTCGTTTTCAAACATATATTTTGATGCCCTACCATCAGAATTTAATACTTTTCCTTTTCGGTCCGTACTACAAATCAGTCGGATGATATTGGCCAGTTTTCAGCCGCCACAGAAGCCGTGCGATGAGGCCTAGGCAACCGTTCGATTGTAGCTTCGATATGTGAAAAGCTGACCATCACGTGGGATGTCTTGGCCCACAGCCCACACAAAATTTCTTTCACGCATGAGTAGTTTCCACCACATGTACGTAGGCAGATAAAGGATCATGTCACTGACCTCGACGCATACACACCATGTTTGACAGCGGCACCTTGTTGGTAATCATAGAAGCACAAAGGTATTGCAGGAATGACGGCCGTCCCCTATAGCGCTAGCACCACCGCGACGCACCATGCTCCATCAACTTCCAGCACCGGCGACCCATGGTAGCGCTCCCGTCAACAATACCATAGCACGGCGACGTGCCTTGCAACATCGACTTGAAGCAGCGACGATGCTCCCACGGCATGGCAGCACTCTCGTAGCATAGCGGCGCGCCTTGCAACAGACTTGCAGCATTGGCGATACTCCTATGGCACTATGGTGCTACCGCAGCACAACAACTCCCATAGCAAGAGAAAAAAATCCCGCTGCATGGTGACGTGCCTTGCAACATCTACTCTTAACACCAGCGACGCTCCCATGGCATGGCGGCGCTCCCGCAACACGGCAACTCTCCCGTAGCACGACAACAATCCCACATCATGGTGGCGTGCCTTACAACATCGACTCGCAATACCAGCGATGCTCCGACGGCATGGTGGCACTCTTGCGGCATGGCAACACACCTCACAACATAGACTCGCATCATCAACGATGCTCGCATGGCACGGCGACGCTTCCGCGCCAAGGCAACTCTCTCGTAGCACAACAACAATCCCACAACATGGTGACGTGCCTTGCAATATCGACTCGCGGCACCGACGACACTCCATCGGCATGGTGTCGCTCTCACTACATGACGACATGCCTTGCAACATCTACTTGCAGCACCGAGGACGCTCCCATGGCACGACAGCACTCCCACAACACGACATCAATCTCGTGGCATGGCGACGTGCCTTGCAACATTGACTCGCAACACCGGCGACGCTTACGACATGGTGGCGCTCCCGCAGCATAGCGATGTGCCTGACGACATAAACTCACAGCACCAGCGACGCTTCCATGGCACGGCGGTGCTCCTGCAGCACGACGACTCTCCCGTAGCACAAAAACAATCCCACATCATGGTGGTGTGCCTCGCAACATCGACTCGCAGTACCAGCGACGCTCCGACGGCATGGCGGCGCTCCCGCGGCACAGTGACGCACCCCACAACATAGACTCGCAGCACCGACGATGCTCGCATGGCACGGCGACGCTTCCGCAGCAAGGTAACTCTCTCGTAGCACAACAACAATCCCACAACATGGTGACGTGCCTTGCCATATCAACTCGCGGCACCAACGACACTCCGTCGGCATGGTGGCGCTCTCACTGCATGGCGACATGCCTTGCAACATCTACTCGTAGCACTGAGGACTCTCCCATGGCACGACATCAATCTCATGGCATGGCGATGTGCCTTGCAACATCGACTCGCAACACCGGAGACGCTGACGACATGGCGGTGCTCCCGCGGCACAGTGATGTTCCTGACGACATAGACTCGCAACTCCAGCGATGCTCTCGTGGCATGGCGGTGCTTCTGCAACACGACGACTCTCTCGTATCACGGTAACAATCTCGCAGCACGGCGACGTGCCTTGCAACATCAACTCACAACACCGGCGACACTCCGACGGCATGGCGGTGCTCGCGCAGCACAACTATTCTCCCGTAGCACGGCAACAATCCCACAGGATGTCGACGTACCTTGAAACATCGACTCGTAGCACCGATGACGCTTCAACAGCATGACGACGCTCCCACAACACGCCAACGCGCCTTGCAACATAGGCTCACAGCACCGGTGACCCCTCCCATGTCACGGCGACGGTCCCACAGCACGGTGATGCACCTTAGAACAACGACTCACAACAGCAACGGTACTCCCGCAGCACGGGGACACGCCTCACAACAATGACTCGCAGCACTGAGGATGCTCCCGCGGCACAGCAATACACCATCCCTCCTTTTACCATTGAAATCTAGCATGTCTCACAACACAGCAACACCCTCGTAGCAGCAAATTGCAACACCGGCTTGCGGCACACCTCATAGCATGGCGACAACCCTCGTGACGGCGGACCCTTCACAGCACTGGCGGAGCTACTCACGGGCAAAACCGTGCCGTGGCCCGCCCAACAATTGACCAAAATACATATATATACATATGCCCATTGCCCAGCCCACATGGTGGTAGGCCATGCTCCATAGCCCAAACGCCTAGTCCAATAGAGCAGCACAACCGAACACTTCTGTCCCCTGCTCTTATCCATCCTCTGTTCTGTCTACGCCTCGTCGAGTACAGAAGTACTACCTGTACTCCACTAGGGCGCGGCGCCGGCCGACGGCGGAGGTACAGTAGCTGGGGCAACTACAGCTAGTAGGAGCTAGCGTCACCTCTGCCTGGTGGCGACCCATCCCAGCAGCTCCATCCAGTGGCGAATCTAGCAGGGGGGCTTCGACAGGCTCGAGACCCCCCTCCAAAATTTGGAAAACAAAAATTACTAGTATTCGTATCAATTTTTTTACCTTATTTGGACTCAAGAATTGAGAGTTTTTGACTTTTTCTACACATAGTTAACTTTGAGCCCCTCCTTCATTTTCTTTCAAGATTCGCCACTGGCTCCATCTGATGTGGCTGCACTAGCTACGGCGGCAAGCCGGCCACAGGCGACCCGGCAGCGGCGGCAAGCAGAAATAGTATATGGTTCAAATTTCCCAAAAAAAATGCTTTTCATTAGTTTGGCCCGCCCAGTTTTTTGTTTGTAGCTCCGCCACTGCTTCACAGCATGGTGTCCCCTCAGAGCACCGGTGGGAAATTCGGAGGGTGAATGCAGCTCTAGTGAGTAGCGATAGCCAGCTAATTAGTGTATGTAAGCAATGTGCTATCACGTGAAGTCTTGGAAAAGTTAAAACCACATGCTAGTGTGCATGCAGCGGAGGGACCACAGAATGCAGAAAAGGAAGCCATCCCGTGTAAACAATACGCTGCACCAAAGGAAATCAGCATCGCGCGTCAGAAGAGATCAGACGGCTCAGCGCGCGGTTGACGCCTGTGTTAAAATCAGTCGGATGAATTTAATACTTTTCCTTTTCTTAATTGTGTTCCTTTACACAGTTTGTATTGTTGTCTATCATTACTTGCTTTTTGACGAGTCTGACCAACGTTGTTTATCTAACCAGACCATTGGAAGTGTCCACACTACTGTTCCGTCGAAGAAGAATAGTTCTGAAGTAGTGGATGATTTTCATCATGACTTCCTGATGAAAAAGATGATGTGGGCATTGTGTGCCATGTTTGTGCTTTGATCCAGCAACACATCGAGATATATTTTTGAGTTGCAGTGGAAAAAGGTATGGAGTTTCCGATCCAAATTTGTCCAATTTACTTTCTTGGAACTACAGAGCTAATTACTAAAAGATTCAAAGTACACAATTTCATTTGGCATCTCAGCATCAACTAGTTATAGCATCTTGTCAATCAAACTCATTGATGATCAATTCTGGAGGTTGTAGTTCAAATTTAGTTCATCGGTTATTCATCCTTGATGATTGATAGAAGAATCAAATTTCCTATACGAGCACCTGTTACATGTGTTTTAACTTTTGACTAATACAGTTGATTTTTATTCGAATTCCTACTTTTCTCTGTTTAAAAGAGGATTTTACAGGGACATAGTTCAAATTTAGACTAAATCCTATCCAAAGCCCCCTCGTTAAAACATGTAGATTTTTTTTTTTTGAAAAAAAAAAGCATTTCCCTTTTTTTTTCATATCAGTGGAGCCACATCTCTCATTTCCTCTTCCTTGCATCAGCGCAACCAATCATACAGAAGGTACCTTCCAGAACCCAGAAGCTGCAATGATCTGGAGGCAACTACCAATCCTTCAGGAAATATTCTTCAAGTAGTCCCTGGTGCTCTATCAATCCACCCTCAGCATTCAGAACAGATGAAACCTCACCAAGTGGAAGGTTTTAATTTCTTGATCAAGAACTTGGCAGATAAGAACAACCCTGGAGGTTGTATTCTAGCACATGCACCAGGTTCTGGAAAGACTTTCATGCTAATTAGCTTTGTTCAAAGCTTCCTGGCCAGATACCCGGCAGGAAGGCCAGATTATATATCCTTACAAAGGGCATTCTGGCAACATGGAGAACAGAACCAGTTCAAAAAAAAAACATGGAGAACAGAATTTGTCCGTTGGAAGGACATGCATAGCCTTGTACTAGAAGAGGCCGGTAAAGCAACATGCCAACCGACTTAGCACATGGAAATTGACGCCTTAAGTATCACGGAACAACCGTCTGACACAAGCACTAGAAGAGGCCAGTAAACAAGCAATCCAGCACCAAAACAACAACAACGACATCACCCTATAGCCTATTGGGTGAGCAGAGTATGTGATTTGTCAACTTTCAATGAGGCCAGTAAACAAGCAATCCAGCACCAAAACAACAACAACGACATCACCCTATAGCCTATTGGGTGAGTAGAGTATGTGATTTGTCAACTTTCAACAGCCCCCCTCACACCTCGTGTGGGGGGCTAAACCAAAAGAGTTGTCGTAACGCGAGCAAAAAGCCACCACCCGAAGCATGCCCTTCACTTACATATCTTGGTGAAGACACCGGTCGGTTCTAGGGCCCGTGCATCGTAGCACAGGATAGCATCGAACAGCTGCAGGTGTCTGATCACCTGCGCTCCCGATTCCGCGTACTCGACGCTCTCCTGCACCTCAAGATCGAAATCCGAAGTGGGCGTCCTTGGAGGGCCGCCGTAGTAGATGAAGTACACCTCTGCTGGATTTCTGTTCAGATTCTCACGTAACCAGTCTGGGCTGATTCCCTCCAGTACTTGCCCTTCACCAGCTGCTATGAGATTCTGGATGTTCTTTCTGTCTTCTGGGTGCATGTAGGCGCTGAGGCAGAAATGCAGTCCTGAGAGCAGTTTTCGTGCCTGCAAAACATCATTTTCTCGTCATTTGGCTGTTGAAAAGCATTCCCGATAGTGCTTTTATTACACAATAATTGAAATGCATTCATTTTAGACTATTGAAGTGCTTCATAAAATAAAAACACTACGGTGTATGGCACTCCAAAACACCGCATTTGGGGAAATGCCACTTCGAAAGAGAATTGTAAAATACCGCTGCACAAGATAATTGCTTTGTTGAATGTGGATGCAATCAAAATATGGAAATATGTCTAGCACCCCAACTTGTAAAAAAAACTCTTGGAATATACTGACCACACGACACCTAGATTTCTCTAAAGATGCACTTTAAGCCTTTGACATCAAACAGCCTCTGTGTGAACGTTTCAATACAATTTTAAACTTGGTTGCAGTAGGAAACTTTTTCACAAAAAAACTGTAAGCCAATTCCCTGAACTTATGCATAAGACAAACTGCAATCAGTTTTTATCACATGTGTTTTTCTCTATTTACTATTTAGAATTCGTAGAGAATATATTATTGCGAGACATGTATACATACCCCTTCAGCAGCTCCAGCTCTTCCTTTCGTTGGTCCATCAATTGATGTGTGAGAACCATCGAAGAATTTCACCTCATAAGGAATTTCCGGGCTTGGAATCAGCTTTGACAAGCAAGGCTTTGGACCTGAACTCCTTTCCACCGAGTAATCCACAACCCCTAAGACAGAAATATGACATGAACTGCTTTAGTGCAGGGATAATAATATTCTCTGCCGAGCTAGGATAAGTTTTAGATGACACACGGATAAATGGAAGTTCAAATAGACCAGCAGCTTGTTACATTAAGCCGAATCTAACATGAACTTGGAGGTAGTACAATTATCATCAATAGTACAAACACAGGAGATGTAAGATGGATTAATACTAACATCCGGCTGCGACAACCCATTTCCCAGACAGTATCGCCATCAGGACCTCATATGATTTTCCACATGCGGAACCAGCGTTTCTGCCCACAATAACATGAGTCACCGTTTTGTCCCATTCCTCAGCCAAGGTTGAACTGGTCAAGGATGCAAATTCTTTCAAGGAATCCTGCTTGACAAACGTAAACAATTTTATCACAGCTTAGTATGGAACAGAACTTATTTCGAAAACCAGCAAATTATATATTATTTAAATTTGGCCATAAAGTTGGATTGCTGCATTACTTCTCCATACACATGTTTGCTAGTATTGTTCAGATATATCCAAATGCTCTAAAAGGAGAGTATTGTTTGCTAGTATAGTCCATGCTACCTTTTCTGATGCACTCAAAGCTACGCCGAGCAAAACCCACTGATCCACAGGGGTGCTAGACTGGTCTGGTTTTTCTTCTCTCCGGTAATTGGTAGAAATTCCTTCTTTGTCCGAACATTGGCTGTAATGATGAAATACATAGCAAATTATAGAAGAATATTAATGAATGATGATTAAAACATCTGATCAGTAACCTCCGCCACGCATACCCCTGAGGCAAGGAAGAACTTGAGGTGTTCAGCTGATCTACTTGTAATTCTTCCCCTCTATGAAGGGCGGATATTCCTTCTTTAACTAAATATTGGCTGGAACTACAAAATATAACAAATCAACAAAAAAATGAAATATTAATGATTAATCAAACGAACGGAAAGGCAGGTAAAGAAAGATGGCATACCCAGGCACTTGTCCAGGCAAAGGAGAATTTGATGTGACGAGTGGATTAAATTGTTTGTCTTCCATTTGGCAATCGACGGAAATTTCTTTAGCTGGACAATTGCTGGAATGACTACATACAACAGTGAATTATAAAATGAAGGATTAATCAAGTAACATGAAGGTTGAAGAGAGATCACATACTTCTGAAGGACAGCAGAAGGAATGTCACTTTCAATTATTGGTGAGCTCATCTCATTGCCCAGCAATGGATTAATTTGGTTATCTTCCATTTGGCAATCGGCGGAAATTTCTTTAGCTGGACTTTGGCTGAAATGACCAAATAGAACACTGAATTAGAAAATGAAGGATTAATCAAGTTACATGAAAGAAAGATCACGTACTTTTGAGGGACGGGGGAAAGAATGCCAGTCTCAATTGTTGGTGAGCTCATCTCATCAGGTGGTGCATGCTTGGGACACCAAACATGGCGATTCTCCTTCAAAATCAAAATTAGACATGTCAGAACATCAGTGTTTATAAATGGATCAAGGACAAGGTATACTCAAAAGCTTACAACATCCCAGCGGCATTCTGGTATCATCAATGCACATGGGACATGATAAGTATTGGGGCACCCCCCGCGATAACAACCAAGTGCTGCTCCCCGGAGATTGCATCTGCTGCAATCCCATCCTGAACCACGCTCGATTTCATCCTCAACGTTCTCAAATTTATCCCCATTGGATTTCACTCTTGGTTCATGAACATGGGTAAAGAATGAAAAGGATGGATGAACACTGTGTATGATGATTCTAAATAAGTTAAATATGAAGAGTTAAACATGGTGTATAAAGAAACTTACCAAACCATGCATTTCTCGTGGACATATATGGCGTTAGTAGGGTGGCCCTCGTCACTGGACACAGTCCTTCCATTGTGATACAATACCAGCGGACCATGCAACTGACATAGGAAAAGTGAACATGTTTTAGTGCCAGCACAAGACGACTTCAACAGATAATTTTTTACTTGATGTATGTAAATGATATGCAATATATTACCGGCTCACTGGTTCTAAATGAATGGCAGAAAGCACATTCATCTTCATATAAGCCGGTTGGTGTCTGAACTCTCCCCGACCCAGTAGCACCTTCTTTGTCTACCAACCTGGCATGTTTCCCCCGACCCTTGCCTTTTCTGCAGGAACGCGGGTGCTCCCCGGTGTTACTTGCATTAACACCTGGTGATTCACCTTTGGTTGCATCAACACCAAATTTCCTCTTTGGGCCTTTCGCAGGGGATGCATTTCTATTCTGTAACAAAAAGATATCTAGTCAGAATGTTGAATCACAATGTATGTAATTCATCAAGGAGTAAACAATCGATTCTATTAAATGGTTGCTATTCCAGCACTTCTATGTTTATAGCGTAAGAATGTACCCGGTCATTAGCATGAAACTGTGTTTACCTCTATGCATAAATAATAGTGCACGGATCCGTAAGGATCAGGGCGAAGAACTACGTCAAAAACTGAACATATTTATCTCAAAGAAGAAAGGAATGCACAAAGTACCCCAACATGTCGTAGAGACTCAGGATTAGCGTAGCCAGCTTGTATTTCTACGTCGACCAGCATGTCGGTTCGAGCAGCAGAGTTGGTACCTACAAGCATCAAAGTGGTGACTAGAATGAAGCTGAAAGCATTGTTTCATCATAATTTGAAGCAACACTCTGTCCAGATGAACTGAATAATGCCATAATAATATTTCAATGCAGCCAGGATTTACAGACAGGTCAGGGCCAATCATATTTTACCATTCACAAACAAGTTATTACTACCTGCCTAGGAATTACATACTTGAGGAATAGTAAAAGGGGTAGGCAGAGTAGATTTCAAAACCCCAGCTATCGCTCCCCGGCAGGTAGATCGTGCCATCACAGGAAGGCAACTCTGAATCTTTGACGCATCAAAATCGCCGTAGGGCGCGAACTTTGAAACACGAACTACTACTATACATTACGCAAAACGAAACGGAAAGGTTGAGAAGAGCTTACGCGCATCCTAGGAACTGAGAAAAAGAAGGCAGTAATTAGGTCACGCACAGCGAATGAGTGGCCGCTTCGAAACTGAATCCGCACCTAGCACCGGCGCGGCGGCTCACGCGACAGGGGTTTGGAGGAAGGAATCGGGAAGGAGAAAAAGGATTCGATCGGAGCAAGGAAGCAAGGGAAGGAGAAGGGGCGAGCGGACCTGCGAAATGGGCCGAGGACGACCGCGGCCGCGGCGGGGCCGAACCCAGGTGGTGGCGACGACGCCAGTTCTCTCAAGTCCACACGACCGCTCCCCATCGATCGAAACAGGCACACGCGGTGGCTACTTGGACGGCGATGTCATTCGAGGCGAGGGCTGGCGACGGCGGAGCTGTTGGTTGACGGGACAGGACGGGCGGGCGGGCGGCGCTGTGGAGTGGGCGGGAGGAGCGAGGCGGAGGATTTGACAGCGGGCGCGGGATGGGCAGGCAGGGGCAGGGGGCCGCGGCGATTGGCGAGCGTTCGTAAAGTCAAAAAGGTCGCCTATTCCTGCGTGGCCGGGTGGGTTCTCGCCTCGTCTCCCTCACCTCGCTCATCACTCTCCTGACTGACTGCGCCCACCCCGGCCTACTCCCCTATAGCCCTAGCCTTTTCTGAATTTTGCCAAGAAAGATTTCGCCCCGATCCCGTTGTTGTACGACCTCGCCCCGATCCGGCCGAGCACGGCGACCCGGCGACCTGTCCGTCCGCATGAAGAAAGATTTCCTCGTGTTTGACGTAGATCGAGAGCGATCTACACGGGCCGTGTTTTGGCTCCGCATTAATTTTCTTGCAAAGGTATGGAGGCAGTGATTAAATGGGGGCAAGCAAGAACAGCCAGTATGCACAAGAAAATCCAGCAAAGACAATTAATAATAATAACTGAAGTAGTAGATGTGCGTCGATGATTATCAAGTATTCTTCCTGGAAAACAAATCTTTTTCCCTGGAAGAAAATCTTCCGTATCAATTTTCTCGCAAACGTTTGCGGGCAGTGATTAATTGGGGGCGAGCAAGAACAGCGAGGATGCACAGGAAAATCCAGCGAAGATAATTAATAATAATTGGAGTAATAGATGGGCACATCGATTATCAAATATTTTCTTCATGGAAAACAAATCTTTTCACCGGGAGAAAGCGAGAGAGAAATTCCTCCGGGCCGTCTGCTACAACTATTGTCCGATAGACACGCGCGTGATGAAAATAGCATATTGGCCGTGATGAGCGAGGACAAAAATGGTGACGAAATCCCGCTTATGCAGGTGAAAAAAAGTAAAAATGGAGGAATCGGCGATACCCATCTCTTCATCGTTTCGCCAGCGGAGACGACGTCGTTGCCACATGGCCAAGACCACCCCTGACCACCAACTCCACAGAGTCGAGACCATCGCTGACCACCATGGCCACATAGTCGCCGACGAGGTCGGGATTCGCCTGATAGCTCAACCAAGGGCGGAGGGGGCAAGGCCGCGATGGGGAGTTGGCTGGTTGTCTATTCGCATCGAGGGGCGGCCGAAGTGCGGGTATCCGTAAAGGCGGCGCTAGGGCTAGAGCCGGGGGGGGGGGGGGGGGGGGGGAAGCGAGCGGGAGATATAAAGGGCCAAGGACACTATATGCACGAATCTTGTAGCAAACTGTACGGTTTGAGATTCGACTACAACGCAAAAATAAACACGTGACGTATTCTTGCGACATTAAATTAATGACTATTGTTATGCCGAGATACGAGACTACGCGGTGTGGAAGGGGGCGAGATAGGGTTTGAATTATTGGTCATTTCAATGATTATGATTCGTATGGATGAGCGTAAACGATCATCAGTGTTAGATGTACTTGGGCCCTATAGTTCATCAACCACAAGCCATAAAATGAGTGTGCTGAACTGATCAGATGATATGCTATGCAAATTT
Source organism: Elymus sibiricus (assembly GCA_039707655.1). Classification (NCBI taxonomy): domain Eukaryota; kingdom Viridiplantae; phylum Streptophyta; class Magnoliopsida; order Poales; family Poaceae; genus Elymus; species Elymus sibiricus. The sequence goes on along the minus strand of CM077666.1, from coordinate 124,790,804 downwards.
GGTTGTTTGGCGACAGACCTTTTCTACCTTTTATTTTTCAACAGTAGATAGGTTAGAAAAATTAGAGTTTTGACCTTGCTTTATAGATAAAGCAATGAGTTCAATTAACAGCGACACTAAAATGTGGTACTACCTCTGTAACTAAATTGAACTAAAAAACGCTTTATATTTAGTTACGGAGGTAGTAGATGTTAAGCTCAACAACGAGTAAGCCCAAAGGGAAGAAAGAAAACAAAAACAAAATCTGCCAAGCCAAGGATGCTACGTCATAGGCGAAGTAAGATGACTAGCTACCTCCTGCAGCCCAAGGACGAGGGCATCAAGTGCTTCGCAATCCCTGCGTCTAGGGAGTGACCACTATTGCTGAACAAAAGCAACATAGACGAAAATTGAGTCATGACATGAATACCCTCGATAATAATCTTATTGCAGATAGTCCAAAGAGCCAACCCAACAAAGTAAACCCAATCCATAGGAGGCACGTCCTCTTGCTAGGTACGGTTTCTGAATGGTAAAAAAGGCCTTCCATGCTCATAGGGCATCAAGCTACTCATAGTACCTCCCGGACACAAGTCCAAAGGAATTGCGCCACAACATATAGTGGAAAAAGATATGAGGGTTGTCCTCGTCGACCGAGCATAGGGGACATAACCCATCCCCGGGACCATTCCACTTACGAATCTCGATTCCGGAAGGGAGACGAAGCCTAGACAATTGCCAGTGAATATTTTTAGGGGGAACCTTGCCTTCCAGAATATCGCCCACTACGGGGATTTAGAGCCCACCTGACGGTGTCCTGGATTAGGGGGTGCTAACCGGGCCGGCCCGTCTCCTCAGATGGGCCGATGTATCCCCGTACGTGATCAAGATGGACTCCGGATGTCGTACACGGGAGACGTGACCGAGGCTGTCTCTACCGAAGACTTGTAGTACACTTCAAGATTTGTCCAGCCGCCTTATTCCTAGATACCGACCTTGTAACCCTAGGTACCCTCCTTGGCGTGTATATAAGCCATAGGGTTTAGCCCGTAGAGGGGACATCAACACAATATCGCCCACCTAGCCCTAGAAGTTAGACATATATTACGATCTCGAGGTAGATCAACTTTGTACTCGATACATCTCCATCAATATAAACAGAAGCAGGACGTAGGGTTTTACCTCCATCAAGAGGGCCCGAACCTGAGTAAACATCGCCTCCATTGTCTCTGTTATCACCGATCCGAGATCCGCAGCTCGGGACCCCCTACCCCGAGGTCTGCCGGTTTTTACACCGACACTGGTGCTTTCATTGAGAGTTCCGCTGCGTGATCACCAGAATGATTGATGGCTCACCTGCAGATCAACTGTACGCCCCCGGACAGCTCTTCGTCTTCGGCAGCATGGTATTCTGCGCCGATTCGACAGGTCACCTGACCTCTGTCGAGAACTATGCCCCAGGTCGGATCGTGACGTTCGGTGGCCTGGAGTACACTACGGATTCCCGTGGTGAACTCATCTTATCGGGATGGACCCCTGGCCGGATCGAGAGCTCGGCCGGTTCCGGAGGCTCGACTCCGGAGCCGGACTCTGTCACGGCGCCTCTTGAGACCCCTGACACCGCTACTCCGGCCAGTCTCTTCCCGATCGCCAGTCCGGAGATGGATCCGGCTCCCACCCCTGAAATTGCGCCGGTGCAAGGATTGATTTCGGCACGGAACCCGGAACTATGTTCAGACTCCCGCCGCTCCGAAGACACATCTGGCTACACGCCGGGTGTACTGCGAATCAGCCCTGCCTATGGCGCATCCATGAATCCCGAAGAGTTATCTCACCTCGATGAGATGCTTGACCGCATCCGGAGTATGTCCATCTCGGACGGCAAGACTTCGGTTTACAATCAGATCGGCCTTAAAGCCGACGATAGGGAAATTTACATCCCACCCACCTCCCACCTAGTCGCCACGATCGATGATTTAACCGACGTGCTGGACTACGGCGAACCCTCAGATATGGAGGAAGACGCTGACAGCCCCGTCGAGACCACCTTGCCCCCGGTAAACACGGGCAGGTGGACTGCCACGTCCACCTACGATGTGTACATGGTGGACACCCCCAAATCCCCTCCACGACGTCGGCGAAGGCGCCGAAGGGGCAATAATGGGGAACCCAGTGTCAACGACGCGACAGCCAATAACGGCGACGCAGAGGACGGCGATGCCGATAACCATGAGGAGGACGTTCAAGTCTCCCCAGTAAGCAACGACACACCAGACCGACCTCTTGGGGACTCAGATCCCGATGACCTCTTTGAAGGGGCCGACGAAAACTACATGCCGGAGTCCAAGGAGGACGAGAGCCTCGGTACCGAGGATTACATCGTCCCCGAGGACCCCTTTGAACAAGAACGCTTCCGGCGACGCCTCGTTGCGACGGCCCGGAGCTTAAAGCGCAAGCAGCAGCAGCTGCAGGTCAATACCGATGCACTAAACGAAAAGTGGATCGAAGTACTCTCCGCCGAGCAAGACATGGAGAACCGACGCCATAGTGCGCCGAAATCATACCCACGCAGGCGATTGTTACCGGAGTTCGACGAGGAGCTCGCTAATGACCTCGACCACCCCCCTAGAGGCCGGGACAGGCCAAGACGAGAAGACCCCGGTGAACGGCCACCCCCACGCCGACATGGCAAAGACCCCGTGGACTACCCAGATCCTCACGATGCTAGACGTCGTATTGAGGAAAATAGGGCTCCCCCTCGGTCCATCTACGGGTCAAGGGGACGTGCGCCCGCCGGGACCGACGGCTACGATGCCTGGATGGACAGGAACGCCCGTGCCCGAGATCAAGCCTACTCACAACTCTCTCCCTACCTCCGACGAGATGCTCCTCGGTCCCGAGGTCTGGCTCACCCGATCTGTTTTACAGACAGGGTGATGGAACATCCATTCCCGGAAGGGTTCAAACCCATCAACATAGAATCATACGATGGTACCACGGACCCAGCAGTTTGGATCAAAGATTTCCTCCTGCATATACATATGGCCAATGGAATGATCTCCATGCCATTAAATATCTGCCGCTCAAGTTAAAGGGGCCGGCGAGGCACTGGCTTAACAGCCTCCCTCCTCACTCTATTGGCAGCTGGGAGGCCCTAGAAGACGCTTTTTGAGCAAACTTCCAGGGCACATATGTCCGACCTCCGGACGCTGATGACCTCAGCCGCGTCACCCAGCAGCCAGGCGAATCAGCCCGGAAATTCTGGAACAGGTTCCTCACTAAGAAGAACCAGATCATAGACTGCTCCGAAGCCGAGGCCATCGCCGCATTTAAAAACAATATCCGAGATGAATGGTTGGCTCGACAACTCAGTCAGGACAAGTCGAGGACTATGGCAGCCCTGACCTCACTGATGACTCGCTTTTGCGCGGGAGAAGATAGCTGGCTCGCCCGAAGCACTCATAACGGCGAGGCAGGCACCTCGGAAACCCGCGACTCCAATGGAAAACCAAAGCGCAATAAAAACAAGCGCATGTATAAGAATGGCGGAAGCGACACTGAAGACGCTGCGGTCAACGCAGGATTCACCGGACCTAAATCCGGGCAGAAAAGGAAACCCTTTAAAGGGAATAAGGATGGACCTAGCCAGCTTGATAGGCTCCTGGACCGCCCATGCGGGATTCACGGTACTCAGGAAAAACCAGCAAACCACACTAATAGGAATTGCTGGGTCTTTAAACAGGCCGGCAAGATAGCGGCAGAGGGTCAGAGTAAAACCCAACACCGCAGCGACGACGAGGATGAACCTCGGCAGCCCAATAATGGAGGCCAAAAGAAATTTCCTAATGAGGTAACAGAGGTCAACATGATCTATGTCACCCACATCCCTAAAAGGGAAAGGAAGCGTGCACTTCGGGACGTATACGCGCTGGAGCCAGTCGCCCCGAAGTATAACCCATGGTCGGCCTACCCGATCACTTTCGACAAGCACGATCACCCGACCAGCTCAAGCATGGCGGATCATCTAACACGCGTCCTGATGGACGGGGGAAGCAGCCTTAACCTCATCTATGAGGACACAGTTTGGAAGATGGGCATTGACTCATCCCGGATCAAGCCGAGCTCTACCACCTTTAAAGGTGTCATTCCGGGCGTCGAAGCCCGTTGTACCGGAACTATCACCCTAGAGGTAGTTTTCGGCTCACCCGAGAACTTCAGAAGCGAGGAGTTAATCTTCGATATCGTACCCTTTCGGAGTGGATACCATGCGCTCTTAGGACGCACAACCTTTGCACGCTTTAACGCGGTCCCGCATTATGCCTACCTCAAGCTCAAAATGCCGGGACCCAACGGCGTCATCACAGTCAATGGTAACACAGAACGTTCACTCCGGATAGAGGAACAGACCGCGGCTTTCGCAGCCGAGGTACAAGCGTCCGAGGAAGCAGCCCGCATCGATAAACGCGCCGCCCGCTCTTTGAAGCGCGCCCGGGCTGCATAAATCGACCTCGGCCATGTACCCACGCACCCGAAATAGGGATGCGGGCTCCTCGTGTGCCCTCCTTGGAGTGGGCACTACATCCCCAGAGTGCACAACTTCGCACTCAAGATTCCCTGGGACGTCGAGGAGCCAGAACGACTACTCAAACATCGGCGCGGATTAACCACGCAAGGACAAGGCTTAGAGCCCCTGCACAGGCAAGCATCTGTAAAAGAAACTACCAAACTTCCATGTGGTCTTAAAACCACAGAGTGGCTTCGGCCACACCTCCCTTCAAGGAAGTCGGTCAATTGAACACCTAGAGTGTATAAAGGGCTGGAAGGGCATCGACCTTCGCAAATTCTTTGCCATCAATGGTGACGATCTGGTCAACAGTCCGGAAACGCAGACGTGCGGCAGGTAGCGGTCTGGATCCTTTAAAATCCATTAGCAATTATCCGACCTGTTTTTCCTCTTCCGTCTTTACCATCTACATTGTACTCTTTCAATCACTCTCGTCATAGCTGGCATGTACGCGATTGATATTATGAAATAAAGAAACTATGCCCTTTCAAGGTCTCTATTGTATTTCTTTATCAGCATAGCCCTGCGATGATGTGGTTCTTTAAAAAGGTGCAATTGTATAACAAAGTCCGATATATTCGGTGTCTCGGATGTTGGCTTTATATGCATCAGTTTCGAACCTAGATTTCGGTCAATAGTTGGGTTGCCCGGCTCCTATGTGTACCCCTTACGTTTCCGATGAATTCGGCTAAGGGTGTAATGGGAGAACCACTGCGATTGCGCTGCTAGGTCAATTGGCATGGCGCCTCAGTGGAGAAAGCCTAAAACTGACTATCTAGGTAGGCGTAAACTGGTCTGCCATTCGGAGACCGCGTCAAGTGATGTGACGATAGAGATCACCCATGTCAAACGAAGGGCTTCCTTTCCTAGCCGAAGTGTGCTCTGGCCTAGACCTCGGCCGAGTTGGTCGAACACTTCTTACACCGGGGGCTGGTCATCAGCCCCCACAGTCAAACTCCTATGACTAAATGAAAGATATCAAGCCACTATAGTCCGATTGCCTAGTTCCTATAAGACACCGACCGCCTCCGGGTACTGAGACGTCGGCTAAGGGTGCAGTGTGCCTTAAGGAACACCCTTTGTATGACCTACACTGGGGCTGAAGCCGACGACTGGCCACTCTCATTTTCAACAGTCATATAGGAGGAATAATTAAAATTATAAAACAACACACATGGAATCTTAAAGCCATTTTCATTCAACAAAAGATAAAGTTTTTACATTGTACACTCCGGCATGCCGAAGTATCATCTAAAAATACAGAGTGTCTTTGAGGCACATGGCCTCGGTGGTCCGAGCTCCCACCTCCACCTCGGCGAAGAACTGCTCGGCGGTCCGCGGCTTGTCGGTAGGGGGGCCCGCGGCACATGTCTCCGCATCAACCTTGCGGAAGTGCGTCTTCACGCAAGCGTACGCCCTCCGCGCCCCTTCAAAGCACGCAAACCTTTTCCAGCGATCCACGCAGGGCACGGCATCTCAGAGACGGGCCGTAAGGCCGAAGAGGCTCGTCAGCATGGCTTCGGCAGGCCACAGAGCGATGCAGAGGTCCTGGAGCACCGGTCTCGTCATGCGAAATAGCTCCACCAGCTGCTTCACTCGATGATTCAGCAGTTGCGCGAACGACGACCCCGGAAACTGTCCCCAGAAGGCCTTCTCCGCCTCGTGGCCCGCCAGCTGGCCGAAGTATGCCACCGCATCCTCCGCGCTCTGCGGGAGATCCACAAAGACCTCTGCGGAACGCCATAATTGGGTGAGCTCGACACACCCTTTGCTGCCAAACGCACACTGCAGCAAAAATATCTTACCCGAGGCGATTTGCTCCACTTGCTAGAGCACCTCGCGATCAGCTCGGGCCGAGGTCTTGAGCTCGGAGTGGGCACGTTGAAGCTTCTCGAGCTCCTCCTTCGTTTGTTGCTCCTCCTCCTAAAGCTTGTCGCGTGCCTCGAACACGCCCTTCAGGGTCTCCTCGACCTCCAGCACCCGCGCTTGGTGCTTGTCCCCGTCTGCCTTCTCGGCGGCCCGGGCCTTCTCGGCCGCGGCAGCAGTAGCCTCCTGCTGCCGCATCTCCTTCCGAGATCTTTTGAGCTCGGCCTTGAGCGTCTCCAGCTCCGCTGTCAACACAATTCAGCCTTAGTTGTTTTCCTTAACATACAACATGCAAGGCAAGTTTAAACTTGCTTACCTTGAGATCGCTCAAGTTTCCGGTTCATCTCCGCCATCTCTTCGGAGACGGAGTCTGGAACCAAGGTCGCAACCTGGAATAAAAACAGATCCTTATCACAAAGGGAATAGTTCAAACTACTAATAGATTCCAGGACGCTGCCTCGAGCAGCGTCCTGGGGATTACTCAACGGGCTCCTACTTAATCAAGCGACCCCGAGGCCGGTTTCTTAAAACTGACTTCGGGCTCGGGGGCTACTCACTCACTAAGCCGTCTAGAAGGCTATACTTTTATGTCCTCGGACAAAATTCATAAAACAAACAACTTAAATAAACAAATTGAATACGCATAAGGCGTACCTCGAAACCTGCTACGAGGCTCTTAAAAACCTCATGCAGGCTGGCCCCTGCGGACCGGTAGCCTTGCAGCGCCGTGCCTATCATGGCACGGTGCTCTTCCTTGATGGAAGAACCCTTTAGGGCCTCCTCCACCTCCTCGGTCCACCCTGCCCCGGCCCGTCCTTGGGCAGTAGGCTGGGGTGAAGGGATGACCTCGGGCGTACCTACCCGAGCAGCCTCCGCCTGGTGTGGCGGAGCCGAGGTAGATGTCGGCTGGGCCGATGGCTGGGCTAGCCCTTCTTCGATGACCTCGGGGCGCTCTGTCCCCGGGTCTTGTTGGGCCGAGGTGTCGACCTCGGCCATGATCGCCACCTCGTCAGCCCCCGTCACGTTGACGTCGGGGACCAGGGTGGATGTCGCCTCCCCTAGCCCGTCATGCTTCGGGGGAGAAGCGGCGGGCTCCGGAGTCCCGCTGGCAGACGGCAAGAACTGCTGGGAATTACCCTCGGCGGGCTACATGTGAAAAATTGCTTCTGTAAGATTTCCCTTGCTGAAAAAAGTGACTCAAGGAAAGAAGATAAGAACAAGGACTTACCCTCGGGGTGTTGGCTTCTTCCTCCCCATAGTGAGGGGATCTTCCTCTGAGTCACCGGAGAGCTCGGCCCTCTTCGATGACTTGTTGACGGCCTCGGATGAGGCTTGCCTTGGCCTCTTTGGGCTCTTCGGCGGCATATCCACGTCGGCGTCTTCCAACGCCGACCTCTTCCCCTTCGGAGGGGGAACCTCCTCCTCCTCACCCTCCTCGGCGCCGCCGTCTTGAGCGGCGGAGGTGTGGGTCTCTTCTGACCGGGTGACCAAAGTCCCCCGGGTCCGAGCACTTGACCTCCCCTCCTGGGACTTCGTCCCTTTGGAGGCCACCACATGTGGCTCCTCGGTCAGAAGCGCTGAGAGCAGGGGAGTTGGGGGCTGCTCTGGCCGTGGGGCTGGGCACCGTACCCCTTGTACCCAGGCCAACCACTTCTGCAGAATGTCAAAATACGACGATTCAAGTAAAAAACTTTGTCAATGAGCAGAAAATAAAGATTGAAGGACGGAACCACTCACCGGGGGGGGGGGTCTCATAGCCGTGTTCGAGGCCGAGGACCTCCCCTGCCTTGGGGATCTTGTCCTTGGCCAGCTTCATGAGCCTTGACCACATGGCTGCCAAGGTGGAGCGGAAGAAGGTGTTGATGGTGTCCATGTCCTCGGGCTTTTGTGCCCACATCGGGGTAGCCCAAAGTTGGAGAGGGGGTATACGGCGGTTGAGCATGACATTGATGACGTAGGCCAGCTCAACCTTCCCCGTCATGGACCACCACAGGATCCTGTCGATCAGGGTCTTCACCTCTTCGGGCTTCCCCCAAGCAATGCCCTTCTCCTTCCAAGACTTGAGTTTCTTGGGAGGTCCGGCCGAGAAGGCCGGGACTTCGGTTTGACCAGGGGCGAGTGGCTCGGTGATGTAGAACCACTCTCTTTTCCACTCCTTCACCGTTTCGATGAAGGTGCCCTTGAACCAGGTGGCCCCCTGGTTCTTGCTGATCATGGCCCCTCCGCACTCCGCAAGATCCGAGCCACTTGACTTCGGTTTGATCCCGAAGAGCTTCAGCCATCAGCCGAAGTGCGGCTCGCAGCGGAGGAAGGCCTCGCAGACTGAAGGCGGCGAGGTGGAGAATGGAGTTAGGGGCCAGGTGGTGGAAATCTAACCCGTAATAGTACATTACCCCGCGCACGAAGGGGTGCAGTGGGAACCCCAGGCCTCGCATGAGGTGGGGGACGAAGACCACCCACTCCCCGGCGTTGGGAGCGGGCACCAGCTGATCGGCCACTGGAGCACGGGCGGCGATGGCGGGGGCCAGATACCTCGCGTCGCGCAGCTCGGCGATGGTCGCGGCTGTCACGATGGAGCCGCCCCAGTGTCCCTTAAGGGTGTCGGCCATGGCTGGTTGAGGAGTTGGGCTCGCGAAAGGAAAAGGCGGGCTGGTTGGATCTGGGCGCTGGAGCTAGACGAAGCAACAGTGCGGGAAGAATGGGGGCGTGGGCTATCGCGCTATTATCCCCTTTGCTCTTATAGGCCTATGAAAGGCCAAGAGTCCCCCCGCTGCGCCGATAAATTCGCGGCTGCTATCAAAAATGCCGTTGAAACATATGGGGGGAAACAAAATCTTGATGATATCCCTAAGAAAGCGGGCACGATCTCTGTTTCGAAGGGACATGCCAGTAAACAGGCTGCCTCGAACCGCGATTTGAGGGCGAGGCAGTAACTGCTTGACCCATCATGGGGCGAGCCTCTCCGATAAAGTTGTCAGGCAGGATTGGATTGTTCATACCTGTATGACCAGCCTTCGAGGCTGAGATACCTATCCACCTCGGACAAGGGTACAAGCTCGGTTGGACCGCGGATGTTGATGCTCTGTTAGGAGAATCCGAAATGCAAAGTGGAACTCGTCTGTCAAGCCAAAGACTCCAGATCCGAAGTAATGTTTGTCGACTGTCGTCCTCGGCATAGAAGACCAGTTCGGGGGCTACTGACAGTGTCCTGGATTAGGGGGTGCTAACCGGGCCGGCCCGTCTCCTCAGATGGGCCGATGTACCCCCGTACGTGATCAAGATGGACTCCGGAGGCCGTACACGGGAGACATGACCGAGGCTGTCTCTACCGAAGACTTGTAGTACACTTCAAGATTTGTCCATCCGCCTTATTCCTAGATACTGACCTTGTAACCCTAGGTACCCTCCTTGGCGTGTATATAAGCCATAGGGTTTAGCCCGTAGAGGGGACATCAACACAATATCACTCACCTAGCCCTAGAAGTTAGACATATATTACGATCTCGAGGTAGATCAACTTTGTACTCGATACATCTCCATCAATATAAACAGAAGCAGGACATAGGGTTTTACCTCCATCAAGAGGGCCCGAACCTGGGTAAACATTGCCTCCATTGTCTCTGTTACCACCGATCCGAGATCCGCAGCTCGGGACCCCCTACCCCGAGGTCTGCCGGTTTTTACACCGACACCACCGCTTTTAGCGATAATCTTCTCCTACTTAAATAAATACTTCTCTACTACTTAAAAAGGAGGGGCATTTACATTTGCGCCCCTAACTCGAACCCACTACTCAGATTTGCCCCTAATTTTGAAGCATGCTCATATTTGCCTCTCTGTTAGGTGCCCTTACATAAATATCCTTCCGTGTCGTTTCGGTCTAGTCAAAGTGGTTTGACCGTCAATGGGGCGTTTCCTAGACATATTTGCCCTTCTATGCATATGTCACTTACATGTGGGTCCTACCCAAAGTAAAAAAAGAAAAAAAATACCTTGGTCTTATCCCCTCTCTCTCACTTGTAGGAACATAAAAAAGTAAAAAAAAACCCTTTCCCTCTCTCATAACCTCTCTCTCCCTGACAAGCTCGCGTGGCTCGAAAGGTGGCCGTCCCCGGCGAGGGGCGGCGTGCCTATTGTTGAAGACCAAGGGGGCAGGCTCAGGATGGTCTGTCGAAGGATGTGGAGGTGGTGGTCGAGGTGGATGGTGGTGGACGGTGACGCCATGCATGGGGAGTCCCTGAGAACTTCTACCGACACTACTGCAGGCGACTGCTAACAAGACACATGAATCAGAGACCCCGCGACCAAACTGTGTGCGAGGCATGAATCGCAAACGGTGTCGTAATAAAACCGTCGCCAATAAGACGAACTGTTTGCGATGCCGGAGACATCAAACATGATTCAGATTAGAGACGCGTGTGCGATACGTGGCATACAGTTGATCCATACGAACTGTTTGCGATAAGCCAGAACAACAAACACGGTCAGCCAGTTCAAGGTGTGTGTGATAAACGGCATGCAGTTCAGTCGGATGAACTATTTGTGATTACCCAACACAACAGAAACGGTCAGGCAGATCAAGGTGTGTGCGATATACGGCATGCGGTTCACTCGGATGAACTATATGCGATGAGCCAAAACAACAGAAATGGTTCAACTTAACAAGATGTGTGTGATACACGGCAAACAGGTCAGTAATCTGAAATGTGTGGGAAGACGGATAACAACACGGACGATTCCTGCTAATAACCCGTGTGCGTTGTGGGCAAACGGTTGGTGGTAAATAATTATCAACGATTGATGAATTCATCACCGACGGGTTCTGTAGTTTAGTCCGTGTGTGATATGATTTGCTCTGTCTGCACAACATCTATGCTCTGTCTACAGAACAACAACATATATACTTATAAGAACATGATTGCATAACCAAATTAAACTTCCAATTACATAACTGACTACAGATAGCGTTTGCACATCTAAGTAAACAAGTACATGCATAATAAACTAGGAGAAACGATCATCATATCAACTACTTCTTGTTGTGACGCTTGCCTCCAATGCTCTGCTTGTGGCTCGATCCCTCATCGTCTACAGTAAGGAGGCACTTCCTCATGTCAACGATCCGCCTGTACATCTCGTAGCATGTGTACGCATCCATGGCTGCGTACTTGAGGTGATCTTCATCCAGTATCTGGCGGGGAAGGAGGGCAGGTCACCTCGCCTAGGATGCATGCCCAGCGCCGCCGCTGCAGCAGGTTGGGCGATTTGGCTTCTTCTACCGCCCATCCGAACAGCCGCACTGGGTTCGTATACCATTCCGCAGGCATGCGCGTTCTCTCCTCCGCAGTTGACTCCGTGAATATGATCTCTGCCATTAGCGCTAGATCCAAGTCGGCGCGACGCTGCCAGATGCTGACATCCCTCAGCATCTCTGCCCTGAGATCGACTTCCGCCTCCGCCTTGTGCCTCGCCATGCGCAGCTCCTTCGAACATGTCTCCAATCGATGCCTCGCTTCCTCGATTCGATTTGCCCTTGCTGCCCACCACCTCCAACACAGCCCCGGCATGTGCTCCGGCGCCACCGATCTGTGAGTCCAGAGCAATGGGTCCCCTCTGATAGATACGTGGGTTTCGCTCAACGGCGGCAGTGCCGCAGGCCGCAGCGAGAGGGAAGCCCGCGGGATGCCGGGATCTAGGGGATTATCCATGGCGCAATCCGATGGGTGAGGCAGGGAGGCGAGCGCGGAAGGTTAGATTTGGGGGCTGCGAGAGGAAAGAGACGATAGAGAGCGAAGAGAGGATAGAGAGCGAAGGAGGAGGAGCGCAACCAAGGTGAACAGGGCGAGGCGAAAAAATTGACCGCGCCAAATTGCCAATGAACACATCCCATTAATGAGGTTATTATAATTGCCAGTGTGGAAGCATTGCCCACTTCCTTATCATTTTCCTCTTCCACCACGCATGCATGCAAATATAATTAAATTTTGGAGGTAGTTGGTTGGCTCATACATGGGAGGGGAAAAACTAAAAACTACGGACCTGGATGTTTCGTGTGTGATTATGTGTTTGTACAAAAACCTTTGAAAATGCAAACGAGTTGTTTACGATGGTAGGAGCATCGCACACGATGCGTGGTGCGAGTACTCGTGAGTGATGATTTGTAAGTTACACATACGTTTCCTTATGTTAACACGTGTGTGATAACACGTGACACCTCATACGGTTGTGTGCTGGAAATTGTGTGCTCCACTTAGTCTTCCCGCGCTCCAGCGATGCCTTCCCGCGCAAGCGCCAGCCATATGGGTAAATTGTAAATCCCCAATCCCCTAGCCAGCTGCTAGCTAGCTATAAATAACCACAACAATGGCCGGCGGCGGTGACTCACTACTAATCCCCTTGCTAGCTAGCTACCCACACATACCGGCATACCCGGATGGAGTTGGGCGATAGCAGAATCGAGGCTGCCGGCGCGATGGTCGGCTTTGTGGTCGATGGCCATGCAGCCGCCTCTCCCGACGACAGCCAGACGAGGCAGGAAATGCGGTACGAGCAAGCCACCAGGTTAGCCAGGGTCGTCCTGAAAGCGGCTAGGGATCGCCAGCGGGCAATACTGCGGGCTCGGTGCAGAGTGCGGCAGAGCAAGAACCGCGACGACGCAAGGACAACTGCGGCAGTGGCGGCCGCCGCACGAGGCGCAGACTTATGTCCAAGATGGAGGAGGGCGCAACGTTGGGCGTCGCCGGTGCAGGCTTGGGGGCAGTGACGGCAGCCCTGGCGAGAGCCAATGTCTCGTTGGCCGTCGGGGCGAAGTACGCAGAGCCGGCAGTCGCGGTAGCCCTGGTGAGAGCTGCGCCCGAGGCAGTACCGGCAATCACCGATGTCGAGGCTGCCCCAGCCTCAATCGATCAAGGTGGTTTGTTATATTGATGTAAATTAGGGAGCTAATAATGGTTTGTAAATTACTCCTCGAACTAGGCACTGGACCAATTTGAGCATATATATGCTCGATTGATTATTTGTTCATGCATGTCAAATATGTCAATTGTATGGGCTGGCATATCTATATATTATCTCATTTTGCAATATGAAAAACATCCCTGAAAAAGATGATACCTGGCATGGTGCCCCTAGTGCCATGGTATGACCTCAATATTATGTGGTAAATAAAATGGCAAATTCTGGCAGAAGTTGTAATGATAACTCCTTGAAAAGCAGAGCATCTCACAAGAAGAATCACTGTTTCCAAAATGATAAAATGGCAATTTGGACTTGAATTACGGTGACTTCATCATTTCGCGTCCAAACTATTTACACGGTGCGCAAGCACCATCAGCCGCTAGATTTGAATTTTTTGCGCATTTCAGGACTCGTTTGATATACTTAAGCACTTTATAGCATTTACCTGACATTTAGCGCATATAAGTCAAATCCTAGCTACAGTTACACAGGTGTGATGGGAGGGATGTGGATTGCCGTTCGATCGTGGTGCATCCTACGGTGCACATGCGCGATCCGCGTGGCTGGGGTTCCGGCCAATCAGAACGCATCGCACGATAGAGTCATCCCACACGGCTTTCATAAGCAGCGAAAATGAACCATGTGCGATAATAAATCACCAGGATTTCAAGGGAATCCAATTTTCCTTGGTCGTCCGCCTTTGTTTTTTTCTACGATCTACATAGACCCTAGAACGCACCGTGTTCAAATTTGGCACTTTTCCGGGCTCATTTACCATATTTGGGCCATTATTTGCATTTTCTAGGCATTTATGCACATAATTCAAATTGGCACGATAGGTGCATGAAAAGGTGCACAATAACAGTATGAAAAATGAAGCTTGTGGTATTACTAAATTTCCATGCCTTTTACAAGGGAATGGGGAGAGATTTCGATGATATGTGTCGCAAGAGTCAACCACAAACGTGTCGTTTATTGGTTTTCGACTCTACAAAATTGAAAAACATGCGTAAAAAATATGATACCTGGCATGGTGCCATGGTATGACCTCAACAAAGCGTGGTAATTTTTTTAGAGGGTTCGGCTAATGTCTTTGTACACGCTCTTCGTAAACCGAACCATCACAAAAGGAACTTTTGGTGGTTTCGAGATGGAAATCACCAAGTTTGAAGGGGAATCCAAAGTTCCTTCGTCGTTTGTCCTTGAGTTTTTTTCTACGATCAACATACACCCTATAATGCACCGTGTTCAAATTTGGCACTTTTCCGGACTAATTTACTATATTTGGGCAGTTATGTGCATTTTCTAGGCATTAATGCACATAATTCAATTTCGCACAATCGGTCCATAAAAAAGTGCACAAAACGGTTTGGAAAATCATGCTTGTGGTGTTTACTAAATTTGCATGCCTTTTACGAGGAATGGGGAGAGATTTCAAGGACATGTGTGACAAGAGTCAACCATAAACGTGTCGTTTATTGGTTTTTTGACTATACAAAATTGAAAAACATGCCTGAAAAAGATGATACCTGGCATGGTGCCATGGTATGACCTTAGAAAATCTTGGTAATTTTTTGAGAAGGTTCGGCTAATGTTGTTGTACACGCTCTTCATAAACCGAACCATCACAAAAGGCAGTTTTGTGGTTTCGAGAGGGAAATCACTAAGTTTGAAGGGGAATCCAAACTTCCTTCGTCGTTTGTCCTTGAGTTTTTTTCTACAATCAACATACACACTATAATGCACCGTGTTCAAATTTGGCAATTTTCCGGGCTAATTTAGTATATTTGGGCAGTTATGTGCATTTTCTAGGCATTAATGCACATAATTCAATTTCGCACAATCGGTCCATGGAAAAGTTGACAAAAACATTTTGGAAAATCATGTTTGTGGTATTTACTAAATTTGCATGCCTTTTACGAGGAATGGTGAGAGATTTCAAGGACATGTGTCCCAAGAGTCAACCACAAACGTATCGTTTATTGATTTTTCAACTCTAGAAAATTGAAAAACATGCCTGAAAAAGATGATACCTGGCATGGTGCCATAGTATGACCTCAGTAAAGCGTGATAATTTTTTGAGAAGGTTCGGCTAATGTAGTTGTACACGCTCTTCATAAACCGAACCATCACAAAAGGAAGTTTTGGTGGTTTCGAGAGGGAAATCACCAAGTTTGAAAGGGAATCCAAAGTTCCTTCGTCGTTTGTCCTTGAGTTTTTTTCTACGATCAACATAGACCCTATCATGCACCGTGTTCAAATTTGGCACTTTTCCAGTCTAATTTACTATATTTGGGCCGTTATGTGCATTTTCTAGGCATTAATGCACATAATTCAATTTCGCACAATCGGTCCATGAAAAAGTGCAAAAAAATGGGTTGGAAAATCATGCTTGTGGTGTTTAGTAAATTTGCATGCCTTTTACGAGGAATGGGGAGAGATTTCAAGGACATGTGTGGCAAGAGTTAACCACAAACGTGTCGTTTATTGGTTTTCCAACTCTAGAAAATTGATAAATGACAATTTGGACTTGAATTTACTGTGACTTTATCATTTCGCGTCCAAACTATTTACACGGTGCGCAAGCACCATCAGCCGCTAGGTTTGAATTTTTTGCGCATTTCAGGAGTCATTTGATATACTTAAGAACTTTATAGCATTTACCTGACAATTAGCGCGTATAAGTCAAATCCCAGGTACAGCTACACGGGTGTGATAGGAGGGATGTGGATTGCCGTTCGATCGCGGTGCATCCTACGGTCCACACGCGCGATCTGCGTGGCTGGGGTTCCGGCCAATCAGAACGCAACGCACAATAGGGTTAGCGCACATGGTTCTCATTGGCAATCATATCTCGAGTGCTCTAAAAAACCACCGCACTACGTACGGTTGTCCGGCCACTCCATCCCAGAGCTCTCTCCAAGCATCGCCGTCCATGCCACCGCGCCACACACTAACTGGTAAGGAAGCGATGGCATCCCAGCGCGCCGAGTTCATCGCCGCCCACGACCGCACACTAACTGGTAAGGAAGCGATGGCATCCCGCCGCGCTGAGTTCATCGACGCCCGCGACCGCACACGTACGTGGGCAAACTTTGAAGCTGCCATGGCCGAATGGGCGGTGGAGCAAGAGGAGGCCAAATCTGCACAGAAGGAGCGGAAAAGGCAGAAAGCACTCAAGAAAAGAGAGTCCCGCCACCGTAAGAAAGAAGCGGCCGCACACGCTGCTGAGGAGAGCCGGGCGGAGATTCAAGCACGATGGGCTGCCGCTGACAAGGCCGGTAAGGAGTACGACGGCGTCTGGGGCTGGCCAGCATGCGAGAAGTAGTTAGTGTGTGTGTGTCGACCGTACGTTTGTTTAATTAATTATGAGCATCTACCTCGATCAAAAAAAGTTGACTCGACTGAGTCATAGCGGTCCAACCCGCATCCACCCCGGAGCTCGTTCCTCTCTCACCTCAGCACAACTGGGGCGGAGACGAGCTCGCCGGAGCTGGTTTTTAGTCCCACCTCGCCGCGCGGGGCGGACACAGACCGGTTTAAATAGCAGTGCCGGCGGGAGGCAGCAAGCATCTTTCTTGTTGCATAGGTCAATCAATTCTCGCTGTGTGAGCGAGGCAGGTTGACACTTGATTGCATTTTCATTAACTTATGATTGTTCATCGAGTGTCAACTTCGCCTCGTTCATGTACGTTGATAATAGCCCTACCACAATGAAAGAGATTTTTAAATTTGCAGGCTGTGGCTCTAGATGCTGATAGATATTTTAATTTTTAGGAGACCACAAAACACACGGTTGCTATGGCGTACCGTGTGCGTTAATGATCCATAAGTCGGTTAGAAAACATCGCACACGTACCATCACAACCGCCTGTGACTGATTTAATCAACTACACGTGTACAATTTTTTGAATACGGGATCCGCCAATTTTCTCTTTTCTCGCACACGAGTATATTATACGCTTCGACTACGTTATGTGTTTTGCCCGCGTAAGTTTTAAGTTTCGCAGTGAAATTTTCAGTAGGCGCGGGATTTCAGAATTTACCCCCCACCCCATCCCCACCCATCACATTTCCAAACTATCTCCCCCTCCCCCCTCCCGGCAGCTCAAACCGCCGCCGCAACCATAGCTTCAACCACATCTACGTTCTGCCCGAGCCTCGTCGATCCAGTCAGGTAACCCACCGATCTCCATCACCGCCCCAGCCTGATTGCTTAGATGGCGCCTGCGAAACATCCTCATGCCTCCAAATCCCCACCCCCTACTGCAGAGCATCGCCGCGTAAGCGTAACCACATATCACGCGGGAGGTCGAGGAGCTGATGGCGGTCGATGGCGCGGTGGCCGTTGTGCGTGTCGACCCAGAGGAACACCTCGCCTCCGCCGCCGCCGACTTGG
Source organism: Elymus sibiricus (assembly GCA_039707655.1). Classification (NCBI taxonomy): domain Eukaryota; kingdom Viridiplantae; phylum Streptophyta; class Magnoliopsida; order Poales; family Poaceae; genus Elymus; species Elymus sibiricus. Next base: position 124,773,039 of record CM077666.1, on the reverse strand, counting down.
TGCGGGCTTTGGCCCAGATGAAGTGCCCCAGCAACTACCCCTCGAGATTTACCAAGTACGAGCTGTCTAGTTTAATTTTACCAATACTAGTTGCAAGGGCTATGTTTTGTACGGTTGATGTATTAAGCTTGTTGTAGTTAACACACCTAACCATTCTTAACTATTTTCCCTACCATTTGATAGACAACTGGGCCATTCTCTGCTCTAGCAGCACTTGCCTTGCGATGTTTAACTCTGTCAATTTCAATTTCATCAGTACCAGTTTCAATGGCTATATTAGGTTGTCTGTACTTAACACATGCCTTGTTTATTTCAGTAATGTACACTGTCATGTTGAAGTATGAACTGCCCAGTTAAATTTCACCAATACCAGCTAGAAACTAACAATGCCTGACTTAGGTTACTGTCAAGCCTATTGTAGCAAACAGTTCTATCCATTTTTTAATCTATCCCTTTACTACCGTGCTACTCTTCGCAATGGAGATATCACTAGAGATGCTGTCGTTTTATTACCATTTTCTATTTTTGGTGGATGTTAACCCTGTTGTAGTTAACATGCCTTTCCATGTACTTACACAGGGCCACAATGGGAAATGCTGTTGTTTACCGTCGAGATTAGTTCCATCCCAATGTCTTATAGTATTTTACATCATTTGTGCAATTGTAGTTTAGTTTATAGCATTTACGTGCTTCTTGTAGGTACATATGTCAGCGACACTAATCCACGCTTCAACCCGGAGGAACACCTCGCCTCCGCCGCCACCGACTTGGGGCGGGCTCTGGCCCAGATGAAGTGCCCCACCAACTACCCCTCGGGATTTACCAAGTAGGAACTGTCCAGTTCAATTTTACCAATACCTGTTGCAATGGCTATGTTTTGTACGGTTGATGTATTATGCCTGTTGCAGTAAACTCGTCTAACCATTCTTAGCTATTTTCCCTACCTTTTTATAGACAACTGAGCCATTCTCTGCTCTAGCAGCACTTGCCTTGCGATATTTAACTCTGTCAATTTCAATTTTATCAGTACCAGTTTCAATGTCTATATTAGGTTGTCTGTACTTAACACATGCCTTGTTTATTTCAGTAATGTACACTGTCATGTTCAAGTATGAACTGTCCAGTTCAATTTCACCAATACCAGTTAGAAATTTACAATGCCTGACTTAGGTTGCTGTCAAGCCTGTTGTAGCAAACAGTTCTATCCATTTTTTAATCTGTCCCTTTACTACCGTGCTACTCTTCGCATTGGAGATATCACTAGAGATGTTGTCGTTTTATTACCATTTGCTATTTTTGGTGGATGTAGTTAACATGCCTTTCCATGTACTCACGCAGGGCTACAATGGGCGATGCTGTTGTTTGCCGTCGAGGTTAGTTGCATGCCATGTCTTATAGTTTTTTACATCATTTGTGCAATTGAAGTTTAGCTTCTAACATTTACTGGTTGCTTGTAGGTACATATATCAGCGGTACTGATCCAAGCTTCGACCCCTTTTGCGTATGGGGCAATGAGATATTCATGAACAAGCGTCAAGTGAGGAAACTAAGAAATATTGTTAGGCGGAAGAGACGGGTGATGGGAATTAAACTCTTTATTTACAATTTATCCAAGACAACAGTGAACTTTAGGATGGTAAGTAATATGTTGCCTTTCCCCCTGCCCACAACGAGTTACTCTATTAGACATGAATTTCTGAAAGTTTTCTCTTTTCAGTGGTTTCCGAAGCAATTTACTCATGATTACCCTGCAAACTACATGACCAGAGTGGATGCAACTAAGGTTAAAGTATATAATTCATACTACCATGACAATGGTCTAGAAGTCTTCCTGAAGGCGGTGAAGGATGGGAGAGCGATCGTCACAAGGGGTTGGACAAAAGTTGTGCGCGCCTTTGGCATGGAGGAGGGCACATTATGGGCATTCCGCTTCTGGAACACTATCGGCAGCCAAAATGATTTACACTTCTCTCTTCACCTTTACCGCCTCTAAATATTGTGGTTCATCATAGTTAATCTGCTGCCTAATTATGTAATTACTGAACACATTGTACTAAGATTTTGATTTATGGATTGGTTGTTGAACCATTGTGATGAGAATATGAAATATTTAAATTCCATAGTATTCAAAATTTGAAATTTTTCAATTCGAATAATAAATTACAGGAAAATAAAATAAAATTAAACAACAGGTATTAGAACACCGTACACACGGTTAGAAATAAAACAGTGTGTGCGATGGTAAAATAAAGAACACACGGTTCTTTCACAGAAAACGTGTGCGATACTCAGCGGTCGAACGCACGGTTTATTCTCATACACGTGTGGGATTGCCATAAGTATTACACACGTTTCCGTACGATGTGCGCGTGCGATTCTTGGATAAAAAGAATACAGTTCATATTTGGAGACCGTGTGTGATAGGTATACCTATCACACACAGTTATGAAAATGGACACGTTGGCGATAGTAAAGACACCGCGCACATTTTATATTTTTAAACTGTGTGTGATAATGTACGTATCGCAAACAGAATGGTAGAAATAAATGTTTGTGATATCCACCTTTTGCACACGTGGATATCTGCGATATCGTTTCTGATGTGTCGCGGATCACAAACGTAGTGCCCGTGTCTAACGTGTGGGATAGTCCGCGACTTCGCATACGATTACTTTACGAAAGTCGTCAGCAGCGGGTCGCCCTGTCGCAAACGTTTTCTGGGTCGTGTGGGAAGACTCCCCCTATCGCACACACAGGCAAGGCGACGGTTTAAAACTCCGTCGCGGAAAGGGGGTAAAAACCGTTTGTATAGCACGTAACGGTACCAGTGCGAGGATGTCGTTGCTAGCTATCGCGGTCGGAGGCTAGCTGGAGACCAACGAGCATGCCCTTGAGCCCCGCCGACCGCCTCTCCTACGCCCTGCACGGCAAATCGGGCCTGGGGCCACCCGTAGACGACGGCAAAGGAACCCGATCTCCACCACGATGTCGCTCTTGACCTCTTAAATTTTCCCGCCCCGACCCACCATTGACCTCCCTGACCTCCTTGTTGTCATCACTGAAATCGTGCGCCCCTACTCCCCTCTTTCTCCGCTCGATTCCATTCCCGGAGCTCTCCGCCCGAAGCCGGCCGCCATGACCGAGCTCGGCTGGCTACCCGTGCCCACCTACCCGTGCCATGCCCATGAAGACGAATGGGTGTGCCTCGCGCGCCTCCCGCAGCTACACCACGCGCCTCGCGCTCTCCTCCCGCGGTCGTCCAGCGACCTACGGCGAGCCGCTTATGGTCGGGCATATGCGTTCCGGTCACGCGTGGACCGGTGTTGACCCTGACAGTGGGTCCCATGGCCCACATGTCAGAGAGTTTTATTTTTATTTTTTATGTTTGTTGGGGTCCACCTGTAAATGAGAGAGAGCATGAGATTTTTTTCTTGGGGTCCACCTGTAAATGAGAGAGAGCGTGAGATTTTTTTTTAACTCTGGGGTAGGTCCCACATGTATGTGAGAAAGAGAGGGTGAGAGATTTTTTAAAACTTTGGGGTAGGTCCCATGTGTAAGTGAAGAGAGGATGAGAGATGTTTTTTTTTTCTTCTTCCTTTTTTACTTTGGGTAGGACCCACACGTAAGTGACATAATAGAAGGGCAAATATGCATGGATTCCCAGGGCCGGGTCTCGTCGGCCGCTGGGCGCGCTTGACAAAACGAACATAACTACAGTGGCGGATTTGCTTGATTACTCTGGAAGGGCATGGGATGTACAGACTCTTGAACGTGCGTTGTTGCCAGCTGATGTGTGCGACGTCATGAAGGTGCCGGTAGGAGGTACTGGGCGAGCTGACTACCCAGCCTGGAATAACACAAAAAATGGGGTATTCACAGTACGCTCAGCCTACCATCTTGCTATGGAGATTAAACGCTTGCGGTCAGGGTCGCCGGAGTCCTCATCATCAGTCACGGCGCACCAGGGATGGATTGAGCTATGGGACACCAACGTCCCAGGCAAAGTTAAAATACACGCCTGGAGACTGGCCCGGAATGGTCTGGCCGTAGGGGCCGAGCTGCAGCGACGTCATACAGTATTAAACAAGGAGCCCGGTGTCCGGTTTGTGGCAGGGAAGAGACATCCATCCATCGGTTTTGGAAATGCCCCCATGCTCAGCACGTGTGGACAGTTGTTAATGCAGATAGAGGAGATGACATGTTCTCAGTGCCGGAAACAATCCACACACAACAGCAGCTCGGCCGATGGATGCTGGACTGGTTTGGCAAAGCGTCTGAAGCGAATAAGGCCGTCTTTATGATGGTGCTATATCACATGTGGTTAGCGAGAAATGCGACGAGAGACGGAAAGCTCATTGAGGATGCTAGATCCCTGGTTGATCGTGTCTGGGCACTGCTGGATGAATGGGCTAATGTCCATGCTCCACCGGTTAACACACAAGGAGGAACGCCAACGGAGGAATGGCGCCCCCTGGACCAAGGATGGCTGAAAATTAATGTCGATGGAGTGACAGCGAAGGTGGACGGCTCGGGAGGCGGTGGAGCGGTCGTACGCGATCATCATGGCATGTTCATGGGAGGTTCATGCCATTTTTTTTCCATCTGTGACGGATCCAGAACATGCGGAGCTGTTGGCTTGTCGGCGCGGTGTCCAGCTGGCGATTGAAGCGGGCGCTCGGAGGACTGTCTTGGAGACAGACAATCTGGGTGTCAAACAAGCGTTATCCTCGACGGAGCTAGCTAGATCCCGGTACGGGCCCCTCATAGAAGAGATTAAGGAGTTGCTTGGCTCTCGGGATGAATTTCGTGTGTGTTGGGCTAGGCGTTCCGCGAATCGCGCGACACATAATCTAGCAAGGGATGGCTGCCTTAATAAGTTGTGCAAGACCTGGTTTTCGATTCCCCCCTCTTGTATTCATGACATTGTTGTGGCTGAGGCCGCTTAGTTAATAAATTGGCAGCGACGTTCCCCTCAAAAAAAAAAGAAGGGCAAATATGTCTAGGAAATGCCCCCATTGACGGTCAAATCGCTTTGATTAGACGGAAACGACATGGAAGGACATTTCTGTAAGGGCACCTAACGGCAGAGGAAAAATTTGAGCACACTTTAAAATTAGGGGTAAATTTGAGTAGTGGGTTCGAGTTAGGGGCTGAAAGGTAAATGGCCCTAAAAAGAATGTAAGGTTTCATATTTCACTTTTCTTCACACCACCCCTTCGTCCAACATATGATAATCAGTCACTTTAATTTACTTACCTTCTGAACCAAATCCATTTTTTAATTTACTCACCAAACTTCTCATCAAAATTAGGCAAATCACGGGAGGATTTGATAAACATTTATTTACACAATCACATTAATATGGACAGGTAAATCACAAGCTAATGTACTAGAATATTTATATCTCGTTGCAACGCACGGGCCTTGTCCTAGTAAAAAGAACGTAATGTCCCGTCGTCCACCTTCTCTTTCGTCCAACTTTACAAATATTTGCTCCTTCCTTTCTCCGTTTTGGTTTTTCCTTTCTATCTCTGGTTTTTTCATTGGTTTCCCTTAAAACCACCATAACTGCCTCGCATTTTACTTACTTACCAAATAAAATTATGTTTTCTTTGGTAAGCCAATAAGTGCTTACCAAATAAGTGTGTACCAAATAAAATTTTAAAATTTATTTAGATAAGTAAATTTACTTACCAAATAAAATTATGGTTTCTTTGGTAAGCCAATAAGTGCTTACCAAATAAAATCTTAAAATTTATTTAGATAGGTAAATTTACTTACCAAAGCCAATAAATGCCAAATAAGTGTTTACCAAATAAAATATTAAAATTTATTTGCATAGGTAAATCACAGGTAGGATCTATTAAACATTTATTTACACAATCACAAAAATATGAACAGGTAAATTGCATGCTAATGTACTAAAATATGTATACCCGTTGCAATGCAAGGACAATTACCTAGTTAGAACCCAAAGAGAACATACATGAAATGGGATAAGACCCAGGAAAATTGGTCTTGCTACTCAGAAACTTGACCCAACAGTGCCTCCCTTAAAGAATGGTACTCTAGCGGCCAATAATGTGGTTTATGTCGCCCTGAACGTCCGACGGGACAAGATGTTCTAGCAGCCATTAGCCCATTGCTGCAATCTGCAACAACTGAGGCTGACATATTAACACAAATATGTGAATTGAGCGTAGCTTAGATGGTTAGGTTCCTTGTGATGGAACCAAACCACCAGGTTTCAAGTCCTAGACTTAGCATTGGTGGTCGAATTTTTCTGAATTTAATGATTTATTTCAGGCCTTTCGGCGATGTGCATTCAGTGGGAGGAGAAGTTCCGGTCGACTACGAAGGCGTCTGTGGCAACTTCGTCAATCTCAAGATGATGTGTCGGCTCAGTCTCTCGGAGGTTCTCGTAGGGGTAGGGTGTGCATGCTTGCGTTAATAGGGTGAGTGCCTGTGCGTATGTACGAGTGTTTGCGTCTGTAATGCGTTAAAAACACAAGTACAAAAGGGCCGGGAATTATCGAAAAAGGCTTTCGCCCCGCTTTATATATAAAACAACAACCAACATCTGAGCCAATACAAACCACAACACAACACAACACAACACACCAACACACACACCCAAGGCCAGATACATAGGTGCCAAGGACCTACAACAGCAACACACCGAACGACTAGAAGTAGACTAAAGAATGACCGTAAGCAACACTACGGAGCCGCCGGAGCCCTTCCCGGTGAAGATACCGCGAAGAGGTGAAGTTTAGAGTCGACGAACCATGAGCTCCAAGACGGTGCCTTCAGGAAGCACACGACACACTTGTCAAGCCAAAAACATGTTTGTGCACCAGCCGGTGAGCCCCTTCTAGGATGCAAGGCTTAACGAGTTGAATAGTGCGTGAGAACTGTGACCCCTCACAATGTGCACAAAGACATCAAGGGTTGCCCTATTAGGGTGTGTTTGGTTCCCGAACCAAGTGGAATGTAATGGAACTAATTTCATTCCCAAGGAATGGAATGATTCCATCTTGGTGTTTAGGTTTAGAACGGAACGAGGTAGGATGGAACGATTCTTAGGAGAGGAACCAATAAGCATCCCCACCAGGGCCGATCCGGCCACCTCGCATCCCCCTTCGCCCGCGCGGCGCCTCCTCCTCCCCAAGACGAAGCCGCTGGAGCGGCGGCGGAGCACGCAAGCAAGCAATGGCGCACGTAGGCGAGCAACGGCGGCGGCGGAGCATGCGGGCGAGAAGCGGCAGAGCATGCAGGCGAGTGGCGGCGGCGACGGCGAATCAGGCAGGCAAGGAGCGGTGGAGCACACAGGCGAGCAGCGGTGGAGCACGTGGGACAGAAGCCGCGGTCGGACGCCACGCCCTCGCAATCATCTTTTAGTGAGAAAGTAAACAAATTGAGTATATAATGATATTTCACTGCTACTGCTACCAGGTGCAAGATTGTCAAGCCAAGCTTTAGCGTCATAATTTAGTGATAAGTAAGTAACTTGAGTATATAATAATATTGAATCTTTTCATCTTTAGGAAACACATAAGCTATAACACCTGACTTAGTTATGTGCTCAACAAATTTTTCAGTTTTATAACCATGAAAGGGATCTGATTCTACCAAAGTAACCAGCGAGGGATCAACAGAGAATTGATGATCTTTATCATCAATGTAAATAGGAGAGGTACAAAACTTAGGATGTGACACCCTGGTTTTCGCTCCTTGTTTTTTTCCCTTCGCGGGATTTGACTCCCGTCTTTTTCATTTAAAATTAATTCCTTTTTCTGCTGTTTAAAGGAATTAAATCCAGGAAATAATCTATCCATCTCCAAAGTTCATGAAAACTTGTGGAGATATTCTTTGTGATCATATTGAGCTCCAATAAAAATACTGGCCATAATTAAATAAGGGAAATTGCCTTTTCCTATTTAAAGCCAATATTGCATTTTGGGCACTTTCCAAAGGAGCTACTATTTTGGTAGCCAGGAAAAATCCCAAATAATTTGTGGAGCTTCTTCTATCCATATATTCACCATTTCCATCAAGATACCAAGTTACATAGATCAAAGTTTGAGTGCATCATCCAATTCTTGTTTCTGGACTTATTTTGAGGTTGTGAAGCAACAATATTTTATATTACTTCAAAAATTCTCAAATTAATCCAGGACCTCACCTTCCATATATGATGTGAGTATGCAAAAATTCACGTCATTTTATGTAGCCAATTTCTCCCAAAAATTCAATCTAGTTTCTGTCCAGATTCAAGCTTAGTGAAGGAAGTACCACTTTGGCATTTCCAATTGAGCTGAAATTTTTCCAGTATCTTCATATCTCCAAATCATCACCCTACGCCAAAATTCAGTCCATTTCATCAAGCCATATGAGTGCAGCTTCAAAGTCAAGTTTCTGGACCAAAACTTGCATTACAAAGGAAGTGCATGCACAACTAGTCCAAATGAGCTCAAATTTTACCAGCACCTAGTCCTTCCTACCACATTTCCTTGTGACAAAGATCCAACTCCATTTCTCCATCCATTTATCCAGAAAATTCCAGTCAATTTTGCCGTCAGTCACTGTTTTACCATCGATCAATCTCATCTGAGCTCCCTGTTTCTGTATGATGGTGCAAATCAACTATTTGAGGTTGAAAACACATGCCAGACATGTTTTTGTCTCGGTTCAGTGCCCAGTCCACGTGGTGCCGGTGGTGACCACGCAAGGGCCAGGCCAAAACCGAGCTCCGCAGTGCGCCGTCGCATCTCTCCTCTGTTTCCCTTGCCATCTCCTTGTGCCGACGTCTGCAGCGGTGCCCTAGCGCCTTATCCTCTCCCAGCCGTCCTTGGAGCCAAGCCTGTTTGCCGGGGCTGCAGACATCGATGCTCCACCGGAGCACCGCCACCTCGCCGCGCATCCAGGAGTTTCAGTTGGAGCTAGCACCGACTAGAGGCTTGCCCGAGTCTTCCCGATCGCGCCCGAGCTCCCTCCGCTTCCCCGAGAGTCCTCTGGACACCTCTCCCCTTCTCCCCGCGTGTTCCCGAAGCTTCGGCGAGCGGCACACGCGTCGCCGTCGCCGTGCTCGCCCACTCGCTCCGTCCGGCTATATATAGCCCGCACCCGAGCTCCCCTAGCAGGCCAGACTCCTTCCCTCCCTCGTAGCTCTCCTCTGGACCGAGCATCCAGCTCGGGGAGCCCCTATTTCCTCTCTCTGGCCGGAACTCCGCCGGCGGCCACTGCTCGGATTCGAGCCAACCGGAGCCCCACCTCCCCTCCTTTCCCATCCAGTAGAGCCACCGGAGCCCTACCTAACCTCCTCCATGCTTCTCCACCTCCGTAGCCCTGAGTCCATCTTCGGCTGAAGTCGTCGTCCGCCACCACCCGCCGCAGTTCGTGCCCCGCTTGGTTGCGAGCTCGTCGGCAAGAGCGAATGCCCCAGGCGTATGCGCGCCGTCCAGCCGAGCTCGCCGGTAGCCGAGGCGTCGCCGGAGACGGCCTACCGCGGCGGCAATCGCCGTCGGAGCCGGCCCTGTCCTCGGCCAGGCGCGGGCACGGAGGGAAGACGACGACGACCTCCAGCTAGCAAGTGGGTCTCGCTTGTCGGCCTCCCACGTTGACCCAGTTGACCCGGTGACGTGGATAAGTGAAAGCGCATTTCGTGGTTTACGTTTTCTGCGGTGGAAAACACATTTCCTGCGGCTTAGAGCTGAAATCCGTTTTCTGTGCAGGAAAGCGTATTTCCATAAGTATGTTTTCTTTATTCAGCCGCCGGCCGAACCCACTATATTGCGGACGTTCACTAGATAAGAGCAGAAAAGCACAGTCACTATTTGTTTTTCTGCCTATCGAACGAACAACCGTTTCTCTTCAACCGTAACTCCGATCGAGGTGATTCCAAAGCCCACTTCTTCAATTCGTCGAGCCCGTTCCGATGATGTCACTTTCACCATGTTGACACTTTCTGATAATGCCCATTTTTCCCCTGTCCTCTATTCAGCCCCTCTGAGAGGGAATCTTCTCCGGCGAATTTATCCGCGAGCTTCCCGCACTTCTTCCGGAGCATTCCTCGACCCCCAGGCAAGCCGACCATCTGATATATGCCCTAAAGCATTGCTTTATGTTATTCTTGCGTGTTTAATTAATGTTTATGCCTGTGTTAGAACTAATAAAATTCCTGCTAATTTGAATTTGCTGTTTACATTACCGGCTAATGCTCATCATTTTATTTCACTAGTGACTCGTAGATGACAATGTGGGGATAGGTTGTTATGTTGATATACTAGTTTACATCTTGGATTATCGTTATTGTTGCTATATTAAAGAATATGACTTAATAATGACAACCTCCTCCGTCGACTGGATCGAGTCATAGTGCCACCTATCCGGACTTACCCGTGCAACCACATTTGCCGGTATGGGACGGCCCTAGCTTGGTATATTGTCCTGCCTCTTGTCGGTACCACCAAATAGGGAAGGTTATGCGTGTGCGCTACCCTGGCCCAGTAGGCGGCGATAACCTTGTGAGCCCAAGTTGAGTTATTTGCCGGCGTCCCCGTTTGGGACAGTGTTTGGCCATGACGGTGGCAGGTGTCACGGGGTGACACAGGGGCCACCCAGGACATGACCCTGGGAGGGTATGATTGTCGGTGGGACCGTAAGAGTGCCGGGCAATAGACAAGGTTTTGTTGGAGCAGCACTGGTCCACCCGAATGGGAACATGTACTAAAGTACGAGGCCAGGAGCTCCATGGTGTGGGTAAAGTGCGCAACCTCTGCAGAGTGTAAATCTATTCGAATAGCCGCGTCCTCGGTCATGGACAGTTCGTATAGGCCCCTATTTGGTCCGTGTCGAGTCTGGAGGAACAAACTATATAATGTTATTGCTAAGGTTAATAATGAACCAGAGAAAGGTATGATTTGCCAGACTTGCAGTACGGATGCCTGGACATCAGATGATGTCAGGGATATGAAGGATAGCCATGCGATGGCTATGAGATGAGCGGTTGGATGACCGCAAAGTCTGGATCAGAATTGAATCATGAGAGTATTCGGAGTATGGATTATTTACTGGATATGCTTTACTTTACCGTATTTACTTTAACAATTATTATGATAGATAATCCTACAATGACATGATGATTAATGCTGCTAGATGATTAACCTTGCTAGATAATCCTGTCATAACATGATAGTTAATACTATTAAGATAGCAAATGCATGCTTGAATGCCATGGATTGCATTGCTTGGTGTATATGTTGGTTTGGTTTGCTTGCGAGTACATTCAAAAGTACTCACGGCCTTCAATGTGGCCAGGTTCACCTAAGGATCCGACGTTCGCTAGCGAGGAGCCGGAGTGTTCGCGGGCTAGAAGAGTAACCCAGTCTGATCCCTGTGGATTGGAGCCGCACCAAGACCATGCTGCCTTAGATAGAGCTTTTTCGCTGCCATCACCCTTGTAATATACCATGTAAGACTGATATATTTCATTAATAGAAATGTATGTGTTCTTGATACTTGTTGTAAAAGCGCATGCGAGAGTGATTTCCTGGGCTGGCATGTGCGGTGACCGTCTGACTACAGTGGTATTCAGGCGGGGCGCCACAACGGATGGTATCAGAGCCAGGCTGACCGTAGGTTACCCTAGCCAGATTTCATTGCCTCTTGATTAGTAGAAAGCCCCGATGGATTTCAGCCATCTTTGCCAGACCGGCACGGCTACTATTGATCATAAGGCAACCCCCTTAGGCTTATGGCTCCATCAGACCCCAACTCTCGTGGACTTTGCCTCCGGTGGGAAAGGTTCGCACCAGGCATTGACCCGTGAGCCCTGAACCCCTAGGTAAACCAGATATCCTCACCTTGCTTGCTAGCCATGGCATTTCTCTTCTCAAATCTAGTTTCCTTTGGGAAACGCTTATAAATTCCATCTTTTCCCTAACAACCCTAGGATTGCTGACTAAGCCACTTTGGCTATGGTCATGCGTCGAGTTTAATGTTCCCTAAGGAAGTAGTAGGAGCTTGACACCAATTGCTACCAGGAGCATTGTGTGGTTTTGCTTCTAAATCCTTAGAGGTACATCGAGTGCGCTATATTAGTTATACTAGTGAATCTTCGGCCACATGTGTAAGGTCCGCAAAAGTTGAGCTTTATTTGCTTTTTGGTTTTTCGCGATTTTTGTTTCTTTTGTCGGTTCCGCTCTGCCGCTTCGACTGGATCCATCAGCAAGTGGCGACAAGAAGACCAACATACAACTGGGATAATACCCAATAATCCAAATTCAGTAAGAGTCAAGTCCAGCCAATTGCCTGATATTCAGAACATTATCATTGGATCTATCAAGAATGAAGAATGGGTCAGAAGCAGACTCTGAGTGCAACCGACAAGGCCAGACTATACCCAAGGGAGTTTGCCGCAGAATAGATTACACCTAAGGAGCAAATTATTCGGTCCTTGACACAAAGATTATTTCAGTCAGTGGGGTGAATCTTGAGTTCTTCTCAATGGACTCAAGAATTATTTATTGTCCACAGAAGACATATTTCGAGAAAGTGAAGGTGCCGAGAGCAATAACAAGACTTTGGTATGTTGAGACAAAATTCAAAGCATATTTTGGAATTCACCGGTGTATATGCAAAACTTCCCGGGCATTGTGAACAAGGTTTGCGAGAAATATGGATAAGTTCACGGTTGCCCAGAATCAATGAGGATTTCACATGCTTGGAAGCTCAGCTGAACCGGATGGAATTATCCGTCAACTGTTTACTACTGGCAACACTTGGTTTGAACACAAAGGGTATTCTGAATTAAGTACCAACACGAAGTCTGCATCAGTTGTGCAACCTCTATAGCAGCAATGATCAGACCAGCAGAAGGACGAGTGGTATACATGACCAACGGAATATTTTCAAACAAGGTATGGCCTACACTAAGTTTTGGCTCCACTATGGGTAAATTTCGGATACTTCGAAAGGAAGCCAGAACCGGCCACAGGTCCGACTGCATATCATAGTGCAAGGCTTTTGGTACAAGGAACCCAGCCTTCCTCCGTAAGCTATCGGAAGGAGCTTACGACACAAGACTCCCAACCTTTCTCGCTACACCCTTGGTGAGAAAATCTTCTGGAGTACGGCACTCCAATCTTCCTCAGCATGCTACCGCAGAAAACTTCCGGCATAAGGCACCTGACCTTCCCCATTAAGCAACCTGAGGGGAAACTTCTGAGGTACGACACCCAGCCTTCTTCGGCACACTACCCTGGCAAAAGCTTCGAGCATAAGGAATTCAGCCTTTTTCAACACACCACCGTGTCCACAACAATCTTGCCAGAAGCACGAACTAGTCCAGACACACCTCTGCTTCAGAACTCAGTGGTTATGAAAGGATTTATCCTACCCCTGCATATGTTGTGAGCATGCAGTCCAGTGGATCAGTTCATGCGAGCCACTCGTACACGGGAATGACTGTGTTCAGAGAAACATTGGCTCCACACTTCGAAGAAGGATATGAACGCAGCAATCCCCACGAGATATGCAAGAGTAAATTGTGAATACAAGCCCAACAAGCAGGGATATGACCAAGGAGCCATGATGGTAGGTCATGACAAGTTCCCCAAAAGGAACCCCCAAGAACAAGGAAGTCTTGAATAAACAATCTCCGCGACGGTCAATGAAGTAAAGCTCCACAGACAAGGTGATATTGCCAATCTTTGTCAGACTCTTGCATATACGGCCACAACAATGCAGCCATCATGTCATCGTGAATACGGGCCATCAGCCAAGATCAGAAGTTATGCTCCGAAGAATGCACGGAATGATAGCCATACTATGTCAGCTCAGTGGTCATACCAAGGACCACAGAGGCTATATATGGCAGAGCCACCTCAGAGATTACCGTCTATGATTACCTTGTGATCGTGCCCGACATTTCAGTTGGGAATCACCTGAGGACGAAGTCGGAATGCAAGAGACAGGAAGAAAGCGTCCGTATAGAACCCACAACCAGATTGAGTATTCTGACAAGGCAAAGAGAGAGACACTCCTAGCCATTCCAGGCCATACGAGCACGTGAGTCTGGTACCCAGAAAGAATGTCTCGCTCTTGGCAGTCAGTGTACGAAGTATCGCAATAAAACCCGAAGCGGCTAGTCCCAGGACATGGAAACCAGATTATTTGTCGATACTCGGAGCTACCCACCAACCCCAGCCAACAAACTACCAGCACAAAGGGTTTGCCTGACAGGAAAGAGAAGGATTCAATGCAGCCGTCTGAAAAAAAAGACAGCACCGGAGCCATCCAAAGAGGCAGTTAAGAGGTCAGTAAACGAATGAAGACAAGATAGCTGATGGATCCAAGTCGCACACAAAGCCCGGAAATCTCGAGGACGAGATTTTCTTAAGGGGGGTAGGTTTGTGACACCCTGGTTTTCGCTCCTTGTTTTTTTCTCTTCGCGGGATTTGACTCCCGTCTTTTTTTTCGGTGTTATCGGATTTTCTCTCGCTCTTGGGTATATGAAGATGGTCATTTAGTCTTGCCTTTCCTACCCAACCATAGACTCTCTCCAACCCAACCTTGCTATCACGGATTTATTCTCAGGATTTTGCCTCCAAAACCCTGCTCTCCGGTTTACCGGAAGGGAAACCCTAATTCCTTCCGTTACAAAGGAACCCCAATCTTCTTTGATCTATTGCCTCCCAAACTTTTCCCAGTGATCATCCTATCTCTATAAACCCTGGATATACAAAAATATTGCCAAGTCATATGCAATATTTTTCATTTAAAATTAATTCCTTTTTCTGTTGTTTAAAGAAATTAAATCCAGGAAAATATCTATCCATCTCCAAAGTTCATGAAAACTTGTGGAGATATTCTTTGTGATCATATTGAGCTCCAATAAAAATATTGGACATAATTAAATAAGGTAAATTGCCTTTTCCTATTTAAAGCCAATATTGCATTTTGGGCACTTTCCAAAGGAGCTACTATTTTGGTAGCCAGGAAAAATCCCAAAAAATTTGTGGAGCTTCTTCTATCAATATATTCACCATTTCCATCAAGATCCTAAGTTCCATAGATCAAAGTTTGAGTGCATCATCCAATTCTTGTTTCGGGACTTATTTTGAGGTTGTGAAGCAACAATATTTTATATTGCTTCAAGAATTCTCAAATTAATCCAGGACATCACCTTCCCTATATGATGTGAGTATGTAAAAATTAATGTCATTTTATCTAGCTAATTTCTCCCAAAAATTCAATCTAGTTGCTGTCCAGATTCAAGCTCAGTGAAGGAAGTACCACTTTGGTATTTCCAATTGAGCTGAAATTTTTCCAGTAACTTCATATCTCTAAATAATAACCCTAAGACAAAATTCAGTCCATTTCATCAAGCCATATGAGTGCAGCTTCAAAGTCAAGTTTCTGTACCAAAACTTGCATTAGAAAGGAAGTGCATGCAAAACTAGTCCAAATGACCTCAAATTTTACCAGAACCTAGTCCTTCCTACCACATTTCCTTGTGACAAAGATCCAACTCCATTTATCCATCCATTTATCCAGAAAATTCCAGTCAATTTTGCTGTCAGTCACTGTTTTACCATCGATCAGTCTCATCTGAGCTCCCTGTTTCTGTATGATGGTGCAAATCAACTATTTGAGGTTGAAAACACATGCCAGACATGTTTTTGTCTCGATTTAGTGCCCAGTCCACGTGGTGCCGGTGGTGACCACGCAAGGGCCAGGCCAAAACCGAGCTCCGCAGTGCGCCGTCGCATCTCTCCTCTGTTTCCCTTGCCGTCTCCTTGTGCCGACGGCTGCAGCGGTGCCCTAGCGCCTTATCCTCTCCCAGCCGTCCTTGTATCCAAGCCTGTTGGCCGGGGCTGCCGACATCGATGCTCCACCGGAGCACCGCCACCTCGCCGCGCATCCAGGAGCTTCAGTTGGAGCTAGCGCCGATTAGAGGCCTGCCCGAGTCTTCCCGATCGCGCCCGAGCTCCCTCCGCTTCCCCGAGAGCCCTCTGGACACCTCTCCCCTTCTCCCCGCGTGTTCCCGAAGCTCCGGCGAGGGGCACACGTGTCGCCGTCGCCGTGCTCGCCCACTCGCTCCGTCCGGCTATATATAGCCCGCACCCGAGCTCCCCTAGCAGGCCAGACTCCTTCCCTCCCTCGTAGCTCTCCTCTGGACCGAGCATCGAGCTCGGGGAGCCCCTATTTCCTCTCTCTGGCCGGAACTCCGCCGGCGGCCACTGCTCGGATTCGAGCCAACCGGAGCCCCACCTCCCCTCCTTTCCCATCCAGTAGAGCCACCGGAGCACGGCGGAGGCCTGCCCAACCTCCTCCTTGCTTCTCCACCACCGTAGCCCCGAGTCCATCTTCGGCCGAAGTTGTCGTCCGCCACCACCCGCCGCAGTTCGTGCCCCGCTCGGTTGCGAGCTCGTCGGCAAGAGCGAATGCCCCAGGCGGATGCGCGCCGTCCAGCCGAGCTCGCCGGTAGCCGAGGCGTCGCCGGAGACGGCCTACCGCGGCGGCAATCGCCGTCGGAGCCGGCCCTGTCCTCGGCCAGGCGCGGGCACGGAGGGAAGACGACGACGACCTCCAGCCGGCCAGTTGGTCCCGCTTGTCGGCCTCCCACGTTGACCCAGTTGACCCGGTGACGTGGATAAGTGAAAGCGCATTTCGTGGTTTACGTTTTCTGCGGAGGAAAACGCATTTCCTGCGGCTTAGAGTGAAAATGCGTTTTCTGTGCAGGAAAGCGTATTTCCATAAGTACGTTTTCTTTATTCAGCCGCCGGCCGAACCCACTATATTGCGGACGTTCACTAGATAAGAGCAGAAAAGCACAGTCACTATTTGTTTTTCTGCCTATCGAACGAACAGCCATTTCTCTTCAACCGTAACTCCGATCGAGGTGATTCCAAAGCCCACTTCTTCTGTTCGTCGAGCCCGTTCTGATGATGTCACTTTCACCATGTTGACACTTTCTGATAATGCCCATTTTGCCCCTGCCCTCTATTCAGCCCCTCCGAGAGGGAATCTTCTCCGCGAATTTATCCGCGAGCTTCCCGCACTTCTTCCGGAGTATTCCTCGACCCCCAGGCAAGCCGACCATCTGATATATGCCCTAAAGCATTGCTCTGTGTTATTCTTGCGTGTTTAATTAATGTTTAAGCCTGTGTTAGAACTAATAAAACTCCTGCTAATTTGAATTTGCTGTTTACATTACCGGCTAATGCTCATCATTTTATCGCACTAGTGACTCGTAGATGACAATGTGGGGATAGGTTGTTATGTTGATATACTAGTTTACATCTTGGATTATCGTTATTGTTGCTATATTAAAGAATATGACTTAATAATGACAACCTCCTCCGTCGACTGGATCGAGTCATAGTGCCACCTATCCGGACTTACCCATGCAGCCACATTTGCCGGTATGGGACGGCCCTAGCTTGGTCTATTGTCCTGCCTCTTGTCGGTACCACCAAATAGGGAAGGTTATGCGTGTGCGCTACCCTGGCCCGGTAGGCGGCGATAACCTTGTGAGCCCAAGTTGAGTTATTTGCCGGCGTCCCCGTTTGGGACAGTGTTTGGCCACGACGGTGGCATGTGTCACGGGGTGACACAGGGGCCACCCAGGACATGACCCTGGGAGGGTATGATTGTCGGTGGGACCATAAGAGTGCCGGGCAATAGACAAGGTTTTGTTGGAGCAGCACTGGTCCACCCGAATGGGAACATGTACTAAAGTACGAGGCCAGGAGCTTCATGGTGTGGGTAAAGTGCGCAACCTCTGCAGAGTGTAAATCTATTCGAATAGCCGCGTCCTCGGCCATGGAGAAGTTAGAATACACTAGGTATAATGCAAAAAAAATATGAATGGGTTTGCAACAGTACTTAAAGTAGTAATTTGCTTTATTATACTAACGGATCTCATGAAGGTTTTGTTAAGTTTTGTGTGGATGAAGTGTTCAAAGATCGAGGAGGTATTGATATGAGAAGAATGAGGAGAGGCAAGAGCTCAAGCTTGGGGATGCCCAAGGAACCCCAAGTAAATATTCAAGGAGACTCAAGCTTGGGGATGCCCCGGAAGGCATCCCATCTTTATTCAACAATTATCGGTATGTCTCGGTTTTTGTTTTGTTCACATGATATGCGTAAATTCTTGGAGCGTCTTTTGTGTTTATTTTCCCTTTTCTTTTATGCACCATGCTGGTATGAGATAGTCCTTGGTTTATTTATAGAATGCTCTTTGCACTTCACTTATATCTTTTGAGTATGGCTTTATAGAATGCTTCATGTGCTTCACTTATATCATTTGAAGTTTGGATGCCTGTTTCTCTTCATATAGAAAACCGTTATTTGTAGAATGCTCTTTTGCTTCACTTATATTTATTAGAGTGTGGTATTTTATAGAAAGAATTAAACTCTCTTGCTTCACTTATATCTATTTAGAGAGTCAACAGGAATTGGTCATTCACATGGTTAGTCAGAAAATCCTACATAAAACTTGTAGATCACTGAATATGATATGTTTGATTCCTTGCAATAGTTTTGCGATATGAATATGATGATATGTGGGTTGTGCTAGTGAGTAATTGTGGTTTAGTAAGAATATTAGTGTTAAGGTTTGTGATTCCCTATGCATGCACGTAAAGTAAATAGTTATGCAACGAAGTTATATCCTACTTATGGTGCATTATTCAGTGTTAGTTATTCTCAATGCATGTTTATGACCGTTTTTGTTTTCTGGTTGGTCGCTTCTCAATCTATTTGCTAGCCTTCATTTGTACTAAGCGGAAATGCTGCTTGTGCCCCCAACTCCTTAAAACCTAAAGTTGTGCCAAATGAGTCCACCATACCTACCTATATGCGGTATTTCCATGCCGTTCCAAGTAAATTTGCATGTGCCAACTCTAATTTTCAAAATAATTTTTCCGTTTTGTGTGCCCGTACCGCTCATGAAGCGGCAGGGGGTGGCCAATATTTTCCATGCTAGGTGTGTTATTCTCACGATGAGTGTTTATTCACTTGTCATTGCACGAGAGAGTGGCTGGTAATAGGGATGCCCAGTCCCACAATGAATCAAAAATTAATAAAAACAAAATTCCTTGGAAAGTGTTGGTATGGAGGGCACCCGTGGATACGACTAGCCATGGATTGTGAAAGAACGGTGGAAAGGAAATAAACTTTACTTTCTGTTTGGGAACCGCCTATGATGTGTCTAGCATGGAAGATATTGGGAATTCTCGGTCGTTTTCGTTGACAGGAAAAGCATGCCTCTCAAAAACAATTTTATCTCTCTCTAATTTAAGCTTTGAGCTCTGACACCTCTGCAAATCTCTGCTTCCCTCTGTGAAGGGCCTATCTATTTTACTTTTATGCATTTTTATTTTTATTGAGTCTCCATCTTCTCTTATAAAGCACCAACTCGAGAGCACTATTGTCATACTTGTGCATTGGGTGTAGTTAATGTTGAGTGTGTTTCATGAATGGATCAATGACTGAGCATAATGGGCTAGGGATAGCTTTCTTTAGCATTGATATTTTGAAAGACATGGTTGTTTGTTAGTATGCTTGAGTATTGATGTCTTTATATCAAATTATAGACTATTTCTTTGAATCACTCGTGTCTTAATATTCATGCCATGATTAGATTATAAGATCAAGATTTTGCTAGGTAGCATTCCACATCAAAAATTATCTTTTTTATCATTTACCTACTCGAGGACGAGGAGGAATTAAGCTTGAGGATGCTGTTACGTCTCCGTCGTATCTATAATTTTTGATTGTTTCATGCCAATATCCTATAATTTCCACATACTTTTGGCAACATTTTATATTGTTTTTTGGGACTAACATATTGATCCAGTGCCTAGTGCTAGTTCCTGTTTGTTGCATGTTTTTTGTTTCACAGAATATCCATATCAAACGAAGTCCAAATGCAATAAAATTTCACGGAGAATTATTTTGGAATATATGTGATTTTTGGGAGGTGGAATCAATGCAAGGCAGTGCTCGTGGGCCCCATGAGGCACCAGGGCGCGCCAGGAGGGTCCGGCGCGCCGTGGTGTCTCGTGAGGCCCTCATAGGTCGGTTGGTGCCATTATTTGGGCGCAAGGAAGCTAATATCCAGACAAAAACCGAGTTAAAATTTCAGCGCAATCGGAGTTACAGATCTCCGGGAATTTAAGAAACGGTGAAAGGCCAGAAAACAGAAACGCGAAACAGAAGAGAACAGAGAGAGAGATCCAATTTCGGAGGGGCTCCTGCCCCTCTGCCACCATGGCAGCCATGGACCAGAGGGGAAACTCTCCTCCCATCTAGGGGGGAGGCCAAGGAAGAAGAATAAGGAGGGGGGCTCTCTCCCCCTCTCTTCCGGTGGAGCCGGAGCGCCGCCGGGGGAAACATCGTGACGGCGATCTACACCAACAACTTCGCCGCCGTCAACACCAACTCTCTCCCCCTCTATGCAGCGGTGTAACCTCTCAATTCCCGCTGTAATTCTCTACTTAAACATGGTGCTTAATGCTACATATTATTATCCAATGATTTGTGGCCATCCTATGATGTTTGAGTCGATTCTTTTTGTCCTATGGGTTGATTGATGATCGTGATTGGTTTGAGTTGTACGTTTTATTTTGGTGTTGTCCTATGGTGCCTTCCGTGCCGCGCACACATGGGGGATTCCTGCTGTAGGGTTTGCAATACGTTCATAATTCACTTATGGTGGGCGGCTAGAATGACAGAAGCTTACACCCGAGTAAGGGGGTTGTTGCGTATGGGAGTAAAGAGGACTTGATGCTTAATGCTATGGTTGGGTTTTACCTTAATGATCTTTGGTAGTTGCGGATGCTTGCTAGAGTTCCAATCATAAGTGCATATGATCCAAGTATGGAAAGTATGTTAGCTCATGCCTCTCCCTCATATAAAATTGCAACAATGATTACCGGTCTAGTTATCGATTGCCTAGGGACAAATCATTCTCTGGTGTTACAAAAGCTTTCTACTAAACAACTAACTTTTATTATCTTGCAAATTAATCGTAGTTTTATTCTCGCAAAGTACTTCTAGTTTTATTCTTGCAACCCTATCCTATCACCTACAAAATAGTTTCATACTTGTTCTAGGTAAAGCGAACGTTAAGTGCGCGTAGAGTTGTATCGGTGGTCGATAGAACTTGAAGGGAATATTAATTCTACCTTTAGCTCCTCGTTGGGTTCGACACTCTTATTTATCGAAAAAGCTACAGTTGATCCCCTATACTTGTGGGTTATCACTCACATACTTATTGTGAAAGTTTTATTAGCCCTATAAGCAAAGTACTACTCGCATGCCCCTAGGGAGGAGGTTGGTAGGAGTTAACCATCGTGCGCCCCCGATTCAAACAACACACAAGGATTTCAATCAGACATAAAAATGCTCAAACCTCCCCACCATGCCACGACCGACACTTAAATGAGTAGTTAATAACAAGCTTTAATATCGATATTTCTACTAACCAATGATCATGAACTAATACCCTTTCATATTATGACATCAATATAATTAAATCATACGTCTCACATTTAGTGATCTACATGAAAGTTTTTATTATACCACTCTTATATACCTATCATTTTCAGACTAGTCTTATAACCCGTGCATATTACCACTTCCTATTTAGGACTCTTGAAGATTTAAGTGAAGCATGAGAGTGCAATAATTTCTATAAATTATATAACCACCGCCATGCTCTAAGAATATAAGTGAAGCACAAGACCAACTTCATAGCTCAAAAGATATAAGTGAAGCTCATAGAGTATTCTAACAAATCATGATGAATGTGTGTCTCTCTCAAAAGGTGTGTCCAACAAACAATGATTGTGTCAAACTAACAAGCAAACAAAATAAAACTATGGTACAATACGCTCCAAGTAAAACTCATATCATGTGATGAATAAAAATATAGCTCCAAGTAACATGCCGATGAATTATGGACGAAAGAGGGGATGCCATCCGGGGCATCCCCAAGCTTAGACACTTGGGTCTTACTTGAATATTACCTTGGGGTGCCTTGGGCATCCCCAAGCTTAGGGTCTTTCCGCTCCTTATTTCTTCATCCATCGTGATCTCACCCAAAACTTGAAAACTTCAATACACAAAACTCAACAGAAACTTCGTGAGATCCGTTAGTATAATAAATTAATCATCCACTTTAGGTACTGTTATAATTTGATTCATAATTGTTTTGCATAATATGTACTATATTCTAACTTCTCCATGACTTATACCCCCCGATATAATCCATAGCATCATCAAAATAAGCACACTATGCAACAAACACAGAATCTGTCTAAAATAGAACAGTCTGTAATGACGGAATATTTATTCGTACTTGTGTAACTCCAAAAATTCCAAAAAATTAGGACAACGTAGAAAATTTGTATTCCAATACTGTGTAAAAAATTTAGCAATTTATCATGTTCCAGTACATGTCAAAAATTCATACACTGGACGCAAAATTTCTATTTTTAAACAGCATTAATTATACTATCATTTAAATCATCTCAAAGGCTTTACTTGGCACAAACACTAAATAAAAGATAAAAACAAAATCATTACTGTAGCAATAATCATGATTGCACACAAGAAAAGAAAATATAACTATTGGGTTGTCTCCCAACAAGTTCTTCCTTTATAGCCATTAAGATAGGCTTTGAGATTTCAATGATGCTCACGTCAAAGACAATTATTGAAGCACAAAGAGAGCATCATAAAACATGTGACAAACATATTTAAGTCTAACATACTTCCTATGCATAGGCATTTTATTAAAAAAAATTATCAAGAAAAGAAATATTTAGCATATGCAAGGAGGAAGTATAAAACATTGACAATCTCAACATAACAAGAGGTAATTTGGTAACATGGAAATTTTCATAGCTATACTTACCTCTTTCAAAATAATTTCATGTATGATCATAATCAAATTCAATAATATATCTATCATATACAATACTCTCTCCACAATCCACATGCATGCAAGTTTTATAATCTTCTAAGATAGTGGGATTAATATCAACTAAAGTCATGACCTCTCCAAACCCCCTTTTATCAAAAAATTCATAAGATTGATAATTCTCCAAAGTAGTGGGATAATTATTACCTAAAGTTGACGCTCTTCCAAACCCACTTTTAATAGTGTTGCGAATTTTACCATCCATAATTGATTCATTTTGAGGCTCAGAATTCTCAAGATCACAAGAAACATCATGATAATCACCCCAATCATGATCATTAGCACAACTGACATTCATGAAATTTATACTAACAACATTGCAATCATGTTTTTCATTCAATAAATGTATCTCAATAGCATTTTCTTTAATCACTTATTCATTATTAGCTATTGGTTTACAATAAGCAGCAAGTTTGAAAAGATTAGCAAGTGGATGAGGATCCATATGTCTTTATTTTTATTTTAGTGAGTTGACATGATTATTACAAGCAAGAAGGTGTGTGTGTGTGTGCAGGTACCTTCGGTTATTTGATGAAGTCTCCTCGGCAACATCGCCAGAAATTCTTTCTGCTACTTGTGAGCTGCGTTGGGATTTTCCCTGAAGAGGAAGGGTGAAGCAATATAGTAGCGGATAAGTATTTCCCTCAGTAGAGAACCAAGGTTATCGAAACAATAGAAGAACCACACAAACACCCGTCAATATTACCTGTACACAAAAGAGCAAATACTTGCACCCAACACGGGCAAGAGGGTTGTTAATCCCCTTGTACTCGTTAATTGTAAGGATTAAATCTGGTAGTGGTAGATAGATAAATTGCAAAGTAAAATAAAGGTAAATAAACTGCAGCAAGGTATTTTTGGTTTTTGTAATATGATTAAAATAGACCCGGGGGCCATTGTTTTCACTAGAGGCATCTCTCTAATAAAAATAGCATACGGTGGGTAGACAAATTACTGTTGGGCAATTGATAGAAAATCGCATAGTTATGACGATATTCATGGCATGATCATGTACATAGGCATTACGTTCGTGACAAGCAGACCGACTCCTGCCTGCATCTACTACTATTACTCCACCAATCGACCGACTCCTGCCTGCATCTATGGTATGAAGTTCATGACAAACAGAGCAATGCTTTAAGCAAGATGACATAATGTAGACAGAATAAAACCAAGCAATATGATTAAACCCCATCGGTTTCTCCTTAGTCGCAACAATACAATATGTGCCTCGCTACCCCTCCTGTCACTGGGTGAGGACACCGCAAGATTGAACCTACTACTATGACCACTTCCATTGAAGATAAACCAATCTAGTTGGCCAAACCAAATGGATAGATTGGAAAGCATTACATAGCTATAACAACCACACATAATAAAGTTCAAAAAGACACAATTAGTTTCAATGAATATTCAAATCATAAACCCACAATTCATCGGATCCCAACAAACACACTGCAAAAGAAGATTACATCGGATCGATCTCCAAAGAGAACATTGTATTGAAGATCAAAGAGAGAGAGAAAGTCATCTAGCTAATCACTATGGACCCGTAGGTCTATGGTGGACTACTCACACATCATCGGAGGTGCAGCAAGGTTGATGTAGAAGACCTTCGTGATCAATTCCCCCTCCGACAGAGTACCAGAAAAGGCCTCCAGATGGGATCATGGAAGAACAGAACCTTGCGGAGGCGGAAAAATTGATTCGGGTGGCATTGGAATATTTGGGGGTTTTGGAATATTTGGGAATTTATAACATTGGAATTAGGTCAGACGGAGCCACGAGGGGCCCACAAGGCATCAGGGCGTGCTTACTGACGGTGTCCTGGACTTGGGGGTCTGAGCCTAGGTGATTAGTCCATGGGCCGGACTCGAGGCCCGTTGAAGAGCAGAGACTCCGGAGGTTTCCAACCTGAAGAACCGACGTACCAGGCCTCACCGAAAACTTGGCGTACACCCCAAGGATACGAAGATTCGGCATGTATTCCTTTAATTGTAACCGACCATGTGTAACCCTAAATACCCCTAGTGCCTATATAAGCCAGAGGGTTTAGTCCGTAGAGACACGATCATTCATCATACCCCTAGGCTTAGACCACATCTTACGATCTCGAGGTAGATCAACTCTGTACCTTGATACACCATCAATGTAAACAAGAGCAGGACGTAGGGTTTTACCTCCATCGAGAGGGCCCGAACCTAGGTAAATCACCGTGTTCTACGTGTCCTTTTAACCCATCAATCCGATCTCACAGCTTGGGCCCCCTACCCGAGATCTGCCGGTTTTGACACTGACATTGGTGCTTTCATTGAGAGCTCGTCGTGTGATCATCTGAGATCGATGGCTTCGCCAACGAGTAGCCCAAGTCCCTTCAACAGCTTGGGTGCACCCACGATCTTCACTGATGGACCATCGGATGGCTCCATACACTTCGGATCGTTTCCCCCCTTTAAGGCAGTGGGAGGCGGTTGGGAGATCTCTCCGGAGCATTACGCTCCCGTCGCAAGCCCGACCGATAGAGACCAGTCAAAGGCAACCTCGGATCCGAGCCCCCACTTGCGAGACAATCACAAGCAGCTCGATGAAACCGGTGCGTCAGGTGTCGAGCCGAGCTCCGACCCTCCTGCGCATCTTTCCCACAAGGAGCATGGGGACACCTTGGAGGCCACCCCGATCGGACTGAGATTTTCGATCCCACCCACCCCCCATGTCGAGTATTGCCCAAATAATTCAGGCCCTCCCAATGTATGGGACTTAATGTACATCAAGCAACGAGCCGACGAGTGAGTTCGGCAGTTTTGGTCAAGATTCTTGTTAGTCAAGAACAAGATAACCAACTGCCCGGACATGGAAGCACTCGCGGCCTTCCAGCACAGCTGTCACGACGAGGGTGTGTTAAACGCCCTCGCTCGAGGCCGTGTTCAGACCTTCTCTGAGCTCTCTGGGCTAGTGTCGAAGTTCTGCACAATTGAAGATACCTGGCTGGCCCCAGAATCAGCCAGTAGGAACAGCTCAGAAGAATTCAACTTCGCACCTGGGCCGCCATCAAAGTGGCCTATACTTGCGCAGTCATGGCGCAAAAGGAGGAAAATGGCATCTCCGACCGTCCTAGATAGACTACTAGATCAACCATGCCATATTCACTCCATGTCATCCGACACAATTCCAACGCACAGCCTTCGAGCTTGCTGGGTCATAAGACAGGTGGCCATGGGCGGCGAGGCCCTCCTCACAAACAGGCCCGCCTCCAGCCCGACCACAGAGTCCTCGGACGAAGCCGAGGTCCTGACGATCTACCTGACATACATATAAAAAAAATTCAAAGAAAACGGGCTCTGCACGAGCTCGGCCCCGCCTAGATGCACACACCTCGGGCCGTGCGGTTAGACATGCCGATCACATTCGCGGAACACGATCAACCGGCAGTTGACCTAACCCGGTGCCTAGCCGCCCTGGTCCTCGACCCAATAGTGGAAGGATGCCGGCTGAACAAGGTGCTGATGGACGGAGGCAGCAGTTTGAATCTCATCTATAGAGATACTCTGGACAAGATGCAATTGGATACATCCCGCATCCAACATAGCTTCATCACTTTCAAGGGGATCATCCCCAGGAAGGAGGCACGATGTGAAGGGAAAATAACTCTCGATGTGGTCTTCGGCACTCCCGAGAACTATCGGTCTGAGGAGTTATCATTCCACATTGTACCCTTCCGAAGTGGTTACCACGCCCTTCTCGGGCGACAGGCATTTATCAAATTCCATGCCATACCCCATTATGGATATATGAAATTAAAAATGCCAGGCCCAAATGGAGTGATTACCATCACCAGCAACCCAGAAAGGGCGCTCAGGGTTGAGAATAAAATGGCCTCGCTTGCCCTCGAATCGCTGGCGGAGGCCTTCGCAGCCGAAGAAGTGACGGCACTCCGGGCCACGGTCAACTCGGACGACGTCATTCTGGACAAAAGATCTAAATCAACATCCTTCAAACCAGCTGATGAAATCGTTAAATTTCAAGGACACCCAATAGACCCGAGTAAAACGACGTCTATCGGTGCCTAGCTGGACCCAGAAACTGACAAAGCCCTCTTAAACTTCCTTCGGGAAAACTGGGATATCTTTGCCTGGCACCCCTCTGACATGCCCGACATCCCACGGAATTTAGCTGAGCACAGCTTGAACATTATAAAAGGGTTTAAACCAGTCAAACAGGCACTTCGGCGATTCTCTAAACCCAAGCGTTAGGCTATGGGGGAGGAACTGGCTAAATTGTTGGAAGCAGGGTTCATACGCGAGATCAAGCA
Source organism: Elymus sibiricus (assembly GCA_039707655.1). NCBI lineage: Eukaryota > Viridiplantae > Streptophyta > Magnoliopsida > Poales > Poaceae > Elymus > Elymus sibiricus. The sequence goes on along the minus strand of CM077666.1, from coordinate 124,745,734 downwards.
CCCGGAGTGGTTAGCCAACCTGTTTATGGTGCCGAAAAAGGACAAGTCTTGGCGGCTTTGCGTGGATTTAAAAAACATTAACAAAGCCTGCCCTAAAGACCCCTTCCCACTGCCGCGCATCGACCAGATCATCAACGCCATGGCGGGGCACGACTCTCTCTGTTTCCTGGACGCTTATTCGGGATACCATCAAATAAAGATGAAGGAATACGACCAGGAGGCAACAACCTTCATAACATCTTATGGACCTTTCTGCTTCAACACAATGCCATTCGGATTAAAAAACGCCCGCACAACGTACCAACGCATGATCCAAACATGCCTTGAAAAGCATATCGGCAAGACAGCCGAAGCTTACGTCGACGACGTGGTGGTAAAAACCAAAGACGTCAAGCAGCTAGTACATAATCTCAGCGAGATATTCGCCAGTCTCCGGGTTTACCACATAAAGCTCAACCCGGAAAAGTGCATGTTCGGAGTGCCTGCAGGCAAGTTGCTCGGATTCATTGTTTCCCATAGAGGAATCGAGGCCAATCCGGCAAAAATCCGCGCCTTGTCCGCACTACAAATCCCACCGAGCTCAAGCATGTTCAAAAACTCATCGGCTGCGTAGGCGCCCTCAGTCGTTTCATCTCCTGACTCGAGGAGAAGGCTTTACCGTTGTACAAGCTGTTGAAGCAAACAAAAATTTCCAATGGACTAAGGAGGCAGGAGACGCCTTCAAAGAAATCAAAAGGCGTCTCGCTACCAACCCAATACCCGCAGCACCAGGAATAGGCGAGCCGATACTGTTATACATCTCGGCAACAAACCAAGTGGTCAGTGCAGTCCTCGTAGTCGAACGGGACGACGAAGGCCACAAGTTCCAGGTGCTGCGGCCCGTGTACTATGTTTTTGAGGTGTTAACCCCATGTAAAACAAGGTACCCACACTACCAGAAGATTTCCTACGCAGTTTTCGTGGCATCTCAAAAGCTACGACACTACTTTCAAGAGTGTTCTATCACCGTGGCATCCGAGGTCCCCCTGGGCGACATAATCAATAACAGAGACGCAACGGGTCGTATCGCAAAATGGGCAATCAAGCTCCTCCCCTTCGAAATCTCATTTCGCCCGCGCCGAGCTATTAAATCTCAGGTGCTAGCCGATTTCGTGGCCGAATGGACAGAGGCCAAACTCCCTAGAGAGTACAGTACATATTCCCATTGGACGATGTACTTTGACGGCTCTAAGATGCTGGCCGAACTGGGGGCTGGAGTACTCCTCGCCTCATCCACTGGGGACAACATACGATACGTCCTACAAATCATGTATGCGGACTCAAACAACGCGACCGAGTACGAGGCCTTGCTTCATGGTCCGCGAATCGCAGTATCCATGGGTATCCAGCGTCTGGAGGTCCGAGGTGACTCCAACTTAGCGATCTCACAAGTTAACGGTGGGTTCGATGCAAAGGATCCAAAAATGGCGGCATATCGAAACGCCGTCCTAGCCATATCAACTCGTTTCGAGGGCTTGGGATTCCATCATACCCCACGAGATAGCAACCAAGCCGCCGACGTTCTCGCCAGAATGGGCGCAAAGCGCGACCCGGTCCTAGAAAACACGTTTTAGAATGGCTTTTTAAACCGTCTGTGATCTGGTAGGACGGAGATACCACATCGGCCACCACGGACCACGGAAAAGCCAACTCTTCGGCAGTCGAGAAGGATGAGGGTATAATTGGAGGCTCATCTATTGAAGAAACATCCTCGGCTCATGAAGTCATGGCAGTTATCGCGCCATGAGCCGAGCCCTTCCTCGGATATTTGCTTCGTAACGAGCTACCCGAGGACCAAACTGAAGCGTGAAGAATAATTTGCCGATCAAAGGCCTATCGGGTCCATGAAGGGGAACTTTACAAACGAAGCGTCACTGGTATCCTCCAGAGGTGTATAACCGAGGAAGAAGGGTGCAAGCTCCTCGCCAAAATCCATTTCGGAATGAGCGGCCATCACGCCGCAGCTCGGGCCTTGGTCAGCAAGGCTTTCTGAGCTGGATTTTACTGGCCTACCGCCAAGGAAGACGCGAAAGCCCTAGTTCAGCGATGCCCCTGCTGCCAAGTTTTCGCCAACCAAAGCCACATGCCCCCACGGCTCTTCGGACCATTCCGATTACTTAGCCTTTTGCGGTCTGGGGGTTGGATATGGTGGGCCCTCTTAAAGGGGGTTCGGGTAAAAAGAAATACATGCTCGTCATGATAGATAAATTCACAAAATGGATCAAGGCAAGACCAGTAACCACCGCCGAGGCGGCGCCAGTTGTAGAGTTCATCTCCTGCATAGTGCACCGTTTCGGTGTCCCTCACAGTATAATTAAAAACAATGGCAGTAATTTTACCGCCAACGAGGTGCAGGCGTGGTGCACTAAAATGGGCATCCAGCTCAATTACGCCTCCGTCTATCACCCCCAAACCAACGGGCAGGTCGAGTGATACGTATCCAACGTATCTATAATTTTTTATTGTTCCATGCTATTATAGTATCAATCTTGGATGTTTTATATGCAATTATATGCCATTATATATCATTTTTTGGGACTAACCTATTAACCCAGTGCCCAGTGCCAGTTGCTATTTTTTGCCTGTTTTTGCCTTTTCAGAAAATCATTATCAAAAAGAGTCCAAATGGATAAAAAACTTTGGATTAATTTTTTTTGGACCAGAAGAGACCTACGAAGCTTCGGGAGAAGACCAGAAGAGTCACAAGGGAGCGACAAGCTCGGGAGGCGTGCCGTGGGGGTAGTGCGTGCCCCCCAGGCTTGTGGGCCCCTCGTGGCACTTCTTGACCTAATTCCAGCGCTATAAAGTCCCAAATATTCCCAATATACCAGAGAGACAGAAGAGAAAACCTTTCCGCCGCCGCAAGCCTCTGTTCTTCCGCGATCCCATCTGGAGGCCTTTTCCGGTACTCTGCCGGAGGGGGAATCGATCACGGAGGGCTTCTTCATCAACCTTGCTGCCCTTCCGATGATGTGTGAGTAGTTTACCACAGACCTAAGGGTCCATAGCTAGTAGCTAGATGGCCTCTTCTCTCTCTTTGATCTTCAATACCATGTTCTCCTCGATGTTCTTGGAGTTCTATCCGATGTAATCTTCTTTTGCGGTGTGTTTGTTGGGATCCGATGAATTGTGAGTTTATGATCAGATTATTCATGAGAAATATTTGAGTCTTCTCTGAACTCTTTTATGCATGATTGTTATAGCTATGTATTTCTCTCCGATCTATCGATTTGGTTTGGCCTACTAGATTGATTTATCTTGCAATGGGAGAGGTGCTTTGTGATGGGTTCAATCTTGCGGTGCTCAATCCCAGTGACAGAAAGGGACATGACGTGTATTTGTATTGTTGCCATTAAGGATAAAAAGATGGGGTTTAATCATATTCTTGAGTTTACTTTGTCTACATCATGTCATCTTGCTTAAGGCGTTACTCTGTTTTATACTTAATACCCTAGATGCATGCTGGATAGCGGTCGATGGGTGGAGTAATAGTAGCAGATGCAGGCATGAGTCGGTCTACTTGTCTCGGACGTGATGCCTATATACATGATCATTGCCATGAATCCGTCATAATTATTTGCCTTTCTATCAATTGCCCAACAATAATTTGTTTACCCACCGTATGCTATGTGTTCGAGAGAGAAGCCTCTAGTGAAAACTATGGCTCCCGGGTCTACTTTTATCATATATTAAAATCCAAAATTACCTTGCTGCAATTTATTTACTTTTATTTTCTTTTGCAATTTACTTTATCTATCTATCACTATCAGAATTAATCCTTGCAAATAACCGCTAAGAGGATTGACAACCCTCTTATTTGCGTTGGGTGCAAGTGTTTACTTTTGTGTGTGCAGGTGCGTTTAACGGGATTTTGCTTGGTTCTCCTACTGGATTCTTAACCTTGGTTCTTAACTGAGGGAAATACTTATCTCTACTATACTGCATTATCCTCTCCTCTTCGGGGAAATACCAACGCAGTCTACAAGTAGCAGGAAGAATTTCTCGCGCCGTTGCCGGGGAGACATCACCAAAACCTATCAAGTAACTTCACATAAACTATCATCCACTTGCATTTATTTTATTTCCCTTTTTATTTGCATTTGCCTCTCATTTTCATCTCCCCCACTTCTAAAACAATTTTACAAAAGCACAAAAATATTTTTGTTTGCTCGTTTGCTTGCTTGTTAAAATTGTGTGACTCAATGAAAATAAAAATATAGACATATGGATCCTCATCCACTTGCTAATATTTTCAAATGATCCAATTATGACGAACCAATTGCTAGTGAATTGAGTGCACTTGATTATCTTATTGAAGTTTTGCTTGAGAATCATGAATCTGAAAATTGTGATGAAGTGTTAAAAGATGAAATTTATAAAGTAATTCATGATAGCTCCTTGAATGAAAAGCATGATTGCAATGATGTTATTATAAATTCTATTAATGCCAATTGTGCTAATAATATGCAAAGCTACAAGCTTGGGGATGATAATTTTGTCATGTCCTCTACTTATTGCAGTGATCACGATTAGGGTGATAATGCTTCTTATGATCTTGAAAATTTATTTAAGCCTCATGATGAATATGTTATTGATAATAATGTTTGCAATAATATTGAAAGTGGGTCTGGAAGAGTGTCAAATTTAGGTAAAAAGAATCCCACATATTCGGAGAGTGTTCAATCTTACGAATTTTTTGATAAAAATGGGTTTCGAGAGGTCATGACTTTAGTTGATGTTAATCCCACTATCTTGGAAGATTATAAAAAAATTATGCATGTGGATCATAGAGAGAATATTGTTTATGATAGCTATATTGTTGAGTTTGATTATGATCCTATATGTAATTATTATAAAAGAGGAAAATATGGTTGTAGAAATCTTCATGTTACTAAATTGCCTCTCGTGGTGTTGAAATTATTAATGCTTCATTCTTCCTATTTGCATATGCTAGATATTGCTTGTCTTGATAATTTGTTTTCCTATAAAAAGCCTATGCATAGGAAGTATGTTAGACTTAAATGTGTTTTTCACATGTGTTATGATGCTATCTTTGTGTTTCAATTCTTATCTTTCATGTGAGCATCATTGAAATCTCAAGCCTATCTTAATGGCTATAAAGAAAGAGCTTGTGGGGAGGCAACCCAACATGTATCTTAAATTTTTGCTTCTCTTTTCTGTCTTGTGTGGTTACAAAATTGTAGCCTCTGTTATGATTGTGTTTTTATGTTTTAATTAGTGTTTGTGCCAAGTAATGCATTTGGGATGATTTGGAAGATAGTATAATTGATGCTGTTTGAGAACAGAAACTTTTGCGTCCAGTGCTGAAATTTTGATTTTTTGCTGGAGCATCAGAACCTTCTGAATTTTTTACACAATATTTATATATGAATTTCCCACGTTGTCCTAATGTTTCAGAATTTTTGGAGTTACAGAAGTATTACGTTAATTCAGATCTTTACAGACTGTTCTATTTTAGACAGATTATGTTTTTGTTGCATAGTTTGCTTATTTTGATGAATCTATGGATCGTATCGGGGGGTATGAGTCATGGAGAAGTTGGAGTACAGTAGCATTATTCCAATATTAAATATGAATAAATTTACAAAAGTACCTAAAGTTTAAGATTTATTTGTTATACTAACGGATCTCACGAGGTTTTTGTTGAGTTTTGTGTGCTGAAGTTTTCAAGTTTTGGGTGAGACTACGATGGATAAAGGAATAAGGAGCGGAAAGAGCCTAAGCTTGGGGATGCCCAAAGCACCCCAAGGTAATATTCAAGGAAGACTCAAGCATCTAAGCTTGGGGATGCCCCGGATGGCATCCCCTCTTTCGTCTACAATCTATCGGTAATTCACTTGGAGCTATATTTTTATTCATCACATGATATGTGTTTTACTTGGAGCGTCTTGTGCTATAGTTTGTTTGCTTTTGTTTGCTTTTTAGTTTTTCACAATCATCTTTGCTGAACACACCTTTTTGAGAGGGACACACATTATTCGTGATTTGTTAGATTACTCTATGTGCTTCACTTATATCTTTTGAGCTAGGCAGTTGCTCTAGTGCTTCACTTATATCTTTAAAGCACGGCGGTGGTTATATTTTAAAGAAATAGTTGCACTCTCATGCTTCACTTATATCTTTTTGAGAGTCTAATGAATAGCAATGGTAATATGCACGGGTTATGAATTTGGTCCTAATATGATAGGTATTCAAGAGGGATATAATAAAAACTTTCATGTCGATCACTGAATATGATAAGTTTGATTCCTTGCAATAGTTTTTCAATATTAAGATGGTAATATGTGGGAGGTGCTAGTAGATAATTGTGGTTTAGTAAGAATATAGGTGTTAAGGTTTGTGATTCCCGAAGCATGCACGTATGATCTGTCGTTATGCTAAGAAGTTGGAGCATGATTTATTATTGATTGTCTTCCTTTGTGTGGCGGTCGGGGGCGCGTGATGGTTAACTCCTACCAACCTCCCCCCTAGGGGCATGCGTAGTAGTACTTTGATTCGAGGGCTAATAAAATTTCGCAGTAAGTATGTGAGTTCTTTATGACTAATGTGAGTCCATGGATTATACGCAGTCTCACCTTTCCACAATTTGTTAGCCTCTTCGGTACAGTGCATTGCCTTTTCTCACATCGAGAGTTGGTGCAAACTTCGCCGGTGCATCCAAACCCCGTGATATGATACGTTCTATCACACAAAAGCCTCCTTATATCTTCCTCAAAACAGCCACCATACCTACCTATTATGGCATTTCCATAGCCATTCAGAGATATATTGCCATGCAACTTCCACCTTTCTTTTTATATGACACGCATCATCATTGTCATATTGTTTTGCATGATCGTATAGCTAATATAGTATTTGTGGCTCAGCCACCGTTCATCATTTTCATACATGTTATGCTAGTATCATTGCACATCCTGGTACACCGCGAGAGGCATTCATATAGAGTCATATTTTGTTCTAGCATCGAGTTTGTCGGTGTATAAAACATGGGTATTTTATACCCTGACTTATGCACAGACAGTAGCAGCCTTCTTGATGGCCAGGCTTGCCAGGGATTACCAAGATCAAGACTCAAGGCTTAGTTGCAAAGGCACTAAGGAAGAGATCAAGACAAAGCATCGATAAGTACTTGGCTAGTACTGAAGATGGAGGCATTACTTGCCGGCAAGATTCGAGCCGGCAAGATGAAGGCCCGGCAAGCTCTGTGCCCGGCAAGACCTCGCCAGCTCGTCAGCGCTCCACTACACCAAACAGCTAGTCACTAATCGGTGAGGTGTCGACCGCGCAGGCAGTTTGGTGAGACTTGTCGGGGCACGTGTCAGCCTGCTGGAGGGAGATTTAGCTTTAATGACACCCATTCAGGAGGCGTGTCAAGATAATATGAGGTAGCTGGGCGAGCGGTGCAGGAACCTTGCCGGGGCTCCTCCTCCACATGACAGCTAACGGCGCATTTAATGTTTTTATCCTAAACCGGCAGAGTTAGGTATGATAGCACTGTTTGCTATCTAATCAACTTGTAATGACTGTTTTGCCACTGTGGTTACCCATTTAAGCTATAAAAGGAGGGCCAGGGCAACCTTTACAAGGATGGATCATTAGACACCCTAGCTCACTTTGCATGCGTAGCTGCTTCCCTTACACCTTGCCGGGGCGAAGCGCACCTTGTACTTGAGCTCTCCACATATAATACACCAAAGCAGGAGTAGGGTTTTACACCTCACGGTGGCCCGAACCTGGGTAAAAACCTTTGCATTCTCTGCTGATTCTGCTCTTTGTGCTTGTGCATTCTCCTAGTCGAACCGCAAAGGGGCTAGATGGCCCCATAGATGGTCGTACGCACGACATCTTTGGTGCGCCAGGTAGGGGAATCGCTTGCGCGAATCTGAATCAGCAGTTTGCGCGTCAACTTCATCTTCATCATCTATGATGGCGCCCAAGAAGAAAGGTGCGTCTACAGCCGCTCCATCAACCTCCAAGGCTCCATCTCATACACCTGCGGGTGGCGGAGATGATCCGGCCGGTGCAGGCGGCGCAGGCGGAGCAGAGGGTGTCACTGGTGCAGGCGGCGCAGGAGGCGTAGCTAGCACCGGTGGCGCAGGCGGAGCGCGCAACACCAACTCTCAGCTTCCTCACCATTCCGGTGATCGAAGCCACGTCGGTGCAGGCGGCGCGGACGGTCCACTCCCGCCTTCTCGGCACACCGATGAGCAAAACCACCGGAGCAACACCGTCCGGTCCAGTGCGAGTCAAGATCCTGGTGCTGCGGCATCCAAGGATGTTGCTTCAGGACACACACCGTGACCATCGCAAGATGGGCGCGACGTGGCTCCGAACGGCACAGGCGGCTCCGGTCAACGGCGCCCGCATGGCAAGACGCCTGTTGATCAACCTCAAGATCTTCAGGCACCACCTCCGCCACGACAGCCCGCTGCTGAGCATGCACCACGGCAGCAAGATCACAATGGTGCTCCTGCTGGCTCTACCAGGAGTAGAGCGACGTCGCGTTCTTCGCTCCCAGCCATGCCAGCCACAGCAGCAGAGGTGATGGCGCGATCCCAGATGCTGTTAAACTTTCCTCCGGCAGCAGACAAGATGGATGAGTGGAGATCCACCATCCAAAGCCTCATTGGATTTGCCGAAGCCAGGAAATCACAGCAGGCGGGACCATCTCAGCGTCAGCAAATAGCACTAGTCAATCCGACTGGTGGCCGTGTTGAAGGTGCTGCGCCAACGGTGCAATCACCTCCGCGGCAACAACGTCAACAGCAACAGCAACCGCGGCAAACTCAATGATCCTTCGAGCCCGAAGAGATGTCGATGGCCTCTTCGGATCCGTGAGCGCGGCAAGATCAGCACCGAGTGCTGCAAGATAGGCAGGCGGAAGATGCCCGTACTACCATTGAACGGCGCCGGAAGGCGCGCCGTCAATCCGACGCGCGCAATGGCCCAGTCGTTGATGAGCCTGCGCCCGAGGCTGGCGGGTATCTGCCTTACGAGGTCGGATGCCCAGCCTTCACTCACGAGTTGCGGCAAGTCCGCTGGCCGTCGGTCCGGGCCTTCATGCCGGAGGTACCAGAGAAGTATGATGGCAAGCTGAACCCGGCAGAGTTCTTGGGTATTTACATGATTGCTGTACAAGCTGCAGGGGGAAGAGATGTGAAGATTCTCGCCAACTACTTCCCGTTGGTGGTCAAACCCAATGTGAGGTCTTGGTTGATGAACTTGCCGGAGAACTCCATTTCTTCGTGGTCTGATCTTTGCAATGAGTTTGTTGGTGCTTTTACCGGAGACCACAAAGCTCCTAGTCAGCCCAGTGATCTGCAAGTGATCCTGCAAAGAGATGGCGAATCCTTACGCAAGTACATTCAGAGGTCCAGCCGTGTGCACCGCAATATTCCAGATGTGCACCCCGTAGCCATCATTGCTGCCTTTCACACGAATGTGCACAATCGAAGGATGCGGGAAAAGATGAACATCAAGCTGCCGAAGACCGTCAATGAGCTCTATATGTTGGTGGATAAGTGTGCACGCGCTGAAGAAGGGAGGAGGCTCCCTGGGGAAGATGCGGGCACAGAAGTTGACTCAGAAGAGGACGATGCCGCCACCCCGAAAAAGAAAGACTGAAAGCGCAACAGGAAGCGCAAAGGCACAACTGTTATGGCCGTCGAGAGCTCCGGCAACTCTGACACCGCCTAGAAAGCCAAGACAGAGAACTCCGGCAAGGAGGCTGCTGTATGCGCCGCTTGTCAGGAGGCAACAGCAAATGAGAAGGCCGGCAAGTCTGACGGGCCATATTACAAGATTCACCACACTAAAGGCCATGATCTCCAAGAGTGCCGGCAGGTCGAGCAACTTGCCGAAAAGCAAAAAGCTGAATATGAAAAGCGCGACAAGGAGAAGGGCCAGGATGGTGCTGGCGGATCTGGCAAAAGAGGCCGTGGTGGTCGAGGAGGCCGCCGCAGCAAGGCCAAGCAGCAAAAAGAGAAGCCTGCTAGAGGCCGTGAAGAGAAAGAGGATGATGATGGAAGTGATGAAGAGGACAACGGAGAGTCCAGTGAATAGGAATTCCAGAAGGCAACTGAGGCTATGTGTATTAACGGAGGTGCATCTCTGCACTCCTCCCACCACCAACTCAAGCAGTGGGCGCGTGAGGTCAACGCAGCGGAACCGGCGATGGGCGCGCAGAAGCCGCTCAAATGGTCACACACACACCTATCAATTTTGATGCCGAGGACCACCCTGATCGCATAACTGCGGTCGGGTGTTTGCCGTTGTTGGTTTCACCCACAATACACAACCTCCAGGTCACAAAGATGTTAGTTGACGGTGGGGCTGGTCTAAACTTGATTTCACCAGAGGTAATCAAGAGGCTGCAAATTCCCGATGAGGAACTGTCGGGGCCGTATTTCCGGGAATTAAAATCCCTGAAATAACCCCTTGTGTCACCACCAGCCCCAAGATCATTTTTACTGGTGGACACGTCCTTGATACAGATTACCAAGCAATTACAAGAATTGGATAAAAGACCATGAAGGTCTAATGATACAACAATGATTTCTAACAGCGGATGGCGGAAGCGGGTAGCGGATCTCCATCTCTGGTGGGGCTCCAATCCCACAGGAATGGCTGATTGGGATAACTCCTATCTCGCATGGCTGCTATCTTAGGCCCCTAGTCCGCATTGTGGCACCCCGACTCAGAGCAACCGGTTTACCTTGCATTGCCAGCCTAGAGATCAAGTCTTGTGGCAATACACAACAACTTGGTACAGAAAACAACTGCTTTATTGATCTCTAGCGGATACATAGGTTCAAATATTACAAGATAAGCGAGGCCAAGCGGCACACACGGTGCGGCTGCACTTATGTACATTATTTAGTGGACATCTCAGGGGCCTCGATGATAACGGGAACTACTACGTGACAGTGGAACGATGATGTAGCTAGCGGAACACCACTCCACAGGGACACTGCTAGGACACGGCCTAGATCGTGATATACTGCTCGACATCAACGCCTTGCACGGCTTCTCCTGCATCTGGCATGATAAGCCAGGTAAGTACTTTGAATGTACTCGAAGCTCACAGCAAACGAAGCAAAAATGACAAACAATAACAAGGCATTTAGCAAGTTTGATGCATGAAACTGGACCTGATTGCTACCATGCTTGCTACATGAGTGAAGTACTGCCAGGGTCCATTGGACCAACTTACCATCTCGGGGTTACCTCGTAACCACCGTCAACCACTTACCCATTGTGATCCCCACACGATCACAGCCATATCAATCATAGTGATCCTTACACGACCACCAACTCTGCATGTGCCATCTTGTGGATTTTAGTGTGCAGGTTTATTGTTTCTATTGACCCACGGTGTGACCTACTATGAACTGTGTCCATGACCGAGGACGCGGCTATCGATAGATTATACACTCTGTAGAGGTTAGTACACTGTACCCACACTACGGAACTCATGGCCTCGTGCTCCCATTTGGGTGGACCAACGATATTCCGACAAAACCAATCTATTGCATGACACTCTCCCGGCCACTTTGACAAACTCCCCTTTGGGCTATGTCATAGGTGGCCCCGATGTCAACTCGTGACATCCGCCACCTCTGTGGCTGCCACCGTCGTGGCCAAACAAAACATTGTCCCAAACGGGGACCTCGGTACTGTAAAACTTGGGCACACAAGGTTATGATTGCCTACCGGGCCAGGGTAGCGCCAGTGCACAACCTTCCCTAGTAGGAGGCACTGGCGAGAGGCATGACAATAGACCGCATTAGGGCCTCCCCATCCAGGCAAGTGTGGTTGCACTGGTGAGCCCGATTCGGTGGCACCATGACTCGATCAACAACTTGTTCAAGTTGAATTATCATCAATTTTAACTTGAAAAAAAATTCGAGCCATAGTGCGTGAATGGATGCACGGGTCATGATCATGAGTAACGAATGCATCATGCTACCATGAGAGTATATGACATGATCTCTACTGCACACTTAGCAAGAAACCTCTTCTCTACTGCATAGCATCAAAATGACATGGAACAAATACAATGCAATAAGTTTTATATAGCACATTATTTTAATAGTGGAATATATGATGAATTTAATTCAAATAACTCTTGTCATTGCAATGCCATCCTTGCATATGAATGTTGTGGCTTGCCTGGGTTCAGAGGAGTGTCACAATACTCCTGGTCTTCTCCAACACAACTAGGAGCTTCTGAAAATATTTTAAATGCAAAAAAGGAAATGTCACATAAAGCATTTTATTTCACCAGAAATTCCAAAGAGCAAGAAAAATTCTGAAATTTGGCATGCCTAAACTTTAGCTCAATACAAACCAGTAGCGAAAAGAATCAATTCATTTGGACTTATAGAATAGAAGTTAGAGCTGGTCAAACTTAGGGTCAACGTCTGGTCAAAATATTCATTTAAATGAATTTAACCAAATTTCCAGAACAGGCCACGTCGAAGGTGTATTTCCAGAATACTCCTCCACTTATACCGCTCCGGGGGAGAGAGTGAGAGGCTGAAAGTGGGGTCCCATAGTCAGGATTAAAAGAGAGAGAGAGAGAGAGAGAGAGAGAGGGAATAATGCTTGGCGGCTTGGTCACTGGTGATTCTCCAGCGAGGAGACCACGGCGGTCACCGGCGATGGGCGGGATGGACTCAGCACGTCATGGCGAACACGCACATACCCGAGGCGACAGCTGGGGTGGACGGACGGCGTCGGGAGGTTCTTCTCCAGAGACGGCGGCAGCGGAGCTCGTCGGATTCGGCGATTTCGGCGACGATCCGGTGAACCAGTGGCACCGTCGAGCTCAGGAGATCAGCACGACCTCGAGGGGAACAGAGAGCGAAGGTGGGGGTGGCTGGGATGAGTGCACGATCCAGGGGGATCCGTGGCGGATTCCGGCTATGATCGGTGGCAGGGGGTGATTTGGGGCCAGAGAAGGTGAGGGCGATGGCTAGAAGGACTAGGGGATGGCTCTATTTATAGATGAAGGGCAGCCGTGCTCGGGACTCCGCCGGCGACGAGCTGTAGAAGAAGAGAGAGGGAGATGAGCTCGGGTGCGATGTGTCGGAGATGTAGTGGAGCACAGGCTACGCGATGCACGCACGCGGGCACAGTGAGGCTGTGGCGCCACGCCTGAATACAACTGTAGCCAGACGGTCGCCGCACATGCCAGCCCAGGAGATCACTCTGGCATGCGCTTTTACAACATGTATCATGAACACAGACATTTCTATTAATGAATATATCACAAGGGTGATGGCAGCGGAAAAGGTCTATCTAAGGCAGCATGGTCCTGGTGCGGCTCCAATCCACAGGGATCTGACTGGGTTACTCTTCTAGCCCGCGAACGCTCCGGCTCCTCGCTAGCGAACGTCGGATCCTTAGGTGAACCTGGCCACATTGAAGGCCGATGAGTACTTTTGAATGTACTCGCAAGCAAACCAAACCAACATATACACCAAGCAATGCAATCCATGGCATTCAAGCATGCATTTGTTATCTTAACAATATTAACTATCATGATATGGCAGAATTTTCTTGCAAAATTAATCATTTAGCATCATTAATTATGTTGTCATAGCAGGATTATCTATCATAATAACTATTGGAGTAAATACAGTAAAGTAAAGTATATCAGGTAAATGATCCGAACTCCGAATATGCTCACGATCCAAACCTGATCCAAGCTTTGCGGTTATCCAACCGCTCATCTCGTAGCCATCGCATGGCTAACATTCATACCCCTGACATCATCTAATGTCCAGGCATCTGCACTATAAGTCTGACAAACCTTACCATTCTCTGGTTCAGTTTTAGCAATAACATTATATAGTTTGTTCCTCCAGATTTGACACAGACCGAATAGGGGCCTACACGAACTGTCCATGACCGAGGACGCGGCTATTCGAATAGATTTACACTCTGCAGAGGTGGTGCACTTTACCCACACCATGGAGCGCCTGGCCTCGTACTTTAGTACATGTTTCCATTCGGGTGGACCAGTGCTGCTCCAACAAAACCTTGCCTATTGCCTGGCACTCTTACGGTCCCTCCGACAATCATACCCTCCCGGGGTCATGTCCTGGGTGGCCCCTGTGTCACCCCGTGACACCTGCCACCGCCATGGCCAAACTAAACTGTCCCAAACCTGGACCTGAGCTCAAATAACTTAACTGGGCTCACAAGGTTATCGCCGCCTACCGGGCCAGGGTAGCACGCACGCATAACCTTCCCTAGTTGGAGGTACCAACAAGAGGCAGGACAATAGACCAAGCTAGGGCCTCCCCATCCAGGCAAATGTGGTTGCATGGGTAAGCTCGGATAGGTGACACTATGACTCGATCCAGCCGACGGAGGAGGTTGTTATCATTAAGTCACATTCTTTAATATTGCAATAATAGTAACCATGCATGATGTAACAACTATGAAAGCATAACAACCTATCTCCATACAATATCACAGCGAGTCATTAATGAGACAATATTTAAATGGCAAAGTATCACTTTACATGGCTTAGCTGTAAGTGACAACCATCTGAACCCTTGCATGAAACCGACAAATAAACCAGTAGCCACCAGAACGGTCTTTACAACTCAGATCTGGGACGTTACCAGAATAACTCAACCCCGGCTCAAGACGGCTGAAAAGTAGCTCAGAGCATGAGACGGTGTTGATAAAAAGAGTGTAGCGGTTCCCTAAGACGGCCGAAAAACAGCTCAGAGCATAGGGTCACCGCTACAGAAAGAAATTCAACAGCTGTCCGAGAAGGCCGAAAAGCAGCTCAGAACACGGGCCAGTTGTTGAAAAGAGAAATATAAAGTCGGCATCCACCTCGGACGGCCGAAAGCAGCTCAGAACACAGGCGTGGTGCCGTCATCAAAGAAAGGCAAACAAGGGTTCACTGGCGTCACATACAACTCACCACTATGCACACAAGCATAAGCATATTAATTTAAACACGCAAGAATAACACAAAGCAATGCTTTAGGGCATATATCAGATGTTCGGCTTGCCTGGGGGTGAAGGAATACTCTGGGAGAAGTGCGATCACCTCGCGGAAGAATTCGCCGGAAAGGATTCCCTCTCGGAGGGGCTGAATAAGGGCAGGGGCAAAATGGTCATTTTCACAGTGTGGAAACATTATGAAAATGATGCCATTGGAACGGGCTCGATGAACTGAAGAAGCGGGCTTTGGAATCACCTCGATTGGAGCTACGGGTAAAAAGTTATAAGGGTTTTTCTGCCAGGGACCTGTCTGTAAAAATAATAATCACAGAGGGGTCCTTGACAGCCTGGCCGGCCGCGCACTCCACAGAAATACGCTTTCTTAAAGGGAAAGCATAAACGCGCCGAATGCGCTTTCACTTATCCCACGTGGCACCCCCTCTCCCACTTACGGCTAGGCCCCATCCAGTCTTCTCTCTCCTCCCTCCCCTTTCCTTCTTCCTCCCCCGACTGGAGCCAGAGAGGAGGCCGGCCGAGCCGTGCGCCGGCACCCTCCGATGACATAGGCCGTCTCCGGCAGCATTCCGCCCACCGGCGAGACCAGCGCGGTGAAGCGCCTCCACTTGGAGGCTGTACGCTCACCAGCGAGCTCGGGAACGGGCAGGGTCTCGGCCGCGGCGAAAGGAGGCAGTAGGCGGCGGCTCGAGCAATGGTGGGGTTCCGGCGAGGGGTAGGGCTAGGTGAGGGCACGGGCGAGGTCGCCGAGGCCGCGGGGGATCTCTGGTGGGGATGGAAGGGGGAGGGGAGTCCCGGCCGGCTCGAATTTGAGCGATGACCGCCGGCGGAACTTCGGTCAGAGCAGGGAGATGGAGGCTCCTCGAGCTCGGCTGCGAGGTGGGGCTGGGCTAGGAGGGTGAGGGAGTCCCTGCGGGGCTGTGGATGCTCGGGAAGGGCTAGGGGGGTGGCCTATTTATAGGGGCCGGCGGCGAGCAGATGAGGCCGGCCGCCGTGGCGTTCTTAGCCACATACTGGTGCTCGCGGTGAGCTGGCAGACGAGGAGAGGTGCCGACCTGATGAGCTTCAGGGGAGAAGGGACAGCTCGGGAGGGAAGAGGCCAACGGAGGGGAACAAGAGGAAAGCGACGACGGTTCACGGACGGGCAGAAACTTGGCGGCGATCGCCGCGGCGTGGGGAAGAAGAAAGAGGAGAGGAGAAGAGCGGGATAGGGACAGATGGACGCCGCGGAGCCCGTAGACATGCTCGGACAAGCCAGAAGTGGCCGGAGAGGGCTAGCCGACGTGAACAGTACGCGGAGCGCCGTTTCTGCACAGCCGCCGCGTGGTCACCACGTGCATAGCTAGCTCTGGAAGGATCCTGCCTGTACAAGCTTGTCCAACAAGTCTCTCGATGCTCAAATAGATGAAATAAGGGGCTGGAACCATCTAGGTAGCTCTGAGGTGAGACAAACTTGTAGAAACAAGTTCTGACAGCAAAATTGGCTGGAGTTTTCTGGAGAACTGGATGGAGAAATGATGTTGCATATTTGTCATAACAATATGTGGTAGGAAGGACTAGGTGCTTACAAAATTTGAAGGCATTTGGATCAAGTTTGGATGCACTTCCTTTGGAATGCCAAATCTGGTCCAGAAATTGAATCTTGAAGCTGCACTCATTTGGCTTGATTAAATGAGCTGAATTTTGGTGGAGGGGATTATTTGGAGATATGAAGATACTGGAAAATTTTCAGCTCAATTGGAAATGCCAACATGGTACTTCCTTCACAGAGCTTGGATCTGGACAGAAACTAGATGGAATTTTTGGAAGAAAATGGCTAGATAAAATGATGTGAATTTTTGCATACTAACATCATATAGGGAATGTGAGGTGCTGGATTAATTTGAGAATTTTTGAAGTAATATAAAATATAGTTGCTTCACAACCTCAAAATAAGTCCAGAAACAAGAATTGGATGATTCTCTAAAAATTTGATCTGTAGAACTTAGGATCTTGATGTAAATGGTGAATATATGGATAGGATAATCTCCACAAATTATTTGGGATTTTTCCTGGCTACCGAAATGGTAGTTCCTTTGGAAAGTGCCCAAAGTGCAGTATTGGCTTTAAATAGGAAAAGGCAATTTCCCTTATTTAATTATGTTCAATATTTTTATTGGAGATCAAGATGATCACAAAGAGTATCTCCACAAGTTTTCATGAACTTTGGAGATGGATAGATATTTTCCTGGATTTAATTCCTTTAACTGGCAAAAAAAGGAATTAATTTTAAATGAAAAATATTGCAAATGGCTTGGCAATATTTTTGCATATCCAGGGTTTATAGATGTGGGATGATCACTAGGAAAAGATTGGGAGGCAATAGATCAAAGGAAATTGGAGTTCCTTTGTAACGGAAGGAATTAGGGTTTCCCTTCCGGTAGATCGGAGGAGAGTAGGGTTTCGGCGGAAAAATCCTGAGAATAAATCCGGGATAGCAAGGTTGGGTTGGAGAGAGTGTCTGGTTGGATAGGGAAGGCAAGGCTAAATGACCATCTTCATATACCCAAGAGCGAGAGAAAACCCGAGAACATCGAAAAAAAGACGGGAGTCAAATCCCGCGAAGGAAAAAAAAACAAGGAGCGAAAACCAGGGTGTCACAAACCTACCCCCCTTAAGAAAATCTCGTCCTCGAGATTTCCGGGCTTACCTCCCGGCAAGGGGGACTTACCTGTGTGCGACTTGGATCCATCAGCTATCTTGTCTTCATTTGTCTACTGACCTTTTAACTGCTTCTTTTGATGGCTCCGGTGCTGTCTTTTTCAGACGGCTACATTGAATCTTTCTTTTTTCTGTCAGGCAAACCCTTTGTGCTGGTAGTTTGTTAGCTGGGTTGGTGGGTAGCTCCGAGTATCGACAAATAGCCTGGTTTCCATGGCCTGGGACTAGCTGCTTCGGGTTTTATTGCGATACTTCGTACACTGACTGCCAAGGACGAGACATTCTTTCTGGGTACCGGACTCATGTACTCGTATGGCCTGGAGTGGCTAGGGGTGGCTCTCTTTTTGCCTTGTCAGAATGCTCAGCCTGGCTGTGAGTTCTATACGGATGCTTTCTTCCTGTCTCTTGCATTCTGGCTTCGTTCTCAGGAGGTTCCCAACTGAAATGTCGGGCATGATCACAAAGTAATCATAGATGGTAATCTCTGAGATGGCTCTACCATATATAGCCTCTGTGGTCCTTGCTATGACCACTGAGCTGGCATAGTATGGCTATCATTCCGTGAATTCTTCGGAGCATAACCTCTGATCTTGGCTGAAGGCCCGCATTCACGCTGACATGCTGGCTGCATTGTTGTGGCCGTATATGCAAGAGTTTGACAAGGATTGGCAATATCACCTTGTCTGTGGAGCTTTACTTCATTGACCGTCGCAGAGATTGTTTATTCAAGACTTCCTTGTTCTTGGGGGTTCCTTTTTGGGGAACTTGTCATGACCTATCACTATGGCTCCTTGGTCATATCCCAGCTTGTTGGGCTTGTATTCATAATTTACTCTTGCATATCTCGTAGGGATTGCTGCGTTCCTATTCTTCTTTGAAGTGTGGAGCCAATGTTTCTCTGAACGCAATCATTCCCGTGTACGAGTGGCTCGCATGAACTGATCCCCTGAATTGCATGCTCACAACATATGCATGGGTAGGATAGATCCTTTCATAACCACCGAGTTCTGAAGCGGAGGTGTGTCCGAACTGGTTCATGCTTCTGACAAGACTGTCGCGGGCACGATGGCATGCTGAAGAAGGCGGAATTCCTTGCACTCGAAGCTTCTGCCAGGGTAGCGTGCTGAAAAGGCTGGGTATCGTACCCCAGAAGCTTTCCCTCATGTGGCTTACTGCGGAAGGTCAGATGCCTTATACCGGAAGCTTTCCACGGTAGTACTCTGAGGAAGATGTGAGTGCTGTACCCCAATAGATTTTTCCCGTAGTGGCGTCGCAAGGAAGATTGGGAGTCTTGCGTTAGAAGCTCCTTCTGGTAGCTTGCGGAGGAAGGTTGGGTTCCTTGTACCAGAAGCCTTGCACTGTGATATGCAGTCGGACCTATGGCCGATTCTGGCTTCCTTCCGACGTATTCAAACTTTACCCATAGCGGAGCCAAAACTTGGTATAGGCCATATCTTGTCTGAAGATATTCCGTTGGTCATGCCCACCGCTTGTCCTTCTGCTGATCTGATCATTGTTGCCGGAGAGGTTGCATGACTGATGCAGACTTTATGTTGACAATTAATTCAAAATACCCTTTGTGTTCAAACCAAGTGTTGCCTGTAGTGAGCAGTTGGTGGCTAATTCCATTCGATTCAACTGAGCTTCCAGGTGTTTGGAATTCTCATTGATTCCGGATAGCCGTGGACTTATCCATATGTCTCGCAAATCTTATTCATAGTGCCCAGAAAATTTTGTATATGCATTGAAGAATTCTTGAATAAGCTTGGGAATTTGTATTAACATACCAGAATTTTGTGGTGGCTTTCGGCACATGCACATTCTTGAAATATGTCTTCTGTGAGTAATAAATGATTCTTGAGTCCATTTAGAAAAGACTCAAGGTTCACCCCACTGACTGAAATAATCCCTGAGGCGAGGACGGAATAATTTGCTCTTACTAGTGTCCATTACTGAGAGCTCATCTGACTGTTTCTCAGGTGTGATTTGTTCTGAGGCAAACTCTCTCAGGTGTATTCTGGCGTTGTCCATTGCACTCAGAGTCTGCTTGTGACCCATTCTTCATTCTTGACAGACCCGGTGATAATGTTCTGAATATCGGGCAGTTGGCTTGGCTTGACTCTTACTGAATTTGGATTATTGGGTATTATCCAAGTTGTGTGCTGGTCTTCCTGACAACTCTTGCAGATGGATCCATTCGGAGCGAAAGAACAGAATCGACAAAAGAAGCAAAACCACGAAAAACCAAAAAGCAAATAAAACTCCAATTTTGCGGACCTTACACATATGGCCGAAGATTCACTAGTATAACTAATATAGCGCACTCGATGTACCTCTAAGGACTTAGAAGCAAAACCACACAATGCTCCTGGTAGCAATTGGGGTCAAGCTCCTACTATTTCCTTAGGGAACATCACACTCGACGCACGACCATAGCCAAAGTGGCTTAGTCAGCGATCCTAGGGTTGTCGGGGAAAGATGGAATTTATAAGCGTTTCCCAAAGGAAACTGGATTTGGGAAGAGAAAGGCCATGGCTAGCAAGCAAGGTGGGGATATCTGGTTTACCTAAGGGTTCAGGGCTCACGGGTCGTTGCCTGGTGCGGACATTTCCCACCAGAGGCAAAGGCCACGAGAGTTGGGGTCTGATGGAGCCAAAAACCTATGGGGTTGCCTTATGATCAATAGTAGCCGTGCCGGTTTGGCGAAGATGGCTGAAATCCATCGGGGCCTTCTACTGATCTAGAGGCAATGAAATCTGGCTAGGGTAACCTACAGTCAGCCTGGCTCTGATACCATCCGTTGTGGCGCCCCGCCTGAATACCACTGTAGCCAGACGGTCGCCGCACATGCCAGCCCAGGAGATCACTCTGGCATGCGCTTTTACAACAAGTATCATGAACACAGACATTTCTATTAATGAATATATCACAAGGGTGATGGCAGTGGAAAAGCTCTATCTAAGGCAGCATGGTCCTGGTGCGGCAACAATCCACAGGGATCTGACTGGGTTACTCTTCTAGCCCGCGAACGCTCCGGCTCCTCGCTAGCGAACGTCGGATCCTTAGGTGAACCTGGCCACATTAAAGGCCGCTGAGTACTTTTGAATGTACTCGCAAGCAAACCAAACCAACATATACACCAAGCAATGCAATCCATGGCATTCAAGCATGCATTTGTTATCTTAACAATATTAACTATCATGATATGGCAGAATTATCTTGCAAAATTAATCATTTAGCATCATTAATTATGTTGTCATAGCAGGATTATCTATCATAATAACTATTGGAGTAAATACAGTAAAGTAAAGTATATCAGGTAAATGATCCGAACTCCGAATATGCTCACGATCCATACCTGATCCAAGCTTTGCGGTTATCCAACCGCTCATCTCGTAGCCATCGCATGGCTAACATTCATACCCCTGACATCATCTAATGTCCAGGCATCTGCACTATAAGTCTGACAAACCTTACCATTCTCTGGTTCAGTTTTAGCAATAACATTATATAGTTTGTTCCTCCAGATTTGACACAGACCGAATAGGGGCCTACACGAACTGTCCATGACCGAGGACGCGGCTATTCGAATAGATTTACACTCTGCAGAGGTGGTGCACTTTACCCACACCATGGAGCGCCTGGCCTCGTACTTCAGTACATGTTCCCATTCGGGTGGACCAGTGCTGCTCCAACAAAACCTTGCCTATTGCCTGGCACTCTTACGGTCCCTCCGACAATCATACCCTCCCGGGGTCATGTCCTGGGTGGCCCCTGTGTCACCCCGTGACACCTGCCACCGCCATGGCCAAACTAAACTGTCCCAAACCTGGACCTGAGCTCAAATAACTTAACTGGGCTCACAAGGTTATCGCCGCCTACCGGGCCAGGGTAGCACGCACGCATAACCTTCCCTAGTTGGAGGTACCGACAAGAGGCAGGACAATAGACCAAGCTAGGGCCTCCCCATCCAGGCAAATGTGGTTGCACGGGTAAGCTCGGATAGGTGACACTATGACTCGATCCAGCCGACGGAGGAGGTTGTTATCATTAAGTCACATTCTTTAATATTGCAATAATAGTAACCATGCATGATGTAACAACTATGAAAGCATAACAACCTATCTCCATACAATATCACAGCGAGTCTTTAATGAGACAATATTTAAATGGCAAAGTATCACTTTACAAGGCTTAGCTATAAGTGACAACCATCTGAACCCTTGCATGAAATCGACAAATAAACCAGTAGCCACCAGAACGGTCTTTACAACTCAGATCTGGGACGTTACCGGAATAACTCAACCCCGGCTCAAGACGGCTGAAAAGCAGCTCAGAGCATGAGATGGTGTTGATAAAAAGAGTGTAGCGGTTCCCTAAGACGGCCGAAAAACAGCTTAGAGCATAGGGTCACCGATACAGAAAGAAATTCAACAGCTGTCCGAGACGGCCGAAAAGCAGCTCAGAACACGGGCCAGTTGTTGAAAAGAGAAATATAAAGTCGGCATCCACCCCGGACGGCCGGAAGCAGCTCAGAACACAGGCGTGGTGCCGTCATCAAAGAAAGGCAAACAAGGGTTCATTGGCGTCACATACAACACACCACTATGCACACAAGCATAAGCATATTAATTTAAACACGCAAGAATAACACAGAGCAATGCTTTAGGGCATATATCAGATGGTCGGCTTGCCTGGGGGGTGAAGGAATACTCCGGGAGAAGTGCGATCACCTCGCGGAAGAATTCGCCGGAAAGGATTCCCTCTCGGAGGGGCTAAATAAGGACAGGGGCAAAATGGTCATTTTCACAGTGTGGAGACATTATGAAAATGATGCCATCGGAACGGGCTCGATGAACTGAAGAAGCGGGCTTTGGAATCACCTCGATTGGAGCTACGGGTAAAAAGTTATAAGGGTTTTTCTGCCAGGGACCTGTCTGTAAAAATAATAATCACAGAGGGGTCCTTGACAGCCTGGCTGGCCGCGCACTCCAGAGAAATACGCTTTCCCAAAGGGAAAGCGTAAATGCGCCGAATGCGCTTTCACTTATCCCATGTGGCACCCCCTCTCCCACTGACGGTTGGGCCCCATCCAGTCTTCTCTCTCCTCCCTCCCCTTTCCTTCTTCCTCCCTCGACTGGAGCCAGAGAGGAGGCCGGCCGAGCCATGCGCCGGCGCCCTCCGACGACATAGGCCGTCTCCGACAGCATTCCGCCCACCAGTGAGACCAACGCGGCGAAGCGCCTCCACTTGGAGGCTGTACGCTCGCCAGCGAGCTCGGGAACGGGCAGGGTCTCGGCCGCAGCGGAAGGAGGCAGTAGGCGGCGGCTCGAGTAATGGTGGGGTTCCGGCGAGGGGTAGGGCTAGGTGAGGGCACGGGCGAGGTCGCCGAGGCCGCGGGGGTCCTCTGGTGGGGATGGAAGGGGGAGGGGAGTCCCGGCCGGCTCGAATTTGAGCGATGACCGCCGGCGGAGCTTCGGTTAGAGCAGGGAGATGGAGGCTCCTCGAGCTCGGCTGCGAGGTGGGGCGGGGCTAGGAGGATGAGGGAGTCGCTGCGGGGCTGTGGATGCTCGGGAAGGGCTAGGGGTGGTGGCCTATTTATAGGGGCCGGTGGCGAGCAGATGAGGTCGGCCGCCGTGGCGTTCTTAGCCACATACTGGTGCTCGCGGCGAGCTGGCAGACGAGGAGAGGTACCGACCTGATGAGCTTCAGGGGAGAAGGGACAGCTCGGGAGGGAAGAGGCCAACGGAGGGGAACAGGAGGAAAGCGACGACGGTTCATGGACGGGCAGAAACTTGGCGGCGACCGCCGCGGCGTGGGGAAGAAGAAAGAGGAGAGGAGAAGAGTCGGGAGAGGGATAGATGGACGCCGCGGAGCCTGTAGCCATGCTCGGACAAGCCAGAAGTGGCCGGAGAGGGCTAGCCGACGTGAACAGTGCGCGGAGCGCTGTTTCTGCACAGCCGCTGCGTGGTCACCACGTGCATAGCTAGCTCTGGAAGGCTCCTGCCTGTACAAGCTTGTCCAACAAGTCTCTCGATGCTCAAATAGATGAAATAAGGGGCTGGAACCAGCTAGGTAGCTCTGAGGTGAGACAAACTTGCAGAAACAAGTTCTGACAGCAAAATTGGCTGGAGTTTTCTGGAGAACTGGATGGAGAAATGGAGTTGGATCTTTGTCATAACAAGATGTGGTAGGAAGGACTAGGTGCTTGCAAAATTTGAAGGCATTTGGATCAAGTTTGGATGCACTTCCTTTGGAATGCCAAATCTGGTCCAGAAACTGAATCTTGAAGCTGCACTCATTTGGCTTGATGAAATGAGCTGAATTTTGGTGGAGGGGAGTTATTTGGAGATATGAAGATACTGGAAAATTTTCAGCTCAATTGGAAATGCCAAAGTGGTACTTCCTTCACAGAGCTTGGATCTGGACAGAAACTAGATGGAATTTTTGGGAGAAAATGGCTAGATAAAATGATGTGAATTTTTGCATACTAACATCATATTTGGAATGTGAGGTGCTGGATTAATTTGAGAAATTTTGAAGCAATATAAAATATAGTTGCTTAACAACCTCAAAATAAGTCCAAAAACAAGAATTGGATGATGCTCTCAAAATTTGATCTGTGGAACTTGGGATCTTGATGTAAATGGTGAAGATATGGATAGGAGAAGCTCCAAAAATTATTTGGGATTTTTCCTGGCTACCAAAATGGTAGTTCCTTTGGAAAGTGCCCAAAGTGCAATATTGGCTTTAAATAGGAAAAGGCAATTTCCCTTATTTAATTATGGCCAATATTTTTATTGGAGCTCAAGATGATCACAAAGAGTATCTCCACAAGTTTTCATGAACTTTGGAGATGGATAGATATTTTCCTAGATTTAATTCCTTTAACTGGCAAAAAAAGGAATTAATTTTAAATGAAAAATATTGCAAATGGCTTGGCAATATTTTTGCATATCCAGGGTTTATAGATGTGGGATGATCACTGGGAAAAGATTGGGAGGCAATAGATCAAAGGAAATTGGAGTTCCTTTGTAACGGAAGGAATTAGGGTTTCCCTTCCGGTAGATCGGAGAGTAGGGTTTCGGCGGAAAAATCCTGAGAATAAATCCGGGATAACAAGGCTGGGTTGGAGAGAGTCTCTGGTTGGATAGGGAAGGCAAGGCTAAATGACCATCTTCATATACCCAAGAGCGAGAGAAAACCCGAGAACATCGAAAAAAAGACGGGAGTCAAATCCCGCGAAGGAAAAAAAAAGGAGCGAAAACCAGGGTGTCACAGAGTCGCACTACGCGGTGCAGACGGAGCACGCGCGCTCACTGTTCCGTCTGGTAGCGTTCGGCCGCTTTCGGCGAGCGACTTACCGGTGTCGGGGAGGAGCAGGGCGAGGCTAGGTGGTGCGCGGGAGGCTGCTGCGAGGCGGGGACATGCTGCGGTGGCGAGCAGAGAGTGAATGGACGGCGGCAGAGGGGCCCGATGCACAGACCGCGGCGAGCGCATGCCAAACCCCGTGCACCCACGCGGTCACCGCGTGCACTGGCACATGCGGTGCTTTCGGCGCTGCCAAACCATGTCAAACGTGAAGTCCCTTCAACGCGGTGCCTAACTATGCGCTTGGCTTGCCATCTGGCTCACTGGACATGACTTGAGCTTGATGCAAAGGTTCTGGACAGAAACTTGTGACAAAAGCTGGGGACAAACGGCTAGGAATTTGAGTCTGAAATTTTGGGGTTAAGCATCTCTTAGGAGGGTAGTCATGTGGTAAAAATTTCAGCTCCAATTGATCAAGGAAAAATATACTTGCTTCACAAAGTGCCAATACTGACCAGAAGCAAAAATATTTTCCTTGGCTGAAAATTTCCAAATGACCATGGGATATTTTTGCATAGGGAGATGAGGCATGATCCACAGAATATTTGGGAATTTTCTTGGAATTTTGTGAGCAATAAAACTGAGGGTTGCTTCATAGCTCAGTGAGAAAATAGGCATTTTCAAGAAGAAAAAGAATATAATGCCATTAAATAAAATTATCCAATGGCACTATGATGAGAGGGATGAGGTCCTGGGAAGGTTTAAGGATGATAGAACCCACTTGGAAGAAAATCAAAAAATAATTCCAAGTGGCAAGTCCAAAAGAATTGACTGAAAAACCCAAATGCAAATTAAAATATTCAATAAAACCAAATAAAAGAAAAGGCAAAATCCAGGGTGTTACAAACCTCCCCCCCTTAGGATGAATCTCGTCCTCGAGATTCGGTTGCTCAGGAAACAAACATGGGTATGCAGTCCTTAAGAAATCCTCTCTTTCCCAGGTGGCCTCATCGTCAGTGTGATGCTCCCATTGGACCTTGTAAAACTTTATAGCTTTGCTGCGGGTGACTCTGTCCATCTCATCCAAGATTCTCAAGGGTTTCTCTTCATATGTTAAGTCTTTGTCAAGCTCTAGTTCTGTCATATCCGTCTGTTTTGCGGGTGGTGCGATGCATTTCCGTAGCTGGGACATGTGGAACACATCATGAACCTCGGATAGCTCGGGATGTAATTCCAACTGATAAGCCACTTTGCCCACTCTGGTCATGACTGGAAATGGACCTATGTACCTTGGTGCGAGCTTTCCCCAAGTATGAAACCTTTTGACTCCTTTGATGGGGGTAACTCGGAGATATGCATATTCACTTGGTTCGAAACTGATCTGCCTATGCTTTGAGTCATAGTAGCTCTTCTGACGAGATTTTGCTACTTACAGTCTGTCTCAAATTCCCTTAACTTGCTTTTCTGCTTCCATCATCAAATCAGTCCCGAAGATTCGACTGTCTCCTGTCTGAGACCAGTTCAATGGGGTGCGACACTTACGTCCGTACAGAGCCTCAAATGGTGACATCTTGAGGCTAGTTTGATAGCCGTTGTTGTAGGAAAACTCAGCGTATGTCAGACTGTCCTCCCATTTGGGTCCATGAGCAAGAGCACATGCCCGAAGCATGTCTTCCAAGATTTGATTCACCCGTTCTTTCTGCCCATCTGTCTGAGGGTGATAAGCAGTGCTATGCTTCAAAGCGGTTCCCAGGGCTTGGTGTAGACGTAGCCAGAACGCCAAGGTAAACAAAGATCCTCGGTCTGAAGTGATAGTCCTGGGTATCCCATGCAGACTGACAATCCTAGATATGTAAAGTTGAGCGAGTTGGTCTGCACGATAGGTTGTCCTTATTAGAATAAAGTGAGCCACCTTTGTAACCATGTCGACCACAACCCATATAGCGTTATTTCCTCGTGGTGTCTTCGGTAACCCCACGATGAAGTCTATGCATATATCATCCCATTTCCATTGCAGAACGGGTAAGGGTTGGAGTAGACCGGCGGGTTTTTGATGTTCAACCTTCACCTTATTGCATATATCGCAACAGGCGACGTAATAGGTGATATCTTTCTTCATACCTTCCCACCAAAATGTTTGCTTCAAGTCTTGATACATTTTAGTGCCTTCGGGGTGAATGGAGTATGCAGACTCATGAGCTTCCTTCAGAATCTGCTGCTTTAATTCCCCATGGTCAGGTACACAGATGCGATTCCGAAATCGGAGGGTACCTTTATCATCAAGGTTGAAATCTTGCGTCTTCCCTTCTCATACTTGGGTCATCACCTTGAGTAACATTGGGTCACCAGGTTGAGCATTAGGGATTTTGTCTTCCAGAGTAGGGGTTACTTCCAAGGTAACCGAGCATGTTGCATCACAAATGATCATATTGAGCTAAGCTATTTCTTCTCGGAGTGCTGGGTGCAGACGCTCGATTAATGAATTTGCTGTGGCCGGTTTGCGACTAAGAGCATCGGCGACCACATTCGCTTTTCCTAGGTGGTAATTGATACCAAGGTCATAGTCTTTGACCAACTCAAGCCATCTTCTTTGCCGGAGGTTCAAGTCCGGTTGAGTGAATATATACTTGGGAATCTTGTGGTCGGTGTAGATTTGGCATCGTTTTCCAATGATGTAATGCCTCCAAAATTTTAAGGCATGGACCACAGCTGCCATCTCCAGGTCATGTGTAGGATAATTCTCCTCATGTGGTCAGAGCTGTCTTGATGCATAGGCCACGACCTTTCCGTCTTGCATAAGCACACACCCAATGCCACGCCTGGATGCGTCGCAATAGATGTCGAAACTCCGGTAGATATCTGGTAGAGTCAACACTGGAGCGGTGGTCAAACGGGTCTCTAGCTCATTGAAATTATTCTCACATGCTTCTGTCCATATAAACTTCTGATTCTTCTTAAGTAGTTCCGTCATTGGTTTGGCGATCTTTGAGAAGCCTTCAATGAAGCGACGGTAATAACCTGCCAGACCCAAGAAACTCCTGATTTCCGTCACTGAAACATGGGTCTTCCAATTTAACACTTCTCTAACTTTGCTTTGATCCATGGCCACTCCTTGAGCGGAAAGAGTATGCCCAAGGAATCCCACTTCCTTCAGCCAAAATTCACATTTGCTAAACTTGGCGTAGAGTTGATAAGCGCTTAATTGCTCCAATACTGGTCAAAGATGTTGTTTGTGATCTTCTTCACTTTTGGAATATATAAGGATGTCATCAATGAATACTACCACAAACTTGTCCAAAAAGTCCATGAACACCTTGTTCATCATGTGCATGAAGAATGCAGGAGAATTGGTCAGCCCAAATGACATGACCATATACTCGTACAACGCATATCATGTAGTGAATGCTATCTTGGGGATATCTTCTTTTCTGATTTTCAACTGGTGATACCCGGTGCGCAAATCAATCTTGGAGAACACTTGAGCTCCACTAAGTTGATCGAACAAATCATCGATCCTGGGCAGCGGGTATTTATTCTTGATTGTGATATCATTGAGAGCGCGGTAGTCAACACACATCCGGAGACTGCCATCCTTCTTGCCCACAAATATTGCAGGTGCACCACAAGGAGATGAAATGGGGTGAATATATCCTTTTTGAAGCATCTCATCCAATTGCTTCTTCAACTCCACTAGTTCGGATGAAGGCATTCGATAATATTTCTTGTAAATCGGTGCTATCCTGGGCACAAGCTCAATTGAGAATTCCAGTTCCCGGTCAGGTGGCATGCTTGGCAATTCTTCTGGAAACACATCCGGGAATTCATAGACCACTGGGACTAAATTCATATCTGTAGCAATTGCTGCACAAACCATCCCCTTCTTTGGCATGGATCTACCGGCAAAGAACCAAGCAGACTGGCCCGAGGGATTTATTAGCGTGACTTTTCTTGTTGCACAGTTGATGCAGACCTGGTGTCTTGTCAACCAATCCATCCCCAAAATAACGTCCAATTTTGGAGATTCAATAGATACCAGGGATGCGGGGAAGATAACTCCATTGATTGATATTTCCAATTCTCGGCATACAACATTGTCCTAAGCATGGATCCAGGGAATTGTACCACCATAACTTTGTCCAAAAGAGTATAGGAAAGTCAATGCTGGGCAACAAAACTCTGCGAAATAAAAGAATGGGAAGCCCCGGAATCGAATAAATTTGTTGCAGGTATGTCATTAACAGGAAACATACCAATGACCACATCGGGAACTTTGAAAGCTTCTTCGGCGGAGATATGATGAACTTGCCCTTGAATATACTTCCGGTTGGGGAATTGCCCCACATAATTGACTTGAGGCTTCAGGTTGGTTGGCAACTTTCCGTTCTTGGGACACTGCCTAGCGTAATGCCCAGTTTGTCCACATGAGTAACATGCATTGTTACGCTGACAATCTTCCTTGTTTGGCTTGGTGACCACAATCTTAATCTGACTTTCATTCTTGATGTTCCCCTGCTGCCAGATTGGCTTGAACTCGAACTGGGGTTGCTGCCAAGTACGAACCTTTTGAAAAACTTGCCCTTCCTTCTTGGGTTCAAACTTGCGTTTGCGATCTTCATAGGCAGTCTTATGATCATTAACAAGTTTGTGTTCCCTTTCAGCAATGAGTGCCTTGTTCACCAGAGTTTGGAAGTCGGGGAAATCCCGCATGCTAAGTGGACATCGGAGGGTAAGGTTGAGTCCTCCGAGAAACCGATCTATTTTCCGTTCTTCGGTGGCCACATCATGTGTGGAATAACGGGCCAAGTGATTGAACTTGTTTAAATACTCACTTACAGTCGAGTTCCCTTGTGTAAGGGTGAAGAATTCTCGCTGCTTGACCTTCAAGATACCAGCGGGAATATGATACTTGCAGAATTTATCTTTGAATTTATCCCAAGTAATCTCATCTTCAGTAGGCCACATGATTTTGGCATTGTCCCACCATATAGCAGCTGGTCCTTCCAGATAATGGGTGGTGAAGGGTACCTTGTCAGCATCTTTAGTGCGAGCAATTTCTAGCTTCTTTTCAATGGTCCTCAACCAGTCATCGGCTTCCATTGGGTCCACTGCTTGACTGAAACTTGGTGGTTTGGTCCTCTGAAAGTCTGACAGCTTGGAGTGATTAGCATTGTGATTATTCTGCTCGACCATAGTCTGCATGCTTCTCAGGAATTCCATCAGGTCTTGGTTTCTCTTCTCCTCGAACATTCGCATAATCTGCTCTGTTGTGGGTGCTTGTGGTGGAGGAGGGGGTGGATGATATGGTTCTGGAGAATGTCCTGCTTGCCTGGCGGATCGACGAACTGGAGTGTCGTCGCCACCATGACAGTTACTGCCACACCTTGTCATCCTATATATGTTTCCTAATATGAAGCATCGGGATGAGCAACATCCATAAGAGGAAAAAATAGGAAGGTGAAGCAACAAACCCGTAAAAAGAAATGTGAGGAAAAAATCCAAGGCAAATAGCGAAACAACATAATTATACAATACATCATCCAACATACATAACAGGACGACATCATGGATAGTACTACTACATGCATACAACCAAACATCACATCATCCTCGTCTACTTGTGACGGCAATGATCGCACTGGCACTCTGACGGTCCTGCTGGTGTCTCCTCGGTGCCGGACTCCGAATCGGAACTGATAACGGACACCTCCGGAGCAAAGGAAACACGACGACGCTGAAGGGACGACTCCCCCTCAGGGTCTGGAGTAGGGTGGCTCCGCAGCATCGGAGCGGCTGGGGTAGCGAGAAGCATAGCCCACTGGGCTGGGGACTCATGGGGAGTCACCGCCGAAGTACCCGAGTTACTCTGAGAAGGTGTGGGAGTCACTGGTGCAGGTGGAGGTAAAGTGACTGAAGGAACAAGCGATGTATGGATAAGTGAAGGTGGAGTGAACGCAGATCGAGTGGCAGCTAACTCGTCTCGAGTGCGGTTCAGCTCCTGGGCTAGGCTGACGATCAGAAAGTATCCATCCGTTATGTAACGCGACAGGTGGCTGGCTGACCGGTCGCACTCCGGATCAATATAAGGGAAACAGATCTGTCCTGACTCAAACAGGGACGGATAGAAGTAGAAACCTGGGTGAGTCTGCATATGAATCTCGTTATAGCGCAAGTCAGTGAGAGTCTCGAATGCTTCAAACTGGACCGCCTAGTCGGGAGTAGAAGCAGTCCCGCCCTTGGTGGAGCGATTGTAAGTGCCCACCACAGTACTGTTGTGCATGATGACCTCCACGTGATACTCGTAAACACCATCAGCAAGCTGCTCTCGATACAGCTGGTACACAGGGTCATCGCCGTTGGGGTAGAGTCGGTGCCACACGTTGCTAAGCAGATGCGGAAAGGTGGAAGGTGCTAGCTTAGGCTGATACGTATAAGGGACTGGTGCCATCTACACTCACAATATTAGCTGATCAGCATTAACAGTAAACTATATGCATGCAATGCAACACCCAAGTGCAGAGTCAAACCTCAAATCGCTACAAAGGCTAAAACTACCATTTTTCTAACGTGTCGGCTATCTAGGGCGTCTACAGTTAGCGCGGCTCTGATACCAAGCGTTGTGGCACCCCGGCTCAGAGCAACCGGTTTACCTTGCATTGCCAGCCCAGAGATCAAGTCTTCTGGCAATACACAACAACTTGGTACAGAAAACAACCACTTTATTGATCTCTAGCCGATACATAGGTTCAAATATTACAAGATAAGCGAGGCCAAGCGGCACACATGGTGCGGCTGCACTTATGTACATTATTTAGTGGACATCTCAGGGGCCTCGATGATAACGGGAACTACTACGCGACAGCGGAACGATGATGTAGCGGAACTCCACTCCACAGGGACACTGCTGGGACACGGCCTAGATCGCGACATACTGCTCGACATCAACGCCTTGCACGACTTCTCCTGCATCAG
This sequence comes from Elymus sibiricus, assembly GCA_039707655.1. Classification (NCBI taxonomy): domain Eukaryota; kingdom Viridiplantae; phylum Streptophyta; class Magnoliopsida; order Poales; family Poaceae; genus Elymus; species Elymus sibiricus. Next base: position 124,713,709 of record CM077666.1, on the reverse strand, counting down.
GCATGATAAGCCAGGTGAGTACTTTGAATGTACTCGCAAGCTCACAGCAAACAAAGCAAAAATGACAAACAATAACAAGGCATTTAGCAAGTTTGATGCATGAAACTGGACCTGATTGCTACCATGCTTGCTACATGAGTGAAGTACTGCCAGGGTCCATTGGACCAACTTACCATCTCGGGGTTACCTCGTAACCACCGTCAACCACTTACCCATTGTGATCCCCACACGATCACAGCCATATCAATCATAGTGATCCTTACACGATCACCAACTCTGCATGTGCCATCTTGTGGATTTTAGTGTGCAGGTTTATTATTTCTGTTGACCCACGATGTGACCTACTATGAACTGTATCCATGACCGAGGACGCGGCTATCGATAGATTATACACTCTGTAGAGGTTAGTACACTGTACCCACACTACGGAACTCATGGCCTCGTGCTCCCATTCGGGTGGACCAACGATATTGCGACAAAACCAATCTATTGCATGACACTCTCCCGGCCACTCTGACAAACTCCCCTTTGGGCTATGTCATGGGTGGCCCCGATGTCAACTCGTGACATCCGCCACCTCTGTGGCTGCCACCGTCGTGGCCAAAGAAAACACCGTCCCAAACGAGGACCTCGGTACCGTAAAACTCGGGCACACAAGGTTATGACTGCCTACCGGGCCAGGGTAGCGCCAGTGCACAACCTTCCCTAGTTGGAGGCACCGGCGAGAGGCATGCCAATAGACCGCATTAGGGCCTCCCCATCCAGGCAAGTGTGGTTGCACTGGTGAGCTTGATTCGGTGTCACCATGACTCGATCAACAGTTTGTTCAAGTTGAATTATCATCAATTTTAACTTGAAAAAAAATTCGAGCCATAGTGCGTGAATGGATGCACGGGTCATGATCATGAGTAACGAATGCATCATGCTACCATGAGAGTATATGACAAGATCTCTACTGCACACTTAGCAAGAAACATGTTCTCTACTGCATAGCATCAAAATGACAAGGAACAAATACAATGCAATAAGGTTTATATAGCACATTATTTTAATAGTGGAATATATGATGAATTTAATTCAAATAACTCTTGTCATTGCAATACCATCCTTGCATATGAATGTTGTGGCTTGCCTGGGTTCAGAGGAGTGTCACAATACTCCTGGTCTTCTCCAACACAACTAGGAGCTTCTGAAAATATTTTAAATGCAAAAAAGGAAATGTCACATAAAGCATTTTATTTCACCAGAAATTCCAAACAGCAAGAAAAATTCTGAAATATGGTGTGCATAAACTTTAGCTCAATACAAACCAGTAGCAAAAAGAATCAATTCATTTGGACTTATAGAATAGAAGTTAAAGCTGATCAAACTTAGGGTCAAAGTCTGGTCAAAATATTCATTTAAATGAATTTAACCGAATTTCCAGAACAGGCCACGTCGAAGGCGTATTTCCAGAATACGCCTCCACTTATACCGCTTCGGGGGAGAGAGTGAGAGGCTGACAGTGGGGTTCCACTGTCAGGATTAAAAGGGAGAGAGAGAGAGGGAACAGTGCTCGGCGGCTCGATCGCCGGTGATTCTCCGGCGAGGAGACCACGGCGGTCGCCGGCGATGGGTGGGATGGACTCAGCACGTCACGGCGAACACGCACGTACCCGAGGCGACGGCTGGGGTGGACGGACGGCGTCGGGAGGTTCTTCTCTAGAGACGGCGGCGGCGGAGCTCGTCGGATTCGGCGATTCCGGCGACGATCAGGCGAACTAGTGGCACCGTCGAGCTCAGGAGATCACCATGACCTCGAGGGGAACAGAGAGCGAAGCTGGGGGTGGCTGGGATGAGTGCACGATCCAGGGGGATCCGCGGCGGATTCCGGCGATTATCAGCGGCAGGAGGCCCTCCCTGCCGCGCTTGTTGGGGGTGATTTGTGGCCAGAGAAGGTGAGGGCGATGGCTAGAAGGACTAGGGGATGGCTCTATTTATAGATGGAGGGCAGCCGTGCTCGGGACTCCGCCGGCGACGAGCTGCAGAAGAAGAGAGAGGGAGATGAGCTCGGGCGTGACGTGTCAGATATGTAGTGGAGCACAGGCTACACGGTGCACGCACGCGGGCACAGTGAGGCACAGTACGCAGAGCAGACGAAGCACGCGCGCTCACTGTTATGCCTGGTAGCGATCGGCTGCTTCCGGCGAGCGACTTGCCGGTGTCGGGGAGGAGCAGGGCGAGGCTAGGTGGCACGCGGGAGGCTGCTGCGAGGCGGGGACATGTTGCGGTGGTGAGCGGAGAGTGAATGGACGGCGGCAGAGGGGCCCGATGCACAGAGCGCGGCGAGCGCATGCCAAACCCCATGCACCCATGCGGTCACCGCGTGCACTGGCACACGCGGTGCTTTCGGCGCTGCCAAACCGTGTCAAACGTGAAGTCCCTTCAACGCAGTGCCTAACTATGCGCTTGGCTTGCCATCTGGCTCACTGGACATGACTTGAGCTTGATGCAAAGGTTCTGGACAGAAACTTGTGACAAAAGCTGGGGACAAACGGCTAGGAATTTGAGTCTGAAATTTTGGGGTTAAGCATCTCTTAGGAGGGTAGTCATGTGGTAAAAATTTCAGCTCCAACAGATCAAGGAAAAATATACTTGCTTCACAAAGTGCCAATACTGACCAGAAGCAAAAATATTTTCCTTAGCTTAAAATTTCCAAATGACCATGGTATATTTTTTCATAGGGAGGTGAGGCATGATCCACAAAATATTTGGGAATTTTCTTGGAAGTTTCTGAGCAATAAAACTGAGGGTTGCTTCATAGCTCAGTGAGAAAATAGGCATTTTCAGGAAGAAAAAGAATATAATGCCATTAAATAAAAGTATCAAATGGCACTATGATGAGAGGGATGAGGTCTAGCGAAGGTTTAGGGATGATAGAACCCACTTGGAAGAAAATCAAAAAATAATTCCAAGTGGCAAGTCCAAAAGAATTGACTGAAAAACCCAAATGCAAATTAAAATATTCAATAAATCCAAATACAAGAAAAGGCAAAATCCAGGGTGTTACACGCGTGGACGTCGTTGTAGTACTCCTCATTGAAATCCTGACCTGGCCAATTAAATAGCCAGGGACAAGCCAGTGTGTATGTTTCAATGTACTCGCAAACATTATGAACAAAAGATATACCGAATGTAACAGAGTGCATATGATCATGATGGACTAAATTATGTGCATATGCTGACCGATATAAAGCATGGCATGATAAATATTAATACGGTGCGGATGAATTAATATGTTACTTTAGTATAAACCAAGAATATAAAATGGAACATCGGGCGCTGGACCGCCCGAGGAATTCGAAGAAAAACGCCAAACGGGTGTCTGAAAGCGACGCCCCGAGAGGTCTTGAAAAGAAATGCCAAATGGTTGTCTGAATGTGACGCCTCGAGAGGTCTTGAAAAGAAATGAGTATCCAGGTGGACTAGCCATTCCAAGTGATACCCAGAAAAAAATAGAAATGAGTATCCGGGTGGACTAGCCATCCCAAGTGATACCCAGAAAAGAAAATAAAACTGAGTATCCAGGTGGACTAGCCATCGCAAGTGATACTAAAAAAAAATAGAAATGAGTATCCGGGTGGACTAGCCATCCCAAGTGATACCCAGAAAACAAAATAAAACTGAGTATCCAGGTTGACCAGTCATCCCAAGTGATACTCAGAAAAGAAGATAAAACTGAATGTCCAGGTGGTCTAGCCATCCCAAGTGACACTCAAGATTTGCACATAGAAGAAAAGGGTTAGTCCACAATAATATTCATGATAGCATCAGTAGTGACAATAGTTATCCTGCAAAATGAACCAGGCTCAATTTTAATTATTTCCACCGAAGACCGACACTTGACCAACCCAGACTGTAGTCCTTAACCGTGGAGACGACTATTCGAATAGGTTTTAAAACTCTGCAGAGGGTGTACTCTTTACCCACAAGTAAAGGATTTCTTTAGCCAACACCGAGACGCTGACTAGTTCCAATTACGGCCTTTGGGTTGAAAACACACCTAACTAGCACACACCAGCTTAACCGTTCTGATGCCCGTAATCACCCAAGGTATCATTCCAGAAAAACTCTAAGACGGGAAGACCATTGTCTCGAATAGCATGGGATCACTATTTATAACGCGTGGATTACAAGGGGTGCCCCCCTCTCGGCCCAGCCGGATACACCCATGCCCCCTGACTAGGTGACATGCCTACCAGAGGCCTCTGGTATCTTTCACCATGGCCTCTCTGTTTGGTGTGTGCAATGAAAGGGGTTAACAACTTACTGAACCGCACCCTACCTGTGGCAGGGACAAGTGGCAGCGCAAAACAAGTATGGGGGTTACCGGAACAAGACCCGATCTACGGTCGACTCAGGAGGTTTAAGTTTTCCTGCAGTGGTTAGCACAATATATTTCCTTGGTAGTACCCAACAGGGTCACCATCTGGTATGTCCCAACATACCCTCACTGATTATTCTCGTCACAACGAGATTTTAGTCTCACGGTCACTTTTCTCGTGACTGATTCTTTCCTGCAGATTAGTCCGGACCAACATAGGCACATGTGACATGTGAAGATAACCATACTCACTCATAATTCATATTTAAATGAAGATGAAATATTATCAAGGGATCATGCATGTATAACTAGCAATATGCAAATTTTATTTGAATTCAACATATTCATGATTCAATTATTCTTGCAACAATTAACCATGCATTCACCATATGAAGTGTTCAATGCTTGCCTTGAGCATGCAGAAAGATTGGGTGCACTCCAAAACTTTGAAAATTTTCTCTTCCCTCCATTTTCCTATTTTCAAAATATTGAAATTACCACATAACCTTTGAACAGTACAAAAAAGTTGTTTGGAATTTTTTTGAAATAAATACTAAAATCAACTAGAGGAAAAATAAAGAATAACAGAAAAAGAATCAATTTATTTGGAGTTCATATGATTATCCTAGGGAATTTCTAAGCTGGAATAAATGAAGAACTGGACTATTAAATGGATCCAACAGAGACCAGGCTTAGGAAAAATGTTCAACCTAGCTGGATTAATAGAGCATGAATTTAGGAGTATGCAGAAATTTGAATCATCAAATTTGGTTTTGAAAAGATTGTTGTAGGATTATTTGAAATCTGTTGGAAAAGAAAAAGAGGAATGGCATCAACCTGATGGGCTGCGCCCTAGGCATGGTTTAGCCGCATAGCGCCACCGGGCCAGGCCCAGTCGCTCTGTCGCGCGGAAAATTTGCCGACGTCGAAGGTGTACTCGTGGGAATACATTTTTCCCCACGCGAAGACGGCTTTGGGGAAACCCGTCTCCACTTACAGACGACTCGGTGCGGTCAAGGGTCACTGACAGTGGGCCCCAAGGACCCACCGGTCAGGTTTGACTGGTCACGCCCGCCTTTCTCCTTCGGCAGAACGGGGGCACGACTCCGGTGGCCCTCGCCGGCGAACGGCGGCGCCACACGGGGAGATGAGCTCACCAGCGTGATCCTCTCACCGAGACGAGCCCAGTGAGCTGCATCTTGACCACCGGGGGTCACCGAGTCACCTGCAGCGAGGTGCTCAGCGGACGGCGGCGTCGGTCGAAAGAGGGCTTTCGCCCAAAGCTATCTCCGGGAAATTGATAGGTGGAATCGATGCGTGGTGGTTCTGTGGGTCGACTGGTGCAATAAAATGGGGAGGGGAGGCTGTGGTTGGCTCGGAATCATCCACGAGGTGGCGGTGGCCGTAGTTGCGGGAGCCGATGAAGATGGCCATTCCCGGCCGTGTAGTTGTTCTGGGAAGGCTCATGGGGGTGGAGAAGTGATGTGATCAGCGAGACGAGCTCAGGTGGTCCTTATATAGGCGGGAGACGTTGGTTCCCGCGGTCTCCAGAAGGTCACGGTGGTGGGCGCCATTGATGGAGGAACGTGGTTGGTGACGAGGTGGTTGAGCTCCGGATAGGTTCAAGAAGTTGGCGCTAAAGCTCCAGGTGAGCTGGCTCGCTCGGGGAAACTCCAGGTGGCCCGGATGGTGCCGTCCCTGAGCTGACTACGGCGGCGGTCATCACTGCGGTGGGTGAGGCCGGTGAGGTCGGTGAGGGGGCGGCAGACTTTGGCCGTTGGCAATTATGCTCAGGGTGCTAGCGTTTGCGGATTGGGTCAGATGCAGCGGGGCGGTGCCGTGCCCAAGTGGATGACGGTGGTGGCGGCTCGGGACGGTGGGGAGCCGGCGCTAGGGGCCAAGCAAGGCTGTTGGCGAAGTGTGGGCGAGCTACGGGTGGCTTGCGAGTGCCTGCTGGGGCCTGCCCGAGCTGGGGAAGGGAGTGGGCTAACGGCAAGGCTCGGGCGCCAACGCGGTGCAGAACAGGCGCTCTGGCCGTGCTTTGTGCACGCACCCAATGTGTTCGGCAGAATGCCAGGGCATCCTTGGTTGCTCCAAATGAGCTGATTTTTGGTAGGGTGGTGTCTATTTGGATGAAACAGATCGTGGACAGGTTGGTTTGGAGGGAGGAGCTAATGTCAAATGCCAGTTCAAAGCTTTGCCAAATTCTGCCATGCACATCACCTATTTGACAGAATGCTAGTGCTAGCTAGGTTATTTTTCTGGATGTGGGACTTAGAAGGATGGTGTCTCCTTGGATTAAAGTGATGATGGTGAAGTTGGTTTGTCAAAACAAACAACTTCCAAGTGCAATTTTTGGAGAAATATAGTTCTGGACAAAAACTACAGGGAATAATTTGGTGAACTAAAAAGAGGTAATTGGAGCTGATCTTCTGGACTTAAGGGTTTGGTTGGAAGGGCTATAAGTGGGAAAAAATTCAGAATTGTTTGATGAAGGAAAATTAGGGTTGTAGTTATAACCCAAGAATGGGACAAAATTGAAAAGAGGATGTTTTGCTCAAAATTTTCAGAAGACCAAGTTGGGTTTTTGCACAAAAGTGATCTATAGGCATCACATGACCCCTCATAAATTTTGTGGAATTTTAGGAGAATTATTCAAAATAGTTATAGTGCAACAGAAGCATTTCAAGTGTTGAAAATGCTATTAAAGGGATCATTTTGGGCAAATTTTATTATAAAAATATTTCCTACTGTTATTTAAAATATAAATGAAAAGTTTTAAGAAAACTTCCAAAACCCACAATATTCTACAAAAATTTCTATATGGAGGGAAGGATTTTGGAAAACAGAAAATAGAAAATACTCCGAAATTAAATAAAGACCTAGTATATTTCAAAATTATATTTCTGGCCAAATTTTACTTAATAAAAATATGGTTAAATTTTTGTGGTGTTACAAACTCTACCCCCCATAGGAAAATCTTGTCCTCGAGATTTATTAAGGTGGTCATCAGAATTAAGCCCACCTTTTCGAGGATATTTTTCTGAGCTAATTATCTAAATAACCTAATTAGGCACAGTTGATGCGGGGCCACTGGTAATTGGTGCAACTATAGTGAGATACTGGTGCTATGGTTCTACTGTACGACAAATTTGGAAAAAGTAAAATTTCTAAATTTCCAAATTTCGCTTGCCGTAGTCCAGTGCACAGTGTTCTGTCCGGCTGATAGGTGGACCCAGGGCCCACTGTCAGTCTCTTCTTCTTCCTCCGGCTCTCCTTTCTCCTCTCTCTTTCTCTCGCATGCTCTCTCGCACTTTCTCCTCCTGTGGCGTCTAGCGTGTAGGGCATCTAGGGCCGTACTGCGGTAGTGTGCGGCATGCTTGTCGCCGGCGCAGCGTGCACTCACCTCGCGGGCCAGGACCCTGTCGGCACTGCTCGCGGATTCGCCTCCGAACACCGGTGATCGAGCGACGAGCGGTGCCGGTAGACTTCGCTCACCGTGCACCGAGCTCACGCTATAAAAACAATTGCGGTTTTTCCTTCCTTCTATCTCACACCTCACCTCACTTCTTCTTTCTTCTTCTCCTTCTGGTTGCAGGAGCTCGAGACGAGGCATCATTGGAGGACGTGGTTCCGGAGCTGATCACGGTCCTCCTGGTGGGTATGCTTGCAGCATTGGTTGGCTTCTCGCTGTTGCTGTGTGCGATGATCCTCGATGATCACCGTGATGTCGCAGCTCGAGTGGTGGCTCTCTGAGGCGACGGTGATCATGGGGACTAGGCATCCATGTCGGGTATGAGTGAGTGTTAGTGCGTTTTGCAGCAAGCTCCGTAGAAATAAAAACCCATGAGGTTTTCTTCGGAAAAAACTGTGGTGTGGTGAGAGTGATCCAGTGAGCGAGGCCGTTAATTAGATGCTAAGTGTGTGTGTGTGTGTGTGTGTGTGGGTTCTGCACTTAGTGCATGTGGTAGAGTCAGTGTGACTGTAAGCCGGATGCCGTGGCTGCACGCAAATTAAATTTATGCTGGGAATTTTTTTGTGATTATGGCCCTTAAGAAATTTCACCCTAAGAGTGGATGAACCAAATGCAGATCACCACAATCAACTATTCGTAGGTAAACTGCGATCATATTAATGCATTCATGACATATGCCCTAAAATACTTCGCAAAGTTTGCATCATGTAAACAAGTGCTAGACACAGCAACAACCATACTCATGACCGTCTACGGTTCGAAGGTAAGATCTACGGGGTCTTGCAGAAAGGTTCCTGGTGCTGGAGCACATTCTTCTTCTTCCGGAGGAAGTGGAGGAAGCAGACGAAGAACATGTCCTTCCTGGGTTGGCAGAGGTGGTCCGCCAATGGCGATATGGGGATTCAAGACAGGAAGGTAATGGAGATAATCCATTAGTCGCTGGGTGAAATGCTCCTGGGCCATCACATACTGAATGAGATAGGCCAGAGCTGGATCTCTTTCTATACGTTCACAGCGGAAAGTAGCTTCTGCTCCAAAAGCTGCGCGGCTTAGAAAATAACAGTATTCCCTTTCGCTGGCACAGGGTACCGCAAATCGAAGACGGGTAACTGCTTCGTAAGCTGTAGCCTCAATGGCCATGCCTGAGGTTGGCATGGATCTCCCGATGAAGACAACATACGGAGGGCCTTGGTTCAAATCCGCTGGTGGGATTTGCACAACTGCCCAGTATTTTGAGGAATCAGAGGTGATCCTCATCTTGTACAACTCATACTGGGGTGGGTGGATGGAACAAAGGGTATTGCGGGTAAAATCCCACAAAACCTTAACAAAACTACCAAGGCTTGCATCTGGGGTTCTTAGGTAGGCTCCGGAGTGAAACATGGAGTGATGGATGCGGTGCTCAAGGTTGATGGTTGCTGGTGTAGAGCGGGATACGGCCGCTTATAAGGTACCTGGGTTAGGAAACATGAGGTGGCGCCGGTGCGACTTGTGTATTGGCTCCGGTGTGGGGTTGTCTGAGTCAAAATCTCATGCCTCACTTCCCAAAAGGGATGTGACGTACTACTGTGCGTGTTGGTTAGGGGTTCAGCAGTCATGTCTAGAATTTACTCTGCCACCACACGCCAACAATATACGCTAGATCACGCATACTACTATTAAGACGATGACACACAGGTGGTTTACAAGCTTACCACGCTATACAACAGCTACTACGAAAATACAGGGCAACAGGGCCGCTAAGGCTCGACAACAATTCTGGTGGACTCAGTCCACCTCGTTGATACACTACTAGGGAAAACCCTAGCAGTAGCGCGGGGTTTTGTCATAGCAGTAGCGTGGGTGGGCGCGCTACTGCTACGGCGCTACAGCTAACTATTAGCAGTAGCGCTGTTGAACACACGCTACTGCTACCAGAGTTTAGCAGTAGCGTATTTAGGTGAACCTCGCTACTGATAAAAGCTGCAGCGCGCCTGTTTAACACGGGCTACTGCTAAGGCAGCGCTACTGCTACACACATACCCCGCGCTACTGTTACTATTGTCTGTAAAAAAAATTTCTACAGCGTTTTTCCTCTCTTTTTTAATAGGTTTTGTACAATAGCCTGTCATATCATACACACAATAGTCTCATCATATCATACACATGCAAATAGTCTCATCAAATCATGTCATCATCATCAAACACAAATGATGTCTCTCATCATCATCGTTCTGGAAATAGCGATACAAGTTATGATATGTCTCGAATACATGCAACTACATCATCATCCCATACACATGTTTCATCATCCATCTAAAACGATGATATAGAAGAGAAGAGCTATCACTATGAGTAAGAGCGGAATTATGCAGTACATGAGGCGCCGGTTGTGATTCCTCTCTCGCGCTAGCATGAACCTCAAGTAACTAGCTTCTGCTTCTTGTCTGCTATCAAACCCTTTATGGCTGCCGCCCGAGAACCGTGACACTTGGGCCTGACACTCGGGTCACTCATCGTACAGTCCCGAAACCCTCCCTATGTACACGGCATAGCACTTCTTCGCCATCAAGGACCTATGTACCTGTTAGAGATGCATCTTCATCAAGCGAATTCAACAATAATATGCAACATAATATATTTGAGCAACACGAAAAGAAAGAGTTAGCTAATAGATGCAACATATAGTAAACATAATTAATCAACGCAGGTTCATCGTACCCAAACTAATTAACTAGATGTACGCAGGTCATCGTACCCAAACTAACAAACTTGCGTTACGCAAGTTCAGCAGGACCGTTGACATCACAAAGTTTCATCGCTATAGAAACTACAAGTTCAACCGACACATCATCATCGGCATCGTCAATCACTGGAAGTTCCACCCCATCCATATCCGGGAGGATGCACCCTAGCTTCGTGAACGGCGTCAGGTCCTGACGTTGCATGCCTATGCGAGTTCTGACGTCAGCTCGCGATATAGGGCCGTGGTGGAACATCCCCTTCTCTTTGACAACTTCTTTCATGATGATCGTTGCAATGTCCTTCTGGATGTGAAAGAAGTCATCTATGAGTTTATAATCCGGTTCGTATCCTAAGGATTCTGCCCATTTGCGGATATGTTCATCATTTCTTGTCGTCATGCGAAGCTATTGGTGATCCCTTCTGAACTCCATCATGAGATGGAGGAGGTAGAATCCATCGTTCTTGCTTGTTGTCGGTTGATGGATGGAGCAGAAGGTAGATTTATGCGAGAAACCCGGTTTGTTCTTCCTTTGTTTCCTGATCTCCATGTGGCCACCCCTCATGCTGAAGCCGTGGAGAGCATCATCCAGAATATCCATTATGTGGGTGTAGTCTTTCTTCTCGAAGTTTCTGGACGAGTCAAAATACACGGCATGGGAGACTCACGGGAAAAGAACGATAAGGACGGCGCGCCCGTTGCTGCGGAAAATAAAGACACCTCAAATTAGTCTCCATATGAGCGAAGGAATGATTGAAACGTACGAAAGGGTTGTCCGGCAATGACTTACACTGGATGATAAGGCAGGAGAATCGTTTCCTTGTCCTTATTCGTTACCATGAAGTATTCGATGTAGTCCCTAGCAGCTTTACGTTCAAACTCGCCGAGACTCAAGAAGGACTCATGCATGTAGTATGGATCCGCCACCGAGATTTGCGAGATTTGTTCTCTCCTGATGACGAAGTTTATATGTAGCGCAAAAAGGCAGACGATCGTAAAATCGAGCCGCCTCGTGAGAAACATCTGAAAGATGTGATCAAACCGCAGGAAGAACACTTCCGCGGGCAGTGTGTCTACGTAGCACTTGGCCTGAGACACACAAACCGCGTAAAGCGGATATCCTGGATCCTCTATGGCGAGAAGGCTTTTCTCAGTCGACGTCACATGGTCGTGCAGTCTCCTGAGGTCCCCTGATATGCCCTCTAGCGGTTTCGGCGGTAGGATCGGCTCGCCCTCGACATGGTACATTGCCGCACCTTTGACCGGTACACGGTCTGCAAAATTGGTCGGCTAGCTGCTAGAAGCTTTGGCAGCTTTGGCGGCAGCAGTGCCTCTCTTCGGCGATCTCTTCCTCTCCTTTTTCTTGGGTCCAGACCCTTCCTTACCCCCGCCACCAGTGTCGTTGGGCTAAGCACTTTACGACCCTCGGCTAGATGAACCTGCGTTGAGGCGGCATCTGGAGGCGTGTCCTGTGAGGATTGCATGAAGAGAGACTTCTTGCAATCAACCCTAGGACGTTCTTGCATGGGCACATCATCTATCTCCTCATCTGCATGCTCATAGCCCGAGTCATATGGCTTACTCATCATTTGTCCGTCGTCATAGGCGGCACCGGTATTGAGGAACCGGAGAGGGTCCTCCTCCTCCATCTCATCATCCATTCCTTGTTCCATGGGGCCGACTACATCATCCACTATTGGATCCCCTTCCTCGCGTCGTCCGCCGCTCTCACCCGGCACGAGAGGTGCTGGTAATTGCATAGGTGGGGTGGTGGTGTTCATACCTTGCTGATGTGTGATCATTGGTGTGCTCTCGGCCGCCTCCAGACGAAGAAGATTCTTCGGCCACAGCAGCATCCAACCCTTGCATTCTCCAAGCCGCATCGGGGTCTCATCCTCCTCTCCCCCGAGCCGTACTGGAGGAGTCAAATCCTCGTGGCCCGCTTTCACACTCGACAAGGTAACCCTGAAGGTGCCAACGGGGATCGGCTGGCCGTGGAACGTGAGTTCCAAGGGCTTCGTTATCACTGCCTTTCCCACGTCCACCTTCTGGCCATTGATCATGTAGAATATGGTGCACGGGGTTTCGTCGGCCTGCTAAGACATGTCTGCGGCGTAAGACATCCGAAAGGCAACGAAAAACGAAAGATTATATATATGTTGGTGCAGCGTGTAATTACCGTGAGGGCATCGAGGTCAGCCAAAGACGAAGGCCCGCCTAGCACGCCAGAGACAGAGGACGGGCTGCTATGAGCGGGTGCGGGAGCAGGACCTTGTGCGGTAGCGGCAGCTGGTGGTGGTGGTGCGATGTTCACCGAGTTGCTCCGGACGAAGCTGGTCATGGGAAAATCCTGTGCCGTCTTGTCTGGATTTTGCTTCGTCCAGACGATAATAGCCGGAATCAAGTTAGTAGCGAAATCATTTCTGCAGGCAGCTACAGCTGCATTGACTGCCTGCTGGACCAACTCATTTTTCTTCGCTTCTGCGGCCTCAGCTGCTTTTTTCTCGGCCTCAGTTGCATTTTTCTCGACCGCAAGCTTCACCTTCTCGTCGATGTTCAACTGACTGAGCTTCTTTTTCTGCTTTTTGGCCTCCGGGCCCTCGTTGTAGTAGTACTTCCACGTGGCGCCGTCTCCGACGCCGTGCACACGTCCATATTGCGGCCGCTGGTCCAAAGGGAATCCCTTCAGTTGGTTCAAGGCCCGATTGAGAGGGGTGTCCCACTTGGGCCTCATCAACGACTGAGACGAAGAGTCGCTTTTGGCCGCAAGCCTATGTTGCTCCTTCTGCAAAAGGAACGTGAACCGTTTACGAATGTTACTACAACATGTAGTCCACTTGATCAGAAGCTAAATGTAAGGTGCTAAAAGAATAATTACCAGTAATCTAATCAATTTCCTTGTGATCGGGTCCGTGTACCAAACCTTCTTTTCCTTGTCCCACTTGTACCAGGCCCTGATGAAGTCACGCTCCTGCGGGTCGGTGAACTCCGCGTAGGGGTCTGGGATCCCCGCGGCTTCACGTTCCGCGTCCTCCTTATCCCATATGGGCCTCTTGCCAATGTAGCCACGGCTTCCGAGGCGTTGGTTCCCCGTGTTCCTTTGTGGAAGCTCCTTGTATTTGTTAGACTTAATCTTGGCTGCCTTGGTAGCGGAAGTGTCCTTGAACTTTTCGAACTCCTCTGCCATAAGTGTCGGATTGTTCGCCAAAATCTTGGAGAGGGGTTTGTTAGCATCAATCGCTCGTTTCACCCTCCCTTTCCAGGCGGCCAAATCGTTGCTGAACATGCCCATGGCGTGGTTATTGATATCTTTCATGGCAGCATCATCCCACATGTTTTCTATGCGGTCATCCCGGCCGGGGAACTGGAATCTCTTGTGCAGCTTTGTTAGGAGCAAGTGCTCCAGATGTGGTTTCTTCCTTAAGTCATTGTCGTTGATGCTCGCGGTTTCCCGTATGATGCATCCGACTTGGTTGCCGTAGCACTTGCGAGCTTCATCCGGCGCTACTGGCTCGAATTTGCCGGGGTGCATCTTTGTGGCCAGGATTCTTCCGATGCCGAGTTTGTTAGGGCGTCGTGTCCTCTGCTTCTTCTGCTTCTTCTTTTCGTTACCGGCTTCGGCGCCGGTACCTTCGGTGCCGCCATCGGTGCCGGTGGCATCGGTGCCATTGATGCCGTCAGTGTCGATGTCGGCGGCAGTACCATCGTCCGCTATGACTAGGTCACCCTGCAAACCTTCTGTTTGCTGACTAGACAAAAAGTCGAGGTAATCATGTTCACCGTCATATTGTATGTCGTCGGCAGTGTGGTCAGATGCCCCGGTTTCGTCGTTGTTCGACATGTTTCCTACGATTAAGTCTGCTCATTTAATTCTTAAACTATAATAAAATGAGTAATGACATAAAAAAGGCCTATGGTTTGCCGGAATGCCGTTTCATTCCCGTCCCAGCAAATGCCAGGCACTCGATATGCCTACTTTCTAGCACAAGTCATGCCGAAATTCACGGGAAATTTCGGCATGACCTTTGCTAAAAAGTGGACATATCGAGCGCCTGAAATTCGCCGGAATGGAAATGAATCAACATTCCGGCAAAACATAGGCCACTCGGATCATTTCCCTGCAAACAAGAAAAGCCAACATAGGCAACAATAGCACATCATCTCCATCATTTGGCACATCATATGGCAACAACAACAACCAACATGATTTGGCACTTCAATTATTCAAAATATGTTCACCATCAATAGCCAACATCATGTATATCAAAGAAATTCATGCACTTTAATTATACAAAGAAATTCACCATAAAGAAATTCACCATCAAAATATGTTTTAAATTCCTAGGTACTGTCCTAATAAAAAAACCTAGTGAAATTCCTATCTAGTAGGGTTAACTAAACAAAACAATAGCTACTTCTCAAAAAACCCTAGCTAACAATTGATTGATGCAAACAAGGAACTTCTATTTTTTCTTTAAATAGCAACAAATGCTTTAACTAAGTTTTTTTAAATAGCAACAATTCTGTTTTTTCTTTAAATAACAAGAATTGCTTTACCTAATTTTTTTTAAATAGCAACAATTCTGTTTGAACTAAAAAAATGTAAATAGCAACAATTTTTTTACTAGGGTTCATAACACTAACCTAGGGTACAAATGGCACCTAGGTTTCATAATCTAGCACTAATTAACCTAGGGTTCATATGGAACTAATCTAGCACTAAATAACCTAGGGTTCATACATATGGCAGAGAGAGAGAGAGAGAGAGAGAGCAGAGAGAGACAAGAGGGGAGGGGAGAGGAGGGGCTTACAGGGCGGCGAGGTCGATGCAGGAGGAGGAGGTTGGACTTGCGGCGACGTCGAGGAGGAGGAGGTAGGCACGCGGCGAGGTCGAGGAGGAGGAGGCAGGCGCGGCGAGGTCGAGGAGGAGGAGGCAGGCGCGCGGCGACGTCGAGGAGGGGGCAGGCGCGGCGAGGACGGGCTCCGGCGACGGCGCGAGGAGGCAAGGGCGACTAGGGCTCCGGCGATGGCGTGGAGGAGGGGAAGGGGATGAAATGGGGGGAATGGGGGGAATTGGGGAAGAAAGGTCCGCGCGGTGCGGTTAACTCAAACATAGCAGTAGTGTGTTTATGGACCCGCGCTATAGCTAACTTAGCTGTAGCGCGGGTTACCCAAACCGGCGAGCGAGCAGGGAAGAAGGGGATCGGATACAATGTATATAACACAGGCGACGATATATATTACACATCATTTGACCGATAACGATTAAGTGCGTACACAAAATAAATACATATATATAAATGATGGTTTCTCAGCGTCGACGTTTTCGTTTCTGAGTGAGCTTCTTTCCCTTCTTGTTCGCCGTCGAATAATTGAGCCCCTCGTTGTGACTTTTCCTTTTCCATGGAGTACGATCTTTCTTAGGTAATGTAGTATTGATTCTTCTTTTGACGTATGCTTCATCGTCATCGTCATCTTCCCTCATCGGGTTGCCGTACTGGTCGTAGTCTTCCTCGTTGGCGACTCCATCCATTCCGATGATGTTCCTTTTGCCTCTCCTCACGACAACACGGCTGGGATTGCTCGGGTCGGTTATGAAGAAGCATTGTGTCACGTGCTTAGCGTGTACCCATAGCTCGTTTTTTGCGATGGCGTTCACGGTAGCGTTCTTGGCGTCGGGTATAGACATGGTAGTGAAATACCAGTTTTCTCTTTCAACGTTCTTAGCCCATCTAACACGGAACATCGTCGCATCGTGCAGTCCAGAGTAGTCAAGCTCCCAGATCTCTTCGACCCTTCCGTAGAATCTTTAAGTTGCGGCGTTGTCACCGGTCATGCATTCCATCGTCACCCCTGAGTTCTGAAAATCACTATTTATATCTTTGGCCTCCGTGTAGAATGTGTATCTATTGATATCATATGCTTGATAGGTCACGAGGTTGGCCGCGGGGCCATGTGCTGAGGCGTATATGAGCAATCCGTCCGTAGAGCCCTCTTCCATGGGATTAGCAAGAACATGCTCTTTGAACCAAGGCAGGAAAGTGGAGTTGTGCTCTCTAATAACTTCGGCGTTCGTCTTGCATAGCCCCCGGTCATGCTACTTCTTTGCGATGGTTTCTTTGTGCAGTGTCGCGAAAGGATCTACCACGTCTAGGTGCTGTAGCACTACTAAGTTTGCTCTGTCAAAGTCATTGCGTCGACCCGAGTGGTCCACATGTAGTTCCCTCCGGCCGTTGGTGTGACCTTCTCCTCCGAGCCTCCCAAGGTGCTTGTTAACGGGCAAACCAACAACAGGGTCTCCGCCATATAGATAATTCTCGCAGAAAGAGGTGCACTCTTGGGTCAGATAGCCCTGGATGATGCTTCCATCCGGACGGGACATGTTACGAACTAATCCTTTGATGACCCCATTCATCCTCTCGAACGGCATCATGTTGTGCAGGAATGTTGGCCCGAGGTCTATGATGTCGTCCACAATGTGGACACACAGATGCACCATGACGTCAAAGAACGCGGGCGGGAAGTACATCTCAAGCTCATTTAGTATCACAATGATCCTTTCCTGTAGCCTTCGGAGCTGCTTCACACTGATCGACTTTCGAGAGATAACGTCGAAACAGTTGCAGAGACTAATAAGCGTGTCACGGACGTGCTTGTCCATTATCCCTCTAAGGGCAACAGGAAGTATCTGCGTCATCATCACATGACAGTCATGAGACTTCATCCCGCTGAACCTTTTCTTCTTGGTGTCTAGAAATCTGCTTATCTTCCCACAGTAACTGGAACTAACTTTGATTCTGGTAAGGCAGTTGAAGAATTGATCGATCTCCTTCGGACTTAAGGTAAAGCAAGAAGGGGGGCAATAATTCTCTTCCTTCTTGTTGACTTTTTTGCCCTGGTCCCGCGCCTCCGTCTCCGTCTCCGTCTCCTCCGACTTTTTACGGGGCGGCATGTGGAGATCCGCCCTGATGTTCAAATCTTCCAAGTCTCTTCTTGCCTTCGGCCCATCCTTGGTCTTATCCGGCATGTTCATCAGTGTTGCAAGCAAGCTCTCAAGGACATTCTTCGTGATATGCATTTGATCAAGGCAATGAGGCGTGTCGAGTTTGGGCCAGTACTCCAAGTCCCAGAAAACAGACCTCGTTTTCCATACCTTCAGCAGCGGCTCCGCCGCCTTTTTCATCTTTCCCGGTGCGGGGCACTGTTCCTAGTTTTTGAACAGCTCATCGATTTCGGCGCCGCTCCTCTTACGTGGAGGTCCTCGATGCTCAGCCTCACCATTGAATAGATCTCCATGGGTCATCCTTCGTGAGACATATTCCATGCCCCATGTACACGATTTTCCCAGACCCGCCATCTTTCGTTAGCTGCTGAGACGTTGTATCATCCATGCACTGCATGCATCCGCAATATCCGTGGCACACCTGGCCTATGACATATCCGTAACCGAGATAGTCGTGCACCGTCGTCATCAGCGCGACTCTCGTATAGAAATACTCGCCTTTGCTGGCGTCCCATGTCTTGGCCGGTGTTTTCCATAACGTGTCTAACTCCTCTTGAAGTAGCCCCAGATACAGATTAATATTATTTCCCGGTTGTTTCGGCCCTTGAATTAGCATGCTCATGTGTATGTACTTTGTCTTCATGCACTTCCAGGGGGGAAGGTTGTACATCCATTCAAACACGGGACATGTGCTATGGTCGGTGTTCTGGTTGCCAAACGGATTCATGCCATCGATACTCGCGCCAAGCACGATGTTCCTTGGATCACCTGCGAAAAATCGATATTCGGCATTGAACGCTCTCCACTGGCTTGCATCCGCGAGGTGTCTCGGCTTCTGATCATCTCCATCGTCGGGCTTCACCCTCTCCACGTGCCAGCGCATGAGCTTTGCTTCCTTAGGATCTACGACATAACGCTGCAGACGGGGAGTGATCGGTAGGTACCATACACCTTTCTCGGGAGATTTCTTTCCAGCCTTCTTGTATCGAGAAGCATTGCACACCGAACAGTTGTTTTTTTCCGCGTGCGCCTTCCGATAAATGATGCAATCATTGATGCATGCATGGTATCTAATGTGCGGCAGATCAAGAGGGCACACGATCTTCTTGGCCTCATAGACACTAGTAGGACATAGGTTCCCCGCGGGAAGAACCTTCTTTAGATACTTGAGAAGCTCATCGAGGCTTCCATCGGTCCATTTGTTTTTAGCCTTTGTCTTTAGAAGTTCGAGCGTGAAACTCAAGCGGGTCACCTCAGGATCGCAACCATCATACAATGGAGTATGAGAGTCTACCTCTAGTTGCTCCAGCTTAGCCTCCTCTCTACAAGCAGCTCTGTCGTTAGTCATCTTCTTGCGAAGCAGGTCTCGAACATGAGGGCCCCGCACAACTGAACTTAGTAGCAATGAATGCTCCGGCGTGTCCGCGTCTTCTCTGTCATGTCCGGCCACTTCTCCGCCCCCATGTCCGACCTCTTCTCCGCCCCCATGTCCAGCCTCTTCTCCGCCCCCATGTCCGGCCTCTTATCCGCCACCATGTCCGGCCTCTTCTCCGCCACCATTATCGGTCATCTCTTCGTCTGGTCCAATGTCGTCATTGGCTGCCCCATCGACGTCATCATCTTCACTTATCCACCGAGTATAGCCATCCATGAAACCAATCATGAGCAGGTGCACTTTCAAACGGCCTTCCTTAAAAGGGTCGAGCAAGACTCCTCCTTTGCATCTTCGACACGGACAGAAAATCTCCTTCCGGTTATTTTCATACATGTCGTGCACCGCGGATCGCAACCATCTTTCCACCATCGTTCCACTGACCTTCATGATCGCCTGCGTTGTATAATTAATAAGCAAAAGGATTATAAACGCATCCATGCATCAAAGTCATACAAAAATTCGGCATGACCTTCCCTAAAAAAAGGACATATAGAGTTTGCCCGAAATTCGCCGAAACGGAAATAAATCGACATTTCGGCAAAACATAAGCAACTCTCATGCCACACACAATTCGGCAAATAAACATATAGGCGGCAACTCATGCCACACGTACAATTTCCATCATATTGCCCGATTCGGTCATATCAGACACATATTTTCCATTAATTCTTCCAAAGCACAATTTTTACTCACCTAGCTATCTCGAGAGAGAAGCACGGTGACTAGATGGCTTTACTTCATTAAAGAATAGATCTATTTGGGGAGTTAATAGGTTCCACTTACTAAATGGATAGATCTATAGCTAGTAAGGGAAGGAGATGGCTAGCTCTAACTAGTGGAGGGAGGAGAGAAGAGTGAGGAAGATAAGAGAGAAAAGGGGTGCATTAATGGAGATGGTGTAGGGGGCATTAAAGTAGAGAGAAGAGAGCTAGGAGAAGGAAGAGAGAAGAAAGCTAGCTAATGGGGAAAGCAAGTGAGGAAGAAGAAGTGAGGG
Source organism: Elymus sibiricus (assembly GCA_039707655.1). NCBI lineage: Eukaryota > Viridiplantae > Streptophyta > Magnoliopsida > Poales > Poaceae > Elymus > Elymus sibiricus. Next base: position 124,693,717 of record CM077666.1, on the reverse strand, counting down.
AGAGAGGAGGGGGGAAGGGGGAAAGGGGGTTGCCAAAGGTGCCAGTTGCGGCTTAGCAGTAGCGCGGGTTGGCGAACGGCGCTACTGCTAAGAGCAATAGCAGCAGCGCTGGTCGGCAAACCGCGCTACTGCTAAGAGGGGACCACCACGTGGGCCAGTGCAGCCGTAGTTGCAGCGGTGGGTACCTGACCCGCGCTACTGCTAATAGCAATAGCAGTAGCGCCTTTTCCCCAGCCTGCGCTGCTACTATTCATGGCCTGGTGGGTACGGTGGGGCCCATTTACCAGCAGCGATGTCACGTACACCCGCGCTACTGCTAAATTGATACCAGTAGCACCTGTCCTTAGAGCGCACTACTGCTAATTACCAGTAGCGCCGGTGTTTTCCCCTCGCTACTGTTAAGCCTCCACCTATAAGGTATTTCCTAGTAGTGATATCTAGCTGGGCGCATCCCGCAGATGTCGAGGCTTCTCCGTGTGCTTCAGTGTCGGAGTTGGCCGGAGTAGGGTGGGGAGGTACAGGGCTGGGGTAGCGGTGGTGCCCCTCGCGGGGTGTCGAGGTCACCGTCCTGTTGGAGTAGGTCTCCAAGAGACGACGGAGTTCCCCGGGGGAGGCGAAGGCATTGCCCGAGTAGATAACAGGGGCAGATCTTGGGGGCTCAACTGGCCTCCCAAGCAGCACTATCAGGGTGTCGGTGGCAGGTGCAGCTTCACTTCTCATCGGGGTCAGGAGAGCGAGTGTCCTGTGGGTCGCAATCAGATCAAGGGTGACCTAATCGAATAGCGCCTCTTGCGCTCTCAGGTAGCGCACCAGATGCACTAGAGCAGTACCGTCTCATGGTCTCTGTTGGCGACTTGGGTCGGGCTGCCATAGCCTTCATGACTAGGGTGGTAGTAGAAAGGGCGGATGTTAACCCTTGGTGACAAATGCCGAAGGTTAACTACAGCCTCTCGGGCTGCAAGTTGGATGGCTTGGGGCTCGTCGGAGGTCGTCCTCCCGGTGAACCGATAGGGGCGTTCTGACGGGGTGCCCCTCCCGTAGATGTGCACCGTGGCCCAGAAGTGGTGGATGGCATCACTCGTGTGGTCTTGGTACACGACATACTCCGGGGGCTCTTCTGTGCCAAAAACTCGACGGGTGAGATTGGCGAGGATGACAACAAATTCTCCAAGCTCGGCTGTGGTGGTCTCGTTGCGAACGATGGGGCCAGGCATCTTGGTGGTTGAATATTGAACTGATAGTGAGGCTGTGATGTGCTGAGTTGGGGCAAGGCTTCCTGTATATGCCAGCAGAGTCTTCCATCGCACGCTTGTGGATGGGACAACTCAGATGTCGGCCACAGGCGCACGGTCTGTGGGTAGGGCTGATAGGTTGGGCACCGACTGTCAAAAGATGTCGACTGGCCACTGTGTAGGCTTATCAGATGAGATGGGCTTGGCTATGGATAGGAAAAGATTTGGGTGGTGTGGAAACCTAGGGATAACGACCAGGCTAAGATAGGATTAGCCAGTGGTCAACCTGGGCTCTGATACCAAGGCTGTCGGGGCCGTATTTCCAGGAAATAAAATCCCTGAAATAACCCCTTGTGTCACCACCAGCCCCAAGATCATTTTTACTGGTGGACACGTCCTTGATACAGATTACCAAGCAATTACAAGAATTGGATACAAGACCATGAAGGTCTAATGATACAACAATGATTTCTAACAGCGGATGGCGGAAGCGGGTAGCGGATCTCCATCTCTGGTGGGGCTCCAATCCTACAGGAATGGCTGATCGGGATAACTCCTATCTCACGTGGCTGCTATCTTAGGCACCTAGTCCGCATGGACGTCATTGTAATACTCTTAATTGAAATCCTGACCTGGCCAATTAAATAGCTAGGGACAAGCCAGTGAGTACGTTTCAATGTACTCGCAAACATTATGAACAAAAGATATACCGAACATAACAGAGTGCATATGATCATGATGGACTAAATTATGTGCATATGCTGACCGATATTAAAGCATGGCATGATAAATATTAATACGATGCGGATGAATTAATATGTTACTTTAGTAATAAACCAAGAAAATAAAATGGAACATCGGGCAATGGACCACCCGAGGAATTCCAAGAAAAACGCCAAACGGGTGTCTGAAAGCGATGCCTCGAGATGTCTTGAAAAGAAATGCCAAACGGGTGTCTGAATGCGATGCCTCAAGAGGTCTTGAAAAGAAATGCCAAACGGGTGTCTGAATGCCACGCCTCGAGAGGTCTTGAAAAGAAATGAGTATCCAGGTGGACTAGCCATTCCAAGTGATACCCAGAAAAAAATAGAAATGAGTATCTGGGCGGACTAGCCATCCCAAGTGATACCCAGAAAAGAAAATAAAACTAAGTATCCAGGTGGACTAACCATCCCAAGTGATACTCAGAAAAAAATAGAAATGAGTATCCGGGTGGACTATCCATCCCAAGTGATACACAGAAAAGAAAATAAAACTGAGTATCCAGGTGGACTAGCCATCCCAAGTGATACTCAGAATAGAAGATAAAACTGAATGTCCAGGTGGTCAAGCCATCCCAAGTGACACTCAAGATTTGCACATAGAAGAAATGGGTTAGTCCACAATAATATTCATGTTAACTATAATATTCATGATAGCATCAGTAGTGACAGTAGTTATCCGGCAAAATGAACCAGGCTCAATTTTCATTATTTCCTCCGAAGACCGACACTAAGACGGACACTTGACCAACCCAGACTGTAGTCCTTAACCGCGGACACGGCTATTCGAATAGGTTTTAAAACTCTGCAGAGGGTGTAATTTTTACCCACAAGTAAAGGATTACAAGGGGTGCCCCCCCTGCATTTATATTATTTCCAATCAACAATATGTCAAGCACACAAGGTTTTTAGAAATATTATTATGCTCCCACTTACTTTCTTGTAACCACAAGCATCTTCGTTATCCATTGATGAAATCAAACTCTTTTGACTATTTCATCAAAAACAAACATTCCAACTCCATTTTGCTCTCTTCTGTCCATTGCCGGAACTCTGAAGTTTGCATACTCACTAGCATCCTCTGGATAGAAAAAATACCTTGGACTGTATGACATGCAAGTCCTAGGTAGCATTTCCATCACATGGAAATCCTTTTGGCATCCAAGTTTCATATCTCATCATTGAAATATGTATTAATTGCTAGTTTAACCTGAACCGACTTTAAGCATCGCTACGGTGAGACAATCTCATCGCAGTTAATTCCTTGAATTTTTATAAGCAACAAGTCGAGCTTTATGGATAAAACATTTTTATCCGTATCAGTTTATAGTTCCATTAATATTCGTTAGACTTCAAGTCTTCCGAAGGGTTTATCAAGATCAAATCTTGAATCATTTATATGGAAACTATCTCGGATTATATTGGCATTTAGCCAATTCCGGAGTCAGGGCCCATCAACGCTTCCTTGTGTATCATAGGTATACTGTTGTCTACCAACAATATCACATCTGCGCAACTGAGAGGTTTGCATGAGTTTTGCCTACGTGGTTCAGCTGCAAGTTCGACCGAAGTCCATACATCTCATGTAGAGGCTTCCGTATTAGTCGCAGTACGAAACTGTGGAATCACTTCCAAGGTTTCTTTCCTTTGACCTGATGATGAAGATACTGTTATCTCGTCGAGTTGCACTGTCCTCCCACTCATCTTTTTGCAAGAACCATTTTCTTCAAAATCATACTGCTCTTTGTGGCAAACATTTTTGCCTCGGTATAGTGATGGAGGAATACCCAATAAAGTAGGATAACCTACAAAGTAGCACTTGTATGATTTGGAATAGATTTGTAAATATTTTACACAAGCCCCATATTCCAAATGTTAAGAAAAGACATACCATGGTTGGGTGTACCATACGATGGCGTCATTTCAACAGATTTGATGGCGCTCTTTTTAGTGTAAAAGCCGCAGTCTCTAAAGCATTACTTTAAAATCGATAATGGCAAATTGATTTATGTCATCTTTGATCTTACCATGTCATAAATGGTTTGATTACATCTTCACGGACATTCCACTCTCAGTGGTGTTCCGGGAGGTGTAAGTTATGAAACTCTTTTCACAACTCATCAGACATTCGCTAAACTTGTAACTCAAATATTTCTTTCCGCAATCTAATTGTAGAAACATAGTTTTCTTGTTACAATAATTTCTTCTTCATTTTTAAAACCTTATGAATGATTTCAAAAGATCCAGACTTACGTCTCATCAAGTAAGTATCCATATATCTACTTGAGTCATTTCTGAAGATAGGTAAATCCACTGCTAGCAATAACCTTTATCGGACTACACACATCAAAATGTATGCTCACCAATAAGTTCGTTGCTCGTTCCTTATGGCCTGTGAACGTTATTTTAGTCACTTCACTTTTCAGACGAAAGTTGCAAGTGTCCGATGATTCATAATCAAACGACTTCAAAATCCATCATTATGGAATTTCTCCATGCGGGTTTCTCCAATGTGACCAAATGAAGTGCCACACATAGGTGGTATTCTTTTAGTCTTGCGACATTTAGCATTAGTATTATGGATGTATCATATTACCATCAATATTCATAACATACATCCCATCCTTGATGGAAGTATAGCCCTTATGTTATTCATAATACTGAATAGCAATTGTTCTTTTATGAACAATACTCTTGCAACAAACATTATGCAAATGGGCTAGAGTGTATAAAACTCTAAAATGAATTATGAAAGTAAATACAGAGGTAATGTATTATTATCAGTATTCATAACATACATCTCATTCATAACGAAAGTATGGCCCTTATGTTATTCATAACACCGAACATCAGAAGTTTTCTTATGAACAACCTTCTTGCAAGATAGTTTATGCAATGGGCTAGAGTGTATGAAACTCCAAAAATGAATGATGAAATTAAATACATAGGTAATACACCGATGGAAGGTATAGTAACATTTACTATGTTCCCGGCGCGTATCTAAACCTCATTCCCGGCAAGTCTTTTAGGCCATAGTAGTTCTAGCATCAAGTCGCAATAGAATGCAATCGAGCGGGTATCTCTGTGATCAACTCACAATACCCAAGAATCAGTGATTAACATGTTCAATCATAATTCCCAAGAACTATTTCTTTGACCAGCCTTCTATACATCAATAGCTTGTATGCCTTTCATACATGAGTTGGATATTCCAATCTTCTCTTTTTTTGCCTTTATACTTCTAACAGTTTTACTTCCAATATTTCTCCTACTCTCAGAAGAAGCACCCAACTTTGAGAGTGGCGTCAGCCTCGGACTTCCTAGGTGCGTAAGTTTCACTAACACCCTTCAGACACTTCCTTTCTCTTTAAGTTGTTGCTTTATTCACCTTCATTTCATGACAGGCGTTCTTCTGGATCCCTCTTGTATTAGTCTAATGCATAGTTAACACTTTTACTAATAGTTTGCAAACAAACATTACTTTGGATATCTCATATCTTTTAGCCTTTGTCTGCATCTGAAAATAATTTTCAGTTCCATGAATATCATATACTATCCCAAACTTTTGAAGTTCGGGTCTCATGGAAGCAAACATATTGCACTTGACCATAACGGAATTCTAGCTTTTGGATCGAAGGACGAGAGTCATATCATCCATAGCATTAGCGGGAGAATACCGAAAGCATGCAATAAGACAAAGCCCTTCTCGGCACTCTTGAGGACAATCCTCACATTACGTTACCAACCGTAAAGTTTTAACCAGATATTTAATAGCTTATTCTATTTCAACTGGGAAGGTGGACACGCGAGCCATTCTTCTATAACTATTATGAATATAACACTTAGACATTGTTCATACTTAATTGCATAGAGAATTAAACAAGTTAATTCTACAGTGCGCTCCCACTCAAATCAATATCTCTCATAATTGATTGTGAGTTATACAAGACCCAAATTTCAATTCAACACCAAGGATGCATCCATCTCAAGTGACGAGAATTTCATTTGGTAGGCCAACTTGCCAATCACATCTCTATGTGACTCTTGTTCATCTTTTGATGGGCGTGTTCCGAGCTCAGGACGATCCTCCGGAACGTCAAGACAACCAAGTGATCTTGCTGCGAGGTCTCAACTCACCCGCCTCACACTTCTCTAATCGTTCATACCCATGCATCCATGTGATACCCCGAAGAGATAGTTGCCGTGACGGTGCTACACATGGGAGAACACTAACTACTTGATATTTTTAGTGAGAGATCACCCTAATAAAAAGCGACTACCGCGCAATCAAGAAGGGTAAATCAAAGGGACAAACATCTCAGGCAATTCATAATAACATGATATGGTATAGCCCTTTCTGACGGAGAAGTCTTTTATTTCTTCATCTTCGGCATTCACGTCGGTGTTCACCTTTGCGAAGATTGCCACCACCTTGTCGATGCACCAGATAATATTGCTATCTCTATAGCTAATAAAATAAGTGCATTACTTAAGGTTGACACGCAGGTCATTAAAGTGACAATCATATGGCTCCAGCCATCATGCCGAATCATGACACGCATGTCATGTTAATTTTACATCATATAGTCATCTCATACATAATCAAATTAATATGAGAACTGCTATACCACATCACATGCACATCTCATGTCATCCTGGAAAACCAAGTTAGATGCCTCTAATCGTTTATGCAAAATTTTATTTTACATGGCTTCTAAGGTTTTGACTTAACCGCGGTTACCAACGTTTATCATCAAGTATGATTATTCAAGTCGCTAGATTAACTTTGCGGGGTGTATGAAACACGAGATAATAAAATCTCGAGCCCCATACTGAACTTCATCATACGCATGACCCCCGTGTAGATCATATCTGCATTGCCCTTTTGTCTGCGAAATTTCATCTTTCTTTTAACTATAGTGGAATTCAATGAACTATTAGCACTTCGTTGATCAACTAGGATCACGGATTTCTAGAACTTTGAAACTCCACCATGCCGTTATCAAGATCAGAAATACGTAAATTTCAGGGAAGCAACAAGAACATCGGGTAACAGATTTCATCTGCTACCCGCACAAATAATTTTCAGTAATAGAACTCATCTACAACAAATTATATTGTGCAACACCCATACATCTCTATGCATTCCAGATTGTAACCTGCATCTATTCATAGCACGGCTCATGATGCCACTATAGGGGAACGCGACAGAAAACAAAAAAATTCTGTATAGCGAGCACGCCTAGGATCACTATGGAGATGCATACAAGGTTTGGATCTGATCGTTACCGACTTGTAGCACAGCAGAAGTAGAGTCGATGAAGATCATCGGTGCAGATCCCCGCAGCTAGTATTTACAACCTCCAAACCGCGAGGATGTACTCCCTCGTCAGCCCCTCGGACAGCCCTTCAGGAAGCGGTCGGACAGTCCCTCGGACGGTGTCACGGACAGCCCTTCGGGAGGCACTCACAGAATCTTGGACGGTCACTCGAACAACCCTTTAGGAGGTACTCTCGAATAGCCCCTTGGGCAAAAAGATCGAACCTACGACCTCTCTACAGGGTTGCATACATACGGTGTCAGCTATCCGGCAGGGCTTCACCATCCAGAACTAGTTCCCACCGGGACCCAGACAGCCTTTCGGCTCTACGAAACTATTTCGTGTGAGGGAGAGAAGAAGCCAGATCATTGCATGGCATAATGTATGAGAGAAAGAGTGAGTTTGGGCAGCCCCCTCCACCCCTATTTATAGGCCAAGCCCAAGGGGTAGAGGACACTTGGAAATACCAAAATGCCCTCAAAGGTGGCTTCCCAAAGAAGCTACCAAATAGTGTTTCCACTATTCATGAAAATATTTTTCCGCGACCGTTAAATCTGAAAATATTTCTGTAGGTCCAGAACATTTCCAGCACCAACTAAAACAATTCTGGACGCGTTCCGAAACATTTCCGGATCAATGATTTTCATCAGCGAAAAGCAAACAAGAATGCGTTTTCACTATTCATGAAGACAATTTTTCGCGTCCGTTAAATCCGAAAATATTTTTGTAGGTCTAGAACATTTCCAGCACCCACTAAAACAATTCTGAACGCGTTCCAAAACATTTCCGGATCAATGATTTTCTTCAGCGAAAAGGAACCAAAGCGGTTCCGGCAGCTCCGGAACTTTTCCGGCTTTTTCTCCAGAAAAATCCCAGAAGTTCCCAGAACAATTTTGGCACCCTCTAAGAATTTCCAGGCGTGTGCCGAAACCATTTTGACTTAATGGTATACTCCGAAACAACTTTTCGGTTTTACCGAAACTCTTCCGGTGTTCTCTCTCCGGAACTCTTCCGTTGTCTCCGAAACTTTTCTGGTGACTTTCTCTCAGACTCCCTGTCTAGTATTCAGCAGATAGATGACCCTTAAGCGTGTGACCCTATAGGTTCGGTGAAGTATAGACATGACCGGAACACTTTCCGATCAATGATCAACATCGGAGCCGTGGACACCCATATTGACCCCTATACCCACACGAATAAATATTCGAGTGAACCTCCAGTTGCCGTATGCTATTCCTGTTGCTTCGCGATATGTTACAAACATCCGAGGTGAGATTTATCGGCATCCCCGTGGATCAACACTTGTCCACAATGCGAGTTACCTCGTTACCGGTTTTGTTCTCTTTTCTCGTTCCCGTGTTCCGGCATCCCTGTGATCAAATCACAATGTGTCTGGCCAGACGATGATGGATACCGTAACACCGAGAGGGCCCAAACAATATCTCTCCATCGTCAGAGGACCAAATCCCAATCTTGAGCTATCAAGTCCCTTGACATAAATTCCCATGAACCCGTAAGCCGCCGTAATAGCCACCCAGTTACGGATGACGTTTAACAAACCCCAAAGTTCATGAAGCAAGCATGAAGAAACTCGATACTCTCATGGTCTAAGGAATTATGCAAACGTTAACTTTCTCTGTGTTATAAACCATTAACTTGTGACGAATGTATCTCATAGCATAACATCAATTCGGGTTGATTCAACACAAGTGTTCTTCTAACAATGTGCCCTCATAGTTTGATGGCATAGTCATGACCTGATCAGGAAAACAGGATCATCATGCAACACTTGAGCTAGTCTTAGAGGCCAGACTAGGAATACGTTTTATCGTTTATTATTCCACACGTGCATATGAGTCTTCCTTCGAGCCTCGTGGTTATTGCAGACTCGAGAACCATAGCAGTTATAGCACGGAATATAAACTTAATTATGAACATAGAGATAAATAATAACATTTATTATTGCCTCTAGGGCATATCTCCTACAGACTCCCACTTGCACTAGTGTCAATAATCTAGTCAATGCTAATGCACTTTACACCTATGGCATACCGGTGTAAAATATGATTCGCTTGTGGTATAGTCTACGTCTAACGGACCTGACAACTTCAGGGCCGTGTGTATCTTTGCATATCCTCGCGTTTTCACGCTTTCACAAAATACATATTTTGTGTGGACTTGGCTTTGTATATATGTGAATCACTGGTCGAACCTTGATTCCTCCGACTGAGCTATGGAGCAACTATCTACAATAGTGTTTCATTGACCAAAGCCATCTTGGAACCATACTAAGTTCATAAATGAACTATCTTCTTTGTCACTTCTAAAGCATCAACATACTTAGCCTTTGTTATAGAATTCGTCACAGTAACTTGTTTGGAACAATTTCCAACTACCGTGCCACCATATCGTGTATTACACAAAACCCTTAACTTAAATCGAAAATCGCTTGGAGCATTGATGAAGATTGTTTCGATGTAATTACTCACAATGAGTACTTCATAATCTCAGCTTGCGAGAAAACATGTCATCAGTGTTACTCTAGTACACAATGACATTTTTCACTGTTATCCCATGATCAGCACTTTGATCACTTTGGAATCTATACTCGCAACAACTTGGGAGTATTGGACATATCTGGTTGTCTTACATACCATGGAATACATGATTAATCCAAACAAAAAAGTGTGTGGAATCTCCATCATGTATTTTGCTCATCAGTGTTTTAGGACACCGAGTCTTGCAAAACTCTTTCCATGTGACTTTGGCAAGAATCACTCCTTGACGTTCTTATGCTAAACTATTTTTAGCATCTTGTCAATATGTATTTTTGGCTTAGCCTATTAGGCAATTCTATCTCTGTAGATAAATATGCCTAATATCAAGGCTACTTAGCCCAAGTACTTCATCAAAAAACTAATTTTCAATGAAGTCCTAATTTGTGTGAAGAAATTTATATTATTTCCAATCAACAATGTGTCAAGCACACAAGGTTTTTAGAAATATTATTATGCTCCCACTTAGTTTCTTGTAACCACAAGCATCTTCGTTATCCATTGATGAAAGCAAACTCTTTTGACTATTTCATCAAAAACAAAGATTCCAACTCCATTTTGCTCTCTTCTGTCCATTGCTGGAACTCTGAAGTTTGCATACTCACTAGCATCCTCTGGATAGACAAAATACCTTGGACTGTATCACATGCAAGTCCTAGGTAGCATTTCCATCACATGGAAATCCTTTTGGCACCCAAGTATCATATCTCATCATTGAAATATGTATTAATTGCTAGTTTAACCCGAACCGACTTTAAGCATCACTACGGTGAGACAATCTCATCGCAGTTAATTCCTCGAATTTGTTATAAGCAACAAGTCGAGCTTTATGGATAAAACATTTTTATTCGTATCAGTTTATAGTTCCATTAATATTCGTTAGACTTCAAGTCTTCCGAAGGGTTTATCAAGATCAAATCTTGAATCATTTATATGGAAACTATCTCGGATTATATTGGCATTTAGCCAATTCCGGAGTCAGGGCCCATCAACGCTTCCTTGTGTATCATAGGTATACTGTTGTCTAGCAACAATATCACATCTGCGCACCTGAGAGGTTTGCATGAGTTTTGCCTACGTGGTTCAGCTGCAAGTTCGACCGAAGTCCATACATCTCATGTAGAGGCTTCCGTATTAGTCGCAGTACGAAACTATGGAATCACTTCCAAGGTTTCTTTCCCTTGACCTGATGATGAAGATATTGTTATCTCGTCGAGTTGCACTGTCCTCCCACTCATCTTTTTGCAAGAACCATTTTCTTCAAAATCATACCGCTCTTTGTGGCAAACATTTTTGCCTCGGTATAGTGATGGAGGAATACCCAATAAATTAGGATAACCTACAAAGTAGCACTTGTATGATTTGGAATAGGTTTGTAAATATTTTACACAAGCCCCATATTCCAAATGTTAAGAAAAGACATACCATGGTTGGGTGTACCATACCATGGCGTCATTTCAACAGATTTGATGGCGCTCTTTTTAGTGTAAAAGCCGCAGTCTCTAAAGCATTACTTTAAAAGGTATAATGGAAAATTGATTTATGCCATCTTTTATCTTACCATGTCATAAATGGTTTGATTACATCTTCACGGACATTCCACTCTCAGTGGTGTTCCGGGAGGTGTAAGCTATGAAACTCTTTTCACAACTCATCAGACATTCGCTAAACTTGTAACTCAAATATTTCTTTCCGCAATCTAATTGCAGAAACATAGTTTTCTTGTTACAATAATTTCTTATTCATTTTGAAAACCTTATGAATGATTTCAAAAGATCCAGACTTACGTCTCATCAAGTAAGTATCCATATATCTACTTGAGTCATTTCTGAAGATAGGTAAATCCACTGCTAGCAATAACCTTTATCGGACTACACACATCAAAATGTATGCTCACCAATAAGTTCGTTGCTCGTTCCTTATGGCCTGTGAACGTTATTTTAGTCACTTCACTTTTCAGACGAAAGTTGCAAGTGTCAGATGATTCATAATCAAACGACTTCAAAATCCATCATTATGGAATTTCTCCATGCGGGTTTCTCCAATGTGACCAAATGCAGTGCCACATATATGTGGTATTCTTTTAGTCTTGCGACATTTAGCATCAGTATTATGGATGTATCATATTACCATCAATATTCATAACATACATCCCATCCTTGATGGAAGTATGGCCCTTATGTTATTCATAATACTGAACATCAATTATTCTTTTATGAACAACAGTCTTGCAACAAACATTATGCAAATGGGCTAGAGTGTATAAAACTCTAAAATGAATTATGAAAGTAAATACAGAGGTAATGTATTATTATCAATATTCATAACATACATCTCATTCATAATGAAAGTATGGCCCTTATGTTATTCATAACACCGAACATCAAAAGTTGTCTTATGAACAACCTTCTTGCAAGATACTTTATGCAATGGGCTACAGTGTATGAAACTCCAAAAATTAATTATGAAAATAAATACATAGGTAATACAGCGATGGAAGGTATAGTAACATTTACTATGTTCCCAGCGCGTATCTAAACCTCATTCCCGGCAAGTCTTTTCGGCCATAGTAGTTCTTGCATCAAGTCACAATAGAATGCAATCGAGCGGGTATCTCTGTGATCAACTCACAATACCCAAGAATCAGTGATTAACATGTTTAATCATAATTCCCAAGAACTATTTCTTTGACCAGACTTCTATACATCAATAGCTTGTATGACTTTCATACATGAGCTGGATATTCCAGTCTTCTCTTTTTTTGCCTTTATACTTCTGACCGTTTTACTTCCAATATTTCTCCTACTCTCATAAGAAGCACCCAACTTTGAGAGTGGCGTCAGCCTCGGACTTCCTAGGCACGTAAGTTTCACTAACACCCTTAGGACACTTCCTTTCTCTTTAAGTTGTTGCTTTATTCACCTTCATTTCATGACAGGCGTTCTTCTGGATCCCTCTTGTATTAGTCTAATGCATAGTTAACACTTTTACTAATAGTTTGCAAACAAACATTGCTTTGGATATCTCATATCTTTTAGCCTTTGTCTGCATCAGAAAATAATTTTCAGTTCCATGAATATCATATAACTATCCCAAACTTTTGAAGTTCGGGTCTCATGGAAGCAAACATATTGCACTTGACCGTAGCGGAATTCTAGCTTTTGGATCGAAGGACGAGAGTCACATCATCCATAGCATTAGCGGGAGAATACCGAAAGCATGCGATAGGACAAAGCCCTTCTCGGCACTCTTGAGGACAATCCTCACATTATGTTAACAACCGTAAAGTTTTAACCAGATATTTAAAAGCTTATTCAATTTCAACAGGGAAGGTGGAAACGCGAGGAATTCTTCTATAACAATTATGCATATAACACTTAGACAATGTTCATAATTAATTGCATAGAGAATTAAACAATTTAATTCTACAGTGCGCTCCCACTCAAATCAATATCTCTCATAATTGTTTGTGAGTGATACAAGACCCAAATTTCAATTCAACGCCAAGGATGCATCCATCTCAAGTGACGAGAATTTCATTTGGTAGGCCAACTTGCCAATCACTTCTCTATGTGACTCTTTTTCATCTTTCGATGGGCGTGTTCCGAGCTCAGGACGATCCTCCGGAACATCAAGACAACCAAGTGATCTTGCTGCGAGGTCTCAACTCACCCACCTCACACTTCTCTAATCGTTCGTACCCATGCATCCATGTGATACCCCAAAGAGATAGGTGCCGTGACGGTGCTACACATGGGAGAACACTAACTACTTGATATTTTTAGTGAGAGATCACCCTAATAAAAAGCGACTACCGCGCAATCAAGAAGGGTGCATCAAAGGGACAAACATCTCAGGCAATTCATAATTGCATGATATGGTATAGCCCTTTCTGACGGAGAAGTCTTTTATTTCTTCGTCTTCAGCATTCACGTCGGTGTTCACCTTTGCGAAGATTGCCACCACCTTGTCGATGCACCAGATAATATTGCTATCTCTATAGCTAATAAAATAAGTGCATTACTTAAGGTTGACACGCAGGTCATTAAAGTGACAATCATATGGCTCCAGCCATCATGCCGAATCATGACACACATGTCATGTTAATTTTACATCATATAGTCATCTCATACATAATCAAATTAATATGAGAACTACTATACCACATCACATGCACATCTCATGTCATCCTAGAAAACCAAGTTAGACACCTCTAATCGGTTTATCCAAAATTTTATTTTACGTGGCTTCTAAGGTTTTGACTTAACCGCGGTTACCAACGTTTATCATCAAGTATGATTATTCAAGTCGCGAGATTAACTGTGCGGGGTGTATGAAACACGAGATAATAAAATCTCGAGCCCCATACTGAACTTCGTCATACGCATGACCCCCGTGCAGATCATATCTGCATTGCCCTTTTGTCTGCGAAATTTCATCTTTCTTTTAACTATGTTGGAATTCAATGAACTGTTAGCACTTCGTTGATCAATCAGGATCACGGATTTCTAGAACTTTGAAACTCCACCATGCCGTTATCAAGATCAGAAATACGCAAATTTTAGGGAAGCAACAAGAACATCGGGTAACATATTTCATCTGCTACCCGCACAAATAATTTTCAATAATAGAACTCATCTACAACAAATTATATTGTGCAACACCCATACATCTCTATGTATTCCAGATCGTAACCTGCATCTACGCATAGCACGGCTCATGATGCCACTATAGGGGAACGCAACAGAAAACAAAAAAATTATGTACAGCGAGCACGCCCAGGATCACTATGGAGATGCATACAAGGTTTGGATCTGATCGTTACCGACTCGTAGCGCAGCGGAAGTAGAGTCGATGAAGATCGTCGGTGCAGATCCCCGCAGCTAGGATTACAACCTCCCAACTGTGAGGATGTACTCCCTCGTCAGCCCCTCGGACAGCCCTTCAGGAAGCGGTCGGACAGTCCCCCGGACGGTGTCACAGACAGCTCTTCGGGAGGCACTCACAGAATCTTGGACGGTCACTCGGACAGTCCTTCAGGAGGTACTCTCGAATAGCCCCTCGGGCAAAAAGATCGAACCTACGACCTCTCTATGGGGTTGCACACATATGGTATCAGCTATCCGGCAGGGCTTCGCCGTCCAGAACTAGTTCCCACCGGAACCCAGACAGCCTTTCGGCTCTACGAAACTATTTCGTGTGAGGGAGAGAAGAAGCCAGATCATTGCATGGCATAATGTATGTGAGAAAGAGTGAGTTTGGGCAGCCCCCTCCACCCCTATTTATAGGCCAAGCCCAAGGGGTAGAGGACACTTGGAAATACCAAAATGCCCTCAAAGGTGGCTTCCCAAAGAAGCTACCAAATAGTGTTTCCACTATTCATGAAAATATTTTGCCGCGACCGTTAAATCTGAAAATATTTCTGTAGGTCCAGAACATTTCCGGCACCCGCTAAAACAATTCTGGACGTGTTCCAAAACATTTCCGGATCAATGATTTTCATCAGCGAAAAGCAAACAAGAATGTGTTTTCACTATTCATGCCGACAATTTTTCGCGTCCGTTAAATCTGAAAATATTTTTGTAGGTCCAGAACATTTCCAGCAGCCACTAAAACAATTCTGAATGCGTTCCGAAACATTTCCGGATCAATGATTTTCTTCAGCGAAAAGCAACCAAAGCGGTTCCGGCAGCTCCGGAACATTTCCGGTTTTTTCTCTGAAAAAATCCTAGAAGTTCCCGGAACAATTTTGGCACCCTCTAAGAATTTCCAGGCGTGTGCCGAAACCATTTTGACTTAATGGTATACTCCGAAACAACTTTTCGGTTTTACCGAAACTCTTCCAGTGTTCTCTCTCCGGAACTCTTCCGTTGTCTCCGAAACTTTTCCGGTGACTTTCTCTCAGACTCCCTGTCTAGTATTCAGCAGATAGATGACCCTTAAGCATGTGACCCTATAGGTTCGGTGATGTATAGACATGACTGGAATACTTTTCCGATCAATGATCAACATCGGAGCCTTGGACACCCATATTGACCCCTATACCCACACGAATAAATATTCGAGTGAACCTCCAGTTGCCGTATGCTATTCCTGTTGCTTCGCGATATGTTACAAACATCTGAGGTGAGATTTATCGGCATCCCCATGGATCAACACTTGTCCACAATGCCAATTACCTCGTTACCGGTTTTGTTCTCTTTTCTCATTCCCGTGTTCCGGCATCCCTGTGATCAAATCACAATGTGTCTGGCCAGACGATGATGGATACCGTAACACCGAGAGGGCCCAAAGAATATCTCTCCATCATCGGAGGAGCTAATCCCAATCTTGAGCTATCAAGTCCCTTGACATAAATTCCCTTGAACCCGTAAGCCGCCGTAATAGCCACCCAGTTACGGATGATGTTTAACAAACCCCAAAGTTCATGAAGCAAGCATGAAGAAACTCGATACTCTCATGGTCTAAGGAATTATGCAAACATTAACCTTCTCTATATTATAAACCATTAACTTGTGACAAATGTATCTCATAGCATAACATCAATTCGGGTCGATTCAACACAAGTGTTCTTCTAACAATGTGCCCTCAAAGTTTGCTGGCATAGTCATGCCCATGATCAAGAAAACAGGATCATCACGCAACACTTGAGCTAGTCTTAGAGGCCAGACTAGGAATACATTTTATTGTTTATAATTCCACACACGCATATTAGTCTTCCTTCGAGCCTCGTGGTTATGGCAGACTTGAGAACCATAGCAGTTATAGCACGGAATATAAACTTAATTACGAACATAGAGATAAATAATAACATTTATTATTGCCTCTAGGGCATATCTCCTACACTCTCTGTATGGTGTGTGCAATGAAAGGGGTTAACAACTTGCTGAACCGCACCCTACCTGTGGCAGGGACAAGTGGCAGCACGAAACAAGTATGGGGGTTACCGGAACAAGACCCGATCTACTGTCGACTCAGAAGGTTTAAGTTTTCCTGCAGTGGTTAGCACAATATATTTCCTTGGTAGTACCCAACAGGGTCACCATCTGGTATGTCCCAACATACCCGCACTGATTATTCTCGTCACAATGAGATTTCAGTCTCACGGTCACTTTTCTCATGACTGATTCTTTCCTGTAGATTAGTCGGGACCAACATAGGCATATGTGACATGTGAAGATAACCATACTCACTCATAATTCATATTGAAATGAAGATGAAATATTATCAAGGGGTCATGCATGTATAACTAGCAATATGCAAATTTTATTTGAATTCAACATATTCATGATTCAATTTTTCTTACAACAATTAACCATGCATTAACCATATCAAGTGTTCAAGATGCTTGCCTTGAGCATGCAGAAAGATTGGGTGCACTCCAAAACTTTGAAAATTTTCTCTTCCCTCCAATTTACTATTTTCAAAATATTGAAATTATCACATAACCTTTGAACAGTACAAAAAAGTTGTTTGGATTTTTTTTTGAAATAAATACTAAAATAAATTAGAGGAAAAATAAAGAATAACAGAAAAAGAATCAATTTATTTGGAGTTCATATGATTATCCTAGGGACCAAGCTGGAATAAATGAAGAAATGGACTATTAAATGGATCCAACAGAGACAAAGCTTAGGAAAAATATTCATGCTAGCTGGATTAATAGAGCATGAATTTAGGAGTATGCAGAAATTTGAATCATCAAATTTGGTTTTGAAAAGATTGTTGTAGGATTATTTGAAATCTGTTGGAAAAGAAAAAGAGGAATGGCATCAACCTGATGGGCTGCGCCCTGGGCGTGGTTTAGCCGCATAGCGCCACTGGGCCAGGCCCAGTCGCTCGGCTGCGCGGAAAATTTGCCAACGTCGAAGGCGTACTCGTGGGAATACGTTTTTCCCCGCGCGAAGACGGCTTTGGGGAAACCTGTCTCCACTTACAAACGACTCGGTGCGGTCTAGGGTCACTAACAGTGGGCCCCAAGGACCCACTGGTCATGTTTGACTAGTCACGCCCGCCTTTCTCCTTCGGCAGAACGGGGGCGCGAATCTGGTGGCCCTCGCCGGCAAACGGCGGCGCCCCATGGGGAGATGAGCTCACCAGCGTGATCCTCTCACCGAGACGAGCCCAGTGAGCTGCGTCTTGACCACCGGGGTCACCGAGTTGCTGGCGGCGAGGTTATCAGCGGACGGCGGCGTCGGTTGAAAGAGGGCTTTCGCCCAAAGCTATCTCTTGGAAATTGATAGGGAGAATCGATGCGTGGTGGTTCTGTGGGTCGACTGGTGCAATAAAATGGGGAGGGGAGGCCGTGGCTGGCTCAGAATCATCTGAGAGGTGGCGGTGGCTGCAGTTGCGGGAGACGATGAAGACGGCCATTCCCGGCCGTGTAGTTGTTCTGGGAAGGCTCATGGGGGGATGGAGAAGTGATGTGATCAGCGAGACGAGCTCGGGTGGTCCTTGTATAGGCGGGACATGTCGGTGCCCGCGGTCTCCAGAAGGTCACGGTGGCGGGCGCCATTGATGGAGGAGCATGGTCAGTGACGAGGTGGTTGAGCTCCGGATAGGTTCAGGAGGTTGGCGCTTAAGCTCCAGGTGAGTTGGCTGGCTCGGGGAAACTCCAGGTGGCCCGGACTGTGCCGTCCCTGAGCTGACTACGGCGGCGGTCATCACTGCGGTGGGTTAGGCCGCTGAGGTCGGTGAGGGGGCGACGGACTTTGGCCGTTGGCAATTATGCTGAGGGTGCTGGCGTTTGCGGATTGGGTCAGATGCAGCGGGGCGGTGCCGTGCCCAAGTGGATGACGGTGGCGGCGGCTCGGACGGTGGGGAGCCGGTGCTAGGGGCCAAGCAAGGTTGTTGGCGAAGTGTGGGCGAGCTACGGGTGGCTTGCGAGTGCCTGCTGGGGGTGGCCCGATCTGGGGAAGGGAGTGGGCTAACGGCAAGGCTCGGGCGCCGACGCGGTGCAGAACAGGCGCTCTGGCCCTGCTCTGTGCATGCACCCAGTGTGTTCGGCAGAATGCCAGGGCATCCTTGGTTGCTCCAAATGAGCTGATTTTTGGTAGGGTGGTGTCTATTTGGATGAAACAGATTGTGGACAGGTTGGTTTAGAGGGAGGAACTAATATCAAATGCCAGTTCAAAGCTTTGCCAAATTCTGCCATGCACATCACCTGTTTGACAGAATGCTAGTGCTAGCTAGGTTATTTTTCTGGATGTGGGACTTGGCAGGATGGTGTCTCCTTGGATTAAAGTGATGATGGTGAAGTTGGTTTGTCAAAACAAACAACTTCCAAGTGCAATTTTTGGAGAAATATAGTTCTGGACCAAAACTACAGGGAATAATTTGGTGAACTAAAAAGAGGTAATTGGAGCTGATCTTCTGGACTTAAGGGTTTGGTTAGAAGGACTATAAGTGGCAAAAATTTCAGAATTGTTTGATGAAGGAAAATTAGGGTTGCAGTTATAACCCAAGAATGGGACAGAATTGAAAAGAGGATGTTTTTCTCAAAAATTTCAAAACACCAAGTTGGGTTTTTGCATAAAAGTGATTTATAGGCATCACATGACCCCTCATAAATTTTGTGGAATTTTAGGAGAATTATTCAAAATAGTTGTAGTGCAACAGAAGCATTTGAAGTGTTGAAAATGCTATTAAAGGGATCATTTTGGGCAAATTTTATTATAAAAATATTTCCTACTGTTATTTAAAATACAAATGAAAAGTTTTAAGAAAACTTCCAAAGCCCACAATATTCTACAAAAATTTCTATATGGAGGGATGGATTTTGGAAAACAGAAAACAAAAAAACTCCGAAATTAAATAAAGACCTAGAATATTTCAAAATTTTATTTCTGGCCAAATTTTACTTAATAAAAATATGGTTAAATTTTTTGGGGTGTTACAGGAACTTGAGAAAACTGGTACGTTTCAAGGAGTAAATCCGGGAAGAAGCCAACCCAAAGGGAAGATCACTTTGCAGGTGACGTTTGGCGGGGAACTGAATTATAGAACAGAGAAAGTTGTTTTTGATTTCGTCAAGATCCCCTTGCCGTATAATGGAATTCTTGGCTGCCCAGCCTTGGCGAAATTCATGGCAGCATCCCATTATGCTTACAACACGCTAAAAATGCCAGGGCCGATGGGTGTCATCACCATCAACTCCGACAAGAAAGATGCAGTTATTTGTGTCGACAAGATGTACAGAGAGGCGGTTGCAGCATCTGCTGCCAAAGCACCCACTCCCGCCAACGATAAAAGGAGAAGCAAGAAGAGCGGCAAGACTTCTGACAAGTCTTCTGGGAAGTGCACTTCTTCGGAGTGCTGTGCACCCGTTGAGGACTTGCCGGAGAACTCTACCGCCAAGAAGTCTAAAGCTACTCCACCAGCAACCAAGAAGGTGCCGGCGAAGGAGGACGGCATGGGCGGTATCTTCTATAGGGTAACGCAGCAGAAAACAAAAAATTTCCGACCTACGTACCAGCCCAGGACCACTATGGAGACTGCATACAAGGTTTGATCATTTTCGTTACCGACTCGTAGCGCAGCGGAAGTAGAGTCGATGACGATCGGCGGTGCAGATCCCCGCAGCTAGGATTTACAACCTCCCAACCGCGAGGATGTACTCCCTCGCCTGCTCCCCGGACGGATCTCCAGGCAGCCCTTCGGGAGGCCTCAGGACAGTCCCTCGGATAGTCCCACCGGACGGATCCTCGGACAGCCCATCGGGAGGCCTCTGGACAGTCCCTCGGATAGTCCCACCGGACGGATCCTCAGACAGCCCTCCGGGAGACCTCTGGACAGTCCTTCGGATAGTCCCACCGGACGGATCCTCGGACAGCCCTCCGGGAGGCCTCACTGACAGCCCTTCGGGCGGGTCACTCGGATAGCCCTTCGGGAGGACCCCCGAAACACGGACAGTAACTCGGACAGCCCTCCGGGAGGCACTCTCGAACTAAGACCGAAACTACGATCTCTCTACAGAGTTGCACACATACGGTGTCATCTATCCGGCAGGGCTACGCCGTCCAGAACTAGTTCCCACCGGAACCTACACAGCCTTTCGGCTCTACGAAACTATTTCGCTGGGTGGGAGAGAGAAAGCCAGATCATGCATGGCACTTGTATGTGAGAAGGAGTGAGTGTGGAGGCATCCCCTCCACCTCTATTTATAGGAAATCCAAGGGGTAGGGTTTCTTGGCCCCCAAGCCTTCTAGAAACCTTTTGGGAAAATATCCCAAAAGGTGACTTTCCATAAATATCCCAAAAAGCACTTTCACTATTCACGACGACATTTTTCAGCGTCCGGTCGAACTGAAAATATTTATGTGGGCTTAAAACATTTCCAGTACCCACTAAAATAATTTTCAAGGCGATCCGGAACAATTCCGGTTTAGTGATTTTCATCTGCGAAAAGCATCTGAAGCGGTTTCGGCAGCTCCGGAACATTTCCGGTTTTCATCCCGGAAAATTCCAGAAAGTTTCCAGAATGATTCTGGCACCCTCCAAGAATTATCAGGCATGTGCCAAAACCAATTTGACTTTATGGTATCCACTGAAACAACTTTTCAGTTTTACCGAAACTGTTCCGGTGTTCTCTCTGCGGAACTTTTCCGCTGTCCGAAACTTTTCCGGTGTCCGAAAACTTTTTTGGTGATTTTCTCTCAGACTCCCTGTCTAGTATTCAGCAGATAGATGACCCTTAAGCGTGTGACCCTATAGGTTCGGTGAAGCATAGACATGACCCGGAACCCCTTCCGATCAATGATCAACATCGGAGCCGTGGACACCCATATTGACCCCTATACCCACACGAATGAATATTCGAGTGAACCTCCAGTTGCCGTGTGCTATTCCTGTTGCTTCGCGATATGTTTCAAATACCCGAGGTGAGACATGTAGGCATCCCCGTGGATCAACAACTTGTCCACTATGCCAGTTACCTCGTTACCGGTATTGTTCTCTTTTCTCGTTCCCGTGTTCCGGCATCCCCGTGATCAAATCACAAAGTGTCTGGCCAGACGATGATGGATACCGTAACACCGAGAGGGCCCAGAGATATCTCTCCATCGTCGGAGGAGCAAATCCCAATCTTGAGCTATCAAGTTACTTGACATACTTTTCCGTGAACCCGTAAGCCGCCGTAATAGCCACCCAGTAACGGATGACATTTAACAAACCCCAAAGTTCACGAAGCAAGCACGAAGGAACTTGATACTCTCATGGTCTAAGGAATTATGCAAACATTAACTATCTCTATGTTATAAACCATTAACTAGTGACGAATGTATCTCATAGCATAACATCAACTCGGGTCGATTCAACACAAGTGTTCTCCCAACATTGCGCCCTCAAAATTGCCGGCATAGCCATGCCCATGATCGGGAAAACAGGATCATCATGCAATACTTGAGCCAGTCTTAGAGGCCAGACTAGGAATACATTTTACCGTTTATTATTCCACACGTGTATATGAGTCTTCCTCCGAGCCTCGTGGTTATTGCAGACTCGAGAACCATAGCAGTTATAGCATGGAACATAAACCTAATTATGAACAGGGAGATAATCAATAACATTTATTATTGCCTCTAGGGCATATCTCCTACAGACTCCCACTTGCACTAGAGTCAATAATCTAGTCAATGCTAATGCACTTTACACCTATGGCATACTGGTGTAAAATATGCTTCGCATGTGGTATAGCCTGATGTCCAACGGATCTGACGACTTCAGCTCCGTGTGTAACTTTGCATATCCTCGCGTTTTCACGCTTTCACAAAATTCATATTTTGTGTGGACTTGGCTTTGCATATGTGTGAATCATTGGTCGAAACCTGATTCCTCAGACTGAGCTATGGAGCAACTATCTGCAATAGTGTCCCATAGACCAAAGCCATCTTGGAACCATACTAAGTTCATGAATGAACTATATGATTCAACAACTTCTTTGTCGCTTCTTAAGCGTCAACATACTTAGCCTTTGTTATAGAATTTGCCACAGTATCTTGTTTGGAACAATTTCCAACTACCGTGCCACCATATTATGTATTACACAAAACCCTTAACTTAAATCGAAAATCGCATGGAGCATTGATGAAGACTGTATCGATGTAATTACTTACAACGAGCACTTCATAATCTCTGCTTGCGAGAAAACATGTCATCAGTACTACTCTAGTACTCAGTGACATCTTTCACTGTTGTCCTATGATCAGTACTTTGATCACTTTGGTATCTATACTCGCAACAACTTTGGAGTATCGGACATATCTGGTTGTTTTACATACCATGGAATACATGATTAATCCAAACACAAGAGTGTGTGGAATCTCCATCATGTATTTCACTCATCAGTGTTTTGGGACACTGAGTCTTGCAAAAACTCTTTCCATGTGACATCGGCAAGAATCACTCCTTGGCGTTTTAAATGCTAAAAGGTTTTAGCATCTTGTCAATATGTATTCATAGTTTAGCCCCATTAGGTAAATCTATCTCCATAGATCATCATGCCTAATATTGAGGCTATTTAGCCTAAGCACTTCATCGAAAAACTATTTTCAAATGAAGTCCTTAATTCGTGTCAAGAAATTTACTTCTAATTAACAATGTGTCAAGCACACAACGTTTTTAGAAATATTATTATGCTCCCACTTACTTTCTTGAATCACAAGCATCTTCGTTACCCATTGATGAAGTCAAAACCCTTTTTGACCATTTCATCAAAACACGAAGATTCCAACTCCATTTTGCTCTCTTCTGTCCATTGCTAGAACTTTGAAGTTTGCATACTTACTAGCATCCTCTGGACTGACAAAATACCTTGGATTGTAACACATGCAAGTCCTTGGTTACATTTCCATCAGATGGAAATCCTTTCGTCATCCATGTTTCATATCTCATGATTGAAATATGTATTAATTGCTAGTTCAACCCGAACCGACTTTAAGCATCGCTACGGTGAAACAACCTCATCGTAGTCAACTCCTTGAACTTGTTATTTCAACAAGTCGAGCTTTATGGATAAAACATTGTTATCCGTATCGGTTTTTAGTTCCATAAATATTCGTTAGACTCTAAGCCTTCTGAAAGGTGTATCAAAATTTTAATCTTGAAACATTTATATGGAAACTATCTCGGATTGTATTGGCATTTAGCCAATTCCGGAGTCAGGGCCCATCACCGCTTCCTTGTGTATCGTAGGTATACTGTTGTCCAACAACAATATCTCGTTTGCGCACCTGAGAGGTTTGCACGAGCCTTGCCTACGAGGTTCAGCTGCAAGTTCGACCGAAGTCCATACATTTTATTGTAGAGACTTCCGTATCAGTCGTAGTAGGAAAACCTTGGAATCACTTCCAAGGTTCCTTTCCTTTGAACTGATGACGAAGATACTGTTTATCTCGTCGAGTTGCAGTGTTCTCCCACTCACCCTTTTTGAAAGAACCATTTCCTTCAAAAAGCATACCGTTCTTTGTGGCAAACCTATTTGCCTTGGTATTGTGAGGGAGGAATACCCATTTACTTGGGATAACCTACAAAGTAGCACTTGTCTGATTTGGAATAGGTTTGTAACCTTTTACACAAGCCCCATATTCCAAATGTTAAGAAAAGATATAACATGGTTGGGCGTACCATACCATGGCGTCATTTCAACAGACCCGATGGAGCTCTTTTCAGTGTAAAAGCCGCAGTCTCTAAAGCATCACTTTAAAAGTGATAATGGCAAATCTATTTATGTCATCTTTGATCTTACCATGTCATAAATGGTTTGATTACATCTACACGGACTCTCCACTTGCAGTGGTGTTCCGGGAGGAGCAAGTTATGAAACCCCTTTCACAACTCATCAGACATTCGCTAAACTTGTAACTCAAATATTCCTTTCTGCAATCGAATTGTAGAAACATAATTTTCTTGTTACAACAACTTCTACTTCATTTTTGGAAACCTTATGAATGAATTCAAAAGATCCAGACTTACGTCTCAACAAGTAAACATCCATATATCTACTTGAGTCATTTCTGAAGATAGATGAATCCACTACTTGCAACAACATTTATTGGACTACACACATCATAATGTATGATCACCAATATGTTCTTTGCTCGTTCCTTATGGCCTGTGAACGGTATTTCAGTCACTTCACTTTTCAGAGGAAAGTTGCAAGTGTCAGACGATTCAAAATCAAATGACTTCAAAATCCATCATATTGGAATTTTCCATGCGGGTTTCTCCAATGTGACCAAATGCAGTGCCACACTTGTGTGGTATTCTTTTAGTCTTGCGACATTTAGCGTCAGTGTTATGGATGTATCATATTTCCATCAATATTCATAACGTACATCCCATCTAGGATGGAAGCATGGCCCTTCATGTTATTCATAATACTGAACAACCATTGTTGTTTTTATGAACAACTCTTTTGCAACAAACATTGTGCAATGGGCTAGAGTGTATGAAACTCTAAAATGAATTATCTAAGTAAACCCAAAGGTAATGTATTATTATTATCAATATTCATAACATACGTCTCATTCATAATGAAAGTATGGCCCTTATGTTATTCGTAACACCGAACATCAAAAGTTCTCTTATGAACAACCTTCTTGCAAGATACCTTATGCAAAGGGCTAGAGTGTGAAACTCCAAAATGAATTATGAAAGTAAATACATAGGGAATACATCGATGGAAGGCATAGTAACATTTACTATGTTCCCTGCGTGTATCTAAACCTCATCCCTGGCTAGTCTTTCAGGCCACAGTAGTTCTTTCATCGAGTTGCAACAGAATGCAATCGAGCGGGTATCTTTGTGATTAACTCACAATACCCAAGAATTAGTGATTAACATGTTTAACCATAATTCCCAAGAACTATATCTTTGACCAGCCTTCTATACATCAAAAACTTGTATGACATTCATACATGAGCTGGATCTTCCAGTCTTCTTTCCTTTTGCCTTTATACTTCTAACAGTTTAACTTTTAGTATTTCTCCTACTCTCAGAAGAAGCATCCAACTTAAGAGTGGCGTTAGCCCCGGACTTCCTAGGCGTGAAAGTCTTACTAACACCCTTCGGACACTTCCTTTCTCTTTAAGTTGTTGTTTTATTCACCTTTCATCATATGATAGGCGTTCTCCTGGATCCCTCTCTTATCAGTCTAATGCATAGTAAACTCCTTTACTAACAGTTTGCAAACAAACATTGCTTTGGATATCTCATATCTTTTAGCCTTTGTCTGTCTCTGAAAATGATTTTCAGATTCCATGAATATCACATAACTATCCAAACTTTCGAAGTTCGGGTCTCATGGAAGCAAACATATTGCACTTTGACTGAAAAGGAATTCTAGCTTTTGGATCGAAGGTCGAGAGTCACATGATCCATAGCATTAGCGGGAGAATACCGAAAGTACGCGATAGGACAAAATCCTTCTCGGCACACTAGAGGACAATCCTCACATTACGTTACCAACCGTAAAGTTTTAACCAGATATTTAACAGCTATTCAATTTTAATAGGGAAGGTGGAAACGCGAGCCATTATTCTACAACTATTATGTAAACCACACTTTGACAGTGTTCAAAATTAATTGCACTGAGAATTAAACAAGTTAATTCTATAGTGCGCTCCCACTCAAATCAATATCTCTCATAATTGATTTTGAGTGATACAAGATCCAGACTTCAATTCATCGCCATAGAATCATCATCTCATGACGGGAATTTTAATCGGTAGGCCAACTTGCCGATCACATCTCTATGTGACTCTTGTTCATCTTTCGATGCGTGTGTTCCGAGCTCAGGACGATCCTGCCATGAACGTCAAGACAACCAAGTGATCTTGCTGCGAGGTCTGACCTCAACCGCCTCACACATCCCTAATCGTTCGTACCCATGCATCCATGGCGCACCCCAAAAAGTTAGGTGTCGTGACGGTGCTACACTTGGGAGAACACTAACTACTTGATATTTTTGTGAGAGATCACCCTAATAAAAAGCGACTACCGCGCAATCAAGAAGGGTGCATCATAAGGGATAAACATCTCAGGCAATTCATAATAGCATGATATGGTATAGCCCTTTCTGACGGAGAAGTCTTTCATTTCTTCGTCTTCGGCATTCGCGTCGGTGTTCACCTTCGCGAAGATTGCCACCACCTTGTCGATGCACCAGAAAATATTGCTATCTCTATAGCTAATAAAATAAGTGCATTACATAAGGTTGACACGCAGGTCATTAAAGTGCAATCATATGGCTCCAGCCATCATGCCGAATCATGACACGCAGGTCATGTTAATCAATTTACATCATATAGTCATCTCATACATAATCAAATTATTATGAACACTGCTATACCACATCATATGCACATGCAAACCATCCTGCAAAAACAAGTTAGACGCCTCTAATCGGTTCATGCAAAATTTTATTTTACGTGGCTTCTAAGGTTTCGAAACAAACCGAAGCTACCAACGTCCATCATCAAGCATGATAATCCAAGTTGCTAGATTAACATTGCGGGGTTTATGAAACACGAGATAATAAAATCTCGAGCCCCATACTGAACTTTGTCATACGCGTGACCCCCGTGCAGATCATATCTGCATTGCCCTTTCGTCAGCGAAACATCCCTCTTTCTCAACTATGGTGGAACCCAAAGAACTGTTAGCACTTCGTTGATCTGTCAATCAGCATACTCAGGAGCCGCATGAAAGGATCGCGGATTGCCAGAACTTTGTGAGATTCCACCATGCCGTCAAGATCAGGACTACGCAAATTCCAGGGAAGCAACAAGAACATCGGGTAACAGATTTCATCTGCTACCCGCACAAATAATTTTCAGTAATAGATCTCATCTACTACCTAATTATATTGTGCAACACCCATACATCTCTATGTATTCTAGATCGCAACCTGCATCTACACATAGCACGGCTCTGATACCACTGTAGGGTAACGCAGCAGAAAACAAAAAATTTCCGACCTACGTACCAGCCCAGGACCACTATGGAGACTGCATACAAGGTTTGATCATTTTCCTTATCGACTCGTAGCGCAGCGGAAGTAGAGTCGATGACGATCGGCGGTGCAGATCCCCGCAGCTAGGATTTACAACCTCCCAACCGCGAGGATGTACTCCCTCGCCTGCTCCTCGAACGGATCTCCAGGCAGCCCTTCGGGAGGCCTCAGGACAGTCCCTCGGATAGTCCCACCGGACGGATCCTCGGACAGCCCTTCGGGAGGCCTCTGGACAGTCCCTCGGATAGTCCCACCGGACGGATCCTCGGACAGCCCTCCGGGAGACCTCTGGACAGTCCTTCGGATAGTCCCACCGGACGGATCCTCGGACAGCCCTCCGGGAGGCCTCACTGACAGCCCTTCGGGTGGGTCACTCGGACAGCCCTTCGGGAGGACCGCCGAAACACGGACAGTAACTCGGACAGCCCTCCGGGAGGCACTCTCGAACTAAGACCGAAACTACGATCTCTCTACAGAGTTGCACACATACGGTGTCATCTATC
Organism: Elymus sibiricus; assembly: GCA_039707655.1. NCBI lineage: Eukaryota > Viridiplantae > Streptophyta > Magnoliopsida > Poales > Poaceae > Elymus > Elymus sibiricus. Next base: position 124,665,335 of record CM077666.1, on the reverse strand, counting down.
CGGCAGGGCTTCGCCGTCCAGAACTAGTTCCCACCGGAACCTAGACAGCCTTTCGGCTCTACGAAACTATTTCGCTGGGAGGGAGAGAGAAAGCCAGATCATGCATGGCACTTGTATGTGAGAAGGAGTGAGTGTGGAGGCAGCCCCTCCACCTCTATTTATAGGAAATCCAAGGGGTAGGGTTTCTTGGCCCCCAAGCCTTCTAGAAACCTTTTGGGAAAATATCCCAAAAGGTGACTTTTCCATAAATATCCCAAAAAGCACTTTCACTATTCACGACAACATTTTTCAGCGTCCGGTCGAACTGAAAATATTTATGTGGGCTTAGAACATTTCCAGTACCCACTAAAATAATTTTCAATGCGATCCGGAACAATTCCGGTTTAGTGCCTTCCTTGACAGCAAATAGGAAAGCGCGCTCGTTGCCTTCCTGCCGGCGAATGTTGATGTGTTTGCATGGCAACCATCTGACATTCCCGGCGTTCCCAGGGAGGTAATCGAGCACCACCTTGCCGTCTGTCCTCATGCTCGGCCCATCAAGCAGAAGGTCGGGAAGCAAGCTTTGGAATGGCAGCAATTCATCGCCGAAGAGATAAAGAAGCTAGAAGCAGCTGGCCTAGTTAGAGGTGTGCTACATCCAACATGGTTGGCGAATCTAGTTGTAGTACGCAAAGTGAATGGAAAGTGGAGACTTTGTATTGATTATACTGATATCAATAAAGCATGTCCAAAGGATCCTTTCCCTTTGCCGCGCATAGATCAAATTGTTGACTGTACTGCCGGCAGCGATTTACTCTCCTTTCTTGATGCATATTCTGGTTATCATCAGATTTTCATGGCCAAGGAGGATGAGGAAAAAACCGCATTCATTACTCCATGTGGTACAGACTACTTCATGTGTATGCCTTTCGGATTAAAGAGTGCTAGTTCAACCTTTGCAAGAGCTATCCAAATCGGTATTGAGCCCCAATTGCACAGAAATGTGGAAGTATACATGGATGATATAGTGGTCAAAACCAAGGACAAATCAACCCTCATTGAAGATCTAGAAAAGACATTTGCGAATCTGCGCAAGATCAATCTGAAGCTCAACCTCGAGAAGTGTGTGTTTGGCGTTCCATCCGGCAAGCTTCTTGGGTTCTTTGTATCTTAACATGGAATTGAAGCAAATCCCGACAAGATCAAAGCCATTGAGCAAATTGAAGCACAAAAGCGTGTCAAGGATGTGCAGCGTCTTGCCGGCTGTGTGGCTGCATTGAGTAGGTTCATTTCAAAGTCTGCCGAGCGCGCCTTGCCATTTTTCAAAATTTTGAAAAAGGCAGGTCCAATGAAATGGACTCCAGAAGCGAAGGCCACGCTGCAGGATTTGAAAAGATACCTCTCCTCTGCACCAACACTAGTTGCACCCAAGCCACAAGAACCGTTGCTGCTATATTTGGCGGCAACAAATCAAGTGGTCAGTGTTGGATTAGTGGCACAGAGGGAAATTGATGACGAAGAAGCAGCAGTGGCAAGTCCGTTAAGCGACAAGCCGGAATCTTCTCCAGCAAAGTCTGGTGCCGATAAGTCAGAAACAGCGCAAGCAAATGAGGCAAGTCAGCAGATAGTACCTAAGAAGAAATTGGTGCAACGCCCAATTTACTTTGTAAGTTCCCTTTTGCAAGGGGCTAGGTCAAGGTACTCTGGTGTGCAAAAATTGCTTTTTGGTCTCCTCATGGCCTCGAGAAAGCTGCGCCATTACTTTCAAGCACATGAGATTACCGTCGTCACTCGCTTTCCGCTACAGCGCATTTTGAGAAATCCAGATGCAACCGGCAGGATAGTGGAGTGGGCGTTGGAGTTGTCGAGCTTTGCACTTAAGTTTGAGATCACTTCAACTATTCAAAGCAGAGCCTTGCCAGAGTTCATTGCAGAATGGACACCAATGCAAGACGAAGAGATTCAAGAATCAACTCTCGCCGGCAAAGAAACAGCTAAAGAATGGATCATGTACTTTGATGGTGCCTTCTCGCTGCAAGGCGCTGGTGCCGGAGTGCTTCTTGTCACACCCACCGGAGAGCACCTCAAGTATGTAATCCAAATGCATTTTCCCAGGGAAAAAGCTACAAACAATACTGCAGAGTATGAAGGGCTCCTTGCCGGTCTGAGGATCGCAGTGGACCTTGGAATCAGAAAAATGATCATCCGTGGTGACTCGCAGCTTATTGTGAAACAAGTTAATAAAGATTATCAGAGCCCGTTGATGGAAGCATACATGGAAGAAGTGAGGAAATTGGAAGAGCACTTTGACGGATTGCAAACAGAGCACATTCCTCGTGCGGAAAACAACATTGCTGATCACCTGTCAAAGTGTGCTGCTCAAAAGCTTCCTGTGGAACCAGGAACTATTGTGCTCCATTTGAATCAACCATCAGTCACTCCATCAACACAAGCAAACAAGAGAAGAAAGTTGTACACCGGCAAGTATTTTTCGGTAGAGCTCCCAGAGGCCGCCAGCAAGAAGATTGTCGGGGACAACGACACGACTGTCGGTGAGCAGCGGCCCCGCGTAGAGCCTCAGGTTCTCGCCGCTGACGCAAGCGCTCCCGCGGCCGAAGAGATGCCTTTAGTCCTTGTCGTCGAGCCATAGGCTCCAACTTGGGCACAACAAATAGTCCATTTCCTTCAAACAGGAGAACTTCCCGATGACCAAGAAGAAGCTGAGAAAGTAGCCCGTCAGTCAAGTATGTATCAGTTTGTGGATAACATTCTGCACAGAAAGAGACCAAACGGTGTGAAATTGAAGTGTATTTGCCGGGAAGATGGACTAAAGCTGTTGGCAGAGATACATGGAGGTGTATGTGGCTCTCACATAGGTTCAAGAGCACTTGTCGGCAAAGCTTTCCGGCAAGGCTTCTATTGGCCCACTGCCCTCCAGGATGCAACTGAGCTAGTAACAAAGTGTGAAGCATGCCAGTTTCATTCAAGGAATATACATCAGCCAGCTCAAGCTCTCCAAACAATACCTCTCTCTTGGCCCTTCTCGGTCTGGGGGCTTGACATTTTAGGCCCCTTCCCCCGTGCTACCGGGGGCTTTGAGTTTTTGTACGTTGCAATCGACAAGTTAACAAAGTGGCCTGAGGTGGAGCCAGTGAGGAAGGTGACAGCACAGTCAGCCGTCAAGTTTTTCAAAGGATTAGTTTGCCTTTTTGGTGTTCCCAACAGGGTCATCACCGACAACGGCACACAATTCACGAGCCGCACCTTCATGCAGTACATCCAAGACCTTGGCAGCAAAATCTGTTTTGCATCTGTTGCTCACCCGAGAAGCAACGGCCAAGAAGAAAGGGCAAATGCTGAAGTGTTGTGAGGCCTCAAGACAAGAACATTTGACAGGCTGCACAAGTGCAGAAGGCGCTAGATTGACGAGTTGCCGGCGGTTCTTTGGTCACTCAGAACGACACCAAATCGAGCGACCGGCCAAACACCCTTTCCCCTAGTCTATGGTGCAGAAGCGGTGCTCCCCACGAAACTCACATACGGGTCACGTCGAGTGCTCGCCTACGATGATGCGGAGCAAGAGCAGCTGCGGCAAGATGATGCCACACTCCTTGAGGAAGATCGTCTTCAGGCAGCTGTGCGAGCTGCACGCTATCAGCAAGCCTTGCACCGCTATCACAGCCGCAAAGTGCATGCCCGAAGCCTTGAGGAAGGCGACCTTGTTCTTCGGCGCATTCAATCCACCAAGAATTCAAACAAGTTGACGCCAAAGTGGGAAGGCCCTTATCGGGTAGCACAAGTCACCAGACCTGGCGCAGTCCGTCTGGAGACCGAAGATGGCATCCCAGTGCAAAACTCATGGAATATTGAGCATCTTCGCAAGTTCTACCCATAAGGTGCAGTTGCCGGGCCTCCCGGCAACCCCTTTTGTACAAGCTTTGTCGGCAAGACTTGTAACCCCTTGTACAAAGCCAGGCGCAGATCCTGTGCATAAGTGAAATAAAGCTAAGTGTTTCGCAACTTTTCATACACATTCGTTTATGTATGAATACATGTAATGTTGTGATTATGCTTTGACTTGTATGAAATGGTTAATGAACCGTCAAGGTTTCCAAACCACTCTTTTCTCTTCTTTCTTTTTCTCAGAGGACAGAAGGATTCCTCGCGTGCAAGTTTCCCAGGGGGAGTGACGATGGGGATACCACTTATTGACGTTCAAGTGATCATTTTGTATGACAAGAAAAACAGTACAAGGAAAAGCTAAGTTGAAAAACTTTGAAACAATTTCCTTGTTATATTTGCAGTTTCCCTTGAATGATTCTGTGTTTGTATGAAAAACCTGCACGCGAAGGAACCTTGTCGTGAGCAGTTGCACTCTTACTTTGTTTCGAGTCCGCTCAACAATTTAAGTAGCTGCATTTGAAAACGTCAAAGGAAAACTTCTCGGCGGCGACACTACCGGCAGGCTGCTAAGGACCTGTTCCTCAAGCGCTCGCGGCAAGTGCATGCACCGGCGAGCTTCTGGTATGTGTAGGGTGTAAAATCAAATCATACAAAGACAAAGTAAATCAAGGGAGATGGGATACATTCATTCATCAGCACTAGTTATATTACATCACAAAAGCAGTGCAGATCTAACATAAGATCAAATGTATCTTTGACATGGCAACACTGTGACAATACAATGACAAGTTTAATCTCCATGATCACCTTGGATCCTTGGGACGTGGAGAACCTTGTCGGCAAGAGGAGCGGCGATCTTGTCGGCGGCGGTGACATCGGTGTCCTGCGGCAACTTTCTGAAGATCACGGAAAGGTCAAGGTCAGGATGGCAGTATGCGAGCTTGAGCAGCACCTTGTAAAGGACGTTGCATGCAAATTTCCGGGATTCATCAGCAAACGAGGCAGACCTGTCATCATGATATGTCTTCAGTGCGTTGATGAGGCCGTTAAAGAACTTGGTTAATCTGGCGCTGGTAGTCTCATGATCGTTTATAGTGAAGCTCCAGCTCTTCATATCCTTGATGGCAAGCTGCGAAGTTAGGCGCTCAGCTATGTCAACAAGCCTCTTCGTCCAAAGGGAAATCACCTCGTGCAGCTCCGTGAATTTATTCTCGGCGTCTTCCCAAAGAGTTTCTTCCGCGGCAAGCTTTTCCGTCAGGATTCTTTCCCGCTCCTTGGCGGATTCAAGATCTTTTTCCAGACCGATAAGTTTGGATTTCAAATCCTGAGTTGCTTTGGTGGCAGTATTGAGATCTTGATTCTTGGACGAGAGCTGCGTCTGCAGTTCCCCTAGAGTGAGGGATGCTTTCTGCGCTTTTCCCTTAAGAGTCTCGACCTCTTTACTGCTGCCGGCGAGCTCTTCTTTCAGCTTGGTCAACTGGGAATCAAGATCCGCCTTGGCGGCGGTAGCAGTGGCAGCTTCATCAGTAACCTCCTTGAGCTTGGCGGCGTTTTCCTGAGCATGGGTCTCGATGAAATCCTTATGTTTCTTCTCCAGCTCTTGCATCCTTTGCTCAAGGAGTTTCTCGATTTCTTCGTCTTTGTCGTGAAGTTTAGCGGCAAGAGCTTCCTCTTGTGCGGCAAGATTCTTCTCTCGGGCGTTGAGCTACGCCTCGTGCTCTGCCAACTTGCCGTTCAGAGCTGTTGCCTTCTCTTGGGCAGTGGCAAGTTTTTCCTCTTGCCTCCTCAGAATAAGAGACTGGTTATTATACCAAGACCGGATATCCTCAGCCTTCTTCTTCAATTTATCCTCAATTACATCCAGAGCTGTGTGTTCATCTTGGAGCTTATCCCATCGCTTGCCGTAGCGCTCTTGCACATCCCTGAGGCCTGCTGCCATGGTTTCCAGGAAGGCAAGATCCGCTGTGCTTTCGGCAGCATTGTCGGATTCAGGGGTGATCTTGGGGATGGAGGCGAGGATGCGAGCAATCTCTGCGTCGAAGTCCAGCTCTACAGTACCTGATGAGCTGGGGGCTTCAGACCCTTGTTGAGGGGCAGCAAGAACAAGTGCATCCGTCAAAGATTGAGCAGTTGGCGCAGTTGGCTGAATGGCAGAGTCTAGCTGACCAGCGGCAACCACCACCATTTCCGTGCTCATTTGGATGGGAGCAGATGTGTCGCCGGAGGACTCCCTTATATCCCCGGCAACTTCCCTTACTTCCTCAACAGCAGGATTAGTGGCCTCTTCGATAGCAATCTTGGCGGCTTGATCAGCAGCTTCCTTTGCAATATCTGCTACATCTGCAATGATCTATCCTTCTTCGGGAGAGGTGGGAGCTGCAGATTGGAACAGGAGTAAAGGACAAAATGAAAATCAGTTACAACTCAAGTTCAAGAAAACAAAATATTTGGGAAGTGTTTAAAGATAAGTGGATTACCTGTTGGCGCTTGTTGTGGAAGAACATTTTCTTCCCCAGCAACCTCAGTTGTCGCCGTACGGTCTCCGGCAGCCTCACTTGTCGGGACTATTTCAGTGCGGGCGGGCTCATCAGTGGAGGCCCTTGTCTTAGAAGCACTCTCCGGAACGGTGGTTGATGGAGGAATCACGATAGGATCCGCCTCTTGGCGATCTTCCTCCTGGTGGCCTTCATCTACCTCCTTGTCGAGACCAGGAGCAGAAGCTTCGGCGTTAGCACCGGCGAGCGGGAATTGTGTCGCAGCCTCACGCAGGGGGCTGGGCTGGGTGCTGATGACGATGGTGTCAGAAGACACACCCCCTTGCCCAGTGCTTGTCGCAGGTTCGCCTGCCGCGGCGGCCTTGGCTCGCTTGGCCAGATGCACAAGTGGCTCTGTGTCTCTGCAAAAACAGAAAAGAATCAAGTCAAAAATCATGATCAAGATGGAGTCAAGACTTGTTGAGTATAAGGCAATTGTGCTTACTCCTCGTCTTCTGACTCGCTGAGGATGGATAGGTCATATCTCGCCGGCGGGGGCGATTCAATGGCCCTTTTTAGTGCCGGGGGAGATGAACTTGCCAGCTGAGAAGACCCGACTTCTCCGACAACCTCTTGCTGGGGAGATGGATGCTGAGCTCGTGGACGTCGGGATGGTTGCCGGTGCACTTCCTCTTGATGGCCAGTCTTGGTGGTCGTCTTTTTCACGACAGGACCAGCCTTCAGTGAGGAAGCGCGCACTGGCTCTTAGCTGGCAGTCTTTCGGAGAATGCATGCCCTCTTCTTTGGGGCCCGAGGACCTTTTTCTTCTTCGTCTTCGGGTTCCCCGGCAGCCTCATCTCCGGCAGGCTCTTCTTGGTGTTCCTCGGCAACCTCCTCTTCGGGATGTTCTTCTTCATCGTCTTCCGTTGCCGCGACCTGAGAACTGCCAGCTCCGCTAACTCTGGCAGCTTCTGCGGCCTTGCTGGCGATGTATGCCAGTTCCTCATCCTTGGTGGCCTTAATAAGATCCCTCTCTATCCGGGAGGCCTTCTCCGTCAAGTTTGAGGCCCAGTCCATTTCGTTCTCCAAACAAGGCATTGGCCAGAGGGGTTCGACTCCTTGTGCATTGCACTCTGGCATCATAGCCAAGATGGAGTCTTTGGCGGAATTTATATGCAAGGGGACGATCTGATCCGGCAAGTGGAAGGTCCCGGTAGATCTGTACAGCTGCTCGCAGAGGCAAGGGTGCTCCATGACGGTTAGATTATTGCCGAGGCCTGGGTACAACCGCATGATGTCGCCTGCATTCTAGTACTCCCAGGTGAATCTTTCCCTCTTCTGTAGCGGTGCGATGCGTCGCTCCAGTCGTCGCCGTGTATGACTCGCTCTGTGCGCGGCAAGCAGAAACTAGGAAAATCCTTTTGCTGGATCCAGCACCACTCAGCCCGCCAGTCCTCCCACTTCAAGTGCAGCTGCCCAGGAAGGTACTGGTCCTTGGTCTTGGCCCTGGGGATCCATGTGACACTGCCGGAAAGTGCCTTGCCTTCGATTCGAGGGATGAAGAAATGGCGGAACAAATCAACATTGGGGGCAACTCCGATGAAATTCTCACAGAAAATGGGCAAAGACTGACATAAAAGTTATGGCATTTGGGGTAAAATCCAGCAGTCTGAACCCGAAGTTGTACATCATTGCGCTGAAGAAATCCGAGAAGGGAGGAACCAACCCGCAATAAAAGTACGCGCAGAAAAAGGGATATGAATCTGAGGGGGTCTTGCCTCCAGCGGGGAGCACCACTGGAGCCTTGTGATCCTTGGTGTCTCGCCCCCACATGTAGGCGTACCTCTCGATCAGCGTATTCTCATCCAACGCCGACGGCGAGAACACCACGTTCTCCCTCCGCCGCTTCTCCAGTTCCTCCAAATCCTTCTTCTTCTTCTCCGCCTTGGGGTCGACAGGCTTGGCAAGTTTCTTCCACGCTGCGTCGGCCTTCTTGGGTGCCATGAGGGCTCAAGGAGAAAAGAGGAAGTCAAGGTGAGATGCGAACGGGCGGGGGGGGGGGGGGGGGCGATGAAAGCGGCTCTGGTGAGAGGAAGAAGATGAAGTAGAGAGGGGCAAGGGTGAATGAGCAGCGTCCCCTCGCGGTTGCCTTTTTATGGGGAAGACGCAAGGGGGCTGGCTCTTTACTGTTTGCCTCGACGGCGCCTTTGCAGGCGCACTACCACGGAATAACCGCTATAGTCCACCACTCCTGCATCCCACATTTAATGCGCGGCGTGGGCGTGCTTGGGGGGAAATTATCATTGCAAAGATTACGGCGGTAATTTCCCGCCGCGTGTATGTGCATCATTTGGGCCTTGCCCAACGACGCTTCGGACGCGTGTATGGCCCAGACCCGGGGGCTCCTATCGGTGTATAAAACATGGGTATTTTATACCCTGACTTATGCACAGACAGTAATAGCCTTCTTGATGGCCAGGCTTGCCGGGGATTACCAAGATCAGGACTCAAGGCTTAGTTGCGAAGGCACTAAGGAAGAGATCAAGACGAAGCATCGATAAGTACTTGGCTAGTACTGAAGATGGAGTTATTACTTGCCGGCAAGATTCGAGCCGGCAAGATGAAGGCTCGACAAGCTCTGTGCCCGGCAAGACCTCGGCAGCTCGTCAGTGCTCCACTACACCGAACAGCTAGTCGCTAATCGGTGAGGGGTCGACCACGCAGGCGGTTTGGTGAGACTTGCCGGGGCACATGTCAGCCTGCTGGAGGGAGATTTAGCTTTAATGACACCCGTCTAGGAGGCGTGTCAACATAATATGAGGTAGCTGGGCGAGCGGTGCAGGAACCTTGCCGGGGCTCCTCCTCCACATGAAACCTATCGGCACATTTAATGCTTTTGTCGTAAACCGGCAGAGTTAGGTATGATAGCATTGCTTGCTATCTAATCAACTTGTAATGACTGTTTTGCCACTATGGTTACCCCTTTGAGCTATAAAAGGAGGGCCAGGGCAACCTTTACAAGAATGGATCATTAGACACCCTAGCTCACTTTGCATGCGTAGCTGCTTCCCTTACACCTTGCCGGGGCGAAGCGCACCTTGTACTTGAGCTCTCCACATATAATACACCAAAGCAGGAGTAGGGTTTTACACCTCACGGTGGCCCGAACCTGGGTAAAAACCTTTGCGTTCTTTGCTGATTCTGCCCTTTGTGCTTGTGCATTCCCCTAGCCGAACCGCAAAGGGGCTAGATGGCCCCATAGATGGTCGTACGCACGACAGAGTTGTAATTTTCTTTTGAGTTGTAAGTAAATAGAAGTATGACGATCACCGTTATTAGCGCATTATCCCAGTGAGGAAATAAAAAAAGAGAAAAAAGAGAGACCAAAAAGAGACCACAAAAAAAAGGAAAAAAAGGAAAAAAAATTAAAAAAGAAAAAAAAGAAAAAGAAAAAGAGAAAAATGAGAGAAAATGAGAGAAGGGGCAGTGTTACTATCTTTTTCCAAACTTGTGCTTCAAAGTAGCACCATGTTTTTCATATAGAGTCTCCTATTTCGTCACTTTCATATGCTAGTGGGAATTTTTCATTATAAAACTTGGCTTGTATATTCCGATGATGGGCTTCCTCAAATGCCCAAGGTCTTCATGAGCAAGCAAGTTGGATGCACACCCACTTAGTTTTCATGTTGAGCTTTCATACACTTATAGCCCTTAGTGTATTCGTTGCATGGCAATCCCTACTCCTTGCATTGACATCAATTGATGGGCATCTCCATAGCCCGTTGATTAGCCTCGTTGATGTGAGACTATCTTCCTCTTTTTGACTTCCCCTTATTGATCTCTACCACCACATTCTATGCCACCCATAGTGCTATATCCATGGCTTGCGCTCATGTATTGCGTGGCGGTTGAAAAAACTGAAGCGTGTTAAAAAGTATGAACCAATTGCTTGGCTAAAACAGGGATTGTTCATGATAAATATTTTGTGTTAAGAAGATGGAGCATGACAAGATTATATGATTTTGTAGGCATAAGTTTCTTTAGCATTTTTATTTTGAAAGACATGATTGTTTGTTAGTATGACTGAGTATTGATGTCTTTATATCAAATTATAGACTATTGCTTTGAATCATTCGGATCTTATTATTCATACCGTAAGAGGGATTACATGATGGAACATGTTAGGTAGCATTCCACATCACAAATTCTGTTTTTATCATTTACCTACTCGAGGACGAGCAGGAATTAAGCTTGGGAATGCTTGATACGTCTCCAACGTATCTATAATTTTTAATTGTTCCATGCTATTATAGTATCAATCTTGGATGTTTTATATGCAATTATATGCCATTATATATCATTTTTTGGGACTAACCTATTAACCCAGTGCCCAGTGCCAGTTGCTATTTTTTGCCTGTTTTTGCCTTTTCAGAAAATCATTATCAAAAAGAGTCCAAATGGAAAAAAAACTTTGGATTAATTTTTTCTGGACCAGAAGAGACCTACGAAGCTTCGGGAGAATACCAGAAGAGTCACGAGGGAGCGACAAGCTCGGGAGGCGCTCCCTGGGGGTAGGGCATGCCCCCCAGGTTTGTGCCCCCTTCGTGTCACTTCCTGACCCAATTCCAGCGCTATAAATTCCCAAATATTCCCAATATACCAGAGAGACAGAAGAGAAAACTTTTCCGCCGCCGCAAGCCTCTGTTCTTTCGCGATCCCCATCTGGAGGCCTTTTCCGATACTCTGCCGGAGGGGGAATCGATCACGGAGGGCTTCTTCATCAACCTTACTGCCCTTCCGATGATGTGTGAGTAGTTTACCACAGACCTACGGGTCCATAGCTAGTAGCTGGATGGCTTCTTCTCTCTCTTTGATCTTCAATACCATGCATGTTCTCCTCGATGTTCTTGGAGTTCTATCCGATGTAATCTTCTTTTGCGGTGTGTTTGTTGGGATCCGATGAATTGTGAGTTTATGATCAGATTATTCATGAGAAATATTTGAGTCTTCTCTAAACTCTTTTATGCATGATTGTTATAGCTTTGTATTTCTCTCCGATCTATCGATTTGGTTTGGCCTACTAGATTGATTTATCTTGCAATGGGAGAGGTGCTTTGTGATGGGTTCAATCTTGCGGTGCTCAATCCCAGTGACAGAAAGGGACATGACATGTATTTGTAGTGTTGCCATTAAGGATAAAAAGATGGGGTTTAATCATATTGCTTGAGTTTACTTTGTCTACATCATGTCATCTTGCTTAAGGTGTTACTCTGTTTTATACTTAATACCCTAGATGCATGCTGGATAGCGGTCGGTGGGTGGAGTAATAGTAGTAGATGCAGGCAGGAGTCGATCTACTTGTCTCAAACATGATGCCTATATACATGATCATTGCCATGAGCCCGTCATAATTATTTGCCATTCTATCAATTGCCCAACAATAATTTGTTTACCCACCGTATGATATGTGTTCGAGAGAGAAGCCTCTAGTGAAAACTATGGCCCCCGGGTCTACTTTTATCATATATTACAAATCCAAAAATACCTTGCTGCAATTTATTTTCTTTTGCAATTTACTTTATCTATCTATCACTATCAGAATTAATCCTTGCAAATAACCGCTAAGAGGATTGACAACCCTCTTATTTGCGTTGGGTGCAAGTGTTTGCTTTTGTGTGTGTAGGTGCTGCTAACGAGGTTCTGTGTGGTTCTCCTACTGGATTGATAACCTTGGTTCTTAACTGAGGGAAATACTTATCTGTACTATACTACATCATCCTCTCCTCTTCGGGGAAATACCAACGCAGTCTACAACTAGCATCGAGCGCGCTAACGGACTCGTTTGGGAAGGCATCAAGCCACGCTTAGTCCGATCCTTAAAGGAAGCCGATTCTCGCTGGGTAGAAGAGCTTAACTCTGTGTTGTGGGGCTTACGCACCATGCCCAACAGGTCCATAGGCTACACACCATTTTTTATGGTATATGGAGCCGAGGCCGTCTTACCATGTGACCTCATTCATGACGCACCTCGGGTGCGGATGTACGAAGAGAGGGAGGCCGAGTTGGATCGGCAGGACAACTGCTACTTGTAGTCTACGTTGGTATTTCCCCGAAGAGGAGAGGATGATGCAGTATAGTAGAGATAAGTATTTCCCTCAATTAAGAACCAAGGTTATCAATCCAGTAGGAGAACCAAGAAAAATTCCGTTAAGCGCACCTGCACACACAAGAGCAAACACTTGCACCCAACGCAAATAAGAGGGTTGTCAATCCTCTTAGCGGTTATTTGCAAGGATTAAATCTTATCAAGGTAAATAGATAAACTAAACTACTAATTAAAATAAAAGTAAATAAATTGCAGCAAGGTATTTTTAGGTTTTTTATATAATAAAGATAGACCCGGGGACCATAGTTTTCACTAGAGGCTTCTCTCTTGAGCACATAAACATACGGTGGGTAAACAAATTACTGTTGGGCAATTGATATAAAAGCAAATAATTATGATGGATTCATGGCAATGATCATGTATATAGGCATCATGTCCAAGACAAGTAGACCGACTCCTGCCTGCATCTACTACTATTACTCCACCCATCGACCGCTATCCAGCATGCATATAGGGTATTAAGTATGAAATAGAGTAACGCCTTAAGCAAGATGACATGATGTAGAGAAGCAAATTCAAGCAATATGAATAAACCCCGTCTTTTTATCCTTAATGGAAATAATACAAATACTTGTCATGTCCCTTTCTGTCACTGGGATTGAGCACCGCAAGATTGAACCCATCACAAAGCACCTCTCCCATTGCAAGATAAATCAATCTAGTAGGCCAAATTAAACCGATAGATCGGAGAGAAATACAAAGCTATAACAATCATGCATAAAAGAGTTCAGGGAAGACTCAAATATTTCTCATGAATAATCTGATCATAAACTCACAATTCATCGGATCCCAACAAACACACCGCAAAAGAAGATTACATCGGATAGAACTCCAAGAACATCGAGGAGAACATTGTATTGAAGATCAAAGAGAGAGAAAAAGCCATCTAGCTACTAGCTATGGACCCGTAGGTCTGTGGTAAACTACTCACACATCATCGGAAGGGTAGCAAGGTTGATGTATAAGCCCTCTGTGATCGATTCCCCCTCCAGCAGAGTACCGGAAAAGGCCTCCAGATGGGATCACGGAAGAACAGAGGCTTGAGGCGGTGGAAAGGTTTTATCTTATGGCTCTCTAGGGGTTTCCCAATATTTGTGAACTTATAGAAGTGGAATTAGGTCAAACGGAGTCACGTGGGCCCCACAAGGTAGCACGGCGCGCCCTCCCCCCTGGGGCGCGCCCTAGTGCCTTGTTAAGCCTCCGTGAGGCTTCTGGCCTCCTCCCGAAGCTTCCCAAGTTTCTTTTGTCTAGAAAAAAATCTCCAAAAAGTTTCGTGGCATTTGGACTTCATTTGGTACTGTTTCTCTGAAAAGCCAAAAACAAGCAGAAAACAGCAACTGGCACTAGGCACTGGGTTAATAGGTTAGTCCCAAAAAATGATATATAATTGCATACAATTGCATATAAAAACATCCAAGATTGATACTATAATAGCATGGAACAATCAAAAATTATAGATACGTTGGAGACGTATCAAGCATCCCCAAGCTTAATTCTTGCTCGTCCTCGAGTAGGTAAATGATAAAAACAGAATTTTTGATGTGGAATGCTACCTATCATGTTTCATCATGTAATCTCTCTCTTACGGTATGAATAATAAGATCCAAATGATTCAAAGCAATAGTCTATAATTTGATATAAAGACATCAATACTCAGGCATACTAGCAAACAATCATGTCTTTCAAAATAAAAATGCTAAAGAACATTATCCCAACAAAATCATATGATCCTATCATGCTCCATCTTATTTACACAAAGTATTTATCATGAACAACCCCGGTTTTAGCCAAGCAATTGGTTCATACTTTTTAATCCGCTTCAGCTTTTTCTACTCCCACTCAATACACGAGCGCAAACCATGGATATAGCACTATGGGTGGAATAGAGTATGGTGATAGAGATAAATAGGAGAAGTCAAAAATGGAGAAAGTCTCACATCAACGAGGCTAATCAACGGGCTATGGAGATGCCTATTAATTGATGTCAATGCGAAGAGTAGGGATTGCCATGCAACGGATGCACTAAGAGCTATAAGTATATGAATGCTCAACATGAAAACTAAGTGGGTGTGCATCCAACTTGCTTGCTCATGAAGACCTCGGGCATTTGAGGAAGCCCGTCATCAGAATATGCAAGCCAAGTTCTATAATGAAAAATTCCCACTAGTATATGAAAGTGACAAAATAGGAGACTCTCTATATGTAAAACATGGTGCTACTCTGAAGCATAAGTGTGGAAAAAGATAGTAACATTGCCCCTTCTCTCTTTTTCTCTCAGTTATTTTATTTTTTTCTCTTTTTTATATATTTTTTCCTTTTTTTTTCATGGCTCTTTTCGCCTCTTTTTTTTCTATTTTTTTTTCGTCCGGAGTCTCATCCCGACTTGTGGGGGAATCATAGCCACCATCATCCTTTCCTCACTGGGACAATGCTCTAATAATGATGATCATCACACCTCTATTTACTTACAACTCAAAATTACAACTCGATACTAGAACAAAAATATGACTCTATATGAATGCCTCTGGCAGTGTACCAGGATGTGCAATGATGCTAGTGTAACATGTATAAAAATGATGAACGGTGGCTGAGCCACAAATACTATGTCAGCTATATGATCATGCAAAGCAATATGACAATGATGATGTGTGTCATAAAAACGGAACGGTGGAAGTTGCATGGCAATATATCTCGGAATGGCTATGGAAATGCCATGATAGGTAGGTATGGTGGCTGTTTTGAGGAAGATATAAAGAGGCTTATGTGTGATAGAGCATATCATATCACGGGGTTTGGATGCACCGGCGAAATTTGCACCAACTCTCGATGTGAGAAAGGGCAATGCACGGTACCGAAGAGGCTAGCAAATTGCGGAAGGGTGAGAGTGCGTATAATCCATGGACTCACATTAGTCATAAAGAACTCACATACTTATTGCAAAAGTTTATTAGCCCTCGAAGCAAAGTACTACTATGCATGCCCCTAGGGGGGAGGTTGGTAGGAGTTAACCATCGCGCGCCCCCGACCGCCACACAAAGGAAGACAATCAATAATAAATCATGCTCCAACTTCTTAGCATAACGACAGATCATACGTGCATGCTTCAGGAATCACAAACCTTAACACAATTATTCTTACTAAACCACAAGTATCTACTAATACCTCCCCATATTACCATCTTAATATCGCAAAACTATTGCAAGGAATCAAATTTATCATATTCAGTTATCTACATGAAAGTTTTTATTATATCCCTCTTGAATACCTATCACATCAGGACCAAATTCATAACTCGTGCATATTACCATTGCTATCATGAGACTCTCAAAAATATATAAGTGAAGCATGAGAGTGCAACTATTTATTTAAAATATCATCACCGCCGTGCTCTAAAAGATATAAGTGAAGCACTAGAGCAACTGCCCAGCTCAAAAGATATAAGTGAAGCACATAGAGTATTCTAACAAATCACGAATAATGTGTCTCCCTCTCAAAAAGGTTAGTTCAGCAAAGATGATTGTGACAAACTAAAAATCAAACAAAAGTAAACAAACTATTTCACAAGACGCTCCAAGTAAAACACATATCATGTGATGAATAAAAATATAGCTCCAAGTGAGTTGCCGATAGATTGTAGACGAAAGAGGGGATGCCTTCCGGGGCATCCCCAAGCTTAGACGCTTGAGTCTTCCTTGAATATTACCTTGGGGTGCCTTGGGCATCCCCAAGCTTAGGCTCTTGCCACTCCATATTCCTTTGTCCATCGTAGTCTCACCCAAAACTTGAAAACTTCAGCACACAAAACTCAACAGAAACCTCATGAGATCCGTTAGTATAACAAACAAATCTTTAACTTTAGGTACTGCAGTAAATTGATTCATATTTAATATTGGCATAATGCTACTGTAATCCAACTTATCCATGACTCATACCACCCGATACGATCCATAGATTCATCAAAACAAGCAAACTATGCAATAAAAACAGAATCTGACTAAAACAGAACAGTCTGTAAAGATCTATTTAAAAGCCATACTTATGTAACTCCAAAAATTCTGAAAAATTAGGAAAACGTGGGAAATTCATATACCAATACTGTGTAAAAATTTCAGATTTTCTGACGCTCTAGTACAGAATTAAAATTCCAGTACTGGACGCAAAACTTTCTGTTTTCCAAACAACATCAACTATACTATCTTCCAAATCATCCCAAAGGCATTACTTGGCACAAACACTAATTAAAACATAAAAACAATATCATAACAGAAGCTATAATCATGCAAACACTCAAGAACTTATTTTATCCATTGGGTTGTCTCCCAACAAGCTCTTTCTTTATAGCCATTAAGATAGGCTTGAGATTTCAATGATGCTCTCATGAAAGATAATAATAGAAACACAAAGAGAGCATCATGAAGCATATGAAAATCACACTTAAGTCTAACATACTTCCTATGAATAGGAATTTTATAGGAGAACAAATTAGCAAGACAAGCAATCTCTAGCATATGCAAGGAAGAAGAACGAAGCATTAACAATTTTAACTTGAAGAGAGGTAATTGAGTAACATGAAAATATCTACAACCATATTTTCCTCTCTCATAATAATTATATGTAGGATCATAATCAAATTCAACAATATAGCTACCATATAAAATATTTTCTTCATGATCCACATGCATAAAAGTTTTATAATCTTCCAAGATAGTGGGATTAACATCAACTAAAGTCATGACCTCTCCAAACCCACTTTTATCAAAAATTTCATAAGATTGATAATTCTCCAAAGTAGTGGGATCATTATTACCTAAAGTTGACGCTCTTCCAAACCCACTTTTAATAGTATTGCAAACATTATTATCAATAACATATTCATCATGAGGCTTAAATAAATTTTCAAGATCATAAGAAGCATTATCACCCCAATCATGATCATTGCAATAAGTAGTGGACATAACAAAATTATCATCCCCAAGCTTGTAGTTTTGCATATTATTAGCAAAATTCAAATTAATAGAATTTATAGTAACACCATTGCGATGATGCTTTTCAATCAAGGAGCTATCATGAATCACTTTATAAATTTCTTCTTCTAACACTTCATCACAATTTTCAAATTCATGATTTTCAAGCAAAACTTCATAGAGAAAGTCAAGAGCACTCAAATCACTAGCAATTGGTTCATTATAATTGGATCTTTTGAAAATATTAGCAAGTGGATGAGGATCCATAGTGATCTTAAATTTTTGTTTTACTTACTGTTCTTGAGTGTTGTCATGGAAATAAAAGCAAGCAAGCAAATAAAATATTTTTGGGTTTTTGTAAAAAATTTAGAAGTGGGGGAGATGAAAACGAGAGGCAAATGCAAATAAAAGGCAAATAAAGTAAATGCAAGTGAATGATAATTTGTGCGAAGGTACTTGGTAATTCTGATGATGTCTCCCCGGCAACGGCGCCAGAAATTCTTCCTGCTACTTGTAGTCTACGTTGGTATTTCCCCGGAGAGGAGAGGATGATGCAGTACAGTAGAGATAAGTATTTCCCTCAGTTAAGAACCAAGGTTATTAATCCAGTAGGAGAACCAAGCAAAATTCCGTTAAGCGCACCTGCACACACAAGAGCAGACACTTGCACCCAACGCAAATAAGAGGGTTGTCAATCCTCTTAGTGGTTATTTGCAAGGATTAATTCTGATAGTGATAGATAGATAAACTAAAATACTAAATAAAATAAAAGTAAATAAATTGCAGCAAGGTATTTTTGGTTTTAATGTATGATAAATGTAGACCCGGGGGCCATAGTTTTCACTAGAGGCATATCTCTTGAGCACATAAACATACGGTGGGTAAACAAATTACTGTTGGGCAATTGATAGAAAAGCAAATAATTATGACGGATTCATGGCAATGATCATGTATATAGGCATCACGTCCAAGACAAGTAGACCGACTCCTGCCTGCATCTACTACTATTACTCCACCCATCGACCGCTATCCAACATGCATCTAGGGTATTAAGTATGAAACAGAGTAACGCCTTAAGCAAGATGACATGATGTAGAGAAACAAATTCAAGCAATATGAATAAACCCCATCTTTTATCCTTAATGGCAACAATACAAATACGTGCCATGTCCCTTTCTGTCACTGGGATTGAGCACCGCTAGATTGAAGCCATCACAAAGCACCTCTCTCATTTCAAGGTAAATCAATCTAGTAGGCCAAACTAAACTGATAGATAGGAGAGAAATACAAAGCTATAACAATCATGCATAAAAGAGTTCAGAGAAGACTCAAATATTTCTCATGAATAATCTGACCATAAACTCACAATTCATCGGATCCCAACAAACACACCGCAAAAGAAGATTACATCGGATAGAACTCCACGAACATCGAGGAGAACATTGTATTGAAGATGAAAGAGAGAGAAGAAACCATCTAGCTACTAGCTATGGACCCTACTCACACATCATCGGAAGGGCAGCAAGGTTGATGTAGAAGCCCTCTATGATCGATTCCCCCTCCGGCAGAGTATCGGAAAAGGCCTCCGGATGGGATCGCGGAAGAACATAGGCTTGCTGCGGCAGAAAGGTTTTCTCTTCTGGCTCTCTGGGGGTTTCCCAATATTTGTGAATTTATAGAAGTGGAATTAGGTCAAATGGAGTCGCGTGGGCCCCACAAGGTAGCACGGCGCGCCCCCCCTAGGGCGCGCCCTAGTGCCTTGTGAAGCCTCCGTGAGGCTTCTGGCCTCCTCCCGAAGCTTCCCAGGTTTCTTTTGTCCAAAAAAATTTCCAAAAAGTTTCATGGCATTTGGACTTCATTTGGTACTGTTTCTCTGAAAAGACAAAAACAAGCAAAAAACAGCAACTGGCACTAGGCACTGGGTTAATAGGTTAGTCCCAAAAAATGATATATAATTGCATATAAAAACATCCAAGATTGATACTATAATAGCATGGAACAATAAAAAATTATAGATACGTTGGAGACGTATCAATGACCTGGACGCCCTCGAAGAAGAAAGGGATGTTGCTCGGGCACGTTCCACATTCTACCAACAACAAGCACGGCGCTACCAGAGCAGGGAGGTCTGGACGAAGGCGTTCAATAAAGGAGACTTGGTCATGCGGTTTAATCCAGAGAAGCAGAAGGACAAGCTATCCCTGAAATGGGACGGGCTGTTCATCATCGACCAAGTACTCACCGAAGGCGCTTATCATATTCGAGACCCCAAAGATAACAGGTTGGTCCCACATTCCTGGAATGCTGCCCTACTCCGACGCTTTTACGGTTAATCAAAACCGTGCTTGATCTACCTTTCCGGTTATTCTCCTATCTAATATACAAGAGATATGAATTTCTCCTTTCAAGTTGTTAAAACTTTTTGGATAAATGTGTTTGGTAAAGCCGAAGTGATTATGTTCCTTCGGGCGCATTCTATTTGTACGGCATGAACCGCATTGTTTGCTTTTTTTCCAAGCTGCATGGATTTTTGAAGCACTTTCGGTGCCTCCTTCCAATAATATCGTTGTATGCCTTTATATGCATCGACTTGACTTAAGTTTTGGCCAAGCTGGGTTGCCTGGCTCCTGTGTTTGCCCCCTACGTTCCCGATTGTTCAGCTAGGGGGTAAAGGGAGCACCTCTGCGATTGTTGCCTCCATGTCATCCAGATATGTGCTACTTGTAGCTTGCGTTGGTATTTTCCCCGAAGAGGAAGGGATGATGCAGCATAGTAGAGATAAGTATTTCCCTCAGTTATAAAACCAAGGTTATCGAACCAGTAGGAGAATCACGCAACACCTCGTTAGGAGTACCTGCACAGAAACAACAAATCCTTGCACCCAACACAAACGAGGGGTTGTCAATCCCTCGGCGGTCAATTGCAAGATTAAATTGTATATGATAGATAGATTGATTGAAACAAAAATACAAAATAAAATAAATAAAAGAAAATGGCAGCAATATTTTTAGGGTTTTAGTAATATGATTTAGATAGACCCGGGGGCCATAGTTTTCACTAGAGGCTTCTCTCAAGAAAATAGCATACGGTGGGTAGACAAATTACTGTTGGGCAATTGATAGAAAAGCAAATAATCATGATGATATCCAAGGCAATGATCATGTATATAGGCATCATGTCCGACACAAGTAGACCGACTCCTGCCTGCATCTACTACTATTACTCCACACATCGACCGCTATCCAGCATTCATCTAGTGTATTAAGTCCATAAAGAATGGAGTAACGCCTTAAGAACGATGACATGATGTAGACAAGATAAACTCACGTATGAATAAACCCCATCTTTTTTCCCTTAATAGCAATGATACATACGTGCCATGTCCCTTTCTGTTACTGGGATTGAGCACCGCAAGATCGAACCCATTACAAAGCACCTCTTCCCATGGCAAGATAAATCAATCTAGTTAGCCAAACCAAATCTATAGATCGGAGAAGAAATACGAAGCTATAATAATCATGCATAAAAGAGATCAGAGAAGACTCAAATAATATTCATGGATAATCTGATCATAAGAGCACAATTCATTGGATCCCAACAAACACACCGCAAAAAGTGATTACATCGGATAGAATTCCAAGAACATCGAGGAGAACATTGTATTGAAGGTCAAAAAGAGAGAAGAAGCCATCTAGCTACTGCCTATGGACCCGAAGGTCTGTGGTAAAATACTCACGCGTCATCGGAAGGGCAGCAAGGTTGATGTAGAGCCCCTCCGTGATCGATTCCCCCTCCGGCGGAGTACCGAAGCTTCTAGTGTTTATCTTGTCCCGAAAAAAATCTTCAAAAGGCATTTGGACTTCGTTTGGTATTGATTTTCTGTAAAACAAAAACAGGGTAGAAAACAGCAACTGGCACTGGGCACTAAGTTAATAGGTTAGTCTCCAAAAATGATATATAATTGCTGTAAATGTATATAAAAACATCCAAGATTGATTATATAACAGCATGGAACAATAAAAAATTATA
This sequence comes from Elymus sibiricus, assembly GCA_039707655.1. NCBI lineage: Eukaryota > Viridiplantae > Streptophyta > Magnoliopsida > Poales > Poaceae > Elymus > Elymus sibiricus. The sequence goes on along the minus strand of CM077666.1, from coordinate 124,643,820 downwards.
GATACGTTGGAGACGTATCAGCATCCCCAAGCTTAATTCCTGCTCATCCTCGAGTAGGTAAATGATAAAAACAGATTTTTTGATGTGGAATGCTGCCAATCATATTCATCACATATTCTTTTCTTTTATAGCATGGACATTGGACTTGAATGATTCAAAGCAATAGTCTCTAATTTGACATGAAGATATAAATACTCAAGCATGCTAACAAGCAACCATGTCTTTCAAAATATCAATGCTAAAGAAACTTATCCCTAGCCCATTATGCTCAATCATTGATCCATTCATGAAACACACTCAAATATTAGCTACATCCAATGCACAAGTATGACAATAGTGCTCTCTAGTTGGTGCTTTTGTAAGAGAAGATGGAGACTCAAATAAAATAAAATTTTCATAAAAGTAAATAGATAGGCCCTTCGCAGAGGGAAGCAGAGATTTGTCAAATGTGCCAGAGCTCAAAGCTGAAATTAGAGAGATAAAAATATTTTGAGAGGCATGCTTTTCCTGTCAACGAAAACGACCGAGAATTCCCATTATTTTCCATGCTAGACACATCATAGGCGGTTCCCAAACAGAAAATAAAGTTTATTTCCTTTTCACCATTCTTTCACAATCCATGGCTAGCCGTATCCACGGGTGCCCTCCAAACCAACACTTTCCAAGGAATTTTGTTGTTATTAATTTTTGATTCATTGTGGGACTGGGCATCCCTATTACCAACCATTCTCTCGTGCAATGACAAGTGAATAAACACTCATCGTGAGAATAACACACCTAGCATGGAAAATAATGGCCACCCCCTGCCGCTTCATGAGTGGTACGGGCACACAAAACGGAAAAAATATTTTGAAAAGTAGAGTTGGCACACGCAAATTTACTTAGAACGGCATTGAAATACCGCATATAGGTAGGTATAGTGGACTCATTTGGCACAACTTGGGTTTAAGGATTTTGATGCACAAGCAGTATTTCCGCTTAGTGCAAATGAAGGCTAGCAAATAGATTGAGAAGCAACCAACCAAAAAATGAAAATGGTCATAAACATGCATTGAACATAACTAACACCGAATAATGCACCATAAGTAGGATATAATTTCGTTGCATAACTATTGACTTAATGTGCATGCATAGGGAATCACAAACCTTAACACTAATATTCTTACTAAATCACAATTACTCACTAACATGACTCACATATTATCATTTCCATATCGCAAAATTATTGCAAGGAATCACACTTATCATATCCAACGATCTATATGAAAGTTTTTATTTATATCCCTCTTGAATATTCATCACTTTGGGACCAAATTCATATCTTGTGCAAATTACCATTACTATCATCAACTCTCAAAAAGATTTAAGTGAAGTATGAGAGTGCAAATATTTCTTCAAAATTTCAATCTTATCAATTCTCAAAATAATATAAGTGAAGCAGGAAAATTTATTTCTTCAAAATTTCAATCAACTCTCAAAATAATATAAGTGAAGCAAGAGAGTTTATTTCTTCAAAATTTAGATCAACTCTTAAAATAATATAAGTGAAGCAAGAGAGTTTATTTCTTCAAAATTTAGCCACCACTGTGCTCAAAAAGATTTAAGTGAAGCACTAGAGCAACTGCCTAGCTTAAATTTTTTTAAGTGAAGCACATAGAGTATTCTAACAAATGATGATAAACGTGTGGCTCTCTCAAGATAGGTGTGTTCAGGAAGGATGATTGTGACAAACTAAAAAGCAAAAAAAGCAAAGACTCATATTATACAAGACGCTCCAAGCAAAACTCATATCATGTGACGAATAAAAATATAGCTCCAAGTAAAATTACTGATGGTTTGTAGAAGAAAGAGGGGATGCCTTCTGGGGCATCCCCAAGCTTAGACGCTTGAGTCTTCCTTGAATATTACCTTGGGGTGACTCGGGCATCCCCAAGCTTAGGCTCTTACTACTCCTTATTCCTTCATCCATCGTGATCTCACCCAAAACTTGAAAACTTCAATCACACAAAACTCAACAAAATCTTCGTGAGATCCGTTAGTATAACAAAATAAATCACTACTTTAATTACTGTTGAAAACCCATTAATATTTTATATTTTCATTATACCTACTGTACTCTAACTTCACCATGGCTTATACCCCCCGATACAATCCATAGATTCATCAAAACAAGCAAGTAGTGCATCAAAAACAGAATCTGTTAAAAACAGAACAGTCTGTAGAAATATATTTAAAATCCATACTTTTGTAACTCCAAAAATTCTGAAAAATTAGGACAACGTGGGAAATTAATATACCAATGCTGTGTAAATATTTCAGATTTTTATGATGCTCCAGTACAGAAACAAAATTCGGTCACTGGACGCAAAACTTTCTGTTTTCCAAACAACATCAATTATACTATCTTCCAAATCATCCTAAAGGCTTTACTTGGCACAAACACTAATTAAAAACACAAAAACACAATCATAACAGTAGCATAATTGTGAAAACACACAATAACAGAAAAAAATTATTTTATTCATTGGGTTGCCTCCCAACAAGCGCTATTGTTTTATGCCCCTAGCTAGGCATAATGCATAGTTTCAAGTATTGTCATCTTTCAAGTTGATTCCATAAGTGGCCCTCATAATTTATTCATGTGGTGCTTTAATTCTTTTCCTAGGGAAGTGCTCCATACCCCTTTTTAGTGGAAACTGAAATTTTATATTCCCTTCTTTCATATCAATAACGACACCTATAGTTCGTAAGAACGGTCTACCAAGTATTATAGGGCAAGAAGAATTGCATTCAATATCAAGAACAATAAAATCAATGGGCACATAATTTATATTTGAAGAATAAGAACATCGTTAATTCTACCCATTGGTTTTTTAATAGTAGAATCCGCAAGATGCAAGTTAAGAGAACATTCATCTATATTGGTAAAACCTAGCACATCACATAGATATTTTGGAATTGTGGAAACGCTAGCACCCAAATCACATAAAGCATTGCACTCATATTTTTTTATTTTAACTTTAATGGTGGGTTCCCATTCATCATATAATTTTCTAGGAATTGAAATCTCTAGTTCTAGCTTTTCTTCTAACGCTTTCATCATTGCTTCTACGATGTGTTTAGTAAAAGCCTTGTTTTACTCATAAGCGTTGGGTGAATTTAACATGGATTGTAACAAAGAAATGCACTCAATAAAAGAACAATTATCATAATTAAAATCTTTGTAATCCAAGAGAGTGGGCACGTCGCTATTTAAAGTTTTTACCTCTCCAAACCCACTTTTAGCAAATTTTTCATTAAGATTTTCACCCTCCGAATCATGGGAACGCCTACTAGCAAAAGTTGACTCTTCTTCAGTCCCCTTTTCATCAAGTTTTATATTGCTAAACAAAGAATCAATAGATGAAACACTAACCATTTTAATATCCTCATCATTACTATGATAGAAACCGGGAGTAATCGCTTTTTCTAAAAATTCGTGTTTAGCTTTTAGCATAGCGGTTCTTTTCTTAGTCTCATCCATGGAGACATATAAAGCTTTAATTGATTCACGAATATCAATTTTGGGTGGCAAAATTTTAGTCTTAAGATTTTCCACATCATGAATAATTCTATCAATGCTCCTAGACATATCATCAAGTTTACTCGATTTTTCTTCTACCATAGTGTTGAAAACTTTTTGAGCATTAATAAATTATTTAATATTACTTTCAAGATCAGAGGGCATCCTATTATTATTATAATAATTACCATGAGGATTGCCATAATTATTAGAGGAATTTCCAGGAAACGGCCTAGCATTAAAATTACCTCTATAAGCATTATTATTGAAATTGTTTCGCGAGACAAAATTCACATCTACGGGATCATTATTTTGCTCAGTCAAAGTGGACAAAGGCACATCATTAGGATCAATATGAGCATTTTTACTAGCAACCAATTTCATAAGCGCATCAACTTTATCACTCAAAGTACTAATTTCTTCAACCGAATTCACTTTTTTACTAGTAGGAACTCTTTCAGTATGCCATTGTGAATAATTTGCCATAATATTATCAAGCAATTTAGTAGCTTCTCCCAAAGTAATTTCCATAAAAGTACCACCCACGGCGGAATCTAAAAGATTTCTAGAAACAAAATTCATTCCCGCATAAATTTTTTGTATGATCATCCATAAATTTAAACAATGAGTAGGGCAATTTCTTATCATTAATTTCATCCTCTCCCAAGATTGGGCAACATGTTTATGATCAAGTTGCTTAAAATTCATAATTTGACTTCTAAGAGAAATAATTTTCGCGGGAGGGAAATACTTGGTAATAAAAGCATCTTTACACCTATCCCAAGAATCGATACTATTTCATGGTAAAGATGAGAACCAAATTTTTGCACGATCCCGCAATGAGAATGGGAATAATTTTAATTTCACAATATCATTATCCACATCTTTTTTCTTTTGCATGTCACACAATTCTACGAAAGTGTTAAGATGGGATGCATCATCTTCATTAGGACTGCCAGAAAATTGTTCTTTCATAACAAGATTTAACAAAGCGGCATTAATATCACAAGTCTTCGCACTAGCGGCGGGAGGAGCAATTGGAGTACTAATAAAATCATTATTATTAGTATTGGAAAAATCACACAATTTTGTATTTTCTTGAGACATCGTGACTACGCAAACAAGATAACAAGCAAGCAAACAAGAAAAAGGCAAACGAAAAATATTTTTTATTTTTGTAAAAACGTTTTAGAAGTGGGGGAGATGAAAACGAGAGCCAAATAAAGTAAATGCAAGGAGATGAGAGTTTATGCAAAGGTACTTGATAGACGTTGATGATGTCTCCCCGGCAATGGCGCCAGAAATTCTTCCTGCTACTTGTAGCTTGCGTTGGTATTTTCCCCGAAGAGGAAGGGATGATGCAGCACAGTAGAGATAAGTATTTCCCTCAGTTATGAAACCAAGGTTATCGAACCAGTAGGAGAATCACGCAACACCTCGTTAGCAGTACCTGCACACAAACAACAAATCCTTGCACCCAACGCAAACGAGGGGTTGTCAATCCCTCGGCGGTCAATTGCAAGATTAAATTGTATATGATAGATAGATAGATTGAAACAAAAATACAAAATAAAATAAATAAAAGAAAATGGCAGCAATATTTTTAGGGTTTTAGTAATATGATTTAGATAGACCCGCGGGCCATAGTTTTCACTAGAGGCTTCTCTCGAGAAAATAGCATACGGTGGGTAGACAAATTACTGTTGGGCAATTGATAGAAAAGCAAATAATCATGATGATATCCAAGTCAATGATCATGTATATAGGCATCACGTCCGAGACAAGTAGACCGACTCCTGTCTGCATCTACTACTATTACTCCACACATCGACCGCTATCCAACATGCATCTAGTGTATTAAGTCCATAAAGAACAGAGTAACGCCTTAAGAACGATGACATGATGTAGACAAGATAAACTCATGTATGAATAAACCCCATCTTTTTACCCTTAATAGCAATGATACATACGTGTCATGTCCCTTTCTGTCACTGGGATTGAGCACCGCAAGATCGAACCCATTACAAAGCACCTCTTCCCATGGCAAGATAAATCAATCTAGTTGGCCAAACCAAATCAATAGATCGGAGAAGAAATACGAAGCTATAATAATCATGCATAAAAGAGATCAGAGAAGACTCAAATAATATTCATGGATAATCTGATCATAAACTCACAATTCATTGGATCCCAACAAACACACCGCAAAAAGTGATTACATCGGATAGAACTCCAAGAACATCGTGGAGAATATTGTATTGAAGATCAAAAAGAGAGAAGAAGCCATCTAGCTACTGCCTGTGGACCCAAAGGTCTATGGTAAACTACTCACGCATCATCGGAAGGGCAGCAAGGTTGACGTAGAGCCCCTCCGTGATCGATTCCCCCTCCGGCGGAGTACCGGAGAAGGCCTCCAGATGGGATCTCTCGAGAACAGAAACTTGCGGCGGTGGAAAAAGTATTTCGTGGACTCCCCTGAGGGTTTCTGATTTTTTGGGAATTTATAGTGGAGGAATTAGGTCAAACGGATCTCTGTGGGGCCCCACGAGGTACCAGGGCGCGCCTGCCCACCCCAGGCGCGCCCTGGTGCCTCATGGGCACCCCCTGGGGCTTCTGGCCTCCTCCCAAAGCTTCTAGTGTTTATCTTGTCCAGAAAAAAATCTCCAAAAAGTTTTGTGGCATTTGGACTTCGTTTGGTATTGATTTTCTGTAAAACAAAAATATGGCAGAAAACAGCAACTGGCACTGGGCACTAAGTTAATAGGTTAGTCTCCAAAAATTATATATAATTGCTGTAAATGTGTATAAAAACATCCAAGATTGATAATATAACAGCATGGAACAATAAAAAATTATAGATACGTTGGAGACGTATCAATATGCACCTCAGACGAGTGAAGCTGAACGCTAGCATTCTTAAGAAGATAGTTGATTGGCTCCGATGGAAGTATATTTAATCGGTTTTATATAGCCAATCATTGGGGGCTTTATGCTCACCTTGGATGTATGTCCCGACCTGCTTCAAAATAGGCAAACCATTTTTCCCAAGGAAAGGAACCGATAGTGGAACTATTTTCCTCGGAAGGTGTTTCTTATGCTTTAACGTAATATAACACAAGCTCTGGTTCACTTTGCTTTTCAAGCCCCATAGCTGGATTGCCTCACTATCCAAAATACCTGTTTCAGTTCTTGGTCCAAGAAGTAGGACGCACTCCTCGGCTTATGGCCCAGGAGGGAGAAGCCGAAGGCTGGCTAGCAGAGTTCACACAACAATAGCTTTTGTAATACCATAAAGTACATCGATACATAGAGTTATTACAACATATCCTAAACTTTGTCTAGGTCGTCTATCAATGACTTGAGGGAGCAGTCCTGCTGAGAAAAGCGCGCGGCCTCCATGACATCGTCATAGACTAGAGAAGTTGGCACCTCTTTGCCATCGGCCCCAATGGGGCCGACCTTGGCAAGATGATTTGGCTCCAGCTTTATATACCGGGTTTTGACCATGGCCCACGCTTCCCTCGCGCCCTCCCGGCAAGCCGAAACCTTCCAGGCCTGTATTCGACACCGAGCCCCTTTAAGGCGATTGGCAAGCTCAGACATGTCCTCGGGCACACGCTCTTCAGGCCATAAAGCCTTGAACACGACCTTCATAGCTGTCCGAGCTCGCTCACACACCTCGGCAAGCTCCATCTGGGCATCTTCGGCATAGGGGCTCCCGGTTTCTTTCAGCCGACCTGTTAGCAATAGTAAATGGAATACGTATTAGCCGATGACAGGAGTCGGAGCTTTTGTCGCCATATGGGAAGTACTCACCAGATATTTCTTCATCCGTTCTCCTATTTTTCTCTTCGGCAGCGGCCAGTTGAGCCTTGAGGCGGTCAATCTCTTTAGCTTGCTGCGCATTTTTGCCTTCAGCTCCTTTGTTTCGTCCTTGCTTCGGGACAGAACAAGGTGCTCGACCTGCCGCTGTGATTCTGAATATACCAGGTCCTCACGGGCCTGTTTCATATCCTTTTCCATTTGACCAATGACTGCCGCTGCTACGAATTATAAGGCAGTTAGTCTTCGAACAACTGCATTTCAAAAAATAATGAGCCATCAAACCAGATGCACTTACCGTGCGCTTCTCTGGTAAAGGATTTGACTTGCGCAACCTCAGCCCGCCCAGCATCAAGTTGGGTCTTGGCCTGTGTTAGCTCTGCAGAGAGGCTTGCATTTTTCTCCCGCGTAGCCTGCAAATTCTATTAGTATTTATCAAAACCATACATGGTCACCGAAGCCCACATTATGACGTGGGGGCTGCGGAGCTCACTCCCTATGGCAGAAAATGAATCCACCTGTCGGATGTCCCATCCGACAAGTGTCTGGGGGGGCTCCTGCTTTGTCGGTGGTTGGCTTATTGAAATCCAAAAAAAAATTACAATTACGTGCAGGCCTGTGTACAGAACGTCCACCACTTTCTCAAAAACATTACGAGTCGCGCCGAGGTAGGCGTCCACCGAGCTGAGGGCGTTGAACTCCTGGCTCGAAAAGAAGGGACTCCTTAGAGAGGCTCTTTGGCGCCTATGGTTCATCGTGTTTTCGACCTCGGAGGTGGTTGCCGAGCAGGTCCCCGAGGCGGATGGTTGTGGTCCTTCAGGAATGCCCCCTGCGCGCGAAGGCGGCTCCGTATTGGTCATCGGGGCCGAGGCGGTGGCTCCCTCTGCTAACGGTGTATCAGCAGATGGTCTGTGCAGGGAAATAAATTGTTAACGTTGTGATCCTCCGTCTTCAACGAACAACGTAATAAGAAACACAGGTTACCTGTTTTGGGGAGGGGCGGCAGGCTCTGTTTCCATGATTACCTCTCCTTCCGGGGTCTTTTGTGCGGTGGCCGGAACGCCCCCTTGCGGGACCGTGCTGCCAGGCACGTGCTTTGAGCGTCGGCCCTTAGGAAGAGGGGTCAGGGTGCCTGGGGTTCCACAAGTTGAAGCTCTCTTTTGAGAGGAATGAGGAGGAGGCTTTACCGATGAAGATGGATGCATCCCTGGCAGGTCGGGGATGATGGCCACTCGTGAGCCGTTGAGGCTCTCCTGATAGAAGGCTCCCTCTTCATACAGGGTGGATATTTCTTCATCTTCATGGAAGGGGGGATCATCGCCTCACCGATATCTTTCCAGCTCAGGTGCCAGGCTGTTCAGGGTTTCAACCCATCGCCTCCATTTCTGTTCGGGCGAAGTGAACAGCTGTCATAAAAAGGCAAAATCAACTTGTTCGGATGGACGAGCAGATGACATTTAACTTACCAGTTAGGCTGGGTTATAGTAAGATAAGCCGTCGATGAACTTTTGCTTGGCGAAGTCCATGGCTTCTCCCTTGTATATGCCGGCCAAGGCTGCTCCAAACGTCGCATCATCTCGAAAGCTTTTCCGGATTGACCGCGTAGCAATGTTGTCTCCATTGTACATAAACAATGGCTGCTGACGTTGCCGAAGAGGCTGAACTCTTCGGCTGATGGCTGTGGCCATCACGTCAATGATGGTGAGGCCGGTGCTCGTGAGGCATCTCACCTTGGCCGTTAGGGACGCTACCTCTGAGTCGTCCTGCTGTGCGGGGCTTCGTGGTCTCTAGCTGAAACGCTTCTTTGACAGATCCGAAGAGAAGGTCGGGAGCCCAGGCCAAACTGGATCGTGCAGCAGGACGTCTTCCATGTAAAACCATTCGGACGACCAGGTGTCGGTGTCCTCTCGAGGGGTCCCTGTAGGGTAGCCAGTTCCGGCTATATGGCAGACCTCGGCTGCTCCCAGTTCGTGTAATTTCCCGTCGCGGGAACAAGGCATGATGCAGAAATACTTTCTCCACAGCCCGAGATGGGCCTCGCACCCTAGGTATATCTCGCAGAGGGCAACATACCCCGCAATGTGCAGAGTTGAGTTGGGAGTCAGGTGGTGGAGTTGGATCCCATAAAATTCAAGGAGACCTCTGAGAAAAGGATGAATTGGGAATCCTAAGCTACGCAGAAGGAAGGGAACGATACACACCCACTCATCCCCGTGAGGGATAGGGTGGCTGTCGGCGTGCGCTTGCCCATCTATGGATATCAAGCTAGGGCGAGTGGAAGCTAAATCTGAATCGGGCAAATAACTCTGGGTCGATAATCGATCTAATTGAAGGCGTGTGATGGAGCAGCTACCCCGGTCACCTTTGAGGGGGGCCGTGGGGGCACTTAGAGGAACCTGCGCCGCTCGCCATTTTCAAGACACTTGGGGTTCGACTTTGGGAGTGCTAGCATGCGAAAGGCACAGGAAGAAGAGAGGCTGAGATGTGCTTTGACGCGATTGTTGCTCAAGAATCCATTAATAAAAACTGGGTGGAACGACGCTTCAACATATGGCCGCAAAGTGGCTCATTCCCCAAGGCGGCGCGGTGTTCGAGATATCTCGTGGTGGGCCCGGAATTGACAGACGTTTATGACCGAAGTCACAAAAAGGGGAGAACTTGCCTGCCAAGCCGAAAAGAATTTTTATGCCGAAGACATTCATCCGGAGTCATCTATCCGAAGAAGGAGGCCATCCTCGGCTTCGAAGTCAAGTTCGGGGGCTACTGACGGTGTCCTGGACTTGGGGGTCCGAGCCTAGGTGATTAGTCCATGGCCGAACTTGAGGCCCGTTGAAGAGCAGAGACTCTGGAGGTTTCCAACCTAAAGAACCGATGTATCAGGTCTCACCGAAGACTTGGCATACACCCCAAGGATACGAAGATTCGGCATGTATTCCTTTAATTGTAACCGACCATGTGTAACCCTAGATACCCCTGGTGCATATATAAGCCAGAGGGTTTAGTCCGTAGAGACACGATCATTCATCATACCCCTAGGCTTAGACCACATCTTACGATCTCGAGGTAGATCAACTCTGTACCTTGATACACCATCAATATAAACAAGAGCAGGACGTAGGGTTTTACCTCCATCGAGAGGGCCCGAACCTGGGTAAATCACCGTGTTCTACGTCTCCTGTTAACCCATCAATCCGATCTCACAGCTCGGGCCCCCTACCCGAGATCTACCCGTTTTGACACCGACACCTACCCCCAGGGCGTGCCTTGTTGCCTTGCCGTCTACTCGTAGGTCTTCTGGTCCTCCCCCGAAGCTTCTAGGGTCTCTTATGTCCAGAAAAAATTGTCAAAAAGTTTTGTCGCGTTTGGACTCCGTTTGGTACAGATTTTCTGTAAAACCAAAAACAAGCAGAAAACAGCAACTGGCACTAGGCAATGAGTTAATAGGTTAGCCCCCAAAAATGATATAAAATTGCATATAATGTATCTAAGAATGATAATATAATAGCATGAAACAATAAAAAATTATAGATACGTCAGAGACGTATCATCGGTGTTGATCATACTTGGAGTCCCTCAAACCATTGATGACGATCCCGCGAACCACCCTCGAACGATCCCTCGAACAGAAGGCCGAAAGCATGGCCTCTCTACTTGGTTGCAAGCGTACGGTCTTCACGATCCGGCAGCGCTTCGCCGTCCAGAGCTAATCGTCGCCAGAGAATTAGAGGGAGGATATTGGAACCACACTGGGCTTCTAATTATGAGGATTAGAGGAACTAGGTCTAGCTCTAATTAGAACAACTAGTATCAACTAGAACTAGAACTAGATGAACTAGAGGAGGCTCCAAAACTTGTGTGTCTCAATGAACAAAATCCTGTAGTATATATTGGTTTGAGGGGAGAGGAGGGGCTGCCACCAAGGAGGGAAAGTCCCTCCTTCGGGCGCTGGCCAAGAGGGGGAGGAGGAATCCTCCCCCATGTCCAATTCGGCCTCCCCTCCCAGGAAAGGGGGGCACCACCTCCACTTGGGACTTGGTGGCCCAAGTTGCCTTCCACCACTTGGCCTTTTAAGGACCATTGATATTAAATTAAATATAAAAGCCTCCTAACAATTACTAGAGCCTTTTATTATTAATTTAACATCTCCAGAAACATTTTCCACATATATATTATTTATCTTGAATACCCGGTATTGCCCGATAATCTCCAAAACCCTTCCGGTGACCCCGAAACGCTTCCAGTTCCTCTCGAAACTTTTCCGAATATTAATGAAACAATTCCAAAAATAAATCGTCGATACTCTTGTCCTACTAACACTCAGCAGATCGTGATTACCTTAAGCTTGTGATCCCGTTGGTTCGGTAAATCATAGACATGAACGAAACTCCTTCATTCAATGACCGATAGCGGAACCGTGGACGTCCATATCTATCCCTATGATTACACGAATGACATTCGAGTGAACATTTGGTTATCATGTGATGTTCCCTTTGCTTCACGATACTTTACAAAACCCGAGGTGTCCCGGTATCCTCTTGAGTCACGCACATGCTCACTATACCATTCTTCTCGTTGCCAGTTTTGGTCTTCTTTCTCGTTGAAGTGTTTCGGCATCCCCATGACATAGTCACCCATGTCTGGTCAGACGATGATTGATGTCGTCACACCGAGAGGGCCCTAAGAATATCTCTCCATCGTCGAAGGAGCAAATCCCACTCTCAAGCTATCTAGTCCCTTGTCAAACTTTCCGATGAACCTCCAAGTTGTCGTTATGATCACCGTGTTGTGGTACGTCTCCAACGTATCTATAATTTTTTATTATTTCATGCTATTATTATATCAATCCTACATACTTTATATGCAATTTTATATCACTTTTGGGAACTAACCTATTAACCTAGTGCCCAGTGCCAGTTTCTGTTTTTGCTTGTTTTATTGTATCAGGGAAAAACTATATCAAACGAAGTCCAAATGCTATAAAAATTTACGATGATTTTTTCTGGACCGAAGACAGCCAGGAAGCTTCGGGAGGAGGCCAGAAGAGCTACGAGTGGGCCACAAGCTCACATGGCGCGCCCCTGGGGGGGGGCGCCACCTGAGCTTGTGGGCCCCTCGTAGACCCCCCTTGACCTAATTCCACTTCTATAAATTCCTTAAAATCCCAAAAACAACAGAGAGCCAGACGGAACAAAATTTTCCCCGCCGCAAGCTTCTATTCTTCTGCGATCCCATCTGGAGGCCTTTTCCAGTACTCTGCCAGAGGGAGAATCGATCACGGAGGGTTTCTACATCAACCTTGCTGCCCTTCCGAAGATGTGTGAGTAGTTCACCACAGACCTACAGTCCATAGCTAGTAGCTAGATGGCTTTCTCTCTCTGTTTGATCTTCAATACCATGTTCTCTTCAGAGATCAATCCTATGTAATCTTCTTTTGCGGTGTGTTTGTTGGGATCCAATGAATTGTGGGTTTATGATTAGATTATTCATTGAAAGTAATTAAGTCTTTTCTAAACTTTATTATGTATGATTGTTATAGCTATGTAATGCTTTCCGATCTATCCATTTGGTTTGGCCAACTAGATTGATTTATCTTCAGTGGAAGTGGTGCATAGTAGTAGGTTCAATCTTGTGGTGTCCTCACCCAGTGACGGGAGGGGTAGCGAGGCACATATTGTATTGTTGCGACTAAGGAGAAACCGATGGGGTTTAATCATATTGCTTGGTTTTATTCTGTCTACATTATGTCATCTTGCTTAAAGCGTTGCTCTGTTTGTCATGAACTTAATACCATAGATGCAGGCAGGAGTCAGTCGATTGGTGGAGTAATAGTAGTAGATGCAGGCAGGAGTCAGTCTACTTGTCACGGACGTAATGCCTATGTACATGATCATGCCATGAATATCGTCATAACTATGCGCTTTTCTATCAATTGCCCAACAGTAATTTATCTACCCACCGTATGCTATTTTTATTAGAGAGATGCCTCTAGTGAAAACTATGGCCCCCGGGTCTACTTTAATCATATTATAAAAACCAAAATTACCTTGCAGCAATTTATTTATTTTGCAATTTATCTACCTACAACTATCAGATTTGATCCTTGCAATTAACGAGTACAAGGGGACTGAAAACCCTCTTGCCCGCGTTGGGTGCAAGTATTTGCTCTTGTATGTGCAGGTGCTATTGATGGGTATTTGCGTGGTTCTCCTATTGGTTCTATAACCTTGGTTCTCTACTGAGGGAAATACTATCCGCTACTATATTGCTTCACCCTTCCTCTTCGGGGAAAATCCCAACGCAGCTCACAAGTAGCATGTTACAGATGACATTTGAGCAACCCCAAAGTCCACCGTACGGTAGGAAGTGACTACGATACTCTCATGGTCTGAGGAACTAAAACACATGTTAACACTCAATGTTATAACAATTGATTTCAGACGATATTATCTCAATGCATAACAAAAAAGTTTGGGTCGATTCAATATGATCGTTCTTCTAACGTCATACTGTCAATGTTGTTTTAGGACTATCGTTACACTTAACGATATCCTAAGATCTGGAAAACATGATCACCAACAACACTTGAGCCAGTCTTAGAGGTGAGACTAGGAACCCATTCTTTATTGTTTATCATTCCACACGTGCATATGAGTTTTCCACTGAATCACATATTCCAGGATCATAGCAGTTATAGCATGAAACATAAACTCTTAATTATGAAAATGGAAATATAATAATACAATATTATTACCTCTAGGGCATATTTCCAACAGAAGCACCCTCTCCAAAGCTCAAAACAGACTCCAGATCGGATCTTCGGAGGAGCAACAAAGGTAGTGGCAGCTCCGTATAAGCCAAAGGAGGTCGGTGGAGGAGCCACGGGGCTTCCATGCGGCCAGGGAGGCTTGCGTGGCCAGGTTGCATGGAGCCCTGGTGGCCCCCATCTGGGCCAACTTCGGTCCTTTGGTCTTCTAATTTTTCAGAAAACATCCTCAAAAATTTCCATCCAATTTGGAGCACTTTTATGTCTGCACAAAAATAACACCATGGCAATTATGTTGGAAATAACGTCAGTCCGGGTTAGTTTCATCCAAATCATGCAAATTAGAGGCCAAAAGAATAGCAAATGTGTTTGGAAAAGTAGATATGTTGGGACATATCTGATGACCCACAAGTATAGGGGATCAATCATAGTCCTTTCGATAAGTAAGAGTGTTGAACCCAACGAGGAGTAGAAGGAAATGACAAGCGGTTTTCCGCAAGGTATTCTCTGCAAGCACTGAAAGTAGCGGTAACTGATAGTTTTGTAGCAAGATAATTCATAACAAGCAATGAGTAACAAGTGTAACAAAAGTGCAGCAAGGTGGCCCAATCCTTTTTATAGAAAGGACAAGCCAGAACGGTCTCTTATATAAAGCAAAGCGTTCTCGAGGACACATAGGAATTCTCATCTAGTCACTTTCATCATGTTTATTTGATTCGCGTTCACTACTTTGATAATTTGATATGTGGGTGGACCGGTGCTTGGGTGCTGTTCTTACTTGAACAAGCCTCCCACTTATGATTACCCCCTCTCGCAAGCATCCGCAACTACGAAAGAAGAATTAAGATAAATCTAACCATAGCATGAAACATATGGATCCAAATCAGCCCCTTACGGAATAGCGCATAAACTAGGGTTTAAGCTTTTGTCACTCTAGCAACCAGTCATCTACTTACTACTCCACAATGCCTTCCCTTAGGCCCAAATATGGTGAAGTGTCATGTAGTCGACGTTCACACGACACCACTAAAGGAAGCAACTACATATCATCAAAATATCGAACGAATACCAAATTCACATGATTACTTATAACAAGACTTCTCCCATGTCCTCAAGAACAAAAGTAACTACTCACAACTCATATTCATGTTCAATATAAGAGGGGTATTGAATAGCATTAAGGATCTGAACATATAATCTTCCACCAAATAAACCAACTAGCATCAACTACCAGATGTAATCAACACTACTACCAACCCACAGGTACCAATCTGAGGTTTTGAGACAAAGATTGAATACAAGAGATGAACTAGGGTTTGAGATGAGATGGTGCTGGTGAAGATGTTGATGAAGATTGGCCCTCCCATGATGAGAGGATCGTTGGTGATGTCGATGGCTTCGATTTCCCCCTCCCTGAGGGAAGTATCCCCGGCGGAATCGCTCCACCGGAGAGCAAAATTGCTCCTACCCAGGTTCCGCCTCGAGATGGCGGCGCTTCGTCCCAAAAGTCTTCTCTATAATTTTTTTAGGGCAAATGACTTTATATAGTAGAAGGAGGGGGCTGGAGGCCAGCTATGGGCCCCACAAGGCATCAGGGCGCGCCTAGGGGGGCCGTGCCAAGTTGCCTTGTGGGCAACTGGTGGGTCCCCTCTGGTATTTATTTTCTCCAGTATTTTTTATATATTCAATAAAAATCTCCATAAAATTTCAGGTCATTTGGAGCTCTGTAGAATAGGTATCTCTGTTGTAGCTATTTCAGGTCCAAAATTCCAGCTGCCGGTATTCTCCCTCTTCATATAAATCTTGTGAATTAAGAGAGAAAAGGCATAAGAATTGCATCATAAAGTGAAATAATGACCAAATACAAGAACAGTAGGAAATCATGATGCAAATTGGACGTATCAACTATCCCAAGCTTAGATCTCGCTTGTCCTCAAGCGAAAGCCGAAATCGATAATCATGACCAAATGTATAGAGAGAGAGGTGTCGATAAAATAAAATACGGACATGAAAGCATCATGATTAATTTGATAACAGCAATATTTTATCATAAAGCTTCTCATGGACAAGTAATAATTCATCACAGTATTGAAGTATAAAGCATAAACTTTCTTGAAAACTAACAAACTACGTTCTCGGTCAGTGAAACAATTACAATTCATCATATTTTCAGGAAGAGTCTATGTAAGAGCTTTTTGTTTTAGCAAGTCCACATACTCAACTATCATTTAGTCTTCTATGATTGCTGATACTCACGGCATATTTTTATGGAGCAAAAGTTTCAATCAGACACATAGAAAGATGGGGGTTTATAATTTCACCTCCCAACAATTTTACCCTAAGGGTAATGTCAACAATAATAACTCATGATCACTTACATCCAACGAGATATATATGCCTAGATCTTTCCCCACCACATGGTGCTTGCAAAGAGAGAAAATAAAAATGGAATAGAGAAGGATACTATTGACTCTTGCATAAAAGTAAATACAGAAAAGTAAAAGATAGGCCCTTCGCAGAGGGAAGCAGAGGTTGTCATGCCCTTATTATTTTTGGATGTGCAAACTCTTAATGTAAAGGAACGTCACTTTATATTGCCCCTTGTGATAGCAACCTTTATTATGCATTCTGTCACTTTTATTTCTTTACCATCACAAGATCGTACAAAGCTTATTTTCCCTTACAATAAAAGTTGATACATATTTAGAGGTAATTTTTATTGCTTTATGCACCGATGACAACTTACTTGAAGGATCTTATTCAATCCATAGGTAGATATAGTGGACTCTTATGACATGAAACTGGGTTCAAGGGTTTTGGATGCACAAGTAGTATCTCTACTTAGTGCGGATTTTTGGCTAGCAAAAGATAGGGGGCAATCACCACATGTTAGAGGATCCATGGCAATATAACTTCTATGTGAATATGAGGAAACATAACTCATTACATTGTCTTCCTTGTCCAATGTCAACTATTTGGCATGGAATATTTAATGGGGGCTCACAATCATAAAAGATGTCCAAGATAGTATATTTATATGTGAATCCTCTCTTCCTTTATTAACTTCTTTCATGAATTGCATCAATGACCAATGCTATGTTTGTTAACTTCCAATAAATTTTATCAACTATACTTTTCTTCATGTAAAGTCATTACTCTCTAAGAAATTAGCATATGATCTTTTTATTCTTTTATTGCTTAGATTGAAACATACAAGTAAAGAAGCAAAACTCAAACTACTCTTTATTATATAACTCTCAGACATGATTACATAGATAGATAGATCACAAAACAAACACTCGAAACTAGATCATACTAAAACTCTATTCTTCTAAATCACGAAATAACTAAGGATCGAACTAAGATAGATAATGATGATAAAAAGGTGATGGTGATACGATACTGGGGCACCTCCCCCAAGCTTGGAACAAGCCAAGGGAGGTGCCCATACCCGTGTACTCAAGTGTCTTTCTTCGGTGATGATTGTGATGAGGTGATGGACTTGCTTTTTATTACATCCATTAGGATCTCCCTTAGGCTCTGAATTTCCCGGAGTACGTGTTGGATCATCTCCGCGTTCTTCTAGACTTCAGCCATAATATGTTTATTCTCTGGCCCCCATGCTTTCTTCCCTGCATCACTTTCACTTGGACGAGAGATGTCCCAATTGGAAGGTATGTGCATACGGGGAGTATTCTCAAATCCATAGTTATGAAAATTGTTTCGATGTAACCTGTGCAAGGGCCTCCTAGGGGGAAACCCTTCTTGTACCTGTGGACTCCCATGGCTTGTTGTGCTTCTCATGGCTTGATGGGGATTTGGAGTTGTGGAGATGCCGGCAAGGGTACCCCTCTCGGAAGCCGGAGGGTGGACCTCCAGCGAATCTCCATCATCTTCTTCCATGATAACTTATTCCTTCTCCTCTCTCTTGAGTTCCATCTGCAGCAACCAAGCGTCGTCTCCCACGTTGTTGGAAGAAGAGGAAGACATGACGCCTGGCCTTGAAAATCTGACAGATTTAGCATGAAACAAGAACAGAATAGAAACTTGCGATGCGGTGGTCAAAACATATGGGAGTATATATAAAGAATTTTTATCTTGCAAAACAAGCATACAAGAGGAAAATGGAGTCGGGGGACACACGAGGGGCCCACAAGGCAACACGGCGCGCCCCAGGGGGGTCGCGCCCTGTTGCCTTGTGACCTCCTCGTGGGTCCCCTCTAATGTTTCTTATTTTTGTATTTTTTCTAATATTCCAAAATGGACAGAAATAGTTTTATGGAATTTTTGGAGTCGGTTTACTTACCGTATCACATACCTACCCCTTTTCAGGGTTCTGGAGCGTTCCGGAAGGACTCTTTGATATGTTCTTCCGGTTTCATAGTTTGAATAATATTAGTTTCAACATTAATGGGCATACCTGAGATGTAATGTTTAATTCTTTGACCATTAACCACTCTCGGATTAGTGCCCTCGGAGTTATTGATTTTGATAGCTCCAGAGCGATAAACTTCTTTGATGATGTATGGCCCTTCCCATTTAGAAAGAAATTTTCCTGCAAAAAATCTGAAACGAGAGTTGTACAATAGAACATGCTCATCCACTTTAAATTCCCATTTTTGGATTCTTTTATCATGCCATCTTTTAACTTTTTTTAAATAACTTGGCATTTTCATAGGCTTGGGCTCTCCATTCATCTAAAGAGCTAATATCAAATAACCTCTTTTCACCGGCAAGTTTAAAATCATAATTAAGTTCTTTAATTGCCCAATATGCCTTATGTTCTAGTTCAAGAGGTAAATGACATGATTTTCCATAGACCATTTTATATGGAGACATACCCATAGGATTTTTATAAGCAGTTCTGTGAGCCCATAATGCATCATCAAGTTTCTTAGACCAATTCTTCCTGGATCTATTAACGGTCTTTTGCAAAATTAACTTTATTTCTCTATCACTCAATTCAACTTGACCACTAGA
This sequence comes from Elymus sibiricus, assembly GCA_039707655.1. Classification (NCBI taxonomy): domain Eukaryota; kingdom Viridiplantae; phylum Streptophyta; class Magnoliopsida; order Poales; family Poaceae; genus Elymus; species Elymus sibiricus. Next base: position 124,624,693 of record CM077666.1, on the reverse strand, counting down.
CTGAGGATGATAAGGGGATGCAATCCTATGATTAACATCATATTTAGCAAGAAGTTTACAGAAAGCACCATGAATAAAATATGAACCACCATCAGTCATCAAGTATCTAGGGACTCCAAACCTAGGGAAAATAACTTCTTTAAGCATTTCAATGGAGGTGTTGTGATCAGCACTACTAGTTGGGATAGCTTCTACCCACTTAGTAACATAATCAACAGCAACAAGAATATGTGTATACCCGTTGGATTTAGGAAAAGGTCCCATATAATCAAAACCCCAAACATCAAATGGTTCAATAACAAGTGAATAATTCATAGGCATTTCTTGATGTCTACAAATATTACCAATTCTTTGACATTCATCACAAGATAGGAAAAACTTACATGCATCTTTAAAAAGAGTAGGCCAATAAAAACCAGACTGTAATACCTTATGTGCAGTTATGTCTCCCGCATGGTGTCCTCTGTATGCCTCGGAGTGACACTTCCGTATGATTTGTTCCTGTTCATGGTCAGGTACACAATGTCTAATAACACCATCTACTCCCTCTTTATATAAATGTGGGTCATCCCAAAAGTAATGTCTTAAATCAAAGAAGAACTTTTTCTTTTGTTGGTAGGTAAAACTAGGTGGGATATATTTAGCAACAATGTAATTAGCATAGTCTGCATACCAAGGACTAGTGCAGGAAGCGTTTATAATAGCTAATTGCTCATCAGGAAAATTATCATTAATAGGAAGTGCGTCATCAAGAACATTTTCCATCCTAGACAAATTATCTGCTACTGGATTTTCAGCTCCTTTTCTATCAACAATATGCAAATCAAATTCTTGTAACAAAAGAACCCACCTAATAAGTCTAGGTTTAGCATCTTTTTTCCATAAGGTATTTAATAGCAGCATGATCGGTGTGAACAGTTACTTTAGAATCAACAATATAAGATCTGAACTTATCACATGCAAACACAACTGCTAAAAATTCTTTCTCAGTAGTAGCATAATTTCTTTGGGCAGTGTCTAGAGTTTTACTAGCATAATGAATGACATTTAATTTCTTATCAACTCTTTGCCCTAGAACAGCACCAACAACATAATCACTAGCATCACATATAATTTCAAAAGGTAAATTCCAATCAGGTGGTTGAACAATAGGTGCAGATATTAAGGCTTTCTTAAGTATTTCAAAGGCTTCTATGCAATCATCATCAAAAACGAATGGAACATCTTTTTGTAACAGATTAGTAAGGGGCCTTGAGATTTTATAGAAGTCTTTTATAAACCTTCTATAGAAACCAGCATGACCAAGGAAACTTCTTATACCTTTGATATCTTTAGGACATGGCATTTTCTCAATTGCATCAACTTTAGCTTTATCAACTTCAATACCTCTTTCAGAAATTTTATGCCCAAGGACTATTCCTTCATTCACCATAAAGTGGCACTTCTCCCAATTCAAGACAAGATTAGTTTCTTCACATCTCTGCAAAACTCAATCAAGGTTCCTCAAGCAATCATCAAAAGAAGTTCCGTAAACGGAAAAATCATCCATGAAAACCTCAACAATCTTTTCACAAAAGTCAGAGAATATAGCAGTCATACATCTTTGAAAGGTAGTAGGTGCATTACATAAACCAAAAGGCATACGATGATAAGCATAAGTTCCAAAAGGACAAGTAAAAGTGGTTTTCTCTTCATCTTCTTTTGATACAGGTATTAGGGAAAAATCAGAATACCTATTTAGGAAGCAAAAGTGTGTATGTTTAGATAGTATTTCTAACATTTGATCTATAAAAGGCAAGGGGTAATGATCTTTCCTAGTAGCTTTCTTTAATTTCCTGAAATCAATTACCATCCTATAACCAGTTACAATTCTTTGTGGGATAAGTTCATTTTTATCATTAGGAACAACAGTAATGCCTCCTTTCTTAGGAACACAATGAACATGACTTACCCATCTACTATCAGCTATGGGATAAATTATACCTGCCTCCAGAAGCTTTAATATTTCAGTTCTTACCACATCCTTCATTTTAGGATTTAATCTTCTTTGATGATCAACAACCGGTTTAGCATCCGGCTCCATATTAATCTTGTGCTGACATAAGGTGGGACTAATGCCCTTAAGATCATCAAGTGTATATCCAATAGCAGCACGGTGCTTCCTCAGAGTTTTGAGTAATCTCTTTTCTTCATGCTCTGAAAGGTTAGCACTAATAATAACAGGATATATTTTCTTTTCGTCAAGGTAAGCATATTTAAGTTTATCAGGTAGTTTCTTTAGTTCAAACACAGGATCACTCTTAGGTGGGAGAGGATCTCCCAAAGTTCCAACCGACAAATTATGTTTAAGAATAGGTGCTTGCTTAAAGAATATTTCATCTATTTCATTTCTTTCATTCATATTCATATCATTTTCATGTTCTAACAAGTATTGTTCTAAGGGATCAGTAGGAGGCACAACAATAGAAGCAAGACCAATAATTTCATCCTTATTAGGTAATTCTTTATCATGAGGTTGTCTATGAAACTTTGAGAAATTAAACTCACGAGACACATCACCAAAATTAACACTGACGGTTTCTTTATTGCAATCAATCTTAGCATTAACTGTATTCAAGAAAGGTCTTCCATATATAATGGGACAAAAATCATCTTGTGGTGATCCAAGAACAAGAAAATCAGTAGGGTATTTGATCTTACCACACAAGACTTCAACATCTCTAACAATCCCAAGTGGTGTAATAGTATCTCTATTTGCAAGCTTAATAGTAACGTCAATATCTTCAATCTCAACAGGTGCAATATCATTCATGACTTCTTGATAAAGAGTAAACGGAATATCATTCACACTAGCACCAATATCACATAACCATGATAGCAATGATCTCCGATTTTAACAGAAATAACAGGCATGCCAATTACAGGTTTGTTCTTATCTTTAGTGTCTGGCTTAGCAATTCTAGTTGCTTCATCACAGAAATATATGACATGTCCATCAATATTATCAACCAAAAGATCTTTAACCATTGCAATATTAGGTTCAACTTTAATTTGTTCAGATGGTCTAGGTGTTCTAATATTACTTTTATTAACCACAGTTGAAGCTTTAGCATGTTCCTTAATCCTAATAGGGAAAGGAGGTTTATCAAAATAAGTAGTAGGCACAACTGGATCAACATTGTAAACAATTGTTTCTTCTTTAACACTAACATGTCCTTCATTTAATTCAATAGGTGGATGAAACTTAAACCATTTCTCCTTTGGGAGATCGACATGAGCAGCAAAAGATTCACAAAAAGTAGCTACTATCTCAGAGTCAAGTCCACATTTAGTACTAAATTTATGAAAAGCATCAGTTTCCATAAAAGATTTAACACAATCAAACTTAAGATTTATACCTGACTCTTTACCTTTGTTGATTTCCCAATCTTCAGAATTGCATTTAATTCTTTCTAGAAGATCCCATTTGAATTCAATAGTCCTCTTCATAAAGGAACCAGTAGAAGAACTATCGAGCATGGATTGATCATTATGAGAAAGCCGAGCATAAAAGTTTTGTATAATTATTTCCCTTGAGAGCTCATGATTGGGGCATGTGTGCATCATATACTTAAGCCTCCCCCAAGCTTGAGCGATGCTTTCTCCTTCACGAGGCCAAAAATTATATATATACTTCCGATCACGATGAACCAAATGCATAGGATAAAACTTCTGGTGAAATTCCAGCTTCAACCGGTTCCAATCCCATGTTCCAGTATCATCCAATAGTCTATACCATGTCAATGCCTTTCCCTCAAAAGATAAAGGGAATACCTTCTTCTTAACTCCATCCTCAGATAAACCTACAAGCTTAAACAATCCACAAATCTCATCTATATATATCAAGTGCATATCAGGATGTACCTTTCCATCTCCTGCATAAGGATTAGCTAGCAGTTTCTCTATCATACCCGAAGGAATTTCATAATAAATATTTTCAGTAGGTTCAGTAGGTTGAGGGGAAACTCTTAATGCTTCCGGTCGAGGTGAAGATACCCCAAACAAACCCCTCAAAGGATTACTTTCCATAGTGACAAGTGACAGTAAATTTCAGCATGGAATATAAATGTTTCCTTACCAATTTCCACTTACCAAAGGCGCTTCACTCCCCGGCAACGGCGCCAGAAAAGAGTCTTGATGGCCCACAAGTATAGAGGATGAATCGTAGTCCTTTCCATAAGTAAGAGTGTTGAACCCAACGAGGAGTAGAAGGAAATGATAAGCGGTTTTCAGCAAGGTGTTTTCTGCAGGCACTGAAAGTAGCAGTAACCGATAGTTTTGTAGCAAGATAATTCGTAACAAGCAACGAGTAACAAGTGTAACAAAAGTGCAGCAAGGTGGACCAATCCTTTTTATAGAAAAGGACAAGCCAGAACGGTCTCTTATATAAAGCAAAGCGTTCTCGAGGACACATGGGAATTCTCATCTAGTCACTTTCATCATGTTTATTTGATTCGCGTTTGCTACTTTGATAATTTGATATGTGGGTGGACCGGTGCTTGGGTGCTGTTCTTACTTGAACAAGCCTCCCACTTATTATTAGCCCCTCTCGCAAGCATCCACAACTACGAAAGAAGAATTAAGATAAATCTAACCATAGCATGAAACATATGGATCCAAATCAGCCCCTTACGGAATAGCGCGTAAACTATGGTTTAAGCTTCTGTCACTCTACCAACCCATCATCTACTTACTACTCCACAATGCCTTCCCTTAGGCCCAAATATGGTGAAGTGTCATGTAGTTGATGTTACAAGACACCACTAAAGGAAGCAACAACATACATATCATCAAAATATCGAACGAATACCAAATTCACATGATTACTTATAACAAGGCTTCTCCCATGTCCTCAAGAACAAAAGTAACTACTCAAAACCCATATTCATGTTCAAGATCAGAGGGGTATTGAATAGCATTAAAGATCTGAACATATAATCTTCCACCAAATAAACCAACTAGCATCAACTACAAGATGTAATCAACACTACTAGCAACCCACAGGTACCAATTTGAGGTTTTGAGACAAAGATTGAATACAAGAGATGAACTAGGGTTTGAGATGAGATGGTGCTGGTGAAGATGTTGATGAAGATTGGCCCTCCCATGATGAGAGGATCATTGGTGATGTCGATGGCTTCGATTTCCCCCTCCCGGAGGGTAGTATCCCCGGTGGAATCGCTCCGCCGGAGAGCAAAATTGCTCCTTCCCAGGTTCTGCCTCGAGACGGCGGCGCTTCATCCCAAAAGCCTTCTCTATAAATTTTTTTTAGGGAAACTGACCTTATATAGCAGAAGGAGGGGGCCGGAGGCACCACTGATGGGGAACGTTGAATGAAAATCAAAAAATTTCCTACGAAACACCCAAGATCTAATCTAGGAGATGCATAGCAACAAGGGGGGAGTGTGTCTACATACCCTTGTAGACCAAAAGCGGAAGCGTTAATAACGCAGTTGATGTAGTCGTACTCTTCGCGATCCGATCATGATCCAAACCGATCTAGCGCCGAACAGACGGCACCTTCGAGTTTAGCACACGTGCAGCTCGGTGATGTCTCCTCCACCTTGATCCAGCAAGAGAAGGGGGAGAAGTAGATGGGATCACAACCAGCACGACGGTGTGGTGGTGATGGTGGTGGTGGAATTCTGGCAGCGCTTCGCTGAGCGAAAAACTGGGGACGAGGATTATGCCGGGAGGGAGACACGGGGCAGCAGCCAAGTCCAATCTGTTGGGGGGCTTTGCACTACAAAAAAATACTTCCGTGATGATACGTCTTTGTCACAGTAGGTCAAGTTTTCTGTCATGCATGTACATCCGTGACAATTTTATGACAGAATCAAGATAGTCATACATGTGCTGTCGTAGAAGTGTTCCATGACAATACTGAAATTATCATCACGGAAGTGTCCACTTTCATGACGATAAATGTCGTTTCATGGAAGTGTTTTCGTCAAGGGTGACCGACACGTGGCATCCACCGTAACGGGTCACCATTAAGCTATCGGGTGCGGGTTTGGATCCGATAACCCGTTAGCAGCCCTGACCAATGGCGATTTTCCAAGTGTAAATTTCTCATTCGCCGGCGGATCCACGTGTCAGCTCGGCGTTGCGACAGATGTCATCCATTCATTGGACGAGAGACACCTATGATACATCGACATGTGGCACGGCCCAACAGTGGTCCATTTAGGTTAAAAGGGCCGGCCCAGTCAAAGTTAGCGGGCTGGCCCATTAACGGCCTGGTTGCACATGGCCCATTTGCAGGTATGGCCCTTTTGAATAGTGACAAATCGGCCCGTCACCGGCCCATTGTGGATTTCTCATCATTGCGGCCCATGGTCACTTCTGGCCCGTTAATAGTCCGCTTTGTATTTGGGCCCAATTACGGCCCGGTGTGTTTCCGGCCTGTTTAAGGTCCTGCTACATTTGGGTCCATATGTGGCCCTACAAAACTTTTGGCCCATAAACAGACCGTGATGGAACTGGGCCATTTTCGGCCCGGTCTGACTTTCGGCCTGTTAACGGCCGACGCAACCCATGGGCCATATGTAACCCAACGTCACTTCGGGCCTCTTAACGGCCCATATCCTCGATGACACAAATCCATCCCGCCAGCACTTTCGGCCTGCTAAAGGCCCGTGTAGTAGGTCGGTGCAATTATGGCCCGTGCTAACTTTCGGCCTGTTAATGGTTGACACAACCCATGGGCCATATGTAGCCCGACGTCACTTCGGGCCTATTAACGGCCCATATTCTCGATGACACAAATCCAGCCCCCCGGCACTTTAGGCTTGCTAAAGGCCCGTGTAGTAGGTCGGTGCAATTACGGCCTGTTAACGATCCGCCATGTAAATGGGCCACCTTGGGCTGAGCTAAATTTCGGCCTACTAATGACTAGTGGGCTATTTGGCACATTTTAGGCCCAATCATCTTTTGGCCTGCTACAAGCCCTAAGTATATACTGGCCCAATGAAGGCCCAATCTGTGATTCGGCCTGTTAACGGCCCATGTCATTTATGGGCCAAATAAGGCCTGCGGTGATATTTAGACATGTTAACGGCCCGTTAATACAATGGGCACATATTATGTTTAGGCCTGTTAATGGCCCACTATGGTCATGGGACTACCAATGGAACGATCAGAAATAAGAAGAGCTTACACTGATTTCGGCCCAGTTATTTTCCGTGGGCTAAATACGGAATACGGCCCGTAATCAGTTTTAGCTCCATTCTAGTTGTGGGCCGGACGAATATTGGCCCTTTGGGATCCTACGATGCTTTCGGCCTAAAGGAGACCGATGATGCTGAATACATTACTAAGAATAAACCTACACTATACAAAAAAAGCTTGCTATTCTCTACGACCCTTGGCAGCAGGATAAATGTTGTATCGCAACCAAATAAATTACAGCCATACAACAAAAGGCCTGTAGGCATAAAAGTTTACAGACCTTGCAGATAAATGCACCATGAGATGTATAGAAGCAAAGATCATTTCAGCAGAGTGGTAATGTTTTAGGCTGTAGAATCTGATGGAGCAGCATGACATTCCCCTTTTTTGCGCCATTCCTCTTGAACAATGAAGCAAATGTCCGATAGTCTGGTTTCAAAACCATTCATATCTTGACGACATTTGTCAATCACTATTCTTGTTTCAGAAACGACCTCCATTAGGGATTGAACTTGTGTCTGGAGCACATATATATCACTCTGTCTAGCCAGAGGATTTTGTTCAGTAGGCGGTTTAGATGAGGTTACCTTAACAACCAACCCATAATTACTCAGGAAGGTGCTTTTTGCACTGTTAGTGGAGAGATACTGACGCACTGCAGCAAGAGGTGACATTGTGCCTGTGGTAGCCTAGTCACCATCAGGAGGTTGTGGCTGTTCAATCATTTGTTCCATAGCTTGCTGAAAGTTTGAATTTTGTAGATTAGTGTATCAGATAAGAAGTTACTAATGAGACATACATAACTTATTTTGGTGAACCATTGTAATACTTTAGCATGTATTTTAGTGGTAAGTACATAATAAAATCACGTTCGGAACATATGTCCACGTAGCATGCCTAATGTATTGTCTATTTCCTCACATTTATTGACATCTATCTAAGGATAAAGAGACACGGTTTAAAATATGATGAACATATTATGACATCATTCATATCATGGGCAAACAGATATCAAACAAACAGGCTATTGTATCATTGTGTGGACACGTGAACATCACAACTAGATTACAGATGAAGACCAAAAGAATATCCTTCATTTCTTTTAAACCGTGTAAGGTGAAATGATATGTTAAGACAACTGTGTATAAAAGTGAACAGAGTAACTGACATTGGCTGCAAACCAAGCAGTTAAATGAACACGTCACAGTAACAAGCAGTTCAAAGGCATGAGGAGTAAGGACTTACAACAGCGGCTTGGACTGGTGTAGTCATGCCCTTCATCTTGCTGGTGTGACAATCCTTGAAGATTTGCACTGCATTCGGTTCAGATTCTTTTTGGTCTGCACGGGCTTTCCTCTGTATTTGGAACAAGTCAATATAGATACGATAATATGGCATAACAAAAAGGAGGAAATAGCAGATATTTACAAGAGCCTCGTAGTGTGCAATATAGCTATGAGATCTTGTCGTCTGTTGGAATTTCACTTTAGAACGATTGGTCTTGTTCTTCAAATAGTTAGCCTAGAAGAAGATAGACTTGTAAGGCACATACGTAAATACGAGTTCAATATGTGATCTGATCACATACATATAGCCTACCTGATACTTCGGATCAGACCAGTGTTTAACAAGGGTTGTCCAGTCTTCGTCCGTAATATATTCTACTAAAGATGTTTGGGCGATTTCATTGTTAGCCTCGCCTTCAAAGTGAGTTTTTCTAAGGTGGTACCGATACTGTCGCAGAGCAGACTGAAAAACATGAGTGCATGCTTGTTTGGTTGCATCATCTTTCGGATCCAACTTGAACCTCATCTGTTGAAAAAAGAATGGGAGTCTCATTAGGAGCAACCTAGAAAGTATGGGACAGAGCAAGACAATATTACAAATTGCGATGAATAACATTACTTACGGATAAATGGTCAAGGAAGGTGTTAAACTGGGTTTCGTCTTTGTCATTCCTGTACTGGATCCACGTTGGCAGGATACGTGCAAGACACCTAACGGCAATGGTTGCCTCTGATACTAACTTGGCTGACTCTGTAGCATCACGTGGCCTTTTTAAACCTGCCTCAAAATGGATCTCCATTCTTCCTCCTTTAGATTTTATTAACCTGTCAAGCATTATCCCTGATGTCTGTTTCCTATTGCGCCGAGGTGCTAGTTCAACAACGAATATGGAAATTGTTAGTGCACATCAAACTGTGAGAGTACATATAAAGGAGCAAGCAACTGCAACTTCACTCGGTCACATACCGTCTTGGTGTTCATGCTCATGAGGTTCATCTAATCTTGCAAAGTCATGTAGTCTTAGCAGTGCTTCAGAAGTAGTGTTAGGTGGGAAGGCAGCTTGGGAACATGCCACTTGTGGAGCATTTGAACGAGTAACTCGTTGAGATGTCGGTACTATGGAAGGAGGTGCTGCAACTGGTGGGGCAGGGGATACTGTGTTTGTAGATTTAGCCGGTGGACTTTGACCTTCTTCTGCACTATATGTACTAGCAGAATCTCGAGGGAAGCTCCTTTTCCATTGCACCCGACGACTAACAACATCCCCTACCATACTCTTTTCCTTGCTCTTTTTCGACTTTGCCATGTCAAGCCGTACCCACAGCACAAAAGAAGAAAATTTGCTCTTCGGAACTCATTGATGCATGATGCAGACGAGCAATACTTTGATGTAAGACAGCCATATGAGGAGGATGGAATATGTATGAAAAATAGGACGGCATGACATATTCACACCTATGATTTGTCAACTAAGCAGAAGGATTTTCAAGAAATTAGAAGCAATGCAAGCTAGACACCATATGAAAGATGCAACCAATATCACTCTGCCAAGTTAAAAGTGTCTCGTCATAAGTGGAATTTCGAAAAATTAGAAGCGGTACAAGCTAGAAATCAATGCAAGATGCAACCAATATCACACTGCCAAGTTAAACGTGTCTCATCATAAGTGATTGATGCAGGATACACAACACACTACTGGAAACAGGGAATTTGTCATCAGTCAGCTCTTTGCCATCTGCCAGCGGATGGCAAAGAACGTCTTTGCCATCTGCTTACAAAAAACAGACGGCAAAGAACTGACAGACGGCAGAGAACCTGGTTGCCATCAGCCAATTCTTTGCCATCTGCCAGCAGATGGCAAAGAATCTTTGCCATCTGCTAGCAGACGGCAAAGAGGTTGGTGGGGTCCAGCGGACGACGACGTTGTAACGGTGCACTAGCAGATGGCAAAGAGGTTGGTGGGGTTCAGCCAAACTGTTTGCCGTCTGCTGGCAGATGGCAAAGCCTTTGCCATCCGCCGACCATGCCTTTGCCATCTGCCATGGCAGATGGCAAAGTGGCTGATTCCTGTAGTGACAGCAGTACTTTGATGTAAGAACATGGTGTAATAGATAGATGCAGTGTATTCTAGATACAGAAAGGCATGTCATATTCACATGTATAACGTATAAACTCAGCAGGTGTAATTTAATCAAATTAGAAGAAATACAAGCTATACACCATATGCAACATACAACCAATTATCACACTGTCAAGTTAGAGCAAGCACCTATGATGGTGGAGTAGGGGAGATGAAGTCATGATATAGACTTGGAACTTCAACTGCAGTAGCAGTAGCAGTGGCAAATCTAGAGAGCCTCCATTTGTGTTGGTCCGGAGGACCACCAACATCCCCTAACTTACTCTTTTCCTTCCTCTTTTTGGATATTGCCTTTTGAAGTCAAAACCGCAAGAAAAGGAATAAAATTGGCTCTGCATATCTCATTGATGCATGATACAGACGAAGACTACTTTGATGTAAGGCAAGCGCATGATAGGAGGACGGAGTATGTACTAAAAAAAGGACAGCATTGCATATTTACACCTATGATAGGAGGATGGAATATGTATGAAAAACACTAAGCAGAATACATTTCAACAAATTAGAAGAAATGAAAGCTAGGCACCATATGAACATGCAACCAATATCACTCTTAAAAGTGTCTCGTCATAAGTGTCATTTGAACAAATTAGAAGCAGTACAAGCTAGGAGACAATGCAAGATGCAACGTATATCACACTCCCAGGTTAAATGTGTCTAATGGTAAGTGATTGTTGCAGGATACACAACAGTACTTTCTTGTAAGAACATCGTGTGATAGACAGATTTAGTATGTTCTAGAAACAGGAACACGTGTCATATTCACAAGTATAATGTGTAAACTAAGCAGATGCAAATCAACAAAATTAGAAGCAATACAAACTAGACATCATACGCAACATGCAACCACATATAACAGTGCCAAGTTAGAGCAAGCACCTGTGATGGTGGAGTAGGGGAGATGTGTTCATCATCTACACAACTACGTTGACTGTCTAGCCCTGCGTTGTCTTGCGAATCTTGGTCGGAGGATGGCTGAGTAGAATCTGTAGAGACCCTCTATTTCAGTTGCTCGGAAGAACCACCATCATCCACCGCCTTACTAATTTCCTTCCGCTGTATTGATTTTGCATTGTGGAGTCACACCGACAAGAAAAAGGAATAAAATTCGCTCTTCAGAACTCATTCATGCATGAATGACTGATGGACAATACTTTGATGTAAGGCAAACACATGATACGAGGATGGAATATGTACGAAAACAGGACCGCATGACATATTCACACCTATGATGTGTCAACTAAGCAGAAGGATTTTCAAGAAATTAGAAGCAATGCAAGCTAGACACCATATGAAAGATGCAACCAATATCACTCTGCCAAGTTAAAAGTGTCTCGTAATAAGTGGAATTTCGAAAAATAGAAGCAGTACAAGCTATAAATCAATGCAAGATGCAACCAATATCACACTGCCAAGTTAAAGGTGTCTCATCGTAAGTGATTGATGCAGGATACACAACAGCAGCACTTTGATGTAAGAACATAGTGTGATAGACAGTTGCAGTGTATTCTAGATACAGAAAGGCATGTCATATTCACATGTATAACGTATAAACTCACCAGCTGCAATTTAATCAAATTAGAAGAAATACAAGCTATACACCATATGCAACATGCAACCAATTATCACACTGTCAAGTTAGAGCAAGCTCCTGCGATGGTGGAGTAGGGGAGATGGAGTCATCATATAGACTTGGAACTTCAACTGTTGTAGCAGTAGCAGTGGCAAATCTAGAGAGCCTCCGTTTGCGTTGGTCCAGAGGACCACCAACATCCCCTAACTTACACTTTTCCTTCCTCTTTTTTGATATTGCCTTCTAAAGTCAAAAACACAAGAAAAGGAATAAAATTGGCTCTTCATAACTCATTGATGCATGATACAGACGAAGACTACTTTGATGTAAGGCAAGCGCATGATACGAGGACGGAGTATGTACGAAAAAAAGGACAGCATTGCATATTCACACCTATGATAGGAGGATGGAATATGTATGAAAAACACTAAGCAGAATACATTTCAACAAATTAGAAGAAATGAAAGCTAGGCACCATATGAACATGCAACCAATATCACTCTTAAAAGTGTCTCGTCATAAGTGTCATTTGAACAAATTAGAAGCAGTACAAGCTAGGAGACAATGCAAGATGCAACGTATATCACACTCCCAGGTTAAATGTGTCTAATGGTAAGTGATTGTTGCAGGATACACAACAGTACTTTCTTGTAAGAACATCGTGTGATAGACAGATTTAGTATGTTCTAGAAACAGGAACACGTGTCATATTCACAAGTATAATGTGTAAACTAAGCAGATGCAAATCAACAAAATTAGAAGCAATACAAACTAGACATCATACGCAACATGCAACCACATATAACAGTGCCAAGTTAGAGCAAGCACCTGTGATGGTGGAGTAGGGGAGATGTGTTCATCATCTACACAACTACGTTGACTGTCTAGCCCTGCGTTGTCTTGCGAATCTTGGTCGGAGGATGGCTGAGTAGAATCTGTAGAGACCCTCTATTTCAGTTGCTCGGAAGGACCACCATCATCCACTGCCTTACTAATTTCCTTCCGCTGTATTGATTTTGCATTGTGAAGTCACACCGACAAGAAAAAGGAATAAAATTCGCTCTTCAGAACTCATTCATGCATGAATGACTGATGGACAATACTTTGATGTAAGGCAAACACATGATACGAGGATGGAATATGTACGAAAACAGGACCGCATGACATATTCACACCTATGATGTGTCAACTAAGCAGAAGGATTTTCAAGAAATTAGAAGCAATGCAAGCTAGACACCATATGAAAGATGCAACCAATATCACTCTGCCAAGTTAAAAGTGTCTCGTAATAAGTGGAATTTCGAAAAAATAGAAGCAGTACAAGCTATAAATCAATGCAAGATGCAACCAATATCACACTGCCAAGTTAAAGGTATCTCATCGTAAGTGATTGATGCAGGATACACAACAGCAGCACTTTGATGTAAGAACATGGTGTGATAGACAGTTGCAGTGTATTCTAGATACAGAAAGGCATGTCATATTCACATGTATAACATATAAACTCACCAGCTGCAATTTAATCAAATTAGAAGAAATACAAGCTATACACCATATGCAACATGCAACCAATTATCACACTGTCAAGTTAGAGCAAGCTCCTGCGATGGTGGAGTAGGGGAGATGGAGTCATCATATAGACTTGGAACTTCAACTGTTGTAGCAGTAGCAGTGGCAAATCTAGAGAGCCTCCGTTTGCGTTGGTCCGGAGGACCACCAACATCCCCTAACTTACTCTTTTCCTTCCTCTTTTTTGATATTACCTTCTAAAGTCAAAACCACAAGAAAAGGAATAAAATTGGCTCTGCATAACTCATTGATGCATGATACAGACGAAGACTACTTTGATGGAAGGCAAGCGCATGATAGGAGGACGGAGTATGTACGAAAAAAGGACAGCATTGCATATTCACACCTATGATAGGAGGATGGAATATGTATGAAAAACACTAAGCAGAAGACATTTCAACAAATTAGAAGAAATGAAAGCTAGGCACCATATAAACATGCAACCAATATCACTCTTAAAAGTGTCTCGTCATAAGTGCCATTTCAACAAATTAGAAGCAATACAAGCTAGAAGACAATGCAAGATGCAACGTATATCACACTCCCAGGTTAAATGTGTCTTATGGTAAGTGATTGTTGCAGGACACACAATAGTACTTTGATGTAAGAACATGGTGTGATAGACAGATTTAGTATGTTCTAGAATCAGGAACACGTGTCATATTCACAAGTATAATGTGTAAACTAAGCAGATGCAAATCAACAAAATTAGAAGCAATACAAACTAGACATCATACGCAACATGCAACCACATATAACAGTGCGAAGTTAGAGCAAGCACCTGTGATGGTGGACTAGGGGAGATGTGTTCATCATCTACACAACTACGTTGACTGTCTAGCCCTGCGTTGTCTTGCGAATCTTGGTCGGAGGATGGATGAGTAGAATCTGTAGAGACCCTCTATTTTAGTTGCTCAGAAGGACCACCATCATCCACTGCCTTACTAATGTCGGGGGGATGACCCCCGGGTAGGCAAGCGTACCCGGAGCCCCTTTTTCAAAACGTTAGGGCAGCTCGTGCCCCTCCCCGCCGGCTGGCCGTCCGGCCGGCTTCCCAACGCGAGCCGGCTGGCGACGGGTCAGCGGTCGTCCCATCGCTCCCTATGACAAGACAGCCCTCCACGATGGGAGAACGTGGCTACAGTGCAATCCGTCTCGGGAAGGCGCGATAGCAGGCCTGCCATCCCCGCTGACCGGGACGACCAGCGTCAGCACCAGCGCGCCACTGCAGCCCCCACGACGCCGGCCACTCCGTGACGCACGAGGCGACGGGCCACAGTGCCGAGCAGCCGGAGGGCCCCGCAACCGGCGGGGCCCAGCACCCGGCGGGTCCCACCGCCGGCTCCA
The DNA here is from genome assembly GCA_039707655.1 of Elymus sibiricus. Classification (NCBI taxonomy): domain Eukaryota; kingdom Viridiplantae; phylum Streptophyta; class Magnoliopsida; order Poales; family Poaceae; genus Elymus; species Elymus sibiricus. The sequence continues at coordinate 124,609,568 of CM077666.1, read as the reverse complement.
GACGGCGACGTCCGGGTCCCGCAGTGTGTGGTTTTACCCATGTAACCCTGGGGATGGGGCTATAAGACCCCTCAGGAGGCCTCCATGCAGAGGGGCTGCTACCTCCTCTTCCCCGTCACACACACACAGGAGATGCCGCGTGGAGAACTAGATCCTTCTTCCTCCTCCGCCCAAACAGCTCCAGGAGCACCATTGCAACCTTGCAGCCCTTCTGTTTATCATCCCATTCGGCAGGACTAGGGGTGTTACCTCTCCGGAGGGCCCCGAACCTGGGTACACCTTGTGTCTCACGCACGCGTGTGCCAACCTCGCCTCCAGAGCCCACCGGCGTTCTCACGCAGCCCCCCACTTTTAGCCATCTCATGGCATCTGCCGCGATTTCACCACGACAGTTGGCGCCCACCGTGGGGCTGCTCGCGGCGTCAGCCGGAGTCAAGTTCTGGACAAGGCCCTTCACCGACTCCGGCGAGCGCATTTTGCACGGCTTGGTCCGCGCACCTTGTGCGGCCAACCCGGCCAGCTGCGACGCTGCGCCAGGCGCGGACGTCGCCTGCCCTGCAGGCTGCGTCGTCATCCCTTTCGGCGCGCTGCACGTCTTCGTCACGCTCATCCCCGACGAGTACCCCAGCGAGGTACACAGCTTCGCTGACTCGCCCGTCCCCATTGGTTGCGCCGTCTCCGATGACGTCGCGGCCCTCTGCACCCGCGTGGAGGTGATGACCGTCGGCGCTAGCTGCGGGTCCTCGCGCAGCACGGAGAAGGCCGCCGCGGCTGCGGCCCCGCCTCGCCGGGTCGACCTGCTTCGCGAGACGATCTGGAGCCTACAAGCCCCCATCACGCCCGCCGCCGACACGGCGGCCGCAGCGGCTCAGCTCAACGAGGACTGTCAGCAACTGCTGGTCGAGGCCACGAACCTTGCGGCAACGCGGCGCCAGCTGGAGTCTGCTCAGCGAGAGTACGACAGCGTCCACGGCTTCACGCCGGCCGCCGCTGAGCCCAGCCGGGTCGCGGAGGTGCGAATCCATGGGGGCGCAATCGGCCGTGCGCTAGGCGCAGGCCAGCCCGTCTACGACACCCCCGTCAAGAACATGCGCGCGGCGCAGGCGGCCATGACGGATCTCGAGTTCCTGGAGGGTGAGGGGCTGCTGCAGCAGCAGCAGCGCATCCGCGACCTCATCACCGCGGCGAACGAGCAGCAGAAGCATTTTGGCCCGGCCCAGCCATCCGCCTCCGCTTCGGGAAACACCGCGAACCCAGAAAGGGCCCTTCGGGACATGCAACAGGCGTCCTCCCCTGCCGGCAGCGCCAGCCGCTTGGGTCGGTGCTGGGCAAGCCGGAGCCGGCACAACCACGTCGCGACGGCAGGCGACAGCATTACCGACGAAACTGCTGGTAACGACCGGGTCCAGCAGCCGGAACTTCCTCCCCCGCCGCCTCGACGGCCCCGGCCGGCTTCCGCTGGCGCGGTGCCACGTGGCCCCGTCGCGAGCCGGCTGGGCCCCCGTGAACCCTACGACGAAACCGATGCTCGCCACCGCATCGACCGGCTGGCGCGGTCCACGATTCTCGAGGAGGAGAGCTCCGTTGGCCCCGCCTGTTTTGGACCCCGCATCCGCGAAGAGCCCTTCCCCAAAGGGTTCACGCTGGCCCGCGACACCCCCAAGTACAGTGGCATCACCAAGCCAGAAAACTGGCTAACTGACTACACCACGGCTGTCGGCATTGCCGGCGGCAATAGGCGCGTGGCAGTCCGCTACGTTCCCCTCATGCTGCTCGGCTCGGCCCGGACGTGGCTTAACAGCCTGAGGGCCGGCAGCGTCAATTCCTGGCTGGACTTCGAGGATGCGTTCGTACGCAACTTCACCAGCACGTACAAGCGACCGGGCCGGCCTCACCAGCTTCCATGTGCGTTCAGAGCCCGGGCAAGCCTTTCCGCGACTTCCTCACGCGGTGGACGGAGCTGCGCAACTCTTGCGAAGGGGTCCACGAAGTGCAAGCCGTCCAGTACTTCGTCGACGGGTGCCGAGACGGCACCCTGCTCAAGCACCGCCTGATGTGCGACGAGCTAGACACCCTGGCGGAGCTCATGGCGGTAGGAGACAAGTACGCCACGGCCGACTCCGCGATGCGCGTAAAGATCACGGTCGACGTGGACAACAAGCCGGTCCCGGTCCAGCCGGCCACCCCAAAGCCGGCTGGTGAAACCAACCAGCGCCGGCAAGACAACAACAACAACAAGCGGAAGGCTGAGCAGCCGGCCCCTCGCTACAGCATCCAGCAAGTGGCCGTCGTGGCGGAGGAGCAGCCGGCCGAGCAAGGCAGCGTCAAATGCCAGCGCACCAGCAAGACGGCCTGGCAGCCCAAATTCTCCTTCGAGCAGATGCTGGACACCCCCTGCAAGCACCACAGCGGTGCGAAGCCATCCACGCACACGCTCCGGAACTGCACCATCACACAGCGCCTGATGCGTGGCGATTTCCCACCACCCCCGCCGGTCCAGACCCGCAGCTCCCGCCGCCTCCCCCGTCACCTCCGGCAGCAGGCGCCCTCGCCAACAACCCCTACCCTCAGCAGGACGCGACCTACATCGTCTTCACCAGTGAAGGCGACAACAAGCACAGCAAGCGCAAGTACCAGCACGAGGTGAACGCCATCGTCCCCCCGGTCCCCCAATACATGCACTGGTCCGACCGTCCCGTCAGCTGGACCCGGGAGGACCACCCGGCCGTGATGCCCACGCCGGGTGGCTACGCGCTCGTCCTCGACCCCACCTTCATCGCCGAGAAGCGCACCTGCCACTTTTCGCGGGTGCTGATCGATGGCGGCAGCAGCATCAACATCCTCTACCACAACACCATGGTCAAGCTCGGCATCAAGGAGAGCCAGCTGTAGCCCACCCAGACGGTGTTCCACGGCATCGTCCCGGGCGCCTCGTGCTCGCCAATCAGCCGGGTGCGGCTGGACGTGCTGTTCGGCACCAGTGCCCACTTCCACCGTGAGCCGATCTGGTTTGAGGTGCTCAACCTCGCCATCCCCTACCACGCGCTTTTGGGCCGGCCCACCATGGCTAAGTTCATGGCGGTTCCCCACTACGCATACCTCAAGATGAAGCTGCCGGGTCCCAAGGGCATCATCACCATCACCGGCGACTACAAGAAGTTCCTGGAATGCGCCAAAGCCAGCTCTAAGCTGGCTGTGTCGCTTGTCAGCGCCGAGGAGAGGCGCCAGCTCGACCGTCTCATCGCACTGGCTGGCGAGCAGCCGGTCATGCCGGCCCAACTCAAGCAGCCGGCCGATGAGGGGTCCTTCAAGCTGGCCAAGGGCACAAGGAAAGTTTCGCTCGACCCGGCCAACCCCAACTCCAGCGAGTACGTCGTCATGGGTTCCGACCTCGACAGCAAATAGGAAGGCGAGCTTGTCGACTTCCTCCGTGAGAATCGGGATATCTTCGCATGGTCCCCTAAAGACATGCCAGGAAGTTCGCCGAGCACAAACTCCATGTCCGGCCGGATGCCAAGCCGGTTCGGCAGCCGCTACGCCGCTTCTTTGAGGAGAAGCAAAGAACCATCGGCAAAGAGATCGCCCGGCTGCTCAAAGCCGGGTTCATCATGGAAGTGTTCCACCCCGAGTGGCTGGCCAACCCGGTCCTCGTCCTGAAGAAGAACGGCACTTGGCGCATGTGTATCGACTACACCAGCCTGAACAAGGCCTGCCCCAAGGACCCGTTTGCCCTACCCCGGATCGACCAAGTCATCGACTCCACCGCCGGCTGCGAGCTCCTGTCCTTCCTGGACGCGTACTCCGGCTACCACCAGATCAAGCTGGACCCGGCGGATGCCCTCAAGACATCCTTCATCACCCCCTTCGGGGCGTATTGCTACATAACCATGCCGTTCGGCTTGAAGAACGCCGGTGCCACCTTCCAGCGCTGCAATAAAAAAATGCCTCTTGCCTCAGCTCGGCCGGAACGTGCACGTCTACGTTAACGACGTCGTGGTGAAGACCAAGCAGCACCTCACCCTCCTCGAGGATCTCAGGGAGACGTTTACCAATCTGCGCCAGTTCTAGATCAAGCTCAACCCGGAGAAATGCGTTTTCGGCGTACCAGCCGGCCAACTCCTTGGTTTCCTCATCTCGGAGCGCGGCATTGAGGGCAACCCGGAGAAGATCATTGCCATCGAGCGCATGCGCAAGCCGGCTCGGCTATGCGATGTCCAGAAGTTCACCGGTTGTTTGGCCTCTCTCAGCCAGTTCGTCAGCCGGCTGGGGGAGAGGGCCCTACCCCTATATCAGCTGATGAAGAAGACGACGCCATTTGAGTGGTCCGACCAGGTGGACGAAGCTTTCCGCGACCTCAAGCGCATGCTCTCCTCCAGACCCTTCTTGGATGCGCCGGCTGAGAAGGAGCCGCTCATGATGTACATCCCGGCAACCACCCGCGTGGTCAGTATGGTGCTGGTGGTAGAGCGCCCCGAGGGAGGCAACGCACAGCCGGTCCAGCGCCCTGTGTACTACCTGAGCGAGGTCCTCTCCACCTCCAAGCAGAACTACCCCCACTACCAAAAGATGTGCTACGGCGTGTACTTGGCCGCCAAGAAGCTGAAGCAGTACTTCCAGGAGCACGCCATCACCGTGGTGTGCACGGCGCCCATCGGCGAGATCATGGGACGCCGGGACGCCTCGGGCTGGATCGCCAAATGGGCCATCGAGCTAGCCGGCCACACCATCCTCTACGAGCCGCGCACCGCCATCAAGTCGCAGGCGTTGACCGATTTCCTCGTCGATTGGGCAGAGACCCAGTACTTGCCGCCGGCTCCCGACGCAACGCACTGGCGCATGCACTTCGACGGCTCGAAGATGGCCTCTGGCTTGGGAGCTGGCATTGTGCTCTCCTCCCCCAAGGGCGACCGGCTGCGCTACGCGCTCCAAATCCACTTTGCCGCCTCCAACAACGTCGCCGAGTACAAAGCCATTGTCCACGGCCTCCGGCTGGCCAAAGAAATCGGCATCCGGCGTATCCTCTGCTTCGGCGACTCTGACCTGGTGGTCCAGCAGGTCTCCGGCGAGTGGGACACCAGAGACTCCAACATGGCCAGCTACCGCAACCTGGTCCAGCAGATGACCGGCAACTTCGACGGCTGCGAGTTCCTCCACGTCCCCCGACACGAGAACGAGGCTGCAGACACTCTAGCCAAGCTCGGCTCTAGCCGGCAAGCAATCCCAACTGGCGTCTCCCTCGAGCACCTGCGCAAGCCGTCCATCAAGCCGTCTCCAGATTCGGAGTCCATCTTCGTAGCAGCCGACACAACAGTCCCTCCCTCCGTGTCGGGGGCTGCCGGCTCCGGCTTGGGGACCGCCATCCCGGCCCCGGGGGCTGCCGTTTTGGACCCAACCCCGGGGGCTGCCGCCTCTGGCTCGGGGACTGGCACCCCGATCCCGAGGACTGCCATCCCGATTCCGGGGGCTGCCACCTCTCACCCAGACCCGGGGGCTGCCGGCCCCAACCCGCCGACTCCCGACCCGGTCGAACCCGCGCAGGTGGCCGTCCTCACGGCGCTGGAGGCGCCGTCTTGGGCCCAAACGATCCTCGCTTTCCTAGCAAGCGGCGAGCTCCCAGCGAACGAGGTCGAGGCCCGGCAGGTGCAGCACCGGGCCTCTGCCTACAGCATCATCAACCGCGAGGTCCTCAAGCGCAGCACAACCGGCATCTTCCAGCGATGCGTCGAGACGGCCAGGCGCCTCGTGATCTTGCTTGACATCCACCAGGGCGAGTGCGGGTACCACGCCGCCTCCCGGTCTCTGGTGGCCAAAGCATTCCGCCACGGCTTCTACTGGCCAACTGCGCTGAAGGACGCCAAGGAGCAGGTCCTCTAGTGCAAGGGCTGACAGCACTTCAAGGCCCAGAGCCACCAGCCGGCTGCGGCTCTCCAGACCATCCCCATCGCGTGGCCCTTTGCCGTTTGGGGCCTCGACATGGTGGGACCCTTCAAAACCGCTCACGGTAGCATGACGCACCTCCTGATGGCCATCGACAAGTTCACCAAGTGGATCGAGGCAAGGCCGATCAAGAAACTCAACGGCCCCACAGCCGTCAAGTTCATCAAAGACATCGGTGTCCGCTACGGCATCCCCAACAGCATCATCACCGACAACGGCACCAACTTCCCCAAAGGCGCGCTGGCGCGCTACTGCTCCGTCTCCGGCATCTGGCTTGACCTGGCCTCCATCGCACATCCTCAGTCCAACGGCCAGGCGGAGCGGGCAAACGGCCTCATCTTGGCAGGCATCAAGCCGTGACTCGTCGAGCCGCTCGTGCGATCACCCAGTAGCTGGATCGACGAGCTGCCGGCCGTCCTATGGAGTCTCCGGACCACCCCCAACCGCTCAACCGGCTTCACCCCATTCTTCCTCGTCTAGGGGGATGAGGCGGTCATCCCCACGGATCTCAAGTTCGACTCGCCTCGCGTCACCCTATACACGAAAGTGGAAGCCGAAGTAGCACGCCAAGACGGCGTCGACCTGCTAGAGGAGGCGCGCCTGCTGGCCCTCAGCCGGTCGGCCATCTACCAACAGAACCTACGCCACTACCACAGCAAGAAGATCAAGCCCCTCGCTTTCAGCGAGGGCGACCTCGTACTCTGGCTGATCCAACGAACAGCCGGCCAGCACAAGCTATCCTCCCCATGGGAGGGCCCCTTCATCATCAGTAAGGCCCAGCGCAACAACACGTACTACCTCATCGACGCGCAAAAGCAAAACAAGCGCAAGAGAGACGCCTCCGGTGAGGAGACAGAACGCCCCTGGAACGCGGAGCTCCTCCGTCCGTTTTATAGTTGAATCATGTATGTAGGTATCACTACCCCTTTTGAACCTAATGAAAGCAGTAGGTCCCCCGAACGACACTCGGGGGCTACCTTTTCATCTCTATCGAGTTCTTGCGCACTTTACCGCATTCGCCTTCCTCCCGCCGGGTCGGCACGGCCGGCTCGGTGGCTCGGAGGCTCGCCGGCTAGCTCGCGCCTCGCTCTTCTGAACCCGGCCAGTAACGTGCGCCCCGCTAAAGGCCCCCTCTCTGCCATAAGCCACAGACCGGCTCCCGGCTGTTAAAGGCTGGCAAGAGCCAAAGGCTGCAAGCATCATCACGTGAAAAACGGCTAAGTACAAATGCCCGGCTTGGCCAACCCGGCCATCTCCCTCTACTCTCCACCGCACAGACCGGCTGCGCTACAGCCGGCTTCGCCGCCTGCAGCCAGCCGGCCCAGTGGGTGTTTCGCTTGCGCTCAAATCCTAAGGCCTAAGTACTAATCGCTCTCTTCCGAGCCCGGCTCCCCGTCCCAGCTACAGACCGGCCCCCGGCTGTCCGGCTGGCGGGAAGGAGGACGAAAGGGGAAGTGAACAAGAAAACGGCTAAGGGAAAAGAACAAAAGCGAAACCGCCAGACGGCAGGCACAAGCATACAAGAGACAAACAAGCATCTATATATACAGCAAGGCCCGCGGCCAGTAGTTCATTACATTAAACTCACACCCCCAGTGGTTGGATCTGCCGGCTAACAAAAGTTTCAGGTTTAAAAGAAACAGATATAGGAAACTAAAACACCCTAGGCGGCGGCCTCGTCGGCGTCACTTGGCGCCGGATCCTCTATGGTGGCGGTGTCCTCCAAGTCGGTGGCGTCGTCATCCGTGCCGGCTCCCGTCTCGGCCGAGCTCCCCTCCGGGTCCTCGAGCGCCAGACTGAAGTCGTCGGCGGGTAGCTCCGCGCCGTCCGGCGCCCGCTCCGGCACGAACTCACCGTGCGGGGTGAACGACGCGATGTCGCTGGCCTGCACGGCGATTGGCGTCGCCCGCTCCGCCATGTCCGCCTCCGCGCCGGCCCTCCGCGCATGCAGCCGGTCCAGGCGGATGCCCAGGTACCAGGACACCACGAGCCCAAGCGCCATCTCCGCGCCGGCTCGGGCCGCGGATTCCCCCCATGCGCTAAGACGCGCCGCGCCGGCCTCCAGCCAACGCGCCAGACAGCTCACGGTGGTCGGCACCTGACGGTGTCCTGGATGAGGGGGTGCTAACCAAGCCGACCTGTCTCCTCGGTTGGGCCGATATACCCCCGCGCGTAACCGAGATGGACTCCGGAGACTGTACGTGGGAGGCGTGATCAAGGCTGTTTCTATCGAAGGCTTGACGTATACTCCAAGATCTCTCTTGCCGCCTCTCTCCTGGCATACCGACTTTGTAACCCTAGATACCCTCCCTGGCGTGTATATAAGCCATGGGGTTTAGCCCGTAAGAGGGAGAGATACGCAACATTGCTTACCTAGCCATAGGAGTTTGACTCATATTACGATCTCGAGGTAGATCAACTCTGTACTCAATACATCTTCATCAATATAACAGAAGTAGGACGTAGGGTTTTACCTCCATTAAGAGGGCCCGAACCTGGGTAAACATCGTCTCCTTTGTCTCTGTTACCATCGATCCCAGATCCGCAGCTCGGGACCCCGTACCCCGAGGTCTGCCGGTTTTTACACCGACACTGGTGCGTTCATTGAGAGTTCCGCTGTGAGATCGCCAGAGGGATCGATGGGATCGCCAGTCAAAGGCTTTAAACCCACGGAGCATGTCTCCACATCTGAAGCTTTGGTCTCGCAGACACCCCCACGTAACGTGGGATCGAATCAAGACCCTTCCCCGGCTCCAACGAAGGCCCCCCTCGTCGATGAGGGGGTAAGATACTTCCTGGAGATCGGATCGGATGGCGACCTACTAATGACCGACTCCCAGACCGAATCGGTTAAACCGATGACTACGGATCCACCGTCGGGTGAACGGGACGAGGTCTTCAACCCGCGGTCTTTAGAGACCGGATCTAGTCCGCCCACTTCTTGTATAGAATATCGCCCCGACGACTCCGGCCCATCCGACATCTGGGACCTAGCTTACGTGCGGCAGATCCCTGGTGAGCCGATCTGGCAATACTGGGCCAGGTTCTTGATCGTCAAGAGCAAGATACTAGAATACCAAGACTTTGATATAATCGCTGCTTTCGAGCATGGATGCAAAGATAAAGGCGTCTTGAACGCCCTCGCCCGCCGATGCGTCCGAACACTCCCTGAATTAACCAACTTGGTAGCGTGATTCTGCACCATTGAAGATGCCTGGCGAACCGAGGAGAATACGGACTCGATCCATGAATACTACCCGGAACTCGACCGGTCTGCGCCTCGGCATGAAAATCACAAATGCAATACCTCGGGTGATCGACCCCGTAAGAAGAGGAAAACCTCTGATCACCCTGGAACGGCCCTGGACGGCTTTCTGGGTAAACCATGCCCGATCCACGCCATATTAGTTAACTCCTGCCCAACCCACAGCCTTCGAGACTGTTGGGTGCTGAGGCAGGTGGCCAAAGGGGGGCCCGCCCTCTTGGCGGGCACCTCCAGCCACTCTGGAGGAACCTCGGATGAAGACGAGGTCCTAATGATTTATGAGACATTTACGTCTAAAAACCAGCGCAAACGGGCCTTGCGGGAGGTTAACGCCGTCCGGCGGGTATCGCCTCGGGATGCGTGGATAGACACGCCGATCTCCTTCACTCAGGATGATCAGCCGAGGTCTGCCCCGGACAGGTGCCCCACCGCGCTAGTCCTCGATCCCATCGTGGACTGCTGCCGCCTCCATAAGGTCCTGATGGACAGAGGCAGCAGCCTGAATTTGATATATGAAGACACTCTGGATAAAATGCACATCGATCAAACACGCATAGAACCGAGCACCACTACCTTTAAAGGAATAGTGCCCGAGAGAGAGGCACGCTGCAGTGGAAACATAACTTTAGACGTAGTCTTCGGGACCTCGGACAATTATCGCTCCGAAGAGATTACATACCACATCGCGCCTTTCAAAAGCGGATATCACGCCATCCTCGGACGGGACGCCTTTTCAAGATTTCAAGCGGTACCGCATTATGGCTACATGAAGCTCAAGATGTCGGGCCTAAAATGGATCATTACCATTTCCAGTGATCCTGACAGGGCGCTCAAAGCCGAGAATAAAACGGCGTCCCTCGCCCTCGAGACCCTGGCCGAAGCCTTCGCGGCCGAAGAATTAACCGCACTACGCGCCGAGGTCGATCGGGACGATGTCATCCTCGACAAAAGATCAAAACCTACCTCCTTCAAGCCGGCCGACGAGATTATCAAATTCCAAGTTCACCCCACGGACCCCGCTAAGACGGCGTCCATAGGGGCTAACCTCGACCCAGAGGTTTCCGAAGCCCTACGCGCTTTCCTTAGGGAAAATTGGGACATATTCGCCTGTCACCCCTCCGACATGCCTGGGATACCCCGTAGGCTCGCAGAGCACAGCCTAAACATACTGGCAGGCTACAAACCCGTTAAACAAACACTTCGGCGTTTTTTCGAGTCCAAGCGTCAAGCAATGGGCGAGGAACTGGCAAAGCTGCTGGAGGCGGGATTCATCAAGGATATAAAACACCCCGACTAGCTAGCCAGCCTGGTCATGGTACCAAAAAAGGATAGGTCCTGGCGGTTGTGCGTCGATTTTAAAGACCTCAACAAAGCTTGCCCTAAAGACCCCTTTCCCCTACCCCGTATTGACCAAATTGTGGACGCCACTGCGGCCATGACGCATTGTGCTTTCTAGATGCCTATTCAGGGTATCATCAAATAAAAATGAAGGAATCGGACCAGGAAGAACAACATTTATTACGCCCTACGGACCGTTTTGCTTCAATACGATGCCCTTCGGACTAAAGAACGCTGGCGCTACGTACCAGCGTATGATTCAGACATGCCTAAAAGAACAAATTGGAAAAACTGTGGAGGCCTACGTAGACGACGTGGTTGTCAAAACTAAACGCATCGACCAACTGGTGGACAACCTCCATGATACATTTGCCAGCCTACGGGAATATCAAATAAGACTCAACCCCGAAAAATGCGTTTTCGGGGTCCCGGCAGGCAAACTCCTCGGCTTTATTGTATCAAGCCGAGGAATTGAGGCCAATCCGGCCAAAATTCAAGCCCTGGATCGCTTAGAGGTCCCTACAGAGCTCAAAGATGTACAAAAGCTAGCGGGCTGCGTAGCAGCCCTAAGTCGTTTTATATCATGGCTCGGCGAAAAAGCTTTACCATTGTACAGGCTGTTAAAGCAGACTAAAACGTTCAAATGGACCAAGGAGGCTGCGGCGGCCCTAGAAGATATTAAGGCCCTCCTCGCCACCAACCCAATCCTGGCAGCACCAGGCATTTGCGAACCGATGATATTATACATCTCGGCTACAAACCAGGTGGTTAGCGCAGTCCTCGTGGTCTAACGAGACATGGAAGGTCTTAAGTTCCAAGTCCAGAAACCCGTATACTACGTGTCCGAGGTCTTAACCCCCTGTAAGACACGTTACCCTCACTATCAAAAGATAGCATACACAGTCTTCATGGCATCACGAAAGCTTCGACACTACTTTCAAGAGTGCACGGTGACCGTGGCATCCGACGTCCCTTTAAGTGACATATTAAACAATAGAGACGCAACGGGGCGCATCGCCAAATGGGCTATAGAGCTCCTACCTTTCGAAATTATCTATAAACCACGCCGGGCAATTAAATCCCAGGTGTTGGCAGACTTCGTGGCTGAATGGACCAAAGCCGAACTCCCTCGTGAGTACAGTACCTATTCGCATTCGACGATGTATTTTGATGGCTCCAAAATGCTCGCCGGCCTAGGGGCCGGCGTGGTACTCACGTCCCCCACGGGAGATAACATTCGATATGTAGTGCTAATCATGTACACAGACTCCAATAACATAGCCGAATACGAAGCCCTCTTACACGGACTTCGGATAGCGGTCTCCATGAGCGTTAAACGCCTCGAGGTCCGAGGTGATTCGAACCTTGCCATTTCGCAAATCAACGGCGAGTTCGACGCCAAAGACCCCAAGATGACATCCTACCGAAACGCCGTCCTAAAGATCTCGGCCAGATTCGAGGGGCTAGAATTTCACCATATACCCCGAGATAGCAATCAAGCCGCGGACATTCTCGCCCGACTGGGCGCGAAGCGGGACAAGGTTCCCGAAAACACCTTCCTCGAGCGGCTTTTTAAGCCATCCGTAGTCTGGCAAGACAGTACAGGAACATCAGACTCAAACGATGTCGGGCAATAGTCCCCGCCCGAAAGGGACGATGGTATCATAGGCGGGTCCATGATCCGGAAAACGGATTCGGCGCATGACGTCATGGCAGTGATCGCACCATGGACTGAGCCGCTTCTTGCATACCTACTCCGAAAGGAACTCCCTGATAACCAAGCTGACTCCCGTCGGATCGTAAGGCAGTCTAAGGCCAACAAGGTTCATGAAGGGGAACTTTACAAAATGAGTACAATGGGCGTCCTCCAGAGATGCATATCCGAGGAAGAAGGACAACTTGTACTTTAGGAGATACACTCCGGCATGAGCGGACATCACGCCGCTACTCGCACCCTGGTTAGCAAGGCTTTTCACGCCGGTTTTTATTGGCCAACGGCCAGTGCCGATGCTTCGGCATTAGTACAGCGTTGCCCGGGCTGCCAGGTATTCGCGAAACAGAGCCATATGCGCCCCACGGCTCTTCGCACCATTCCAATTACATGGCCCTTCGCGGTCTGGAGGCTCCACATGGTTGGGCCACTCAAGGGTGGATCAAACAAAAACAAGTACCTACTCGTTATGGTAGACAAATTCACCAAGTGGATCGAAGCAAAGCCGGTCACCTCGGCCGAGGCCGTCCAGGTCATCGGATTCATTTCGGGGGTAGTTCACCGTTACGGTGTCCCCCACAGTCTGATCACAGACAACAGAACCAACTTCACCGCTAAAGAGGTTAAGGCATGGTGTAAGAAAATGGGCATTAAGCTCGACTACGCATCCGTCTATCACCCGTAGTCTAATGGGCAGGTGGAGCGAGCCAATGGGCTTATCCTTAGTGGAATTAAGCCGCGGCTAGTTCGCTCCCTTAAAAAAGCCGATTGCAAATGGGTTGAGGAACTTGATTCCATCTTATGGGGCTTGCGTACAACACCAAATCGGTCCACCGGGTATACCCCATTTTTTATGGTGTATGGCGCCAAAGCGGTCCTCCCTTGCGACATCATACATGACGCACCTCGGGTGCGCATGTACGAGGAATCGGAGGCCGAACTCGATCGGCAAGATGCCGTAGACGCTCTCGAGGAAGAGCGCAACGTCGCACGGGCTCGTTCTGCTATATATCAATAGCAGGCTCGACGCTACCACGGTAGAGAGGTCCGTGCTAAAGAATTTAACGTCGGGGATCTCGAAATGAGATTGCACCCCGAAAAACAAAAACACAGGCTCTCCCCTAGATGGGACGGACCGTTCATCATTGACCAAGTGCTCATCAGAGGAGCTTATCGAATCCGAGATCCAGAGGATGGCCGATTAGAGCCCCACCCGTGGAACGCGGCGCTACTCCGACGCTTCTATGCATAACTTCGAGTATATGGTCTGTGTAAATAACTTGTGCATTTGCTTTCGATTTAACCTTTTTTCTTTCTTATCTTCTCACCTCGGAAAGTTCTTTTACGACCCCGAGGACTATCTAGCTGGTTCTTTTCAAAACAATAGGAATTCTGCCCCTTATGTACTATTGTCTTTCGAGCCACTATATGCATCGATTCGCTTTAAGATTTGGCCAAGCTGGGTTGCCTGGCTCCTGTGCTTGCCCCTTACGTTCCCGATATTTTGGCCAGGGGCAAAGGGAGCACCGTTGTGATTGTTACTCCCGGGTCAACCGGTGTAGTATCTCAGACGGATAAAGCCAAAAGCTAGCGGTCTTATAATGCGGATTGGTCGGCTATGACATAGGACTAACGTGAAAAGGGTCTTTTCAAACCCCGACCAGGGGCTTTACCCCCGAGGTCATCCATCTTTGGACGGGCGTGTTCGACACATTCCCCGTGGAAAGGAACTGTTGGAAGAACTATTTTCCTCGGAAGATGTTTCTTACGTTAAACTGTAATATAACATAACCTTCCGTTACCCTCTCGTCTTTCGAGCCGTATTACCCGATTGCCTGGTCCCTTGACGCATCTGGTTCGATAACCTCGGCCAGTAGTATGGGACACTCCTCGAACTTTGTCCGAGGAGGCGGAAGCCGACGGCTGGCTAACAGAGTTCGGTTACACGGGCGGAAATATTTGACATAGAATACCTCGGTACATAAAGTCATACCACAATTTTCAAGCACGGTCTAACCCGTCTATTAAGGTGTCTAGTGCGCAATCCTTTTGCGAGAATCATGAGTCAGGCATTACACTCTCGTATGCCTGGCTGGTCGGGATCTCTTCCCCATCCGGCCACAGGAGCCCTACCTCTGCTAATTCTACTATCCTCAAACTGGTGTAATGGGTCTTCACCATGTCCCAGGCCTCTCTGGTGCCCTCTCGGTAAGCTGATACTTTCCACGCTTGGATCCGGCGCCGCGCTCTCTTAAGACGTTCGGCCAGCGCGGCCATGTCCTCGGGGACTGGCGTCACCTCGGGCCATAACGCCTGCTGCACATCCTTCATCGCTTTCCGAGCTCCTTCATGCACCTCGGACAGACGATTGCTCATGTCTTCGGACATCGGACCCCGCGACTCCGGAGGAAGGCCAGTCAGGCACACTGTCAAGCAATAGCACATTTCGAATGAGCAATTTCATTGGACAACTTGCATGACAAATGTCTTTCGTATTTTCAAAACTTACCATGAATCATATCGTCCGCTCGCCGATTCTTGGCCTCCGCAGCAGCCAGGCGAGTTTTTAAGCTCTCAATTTCCTGGGCCTGCCGGGCGTTTTCCGCCCTAAGCGCATTCACGTTGCCTACATGTTGACTTGCGTGGCGTTGCGCTTCAGCATGCGCCAGATCTTCACGGGCCTGCTTCAGATCTCTTTCGAGATGGCCCAGGGCCTCCGCTGCTACAAGCAATGCTAGGCGTCAGCTCTGCTTTTTTAACGTTACCCACTTCAAGGGGTAAGCGCTTACCGTGCGCCTCTCTGGTGAATTTCTTCACCTGCTCAACCTCGGACAATGTCGTGTCAAGTTGCACCTTTGTTTGGACTAACGCCGCGGTCAATTGCTCGTTCTTCAAGTGAGCTTCCTGTTAAGACAACGATTGCGGGTTAGCATTCAAGTCTTGATTCGACCCCAGGGGCTCATAACAAGCCTTAGGGGCTGCCACTATACTTGGTAGTTATATTCGTCTTTGAAAACCTTACCCGCAGCCCTCGCGCCAGTACATCCAGCGACTCGTCAAAAGCACCTCGGGTCGCCCCGAGGTATGCATCCACTGTACTGAGAGCCTTTAGCTCCCTGTCCAAAAAGGCTGGATTATTCAAGGAAGCCTTTCGCCGACGATAATTCGCGGCACATTGAATTTCGGACGGAGTAGCCGATGTCGCTGAATCCTCGGGCTGGGCGGTTCCAGAGTTAACCCTCGAAGGATTTCGGACCTCTACTTCATCAGGCGGGACCATACCTTCCTCGGCCTCCGCGTGTGTGGTGGAATGTGGAGGATGTCTGCACATAATTGGCAGTGTTAGAACCCGAAGTGTCTTTTTCTATGACATGGAACTAAAATATTACCTGATTACCGATGGAGCACTCTCGTTTCCCTCGCAACCTCGGATGGAGCTTCTTGAACCTCTGGCCGTGCCCTATCCGGTGGAGCCGCCTCTCTGCGGAGGCATTGGGAGTGCCGCCCCTTTGGAGGAGAAGTCGGAAGATTGGAGACTGGGAGACGAGGGGCTCTCTTTCGCTTAGAAGAAGGGAGAGTTACCGATGAGGCTGGTCTTGTCCCCGACGTGTCGGGGACGACCGCCACCTTTGAGCCATCAAGGCTCTCTAGGAAAAAATTCCTCCCTTCATAGATAATCCCCAGGTCTTCGTCCTCGTGGTAGAGAGGATCTTCTACCTTCGAGCCAACGTCTCCATCGCTATTCAACCGATATATAACAGATTAATGATAAAGATCCCGAGGTAAAACAGGAAAACCCAAAATGAGGACTTACAATATCGGCAGGGTTATAGTACGACAACCCGTCCTGGAATTGGCGCTTAGCAAACTCCTCGGTTGACCCTTGGTACATGCTGGCTAGCACAGCCCCGAGGGTCATTTGGTCCATAAAAGCCCCCTTGATGGATCGAGAGGCGTCCTCGGACCCGTTATACTCGCACAATAAATGCTGGCGCTGCCGAAGAGGCTGGACTCTCCGGTCTAGAGCCACCGCCATCACATCGATGATGGTGAGACCTGCGCTTGACAGGAGCTTCACCTTGGACGATAACCTAGTCACGGCTTCGTCTTCCTCTTGAGCCGAACTCAGTGGCCTCCAGCTGTAACGCTTCCTCGGTGGATCTAAGGAGAAGGGTGGAAGGCCCGGCCGGACTGGCTCGTACAATAGGACGTCGGTGATATAGAACCACTCGGAAGGCCAGTAATCGGCCTCCTCCCGAGGTGTCTCCGCTGGATAGCCAGTCTTGTCAATTCGGCAGACTTCGGCTCCTCCGACCTCGAATAACTTGTCGGTCGAAGAGCGGGGCACGATGCAGAAGAACTTCCGCCATAACCCAAAGTGCGCCTGGCAGCCGAGGTGTAGCTCGCAGAGCGCGACAAACCCCGCAATATGTAGCACCGAATTCGGAGAGAGATGATGTAACTGTAACCCGTAGAACTCCAGCAAGCCGCGGAGGAATGGGTGGATTGGAAACCCTAAGATGCGGAGGAGGAAAGGTACGAAGCATACTCGCTCATCCCCCTGTGGCGAGGGATAATTTTCGGCGTGGGCTTGACCCTCAATGGATGTTAGTCCGGGGCGGGTAGCGGCTAGATCCGCATCCGGCAGGTATCCCTGCGTCGCCAAACGCTCCAATTGAAGGTGTGCGATGGAACAGCTCCCCCAGTCCCCCCTGTTTGGGCCGTGAGGACGCCTTGACGATCCCTCACCGCTCGCCATTTTTTGGGCTCCTAAGCTGGGGCTTGAGGGAGGGGGAATTTCTCGCTGCGGTTGCAAGGGCGCACAGCCATAAGCAAGGGTCAAACGTCTATTAAGTAAGGGTAGAAAGGGCTAACGCTTCGACGTTTTTCACATAAAGGGGCCCAATTCCCTAAGTGGCACAAGTTTCAACATCTAATGTTGAGCTCTCGGCGAATTTTGAAGGTCGGCCGAGGTCTTTAACTCTGTTCAGAGAATAAAAGCACATGAACTTGTCTGTCGAGCCAAGACTCCGGAATGTGAAGGACGACGACTTCGGCATCGAAGACCAGTTCAGGGGCTAGTGACGGTGACCTGGATGAGGGGGTGCTAACCGGGCCGACCTGTCTCCTCGGTTGGGCCGATATACCCCCGCGCGTAACCGAGATGGACTCCGGAGACTGTACGTGGAGGCGTGATCAAGGCTGTTTCTATCGAAGGCTTGACGTATACTCCAAGATCTCTCTTGCCGCCTCTCTCCTGGCATACCGACTTTGTAACCCTAGATACCCTCCCTGGCGTGTATGTAAGCCATGGGGTTTAGCCCGTAAGAGGGAGAGATACGCAACATTGCTTACCTAGCCATAGGATTTAGACTCATATTATGATCTCGAGGTAGATCAACTCTGTACTCAATACATCTTCATCAATATAACAGAAGCAGGACGTAGTGTTTTACCTCCATTAAGAGGGCCCGAACCTGGGTAAACATCGTCTCATTTGTCTCTGTTACCATCGATCCCAGATCCGCAGCTCGGGACCCCCTACCCCGAGGTCTGCCGGTTTTTACACCAACAGCACCACCGCACCCGGCGAGAGGGCGGCCGCCATCGACAAACCGGCTTCGAAAAGTCGGTTCATGTCACGATCCACTGCCTCCAAGCGGTCCTTGGCGGCCACCGTGATCTCCGCCACCGACCAGGCGGCGTACTCCTCGATGGCGGTCCCAGCCGCCATCTGCTCTTGCCGCCAGCACGCCTCCTGCAGCGCCTCCCGCTCCCTTGCCGCCAGCACGTTGGCACTGCGGTTGCGGTCTGCCTTGAGCTAGGCGACCTCCTCGGCGGCCTTCTTCGCCTCCTCCTCCTGCCGCGCCGCCGCTTGACGGCGCTCCTCGGCGAGCCGGTCCAGCTCGGCCTTATGGGCGGCGGCCGCCTCGTCCCTCTCCCGGACTGCCCGGGCCGCCTCCTCCTGCAGCCGGTCGCGCTCCGTGGCCGCCTGGTCACGGAGCTGGCCGGCTTCCGCCAGCCGGCGCTGGAGCCCCTCCATCTCCGTCAGGTCAACGGCGGCGTCTGCGCATCCGGATCCGGATTCCGGTCAGAAGCCGGACGAAAAAGCGAAACAAGAAGCAAAAGAAGACCGGACCCGGCTGCTGCGCAACCGGCCCGGATCTCGGGGGCTACACCCAGTGGGAGCGCTAGCGCGCCCCCACTGGAGGAATGCAAGAAAAAAAAGGTTCGAAAAAATACCTCTGGCCTGGCGAAGCTCCCCCTCCTTGGTCGCCAGCTGGTTCCTGGCCGCGCGGTACCGGCCCAGGAGGCGGTTGTACGCCGCCACCCGCTGGTCGTAGATGGACTACAAGGAAGGAAAAGTCAGCACACGGACGCCTGAGAAGGCCCGACCCGTGTGCTGCGCAGCCGGCCCGGGCCTCGGGGGCTACACCCAGTGGGTGCGCTGACGCGCCCCCACTGGAAAGCGACCAAGCCGGTCAAGAAGAAACGAGAAGCAAGAAAAGCACGAAGGGCAGGCGAACTTACCGCGAAGGTCTGCTCCAGCTGTTGCAGTCGGCCGCTCTCCGCCTGGGCGAAGCTCTGCCACTGGCCGCGGTGGTTGGCGATCTGCAGCCGCAGGGAGTCCACTGCCACGTCCAGTTCGCTCCGGGGGGCACCGCTTGTCGCCTCGCTGGAGCTCGCCGCCCATGCCCGCTGTGGCTAAATCGCGGGCCCGGCGCTGGTCCCGGTGCCGACCGGCCTCAGTTTGAGGCTGCGCCCCATGGCCCGCGGCTCCGCCGTCACCAGGGCGCGAGAGCTCCCTGGCGCGGTCTCTGTCCTTGGGGGCGGCGCTCCTCCTCCGCCCGGCGCGGCCTCCAGCTCGCGGTCCCCTCTGCCTCCGGCCCCGTCGGCCGGGTCAACAGCCGGCGGCACCTCCTAGTCGGCCGTCGGGTCGGCCTCCGGCTCATGGTCGCCGGATTCGCCGTGACCGGCTGCTTCCTCGGCAACCGCGCGGGCATCCACCTCCGCCCGTTGGACCGGGTCGTGCCCCGCTTTGGAGCCATGCTCCGCAACAGGCGACGGCGGTGGCGACGACGCCGTCCACTCCGGCCACGCGGCCTCCTCCGCGACCCGCCGCCGCCTCGCCATGACCTCTACCACGGCGTCGCCCCACGCCTTGGCCGACGCCTCGGCCATCTCCTTCTCGACCTCGGCCCGGGCCCTCCAGGCGTCCAGCTCGGCGTCCTCCAGGGTGGAGCCAGATTGGCGGGCCGCGAGCACCTCTTCAGTGGACTCCGCCACCTCGCGCTCCTCGGCGCCGCTTCGGCCCCATCGCCGGTTGGCCTCCTCCGCGGCTGCTGCTGCCGCGGCCGCCTCCGCCAGCTCGAGCGCGCTCCTGAACGGTGCGCGAGGGAGATGAAGAAGAAGAAAAGAGAAGAGAACAACAGCAACAGCGGCAAATAAGGCAACAACTCAACCGCAAGAGAAAACTTACCCTATGGCCACGGGAACCGCTCGCGTCGGGCCCGCCGACGGTGCCATCCGGCGCGCCTTCTTGGCGGACCTCTTCATGGCGACCGTCTGCGCCACAGCAGGGCGCTTCGCAGCCGGCCGCGCCTCGACTGGCTGCTTCCCGTGCGGCCGTCTTGAGCCCGCCGGCTCCTCGGTCTCCCTCCTCTGCCGCCCCCTGGGGGCGGCCTCGTCGCCCGCCTTCGCGTCCTGCCAAGCTGCATCGCCCGTCCCGTCCTCGTCATCTTCGTCGTCATCCGGCCATTCGCGCAAAACATCTGGGATCAGAGACTTACCGGCTTGAGCGGAGCCGCCGGCTTCCGCGTCCGCGAGGCGCTCCTCGCCGCCTTCGGCTCCCGCGTCGCCGTCCCCCTCGTCCTTCGGGTCCGATTCGTCCCGGTCCGGCTGCAGAACCATGGGACTCGGGCCGTCATGCACCAGCTGGCTCGGAAAGCACTGCAGCCGGCCCAGGGCATCAGGGCGCATGAGGGCGGATGTCACAAAAAACAAAGACCAGAGACTCACCGCTGGCGTCGGGGCATCCCGACTGTATGGCTCCTTGCCGAACCGCCACTCCTTCACCTTGAGCCCGCGCAGGGCGATCTCCTCCAGCGTCAACTCCTTCGTTGATAGCCGGCAGGGGTTGCGCCGGCCGCTCATGTCGCAGATCCAGTGCGGCCGCCGCTGCAGCGGCAGCACCCGGCGGCCGATGAAGGCGGCGATGAGGTCCACGGCGGTGAGCCCCTCGCGGTCCGTCATCTCCTTGACCCAGCGGCAGATCCCCAAGATCTCCGTGGACGGGCTCTTCGGGTTGTGCCCCCAGTTCTGCTTCCTGGCCGGGGGCACATCGACGAAGGGAGAGGAGGTTCATGCGGTCATTGGCCAGGTCCGCGTTCTTCACGTAGAAGAAGGACTTCTGCCACTTTTTGGCGGAGTCCTCGAGCGGCAGCTTCGGGAAGGGGCCCGCCGTCCGGGTAACCAGCACAGCCGCCCCGCACTCGGACATAACGCCGGTGGATGCTCCTTGCTGCTTGAGGTAGAACATCCGGCACCACAACTCCACGTACAGGAGGAGGCCGACGTAGCCCTCGCACAGTGTTGCGAAGCCGACGAGCTGCAGGATGGCGTTCGGCCCCAGGTGATGCGGCTAGAGACTGAAGAACATGAGGAAGTGGCTGAAGAAGACGCCCGCGGGAAGCCCGAGCCAGTGGAGGAAGTGGGTGTAGAACACCACCACTTCGCCATTCTGCGGCGCCGGTGCCATCTCCTCGCCGGGCGCGCGCGCCTCCACCTCTGCCGCCGGCGGCAACTGCCGCATGCGGCGAAGGTAGTCGATGTCGTCGTCAGTGACCACTGACCCCTCCCAAGAACCTTTTGGTGGCGCCATCAGCGAGAGCGGGAGAGGCACGGTCGAAGGAAAGAGAAAGTGGCGACGGTGGAGCAAAGAAAGAACGGCCGCGCGAGGGGTGTGGCACGGCGCGGTGGCAGCTCAAGCGGGCAATGGCGCGCGGGCGCCGGCGTACGTCGGCGATGTGCGTAAGAAGGAAGATGGGGAGGCAGAGACGAAGCAACGGGCGGGGGCAAGGGAGCGAATGCCTCGGCCTCTCCCCCTCCCTTTCCATTTAAAGACCACGTCGGGACGTGGGGGAGTAGGATCGTCTGCGCCCACGATCCCCAGTCCCCAGCAATGCGCGGGCGCATTAAGGCGTGCCTTAACTGCCCCAAGAATTCCAACAGGCGCGTGCGGCCGCGGTGAATTCCCCGCGCAGGCCAAGGCCGCGGCCTAGTGGGACCCAGCCCACCGCAGAGTCCCGTCGCGCGCGTGGCCTGGCAGGCCTCATCGGCCGCTGGGCTGCATGTGGTGGGGCTCCGTCTGGCGACTGGCGCGCTCCCCCATATCGGCTGGACCAGCCGGCCGAACCGTCCGGACTCCGGCACGATCACGTACCTCAACCCGGCTCCCGGCAGCCAGCGAACGGCGGCCCCAAGCCGGCACTTCCTCGACACGCAACCACGCTCCTTCGGGAGGGGGTAAGCTGCAAAACCTCCCCCGCTTGGAGCCGGCGAGCCTTTACAGCTTCGGGGACTACTGACGGGGGGATGACCCCCGGGTAGGCAAGCGGACCTGGAGCCCCATTTTCAAAACGTCGGGGCAGCCCGTGCCCCTCCTCGCCGGCTGGCCGTCCGGCCGGCTTCCCAATGCTAGCCGGCTAGGCCCGGCCCCGGGCCAGGTCCGGCTGTCCGCTAGCCGGCTGGCGATGGGTCAGCGGCCGTCCCATCGCTCCCTACGACAAGACAGCCCTCCACGACGGGAGAACATGGCTACAGTGCAATCCATCTCAGGAAGGCGCGATGGCAGGCCTGCCATCCCCGCTGACCGGGATGACCAGCGTCAGCACCAGCACGCCACTGCAGCCCCCACGACGCCGGCCACTCCGTGACGCACGAGGCGTGTAACACCCCGATTTTTGGCCCTTTCTTTTTCTTTTTGATTTCTTCAAAAAATTTATTTGGAGTTCTTTTTCCGTGGCTATGTGGTCTTGAAACCTGGGAAGATCTTCTCTCCTGCCACTTCCAAGTGGCTTGTCATTCTCAAATCTATCCCAAGGTCATGTCATTTCCATCTTATCCCAACCCCAATATTTATTTCTTGGGAATATTCCTTTTTCTATTAAAGGAATAACCTCGTTCGCTCTAGGTTGTGAAGCAACCTATATTTCTGTCTTTCCAAAAATTCCCACAAAATTCTCATAAATCATTTGGATCATATCTTCCACAAATATGCCAAAACCCATCCTTGCCTAGTTCAAAAATAATTCAGGAATATTCATTTCCCATTCTGTCCAGAATGGTATTTTGTGAAGGAAGTGCTTTTTATCTTTTCTTGATTGCCCTCAAAATTTTTGGACACTCTCTCATATCCAAATCATTGCCACATGACAAAATTCAACTTCATTTGCCTAGTAAATCTTCCTCAGTAAATTCCCAAAATTTCTGTCCAGAGAGAAGCTTTGTGAAGGAAGTACAAGCTAGGCCTATCCAAATGAGTTTAAATTTTGGGAGACCATTCATATGATCAAATCATTACTCTCCACCAAATTTTATCTCCATCCAATAATCCATGTGAGCACACCTTCAAATCTTGGTTTCTGGTTAGAATTTCAGTTTGTGAAGCAACTATATTTTATATGGCTTCAAAAATTCTGAAATTAATCCAGGAACTAAATATCAATAAATAATGTGAGCATGCCAAAACTCACATTATTTTGCCAAGCCATCAGCTCCACAAAATTCCCCCAAGTTTCTGTCCAGTGTGGATCATTGTGAAGGAAGTACCATTTTTATTCATCGAAATGGGATGAAAATTTTATGGTGCCTTCATATGACCAAATCATCACCGTCTACCAATTTTCAGCTCAATCCAATCATCCATGTGAGTGTTCCTTCCTAATCTAGTTTCTGGACCAGAATATGTGGTTGTGAAGCAACTATATTAAATACTGGTCCAAATCATTCCATTTTTCACAGGATCATAGTCCTTCCTACCCTAAACCCCTGAAACATCCTGGTTAGCTCTTATCCCCTCTAATTTGATCACTATTTCATGCCTAAGTTTGCAACAGCAAACTTCAGTCGATCATTCCCATCATCTCACAGTGTCTTTATCCGAACCATCGCATCAGTAGGACTGTAGGTTGGAGGGACAACACGGTAGACATCTTTTGGCAGGCCATCGTGCCCTCTCCTCGCCATGCCACGCGGTGACCATGCCGTTGGCATGCGTTTGGCGCGCTCTGCGCGTCGGCTAGCTCCAAGCACTGTCCTCCCGGCCGCTCTCGCTCGTCTCACCGTGTCTACCGCGTCGCCCACAGTCCCACACGTCCGCTCGTGCCCGGGCCCCCTCCTCCTTCGCCCTCCTCATGCCACGGTGGCCGCGACCGCGTGAGCACAGTGGCCGGTGGCCGACCAGACACCGCACCGCCCGCGTCTGCCATCCCACTACCCCTCTCCCATCGCCGTCCGAGCCATTCCGCGTGCGCACGAGTACGCGGGCGCGTCAGTACTTCCCCCCGAGTGCCGTGGCGGCATCTGGCGAAGGCATCGCCGCCTCGGCTATTTAAGCCGCCCCCGAGACCCATCGAGATCGCCCATCCCCACACCCCTCTCCTGGACTCCTCCCCGAACAGTCAATCGAGCTCGAGGAGCCCTCCTAGCCCGCCATTGCTGTCATGGCAGCCGACTGTCCTCGCTCAAATTTGAGCTGCCCCGAGCCCCACCCATCCTCATTCTGCCACCCAGGGAAACCCCAAGGCCCGGCGGAGCCCCTCCACCCTCCATCTTCCCTCCTAGTGCACTGGGGCCGTGTGCTCACTGGTGCCCGAAGCCATCTTCCGCCGCCGCCGATGCCCTGCCCTCCTCCGCGCTCTCCGGCTATTGTAAGGTGGCTCAGGCGAAGCGGCTCCCTCCCCTGAGCACGCCGGTAGGTGGCACGGCCCGAGCGGTGGCCGGAGTCGCCGGGAATCGGCGTCGGAGCTTCCGGCCGGCGCCCTCTGTCCCTCCCCGTTGCAAGGTAGAAGAAAGGAGCCAGGAGGAGAGAAAGAGCGTGGTGGGACCCGCCTGTCATCGACTCAGACGGCCGGGCCCGCCACTTAAGTGGAAGCGCATTTGGCTAAATGCGTTTTCGTTTGGAGAAAGCGTATTCTCCTGTTCTTCAGGCGAAAATACGTTTCCCTTCTGCTGAAGATGTATTTCCCCGAATACGCCTTCTGTTTCCAGCCCAGCGCCGAAACCCCTAATTTGCGGACGTTCGCCCGTTAGCAGCAGAAAAGCTCACTTTTTATTTGTTTTTCTGCCTAACGAACGAACGGCCGTATCTGCACAACCGTAACTCCGATTCAGGTGATTCCAAAGCCCATGGTCTCAGTTCGTCGAGCCCATTCCGATGGTATCATTTTCATGAGGTTGTCACACTATGAAAATGATCATTTTTCCCTTGCCCTTAAAACAGCTCCGCCGAGAGGGAAACTTTTCCGGCGATTTTTCCGCGAGTGTCTCCGCACTCCTCCCCAGTGAATCCTTCATCCCCAGGCAAGCCACAACAGCCACTTGCATGATGACATTCCAGTAGCCATGGTTTCCACTTGAATATTTAATAATTGTTTGCTCGTTTAATTATTTTGTGAATGCTATGCTTGTGAATCCATGTCTATGCTTATGCCATGTTCATTTTCATCTAGTAAGTGATATGATTAATTGCCAAGGATATTCTTATCATATTTTATTCTTGTAATTAATTCCGATGCTAGTGATAATGTTATGCTCACATGAGTAGTTACGGTTTGATATGAAAATACTTGTGATAGTCATGATCATCGTTATGCCATGCTCATTTGCATCCCGTAGCATAAATGATTTATCATCGTTCATGTCATAATGTTAAATGGTTATGTTGCCCATCCATGGTTACACTGATATCATGCTCATATGCATTGTCATATTATTTTACTGTGACTCAGCTCATCACCATTTCAAGTTGAACCTGACATTAATCGAACTTGAACAAATCTGTTGGCTGAGTCATGGTGCCACCGAATCGAGCTCACCAGTGCAACCACACTTGCCTGGATGGGGAGGCCCTAATGCGGTCTATTGTCATGCCTCTCGCCGGTGCCTCCTACGAGGGAAGGTCATGCCTCTCAACAGTAATAATAATCTGAATAATAACAACCCCTGTTCGATGAGAAAAGAAGTTGGTTGATCTTTATGTGGTCATGCGATGATCACAGGTAGAGATCAAGCTCCGTGTGGTCATGTGATGATCACAATGGTATAGTTGATACCGAGCTTGGTTGATCCTGAGGTGATCGAGTGATGATCACGATGGTAAGTTTGTGGTTACGAAATAACCTCCGAGCAGACTAAGTTGGTCCATGAGACCTTAAACGTCGACCCCCCTTGCATGCTAGTGCTAGTATCATCATGTTCATGAATTATATGTACATGCCATGCTCATGTTGTTGCCATGTTATTGCCATGCTCATGTTGTTGCCTTGCTCATGTTGTTGCCATACTCATGTCATTCTAGTAGTATCATGTTCATCATGGATAATTAACCTGTAAATGGCATGCTGTTGTATGTCTTGATTGCTTTGGTTGCTGTGAGCTTGCGAGTACATTCAAAGTACTCACCTGGCGTGTCATGCTAGATTCCAGGTCATGCCGTGATTGCTTGTTTGTCGAGGATCCCGAGGTTGCGCTCTAGGATACGTCCCAGCCAGAGTCCCTGCGGAGTGGAGTTCATCACTGTCGTCGTTATTCCGCTGCTAGAAGTTATTCTGCTACGAGTTGTTCCGCTGCTAGCATAGAGCTATCTGAGCAGGCGTAGTGTCGTCGTGCCCCTGTAACCTTTGTAATATCGGACCCTTGTACCCCGTTTATTCGCAATAAAGAGCTGATTGGTTCTATGCCAAGCAGTGTCGTATTCGTGAAGACTTGATCTCTGGGCTGGAATACGGGGTGTTCCGGTCTCTCTGAGACGGGGTGCCACAAGGCGACGGGCCACAGTGCCGAGCAGCCGGCGGGCCCCGCAGCCGGCGGGGCCCAGCAGCCGACGGGTCCCACCGCCGGCTCCAGACGCCGACGTCCGGGTCCCGCAGTGTGTGGTTTTACCCATGTAACCCTAGGGGGTGGGGCTATAAGACCCCCCAGGAGGCCTCCATGCAGAGGGGCTGCTACCTCCTCTTCCCCGTCACACACACACAGGAGAGGCCGAGTGGAGAACTAGCTCCTTCTTCCTCCTCCGCCCAAACAGCTCCAGGAGCACCATTGTAACCTTGCGGCCCTTGTGCTTGTCATCCCATTCGGCAGGACTAGGGGTGTTACCTCTCCGGAGGGCCCCGAACCTGGGTACACCTTGTGTCTCGCGCACGCGTGTGCCAACCTCGCCTCCAGAGCCCACCGGCATCCCCACGCAGCCCCCCACTTTTAGCCATCTCATGGCATCTGCCGCGATTTCACCACGACAACTAATTTCCTTCCGCTATATTAATTTTGCATTGTGAAGTCAAACCGACAAGAAAAAGAAATAAAATTCGCTCTTCAGAACTCATTCATGAATGAATGAATGACGAACAATACTTTGATGTAAGGCAAACACATGATACGAGGATGGAATATGTATGAAAACAGGACTGCATGACATATTCACACCTATGATGTGTCAACTAAGCAGAAGGATTTTCAAGAAATTAGAAGCAATGCAAGCTAAACACCATATGAAAGATGCAACCAATATCACTCTGCCAAGTTAAAAGTGTCTCGTCATAAGTGGAATTTTGAAAAATTAGAAGCAGTACAAGCTAGAAATCAATGCAAGATGCAACCAATATCACACTGCCAAGTTAAAGGTGTCTCATCGTAAGTGATTGATGCAGCATACACAACAGCAGTACTTTGATGTAAGAACATGGTGTGGTAGACAGATATAGTACGTACCAGAAACAGGAAGGCGTGTCATATTCACATGTATAATGTGTAAGCTAAGCAGATGCATTTTACCCTAATTAGAAGCAATACAAGCTAGACACCATATGCAACATGCAACCAGATATCACACTGCCAAGTTAGAGCAAGCACCTGGGATGGTGGAGTAGGGGAGATGAGACTTGGAACTTGTAATGCACAAGAAGTACAAGGAGAATTTGTAGAGATGGTCCGTTTACGTTGCTGCAGAGGACCACCATCATCCCCTTCCTTCCTCTTTTTTGATTTCGCCTTGTAAAGTCAAAGCCACAAGAAAAAGGAATAAAAATTGCTTTTCATAACTCATTGATGCATGATACTGATGAACACTACTTTGATGTAAGGCAACCGCAAGATAGGAGGATGGAATATGTACGAAAAAAAGGATAGCATTGCATATTCACACACCTATGATGTGTGAACTAAGCAGAAGGCATTTCAACTAATTAGAAGCAATGCAAGCTAGACACCATATGAAAGATGCAACCAATATCACTCTGCCAAATTAAAAGGGCGGGCTAATAAGGGTATTTCAACAAATTAGAAGCAATACATAGCTACATGATAGAAATCATATGCAATATGCAACAAATAAAGGTGTCTTATCGTAAGTGATTGATGCGGGATACACAAGAATAGTAGTTTCATGTAAGAACATGGTTAATAGATAGATGTAGTATGTACCAAAAACAGGAAGGCATGTAATATTCATAGGTATAATGTGTAAACTAAGCAGATGCAATTTACCCTAATTAGAAGCAATACAAGCTAGAGACCATACTTAACATGCAACCACATATCACACTGCCAAGTTAGAGCAAGCACCTGTGATGCTGGTGTAGGGGAAATGTGGTCATCAACTACAGAGCTACGTTGACTATCTTCATCTTGCCTTCCTGTTTCTTGAGAATCATGTCGGGAGCATGAAACTGCACTCTTTTAAAGAGTAACGTGTCTCATACTAACCCACGGGTGTGACTGTCCCATCATAAGTGATTGATGAGGGATACACAAGAACATTAGTTTGATGTAAGAACATGGTTAATAGACAGATGCACTATGTACCAAAAACCGGAAGGCATGTCATATTCACAGCTATAATGTGTAAACTAAGCAGATGCAATTTAACCAAATTAGAAGAATTACAAGCTAGACACCATATGCAACATGCAACCACATATCACACTGCCAAGTTAGAGCAAGCACCTGCGATGGTGGTGTAGGGGAAATGCGGTCACCAACTATAGAGCTACATTGACTGTCTTCATCTAGCCATGCTGTTTGTTGAGAATCATGTGGGGAGGATGACACTGCACTCTTTAAAAGAGTAGCGCGTCTCACACTAACCCACGGGTGTGCCTGTCTCATCATAAGTGATTGATGATGGATACACAAGAACATTAGTTTGATGTAAGAACATGGTTAATAGACAGATGTTGTATGTACCAAAAATAGGAAGGCATGTCATATTCACAGTATATGGCTAAGCAGATGCAATTTAACCAATTTAGAAGCAATACAAGGTAGACACCATATGCAACATGCAACCACATATGACACCAAAGTTAAAGCAAGCACCTGCGATGCTGGTGTATGGCGAATGGAGTCATCAACTACAGAGCTATGTTGACAGTCTTCATCGAATGACACTACACTCTTCATTAGAGCATCAAACCGCGTCTTTCCAATCCTCGATGCAGACTGGAGCCACTGCTCTGTTTTCTTTTTAGAATACTGTGCTTGAGATTCTGAAATACCCATGCATAATAAAACAATAGTGAGAGAGTATGGGTGTAGTTCGTGTCTTTGTGCACAAGTAGTACAGTGTAAAAGTATCAGTTAGCAGGTGGGTCAAAAATAAATGACGGCAGACATATGATAGCTCTACAGCATGCATGGCACATGAAATTAGATTCTAGGTTTTTGAAATATGAGCATAGGGATGGCAGGGAAGTGCAGGTAATCCTCCAGCAAACCACCACATGTGGTCCTATGAAAATAGCAATCAACTGAAAACAAATAGGCCAGCCAATTTTTTCTGCACCATCCGATCTACAAGGAATGGGAAGATGGCCTTCATCTACCTCCCGCCAGCCACCGTTAACGATCTTCCTCAAACCGCCAGCGACCACAGACCCCTGCCTCTGCCGCCAAGGCCTCCCCTCGACCTCACCCCACCGCCGTGCTTGGTAGCGCCCCCGGCCATCCTTTTAAGCCCGGCAAACCTCCAGATCGGGCGCCAGCAGCTTCTGCGCCACACACATCTCTAAGATAGACACCTAGGCGCTGCTTCCCCGGCGAGCAGGCGGACTAGGTGCTCCGTGCGCCTCCGCGGGTGGTGCTTCCTTTAATTGGGAATCAACTGACACTGAATTGAAATCCAGGAAGGCGACAGACGTCTAGCTAAAGTGAAATAGGAAATGGGGGGAAACCTTGTGCATCGCGAGTTACTTGGAACATCTAGTATCAGGAAGAATGTGCAGTAAGAAGCGGTCAACTAGTTTCCTTCGTGGGATGAATACCATGCGAGAGATTTGCAAGAATAAGGGAAGAGGAGTACCAATATCGGCTGGCGATGCTGTGTCCTCCTTCTGTTTTTTCGAAGATCTTCTTGTGGTTCGCTGGAAACAAGATGTTGTGGAGGACGGTGGAGCCTTGGACGAACCCATGGCCAAGTAGTTGAGTGTGGTGCGGTGGCCCTCTGTCGGCGGCAAGGAAGCAGATCCGAGGCGGCGAACGATGGCGTAGTGGGAACAGCTCTGGTGCGGTGGACGGTTGCGATGTTGGAGCGGCAGCGGTGAGGCGCAGGACGGAGGGGTTGAAGTGGCTCGGGTACGGTGCACGTCTGCGTCGTGGAGGCAGCTATGCCTCGGCCTCAACTGCTAAGTCATGGAGGGCGCTGTGGTTGAGGTTGCGGTGGACGATGACATCGGGGTATCGGCTCCGGCGTGATGGAGGAGGGCGGCGGTGGATCGGTGCGATGGGGTGGCGGACGAAGGAGGCTGGGGTTTCACGGCTGGTGGAGAGGGAGTTTTGGCACCCAAGGAGTATGAATGGGGAATCGGACGGGGGAGGGGGGAGCTAAGGGGGAACCATGTTTTCGGGACGCGCTTGTTTGAAATTTGGGGAAAGTTACAAACTTTGCCCCCATCTAAAATTTCGGACATGCTGCGGGTCGGGGGTAGGACGGTAATCTCACGTGTCCAAAATAGTGGGGGGAGTGATTTCGGCCGAGCGCATCGGCGTTTAGGCGCCCGCGGTATATGAATGTTTTTCGGAGGCGGTTGTGTGGCGTCTCGGTGAAGTTACAAACCTACCCCGGTTTAGACTTGTGGACATCGGGCCGGTAGGCTTCACAGGTCAGAGTTAGGACAGTAATTTCCTTCTACCAAACATTGGTCTCGCGCGGTTTCGGGCGAGGAGAGGATCTTTTGGCACTTCGTTCAAAATTTTGAACCAGAAGCATTCACATTTACAGTACTCTTCGGTCGAACTTTCCTAATTAGACCTCATTATATTTGACCTTGTATGTTTAAAAACCTCATTAAATTATGCGATTCTTTTGAAATTTTTGACTCTTGAAAATCCTATAACTATTATTATTTTGGAATGGAGGAGGTAAACTTGAATCTATTTTGTACACGACTATGTATTATGAACAAAGATTGATGCCCCTTTTAGATGTGATTTACAAAAGTCATTATCTCGAATTCAAATAGTTGAATGCACTTCCTATGAATTCGAATATTTGAAACCACTTTTATGTTGAATTCAAAATGTATTCTAGTTCATCGCTAGCAATTTGGAATGTATACCATGTATGTTTCTTATGTATAATATGCTTGACACTGACCGCAGAGTGTACTCGCGTTTATATATGAATTGCAAGAGCCATGCATTGTATGGATTTCAAACTACTGACTATGGATCAATAATGTGAAATAATACCATAACATGCTCGAATTCGATAGAGTATGGATGTTTGCTAGACCAATGTTCACTCATACGTGAATTGCAAATTTCATGATCTCATCCAATTTTTTAAATACAATTTATATTTTAATTTAATGAGTAGAACAACCCTTTACGCATAGATGCACTCTCCCTCGACCCCTCCTCACACGCGCGCTATCTTTCTCTCTCACGCATACGCGCACACACTATATATCCATGGGCCTTTCTCTCTCACAAATGCTCACCCTCTCTCCTGAAAGTGTCTCACGCACACACACTCTATATATCTCCCTCTTTCTCTTACTACTATCTACGACTCTTTTCACTAATCTCAGTCACAAACACTATTTCTCTCACATGCATGCGCACGCATGGTCTCCGCCGCCCCCTCCCCTCTGTACATATCTCTGCCTCATGTCTCCCGCACGCACACTCTCTTTAGTCCTCTCTCACACGCATTGTCTCCACCTCTCTTACTAGTTGATAGATATGATATTCCATCAGATCATTCGGTACTATATCCCTGACGGTTAAAGTGGATGGTGATAAGAGGCAAAGATTTTCCCAAGTCGGGGCCCTTGCAATCGAGGAAATACACTACTTGTGGTCATGTATACTTTGATTGGGGTGTGTACAAAGTACATGTCAATACCAAGGGATTGTGTGTATATATACTAACGATGAACTAGGCCCCCGGCCTATATAACATACCCGGGGCATAGGCTCACAAATCGTAGTCTGCTTCGTCAGTGGAGATAGAGTCTTCCACGGCTCTGGTATCTTTGTCTTGTATGTCAAGTCAGTCTTCGTATAACGCGTCTCGGGCTGACCTATGTGGCGCAGGACAGAACCGACCCAGGGGTCCTCACCTCGACCCACCAGACCAAAAAACGATGTGCCACCACCACACCTCGCACACTCTCTACCCCCATAGGTCTCACTATATTCTCACACCCACACATACCAAGACACACACTATTTCTGCTCATGCCTCTCTCCCCTTCTCCTCTGCATACACAAACTCACCATCTCTCGTTGAGACATCCTATTCGTCTCTCTCTCTCTCTCTCTCTCTCCCTCTCTCTCTCCCTCTCTCTCCCTCATCTCTCGTGCTTTCTCTTTCTCCCATCGCACCCCTCTCGTATCCATGCCTCTCTCGAATACGTACACATACCCTTTTCAGGCCCTCCAAAATACGTCGACCACACATTCACGCATGTTACATCTCATTATCATGTGCTCCCAATGATCTAAAAAAGGCATCCATTCACTTTTACTACACATACAAGATTTGTTTTGAATTGAAACTACACAAATTGTGACAAAACAAATATTTAAGAAAATCTACATATACAATACTACAAAGTTATATATGAAAGTTAATTGCATGGTGCATCCAATGATATTTGTTCCATATTGTGA
Organism: Elymus sibiricus; assembly: GCA_039707655.1. Lineage (NCBI taxonomy): Eukaryota > Viridiplantae > Streptophyta > Magnoliopsida > Poales > Poaceae > Elymus > Elymus sibiricus. The sequence goes on along the minus strand of CM077666.1, from coordinate 124,576,926 downwards.
ATGTTTACATTTTTATCCTATAAAATTAGTCACAATAAAGAGAACGAAGGGCATCTCTCTCTCTCACTCTCTCCATCGCACACCCCCTCTCTCTACGCCCTTTTCACGTACGCACACAAACTATCTCTCGGCCCTCTAAAAGTACACCACCATACACATTCACGCGTGACGGTCATTGTATTTCAAGCGAAAGCGCAATACGGTCTCTGGATTTAGAATGCACTCATTACGGTCAACATATACATTTTCTGGTGATTATATGGTCACTAGCTCACCGTACAGCTCCGTATTTTGATGGTGACACTGACGGTCATTGTATTTGAAACGAAAGCATGATACGGTCAGCATATACATTTTGTGGTGATTATACAATCACTGGCTCACCGTACAGCTATGTATTTTGTTGATGACATGATCAATTGACCAGTCAAATAGTCCACGTGGCGCAACTAGTGTTGCATCAGAAGCGCACATTATCTCCCTAACGTAGGGCCCACCTATCAATGGGTATAAGAAATAAACAAATGCTAATAAAATAGTGCTCGGTGGAGATTCGAAATCGAGACCTCAGGTTGGTAGCCCGCGCACGATAACCACAGCGGACAAGGTCGCCTAGTGATGATATGCTGAGCCGGCCTTTTAATACACAGGAGCTACTGTGGTGAATACACACACTTCACACATGCGGACAAACACGCACGCAACGCCCGCATGCATGCATGCAATACTCACACATACGCATTCACGCACGCAACACTCGCACGAACACACGCACTCAAGCATGCATGCAACACTCACATGTACACATGCACGCACGCAACACTCGCACGAACACACGCACGCATGCATGCACACAGCACAAGACGCAACACACACGCTCACGCTCAAGTGCTCAACCTACACGTGCATGCACACATATACACAGCCAGGGTGGTTCGTGCGCAAGGGCTGGTTCCGCGGGGTCGCAGGTTCGACCCCTCATGTGCCTGCGTAAATTTTTGTTTACCAACTGATAGGTGGGACCTGCAAGCCACGTGGCCAGTTTGACCAGTCGACAGAGTGCCACGTAGACTTTTTGACCGGTCAACTGAGTCAATTTGTAATTACGGTTTTCACCTCTGTATTGGGCCGGCGGGTTTCGGATGTTTAGTCCACCTCGCCGCGTGAGGAGCTGGTCGACCGGCACAAATAGCCGGGTCGTCCAGAAGCAATAAGTTGCAGTCATCATTGCACCCTTTGTTAAGGACATGAATTGTTAATAGTATTAATCTTCTCTATGATATAAAGGCTGCTTCTAGTGGTTAGTATCATAACTATTATCCCTAAATATGTTTATTATGATAGGGTATCATGATATGATACTCAACCCTCTCTTTCTTCATTTAGTTATATGCCACCTCAGCATTGCGGCAGGTGGTACCGCTATGTGCTGGAGTGGGGTGCTCGGTCACAAGCATTCAAGTCTACCGCACACGCCACCAGACAACCACAGGAGGTTGGCGCACCGTCCGGTGCGTGACAAATATTTGCAAAATTTCCGGTTTGGCACCAAAACCCGAGCCTCTGCATTTCGCCAAAAAATACAAACCGAGCCTCTGCGTTAACTTCCTGCCCCACCCCACCCAGCACATTCAAATCCCTCATTTGCCGCGAAATTTTGCTGTGTGTTTGTTGTTTTCAGGGATATTTTGCTATGTGAAAACAAATTTAAATATCAACGAATAATCGGTGTCCGGGGTATTTTGCCGGGACACGGTTGAATGGCCTCATATTAGTTTGTACTAGCACTAGTGTAGAGTAGTAGGAGCAGGAGTAGTACAGTGGTAGTAGAGTACAAACCAGTACGAGTCCCATCGGACACCAATTTTCTTGGAGTCCGCGCTACAGCTGGCACTTCTCCCTCCTCGTTCCTCTAAACTCAGTCGACACGCGGCGGGCAGGGTGAGGGTTTGCCGATAGTCGGTTTGCTCAACAATGGTCCCAGATGTCAGTGAAAATGCAAGACAAACACGCGTTCCCTAGCTTGAGCGGCGTGCCGGACCGACCGTGTGGAGGTGTGACGCGAATGCGGCAGGCTTTTCATTTTGAACTCGTAAGTTGTAACATTTGGTTCTGCTCCTTGGAGTGACGATAGACACAAATAACGATTGAAAACGCTAGGGCGGGGCTTTTCCCACGCGATAAGAGGGGGAGTTTGCCAGCTTGGCCAATCGCCGGTTTGCTCACATGCAGTCCCACATGTTACTGATATGCCTTGGTAATGGGCGCTGAGCGGCGGGCCGGAACATATTGTTACTTCAATTATTCATGTTGCATGTACATTAAAATTGCATTGAAATGTACTCAACAACGTGCGGGCTAGTATCATCTAGTGATCTGAAAGGGCCCACTTCAAAAAAGAAAGAAAGGCGATTCGGTGCCCAGGCTCATCTGCACCCGGTCGGAAAAAAATCTCAAATTAAAAAAATCATAAGATTCCAGTTTTTTTTTGCATGGTAGAAAATTTGATGCGTGAGGTCCGCTCCAATTTTCAAGTCGTTCACACATCTAAGAAGCTCTCGGCAAAAAAGACAAATCAGGTCAGAACAGTGCATGAACAGTAAACCTTTTTTACAGGCCCCGAATTTGTCTTTTTTGCCGAGAGCTGCTTAGATGTCCAAATGATTTGAAAATTGGAGTGGACCTCACGCATCATATTATCTACCGTGCAAAAAATAATTGGAATTTTTTGATTTTTTCTAGTATTTGTTTTGATTTTTTTCTTCAGCACGGGTGTAGATGGGCCTGGGCTCAGAAGTGGATTATCGCCCATTATAGATTCAAGCATTTCACATCGTTCTCTCACTCTCTCTGTCAAACCAACTATGCCAAACTCCCCTGCCTACCACGCAGGAAAAGACCCGCCCTCGCTTTTTTAATCGGGTTTTGTATCGATGGATCGTGCGAAGCAGCAAAACCAAGTGTTACAAGACTACTACTACTTACTACTTCAGTACACTAGGCTGCCGTGTCTTGTACTCCTCCATCGTAAGAGTGGAGACGCTCGCTTTCATAAATGTTCTGCTTCCGTTCGCCAACATGTGGGACATCTAGCATCCGGGTCCACATGCCATGCACCAAATAACAGTGCAAAACAGCAGGGGGGACGCACCCCGGTCATGGCGCCGCAGTAGTACTAATGAGCAATGAGGCGTCAAATCACAAAGCCGCACCTTTCCAACCATCATTTCACTCTTCGCTCAATCCGCTTCTCCATCATCTTCTTCAAGAAAACCACGTGTTGCTTCTGCCATTATTCTGATTTTTCATGAGGGACGCGCATCGGCTTGGTACATCACTGACACATGTGACCGCATGTTCGCAAACCCACAGGCCAAGTTCCCCCGCCCACCGCTCGGCAAAAGCACCTCCTTTTTACTAATCTGGATATCTACTTTTAGATCAATATAATCGAGATTTGTATATATCGCACCAAGAAGCAAAACCAAGTGGTACGCTTTACAGTTCAAAATGAAACGACGACACACTTCCAGCACGGCTGTCGCTTTCGCGTCGCAATTCCGCGGGGTCAATCCGCACACAAAATGGCGAACACTAACAGCACGCCTTTCGCTGACATGTGGGACATCCACCATCTTGGTCCACGTGCCATGCACCAAAGTTTGGAGCAGCAGGGGGAGGCACCCCGGTCGTAGCGCCGCGGTACTAGTAAATGAGCAATGAGGTGTCAAATCACAAAGCCCCACCTTGACCGCAGTAAGCTGGACGGAGCAGGGGAGTACAAAAAATTGTGGACGCAGCTTCGACCCAAAGGCTGTGACGCGTGGGTCCCGCATTTTGATATACCCGCGGCCTCCTTTGGTTCACAGGGTAGGAATATTATAGGAATATGAAAGTTGTAGGAAAAGAGATGACATACGGCCTCCTTTGGTTTGTAGGAATTTCATAGTATAGGATTTTCAAAGGAAAAATTCCTATGTTGCTCTGTGGTTTGTAGGAATGGATTCCTAATCCTATGTACGATAGGAACCAGTCCTTCACATTTTAAAGGAAAAAAATCATTACCCTAGACTCAATGGAAAAATTCCTATCCTATGCATCAAATGACAATTCTTTCTCTATAGGAATTGAGATGCTTGTCATCTCACTTCCTATATTTTTTCTATTCCTATGATATTCCTATCCTATGAACCAGAGGAGGCCGACATGTATCTCAAATCCTATGAGTAGGGATAGGAAAAGAGATGTCATTTGGTTCACATCATATGAATTTTTCCATTGAGTCTTAATGTTTATTTTCCTCTGAAATGTGGAGTATAGGAATCCATTCCTATGAACCAAATGGCTCTAAAGGAAAAATTCCTACAAAAATCCGATCATATAGAATTCCTATAATATTCCTCCACACCAAAGGAGGCTTGAAATTGCTGTAGGTGATACGGCGGTCTTCCTTTGCCGAGTGTCGGCTAACGGAGACTTGGCTAAAGTGTGGCACTCGGCAATAGAGCAGTGCCACGCGTCGAGTCCTTACTCGATGGGACATTGCCGAGTTTAGAACTCAGGAAAATATTTTCCCGGTTCTTATAATGAAGGAACACACTATATTTCATCTCTCTACTGATCCCGATCGTTCTTTCTCTCTCCTTAGTTAGAGGACTCAATCCTACGATGTCTCTCGCTCTCTCTCACAACACACACACACACATACGGCCCCTTTTTATCGAAGACACACTCATACATTCCTCCCCCATCTCTATAGATATCTCTCGATGATGAATGAAATGATATATGCTGGGTTTTCTATATGTGCATGTTGTTCTACGAAAACTTGGTAAAAGTTCGTGAGGTTTGAATTTTCAATAAAGCTATATGCACTATATTTTGGAACGGAGGGAGCATACGGCAGTTGCGAACGCTCACGTGGAAATTTTATGTGTCGGAGGAGTGGCTATTCTGTCAAATGCCATGGCAAAACTACCACCGTCAGATGCAGATCTTACGGTTCTTTGGGCGTTCGCCAGGAAACGGCTTGTGGTGAACGTTCGCTAGATATGATTTATGGACACACGCATTGCATTGACATGTTAACCCTACCTCTCACGCACGCACACACGCACCTCACGACTCTCCCGAGACTTCTCACACACACCATCTATCTGTACTCTGTAGGTAGACGTGACACACATATATATGTGCTCTTTACACCCTTCCCTAAGAACTTCTAAAAAATAAAAGACGTCACACATATTTTTTTTGTAACTCGGACGTCACACACATATACATCTTACTCTAGGTGGAGTACGTAGTACACGAAGAGAAGCGGCGCACGCATGCACCAGTTCTCTAACACCCACGCGTGGGTACATGTACGAGCGCATTTGTTTACAAACAGGCATCCCAAGTGACAATTTGACTCGTGCAGTTTTCAACTTCATGGAGGGTCGGGGACCACACGTGTACATAGTGCGACCTGGACGCGGTGGCGCGTTATTGATTGAGTTTTTTTTACTGGAACGTTAAATGAAAATAGTGGTTCGCGCGTATTCATTTTAAAAACGATTGCTACAAGAAAATCACTCCACTATATATAAGCAGGAGCTTCAGCGCTTGCTTTACTAGGGTTGCTCTCATTCACTCTCTCATCCTCTCCAGATCTAAACAAGACAGCGGCGGCCGCACCCTCTCTCTGCTCACCGCTGGTCACAGTTTCGGCCGGATCCCCTCCGCCGGCGAAGCGGAGAAGGTGCAGCGTTCACGCGGTCGTCGGCGGCGAGGGAGGAGACCCACAGCTGTCGGTGCGTCCTGATCGGCGGCCTGTGCCGTTCTGTCCGACACAGCCGGCTCGGGAGGGCCTCCGACCCCTTCTTCCTCCCTGCCGTATTGTGGGCAGATCCGGCCTCCCGCCGCCCTCCTAGCCACATCCGGATGACCCTCGGGTATAACTTACTTTGAAACCGGCCTTGCTCTACTGCCCCAGCTCACCACGTGGCTGCATGTGGATCTTTTTGTACTTCCTTCGGCTGTTCCAAAGCCACCTAAATTTTTACTATTATTAGAGGTAAACCTACTTCATGCAGTCGAATCTAGGACTTTCTTCAAAAGGGAAGAAAGGGGGGAAAGCTGTAGCATGAATCTAGGACTTGGTTCAAAGAGGAAAGAAAAGGGGGAAACTAGTAGAGACTGGCTACCCAACCGGTCTCTTGGTTGAAAAGGGGAAGAAAGTGGGGTGGATAGCGAAGCGTGGGGGGGAGTACTAGTAAGATACTGGCCAGATCGGTCTCTTGGTCGAAAAAGGGAAGAAAGTGAGGGGGTGTTGGGGGGACAACGCAACTGAGAACGAGCAGGTCTAGATTTCCTGTGCTCACATAGGAAAAGGTCGCCGAGGAGATAAAAATTGGACAAATGCAGACATGCTGCCTGAATGTTTGCCGCTCTCGGCAACCAGATCTGCTTCACCACTTTATGCCCCTGCTGTCCCTTTGCCCTTATCGCTACCGTTTATCTAATATCAGAGGAAAAATGAAGCAATGCCACTGTTAGCCAATGTCACTTCTAAGTAATACTGCTGTCGGTGTAGTGCCATCGATAAATTGAAGCAATGACACCACCATTTTATGAAGTGCTTCTGTCTTGCTTTATTTCCCATGAATTCTGTTTTACCAGTTACACTTAAATCTCACACCGCTAACATTGCTTCATCCCATTGGAACTGCACAAATTTGATTGCACCGTGCACGGAGCTACTGACCATGTGCTATTCTCATGACAGTAATACTAGTGTTGTTGTTCTGCATGTTAATCTAGTGCTAGTGTTGATGTGATGTGATGCTACTTCTTACTTAATGGCACTTTTTCATACTGTCAATGTAATGCCATTCATAACACAAGAGATGCTGTTGTTAATCATATGCCACTGCAAATAACTGCCACTGCTTAAATAACCATATTACATATTTGTGAAAACAGGGATGTCTATCTCCATATCGTTTCTATTTGTGCAATCACAGGCACACACACCTCAATTTTAGTAGAACTGCAGAAAATCAGATGGCTGTTCCTACCTGTCGTCCTCTAGCCACCCGTATTCCAGGTATTCCTACATTCATAACTAGCTAGAATGACCAACGCAAGCTAAAAGAAGTTGATTCGTACGTGGACTTCCTGATTGCAGTGTAGGAACGAGCCTGTCATGTGTGGCGGAGAAAACAAGCAGTGCATCCGCGCCGTGAATTACACTCACTCCCAATTTAAGGACGGCCCGAGGACGAGCTTGCACAGCTGCACGGAGGTTTTGGGGTTAGGTGCGCGTAAAAGAGGCATCGCGGTCTGCTTATTTCTGCAAATAGCGGTGCTTAAATTTAGTGGAACTGCACAAGAAGTTCAGATGGTCAATCCACTTCAAGGTTCAGTTCAATATTCGAACTGAGAACACAATTATAATTTGTTATTCTGGAACAAGAGAACCTAACACTGGATGGTGGAAACAAGAAAAACCAGAGTGAACCCCAGGAAATTAAAGCTTGCCTTGGGAGGCCCTTTGCTCAGAGAAGCCTGGCTTGATTTTTCCTGATTTGTAAACCTTCTCACAACTTTGTCTTTTGCTGTCAACTTCTAAAAGAGATGTTATGTTCTATGAATCATTGAGATGTATAAAAAAGCTGAACTTATGCTTTTCAAGTATTTTATGCAGCAGAGTTTATTGTGAATGTTTAACATGATTGCTGGAGTAGCGTGTTAACATTTGGAATCTATATTGTGGCCTCAATTAACCGCATGAACCACTGTAACTAGATACATAGTTTCTTATATGTCAGACAGCAGAGTATGAGTGTGAGCTGGTCGATCTAGTGTTGAAGCGATCTGCGCTAATGTGCCGTGTTTGCACCAACTGTGCTTACAAGTGGGGTAGCACCAATAGTGCATTACCTACACTATGTATACGTCGGCGCACCAAGAGTTGTCAAACAAGTATTTCATCAAACACACACTGCTCGTTTGATAAACAGTGGCAACTTATCTCTTAGAATGCCATATTACATGAAAGAACTTGTGAGGATGCATCTGTTTCGGCAACACTTACGAGGGTTCTCACATGATTCACGGGCACACAAAAGTAGCAGCAGTTCCCATAGAGGGATTCAAACAGAGTACTACCCCAAGAGGGCTCGATAATACGCAAGGTTCGGGTAATTAAACACAATCCAAGATACTTTGAAACACTAACTGGGCCAACTATTTCATGCCATCGATCTAATTGGGGATGGACACAAGACGGACCTTGCCATGAACATCCTCGACGACGTCCGGCAGCAGCTCAATCCTGTCAACCTTCTTGAAGATAACCTTGTGGCCTTTCCACTCATAAACTTGTTTGTCGAGGCATGCCATGTCATCTTCATGGATAAACTTGACAAGAACATTATGCCTCACAAATGAAGGAGTAGCTGTGAACTTGTTGTGCTTCTGTACACCCTGGACAACACGCCTGACAACAGTGTGGCTGGAATACATTTCGTCTTCGGTATAAGTGCAAATGGCTTCCAGGATCGAACAACCTAAGAACTTTGTTTTCCTAGTGCGTATATTCAGGTCATCCACCTCATAGCGAGTGACATGTACAACCACACAATCCTTGTCTGCATTAGGGCTCTAATTGAAACAAAAATGAATTCTGAATTACTTTCCAATATAAAAAACACAAGTTATTTAAACCACCATGTAGAGTCAAAAGTATGCATGATAAGGAAGGTAGCATGGCATTGGAGCTAATAAATCTTGCATTATTTATCACCTCATACTTAGATGAAAAACCACAATCAAGATCGCCAAAGAAGAAAATCACCTTGGGCTGCTCAGCGGGGGGGGGCACATCCTCGAAGGGGTCCATCTTGCCGGGGGAAAACTGCTCCTGCACGGCCACGGGGGCTATAACCTCAAACGTGGCGTTGACCATCACAGTAGTGGCCGTGAGCGCATCTGGGGTCGGCTTGGTGGTGGCCTTCATCTTCTTGGAGCTCTCTGTCTCGTGGGGATCAACCTGCCGCGTCTGCTCCAACATCGGCAGATCTTTGCCCGGTTCTCCATGATCCATAATGAAACTGACAAATAGAAGACAACCAAAAGGAAAACACAATCGCAATGACAATGACACAAAAAAGGGAGTGAGGATCAATTACTGCTTTGCAAAAGATTTTTTTTGGAAAGAAAATATACCAACATCACGGATGCGCTCACCTTCCCTTCGTTGGGAGAGAAGAACAATGGCGGAAGCGAGTGGTGGCTTTCTTGAAGAAGATGATGGAGAAGCGGATTCAGCGAAGAGTGAAATGATGGTTGCTTCGTCTGACCAACTTACTGTGGGGAGGTGGGGTTTTGTGATACGACGGCTCATCACTGCGGTGCTACGACTGGGGTGACTTTGTGCCTGCATACCACCTTCTAATTTGGTGGATGCCATTTGGGCCCGCGCGCTTCATGGCCCGCATGTCACCGAACCAAAGTAAGGCGGCAGTAGCGGGAGCCGTTTCGATGACCGACGAGGAGCCAGAATCAGTAGTGTCTCCACTGTACTATAGGAGTAATTGTTTTTTTTTTGAGGATTGAGTAATTGTTTTTCTGGGGAGTGGTAGAGTGTCCCCACTGTATTACTAGTAGTAATTGTTTTTCTGAGCCCAAGTCAAAATAGCCTATCCACCCTAAATAATAAAATCAATTCAAAAGCCCTTATTTTACTTAAGAAGAGGCGCCCCCCACTGCACCGCCCCCAAAAAAACCCGGCTGCTCTTCTTCCTCCTCACTTCCACCTCACGTCCGCTCGCTCGACTCGTATCCCCCTCCGGTTGTACCCCCAAATTCCTCACTTCACTCCTACAGAAAACCCCAGCTCCCCTTCTTCCTCACTGCTACAAAAAACCCCAGCTCCCCTTCTTCCTCACTCGCACCACAACTAGGCTCGTCATTCGTTACTCTGCTCAAATCTGTGAGCTCGACGCGACGCCCGCAAGGAAAATGGAGATGGTTGGCCCCAGCGCCAAGAAGATGAGACTCCCGCCAGCAGCGCCGCCGATTGTAGATCATGCACCCGGCAACGTGGGGAGAAGCGGCGAGCCCCCCTATATCTGAGGAACCCGAAGAATCTCGGGCGGACCGCATCAGCGATCTCTCGGACGCCATCCTTGGGGAGATCATCTCGCTTCTCCCCACCAAGGATTGCTGCCACACCCAAGTCCTCGCATCTCGGTGGCGCCCTCTATGGCGCGCCGCGCCTCTTAATCTCGACTGTCGTGGCCTATCTCTCGTTGATGATTTTAAACTCCCCGGAGCCATCATCTCCTCCCACGGGGGCTCCGTTCACCGCCTTTGCATCTCGGCGTGCTACCTACACGTGCCCCGCATGGTGAACGCCTGGCTGACATCCCCTGGTTTCCGCAAACTCCAGATGCTTGAGTTCTATTATTCCTACGAAACTGACATACCATGAACCGAACGCCATATATTTGACCCGTCGTCACCAATGTCCATCTCGCAGTTTTCCTCCTCTCTACACACTGCCACCTTTGCCCTGTGTAGACTACCAGACAATCTGGTACAAAAGCTTTGACTCCCACTTCTCAAAAAACTTTCACTTGTGCTGGTTGGTATGTCAGAGGCCTCACTGCACAGCATCATCCAATCCAATTGCCCTGCCCTGGAGTGCTTAGTGCTTGTTTTAACAGTTAAAATCGGTTGTTTCTGAATAAAGTCGCCTAACCTTCTAAGAATTGGAACTTCTTTTGACGTAGGGGAGCTCATCATCGAAGATGCCCCTTCACTTCAAAGGTTGATCCTTGATTCTTGTTATTCACCTTCGCAAATAATTGTCGTCTCTGCAACTAAACTGGAGACCTTGGGTGTAATTCATGATCTCTGTGATCATTTCAAGATGGTGTTTGGCTCCACAGTTATCCAGGTACTGTATATTATCATCTACACTTTTGTAATCATAAGCTGCATTTTTCATTTGTACGCATAAGTTTTATATCATCTTGGAGTACACTTTTTGTACTAATATTATGTTCTATATGCTCAATGAAGAGTTTGTCCATGGATAGCCTATCAGTGGTGCTGGATTCTGTCAAGATCTTATATATCAGTATGAATACTTTTGATCTGAACAAGATTATTGGCTTGTTGCGATGCTTTCCATGCCTGGAGAAGTTGTATATAAAGGTGATGATTTCACGCACATTGGAAGCCCATATATAGTGTACTAGAATTAACCGTTCAGTTGTTACTCTTTCCACATACTCTTTTTTTAGACCTTAATTGCTTTCAATCTTCATGTCTATTTAGGCAGCAGGACGGGGTACAAAAGGTATAACCAATCGGTGGCATCGTAAGCACCGGGATTTTCTCAGTTCTCATCACATTCGTTTGAAGACAATAACGCTGGAAGGATATGTAGCCACCCATGCGAACACTAAATTTGTCACATTCTTCCTACTGAATGCGAGGGTACTATTGTCCATCAGGCTTAAATATATTAAGAACGAAGTTTTGACAGATGGATATGTTGAAGAGCAAAAAAAGGACTTTCAGGTGGACAAAAGGGCTTCTGAACAAGCCATGCTTCTTTTTACATCATCTTGTGGTCATATTCCATTATGTTTTACGACCCGGGATGCTCATTTTATGGATCTGACCGATCCATTTGATAGTGACAGTTGCCGAAAATAGTGGTGGAGTTAGATGTTGTTGCCCTTTTCAATCTGGGTTTAGTCTAAACCTAATGAACAATTACCCTCATGCTTTTGTACAGTTTATAATTAAGTTGGAGTTTGATGTTGTTGCCCATTTCAACTCGGCTGTGGCTGTCATATTTTCTTTGAAAATGGCTAATGGCTTGCCATTTCTGTAATTAAGAGATAAATATTGTAACAAATCCCAACCAAGGGAAATAACATCACTCTCGCCGGCTACTTGATCTCATTGTGCATTACAGAACCCAAGTGCTTAGCGCCCACCAGCACCCAGAAACTTATTTTGAGCTAGCACACCAAATGGGCTGTAATTCCTAATAAGAAAGGCTGCATGGCCGTGACAGATTTGGATTCTGACATTTGGGACCCACAAGGAAAAAGCCTATCCAAGGTGGTGTCGACTTAGTCAACAAACGATTATGCCTGCCTGCCGTTGGATTGACATACAACATCTGTCGTGTTTCTTCTATTTCTTGTCTTCTTCCTCCAGACGCCCAAACGAAACCACGCCGTGGGTCCCGCCTGCTCCCGCCTCCCACGGGTGGCTGTGCCTCCGCCCACGCATTGCCGCCCCACCGTACCCTCAAACGTTGGCAGTACGCAAGCAAGTGCCTCCTTATAACAAGCCAAAAAAATGCTTCCTCCTAATGGTTTGACATCGGGGTCCCACGCCATTGTCAACATAGTCAATAAACGAGAGAATTGCCCAACGAGCGGCTGACACTAGGGACCCAGCAGTTTGCGCAGACCAACTCGATCCTACACGAATAACCAGCAGATCACGCACGTACCTCATCTGGATGAATCTAGTGCACTCGTTTGACCATCGTGCCGATGTGCGACCCAGCAATGACGGGACGGGACAGGAGTACGGCACAGTCATAATTTCAGTTTTTCCAGTTTTCCACAGTAAGCTGGCACGCTAAAAGCCATGCCTTCTTATGCATTGAATTCCGATGACCTTCGCGTTTCCCGTGACACGCGGGTTTACATACCGTCCGCCTATAATTACTTGTTCCCGGCGTGCTCCGGTGGCACCTTTACCCAACGCACCCTATCCTCACAAGACCCCACTGGCCACACGTCGCTCGCCACTTGCCCTCGCTCTCGCCACGTCTGTCATGCCCCCGCACGGCATCAATAGGCGATGCCAGAGGCACTCACCGCCGGAGTTAGTGTTCGGTTTTTCACGGGAAGGCAGACGGAGGGAGGAGGCATTCTGGCGGTCTTTAGATGGCAATGCGGAGTACGAGGATGCCTTGGAGCGCGACCGCATGGCAGAGGAGCAGCATACCGTCGATTTGCGCCGCCAGCAAAGCATGGAGGAGGAGGAGCGCAACGCCGCTCTGTGTCGCGAGCAGAGCGCCCGCAACAGGGCTGACTACATGGAGGCCGACGCTCGGCGAATAGCCCTAGAGGCTGTCGGGCACGCACGCATGCGCGACGCTGAATTTTACTACCAGCTCATCAAGTGGGTTTCCTGCTTAGAAGTCGAAGCTTCGGTGGACCACACCGGCATGGAAAGGGCCAACGGGCACGAGCAACGCGCCTTATCGCACCTCTGCCAAGTCCGAGGCGAGGAGGAGGACGTCGGTGCCGGCGTTTAGCGTGTGCCGCAGATGGCGGCTGGCGTCGTCTAGTTAGCTAAGAGTATGTTAGTTATTCTAAACTCGAGTGTTAGTGGGAGTAGATAGTTAAGTTGGCTATGATGGTTGTCAACATGGAAGTTCAGTACTCTATCTCTGAATCAGACTTGTTACTTTGCTCTGAATGTTGAACTTTCTGATTGAACGTTTGGAATGGGCTGTTATGTTTTTAAATGGGTTGTATTTGTCTGCCACGGATTCAGAGGCTGACTTGTGGGCCTACTAGGTTGGCGTGTACACAAGGCTTTGTCAACTTAGTCAACAAACGATTGTGGCAGCCTAAGCCGTTGGATGTCAATCCAACATCTGTCGTGCTTTTTCAATCTCTTGTCTTCTTCCTCCATGCTCCAGCCGCCCAAACCAAACCAACGCCGGTGGGATCGCCTGCTCCCGCCTTCCGCAGCTTGCTACGCAGCCGTGCACGTATCGTTGTCCCACCGTACCCTAACCGGTGCCAGGCCATCCCTCTACAGCCCGCCCCCCACCCACCCACCCCCACCTCCTGTTATTCTCCGGCGACGACATCTCCACCCCGCACCAACCCTCGTACTCCCCTTCGCTTCTGACCACACTGCCGCATCTTCCATGGCTCTTTTCGCTCCCGTTCGAGGCCTCGCCGTCGTCCTCCGCTTTGGTTCCCTCGTCGTGGCACCGCCTTCTGGCGTTGTCAACATGGTCAACAACCGAGAGGAATCAGGAGATGATTGTATGTGGAGAGGATGATGGTAGGGACCCACCAGGGTCATGGCAGTACGCAAGCAAGTCCCTCCTTATTACAAGCCAAAAAATGCTTCCTCCTAATGGTTTCCTGACATCTTTGTCCCACCACATTGTCAACGTAGTCAATAAACGAGAGAATTGCACAACGAGTGACTGTCAACAAACGACAGGAATCGGTGAGGACTGTATGTGGAGAGGATGACAGTAGGGACCCCCAGGTCCATATGTAATGCCCCGGACACACCCGTCGGTGGTCGTTACTCCTGACAAGATCTAGACTGGCCTCACAAATCAATACTAGTCTTTCCTGCGCACTTTGTCCTCACTCATGCGCACCCGGGAGCAACTTCCCGGTCGGCCACCCATCCTGAAATTACTCCAAGCTGAGCACGCTTAACTTTGGAGTTCTGTCCGAATGGGCTCCCAGAAAAGAAGGAATTCCTTATTGATATGAGTAGTCTATCATCCCTAATAAGCCAGGCTATCACATACACCCCCACTCAGAGGAACCGACGTCCTCGTTGGGCCACAGGAACGTTCCCTCTTGGCACATACGTCTGTGCATCCAGTCCGGTACATGTGACATGCCGTGTGCCACGACGGATCACAAACATCATGAACAACATGACCACGCACCTGTCCGCAAACATCCGTGTAACCGCGAGGGTCGGCTCTGATACCAACTTGTAACGCCCCGGACACACCTGCCGGTGGTCGTTACTCCTGGCGAGATCTAGACTGGCCTCACAGATCAGTACTAGTCTTTCCTGCGCACTTTGTCCTCACTCATGCGCACCCGGGAGCAACTTCCCGGTTGGTCACCAATCCTGAAATTACTCCAAGCTGAGCACGCTTAACTTTGGAGTTCTGTCCGAATGGGCTCCCGAAAAAGAAGGAATTCCTTATTGATATGAGTAGTCTATCATCCCCAATAAGCCAGCTATCACACCATAGCCGTACGTAAGCAAGTTCCTCCTTATTACATGAAAAAAATGCTTCCTCCTAATGATTTGCTGACATCCGGGACCTACGACATTGTCAATGTAGTCAATAAACGAAAAAATTGCACAAGGAGCAGCTGACACCTAGGACCTAGTTCCTCGAGTAGTTTTTTTGTTGTTGTTGAGACGGAGCAGGGTATCAACTGGGTTGTGCGGTGTCTATGGCCCGTCTAGCCCAGGCTTTATTTACAACATGACGATCCCAACTGTTTTTTTTGTCTGTGAAAATGACTTGCGCACCTTTTTTTCGTACAATACCCTACACAGGCCGATTTCCTTTTTCCCTGCCCTGTTGGGCTGCAAATCTTTCAAGACGACGAGGGATACATTGGGCCTGGCCATAAAAAAAGGCTGTAAATTTTATGAGTAATATGAAATGGGGTGTAAATACATAAAAAACACATCAAATGGGAAATTAGTTTCAAATTGCGAATTTTATTTTATTTTTTGATATTTCATATTTCATTGGATTTTAACATAATTTAAATATATTTTAAAATTTGTTTTTATCGGGCTCAAAATTTTGGGATTAAAAATAGTTCGAAAATTTCAATGACCAGTCTTTTATTTTATGTTTACCACATGACCAGCCCAGTTTTTTTTTCTTTCTTGAAATGGCTAGCCCAGTTCTAATTTTTTTTGCACAATACCCAACCGGGGCCTACTTGCTTTTCTCAGCCCTGCTGGGCTTCAAATCTTTCAAGACGAGGAGGGATGCATTCGGCTTGCCCACAAAATGGCCTATTTCCGTAAAAAAAAAGAAAATGGCCTACAAGCAATAAGAAATGGGCTGTAAATTTTAAAAAACACAGCAAACCGATAATTAGTTTATAATTTCATTTCATCCGGATTTTGAAATTTTAAATTTCATTACGTTTTTCTGTGGTGAAAATATCATTGGATTATAAATTAATATAATTTTATTTTTCAAATTAGTCTGAATCAGCCTCAAAACACCGGGATTAAAAACAGTTTGGAGCCCACCAAAATATGCAAAATTTCATTGAAATTTTTAACCGTGGCCAGAATATTGGCTGTAATGCTAACAAAAAGAATATGTGCTGCAAAAAATTACTTAAGAATGAGCAAATGGGCTGTAATTAATTAAAAATAATAGCAAATGTGTTGTATGATGTTTGCCACAGATTTGGAGGCTGACTTGGGCCTACTAAGTTGACGCGTACGCAGGGCTTTGTCAACTTAGTCAACAAACGATTCTAGCAGCAGCGACCGTTGGATGTTAATCCAACGGCCGTGCTACTTCTTCAATATTCGATCTTCTTGCTCTAGCCGCCCAAACCAGCGTCGGCAGGACCGCCTGCTCCCGCCTCCCATGGCCGGCTGTGCTGCCGCGCAGGCCTCACCGCCCCACCCTACTCCCATCGCTGGCCAGGGCATCCCTCTACTCACCCACACCTCCTGTTATTCTCTGGCGACGGCAGCCTCACACCGCCGAACCAGTAAACCCTCATACTCCCCTCCGCGTGCGCAACCACTGCCAAGTCTTCCTCGTCTCCGGGTCATTCCCTTACTAGGTCTCGACGTTGTCCACCGCCTTGGTGCTCTCGGCACGGCGTCGTCAACGCAGTCAACGAACGGCAGCCATCGGAAGAGGACTGTACATGGAGAGGCTGATAGCTGGGACCCCGAGGTCCATGGTCGCACGCAAGGAAGTGCCTCCTTATTACGTGCAAGAAAAATGATTCCTCCCCCTGCTAGCTGGGACCCACCTGATTTGGAGGCTGACATGTGGGCCTCAAGTTGACGCGTACGCAGGTCTTTGTCAACTTAGTCAATAAGCGATTATACCAGTAGTGACCGTTGGATGTTAATCCAACAGCCGAGCTGCTTCTTCAATCTCTGATCTTCTTGCTCTAGCTGCCCAAACCAGCGCCGGCGTGACAGCCTGCTCCTGCCTCCCGTGGCCGGCTGTGCTGGCGCGTAGGCCTCACCGCCCCACCCTACTCCCACCGCTGGCCAGGCCATCCCTCTACTCAGCCACACCTCCTGTTATTCTCCGCCGACGGCAGCCTCACACCGCAGCCGAACTAGTAACTCTCGTACTTCCCTTCGCGTGGGCAACCACTGCCTTGTCTTCCCCGGCTCTGGGTCGTTCCCTTCCTAGGCCTCGCCGTCGTCCACCGTCTTGCTGCACTCGGTACGGCGTCGTCAACGCAGTCAACGAACGACAGCCATCGGAAGAGGACTGTACATGGAGAGGCTGATAGCTGAGACCCACGAGGTCCATGGTCGCTGATACGTCCATTTTGCATCATGTTTTCCTACTGTTACTTATAGTGTTTTTAATCAATATAACACTTTGTGGAGCAATTCTAATGCCTTTTCTCTCTTAATATGCAAGATTTACATAAGGAGGGAGATCGCCGGCAGCTGGAATTCTGGACCTAAAAAAGCTATGTCAGAGATACCTATTCTGCACATCTCCAAAATGAGCTAAAATTTCATGGAGATTTATTTTGGAATAAATAAAAAATACTGGAAGAAAGAAGTATCAGAGGGGGCCACCCAGGTGCCCATGAGGCACCAGGGCGCGCCACCCCCCCCCCCCCCAGGCACGCCCTGGTGGCTTGTGGGGCCCCTGGCCAGCCTTCGGTGCCCATTTTCTGGTATATAAGCCCATTTGCCCTAGGAAAAATAATGAGAAGACTTTTGGGATGGAGCGCCACCGTCACGAGGCGGAACTGGGGCAGGAGCACTTTTGCTCTCCGGCGGAGTGATTCCGCCGGGGATACTTCCCTCCGGGAGGGGGAAATCGAAGCCATCGACATCACCAACGATCCTATCATCATGGGAGGACCAATCTTCATCAACATCTTCAACAGCACCATCTCATCTCAAACCCTAGTTCATCTCTTGTATTCAATCTTTGTCTCAAAACCTCAGATTGGTACCTGTGGGTTGCTAGTAGTGTTAATTACATCTTGTAGTTGATGCTAGTTGGTTTACTTGGTGGAAGATTATATGTTCAGATCCATTATACTATTCAATACCCCTCTGATCTTGGACATGAATATGATGTGTGAGTAGTTACTTTTGTTCTTGAGGACATGGGAGAAGTCTTGTCATAAGTAATCATGTGAGTTTGGTATTCGTTCGATATTTTGATGATATGTATGTTGTTGATTCTCTTAGTGGTGTCATGTGAACGTCGACTACATGGCACTTCACCATCATTGGGCCTAAGGGAATGCATTGCGGAGTAGTAATTAGATGATGGGTTGCTAGAGTGACTGAAGCTTAAACCCTAGTTTATGCGCTATTCCGTAAGGGGCTGATTTGGATCCATATGTTTAATGCTATGGTTAGATTTATTTTAATTCTTCTTTCATAGTTGCGGATGCTTGCGAGAGGGGTTAATCATAAGTGGGAGGTTTTTTCAAGTAAGAATAGCACCCAAGCACTGGTCCACCCACATATCAAATTATCAAAGTAGCGAACGTGAATCAAACAAACATGATGAAAGTGACTAGATGAAATTCCCATGTGTCCTCGAGAATGCTTTGCTTATTATAAGAGATCGTTCCGGCCTGTCCTTTGCTACAAAAAGGATTGGGCTACCTTGCTGCACTCTTTGTTACTATTGCTACTTGTCACTTGTTACAAATTATCTTGCTATCAAACTACTCGTTACCGATAATTTCAGTGCTTGCAGAAAATACCTTGCTGAAAACCGCTTGTCATTTCCTTCTGCTCCTCGTTGGGTTTGACACTCTTACTTATCGAAAGGACTATGATTGATCCCCTATACTTGTGGGTCATCAAGACTCTTTTCTGGCGCCATTGCCGGGGAGTGAAGCGCCTTTGGTGAGTGGAATTTGGTAAGGAAACATTTATATTACGTGCTGAAATTTGTTGTCACTCGTCACTATGGAAAGTAATCCTTTGAGGGGTTTGTTCGGGGTATCTTCACCGACCGGAAGCACAAAGTTTTGCTCCTCAACCTACTACACCTACTGAAAATATTTATTATGAGATTCCTTCGGGTATGATAGAGAAACTGCTAGCTAATCCTTATGCAGGAGATGGAACGGTACATCCTGATATGCACTTGATCTATGTGGATGAAATTTGTGGATTGTTTAAGCTTGCATGTTTATCCAGAGATGGATTTAAGAAGAAGGTATTCCCTTTATCTTTGGAGGGAAAGGCATTGACATGGTATAGGCTATGTGATGATACTGATACATGGGACTGGAACGGTTGAAGCTGGAATTCCACCAGAAATTTTACCCTATGCATTTGGTTCATCGTGATCGGAATTATATATATAATTTTTGGCCTCGTGAAGGAGAAAGCATCGCTCAAGCTTGGGGGAGGATTAAGTACATGATGTACACATGCCCCAATCATGAGCTCTCAAGAGAAATTATCTTACAGAATTTTTATGCTCGGCTTTCTCATGATGATCAAACCATGCTCGATTCTTCTTCGACTAGCTCCTTTATGAAGAAAACTATTGAATTCAGATGGGATCTTCTGGAAAGAATTAAACGCAACTCTGAAGATTGGGAACTCGGCAAAGGTAAAGAGTCAGGTATAACACTTGAGTTTGATTGTGTTAAAATTTTTATGGATACCGATGCTTTTCATAAGTTTAGCACTAAATATGGACTTGACTCTGAGATAGTAGCCTCCTTTTGTGAATCATTTGCTACTCATGTTGATCTCCCTAAGGAGAAGTGGTTTAAATATCATCCTCCTATTAAAGAAAAGATTGAGGAACCCGTTAGTGTTAAAGAAGAAACAATTATTTATCATGTTGATCCAGTTGTGCCTACTGCTTATATTGAGAAACCACCGTTTCCTGTTAGGATTAAGAAACATGCTAAAGTTTCAACTGTGGTTAACAAAAGTAATATTAGAGCACCTAAACCTTCTGAACAAATTAAAGTTGAACCTAATGTTTCTATGGTTAAAGATCTCTTGGTCGATAATATAGATGGGCATGTTATTTACTTCTGTGATGAAGCAGCTAGAATTGCTAAACCAGATCCTAAAGATAAAAACAGACCCGTGGTAGGCATGCCTGTTGTCTCTGTTAAAATAGGAGATCATTGTTATCATGGCTTATGTGATTTGGGTGCTAGTGTGAGTGCTATTCCGTTTACTTTATATCAAGAAATTATGAATGATATTGCACCTATTGAAATAGAGGACATTGATGTTACTATTAAGCTTGCAAACAGGGATACCATTACACCACTTGGGATCGTTAGAGATGTTGAAGTCCTGTGTGGAAAAATAAAATACCCTACTGATTTTCTAGTCCTCGGTTCTCCACAAGATGATTTTTGTCCCATTATATTTGGTAGACCTTTCTTGAACACTGTTAATGCCAAGATTGATTGCGCTAAGGAAAATGTTAGTGTTAATTTTGGTGGTATGTCTCATGAGTTTAATTTCTCCAAGTTTCGTAGACAACCTCATGATAAAGAACTGCCTAGTAAAGATGAAATTATTGGTCTTGCTTCTATTGCCGTACCTCCCACTGACCCGTTAGAACAATATTTGCTAGACCATGAAAATGATATGCACATGAACAAAAGAAATGAAATAGATAGGATGTTCTTTGATCAACCGCCTATCCTTAAACACAATTTGCCTATTGAAACTCTTGGAGGTCCTCCTCCACCTAAGGGTGACCCTGTATTTGAATTGAAACAATTGCCTGATACATTGAAATATGCTTATCTAGATGAAAAGAAGATATATCCTGTTATTATTAGTGCTAACCTTTCAGAGCATGAAGAAAAGAGATTACTAAAAACTCTGAGGAAGCACCGTGCTGCTATTGGATATACTCTTGATAATCTTAAGGGCATTAGTCCTACTCTATGTCAGCACAAAATTAATATGGAACCTGATGCTAAACCAGTTGTCGACCACCAACGACGATTAAATCCTAAGATGAAGGAAGTGGTAAGAACTGAAATATTAAAGCTTCTGGAAGCAGGTATAATCTACCCCAAAGCTGATAGTAGATGGGTAAGTCCCGTTCATTGTGTCCATAAGAAAGGAGGTATTACCGTTGTTCCTAATGATAAAAATGAACTCATTCCACAAAGAATTGTAACTGGTTATAGGATGGTAATTGATTTTAGAAAATTAAACAAAGCCACTAGAAAAGATCATTACCCCTTACCTTTTATTGATCAAATGTTAGAAAGATTGTCTAAGCATACACACTTTTGTTTCCTAGATGGTTATTCTGGTTTCTCTCAAATACCTGTATTACCTGAAGATCAAGAGAAAACCACCTTTACTTGTCCTTTTGGAACTTATGCTTATCGTCGTATGCCTTTTGGTTTATGTAATGCACCTGCTACCTTTCAAAGATGTATGACTGCTATATTCTCTGACTTTTGTGAAAAGATTGTTGAGGTTTTCATGGATGATTTCTCCGTTTACGGAACTTCTTTTGATGATTGCTTAAGCAACCTTGATCGAGTTTTGCAGAGATGCGAAGAAACTAATCTTGTCTTGAATTGGGAGAAGTGCCACTTTATGGTTAATGAAGGTATAGTCCTTGGGCATAAAATTTCTGAAAGAGGTATTGAAGTTGATAAAGCTAAGGTTGATGCTATTGAGAAAATGCCATGTCCTAAAGATATCTAAGGTATAAGAAGTTTCCTAGGTCATGCTGGTTTCTATAGAAGGTTTATAAAAGACTTCTCTAAAATTTCTAGGCCTCTTACCAATCTCTTGCAAAAAGATGTTCCATTTGTTTTTGATGATGATTGTGTAGAAGCCTTTGAAACACTTAAGAAAGCCTTAACCTCTGCATCTATTGTTCAACCACCTGACTGGAACTTGCCTTTTGAAATTATGTGTGATGCTAGTGATTATGCTGTTGGTGCTGTTCTAGGACAGAGAGTTGATAAGAAATTCAATGTTATCCATTATGCTAGTAAAACCCTAGACAGTGCTCAAAGAAATTATGCTACTACTGAGAAAGAATTTCTAGCAGTTGTGTTTGCATGTGATAAATTCAGATCTTGTATTGTTGATTCCAAGGTTACTGTTCACACTGATCATGCTGCTATTAAATACCTTATGGAAAAGAAAGATGCTAAACCCAGACTCATTAGGTGGGTTCTATTGCTACAATTATTTGACTTGCATATTACCGATAGGAAGGGAGCTGAGAATCCTGTAGCAGATAATTTGTCTAGAATGGAAAATGTTCTTGATGACCCACTTCCTATTAATGATGATTTTCCTGATGAACAATTAGCTGTGATAAATGCTTCTCGAAATACTCCTTGGTATGCAGACTATGCTAATTATATTGTTGCTAAATTTATACCACCTGGTTTCACATACCAACAAAAGAAAAAGTTTTTCTTTGATTTAAGACATTACTTTTGGGATGACCCACATCTATATAAAGAAGGAGTAGATGGTATTATTAGACGTTGTATACCTGAGCATGAACAGGAACAAATCCTACGTAAGTGTCACTCCGAGGCCTATGGAGGACACAATGCGGGAGACCGAACTGCGCATAAGGTACTACAATCTGGTTTTTATTGGCCTACTCTTTTCAAGGATGCTCGTAAGTTTGTTTTATCTTGTGATGAATGCCAAAGAATTGGTAATATTAGTAGACGTCAGGAAATGCCTATGAATTATTCACTTGTTATTGAACCATTTGATGTTTGGGGATTTGATTATATGGGACCTTTTCCTAAATCCAGTGGGTATACTCATATTTTAGTTGCTGTTGATTACGTTACTAAGTGGGTAGAAGCTATTCCAACTAGTAGTGTTGATCACAACACTTCTATTAAAATGCTTAAAGAAGTTATTTTCCCGAGGTTCGGAGTCCCTAGATATTTAATAACTGATGGTGGTTCACATTTTATTCATGGTGCATTCCGTAAACTACTTGCTAAATATGATGTCAACCATAGAATTGCATCTCCCTATCACCCTCAATCTAGTGGTCAAGTTGAATTGAGCAATAGAGAAATAAAATTAATTTTGCTAAAAACTGTCAATAGATCTAGAAAGAATTGGTCTAAGAAACTTGACGATGCATTATGGGCTTATAGAACTGCTTATAAAAATCCTATGGGTATGTCTCCCTATAAAATGGTTTATGGAAAAGCTTGTCATTTACCTCTTGAGTTAGAACATAAAGCATATTGGGCAATTAAAGAACTCAATTATGATTTTAAACTTGCCGGTGAAAAGAGGTTATTTGATATTAGCTCATTAGATGAATGGAGAACCCAAGCTTATGAAAATGCCAAACTATTTAAAGAAAAAGTTAAAAGATGGCATGATAAAAGAATTCAAAAACGGGAATTCAAAGTGGGTGAGTATGTTCTATTGTACAATTCTCATTTGAGATTCTTTGCAGGAAAACTTCTCTCTAAATGGGAAGGACCGTATATCATCGAAGAAGTTTATCGCTCCGGAGCCATCAAGATAAACAACTCCGAAGGCACTAATCCGAGAGTGGTGAATGGCCAAAGAATTAAGCACTATATTTCAGGTACTCCCATTAATGTTGAAACTAATATTATTGAAACAATGAGACCGGAGGAATACATAAGAGAGACCTTCCAGAATACTCCAGGACCCTAAAAAGGAAGAGGTACGTAATACGGTAAGTAAACCGACTCCAAAAATTCCATAAAAATACTTTCTGTCAGTTTTGGAATATTAGAAAAGAATACAAAAATAAGAAACAGCCAAGGGGACCCACGAGGTGCACACGAGGCACCAGGGCGCGCCACCCCCCCAGGCGCGCCCTGGTGGCTCGTGGGCCCCTCGTGAGCCCTCCCGGCCCCGTTTTCTTCTGAAATACTTGTTTTGCAAGATAAAAATTCTTTATATATACTCCCGGATGTTTTGACCACCGTATCACAAGAATCTCCTCTGTTCTTGTTTTGTGCTATTTTTCTGACAGATCTAGATTGCTATGGCTCCACCAAGCTCTTCCAAGGACAAGTTCTATGAGAAGGTCATCAACCCCTACCTACCGGAGGTGATGAAACACCCTCAAGCCATCGAGATGCGTGAGGGGGTGCTTCACATCCGGGATGTTCAAGGACCTAAGAAGACCGGGAGCGTGGAGGCCCGGCTCGAAGCGGTGGAGCAAGAGATTTTCAAGTGCCAAGGGATGGTAGAACGTGGACTCAGCGCAAACCACTCTATGATCACGGAATTCACCCGTGATCACAAGGTGGATGGCCAATCGATGGGGGACATCATCTTCAAGCTCAATGAACGAATTGACTATCTCCAAGGCCAAATCTATGATCTTCAAAACCAAAATTTTGAGTATGAGGCAAGATTCGAAGGTATGAATTTAGCTGCAAGTTTCAGGACTCCGGAGACTCGTTCATCTTTTTATGATGGGGAACCTATGCCATGGAAGCCGGAAGACAAGCCCACCACTTCATCACCACCACCATCACCGAAGAAAGAAACTTGAGCACATGGGTATGGGCACTCCCCTTGGCTTGTGCCAAGCTTGGGGGAGGTGCCCCGGTATCGTATCACCATCACTTTTATTATCTTTATCTATTTTTAGTTCGATCCTTAGTTATTTTGTGATCTAGTTGAATAAAAGTTTAGTATGATCTATTTTCGAGTGCTAGTTTCATGATCTATCTATCTATGTAATTGAGTTGAGAGTTATATAATAAAGAGTAGTTTGAGTTTTTGCTTCTTTACTTTTATGTTTCAATCCTAGCAATGAAAATAATGAAAAAGATCATATGCTAATCTTATGGAAAGTAATGACATTACATAAAGAAAAGTATAGGTGGTAAAATTTATTGAAAGTTAACAAACATAGCATTGGTCAATGATGCAATTCATGAAAAAATTAATAAGGGAAGAGAAGATTCACATTCAAATACACTATCTTGGACATCTTTTATGATTGTGAGCCCCCATTGAGTATTTTTATGTCAAATTGTTGACGTTGGACAAGGAAGACAACGTAATGAATTATGTTTGCTTATATTCACATAGAAGTTATATTGTCATAGATCCTCCAACATGTGGTGCTTGCCCAATATCTTTGCTAGCCAAAAATCCGCACCAAGTAGAGATACTACTTGTGCATCCAAAACCCTTAAACCCAGTTTCATGTCATGAGAGTCCACTATATCTACCTATGGATTGAATAAGATCCTTCAAGTAAGTTGTCATCGGTGCATAAAGCAATAAAAATTGCCACTAAATATGTATGAACTTTTATTGTAAGGGAAAATAAGCTTTGTACGAACTTGTGATGGTAAAGAAATAAAAGCGACGAACTGCATAATAAAGGTTGCTATCACAAGGGGCAATATAAAGTGATGTTCCTTTGCATTAAGAGCCTGTTCATCCAACAACAAAAGTGCATGACAACCTCTGCTTCCCTCTACGAAGGGCCTATCTTTTACTTTTATGTATTTATTTTTTATGCAAGAGTCAATAGTGTTCTCCTCTATTCTCTTTTTATTTTTCTCTTTTGCAAGCATCATGTGGTGGGGAAGATCTAGGCATATATATCCAGTTGGATATGAGTGATCATGAATTATTATTGTTGACATTACCCTTGAGGTGAATAGGTTGGAAGGCGAAATCATAAGCCCCTATCTTTCTATGTGTCTGGCTGAAACTTTTTGCTCCATATATATGTTGTGAGTGTTAGCAATCATAGAAGACTAAATGATGGTTGAGTATGTGGACTTGCTAAAAAGCTCCTACATGAGACCCTTCCTGAAAATATGATGAATTGCAATTGCATTGTTGACTGAGAACATAGTTTGTTAGTTTTCAAGAAAGTTTATGCCTTATACTTCGTTGTTGTGATAAATTGTTACTTGCTCATGAGAAGTTTTATGATAATGAATATTGCTGTTATAATAATGATCATGATACTACTATGTCCGTATTTTGTTTTTATCGACACCTCTCTCTCTAAACATGTGGACATGATTATCGATATCGGCTTTCGCTTGAGGACAAGCGAGGTCTAAGCTTGGGGGAGTTGATACGTCCATTTTGCATCATGTTTTCCTACTGTTATTTATAGTGTTTTTAATCAATATAGCACTTTGTGGAGCAATTCTAATGCCTTTTCTCTCTTAATATGCAAGATTTACATAAGGAGGGAGATTGCCGGCAGCTAGAATTCTGGATCTGAAAAGCTATGTCCGAGATACCTATTCTGCACATCTCCAAATGAGCTGAAATTTCACGAAGATTTATTTTGGAATAAATAAAAAATACTGGAAGAAAGAAGTATCAGAGGGGGCCACCCAGGTGCCCACGAGGCACCAGGACGCGCCACCCCCCCTCCCCCAAGCGCGCCCTGGTGGCTTGTGGGGCCCATGGCCAGCCTCCGGTGCCCATTTTCTGGTATATAAGCCCATTTGCCCTAGAAAAAATAATGAGAAGACTTTTGGGACGGAGCGCCACCGTCTCGAGGCGGAACTGGGGCAGGAGCACTTTTGCTCTCCGGCGGAGCGATTTCATCGGGGATACTTCCCTCCGGGAGGGGGAAATCGAAGCCATCGACATCACCAATGATCCTCTCATCGTGGGAGGACCAATCTTCATCAAGATCTTCAACAGCACCATCTCATCTCAAACCCTAGTTCATCTCTTGTATTCAATCTTTGTCTCAAAACCTCAGATTGGTACCTGTGGGTTGCTAGTAGTATTGATTACATCTTGTAGTTGATGCTAGTTGGTTTACTTGGTGGAAGATTATATGTTCAGATCCATTATGCTATTCAATACCCCTCTGATCTTGGACATGAATATGATGTGTGAGTAGTTACTTTTGTTCTTGAGGACATGGGAGAAGACTTATCATAAGTAATCATGTGAATTTGGTATTCGTTCGATATTTTGATGATATGTATGTTGTTGATTCTCTTAGTGGTGTCATGTGAACGTCGACTACATGGCACTTCACCATCTTTGGGCCTAAGGGAATGCATTGTGGAGTAGTAATTAGATGATGGGTTGCTAGAGTGACAGAAGCTTAAACCCTAGTTTATGCGCTATTCCGTAAGGGGCTGATTTGGATCCATATGTTTAATGCTATGGTTAGATTTATCTTAATTCTTCTTTCATAGCTGCGGATGCTTGCGAGAGGGGTTAATCATAAGTGGGAGGTTTGTTCAAGTAAGAACAGCACCCAAGCACCGGTCCACCCACATATCAAATTATCAAAGTAGCGAACGCGAATCAAACAAACATGATGAAAGTGACTAGATGAAATTCCCATGTGTCATCGAGAACGCTTTGCTTATTATAAGAGATCATTCTGGCCTGTCCTTTGCTACAAAAAGGATTGGGCTACCTTGCTGCACTCTTTTTTACTATTGCTACTTGTCACTTGTTACAAATTATCTTGTATCAAACTACTCGTTACCGATAATTTCAGTGCCTGCAGAAAATACCTTGCTGAAAACCGCTTGTCATTTCCTTCTGCTCCTCGTTGGGTTCGACACACTTACTTATCGAAAGGACTACGATTGATCCCATATACTTGTGGGTCATCAGTCGCACGCAAGGAAGTGCATCCTTATTACGCGGAAAAAAATGTTTCCTCTCCCTGACAGCTGGGACCCACCAGCTACATCTTCGCACGCAAGGAAGTGCCTCCTTATTACCCGCAATAAAAATGATTCCTTCCCCTGACAGCTGGGACCTACCAGCTATATCTTCGCACGCAAGGAAGTGCCTCCTTATCCTCTCTGACAGCTGGGACCCAGCCGTCGAAGCGTGCGCAGCGTTGTCTGTCTGGTCACGAACGTGTACGTACATACTGGTCGATCGGTCTCTCTGCAACGATGAACCGTGGGCATGTAAGGAGTGGCACGTGTCGTAGTAGAGCCCCCGACGTAGCAGTTCAGGCAGCCCCGTCTAAGTCGTGTGCACGTACGTACGTACAGCCACATCACAAAAAATACGGCCACATACGTACATATACGGGCGGGGTCTCGAACGCGTACTCGCGCATACGTACGGCCAGGGCTCGTGTACATGGAGAGAGGCAACGGACGGCAGCAACGGCCTCCTGTTCATCGTCAGCCAACCGGCTGGGTCAGAACGGAGGAAACAACACCGTGTTCATCGGGAGCCAAGCGACTGGGTCGGAACGCGTCCTGTTCATCGGGAGCCAACCGGCTTGGACGGAACAGCTGTAACGGGGTCCTGTTCATCGACTAGGGGTCTGGCTTACCGCAAAACGGAGGAAACGGCCTTCTGTTCGACCGCCTACGGTCGAAACGGGGTCTTGTTCATCGGCTGGGGGTCTGGCGTACCGCAAAACGGAGGAAATGACCTTCTGTTCGACCGCCTACGGTTGAAACGGGGTCCTGTTGATTGGGAGGGCTCTGGCGTACCGCGAAATAGAGGAAACAGACTTCTGTTCGAGCGCCTACGGTCGAAACGAGGTCCTGTTGATCGGGATGGCTATTGGTCATCCAGCCTCCACGGGGTCCTGTTCATCCACCCCCAACCGGCTGGGGTGTGGTGGCCTCCTCTCGGGGTCCTATTCATCCAGCGCCAACCACCTTCACACGGCCAGGGTATTGTTCATCCACAGCCAACCCACCGGCTGGGGTGGGGCGTACGAGCGGGCGGCAGCAACAGGAACTGTTCATCCACAGCCAACCAACCGGCTAGGTTAACTCACCATGTCTCGCGCAAGGGGCTCGATCGATGCATCTCAACTCATTCTACGTATCGCACGTGCGGCAGCAACGGGCACTGTTCATCGGGAGGCAACCCAACCGGCTATGTCTTGCACGTACGGGGGCGCGACCGGCTTCAGTTAGCAGCGGAAGAATCGCTCGAGTTCAGTTAGCAGCGAAGGAATCGCTCGGGTTCAGTTAGCAGCAAAGAGATCAATTGGCTTCAGTACGTAGCTAGTGCGATCGCTCGGGTTCAGTAAGCGAACGCCTCGCTCAGGTTCAGTTAGCGAACGCCTCGATCGCACACACGTGCATGTACGAGAGAAACGCGCAAACCACACTACATCGCTCAGCCCCGACCGCCCATCGTAACTGGGAATTCCCCGAAAATTTCCTCGGCCTCACTTCTACCACGATTTTTTACGTCATGGACGGCCCAAAGAATGTCATGCGGGTGCGTCTCCGGCCCGCCCAGGACGAAAAGCCCATTTTCTGTCATAATTTTTTGTCATAGAAGTAGGAGCCCACCACATCTATGATGATACGTGTTTTTGTCACAATTATTGTCATAGAAGTGTCACAACCATGACAGAAAAAGTTTTCGTTTAGGCCATAATGTCACGGATGTGTCTTTTTTTGTAGTGTTGCTGCGCCCCTTCCCCTTTATTTATATGCGTGGGAGGGCTAGGAGTCCAGCCCATCCACCCCATATGGCTGGCGCACCAAGGGGGGAAGAGTTGGACTCCTAGTCCTTCTCCCCTTCCGTCGTACAGAGCTGGGACTCTTTCCCCCTTGGCCGCAGCTGTGGGCCCCACAAGGCATCAGGGCGCGCCCAGGGGGGCCGCGCCCTGTTGCCTTGTGGGCAACTGGTGGGTCCCCTCTGGTATTTCTTTTCTCCAGTATTTTTTATATATTCAATAAAAAATCTCCGTAAAATTTCAGGTCATTTGGAGCTCTGTAGAATAGGTATCTCTGTTGTAGCTATTTCAGGTCCAGAATTCCAGGTGCCGGTGGTATTCTCCCTCTTCATATAAATCTTGCAAATTAAGAGAGAAAAGGCATAAGAATTGCATCATAAAGTGAAATAATGACCAAATACATTATAAATAACAGTAGGAAATCATGATGCAAATTGGACGTATCAATATCATCTGCTAATTCTCGTTTTGCCTCAACATGCATGTACTTCTTGCAAGTTCAAAATGGAGGATGTTGCCCTTACCATTGATGTTAGCTTCATCTTCCTATGGCTTATTGTATATCATATATCGTGCAATTTTCAATTAACTTTGTAATATTAACGATCTTGTGCATGTAGGTACAAATGTCATGGGTACAGATCCACGCTTCGACCATGTGGGGCAATGAGATATTTCTGAAACATGGCCAAGTGAAGAAACTAAAATAGATTGTTAGGATAAAAAGATGGGAGATCAAAATCAAACTCTTTGTTTGTGCATTATCCAAGACAACAGTGAATTTCACGATGGTAAGAACTATAGAATTTTCCCATTCATAATGTATTTGCAGACCACAGTGTATGAATATTCTTGTTTTTAGTGGTTTTCAAAGCAGTTCACTGTGGATTACCTCTCAAATTACTTGTTTCCTGGTGAGGCAAGGGAAATTAAAGTATCCCACCAAGTCTACCATGATGAAGAACTTGATGTCTTCCTCAAGATGGTGAAGGATGGGCGGGTAGGCATCACAAGGGATTGGACTAAGGTTGTTAAAGCCTTCCACATGAAGGAAGGCACAATATGGGCCTTCCACTTCTTCAACAACAAGAACGACCCGGATGTCTTTCGCCTCGCTCTTCATCGTCTCTAAAGTTGTTGTTGCTAAGTGTTTAATGCCAAATTGGTGCTAGCTATTGTATTTCCATCCCTCCAATTAGTTTGATGCTTGTAATTCTTGAATATGTTGTATGTTTGTTGATATATGTGAAAGACATTTAGTTATGCCTGCATTCAAATTGGAATGAAGTTTCTGGTGTACTAGCTATTACAATAATTATATTATATAGAACTAATACCCTGGTGTTGGACATAACATTGCACACGGTTCTTGATGAAAAGTCATGAGCCTTGAACACGAACGAGGCACACGCTTAGTTTAAATAGCTCAACTGCGATAGAAAACTTCATCACACATTGGTACAAGGATAATCGGTTGCTATTGACAGATACATTACACACGGATAGTCCTGACAAATTGTTTGTGAACTACGACAACATGCATGAGACACGATTGTTACCAAGATAATTGTCTGCGATGCATCTCGTTTCGCAAACGATTCTATGTAAGTGCATCTAGTGCCATCTTTGTGATTTTGGAGTATTAACGACAAAATGGTTAAGGGATTAATGTGTTTGTGAGTATACATAGGTGAATAGTCACTGAAGATTTGGTTTAACCGTCAAAGACGCCCCTAAAAATGTATGGAATACATTGAGGAAATTGGTGCGCCCTTGAAGAAATTTCCTGAAGAATTAGAACATGAAGACATTGTCTTTTAGTAGTTTCTTTTATTCTTATTTGAGTCATAGGGAACACCATACTGTTAAAGGGGGTCTAGGTGATACAAAAACGTAATTCTGAAATGATGCTCAAACTATCATGTTTCTTCGAGTGAAGACATTGGAAATCTTTTGCAGTGCAGTTCATTTTCTTCAGCGTCAGAGGCGATGTTCTTCGGGACGTTGTTGTCTATGTCCTCACTACAGAGTTAGGAAATCGCTAGTGCGGTTCTCCTACCGTGAGGAAATTGAGAGTTCAAACTGAGCCAACCATTGTTGTGCGAGTGCCGGCTGTCACATGGATCCCTATGCTAACAACGGTCACACCGGAAGGGCCTATTGGTCTTTTCCCCCTCGTGTTGCGCCTCAACTATAAATAGCCGCCCCAACACCATTTGTTAGTTGGCTGTCGAGTGATTGCACGAAAAGTGTCATCTAGAGCAACCCACCCTCCGAAGAATTTGAGAAAATCTTAAGTGATGAAAAACCCAAACACCTAGAGTCAAAGTGATTAAGCATCACTGAAGAATCTGTTATGTGTGAACCGAAGACTTATTACCTTTGAAGACTGTGATCTTCCATACGGTTAGGCATCAAGTTCTGAGCAATCTAAGAGTCAATTTGTGGACTACCGGTGAACGAGTATGTGAAGGTTTTGGAAGTCTACCTTGAAGACTTACCATGAATGATTGGCCGAGATCTAAGTGGTCTTAGCTCAAGGAGAATAAGGTGAAGACTTGGTGTTCTCAGTTAAATCTCATCCTCTCCGACCAGACGTATAGTTTTCACATCAACTCGAACTGGTCAAACAAATCATTGTCTTCATCGAGCAATCAGTTTAATCTCTTCACCCTTTTACATTCAATATTTGTATGTTGAAAGACTTTGTCTCCCTCTCTCTAAAGACTTCATCTGAAGACTTCCATTTTCTTTTGTGTGATTCATGTTACTGTTTGTCTTCAGTCTTGTTGTGCTTAAGTGCGTATGCTTTTATGTGCATCTAGTCTACTTGTATTTTTACATTGTATGCACAATGTCTTCCGTTCTGATTACTCTGTCCTCTCACTGAATGCATGCTTTGTGTAGATTTACTTCTTGCCTGCATTTCTTCGTCTACTCAGTCTCTATTTCTTCGAAGAAATAGGTTCCTTCGAAGAATTTGTTAAAAAATCTCCCATTCACCCCACCTCTTGTGGATAACTTGCACATTCATTCTATCTTATTCAATGTTTGCGAACCTTACAAGAATCACACACGATTGCGCTTTGCGGGCAGTTTGGGAACCGCTGCTCATCGCAGATGTATTTTTGTTGGGAAATGGACCCCTTATCCCCAACCCACTCGAGCAAATGGTTCCTCGTACTGTGTGCAGTTGGGGGTCCTAACCGTGTGAATAGCCCTAAACTGTACTAGTGGGGGTCCATCACATCAAGGCCATCTTGTTCATTGGGCCTACAAATGTGGGGCCATTTAACCATACGATATTTTTGATTGTCCTTAGCGCCCTGCCAGAATAAGCGAGGTGACTCATTATTCAGGAAGGAGGCTCAAGAGGTATGCATCAATGAGGACTGTCCTACTAGCCTTGGACATGATTCAAGCCCTTCGATTTGAGGATATAGTGAAACCAGACGGGTTCGTTCTGTCCATAACCTTGTGTTCCAGTTTTAGTTAGAAGTGGAACTGGAACCCAGCGATCCTTCCCTTGATATGCTTCACCAAATGATACCACCGAATGGTAGGAATCACCTGGTTAGAGCATCTTCAACCATGGTTGGCTGATTTGCCCCCTATATGTCCACGGATGTGACACTTCCGCATATAGCATGCCCCTCATTTGTCCCTGTCCACACTCGCCCCCCTCATTCCCCAACGCCCAAATCCATGCAATTTCATACAAACCCATGAAGCGTCGATCACGTAGAAGCAAAAAAATCATACATAAATGTAGAGGAGTTTGTCATACATTGCATCAGACAACCAAAAGGGAGGGCTAGTTTATCACATAGTTCATCACTCGATTCATCTACTAGTTCATACATACATATACTACAAATTTGACTAGGAAAGGAGAAGATTCAACGCTTTGCTTGCCCTTCCCCTTGTACCTCCAGGGCGGCGATAGTATTAGTACATGGCGAAGATCACATAGGGGTCGTCGTCCGGGGGGACGTAGTCAGAGGAACTAGTGACGGAGGACGACGAGTAGGAGCAGGGGAGTCTGATGAGGCGTCAGGCGGCGGCGTGCCTGCTTCGTGTCAAGGCGATGACGAGCGCTTTCTTAGTCACAACCCGCTTGGACGCCTCGATGGCCTCCTGCAATGCCTTCGCATTCTTGCGGCGATGGGCGTCCTTCTCCGTGGAGGTTAACAACTAGTGCATGACTTCATGAAGACCTAGTCGTCATCAGAGTCGGACGAATGGAGCATACCGGCTAGAGTCGGGCTTGTCCCAGGCCTTCTCCCTGGCGCACCGAGCCGCCCGTGCCTCAAGCTCCGAGAGCCGTCGCGTGCTCGACGCGCCTTGGCCCGCAATTGCATTCACCCTGTCGGGCCGTCGAGAACGACATGGAGCTCGAAGAGCTGCCCTTGTCCACCCGCAAGCGATGAAGGGCGATGCGGAGGGCTAGCTCCTCGTTAGACGATGCAGAGCTCGACTACTTCGCTGCTAGAGCATCCCAATCAAGGGGTCGGGTTCAGATCCCTATCCACTACAGGAGCCATCCATGGTGGCACGAGATGGACGAGGCTGAACGAGAACGAAGCAGAGGGATTGGATGGTAGGTGAATGGAGCGGTCAAGAGTGAGGGCCACGGTTTGGTCCGGGTGGGGATGGAGTGGGGTTTATGTGGAGTCGGAGTGGGCCTTCCTGAATCGGTTCGACATGGCGAACACATCCGGGCATATGCGGACCGCTCCAGATTTGTCCCACATATAGACTAGATTTGAGGGGTGTCGAACAGCTCAGACGTTTGGCTTACTTTTGAGAGGTCTGGTTAGATATGAATTTTTCGGTTTGAGATGCTCTTATTCCTCTCTTTCTTGAATGTAAACCTTGCTGGCAAAAGCACCCACAACGAGTCGAGTCCACGATTGTTTACACCAAAGCGTACGCACAACATTTCCATCATCGATTGACACGTTGTCGTCCTTCACCGCCTGCTTGTCTTCGTTCGCTTCCTTTGCTCGACGCGTGTTCTGGTGGGGCCCGTGGTAGTTCCATCCTCACCTTATCCCCACCCTCAAGAATAGGTCAACCATTCTTCTCCCTGACCGCACGCAACAACCTCTCCACATCCTGCGAGGCCGACCACAACATCCACTCCTTCAGGCGCATCACGCTGAGTGGAACACGCTCTCCCTCGTCGGTGAGCTCGGCCACCACACTCACTTCCCCAAGACGCAACATGCGAGCGTAGCTCCCCGTGCATCCCTAGTAGATATCCACTTCAGGTCATCCACCACTCCATTGCTGCAAGAAGGGCCCAGCTTCTGCAACAACGGGAGCGGCGACGTTACTATGACGTGTTTCTACAACAATGGAGGTGATGCTACTTCGACATCTTTGTGCTCTGTTGTGGTCGGCGGCGATGTGCACTACATAGAGGGGATTTTGTTGCGCTCGCAACACGGGCCAAGTTGCGATTGCAAAAACTACAACATCGGTGTTGTCACGATGACACGAGGAGGTTTTGCAACACGGACAGTGTTGCGATTGCAATAGCTACAGCACAAGCGGTGATGCGATGTCGTTTGACAGCTAGCGGTAGCTAGTTTTGGGGATTTTGCTGTCGTTGCAACAAAGGCCTTGTTTCAGAAGGAAAGAATGGTTCGGGGGAGATTGCAACAAGGCTCTTGTTGCAGAGGACCGAGCGCAACAGCGGGCTTGTTGCAAAGGATGGCGCTGCACATGGGAGAGATCATACGGCCATTCGGGCTCTATCCAACAGCTAGCGAGGTGATCGATCTTTTTACAATATCACCCGAGCGACGCGTAACGCTGCACTATAACTAAACCAAATGTATGGCTTTGGCCCATCCTCACTTTGACAAATGTATCTAGATCCATAAAAATTCAACCATACATTTAAATCCGAAAGCACCGAACGTTCAACAAGTTTTTTCCACTCCTCGAAAGTGGTCTTCATCTCAATCTTCCTCTCCTCGAGCTTGAACTTCTTCATAGATATACATGTTTCTTTCAAAGTCAACAACAACATCAAAATATTCCGCTATGGAATTCGGCCGAACACTTGCCGGGCATGGCATCCGGCATGGACGATGGCGAGTCAGTGACAGGGGTGGATGGTACCTAGGCGCCGGCGGGATCCGGGGTGGAACGACGACGTAGGCCAAGGCGGGCAGGAGTCTAGCTGGAGCGACGAAGGTCCGACAAGGCCTAAGAGACGGCCGGGTGGTACAACAGCGGTGTCGATCTCCGAGGGTGCTTATATAGAGCACAAGGGTAGGGGCAGAGTGAGTAAAAAAGGCTTCTAGTGGAGTATTTTGGTGGGCCGACGGTGTCGGAGTCTGACATGACGCACGTCCGTACCGCGAGTGCTATGTCTCGCATTAAGCGAGACGGTAGCAGCTCTCGCTGAGCGCTATGTCTCGCATTAAGCGAGACGGTAGCAGGGGATTCGATCCCTGGTCTCCTCGATAGTTGCCTGTTGTGCTAGTAAACGAGCTAGCATCTAGTTCGTGACATAGTACTAGGGTGTGACCTACTTGAGGCAAAACGAGCCAGATTTCCACTAGTTTATCCCGGTTTCTCACTTTTACTGGTTTTTTCTCTTTTCTTTTTTATTTTCATTCAGTTTTCTTCGGGTTTTTCCTTCTTTTTTCTCGTTTTCTTTTGTTTTTGGTTTGATTTTCTTGTTTCTTCTCCGGTTTTTGTGTTTTCTTTTTGGTTTTTCTTTGTGTATTTTCATTGTTTTTATCGGTTTTTCTTTTCTTACTCATTTCCTTATTTTTTTTCTTTGGTTTTTTGTTTCTTTCTTGGTTTTCAACTTTTTTTTGTTATTCTTTGTCTCTTTATTGATTTTTATTTTTTTTTGCATTTGTTTTTTCGGTTTTATTTCTTGTTTTCTTTTTTCTTTGGTTTCTTTTTCGGTTTTCATTGTTTTTTATTGTTTTTCTTTTCTTTCTTTTAGTTTTTGTTCTACATTAACATTTTTTTAAATGCTTGATTAAGATTTTTCAAATGCAATATTAACATTTTTTAATATTTAACATTTTTCAAATGCAATATTAACATCAAATGCTTATTTAACATTTTTCAAAAAGAAGATTAGCATTTTTTAAATTTAGTTTTTCTTTTCCTTCTTTTAGTTTTCATTCTACATTTTTCGTATAAGTCAAGAACATTTTTCATATACACGTTTAACATTTTTCAAATAGGGGTTTAACATTTTTTGAATGCATGATCAACATTTTTTCCATACACATATTCAACATTTTTCAAATGTTTGTTTAATTTTTTTTAAAATACAAGATTAACATTTTTATAATACACGGTCAACATTTTTTCTATACACATTTTCAACATTTTTGAAACACAAGATTAACATTTTTTTAACACATGGTCAACATTATTCTATGGACATGTAACATTTTTAAAAATGCTTGATTAAGATTTTTCAAATGCAATATTAACATTTTTTAATACATGGTCAACATTTTTTCTATACACAATTAACATTTTTCAAATACTTGTTAAATATTTATTTTTCAAATGCTTGATTAACATTTTTATATACATGATCAAAAAAATTCATCATTTTTTAAATACATGATCAACAATTTTTCTACACTTGTTCAACATTTTTCCGAATGCTTGATTAACATTTTTCAAATACTTGTTCAACATGTTTCAAAAACTTGTTCAACATTTTTCACATATTTTTCATGGAGTGTTTTTTTAATATATATATAGAATATTTTAAAGTATAAACAAAAGCACAAAAAAAGCAAAAAACAAAAATAGAAAATGTAAAAAGAAAAAGAAAAAAAGGAGGCTGTGGCCACCCACGCTCCTGGGCCGGCGCATCTCGGTCTCCCCTGCAGCGAGATATAGGGGCGCCCCGTCGGTTTTCATTGTTTTTTATTGTTTTTCTTTTCTTTCTTTTAGTTTTCATTCTATATTGTTCATATAAAGAACATTTTTCAAATACAAGTTTAACATTTTTGAAATACGGGTTTAACATTTTTTGAATGCATGATCAACATTTTTTCTATACACACTTTCACAATTTTTCAAATGCTTACCCGCAAAAAAAAACATTTTTCAAATGCTTTTTTAACATTTTTAAAATAGAAGATTAGCATTTTTTAAATTTAGTTTTTCTTTTCCCTCTTTTAATTTTCATTCTACATTTTTCGTATACGTCAAGAACATTTTCCAAATACACGTTTAACATTTTTCATATACGAGTTTACTATTTTTTTAATACATGGTCAACATTTTTTCTATACACATATTCAATATTTTTCAAATGTTTGTTTAAGTTTTTTAAAATACAAGATTAGCATTTTTATAATACATGGTCAACATTTTTTCTATACACATTTTCAACATTTTTGAAACACAAGATTAACATTTTTTTAAGACATGGTCAACATTTTTCCATGAACATGTAACCTTTTTAAAAATGCTTGATTAAAAATTTTCAAATGCAATATTAACATTTTTAGTACACGTTCAACATATTTTCTATACACAATTAACATTTCCCAAATACTTGATTAACATTTTTCAAATACTTGTTCAATATTTATTTTTCAAATGCTTGATTAACATTTTTATATACATGATAAAAAAATTCATCATTTTTGAAATACATGATCAACAAATTTTCTATACTCGTTCAACATTTTTCCGAATGTTTGATTAAAAAATTTCAAATACTTGTTGAACATGTTTCAAATACTTTTTCAACATTTTTCAAATGTTTTTCATAGAGTTTATTTTGTAATGTATATATTTAGAATATTTTAAAGTATAAACAAAAGCGCAAAAAAAGCAAAAAATAAAAATAGAAAAACGTAAAAAAAAGGAGGTTGTGGCCTCCCGCGCTCCTGGGCCAGCCCATCTCAGTCTCCCCTGCAGCGATATATAGGGGCGCCCCGTCCGTACCCCCCTCCCTCCGCGCCCAGTTTTGTTGTTGTTGAGAAACACCTGTAACTTTATTCATGCTCATAACAATTACAGGTACACTGATTTGGACCTAAGATCCAAGAAAATACAAAGTAACTCCTATGACTAAGAATTACAATGAAATCTCTTCAAAACACCTCTTCGCGGCATCAATCTCTGCTCGAAGAAATACTCCAAAGACTTCGGTGAAAAGGCTGCAATTGGACTGGAGCAACGATGTTGTCACTCTTTCACCCGCACGAACATTACCAATAATGGTTTCTGAAAGCGCCTTGAGTCGCCCATCCAAAAAGATGGGAAGTCTTGATCGATGAACGTACTTGGGCCAGGGATGATCTCCTAGAAGTGCAGGCCGTCGAATCACTATATCTTCACCATGGTGTCGATAAAAGATTTCACCTCCACAAAGAATCAGACCAACAAAAAAAGCTTGACACAGCAACATAAACTCATCAGATCCGAATAATCGGATCTGCGAGGACAGAAAACTCTCTAATCTCATGGCACCGCCAAAAGAACGAGAGAAAATTTATTCTCACAAAATTATGAATCTATGATGAGCACTAGACGTTGATGAAGAATATAGACGGTCTTGAAGATCCAAGGTCCCCCACCTCTCAGCGCCAAGATGGCAGCCGGAGGCGAGGGACCAAAAATTCTCTGGCGGCGGCTGGCCTTGACAAAATCCGCCTGTTTGGTGCCGGTTTACGGGATTCCAGACTTGTCCAAACAATTTGGATTATCTCCAACCAAAGGGACAAGTTTCCCCACGGAAATCCAAAGGATTTACGTGGTTTTGCCACTGGGCTAGGTCCTGGGCCTGGGGTAAAAGTTTATTAAGGCAACTCCAACGCGGATAGTCCAGACAATAAGGCCTGGGGTAAAAGTTTATTAAGGCAACTCCAACGCGGATAGTCCCCAGGCCCAGGACCTAGCCCAGTGGCAAAACCACGTAAATCCTTTGGATTGCCGTGGGGAAACTTGTCCCTGTATCGTGATTTCAAGTCAAAATTCAAACTCTTCCCCCTCCTCCCCCGCTCTCACCCCTCTTCCCGAATCCCCAAAACCCTACCACTCATCTCCTCTCGCTCCCCGACCGATCCGCCATGGCGGCGCCGCCGCAGTCACCTCGCTTCCCCTCCGCTGCCGGTGGTAAGCGCCTCCCCGCGTACGATCCCGCGCTTCGACCGTGCACCGAACCCTAGCTAAATCCGCTCGCTCATTTTCCCCCTCCCTCTCCGCATCGATGCAGGACACGCTCCTCGACGCGGCCTTCAAAGGCGACCTCCTCCTCCTCAAGAGTGCCCCCCCCCCCCCCCCCCCCCGCCTCCTGATTTCGGACCCCGGCTGTTTGGCGTTCCTTGGGAGGCGGTTGCAGGGGTGGTGTGGGTGCTGGAATAACGGCAGGGGCCGCCCCGGTGAGGCGGTGGAGGCGGCGAGGACCGACGGCGGCATGTCGGCGCTGCAGCTCGCCGCGGCCAACGAGCAGCTGGAGGTCTGCAGCTACCTGGCCGGGGTGCTGCGCGTCGACGTCGATGCTGCAGATGATAAGGGTCTGTTCCTTTCCAAACGTTGCTTAGTTGCACTTTATGAAAATGCCCCGAAGGATATACTGGTGCCATTAGAACTTCAATTTCATCTCACAGGAACCGAAACAAAAGCTCTACAGTTGATTCTGCATATTTACGGGTCTCTTAAAACTTTTAAAAGTGAAATAGTTACTCCTGTTTGCCAAACAGTGCCTCAGCTACCTCCACATTCTAACTCCTGTGATACCTGAATTTCATGCATCTGTCGTTCCCTACTTTGTAATCTTGCTATCATATTTCTAGATGTCATGTTCGGTGAGGAGTTTTCAGATGTA
Source organism: Elymus sibiricus (assembly GCA_039707655.1). Taxonomy (NCBI): domain Eukaryota; kingdom Viridiplantae; phylum Streptophyta; class Magnoliopsida; order Poales; family Poaceae; genus Elymus; species Elymus sibiricus. The sequence continues at coordinate 124,536,604 of CM077666.1, read as the reverse complement.
CATTTCTTTGCTGATCCTGAATTGACTTGCGCCAAATAAGCCTCGTGGTATGTGTGTTTGACAGGTAGAACACCTCTTTTTTATGCGGTGATGAGTGAAAAGATTGCTATTGTCAAGTGTCTTCTTGATCATAGTGCTGATCCAGACAAAGCTGATGATATCGGGCTAACCCCTCTACATTCTGCTGCTGGAATAGGTCCTCTCTATTCATACGCATCTCAGTTTTGCACGTGTGCTCCACAGTTTTTTGTTTTTGTTTCTAATATATTTTGTGGCTGTATTATGTTCTTACTACAGTTTATTTGACCAAACTTCCAGGGCAACTTATGTTTTCTTTCCCTTAGGTTAGTATGGAAGTAGGTTATCTTCAAATTCGATAGTTAAATTCTATTCAGCTCTCAGTTACAACACCCTTAAAAGTGAAATAGTTAGACCCTTTGCCTGATTTCAACAGTAATTGGTCTAGTCAACTTATCTGGCTAGACGAGTAGGCGTAGTTCTTGTTCCTATGAAACATTGACCCCTTTAGCATGATCTTGGTAGCCTATATGCAGGGACAACTGAGGTCTGCCAGGAGCCAGATAAAATAAATAAAAAAGATTGTCAGAAAAAAACTTATCATCTTATTATGTAATAAGTATCTTCATATTGCTTCTTTTATGCAGGAGATTGTGAAATGATAGAACTTTTGCTTGCAAAGGGAGCTTATGTTGACCCGATAGCTGAGGAGATTGGGACACCACTGCATCTTGCTACTAAGGAACAACAAGTCGGTGCTATGAAGACTTTATTGGAGCATAATGCAGATGTAAGCTTAACTTCATGCTACTTCTGCATTAAGTTGCATGTTCAACTGTAAACAAAAAATAGAGTTTGAATTGTTTGCCTTTTCTCCATTTGTTCGTTAACTGTATTGTTCTCATGCTCCATTCTAGTTATTGTTTGGTACTCTTGAAGCTGTTTTATTCTTTTGTTATGTAAGTTATGGTGTGATCATTGTTCTTTGCAGCACAATTAAATCTTCAAATGTTTGTTACTTCTTTCTTCCCTGCTGCTTCTAGTTGTCTAATTTTCTAGTTATATGTTATTTTTCAAGATCTCCTAGGGAGCAACTGTTACAAGAATCACTAATACTTCATTTTACTTTTGTTCAAGTCCGTAACATTGTGTTCTCAAACCTATAGTCTGGGCCGTAGCTTATAATCTACACTCTTATGCAAGAGTAATGTTTAATGTTCGTTTGGAATCTCCACTATTGTTTTCTGTGGAAGCCACTATATGTGCTTTCATGCATCTATAATTTTCAGAGTGTGAATTGCATGTGTTGATCAATTTCTTCTGGGTGCATTGTCATTTTGTGCACTTGCCATAATGATTGATTTCCTATCATGACTACCACTTTTATGTAGTACTATATGGTACTCCCTCTAAAGAAATATAAGACGTTTTAAGTCACTACTTTAGTGACCTAAAACGTCTTATATTTGTTTACAGAGGGAGTACCAATCATCAATAAAATAATAAAAATCTTCTTCAAGATTTAACCAATAAGGCGACTATTGCGACATTGTACTTATTTGTGTTTGCAAATTTCAACGTCGCAGGAGCTGTTTCCTACTTTTTTTTTACTTAAAGCTTGGCATAGATATATGGTTATGCATACTTACCGTTCTGTTAATTAATTTTCTCTGTCCAGTTATTATCATCAATTAATAGCAACTAACGTGCTTCACATCTCTCGCTAGTGCAACAAGACGTACATGAGCTATGGACTGTATCCTATGACACCCCTCTTTCAGGCTGTAAATGTATCATCACTACAATGCGTGAAGCTCCTGGTTGAGGTTTGTTTACTTTATTTCAATATTCAATATTTTCCAACACTTAAGTTTGGAAACCTTTAGTTCTTTAGTTATCCACCATACATATAATGTGACATTCCTTTTATGTGATAGGCTGGTGCTGTTATCAACCCAGATTGTATCGAAACTGTTTCACTTGATTCTGCAATGGGAAATGACGGCTCAACTGAGTGCTTAAATTTCTTACTGAAGGCTGGTGCCAAGCGTAATGCCTCTAATGATGTAAGATTTACCTCTTTGCCACTAGTAAACACAAGCGTATGGCACTGTTCAAAACTTAAGCTGTGGAGCATAAGTGCCACTTATTTCCTATCCATAGTTTGTCGGTGCTTTACTACGAAACCATGCACTCACCATCTTTCCCTGTTGGACCCTTGACCCACCTAACTTAGCATAGGCATCTTGTACTCGAGGTATGTTGCTGTGCTATGTGGCTGTATGGGATTCCATGCTATCTGTTCTCTTCTGTTTGTGGGATATATCAATATGCGATACATCATACATGTCGTATGAGATGTTTAGACTATTGATGTTTGTTGAAATATTGGTTCTTGTTTGGGTAAACTTCCCTGTAATTATTGTTTAATTTACATACTAACAGGCTGTAACTTTTTCCCAGTAATGATGCATAGATATTTGGTATTGTTTCGGTTTGATGCCCAGTAAAGTAAGTTTTTCTACTTTGAGAAGCAGATAGAAAGAATGGAGCCATCAAATATTAGTATTACTCCCTCCGTTCCATAATGTAGCGCGTCCTCGGTTTTCGAGCTTGAACTTTGACCATGAATTTAACCAACGAGACCGATTGCGGCGGGGGTAAAAACTATACCACTGAATTCGTATCAAAAATATGGTATAGTTTTTGCTCGCGCCGCAATCGGTCTCGTTGGTCAAATTCATGGTCAAACTTAGATTTCGGGAAGCGCGGACGCACTACATTGTGGAACGGAGGGAGTACCATTATATATTTGTCTGAGGTTCAGTTTGATGTTTTGTTGTCATGTAATATTCAAAATGTGGTAATTGCTCTAGTTATGACCTGAGTTTTTTTTTTTTTTTGAAATGTTGTACATCTACCTCCAGTGAGAACACTGACTGGAGTGAGAATATAAGCGATTCACTTCAGGGTAAGAGTATTGCAGCCTCAGTGCCACACTGCCACTTATCATTATTGAACCAAAATTTGTCATGCCAGACAACTTAGATGCTTGTTTTTTTCCTGGCATTGTAAGTTGCGGTCAGGTGGTGCTAATATCAGAGAAGAGGGTGAGTTGTGTGTTTGGTGGATTTTGTGAAAACTGCTCGTTGTTTTTCAGGCTGCTGTTCGCGCCAGCGCCAGAGGACGAGTCGCTGGCACCGCCCGACGATCCAGCAGAGGACGAGGACGTGACCAGGGGCCGCGACAACAACAGGAGCAGCACGTTGTCCGTGGGGAAGAGGTCGAGGTCAAAGTCGATCCTAAGGTGCTTCTAGGATAGTTATTCAGTCAGTTTTATCATCTTTAGGGCCTATTTAGTTTGTGGCTGCAGTTTGCCACATCTTAGGCAGCCAAGTTTGGCCTAGCACGCCAAACTTCTCTTCAGCAGGACTCAAATCTCAGTTACTATCTTTATAGCCAAATTTGGCCACAGCTGTGGCAGACATTTTCTTCTCCATAAAATTTTGTGGCGGCCACAAGCCCACAACTGTGGAGGAAATAGTGGTAGACCATGGCAATGAGCCAACTAGTAAACCGTTATGTTTGTAACTCTGCATTCTTTTGGTAGCAACATCTTAGTGGAGGACATTATCCGCGAAACATGGCACCAGGTCCTTATGTGCCTCCAGTTTCTTCTAGAATTAATCTATGTCTAGTACCGAACAGTCTGATTGGATTCTTGCTATGTGACTTGAATGTGCACATAGCAAGTTGGGTCCTTAAGGATTCTTGCTATGTGCATTTTGGGCTGAAAACTTGAATGTGCATTTTGGCTTGTGACATCACATGATGCTTAAGTTGACTAATGACTTGGCTCAAAACAATTTGACTGTCCTACACTTTATTTATGCTTCCACATGAAAAATATATTGATCAAATGCTATATTTGGCTGTCCTTTCTAGATTGAGTTGTTAAAATATTGGCAAATAGGTTAGTAAAGAAATATTACGAATATTTTAAATATCTACTTTGTATCTTATGTTTGCTTTTAGGTAATGTGCGATGAAACATGTCAAACTGAAACGGTTCAAATTTTAGCTATATTTTTCGTATGCTGACCAATTTGACTTCACATATTTAGGTCCTGTTTGAAATGGATAAATTTGGTAATTATTTTGCAGGATTTACACCTATTTATGTGAAAATCAAGTCATGAGATTCCAGCGTTCCATACTAGGCATACTAAGGGAAATGATGGCAAAATTTTTTTTGATCTTGCTTGAAACTATCATCTACTATCAATGTGCACAAGAGGGACTTATTAATTGTGACATTATCTTAAATCTTAAGATTATATAGAAAATAGGAGATGAAAGGGGTTGCACACTTAAACTAGAAAATACGTGTGAGGTGAAAAATTCAAATTTATGAGGAGACTACATTTCTGGTTGTTAAAGTTTCAATTGGTATTGGGGCCTATTACCCAATAATATTTATTACAGTATATTGCTGCTTGTTAAAGTTTTTATTGGTATGGGAGCCTAATAACCCAATAATATTTATTACAGAACTGAGCATGTATGCAGGATGTTGTATGATTGGAAGTCTAAACATTATGCTTATACAATATGAAATGTTGATAGTAATATTTTTGCCAAATCAAAACCATGTTTTCCCAAATATTCACCGAATAGTCCTATGTATTTTCTTTACTATTAAAGCATTTTTCTATTCATTACTCATGTCTCCATCTTATTTGATATTTATGGTTCAGGATGAACATGCGACTAAAAGGAAAATAGCAAAGTTGAAGTCATCTGCGATTAAAGCAATCGAGAGTAAAGATTATTTTTCTGCAACAATGTGGTATACTAAGGTATGTTACAACGCCAAATTTTGTATTCTTTCCTGCTTCTAATTCTTTGGCAGAAAAGAAAGCACGTGAACCTGGAGATTTTCAAACAGGCTTCTAGCTATGTTTGAGTCACCAAATGGCAAGGCCTAGTTATTGAAAAGGAAACTTGGTCAGTGGCATTGTCAAGGGATAACTACCTTGAAAATAAGGCTGGACTGACTGGAAAGGGATTAGCCAGGCACTCATTTATATGTTGGTATTATATTGCTTGCAGATTTCAATAGTCTCCTCTTGTATAGGTGTATCAAGACTTGAAACCTAAAACTAGAACTCTTTTCTTTATCTCTGCCCCGTTCCAAACAAAACACAATCATTTATTTCTTCTTCCTCTGGCTGCTTGTGCGCCCGCCTCATTAAGTTTGTTAACTCATGCTAGGTGACTAATCCCCCTAGCCAGCTTATGCTCCTTGTGTGCCAGCCCCATCATGCATTCATGCCCTGGCTGCTTTTCCGATTTGGTTCCTGGTGTTCTAGCAGGAATTTGTCCTTTCCCGGCCACAACAGTTCAGCTGGGAAAAACTAGAATGAATTTGTTAGGAAAGAGCAACTAGTATTCACTGTGGGCCAAAGGCCAGTACATATACATGTGAGGTATTACAAGCGGTAGTACCGCACACAGAGCGGTAGTACCGCCTCGGGCGGTAGTACCGCACAGAACACACCAAACACACATCTAACACCCCCCCTCAAACTCATGGTGGATCAACAACACTGAGTTTGGAGAGAAAGAAGCCATGCTGCGCTCGAGTCTGTGCCTTCGTGAAGAAGTCCGCCAACTGTAACTCAGAGGGCACATAGTGAAGGGCCAGTGTCTGATCCTGCACAGCAGCACGTACAAAGTGGGCATCCACACCGATGTGCTTGGTGAGCTCATGCTTCACCGGGTCACGCGCAATACTGATAGCACCGGTACTGTCTGACAGTAAGGGAGTCGATGTAGTAGCAGACACACCAAAGTCCTCAAGTAACCATCGTAACCAGATCACCTCAGCCGTCAGCATAGCCATCGCTCGCAACTCAGCCTCTGTACTCGAGCGAGAAACCGCAGTCTGTTTCTTTGTCTTCCAGGCAATAAGAGAGCCACCAAGGAAGACACAGTAAGCAGACAACGAGCGTCGATTAGAGGGATCACTAGCCCACGTAGCATCAGAGTAGGCCTGGAGCTCGAGAGAACTGGAGCGGGGAAAGAAAAGGCGATGAGAGATCGTGCCACGAAGATATCGTAGAACACGGAGGAGGTGACTATAGTGGACAGAGGTGGGGGCTGAAACAAACTGACTGAGAATGTGGACAGGATAGGAGATGTCAGGACGCGTAACAGCAAGATAGACAAGGCTCCCAACAAGGTGGCGATAGCGAGTGGGATTAGGAAGAGGGTCACCGTCAGAAGCACGAAGCTGAACGTTGAGCTCCATAGGAGTCACAACAGTGCGCTCATCACCGAGAGCGGCACGAGTAAGAAGATCCTGAATATATTTTTCCTGGGAGATGAAGAAGCCTGCAGAGGTCTCAGAAATCTCGATCCCAAGAAAGTAGCGAAGAGGACCAAGATCAGACATCAGAAACTGTTCCCGGAGGCGGGCCTTAAAAAGGCAATATACTCAGAATCGTCACCAGTGATGATCATGTCATCCACATATAGAAGGAGAAGAGTCCGACCACGAGAAGAGGTGTGGACAAACAGTGCTGGATCATGATCACTCGGCAAGAAGCCAGCGGCAGTAACGACAGAGGCGAACCGCGAGAACCAGGCGCGAGGGGCCTGTTTAAGACCATAGAGGGAGCGGCGAAGTCGGCAGACCATACCATCAGGAGCATAGTACCCTGGTGGTGGCTGCATATAAACCTCCTCGCGCAACTCACCATTGAGAAAAGCGTTCTGGACATCAAGCTGAGATACAGACCAATGACGAACAGAAGCCACAGCAAGGAGAGTGCGGACAGTGGTCATGTGGGCCACAGGAGCGAATGTCTCATCATAATCGCGTCCCTGCTCCTGCTGAAAGCCACGAGCCACAAGACGAGCTTTGTATCGCTCAAGGGAACCATCGGAGCGAGTCTTAATCTTATAGACCCACTTGCAGGTGATGGGACGAACACCGGAGGGAAGAGAAACCAGATCCCACGTGCCATTGCGCTCAAGCGCCGCAAGCTCCTCGGCCATCGCAAGCTGCCATTCAGGCTGAGTCATTGCAGCCCGATAGGTGGTGGGCTCAGCAATGGCAGAAAGACCATACCGGTCAGGAGAATAGCGATCAGGAGGGGGACAAGGCCTAACACGGAGGTTATGGACCGGCGGAGGCGTGAGAGGAGGTGCACTGGAAGTAGAGGGCACATCAGTAGGATCATCCACAGCACGAGGACGACGAGTGTAGTGGAGAGGAAACGGGGAGTGAGGTCGAAAGACTGGGGAGGAGGGTGGGGAGGGAGGGGATGGTGGAGACGAGGGAGAGGAGGAGGAGGGAGGGGATGGTGGAACCGGTGGTGTAGGGGGACGCACCGGGGGAGAGGGAAGAACAGGAGGCACAGTGGGAGATGTGTCAGGAAGGAGAAGGAAGGAAATATCTTCCGCGGAAAAGCTCGAGGAGGAGGGACGCGGATAGTAAGAACGAGACTCATCGAACGTCACATCACGAGAAATGCGCAGACGGCGACCAACAGAATCCCAACAGCGATAGCCCTTGTGCTCATCACTGTAGCCAAGGAAAACACACTCAACTGACTGAGCAGTCAACTTGGTTCGTTCTCGCGGAGCAAGAAGAACATAGCATACGCATCCAAACATACGAAGAGCAGAGTAGTCAGGAGAGCGACCAGAGAGACGCTCCATAGGAATACCACCCTTCAAGGCAGCCGAAGGCTGAATGTTGATGAGGTGGGTGGATGCGGAAACGGCCTCAGCCCAAAAATGGGGAGGAAGAGAGGCGGCGATCATCATCGCCCGAGCCGTCTCAAGCAAATGGCGATGTTTGCGTTCAGCAACTCCATTCTGAGCATGGGCACCAGGGCAAGAGAATTGGGCAAGAGTGCCCTGCTCCGCAAGAAAACCACGCAACATGTGAGAGATATACTCTCCAGCTGAGTCAGCACGGAAGATACGGACAGGCGTGGAAAATTGAGTGCGAACCATGGCAGCAAAACGTTTGTATATGGGGAGAACCTCGCTGCGAGATTTCATACAATAAAGTCAAGTGTAGCGAGAGAAATCATCAATAAACAGAACATAGTAGCGATGACCCCCTTTCGAGTCAAAAGGAGCAGGGCCCCATACATCAGAATGAACTAAGTCAAAAGGACGATGAGATACAGACTCACTGGTAGGATACGGTAACTGAGTCTGTTTGCCAAGCCTACAACCTTCACAATGCAACGAAACATCACCGGAGACAGACCCTAAGACGCCTTGGTGTACTAATGAGGACAAGCGAGAGCCACAGATGTGACCAAGTCGATGATGCCACTGCTGGAAGGACGCAGAAGAGGAGGCAACAAGAGCATGAGAACTGGCGTATGTGGTAGCAGCGGAAGGAACACGAAGCCAGTCAACCTCCCAAAGGCCCTCAGACTCACGGCGCCGAGGGCCACCGCCAACCGGAGCCTGAGTGCGACGATCCTGAATAGAGCAAGAGTCGGCATCAAGAATGACACGACAACCAGAATCAGTAAGTTGGGCAGCGGAAAAGAGATTCATGGTAAGACGAGGAACATGAGAAACACTAGGAACCGAAAAAGACGGAGTGGAAAGGATGCCACGACTAGCAACAGGAAGAGGTGTGCCATCGGCAGTGAGAACATTAAGAGGAGAATCAAGAGGTCGAAGAGAAGATAAAGCAGAAGAATCAGGAGACATATGGAAAGAAGCTTCAGAATCCAGAACCCACGAGGATGTACCTGACTGAGTAGGCTCCGGCGGGGGCGGAGTGGTTGTGGCAGTCACAGCGGCAACAGAACCCGTCGAGGAAGAACCAGAGGAAACCAACATGCGCTTGAACCGCACAATATCCTGGTCAGTGAGCGACAAAGTCGAGGAGGACGCACGAGTCCCACTAGAAGAAGAGCGCTTCAGGTCTTTCCGCTTCTTGTGACAATCAGACTCTGGGTGACCTGGCCTGTTGCAGTAGCCACAGAAGGTGTGCGAGCGCGGCCGACCCTCTCCTGAAGAAGGAGGGTGACCCGCCCCCCCTGGAGGTGTAGGCAGGAGCGGTGGAGTGGTGAGGCGAGCAGACGACACAGGAGCTCGGGCAGCAAGAACAGTGGGAACCACAAGCAGACCAGCAGAACGGAGGCGTGTCTCCTCAGCACGAAGCTCTGCAAGCACCTCCGAAATAGGTGAGCACGCCGAGGCTCAAACTCTGGACGAAGGCGAGATAAGAACTCATGGAGGCGATGAAAATCCAAGTCAGACCGCACAGTCTGGCAACACCGGCAAGTACCACAAACAACTGTCCTGAGAGAGTCAAGCTGGCGCCAGATGGCAGAGCTCTGTGAGTAGAACTCATCAACAGAAGAGTCACCCTGATGAAGAGCGTGCTCCTGACGCACCACAGATAAGTAGAGAGCATCACCAGATGGCTGATATCGCTGACAAAGATAGGACCACATCGCAGCAACAGGACCGAGACCCATGAACTCAGACGCAAACTGAGGTAAGACACTCGCGGTAAGAACAGCAGCAGCTCGAGCATCATCGTTGCACCACTGAGTGTAAGCAGACAGATCATCTCGGTAAGCAGAAAGAGCATCTGAGTAGGCAGATACCTGCTGATCATAAGCATCAACCGCAGCATCGTCAAGGGCCTTGGCTGTATCCCGATCAGCCTGAGAAGCATCAGCAGCAAGAACAAGCGGCACCGGCGGGGTAGGAGCCACAGGTGCAACAGGGCAAGGCGGACAGGGAACCTCGCCAGAGAGAACGCCCCACAGGAGAAGACCGCGCATGTGGATGCGCATGAAACCCACAAACTCAGCATAGTTGGTGCCATCGAAGATCACCGAGCACCGAGGAACAGCCACATAGCCCGACGAAGACATGACGCCTGAGTGCGCGGTAGTACCGCTCTTCTCAGCGGTAGTACCGCTTCGGGCGGTAGTACCGCCCTTGCCAGCGGTAGTACCGCGCTGCACAGGGCGGTAGTACCGCTATGCTACGCGGTAGTACCGCTTGTGCGGTACTTCCGCAGTCCAGTGCCGTGGGCACTTCCGCTTATTTTATGTCTTTTGGTATGCCTGGCCTTCAAGCGGAAGTAGAGCGGTAGTAACGGGCGGTAGTACCGCTTCAGGCGGTAGTACCGCTCTTCCAGCGGTAGTACCGCTTGCGCGGTACTCGCTGCGGGCGGCGGCGGCCGGGCCGAGCCAGGCAGTGGGCGGGACGGGGCGGCCGGATACGCGACGGGGGCGACCGGATCCGCGGCGAGGAGGGCCGGGCGGAGCAAGGGGCGGCGGCGGCAGCGGCCGGGTGGCTCGCGGAAGAGGCCGGCAGCACGCGGGGGCGGCGAGGCCGGACGGCGCGCGGAGGCGGACTCCGGTGGCGCGGCAGAGGCGGCGAGCCCAGGGGGCAGCCAGACGAGGGGAGGGGCGGCCGGAGCAGCTAGCTCGCAGCTAGCAGCGGCGGCGGCGGTGGAGGAGGAGAGCACGGAGCTGCGGCATGCGGGGTGGGAGGTAACCTAAGCATCTGATACCATGTTAGGAAAGAGCAACTAGTATTCACTGTGGGCCAAAGGCCAGTACATATACATGTGAGGTATTACAAGCGGTAGTACCGCACACAGAGCGGTAGTACCGCCTCGGGCGGTAGTACCGCACTCACAGCGGTAGTACCGCCTCGGGCGGTAGTACCGCACAGAACACACCAAACACACATCTAACAGAATTCTTTCCTAATTGTCCTAAGACCATTTGTTATGAAGCCGAAATATTTATTAATGCGGTGCTTTTGGATAGGACATAATTGGATTTGCTGGCCTGTTGCCTTCTCCTTGCGTGCTGCATCGCATGTGGAGGTACAAATGAACCTATGTTTAGACAATCTTCTGGTTTTCAGGGCCAATAAGCTGTTTTTGGACCTTGACATTACTGCATATACATTTACCATGAAGTAGTTTTTTTCAAAAGCTCACCTATTGTTAGAAGTACCAGTTGGACGGATGGAGAAATCAGTGAACCTACTGCTCGATTGGTTGGCTCACTGCTCTGCTCTCAGTAACTGTGCGTCAAGCCCACTATCAACAACTTAGAGGCGTCGGACTGTCTTGCAGTTGCAAAGGATATTGCCCGGGATAAACTCCAACTAATAGCTGTGCCGTGTCTTTCTTTTTGTTACCTTGGTAATTTCTTTACCTATTCTGTAGTGCCATCCTGCTTCCATAGAATGATGCTGAAAAAGAGAGTCTTGTACTCCAAAAGCAACTTATCGCCCATTCCCCCATCCCTGCCAACTCGAAAACTAGTAAGCAAGCCATCAGTACAAGACAACTGGTCTGGTGTGGACCAAAAACAAATGCCATAAGGGGGCTTGTTTTTCTTGTCGCCATTCCATATTTTCAAGGGGGGTTAGGAAATAATCAAGTAGAACTTATTTGGTCCGCAATTGACTTTTACTTCAGTATTGTCCTATATTTAATGAATTATACATGAAAAAGCTTCTGAGATTGGCTTCTTTTCAAGAAAATCAAGGTACTTGCATGATTCATCAATATCTTGCACTAATTCTAGTCGATGAGCAACCATTTGCAGATTTCCTATTCACAAATTCTTATCTGTTTCAATACTCAGCAAATTTTCTTTAACATGTTGGATGCAGGCAATAGAGCATGACCCTAATGATGCAACCTTGTTCTCAAACAGGAGCCTCTGCTTGCTCCGCATGGGTGACGGGCAGAGGGCTTTGCTGGACGCTCTTGACTGCAGAGGAATGCGGCCTGACTGGCCAAAGGCCTGCTACCGGCAGGGTGCAGCTCTGATGTCACTGAAGGTGGGATCGAAGACCCTGCTGGCTACTTTATTTGACCAATGCAATTTTTTTTAATAATCCGTTCACAAGGCCATCATTCATCACCAGGACTACAAGAATGCGTGCGAGGCGCTTCTTGATGGACTCAAGTTGGACCCGGAGAATGCCGAGATGGAATGTGCATTACGGTATCCATCTACCCCTTTTGTTGTCGCATGCATGTTTGTGTTCAGCACATGTCACCGTAACACTGTTAGTTATATACTGGAAACGTTATACTGTTTGACTGCTCTTATGTGCTTACTGAAAACTTCAAACTTTATTAATGGTATCGAACACTGATTGTGGGTGTGATGTGCAGGGAAGCTATGGAATCTTTGAAGATATCGAAAGGCGGCACCAAGGCAACATGACATGAGCTTGAGCTGTGCACTAGTGCTGAAGATAGATGCATGCAGTCACCTCTCGTGAAAAAAGGATATCCTCTTTTCAAGTCCTTTTTTTTTCCTGCAAAGTTTCTTTCGTGCACTAGTGTGGAGCCGCGCCCTCAAGATGTTCAAGTAATAACTCCCTTAGTCGATGGAAGTGCAGTTTGTTATCTTTACTGAGACCGGTCATGTTGGTAGCAAATGACTTGAATTTTTTGCTTGCTCTTATACGCTATCATTTGCACACGTATATATGGAGGTATGGATCCTGGTGATGGTCCTAGAAGCTGACATTTCAAATTGAAATTATCACAACACTGCATAGATGACCTAGAAAGAAATAGAAATTACAATATTGTCTTCCCTTTTTTTTCTCCAGTTTTCTCTTTCCTATGATATTCCATTCAGAGAGATTTTATCTCCAGTCGGCAACGGATTGTTAGTTGTTACAATATGGGTCTGCATAGAGCTCAGTCGACTGAGACTTAACCAAGTCTCAGCCGAGTGACTTCACCGTACTTGTGCTACGAACGGCATGACTGGATGCTGCAGCCGGTTGTACGACATGCTGCAAACGGGGACGGTAGACACTGTGAGACATGCTGTGAGCAACGACGACGGAAGCTGCAACCGTGACGCTTAGTGCTGCATACAACGATGGTGGAATCTGGGAATGACGGAACAATGTGCTTCGAGTGATGAGGGCGAACACAACAACTGGTGACACGACATGCTGCAACCAGCACCGACGGACGTTGTGACCGATAAGACGAAGTGGTTCAAGCGGTGGGAAGAAGTGCTACGAGGGCCATTTGACGTTGCTCACTCTAGCACGAATCTCCGCGCAAAGATCCAATGGTTAGTCTAAGCCGACTGAGCTTAAGCAAACTCGTTACAATATTGTGTCTTCCCTGACACATGAGATATAAGGAAACTAACAAAATCAGCCGGCTCTAGTATATAGGAAGATTTGTACAGTCCCCATTCCCTTCTCTCCCTCCCGTCAAAAAGGTTACGGGGACCTCGGCTGCCCCCTCGCGTCTGGAACCGCTCCTCTCGCGAAACTAAAGCGGAGGCGGCGGCGCTCCAGATCCAAGGCGCCCGCGGGGGACTCCGCCGCTCCCCTTCCTCTCCGGCCGCCATCTTGGCGCCGCGAGGGGGAGGGGAGACCCGGTTTCTCAGTCGGGCGTTTAGTAGTCCTAGGTTTTCTAGGTTTTTCGAGTTTCCTCTGTCGGTGTCATGGTGGGGCTGATGCCGATGGTGCTCTTAGGAATAATGATCTTCCAGCCCGTGCTCCTGCTCGTTGGAGGTGTTGCTGGCACCGACGAGAGGCTTGTGGAGTCCAAGCTGTTCGAGTGGCTTCGATCTGGCTGTGCGTCTTGGCGTGATGGCGGGGATGGGCCGTTCTTGGAGTCGAGCGGTGATGACTGCTGCGGATTTGCGGAAGACGGTGGAGGATCCGGCCGCCTGTTGAAGGGCGGGTTGGCGTTGGCCCCGGATCCGGCGTTGAAGAGGCTCGGAGGGCTCCTCCGGCCGATGTTCCTTATCGGGCTAGATCTAGCCTTCCGGGGTTGGTGGCTATCGCGGCTTGTTAACGCCTCATGGCTAGGGGTTTCTTCAATGTCAAGATGTGGACCAGCTTCTGGTGCTTTTCTTCTCCGGCGACGGCGAAGTTCATGGGTGCTAGGTAGTTACAGCGAAGGCGGTATACAGCAGTACAACCGCTTGTTTCTTCATTGTTTAATGTTGCTTGTATGCGTTTTATCTCTGTATCGTTACTACTATGAATACAAGTAATGTATGCCTACGGTGTACATTTTCAAAAAAAAAGATTTGTGCAGTCCCAACCAATTAAAGCACGCGGTAACTCAAGGCGAGTCACGATCGCATCATTTTTTTTTGGAAAACTCTTTATTTCATCTGTCTGATTTTCTGGCTCGCGTAAACCGCCTTGCGAGCCGTCTGATTTGAGGGAACGCGTCGGACGCGCTGGGCAGTCAGATTTCCTAATCACGATTTGTAGTGGTGTGCGCGCTGGTCACCTGTGGTTTCCCATGCACTTTCTTCCATGTACGACCTGACACACGGGTGTGGTCCGTTGCTGCCATAGCTTTGATTCATTTCTGCATGCGTGTGTTCGTTTTGACCTTCGCTGCAGCTCCATACTCCATACGGTATTTGCTGCAATGTAATAGTAGTACTCAATAGGATAGTAAGTACTCCCTCAGTCTTGAATTAGTTCTTATATTTGTCTAGATACAAATCAGGAGGTAATACAAGACACCACTAGCATTTAGAAAAAATGACTGTACGAAGATTGATCAGCCCTATGCTTGTATATGTTGTCAAATCATGTATGTTTTCTTGAAAAAAAGAAAATTTACAAATTTCTGGGTGTTTTGTCGTGAACACATGAGGCAACATGATGTGATGCCCTTGGAGTGTCTGCTACAACTTTTGTTTTATGTTGCAAGCGTTTTATTTCTAACTTGCATGCTACATACGTCCAATGTTTTTGTTCTCGTCATTTTTTGCTACAACAAAATGAGTTTGTTACGTAGGTAAAACGGCCAAAATCACCTTGTTGATCCATAAGCAACATCGACAGGGCGTCGCAACTTTACAAGCTAGACGTGTGATGCTGCAAAGCCGGGCGACTACTTGTACAAGACGAAAGCATGACAATGTTGCAATCCGGCCCCGTTGATTTTTTTGCTGCAAAACCGAACGGTCAATTGCTGAGAACGTTGAGAAAGATTGTTGTTTTAGATTAACGACTCTTTTGCATAAGTGTACCATAATTTCTCTAAAAGATCAAATTGTTTTGAAAAAGGCTAGCGCTCAACCGATCAATTTTCATTGTGTCGTCCACCGACTGGCCCGTGTGACGCGTGTCCCTATGGGAGCTCACTCGGGGTTTGATACATGGCCCATATTGCAATCACAACATGGGCCGTGTTGCAAAGGATGTGGGTTGTGCGAGATGTGTGATGTGTGTGGAAGCTCGGCCTGGAATTTGCAACATGGCCAATGTTGCAAAGGACGGGGACAGCTGTCGTGGGAAACGAACACCTATGGGATCAAGGAGATCCCTTTACGGTTCGGCAAGGGGAGAGGATTGCACAAAGAGCAGATCTAACGAACAGCACACGGGGGATTTTACCCAGGTTCGGGCCGCACGGATGCGTAAAACCCTACTCCTGCTTTGATTGTATTACTGTGGATGTTCTTGGCCAAGTTCTGGGAGCTACAGTACTCGGTAGCTGCGCATGCAGAATGGATCCTCAGAAGTGCTCTCCCCCTTCCTTCTGTACGCCTCGGGCCTCCTTTTATATGAGTCAAAGGGGCTACCACAGTGGCGTACGAGATAAGGCATGAGGTGGAAAGTAGCTACAGTGTTATCACAGTGTTATCATACCTAACCCTGACGTCCTAGGACAAACTCATTAAATGCACCGTGAGGTGTCCGTCAAGGTGTCCCTTAGCGTCTTGGGCTTGGAAAAGCTTTACGGGGGATGGGAAAAGCAGCCATCCCATCAGCACCGCTTAAGCATTTCGTGGCCAGCATTGCGCCACGTCACCATGAGGACAAGCCCTAAACGACAAGGCTGGCCGCTGCACTGGAGCGATAGCACTGCACTGTGCAGAGCCTTGCCGGGGCTGAATCCTTGCCGGACCCGGGGCTTGCCGGGACCGGGTCTTGCCGGGTGCGAGGCCTTGCCGGCAAGGGTCTTGCCGGGCCTCCGCAACCCTTTGGTCTTCTGTCTTCTGGTCTGTCTGACCGTTGACTTGAACGCCTTCTTGGCATCTTAGTCTTGTGATTACTCCTAGCTATTCCCCGGCGAGGCTTGCCACGGTACGGCTACAACTGCCCGTGCACAAGTAAGGGGTACTAAAAAGACCCATACTTTAGTACACCGACAGGAGCCCCCGGGCCTAGGCCATACACGGGTGCCAGGCCTGTTGGGCTAGGCCCAAAACAGTGCACGGGCACGCATGGCAGGGAATAACTACTTGCAATCATTATCTCTTTTACCATGCCCCTCCACTACGCGCATTAATCGCGCCAAGTGGGAGACGTTGGCGGAAACTCCACTGCAAAAGCGGGCGGTAAAGAGCCTGCCTCGCGCCTTCCCCATAAAAAAGGGAATCGCAGAGGGCACTGCTCATTTACCCCCTCCGCCTTTCCAATCTCAATCTCAGAGTCGTCGCCATCGTCTTCTTCCTCGCGCCCAAAGTAGAGCTTTTCTCCCTCCACCCGCCTCCACCGCGCTCTCGACGTCTTCAGCGCCCACTTCCATAGCCATCATGCCGCCCAAGCCGAGCAAGGGCAAGGCGGCGGAAGCGGCCGCCGCGGAGAGCAAGTTGGCGAAGATGCGGAAGGAACGCACTGTCTTCCCCTCGACGCTTGACGCGGAGACCTTGAAGAAGAGGTACCAGTTTGCATGGGCGAAGGAGACCACGGCGCATCCAGCCACCAGAGTGAGTGTAGCTTCTCGTAGGGCAGAGCCAGGAGATTATCCCTTCTTTGTTGATTACTTCTGGTGCGGCCTCTGTCCTCCGTACTCGGATTTCTTCGTAGACATCATGCTCACCTATGGCTTCCAGCTGCTAGATTTCATGCCGAATGCCGTGACTTGTATGTCCGTCTTCGCGCACCTTTGCGAGAATTTTGTCAGGGTCATCCCGAGCACTGCACTTTTCTGGCACTACTTCTACCCCCGCATCCAAAAGGGCGACGCCCTCTCCGGCAGCATCACTTGGATTCCGAGGACGGCAACCAAGGAGACGTACCCAGAGGGGCTCTACCGCGAGAGATGGGATGAGTGGCGCGACAAGTGGTGCTGGGTCTGGGAAAAGGAGCCCCAACCGTTCTGCGAGGTGCGGAAGCAGAAGGTGGTCCGCGGCAAGGATTGGAGCGCCGCGGACCCTGACGACAGCAAGCTCACCATCGCCATCACTAGGATACAGCGCCTCAGGGCTGCCGGGTTGAAGGTGGAGATGATTGCTTCAAATTTCCTTCGCCGGCGCATCGCCCCACTGCAGAACAAGGGGCGCCCTGCCTGGGAGTACACGAACGCTGCCGACGTCATGAGGGTGCGGCCTGGGCTGGATAATGATCTGACAGCCATGGGGCATGCAGCCCTCTGCCAACAGCTGTTCAAATCCGGCGCAGTGGGAGAGTTGCCGGCAGGCGTCGTCCCACTGTGCAACAACTCGTCACTGACCTCCATCATCGCCATGATGCCGGTGTTCAATGCCCATAGCATCGACGAGAGGTGGATCGAGCCGTCCGCGGAGCAGGAGCTGGCGTTCTTCGACAACTTGACGGAGAAGGCCATCCGCGAGGAGAACCTTGTCCGCGCCACCACGGAGGAGGAGCTCGCCTACATCGCCAGCAGGGCGGAAGAGGCAAACCTTGCTGAAGAAGCCGGCAGCGCTGAGTCCAGCGAAGGCGAGGACCCACTGCCGGAAGATCTTGCCGGGCGAGATAAGGCTGCCGGGGAGCCGAGCGGAGCCGCTGCCGGGAGCTCTTCTGCCGGAGGCGCCGCCGAAGAGGAAGAAGAGGAGGAGGAAGAGCCCCCAGCTCTTCAACATAGGAAGAGGCGCGTCCTCCGGAAGAACACCACTGGTGCTCTAGCCCGCCAACCTTTCTCAAGCAGCGAGGCTTCCGGCAAAGGGGCGGCCGGCGAGGCCGCACCGCAACCTGCCGCTGCCAAGCGGCCCAGGACCACTCCTCCTCCTCCGTCAGGTACCGCGGCGGGGGTCGGCTTTGACCTCTCCGCCATCAGCTCCGAGGAAGAAGAAGAAGAGTAAAAGTCCCGCCACAGCTTTGATTCTTATCTTTCTAGTTTTGCTTGATTAACTTGCTCTGTTCCCGTCTCCACAGGGAAATGGAGACCTTGGCGCAGAGGATGGCGAAGAGGGCCAAGACCTCAACAAGCGTCGAGCCGCCGGCAAGCACCTCGGGCGTGCCGGAAACGGTTCTCGTCAGCTCGGAGTCAAGCCCAGAACGCAACCCTCGATGCAGCCCTCGACGTAGCCCCCGGCGCAGCCCCCAGCGTGAGTCTTCTACTCACTCCCCACTGGCGCGTGCCAGGGTGTGCATCTTCTCTGCTGACATCCCCGGGCGTGCAGGAGTGGAGCAACAACAAGAGGCAACAGCGGGAGCTGCCTCTGCCGTGCCGCCTCCATCGACCACACCGCCCAGGGAGGAATCTTTGAGCGAGCCCTACCGCGACGAAGGGGAGGGGTCGGCAAGTGCAGGCTCCGGCAACCCCTTCCTTGACGCAGGTAAAGTTACTTGCCCCAAAGAACTTGTCGCTTTGGTTTTTCTTCTTTTTGTCTTCTTGAACTTCCTTCCCAGCTTCATTTTAATCAACTCCTTGGCTTTCAATCTTCTTCTGACAGAGCTCATGGACACTGACGTTGTCATTGAAGAGACTGCCAAGGATGCCGCCACTGAAGCCGACAAGGTTACCGCCGAGGAGGCCGCCAAGCATGCCGCCGCCGAGGCCGCCAAAGCTGCTGCCGCCGAGGCCGCCAAAGCTGCTGCCGGCGAGGCCGCTGCCGCTGAGGCCGCCAAGGCCGCACAAGAGGAGGCCGCCAAGATGCCCGCCGAGGGAGCCGGCGAGGAGACCCGTGGCCATACAGACGGCGCTTCCGCTGCAGGAGCGCCAGGCGCTTCTACTGCCGCGGGGCCCTCAACTGCCGAAGACCAACCCTCGTCGTCTAAGGCCCCTTCCTCAAGCCAATACATCAGGGCCGGCAAAAACGTTGTCAGCATGCCGGGGTCGGCAAACATCGAAGAGCTGGTTGAGGGAGAACATCTTGACGGGGAGATCATCGTCGCCGCCGCCAGCGAGCTCAAGGAGGAGCAGCTACTCCAAGCCATGACTGACAACTATCAGAAGCTCCAAGCGCTCTACCGTGCCCAGAAGGAGAAACTGGCCTCCCGGGCAGCGCTCATCGAGGCAGCGGAAGGAGACTTCCAACAACGCGTCACGGAGACACAGGATTGGTACGGCGAGGCCCTCCAAGAGCTGAATGTTTATCGGGAGCAGCTGGCGGAAGAGCAAAACGTCCTCCTGCTGAAGCAATCGGACATCGAGAAAGCGCAGGAGGAGGCCGCCCAGCAAGCCGCCGCGGCAGGAGCCCTCTTACCGCAGCGCCGCATCAGCCTTGACGCCCAAGAAGAGGACCTTGCCGCGCGCGAGGCGGCGCTTGCCGCCAAGCTTCGCAACAAGGACGAAGAGCTCGAAAGTCTTGTCGCGCGGCGGGTCCAGGAGCTTGAGCAGAAACACTTCGAGACGCTCAGAGCTCTAACTGAAGACCACGCCGGCAAGCTCAAAGAGGCCCTCGACGCTGCCGAAGCTGCGGAGGCCGCCAAGAACTTGCTGGAGGAGAAGACAAAGCAGCTGGAGGCCGCTCTCGAGGACTATGGCAAGAAGGTCTCAACACTCGAGGTCGAGAGAGATAAGGCTCTCCACAACCTAATGGAGACGCAGGTTGCCGTATCCGAGAAAGTCCAGCAGCTTTCCTCCGTCAAGAACACCATTGAAGATCTGAAGCTGAAGCTATCCACGCTGGAGGAGTCTCTTGAGGCTGCCCGAGTTCGCGAGAAGACTCTTATCAAAGACCTCCACGACGAACAGGAGCTACTCCAGAACGCCACCGCCACACACAACGAGTACACTTCTAGCGTGAAGCTCTGGACTGCCAGGCTGGCGGACGTCGCCGAGAAGCTTGGCGCGGAGCTGGAGGCCATGGGTTTGCCGGGCTTCGGATACTCTGCCGATGACAACGTATCCTCAAGCGCCAGGCTAACCATGTTCTTCGAGAAGCTCGTCGACGCCCTCAAGCTACTCCAGGCGAACCAAACAAGCAAGCTGGCCGACGAATCCCGGAAACTCTGCCAGCTCGTCCTCCGTAAGGTGTTGATGAAGGTGGCGTACAGGAACCCTGGCATCGACCTCTCCAAAGCCTCGAAAAGCTTGCCGAAGGACGCGGACGTCAAGGCTCTCGAAGAGCTTATCGCGCCCATCGTCGATCGGGTGAGCCAGGTGAGGAGGGTCGAGGGCGATCGCCGGGATTAGCTGTAGCCTCCTATCTCTTCTCCATCTTGCCGCCGGCGTCACATGTAAAAGACAAAATTGCTTTTATGTCAGAAACGCGGCAAGCACTGGATGTAATATAACTTGCTCTATTTGAATTAAGGCATGCTATTCCCTTTGTTCAATTTCTTTCTGTATGGCGTATACCCTACGCTTTGCTGGGAACTTGCCGGAGCATAACCCTGTCGCGAGCGCTGGATTCGGGTCGTCAGCAGCTTTCGGGCGGTGCTGCTCACGGCAAGAAATCTTGATGCTTTCAGCGCGGCCACCTAGACTGTTGAGCGGACTCGAAACAGGGTAAGGGCGCAGCCGATCACGACAAGATTCCATCGCGTGCAGGTTTTCCATACAAAGCCGAAATCGTTCAAGGGAATACAACCTTACAAAAATCAAAATCTGCTTAAGGGGTTCAGCAACTTAGCTCTGCTTTTCTTCGCTATTCTTCTTCTTCCGGCAAGGCGCCAACCTTGAACGTCGTCTGGTATCCATACCACCATTCTCCTTCCCCCCCCCCCCCCCCCCCGGCAAACTTGCGCGCGAGGGAATCTTCTGTCTCTTGAGAAAAAGAAAGAAGAGAAAATAAAAGTATGGAACCTTGACGGTTTGTTAGCTCTTACCGGGATCGAGTGCCATACACATCTCAGATAACACATGCATATAAAATGACATGGAATCAACAAGAAACGTAAAGCACACAGATCTTATTAAATATGCACAAAGGATGTGCCTGCTCTGTACAAAGGATTACATGCCACCGGCAACACTTGTACAGAATGGCGTTGCCGGGATCTTGCCGGAGCGTTACGTTGCCGCGAGCGCTGGATTCGGGTCGTCAGCAGCCTGCTGGCCGTATCGCTATCACAGCAAGAAACCCGAACAACTGCGCCTTACGGGTAGAACTTGCGAAGGTGCTCGATGTTCCAGGAGTTGCTCACTGGCAAGCCCTCTTCGGTCTCCAGGCGGACAGCGCCAGGCCTGGTGACTCGCACTACCCGGTAAGGGCCTTCCCACTTCGGCGTCAACTTGTTGGAATTCTTGGCCGACTGAACGCGCCGAAGAACAAGGTCGCCTTCCTCAAGACTCCGGGCATGAACCTTGCGGCTATGGTAGCGGCGCAAAGCTTGCTGGTAGCGAGCGGCTCGCACAGCAGCCCGAAGACGGTTCTCCTCAAGGAGCAGCGCGTCATCTTGCCCCAGCTGTTCTTGCTCGAGCTCATCATAAGCGAGCACTCGAGGTGACCCGTATATGAGTTCCGTGGGGAGAACTGCTTCCGCTCCGTAGACCAGAGCGAAGGGTGTCTGGCCGGTGGCTCGATTCGGCGTCGTCCTGATTGACCAAAGAACCACCGGCAGCTCATCAATCCAGCGTTTTCCATGCTTGTGCAGCTTGTCGAAAGTTCTGGTCCGGAGACCACGCAGCACTTCAGCGTTCGCCCTTTCCGCTTGGCCATTGCTTCTCGAGTGAGCAACAGAGGCAAAACAGATCTTGCCGCCAAGGTCTTGGACTTACTGCATGAAGGTGCGACTTGTGAACTGCGTACCGTTGTCGGTGATGATCCTGTTCGGCACACCAAAACGGCACACAATCCCCTTGAAGAACTTGATTGCTGACTGTGCTGTCACCTTCCTCACTGCTTCCACTTCTGGCCACTTCGTGAACTTGTCGATGGCAACGTACAAGTACTCGAAGCCCCCGGCAGCGCGGGGGAAGGGACCCAGTATGTCGAGCCCCCAGACCGAGAAGGGCCAGGAGAGAGGGATCGTCTGGAGAGCTTGAGCTGGCTGATGAAGTTGCTTCGAATGAAACTGGCTCGCTTCACACTTGGTTACTAGTGCCGTTGCATCCTGGAGGGCAGTAGGCCAGAAGAATCCTTGCCGGAATGCCTTGCCGACAAGGGCTCTCGAGCCTATGTGGGATCCACATATGCCCCCATGAATCTCTGCCAACAACTCTAGTCCATCCTCCCGAGGAATACACTTCAATTTCACCCCGTTCGGTCTCTTTCTGTACGTACAGAACGTCATCGACGAACTGGTACATACTTGACTGACGGGCTACTTTTTCAACTTCTTCCTGCTCTTCGGGGAGTTCTCCTGTCTGAAGGAAACGGACTATTTGCTGTGCCCATGCCGGAGCTTGTGGCTCGACGACAAGGACTAAAGGCAACTCTTCAGCTGCGGGAGCATTTGCTTCTATGGCAAGAACTTGAGGTTCTTGGCGGAGCAGCTGCTCACCGGCAACTGGTATTTCTTCGGCAGCAGGGGCGCTTGCTTCAGCGGCAAGAACCTGAGGTTCTGCGCGAAGCCGCTGCTCACCGGCAACCGTGTCGTTCCCGGCAAGATTCTTGCCGGGGGCTTCGGGAAGCCCTGCCGGGAAGTACTCGCCGGTACTTAACTTTCTTCTCTTATCAGGCCTTGTCAATGGCGACACGGATGGTTGAGTCAAGCGGAGCACAAAAGTCCCTAGTTCCACAGGTAGCTTGAGTGCGGCATGCTTCGATAGGTCATCGGCAATGCTGTTCTCTGATCGAGGAACATGCTCTGTCTGAAGACCGTCGAAGCGCTCCTCCAGCTTCCTCACTTCATCGACGTAAGCTTCCATTAACGGGCTCCGATAATCTTTGTTGACCTGCCTCACGACGAGCTGGGAGTCACCTCTGACGATGAGCTTCTTGATCCCAAGGTCTGCCGCGATCCTGAGACCGGCAAGCAGTCCTTCATACTCTGCCGTGTTGTTGGTCGATCTCTCCCGGGGAAAATGCATCTGGATGACGTACTTGAGGTGCTCTCCGGTGGGTGCGACAAGCAGCACGCCGGCACCGGCGCCTTGCAGCGAAAAAGCCCCATCAAAGTACATAATCCATTCACGATCTGTTTCTTTGCCGGGAATCGCTGATTCTTGAACTTCGTCGTCTGGCGTTGGGGTCCATTCTGCAATGAACTCTGCCAAGGCTCTGCTCTGGATAGTTGAAGAACTTTCAAACTTGAGACCAAAGCATGACAGCTCCAACGCCCACTCGACAATCCTGCCGGTTGCTTCTGGGTTCTGGAGAATCCGTTGCAGCGGAAAGCGAGTGACGACGGTGATCTCATGTGCTTGGAAGTAATGGCGCAGCTTCCTCGAGGCCATGAGAAGGCCGAAGAGCAACTTCTGCACACCAGAATATCTCGACCTAGCTCCCTCCAACAGGGAGCTGACAAAATAGACCGGGCGCTGCACCATCTTCTTCTTCTGCACTGCATGACTTGACTGCGCGGATCTTTCCTTGTCGGCACCAGACTCTGCCGGGGCTGGCCCCGGCAAGTCACTTGGCGGACCTGCCGTTGCCGCTGCATCCTCCTCTGCTTCTCTCTCTGCCACCAGCACAGCACTAACCACTTGATTTGTTGCCGCTAGATATAGCAGCAACGGCTCTTGTGGCCTAGGCGCGACCACTATTGGCGGAGAGGAGAGGTACTTCTTCAAATCCTGCAGCGCTGCCTCCGCTTCTGGAGTCCATTCCATTGGACCTGCCTTCTTCAAAATTTCGAAAAATGGCAGGGCGCGCTCAGCAGACTTTGAGATGAACCTACTCAAAGCAGCGACGCAGCCGGCAAGGCGGCGCACATCCTTAACTCGTCTTGGCACTTCAATCTGCTCAATTGCCTTGATCTTGTCGGGATTGGCTTCAATTCCACGCTGGGATACGAAGAACCCGAGAAGCTTGCCGGATGGGACACCGAACACGCACTTCTCGGGGTTGAGCTTCAGGTTGATCCTGCGCAGATTTGCAAAAGTCTCCTCCAGGTCTTGAATGAGCGTTGCCTTGTCCTTGGTTTTGACCACTATATCATCCATGTAAGCTTCCATATTTCTATGGAGCTGGGTCTCGAAACCAATCTGGACGGCTCTTGCGAAGGTCGACCCAGCACTTTTCAACCCGAAAGGCATACGCAAGAAGCAGTATGTGCCACATGGGGTGATAAATGCGGTCTTCTCTTCGTCTTCTCTCGCCATAAAGATCTGGTGGTAGCCTGAGTATGCGTCAAGAAATGACAGCAAATCGCAGCCGGCAGTGGAATCCACAATCTGGTCGATGCGCGGCAAGGGAAAGGGAACTTTCGGACAGGCTTTATTGATATCTGTAAAGTCAATACATAGCCTCCATTTACCGTTCGCCTTGCGCACAACAACTGGATTGGCCAACCATGTAGGATGGAGGACTCCTCTAACCAGGCATGCCGCCTCAAGCTTCTTAATCTCTTCGGCAATGAATTCTTGCCGCTCCAAAGCTTGCTTCCGCACCTTCTGCTTGACGGGCCGCGCGTGGGGACAGACAGCTAGGTGGTGCTCAATTACTTCCCTGGGAACACCGGGGATGTCAGATGGTTGCCATGCAAACACATCGACATTCGCCCGCAGGAAAGCAACGAGCGCGCTTTCCTATTTGTCATTAAGGGTGGAACTTATGGTGAAAGTTCCTCCCGTCCCGTCCTCCTTGGCGGGCACCTTCTTGGTCTCAGGCGGAGCAGCCTTGGGTTTCTTGGTCTGTCCGGCAAAGCTCTCTGGTGCATCCTCGACGGTAGCGTAGCACTCCGGAGAGGCGCGCTTGCCGGAGTTTGTACCAGAGGTCTTGCCGGGCTTCTTCTTCTTGCCAGGATCTTGAGCGGCAGGAGCATGCGCCTTGGCGGCGGACGCTGCAACTGCTTCCCGGTAAAGCTTGTCGGTGCAAATGAGTGCGTCTTTCTTGTCGGAGTGGACAGTGATGACGCTCATTGGGCCGGGCATCTTCAAGACGTTGTAGGCGTAGTGCGAGGCCGCCATGAACTTAGCCAGCGCTGGGCGGCCAAGGATTCCATTATAAGGTAACGGAATCTTGGCGACGTCGAAAACGACCTTCTCCGTCCTAAAGTTCAGCTCGCTGCCGAATGTTACCGGCAACGTGATCTTGCCTTTCGGCTGGTTCCTTCCCGGATTGACCCCTTGGAAAGAGCCTGTCTCCTCAAGGTCCTCGTCAGGAATCTGCAGCCTCTTGATGACGTCCGGCGAGATCAAGTTCAGGCCGGCCCCACCGTCAACCAACATTTTTGTTACCTTGAGGTTGCGAACTGTTGGTGAGACCAACAACGGCAGGCACCCGACCGCGGTTGTGCGATCTGGGTGGTCCTCGGCATCAAAAATGATGGGCGTGTGGGACCACTTCAGTGGCTTCTGTGCACCAATAGAGGGTTCTGCCGCATTAATCTCACGTGCCCACCGCTTGAGTTGGCGGTGAGAGAAATGCAACGAAGCGCCTCCATCGACACACATAACCTCCGTTGCCTTCTGGAACTCTCGCTCACTAGATTCGCCATCATCTTCCTCTTCATCTTCATCCCCTTCCTTCTTGTCACGGCCCCGGGCAGGCTTCTCTTGCTGCTGCCTAGGCTTGCCACGGCGACCTCCTCGGCCGCGTTTCCTGCCAGACCCTCCGGCACCATCTTGGGCTCTCTCCTTGTCGCGCCTTTCGTACTCGGCGCGCTGCTTCTCGACAAGCTCCTCCACTTGCCGGCAGTCTTGGAGATCATGGCCCTTGGTACGGTGGATCTTGCAGTACTGCTTGCCGGATCCTTCTGGCTTGTCGGCAGCCGCCAAGGCCTGACACGCCGCACTCCCGGCAACCTCCTTGCCGGGGTCGTCGGTCTTGGACTTCTTGGCGGTGCCGGTGTTGCCGGAACCTTCAACGGCAAGCACGGCCTTGCCTTTGCGCTTCCTGTTCTTCCGCTTTCCCTTCTTTGTCGGGGCAAGAGCGTCTTCGCTCTCGGAGTCGACTCCGGCGCCAGCGTTCTCGCCGGGGAGTCTTCTTCCTTCCTCTGCCCGTGCACACTTGTCGGCCAAAGCGTAGAGCTCGGCGACGTCTCTGACTTTGTTCATCGCCAGCTCCTCCCGCATTTTACGATTGCGCACATTCTGATGAAAGGCGCTGATGACGGCGGCGGGATGAACGTCAGGAATGTTGTGCTGGACGTGGCTGAACCTTTGGATATACTTGCGCAAGCTTTCACCCTCTTTCTGGGGGATGATATGCAGATCACTCTCCTGGCCAGGAGCTTGATGGCCGCCGGTGAAGGCGCCAACAAACTGGTGGCACAGGTCGGCCCAAGAAGAGATGGAATTCTCGGGCAGGTGCATCAACCACGATCTAACGTTGGGCTTCAGCACCAACGGAAAGTAGTTGGCCAGCACCTTATCGTCACGAGCCCCGGCAGCCCGCACCGCGATGGTGTAGATGCTCAAGAACTCGGACGGACGGGTCTTGCCGTCATACTTCTCCGGTACTTGCCGGGTGCGAATCCTTGCCGGACCGGGGCTTGCCGGGACCGGGTCTTGCCGGGTGCGAATCCTTGCCGGGTGCGAGGCCTTGCCGGCAAGGGTCTTGCCGGGCCTCCGCAACCCTTTGGTCTTCTGTCTTCTGGTCTGTCTGATCGTTGACTTGAACGCCTTCTTGGCATCTTAGTCTTGTGATTACTCCTAGCTATTCCCCGGCGAGGCTTGCCGCGGTACGGCTACAACTGCCCGTGCACAAGTAAGGGGTACTAAAAAGACCCATACTTTAGTACACCGACAACAGCCGAGGTGCGTGACGCATGTGTGGGTGCTCAGCCTAGGATTGCAACATGAAGCATGTTGCAGTCGCAACATAGACCATGTTGCAAAGGATGGGGCAGCAAGATTGAAACATAGAACACGTTACAATAGATATTTTTTTACATGAACAATAGAAAACAATTCGAGTGAAACACGGCTTATGTTGCAAAGCCCCAATCGCAACACAAGCCATCTAGCGAATGAGCTGGGGCGCATCGCTGATGCAGGAGAGATCGAACGGCTAATGTAGGGAGAGATCGGATGGCTATCCTGCACGCCATCCAACGGTTATTGAGGAGATCGAAGTGTTCCAATTAAACTGCCGACGCGTAGCGTCGCCTTTATGTAAATGGGGCGTGCCATGCGTCGGCCGGATGATAGTACTACAAGATCGACCGCCCAAGGTGTCGTTCGATGCAGCCGCAGACAGCCGCCCAACCCCTCCCCATGAGTGTCTGAGTCTTTGCAACAAGCCTCGTGTTATGCTCGGCACTTTGTAACAAAACATTTTTTTCGCGTGACAAACATCTGATCTGCTCGCCGAGCCTTTGTAACAAGCCTTGTGTTGCGCTCGGCACTTTCCAGCATTAGCCTTGTTGCGATCATCGAACAACTTTTTTCTCTCTTTTTTTTCCCGCACAACAACCATCCAATATGCTCGCTGAGACTTCGCAATGAGCCTCATGTTGTGCTCAGCACTTTGCAACATGAGCCTTGTAGAAATTCTTTGAACAAAATTTTCATTTTTTATTCTCTGTCGATCTGCTCGCTGAGCCTTTAGAACAAGTCTCGTGTTGTGCATAACACTTTGCAACACAAGCCTTGTTGCAATGCTCGGAACAGTTATCTCTCTGCGTGATTTGTAACGTAGTTCATGTTGTGTTCACACACATTGCAACAAGGGCCATGTTGCAGACGGCTCAGTCAGGGACAGAAGACGGACGACCCGGCGAACGTTTCGCGTCCGGCTGGTTAACGGGAAGCGTTCCGTTTACTCAATGCAACCAAGCTCTACTAGACGTGGCCATGAACTCGTGTACTAGTCAGTCCTCATCGTAGTGTCCTACTAGTTCAGGAGCAATGCTAGGCAGCTAAGTAGTAGCAGCTGACAGCGCTCCACTGAATGCAGAGAAAGGAATTCGTGGCAGGAAAGTGACAGCTGGTGAGGGCCACAAATACGCAGCAGGAAAGCGACAGCTGCATGCAGTCAAGGGGAGACCGATCTAATGGTTGGATCCAACGGCAATCCAGCCGGCTGATCCCACGCGGGGATCAGCCGGTTGATTTGTAGCATGCACCCATTTTTTTTCCCTTTCTCGCGGACTATCACGATCTGAATTTCCTCCCACGATGTTGCGATCGATCATCGCCCGATCTCAGCCCCTTCTCTCCCACCTCCGGTGGCGAGCAGCTACCGCTCCGGGCGTTGCCAAGCCAAGGATCCTCCCATCACGTGCGTACGCCACCGACGACGACACGGCACGGCCCAACGGAGCTGATGGCAGGACGGCAGCGGCGGAGTCCAATCTGCGCCGGCATCTGTACGTGGTGCTCAAGGAGAGGCGCTCGGTGACCCACAGTATCTACAAGCTCGACGTCGACAACCTCCACGGCGGCGGCGGCGACGAGCATGCGGCCGTCGCGGACGAGGCGCCGCGCCGCCTCCCTGGACGAGCCCTCCGCCTGGGCGCCTCGTTGGTGGGCACATACAATGACACGCACTTCGATGCCGTCGGCAGCAGCATCGTCATGACGGCTCACTCTAGCACCCTCTCCGTATTGTTCTGCCGCACTCCGTACTTCCTCACCTTGGTCTACGACACCAAGACGGGGAGGCTGGACGGCGGGAGGCCTCCACATGAATTCCCCCCTGGCCCCTACGACGACGAACCCGACGGCGACGTGCTAGAGGCCAGGGAATGGTTTCCCTCTTGCTCTGGTCCCTACCAAGCCGCACCCGTCGGCGACAAGCTGTGGGTGCTAGATGGAGACGACAATACGCCGGGCTACCTAGTATACGAGGAGCTTGACGATGAGTGGGTCTGGAAGATGTGCCGGTCGCAGCTCCCGCTCCACGCCACCGGCGACCACAACCGTGTCAAGTCGCACGCCGTGCACCCGGATGGCCGCACCGTCTTCGCCTCGTCCTCCTCCACCTTCTCGCTCGACACCACGGGCTGCAAGTTGGCGCGCCGCGGCGACTGGTGCCTGCCGTTCCATGGCCGGGGGTACTACGACGGCGAGTTGGGCACGTGGGCAGTGGCGATGCCAGCCTAAAGTATCTGTGGGGTCAATGGTATTTTTTGGAATTTTTTTCTTCACGATGAACAGTAAATGTACAGTGTTTTTAGGCTTGTTTTCAAAAAAACTGGGGGGGGGGGGATCAAGGGAAAACCCTACCTTTGCTCCTGCGACGTCCCGGACCTCGCTGGCGTCGAGGGGCCGGTGCAGGCGCCAGCGTGGAAGATGTGCGATCAGGAGCTCACGTTCCTCAAGACGCCGGTGAACCTCGGGTGCCGCGCACTCATCCACATCGAGCATGGGTGGTTCTGCCTCGTTGAGGTCGCGCCAGCGACGGTCGCCAAGGGAGCAGAAGTTAGGCGTGGAAAGTGCCTGCTCCATGTGACCATGTTCCGCGCTAAGCATTGCAAAAACGGTGACCTCGTGGTCACGCCGTGCAGACCTGGCCGCTCGTACCTCCACTAGTAGAAAAAGGGCCATTTGTCCCGGTTCTGGAACCGGGACTAAAGGGTCGGGACTAAAGCCCAAAACCTTTAGTCCCGGTTTGCTTACGAACCGGGACCAAAGGCCCTCCACGTGGCCGCTGCGGGGAGCCCAGGCAGGAGGACGTTTAGTCCCGGTTGGTAACACCAACTGGGACCAAAAGGCATCCACGCGTCAGCATCTGGCAGGAGCTGGGGTTTTTGTTTTTTTTTTTTGAAAGGGGGGGTTTAGGGGGTTTTGGAGGGTTAATTTAGGGGTTTCATATTGTGTTAGCTTGCTAATAGAGAGAAATGTCCTCTCTTTCTCCGTGCTTGGTCGACGGTAGCTACTATAGAGAGAACTCGACACGCAAATGAAGGAACCATTAAGTACACAAGATTGTCATGAACATATACAGAGAGAAGTGATCGACCTCTCTTTCTCCGAGAGATTGGTCGAACAACAAGTTTTCGTATATCTATCCGACGCTACTAGCTACATATATACAATATAAGATCTCTTACAATCCCTAACATCTAATGTCAAATTCCAGATGGTATTCTCCGGCTTTATTTATGACGTGGTCAAGAAAGAATCCCGCCAATTCCTCTTGAATTGCTCGTATGCGATCATGTGGTGGAGTTCATCCCACATCTGCCACATCTAATTTGAAGAAGGGGGTCAATACATATATATGAATGAAACTCAACACAAATCATGGTAATAAAATAAAATTGTGAATATTATTGCTTACGCACTTGAAATTGTTTTTCAGAGTAGCCCCGCTTAGGGGTCGTCGCGTTGTAGATGAACTCGCAAACGTAGTATCCACAAAAATCATTCCCGGTTTCCTGCCACAAGCACTTTACGAGAAATAGAGTTCAATCAAACTGATAATCAAGCATGATAAATGGTATTGATGAAACTAGAATCAATGGGAGATGCGCGGAACTAGCTAGTAGTACTTACTTTTGGGTGTGTAAATCGCAGCTCCCTCGGCAGTGCCGGAACAATTGCGGTGAACTCTTTCCAAACCCTGCCAGACAAAGAAAATAATTACTTGATATCAGGAAATGAACAAAGTTGCCGATATGATGCGATAATGATCGATTGAAATTACTTCTGGAGCATTTCAGTCATGTCCGCATATTCCTGGGGATCTTTTCGTTTCGAGTCTAAGACGATTACTACTCCCCGCTCAAGCTTAATCTCTAGCAGAATAAAGTGGAACCTGCGCACGCATGCATAACTCATCAATTACATTACTATAACCTCGAGTAATAAGGGAAACCGAATATGCACAAGACAGTAACACTCACTTGAAGTTGTAAGGAAAGAGTATTGTCTCTTTGTTTTGATTTTTAAGGAACGATTGTAGCAAGTTGTCCTCGGTTTGTGTGACATTGTTTTTAACCGTAAACTCATGTATGATATTTGGGTTAATGAACCCAATGTCATAGATTTGTGCTTTTCTGCATTCGACGATCTTCAATTTGCATAATATAGTGAGGATAATTATATATACATGCAATGAAAGAGCTGAGCTATATATATAGAGAGACTTAATTATAGAAGTAGTACTTACAGACAGTAGCAAGTCAAGATTGTTTTGTCGAGGGCCTTTTGATTGTATAACTGGAATATCTCGTCAAATTCAACAGACAACTGATCCATTCTAACGAGGTCGTGCTCCTCTTTAATTCTCAGCGTCAAAGTATCCCTACCAGACTCGCTGCAGGTTTTCATGTACCAATCATGGAATCTTCGCATCATCGTTGTTAGAGGAGGATGATCAGGTTTGACGAGAGGCCGCCCGTACCGGTAACTGAATTCGTCCACCTCCAACGGCACAAACTGTACATCATCGCTCAGGTAATCACCAGGATTGGTACCGGGCACCATCCCCGGATGATTAGCGACGATATCGCTAGACACCTTGAGCGGGGGGCACGATTGGTTCGCCTGTTCGCCGAGCTAGGGAATTTTTTTCCCACTTCTTCGTTTTGCTAACCTTGCATCACTGGAAGTACTTCCCGACTGCCGCGCATCTTGATATGTCTTTTTAACACAGCGGACAAAGTTGGAATCCGGCGGAGGCGGTGGTGGTCGCTTCAGGGCATCGATATTGCGCTTCACTTTCACCGGATCTAGCTTCTCCTTCGGAGGTGGAGTTTTCTTTGCAAAATGGGCCCTCAATTGGGCCTGACATATCTCCTCATTTTCAGACTCGGTCCTCTCATATGGTAACTTTTCCAGAGGCTTGAGAGATGGACCGTATCTGTATTCCCTCCCGCCTCTGCTTGTACTGCTAGCCGCCGGAGCGGCGGCGTCTCTCTTCTGTCGTTGCTTACGAGGCGGAGAAGGAGGCGGAGTGCTCCGACGCGCCGGAGGAGCCGGAGCGGCGGCGTCTATCTTCCGCCGTTGCCGACGAGGCGGAGAAGGAGACGGACTGCTCCGACGCGCCGGAGTAGGCGAAGGAGGAGGCGGAGTGCCCTCACGCGTCGGAGGAGTCGGAGAAGGAGGCGGGGTGCCCTGATCACTCGCCGGAGGAGGAGGAGGAGGCGGAGTGCCCTGACTTGCCGGTGGAGGAGGAGGAGGCGGAGGCGTCCAGTTTGGAAGCTTGATGTACTCCTTCTGCCATAGACATGTACTCCTCAGGGCACGAACCAGCCGATTCTCCCCTTCACCTGTAGAGTGGTCAAGCTCGAGCTCCTCAAATCCCTCCATTACTTCATCCACCATCACAACAGCATAGCCATGTGGAATCGGACGGCAGTGAAAAGTTCCGTTGGGTTGAGGAGGTGCAACAGAGCCGACAGCCGCCTTGAAAGTGAGGTTCCGGTATTTCGTCATAAGCTCGCAATGTTGAGCCTCCGTGATAGTATCCACGGGGTAGCTAGGAGACGTGAAGTCAGGCTGAACGGGCTCCGTGGAAGCGACGCTGCTTCTCCGCTGAGATGGCGGGGTAGCTTCTGGGGTAGCTTCGTGCCGCTGAGATGGTTGGCCGGCAGCTCGCTGGCTCTCAGCTTCCTCTAGCTTTTGTAGTCTTGCATTGAGCTTCTGAATTTCGCTCAGCTCCGCTTTCCTCTTTCTCTCCTGGCTTCTGTAACCGCCTGCGTCGGGAAACCCAACCTTCCACGGAATGGAGCCTGGTGTGCCTCGTGTTCGTCCAGGGTGCTCAGCATTCCCTAGGGCCTCAGTCAGCTCGTCCTTCTTTCTATCGGGAATGAACGTCCCTTCCTGCGCTGCGGTGATATACTCCTGAAGCTTCGTGACGGGTATTGCAAGTTGCTCGTCCGTCCAACAGCACTTCTCTGTTTCAGGGTCCAAAGTTCCCCCAACTCCGAAGAACCAAGTCCTTGAACGGTCTGGCCAGTTCAATGTCTGTGGTACGACCCCTTTAGCAATCAGGTCATTCTCAGCTTTGTCCCACAACGGCCGGGCTTTGAGGTAGCCACCTGACCCCGTGTGATGGTGATACTGCTTCTTTGCAGCATTGTTCTTGTTTGTCTCTAACATTTTCTTACTCTTGTCCGATGTCTTGTAGGCCACAAATGCGGGCCAGTGATCTCTTATCTTCTCAAATCGGCCGGTGAATTCTGGAGTCTTCCCTTTCTCGACAAACTTTGATTTCAACTCATTCTTCCACCTCCTGAATAGATCTGCCATCTTCTTAAGAGCACACGCCTTGACCAGTGGCTCTATAACTGGCTTGTTCGGATCCTCCTCTGGCGGTAGGGTGAAATTTGCCTTCAGCGCGGTCCAAAGATCATCTTTCTGTCTATCGGTGACATAATCACCTTCATGGGCATCGTCCTTAGGCTTATTCCATTGCTTGATGCTGATCGGGATGTTGTCCCTAACAATAACTCCGCACTGAGCAGCAAATGCGTCCTTGGTCCACTTAGGTTCAATCGGTAGGCCATCGTCCGAGGGTGCTGTGATCGTGAACCTTTCATCCTTGCGCAACTTCTTCTTCGGGCCTCGTCTCGTTACCGAAGTTTGGCTCGATCCGGAGGGCTATAAAAGAAGAAATAAGAGTTAATATATGTACATACCAAAACAATTAATGCATCAATTAGCTAGTCAGCACAGGCTTAATTAATATATATACCTCGCCGGACTTTGCAACAGCTCCCTCCTCCGTTCGGTCACCGGAGCCGTCATCATGGTCTCCTTCTTCCTCCGGCATTCGGTCACCGGAGCCATCATGATCATGTCCTTCCTCCTTCATTGTTCGATCACCGGAGCCGTCATCCTCTCCTTCCAGACCATCGGTGTCGTTGAGAAACGACAAGACATCACGTCCGCCGTGGATTATGTCCCCCAACAACTGTTCTTGTTCCAAGTCTCTTTGATCCATAGTTTCTGCAAATATTACAACATGGCAATTAATATACAAACATGAATGTCCGACGTCCGGACCGCCTCTCTCATGAATGTCCGACGTCCGGACCGCCTCTCTCATGAATGTCAAACAAGGGATTCTCTTAACCTTTAAGGGATTTAATTAACAAAATGGCGCCATTCTGAATGTGCAGAAAATGGTCCATATTTTTCCTGATCTCATCTACCCTTCTATATGTCACGTTGTCTAGTGTCAATGGATTCAAGAAAACCAAGGCTTCATCATTAGCCGGAAGTAACAGGCGCATAATGGTACGAAGCTCTCCAAAATTGTTTTGGAACGGAGTCCCGGATAGGATAATTAATTAGCTTTTTGGTACGAAGTTCAGCAAGAGCCTTCCGAATATCGCTATTTGGAAGGCCTTTGCTGAAATTCGTACCAAAAAGCGAATTATTCTATCCGGAACTCAGTTCCAAAACAACTTTGAAGAGCTTCGTAGCATCATACGCATGTTACTTCCGGCTAATGATGAAGCCATGGATTTCTTCAATACTTTGACAGACAACGTGACATATAGAAGAATATATATATAGATGAGATCAGAAAAAAATTGGATCAACTTGTGCACATCCATAATGGGGGCATTCTTGATAAATCTATGTTACCGGAGTTTTCTATATATGAACAAAAAAAAATTCACATGACATGTCCGACGTCCCCCCTCATGTCAAAGTTATCGGGGACGGGGTGGATCGACAATGATGCTCTTTCTTCTAGGGTTTGGGTGGCCTCGATAGTTGGTCGGGCGAGAGGACCGCCTCTCTCACTCATGCATGTCCGACGTCCCCCCTCATGTCGAAGTTATCGGGGAGGGGGTAGACGACAACGACGCTCACCCCTCATGTCATGTCCGACGTCCCCCCTCATGTCGAAGTTATCGGGGAGGGGGTAGACGACAACGACGCTCACCCCTCATGTCATGTCCGACGTCCCCCCTCATGTCGAAGTTATCAGGGAGGGGGTAGACGACAACGATGCTCACCCCTCATGTCATGTCCGACGTCCCCCCTCATGTCGAAGTTATCGGGGAGGGGGTAGACGACAACGACGCTCACCCCTCATGTCATGTCCGACGTCCCCCCTCATGTCGAAGTTATCGGGGAGGGGCTAGACGACAACGACGCTCACCCCTCATGTCATGTCCGACGTCCCCCCTCATGTCGAAGTTATCGGGGAGGGGGTAGACGACAACGACGCTCACCCCTCATGTCATGTCCGACGTCCCCCCTCATGTCGAAGTTATCGGGGAGGGGGTAGACGACAACGACGCTCACCCCTCATGTCATGTCCGACGTCCCCCCTCATGTTGAAGTTATCGGGGAGGGGGTAGACGACAACGACGCTCACCCCTCATGTCATGTCCGACGTCCCCCCTCATGTTGAAGTTATCGGGGAGGGGGTAGACGACAACGACGCTCACCCCTCATGTCATGTCCGACGAGGCCGGCGACGAGGACATACATCTATCTCATCTCTACAAGAACATACATCTCATCTCCACATGACCATTTATCTATCTATCTCTTCTCCACATGAACATACATCTCATCTATATATATATATATATATATCATCATATCATATATATATATATATATATATCATCATATCAACAACAGAAAAATTAATTGTTTCCAACAGAGCATCATATATATATCATCATATCATCTATATATATCATCATTTCATCAAATTATCTAACATAATGAACTATATATATATATCAACAAAATCATTTATCTATCTATCAACATCATCATCTATCTCCACATGAAAATATACATCTCATAAAAAAAACATAGCAACGGGGGCTGCCGGCGACCATGGAGCAGTGGCAGAGCAAGGTGTGCTCGGGGGCACGCGGCGACGGGGAGCAGGGGACCATGGGAAGGGGGGCTCACTGGGGGGCGCGGCAATGGCTTGAGGCCAGCGACGAGGACGGCGGGCTCGGGGGGGGGCACGCGCGCGAGACGGGGAGGAGGGCGCGACGGCGAGGGCTCGGGGAAAGGCGGGGTGCTCACTGGGGGCGGCGATGGGAGAGGGTGACGGCGACGAGGAGGCGCGGCGACGAGGAGCGGGCGGCGACGGCGACTGCGAAGATGGGAGAGGGCGACGGCGACAGCGACGATGGGAGAGGGCGACGGCGACAGCGACGATGGGAGAGGGCGACGGCGACGAGGAGCGGGCGGCGACGGCGACAGCGACGAGGAGCAGCCGGGCGGCGTCGGGGGAGATGTGAGAATTTGGGGAAAAATTCCTAAGTGTTGGCTTATATAGCAAAGCCTTTAGTCCCGGTTGGTAGCACCAACCGGGACCAATGCCTCCCTTTGGTCCCGGTTGGTGCCACCAACCGGGACCAAAGGTCTCTTTTCGTCAGCCCAAAGGGCGGGAAACAGGGACCTTTGGTCCCGGTTGGTGGCACCAACCGGGACCAAAGGGGGGCATTGGTCCCATTTGGTGCCACCAACCGGGACCAAAGGGTGGTGCTGCCCGGGGCCAAATTTTTAGTCCCACCTCGCTAGCCGAGAGAGCTCGAGAGTGGTTTATAAGCGCTGCTGCGTATACCCTCTCGAGCTCCTCTCAACTGCAGGGCTCCGGGCCTAATCTGTCACTGCCTGTGGGCCTATTGGGCCTTCTGCGGGACTGAATCCTGGCCCAACAAGCTGGTTGGGTTTCAAGTCGTATTCAGGCCGTGGCGGCCCAGTAGGTGGCATTTTTTTTAAAAAAAATCCAGTTTTTTGTTTTGTTTTTTGCTTTATTTATATTATTTTGTTCCTACTTACTGTTTTTCAGTGATTCTTTTTGCTTTTAGGTCACAAAAATTATAAACTTTCTGTTAGTGCCTTTAGTTTTCAAATTTGAATAGTTTAAATTAGAATTTTTTGAAATTTGTGTGAATCACTAGTTTGTGAATAACTTTACTAAAAAAATAGATTTTTGAGTGATTCTTTTTCCTGCTATTTAATATTACTGTGTTTTATCATTATATTCAATTTGGTAAGTTTTAGGTTATTTTAAATGTCTGTTTTAATCAAAAACAGATTTGGTTATTTTAGTTTGCTATTAAAGTTTCTAACAAAAAATTTCTTTATGAAAATTCTTTTTGCTATTAATGTGTTGAACAAAAAATTCTTTAATAATTTTAGTTGCATAAATTTTATATAATTAATTTTCAAAAATACTAGAGG
Source organism: Elymus sibiricus (assembly GCA_039707655.1). Lineage (NCBI taxonomy): Eukaryota > Viridiplantae > Streptophyta > Magnoliopsida > Poales > Poaceae > Elymus > Elymus sibiricus. The sequence goes on along the minus strand of CM077666.1, from coordinate 124,499,292 downwards.
TTTATAAAAGCTTTTTAGTTGATTCCTTTTGCTATTAGAGTTTTATAAAAGCTTTTTAGTTGATTCTTTTTGCTATTGAAGAATATTATAGTTTTGTTTTAGTTGATCATAACAGAATATTTTAATTGATTATTTTTAGTTCATTCTTTTTGCTATTAGAGTTTCATAAAAGTTTTCTAGTTCATTCTTTTTGCTATTAGTTCATTCTTTGAGCTAAATGACCCTGAAATTGAAAAACACTACAAATGAACTCTGAAAAGGTTGAAAGTTGGCATGGTATCATCATTTCACCCAAATAGCATGTGCTAAAAAGTTGAGAGGGTTACGGCAAAAACTAGATGCACTTCGTGTACAAAATGGACAATCTCTTTCGAAGTATGAGGGTTTCGGACGAAAACTCATCTGTTACAAAGGTATTTCATTTTTTTGAACTTATTTGAACTCCAGACTTTTTGTGTGTTCAAAATGAACCATTCAAAGTCAAATCATCAATTTTCAACCCTTTCTGACTTCATTTGGTATTTTTCATGCATTTACTGATTTTTTTTTGAGCTAAATGACCATGAAATTGAAAAGCACTACAAATGAACTCTGAAAAGGTTGAAAGTTGGCATGGTATCATCATTTCACCCAAATAGCATGTGCTAAAAAGTTGAGAGGGTTACGGCAAAAACTAGATGCACTTCGTGTACAAAACGGACAATCTCTTTCGAAGTATCAGGGTTTCATACGAAAACTCATCTGTTACAAAAGGCATTTCATTTCTTCACATGTAACTGCAGTGATATTCTAGATCAAAGGCATCATCATACTAGTTGTGGAGAGAAAGTCTTCACTTTTTCTTCGCTTGTGTCCTTTGCTTATTGCGCCGTAACCATGGATAATCTTCATCGTTTAACAGGGTGCTTGGGTCAGCCTTGACTTTGAAGGGAGGAATTTCATGAAACTTTTCATAATCTTCAGACATGTCTGTCTTGCCCTCCAATCCCACGATGTCTCTTTTTCCTGAAAGAACTATGTGGCGCTTTGGCTCATCGTATGATGTATTCGCTTCCTTATCTTTTCGTTTTCTCAGTTTGGTAGACATGTCCTTCACATAGAAAACCTGCGCCACATCATTGGCTAGGACGAATGGTTCGTCTATGTACCCAAGATTGTTTAGATCCACTGTTGTCATTCCGTACTGTGGGTCTTCCTGTACCCCGCCTCCTGACAGATTGACCCATTTGCACTGAAACAAAGGGACCTTGAAATCATGTCCATAGTCAAGTTCCCATATGTCCACTATGTAACCATCATATGTGTCCTTTCCCCCATTGGTTGCTGCATCAAAGCGGACACCGCTGTTTTGGTTGGTGCTCTTTTCATCTTGGGCGATCGTGTAAAATGTATTCCCATTTATCTCGTACCCTTTGTAAGTCAATACAGTCGAAGATGGTCCCCTGGCCAACAAGTACAGCTCATCAGAAACAGCGTTGTCACCCATGAGACGTTTTTGCAACCAACTGCCGAAAGTCCTGATGTGTTCATATGTAATCCAGTCGTCACACTGCTCCGGGTGTTTGGAGCGCAGAATATTCTTGTGTTCATCGACATACGGGGTCACCAAGGTGGAATTCTGTAGAACTGTGTAGTGTGCTTGAGACCAAGAATGCCCGTCCCTACATATTATTGAGCCCGCTCCTAGCGTGCCTTTTCCAGTCAGTCTCCCCTCATACCGCGATTGAGGGAGACCAATCTTCTTAAGGTCAGGAATGAAGTCAACACAAAACCCAATGACATCCTCTGTTTGATGGCCCATGGAGATGCTTGCTTCTGGCCTAGCGCGGTTACAAACATATTTCTTTAAGACTCCCATGAACCTCTCAAAGGGGAACATATTGTGTAGAAATACAGGGCCCAGAACAACAATCTCGTCGACTAGATGAACTAGGACGTGCGTCATGATATTGAAGAAGGACGGTGGGAACACCAGCTCGAAACTAACAAGACATTGCACCAAATCACTCCTTAACCTTGGCAGGATTTCTGGATCGATCAACTTCTGAGAGATTGCATTGAGGAATGCACATAGCTTCACAATGGCTAATCGAACGTTTTCCGGTAGAAGCCCCCTCAATGCAACCGGAAGCAGTTGCGTCATAATCACGTGGCAGTCATGAGACTTTAGGTTCTGGAACTTTTTCTCTGCCATATTTATTATTCCCTTTATATTCGACGAGAAGCCAGACGGGACCTTCATACTGAGCAGGCATTGAAAGAAGATTTCCTTCTCTTCTTTGGTAAGAGCGTAGCTGGCAGGACCTTCATACTGCTTTGGATGCATGCCGTCTTTTTCATGCACACGTTGCTGTTCCTCCCGTGCCTCCGGTGTATCTTTTGTCTTCCCATACACTCCCAAGAAGCCTAGCAGGTTCACGCAAAGATTCTTCGTCACGTGCATCACGTCGATTGCAGAGCGGACCTCTAGGTCTTTCCAATAGGGTAGGTCCCAAAATATAGATTTCTTCTTCCACATGGGTGCGCGTCCCGCATCGTCAGTCGGAACAGATAGTCCGCCATGACCCTTTCCAAATATTACTTGTAAATCATTGACCATATCAAGTATGTGATCACCAGTACGGAGGGTGGGCTTCTTCCGGTGATCTGCCTCGCCTTTGAAATGCTTTCCTTTTTTTCGACATTGATGGTTGGTCGGAAGAAATCGACGATGCCCCAGGTACACATTGTTCCAGCATTTGTCCAAATATATACTGTCGGTGTCATCTAAACAGTGTGTGCATGCGTGCTATCCCTTGTTTGTCTGTCCTGAAAGGTTACTAAGAGCAGGCCAATCGTTGATGGTTACAAACAGCAACGCATGTAGGTCAAATTCCTCCTGTTCGTTCTCATCCCACACACGTACACCTCTTCCATTCCATAGCTGTAAAAGGTCATCAACTAATGGCCTTAGGTACACATCAATGTCATTGCCGGGTTGCTTAGGGCCTTGGATGAGCACTGGCATCATAATGAACGTCCGCTTCATGCACAACCAAGGAGGAAGGTTATACATACATAGAGTCACAGGCCATGTGCTATGCTTGCTGCTCTGCTCCCCAAAAGGATTAACGCCATCTGCACTTAAACCAAACCATGTGTTCCTCGGGTCACCTGTAAAGTCGCTCCACTTTCTCTCGATCTTTCTCCACTACGACCCGTCAGCGGGTGCTCTCAACTTCCCGTCTTTCTTACGGACTTTTATGTGCCATTGCATCAACTCGGCATGCTTTTTGTTTCTGAACAGACGTTTCAACCGTGGTATTATAGGAGCATACCACATCACCTTGGCAGGAACCCTCTTCCCGGTGCGCTAGCCCTCAACATCACCAGGGTCATCTCTTCTGATCTTATACCGCAATGCACCGCATACCGGGCATGCGTTCAAATCCTCGTACGCACCGCGGTAGAGGATGCAGTCATTAGGGCATGCATGTATCTTCTGCACCTCCAATCCTAGAGGGCATAGAACCTTCTTTGCTTCGTACGTACTGCCGGGCAATTCGTTATCCTTTGGAAGCTTCTTCTTCATTATTTTCAGTAGCGAACTAAATCCCTTGTCAGATACACCATTGTCTGCCTTCCATTGTAGCAATTCCAGTGTGGTACCGAGCTTTCTGTTGTCATCTTCGCAATTTGGGTACAACCCTTTTTTGTGATCCTCTAACATGCGATCAAACTTCAACTTCTCCCTTTCACTTTCGCATTCTCTCTGTGCATCAACAATGACCCGACGAAGATCATCATCGGGCACATCGTCTGGTTCCTCTTGATCTTCAGCTTCCCCCATTGCAGCATCACCGTATTTAGGGGGCGGGTAGTTGTCATCATCCTCTTCTTCTTCGTTGTCTTCCATCATAACCCCTCTTTCTCCATGCTTGGTCCAAACATTATAGTGTGGCATAAAACCCTTCTCAAGCAGGTGGAAGTGAAGGGTTTTAGAGTTGGAGAAAGCCTTCGTATTCTCACAGACAGTACATGGACAATGCATAAAACCATTCTGCTTGTTTGCCTCAGCCGCTTTGAGAAAATTATGCAGGCCCTTAATATACTCGGAGGTGCGTCGGTCACCGTACATCCATTGCCGGTTCATCTGCGTGCGTTATATAGTTCTCATTATTGAACAACATATAACTCTCTAGAGCATCTAATTAAAACATACATTGAAACTATGTAAAAAAATTATATGCAACAACAAATGCGATCATAACCGCAACTAAGGTACCAATTGATCCAACGGCATAATGATACCAAGCCTCAGTATGAATGGCATATTTTCTAATCTTTCTAATCTTCAAGCGCATTGCATCCATCTTGATCTTGTGATCGTCGACGACATCGGCAACATGCAACTCCAACTTCATCTTCTCCTCTTCAATTCTTTGTAATTTTTCTTTCAAGTAATTGTTTTCTTTTTCAACCAAATTTAACTTCTCGACAAGAATTTCTATGTCGGTTGGAATTTCCGGTTCACATACATCCTAGATTAAAAAATCTATGTCACGTTGGTCGGCATAATTGTCATAAACACTAAATAAAACAAATAGTTATAAAAGATAATATATACCACATCCGAATCATAGACAGGACGAGGGCCGACGGAGGCGGATACCAAAACCATCGCACTATATAATAACAAACAATAATAAAAGTAAGAAAATTACACAAGTATCTATCTAAATCATACAAGTAAGAACTTTTTTCTTTTAGAAAGAAGATAAGAAGAAGAGGCTAACCACGGTGGTGCCGGCGCCGAGATGGGCGCGGGCGATCGACGACGGTGAGGACGGGGACGGGACAGGACGGACCGCCAAACCTAGACAAATCTTGAGGAAAATGGAGCTTGGACAAGGAGCTTCGGGAGGAGAAAGCTTAAGTGTGGCTCCGGCATTTCATCGAACACCTCATGTGCATAGGAGGTGAGCTAGAGCACCACAAAGCTCTCCCACGGCCGGCCAAAAAAACAGAGCAGTGCACTGTTCTCCTCGCGGGCAGGGGGGTATATATAGGCCGACCATTGGTCCCGGTTTGTGGCTGGAACCGGGACTAAAGGACATCATTTGGTCCCGGTTCCAGCCACAAACTGGGACCAATGGTTGTGGGCTAGGAGCGAGGCCCATTGGTCCCGGTTCGTGTCTGGAACCGGGACCAAAGGGGTCAGACGAACCGGGACCAATGGCCCACGAGGCCCGGCCGGCGCCCTGGCCTCACGAACCGGGACCAATGCCCCCATTGGTCCCGGTTCGTGAGTGAACCGGGATTAATGAGCTTTTCAGGGCTGGACCAAAGCCCTGTTTTCTACTAGTGCTCGTGCCTAATTGTTCTCTGTGTTTGCCCGGTGCGTTCTGGATTTGATGATGTCTATGCGACCATTTTGCACAACATGATCTTAATTTTCTAGTAGTTCCTCCAAATCTTATTTTTATTTTGTAGTATCACATTCTTTTTTTGACCAGGAAACAGTAGGGGAAAACCCCTACTGTAAGTCATTTTTCATTTGTAATGTAAAGAACACTTTACATAGTTTGCTGGTATGTACAAAGAAGAAAATGAAATGAACAACAAAGGAGAGGAAGAGGGTCTAAATGAAAAAATTAAATACTGTCCAACCAGGACATCATGCCCTCTTTAATACTGGGTTTGGTTCTGATGATAGTATCATTGAAGTTGGCCTTGAAATCTTGAGTGCATTGATATATGGAGCAGTCAATGTGTTCAAAAATCTTGTCATTCCTTTGGTTCCAGATACTCCAACATCCAATGATTAATATTTCCATAAAGAAGTCCAATTTGTATATGTTTTTTGCATCAATGATCATATGATGGATGTTGTTGTCTGTATTGAATTCAAAATTGATGCTCCACCAAAATCCTTGACTGAAAGGGTAGCTGAAGAACAGGTGCATTCGGTCCTCCATGGGCTGGTCATGACAAAGGGCACAACTCCTCCCTTCTGTACATAATAGTACTAAGCGAAATAATCTATAGAATCAAAATAGAATTAGTCCTGTCTCATTATGAACCGAAAGGGGCTGGTATTTTTCCAAGAAATATCTAGCCAACCGTCCCACAAGAGGTTTTCTTAACACCAATGAATTCTATTAATGCTAGAGGAAAACGATAGCTCCAATAATTTCTTTGTTCTCAACACCTCCTATTTAGAGGAATTAGCTACTTCAACGATCTTTGATGGTTATAGGAGTATCCAAAGTACAAACCTGATGGTTGTTTGTTATCCCAACCATTCTTCCCAGCCCTGATACCGATCAGAAAAGGGGTAATTCTAACAAATTTTATCTCTATTTGATTCCTATTTCTAGGTGTAGTGCTTTTCTCCCCTATGCTGCCTACGGATACTAATAGAGTAGGATTGGCTTGTAATCCATACCATACCATATCCTGTAGGTGTAACCTTTCGCTCAATACTCAAATCTACAATTGAAGTATCTGAAGCCGCATCAATCAAGGATACACGACGGAAGGAATTGTTAGTTCGCCTCACCTTCCCGAAGCGAGGTTTTGTTTGCTTTACAAATTTGGTTCTCTCTATGCCAACCCCTTCTCTTTTTCGTAAGACTGAGGTATAGGTAGGGCTAAAAAAAGCAAAAAAAAGAGTCAAATCGCACCATCTCTATAAGAAAATGCCTTTTTTTCTCCTGAGGTTGTCGGAATTATTCGCAATAAAATATTGGGTACAATTGAGGAGGTCTTATCAATGAAATTTCCATTTACACGGGATCTAGGCATAATTCCCAACCCATTCTATATAGAATTGTTTTCATTCCTTCACAAAATAACATAAAAACAAACACATTCGATTCTTATAATTATAAATAGATTGATCCATATGCTCTAAATCCATATGCTTTAAATGGATAAGAGAGATATAGATTTTATGCTCAGCTCAAATTGTATCATTTTCCTTCTGCTTGGACACGAAGTGATATGAAATATTTGACTAAGACTGGATTTCATTCTACTTTCCTATTTCTGAACAACAACTTATGTCATCAACTATTTCGTGTTTTCAAAGTTATTAACTGTCTCATACCCTATTTTTGATTTCGATAGTATGGTGTAGCGTATCTTAGGCAAACGGAATTCTAAGGTTTCTTTATTTTATTATGCAATAAGAAGAATTCTTCCATTCTCTTTTTCTTTAGTTGCGGGAAAACCCAAATTAAAACTTTTATTTTATAGCGAGCGCAATTTCAAGTAAAAAATCATGTATCCTTCCACTTAGATCAATTGGAATTTTTCCAATAGAACTATGGAACCCCTGAGCGGTTGCGGTAATACCTGTACTACAGGAATAAGAAAACTCGCTATTCACTCAGTTTATTTTCCATAATAAGTTATGTATGAGAGATGGCCAAGCGGTTCAAGGCGTAGCATGGGAACTGCTATGTAGACTTTTGTTTACCGAGGGTTCGAATCCCTCTCTTTCCGTTTTTCTTAATTCATTAACATTAAGGATCACAATGTATCAAATAAAATAACAATTTTTTCCAGCAATAATATCTTATATTATCTTATTTTAATTTAATAGAAATTAGAAATTCTCTATAGCAAATTACTGTGGTATGTAAAATACACATAGAGGAAAAAAGAAAAAAGGATCCTAATCCTAGGGTTAATCAATTTTAGCTAGTTGATGGGAAAATACGAATTAATGGTAATGGTCTTAGGGCGATTTAGTTCGGGGAAAGGGGATGGGGAAGAAAATTCTATGAACCTTTCCTTTTTTTGTTAAGTTCAAGTCTGACGAGAGTAATATTCTACAACTAACAACTCATTTATTTTGAGACCGACCCACTTCCTATCTTGGATTTTATTTACTAGTCCTTTATATTCCAATGTGTCAATCATAAAATGCTTTGGCAATTTCCCCTGGTCCGATGAAGCAATATAATTTTGAACCAGACCTTTTGATCTTTGGTTATCTTTCGTAGTAATAATATCTCGGGGTTTGCAACGAAAACTTGGTATATTGACTATACGACCATTAACTAAAATATGTCTATGGTTGACTAATTGGTGGGCCCCAGGAATGGTTGAAGCCATACCCAATCGAAAAAGGATATTATCCAAACGCATTTCAAGTAATTGTAGTAAAACCTGGCCTGTTGACCTTTTTGCTTTTCCAGCGATATGTACGTCATGACAAAGGGCACAAGCAGTACTGTCAAGCTGAAACTGTTTCCTAGTGAGGAGCTCACATGTGTTGATCCTGTCTTGCAGCATTAACCAGCTGAAGAATTTGTGCTTTGGCATGCAGCAACTTTTCCAAATCCACTGGATGGTTTTAGGGGCAGTGTCAGAGCCATAAGACAGTTGTATATTCTCTTAGTGTTGTATGTAGGGTTTCCCCATATAAACTTCCAGGAGTCATTGAGGTTATTATCCTTGATTTCATCCAGTGATGCAGCAAGCTGGTGGAACTGTTGATGTGCAATTATGGACAGAGGTAGTTGGAACATATTGTAATAATTGTCCATAAGTTTGGCCTTGTAAATGGAGATCTTATTATCCAGGGCAAAAGAATGTAGTTCTGGGTATGTGTCTGATGCTGTATTGCCATGCCAAATATCATCCCATAACAGTGTGGTATTTCCTTTGGTAATGTTGCAGGTGGCCATATTTCTGTATATATCATAAAGATTCAGTACGTCTTTCCACCAGAAAGATCCTTTGTTCTTGCAGGCATGGGGTATATCATTCATAGAGTTGTATACTTACCATATAAGATTGACCCAGGGCACATCAACATGGTTATAGAATTTATGCAGCTGCTTGATGAGAAGGGCAATGTTCTGGATCTTGAGGTTTAGTATTCCAAGGCCACCCTGTTCTTTAGGCCTGCAAATCATGCTCCAGCTAGCCAAATAGTTTCCTTTACTATCAATATCCTTTCCATGCCATAAAAACTTTCTGCTCGATTTGTTTACATGTTCCAGGACAGTAATGTGAACTCTGAATGTGCACATGGCAAAGATGGGCATGGATGCAATGACAGAGTTTAAATAAGTGAGTCTACCATCATAATTCATGAAGTTTGCCACCCCAGATAATTTCCTATCAATTTTTGCAATAATAGGCATTAAATCTTGCACTGATGGTTTACTTGTGCCCAATGGGATCCCAAGATAAGTGAAAGGTAGTGTTTCAGTCTTACATCCAAAGCTCTCAGTGATATGTCTCCAACGTATCTATAATTTTTTATTGTTCCATGCTATTATAGTATCAATCTTGGATGTTTTTATATGCAATTATATATCATTTTTTGGGACTAACCTATTAACCTAGTGCCCAGTGCCAGTTGCTGTTTTTTGCTTGTTTTTGGCTTTTTAGAGAAACAGTACCAAATGAAGTCCAAATGCCACGAAACATTTTGGAGATTTTTTTCTGGACAAAAGAAACCTTGGAAGCTTCGGGAGGAGGCCAAAAGCCTCACGGAGGCTTCACAAGGCAACAGGGCGTGCCCCGGGGGGCGCCGTGTTGCCTTGTGGGGCCCACGTGACTTCGTTTTTCACAAATATTGGGAAACCCCAGAGAGCCAGAAGAGAAAACCTTTCCGCCGCCGCAAGACTCTGTTCTTCCGCGATCCCATCTGGAGGCCTTTTCCGGTACTCTGCCGGAGGGGGAATCGATCACAGAGGGCTTCTACATCAACCTTGCTGCCCTTCCGATGATGTGTGAGTAGTTTACCACAGACCTACGGGTCCATAGCTAGTAGCTAGATGGCTTCTTCTCTCTCTTTGATCTTCAATACAATGTTCTCCTCGATGTTCTTGGAGTTCTATCCGATGTAATCTTCTTTTGCGGTGTGTTTGTTGGGATCTGATGAATTGTGAGTTTATGATCAGATTATTCATGAGAAATATTTGAGTTATCTCTGAACTCTTTTATGCATGATTGTTATAGATTTGTATTTCTCTCCGATCTATCGGTTTAGTTTGGCCTACTAGATTGATTTATCTTGCAATGGGAGAGGTGCTTTGTGATGGGTTCAATCTTGCGGTGCTCAATCCCAGTGACAGAAGGGGACATGACACGTATTTGTATTGTTGCCATTAAGGATAAAAATATGGGGTTTATTCATATTGCTTGAATTTGCTTCTCTACATCATGTCATCTTGCTTAAGGCGTTACTCTGTTTTTATTAACTTAATACTCTAGATGCATGCTGGATAGCGGTCGATGAGTGGAGTAATAGTAGTAGATGCAGGCAGGAGTCGGTCTACTTGTCTCGGACGTGATGCCTATATACATGATCATTGCCATGAATCCGTCATAATTATTTGCTTTTCTATCAATTGCCCAACAGTAATTTGTTTACCCACCGTATGTTTCTGTGCTCGAGAGAGAAGCCTCTAGTGAAAACTATGGTCCCCGGGTCTATCTTTATCATATAAAAAACCTAAAAATACCTTGCTGCAATATATTTACTTTTATTTTAATTAGAATTTTAGTTTATCTATTTACCTCGATAAGATTTAATACTTGCAAATAACCGCTAAGAGGATTGACAACCCTCTTATTTGCGTTGGGTGCAAGTGTTTGCTTTTGTGTGTGCAGGTGCGCTTAACGGAATTTTGCTTGGTTCTCCTACTGGATTGATAACCTTGGTTCTTAACTGAAGGAAATACTTATCTCTACTGTACTGTAACACCCCTATGTAATGAGCTACAGTGATCCACCATATTAATGCCAAGTCATCTGAGATTTGCAATGATAATCATGTTGGATTAATATCTCATTTCAAATTCTGCCACTGAATTCAAATTCAAATGCAAGAGAAATTTTCAGTTGCTCAAAAGTTGCTGGAAAAATGTTCATCATTTAGCATAAATTACAAAACAATTTGATGTTAAGAAAATTAACATCACTCATATGCAAAGATGGACATTAGCAATTATTTCAATGCAATTCCAGCAATTTAAAATGCAATTTCATTTATGAAAATTCCAAATGCATTCCCCTGGCCATTAAACTTTTTGTGGCATTGCATAAAAATACAGTGTATTTTATGGGCCAAGTCACACATTCTTCTAAAATGAATTAGTAGCCCAGATTAATCCCTAACCCTCTCTGCTATTAACTAAATGGAAAAAACAGAGAAAAACAGAAAAGGAAACTTACCTGGCGCTGGGCTAAACCGGCCCAGCCAGCCCATTCTTGTCGCCCCCTACCTGCTCCCGCCCGCCGTGTCGTCTTGACCGCGTCCGGCGCGCGCGCTCACCGCCCACTGCCCGCCACGGCGACGTAGTCGGTGGGCTAGGGGATAAGATTCACCCCGCGACCCCGGATGCCTCGGCCCCCTCTCCATTTCCTCCCCTCACCTTCTCCCTCTCGATCGGGAGCTTGCCCGAGTGCTGCCGCCGACGTACCTCCGTCGATCCGCGGCCACCGATGCCCATTCGTCCGTCCGCCTTGTTCATAAGGCTCGCCGGCGACCGCCTCTTCTTCCACGCCCAAGAACTCGAGCTCTGCGGCACCGCATCGCTCCCATGCCTCCTTTGTCTTCCTCGGGTCGCCGAGATCGCCGTTGCCGTTTCTCCTCGCCACTGCGCTACTAAGCCATCCAAGGGCCTCCGTGTGCCGCGCAGTAAGCTCCTGCACCCCCCCCTCCTTGCTCTGGTTCCTCCTCGCGCACCGTAGTTAGCTCGCCGTGCCGCCGCCGCCATTGCCGCGTACTGCCTCATCCGCGAGCTCATTGCGCTCATCACGGCCATCTCCGAGCCAAGCCATGGCCTCCATCGAGTTCCTGGAGGTCCGTAGAGCCCGCTAGGATCGCTTGTTGGCTCGAACGCGGCTTTTGTGTGGTTTTCGGAGATGCCCATATTCCGGCACCGCCCGCGGTCGACGTTGAGCTTCACTCCGGCCACCCCCGCACCTGGGGCTGCGCTAGATCGACGCGGGATGACCTGCTCGTTCGAACGCACCCAAAATCGCGCGAAACGGTGACCTCTACGCGAAACCCGAACGTCGCCGGTGCTCGGCCGCCGCGGGGAGTTCGCCGGAGTAGCTCCGGCGCCGGTCGCCTACATGGCAAGGCGTGGGGCCCGCCCACGGACACTGCCAGTGGGCCCCAGCGTTCGTTTGAACCGTGTTGACTCCGGTCAACACGCGCGCACTGTTCACTGCTGTCACTGCCGAGTGGGTCCCCTATGTCAGTATGTTAATTAGTGACTAATTGCACTTAATTTAATTACACACTGATTAATTAAGTCACTGACAGGCTGGGCCCTCTAGTTAATTAATTCTGTTAGTTTAAATTAATCACTGTTAAAACCTCTGAGGCTGACAGGTGGGTCCCACCTGCCAGTTGACCAGTCAGCTGGTCAGCCGACTGCTGACGCAGTGATGACGTCAGCATGATGTCATATTCCATTTCTGGTAATTCTGTTAATTTATATAATTCCAGAATATTGTTAAAACTTCAGAAAATCGTAGAAAATTAACCGTAGCTCGGATCGAAAAACTTTCTACATGAAAGTTGCTCAGAAAAATCCCACGAATCCGATCGTGCCGTCTGTTTTATTGTCGGGACCCTCTACGTAGGTGAACCCGCAACTTTTCGTCTGTTTCCGGTAGATGAATAGTGCATACATACCGGATAATAATTCCAACTTAAATCCTAAAATTCCTAAAATGGTTTAGAGATGCATTTAGGCAACCCTGCACTGCATCTTAGCATGTCATGCTCTGTGTTGCATCTGTTGCTTTTATTTATTGTTTCTTCCCCCTCTTCTCTTCCGATAGCCCCCGAGACCGACGCAACTCAGGAGACCGACGACACCACTGACGACCCCTTTTTTGCCGCAGAGCTTACAAGCAAGCGAACCCCCTTGACGCATGCCTATATCACCTATTCCTTCTCCCTCCTGCTTGCATTAGAAATTTCTACTGCTTTGCTTTATCCTATTCTGATGCATAGCCTGGTTTTGTAACCTATTATTGATACCTTCCTGTTATCCAAAATGATTAGTATAGGTTGGATGGTAAACCATCTGTGGCCCCTCTTCCTTGCAGTAGTTGCTCCACTTTAGAACCAGTGCCCCGATCGATGTGACCGAACGGGCTGAGACCAACACACCACCGCACATTCCCCCTAAGTCGTTCGACCCTGCAGAGCTGGCATCGAGTGCCGAGGGTGATACCTCTTATCTCACTACCGATGATGCCTCTGTAGAATAGCTATCCGGTTGTGAGTTACCGATGGCGATTCCTCTTTCATCACTTCCAATAAAGCTTCCGTCGTACAACCTCTCAAGTGGGAATCTCTCGAGGGTGATTCCTCGGATTCCCCCCTTGATGACAGGAACACACGGTTTCCTTTAAATGATGCCCACATGTACTGTTACTGCGGGACTGAAGGGACAGGCGGTACCACCCCGGTAGAGGTGGACCTGAGTTCCCGACAGTCTCCTGGGAAGACGGGTTGACCTGGAGGGCACCCGCGAGATAATTACGAGGCGCGGCTGGGCAGGCAGAGACCGCCCTAGAGAGGGATGGGCATGGCCCTTGTTGCACTTCCTCGAGACGGGATGACAGGAGTACTGATCGTCACCGCGAGCTCCTAATAATGCGATAACGGATTTGGGTATTGATCTGAGTGGGTCGTTGGCCCTATACGCACTACCACCACGTGGGATAATGGTTATGGGACCCTCTACGTCGTATGTATCAGCCAAAAGCTCTGTCAGACGTCCAGTTCAGCATTGTGGGCCTGTCGGGCCAGTGCCATCGAGGATGAGGTGGTGCTCGTCCCGGCTCATCGCATAACGACCTGGAGTGCAAAGGGCGATGGGCCCAAGACCCCTGAGCACTTAGGATGTAGACCGGCGGGGACCTCTCTGTTGAGCCTAGGTAGGACTACGTCGTGTTGATTACCCGAGGCCGGGCATTACCGAGCAAGTGTGTCCGGCCAGATGTAATCGAGCGTGCTGGGTAACAGTAGTGCACCCCTGCAGGGAAGTTATCTATTCGAATAGCCGTGTCCACGGTAACAGGACGCTCAGTGTTGTATCCCGATCTACTAATACTTGAACTGGAGATATGTTTATAAATTGGAAGCTTCGGGATCGCTTTCTCGCAGGGAGTCGAGGAAGGATCTCTGGGCTTTGCTTCAACATGCTTGTTAATTTATAATATGCTAATCTACACTCTTCTAATGCTGCAAGACCGCTGAAGATGCTAGTCTTCGATAGGCTAGGCCTTTCTCTCTATTCTGGCTTTCTGCATTCAAGTCCACATATACAGCCTTCCTTGAAAATGTTGCATATCTAGACTAGTTCTGATGTCAGTCTTGCGAGTACTTTGGATGAGTACTCACGGTTGCTCTGCTACTTCTTTTCCCCCATACCCGATTGCTGCATTCAGATGCTGGAGCCCAGGAGCAGGAGATCCCTAGAGGCGCCTACTACGACGTGGAGATCCCCGACGACCAGGAGTAGTTAGGAGGTTCCCAGGCAGGAGGCCTGCGCCTTTTCGATCTGTGTTTTGTTTTGCCCTGCCTTCTAGGCCTATATGTTTTACTTTTATATCTGTACTCAGATATCTAATGCTTTCGCTGATGCTTGTGTAACATCGAGCTTATGTATTCGAGCCCTCGAGGCCCCTGGCTTGTAATATAAAGCTTGTAATATTTTACTTTGTGTTTAGAGTTGTGTTGTGATATCTTGAAGTGAGTCCCTAGGCTTGATCGTGTGCATTGCGTGTATGATTAGTGCACGATTAAGTCGGGGGCGTCACAGGTTGGTATCAGAGCCGACTGCCTGTAGGATCCCCCTTTCCAACTCCTTGGCCGAAGTTGAGTCTAGCCTTTCAAAAACTGTTTTACTAACAGTGCTGTGTGGCTTACGGGCCCACGTTGCACATCGGTGGGTTTAGGATCTTTTATTCCTCTCCTTTACTCTGGGACTCCGTTCTCTCTTCTTTTCGGGTTAAAGTTTTACTGACTCTAACATTAGGTTCTCGTGATCACATCCACCCGGAGTTCTGAATTATTCCCCCCTTTCTTCGAGATGAGAGCCAGGTTCTGCTTTACAGTTTTCACGGCCCGCGGGATCCTTTTATCGAGGACCCCCTGCGTTGTCACTTGCAAATTCCTCGCTCCAATAGGTTTCTCCGACGTTGGTGTAGCCTTTGCTATGCCTCGTTGTGGTACCTCTCCATCGTCTAGTTGTCTAGCTGCGAGTGTTTTCGAGCTCGTACTATCCGTTTGTATCCAACTCTGTGCATGGATCAGTATGTCTTTATTGACTACTAATATGTATCTAATGCACTTCTTGTTCATTTCTCATGTTACATCCTGAATGACCTCTTACACATGCAGTTGTTCTTGCTAAACTACCCCTGTTGATTTGGCAGGATGGCTGATGATCCTCCACCTCCACCCTATACTGCCGCAATGATGCAGCAGTTTGAATTGAACCGTCAGCTCAATGAGAGTCTGGTGAACCGATTAGAACGCAACGATGATCGTCAGGAGCCTGGGCCGATATCACTTCAAGATTTTGTGCGCCTCAACCCGTCTGTTTACTGCAACTCCACCAATCCTATGGATGCTGATGATTGGCTTCGCGATATCCTGTTTGAAATGGAGTCCACTAAAGTTGCCCCTGACAGTTACGTCACCTTTGCGGCATTTCATCTGAAAGGTCCAGCTGCTCAATGGTGGGAAGGCCACAGGCGTGTGCTACCTGCTGGGACAGTAACCACTTGGCAGGAATTTCAGTCAGCCTTTCGTGCACGACACATTCCTCAAGGTCTAATGGAGCAGAAGAAGAAGGAATTCCGCAAACTCACACAGGGCAAAATGACTGTGGATGCTTATCAGAGGAAATTCCTAGAACTATCCCGCTATGCTGAAGATGACGTCGACACCGACACACGCAAGCAGGAGAAATTCCGTGAAGGACTGCATCCTGACATAAAGCTCGCACTTGTTGTCCATGACTGTGCAGATTTTGCGACGCTTGTCAGCCAAGCTTTTCGAGTTGAAGCTGGTCTGATTGAGTACCAGCAGTCGCTCAAGCGCACTCGTGACGTTGGCTCGTCTTCGGGTCAGCCTGCTCAGAAACGTCAAGTCTGGATTCCGCACAATGTACATCACCGACCAGCTCCAACACCAAGACCGTCTTATGTTGCACCTCGTCTGCCGCTGCCACCGAGACAGCTAGCGATTCAGGGTGGACAGCCCAATACTATGGCTACTCCCCATAATGATGGTTTATGCCGCAAGTGTGGTCAGCCAGGGCACCATGCTGCCAGCTGTCGCCCGACCCAGAAGAAAGGTACACGAGCTCGTCAGTCCAGAAACCGTAATGCCAGGCCGCCTACACTCAGTCGTGGTCATGTTAATCATGTAAAGGTTGAAGAAGCTCGACAGGACCCCAGAATTGTGATGGGTACCCTTCTAGTGAATTCAGTCCCAGCTACTGTTCTTTTTGATTCAGGAGCATCGCATTCTTTCATTTCTGAAGCGTTTGCACGCAAGCAAGACTTGTCATTCGAAAATTGTACCCTCCACTGGTGGTTAGATCTCCGGGATCCAGATGGGATACCTCGATGATAGCTCACAACAACCACATTGAAATTGGAGGATTAGTATTCACTGCTTCACTTATGGCCCTCAAGGTTTCTACCATAGATGTCATTCTGGGCATGAATTGGTTGGGTCCTCATCAAGCCCTGATTGACTGTGCCGCTGAATCAGTTCACCTTTCTCACCCTTCTGGCCAGACAGTCAAATACTCAACCCGAACAGCTCAGGATGCCGAGAGCCAGATATATGCTCTGAATGCTTTGAATGCCTCACCTCTTGAAGGAATTGAGAACGTTCCAGTCGTTCGCGATTTTCCGGACGTCTTTCCAGAAGAACTTCCAGGAATACCCCCTATTAGAGCTGTCGAGTTCATCATCGACTTGAAACCAGGCACTACCCCTATTGCTAAGCGTCCGTACAAGATGCCGCCGCATGAACTCCTTGAACTTAAGGAAGAAATTGACAAGTCACTTAAAAAGGGTTTCATATGCCGCAGTTCTTCTGCTTGGGGAGCACCTTCGCTCTTTGTTAACAAGAAGGATGGAACGAACCGATTGGTCCAGGACTATCGGCCTATCAACCAAGCTACAATTCAGAACAAATATCTGCTTCCCCGGATCAACGATCTTTATGATCAGCTTGCTGGATCCTCTGTGTTCTCTAAACTCGACTTAAGGTTGGGTTATCATCAGATCCGAGTTCGCAAGGAGGATATTCCGAAGACAGCTTTCGTTACTCGTTATGGATCATACGAGTACACCGTCATGACCTTCGGATTAACTAATGCTCCAGCAACCTTCTCTCGCTTGATGAACTATATCTTCATGGACTACCTCGACAAGAACGAAGAAGAACACGCCGAACATCTTCGGCTTGTATTGGAGAAACTTCGAGAGCACCAACTATATGCCAAATTCTCCAAGTGTGAATTCTGGTTATCTGAGGTGACTTATCTTGGTCACGTGATTTCCAAAGATGGCATCGCTGTCAACCCAGAACGAGTTCAGGCTATTCTTGACTGGACTCCCCCGAAGAATGTTAAGCAAGTCAGAAGTTTTCTCGGTCTTGCTAGTTATTCACTAGTAGAAAACAGGGAATCAGTCCTGGCTCCAGAGGGCCTTTAGTCCTGGTTCTGGAATCGGGACTAAGCATCCAGGACTAAAGGTCCTCACTTTTAGTCCCGGTTCTGTTACGAACCGGGACTAAAGTGCCTCCACGTGGCCGCTGTGGGGCGCCCAGGCAGGAGGAACTTTAGTCCCGGTTCGTAACACCAACCGGGACTAAAAGACTGCCACGCGTCAGCAGCTCGAGGCGCCCAGGCAGGAGGAACTTTAGTCCCGGTTGGTAACACCAACCGGGACTAAAAGACTGCCACGCGTCAGCAGGTCGAGGCGCTGGGTTTTTTTTTTAAAGGAGGGGTTTAGGGGTTTAGGGGTTTCATATTGTGTTTCCCCCTTTTCTTTTTTGTGTAGACGATTCAACTCGACGTTTGCTACTACATAAAGCAATGAAGAAACCATTACACAAATCGTCATGAATTAGTATAGAGAGAAGTGACCTCTCTTTCTCCGTGCTTGGTCGAACAACATGTTTTCGTATATCTATTCGACGCTACGTACTATGTCTAGTGCACGTTCATGCATATATACAATGAATAACATCTCTTACGATCTCTAATATCTAATTACCAACATTCATCCTAATTTCTTCATGGTATTCTCCATTTTTAGCTATGACGTGATCAAGGAGGAATCCCGCCAATTCCTCTTGAATTGCTCGTAGGCGATACTCTGGTAGGAGTCCATCCCTCTTCCGTTCGATCTAATTTAAAGAAGGGGGTCAATATATATATATATATATGAATGAAACTCAACACAGTTGATGGTAATAAAATAAATTTGTGAATATTGTTTACGTACATCAAGTTTTTCTAATATTCTGCCCTTGTCACAGGTCGTCTGGCGCATGAACTCGCAGACGTAGTATCCACAGAAGTTATTCCCGGATCCCTGATGAGGGCACTTTATGAGAATAGAGTTCAATCAAAATAATAATCAAGCATGATAGTGGTATTGAAACTAGAATCAAATAGATGCGTGGGCCTAGCTAGTACTACTTACAGGGAGCAATTCATATCGCAGCTCCTTTTTCCAGGGACCCCGAACCGCCTCGGTGAACCTTGTCCAAACCCTGCCCGGCAAACAAAATGAATTAAAGAGTTATTAATTACTTGATATCAGGAAATGAACGATAGTTGCCGATATAGTGCGATAATGATTGAAATTACTTCTGGAGAATTTTTGGCAGGGGCGCCCACTTCGAAAGGTCTTTACGTAACGAGTCCATGACTTGTATTCGACTTTGGTCAAACTGTATGATGAGCAGAATAAAGTGGAAGCTGCACACATGTAGCTCATCAATTACACTTAACATCGAGTAAGCGAAACAAAATGATGTGTATGTACAAGACAGTATATAACACTCACTCGAAGTTGTAAGGAAGTAGTATTTCTCTTTTGGTTTGTTGTTTGATAAACGCCCTTAGCAAGTAATCCTCTACATCCTTTTTGTTGTGTTGGACAGTAACTTCATGAACAATATTTGGGCTAACGAACCCAATGTCATAGATTTGGATTGGTCCTTTGTTGCATTCGAGGATCTTCTTTCTGCATAATATACATATGGTGAGGATAATTATATACATGCAACAATGAACGAGCTGAGCTAGAGACTTAATTACAGAAATGATACTTACAAACAATAGCAAGTGATGATAGTTTTGTCGATCTCTTTTAGATTGTATAACTGGAATAATTCTGAAAATTCAATGTAAACCGACTCGTTTCCATTGAAGAAATGCTCATCTTTAACTCCTGCAGTGATATAGTTCTCCCCTCGCTCGCAGGCTTCCAAGTACCATTTATGCAATGCTCGCATCCTCGTTGGTAGATTCGGGAGCTCCTCAGGTCTGACGAGAGGCTTCCCGTGCTCGAATCTAAAGGCTACTACATCAGCCATTTCGGGTAACGGTATATGATCGGGTAAGTAATCACCAGGATTAGTACCGGGCGCTACCCCCTCCGGAACATCAGGGATATCACTAGACACCATGAGCGGGGGGCACGATTGGTTCTCCTGCTCGCCCAATTGGGGAATTGTTTTTTTCCCTTGATATGCACTACCGCTGGTTCCCGACCGCTTCTGTGGATCTGCAAATGACTTTACAATATCACGGTCATAGTCTGATAGCAACTTAGGCGGTGGTTTTTCAAGGTTTTTCAGCATACGCCTCGCTATTTCCGGATCAATTCTCTCCTTTGGAGGTGGACGTTTCGGTGCAAAATGGGCCTTCACTTCGGCCATTGAGATTGCCTTGCTTTCCTCTTCAGACCTATCATATGGTCTATGTGGAAGAGGCTTGAGGCTTGGACCATATTGAAACCTCTTCCCTCCTGTTGTTGTAATGCTAGCCGCCGGAGCGGCGGCGGCTCTCTTCCGCCGCTGTTGCTGAAGCGGCGGAGGAGGCGGAGTCCGCTGACGCGGCGGAGGAGGCGCAGTCCACTGACGCGCCGGAGACGACTGAGGCAGCGGAGACGGCTGACGCCCCGGAGATGGCGGAGACGGCAGACGCGCCGGAGACGGTTGAGTCTGCTGATGAGGGGCGTCCTCCGGCTCATGAGTATGCTGAGGCGGCGTGAAGTAAGGAAGCTTGATGTGTGACTTTCTCCATAGACAGGTAGTCCTTAAGGCATTTTCCAGAGAATAAACCTCGCCTTCACCTGTAGGATGATCAAGCTGCAGGCTCCCAAATCCGGGCGTTATTTCATCCACCATGACAACAGCATAGCCATCTGGAATCGGAGCGCAATGGAAAGTTGCATCAGGTCGAGGATGGTGGACAGAGCCTTTCGCCACCTCCAAGCTCAGGTTTCCGCAATCCGCCAACAGCACACAATGTTCATTCTCCGTGATACCATCCACGGGGTAGCGGCGAGCCGTGATATCAGGCTGAACGTGCTCCGTGGAAGCCACGCTGCTTCTCCGCTGAGATGGTGGAGTAGCTTCCAATGAAGGATCGTGCTGCTGAGATGGTGGGCCGAGGGCTCGCTGGCTAACTGATGCCGCCTCTAGTGCCGCTAATCTTTGTTCCATCTGCTGTAGTTTGCTTGCTTCCTCTTTCTTCTTTCGCCCTCGGCTTCTATAAGTGTCTCTGCTGTCGCGAAACCCATGCACCCACGGAATGGAGCCTGGTGTGCCTCGTGTTCGTCCAGGGTGTTCAGGATTCCCGAGGGCCTTTGTCAGCACGTCCTTCTCTCTGTCGGGATGGAACCTCCCTTCCTCCACTTCCTTGATTGCTTCCTCAATCTTTTTCATGGGTATTGCAAGTTTAGGATCCGCGTAAACAACCTCCCCTGTTTCTGGGTCCAAAGCTCCCCCATTCCCGAATACCCAAGTCCTTACCCGATCTGGCCAGTTTCGTGACACTGGTTCGACCCCTTTAGCAAGTAGGTCGTTCTCCATTTTTTCCCACTTAGGCTCGGCTTGGCTGTAGCCACCTGACCCCGTAACATGGTGATACTGCTTCTTTGCAGCATTCAGCTTATTTTGCTGTGACGTTTTCCGCGCCTTCTCGGATTTCTTGTAGGCCACAAATGCGGGCCACTGATCTCTTATCTTCTCATATATACCGGTGAAATCTGGAGTCTTACCACTACACTTAGCAACAATTTGTGCTCCTAATCCTCCATTTCTCAAACAAAATTAGCAAGACTTAGATGATTTGGCCCCTGTCTAACTACAACATATCCATACAATCTATCCATACATTCATCAACACACCTCTATTAATTTCTGCCATACATTCATCAACACATATCCACACAATTTATTCATCCATACAAAATTTCAAACAAAGTGATGAACTAGGGTTCCTGCCATGAATCCATCCATCCATCCATCCATGAATCCATCCATCCATCCATTTGGAGAAGAGGGGGAGGAGGGGGAGTGCTACCGTGGGGCGGCGACGACGAGGAGGGCTCGATCGGAGGCGCGCGGCGACGAGGAGCGGGCTCGGGGGCGGCGATGCTCGGGGAGGACGGCAAGGAGGTCCGGTGACGGTCAGCGGGCTAGGGGACGGCTCGAGCCAGGGCGTCACGGCAGCCTGGCGGCGGCGTGCGGTGGTTCGGCGTCGGGGCAGAGGAGCGAGAGAGAAAGAAGATTGGGGAGGAAGAAGAAAATTTTCTAAGTCGTGCTTATATACTAGCCCCTTTAGTTCCGGTTGGTGCCACCAACCGGGACTAAAGGCCACCCTTTAGTCCCGGTTGGAGCCACCAACCGGGACTAAAGCCCTTTGCTTCCCGTCCTTTCGGCTACTGAAAAGGAGCTTTATTCCCGGTTGGTGGATCCAACCGGGACTAAAGGGGGGACTTTAGTCCCGGTTGGAGCCACCAACCGGGACTAAATGTCTGGTGGCGTGGTGCAGGACAAGTTTAGTCCCACCTCGCTTGGCGAGAGGTGCGAACACCAGTTTATAAGCCCCGCCGCGGCAACTGCTTCGAGCTCCTCTCTTTAGCAGGCCTATTGGGCCTATCAAACCTATCCTGCCCTGTGGTCCCTACTGGACCATGCGGGCCTGCATCCTGGCCCAACTAGTTGTTTGGTTTCTAGTCGTATGCAGGCCATGTCAGCCCAGTAGGTGGGCTTTTTTTAATTTATTTATTTTCCATTTTTTTTTGTTTTCTGCTTTATTTATTTTATTTTGTTTCTGAGTTGTTTTTTGCTTTAGGTCACAAAAATTCTAAACTTTCTGTTAGTACCAGTAGTTTTCAAATTTCAATAGTTTAAATATGAATTATTTGAAATTTGTGTGAATCACTAGTTTGTGAATTACTTTACTTTAAAAATAGATTTTTGAGTGATTCTTTTTCCTGCTGTTTAATATTAGTGTGTTTTATCATTATATTCAATTTGCTATTTTTCATGCATTTAATGATGCCTTTTGAGCTAAATGACCCTGAAATTGAAAAGCACTACAAATGAAGTCTGAAAAGGTTGAAACTTGGCATGGTATCATAATTTCACCCACATAGCAAGTGCTAAAAAGTTGAGAGGGTTACGGCAAAAACTGGATGCACTTCGTGTACAAACTGGACAATCTCTTTCGAAGTATCAGGGTTTCGGACGAAAACTCATCTATTACAAAAGGGATTTCATTTGTTGACATGTAACTGCAGTGATATTCTAGATCAAAGCCATCATCAGAATAGGTGTGGAGAGAAAGTCTTCACTTTTTCTTCGCGTGTGTCCCTTGCTTATTGCGCTGTAACCATGGATAATCTTCATTGTTTAACAGGATGCTTGGGTCAGCCTTCACTTTGAAGGGAGGAATTTCATGAAACTTTTCATAATCTGCAGACATGTCTGTCTCGTCCTCCACTCCCACGATGTTTTTTTTCCCTGAAAGAACTATGTTGCGCTTTGGCTCATCGTATGATGTATTCGCTTCCTTATCTTTTCTTTTTCTCGGTTTGGTAGACATGTCCTTCACATAGAAAACCTGCGCCACATCATTGGCTAGGACGAATGGTTCGTCTGTGTACCCAAGATTGTTCAGATCCACTGTTGTCATTCCGTACTGTGGGTCTACCTGTACCCCGCCTCCTGACCAATTGACCCATTTGCACCGAAACAAAGGGACCTTAAAATCATGTCCATAGTCAAGTTCCCATATGTCCACTATGTAACCATAATATGTGTCCTTTCCCCTGTTGGTTGCTGCATCAAAGCGGACACCATTGTTTTGGTTGGTGCTCTTTTGATCTTGGGCGATCGTGTAAAATGTATTCCCATTTATCTCGTACCCTTGGTTAGTCAGTACAGTCGAAGATGGTGTCCTGGCCAACGAGTACAGCTCATCTCCAACAATGTTGTCACCCATGAGATGTGTTTGCAACCAACTGCCGAAAGTCCTGATGTTTTCACATGTAATCCAATCGTCACACTGCTCCGGGTGTTTGGAGCGCAGAATATTCTTGTGTTCATTGACATACGGGTCACCAAGGTAGAATTCTGTAGAACTGTGTAGTGTGCTTGAGCCCAAGAATGCACGTCCCTACATATTATTGAATCCGCTCCTAGCAAGCCTTTTCCAGTCAGTCTCCCCTCATACCGCGATTGAGGGAGACCAATCGGCTTAAAGTCAGGAATGAAGTCAACACAAAACGCAATGACCTCCTCTGTTTGCCGGCCCATGGAGATGCTTCCTTCTGGCCTAGCACGGTTACGAACATATTTCTTTAAGACTCCCATGAACCTCTCAAAGGGAAACATATTGTGTAGAAATACAGGACCCAAAATGGCAATCTCGTCGACTAGATGAACTAGGACGTGCGTCATGATATTGAAGAAGGATGGTGGGAACACCAGCTCAAAACTGACAAGACATTGCATCAAATCATTCTTTAACCTTGGTAGGATTTCTGGATCGATTTCCTTCTGAGAGATTGCATTGAGGAATGCACATAGCTTCACAATGGCTAATCGAACGTTTTCCGGTAGAAGCCCCCTCAATGCAACCGGAAGCAGTTGTGTCATAATCACGTGGCAGTCATGAAACTTTAGGTTCTGGAACTTTTTCTTTGCCATATTTATTATTCCCTTTATATTCGACGAGAAGCCAGACGGGACCTTCATACTGAGCAGGCATTCAAAGAAGATTTCCTTCTCTTCTTTGGTTAGAGCGTGGTTGGCAGGACCTTCATACTGCTTTGGATGCATGCCGTCTTTTTCGTGCACATGTTGCTGGTCCTCCCGTGCCTCCAGTGTATCTTTTGTCTTCCCATACACGCCCAAGAAGCCTAGCAGGTTCACGCAAAGATTCTTCATCACGTGCATCACGTCGATTGCAGAGCGGACCTCTAGGTCTTTCCAATAGGGTAGGTCCCAAAAATATAGATTTCTACTTCCACATGGGTGCGCGTCCCTCAGTGTCATTCGGAACATATTTTCCGCCAGGACCCTTTCCATAGATTACATGTAAATCCTTGACCATATCAAGTATGGCATCACCAGTACGGAGGGCGGGCTTCTTCCGGTGATCTGCCTCACCTTTGAAATGCTTGCCTTTCTTTCTTAACAGGTGGTTGGTCGAAAGAAATCGACGATGTCCCAGGTACACATTCTTCCTGCATTTGTCCAAATATATACTTTCGGTATCATCTAAATAGTGCGTGCATGCGTGGTATCCCTTGTTTGTCTGTCCTGAAAGGTTACTAAGAGCAGGCCAATCATTGATGGTTACAAACAGCAGCGCATGTAGGTCAAATTCTTCATGTTTGTGCTCATCCCACACACGTACACCTTTTCCATTCCACAGCTGTAAAATTTCTTCAACTAATGGCCTTAGGTACACATCAATGTCGTTGTCGGGTTGCTTAGGGCCTTGGATGAGCACTGGCATCATAATGAACTTCCGCTTCATGCACAACCAAGGAGGAAGGTTATAGATACATAGAGTCACGGGCCAAGTGCTATGATTGCTGCTCTGCTCCCCAAAAGGATTAATGCCATCTGCACTTAAACCAAACCATACGTTCCTTGCGTCACCTGCAAAGTCCCCCCACCTTCTCTCGATTTTTCTCCACTGCGACCCGTCAGCGGGTGCTCTCAACTTCCCATCTTTCTTACGGTCTTCCTTGTGCCATCGCATCAACTTGGCATGCTCTTTGTTTCTGAATAGACGTTTCAGCCGTGGTATTATAGGAGCATACCACATCACCTTGGCAGGAACCCTCTTCCTGGGGCGCTCGCCCTCAACATCACCAAGGTCATCTCGTCTGATCTTATACCGCAATGCATCGCATACCGGGCATGCGTTCAAATCCTCGTACTCACCGCGGTAGAGGATGCAGTCATTAGGGCATGCATGTATCTTCTGCACCTCCAATCCTAGAGGGCAGAGAACCTTCTTTGCTTCGTACGTACTGTTGGGCAATTCGTTATCCTTTGGAAGCTTCTTCTTCATTATTTTCAGTAGCGTTCCAAATCCCTTGTCAAATACACCATTGTCTGCCTTCCATTGCAGCAATTCCAGTGTGGTACCGAGCTTTGTGTTGTCATCTTCGCAATTTGGGTACAACCCTTTTTAATGATCCTCTAACATGCGCTCGAACTTCAACTTCTCCCTTTCACTTTCGCATCCTCTCTGTGCATCAACAATGACCCGACGAAGATCATCATCGGGCACATCGTCTGGTGCCTCTTGATCTTCAGCTTCCCCCATTGCAGTATCACCGTATTCAGGGGGATAGTTGTCATCATCCTCTTCTTCTTCGTTGTCTTCCATCATAACCCCTCTTTCTCCGTGCTTGGTCCAAACATTATAGTGTGGCATGAAACCCTTCTCAATCAGGTGGATGTGAAGGGTTCTCAAGTCAGAGTGAGACTTCGTATTCCCACAGATAGTACATGGACAATACAGAAAACCATTCTGCTTGTTTGCCTCAGCCACTTCGAGAAAATTATGCATGCCATCAATGTACTCGGAGGTGCGCCGGTCACCGTACATCCATTGCCGGTTCATCTGCGTGCATTATATAATTAAGTGTATCAAAAACCATTACAGAACATCATGAATAGAGAAGTGACCAAATTAATACAAGTTCATCATCACATTAAAACCAAAGTACAGTAGTGATCAAATGTTATTACTGAAAAAATAAATACATAAAGTTCATACATATATAGTTCTCATAGAACAACATATAGCTCTCTAGAGCATCTAATTAAAACATACATTGAAACTATGAAAAACATTTAAATGCAACAACAAATGCGATCATAATCGCAACTAAGGTAACAATTGATCCAACGGCATAATGATACCAAGCCTCATTATGAATGACATATTTTCTAATCTTTCTAATCTTCAAGCGCATTGCATCCATCTTGATCTTGTGATCATCGAGGACATCGGCAACATGCAACTCCAATTCCATCTTCTCCTCCTCAATTCTTTTCAATTTTTTCTTCAAGTAATTGTTTTCTTTTTCAACTAAATTTAACCTCTCGACAAGAGGGTCGGTTGGAATTTCCGGTTCACATACCTCCTAGATAAAAACATCTATGTCATGTTGGTCGGCATAATTGTCATAAACACTAAATGAAACAAATAGTAATAAAAGATAATATACCACATCCGAATCATAGACAGGACGAGGGCCGACGGGGGCGGATACCAAAGTCATGGCACTATATAATAACAAACAATAATAAAAATAAGAAAATTATACAAGTATCTATCTAAATCATACAAGTAAGAATTTTTTTTCTTTTAAAAAGAAGATAAGAACAAGAGGCTCACCATGGTGGTGCTGGCGACGAGATCGGCGCGGGCGATCGACGGCGGTGAGGACGGGGACGGGGACGGCACCCTACACATGTGTAGACTCTAAGAAGTTAATTTCAGCTCAAATTGTGCATCTAAATCGAAAGAACTCCCACATACACTCCTCCACTAAAACCCACAAACCACTCTACTTCTACAGCATTTGAAATGAGCTAAACTAGCAGTGAGAGATGAAACGATGAAGTTGCTAACCTTTTAGAACACTTGTGTAGTTGGTGCACCGCCAAACCTAGACATATCTTGGGGAAAATGTAGCTTGGAGGTCGAGCTTGGAGAGGAGAAATCTTAAGTGTGGCTCGGGCATTTCATCAAACACCTCATGTGCATAGGAGGTGAGAACAGAGTAGCACAAACCTCCCACCCTTCCACGGCCAAAAAACAGAGGAGATGGGGCGGGGGGGGGGGGTTGGATATATATAGGCAAAACTTTAGCCCCGGTTTGTGTCTAAAACCGGGACTAAAGGCCAACCTTTAGTCCCGGTTCCAGCCACCAACCGGGACTAAAGGGGCTGCGCCAGGAGCGAGGCCCTTTAGTCCCAGTTCGTGTCTGGAACCGGGACCAAAGGGGTCCTGCCGAGGCCCGGCCGGCGTCCTGGCCTCACGAACCGGGACTGATGCACCCATTGATCCCGGTTCGTAGCAGAACCGGGACTAATGCTCTTATCTGGCCTGGACCAAAGCCCTGTTTTCTACTAGTGATTGCCGCCGATTTGTCGAGAATTTCTCAAAGATTGCCAAGCCTTTGACTGATCTGCTCCACAAAGGCGTTAAATTTTAGTGGACAAAAAAATGTTAGGAAAGCTTTCAGACACTCAAAGATAAGTTGACATCTTCTCCAGTGCTAGCACCCCCGGACACTCGCAAGGACTTTGTCATATATTGCGACGCATCCCGTCAAGGATTAGGCTGTGTCCTTGTAGGAGATATGCCCTAGAGGCAATAATAAATGTTATTGATTATCTCCCTATTCATAATTAGGTTTATGTTCCATGCTATAACTGCTATGGTTCTCGAGTCTGCAATAACCACGAGGCTCGGACGAAGACTCATATGCACGTGTGGAATAATAAACGGTAAAATGTATTCCTAGTCTGGCCTCTAAGACTAGCTCAAGTGTTGCATGATGGTTCTGTTTTCCTGATCATGGGCATGTCTATGCCGGCAACTTTGAGGGCACAATGTTAGTAGAACACTTGTGTTGAATCGACCCGATTGATGTTATGCTATGAGATTCATTCGTCATAAGTTAATGGTTAATAACACAGAGAAGTTAATGTTTGCATAATTCCTTAGACCATGAGAGTGTCGAGTTTCTTCATGCTTGCTTCATGAACTTTGGGGTTTGTTAAACGTCATCCGTAAATGGGTGGCTATTACGGCGGCTTACGGGTTCATGGAAAAGTATGTTAAGTAACTTGATAGCTCAAGATTGGGATTTGCTCCTCCGACGATGGAGAGATATCTCTGGGCCCTCTCGGTGTTACGGTATCCATCATCGTCTGGCCAGACACAAGTGTGATTTGATCACAGGGATACCGGAACACAGAAACGAGAAAAGAGAACAAAAACCGGCAACGAGGTAACTGGCATTGTGGACAAGTGTTGATCCATGAGGATGCCGATGTTTCTCACCTCGGGTATTTGTAACATATCGCGAAGCAACAGGAATAGCACA
The DNA here is from genome assembly GCA_039707655.1 of Elymus sibiricus. Taxonomy (NCBI): domain Eukaryota; kingdom Viridiplantae; phylum Streptophyta; class Magnoliopsida; order Poales; family Poaceae; genus Elymus; species Elymus sibiricus. The sequence continues at coordinate 124,470,618 of CM077666.1, read as the reverse complement.
CGGCAACTGGAGGTTCACTCGAATATTCATTCGTGTGGGTATAGGGGTCAATATGGGTGTCCACAGCTCCGATGTTGATAATTGATCGGAAAGAGTTCCGGTCATGTCTATACTTCACCGAACCTATAGGGTCACATGCTTAAGGGTCATCTATCTGTTGAATACTATACGGGGAGTCTGAGAGAAAATCACCAAAAAAGTTTCGGACGAAACGGAAACGTTCCGGAGAGAACACCGGAATAGTTCCGGTGAAACTGAAAAGTTGTTTCAGGGTATTCCATTAAGTCAAATTGGTTCTAGCACACGCCTGGAAATTCTTGGAGGATGCCAGAAGTGTTCTGGAAACTTCTGGGAATTTTCCGGGACAAAAACCGGAAATGTTCCGGAGCAGCCGGAACCACTTTGGTTGCTTTTCGCCGAAGAAACATTGTTCCGAAATTGTTTCGGAATGCGTTCAAAATTGTTTTGGTGGGTGCTAGAATTATTCTAGGCACACAAAAATAATTTGGGTTTTAACGGACGCAGAAAAATGTGTTCGTGAATAGTGAAAAGCACTTTTTGGGCTGATTTGCAAATGGGGTTTTTCTTCTAGAAGAAAACCACTTTTGGTGTTTGAAAGGGAGGTGGAGCTCCCCAAGGGGGCTGCAAATTTCGGCCATGGCATGGGGGGGCCCTCCTTGAGGTGTCCTTCCACCTCATGGTGGATATCTTCTACACACCCTTATGTGGCATGTGGTGGAAAGATCCTAGGAAGGTCCTTTTGGTCTTTCCTCTACCCCTTGCTCCTCCTATAAATAGAGGTGGAGAGAGCTCTCCAAAATCAGCTCATGCTTGCTCTCATACACATGCCATTGACTTGTCTGGCTTCTCTCTCCCTCCCAGCGAAATAGTTTCGTAGAGCCGAAAGGCTGTCTGGGTTCCGGTGGGAACTAGTTCTGGACGGCGAAGCCCTGTCGGATAGATGACACCGTATGTGTGCAACTCTATAGAGAGATCGTAGTTTCGGTCTTAGTTTGAGAGTGCCTCCCGAAGGGCTGTCCAAGTGATCGTCTTAGTTTCGAGGGTCCTCCCGAAGGGCTGTCCGAGTGACCGTTCGAGTTTCGAAGGTCCTCCCGAAGGGCTGTCCGCGACACCGTCCGAGGGACTGTCCGACCGCCTCCCGGAGGGCTGTCTGAGGGGCAGATGTGGGAGTACATCCTCGCGGTTGGGAGGTTGTAAATCCTAGCTGCGGGGATCTGCACCGCCGATCGTCATCGACTCTACTTCCGCTGCGCTACGAGTCGGTAACGAAACAGATCAAACTTTGTATGCAGTCTCCATAGTGATCCTGGGCTGGTGCGTAGGTCGGAAATTTTTGTTTTCTGCTGCGTTACCCTACAGTGGCATCATGAGCCGTGCTATGCGTAGATGCAGGTTGCGATCTAGAATACATGAGATGTATGGGTGTTGCACAATATAATTAGGTAGTAGATGAGTTCTATTGCTGAAAATTATTTGTGCGGGTAGCAGATGAGATCTGTTACCCGATGTTCTTGTTGCTTCCCTGGAATTTGCATATTTCTGATCTTGATAACGGTATGGTGGAGTTTCAAAGTTCTGGCAATCCGCGATCCTGATTGATCAACGAAGTGCTAACAGTTCTTTGAATTCCCCCGTAGTTAAAAAGAAAGATGAAATTTCGCAGACGAAAGGGCAATGCAGATATGATCTGCACGGGGGTCATGTGTATGACGAAGTTTAGTATGGGGCTCGGGATTTAATTATCCCGTGTTTCATACACCTCGCGATGTTAATCTAGCGACTTGAATTATCATACTTGATGATAAAACGTTGGTAGCTGCGGTTTGTTCGAAACCTTAGAAGCCACGTAAAATGAAAATTTGCATAAACCGATTAGAGGCGTCTAACTTGGTTTTGCAGGATGGTTTGCATGTGCATGTGATGTGGTATAGCAGTGCTCATATTAATTTGATTATGTATGAGATGTCTATATGATGTAAATTAATTAACATGACCTGCATGTCATGATTCGGCATGATGGCTGGAGCCATATGATTGTCACTTTAATGACCTGCGTGTCAACCTTAAGTAATGCACTTATTTTATTAGCTATAGAGATAGCAATATTATCTGGTGCATCGACAAGGTGGTGGCAAACTTCGCAAAGGTGAACACCAACGCGAATGCCGAAGACGAAGAAATGAAAGACTTCTCCGTCAGAAAGGGCTATACCATATCATGTTATTATGAATTGCCTGAGATGTTTATCCCTTATGATGCACCCTTCTTGATTGCGCGGTAGTCGCTTTTTATTAGGGTGATCTCTCACAAAAATATCAAGTAGTTAGTGTTCTCCCAAGTGTTGCGCCGTCACGGCACCTAACTTCTCGGAGTGCGCCGTGTCACACGGGTACAAACGATTAGGGAAGTGTGAGGCGGGTGAGTTGAGACCTCGCAGCAAGATCACTTGGTTGTCTTGACGTTCAGGCATGACCGTCATGAGCTCGGAACACGTGCATCGAAAGATGAACAAGAATCACATAGAGATGTGATTGGCAAGTTGGCCTACCGGTTGAGATTTTCGTCATCAGTGGTGTTACACCAATGGCGAACAATTGAAATGGGGGTCTTGTATCACTCACAATCAATTATGAGAGATATTGTTTTGAGTGGGAGCGCACTGTAGAATTAATTCTTTTAATTGTGCAATTAATTATGAACACTGTCTAAGTGTTATTTGCATAATAGTTGTAGAATAATGGCTCGCGTTTCCACCTTCCCAATTAAAATTGAATAGCTGTTAAATATCTGGTTAAAACTTTACGGTTGGTAACGTAATGAGAGGATTGTCCTCTAGAGTGCCGAGAAGGACTTGTCCTATCGCATGCTTTCGGTATTCTCCCGCTAATGCTATGGATCATGTGACTCTCGTCCATCGATCCAAAAGCTAGAATTCCGTTTCAGTCAAGTGCAATATGTTTCCTTCCATGAGACCCGAACTTCGAAAGTTTGGATAGTTATGTGATATTCATGGAATCTGAAAATCATTTTCAGAGACAGACAAAGGCTAAAAGATATGAGATATCCAAAGCAATGTTTGTTTGCAAACTATTAGTAAAAGGAGTTTACTATGCATTAGACTGATAAGAGAGGGATCCAGAAGAACGCCTGTCATATGATGATGGTGAATAAAACAAACAACTTAAAGAGAAAGGAAGTGTCCGAAGGGTGTTAGTGAAACTTTCATGCCTAGGAAGTCCGGGGCTGTCACCACTCTTAAGTTGGGTGCTTCTTCTGAGAGTAGGAGAAATACTAAAAGTTAAACTGTTAGAAGTATAAAGGCAAAAAGAGAGAAAGACTGGAATATCCAGCTCATGTATGAAAGTCATACAAGTTATTGATGTATAGAAGGCTGGTCAAAGAAATAGTTCTTGAGAATTATGATTAAATTGTTAATCATTGATTCTTGGGTATTGTGAGTTTATCACAAAGATACCCGCTCGATTGCACTCTGTTGCGACTCGATGCAAGAACTACTATGGCCTGAAAGACTAGCCAGGAATGAGGTTTAAATACATGTTGGGAACTTAGTAAAAGTTACTATACCTTCCATCGGTGTATTACCTATGTATTTATTTTTCATAATTCATTATAGAGTTTTACACACTCTAGCCCATTGCATAAGGTATCTTGCAAGAAGGTTATTCAGAAGAGAACTTTTGATGTTCAGTGTTATGAATAACATAAGGGCCATACTTTCATTATGAATGAGATGTATGTTATGAATATTGATAAAAAATACTTTACCTCTGTATTTACTTTCATAAATCATTTTAGAGTTTTATACACTCTAGCCCATTTTGCATAATGTTTGTTGCAAGAGTGTTGTTCATGAAAGAACAATTGTTGTTCGGAATCATGAATAACATAAGGGCCATACTTCCATCAACGATGGAACGTATGTTATGAATACTGATGGTAATATGATACATCCATAACACTGACGCTAAATGTCGCAAGACTAAAAGAATACCACACAAGTGTGGCACTGCATTTGGTCACATTGGAGAAACCCGCATGGAAAGATTACATTATGATGGATTTTGAAGTCATTTGATTTTGAATCATCTGACACTTGCAACTTTCCTCCGAAAAGTGAAGTGACTAAAATACCGTTCATAAGCCATAAGGAACAAGCAACGAACTTATTGGTAATCATACATTTTGATGTGTGTAGTCCGATAAATGTTGTTAAAAACAGTGGATTTGTCTATCTTCAAAAATGACTCAAGTAGATATATGGATATTTACTTGATGAGACGTAAGTCTGGATCTTTTGAAATCATTCGAAAGGTTTTCAACATGAAGTAGGAATTATTGTAACAAGAAAGATTATGTTTCTGCAAACTAGATTGCAGAAAGGAATATCTGAGTTGCAAGTTTAGCGAATGTCTGATGAGTTGTGAAAGGAGTTTCATAACTTACACCTCCCGGAACACCACTGTGTGTGGAATGTCTGTGAAGATGTAATCAAACCATTTTCGACATGGTAATATCAAAGATGACATAAATCAATTTGCCATTATCCCTTTTAAAGTAATGCTTTAGAGACTGCGGCTTTTACACTGAAAAGAGCACCATCGGGTCTGTTGAAATGACGCCATGGTATGGTACGCCCAACCATGCTTGGTATTTCCTTAACATTTGGAATATGGGGCTTATGTAAAAGGTTACAAACCTATTCCAAATCAGACAAGAGCTACTTTGTAGGTTATCCCAAGTAATTGGAAATTCCTCCAACACTATACCGAGGCAAAAGGTTTGCCACCGAGAACGGTATGCTTTTAAAGAGAACAGTTCTTGCAAAAAGGTGAGTGGGAGAACAGTGCAATTTGACGAGATAAGCAGTATCTTCGTCATTAGATCAAAGGAAAGGAACCTTGGAAGTGATTCCAGAGTTTCCTACTGCGACTGATACAGAAGTCTCTACAATAAAATGTATGGACTTCAGTCGAACTTGCAGCTGAACCACGTAGGCAAAACTCATGCAAACCTCTCAGGTGCGCAAGCGAGATATTGTTGTTAGACAACAGTATACCTACGATACACAAGGAAGCGTTGATGGGCCCTGACTCCGGAATTGGCTAAATGCCAATACAATCTAAGATAGTTTCCGTATAAGTGATTCAAGATTAAAATCTTATTACACCTTTCGGAAGACTTAGAGTCTAACGAATATTTATGGAACTATAAACTGATGTGGATAAAAGGTTTTATCCATAAAGCTCGACTTGTTGCAATAACAAGTTCAAGGAGTTGACTACGATGAGATTGTCTCACCGTAGCAATGCTAAAGGTCGGTTCGGATTGAACTAGCAATTAATACATATTTCAACATGAGATATGAAACATGGATGCCAAAAGGATTTCCATATGATGGAAATGCAACCTAGGACTTGTATGAGATATAGTCCAAAGTATTTTGTCGATCCAGAGGATGCTAGTAAGTATGCAAACTTCAGAGTTCCAGCGATGGACAGAAGAGAGCAAAATGGAGTTGGAATCTTCGTTTTTGATGAAATAGTTTGATTTCATCAATGGATAACGAAGATGCTTGTGGTTTCAAGAAAGTAAGTGGGAGCATAATAATATTTCTAAAAACTTTGTGTGCTTGACACATTGTTGATTGGAAATTTCTTGACACGAATTAGTACTTCATTAAAAATAGTTTTTCGATGAAGTGCTTGGGCTAAATAGCCTTGACATTAGGCATATTTATCTACGAGATAGAATTGCCTAATAGGCTAAAGCCAAAAATACATATTGACAAGATGCTAAAACCTTTTAGCATTAAAACGCCAAGGAGTGATTCTTGCCGAAGTCACATGGAAAGAGTTTTTGCAAGACTCGGTGTCCCAAAACACTGATGAGCGAAATACATGATGGAGATTCCACACACTTTTGTGTTTGGATTAATCATGTATTCCATGGTATGTAAAACAACCAGATATGTCCAATACTCCAAAGCTGTTGCGAGTATAGATACCAAAGTGATCAAAGTACTGATCATGGGACAACAGTGAAGAATGTCATTAAGTACTAAAGTAGCACTGATGACATGTTTTCTCGCAAGCAGAGATTATGAAGTGCTCGTTGTAAGTGATTACATCGATACAGTCTTCATCAATGCTCCATGAGATTTTCGATTTAAATTAAGGGTTTTGTGTAACACACAATATGGTGGCACAGTGTTTGGAAATCGTTTCCAAACAGGTTACTGTGGCGAATTCTATAACTAAGGCTAAGTATGTTGCCGCTTTCAAAGCGACATAGAAGATGTTGAATCATACAGTTCGTTCATGAACTTAGTATGATTCCAAGATGGCTTTGGTCAATGGAACACTATTGAAGATAGTTGCTCCATAGCTCAGTCTGAGGAATCAAGGTTTGACCAGTGATTCACATATATACGAAGCCAAGTCCACACAAAATATGAATTTTGTGAAAGCGTGAAAACGCGAGGACATGCAAAGATACACACGGAACTGAAGTTGTCAGATCCGTTGGACATCAGGCTATACCACATGCGAAGCATTTTTTACACCAGTATGCCATAGGTGTAAAGTGCATTAGCATTGACTAGATTATTGACTCTAGTGCAAGTGGGAGTCTGTAGGAGATATGCCCTAGAGGCAATAATAAATGTTATTGATTATCTCCCTGTTCATAATTAGGTTTATGTTCCATGCTATAAATGCTATGGTTCTCGAGTCTGCAATAACCACGAGGCTCGGAGGAAGACTCATATGCACGTGTGGAATAAAAAATGGTAAAATGTATTCCTAGTCTGGCCTCTAAGACTAGCTCAAGTGTTGCATGATGGTTCTGTTTTCCTGATCATGGGCATGTCTATGCCGGCAACTTTTAGGGCACAATGTTAGTAGAACACTTGTGTTGAATCGACCCGATTGATGTTATGCTATGAGATTCATTCGTCATAAGTTAATGGTTAATAACACAGAGAAGTTAATGTTTGCATAATTCCTTAGACCATGAGAGTGTCGAGTTTCTTCATGCTTGCTTCATGAACTTTGGGGTTTGTCAAACGTCATCCGTAAATGGGTGGCTATTACGGCGGCTTACGGGTTCATGGAAAAGTATGTTAAGTAACTTGATAGCTCAAGATTGGGATTTGCTCCTCCGACGATGGAGAGATATCTCTGGGCCCTCTCGGTGTTACGGTATCCATCATCATCTGGCCAGACACAAGTGTGATTTGATCACAGGGATACCGGAACACAGAAACGAGAAAAGAGAACAAAAACTGGCAACGAGGTAACTGGCATTGTGGACAAGTGTTGATCCATGAGGATGCCGATGTTTCTCACCTCGGGTATTTGTAACATATCGCGAAGCAACAGGAATAGCACACGGCAACTGGAGGTTCACTCGAATATTCATTCGTGTGGGTATAGGGGTCAATATGGGTGTCCACGGCTCTGATGTTGATAATTGATCGGAAAGAGTTCCGGTCATGTCTATACTTCACCGAACCTATAGGGTCACACGCTTAAGGGTCATCTATCTGCTGAATACTAGACGGGGAGTCTGAGAGAAAATCACCAAAAAAGTTTCGGACGAAACGGAAACGTTCCGGAGAGAACACCGGAATAGTTCCGGTGAAACTGAAAAGTTGTTTCAGGGTATTCCATTAAGTCAAATTGGTTCTGGCACACGCCTGGCAATTCTTGGAGGATGCCAGAAGTGTTCTGGAAACTTCTGGGAATTTTCCGGGACAAAAACCGGAAATGTTCCGGAGCAGCCGGAACCACTTTGGTTGCTTTTCGCTGAAGAAACATTGTTCCAAAATTGTTTCGGAATGTGTTCAAAATTGTTTTGGTGGGTGCTAGAATTATTCTAGGCACACAGAAATAATTTGGGTTTTAACGGACGCAGAAAAATGTGTTCGTGAATAGTGAAAAGCACTTTTTGGGCTGATTTGCAAATGGGGTTTTTCTTCTAGAAGAAAACCATTTTTGGTGTGTGAAAGGGAGGTGGAGCTCCCCAAGGGGGCTGCAAATTTCGGCCATGGCATGGGGGGGCCCTCCTTGAGGTGTCCTTCCACCTCATGGTGGATATCTTCTACACACCCTTATGTGGCATGTGGTGGAAAGATCCTAGGAAGGTCCTTTTGGTCTTTCCTCTACCCCTTGCTCCTCCTATAAATAGAGGTGGAGAGAGCTCTCCAAAATCAGCTCATGCTTGCTCTCATACACATGCCATTGACTTGTCTGGCTTCTCTCTCCCTCCCAGCGAAATAGTTTCGTAGAGCCGAAAGGCTGTCTGGGTTCCGGTGGGAACTAGTTCTGGACGGCGAAACCCTGTCGGATAGATGACACCGTATGTGTGCAACTCTATAGAGAGATCATAGTTTCGGTCTTAGTTCGAGAGTGCCTCCCGAAGGGCTGTCCAAGTGATCGTCTTAGTTTCGAGGGTCCTCCCGAAGGGCTGTCCGAGTGACCGTTCGAGTTTCGAAGGTCCTCCCGAAGGGCTGTCCGCGACACCGTCCGAGGGACTGTCCGACCGCCTCCCGGAGGGCTGTCTGAGGGGCAGATGTGGGAGTACATCCTCGCGGTTGGGAGGTTGTAAATCCTAGCTGCGGGGATCTGCACCGCCGATCGTCATCGACTCTACTTCCGCTGCGCTACGAGTCGATAACGAAACAGATCAAACCTTGTATGCAGTCTCCATAGTGATCCTGGGCTGGTGCGTAGGTCGGAAATTTTTGTTTTCTACTGCGTTCCCCTACAGTCCTAATGCAAGAGCGCAAAGTAATTGCTTATGGCTCTCGCCAATTGCGTCCTCATGAGGAAAATTATCCAGTACATGATCTCGAGCTTGCTGCAGTTATTTATGCTCTGAAGCTATGGCGACATTACCTTCTTGGTAATCGTTGCGAGATATACACGGATCATCAAAGTTTCAAGTACCTGTACACCCAACCAGATCTGAACCTTCGTCAATAGAGATGGCTCGAGACAATAGCCGATTATGACATGAATATTTCTTATACCCCTGGCAAAGCTAATGTAATGGCTGATGCCTTGAGTCGCAAGGCCTACTGTAACAACCTCATGGTTCAGGAAGCGCAGCCTATGCTTTATGAAGAACTTCGTAAGTTGAATCTCCATATTGTTCCACATGGTCATCTCAATACCCTGGTTGTTGAATCAAATCTCGAGCATATGATCAGAAGTATGCAGAAGTATGACTCCAAAGTCCACAAGATTAAACGATATCTTGGGGAAGGAAAGTATTCACACTTCTACCTAGATGACCAAGACGGTTTGTTCTTCAACGGTCGCTTAGTGGTCCCTACCACTCACAACCAGGATACGAGGAAGGGCGTTATGAAAGAAGCACATGAAACGCCTCTCTCAATTCATCCTGGTAGCACGAAGATGTACCAAGACATCCGACAGAGATATTGGTGGCCTGATATGAAGCGAGACATTGCTCGCTATGTTGCTGAGTGTGACGTTTGCCGTCGCATCAAGGCTGAACATCAAAGGCCTGCTGGAACTCTGCAACCCCTTGAAATTCCTGAATGGAAATGGGACAAATTCGAAATGGATTTCATTATTGGTTTTCCCAGATCCCAGAAGGGTCATGATGCTATCTTTGTTGTCATCGACCGATTCTCAAAGGTTGCTCACTTTCTGCCAGTCAAGGAGACAATCACTGCTAGTCAGTTGGCAAACTTGTATGTTTCCAGAATTGTGTCACTCCACGGTGTTCCGTTGAAGATCAGTTCAGATCGTGGCAGCCTCTTTACCTCAAGATTCTGTAACAGTTTCCAAGAAGCTATGGGAACTCATCTGTCCTTTGGCACCGCTTTTCACCCTCAGTCCCAGGGACAAGTTGAACGAGTCAATCAAGTGCTTGAAGATATGCTTCGAGCTTGTGTCATCTCATTCGGTAAGAAATGGGAGGAATCTCTCCCGTATGCCGAATTCTCTTACAACAATAGCTATCAAGCTAGTTTGAAGATGGCACCCTTTGAAGTTCTCTATGGACGTAAGTGCCGAACTCCTCTGAATTGGTCAGAAACTGGGGAACGTTCACTCGTTGGACCGGACATTATTCAACAAGCTGAAAAACAAGTCCGCATTGTCCGTGAACATTTGAAAACTGCTCAGTCTCGTCAGAAGAGCAACTATGACCGAAAGCACAAGGTAATGGTCTATCAACCTGGCGAGCATGCTTACCTTCGCGTCACTCCGATGAAGGGCACTCATCGATTAGGAATCAAGGGAAAGTTAGCTCCTTGCTACATTGGCCCATTCCGTATTCTCGCCCGTCGAGGAGAAGTGGCATACCAATTGCAATTGCCGCCAAACCTTTCTCAAGTGCATGATGTCTTTCATGTATCCCAACTCCGACGCTGCTTCAAGGATCCCATTCGAGCAGTGAATCATGAAGTGCTTGAATTGCGAGAAGATCTGTCGTACCAAGAGTATCCAATCCGCATTCTTGATGAAGCTGAACGACGAACCCGTCAGAAGTCGATCAAGTTTCTCAAAGTTCAGTGGTCGAATCATTCGGAAGATGAAGCCACTTGGGAACGCGAGGATTGTCTTCGGGAGGAATACCCCAAACTGTTTCCTTCTACCTCCTAAATTCTCGGGACGAGAATTTCTTTTAGAGGAGGATAATTGTAACACCCCTATGTAATGAGCTACAGTGATCCACCATATTAATGCCAAGTCATCTAAGATTTGCAATGATAATCATGTTGGATTAATATCTCATTTCAAATTCTGCCACTGGATTCAAATTCAAATGCAAGAGAAATTTTCAGTTGCTCAAAAGTTGCTGGAAAAATGTTCATCATTTAGCATAAATTCCAAAACAATTTGATGTTAAGAAAATCAACATCACTCATATGCAAAGATGGACAGTAGCAATTATTTCAATGCAATTCCAGCAATTTAAAATGCAATTTCATTTATGAAAATTCCAAATGAATTCCCCTGGCCATTAAACTTTTTGTGGCATTGCATAAAAATACAGTGTATTTTATGGGCCAAGTCACACATTCTTCTAAAATGAATTAGTAGCCCAGATTAATCCCTAACCTTCTCTGCTATTAACTAAATGGAAAAAACTGAGAAAAACAGAAAAGGAAACTTACCTGGCGCTGGGCTAAACCGGCCCATCCAGCCCATTCCTATCGCCCCCTACCTGCTCCCGCCCGCCGTGTCGTCTCGACCGCGTCCGGCGCGCGCGCTCACCGCCCACTGCCCGCCACGGCGACGTAGTCGGTGGGCGAGGGGATAAGATTCACCCCGCGACCCCGGACGCCTCGGCCCCCTCTCCATTTCCTCACCTCACCTTATCCCTCTCGATCGGGAGCTTGCCCGAATGCTGCTGCCGACGTACCTCCGTCGATCCGCGGCCACCGACGCCCATTCGTCCGTCCGCCTTGTTCATAAGGCTCGCCGGCGACCGCCTCTTCTTCCACGCCCAAGAACTCGAGCTCTGCGGCACCGCATCGCTCCCGCGCCTCCTTCGTCTTCCTCGGGTCGCCGAGATCGCCGTTGCCGTTTCTCCTCGCCACTGCGCTACTAAGCCATCCAAGGGCCTCCGTGTCCCGCGCAGTAAGCTCCTGCACCCCCCCCCTCCTTCCTCTGGTTCCTCCTCACGCACCGTAGTTAGCTCGCCGTGCCACCGGCGCCATTTCCGCGTACTGCCTCGTCCGCGAGCTCATTGCGCTCATCACGGCCATCTCCGAGCGAAGCCATGGCCTCCATCGAGTTCCTGGAGGTCCGTAGAGCCCGCTAGGATCGCTTGTTGGCTCGAACGCGGCTCGTTGTGCGGTTTTCGAAGATGCCCGTATTCCGGCACCGCCCGCGGTCGACGTTGAGCTTCACTCCGGCCACCCCCGCACCTGGGGCTGCGCTAGATCGACGCGGGATGAGCTGCTCGTTCGAACGCACCCAAAATCGCGCGAAACGGTGACCTCTACGCGAAACCCGAACGTCGCCGGCGCTCGGCCGCCGCGGGGAGCTCGCCGGAGTAGCTCCGGCGCCAGCCGCCTACGTGGCAAGGCGTGGGGCCCGCCCACGGACACTGCCAGTGGGCCCCAGCGTTCGTTTGACCGCGTTGACTCCGGTCAACGCGCGCGCACTGTTCACTGCTGTCACTGCCGAGTGGGTCCCCTGTGTCAGTATGTTAATTAGTGACTAATTGCACTTAATTTAATTACACACTGATTAATTAAGTCACTGACGGGCTGGGCCCACTAGTTAATTAATTATGTTAGTTTAAATTAATCACTGTTAAAACCTCTGAGGCTGACAGGTGGGTCCCACCTGCCAGTTGACCAGTCAGCTGGTCAGCCGACTGCTGACGCAGTGATGACGTCAGCATGACGTCATATTCCATTTCTGGTAATTCTGTTAATTTAAATAATTCCAGAATATTGTTAAAACTTCAGAAAATCGTAGAAAATTAACCGTAGCTCGGATCGAAAAACTTTCTACATGAAAGTTGCTCAGAAAAATCCCACGAATCTGATCGTGCCGTCTGTTTTATTGTCGGGACCCTCTACGTAGGTGAACCCGCAACTTTTCGTCTGTTTCCGGTAGATGAATAGTGCATACATACCGGATAATAATTCCAACTTAAATCCTAAAATTCCTAAAATGGTTTAGAGATGCATTTAGGCAACCCTGCACTGCATCTTAGCATGTCATGCTCTGTGTTGCATCTGTTGCTTTTATTTATTGTTTCTTCCCCCTCTTCTCTTCCGATAGCCCCCGAGACCGATGCAGCTCAGGAGACCGACGACACCACTGACGACCCCTTTTTTGCTGCAGAGCTTCCAGGCAAGCAAACCCCCTTGACGCATGCCTATATCACCTATTCCTTCTCCCTCCTGCTTGCATTAGAAATTGCTACTGCTTTGCTTTATCCTATTCTGATGCATAGCCTGGTTTTGTAACCTGTTATTGATACCTGCCTGTTATCCAAAATGATTAGTATAGGTTGGATGGTAAACCATCTGTGGTCCCTCTTCCTTGTTGTAGTTGCTTCGCTTTAGAACCAGTGCCCCGATCGATGTGACCGAACGGGCTGAGACCAACACACCACCGCACATTCCCCCTGAGTCGTTCGACCCTGCAGAGCTGGCATCGAGTGCCGAGGGTGATACCTCTTATCTCACTACCGATGATGCCTCTGTAGAATAGCTATCCGGTTGTAAGTTACCGAGGGTGATTCCTCTTTCATCACTTCCGATAAAGCTTTCGTCGTACAACCTCTCAAGTGGGAATCCCTCGAGGGTGATTCCTCGGATTCCCCCCTTGATGACAGGAACACACGGTTTCCTTTAAATGATGCCCACATGTATTGTTACCGCGGGACTGAAGGGACAGGCGGTACCACCCCGGTAGAGGTGGACCTGAGTTCCCGGCAGTCTCCTGGGAAGACGGGTTGACCTGGAGGGCACCCGCGAGATAATTACGAGGCGCGGCCGGGCAGGCAGAGACCGCCCTAGAGAGGGATGGGCCTGGCCCTTGTTGCACTTCGTCGAGACGGGACGACAGGAGTACTGATCGTCACCGCGAGCTCCTAATAATGCGATAACGGATTTGGGTATTGATCTGAATGGGTCGTTGGCCCTATACGCACTACCACCACGTGGGATAATGGTTATGGGACCCTCTACGTCATATGTATCAGCCGAAAGCTCTGTCAGACGTCCAGTTCAGCATTGTGGGCCTATCAGGCCAGTGCCATCCAGGATGAGGTGGTGCTCGTCCCGGCTCGTCGCATAACGACCCGGAGTGCAAAGGGCGATGGGCCCAAGACCCTTGAGCACTTAGGATGTAGACCGGCGGGGACCTTTCTGTTGAGCCTAGGTAGGACTACGTCGTGTCGATTACCCGAGGCCGGGCATTACCCAGCAAGTGTGTCCGGCCAGATGTAATCGAGCGTGCTGGGTAACAGTAGTGCACCCCTGCAGGGAAGTTATCTATTCGAATAGCCATGTCCACGGTAACAGGACGCTTAGTGTTGTATCCCGATCTACTAATACTTGAACTGGAGATATGTTTATTAATTGGAAGCTCCGGGATCGCTTTCTCGCAGGGAGTCGAGGAAGGATCTCTGGGCTTTGCTTCAACATGCTTGTTAATTTATAATATGCTAATCTACACTCTTCTAATGCTGCAAGACCGCTGAAGATGCTAGTCTTCGATAGGCTAGGCCTTTCTCTCTATTCTGGCTTTCTGCATTCAAGTCCACATATACAGCCTTCCTTGAAAATGTTGCATATCTAGACTAGTTCTGATGTCAGTCTTGCGAGTACTTTGGATGAGTACTCACGGTTGCTCTGCTACTTCTTTTCCCCCATACCCGATTGCTGCATTCAGATGCTGGAGCCCAGGAGCAGGAGATCCCCGGAGGCGCCTACTACGACGTGGAGATCCCCGACGACCAGGAGTAGTTAGGAGGTTCCCAGGCAGGAGGCCTGCGCCTTTTCGATCTGTGTTTTGTTTTGCCCTGCCTTCTAGGCCTATATGTTTTACTTTTATATCTGTACTCAGATATCTAATGCTTTCACTGATGCTTGTGTAACATCGAGCTTATGTATTCGAGCCCTCGAGGCCCCTGGCTTGTAATATAAAGCTTGTAATATTTTACTTTGTGTTTAGAGTTGTGTTGTGATATCTTGAAGTGAGTCCCTAGGCTTGATCGTGTGCATTGCGTGTATGATTAGTGCACGATTAAGTCGGGGGCGTCACATGTACTGCATCATCCTTTCCTCTTCGGGGAAATACCAACGCAGACTACAAGTAGCACTCAGCAAGCATCTTGGCATGTTCCTTAGATGTGTTAATGGGCACAATAGATAGCCCAGTAGATTGGCTAAACATGCAGTAGGGTTTTGAGGTGCATCAGTTGGTCAATATCTGCAGGCATGATCATAAGTGTATCGTCTGCATATTGTATGATGGGATATTGCTGTCCATAGCTGTTTTCAACAGGTAGAGATAATTCTCCATTTTGCCAAGCATAGTTGATTATGGATTGTAGTAGATCAGCAGCAATGACATACAGTAGTGGTGATAGAGGATCACCTTGTCTGACACCACATTTGCATTGGATTCTTTTGCCAGCAACCCCATTAAGTAGGACAGAAGTAGATGCAGAGTTTAGAATTCTGGAGACCCAATTTATCCACCTAGGTCCAAACCTTTAGCCTTCAGCATGTCCAAGATGGCACTGTATTCAATCTTATCGAAAGCCTTTTCAAAATCCAGTTTAACAATAATAATTGGCTTCTTTAATTTGATGTATGACATATGTGGAGGTATTCAAAAGCATAACCAAGGCAATCTTGTATGTTCTTCCCTTTAATAAAACCATATTGGTTTTGATGCAAAATGGGAATAATCTCCTTTTGAAATCTATTGGACATGAGCTTTGTGAAAATTTTGATGGGCAAGCTGACCAAAGATATGGGCCTATAGTCATTCATGGTCTCTAGGCTCTGTTTGGGTATCAGAGTTATGTAAGCAGTGTTTATGCTCTGAATATCATAGTTTCCTTCAAAGAAGTCCCAGATCATGGTGTAAAAATCTTGTCTGATAATAGGCTAGCACTTTCTGAGAAATTGCCCATTAAAGCCATCTGGCCCAGGAGCTCTATCAGCAGGAAATTCCTTAACCACTTGTTCAATCTCATCAATGGTGAACTGAGCATCCAGATGTGCAAGATTGTGTGGTTGGATGATTTCTATCAGGTCAAACATCATTGTGGCATTGGTAGATTGGCCCAATCTCTCTTTGTAAGACTGCCAAATAATAGCAGCTTTCTGGTCATGTTTTGAGTAGATGGTCCCATCAGGGCCTAGAATGCTAGATATATAATTTTTCCTGTAGCTCATGGTGGCCATAGCATGGTAGAATTTTGAATTTTCATCACCAAATTTGATATTCCTTCTCTTGAATCTGCTTTTCCAATAAATCCTTTTGGCCTCATAGAGTTTCAGAAGATGTTTCTTCATAATGGTTCTGAAATTACTTTCTGGAGTAGTCCGGGGCCTTTGGTCTTCAATGCCATCCAGTAAAGTTATGACATAACTGTTGGCAGAGATATATCTATTTAATTTAGACAAGTTTTTACTCCATTGCTTGAGACCTTGCCTGAGACATTTGAATCTGGCAGCAATGTCCTTGGCAGAATTTTGTTGGGTGGGATTTAAATTCCAGTAGCTCATTGCAGTGTCATAAAACCATCAAAATCCATCCAATAATTTTCAAACCTGAATATTGTAGCTCTGGGGATGTCAATGCCAATCTGAATATGAATTCGGATGTGGTCAGATGATACTCTAGCAAGGGGCAGATCCATAGTGTTTGGTTGATCAATAGTCCATTGAGCAAATGTGCCCGCTGATACATCTGTTGTTGATGATTATGCGCTTTTTGAATATCTATGTCACATGCAACAAATGCAACAATGTATCCCACAATCACACGCTGATGACTAGCTCAACAGTTATGAAATGCCATTTATCACAGTTCTCCCATGAATAGACACTGGAATATTTTAAACTGGAATGTGAGGGGAATAAACTCCCAGGTCAGATGGGATGATTTAAGGCAAAAAATCGAAGAGAGTAACTGTAGCATTATATGCTTACAGGAAACTAAAAAGAATATTTTGATTCTGCATATCTCAGAAAATTCTCCCCGAGAAGGTTCTCAAACTATGCTTACTGTCCTTCCCAAGGAAGCTCGGGTGGGATCATTACCATATGGAATGGTAGCTTATTTAATGGCAACATTGAAAGTCAAAATGAGCTTCAGATCACAGTTAGATTACTATGCAACCTGACTGGACAAGTATTTTATAACACAAATGTGTATGGACCATGTCACAATGAATTCAGAGCAGATTTCATCAACTGGCTCAACAATGTTGATTACTCCAATATGGAATATTGGATGATTCTTGGTGATTTCAACCTCATCAGAAGTACCAATGATAGAAGCAGACCAGGAGGAGATGTCAACAGCATGTTATTATTCAAAAGTACTATCCAAGCTCTCAACCTGCTAGAAATACCTCTCAAGAACAGAAGCTTCACATGGAGCAATATGCAGGGTAGTATCAGATTCACACGAGAAGTGGCAGGTTGTTTACACTGTATTAGGGCTATGATGTAGAGCAGCGATTCGGTGCCCAGGCTCATTTGCACTTGCGATGAAGAAAAAATTCAAAATAAATACTAGAAAAATTCAAAAACTTTCAATTTTTTTTGCGTGGTAGATAATTTGGTGCGTGAGGTTCGCTCCAAATTTCAGCTCATTTGAACATCTGAGTAGCTTTCGGCAAAAAAGACAAATTTGGAGTTTGGGTAAAAGTTTACTATTCATGGTAAAAGTTTACTATTCATCTACTGTTCTGACCCAATTTATCTTTTTTGCTAAGAGATGCTCATATGTCTAAATGACCTGAAATTTGAAGCGCACCTCACGCACCAAATTATCTACCACACAAAAAAAAAGGGATTTTTTTTGTATTTTTTGTGAATTTTTTCTCGACCGGATACAAATGAACCTGGGTTCAGAAATGGATAGCGTGCTTTATGAAATTTTCTCTCGAATCGAGTGAAAATGCAACACAAAGGAATGTAGTCATTTGAGTGATATACATGTTCCGCATCGACCCTGCTTTGTCTTCCATGTCTCGTCGGTCGTCCTCTCATAGCGGTACATCGCCTTGTTAGGCCTCAGTTTAATCTACATTGAGCATCCACACAAACCTGGCAGGTTCGTCACTAGAGCCAGCCGAGGTGGGGAAAGAACCAGCAGTGTCCTCGTCGTCTGCAGCTGCCACAGACGCGGCAAGTGTGTCATCGGCGGCGCAGAGAACAGCGATCCTGACGAAAAAGAGTTTCCCCGCTTTATATATAAAGCAACCATCACCGAACAAGTCGATACAAACACACACCTCACACCACCACAACACACACACCCAAGGCATGATACAAAGACGCTGAAAACAGCAACACCATCCCAAACTACTCCAAGCAAACATCGGATGAAACACTAAGCACTACTATGAAGTCGTCGGGGTTCTCACCCGTGGATGAGCCACCGCGACGACGAGAAGCCGTGCATGATGAACAATGGGCTCCAAGGCGGTGCCTTCAGGAAGGGAACAACACCGGAGCGCCGCCACCGCCTAATCCAAGGATTAGGGTTTTCCCCCGGAGCACCACGGCGACAAATGAGATACCGCGACGACGCCTTCAAGAAGGGGACGACGCTAGAACGCCACCATCGGCGGCCTGACAAGTCAGAGCAGGTTTTCACCCCGGCCAACGCTCACCGTCACCAAATTGGGGTACGGACCTGCACCACCGCCATTGAACGACACACCTCGACCACCATGCCGCCCACACGGCATGCATGGTGACCGGACAGAGCTCGAGCCGTGTGCTCTGCCCACGAGCACCCCGGCTACCACCATCAGGGCCACCACCCCAACATCCGAGCCCAACCCTCGTCCACGGATACACCGTACCGACGCGGCTGACCGGAAAGGGGCAGAAGACCCCCCCCCCCTTTCACCCCAAAGAGGACACCTTGGCAGGGTTGGTGGCCTCAGCGGCCAGATCTGGGCCAGGGGAACTCCGGCAGCCACACGGTGCAGCAGCCAGATGCAACGGAGGGGGCACCCCTGCCCCCTGCCCGAAGTCCCCTGCCACCTCCGGCAAGCCCTCGCGCGCACCAATCCCGCACCATGGAACCACCCCTGCCTGTCGAGCCCGTACCTGAATCCGTAGAAGAGGGAGGAAGCCCACCCGAATCAGCCGCAGACGAACCGACGCCGGAGCAAGTCCCGCCGTCGCCGCGAGCAGACCAGGCCAACCACGTGGTTGCAGCCACGCCACTGCAAGCCACCACCATGCAGAGCCCCCGATGGACCTCCGTCACCACCCTGCGACGCCCGCCGCCCCCAGGGACCAAATCTGCGAGGATCTGGCCGGAGGCGCGCCAGCCCGCCGCCCCCAGGGACCAAATCTGCGAGGATCTGGCCTTGCCGTAGCCGCCGTGCCGCAGACGCCCTCCAGCCCGCCGCTGTGCCGCCACCAGGGGCCCCCGACGCCACCCCGACGGAGCGCCGCTAGCCCCCGCTCGAGAGGCCGTCCCGCGCCGGCCATGGACCACGGGCGGAGGGGAAAAGAAGGCCTCGCTGCCGCCCCTGCCGGCCGGGCTTCGCCCGGCGGCCCCGCCGGGCGGCGGCGAGGGAGGCGGGCAGAGGAGGGGGAGAGAGGAGGCGGCGGGTTAGGATTCCCCTCGGCGAGAGGGGGGGGAGGGGCTTGATCAGAAGATATGGGCTTTCGAGAATAGCGATCCTGGCCAGGGTCACCGGTGATGCAGGTGGATCGCGCCTTGACAGTAATGTCCGCGAACTGCGAAAGCTATACTGCTTGTCTACTACACATCCTGTCATGATCACAATCTCTACAGTTGCTATCGAAGCAGATTTTGATGCAGCAAAATCAAGTTGTTGCAGCTTGGAGTTAAGTCTGGAGTCTCAAGGTAAACACTCTCAAGGAATAAAAACAACTGCACATCAGATTTCAGAACGGTTTTTTTGTAGACCTGAAAGAAGTTCAGAAAGATCTTGCAGACCGCGATCATATGTTTCACCATCGCAGAAAAATGCAGCAGAGCTAGCGATGGGAGAAGCTTCACGATGTACATTACCCATGCAACAGTAGCAGGGAATTTTCTTTTGGTGAGCAAGGATAGACGGCAAATGACAATGAGATCAGCAACATAATAAACCGCCTTGTTCTCTGAAATGTAGATAAACAATGGACTACTGGATAACCTTTACAGAGGATCTTGCTGATGATAGGATATGTTGGGGGAGTGAATTGACAGTCTAAATTGGTTTGTCATGTGACATACCATCAGTTGCATCATATTTTCACAAGTACAGAGAGAATTTTGATCAACCTTAAAATTGACCAATCAGATCCAGCGATTCCAAGCAATGCCTTGAAATTGGACCTTAAAATGGACACACTTTTCCATCAGGTTAGTTGGACAAAGTTTGTATGCGTTGCTTCGATTTGGTGTCCATTTAGACCTTGTAAGTTCCATCTCATGGATTATATGACCTTGCAAAGATTGTACTTTATGCTGTGCAGACCCAGTTAGATGTTTATTTTCTACTTCAAATTGCACAAGTTGGTGGTTTCTCTTCCAACAGTATCACAACCTCTGCGTTGGACTTGCCTAGCAGAGCACAACTGCACAAGAGAAAATATCATCTTTGGAACATCTCTCTGACGTCAGATTATAAATTATTTATTTATGTTTAATAATTCGAATGAAGAGCTAACATGATATGAGAAAAGCCAAACCAATTTGTCAAATAGCTGCACTATGCTGCAACATTTTTCACATTCTTGACAATCAGATTACAGTATCTCAAATCAGAAAAAATCTTCTAACCAATAACTGTCCCAAACATGGTTACGTGGTTCACCACTCAAACGAAGCATTGTGAAATCAGAGATGAATCCATTGGATCCATGCCTCAGTACACACTTTTCCGACTAGAGCAGCAGAATGATTTAAGAAGTTATAGATGCATACACCAAACATATATACAGAAAGTTACTCAAATACTTTGCACAAATTCAGGCCAACAATTTTGCATTCATACATATCTGAAACTGATTACAGTATGGCTTGGTAGTCGGTACATCAAGGACTTGATAGCCGGTACATTGAGGACTTGCTTAGCTCAAAGCTTCACCCGCACACACACACACACACGAGTTCACTAACCAATGTTACTCGTTGGAAACTGCAACTTTAACTCACCAAGACGCCAATGCCTAAGAATCCAACTCAGCCAAGATTAATTTTACAGGAAAGTCAGCATAGTCTCCAGACGCTAGGCAGCTCACAAGATTACGTGTGTATCGACAAGTTCAATTCTACTCCTTTTTTCCTGCTACAAGCCGGGTAGCAAACGGGCGTTTTGCATTTTGCAGCGAGTGCGTTTTACGTCTGTCTCGTGCCAGAATTGCAGTACATGAGTTTCCATTTTTGGCTCATCTGCTTTACTTTGATTTATTGATTGAAAATTGTAAGAGGCAAGAATGAGGTTTGAATGCTGCACAATTCTATTCATCAAAGAGAGGCTACCCGGATCCGAGGACATGTGGGCGGTGGCGCCGGTGTCTAGAAACCAGTCGCCGCCGCCGCCGTGAGCTGACGGGTGAGGGACGCCCTGGAGTGCAGCGAGGAGCGTCGGGTCGTAGGCCGGCACCGGCGCGCCGTAGGACTGCAGCGGGGCGCCGTACGGTGCTGGGGGTGCGTTGTAGACGCCGGCATATGGCGGCACGGCGTAGCTGCCGGCGTGGGGCAGTGAAGCCGGCGGGGGCGCGTAGGCGTGGTACGCTTGCGGAGGGGCAGCGCCGGGTCGAGGGCCGAGGAGGCCGGAGCTGGGCGCACGCCAGCCAGGCATCGACCACGCTTGAACAACGCCCGTCCAGGGGTTGTGCGTGGGAGACCAAGCCGGCGGGATAGCAGGCGGCGCACCGCCATTGTTGCCCGAGGGGCGGGCGCGCCCGTCTTGCTGCTGCTGTTTGCCGCGGCCCCGTCCGCGCCTGTTGCGTCCGCCGCCGCCGCTGTTGCTGTTGGGCGGTTGGTCTTGACCGGGAGGAGCGGCGTGGCCGTTGGCGGGCGGAGCGGGAGCGCGCTCATGCAGGAGGGCGGTGGCGCGCTCGCGATGGGCGACGTGGGCGAGCCTCTTCTCTTCCTGCAGAAGGTAAGTGCGCAGCCGGGCGAAGGTCCACTCCTCCGGCTTCGTGGAGACGTTGGAGATGGCGCTGCTCAGCTCCCGGTTGAGACCGGTGAGCGTCTGGACGACGAGCGCGGAGTCGGGGATGGCGAAGCCGAGGTCGCGCATGGTGTCCGAGAGAGATTTGAGGCGACTGCAGTACACCGAGACGGATTGGCCGTCCTGGAAGGTGTTGTGGAAGTCCTGCTGGGCGTAGACATGGCGGTACATGCGGTTGTCGAGGAAGACGGCGCTGATGGCGGTCCAGAGGGTGTACGCCGTGTGATCTCGCTTGATGACGATCTCCAGGACCTCCTTGCAGATTGTGGCATAGAGCCAGGAGACGATGAAGAAGTCCGCCTTGGTCCAGAGAACATCACCACGGCGTGTGTGCGCGTCGACGGTGCCGTCGACGTGATCGACGACGCCGAACTGGCGGAACGTCACCATGTACAAGGTGCTCCAGGTGGTGTAGTTGGATTCCTCCATGTCTAGGATCATGGTGACCGGAGAGCGGGGGTGATGTAGGATGTTGGCAGAATCATAGGGAAGGGAGGAGGAACTGGCCGGAGCAGCGAACGGGTTGTCCTCGGAGGCGGACTCGGCAGTGGAGCTAGAGTGGGACTGTGGGAGCCAGCCATTGCGGAGAGGAAGGTGCGGAAGCGATGGATTGGATGACGGTAACTGATACCATGTAAGAGGCAAGAATGAGGTTTGAATGCTGCACAATTCTATTCATCTCATACGGTTACATATATACACGTACAAGGAGGCACGAACGTGCATGTCTATCCTGGCTAACAGAATCCCTAAAGTGTAGCTAGTGGCTGAAAAATAGGGATACGTGAGTTAGAGTACAACGGTTCTAGGACTGAATCAATTCCGTTTACAAAAATGCCCTTTATTTACTTAAACCCTTAACTTAGGACCAGGCATGGATGTAGTGTAACTATGTCGTACGCATCTTAACAAGGTTTTTGCTGCCTAGCTAGATGTAGACTCTGCTGACACTCTTGTAAAATTACTAATGACTGAAAAGGATTCAAAGAACACTAGAAATCTTGGTGATTAAGTGCAGAACCTAGAGGGACAAAGATTAAATGGAACTGATGTGTCAATGTGTGCATGGTTTAGGAAGCAAAGGCGTAATACCAATGGGCTCAAGCAAGGAATTGGTTGCTTCGTTGGTGCTGCAGCAGTGACAGGCAATGGCGATTGGTTTTGCTTCGGAATCTTGCAGCTGAGCTCCCTCATCCCCCTTCTAGCGCGCAGAGTTGAAACTGCTGGAGTCACCTTCTTCACACCGGACGCAACAGCAGCGACAGGCAGCGGTGTAGAGCCGACGGAGACCTTCTTCACGGGCGCAACAGCATTGGCACGCAGGCAGAGTGTAGAGCCGACGGAAGAGCAAGCCTTGGAAGCCGGGCGCTTGCGGTGGTGGCAAGCGGACTCCTCGACCTCAGCCATCTGGCGTCCACGGGCACGAGACGCGGTTGCGCAGGCACGGATGGCGCACCGGACGTCGACGGGGTCAGCACCAGCAGCAGTCGGCAAGGTGGAGGCAGGCCCAGGGCGCGCGGCGGTGGCAATAGCAGAGGCATCCAAGGCGCTGGACATCGCCGGCGCGGGGCTACGTTCTCCGTGGTTGACACCCCTGAGGTGGTGAACAAGTTGGCACCAGGTTCGAACAGGATCAGCACGGGTGGCGGTGGCTGGAGCAGCAACATCAGATGGGGCCGTGGCGGCGTGGCGACGGGGACGCCCTCCATGGTGGACGCCGTAGCGGCGGAGTTCTTGGACGGCTGCGGCGGCCTCCTTGGTGAGGCCGTCTTCCTCGAGACGGCGCTGAAAGTCGGCGTCCCAGCGGGCTAGGGACTCCCGGGACTCACCGGTGGCCTTGACCAGGCTGTGCTTCGTCCAGTACTGGAGCACCCTCTCGAGGGCGCACGAGGGCACCCGCATCTCCAGCGGGAGGGCTTGGGCGGCGGTCGGGCGATAGTCCCACGCCGGAGCGACGAGCACCTTGCCGTCGGAGCTACGGAGCTGGAGCACCTTCCCCGCCATCGATGGCGTGTCTAGGTCTGGAGATCGGGAAGGTAGGCGAACGAATCGAGTTGGAGCTCCCACCGCAGCCGGCCTTTTATTTGCCGGAGAGCTCCTAACTCTTGCCGGACGCAGATTACCAGCTGTCGCCGGCTGAACTGGAATCAAACTCGAGCTCGGCTGCGGCAATCTCACGCGCTATTTTCACGCACTGTTAATCCAGCTGTTTTAATTCCGGGCGCGTCTTTTTTAACTGAAGAAAAAAGTAGAACGTCCTCTGCATCCTATTGATGAATTTCTATCATAAATACGACGTTCAAGACAGATAGAAAATTCATTGCCAGTTTGGCTTTAGGGAAATTTGGGTGGTGCAAGGAGCAATCTTAAATTGTACTCCTTGTACCAGTTTCCATCTACTAAATGATGTGTATCAGTTGCATATTTTTCTGAAGCTATACTAAATTTGATCTGTACTGAAATTTGCTGTTTTTTTCTTCTCAAACTATGGTTCTCTTTCATACTCATAATTGTTGCAAAAATGCTAGTTCGAAAGCTTCGAAAATGCTACTTTCGAAAGCATTTTGAAGCACTATTTTTTTTTTTTTTTTTTGCCACTTCTTCCACGAATGTGATTTCATGATGAAAATTTGAAAACAGTTAAAACATTTGTCAAAGTTTACCATAAAAAAAAAAGATTTTACTGTTTATCTAAGCTCATTTGAGCTCGAGCTCAGAAGGGTACTTTCGACATGTATGTGCGTTGTAATGGGAGAGAAAAAAAAATGCATGCTCCTGTCCAATAAGCACATCTCGAGACCCCTCCACAGTTTCACGCGTGTTGCCGCAGTGCCGCTTATCCTCCTTCCCGCCCTCACTGACAGTGCCCGCGGTGTCCACCTGGCCGCAATGCTTCCAAATAAGTTACTATACTAAAGGGGGAAGCTTTCGTTTTTCCTGGTTTTTTTGACTTTTTTTTACTTTACTGTAGATTTACGTGGGATGGATAAGCACGTTGGGTACGTGGTCAATCTCTAGATCCTTCTTGGTTTAGACCAATCTAGAGAAGGCCTGTTCTCCTCAGCACTTAAAGCGGCGCCGCCAGACATCCTGGTCCCCCAAATCCCTCTTCCACCTCCTGATTCTCCGTTTCTCTCGGTTCAGGGCACGCCGGCACTGGCAGCGCAGCAGCACGTTGTCATCCCCAACCTTCCAGCAGCTGGAGCTCCCTCATCCCCCTTCTAGCGCGCAGTAGAACTCATCGACAGAAGAGTCACCCTGCTGAAGAGCGTGCTCCTGACGCACCACAGATAAGTAGAGAGCATCACCAGATGGCTGATATTGCTGACAAAGATAGGACCACATCGCAGCAACAGGACCGAGACCCATGAACTCAGACGCAAACTGAGGTAAGACACTCGCAGTGAGAACAGCAGCAGCTCGAGCATCATCGTTGCACCACTGAGTGTAAGCAGACAGATCATCTCGGTAAACAGCAAGAGCATCTGAGTAGGCAGATACCTGCTGATCATAAGCATCAACCGCAGCATCGTCAAGGGCCTTGGCTGTATCCCGATCAGCCTGAGAAGCATCAGCAGCAAGAACAGGCGGCACCGGCGGGGTAGGAGCCACAGGTGCAACAGGGCAAGGCGGACAGGGAACCTCGCCAGAGAGAACGCCCCACAGGAGAAGACCGCGCATGTGGATGCGCATGAAACCCACAAACTCAGCATAGTTGGTGCCATCGAAGATCACCGAGCACCGAGGAACAGCCACATAGCCCGACGAAGACATGACACCTGAGTGCGCGGTAGTACCGCACTTCTCAGCGGTAGTACCGCTTCAGACGGTAGTACCGCTCTTGTGCAGCGGTAGTACCGCGCTGCGCAGGGCGGTAGTACCGCTATGCTAAGCGGTAGTACCGCTTGTGCGGTACTTCCGCGGTCCAGTGCCGTGGGCACTTCCGCTTATTTTTAGTCGTCTGGTATGCCTGGCCTTCAAGCGGAAGTAGAGCGGCAGTAACGGGCGGTAGTACCGCTTCGGGCGGTAGTACCGCGCTTGCCAGCGGTAGTACCGCGCAGCGCCGCTGAATCGGGATCGGGATCGACCAAATCGCTGCCGAGCGAGGAGGAGCAGGGAGGGCGGGCGCGGGACGGCGCGGAGGTGAGCCCGGGCGAGGGGGGGGGCTGGCGGACGGGGGCGTCCGGAGCCGGCGCGGTCAGGGGCGGCCGGGTCGTCCGCGAGCAGGGGCCGGCCGGCGCGAGCAGGGGCGGCCGGAGACCGGGCTGGCGCGAGGCAGAGGCGGCCGGCGACCGGCGCGGCGCGGGGTAGAGGACGGGGAGGAGCAGCCGCGGCCGCGCGGGGCAGAGACGTCGGCCGGAGTTGCTCTAGCGGCAGCGACGGTGGAGGTGCAGGAGGAACCTGGCATCTGATACCATGTTGGATAATGAGCAACTAGTATTCACTGTGGGCCAAAGGCCAGTACATATACATGTGAGGTATTACAAGCGGTAGTACCGCACACAGAGTGGTAGTACCGCCTCGGGTGGTAGTACCGCACTCGGAGCGGTAGTACCGCCTCGGGCGGTAGTACCGCACAGAACACACCAAACACACATCTAACAAGCCAGACATGACAGTGTAATTATGTTTTCAGAGAAAATTTCTCCTATTACTGAAACACACAAGCATTTCTAAGAGCTTCGACAAGGTTATTTGGTTTTTTTTGTTAGCAATGATCATGCTGAGATTTAGTAGGTTAATTGAAAGTGATCTTGATGATATGAAGATTTGAAGAGTTGCTGCTTCAGGCACAACATGCTCTTTCTTGGCGTGATACCACCTGGGCCATATACTGAGCATAAAAAATAATCTCGATGATACATACATCAGTTGTTCGATTTGGAACAAGCATATTACTGAATGTGTTTCAGTTGCATATTTCCACGTCTACAAGTTGTTATTCGCTTAGAATATATTTCTATTTTATATTAGGTTTGCCTATTTAGAGTAGTAATCGTTTTCTGGTGGAGAAGTAGGCATATTTCTATACTGGTACACAATAATTGGATTGGTTGGTGACTTCTATTTCTATTGAGAGCTTTACATTATCACATTTATCTTCTTTTTCATTTGATAGTTTCTAACTGTAGAACTGGATTGATTTGTGCGTATCCCTTCATCTGAATAAAGAACTCTGGTATCCAAAACTCATGTTGCTTCTTTAAGTTGCCCAACTTCAGTTTTGGGATCGTAATTACTATACATTATCTAGACCTTGATGTTACAACGGTTTGCATACTAAGTTACTAACACTTTCTTCCATCTTCTTTATTAACTGCTATAGTGGTTAAGTAAGCAAATGATCAGTCAATCCGGTTAGTGTTAATCTACCATCATCCTATTCCTCTTAATGACTTAGCAGCAGCTTCGGAAGAAGTATTTCTTTTTGAATATTTGAATATCTTATTTACTTGGGACAATGTAATTATGTGGGCAAAGATATGCCTACAATGCGATGCTGATATGCAAATCGAATCTTTTACTTTTTTGTGTGAAAACATATAGTATAACTCTTAACGAGGATAATTTTATCGTTAAAAATTCAGAACGTTTACCAGGATATCCACAGCTGTTGCTCTGCCGTTATTAATGCCCGTACTTGGACATTACTTGATAGAAAACAAGCTGACACACTCGCAGTCGAACGCCACTGGCGTCTGCAAGCACTCCAGCACCAAGGGACACACTGTAAACTTCAGATGTCAATGAGGTTAGTATACATTCATGGAGATGCCTTGGATGCCTCACTTTATACGCATGTAATTACTTGCCTGAATTTTCCAGAGATCAGCAGCAGCACGAGCCTCACAACCAAGAAGAGAGGACCAACGACTCCTGAGAATATCAACAAGAGAGAACCAACAACTGCAGACACCCTTTATAGATATTCAATAGCCATCTATTCTCGGGAGTTTCTTTTGGAATACTATGAACTAGCCCTGGAGAATGCAAAGTAAGCAATAAAATACTAATGTCTGGTTTTGTTAATGGAACATAGCTGCCTCCCTATGTGCTAATCACCCACTTATATTTTGGTTTTGTAGAACTTATCAGTATCTATTCCGGCAGTTACCAACTAATTCTCAGTATCCAACATGGCAAATTCCTACGCCCATACCACACTCTTTATACTAAGATGTTATCTCATTTATTCCCAGGTGATCTTCACCTCAGTAGTGAGAGCCCACAAAAAAAAGTTGCATTTAGCAGAAAACCTGAACTGATGAATGACAAGAAGACGAACATGAGTTGAACCAACTCCTACGACACGGTCGAAGTAGAACCGCGCAAAGAAGTGGCAGCTCAACAAGCTACACTGGTCTGAAACCGTCACAATCATGTAGAGAACATCTAGCATTTGCAATGTCCAGTTTATCGTAAGAACCAATCTGCAGGTGGCCGCACGGCCCACCCATAGACGAGGCCATGCACCC
Organism: Elymus sibiricus; assembly: GCA_039707655.1. Classification (NCBI taxonomy): domain Eukaryota; kingdom Viridiplantae; phylum Streptophyta; class Magnoliopsida; order Poales; family Poaceae; genus Elymus; species Elymus sibiricus. Next base: position 124,442,194 of record CM077666.1, on the reverse strand, counting down.
ATCAGAGACCCAACTCAGTCAGTTGGACATTGATGCAGAGCAGGAAGTCTATGTATTATTAGGGTTTTTTCCATAATACATTTTATTTGAACCATTGCATCGTTTGATTTTGAATAATTTTGTTTCACATGTTAAATTAGAGGTTATCTTCTGGATCATCTAGATAGACTGAACTGATGCTGCCTTTTGTGAGCACCTACACAGCTGACATTCTAATGATTACATCATACTGTTGGTTTACCTCTGTTCTTGAAACTTTACGACATGTGTCATGTAAGGACTGAACGGCAAAGCCTCCCACGTCCGAAGTGAAGAAAAATGGTAAGCTGAATTTTCCGTTGGAACTCCAATTGCAGATCAACATAGCACTTGAAGGTTCAGTTTTAACACATCTTCAGAATCATGATCTTTTTTATGTGTTCTAGCATTTGGGTGGATTCCTTACATGCTTCCCCACAGGAGGCCTATAATATATTGTTTGCCGAGACTTGAAAAACTTTATGCAGTTTGCAGTGAACTGTACTTGCTTCCAAAAAGTATTATGTTTTTGCTTACCATTCATTGGCCAGTTAGTTCTAACCAACTATGTAAAGTCTCAGATTAGTTTGAAATGACATTTCTTCATCTATATGATAATTATAACACTACTTATATGTGCGGATAGATTTCATGTACATAAAGAAAAAATAGAGTTAACTTATGAACTATTCACAATTGCTTTTAACATTTCTTCTTCGATCCTTATTCTGTGTAGCACATCAAAAACGAATCTGTGCTCGATCTGCCACTGGCACGATGCATTTTAGTATGTATCTCTTGCACGCGTTTAATGTTTCAACTCTTCTCTAGAACCCAGATGGAACCAATGGAAAACACATGAAACTATTCACTAAACAAAAATTTGTCAGTGAACCAACCCTTTCACTGCACTTCATGTACCAATTTTTTAACGACACAAACACCATAAAATCGTATGGGCACTCCTACGGGCGCGGCGTGCGCCGCGCGTCTTTGGCGCTAGTATGATCAATAGCAATACAATGATCCTGGCCATCGCACAACACATATATCGTTGAACCGCGCCAGCGCAATGGAATGTTTAATTTTTAAAACTTATAAAACCAATCTCGTCGAGTTGGATATGAGGGTCGTCCTCCGTGAGCTACACTCTGCACCTGCTTCATACACCGTCCCTCATACTCCGACTCCCTTTTAAATTGTATTTTTTTAAATGCATGAGCATTATTTTGAAAAGCCGTGAGATGCAAACTACCCAACATCTGGCTTCTTCCTTAAAAAAGGCATCTGGCTTTTGTATGAGAGGCTAACATTCGAGCATGACCAGGTCGATACCACCCAACATATATCAAGCTAGGTGCAACTCACCCGAGCAATCACCAAAAAGTTCCTGCACTCACTTCTACCACGAATATTCTTGCCATGAAAGGCCAAAATAATGTCATCCAAGCATGCGGTCGGCCGTCAGGATGATTTTTCGATATTTTTGTCATAATATTTAGTCATATAAGTAATCCGTCACCACATTCATGACAATACGTGTTTTCCTAAGTTTTCCTGCCATGGAAGTGTTCCTACTATTACATAATTTCATCTCTTTTTATAAGAAGTGTCACGGAAGTGTTTTTTTTCTTGTACCGTATGTATTTGTAGATCTGATGCAATCACTACATGGCCAAATAGCATTGACCGGCTAAAACGTACCATCACTGATACGCTAGTGACCCGTTGGTGCTTCTAGGTCAGCGGTGACTTCATCATCACAGACAGGTTGCCCGGGAGGTGCTGACTATCACAGGGCCCCAAGCATAGTTTTATCATTGACCGGCCAAAACGTATCATCACTGACACACCAGCGACCCGTCAATGCTTCCAGCGCAACGATGACTTCATCATCACAGACAGGTCGGCAGGTCGATGCTGAGTATCACAAGGGCCCCAAGCAGAGTTTTATCATTGACCGGGCTCGTATAAGAGGTCGGCCAATGATGTCAAATTCTGGCTGGCATCTTTGGGCTGCACTTCTAGCAGTAGCAATTCAGTGGGACTACCACTAGTAGTGCATCCCCCACTATACAAATCATATATCGCATAAGCTTTAACTTTCAGGGACATCATTTTCTTTCTCCCAGGGGAAGAAAGAAAAGGTGATCTCTCCTACCACCACCAGAGAGCTTCCTTCCACCGCCGTCCTTCGGTGGCTCCCCTCCGTTGACTACCTCGGTCGACGGTGGTGAGGGGGGGGGGGGGGGGGGGGGGGGTCGCCGGATCCACGCATGTGGATCATTTTAGGCATTAGTAGCTTAGGTTTTTGGGTTGTTTATCATCTTGTCTTCGGCGGTGGCGTTGGTGGCGCTGAATAAAAAATCTTCAGATCCTTCCCCGACGAGGCGATCCGCCCTATGGTTGGAGTTGGATTTGGAAACCAGACTGTTCAAGCAATGATGGCGTGGCGGCGGCATCCTCGTGGTGGACTTGTATCCTCGGGCTCCGTCGTTGTGACAGTGTATGCTCCAGAACTGGCGCGGAGATTGGTAGGTAGTCCAGGAGCGGATGCACATTGTGGTCCACACCGACGGCATTTGGAAGATGGTGGCTCGTGTGCTAGGTTCGTGGCAAACAGATATGGTGTCCTCTTCCGACGTCTTTGTCATGCTGGGGTGCCAGATCTGGAGCTCGATGGCGTGTCCGGGGTGTTGCCCCGATCTGATTCATTCGACGACAATGGTTTTGCCTTTGGTGAGCCACCTTGGAGGTCCGCAAAGCTGCATATCAGCAATGGAGCCGTGTCGAGCTCGGGTGAGGAAGTGATCCGGCATTTTTTTTTTCTTTGATGGCTGCTATGGTGGTGCCGGAGGTAGGTGACGGGCGTTGGTGTCAAGCTCAGGGGATTCTAAGGTCTGGATTGTATTTCTCTTTCTTGGCTGGTGTTTCTTTGTGCAAATGCTAGCGTTCTGCTGTCTTTTCAGTTTTGTCAGGTCGGTGACAAGTATTACCATGCAAAAAAAAATCACATCATCACATACAAATATTTTCAATATTTCATTTCATATGCACATATACGAAATCTTCTACATTGCATTCATGGCATACACTTACATAGCTATCCTCATATACAAACAATTGCATACCATAATCATTGCATTGATACATTTTCACTTACAGGATTGTGTATCCTTTGTTGGTTTCGTTGTTGTCGTTGTCGCATTGTTGGTTGCATCCTTCTTGTTCTCGATAGATCTGCCTTGTTGCGTTTAAATATCCGGACTATTGAAGGAACTAACACATGTTGCATTTCAATAGCCAGATATCTACTCGATTGGGGTAAAGCCTGCTAAAAATATTTTCAATACATGTTTCTTTTTTCTTCTTATTTTTTGATTCTATGTGTTTTTTGTATCGGGTTTCTTTGTTTTTTTTTTGTTTTTTCAATACATGTCTACCTTTTTTCATTACATGTTGTACATTTTTCGTATATAGGTTGAATATTTTTCAAATACATGATGAACATTTCTTGAAATACATGTTTTGAACATTTTTTCTAATACATATTAAACATTTTTCACATACACATTGAACATTTTTTAATGATATGATTTTTCAAAATTACACAAATTTTTTTTTTAAATACATGATGAATATTTTTTTCAAATACATGATGGGATATTTCTCATAAAAATGCATTTTATTTCTGAATAGATGTTGAACATTTTTTGCAAGGGTACAAAACATTTTTTAAAACTAAGTGAACATTTTTTTGCATTCATAAATAAAATTTCAAAATATCATGAACACATTTTTGTAATGTGTGAACATTTTTTAAAATATCACAAGCATTTATTTTGAGTGGCACCAAACATTTTCTTTATATTACATGGACATTTTTTTCATTGCGTAATTTTTTTCTAAAAATGGCATGAACATTTTTTTGAATGCCATCGACATTTTAGTTGCGTGAACATTTTTTGACACTGCATGAACATTCTTAAAATGTGCAATGAACACTTTTAAATTTGAGAACACAAATGTAAGTAAAAAAGGGATAAAAATGATGAGACAAGAAAAACTGATGCTAAAAATACCAGCGCTTGTTCATCACTGAAAAAAATGCTGATTTTTTTTAGGCAATGAAAAAAGGGAGCTTCTTTTTAGGGGATGAAAAAACAAGGTTCTAACTTGGCAGTGGGCTGGCCACCATAATGCCATTTTAGGCGGTACCTTGAGGGCTCCCCCGCACAGGTTTTGGGACAGCCCATGTGGGGGCGAGACGGACCCGTTTTTATTATTACGTTTTTTCTGCTTTTATTTTTTCATTTCTGTTTTTGTTTTTCCTTCTTTAAAATAATTCGGGATTTCAAAACAATAGCGAAAATTGAAAAAAAAAGATTGAGAACTCATAAAATGTCCGTAAATACAAAAAATGTTCATGATTTTAAAAATATGTTTGGGAAGTCATAAATGTTCACAGATTCAAAAATTGTTCGTGATTTTGAAAAAAATGACTTCATATTAAAAAAATCACGAGTTTTAAAAAATGTATGGTAAATCAAACAATGTTCGCGTTTTCCAAAAATGTGTGAATTTGGAAAATGTTCGAAAATTTTAAAAATGTTGAAAATTTTTAAAAATTGATTAAAATAAAAAAAAATCAAAATTGTTCTAAAAATTCATAGATTCGAAAAAAGTTCGTTGATTCAAAAAAAGTTCAAGCATTTTTTAAAAGTTTGTAAATTTCAAAAATTGTTCACAAAATTCAGGAAATGTTCATCGATTCAAAAATGTTCTATGGATTCAAAAAATGTTCCCGAGTTTGAAAACAAATGTTCACAAAATTAAAAAAAGTTCAAGAATTTGTAAAAACTGTTCATGATTTCAGAAAAATATCCTTGAAATTGTTAAAAAATAGTGTATTAAAAAAATGTTCATGATTTCAAAAAGAATGTTCGCAATTTTTTTTAAAACCTTCACAAATTTGAAAAATGTTCATGATTCCAAAAAAAAGTTCATGAATTTTAAAAATGCTCTTTCCCAAAAATGTTCATGAATTTGAAAGACGTTCGTAAAATAAAAAATAAAAAGAAAAATGAAAATGAAAATAAAAACGTTCTTAAAAAAAGAAAAAACGTAAATGAAAAAAAGAAATTTAGAAAAAAAAGAAAAAAGAAAATAAGGAGGAAAAAAGGGGAATGGAAAATCAGAAGAAAAGGAAAGAAAACCAATTCAGAGAAGGTTCTAGAACCCTCCCAAAACCAGGTGGAAAATAAACCAAACTGGGGCGGCCCTTACAGTAGACTGCGCGAGCGGGGGGTACGCGTTAGGTCGCTAGACAGCGACCTACACCCGGAATAGGAACCGCGCGCCTTGAGGTGGACAAATATATTGTTATGACCTTTTGGGCTAACTAATTCACGAATCGACCTTGTTTGTAAAAAAATAAATCGAATCTGCCCTTTTTTTTGTGACGCAAACATCCTTGGTGTCTGGGTTACACCGGAGACACCAAGAACCTCGGGGTGGACTCCACCCACTCTCCCGTGGGGCTAAATCACTTACCAGGGGAAACGCCAAGGTCCCTGGCGTTTTGGGTCGGGAGGGCAAACGCCGACATCCATGGCGTTTCCCCCTTTGCCACGTTGGACGGTCAACGGGCCAGCGCAGACCGTGGGCCAGGGTAAAACGCCAGGGATCTTGGCGTCGCCCTTGTAACCAAGACGCCAAGGATGTTGGCGTGACCACAAAAGGGTCAAATTCAATTATTATTTTTGCAAAGGAGGTCAATTCGTGAATTAGTAAGCACAAAAGGTGAGAACTGTAAATTTGTCCCCTTGAGGTCGGGCCTCGTGCCGTGCCAAAATGGCCCGGCCCAAGTCTTAGTATCAGTCCTTCCACCGCCGCTAAACCCTCCTGAACCCGCCGTGCGTAGGCGGCGCCGCTTTCCCCACCGACTTCCATCCCCGCCCCGGCGTCGTGCCCAGCACTTATATGTCGCTCTCCCTGTCTCTCTCCCACAGCCCTAGGCGCTTCCTCCCTCTCCTCCTCCCCGCCCCGCCCTTCGCAATGCCTCCTCGCCGCGACCACGTACGCCTCTCGTCTCCCCTCCTCCTCCTCTCGAGCTCCCCAAACCCTAACCGTCTCTCTCGCAGGGCAAGCAGACGCAGCAGAGATGGAAGCCGAAGGCCGCCCCCGCCCCCTCATCCGCGGCCGTCGAGAGGATGGCCCTTGCGCCGAACACGGCAGGGGCGGCGCAGGTGTGGGTGCCCAGGGGCTACGCGACCTCGGCGCCCTCGTCCTCCGCGGTCACCGCCGAGCAGGGCGTTGCCAGCGACAAGCTCTCCAGGCTGATCAAGGGGGCCGCAGAGTTCTCGGTGGACAACAACACCTTCACCGAGGCGCAGATTAGGGCCACCTTCTACCCCAAGTTCGAGAACGAGAAATCTGACCAGGAGGTGCGTGGTTGGTTCGGTCCCCCTCATGGTGTTTGTTGAATTGCTCGTTGCTTCGATCACCTTGTGACAACAACACAAGTGTCTCCTGAGTAACCGTCGGGGAACCGCTCGGTGTTCATGATCATTCGATGCTTGTAGACACGTTTCACATTACGAGTAGTGACTTAGTTCCACAGTTTCCTGTAGCCATTCATTGACCCAACTTTATAGTTAATTACTCAACATTATGAGTAGTTGATGGGACTGCCCACCGTAATATTCCTGGTACACTTGGGCTCAGTTTGCGTTTGATGTGATGTGCTTGTTTACAGGTTGGTTTGGAAAAGAACGTGTGAGAAGTCTATTACTCTGTTTAGTGAATCTGATTATTGCATAAATTCTGTTTTCCACTGATTGTTCGCATATGGTTTTGGAACACAATAAATGAAACACACGACTATCTAAAGCAGTTCAATGGAACTTCATAATTACTGTAATGCTAAAAGAGTAAAACGAGTCTAGTTTCTAACTTCCTAAATCAGTATTGCTCATTTTTTCTAGGTTTCTATTGCACTGTGCCGAAACAGAGTTTTTTTCAGAGTAATCCATGCACCACTGTACTTTCAGCCAATTGGATGCTTGAGAATGATGTCTGCAGTCTCCATTGTAGCTGTAGAGACCTTGAATATCATCATTTGAGACCTTGTTCCGCTGTTTCCAGTAGCCATACTTTAATGGTTATAAGACAGGCCACCTTAACTGTCCTGCTCCTGCTACACTTGGGCTCAGTTTGCGGTTGATGTGTTTAAGTTGGTTGGGAAAAGAGCATGTTGAAAGTCTATTACTCCTTTTAGTAAATTTGATCAATAGATAAATTCAGTTTGCCAGTGATTGTCCTCATATGATTTGGAACACAACAAACAAAATACATGAATATTAAAAGCAGTTCAATGAAATTATCAGAATCTACCGCAACTCTAAAAGAGTAAAAGGAGCCTAGTTTCCAACTTTTTTTAAATCAGTATTGATCACTTTGCTAGGTTTCCATCTCATTTTTTTATTTTATTTTGCTGAGTAATCGATACACTCCACTGTACTTTCAGCCATTGGATGCTTGAACATGATGTCTGCAATCTGCAATGTAGCTGTGTAGACCTTGATGGTTTGATTAATAGAAACGTATTTTGTTGTTCTTGATGAGAATATGTTAATGAACTAACTATACAGGAGATATTTTAGTAACAGTGGGTTCTGGCTCATTTATTGTCTCTTATTCCCATTTAGTAACTGGAATATTAAGTTATTAACTCTAATTTTTTTACTGGGACCCCACCTGTGTGATTGCAGACAAGAACTCGGATGATTGAGTTGGTGTCACATGGATTAGCTACCATTGAGGTATATCTAATTCATCATTTTTTCCTTCTAATTAATTGCCTTTTGGGGACTAAAACTAGAGTCTGTACTGTTTGTTCGATGTGGTTACCCTGCTGCCTAATAAGAAGTGTTTATCCTGCTAAGATATTTTGTTTTTTCAGGTTACGCAAAAGCATTCAGGATCTCTATTCATGTATGCTGGTCACCGTGGTGGTGCATATGCCAAGAACAGCTTTGGAAATATGTACGCTCTGTTCTTTTATCTGCATTATTTCTTGAGCTACTTGTGTTCTGACTGAAGGCATAAATTCTGCTTGTAGCTTCACCGCCGTGGGCGTTTTTGTCCTGGGTCGCTTATTTCGTGAAGCTTGGGGCAGCAAAGCTCCTAAAATGCAAGCGGAATTCAATGATTTTCTCGAGGTATTCTACACCCATTGCAGCTTTTGTCAAGAATTTCATGTGTTGACTTTTGTTCTCCATGTTCCTGTGTCTGGGCCTTTCAGTACTTGATACACATCAATTCTTTAGCATACAGTATGAGTGCAACTAGGGTAATTATTATTATTATATACTATATATTTTTGCACTTTGATTTCTTTTTCATCACAGCTCTTTAATTTGGCATCTTTCCTAATTTGTACAAACTCACATAAGCAAATATAAAATCTAATGCCTACTAATTAAATCACAACACGCCTTGGTGCTTAATTGACTGTTGGAGCTAGTTTGTTGGAATTAAGCACAATCAAGCATCCTTACTTTATCCTCTGTGCCTTTTGTTCTCAGCAGTTCTCTTAAGATTTCTGATTTTGCCCCTGTTTTGTGCTTCTAGAAAAACCGAATATGCATTTCAATGGAACTTGTGACAGCTGTATTAGGAGACCATGGGCAAAGGCCAAAGTATGATTATGGTATGCCTATTTTTCTCCTGACTAGAATGTTCACTGTTCAGTGTATACTTTGTTCGCCATCATTTCATTCTGATATTGTATTCAAGCTGTAAATGCTGCATTATTCTTACATTTTCCTTCTGAAGTATGAAGTCACCTGCTGCATTTGTTCCAGTTCATCAACTTCCTCATTATTGATAATCTCCTTTGGTATGATGTTATATCATTTATATTTTGGCTTTTGTGCAGCTGTGATTACAGCTGTGACAGAATTGGGCCATGGCAAGCCTCAGTTCTATTCTACCCCAGAGGTGATTTCATTTTGTCGGAAATGGCGGCTACCATCAAATCATGTCTGGCTATTTTCCACAAGGTGCCCATCTGATAACTTCATGTGTGGAAAGTTCTCCGCCTATAGTGTTTGACTGCCTTGTTTGACACAATATACTTTTTAAAAACACAGTACAAAAGCAGACGCTCATATATGCACACCCACAGTACAAATAAGGCGTTTGACATGATATAAGTGTGCATTGCCCATTTAATGGGACTAAGGGAGGGCGGAAGACTTGGTACAATTAATTTATTTATTTAATAATGGTACCTCATGTAGTCGCACTGTACAGAAGAGAGAAGACCTCCAATCCACTTCTTAATTGTGACATCCCATGTTTTGCAATCGTCCAGTGTTTCAAAAGCAAGTGCTGTGTTATTATGTTTGCCACAGTAGATTGTTGCTTGAATATGAAGATCAGCCAACCTATGCTCGTGAAGTTACTAAATTCTTGTTCTGTTCTCCTGTGTATCATCAACTGTTACGTTAATGTGCATCCTCTTGGAGCTCTTAAGTGAACTGTCTATATTGCATTATTGCTAGAAATTGTCCTACAGATTTTTCTTGGTGTCTGTCACCGAACAGCTATTTTCATTCCATTCATCTGTTTGATCGCATGCAAGTATCACTTTCAGATGAACGCACGTATTCATTCGGAGCTGGGTCCGCTCATAACATTGTTATGCTTTCTGTTTACATCTCTATTAGGAAATCTGCCACTTCATTCTTTGCTGCCTACGACGCTTTGTGTGAAGAGGGTACTGCCACACCTGTATGCAAAGCCCTTGATGAAATAGCTGATATATCTGTGCCAGGTATGATTGTCTTGAAAGATTTTTTTTCCTGATACTCTTAGTCTACACCGCGGCTCTAAACTGGGCTGGTTTTTTTTTCTCTCCCCACTATCAAAGTACTAACTATTTGTTCTAGGGTCAAAGGATCATGTAATGGTGCAGGGTGAGATACTTGAAGGTCTGGTTGCCCGTATTGTCAGTCGTGAAAGTTCAGTTCAAATGGAAGAAGTTTTGAGGAACTTTCCAAAACCTTCATTAGATGGAGGTAAGCCACTATAATGAAGTTATCTTGTTGTTTGAGTGAATAGATGAGTTATTTAGGAAGGTTTCGGTTTATTTATGGATGACCTTGACCAAGCTTTCATCTAAATATTAAGTTCCTTTAAATTTTTTTTTGAAGTCACCTAATAAGACTTACTCTCATACAAAGAAAACCAGGTTACCTTTTTTTTGTTTTTTATTATATTTGTAGTTTTTATACCATATGGCAGTGCTAATCCTGCCGGTCACTTAGTGTGCTCCCGACTCTGAGCTAAACTCTGCAACACCAATGCTTATAGTCAAATACATATTGACCCGATAGTCCGATACAGATACAGAGATTTGCCGTTTTCCCAAAAAAATGCCTACACATTACATGCATAACTATTTTGTAAGCATTAGCGATTGATATATCATGGTTGGATCTGTAGATCACAGAGGTTGATCACAATCGATCAATTCTTCTCAAGTGAATACAAAAGAAGCGATCCAGCAAACATGAAAGTATGGAGTATGAACGTCCGTGTGGTTTTAAGTTCAACCTATCAATTTATCGTAGGTGGTTCGAGTTCAAACTAACAAAAAAAGAAGAAACATTCACTCTTGGAAAGAGGTGTCACAGATCTGGGAACCTTAATGTCAGTACAATATGCATCTATCCTAACAAAGATTTTCTGATGCATTTGATCATGTTCCGAGATTGTTTGAGACTTCTTATCTGTGAAGTTGTAAACACTTTATATGTCTACTGATTCACAGAGTTACTTTTATATGCAGGCGACTCTGATTTAGGACCAAGTTTACGAGACATATGTGCTGCTAATAGGTCAGATGAGAAGCAGGTAATATTTAATGTTGTGAAGTGGTATTCTCCTCTCCTTCGTGCTTTGTCTTAACTTTGTATTGGTTCCACCTTGCTGTAACTTCTACTTTTACATGACAGCAAATTAAAGCACTTCTTGAAAATGTTGGATCTTCAATGTGTCCGGACCACCGTGATTGGTTTGGATACAGTGGTCTTGAGGCTCAGTCTCGAAATGCTGATAAATCAGTTGTCACTCATTTTTTGCAAGCACATCCCACGGACTATGCAACTAAGAAATTACAGGTTAGCAGATTTTATTGGTTCTTGTCCAACAATAGATTGTTCTTGACCGTAATACAGATACTTCCATTTTAAATGCATGATAACTGCAACACCAGTAAGCCAATAGCTTGTTATATGGTAATTCTTCATGTTCTGGACTGTTACAGGAGATGATTGGTCTGATGAAGCGGAGAAATTTCAGTGCATCTTTCAAATGTTACTGGAATTATCAAAAGGTTGATTCTCTTTCAAATGATAACTTGTGTTACAAGATGGTTATCCATGTGTACAGTGATTCTGTTTTTAGACGCTATCAGCAAGAGATGAGGTAAGCTTGTGAAATCATACTTGTTTATGACTCCCTCCATTTCATCAAACTATGAAGTTTAATTTTGCACCCTTCTTAAAAATATAAGGCCTGCATTTGGAAGTAATTATTTTTTTCTCGCTTTTGCCACCGTTCATCTCTCATCTCCCTTCATTTTTATGGTTAAATACTCATACTAATTGTTTTCTCCTTCCATAGACAATGACTTTATGGCTACCATGGTCATTTTCCTATACTATTAATGGCTTATTGAATTCCCACGCCTGACTAAGTTACGCCTTGTAATATGACATGGAGAGAGTATCTCATTAGCTTATGGAAGTATTTTCTTTATTCTTCTCTTTTTGAGATTTATTAGGTCTAATGAATCCTGCATTCCCCTTTATAGGAAAAATCAAGAGTTGTGGCCACTGTACAGAGGTAAGTTGAACCTTTTCTTATATAAAACTCTCACCTCTCATGACAATCAATTAATAGCTCTTGCAATTAATACATGCACTGATGTGCCTTTGACTGATCTACGTTTCATGGTTAGGATTCTTCGTTGATGTAAACCTGTTCAAGGCGAATAATAAGAAGGCTGCTGAACTTTCCAAAGACAGTAACACTTTACTGAGAAATATCAATGGAGCTTTGGATTCAAGTTTGTCAAGTAAGGATGGTCTGGCTGATGAGGATTCAAATTTGATGGTTAAACTAAAATTTCTGACCTATAAGGTACTTTGCTATTGTTTTCAGCTTCTTTTGGGACTTGGCTCATTGGTCAACTTCTTGAGATATGAATACTATGCTGTTTACTTGGGATTGGTTACTTTCATGTTGAATTTGGTAATTAAGTTTTGCAATGGTACTAATATGCTTATGGTTGTGCGTTCCTGTTACTTCCTGCGGATCTCCCTCTTGACATTTCTCTATGGACTCCCTTTCCTTCAGTAGATTCTTTATTCTTGCACATGGGAGAGGTCTACAACTGTATAGGTTTAACTTTGCTGAATATGTTTTTTGTAAGAATTTTCTTGTATTTCTACCTGACAGATAAGGACATTTTTAATTCGGAATGGCCTGTCCACCCTCTTCAAAGATGGCCCATCTGCGTATAGAACTTATTACCTGAGGTATGCCATGTAGGCCAAAGCTTCAGCTTTCCTCTGCTTCTCTTTGAACAATTGATAGGAAATCAATGCCAATTGAGACAATTAACTATTTTGTGAACTTTATCATTGCTGGTTTAGTTTCGTGTTCTCCATAATTTATTTAATTTCAGAAAACAGTTGTAACACATCCTCCAGCCTTCAACCTAGTTGGTATATATATAACAGCGAATGGCAATACCTATAAGGCAGGGACACACAGATGTCTATAACTTTGTGAAATACAAGAATTTTCCTTCGGCAAGTGATGATTTCATGCTTGAAGATTCTACCATATGCAATTGCTGTAGCTGAGTTGCCAATTGTGACTACTTACATGGTCTTGCTGCTTTTGTATTGAATACAAACAGTGCTTTCCCTGATATTAATGTTCCTGAATGTGTTAATAGGCAAATGAAGATTTGGGGAACATCAGCAAGTAAGCAGAAAGAGCTTACCAAAATGTTGGACGAATGGTATATTGCTAAATTCTCTCGTCATAGCATGTATCCTTAGTTTCTTACAAATGTTTGTGTTAATTAAACTGGTTACCCATTGTAGGGCTGTATACATCAGAAGAAAGTATCAAAATAAGCAGCTGCCATCCTCAACATATCTTAGTGAAGCAGAACCTTTCCTTGAACAGTATGCTAAGCGTAGTCCTGCAAATCAGGCTTTGATAGGGGCTGCTGGTGACTTGGTTCAAACAGAAAATTTCTTGGCCATACTTGATGCACAGAGAGATGAAGAGGGTGACCTTCAGCCAGAACGTGGGACAGCTCCTTCTAGTCCTACGTCGACATCCCTGGACGTTGTTTCGAAAACTGAGGGCCTTATTGTCTTCTTTCCTGGTAAATTTGATTTCTGATACCAGATTCTGAGACTTAAGTTTCTTGATTTTGAATTGTACTCAGTGATTGTAATAATCGGGATACTGAGAATGTTTATCACTGCTCAAGAAAGATAAAAAAAGGACGACACAGATTCTTGGTTCTGAATTTTTGAACATGCTTGAGCATTCATAAGATGCAGGAACCCTATTTGGCGTGGCTTTTGGCTTATGTCAGTTATCGAACTAATAGCTTATAAACCAGATAAAGAAGATTAGTTAGCCATAGAAGTTGGGTACTAGCAGCTTTCAGTGGATGGTGATGTTCATATTCGTAAGCATAAAAGCTACTTGTTTTTTGGGCTTTGGCTGCTTGGATTAAGCTTATAAATCCAATGAGCATATGCTTATGCCAGACCATATAGGCCCTAAGGTTGGTGTCAGTATGCCTCAATGCCAGACAAACCTTGTTTTCTTCAGTAATGCCGTGTTTGTATATATTACCTCTTATCTCTATTATCAACGTATCATATGAAGTCCACTTGGTTCATACCTGAAACAGTTTTTGATAAAATATATCTGCTGCCAAACATTTCTCGCTTACTAATTACTATTGCTCATTATCTTCTTTTGTCATGTTTATTCTTCTTTCAGGTATACCTGGTTGTGCGAAGTCTGCTTTATGTGAGCAAATATTAAACACGCCCGGTGGCCTTGGTGATAATCGTCCTCTTCATAGTTTGATGGGAGATCGTACTAAAGGTATGGAACATTTGGCAACATTTTCTAGTGATGTTCATCGGGCCCAACTTGTTCTTAGATCTTCTACAAACTAGAGTGTGGATGCGTTCAATTGTTGCAGCTTTCTAGTGGTAGCATATAGTAGATCATCACAGCTGTGCCTTCTCTAGGACTACCCTATTGTTCACCACGATAATTGATTATTGGTGTGTGCCTTGCCCTGACAAAGATATTATTCACTATTCTCTGAATAGCAGCTGATAAGCTTTGCTTTTGCCAAGAAATAATTTTTCCATGGACAGTAGACCACTTTAGCCAGCGTTAGTTAGAGATAGAACATTATCCCCAGTTTACATCTCTGGAGCACTTTCGGACCAAGAAACATGTTCAGAGCTAGTATTATTTACATACAGAGAGGGGCAAAACACGCAAAGTCATGTTGCTGTGCCGGTGCCGCACATGCATATTATGAGGTGGCAGGAATATTCTTAACCCCCCTCGCATGGGATGCCGATGTAGTTTGAATTTTTTTTCTGTTTATTATTGTACACAGAGTTTGGCACGTGTATGCCCCTGGGTCGCCAGAACAGGGAGCGAATCCGGCAGTTCTTAGCTGTTCGATTACGCGTCTGCATGCCTGGTAGATAGCTGAGAAAAACACAGCAAGAGAAATGGACTGCCAATGTTGTGTTGGCGCGAAAACGAAAGAAGTGTGGTAAATCCAATTTCATAACTGCCGCATTATAGCAGTAGAGATTTATCAGTATATCAGTATATCAGTGTCAGTGTTTTTCAGATTGCCACAAATTTTGTGTCGCTACCTATGCTTCATAATTTTCCTGCTGTTTTAGGTGCTATATTTCGGCCAAAGTAATACATTATTTATTTTGACCATTTTGTTAACTGTCCACCCTTACAGGAAAATACTGGCAAAAGGTTGCTGATGAGCGAAAAAAGAAACCATTTAGAATAACCCTCGCTGACAAGAATGCACCAAATGAGGAAGTCTGGCGGCAGGCAAGATTACTGTTTCCTTGTTTTGTTTCCCCTTGAAAATTGGTTCTGACAATATAGGAAGAACTGAACTGATAAATCATTTATTCCAGATTGAGGATATGTGTGGGATGACAAAGGCTGCTGCTGTTCCTGTTATTCCTGATTCTGAAGGTAACTTATGCTTCATTATTTATCTTTCTATCGTCTCAAGTTTACGTTTTTCACTTCGCAAGGAACTCAAAAGAGAAACATCAAATTGCATTTCTCTGGGAACTTTTGTGTTTGAATTGTGATAGAAATGTGACACATCACACTCAAATCAATCTAGAGATCATGTGGACCCCATGACTTCATTAATAGTCTCAGTGAGGCCTCTTATTGACTTACCACAATAGGGGCTGGCTTAGGTTCCCAATAAGTCGTTTTGGTGGACGAGCACCTGATAGCTCGCAATCATGGCCGCACAGGTGCATTGGCTATGTCGATGTATTCACCAGCAGTATAGGTAGGGCAGATTGATTACTTGATGTCCTATTTCATCCGTGGAAAGGGTGGCCTGGCCCACGGGCCACGGCAGTCAATGTGGCCAAACACGTTTCTGTGCCGGGGCATGTCCACTGATACACATGCATGGGTCTTACTTCAAAATTTGTATAGTTCATGATTATAAGATTTGCAATTGGCATCACCATTGATTGCTTTTTCCAAGGAGAAATAGCTCGCTGCAATCTTGGCTTGATAGTGTCATGATTTGCAGTTAACAGCATGTGTGCAAGACATCAATATTATGAGTATCAAAACTTTACGCCTAAATCACCGCTAATTGCTTTTATAAAAATTTCCCACGACATGAACCATTACCGCATTAACACGAACAAAGCATCACCATTTAGAAGCAGTAACTCAATTAAGTGAGAACCAATTTGCAATTTTAGTCCATTTGAATCCATGCAATCAGTGGCGAGACTCTGGATTTAGATGCCCTAACACATATGAACAAATAAATAACTATCAGGAATTGGAGTCCACCCAAATTTCAATAACACATGCACTGGTTCGCACCAGATTTACGGATCTGACTTGTAAAGGTGAGACAAAATCCTCAAAACTAACCTCCAAGATTAGCAAGGCACAAATATGACCATATTTCCCCTGAATCCTAGAAAAACTCAATTAGGTAAGATATGGTCCGGATTATAACACCAGGTAAGAGAATAGTAATATACAGAAACAATTGGTTGAATCTACCCTACCGTGAACAATCAATTCTGAACTGACGGGACCAAAGGTCAGATCTAGCCACGCTAATGCCGGCTGAGATCTTGGCAGGGTTGATGTCTATGCTGCCAGATCTGGTGCCTCACCACCCTAAGCGATCTCCACGACCATCGTGCGCTCCTGGCCACCTCCATTAGCGGACCTAAGCAATGCTCTCATTGCTGGATGTCGGAGTTGACGAAGACGACAGAGTCACGAGCTCCATAGCTCTATTGTTTGGTTATTACTGCCTTCACTCCTGGTGTTGCAGCCCAGCACCACATCTGTGCTGGCATGAACTCCGGCAGACCATGATGGATCTAGACCTTTTCCGCGCAAAGAAGAATCTCGATTTTTTTCGTCGTCGGAGTTATAGCGCTGTCTAGAGAGAGAGAGCGGGCATCGGCAGAAATAGAGGAAAGGGTCAGCATCCCATGCCGGGCAGTAGAGCCTCCCATGTCGGTCCAGTTCCTTTGCATCACCATCCTTTCCAGAGCCAGCCCGTCCCTTGGAAGGAAACAACACGTCATGTGTTGCATCCCTATGCCACCACGTACGTGTTTGCTACTTGTATTCAACAAATCAACTGTGCGAAAATCCAGCATGGACAACGGTTCCAGAATCATGAGACCGGATTCAATGGCCCAGATAAAGATACTGAAGGCGCTTATCCTCTGAAAATATCACTCTTCCATATATCCTGCAAGGGGATTGTTAAAATTCTGGATCGACATTACAAATTTTATTGCATACATCTCTGTTTACGACTGGTCATGCCTTGTTCTTGAATAAGTTTTCTTCTTGTTCCTTGAATCAACAGGCACCGATTCAAATCCATTCTCTCTTGAAGCTCTTGCTGTTTTCATGTTTCGTGTACTCCAACGGGTCAATCATCCGGTATGTACACGATATTTACTCTTACACAAGTTTGTCGATACTCACCGTTATACATTCTAAATTGTTTCCACATTTTATAAAAGGGAAATCTGGACAAAGCATCACCAAATGCTGGCTACATTTTGCTAATGTTTTACAACCTCTATGATGGCAAGGTATGTACATTTAATGAAAAACTGTTTCAACTCCTGCTGGAATTAACAATGTTCATCAACAAACTAATTTCAGTGTCGAAGAGAATTTGAAAGTGAATTGTATGAGCGTTTTGGCTCTTTGGTTAAGATGCCTCTCCTGAAGCCAGAGAGGTAAGATTATGTTACTATTTCTGCCACTAGTTTATCAAATGTCCTGTTTCTTATATTCCTGATACAGTTTCTCCCATTCTTTTATATGGCTGGGCAATGCATTTTTCATTTCCATATCTCTACAATACCATGTTAGTAGACCTATACATTTTATTTCATTTTCACTTGAGGAACCATTTAGGAAGACAACTTGTCCAATACATTTGTTATCCAGGAAAATGTGCGGTTTTTCATGTATGTGCCAGAGAAAACGGCTGTCCTCTTTGTACATTCTGATTGATATGTTGCTTTGCGTACTTGTATCCACTGAATAGTTTGCTACTTAAATTTCATGCAGAGCTCCATTGCCTGTTGATGTCAAAACTATCTTAGATGAGGGAATGAGCTTATTCAGACTGCATCAAAGCAGGCATGGGAGGTATGAAACTGTTAACCAGTTTTCATTGTACACCCTTCTCAGAGTACAAAATCAGTGCAGTTTCAGCTGCCATTTTTTACATAACTAGTGACGCATAATCAAATTCATGATTATTTATGTGCTGGCTGATTTTCACAATAATGTCATATCAGAGTGGAGCCATCAAAAGGTTCATATGCTCAAGAATGGGCTCAGTGGGAGAAAAGACTACGTGTGGTCTTGTCAAGGAATGCTAATTATCTTACCTCCATTCAGGTAACCATGTTAGTTCTAGATTTACTTCCTCTGTTTTAGCAATAGATTTACTTTAGTGATCTAAAAGATCTTATATTAGTTTACAGAGGGAGTAGTTTATAAATAAATGATGACCTTTTATTAGGGACTTGCACTGGTATTCTCTGGCATCATAAGAAGCTGTTTACTGTGACGTTTACAAACTTCACTGCACGGAAAGGGAGGATGCATTTTCTTGTGTTATAATGTTCTCATTTATTAGGTTCCATTTGATGTTGCGGTGAAAGAAGTACTGGAACAGTTAAAGGCTGTTGCAAAAGGTGATGTCAAAACTCCTGATACTGCAAAGCGAAGGTTCGGGAATATCGTTTTTGCTGCGGTTACAGTACCCCAGGCAGATATATTGAGCCTTCTCCGAAAGGTAAGATATGCATGCTCAACTTAGTCCTTAAGGTGTATGAACTTTCCCAGTTCTAGTCTTGGTAGTCATGTGACTGCTGCCGCTAGGTTTTGTCATCATGCAGCAGTAATGGATGATGCTCTAATTTAACCATTTACACATTGCATAACTGTAACAGTTGGGCGAGAATGACGGTGATGTAAACAATTTTCTCAACGGCATAAAAGTGGAGGATAACCTAAGCAAGGCTCATGTCACCCTTGCCCACAAAAGAGCCCATGGTGTAGCTGCAGTTGCTAGCTATGGAGTCTACCAGAACCAGGAAGTCCCAGTGTCGTTTAATGCCTTCCTCTACACTGATAAGATGGCTGCTCTTGAGGCACAACTTGGAGAGGTAAATGGCGAGAAGATCGATTCCAAAAATGATTGGCCACATGTTACTCTTTGGACAGCCCCTGGTGTTGCACCAAAGGAAGCAAACATGCTGCCGCAGCTGTTTAAATCAGGACAGGCGAAACGTGTACTGATCGACCCTCCGATTACCATCTCAGGAGTGCTGGACTTCTACTGATTCCTGTCTTGGTTTTAGAATTTGATGATGTAGACTTGAGCATAGAATCAGGAGTCTTCGGGTAACTGCTAGGGCCAACAGCTTTGTAAATATGTTGAGTTTCATGCCACGAAATTTTCAAGGGACTATTAAAGGATCTTAGGAGTCGTGGCAACAGCTTTGTAAATATGTTGAGGTTCCAAAATTTTCAAGGGATTATTAAAGGATGCATCGACTTTGTGCGAGTCTTTATACATGGATAGGGGTAACATGTCACCCTGAGAATTAACATCAATCAAAATTAAGAAATCGGTAATGACTACTGAAAATGTTTCCAGTTGAATGACTTGCCATCAGTAGTTGGCTGCCGTGTTTTGGATGGGAGAGAACTAAACAATCTGGTATGGGGACGCTTTGGTTCCAGTATTAGACTAATCAGCATGTTGTAGTTGCTTGCGTAGTAGTAGTATAGATCCCAGAAAGAGAGAAATGGCCGTTTGCCCCTTGTAGAGGTTTGTCGTGTTGTGCTTGCAAGTCATTGGAGTGTTTGTGAGCAAAGAACTGTAGTGCACATTTCAAACAATGTCAAGTCAAGTGACGTACTCCCTCCGTCCCAAAATAAGTGTCTCAACCTTAGTATAACTTTGCACTAAAGTTAGTACAAAGTTGAGACACTTATTTTGAGACGGAGGGAGTATGTGCTTAATTAGAGTAAAAGGTGTGTGAGAGAGAAAGAAAAAGTAGTATAGGAATTGCAATGAGGGTAAAGGTATTCTCGAGAGCTTTGGATTCCCCACTAGTGTATGATGATAGATAGTGAATGATAAATATTTCATCATTGTGATGTAGTTTATGTGAGGGCGGAGCAAATAATAAGATACACACTAATGTCTTAGTTCTGTATCACGTCATCACCTCTCCATAGATGTAGCCAAAGTATGATGATGATTAATGGCATCATCACCTCTCCATAGGTGTAGCCGGAGTAAGATGATGATTAATGGCCCCCCCTTGGGTTTGGTTAATGCATATGGGTCAGGGTTGTTCCCTTACCAAAGGTCCGCTAAGGAGAGAGGCAACTTCTATCGCCGTCGTGCCATTGACATCCATGACATTCACTTGGGGCAAATATTGTGCATTCAACGTTCACACAACACAGTGAAGAATATCATCACGACAAGATTATATAGAGCAAATATATTACCACATTCTAATCATATAATAAACCAGGGTTCCTCCACATCCTCGAGAACTAGGGAAACTAGATGATACACCGCGCATTGCTGCAGGAACCGGTCGCAATATATTTCAATTAGATTTTATTAGGTGGAATAAATATTTTGGATTAATAACATGTGAACCAAAATTAAAAATACATATGACTTATTAAATTTGATTATGTATAGTTGTAAAATATGTATTGAATATAAGTAGGATAATAGAACAAAAATTAATTTTCCATGCATGGTTGCATGTGGTGGTGGGTCTTATCTCATCCATAATCATATGATGATGTGCATGTTTGCATGTTGAGATAAATAAGACAGTGGGGATGAACTCCTTAGGTATATAAGATTACTCAGGCATGGAGACGCAAGACATGAACGAGATAGCCATATGATATGAATTACACATGAATGATTAAGTAATCCGCGTACAAACCACAACGAGTTCGGTATCATAATGAATGAGTTTGGAGGTTACAACAAGATGGGGATGAGAGTTGATGGCGATGGCGTGCATGACAATGGAGGTCGTGAATCTCGCTGTCATGGTCTACGTTCTCGAGTTATTGGCATGGTGGATGCCTTCTTGTCGATTCCCCCTCTGGATCGCTTCCGGAGGCGATGTTCCGGGTGCTAGTTCCTCTCTTGGAGGCTGGAGCATCTCTGTCACTCATATCACAGGTTCACTTACGCAGGGGGGAAGTAGTGAACTAGGCGAAAACCGGCGGCATGCGGTACGACCATTAGTACGAGCACGTGTGTTGGTACTAGAGGTCGTCTTCTCTTTTAGAAGCGCAAAACGAGGAGACTTTTTTGGTGGGTGTCTCTCTTTCCAAGGAAGGTTCATGTGATGTCCAACCTTCGTATTTTCCACCATAAATAGATGTTCCATTAAATAATTGGATTCAACTTATTCTGGCGATCCTGGTGATATTGAGCTAAAAGGCCAATCAACCGTGTAAAATACAGAAAATCCTACCTCTATGGTATGCAAAATGCACCCATCAACCTCCCGAAGCTTAGACTTGTGCTTGTTCTCGAGTAAACCACAACTTAGAGAATAAGGTCATCATGTTCATGAAGCGCGGGTCATTAAAATCAAATGTGAGCATTGCAACATCGTGATTATTCATAACACATACAAAATTATGGACGAGGATTGGCAAACTCGAACTAACCACATGTTCATGGGCTGGCATCCACACCTTAAGTGACACTGCTTATCAAAACTAGAAGATAAATTATTTTAACCTAGGGAAATGAGCAATGGAGGCGTTCTCGATAATAGATCATTCTCTTATCCTATTTAGAGTGCCTTACTTTGGATGGTTACTTATGTTACCACACAAGATTATCAAACATAGTTCTTGATCAATAGCTTAGACTGCCAACTCAAGAATTTAAGTGAAAGCATGGCTATGAGGATCAAGTATGGTCACTAATTATATGTGGGCTAAACGAAGTGATCAAGAGAAGTAAAACCTCTAAATGAGAAAGTGGGTCAATGCACAACATTGTGGTTTGAGTGTTCCAATATGAACTATTATTCACTTTATACTAAAGTTTACCGTAATTTGATTTTAACTAGCTAAACCAAGCTAATATAATCTGGCATACGATTGATAAGCATAAACTAGAGATTAGCACTAGTGATGTGGAATAGCCATGACCAATGGGAAAGTAATAAGAAAGGGGAAAAAAGTCAACCATACATCAAATAACAATAATCACAAGTTTTTAATAAAGATAATCATTTAATGACAAGTTCATCATAGGATATAAATGAGGATTGAAGTTGCAACTTATTATGCAATGCTGAATTTAAACTAATATGACTTGTAGAAAATAAACATGCGAAAAGTAGTATGATACAAGTCTTGTGGATCCTTCTCGAGCTTAAAATAAGTCAAGGAGATCCATATACCTATACTTTTATTTAGCCACAAGTGTTGTGAGTTGGCTAGTCCTTGGAATTCTTTTTTGTCGTTGGAGAAACATGTACTTACGATTGAAACCCTTAGCAAGCATTCACAAATACCAAGAATTCATTAAGGTAAACTCAACCATAGCATTAAGATCTATGGGTCATGTTATCCCATATGCATCAACTCATATACTTAGGCAAGGTAATATATGTTGGGACATTTACATTTTTCCCCCTAACTTTGTCCCGACCTCATCTTTACCCCTAAAAAAATCAGTGCTCAACTTTGCCCCTCTTCCGTTTGGTGCCCTTATGAAAATACCCTTCCGTGCCGTTTCTGTCTGGTCAAAGGCATTTGACCATCTATTAGACATTGTTTGGACGTTCTTGCCCCTCTGTTCATCTGTCACTGACATAGGGACCCACTAAATGAAAAATGAAAAATAAATCTCTCTCCCACCTCTACCACTTACACATGGGACCCAACAGAAAAAAAATCTCTCTCCCTCTCTCTCCTCTCTATCTCTACTCACGACCTTATCCCATCCTGCGATCTCTCTCCCGACCTCATCTCACCGGGCACCGGCAGTAGCCCGCCTGCAGTAGCCTGCCCGCCCGCCCGCCTCCCTGCCTTCCCCTTCTCTCCCTGCCGACCACCGCGAGGAGCTCCCTGCCTCCGTTAGGGCGTGCCATGCCCGTCTTCTTCACCTCCGGCCAGCCGCCATCGCGTCCTGATCTCCCACCGTGGTCCTCCCTCGAGCTAGCACTCTCGCCCCGCCCCAATTTGATCCGTATGGGGAGGGATTCATCCATCTCTGGTCGTCGTCCATCCCCACGCCGACGCATCAGAGAGGAAGAAGTGCCCAGCGCCGGCACTGCCACCATGGTTTCTGCGCGTTCTTCCATCCCCACGCCTCTTCCTCTCTCTGGACTGCCAGCGCATCGAAGAGGTAGGAGTGCCAAGCGCCGGTGCTGTCTGATTTGAGCCTGCCAGCACTAACCAGCGGCGGCGCTGCCTGATTTCAGCCGGCCGACACTGCCCAGCATCGGCACTGCCAATGGCCCCACCGCCACGTAGACCATTGGTGGGTCTATTAGACCTCCTAATTAAACATTTAAATGAATCTAAACTAACTAGCCTATGGAAAGTGGGCCCAGTCAGCTATTGACCTAGTGAATTGCTGACTGTTTGACTAGACCCAGGTCCACATGTCATTTAGTGGGTCCCCATGTCAGTGGCAGATGCAGAGGGGCAAGAACGTCCAAACAATGTCTAGTAGACGGTCAAAGGCCTTTGACCAGACGAAAACGGCAGGAAAGGGTATTTTCATAAGGGCACCAAACGGAAGAGGGGCAAAGTTGAGCACTGATTTTTTTAGGGGTAAAGATGAGGTCGGGACAAAGTTAGGGGGAAAAATGGAAATGTCCCATATATGTTACCCCAGCCACCCTGCATAATCATCTCAACATATTGCTAACCCTAAAATGTGATCCAACATACCCATGCCCTCATATATTGGGCAGCAAAGGACAACACCGTGTCATAACATATAACTCATATCAATCATAATAGGTCACCGAAGCCACAAGACAAAAAAAACTACTTAGACATAACGAAGATGTAGTATATCATTGGATAATAATTCATTGTATGATTGTATCAAACACCACATTTAAGTAGGGGATTACAAAGGTTTATGGATGCTTTGAACATTGTATAGAGGGAGGAAAAGGCGATGGAGATGATGGTGAAGTCGATGGAGACAATGGCGGTGATTATGGTTCCCTCGGCAGTGCTCTGGTGCCATCGGAAGAGAGAGAGAGAGAGAGAGAGAGAGAGAGAGAGAGAGAGAGAGGGAGAGAGAGAGAGGAGGGTAGAGTCCCCCTTCTCCTTCTTCTTCCTTGTCCCCTAGGTGTGGGAAGCTTTCTCCCTCTGGTCCATGGTTTTCATGGCATCCGGAGGGCGAGAGCCCCTTCCGAGATTGTATCTATCCTTGAGTTGTTGTGTTTCTGGGTGTTCTTTTCTGAGTCCCATCACCCTTTTATCCCCGACGGAGATCCTAACTCTGAAAATTCGGAAAAATAAGGTGGTTCTGAAACTTCTGGAGGAAGTTTGCGGCCAGGGGAGAGGTCAAACCGACCTTCCAGCTGGCCAGACGGTGGCAACTCATGCTCAAATGGTTGACCACGAGAGAGGGACGCATGGGGGGCTTGGGGATACGACCCCCTTTGGGTGGGCGCAAGCCCATGTTGACTTCCTGGTGATGAAACTTCTCAAACATATTTTTTCTATTTTTTTCTGTCCCTGAAATATCTTTTTTCTGCGAAACCAAAAATACTAGAAAACAAGAAATGACACTTGGCACTGGATTAATATGCTAGTGCCATAAAAATGATATAAAAATATGCCAAAAGTATGTATAAGTGATGTAAATATAACATGAACATAAAAATATAAATATGTTGGAGACATATCACACTGCCGCAGCCTCAACCGCTGGCAAATCGCCTCGCCGACAATCTGTTTTTATCACGACATAACCCCAAACTTTACCAACCGGCTCAGAGCACTTCACAAGGAGGGGGCACACATCGAAATCCAATTTATATGATATGCTCAAAAGGAACTCGTGCAAGGATGAAAACACGTCTTAGGAAGATAGGCTTGGGATGGAACCTAGCTACATTGGAGTAAAGCGATATTGTACACTCATATTTTTAGGGACAAAAGAAGTTCAAATGATGAATGCAATGACCATATTAGCATAAGGTGACTTAAAGGTCTAAACTACACAAACAAGAACCAAATAAGCTTGGCCAAAGCCACCATTGTTTGAGTAAATTTAGTTTGGCACCGCTAAGATATGAACTTTGGGCCAAGACCAATACTCATCTTTAAAGCACAAGCATAAATATCACCAAAAGTGACGAATGTGCACTGGTATACTTGATAAATCATCACAACAATCATCGGGCGTAGCAAAGCGCGCCTATCCCTCAGGTTACTCATTTATCAGTCAATATCCAACATTTCTTCCAATTTCGCACATCTAAATTCCCGCAAATCGCAAGGAAACATAGAGGAGCTTCGGGGGAGTCTGGACAGCCGCCACGTTGGACTCCTACACCTCCGGCCCACACAAAAACCCCACCCGGAGCGTTGCGTTTATCACTCCGTCCCCCTCTACATTGCCGTCCATGACGGACACCACTCCCGGAAAGTGTTTGGCCATATGCCGTAGAAAAAATTATTGATGTTTTTGTTGTTTACTTTGAAGCAACACGATGAATTTGGCCTCGGAGTACTTCTATGCCGATTTCATGGACAACCAGACTGGCAACTTTTGGGCTCGGTCGCATGTACAAAATTTTATGAACATCCGACATTTGACACATTTTGGTTGTGATTGCATATGTTTGCACTTCATATAAATTGCTATTGATCTATATATGCATGTCAAGTGGAGGAGGCCGGACCTAGGACGGACATTTTATTTATAGGGTTGAAAGGCCGGCTCCCGCTAGCACTGTCTGTGGACACCTCTGAACGTTGTACATAGACGTTTAGGGTGTCCGTTTTGATAGACGACATTAGAGATATGCCCTTAGGGCATCTCCAACGCCGACCCTCAAACCGCCTGTATCCGTCTGGATGCAGCTGTCCGGACTCCGCAAGCCATCCAACGCTGACCCCCATCGGTCCGCGGAGCAGTCCGGACCACAATTTTTACGCAAAGTCAAAACAAACTAGGGGGGATTTTTCGGAGTCCGGACACAAGCCCCGTAGGACTCCGACACCCCTGCCCACCAAAACTGAGGCGGAGCCTGCGCTTTTGTAGCTGCCCGCACTGTTTCCGCGGCAAAATTCCCCACTCTCTTCTTCCATCCTGCTGCTCTCCACCAAATTCCCGCCCTTTTCCCCACTCTTTTCTTCCCTCCCACCCCGACCCATGGACCCAGAGGAGACCCTGCCGGAGACGGAGGTGGTGGAGGATCTGAGCATCACGCTCGCCTGAAAGATCAACTCGGCGACACGGCAAAATCGCCGCGTCAAAGCGAAGGGCGGAAAGAAGGAAAAATTCAAGAAGCAGAAGGACAGCGGAGGGCGTGCTGGTAGCGGACGAGGCGGTGGGCGTGCAGGTCATAGACATGGCAGAGATCGGGGCCTGGGTCGTGGGGCCTCGCCGACCGTGCAGACGCCTTGGCCGGAGCATTACAAGACCCCATACTACTACGTTGCCAAGCAGCTGGGTAGGCGGTCCCCAGCATCCCCCGTCGTGCCATTCATCGTCGACATCAACGCGGCGCCACTGCTTTTCTCTGAGGGTTCATCGTCATCGCTTTTCCGAACGCGGACGACAGGCGTGTAGCAGATGGGTGCCCGCACGCTGTTCGCTGGTATGCCTAAAGCGGGAGAGCTAGCGTACGATGACGCAGACAGGGAGATTTATGAGATGATCCACGAGGGAGGCGGAGGAGGAGTTTCTTATGCGGACGGGTAGGTGGATGACTCGGAGCCCACCCAGTCTGGCATCTACAACCAGCCAGGCACGCAGCAACACACCTAGTCCGGCACCTACACCCAGCCGGGCACGCATCAGGACTACACCCAGCTGGGCGCGGACACATAGCAATAGGATTGGGTCGCCGGACAACACGAGGAGGAGGAAGAGGACGGCGAGGACGATGATCCGGATGATTTCGGTGGCGATTCAAAGAAAGGGGGCAAAGGAGAAAGCTTCAACATGCGGGAGGACGAGCTGCTGTGCGATGCATGGTTGGCTACTAGCCTCGATCCGATCCATGGCATGGAGCAAAAGGGCACAACCTTTTGGGCCAACATTCATACTTGATTCAATGAACACAAGCATTTCGTGTCCTACTCCGACGCGGTCATCAACAACCGTGAATCGAAGTCCCTCAACCATCGATGGTACACCATCCAAGAGGCCGTGTCGAAGTATTGCGGGCACTTGAGGCAACTCATCGCACGGTGGCCTAGTGGTGCACAAATCACCGAGCAAGTAAGTTGTTAATACTAGATGACTCCCCGCACGTTGTTGCGGGAATGTTTTGCAGTATATTCAGTGAGAATTGGTTGTATGAAATAGGAATATTTAGAATAATAATATGACATCTAAAACTGAAAATAAATATGATTTGTGATGTTTAATTGTGTATAATATAAATATCATAATAGAACGTAAATTCTCATGCATGTTTGCATGTTGTGGTGGCTTTTTATTATGCATGATTGCATGTTGTAGTGGGCCTTTCTCCATGCATGTTGAATGATGAGGTGGCATACTTGCATGTTGAGAGAAATAGGTTAGTGGGGGCTAGCTATTTAGATATAGAAGATGTGTACATCATTGTAGATCATTTGTAGCCGGATATGCATAGTTTTGTTGCCGGATATGCATAGTTTTGTAGATCATTTGCAGCCGGATATGCATAGTTTTGGAGATCATTTGTAGCCGGATATGCATAGTTTTGTAAATTATTTGTAGCCGGATTGTAGGAGATATGCCCTAGAGGCAATAACAAATGTTATTATTTATCTCCATGTTCATGATTATGTTTATGTTCCATGCTATAACTGCTATGGTTCTCGAGTCTACAATAACCACGAGGCTCGGAGGAAGACTCATATGCACGTGTGGAATAATAAACGGTAAAAAGTATTCCTGGTCTGGCCTCTAAGACTAGCTCAAGTGTTGCATGATGGTTCTGTTTTCCTGATCATGGGCATGACTATGCCGGCAACTTTGAGGGCACAATGTTAGTAGAACACTTGTGTTGAATCGACCCGATTGATGTTATGCTATGAGATTCATTCGTCATAAGTTAATGGTTAATAACACAGAGATAGTTAATGTTTGCATAATTCCTTAGACCATGAGAGTGTCGAGTTTCTTCATGCTTGCTTCATGAACTTTGGGGTTTGTTAAACGTCATCCGTAAATGGGTGGCTATTACGGCGGCTTACGGGTTCATGGAAAAGTATGTCAAGTAACTTGATAGCTCAAGATTGGGATTTGCTCCTCCGACGATGGAGAGATATCTCTGGGCCCTCTCGGTGTTACGGTATCCATCATCGTCTGGCCAGACACAATGTGATTTGATCACAGGGATGCCGGAACACGGGAACGAGAAAAGAGAACAAAACCGGTAACGAGGTAACTGGCATTGTGGACAAGTGTTGATCCACGGGGATGCCGATGTTTCTCACCTCGGGTATTTGTAACATATCGCGAAGCAATAGGAATAGCACACGGTAACTGGAGGTTCACTCGAATATTCATTCGTGTGGGTATAGGGGTCAATATGGGTGTCCACGGCTCCGATGTTGATCATTGATCGGAAAGAGTTCCGGGTCATGTCTATACTTCACCGAACCTATAGGGTCACACGCTTAAGGGTCATCTATCTGCTGAATACTAGACGGGGAGTCTGAGAGAAAATCACCGAAAAAGTTTCGGACGAAACGGAAACATTCCGGAGAGAACACCGGAATAGTTCCGGTGAAACTGAAAAGTTGTTTCAGGGTATTCCATTAAGTCAAATTGGTTCTGGCACACGCCTGGAAATTCTTGGAGGATGCCAGAAGTGTTCTGGAAACTTTTGGGAATTTTCCGGGACAAAAACCGGAAATGTTCCGGAGCAGTCGGAACCGCTTTGGTTGCTTTTCGCTGAAGAAACATTGTTTCGAAATTGTTTCGGAATGCGTTCAAAATTGTTTTGGTGGGTGCTAGAATTATTCTAGGCACACAGAAATAATTTGGGTTTTAACGGACGCAGAAAAATGTCTTCGTGAATAGTGAAAAGCACTTTTTGGGCTGATTTGCAAATGGAGTTTTTCTTCTAGAAGAAAAACACTTTTGGTGTGTGAAAGGGAGGTGGAGCCCCCAAAGGGGCTGCACAATTTCGGCCATGGCATGGGGGGGCCCTCCTTGAGGTGTCCTTCCACCTCATGGTGGATATGTTCTACACACCCTTATGTGGCATGTGGTGGAAAGATCCTAGGAAGGTCCTTTTGGTCTTTTTTACCTCTTTCCTCTACCCCTTGCTCCTCCTATAAATAGAGGTGGAGAGGGCTCTCCAAAATCAGATCATGCTTGCTCTCATACACATGCCATTTGACTTGTCTGGCTTCTCTCTCCCTCCCAGCGAAATAGTTTCGTAGAGCCGAAAGGCTGTCTGGGTTCCGGCAGGAACTAGTTCTGGACGGCGAAGCCCTGCCGGATAGATGACACCGTATGTGTGCAACTCTGTAGAGAGATCGTAGTTTCGGTCTTAGTTTGAGAGTGCCTCCCGAAGGGCTGTCCAAGTGATCGTCTTAGTTTCGAGGGTCCTCCCGAAGGGCTGTCTGAGTGACCGTTCGAGTTTCGAAGGTCCTCCCGAAGGGCTGTCCGCGACACCGTCCGAGGGACTGTCCGACCGCCTCCCGGAGGGCTGTCCGAGGGGCAGATGTGGGAGTACATCCTCGCGGTTGGGAGGTTGTAAATCCTAGCTGCGTGGATCTGCACCGCCGATCGTCATCGACTCTATTTCCGCTGCGCTACGAGTCGGTAACGAAAAAGATCAAACCTTGTATGCAGTCTCCATAGTGGTCCTGGGCTGGTGCGTAGGTCAGAATTTTTTTTGTTTTCTGCTGCGTTACCCTACAGTGGCATCATGAGCCGTGCTATGCGTAGATGCAGGTTACGATCTAGAATACATAGAGATGTATGGGTATTGCACAATATAATTTGTAGTAGATGAGTTCTACTGCTGATAATTATTTGTGCGGGTAGCAAATGAAATCTGTTACCCGATGTTCTTGTTGCTTCCCTGGAATTTGCATATTTCTGATCTTGATAACAGCATGGTGGAGTTTCAAAGTTCTGGCAATCCGCGATCCTGATTGATCAACGAAGTGCTAACAGTTCTTTGAATTCCACCATAGTTAAAAAGAAAGATGAAATTTCGCAGACGAAAGGGCAATGCAGATATGATCTGCACGGGGGTCATGCGTATGACGAAGTTTAGTATGGGGCTCGAGATTTAATTATCTCGTGTTTCATACACCCCGCGATGTTAATCTAGCGACTTGAATAAATCATACTTGATGATAAAAGGTAGGTAGCTTCGGTTTGTTTCGAAACCTTAGAAGCCACGTAAATTGAAAATTTGCATAAACCGATTAGAGGCGTCTAACTTGGTTTTGCAGGATGGTTTGCATGTGCATATGATGTGGTATAGCAGTGCTCATATTAATTTGATTATGTATGAGATGACTATATGATGTAAATTAACATGACCTGCGTGTCATGATTCGGCATGATGGCTGGAGCCATATGATTGTCACTTTAATGACCTGCGTGTCAACCTTTTGTAATGCACTTATTTTATTAGCTATAAAGATAGCAATATTATCTGGTGCAACGACAAGGGGGTGGCAATCTTCGCGAAGGTGAACACCGACGCGAATGCTGAAGACGAAGAAATACAAGACTTCTCCGTCAGAAAGGGCTATACCATATCATGCTATTATGAATTGCCTGAGATGTTTATCCCTAATAATGCACCCTTCTTGATTGCGCGGTTGTCGCTTTTTATTAGGGTGATCTCTCACAAAAATATCAAGTAGTTAGTGTTCTCCCAAGTGTAGCACCGTCACGGCACCTAACTTCTCGGAGTGCGTCATGTCCACATGAGTACAAACGATTAGGGAAGTGTGAGGCGGGTGAGGTCAGACCTCGCAGCGAGATCACTTGGTTGTCTTGACGTTCTGGCATGACCGTCATGAGCTCGGAACACACACATCGAAAGATGAACAAGAATCACATAGAGATGTGATTGGCAAGTTGGCCTACCGATTGAAATTCTCGTCATCAGTGATGTCCACATCAATGGCGTTGAATTGAAATGTGGATCTTGAATCACTCACAATCAATTATGAGAGATATTGATTTGAGTGGGAGCGCACTTTAGAATTAATTCTTTTAATTCTTAGTGCAATTAATTATGAACTTTGTCTAAGTGAAAATTTGCATAATAGTTATAGAAGAATGGCTCGCGTTTCCACCTTCCCTGTTAAAATTGAATAAGCTGTTAAATATCTGGTTAAAACTTTACGGTTGGTAACGTAATGTGAGGATTGTCCTCAAAAGTGTCGAGAAGGACTTTGTCCTATCGCATGCTTTTAGTATTCTCCCGCTAATGCTATGGATAAAGTGACTCTCGTCCTTCGATCCAAAAGCTAGAATTCCGTTACGGTCAAGTGCAATATGTTTGCTTCCATGAGACCCGGACTTCAAAAGTTTGGGATAGCTATGTGATATTCATGGAACTGAAAGTCATTTTTCAGACCCAAACAAAGGCTAAAAGATATGGGATATCCAAAGCAATGTTTGTTTTGCAAAATGTTAGTAAAAGTGTTTACTATGCATTTGACCAATAACAGAGGGATCCAGTAGAACGCCTGTCATATGATGAAGGTGAATAAAACAACAACTTAAAGGAAATGTCCGAAGGGTGTTAGTATGACTTACACACCTAGGAAGTCCGGGGCTAACGCCACTCTTAAGTTGGATGCTTCTTCTGAGAGTAGGAGAAATACTGAAAGTTAAACTGTTAGAAGTATAAAGGCAAAAAGAGAGAAGACTGGAATATCCAGCTCATGTATGAAAGTCATACAAGTTATTGATGGATAGAAGGCTGGTCAAAGAAATAGTTCTTAGGAATTATGATTAAACATGTTAATCACTGATTCTTGGTTATTGTGAGTTTATCAGAGAGATACCCGCTCGAATGCACTCTGTTGCGACTCGATGCAAGAACTACTATGGCCTGAAAGACTAAGCCAAGAATGAGGTTTAAATACATGTTGGGAACTTAGTAAAAGTTACTATACCTTCCATCGGTGTATTACCTATGTATTTATTTTCATAATTCATTATAGAGTTTTATACACTCTAGCCCATTGTATAAGGTATCTTGCAAGAAGGTTGTTCATAAGAGAACTTTTGATGTTCGGTGTTATGAATAACATAAGGGCCATACTTTCATTATGAATGAGATGTATGTTATGAATATTGATAATAATACTTTACCTCTGTATTTACTTTCATAAATCATTTTAGAGTTTTATACACTCTAGCCCATTTGCATAATGTTTATTGCAAGGGTGATGTTCATAAAAGAACAATTGTTGTTCAGGATTATGAATAACATAAGGGCCATACTTCCATCATCGATGGAACGTATGTTATGAATATTGATAGTAATATGATACATCCATAACACTGACGCTAAATGTCGCAAGACTAAGAGAATACCACACATGTGTGGCACTGCATTTGGTCACATTGGAGAAACCCGCATGGAGAAATTCCATTATGATGGATTTTGAAGTCATTTGATTATGAATCATCTGACACTTGCAACTTTCCTCCGGAAAAGTGAAGTGACTGAAATACCGTTCACAGGCCATAAGGAACGAGCAACGAACGTATTGGTGATCATACATTTTGATGTATGTAGTCCGATAAATGTTGTTGCTAGCAGTGGATTTTATCTATCTTCAGAAATGACTCAAGTAGATATATGGATATTTTCTTGATGAGACGTAAGTCTAGATCTTTTTAAATCATTCGAAAGGTTTTTCAACATGAAGTAGAAATTATTGTAACAAGAAAGATTATGTTTCTGCAAACTAGATTGCAGAAAGGAATATCTGAGTTACAAGTTTAGCGAATGTCTGATGAGTTGTGAAAAGAGTTTTCATAACTTACACCTCCCAGAACACCACTGTGAGTGGAATGTCTGTGAAGATGTATTCAAACCATTTGTGACATGGTAAGATCAAAGATGACATAAATCAATTTGCCATTATCCCTTTTAAAGAAATGCTTTAGTGACTGCGACTTTTACACTGAAAAGAGCGCCATCAGGTCTGTTGAAATGACGCCATGGTATGGTACGCCCAACCATGCTTGGTCTTTCCTTAAGATTTGGAATATGGGGCTTGTGTAAAAGGTTACAAACCTATTCCAAATCAGACAAGAGCTACTTTGTAGGTTATCCCAAGTAATTGGGAATTCCTCCACCACTATACCGAGGCAAAAGGTTTGCCACCGAGAACGGTATGCTTTTAAAGAGAATAGTTCTTGCAAAAAGGTGAGTGGGAGAACAGTGCAACTCGATGAGATAAACAGTATCTTCGTCATCAGATCAAAGGAAAGGAACCTTGGAAGTAATTCTAGAATTTCCTACTGCGACTGATACGGAAGTCTCTACAATAAAATGTATGGACTTCGGTCGAACTTGCAGCTGAACCACGTAGGCAAAACTCGTGCAAACCTCTCAGGTGCGCAAGCGAGATATTGTTGTTAGACAACAGTATACCTACGATACACAAGGAAGCGTTGATGGGCCCTGACTCCGGAATTGGCTAAATGCCAATATAATCCGAGATAGTTTCCATAAATGATTCAAGATTATATCTTGATAAACCCTTCGGAAGACTTAGAGTCTAACGAACATTAATGGAACTATAAACTGATTTGGATAAAATGTTTTATCCATAAAGCTCGACTTGTTGCAATAACAAGTTCAAGGAGTTGACTACGATGAGGTTCTCTCACCGTAGCGATGCTTAAAGTCAGATCGGGTTAAACTAGCAATTAATACATATTTCAATCTTGAGATATGATACATGGATGCCAAAAGGATTTCCATATGATGGAAATGCAACCTAGGACTTGTATGTGGTACAGTCCAAAGTATTTTGTCAATCCAGAGGATGCTAGTAAGTATGCAAACTTCAGAGTTCCAGCAATGGACAGAAGAGAGCAAAATGGAGTTGGAATCTTCGTTTTTGATGAAATAGTCAAAGGAGTTTGATTTGATCAATGGATAACGAAGATGCTTGTGGTTTCAAGAAAGTAAGTGGGAGCATAATAATATTTCTAACAACTTTGTGTGCTTGACACATTGTTGATTGGAAATAATATAAATTTCTTGAGACGAATTAGGACTTCATTGAAAATAGTTTTTCGATGAAGTGCTTGGGCTAAATAGCCTTGACATTAGGCATATTTATCTACGAGATAGAATTGCCTAATAGGCTAAAGTCAAAAATACATATTGACAAGATGCTAAAACATTTTAGCATTAAAACGCCAAGGAGTGATTCTTGCCGAAGTCACATGGAAAGGGTTTTTGCAAGACTCGGTGTCTCAAAACACTGATGAGCGAAATACATGATGGAGATTCCACACACTTTCGTATTTGGATTAATCATGTATTTCATGGTATGTAAAACAACCAGATATGTCCAATACTCCAAAGCTGTTGCGAGTATAGATACCAAAGTGATCAAAGTACTGATCATGGGACAACAATGAAAAATGTCACTAAGTACTAAAGTAGCACTGATGACATGTTTTCTCGCAAGCAGAGATTATGAAGTGCTCGTTGTAAGTGATTACATCGATATATAGTCTTCATCAATACTCCATGCGATTTTCGATTTAAGTTAAGGGTTTTGTGTAATACACGATATGGTGGCACGGTGTTTGGAAATCGTTTCAAACAGGTAACTGTGGCGAATTCTATAACTAAGGCTAAGTATGTTGCCGCTTTCGAAGCGACATAGAAGATGTTGAATCATACAGTTCGTTCATGAACTTAGTATGATTCCAAGATGGCTTTGGTCAATGGAACACTATTGAAGATAGTTGCTCCATAGCTCAGTCTGAGGAATCAAGGTTTGACCAGTGATTCACATATGTACGAAGCCAAGTCCACACAAAATATGAATTTTGTGAAAGCGTGAAAACGCGAGGACATGCAAAGATACACACGGAACTGAAGTTGTCAGATCCGTTGGACATCAGGCTATACCACATGCGAAGCATTTTTACACCGGTATGCCACAGGTGTAATGTGCATTAGCATTGACTAGATTATTGACTCTAGTGCAAGTGGGAGTCTGTAGGAGATATGCCCTAGAGGCAATAACAAATGTTATTATTTATCTCCATGTTCATGATTATGTTTATGTTCCATGCTATAACTGCTATGGTTCTCGAGTCTACAATAACCACGAGGCTCGGAGGAAGACTCATATGCACGTGTGGAATAATAAACGGTAAAAAGTATTCCTGGTCTGGCCTCTAAGACTAGCTCAAGTGTTGCATGATGGTTCTGTTTTCCTGATCATGGGCATGACTATGCCGGCAACTTTGAGGGCACAATGTTAGTAGAACACTTGTGTTGAATCGACCCGATTGATGTTATGCTATGAGATTCATTCGTCATAAGTTAATGGTTAATAACACAGAGATAGTTAATGTTTGCATAATTCCTTAGACCATGAGAGTGTCGAGTTTCTTCATGCTTGCTTCATGAACTTTGGGGTTTGTTAAACGTCATCCGTAAATGGGTGGCTATTACGGCGGCTTACGGGTTCATGGAAAAGTATGTCAAGTAACTTGATAGCTCAAGATTGGGATTTGCTCCTTCGACGATGGAGAGATATCTCTGGCCCTCTCGGTGTTACGGTATCCATCATCGTCTGGCCAGACACAATGTGATTTGATCACAGGGATGCCGGAACACGGGAACGAGAAAAGAGTGTTGATCCACGGGGATGCCGATGTTTCTCACCTCGGGTATTTGTAACATATCGCGAAGCAATAGGAATAGCACACGGCAACTGGAGGTTCACTCGAATATTCATTCGTGTGGGTATAGGGGTCAATATGGGTGTCCACGGCTCCGATGTTGATCATTGATCGGAAAGAGTTCTGGGTCATGTCTATACTTCACCGAACCTATAGGGTCACACGCTTAAGGGTCATCTATCTGCTGAATACTAGATGGGGAGTCTGAGAGAAAATCACTGAAAAAGTTTCGGACGAAACGGAAACATTCCGGAGAGAACACCGGAATAGTTCCGGTGAAACTGAAAAGTTGTTTCAGGGTATTCCATTAAGTCAAATTGGTTCTGGCACACGCCTGGAAATTCTTGGAGGATGCCAGAAGTGTTCTGGAAACTTCTGGGAATTTTCCGGGACAAAAACCGGAAATGTTCCGGAGCAGCCGGAACCGCTTTGGTTGTTTTTCGCTGAAGAAACATTGTTTCGAAATTGTTTCGGAATGCGTTCAAAATTGTTTTGGTGGGTGCTAGAATTATTCTAGGCACACAGAAATAATTTGGGTTTTAACGGACGCAGAAAAATGTCTTCGTGAATAGTGAAAAGCACTTTTTGGGCTGATTTGCAAATGGGGTTTTTCTTCTAGAAGAAAAACACTTTTGGTGTGTGAAAGGGAGGTGGAGCCCCCCAAAGGGGCTGCACAATTTCGGCCATGGCATGGGGGGGCCCTCCTTGAGGTGTCCTTCCACCTCATGGTGGATATGTTCTACACACCCTTATGTGGCATGTGGTGGAAAGATCCTAGGAAGGTCCTTTTGGTCTTTTTTACCTCTTTCCTCTACCCCTTGCTCCTCCTATAAATAGAGGTGGAGAGAGCTCTCCAAAATCAGATCATGCTTGCTCTCATACACATGCCATTTGACTTGTCTGGCTTCTCTCTCCCTCCCAGCGAAATAGTTTCGTAGAGCCAAAAGGTTGTCTGGGTTCCGGCAGGAACTAGTTCTGGACGGCGAAGCCCTGCCGGATAGATGACACCGTATGTGTGCAACTCTGTAGAGAGATCGTAGTTTCGGTCTTAGTTCGAGAGTGCCTCCCGAAGGTCTATCCAAGTGATCGTCTTAGTTTCGAGGGTCCTCCCGAAGGGCTGTCCGAGTGACCGTTCGAGTTTCGAAGGTCCTCCCGAAGGGCTGTCCGCGACACTGTCCGAGGGACTGTCCGACCGCCTCCCGGAGGACTGTCCGAGGGGCAGATGTGGGAGTACATTCTTGCGGTTGGAAGGTTGTAAATCCTAGCTGCGGGGATCTGCACCGCCGATCGTCATCGACTCTACTCCCGCTGCGCTACGAGTCGGTAACGAAAAAGATCAAACCTTGTATGCAGTCTCCATAGTGGTCCTGGGCTGGTGCGTAGGTCGGAATTTTTTTGTTTTCTGCTGCGTTATCCTACACGGATATGCATAGTTTTGTTGCCGGATATGTATGCATTGTTGTGTAGATCAATTGTAGCCGGATATGCTTAGTTTTGTTGCCGGATATGTATGCATAGTTGTGTAGATAATTTGTAGCCGGATATGCATAGTTTGTAGATCATTTGTAGTCGTATATGCATAGTTGTGTTGCCGTACAAGCAATGTTGACAATGTTTTATTTTGTAGCCTTCTCGTGCGTGTAGTGTGTTCAAGAAGTTGAAGAAGAAAAACTTCACCGTCATGCATTGTTGGTTGAAGTTGAATGGACAACCCAAGTGAAACCAATACATTGTCAAGACCGTTGCCCAAGGCACAGAGAAAGAAACCGGTGACCCAACCGACCCAACAAATGAACCGCCCAAGAAGGTTAGAAGAGGGTTCCGGAAAAATAAATGGGAGGAGGAGAGGGCGAAGCGAGAAGGTGCGGCGGCCATGATGACGAAGAAGTTTGAAGACATCTTGACGAAGAAGGAGGAGGCATACGTCAAGTGCTCCGACGTCAAGGGAAAAAAAACAGAGAGGTTTGACTTGTTAATGAAGGCGACTGAGAAGAAGCTCAAGCTCGAAGAGAAGAGGGCCATGATCGAAGAGAAGAAGGTGGAGATCGCAGCTGCTTCAGAGAACGCGAAGATGCTCACCTTGAAGGTGGCGGAGTTGGATGACGACGCAAGAATGATCATGCAAGCCGTCCGTTTCAAGATGTTGCAGCAGTAGAAGGATGAGCTGAAGAGGGCGAAGCAGGAGGATATCGAGGCGGTGGAGAAGGAGGCGGAGGCCTAGGTGGAGGCGGTCAACACGACGGCGACCTCAGATTGAGTGTGCCGGATTGACAGTCCGGCAGGGCAAAAAAATCCAATTTTTTGCATGAACTGCTGAATTGATTTTTTTTGACCGGATAGGTAAAAACTAAGTATATTTGTCTCTTTTTGGTTGTGATCAGCTGATGATGCGATCTGACGCTGGTGTGATCCGGCGCGCATTATATCGAACGTATTTGAATTTTAAATTGATTTTTACTAGCGGAGCTTAGGATAACCGTCTCCAATTTGCGGGTCAACTTGAAAATGCCCTTACTCTAGGTCTGTATTAGACCTGGGCAAAACTCGGGCCGGGTCGGGCCTCGGGCCGGGCCTGACTAAGCCCGACGCAAAAAACCTGGGCCCGGGCCCGGCTCGGCCCGGCCACCGGGCCTAAAATCTGGGTCGGGCTTTTTCGGGCCGGGCCGTCCGGGCCGGGCTGCCCATGGCCAGGGCTAGTCCGTATCATGGACATGAGCTGACTCAAGCATTTATTGACTGAACCCAAGCCATTTTTTTTTTGAACACAGTACAGACGCAAGCGCTCATACATACGCGCATACACTCACCCTATGAACGCACACACGCACACCCTACCCCTATGAGCACCTTCGAGAGACTGAGCCGGCATATCATCTTGAGATTTACGAAGTCACCGTAGGGGCCGCCATTCTTGACAGTCGTGTGACTGTGAGGCATGTGCGATTAATTCTGGCACCTCCGTTGTTCAAAAAAAAAAAAATCTGGCACCTCCGCAGCACGCTCCCAAAATACTGTATACCTCATCCTTAAAAAAAAACTACATACCTGCCGAATGGAATCGGACCATGGAGTCCAGTCCAGATCCACAAGACCACAGCCAGCATCTCGCTCACGGACTCACGGTACTCTGCAAGAATTAACCCGTCGGCGGAATGGGGTCGTTGACCAGCACTGGCTACGCGCCACCCAAAGCGCACGTCGTACTTCTGGCCAGCCCCGGCGCCGGCCACCTCATTCCAATGGCCGAGCTGGCGCGGCGGCTCGTGGAGCTCCATGGCTTCGCGGCCACGATCGTCACGTTCACCAACCTCTCCGGCCCGCCAGGTCAGCTTCTCCAGCGCCTCCCCGCCTCCGTCGCCACCGCCGCGCTCCCCGCCGTCCGGATGGACGACCTCCCCGCCGACGCCCACGACGGCTTCGTGCTCATGGAGCTCGTCCGCCGCTCCGTCCCCAACATCCGCGCCCTCGTCCGCTCCATCAACGACTCCAGTGCCGCCCCGCTCGCCGCGCTGGTGCCGGACTTCCTCTGCTCCGTGGCGCTGCCCGTCGCCGCCGAGCTCGGCGTCCCCGGGTACCTCTTCATCCCTAGCAACCTGGCGTTGGTCGCCCTCACGCGCCACATCCTCGAGCTCCACGAGGGCGCCGCCCCCGGCGAGTACCGCGACCTCGCGGTGCCTCTCGAGCTTCTCGGCGGCGTCTCGCTGTGCCGCGAGCCCGCGAGGACCTCTCGGACGGGTGTCGCGATGCCAAGCAGCCGGGTTACGCGCAAGTTGTCGAGTTGTGCCGGAGAATCCGCGTTGCCAATGGCCTGTTGGTGAACACGTTCTACGAGATGGAACTTGGCACCGCGGAAGCGTTCAAGCGGCTGGCGGCACCAGAGCAAGCTGCAGGCGCGTTCCTCTTCCCGCCGGTGTTCCCCGTCGGGCCATTCGTCCGGCGGCCAGATCCCGGCGAAGCCGCCGCCGGCGCGTCGTCGCCATGCTTGGAGTGGCTCGACCGTCAGCCGGTCGGTTCCGTGGTGTACGTCGCCTTCGGGAGCGGCGGGGCACTTTCTGTGGAGCAGACGGCCGAGCTCGCCGCTGGTCTCGAGGCGAGCGGCCAAAGGTTTCTCTGGGTCGTGCGGATGCCAAGCACCGACGGCGGCTCCGACGAGGACGATCCATTGGCGTGGCTCCCCGAGGGCTTCTTGGAGAGGACGAGGGGCAGGGGCCTGACCGTCGCGGCGTGGGCGCCTCAGGTGTGCGTGCTGTCCCACCCCGCGACCGCCGTCTTCGTGTCGCACTGCGGGTGGAACTCGACGCTGGAGAGCGTGGGGTGCGGCGTGCCGATGCTCGCGTGGCCGCTGTACGCGGAGCAGAGGATGAACGCCGTTATCCTGGAAGAGAAGCTTGGAGTGGCATTGCGAATGCCGCCGGAGGTCGGATGCTTGGTGATCTGCCACGAGATCGCCACCGCCGTGAAGGAGCTCGTGGAGGGGGATCAGAAGCTGCGGCGCCGGGCCGAGGACCTGCAGAAAGCGGCAGCACGTGCGTGGTCACCGGAGGGGCCGTCGCGCCGTGCGCTCGAGGAGGTCGCCGTCAAGTGGAAGGCGGCCCTTGGCATAGAAAGTAACACATGCAGGGATGGATGCATGTAGTGCATGATCCTCACCATACTTTATTTTGCCACAATAGCTACATGTCAGACTGACTTTCAAATTTGGGTCAATGATTTTAAAGTTCGGCGGAGGAAGGCCGAAGGGAAGGAAGGAGAAGGAAGGAGCTTGCCGGAGGGCTACCCCATTATCTATCGTTGATGTGTGTGTGTGTGTGTGTGTGTTGGGGGGGGGGGGGGGGGGGGCAACACGGCGGTGGTGCAAGTTCGCCGGAGAAAAAACCCGGTCATCACCGGGACCAGAGGGATGGCCGGCGGCGGCGGCAGCATGGCGGTGGGAGGAGGTTCCGGGGAGGGCGGCGAGCCTGCGCAGGAGCGCCGCCTGCCACGGGTGGTGCGGGTGGTAGTCGCAGGCGGTTCGACTGGCGGTCTGTGCGGCTGTCTGGGGAAGGAGATGAGCTGGAGGAAGAAGAAGGGTTGCACGCCGCTGGATCTGCATTGAATGTCCCAAAACAATCGACGGGCCCAAATTTAAAAGTCATGCGACTTACCTGTAGCCACGCCCTTATTTTGCCAGTCAAGTTGCCTGATTTCTGAATTTGGGTCGGTCTTTTTTTTTAACTCGAAATTTGTGTCGGTCGTTTTTGTTTGGAAAGAAAGGAGGCGCGAGAGAGCACCGAGGCCGCCGACAATGACGCGCCGTGGCAAGCATAACGAGTAGTGGCGGACCCGACCCACTAGGCCAAGGGTGGGTCAACATTGATAGTTGTTAATATTTAAAAAAAAAATCATTTTTGGCGTTGCAACCAAGGGTGGCCAATCCAAGGTGGCTCGTGGCCTCTCCACTCTTTGATCCCGCCACTGGTAGTGAGGCCCGGGGACATCGTCTAACACCCCCTGTGTAATGAGCTACATTGATCTTTATGTTAATGTTAAGTCACTTTGATTTGCAAAGAATGATCACAGTGAAATCATATCTCATTTCAAACTTCTTCACTGAATTCAAATTAAATTTGCAAGTGAAATATGAAGTTGCACAAAAGTTGCTGCAAAATAGTTCATCATTTAGCAAATATTCCATAACAATTATTTGTTAAGGAAAACAACATCACTTATCTACTATATCTAAATAGGAGCCCCCCACTACCTGATTTTCCTGCCCTCTCATGCATCCACGTCACCATATATTCTTTCAACCGTTTGATTAACTACAAGTGGCTCAGATCTGCAGCCCAAGAGTTGACCTTCCCGTGCACCATGCCCCTCCCGTTGGCTGCCCCTTCGTCGGCTCCTTGCCTCCCGAGAACGCGGCCCTTTACTCTTCAACTCCCCGATTCACGCGCCTACTTCTTCTCCTTCCATCCCTGCCAACGCTCCCAATGCCAAATTCTGTTACTCATCAATTATCATGCCTCTCATCCTCTCCCATCCCCATCTCCATGATGCCATTCGCCTCCCAATCCAGCTACATCTCTTCTACACACCGATCCACACGTTCGCCCATGGGGTTCTCCATGGATCCCACCTCTCTTCCCTAGCCTTCTGTAATCCCATGACATAGCATCTTCCATTCGTCCGACGTGGTCGAGAGGCATCCCCACGGGGCATGGCCCTGAGTTGTGGCGTGATGCCAGTGAGGTATCCAAGTCAGCAGCACCTGGGAGGCGACGCGCAGCTGATGGATATGGGGTGGGGCGGTGCGGGGGTGGTGGCGTTGATGGAGGTGGAGGGGTGGTGCGGGGAGGAAACACAGCGGCGCGAGTGCTTGGCGATGATTGAAGCCAATCCAAGCCAGTAAGTTTTTTTAGATAATCCAAGCCAGTAAGTTGCAGCCGTAGCCTTGCACTTGATTTTTTGGATTCAGATATATTAGATCACTTCTATTTCTACCTTCTGTTTCATGGGCTATACTACGCAGCTAAATTATTCTGCACACATTTTTGTATCTGAACAGGGATGAATTGCATGTACGAATTTGATTGCCATGGATCTTTCACTTGGACTTGAGGTAATTAATTTCTCCATCTCAGTTTCATTTGCAAGCATAATTAGTTTACTTCACATTCAGATCTGCACTTTTTTTCCTAGCGGCACCACACATGTATCTTGATCTGCCTTGGTCGTCCACGCTCATGCCTGCTGGTACCACCATGCTTGACGGGATAAATCTGGAGGCCTATGCATCGCAGACTTCCGATTTCAATCCGGCTGCTGTATCAGGTTTCATCCAGATCCCCCTCATCCCAATACTACTATGTTTTCTAGCTGCTTTACCGCCATAGTATCTACAACAGTTAATTAATTAATTAAGCCGCCGATTATTTTTGTCAGTTACTTTCCTAATATTGATGTTCCGAGTATATATAATTGGCAAATGTGCGCTGCATTCTGAGTTTCTGACGCTGTCTTTTTGGATTGTGACGCTAATTTTGTTTTGGCACATTCAGGAAAAAGTGCATGGTTTAAACCATGTTTATCTTGATGGCAGGTTATCAAAAATATTACAGGTTTAAACCATGTTTATCTTGATTGCAAGTTTAAACAATAGGGGATCCGACACATGGCCCACATGCGTATCATACTTTGCATTTGTTTGGGGGCATGTTCATCTTGATTTTTTTTGGATTAACAAGAAATTAAAGGAAAAAAAAATACATTGTCATTCAACTGTCTAGGGTCGTCAATTTATGTGATGTAAGATTGTTTATTCTAAGTGCTCACCATATTTTTTACATTATTGATTCTCAAGTCACCGGGCCAAGTAATCACAAGTTATTATGATATTTTTTCATTAACATTAATGTTTCAATTGATGTGAATAAAATTATTCACTTTGGAGTTATTTGGGAGAAGTATGCAAAAAACATGTTCTTTTCTCACGATCGCACAATCTTCATCCAAAAGCATCA
Organism: Elymus sibiricus; assembly: GCA_039707655.1. Lineage (NCBI taxonomy): Eukaryota > Viridiplantae > Streptophyta > Magnoliopsida > Poales > Poaceae > Elymus > Elymus sibiricus. Next base: position 124,398,598 of record CM077666.1, on the reverse strand, counting down.
AGTCTAATTTCTATATCTGACAAAAGGTGTACAGTAGCATATACCTTTAATCAAATTACGCTCAAGCAACTAATAACTTCTGACTGATCCGTGTTGCCCTCTTTTCATATGTAAAAGTACACATGTTTCTCTCATCGCCATTTTTGCAATTGATTAACGATGTGTCACTTACTTTGTTAGAGATTGTCGTCAAAATATGCTATTCTGCTTCAAGCTGCAGTTTTCTCAAGATGACATATTTATGGTTTCCTCATGGTGTTTGCGTGCGACTTTGCTCCGTAACTAAGTTCATATATTTTTAGTCATTTCATATTTGTTGTTGTTCTGGGGAGTTGACAAGTGGAAGACCTTCTCGACTATATGGCCATTCATAGTAAATAGAAGGGACCCTAAATAGAATGATGAATTTGAAATAGAATAGGGAATTTGTTTGTACGTTCAATAGAAAAGCTAATTGTTTGGACATGTTCAGAAGCTTTTGTGATGTACCCATTGTTTTATGTTTTCTTCTCCTTGCCTCCTCTCACATGTGTAATATATTGTCTCATTAAGTAGTTTGGTATGCTAATGTACCGATACATTGTTCATAATTTTTGCTATGTACCGCTAAGAAAAATTACAACAAGTTCCCGCAGCAACGCGCGGGGTATCTTCTAGTTTGCTTAAATGGGCTCTAGCAATTTAAACAGTGTCAAATCAGCATATTTAAATGTTTTTTCATTTATGACAAATTCATACAACTTCAAATCCTTCCCAAACTTTTTGTGGCAGTGCCAAAAATTGCAGTGCATTTATGTGGCCAAGTTCCATATTTTTGCAAAAGTCATTTGATGGCTTAAATAAATGCAAAAAAGTTCCTGTTAAGAAAAGCAGAAACAGAAAAGGGAAAAAGGCTAAACGTACTGTGCACTTAAGCCTCTGGGCTATAGGAGCCGGCCCAGCCCATCTCCTCTCTCCTTCAACCTCCCGCTCTCTCTCCTGTGCGTGTCGACGCCGCGCGCGCCCGAGCCGACGATGGGCACGCGTCGGCCATCCCCCGGTGCTGTCACCGCCGTGGGGGGATAAGATCGACCCCAGGGCATCCCCAGGCGAACCCTAGCCCCCACTTTTCCCTCTCCCTCGCTCGCTCTCCTCTCCTCAGTACGTGCCCGAGACGCCGTCACCGTCGCCACGTCGATCCCGCGGCCACTGGCCTCCCCGCACCTCGCCGCCGTGTCAGTGAGACGCGCCGTCGTCCGCTATGTTGTCTACATCCACGAGCCCGAGCTGAAGAGCCCCACATCGCCGGATCCCCTTCGTCTTCTTCCTCTGCATCCGCCGTTCGACCTCGATTCCAGCCGACATGCTGCTCCTAAACCTCCCGCCGAGCCACCGTGTGCTCCTAGGTGAGCTCACCTTCCTCCCCCCTCTCTTCCCTGGCTCACGCTCTTCCTTTAGGCCGTAGAACCGCTGTGGCAAAAGCTCGCCGCCGCCACCCTTGGTCGCCGGCGTTGCTCCGGTGACCAAATGGTCACGGGCCCGTGCCCGTCGTCTTTGTCGCAACGCGTAGAGCCCCGCGAGCACAACCGCACGTCTTGCCGTGCTCCGTAGCCACGGGCACAACCTCGCCCGATTTCGGCCGCCGCCCTCGCTGGTCGCCGCCGTCGCTGTAGGCCATCTCCGGCGACGCCGCCATCGTAGATCGACGCGGCTTCATCTCCGCGTTCGAACGCGTCGTCGCGCGGGCCAAATGGCCTCCCGTAGACGAAACCCGACGCCGGCCCGAGCTCCTCCGCCGTGTTTCGAGGTCGCCGGCGTTTAAACACCGGTGGTCCGACGTGGCTGGCCCTGGAGCCCACCCTGGGTCTCTGCCAGTGGGTCCCATGGGCCCCGTTGGTCGCGTTGACCCAGTCAACGTGCTGACTGGGCAACCCCAGTCACTGACATGTAGGCCCCACCGTGGTAATTAACTTAATTGCTAGTTTAAATTAACTAATGTGCCACTGACACATGGGACCCACTAGTTAATTAGCATATTTAGTTAAATTAAACCTCTGTTAAATAAATCTGTCAATGACAGGTGGGACCCCCTGGTCAGATTGACCAGTCAACTGTTGACTGTTGACTGCTGACTCAGTAGTCAACTAGGCCCCACTGTCAGCCTCTGTGTGCACAGCTGGGTGCACTGCACCGGGTGCACCTAGCAATTTTCCAATGATTTTCGAAATTAAATTAAATCCAATAAATTCCAAAAATTATTTAAAACTTTGAAAAATCATAAAAAATAAACCATAACTCGGATGAAAATAATTTATATATGAAAAATGATCAGAAAAATAAGACGAATCCGAATATGCCATCCACATACCTGTCACATACCTTCAACACTGCAAACATGGAACCTTCCCCTCCGGATCGTCTGCCCGATAATTGCCTAAAGCCGGGAAAAATATTCCCAGATTGTAGGAGATATGCCCTAGAGGCAATAATAAATGTTATTATTTATCTCCATGTTCCTAATTTGGTTTATATTCTGTGCTATAACTGCTATGGTTCTCGAGTCTGCAATAACCACGAGGCTCGGAGGAAGACTCATATGCACGTGTGGAATAATAAACGGTAAAATGTATTCCTAGTCTGGCCTCTAAGACTAGCTCAAGTGTTGCATGATGGTTCTATTTTCCTGATCATGGGCATGACTATGCCGGCAATTTTGAGGGCACAATGTTAGGAGAACACTTGTGTTGAATCGACCCGATTGATGTTATGCTATGAGATACATTCGTCACAAGTTAATGGTTAATAACACATAGAAAGTTTACGTTTGCATAATTCCTCAGACCATGAGAGTATCGAGTTTCTTCATGCTTGATTCACAAACTTTGGGGTTTGTTAAACGTCATCCGTAACTGGGTGGCTATTACGGCGGCTTACGGGTTCACGGGAAAGTATGTCAAGGGACTTGATAGCTCAAGATTGGGATTTGCTCCTCCGACGATGGAGAGATATCTCTGGGCCCTCTCGGTGTTACGGTATCCATCATCGTCTGGCTAGACACAATCTGATTTGATCACAGGGATGCCAGAACACGGAATCGAGAAAAGAGAACAAACCCGGTAACGAGGTAACTGGCATTGTGGACAAGTGTTGATCCACGGGGATGCCGATAAATCTTACCTCGGGTATTTGTAACATATCATGAAGCAACAGGAATAGCACATGGCAACTGGAGGTTCACTCGAATATTTATTCGTGTGGGTATAGGGGTCAATATGGGTGTCCACGGCTCCGATGTTGATCATTAATCGGAAAGTGTTCCGGTCATGTCTATACTTCACCGAACCTATAGGGTCACACGCTTAAGGGTCATCTATCTGCTGAATACTAGACAGGGAGTCTGAGAGAAAGTCACCGGAAAAGTTTCGGAGACAACGGAAGAGTTCCGGAGAGAGAACACCGGAATAGTTTCGGTAAAACCGAAAGATTGTTTCGGAGTATACCATTAAGTCAAAATGGTTTCGGCACACGCCTGGAAATTCTTAGAGGGTGCCATAATTGTTCTGAGAACTTCTGAGATTTTTTCGGAGAAAAAACCCAGAAATGTTCCGGAGCTGCCGGAACCGCTTTGGTTGCTTTTCGCAGATGAAAATCACTAATCCGGAATTGTTTCGGAACGCGTCCGAAATTATTTTAGTGGGTACTATAATTATTCTAAGACCTACAAAAATATTTTCGGATTTAACGGTCGCGGAAAATTGTTTTCGTGAATAGTGAGAAGCACTTTTTGGTGGCTTCTTGGAGAAGCCACCTTGAGGGCCTTTTGGTATTTTACCCTATTGGCTTCTTGGAGAAGCCACCCTCGGGCTTGGCCTATATATAGGGGTGGAGGGGGCTGCCCAAAACACACTCTTTCTCTCATACATTATGCCATGCAATGATCTTGCTTCTTCTCTCCCTCACACAAAATAGTTTCGTAGAGCCGAAAGGATGTCTGGGTTCCGGTGGGAACTAGTTCTGGACGGCGAAGCCTTGCCGGATAGCTGACACCGTATGTGTGTAACCCCGTAGAGAGGTCGTAGGTTCGATCTTTTTTCCCGAGGGGCTGTTCGAGAGTGCCTCCCGAAGGTCTGTCCAAGTGACCGTCCGAGTTTCTGTGAGTGCCTCCCGAAGGGCTGTCCGTGACACCGTCCGGGGGACTGTCCGACCGCCTCCCGAAGGGCTATCCGAGGGACTGTCCGAGGAGCAGACGAGGGAGTACATCCTCGTGGTTGGGAGGTTGTAAATCCTAGCTACGGGGATCTGCACCGACGATCTACATCGACTCTACTTCCGCTGTGCTACGAGTCGGTAACGATCAGATCCAAACCTTGTATGCAGTCTTCATAGTGGTCCTGGGCTGGTGCATAGGTCGGAAATTTTTTGTTTTCTGCTGCGTTCCCCTAAAGTGGCATCATGAGCCGTGCTATGCGTAGATGCAGGTTACGATCTAAAATACATAGAGATGTATGGGTGTTGCACAATATAATTTGTAGTAGATGAGTTCTATTACTGAAAATTATTTGTGCGGGTAGCAGATGAAATCTGTTACCCGATGTTCTTGTTGCTTCCCTGAAATTAGCATATTTCTAATCTTGATAACGGCATGGTGGAGTTTCAAAGTTCTGGCAATCCGCGATCCTGATTGATCAACGAAGTGCTAACAGTTCATTGAATTCCACCATAGTTAAAAAGAAAGATGAAATTTTGCAGACGAAAGGGCAATGCAGATATGATCTGCACGGGGGTCATGCGTATGACGAAGTTCAGTATGGGGCTCGAGAATTTATTATCTCGTGTTTCATACACCCCGGAAAGTTAATCTAGCGACTTGAATAGTCATACTTGATGATGGACGTTGGTAGCTGCGGTTTGGTTGAAACCTTAGAAGCCACGTAAAATAAAATTTTGCATAAACCGATTAGAGGCGTCTAACTTGGTTTTGCAGGATGACATGAGAAGGATGTGATGTGGTATAGCAGTGCTCATAATAATTTGATTATGTATGAGATGACTATATAATGTAAATTAACATGACCTGCGTGTCATGATTCGGCATGATGGCTGGAGCCATATGATTGTCACTTTAATGACTTGCGTGTCAACCTTAAGTAATGAACTTATTTTTATTAGCTATAGAGATAGCAATATCATCTGGTGCATCGACAAGGTGGTGGCAAACTTCGCGAAGGTGAACACCGACGCGAATGCCGAAGACGAAGAAATAAAGACTTCTCCGTCAGAAAGGGCCATACCATATCATGCTATTATGAATTACCTGAGATGTTTATCCCTTATGTTGCACCCTTTTGATTGCGCGGTAGTCGCTTTTTATTAGGGTGATCTCTCACTTAAAATATCAAGTAGTTAGTGTTCTCCCAAGTGTAGCACCGTCACAGCATCTTTCCTTTCGGGGTGCGCCATGGATGCATGGGTACGAACGATTGTACGGGTGTAAGGCGGGTGAGGTCGGACCTCGTAGCGAGATCACTTGGTTGTCTTGACGTTCATGGCAGGATCGTCCTGAGCTCGGAACACACACATCGAAAGATGAACAAGAGTCACATAGAGATGTGATCGGCAAGTTGGCCTACCGATTAAAATTCCCGTCATGAGATGATGATTCTATGGCGATGAATTGAGATATGGATCTTGTATCACTCACAATCAATTATGAGAGATATTGGTTTGAGTGGGAGCGCACTGTAGAATTAATTTGTTTAATTCTCAGTGCAATTAATTATGAACACTGTCTAAGTGTGATTTGTATAATAGTTGTAGAATAATGGCTCGCTTTTCCACCTTCCCTATTAAAATTGAATAGCTGTTAAATGTCTGGTTAAAACTTTATGGTTGGTAACATAAGGTGAGGATTGTCCTCAAGAGTGTCGAGAAGGACTTTGTCCTATCGCATGCTTTTGGTATTCTCCCGCTAATGCTATGGATGATGTGACTCTCGTCCTTCGATCCAAAAGCTAAAATTCCGTTACGGTCAAGTGCAATATGTTTGCTTCCATGAGACCCGAACTTCAAAAGTTTGGGATAGTTATGTGATATTCATGGAACTGAAAATTATTTTCAGAGACAGACAAAGGCTAAAAGATATGAGATATCCAAAGCAATGTTTGTTTGCAAAGTATTAGTAAAGTGTTTACTAGGCATTTGACTGATAAGAGAGGGATCCAAAAGAACGCCGGTCATATGATGATGGTGAATAAAACAACAACTTAAAGAGAAAGGAAATGTCCAAAGGGTGTTAGTGTGACTTGCACACCTAGGAAGCCCGGGGCTAACGCCACTCTCAAAGTTGGGTGCTTCTTCTGAGAGTAGGAGAAATATTGGAAGTAAAACTGTTAGAAGTATAAAGGCAAAATGAGAGAAGACTGGAATATCCAGCTCATGTATGAATGTCATACAAGTTATTGATGTATAGAAGGCTGGTCAAAGATATAATTCTTGGGAATTATGATTAAACATGTTAATCACTAATTCTTGGGTATTGTGAATTGATCACAGAGATACCCGCTTGATTGCATTCTGTTGCGACTCGATGCAAGAACTACTATGGCCTAAAAGACTTGTCGGGAATGAGGTTTAGATACGCGCTGGGAACATAGTAAATGTTACTATACCTTCCATCGGTGTATTACCTATGTATTTATTTTCATAATTCATTTTTGGAGTTTCATACACTCTAGCCCATTGCATAAGGCATCTTGCAAGAAGGTTGTTCATAAGAGAACTTTTGATGTTCGGTGTTATGAATAACATAAGGGCCATACTTTCATTATGAATGAGATGTATGTTATGAATATTGATAATAATACATTACCTCTGTATTTACTTTCATAATTCATTTTAGAGTTTTATACACTCTAGCCCCTTTGCATAATGTTTGTTGCAAAAGGGTTGTTCATAAAAGAACAATTGTTGTTCAGTATTATGAATAACATAAGGGCCATACTTCCTTCATGGATGGGATGTATGTTATGAATATTGATGGTAATATGACACATCCATAACACTGATGCTAAATGTCGCAAGACTAAAAGAATACCACACATGTGTGGCACTGCATTTGGTCACATTGGAGAAACCCGCATGGAGAAATTCCATAATGATGGATTTTGAAGTCGTTTGATTATGAATCATCTGACACTTGCAAATTTCCCCCGAAAAGTGAAGTGACTGAAATACCGTTCACAGGCCATAAGGAACGAGCAATGAACTTATTGGTGATCATACATCATGATGTGTGTAGTCCGATAAATGTTGTTGCTGGCAGTGGATTTGTCTATCTTCTGAAATGACTCAAGTAGATATATGGATATTTACTTGATGAGACGTAAGTCTGGATCTTTTGAAATCATTCAAAAGGTTTTCAAAATGAAGAAGAAATTATTGTAACAAGAAAAATTATGTTTCTGCAATTGGATTGCGGAAAGAAATATTTGAGTTACAAGTTTAGCGAATGTTTGATGAGTTGTGAAAAGAGTTTCATAACTTACAACTCCCGGAACACCACTGTGAGTGGAATGTCCGTGAAGATGTAATTAAACCATTTATGACATGGTAAGATCAAAGATGACATAAATCAATTTGCCATTATCCCTTTTAAAGTAATGCTTTAGAGACTGCGGCTTTTACACTGAAAAGAGCGCCATCAGATCTGTTGAAATGACTCCATGGTATGGTAGACCCAACCATGTTATATCTTTTCTTAAGATTTGGAATATGGGGCTTGTGTAAAATATTTACAAACCTATTCCAAATCAGACAAGTGCTACTTTGTAGGTTATCCCAAGTTATTGGGTATTCCTCCATCACTATACCGAGGCAAAAATGTTTGCCACAAAGAGCGGTATGATTTTGAAGAAAATGGTTCTTGCAAAAAGGTGAGTGGGAGGACAGTGCAACTTGACGAGATAACAATATCTTCATCATCAGGCCAAGGGAAAGAAACCTTGGAAGTAATTCCAGAGTTTCCTACTACGATTGATACGGAAGCCTCTACATGAGATGTATGGACTTCGGTCGAACTTGCAGCTGAACCACGTAGGCGAAACTCGTGCAAACCTCTCAGGTGCGCAAACGAGATATTGTTGTTAGACAACAGTATACCTACAATACACAAGGAAGCGTTGATGGGCCCTGACTCCGGAATTGGCTAAATGCTAATACAATCCGAGATAGTTTCCATATAAATGATTCAAGATTAAATCTTGATGAACCCTTCGGAAGACTTAGAGTCTAACGAACATTAATGAAACTATAAATTGATGTGGCTAAAATGTTTTATCCATAAAGCTCGACTTGTTGCAATAAACAAATTCAAGGAGTTAACTATGATGAGGTTGTCTCACCGTAGCGATGCTTAAAGTCGGTTCGGGTTAAACTAGCAATTAATACATATTTCAATCATGAGATGTGAAACATGGATGACGAAAGAATTTTCATGAAATGGGAATACAAACTAGGACTTTTATGTGATACAGCTCAAAGTATTTTGTCGATCCAGAGGATGCTAGTGAGTGTGCAAACTTCAAAGTTCCAGCAATGGACAGAAGAGAGCAAAAAGGAGTTGGAATCTTTGTTTTGATGAAATAGTCAAAAGAGTTTGATTTCATCAATGGATAACGAGGATGCTTGTGGTTACAAGAAAGTAAGTGGGAGCATAATAATATTTGTAAAAACCTTGTGTGCTTGACACATTGTTAATTGGAATTAATATAAATTTCTTGACACGAATTAGGACTTCATTGAAAAATAGTTTTACGATGAAGTACTTGGGCTGGGTAGCCTTGATATTAGGCATAATTATCTGCGAGATAGAATTGCCTAATAGGTCTAAGCCAAAATACATATTGACAAGATGCTAAAACAGTTTAGCATTAAAACGCCAAGGAGTGATTCTTCCCGAAGTCACATGGAAAGAATTTTTGCAAGACTCGGTGTCCCAAAACACTGATGAGCAAAATACATGATGGAGATTCCACACACTCTTGTGTTTGGATTAATCATGTATTCCATGGTATGTAAAACAACCAGATATGTCCGATACTCCCAAGCTGTTGCGAGTATAGATACCAAAGTGATCAAAGTACTGATCATGGGACAACAGTGAAAAATGTCATTGTGTACTAGAGTAGCACTGATGACATGTTTTCTCGCAAGCAGAGATTATGAAGTGATCGTTGTAAGTAATTACATCGATATAGTATTCATCAATGCTCCATGCGATTTTTGATTTAGTTAAGGGTTTTGTGTAATACACAATATGGTGGCACAGTAAGTTGGAATTGTTCCAAACAGGTTACTGTGGCGAATTTTTTAACAAATGCTAAGTATGTTGACGCTTTGCAAGCGACAAAGAAGATGTTGAATCATATAGTTCATTCATGAACTTAGTATGGTTCCAAGATGGCTTTGGTCAATGGGACACTATTGCAGATAGTTGCTCCATAGCTCAGTCTGAGGAATCAAGGTTCGACCAGTGATTCACATATATACAAAGCCAAGTCCACACAAAATATGAATTTTGTGAAAGCGTGAAAACGCGAGGAGATGCAAAGATACACACGGAACTGAAGTTGTCAGATCCATTGGACATCAGGCTATACCACAAGCGAAGCATATTTTACACCGGTATGCCTTAGGTGTAAAGTGCTTTAGCATTGACTAGATTATTGACTCTAGTGCAAGTGGGAGTCTATAGGAGATATGCCCTAGAGGCAATAATAAATGTTATTATTTATCTCCATGTTCCTAATTAGGTTTATATTCCGTGCTATAACTGCTATGGTTCTCGAGTCTGCAATAACCACGAGGCTCGGAGGAAGACTCATATGCACGTGTGGAATAATAAACGGTAAAAAGTATTCCTGGTCTGGCCTCTAAGACTAGCTCAAGTGTTGCATGATGGTTCTGTTTTCCTGATCATGGGCATGACTATGCCGGCAACTTTGAGGGCACAATGTTAGTAGAACACTTGTGTTGAATCACTAAATATGCCGATACATTGTTCATAATTTTTGCTATGTACCGCTAAGAAAAATTACAACAAGTTCCCGCAGCAACGCGTGGGGTATCTTCTAGTTTGCTTAAATGGGCTCTAGCAATTTAAACAGTGCCAAATCAGCATATTTAAATGTTTTTCCATTTATGATAAATTCATACAACTTCAAATCCTTCCCAAACTTTTTGTGGCAGTGCCAAAAATTGCAGTGCATTTATGTGACCAAGTTCCATATTTTTGCAAAAGTCATTTGATGGCTTAAATAAATGCAAAATAGTTCTTGTTAAGAAAAGCAGAAACAGAAAAGGGAAAAAGGCTAAACGTACTGTGCACTTAAGCCTCTGGGCTACAGGAGCCGGCCCAGCCCATCTCCTCTCTCCTTCAACCTCCCGCTCTCTCTCCTGTGCGTGTCGACACCACGCGCGCCCGAGCCGACGATGGGCACGCGCCGGCCATCCCCCGGCGCCGTCGCCCCCGTGGTGGGATAAGATCGACCCCAGGGCACCCCCAGGCGAACCCTAGCCCCCACTTTTCCCTCTCCCTCGCTCGCTCTCCTCTCCTCAGTACGTGCCCGAGACGCCGTCACCATCGCCACGTCGATCCCGCGGCCACTGGCCTCCCCGTGCCTCGCCGCCGTGTCTGGGAGACGCGTCGTCGTCCGCTACGTTGTCTGCATCCACGAGCCCGAGCCGAAGAGCCCCACATCGCCGGATCCCCGTCGTCTTCTTCCTCTGCATCCGCCGTTCGACCTCGATTCCGGCTGGTCTGCTGCTCCTAAACCTCCCGCCGAGCCACCGCGTGCTCCTAGGTGAGCTCACCTTCCTCCCCCCTCTCTTCCCTGGCTCGCGCTCTTCCTCTAGGCCGTAGAACCGTCGTGGCAGAAGCTCGCCGCTGCCACCCTTGGTCGCCGGCGTTGCTCCGGTGACCAAATGGTCACGGGCCCGTGCCCGTCGTCTTTGCCGCAATGCGTAGAGCCCTGCGAGCACAACCGCACGTTTTGCCGTGCTCCATAGCCACGGGCACGACCTCGCCCGATTTCAGCCGCCGCCCTCGCTGGTCGCCGTCGTCGCTGTAGGCCATCTCTGGCGACGCCGCCATCGTAGATCGACGTGGCTTCGTCTCCGCGTTCGAACGCGCCGTCGCGCGGGCCAAATGGCCTCCCATAGACAAAACCCGACGCCGGCCCGAGCTCCTCCGCCGCGTTTCGAGGTCACCGGCGTTTAAACGCCGGTGGTCCGGCGTGGCTGGCCCTGGGGCCCACCCTGGGTCTCTGCCAGTGGGTCCCATGGGCCCCGTTGACCGCGTTGACTCAGTCAACGTGCTGACTGGGCAACCCCAGTCACTGACATGTAGGCCCCACCATGGTAATTAACTTAATTGCTAATTTAAATTAACTAATGTGCCACTGACACATGGGACCCACTAGTTAATTAGCATATTTAGTTAAATTAAACCTCTGTTAAATAAATCTGTCAATGACAGGTGGGACCCCCTGGTCAGATTGACCAATCAACTGTTGACTGTTGACTGTTGACTCAGTAGTCAACTGGGCCCCACTGTCAGCCTCTGTGTGCACAGTTGGGTGCACTGCACCGGGTGCACCTAGCAATTTTCCAATGATTTTCGAAATTAAATTAAATCCAGTAAATTCCAGAAATTGTTTAAAACTTTGAAAAATCATATAAAATAAACCATAACTCGAATGAAAATAATTTATATATGAAAAATGATCAAAAAATAAGACGAATCCGAATATGCCGTCCACATACCTGTCACATGCCTCCAACGCTGCAAACATGGAACCTTCCCCTCCGTATCGTCTGCCTGATAATTGCCTAAAGCCGGGAAAATATTCCCAGATATTTTCCCGCTCCGTCTGTAACGCATAGCACCGCATTAGGTCACCCCCAGCATAGCATATTGCCGTGTCATGCCTTGTTATGCATTTGTTTGCTTTGTATTTATTGTTTCTTCCCCCTTTTCTGTCCGGTAGACCCCGAGACTGCTGTTGACCCCGAGTACGACTACGCCGCAAAGGACCAGCCCCTTGCAGCAGAGCTTCCAGGCAAGCAAAACCCCCTTGATCATTCCTATATCGCCCATTCTTTCTCTCCCATGCTTGCATTAGATTTTGCTACTTATTCGATTGCTCCTATTCTGATGCATAGCCTGATTTTGTAACCTGCTGTTGATACTTTACCTGTTGTCCTATATGCTTAGTATAGGCTGGTTAGTGATCCATCAGTGGCCCTGCACCCTTGTCTGTGTTGCCATGCTTTGCTTCCGGATGCTCGATCAGTGTGATTGACGTGCAGAGACCGACACATCACCGCACACCCCCTTATTTGTACGACTCTGCAGAGCTACTATCGAGTGTCGAGGGTGATACCTCCTACCTCACTCCTGATGATATCTCTGTAGCGTAGCTAGTCGGTTGTGGGTTACCGAGGGTGATTCCTCTTTCACCACCTCCGATGATGCCTCTGTCGTGCAGTCCCTCAAGTGTGAACCCGTCGAGGGTGATTCATCCAAGTTCACCTTGACGGTTACATCGAGTAGGAATCCTCTTTCTGAAGGAAGCAAATTAAGGAAGAAAAACAAAAAGCGAGAAAACTATTTACAGAGCGCCGTGACGCCCATCCGGTGTGAGAGCGCGCACGTCGAGGCAGCAGTAGCAGATACGGAGTGTGCGACTATGGCATTCCCGGTCTCTTACCTGGGACTGCCGTTGTCTGACGGCCGGCTAAGGAAAGAAGATTTGCAGCCCGTCCTTGACTCCCTTGCAAAAAGGCTTAGAGGATGGAAAGCAAAATTGATCGCGCTGCCCGGTAGAATTGAGCTGGTGCGCACTGTTCTGTCGGCCATGGCCATCTACAGGATAATGGCCCTTGCACCGCCAAAGTGGTTTCTCAAGATGGTGGATAGGCTGCGACGAGGATTCCTGTGGGCGGCGGATGAGACTTCGCCGGCCGGCAAGTGCCTCGTGCGATGGCGAGACGTCTGCAAACCGAGGGATTTTGGTGGCTTGGGGATCAGCGATCTACAGCTACACGGGGCTGCCCTGCGGGCACGCTGGCACTGGAGGACATGGTGTGACGATGGTAGGCCGTGGCAAGGGCTCACCCTGCCCACCGATTCCATGGCCGAAAGTGTCTTCAGAGCCTCCACGACGATCGTCGTCGGCGACGGCTACAGGACAAATTTTTGGCGCTCACACTGGGCAGACGGATGCCGACCAGCTGACCGTTGGCCAAACCTATTCCGGCATTGCAATGGGCGCCGCTTGTCGCTGCATCACGCGATCACGGACGACAGATGGATGCAATACGTCAAGGCCAACCCTCCACCGGTGGTCCTCCACGAGCTTTGTCAGCTCTGGGATGCAACGCAGACGATCGTCTTTTGGGAGGACACGCCGGACTCGCTAAGGTGGAAGTGGACTGCCTCTGGTGATTACACGGCGGCGTCCGCTTACCATATGCTGTTCCAGGGCTCCATCCCATCCAACGACAACGTCATCATCTGGAAGGCCAAGGCGGCGCCGCGCGCGAAGGCGTTCGCTTGGCTTCTGCTGAGGGGGAAGTGCCTGACGGCGGACAACCTGGCTAAGCGGCAAATACCGCATGACCCCCTTTGCCCTTTTTGTCAGCAAGCTCCGGAGACGGCTGCGCACCTCATCGCCACCTGCCCCTTCTCCACCCTGGTTTGGGAAAGAACGGCGGCTGCACTGGGTCCTCCATACGCCAACCTCCACATGCAAGCCGGCGGACGCCTAAGAGATCGTTTCCGAAGACAGACCTGCTCGCTGCCGAAGGCTAACAGACCCACCTGGAGGGCCGTGTGCCTGCTAGTCGCCTGGTGCCTCTGGAAGGAGCGCAATGCAAGGATCTTTAACGCCACATCAAGCTCTATAACCCAGGTCCATAACAGGATACTCGACGAGGCACGGTGCTGGCTATATGCCGGGCTTAAGCCGATGTCGAAGTTTTTTGACCCTCCTTGATTAGCCTATAGCCGGCTTGTATAGATTGGCTACCGGTGCCAATTATTGTAATCACTAGGACCTACTACTTCTTCTTCATCAATGAAAATCAGCAACCGCTGCTTTTTCGTCAAAAAAAAAAGAAAACTATTTACACGGGAGAACTCCCAACAAGCAAAAGAAGAAACGAGAAATCTTTTTGGGTTTTCTTTTAATACTACGAACTAACAAACAAGAAAGGAAAACCGAAAAGAAGCGAGAATATTTTTGGGTTTTTGAAGTTTTTCAAACACACAAGAAGAAAGCGAGAATAAAATTATCATGGATATACAATGAAAAAGTATGAACACCGACAACTGAAATGAATGTGTGAACATGAATGTAATGTCGGTGAGAGATACGTACTCCCCCAAGCTTAGGCTTTTGGCCTAGCTTGGTCTACTGCCATGGCTGTCCCGGATAATAATCGAAGTGGTAGCTCATTGAGGCGTTCTGAGCCGCCTCCTCAGCCAGACGGGCAGCCTCAACTGCCGCATTGTACTCGTGCACCTCGCTCTCATGAAGAAAATATCTCTGTTTGTTCTGAAAATCAAAGAGGACAGGAGCAGGAAAAACGACAAACACAGAACGATATTTATCAAATATCAAGTTATAATCATAACTGCAAGTGTTGCGCTTAATGAACTCATGGTTCTGCATTGCTTCAAAATTCAAATATTTATCAGGTAAAAGAGGATCATTAGGCCTGGGCGAGACCCCTAGCCTTGCAGCCACCCGTGAGGCATAAATTCCTCCATATAAATTACCATTACCCGAGTTGCGGTGTAACCTACGTGCAACAATGGCCCCAAGATTATAATGTCTGCTACCCATTAAGGCAGCGTGAATAAGGCTCAGGTCAGGGGCACAAAGTGCACTACAGTCTTGTTTACCAACAATGCATTTACCATTAAAGAGTGCAAAGTAACGAATAGCGGGAAAGTGAATGCTCTTAATCCTAGCCTGCGTAACTCCCCTATTCTCACCATTGCAAAGACTATTGAGAAATAGTTCATAATTAGATTGTCGTGGTTCGCTAAGTGAATCGCAAAATGGAATTTTGCATGCATCACAAAACTCTTCTAGAGACATAGCATAAGATCTGTCATAGAGATGAAATAAAACTCTAGAAGTGCGCGGATGATATTCAAAGTTTTGGGTGAATGAATGAGTGAGGTTGTAGTGCTGCGGTGGCTTATCTGCATTGAAGGAAGAGAGCTCGGTGTTGTGAATATACTGGTCAAATTATTCCTTAATGCCTGCACCTAGCATGAACTCAGTGCACGGCCATCGACACGGTTTTGCTTCAGCACCTCGCACCGAACTTGCCCTTGGTTCAACATATGATTGGCGTGCTGGGCTTTCACTCGATGATGCCTCGGCGGACCTCCTCCTTGAGGAACTCGTTCTGAAAATGTTCATGTTCCTACGAACAAATTTCTGAAATTTTTTGGACCACAAAAATATAACAAAACTTCACAAGATTGATATCAACTACTCATACAAGTGCCTAGAGGCTATATCAAGCATTCAAACTACTTAGAACTCAAGGAATTTAACATGCAAGCTCATTTTCAGTAGCACCAAAAGCAGCAATTTATGCAAAATATAATCCACTAAAGCAAAAAACTAATTGGAGCAATGGGAGAGTCACATACCAAGGAGCAATCCCTCAAAATAGTTTTGGAAACGGAGCTCCGAGCAAAGAGATCGAAAATCTCAGGTTTGGGAGCAAGAACACGAGAGAGAGAGCTACAAAGATTTTTTTTCTGGAGGTAGGAGATGAAGTGGGCTGAATGGATAAATGAGTGGGTCCCTGTGGGACCCACAAGGCACTTTGGCGCGCCCTGCTGCCTTATGGGCAACAGGTGCACCCCCCCTGGGTTGTTTTCAGTGCAAAAAATTCTTAAATATTCCAGAAAAAATCATGTTAAATTTTTATTGCATTCTGAGCATTTTTATTTTTGGGCCATTTTTTATTGTACGGGTAATTCAGAAAACAGGATAATCATGGCATTTCATTTTATTAAACTATAATTAACAGAGAGCAAAAGGTAGGTACAGAAAGTTGTGCTTACTAGATTCATCAACCACATGCCCTTCAGAAAGAATCCATTAATAAGGTTGATCAAGTCTTATTAACAACTATTTCCGAGTGACATGAAACCGAAGAATTTTCGTATAACACTAAGTTACCTCAACGGGGATATGCATCTCCCCAACAATAAGAAATTCATATTTCTTTTTGACAGTAGGAAGAGGAAATTTGAAATCCCCAATATTGATTGTAGAAACCTTTTCAATACAGTTGATACCATTCACTGAAGTTTGTTTCTTCGGGAAATAAACCGTATGCTCATTACCATTGGCATGAAAAGTGACCTTGCTTTTGTTGCAGTCAATAACAGCCCCTGCAGTATTCAAAAAGGGTCTTCCAAGGATAATAGACATATTGTCGTCCTCGGGCATATCAAGTATAACAAAGTCTGTTAAAATAGTAACATTTGCAACAACAACAGGCACATCCTCGCAAATTCCAATAGGTATAGCGGTAGATTTATCAGCCATTTGCAAAGATATTTCAGTAGGTGTGAGTTTATTTAAATCAAGTCTTCTATATAAAGAGAAAGGCATGACACTAACACCGGCTCCCAAATCACATAAGGCAGTTTTAACATAACTTCTTTTAATGGAGCATGGTATAGTGGGTATTCCCGGATCTCCTAAATTTTTAGTTACTCCACCCTTAAAAGAATAATTTGCAAGCATGGTGGAAATTTTAGCTTCAGGTATCTTTCTTTTATTAGTGACAATATCTTTCATGTACTTAGCATAAGGAGACATTTTCAACATATCAATCAAGCGAGTGCGCAAAAAGACAGGTCTAAGCATTTCAACAAAGCGCTCAAAGTCTTCATCATCCTTATTTTTAGATGGTTTAGTAGGAAAAGGCATAGGTTTTTGAACCCATGGTTCTCTTTCCTTTCCATGTTTTCTAGCAACAAAGTCTCTTTTATCATATCTTTTATTCTTAGGAGGTGGGTTATCAAGATCAACAGCAGGTTCTATTTCTACATCATTATCTGGTTGAACATCAACATGAACAACATCATTTTCATTGTCATTATCATTATCACTAGGTGCATGTTCATTACCAGATTGTGTCTCAGCATCAGAAATAGAAACATCATTATGATTCTCCGGAGGCTTTTCCCCCTCAGGTTCACTAGAAGCATGCAAAGTCCTATCATTTTTATTTTTGTTTTTCTTCTTAGATGGACTAGGTACATCAATATTATTTCTTTGAGAATCTTGTTCAATTCTTTTAGGATGACCTTCAGGATACAAGGGTTCCTGAGTCATTCTACCTCCTCTAGTAACAACTCTAACATCATGATCATTCTTTTTATTATTCATCTCATCAAACAAATCATTTTGTGACTTAGCAATTTGTTCTAGCCGAGTCTGAACCATAGAAGCATGTTTACTCAAGCATTTAACATCATTAGCAGTTCTAAACATCAAATCACTCAAGCGTTCAATCATGATGGCATTCCGTTTTAGTTGATTGCTAACATACATATTAAAGTGTTCCTGTTTAATGATGTAATTATCAAATTCATACAGGCATTGACTAGCAGATTTATTATACGGGATATCACCTTCAACAAATCTAGTGAGATAATTTACCTCCACTACCTGTGTTGGGATGTCGAGCCCATGTATTTCTTCAATAGGTGGTAAATTCTTAACATCTTCAGCTTTAATACCTTTTTCCTTCATAGATTTCTTAGCTTCTTGCATATCTTCTGGACTGAGGAATAGAATACCTCTCTTGTTCGGAGTTGGCTTAGGTGGTAGTTCAGGAAGTGTCCACTCATTATCATTCTTCAATATATTATTCAATAGTTCTTCAGCCTGCCCAACAGTTCGTTCCCTGAAAACACAACCAGCACAACTATCTAGGTAGTCCCTAGAAGCATCGGTTAGTCCATTATAAAAGATATCAAGTATTTCATTCTTCTTAAGAGGATGATCAGGCAAAGCATTAAGTAATTGGAGAAGCCTCCCCCAAGCTTGAGGGAGATTCTCTTCTTCAATTTGCACAAAGTTAAATATTTCCTGTAAAGCAGCTTGTTTCTTATAAGCAGGAAAATATTTTTCAGAGAAGTAATATATCATATCCTGGGGACTACGCACACAACCAGGAGCAAGAGTATTAAACCATTTCTTAGCATCACCCTTTAATGAGAAAGGAAACAACTTAAGGATATAGTAATAGCGAATTTTTTCCTCATGAGCAAATAGGATGGCAATATCATTCAACTTAGTAAGATGTGCCACAACAGTTTCAGTTTCATAACCATGAAAAGGATCAGATTCAACCAAAGTAATTAACTCAGGATCAACAGAGAATTCATAATCCTTATCAGTAACAAATATGGGAGAGGTAGCAAACTTAGGATCATATTTCATTCTCTCCCTCATAGATTTTTCTTTCATTTCAGCAAGCAATTTTATAACCTCATCTCTATCCTTACAAGCAAGAATGGCTCTAGCCGTCTCCCTATCAAAGACATGTTCGTCAGGTGATTCAACTCTAGTAGGAGAGCTAGGCATAATAGGTGAATCATAGTTTTCAAGAGTTTCAACATTTTTAGCATTCTCAATTTCTTTAGCTTCAGCAAGTTGTTCATCAAGAAAATCACCAGGTGGCACAGTATTATCAAGCATAGTACTAGCATCATCATAAGTATCATTCATAGCAGAAGTAGTGTCATCAATAACTTGCGACATATCAGAATGCATAACAGGTGGAGGTGTCACAAGTCTACTCAAAACAGAAGGTGAATCAAGTGCAGAGCTAGATGGCAGTTCCTTACCTCCCCTCGTCTTAGAGGGAACGATCTTAGTCTTAGCGTCTTTCAGATTCTTCATAGTGATCAACAGATATAAATCACAAGTAACTCAACAAATAGAGCTATGCTCCCCGGCAACGGCGCCAGAAAAAGGTCTTGATAACCCACAAGTATAGGGGATCGCAACAGTTTTCGCGGGTAGTATTTCACCCTGATTTATTGATTCGACACAAGGGGAGCCAAAGAATATTTGCAAGTGTTAGCAGTTGAGTTGTCAATTCAACCACACTTGGAGATAAAATATCTGCAGCAAAGTATTTAGTAGCACAGTAATATGATAGTTTTGGTAGTAGTAGCAACAGTAACACTAGTAACGGTAACAGTAACAGTAGCAGTTTTGTAGCAAGTGTAAAGCAGTAGCAACAAAGTAACTTAGCAGAAACCAATATGAGAAAGTCGTAGGCATTGGATCGGTGATGATATTTATGTTGGATAATATTCATCATATAACAGTCACAACCTAGAGCGATACACAATAGCTCCAATTCATCAATGTAATGTAGCACTACTAGGGAAAACCTTACCAGTAGCGCTAGATTTTTAGCTACCAGTAGCGCTGGTACACGCGCTACTGCTACGGCGCTACAGCTATTTTTTAGTAGTAGCGCTCTTTTTGCTCAGCGCTACTGGTAAATTAACATAGCAGTAGCGCGTCTATTTCGCACCCGTGCTACTACTAACGAAATAGTAATAGCGCGTCTAGTATTTCCCCCGCGCTACTACTAACTAATTAGAAATTAAAAAATAAAATGCACCAATTCCATTTTTTTCCTGTCAACGTGGCGGTCGAGGCAGGGGCTGACGAGGCACCGTCCCTGCGTGCGTTCGATGCAGCAGTGGAGCTCGTCCAGAGCTGTGACGGTGGCGGCCAGTGTACACGAGGCAGGAGAGGCGCTAGGTGGCGGGGTCCTGAGCAGATTCGGGCAAGGGCGAGCTGATCCAAGGGGCGGCGAGGTCGATCTGGCCGGCAGCTCCATGGAATCTTCGGGTGGCGGCTGCTTCTTGCTTGTCTCCTGGGCATAAGAGAGAGAGAGAGATGAGAAGATCAGAGAGATAGCTTCAGGAGGGAGAAGAGAGGAACCAGAGGGAGAGGAGGAAGGGCACGGGCGACGAGACCTGGGTGGTGGCGAACCGCTGGTCACCGGCGAGGTGAAGTGGGGCAGGGGGCTATGGGGAGGAGGAGCTCGGGCGGCGTGAGGCTGAGCGCACAGGTGGGTGGCTCATCGGGTTGGCCATGGCGGGCTCCTGGTGCTCCAGTTTCAGAGAGAAAAGAGAGAGTCCCGTGAGGGAAAGAGAGATTTAGAGGAGAGAGAGAAGAACGAGAGGAATGGAGAGAAATCAGGAAGCACGTGACTGCGTTTGTGTTTCCTCCCATGCCACGTCATGAATCCAAGTAATTTGGTGCTCAGCCAATGCGAACGAGTCGTACTGCGTTTTGTGTTTTCTGCGCCCAATAGCTGTAGCGCAGCTTTATACCCACGCGCTATTACTAAGTGGGGCTTGGCCTCATCTATCAATAGTTGTAGCGTGGGGTATAAAGCCTGCGCTACTGCTATCTAGTTAGTCGTAGCGTGGGTTTATACCCCGCGCTACTACTATGGCATGTCCCGAGGGGCACGGTGGAGACCACTTAGTAGCAGCGTGGGTTTATAACCCGCGCTACTACTATCAATTTATTAGTAGTGTGGGGTTTATACCCCGCGCTACTACTAATTAGCAGCAGCGCGGCCCATAAACCCTCGCTACTGCTAAGCATCTATCTATAAGGTATTTCCTAGTAGTGTAGGCATGTATTCCATATATAATCATACGTGCTTATAACAAGAACTTGTGTGACATCTTTTGTCCTACCCTCCCGTGGCAGCGGGGTCCTTAAGGAAACTAAGTGATATTAAGGCCTCCTTTTAATAGAGAATCGGAACAAAGCATTAGCACTTAGTGAATACATGAACTCCTCAAACTACGACAATCACCAGAAATATATTGTCACCTTGGGGTATGCGGATCATGACACGTAATAGGTGCATATAACTTGCAAGATAGGATAAAGAACACAAATATATTCATGAAAACATAAAGGGATCAGATCTGAAATCATGACACTCGGGCCCTAGTGACAAGCATTAAGCATAGCAAAGTCATAGCAACATCAATCTCAGAACATAGTGGATACTAGGGATCAAAGCCCTAACAAATTGACTCGATTACATGATAAATCTTATCCAACACATCACCGTCCAGCAAGCCTACGAAGGAATTACTCATGCCCGGTGGTGAGCATCATGAAATTGGTGATGGAGGATGGTTGATGATGACGACGGCGTCGGATCCTCCTCTCCGGAGCCCCGAACGGACTCCAGATCAGCCCTCCAGATGAAGAACAGGAGGTGGCGACGGCTCCGTATCATAAAACGCGATGAAACTTCTTCTCTCATTTTTTTCTTGGGGAAAGAGAATTTATAGCGTTGGAATTAGGTCAGACGGCCGCCTGTGGGCCCCACAAGGCACCACGGCGCGCCCTACTGCCTTGTGGGCAGCAGGTGGCCCCCCTTTTGTTGATTCTTGCGCCAATAATTTTTATATATTCCATAAAAATTCTCCAAAAAGTTCCGTCCAAATATGAGAACTTTGATTTCTGCACAAAAACAACACCATGGCAATTCTGCTGAAAACAGCGTCAGTCCGGGTTAGTTTCATTCAAATCATGCAAATTAGAGTCCAAAACAAGAGCAAAAGTGTTTGGAAAAGTAGATACGACGGAGACGTATCACCCATGACCCCTTCGCACTTAGGATTTAGACCGGCGTGTTGGCCTCTCTGTTGAGCCTAGGTAGGACTACGGTGTGTCGATCAGCCGAGGCCGGGCATGTAACAGCCCAAGTGTAATTCTTGCCTTATTTGTAATCATTCTCATGTGGACCTTCATGTTTTGCCATTGTGTTTGATTATCAACCTTGCCTCATGGTCATTTCATGCATCATGCCATCATGCTCATCATACCAAGTGCATATTAATTATTGCCATGCTTGTGGTTGTGTTTGTTGTGACGTGAGGTGGTGTTGATGGGAGTGTATGTGATGTGGAGTGAGTGCATGTGTTTCTTTGTTTGGAGTGCTACTCCCTCCCATCTAATAAACTATCCCCTCTTCTTTCTTATTCAAAATATGCCCATGATAATAATTTACTTTCTGTTTTCACATATTAAAAATGTTGCTCATTTTCTAAATATTCAGTTGAGTTTTGTGTGTAGTCTCAAGCATGTTCTACTGGTTTTGAATATTTTTTTAACAATTGCAAACAGATTCCAATTCTAAATATATGTGATTGTTTTATTTGTTCAAAAAAATGCCAACTCCATTTTTTTTAACTAGGCTACAATTTTCTGTTTCCAAAACATATTTTTCTTCCTCCCCAATTATTTTTTTAAACCTGCATGGTTTTATTCTTAGTTTGCTGATTTAATTAATAGGGAAGGCCTGTGTGTTTTGTTTTCGCTGAGAGAGAGTGGCCGGCCCATCTGGGCCTCCTCCTCCTTCCTTCCTTCCCGCGGCCCAGCTAGCCCGTGCGCTGGTTCCCTCCAGCGTGGCGCGCGTCGGGCCCGCGCGTCAGCCTCTCTCTCCCTCCTTTCTTCCTCCTCCTTTCCAGCTCCCTCTCAGAGCGAGAGCGAGCAGGGCCCCGCCGTGGCCGAGGTGGCGAGGCTAGGGCGTGCCTCCAGGGCTATAAAGCCTCGGCGTCCGCGCCCCTCTAGCTAGGGTTCCCCCCTGTCTCTCCGTGCCGCCGCCACCTCCATCTCCTTCCTCCTCTCCCTTCTCCTTTTTCTTCTTCGTCAGGTAAGTTCAGAGAAGAGAGAAGTTCAGTTTCGTCAGAGAGAGCAGAGAGCCGCCGTCGATTTCGTCGTCTCCTTCATCGCCGGTGGCATCTCCGTGGCATCCGAGATGTCCGCGGGGTTTCTGGTGCATTCGGCGTCCCGTTCCCGGCGCTAGGGAGGCCGGAGCGTCCCCGCGTCGTCTTCCCGTTGTCACGTCGCGTGGTTGGAGCTGCGCGTCGTCAGGCAGCGCCAGCTTCGTCGTCCTCGCCTCGCCGCGTCCTCGAGCAGCCCGCAGTGAGCATCAGCTCCTCCTTCCCCCTCTCTTTATCGCGCGTAGCTGCCTAGTCGCGTCCTAGTCGTCGTTTCGCCGTCGCCTCTTTCTCTGGTTCGGGAAGAAGGAAAAACCGCGCCCTTTGTCTGCATTTAACGAGCAAGGCCCCTCTCTGTTCAGACGCGCGCGTGTGGCGCAGTGGTCGACCGATCGCTGTATACACAGGAGGTCTCGGGTTCGATCCCCCCCCCCGAGCCCTTCTATTTTTCCCTGTATTATGTGTGTGTGTGTCTCTGTGGCTTGTGTGTGTGCTGTGTGTGTGTGTGTGAGAATGACAGTGGGCCTGGCCCCACTTGCCATCCTCAGGGGGGTCCTGGTGTGTATGCCAGTGGGTCCCCCCCTCTGTTTGATTGTTTTTATTTATTGTTTTACTTATTTATACTGCTGTTTTGTTTCTTTCCATTTTTGGAAAGATCCAGATCTGGACATGGCCATTTTTGGCAGTAGCCAAATAGGGCAAGATTCCACTTATAAGTGCATGTGTGGTTTCTCAATTGTGGTTTTGGGCATTTTATCTACATGTAGATATAAGTATGATATATGTTTTTGGGGTAGAATTTCCCAAGGAATCCAATGGTGTAATTTGTTTTGTCATTTGAGCAAGTTTGCAAAAATGTCATTTTGTCCCAACATGCCATTTTGTCATTTTCATATGATTTAATCTATACAATATATGTGAAACTTGTCAACATGAATATGCTAGTGTTTGAAGGGTACTAGGCCCTGGTATTTTTGTTTGGCATCATAAACTTGTGGATAAGTGGGTTCCTTGCTGTTAATATGCTAAGATAATAACCCTGGTTGCATTTCTCAATATTGCCAAGTGTTGGATCTGTTATTTTCTTGCTATGTTTAGATGATGGTTCCCACGGATGTGTTGGTCCTTTGAGTTTGGGACTTGAACATGTTTTGTTGTGCCCAGCATGCTCTACTAAATTGTGCTAAAAACTTGAGCATTAAGCTCTTGCGTCATATTTAAAACATGCTGTCAAGTTGCTATTCTGTTAACATGTGCCCAGTTTTGCCCTTGCTAAATATTTCTAAATCTGAGAATCTGTTAATATTTTTTATGCCATGAAGAGTGGATGCTACAAAGTTATGTGTTGTGTTCTAGCTCATGCTCAGTGCTAGTGTTTTGTTATATATGTTGCCCTCTACCATCCTGTTAATTTTCATGCCATGAAAGATGCTGTAGCATATATAAACCATGCTGTCAATAAGCCATCAGGTTAACTCAGATTCCAGAAAACTGGAATTTTCACTAAGTCCTAAAATCTGGTTCAACATGCCCTCTTGTGATCTTCAGTGCTATTGATCTATGCTTCCTTTCAAGTTTGTGTAGATATATTAATTGTTAAGCTTGCTGTAAAGTTTCTGTCCATGCCTTGGTTTTGATTTAAGACCTGCTGTAGCCCTGGCTATGTGAGTGACAAGATGCCATGTTGCTGATTTTGGACAGGATGTGTGTTTGATTGTTTTGTGACTTGTGAGAGCTATACTCCATTGTTTTGCTTGATCTTTAGCTCTATTCTTGTTAGATTTTCATTACCTATCCAGTGGCATCCTTGGAACACCAAGGTATAGCCCAGAGATTGCCTCATGTTGTGTTTTGTCTCCGTTAACGTTCGTACCTTGCCGTGAGCAGACCGTGAGCTACGTTACTCCGTTTGCAGCGTTCTACATATGCATTTGCATCGTTTTTGCATGAAGCATCCATATTTTCCATGATCATGCACGTCCAAATAAGTAATATTGAGGTTCTGTCCAGAATACTAATAACTTAATAGATGCATGTGAAACATGACTAGCATAGGATTGCCATGCTATATTTCTTAACATGACCATGCATCATCTTGTTTGTGCATTGCACCTTGCTGTTTGTTTATTTGGTGCTGTTCTCTTTGGGTAGACGCGAGTGTTGAGCCTGAGTACGAGGATTCCGGAGAGTACAACTACGAGGAACCAACTCTTTGTCCCTCTGAAGATCCAACAGGCAAGATGATCATACCCGGATCCCGACACTATTTTTGCCTTGCTAGATGTCTCGTTTTTACCGTTATGTTCCGTTACCTACCACTTAACTGTCAGCCTCCTAATTTGCCATGAAAGCCTCTAACCTTTCCACTACCTAGCAAACCTTGATTGGCTATGTTACCGCTGCTCACCCCTTTTTCTTATAGCGTTGCTAGTTGCAGGTGCAAGTTTCCCATGTGTCAACATGGATTTTGTTTATCTCACTCTATTTGTTGTTATTTAAATTAATGCACATATATATCTGGCAACGGTGGAAGGCTTAGCCTTTTGCTCAGTGTTTTGTTCCGCTTTTGCCGCACTAGTTCCGAGTTCCGGTGTTATATTCCATATTTTGCGCTCCTAACATGCTCGGGGTTGTTATGGGGACCTTCTTGATCATTCGTTTTAGATTAAAACTTGTCTGGCAAGACCCAACATTGGTACTACATTTGCTAACAACTTAATAAAATTGCATAGGGCATAGCTACCCCGAGGATAAATTAATCAACCACCCGGGCCAGTGCTCCTCATGAGTGTTGGTCCAACCCAGAGCACTGTGCGGGGCCAACCCGGGGCAACTCGGGAGATCTCTATCAGGCCTCCGTACGCGTAGCTTATCCGTCGTGTCCTGAGAACGAGATACGCGGCTCTTATCGGGTTCGTCGACACGTCGGGCGGTCTTGCTGGACTTGTTTTACCTTTATCGAATGTCTTGCGCGTGGAATTCCGGTTTTTCTTCGGGCTATCTCGAGGTTGCGGTTTTCCAGTGGAATGGCCTAGGACGATCACGAGATTCGTGGTCGAGGTTATTCTCGCGGAGTGTGGTTAGTTTGTGATGGATGAGTTGGAGCACCCCTGCAGGGTTTAATCTTTTCGGAGAGCCGTGCCCGCGGTTATGTGGCAACTTGGAAATTTGTTTAACACCCGGTAATAGTTAACTTGAAGTAAACTCCAATAAAATACACCAACTGTGTGCGTAACCGTGATCGTCTCTGCTCGTGAACATATCCGAGAGAGAACACGGTGGGGTTATGATTGACGTAAGTAGGTGTTCAGGATCACTTAGTGATCATGCTAATTCACGATCGTCTTACGTATGCCACCATATTTACATTCATGTTCTCGTAAGTTAGCCACCCAAACATATGCTTAGCGCTTGCTGCAGCCTCACCACTTAACCAATTCCTTACCCAATGGCTTACATAGTTTCGGTACCCGGGTTATGAGATTGCTGAGTCCCTGTGGCTCACAGATTACAACAATACAGGTACAGGTGTTGATGAGAACGTGCCAGATGATGTGACTCAGCTCCAGTGGGAGTACGACGAGGAGAGTAGACGTATGTATGTTACGTATCCAGACGAGTAGGGAGCTTCATGGTGGTGATCCTGGGATAGCAAGGCAGTTTTCATTGCTTCTTTTATCGTTTGTTTTCCGTCCGTAGCCGGACCCTGTCTTCTGGATGATGTATTGAATTATTGTGTGGACTTGTAATTTAGCTTGTGGCGAGTGTAAGCCAACTCATATACTCATCTCTTCCTACATGTATTGCAATGTTTACTGTGCTTGCGAACGACGAGATGCGCTTCTATCCCCGTCGAGGCCACAAGCCTTAATAGGGATAGGACCGCATCTTGGGCGTGACAAGTTGGTATTCAGAGCCATACCGACCATAGGAGCCCCTTGCTTGATCGAACTTGGCCGAGTCGAGTCTAGTGAAAAACTATTTTGAGTCTAGTTATATCGGAGAGTAGGATTCTTTTACTCCTCTTCTATACTCTGGTGAGGTATTCGACTTACGAATTTATTCTACTCCTCTTCTCGCTCAAAATTTTTTTTAGGATCACGCGGGTATTTTGGAAACTATATGATGCCGATGTGACGGAGTTCTGTCTTGGTGCCTCCTGTCTGACTTGATTTCTTCCGGGGAGTTGAGCTCCAGGGGATTCTTGACACATCGTTATCGTTCAGTTTCCTTAGTATCTCAGGACGGAGGATGTTCGAAATTGCTTCAATACTAGTAGTGGCGAGAGGAGTCCGGCATCCCCAGTACTGGTGGAGAGAGTTCGGATGTACTGCCATACTTAGTATCGTTGTGATTACGAGTGTCTGTGGTAGACGAGTTTGCGGAGTTTTCTTGAATTATGGTGTGGAAGGTTGCGGGTGCAGTTGTAGCTGATTACCTTGGGTACGTTCCTGGACCCGCAACCCGAATCGCATAAACAAGAAAGACTTCGGAAATTCTTAGGTGGGAATTCCAGTAGTTCTTAGGTTCATCTTCCGACAGATGTATAATGGTTGTACATTTGTTCCGAGCAACCTTAGCTCAATACTTGTTGTGTTAATTTCAAGTGGCTTCATGTTCTAATGATGTTTTCAAGATCCTGCAGAAAGCGTTCTTACTATTTGCAGTTTGAATGCAATTGATGATATTCCGTTGCAATTTCCTTCAAGTCGTTGATTCAGCTTATTTCAATCATCTTTGTCAATGGTGTGCTGATATTCTGTCCATCTTCAGGATGGCGCCAGCAACTCGTGGGAACCAAGGTCGTGATGGAGAGCCGTCTGATCCTCCACCACCCCCACCACCACCTCCACCTCCACCTCCGGAGGCTTGGCAAGCAGTGATGGCCGCAACCAATGCGAACACTCAGATGTTGCTCAGGTTGCTGCAGGAAAGAGAGCAGGGACAGCAAGGTTATCAAGGGAATTTTCTGAATCAGCCTCAGTTCGCAATTCTGAACCAGTTTCTCGCAAATCAGCCCAAGTCCTTCACCTGTTGTGAGCAGCCTTTCGATGCGGATGATTGGCTCCGTGACATGTACAAGCATTTTGAGTGCAGCAATGTCAGGCCTGCAGACTATGTCAAGTTTGCGACTTTCCAGCTCAAGGGTCAGGCAGCAGATTGGTGGCAGCAGTACAAGGATTCCAGAGGTGATCGTGTTATCAGCTGGGATGATTTCTGTCGTGACTTCAGAGCTCATCACATCCCGACGAGCTTTGTCGAGGAGATGCGTGAGAAGTTCAGGAATTTGAAGCAGGGGAGCAAGTCTGTCTATCAGTATAACATCGACTTCCAGAATCTGGCCCGCTATGCTAAGCAAGATGTTCCCAATGATAAGGCAATGATTTACCAGTTCAGAGGTGGTCTCAGGGATGATCTGCAGCCGGGTCTAGTCCTGCAAGAGCCTCCCGAGTTTGATCAGTTCTACAACATGGCTCTAAAGGTCGAGGCATCTCAGCTCAGGTTGGAGAATTCCAGGAAGCGATTCAGAGACACCAACTCTTCTTCTTCCAGCTCTCAGATTGTTCCTAAGCAGCAGAAGTATTGGGTTCCTCCTCCTCCTCCGTTTCGTCCCCCTCAGCAGCAGAGACAGCACGGTGGTCGTGGTCCTTCCCACCCACCCAACTCAGGTTTTCAGCAGAGGCCTCAGGCTCCCAAGTCAGCAAATGCTCCTCCTCCAGGCAACTTCCGTCCGCTCTCAGAGGTTACTTGTCACAAGTGTGGTCAGAAGGGCCACTACTCCAACAAGTGCATCAACCAGCGGCGTCTTCCGCCTCCTCCTCCTATCAGCCCCCCAGGCAATGCTATGGTGAAGCACAATCCCAAGTCAGCAAGAGTGAACATGGTGAATGCAGCTGAAGCAGAGGATTCTTCTCAAGTGATCATGGGTAACCTCTTGGTTAATTCTATTCCTGCAAAAGTTTTGTTTGACACTGGTGCATCGCATTCATTCATTTCTAGACCTTTTGCATGGAAGCATGATTTGTATTCGGAAGTCCTACCAGATCCCTTTCGTGTGGTCTCTCCGGGTATGTTGATGAGTTCGAATATGGTGGTTCCGAATGTTTCTATCCAGATGGGCAGCTATTCCTTTCTAGCCTCTCCAATTGTTCTCGGCAAGTCGGATATTGATCTTATTCTTGGCATGGATTTCCTGGCGATGAACAAGGCTTATGTGGATTGCAAAGCTAAAGAAGTTCAATTGACTCATCCTTCTGAAGATGTGATCATTTTCGCTGCTCGCGATGACACGATTCGTCTGTTTTCTCTCAATGAGAAGGGTGAGATTTCTGCCATCTCTCAAATTCCCGTTGTCTCGGAGTATGAAGATGTCTTTCCAGAAGAGTTGCCAGGAATGCCTCCTCACAGGCCAGTGGAGTTTGTGATTGATCTCGAGCCTGGAACTGAACCGGTGTGCAAGCGTCCTTATAAGCTTGGCCCCGATGAGCTGAAAGAGTTGAAGAAGCAGCTAGATGAACAAGAGCGTCTGGGTCTGATCAGACCAAGCTCTTCTCCTTGGGGTTGTGGTGTTCTGTTTGTCAAGAAGAAGGATGGCACGGACCGACTATGTGTCGATTACCGTTCATTGAATAAGAAGACAATCAGGAACAAGTATCCACTTCCCAACATCAATGAGCTGTTTGAGCAATTGAAAGGTGCCAAGGTTTTCTCGAAGTTAGACCTCCGTATGGGCTATCATCAAATCCGCATTCGTGAAGAAGATATTCCAAAGACAGCTTTCAGGACGAGTTTTGGCTCCTATGAGTACACCGTCATGTCTTTTGGTCTAGCAAATGCGCCTCCGACCTTCTCCAGAATGATGAACTATATATTCTCTCCTTTCAAGAATGAGTTCGTCTTGGTCTATTTGGATGATATTCTCGTGTTCTCGGAGACTGAAGAAGAGCATGCAGAGCATCTCAGACTTGTGCTTGACAAGCTTAGGGAACATCGGTTTTATGCTAAGTTCTCGAAGTGTGAGTTTTGGCTCAATGAAGTGGTGTACCTCGGGCATGTCATCTCTGCCGAGGGCATTAAAGTGCACCCCGAGAAAGTTGAAGCAATTGTGAACTGGGAGCCTCCCCAGAATGTCAAGCAGCTTCGTAGCTTCCTCGGCCTTGCAAGCTATTGCAGAAGATTTGTCGAGAATTTCTCTCAAATTGCTAAGCCTTTGTCCAACCTCCTTCAGAAGAATGTCAAGTTTCTGTGGTCTCCTGAGTGTGACGTGGCGTTCAATACACTCAAACAGAAGCTGACTTCGGCTCCAGTTCTTGTTCCTCCCGAGCAGTCCAAGCCCTTCCAAGTATTTTGTGATGCTTCTCTCCAAGGCCTCGGTGGCGTTCTCATGCAAGATAAGAAAGTTGTGGCTTATACCTCGAGGCAGTTGAAGCCTGCTGAGAAGAACTACCCCACTCATGATCTTGAGCTGGCGGCAGTAGTGCATGCTCTGATGACGTGGAGACATCTGTTGTTGGGAAGACCAGTTGAGGTGTTCACCGACCACAAAAGCTTGAAGTATATCTTCACCCAACCCAACCTCAATCTTCGGCAGTCTCGTTGGGTGGAGATGATCGAGGACTTCAATCCGAGTATTGAATATACTCCTGGGAAAGCTAATGTCATTGCAGACGCGCTGAGCAGAAAAGTGTACTGCAACAGTCTTATCCTCAAGCCTCTTCAGCCCGAGCTTTGTGAAGCATTCCGCAAGCTCAATCTCCAAATGATTCCTCAAGGTTTCCTTGCCAATCTTCAAGTCTCTCCGACTTTAGAAGATCAGGTTCACCAAGCTCAGCTTCTTGATGCTATGGTGAAGAAAGTCAAGAAAGGTGTGGCCAAGAGCATTCCCAAGTATAAGTGTTTCCGTGTTGATGACAAAGACACCCTGTTCTTCGAGGACCGTCTGGTGGTTCCGAAAGGTGATCTCAGGAAAGTTATCATGGATGAAGCACATAATTCCCTCCTCTCGATTCATCCAGGCAGTTCCAAAATGTATCAAGACCTCAAGCAAACCTTCTGGTGGACTCGCATGAAACGCGAGATTGCTCAGTTCGTGAACGAGTGTGATGTTTGTCGCAGAGTGAAGGCGGAACATCAACGTCCAGCAGGTCTCCTTCAGCCTTTGCCTATCCCAGAGTGGAAATTCGATCATGTTGAAATGGATTTCGTCACTGGGTTTCCTAAGTCCAAGAGAGGGAATGATGCCATCTTTGTGGTCATCGACAAGCTCACCAAAGTTGCCCACTTCCTTCCGGTCAAAGAATCTATCTCGGCAGCTCAGCTAGCAGAGTTGTATACGTCAAGGATAGTTTCTTTGCACGGTGTTCCTAAGCTCATATCCTCAGATCGTGGAAGCATCTTCACTTCCAAGTTTTGGGATTCCTTCCAGACTGCAATGGGGACTAATCTCCGTTTCAGCACAGCTTTCCATCCTCAGACTAGTGGTCAAGTTGAGAGAGTCAATCAAATCCTCGAAGATATGCTCAGAGCTTGTGTGATTTCTTTTGGCATGAAGTGGGAAGATTGCCTCCCGTTTGCTGAGTTCTCATACAACAATAGCTTCCAAGCAAGTTCTGGCAAAGCTCCTTTCGAGATTCTCTATGGCAGAAAGTGCCGCACCCCGCTCAATTGGTCTGAAACCGGTGAGCGTCAAATCCTTGGTAATGACATGATCACTGAAGCAGAAGAAATGTGCCGTGTCATTCGTGCAAATCTCAAAGCAGCTCAATCCCGCCAGAAGAGTTATTATGATAGCAAGCATCGTGACATGACCTTTCAGATCGATGATTTTGTCTATCTCAGAGTGTCTCCCATGAAGGGCACTCAACGCTTTGGCATCAAAGGCAAGCTTGCCCCACGCTTTGTGGGTCCTTTCAAGATTGTGGGCAAGAGGGGTGACCTTGCCTACCAACTCGAGCTTCCTCCCAATTTCTCCAATGTGCATGATGTGTTTCATGTCTCTCAGCTCCGGAAGTGCTTCAAGACTCCCGAGCGCACCGTTGATCTCCAAGAAATTGATCTCCAAGAAGACCTATCCTATCATGAGCATCCAGTTGCTATCCTTGAAGAAACTGAGCGTAAGACTCGCAACAAGTCAATCAAGTTTCTAAAGGTGAAGTGGTCACATCACTCCGACAAAGAAGCCACTTGGGAACGAGAGGACCATCTCCGTTCCGAATTTCCCGAATTCTTCCGTTCCTAGATCTCGGGACGAGATCCTCATGTAGTGGGGGAGAGTTGTAACAGCCCAAGTGTAATTCTTGCCTTATTTGTAATCATTCTCATGTGGACCTTCATGTTTTGCCATTGTGTTTGATTATCAACCTTGCCTCATGGTCATTTCATGCATCATGCCATCATGCTCATCATACCAAGTGCATATTAATTATTGCCATGCTTGTGGTTGTGTTTGTTGTGACGTGAGGTGGTGTTGATGGGAGTGTATGTGATGTGGAGTGAGTGCATGTGTTTCTTTGTTTGGAGTGCTACTCCCTCCCATCTAATAAACTATCCCCTCTTCTTTCTTATTCAAAATATGCCCATGATAATAATTTACTTTCTGTTTTCACATATTAAAAATGTTGCTCATTTTCTAAATATTCAGTTGAGTTTTGTGTGTAGTCTCAAGCATGTTCTACTGGTTTAGAATATTTTTTTAACAATTGCAAACAGATTCCAATTCTAAATATATGTGATTGTTTTATTTGTTCAAAAAAATGCCAACTCCATTTTTTTTAACTAGGCTACAATTTTCTGTTTCCAAAACATATTTTTCTTCCTCCCCAATTATTTTTTTAAACCTGCATGGTTTTATTCTTAGTTTGCTGATTTAATTAATAGGGAAGGCCTGTGTGTTTTGTTTTCGCTGAGAGAGAGTGGCCGGCCCATCTGGGCCTCCTCCTCCTTCCTTCCTTCCCGCGGCCCAGCTAGCCCGTGCGCTGGTTCCCTCCAGCGTGGCGCGCGTCGGGCCCGCGCGTCAGCCTCTCTCTCCCTCCTTTCTTCCTCCTCCCTTCCAGCTCCCTCTCAGAGCGAGAGCGAGCAGGGCCCCGCCGTGGCCGAGGTGGCGAGGCTAGGGCGTGCCTCCAGGGCTATAAAGCCTCGGCGTCCGCGCCCCTCTAGCTAGGGTTCCCCCCTGTCTCTCCGCGCCGCCGCCACCTCCATCTCCTTCCTCCTCTCCCTTCTCCTTTTTCTTCTTCGTCAGGTAATTTCAGAGAAGAGAGAAGTTCAGTTTCGTCAGAGAGAGCAGAGAGCCGCCGTCGATTTCGTCGTCTCCTTCATCGCCGGTGGCATCTCCGTGGCATCCGAGATGTCCGCGGGGTTTCTGGTGCATTCGGCGTCCCGTTCCCGGCGCTAGGGAGGCCGGAGCATCCCCGCGTCGTCTTCCCGTCGTCACGTCGCGTGGTTGGAGCTGCGCGTCGTCAGGCAGCGCCAGCTTCGTCGTCCTCGCCTCGCCGCGTCCTCGAGCAGCCCGCAGTGAGCATCAGCTCCTCCTTCCCCCTCTCTTTATCGCGCGTAGCCGCCTAGTCGCGTCCTGGTCGTCGTTTCGCCGTCGCCTCTTTCTCTGGTTCGGGAAGAAGGAAAAACCGCGCCCTTTGTCTGCATTTAACGAGCAAGGCCCCTCTCTATTCAGACGCGCGCGTGTGGCGCAGTGGTCGACCGATCGCTGTATACACAGGAGGTCTCGGGTTCGATCCCCCCCCGAGCCCTTCTATTTTTCCCTGTATTATGTGTGTGTGTGTCTCTGTGGCTTGTGTGTGTGCTGTGTGTGTGTGTGTGAGAATGACAGTGGGCCTGGCCCCACTTGCCATCCTCAGGGGGGTCCTGGTGTGTATGCCAGTGGGTCCCCCCCTCTGTTTGATTGTTTTTATTTATTGTTTTACTTATTTATACTGCTGTTTTGTTTCTTTCCATTTTTGGAAAGATCCAGATCTGGACATGGCCATTTTTGGCAGTAGCCAAATAGGGCAAGATTCCACTTATAAGTGCATGTGTGGTTTCTCAATTGTGGTTTTGGGCATTTTATCTACATGTAGATATAAGTATGATATATGTTTTTGGGGTAGAATTTCCCAAGGAATCCAATGGTGTAATTTGTTTTGTCATTTGAGCAAGTTTGCAAAAATGTCATTTTGTCCCAACATGCCATTTTGTCATTTTCATATGATTTAATCTATACAATATATGTGAAACTTGTCAACATGAATATGCTAGTGTTTGAAGGGTACTAGGCCCTGGTATTTTTGTTTGGCATCATAAACTTGTGGATAAGTGGGTTCCTTGCTGTTAATATGCTAAGATAATAACCCTGGTTGCATTTCTCAATATTGCCAAGTGTTGGATCTGTTATTTTCTTGCTATGTTTAGATGATGGTTCCCACGGATGTGTTGGTCCTTTGAGTTTGGGACTTGAACATGTTTTGTTGTGCCCAGCATGCTCTACTAAATTGTGCTAAAAACTTGAGCATTAAGCTCTTGCATCATATTTAAAACATGCTGTCAAGTTGCTATTCTGTTAACATGTGCCCAGTTTTGCCCTTGCTAAATATTTCTAAATCTGAGAATCTGTTAATATTTTTTATGCCATGAAGAGTGGATGCTACAAAGTTATGTGTTGTGTTCTAGCTCATGCTCAGTGCTAGTGTTTTGTTATATATGTTGCCCTCTACCATCCTGTTAATTTTCATGCCATGAAAGATGCTGTAGCATATATAAACCATGCTGTCAATAAGCCATCAGGTTAACTCAGATTCCAGAAAACTGGAATTTTCACTAAGTCCTAAAATCTGGTTCAACATGCCCTCTTGTGATCTTCAGTGCTATTGATCTATGCTTCCTTTCAAGTTTGTGTAGATATATTAATTGTTAAGCTTGCTGTAAAGTTTCTGTCCATGCCTTGGTTTTGATTTAAGACCTGCTGTAGCCCTGGCTATGTGAGTGACAAGATGCCATGTTGCTGATTTTGGACAGGATGTGTGTTTGATTGTTTTGTGACTTGTGAGAGCTATACTCCATTGTTTTGCTTGATCTTTAGCTCTATTCTTGTTAGATTTTCATTACCTATCCAGTGGCATCCTTGGAACACCAAGGTATAGCCCAGAGATTGCCTCATGTTGTGTTTTGTCTCCGTTAACGTTCGTACCTTGCCGTGAGCAGACCGTGAGCTACGTTACTCCGTTTGCAGCGTTCTACATATGCATTTGCATCGTTTTTGCATGAAGCATCCATATTTTCCATGATCATGCACGTCCAAATAAGTAATATTGAGGTTCTGTCCAGAATACTAATAACTTAATAGATGCATGTGAAACATGACTAGCATAGGATTGCCATGCTATATTTCTTAACATGACCATGCATCATCTTGTTTGTGCATTGCACCTTGCTGTTTGTTTATTTGGTGCTGTTCTCTTTGGGTAGACGCGAGTGTTGAGCCTGAGTACGAGGATTCCGGAGAGTACAACTACGAGGAACCAACTCTTTGTCCCTCTGAAGATCCAACAGGCAAGATGATCATACCCGGATCCCGACACTATTTTTGCCTTGCTAGATGTCTCGTTTTTACCGTTATGTTCCGTTACCTACCACTTAACTGTCAGCCTCCTAATTTGCCATGAAAGCCTCTAACCTTTCCACTACCTAGCAAACCTTGATTGGCTATGTTACCGCTGCTCACCCCTTTTTCTTATAGCGTTGCTAGTTGCAGGTGCAAGTTTCCCATGTGTCAACATGGATTTTGTTTATCTCACTCTATTTGTTGTTATTTAAATTAATGCACATATATATCTGGCAACGGTGGAAGGCTTAGCCTTTTGCTCAGTGTTTTGTTCCGCTTTTGCCGCACTAGTTCCGAGTTCCGGTGTTATATTCCATATTTTGCGCTCCTAACATGCTCGGGGTTGTTATGGGGACCTTCTTGATCATTCGTTTTAGATTAAAACTTGTCTGGCAAGACCCAACATTGGTACTACATTTGCTAACAACTTAATAAAATTGCATAGGGCATAGCTACCCCGAGGATAAATTAATCAACCACCCGGGCCAGTGCTCCTCATGAGTGTTGGTCCAACCCAGAGCACTGTGCGGGGCCAACCCGGGGCAACTCGGGAGATCTCTATCAGGCCTCCGTACGCGTAGCTTATCCGTCGTGTCCTGAGAACGAGATACGCGGCTCTTATCGGGTTCGTCGACACGTCGGGCGGTCTTGCTGGACTTTTTTTACCTTTATCGAATGTCTTGCGCGTGGAATTCCGGTTTTTCTTCGGGCTATCTCGAGGTTGCGGTTTTCCAGTGGAATGGCCTAGGACGATCACGAGATTCGTGGTCGAGGTTATTCTCGCGGAGTGTGGTTAGTTTGTGATGGATGAGTTGGAGCACCCCTGCAGGGTTTAATCTTTTCGGAGAGCCGTGCCCGCGGTTATGTGGCAACTTGGAAATTTGTTTAACACCCGGTAATAGTTAACTTGAAGTAAACTCCAATAAAATACACCAACTGTGTGCGTAACCGTGATCGTCTCTGCTCGTGAACATATCCGAGAGAGAACACGGTGGGGTTATGATTGACGTAAGTAGGTGTTCAGGATCACTTAGTGATCATGCTAATTCACGATCGTCTTACGTATGCCACCATATTTACATTCATGTTCTCGTAAGTTAGCCACCCAAACATATGCTTAGCGCTTGCTGCAGCCTCACCACTTAACCAATTCCTTACCCAATGGCTTACATAGTTTCGGTACCCGGGTTATGAGATTGCTGAGTCCCTGTGGCTCACAGATTACAACAATACAGGTACAGGTGTTGATGAGAACGTGCCAGATGATGTGACTCAGCTCCAGTGGGAGTACGACGAGGAGAGTAGACGTATGTATGTTACGTATCCAGACGAGTAGGGAGCTTCATGGTGGTGATCCTGGGATAGCAAGGCAGTTTTCATTGCTTCTTTTATCGTTTGTTTTCCGTCCGTAGCCGGACCCTGTCTTCTGGATGATGTATTGAATTATTGTGTGGACTTGTAATTTAGCTTGTGGCGAGTGTAAGCCAACTCATATACTCATCTCTTCCTACATGTATTGCAATGTTTACTGTGCTTGCGAACGACGAGATGCGCTTCTATCCCCGTCGAGGCCACAAGCCTTAATAGGGATAGGACCGCATCTTGGGCGTGACAGGGCATGACCCGAAAAGTGTGTCCGGCCAGAGTTAATCGAGCATGTTGGGTAAGTTGGTGCACCTCTGCAGGGAAGTTATCTATTCGAATAGCTGTGTCCACGGTAACAGGACGCTCGAAGAGTATCCCGATCTACTACAACTAGAACTGGATACTTGTGATACTAAATTGATATGATGGCTCCGGGATCGCTTTCTCGCAGGGAGTCGAGGAAGGATCTCTGGGCGTTACTAATATATATTTGTTACTACATGTTATGTTATTTTACTCTCTTCTGTTGCTGCAAGACGCTGCAAGATGCTAGTCTTCGATAGGTTAGGCATTCCCCTCTATTCTGGCATTTCTGCAGTCTAGTCCACAGATACAGCCCCTTCCCTTTGATACCGATGCATACTTAGCATAGATCTGATGTAAGTCTTGCGAGTACTTTGGATGAGTACTCACGGTTGCTTTGCTACCTTTTTCCCCCCTATCCGATTGCTGCGATCAGATGACGGAGCCCCGAAGTCAGCTGATCCCGTCGACGACTACTACTACCCCGACGGAGCCTACTACTACGTGGAGACCGACGACCAGGAGTAGTTCGGAGGCTCCCAGGCAGGAGGCCTGCGCCTCTTTGATCTAGGTGTCGTTGTTTTGCTCAGCCTTCTTAAGGCACCTTGTCTGATTATGTCTGTACTCAAATAACTCGAGCTTATGTATTCGAGCCCTCGAGGCCCCTGGCTTGTAATATAAAGCTTGTATTATTTTAATTTGTGTCTAGAGTTGTGTTGTGATATCTTCCCGTGAGTCCCTGGGCTTGATCGTGCGCATTTGCGTGTATGATTAGTGCACGGTCGAGCCGGGGGCGTCACACATCGGCACGGCCTTGGCCAGAAACAAGCCATAGGCGGCCGAGGCGAGTTTGAAGGTGAGGGTTCGTGGTGCGGGGTTGTCGGGAAATTCTGGTGGTCCATAGGTTTAAAGGGATGACAGGGGTGGCGCCAACACGACGGTGGGCGATGATGAGGGGAGTGCAGAGCGGCAAGGCTGGTGCAGGAGCACCGTCGGCTGCGGATGACGATGGCAGGTGGTCTGGCCGATGGCAACACAGGGCGTAAGGAAGAAAATGAACAATGCAGCAGGCGGCGCACAAGTTCGTGCTGGAAGACGTTGCAGCATCCATTGAATCTTGATCCAACAATTCAGATAAAATAGGAAAAATTGACTTGGCACGAAAATGTTTTTGAGGCGACTCACGCCTAGCCGCTCCTTTATTTTGATGTTACTTCGTGTATTGGTCATTTGGTTTAAAGTGATCTAATGTGTGTTACATCTATGAATCTTTGCCATAGAGGGCCGGTAACCTTTTTATTCTTTATTCTTACAACTAACTCCTAATACAACCCCTTCTTAATTAATTCACATCATATTTACGCGAACCGAGCATAGCTCAGATAGTTGTTTTTTTTATGGTGGAACCAATCCACCCAGGTTAAAGTTCCAAACTTGGCATGGGTGCTCGTATTTTCTCGGATTTATTATTTCAGGCATTTCGGTGACGTGCGTTATGTGAGACTACCTCTGCGTCGACCATGAGGTGCCTGTGGTGACTTTGTCAATCTCAAGATTTACCAACTCAGCCTCTCGAAGGTGTTGAGTTTACGTGTTTGTGTATGTGAGTGACTATGTTTGTATTGTTTTTCTAAAAGAAGGACCACAGTCACATTTACAACTACAAACATTAGAAGCAACCATAAGATATTACACTCCAAGAGCGAATTTCTGGGCGCTCACTGGGCTATGACACGTCGGCAACAGTTTCTCGTGAAAAGATAACCCGGGTTGGTCGATGGACTGTGGGTCGTGGGTTGTGCGTACTAGCTAGGAAAAAGGAGAGTGGCCCACCGCTACTCCTTTGCTTCGTGCAGATGGAAGAAAGAGGAGAGGAAGAACTCGCCTCGAGCCCCACGCACCCATCTCCCTCATTGCACGCAAACTCTCTTTTCTCCTCCCAGAAAACGTGGATCCGGCGATGTGCCCGCGTCGGCGCCGCGTCCCTCTGCTTATTTTCGCTCCTCCCCTTTGAGAAGATCGGTGATGAGGCGGATTGGCCGGAGGCGTATCGATCCGGCCGAAGCAGTGGTCGTGGCGGCTGCGAGGAGCTGGCCGATGTGGTTCGGCGACCGGACGAGGGCAGGGCGCCGATCTTCCTCCTCCCGCTCTCAGTCGCAGGCGCCGACACCATCGACCAGATCTTCACCACGACCCCTCGCACCACCTCGCCGCTGCCGGCGCGTCCTCCGGGGCGGAGCTGTGGGAGGAGTGCCTGCGGAAGGCCAC
This sequence comes from Elymus sibiricus, assembly GCA_039707655.1. Classification (NCBI taxonomy): domain Eukaryota; kingdom Viridiplantae; phylum Streptophyta; class Magnoliopsida; order Poales; family Poaceae; genus Elymus; species Elymus sibiricus. The sequence goes on along the minus strand of CM077666.1, from coordinate 124,359,206 downwards.
AGAGCTGGCGCAGGCCGTCGCCAACGCCCTCTTCTCGCTGCTGGCCACCGAGGGTTGCGACGGCCCCGTCGTCCGCCTCCCGCCGCCCACCAATCGCCTACCCCGCGAGAAGCATGTGAGAATACTGCATCCGCTCGTACTATCTCTGCTCGCTACTGTGGGTTGCTATCGATTTGTTTTTGAGAATGATTACTGCCGGCTAGGAGATTGGTGTAGGTTACAGATGCGAGGGTAACATAGTAGCATGAAACTGCAGCTGCCATAACCAGCATATTACTTCGATTATTGTTTGTATGGATTCTAATTTCTCATTCCCGCTATCTGCTAATTCGTAAACAAGATATCAAGCTGAACGGAGACCTATTTATGTTCATATATGCATGTGTTTGAAAACTGCGAAATGTTTAATCTTCGTCTTTACTCTCACCAGTTACCAAGGCCAAAGCCTCCTACCAAGTGGGAGCAGTTTGCGAGATTGAAAGGTGAACTTGTTATTCTTGCTGGCTTTCTGAGTGTTTTTACTTTCAAGTGTATTTGTTTGGACTTAGTATAACGTGAACATACCTGCAGGGATTATCAAGCACAGGAAGAACAAGCGTGCATGGGACGAGCAAACTATTTCCTGTAAGCAGACTTACGGCTATGATCGTGTTAATGATGACAGAGACATTCCCATCATTGAAGCCAAACTAACACATGGTGAGCAACTTATCTTCTCTATCTGTGGCTGGTGAATCTTGTTTTGTAGCAAGAGTAGTAATCTGTTCAAGCTTTCCTGTGCCAAGTACATATTGCAGTTACCATGAGCTGTGACATAAATGCTTAACAGCGTGCTTGCTTCTGCTTATGTACACCAATTTAGTCCAGTGTTCATTTTAAACCTCCAATGATCTTCGCATTTTGAGTAATTGAATCTAACGAGTAGCAATCATTTCGAGCTTTACATTACCGGTCTCCATTGTCAGTGTAATTAGTTCAAACCGGAACCGGTTTGCATTCTGTTACCCTTTTAACTAAGTATGATTTATTACAGAGCCTGGTGTTGATCCTTTTGCTCAAAGGAGCGAAGAGAAGAAGAGCAGGGTCGATAATAAACAAGAAAAGAACAGACTTGGGAATTTGAAGAACGCTGCTGCCGTCGTCGGATTTTCTCCCGGGTCAGGGGAGGCGTCCAGGGGATCGGCTAGGAAGGCACCGGCCACCGAGGGGCAGCTAGCCTGCAACGAAGATCTGCACAAGGGCGCTACAAGATCTACATGGACGTCCTCGAATCCGTCGGGTGAGATGGATTCTATTGCTCTTTTCACTGTCCACCCGTCCTGCTGTAGACCAAATAGATCAGATTTATTGTGATGTTGATGATTGATTTCAGTCTGTAGTAACACGAGTCCCACGCTCGACTGCTCCTGCAAGGGCGACCTTTCCTACTCCCACAAGCAGACCTGGTTCAAGATCAGACGCAACAAGTAAGCTCCTACTCTGTGTCTATGTTAGTCTGTCATCTCAGTATAATTCATCCCCAGCCCTCTGCGTTCAGTTCAGTTTAGTTAACTGAATTAGGCATAACGCCCGAATGCAAGCAGGGTTGGGATTTATGTACTCACTAACAGTAAAGAACATGTATTATTATACCTTATATGTAAGTATACAACTATTCCTCAGGAAGAGAAGAAGATAAGAAATGAGCTGAAAAAGAGGATTGAACTAGAGAGAATGGCTACATGGATAACTCGATTAGAAGAGTCTGAAAGTGGTCACCTTCCTTTCATGTGCTTGCAGTATAAAGGTAAAGATTCAGGTTACCACATGATTCCTGTTGTTTTTATTGGAAGCCTCAGCTTGTTTGATGATCAAAATATTGCAAGCATGGTGAGAATAAGTTGCATATTGTTGCATGAGAATTGTAGAGGGAAAATATACATGGTTTTACTTCTGGGATTGGTTACAAAGACAATATTCGAAGGTTCATCAAGGTACTGCTTGCTAAATCCCGATCAAAATCATTACCATTCTCTTAAATACCCATCATTTCCGTATATTATTTAGACAGGTCATTATATGGCTTTGTTCATGCCTTATAGTGGCGAAAGATTAAGGACCCTCTATCTTATATTTTCATTGATATAAGCCAAGTTACAGATATAAAACGCAGAAAGATAAAAAGGCCAGAACAGCCAAAAAAGAGAAAGATTACCACAAAAGAATATTGAATATTCAAGCATGTATGAGGCTTCTCTGCCTATTCAAATTTACTGACCCAATTTTCCATGGACTGCTATTGCTTCCATTATTTATTTGCTTAATTTATTACAACTTCTGTTAATTATTATATTCCTGCATGTTAACCACCCAACAGTCAAACGTTTGACTCCATCATTGTTAGTTACATCTACATAAAGAATATGTCCAGCCACTCATTTCTTTCATTCTGGCAATATTCTTTTATGGCTGCATCACAGAAATTTCAGTTAATGGATCCCCAATGTTGGTTCTCTGTTCACAACCTACTCCCCTTATCGAGGTTAATATATATGCGCTGCTATTTGATAACAATTCTGACACATAACCACTCATTTAGAAGCTAATATGTATGTTCTACTATTTGCTAACAGTTCTGACACACAAACACTCATTTCAGACTATCAAACTATCCTACTTGCAAATGGTCCACTTCTGAAAGCTAACTACCGTAAACGCTATTTTGTTTGCTCACACATAAACCATATATCTGCTACTGAAGTTTCATTTCTGAATTGCTATGGGCTACATAACACGGCAATTGCCATTTGTATGATGTGTCTTTGCATGGTTGCGAGTTAACTGTGAAATTATCTTTGACAACCTTAATCGATGGCTGAAGAAGATAAAGAGGTTTGCCTATCTCTATTGTACTGCATGATAGTGCCAAATTAACCCATGCTGAACAACTCATACTGCTGTTCGGTGTGAAGAATTTATATTTGATTATCAGATGAGATCCTACTAATTTTCTGCTAGAAGTATGTCTATTTGATTTTTTATGCCATGTATTTCAATAATGTTCGAGCCGAAGGGTTTGGACAGGTTTGAGGATATATTATAGGTCCCTGTTGTGGCTCTATATTTTTTTAATAGCTAACAACGGTCTGCACAGGTTCATGCAGAAGCATGGTGATGATGAAACATTTGTTGTTGCTGATTATAAACTTGGAAAGCTACATAGAATTTTTTGGAGATAAGGTGTTTGTCAAATTATAGTTAGAAAATCTGAATCACTTGTTAGTTTGATGGCTAGCAGTGTGAATCAGAACTCTGGGTACTTTTCTCTGTTGTGGAGAATATAAATATTTTTGGTGGTGCTCTTGTGTACATTTATAAAAATCTGAAGGTGATCATGATTCAGCTCACCAGTAAGCTTTTCTTCTGTCTGTAGAGAACAAAGAAGTTCGTACCTAATAGAACCGAAGTAATCAATCCTCTTATGTACACTTGTAGATATAAAACAGAATAGCTTGCAAAATAGTTCTGATATCATTTTGGAAATAGCATTCAGGTAGTCATGCCAAATTTTCTACTGATGTCTACTACACACTTCAGGATCAGGCGAGCCGGAGCACATAAGCGAGTTTTCGTAGTCAGTCCTTATATTAATTATAACTTTCATAGTCATGTTTTTTCTTGCTAAGGTTACATGTGTTCCATTAGGCTAATCTAACTCATTATTTCACATGTCTCTAGGATGGGGATAATTTGATGCATATATCCTTTTAGTGTTACTTAGGCACTATATTTTTAACCTCGGATACTTGGTTTTCGTTTGTGATTTTTTTATATGTTGTCCTTGCTTATTGAATCATCTATAACTTTTTGCAATTCGGAATTTCATCATGCTTATCTTGTGGTGTGTAGGCATCTCGATCGTACACCACTATCACCATGTCGTTTTGTCTCTACGATGAGGGAGGTAATGCAAATTATGTCGTTGGTCCTATACTGATTGTCTTTGCTTCATTTCTCGGCTCTACTGAGCTATATTTTTTTCTCCTCTATTGTAGCATGATCTGTGTCAAGAAAGAAAAATGTATTTGGATTGTGGTGTGGGTCTTAAGAAAATTGTGCATATGGGATAAGACTATCTATAGGTACTGCTGCAAAGTTCTCTGATTTTAGATCTTTTCGTTTCGGACCTGTTAATGTAGAAAGGACTTAGTAATTCAGTGTGCTTGACAATTATTTGATCAATTGTCAAAACTGAATGTGATTTAGAATCCTACTCTTTCTTTTACCCAAATGATAAGTGCCACACGTGTGACACGAAGCACTCTGGCCCTAACGTTTCTTACAACTAAGGCCTAGTTTGGCAACGCGTTTTTTCCAAAACCATAGTAATTGAAAACCTCAGTATTCCAATATGTGGGCAATGAATACTTCGGTTTCTGAAAACTGTAGTTTTTCTCAGTTTTAGCGAAACTACGAGGTGTTTGACAAGTGCAGTTTTTCTTGGCTTGGTTTTGACTAGTAGTTGCATGGATAATCGTAGATATAGCAAGGTGAACCAAATTGAACTACATCAAGGAGTTGTACAACGACTTGATCATCTTGTGCTAATTAACGGCCTTGTCATGCACACACTCATCCTTTAGATGCTAGGATATCTAGTTGCTTCCAAGTATCAATACATCGTGGAGTAGATCAGCTTGTGCTAATGAACACGGTTTTATCTTGTATCTTTGGCCACATGGAATCGATCGGCTAGCTAGCTTAGCCTGTTGTGTACTCCCTCCGTCCCAAAATTCTTGTCTTAGATTTGTCTAGATATGAATGTACCTAGTCACATTTTAATGTTAGATACATTCATATCTAGACAAGTATAAATGTGCTCCAAGTATCATTCGATCTACTCCACAATTTAAGCCTCCGCAAGCGTGATTGTGTTCCCAGCCGGTGCTAATTTGTTTGTATGTGTATGTGCACTATCCGATAGAACCGAATGTCTAGCACTATCTAATCTACAGACTGCCCCTTGTTGCATTAGAACAATAGTCAACAATTGAAGAGATCAACGACAGAGTAGTCGATCTTCTCAGGTGGAAATCTTGATTTCATGTCTGCAGAAGAGATGGAGGAATGACTGGTGATGAGGACAGGAAGAAGATGGACTCAGCAAGCGTTTCCCAGTTTACAAAAAAGAGGTTGGGACCTCTTTTCTAGATACAGCAAAAAAACCATGGTTTTAGATATACCGCAGTTTGTAAAACTAAAGTATTTGTCGAAGCCAAACACGTCAAAGTATTTAAAACTGGGGTTCCTACAAAAACCATGGTATTCTCCTAAAACTCTAAAAATACTGAGCAGCCAAACGCAGCCTAAAGTTGCCATCCGAAAAGAAAAAACAAACCCCCAAAAAACTGAAACTTGCCATCCGAAGAGGAAGTTGCCATGCTTGACAACTAAAGTTGCCATCTTCGTGTCACTAAACTTGCCATCAAAAAAGATCCGGAGTTGCCATGTATTCGTGCCACACGTGTGACACTTATCAGGGTCCTTTTATTGTATGACACTGAATGGTTCAGTACTTCAGTGTGCTTGACAATTGGCAAATTTATTTCCTTATACATTGGTCATAGACGAATATTGTAATGGCACTTCGTTAGTTGGTGGTAATAAACACAACTCCAGTCTTGCCATAAGAATCGTGGATGAATGAACACTATTCTGATGCAATTGTGTTCCATGCATCATACTTTTAATCAATGTTGTTTATATGCACTTTTAAAACATAAACAAGTACATCAGCATGATTAGTGCGCACTGAAACGCCTCAAGAGGCGCGCCCGGGGCGCGCCCCAACCACTAGTACCATTGGAGATGTTAGACAAAGGTCTAACAAGGACATCCCAACATCCCTATTTCAAATGAGTTCATGTTCTATAAAAAGCACAGAAGACTTTGAAAAAAGAAAGACCACAACCCATTTTTTTTCTTTGGCGCCGAATCAAACACAATAAGGTGCGGGAGAATAGCGACCGCTGGGTGATCCACCTGGCGATTTTACTGTGCCCAGGTAACACCTCCCTCAGATAAAACTAGCGATGAAGCATTTTCTAAAAAAAACTAGCGATGGAGCAATCTTCTCCACGAAGCCACGCCATCTCTCTCGTTTCCTCTCACCTGCCGCCGCAAGCGCTGCCACACCAACACACGCGACCTCCTCTCTCTCTCTCTCTCTCTCTCGTGTGATCCGCTCTCCCACACAGCCACACGATTGTCGTCATCTCGAGTGGTGAGAGGAGAGGGCGGCGACGGCAGTTTTGATCTGTGATCTTCCTCGACGCGGATGCCAGCATATCGATCCGGCGCAGGAGGCTCGGGGTGTTCGTGGCGGCTGCGAGGAGGTAGCGATGGGGTTCGGCGACCGGACGAGGGCAAGGACGCCGATCTCCCTCCTCCTGCTCCCAATCGCCGGTGTGGCCACCATCAACCTGATCTTCACCGCCTCAGGTGCGCTCACTCTTTCCCTCTCTACAGCACTTGGATCTCTATTCTTCTCCCCCCTTTCTCTATTGACCGGTGATGAACAAATTAGTGTGTCCCTGCATCTTGTTAGTTATAGTAGTATTAAGAAAATGAAAGCTGTTGTTGAATTTGGTATGCACTATGAAGATGTGTGTGTGTGTACGAATATTGGTGCTGTTTTGGGTTTAGGATTGCGGAATTGTTCCCTTTGGTTTGAAGGAACTGGGCGGGATTGGGATTGAATCGTTCGACTACTGTTAGGATCTGAATCTGGTGGACTCCATGCCATGATGTTGAATCTTCTTACGGGTAACTTTTGATGCAGCAGTAGACATTATAAGATTGTTTGCTGAATCAGCCCATGCTCACATGAATAATTGGTCGCAATTTTTGTCCTTTCGCTTCTAATAAACCAGAGTGTGCCCTTCTTTATTAATTCTTTTTGGAAGAATCAGGCTATAATAAACAAAATATATTCAGAGACTCAAAAAGGTCTAATAATCAGTCAACGGAGATTATTGGCTTATCCTGAAGGTGCACTCATTAGAATTGGATACTAACATGTCTATTTGTTGGGATTCAGAAAGTTGGCTTATCTTTTATTTTATCAGCTTTATAGCAATGCAGATCTTACATATGCAGAATGATCTTTAGAATAGCGTATTCTTTCCTGTTGATCCAAAATGGCTGATGCTATTCTATATTAAATGTCTGAACCTAAAAACTCGATACTACTATCTGGAGGTGTATTTAGTTTGCTGTATAGAATGTATATTTAACTTCCTTACTAATCAATGTTTAGATATTCCATTGATGGCCTGAGCTGAGCCGTTGGATTCTGATGAAGTGCAAACTATGAACAACGTAAGTTATATTAACACTTATTTCATAGTTTGCACTAGATATATGGATGCACACATTATTTTATATCGTCCTTTAGCTGGACTGGTCAGATTGTGGGAGGTTTGTGATTAGTTGCGCCATTCAGTTTTAGAAAGAGAACTGAGCGATGAAAGCCATTCTTTTGCAAATTAAAACTGAATGTGCATGTCTCCTTATTGTATTGAAGCAACAACAAAGTTTAAGTTCTGATTTCGTAGATAGAAAATTAATTGCAGACTGAAATTTTTCCTCCCAGATACACATCTGGTGGTTAATGAAAATCATATACTGGTCAGATTGTGGGAGGTTTGTGATTAGTTGCGCCATTCACTTTTAGAAATAGAACTGAGCGATGAAAGCCATTCTTTTGCAAATTAAAACTGAATGTGCAGGTTTGTATTGAAGCAACAACAAAGTTTAAGTTCTGATTTCGTAGATAAAAAATTAATTGCAGACTGGAAATTTTCCTCCCAGATACACATCTGGTGGTTGATGAAAATCATCATTATAATACTGTGATTTTAGAGTAGTATGATTTTGAAAGAAAAAAATACAATGCCAAACTCGGCCTAAGCGATGTCATATGAAATCTGGCTTCCATAGTTTATACTAAAGGCATCATTTTCAGGTGGTATATACAACTATACACAACTTAATTTCTTCTAAAAAAAATCATATTTCAAAGCTACCTGAGCTCGCCACTATCCTTGCTTATACAAGCTAATCAACTTAATTTCGTCTGTCTTTTGTTTCGTATTCTTGTCATTTACTTAGATAGATGTTTCTGTCCTGAATTATGTGGAAGGTCATGATGACTGCACCTGCATCAAAATGAGTTTCTAGGGAGGGTTTCTTTTATGTTCATTAAAATATGTATGCTTACTGATCCTAAATCATTCGTTCTGGTTGACTATAGGAGATTTTATACCTATTGTTCAAGTATTTCATGAGGTAATTTACTATCTTCAATGGTTCACAGTTACTATGAATGATAATTCTGAGGCCATGTATGTTCTGGTGTTCTCATAAATGGAATCATCCCTCGGTGTACTATAGGTGTACGTACTCGGTAAATATTATTTTTCCAGGAAGTTCCTATACTAGGTAAGAAATGTTTGTTTGAAATACTAGATAGATGCTCATTGGATAATTTATGAATGATGGGAAATGCTTACAACAAATGCGAGAGTGGACCTGGATGAGAGCCACGGCACAACCTTGTCATGTGCAACGTATGTGTCGATGGGAATGGCCAACAACCAAAAGGTGAAGTCACCGAGCAGCCTGACAAGTGTTGTCACCGCCGCAACGTATGCTATGCGGAAGCATGGGTGCATAGCATAGGCTAACTGGTTTCCTTTGCTCAGAGTTTTACTTGTTAACTTTGCTCTGGGTTAATCATAGTTGCTGTCATTGTTGGTATGTGGCCTTGTAATTCGTTCAGAGCGACATAAATTCAACCAATCGATCCTGCTGAGGGGCGTGTTGTTGCACATGATCGATCTGTTGCTCGATGGCGCAGCAGAGTGTCGGCACGGATCGCTCTGGTCCAGAGTGTGTGCCTATGTACTCATTGCCTTTGTTTTGCTGTGTTCTTTCTGGTAGGGCTGAACTGATGAAGAAAGCAAATGGGACATGCAGTTTGCTCATTGGAGGTGAATGAGTCCCCTTGTCTTCCTTAGGACGATGGTGATGAGGACGCCGAGGAGATTGAAGACATGACCATCAAACCTACTGATATGCTGATTGTTTGTGCACATAACGAGGATGGATTCAATTCTCTTCAGGCAAGTTTCAAGTTAGAAACTCTTTCTTCGCATTAGCCATGAATGTCGCTGTCGTTCTTTTTGTCTGATTTTGATACTCTTCTGCCAACAAGAACGAAAAGAGAAAACCTTTATGTGAAACATTATTCTGATTGGACTGAATACATTTGTATTCTTAAATCTAGTTGATGTTCGTACAGTGCTATTTAGTGTTTGGGCACTGAATATGTCAGTACAGTAGTTTCCATTTTTTAAATCTGCATTTCTCTCTCTGTTCTGGACATTACTAGCTCATATAGTATGTATGTCCGGTTATATGCATGTAAGATGTGACATGTAAAACTTTATTATTTATGGCAGGTAAGTAAAGTGGAAGAATGGGATGACGGGGATCTTAATATGTACGTTCATCACCATATCCCTCTCAGATTTTCCACCCTGCATGGCTTGGATGGATTTTAACTTTAAGGATGGCTAGAAAGAAGGTAAAACTGTGGTGTCACTTGAGTTTTGAGAAGCAAGGACTTCCTATTTGTTTCTGCAATTTTTTTTAAAAAAACAAAGGCTTTTTCTATTCCTCATGTTGTTGCTTCCTCAAGATCTCTTTTTATTGGGAATTTCACTACTGTTGGCACCGTGGATCCTGCAATTGAAATACGAGGTTGTTACTTCATGTTGTTTTGCTTCAAAAATATTTATGTTTTGTTGTTGGACTTTGATGTTATTCAAGAGGATGATGAGGTCAGGCCACATGTTGTGCTAGGAGGATTTTCAGAAAACAAAGAAAAGGTTAAGAGAGAAAAGGTATGCTACTCCCTCCGATCCATATTACTTGTCGCTCAAACAGATGTATCTAGCACTGAAATATGTCTAGATACATCCGTTTGAGCGACAAGTAATATGGATCGAAGGGAGTACTATATTTCATTGTTGAGCTACTTTGAAGTTTGTGATTGCTTCTCATGAGATGATTCACTAATTAGCTATCTTTAATACTCCTTTTCTGGTTGCCGTTGTAAAATCTTACTCAAAATTTTATGCATTTTCCCTAGAATTTCCATGGCAATGTCAGTAGGTTATCACATGGGACATCTGCAATCTGGTCTCGTAATTGATAATTTAAGCTAGATTGAGATTGGTGGGTATGTGACCTAACATTGCAGCAGTCTGTTGCATGTGTAGCTTACTAGCTTGTGATCCCCAAAATGTGCGAAAATGGCTGGTTGAGGTCCAGGCTAATTCTGGTGAATGGGTCCTCATATTATTTTTGTACCCGGTCAGATTAATCATTGTAGTAGTTATTATGGCATCATCACATTCAACAACATGAGCAAAATCTTGCATTATCTTGCTCAGATTTTTGCCACTGAGCTGGACAAGACCAAATAGACAGTAGTCACTTCAGTTTCTTATTTTCCGAAATTTAACTCTATTTGGTAGATATCTGTAGCTCATCTATAAGTACAGGTTGATATTAAGGTGATATTAATACATTGAATTATTTGGAAAGAACACAATGTCAGGATCTTTGACAGAATAGAATTTTGCCGACAGGGAGTTTGAGGCTATCATTGATGAGACATCCTGGAGAGTTGCAATCTGCTTGTCTTGTTTCGAATTATGTTCCTGTTGTTTTCTCCCTGCTGAGTGTAATCATCATGCTCTCTGAGGCCATGTAGAGTTGCAACACTGTTTTCTTGAAAATTGACCCTGTAAATTCCTGTTTTCTTATAATTGATCCTGTAAAATCTTCTCTGTATTTTAATGAAGTTTGATGTCAGGCCCTTTGAGATAACTTATTAGTTGCTACTTATTGTGTTTAAGCTCATCCATTTTGCTGGAGGCCAGCCATGTGCCAAACAGAACGCAAAAAAGAAATTGAAATGGGCGCCACCTACCTGGCACCGCAGAGCTTCCGCTCAGGCGGCGCACCAAGGGTGCGCCCCAACGACTAGTTCGTTGTCATTTGTGCCGTCTGCTGCATCGTCGGAGCACCTAAGGTGGACACAGGTGAATAAAATAGCGGCAAGGTCACGTAACTGAATGAGAGAGGGCCACAGGTTAGCCACTAGTCACGAAGAAGTGACGGCAGGCACATAATAAAATTTTCAATTATTCGCACGATTTTCAATCAATTAAACCTAGCGTTGTAGGGTTTGACCTCATCATTCCTTTCAAAATAGTAAAAATGAGGTTCTTTTTATATTGCATGCTAGAGCTCCTCCTGCCCCGCTTTTCGGCAAAAATAAATTAAATTTTCAGTTAGATTTTTTTGAGAGCTAAATTTTAGTATTATTTTTTAGGTAAAGTCGCCAAACTTGATATGATCATTGGGGAGGCCTAGTCATACATGGTACTCCACCCCCAAAGAAGTGGCATATTTGGCAAGATTGTAAGCTTCAAAATTGAAGTTATGAAACTCATGGACGAAGATGCACATACGAAGACTTCAACTCTTGTCTGGATCTACCCGCAAAAAAAACTCTTGTCTGGATCTCCTTGATGATGTCACCATAGCTCTGAAGCGTGCCCTGCTTGATTTCTTCCATGTCATTTTTTGCAGTACAATATGAATCCTCTGAAGGGACAAATCATCATATTGTGCAAGAGCTTCTCTGCACACTAGTGCCTCGGGTGTTACGGGATCTGCCATGTCTCCAACACTCCCAGATAGTTCCCAAGATGATCTCTGCAAATAGCATCCATAACACGAGTGCGGATTTCTGGAGGCCGAGCTCCAGTGAGCTCGGTATTTTGAAAATACCAAAAAGCATATTTAAAAGTTTCAAAAAAATCTGATTTTTTTCCATGGAAACATATATGTATTCCGCAGCAACGTGTTGAATTTCGTCGAAAAATATTGTGATTTGTAGGCTGTACAAAAAAGACAAATTTCTGGCCCAATAACAAAAATAAAAGGCCCGTTTAAAAATGCGTATTTGTCTTTTTTCTGTACGCCACATGTAAAAGTGTAATGCTGTGAAATTTTGCACACACATAGTATACATGTGCACGTGTGTTCACAAATAAATTTGGAATTTTTCGCGCTCCAAAAAAATAAAATTTGAAAACAAGTTCACTAGAGCTCGGCCTTCGTTGGCATTTTTCGCCATAACACCTCTTTCTTCATTTTTTGAGAGAGCACCATGGACGTTTATTTTGCTCTCTTTTTCTGTCCAAAATGGAGAAGAAAAGAAAACCAAAAAAAATGGAGAAGAAAAAATGTTTAAAATGTAGAGTATATTAAAATGTTTGCAGCACTGAAGGATTAAGTATGTCGCGCCCTAGAGGATTTCATGAACATGATAGTAGCACACTGGTTTGTAGCACTACGTATCATCCCAGAGACCTAGGATCGAATCCTCGCTTAAGGCGAGAAATAGCATTCGTGATCACACTGGGGGAATTCCTATTGAAGGAGGAGACTCCCCAACGATCACTTGGGGTGGCTGCCACGTGTCGTGTTCTGGGTGCTCCCTCCGGATTTTATTTTATTTTTATTTTTCCACACGCGTTTTTGGCTTTTAAATGGTTTTTTCCCGGGTTTTTTCGGCCTTTTGGTTTTCCACCGGTCTTTCTTAGCTTTTGGACGAATTTTTTTGGGAAAAAAAGTATTTTTGCGTGAAAAAACGTGTTTTTTTTGCTTCCGCGAGAGGCACGGTTTTGCTTTCGGGCCGTGCCTCTCGGAAACGAAAAAAAAACGCGTTTTTTTCCTTTCGCGAGAGGCACGGCCATACCTCTCGGAAAGGGAAAAAAACGCGTTTTCCTTTTTTTTCCGCGAGAGGCACGGCCGTGCCTCTCGGAAACGAAAAAAAAAACATGTTTTTTTTCTTCCGCGAGAGTTATGGTTTTGCTTCCGCGAGAGGCACAGTTCCGTGCCTCTCAGAAACGAAAAAAATGTGTTTTCTTTTTTTTTCATTCCGCGAGAGGCACGGTTTTGCTTTCGCGAGAGGCATGGTCGTGTCTCTTCTGGAAAGGGGAAAAATAGTGCTCCCGGTTCGGTTTTTTCGTTCGGTTTTTTTCGTGAAAAAAAATTCATCAAAACCTATCAACATGGGATATAATTTTGAAGATCTCGACGCGAGGAATCCAATGGTGAAAACGGTTCGATATTTGGACGAACGGTTTAAGAGATAAAACGTTTTGAATAAACGGATCTACAAAAAAGGGAAAACTCTCGGGTTGCGACAAGGGGCGCGCATGCAATGTGCCACTTGTCGCAACATGGGGAGGTGAGAGTGATCTTTGAAAGGAGTACTCCTCAATTAGTGATTTCGGAAAAGGTTCGCTGGTTCCTTCGTTCGTGGCCAACGACTCGTTCGCGTTGGTGTTGTCTGTGGGGAACGTTAGCAAGATATGAGGGTCCATGTTTATTATCCATGCAACTTGTTCGTAATCTCACAAATAAATCCCATGGCTAGCTTAGAAATCAATTCACAAAAGCGGAAAATTGCACGGTATCGGTAGGTACCGGCAGCGCTCTAGCCAATCAGCTAGTGGCACCTAACACCATATATTTCTTTCCATGCTGTATAATTTTTTCCTCTTCTTTAAAGAATATTGGTATTTCAGCAGCTGACCCCACCAATGTAGTTCACATGCATACATGACAGCAATGTGGCAGAACCATTCTCTCTTTTCCACACAATAAATTCAACCATTTCTTTCACCTTGTCTAATTTAAAACATCCATATCTTTTCAACCATATATTCATTTCGAAACTTTTGTATATTTGAACTCCTTGCGTCAAAACCTTTAAAATGAGATCAATCTTGGATATTTTTCAACCACATTTAAATTTGAACGCATATTTTACATTTCGAAATAATCAGTTCACAATCATACATTACAATTTCACTTTCTGTAGTTACTATTTCACATTTCAGAACCTACATTTCAGTTTTCACTGGCTTGTTTCATAAAAAAATAAATCTATTTCAATTGCACATTTTTCAAATAACATATTTCGTTCTTTTGAAATAAACGGTTACACATTTGCAAAAAACCAGTTACACAAATTGACATTTCAGTTTCATATTGTTTTTCACTTTCAGAACCTGCATTTCACTTTTCACTGGCTTGTTTCACAAAAATCACATCTAATTCAATTGCACATTTTGAAAAACCTATTTCACATTTTAAAATAATCAGTTTCACAATGCTACATTGCAATTTCACTTTGTGTGGTTACTATTTCACAATTCAAAATCTACATTTCACTTTTCACTGCCTTGTTTCACAAAATGACATATATTTCAATTGCATATTTTTCAAAGAACCTATTTCACTCTTTTGAAATAAAACTGTTACACATTTTCAAATAATCACTTTCACAATTACATTACAATTTTATTTTCTGTAGTTACTATTTCACAATTCAGAACCTACATTTCACTTTTCATTGACTTGTTCCAGAAATATCATATCTATTTCAATTGCATATTTCTAGTGTGTGTAGAAAAGGTTTGTTTCACGTATCAGAAATATAGTTGGGTTAAATATATTTCTAGTGAAATGAGTTTGTTTCACATATTTCTAGGGAAATAGGTTTGCTTCACAATTTTTCTAGTGAAATAGGTTTGTTCAACATATGGAATGTGAAACATTGAAAATTAAACGTGTTTGAAATGTATCCAAGATTGGTCTAGTTCTAAAGGTCCTGGCGCCGGGAGTTCATATATATAAATTATTTCAAAAACCAATTTAATTTAGTAAAGGTGAAATAAAAGGGTGAATTTATAGGTGAGAGAGAGAGAGAGAGAGAGTGGGCTGTCACAATGCTGGGGGCCCATAGTTGTATTAGGCCTAGTTTTCAATTTGTATAACAGAAAAGAGGGAATAATAGTTGTCCATGGCCCGAATCTTAAAGTAGGAAGTGAATGATGAGATTCTTGCCGGTAGGCACCGCTACCGCGCAAAAAGAGTTTGCGATCAATTCAACTGCTTGCTTGCTTGGGTTAGATTCTTGCACTTGCACGTCTCGCCGAAGCTATTAATCCCATTCACATACGAGCCCAACACATTCAGGTGGCTGAACAACGTCACCCGGGAGAATGTAATCGAACTTAACGCTGGCAATGAACCATTCCTCGCTGTTGGCGGGGCCTCCGCGACAACGTGAGGCAGATCCAGGATGCTGCAATAGACGTGTGGGACCATCAAGCGCACTCCGAGGAAGACATCGCCTGCAGGGCTATTCCTCGAGAGCACCTCCGCGATGAAGCATAGGTCACGCCGTCGACTATGTCCTACTCAGAGCGGCATCCCGCGCCGCCATGTCTCACATGTCCTCGCCATCATGCAACCCGAAGAAGGAGCACTGCTGCTCGTCCTCCATGAACCACGCGCTAATGCCGAAGAACGACGTGTAGTGAGGTTCGGGTTGACAATGAGGGACACGAGCCGGGACAGCTTCCGACGTTGTCTCATCGTGGCTGCCAGGAGGCGGGAGTCATTGGTGAGCCCGTAGAAAGCGGCGCCACTGCCCGTGGAGTCGTTCGACTGCTGATGTTGGACGGAGAAGACGCCCGAGAGGATGAGCACACGCATCAGGCGGCACAGGCACGTAAGCCTGGAAGAAGCGAGCACGATAATGGTGGCCAGCTTGCCGGGTGTGGCGCTGACACCGTAGCCGTGGTCTATATCATGTCGCACGTTGTGGAGATGGCTGCTGCCGGTGGTTCGTACTGGTAACGTTGTGGGATTCAGCTTGAAGGCTTTTTTGTGGGTTTTGGTGGCTCTCACTCCAACCAGTTTGCCTTGTCATCCGGATGCGATTTATGGATGACGGTTTGATACAGAGGGTATGGTTGTGCAGTAGCAGCGGTGGATTTGTAGCCCAACGCATGTAGTTGTTGGGATCGCAGAAAAGCGGTAGAGACAACACATAATTGACTTTGATTTGGTGGTGCTTCTCGAGTACTCGGTCTCGAGCTACGGGCTGAAAATCCTAGGTCTGAACCGAGTTGGTTGTACCTAGCAATGGCGATGTTTTTTACGTCGTTACCTTTTTGAAGGCATTGCTCGGATATGCTCGGACTTGTTCTTCTGGGTGAAAACCTAGAATCTAGCCTTTGGTGGTTGGATCTGTTGGGGAACACGACAGAAAACAAAAAATTTCGGTACAGCGAGCACGTCTAGGATCACTATGGAGATGCATACAAGGTTTGATCTGATCATTACCGACTCGTAGCGCAGCGGAAGTAGAGTCGATGTAGATCGTCGGTGCAAATCCCCGCGGCTAGGATTTACAACCTCCCAACCGCGAGTATGTACTCCCTCGTCAGTCCCTCGGATAGCCCTTCGGGAGACGGTCGGACAGTCCCCCGGACGGTGTCACGGATAGCCCTTCGGGAGGCACTCACAGAAACTCGGACGGTCACTCGGACAGCCCTTCGGGAGGCACTCTCGAACAGCCCCTCGGACAAAAAAGATCGAACATACGACCTCTCTATGGGGTTGCACACATACGGTGTCATCTATTCGGCAGGGCTTCGCCGTCCAGAACTAGTTCCCACCGGAACATAGACAGCCTTTCGGCTCTACGAAACTATTTCGCGGGGAGGGAGAGAGAAGGCCAGATCATGCATGGCATTTGTATGTGAGAAAGAGTGAGTGTGGAGAGTGCCTCTCCACCTCTATTTATAGGAAAACCCAAGGGGTAGGGTGGCTCTTATCCATCCATGTCATCCCTAAGATATTTTAGGACAAAGCCCAAAAATGTGGCTTTCCATAAAGTAACCATAAAGTGATTTTCACTATTCACGAAAACAATTTTCCGCGACCGTTAAATCCGAAAATATTTTTGTAGGTCTTAGAACATTTCCAGTACCCACTAAAATAATTTTGGACGCGTTCCGAAACAATTCCGGATTAGTGATTTTCATCTGCGAAAAGCAACCAAAGCGGTTCCGGCAGCTCCGGAACATTTCCGGGTTTTTTCTCCGGAAAAACCACAGAAGTTCCCAGAACAATTCTGGCACCCTCCAAGAATTTCCAGGCGTGAGCTGAAACCAATTTGACTTAATGGTATACCCCGAAATAACTTTTCAGTTTTACCGAAACTCTTCCGGTGTTCTCTCTCCGGAACTTTTCCATTGTCTTCGAAACTTTTCCGGTGACTTTCTCTTAGACTCCCTGTCTAGCATTCAGCAGATAGATGACCCTTAAGCGTGTGACCCTATAGGTTCGGTGAAGTATAGACATGACTGGAACACTTTCCGATCAATGATCAACATCGGAGCCGTGGACACCCATATTGACCCCTATACCCACACGAATAAATATTCGAGTGAACCTCCAGTTGCCGTGTGCTATTCCTGTTGCTTCGCGATATGTTACAAATACCCGAGGTGAGATTTATCGGCATCCCCGTGGATCAGCAACTTGTCCACTATGCCAGTTACCTCGTTACCGGTTTTGTTCTCTTTTCTCGTTCCCGTGTTCCGGCATCCCTGTGATCAAATCACAATGTGTCTGGCCAGACGATGATGGATACCGTAACACCGAGAGGGCCTAAAGAATATCTCTCCATCGTCGGAGGAGCAAATCTCAATCTTGAGTTATCAAGTCCCTTGACATACTTTTTTCCATGAACCCGTAAGCCGCCGTAATAGCCACCCATTTACGGATGACGTTTAACAAACCCCAAAGTTCATGAAGCAAGCATGAAGAAACTAGATACTCGCATGGTCTAAGGAATTATGCAAACGTTAACTTTCTCTGTGTTATTAACCATTAAATTGTGACGAATGTATCTCATAGCATAACATCAATCGGGTCGATTCAACACAAGTGTTCTCCTAACATTGTGCCCTCAAAGTTGCCGGCATAGACATGCCCATGATCAGGAAAACGTGATCATCATGCAACATTTGAGCCAGTCTTAGAGGCTTGACTAGGAATACTTTTTACCATTTATTATTCCACATGTGCATATGAGTCTTCCTTCGAGCCTCGTGGTTATTGCAGACTCGAGAACCATAGCAGTTATAGCACGGAATATAAACTTAATTACGAACATGGAGATAAATAATAACATTTATTATTGCCTCTAGGGCATATCTCCTACAGACTCCCACTTGCACTAGAGTCAATAATCTAGTCAATGCTAATGCACTTTACACCTATGGCATACCGGTGTAAAATATGATTCGCTTGTGGTATAGTCTACGTCTAACGGACCTGACAACTTCAGGGCCGTGTGTATCTTTGCATATCCTCGCATTTTCACGCTTTCACAAAATACATATTTTGTGTGGACTTGGCTTTGTATATATGTGAATCATTGGTCGAACCTTGATTCCTCAGACTGAGCTATGGAGCAACTATCTACAATAGTGTCCCATTGACCAAAGCCATCTTGGAACCATACTAAGTTCATGAATGAACTATATGATTCAACATCTTCTTTGTCGCTTCTAAAGCGTCAACATACTTAGGCTTTGTTATAGAATTCGCCACAGTAACCTATTTGGAACGGTTCCAACTTATTGTGTCACCATATCGTGTATTACACAAAACTCTTAACTTAAATCAAAAATCGCATGGAGCATTGGTGAAGACTGTATCGATGTAATTACTCACAACGAATACTTCATAATCTCAGCTTGCGAGAAAACATGTCATCAGTGCTACTCTAGTACACAATGACATTTTTCACTGTTGTCCCATGATCAGCACTTTGATCACTTTGGTATCTATACTCGCAACAACTTGAGAGTTTTGGACATATCTGGTTGTCTTACATACCATGGAATACATGATTAATCCAAACACAAAAGTGTGTGGAATCTTCATCATGTATTTTGGTCATCAGTGTTTTAGGACACCGAGTCTTGCAAAACTCTTTCCATGTGACTTTGGCAAGAATCACTCCTTGACGTTCTTATGCTAAACTGTTTTTAGCATCTTGTCAATATGTATTTTTGGCTTAGCCTACTAGGCAATTTTATCTCCATAGATAATTATGCCTAATGTCGAGGCTACCTAGCCCAAGCACTTCATCGAAAAACCTATTTTCAATGAAGTCCTAATCCGTGTCAAGAAATTTATATTATTTCCAATTAACAATGTGTCAAGCACACAAGGTTTTTAGAAATATTATTATGCTCCCACTTACTTTCTTGTAACCACAAGCATCTTCGTTATCCATTGATGAAATCAAACTCTTTTGACTATTTCATCAATAACGAAGATTCCAACTCCATTTTGCTCTCTTCTGTCCATCGCTGGAGCTCTGAAGTTTGCATACTCACTAGCATCCTTTGGATAGACAAAATACTTTGGACTGTGTCACATGTAAGTCCTAGGTTGCATTTCTATCTCATGGAAATCCTTTTGGCATCCATGTATCATATATCATGATTGAAATATGTATTAATTGCTAGTTTAACCCGAACCGACTTTAAGCATCGCTACGGAGAGACAATCTCGCCATACTCAATTCCTTGAATTTGTTATAAGCAACAAGTCGAGCTTTATGGATAAAACATTTGTATCCTCATCAGTTTATAGTTCCATTAATATTCGTTAGACTCTAAGTCTTCTGAAGGGTTTATCAAGATCTAATCTTGAATCATTTATATGGATACTATCTCGGATTATATTGGCATTTATCCAATTTCGGAGTCAGGGCCCATCAACGCTTCCTTGTGTATCGTAGGTATACTGTTGTCTAACAACAATATCTCGTTTGCGCACCTGAGAGGTTTGCACGAGTT
Organism: Elymus sibiricus; assembly: GCA_039707655.1. Classification (NCBI taxonomy): domain Eukaryota; kingdom Viridiplantae; phylum Streptophyta; class Magnoliopsida; order Poales; family Poaceae; genus Elymus; species Elymus sibiricus. The sequence continues at coordinate 124,339,341 of CM077666.1, read as the reverse complement.
TTGCCTACGTGGTTCAGCTGCAAGTTCGACCGAAGTCCATACATCTCACGTAGAGGCTTCCGTATCAGTCGCGGTAGGAAACTCTGGAATCACTTCCAAGGTCTCTTTCCTTTGATCTGATGATGAAGATACTGTTATCTCGTCGAGTTGCACTGTCCTCCCACTCACCTTTTTGCAAGAACCATTTTCTTCAAAATCATACCGTTCTTTGTGGCAAACTTTTTGCCTCGGTATGGTGATGGAGGAATACCTAATAAATTAGGATAACCTACAAAATAGCACTTGTCTGATTTGGAATAGGTTTGTAAATATTTTACACAAGCCCCATATTCCAAATGTTAAGAAAAGACATAACATGGTTGGGTGTACCATACCATGGCGTCATTTCAACAGATTTGATGGCGCTCTTTTCAGTGTAAAAGCCGCAGTCTCTAAAGCATTACCTTAAAAGGGATAATGGCAAATTGATTTATGTCATCTTTGATCTTACCATGTCATAAATGGTTTGATTACATCTTCACGGGCATTCCACTCACAGTGGTGTTCCGGGAGGTGTAAGTTATGAAACTCTTTTCACAACTCATCAGACATTCGCTAAACTTGTAACTCAAATATTCATTTTCGCAATCTAATTGCAGAAACATAATTTTCTTGTTACAATAATTCCTACTTCATTTTGAAAACCTTATGAATGATTTCAAAAGATCCAGACTTACGTCTCATCAAGTAAATATCCATATATCTACTTGAGTCATTTCTGAAGATAGATAAATCCACTGCTAGCAATAACCTTTATCGGACTACACACATCAAAATGTATGATCACCAATAAGTTCGCTGCTCGTTCCTTATGGCCTGTGAACGGTATTTCAGTCACTTCACTTTTCGGACGAAAGTTGCAAGTGTCAGATGATTCATAATCAAACGACTTCAAAATCCATCATTATGGAATTTCTCCATGCGGGTTTCTCCAATGTGACCAAATGCAGTGCCACACATATGTGGTATTCTTTTAGTCTTACGACATTTAGCATCGGTGTTATGGATGTATCATATTACCATCAATATTCATAACATACATCCCATCCTTGATGGAAGCATGGCCCTTTATGTTATTCATAATACTGAACAACAATTGTTCTTTTATAAACAACCCTTTTGCAACAAACTTTATGCAATGGGCTAGAGTGTGTAAAACCCTAAAATGAATTATGAATGTAAATACGGAGGTAATATATTATTATCAATATTCATAACATACATCTCATTCATAATGAAAGTATGGCCCTTATGTTATTCATAATACAGAACATCAAAAGTTCTCTTATGAACAACCTTCTTGCAAGATACTTTATGCAATGGGCTAGAGTGTATGAAACTCCAAAAATGAATTATGAAAAATAAACACGGAGGTAATACACCGATGGAAGGTATAGCAACATTTACTATGTTCACAACGCGTATCTAAACCTTATTACTGGCAAGTCTTTTAGGCCGTAGTAGTTCTTGCATCGAGTCGCAACAGAATGCAATCGAGCGGGTATCTCTGTGATCAACTCACAATACCCAAGAATTAGTGATTAACATGTTTAATCATAATTCTCAAGAATTATATTTTTGACCAGCCATCTATACATCAATAACTTGTATGTCATTCATACATGAGCTGGATATTCCAGTCTTCTCTCCTTTTGCCTTTATACTTCTAACAGTTTAAGTTTTAGTATTTCTCCTACTCTCAGAAGAAGCACCCAACTTTAAGAGTGGCGTTAGCCCCGGACTTCTTAGGTGTGTAAGTCACACTAACACCCTCTGGACATTTCCTTTCTCTTTAAGTTGTTGTTTTATTCACCTTCATCATATGACAGGCGTTCTTCTGGATCCCTCTCTTATCAGTCTCATGCATAGTAAACACTTTACTAATAATTTGCAAAACAAACATTTCTTTGGATATCTCATATCTTTTAGCTTTTGTTTGTATCTGAAACCAATTTTCAGTTCCATGAATATCACATAGCTATCCCAAACTTTTGAAGTTCGGGTCTCATGGAAGCAAACATATTGCACTTGACCGTAACGAAATTCTAGCTTTTGGATCGAAGGACGAGAGTCACATCATCCATAGCATTAGTGGGAGAATACCAAAAGCATGCGATAGGACAAAGTCCTTCTCGGCACTCTTGAGGACAATCCTCACATTACGTTACCAACCGTAAAGTTTTAACCAGATATTTAACAGCTATTCAATTTTAATAGGGAAGGTGGAAACGTGAGCCATTATTCTACTACTATTATGCAAATCACACTTAGACAGTGTTCATAATTAATTGCACTGAGAATTAAACAAGTTAATTCTATAGTGTGCTCCCACTCAAATCAATATCTCTCACAATTGATTATCAGTGATACAAGATCCATATCTCAATTCATCGCCATAGAATCATCATCTCATGACGGGAATTTTAATCGGTAGGCCAACTTGCCGATCACATCTCTATGTGACTCTTGTTCATCTTTCGATGCGTGTGTTCCGAGCTCAGGACGATCCTGCCATGAACGTCAAGACAACCAAGTGATCTCGCTGCGAGGTCTGACCTCACCCGCCTTACACCCGTATAATCGTTCGTACCCATGCATCCATGGCGCACCCCAAAAGGAAAGATGCTGTGACGGTGCTACACTTGGGAGAACACTAACTACTTGATATTTTAAGTGAGAGATCACCTTAATAAAAGCGACTACCGCGCAATAAAAAAGGGTGCATCATAAGGGATAAACATCTCAGGCAATTCATAATAGCATGATATGGTATAGCCCTTTCTGACGGAGAAGTCTTTTATTTCTTCGTCTTCGGCATTCGCGTCGGTGTTCACCTTCGTGAAGTTTTCCACCACCTTGTCGATGCACCAGATAATATTGCTATCTCTATAGCTAATAAAATAAGTGCATTACTTAAGGTTGACACGCAGGTCATTAAAGTGACAATCATATGGCTCCAGCCATCATGCCGAATCATGACACGTAGGTCATGTTAATTTACATTATATAGTCATCTCATACATAATCAAATTAAATATGAGCACTGCTATACCACATCATATGCACATCTCATTCATCCTGCAAAACCAAGTCAGACGCCTTTAATCGGTTTATGCAAAATTTTATTTTACGTGTCTTCTAAGGTTTCAACCAAACCGCAGCTACCAACGTTTATCATCAAGCATGATTATTCAAGTCGCTAGATTAACTTTGCGGGGCGTATGAAACACGAGATAATAAAATCTCGAGCCCCATACTGAACTTCGTCATACGCATGACCCACGTGCAGATCATATCTGCATTGCCCTTTTGTCTGCGAAATTTCATCTTTCTTTTTAACTATGGTGGAATTCAACGAACTGTTAGCACTTCATTGATCAATCAGGATCGCGGATTGCCAGAACTTTGAAAATCCACCATGCCGTTATCAAGATCAGAAATACGCAAATTTCAGGGAAGCAAGAAGAACATCGGGTAACAAATTTCATCTGCTACCCGCACAAATAATTTTCAGTAATAGAACTCATCTACTACAAATTATATTATGCAACACCCATACATCTCTATGTATTCTAGATCGTAACACGCATCTATGCATAGCACGGCTCATGATGCCACTGTTGGGGAATGCGACAGAAAACAAAAAAATTCGGTACAGCGAGCACGCCCAGGATCACTATGGAGATGCGTACAAGGTTTGATCTGATCATTACCGACTCATAGCGCAGCGGAAGTAGAGTCGATGTAGATCGTTGGTGCAGATCCCCGCAGCTAGGATTTACAACCTCCCAACCGCGAGGATGTACTCCCTCGTTAGTCCCTCGGACAGCCCTTCGGGAGGCGGTTGGACAGTCCCCCGGATGGTGTCACGGACAACCCTTCGGGAGGCACTCACAGAAACTCGGACGGTCACTCGGATAGCCCTTCGGGAGGCACTCTCGAACAGCCCCTCGGGCAAAAAAGATCGAACCTACGACCTCTCTACGTCGTTGCACACATACGGTGTCATCTATCCGGCAGGGCTTCACCGTCCAGAACTAGTTCCCACCGGAACCCAGATAGCCTTTCGGCTCTACGAAACTATTTCGCGGGGAGGAAGAGAGAAGGCCAGATCATGCATGGCATTTGTATGTGAGAAAGAGTGAGTGTGGAGAGTGCCTCTCCACCTCTATTAATAGGAAAACCCAAGGGGTAGGGTGGCTCTCATCCATCCATGTCATCCCTAAGATATTTTGGGACAAAGCCCAAAAAGGTGGCTTTTCATAAAGTAACCATAAAGTGATTTTCACTATTCACGGAAACATTTTTCCGCGACCGTTAAATCCGAAAATATTTTTGTAGGTCTTAGAACATTTTCAGTACCCACTAAAATAATTTTGGACGCGTTCCGAAACAATTCTGGATTAGTGATTTTCATCTGCGAAAAGCAACCAAAGCGGTTCCGGCAGCTCCGGAACATTTCCGGGTTTTTTCTCCGGAAAAATCCCAGAAGTTCCCAGAACAATTCTGGCATCCTCCAAGAATTTCCAGGCGTGTGCCGAAACCAATTTGACTTAATGGTATACCCTGAAACAACTTTTCAGTTTTACCGAAACTCTTCCGGTGTTCTCTCTCCGGAACTCTTCCGTTGTCTCCGAAACTTTTCAGGTGACTTTCTCTCAGACTCCCTGTCTAGCATTCAGCAGATAGATGACCCTTAAGCATGTGACCCTATAGGTTCGGTGAAGTATAGACATGACTGGAACACTTTCCGATCAATGATCAACATCAGAGCCATGGACACCCATATTGACCCCTATACCCACACGAATAAATATTCGAGTGAACCTTCAGTTGCCGTGTGCTATTCCTATTGCTTCGTGATATGTTACAAATACTCGAGGTGAGATTTATCAGCATCCCCGTGGATCTACAACTTGTCCACTATGCCAGTTACCGGTTTTGTTCTCTTTTCTCGTTCCCGTGTTCCGGCATCTCGGTGATCAAATCACAATGTGTCTGGCCAGACGATGATGGATACCGTAACATCGAGGGGGCCCAAAGAATATCTCTCCATCGTCGGAGGAGAAAATCCCAATCTTGAGCTATCAAGTCCCTTGACATACTTTTCCATGAACCCGTAAGCCGCCGTAATAACCACCCATTTACGGATGACGTTTAACAAACCCCAAAATTCATGAAGCAAGCATGAAGAAACTCGATACTCGCATGGTCTAAGGAATTATGCAAACGTTAACTTTCTCTGTGTTATTAACCATTAACTTGTGACGAATGTATCTCATAGCATAACATCAATCGGGTCGATTCAACACAAGTGTTCTCCTAACATTGTGCCCTCAAAGTTGCCGGCATAGACATGCCCATGATCAGGAAAACGTGATCATCATGCAACACTTGAGTCAGTCTTAGAGGCTTGACTAGGAATACTTTTTACCGTTTATTATTCCACATGTGCATATGAGTCTTCCTTCGAGCCTCGTGGTTATTGCAGACTCGAGAACCATAGCAGTTATAACACGGAATATAAACTTAATTACGAACATGGAGATAAATAATAACATTTATTATTGCCTCTAGGGCATATCTCCTACAGGATCCAGTGACGGCGGTGCTCGAGCGTCGTTCCCTTCCCGATGAAGACGTTGTTGTTGAAGAACCTCATTTTTCTTGTGATGTCAAGAGATGATTGGTGCAGATATGATCGTTGTTGTAGCTTGTCCGGTTTTTTTTCACCGCTTATACATAGCTTTGATCTTATATATGACTTTGTTATTTGCTGGCGTGTTTTTCATGTGTGTGCGTAGTGTTGGCTATGTGCATCCTACCTATGCAGAGGTCGAGTATGTGCTCATGGTGTTTGTATCCACTTGATGCTTTATTTTGAGTCAATAAAATTCATCTTTTGTCAGAAAAAGAAGAGAGATTGGGGAAGAAGATGAATATGACTAGTAGGACCGCATATTCACAGAAAGAAGCAATGATCCCGGCCAGGGTCATCCTTTTGCCGGTACGACAAACAACATAGGTCGGTTTTAGGTTGAAACTAACCGGGATACTACAGGGTATCGATTTTAGGGATTGTAAGTTCGAGGTTCGATTTTGACTAGCCGTACAAATTTAAGTTTCTTTTCAGAGTTTAACCAAATGAAAATGTGGGGTTGGGGGGTGGGTGGGTGGTGGTCTTGACTCTTGAATGAGCTTTGCTACAACTATGAAAAATAATTATGAACTTTTCGTATGAGAGCAAGATCCTCACGTAAGTCAATTTTCGTAGGTTTCTTTCATAGGTGTAGTATTTTTGGTCTCGAATGGAACACATTTGACACAAATCACAATATATCTCCGGATTGGCGAGCAGTGACACAAAACACATACATAATTGCACACTAGTGCACTGATGCCCAAGTGCATGTCGGCATTGGTATCACGAGTAGCACACATTCGTATCACGCGTAACACGTGGTGTGTTCCTTCCTATATCTACACCGCATGCAGGTCGCACAAGCATAACCGGCGGATGGAGTCGTTGAGCAGCACGGGCTCCGCGGCCGCAGCGCCGCCTGCAGAGCGGCTGGCGGCGCGCCCGCACGTCGTACTTCTGGCTAGCCCCGGCGCCGGCCACCTCACTCCCCTGGCCGAGCTGGCGTGGCGGCTCGTCGAGCTCCATGGCTTCGCGGCCACGATTGTCACGTTCACCAATTTCTCCTCCCCAGATCAACTTGCTTGCCTCCCCGCCTCCGTCGCCACAGCCGCGCTCCCCCACTAGTACAAAACAGGGCATCGGTCCACCCCTGAGAAGCCCATTAGTCCCGGTTCACTCACGAACCGGGACCCATGGGGGCATCGGTCCCGGTTCGTGAGGCCAGGGCGCCGGCCGGGCCTCGTGGGGCATTGGTCCCGGTTCGTCTGACCCCTTCTGTCCCGGTTCTAGACACGAACCGGGACCAATGCGCCTCGCTCCTGGCCCACAACCATTGGTCCCGGTTTGTGGCTGGAACCGGGACTAAAGGTGACCCCTTTTGTCCCGGTTCCAGCCACGAACCGGGACCAATGCGCCTCGCTCCTGGCCCACAACCATTGGTCCCGGTTTGTGGCTGGAACCGGGACCAATGGTTGGCTAATATATAGCCCCCGCCTGCGAGCAGAGCAATGCATTGCTCTGTTTTTTTGCCCGGCCGTGGGAGAGCTTTTGTGGTGCTCTAGCTCACCTCCTATGCACATGAGGTGTTCGATGAAATGCCCGAGCCACACTTAAGCTTTCTCCTCTCGAAGCTCCTTGTCCAAGCTCCATTTTCCTCAAGATTTGTCTAGGTTTGGCGGTCCATCCTGTCCCGTCCCCGTCCTCACCGCCGTCGATCGCCCGCGCCCATCTCGGCGCCGGCAACACCGTGGTTAGCCTCTTCTTCTTATCTTCTTTCTAAAAGAAAAAAGTTCTTATTTGTGTGTTTTAATTAGATGCTCTAGAGAGTTATATGTTGTTCAATAATAAGAACTATATAATGCACGCAGATGAACCGGCAATGGATGTACGGTGACCGACGCACCTCCGAGTATATTAAGGGCCTGCATAATTTTCTCGAAGCGGCTGAGCCAAACAAGCAGAATGGTTTTATGCATTGTCCATGTACTGTCTGTGAGAATATGAAGGCTTTCTCCAACTCTAAAACCCTTCACTTTCACCTGCTTGAGAAGGGTTTTATGCCACACTATAATGTTTGGACCAAGCACGGAGAAAGAGGGGTTATGATGGAAGAGAACGAAGAAGAAGAGGATGATGACAACTACCCGCCCCCTGAATACGGTGATGCTGCAATGGGGGAAGCTGAAGATCAAGAGGAACCAGACGATGTGCCCGATGATGATCTTCGCCGGGTCATTGTTGATGCACAGAGAGAATGCGAAAGTGAAAGGGAGAAGTTGAAGTTCGATCGCATGTTAGAGGATCACAAAAAAGGGTTGTACCCAAATTGCGAAGATGACAACAGAAATCTCGGTACCACACTGGAATTGCTGCAATGGAAGGCAGACAATGGTGTATCTGACAAGGGATTTAGTTCGCTGCTGAAAATAATGAAGAAGAAGCTTCCAAAGGATAACGAATTGCCCGGCAGTACGTACGAAGCAAAGAAGGTTCTATGACCTCTAGGATTGGAGGTGCAGAAGATACATGCATGCCCTAATGACTGCATCCTCTACCGCGGTGAGTACGAGGATTTGAACGCATGCCCGGTATGCGGTGCATTGCGGTATAAGATCAGACGAGATGACCCTGGTGATGTTGAGGGCGAGCGCCCCAGGAAGAGGGTTCCTGCCAAGGTGATGTGGTATGCTCCTATAATACCACGGCTGAAACGTCTGTTCAGAAACAAAGAGCATGCCAAGTTGATGCGATGGCACAAAGAAGACCGTAAGAAAGACGGGAAGTTGAGAGCACCCGCTGACGGGTCGCAGTGGAGAAAAATCGAGAGAAGGTGGGGGGACTTTGCAGGTGACGCAAGGAACGTATGGTTTGGTTTAAGTGCAGATGGCATTAATCCTTTTGGGGAGCAGAGCAGCAATCATAGCACCTGGCCCGTGACTCTATGTATCTATAACCTTCCTCCTTGGTTGTGCATGAAGCGGAAGTTCATTATGATGCCAGTGCTCATCCAAGGCCCTAAGCAACCCGGCAATGACATTGATGTGTACCTAAGGCCATTAGTTGAAGAACTTTTACAGCTGTGGAATGGAGAAGGTGTACGTGTGTGGGATGAGCACAAACAGGAGGAATTTGACCTACATGCGTTGCTGTTTGTAACCATCAACGATTGGCCTGCTCTCAGTAACCTTTCAGGACAGACAAACAAGGGATACCACGCATGCACACACTGTTTAGATGACACCGACAGTATATATTTGGACAAATGCAGGAAGAATGTGTACCTGGGGCATCGTCGATTTCTTCCGACCAACCATCAATGTCGAAAGAAAGGAAAGCATTTCAAAGGTGAGGCAGATCACCGGAAGAAGCCCGCCCTCCATACTGGTGATCACATACTTGATATGGTCAATGATTTACAAGTAATCTTTGGAAAGGGTCCTGGCGGACTATCTATTCCGACTGACGATGCGGGACGCGCACCCATGTGGAAGAAGAAATCTATATTTTGGGACCTACCCTATTGGAAAGACCTAGAGGTCCGCTCTGCAATCGACGTGATGCACGTGACGAAGAATCTTTGCGTGAACCTGCTAGGCTTCTTGGGAGTGTATGGGAAGACAAAAGATACACCGGAGGCACGGGAGGAACAGCAACGTGTGCATGAAAAAGACGGCATGCATCCAAAGCAGTATGAAGGTCCTGCCAGCTACGCTCTTACCAAAGAAGAGAAGGAAATCTTCTTTGAATGCCTACTCAGTATGAAGGTCCCGTCTGGCTTCTCGTCGAATATAAAGGGAATAATAAATATGGCAGAGAAAAAGTTCCAGAACCTAAAGTCTCATGACTGCCACGTGATTATGACGCAACTGCTTCCGGTTGCATTGAGGGGGCTTCTACCGGAAAACGTTCGATTAGCCATTGTGAAGCTATGTGCATTCCTCAATGCAATCTCTCAGAAGGTGATCGATCCAGAAATCCTGTCAAGGTTAAGGAGTGATTTGGTGCAATGTCTTGTTAGTTTCGAGCTGGTGTTCCCACCATCTTTCTTCAATATCATGACGCACGTCCTAGTTCATCTAGTCGACGAGATTGTCGTTCTGGGCCCTGTATTTCTACACAATATGTTCCCCTTTGAGAGGTTCATGGGAGTCTTAAAGAAATATGTTCGTAACCGCGCTAGGCCAGAAGCAAGCATCTCCATGGGCCATCAAACAGAGGATGTCATTGGGTTTTGTGTTGACTTCATTCCTGACCTTAAGAAGATTGGTCTCCCTCAATCGCGGTATGAGGGGAGACTGACTGGAAAAGGCACGCTAGGAGTGGACTCAATAATATGTAGGGACGGGCATTCTTGGTCTCAAGCACACTACACAGTTCTACAGAATTCTACCTTGGTGACCCCGTATGTCGATGAACACAAGAATATTCTGCGCTCCAAACACCCGGAGCAGTGTGACGGCTGGATTACATATGAACACATCAGGACTTTCGGCAATTGGTTGCAAACACGTCTCATGGGTGACAACACTGTTTCTGATGAGCTGTACTCGTTGGCCAGGGGACCATCTTCGACTGTATTGACTTACAAAGGGTACGAGATAAATGGGAATACATTTTACACGATCGCCCAAGATCAAAATAGCACCAACCAAAACAGCGGTGTCCGCTTTGATGCAGCAACCAAGAGGGGAAAGGACACATATTATGGTTACATAGTGGACATATGGGAACTTGACTATGGACATGATTTCAAGGTCCCTTTGTTTCAGTGCAAATGGGTCAATCTGTCAGGAGGCGGGGTACAGGTAGACCCACAGTACGGAATGACAACAGTGGATCTCAACAATCTTGGGTACACAGACGAACCATTCGTCCTAGCCAATGATGTGGCGCAGGTTTTCTATGTGAAGGACATGTCTACCAAACCGAGAAAAAGAAAAGATAAGGAAGCGAATACATCATACGATGAGCCAAAGCGCCACATAGTTCTTTCAGGAAAAAGAGACATCGTGGGATTGGAGGGCAAGACAGACATGTCTGAAGATTATGAAAAGTTTCATGAAATTCCTCCCTTCAAAGTCAAGGCTGACCCAAGCACCCTGTTAAACGATGAAGATTATCCATGGTTACGGCGCAATAAGCAAAGGACACAAGCGAAGAAAAAGTGAAGACTTTCTCTCCACAACTATATCATTGCAGTTACATGTGAAGAAATTAAATGCCTTTTGTAACAGATGAGTTTTCGTCCGAAACCCTGATACTTCGAAAGAGATTGTCCGTTTTGTACACGAAGTGCATCCAGTTTTTGCCGTAACCCTCTCAACTTTTTAGCACATGCTATGTGGGTGAAATGATGATACCATGCCAACTTTCAACCTGTTCAGAGTTCATTTGTACTGCTTTTCAATTTCAGGGTCATTTAGCTTAAAAAAACCAGTAAATGCATGAAAAATAGGAAATGAAGTCAGAAAGGGTTGAAAATTGATGATGTGGCTTTGCATGGTGCATTTTGAACACACAAAAAGTCTGGAGTTCAAATAAGTTCAAAAAAATGAAATCCCTTTGTAACAGATGAGTTTTCGTCCGAAACCCTGATACTTCAAAAGAGATTGTCCATTTTGTTAATGAAGTGCATCCAGTTTTTGCCGTAACCCTCTCAACTTTTTAGAACATGCTATGTGGGTGTAATGATGATACCATGCCAACTTTCAACCTTTTCAGAGTTCATTTGAAGTGCTTTTCAATTTCAGGGTCATTTAGCTCAAAGAATGAACTAATAGCAAAAAGAATGAACTAGAAAACCTTTATGAAACTCTAATAGCAAAAATAATGAACTAAAAATAATTAATTAAAAAATTCTGTTATGATCAACTAAAATAAAACTATAATATTCTTCAATAGCAAAAAGAATCAACTAAAAAGCTTTTATAAAACTTTAATAGCAAAAGGAATCAACTAAAAATATTTTATAAACCTCTAGTATTTATGAAACTAAAATTATATAAAATTTATGCAACTAAAGTTATCAAAGTATTTTTTGTTCAAAACATTAATAGCAAAAAGAATTTTCATAAAGAATTTTTTTAGAAACTTTAATAGCAAACTAAAATAACAAAATCTGTTTTTGGTTAAAACAGACATTTAAAATTACCTAAAAATAACAAATTGAATATAATGATAAAACACAGTAATATTAAATAGCAGGAAAAAGAATCACTCAAAAATCTATTTTTATAGTAAAGTTATTCACAAACTAGTGATTCACACCAATTTAAAAGAATTCAAATTTAAACTATTCAAATTTGGAAACTAATGGCACTAACAGAAAGTTTATAATTTTTGTGACCTAAAAGCAAAAAGAATCACTGAAAAACTGTAAGTAGAAACAAAAGAAAATAAATAAAGCAAAAAAGAAAACAAAAAAAGTAGAAAAAAATTAAAAAAATGCCGCCTAGTGGGCCACCACGGCCTGAATACGACTAGAAACCCAACCATCTAGTTGGGCCAGGATTCAGGCCCGCAGAAGGCCCACAAGGTCCACAGGCAGAGGTGTGTGCGATTAGGCCCGTAAGCCTGCTGTTGAGAGGAGCTCGAGATGGCTGGCGCAGCAGTGCTTATAAACCAGTCTCGAGCCCTCTCAGCTAGCGAGGTGGGACTAAACTTTTGGCCCCGGGCAGCACCACCCTTTAGTCCCGGTTGGTGGCACCAACCGGGACCAATGCCCACCTTTGGTCCCGGTTGGTGGCACCAACTGGGACCAATGCCACCCTTTAGTCCCGGTTGGTGCCACCAACCGGGACCAAAGGTCTCTGCTTCCCGCCCTTTGGGCTGACGAAAAGAGACCTTTGGTCCCGGTTGGTGGCACCAACCGGGACTAAAGGTGGGCATTGGTCCCGGTTGGTGCCACCAACCGGGACCAATGCTGAGTGTATATAACCAGCACTTGTGAAATTTCACAGTTTTCATCGCCACTTCGCCCGACGACGCCGACCTCCTCGACGCCGCCAGGCTGCCCCGACGCCGTCCACCGCCCACGCCGTCGCCATCGCCAGGCCCCTGCCCCGTCGTCGCCGTCACCGTCGCCGTCATCGTCCCCGAGCCCGTGGCCCTGCCCCGCCCCGGAGCCCACGCCCCTGCCCCGTCGTCGCCATCGCCCTCGCCGTCGTCGTCCCCGAGCCCGCGGCCCTGCCCCGCCCCCGAGCCCACGCCCCTGCCCCGTCGTCGTCGTCGCCGTCGCCGTCGTCGTCCCCGAGCCCACGGCCCTGCCCCGCCCCCGAGCCCACGCCCCTGCCCCGCCCCCGAGCGTGCCCGGCCGCGCCCCTGCCCCGGCCCGCCCCCGCCGTCGCCGTCGCCGGCGCCCTCGCCGCCCCCGCCGTCGCCGTCACCTTCGCCGGCCGCCCCCGCTGTGAGCCGCCGCCGCCCCCGCTGTGAACCGCCGCCGCCCCTGCTCTGTGCAATTTTTTTATATATATATGTTGATTTTTTTATATGATGAATGTTTTTGTTCATATATAATGTATATATGTATGTGGCTATATGTATGTATGGATGGATGTATATATGATGTTTTTTTGTTCATAGCATTTTTTTGTTCATATATGTATTTTTTTCATATATGTGGCTATATGTATTTTTTTGTTCATAGCATTTTTTTGTTCATAGCATTTTTTTCCATGTATGTATGTGGCTATATGTATGTATGTCGCCATCGCCCTCGATCTCCTACCCCCTCCCGCCCCTACCCGACAAACTCTCGAGGCCACCCAAACCCCTAGAAGAAAACTCCGGTAAATTCGACATGAGGGGGGACGTCGGACATATCGGGCGACCAACTCTCGAGGCCACGCAAACCCTAGAAAAAAAGCGTTGTCGATCTCCTACCCCCCCTCCCCTACCTGACAAACTCTCGAGGTCAGCCAAACCCCTAGAAGAAAACTCCGGTAACTTCGACATGAGGGGGGACGTCGATCAACCCCCTCTCGCCCGACCAAACACTCGAGTCCACCCAAACCGGGACTGAGATGTGATAGGTAGTATTTTTTTTGTTCATAGAAAACTCCGGTAACTCTCCAACATGAGGGGGGACGTCGATCGATCAACCCCCTCTCGCCAAACCGGGACTGAAAAAGCGTTGTCGAGGCCACCCCAAACCCTAGAAGTGTTGTCGAGGCCACCCCAAACCCTAGAAGCGTTGTTGAGGCCAACCAAATTTACCAAGTTAAATGAGTTAAATGAGTTAAAAGAGCGTTGTTGAGGCCACCCCAAACCCTAGAAGAGTTGTCGAGGCCACCCAAATTTACCAAGTTAAAAGAGCGTTGTCGAGGCCACCTCCCCGATAACTTCGACATGAGGGGGACGTCCGACATGACATGAGGGGGACGTCGGACATGACATGAGGGGGACGTCGGACATGACATGAGGGGTGAGCGTCGTTGTCGTCTACCCCCTCCGGTAACATAGATAACTCCGGTAACATAGATTTATCAAGAATGCCCCCATTATGGATGTGCACAAGTTGATCCAATTTTTTTTTGATCTCATCTATATATATTCTTTATATGTCATGTTGTCTGTCAAAGTATTGAAGAAATCCATGGCTTCATCATTAGCCGGAAGTAACATGCGTATGATGCTATGAAGCTCTTCAAAGTTGTTTTGGAACGGAGTTCCGGATAGAATAATTTGCTTTTTGGTACGAATTTCAGCAAAGGCCTTCCAAATAGTGATATGCGGAAGGCTCTTGCTGAACTTCGTACCAAAAAGCTAATTAATTATCCTATCCGGGACTTTGTTCCAAAACAATTTTGGAGAGCTTCGTACCATTATGCGCCTGTTACTTCCGGCTAATGATGAAGCCTTGGTTTTCTTGAATCCTTTGACACTAGACAACGTGACATATAGAAGGGTAGATGAGATCAGGAAAAATATGGACCATTTTCTGCACATTCAGAATGGCGCCATTTTGTTAAATCCCTTAAAGGGTAAGAGAATCCCTTGTTTGACATTCATGAGAGAGGCGGTCCGGACGTCGGACATTCATGAGAGAGGCAGTCCGGACGTCGGACATTCATGTTTGTATATTAATTGCCATGTTGTAATATTTGCAGAAACTATGGATCAAAGAGACTTGGAACAAGAACAGTTGTTGGGGGAGATAATCCTCGCCGGAGGTGATGCTGTCTTGTCGTTTCTCAACGACACCGATGGAACAATGGAGGAGGAAGGACATGATCATGATGGCTCCGGTGACATGATCTTGATGGCTCCGGAGGTGCTGACTAGCTAATTGATGCATTAATTGTTTTGGTATGTACATATATATATATATTAACTCTTCTTTCTTCTTTTATAGCCCTCCGTATCGAGCCAAACTTCGGTAACGAGACGAGGCCCGAAGAAGAGGTTGCGCAAGGATGAAAGGTTCACGATCATAGCACTCGCGGACGATGGCCTACCGATTGAACCCAAGCGGACCAAGGACGCATTTTCTGCTCAGTGCGGAGCTATTGTTAGGGACAACATCTCGATCAGCATCAAGCAATGGAATAAGCCTAAGGACGACGCCCCTGAAGGTGATTATGTCACCGATAGACAGAAAGATGATCTTTGGACCTTGCTGAAGGCAAATTTCACCCTACCGCCAGAGGAGGATCCGAATAAGCCCGTTATAGAGCCACTGGTCAAGGCGTGTGCTCTTAAGAAGATGGCAGATCTATTCAGGAGGTGGAAGAAGGAGTTGAAATCAAAGTTTGTCGACAAAGGTGAGACTCCAGAATTCATCGGCCGATTTGAGAAGATAAGAGATCACTGGCCCGCATTTGTGGCCTACAAGACATCAGACAAGAGTAAGAAAATGTCAGAGACAAACAAGAACAACGCTGCAAAGAAGCAGTATCACCATCACACGGGGTCAGGTGGCTACCTCAAAGCCCGGCCGTTGTGGGACAAAGCTGAGAATGACCTGATTGCTAAAGGGGTCGAACCAGAGACATTGAACTGGCCAGACCATTCAAGGACTTGGTTCTTCGGGGTTGGGGGAACTTTGGACCCTGAAACAGGGAAGTGCCGTTGGACGGACGAGCAACTTGCAATACCCGTCACGAAGCTTCAGAAGTATATCACCGCAGCGCAGGAAGGGACGTTCATTCCCGACAGAGAGAAGGACAAGCTGACTGAGGCCCTAGGGAATGCTGAGCACCTTGGACGAACACGAGGCACACCAGGCTCCGTTCCGTGGAAGTTTGGGTTTCCCGACGCAGGCGGTTACAGAAGCCGGGAGAGAAAGAGGAAAGCGGAGCTGAGCGACATGCAGAAGATGAGTGCAAGACTACAAAAGCTAGAGGAAGCTGAGAGCCAGCGAGCTGCCGGCCAACTATCTCAGCGGCACGAAGCTACCCCAGAAGCTACCCCGCCATCTCAGCGGAGAAGCAGCGTGGCTTCCACGGAGCCCGTTCAGACTGACTTCACGGAGCCTATCTACCCCGTGGATACTATCACGGAGGCTCAAAATTGCGAGCTTATGACGAAACGCCATAACCTCACTTTCAAGGCGGCTCTCGGCTCTGTTGCACCTCCTCAACCCAACGGAACTTTTCACTGCCTTCCGATTCCACATGGCTATGCTGTTGTGATGGTGGATGAAGTAATGGAGGGATTTGAGGAGCTCGAGCTTTACCAGTCTACAGGTGAAGGGGAGAACCAGCTGGTTCGTGCTCTGAGGAGTACATGTCTATGGCAGAAGGAGTACATCAAGCTTCCAAACTGGACGCCTCCGCCTCCTCCTCCTCCTCCGGCGAGTCAGGGCACTCCGCCTCCTCCTCCTCCTCCTCCGGCGAGTGATTAGGGCACTCCGCCTCCTTCTCCGGCTCCTCCGACGCGTGAGGGCACTCCGCCTCCTCCTTCGCCTACTCCGGCGCGTCGGAGCACTCCGCCTCCTTCTCCGCCTCGTCAGCAACGACGGAAGAGAGACGCCGCCGCTCCAGCGGCTAGCAGTACAAGCAGAGGCGGGAGGCAATTCAGATACGGTCCATCTCTCAAGCCTGTGGAAAAGTTACCATATGAGAGGACCGAGCAGGAAAACGAGGACATATGTCGTGCCCAAGTGAGGGACCATTTTGCAAAGAAAACTCCACCTCCGAAGGAGAAGCTAGATCCGGTGAAAGTGAAGCGCACTATCGATGCCCTGAAGCGACCACCACCGCCTCCGCCGGATTCCAACTATGACCGCATAATTACTAAGACACATGCTAAAGCGCAGCAGTCGGGAAGTACTTCCAGTGCTGCAAGAGCGAAAAAACGAAGAAGTGGGAAAACAATTCCCCAGCTCGGCGAACAGGAGAAGCAATCGTGCCCCCCGCTCAAGGTGTCTAGCGATATCGCTAATCATCCGGTGCTACTGCCTGGTACCACTCTTGATGATTACCTGCCCGATGATGTACAGTTTGAAACGGCTGAGGTAGTAGACGTCTTTAGATACGAGCACGGGAAGCCTCTCGTCAAACCTGATCATCCTCATCTAACAACGATGATGCAAAAATTGCATGACTGGTACATGGAAACCTGCAGGAAGTCTGGGAAAGACAGTTTGTTAGTCAGAATTAAAAAAGAGCATGACTTCCCTGGAGTCGACCTGCTGCCTGTTGAATTTGTGGAGTTATTTCAATTATACAATCAAAAGGCCCTCGACAAACAACTCATGACTTGCTACTGTCTGTAAGTATTACTTCTATAATTAAGTCTCTAGCTCAGCTCGTTCATTGCATGTATATATAATTATCCTCACTATATTATGCAGATTGAAGATGGTCGAATGCCAAAAAATAGGAATCTTCGACGTTGGGTTCATTAGCCCAAATACCGTAAATGAATGGTCGGTACGAAAGGCGGCTGAAGATACCAAGAACAACTTACTACAAACGTTCCTTAAACATCAAAACAAAAGGGAAATACTCTTTCCTTACAACTTCAAGTGAGTGTTACTGTCTTCTGCATATTCGGTTCCGCTTACTCGTGGTTAAGTAATGTAATTGATGAGTTATGCGTGCGCAGCTTCCACTATATTCTGCTATCCGTTAACCTTGACGGGGCATTAGTAACTGTCTTAGACTCGCTCCGTAAAGATCCCAAGTATTATGCGGACATGACTGCAATGCTCCAGAAGTAAGTTCAATCAATACCGGGACCATATCGGCAACTTTCGTTCATTTCCTGATATCAAGTAATCATTTTCTTTGCCTGCCAGGGTTTGGAAAACGTTCACCGCTAAGGTTCCGGGTCTGAAGAAGGAGCTGCGATTTACACACCCCAAAGTAAGTAGTACTAGCTAGTTCCGCGCATCTCTCATTGATTCTAGTTTCATCAATAGCATTATCATGCTTGCTTATCAGTTTGATTGAACTCTATTCTCGTAAAGTGCTTGTTGCAGGCACCCAACACTCATTTATGTGGATACTACGTATGCGAGTTCATTCGCTACTATACCTCTGAACGGGCCTCCTCTGAGAAACAATTTGAAGTACGTAAACAATATTCACAATTTTATTTTATATATTACCATCAATTGTGTTGAGTTTCATTCATATATATGTATTGACCCCTTCTTTAAATTAGATCTGGCAGATGCGGGATGAACTCCTACCACATGATCGCATACGAGCAATTCAAGAGGAATTGGCGGGATTCTTTCTTGACCACGTCATACCTGAACAAGGAGAATACCATGTGAAATTGAAATTGTTGTAAGGGATGTTATATATTGTACATATGTAGCAGCGTCGGATAGATATACGAAAACTTGTTGTTCGACCAAGCACGAAGAAAGAGATGTCACTTCTCTCTATATATGTTCATGACGATCTTGTGTAATTAATGGTTTCCTTTATTTGCTTACTAGCTAGCGTCGAGTTCTCTCTATATGTGTAGTAGCTAGCGTCGACCAAGCACGGAAAAAGAGAGGTCACTTCTCTCTATTAGCTCGCTAACACAATATGAAACCCCTAAATTAACCCTCCAAAACCCCAAAACCCCCCCTTCCAAAAAAACAAAACCCAGCGACTGCGAGCTGCTGACGCGTGGCCGCCTTTTGGTCCCGGTTGGTGTTACCAACCGGGACCAAAGGTGGAGCCTTTAGTCCCGGTTGGTAACACCAACCGGGACTAAAGGTCCTCCCTCCCCCGCCCCAGGCAGCGCCACGTGGAGGGCCTTTGGTCCCGGTTCGTAAGCAAACCGGGACTAAAGGTTTTGGGTATTAGTCCCGACCCTTTAGTCCCGGTTCCAGAACCGGGACTAAAGGCCCTTACGAACCGGGACAAATGGCCCTTTTTCTACTAGTGCCCGCCATCCAGATCGACGACCTCCCCGCCGACGCCCAGAACGGCGGCGTGCTCGTGGAGCTCACCCGCCGCTCCCTCCCCACACTACCGGAACAGAGCTGGTTGCCGACGGCATTTTGTCGGGGCCGTCGGCATAGATAGATATATGCTGACGGCACGGGAGAGGCCGTCGGCAAAGTAATACCGTCGGCACATACCGATATATGCCGACGGCAACCGTCGGCATACAAATGCCATCGGCATAAACCAATCTGTGCCGACGGCGGCTGTCGGTTTCGTTGCACCGTCGGCACACGGTGGGCCCGCGCGACCCGGTTGGCGACGACCCACTGATGCCGTCATAGATATGCCGACGGCCCGGACGGAGGCCGTCGGCACAAGTAAATGAGCCACGTGGCAGAACTATGCCGACAGCTCCGCCGTCGGCGTACTTTTGAATCTATGCCGACGGCAATGCCGTAGGCATAGTACTTGACCAGGACTTACGAGGAACTGCCACGTGGCATATCTATGCCGACGGCAAAGCCGTAGGCATACTATGTTAAATTACTTTCTTTTTTTAGGTTAATATTTGATTAATTTAAATGTGACTTATCTAGACTTAAACATACATAAATTATGTATCAATTTTCGGTAGAATTTTCCATAGATTATGAATATCCAGTTTGAGTATGTTAGAACTATGACCTCATGTACTTTTGCATATAGGTCCTTGTAATTTGTTAAAATCAATACTAATAGATACTTGCATAGATATTGATAAATTTTATATGGTTTTTATCAGAATCTTTAAAGAATTCTGTTGCTATACTTTGTTTTTGAATTTGAAAAAACTTAAATCATGTTTGCTTCAGATTTACAGAAAACACCCTTTTCTTTTGACTTTTTTGTATATTTTTGTATGCCTAGCCAAACGGGACAAAATATATATATAAATCCACAGATTGTTACGTCAGGAAGTGCAGTGGCGGGTGCAAACACCCGGCATGCGGATCCAGAGTGTGACCCCCTTCACGGACGGTGCTGCCGCCGGCACTTGGAGGGGGGAAACGGCCGCATCGGGCCGACACGGAGGGGATCCTGTGGTGGGTTGGGCACGGATCTTGTTCCCGAGTGTTCCCATGGGCTACCTATCACAACCAACTGGAGAAGTCTATTGGTCAAACCCCGTCCGGCGAAAGTCAAAGGCGTAGATCTACGGGTCAACTGGTCCAGGGTTAGGCCTGCCGGGGGCCTTGGGGGGGGGGGGGTAGCAATGCCACCAGAGCATCGCGACGGGTCCTCATACGTGTCTTAACATGCGGTGGCATGTCTGAAGAGTCAAGACGCGTCTCCGGGATGTGGCCCCCCTCACGGACGGCGATGGCACCGGAGTGACGTCCTGCGGTTTTGGTGCTGCGTGAATATTCCTGAACACCCGGAGGGTGATAAAATCATGAGTTTTTTACACGGTGCAGACACATGTGATATAGGATGTGTAGTCATTTTTCATAATGTTTTGAGATGCAGAAGTAAGTGGAAAAATTCCTCTTTCCGGATTGTTCCTCGCATGTCTACGAGTGTGGTCGGGGGCCTTCGTGGAGTAGCTATGCCACAGAATCTTGCGCTGGGCCCTCATACATGTCTAGAAGTGCGGTGGCGGGTGCAAACACCCGGCACGCGGCTCCGGAGTGTGACCCCCTTCACGGACGGCGCTGCCGCCGGCGCTTGGACGGGGGAAACGGCGGCGTCGGGCCGACACGTAGGGGATCCTGTGGTGGGTTTGGCCCGGACCTTGTTCCGGAGTGTTCCCATGGGCTGACCTATCACAACCAGGTGGAGATGTCTATTGGTCAAAGCCCGTCCGGCGAAAGTCAAAGGCGTAGATCTACGGGTCAACTGGTCCAGGGTTAGGCTTGCCGGGAGCCTTGGGGGTAGCAATGCCACCAAAGCATCGCGACGGGTCCTCACACGTGTCTTAACATGCGGTGGCATGTCTGAAGAGTCAAGACGCGTCTCCGGGGTGTGGCCCCCTTCACGGACGGCGATGACACCGGAGTGACGTCCTGCGGTTTTGGTGCTGCGTGAATATTCCTGAACACCCGGAGGGTGGTAAAATCATGAGTTTTTTACACGGTGCAGACACATGTGATATAGGATGTGTAGTCATTTTTCATAATTTTTTGAGATGCAGGAGTAAGTGGAAAAATTCCTCTTTCCGGATTGTTCCTCGCATGTCTACGGGTGTGGTCGGGGGCCTTCGTGGGGTAGCTATGCCACAGAATCTTGCGCTGGGCCCTCATACATGTCTGGAAGTGCGGTGGCGGGTGCAAACACCCGGCACGCGGCTCTGGAGTGTGACCCTCTTCACGGACGGCGCTGCCGCCGGCGCTTGGAGGGGGGAAACGGCGGCGTCGGGCCGACACGGAGGGGATCCTGTGGTGGGTTGGGCCCGGATCGACCTTGTTCCGGAGTGTTCCCATGGGCTGACCTATCACAACTAGGTGGAGAAGTCCATTGGTCAAAGCCTGTCAGGCGAAAGTCAAAGGCGTAGATCTATGGGTCAACTGGTCCAGGGTTAGGCCTGCCGGGGGCCTTGGGGGGGGGGGGGTAGCAATGCCACCAGAGCATCGCGACGGGTCCTCACACGTGTCTTAACATGCGGTGGCATGTCTGAAGAGTTAAGACGCGTCTCCGGGGTGTGGCCCCCCTCACGGACGGCGATGACACCGGAGTGACGTCCTGCGGTTTTGGTGCTGCGTGAATATTCCTGAACACCCGAAGGGTGATAAAATCATGAGTTTTTTACACGGTGCAGACACATGTGATATAGGATGTGTAGTCATTTTTCATAATTTTTTGAGATGCAGAAGTAAGTGGAAAAATTCCTCTTTCCGGATTGTTCCTCGCATGTCTACGGGTGTGGTCGGGGGCCTTCGTGGGGTAGCTATGCCACAGAATCTTGCGCTGGGCCCTCATACATGTCTGGAAGTGCGGTGGCGCATGCAAACACCCGACACGCGGCTCCGGAGTGTGACCCCCTTCACGGACGGCGCTGCCGCCGACGCTTGGAGGGGGGAAACGGCCGCGTCGGGCCGACACGGAGGGGATCTGTGGTGGGTTGGGCCCGGACCTTGTTCCGGAGTGTTCCCTTGGGCTGACCTATCACAACCAGGTGGAGAAGTCCATTGGTCAAAGCCCGTCCGGCGAAAGTCAAAGGCGTAGATTTACGGGTCAACTGGTCCAGGGTTAGGCCTGCCGGGGGCCTTGGGGGGGGGGGGGTAGCAATGCCACCAGAGCATCGCGACGGGTCCTCACAAGTGTCTTAACATGCGGTGGCATGTCTGAAGAGTCGAGACACGTCTCCGGGGTGTGGCCCGCCCTCACGGACGGCGATGACACCGGAGTGACGTCCTGCGGTTTTGGTGCTGTGTGAATATTCCTGAACACCCGGAGGGTGATAAAATCATGAGTTTTTTACACGGTGCAGACACATGTGATATAGGATGTGTAGTCATTTTTCATATTTTTTTGAGATGCAGAAGTAAGTGGAAAAATTCCTCTTTCTGGATTGTTCCTCGCATGTCTACGGGTGTGGTCGGGGGCCTTCGTGGGGTAGCTATGCCACAGAATCTTGCGCTGGGCCCTCATACATGTCTGGAAGTGCGGTGGCGCATGCAAACACCCGACACGCGGCTCCGGAGTGTGACCCCCTTCACGGACGGCGCTGCCGCCGACGCTTGGAGGGGGGAAACGGCCGCGTCGGGCCGACACGGAGGGGATCTGTGGTGGGTTGGGCCCGGACCTTGTTCCGGAGTGTTCCCTTGTTCTGACCTATCACAACCAGGTGGAGAAGTCCATTGGTCAAAGCCCGTCCGGCGAAAGTCAAAGGCGTAGATCTACGGGTCAACTGGTCCAGGGTTAGACCTGCCGGGGGCTTGGGGGGGGGGGGGTAGCAATGCCACCAGAGCATCGCGACGGGTCCTCACACGTGTCTTAACATGCGGTGGCATGTCTGAAGAGTCAAGACGCGTCTCCGGGGTGTGGCCCCCCTCACGGACAGCGATGACACCGGAGTGACGTCCTGCGGTTTTGGTGCTGCGTGAATATTCCTGAACACTCGGAGGGTGATAAAATCATGAGTTTTTTACACGGTGCAGACACTTGTGATATAGGATGTGTAGTCATTTTTCATAATTTTTTGAGATGCAGAAGTAAATGGAAAAATTCCTCTTTCCAGATTGTTCCTCGCATGTCTACGTGTGTGGTCGGTGGCTTTCGTGGGGTAGCTATGCCACAGAATCTTGCGCTGGGCCCTCATACATGTCTGGAAGTGCGGTGGCGGGTGCAAACACCCGGCACGCGGCTCCGGAGT
Source organism: Elymus sibiricus (assembly GCA_039707655.1). Lineage (NCBI taxonomy): Eukaryota > Viridiplantae > Streptophyta > Magnoliopsida > Poales > Poaceae > Elymus > Elymus sibiricus. The sequence goes on along the minus strand of CM077666.1, from coordinate 124,315,976 downwards.
GTGACCTCCTTCACGGACGGCGCTGCCGCCGACGCTTGGAGGGGGAAACGGCCACGTCGGTCCGACACGGAAGGGATCCTGTGGTGGGCTGGGCCCGGACCTTGTTCCGGAGTGTTCCCATGGGCTGACCTATCAGGAGAAGTCCATTGGTCAAAGCCCGTCCGGTGAAAGTCAAAGGCGTAGATCTATGGGTCAACTGGTCCAGGGTTAGGCCTTTCGGGGGCCTTGGGGGGGGGGTAGCAATGCCACCAGAGCATCGCAACGGGTCCTCACACGTGTCTTAACATGCGGTGGCATGTCTGAAGAGTTAAGACGCGTCTCCGGGGTGTGGCCCCCCTCACGGACGGCGATGACACCGGAGTGACGTCCTGCGGTTTTGGTGCTGCGTGAATATTCCTGAACACCCGAAGGGTGATAAAATCATGAGTTTTTTACACGGTGCAGACACATGTGATATAGGATGTGTAGTCATTTTTCATAATTTTTTGAGATGCAGAAGTAAGTGGAAAAATTCCTCTTTCCGGATTGTTCCTCGCATGTCTACGGGGGTGGTCAGGGGCCTTCGTGGGGTAGCTATGCCACAAAATCTTGCGCTGGGCACTCATACATGTCTGAAAGTGCGGTGGCGTGTGCAAGCACCCGGCACGTGGCTCTGTAGTGTGACCCCCTTCACGGACGGCGCTGCCGCTGGCGCTTGGAGGGGGGAAACGGCCGCGTCGGGCCGACACAGAGGGGATCCTGTGGTGGGTTGGGCCCGGACCTTGTTCCGGAGTGTTCCCATGGGCTGACCTGTCAGAACCAGGTGGAGAAGTCTATTGGTCAAACCCCGTCCGGCGAAAGTAAAAGGCGTAGATCTACGGGTCAACTGGTCCAGGGTTAGGCCTGCCGGGGGCCTTGGGGGGGGGGGGGGAGGGGGTAGCAATGCCACCAGAGCATCGCGACGGGTCCTCACACGTGTCTTAACATGCGTTGGCATGTCTGAAGAGTCATGACGCGTCTCCGGGGTGTGCCCCCCCTCACGGACGGCGATGACACCGGAGTGACGTCCTGCGGTTTTGTTGCTGCGTGAATATTCCTGAACACCCGGAGGGTGATAAAATCATGAGATGTTTACACGGTGCAGACACATGTGATATAGGATGTGTAGTCATTTTCATAATTTTTTGAGATGCAGAAGTAAGTGGAAAAATTCCTCTTTCCGGATTGTTCCTCGCATGTCTACGGGTGTGGTCGGGGGCCTTCGTGGGGTAGCTATGCCATAGAATCTTGCGCTGGGCCCTCATACATGTCTGGAAATGTGGTGGCGGGTGCAAACACCCGGCACGCGGCTCCGGAGTGTGACCCCCTTCACTGCCGGCGCTGCCACCGGCGCTTGGAGGGGGGAAACGGCCGCGTCGGGCCGACACGGAGGGGGATCCTGTGGTGGGTTGGGCCCGGACCTTGTTCCGGAGTGTTCCCATGGGCTGACCTATCACAACCAGGTGGAGAAGTCCATTGGTCAAAGCCCTTCTGGTGAAAGTCAAAGGCGTAGATTTACGGGTCAACTGGTCCAGGGTTAGGCCTGCCGGGGGCCTTGGGGGGGGGGGTAGCAATGCCACCAGAGCATCGCGACGGGTCCTCACAAGTGTCTTAACATGCGGTGGCATGTCTGAAGAGTCGAGACACGTCTCCGGGGTGTGGCCCGCCCTCACGGACGGCGATGACACCGGAGTGACGTCCTGCGGTTTTGGTGCTGTGTGAATATTCCTGAACACCCGGAGGGTGATAAAATCATGAGTTTTTTACACGGTGCAGACACATGTGATATAGGATGTGTAGTCATTTTTCATATTTTTTTGAGATGCAGAAGTAAGTGGAAAAATTCCTCTTTCCGGATTGTTCCTCGCATGTCTACGGGTGTGGTCGGGGGCCTTCGTGGGGTAGCTATGCCACAGAATCTTGCGCTGGGCCCTCATACATGTCTGGAAGTGCGGTGGCGCATGCAAACACCCGACACGCGGCTCCGGAGTGTGACCCCCTTCACGGACGGCGCTGCCGCCGACGCTTGGAGGGGGGAAACGGCCGCGTCGGGCCGACACGGAGGGGATCTGTGGTGGGTTGGGCCCGGACCTTGTTCCGGAGTGTTCCCTTGGGCTGACCTATCACAACCAGGTGGAGAAGTCCATTGGTCAAAGCCCGTCCGGCGAAAGTCAAAGGCGTAGATCTACGGGTCAACTGGTCCAGGGTTAGACCTGCCGGGGGCTTGGGGGGGGGGGGGGGTAGCAATGCCACCAGAGCATCGCGACGGGTCCTCACACGTGTCTTAACATGCGGTGGCATGTCTGAAGAGTCAAGACGCGTCTCCGGGGTGTGGCCCCCCTCACGGACAGCGATGACACCGGAGTGACGTCCTGCGGTTTTGGTGCTGCGTGAATATTCCTGAACACTCGGAGGGTGATAAAATCATGAGTTTTTTACACGGTGCAGACACTTGTGATATAGGATGTGTAGTCATTTTTCATAATTTTTTGAGATGCAGAAGTAAATGGAAAAATTCCTCTTTCCAGATTGTTCCTCGCATGTCTACGTGTGTGGTCGGTGGCTTTCGTGGGGTAGCTATGCCACAGAATCTTGCGCTGGGCCCTCATACATGTCTGGAAGTGCGGTGGCGGGTGCAAACACCCGGCACGCGGCTCCGGAGTGTGACCTCCTTCACGGACGGCGCTGCCGCCGACGCTTGGAGGGGGAAACGGCCACGTCGGGCCGACACGGAAGGGATCCTGTGGTGGGCTGGGCCCGGACCTTGTTCCGGAGTGTTCCCATGGGCTGACCTATCAGGAGAAGTCCATTGGTCAAAGCCCGTCCGGTGAAAGTCAAAGGCGTAGATCTATGGGTCAACTGGTCCAGGGTTAGGCCTTTCGGGGGCCTTGGGGGGGGGGGGGGGGGTAGCAATGCCACCAGAGCATCGCAACGGGTCCTCACACGTGTCTTAACATGCGGTGGCATGTCTGAAGAGTTAAGACGCGTCTCCGGGGTGTGGCCCCCCTCACGGACGGCGATGACACCGGAGTGACGTCCTGCGGTTTTGGTGCTGCGTGAATATTCCTGAACACCCGAAGGGTGATAAAATCATGAGTTTTTTACACGGTGCAGACACATGTGATATAGGATGTGTAGTCATTTTTCATAATTTTTTGAGATGCAGAAGTAAGTGGAAAAATTCCTCTTTCCGGATTGTTCCTCGCATGTCTACGGGGGTGGTCAGGGGCCTTCGTGGGGTAGCTATGCCACAAAATCTTGCGCTGGGCACTCATACATGTCTGAAAGTGCGGTGGCGTGTGCAAGCACCCGGCACGTGGCTCTGTAGTGTGACCCCCTTCACGGACGGCGCTGCCGCTGGCGCTTGGAGGGGGGAAACGGCCGCGTCGGGCCGACACAGAGGGGATCCTGTGGTGGGTTGGGCCCGGACCTTGTTCCGGAGTGTTCCCATGGGCTGACCTGTCAGAACCAGGTGGAGAAGTCTATTGGTCAAACCCCGTCCGGCGAAAGTAAAAGGCGTAGATCTACGGGTCAACTGGTCCAGGGTTAGGCCTGCCGGGGGCCTTGGGGGGGGGGGGAGGAGGTAGCAATGCCACCAGAGCATCGCGACGGGTCCTCACACGTGTCTTAACATGCGTTGGCATGTCTGAAGAGTCATGACGCGTCTCCGGGGTGTGCCCCCCCTCACGGACGGCGATGACACCGGAGTGACGTCCTGCGGTTTTGTTGCTGTGTGAATATTCCTGAACACCCGGAGGGTGATAAAATCATGAGTTTTTTACACGGTGCAGACACATGTGATATAGGATGTGTAGTCATTTTTCATATTTTTTTGAGATGCAGAAGTAAGTGGAAAAATTCCTCTTTCCGGATTGTTCCTCGCATGTCTACGGGTGTGGTCGGGGGCCTTCGTGGGGTAGCTATGCCACAGAATCTTGCGCTGGGCCCTCATACATGTCTGGAAGTGCGGTGGCGCATGCAAACACCCGACACGCGGCTCCGGAGTGTGACCCCCTTCACGGACGGCGCTGCCGCCGACGCTTGGAGGGGGGAAACGGCCGCGTCGGGCCGACACGGAGGGGATCTGTGGTGGGTTGGGCCCGGACCTTGTTCCGGAGTGTTCCCATGGGCTGACCTATCACAACCAGGTGGAGAAGTCCATTGGTCAAAGCCCGTTCGGCGAAAGTCAAAGGCGTAGATCTACGGGTCAACTGGTCCAGGGTTAGACCTGCCGGGGGCTTGGGGGGGGGTAGCAATGCCACCAGAGCATCGCGATGGGTCCTCACACGTGTCTTAACATGCGGTGGCATGTCTGAAGAGTCAAGACGCGTCTCCGGGGTGTGCCCCCCCTCACGGACAGCGATGACACCGGAGTGACGTCCTGCGGTTTTGGTGCTGCGTGAATATTCCTGAACACTCGGAGGGTGATAAAATCATGAGTTTTTTACACGGTGCAGACACTTGTGATATAGGATGTGTAGTCATTTTTCATAATTTTTTGAGATGCAGAAGTAAATGGAAAAATTCCTCTTTCCAGATTGTTCCTCGCATGTCTACGTGTGTGGTCGGTGGCTTTCGTGGGGTAGCTATGCCACAGAATCTTGCGCTGGGCCCTCATACATGTCTGGAAGTGCGGTGGCGGGTGCAAACACCCGGCACGCGGCTCCGGAGTGTGACCCCCTTCACGGACGGCGCTGCCGCCGGCGCTTGGAGGGGGGAAACGGCCGCGTCGGGCCGACACGGAGGGGATCCTGTGGTGGGTTGGGCCCGGACCTTGTTCCGGAGTGTTCCCATGGGCTGACCTATCACAACCAGGTGGAGAAGTCCATTGGTCAAAGCCCGTCCGGCGATAGTCAAAGGCGTAGATCTACGGGTCAACTGGTCCAGGGTTAGGCCTGCCGGGGGCCTTGGGGGGTAGCAATGCCACCAGAGCATCGCGACGGGTCCTCACACGTGTCTTAACATGGGGTGGCATGTCTGAAGAGTCAAGACGCGTCTCCGGGGTGTGCCCCCCCTCACGGACGGCGATGACACCGGAGTGACGTCCTGCGGTTTTGGTGCTGCGTGAATATTCCTGAACACCCGGAGGGTGATAAAATCATCAGTTTTTTACATGGTGCAGAAACATGTGATATAGGATGTGTAGTCATTTTTCATAATTTTTTGAGATGCAGAAGTAAGTGGAAAAATTCCTCTTTCCGGATTGTTCCTCGCATATCTACGGGTGTGGTCGGGGGCCTTCGTGGGGTAGCTATGCCACAGAATCTTGCGCTAGGCCCTCATACATGTCTGGAAGTGCGGTGGCGGGTGCAAACACCCAGCACGCGGCTCCGGAGTGTGACCCCCTTCACGGACGGCGCCGCCGCCGACGCTTGGAGGGGGGAAACGGCCGCGTCGGGCCGAGACGGAGGGGATCCTGTGGTGGGCTGGGCCCGGACCTTGTTCCGGAGTGTTCCCATGGGCTGACCTATCACAACTAGGTGGAGAAGTCCATTGGTCAAAGCCCGTCCGGCGAAAGTCAAAGGCGTAGATCTACGGGTCAACTGGTCCAAGGTTAGGCCTGCCGGGGGCCTTGGGGGGGTAGCAATGCCACCAGAGCATCGTGACGGGTCCTCACACGTGTCTTAACATGCGGTGGCATGTCTGAAGAGTCAAGACGCATCTCCGGGGTGTGGCCCCCCTCACGGACGGCGATGACACCGGAGTGACGTCCTGCGGTTTTGCTGCTGCGTGAATATTCCTAAACACCCGGAGGGTGATAAAATTATGAGTTTTTTACACGGTGCAGACACATGTGATATAGGATGTGTAGTCATTTTTCATAATTTTTTGAGATGCAGAAGTAACACTAGTAGAAAACAGGGCTTTGGTCCAGGCCAGATAAGAGCATCAATCCCGGTTCTGTTACGAATCGGGACCAATGGGTGCATCAGTCCCGGTTCGTGAGGCCAGGGCGCCGGCCGGGCCACGGCAGGCACCAGTCCCGGTTCGTCTGACCCCTTTGGTCCCGGTTCCAGACACGAACCGGGACTAAAGGGCCTCGCTCCTGGCGCAGCCCCTTTAGTCCCGGTTGGTGGCTGTAACCGGGACTAAATGTGTGTCTTTTGTCCCGGTTCTAGCCACGAACCGGGACTAAAGAGATGCCTATATATATGCTCTCCCCTGCCCGCTCACTCTGTTTTTTGGCCGGCCGGTGTGGGAGGTGTGTGCTGCTCTGCTCTCACCTCCTATGCACATGAGGTGTTCGATGAAATGCCCGAGTCACACTTAAGCTTTCTCCTCTCCAAGCTCGACCTCCAAGCTCCATTTTCCCCAAGATTTGTCTAGGTTTGGCGGTGCACCATTGTCCCCGTCCCCGTCCTCACCGCCGTCGATCGCCCGTGCCGATCTCGTCGCCGGCACCACCGTGGTGAGCCTCTTGTTCTTATCTTCTTTTTAAAAGAAAAAAATTCTTACTTGTTGTATGAGTTATATAGCTACTTGTATAATTTTCTTACTTTTATTATTGTTTGTTATTATATAGTGCCATGACTTTGGTATCCGCCCCCGTCGGCCCTCGTCCTGTCTATGATTCGGATGTGGTATATTATCTTTTATTATGATTTGTTTCATTTAGTGTTTATGACAATTATGCAGACCAATGTGACATAGATGTTTTTATCTAGGAGGTATGTGAACCGGAAATTCCAACCGACCCTCTTGTCGAGAGGTTAAATTTAGTTGAAAAAGAAAACAATTACTTGAAGAAAAAATTGAAAAGAATTGAGGAGGAGAAGATGGAATTGGAGTTGCATGTTGCCGATGTCGTCGATGATCACAGGATCAAGATGGATGCAATGCGCTTGAAGGTTAGAAAGATTAGAAAATATGCCATTCATAATGAGGCTTGGTATCATTATGCCGTTGGATCAATTGTTACCTTAGTTGCGATTATGATCGCATTTGTTGTTGTATTTAAATGTTTTTCATAGTTTCAATGTATGTTTTAATTAGATGCTCTAGAGAGCTATATGTTGTTCTATGAGAACTATATATGTATGAACTTTATGTATTTATTTTTTCAGTAATAACATTTGATCACTATAGTACTTTGGTTTTAATGTGATGATGAACTTGTATTAATTTGGTCACTTCTCTATTCATGATGTTCTGTAATGGTTTTTGATACACTTAATTATATAATGCACACAGATGAACCGGCAATGGATGTACGGTGACCGACGCACCTCCGAGTATCTTGAGGGCCTGCATAAATTTCTCAAAGTGGCTGAGGCAAACAAGCAGAATGGTTTTATGTATTGTCCATGCCCTGTCTGTGAGAATACGAAGGATTACTCTAACTTGAAAACCCTTCACGTCCACCTGCTTGAGAAGGGTTTCATGCCACACTATAATGTTTGGACCAAGCACGGAGAAAGAGGGGTTATGATGGAAGACAACGAAGAAGAAGAGGATGATGACAACTATCCCCCTGAATATGGTGATACTGCAACGGGGGAAGCTGAAGATCAAGAGACACCAGACGATGTGCCCGATGATGATCTTCGCCGGGTCATTGTTGATGCAAAGAGACAATGCCAAAGTGAAAGGGAGAAGTTGAAGTTCGATCGCATGTTAGAGGATCACAAAAAAGGGTTGTACCCAAATTGCGAAGATGACAACACAAAGCTCGGTACCACACTGGAATTGCTGCAATGGAAGGCAGACTATGGTGTATCTGACAACGGATTTGGGAAGCTACTGAAAATAATGAAGAAGAAGCTTCCAAAGGATAACGAATTGCCCGACAGTACGTACGAAGCAAAGAAGGTTCTATGCCCTCTAGGATTGGAGGTGCAGAAGATACATGCATGCCCTAATGACTGCATCCTCTACCGCGGTGAGTACGAGGATTTGAACACATGCCTGGTATGCGGTGCATTGCGGTATAAGATCAGACGAGATGACCCTGGTGATGTTGAGGGAGAGCGCCCCAGGAAGAGGGTTCCTGCCAAGGTGATGTGGTATGCTCCTATAATACCACGGCTGAAACGTTTGTTCAGAAACAAAGAGCATGCCAAGTTGATGCGATGGCACAAACAAGACCGTAAGAAAGACGGGAAGTTGAGAGCACCCGCTGACGGGTCACAGTGGAGAAAAATCGAGAGAAGGTGGGGGGACTTTGCAGGTGACGCAAGGAACGTATGGTTTGGGTTAAGCGCAGATGGCATTAATCCTTTTGGGGAGCAGAGCAGCAATCATAGCACCTGGCCCGTGACTCTATGTATCTATAGCCTTCCTCCTTGGTGGTGCATGAAGCGGAAGTTCATTATGATGCCAGTGCTCATCCAAGGCCCTAAGCAACCCGGCGACGACATTGATGTGTACCTAAGGCCATTAGTTGAAGAACTTTTTAGCTGTGGAATGGAGAAGGTGTACGTGTGTGGGATGAGCACAAACAGGAGGAATTTGACCTACATGCGTTGCTGTTTGTAACCATCAATGATTGGCCTGCTCTTAGTAACCTTTCAGGATAGACAAACAAGGGATACCACGCATGCATGCACTGTTTAGATGATACCGAAAGTATATATTTGGAGAAATGCAGGAAGAATGTGTACCTGGGACATCGTCGATTTCTTTCGACCAACCATCTCTTAAGAAAGAAAGGCAAGCATTTCAAAGGTGAGGCAGATCACCGGAAGAAGCCCGCCCTCCGTACTGGTGATGCCATACTTGTTATGGTCAAGGATTTACATGTAATCTATGGAAAGGGTCCTGGCGGACAATCTGTTCCGAATGACGCTGAGGGATGCGCACCCATGTGGAAGAAGAAATCTATATTTTGGGACCTACCCTATTGGAAAGACCTAGAGGTCTGCTCTGCAATCGACGTGATGCACGAGACAAAGAATCTTTGCGTGAACCTGCTAGGCTTCTTGGGCGTGTATGGGAAGACAAAATATACACTGGAGGTACGGGAGGACCAGCAACGTGTGCACGAAAAAGACGGCATGCATCCAAAGCAGTATGAAGGTCCTGCCAGCAACGCTCTTACCAAAGAAGAGAAGGAAATCTTCTTTGAATGCCTGCTCAGTATGAAGGTCCCGTCTGGCTTCTCGTCGAATATAAAGGGAGTAATAAATATGGCAGAGAAAAAGTTCCAGAACCTAAAGTCTCATGACTGCCACATGATTATGACGTAACTGCTTCCGGTTGCATTGAGGGGGCTTCTACCGGAAAACGTTTGATTAGCCATTGTGAAGCTATGTGCATTCCTCAATGCAATCTCTCAGAAGGTAATCGATCCAGAAATCCTACCAAGGTTAAAGAATGATTTGGTGCAATGTCTTGTCAGTTTCGAGCCGGTGTTCCCACCATCCTTCTTCAATATCATGACGCACGTCCTAGTTCATCTAGTCAACGAGATTGCCATTCTGGGTCCTGTATTTCTACACAATATGTTCCCCTTTGAGAGGTTCATGGGAGTCTTAAAGAAATATGTTCGTAACCGTGCTAGGCCAGAAGGAAGCATCTCCATGGGCCATCAAACAGAGGAGGTCATTGGGTTTTGTGTTGACTTTATTCCTGACCTTAAGCCGATTGGTCTCCCTCAATCGCGGTATGAGGGGAGACTGACTGGAAAAGGCACGCTAGGAGAGGATTCAATAATATGTAGGGACGGACATTCTTGGGCTCAAGCACACTACACAGTTCTATAGAATTCTACCTTGGTGACCCCGTATGTCAATGAACACAAGAATTTTCTGCGCTCCAAACACCCGGAGCAGTCTGACGACTGGATTACATGTGAACACATCAGGACTTTCGGCAGTTGGTTGCAAACACATCTCATGGGTAACAACATTGTTGGAGATGATCTGTACTCGTTGGCCAGGGGACCATCTTCGACTGTATTGACTTACCAAGGGTACGAGATAAATGGGAATACATTTTACACGATCGCCCAAGATCAAAAGAGCACCAACCAAAACAGTGGTGTCCGCTTTGATGCAGCAACCAACAGGGGAAAGGACACATATTATGGTTACATAGTGGACATATGGGAACTTGACTATGGACATGATTTTAAGGTCCTTTTGTTTCGGTGCAAATGGGTCAATCTGTCAGGAGGCGGGGTACAGGTAGACCCGCATTACGGAATGACAACAGTGGATCTCAACAATCTTGGGTACACAGACGAACCATTCGTCCTAGTCAATGATGTGGCGCAGGTTTTCTATGTGAAGGACATGTCTACCAAACCGAGAAAAAGAAAAGATAAGGAAGCGAATACATCATACGATGAGCCAAAGTGCCACATAGTTCTTTCAGGGAAAAGAGACATCGTGGGAGTGGAGGGCAAGACAGACATGTCTGAAGATTATGAAAAGTTTCATGAAATTCCTCCCTTCAAAGTGAAGGCTGACCCAAGCACCCTGTTAAACGATGAAGATTATCCATGGTTACGTCGCAATAAGCAAGGGACACACGCGAAGAAAAAGTGAAGACTTTCTCTCCACAACTATTCTGATGATGGCTTTGATCTAGAATATCACTGCAGTTACATGTCAAGAAATGAAATGCCTTTGTAACATATGAGTTTTCGTCCGAAACCGTGATACTTCGAAAGAGATTGTCCATTTTGTACACGAAGTGCATCCAGTTTTTGCCGTAACCCTCTCAACTTTTGAGCACATGCTATGTGGGTGAAATGATGATACCATGCCAACTTTCAACCTTTTCAGAGTTCATTTGTACTGCTTTTCAATTTCAGGTTCATTTAGCTCAAAGAATGAATTAATAGCAAAAAGAATGAATCAAAAAGCTTTTATAAAACTCTAATAGCAAAAAGAATGAACTAAAAAACTTTCATAAAATTCTAATAGCAAAAAGAATGAACTAAAAAGAATCAATTAAATATAATATTTTTCAATAGCAAAAAGAATCAACTAAAAATAATCAAAATAATATTAACTAAAATTATCAAAGTATTTATTTGTTAAAAACTTTAATAGTAAAAAGAATTTTCATAAAGTATTTTTTGTTACAAACTTTAATAGAAAACTAAAAGCTTTTATAAAACTCTAATAGCAAAAGGAATCAACTAAAAAGAATCAATAAAAAATAAAACTGATGCAACTAAAATTATACAAAATTTATGCAACTAAAATTATATAACTAAAAATAACATACGCAAAAAATAACATTAAAAATTTAAAAACATAACATATGCAAAAAAAAGGCCCACCTACTTGCCACCATGGCCTGCATACGACTAGAAACCCTAGAGATGGGCCAGGATGCAGGCCCGCAGTGCAAGCAGGCCCAACAGGGCGTCAGATAGGCATTTACTGCCTGCAGTAGAGAGGAGCTCGAGAGGGAAGCGGCAGCAGCGCTTATAAACAACTCCGAGCCCCTCTCAACTAGCGAGGTGGGACTAAAGTTTTGGATGCGGCAGCACAGACCATTGGTCCCGGTTGGTGGCTCGAACCGGGATGAAAGGCCCCCCTTTCGTCCCGGTTCGAGCCACCAACCGGGACCAATGGTCTGGACTTCCCGCCCTTTCGCCTGGCGAAATACACCTTTGGTCCCGGTTGGTGGCACGAACCGGGACGAAAGGGGGGCCTTTCGTCCCGGTTCGTGCCACCAACCGGGACCAATGCTCTGGGTATATAAGCAGCACTTACAAGTTTTCCATTCAGTTTTCTTCGATCTCCTCCTCTCCCCCGACAGCGCCGACGACCACCTCGACGCCGCCAGGCTGCCGGACCGCGTCGTCGCCTCCCCGAGCCCTGCCCCGACGCCCTCGCCGACCCCCTGCCCCGACGCCCTCGCCGACGCGCCGGACCTCCTCCCCGTCGCCGCGTGCCCCTCGAGCCCGCCGTCCTCGTCGCCGGCCTCCAGCCATCGCCGCGCCCCCCAGTGAGCCCCCCATTCCCATAGTCCCCTGCTCCCCGTCGCCGCGTGCCCCCGAGCCCCTTGCTCTGCCACTGCTCCATGGTCGCCGCCGGCCCCGTTGCTAAAAATGTGTTTTTTAGATGAATAGATAGATAGATAATGTTCATGTGGAGATGAGATGAGATGTATGGTGCTCTATTTTTTTAGATAATGTTCATGTGGAGATGAGATGAGATGAGATGTATGAGATGTATGCGATGTTTTGTGGAGATGAGATGAGATGTTGTCATGTGGAAATTTTTTTTGTTCATAGAAATTAGTGTGAATTTTTTGTTCATGATGATCTTGCTAAAACTCATATTAAGTTTGTTCGATGAATGTTTTCTGTTAAAACTCATATTAAGTTTGTTCGATGAATGTTTTCTGTTAAAACTCATATTCAAAATGAGTTAAAAGAGTCATATATTCAAAATTTACTCCCGGTCCGCTCGCCCGACCAACTCTCGAGGCCACCCAAACCCTAGAAGAAAGAGCATTGTCGATCTACCCCCTCCCGCCCCTACCCGTAATTGTTATGTATAATACTATATATTGGCGTCTAATTCACCGGTCTTACCTCAGTGAACCGAAGGGACTTTATTTATTTGGTAGGCGGCCGGCATAGGTCAATGTGGTAGAATGGATAGTTCAATCTCCTGCATAGCGATTATTTTTTGTAAAGTGTCCTCTCCTAAAAGTATAACCCCGATAACTTCGACATGAGGGGGGACGTCGGACATGCATGAGAGAGGCGGTCCGCAAAGTATCCTCTCTCGAAAGTATAACCCCCGATAACTTTGCATGATGTTTGCGACTAATCCATTGCTCATATATGCATTTGATTCCTTGTTGCGATTAGCTAGGTCTATGTTTGCCACTAATCCATCTCTCATGGTTGTATATTGCCATGTTGTAATATTTGCAGAAACTATGGACAGAGACTTAGAAAAAGAAGAGTTGTTGGGGGATATAATCCGCGACGAAGGTGATATCACCTTGTCGTTTCTCAACGACACCGATGGTCAGGAAAGAGAGGATGACGGCTCTGGTGATCCAATGGAGGAGGAAGGAGATCATGACGGCTCCGGTGACCGAATGGAGGAGGAAGGAGATCATGACGGCTCCGGTGACCGAACGGAGGAGGGAGCCTTAACTGTTGCAAAGTCTGGCGAGGTATATATACATATATTAATTAAGCCTCTGCTGACTTGATGCATTAATTGTTTTGTATGTACATATATTAACGCTTCTTTCTTCTTTTAATTAGCCCTCCGGATCGAGCCAAACTTCCATAAAGAGACGAGGCCCGAAGAAAAGGTTGCGCCAGGATGAAAGGTTCACGATCGAAGAAGTCGGTTGAGATGGCCAACCGATTGCTCCCAAGCGGAGCAGGGACACATTTATACATCAGTGTGGAGTTATTGTTAGGGACAGCGTCCCGATCAGCATCCAAGAATGGAATGAGAAGAAGGACCCTGAAGTTTCTTATGTCCAGGATAGACAGAAAGATGATCTGTGGACCTCGCTGATGACAAATTTCAGCCTACCGCCAGAGGCGGATCCGAATAAGGTCAAGGCGTTTGCTCTTAAGAAGATGGCAGAACTATTCAAGAACTGGAAGAAAGATTTGAACAAAAAGTTTGTCGAGAAAGACAAGACTCCAGAATTCACCGGTCCATATGAGAAGATAAAAGATCACTAGCCCGCATTTGTGGCCTACAAAAAATCGGACAAGGGCAAGCAAAGGTCAGCGACAAATAAGCTAAATGCTGCAAAGAAGCAGTATCACCATGTTACGGGGTCAGGTGGCTACAGCAAAGCCCGGCCTACGTGGGACAAAGCTGAGCAAGACCTGCTTGCTAAAGGGGTCCAACCAGCGACATTGCACTGGCCAGATCGGTCAAGGACTTGGTTCTTCGGGGTTGGGGGAACTTTGGACCCAGAAACAGGGAAGTGTGTTTGGACAAAAGCTCAACTTGCAATACCCGTCAAGAAGCTTGAGGAAGCAATCAAGGCAGCGCAGGAAGGGAGGTTACATCCCGACAGAGAGAATGACGAGCTGACACAGGCCCTTGGGAATCCTGAACACCCTGGACGAACACGAGGCACATTAGGCTCCGTTCCGTGGGTGCATGGGTTTCCCGACAGCGGTGGTTATAGAAGCCGAGAGAGAAAGAAGAAAGAGGAAGCAAGAGAAATGCAGAAGCTCAGTGCAAGATTAGCGAAACTAGAGGAACTTGAGAGCCAGCGAGCTACCGGCCAACCATCTCAGCGGCACGAAGATCCTTCCTTCGACACTGCCCTAGAAGCTACCCCACCATCTCAGCGGAGAAGCAGCGTGGCTTCCACGGAGCTCGTTCAGCCTGATATCATGGCTCCTCGCTACCCCGTGGATAGTATCACGGAGGCTGAACATTGTGTGCTAATGGCGAAATGCCAGAACCTGACCTTGAAGGCGGCGGTCGGCTCTGTTTTACCTCCTCGAGCTGAGGGAACTTTCCATTGCCGTCCGAGTCCACATGGTTGTGCTATTGTCACGGTGGATGAAATAATGGAGGGATTTGAGGGGCTGGAGCTTGACTACCCTACAGGTGAAGGGGATAATCTTCTGAAAAATGCCTTAAGGAGTACCTGTCTATGGAGAAAGGAGAACATCAAGCTTCCAAACTGGACGCCGCCTCAGCAGACGCAGCCGGATGAGGCCCCTCAGCAGACTCCTCACAGTCCAGCTCTGCCGGATGAGGCCCGTCAGCAGACTCAGCCGGATGAGGCCCCTCAGCAGAGTCCTCTTCCGCCTCAGCTGTCTCCGGCGCGTCAGCGGACTCTGCCTCCTCCTCCGGCTCCTCCAGCGCGTCAGCGGACTCCGCCTCCTCCTCCACCTCCTCCGGCGCGTCAGCGGACTCCGCCGCCTCAGCAACAGCGGAAGAGAGCCGCCGCCGCTCCGGCGGCTAGCAGTACAAAAGGCGGGAAGAAATTCAAATTTTGCCCAAGCCTCAGGGTTCCTCCAAAGTTACCATATGAGAGGACTGACAACGAAACCGATGACATCGTGAAAGCCGAACTGCAGGCCCATTTTGAACGGAAACGTCCACCTCCGAAGGAAACAATAGATCCGGTGAAAGCGAAGCGCACTCTGGATGCCCTTAAGCGACCACCACCGCCTCCGCCGCAATCCAACTATGACCGCTGTATTGAAAAGACATATGATGAAGCACGGCGGTCGGGAAGTACTGCCAGTGCTTCAAGACGAAGAAGTGGGAAAACAATTCCCCAGCTCGGCGAACAGGAGAAGCAATCGTGCCCCCCGCTCAAGGTGTCTAGCGATATCGCTAATCATCCCGGGCTACTACCCGGTACCACTCTTGGTGATTACGTGGGCGATGATGTACAGTTTGAAACGGCTGAGGTAGTAGTGATCTTTAGATACGAGCACGGGAAGCCTCTCGTCAAACCTGATCATCCTCATCTAACAACGATGATGCGAAGATTGCATGAGTGGTACTTGGAAAGCTGCAGGAAGAATGGGTCCGATAGTTTGATGGTGAGAATTAAATATGAGCACGACCTCATTGGAGTCGACCTGATGCATGTTGAATTTGTGGAGTTATTTCAGTTATTCAATCAAGAGGCCCTCGACAAACAAGTCATGACTTGCTACTGTCTATAAGTATTACTTCTGTAATTAAGTCTCTAGCTCAGCTCGTTCATTGCATGTATATATAATTATCCTCACTATATTATGCAGATTAAAGATCGTCGAATGCAAAAAAAGACAAATCTATGACATTGGGTTCATTAGCCCAAATACCGTAAATGAATGGACGGTACAAAACAGAGTTAAAGATACCGAGGAAAACTTGCTAAAAGCGTTCCTTCGACATCAAAACAAAAGGGAAATACTCTTTCCTTACAACTTCAAGTGAGTGTTACTGTCTTGTGCATATTCGGTTTCACTTACTCGAGGTTAAGTACTGTAATTGATGAGTTATGCGTGCGCAGGTTCCACTTTATTCTGCTATCCATTAAGCTTGACGGGGGAGTAGTACCTGTCTTAGACTCGAGACGTAAAGATCCCAAGGATTATGCGGACATGACTGCAATGCTCCAGAAGTAAGTTCAATCAATACCGGGACCATATCGGCAACTTTCGTTCATTTCCTGATATCAAGTAATCATTTTCTTTGCCTGGCAGGGTTTGGAAACAGTTCACCGAAAAGGTTCCGGGTCTGAAGAACGAGCTGCGATTTACACACCCAAAGTAAGTAGTACTAGCTAGTTCCACACATCTCTCATTGATTCTAGTTTCATCAATACCATTATCATGCTTCATTATCAGTTTGATTGAACTCTATTCTCGTAAAGTGCTTGTGGCAGGCAGGCGGGAATAATTTATGTGGATACTACGTTTGCGAGTTCATTCGCCACTCGACCACTGAGCGGGGCTTCTTGTCTGACAAACAATTTGAAGTACGTAAACAATATTCACAATTTTATTTTATTACCATCAATTGTGTTGAGTTTCATTCATATATATGTATTGACCCCCTCTTTAAATTAGATCTGGCAGATGCGGGATGAACTCCTACCACATGATCGCATACGAGCAATTCAAGAGGAATTGGCGGGATTCTTTCTTGACCACGTCATACCTGAACAAGGAGAATACATGAAAAGGGAGAATACCATACGGAAATTCAATGGGAGTTTGGCGCTTGATGATGTCAGGGATGTTATATTGTATATATGTAGTAGCGTCGGATAGATATACGAAAACTTGTTGTTCGACCAAGCACGGAGAAAGAGAGGTCACTTCTCTCTATATATGTTCATGACGATCTTGTGTAATTAATGGTTTCCTTCATTTGCTTACTAGCTAGCGTCAAGTTCTCTCTATATGTAGTAGCTAGCATCGACCAAGCACGAAGAAAGAGAGGTCACTTCTCTCTATTAGCTAGCTAACACAATATGAAACCCCTAAACCCCCCTTTCAAAAAAAAACACCAGCGCCTGCGAGCTGCTGACGCGTGGCTGCCTTTTGGTCCCGGTTGGTGTTACCAACCGGGACTAAAGGTCCTCCTGCCTGAGTGCTGCGCAACGGCCACGTGGAGACCCTTTAGTCTCGGTTGGTGTTACCAACCGGGACTAAAGGTCCTCCTGCCTGGGCACCCCACATCGGCCACGTGGAGCTCCTTTGGTCCCGGTTCGTAGGCCAACCGGGACTAAAGGTTTTGGGTATTAGTCCCGATCATTTTGTCCAGGTTCCAGAACCAGGACTAAAGGCCCTCTGGAACCGGGACAGATGCCCTGTTTTCTACTAGTGTAAGTGGAAAAATTCCTCTTTCCGGATTGTTCCTCGCATGTCTACGGGTGTGGTCGGGGGCCTTCGTGGGGTAGCTATGCCACAGAATCTTGCGTTGGGACCTCATACTTGTCTGGAAGTGTGGTGGCGGGGGCAAACACCCGGCACGCGGCTCCGGAGTGTGAACCCCTTCACGGCCGGCGCTTGGAGGGGGGAAACGGCCGCGTCGGGCCGACACGGAGGGGATCCTGTGGTGGGTTGGGCCCGGACCTTGTTCCGGAGTGTTCCCATGGGCTGACCTATCACAACCAGGTGGAGAAGTCCATTGGTCAAAGCCCGTCCGGCGAAAGTCAAAGGCGTAGATCTACGGGTCAACTGGTCCAGGGTTAGGCCTGCCGGGGGCCTGGGGGGGGGGTAGCAATGCCACCAGAGCATCGCGATGGGTCCTCACACGTGTCTTAACATGCGGTGTTTTATACCCCAAGATCCCACTCTGGGATGTGACCGGCTTCACCGTCATCACTTTCTCTCTAGTGAGTTTCTGGACTTATAGCTGGAAAGTCCCACTTCGGACAAACCGGAGGGAATCTTTGTAAGAGTTAGGGTATATATGTGTTTTGGGTGTTCCTAGGTGGACTCCGGAGCGTCGGAATCCAACCAAAAAGCTAGGGCATTTTGGTATTTGAAACATGATTTTTGAATAATTATTTATTAAGTTATGAATTTTCAATTATTCCTGTCCTTTTAATATTTTAATTATACAGAGGAGTTAATCAATGCAATTATGTCCAAACAAAATATGAATGTGTAGGTTATGTTAAGACAAACAATTTGACATCTTATTTGCTCCATTTGGCTTAACAGAACTGAAGATATGAATTTTTAAAGTTTAAAATAATGTCTTCAATTACTGTATTTATTTAATAGGTGCAAAATTAATTATGCAACTTCCTGTCAAAATGATACTAGTTGATAGAAATCTTCAAGATGAATCCACAAAAATTTGACTCAACTCATTTGGTTTAGTTTTCAAATTGTTATGCATTTTACAAGAATTAATTTCAATCTGTAAAATTGAATCTGTCAAATAATTTCTTCAAAATGAAAATTAATTGAAAGACACCTTTAGTCCCGGTTGCAACCACCAGCCGGGACTAAAGGTTTCAGCTCCCGCGCGGAATTTTGGCCGCCGAAAATTTTGGCCTTTAGTCCCGGTTCGTGGCTGGAGCCGGGACTAAAGGACCTTTAGTCCCGGTTCGTGACTGGAGCCGGGACTAAATGTAAATATCTATGCCTACGGCTTGGCCGTCGGAATAGGTGAACACGTGGCATGAGAACCTATGCTTACGGCTAAGCCGTCGGCATAGACTGACCTTATCCACTCGTGCTGGATCCCCTCCACTCATTTTCGATTTTCATCCCCACTCCCGCGCCGCCGCCGTATCCACTCGCGCCGCCGCCGCCTCCACCCGCACCGCTGCCATCGCCGCCCGGATCTGCCCGTGCCACCGCCACCCCGGCTGTCTGTGCCGACGCCCCGCCTCGACCCCGCCCCGGCCTCCCCAACCCCGCCCCGACCTCCCCGACCCCGTACCGCCGCCACCCCGGCCGGCCGCACCGCCGCCCCGGCCTCCCCGACCCCGCCTCGGCCTCCCCGACCCCGCGCTGGCCGCCCCGACCACGCCTGGCCGCGGCTCCGGCCGGCCAGCGTCCCTGCCCAGCCGGCCCTGCTGCTAGCTCCGGCCGGCCCTCCTCTGCTTCTCCGGCCGGCCCTCCTCTGCTTCTCCGGCTGGCCCTCCTCTGCCGGCTCGCCGTCCCCTGCCGGGACTCCTCTGCCGCTGCTTCGGCCACCCATCCCCGATCGCCCCGCCGGCCGCCGCCCTCCGTCCCTGCTGCCCCGACTGCCCCACCACTGGTAAGCCTCGGTTCCTCTTTCTTCTCTGTAAATGCTGTTTTTTTATGATTTGTAGATAATGTTTGGTGGAACAATGGATGGATACATGCATGTATGTTTGTAGATGATTTCCTAGATGGATGGATGGTGGTGCTATTTTTGGCCGAATGTTTTGTAGAAGATGATGGTGGATGAATGGATGGATAGATAGATGCACGTATGTTTGTAGAAAATTTCAAAAACATGTTGGTAACCGGCACTTCCATGTTCTGTAGTTAGATATGTTGTAGTTAGATAGGTTAATGTTGTTAATGTTGTTAGTTTTTTTTTGCCTAGATGATGATGATGAATATATGATGATGATGATGATGAATATATGATGATGAATAGATGCTAATGCTGTTGGTTTTTTTGCCTAGATGATGCTCGAATAGATGAATGTAGGTTGTTAGATGTTGATTGTTGATGTTAATGTTGTGATTTTTTCCTAAATGATTTATGAATGCATTTCACTTTTGGGGAGGTGCTATTTGAGATGTTGTTAAAAAGCTATGTGAGATGTGATGATCTAAGTTGTTGACTCGGTGGAATTTACAGGATTTGTGGTGTTGCATCTCCGTGGAGTGATCATCGACGTTGGAGCTGTTGGTCCCCAATCGTCCCTCCGCTGATCGACGACATCCTCTACATCCGAGGGTGAGCTACAAATCCATCTCCTCCTCCACTTTTTTTTTCATGTCACTAGATTTCATTTTCACATCAAGTCGCGTAACCTAGGCGTCTCCCGTCCGAAAGGGTTGCATCGATAAATATGCATTCAATTGCATATTTATCACTGTAACTCAGTGGGATTGTCCAGCGTTTTCCACGGACAGCCTTAGGATGTGTAGATTGGGTACGTTCTCCATGCTCTACCCCATTCCGAGACAAAATTTTGGCAGCGCCTCCCCGTTGTTCTCCGGATGCACATTCTCTCGGCTTTTTGTCGAGACGTGTATCTAGAGAACAGCGGGGAGGTGCTGTCGAAATTTTGTCTCGGAATGGGGTAGAGCAAGGAGAACGTAGTCAATCTACACATCCTCGGGTGGGATTAGGACCCATCTTTACCTATTAGAGATGTAGGTGGATTCAATGTCGTTTCTCGTCAACCCGGTAGAAAATAAAACATTGATGTGATTAATTTAAATGAATCCTTAATTTTGGTGTGTGCCTCCCAATAAAGCAGAGATGGCAGATAATCAGTGGATGTACAGTGGTTTTTTCCGTCGGAATAAAGTAACAACAGAGTGGGCCGAGAGAACCGATGTGTTTTTGAAGGAGATATTCCGTCGTCCAATGAGAATGGTGCCAGAATGCCCCTGTGCCAAATGTAAGAGACGTATCCGTAGAGATCAGGAGGAGATGACTTTGCACCTTCGTACGAATGGATTTATGCCAAACTTTAACATGCCGATAAACTTTGCCCAGCGGGACCGTGGTAGAGAGGAGGTGATACAACAACGCATCGCTGGTCATGAGGACGATGGGGTTAGAGACATGCTAGATGATGTCTGTGCTGAACATGCGGCACCTGCGACACTTTCAGCGAATGAACCAGAGGAGCCGGAGGAAACCGCAAAGGCCTTCCTGGATATCTTGGCCTCGTCAAAGAAACCTCTTTATGAGGGTGCCAAGCTCTCTCAGCTGGATGCCATCTCGCAACTGATGGCAGTCAAGGCCAAGTACGGCTGTACCCGAGGTTGCTTCGAAGCATTTCTGGGAGTATGGGCTAACAGCCTCCCTGAGGGCCATGAACTGCCGGAAAGCATGTATGCTACAAAGAAAACCATGAAGGCACTCTCTATGGATTATGAGAAAATACATGTTTATCCAAAGAATTGCCTTTTGTTTAGGCACGAGTATGCGAATGACAACTACTGTAGCAAGTGCGGTTCCTCTCGGTATATTGAGGTGGTCGATGAGTAGGGTGAGAAGAAGCAGCTAGCCATCCCTGCAAAGGTTCTTCGATATCTCCATTTCATAGAAAGACTGCAGCGCCTTTTCATCACTGAGGAGTCTGCCAAAATGATGAAGTGGCACAAGGAAGGGAAAAGGTACCATGCAGATAAAATCATACATCCATCAGAAGGTGAAGCATGGAAGTCATTCGACACAGAATACCCTGAGGAAGCAGCTGAGGCTGGGAATGTCAGAATTGCTATATCAGGTGATGGGTTCAATCCATATGGTATGTCGTCTAATCCATACAGCTGCTGGCCCGTGTTTGTTATTCCGTTGAATCTCCCTCCCGACGCCATAATGCAACGCAAGACCATGCTCCTGTCGTTGATAATTCCGGGGCCTGAATATCCGGGGAAGAATTTGAGTGTGTTTATGCAGCTGTTGGTGGATGATTTGCACCATTCTTGGTACTTCCCGAGGTTGACATACGATCGACATCTGCAGAAAAATATCTTGATGAAAGTTTGGCTGCAGTATTGCATGCATGACTTTCCCGGCTATGCCCTATTCTGCGGATGGTGTACAAGTGGGAAGATGCCATGCCCAGTGTGCATGCAGGCCTTGCGTTTCATTTGGCTGAAGAGGGGTGGCAAGTATGTTGCCTTTGACCTGCATTGACAGTTCCTCCCTCCAGACCATCCTGGCAGGGAAGACAAGAAGAACTTCACGAAAGGCCTAGTTGTCCATGAAGTAAATGAGATTCCAACGTTTTCGGGTGCGGATGTGCTTGCTCAGCTGAAAGCTCTTGAGCCTGCCGGCGAAGGGAAAGGCAAAGGCAAAGCCAAAGGCACAGGCGAAGGCGAGGGCGAGGGGAAAGGGAAAGGTAAAGGAAAAGCCAAAGGTTTTGAAGCATATGGTGAGACGCACAACTGGACTCGCATTACCCCCTTCACGCAGCTTCCCTATTTCAAGGACCTCAAACTTCCATATAACATCGATGTGATGCACACCGAAAAGAATGTCGCAGAGGCCCTTTTTCGCACGATCCTCAACATCCCTGATAAGACAAAGGATAACGTTAATGCTAGAGTCGATCAACAGAATATTTGTGATAGGCCACGTCTGAACATGCGGCCTCCCACAGGCGGTCGAAAATCTTGGTTCAAGCCAGATGCTGACTTCGTCCTTAAAAAGGATGATAAGATGGAGGCATTCAAGTGGCTGAAACACGTCGTGAAGTTCACTGATGGTTATGCATCGAATATAAGTAAGGGAGTCAATCTTTTAACGGGCAAAGTCACCGGGCTCAAGAGTCATGACTATCATGTATGGATTGAGCGGATTATGCCGGTGATGGTTCGAGGCTATGTCCCCGAGCGTGTCTGGCGTGTGCTTGCGGAGCTAAGACATTTCTTCCGCACGCTTTGTGCTAAAGAAGTATGTCCCAAGATGATAAAAGAATTGCATAAGAAGGCGCCGGAGTTGATATGCAAGCTAGAGAAGATCTTTCCGCCAGGCTTCTTTACTCCGATGACACATCTCATTTTGCACCTCGCGAACGAGGTATTGTTGGGGGGCCCTATGTAGAATCGTTGCAGTACGACCCTGAGAGACAGAACAAGCATCTTCGACACAAATGTGGAAACAAAGCTAAGATTGAAGCTTCCATAGCTGAGGCAGTTATCCTAGAGGAGGTGGCAGATCTCAGGACAGCGTACTATCCAGACCACATTCCCACTCTGCATAATAAAGTGTCTCGATACAATACAGAAGAGCCCAAGTATAAACCCAATCTCCCTCTATTCAGCGGGCAAGGTGGCAGGGCTGGATGCTCGAAACCTTATATCATGCCACAGCATGAGTGGGAGGACGTCATGTTCTATGTCTTGCACAACATCAAGGAAGTTGAGGATGAGTGGATGAGGTAATACCGTTGCACCATTCTTTTAGTCAATTCGTTATGTTTACTTTGCCTCGGTCTAATACTGCTTTTCTTCTTTTAGTCGATTCGTTGATGAAGAGTGGACGGGAATGATGCCTCCTACTGAAGCGGAGGCACTTACTCTTCTTCGAAAGGGTGCCGATGGAAGGAAAAAAATTTGTTGCTTGGTTCATGGAGAAAGTAAATTTTCACACTTCCCTATTACCTAGTGCACCCAACATTTATTAGTTATCGGAACTAATGCACCCTACAATTTCAATTAAACTTGTAGGGAAAAGATCCGAACACATCAATGGATGAAGAATTGAGATGGGTTTCCATGGGTTTTAACAGTCGGGTCATGACATGCGAAAAGTATGACATGAATGGTTATCGCTTCCATACAGAGGAGCACCAGAACAGTCGACCTGATCCCAAAACTATAAATACTGGAGTCTTCACCGAAGGAGATAATAAAGTAGAGTACTATGGAAGGGTAGAAAAAATATACGAGCTTACATTCAACCGTGGGCGCGAAACCCTAAGTCTCGTTGTGTTCAAATGCCGATGGTTCGACCCCAATAAGGGTCTGAGACATACGCCTTCCGTTGGTTTAGTCGAAGTTAAACCATCAACCGTCTATGCCGGAGCTGATCTCTTTATTGTGGCTACCCAGGCCACACAAGTTTATTATCTGCCCTACCCATGCCAGAAAGAGTATCTAAAGGGTTGGGAAGTTGTGTTCAAGGTGTCGCCACATGGTAAGCTACCGGACCCGAATGATGATGATTACTACAACATAAACCCCATGACATACGAGGGAGTGTTCTTTCAAGAGCAACATGATGATGTGGTCCGAAACAAGGACGATGATGACTTGGGTTATGTTGATGTGGACCCAAACGATGACGATGCACGGAATGATGGTGAGGCAATTGTGAATCAAAGAGACATAATTATGCTTGAGAAGTTAAATGAAGACGCTGACGACGAGGAAGAGCCTCCACCTCCGTCAGACAACGAAGACGATATGCGTGATAGTGATGATGAGACCGGTCGACAAATAGATTACAATAGTGATGATTCATATGGGTTCTAGGAAATGTAAGTTTTTTTGTATGGTTTATTAATATGCTTCCTTCCTTTGCCAAAAAAGAGATATATATAGCATGCTTATACATTGCATATTTTGTTAATGTTCTTTTCTATATGCTTAATGTGCTTTTTTGTTATTAATGTGCTTTTTTGTATGCTTATTTATTTGTTATCCTTACTAACTGTTTATTCTCTTCTCAATGCAGGTTTGCTAATCATGGGCAAGTCCAGCGGCGCGGGTTTCCTAAGCAAATTAAAAGGAGGTCTTAGTCGGAGTGGACGGCCCCGTCAGCCTCCCCCCCGACTACTTGAGGATGACACCTCACAGGGAGGTCGAGGGGTCGGGGGAAGAGCCCCTAGAGGAGGAGGGGGTGGCTCGAGATGCGGTCGGGTCAAGAAACTGCGGTCCGTGTCCGGCATAGGGGGGCCGTCTTCGACGCCCTCCTACTGAGGCACTGTAACACCCCAAAATTTTTCTCTCTGGATTTTCAAATCTTTTTATTAAAAGAAAATACTGTGGATTATTTTAGCCCTATTTTTCTTTTTCTCTTTCTTCTGTTCTGAGAATCATTTTAATTTTTAATTGGGTTTCAAAAAAAAATTAAATGGTTCTGATTTGGAAGGCTGATTATTTGGAAAATTATTTTTGGAGGATCACAAACAATTTTCATTTAGAAAAGTTTTTGGAATAATTAAATTTTTTCTACGGAATTGGCCTTTTCAATTCGTCCAAAGCCTTCTAAATTCTCCCAATAATTTATTCTGTCATTCTAAATTATCCCTCAAGTCATTCTCACCTTCTAGGACAGTATCCAACTCTTTTCCATCTTACAAAAATATTTCTATCATATTTATTAAATTCCAAAGTTGGAATTTATATTATTCATAGTTTCTTGGAATTACAAAGGAACCATATCTTAAGTGATTCTTCTGCACCCACCAAAATTATCCCAACAACTAGATAATACCCACACTCCATTTCACCAAAAACTTTGGGTTTCACAGTTCAAAATTTTCAAATGCCATTCAATTCAAATTTGGACCAGAAATAAACTCTCTGATACAAACTCAATTTAAATAGCTCTAAAAATTCTGAAACTTTGCCAGACTCTCTCTTATGCATCAACACCTTACCACAAAAATTCTCACAAAATCCTAAAATGCCTAGACCCCTCTGTCATTTCACCATATACCTCATGTGCACACTGTTCATCACCGTCAGAGATTCAGTTAACTGAATCAGTTTCAGAGGCAGAGGGAGGCGTCGCCGTGCACTCCACTCCATCGCCTCTCCTTCTCATCCATGCCTCCCTGGGTCTTCAATGAGCCACCCCGGGACCCCCTGGTCAGCTGGCCGCCACCTGACGGGTGGGGCCCACCCGTCAGTGTTTTCTCTTTTTCGGCGTTCAAATCAAAAGCGTACTTTGGCGCTTTACGTTTTCCGCTCTGGGAAGCGTATTTCCTTCCGAACCGTTTTCTCTTTAGAACGCACAGCGACTGGCTGTTTTGCAGAAAGACCCCTGGATTTAAAAGTTTAATAACTTTTAAACCACAACTCTGATTGAGTTGATTCTTTTTTGAAATTCTTATTTTTATCTCTAGTTTTTTTTAGTATTTATTTAAAAATATTTTGAGACAACTTTTGGTACTGTTGCAAATTTTTTGATTTGAATTCGAATTTGAATTTTTCAGAAAACGAAGAGGGGAACTTTGCCGGGAATTTCGAGGGTTCTTCTTCTGACTACTTTGGACAAGGCAAGCATTTTGAACCAAGGATATGGTGATTGCATTGCATGTGTGCATCGGTTTGAGATTTCACCACATATGTAGAAATAATGCATGCATGCATGGTCATATCACTTTTGCACTTGCTTGCACTTCACTCAAGTAACTCTCCACCGTGAATAAAAGATTGTGAGGCAACCAGGAGTGCAGCTCCTGTCTTGGACGTGCTGGTGAGCACGGACTGAGTTGGGACACGACGGTGTCACCGTCGCATGTGGGACATGCGAGTCATAATAACAACACCTCCTGAGTCGACCTAGATCGAGTCTTCTTCCATCACACCTAGCTAAACACCATGCTGCCACGGGTATTCCCACGAGGGAAGTACGGTTTAGTAAGTTGCTAACCCCTGTCTGTGTACACACCACATAGAGGGCCATGATGAGGGTTTCCACGACCATGGACTAATGCCCGTCATCAGGTCAGGGGGCATGGGTGTATCCGGTCTGGGACCGAGGGGGTAGCACCCCTGTTTGCGCGTCGATATAAATATAGTGATCCCATGCTATTCAAGATTGTAGTCTCCCCGACTTAAAGTTTATCTTGAAAGATGCTTTGGGTGATTCCTAGCATCCGGAAAGTTATTCTGGTGTGTGCTAGTCAGGTGTGTTTTCAACCCAAAGACCGTAATGGGAATTAGTCAGCGTCTCGGTGCTGGCTAAAGAAATCCTTTACTTGTGGGTAAAGAGTACACCCTCTGCAGAGTTATAACTATTCGAATAGCCGGGTCCGCGGTCAAGGACGTTAGCCAGGAAGGGTCAAGTGTCGGTCCGGTGTCGGTCTTCGGAGGAAATAATTAAATTGAGCATGAATTATTTTACAGGATAATTATTGTCACCACTGATGCTATCATGGTTATTTATGGTTACAAGTATTATTATTACTATGCATATTATTGTGGACTAACCCGTTTCTCTTATTTTATTTTCTGATTGCCTCAGGGGCTGGCTAGACTACCCCGGGCACTTAGTTTTATTTTCAAGACCTCTCGTGGCGTCGCTTGAGTTTTCGGGCGGTCCTGTCTCGCCCGATTCTCTTTTAGACACCCGTTTGGCATTTCTTTTCAAGGCCTCTTGTGGCGTCGCTTGAGTTTTTGGGCGGTCCTGTCTTGCCCGATTCTCTTTTAGACACTCGTTTGGCATTTCTTTTCAAGACCTCTTATGGCGTCGCTTGAGTTTTTGGGCGGTC
This sequence comes from Elymus sibiricus, assembly GCA_039707655.1. Classification (NCBI taxonomy): domain Eukaryota; kingdom Viridiplantae; phylum Streptophyta; class Magnoliopsida; order Poales; family Poaceae; genus Elymus; species Elymus sibiricus. Next base: position 124,288,916 of record CM077666.1, on the reverse strand, counting down.
CTGTCTTGCTCGATTCTCTTTTAGACACCCGTTTGGCATTTCTTTTCAAGACCTCTCGTGGCGTCGCTTGAGTTTTCGGGCGGTCCTGTCTCACTCGATTCTCTTTTAGATGATGGAAATATGCCCTAGAGGCAATAATAAAGTTGTTATTATTTTATATTTCCTTGTTCATGATAAAGGTTTATTATTCATGCTAGAATTGTATTGACCGGAAACTTAAATACATGTGTGAATACAAAAACAAATACCGTGTCCCTAGTGAGCCTCTACTAGACTAGCTCGTTGATCAAAGATGGTTAAGGTTTCCTAACCATAGACATGAGTTGTCATTTGATAACGGGATCACATCATTAGGAGAATGATGTGATGGACAAGACCCATCTGGTAGCTTAGCATATGATCGTTCTGTTTATTGCTACTGCTTTCTTGAATGTCAAATACATGTTCCTCGGACCATGAGATCATGCAACTCCCGGATACCGGAGGAATACCTTGTGTGCTATCAAACGTCACAACGTAACTGGGTGATCATAAAGATGCTCTACATGTATTTCTGAAGGTGTCTGTTGAGTTGGCATGGATCGAGACTGGGATTTGTCACTCCGTGTTTCGGAGAGGTATCTCTGGGCCCTCTCGGTAATGCACATCATAAGAAGCTTGCAAGCAAAGTGACTAAGGAGTTAGTTACGGGATGATGTATTACGGAACGAGTAAAGAGACTTGCCGGTAACGAGATTGAACTAGGTATGGAGATACCGACGATCGAATCTCGGGCAAGTAACATACCGACGGACAAAGGGAATTACGTATGTTGTCATTGCGGTTCGACCGATAAGATCTTCGTGGAATATGTAGGAACCAATATGGGCATCCAGGTTCCGCTATTGGTTATTGACCAGAGAGGTGTCTCGGTCATGTCTACATCATTCCCGAACCCGTAGGGTCCGCACGCTTAACGTTCGTTGACGATATAGTGTTATATGAGTTATGTGAATTGGTAACCGAATGTTGTTCGGAGTCCCAGATGAGATCCTGGACGTCACGAGGAGTCTCGGAATGGTCGAGAGGTAAAGATTTATATATGGGAAGTCATATTTTGGGTTCCGGAAAAAGGTGCAGTTTTTTTGGTATTGTACCGGGAAGCTTCCAGAAGGTTCCGAAGGATTCCGGAGGGGTCCGGAAGTCCACAAGTGGGTCCACTACATCCCAAGGGCTGGCATGGGCTAAGGGGAGGCGCCCTGGCCTTATTGGGCCAGGCGCACCAAGTCCTCAAAAGCCCACGCAGCTAGGCAAGGAAAAAGGGAGAGTCCTAGTAGGAATAGGATTGGACTTTGGAGTCCAAGTCCACGTGTGTACTATTCACGGTTACTGTTCACGTGGCACTATTCCTTCTACTCCAAGCCCCTACACATATATAAATAGAGGAGAGGGGGTGCCCCAAAGGGATACACAACATTGTCTTAGCCGTGTGCGGCGCCCCCCTCCACAGTTCCGTCCCTCGGTCATATTTTCGCAGTGCTTGGGCGAAGCCCTGCGGAGATAGCATCACCATCACCGTCACCACGCCGTCGTGCTACCGGAACTCATCCACTACCTCGCCGTCTTGCTGGATCAAGAAGTCGAGGACGTCACCGAGCTGAACGTGTGCTGAACGCGGAGGTGCCGTACGTTCGGTGCTCGGTCGGTTGGATCGTGAAGTTGTTCGACGACATCAACCGCGTTGTTCTAACGTTTCCGCTTACGGTCTACGAGGGTACGTAGACACACTCCCCCTCTCGTAGCTATGCATCTCCATGGATAGATCTTGCATGTGCGTAGAATTTTTTTGTTTTCCATGCAACGTTCCCCAACATTAGACACCCGTTTGGCATTTCTTTTGGATTCTCGGGCGGTTCTGTCTCGCCCGATTATCCACTTTTAACTTTCTTGGTTTATCACTAACATTTTATTTTCTGCAAATGCTAATATTTAACATGCCTTGTTTTAAATTTCAGTCAGCATGATCATATCATTTAATCCATCATGAGCATATGCATTCGGTATATCTTTCGTTCATAATGTTTGCGAGTACATTCAAACGTACTCACTGGCTTGTCCCTGGCTATTTCATTGGCCAGACCTGGAGAAGGATGAGCTTGTGGAAGGAAATTGCGGTAGCGAGCCCGACGCTTAGAGGTGTCCCAGTCAGTCAACCTGTGATCATGGAGTCAGCCACATGTATCATCTGCTGTGTTTCCGCTACACCAATAAAATAGCCAAGCCTCACGCTGACGCTTGACTTTATTTTATTGTATCAGTGTTGTTTTACCACCACACCATTGTGTTATTCCACCACCGTAGTATAGTGTCAAGCATGTAATAATTGTTGAGCACTCTGACTCAACCCCTGTGTAATATCATATTTGTACTGGTTATCTATATCAAGGAAGTCTACCAGTTGTTCTTGGGGCTGGTATGACTTGAGGCTCTTCTGTGATTTATCCCAGAAATGGGCCTGACAAACCTTGGTATCAGAGCCAGGTTGACTGTAGGAAGCCCTAGGCGCGGACGCTAGCAATAAGGTCAGTACTAACATTTTTAGCATGCATCCCATGCATTTATAATTACAACTGGCATGCATAATTAAATCTGCATGTGTGTTATAACCTGTTACTTCCATGCACTTACGTTTTTGGGAGGGAAATTATTTTCAGTCTTTTAAAAATTTATTTCCTTCCTATATATATTTTCTTTTCTCATCGGTGTTACACAAATACCCCAGAAAGAAAATGCATCGTCCCTGGACCCGTTCCATGCCCAGTCCGCCAGAGGACAACTTTGCACAGATGGGAAATAATTTCACACAAGGACAGACAAGTCAGCAGAGCAACGATTCAGCATTTTCACAAGTATGCCGTCTATATGAGCAAAGTCAGCAGCAGCACCAAGAAATGATGCAGCACTTAATAAATATGGGGAATCACCAAGGACAGCATCAACACCGGTCAAAATTATCTGAGCTCCAGAGGACCAATCCAACGGTCTTTTCTCACACAGACAAACCTTTGGAGGCAGACGATTGGCTGCATGATATGGAAAGGAAATTGAACATCGCTCAGTGTACGGACCAGGAAAAAGTGTTATATGCTCCGCACTATTTTTCTGGGACAGCAACATCATGGTGGGAAAATATATGCCACACTCACCCCAACGGAGCAAATATGACATGGGAACAGTTCAAGGCATACTTTCGGGGAGCACATATCCCCAATAGTATTATGAAATTGAGGAAAAGGGAGTTTGAGGATCTCAAGCAGCGAGGCACCATGGTAACTCAGTACCTAGACCAGTTTACGCAACTGGCCCGGTACGCAAATGATGAGTACATGACAGAAAACAAAAAGATGGAAAAATTTCTTGATGGACTTGTTCCATCTCTGAAGTGCCAACTGGTGATCCACACCTTTCAGATTTCAAGACACTGGTAGACAAGGCAATTATACTGGAGAACGAGCACCGCAACATAAATGAAATTTGCAAACGCCGTATGACCCAGTCAGTACAGGTTCGCAGCAACAGGCCCCGGAATGAATTTCAGAGGCCTGTGGCACCACGACCACCAATTCCAACACCACGACCGTAGCAGGGTCGCAGCACCTTCAACAACAGGACCAAGGACACAACGTTCCGTCCTGGCGTTACCTGTTATGCCTGTGGAGAAGAAGGGCATTACGCCAGGCAATGCCCAAAACAGGGGAACAATAATGTTCCGAAACCCAACAACAATGGCCGCAGTGTTAACGCAGCCCCACGACACAGCAGCTCCAACAACAATCAAAGGAAGGGACAGGTGAATCACGTGACATTCGAGGAAGCGCAAAATGCACCAGACATCGTGTTTGGTACGTTCCCTGTCAACGCAATTAATGCTACAGTTTTGTTTGATTCTGGAGCTTCCCATTCATGCATTTCCAAAAGATTTGCTTCGGAGAACCAGTTTTCTTTTTCGCCTTTGCAAAATTCCATGGTTATTCAGTCCCCGGGATCGAAGCAAAGCACACAATGGTACTGCAAGGATGTGAATATTGAAATCAAAGGAATGAAGTTTCTAGCCAATCACATTGTACTAGAAGCAGTCGATCTGGACGCTATTTTGGGAATGGACTGGTTGATCATGAATAAAGGTTTTATAGACTGCTACAACCATACAGTGACTCTCACAAATTGTCAAGGGAAGACAATAAAATTTGGCACAAGGAAGATTTCTACTTCACAGGGAAAATTAAATCAAGTGGATATGACAGAGTTGAGCAAGATTCCTGTGGTGTGCGAATACCCTGATGTATTTCCAGAAGAGCTACCAGGCATGCCACCGGATCGTGAAATTGAATTTGTTACTGAGCTAGCGCCTGGAACGGCACCCATTTATAAGAAGTCTTATCGTATGGCTCCGACAGAATTGGCTGAGCTAAAGAAACAAATTAAGGAATTAATGAAAAAAGGTTATGTTCGACCCAGCTCATCACCATGGGGATCGCCGGCTTTATTTGCTAAGAAAAAGGATGGTACCCTGAGGTTATGTATTGATTACAGAGGTTCAAGGTCAGAGGAAAATTGGCACCGAGATTTATTGGACCGTTCAGAATAATTGCAAGGAGAGGCAAGGTTGCCTACCAGCTGGAGCTACCCATAGAATTGTCGGATGTTCATGATGTGTTTCACGTGTCACAGCTGAGGAGATGCGCCAGTAACCCGGACAAGCAAGTACAACATCAAGACCTGGATATTCAACCAGATCTTACATATAGGGAACGTCCTATAAAGATTTTGGAGGAGTCTGAACGGAGAACCCGACAGAGCACGATAAAATTTTACAAAGTTCAGTGGAGTAATCACACCGAGGAAGAAGCAACCTGGGAAAGAGAAGATCATCTGAGGGCTGAATATCCGTACCTGTTTAAGGGACAGCTGAAATCTCGGGGACGAGATTTTTCTTAAGGGGGGTAGGTGTTGTAACACCCCAAAAAATTTCTCTCTGGATTTTCAAATCTTTTTATTAAAAGAAAATACTTTGGATTATTTTAGCCCTATTTTTCTTTTTCTCTTTCTTCTGTTGTGAGAATCATTTTAATTTTTAATTGGGTTTCAAAAAAAAATTAAATGGTTCTGATTTGGAAGGCTGATTATTTGGAAAATTATTTTTGGAGGATCACAAACAATTTTCATTTAGAAAAGTTTTTGGAATAATTAAATTTTTTCTATGGAATTGGCCTTTTCAATTCTTCTAAAGCCTTCTAAATTCTCCCAATAATTTATTCTGTCATTCTAAATTATCCCTCAAGTCATTCTCACCTTCTAGGACAGTATCCAACTCTTTTCCATCTTACAAAAATATTTCTATCATATTTATTAAATTCCAAAGTTGGAATTTATATTATTTATATTTTCTTGGAATTACAAAGGAACCATATCTTCAGTGATTCTTCTGCACCCACCAAAATTATCCCAGCAACTAGATAATACCCACACTCCATTTCAGCAAAAACTTTGGGTTCCACAGTTCAAAACTTTCAAATGCCATTCAATTCAAATTTGGACCAGAAATAAACTCTCTGATACAAACTCAATTTAAATAGCTCCAAAAATTCTAAAACTTTGCCAGACTCTCTCTTATGCATCAACACCTTACCACAAAAATTCTCACAAAATCCTAAAATGCCTAGACCCCTCTGTCATTTCACCATATACCTCATGTGCACACTGTTCATCACCATCAGAGATTCAGTTAACTGAATCAGTTTCAGAGGCAGAGGGAGGCATCGCCGTGCACTCCACTCCATCGCCTCTCCTTCTCATCGACGCCTCCCTGGGTCTTCAATGAGCCACCCCGGGACCCCCTGGTCAGCTGGCCGCCGCCGACAGCACAGGAGGCGGCCGGTGCAACGACCACCATCCCCGGCCGCGGCAGCCGATCTGATCAACACGGCGCCCGCCGTCATCACTGCTGCCACTGCCCTCCCTCACCTACTTCTCCTCCACGCGGCACCTCCTCCGTATCCTCTCCACGCCGACCACACCGCCCTGGCCCCGCCTGGCAGTCGCCGGAGTCGGTCATCGCCGGCGCACCCGTACGGGAGTCCTCGCCGCGGATAAGGCCGAAGAGCTCGCGCTCGTCCACGATGGCACTTCGAGAGAACTCCACCGGCTTCATCAACTTCGCAACGCCCTTGACCACCGCCCTAACCTACCTCGCCGGCGGAATTAATTCCGGCGTCTGTCGCAAGCCACTGACCTCCTCGGCCGCCTATAAATAGGATTCCTCGAGCTCCGTGGAGCAACCACACTGCACCCACACCATCCCAATCGAGCTCCCGTGCACCCATTCGACCTCGAGAGGGTCGTCTCCCTCCTCTCCGGTCACCGATCCGCCGCCACTTTCCCCGATCCGCACGACGTCGCTAGTCCATCTCAGCCTCCAAAACTACACCCGTAACCTCGCATCACTCCCTCTCGTCGATCACGCGCACCAATTCAGAGCTTCCCCGTCTCTCCGGCGAGATCCCATCGTCACCCGAACCACCGTCCGCCGGCGACGACCTCGCCGTCGTTCTACTGCTCGCCGGCGACCACCCCCGCCACCCACCGACGCGGCAGTCCACCCCGAGCCCGATCCGACCAACGCCGCCTCCTAAAACCCCGGCGATCGTCGCCGGTGATCGCCGTCTCCCCTCTGTACACGCGCGCGAGCGCGTTTGAGTTTGAACCTGACGGGTGGGCCCACCCGTCAGTGTTTTCTCTTTTTCGGCGTTCAAATCGAAAGCGTACTTTGGCGCTTTACGCTTTCCGCTCTGGGAAGCGTATTTCCTTCCGTACCGTTTTCTGTTTAGAACGCACAGGGACTGGCTGTTTTGCTGAAAGACCCCTGGATTTAAAAGTTTAATAACTTTTAAACCACAACTCTGATTGAGTTGATTCTTTTTTTGAAATTCTTATTTTTATCTCTAGTTTTTTTAGAATTTATTTAAAAATATTTTGAGACAACTTTTGGTACTGTTGCAAATTTTTTTATTTGAATTCGAATTTGAATTTTTCAGAAAACGAAGAGGGGAACTTTGCCGGGAATTTCGAGGGTTCTTCTTCTGACTACTTTGGACAAGGCAAGCATTTTGAACCTAGGATATGGTGATTGCATTGCATGTGTGCATCGGTTTGAGATTTCACCACATATGTAGAAATAATGCATGCATGCATGGTCATATCACTTTTGCACTTGCTTGCACTTCACTCAAGTAACTCTCCACCGTGAATAAAAGATTGTGAGGCAACCAGGAGTGCAGCTCCTGTCTTGGACGTGCTGGTGAGCACGGACTGAGTTGGGACACGACGGTGTCATCGTGGCATGTGGGACATGCCAGTCATAATAACAACACCTCCTGAGTCGACCTAGATCGAGTCTTGTTCCGTCACACCTAGCTAAACACCGTGCTGCCACGGGTCTTCCCGCGAGGGAAGTACGGTTTAGTAAGTTGCTAACACCTGTCTGTGTACACACCACATAGAGGGCCATGATGAGGGTTTCCACGGCCATGGACTAATGCCCGTCATCAGGTCAGGGGGCATGGGTGTATCCGGTCTGGGACCGAGGGTGTAGCACCCCTATTTGCGCGCCGATATAAACATAGTGATCCCATGCTATTCGAGATTGTAGTCTCCCCAACTTAAAGTTTATCTTGAAAGATGCTTTGGTTGATTCCTAGCATCTGGAAAGTTATTCTGGTGTGTGCTGGTCAGGTGTGTTTTCTACCCAAAGACCGTAATGGGAATTAGTCAGCGTCTCGGTGCTGGCTAAAGAAATCCTTTACTTGTGGGTAAAGAGTACACCCTCTGCAGAGTTATAACTATTCGAATAACCGTGTCCGCGGTCAAGGACGTTAGCCGGGAAGGGTCAAGTGTCGGTCCGGTGTCGGTCTTCGGAGGAAATAATTAAATTGAGCATGAATTATTTTACAGGATAATTATTGTCACCACTGATGCTATCATGGTTATTTATGGTTACAAGTATTATTATTACTATGCATATTATTGTGGACTAACCCGTTTCTCTTATTTTATTTTCTGATTGTCTCAGGGGCTGGCTAGACTACCCCGGGCAATCAGTTTTATTTTCAAGACCTCTCATGGCGTCGCTTGAGTTTTCGGGCGGTCCTGTCTCGCCCGATTCTCTTTTAGACACCCGTTTGGCATTTCTTTTCAAGACCTCTTGTGGCGTCGCATAAGTTTTTGGGCGGTCCTGTCTCGTCTGATTCTCTTTTAGACACCCGTTTGGCATTTCTTTTCAAGACCTCTTGTGGCGTCGCTTGAGTTTTCGGGCGGTCCTGTCTCGCCCGATTCTCTTTTAGACACCCATTTGGCATTTCTTTTCAAGACCTCTCGTGGCGTTGCTTGAGTTTTCGGGCGGTCCTATCTCGCCCGATTCTCTTTTAGACACCCGTTTGGCATTTCTTTTGGATTCTCGGGCAGTTCTGTCTTGCCCGATTATCCACTTTTAACTTTCTTGGTTTATCACTAACATTTTATTTTCTGCACATGCTAATATTTAACATGCCTTGTTTTAAATTCAGTCAGCATGATCATATCATTTAATCCATCATGAGCATATGCATTTGGTATATCTTTCGTTCATAATGTTTGCGAGTACATTTAAACGTACTCACTGGCTTGTCCCTGGCTATTTCATTGGCCAGACCTGGAGAAGGACGAGCTTGTGGAAGGAGATTGCGCTAGCGAGCCCGACGCTTAGAGGTGTCCCAGTCAGTCAACCTGTGATCATGGAGTCAGCCACATGTATCATCCGCTGTGTTTCCGCTACACCAATAAAATAGCCAAGCCTCACGCTGACGCTTGACTTTATTTTATTGTATCAGTGTTGTTTTACCACCACACCATTGTGTTATTCCACCACCGTAGTATAGTGTCAAGCATGTAATAATTGTTGAGCACTCTGACTCAACCCCTGTGTAATATCATATTTGTACTGGTTATCTATATCAAGGAAGTCTTGTTGGAAATATGCCCTAGAGGCAATAATAAAATGGTTATTGTTATATTTCCTTGTTCATGATAATCGTTTATTATCCATGCTATAATTGTATTGGTTGGAAACACAAATACATGTGTGGATACATAGACAACAACATGTCCCTAGTGAGCCTCTACCGGACTAGCTCGTTGATCAAAGATGGCCATGGTTTCCTGGTCATAGACATGAGTTGTCATTTGATAACGGGATCACATCATTAGGAGAATGATGTGATGGACAAGTCCCAAACTATGAACGTAGCATATGATCGTGTCAAGTTTATTCCTATCGTTTTCGCATGTCAAGTATCTGTTCCTATGACCATGAGATCATGCAACTCACTGACACCAGAGGAGTACCTTGTGTGTATCAAACATCGCAACGTAACTGGGTGACTATAAAGATGCTCTACAGGTATCTCCGAGGGTGTCTGTTGAGTTGGCATGGATCAAGACTGGGAATTTGTGACTCCGTATGACGGAAAGGTATCTCAGGGCCCACTCGGTAATACAGCATCACAATAAGCTTGCAAGCAATGTGACTAAAGTGTTAGCCACGGGATCTTGTATTACGGAACGAGTAAAGGGACTTGCCGGTAACGAGATTGAACTAGGTATGGAGATACCGACGATCGAATCTCGGGCAAGAAACATACCGATGGACAAAGGGAACTGCATACGGGATTGACTGAATCCTTGACATCGAGGTTCGACCGATAAAGATCTTCGTTGAATATGTAGGAACCAATATGGGCATCCAGGTCCCTCTATTGGTTATTGACCGGAGAGGAGTCTCGGTCATGTCTGCATATTCCCGGACCCGTAGGGTCGCACGCTTAACGTTCGGTAGCGCTAGGGTAGTATTGAGATATTAATAGTGGAAAGTCTGAAGGTTGTTCGGAGTCCCGAATGGGATTCGGGACATCACGAGGAGCTCCGAAATAGTCCGGAGGTAAAGATTCATATATGGAAAGTTGTTATCGGGGTTCCGGAAAAAGTTCGAGTTTTTTCGGTATTGTACCGGGAAGGTTCTAGAAGGTTCCGGAGTGGGGCCCACCTGCATGGGGTACCCACATGAACGTGGGTGGTGGGTAAAGTCCCCACAACCCTGGTCTAGGCGCACCAAGATCCTCCCTTAAAAGGAATAGTATCATATCCCAAAGGGATAAGATGAGGATCCCTAAAAAAGGGGGGATAGCGATCGGTGGGGAAGGAAAGGAGGGATTTCCTTCCTCCCCCTTTGGCCAACGACCCTAGGGCCTTGGAGGGCAAGCCACCAGCCCCCTCCACGCCTATATAAAGGTGGGGAGGCGTTGGGGGCAGCCAACCCTTGGACCCTTGCCCGTTACCTCTCCCAACTCCTCCCATGTTTCACCGGTACGTGCTTGGCGAAGCCCTGCCGGAATTCCGCTGCCACCACCACCACCATACCGTCGTGTTGGTCCCGATCTCATCTACCCCCTCTCTCTCGCTTGCTGGATCAAGAAGGAGAGGATGCCGCCGAGCCAAACATGTGCTAAACTCGGAGGTGCCGTCCGTTCGGCACTTGATCGGGAGTTCGTGGACGGATCGTGATTGAATCGCGAAGACGTTCGACTACATCAACCGCGTTTCTTAACGCTTCCGCTTAGCGATCTACAAGGGTATGTAGATGCAATCTCTCCTTTCATAGATGTTCATCTCCTAGATCGATCTTGGTGAGCGTAGGAAATTTTTTGTTTCCCATGCAACGTTCCCCAACAGTGGTATCAGAGCCAAGTTTTTGCGTAGATGTCATCACGAGTAGAACACAAAGGAGTTTGTGGGCGTTGATATTCAGATTGCTTCCTTCCTTGGTCTTTTCTTGATTCAGCGGTATTGAGGGATGAAGCGGCCCGGACCAACTTTACATGTCCACGTACATGAGACCGGTTCCATCGACTGACATGCGACTTTGTTGCATAAGATGGTTGGCGGGTGTCTGTCTCTCCCACCTTAGTTGAATCGGATTCGATGAAGGCGGTCCTTGTAGAAGGTTAAATAGCAACTTGCATATCACCGTTGTGGTTTTGCGTAGGTAAGAATCGTTCTGGCTAGATACCCATAGCAGCCACGTAAAACATGCAACAACAAATTAGAGGACGTCTAACTTGTTTTTGTAGGGTATGTTGTGATATGATATGGCCAAAGACATGATGAAATATATTTGATGTATGAGATGATCATGTTTTGTAATAGTTTATCTCGGCTTGCATGTCGATGAATACGGCAACCGGCAGGAGCCATAGGTTTGTCTTTAATTATTGTATGACCTGCGTGTCAATCATTAAGCGCTATGTAATGCTTTACTTTATCGCTAAACGGTAGCAATAGTAGTAGAAGCATGGTTGGCGTGACAACCCCGATGGCGACGCGATGATGGAGATCATGGTGTCATGCCGGTGACGATGGAGATCATGCCGGTGCTTTGGAGATGGAGATCAAAAGCACGAGTTCATGGCCATATCATGTCACTTATGATTTGCATGTGATGTTAATCTTTTTATGCATCTTATTTTGCTTAGGACGACGGTAGCATTATAAGGTGATCCCTCTCTAAAACTTCAAGATAAAATTGTGTTCTCCCCAAGTGTGCACCGTTGCGAAAGTTCGTCGTTTCGAAGCACCACGTGATGATCGGGTGTGATAGACTCTACGTTCACATACAACGGGTGCAAGCCAGTTTTGCACATGCGGAACACTTGGGTTAAACTTGACGAGCCTAGCATGTACAGACATGGCCTCGGAACACAAGAGACCGAAAGGTCGAACATGAGTCACATAGTAGATATGATCAACATGGAGATGTTCACCATTGAAACAACCTCATCTCACGTGATGATCGGACTTGGGTTGGTGAATTTGGATCATGTTACACTCAGACGACCGGAGGGATGTCGATTTGAGTGGGAGTTTTTAAGTAAACTAAACTCATTATCTTGAACAATAATCTAAGTTGTCTTTGCAAATTTATGTTGTAGATCAATGGCTCGCGCAGTAGCTTCCCTGAATTTCAATGCGTTCCTAGAGAAAGCCAAGCTGAAAGATGATGGAAGTAACTTTGTAGACTGGGCCCGTAATCTGAGGATTATCCTCACGGCTGCCCAAAAGGCTTATGTCCTTGATGCACCGCTTGGTGAGCAACCCCCTCCAGCGTCTGTGGACGTTATGAACGCCTGGCAGGCGCGTGTTGATGACTACTCAATAGTTCAGTGCGCCATGTTGTATGGCTTAGAACTGGGACTTCAAAGGCGTTTTGAACGTCATGGAGCATATGAGATGTTCCAGGAGTTGAAGTTTATTTTTGAGAAGAATGCCCAGATCGAGAGGTATGAGACCTCCGATAAGTTCTATGCTTGCAAGATGGAGGAGAACGGGTCTGTCAGTGAACACATACTCAAAATGTCTGGGTATTACAACCGTCTGGCTGAGTTGGGAGTTGTGCTCCCGCCAGAGGCGATCACTGACAGAGTTCTTCAATCGCTACCACCTAGCTACAAGAGCTTTGTGTTGAACTATAACATGCAAGGGATGAACAAGTCAGTCGCCGAGCTGTTTGCGATGCTGAAAGTCGCCGAGTCAGACGTCCAGAAGGAGCATCAAGTGTTGATGGTCAATAAAACCACTAGTTTCAAGAAGAATGGCAAGGGCAAGAAGGGAAACTCCAAGAAGAGTGGCAAAGTAGTTGCCCCTCCCGTGAAGAAACCCAGGGCTGGGCCCAAGCCGGAAACTGAGTGCTTCTATTGCAAGGGAACTGGCCACTGGAAGCGGAATTGCCCCAAGTATCTGGCCGACAAGAAGGGGGCCAACGCCAAACAAGGTATATATGATATACATGTTATTGATGTGTACCTTACCAACTCTCGTTGTAGTGCTTGGGTATTTGATACCGGTGCGGTTGCTCACATTTGCAACTCAAAGCAGGAACTGCGGAATAGACGGAGGCTGGCGAAGGACAAAGTGACGATGCGTGTGGGAAATGGTTCCAAGGTTGATGTGATCGCCATCGGCACGCTCGCTCTTCGATTACCATCGGGATTAGTGATGAACCTGAATAATTGTTATTTAGTGCCTGCGTTGAGCATGAACATTATATCTGGATCTTGTTTAATGCGAGACGGTTACTCATTTAAATCAGAGAATAATGGTTGTTCTATTTATATGGGTAATATCTTTTATGGTCATGCACCCATTGTGAGGGGTTTATTCTTATTGAATCTCGATAGTGATGATACACATGTTCATAACATTGATGCCAAAAGATGTAGAGTTGATAATGATAGTACCACTTTCTTGTGGCACTGCCGCTTAGGTCATATTGGTGTAAAACACATGAAGAAACTCCATGCTGATGGACTTTTGGAGTCACTTGATTTTGAATCACTTGACACATGCGAACCATGCCTCATGGGCAAGATGACTAAGACTCTGTTCTCCGGAACAATGGAACGGGCAAGTGACTTGTTGGAAATCATACATACTGATGTGTGCGGTCCGATGAGCATTGAGGCGCGCGATGGATATCGTTATTTTCTCACCTTCACCGACGATTTGAGTAGATATGGGTATATTTACTTAATGAAACACAAGTCTGAAACGTTTAAAAAGTTCAAGCAATTTCAGAGTGAAGTTGAGAATCATCGTAACAAGAAAATCAAATTCCTACGATCTGATCAAGGAGGAGATTATCTGAGTTATGAGTTTGGCAGTCACTTAAGACAATGTGGAATTGTTTCACAGTTGACGCCACCTGGAACACCACAGCGTAATGGTGTGTCCGAACGTCGTAATCGAACCTTATTGGATATGGTGCGTTCTATGATGTCTCTTGCCGATCTGCCACTATCATTTTGGGGTTATGCGTTAGAGACAGCTGCATTCACTTTAAATAGGGCACCATCTAAGTCCGTTGAGACGACACCGTATGAACTGTGGTTTGGCAAGAAACCAAAGTTGTCGTTTCTTAAATTTTGGGGATGCGATGCTTATGTCAAAAGGCTTCAGCCAGAAAAGCTCGAACCCAAAGCGGACAAATGCGTCTTCATAGGATACCCAAAAGAGACGGTTGGGTATACCTTCTATCTCAGATCCGAAGGCAAAGTGTTTGTCGCTAAGAACGGATCCTTTCTAGAGAAAGAGTTTCTCTTGAAAGAATTGAGTGGGAGGAAGATAGAACTTGATGAGGTTGTCGAACCTTTACTTCAACCAGAGAGTAGCACTACGCAGAAAGATGTTTCTGTGGAACCTACGTCAGTTGAAGAGGAAGCTGATGATGGAGATCATAAAGCTTCGAATCAAGTTACTATCGAACCTCGTAGGTCGACAAGGATACGTACTGCTCCTGAGTGGTACGGTAACCCTGTCTTGAATGTCATGTTGTTGGACAACGATGAACCTACGAGCTATGGAGAAGCGATGGTGGGCCCAGATTCCGACAAATGGTTAGAGGCCATGAAATCCGAGATGGGGTCCATGTATGAAAACAAAGTGTGGACTTTGGAAGTATTACCTGAAGGGCGAAAGGCCATTCAGAATAAATGGATCTTCAAGAAGAAGACGGACGCAGAGGGTAATGTCATCGTCTATAAAGCTCGACTTGTGGCAAAGGGTTTTTCACAAGTTCAAGGAGTTGACTACGATGAGACTTTCTCACCCGTAGCGATGCTTAAGTCCGTCAGAATCATGTTAGCAATAGCTGCATTTTTCGATTATGAAATTTGGCAGATGGATGTCAAAACAGCGTTCCTTAACGGTTTTCTTAAGGAAGAGTTGTATATGATGCAACCAGAAGGTTTTGTCGATCCAGAGAATGCTGACAAAGTTTGCAAACTCCAGCGATCCATTTATGGACTGGTGCAGGCGTCTCGGAGTTGGAATCTTCGCTTTGATGAGGTGATCAAAGCGTTTGGGTTTATACAAGTTTACGGAGAAGCTTGTATTTACAAGAAAGTGAGTGGGAGCTCTATAGCGTTTCTAATATTATATGTGGATGACATATTGCTATTGGAAACAATATAGAATTTTTGGGAAGCGTGAAGGAATATTTGAACAAGAGTTTTTCAATGAAGGACCTAGGAGAAGCTGCTTTCATATTAGGCATCAAGATCTATAGAGATAGACCGAGACACTTAATAGGACTTTCATAGAGCACATACCTTGATAAAGTTTTGAAGAAGTTCAAAATGGATCAGTCCAAGAAGGGGTTCTTGCCTGTTTTGCAAGGTGTGAAGTTGTGTAAGACTCAATGCCCAGCGACTACAGAGGATAGAGAAAAGATGAGTGTCATCCCCTATGCTTCTGCCATAGGCTCTATCATGTATGCGATGCTGTGCACAAGACTAGATGTCAGCCTTGCCATAAGTATGGCCGGAAGGTTTCATAGTGATCCAGGAGTGGAACACTGGACAGCGGTCAAGAATATCCTTAAGTACCTGAAAAGGACTAAGGAAATGTTTGTCGTTTATGGAGGTGATCAAGAGCTCGTCGTAAAGGGTTACGTCGATGCAAGCTTTGACACTGATCCGGATGACTCTAAGTCTCAAACCGGATACGTATATATTCTAAATGGGGGAGCGGTAAGCTGGTGCAGTTCCAAGCAAAGCGTGGTAGCTGATTCTACATGCGAAGCGGAGTACATAGCTGCCTCGGAGGTGGCGAAGGAAGTTGTCTGGATGAAGCAGTTCATGACAGATCTTGGAGTTGTGCTCAGTGCACTGGACCCGATGACTCTGTTTTGTGACAACACTGGTGCCATTGCTTTAGCCAAGGAACCAAGGTTTCACAAGAGGACCAGACACATAAAGCGACGCTTCAATTCCATCCGCGATGCGATCAAGGAGGAGGACATAAACATTTGCAAAGTGCACACGGATCTGAATGTTGCAGATCCATTGACTAAACCTCTTCCACGGGCAAAACATGATCAACACCAGAACTCTATGGGTGTTAGATTCATAACCATGTAATGCTAGATTATTGACTCTAGGGCAAGTGGGAGACTGTTGGAAATATGCCCTAGAGGCAATAATAAAATGGTTATTGTTATATTTCCTTGTTCATGATAATCGTTTATTATCCATGCTATAATTGTATTGGTTGGAAACACAAATACATGTGTGGATACATAGACAACAACATGTCCCTAGTGAGCCTCTACCGGACTAGCTCGTTGATCAAAGATGGCCATGGTTTCCTAGTCATAGCCATGAGTTGTCATTTGATAACGGGATCACATCACTAGGAGAATGATGTGATGGACAAGACCCAAACTATGAACGTAGCATATGATCATGTCAAGTTTATTGCTATCGTTTTCGCATGTTAAGTATCTGTTCCTATGACCATGAGATCATGCAACTCACTGACACCGGAGGAGTACCTTGTGTGTATCAAAAGTCGCAACATAACTGGGTGACTATAAAGATGCTCTACAGGTATTTCCGAGGGTGTCTGGTGAGTTGGTGTTGACACACGAACACGTCACGTGTACCCTCGACGCCGGGGGTGATGCACCGCAGCTCACGTCGAAGGAGGTCCGACCGGCAGCGCGATACGCAGGACAGCCGGCGGGCGCTTTTGTAGACCCGAAACCCCACACGCCCGGGAGGGACCCCATCAGGGCGCGCGGCGGCTATGGGCTGCTCTAGGTCGATTCGCTCGCCCCTAGAGCCTCGGGATTCGCAGCTCTCAAACTTGAAGAACAGCGAAGAACGAGAGAGAAAAACGATGGAGAGATAAAACGTAGATGAAAAAGTAGTATATTGATTTGTTCGATTGTGTGTTGTTCAATCGGCCGTCACCCCCAACATATATAAGAGGCGGCTGGACTTCCCTTACAAGTAGAGGATTCATCGAGGCTTTCCTTACAAGAAAATTATATCAATTCACGTCCTAGAGTCCTGGTTCTAGTCTAACTCGGATGGAGTTGAGTCCAACATCAAACTTGTCCACCTCGATGACCTTCATATGACAACGCGGGCCACTTATCCTTCTAAGGCTGTCTTGATGACTTTTAGGACATATTTTTAACTTCTACTCGGATTCGGTCATGCAGTTTTCTGGACTGTCCGAGGCTTGTAGCAAATTTCCACGCTGTATACTATCTCAAATGATGATGACTCCAAAATCAAAGTTGATCGTTTCGATGATACGCACAACTTTCGTGTAGAACACTTTTCCAGCCGAGGTCATCTAAATAATCTTTTGAGCCCATCTTCAGCTTCTGTTTGGATTCTTACTCAAACCGGCAAGCACTCAAAACCGGCAAGCCTTTCACTCAAAACCGGCAAGACTTTCAAACCGGCAAACTCAAACCGGCAAGCACTCAAAACCGGCAAGCCCTTCACTCAAAACCGGCAAGCACTCAAAATCGGCAAGACTTTCAAACCGGCAAGCCTTCAAAACCGGCAAGCTCTCAAAACCGCAAGCCCTTCACTCAAAACCGGCAAGCACTCAAAACCGGCAAGACTTTCAAACCGGCAAGCCTTCAAAACCGGCAAGCTCAAACCGGCAAGCACTCAAAACCGGCAAGCCCTTCACTCAAAACCGGCAAGCACTCAAAACCGGCAAGCCCTTTTACGCCAGCAAGCTTTTCGCCGGCAAGCCATACCGGTAAGCTTTTCACGCCGGCAAGCTTTTCACTCGGGCGGCAAGATTTCATGCCGGCAAGCTTTCCACACCGTTAAGCTTTTCACGTCGGCAAGCTTTTCACTCGGCAAGCTTTTCACTCGGCCGGCAAGCTTTTCGCCGGCAAGCCTCATTCAGCCGGTAAAGGCCGAATAACTCACGCGACCCATCAGATACCACCTAGGTGGCCACCTTTTCACTCGGGGCCAGTCCGCAAGTTTCTGATCATGCCCAAATCTGGTGTCAACACATGCCCCCTGTTTTTCGGCAAAACTTGTATGCCGAAAAATAATTTGCATTACGCTTGTTCTAAGGACGATGTCAACACTCCATCAGCCATTTTAAATTTTCTTAGGGCGATAAGTATATATCGGCCATGTTTTATGCTAAGGGCGATAATCATATATCGGCCATTGGCTACTTAGGCTTCTTGCCACACACTCGGGTGGTACCTCTTTAAATATTTGCCATTGAGAGCTCGAGGTAACAATATACCTTGTACGGATTCCACCAAATATGAGTTTCCGGGAACTACTCTTGCAATCCTAAAAGGACCTTCCCAACTTGGGGACCACTTCCCGACTTTTCTGTCTTTCGAACCAATTGGTAGGATTACTTTCCACACGAGGTCGCCAACTTGAAAATTCTTCAACTTGACCTTCTTATTGTAAGCTCTTGCCACCCTCAACTTATCTCTCTCTATGGCCTTCAAAGCATCCAAACGTTTATCGGCGACTTCATCAATATTATCCATCATCAAGTTATAAAAGTCCACCGCCGATAAATCATTTTGTTTGGCTATTCTCAAAGCATTCAAATTAACTTCCACTGGTAAAACAGCTTATTGACCATATACGAGCTCATATGGAGTTACCTTTGTAGAACCATGCCTTGAGATTATGTGTGCCCACAAAGCTTCGGACAATAGCTCATGCCATCTCCTTGGATTATCCTCAATCTTCTTCTTGATGAGCTTGATCAATATTTTATTGCTAGACTCAGCTTGTCCATTGGCTTGGGCATAATACGGAGAGGTATTGAGCAACTTTATCTTATATGATTCGGCAAATTCTCTAACTTGATGTGACATGAAAGATGAACCTTGATCCGTAGTTAATGTTTGAGGAATGCCGAATCTATGAATAATGTGCTCACTTATGAATTGAATTACCTCCGTATGCGTCATATTTTTGAGTGGTATTGCTTCAGACCATTTGGTGAAATAATCAGTTGCCACCAACGCGAACCGATGCCCCTTTGAAGAAGAAGGATGAATCTCTCCAATAAAGTCTAATCCCCAACCTCTAAAAGGCCACGGCTTGATAATAGGATGTAATATAGCAGTGGGAGCCAACTGAATATCACCAAACTTTTGACAAGCTTCACATCCTTTATAATACCTGAAGCAATCATTAATCATCGTCAGCCAATAAAACCCAGCCCGTCGCAATAACCATTTCATCTTGGGAGCCGACTGATGAGTGCCACAAATTCCTTCATGAACCTCTCCCATAGCAACTCTCGCTTGGTCCTCATCCAAGCACTTTAAAAGAACATCATCAACCGTTCGGCGATAAAGATCATCATCTCTCATTGTGTATTTGAAAGCCATACGCCGAACAGTCCTGTCCACCCTTTTACTAGGATCACACAAATAATCAATAATGGGTTTCCTCCAGTCTTGATTTTCTCTTGCATTAAATTTTTCGTTAGCGGCCGAAACGGTGGGCTTTTGTTCGGCCTCCCCAACGTTGGCAAGGCTAGACATCGGCCTTTGAGAAATATGAAACATGCCATGATCAACATGATAGCCGGATGCTTGTTGTGCCAACTCATTTGCTCTCCAATTGTCATGTCTAGATATATGAGCAATGCTAAAATAATCAAAAGTAGAAATTATATCTGGACATTTATCAAGATAAACATTAAGTGATTCGTCAAAACATTGAAAGACTTTGGATATTTGCTGCACTACTAATAACGAATCACCAAAAGCCTCAATATGTGTAGCACCTATGGCAAGCAACATCTCTAAGCCGAACAACAATGCTTCATATTCGGCTTGATTATTTGTGCAAAAATATTCTAAGCGGCATGAGGCTTCAAAAACAACACCATGAGGAGATATATAAACAATACCAATACCTTGGCCATTGCTACAAACTGAACCGTCAAAATATAATCTCCATGGTACTAACGAGACAAGGTTTATATCAATATCTTGCTTGTCATCAATCCGATGCTCAACAATAAAATTAGCAACGATTTGGCCTTTCATGGATTTCAAAGATTCATAAGCCAAATCATACTCAATTAAAGCATAAGCCCACTTGCCAATTCTACCACTAAGAATTGGTCTATGCAACATGTACCTAATTACATCGGTTTGACAAGCTACTATGCAAGCACTTGGCACTAGATAATGTCTCAATTTTGTGCAAGCATAATATAAGCATAGACATAATTTTTCAATAAATGTATACCTTGTCTCAGCATCTAATAGGCGTCTGCTCAAATAAGTAATAGCATGCTCTTTTCCTTCGGTCTCTTGAGTCAAAACAGCACCAATAACACCTTCCTCTGCTGCAATGTAAAGCCTAAAGGGCTCTCTATGCTTAGGCGCTTTCATCACCGGAGGAGTGCACAAATAATTCTTGATCATATCAAATGCTTCTTGCTGTTTTGCCCCCCAAGTAAAATTAACATCATTCTTTAACCGAAGTATAGGAGTAATGCATCAACTTTCCCTGAAAATTAGCTATGAACCTCCTCAAATAATTGACCTTGCCGAGGAATTTTCGCATATCTCTCTTGCATGTTGGAGCCTCCACTTTTTGTATAGCTTCTATCTTTTTGGGATCAATCTCTATGCCATCTTCATGAATAATGAAACCCAAAAACTTGCCAGCCGACACGCCAAATGCACACTTCAAAGGATTCATTTTCAGTCCATATTTCTTCATCCTTTCAAAAGCTAAACGCAAATCGGCTAAGTGAGACTCAAAAGCATCCGATTTGACAATAATATCATCAATATAGACTTCAAGTATAACACCGAGTAAATCATGAAAAATTAAATTCATAGCCCTTTGATATGTGGCGCCGGCATTCTTTAATCCAAAGGTCATCACTATCCACTCAAATAAACCAAGGAAACCGGGGCACCGAAAAGCCGTTTTGAACATGTCCTCTTCGGCCATAAAAATCTGGTTATACCCCGCATTGCCATCAAGAAAGCTAATGACCTTATGTCCAGAAGCATCATTAATAAGCATGTCAGCTATAGGCATGGGATACTCATCTTTGGGTGTAGCTCTATTTAAATCTCTGAAATCAATGCACACCCTCAACTTGCCGGAGCCTTTCTTTTCCACTGGTACAATATTAGAAATCCACTCGGCATACCTGCAAGGTCTAATAAAATTAGCTTTAAGCAAACGACCGATCTCTTCCTTGATCCGGTCATATGTTTTTGGATTAAACTTTCTAGCCGATTGTTTGTACGATCTAAAACCGGCCTTTATAGGTAACCGATGCTCCACTAGCTCTCGGCTTAAACCTGGCATTTCATGATATTCCCATGCAAAGCAACAAACATATTCTTTCAATAGCTCAATTAACTTGGCTTTACAATCGGCTTTCAAATTTTTGTTTACAAATGTCGGTCTAGGAACTGAACCATCTCTAATATCTATTTCTTCTAATGGATCGGCCGATGTAAAACCTTGTCCAAGTTTATCCATATCATCTAACTCTTCTATAGACTCATACATATCGTTCTCACTGGACCAATATTCTGTAAGTCGCTTTTGTAACCACTCAGAGTTAGGATCCATTTAAATACATTATACTTTGGAGCCGATTGCCACCAACCGGCTTTAAAGAAACGGGCACAAAACCACTTTTGGTGGCGCTGAGAAAATCAAACTCTGATAAGTCCCTTCCCGTCAAGCAAGCAGCATTGGGTGTTGCCAGTCTACCGATGCATCGGTTAAAGCAACGCAAGCCGAATTATCCGCATGAATGACTTCCAGTTCATCATCAACCCACTGAATTAAAAACTGGTGCATAGTGGATGGCACGCATTGGTTTGCATGAACCCAATCACGGCCTAGTATGATGTTGTAGTTACCTTGTACCTCGGCGACAAAGAACGCAATAGCCAAAGTTTTGCTCCCAACCGTAAGCTCCACGTACATCACACCTTTGGCTTTGGTTTTCTCTTTGCCTTCAAATCCATTAAGCACCATATTGGTCTTGATCAATCCTTCATCGGGAAACCCAATTTCTTGAATACCGAATAGGGCATGAGATTCACCACAGCACCACCATCAACAAGCATCCGAGTAATTGGCGATCCATTAATATGACCTCTGAGGTACAACGGTTTCAAGTGTGTCACTGGCTATTTTGGCTTCTCAAATATTGCATTCTTAGGGCCAAAATCCAGCTGAGCCACTTCCCCTTCTTCATCTTCAGCACGAAACTCAGCGGGTAAGTAATACACCATATTGATATCCATACCTTCGTGTACCGGTGTAGGCTCATAATCCAACATATCGTCTTCCTCCTCGAGCGTGTTCATCGATTCTGAAATCTGTCCGAGCGAAGTGGAATCAATAGGTGTTGCGGACGATGTAATAGCGGTGGCATCGTCCTCCTTTGGTGGTGTAGGTGCTGCTGTGACAGATGTAGAAACCACTGCACCTTGTATTTGTTTAGGCATCCAAACTTGTTTTGTAGGTACCATGGGCCGAATGTCATTGAACAATTTATCTCTTTGCTTCTCGGCCTCCTGTTCTGCCATCTCCTGACTCAACCTCTGTAGTTTCCTCTTTTGTGTTTTTGTTAGCCCTGGAGGACACCACTTAGGTTGCATATATTTTGGATCTTTGGGCCTGGCTTTGCTTGTGCTAGCTTCATGATCATTAGCCGAGTGCTTTGGCGCGATAGCAAGTATCGGCTCAGCGGGGTTGCTATGCACAGTCGGCTGTTGTATGGTGAATGTTTCAGTGCCCAAGATGATTGAGTCGGCATCGATTTTTTTCTTCGCCTTTTCCGGACTCGACCGCTGCACTTGGTGATTTAGCACGCCACACTTGCTTGCTGATCCTTTCTTGATTGTTGTGCATCGGCCGATTGACACCATTGTTCAAACGGCCTCGTGTGGGATAAGAAAGCCTCTCACGAATAGGCCTCCTTGGTTCTACCCACCCTGGATGAAAAGCATAAGGGGCCATTGGGGGCTGCTCCCATCCTCCATTGAATCCTCCCATGTAGTATGGCGCAAAGGGAGGTGGCGCCATCCATGGTCCCGGTGCCCACGACCCATATGGCCTTGTGTGATGCTAAAATTCTTGTCTCGGAGGTGATCTTGAGCGCTTCAAATTTGATGACCGGTTAGAGCTAGAACCGGTCGCTTGATTAGCATATTTCAACAGCAACGTATCAAAAGTTGGCTTGATTCTCTTGCGCTGTACTCTAGCTTCATTCGTCTTCCACTTGCCAATTTCTGGACTCTTGGGCTTAACAAATTTAACACGAGTATTTCCTTGCACTTGTGGTTGCCCCCCGAGTGTAGGATTCTTGATGGTGATCTTGATTACTTCCTTGCCATCGGGTTGCTTGTCAAGCACGACCTGTCTCCCCAAGACCTTGCTGTCCTCTTTGCTTTTCCTGGGCTCACCTATGACAACATTGGATTTATTAGCAGATTCGGCTACTTCCGGCCGAATGAGCAACTTCTCCCCCTCCATATCCATGGTGTTCATTGGAAAGGGCTGTTTATCGACTTGCATCTCAGAAAAGTTCAATCGTCCGTCATTAATGGCCGATTGTATCTGTCGTCGAAAAACATTGCAATCGTTAGTAGCATGAGAAAAGGAATTATGATACTTGCAATAAGCTCTCCGTTTTAGCTCTTCAAACGGCGGTAAAGTATGAGATATCCTAATAATCTTAGCCTGGAGCAAAGCATCAAATATTTTATCACACTTAGCAATGTTAAAAGTAAACTTCATCTCTTCATCACGATTCTTATGAATCGGTTTCAGATCATTGCAAGTAAATGGTTTGGCCTTGGATGGCCAAACAAATTCAGTAGCATAAATATCACCCTCATCGTCCGAGTGATCACTATCATATTCAACCATATTCATCTTAGGACGATCAGCTTTATATCTATGCACTTCTTTGAGATCTTTGCTTCGGCTTTCCTGAGCCAAAGCTCTTTGTAAGACTTGGTTGATATTTAAGAACTCGTAGCCTTCTAGCTTCTCTCTAATGTGAGTCTTTAAACCATTAAGCACAAGGTCTGCCAAGTCTCTCTCGGTTATCACCAAACTATAACACCGGTTTTTTGTCTCTCTAAATCTCTTGACGTAATCGGAGACCGATTCATCATGCTTCTGCTTAACCGATGTAAGATGTGAAAACTTAAGTTCATTGTCGCCGCTATAAAAGTGATCATGAAATTTATGTTCTAGTTGCGACCATACACGAATAGAGCCATGCGGCAAAGAAGAAAACCATGAAAATGCAGTGCCAGTCAATGATAAAGGAAATAAACGCACTTTCAATTCATTTAGTGAGCCTGCTTCACCTAATTGTGCCAAATATTGACTAACATGCTCCCATGTGGTTTTCGTGCCCTCTCCATTGAACTTAACAAAATCTGGAATTTTATATCCTGGAGGGCACTGGATTGCATCAAAGTACTCGGGATACGGTTTTTGGTAAATCCGATTCCTAGGTAATTCAACACCAAAATTTTCCCGAAGCATCTTAGCCATCTCTTCTCTAAAATTAGCTAAAGCATCGTCCGTAGTAGACGATGAAACTTGCTGCAGTGGCATAGGTGGAGTAGGAATGCTAGCTGTAGGTAGGAACTGTGGCGCGTATGCCGAACCATAGTTCGGCAATAATCTAGCAGCATTTATACCAATACGTAGGGTTTGGTTCGGCGTTGCCACCGAACTTGGCACATTCATGACAGGACTAATAGGTGCAGCCACAATTTGATTTGTATGGGTAGGATAATAATTCATCGGCATGGGAGGTGCCGATGAAAGAGGTAAAGCTTGACTAGGGTTTTCTGCACTAGCATGCATGCCAACATTACCACTAGATGATTGAGGCATATTTTTCTGAGCATTGGTATTCTCTAAGAAAGTTTGATAAACTAGATTATTACCATCAGCAATACGACTCTCAATCTCAGCCCACTGCTCAGGAGAAAAGGTAGTACTTACAGAGGGTTTAACCTGCTCGTCATGAAGAGGAGGGAGCTTGATTTCTCCAATCGGAGTGATATTGCCTTGGCGATCCTTCTTGAAGTTTCCAAGAAATTCCTGCAGCTCCTTCTCTTCACGTGCCTTCTTGTACTCCTCAAAGATTCGGCGATGGTCAGCCGATAGCTCATCAAGACTGGGCTTAATGATGTTACCGGCGTCTACCTCAGATGGTTTGGACATGATGGATGATGATGATGATTGACCTTCAGTCCCCAGCGGAGTCGCCAAAAAGTGTGTTAACACACGAACACGTCACGTGTACCCTCGACGCCGGGGGTGATGCACCGCAGCTCACGTCGAAGGAGGTCCGACCGGCAGCGCGATACGCAGGACAGCCGGCGGGCGCTTTTGTAGACCCGAAACCCCACACGCCCGGGAGGGACCCCGTCAGGGCGCGCGGCGGCTATGGGCTGCTCTAGGTCGATTCGCTCGCCCCTAGAGCCTCGGGATTCGCAGCTCTCAAACTTGAAGAACAGCGAAGAACGAGAGAGAAAAACGATGGAGAGATAAAACGTAGATGAAAAAGTAGTATATTGATTTGTTCGATTGTGTGTTGTTCAATCGGCCGTCACCCCCAACATATATAAGAGGCGGCTGGACTTCCCGTACAAGTAGAGGATTCATCGAGGCTTTCCTTACAAGAAAATTACATCAATTCACGTCCTAGAGTCCTGGTTCTAGTCTACCTCGGATGGAGTTGAGTCCAACATCAAACTTGTCCGCCTCGATGACCTGCATATGACTACGCGGGCCACTTATCCTTCTAAGGCCGTCTTGATGACTTTTAGGACTTATTTTTAACTTCTAGTCGGATTCGGTCATGCAGTTTTCTGGACTGTCCGAGGCTTGTAGCAAATTTCCACGCTGTATACTATCTCAAATGATGATGACTCCAAAATCAAAGTTGATCGTTTCGATGATACGCACAACTTTCGTGTAGAACACTTTTCCAGCCGAGGTCATCTAAATAATCTTTTGAGCCCATCTTCAGCTTCTGTTTGGATTCTTACTCAAACCGGCAAGCACTCAAAACCGGCAAGCCTTTCACTCAAAACCGGCAAGACTTTCAAACCGGCAAACTCAAACCGGCAAGCACTCAAAACCGGCAAGCCCTTCACTCAAAACCGGCAAGCACTCAAAACCGGCAAGACTTTCAAACCGGCAAGCCTTCAAAACCGGCAAGCTCTCAAAACCGGCAAGCCCTTCACTCAAAACCGGCAAGCACTCTAAACCGGCAAGACTTTCAAACCGGCAAGCCTTCAAAACCGGCAAGCTCAAACAGGCAAGCACTCAAAACCGGCAAGCCCTTCACTCAAAACCGGCAAGCACTCAAAACCGGCAAGCCCTTTTACGCCAGCAAGCTTTTCGCCGGCAAGCCATACCGGTAAGCTTTTCACGCCGGCAAGCTTTTCACTCGGGTGGCAAAATTTCATGCCGGCAAGCTTTCCACACCAGCAAGCTTTTCACGTCGGCAAGCTTTTCACTCGGCAAGCTTTTCACTCGGCCGGCAAGCTTTTCGCCGGCAAGCCTCATTCAGCCGTTAAAAGCCGAATAACTCACGCGACCCATCAGATACCACTTAGGTGGCCACCTTTTCACTCGGGGCCGGTCCGCAAGTTTCTGATCATGCCCAAATCCGGTGTCAACAGTTGGCATGGATCAAGACTGGGAATTTGTCACTCCGTATGACGGAAAGGTATCTCAGGGCCCACTCGGTAATACATCATCACAATAAGCTTGCAAGCAATGTGACTGAAGAGTTAGCCACGGGATCTTGTATTACGGAACGAGTAAAGAGACTTGCCGGTAACGAGATTGAACTAGGTATGGAGATACCGACGATCGAATCTCAGGCAAGTAACATACCGATGGACAAAGGGAACTGCATACGGGATTGACTGAATCCTTGACATCGAGGTTCGACCGATAAAGATCTTTGTTGAATATGTAGGAACCAATATGGGCATCCAGGTCCCGCTATTGGTTATTGACCGGAGAGGAGTCTCGGTCATGTCTGCATATTCCCGAACCCGTAGGGTCGCACGCTTAACGTTCGGTAGCGCTAGGGTAGTATTGAGATATTAATAGTGGAAAGTCCGAAGGTTGTTCGGAGTCCCGGATGGGATCCGGGACATCACGAGGAGCTCCGGAATAGTCTGGAGGTAAAGATTCATATATGGAAAGTTGTTATCGGGGTTCCGGAAAAAGTTCAAGTTTTTTCGGTATTGTACCGGGAAGGTTCTAGAAGGTTCCGGAGTGGGGCCCACCTACATGGGGGACCCACATGAACGTGGGCAAAGTCCCCACAACCCTGGTCTAGGCGCACCAAGATCCTCCCTTAAAAGGAATAGTATCATATCCCAAAGGGATAAGATCAGGATCCCTAAAAAAAGGGGGATAGTGATCGGTGGGGAAGGAAAGGAGGGATTTCCTTCCTCCCCCTTTGGCCAACGACCCTAGGGCCTTGGAGGGCAAGCCACTAGCCCCCTCCACTCCTATATAAAGGTGGGGAGGCGTTGGGGGCAGCCAACCCTTGGACCCTTGCCCGTTACCTCTCCCAACTCCTCCCACGTTTCACCGGTACGCGCTTGGCGAAGCCCTGCCGGAATTCCGCTGCCACCACCACCACCATACCGTCGTGTTGGTCCCGATCTCATCTACCCCCTCTCTCTCGCTTGCTGGATCAAGAAGGAGAGGACGCCGCCGAGCCGCACATGTGCTAAACTCGGAGGTGTCGTCCGTTCGGCACTTGATCGGGAGTTCGTGGACGGATCATGATTGGATCGCGAAGACGTTCGACTACATCAACCGCGTTTCTTAACGCTTCCGCTTAGCGATCTACAAGGGTATGTAGATGCAATCTCTCCTCTCGTAGATGTTCATCTCCTAGATCGATCTTGGT
This sequence comes from Elymus sibiricus, assembly GCA_039707655.1. Taxonomy (NCBI): domain Eukaryota; kingdom Viridiplantae; phylum Streptophyta; class Magnoliopsida; order Poales; family Poaceae; genus Elymus; species Elymus sibiricus. The sequence continues at coordinate 124,261,022 of CM077666.1, read as the reverse complement.
GAGCGTAGGAAATTTTTTGTTTCCCATGCAACGTTCCCCAACAAGTCTACCAGTTGTTCTTGGGGCTGGTATGACTTGAGGCTCTTCTGTGATTTATCCCAGAAATGGGCCTGACAGGCACCCTCTGAGTCTGAGGAGGAGGAGGTTCGTTAGGAGGAGGAGGAGGAGGAGGGCGAGGAGTTCGTTCAGGAGGAGGAGGAGGAGGGCGAGGAGGAGGGTTGTGGAGGGGAGGGTGGTGGAGGGGAGGGTTCTGGAGGGGAGGGTGGTGGAGGGGAGGGTTCTGGAGGGGAGGGTGGTGGCGAGGTGTGGGGTAACTTGCCGCCGGGTGATCCGAAGGGGTGGCTGCGTGGTGTTGCAGAACTACCTACACCTCTTGCTACCGAGGAGAAGAAGTGGCTCATTGAACCCGCGGGGACAGAGTAAGTGCCTCTCAATCATAGTTTGAACACATACTAACATTTTCATTGTACACATGCTAATTTTTTTGTTTCTTTTGCAGCAATTGGAAAGTTCTTGGAGAGGGCCGTAAACCGAACGGCATTATCACTATCCTGTTGAAGGATTTTTGGCCGGGCCTATTCTGCCCGTGGCCAGACAGGGACCCGGAGCTGCGGGTTTTGGCCACGAGCTGGGACCACTACGAGGCTGCCAGCCTCGCGGAGTATTGGACGGCCGCTAAGGCCGTGATCAATAAATTTTAGGTAACTTCTCTTTAGAATCACTCGTCTTGAGTTTCGTTCATAGTTTATCATCGAGTCACTTAACTCATGCCTTCTTTCATTCTGGTTTTATGCATGATTGTAGCAATTCTATAAGATTCTTGAGGAGCACAAGGCCAGAGCCGACGTGGTCTTGGTGGCGGCTGCGAGGAAGAAAACTCGCCAGATTCAGTACGAGGTGCGCTGGGTTGCCATCTCGCACTACTACCACAACTACCTTGGTCAAAAGATGACCAAGAAAGAAGCGCAGAAGCAGCGGCTTACCTTGAGCAGGGAGCAGTACATGATGGTAAGTATTACAGACTTTTCATTCCGACGTATAAACAGTCAATTTCATTGTTTCGTGATGACATGTCATGCTTCCATTATTTAGGTTATTCCTACTTGGTGCTACGGAAAGGATGACAGATGGGCGAGTTTGGTGGATAGGTGGCTCGGTGAGGATGCAGAGTTTGCTGCCAAGAGCACAAAGAACCGGGCTAATCGTGGAATCGACGGAACACACGGCCAAGGAAACAGGAACCACTGGGGCTACAAGGCCATCCAAGTTTACCAGGATACATTCTTTTTTTTCTTTTTACCGTCATGTTCTTATGTATGGCTAACTTCTGTTTGACGTTGCAGGAGGGCAAGTTGAAGAAGCCGCTCTCAGACATGGAGTCGTGGAAGCTGGCCCGTGCGCGGAGTAAGCGCAAGGACGGCGAGAGCGAGTATTACGGCAATACCGAGAAGAACCTGGAGTCCTACTCGGAGTCGTTTACCAGGTTAAATCCTGGTTCAGATGTTGCTGACCCCATCCTGTCTCAGACCGACGAGACGGCGGTGGTGGCCATCCAGCCGAAGTATCATGGCCGCTACCCGTGCCTCGATGGCGTGATCACTCCTTCTGTCTCCTACACACGGCTCCGAGCTACCAACCCGAGCCCGAGCGGCAGTACGGGCCGTTCGCATCCTAGCTTAGCCAGCCAGCATGCTGTAAGTATTTCCCCCCTTATCTTCTTTTTTTCTCACTTTCTCACTTTATTTTCAGCATTGCCCACTTACAAACAACCTAAATTTTGTAGGCATATAAGGCCTTTGTCGAGCTTAAGCATGTCGAGGTGCGGGAGTACTTGCAACGAGTAAAGGCAAACGAGGATTACAACCGTCTGATGATGGCGGTTAGTTTTGCCCACTTAGAACCAACCTAAATTTTGCACTTTCATTTCTTCTGACCTTCGTGTTTGCTTGGTTAACTAACAACCAGGCTATGTGGTCGTCTATGAAAAACCGCACGGATCCACCACCAATGGGGCCCGCACCACCACCTTCTGGAGAACCCCCACACGTGCCCACGTTCGATGAATGGGTGGCACTAGGCAGTGGGACTCCGGTTAGTACATTGCCTAACTATTCACCAACTAGTTCTCGTTGATTCAACACTATCCTATTTACCCTTACAATCTCTTTTCAAATATGTAGGGAACCGGTGGATCATTTCGTGGCTCGACTCCTGGTTCAGAGAGCCCAGTCACTCCGGTCTGGCTAGGTGGTGCTGGTCTTGGCGGTGCTGGCGGCGATGATCCTAATCTTCGCTAGATGATGATGTTTTCCATGTTCTGCTATGCTTTCATACTCCATACTTCTTCCTAGTGTTCTTTAGATGACGATGATGATGTCCATGTCTCGTACTTATGTTTATGAAGTTTCGACGATGATGATGTTGATGATCTTGAGATGATGATGATCTTTCATATTATCTAGATGAGGTTGGACATTGAATATATTTCTGTGTATGTACATGTTGCTTCCTGTCATTTTGAATGCAAAATGCAAATTTGTGCTGTGAATTTGAATTGGAAATGCAAAAACAGAGCAGCTCTAAAAAAACAGAGGAAAACTATGACGACGGCAAGGCCGTCGGCATAGCCACGGCCAGAAGGTCCCAGCGGTGACAGACATACGCCGACAGCCTGGCCGTCGGCATAGATTTAAATCTATGCCGACGGCCAGGCCGTCGGCGTATGCTCCTGCCAGAAGCTCCCAGCGACTGCCGCGTGGCACGTATATGCCGACGGCCAGGCCGTCGGCATATAGCACTGCCAGACGCTTGAGTATGGCGACACGTGGCGCGTCTAAGCCGACGGCCGGGCCATCGGCATAGATATCCATCTATGCCAACGGCCCGGCCGTCGGCTTAGACGCGCCACGTGTTCTCTTCTTATTGGTTCCGCCTGGTCACGGCGCCGTCAGTGGACGTCCGGCGGATTTTTTTTTGCCGGCGGGGATTATATGCCGACGGCCGTACGGATGCCGTCGGCATATAGGTCTATGCCGGCGGCATTTCTATGCCGACGGTCTGACAAGACTACACCGTCGAGATCGACGCCGACGGGGATATGCCGACGGCAGCCGTCGGCATAGGGTTATGCCGACGGTAAACGGCCTATGCTGACGGCAAAAGGCCGTCGGCATAGGGGTTAATTCCGGTAGTGCCAATATCCGCGCCCTCGTCCGCTCCTCAAGTACAGCCCCGCTCGCCGCGCTGGTGCCGGACTTCTTCTGCTCCAGTGCACTGCCCATCGCCGCCGAGCTCGGCGTCCCGGGATACCTCTTCGTCCCTAGCAACCTGACCCATGTCGCCCTCACGCGCCACATCGTTGAGCTCAACGAAGGCACCGCTCCCGGCGAATACCGCGATCTTGTGGTGCCTTTCGAGCTTCCCGGCGGCGTCTCGCTACGCGACGCGGACCTCCCGGACGGGTACCGTTCCAAGCACCAGGGTTACACGCAAATTGTGGAGTGGAGCCGGAGCTACTGCCTCGCCGATGGCGTGCTGGTGAACATGTTCTACGAGATGGAACCTGCTACCGTGGAAGCGTTCAAGCAGCTGGCGGTACCGGAACAAGGTTCAGGGGCATTCTTCTTCCCGCCGGTGTTCCCCGTGGGGCCATCCGTCAAGCGGCCAGACCGCCACGAACCGACCGCCGGCGCGTTGTCGCCGTGCTTGGAGTGGCTTGATCGTTAGCCTGCCGGTTCCGTGGTGTACGTCGCCTTCAGGAGCGGCGGAGCGCTTTCTGTGGAGCAGACGGCCGAGCTCGCGGCTGGTCTCGAGGCGAGCGGCCAAAGGTTTCTTTGGGTCGTGCGGATGCCAAGCACCGACGGCGGCCGTTGCGGTGCCGGCGGCGATGATCCGTTGGCGTGGCTCCCCGAGGGCTTCTTGGCGAGGACAAGTGGCAGGGGCCTAGCTGTCGCGGCGTGGGCGCCTCAGGTGCGCGTGCTGGCTCACCCTGCGATGGCCGCCTTCTTGTCGCACTGCGGCTGGAACTCGACGCTGGAGAGCGTGGGGTGCGGCGTGCCCATGCTCGTGTGGCCGCTGTACGCGGAGCAGAGGATGAACACCGTTCTCCTGGAAGTGAAGCTCGGGATGGCGCTGCGGGTGCCGCCATCACGAGAGGACGGTCGATGCTTGGTGACGCGCCACGAGATCGCCAAAGCTGTGAAGGAGCTCGTGGAGGGCGATCAGAAGGTGCGGCGCCGGGTCGAGGACCTGCAGAAAGCGGCAGCACGTGCGTGGTTGCCGGAGGGTCCGTCGCGCCGGGCGCTCGAGGAGGACGCCGTCAAGTGGAAGGCGGCGGTTGGCACAGCGAAGTACTCCGTAAGAGCATCTCCAAACGCGCTACCGCGCGGCGCTCTAAATTTTTTTGCAGCGCCGAAATAGCGTTATTGCACGCCGGAGAGGGTGGTTGCTTTTCCGGACGCTGCAAAATTTAGCGCGCCGCTATAGCGATTCACCAGGCGCGGTAAAATAGAGCGCGCGCGACCAGCCGGTGCTTGAAAAAAAACTTGAACAACACATACGAAAAAAATTGAAACAACACATAGTTCAAATTCTCATAACATAGTTTCTCACATAGTCCAAACTACAAGCCATTTCATAGATGCTAGATAAAAATAGATAAAACGATACTAAAACGACGCGGATAAAACTACTCGTCCTCCTCCTTGGTGGTGTCGTCCAACGACGTAAACGCGTCGACCCACCGAGAATCATCGGAGTCCCAGGTCGACGCTTCTCCCAGCTCGATCTGGGCTTCCGCCGCCTCCTTCCGCGCACGCTTGTCTGCCCGACGCGCGGCTCGCTCCGCCCTCCTCTGCGCCCAGAACTCGTTCTCGGCGACGACATCCTGCTGGAAGCGCTCGCGCCACACCGCCATGGCGTGCTCGTCCACCTCGGCGATGAGGAGGCGGCGCTCCCGCCTCCGATGGAGGCGGCGATCCTCGTCGGTGATTAGCCGCGGGGGAAGCACGAGCTCCTGCGCCTGCTCGCGCGTCCGCACGTCGGATAAGTTCATCTGCGACCCAGGCCGCCCAAGGCGCCACGCCGCCGCGTCGTACGCGCGGGCGGCCTCGGTCGCGGTTCCGAGCCCGAGGCGGACGTCGCCGGAGCGGATCTCCGCGTAGTACACGCCGGAGGGGCGGAGGCGGACGCCACGATAGCCCGAGCTGCTCCGGGGGCGCGGCGGCATGGTGAAGAGGCAGGGGAGAAGGCGCGGCGGCGGCGGGGCGCTGGAAGAGGCGCGGAAGGAAGTGTTGGCGGTTGGCGCAGGCGCAGGCGCGGCACGGCTTTTAACAGCGCGCGGGGCGTCGCACGCCAAAACTGCCGCGCGCGCCGATTTTTTTAGCGCACCAAAGTTTCGCGCGCCTGCTGGAGCGCGCCGCGCGGCCTCTCGCGCGCCAAAACGGCACTTTTTCCCGCGCGCAGCTTATATAGCGCGCCTGTTGGAGATGCTCTAAAACACATGCAGGGATGGACGGGTGCATGCATGTAGTGCATGGTGCTCATCGTATTTATTTGCAGTGTAGTGCATGAAGTACGGACGCCGAGTAGTTGAACCCGACCTCACATGCTTTCTGAAGAACAGTAAAATCTGAAAAAATAGTAAAAAAAAATTGAAATTTTTTTAAGATAAAAATTGATGAAAGTTTTAACTTCTTACAATTTTTTGTGATGAAATGACATCCGTGTAGGTCTGGAAAAAAATCGATGCTCCGAAAAACTATTGTTGGAAGCATTGATTTTTTTTTTGTCCAGACCTCCACGGCTCCACCAATGTTACTTCATCACAAAAATTTGCAGGAAGTTAAAACTTTCATCACTGTTTATCACCCAAAAAAATCAGAATGTTCTGATATTTTTTACTATTTTTTCAGATTTTTCTGTTTAACAGGGAGCATGTGAGCTGGGGATCAAAGAGCACTTTCTATGAAGTACTTTATTTTTTGTCGCCTTGTGGTTATTTGGTCTGAAGTGATATAACATGTGTTACATCTATTAATCGAAGTCGCTCACATACACGGCAGGGTGTGCAAAACTTGAACCGAACCAAAATTTTGGTTTTTTCAGGTTTCGATTTCAGGTTCAGTTTTGAAATCCGAAAACCATTTGCATTTCGGTTTTTTCGGTTAGAAACCGAAAACCATTTGGTTAAACCGAATTAACTAAAATTGAGGTTTTTTGGGTTCAAAAGCGTAATGGGCTTCTATAGTACATTACTTTATAGCCCATTTAGTGCTTCAATTTACGTGATTAGCCTGACTGTTTATCCAACGTCCTTTCTTTATCCTTTTTAATTGTTTTTTTCCTCATTATGATATATATCATGTGGAAAATTTATGTGTTGGCTCAAAAATTTGCGTCAACTTTGGTTAATTTGGTTATTACCGAAACCAAACCGAAAGTAAATGGTTATTACCGAAACCGAACCGTATCTATGTATAAAACCGTATAAACCGAAGTAAAAAAACCGTATAAACCATAAACCATATAAACCGAAATGAATCAAACCGAAAAACCCGAATGCACACCCTGATACACGAGCATACACTCACCCCTATGGGAGCACGCACGCACACCCTACCCCTATGAGCACCTCCGAGAGACTGAGCCGGCATAGCATCTTGAGATTTTACGAAGTCATCACAGGCGCCTCGCGACGGGAACGTCTCCTTCCACTGAACGAACATCGCCGGAAACCTAAAATAAATCCAGAAATAATGCGAGCACCAATGTCAAGTTTGGATGCCACTGTCCTTCTAAACATTCAACCACAGGTTGGTTCGCCATGACATATGGGTCTGGTAATGCTTCCTTTATTCTAAAAACCTGACTCTAAGTCCTAACACAGCCTTCTAACTTTTTTTCAAACAGGGAAAGACCGGCCTCTCTACGTCATCATGATGCACACGGCAAACACAACCTGCTAAATAGAAACATCGGAAGCAACCCTAAGATATACCATTGGAAATGTTAGACAAAGGTCTAACAAGGACATCCGTGCTACCGTGCATCCCTATTGCAAATGAGTTCATCTCCTACAAAACAACAGAAGACTCTAAAAAAAGGAAAGATCACAACAAAGTTTATCTCTGACGCCAATCCGTTGCCATTTGTGTCGTCTGGCGCATCACTGGGTCACCCAAGGTGGCGGAGGCAAATAAAACTGTGGCAAAGTAGCGTCACTGGCCAAGAGAGGACCATGGGTTAGTCACTAGTAGCTAGTGAAGAATTGACAAAAAGACAAATAAAAAACTAATTACTTGCCTTGTTATTGTTTTAAAAATGGGGTTCGTTTTTATATTGCATGGCAGAGCTCCTACCCAGTTTGAGCTAAATATTCAGTTGGATTTCTTTTGGGGAACAAAAAAAATTAGATACATTTTTTGAGATAAAAAATTTCAATTAGATGAGCTAAAATACTGAAAAGCACACAAAAATGTCCTAACAGCCCAGTTCGCCCCACAGTCTTTTCTTCCTGGGTTGGGCAGGCCATAACCCGTTTTTTGCCCCCGTGTAGCTCCGCCACTGCCTACGTCGGTTGTCGCCGCCGAGAGGAGGAAACCCCTAGCGTGAGGGGAAATGGAGTAGGAGCTTAGGATGCAAGTGAAGTTTCAGTAACCTTTTAAACCGCCCGCTGAATCTATGAACAGGAAAAACAACCTAGTGAACTGAAACATTTTAGTAGCTAGACAAAAAGAAAGCAAAAGTTTTTGCTTGGAAATTTGCCACAAATTCGCTGGCTATGATGGAAAATAAAGTGATTCGTAAGCTTGCAAAATCTAATGTGTGCTTACTATGTGAAATGGACCAAGAGGATACGTTCTATGCTTTTTGTATATGTCCTCTAACTGTCCAACTATCGCAAGCAATGAGGAAAGAACTTCATATGACAAATGTCAAAGACGTTAGCGACACTGGGGCGGACTGGTTGGTCCACCTGATGGCCAACTGCGATGAACAAGAGCGCCTCCCTTTGCCGATGACGATCTGGAGGATACAACATGCGAGAAATGAGATCGTCCATCACAAGCAATCACCACAGTGGAATCCTCCAACCAATTTTTATGCAGCTACATCGACTCCCTCTTGTGCATACAGCAGAACCCCACCGGGCATATTGGTCGAGGGAAAATGGTGGTCACATACGATAATGGGGCAAGAAACAAGAAGAAGCACTAGCAGGACATGGCTCAGGCCATTGGTAGGCCACTAGACCATTGGGGTAATCGGCAGTTGCCAGTTTAATATCTCATAGAAGCAACACCTTGCCAACTCAAGAAAAAAAAAAGACAGATATGGATATATAAAATTACGGGCTGTAATTATAAAATCTGACCTGTTCTACGCTCCACCTCTGAATAGGCTTGTTGCCGAAGCATATATGGTGTATTCAGAGCACCAATGTTTCCTTTACCTGTCGATTGCTGGCCTGCTGGCTGGTTGGTACTGTGTGAATTACCAGCTGTTGCATCTAATTCCTTCTCTATGATTGACCAGATACCCTTGGTATTAGCACTATACTCAATCAAACATTTTTTTCTTGTCGGATCGAGAAGAAGCACAGCAACTTTTGATATTGGCCACATTGCCATGTCTGGAGAATCTTTGCTCGCGTCGAGTTCTTCAGCGATCTCACATGCCTGTATTGCTGCTCTGTCAGTAACAGATAAGCTCACATGCTTGCCAGGATTGGTCTCACGCTCATGAACCATACTCAAGTACGCAAGCAGATCCTCTCCAGCAGAAAGAGAAGCACACACAAAAAACCGCTTGGCATCTGCAAAAGCAAGCTGCGGCGACATCTTCCTGTGGTAGTAATTGTACAAGATGATGGCCGTGTGAATCTGCGAAACCACACACAAGTGTGATGAGTTAGCAGCTAAACAGCTATTTAGTACACTCATTGTATCATATGCACAGACAGAGCAACACTTTCTTAAATTTGTCCGAGCAGAAACTGAATCAAAAAAACATATTACAGTGCACACACATAGAACAAGCATTTCATGGATACAACGAGGGACATTACCATGAATACCAAGGGAAAACACACTAGTAATATAATTTCAATGGTCAACTGACAGGGGTAAATGCAGTGGCGGCGGCAGGGGTATTCATGGGAATTCCATGGAATACCCAAGAATTTGGCCCCAAAAAAAATAACTATCTTTCCCTAATAATAAAGCACGGATTGACTCCGTGGGTTCACCGTCACAATACGCTTCTTTCCGTGAGTTTACGCCTTCAGTTTGAATTTAAAACATATACGTGAGGTGGTACTAAAGCACGCATTGGTTCTGAGACTATTAGAGTCCGTAACGTTTTGGTGGTTGGAAAAACCGATTCATCTACGATTTCGTATTGTGATGGTGTTTGCACGTTCATATGCTGTGTGTATATATGCATCAACCAGGATCACGTTTCTGTTATCAAATCGTGAGATCGTGGGAAGAATCGCAACGCGGCAGATGTGAAGGGATCAATGTCGTTGCCGCCGCTGCCTTTGCTCTGGACGGAGAGGACGGCTACCTCCGCTGGAAGAATTAACTCAGTGCTGCTCCGCCTCCACATCCTCAGCGTTGGCGCACGTGCTGACCGACGCGCGCCGCCGGCAAGCCTGTTGCCATCAACTAGCATCTCGTCATGTGTGCGTCTGTTGCCGGTGAAATCCATCGGCTCAACTTATACTTTCTAGCCAGAGGAAAGCGTTGGCTAGCTAGCCTTGGCCGTGTACGTGGATATCTCCAAAAAGCATCGTTCAAGCGTGGCGTTTGTACTCGGCGTCTCACCGGAAGGCAGTCGTCGAGCCGCATACCTGAGCCAGCATTCTACAAGAGCGTGTCTTGCAGCTTCTCCGGCTCAACTCCTCCGTCTGCGGCCTCGCCGCTGCCGCCGACAAGGACCATCCTCACCGAGTCCCTCTTATGCAGGTGACGTAGTTAAAACGAACTCGTCGAGAACGCACGTCTCAATCACAGTCAGAAAAGGATTCGTGCCCAACTTTGAGGTCGCACGGGACATAGATTTCGTCTTTCGATCACGTTCTGTTGCGCGATACAATAGCAGCAGGAGTAGAGCAGCAAAATTCATCAGATAAGAAAGCGGCGGAGGCTGAAGGACCGAGTGCTGTCGATGTAGCTTTACAGCCATGCATGCATCCAAATCACCGGCGTTGTGACCTTGACCTGGGATTGCTCCAAGCTAATTGAACCAGCATGCCACGACCACTACCAAGCTTCAATCACGTAGACAGGTACCCTTATCTTTCTTTTCCATCGCCATATTTGTGTAGAATTACCAAGTGCAGTCGGCTAATGGTGCACAATTAAAGGAGGACTTGAACCGGGTTGAAGTTGGATTAAGTCCATCATGCACCGATGGTGGGCTAGCAAAAGCATAATTCAACAACGTAGAGGAGGTCTTTGATGCTTCTAAATTTGCTAAACACAATGCAGTTCCAAGACTTATTTTAGCAGTTTAACCTTTTGGTCATTGGTGGTACCCGGACGACATCCACAACCCGTCAAGGACGTGACTAAGTACATGACAATGGTTGGGCTACATAGATTACCTTCTAGGTTGCTGTCATAGGATTGTGGCGATCTCACCATGGTTAAATTCTTATTCCAAATAAGGAACCGTCGACAATTATCCAAAAACATATGGCATATATATGGTAAACCGATGAGGCATTTTAGGAGACGAGGACCAGCTCGCAGTTTTCACAATCGGCATGCCCGACTAGCTTGACGCCACACTCACGAAACACAGATGCATGGGTGAAGACATGCCAGGGTGTCTGTCAAGCCCGTGCCTCTACGGAGAAGCACGACTAGCTGGACCCACTTGCATTCGTCAGCAACGAACAAGAAGGACTCTGGTTCTGGTGTTTGCTCTGTGGTGAAGCATGGGCGTTGTGCCAGGGATTTTTTTTATTTTTTGCAATTAATTTTGGTGATAAAGACTGTTTTTTTCTCCCGTTGCAACGCACGGGCATTTTTGCTAGTACATGTTAATCCAGCGAGACAGAGCGAGCCAGCGAGAGCGAGGGCGTCCCGCGCGAGGCCGCGAGCCAGCCCGAGACTGCATCGAATCGATCCCCTTTGCGTCGTGCCGTCACTTGCACACTTGCTGGAACAGGTTGAATGTTGATGGGGCCTATGATGCAGATGCGAACAGGGAGGGGGTTGTTGGCTTGATCTCTGAGATGAAGAAGGATCGATCACCTTTGCGTCGTGCCGTCACTTGCACACTTGCAATAGCTTGCTAGAGGTAGAGCTGGATGCATGTATTGCCTTGGACTACGATTGGAGCACGAAACCATTCACTGTCAAAACCGACTCCGAGGTGGCTGCTAATATGATCAAGAAGCTAGACACGGATCTATCCCCGAATGCCTCCATCATCTGCGAGATAAAGAGTCTTCTTTAGCAAGATAGACAATATTACATTGATATTGTGCGTCATGCTGGTAATAGTGTTGCCCATTGTCTTGCTCAATTAGGTCACCATAACATGCAGATTGATGTGTGGTTGAGGGCAGGCCCTCATGAGATTAATTTGCTGTACCAAAACAATTGTAATCCCCAAGGTTAAGCAACGAAATATCTTATTTTAGAAAAGATAAAGAAAAGAAAGCAAAAGTGATTACCGCGTAGAAGTAAGATGCTGCACTTTGCCACTACTAGAAGAAAGCTTATAGATAGAACCTTAGCAGTAGCGCGGGGTTGTGGCGCGGCGCTACTACTACTTAGCAGTAGCGCGTTGCATGTACAAGCGCTACAGGTAGGATAGTAGCAGTAGCGCGGGTCGAACGATAAGCGCTACTGCTAAGTGGTCCCATCCTCACCCCCCGGGGCTGCCCGTAGTGGTAGTGTTCTTCAAAAACCAGCACTACTACTAGTACCATAGCAGTAGCGCGTGTCTGTGGCCCACCGCTACCGCTATGTGTGCACGGTGCCAGCAGGTGGGCCGCACTTAGCAGCAGCGGTGGGATACGGACACGCGCTACTGCTATAGAGCTTAGCAGTACGTAGCGCGGTTGCCTATCCCGCGCTGCTGCTATGCCACCTTATCCAACTCCCCAGACCTTCTTCCTCCCCTCACTCCTCACTGCCTCACTCTGCCCGCCTCCCACCGTCGCCGCCGTCGCCACCGCATTGTCGCCGCCGTCCTCCCTCCTCCCTCCTCCTCCCTCCCCTCCTCCCTCCTCCTCCCACCCTCCTCCCACCGCCCTCCTCCCTCCTCCTCCGGCCGCGCCCTCCTTCCTCCTCCTCCGGCAGCCCTCCTCCCACCGCCCTCATCCCTCTCCTCCGGCCGCCCTACTCCTTCCTCCTCCTCCATCCTCCTCCTCCATCCTCATCCTCCTCCTCCTCCTCCTCTCTCCTCCCTCCTCCTCCTCACTCCTCCCTCCTCCCACCTCTCCTCTATGCTATAGAAATGTTAGACAAATTTTTAGGTATTATGTTGTTATAGAAAATTTTAGTAGTTTTGTTATAGAAAGTACTATGAATGTTTAGGTATAGTGTTGTTATAGAAAATGTTAGAAGTTTTGTTATAAAAAAAAATTAGTACTAATTTAGGTATAGAAAGTTTCAAAAGTTTTACTAATTTTGTTCATAGGGTTGGATGTAGTTGATGCCTAGTGAATTTTGAGAGAGAGAGAGAGAAAGAGAGACCTAATGAAATGAAATGGTTTCGCAAAAAGAAATGTTATGCTTGCTGTCAAAATTGAACCACTGAAATGCAATGAGCATACCAAGTTTGGAATTTTCTATATAAATGTTCATGTGTTTATGCTCATGTGTGGCGCAGGGTATATCACCGACGAGCCGGTCGACGACGCCCAGAAGATCACCGACGACACCCGCATCCTCGACAGCCATCGTCTATAGTGAGTAAACATGTATATCTAGTGTTGTGTACTAGTGTTGCTCAAATATGATGGAGATTTAGACATGTGATATGTAGTGTTGTGTACTACTAGTGCTGTCACACATGAATATTTGGAAAATGAAGGATATGTGCTTGCCCAAGTGGCCAATGTTTGCAGGGAAACTGATCCGAGTGGCCTATGTTTTGCCGGAATGTTGATTCATTTCCGTTCCGGCAAATTTCAGGCGCTCGATATGTCCTATTTTAGAAAAGGCCATGCCGAAATTTTTCATGGACTTCAACATGACTTGTGCTATAAAATAGGAAATATCGAGTACCCGTAATTTGCCGGAACAGGAATTAAATGACATTCCGGAAAAACATATGCCATTTTTTATGTCATTGCTCCATATATGTAACGGGTTGACTTTCAGTCTGTTGGCGCTCCTTGCTCCATATATGAGAGAGAAGAATCTCGACTATTGTCGTGGGGGTCGCTTCTCCTTCTTCTCCTTGTGATAGACCTTTGTAATGCACTAGGGGAAGGAGGAGTTGCGACCATCACCGACGGTTGCAATATCAGAGAGGGAGTGCCCACCATATATATACACCACGAGAGATGAGAGTTTTTCAAGGAAGACACAACGGACCAAAAAGTCAACCCGTGCTGAATAGTGATCTGTGTGTTGAGTTTCTGGTAATTGCCATCGACCGATTTTTAATCTTTGAATTGTGAACATAGGAAATGTCTGACGACTCTGACGACGAAAGGATCCCAGAGTGCAACTACTGCGGCGATGACTGGGGTCTGTGCGACAGGTATCCTCACCTGGAAGACGGTCGACGCTTCACTATTAAGCTCGACGAGACCTTCGATGTTTGTACGGTACGCAACGACGATAAGTCTTTTTTCGTAATTAAGCATGACTTCTGCTTCTTTGCTTCAACGTGTAATTTTCGTCATTTTACCATTCTACTAGTGCATCCCCTGCCATGCAAGACGTTATGTCTTGGAGAAGCTGGATTTCGAAGATCATGAGAATAAGAAGACAAAGAGAGTTATCCTCAGGACCCAACATGGTTACGCTTTTGCCGTAAAGCTATACAATGCAGTGACCTACTCCCATTTTGGTTGCTCGAATTGGAATGCACTATGCAAGGCATATGGATTTCAGGAGGGTATGCATGTCACCTTCGATATTCGTCCTGAAGATGACATCAAAGATAATATCGACATTTGGGTCGATGTTGATACGCTTCCAGTTCTATCTCTATGTGAGTTTCTCAAACATATTTATTAAGTAATTTATATTGTTTATTTAAAAATAGTTGACAGCTTATTTCCATTGACAGCTTATTTCCATTCTTCAAGAAATGTACGGAATGTAGTAGACAAAACCTACCACACTTACGGGTCTGAACTAACTTGCGAGGAGATAAATCATTTTGTTTCATGGATTAATGATGTTGAGACTTTTAAGACGAGTCGTTTTATTCCTCCAAGTTATGATCAATACGTGGCACTAGTCCACGTGTTGAACTACGGTAACATCCATCGAGATATCATGGTAAGATTTTTCCTATTATGTCACCAGTGCATCTTTTGCATACATTCTTCTTAAGCTAAACTACATTTTGCTAAGTATGTTATTATGATGTTCTTCAACAGAAACTCCCGGTGGATTGTGTGCCTCGTCTTATGCATATGAAAGGTGACATGAACATTATTAGCTTACGGCCAAGTTGGCCTACGTGTCACCGCAGTGCATACACGATTTCTCAAAGAGATGAAGTCCTTACAATCAAAGACTGGAGAAAAGTTCTGCATGATCGCAGGGAACTACTTGGGGGCAACATCAAGCGCAGCCCACAAATGGGAGACAGGTTGATCTGTATTCTCCATAATGGAGATTCAGGGGTTTACCTGTTTTATGCCATTTTACCTTCGAGAGAGAGTAGCAGTTCTTAGTTAGTACGTACTCATCATGTGCTAAGAACAATTAGGTAGTGTTTGTTATGACTATGATGATGATGATGAGTTGTTATCATGATGATGATGATGATGAGTTATGTGGTACACATTGTGATAGAATGATGAGCTAGTTCTTATATGACTATGATGATGAGTTGTTATCATGATGATGATGAGTTATGTGCTACATTGTGCTAGAATGATGAGCTAGTTCTTATATGACTATGATGATGAGTTGTTATTATGATGATGATGATGTATGAGTTCTTATATGAATATGATGATGATGATGAGTTATTATGATCATGATGAGTTATTATATCATTGGGTGGAAGAAACACGGATTAGATTCATGTGAATGGATCCAAAGTGACCAAAAGATGGATTAGTAGGATCGTCCTACTAATTGCTACTATATAACAATCTCTTAATTGCTACTATATCAAAATTTGTATAACGATGTATAAATACAGTATAAAATAAAAGAAATGAAATACAGATGAATAGTAGTAGCGCGGGGTAAAGCCCACGCTGCTACTACTTAGCAGTAGCGCTGGTAAAGAAGGACGCTACTGCTAACTGATTTAGTAGTAGCGCGTGTGACACCAGCGCTACTGCTAAAGTTTAGCTGTAGCGCCCTAGCATTAGCGCGGGCGCCCGCGCTACTACTAGGGTTTTCCCTAGTAGTCGGGCTAGGTCAACTCTCTGCATTCTTCAAAAGGAAAAAAAAACTCCCTGGCAAGATGGCAATGGGTAGGGTATGGGTGGGTACAGCCACCCATAGAAATCTTATATACCCACCCACTTCAATACCCATGAGCATAAATTGATACCCATGTCCTATACCCAATGGGTATCCAATGGGTACAATGTATAGCATTTAAATTTTTTAAAAGCAGGGAAATGAGTCTAAAATTCAAGTGATGATGGGTGAGCAGTATAGCACCGACGCAGCCTCCTTCAGCAGGTGGACTTTTGGAGGAATCAAGAGAGTATGAACAATGGTTGTTGGAAAGCCCAACATAGTGAGAGGTGGCGGTGGGAATCGGGGATCGCTGGATTGAGAGAAGGACAGGAGTCCGGTGACAACAAGTCAAGATTTTATCGTTTTGAGGAGACACATAGGACGTAGGAGTGGCGAGCATGTGCCTGTGGGCCTATGAGCTATGGCCGGTTTAGGGAATATGGGATTTAGGGTTGGGCCATATGAGTTGAATGTTGACCCCACATGTCATAGGAGATATTTTCATTTTTTTTGGTGTGGATATCCATTAGGTTACCATGGATGCAATTTCATACCCATGCCCTACCCATATATTTTGCGGGTATTGATACCCATTACGCGTGGGTACGAAATCTTCCCAAGTCTTGCCCATGCCCACTGTTTTCGGGTAGGGTACCTATACCCATGGGCAAAACTGCCACCCCTTGCATTTTTTTTTTCAAATTCTTTATTAAAAAGAAAAGAAAAACTCCCTGCATTCTTTACGACCCACCAAAAATTCCCAGGCCCTTGACGGGCCGACGAAGAGGCCCAGCTGACCGAGCGAGCCCCCGCACCCGCTCGACCCCCTTCTTCGGTTCTTCCCTTCCCTTTCCTCGTCCCTTCCAGGTCACAACGCCACCCCCAAATCCCCAGCCTCCAGATCCACCCGCCGCCGCCGGCCACCCCGTCGCATCCCGGTCCCCGCTCGCCCCAGCCAGCCAGGTACCCGGCGATATCCCTTCTCTCCCCGATCCCGATCTCCCCACAATATCTCGTAACCCAGCACGAGGGGACGTGAGGCCCCCTTCGTCGATGCGGCACGAGGCGAGCGAGCCGCCGTATGCGTTCGTGCGATTCCTTGAATCCCTGCGTATGCGTGGTAGATCTAGTCGCTGGTCCGCGACGCGCCGGTAGTCCTCTCCATGCGTTTTACTGGTCTGGGAGATTCGCCCGGCGGCGCGGACATTTTGATGCATATGCTCTTGCGCTTCAGGATAGGTAGTCGTCTCCTCGGGCTTGGGTCCCGGTCCGATGTGGTCTACCGGTGTTTGTGTTACCTAGTTTGGGATTGGGTTATCTGGTTGAAATGCCCTTTCTTCGGAAGAAATATCTTGTTGCTAGGTTAGTCATACTGCGCGAGCTCCACGAAATTTCATTGGTTTATTCGATTTGCTGAAATGTGGAGGAGAACGCGCATGAATTTTTGGGGTTCCTGATTAGATGGTGCGACAGGTTCTGGTGATGATCAATGGTAGCCTTTAGAGTGCCATATTATTGGTAGAAGATATACAGTGCTTGAATTTGCTGATCATTGAAATGCTGTTTTAACATGTTAAATCTAAACACATCGAGTTGCGCAGAAAGAATCACTGGATTCAAAAATGGCTGGGAAATGAAGTAACGTAGTGGATTGTACATTAAGTAATAATTCCCCATTTCTGTAGTTGCTTGTGGAGAGTAGCTGAATGCAGTGATTATACTAGAACTATCCATGGTATTTGCTCTTCCAGCTAAGGGTTAGGAATGAAAGAGTAGTTTTTGTATGCAGGATGACGCTAGAAGAAGCACCATTTTACCCACGCGAGAAGCTCGTTCAGAAGCAGCAGTATTTCCAGAAGCTGAGCAAGCATATCCACCTGAAAGGCCGTTACGATGTGGTCACCTCCGTTGCTATTCCCCTTGCGCTTGCTGGCACCAGCTTGTTCATGATTGTAAGTTCAAAATCTCAACTGCTGCCATGGTTGCTTGTGTTCCCTGATATTGCTTCTGCTCAGTCAGTGACACATGTCTCTTGATTTACAAACAGGGTCGTGGGATCTACAACATGTCTAACGGGATTGGGAAAAAGGAGTGAATTTCTGTGGGTTTTGCTAGTATCTCAGCACGCGGCATGGCAGCGATACCGTCCAAGCTATGACGTCTTCTTCGTTTGCAAATAATATTGTCAGAGAAAGACTCCAGTCCATTTCCAGTTCTCTTTTGTTGGTATTTGTGGATATTTGATGTCTGCGAATTGATGCTAAACTGGCAATGATGATTCTATAACATCGGCATCATTATCCTTTCAGTTAAATTGCGTTGTTTATGCTCTATGTTTTTCTTTCAACTGGTGCTTTCTTATCTGTGTGAATTCATCAGTTTGCTTGTATGCTGACGCTAGATATATAACCCTTTAGTGGACTAGCGATGGGGCACCTTGTAATTTCTGCCTTCTATCAATGAAAGATACGCAAGATTTTGAGTATTTGCGAAAATAAGATATATAACCATTTACACATGTACAACTAAAATTTCAACTGCCGTTGTGCAACTAGACTGAATTAGAACTACCACAGCTTCATTCCTCCCATGTTGCTTTGAGCTAAAATTGGAGAGGTTGCCCACCTGAAAATGGGATGAACCCGGAATCAGCTTCACCGAACCGGATCATTTGATTTCATTGAAGTTTGAACGAGGAGATATAAACAAACAAGGATAAAAAAGCCTATGCACATAATGGGAGTCTTGACTTCCGAACAGATACAGGCCATTTTACCCCTTCACGACAAAGCATAACAAGTATCAAATGGTCTTTTAAATCCGTGCAAGCGAGTGGCAAGGTTATCTATGCTCAAGAACGGGCAAGGCAAAGAGTGTGTTTTTGCTGATAGCATAGACATACCCAGATACCCTCGTAGTAGAAACTACCATCAAACTAGCACTCCGCAAATGTTGGTTACGGTTGTTGTTCAGCAGTTGCAGGCATGGGCTTGTATAGGTTGATAATTGTCCTTAAATACCACATGCAGTGTTCATAAACAAACATGAATAAATATGCAAGTCTACAACACAAGCTAATAGCCTAAAATTGTCTAATTGATAGGAATGTAGGATACAGTTTCTACTTCATTGTATCCAAAATGCCTATGTTGGACCTAATATAGTACACGAACATTCAGAATAATCAAGCCTGAAACTTTCTTTACAACGAAGTGCGATGCGTCCATATAGGATTTGAGGATCAGTTAACATACCATTGAGCATCTTGAGTATGTACTCCCTCCTGTAGATTTCAGGGAGTGCTAAAAACATGCCCATTTGGTCCGGTTCCTTTGCGAAGACACTCGCAGCGTTGACCACTTCGCTTCCAGTAAACCCAAGCTTTTGCATTTCAGCAATGGCTCTTACTCTGACATCCTGTAGGGGCACCTCAGGCGACAACCTTTCTTGCAGATCAGCACGAGGCTCAATCACTGCAGCAGCCGCGGTGCCATTCTTGGTGATACTGCGAAACTGATCATGTGCATCCTTGAACTGTTCCATGGCTGCTGCGGCAGTCCTTACATTCTGAACAACGCTATGGAACTGATCATGTGCATCCTTGAACGCCTCCATTGCCGCTGCCATTGCGCTGACATGCTGAACAACGCTCTGAAAGTGACGGTGTACATCCTTGAACAGCTCCATTGCTTCCGCCATCGTGTCGACATGCTGACTCGCGCTTTGATAGTGACCATGCACATCCTTAAACATGTTCGGAGACAGGCAATTCGATTCTGTCCTCTTCCTCTTACCGCCATACTTACAATTTTTCTGTTTTTCATAGCTCGATGTAGCATCCAAGGAGCGACCAGACGGTCCGGTGGACATCCGATCTTCCTCCGCTTCATCATCTCCAGCTTCACTCGTATTCCCATTCTCCATGTCGGCGGTTGCTTCTTCGGACACTTCCGCCACCTCTCTAGCGGCTCTATCCTTGCCATACACCGCATCAAACGCATCGAAATGCAGAAATGGAACACCATACACCCCCCTGGCTCTAGGATTATCCTGCAGAGACGAAACAAGTCAGCACAAAGACACATCACAAAGAAAGGCTTATTACAATGCCAACAACACTAACTAAAACTAAGCTCACTTTGCAGTATTCATCGTATCGCTGTTTCTCGCACCGGACGACCTTCTTCGAGCCGTCCCAAGAGAACCCCGGCGACGCCAGCATCTCCTTGATCGAGTAGAACTTGCGCTTCAGCACCTTCAGCCGGGAGTCGACGTGCGGGCTGGCCTTGATGCCGCGGCCGGGCAGCCGCTGCGCGAGGAGGCCCTCTATCCCCTGGGTGTAGCAGTTCTTGAAGCCCCCTCCTTCGGCCCTGAACCTAGGGTCAGTGGACACCTCGCAGAGGGCCTTGACGAGCTCCTCGTCCTCGTCCATTGTCCACTTCCTCTTGTTCCTGCCTCTGCCTCGCACAATCTTGGTGGAGCCCTCGCTCTGATCCATCCCTAGAACATACATGAAAGATGAGAAACTTAATTTAACTGATTGATGTGCAGCAGAGTGATGAACTTGTCGAAACAAACGTGGATCACTAGTCGTGCAGGCGCAGCACAGCGTAGCGTGCTTCAAAGGGGAAAAAATATCAGTGGCTGCTATGAAGTGGATACAGACCCGTAGGTGGAGGATGGATTGCGCGCCGCCGCAATGCGATGAGACGGCGAGCTCTAGGGTGCAAGCGGAGACCGGAGAAGTAATCGGCAGGCAGAAGAAAGTACGAGGGTTTCAGACGCCGTCCTGTATCTAGATAGTAAGGGAGGGGACGGGGGCGATACCTCACGGGCGGCCGAGCTGGCGGTGGCTCGGAGAGACGGCGGAGGCGAGCGGCGGGGAAAGATGAGATTGGGATTGGGAGTCCGGGGCAGGGGAGGGGGGAGGATTACCGGACTAGGGTTACACGCGCAGCTGGGACTGGGAGTCTTCACTCTTCAGATCGGCGATTCCCGATGTACCTCATCCACGTCGCCACGCGGCGTGTGAGGGTATGGGCTTTGGATTAGGATTGCCCGTGAGGTTGTTTGGCAGTGGTGGTAATCCGAATCCCTGACACACCAAAGCCTGTAGCCATAGCCAACTCTTTTGAACGTTCAATCTAAACTCGATGTACTCCTCAATCAAAAAATAAAAATAAATACAACTCAATGTAATTTACAATGACAACATAGACTACATTATTAGAACCATTTACAAAATAATTATTAAAGCTACATTTCTGCCCGGATCTGCCCTAGGTGCTCAGCTAGATGCTGGCAATAAACTTGTTTGTTTTTGAATATCACGATGGACTGAAGAATTACAAATGGTAGCAATAAGACATTATTGAAATATAGGTGAGTGAAATATATGGAAAATGCTTTAGGGGAGCTGCTGGAGTTGAAGAAAATTTAAGGAAAAATCCTTTTACAAGCGTCTCCATATGGAGATACAGGAGATATACTTTAGAGGAACCGTTGGATTTGCGCTAATCGCCCTCCAAAAAAACAATAAAACCTAGCTCTCGAGAATCTTGACCGTTGACAACAGTACCTAGTTTATGCATGCAAGAAAGCAAGCTTGAAAAAGCACCGACATTTTACATATTTTCTTCTTCTGTGACTAGACAAAATCAAACGAGCAGTGAGCACACAAGAACATCAAGAGACGGTGTCCGATATATATCAGAAGAAATGATTATCCTTTACAATGTCAAACAACATGGCATTTCCTTTGGATAGAATCAATTGATCCACCTGTAAATACTAGCATCCATGTTGTCAATAAGAGCGCTGTTAGAAACAAGGCGCTACACAAGAACACTCTGTACACAACTGTAAAGTACAAGGAAGATCAGCAACTGGCGCAGCGTCAACCGCGAACTATGAGTCTCCATTGCTTGAAGTTTCGTCAGTAAAGCAAAACTCCAATTCACAAACTCCAGCTCAGTTCCGCGTTCCAGATATCAGCACACCGGCAGCCACGGCGACCGGAACTTGAAGTATCAGGTGGTTTTGAAAGATGTGGTTCACCTGGTGCTATCAGGCGCAGGATTTTGCATCATGTAGTGCCATCAGTGACGGAATGTTCTGACAGCTTGGTCAATTCTTCGTCGGCAGAGTGGACAGTTTGTTACGTGAGAAGAGCAGTTCATACAGCAACACATGTGGCCACACCTGCATAATGGTCGGTTATGACTCGCTAATGAACATTTTGGTGGCGACAATATAATAAGAGCAGAGGTAGCAGGTAAAGATGCTTATCAACAAGCATAGGTGGAGATGATTCAGGAGAAAAACATCTTCGTAATGAACAGAGCCAAAAAATGTAAATGAAGCCTGGAATGTCAAAGGCAAACAACCCATGGTTCAAATATTTGATTCCAGCTAAAATTGAAATGCATAACTTAATATCATGTTTACTAACTTGATTAATCATTTAGAGTGGTAGGCAAGTTAAATGCAAGGTGTTAAACACAAAAAAAAACATTCCACCAAAAAAATAGACCCACATGCAATCCCCGTGGCTTTTTAAATAGGGGGAGACAACCATGAGGCACCCTGTGTGGAGCACAGAAGCTCAAACGAGGATAGCAGGCTGCACTCACACCCAGGTGCCTCTAGCCAACTGGTCGAGGTTCAGTTATTGACCAAAATGAAACAGTAAACAGTACAAATGTTTACTACATATGCTCAGGATTATCCACACTGAAAATCTCAAAAGAAAAACAGCTTCATTATTAACATGTAAAATTATATGATTGAAATGTGAGAATAAAATAAGGTACTTACGGCACAAAAACTGCATTATACTCCTGTTCAAGGCATATGACACATATTTCTAATACCAATTGATCCTTCTTAGGCTCTCCGTCTGATGTGCCATTGCCCCCTTCATATAATAATAGTAAAAGATATCATAAGACAGGAACTAGTATTTACAAGACAGACTAATCAATCTATAAGAAAATCACCTTCAGTGTCCCTAGCCTGCCTTTGTGCTGCAGCAGCACGAGCCCTGTATGGACAAAATGAATACATAAGTTTACATAACACCAATGTTCCGAAATTCCAAATTAAGAAAATGTTTGGTGCTTCCAAAGTATCTTGGTATTCAGTCCCATGCATGATTGCTAATTTGTGGTATTGACTGAAAATAAAAATAGTTCCACGAGTAAAACATTTCGCATAGTGTGTCTTCAGTGCATTTTTTTTTCAACTGCATGTGACCTTTAGAGAAATATATTAGCTGCAGGTGGAGAATGCAGTTTTTGCAAGACATTAAAATACTACTCGGTGATCAAGATAAAAAGGGACATAATTCTAATGATGTCAAGCACAGATGAATGAACCCCCTGAACAATTGAACAGAAAAAGAACGATATTGCTTTCCAAAGAACCTCTCCGCTTTATTATTCTAAATAAAAGAAACTGATGTTTGTCCATACTTCTTGTGAAATTCACGCTGGCGCTTTCTTTGTAGAAAATGATCAAGTGCACGCTTAGCAAGAAGAAATACACCAAAAGCTGCAAAGCCCATGGAAGCAAGTTGGTATAACCTGTTGTACAAAGACATGCAATTAGCAGCAAGATCCCTAAACAAAGACACAGAATGTTGTACATAATCTCCCTACTTGGCCCATTTCCCGAGATTCAAGATAAGTTGATCGATGCTTTTTGGAGATGCATAAAATGGTCCTTTGTGTGGTCGCTGAATCCGAATAGTTCCAACATCATCTTTAATGGCCTGGTCATACAGCATAAGAATGCAGAACAAAGGTAAGGGACTAAAAATTCACAGTACCTTGAAACTCAATGAAATCTACGGTTATTACCTCACCAACAACAGTCAATGAAGTTCCAGTTGGAAGAACCCTTTCAGTTCGCTTTACTCCGAGCATCTACAATGATTAATGCTAAATTATGAATAGCAATCCTATAAGCATTGGTCTTGCTCAAAACGTGATTAGACAAACCTTCAGTCCTTGTAAATAATCTAGAGTTCCACGTACAAGGGTTCGCCCTGACTCCTCAAAAACCTCACTGGCAACAGTTAAAATTAACCCTGCCGCAGAACGAGCGCCAACAACATAGACACGCCCAGTGCCATCATCCTGGCGATGAATTATATGTTAGAAAAGAACTGAACTTGCAAGGTATCACAAAATCACAAGATATTATCAAACTAAATAAACAAATAGTGAATTAGAATTACAATTTATCATTTCTTTTATGAGCAGTCACTTCGTTTACGTTCATATAACAACTTCGTGTGGCTTAAGCTTATGCATATTTCTTGTATTAAACAAGTATAGGCATATCATCAATACATTAACAATGCCTAAGCTAAGGACTTAACGGCTAAAGTGGGTGCTGAGTGCATGCTTTTTTCGAAATAATACTGTTAGCTGCTCTCGCCATGAGCCATCCATAGCACATAGCACCACATATAGGTGCTAATCGATACCAAATATATTACAGTTTCGTTTTATCCGTGAAGAATAGATGATTTAACATCACCAGCCAATCTTAGTTTTGTGCTATATATACTAGACTTAGCAACCATGCCCACAGTGCTGGCCATTAATTCTAATACATTTTCTCACCTATAGCACTATCTTAGCAACTAGGGATGCATATGCTCTTCTTTGCTATAAATCTGGTCTACAAACAGAGAAGGTAGTCCAGACTCCAGAGTACAGACAGAGGGAGGTTATAACCCAAGCTTTGCAGAAATAAACTTCTAGATAATTCCAAGTTTGGACACATAATAGGAATAATCAAACTAAGGCTAAATTAAACTACATGTATTGACAGAGCAACAAAAAAAAAAGAACTAGAACACATTACCAGGTACCATGGAACCTCTTTGCTAACAGAAAGCATCACAGCAGAATCTTGAATCCAGGACCCAGCATCATTGTGCTTCAGGAAGTGTTGCTCTGCCTACAAAGAACAAAAAGTTAGCATAGTGCCACAATCACCAACAACAAACCCATCTACTAATAACAGAAACAACAAATCAGTAGCTACCGTTTCCTCGACTATTACACCTCGCATACCACTTTGTTGGCATATAAGTGGTGTATCTGAACTAACTCGCCCAGAAACTGCCACTACAAGTGGCAGGACTTTACTTGCAGTGTCCAAGATAGCAGCTGTTCAAGAGAGAGAAGAAATGTTAAAACATATCCTCTTTTTTTTTACGTATTTAACCAAGTATACCAAATGATAATCTCCGTAGAAAGTATATCACATGTAAAGCATGCTGATAAGAAAGGTCTAACTCTTGACCATATCTGAAGTAAATGCTGGACTTTGACCATATTAAAGCCATAGTTAAAAAAGGCGAGCCTAGATGTGCGCTTACGCATGCCTAGGCGCTGGACAACAGCAGTACGCTTAGTGCTTAATCACACTAGGCATGCCTATGCGCTGTGCGTCAGCAGAACACCTAGTTCTTATTAGGTGATATAGGCACTAGACAGAGGCAAAACTAGGAATTGCGCCAATCGCTTTTTTGAACTTTGTTTAAAGCCAACAAGATAAATCCAGAACTCTTTGATTTTGCAGAAGAACAAATTATGCTGCCGTGGAGACAGTGGTGACACACATGGACGGAGCCAGCAGGTATTCATATTGGTCTCATGAGTCATGACCACCCAACTCATTTGCCAAAAACATCCAGAGTAGTTCGGAGGCCCAATGAAAATTAGCAAAAGCCTACACAAAGCAAAACTTGGTCCAAAAACGCAGGCCTGCACCGGCTAGACCCAGGACCTGCTATATGTATCTATGTCCTGCTTCTTCCGAGCAGCACAGAGGTGATCAAGCCATCAACGGAAAAACTATTGGGAGCTTCCCATGTTTCTCTTGCTCAAACAGCCTCACATCCTCACCTGACGCCTGCACTGAACCTGAAAACGGAGCCACGGCGGCCAGCGGACGTGGCAACGGACAAAGGGAGGCAGTCACAGCAGGCAGGCAGGAAGCGAGCTGAGCAGGTGATAGGGCGGCTGGGCGAGCAATGCGGGGGCGAAGCGCAGCGCACGTTCGTGGCTTGCAGCGGCTGGTCAGCCGCACGGCAGCTGGGCAGCAACGCTGCAGCAGTGGGCAGGGCCATGGGTGCCGTCCGCTGAGGGTGCCAGGACAGTGGCAGGTAGCAAGCACTAGCAACCAATGCCTATGGAAGTATATCTCAGTGAGTTCATGCAAGGTGAAGGATAAAAATTAATGACTAGTTCCCTTGCTAGCTGATACTTGCTAATTTGGGTTGTCTTCACTGTTGTGCACCCCCAACAAATTTAGGCAATCAATTTAATTTTGAAAATTGCCAATTTTAACTTATCTACTGAACTTATGATAACATTGGTATTGATATTACAAAAAGCTATATATAGTGCCTCTGGCCAAATATTGCCGTTGATATTACAAAAAGAAATTGTTAAGTGTGAACGCCCAATGAGAAAATCCTGGCTCCACCACTGGCGACAGTGGTCAATTTGAACTGCAAAAATGTCTTACATTTATGGACAGAGGTAGTACTTGTCTACCTACAAACCCAAAGAAACCACTGATGATCCAAACCAGGTACACCCTTCGATCCAAAAAAAGTGTCGTGGCTTTGGTTCAAGTTTGAACTAAAGCCGAACTAAAGCGACGACACTTTTTTTGGATCGGAGGGAGTGCCATTTTACCAACGGATGCACAAAATATCACCGCGAGCTGCAAACCAAATCACCGACATGGGAGGCTAGGATCAGATTAGCTCAGAGCAACAGCACTCGCCGAAAATTAGAGCTCAAATGAATTTCACCGCTGCAGTAATTGCTACTCCTGAAGCCAATCAAACAACCTACAACAGAGTGACAGACCAAACCCTAGCTCACCCACCCAAATCCTTCAGGCTACCAGTTCTCGCTACCGATCGCAACACCTCCGCGTCCCTGAGTCAGCAGCAAAACCACCACCAATCAGCACCCCAGAAATCGCCAAACAGGAAACGATTCTAAAATAAAAAATCCTCACCTCCCGCTGCTCCTCCCGAGGAGATAGAGCGCCGCGGCGCTGAGGCAGCACCCGACCCCGCCCCACGGGACCAACATCTCGCGCGGAGAAATCGTCTGGCGAGCAGCAGATCCGGCGCTCAGGGATGGACGGCGGACCGGCGGGCGGGATTCCGGCGAGGTTGGAGCTACGGATTTTTATTTTAGGGCAGGATTACGGCGAGTTGGACAAGGCACTGGATACCAGAAGTGGAAGCAGACGGCAATGGTCATGGTCTGTGGGACCCACCTGTCATTCACTGCTTTGCTGTGAGGTGGGGCAAACGACTGGATAAGCGCGCCAGCGTGGAACCCACGGCGACCGACGCGCTGGAGCGTCCAATTTTGACCCGCGGAAACTGCCCGAGCTCTGTGGCTTACATGTGGGGCCAGGCGAGGAAACCAGGTTCATTTCGCTGCTCGTGGGGCCGTGCTAGGGTTTAAGACGAGGAGGAGGAGGTTTCCCCGGCGGCGGCGGCGAATCCAAACCAACCATGGAGGAGAAGCCGAGCCTCTCGTCGGCGCTGTTCGCCGGCACCCGCTTCGACCGCAAGCGCTTCGCGGGCGACATCGCGCGGTTCCGGACGGGCGGGCAGCCTGCTGCCCCTGCCCCCGCTACCCCCGACGCCGCGGCGCCGGGCCCGGAGAAGAAGCGGAAGCGCAAGAGCAAGGCCAACGCGAAGAAGAACATCAAAAAGAAGAAGCGCGCCGACGGGGCCGCCTCCGCGTCCGGTGAGGCTTCGGTTCCTGCTTGTTTGATGCTTGGAGTGGCTGTGCTTGGTGGTTTGAGCCCGCTGGGTTTGTTTCTGCAGATGTTGTGGAGGGGTTCAGCGTGTTCAAGGGGGCGGAGGCGAAGGATGAGGTGGAGGAGCCTGCGGAGGTGGTGGTTAGGGAGGACGAGGACTCGGCCGTCGTGAGGCGGCGGAAGGAAGCCGAGAGGGAAATCGAGGTAATGGTGTTTTGCGATGCACTGATATTCGTAGTCATGGTTCAGTATTTGTATTTATTTGGTAAGCGTCTAGGCAAATTCTGTTGAGCTTAATTAGTATGATTCCAGCATGATCTTGATTGATTTGGAAACACTGGTGAATTTGACTTAAAATTGGTCTGTCTGCAACTGTAACCACTGAACTGTTGGATTTTAATCTTTTGTATTGGTTTCTAGAGAGCTGCCATTCTCCGGAAGAGGTATGACATCCACATTTCGGGACATAATGTTCCAGCGCCACTGGAGAGCTTCGATGAACTGGTTTCAAGGTTAGCATTTTTGGTCATTGTAGAGTCCAGACATATTGCTTATTGTTGGCGTACATGCTGCACTATAGCAACATCAACATCAGGTCTTTAAGTAATCATTTGAGGCTGTTATAAGCTGAGCCCCTTTTACTTGTGCACTAGGTATGGCTGTGATTCATATTTGGTTGGGAACTTGTCGAAACTTGGGTTTCAAGAACCTACACCTATCCAGAGGCAGGCCATTTCTATTCTTCTTTCAGTGAGTGGTTTTTTACTCTGTTTTGGACTTTAGTCCCCCTGGCATGGAAAAATATAGTTGTTTACAGTAATTTATTTCGCATTGCTTGCTACAGGGCAGGGAGTGCTTTGCTTGTGCACCTACAGGCTCTGGCAAGACACTGGCATTCCTGCTCCCGATGCTTATGAAAATCAAGGTATTAATCTTGATGGTATTGTGTAATGTTGTTTAGATTTGTTGGACTTGCTTTATGATTAGTAATATTGTTCTAATAGCCAGGGTCTAAAGGAGGCGTTAAGGCTGTTATTCTTTGCCCGACAAGGGAATTGGCAGCACAGACTACGAGAGAGTGCAAGAAGTTGGCAAAAGGGAGGAAGTTTGGTGTCAAACTAATGACCAAAGATCTATCACAGGATGGCAATTTCAAGGATATGCACTGCGACATCCTTGTATCCACCCCACTTCGTTTGGACCATGCTATACGAAAGAGAGACCTTGACTTAAGTAGGTCTGTGATCATGTTATAATTTTTTTTCTAATTAGCTATTAAGCATATTACAATTATTTTGATATAAATAATGTTTTAATAGCACTCCTGATACATTGTGATCCTTTTTATGTTTGATCATAATTGTTACTCGGGGTTCCAATTAATAACATTTTCATTGATACACAGATAGTACTTACATTACAAAATGGTAAATTTTACCAAAATGAAAAGAAATTAATTTGATCAGAAAAACTGTGGCTGTTAAGTGTTTTCATTTATCAAGAAATACTGAATAACCTGCATTACATTCATTGCTAGCGAATTTGTTTCAGAATCAGAACATAACAAGACCAAATCAGCTACCTTTATCCTCTGTTTCATATCATCTTGGTCATTTGTGTTGTCGTGTGGTTTACCGAGGAGCCATGAATTTGCATTTTTCTTAAACATTTTCTTTCATATCTGCGCAAACTTCAGCAATAACACATTACTGCCTCATGCAGGGTGGAGTACCTTGTGTTGGATGAATCTGATAAACTTTTTGAGCTTGGATTTGTCGAAGTGATTGATTCAATTGTCAAAGCATGCTCGAACCCTTCGATAATTCGTTCTTTGTTTAGTGCCACATTACCTGAAACAATAGAGGCTCTTGCACGCACAATAATGCATGATGCTGTTCGGATCATTGTGGGACGAAAGTGAGTATCCTATCTTGTGAACTAGCAGATCTATTTTGCATGGCGTATTTTCGTAATGTAATTTTCAACTTACAGGAATTCAGCTTCCTCAATGATCAAGCAAAAGTTGGTTTTTGCTGGAACCGAGAGGGGGAAGTTGATAGCTCTTTGCCAAAGCTTTGCAGAAGTATGTTGTGATCTTTCACTCGCAGTTTCTTTCTCCTGTTTCCATGCATTGCGTTGTTTTAGAACCAGTCTGTACTGGCCATGCCAAATCAGCAGACTGCAGCCTAATGCATGCCCGCATATAAGTAGCAAAACTAAGCCCTATCGTGCTGCTTGTAGCCGTAAACTCACTACGTGCAAAGTACTTAAAATGTCGAACTGCACATTGTCCTTATTAAAAAGGAGTCTGTGTGTGTGTTTTGAAACTTACTATTGTTGTATTGTCTTCAATTGTAGTCCCTGAATCCTCCGGTATTGGTCTTTGTTCAAAGCAAAGAGAGGGCAAAAGAGCTCTACAGGGAGCTGGTATATGACGACATTAGAGTTGATGTAATTCATGGAGACCTTACTGAAGAGCAGGTATTACTTTTGCATAATCTACTGATACTTATTCTGATTACTGTTCCTGTCGTTTTCTGTTTTCACTGGTTTTATATTGTCGACATCAGGTTTACTGACTGAATTCTGTATTTCCTTACTTTTAGCGTCAAGATGCTGTTGACAACTTGAGAGCTGGAAAAAGCTGGGTGCTAATAGCAACAGAGGTTCTTGCCCGGGGAATGGATTTCAAAGGTGTCAACTGTGTAATCAACTACGATTTCCCTGAGTCCGCGTCTGCCTACATTCACAGAATAGGTAGGAAAGATATTGTGCTCTCTTCCGCCTGGACACCGTCGTTGCAATAAGATTCTAAATCCCTTCCATTGTTATATTCTAGGACGGTCTGGAAGAGCAGGCAGATCCGGGGAGGCGATCACGTTCTTCACGGAGGACGACAAGCCGTTCCTGCGGAACATCGCCAACGTGCTGGTTTCTTCAGGCTGCGAGGTCCCTTCCTGGATGGTGGCATTGCCCAAGCTCAAGAGCAGGAAGCACAGGGTGGACAGGGACCGCATCTCCTTTTTAACCGATGAAGATTGAGAGTGATATTGTGTATCTTTAACGATTTTGTAGAGATGACACGTTTGGCCTCAGTTTTCCCTGTTTGAATGCCTGGTGCGTGTATCATTCGGCTTTCCTGACTAAAACCTGATATGGGCATCCGAGCATATCTTTTATGATTTGCTACAGTTTTAGTGCATTGGCTGTTGGAGTGTCATTTCACTCCTAATCACAACTCATCCGTTGCTTCTGAAACATCAGAGGACAGTATTGATACAATAATCCTACATCTATGAGCAGGCTACGTACGGGGAAATCGCTTTTCTTTCCTCGAAGAAAGAAAAGGTGACTCGCCGCCGCCGCTAGGAGTCTCCCCCTCCGCAGCCCTGAGGCGGCTCCCCTCCGCTGGCGTCGTCAGTCGTGAGGGGGGTCGTCGGATCCACGCGTGTGGATCGTTTTTAGACTCTCGTGGTTTAGGTTTTTTGACTGTTCATTGTCGTGGCTTCAGCGGCGGCAATGGCGGCGCTGAATAAAGATTCTTTAGATCCTACTCCGATGAGGCGATCGGTCCTATGGTTGGGGATGGATTTGAAAACCAGTTTGTTCAAGCAAGGATGGTGTGGCGGTGGCGGCATCCTCATGGTGGACTTGTGTCCTCGGGCTCCACCCTTGCAACGGCGTCTGCTCCAGCATCGACGTGGAGCTTGGGAGGTAGTCCAGGAGCGGATGCAAATTGTGGTCTGCATCGGCATCCGGAATATGGTGGATCGTATGCCAGGTTCGTGGTTCGTGGATGGTAGATATGGTGTTCTCCTCCGACGTCTTAGTCGTGCAGGGGTGTCAGAT
Organism: Elymus sibiricus; assembly: GCA_039707655.1. Lineage (NCBI taxonomy): Eukaryota > Viridiplantae > Streptophyta > Magnoliopsida > Poales > Poaceae > Elymus > Elymus sibiricus. Next base: position 124,229,730 of record CM077666.1, on the reverse strand, counting down.
CTGGAGTTCGATGGCGTGTTCGGGGTGTTGCCCTGGTCTGATTCGTTCAACGGTAATGGTTTCGTCTTTGGCGAGCCACCTTGGAGGTCCGCAAAGCTGCATATCAGCGATGGACCCGCGTCGAGCTCAGGTGTGGAGGTGATCCGTCATTTTTTCCTCTGGTGGCTGCTGTGGTGGTCCCAGAGGCAGGTGACGGATGTCGGTGTCAAGCTCAGGGGATTTTTCAGTCTTGTTTGTAATTTTACTTCTTGGCTGGTGTTCCTTTGTGCAAAGGCTAGCATTCTGCTATCTTTTCAGTTTTGCCAGGTCGGCATGTACGTGACTTGTACTATGATCCTTATGATATAAATGAGATACGTATTACCATGCAAAAAAAAAAACTCTTTCCCCTCCCCCACTTGAATTTCATCGGGGTGGACCCCCTCCTTCCCCCTATTTTCATTCCTAAGCCTCCATGTTACCATGTCTACGAGCATCTCCGACAGCTTCCCTATCTCTAAAATAACCGTCGTTACAGGAACATGGGGCAAAAAAAGCCTCTCCAATAGTTTTCGGAAAGTGGCCATAACTTTAGAGAATCCCATTTAATTGGCCTTTCTTCCCGCAGATGATGATCTTTCTGTAAAGTTTTGGTGGGCTAGTAACCGCCTAAACTTCCCGACGCGCCGCCTCCGCCCCACCGGAACACCGCCTGCTGCCGCCGCCCGCCTCGTCGATGTGCCGTGGCGCCACCGCCGCCGGTGCCACCGCCCGCCGCCATGCCGCCCCGCTTCACTACATCGCCTCTCGCCGGCGGCCACTGCACTGCCTCGCGCCGCCCCTCGCCGAAGGCCGTCATGCGTGTCACCGACTAGTGGGCCCTAGGCCATTATCTAGTTTTGGTTAATGAAAAATAAAATAAAAACATATTTAGGGGAAGAGTTTACGGAACCGACAAGAGTTGCTCCCAACTTCAACTAAAAATTTTCGGTCATCCCACAAGACTGATTTTACAGACAGATTTTTAAGAGAACTGTTGGAGTTGCTCAAAGTCTGTAGATAATCTTCTGTAGGTGCATTTCCTTTTTTAGTGGGTAGGTTCATTTCGTATTGATATGCTATCGTGCCATTAGAGCAACTCGAACAGATGATATAAAACGGCGGTCATGCTCAAAAGTTGTCGGTTGAGGCAGTTGGGGCCAAAAATACTGCTCCAGATGATGTATCTCTGTTTGGTGGCCAATTTTATTTTTGTAGCAGCCTTGAATTTTAGCTCCAAGTGTTGCAAATTTGTAACACACTACCGACTGCCGCAAAACCAAGACTCAGCCAAGCGAACGCCAACCGCCTCGCTGAAGTTTCTCAGCCACCCCACGTCGATTCTGGCTGGATCTCACCATCGCCATGAGTCTGTCGTCCGCGCCCGACCCAACCAAAACTTTAGGGTGTTCAATTCAAATTGTTGCGGCCTTGTTTGTAAGAAAACAAATACTTTAGGGTGTTCAAGTCAGCATGCACCTGGGATATCGTTCAAGGCATATCGTTCAAGCGAGCTACAATGGTGCCTAGGGCCAAGGCCACCGGAAGCACCTCTCGTACCAAACGAAGTCAATCATCCCAAACATCGGCGAGCATGACCCGACAGCTGCCTCCTTCTAGTCGTGGCGCCGCGCTGAAGTCCAGTGCGGCAGGCCAGGGCTGAAATGGACGGACACGACGCACGAGTCGAGCAGCTCAATGACGGGCGGGAGCGCGACGCAGCGGGGCACAATTTGACGCTATCTAGAACCTGTGACGGTACTGGTGATGTAAATTGAAGCCATCATCACAGTCGTGAACAAAAATGGATTAGGCCCCGGTTGTATGTCAACGGTGGACTTGCAACCGGAGCAAGCCAGGGCTAAAATGGCAGGCCACGCTAATTGCATATCGGAGGTGGAGTTGCAACTAGGAAAAAAAAATGGCTGGGCCCAAATGCGTGTCAAGGATGGACTTGCAACTGGGACAAAAAATGGGTCGGGCCCTAGTTGCGTATCAAGGGTGGATTTGCAACCAGGACCACCAAATTACATGTCTGGGGTGGAGTTGCAACTAGGACCCCCAAATTGCATGTCGGGGATGGAGTTGCAACTGGGGACAAAAATGGGTTGGCCTCCAATTGCATATTCAGGGTGGACTTGCAAATCAGAAAAAAAAACTGAAACCAGCTGCATGTTGTGACCTAGTTGCAACTAACACAACATTTAAAGTGAACATGTCGAACTGACAAGAACTTAGATGGGACATCGCTAAACCTGTTTTAAAAAAGTTCTTGAATTTAAACAAAAATAAATGTAGAAGAGAAAAAAAGAAATAGAAATGAGAAAAGAAAAAAAAATCATAATTTTAAAAATATCATGAATTTAAACACAAATAAATGAAAATAGAAAAACAAAAAGGTGAGAGAACATGTAGCTTTCGTTCATGAATTCATAAAAAAACAAAAAATAAATTCATGAAATCAAAGGTGATCATGTAGCTTTCGTTCACAACATAATTAGATACGGAAAAAAGTTGAGTTGAAAAAAACAGGATAGGACGAGTGGACAAGAACAAATGAGTCAAAAACATTCTCACTCCCCTATACTCTTTCCCTCTCTTAATTCCCACTCTCTCGCAGACAAAGCCCAGGTACATGGATAAAAAACAACACATAGGCCCGCACGTACGTGAAAACAGCCCGACAAAAAATTGCAACAGATCAAACGCAACGCACGAAGTAAATCGGGCGTCAGCAGGGCGATCAGATTTGCACGAAAATTATAGCGTTTTGATCGTGTGGTGAAGGACTTAGATGTGAGATAACTAAATCTCATCTAGATGTGACTGAGCAAATCTGTTTTATTAAAGAAGGAAGTGAAAACTACACACATTCGATCAACAATAATCAAGGCACATCGTTCAGTCGAGATACGACAATGGTGCTAAGGCCCAAGGACACCGGAAGCACCGCCAACCCAACGAAATAAATCATCCCAAACATCGGCGAGCATGACCCGACGAGCTGCCTCCTTCTACTCGTGGCGCCGCGCTGGGGTCCAGTGCGGCAGGCCAGGGCTGAAGTAGGCGGACACGATGCACGGGGCGAGCAGCTCAATGACAGGCGGGAGCACGACGCAGGAATTATGGGACGGAGGGAGTACGTACAAGCTACCTCGAGGTTTGTGCTACAATTCACGATCATAAACATACCTTGCTCCTCACGGGAATCAAAGGAACTAGCTGGATTAGAGTGTAGTGTGCTAGCCAGATGATGTAATCTAAATTGTTCTTTCCTTTTTCTTCCTCTTCCTTTATTATGTACTCTCTCCGTCCCATAATATAAGATGTTTTTTGGCACCACACTAGTGTTAAAAAACGTCTTACATTATGAGACGGAGGGAGTACAATTTGTTGTATGCCCATACTCTTCTTTGGGTGCTCTGGCGGTTTGCTTTATATATAAAGCGGGGCGAAAGCCTTTTTCGGTAATGAATGAAAAGCAGTGCTCGCGGCATTTCTCATAAGGATGTATCGAGCACACATCGGTTTTGCTAGGACCGTGCCCATGAAGGGGTCGTCATTATAATGACGCCATCTTGATGCCGCCGTTATCGTGGCGCATTCATTGCCGTCGTCGAGGGCGCGTCTTGCGGTTATACTGTCAGAGGACGCTGAAGATGGTCCATCCTGTGGACAGGCCGGCGGCGGCGTGTTGACAGCGGCGTGTCGACGGTTGATTGAAGGCGCCCCTCACGGCGATGAAGTGTCGATACCTTGTGGTGCCGGAGAAGTCTAACGAAAAATTACATCTCTTTTCACATCGGCCTGACGTGTGGACGGTGCATGTCAGGGTCACTTTTCTCGTAGAGCTCGATGAAGATTTTTTTTTTAAGGTAATCATACAGCTTGATGAGTTGATGTCGTGGTCGGCTCGATTTAGAGGTGTCGGTGCAGGTGCAAGTCGCCGGGTTGGTGTAGATCTAGATGGTGCAGGTGGCCAGCGTATCGCGCACGTGCTGGCCGGCTCGATCAGGTTGATGTTGGCGTAGTCCCGGTATAGGAGAAGTTGAAGTAGCTGCGTTCGATGTATGACTGGAGATCGAAAAGAATCGAAGCCGCCCATGCTCCCAAGTTCGTGCCTCCGTAGACGTGTATGCACGAGCCCTCATCTTGATCCGAACCCTCATCAATCAGACGCATTGCGTACGCTTGATTCGAACCCTCACCTTGATTCGAGCGTATTTCATGCATGCGTACGTGTGGCTTCGTGTCCTTGGGAGGCTACGCCATGCATCGGATCAAAGCACCTCATACCCAACAAAGTCAATCATCCCGAAGATCAAACAAATTAAGCACGTTTTATTATAAAAAGGTGAACCACACACATTTGATCAACAATTATCAAGGCACATCGCTTCAAGCGAGATAGAATGGCGCCTAGGCCCAAGGCCACCCGAAGCACCTCGTACCCAACGAAGTCAATAATCCCAAACATGGGTTGATATCAAGCAGATAAGCGCGGCAGCTTATGGTGCTATTATTCAAGAAATCATAGATCCCTCTTGTCTTTTTACTAGTTGCATTTTTAGTCATAAGCATATAAGTATATGAGCTCGAATGTCGAGCTTCACAATTTGCTCTCTCTTTAGGGGCTGGCTGTCATGTTTGATTAGTTCAGTCCGGTGATCTTACTTTCATTCATGTAAACATTGTGACGAGTTAATGAAAAGCTTCATGAGATTATCTTCAAAAAAATCCCAAACATTGGCGAGCATGACCCGACGATCTGCCTCCTTCTACTCGTGGCACCGCGCTGGGGTCCAGTGCGGCAGGCCAGGGCTGAAGTGGGCGGACACGACGCACGAGTCGAGCAGCTCAATGACGGGCGGGAGCACGACGCAGCGGGGCACCTTGTACTGGTTGATGGACGCGCTGCGAGAGATGGCGTAGTCCATGAGCTCCTCGAAGGTGCCGGGCCGGACGACCCGGATCTCGAGCGGCCCGACCGACCCATCCGCCACCCGGCTCTGCCTGTAGACCGCGTTCAGGGCCTCCTCCATCTGCAGGCAGCACGCGTCGAGGGTCTCCTTGCCCACCGCCTCGTCACCGGTGGTCAGCAGCTCCCAGTAGATGACGTAGTGCCCCGGGATGCGCTTGGTGCATGCGTGGCTAGTGTACTCCGCCACGGACGCGCCGTGTGGCCGGAGCAGCTCCGAGGCCCGCTCCACGGCGCGCTACAGCTCGACCTCGTCGGTCTTGTCGGATTCTATGGAGAGCAGCACGTTCTTGCGGCGCACGAACGTGAACCGTGGAGCGGCGTTGTGGTACCCCGCCACGCGGAGCACGTCGCCCACGCGGTACCGGTTCAGCCCGGCGTAGGTGGTGATCACTCCCGCCCAGCCTCCACGCGTGCGAGGTCCACCAGCTGGCCCGCGTCACCTTCAGGCGCCACCTCGCCTGTGGTGGTGTGGTCCACGGGGAGGAACTCGAAGTTGGCCATGTTGGGCATGATGGTGGCTAATTTTTTTTAAATAATACATTTTTTTTATAAAATTTGAAAAATAATACACGATTTTGAGAAATTACAGAAATAATACGGCATCGGCTTCCCGTGAGCCGACTGGACCCAGTCGGCCACGGGGTAGCCGATTAGGGTCCAGTCGGCTTACGGGAGGCCGACTGGGTCCAGTCGGCTACAGGGAAGCCGATTGGGACTAATTGGCTTCCCGTAAGCCGATTAGTACTAATTGGCTTCCCGTAAGCCGATAGGTGCATGGCCCATGCAACGTACATATTTATGTCACTGTTCACACTAGCTACCGCCAGTTCTGTGATCCGTGCTGCTGACATTGCCTTTTGGGCTCATGCGGGTAATTACTAGGTGGTGGAGCTGTTCTAGCTTGGTGTAGCAGCGTAGACCTGCAGGAGGGTATGGGTGGTAGGTTCCTAGGTGGTGGTAGGCTTATTTGCCCAAACAGTGGTCCTGTGAGCCCAAGCAATGGATGGTTGCTCCTGTCTGCTCGCCGGTAAAAAAGATAAGAAAATGGCATCATTTGCAGAGTGTTGGGAAATCACTTGCAGAGTGTAGGAACATCATTTTTTTTTCTCTGGTAATAATGCAATGGCAAGGAAATTTTGACACCCTTAGATATTCGAGCTTTGACTTTTGCCGGCCACATCTTTTAGTCAGAAAGTACGTTTTACGATTATTTTTAGTGAGCGAGAGCTTATGCTCTTGTGTATGCATGTGAGACTCCTGAAGAGAGAGAGCCCGTGGAGAGAGAGAGTGAGAGAGTTGCATGCATATGAGACAGCAAGGAGAGAGAGCTTGTGAGAGAAACTGTGTTGTGCAATCATGTCACAGAACTGTGTTGTGCATGCATGTGAGAAAGAGAGAGAAGCTTGTGCATGGAGGTGAGAGAGTGTCCGTGTCAGGAGAGAGCTAATGAGAGAGCCTATGAAAGAGAAAGAGGAAGCGTGGGAGAGATACAGACTGTGCATGCATGTCAAAAAAAGCTAGTGTGAACAGTGACATAAATATGTATGTTGCATGGGCCATGCACCTATCGGCTTACGGGAAGCCAATTAGTCCCAATCGGCTTCCCTGTAGCCGACCGGATCCAGTCGGCCTCCCGTAAGCCGACTGGACCCTAATCGGCTACCCCGTGGCCGACTGGGTCCAGTCGGCTTACGGGAAGCCGATGCCGTATTATTTCTGTAATTTCTCAAAACCGTGTATCATTTTTCAAATTTTATATAAAAAATGTATTATTTAAAAAAATTAGCATGATTGTGTAGGCAGGGCCGTCTCCAGGAATTCGGGGCCCCTGTGCGGGATGCAAAATGGGGCCTAAGGTCATATACTAAATAATCAATGTAACTAAACCTTACTCCCACTTAAGTATATATCTTTAAGTAGGAGTAGCATGTATTATTTGGTACAGTATTTAGAAGTATATCAAATATTGATGAGGGTAGTACTAAACAAAAAAGTGACACTTTACTGAAACAATCAAGCAATTACTAAATTGCATCGAGTAACAACCTACTTACCAGATCGTTTAGGGTAAAATTCATGGCTCACGAGAACAAACAGTTGTACAAGATGGAGTCTTGATGATTCAATCTGTCGGAGATAGAAGCAACGTGATTGCTTCATTTTCAAGTCCCCATCCCGTTGAGGAACAAGAAGTAAAAAAATGCACACACCACATGCATATCCAATTGAACCTGCACGATCGTCCATTTATGGCATTACCTTCGTTCGCTTCCCCTGCAGGCTGCAACACAACTAAAAACTCCACCCATGAACGCCAATCGATACAACGCAACGAGAGAAGCGAGTTGAATCAAGAATCCCCAAACCTTTGTGCCCTTCTGTTGTACTCTTGGACTCCACGGTCAGGCCTATCGTCGATCGATCGGAACTAGGAAGTAGCAGCGGCCAAGGAGATCCAATCGAGATAGAAGAGCTTGAAAAGGTTTTCTATCGGTGCGGAAGATGCAGATCCGCAGGTGAGAGGTTGAGAAAAAGAGAGAGAGAAACGCAAATCCCCTCGCGCTTGGGGAGTCGGGATCGATGGATCCATTGGGTTTCGGGAGATTTTGGGCCCCAGATTTTGGGAGCTATGGAGAGTGACCAGGCGTTCAGGCCCAATTCGGGAGAGCAACGAAGCCCAGTTCTCCGCTGGCTGCTAACGAATAAAGAAAAGAGGCCCAAAATCTGGGCCCCTGGAATTTGGGGGCCCTGTGCGGTCGCACAGCCCGCACAGGCCCGTGGACAGCCCTGGGTGTAGGACACGTCCGTCGGGTTGCACAGCGGGCGGAGGTTGATGCCGAAGTAGCACTCCGAGGACGCGTAGGAGGTGGACACCAACGGCAAGCCGCCGCCGTAGTATTCCAGGGCCGGGACGTACTGCGCCATGGCGCCGGTGACGATGGCATCGAGGTACCTCGTGTTGGGCCAGATGCGCGGGACGATGCCGGCCCATTTGCCCGTGCAGCACTCGTCCCGAACGAACTGGGCGAGCTCGGGGTCCGGGCGGCGGAGGATGCCGGCGACAGCCTCGCGCACCGACGCGTCGTCACGCACGGAGCGAGCGTGCCGGCCTCGATGTCGGCGGCGATCTGCTCCCAGTTGAGCTGGAGGAAGCGGATGACGCGCAGCAGGCCGGAGGCGAACGCGGCACCGACGCGGAGCACGTCGTGGCGTTGGCACAGGCCGCACACCATCTGCGCGTACATGCTCTGGGACGCGTCCGCGCAGAGCACGACCGCCCTCGGGCTCGTGTTGTCGCGCAAGGGGCCCTTGAACTGCTCGCTCATCATTGGCCACGCCGTCAGCCCTCTCGGTGTCTTCGTCTCCGACTTGACGAAGAGAAAGTACAGCCCCTTCCCCTTGTCAAGTTCAGGGAAGTGTCTGCACATTCAGGACGACACATTCAGCACGACCATCATGGAAATGAGTGATATATATCAGTGGACTTACAAGTTCATGACTGCCTTAAGGAGGCTGAAGGGAAGCTGGCGTCGGCCGCCGCCCTCCGCGGTGCTGGGAATCAGCTTGCGCTCGCCGCCGGAGGTGCCGGAGCTGGTGAGGAAATCGGAGATGGGGTGCGTTGACATGATGGGCGATCAGTCTCCGTTGGCGACGCGCTGGATGTACGGCTTCAGAGCGTTGTACGACACCACCGGCACCTTGGCCCGAAAGGTGGCACGGTCGGTGGGGCCGCCGCAGTCCCTGAGGTACTCCGTGGCGGCGTTCCGGGAGAGGATCTCGTCCAGGACTCGCTCTTGCACGTAGTCCACGTTGGAGGTCATCTCCTCGATGAGACGGATGTTCTCGGCGTCCTTCGCTTCCGCCTCCGACGCCGTTGTTGACGAGGCTGGTCTCCGGCCAGCGGTCGCTGCCGGCGCCATTTGCACACTCCGGAAGACGTACTAGCAACGAAAGCTAGCGCTACGAGCTACGAAATGTATATACTATGCTGTGATCGGTCCTTAAGCTTTCTATATTCTATTTATAAATGGGTTATCAGTCTCGAAATCAGGTCGCGATCAATTAGAGATCGTGATCAATACAAATCACAAGAGTACACTATGCTGCTAACCTGACACGATACAAACCGACAGCATATATGGCAAGCATGTGCGCGGGAGGCGACTTGAGGCACCGACACCAATTTTTTTTTTTTTTTTGCACTTTCGATTTTGAATTGGTTATCTGTGAAACCGAAAGTCCAAATTATGTTTCGTATGCATATTCGTGTTTCTTATGACGAGAGAGCTTTAAAATAAACCACTTTTGAATACGTTTTAATAAGTCTTTTAAACGACGATCGGCAAATTCATCAAGTTTTAGAAACTAAAACTTAAAACCATGCAGGGAATCAAACGAGTTTGCGGACCGCGAAGAAATCATGTTGCCGGCACGGCTGGGCACATGCCTCCACACCTGCGTGCCCCTGTGAATTACCGAAGCATGTGCAACTTGTGGACATCAGGCCCCAAATTTTGCTTAGTGTGGCACTAAGTTGTTCTCCATCATTTTGGCTTTACATAATCCTTGGGCTGAGTATCCCATGTCTTCTGCTCCGGTCATCACCCTCACTCCGGCTTGCTGTGACGCCCCCGACTCGACCGTGCACTAATCATACACGCAAATGCGCATGATCAAGCCCAGGGACTCACGGGAAGATATCACAACACAACTCTAGACACAAAATAAAATAATACAATCTTTATATTACAAGACAGGGGCCTCGAGGGCTCTAATACAATAAGCTCGAGTACACAAGAGTCAGCGAAAGCATTAGTATCTGAGTACATACATAATTAGACAAGTTTGCCTTAAGAAGGCTGAGCAAAACAACGATAACTAGATCGAAAAGGCGCAGGCCTCCTGCCTAGGAGCCTCCGAACTACTCCTGGTCGTCGGTCTCCACGTAGTAGTAGGCTCCGTCGGGGTAGTAGTAGTCGTCGACGGGGTCAGCTGGCTCCGGGGCTCCGTCATCTAATCGCAGCAATCGGATATGAGGAAAAAGAGGTAGCAAAGCAACCGTGAGTACTCATCCAAAGTACTCGCAAGACTTACATCAGATCTATGCTAAGTATGCTTCGGTATCAAAGGGAAGGGTCTGCATATGTGGACTATACCGCAGAAATGCCAGAATAGAGGGGAAGGCCTAGCCTATCGAAGACTAGCATCTTGCAGCGTCTTGCAGCATTAGAAGAGTGCAGATTAGCAGCATAACATAAAATATTAAGTAATAGTAGCAATGCCCAGTGATCCTTCCTCGACTCCCCGCGAGAAAGCAATCCCGGAGCTATCAAATTATTAAGTAACACAAGTATCCAGTTCTAGTTGTAGTACATCGGGATACTCTCTGAGCGTCCGTTACCGTGGACACGGCTATTCGAATAGATATACTTCCCTGCAGGGGTGCACCAACTTACTCAACATGCTCGATTAACTCTGGCCGGACACACTTTTCCGGGTCGTGCCCGGCCTCGGCTGATCGACACGCCGTAGCCCTACCTAGGCCCAACAGAGAGGCCACCACGCCGGTCTACATCCTAAGCGCTCAGGGGTCTTGGGCCATCGCCCTTTGCACTCATGCGCGTTGCGAACGCGGCCGGGACCAGACCTAGCCCCTGTATACACATGCAGGCTGTCGCGGTCCACCCGGGCGCGCGCCGCTCAGTTGCTGACGTCTGAAGAACTTCGGCTGAAACATACGACGCCGAGTGCCCATACTTATTCCCGCGTGGTGGTTAGTGCGAAAAGGCCAGAGGCCTACTCAGATCACATATCCTAACCCATTAGTGTATTGGGAGCTCGCGGTGACGATCAGTGATCCTGTCGTCCCGTCTAGCGGACTTACGGCAAGGGCCAGGCCCATCCCTCTCTAGGGCGGTCTGCCTGCCCGGCTGTGCCACGTAATTATCTCGCGGGTACCCTCACGGTCAACCCGACTTCAACAACTCTCGCGGGTACTCCTCGGGGTCGACCCGACTTATCAAGAGACTGTCGGGAACTCAGGTCCACCTCTACCGGGGTGGTACCGCCTGTCCCTTCAGTCCCGCTGTAACAGTACACGGGGAACAGTGTAAGGTAACAGTGTGTCCGTAGCATCAAGGGGGAAATCCGAGAAATCACCCTCGATGGATTCCCACTTGATGTAACCGTTAAGGTGAACTTGGAGGAATCACCCTCGATGGGTTCACACTTGAGGGCTGCACGACAGAGGCATCATCGGAGGTGGTGAAAGAGGAATCACCCTCGGTAACCCACAACCGATTAGCTACGCTACAGAGATATCATCAGGAGTGAGTTAGGAGGTATCACCCTCAGCACTCGATAGTAGCTCTGGAGAGTCGTACAAATAAGGGGGTGTGCGGTGCTGTGTCGGTCCCTACACATCGATCACATTGATCGAGTCATCCGGTAGTAAAGCATGGAAACAAGGATAAGGATGTGGGGCCACTGATGGATCACTAACCAATCTATACTAAGCATTTAGCACAACAGATAAAGTATCAACAACAGGTTACAAAATCAGGCTATGCATCAGAATAGGAGCTATCGAACAACAGTAGCAAAATCTAATGCAAGCATGGAAGAGAAGGAATGAGCGATATAGGAATGATCAAGGAGGTTTTGCTTGCCTGGAAGCTCTGCGGTGAAAGAGGGGTCGTCGATGGTGTAGCACTCCTCAGGGGTCACGTCAGACTCGGGGGCTACCGGAGAGAAGAGTGGGAGGAAATAAATAAATACACAACAAACAAACGCAACACAGATGCATGACATGGCAAAATGCTGTGCTAGGGGTGACCTAACGCAGTGCTACACGTTACAGACAGAGCGGGAAAATATCTGGGAATATTTTCTCGGCTTTAGGCATTTATCGGACAGACGATCCGGAGGGGAAGGTTCCATGTTTGCAGTGTTGGAGGCATGTGGCATGTATGTGGATGGTATATTCGGATTCGTCTTATTTTTCTGATCATTTTTCATATATAAATTATTTTCATCTGAGTTATGGATGAATTTCTACGAATTTTTAAAGTTTTAGCAATATTCTGAAAATTCCTGGAATTAAATTTAATTCGAAAACAAAGGCTAAAATGCTAAATGCACCCAAAACTGTACCCAGCTGTACAGCACAGAGGCTGACAGTGGGCCCAGTTGACTGGGTCAACTGCCCAGTCAGCAGAGGCTGACTGGTGGGCCCAGCTGCTGACTCAGCGGCTAACTGGGCCGGCCTTATCCACTTAAACAGTGGGCTGGACCCACATGTCATACTCAGTAGGCAAATTAGTGTATCAGTTTAATTAACTGGGTTAATTAACTAGGTGGGACCCACATGTCAGTGACTAACTAATTAACAGATTAAGTTTATTTATAAAAAATAGTTTAATTAGGGCGTGGGGTCCACATGTCAGTGACCGGGGGTTGCCCAGTCAGCATGTTGACCCGGTCAATGGAGTCAACGGGGCCCCTGGGACCCACTGGCAGTGACCCAGGGGTGGGCCCCAGGCGACGCCAGGTCAGCGGCGCCGGCGGCGAGGCGGCGCGGCTCGGGAGTCGTCGGGATTCGCCTACAGGGGGCCATTTGGCGCGCGCGAGGGCGCGTTCGAACGGGCGCTCAACGCCGCGTCGAATCGTGGCGGTACCGTGGCCGGAGATGCCCTACAGGGACGACGGCGAGCGCCGTGGCGGACGCCGGAGTTCGGTCGAGGACGGGACCGGGGCTAGGGGTACGGGAAGCGGTGCTGGGGTGCTCAATGGCTTCCTGGGAGCGCCAGGAGCTCGAGGCAAAGCTCGAACGCGAGCTTGCCTGGCTGTGGTCGTGACGACGAGCATGGCAGCGGCGGCGGGCTACGGTGGTGGTGGCGGAGGGAGCTACGGGGACGGAATCGAGGCGAGAGGAGAGGGGTTTCGCGCGGCTGCTCACTGGGAAGGCGCACGTAGGCCCGTTGGTGGCTTAGGAGCAGCAGGGCAGCGGCATTCGTCGGAGAAGCGCCGGCGACCGAAGGTGGAAGACGACGGCGGATCCGGCGATGCAGAGGCTCCCAGCTCGAGCTGGTGGCCGTAGTCGATGTAGCGGAGCACGGCGGAGCTCGTGGGCACGGTGGCTAGGCGCGGGGACGACTGTGGCCACGGCTACGCCGGAGCCATGGCGACGGCGGCGCTCGGTGAGGTGGAGACCGGGGGAGGGAGCGATGGAGAGAGGGGGAGAAGTGGATAAGGGCGTCGACGAGGCCGAGGGGCTCCCTCTTATCCCCTCGACGGCGCTGTAGCGTCGCCGTGTCGACGTTTGGCCAGCGAGCGCGCGCGCATCCACGGGCGCGCCGACACGGGGGCGAGGAGGACGACGACCGCGCGGGAGGTGGGCTGGGCCAGCTGGGCCTGTCACTGTGCACTAAGGCATAGTGCACAGTGGTCTTTCTTCTTTTATTTTTCTGTTTTTCTTTTTCAGAAACTATTTTGCATTTATTTTAGCCATCAAATGACTTTTGCAAAATATGGAACTAAACCACTTAGATGCATTGCAATATTTGACACACTGCCACAAAAAGTTTGGGAGAGGTTTGAATTGATTTGAATTTTTCTACAAATGGAAGAGCATTTAAAAATGCTGATTTAGCACTGTTTTAATTGCTATAGCCCATTTAAGCAAATAAGTGATGTTATTTTCCTTAACAAATAATTGTTATGGAATATTTGCTAAATGATGAACTATTTTGCAGCCATGTTTGTGCAACTTTAAATTTCACTTGCAATTTGAATTGATTTCAATGGTGGAATTTGAAATGAAATATGAATCCAATATGATCAAGCATTGCAAACCAAAATGATTAAGCATAATCATGAGGATCACTGTAGCTCATTACATAGGGGTGTTACACTTGTGTACATGTATTGGTGTACCCGTCCCTTGTACTAATTTTACTCTCCAATCACTGCAATGGTACGTAATCTTTGCATATTCGCAAAAAAAGAATTTACATATTCCATCACGAAAAAAGCATAGTATCTCTAAAGCATAAGTGAAATGTGTCATTAGTTGAATGACTCAAACTGATTGCATGCTTTAGACCAACAACTCAAAAATTGATCGATCAAGGTCATAAACTCATTAATTTGATTAAATAAGGCCAAAACTGATCCATGAGGGAAAAACCCGGCCATGTGGCTGCCACGCTAGCCTCCCTTAGATCACTCGTAGATTAACTATTTTTGTAGAGGGGTCTATTTGTAAAGTTGCCGGTTTTCTCTCACAAACCATGGTAATGGCGTATGGAGGAAAAATAATATAAAACATGTGTTGTCTGGAATTGAATCCAGGCCCTCCAGCGTTGGAATGCATCTGGCTGACCAGTGAAACCATGATAATACTTGGACTTATGGGGATTTATTTTCCTGCGAAAATAATTTATAAGCCTTATGGAAAATTCTCCTTTTTGATTTTTGAATTGATTTAAAAATCCATCCACTTTAAAACCTTTGGGAAAATTGATTAGAGGATCAAATTATTGCTTGGGACTTTTTAGACATTTTCTTTATGCCCAATTAAATATTTATTTGTCAGCATTTGTAAATTATCTATTTATTCCCTAAATTCTTTTGGGGTTCAATTTAAATTCCCAAATAACTTTAGGGTTTCAAATAAATATTAGGGGTTTATGGATATTATTTCCAACCTAAAGTATTTGACAAAATGTCACAATCATTCTGTGAGCTCAATTTCTGGTTTTATAATTAATCCCTAGATTACAATTTAGGGTTCTAAATAATTCCTGAAATTCTATTTGAGCCACATTTTCAATCAAATCAAACAACTCCTAATAATTCCTGAAATTCTATTCTAGCTAATAACAAGCAATCACAATACATTTTTGAAAAGTTTCAATTCCCTGTGATTTTTTCTAACATTCCATATTTGGAAAAAATCTGGGATGCAACACTAGAAAACCTGTGTTGACTTAGTTGTACCGAGGCAACGAACTATGTACTCCATGGTAGCGAACCATTTCAATCCTCAGAATTACGACAGAGTAAAAATACATACAATTCAAACCTCATATTGCAAAGGTTGTTTGAGTGTCACGAAATCGCTAATATATTAAGATAGCATGTAATTCTCAAAGTTAGATTGAAGTGCCAGTTTTATACCAGAGTAATTATTCGTAACTTTGTATTGTATTTAATTTTTCTACCAGCAATTAGATCAAATATACTAGAGAAAAAACTTCATGTCTCCCTTTTGTTGCAAATATAGGTATTTCATTATAGTTATTTTGTCTCCAAATAGGAGGAATTTTTACTCTTTAATGACAAATTGACGAATATTGGTTGTAATCTAGCGCCAATCTTTTAGCTTTGAACCATCCTGACTACCATCTATGCATTTTTTATGTTTAGATGGCAGTCGGAGTAAAGTTATTTCTATCAACTCCGATGCCATTCAGTGCAATCACTACACTTGAAATAAAATATTTATTGATTGTTTCTTTAACTCAAATTTAATTTTGACCTCACCTTCTCTCGATGTCTTAAAAGTTAGTCATGTGTTCTCTGATGTTTAGTCATTGTTACGGCTGGTCGGCACCGTGCCGCCCTCTTGCGTGCTAATGATTCGGTTCTTATTTGTTACCGCAAGAGCTTTAACCTTAAGTTTCCATAGTTTACCCCTCCAAATGATCATCATACAAATGGTCTATTAATTACATGAATTCCATTTCTTGGATCCCCGCTTTTCTTGTGCTTGCATTTTACTTAAATCACCGACATGCATGAATTGGAAGTATTATGTATTCTTTGTCTATTCTGTAGGCTTACTCTCATCCCAGAGAACTTATCCTTGTTCTTTAGTAGGGAGTTCGCATGACCATGTATAGTATATAAATATGCCCCTTAGTTGACTTCGAAGTTTCTAAATTACATACTTGTCTTGCCTCTTAGTATGACACTTGCGGGCTAGGAGGTTTTCGAAAGCTTGCTTTTCCCATGCCTTCTTATACTTTGGTTTATATTAGTTTCATGTCTTCATGTCACATATAATATGTAAAATTGTGGTATCGGATCTCGAAGGCATCAGCTAAGTAGTTTATGATGTTCCAGATAAAGTGTTTGGTTTATTAGGTTTGCATTTGTCATGGGTTTGTTCCTCTAAAAAACTGTTGTATCTGAGCAGAAATGATGTACCCGGGCACACGGTTAACCCAAATGGAGAAATGTTACAAATTTATGTTTATAATTTTTGTGTACCTCGATGATGTGCATTTGGATAGTTCTTGCACATCGTATGCTCCTTTCATGTCTTGACAAGAATCGTGTTTATAAGTTCTTATTTCAATTTAAGTAAATGCCAATAAAAAATCAGATTGATTCATTTTTAATAATTCTAGCCCGTCCATTTGCATGGGTTGATGCATGCATATTTGGAGGAGCATGCATGAAATTTCTTCCATGGCAATCAACACGTGCATTTTTTAATCCAAAAACTTTTGTTTAATTTCTTTGCACGCAAAGTTTGAGGACTATTCAAAAGTCTAGAGCTGAGATTAGGTGCCCCTGAGTCTCTCCTATGCTCTTAAATGTGAGCCATGACTGAGTTGTTTGTACCTTGTGTATATGTTGTTATTTTGTAAAAAAATGTATATGTTATGTACTTAGATCATGGCTGACATTTTTTGCCTTTGTGTGTGTGACCCGTGAGAAGATACATGCATGTGATGTTCTCTATGAAATATGTTTTGTGATGTATATGGGATCTTCTATGCTGATGTGTATGTAATCTTTTGTGCAGCCGGTTCTATTATTTTCTTTTGCACCCTCGGGAGCACTTTAGTGACCAACCATTTGGCCGGTCAGTGATGACTAGTTTTAGTCATCAGTGAACGTCCAACTGGCGATCAGTGATGACAGTGTCATCACTCTGACCCGGAGACACTTACTGGCGAAAACAGTCATTGATGATATTATTTGGCCGATCAGTGCTATTCGGTTCTATAGCAGTGACTCGAGAGCAAATGACTCACATCTCAAGGGGATCGATGGACCTTCTAGCGGCAATATAATGCAGAAGAACTTTCACAAGTTCAAGGGAAAGAACTTGGTCAAGTAGAACACCAACTTTAAGAAGAAGGGTAAGAAGAACAACAAGAAAGACAAGAAAGATGGTTGCTACACTTGCGGTGGAGATCGTCACTGTGCCTCTAAGTGCCTGCAGAAGTTCAAGAAGCCAGGACATGGCTCCAAGTCTGTCAACGTGACTATGAGAATAAACAATTATAATGGGGCATTTGGGCACAGTAATTTATTTACTGTATTGTCAATTTGTCAATCTACCGATTGGTCAACCGATACAGGTGCAAATACTCATGTGTGTGTTGATATTTCGTTGTTCTCTTCTTACAAGGTCACATGAGACAACTTCGTACTGATGGGGAATGGCGTGAGTGCTTATTTTCATGGTGTTGGTCTGGTAAATCTGAATTTTACTCCAGGAAAGATCGTGCAATTGAAGAACGTGCAACATGTCCCCGCTATAAAAAATAATCGTGTTAGTGGCTCCCTTTTATGTAAAGAAGGCTTTAAGTTAGTATTTGAGTCTAATAAAATGGTCATTTCGAAATATGGACTTTTGTTTGGAAAATAATATGAATGTGGAGGTTTGTTCTGCCTTTCCGTCGCGGATTTTTGTAGTAAAGTTATGAACCATATCCATTCGAATGTTAGTGAATCCGAAGTTTGTCTTTCACGTCTTTGTCACACTAATTTCGGTTGTATGACACAACTATCAAAGATGAATTTAATCCCGAGTTTCACCTTAGCCAAAGTCTCTAAGTGCCATGCGTGTATGCAAGCAAAGCAACCTCGCAACCCTCACAAGGTTGCGGAGGAGGGAGATTTGGCACCATTAGAGTTCATACATTGTGATCTGTGTCCGATGAATGGTGTGTTGACTAAAAGTGGAAAGAAATATTTCATGACATCGATAGATGATTACACTAGATATTGCTATGTGTATCTGTTAAACAGTAAAGATGAGGCTCTACACTACTTTAAAAATCTATATGGCAGAAAATGAAAATCAGCTTGAAAAGAAAATTAAACGAGTTCAGTCTGACCGTGATGGGGAATACTTTTCTAATGAGTTTAATTCTTTCTGTGCGGAACATGGTATTATTTATGAGAGGACGCCATCCTATTTACCCCAGTAAACATGGCTGCCGAACGGAAAATCATACTTAACAGATTTGGTTAACGACATTTTAGATACATCGAGTTTATCCAAGGCATGTGGGAGAAGTCATATTGACGTCATGTCTTGTTCTGAATAAGGTTCATAGGATTCCTCTACTCTTGAGCATAGGATCATAGCATTAGACGAATGTGATAGCTTTGGATCGCCGTGCTTCATGCTTTTATAGGGGTAGTAGATGAACAAACTCATGCATATATAGTGTCAAGTGCAAATAGAATGAAGCATATTTCGACGTGATTTGATTTGGATAGGATGCTTTCATTGATGATCAATACTATTTGCAATAAATTATTCAGTGACTTGATTTTAGTAATCCTTTGCACTGTTTACATTGCCACCCAAAAAAGCAGTGGGAATAAAATAACCAATCACTTATCTGCCCAATTCATGAAATAATACCAAACATTTCATGATTCAATAAACATTGATAATTAAACAATATACTTATCAGATATTTGTTATCCTGTTCCGTCCAATGTAAGTGTTTGTTTTCGATGTTCGTATTGCTCATATCCATTTCCCATTTCCTGGAAGTAATTTGGGCTACATGTGGTGTGAAAGTATGTGCCATTGTGAGAGTATTTATAACTTCAAGGAAATGATAAATTGTTAATTATAGCGAATGCATAAACAAGTGAGTAGCATGTTTGCTTTGACTTGTGCGATAGTTACATCGTATGCCTACAAATAGAAGACCATGTATCTAACTTTGAGTGAATTACACGTTATTAATTATGCAAATGCAAGGTTAAATGAATGACTATGGGTTCTTTGACTTGTGGGTAGTTAACACCTATCTAGTACCGAGTGACTTATGAGTTACGTATTAGTTATTGTAAATGCATATATAAATGAATGCACATGGTTTATTTGACTTGATAGTTAAGGAGCATGACTAAAAAACAAACACACACAAACACACACACACACACACACACACACACACACACACACAGATATATATATATATATATATATATATATATATATATATATAGCTTCTAGTGGATGATTACTTACTGGTTACCGCAAATCCATGCTCAAATGGGTGGTCGTGTGTTTTTTTACTTGCGTGTAGTTGAAGAAAACAACTAAAAATAGAAAACTTCATATATAGCTTTGAACAAATGTCTGACATCATTTGTAATTATTAATGAACAAATAAATTATTCTAAATAAATCATAGTGGAATGACTTGAGATTACATTATGAAGAAACTAGAACATAATATTTTGAGAAAAATATAAAACATGCACACTCAATTATTCTGAAAAATAGTATATCTCTCATTTTTGAATTGACGGCATATATGCTCCACTAAGTTTTTGTTCAATAGGATGTGCCTTTTTCTTTTTCAGATAGAAGAGCATAATTTTTTCTATTAGATTGGCGAACAAGCTCTAGTAGATTGTTAAAGCTGTCAAATTGCCATGGTCTGGTTTTATCCGATCATATACCGTCTTCCATAGACTGTAAATTGAACTGGGGGAACTCGCAATTGCAAGGCGTTGGTGAACAATGTACATTGATTCAACACATTGATGTCATTCTTCGTTCCAGCAACACAAAATAATGCATGCCATATACAGGTCTTGAGATGCCACTACTTCAATCATGATCATGGAGAATCCGTGGTCACTACGTGTTAACTGTACCTTCCATGCAACCTGCACAATTTTTTTCATTCCTAGTGCATGCATTCAAGGATTCTCAACATGACTAGAAAAACACATGCTTGGTTTATTTGAAGTAATCGATCAATGTCTTCAAGTGTCGGACGATGAAGGTACTGCGAGAGGAATATCTAGTTGAGACCTGAACAAACTTATCCATGCATTTTAGTGTTGTGGCATGTGCAATCCGTAATGCGTAGATGGTCGTCAATAAAATCGACAGATCACCCGTATGCCAACACCATCATGATTGTTGTGCACTTCTACAAAGGTGAGAATCTACTTCTTTTCGACAAAGAGAATATATTAATATCGCGGAGATACCAATTACACCCATCCTCTGCAACAACGAAATGTTATAAAGACATTACGGATGCGCATAGCCAAAAGACAAAAAGAAGAAGAAGAAGAAAAAACAAAGATCCCGCTACCGTGATCAATTCCTTGTAGCTGCAGCACGAACCACCACCAAGACAACACTCGAAGTCCAAATTCTCCACAAGCGACGCCTCCAAGAAGGAAACAGTGCACAAGCGCCGTCATCGCCGGATCATAGATCTTAGGTTTTCACCCTGAAGAAAATCCACGTTCTCAAAACAGTGCCTTAAACAAGGACACTACCAGGCACAACCAATTAAGGCCAGACCTTGGGTTCTCACCCTGAAAGTTAAGACTCTGTACTCCGCCTGTGATGCTGCCCCCACTTGCCGATGCTGCTGCTATGAGTGACGAATCAGCAAGCAAAGTCATCATCGCCACGAAGAGTTGATCCGCTATTACTAGGCCTCAGACCTCAACCACCATGACGTTCTCCGCCACTGTCTTCACCATGAAAATCGAAATGCCGACATGTCCCATAATATCAACAGACAACGAAGCTTCGCGTCACACCCTCCTGAAGCCACTCGGGCTGAAATAGGGGTGCACACGATCGAATCCCATCCGATCCAACAATCTACAGGAGTCAAGCACCCAATGGAGATCTCCGGCGGAGCATTCCGGAAGTCGTCAACGGCCAGATCAAAGAGGGCCGGCATCTAGCAGAACACCATCTTGGAGCAAGAAGAACCCTAGGACCACGTCCCTTAAACAAGCAAACCAGCAGGCCCCCACGCCGCCGTGCAGAACAACGCAGAAAGGCAACCGCGACGCTCTGGCCCGCGCCAGGCCAAGGCCAGATCGGGGCGGACCTGGACGACGCACTAGGAGCCGCGGGCGGGGCGAGACCAACCGCGCCAGCAGCAGGCCGGGGAAGAGACCGCCGGCGGGCCGCCGGGGGAGGCCGCCGCCGTCAGTGGAGGCCTCCGGTGTCGCCAGGAACGGATCTGAGAGGGCATGGGCGATGGGAGAGGTGGGGAGAACGGCCCTGCCGCCGCCATCCAGGGCCCGGCGAGGCTTCGTCGGCCGGCCCTCCGGCGGCGGCGACGCGGGGGTGGGCGGGAGGAGTGGTGTCTTGCCCGGCGGCGGCTGGGTTCCCCCGAGTCGCCCAGGTCGGGCGACGCGAGGGTGTTCTATCGCATCCTATGATGTGCCATAGAATCTGCTTCTATTTATGGCATTTGTTCCCTTGCGAATTCCCGGTGACCTTTCTTCAAGATCTTGCACGATACATCAAAATATGGGCTTTCACTTCCAAAATTTCGCCAGGACTGAACATCGGTGTACACATGCCTGTTAGAAAAGTAATATGCCACAAGACGTTCATTCTCTGCCTCACGATTTCTCTGTATATCTCCTCTTTCCATTGCGGCGACAACGATGCTAGCTGGGACGACAAAGACTAATAACAAATACTGGAGCTTCAATCTAACAATCCATTGTAGCGGCAAAACGATGCTCAAATTCGTCGTCACTTTGCTCGCTAGTGAGACAACGGAAAATAATGTCATCATCATTATCATCGGAGCTCTTGGATTGGGACAATGAGGAGGAATTCTCTAGGGGTGGATACAGGTGTTGGGTTCGCGCCCTCTTAACAAATCACCAAAAAACACAACTTAACCGAAAATGGGCGACTTGTGCCTTCTTTTCGCATAATTTTCTTGCGAGTCCACATGTACACAAATAGGAAACTATTAGGGAAACGTTTAGGAACGGCGCGCCGGCCAAACCATTGCGCCGGTTGCCTCTGTCGCGAGCCTGCCTGGTGGACCCTCCACCTTATCTTCTGTTTTTGCTGGCCACTCGTTCTTCTTCACGTGGACCCGTCTTCTCCCCTCCATCAGCCAGCCTTTGGCTGCAGTGCAATGCGCGCCGCCGCCGCCGTCATGCCAATGGAGTGCTACCGGAGGCGTTTGCTCTGTAGGCCTTGCCCGATGTTGCTCGGAGGGGCCGCGCCCGACCACGACTGCAACGGGAAACTTCGCCGGTGCTGCGCGGCGGCGGCCATGTTTAACGGCCGCGCCACTCGTCGCTGTTGTCTTTGACAACCACGCTTGTATGCACCCTCCACCTCTCCGTACAGGGCTCGGAGAGTGCCGGAGCTGCAACCGGCGGCGCGTTTTTGCTACTAACCGTGGTCGCCGGTGCTGGAAAAGAAGGCCACGCCGGCACTTTTTTCCTACAGCCCCATAGAGCAAAGTTGCAACCTCTTTCGTGTTTTGCTACAACCAGCAAATTCATAGCTGGAACCAGCAATTGGTTTTGCTGCATCGTTTGGTTTGTTTTCTGCGGCGGCGACGGCGGCCGTCCTCATTTGTTGCAACGGACAAGGAAAAAGCTTCTACCGCTGAGCTTTTTTGCTACCACGACGGCTGGCGAAAGCAGCGACCACGAGGTGGTTTGCAAACAAGAGTTGTTCCGGTAAGAAGCTCTGAGCTGGAACCAGCTTCTGGTTTTGCTACAACCGGCAAAATCCAGAGCTGGAACTGGCATGTGATTTTGCTGCATCCATCATGGCGGAGCTGCGACCGGTGACGGCGGCAAGATTATTTTGCTGCAACTGTCTTTTGATTTTTGCTACTATCGGTGAGGGATTTTGCTACATCCATCATGGCGGAGTCGCGACCTACGACGGCGGCGACGACGAATTTGCTGCAACTGTCGTTCTTTTTTGCTACGACCGGCGTTTTTTTCTGCTACATCCATGAACGGAGTTGAATCTTGGCCGTTGCTGACGCAACCCCGGGCAGCGAACTTCGACGGCGAGGGGGCGGCGACGGCGCATCAGGGTGCTGCAACCATGGAGCTCGCCGGCGAGCTGCTGCCGTCGCCACCGGAGCTGCCACCGCGGGTGGACGCGGCTACATGCGTGGAGCCGGCGAGAAGTGTAGGCGGCGACCGGCGGCGAGGGCGGCGACCGGCGGTGACCGGCGGTGAGGGAAGACGAGGAGGCGAGGCGGTCGGCGCGTGCGGGGGCGGCACTCCTTTTCCTCTCGTTTTTCCCGTGCAGAGGTTAACGATGAGGAGGACATGGACAGATCTGACTTTTTTTTTTTTGACTGTAGGGACAAATCTGACAGCTGTACGAGCAGATCAAACGGCTACGGGCAGACCGGCCAAAAAATTCGGCCGGCGCGCCGGCGCAAAGCAGTGGCCAAACTATTATGCCTAGTTTGATACTATATGATCACGAACTCTCCCACTACAAAGAAAGATTTCATGATGTCTAAACAGGCACGTACATTGAAAGGAGTCCTAACATGGTACAAAACTTAATAACCATTTTTAAAATAATTCGACCATGTATGCCGATATAGAAAAATAAACACAACATGATTTGTTTTGTTTTTTAACATACATAATAATAATGATGACGTAAAAAATAGTTTTTATTATTAAATCTAAAAATCTAAAATTACATACTAAATTCATATTCTAATACCAATCTATGTAAAATACTAAATGATTTTTTGTACATAATATTATAAGTGGAAGAGTTAATTGAATTTATATATTAAAGAATGAAAATATGCTAAACTATTTATTAATTGTTTTATTTTTGTCCAAATAGTTGGTCAGTAAAAGATGTTAGTGCCCTCTGGTGTTCATTCTTTTGATATTCATCCATGTGAGATGTGTCAGCCATTATTAGTTTCTTTTAGTTACTAGCCATTTTGTTTCTCTATTTGGTCATGTCTATCTCGATGTTCTCTATGGAGAATTGAAGTTGCATCTCTTCAATCTTTTCTTGTGACGATGCTCCTAATGGTACAATTGAATATCGTCATGTGAATGTGTAACAAAAGAAATGTCATATATGACTTTCCATTTCTTTCTCGCTTTCTTAGTTTGTTTCCTATTTGCCAATTTTCTTCTTCCATCTAAGTTTGTCTGTCAACATTATACTTGCCTTTTCCTTCTTAGCAGTGTCTACTCCATTTTTTATGAACTTTAACCTTCTCCCACCGATACAAAAGTGTAAAGTTTTGGCATGACTACTTTTTGTACATGGTGAGAGCTTTTTGCACAAGGTGTAAGTCGCATTGTCCACTCCCGCATAGGCATATTTAACCTACAATAAACATAAAAAAGCCAAACAACTTTCTTATTAGCTTTTTCCTAGTGTCCCTTTGATTTTGTTGTTTCTTCTCATGCGGGCCATTTTTATTATTGTCCGTTGTGGCATTATTATAGTACACCTCTTTTTTGTTGTTGTTTACATCAATAAGCTCAATGAAATTATTCAACCAATAGGTTATCTATGACATAAAGTATATTTTTACAAGTTCTTTGAAAAAATGATTTAAATGTGGAACAGATGGAATTATTCTACTAATGCTAATGTGCAATAAATTGATTAAGCTTATACTTTCTTTAAAAAAATGCCAACAAGTTCATCACTGAAAAATAAAAAATAAAAATATGGAAACGATGGGATTATTCAACCAAGTGCCAATGTGCAGTAAAGAATGGGAAATTCGTAGATGACATCTCTTTTGGTACACTTTCACATGTCGATGTTCAATTATAACATGATATGCTTTACGAGCATTTGCAGTAAAACATTACGGAGGTGCAACTTCGACTCTCTAAAGAGAAGCTTGAGATAGGCAGGATAAAAAATAGAATCAAAATGTCTAGTGCCTATAAGGACCTAATAATGGTCGACACCTCTCACATGGATGAATACCAAAACAATGAACATGAGAGACACTAAAATGTTATTGTGACCAACTATTTGGTGTTGGAAATATGCCCTAGAGGCAATTAATAAAGTGTTTATTATCATATTTCTCCGTTCATGATAATGGTTTATTATTCATGCTAGAATTGTATTGACCGGAAACTTAATACATGTGTGGATAATAGACAAATACTGAGTCCCTAGTAAGCCTCTACTAGACTAGCTCGTTGATCAAAAGATGGTCAAGATTTCCTGACCATGGACATGAGTTGTCATTTGATAACGGGATCACATCATTAGGAGAATGATGTGATGGACTTGACCCAACCGTCAGCATAGCATATGATCGTTCAGTTTAATGCTATTGCTTTCACTATGTCAAATACACGTTCCTCTGACCATGAGATCATGCAACTCCCGGATACCGTAGGAATACTTTGGGTGTATCAAACGTCACAACGTAACTGGGTGATTATAAAGGTGCACTATAGGTATCTCCGAAAGTGTTTGTTGAGTTGGCATGGATCGAGATTGGGATTTGTTACTCCGACTATCGGAGAGGTATCGGAAAGGTTCCGAGTGATTCGGGTATTTTTCGGAGTACCGGGGAGTTACGGGAATTCACCGGGAGAAGTAATGGGCCTTATTGGGCCATACGGGAAAAGGAGAGGCAGGCCACATGAGGAGGCGCGCGCCCCCCCTTGCCCAAACCGATTTGGACTAGGGGAGGGGGCGCAGCCCCCTCTTTCCTTTCCCTCTCCCTTCCCCCTTTCCTACTCCGTATGGGAGGTGAAATCCTACTAGGACTAAGGAGTCCTAGTAGGACTCCCCACTCTTGGCGCAGCCCCTAGGGCCAGCCTCCTCCCCTCTCCCTCCTTTATATACGGAGGAGGGGCACCCCTTGGAGACACACAATTGTCCCATAGCCGTGTGCGGTGCCCCGATCTCCGTTTTCCACCTCAGTCATATTTTCGGAGAGCTTAGGCGAAGCCCTGCCGGAATCACTTCACCGTCACCGTCGCCACGCCGTCGTGCTGACGGAACTCATCTACTACCTCGACGTCTTGCTGGATCAAGAAGGCGAGGAACGTCACCGAGCTGCACATGTGTAGAACTCGGAGGTGCCGTACGTTCGGTACTCGATCGGTGGAGCTCGAAGGATTGTTCGACTACATCAACCGCGTTGTGAGACGCTTCCGCTAACGGTCTACGAGGGTACGTAGACACACTCTCCCCTCTCGTAGCAATGCATCTCCATGGATAGATCTTGCGTGAGCGTAGGAATTTTTTTGAAATTCATGCTCCGTTCCCCAACAGTGGCATCCGAGCCAGGTCTATGCGTAGATGTGATTTGCACGAGTAGAACACAAGTGAGTTGTGGGCGTGGGTGTATACATATTGCTTGCCGTTACTAGTTGATACTTGATTCGGCGGTATTGTGAGATGAAGCGGCCCGGACCGACATTACGCGTACGCTTACGCGAGACAGGTTTCACCGCTACGTGCACTCGTTGCATAAAGGTGACTGGCGGGTGTCTGTCTCTCTCACTTTAGTTGAATCGGTTTCAATGAAGAGGGTTCTTTTAGAAGATCAAAAAGCAATCACTACACCACGTTGTGGTTTTGCGTAGGTAAGAACGGTTCTTGCAAACCCGTAGCAGCCACGTAAAACTTGCAACAACAAAGTAGAGGACGTCTAACTTGTTTTTGCAGGGTATGCTGGTGATGTGATATGGTCAAGACATGATGTGATATAAGTTGTTGTATGAGATGATCATGTTTTGTAAGTTATCAGGCAACCGGCAGGAGCCTTATGGTTGTCTCTTTATTGTATGCAATGCCAACGCTATGTAATTTCTTTACTTTACCGCTATAAGTTAGCAGTAGTAGTAGTAGCAATAGCCGGCGAGACGACCACGACGCTACGATGGAGATCAAGGTGTCACGACGCTACGATGGAGATCAAAGGTGTCAACCCGGTGACGATGGAGATCATGACGGTGCTTTGCTGATGGAGATCAAAAGCACAAGACGATGATGGCCATATCATGTCACATATATTGAATTGCATGTGATGTTAATCCTTTTATGCATCTTATTTTGCTTAGGACGACGGTAGCATTATAAGATGATCCCTTCACTAAATTTCAAGATAAGTGTTCTCCCCTAGTATGCACCGTTGCGAAGGTTCGACGCTTCTAAGCACCACGTGATGATCGGGTGTGATGGATTCTTTCATTCGCATACAACGGGTGTAAGCCAGTTTTACACACGCAGAATACTTGGGTTAAACTTGACGAGCCTAGCATATACAGATATGGCCTCGGAACACAAGAGACTGAAAGGTCGAACATGAGTCATATAGTAGATATGATCAACATGAAAGATGTTCACCATTGATAACTAATCCACCTCACGTGATGATCGGACGTGGATTAGTTTGATGTGGATCATGTTACACTTAGACAACTTGAGGGATGTTAATCTAAGTGGGAGTTCTTAAGTAATTTGATTAATTGAACTTCAATTATCATGAACATAGTCAAAAGTGTCTTAGCAAGTTTATGTTGTAGATCGATAGACCACGCTGTAGCTCCCCTGTATTTTTAATATGTTCCTAGAGAAAGTTAAGTTGAAATTTGATGGAAGCAACTATGCGGACTGGGTCCGTATTCTGAGGATTGTCCTCACTGCTGCACAGAAGGCTTATGTCTTTGATGCACCGCTCGGTGAGCAACCCCTATGGCTTTGTCTGAGGACGTTATGAACGTCTGGCAGACAAGAAAAGATGACTACTCGATAGTTCAGTGCGCCATACTTTACGGCTTAGAACCGGAGCTCCAAATATGTTTTGAGCAACACGGAGCATATGAGATGTTCCAAGAGCTGAAAATTTGTTTTTCAAAGCTCACACCCGGGTCGAGAGGTATGACACCTTCGACAAGTTCTATAGCTACAAGATGGAGGAGAACAGCTCCGTTAGTGAGCATGTACTCAGAATGTCTGAGTACTTCAAACACTTGAATCAAGTGGGAGTTAGACTTCCGAATAAAGTGGTGATTGATAGAGTTCTCTAGTCACTATCACTAAGCTACTGGATCTTCGTGATGAACTATAAACATGCAAGGGATAGAAGATCCTTAAGATATTCGCAATGCTGCAAGCTGCGGATGTAGAAATCAAAAAGGGAGCATCAATTGTTGATGGTTAATAAGACCACTAGTTTCAAGAAGGGCAAGGGAAAGAAAAGGGAACTTCAAGAAGAACAGTAAAACAGTTGCCGCTCACGCGAAGAAACCCAAGGCTGAACCAAACCCGAGACTTAGTGCTCTCATTGCAAAGGGAAATGTCACAGGGAGCGGAACTTCCCCAAAGTAACTGGCAGATAATAAGACTGGCAATGTCAACAAAGATATTTGATATACATGTTATTGATGTGTACCTTACTAGTACTCGTAGGAGCACCTGGGTATTTGATACTTGTTCAGTTGCTTGCAACTTGAAACATGGAGCTTCGGAATAAACGAGGGCTAGCTAAGAACGAGGTGACGATGTGCATTGGAAGTGTCTCCAAGGTTGATGTGATCACCATCGCCACGCTCTCTCTACCTTCAGGATTAGTGATGAACCTAAATAATTGTTATTTGGTGCTTGCGTTAAGCATGAACATTATATCTGATAGTGTTTATTGCAAGATGGTTGTTCAATTTCAGAGAATAATTGTTATTCTATTTATTTGAATAATATCATTGATGATCATGCACTTAAAATGAAAGGTTTATTGAATCTTGATCGTAGTAATACACATGTTCATAACACAAATGCCAAAAGATAATGATAGTACCACATATTTGTGGCACTGCCGCTTAGGTCATATCAGTGTTAAACACATGAAGAAACTCCATGCAGATGGATTTTTGGAATCTCTTGATTATGAATCATTTGAGACATGTGAACCGTGCTTTATTGGCAAGATGACTAAAACTCCGTTCTCCGGAACAATGGAGCGAGCAACCAACTTATTGGAAATAATACATACCGATATATGCGGTCCGATGAGTGTTGAGGCGCGCGGTGGATATCGTTATATTCTCACGTTCACAGATGATTTGAGTAGATATGGTTATGTCTACTTAATGAAGCATAAGTCTGAAACATTTGAAAAAGTTCAAAGAATTTCAGAGTGAAGTAGAAAATCATTGTAACAAGAAAATAAAGATCTTACGATTTGATCAAAGAAGAGAATATTTGAGTTACAAGTTTGGCATATACTTAAGACAATGTGAAACTGCTTCACAGTTCACGCCACCTGGAACACCACAGCGTAATGGTGTGTCCGAACGTCGTAATCGTACTCTATTGGATATGGTGCGTTCTATGATGTCTCTTACCGATTTGCCACTATCGTTTTGGGGTTATGCATTAGAGACAGTTGCATTCACTTTAAATAGGGCACCGTCTAAATCCGTTGAGACGACACCGTATGAACTGTGGTTTGGAAAGAAACCTAAGCTGTCGTTTCTGAAAGTTTGGGGCTGCGATGCTTATGTCAAAAGGCTTCAGCCTGATAAGCTTGAACCCAAAGCGGATAAGTGCGTCTTCATAGGATACCCAAAAGAAACTGTTGGGTACACCTTCTACCACAGATCCGAAGGCAAAGTTTTCGTTGCTAAGAATGGATCCTTTCTAGAGAAGGAGTTTCTCTCGAAAGAAGTGAGTGGGAGGAAAGTAGAACTTGATGAGGTAATTGTACCTCCTCTGAATAGTAGTACGCCACAGAAAGAAATTTCTGTGACACCAACACAGACCAGAGAAGAAGATAATGATGATGATCATGAAACTTCGGAGCAAGTTGCTACTGAACCTCGAAGGTCAACCAGGACACGTTCCGCACCAGAGTGGTACGGAAATCCAGTCTTGGAGGTTATGTTGTTAGACAACGGTGAACCTTCGAATTATGAAGAAGCTATGGCGAGCCCGGATTCCGAGAAATGGCTTGAGGCCATGAAATCCGAGATAGGATCCATGTATGAGAACAAAGTGTGGACTTTGGTAGACTTGCCCGATGAAACGGCGAGCTATTAAAAATAAATGGATCTTTAAGAAGAAGACGGACGCTGATGGTAATATCACCGTCTATAAAGCTCGACTTGTTGCTAAAGGTTATCACCAAGTTCAAGGAGTTGACTACGATGAGACTTTCTCACCTGTGGCGATGCTAAAGTCTGTCAGAATTATGTTAGCAATTGCCGCGTTTTATGATTATGAAATCTGGCAAATGGACGTCAAAACGGCATTCCTTAATGGATTCCTTAAGGAAGAATTGTATATGATACAGCCGGAAGGTTTTGTCGATCCTAAAGGTGCTAACAAAGTATGCAAGCTCCAGCGATCCATCTATGGACTGGTGCAAGCATCTCGGAGCTGGAATACTCGCTTTGATGAAGTGATCAAAGCGTTTGGGTTTATGCGAGTTTATGGAGAAACTTGTATTTACAAGAAAGTGAGTGGGAGCTCTATAGCATTTCTAATAGTATATGTGGATGACATATTGTTGATTGGAAATGATGTAGAATTTCTGGAAAGCATGAAGAATTAATTGAAAGGAGTTTTTCAATAAAAACCTGTTTTTGAGTTATCCACGGATTGGGCATCGAGATCTATAGAGATAGATCAAGACACCTGATAAAAGTTCACACATCTTGATAAGATTTTGAAGAAGTTCAAAATGGATCAAGTCAAAAGAAATAAGTTCTTGGCTGGTGTGAAGTGGAGTAAGACTTGAAGATCTAGGTAAAGGTTGTTTTACATGTTAGGCATCAAAATCTATAGAGATAGATTGAGACGCCTCATAGGACTTTCACGAAGCACATACCTTGACAAGTTTGAAGAAAGTTCAAAATGGATCAGTCAAAAAGGAGTTCTTGACTGTGGTGCAAGGTGTGAAATTGAGTAAGACTCAAATCTCGACCACGGCAGAAGAAATAGAAAAGATGAAGGTTATCCCCGATGCCTCGGCCATAGGTTCTATAAAGTATGCCATGCTGTGTGCTTTGCCATGTGTCTGGCAAAGAGGTACGAAAGTGATCCAGGAGTGGATCACTGGACAGCGGTCAAAGTATATCCTTAAGATGATTAAGGAAGAATTTCTCGGGAAATAGAGGTAATAAAGAGTTCGTCGTAAGAGGTTACGTCGATGCAAGCTTTAAACACCGATCCGGAAGACTATGAGTCTCTGACTGGATACATAAAGTGGGGTAGTCGTTTTTGGAGTAGCTCCAAGCAGAGTGTGGTAGCAGCATCTACATATGACATAGAGATTTGCCAAGAACACACGGATTTGAATATTGCAGACCCGTTGACTAAAACCTCTCTCACAAGAAAAACATGATCAGCCCTAGAACTGATTGGATGTTAATTACATGGAGATGTAAACTAGATTATTGACTCTAGTGCAAGTGGGAGACTGTTGGAAATATGCCCTAGAGGCAATTAATAAAGTGTTTATTATCATATTTCTCCGTTCATGATAATGGTTTATTATTCATGCTAGAATTGTATTGACCGGAAACTTAATACATGTGTGGATAATAGACAAATACTGAGTCCCTAGTAAGCCTCTACTAGACTAGCTCGTTGATCAAAAGATGGTCAAGATTTCCTGACCATGGACATGAGTTGTCATTTGATAACGGGATCACATCATTAGGAGAATGATGTGATGGACTTGACCCAACCGTCAGCATAGCATATGATCGTTCAGTTTAATGCTATTGCTTTCACTATGTCAAATACACGTTCCTCTGACCATGAGATCATGCAACTCCCGGATACCGTAGGAATACTTTGGGTGTATCAAACGTCACAATGTAACTGGGTGATTATAAAGGTGCACTACAGGTATCTCCGAAAGTGTTTGTTGAGTTGGCATGGATCGAGATTGGGATTTGTTACTCCGACTATCGGAGAGGTATCTCTGGGCCCTCTCGGTAATACAGCATCACAGAAGCCTTGCAAGCACCGTGACTAAAGAGTTAGTTGCAAGATGATGTATTACGGAACGAGTAAAGAGACTTGCCGGTAACGAGATTGAACTAGGTATTGGATACCGACGATCGAATCTCGGGCAAGTAACATACCGCCGGACAAAGGGAACAACGTATGTTGACATATGAGGTTCACCGATAAAGATCTTCGTGGAATATGTAGGAACCAATATGAGCATCTAGGTTCCGCTGTTGGTTATTGACCAGAGAGTCGTCTCGGTCATGTCTACATCATTCCCGAACCCGTAGGGTCCGCACACTTTAGGTTTGATGACGATATAGTATTATATGAGTTATGTGATTGGTGACCGAATGTTGTTCGGAGTCCCGGATGAGATCACGGACATGACGAGGAGTCTCGGAATGTCCGAGAGGTAAAGATTCATATATTGGAAGGCTATATTCGGACGTCGGAAAGGTTCCGAGTGATTCGGGTATTTTTCGGAGTACCGGGATGTTACGGGAATTCACCGGGAGAAGTAATGGGCCTTATTGGGCCATACGGGAAAAGGAGAGGCAGGCCACATGAGGAGGCGCGCCCCCCCCCCCCCCTTGCCCAAACCGATTTGGACTAGGGGAGGGGGCGCAGCCCCCTCTTTCCTTTCCCCCTCCCTTCCCCCTTTCCTACTCCGTATGGGAGGTGGAATCCTACTAGGACTAAGGAGTCCTAGTAGGACTCCCCACTCTTGGCGCAGCCCCTAGGGCCAGCCTCCTTCCCTCTCCCTCCTTTATATACGGAGGAGGGGCACCCCTTGGAGACACACAATTGTCCCATAGCCGTGTGCGGTGCCCCGATCTCCATTTTCCACCTCGGTCATATTTTCGGAGAGCTTAGGCGAAGCCCTGCCGGAATCACTTCACCGTCACCGTCGCCACGCCGTCGTGCTGACGGAACTCATCTACTACCTCGACGTTTTGCTGGATCAAGAAGGCGAGGAACGTCACCGAGCTGCACGTGTGTAGAACTCGAAGGTGCCGTACGTTCGGTACTCGATCGGTGGAGCTCGAAGGATTGTTCGACTACATCAACCGCGTTGTGAGATGCTTCCGCTAACGGTCTACGAGGGTACGTAGACACACTCTCCCCTCTCGTAGCAATGCATCTCCATGGATAGATCTTGCGTGAGCGTAGGAAATTTTTTGAAATTCATGCTCCGTTCCCCAACATTTGGAGGAAACTAAAACAATCAATAAAAGTATAGCACATTATTTTCATTTTTAATGTATCACTTTAATTGCTTTTTTTCATTTACTTTGTTATATAGAGGAAATTGTTTAGTTTGTTACATACATTATTATTAGAATACCCATTTATCATGTAACTTACGACTTTTCTATTTAATAATACACATCTTTTTACATCATCATTGTTATTAATTATGTTGAAAAAAGAAAAGCAAGTCATGCTATGTTTAATTTTCCATCTCTACGATTATTTTCTAAACTATGATTAGGTGTTGTAACAGGTTAGGACTCCTTCCAATGTACGAGTCTGTTTAGGTGACGTGAAATATTTATTCGCGGCGGTCGAGCTCATGGCCATGTAGTATCAAAATAGGCATGCTATTGTACTTATGAACACATATGATTGTGCTTTTTGGTACCGTGAGTCGCAAGAAATAAAGGTGAAAAAGAGGAACTAGTCGCTCCTTTTGGTTAAGTAAGGACGGCTGGTGATTTGTTAGAAGTGATTGATCCTTGAGTTAACCCCATCATCATGTATCTATGCCCCCAAAATGTCCTCGACAATGTCCTAATCCAGGAGCTCTACACAGGAAGATGATGACGGTACTAGCATTATCTTCTCCGATCTCACTACTGAGCTAAGTGGCGAAAATTTTGATTGGTGCTTTGCCGTCGCAATGGATCACTAGAGTGAAGCCCAAGTACTTTGTACTAGTTGATGTCGTAACAGCAGGCGCCGACATTGCCCCAATGGAAAGAGTTGATGCATAGAGAGAAATCATGAAGTGGGCAATGAACGTCATGTGGCAGATTACTTTTCTACCATGTTGCTGCACACCAACGCTCAATTCCGTCGCCGATTTCGGATGTGGAAGCCCCTATTTTGATGTGTCATGCAAGCTTTTGAAGAATGGTCACTAGAATTTCGCCATAAACATAAACAAAAGCGGATTATGACCTTTGCATACGTGCACAACAACCATGCATATGTTGGCTTATGAGTGCTTTGTCAATTTTATTGAAGACTTTCTATGAATTGGACAGAACACAACACTAAAGTGATTGGAGAAGTTTGTTGAAGGTATCAACAATATATTTGTCCTGCAGTACCTTCATTACCCGATAGCTGAAGACATTGATTAATTTCTTCAATTAAACCAAGTGTGTGGCTTTATAGGCATATTTTGGAGCCTTGATTGCATGCAGTGGGAATGGAAAACTTATCCGGGTTGCATGGAAGATTTAGTTCACATGTGGTGATCACGGGGTCTCCATGATCATGCTTGAAGCATTGGCATCTCAAAACTTGTGAACATATTACACATATTTTGGTGTTGCTGGCTCGATCAATGACATCAATGTGTTGAATCAATCTACTTAGTTCACCAATATCTTGCAAGCCGAGCTCCGATTCAATTCATAGTTTCTAGAAGACAATATAACATAGGATATTATCTGAGGGAGAGAATATAACCTAAATGGGCTACATTAATGAAAAAAATTCTACTCCCTCAAAACAAGGATAAATTATTCGAATTTCTACAAGCTTGCTTTGCTATTTTGCGCCTCCTGACAAGTGTTAGTAAAATCATGTATGTGTGCATCACAATGCATACCATTATAATCGGTGACGAGAGAGATTTGTATAGTTTCCGGTATGACTTTAATGGGTACGACCAAGGGAGTTATCCAACACCGTCATTAAAACCTTAACATGGACCAATCGACAGCTCCACCAACAGGGCCGTCTCCAGGAATTCGGGGCCCCTGTGCGGGATGCAAAATAGGGCCTAAGGTCATATACTAAATAATCAATGTAACTAAACCTTACTCCCACTTAAGTATATATCTTTAAGTAGGAGTAGCATGTATTATTTGGTACAGTATTTAGAAGTATATCAAATATTGATGAGGGTAGTACTAAACAAAAAAGTGACACTTTACTGAAACAATCAAACAATTACTAAATTGCATCGAGTAACAACCTACTTACCAGATCGTTTAGGGTAAAATTCATGGCTCACGAGAACAAGCAGTTGTACAAGATGGAGTCTTGATGATTCAATCTGTCAGAGATAGAAGCAACGTGATTGCTTCATTTTCAAGTCCCCATCCCGTTGAGGAACAAGAAGTAAAAAAATGCACACACCACATGCATATCCAATTGAACCTGCACGATCGTCCATCTATGGCATTACCTTCGTTCGCTTCCCCTGCAGGCTGCAACACAACTAAAAACTCCACCCAAGAACGCCAATCGATACAACGCAACGAGAGAAGCGAGTTGAATCAAGAATCCCCAAACCTTTGTGCCCTTCTGTTGTACTCTTGGACTCCTCGGTCAGGCCTATCGTCGATCGATCGGAACTAGGAAGTAGCAGCGGCCAAGGAGATCCAATCGAGATAGAAGAGCTTGAAAAGGTTTTCTATCGGTGCGGAAGATGCAGATCCGCAGGTGAGAGGTTGAGAGAAAGAGAGAGAGAAACACAAATCCCCTCGCGCTTGGGGAGTCGGGATCGATGGATCCATTGGGTCTCGGGAGATTTTGGGAGCTATGGAGAGTGACCAGGCGTCAGGCCCAATTCGAGAGAGCGACGAAGCCCAGTTCTCCGCTGGCTGCTAACGAATAAAGAAAAGAGGCCCAAAATCTGGGGGCCCTGGAATTTGGG
This sequence comes from Elymus sibiricus, assembly GCA_039707655.1. Classification (NCBI taxonomy): domain Eukaryota; kingdom Viridiplantae; phylum Streptophyta; class Magnoliopsida; order Poales; family Poaceae; genus Elymus; species Elymus sibiricus. The sequence continues at coordinate 124,193,817 of CM077666.1, read as the reverse complement.
GGCCCTGTGCGGTCGCACAGCCCGCACAGGCCCGTGGACGGCCCTGTCCACCAATTTACTCGAACAACTGGAAAAAAAAATGCTCTTCGTGAAAGAAAAAGGCACATCTCGTAGAAGAAACACTTCATTGAGCATGTATGGAATCGTTTCCGATATGAGAAGGGGAAAATAGATATACCATTTTTCAGAGTTACTGAGTGTCCACGATATTTAATGTTCTCAAAATTTATGTCCCAAATTTTGCACAATGTAATCCTGGGACATTCCGATATGAATTATTTGGAATATTTTATTTGTTCATCAATAATTCCAAATTATGTGCGAAGTTGGCACAAACCTATATATAATGTTTCTATTTTTAGTCATTCTCTTAAATTACTAGCAAAAGGAAAAACACGGCCGCCCATGTCCATGCATTTATCCAAATGATTAATCATCCACTAGAAGCTATATACACGTGTGTTCAATATTTATTTGTGCTCCTTAACTATCAAGTAAAATAAACCATGAACATTCATTTACACATGAATTTGCAATAATTAAATAACTTATAAATCACTCGAAGTTAGATACACGGTCTTCTATATACAGATGCACCTTAACTACTCACAAATCAAGGAACACATGGCCATTCATTTATGCATGCATTTGGAATAATTAATAACTCATAATTCACTTGAATCCAGACACATGGTTTTTTATTTATAGGCATTTGTTGTAAATACCCCGCAAGTCAAAGCAACCATGACCTCTCATTTATCCATGCATTCGCAATAATCAATAATTCATCATTTACCCAAAAGTACAAACACTTTCACAATAGCACATACTTGCACACCAGACACAACCTAGTTTAACAGAAGAGGGTAATGAATATGTATGGTAAGTAATTTGTATATTTATCAATAGTTATTGAATAATCAAATGGATGGTCTTACTACATTTTATGAATTGCGTAGATAAGTGCTTGGTTAAATGTCGCTCACTCATTTTATTGGTAGCAATGTAAACAGTGCACATGATTACTGGAATCAAGTCGCTGAAAATTTTAACGCAAATAGAGTTGATTATCAAAGAAGAAACCCTCTCAAAATCAAACGTCATTGGGGTAAGATGAACTCTAAAATTGTGCTATTCAATAGCATGTGGTGTAGGGTCAATAATGAATTCGCAGCTACCGACCAATCTAACTAGGATTTGGTGCCCAAATCTCTTGAAATGTATATGTTACAAATAAATCGGCCATTCAAATTTCTTCACTTGTCGATGTCTTACAGAACTATCCCTAGCAGAGTAGGATGTATAACCAAGTCAAAAGGTCGTGACAGTAATGTTGCAGCATGAGTGCTTGTAAGATCATTTTTAGTTTTCTCAAAATATGTAGTTTTATTTTCCTAAGTTTTTAGATTGGGAAACCATCAATTTCATTTATGATAGTTTTGAATAATATTTTTGTTCATGTATACTTGTAAAATGTTTGCACTTAATGGTAAAAATATTCCTTCAATACAATGCCAAGGTTGCATCTTGGAGCATCAAATCAGCAAAACTAGCAGCGCAAGAAAGGGACGAGGGGTGAAAGTAATATAATTACTTATAAGAGATCCTCGACGGTATGTCAAGATACACTACCAGTGACATACACATGTAAATTAGTCCCGACAGAGCACATTTGCGTACCCGAAAAAGAAGAGAAGGGTATGGAGATGAGAATTCTGCTTATGAGACAAAAAACATATAACAACTGAACCTAACTAATTATGCAATAGGCAAAAGCTATAGCAAATAATTCAAATAAGAAATTCATTACAATTATATACACACACTCAGACTAGAATAGTAATGTAGACATACTAGGGCAACAAGTACATACAATTGACATTTTATTTTGCTCCCTCCGTTCCAGAGTATAAGGTGTATCGATTTTCATGCAAGTCAAACTTGTGTATGTTTGACCAAGATTATAAAATAAAATATTGACATCTACAATACAAAATAAATAAAAGATGAAAATACTTCTTGTGCTGGATCTAATGATACAAATTTGGTGTTGTAGATATTAATATATTTTTCTAAAAACTTGGTCAAACATGCACATGTTTGACTTTTGAAAAAACTAATACACCTTATATTTTGTTACGGATGGAGTATTTATTTAGTCCATTATATGATAAGAAACTTCAAATAGTAAAATGATTATATACATCTATAATAACAGTAAAGCGAAATAGATGCAAAGGAAAAAAGATGCCTCTATGGCCCCTTGCAATGTTCACATGAACCTTTTCTGTAGCCAGATCAAGTGCACTCTGCAATCATCATTTATTATGAAGGGATTGGCTACAAAGAAATGACAGAACAAAAGGTTCTATAGCACAAAATCTTCACGAGGCAAAAATGAATGAGGTGCATCCCAGTACATGTACTGCATCATATGATGAATTACTGGTATACCTTGATAAGAGAGAAGTAAATGGAAAGTCAGCTCAAGTCCTTTCTTGCTAGCATGGTGCAATGCAGTCCCCATGGTGAGAACACGCCAATAGAAAAATAAAAGGCTAGACTTCACAACTGGAATAATAGGGTGTTTTGTTGCTACTGGAATTGAAATTGCTAAATCCAGGCCAATACCAAGTGTGAGTGAACTATGATGCCTTTGTGCCTTATGGAATTCAATTGGAATTGCTTGTATGAGTGAACTATGATGCAATATACCTTTTGGACCTCACATATACTTGTATGAGGCAGTATGATACATATATATGTTACTTCTAGAGCTGAATATGTCTTATTATATATTACCCATGTTGTCTAATATCTTGTCTTCACTTTAGATGAATATATTTTAATACTCCCTCCGATCCGTGCATATTAATTGTCGTTGATTTAATACAAACTTTGTACTAAATCAGCGACAATTAATATGGATCGGAGGGAGTATTTGGTTTTGTGAATGTAATGTTGTCAAGATCTTTTTGAACTTGATTGGCAAAAGAATGCACCATTATTTTTGGGTTAACTAACATTTTTACGTTGTAAATGTGTTGAAATGCAGGATGGAGAGTGTATGCTGATTGTTTATATTCATTATAATTCAAAATGAGACAAAATTCCACTACCAAACGAAATATAACATTCATTTCATTTCACAAATCCACATGGCAGACCCGAGGTGGGTTGTTTTTGTTTTCTTACAGAAGACCCGAGGTGGCGCGTGAAAAGGGACAAACAAAAAAGACCCGAGATGGGTCATGTGACTGATGTGTGGCCTGCTCGCTCGAGCACTTCTGTCCACCACCCTCGGAGATCCCTCGCACCACGAGTCCACGACACCCCGGCACCTGGCGCGCGCCTTCGCAATCGACGAGCACCGCGCGTACGTACTTACGTACGTGACTTTTGTGGCTCCGGGACGACTTGGAACCTGGAAGACGTCGACCGTACGTCCTCTCCAAGCCTTCGACTGGGCTGTCCGTGTGTACGCGCTCCGTGGAAATTTACCGGAGCTCTCTTGTCTCGTGCGGCTCAACAGTGTTTCCTTCCGTGCTGGTTGACTCGACATTGAACTCTTGACAGTGAGCTCCACTTCGGACGAGCGCGAAGGCACGGACAAGTCGTGAGCGCTCGACGCACGGCTTCGCGCGCTGTTTCCACCGGAGCCTGGAGATCTATCTGGCACGCCCTAGCTGGAGGTAGGACCAGTCGCCGGAGAGCTGTGCTTGCGACTCCCGGCGATGGAAACTCTTGTGGCCTTCGTTTAACGACAGACATGCCGTGGGGTGTTTTTCTTGTCTTTAATTTGACCGAACAGAAACATGGGTATCTGCGGATCTATTTTATTAGTACCATTTTCACTACTTATAGGAGTGCAAGATCGGTCGAAAATCACGTGAACGCCGGACTCCACCTTAGCAGCTATTGGGCGTGTCGTTTGCTGCTGCTGCTGCTCTAATAGCGCAGAATGGCGAACGTCGCCGACCACCGCGTAAACATGCCGGCGTATCCTGCCGCTGGCACAGCCGCCTCGGCGCCTGAGATGAGGCTGAATCGCTTCGTTCGCTTCGTCACGCTGATGGAGAGGCTTGGCAACGCGCTCGGCACGCTGGCCTTCACGTGGTCCACCGTCGTCCTGCTCGGCGGCTACCCCACGGTGCTCCGTCCCGTTGACGATTTTTGGTGTGCGGCAACTATAGTTTTCCTAGAAGCCTTGAGGTACGTATGCAACTCATTGCTACTTCCTTTCAGTGAGTAATAAGTAATAAAACCGCCGAAACAATTAACTTTTTTTTACGAGAGCGGCACAAATAGAGAATTCTTAATCGTTACTCCAGTACAAAGTAATAAGATATCTTTTTCTAGCAAGTGGAGCAAAATATATGGGAACGGCGAGCCGGCGGAATGCTCGGCCCGGTCGCTTCGCCACGTTGGCGCTTTGGACGAAAATAGCCACCAGGAAGGCAACACGTGTACCTTATCCTTTCCCCAACGCCCGCATCCACTCTTTCTTCTTCCTCGCGACCGTCATGCAACTTCCACACCGACAAATTTTCCCAGGCAGCAAACTCCATGGATCCAGGCCGGCCTCAACTCCTACCTCCTGTGTCGTTCGCGCGCAACTCTGGCAACGCTGTCGTGCCGTTTCCATGGTCGCGCTCATCGCCATGGCCACGCCGTCGTCCCATGGCCGTGCGCGACGGAACCGAGCACCGGATGCTGCGACCAGCAGCCAAGCGGTGCGACCGGCAAACTAATAGCGGGAGACGTGGTGAACTTTGCGCTGGAACTGGGGCGACGTCTGGGTTGCAACAACCGATGTCCTGAGAAGCTACAACCGACGTCCCGAGGAGCTGCAACCGGCAAAAAAATGTGCTACTGCCTCGACAGCAAGGCGCCATGACAACCACGCGAAATGCTACAACCGAGTGTGGGGGAGCTGCAACCATGAACTGTTTTTGCTGGAACCGGTGACCGCGGCGAGCGCGACGATCACCGCGGTCACCATGGCGAGCTGCGACCGGCGACGAAATTTGCTACAACCAAATGGCCACGCAGCGACTCACGACAGCTGGGGCGATGATTTTTGTTGCAACCATCTTGACTTTTTGCTACGGCCGGTGATACATATTGCTACAACCAAAATGGCCATGATGCGACTTGCGGCGACAACGACGACGATTTTTGCTGCAACCGTCGTCGACTTTTGCTATGACCGCGACATAAATTGCTACAACTAAACGGCCATGCTGCAGCCAGCGAGGCTGTTTGCTGGAACCGGCGAGGTCGATTTTGCTACAACCGGCGAGGCAAAATGCTGCGACCAGCATGGTGGGATGCTGGGACGGCATGAACGGCGAGCTACAACCGAGGCGACGATGATTTTTGTTGCAACCGTCATCGGCGTTTGCTACGACCGGTGACAAAAATTGATGCAGCGGTGACTGTCAGGCTTTGCGACCAGCGAGGCATCTTCTTCAGGGGCGACAGAAGGTGGCGAACGCGGGCGGCCGAGCGCGAGCACGGGGTGGCGCGGGTGGCCGGCAAGCACAGGCGGCCGAGGACAAGGGCATGTTGGCCGAGGGCGAGCTCGGCGGCCATGTTTTCCCTGGGGATTCCCTCGTACGGGAGGTGTACACAAGGATGGCGAAGGAGATCGACTTAGATCTGAATGGTTGGGGCCAGGCCGGCCGAAATTTGGGCCGTGGCGCCGACGCCTATCACTGGCCTTGCCAAAAATACTATTCTGATCAAGGGCCTTGCCTTTCTTCGATTAAAAAGGAAGTTTGGGGCAAAGTTTAAATCTGATAGCTAATAAGCTACACGACGAAGCCAACAAATACAGGAGAAGTTTCTTTTTTATCCGAACCGACAGAAGCTACACGACAGAAGGGGAAGAACCAGTACATAAATAGAGTATATTTACCGGGGAAAACAAAGTCACCAAACGGAAGTCTCTGGCCTCAACAAGAACAAAACTACAACACATCTCAGAAATGCCTCATCCAGAAGTTTCCCCCAAGCGAAAGATTTGTTTGCTTCTTTTTTCGAAAAAGGGCTCTTTATTACTTGAAAAATTTAAGCATTACACCCGGACTCTGAATAATTAAGATACACACATCCAAATAAGGTCCTCTCATACAAACGAAAAATAAAAAAGGCGAAATACAAAGAAACATGTAGAGTCCGTATAACACCTAAAGCGGAGGGGGACCAATCCTAAGATCATGCTGCTACCCATGTTGGGTAAAAGTATCCCTCGCCGTAGCCTCCAATCGTGTACACACCTCCGTAAATAGGTCTTGATTCTCCACGCGTTGTCAAGAGGACCATAAACGAAGAGTCTTGGTACATCTGTAGATAGCCTGCATCAGAGAAGTACTTTTACCATTAAAAACCTTATCATTTCTACATAGCCAAAGCGACCAAATAACGGCAAGCGCTCCCACCCTGAGAAGAGTTTTAAACCTGTGATCAATCCCATGTAACCAGTTGCCAAATACATTAGCAACACTACAAGGAGGATACAAACCAGAAGCTATTTGGATGACTGACCATATGGAACGAGCCAATTTGCATTGGAAGAATAAATGTTTTATTGTCTCATCATGGTGACAAAAGACACATTGCGGACTTCCATGCCAATTCCTCTTAATAAGGTTATCTTTAGTAAGAATGACTCCGCAACGAGATACCATGCAAAGGTTTTATTCTTAAGAGGTATCTTCATCTTCCAGATCTTCTTGTTATTATCAACTGGCACATCAGTCTGGATTAACGCTCTATACATGGACTCCACTGAGAATTGTCCATTCCCATGGAGATTCCATCGGAATACATCAGACCCATGTGACAATTGCACCGTGGACAACCGCTGGAGCAGGATGTTCCACGATTGGAGTCTGGGTCCAATTAAATCTCTTCTGAACGTCACATTTGGCGGAAATGATTCCATTACCATGGCGATAGTATCACCCTTGTGGCGCACAATGTTGTGTTTGCTTCTTTTTAGGGGTAAAGCTAAGTTTTATTGATCAAATGCCACAGAGTGTGGAATACATCTCGGATCATGGGGTTGAACAAGCCACACGTGACGCCCCTGACCTAACGAATGCGAAAAATTAGCTAGACTGTGAGCCTCTTTATTTGTCTCTCTACCATCAAAAATGAAATTACAACTAAAACTAGTAGCACGGAGTTTAATCTCACTAATGACACTACCATATCTCCCTTGTGTGCCCTTCTGGATGTCTTCTATAACTTGCTTGGAATCTGAAGCAACAATGAAGTTCTGCAAGAGCAGATCATTTGCCAGAGAAAGTGCCTCCCTGCACGCAATGGCTTCAAGTATTGCCGAATCACGAATGCCATGTATCACCAACGATGAACTCCCCCAGTAGTTACCTTGGTCGTCTCTACAGACTGCTGCTGCTGTACCACCTCTAGATGGTGTGGACACTCCTGCATCAACACGTATTTTTGCAAAACCCGTAGGTGGCGCCTTCTGTCTCCGCTCGCCCCTCGGTGCACTTGCTCGGTGTGAGTTTTGTGCTGGTCTCGCATCCTTTATTACCTCCAACTCTGAAATATATCTATCCATAAAACCCTGGGTAGCTTGTGGACTTTGAAAAACACCTTCATGTATTGCTTTCCTCCTTGATGTCCATATCGCCACAAGATGACCGCCACTCGGGTGAATTGAGCATGAGAAAGATTATCAATCAAAGAGAACAGCCGATGTTTTGCATGCGGCTCCGAGGTAGAGATAAGTTGTTGGGCAAGCTCATCGTCGACAAGCGCCCAAGTGCACCTGGCAACAGTGCACTCCAATAGTGAATGCCTCCATGAGTCCCGGCTGCCGCATAACCCACACGAGCTAGAGTTTGTCATATTACGATGGGCTCTCACATCTTCAGTCAGAATGGAGTGTTTTGCCAAGCGCCAAAAGAAACATTCTAATTTTTGAAGGGACTTGTACCTTCCAGAGCAACTTCCAAGATTTCTCTTCATTGTTTGTGCTAGAAGACCCTGCTGTCCCATCAAGCCATGCCTCCCGTCTTTTCGTGGTCGCCACAAGCATCCTATATGCAGACCTGACGGAGAAGACTCCACTTCTTTCAAAATTCCAGCTCCGGAAATCTTCCATATTTCTAGTACAAAGTGGTATTCCCAGGATAACCGGGACATCCATTGGCATGAACACTTGCTCCACAAGTTGCCTATTCCATGTTACCGACGTGTTATCAGTGACCTCCGATACAAGAACCAGGGGCCTTGGGACCAAACAACTATATGGTCTCAACATCTCGTCGCGGGGTAGCCAATTATCATCCCATATGTTTGTGCTTGTGCCATTACCAATCCTTCTAATCAACCCTTACTTCATCACATCTCTTCCCTCCACTATGGATCTCCATATTTGGCTTGGATGATTGCCTAGGCTTGCATGCAAAATAGATGAGTCTGGGTAATAGATACTCCTCAATAGCCGTGCACTCAGTGACTCTAGTTGCTACAAGACGCGCCATGCCTGCCTCGCAAGCAAAGGACAAGTTAAAAAGCTCGAAATCATTAAAGCCAAGTCCACCCATACCTTTTGGTTGTGTTATCACTTCCCATGAGACCCAGTGTGGTTTATGGTGGCCATTCTCACTGCCCCACCAAAACTTTCTGATCAACATATTAAGGTGTTCACATAGTCCTCTGGGAAGTTTGAAACATGACATAGAATACACAGGGATGGCTTGAGCCACTGCTTTAACCAAGACTTCCTTCCCTGCTGAAGACAAAGCCTTTTCTATCCACCCATGTATCCTGCTCCACAAACGGTCCTTCAAATATTTGAAGGCACCATTCTTTGATGATCCAATGTCAAAAGGCATTCCCAAATACTTTTCATTGAGAGTCTCATTAGGTACATTGAGTAAGCCTTTTATTTCACCTCGGACCCCATCAGGAACACCCTTACTGAAGAAGATGGAAGACTTGTCATAATTAATGTGATGCCCTGTAATTTGACAATAAATATTCAGCACCTGGTTCACCTTAGTAGCACCCACACCGTTTGCCTTGAAGAACAGCAGGCTGTCATCTGCAAATAATAAATGGCTTACCGGTGGCGCCGAGGGTGCCACTTGCAGGCCATGAAAGATTTGTTTGCTAGTGGAGGAATGATCCATTGAACAAAATTATAAATGCCGGTCAGCACAACCCCTAGTTGGCCCATAGGCCCAGTTAAATGGTTTTTTGCGAAAAAATAGCCATGAAGATTTATTTATTTTTGCATATATAGAAAAGTCACATAAACATAAATTCACAATTGGTATGCTCTAATTTATTGAAAAAATGTTATGTTATATTTTATAACCCTGTCATTCTCTAATTTATAAATTTACATGGTATATTCAAAATGGTTCGATGGCAATTTCGACAGAAAAAAAAGTTTATCTAGATCATGGCAGAAAAAATTAGGGGTGTTTAATAAGGCAGAATAAGAAGAAAACTGGTTTCTCTAAAAAAATATGGCAAAATTATAAAAATTGTGTAGAGTACACATGGCAAATATTGCTTGAAAACAAAGATTAAGCTTGTGAGAAGGCAGAAATTTGCCATGTCAATAATCTGATAGTATATAAAAAAAGAATTTACTATGGTATGTTAAATAAATTCTCCATGGCAAACCAATAAATTTGCCATGGTCCAAAAAACAAAAACCAAAATAGTTGTAAGACAAATAAATTGCCATGGTCTAAATAATAAAATTGCCATGGTCTAACTAATAAAATGGCCATACTAACTACACTAAAAAATTGTGAAAGAGTCACATAATTTGCCAGGATATGTTCAGATAAATTGTCATGCTATGTTCAACTAATTTACCATAGCATGCTCAAATAATTTTCCATGGTATTCAAAAAAATTGCCATGGTTTGTTTAGTAAAATTTCTATGTTGTGTGCAATAAGTTTGACATAGTCAAAAATAATTTACCAAATAAAGAATTTTTCAATGTTATGTTCAAAAACCATTTCCCATTGTATGTCCCAATAAACTTGCCATGTTGTGTACAACAAATTTGTCATGGTCCCAAAATAAATTTGCCAAGGTATAGAAATAAATTTGGCATGATAGTAGGAACCGAATTTACCGTGAGTATGTTCAAAAATTAAATTTCCATGGTAGGTATACTAAACTTGCCATGTCCCAAAAAATGAAACTACCGTGAAAAAGTACAAACCCAGCGAATTCATATATAACACAATTTAAAAGTTGTCATGATTCATACACTAAAATTGTCATGATCTATACAATGAAATTGACGTGAAATTTAAAAACCAAATATCACACACGTTTTGTAATTTGCCATGTGACTTAGACTTTTTCTAATTATTTTCCATGATGTATGAAACAAATCTTTTTTAAGTTGCCATCCTACCATCATCAGCACTTGAGCTGCCCGTTCCCCCCGATTGGACAAAACTACTTGTCAAGCTAGTGCAAGCTACAAAGAGAAAAAAAGTGCCATGTATTTTACACCCCCACCTCTCCCTCCTACCCAAAATTTGCCACTGTATGTTCAGATAAATTGCCATGCTATGTTCAACTATTTTTCCATGATTATGATTAAAAAAGCTACATAAAATAAATTTGCCAAATTCCATGTGAAATTTGAGAAAATCTGCTAACTAAAGAAGCGTGGCAGAAAAAGCTTGGAAAAAACATGCTTGCAAAGTTTGACATGGCAAAAAAATATAGGATCTTTGTCGTATGTTATGTACAGGAAGAATTTCCCACGATATGAACAAATAAGTTTGACATTGTAAGTTCAGAAAAAAAGAAGTTACCATTCTTTCTACAATAACAATGCGTTGGTAAGTACAATAAATTTGTCATGCTCCAACTGAAAAAGAATACCTACACAGGAAACAATTGCCATGGTACAGTACAAAGAAAAGTTGATAATATATAAAAAATTGCATGTAAAATTCTGACATGGTCTAGCACTGCGTATTTGCAAAAAAAAAAATACCATATGTGAGAGAACAAAAAAAACTAGAATTGCTATGAGAACATTAAACATGGCTCTAAAAAAATAATTGACATGATTTAGAAAAGTTTTTTTAACTAAATTTGCCATAGGAGTGGAATAAAAACGTATAGAAATTCCATGATGTAGAGCAACAAAAAACTGGCATGGCTCTAAAAAATTGCAATGTTGCATGACACCTTTGGAAAAAATTGATTTAGGAGTTCTACCTAAGTGGCCGCAAACAATTATGGCAAATTTAGAAAGTTTTTTATTTTTAACATGGCAAACAATCATGACAAAAATTGGTTACATGGAAAATTTAGATTTATTTTTTGTATCCTAAAATCATGGAAAAAATAGGAAAGTGTTGTAATGGGTCATATGACAATTTTAAGAAAATTTTACTCTAAAAGCTTGACAAAATGTAGTTAAAATATTTGTACTGGTCCACATGTCAATTAGAAAAATAATTTACCTAAATCAAGCAAAAGGCTGGAAAATTTGTAAAATGGCCACATGATAAATTTTAGAAATTTAAATTACTTACACATGGAGAAAGTAGGACAAAATATGTAATGGTCGCATGGCAAGTTTGAGAATTTTGTAGTATAAAACATGCAAGTTTCATAAATATATGTAAAAAATCTACGGTTACACGGAAAAATTAGAAAAAAAATCTCATTGAACATGGAAAAGTGTATATATTTGTGGAAAAAGGTCGCATGGCAACTTTCAAAATTACTAATGAAAATCATAGCAAATTGCATGTGTGACAAAATGGGCCTTTCTCCCCATGATAGTAAAATCTGCAAAACACTAGCTTTTGCACCGTTTGTGTTAAGCAAAAAATGTTTGTGATGGTCACATGGAAACTTTACAAAAAAATGTACGATAGTTGATATGTATTTTCACTAGATCATGGTTTTGGTTATACATATTTGCCATGAGTTTACTCAAAATACTTGTGAACCCTAACACTTTTATAATGCAACCAAGCTACAAATGGCACTATTTACTAAAATTTGCCCATGATCTTTTAAAAAAGGATTTGCCATGGTACATAGAAATAAATTTGCCATGATCTTTTGATCCCTGGCCCATGGGAAATGTGAAAAATTGCCATGGTTAGAGAAACAAATTTGCCATGGTATGTAACAAAAAGGATTTGCCATGGAATGTACAAATAATTTGGTATGGTGTGTAAAATAAAACTGTCATGGTTAAGATCGAAAAAAGCCACATAACATAAAAAAATTCCATGTTCCATGTCAAATTTGCCATTAGTGTGATCCAATTAGAAGATGTTGAAATCTTAAACTACCATGCCAATTATAGAAAACACAAACATCTAATACTTGCCATTGAGTAGTACGCATGATGGCAATAAAAGGAAAAAACATATTGCAAGTGATGTAGCAAAATTTGTGTTGGTGGCATGGAAACTTTTGTATTGCTGACATCAGCAAAAAAATTGACATGGAAAATTGTATTAGATACTCTATATTGGACGCGTCTAACGGGCAAACGGCTGCCCGCGAGCGCTCCGGGGCAGCCGGTCATTTTAGAAAACTTTTTGTCCCCTTCCTCAATTAGGAAAGTGTTTCCATCTGATTTATTTATTTTCATGACCTGTTGGATGCTCCCACGATCATCCTACACTGCGTGCGTTTTGTTCTGTTGTGCATTTAATTCATGGTTTTGAAAATTTAAAAAGACATAACTCCCAAACTATGCATCAAAATTAAGATTCGTTTTCACGGTTGGAATCGTCGCGACGTGCTCTTCGAAACTAGACCTGTATGGGTATGTTTCGACGAACTTTTCCGTGCAATTTAGTCCCTGTTAGTTGCAACTGTGTAGCAGTCAATGTGTAACTACCTGACATTCGATGTGCAGCTACCTGACAAACGATGTACAACTTTGCTCATACCCGTGAACGTGCAGTTTTCACCCATGGCACCTCCACCGCAAACTATTCCCTAGCAGTGAGATGTGAAACATCGTCTGCTGCCCAGGCCAACTGCCCGTTAGTCGATGTGCAACTTCCCCCCTTGCCCATGGATGTGCAGTTTTCACTGTTTGCTGCACCGGCCAACTGCGTAGCAGTGGATGTGCAACTTCGGATGCTGCCCCAGCCAATTGCTTAACAGAGACGTGCAACTTTTCCCCGTACCCTGTCAATGTGTAGTTTTCTCTGCTACCACTCATCCAAACTACCCCTGATATTGAGATGTGCAACTTTTGTGCCCCGCCTATATACAACTTTTCACTACCCTCATGGATGTGCAATTTTTATCATCCAACTATCTCTACCAGCGAGATGTGCAACTTAGTCTGTTACCTGACTAGCAGACCATGTGCAAGTTCGACTATTGCCCCCACCAACTCAAACTACACATCCACAATTAAGGAAGGGAAGGACTTGCATATGGACTACTCGGCAGTTGGCTCAAACAATAGACTAAGTCTATATCTATATCTATACCTACTAATAAAGTAAGGTGCGTTTCTCCGAATTTTTGATCCGTTCACCATATAGGATTATTTTTAGTCCGAGAAGCCGCTAACGAGGTGATACTAAAATAACATACGTGTGCGATCTTTTAGTCCGTAGTACATCAACAGAAAAATAAGTCGCCTGGGCCAGAATTTGGAGTGAGCCGGCGAGCCAGTGGCTTCCTAATAAAAAATATAATTGCGTGTGGGGCGATTCAATTCCGCCACCTGTACTCCCACCCATCCGGCTACCGCCAACTGGCCTAGCTCTTGCCTGTGTTAAAATATAGGATTGGTTCTCTAAATATTAGTCTCACGTCGCTCTTTCACACAACTACATTTTGTCCCAACAAAACTGGCCCAACCTGACCCGTCTAGCTACAGTGGGTTCGTATGTAATATACATAGATGTCTAAAAAAAGAGTAAATAATATACATAGTCCCACCTTGCTCTCATACACAGAAATCCACCTATTTATATAGGTCTGCCAATTAAAATCAATAAGCCGCCTAAAGAATTTATAAGGAGAACGAACACACTTCTGAAAAAGAAGAAGGAATTAACGGAAAGAAGAGATCGGAAATCCATGAGACATGCATGGTGGAATTAATGGACGCCTGGATTGGTGGAATTAGTGGAAAAGAAAGACCCAAAATATTTAAAAAATAGGTGATTGCTGGGGCCTTAAAAAGAAGAAGTTAATGGAAAGAAGAGATCCAAAATTCCTGAGATGAGATGGTGGAACTAATGGACGCCTGTAAGTGGAATTAATGAAAAAGAGAAGCCTGAAATATATAGATGATTATCGGGGCCTTAAAAGAAGAAGGAATTGATGGAAAGAAGAGATTCAACATGCATGGTGGAATTAATGGAATTCCTGGATTGGTGGAATTAATGGAAGAGAGAAAACTAATGGACGCTGTATGAGTGAAACTAGTAAATATGCCCGTGCGTTGCACCGGGAGAAAAAAACACCTTGCACCCACCCATTTAAAATTGCATGTTCGTGTTCAAGGCTCATTGAGATCGACATCTTGTGGTTCAGTCTAGTTCAACTAATAAACATATAGCACTAATTTTATAGAGCGCAATGTTGCATAACCTCACAAAATATTTCATATTTCACGTAGTCTTTTTTTCTTCATGTAAAGGTCATTTTCACATCCAAGGCCTGGTTCAACTGTCCAGTGGTATAATGTTTCAAACCCAACCTCATGTGACACATCTAAAATGTATAGAGCAGCTTTGTCAACTTATGAAGCAAGAAATACACTATGTAAAAAATAAGTCTTACATTATCAATTAAACGTATCAAATCAAGGCTATGACCGTGCACATGAAAACATAAATAGGGAGATGTAAATCGCTGCTCTAAAATTACGCTGATTCTTAAACCATACACCTTTAAAGATGTCACACCCTTTGAAAAAGATCCGAAAACCAACAAAAAGATAGCTAAGTGTAGTACAACAACACGAGGCTACCAGCACGACCAAATCACAAATATTACTTTGCTGAGCTTGTGCCAAATCTAGAAAACATCTAAACTAATACAAAACCGATGGTATATGATGCTTCCCCTATGCACCAGTATCACATTGCGAAAGCGACAAATTACTCACTGGTAAACCCTGTGTACCGGACAACAATGGCATTCAGAAAAATCCTTTGCCTTCACGCGTGTGCAGTACAGGACATATGTGCGATTTGTCCCCATCATGCTCCAAGGATCAACATGATTTTCAGACTAAAAGGACATGCAACTTCTTTTTTCATCCAGGAACTGAATATATGTAAGACACTGTGATTTCTTCTAATGGAAATCGGAGAGGGAGCTCTCTTTATAATAAAAAAAGGAACTGAATATATGTCAATTCTAGAACCTAAATTTGCCGCTGGTGATTACTTTGCTCCCGACGAAAACCATTGTAAAATTGTACCCTTTTAAACTTTCACTTCTCCTATTTGGATAGAGTGCTCCATCTCTTGGAATTCATCCAAACTTGTATGTACGCAATTAGCCAAGGTCATACAATGCATGCTTACCTGCCGTCCAGTGGCTGTTGCTGGAGTACTCTGGTGGCCTGCGAGCATGGAGGAGAACCAGAAGTGTTATCTACAGCGCCAAAGCACCTACAGCAAAGCAAACACGCATCGCCTCCTCGCGACCCAAGCACCGCAACGACGACAGAGAGAAGAACGTCCGCGCTTACCTAACGAAGATGGACGGTGACCCCTGCGTCGGCGCACCTATGGCCGGGTCGGAGCTCTCCTGCCGCACCGCCGGTGAGGCTTGTGTAGAGGGCGTCGCCGGCCTCAGCTCCCGTCTTGGGTCAAACCCCTCCTCCTTCCCTCGTGCGCCGCACCAGGAGGGGAGCGCCGCGCTGCATCTCCTCTTCATCGAGCCGCCTCCTGCCCCGAGCGGAGAGCTCACACAGCGCCCCACCGAAGGCCGGCCTCGACCCGGTGCGCCCCAACCGATCCTTCGACCGCAGACTCCGCGAGAAAGGCAGCGGCGGCGGCGGTGCGGCCGCTCTCGTGCGTGGGGAAGAGGAAGGGGATCTGGCGTGATGTGTTTGTTTAAAGGACCACGGGTTGAATATACTAAACTACATGGACGTTTTTGCAAAAATGAAACGTTATCTCAGATAGCCAGTTTAAAAAGGATTGCGGGTTGATTCTTCAAAACGTAAGGGACTTTTCTGCAAAAACGTCACGACGGGTATACGGGCAGAAGCACTGCGTGCTTTATTATTAGGTAAAGATAGTAAATAGTAAATGTGCCCGTGCATTGCAACGGGACAAAAATATCACGGTTTTACAGTTAAGTTAGTGGCTCAGACATCCAATCTCTAGATCAATGCTTAGCATGAATTTCTCTAATCCATATATCTAGTTTCCATCTAAGACTGCAGGCAACCATGATTGATTCAACGCCGTGATCCATTTTCTGTGATGAAACAAAAAATAAAGTGATGCTCTCATATTCAGATTGTGCAAAGGGGCAATCTGCATCTAAATTGAACTCTTCTAAATTCATCTCGCCTTCACCGCAAAGCCCCAAAAGATAAAAAGGAATTAGCCAAACGTTGAAAAAGTCACTAAATATATGAGCTAGATGAGAATAAACAGATGAAGCAGCAATGATCAATAATAAACACTTGGACGCGAAATGAACTACTCCTACCGAATTAGCTGAGGTGCAGCACCGTGACCTTGCAACAGCAGCCCACATGGAGGCGATCCGACTTGCATTCCCGATCCACAACTGTTGTGGGCAGACGCTGCTCCTACTGGAGGATTCTCCAATCGAATCCTGGCTTTGCAGTAACACCTTTATGAATGTAACTCAACTGCCTGAATGTGTCGCCGGTGGCAGCCTCTTCTCGACTGCACCTGCAAGGATGTCCTACTGAACCCCCAGACTCCTTGCTGGGCCCACCACCTTCATGCCTTATAAAATCAATCATAGGACATATGTTAGTGATCCTAAAAGATTAACATCATGGCCCTCAAGCAAATTAGTTATCAATCATGTGTCAGGCGTATAACACATTATTTCCTCTAGGTCGCTAGAACTGAACTTAACAGTATGAATAGCAAAGAAAGGTTGTTTCTGATGATCATCACAATACAGCCAACCAAACAAATAGAACATCTTTGTGATGAAGAAATTACAGGAAATTAGCAGTATGATTCTATCTACATCAATCTACCTGAAGGCATAGGTTACAGCAAGCAACTGCAGAATATTCAAAATCATATCAAAACTCATGCTCTTTACAAAATTCAATTAAAAAAAGGAAACATAACAGACATGTCGCATTTATCTTCACATGTGACTGCAAATTGTACAACGGCGTACCCCAGGTCGAGCGCGGGTGGTCGGCATTCCAGCCATGTTGGTAGAAAAGCAAGATTGGTAGCAGGTAGAGGCGCGGCGCCACGCCGCGTCCATGCTTGAGCCAGTTGTTGGTTTATTTGGTTCATTTTTTTGTTTAAAACTTGAGTAAAGCTAGCGTAGAAGAAGGGCGGTATGCAGAAAACAACTCACAAGGATCACCGTGATGAATGAGTAGAAGCTCTTGCCCTATTTCAAAAGAAGCACTGAATAATAAGGCAGCAAGCTGATGAACTCACAAACTGAACAATTGTGTACTTTAGAAGCCAAATGTTGTATGAACAAAAACCTACAGGCTGATGTTGCTATACTAAGTACTAACTCAGTGATGTCCAGAACAGTAAAGAGATGAATAAAACCGTCAAGCAAACTACACTTTCTAGTAGTTAGTTTTTTTTGCCTATCTGTAATCCGCAATGCAAACTCAGGTTTTGTGATTGGTTAGAAAACAACCATGTCGCCATGCTAGATTGATCAAAATGGAAAAGGGCATATCTATCATTTCAGCACTAAGAATCATGAAAGGAAAAAAATCCTATCTGGAGCTGGAGAATAGTCCTTCGCCTAAATGGAAACCTTGAAGGGATGGGACTGATAAGAAAGAGAGGCATGATCTACAGAGAAAAGTAGAAACAAAGAAAAGCACTGGAAATTACCTTTTGTGGAATGAAAGTGAAGTCGACGCAGGTAGGCAAAGCAATGCAAGGATTCTGCAGAATAAAGAGGAAATTAGACCAGGACAGGAACAACCTTTCTGACTTGTACTGCATATGCATAAGTTTCCAGTTAAAGAAGCATTGATTTGGAAGAAACAACAGTATTCAATTTCGGACCAGTACACAAATAGCTCGTACGATCCTGCTATAAATTAGTTTGTCGAAGCCATCCAAGGCACAATCTTGACCACATTCTACTAACTAAATATGAAGTTTGTTTGTCCTGCACAACATAGAACACCAACACTGCTAGCTATTTTACTTATTCAGAGTCCAGCAATGAAAACTGAAGCAGCTTATAAGATTTAAAAGCTGGATAAATAACTTCAGATAAAGGTGCTAGCTGGTTTTAGTACTCGAGGTTTTTTTTGACAATAGTGCTCAAGACATTTAGCATGTCAAAAGAGTCAAAACAACGAAGTTAGCAACGGAAGAAATTGAGGCATAGGTCAAATAAGCATTGATTGCTTCCTCTTTTTCTATTCATGTTCAATTAGTGGAAAAGTTTCCAACACCTTACATATATGAAATTTTTGGGACACTTCATCTTACAAATTGCAGTTATATAAACAGGTTTGGAAAATCAATACGCTGACCTCTACAAATCCCCATGGCAACAAGTAAACAGCCCAAATTTGTATTTGATACAAAATTATTGGCATGCCATATATAAATTTTCTATGGATCTGCTCTAGGAGGCAGCTATTGTACCGAAGCAAGAAGCAACTAAGAGGGAAAATGTATTAGAAGCACCCGAGTGATGTAAATATCGTTTTACATGGTAAAATATTTTGCACCAGCCCTTGGTTGTTACTTGAGAGCAAGCAGATACAGGAATCATCACAATATTTCATCCTGTGTGTGCAATGAGTTTTGAGGAATGACTACGCCACTTTGTAAAATCTTGTTCATTGAAGATTTTTTATGGAACGTAATGCCAGAATCTTGAACGGGCTTCATTGTAGTGACCTGGAGATGTTTGAATTCACCAGGAAAGATGTGAAACCTTGGAGGCTGCTGGTTGTATCTCTTAATTTTAAATATTTTTCAGTCATCTCCGGCTCCTGTACATCGTGTACAGTCAAGCAGATTGGCAGCTGGAGCTGCTCTGTACCTCGACTCCCTTTGTCGAGTTTCTTCCTATGGCCATGTTTTTCCCCCTCTTAATAAATATTGGCCTATGGCCTCGGAGAGAGAACGGAAAGAATCCTGACACGATCAATTAAGCATGATTATTTTGAATAAAGCACTAAGCCACTAAAGGAACGCAATCAACAGCCAAGGAGCATACGAACATCGAAGAAGACACCGGCTATGTTGGTACTTGATAGCATAGTCAAATGAATGGACAGAAAAATGTTATACTTTGTAGGTACGTAAAAGGTAATTGCTTTTTTACAATCTACAGGGGTTAAGAGTCTTAAAGGTAGAATACATGAAAGCTTAGTAATTTTAGTTCCATTCGAATGGGGATTGCAAGATCCTATGTATTGTTGTTGTAAGTGGGCTATCTTTGAATCTTCAGTATCACGAAGGCTCCTGAAGTTTTAAAAATCATTGCACCTGGAAATATCTAGTAAAACATGATTAGATCAATTTGGTTATCAAAGGAAGATATGCAGTTCCTAAATTTTAGTATAGTTCAAATAAAATCTGGCTCAATTAACTAATGGTAACGGAAGCAGATGCGGCAGAGGATATGTTATTCGCCTTACCAACAGTTGTAGCATTGTTGAGTTGAATATGGAAGCAGTCAGCAGGACCTTCTAGTTGAGTGTAGAAAAGAGCCCACCATAACTAATTTTATTTCATAAAAAATAGTCTACCACGCATGAGAAGCATAGACTACACCCAGCCCACAATTTATAAACCTTTTGTATTTGGGCATCTCGGATCATAAGAAACACAAATTTCAAAAAATACTTAATTCTGAAACAAACAATTGACCACTTTGCCAGAATACTTAAAGGAAATTTATAATGGCAAATTAGTCTGTATAATATAGAACACTTAACCAGAATAGTTAAAGAAAAATTAAAATGGCAAAATAGTACTCCCTCTATCAGGCTATTTATGAGATACTATAGATGTGAGAAAAACTTATACTGTCCGTCCATGATAAAGATTTGGCTTCTTGTTTTAAAAAAGATTTGGCTTCTTGGTTCCCCAGCGGCACCGGTGGCAGGCAGATGATCCATGACAGCATTAATTAGGCCAATAACATCTGCAAATTCAGACCGGTAGTATAGTTTCAGACTGGAGCATTATAAACTGGCAAAGGAGGCAAATTTATAAATATAAATTTATGTGAATTAACCTGATATAAGTATAATTTTGATCCAATCCGTTTTTCGAGCTCCGCAAACGGAAGTGCATTGTGAGCTAGGGGGTTGAGGACTAATGGGGTCTACAATTGTTTTGTTGATGAAAGAGAGCCTGGGATGATCTACTGCTCTATATTTTTCTTTCGCCCTCAGGTAGCGCTGAATCCTGTAGACCACTCCTTCATGTATATTGTTTTTGACTTTGTTCATCTTGTCGCTTGGAATCATGCCCTCTGTTGTTCCTCCCTACACAAGAAATGTCATCATGGCTTTCTTTCATTTTCTAGCAGCAGTAATACACAAAGAGGACTATATTTGTTACCTTCCGATCAACCATAACAAAGATTAGACCATATAATATGGTGGAATCTGCGCTCCAGTGCTGCCATATTCTCCGGATGCGAACAATGAATGTCGGGCTGTACGCATTTTTTACCAAATCTTTTAGCAACGTGGTCTCCATGACTGGCAGCAAGAGCGTGCTTGGTCTGCATCAAAATAACTGTAAGCATGAATGTGGCAATAGAGAAAAACCTATGGACGAAATTAAATATGCATCGGATTTCGACACATTGCAGAGCTAAGAGATTGAGGTATAAACATGAAATCTCAGCGAATAAGGCAATGGGAATCTGGCAATTTGAAGCTAGTTCTCGATGAAATCGAGGATAATCCGGTGGAAACCTGTTTCGAGAAGGAATCATTCAAGGGTGTGGAGGAACCCATGCAATTGGAGACTGAATCTTGCGACCAAAAACAGAGTGAAGACCAGCTCGCTCAGAAAAGGCTTATGCTAAAGAATCCAAGCCAAAACAACCGGAACAGGAATTTATAGATGTCAAGGAAGAATTGGTGCAGGCGAAGGTGGCCGAAGAATGCAGCAAGGACCTTCAACCTGACGAAAGTGCCTCCATGGGGAGAACCGAAGAAGACTTGCAGGAACAGAGGAGCAAGGACGTGCAGGACGAAGGAGATGCGCAACCTGACGGAGAAGACCACCAAGAAGATGTGCAGCCTGCGTCAGAGCCGCAGGAAGAGCAGGAGCACGAGGACGCGGATGACGGGGAGAGTCCCCTGAGGTCGACGTCCATCGCGCAGCGCGTGCACACGCTCACCTCGTCGGAGAACCTCGCCGGCGGTGCCGGCGAGGGGTCGCCGTCCAAGGGGAAGGAGTGGAAGCGGACGTTGGCGTGCAAGCTGTACGAGGAGCGCATCCAGCTCAAGCTCTGCCGCGACCGTGTCGTGGCCGGCGCGTGCGCCGACGACATGGACATGCTCTGGGAGGCCTATGAAACCGTGAGACCGTGCCGCCGGTTCCCCGTCCTCCACGACCAACACCACCACAGCAGCCAAGCCGCCGAGCTGCGCTACACTCCGGTGCATCAGGACAGCAGCCCGCTGTCCGCCGCGGCGTTCGGGTCGACCAGGGGCGGCGGCGCGGCTGACCATGACCGGCGGCGATGGGGAAGAGTCGGGGGAAAGGAGAGAAGGCCGCTGGGGAGCTGGAGCCTCGAGGGAGAGGGAGGGGCACCCGTGGTGGTCGTCGGCGAGAGGGGCTGCGGGGTGGCGGCGCAAAGGGCGGCGGCGCGCTGGAGCCTGGAGGTCGAGATGGGATCGGGAGGTAGGTTTTTTTTTCTTTTATCTCGTCCATACCGGTTCGATTGACTTATTAGGAGAACTGCGGGTTGAATACTGAAAATCACAGGGACTTTTTTGCAAAATGACCACGACGGGTAAATGGGCAGGAGCGATAGCTTTTTTTTTTTTTTAACACAGTACAGACGCAAGCGCTCATATACACGCGCATACACTCACCCCTATGAACGCACACACGCACACCCTACCCCTATGAGCACCTCCGAATGACTGAGCCGGCATATCATCTTGAAATTTACGAAGTCACCATAGGCGCCTCGTCGTCGACGGGAACGTCTCCTCCCACTGAATGCACATCGCCGGAAATCCTGAAATAAATCCAGAAATAAATGCGAGCACCAGGATTTGAACCCTGGTGGGCTGGGGATACCACAGTCCCTCTAACCATCCAACCACAGGTTGGTAAAGATTAAAGGAAAAATGGTGCATGCATGCGAGATTAGCGTGGGGCAGCAGGACGCCCGTATTTTTACTTTTAGTCAGACGGAACGCCCTAATACGAACCGGACACCTCTCCCTTGCTCAGCGTTCCAACAAGTTTTGGTTTTTGAACTGCCCTACCATACACCTCTCCTTTGCTCACGGTTCCGACAAATCTTGACCGAGGGCAATTAAAAAAATGTTGGGCCGAGGGATGTTGGGAAACGTAGTAGAAAAACAATCGCCCTACGATCAAACAAGGAACACTATGAAGATGCATTAACGGTTTAGATCGAATCGTTACCAACTCTGAGTTGCAGTGGAAGAAGAGTTGGTGTAGATCGTAGATGAAGTCGCTCGAACCGTTCACGAACGATCCCTTGAACCGAAGACCGAAAGCACGACCTCTTCATAGATTGCAAGCGTACGGTCTTCACGATCCGGCAACGTTTCGCCGCTAGAGCTAATCGTCGCCGAAGAATTAGAGGGAGGAGATTAGAACCACACTGGACTTCTAATTATGAGGATTAGAGAGGATTAGGTCTAGCTCTAATTATCTCAATTAGAACTAGAACAAGAGAACTAGAGTAGGTTCCAAAACTTGTGTAGAAAATAGGGCCAAAACCTCTAGTATATATAGGTGGGAGGAGGGGAGAGGGGCGCCACAAGGGGGGAATGTTTCCCCCCTCTTGCGCTGGCCATGAGGAGGGGGAGTCCCTCTCCAGTTCGGCCTCTCACTTCCTTTTCCAATAAGAAAGGGGCTGCCACCTCCTATTGGCTAATGTGGCCCAATATCCTTTCCACCACTTGGCCTTTTAAGATCCGTTGATATTAAATTAAATATAAAAGTCTCCTAACTATTATTAGAGCCTTTTATTGCTATTTGAACATCTCTGGAAACATTTTTCCACCTATATATTATTTATCTGTATTACCCGGTAAAACCCGAAAACCTTTTCGATGACCCCGAAATGCTTCCGGTTCCTCCCAAAATCATTTCGAATATTAATGAAAATATTTCATAAATATTTTCTCATAACTCTCGCTCCACTAACACTCAGCAGATCGTGATTACCTTAAGTTTATGACCCTGTAGGTTCGGTAAAACATAGACATAAACAAAACCCCTTCTGTTCAATGATCGATAGCGGAACTGTGGACATCCATATCAATCCCTATGAGTACACGAATGACATTCGAGTGAACCTTTGGTTTTCATGTGCTATTCCCTTTGCTTCGTGATACTTTACAAAACCCGAGGTGAGTTGTTCGGTATCCTCTTGAGTCATTCTCATGCTCACTATGCCGGTCTTCTCGTTACCAGTTTTGTTCTTCTTTCTCATTGACATGTTTCGGCATCCTCGTGACCTAGTCACCTGTGTCTGGCCAGACGATGATGAATGCCATCACACCGAGAGGGCCCTAAGAATATATCTCCATCGTCGGAGGAGCAAATCCCACTCTTGAGCTATTTGTTCCTTGTCAAACTTTTCGATGAACCTGTAAGTTGTCGTTATGATCACCGTGTTACAGATGACGTTTGATCAACTCCAAAGCCTATTGTAAGGTAAGAAGAAACTATGATACTCTCATGGTCTAAGGAACTTAAGCATATGTTAACTCTCTGTATTATAACAATTGACTTATGACGATATAATCTCAAAGTATAAAAAACAAGTTTTGGGTCGATTTAATATGATCGTTCTTCTAACATCATATTCTCAAAGTTGTTTTAGGACTATCGTTACACTTCACGATATCCTAAGATCCTGAAAACATGATCACTAACAACACTTGAGCTAATCTTATAGGCGAGACTAGGAATATTATTTTATCGTTTATCATTCCACACGTGCATATGAATTTTCCACTAAATCGCACATCATAGCAGTTATAGAATAGAATATAAACTCTTAATTATAAATATGGAAATATAATAATACAATATTATTTACTCGAGGGCATATTACCAACAAGGGACTAGATATAATGCCAATTTTTTCTTTCATTGTAACTAAAATTCCCTCGATCAAATAAAATACAGAAAAGATGGACGTGGACGCGTCTAAGTGGACTCTTACATGTCAAAATTTTCTCCTCTTGGAAACATGTTCTACAAGTTGATAAAAGTTTCCTTCATACTTGAATCAAGCTTTTTCTATATCTTCAGATCGTAAGAGCCGTAGTTTTTTTAGTATTAAATAAGAGCCATAGTTTTCTGAACATATACACACCTCGAATATCAAATTCCGAGCTCGGGCTCATTTGCACCCGGTGAACAGTAAATTAAAAAAAATACTAGAAAAATTCGAACAAATCCGATTTTGTTTTTGCACGGAAGATATTTGAATGCGTGAGGTGCGTGCCAAATTTCAAAGCATTTGGACATCGGAGTAGCTCTCAACAAAAAAAACAAAACAAAATCTGGTCAGAACAATGCACCAACAGTAAACTTTTTCATAGACCCGAAATTTGTCTTTTTTGCTGAGAGCTACTCAGACATCCAAATGTTCTAAAATTTGGCACGTACATCACGAACTCAGGCATATTTCTCCACAAAAAATATCTTTTTTTTGAATTTATTTAGTATTTTAACGTACTTTTGTTCACTCCCGGGCTCATCTGAGCCTGGGAGCCAAAACGCCTCATGCTACACACCTCACACAACTAACATTAAGTTGCTAAAAGCAAGAAAACGTAACCACTTTCGCAAGTTTGACAAAGTTTTTCTGTCATTTTTGAATCTAGATATTTGTATTGTTTTGCCTTTTAGTGAAATAATTTTACTTTCACAATGTTATTAGAGATGAGAGTAATCTTATTTGTGACGTCTGTTGGAGTTGGATACAAATAGTGGCACATAGTGACACACGGTAGAGGTTTTGTGTTTTTTTACCCGTTGCAACGCACGGGCGTATGTACTAGTGGCACCTATTGCTGGTTAGGTGGGACAGGGTGTGCCAACAACGAAAACTACACATCCACACGAGTGGGGAGGGGGTTGCACATCGACTACTAGGTAGTTGGCCGGGGTAGCAGACTAGATGCACATCATAAAAACTTGATTGTCATGGTTGCTACATTGCAACCTCATAGGAGGTTGGATCATGTAGCTCCAAAATTTGTTTTGAAAAAAATTGCACCATGTAGTACTAACGTTGCACCATATCATATCAAAGTTGCGAATACAGAGTAAGGGCGGAGGGACGGAGTGAGAAAAGTGAGGCTCTGGGTGGAGTTTTGTGTGGCCCAGGGGTTTCATAAAGCCTATGTGGCGGTTGTTCGGACGTCCGCAAACATCCCCCGTCTTTGCTTTGATTTGCAGGAATTCGGACATGTGGATAGATCTGTGAACATTTGATGCACAATGTTGGATGACACAAAGTGTTCAAACCGCACTGTCCGAATGTTTGGCGGCGTTTCAATGAACAACGCTAGAGATGCCCTTAGGGCATCTCCAACGCCGACCCGCAAATTTGCTCCGGTATCCGCCTGCGGACAGGGATGCTGGAGCCGGCCATCCAATGTTGCCCGCATACATTTCAAGCCGGGTTTCGACTTAGCGGATGAAATTCATGCAAATCGGTTGATATTCATCAAAGTTCGGAAAGAAAATAGCACAAATATTCGATGTCCAACAAATTTTTCAACGGATCATGTCGTCCCACACATACTGTCCCATCATCTTCATCCAACAGTGTGTGTACGTAAATGGCCGTCCCTCTGTCATGTGGTACATCACTGCAGCGCGTACGGGCTACACAATGTGAATAGCAACATCGAGTGAATGATTATTTAATCAACAACTTGAGGAAGAAGAAAACTTACGATCTCCTCCTCTGCCGCGTGCCACCTTGCCTCCAGCTGAGCAACTACGTGACAACTTGGTGACGGTGGTCTGGATGGCATACCATCGATACGATAACGACCTCACATTGTGATCATGGATGATGTGCATGTCGTAGGGCGAAATGTGCTTTCGTTCGTGAAACGATTCATGCACTTGCTGCCAGAAGGTCCTCCTCTGCTCCTGCCTACGAAATCCGCGGATACGGCCAACCACGCATCGCACAAAAACCCATCCTCCATGGTCGAGCACCCCGCCATCCTTACTCTGAAAAAACGACATGTCGTCTGAAAATAATAAGCTCAATAGCATTTGACCGAACACCTGCCGGGCGTGGTGTGGCTGCCATGGAGGTCGTCCACAGGGTGGAGTGTACCTGGGTACAAACGGCTCCAGGGTGGACAACGCCGTCGTAAAAGGCGGGCGGACGCGTCGGTGCTGGTTGTGAACGTTCAGTAATGCCTGTTTGGCGGCTGAAGAGGTACAGCGGCGGCAGCGGATGTGGAGGGTGCGAATGCAAGGGGAAAAGTGGCGGAGTGAAATAAAATGGGGCCGGGAGGGTGGATTTAATCGGTGGAGCCCCGTTCCATTGTTCTATTGAACTTTTCTCTTGAATACAATCATTCAAGTTCTCAAAATATAGAGACCACTGGAAACCGGGATCCCAAAGCAATTGCCAGAATAATCTCTTTCACTGAATTGGATATTATTGTTTCAAAGCGGGTACCATTCCTCATTTCGCAAAGGCCCAGAATGTGGCTTGCAAGCCCTAGAGATTTGAGTATAACCATTGCCATGGCGATGAACCCATCTGAAATACATTAAACAACTATTTTTCCAGCTTTCCACCTTGGACCTCCATTCCAAAATAACTAAAACCACGACACTTATTTTAGAACCGAGGAAGTAGAAGTCTAGAGCTTTACCAAAATCTTGTCAGGATAAGTTTCCATGGTCCCAAATTTCACAATTGTCACTCTGATTTAGACACAGCATGTCTTCCTTTTGTTGATTGTATGTTGACTTTTTGTCTAACGATACCATATATGTATGTACTTCAGAATGTTCAGCCGCAGCAACAGGATGGATTACCAATTGTTCTTCCGCACGAGAGGTGCTTTCAGGTCTCTTGGCTGGAATGGGCTTATCTCCCTCATATGCTTCTTCAATGTTCTAATGGACCTCCTTGCTATATGGGGCAATGATATAATAATAGTGATAGTGACTTGGTCAGTAGTGGGACTACTTGTGGCCAGGCTACTTTTCCGCGCGGGCAGGCTAGAGTTGCTGCGCACCACACTTGCCTCCATGCCGATCCATGCAATGATGGCGATTGATCTGCCTGTCAAGACAATTGCCGCGGCCAACAAAATATGTCGTGGATTCCTGTGGAAGGGGCGTCGGGATGTGCAAGGAGGCCACTGCCTGGTGGCTTGGGACCAGGTTTGCACGCCAAAGGAGTTCGGCGGCCTGGGAGTTCCCAACTTGCGACTGTTGAATGCGGCACTAAGGGCGAGATGGCCATGGCTCGAGAGAACAGATCCGAACAGACCTTGGAAGGAGTTCAATCTGCAGGTTTCTTGCGAGTCCTTGGGGATATACAGAGCGGCAACGCGGTGTGTGCTGGGTGATGGCGAATCGGCACGATTCTGGACGGACTGGTGGCTATCGAATGGCCGCATCGAGGAGATAATGCCTAATCTCTTTGCGTTTGTGAGAAAACCAGCACGGCTAAAGACGGTCAGCCAGGCCATGGTGGAAGGCTGGTGGCAAGACGTTTCCCCGGACATGACTTCGCGTGCCCTACTAGAGTTCATTGCTCTGGTGGACACGCTGCAGGAGGTGGAGCTCTCGCCTGGGTCTGAGGATAGGATACACTGGGCTTGGGAAGCCTCTGGACAGTTTTCTGCTAAATCTGCCTACAGGGCGTGCTTTGCGGGTAGGATTGAGGCGGACGGAGCTACCCAGATTTGGAGATCCAGGGCGCCGGCCACTTGCAAGATCTTTGCTTGGCTTGCGGCACGGAACAGATGCTGGACGGCGGATAGACTGCAAAGACGCCACTTGCCTCACCCCTCTGCATGTCCTTTCTGTGATCAAGCCCAGGAGACCATTGACCACTTGCTGTTGGGGTGTGTGCTCGCGCGGCAAGTTTGGTCGTGCATCACCAGTGCGTGGGGAAAGCCCAGTTGGATGCCTTCGGCCGATGCCAACTTGGTGCAATGGTGGACCGCCCTCAATCCGCAGAAGGAGTTCAGAAAAGAGATTTGGACGGTGATCACTCTGGTGGCATGGACGATCTGGAGACACCGGAACGACATAGTGTTCAATGGGGCTCCCCCATCGGCGGAAACAGTGCTCAGGCGGATTGACGAGGAGGGGCAGGACTGGAGGGCCGCGGGCCTGCTTCGTGAGTCTAGCTCTTTGCCACGTAGAGTAGTGAGGTTGGATAGCGGCGAGTGATCCGCATGTGGATCCTTTTCGGGCTTTTGTAAGCCGTGGCGTTGTAATGACTTGATGGCCATTCTTGGCTCTTTCTATCTATGCTTCTGATGCGTCAAGCTTTGACGCATCCTTGAAAAACTAGTGATTGGTAGTCTGTGTCCAGAAGCTGCAATTCCACCCATGTTACGCCGCATGATCTCATTATGGAGCCCAATGGTTGCAATCCTACTACTTTGTCCCTCTGTATGGTTCATCTTTCAAAGACATGGCTCAGTTGCCAACTGCACAGTGTACTTGGTACTATTTGTGGTAGTACTCCTACTCACAATCAGCAGGCTGAGGTTCCCAAGAATCATCAAACTAGCAGACTGGGTTCTTGGCAGCAAAATAGCATTTTGGCAACGAGTTGTTCTAAACTTGTGCATGTTTGCTGCGACAGTGATGTCGGTGTTCAGTTTTAATAGAAGAAATATATATCTGCTGATCACATGGGACATACTTGTTCTAGTGATAACTTCATTTGGTAACCTCCAAATTCCGGCAGCAGTATTCCGAATTGGGCTGGCACTGTGGCGCCCAATAGTTATACAAAAAGATTATAATGACCAGAAAAACCATGAGAGCATGAAAAACCTTCTATCATCTCTCTACATCTTTTATGCGATGGTGCTTGGCCAAGGGATACTCTATATTGTTGCCGGCATCTTTGAGATCTTTTCATTCATCCTAAGAAGATCACTCATCCGTCGTGCTGGATTTGGAGGACCCTCGGGAGTGAAATATGTCAATTTGTACTACGCATATGCCTTCGATAGATGCATGGAAGGTGCTATGCTTGGCCCAAAGAAGACCAGCCTCTTCATATTTGCAATGGATTCTTTAAAGTCAAACTCTCCCAAGATGCAACTCTATGGTCTTAAGATGCTTCACAGCTTTCTAAAAAAGGAGCCCCTAAGGACTATGGCCATATTAGAACTCACCACTTGTACAAAGAGAGTGACCTGCTTGATCAATATGTTGGGCTGGACAAGTGAGGGGGCTAAAGATATTCGATCATTCGCCGCGAAGATCACGGCCGAGCTCGCTGAAAACCTCCGAGTTGTCCCTATCCCTGGGGCGATGCAGCTCATAGCCTCACTTTTGGACTCTGTTCAAGGACATAATATATAAAGAACCCTCTTTTGGACACTGGTAGCCCCGAGACAAAACAAGATAACCTAATTCAGCTAACATGGATGAACAAAATACCCAATGCTTAAATGGTTGAAACAGATGGCACTATACTGTTTGATTCAGAGAGAGGAGCCAACTAACATGGATGAACAAAATACCCACATACTCAGATGCTGGAGAAAGATTACAAAACATTGGTCTGTTCCAGAGGAGGAGCCATCAACCGACCAGGATCTCCTCCCTGTACAGGGCATGTTGATTTTTGAAAGGCTTGCTACCTTTGATCTTGAGAACTGTATAGAAATCAGCAGAGCAACTGGCCTCATCTCAAAGATTGTAGAGTTCACAAGCAACAGGACTTACATGAAAAATATTGGTGAGACACACGAGACACTGCTGAAACATTCATCACTGAAGCTGCTGGCAAGACTTGCAAGTACTAAAGGCAAATTTGGTGTAACTTTGCGTCAGAAGATTACAGAACATCTCTTCCTTTGGAGCAACCTTGCAGAGATCTTGGATAACAGAGGGAGCAGCCAAGTACTTAGGGAGCTTACAGCAGAACTCATTAGAAACTTTGCCATGGATGGAAATGTGAATAATGAGATCGGGCACAACCCGATGATCATTAGCAGGTTGATGCATGCATTTCTTAGCCAAGGCGCATCCTCAAGTGCAGATTCAGATTAGTTACTACGAATGAACGCTGGGCAAGCACTAGAACTACTGGCAATGGAGAGTGTCAATAACTGTCTGGTTATGTTAGCAGAACCAGGGTATGTCTTCATCAAGGAACTCACAATTATGATCCATAGTGGTAGGTATAGGTACATAGCTTCAAGCTTGTTGCGGAATATGTGTGTGCATGCTCAATCTGAGCTTGGCAACTCGGACCTGAAGGAAATCTCCTACATTACGAGAGAGGTGAGCGCTGCAAATTTAGGTTATATGTGCAATATTAGAGGCGGATATTGTACCTTAGTATTTACACATGTTATTGCAACATTTTCTCTAGCATTCATTTAAGCGACCATCTAGTAAATAGATGGCAACATCATCAATTACCACTGATATACTTCTATACACCACACAACTAAATAAATACATGGCAACGTCATGGATTCTGCTTAACCATGTTACTGAAGTTTAATCATAGCTATTTCCACTACAGGTGCTGGAAGGAATAATGGATGCAGAAGGTACAGAATTGGAGGTTCTTGTTGGCCTTAGTTCACAAATATGTAATGTCATTCCAGGCGATTTTGCACGAGAACTAGAGCATGGTCAGATTAAGGAAAGATTTATAAAGCGGCTTGTTAATGCACTTAACTCAAATATAATACCCACCTCTCATTCTCCCGGAATCAGGAGGGTGATAGTTGAACATGTCATATACATGATGGAGTGTAATCCTGGCAACGCCAACTGTTTCAACAAATACTGGATGATGGAAGCACTGCTAATGGTGGAGCGTACAACTTCAAGGGCTGAAAATTACAGGTTCTTCTCAGGTGATGCAGGACTCATGGAGCACAGCATACCTGTATCCGCTCTTGTGGTTAGAGCAAAAGAACTGATGGGCCGTGAGTAGCTATGAGGCATCAGCACCTGAACATGTATTTAGATGGTTTTCTTCTAAAAAAATTGTATTTAGATGGTATTGTACTGCTGGTCTATAATGGAACTTGTAGACTCATTTGCTCACCATAGTAGTGAGTTACTCATTGCAACCCAAGGAGATCCCATAAAATTAGAATTGATATTAAGCAGTTGGTTTGTGTTGACAAGTCAGGCATTATGTGCCATAATGAGGTTGTAAGACCATGGATATATGAAAGATGAGGAATCTGCTTTGCGATTCAATATGAAATGTCATGTTAGTTGCACCTTGTCAGGGTGTGAGGCTTCAACACCAACTCAGTCTTTTAGATTTTGTAAGGCTTACATCGGGTGTTGTTTAGCACTAGTAAATGGCGTGGTCATAGAGTACTCACGGAGTCAACCACTTCAGTCCAGATCCTAAACATTCATTAAGTTCATCCTACTAATTTCTCAACTAGATGGCACTGATCCTGCCAAAGGACGATGCAATTCAGTCATTGAGGGAGGAGATCCTTAGCACAATCTATTTTTACTAAGAACCCACCACGCAGTAGCATGGTAATTTTTTTAGTTTACTCGAACATCACAAATGTTGAAATTTCTGCTTCCTAGATCGTAACTGAACAATCTATTTAAATTTTTTTTGGTTCACCATTAACTGAACACTACAAAGTGCCCGCCTCATACAACCACGAATTGGAATGATGTATGTGTGCAATGCACTTCCAGGACTGTCAGAGCCCGGTGCTCCGGTGGCACTCGGCCTCAGGCCGGAGATCAGCCGGAGATAAAAGGGATTAATCAGAGGCGAGAAGACGAGAGTGCACCTGTCAGATCAGAAAGGGTTCAAAGCTGGGACGCGACTTTCACACGGCCCAGCGATTCGTATCCCTGCCAGAGAGGCTGGTTGCGCGCCGCGTCCGGCTCATCGGCGCCGCCGTCACCACCTGCCGCCGCTTCGAAAAAATCGGCGAGAATGAAGCACCCTCGCGTGTGTCGAGCTGCACGCTCGTGGTCGCCGTTTGGGCCCCTTTGCGCGCGCGTAAGCCCAATCATATGGCCCATTATAAATACCGTTGGATTCGCGCCTTGGCAGTGAGTGCAGGGCGTCGAGTCAACCCGGCAATCTGACCCATGGGCGGCCGTGCCCATGGACACCCGACCCGAATGTGTAAGGTATGGGTCGCCATCTTCACCCATGGGTAAACCCGATGGGTAACTCGATTAGTCGTGGGTAGGGTATAAGCATAAGATCCTGCCCGTGGGTCGCCCGATGGGTCGCCCGATTAATATTAGTCATTAAAATATATTTTATTTTAGATGATACATGAACATTTTTGGTGAAGATACATGCTAATTAGTTCATCCTTTGAAGATATATGGTGTTGAGATTGCTGTCATTGAAAATACCGTGACATGCCTTCTCACTTCTCAGCATCCTAGGCCCGTCAAACCTACCACGTTGCAGCCAATATCAAGTGATCATGGCAGGCTGGACCTTCTGAATCAACGAATCTTTATCTTTACCTATACCTATCTTTATCTTTATCTTTACCTATAATATAATATATATATATATATATATTATATATATATATATTATATATATATATATATTTTAATTTTAATCTTTACCTAATAATAAAGCACGGAGTGCTTCTGTCGGCTCATCGTCGTCGCCTCCTTTTTGCGAAAAAGTCCTTATGTTTTTTCTTTATTGAACCCGCAGTCCCTATTTTAGTCGATCCGGAACGTTTCGTTTTTTTTTTAAATTTTAATAAAAGGGCTATTGCTTCTGCCCGTTCACCGTCATCCTCTTTTTTTTTACGTTCGTTTCATTCGCACAAAAAGGTTGGCACCAATGGGACTTGAACTCAGAACCTCGCGTAACATCCCACACGCAACAACCAGCTAAGCTAGCTACCTGATGCGAACAGAAACAAGTTTTATGTACTTATACCTTCTGCGAACTATTTATACAAAGAGAAAACAACGTCCGGCTGCTGTACGTGCGTAGGCCCATTTAAGTGACACATGCGGCCCGATTACAGTGCAAAAATATTGCTCTCAAATAGGGTCAATATACCTATTGAATAGTCCCACCTTGCTCCCTTACACTCAATTCATGTAACTTATATACGTTTTTAAGTTTTTTGAGATATCAAATAGGCTGGCTTCGGAATAAAAAAACTGAGTGAGTCGCATCTCTATAAAGAGGATTAATATAAAGAGGGAAGAGAAGGAAGGCTCTAGACGGACCATTACAAAATTTGCACGCACGACAAATGAATTTCAATGTGATGGCCGGCCGGTGGCTGCATGGACCTAAATAATTAGAGAGCTCTAATTAAACATGACTTGATGGTTGGCTAATATAACGGGATTCATTTGAGATATGAGTTGACTGCTGGATGATAATCCCGGGGGGGGGGCGTACTTGGCGCAAGAGAAAAAAGTTGATGCTATTGAGCAGCAGGCCAGCTCCGAAACGAAGGCAAATAAAATAGCCGCAGACACCATGAGAGATCGGAAAATGAATAACCGAGGCGCTAGACACGGAAACGACGATCCAAATTCGGTTAACGATTGGCTTAAAAATATCGTTTAATAATGATAAAAACAGAAAGCGAAATAAACTGTACCGTTTGATTTTAGTTTCGGTTTGGTGTTTGGTTCGTTGGTTTTTATGCCTACCCTGCAGACATCAATGCTGCACAAAGCTGCTCGGCCTAATATTTTAGAGCGGATTAAAAAATCAAGAAGTGATTACACTGTCACATTTCTTCTAATGGCTTCTATAATTGTTTATCTCATCCTGGCATATGTTCGCGTGACGGATATACCCAATCTCATCAGCATTTTGCACGTACCCCAGACTGAATAAAACAAAAAATGCCTAGGCGTCGGAGGCAATTTGATGGTGCGACCTCATCAACAATTTTCACGTTAACCTGGACCAATCAATAATTGGAACGTCAAGGCTATGAGTCAATCTGATGGTGCGAGGGCATGCTACGCTAGAACATAGGTCGACGAAGGTCTGCACTCGAGAATTCTTAGAAGTTCTTTTATTTCTATCACATGTGCAGCCTGATTCTTACCCTTGGGCGATGTGTTCTTTTAGAACGAGAGTGATGTTTTTTTTTCCCGTTGCAACGCACGGGCATGTTTGCTATAATAATATATATATATATATATATATATATATATATATATATATATATATATATATATATATATATAGGGAAAATGCATCCTACTACCGGGTGTAGTTACACCCATATCTCATATACTACCATGTGGTAGTATATATACTACTTTATCATTTTTAGTATGTTCATATACTATATCTAAGATACTTCAAAACGAGTTATGTGAAAAAATTGCATGTAAGCCCATGTTTTTATCATATTTGTGAAATACGTACATATTTGTACGTAAAAAGGAGTATGCTCAAAATATGGTACATACTACCTATAAAATAGTATATATAATACCCAAACATTCTTACATACTACATACTACACGTACGTACTCTCCAATATAATAGATACTACCTACAACATACGAAACCAAAGTGGGAGTAACTACACCCGGTATTAGAAAAAATTTGTCCTATATATATATATTATATTTTATATTATATATATTATATTATATTTATTTTTTATAATAAAGGGGCTATTGCTTCTTACCACCGTAATTTCGTCCGTTTTTCGTCCGTCCACCCATCTATAGAGTTATTTTTTTCCGCTCCTTTTCGAGGTGGTACTAAAATTCTCATCAATTTTTCCTGTCCCCGTATTGGGCTGCCCGCAGCAGTACATGCGTTCTGGCCTCGGCCCGCTCTATTGCAAAAGGATCCATATTTTAATTTTACCTGTAGTGGGCTGCCCAACGACAGTGCGTGCGTTGACTCACCTGTACAAAAGCCGCATGTTCTCCTGTCAGTTAATAATCCCACATTGCTTTTTTACATCTAATCTCATCGGTTTATATATGCATGCCCTGGTGGTCCAAACAAGCAGCCATGGAAATTAATAAGCGGAGATGAAGAGGATGATGCAAAGGAATTATCACCACAAGAGAAGGAAAGAAGGAAGGGTGAGGAAGGAAAAACACAAAAGTAAGCCCGGGTGATTCAACAAGCGGAAAATCAGAGGTGCACAACTTGATGCAAGGGAAGGAAAAATGGAAAGAGAATTGACTCCGCCGGCGATATGTCCAGGCTGACGCGGCGGAGGACCGAGGCGCAGCGGTGGAGCTCGATGGCGAGCCGGACAGGGCGCCGGTCGCCGATTTGGTCCTGCGACTGGCCAGTACAGGTTGGGCGTCCCGGGGGCGCTGGTTACGAGGGCGAGTCGGACTGCTGGAGACAGGCGTAGCCTCCCTGAAGCAAGATTTTGGCGGCGGCGGCCACCATCTCGGCGGCTCTCTCTTCTCTCTCCTCCCCTGCAGCGACACCTTCTGTTGCTGGACTCCTTTTCTCCGCAAGGGAAGGGAAGGGAAAAAGAATTAACAAGCAGGTGGACAGGATGAAGCAACAACATGCGGATGAGGGGCATAAGAATGCCAGAGAAGCGAGGCGTACACGTGATGGGGCTATGTACGTGATGGGTGTGTGATTTACAGGCCGGCGGAGGCGTTTACTCTCTTTTAGACAAAGAGCATATATGTTGTCTACGTGAAATGTTTGTGTTCAGGTGAAGTCCAAATAGTGCAAAAAGAAGGAATATAATCTTTTTTTTAAGGAAAAAAGAAGGAATGTAATCTTGTAAACCAAACAGCTAACATTCTCCAAACAAAATCAATATAGTAAAAGCCCACTTGCTTTCGAATATAAAAAATATCTATAGAAACAATCCCACTTCGATCCACCACCACTCTTTCATCTGATGATAGTGCGAAGCTAGAGACTTTGTCGGAGGACATGAACGCGGCTTCGTCAACTTTTTAAAATTGCGAACACTAATAATCATACCATCATGGACGGAGGTGGTGAACATGAAAATGGCCGGTGATGGTGAACATAAAAAGTGGCAACATAAATGAGTCGCAAGAAACGTGGGACGATTTTTACTCCCAGTGCAACACACGAGCACATTAAGTTAAATGCATGCAAATGTGTAAGTGAAACTTTTTTTTTTAAAACATAGCATAGATGCCGACACTCACAAACACGTACATACACTCAGCCGTATGAACGTACACACGCATATCATACCCCTATAAGCACCGAGAGATTAAAACCGGTAGGTTTTGAAATTGATGAACTCATGACAAGCACCTCACTATCGACGAGAATGTCGGTTCCAACTGAAAAATATTCCGCCTTAATAACATACCAAAGTGTCAGACCTAGGGTTTAATCCCTGGTTGGATTATGGTACCACAACCCTCCTAACCATCCAATCAAATGTTGGTTGTTAGGGTTAAAGCCGCGTTCATGTAATCTTCCATATTTATTCAGTGGTCACGCATGCATGCACAATGGACATTAAAGCATGATTTGCATTTCTTCTATAACTCGCATGCGCATCCCTACCCTATTGTGCTGTGCTGATAGGTATTTTGGTGGACACTTCAATTTTCACTCTTGTTGCAACGCACGAGCATATGTGCTAATGCTAATAATAAAGGGGCTATTGCTTCTTGCGGTACGTCCTGCAAATTGCCCTCAAAGTTGTAAAATATTAACCATCAATGCCACCTATAAGTGATAAAAAACGTTTCACATAGAGAATTCCTGCCTAGGCCGGCCAATGCAGTAGGGACCTCATATACTGCGCACTGCGCGCTCGGAGAGGACGCAGCGCACCCGTTTGGGCCGGCCCGTGTCCGGGCGGCCTGTTCTTTTAATTTCGTTTTTTTTTCTTTTTCGTTTCCGTTTTCATTTTTTCTACTTTAAATAATTTGGAACTTCAAAAAAGTTCCGAAAAAAATTAGAATTTTGAAATAAAGTGTTTAATAAATCATAAAATGTTTATGGATTTTAAAAACATTCGCAATTTTATAAAAACTGTTTACTTATTCAGAAAATGTTCAAAAATTTGAAAACAAATGTTCGGAAAATCAAAAAATGTTCATGATTTTTTAAAAGTTCGTGTATTAAAAAGTATTTGAAAAAAATTGGCCAATTCAAAAAATGTTCATGAATGGAAAAATATCCTAAAAATTTAAAAACTATTCGTGACTTACAAAATAGCTTTTTCATTCATAAAATGTTTCCTGATTCAAAGAATGATCATGCATTTCAAAAAATGTTCATTAAATCTAAAAAATGTTTGTTAAATAAAAAAAATGTTCGTGAATTTTAAAAATTGTTCCACCAATTTCCAAAAAAATGTTCGTCCATTCTAGAAATGCTTGCTGATTCAAGAAAATTGTTTAAAAAAATGTTCACAATTTTTAAAAAAATGTTTGCAAATAGTATAAAATGTTCATGAATTCAAAAAATGTTCTTGATTTAGAAAGTGTTCATGAATTAAAAAAGTGTTCATGAATTTGAAAAATGTTCATGATTTCAAATATGTTCACGAGTTTAAAAAAATGTTCATGATTTCATGAAATTGAGAGTGAGAGTGTATCTCGGTGATGCAACAAAATGTGGTCATGGCCATTGGAGATTATGAAATTTTTTCTCCCGTTGCAACGCACGGGCCCTTTTGCTAGTAATAATAAAGCACGGAGTGCTTCTTATCACCGTAATTTCGTCCGTCCACCTCGCTCTCATATTATATAAGGTGGTACTAAATTTTCTGTCCGTCCAAGATTTACTCTCAGCGTCGTTTTCAGCCCATCTTCCGCAGCCGAACGAAGCACGGCCCAGTGCAGTCCGGTTTTCCTACACCACATCTACCAGTGGCGTTGTCAGCCGTCTTCTGCAGCCCAACAAAGGATGCCAGGTGCAGTCTTGGGGAGGCAAAAAATAGTGGCTGGTTTGGTGACGTGATGACAAACAACTACTGTCATGACCAACTAAGCTAACTCAAACTATGTGTTGTAAGGAAAGCTTGATTTAGATATTAGTCCCACCTTGCTCCCTTACACGCAATCCTCTCAACTTAAATAGGTCTTTGAATTTTCTGGGTATCAAGGAGCCTTCTCAGGAATCAATAAGGCCTCATTTGGTACAAGGGGATTGAGAGGGTTTCCAGAGGATCAACCCCACGGGGCCCAAAAACCTCTGAAAACCCCGATGGCCCATTTGTTTCACGTGGTTTGCACAACCCAATCCCTTCCATCCCCCTTCTATCCACGCGTCTCCCAAGCCTCGAGGGCACACGCAGGGAACGAGATGGCAAAGCGACGATGCCGCCCCGCCGCCACCGAGAGGAGGCGCCCCGCCGCCGGGGAGAGACGGGGACTAGGCTTTACGCCGCCGTGCCACCGCCCCCTCCCCTTCTCTGCTCCGCGAGCAGAGGCGGGGACTAGGGTTTACACCGCTGCGCCACCGCCGCCTCCCCTTCTCCGCTCTTCCTCTCCGGCGACCCCAGCCACCTCCGAGGCCCCCCCGTTCGTCGACCTGCATCGCCGCCCCAGCCCTCCGCCGCGGAGCCCAAGCTTGCTTGTCCCCTAGGTAAGAGTTGTATTTTATTTCCTATGGATGTACGTGTGCTGCTTAACTCCCCTGGATTTTTGGCTATTCCCTGAATCCCTTGCATTGTTGATCCAAGCCGGGCTCTCTTTATCGGTCAATTGACTTCATCTATGATGATCTTGATCTCTAGCTAGTCGATTATGTAGACTTTTGATTTCAGTTCAGTCTGATCAGACTA
Organism: Elymus sibiricus; assembly: GCA_039707655.1. Classification (NCBI taxonomy): domain Eukaryota; kingdom Viridiplantae; phylum Streptophyta; class Magnoliopsida; order Poales; family Poaceae; genus Elymus; species Elymus sibiricus. Next base: position 124,154,436 of record CM077666.1, on the reverse strand, counting down.
ATCTGCTGCTATATATAATGCTACCATCTGTATTTACTTGATCAATTCCAGGACGGTTGTGGCTATCTTGATTGGCTTAATTAATCTGGGTATCTAATCTGTGGGACAACCGAACCGAATCGCATCATGCATGGGTGTGAGTTAAGTACTAGCATAACGCCTAGTGTATTTTTTTAGCTTTTGAACCGAACTGAATCGCATCATAAAAGGAAACATAGAGAAATTTAAGTACAATTACAGTTTAGTTTCATGCTGCAATTGACGATTGAATTCCATCAATTGATTGCACGCTGATCCCGAAAATTTAAGATATGTTTATTGAATAAGCTTAATCACACTTGTTATTTTATAAAATTTACTGTAGAACGATTGTTCTACGGTGTGAGGGTTCAAAAAAAAAAAAGCTTAATCACAGGATCTGTAAATTAGAACGACTCATCCAGAAGTATGTATCATGCAGTTTCATTACTAGTCAATGAGGTGGGACTAGTAATGTTGCTCTGCATATTATCCATTTGCTCCTGTAATTGCAACATACTATCTCTGGGCAATGCTATGCTTTTAATACTTAATTGTCTTGTGTGATGCCATTTGCTCCGTTCCTAGAAATAGGATAGCAGTCTAGAATAACTTTATGATGATGATGTTTGCACCCATCCCCTGTTTTTTTGTTTGTAAATCGTACTCTGCATTGCTTACCAATGTTCTGATCTAGTTGTGCTGATAGAGTCTGTAGGGACGGATGAACTAGTACACTGTACACCTCATGCTGGTTATCTGGGAGCACCGATCACCTGTTTGTTTGTTTGTTTGTGAATCCTGTTCTGCGTTGCATCAGCTTACTAGTACGCTGGTTATCTTGGGAGCATCATGCATACTAGTACTTGTAGTTCATTACTATCTTTTCATCTAGCTAGCTAGCTAACTTGGTCCATTTCCGTTGAACTGAATCTATGTACTGGACCTTGCTAACTTGTTCTCCCTCCATGGACCTTGCAGCCTCTTCCACGCTCCGCCACCATCAGCCTTCTACACGCCTCGCAGCCATCAGCCTCCTTCACGCCTACCGAAGAGCTGGCATTATCCCCGGTAAGATGTAACTTTTTCTTTTCATGTTCTCGCCATCAGAAATCATTTGAGAATCAGTTTTGTTGTGATTACTTGCAGTAGCAAACTGAATCTGTGTACCAATTTAGTCTTGGTGGCAAGATATGTACGGATCATTTAGAAACAATTGATGAATTTTAGAAACAATAATCTCAGACCTTGCTAACTTGTTCTTTATAGCACGAATGCTATTTATAAGAACTTGGTCCATTTCTGTTGAACTGAATTATGTAATGGAGCTTGCTAACTTGTTCTTATTTTGACAGAGACCCGCTGTTTGGATTCTTGTTGGGGTGGACGAGTTGCCTCCGTCTTGGGAGTCAGTTGCCACGCCTAACTTCGGTAAACAAGCTTCTTAGCCTCATGGCCTTGTTTCTTTACCGAAGTAGTATATCCTACTTGATAGCTCTTGAAGTCAAGTAAAATAGTAAATGTAGTTCTACCTTTGGGGCATATTGCATCTAGATCGATGTTTCCAACTTGTAGATATGTGTGTGCTGATGATTTTTAGTTCATTATTTTTTGGAAGTCGGAACTCTTTGTACAGTTTCCAACTTGTAGATGTGTGTGCTGATGATTTTTAGTTCATTATTTTTTGGAAGTCGGAACTCTTTGTACAGTTTCCAACTTGTAGATGTGTGTGCTGATGATTTTTAGTTCATTATTTTTTGGAAGTCGGAACTCTTTGTACAGTTTCCAACTTGTAGATGTGTGTGCTGATGATTTTTAGTTCATTATTTTTTGGAAGTCGGAACTCTTTGTACAGTTTCCAACTTGTAGATGTGTGTGCTGATGATGTTGCTTTTGGCTTTTTTTTATGTGGACTCAAGATCGATGTTTTCATGCAGAGTTATTACGAGTATTTGCTGCTTCCAGGCTGGAGTTAGATGGTAACAAAGGAAAGAGCTCAATTGCCAATGGCAACATGAAATGCAGCTACCACCCTATGTTAAACTTTGGTTGTAACAGAATATTGTGAGAACATGTTGTTCTTGTAACAGAATAATCTGGGAGCAAGTTATAATCTGGGAGTAACCTGTTGTTCTTGTAACAGAATATTGTGAGGACCAACATGGTTAGAGTTGTTAAACTTGCAAAGATGGGATTTTTAACTGCACTGTTGCCATCAGTCTATTTTATCAAATCCCGTCTACCAACCAAGTTTTTATGGAAGGGGATTGGAAACTTAGGGATGTGAGGGGAATTGAGGAGATTGGGTGGAAGGAAGGGATTCACCAAATCCTCCTGAATCCCCGCCTCCCAAAACCTCTCAAATCCCCTTGTACCAAATGAGGCCTAAGGAAGGAAATAATTTGTCATGTTCAGATAAATAAGGAAGGAAAGGAGAATAAGCCGACCCGTTCCTATCCACGATTGGAAAGAGAATAAGAAAGGAAGGAAGGAAGCAAAATTGAATCCTATCCGTGGTGGTGGCGCAGACGACGACTTTTCTCCTGTGCATTACAATACTTGCCGAGTGCTGATTACTCCTCCAAGCCAATGCATGTTTCCAGGAAATACAAGTTCCCGGCTAGCATAATGATGAATATGCACGCACGCTACTTGGCATATTATTTTTACAAAGCTGCATCGATCCGGCGGAGAGTACATGGCTTGATTTATTGCTCCCAAGAACTCGCACGTAAGCCAACAGGCGCACATCCACAACTGCAGCGAGTCAATTTAGCCTTTTATAATGATGTTTGTTTTTCTGCTCCTCCTAGACGAAAGTACATGCACCCTGTGAAATCAGTTTTTCCATAGCTAAATTGATTTCAGGAAAGAGGGGTTTTTTTTGCTATCGAGGAAAGAGGTAATTTCGTATTCCTACAATTGTGAAATTTTCATCTGTTGATTTATTTCTATCTGACTTCATATGTGTTTTGCATAACTCGAAGAGTGCTAGAGAGATATTTTGCAAGGATTGGAATCCTCAACGCAATGCACACCCTAATAGCATGCATGTTACCTTTTCTGCTCATCTTCAAGGTCAAAATCTTTTTTTTTTCATAGAAAACCGATACTCACTTAGGCTAATTTCCATATCAAGCTAGGTATGCGAAGGCGGAACTCAACAACTGCACATGCAAGCTCACATTGATCAATCAAGATTAGCTTTTCTATAGTACTAATTGTTGAATAGTTATGGAGAGGTGTAGCCTTTTTGCAAAGATGATCATGCTGAAAGCACATAATTCTTATTCATGCCGGGAATAATTGATGTGTATCATAAATGAAAGAGTAAATTCCATTTGTTTAACCCTAAAGTTGACGCTTGTGGCAGAAAATATCACAAAAGCATATATTTAGGTTCTTGCTTATGTTTTAGGCCATGTTTAGGCTTGAACCATTACATGCTGACTAGGATAGGAGAGTGATGTGATTTTTTTTCTTCCGTTGCAATTGATGGACATATTTAGGTGGCACCTTTCGAATGTTGTCGTGGGACGTTGGTGGTCAATAAACATAACAATTTCTTCCCCGTTGCAACGCACGGGCATATTTCCTAGTTTAACTATAAAAAATACTGGAACCCCATGAGCGACATGTTGTATTGGGCTGTTACAGCCCATGTAAAGCCCATGTGCATTAGTTGTGCCTGCAACCAGAGATGGACACGGTAAACTTTTAGTACCACCTCGCTTGTTCGATGAGAGTGAACTTGGGGCGCTGCCTATAAAGAGATACTCGAGGGCTGAGTGATACTTTGTCCGGTGCTGCCGTGCTGGTGTGCCCATCATTTGCGCTGGCCAATAATAATTTTTAATAAATTTGTGCCACTGTTGTACAAGCTTTGATATATGCATTTGTGCCATGTTGTATACCGGCTGAAAATGGCCTCTGGTGTGTACTGTATAGCAACCCGATGGGTAACCCATCGGGTCGGATTACTCATTAGGTACTCATTAGGTCTGGGTGTGGGTCTGCTTCTGTGCCCATCGGTAGGATCGTGGGCGAAGGGTAGACCCATTTAATATCCGGGCATGGGTCTGAGATGTAGGGTCGTGGGCGAAGGGTAGACCCATTTAATATCCGGGCATGGGTCTGAGATGGCTCGGGTCGGATTACCCATCAGGTCTGGGCGTGGGTTTGCTTCTGTGCCCATGGGTAAGGTCGTGGGCGAAGGGTAGACCCATTTAATATCCGGGCATGGGTCTAAGATGGCTCGACCCGGTCAAACCCGACCCAACTGCCAGGTGAGCGTTCTCCAATAATGCTACATCTAGGAATAGACTACGAAGACGTACGTAACCTTCTAAACAAATCCTCTTGGCCCCTGATTTTCATTCAGGGTGGGCCCCAGCTGCTAATCCTGGCCCAATTAATCTTCTCCACGCCAGCTTTTACGTAAAGCTCTCACGTTACTTTTCGTAGGTGTGTCCAGCGTTCTGCGTCAAATGGCTGCGCTTTCGCAGAGGCATGTCGTTTGCGGTGCGCCGACTGGGCCGGCCCATTGCAGTGCGCCGCAAAAACCAGGGTGAAAAATCGCAAAAAGGTAGGGCGCGAAGACTGGGAATCGAACACAGGATTGAATACTTGTGCGCGCTTGCTACTAGCCACTACGATGGATGAGCTCCGTTGACCAATGTACAACGTAACACTAATAAAAGAACTAAAGAAAGTATAAGACTTAACTGTTTGAAAAAAATCCTTTACAATTTTCCAAATTTTAATTAAATTTTTGACGTACGATTTTTTTGACAAAAGCAAAAAAAATTATGATATCGTGAACAATTTTTGAATTTCCCAAACACTTTTCGAAAACATGAACATTGTAGAATTTGTGAACAAATTCTTAAAGCACGAACATTGTTTAAAATTTGAGAACAAATTTTGAAACGGAGGACAATTTCAAAAATCCTGAACAAATATGGAAGCACAAACATTTTTTGAATACATGAACAAAAAATTGAAATCCAGGACATTTTTTGAAATCTTTGTACAAATTTTGTAAAACACGAACATTTCTTACAAAAAATGCAATCTTTTATTAAAAAAATCCTAGCATTTAATGGAAAAGAAAATAAACATTCGAATATTTTGAACATTTTTAAATTTTGAATTTTTCTGAACATTTTTGGCAAAAAAATGCGAACATTTTTTAATTTTGAGAATATTTTTTGAAACTTCCAAACAATTTTTGGAAACACGAACAAATTTTGAACATTTTCATGAAAAAAGCAGGACAAAAGAAAAAACAAATAGAGAAAACAAAAAAAATAAAAAAGAAAACAGAAAAAAACAAAGAAAAAGAAACGGAAACAAAAAAAATGAAAAACAAAAAGAAAATCCAGAAAAACCGTTTGAAGAACCTTCTAGAAGGTTCCCAAAACCGGCCAGGAAACCTTCCTGAAGGTTCGCAATACCGGAAAAATGATCGCACGTATAAAAAGCTAACTAGGCCAGCCCATGTACCATCGAACGTGTGCGATAGATCGACAACTTGCCGCAGAATGCGGCGAATATGGTTTTCCAGGCGTCGCTATGTCTCGCGGTGGACTCGCTGAAGGGACGACCGAAATGGGCCGTCCCACGCGCGTGGCAGGCCACAGGCTTTTTTTCTGTTCTCTGTTTTAGTTTTTTGCTTTATTTTTGTACATTCGTTTATATTTTAAAATATTACAAAAAGAACACTCTACAAAAAACATTTTCCGTTGATTCAGTTAGGGGGGTGTACGCAAGCAGCGTGGGACTGGGAGACTCCACCGCGTCCACGCGATGGTCATGCTAATTCACCAAGTAGGTCGCTTTCTACGATGACTAGTTGGATGACGACCGTCGTCCTCGACTAGGCTGCGCGTGCTACGTCCGCGCGTGGTCTCCGTGGAGATTTCCTCGAGTTTTCTTGTCTCATGCGGCTCGATCTGCCGTTTGTTTACGTGCCAGCAGGTCGAGTGTTCTGGCTGAACACAACACTCGACACTTCGACAGTGACCAGCGCAGCTATGCTCTCGCGAGTCTGGACGATGAAAACGCTGGCTTGCGGCCGGCTGGCCTTGGGTTAACTTTTGTTTCTTCGAGATAGCATTCGGTTAACCGGACAAACAGGATGTCTGCGAATATACCTTAGGAGAGAATCCCCAGAACAAGGCACCAAGCAGCTGTAGATTGTGGGCTCACTGGAGTCGACGACCCGTGCGTGTGTGGCAGTGTTGTTTGCTGTGCTGCTGCTGCTCTAATAGCGCACAATGGCGGACGTCGGCGAGCACCGCGTACAGATGCCGGCGGAACCCCCCGCCGGCAAGGTCACCGCCGCGGCGCCAGAGATGGGGCTGAATCGCTTCATTCTCTTCGTCGTGCTGATCGAGAGGCTTGGCAATGCCTTGGGCACGCTGGCCTTCACCTGGGCTACCGTCGTCCTGCTCGGCGGCTACTCCAAGGACATCGGCAAGGATTTTTTTGTCTCGACGGCCATAATTTTCCTAGAAGCCTTAGGTACGCACGAAACTACTACATGTCGCAAAATAAACTCTTCCGTTATTTTCTTTTCCGTTAATTATTACTTTGTAGCAGTAACGATTAACAAATTTTAGCAAGTGAAGCAAAAATAAGTGCTGGACCCATAAAAGAGTATTGGATAAAAAGAAACTGATTTACTAAATCTCATCTAGATGAAAATTAACTAACTCTTGTGCCATTTAAAGAGCGCCTAAATGATTTTCCTCCAAAACAAACAAACTCCTAAGCCATTTGATTTTACATGGAGATTTGTGGGCAATTTTTTTGTTTGATATAAAGTTATATATATGATACAAAAACAGTATTATTGGAAACTTCTTTCCCATAGGGATATAATAATATAAATTTTGTGGCATATAATCTAATGTTTTACTAATTAACTTTATGGTCAAAATTTGACCCAAAATACGAGAGGGGCCTAAATGAGGATGGAAGAAGTACAAAAGAAGCCTATCCTGCTCAGGTTTGGTTCAATTAATACACCCTTTATAAAAGTTGACAACTTTCAATACATATCGATTAAGTTTAAAATATAACTTTACAATCATGGGCTGTAGCAAAATCTTGTCAGAATAAGTTTTCCAGGGTCTCAAATTTCACAATTGTCACTCTGATTTAGATACAAGCATGTGCCTTCACTTTGTTGATTGTATGTTGCCTTTTTGTCTAACAATATCATATATGTATGTATTTCAGGATGTTCAGCCACAACAACAGGGTGGATTACCAATTGTTCTTCCGCACGAGAGGTGCTTTCAGGTCTCTTAGCTGGAATGGGCTGATCTTGCTCATATCCTTCTTCAATGTTGTGATGTCAATCTTGCTCATATGGGCCAAACATCAAGCAAAACACATACTGAATTTGTCAGTGATAATACTTGGGGTTGGCGCAATTCTATGTCCAGAAGCTGTAATTCAACCCATTTGCGATCTGTTATGCCCCACGATATCATTATGGGGTCCAATGGTTACAATCATACTGCTCTGTCCCTCTGTACTGTATAGGGTCGATAAAGATTTCAACATTCAAAGACTCAGCTCAACTGCCAACTGCACAGTATACTTGGTACTATTTGTGGTAGTGCTCCTTCTCACAATCAGCAGGCTGCGGTTCCCAACTACCATCAAGCTAGCAGACTGGGCTCTTGGCAGCAAAATAGCATTTTGTCATCGAGTTATTCCAAGCTTGTGCATGTTTGTTGCGACAGTGATTTCAGTGATCGGTTTTCCAGCAAGGTTTAAACTTATTATTATCGTATTAGACGCAGTTGCTCTAACGATGACGTCATTTGGCAACCTCCAGATTCCAGCAGCAGTCTTACGCATTCGGCTGGCAGTGTGGCGCCTTCAATTTATACCACATGACTACTATGGTGATGATAAACGCGAGGACAAGAAAAACCTTGTGCCATCTCTCCAAATATTTTATGTGATGGTGCTTGGCCAAGGAATACTCTATATTGCTGCCGGCATCCTTGAGATCTTTTCATTCATCCTAAGAAGATCCCTGATCCGCCGCGCCGGATTTAGAGGTCTCCTAGGAGTGGAATATGTCAATTTGTACTACACATATGCCTTCGACAGATGCATGGAGCGTGCTATGCTTGCCCAAGAGAAGACCAGCCTCGTCATATTTGCTATGAATTCTTTAAAGTCAAACTCACCCAAGATGCAACTCTACGGGCTTAAGATATTGCACAGTTTTCTGAAAAAGGAGTCACTAAAGACTAATGCTATATTGGAGCTCACCACTTACACGAAAACTGTGACCTGCTTGATAGACATGTTGGGCTGGACAAGTGAACAGGATAAAGATATTAGATCATTTGCCGCGAATGTCATGGTCGAGCTCGCTGATAACCTCCGAGTTGTCTCTATCCCTGGGGCGATGCAGTTCATAGCCTCACTTTTGGACATTGTCCACGGACAAAATATAAAGGATCCTCTTTTGGACATTGGTAGCGCTGAGGCAAAACAAGGCAACCTGATTCAGCAAGTTGGCAGGAACAAACAGACCTCCCCAAAACTTAAATGGTTGAAACAGATGGCACTATGCTGTTTGATTCCGAGAGAGGAGACAATTAACATGGATGAACAAAACACCCATATACTAAGATGCTGGAGACTGATTACAAAGCACTGGTCTGTTCCAGAGGAGGAGCCGTCGACCGACCAGGATCTCCTTCCTGTATAAGGCATGTTAATTCTTGACAAGCTTGCTAGCTTTGATATAGAGAACTGTATAGAAATCAGCAGATCAACTGGCCTCATCTCAAAGATTGTAGAGTTCACAGGCAAAAGAACTGACTTGACAAATATCAATGAGACACACCAGACGTTGTTGAAATGTTCATCACTGAAGCTGCTGACAAGACTTGCAAGTACTAAAGGGAAATTTGGTGTAACTATGTGTCAGATGATTACAGAACATCCCTTCCTTTTGAGCAACCTTGCAGAAATATTGGATAATAATGGGAGCAGCAAAGAACTTAAGGAGCTCACAGCACAACTCATTAGAAACCTTGCTATGGGGGGGAATGTGAAGGAGATCGGGCACATCCCAATGATCATTAGCAGGTTGATGGATGCATTTCTCAGCCAAAGTGCACCCTCAAGTACAGATACAGATCAGTTGGTACGAATGATCGCTGGGCAAGCACTAGCACTACTGGCAATGGAGAGTGCCAATAACTGTTTGCTTATGTTAGCAGAACCAGGGTATATATTCATCAAGGAACTCACTGTTATGATCCACGGTGACAAGTACAGGTACATAGCATCAAGCCTGCTGCAGAGTATGTGTGTGCATGCTCGACCAGAGCTTGACAACTCGGACCTGAACGAAGTCTCCTGCATTTTGCAAGAGGTGAGCCGTGCCAATTTAAGCTAAAAGTGTGATATAAGAGGTTAATATTGTAACTTAATATTAACATATGTTCCTACAACCCTTTATTTCTCATATATATTGTACTGGAAGATTAGCATACACCTTTTTTTCTTTAAATTCTGGACTTCTTTTTTCTGAATGCACACACATATGCATGTGTCCTCTGGTGTTAGCATTTTTTTTAAGTTTATGTCGTGCAGTTGACTAATTTTGGCACTGCAACTTAAAAGAATAACTCCGGCTGTACAAAACACAACTAAATAAATAGATGGCAGCATCATGAATTACCACTTAACCAAAAAGGCCACAATCACTGAAGTTTAATCATGGTTTATTGCATACTTCCACTACAGGTGCTGGAAGGAATAATGAATGCGGAAGGGAGAGAATTAGAGGTCCTTGTTGGTCTTAGTTCACAAATATGTAATGTCATTCCAGAAGACTTTGTGCGAGGGCTAGAGCATAATCGGATTAAGGAAATATTTATGAAGAGGCTTGTCAGTGCACTTAACTCAAATATGGTACCCACTGCTCATTGTCTAGGAATCAGGAGGGTGATAGTTGAACATGCCATATACATGATGGAATCCAATCCAGTCTACATTAACTGTTTCAACGAATGCCAGATGATGGAAGCACTGGTAATGGTAGAGCGTACACCTTCAAGGGCTGAAAACTACAGGTTCTTCTCGGGTGATGCAGGACTCATGGAGCACAACATACCTCTATCCATGCTTGTGGCTAGAGCAAAAGAATTGATGGGCCATGAGTAGTTATGAGGCATCAGCAGTGTCACCTGAACATGCATTTAGAAGATATTGTACTACTGGTCGTCTATACTGTTTGGCACTAGTAAATGGTGTGGTAATTGAGTACTCACGAGGCAACCACTTCAGTCCAGATCCTGATCACTCATTAGCTGGCAGCCTGGCACTGATTTTCTAAGAGACTAAGAAACATCCACTTTAGTCATGGACGCGAGGGGTCTTAGCATGCTAAAATTTGTGGTTTACTCGAAACCAGAAAATTTCTGCTTCCTAGATCAGAAATTGGCCATTAACTGAACACTACAGTCTACGAGTACCCATCTCATGGGGTACCACGAACTGACGAACTGAACCGACCTATGTCTACAGTGCATAGCCATATTTGAGAAGAGTTAGCGCCAGGCCACTTCCAGGGTCGTCAGAGACCGGAGCTCCGGCGGCACTCAGCCTCGGGCCGGAGATCAATCGGAGACAAAAGGGGGTCATTAACCGGAGGCGAGAAGGCGAGTGCACCTGTTGAATTAGAAGGGGCTCAAAGCTGGGATTCCGCAGTCCGCACCGCCAAGCAATTCGTAGCCCTGCCGGAGAGCCGGAGGCGCGCCGCGTCCGGCTCATCGGCGCGCCGTCGCTGCCGGCCACCGCTCCTAAAAAGTCGGCGAGGAGGAAGCCCCGAACAGTGATTTTTTTTTTTTGTTTTTTTGGCGAAAGTCCCGAACAGTGATGCGTCTCTTTTTTTCCTACTACTAGGGGGGAGGAGCCGTATGTGCCGAGCTGCTCGTCCGTTTGGGCCCCTCTGCGCGCGCGTAAGCCCAATCACGCGCCCCATGACAAGGGCACGTACTAGGGATAGCGTAACAATAGTGTAACAGGCCTGACCTATAGACCCTGCCCTAGGACTCCTCACATCTTATACTGGGCCCCAGGGCCAGATCAACAGCCAAGTGTTCTGCAGACTGACATTCACTCGGAGTCGAAGAACCACTCGGAAGGCAAGAGTTCACTCGACCAGCCTGTTTCACTCGGAGCACCCGAAAGTCACTCGACCAGAGAAGACCAGGAGGCTTCAGGAGCGTAACGGTCGGGGCGCACGTTCGCCTGTATTAATAGCCATCGATGCGCCCGTTACCTGGCGCCTTAAACCCCCCTCTTAACCCCTGGTAATGGCAGCAGTCATGGGAGGAGTGGCAACGCTATATAAACCACCCCCCAGCTCCATTCCAAGGGTTGGCATCTTTGTAAACCTATACACTCAAGCAATACAGCTCCGGAGCACCGAGACGTAGGGCTATTACCTCCACCGCTGAGGGGCCTGAACTCGTAAATCCGAGGGTAACACCTGCGCCGTAGCTAGGCTCTGCCCTCTCATCCGTACCCCTACACACTACTGTCAGACTTGCTCCCACAACAGTTGGCGCCCACCGTGGGGCAGGCGTCTAGCGACTCCCGGCGTAGTTGCATTTTTCCGATCATCAGCATGGTTTCCGGCGGCAGACTGACTCTGGGCGGCGAGATCCGTTTCGGCGTCCTCAGCTTCATCGCCGACGATTCGGCGTGGCTCCAGGAAGCCCCGCTGGATGTCGAGGCGCTGCCCGTCCGCGGCGCGGCGCACTTCTGCGCGAATTCCTTCGGCATACTTCTTCGTCAACCGTCGACTCCTTATCAGTCGACGTCTTCACTCTCCACCAACCGTCGTCGCAAGCGCTCCGGGCGCGCTCGGCTTCAGCGGTGGATCAATCACGCGGTGGCCCTTCAGGCCGCAGCCCCGCAGATCGCGGCAATCGAGCCCGATGAACCCGTTTTTGATCTGTTCGCCTCCGTGCACGAACACTCGGAAAGCTTATCCGAGTGCGAGAGCAGCGATCCCGCTGCGGAGGTGCTGATGGCCGATTCCTCGCCCAGTCCGCCTGGGTACGGCCGCGGCGACGCGGAGAACGACGACCTGTCGCGCGCTGATCTTGGCGGCGGCAGGGACCGGCAAGACCGCGAGTACTCCGAGTACATCCCCCGACCTCTCACTCGACAACAGAGGGAAGAACAGCAGCGCAGGACCGAGCAGGCCCTTCAGACACCCATCGTTGGGACGACCCCCGAGGCTCAGGCTTTGGAGGCCGTGCGCCAGGTCAACTTGGCTGAACGCAATCGTCTAGAAGCGCTCCAGAAGTCACTCGACGATCGCGCCCGCAGACAGCATCAGCCCAGTTCCAGTCGGCGACAGCGGCAGTTGTTTCCGAATGACCAGCAGCAGAGTTTCCAGGTATTCCGCACTCCCGTCCAGAATCTGGCGGCGGCCACTCGGATAGCAGATTCCATCGAGCCGTCCCGATCCGAGGCGGGGGAGGGTCTTCGGCAGATCCGGGCCCTGCTCAATGTTGGAAATATGCCCTAGAGGCAATAATAAATTGGTTATTATTATATTTCCTTGTTCATGATAATCGTTTATTATCCATGCTATAATTGTATTGATTGGAAACTCAAATACATGTGTGGGTACATAGACAACACTGTGTCCCTAGTAAGCCTCTAGTTGACTAGCTCGTTGATCAAAGATGGTTAAGGTTTCCTAGCCATTGACATGAGATGTCATTTGATAACGGGATCACATCATTAGGAGAATGATGTGATGGACAAGACCCAAACTGTAAACGTAGCATTTGATCGTGTCAGTTTATTGCTATTGTTTTCTGCATGTCAAGTATCTGTTCCTTTGACCATGAGATCATGCAACTCACTGACACCGGAGGAATACCTTGTGTGTATCAAACGTCGCAACGTAACTGGGTGACTATAAAGGTGCTCTACAGATATCTCCGAGGGTGTCTGTTGGGTTGGCATGGATCAAGACTGGGATTTGTTACTCCGTATGACGGAGAGGTATCTCAGGGCCCACTCGGTAATACAACATCACATTGAGCCTTGCAAGCAAAGTGACTAAAGAGTTAGCCACAGGATCTTGTATTACGGAACGAGTAAAGAGACTTGCCGGTAACGAGATTGAACTAGGTATAGTGATACCGACGATCGAATCTCGGGCAAGTAACATACCGAAGAACAAAGGGAACAGCATACGGGATTAACTGAATCCTTGACATAGAGGTTCGACCGATAAAGATCTTCGTAGAATATGTAGGAGCCAATATGGGCATCCAGGTCCCGCTATTGGTTATTGGCCGTAGAGGTGTCTCGGTCATGTCTACATAGTTCTCGAACCCGCAGGGTCTACACACTTAACGTTTGGTGACGATTAGTATAATTGAGTTATTATGTTGGTGACCGAAAGTTGTTCGGAGTCCCGGATAAGATCCCGGACATGACGAGGATCTCCGGAATAGTCCGGAGGTAAAGATTGATATATGTGATAATAGTGTTTTGATCTCTGGAAGGGTTCCGGAGTTCACCGGAATGGGTTCCGGATGTTTACCGAAGTGTTCGGGTGCAGCAACACTTTATATGAGCCAAAGGGATAAAGCCCACAAGGTATTGGAAAGTGCAAAAGTGGTTTTGCTGCCGCGTAAGCGGTACTACCGCTTGGTGAAGCGGTACTACCGCCGGAGCGGTACTACCGCTTGTGTGAAGCGGTACTACCGCCCAAGCGGTACTACCGCTTGTGTGAAGCGGTACTACCGCTTGTGCGCGGCTGTGCACAGTTCGGCAGGGATCCGAGTTGGACTCTTTCCCTGCGGGCCAAACCGACCTTGTGCGGGCAAAACCGACCCGGAGGAGGCTTTTACTCCAAGTTTAGACCCCAAGGCTCAACATATAAATAGAGGGGCAGGGCTAGCACACGGGACACATCAGGATTTCCCAAGCCGTGTGCCGGCAACCCTAGCCCTCTAGTTCCTCCGTCATAATCTCCGTAGTGCTTGGCGAAGCCCTGCAGAGATTGTTCCTCACCACCATCACCACGCCGTCGTGCTGCTGGAACTCAACCACTACTTCATCATCGCTCGCTGGATCGAGGAGGTGAAGGCGTCATCAAGCCGTACGTGTGTTGAACGCGGAGGTGCCGTCCGTTCGGCACTAGATCGGAAGGATCGTGATTGGATCGCGGGACGCTCGGCGATTTGGATCGCGAAGACGTTCGACTACATCAACCGCGTTTATTAACGCTTCCGCTTAGCGATCTACAAGGGTATGTAGATTCACTCTCCCTCTCGTAGATGCTCATCACCATGGATAGATCTTATGTGTGCGTAGGAAAATTTTTGTTTCCCATGCAACGTTCCCCAACAGTTGCATCATGAGCTAGGTCTATGCGTAGATGAGATCTCGAGTAGAACACAAACGAGTTGTGGGCGTGGGTGTATACATATTGCTTGCCGTTACTAGTTGATATTTGATTCGGCGGTACTGTGAGATGAAGCGGCCCGGACCGACATTACGCGTACACTTACGCGAGACAGGTTCCTTCAACTAACATGTAACTTCGTTGCATAAAGATGGCTAGCGGGTGTCTGTCTCTCTCACTTTAGTTGAATCGATTTCAATGAAGAGGGTTCTTTTAGAAGATCAAAAAGCAATCACTACACCACGTTGTGGTTTTGCGTAGGTAAGAACGGTTCTTGCAAACCCGTAGCAGCCACGTAAAATTTGCAACAACAATTAGAGGACGTCTAACTTGTTTTTGCAGGGTATGATGTGATATGATATGGCCAATTACATGATGAGATATATGTGATGTATGAGATGATCATGTGTTGTATAGAATATCACGACTTGCATGTCGATGAATACGGCAACTGGCAGGAGCCATAGAGTTGTCTTTAATTATTGTATGACCTGCGTGTCAATCATTGAGCGCTATGTAATGCTTTACTTTATCGCTAAACGTTAGCTATAGTCGTGGAAGCAACAGTCGGCGCGACAACCTTATGGCGACACGTTGATGGAGATCATGGTGTCATGCCGGTGACGATGGAGATCATGCCGGTGCTTTGGAGATGGAGATCAAAAGCACAAGTTCATGGCCATATCATGTCACTTATGATTTGCATGTGATGTTAATCCTTTTATGCATCTTATTTTGCTTAGGACGACGGTAGCATTATAAGGTGATCCCTCACTTAAATTTCAAGATAAATTGTGTTCTCCCCAAGTGTGCACCGTTGCGAAAGTTCGTCGTTTCGAGACACGCCGTGATGATCGGGTGTGATAGACTCTACGTTCGCATACAACGAGTGCAAGCCATGTTGCACGTGCGGAACACTCGGGTTAAACTTGACGAGCCTAGCATGTACAGACATGGCCTCGGAACACAAGAGACCGAAAGGTCGAACATGAGTCATATAGTAGATATGATCAACATGAAGATGTTCACCATTGAAACCACCTCAACTCACGTGATGATCGGACTTGAGTTGGTGGATTTGGATCATGTTACACTCGAATGATCGGAGGGATGTCAATTTGAGTGGGAGTTTTTAAGTAATATGATTAACTAAACTCATTATCTAAGAACAATAGTCTAAGTTGTCTTTGCTATATTTATGTTGTAGATCATGGCTCGCGCGGTAGCACCCCTGAATTTTAATGCGTTCCTAGAGAAAGCTAAGTTGAAAGATGATGGAAGTAACTTTGTGGACTGGGCCCGTAATCTAAGGATTATCCTTACGGCTTCCCAGAAGGCTTATGTCCTTGATGCACCGCTTGGTGATCCACCCGCTCCAGTTGAGTCTCTAGACGTTGTGAACGCCTGGCAGGCTCGTTCTGATGATTACTCAATAGTTCAATGTGCAATGTTGTATGGCTTAGAACCGGGACTTCAAAGACGTTTTGAACGTCATGGAGCATATGAGATGTTCCAGGAGTTGAAGTTTATCTTTCAGAAGAATGCCCGGATCGAGAGATATGAGATCTCCGATAAGTTCTATGCTTGCAAGATGGAGGAGAACGGGTCTATCAGTGATCACGTGCTCAGAATGTCTGGGTACTCCACCCGTCTGGCTGAGTTAGGGATGCCCCTTCCGCCAGAGGCTATCACTGACAGAGTTCTTCAATCATTGCCACCTAGCTACAAGAGCTTCGTGTTGAACTATAACATGCACGGGATGAACAAGTCAGTCGCCGAGCTGTTTGCGATGCTGAAAATCGCTGAGTCTGAAATTCAGAAGGAGCATCAAGTGTTGATGGTCAATAAAACCACTAGTTTCAAGAAAAATGGCAAGGGTAAGAAGGGTAACTCTAAGAAGAGTGGCAAAGCAGTTGCTCCTCTCGTGAAGAAACCCAAGGCTGGACCCAAACCAGAAACTGTGTGTTTTCATTGCAAGGGAACTGGACACTGGAAGCGGAATTGCCCCAAGTATTTGGCTGACAAGAAGGCGGCCAACAACAAACAAGGTATATATGATATACATGTTATTGATGTGTACCTTACCAACTCTCGTTGTAGTGCCTGGGTATTTGATACCGGTGCGGTTGCTCATATTTGCAACTCAAAACAGGAACTGCGGAATAGACGGAGGCTGGCAAAGGACGAAGTGACGATGCGCGTGGGAAATGGTTCCAAGGTTGATGTGATCGCCGTCGGCACGCTCGCTCTTCGATTACCGTCGGGATTAGTGATGAACCTAAATAAGTGTTATTTGGTGCCTGCGTTAAGCATGAACATTATATCTGGATCTTGTTTATTGCGAGACGGTTACTCATTTAAATCAGAGAATAATGGTTGTTCTATTTATATGAGTAATATCTTTTATGGTCATGCACCCAATGTGAGGGGTTTATTCTTATTGAATCTCGATAGTAATATTACACATGTTCATAACATTGATGCCAAAAGATGTAGAATTGATAATGATAATACCACTTTCTTGTGGCACTGCCGTTTAGGTCATATTGGCGTAAAACGCATGAGGAAGCTCCATGCTGATGGACTTTTGGAGTCACTTGATTTTGAATCACTTGACACATGTGAGCCATGCCTCATGGGCAAGATGACTAAAACTCCGTTCTCTGGAACAATGGAACGGGCAAGTGACTTATTGGAAATCATACATACTGATGTGTGCGGTCCGATGAGCATTGAGGCGCGCGGTGGTTATCGTTACTTTCTCACCTTCACTGATGACTTAAGTAGATATGGGTATATTTACTTAATGAAACACAAGTCTGAAACATTTGAAAAGTTCAAACAATTTCAGAGTGAAGTTGAGAATCATCGTAACAAGAAGATTAAATTCCTACGATCTGATCGAGGAGGAGAATATCTGAGTTATGAGTTTGGCAGTCACTTAAGACAGTGTGGAATTGTTTCACAATTGACACCGCCTGGAACACCACAGCGTAATGGTGTGTCCGAACGTCGTAATCGAACCTTATTAGATATGGTGCGATCTATGATGTCTCTTGCCGATTTGCCACTATCGTTTTGGGGTTATGCATTAGAGACAGCTGCATTCACTTTAAATAGGGCACCATCGAAATCCGTTGAGACGACGCCATATGAACTTTGGTTTGGCAAGAAGCCAAAGCTGTCGTTTCTTAAAGTTTGGGGATGTGATGCTTATGTCAAAAAGCTTCAGCCTGAAAAGCTGGAACCCAAAGCGGAGAAATGCGTCTTCATAGGATACCCAAAAAGGACAGTTGGGTATACCTTCTATCTCAGATCCGAAGGCAAAATGTTTGTCGCTAAAAACGGAACATTTCTTGAGAAAGAGTTTCTCTCGAAAGAATTGAGTGGGAGGAAGATAGAACTTGATGAGGTTATTGAACCTTTACTTCAACCTGAGAGTAGCGCAGCGCAGAAAGTTGTTTCTGTGGAGCCTACATTAGCTGAAGAGGAAGTTAATGATGATGATCATGAAGCTTTGGATCAAGTTGCTATCGAACCTCGTAGGTCGACAAGGACGCGTACTACTCCTGAGTGGTACGGCAACCCTGTCTTAGAGGTCATGTTGTTAAACAACGATGAACCTACGAGCTATGGAGAAGCGATGATGGGCCCGGATTCCGAGAAGTGGTTAGAGGCCATGAAATCCGAGATGGGATCCATGTATGAAAACAAAGTATGGACTTTGGAAGTATTACCTGAAGGGCGTAAGGCCATTCAGAACAAATGGATCTTTAAGAGGAAGACGGATGCGGACGGTAATGTCACCGTCTATAAAGCTCGACTTGTGGCAAAGGGTTTTTCACAAGTTCAAGGAGTTGACTACGATGAGACCTTCTCACCCGTAGCGATGCTTAAGTCCGTCAGAATCATGTTAGCAATAGCTGCCTTTTTCGATTATGAAATTTGGCAGATGGATGTCAAAACAGCGTTCCTTAACGGTTACCTTAAGGAAGAGTTGTATATGATGCAGCCAGAAGGTTTTGTCGATCCAGAGAATGCTGACAAAGTTTGCAAACTCCAGCGATCCATTTATGGACTGGTGCAAGCATCTCGGAGTTGGAATCTTCGTTTTGATGATGTGATCAAAGCGTTCGAGTTTATACAAGTTTACGGAGAAGCTTGTATTTACAAGAAAGTGAGTGGGAGCTCTATAGCGTTTCTAATATTATATGTGGATGACATATTGCTGATTGGAAACAATATAGAAATGCTGGAAAGCGTAAAGGAATATTTGAACAAGAGTTTTTCAATGAAGGACCTAGGAGAAGCTGCTTTCATATTAGGCATCAAGATCTATAGAGATAGATCGAGACGCTTAATAGGACTTTCACAAAGCACATACCTTGACAAAGTTTTGAAGAAGTTCAAAATGGATCAGTCCAAGAAGGGGTTCTTGCCTGTATTGCAAGGTGTGAAGTTGAGTAAGACTCAATGCCCAGTGACTGCAGAAGATAGAGAAAAGATGAGTGTCATCCCCTATGCTTCAGCCATAGGCTCTATCATGTATGCAATGCTGTGCACAAGACCCGATGTCAGCCTTGCCATAAGTATGGCCGGAAGGTTTCAAAGTGATCCAGGAATGGAACACTGGACGGCGGTCAAGAATATCCTGAAGTACCTGAAAAGGACTAAGGACATGTTTCTCGTTTATGGAGGTGATCAAGAGCTCGTCGTAAAGGGTTACGTCGATGCAAGCTTTGACACTGATCCGGATGACTCTAAGTCGCAAACCGGATACGTATTTATTCTTAATGGGGGTGCGGTTAGCTGGTGCAGTTCCAAGCAAAGCGTGGTAGCTGATTCTACATGCGAAGCGGAGTACATCGCAGCCTCGGAGGCGGCGAAGGAAGGTGTCTGGATGAAGGAGTTCATGACAGATCTTGGAGTAGTGCCTAGTGCGCTTAACCCAATGACTCTGTTTTGTGATAATACTGGTGCCATTGCTCTAGCCAAGGAACCAAGATTTCACAAGAGGACCAGACACATAAAGCGACGTTTCAATTCCATCCGCGATTACATCAAGGAGGACGACATAAATATTTGCAAAGTACACACGGATCTAAATGTTGCAGATCCGATGACTAAACCTCTTCCAAGGGCTAAACATGAACAACACCAGAACTGCATGGGTGTTCGATTCATTACAATGTAAATCACATAGTGATGTGAACTAGATTATTGACTCTAGTGCAAGTGGGAGACTGTTGGAAATATGCCCTAGAGGCAATAATAAATTGGTTATTATTATATTTCCTTGTTCATGATAATCGTTTATTATCCATGCTATAATTGTATTGATTGGAAACTCAAATACATGTGTGGGTACATAGACAACACTGTGTCCCTAGTAAGCCTCTAGTTGACTAGCTCGTTGATCAAAGATGGTTAAGGTTTCCTAGCCATTGACATGAGATGTCATTTGATAACGGGATCACATCATTAGGAGAATGATGTGATGGACAAGACCCAAACTGTAAACGTAGCATTTGATCGTGTCAGTTTATTGCTATTGTTTTCTGCATGTCAAGTATCTGTTCCTTTGACCATGAGATCATGCAACTCACTGACACCGGAGGAATACCTTGTGTGTATCAAACGTCGCAACGTAACTGGGTGACTATAAAGGTGCTCTACAGATATCTCCGAGGGTGTCTGTTGGGTTGGCATGGATCAAGACTGGGATTTGTTACTCCGTATGACGGAGAGGTATCTCAGGGCCCACTCGGTAATACAACATCACATTGAGCCTTGCAAGCAAAGTGACTAAAGAGTTAGCCACAGGATCTTGTATTACGGAACGAGTAAAGAGACTTGCCGGTAACGAGATTGAACTAGGTATAGTGATACCGACGATCGAATCTCGGGCAAGTAACATACCGAAGAACAAAGGGAACAGCATACGGGATTAACTGAATCCTTGACATAGAGGTTCGACCGATAAAGATCTTCGTAGAATATGTAGGAGCCAATATGGGCATCCAGGTCCCGCTATTGGTTATTGGCCGTAGAGGTGTCTCGGTCATGTCTACATAGTTCTCGAACCCGCAGGGTCTACACACTTAACGTTTGGTGACGATTAGTATAATTGAGTTATTATGTTGGTGACCGAAAGTTGTTCGGAGTCCCGGATAAGATCCCGGACATGACGAGGATCTCCGGAATAGTCCGGAGGTAAAGATTGATATATGTGATAATAGTGTTTTGATCTCTGGAAGGGTTCCGGAGTTCACCGGAATGGGTTCCGGATGTTTACCGAAGTGTTCGGGTGCAGCAACACTTTATATGAGCCAAAGGGATAAAGCCCACAAGGTATTGGAAAGTGCAAAAGTGGTTTTGCTGCCGCGTAAGCGGTACTACCGCTTGGTGAAGCGGTACTACCGCCGGAGCGGTACTACCGCTTGTGTGAAGCGGTACTACCGCCCAAGCGGTACTACCGCTTGTGTGAAGCGGTACTACCGCTTGTGCGCGGCTGTGCACAGTTCGGCAGGGATCCGAGTTGGACTCTTTCCCTGCGGGCCAAACCGACCTTGTGCGGGCAAAACCGACCCGGAGGAGGCTTTTACTCCAAGTTTAGACCCCAAGGCTCAACATATAAATAGAGGGGCAGGGCTAGCACACGGGACACATCAGGATTTCCCAAGCCGTGTGCCGGCAACCCTAGCCCTCTAGTTCCTCCGTCATAATCTCCGTAGTGCTTGGCGAAGCCCTGCAGAGATTGTTCCTCACCACCATCACCACGCCGTCGTGCTGCTGGAACTCAACCACTACTTCATCATCGCTCGCTGGATCGAGGAGGTGAAGGCGTCATCAAGCCGTACGTGTGTTGAACGCGGAGGTGCCGTCCGTTCGGCACTAGATCGGAAGGATCGTGATTGGATCGCGGGACGCTCGGCGATTTGGATCGCGAAGACGTTCGACTACATCAACCGCGTTTATTAACGCTTCCGCTTAGCGATCTACAAGGGTATGTAGATTCACTCTCCCTCTCGTAGATGCTCATCACCATGGATAGATCTTATGTGTGCGTAGGAAAATTTTTGTTTCCCATGCAACGTTCCCCAACACTCAAGGCGGCTGAAGAGCAAAATTTGGCAGTATCTCAGTCGCGCAACAGGATACATAGCAGATCCATTCGGGCCGACACAGTTCAGTCAGCCCACAACCCAGTGTCTCCCAGGAGAAACAGACACTCGCCTCCGCGGTGAAACGACCAAGACCGTAACCGAGACCAGTACTCGGGCCTGGGTCGCAGTCGGAATACGCCTCCGCGGCGTCAGGACGATCGTCGTCATATGCAGTCGCCCCCTCCGCGGGATGGCTCGTACACGCCCCGGCCGTATGACGCCAGGCGTCCTTACGGTGACGATTGGAGGGCCAGCCCTCCCCGTCATGGCGACGGCTATCGCCAGAGAGAGCCAGTCGACTACCGTGACCCGCAGTTCAATGCGAGATCCGTTCTCGCTCAGAACCTGGTCAACAGAGGCAGAGCTCAGAGAGAAAACTTGGATAGAGATCGTCCGAGTGGAAGTGGAGCATTCGTCTCCGGGCCCGAGTGTTTCAGCAGAGCCATCAGGGCCGCCGAGATTCCGCCAAATTTCAGATTGGCAGCTGGAGTAAGCAAGTTCACCGGTGAGTCCAAGCCAGAAACTTGGTTAGAGGATTACCGAGTGGCTGTGCAGACGGAGGAGGAAATGACTATGTGGCTATGAAGCATTTGCCATTGATGCTTGAAGGGTCCGCCCGTGCCTGGCTCAATCAGCTCGCTCCGGCCAGCATATACTGCTGGGAAGATTTGACCCGAGTGTTCATCAAAACATTCGAGGGCACATGCAAACGCCCAGCTGGATTGTCTGAGCTACAACATTGTGTGCAGAAACCGAATGAAACACTGAGGGAGTACATCCAGCGGTGGACAACCTTGCATCATGTGGTGGAGAACGTCACAGAGCATCAAGCTGTCTACGCCTTCAAGGCAGGAGTCAGATATCGGGAGCTCATCCTGAAATTTGGTCGGTCAGGATCTTTGACCATGAGCCGAATGATGGAGATAGCCACTCGGTACGCAAACGGAGAAGAGGAAGACCGTCTCCGTAACGGCAAAGGGAAAACCAGCGAGCCCAACCCCGGAAACAATAATCCCAGTCGGAAGCCGAAGCGCAAGGCTGATGGTTCGGCTCAGGCCGAGGCTGCCACTCTGGCCGGTCAAGCCAAGAACAAGGGGAAGGCCAAGGATAAATGGGTCCCGAAGAAAAGGAAAGATCAGTCGGGCCGAGATGTCCTCGATTTACTGTGTCACATCCACACCAGAAAGGATGAAGATGGCAATCTGATATTGCCCAAACATACCACTCGACAGTGCAGACTGTTGATCCAACAGTTCCGAGAGAGCCCGTCGAGTGAGAAGAGCCCAGAAGATGCTGATGATGGAGACAAAGATGAACCTTTTCCCAGTGTCAACGCAACCCTGATGATCTTTGCGGATGTAGAGAGCAGGGGCCGGTTGAAAGTTATCAACCGAGAAGTGAACATGGCAGCGCCGGCGACGACAAAGTTTCTGAACTGGTCGAAGACTCCGATCACCTTTGATCAGTTGGACCACCCAGCCTATATTGCCACCCCTGGGCGGCAGGCGCTGGTGGTCGATCCAGTCGTGGGAAGCGTCCGATTGCGCAAGGTCCTCATGGACGGAGGAAGCGGACTGAACATACTGTACGCTGACACTCTGCAAGCGATGGGCATTCAGATGTCCCGACTCAGCGAGAGCAGCATGCAGTTCCACGGAGTGATCCCCGGCAAGAAAGCAAAGTCACTCGGGCAGATCGCCCTGGACGTGGTCTTTGGAGACGACAAGAACTTTCGGAAGGAAAGGCTGACCTTCGAAGTGGTCGACTTCCGCAACGCTTATCATGCCATCCTCGGTCGGCCGGCGTATGCACGTTTCATGGCCCGTCCATGTTATGTGTATCTCAAGCTGAAGATGCCCGGCCCCAAAGGTGTGATCACAGTCACTGGCAGTCGACAGCGCGCGGAAGAGTGTTTACAGCAAGGGTCCAAGATAGCTGATGAGCAGATGGCCATGGTGGAACTGGAGGAGTACAAGAAAAACGCTTATCCGAGTGATCTGCTACGCTCCAAGAAGCCGGCTGCAGAATCTGCATTCCAGTCGGCCGGCGACACAAAGCCTGTGCACATCCACCCGGAAGATCCCAATGCTGTTCCCACCAACATATCAACAACACTCGACAGCAAATAGGAAGAAGCGCTCATCCAGTTCCTCCGTGAGAACTGGGACATCTTTGCATGGAAACCATCCGACATGCCTGGTGTGCCCAGGGAGCTGGCTGAGCACCGTTTGCGAGTCGATCCAAAAGCAAAACCTGTGAAGGAGCATCTCCGTCGCTCTGCTACACAGAAGAGGAAGGCCATTGGCGAAGAAGTTGCTCAGCTCCTGGCAGCCGAGTTCATCCGTGAGGTGTATCACTCAGAGTGGCTCGCCAACGTCGTCATGGTCCCTAAGAAGGACAAGTCTCTCCGAATGTGCATCGATTTCAAGCACATCAATCGAGTCTGCCCCAAGGATCACTTCCCGCTCCCCCGCATAGATCAAATCGTAGATTCCACTGCGGGTTGTGAGCGACTGTCTTTTCTGGATGCGTACTCCGGGTACCACCAGATTCGACTGTATGGGCCAGATGAAATAAAAACAGCCTTCATCACCCCATTCGGGTGTTTCTGCTATATCACCATGCCATTCGGTCTCAAGAACGCCGGTGCCACTTTCATGCGCATGATCCAGAAGTGATTGCAGAAACAGATCAGTCGGAATATTGAGGCGTACATGGATGATATCGTGGTCAAGTCTAGAAAAGGTTCCGACCTGCTGGCTGACTTAGCTGAAACTTTCGCAAATCTGCGGAAGTATGACATCAAACTGAATCCAGCAAAGTGCACTTTCGGAGTTCCTGGGGGCAAACTACTCGGTTTCCTCGTTTCCGAACGAGGGATAGATGCCAATCCTGAGAAGATCGGGGCGATTGTACGAATGAAACGTCCAGAGCGTCTTCATGATGTACAGAAGCTCACGGGTTGCCTTGCAGCTCTGAGCCGATTCATCTCCCGTCTTGGTGAGAAGGCACTGCCCCTGTACCGATTGATGAAGAAATCTGATTCGTTCGAGTGGACTGCTGAAGTACAAGCAGCATTTGTCGAGCTCAAAGCCCTGCTTTCCACCCAGCCGGTGCTTGCCGCTCCGAATGAAAAGGAGCCGTTGCTCTTGTACATCGCGGCCACTGGTCAAGTTGTCAGCACTGTCCTCACAGTCGAGCGAGAAGAACAGGGCAAGGCTTACAAAGTTCAGCGCCCAATCTATTATATTTCTGAAGTTCTGACTCCGTCCAAGCAGAGGTATCCTCATTACCAGAAGCTCGTCTACGGCATTTACCTGACTGCGAAGAAAGTAGCCCATTACTTCCAAGAACACACCGTGTCAGTCGTCAGTGACGCCCCGCTGTCTGAGATCATGAACAATCGGGACGCGACTGGTCGAGTGGCGAAGTGGGCTATCGAGCTCCTGCCCCTAGACATCAAGTTTGAGGCGAAAAAGGCGATCTAGTCCCAAGCATTAGCCGATTTCCTAGCCGAGTGGACTGAACAGCAGCAACCGACTCAGAGTCACCCGGAACACTGGACAATGTTCTTTGACGGTTCTAAGATGCTGAATGGTTCAGGAGCTGGAGTGGTGTTGGTATCTCCGAAGGGCGATCGCCTCAGATATGTTCTGTAGATTCACTTTGATTACTCCAACAACGAAGCCGAGTACGAGGCGCTCCTTTATGGTCTACGTATGGCCATCTCACTCGGCGTCCGACGCCTGATGGTCTACGGAGACTCGGATCTAGTTGTGAACCAAGTGATGAAGGAGTGGGACATCAGAAGCCCCGCTATGACAGGATACTGCAACGCAGTGAGAAAGTTAGAAAAGAAATTTGAAGGTCTGGAGCTACATCACGTTCCCCGAGCCAAGAATCAGGAGGCAGACGATCTGGCAAAAATCGGGTCCACTCGGAAATCCATACCCAGCAATGTTTGCCTCGAGCATTTACGTTCTCCGACAATAAAAGAAGATCCCTTCACGGAAGATCCCCCACAAGCGGTCAGTCCGTCTGATCCGACTGAAGTCGAAGTCCCGGCAGTCATTGATTTGGTGATGGAGGTCCTGGCAATCACACCCGAGTGGACAGTGCCTTACATTGCATACCTGCTCAGACAGGAACTTCCAAAAGATGAAGCTAAGGCCCGCCAGATTGTTCGCAGGTCCAAAGCCTTTGAAGTGGTCGGCGATCAGTTATACAGAAAGAGCGTCACCGGTGTGACTCAGCGCTGCATTTCTCCGGAAGAAGGTCGACTGATCCTGGAGGAGATTCACTCGGGAACTTGTGGGCACCACGCGTCCTCTCGGACAATCGTGGCTAAAGCTTACCGAGCCGGTTTCTTCTGGCCCCGTGCCAATGAAGCTGTGCAGGAGATAGTCCAACACTGTGCCGGGTGCCAGTTCTATGCAAGCTTATCCCACAAGCCTGCGTCCGTTCTGAAGACAATTCCACTCGTCTGGCCGTTTGCAGTCTGGGGACTTGACATGGTGGGATCCCTCCGGACAGGGGCGAGTGGATTCACCCACTTGCTGGTAGCAGTCGATAAGTTCACCAAGTGGATTGAGGCCAAACCCATCAAGAAGCTAGATTCTCATACAACGATCAAGTTCATAAAGGAGATAGTCTTCAGATACGGCGTGCCCCACAGCATCATCACTGATAACGGTTCAAACTTTGACTCAGAAGAATTCAGGGCGTTCTGTGCCGCCCAAGGTACCCGAGTCGACTATGCATCTGTGGCGCACCCGCAGTCGAATGGGCAAGCTGAGAGAGCAATTGGACTGATACTTCAGGGGTTAAAGCCACGACTCATGCGCGATTTGGAGCATGCAGCGGGAGCCCGGGTCACCGAGTTGCCATCGGTTCTTTGGGGCTTGAGGACGACTCCCAATCGGTCCACCAATCGCACTCCCTTCTTCATGGTGTACGGAGCCAAAGCTGTTTTGCCGAGTGCCTTGCTCCATAATTCGCCCCGAGTAGAACTATACTCCGAAGCTGAAGCAGAGCGGGCGCGGCAAGACGCGGTCGATCTCTTGGAAGAGGAGAGAGAGATGGCTCTTATCCGTTCGACCATTTATCAGCAAGATCTGCGACGTTTTCACAGCAGACACGTCAGAAGTCGGTCCTTTCAGGAAGGAGATCTTGTGCTCCGAGTGGATCAGCAGCGACCTCACAAGCTCGCTCCTGTGTGGGAAGGCCCTTTCGTCATTTCAAAAGTTCTGCTCAACGGAGCGTACCACCTGTACAACCTTCAGAAGCAAGCAGACGAGCCCCGTGCTTGGAATGCGGATTTGCTGCAGCGATTTTATACTTGAGGATGAGATGTAATTAAAGTACTCGAGTGACATTTGATGAATAAAAGCATGACTTTTCCAGTTCCACATCGAAGTTCACTCGGGCGCATTCTCTGGCTTACAACCCCCAGTGGGTGTACGTCGTTCAACTTAGCTGCAAACCAGTTTTTGCCTAAGTCAAAACCTACTCCGAGTGAAGAGCGATCCTCTCACTCGGGGGCTTGGCTGCGAACCAGCTTCGCCCAAGTTAAAATGCTACTCCGAGTGAAGAGCGATCCTCTCACTCGGGGGCTTGGCTGCGAACCAGCTTCGCCCAAGTTAAAATGCTACTCCGAGTGAAGAGCGATCTTCTCACTCGGGGGCTTGGCTGCGAACCAGCTTCGCCCAAGTTAAATCCTACTCCGAGTGAAGAGCGATCTTCTCACTTGGGGGCTTGGCTGCGAACCAGCTTCGCCCAAGTTAAATCCTACTCCGAGTGAAGAGCGATCCTCTCACTCGGGGACTTGGCTGCGAACCAGCTTCGCCCAAGTTAAAATGCTACTCCGAGCGAAGAGCGATCCTCTCACTCGGGGGCTTGGTTGCGAACCAGCTTCGCCCAAGTTAAAATGCTACTCCGAGTGAAGAGCGATCCTCTCACTCGGGGGCTTGGCTGCGAGCCAGCTTAGCCCAAGTTAAATCCTACTCCGAGTGAAGAGCGATCCTCTCACTCGGGGGCTTGGCTGCGAGCCAGCTTAGCCCAAGTTAAATCCTACTCCGAGTGAAGAGCGATCCTCTCACTCGGGGGCTTGGCTGCGAGCCAGCTTCGCCCAAGTTAAATCCTACTCCGAGTGAAGAGCGATCCTCTCACTCGGGGGCTTGGCTGCGAGCCAGCTTCGCCCAAGTTAAATCCTACTCCGAGTGAAGAGCGATCCTCTCACTCGGGGGCTTGGCTACGAACCAGCTTCGCCCAAGTTAAATCCTACTCCGAGTGAAGAGCAATCCTCTCACTCGGTGGCTTGGCTGCGAACCAGCTTCGCCCAAGTTAAATCCTACTCCGAGTGAAGAGCGATCCTCTCACTCGGGGGCTTGGCTGCGAACCAGCTTCGCCCAAGTTAAATCCTACTCCGAGTGAAGAGCAATCCTCTCACTCGGGGGACTTGGCTGCGAACCAGCTTCGCCCAAGTTAAATCCTACTCCGAGTGAAGAGCGATCCTCTCACTCGGGGGCTTGGCTGCGAACCAGCTTCGCCCAAGTTAAATCCTACTCCGAGTGAAGAGCGATCCTCTCACTCGGGGGTTTGGCTGCGAACCAGCTTCGCCCAAGTTAAATCCTACTCCGAGTGAAGAGCGATCCTCTCACTCGGGGGTTTGGCTGCGAACCAGCTTCGCCCAAGTTAAATCCTACTCCGAGTGAAGAGCGATCCTCTCACTCGGGGGCTTGGCTGCGAACCAGCTTCGCCCAAGTTAAATCCTACTCCGAGTGAAGAGCGATCCTCTCACTCGGAGGCTTCGCTGCGAACCGGCTTTCGCCTAAGTTGAAACAGGTTTCAAAGAAAGACTCGAAGGAAAGCATTCAAATAACTCCTGAAGTTCAAAAGCGAATACGAGTACTCGGGCCCGAAGCCCGAAAGAGTTTAAAGATTACAGATTCACTCGGCATACCGAGGATAATGGGTAGGACTTAAAGTTTTCTCACACCCCTGTGGGGCTGGCTGGCTCGACGAAGGAATCCAAGTCGATGCCGTCTGCGATCCGAGTGGCCGCTTCGATGAATGTCTCCATGAAGTCCTCGAACTTGAGTTTCTTCGTGTTGGCAACTTGGAGGGCCTTCAGTTTCTTCTCCTTGGCGTCCTTGCAATGCACTCGGACCAGGGAAAGCGCCATGTCCGCTCCGCAGCGAGCAGCCGACTTCTTCCACGCCTGCACTCGGCTGGGAATGTCGTTGAGGCGAGTCATCATGGCCTCCAGGTCGGTGTCTTCTGGCCACAGCTCCTTGGCGATTCTGCCGAGTGCGCCCCGCAGACGAATGATGTAGCCTTGAACGTCCTCGATGCGAGATTCCACCCGCAGGATGCCTAGCGCAGCCTTGTCACCAACGAGCAACCTGGAAGGATCCAAATCCCTCTCGATTCTGTCAGTTTCCAGCTCGAAGTCTCGGCAGTACTCTGTGGACAAGAAAAGAGGAGAGTTGAAGATCAGCATGCATAAAAGTCACTCGGATGGAAGTTCACTCGGATGCTATGAGTTACCTGCAAGCTTGGTGTACATCTCCTCCGTGAACTCTTCCATATACTTCTCCAGAGCGTTCTTTTTCTCAATCAACTGGGCGATCTTCTCGTTCAAGGTCTTCTTCTCTTGCTCGTAGACTTCCGCCTGGGCCTTCAGCTTATTCTCCCACTCGGTGTGCTTCTTCCTGAGCTTGAGCGCCTCCTTCTTCAGTGATGTGTTCTCTGCTTCGAGCTTCCCGAGTGAGGCCAGCTTTTCTTCAGCGGCCTGGGTCTTTTCTAAAGTGCCTGCTTCATAGTTTCTAAAGAAACAGAGGTTCTGAGCCGCACTTGGAGTTGATGGTTTTCACTACGCACATCTGTCGAGTGAAATCACTCAGTTCAAAGGACGGAAAGAGATGAAAGCGAAATGCTCAGTAATTGAAGCTTACCTCCCATGGTCTTGAGTTCTGCTTAAGCGCGTGCCGTGTTCCTCCTCTCCACCTCCAGATCCACTCGCAGCTGGGCCGTTTCCTTCTCCAGCGCCACGTACTGAGCCCCAAGCTCACAAGTTTTCTGAAAAACAGGGGAGAACAGGTCAGTTAATGTCAAGAAGTGTTTCGAGTGCCCAGAGACTAGTACTACTGGAAGGAACAAGCTTGACCAGTATCAGATTCTAAGTTCTAAGACTCCCGCCGACTGCCCGTAGCCGACGACAGTCTCAGGGACTACACCCAGTGGGTGCACTCAGCGTGCCCCCACTGGAACGGTATCCACTCGGAACGGTCCGCCCGACCCGAGTGACGGCCGAACAAAAAAAAACAAGACAAGCCAAAAGGTTCTAAGACTCCCGCCGACTGCCCGTAGTCGACGGCAGTCTCGGGGACTACACCCAGTGGGTGCACTCAGCGTGCCCCCACTGGAATGGTATCCGCTCGGACCGGTCCGCCCGATCCGAGTGATGGCCAGTATATATATAAAAAAAAGAGAAGAGGCAAAAGGTTCTAAGACTCCTGCCGACCGCACGCAGTCAACGACAGTCTCGGGGACTACATCCAGTGGGTGCACTCAGCGTGCCCCCACTGGAACGATAACAGCATAACAGATTCTAAGCTCTAAGACTCCCGCCGACTGCCCGCAGTCGACGACAGTCTCGGGGACTACACCCAGTGGGTGCACTCAGCGTGCCCCCACTAGTACGGTATCCACTCGGACTGGTCCGCCTGATCCGAGTGATGGCCAACACAAAAAAAACACCCAGTGGGTGTACCAGACGTTTTCCGACTGAAATTCCTACTGGAGAAAAACGACTTGGAGATCGACTTACAAGAGCACTTACTCGGATGTTCTCCTGGAGAGCAGCACTGGCATCGTACGCCAGCTTCCCAGCCGCGCACACCTCCTTGAGCCGTTGGGTCATCAGTTCCGCTTGGATCATCGCCTCCTTGCTAGCTCCGGTTTGGTCCTCCGGCACTTTGTACAGATTGAAGATGTTGACGGGAGGAGTCGGAACCGAAGCAGTCGACGGTGTCGCGGTAGAACCAGCTCCAGCCTGAGAACCCTGCCCCAGAGGCACGATCAAAGCAGGAGCAGGTAGAACTTGAGGCGCTTGGCTCGAGGGCGTCTCCTGCATGGTGGTCTGGGGCGCAGTCAGAATCGCAGTCCCCTGCTCGGTGTCCTTCCGCGGCGGCTCTTCGTCATCGTCTCCGATGTGGATGACCTCTGCAAGCATTGCGTTCACTCGACGCAATCAGTCGCAATACACGATTCAATCGGATGAAGGCGTTTCAGTCGAATGACAGGTCGAAGCAAAAATGAAGTCATTGTTACCTTTTCGAGAAGTGGCTGCGTCTGCCGACTCGACCTCGGCGCGGTCCCCGTCAGTCTGCATGGGAGACGTCGTCGAGGTTGCAGCGCTAGTTCATAAGATGCACTGGGTCAGAAGAATCACGAAAGTTGACAAAGACAGAAAGGATAAACTGAAAAAGATACTCACGTTGAGGCGACAGGCACGACGACTTTGATTCGGGGCAGAGCCTTCCAAGGCTTGGGGGAAGTGACCTTGGGTTGCTTGGTGGCTTTCTCAGTCGACGCAGCCTTCCGAGGCTTGGGGGAAGTGACCTTGGGTCGCTTGGCGGCTGTCTCAGTCGGCGCAGGCGTCGGCGTCCGAGCGCGCTTCGGAGCATTGGCACTCGGAGCCGCCTCCTTCTCCGGGTCAGCACTCGGATCTTGAGCTCGCTTGGAGCCGTGCTCGAAGCGCAACTCCGGAGACAGAGAAGACTCGACGTCGTCGCTTCCTTCCGAGTCCTCGCTTTCCTCCTCGCTGTCCTCCGCGTAGCTGCCTCCAACGCTGCCATGTTCGCTCCCCGCACCCCCAACAGGTTGTTCTCCATTCGGCACAGGTGATGACATCTTCTGAAACTCCTGCAAGACATGAAGAGTAAAGACAGACAGTTCAATCAGTTCACTCGGATCACTCAGTTCACTCGGAGAATTCGCGCATGGGTGATGCACTCGGAAATTCGTGCCTCACCTCCAACGGCTGGTTACTGGCGTCATAGGGCGGGACCCATCTCGACCCTCGCGGATTGTCACGCGCGCCGGTGATACACCTGATCCACTGTTCCACCGTGCCCTCCTCCACCTCTTCAGGATGCACTCGGGTCGGATCACTCGGTTCGGTGTAGAGCCACATGGGGTGAGCTCGCTCCTGCAGCGGCTGGATTCTCCGACTGAGGAAAGCCTCCAGAAGGTCCAAGCCAGTTAATCCACTTTGAATCAAGCTAACCACGGTGGTCATCAAGATCCCTACTTCCGTCTTCTCCTTTTTGTCAACCGTCAGCGAGGGAGGAGTCTGAACTCTCTCAGTCGAGTAAGGAGGAAGGCCAGTCGACGAGCCCGAGCATGGCAGGTCGTTGCAGTAGAACCAGGTCGACTGCCAACCCCTCACCGAGTCGGGAAAGGACATGGATGGAAACGCACTTTTACCCCTCATCTGGACACCTAACCCCCCGCACATCTGGATCACGTGGGTCCTCTCTCCATCAGGGTCAACTTTCTTAACCGACTGAGATCGACACGTGAAAATGTGTTTGAACAGACCCCAGTGCGGCGGACAACCCAGAAAATTCTCACACAAGGAAACGAATGCAGCAAGATACATGATGGCATTGGGAGGCAGGTGATGGAGCTGAGCACCGAAGAAATGCAGGAATCCGTGGAAAAAGGGATGAGGTGGCATGGAGAAACCTCGTTCCGCGTGGGTGGTGAGGAGCACTCGCTCCCCGGGACGCGGCGCGGGCTCGGTCTCCCCTTCTTCCGGCAGCCTCCATGTCCCTTCGCGGATCAGCCCGTCCACGACGAGCCCGTCGATGTCTTCGACCGTGGTGGTCGGCGGAAGCCAGTCGCCCTGGATCCACCCGGGCGGGAGCACAGCTCGCGAGCTCGACGCCTTCCTTCCTTTCTTCGCCTTCTCGAACTTCGCCGTCTTGTCTTTCGCCATCACCACCGAGTTCTCCGGCGGTCGAAGAAGATTCACGCGGAATGGGTTGCGGGACGAGGGATCGAGCGGACTGGAGAAGCTAAGGGAAAGGGGATCTGTCTCTTTCTCCCTCTCCGGTGCGGCAGGCCCTTATATCGCCGCTCGCACCGCTCCCCAATCCACGCCGTTTAATCGTGGGCCCGCTGTTCCCCTCAAATCGCGCTGCCGAAGATCCAGCGTACGTGGCGAAGATCCAGCGCGCTGAAACCGTTCGCTCGCGCTCAAACATGGTTTCAAATCCCGCAAAATCCGGAGTCCAGCAACCCGATTGCTCTCACTCCGAAGACATGCCGTGTACGCTCGGATCCGCTCCGGCACACGGCATATGACTACTCATTTCACTCGGATGGAAGCTATTCACTTCACTCGGATGGAGGCCACTGATTTCATTCGGATGGAGACTACTCATTTCACTCGGACGCCACGTGGTCCGGAATCCATCAAGGCGCCGTGCGAGGACAAGGGCGTCTAACAGCCAGGATGAGTTCTTGAGCGCCTCCGTAGTGCTCAACTCACCTGAGAATCCGCATCGACTCGACCCGCCTAACCTCGACCGATTCGGGGGCTAATGACGAGGGCACGTACTAGGGATAGGGTAACAGGCCTGACCTACAGACCCTGCCCTAGGACTCCTCACACCTTATACTGGGCTCCAGGGCCAGATCAACAGCCAAGTGTTCTGCAGACTGACATTCACTCGGAGTCGAAGAACCACTCGGAAGGCAAGAGTTCACTCGACCAGCCTGTTTCACTCGGAGCACCCGAAAGTCACTCGACCAGAGAAGACCAGGAGGCTCCAGGAGCGTAACGGTCGGGACGCACGTTCGCCTGTATTAATAGCCATCGATGCGCCCGTTACCTGGCGCCTTAAACCCCCCTCTTAACCCCTGGTAATGGCAGCAGTCATGGGAGGAGTGGCAACGCTATATAAACCACCCCCAGCTCCATTCCAAGGGTTGGCATCTTTGTAAACCTATACACTCAAGCAATACAGCTCCAGAACACCGAGACGTAGGGCTATTACCTCCACCGCTGAGGGGCCTGAACTCGTAAATCCGAGTGTAACACCTGCGCCGTAGCTAGGCTCTGCCCTCTCATCCGTACCCCTACACACTACTGTCAGACTTGCTCCCACGACAACCCATCTTAATGCTGTCCATTCAAACCCTGCCCGCGCTTCTTTGTCTTCGGAAGATTCACGGACGTCCATCCGTATGGCTCCAACTTCCAAGCAATTGCCGAAGATACCAGTTCATCATGCATCCATCCCAGCTCCATTAGAACTGGCAGAAAGGTGGCTCGCTCCACCTCAAAATTTGGCGAAAATCAATTCAGATGGAGCGGTCGCCCGCAACAGGCATGGGGGTGCAATTGCTGCGATATGTCGTGATCAAAATGGCATGTATTTGGGGTCTTCACAGTGGTGTTTCAAGGGGTTAATGACCCGGTGATTTTGGAAACCTTTGCGTGTAGGGAATCTCTTGCTCTGGCGGTGGACCTCGGCATTCGGAATTTTGTGGTTGCATCGGACTGCCAGGCTGTGGTGAATGATATTAACCTCGGGACAGGAGGTCCTCATGCTGCAATCATACATGAAATAATGGGCAGAAGAGATAGTTTTCAGTTTTGTAGTTTTATTCATGAGCGTAGGAACTTTAATTTTGAGGCTCATAATCTTGCCAAGTTCTCTTGTAACCTAGGTATTGGTAGACATGTTTGGTTGGGCAATCCTCATGACCCAACTAGTGTACCTATGAACATAGTTTTGAATGGATAAAGCTTGGCAAGTTTCTCAAAAAAAAAATCCGTATGGCTCCAACTTCCAAGCTTTGGTGGAAGAACACTAGACAGTGATAATGTACTACCAAAGACCCAAAGTTCTTGGAATACAACTTCTGCTCACTCCACGCAATCTTTCGAATCCAATCGAATACGACAGTATAAACACCAGTCATCATCAAAGGCATGCGGCGTCGTTGTTATGAAGCATCAACTTCTTGTGCTGTGTTGGCAGGTCAGTGGGGCATCTGCCGAGGAGTAGCTGTGGGGTGGGAATGTTGCAGAGGCGTGTAGGAGAAGAGAGGTGCGGCGGGCAGTGGCAGCAAGTGCATTTGCCAAGGTGGCCTGTAAGGAATTCTCCATTTTGGAATAGAAACATTTGAAAGGTCAATCCGGCAAACAAAATCACTTGTCTGTTTTAGCTGCGGGTTTTCGTGCGGTAACAAGAACCCTAACAAACTATAGAAGAAAATTATGAGAAATGCACTTGTGTGAGTATCATAGTAGCTCTGTGTGGCTTGCTTAGGCATAACATTGCAGAGGCCGGGGTTATCCTCCTTTTTGCAAAAAATAACATTGTGGAATCTGTAGTAGCGTTGTCAGGATGTCCCTCTAGCTCACGCCCTCGGATGTTCAGCTTCTGTTTACCAAGAGGATAGAATAGATAGATAGCAAAATATTCACTCGGCTCCAAATACAGCGTTTTAGGCATGAAAACAGCCACCAATTTGATAGAAAACGAGATTGTACAGTATGTTTTTTCCTAACAGGCCTAATGATCATTGTTTAGGACGGCATTCTGTTCTGGATCATGAAAAAAAAAACAAATGTCATATGGCTGTGTGCATCAATCGATTGGCGCGAGAGTTATAACCTCCTTTTCAAACAAAAGGAAGCAAGGGCCCTGCATGTCTGAATCTAGACCCTAGTCCTGCTGTCCACCCCCGCCTCTCCTCCTTGGCAACTTCCACACGCAGTTCAGGCCCCTTCCATATCTGCACAACTCAAAACGGACATACAAAATTGCATCGTCATCAATTCATCATACACTCGATCGGGATAAAAATGTACGTAGCATCATTCCACCGACTAGCCATACACTGACCTGTTTGTCGAGGTCCCAAATCGCGTCGTCCGCTTCCTCCCGCGTTGCCATGGTGACGAAACCGAAGCCCCGGGAGCGCCAACCCGCTCCTCCGTAGTCGTAGATGACTTCAGCATCAACCACATCGCCATACCTGCTGAATAGCTGCTTTAACTGAGAGTCGTCCACTTCGTAGGGCAGATGGCCCACGTAGATTTTGACGGCCATGGAAGATCTGGACCGGCGGGGAGAACGCCTGTCTTCGGCCTGGGCAGTTCTAGAAGCACCTGCCTTGTTCACAGTCATAAGCCTGCCATCCAGCTCCTGAAATGTCCACATTCAAGGCAAGTCAGGGGATTTTCTACTTTAGTATTACCTCGGTCCAAATTACTTGTCTTAGATTTTTCTAGATACGGATGTGTATCTAGAAAAATCTAAGACAAGTAATTTGGGACGGAGGGAGTATATGAATTACACATGATGGTGAACTCGTGTAGTGTAAACAACGCTCTTATATTATGGGACGGATGGAGTAGTAAGTAACAACTACAAGAAACGGATTGCAACAAAGGACATTTATGTAAATACCATGTGAATCAAGAGGCCGACTAGGTTATTGCAACTCGGATGTATTGCAAGTAAAACTAAGTTATTAGAATCAAGAGGCCTACTAGGCTGGCTCCAGATATTGGTGTTCGCCAAATCAGGAATCAAAAAGGGCACTGCCATGTACTACATCCAAACTAAGAAAAATAAACCAATGCAGCACTGCATCCTGGGAGCTGCTCATTTTCATTCCATTCATCCCATGAGAAATCTAGCTCAACTAAGTTCAGAGAAGTTATAGGAAAATGGCCCCATCAAGTTATCATGTATATCAAATATACTCACACTGCCATGGAATATCTCCACAGCCTTCTCAGCCTGCTCAACGGTACTCATCGTGATGAATCCGAACCCACGGCTCTGGCATGTTTCCTTGTTGTAAATGATCTGCACAGCCGCAAAGTAGAAATGTGTTTTAGAACAAAGAATAAGCATATGCATATCCTGATATTGTCTAACTGCCTCCCAATAATGCTGATGGACAAAAACAATACCGATGAAACAGATCGCATAAAACATGGATTGCCTAGAGAAGATGAAGAAGCAGTGTATGCTGTCTTCATAAGAAAAGCATGTAAATGTTTTGGAGTTTATTAAGAAAGTACGACTGCACGCCACAACAAACTAACGTGTAATGGCCAATCCAAGTGACAAGATACACATAAATCTGATAATAGCTTCTAACTAACAGCCTCGTCACACAGGAAAGTCATCCTCTGAAACCCCATAAAAAAATTGCAGGGCCAATTTTAGTTGTGCATACCCTGTAAATTGATGGAGCTACAATCAAAGGGGAAGTCTAGACTGCCTGGTGTTGATATAGTAGATGCAGGGCCAATTGTAGTTATGTACACATTTTTAAGGAACCAGGATCTTCAGACACCTTTTTCATATATCGGACAAAGACAGTGAAGAGCTAAGAAGGCTCACCTCCGAGGACTCAGACGGTTCCGGCATACTTGAAGAGCTGGGCAAGGTACTCACTCTCAGTGTCATAGGGGAGGTTCCCAACATACACCGTGGTCTCCTCGTCGGGCTAGAAGTACTCCCCATCGTCCTCCGATGTGTACTCATCTGCCGATGTGTACTCCTGGTGACGTGCCAGTGACGACGTTTGTTGGGCACAGAGCATTCGAGTGTCTTTCTGGATAAGATGCTGCCAGACTATTTAACTTGGACAGCTGCCTCAGAGTTTTCCACTTTGTTTCCTTGTCCGTAGCATGACAATGATCATCATTCAAGAGACCTTTATCCCAATTATTGCATGGAGCTGGAGCGTCGCAGACAAAACAGCAGCACTGCATTTTGGAGAACAGCAACAAAATCGCATTGAAAACCTCCATTGTCTCGTTACTGTAAACACTGTATTATTAAGATATTGTCAAGAGCATGAGCCATGAGGAGATGAAAAATGTTTGCTAGTTACCATGCTGCAATGCTTCACGTGCAAGGTAGTGCTGAAGGGAAATTCAGAGCATGAATGTCGCGAGTGAGGGAAGTCCCTGCATGCTATCTGCAGAAACATAGCCAATTCCAATAAATAAATGATGGAGGGAATGCTACTGCAGGCAAACTGTAGTAGTATAATCTCTATGAATAAGCTCTAAAATTATCTTTGTCGCATTTGACATGAAGTCAAAAACCACACGAATCATATACAGTAAGAGCAGGTTGACATGAAACAGTGCATCTATTTAAGCAGACATCTTTTGCACTAGACAAAAAACAGACATCTTTTTGGATGATCCAATGATGCATCTTTAACCACTTTGATACTATTGGATCAAAATTAAATGAGCAACCTGATCATCTCTACACTGCACATATATAGCCTACCTACGAAGGCACTGCTTCTTCTATGATACGTAGTTCAAAACAGGGGAAAACAAGAAACAAATACCCGGCCTTTCACCGCGACAATCTCCAGCTCATCCGAGGCAGCCCCCTTGTCACGCGCAACGGCGACGGGCCTGTCGGGGTCGCCGTCTTTGAAATTTCGAATTTTGTAGCGGCGTTCTTCACTACGGGTACTAGTCATTTTTTTTTTTTGAGAAAACTTCCAATCTACTCCCTCCGTAAAGAAATATAAGTAGTGATCTAAACGCTCTTATATTTCTTTACAGAGGGAGTATTCATCTTCAATCATGACAGTACAATGAACATCAGAAATAATAAAAACTACATCCATATCTGTAGACCATCTAGAACGATTACAAGCACTGAAGCGAGCCGAAGGCGCGCCACTGTCATCGTCTCTCCCTCGCCGGAGCCGGACAAAACTTGTTGTGGTAAACAGTCGGGAAGTCGTTGTGCTAAGGCACTATAGAACCAGTGCACCAGAACAGCAGCCGCCGCTATTAAAGAGTAGCGTAGATCGAAAGGATCCAATATGAAGACACACGAACGTAGACGAACTACAACCAGGTCCGAGCAAATCCACCAAGGACAGATCCGCCGGAGACACACCTCCACACGCCCACCGACAATGCTAGACATACCATCGGAACGAGGCCTAGGCGGGGAGAACATTATTCCATTTTCAGGAAGCCGGCTCCACCACCAATGCGAGACATACCATCGGAACGAGGCCTAGGCTGAGCAGGATATAAACCCTAACAAAACTCGAAGGAACATCTAAAAACGGAGCCCTCCCACTGGCAAGGGCCAGAATCCACCGCACTGCCATGGCCCTAAAGCCACTGGAGACGAGGCAGACCGGCGGCGGCACCGGCTGGAGGCAAGGGAACCCTAGTCTTTTTTGGGGGAGGAGGTAGCTGCGTTTTCTCTTACCTCAATATGCACCCTTGACCGCTCATTATGAGGTTTAGAACAACTGACATATCATAAGATAATTTTCTTGTCAAATTACATACTCCTTCAGATCCATATTAATTTCACTGAAATGGATGTATCTAATTTTCTTGTCAAATATCATAAGATGGGAACAAACCGTCGCTCCGTTGGTCAGATGTGCGGGAGCTCACACTACCCACCCGGGTTAGAGTCCTCCAATGGTGGAGGCAGGAATACCTATAATCTGATGTTGAGAGTGGCCGGCTGCAGAGAACAGTAAAAAAGTGTCACTGTTTATACGCATAGTAGTAGGGAAATTTGGATGTTGGGAGGGCCCGGGCCTGTTGGCCACCCATTTGAGTCATGGCTGGTGTAGATTTTTTCTTCATATCATAAGACAATTTTCTAGTCATTTCTACTTCTTTGACTCTCTCATAAGATGATTACATATATTCTACATATGTTAGGTCTGGGGGCTGAAAATGATCGTGTCACATATTACCTTGGGTTTAGCTTTTCAAAGTGCTCGACTCTAAAGCTCTTCAGATTATAGGCCATTCCTCGTTTCAATGTGATGCTTCAGAAGATGACATCTTTGTTTTTTTAAATGAAAAGTTTGATTCCATTATACGTACTGGCTAACTAAATCGCTGGCAACCGCATCAACTATAAAGTTTGGTACATCCGATAGCCACATACATACATCTGACTCGACCAAACTCACGCCAAACGACGCTACCTTATGAGCCTTGGGTTTAGCTTGTCCAAGTGCTTGACTCTAAAGCTCTTCAGGTTATAGGGCATTCCTCGTTTCAACATGCTGCCTGAAAAGATGACATCTTTATTTTTATTTTATTTTTATGAAAAGTTTGTTTATATTACACGTATGGGCCAACTAAATCAGTGGCAACCGCATCCATTACAATGTTTGGTACATCAGATAGCCACATACATACATCTCACTCGACCAAACCCGTGGACACCACTTGATAGAAGTTGACTGAAGGTAATACAACATTTTAAAATTTGCTTCTCACAACAGGGCACCGAAAACTGAATTATCATAGTCATCTCTAGCTACAACTTGTTTCAGTATCAATGGGTCCGTTCAATTCGCCCCTTCAGCGTGAAAATGTGGCGAGACAGGTGCAATTGGTAGAAAAATGTGTGGATAAACCCTTGTTGTTTTTACCTTTTCAGCGAGGCCTTTCGAGGTTATGTTGTTTCCAAAAGGGCCTTTCAGCTCTTCATACAAGGCTGGAACTTTGTATGGCTCATATGAAGCAAATTCTTGCCCAGGAAACCCATTAGATGATCTACATCTTCCAAAGTGAGATGAAATGGCTTTCCCCTAATGATGGAGTTACTTCCAAAATGAGACGAAATGACTTTCCCCCAAGGACGAAGGGATTATTATTGGGAACATAGCTTAGGATGTTCATTTTCAGAATTGTTAGCACTTAGCAGGTCACCCTCCATCCTCACAAGTCTTTGCTTCCTGTGAGCATACTAGGTACCAGAGAAACAAATAGTAGAAAGAAGGATACTAGTGTTTTCTCTATTCTGGAACAGAGGGAGTAGTAAACAAATGAGCCACTGGCTAGCGCCTATAGCACACGCCTAGCACCATTGCATTGGGTGTTTTATTGTTGCGTAGCACCTAGGCATGTTCAACCACTCGCCTATTTTTTCCAATTATCTTTAATTCGTGAGTAGTTTTAACATGACCCCTCTTACCTCCTCTTTTCATGTGAGAGATAAGAGTATATAATATATCTGAGTCGTTGATTTTATTCAGAAGTGGGTCTGAGTAACTCTTACCTTCTTACCTCCCATGTGAAAAAAGGAGGTAAAAGGGACCATGTTAAAATTGCTCTCCAAGATAGGTGTCGTGGTTTTAGTTTAAATTTAAAGTAAAACCATGCCACTTATTTTGGAACGGAGAGAGTAGTACGTACTTGTGTACAGGTGGTATGGTAGAAAGAACGAGCGTACAATAGATTCATGGTTCCTTGAGTACATCTCTTGCAAAATTGTAACCTCCTTAAGTGGGAGACCAGTGTCGAGGTGGTGGAGCCGGCTGCGTTGGCATCGAGGTGGGGTTGAGCGTCCATGTGGGGTTTGCAAGGGCCGGTGTTGATGTGGGGGTGGAGACCGACGATGGCGTCGAGATGGGGGTGAAGACCGGTGTTGGCGTTGAGGTGGTGATGCAGCCCCGGCGACGGCGTGGTGGGGGTGCACGGTGAAGCCCCGACCAGCGATGGCTGCTAAAGCTGGAAGGTGGTGGCTACTGGTGGCGCAGATCGGAGCCGGCCGGCTGCAAGCTCGTGTAGGGGTGGCGGGGGTGAGGCGAAATAAGGGCTAGCTAGCCTCAGCTTGCACCGCTGGATCTATATTTAACTGCAGGAAACGATGGACATGGGAGCACGAAATTAAGTCGAGTGTTTATTTTCGGCTTACAGGAAGACAAAGGGGGTGGTGTTTTAAAAAGGGAAAATATAGGCTGAGTGTGCCGTTAGTGGGACTCGACCTACATAGCCCGACGTCACGGAGACGGTAAGCGCGCCGACGATGGCCACGTGCCATCCATAATGACGAGGATGGGCTATAACCGAGTGTGTTTTCCTTGATATGTGTTGAGGATATATGTGTTATGACGTGTGCTTTATTCAGGGTACTCGGCTTAGAGGTGTATAAGCCGAGTACCCGACAAATAACACTCAGCGTACATTGAAACACTCGGGTACATATGTGTTTCCCTGTAGTGTAATAGGCCCTTTGGTTTATTAGTAAAATGATTAAAAGTTGTATTTTTTTTAGTTTTTACAAGTAGGTAAAATTTTGTAGGTGCATATACAAATTTATATGTTTGTATTTAGACAGTTTAAAATGTATGCTTTGACTGCCCTAGTCTAGATAGTACCCCTTGTTAGTGAATTGTTTTATGTATATATGTGTGCACGCTTGGGTGGGCCAACTAGTCATGATACCTTTTCTGGAATACAAAATTCACATATGCCACATTTCTGTGGTAATGACCCGTAACTATATACATAACTATTTCAGCAAGAAATAAATTTGGACACCAATTATATATATGGTAGTAATGAAATTCAGAATCTTTCCCCTGAAACTATCCACAGGTTTTATACTGTGTATACAGATGGAAGTGTGTTTACACAATTGTGAGAACACAAGGATATATCCTAGCAAAACTATTTTTAGCAACAAGTAATTAATCTACCTTCCTTGAATATATGATCCTCGTCTTGTTTCTGCTACCTCATCTTATTAACCTTGTTGGTAACTAGGGCAAGGTCGAAAAGGAGCTATGGGACACCATCCGTTCCTGCTAATAAAATCAC
Organism: Elymus sibiricus; assembly: GCA_039707655.1. Taxonomy (NCBI): domain Eukaryota; kingdom Viridiplantae; phylum Streptophyta; class Magnoliopsida; order Poales; family Poaceae; genus Elymus; species Elymus sibiricus. Next base: position 124,112,093 of record CM077666.1, on the reverse strand, counting down.
AGAGAAAAATGGAGCCACATGATGAAATAACATCAGATTCGAGTGATAGTGAAAGAACAATCAGCAATGGTTCTGTGGGGATCTTGTATGGTGGTAGCCAAGCCCAAGATGACAACCTAGAGGGTGAATTTGTATGCGGTCTCAGGCGTTGTGGCACTCCTCACTTGACAACACTACTCTCAGCAGGAGAGGAAGAATCGATTTCTGGGCCACGGGTATAACCATGACTATTAGATCTCGTTGTCCTCTCTGCTACAGAAGGTAGTACCATAGCAGATTCTCCTTCCAGGTCGCCATCTTGGGCTTGGCAACCACCATACAGGATCCCCACAGAACCATTGCTGCTTGTTCTCTCGCTATCACTCAAATCTGTTGTTATTTCATCATGTGGCTCCATTTTTGTCTCCGTGATTTTGTCAGCAGGAGCGGATGGTGTTTTGCCCATAGCCCCTTTTCGACCTTGCCCAAGTTACCAACAAGGTTAATAAGATGAGGAAGCAGAAAAAGGACGAGGAGTATATGTTCAAGGATGGAGATTAAAGCAAACCTGCTTCTGGAGTGTAGAAGGGCGAGATGCTTGGCCAGGGGATTTTCCTGTTGATATGGGAGGAAGGTGAGAGTGTGTAGACAAAGATAAAACTTATACTTGCAATTGTTTCTTCCCGGGAATATAAAGGAGGGGGGGGGGGGGGGGGGGGGGGGGTTGAAACCGTGTTGCTTTCTAGAGCTAATACAACACTAGTAGAATGCCCGTGCGTTGCCACGGGCTTCTGAAATATTTTGCTGGAGTTATATATGAACATAATGTATGTTAAATTTTGCATATATAGAAAAGATAGCTGTAACAATCGGATAATAATTGAAATACAATTCACTTGCAGTGTAATTTCATAAAAATAATAATTTGATGATGTATACATAGAGAGTAATGATCCAACTAATAATGCATGCTAAATTTCACAGGCAGAGAGAATATAACACGGTCACAATTGCATAATAATTAAAGTCCACTTCACTTATAATGTAAACTGATAACAAATGGCAAATTGACAATGTATATATATAAAGTGATAATTCAACTAAAAATCTATTACAAATTATTGAGATCTACTTGATGCGTTTAAGAAATTCTTGCACAATATCAGGAAAGCTGTCTTTAGCTTCATTCGCACGATGTTTGAGCAAGTATAATAAAAACTGCTTCCTCAACTTATACCCATCCTGCAAAAGCAATATATGTAGTTAGCATAAATACTTCACATGGAAGGTCTAAAAACATGTGTAACGGACAATACTCACCGCGCAAACCGGCTTGGCCAAGTCTTTACCATTCCAAAAGAGCATAAAATGAAAAACAAAATAGCCAGACGAATCCCTGCAAATTCCTAAATTGTTATTATATTAACTATGGTGATAACAAAAATAAATGTTTGTATTCTGAATTTATTACCCGTCTACGCTCGTTGGAATACCATTAGGAAATAAACGTTGCCATTTTGATATATCGGAATGCCATCCCGGTTGCTTTATTTCGAGTGCTTCTTTGAATTCCCTCGCAAAACTTTTTAATTTCACTAAGTGCCTCAGAATTTTCATCTTCAACGGTTGTGTTGTATGAATAGGGTCCAGAATAGATACACGACGTGCCTCTTTGTCGATGACGTACAAGATGCATTGACCGATGGATTCATATGGAAGATAAATCTACAAGTGGGAGCTATTAGAAACAACAATAAACCATGACAAACGATGGACAAAAGACCTTACTTACCATGTTGCACGATGAGATGTTGTTGTCTATCCCAGGCTAGCTATCAAACAAAGTTGCCAACATCTGAATAGTTTCCTTATCGCAGAACTTTTGATCTCGTGTTGAATCCCGCATCATGGACTGAGTAAAAGAAAAATTATTTAGAAACATGTTGATAATAATGATGTTGAATGAAGAATTATGATAACCTACACAAAATTGTAGATCCATGTAGTGTATAGGAGGGTCTATGAACAATACTCCCTCGTCACATGCCAGTATACGCACGGCGATGTTGAAACAATCATTATCCATAGACTGCTCCATGTTAAGTATGCCCTGAAGTTTTTTGAGACTTACGCCCATTGGATAGGGTGTCGAGCTTCGGACTCATTTCTTCCTGAAAATTGGACGGTAAGAATAATAACAATATATAATGACACATTACATATTGATAAATGACACTTACTCCAAACACTCAACATCATCGATCGACATGATGTAGTTGCAGAGGCCGGCAAGTAATTGACATTGATCCGTGGGCATGATGGGGATTGGGGTAGGACGTTTTTCTTTGACTCCATCAGGTGGATTCTCTAGGAGATCGAGATCAGAATTAGATAAACTTTCTTCATTGTCAGATTGATGGTATATCGGACATCCTTTTAGCTTATTCAGTTCTGAATCGAGCAAAATGACAGCTAATTTTCGTCGAAAGTGTTTCATATCCTCCTGCAAAATATTAAAAGAAACAAATTTGATATAATATTTTGAAATAAAATAATGAGATAATATATATAAATGAAATACCTAGGTAAACTCATCTGATAGTGCATCTGCTGTCCAATATTCCATATAATTTATCATAAAGAGCCCACATGAAACCGTGTTGCTTTCTAGAGCTAATACAACACTAGTAGAATGCCCGTGCGTTGCCACGGGCTTCTGAAATATTTTGCTGGAGTTATATATGAACATAATGTATGTTAAATTTTGCATATATAGAAAAGATAGCTGTAACAATCGGATAATAATTGAAATACAATTCACTTGCAGTGTAATTTCATAAAAATAATAATTTGATGATGTATACATAGAGAGTAATGATCCAACTAATAATGCATGCTAAATTTCACAGGCAGAGAGAATATAACACGGTCACAATTGCATAATAATTAAAGTCCACTTCACTTATAATGTAAACTGATAACAAATGGCAAATTGACAATGTATATATATAAAGTGATAATTCAACTAAAAATCTATTACAAATTATTGAGATCTACTTGATGCGTTTAAGAAATTCTTGCACAATATCAGGAAAGCTGTCTTTAGCTTCATTCGCACGATGTTTGAGCAAGTATAATAAAAACTGCTTCCTCAACTTATACCCATCCTGCAAAAGCAATATATGTAGTTAGCATAAATACTTCACATGGAAGGTCTAAAAACATGTGTAACGGACAATACTCACCGCGCAAACCGGCTTGGCCAAGTCTTTACCATTCCAAAAGAGCATAAAATGAAAAACAAAATAGCCAGACGAATCCCTGCAAATTCCTAAATTGTTATTATATTAACTATGGTGATAACAAAAATAAATGTTTGTATTCTGAATTTATTACCCGTCTACGCTCGTTGGAATACCATTAGGAAATAAACGTTGCCATTTTGATATATCGGAATGCCATCCCGGTTGCTTTATTTCGAGTGCTTCTTTGAATTCCCTCGCAAAACTTTTTAATTTCACTAAGTGCCTCAGAATTTTCATCTTCAACGGTTGTGTTGTATGAATAGGGTCCAGAATAGATACACGACGTGCCTCTTTGTCGATGACGTACAAGATGCATTGACCGATGGATTCATATGGAAGATAAATCTACAAGTGGGAGCTATTAGAAACAACAATAAACCATGACAAACGATGGACAAAAGACCTTACTTACCATGTTGCACGATGAGATGTTGTTGTCTATCCCAGGCTAGCTATCAAACAAAGTTGCCAACATCTGAATAGTTTCCTTATCGCAGAACTTTTGATCTCGTGTTGAATCCCGCATCATGGACTGAGTAAAAGAAAAATTATTTAGAAACATGTTGATAATAATGATGTTGAATGAAGAATTATGATAACCTACACAAAATTGTAGATCCATGTAGTGTATAGGAGGGTCTATGAACAATACTCCCTCGTCACATGCCAGTATACGCACGGCGATGTTGAAACAATCATTATCCATAGACTGCTCCATGTTAAGTATGCCCTGAAGTTTTTTGAGACTTACGCCCATTGGATAGGGTGTCGAGCTTCGGACTCATTTCTTCCTGAAAATTGGACGGTAAGAATAATAACAATATATAATGACACATTACATATTGATAAATGACACTTACTCCAAACACTCAGCATCATCGATCGACATGATGTAGTTGCAGAGGCCGGCAAGTAATTGACATTGATCCGTGGGCATGATGGGGATTGGGGTAGGACGTTTTTCTTTGACTCCATCAGGTGGATTCTCTAGGAGATCGAGATCAGAATTAGATAAACTTTCTTCATTGTCAGATTGATGGTATATCGGACATCCTTTTAGCTTATTCAGTTCTGAATCGAGCAAAATGACAGCTAATTTTCGTCGAAAGTGTTTCATATCCTCCTGCAAAATATTAAAAGAAACAAATTTGATATAATATTTTGAAATAAAATAATGAGATAATATATATAAATGAAATACCTAGGTAAACTCATCTGATAGTGCATCTGCTGTCCAATATTCCATATAATTTAGCATAAAGAGCCCACATGATACCCTATAATATTATAAAATAATGCTTTAGAATATCACCCAGATGAATCAAATAAACAAGCGATTTGAACAAACAATAGTGTTCATTATACCCACATGCTTGCATCAGCTAATAGATACACTACGACATTTTACTATCAATATTTTCTATTACATGATATCTTTGTGTTCATGAGTAGCAAACACAATAATTTTCAGTTTGTGACAAGTGCTTACCCATCCGTTTGTATTGCCTCATCGAACTTTTCTACGACCCTCCATTTTGTAACATTGAGATCGAGCCACTTATGATCTCTGTTAAACTCCGGACTCTGTTCTCCAAGTTTCAGACGCTTCTCGAGTCCTAGTAACTATTTTATATATGGAAAATAGTAGGGATTAAGGCAAACAAGACATATGTCAAGAGGACCAAAAACAATAGATAGTTACCGTAGTAGTAAGGTCACTCCGTTTGACCCCAGAATCAAGTGAGTCTAATACATGAATATCATGTTTTTTGGCATTGACGACTGCTAGATACCAATGGTACGTCGGAATGTTAATCGGAATGAATAGGTGGTGTAAATATCATATAAGTCATAGTCACAATAAGATAAAAATAATAATAAATAATTATACACATGGATTAATTAAAAATAATACATCATTATATGCATGGATAATGAGGCAGGACTAACCATATCTTGCTGTAGATAAGTATTAACATGTTGTACGATGTGATGATATTTTGATGGGTCTATGTCTTTTTCCCCATCTTCTTTTATCTGGCCAGATACGAACGTGCTAATAATATGTACCTTTTCACCCGCCCTTTCTCGTAGATGGTCGTGAGTCAGCATGCAATATATGTAAGCATTTATCACCTGCAATTCCACGTTTAGATTATATTTATGTTTTATGATATTATATATTGTTTATATTATTAATTACAAAGTTATGCAATTGGTCTTACACCATCGTGTAAGAACATATCATCCTTCATAAGGCATTCCAAATCGTTGTTTGATAACAAGGCATCTTCAATGTCCATGAACTTGGTTTTCTTGGGGGCAGACATGATTGATTCGATGACCCTAATATCTCTAGGGGTACAAACATAGTCTGTCGGCATGATACAAAAACGAGCCAAATTAGTATAAAAAATGAGACAAATTAGTTGAATACAAAAGGCAATATGATGAAGGGAAGATCGATAATAACATTGAAAAAAATACCTTGTGCGGTAACATTTAAATTGGCATCCTTTTTTGGTTTGTTATGAGATATCACCGCCTCCACATCATTATGTTGTAAAAAACTCGGTGAATTTTCAGCCCCTTTCAGTGACGCCGCTTCGGAACCCTTGTCGATGGATTCTTTTTGTGCATCTCCAAAATCTATATCTATGTCTCCTATATTCTAAAAAATAATAATATGTAAGAAACAAACATTTTGTGTTATCATGTATAAGATACAGACAAAGAAGGATCAACTACCTCTTCTCGTGGTGTTTCAGTCCGGTCTGTCATCGTTACATCAGTGTGTATGTCGGAACCCAACACTTTTTATCTCTGATGAAATATAAACGATATTTTCTACTGCATCATATAAACATATATAATATATAATAAAAATAAAAGTGAAACTAACACAGCTGTTTTATTTTGTAAAAAAGAAAAACCGTTTTTCATATTATTAAAAAAAGATGTTGCATTTCTTTCGAAGCAAACAACCAACTATAATGTTCATATATAAATAATATGTCATCTGAAATTTCTTAAATCATTTTAATTTATTTATATTTTTTTGAGAATTTTTAATTTATTTATATAGGCTAAGGAAAATTGTCCGACAAAAGATAAAAACATGCAAGCAATCCAACATAAACCAAGTATATTCGGTTTCTTCTCTCAAAATTTTGATTTTTTTTGTGATACTCTGAATATATCTAATAAGTATGAAAAATATTTATTTGTATGATCCATGTTTAATTTATATATATATATAGGATGGGTCTATTCTACCAACCCCATAAGACCTTGTTCTACCCAAAAAAACGCTTATTCTGCCAAAACTAACGAGCTGCCCCGTCCACCGAAACCAGATGACCCACGAGAAAAGAATGGAACCCCCACCCCCATGACCACTTTCTTCCTCCCCGCACACCCCATCCCCCACATCCCGACCTCCATCCAATTTTCGCCACCACCGCCACCCCACTGCCGCCCCGGTGCGCCGCCGCCCTGAGCCGTCACAACTCCCACCATTTCAAACCCCCTCCACCTTCTTCCCCAACCACAGCCCGACGCTGCCGCCTCCTCCCACCTCACTCCGCCGCCCCGATGCGCCCTCACCTGCTCCCCGGCGCCTCCCCTGCGACGGATCCAGCCCCGCCGCCCTAGCCACCTTCCTCTTGCCCCCTGGCCGGGCCGCAACTGGCGCCGCCATGGTGCCCCACTCCGCTTCCCTTCCCCCACTCCCTCGCCCCGATGCGCACCTCCCCGTCGATGGATCCGGGCGGAGCTAGCCCTCCTCACCTTTTCCGGTGCGGCGCAGCCCACCCCGACCTTCCTCCCCAGCTATTTCCATCATCACCGGCGCACATGGTCGCGGCCACACTGCACCTCGAGGGCCGCTGCACTGCACAGCCACACGCCGGGAGGTCAGGGTCGCCACCGTTGCCTGCCCGTGCCACGGCCGGCCCTCCCCATCTCGTCGTCCAGTTTCCTCCGAATCTGGCCGACGGCAGTGGCGCAGAGCAGTTCGCCGCATCGTCAAGCTCGCGTCCCCTCCGCCCCTAGCCACAAGCTGCTGGATTCCTTCCCCAGGGCCCGAGCACCCAGATCCGGCAGCCACACCCCCTTACCCCTGGCGCCAGGAGCTCCTCCATCCTTCCGGTTCCAGCAGACACCTCCAGCTCCACTTGCGGTTCAATTGCCGGCTAGCTGCAGTGCGAAGAGTCGTGGCATCTCTCCTCCTGCTCCATCGTGTAGTTGACCGCGTACGGCATTGTAGTCCAGGTGCAGCTCGTGGCGTGCAGTTTTGCAGGGTGCAGTGAAACCTGAAGTTCACAAAATTTTGTGTGTTTTCCAGATTTTTGTTGTTGATTTTGATGAATTCAGTGCAGTAAAATCTCAAATGTAGTTTCATAAATTACCTATGCAGTTCGTTGGGCTCGGTTGCAGTTTGGTACTGTTTTGAAAAAATTAAACTTGTTTAGTCTGTTTTTGCTTCTGGATGCTTCGGCTCAGTTCCGCTCGATCGGCGATGCAGTTCGGCTGGGTTGCTCATGCTGATTTTTCTCGACCATGGGGTTCACTTCTTTGCCCATGTAAAACACACTCCCTGTGAGAAGTTCACTATATTGCCACATGTTGTATAAAAAAAGCAAAAGTTAATTTTAATGCAGTGCCCTCCGAGAGCATTGAGTTCACTACAATTTTGCTTAATGCAGTCCCCTCGTTCCTTCTTTTAGAAGAAAAAAGGGAAATGTAGTGCACTCCAGTTTCAGAAAAGTCCACTCTGAATGTCTGCAGTACACTTCATTTGAAAAAAAGTTTACTTAAAATAGTATCTGTGCTCCACTCTCGTTCATGAAAAGTTAGAAAAAGGACAACAAAAACTCATGCGGTTCACTTTCGATAGTGTCGCGGTTCACTTTTGGTAGTGTCGCGGTTCACTTACTCCCAAAAAGTGAAGTGCAAGAAAATTATTACCGAAACGACAAAAAAACTAATGCGGTTCACGTCTTGATATTGTTGTGGTTCACTTACGCCCGATGTGAACCGCATTCCACTTCTTCGTGTGAGAAAATTTACGTCTCACAAAAAAGAAAACCATGCAGTTCGCTTGTCTGTCTGATGCAGTACGGTTTTTATTCTGAAACAATGTGTTTTTCTGTCCGATGCAGTTCACTCGTCGATTTTGGCGTCGCGAAAAACAGAGTGTGCGTATTTCGATAATTTTAAAACTGCTCTTAAACCGTAAGGAATTAGAGTGAGTGTTCTACATGAAAAAGTTGCGCCTCATCGATATCTTTCCAACGGTGTATCATTTGAATCATTCCTACTAGCGGTTTGTAAAAATTCGTGGAAAAACGTCCGCTGCCACCCGTCGTCCGCCGCACCATTTTCAAAATTAATTTAAAACCATAAGGAATCTCAAAAACATTTCTACATATGAAAGTTGCGCCTCGTCAGTAGCTTTCCAACGGCGTATCACGCGCCTCCTTTCGACAAACGGTTAAAAAACTGGAGCGAAAACAGTACCAAAAAATTGCAAAAATTTGAAAAAACAGAATTCCGCGATTTAGTAAATTTGAAACTGCTCTTACACCGTAAGGAATTAGAGAAAGTAATATATATGAAAAAGTTGCGCCTCGACGATATCTTTCCAACGGCGTATCATTTGCTTCATTCCGACAAGCGGTTTGCAAAAAAAGCGAAAATACGCTCACTGCCACTTGTCGGGCGCCCACCGTTTTCAAAACTGCTCTTAAACCGCGAGGAATCTCGAAAACATTTCAACATGGCGAAGTTGCGCCTAATCCATAGCTTTCCAACGGTATATTACACGGCGCATTCCGACAAACAATTTAAAAACTGAAGCGAAAACAGTACCGAAAAACATCCGCGTACAGTTTTTTCGACGAGAAATTCACTAGTCTTAGTACTGCAGTGTGCTTGCTTCAAAAAGTGCAGTGCTCTCGTGTTGAGCGTGCAGTTCGAAAGTGTGGGCAGAATAACTATTCTGCCAATATTGGCAGAATAGACCGGCTGTATATATATATATATATACACACACACACACTTTAATACATATGTTTTTTTTCGTATATCAAACGTTGCCAATCCAAGGCCCAAATCAGCATAGCCCACTCTCTCCTCCCCCTCACTCTATCCCGTATGGCCCAATATCCACTGCCCGAACGGCCCAACCAGCGCCCTCAATCTCCCTTCACTCACTCTCTCCACTCCCTCTCCACAGAAGAACACCCAATCCCATCTCGGCGGCGTCACCCACTCCCCTCCCTCCGCTCTCGCCCCCACAGCCGCCACAACCGGCGAGCTCGTCTCCCACCGCCGCCACAACCAGCGAGCTCGTCTCCCACCGCCGCCCCCTCTCATCCCCTCTCCTCTACTCATCCGACGGCGGTGACCTCAGATCGAGCGACCAGGTGGCGGCCAGATGCGCACACAACCAGCGACCAACATCACGCAAAGGTCGCCACCACCGTCGTTGAAGGGCGGTCTTCTTGCACCTCGACGGACGAGCTCGCACACCAGGAGAAGAGTGGGGGTCCTGTGCTTCTTCCTCGCTCAGCGCCCCTGTCGCCACGCCATGGATGGACCTCCCTCTGCTCCCACCCACGCCATGGACCGAGCTCGCTCCCCTCCTCAAGGTCATCTCTTCACCCCTCTCCTCCTCTGGATTGCTGCCTCGCTAACCCTCACCTTCTCTCCCTCCCTTTCCTCTCAGATTGAGACCTGCATGTGCTTCTTCTCGGCCGCGTCAGCTCCACATGAACATCTCCTCGAGTAAGCAGCAGCACCCCCATGGCGTTTCAACTTTCCTATTCTTTTTGTGTGTGTGCTGATGTTCCCTTCTCCTCTCCATTGCCGACGATCCTCAAAAGGGAAGAACAAGTCCCACCGACTACCATCCACCACGGGTATGGATCATGTGACATGGGGGCCTAGACACGTTGATTGCAGAAGCCAATTTCGCCATGGTCATCACCAGCCGTTCATCCCTCAACACCAAGTGGCTGGACCGGGAACACTGCCAACCTTTTTGGTGAGCAAGAATCAATCTCCCACTATGTGCTCACTCCTCCATTGTGAATGATTTGCTACATTAGATAATTTTGATTGGTTGATAACCACCATGTAGGAACGTAGTGGTTACACTCTTGATGGAAAAAATCCACTCTTGAAAAAGAAGACAATGAAGTTGTTTGTTTTCCTGATTCTTGAATGGCCTGATGCTACTCTTTTGCTAGGCCTACTTAATTTTAAATGACAGGAGTAACTGAATTTTGTTTACTGAATTTTGGAATATCATGCATATGGTTAAAGGACCAGAGCACAACTTAATTTAATTATTACTCCTACAACTACTACAGATGCTATATATACCAACAGTTAAAAAAGGTTCAGAGCAGACTTCACATGGGAGTGTCAGAGATGTGGCTGGAAATAGCTCTTTGTTTAACTTATTTGGCCTTCCTAAATGAGTGAATAAAAGTAAACCCAATCAAGAATTTGAGATCAGGATGTTGTAATCCCTTGCAGTGGCAACTATAAATCTATCTGATTGATTTGCAACTAAATTCTAGCCCCTCTGAATTATGAGTCTGAATGCACAGCAAGGAGTAATTTTAAAAAGTACAGCAAGGAGTAGCATCCATATGTTTAAAAAAGCAATTCAGCTTGATTTCTATGTGTATCCATATGCTCAATTCAGCTCTAATTCAGCTATACTCCCATCTCTAGATAAATAACAACGGAGTAATCTGTGAGTACTGTTATTTCACAATAGACTGCAAATTTTTAGCACCAAACCAGAAAAATTATGTCAAATGATTATGGCCTGAATTGTGACAGTACTGAAAGCATGCAAATATGCCTAAAGGTTCAGTGTTTCACTACTGCACTGGGATTAAAGGTTCAGTTTTTTTCCAGTGTATTGACATTGTCATTGTGGTTTCAGTAGAAAGACCTTCTTCCTAATTAGTAAGAGAGATGAAAGTTAATATATTTGTGATATTTTTGGTGTAATATTATTGTAAATTCTTTTGAACATGATAGGATGTTTGACAGTAGGTGAGTAAATTCTTTTTATAACTGAACAGGGAGTATAAATCGTCCAGTGAGTACAATATAGATTGAGTATAAACATGATAAGATGTTTGCCAGTAGGTGAGTAAATTGATATGATTAAACAGGATTAAATGATTTATACCTAGAGTGTTTGTAACATCTGTGTATACTTCAGCTCAAAACAAGCACGCGTGCTTCGTATTACTTTCTCTATTTTGAGAATGTAGATTCATTCAGTTGGGATATTGTTGGTATTAGATATACAAGTTGGAGTATTACATATCCATTATGAATAATTTTAGACTATTCCATCGAACTATTTCCTCCTTATGTAATCGTCGAGGTTGTCCCTGTGCGCACCCAAACTCCTAAACTGCTGGGAGTACGGGTTTTCCCTGAGTATGTCTACTAACTTTCTGACGACATTCTGGTCCAATTGCTTGGTGGCAGCCTTGCGATGGGTTAGGTCAGGGTCGTCGTCGTAGAAGTACAACTGGAGATGCTCTGGACGGGAGCTTGGCCCGAAGGAATGAACATTGTGGTAGATGGTGCCGTGCGCCTGGAATGTGTACACCCCAGATTTCATGTTTGTGTAGTTCTCATCGAGGCTGACGCCGAGGGTTGTGAAGGAGAAGTGGCCGTTAAAGAACCGTATGTTCTCCCGAAAATGCCTAGAGTCCGCATCCGCGCTGGACCAAAGCCTCATTAGCTCCGGCACGGGCTCTGATTCCTTCATCTCGATCTGCCCATTGCGACAGCAGAATCCAGGGGTCTCGGACTCAAACTTCTTGGCCTTGCAGTGCTCGTAGTTCGCGGCGTGCTTAAGGATGTGTGTGTTGTTTGGGAGGTTCGAGTAGACATAGTCAAGTGGGTCAGTGTCGATAAACTCAGAACCAGGTATGTTCGCGCCTTCATCTCCATCCATGCTATCATCATCAGATCCCGCGGGCAATTATTGCAACATCGTTCACTATTATTTTAAATCAATATATTGCAACTTGATGATCCCGTCGACAGCTTGAACATACCTTGGCCACCAAATAGATAGTACTCGTCATCCATGGGATCTGGTGGTCCTGGATCGTCGCCCATGTGTAGGAGATATGCCCTAGAGGCAATAATAAATGTTATTGTTTATCTCCATGTTCATAATTATGTTTATGTTCCATGCTATAACTGCTATGGTTCTCGAGTCTACAATAACCACGAGGCTCGGAGGAAGACTCATATGCACGTGTGGAATAATAAACGGTAAAATGTATTCCTAGTCTGGCCTCTAAGACTAGCTCAAGTGTTGCATGATGGTTCTGTTTTCCTAATCATGGGCATGACTATGCCGGCAATTTTGAGGGCACAATGTTAGGAGAACACTTGTGTTTAATCGACCCGAATTGATGTTATGCTATGAGATTCATTCGTCACAAGTTAATGGTTAATAACACAGAGAAAGTTAATGTTTGCATAATTCCTTAGACCATGAGAGTATCGAGTTTCTTCATGCTTGCTTCATGAACTTTGGGGTTTGTTAAACGTCATCCGTAAATGGGTGGCTATTACGGCGGCTTACGGGTTCATGGAAAAGTGTGTCAAGTAACCTGATAGCTCAAGATTGGGATTTGCTCCTCCGACTATAGAGAGATATCTCTGGGCCCTCTCAGTGTTACGGTATCCAACATCGTCTGGCCAGACACAATGTGATTTGATCACAGGGATGCCGGAACACAGAAATGAGAAAAGAGAACAAAACCGGTAACGAGGTAACTTGCATGGTGGACAAGTTGTTGATCCACGGGGATGCAATAAATCTCACCTCGGGTGTTTGTAATATATCGTGAAGCAATAGGAATAGCACACGGCAACTGCAGGTTCACTCGAATATTCATTCGTGTGGGTATAGGGGTCAATATGGGTGTCCACGGCTCCGATGTTGATCATTGATCGGAAAGTGTTCCGGGTCATGTGTATACTTCACCGAACCTATAGGGTCACACGCTTAAGGGTCATCTATCTGCTAAATACTAGACGGGGAGTCTGAGAGAAAATCACCGAAAAAGTTTCGGACGAAACGGAAACGTTCCGGAGAGGACCCCGGAATAGTTTCGGTAAAACTGAAAAGTTGTTTCAGGGTATTCCATTAAGTCAAATTGGTTTTGGCACATGTCTGGAAATTCTTGGAGGGTGCCAGAATCGTTCTTGAAACTTCTGGGATTTTTTCGGAGGAAAAACCGAAAATGTTCCGGAGCAGCAGGAACCGCTATGGTAGCTTTTCGCTGAAGAAAAACATTGTTCCGGAATTGTTTCAGAATGCGTTCAAAATTGTTTTGGTGGGTACTGGAATTGTTCTGGGCACACATAAATAATTTGGGAATTAACGGACGCAGAAAAATGTCTTCGTGAATAGTGAAAGTGCTTTATGGATTTTTTTTGGAAAGCACCTTTTGGGATATTTTCCAAAAGGCTTCTAGAAGGACTTGGGAGCCAAGGAAGCCCCCTCATGGGGGGCCCCCTAGAGTGGCCGGCCAAGGTGGTGCTCCTCCATGGAGCTCCACATGGCACCCCTTTTCCCTTTTATTCTTTTATGTAAGACATAAAGTGGGGGTACTTTTGGTATTTTTGAATGACAACTTTACCCCTTGGGTTTCCTATAAATAGAGGTGGAGGGGTGCTCTCCAAACCTCATGCTTGCTCTCATACACATGCCATAGACTTGTCTGGCTTCTCTCTCCCTCCCAGCGAAATAGTTTCGTAGAGCCGAAAGGCTGTCTGGGTTCCGGCAGGAACTAGTTCTGGACGGCGAAGCCCTGCCGGATAGATGACACCGTATGTGTGCAACTCTGTAGAGAGATCGTAGTTTCGGTCTTAGTTTGAGAGTGCCTCCCGAAGGGCTGTCCGAGTGACTGTCCGAGTTTCGGGGGTCCTCCCGATGGGCTGTCCGAGTGACCGTCTGAGTTTCGAAGGTCCTCCCGAAGGGCTGTCCGCGACACCGTCCAAGGGACTGTTCGACCGCCTCCCGGAGGGCTGTCCGAGGGGCAGATGAAGGAGTACATCCTCGTGGTTGGGAGGTTGTAAATCCTAGCTGCGGGGATCTGCACCACTGATCGTCATCGACTCTTCTTCCGCTGCGCTACGAGTCGGTAACGAAAAAGATCAAACCTTGTATGCAGTCTCCATAGTGGTCCTGGGCTGGTGCGTAGGTCAATTTTTTTTGTTTTCTGCTGCATTCCCCTACAGTGGCATCATGAGCCGTGCTATGCGTAGATGCAGGTTACGATCTTGAATACATAGAGATGTATGGGTGTTGCACAATATAATTTGTAGTAGATGAGTTCTACTGCTGATAATTATTTGTGCGGGTAGCAGATGAAATCTGTTACCCGATGTTCTTGTTGCTTCCCTGGAATTTGCATATTTCTGATCTTGATAACAACATGGTGGAGTTTCAAAGTTCTGGCAATCCGCGATCCTGATTGATCAACGAAGTTTTATCAGTTCTTTGAATTCCACCATAGTTAAAAAGAAAGATGAAATTTCGCAGACGAAAGGGCAATGCATATATGATCTGCACGGGGGTCATGCGTATGACGAAGTTCAGTATGCGGCTCGAGATTTTATTATCTCATGTTTCATACACCCCGTAAAGTTAATCTAGCGACTTGAATAATCATACTTGATGATGGACGTAGGTAGCTTCGGTTTGCTTCAAAACCTTAGAAGCCACGTAAAATGAAATTATGCATAAACCGATTAGAGGCGTCTAACTTGGTTTTGCAGGATGGTTTGCATGTGCATATGATGTGGTATAGCAGTGCTCACATTAATTTGATTATGTATGAGATGACTATATGATGTAAATTAACATGACCTGCGTGTCATGATTCGGCATGATGGCTGGAGCCATATGATTGTCACTTTAATGACCTGCGTGTCAACCTTAAGTAATGCACTTATTTTATTAGCTATAGAGATAACAATATTATCTGGTGCATCGACAAGGTGGTGGCAATCTTCGCAAAGGTGAACACCGACGCGAATGCCGAAGACGATGAAATAAAGACTTCTCCGTCAGAAAGGGCTATACCATATCATGCTATTATGAATTGCCCGAGATGTTTATCCCTTATGATGCACCCTTCTTGATTGCGCGGTAGTTGCTTTTTGTTAGGGTGCTCTCTCACAAAAATATCAAGTAGTTAGTGTTCTCCCAAGTGTAGCACCGTCACGGCACCTAACTTCTCGGAGTGCGTCATGTCTCCATGAGTACAAACGATTAGGGAAGTGTGAGGCGGGTGAGGTCAGACCTCGCAGCGAGATCACTTGGTTGTCTTGACGTTCTGGCTTGATCGTCCTGAGCTCAGAACACGCCCATCGAAAGATGAACAAGAATCACATAGAGATGTGATTGGCAAGTTGGCCTACCGATTAAAATTCTCGTCATCAGTGATGTCCACATCAATGGCATTGAATTGAAATGCGGATCTTGAATCACTCAAAATCAATTATGAGAGATATTGATTTGAGTGGGAGCGCATTGTAGAATTAACTTGTTTAATTCTCAGTGCAATTAATTATGAACTTTGTCTAAAGTGAAATTTGCATAATAGTTGTAGAATAATGGCTCGCGTTTCCACCTTCCCTGTTAAAATTGAATAAGCTATTAAATATCAGGTTAAAACTTTACGGTTGGTAACGTAATATGAGGATTGTCCTCAAGAGTGTCGAGAAGGATTTTGTCCTATCGCATGCTTTCGGTATCCTCCCGCTAATACTATGGATAATGTGACTCTCGTCCTTCGATCCAAAAGCTAGAATTCTGTTACGGTCAAGTGCAATATGTTTGTTTCCATGAGACCCGGACTTCAAAAGTTTGGGATAGCTATGTGATATTCATGGAACTGAAAATCATTTTCAGACACAAACAAAGGCTAAAAGATATGGGATATCCAAAGCAATGTTTGTTTTGCAAACTGTTAGTAAAAGTGTTTACTATGCATTTGACTAATAACGGAGGGATCCAGAAGAACACCTATAATGTGATGAAGGTGAATAAAACAACAACTTAAGAAAGGAAATGTCCAAAGAGTGTTAGTGTGACTTACACACCTAGGAGTCCGGGGCTAACGCCACTCTTAAGTTGAGTGCTTCTTCTGAGAGTAGGAGAAATACAGAAATTTAAACTGTTGGAAGTATAAAAGCGAAAAGAGAGAAGACTGGAATGTCCAGCTCATGTATGAAAGTCATACAAGCTATTGATGTATAAAAGGCTGGTCAAAAGAAATAGTTCTTGGGAATTATGATTAAACATGTTAATCACTGATTCTTGGGTATTGTGAGTTGATCACAAAGATACCCACACGATTGCATTCTGTTGCGACTCGATGCAAGAACTGCTACGGCCTAAAAGACTTGCCGGAGTGAGGTTTAGATACGCGCTGGGAATATAGTAAATGTTACTATACCTTCCATCGGTGTATTTCTGTCTGTATTTATTTTCATAATTCATTTAGAGTTTTTATACACTCTAGCCCATTGCATAAGGTATCTTGCAAGGAGGTTATTCATAACAGAACTTTTGATGTTCGGTGTTATGAATAACTTAAGGGCCATACTTTCATTATGAATGAGATGTATGTTATGAATATTGATAATAATACATTACCTCTGTATTTACTTTCATAAATTATTTTGGAGTTTTATACACTCTAGCCCATTTTGCATAATGTTTGTTGCAAGAGTGTTGTTCATGAAAGAACAATTGTTGTTCAGAATCATGAAAAACATAAAGGGCCATGCTTCCGTCAAGGATGGGATGTATGTTATGAATATTGATAGTAATATGATACATCCATTACACTGACGCTAAATGTCGCAAGACTAAGAGAATACCACACGTGTGTGGCACTGCATTTGGTCACATTGGAGAAACCCGCATGGACAAATTCCATAATAATGGATTTTGAAGTCGTTTGATTATGAATCATCTGACACTTGCAACTTTCCTCCGAAAAGTGAAGTGACTGAAATACCGTTCACAGGCCATAAGGAACGAGCAACGAACTTATTCGTGATCATACATTTTGATGTATGTAGTCCGATAAATGTTGTTGCTAGCAGTGGATTTATCTATCTTCAGAAATGACTCAAGTAGATATAATGGATATTTACTTGATGAGACGTAAGTCTGGATCTTTTGAAATCATTCATAAGGTTTTCAAAAATGAAGTAGAAATTATTGTAACAAGAAAAATATGTTTCTACAAACTAGATTGCTGAAAGGAATATTTGAGTTACAATTTAGCGAATGTCTGATGAGTTGTGAAAAGAGTTTCATAACTTACACCTCCCGGAACTCCACTATGAGTGGTACGTCCGTGAAGATGTATTCAAACCATTTGTGACATGGTAAGATCAAAGATGACATAAATCAAATTGCCATTATCCCTTTTTAAGTAATTCTTTAGAGACTGCGGCTTTTACACTGAAAAGAGCACCATCAGGTCTGTTGAAATGACGCCATGGTATGGTACGCCCAACCATGCTTTGTCTTTTCTTAACATTTGGAATATGGGGCTTGTGTAAAATATTTACAAACCTATTCCAAATCAGACAAGTACTACTTTGTAGGTTATCCCAAGTAATTGGGAATTCCTCCACCACTATACCGAGGCAAAAGGTTTGCCACTGAGAACGGTATGCTTTTAAAGAGAATGGTTCTTGCAAAAAGGTGAGTGGGAGAACTGTGCAACTCGACGAGATAATAGTATCTTCATCATCAGGTGAACGGAAAGAAACCATGGAAGTAATTCCAGAGTTTTCTACTGCGACTGATACGGAAGCCTCTACATGAGATGTATGGACTTCAGTCGAACTTGAAACTGAACCACGTAGGCAAAACTCGTGCAAACCTCTCAGGTGCGCAAGCGAGATATTGTTGTTAGATAATAGTATACCTACGATACACAAGGAAGCGTTGATGGGCCCTGACTCCGGAATTGGCTAAATGCCAATATAATCCGAGATAGTTTCCATATAAATGATTCAAGATTATATCTTGATAAATGTAATACCCCAAAAATTTAACCATGTTTTTATTAAGTAAAAATTTGGCCAGAATTAAAATTTCGAATTTTATTAGGTCTTTTATTCATTTTAGAGTATTATCAGTTTTCTGCCTTCCAAAATTCTTCCCTCCATGTAGAAATTTTTGTAAAATATTACGGGCTCTGGTAGTTTTCTCAAAACATTTTTATTTATACTTTACTAACAGCAAGAATTAATTTGATAATAAAATTTTGCCCACAATAAATCTTTTAAAGGCATTTTCAGCAATTTAAATGCCTCTGTTGCACTACAACCATTTTAAATAATCCTTTAAAAATTCCACCAAAATTATGAGAGGTCATGTGATGCCTAGATATCACTTTTATGCAAAAACCCTTCCTGGTCATTTGAAATATTTGAGTGTAACTTCCTCTTTTCAATTCTGTCCAGTTCTTGGGTTATAACTGCAACCCCAATTTTCCTTGCTCCAAAAATTCTGAGATTATTCCCACCTCTAGTCCTTCCTAAGATACCCTTAATTCCAAGATGTTAGCTCCGTTGGAATCTTTTTAGTCCACCAAAATTGTCTCTGAATTTTCAGTCCAGAACTGAAATTCCTCTAAACTTGCATTAGCAAGTTTTCCCTTTTCCAAAACCAACACTACCAGCATCACTACCACCTAAAGAGACCCCATACTGCCAAATATCAGTTTCAACAAAGCTCTCTAGACAGCTATAGCATTCTGTCGAACAGCTTGAGTGCATGGCAGAATTCTGCAACCACCAAAACCTCCTTTGCCAACTATCACCTCTCCCTAAACCAGTTTGTCCATCATCTTCATTACTCATAGGAGCACCACTGCACCAAAGTTCAGAGTTAGAAGAGCGCTCTAGCTCACCCTGGCATAGTGTCGAGCACGTGGTGCGCGTGTCCAGAGCGCGTGCAGAGCGCTCGTTTGACAGGCGTCGGCACCGCCGCGCGTGGCCCCCCTGCTCCCTCCCCGGCCCTCGCAACAACCTGGGCGGCGCCGCCTTAACTCCCCTAGCCTCGCCGACACCCTCCCCCGTCCGCTAGCGCCGCCCACCACCATCCACCGCCGCCGTTCGTCGCCGCCCGTCGAGTACGTCTCTGCCACGTCTCTACCCGCATAAATGCCAGCGGCCAAGCTCATCCGAAGCTCACCCACCCTCCACCGACCGCGCTGTTCTCCCCAACAGTCCCGCCGACCATGGCCACCGGCCATACCTGCATTTCCGGCGCAGTAATGGTCGCCGCTGTCGTCCTTATCTTCGGGATCCCGCAACCGACCTCCTCCGTGCCTATATAAGTCACCCGAGCTCTCCTCGATACACAACAGCACCCCTCCCCTCCTCGGAGAGCCTCCCGGTGCACTCAACCGAACCGGAGGTGGCCATCTCCTCTGCCTCTGGCAGCTACGGCTGCCACCGCGCTCCGGTCGAATTCATCGACCCAGGGACTCCCCGAGCTCTCTTTCGTTCTCAGAACCTCTCCTCCCACCCCTGGGAGAACCCCAGCGCATCCAACTGACCAGAATCGATCGCCTTCCTCCTCTCCGATGAGAGCACCCGCCGCCACTTCCCGGGCGAATTCATCACAACACGTGCCTCCCCTTCTCGAATTCCTTGACCACTAGTCTCCTGAAGTACTCGTAGATCCATCCCCGCGCTCAATTTGGTCGGAGCAAGCCCAGGGGCGAAGTCCTCTTCGAGCTTCCGCCGGAGTTCCTCGGGTTAGCTCACCGCCGCCGATTACGTTAATCCCTCCGACCGTGGCGAGTACCGGGAGGACCGCCATGATCCCCTGGTCACGCTGGTGGCCTCACCTCCTCGAGAAGCGCCGCCGTTCACCGGCGCAGGTCGCCGGAGTACTTGATCCGTTCGAACAGAGGAGCGAGACGACCGGTTTGTCCCAGTCAAACCTGACAGTGGGGCCGCGGGGCCCGCTATCAGCGACCCGGGTCACGCCAGCTCACCCTCAAGTGGAGACGTACTCCTGAAATACGTCTTCGACGTCTCGGCCTGGGCCCGGCCCAGTGGTACCGCGCGGTTAAACAGCGCTCAGGGCGCACCTCCTTTCTTTCCTATTTTCTTTTCCCAGCAGATTTCAATTAATTCTACAGAAATCATTTCTAAACCAAATTTGATGATTCAAATTTCTAAATACTCATAAAATTTTGCTCTATTATCTCAGCTATGGTGAACATTTTTATTAAGCCTAGCTTCTGTGGGGTCAATTAGATATTTCTTTTAGTCATTTATTCTGCCTTAGAAAGTCCCTAAGTAATTCATATGGACTCCAAATAATATGATTCTTTTTCTGTTGTTCCTTATATTTCATCTAGTTTATTTTAAGATTTATTTCAAAATTTTCCAAACAACTTTTTAGTACTGTTATTAATTTAAGTAGTAATTCAAATATTTTTGAAAATAGGAAATGGAGGGAAGATAAAAATTTCAAACTTTTGGAATGCACCCAACGTTTCTGCATGATCAAGGCAAGCATCTTGAACACTTGATATGATGACTGCATGATAGTTTGTTGCAAGAATAACTGAATCATGCATCTGTTAAATTCAAATAGAATTCTGCATGCATGGAGTATTGGCATGTTTTCTCGTACCATGCAACATATGCTGTTATGACTAACTTGCAGGAGCATGAATAAGAGTGATACCGTTACTGACAGAAGGATGATCACGTTGGAGCGTGATCATGCCTTGCTGGTTATGCATGTTGGGACATGCAAGGGCTGTGGCCCTGTTTTGGTGTTACTGTTGAAGAACACTGTATTGTGCTAACCACTGCAGGGAAACATAAGCCTCCTGAGTCGACCGTAGATCGAGTCTTGTTCCGGTAACCCCCATACTTGTTCGTGCTACCACTTGTCCCTGCCGCAGGTAGGGTACGGTTCAGTAAGTTGATAACCCCTTTCCTGCACACACCGTACAGAGAGGCCATAGTGAAAGATACCATCTGATCACTGGTAGGCATGTCACTTGGTCCGGGGGCATGAGTGGCCGGTCTGGGACCGAAGCTAAACGCTCATGCTATTGGAGGTTGTAGCCTTCCCACTTAGAGTTTTATTTTACCGCTGCTTTGGGTGATTCCTGGCCCGGGAAAAATAAGGCTGGTGCGTGTGGGTTAGGTGTGTTTTCAACCCAAAGACCGTAATGGGAATTAGTCAGTGTCTCGGTGCTGGCTAAAGAAATCATTTACTTGTGGGTAAAGAGTACACCCTCTGCAGAGTTATATCTATTCGAATAGCCGTGTCCGCGGTTAAGGACTACAGTCTGGGTTGGTCAAGTGTCGGTCTTAGTGTCGGACTTCGGAGGAAATAATTAAATTAAGCATGAAGTAATTTTTGCAGGATTATGTTGTCACTGCTAATGCTGTCTTGGATATTTTGGATATCATGAGTATATATTGTGATTATTGCAAGCATGAATATTATTGTGGACTGACCAGTTTCTCTTAATTTTTTTCCTGAGTGTCTCATGGGTTGGCTAGACTACCCGGGCACTCATTTATTTTCAAGACCTCTACGAGGCGTCCCTCGAGTTATCAGGCGGTTTTGTCTCGCCACTACTCTTGTGGACACCCGATTGGCATTTTTTTAAAGACCTCTACGTGGCGTCCCTCGAGTTATCAGGCGGTTCTGTCTCGCCACTACTCTTGTGGACACCCGATTGGCATTTCTTTTTAAGACCTCTATGTGGCGTCCCTCGAGTTATCAGGCGGTTCTGTCTCGCCACTACTCTTGTGGACACCCGATTGGCATTTCTTTTCAAGACCGACCGTGGTGTCACTTTTAGACATCCGACTGGCATTTCTTTTCAAGACCTCTACGTGGCGTCCCTTGAGTTCTCAGGCGGTCCTGTCTCGCCACTACTCTTGTGGATACCCGATTGGCATTTCTTTTCAATACCTCTCGTGGCGTCGCTTGAGTTTTGGGCGGTCCAGTCTCGCCCTTCTCTTTTAGACACCCGTTTGGCATTTCTTTTGGATTCTTGGGCGGTTCAGTCTCGCCCGATTGTCCACTTTTAATTTTCTTGGTTTGTCACTGACATTTTAATTTCTGCACATGCAAATATTTATCATGCCATGTTTTAAATATCAGTCAGCATGAGCATATCATTTATTCCATCGGGGGCATTTGCATTCAGCACCATATTAATATTCATCATATTATGTTTTAAATTTTATTCTGCATATGCATATAATTTTAACCCGTCATGATCATATGCTTTCAGTATATCTTGTGTTCATTATGTTTGCGAGTACATTCAAACGTACTCACTGGCTTGTCCCTGGTTATTTCATTGGCCAGGTCAGGATTTCTGCAAGGAGTATTACCACGACGTCCATGCGGAGCCTAGGATAGCAGCCACGCGGGATAGGAATTATCCTGGTCAGCCGTTCCTGTGGGAATGGAGCCCCATCAATATTTTGGAGAACCACGAGTCGCTTCCGTCATCCTCACTAGAAATCATTACTGTATCATTAGGCCTTTATGGTCTTGTATCAAATTCTTGTAAATGCTTGGTAATCTGTAACAAGGATGTGTCCACCAGTAACAGTAATCCTGGGCTGGTGTCGACACGAGGGGTTAATTTCTGGGATATCATGACCCGGAAATCCGGCCCCGACAATAAACCCTTCAGAAGACTTAGAGTCTAACGAACATTAATGGAACTATAAACTGATGTGGATAAAATGATTTATCCATAAAGCTCGACTTGTTGCAATAACAAGTTCAAGGAATTGACTACGATGAGGTTGTCTCACCGTAGCGATGCTTAAAGTCAGATCGGGTTAAACTAGCAATTAATACATATTTCAAATCTTGAGATATGATGCATGGATGCAAAAAGGATTTCCATGTGATGGAAATACAACCTAGGACTTACATGAGATACAATCCAAGGTATTTTGTCAGTCCATAGGATGCTAGTAAGTATGCAAACTTCAGAGTTCCAGCAATGGACAGAAGAGAGCAAAAATGGAGTTGGAATCTTCGTTTTTGATGAAATAGTGGATAACGAAGATGCTTGTGGTTTCAAGAAAGTAAGTGGGAGCATAACAATATTTCCAAAAACTTTGTGTGCTTGACACATTGTTGATTGGAAATTTCTTGACACGAATTAGGACTTCATTAAAAATAGTTTTTCAATGAAGTGCTTGGGCTAAATAGCCTTGATATTAGGCATATTTTCTATGAGATAGAATTGCCTAATAGGCTAAGCCAAAAACACATATTGACAAGATGCTAAAACAGTTTAGCATTAAAATGCCAAGGAGTGATTCTTGCCGAAGTCACATGGAAGACTCTGTGTCCCAAAACACTGATGAGCAAAATACATGATGGAGATTCCACACACTTTCGTGTTTGGATTAATCATGTATTCCATGGTATGTAAGACAACCAGATATGTCCAATACTCCCAAAGCTGTTGCGAGTTTAGATACCAAAGTGATCAAAGTACTGATCATGGGACAACAGTGAAAAATGTCATTGAGTACTGAAGTAGCACTGATGACATGTTTTCTCGCAAGCTGACATTATGAAGTGCTCATTGTAAGTAATTACATCGATACGGTCTTCATCAATGCTCCATGCAATTTTTGATTTAAAGTTAAGGGTTTTGTGTAACACACAATACGGTGGCACGGTAGTTAGAAATTGTTCCAAACAGGATACTGTGGCGAATTCTATAACAAAGGCTAAGTATGTTGACGCTTTGGAAGCGACAAAGAAGATGTTGAATCATATAGTTCATTCCTGAACTTAGTATGGTTCCAAGACGGCTTTGGTCAATGGGACACTATTGCAGATAGTTGCTCCATAGCTCAGTCTGAGGAATCAAGGATTGACCTGTGATTCACATATATACAAAGCCAAGTCCACACAAAATATGAATTTTGTGAAAGCGTGAAAACGCGAGGACATGCAAAGATACACACGGAACTGAAGTTGTCAGATCCGTTGGACATCAGGCTATACCACATGCGAAGCATTTTTACACCGGTATGCCATAGGTGTAACGTGCATTAGCATTAACTAGATTATTGACTCTAGTGCAAGTGGGAGTCTGTAGGAGATATGCCCTAGAGGCAATAATAAATGTTATTGTTTATCTCCATGTTCATAATTATGTTTATGTTCCATGCTATAACTGCTATGGTTCTCGAGTCTACAATAACCACGAGGCTCGAAGGAAGACTCATATGCACGTGTGGAATAATAAATGGTAAAATGTATTCCTAGTCTGGCCTCTAAGACTAGCTCAAGTGTTGCATGATGGTTCTGTTTTCCTAATCATGGGCATGACTATGCCGGCAATTTTGGGGGCACAATGTTAGGAGAACACTTGTGTTGAATCGACCCGAATTGATGTTATGCTATGAGATTCATTCGTCACAAGTTAATGGTTAATAACACAGAGAAAGTTAATGTTTGCATAATTCCTTAGACCATGAGAGTATCGAGTTTCTTCATGCTTGCTTCATGAACTTTGGGGTTTGTTAAACGTCATCCGTAAATGGGTGGCTATTACGGCGGCTTACGGGTTCATGGAAAAGTGTGTCAAGTAACTTGATAGCTCAAGATTGGGATTTGCTCCTCCGACGATGGAGAGATATCTCTGGGCCCTCTCGGTGTTACGGTATCCACCATCGTCTGGCCAGACACAATGTGATTTGATCACAGGGATGCCGGAACACAGAAACGAGAAAAGAGAACAAAACCGGTAACGAGGTAACTTGCATGGTGGACAAGTTGTTGATCCACGGGGATGCAATAAATCTCACCTCGGATGTTTGTAATATATCATGAAGCAACATGAATAGCACACGACAACTGCAGGTTCACTCGAATATTCATTCGTGTGGGTATAGGGGTCAATATGGGTGTCCACGGCTCTGATGTTGATCATTGATCAGAAAGTGTTCCGGGTCATGTCTATACTTCACCGAACCTATAGGGTCACACGCTTAAGGGTCATCTATCTACTGAATACTAGACG
The DNA here is from genome assembly GCA_039707655.1 of Elymus sibiricus. Taxonomy (NCBI): domain Eukaryota; kingdom Viridiplantae; phylum Streptophyta; class Magnoliopsida; order Poales; family Poaceae; genus Elymus; species Elymus sibiricus. The sequence goes on along the minus strand of CM077666.1, from coordinate 124,086,655 downwards.
GGGAGTCTGATAGAAAATCACCGAAAAAGTTTCGGACGAAACGAAAACGTTCCGGAGAAGGACCCCGGAATAGTTCCGGTAAAACTGAAAAGTTGTTTCAGGGTATTCCATTAAGTCAAATTGGTTTCGGCACATGTCTGGAAATTCTTGGAGGGTGCCAGAATCGTTCTGGAATCTTCTGGGATTTTTTCGGAGGAAAAACCGGAAATGTTCCGGAGCAACCGGAACCGCTATGGTAGCTTTTCGCTGAAGAAAAACATTGTTCCGGAATTGTTTCGGAATGCGTTCAAAATTGTTTTGGTGGGTACTGGAATTGTTCTGGGCACACAGAAATAATTTGGGAATTAACGGACGCAGAAAAATGTCTTCGTGAATAGTGAAAGTGCTTTATGGATATTTTTTTGGAAAGCACCTTTTGGGATATTTTCCAAAAGGCCTCTAGAAGGACTTGGGAGCCAAGGAAGCCCCCTCATGGGGGGCCCCCTAGAGTGGTTGGCCAAGGTGGTGCTCCTCCATGGAGCTCCACATGGCACCCCATTTCCCTTTTAATCTTTTATGTAAGACATAAAGTGGGGGTACTTTTGGTATTTTTGAATGCCAACTTTACCCCTTGGCTTTCCTATAAATAGAGGTGGAGGGGTGCTCTCCAAACCTCATGCTTGCTCTCATACACATGCCATAGAGTTGTCTGGCTTCTCTCTCCCTCCCAGCGAAATAGTTTCGTAGAGCCGAAAGGCTGTCTGGGTTCCGGCAGGAACTAGTTCTGGACGGCGAAGCCCTGCCGGATAGATGACACCGTATGTGTGCAACTCTGTAGAGAGATCGTAGTTTCGGTCTTAGTTCGAGAGTGCCTCCCGAAGGGCTGTCCGAGTGACTGTCCGAGTTTTGGGGTCCTCCCGAAGGGCTGTCCGAGTGACCGTCTGAGTTTCGAAGGTCCTCCCGAAGGGCTGTCCGCGACACCGTCCAAGGGACTGTCCGACCGCCTCCCGGAGAGCTGTCCGAGGGGCAGATGAAGGAGTACATCCTCGCGGTTGGGAGGTTGTAAATCCTAGCTTTGGGGATCTACACCGCCGATCATCATCGACTCTTCTTCCGCTGCGCTACGAGTCGGTAACGAAAAAGATCAGACCTTGTATGCAGTCTCCATAGTGGTCCTAGGCTAGTGCGTAGGTCGAATTTTTTTTGTTTTCTGCTGCGTTCCCCTACACCATGATGCGGCTTAGGAAGGCCTCCATGTCATCTGCGCCATTGTAGAGATGGTAAACACATGTTATATGACACCAAGGCATAAGATGACGAGTATACACTAGTAGAAAACAGGGCTTTGGTCCTGGCCAGATCAGAGCATTAGTCCCGGTCGTGTTACGAACCGGGACTAATGGGAGCATCAGTCCTGGTTCGAGAGGCTAGGACGCCGGCCGGGCCTCGGCAGGCATCAGCCCCGGTTCGGCTGGGACCTTTAGTCCCGGTTCCATCCACCAACCGGGACTAAAGGGGTTGCTGCCCTTTAGTCCCGGTTGGTGTCTGCAACCGGGACTAAAGGGTAGGCCATTAGTCCCGGTTTTAGACACAAACTGGGACTAAAGTTTTGCCTATATATATCCACGCCCCCCCCATCTCCTCTGTTTTTTGGCCGTGGAAGGGTGGAGGTGTGGGCTACTCTGTTTTTTGCCTATATATGCACATGAGGTGTTCGATGAAATGCCAGAGCCACACTTAAGCTTTCTCCTCTGTTCTTCCTCCAAGCTCGACCTCCAAGCTCCATTTTCCCCAAGATTTGTCTAGGTTTGGCGGTGCACCAACTATCCAAGTGTTCTAAAAAGGTTAGCAACTTCATCCTTTCATCTATCACTGCTAGTTTAGCTCATTTCAAATGCTCTAGAAGTAGTGTGGTTTGTGGGTTTTAGTGGAGGAGTGTATGTGTGAGTTTATTTGATTTAGATGCACAATTTGAGCTCAAATTAACTTCTTAGTTTGCACATGTGTATGATTTATATAGCTACTTGTATAATTTTCTTACTTGTATTATTGTTTGTTATTATATAGTGCCATGGTTTTGGTATCCGCCCCCGTCGGCTCTCGTCCGGTCTATGATTCAGATGTGGTATATTATCTTTTATAACTATTTGTTTCATTTAGTGTTTATGACAATTATGCCGACCAACTTGACATAGATGTCTTTATCTAGGAGGTATGTGAATCAGAAATTCCAACCGACCCTCTTGTCGAGATGTTAAATTTAGTTGAAAAAGAAAACAATTATTTGAAAGGAAAATTGAAAAGAGTTGAAGAAGAGAAGATGAAATTGGAGTTGCATGTTGCCGATGTCGTCGATCTACACAAGATCCAGATGGATGCAATGCGCTTGAAGATTAGAAAGATTAGAAAATATGCCATTGATAATGAGGCTTGGTATCATTATGCTGTTGGATCAATTGTTACCTTAGTTGCGATTTTAATCTCATTTGTTGTTGCATTTAAATGTTTTGCATAGTTGTATGTTAGTTTCAATGTATGTTTTAATTAGATGCTCTAGAGAGCTGTATGTTGTTCTATGAGAACTATGTATGAACTTTATGTATTTATTTTTTCAGTAATAACATTTGATCACTACTGTACTTTGGTTTTAATGTGATGATGAACTTGTATTAATTTGGTCATTTCTCTATTCATGATGTTCTGTAATGGTTTTTGATATACTTAATTATATAATGCACGCAGATGAACCGGCAATGGATGTACGGTGACCGACGCACCTCCGACTACATTACGGGCCTGCATAATTTTCTCGATGCGGCTGAGGCAAACAAGCAGAATGGTTTTATGTATTGTCCATGTACTGTCTGTGAGAATACGAAGGATTACTCTGACTCGAAAACCCTTCACTTCCACCTGCTTTCGAAGGGTTTCATGCCACACTATAATGTTTGGACCAAGCACGGAGAAAGAGGGGTTATGATGGAAGAAAACGAAGAAGAAGAGGATGATGACAACTATCCTATGTTCCCTGAATACGGTGATACTGCAACGGGGGAAGCTGAAGATCAAGAGGCACCAGATGTGCCCGATGATGATCTTCGCCGGGTCATTGTTGATGCACAGAGAGGATGCAAAAGTGAAAGGGAGAAGTTGAAGCTCGATTGCATGTTAGAGGATCACAAAAAAGGGTTGTACCCAAATTGCGAAGATGGCAACACAAAGCTCGGTACCGCACTGGAATTGCTGCAATGGAAGGCAGAGAATGGTGTATCTGACAAGGGATTTGGGAAACTAGCTACTGAAAATAATGAAGAAGAAGCTTCCAAAGGATAACGAATTGCCTAACAGTACGTACGAAGCAAAGAAGGTTCTCTGCCCTCTAGGATTAGAGGTGCAGAAGATACATGCATGCCCTAATGACTGCATCCTCTACCGCGGTGAGGAGTACGAGAATTTGAATGCATGCCCGGTATGCGGTGCATTGCGGTATAAGATCAGACGAGATGACCCTGGTGATGTTGAGGGCGAGCGCCCCAGGAAGAGGGTTCCTGCCAAGGTGATGTGGTATGCTCCTATAATACCACGGTTGAAACGTCTGTTCAGAAACAAAGAGCATGCCAAGTTGTTGAGATGGCACAAAGAAGACCGTAAGAAAGACGGGAAGTTGAGAGTACCCGCTGATGGGTCGCAGGGGAGAAAAATCGAGATAAAGTGACCGGAGTTTGCAGGTGACGCAAGGAACTTATGGTTTGGTATAAGTGCAGATGGCATTAATCCTTTTGGGGAGCAGAGCAGCAATCATAGCACCTGGCCTATGACTCTATGTATCTATAACCTTCCTCCTTGGTTGTGCATGAAGCGGAATTTCATTATGATGCCAGTTCTCATCCAAGGCCCTAAGCAACCTGGCAACGACATTGATGTGTACCTAAGGCCATTAGTTGAAGAACTTTTACAGCTGTGGGACATAAAAGGTGTACGTGTGTGGGATGAGCACAAACAGCAGGAATTTGACCTACGAGCGTTGCTGTTTGTAACCATCAATGATTGGCCTGCTCTTAGTAACCTTTCAGGACAGACAAACAAGGGATAGCACGCATGCATGCACTGTTTAGATGAGACCAAAAGTATATATTTGGATAAATGTAAGAAGAATGTGTACCTGGGACATCGTCGATTTCTTCCGACCAAGCATGCCTTAAGAAAGAAAGGCAAGCATTTCAAAGGTGAGGCAGATCATCGGAAGAAGCCTGTCCTCCGTACTGGTGATGATATACTTGATATGGTCAAGGATTTACAAGTAATCTTTGGAAAGGGTCCTGGCGGACAATCTGTTCCGAATGACGCTGACGGACACGCACCCATGTGAAAGAAGAAATCTATATTTTGGGACCTACCCTATTGGAAAGACCTAGAGGTCCGCTCTGCAATCGACGTGATGCACGTGATGAAGAATCTTTGCGTGAACCTGCTAGGCTTCTTGGGTGTGTATGGGAAGACCAAAGATACACCGGAGGCACGGGAGGACCAGCAACGTATGAACGAAAAAGACGGCATGCATCCAAAGCAGTATCAAGGTCCTGCCAGCTACGCTCTTACCAAAGCAGAGAAGGAAATCTTTTTTGAATGCCTGCTCAATATCAAGGTCCCATCTGGCTTCTCGTCGAATATAAAGGGAATAATAAATATGGCAGAGAAAAAAAATTCCAGAACCTAAAGTCTCATGACTGCCACGTGATTATGACGCAACTGCTTCCGGTTGCATTGAGGGGGTTTCTACCAGAAAATGTTCGATTAGCCATTGTGAAGCTATGTGCATTCCTCAATGCAATTTCTCAGAAGGTAATCGATCCAGAAATCCTACCAAGGTTACAGAATGATTTGGTCCAATGTCTTGTCAGTTTCGAGTTGGTGTTCCCACCATCCTTCTTCAATATTATGACGCACGTCCTAGTTCACCTAGTCGACGAGATTGCAATTCTGGGTCCTGTATTTCTACACAATATGTTCCCCTTTGAGAGGTTCATGGGAGTCCTAAAGAAATATGTTCGTAACCGTGCTAGGCCAGAAGGAAGCATCTCCACGGGCCATCAAACAAAGGAGGTCATTGAGTTTTGTGTTGACTTTATTCCTGACCTTAAGCCGATTGGTGTTCCTGAATCGCGGCATGAGGGGAGACTGGGTGGAAAAGGCACGCTAGGACCGAACTCAATAATATGTAGGGACGGGCATTCTTGGGTGCAAGCACACTACACAGTTCTACAGAATTCTACCTTGGTGGCCCTATATATCAATGAACACAAGAATATTCTACGCTCCAAACACCCGGAGCAGTTTGACAACTGGATTACACATGAACACATGGGGACTTTCGGCGGTTGGTTGCAAACACATCTCATGGGTAACACCACTGTTGGAGATGAGCTGTACTTGTTGTCTAGGACACCATCTTTGACTGTATTGACTTTCCAAGGGTACGAGATAAATGGGAATACATTTTACACAATCGCCCAAGATAAAAAGAGCACCAACCAAAACAGTGGTGTCCGCTTTGATGCAGCAAACACCAATAGGGCAAAGGACACATATTATGGTTACATAGAGGACATATGGGAACTTGACTATGGACATGATTTTTAGGTCCCTTTGTTTCGGTGCAAATGGGTCAATCTGTCAGGAGGCGGGGTACAGGTAGACCCGCAGTACGGAATAACAACAGTGGATCTCAACAATCTTGGGTACACAGACGAACCATTTGTCCTAGCCAATGATGTGGCGCAGGTTTTCTATGTGAAGGACATGTCTACCAAACCAAGAAAAAGAAAAGATAAGGAAGCGAATACATCATACGATGAGCCAAAGCGCCACATAGTTCTTTCAGGGAAAAGAAACATCGTGGGAGTGGAGGACAAGATAGACATGTCAGAAGATTATGAAAAGTTTCATGAAATTTCTCCCTTTAGAGTGAAGACTGACCCAAGCATCCTATTAAATGATGAAGATTATCCATGGTTACGACGCAATAAGCAAGGGACACACGCGAAGAAATAGTTTTATACCCCAAGATCCCACTCTGGGATGTGACCGGCTTCACCGCCATCACTTTCTCTCTAGTGTGAGTTTCCGGACTTATAGCTGGAAAGTGCCACTTCAGACAAACCGGAGGGAATATTTGTAAGAGCTAGCTAGGGCATTTTGGCATTTGAAACATGTTTTTATAATAATTATTTATTAAGTTATGAAATTTCAATTATTCCTATCCTTTTAGTATTTTAATTATACAGAGGAGTTAATCAATGCAATTATGTCCAAACAAAATATGAATGTCTTCTGAGCACCGGTTGGTTGCTCAATATTTTCAAAAACATATTGACAAACCACCACCTGATGTGTCAAAGAATAAAGTTATATAAAATTCTAGTTATGATCAACTAAAACAAAACTATAATATTCTTCAATAGCAAAAAGAATCAACTAAAAAGTTTTTATAAAACTCTAGTTATGATCAAAATAATATTAACTTAAAATTATATAAAAATGAGGTACATACCTCCGACTTTACCTCAAGCCCGCTCCTCTCTATAAATTGACATAACATATGCAAAAAATAACTTAAAAATAACATAAAAAATAAAAAAACATAACATATGCAAAAAATTAAAATTGCCATAACATAAAAAATAACATAAAAAATAAAGAGACATAACATATGCAAAAAATTAAAATTGCCATAACATAAAAAATAAAAAGACATAACATGTGCCATATATTTTATATTGGTTATGAAAGAATATTAAAATTGACATAACATATGCAAAAAATAACATAAAAAATAAAAAAACAACATATGCAAAAAATTAAAATTGCCATAACATAAAAAATAAAAAGACATAACATGTGCCATATATTTTATAGTGGTTATGAAAGAATATTAAAATTGACATAACATATGCAAAAAATAACATAAAAATAAAAAAACACAACATATGCAAAAAATAACATAAAAAATAAAAAAAAAATACCCGCCTACTAGCAGACACCACGGCCTGCATACGACTAGAAACCCAACTATATGTGGGCCAGGATAAAGGCCCGCGGGGCTAGTAGGCCCAACAGGGCAGAGGTTAGGCAATTAGCTGCCTGCTTTAGAGAGGAGCTCGGGAGAGAGATCGCAGCCGCGTATATAAACCGGTGCGATCTCCTCTCGCTTGGCAAGGTGGGACTAAACTTTCACCACCCCACGGCTGTGCCACCCTTTAGTCCCGGTTGGTGGCTAGGACCGGGACTAAAGGCCCCCCTTTAGTCCTGGTTCGAGCCACCAACCAGGACTAAAGGGTTGGGTTTCGCGCCCTTTGGGCTGGTGAAATTCACCTTTAGACCCGGTTGGTGGCTCGGACCGGGACTAAAGGTAGGCCTTTAGTCCCGGTTGGAGCCACCAACCGGGACTAAAGCTCGAGCTATATAAACCGTGCGCTGCCTTCTTCCTCCCCAATCTCTTCTTTCTCTCTGGTCGCTCCTCTGCCCCGACGCGCGAAGCACCACACGCCGCCGCTAGGCTGCCGCGACGCCCTGCCCCGAGCCGTCCTCGAGCCCGCTGATCGACCATCGCCAGACCTCCTCGCCGTCCTCCCTGAGCATCGCCACCCCCGAGCCTGCTCCTCGTCGCCGCCCCCGATCGAGCCCTCCTCGTCGTCGCCGCCGCCCCACGGTGAGCACCACCCTTTCCCCCTCCTCCCCCTCTTCCCCAAATGGATGGATGGATGTGATGATGATATGGCAGTAGGTTTGATGCATTATTTAGCATGCAGTAGGTGAACCCTAGCTAGTTCATCACTTTGTTTGAAATTTTGTGATGTTAAATTTGTTTAGTATGGATATGAGGTATTAATAGAGGTGTGTTGATGAATGTATGGATAGATTGTATGGATATGTTGTAGTTAATTTTTTTTAATTTGTATGGATGAATATATTGTATGGATATATATGTTGGACTTGGTTTTTTCTCAATGTGTATGGATAGATGCATATTGCAATTAGTGGATGAATGCATATGTATGCATATATATAGATTGCAATGTGTATGGATATATATAGATTGCAATTAGTGAGCATATAAACAAATTGAAGAACAAAATTTTTGCATTAGAGTTCATTTTGTCTTTTTGTATGTTTTAATGCAAGCATCTTTTGGGCAATCTTTGAACATGAAGTAGGAGCATTTTGATGTCATCTTGCTGGTACATTTTAGTTCATACCATGTTAGGACCTGTAAACTTGCTATCTATTCATTTCTGCCATGCCATGCAAATATCACTAAGTCTGAAAATCTGTTAATACTTGTCAACTTGTCATGATGATTGCCATTGATCTAGGGGTCATTTGAATTAGTTCAGTAAGCATGTTTTGCCATGTGTTACATGTACATTCATGTCATGCCATTTGTTGCCATGTAAAAATTCTGTAGCATGTTCAAATCTTGCTTTCAAATTGGTATCTAGCTATAATGGACAGATTTGCATTGCATATTGCTTTGATCACCATTTGAGTTCCGTGCATCCGTTTGCCATGATCTTTATAGGTCCATTTCAACTAAAATCTTCTATTCTATCCAGTGGCATACTTGGGTTTGCCTAATTTTTTTTCACTCGGTGGAATTACATGTTGTGGTGTTGCATCTCCGTGGAGTTGGTCCCTGATCGTCCCTCTGCTGTTCGACAAAAGGTGTCCATTTGTCGTATGTTGAGTTTTGTTCATAGGATGATGGTTGGTTCATTTGTTGAGTTGTGTATTCATCTTGTGTATAAATCTTGTATTCATCTTGTATTCATTTTGTATTCATCTTCTGTATAAATCTTGTATTCATCTTGTACAAATATCGTCGTAACTTCGACATGAGAGGGGGGGGGGGTCGTTAAAACATAACCCCGATAACTTTGATTTTGAGGCATATGAAAACCTGATTTGCACGTCGGACAGGCATGAGAGAGGCGGTCCGCAAAGTATCCTCTCCCGAAAGATAGGACGACTCATCAGATATGATTCTAGATAATGTCCAATGCCTCATATCGCGAACATAGTTATATTGGATAATTGATCTTCATATAAATGAAGCATAAAAGTTTACCAATCACTTACAAATTTTCATGTTGTTCATTGACTTCTACATGAGGGGGGGGGTCGTGTTAAAACATAACCCCGATAATTTCGGTATAACTTCGACATGAGGGGGGAGGGGGTCGTTAAAACATAACCCCGATAATCCACTAATCCATTGCTCATATGCATATGATTCCTTGTTGTGATTAATTCTATGTTTGCCACTAATCCATCTCTCATGGTTGTATATTGCCATGTTGTAATATTTGCAGAAACTATGGAACACGACAGAGACTTAGAACAAGAAAAGGCGTTGGAGGAAATAATCCGCGAGGGAGATGATGATATCATCACCTCACAGTTTCTCAATGATGGAAATATGCCCTAGAGGCAATAATAAAGTTGTTATTATTTTATATTTCCTTGTTCATGATAAAGGTTTATTATTCATGTTGGAATTGTATTGACCAGAAACTTAAATACATGTGTGAATACATAAACAAATACCGTGTCCCTAGTGAGCCTCTACTAGACTAGCTCGTTGATCAAAGATGGTTAAGGTTTCCTAACCATAGACATGATTTGTCATTTGATAACAGGATCACATCATTAGGAGAATGATGTGATGGACAAGACCCATCCGTTAGCTTAGCATATGATCGTTCTGTTTATTGCTACTGCTTTCTTGAATGTCAAATACATGTTTCTTAGACCATGAGATCATGCAACTCCCGGATACCGGAGGAATACCTTGTGTGCTATCAAACATCACAACGTAACTGGGTGATCATAAAGATGCTCTACAGGTATCTCCGAAGGTGTCCGTTGAGTTGGCATGGATCGAGACTGGGATTTGTCACTCCGTGTTTCGGAGAGGTATCTCTGGGCCCTCTCGGTAATACACATCATAAGAAGCTTGCAAGCAAAGTGACTAAGGAGTTAGTTACGGGATGATGTATTACGGAACGAGTAAAGAGACTTGCCGGTAACGAGATTGAACTAGGTATGGAGATACCGACGATCGAATCTCGGGCAAGTAACATACCGACGGACAAAGGGAATTACGTATGTTGTCATTGCGGTTTGACCGATAAGATCTTCGTGGAATATGTAGGAACCAATATGGGCATCCAGGTTCCGCTATTGGTTATTGACCGGAGAGGCGTCTCGGTCATGTCTACATCATTCCCGAACCCGTAGGGTCCGCACGCTTAACGTTCGTTGACGATATAGTGTTATATGAGTTATGTGAATTGGTAACCGAATGTTGTTCGGAGTCCCGGATGAGATCCCGGACGTCATGAGGAGTGTTGGAATGGTCGAGAGGTAAAGATTTATATATGGGAAGTCATATTTTGGGTTCCGGAAAAAAGTGCAGTTTTTTCGGTATTGTACCGGGAAGCTTTCCGGAGGGGTCCGGAAGTCCACAAGTGGGTCCACCACGTCCCAAGGGCTGGCATGGGCTAAGGGGAGGCACCCTGGCCTTATTGGGCCAGGCGCACCAAGTCCTCAAAAGCCCACACAGCTAGGGAAGGAAAAAAGGGAGAGTCCTAGTAGGAATAGGATTGGACTTTGGAGTCCAAGTCCACGTGTGTACTATTCATGGTTACTATTCACATGGCACTATTCCTTCTACTCCAAGCCCCTACACATATATAAATAGAGGGGAGGGGGCGCCCCAAAGGAGACACAACATTGTCTTAGCCGTGTGCGGCGCTCCCCTCCACAGTTCCGTCCCTCGGTCATATTTTCGCAGTGCTTGGGCGAAGCCCTGCGGAGATAGCATTACCATCACCGCCACCACGCCGTCGTGCTGCCGGAACTCATCCACTACCTCGCCGTCTTGCTGGATCAAGAAGTCGAGGACGTCACCGAGCTGAACGTGTGCTGAACGCGGAGGTGCCGTACGTTCGGTACTCGGTCGGTTGGATCATGAAGTTGTTCGACGACATCAACCGCGTTGTTCTAACGCTTCCGCTTACGGTCTACGAGGGTACGTAGACACACTCCCCCTCTCGTAGCTATGCATCTCCATGGATAGATCTTGCGTGTGCGTAGAATTTTTTTTGTTTTCCATGCAACGTTCCCCAACACTCAACGACTCCGATGGTGAGGGAAGAGAAGATGACGGCTCCAGTGATCGAATGGAGGAGGGAGAAGATGACGGCTCCACCGGTGTTGCAACCTTAACTGTTGCAAAGTCCGGTGAGGTATATATATTAATTAAGCCTCTGCTGACTAGATGCATTAATTGTTTTGTATGTACATATATTAACGCTTCTTTCTTCTTTTAGCCCTCCGGATCGAGCCAAACTTCTGTAAGGAGACGAGGCCCGAAGAAAAGGTTGGGCGAGAATGAAAGGTTCACGATCGAAGAAGTCGGTGCAGATGGCAAACCGACTATTACATCAGTGCAGAGTTGTTGTTAAGGACAGCGTCCCGATCAGCATCCAAGAATGGAATAAGAAGAAGGACGATGGAGTTTCTTATGTCGACGATAGATGCAAAGATGAGCTTTGGAACTCGCTCATGATAAATTTCAGCCTACCACCAGAGGAGGATCCAAATAACCCAGTTATACAGTGAAAAGTCAAAAAATGGGCTCTTAAGAAGATGGCAAAACAATTGAAGAACTGGAAGAAAAGATTGAACGAATAGTTTGTCGAGAAAGACGAGACTCCAGAATTCACCGGTCAATATGCGAAGATAAAAGATCACTGGCCCGCATTTGTGGTGTACAAGAAATCGGTGAAAGCTAAGAACAGGTCACAGACAAATAAGCTAAATGCTGGAAAGAAGCTGTATCACCATGTTACGGGGTTAGGTGGCTACAAGGTTGCTCGGCCTACGTGGGACAAAGCTGAGAACGACCTGCTTGCTAAAGGGATCCAACCAGCGACATCGAACTGGCCCAAACAGGCAAGGACTTGGTTCTTCGGGAAAGGGGGAACTTTGGACCCAGAAACAGGGGAGTGTGTTTACACAAAAGAACAACTTGAAACAACCGTCATAAAGATTCAGGAAGCAATCAAGGACGTGCAGGAAGGGAGGTTCCATCCCGACAGAGAGAAGGACGAGCTGTCACGCGTCCTCTGGAATCCTGAACACCCTGGACGAACACGAGGCACATCAGGCTCCGTTCCATGGGTGCATGGGTTTCCTGACAGCACTGGTTATAGAAGCCGAGGGAGAAAGAAGAAAGAGGATGCAGACTAGATGCAGAAGGTAGAAGAAAGATTAGCGTTGCAGGAGAAGAAACTAGAGGCACTTACCAGCCAGCGAGCTACCAGCCCAGCATCTCAGCAGCACGAAGATCCTTCATTCGATACTGCCCACGAAGCTACCCCACCATCTCAGCGGAAAAGCAGCGTGGCTTCCAGTTTGCTCATTTGGCCTGATATCACGGCTCCTCGCTACCCCGTGGATGATATCACGGAGAGGGAACATTGTAAGCTAATGGGGAAATGCAGCAACCTAACCTTGAAGGTGGAGATCGGCTATGTCTTACCTCCTCGACCTGATGGAACTTTCCATTGCAATCCGATTCCAGATGGCTATGCTATTGTCGGGGTGGATGAAGTTACCAACGGATTCGAGGGGCTGGACCTTGAGTATCCTACCGATGAAGGGGAGACTCATCTGGTAGATGCCGTAAGGACTACCATTCTATGGAGAAAGGAAAACATCGTGCTTCCACAATGGACGCCGCGTCAGCATACTCAGCCGGAGGAGGCCCCTCAGCAGACTCCTCACAGTAATCCAGCTCTATCTCCGCCGCCTCAGTCGTCTCCGCCGCGTCAGCACACTCCACCGCCTCAGCTGTCTCCGCCGCGTCAGCGGACTCCGCCGGAGGAGGCCCCTCAGCAGAATCCTCCGCCGCCTCAGCTGTCTCCGCCGCCTCAGCGGACTCCGCCTCCTCTGCCGTGTCAGCTGACTCCACCTCCTCCGCCACATCAGCAACGGCGGAAGAGACCCGCCGCCGCTCCGGCAGCTAGCAGTACAACAACGAAGAAATCCAGAGCAGGTCCAAGTGTCAAGAAGGCTCCTGCCAAGTTACCATACGACATGACTGAGGAGGAAAACAACGAGTTCGTGGCTACCGATGTGAAACGCCAGCTTGCACCGAAACATCCAGATCCAAAGGAGAAAATGGATTCGGTAAAAGCGAAGCGCTGTCTGGATGCCCTTAAGCGACCACCACCTCCTCCGCCGCTCTCACACTATGACCGCTGTATTGTAAAGACATTTCATGAAGTGAAAAGGTTGGGAAGTAGCAGTGCTTCAAGAAGTGGGAAAACAAGTCCCCAGCTCGACGAACAGGAAAAACAATCGTGCCCCCCGCTCAAGGTGTTTCCCGATATTGCTAATGATTCGGTGGTAGCGGCCGCTCATCCTAGTTACACTCTTGGTGATTACTTAGGCGATCAGGTACAGTTCGAAATGGCTGAGGTAGCCTTTAGATACCAGCATGGGAAGCCTCTCGTCAGACCTGAGCAGCTCCCGCATCTATCAACGATGATGCGAAAATTGCATGACTGGTACTTGAAAGCCTGCAAGGAAGGGACCGACAGTATCTACGTGGGAATTAAAGATGAGCACAACTTCAATGGAGTCGAGGCGTTATACATTGAATTTGAAGAATTATTTCAGTTATACAATCAAGACGCCCTCGACAAAACTATCATCAGTTGCTATTGTCTGTAAGTATTTTTTCTGTAATTAAGTCTCCAGCTCAGCTCGTTCATTGCATGTATAATTATCCTCACACTATATTATGCAGATTGAAGATCCTCGAATGGAGAGGAAAAATCTATGACATTGGGTTCATTAACCCAAATACCGTAAATGAATATACGGTACAAAAAACCCCCGATGAAACAGAGAAAAACTTGCTAAAGGCGTTACTTGGACAACAAAACAAAAGGGAAATACTATTTCCTTACAACTTCAAGTGAGTGTTACTGTCTTGTGCAAATTCTGTTTCGCTTACTCGAGGTTAAGTGTAATTGATGAGATGTGTGCGCAGGTTCCACTTTATTCTGCTAGCCATTCAGCTTGACGCGGGACTAGTAATTGCCTTGGACTCGAGACGTAAAGAGCCTAAGGAGTGGGCGGACCTGAGTCAAATGCTCCAGAAGTAAGTTGAATCATTATCGCACCATATCGGCAACTTTCGTTCATTTCCTGATATCAAGTAATCATTTTCTTTGCCGGGCAGGGTTTGGAAAAAGTTCACCAACCAGGTTAGGGGTGAATGGAAAAAGGAGCTGCGATTTTCACACCCCAAAGTAAGTACTACTAGCTAGTTCCGCGCATCTCTCATTGATTCTAGTTTCAATACCATTATCATGCTTGATTATCATTTTGATTGAACTCTATTCTCGTAAAGTTCTTGTGGCAGGAACCCGGGAATAATTTATGTGGATACTACGTTTGCGAGTACATTCGCCACAAGATCTCTGAGCGGGGCAGATCTTTAGAACAATTTGAAGTATGTAAATAATATTCACATTTTTATTTTATTACCATCAATTGTGTTGAGTTTCATTCATATATATATATATATATATATATATATATATATATATATATATATATATATATATATATTGACCCCTTCTTTAAATTAGATCTGCCAGAAGCGGGACGAACTCCTACCAACTGATCGTATACGAGCAATTCAAGAGGAATTGGCGGGATTCTTTCTTAAGCATGTCATACCTATAGACGGAGAATACCATCGGGATTTGCAATGCGATATTGGTAATTAGATATTAGGGATCGTAAGAGATGTTATATTGTATATATGCATGAACGTGTACTATATGTAGTAGCGTCGAATAGATATACGAAAACTTGTTGTTCGACCAAGCATGGAGAAAGAGAGGTCACTTCTCTCTATATATTGATCATGACAATGTTGTGTAATGGTTCCTTCATTGCTATATGTAGTAGCTAGCGTCGAGTTGAATGAAAAGCATAAAATAAAAATGAAAACCCTAAATGTAAAGGAATTGAATGGTAAACACAAAAAGAAAAGGGGAAACACAATATGAAACTCCTAAACCCTCCAAAACCCCTAAACCCCTCCTTTCAAAAAAAAACCCCAGCGCCTGGCAGTTGCTGACGCGTGGTTGCCTTCTAGTCCCGGTTGGTTTTACCAACTGGGACTAGAGGTCCTCCTGCCTGGCCGCCCACAGCGGCGACGTGGAGCTCCTTTAGTCCCGGT
This sequence comes from Elymus sibiricus, assembly GCA_039707655.1. Taxonomy (NCBI): domain Eukaryota; kingdom Viridiplantae; phylum Streptophyta; class Magnoliopsida; order Poales; family Poaceae; genus Elymus; species Elymus sibiricus. The sequence goes on along the minus strand of CM077666.1, from coordinate 124,071,351 downwards.
TCGTAACCCAACCGGGACTAAAAGTGGGGGCCTTTTGTCCTGATTGTTCAGTCCCGGTTGCAGAACCAGGACTAAAGGCCCTCTGGAACCGGGACTAATGCCCTGTTTTCTACTAGTGATAGTCAAGTCTTACCTTCCGTACCGACAGTGTATGTCGGCATGCTCCCCGAAGGGCCGCGCGCGGGTGAAGCAGCATCTGCCTGAGGACCAGATGTTGCGATGGGGGTGGAAGGAGTCAAGTCCGTGTTTACGCTCGCTAGATCTGGGCGTGGCATAGCAATGGATTCAGCGCACGGGGTGTTTTTCCTTGAAGCATATTTTGCCTTTCGCTTCGCACTTGACTCTGCCTTATCATCCGTAGCCTTGCTACCTCGGTGTTCCTTGCGTCACTCCCATTTCTGCCGATTGATTTCTTAGAGATTGATCATACCCTCTTCCTTTCTCTTTCGATAAGATGCCCGTCTCTGTGCATTTCTCCGCTCCCTTTTTTCATCTGCCATATTTCTACTTTTGTCTATTGTACGTTGCCTCCTAGCCAGTTCTTTGTCATGATTGAATTCAGCAATGGCAGATGTGGACCCATGTTCTGGAGCATCATCATCTGACAAGGATGTATAGTTCGAGCTAGCTGGTTTTTCTGGTTCAACAATAAAGTTAAAACATAATCATCTCATCAATGATCAACAATCATGAAGATCCAGAACCAAGTCAATCTGTCCAATGTTCAGCTAACATATAAACTGAAAACCAGAACACCCCTACCTGAAGGTTGAATAACATTCATGGCATCTTCCTTTATCTTCCGATAAGATGCCCGTCTCTGTGCGTTTCTCCGCTCCCTTTTTTCGTCTTCCATATTTCTACTTTTGTCTATTGCACGTTGCCTCCTAGCCAGTTCTTTGTCACGATTGAATTCAGCAATGGTAGATGTGGACCCATGTTCTCGAGCATCATCATCTGACAACGATGTATAGTTTGAGCTAGCTGGTATGGCTGGTTCAACAATAAAGTTAAAACATAATCATCTCATCAATGATCAACAATCATTTCCGATCCAGAGCCAAGTCAACCTGTACAATGTTCAGCTAACATATAAACTGAAAACCAGAACACCCCTACCTGAATGTTGAATAACATTCATGATCTCACCAAGAGCGGGGCGGAAAACACGTTGCATTCCATCTCGGAGCATGGTCGTACCCTCATCATTTTTCTTCCGACATGATGTTCGCCTACGCGCGTTTGTCTGCAAATCTTTATCGTCTGTGAAGCCATCATTGTGTTATTTATCCCGTTGCCTCATGGGTACGATAAATGAAATTGTACTATCATTGCTATGTTGAAACTTTAAACACCCATACCTGGCATCGAACCGGAAAGCTGATCAATATTAGTGATATGACCAAGAGGGGGTCGGGAAACATTCTGATTTTCATTCTGTAGCCTGATCTTTTCATCCTTTTTCTTCCGATAAGTTGCTCGCCTTTGTGTGTTTCTCTGCTCCCTTTTGTCGTCTGTTATGCTATAACGCACTTGGTCATTCACAACAGCAGATGTTGTCTGGGAGTCAGTTGGGTATATATCAATTGTTGGGGTAGACGCTGGCACAAACTCTGAACCACCACGACCAAGGGCATTAAGGCACACATCATTAAGGGGAGATTCGCTGGCTACAGGAACAAAAGAAAATTCATCAGTTAGGCTAATACAATAATATGGACCCTATAAGCACAAATCCGGCCATATGAATTGCGTATTGGGTCACACCACTTGAGCCTTCTACGTGACCCGTGGCATAAAGTGATGCAAGAGTACTCCTATCCGGGAGCGAAGGCACATTATTGTCTGCATGATGTATGAACAACAAATCTAGATAAGAACGAGTCAACATGTACATTCATAGAGACGTTTGATCGCTATGGATGATGTACGTAAGAGATCATACGAAATGAACTTCCTGCAAGGCAGTAGGCAGAAATACCTGTGAGAGCACTTGGATCCGGGAATGAAGCAACATGATGCGTGAAGGATATTGATGGGTTGTCTAGAAAAAACCCCGAATGAGTCAGGTTCCTGCTAACAGAATGCGTTTTTAAATAACGAACCCACGTAGAGAACAAAAAAAAAGAAAAAAAAATGAACGAGTCAGGTACGTATGTATTTTTAAACAAGGAACCAACGTACCTAAAGTCGCATGCCCAGGCTGATGTACATTTGTTCTATCAGAAAGAGGGTGTTTGGTTAGGTTTGCATGCTCATCCTGCTCTAACCGTACCATCCCAGTTCCTTCTGTTTTGTTGTGTGTTTCCAAGTCTGTCAGGCACGACTGAGCATTTTAAACTCGTACACTTACAATGGATATGGGTATTTAGACACTCCCGTACCTGGAGTCATTGGATAATTGTCAACATTGTCAGCTACGGGAATGATTGCTGGGTTTTATTCATCTACACTTCTGTCGACATTATGTCCTGCAACACATTATGCACCGTTGACATCTGACCCATCTGTGTTATTCTAACGTACCTTGGCTCCCTTGTGAATGTAGGTCAACAAGTGGGGGTACAGGCACATCTGACCCTTTTTTTTCTTCCGGCGCCTTGCTAGTTGCATTTCCCATCCGTACCTAACATTTTTTCAAGAGGTAAAATGATTTGGTATGTATACTGTACAATTAGATTGGAGTATCATGCATATGGTTAAAGGACCAGTGCACAACTTAATTTAATTATTACTCCTACAACTACTACAGATGCTATATATACCAACAGTTAAAAAAGGTTTAGAGCAGACTTCACATGGGAGTGTCAGAGATGTGACTGGAAACAGCTCTTTGTTTAACTTATTTGTCCTTCCTAAATGAGTGAATAAAAGTAAACCCAATCAAGAATTTGAGATCAGGATGTTGTAATCCCTTGCAGTGGCAACTATAGATCTATCTGATTGATTTGCAACTAAATTCTAGCCCCTCTGAATTATGAGTCTGAATGCATAGCAAGGAGTAATTTTAAAAGTACAGCAAGGAGTAGCATCCATATGTTTAAAAAAGCAATTCAGCTTGATTTCTGTGTGTATCCATATGCTCAATTCAGCTCTAATTCAGCTATACTCCCATATCTAGATAAATAACAACGGAGTAATCTATGAGTACTGTTATTTCACAATACACTGCAAATTTTCAGCACCAAACCAGAAAAATTATGTCAAACGATTATGGCCTGAATTGTGACAGTACTGAAAGCATGCAAATATGCCTAAAGGTTCAGTGGCTCACTACTGCACTGGGATTAAAGGTTCAGTTTTTTTCCAGTGTATTGACATTGTCATTGTGGTTTCAGTAGAAATGACCATCTTCCTAATTAGTAACAGAGATGAAAGTTAATATATTTGTGATATTTTTGATGTAATATTATTGTAAATTCTTTTGAACATGATAAGATGTTTGGCAGTAGGTGAGTAAATTCTTTTTATAACTGAACAGGGAGTATAAATCGTCCAGTGAGTACAGTATAGATTGAGTATAAACATAATAAGATGTTTGACAGTAGGTGAGTAAATTGATATGATTAAACATGATTAAATGATTTATACCTAGAGTGTTGTAACATCTGTGTATACATTCAGTTACAAGTTGGAGTATTACTTTCTCTATTTTGAGAATGTAGATTCATTCAGTTGGGATATTGTTGGTATTAGATATACAAGTTGGAGTATTACATATCCATTATGAATAATTTTAGACTATTCCATCAAAGCATTTTCTCCTTATGCATTTTTTGTTACATGAAATGACTTAATACTATGACTGTGATGATATATTTCTTCAGAAGTGACTCCCATTGTATTGACGCATCCATTGTATTCACGCATGGAGACAGAAAATTCATTTGGTATGTCTACTGTACATTTGTCTTGGCATGTTTTTTTGGTGTTCGAACTGGGAACATGGGGAAGAAGCGACCATATGACTCCATTGTAAGTCTACGAGATCTGTCTCCATCTGGTTGTAAGAGATCATCAGAGTACGTACCTGATCCGCTAGGATCCGTGGCGTGCGGGTACCGAAGACGGCGGCGGCGGCGGGCGGCGGCGTCCTGCTGTTCCTGATCGGATCGGCGGCTGCGGCGTCCTGCTATTCCTGATCGGATCGGCGGCTACGGCGTCCGGCTGTTCCTGATCGCGGATGGGCGGCTGCGGCCTCCGGCTGTTCCTGATCGCGGATCGGCGGCTGCGGCGGCCTGCTGTTACTTATGGCTGATCGGCGGCTGCGGCGTCCTGCTGGTCCTGGGTCCTCGTTCGGGTGCTGGTCCCGGGACCTCGTTCGGGAGCGATCAGGACCTCGTTGATAGTTTTTTTTCTATTGTTTTTTTCGATAGATAGACTAAAACCAGTGATACAGGGGAGGTGGGAGGTGGGAGGAAATAAAATCGGACGAAAATAAAACCGGAGTACCAAAATAAAACCGGAGTACCGGCCTACCAACTGCTCCATTAGGAGTAGAGATAGTGTCACCAGCAAATTATAGCTAGCACGTATTAATTCATTAATTACTTGTTGCTAAAAATAGTTGTGCTAGGATATATCTTTTTTCATGAATACGCAAAGATTGCGCATCATTTCATTGATAGAAGAGTGAAACAGGAGGTACAAGGTGCAGTCATCGCCTACACGGCTTGGATATATCCTTGTGTTCTCAAAATTGTGTGAATACACTTCCGTCTATATATATAGTCTAAAACCTGGATCCAATGTGGATAGTTTTACTGGAAAGATTCAGAATTTCATTACTACCATATATAAAATTGGTGTCAAAATTTATTACTTGCTAAAATAGTTCTGCATATAGTTATGGGTAGGGATGTAAACGGATCAGATCGGATCGGATAATGCTTTTACCATATCCTTTACCATATTTATCGGATAATCCATAAAAAACACCGAATAATCCATATCCGCCGGATATTACCGATACCATTTCCGCTACCATATCCACCAGATATCCGGTTTACCATAATCCATATCCACATCCATATCCGCCGGATTCGTGCAAGTGCATACCATATCCTTAAAAACAGATGAGGATGCAGATTCGGAATGGAAATTATCCGTACCATTTACATCCCTAGTTATGGGTCATTACCACAGAAATGTGGCATATATGAATTTTGTATTCCAGAAAACATATCATGAATAGTTGGCCCACCCAAGCGTGCACACATATCTCTCTCTATCCTAATGGACGAGTTGGTAGTCTAGCCTCACTCCGGTTAATCCTTCCCCATCGTTTTTTGTCCGACCAACATATTTAAACCGGATTTTACCAACGATCTATTTAAACCAATTTTATCTGTCAATAAGACCAATTTCCGGTATATTTGATAACTTTTATATGAAAAGGAATGAATCATGATCAATCTTTAATCAATTTCTGAAGATCTCTACTCGTATAGGGGATTTGGTAACTTTCCCTCCCACCACCTCCTTTCATCTTGGTTTTTTCTACATCCTCCTTTCCCACACACGCGCACAAAAAAAAACCGAGTCACCCCCATACGCCCCTATCCGGCTATCCCTAACCCGTTGTGGTCTCCCTCCCTAGGACGCAGCCGCCCGCCGTATCGAATCCCGCTGCCGGGCTCGTCCGCCGCGCCGTGGCCGGTGAACGCATCAGCTGTGGTTGTGTCTTTCTTCGGATGGCCGCGATGACAGAGGGAGCCACTGGCGCTAGCCAGGCCCCCGACCGATGGACGCGCGGGGTCGTCGCTCCTTGGGGCCAGCCCCTCCCGCCGCCCCGGATCGCATGGTGGCCTGAGGACCCCTAACTAGCCCCCGCTCCCCGCATCTCTCGCTCGTCCATGAGCTGCACGGTGCGCTTCCCTCCTCCCCGCGCGTTGCTCCTCTCCCTTCCCTGGCCCCCATGGATCTTGCCAGCCGCCGCCGGAGGAAGCCCCACATCCCCAAGCTCGACGGGCTTGCCAGCCGACTGGTCGAGGTCCTCGCCATCGCCCCGTATCTGCCTGCATGGAGGACGGACGGAGGCGACTGGGTCCTGGGTGTTCTGGCCAACTGGCCAAGGGTGTCGTGCTCGGCTCCATGGACGCACCGGTCTTGACGCTGTTGCGTTGGCCTTGACCTAGGACGCCACTTCTCACGGGGGTGTGCCAACATCGTTGCCCCGCCGAAGAGTGGCCTGCCCCATCGCTACCTCTGCTGCTTGCTGTCACATTCTGGACAAGGCTAAGGTATTCTACTTTTTTGCTTGATCCATGTAGTACTTTTTCCCGGGTAAAGATGGATTGATACATGCTGTAATCAATGTTTTTAAGGCGTCCAGGCGCTTTAAGGCGCTGGGGGGGGCGCCTCAACGCCTAGGCGCTCAAAGCGCGAGGCGAGGCGACGCCTTAGTCAATTTTTATTAGGCGCTAGGGGGACTAATATGGCAGCCATGAGTAGACATAAAACTGATTCATACCTTGAATTTCCTGGTTGTTGAGCCCACATAGCATCCATTCCTCCCATCTTGTTTCCCATTTCTTCCTTCCACAATAGAAATCTGCATAAAGATGAACATATATGATATATGGTTAAAACTTGACTTAATTAATAGACCACCATTGGTAAAAAAACAGAGAGTAAATGACAGAACAAGTGCAAAACAAGATGACAAACATGAGTGCATAAGTGCATTACATATTACATAAACTAGGTCCACAACACAAAATAAATTAGGTTCACAAATCACAACATAAATTAGGTTCCAAACACATGATCATAAGCAAGGCTTGCCACTCTCAATTCTCAATAGCCATCATCGAACTCATCCATGGTAGCATTTGTGTTGTCTTCGCCATCTTGGTCAGCACTAGTTGGATCTTCATCATCATCGGTCACATCAACATCATCTTGAAGAAAGTCTGAATCATCATCCTCTCCATTGGGGATACTTGATTGTTGTTCTTGGTCATCCTCTTCGTCATCTTCATGAAGAAATGTTGGTGACGGAGCAGCCCTTTTGCGCTGCCTTTGGTACTGGCCATTAACATTTGAGGCCCCCTTACCATGGTGCTAGCTCTAGGAAAGTTGCGACCTTGCAGCGACGAACTTGCACCAACAGCCTCATCAACAAGCTCCCATGAAATGTCATCGGGACACCCTCGAGCATCTTGGGGTGGAGGTATTGTTGGGTCAACCCACTCATTGCCCCAATCAAAATCCTCAATGACTAGAGGGTCATAGCTATTGTCACCGATCTTCTCACGCCTCTTTTGAAACCTATCCAAGTTCTTCCGGTTGTATGAAACAAAGACATTGTCATTCAAGATTCGGTGTTGTAACCGGTTCCTTTTCTTGGTATGGATCTGCAAATAGCAAATAGAGTGAATAAATAACTTGCTGAGATTACTTGCTGAAACTAACTTGCTCTTGCTGAAATAAAGACAAAGAAGTTACTCACAAATTCAAATGTGCTCCAATTCCTCTCACAACCGGATGATGAAGCACAAAGACTAACAATACGCTTTCCAAACCTTTGTAGCTCAATTGCCCGACCACCATATGAACGCCACCAATCAACTAAAATGGTAAAATAAAAACACACATGCATTAGGAGTTTGTAAAGAAAATAACATGCTGAAATTAACTTACTTGTTGCTGAAATTAACTTGAGTTCACTTACGAGGGTTTCTTTTGACCATGTTATCGATTGCCATCACATTAGCAAAGGGTCCTCGCTTGTCCTCATAGAGAACGGCTTGTGCATCAATCTTGTTGCGAGTATCGAGATCAAGTACCGTTCGTGCAAGGACATCATTAAAGCAACTTCTTAGCTCCCCAATTAGGGCATCATCACCACTCTCGACAATAGAGAAGTATTTTCCAGGGTTCAAAAACAAAGCAGCCCCATACAATGGATGATCCATTTGATTCTCCCAACATTTGTCAACAATGTCCATGATCTTCTTGAGCAAAGCTTGCTTGTTTTGGTGGGGAAAACCTTGATTGATCCTCTCCTTTGCCAACCTCATTAGTGTTTTAATTTCTGGCATGGCAGGAATCTCATCACCATCCGCTAGCCTAAACACTCGAAGTAGTGGACCTGAAGCTCTAAGGCAGTCCTCAATTGCATGCCACCAATCCGCTGAAAGCACAATCTCTTGCACATTCAAACCGGTTGCAGCTTTGGCCAATTTGTTTCCAACCCATGCTTGACATATAAATAGACTCCTCAATGCTTGCTTGTGCTTGACCAAACTCTTAAGAGCAAGAAAGGATGTGGCAAAGCGAGTGGCTGCGGGTCTCACAAGATCCAGCCCACCCGTTGCCTTCCTCATTAGACTAAGAATTCTGCCATGCCTATAGATGAAAGTGGTGACTCGTCTACCCCGTTCAATAGGCTTCTTAAATGCCTTTAGCTTCCCTATATCTTCCAACATTATGTCCAAGCAATGGCATGCACATGGACTCCAATATAGTGTAGGAATCCTTTGCATTAGAATCTTGCCCGCTGCCTTGTAGTTAGCACCATTGTCGGTGACAACTTGGACAACATTCTCTTTACCGACATCCTCAATTCTCTTCTCTAGCAAATCTGCTATCATCCGAGCATCTTGGCATTCACTTGATGCATCAACCGACTCCAAGAAGTAAGTGCCCGCCGGGCTGTTTACAAGGAAGTTGATCAAGTGGCGTCCCCTTCTATCGAACCAGCCATCTGACATTAGTGTGCAGCCATATTGCTTCCATGCTGCCTCGTGCTTCACCCTCAACTGTTTTGTTTCCTTGACACAATCCCTAAGCAATGGCTCCCGCAGCTCATGAGGAGAAGGAGGCTCGTAACCCGAGCCATATTGACAAGACGCTTCTATTGCAATCTGAAATTGCCTAGAGCTTGCAACATTGAAAGGTATGCCACACTCATAGAAAAACAATGCCCACTGCATACTCACATAGTGCCTCTCTTCCGGTGTTTTTGTGCTGGACTCCAAGGTGCTTTGAGAGCAACCGGAGCGTCTTTCATCGACAACATCCTCAGGTTTTTTTTCCTAAGCATGGAAACAATTGACTTGGCTACAACAGATTGACACTTTTTGCCTGAGATTTTTACCGCAAAGGCTTTCTTGTTCTTCTTGGCTGCTGTTCCTGAACTTGGTCTTGTAGCGAAGCCTTGAACTACTGCTGCATTAGTGGAGCCTTGAACTGTCCCTGCTGCATCTACCTCCACTACATCATCATCATCATCTGGCTGTCCTATGTTTCTCCTGTTCTTTTCCAAATATTCTAACATCTCCCTCGTAAGTTGTGTGGTAGCCTTTGGACAACCTGTTGCATCCCCACCAGTGCCAGCAAGATGCTCTTTGTGTCTCTTGATCCCTCCAGAAGTTATCTTGCCACAAAGATTGCATACAACATTATTGATGTTGCCAGGTTTCAACCAATACCCATAATTCCAGCCCGGATCATTTAACCTCCGTGGCCTGCGTTCTGGATCTTTCATTGGATCATAAGCATCACCATCCCCATCAGCTCCTGCATCTGCCATTGTGGGACTGCAAAGTGCAAACAATTAACAATATAATCAAAGTTTGAGAAAGCACTAGGTGTTAATTATGCGTTTGGCCACCTACTTGCGCTTTTCGAGCTTAGGCGTGATTAGGCGCAATTAGGCGCAATTATGCGTTTTCTATACAATTGTACGGATACGGAAAACAAAGAGCAGTTTGCCATAAAAAATAGTGCTATAATGTAAACTGGAGGTATAATTATAATTTTATAACCTTGTTCTCTCTCCAATATGTTGCCCCTCCCTCTTTGTGTGTTGTCCTCTGATCCTCTCCCTCCAATGCATTGTGCAGCAGCTACATACATCATAGAGAAGATGACAAGATGTTAGGAGCAGCAACCACCAACCAGCAATCAAGCAAAGCATTATATATCATATACTCATATATGTAAATTCACAAATTGTAATATGAATCTTATCTCATTGGCTCTGGCTCATAGCCTTCTCCCTTTCCTAGCTTCGCCAAATTGAATGAGCAATCAAAGCAAACTAGCAAAGTAGCAAACAAGCAATGCAATAGGCAGATCATATCACAAGTTCACAACTTCACAAGCAGAAGCAAGCATATTACATAACAAATAAAAGTCTTAAACTTGCTTAGTTCTACCAAACGGCCAAACAAAAGTAACACGACCACGATCCGCGATAGTCTCACCACTCCATAATAGTCTCTTATATAACAAATAACAAACAAAAGACAAATGCATGAATGCAAATGCATGATAATTTGATCACTTGATGGCATGATGCTGCCAACCATCATGCACTTGGACTTCCTCTTAAGAGCTATCGGCCTTTCCGACTCTGTCTCGGCGGTGGTGTTCTGTGATGTTGACATCCTGATTACAAGTCAACAACAAATTAGAAATTAGTGGTAGCAACAAGCCAACAACTATCAACGGTAGTAGCTAGCAGTAGCAACTAGCAACTAGCAACAAGCAGCAGCAGCTAGAGGCACCAGGCACCAGCAGGCAGCATCAGCAGCTAGTAAGTACTAACACTAACTGCACCACACATAAGCATATCTGTATATGACACAACAGAGAAGCAGCAACTACACTACAGAAACAGAACTACTCGCACTGGCAGAAGGCAGCGAGCAACCAAAGTAACAAACAGAGCATGCCCGCGAGCCAGCAGAGCAGCAATAGCACGAGAGCATGACCACCAGTCCACCACCAGCAGCAGAGCATGACCAGCAGTAAGACTAAAGAGGAGAAGGGAGGCAGAGCTCGATGGGGATCACGGGGCTCACCTGCCTGGAGAAGAAGAGCACGGGGGAGCGCGAGATCCACGGCGGGATGAGGTCGGAGGCGAGCGGCCGGCGGCGCGAGGAGGGGCGCGAGATCCGCAGCGGTGCGCGTCTAGCGGCCAGCGGCGCTCGTCCTGCGGCCGGCGGCTCGAGGAGGGGCCCGACGGCGCGAGGAGAGACCCAGACCCTAACCCTAACCCGAGCTGTCCGATTTGGTATGTCCCCCTCTCGTCCCGCCCGCTGCTGCCTCCCCTTTTCTACCTTTTCCCGCTGCTGCGTGCTCGCCGTTCCGCGCCGCTCCGCGCGCCTAATCACCGCGCAGCGCGCCTAATCGCGCTTAGAGGAGAAAGGCGCTCCGCTTAGGCGCGCTTCATGGGTTTCCGAGCACCCAGGGCCAAGGCGAGGCGTTGGGCCAGCGCCTCGCGCGTAGGCGCGCATAAGCGCACGCTTCAACGCGCCTTCTTGTACTTTGAATATAATAGAGGGCAGAGGACAATCAGCTACTATTCTAATAATAAGCTAGTATAAAGAGGATCCACTAACCTACTATTCTAATTAGCTAACAAGGACAATCAGCAACTATTTTAATCACAACCTGCAGCTAACAGCCTAACACTACTATAATAGAGGGCAGAGGCACAAGCAGCACATCTGCACATGCATATACTAAACAGAGGCAAGGCAGTGAGGCACAAGCAGCAGCACCATCAGAAAACATGAGCAGGTGAGGGGAAAAGAGAGGCAGAGAGGAGCCGTACCTTGGGAGAGGGCTGCCGGCGGAGGAGGAGCTTGGCCGAAGAGGGGAGGGTCGGCGGAGGAGGATCTTGGCCGGAGAGGGGAAGGGCCGGCGGAGGAGGAGCTTCGCCGGAGAGGGGGAGGCCGGCGGAGGAGGAGAGGATCTGGGCCGGCGGCGTGAGAGGAGAGAGCTCCTCTCTCTTTTCCCCTCGATTGGTGTCCCAGGTGTGTTCCCCTCTCTCTCCCGCCTCTGTTTAGCCTCTCTCTCCCGCCCAATTTCTCTTCCCTCCCGCCCAATTTCTCTTCCTCACGCGCGCCAGGCCGCCAGCTTCTGATTCCCGCTCGACCTGCCCAGGGCGTCCAGAATCGGCCAAAGCGACGCCTTCTCCGCCTAGGCGACGCCCTGGACGCCTCAACAACCCAAGTCGGACGCCTTAGACAGAAAACTAAGGCGAGGACGACGCCTTGACATTCCCGGGCGCTCTGACGCCTAAGCGTCGCCTAGGCGACGCCTTAAAAACCATGGCTGTAATATGGATGGGTGGATCCATGTAGTAATCCGGTAAAGACTGGTTGATACATGTAGCAATCTTGATACTAACTGTTGATTTTATTTCAGGCGCCACAGATCCATGCTTGTAGCCAAAACCTATAGAACAAGTGACCAGTGCTCCCCAAGATTTTGTGGCTAGCCTTCTTTGTCCATCTCTCTTGAACAACAAGCATACATGCTGCCACGAGTTCTAAATCAAATGTTGTATCTTCCAGCCCTTCATTGTTGAGTGAATGGTGTTTTTAATTCGATTCTTTTGGTGTGCGCTAAGGATGGATGTTCAAGTCTGCATAACCTTGATTTCTGCCATGTTTTACATGTCGCACCGACGTTATAGAAAATTATGCTGGAGATCAATTTCATCAAGAAGATGATGTGTCAAAGGCTTTCTCCGATTGACACTAAAAATATCACTTAAAAAGATCTTCTACCTTTCTTGGAGAAAAAATGATTCAGAGACACAGGTTGACCATGACCTGGAGCATCCCATTGTTAATTTATTGTGTTTGCATTCACTGTGTACAGGAATATAAATGTGTAAAGCACTGTAGTAGTACAGAAAAGACAATTGCAGATTAAGGTCATCTTGCCACAAATACATCTATGTGTAGTTGTTTAGCCCATCAAGTGTTGTGCACTGTAGTGCAGATTGGTGATATCTGAATCACAGAAAAACTAAAGTTAGTAACACACGAAAGTATCATTCAGTGATATATTCCTTTCCTCTGACATTTCCATGAAATGAGAAAGACAAGGCTATATTTTGTGATAATGGCATGAATTCATGATCCAGTTTATATGTCGATTCATATTTATGTTGTCCCCACACTCTTTGTTTGAACTGGTTTCTCAGATGAGTACATGTCTCCATTACTCATAGTCTAGCTTCTAGATAAACTTCCATTACTATCTTTTGGATGCACACAGAAAATGAAGATCCGGTTGATGAGATCAAAGAAGAAAGCTCTTGTGAAAAAGAAAAGGCTGAGAGTCCAATATCCCTATCAGCATGATTTCTAAGGAGGTAATTAAAATCTTGTCCCTTTTATTTCTTTCGTTTTCTTACAGTTACGACTATTTTATTAATGGAAGCAAATAAATAGGGCTTTGGTGGATGCTGGTACAAGCAGTCAACAGAGAAAAGAAAGGGATGCCGGAGCACCTATTAAATTGGACGCAGAAGCTCAGGCTCACATAGAGAAGCATAGGTATGCCCCCCCTTTTCTTGGCAAAGTTTCTTGTGGACCCAAGTCTCTGTCTTAATGCTCTCACTATCTTTTATCCACATGGGCAACCAATTTATTGATTTGTTCATTGACTGGTCTCACAAATTTTATTGTGATGAAAAGTGTAGGTATACTCAATGCTATGTTTGACCATTTGTTCATTACCATTTTCTTGTGATGTTTTATGACCTAAGCATGGTAACTTTCAAGGTTACATAAGATGATCAAATGGATATAATGGGTGGCTGTCTTCTTACTATGTTGTATCTCCTAACTGCACAGGAACCGGAAAGACGATCTGATAGATGAAATGGTTGACTTACACGCCAGCTTAAAGAAAGTAGCCTTGTAGTGAACCAATCTGCGCAAGATGCCCAGGGCAAAAGTACTGTTTTCACACTTGATGATACCCAGGGCAAAAGTACGGACAGAAGCAATGCAATCCTTGCTTAGGACCTCCAACTCCTGAAAAGGTGATTTTCTGTTTACCATGCTTGTCGTCGGATTTATATTTATGATCCCTTTATTTTATCCCTGATAGGCCATGGGTTTCAGAAATTAATGTTCAGCTAAAGTTACATTTTTCTTTAGTATCTCTGTCAAAAACTGAAAATTTCTTGTTGGGTTAAGCACTACTGATTTGTATCTTGACGACAGAGACACAACACCCTCTATAATAAGTTAGGTAAATTACCGTGAGATGAGAAGATCTCTTCACAGGGCCAGCTAATACACAATATGACCTTAATGTATGTGCATGACTACTTGAAGGGGGAGGCTGGTGCTGCTTAAACACCTAAGTGAGGACTTGTTACTTTATTTGGTCTAATCAGCTTGAGTTAGTAGTATTACCAATTATTACAATATAAAAAACCTTAGAATCTGTAAATTCCATTTCTCCATGAGTTCATGAAGACTGCAACCCATCTTACTGAACATCTGGTCATTGCCAGATATATGTAGATTCAACCATTTTAAGGATGGTTCATGTTCTTGTGGGGACTTCTGGGGATTGTGAACTGAATGACACCAATCATCTTCGAGTGGTGCTCCCATCATGTAGCAAATTATTGTCATGTGAGTAATGGCTCTTCTTCCTTAAAAACCCATGTCGACTTACATTGTGCAGGCTCGATTTAATCAGTGATGTGCAGTGGTATAGTTTTTTGAATATGCAATTTGAATAAACATAGGTAAAACATTATAATGCAGATATGCATTGACACGTATGATTATGTATTGAAATGCATGAAAGTCACATTAGATTATGTATTGACACATATACAAGATTTCTCTACCAAAGTATATATTGCTTTTCTATTGTTTGTCTGAGCAATCTGAATTCACCTTATATTCTTGAAGTTATTGGTATATCAATTATTTATCTATATTTCATTTTGCAAGAAAACAAACAAACATAGGAAGAGCCAAACATTGCACGAGCTTCAACAAACGAAACCTGCCTGCGGAGGCGGTGGCACTGGTGGGTGGCAGCAATGAGCCGGTAATGCTTTATGAGGCGGTCAAGTCTGAGGTCGCGAGCCGATGCCTCCACGGACGCCACAGTCGACTCAACATCAGGACGATTAGTGATATTTGGTTGTGTTAGAGGAAAATATTATATTAGGATAATATAAACTGTTGGGCTAATTTCTTTGTATAATGGATGGAGTTCTTTCAAGCAACATACCTTGGTTTCTCCCTGTAGTCGTGTACCAAAGAAAAGCTCCAACACACAATGAAATGGCAGCAAAGAATAAGCCAGTATTATGTTAGTGTTGGAAATATGCCCTAGAGGCAATAATAATGTATTATTATATTTTCATTATTCATAATTAAGAGTTTATATTTCATGTTATAACTGCTATGATCCTGGAATATGCGATTCAGTGAAAAACTCATATGCACGTGTGGAATGATAAATGGTTAACAATAGGTTTCCGGTCTTGCCTATAAGAATGACTCAAGTGTTGTTGGTGATCACGTTTTCCGGATCTTAGGATATCGTTAATTGTAATGATAGTCCTAAAACAACATTGATGGTATAAATGTTAGAGAACGATTATATTGAATCGACCCAATCTTGTCTGTTATACTTTGTGATTATATCGTCCGAAATCATTTGTTATAACACGGAGTGTTAGCATGTGTTTTAGTTCCTCAGACCATGAGAGTGTCTCGGTCACTTCCTACCGGACGGTGGACTTTGGGGTTGCTCAAACGTCATCTGTAACTAGGTGATCATAATGACAACTTGGCTCACCGGAAAGTTTGACACGTGACCGGATAGCTCGAGAGTGGGATTTGCTCCTCCGACGATTGGTAGATATTCTTAGGGCCCTCTCGGTGTGACGGCATCCATCATCGTCTGGCCAGACACAGGTGACTACGTCACGGGGATGCCGGAGTACGTCAACGAGAAAGAAGAACAAAACCGGTAACGAGAGCAACGGTACAGTGAGCATGGTGATGACTCAGGAGGATACCGATGCACACCGAGTTTTGTAAAGTATCGGGAAGCAAAGGGAACATCACATGATAACCAAAGTTTCACTCGAATATCATTCGTGTAATCATAGGGACTGATATGGATGTCCACGGTTTTGCTATCGGTCATTGAACGAAGGGGTTTTCGTTCATGTCTATGTTTTACCGAACCTACGGGGTCACAAACTTAAGATAAACATGATCTGCTGAGTGTTAGTGTGACAGGAGTAATGAGAATGTATTTGTGAAATTGTTTCATTAATATTCGGAATAGTTCCGAGAGGATCCGAAAGCGTTTCGGGGTTACCGGAAGGGTTTCGGTAAGTATCGGGTAATACCGGGTATTACCGATAAATATATATAGGTGAAAAATGTTTCCGGAGATGTTAAATTATATATATAATGGTCTGAAAGTATTTAGAACATTTTATAATTAATTTAAATATCAACGAGCCTTATGAGACGCCCCCGACTTGATCGTGCACTAACCATACACGCAAATGCACACGATCAAGCCTAGGGACTCACTTGAAGATATCACAACACAACTCTAAACACAAATAAAAGTCATACAAACTTTATATTACAAGCCAGGGGCCTCGAGGGCTCGAATACATAAGCTCGATGTCATACAAGCATCAGTGAAAGCATCAGATATCTGAGTACAGATATAAAAGTAAAACGGATAGGCCTTAAGAAGGCGAAAACAAACAACGACTCTGATCGAAAGAGGCAAGGCCTCCTGCCTGGGAGCCTCCTATCTACTCCTAGTCGTCGGCGGTCTCCACATAGTAGTAGGCTCCTCCGGAAGTGTAGTATCAGTCGTCGGTGGTAGCAGCCGGCTCCTGGGATCCAACATCTGGTCGCAGCAATCGAGTATGGGGGAAAAGAATAGCAAAGCAACCGTGAGTACTCATCCAAAGTACTCGCAAGACTGACATCAGAACTATACTACTTATGCATCGGAATCAAAGGAGTGGGGTTGTATCTTTGGACTAAATAGCAGCAAAGCCAGAATAGAGAGAAAGGCCTAGCCTATCAAAGACTAGCATCTTCAGGGTCTTGCAGCATTAAAAGAGTGCAGATTAGCATATTATTAATTAACAAGCATGTGGAAGCAAAGCCCATAGATCCTTCCTTGACACCCTGCGAGAAAGCGATCCCGGAGCTTATAATTATTTAACGGATATCCAGTTCAAATAGTAGTAGATCGGGATACAACACTGAGCATCCTGTTACCGTGGACACGGCTATTCGAATAGATAACTTCCCTGCAGGGGTGCACTACTGTTACCCAACACGCTCGATTAACTCTGGCCGGACACTCTTTTATCGGGTCATGCCCGGCCTCGGCTGATCGACACACCGCAGCCCTACCTCGAGCTCAGCAGAGAGGTCCCCGCCGGTCTACATCCTAAGTGCTTAGGGGTCTTGGGCCATCGCCCTGTGCACCCCGGGTCGTTGTGTGCAGGGTGGATACCAGCGCCAACGGCATGATCCGACCCGGCCACAATGCTGAACTGGACGTCTGACAAAGCTTTCGACTGATACATACGGTGCCGAGGGCCCCATTAAACCATTATCCCACGTGGTGGTAGTGCGTATAGACCAGTGGCCAACTCAGATCAATACCCAAATCCGTTAGCGAATTATTAGGAGCTCACGGTGATGATCAGTACTCCTGTCGTCCCGTCTCGAGGAAGTGCAACAAGGGCCAGGCCCATCCCTCTCTAGGGCGGTCTCTGCCTGCCCGGCCGCGCCTCGTAATTATCTCGCGGGTGCCTCCCAGGTCAACCCGTCTTCCCAGGAGACTGTCGGGAACTCAGGTCCACCTCTACCGGGGTGGTACCGCCAGTCCCTTCAGTCTCGCAGTAACAGTACATGTGGGCAACATTTAAAGGTAACCGTGTGTTCTTGTCATCAAGGGGGAATCCCGAGGAATCACCCTCGAGGGATTCCCACTTGAGAGGTTGTACGGCAGAGTCGTCAATGGAGGTGGTGAAAGAGAAATCACCCTCGATAACCGCAACCGATTAGCTATGCTACAGAGCCATCATCAGAAGTGAAGTACGAGGTATCACCCTCGGCACTCGATAGTAGCCCTGCAGAGTCATACAACTAAGGGGGTATGTGCGGTGCTGTGTCGGTCTCTGTACATCGATCACATTGATCGAGTAGTCTGGAAGTAAAGCCTGGCAACACGGACTAGGGGGTGGGCGACTGGTGAAACGATAACCAACCTATACTAAGCAGTTTAGGTTGACAGGTAAAGTAACAATAGCAGGTTACAAAAGCAGGCTATGCATCAGAATAGGAGCAAGCAATTACAGTAGCAAAATCTAATGCAAGCATGAGGAAGAAGGAATAGGCGATATAAGAATGATCAAGGGGGTTTTGCTTGCCTGGTTGCTCTGCTGAGAGGGGCTGATCGTCGGAAGGCTGCTCGTCGGGAGCGTATTCGAACTCAACTGCGTCAGCGGCGGTCTCGGCGTCTACCGAAGAGAAGAGGGGGGGGGGAGAAACAATAAATTCACGGCAAAAATACAATCACTATACATGACATGCCTAAACGATATGCAGAAGTGCTTTACTGCCTAATTAAATGATTTAGTTAATTTATGAATTTATTTGGATTTATTTTATTAAAGTCGCGCACTATTCATATACCGGATATGTGCAAAATGTTCCATGTTCGGTATGTTAGAGGGGTGTGGCAGGCATGTGGGTAGGTTATTCGGAATCTACACATTTTTCTGATCGTTTTACATATATAAATTATTTTAATCCGAATTACGGTTTAAAAGATATGATTTTTCAATGTTTAAATGATTTTCTGGAATTTCTGGATTATTTAATTTAACATTATCCGAAACAGTGTACGCTGACGTCAGCATTGTGTCACTGTGACATCAGCAGTCATCTTTGACTGGTCAAAGTCAACCCTGACATGTGGGACCCACCTGTCAGTCACTGTTTAGTTTAATTAGGATTTTAATTAAGTTAATTACAGATTAATTAGTTTAATTAATAATTAGTGTAATTAAATAGAATTAATTAAGTTAACTAATTAATTAGTTATTTATTTATATATTTATTTATTTTAATTACTTTAATTTATTTTTATTTTATTTATTATTTTCTTTTCTTTTCTTTTTTGTTTTTGTTTTATTTTTCGTTTAAACAGGGCGGTGGGCCCCTGTGGTTAGCGGCCAGGGCGGACACGCCCGCGTCCGTTCGTTTGGGCGCCGGACATGTCTGGGCGTTCGCGTGTGCACGGGCACACTGGGGAGGCCGGACGTGTCCGGCAGCGCGCGTGCGCGCGGGCAGAGAGGCGGCCGTGGCCAGCGGCGGCGCGGGCGAGGCAGCGCGGGGAGGAGCGGCGAGCGCGGCTGCGCGCGGGCAATGGGGAGACGGCGCAGATGGAGGGAGGCAACGGGCGGCGTGGTGCGGCGTGCGGGCGGCCAGCGGGGCGCGGTGGACGGCGGCAGCTCGGTCAAGCGCGCGGCGAGGCACGACAGCGGCAGCGCGAGGCGGACGGGCGCAGCGAGCGGGGTGAGGCGCGGCTCGGGCGTGCGTGGACGGCGAGCGTGAGCCGCGGCGGATGGCGTCGAGCGCGGCGACAGAGAGAGGGAGGGGAGGCGGGGCTCGCGCAGGGGAACGGGGTGGCGAGGCGTGAGGTAGTCCGGCGGGGAGGCGGTCGGCGACGAGGCGACGGCTACGGGGACGAGGCGGCGACGGCGGGGCGATGGGGACGGGCGGCGACGTGCGGCGCCGAGGGAGAAGGTGGGGATTGGGGTTGGGTTAGGGTTCGGGTGAGGGAGAGGTGGCCTAAATAGGCCAGGGGGCGGCGTGGGCCGGCCTGGCTGGGCCGAGGCCCAGTTGGGCCAGGGGACTGAGGGGGCTTTTTCCTTTTTGTTTTAGTTTCTTTTTATATATTTTCTGTTTAGTAATTATTTTGCCACAAATGTAGTTTTGTAAAATAGGAAGCCCAAAATTAACAGTGCAATTTTTGTTACTACCAAAAAATGGTTTGGGGTTTAAAGAATTTCATTTGAATTTCATTTAAATAGAAAGGCATTAATTATTGCTGTCTGGTTCTGTTTTGATGATGTAAGGCTCATTTAACTAATTCAAATAATGTTGGTTGTATTTTTATAATTATCTCTGAATTATTTGCAACATAATGAACATTTTAGTTTTCAAATTTGAACAACTTTTATTTTCACTTTTAATTTGAATTTCAATTTGATTTGGGAATTGAAATGTGATATGATGCAAATGATGACCAGGCACTGTTCAACATGATGACATGGCATTATCAACAGGTGATTACTGTGCTTAAGACTTGGGGATGTCACAATTCTCCTCCTCTAAAAGAAATTCTCGTCCCGAGAATTAATAGGTAGAAAGGAGAAGGCCGGGGGTATTCATACCAAGAAAGCTTGGCATGGGCCCGCGAAAGAATTTCCTATTAACGGATTGTGCAACTAATGTCATGCGTGAATTCAAAGGACTTACGTAAAATGAATGCGAAGCTCCTGAAGTAATTAAATTAGGAGATGATATTGAAAGAACAAGGATATTACCGTTCACAGTAGCATGCTGATCCTGAGCTTCATTCAGTTCAATGTGGTAAGCTTGACCACGACCATAAGAAGGCCTGGCATTATGGTTGCGAGGCTGATTGTTACCACGGCCAGCAGAGGGAAGTACAAGCTGAGTCTGGTTCTGAGGGCATTCCCTGGAACGGTGACCTGGACGGCCACACTTGAAGCAGAGCCCATCACTGGGACGGGGAGCAGGAGCTCGAAACAGTGGAGTCTGAAATCTTGGCTGTCCCGGCGGTGGAGGAGGTGCAGCTGGATGGTACATGCTATTGGGAATCCAGATATGGCGCTTCTGTGATGACGAGCCCGAAGATGAGCCAACGTCATGGGTGCGTTTGATGGCTTTCTTGTGTTCTATCTGAGCGGTCTCAACCTGGATAGCCTTGTTCACCAGGGTGGCGAAGTCGGTGAAGTCATGAACAGCAAGTGCAAGCTTAAGGTCTGGGTGGAGTCCATTATGGAATTTCTCCTGTCTGCGAGCATCAGTAGCAATGTCTTCTTCAGCATAGCAGGATAATTCAAGGAATTCCCGCTGATAAGCTTCAACAGTCTTATTGCCCTGAGTGAGGTTGCGAAACTCTGTTTTCTTCCGGTCCATGATTCCCTGAGGAATGTAACGGGCACGGAAAGCAGCCTGAAACTCGATCCAGGTAACGACTGGCCCATCAGGTAGTGAGCGCCTGTGGGTGGACCACCATTGAGCAGCGGGGCCCTTCAAGAAGTAGGACGCGAAGGTGACGAGGTTGTCAGGGGCGACATTGGCAGATTCCATCTCGAAGGAGATGTCACGAAGCCAGTCATCAGCATCCAGTGACTGTTCAGAGTTGCGGTAAGTAGTAGGGCTGAGACGCACAAACTCCTGCAGTGTTATTGGGAGAGGTGGCTGGTTCTGAGCATTCTGGTTCTGGTGCGGGAACTGAGCCATAATTCCAGTCAAGAACTGACGGTTCAGCTCGAATTGCTGCATCATAGCTGCCATATAGTCTGGCGGTGGTGGCTGTTTGGGAGCACGGCGACGACCACGACCACGAGCACCTGGCCTAACCATCCTGCTAAAGTTTTAACAGGGTGTAGTTTAGTAAAAGCAACTGCCAGTGTTTAGCGACAAACATGATGTAACACGACAATGAATAAGTAGTTCAATAGATACATAACAGTAGTCCATTAAGACATACAAATCCATACACAAAGTTGATTACATGCAGAGAGCATAAGTTCAGAAAATTAAACAGCTAGACATACTAGGCGGCGCGCAGGCACGCGGAGAGGAATACACAACGAGACATAGCAAAGGTTACATCAACGTCGGGGAATACCACCGTAACCACGCAACTACAGGTGTGGACGATGAGTGTCCACAGCGAAAAGGTCCTGCGCTCCGTGAATACTCTGATGCAGAACCCGATCTCGAGCTGAGAGGAGAGGTCCACATGTGGGGGTGCGACCTCCAACAGCAGGCCAATCAATACCTGCAGGCATCTGAGTCTTGCGCGGGTGAAGGATATACTCTGGATGTATCCCTGCACGAACGGCTGGCAGCAACTGTGTCATAGCATCGTAAAGACGTGCTCGAGTGGCAAACAGCTCGACGGCAAGAGCCCGGGCAGTGCAATCCAGAGCATGAGTGCACTGAATCAAAACCTGCGGGTCGTAACGACGACGCTCGTAAGGGGCACAGACAGCTGTGTAGTATCCGGTATCCTCTCCAGCAGGTGCATACGGAATGTATCGAAACTCTGAGTCATCCAAGCGACTATGCTCGCCACGAAGACGTGCGACAGCAGAGTGAGCAGCATCATGGACTGCCATCTCAATCGTCACACCAATACCATGAAAGATATGCAACTCAGTGTCAGAGTCGTTCCGCTAATCGAAGATACGAACATCAGCATGGTACTGCTCCTGGTTGAACTCGCGGTAATCCTCGTAAACCATGTACTCGGGGTACCAGCGGTAGCCCAGTCTGGTCAGGAGGGCGATCAGGACAGCTGGAATCATCACGAGCCCAAGTGCGAAGCACAAGCTGTGTCGCAGGGCACGGCGGAAACAAACGATCCATCTGAAACAGAGGAAATTCACGATTGTCAAATGACAGTGAGAGGTATATTATAATTTGGAGAGAAAGGTTAAACAAACCAATGTAAAGGAAAATGTGATTATCAGAATAATCAGATCAGCGTGAGGGAACAAGTGCAGATAATCCAGCTCTCCGGGTGGATGGAATTATGAGAACCTAGTGTCGGCGTTAGTAAAATTCATTTAACCCGAAAGGAAGAGATTTCAGAGTCCCAGAGTATAGAAGAGGAATAAAAGATCCTAATACCACCCAATGGCGACGTGGGCCCGTAAGCCACACAACCAAGTTAATAAAATAGTTTTCGGGATGACTAGACTCAACTTCGACCAAGGAATCGGAAGGGGGCTTCCTACAGGCAGTCGGCTCTGATACCAACTTGAGACGCCCCGACTTAATCGTGCACTAACCATACACGCAAATGCACACGATCAAGCCTAGGGACTCACTTGAAGATATCACAACACAACTCTAAACACAAATAAAAGTCATACAAACTTTATATTACAAGCCAGGGGCCTCGAGGGCTCGAATATATAAGCTCGATGTCATACAAGCATCAGCGAAAGCATCAGATATCTGAGTACAGATATAAAAGTAAAATGGATAGGCCTTAAGAAGGCGAAAACAAACAATGACTCTGATCGAAAGAGGCAAGGCCTCCTGCCTGGGAGCCTCCTATCTACTCCTGGTCGTCGGCGGTCTCCACGTAGTAGTAGGCTCCTCCGGAAGTGTAGCAGCAGTCGTCGGCGGTAGCAGCCGGCTCCTGGGATCCAACATCTAGTCGCAGCAATCGAGTATGGGGGAAAAGAATAGCAAAGCAACCGTGAGTACTCATCCAAAGTACTCGCAAGACTGACATCAGAACTATACTACTTATGCATCGGTATCAAAGGAATGGGGTTGTATCCTTGGACAAAATAGCAGCAAAGCCAGAATAGAGAGAAATGCCTAGCCTATCGAAGACTAGCATCTTCAGGGTCTTGCAGCATTAGAAGAGTGCAGATTAGCATATTATTAATTAACAAGCATGTGGAAGCAAAGCCCATAGATCCTTCCTCGACTCCCTGCGAGAAAGCGATCCCGGAGCTTATAATTATTTAACGGATATCCAGTTCAAATAGTAGTAGATCGGGATACAACACTGAGCGTCCTATTACCGTGGACACAGCTATTCGAATAGATAACTTCCCTGCAGGGGTGCAGTACTGTTACCCAACACGCTCGATTAACTCTGGCCGGACACTCTTTTATCGGGTCATGCCCGGCCTCGGCTGATCGACACACCGCAACCCTACCTCGAGCTCAGCAGAGAGGTCCCCGCCGGTATACATCCTAAGTGCTCAGGGGTCTTGGGCCATCGCCCTGTGCACCCTGGGTCGTTGTGTGCAGGGTGGATACCAGCGCCAACGGCACGATCCGAGCCGACCACAATGCTGAACTGGACGTCTGACAAAGCTTTCGGCTGATACATACGGTGCCGAGGGCCCCATTAAACCATTATCCCACGTGGTGGTAGTGCGTATAGACCAGTGGCGAACTCAGATCAATACCCAAATCCGTTAGCGAATTATTAGGAGCTCACGGTGACGATCAGTACTCCTGTCGTCCCGTCTCGAGGAAGTGCAACAAGGGCCAGGCCCATCCCTCTCTAGGGCGGTCTCTGCCTGCCCGGCCGCGCCTCGTAATTATCTCGCAGGTGCCTCCCAGGTCAACCCGTCTTCCCAGGAGACTGTCGGGAACTCAGGTCCACCTCTACCGGGGTGGTACCGCCAGTCCCTTCAGTCCCGCAGTAACAGTACATGTGGGCAACATTTAAAGGTAACTGTGTGTTCTTGTCATCAAGGGGGAATTCCGAGGAATCACCCTCGAGGGATTCCCACTTGAGAGGTTGTACGGTAGAGTCATCAACGGAGGTGGTGAAAGAGGAATCACCCTCGATAACCGCAACCGATTAGCTATGCTACAGAGCCATCATCAGAAGTGAAGTACGAGGTATCACCCTCGGCACTCGATAGTAGCCCTGCAGAGTCGTACAACTAAGGGGGTATGTGCGGTGCTGTGTCGGTCTCTGTACATCGATCACATTGATCGAGTAGTCTGGAAGTAAAGCCTGGCAACACGGACTAGGGGGTGGGCCACTGATGAAATGATAACCAACCTATACTAAGCAGTTTAGGTTGACAGGTAAAGTAACAATAGCAGGTTACAAAAGCAGGCTATGCATCAGAATAGGAGCAAGCAATTACAGTAGCAAAATCTAATGCAAGCATGAGTAAGAAGGAATAGGCGATATAGGAATGATCAAGGGGGTTTTGCTTGCCTGGTTGCTCTGCTGAGAGGGGCTGATCGTCGGAAGGCTGCTCGTCGGGAGCGTAGTCGAACTCAACTGCGTCAGCGGCGGTCTCGGCGTCTACCGAAGAGAAGCGGGGGGTGGGGGGGGGGGAAGAAACAATAAATTCACGGCAAAAATACAATCACTATGCATGACATGCCTAAACGATATGCAGAAGTGTTTTACTGCCTAATTAAATGATTTAGTTAATTTAGGAATTTATTTTATTAAAGTCGTGCACTATTCATATACCGGATACGGGCAAAATGTTCCACGGTCGGTATGTTAGAGGGGTGTGGCAGGCATGTGGGTAGGTTATTCGGAATCTACACATTTTTCTGATCGTTTTACATATATAAATTATTTTAATCCGAATTACGGTTTCAAAGATATGATTTTTCAAAGTTTAAATGATTTTATGGAATTTCTGGATTATTTAATTTAACATTATCCAAAACAGTGTACGCTGACGTCAGCATGACGTCACTATGACATCAGCAGTCAACTTTGACTGGTCAAAGTCAACCCTGACATGTGGGACCCACCTGTCAGTCACGGTTTAGTTTAATTAGGGTTTTAATTAAGTAAATTACAGATTAATTAGTTAAATTAAACAGAATTAATTAAGTTAACTAATTAGTTAGTTTAATTAGGGTTTTAATTAGTTATTATTTATTTATTTTAATTACTTTAATGTATTTTTATTTTATTTATTATTTTATTTTATTTTCTTTTTCGTTTTTCTTTTATTTTTCATTTAAACAGGGCGGTGGGCCCCTGTGGTCAGCGGCCAGGGCGGACACGTCCGCGTCCATTCGTTTGGGCGCCGGACATGTCGGGCCTTCGCGTGTGCACGGGCACACTGGGGAGGCCGGATGTGTCCGGCAGCGCCCGTGCGCGCGGTCGGAGGGGCGGCTGAGGCCAGCGGCGGCGCGGGCGAGGCAGCGCGGGGAGGAGCGGCGAGCGCGGCTGCGTGCGGGCAACGGGGAGACGGCGCGGACGGAGGGAGGCCACGGGCGGCGCGGTGCGGCGTGCAGGCGGCCAACGGGGCGCGGCGGACGGCAGCAGCTCGGTCGAGCGCGCGGTGAGGCATGGCAGCGGCAGCGCGAGGCGGACGGGCGCAGCGAGCGGGGCGAGGCGCGGCTCTGGCGTGCGTGGACGACGAGCGTGATGTGGCACCCCGGTTCAGAGGACCGGTTTACCCAGTGTTTCCAACCCAGAGATCATGTCTTCTGGAAACACACAACAACTTGGAGCAGAACTGAACTGAACTCTATTAATATAACATGAGTACAAGCTCATATGTTACATGGATAGCGAGGACAAAGGCGCAACAAGTGCGATGACAATATCTACATTATATATGAAACATAGCGGGGCCTCGATACTACCGGGTAGAACTACGGCATAGCGGAACATAACGCGGGGAACTCCATCCTCAGGGACACTGCTGGGACACGGCCTAGTTAGCGAAGCATGAACCTCCGGGACCTCCGTCCTCGGCTTCTCCTGCATCTGGCATGACACGCCAGGTGAGTACTTGGAATGTACTCGCAAGCTCACGGCAGCCAAAACAATGCAGCAAACAATAACATGGCAATTAACAGGTGAAGTAATTAGGTTGCTCACTGCCACAACTTACTCTCTTCTGGGTAGTCCCACAACCCTCGGAATACTCATCGACCACTGAGTACTTCCGAGCATGAGACAAGTTCTTCCATCATTATTATCATTACGGTGGTTGACCATACAGTGGCCTAGAACGGACTGTCCAATCCCGTGGACTCGGCTATTCGAATAGGTTCTTACACTCTGCAGAGGTTGCACACTTTACCCACATCATGGAG
This sequence comes from Elymus sibiricus, assembly GCA_039707655.1. NCBI lineage: Eukaryota > Viridiplantae > Streptophyta > Magnoliopsida > Poales > Poaceae > Elymus > Elymus sibiricus. The sequence goes on along the minus strand of CM077666.1, from coordinate 124,044,676 downwards.
CATCTGGCCTCGTGATCCCATTCGGGTGGACCAGGGTTGCTCCAACGAAACCTGCCTGACCCGTGACCCCTCCATTGTACCACCGACAATCATACCCTCCTAGGGTCATGTCCTGGGTGGCCCCTGTGTCACCTCGTGACACCTGCCACCGTCGTGGCCAAACAACTGTCCCAAACAGGGACGCCGTCATAACTCAACTGGGCTCACAGGATTATCGTCGCCTACCTGATCAGGGTAGCACGCACGCATAACCCTCCCTAGTTTGGCGGTACCGATAAAAGAGCACGAAACCAGACCAGTCAAGGCCGTCCCATACCGACAGATGTGGCTGCACGGATGAGTCCGGACAGGTGATACCAGATCAACCATTAAGGTTAAATATTGTTAAGCAATTATTAAGCAGGTGTCTCCATCAAAAGCAGCTAATCATAACAGCAGTCATTTATTAAAATAATGCACATAATTCAATTGAGTAACCAATGCTACTTAAATGCTTCATGCAATGGATGACATGGCTTGCCTTGCTCTGTTGAGTTATCCAAAAACTCCTGGGCTTCAAAATCAGCAAGGTTTCCTTCTGAAAATGATTTTTAAAAGTAATAGAAAATACCACAGGTTACTGTTTTGAGCACCAGAAATTCTGTGTGTAACAGAAAAATATCAACTTTTGCAGGAAAATAGAGGGGCTCAAGACAAACCAGTAGAAAAAAGAATCACTTTATTTGGACTTATAGTTTAAAAGATATTAAAGTCAAAGTTCTGGTCAAATCTGGAAATTAAATTAAAATCAGAAAATCCCTAAACGGGCCACGTCGATGGCGTAAAGCCCGATTGCGCCTCCACTTGAAAACGGTTCGGGCGCGCCTGGGGTCGATGACAGGTGGGGTCGCTGGCTATTTAAACGAAAGAGAGGGAGGAAGACAGGGGCGGGGCGGCTCACCAGCGACGGAACTCCGGCATAGAGATGGCGGCGAGGCCGGGAGATAGCGGGAATGAATCGGGCGCGAGCAGACGAGGCCGTAGGTACCCGTAGTTTAGTCGGAGACGACCGAACGGCGGCGTTCCTTTCTTCTCCGGCGGGCGGTGGTTACGGGCGTCGTCGGCGTCGAGGATTCCGGCGGCGGTTAGGCAAGAGAGGGGGTCGGGAAGCACCAGGGGGATGCCCTGAGCTCGAGGGGGGATCAGGCGGCGGAGTTGTTGCCAGAATTGGGGAAGAAGGGCTCCTGGCTCTCCCTGGGGTGCTCTGGGGGCGATTGAGGGGTGAAGGGGTGAGGTGGTGAGGAGAAGAGGAGCTGGGCGGGGCTATATATAGCCGGGAGGGGCGGCCTGAGCTGAACAGAGCCGCGGGGAAGCTGCCGGAGTTGGGGGGGGGGGAAGAACCGGCCACGGAGCTGGCCCGCGGGCGCTGTAGGGAGGAGACGCGAGCTAGCAGGAGCGACGGGACGGGTCCAGGGCCTTAATGGGCATGCGGACAGGGATGGCGACGAGAGCTCACTATTCCGCCCGTGGCGGAGCTTGGCCATGAGCGGCGGAGTGCGGGAGGGTTCGAGAGGGGACACGCGTGCGGCTGGAACACGGTCGGCACCAAGGACATGGAGGGGGCGGCGAGGAACGGCCAGACCGAGCACACCCGAGGCGCCTGAGCGCGGCTTTGGTCATGTCACCCTGGTGATCACCACGGGTGCTCGTGTCTGTAGACCACGCCAGCCTGCCTAAGCTTGTCCATTGCGTCGACCTGACCTCAAATAGTGGGCATGGAGCAAGTGTGAGTCTAGGAATGGCTCAAGGGGCTTGAGCTCATCCAAAACAGCCTCTGGCTGGAAACTTGAGGGGACTCCAGAGGGAAGATAAGGTTGGGATCGAGCCAAAGCTCTTGTCTAGGAGATTCTAGGTTGGAAAGAGCCCATGCTGGTGGAGTTTGAGAAATTTTGGAAAAGGTTTGGATATAGTTCATGTACAAGTGGTATTACTGGACCAGAGGAGAGATAAGCTTGATGCACTCATCTGCTTAATCTCCTGAAGCTGAATTTTGGGGTAGGATAGTTATTTGGTGAGGAGATGATGTCCCAAGAATTTCAGCTCAAAAAGTTACCTCTAGCTGGTACTTCCTTCACAGAGGTTTAAATTGAGCAGAAACTTGGCAGAATATTGGTGGTGAAAATTTGCACTGGTTAAGATGATATTTTTGGATATTGTGGCAAGATAGGTTCCCTAGCATCTCAGGGAATTTTCTGAGAATTTTCTGAGTTGGGAAAATAGGGGCTGCTTCACAAATGACCAGTACTGGCCAGAAGACAAATGGAGTTTTCTGGCCAAATATTTATACTGGACCATGAAATATTTTGGAAGATTAACAGATGATGACAAGGAAGTGTGGGATTAACTTGGGATTTTTCTGGTCATCAGAAGTATAGGTTGCTTTGTAACCCATAGTGATGGCAGATTGTCCCTAGGGAAGAAAATGATTATCTGGAAAAGATAAAGAATTAGAAATTGATCCAGATGTTGAATGACATGAATTTGGCAAGATGCCAAGGGCTTTGGATTAGAGGAGAGAATTTATAAGTCCAAAGTCAACTGAAAGATTCAAAATCCATCCAAATTTCAAATAAAACCAGAAAGAGAAAGTTGCCAAAAACCAGGGTGTCACACGCGAGCCGCGGCGGACGGCGTCGAGCGTGGCGACAGAGAGAGGAAGGGGAGGCGGGGCTCACCCCCGATGCAGGGGAACGGGGCGGCGAGGCGTGAGGTAGTCCGACGTGGAGGCGGTCGGCGACGAGGCGACGGCGACGGGGACGAGGCGGCGACGGCGACGGCGGGGCGACGGTGACGGGCGGCGGCGTGCAGCGGCGAGGGAGAAGGAGGGGATCGGGGTTGGGTTAGGGTTCGGGTGAGGGAGAGGTGGCCTAAATAGGCCAAGGGGCGGCGTGGGCCGGCCTGGCTGGGCCGAGGCCCAGTTGGGCCAGGGGGCTGAGGGGGCTTTTTCCTTTTTGTTTTATTTTCTTTTTATATATTTTCTGTTAGTAATTATTTAGCCACAAATGTAGTTTTTTAAAATAGGAGACTTAGCCCAAAATTAACAGTGCAATTTTTGTTACTACCAAAAATTGGTTTGGGGTTAAAAGAATTTCATTTGAATTTTATTTAAATAGAAAGGCATTAATTATTGCTGTCTGGTTCTCTTTTGATGATGTAAGGCTCATTTAACTAATTTAAATAATGTTGGTTGTATTTTTATAATTGTCTCTGAATTATTTGCAACATAATGAACATTTTAGTTTTCAAATTCGAACAACTTTTTTTTTCACTTTTAATTTGAATTTCAATTTGATTTGGGAATTGAAATGTGATATGATGCAAATGATGATCAGGCACTGTTCAACATGATGACATGGCATTATCAACAGGTGATTACTGTGCTTAAGACTTGGGGATGTCACACCTTAAAAGGCCAAGAGGTGGAAGGCAACTTGGTCCACAAAGGCCCAAGTGGAGTTGGCGCCCCCCCTCCTTGTGGTGGGGGGGGGGGGGCGAATTGGAGTGGAGGAGGAGTCCAACTCCTCCTCCCTTGGCCGGCCAAAGGGGAAGGACTTTTCCTCCCCTTGTGGCGCCCCTCCTCTCCCCTCAAACCTATATATACTAGAGGATTTCCACCCTTTTGAGATAAAAGTTTTGGAGCCTCCTCTAGTCGATCTAGTTCTAGTTCTAGTTGGTCCTAGTTGACTAATTAGAGCTAGCCCTAGTCACCTCTAATCCTCATAGTTAGAAGCCCCATGTGGTTCTAATCTCCTCCCTATAATTCTCCGGTGACGATTAGCTCTGGACGGCGAAGCGCTACCGCATCGTGAAGACCGTACGCTTGCAACCAAGTAGAGAGGCCGTGCTTTCGGTCTTCTGTTCGAGGGATCGTTCGAGGGTGGTTCGCGGGATCGTCATCGACGTTTGAGGGACTCCAAGTAGGATCTACACTGGCTCATCTACTTCCACCGCACTCCCGGAGTCGGTAACGATCATTGATCCAAACCCTATATGCATCTTCATATTGTTCCTGGGTGATCGTAGGCATGATTTTTTTGTTTTCTACTACGTTTCCCAACAGTGGCATCAGAGCGGTTCTATGAGTAGATGCAGGTTTCGTTCTAGATCACATGTGATTGTGAGGGTGATGTTCTTGCTATGCTTCCCTCGAGTGTTGCTTCGGTTTAGTTCATTGACGGCATGGTGTCGATTTTGACAAGGTTCTGACAATCGCTCGGCTCTGGTTGTCGACGATCTGCTAACAGTTCCTTGGGCTTCACCATAGTCAAGAATAGTGAACCATCGCATACACAAGAGGGCGATGAAGATGGATGATCTTCTAGGGGGTCACGCGTATTAGACGAAGTTTAGTGTGTGGGAACGAGATTTTTAATTAAGTCTCTTCTTTCACACACCCTGAAAGTTAATCTAGCAACAAGGATTATCACTTTATGGTGCGCATGTAGGTAGCTAGGTTTATTCGGAAACCCTAGAAACCTTGTAATTAAAATTTTCCAAACTGATTAGAGGTCGTCTAACTTGGTTTTGTGGGGATTGCATATGATGTGGTAAAGCCTTCGTCATGACAATGAGTTTATGTATGAGATGGTTATATGTTGTAATGTTAAGTGGCCTACGCGTCACGGCAAGATGGCTGGAGCCACGAGATAGCCACCTTAATGTAAATATCATAGAGATAGGTTACAGGTGATGGTGGCAAGAAGTACACGGAGGACCTCGACGAGGAGAAGGTGTACCAGGCGCGGGACGAGGACCTATAGTTTCGTGCCACGGCGAAATTTCAGATTTTGGTGCCATCTTGATAACCCACAAGTATAGGGGATCGCAACAGTTTTCGCGGGTAGTATTTCACCCTGATTTATTGATTTGACACAAGGGGAGCCAAAGAATATTTGCAAGTATTAGCAGTTGAGTTGTCAATTCAACCACACCTGGAGATAAAATATCTGCAGCAAAGTATTTAGTAGCACAGTAATATGATAGATTTGGTAGCAGTAGCAACAGTAACACTAGTAACGGTAATAGTAACAGTAGTAGTTTTGTAGCAAGTGTAAAGCAGTAGCAACAAAGTAACTTAGCAGAAACCAATATGAGAAAGTCGTAGGCATTGGATCGGTGATGATAATTATGTTGGATGATATTCATCATATAACAGTCACAACCTAGGGCGATACACAATAGCTCCAATTCATCAATGTAATGTAGGCATGTATTCCGTATATAGTCATACGTGCTTATAGTAAGAACTTGCATGACATCTTTTGTCCTACCCTCCCGTGGCAGCGGGGTCCTTTAGGAAACTAAGAGATATTAAGGCCTCCTTTTAATAGAGAACCGGAACAAAGCATTAGCACTTAGTGAATACATGAACTCCTCAAACTACGGCAATCACCGGAAAGAATCCCAATTATTGTCACCTCGGGGTATGCAGATCATGACACGTAATAGGTGCATATAACTTGCAAGATAGGATCAAGAACACAAATATATTCATGAAAACATGAAGGGTTCAGATATGAAATCATGGCACTCGGGCCCTAGTGACAAGCATTAAGCATAGCAAAGTCATAGCAACATCAATCTCAGAACATAGTGGATACTAGGGATCAAAGCCCTAACAAATTGACTCGATTACATGATAAATCTCATCCAACACATCACCGTCCAGTAAGCCTACGAAGGAATTACTCACGCCCGGTGGTGAGCATCATAAAATTGGTGATGAAGGATGGTTGATGATGACGATGGCGACGAATCCCCCTATCTGGAGCCCCGAACGGACTCCAGATCAGCCCTCCCGATGAAGAACAGGAGCTGACGGCGGCTCCGTATCGTAAAACATGATGAAACTTCTTCTCCTATTTTATTCTCAGGGAAAGAGAATTTATAGCGTTGGAATTAGGTCAGACGGCCGCCTATGGGCCCCACAAGGCACTACAGCGCGCCCTAGGGGGGTCGCGCCCTACTGCCTTGTGGGCAGCAGGTGGCCCCCCTTCTGTTGATTCTTGCGCCAATAATCTTTATATATTCCATAAAATTTCTCCAAAAAGTTTCGTCCAAATCAGAGAACTTTGATTTCTGCACAAAAACAACACCATGGCAATTCTGCTAAAAACAGCGTCAGTCTGGGTTAGTTTCATTCAAATCATGCAAATTGGAGTCCAAAACAAGAGCAAAAGTGTTTGGAAAAGTAGATACGATGGAGACGTATCAACTCCCCCAAGCTTAACTCATTGCTTGTCCTCAAGCAATTCAGTTGACAAACTGAGAGTGATAAAGAAAAACTTTACGAACTCTTTTGTTCTTGTATCCGTATATAAGCTTAAATAGTACCCGGGTTTTCAGCAAAGATCATGAACTAACCATGCTCATAATAACACTTAAAAACTATATTTACTCATATCAATGGCATAATCAACTAGAGAGCAATAATAACATATCTCAAATGCCAACAATTTGTCAAAACAATCATGATATAATACGATAACATGGTATCTCTCTAGCCCTTTCTGAGACCGCAAAACATAAATGCAGAGCACCTCCAAAGTTCAAGCAGCGACTAAACATTGTAATTCAGGGTAGAAGAGATCCAGTCATGATGCACACAACATTAACTATACTCAATGCATAAGGATGACAATAGTGCTCTCAGGATTGGCGCTTAGTGCAAGAAGGTGAGACTCAATAATAAAAGCACAATAACATAAAGTAAATACCATAAAAGTAAATAGATAGGCCCTTCGCAGAGGGAAGCAGGGATTTGCAGCGGTGCCAGAGCTCGAAGCTTAAATCAGAGATGAAAAATAATTTTGGGAGGTGTACTTTTCCTGTCAATGTCACGACCGAGAGTTTTCAACATCTTCCATGCTAAACACATTATAGGCGGTTCCCAAGCGGAAAGGTAAAGTTTACTCCCCCTCCACCATACCAACAAAGCCATGGCTAGCCGAATCCTCGGGTGCCCTCCATACCAACAACTTTCCGGGGCAGTTTGTTTGCATTATGTATTTTCAATTTTGAGCATAGGACTGGGCATCCCAAATACCAGCCTCTGTCGTGCAATGACAAGTGAATAAACACTCATCTTGAGAGTAACCCACTTAGCATGGAAGATACTGACCGCCCCCTGTCGCTCCATGAGCGGTACGGGCACACAAAACGGATGTTTATTTGAATAATTTAGAGGTGGCACGTGCAAATTTACTTGGAGCAGCAGAGTAATACCTCATATAGGTAGATATTGTGGACTCATCTGGAACAACTTTGGTTTAAGGATTGTGGATGCACAAGCAGAATTCCCGCTTAGTACAAGTGAAGGCTAGCAAATAGGTTGAGAAAGCGGCCAACTAGAGAGCGAAAACGGTCATGATCATGCATTGAGAATAATTAACATTGAATACTAACATGAGTAGGATATAGTCACCCTGAACATAAATATCATGGAGGCTATGTTGGTTTTGAATCAACTACATGCATGAACATGTGCCAAGTCAAGCCACTTGAAACATTCAAAGGAGGATACCATATTAACATACTACATCATAACCATTTTAATGCATGTTGACATCCAAGATAAATCATTATCCACTCCTAGTTACTTAAGCATGGCATGAGCAACTATAATCTCTAATTGTCATCACAAACATGTTTACTCATAATATGCTGAATTATGGATACTGAGTTAAACATATTTACAAAAACAAAAATAAGAAGAGTTCATACCAGCTTTTCCTTGCCACAGTCACTTCATCAAATCATCGTCATTATTGCCTTTCACTTGCACGACCGAATGATGTGAAAATAATAATAGTGCAAGTGTGCTGTGGACTAAGCTGGGGTCTGCAAACATTTTATTCAAAGGAGAAGACAAGGTAATACTGGCTCTTTGTTAAATCAACAATAAAGCATATAAGAACCACTCATCATTTTCATCGTGGTCTTCTCCCTATGACAACTTCAACGAAAAGAAAAGAAATTCAGAGAAACACACTGAAATATTTTTGGAGTTTTTAGTTTTTTCTGAAGGAAGCAAATCAAGGAAGAAAAATGAAAAGCGAGAAAACTATTTACATGGGAGAACTCCCAACAAGCAAAAGAAGAAACGGGAAATCTTTTTGGGTTTTCTTTTAATACTACGAACTAACAAACAAGAAAGAAAAACCGAAAAGAAGCGAGAAATATTTTTGGGTTTTTGAAGTTTTTCAAACACACAAGAAGAAAGCGAGAATAAAATAAACATGGATATACAATGAAAAAGTATGAACACCGACAACTGAAATGAATGTGTGAACATGAATGTAATGTCGGTGAGAGATACGTACTCCCCCAAGCTTAGGCTTTTGGCCTAGCTTGGTAATCACCACCCATAGTATCCATCAGGACCGGGCGGATAGAACTGGGGCGGAGGCACCTGAGGGTCCCACTGCTGGACCTCGTCCTCTGCTGCTGCCAGCTTGTTCCTGTAAGTTGTGATGTTTGCCGGCATGATGGTGTATCCGTTCCTGGCATTAGAGTCAAACAAAGAGGGTGCAGGCAACGGAATAATATCACGAGTTGTCTCGCTAAAAACCAGATTATAACGAATATATTGAGGAGGTTCAGGTTCATCAATAAAGTGGTGATCGATCATGCACTGTTGGTCTAAATAAGACTTGGGCAACAGGTGGTCATTTGGGCGGATAGCTACATTAATACGTTTCGCAAGACGCGAAGCATAAATACCGCCATGGATTTTACCCTTAGTTCTGTTGGTGTGTAAGCGGCGTGCAATGATAGCTCCCAAGCTAAAAGTGTTATCGCCGTAAATAGCACGACGCAAGATGGCGAGGTCAAGGGCACTGAGCGTACCGCCTTCCTCCCTGGCGGTCAAGCATTTCCCTATGAATAAAGCAAAGTAGTGCACAGCAAGAAAATGCAATCTAGTAACACGGGCTTTTGAAACGCCCCTAAATTCCCCCACATTCAAAGTGCGAAGGAAGTCCTCGAACTCCTCAGGCTGAGGCTCCCTCAAATCCCCATTAGAAGGGATCAAGCATATTTCACAAAACTCATCTAGCATTAACTCATGATGTTCAACATATAAATCGAAATGCACCATGGGGATATCAAGCCTAGGCATAAAATAAAAATTTGCACAAAGGAATTTGTAAGGATGTGGTGCTGGTCACACTCATCTGCGAGGAAGTTGGTCAGCCCGGCGTTCACAACAAATTGTGCGAACTCTTGATGAAACCGGCTTCGTTCATGAAGGTGTTGTGCGGCCACTCGCACGGTCGGACTTCTGTCCTGCGCGGGATGTTGAGGTCGTGGTCATGGGCATCCTCAAGGGCACCCTTAGAGGTCCGACGCAACGAACTCCTCCAAAGAAAGTTCATTTTTCCTAAGAGCAAATTTCTGAAAAATTTTGGACCACAAAAATATGTCAACAAAACTTCACAAGATTGATAGCAACTACTCATACAAGTGCCTAGAGGTTATATCAAGCATTCAAAGTACTTAGAACTCAAGGAATTTAACATGCAAGCTCATTTTCAGTAGCACCAATAGCAGCAATTTATGCAAAATATAATCCACTAAAGCAAAAACTAATTGGAGCAATGGGAGAGTCACATACCAAGGAGCAATCCCTCAAAACAGTTTCGGAAGCGGAGCTCCGAGCAAAGAGATCGAAAATCTCAGGTTTGGGAGCAAGAACACGAGAGAGAGAGAGAGAGCTACAAAGATTTTTTTCTGGAGGTAGGAGATGAAGTGGGCTGAATGGATAAGTGAGTGGGTCCTTGTGGGACCCACAAGGCACTTGGGCGTGCCCTGGGGGGGGGGGTGGCCGCGCCCTACTGCCTTGTGAGCAGCAGGTGCACCCCCTGGGTTGTTCTCAGTACCAGAAATTCTTATATATTCCAGAAAAAATCATGTCAAAATTTTATTGCATTCTGAGCACTTTTATTTTTGGCCATTTTTTTATTGCATAGATAATTCAGAAAAGAGGATAATCATGGCATTTTATTTTATTAAACTATAATTAACAGAGAGCAAAAGGTAGGTACAGAAAGTTGTGCTTACTAAATTCATCAACCACATGCCCTTCAGAAAGAATCCATTAATAAGGTTGATCAAGTCTTATTAACAAACTATTTCCGAGTGACATGAAACCGAAGAATTTTCGTATAACACTAAGTTACCTCAACGGGGATATGCATCTCCCCAATAATGAGAATTTCATATTTCTTTTTGACAGTAGGAAGAGGAAATTTGAATCCCCCAATAGTGATTGTCGAAACCTTTTCAATACAGTTGATACCATTCACTGAAGTTTGTTTCTTGGGAAAATATACCATATGCTCATTACCATTGACATGAAAAGTGACTTTGCTTTTGTTGCAGTCAATAACAGCCCCTGCAGTATTCAAAAAGGGTCTTCCAAGGATAATTGACATATTATCGTCCTCGGGCATATCAAGTATAACAAAGTCCGTTAAAATAGTAACATTTGCAACAACAACGGGAACATCCTCGCAAATTCCAATAGGTATAGCAGTAGATTTATCAACCATTTGCAAAGATATTTCAGTAGGTGTGAGTTTATTCAAATCAAGTCTTCTATATAAAGAGAAAGGCATGACACTAACACCGGCTCCCAAATCACATAAGGCAGTTTTAACATAACTTCTTTTAATGGAGCATGGTATAGTGGGTATTCCCGAATCTCCTAACTTTTTAGGTACTCCACCCTTAAAAGAATAATTTGCAAGCATGGTGGAAATTTCAGCTTCAGGTATCTTTCTTTTATTAGTGACAATATCCTTCATGTATTTAGCATAAGGAGACATTTTCAACATATCAATCAAGCGAGTGCGCAAAAAGACAGGTCTAAGCATTTCAACAAAGCGCTCAAAGTCTTCATCATCCTTATTTTTAGATGGTTTAATAGGAAAAGGCATAGGTTTTTGAACCCATGGTTCTCTTTCCTTTCCGTGTTTTCTAGCAACAAAGTCTCTTTTATCATATCTTTTATTCTTAGGAGGTGGGTTATCAAGATCAACAGCAGGTTCTATTTCTACATCATTATCTGGTTGAACATTAACATGAATAGCATCATTTTCATTATCACTAGGTACATGTTCATTACCAGATTGTGTCTCAGCATCAGAAATAGAAACATCCTTAGGATTCTCCGGAGGCTTTTCCCCCTCAGGTTCACTAGAAGCATGCAAAGTCCTCTCATTTTTCTTTTTCTTTTTCTTCTTAGATGGACTAGGTACATCAATATTATTTCTTTGAGAATCTTGTTCAATTCTTTTAGGATGACCTTCAGGATATAAGGATTCCTGGGTCATTCTACCTCCTCTAGTAACAACTCTAACAACATGATCATTATTTTTATTATTCATCTCATCTAGCAAATCATTTTGTGACTTAGCAATTTGTTCTAGCTGAGTCTGAACCATAGAAGCATGTTTACTCAAGCATTTAACATCATTAGCAGTTCTAAACATCAAATCACTCAGCGTTCAATCATGATGGCATTCCGTTTTAGTTGATTTCTAACAAACAAATTAAAGTGTTCCTGTTTAATGATGTAATTATCAAATTCATACAGGCATTGACTAGCAGATTTATTATACGGAATATCACCTTCATCAAATCTAGTGAGAGAATTTACCTCCACTACATGTGTCGGGGTGTCGAGCCCATGTATTTCTTCAATAGGTGGTAAATTCTTAACATCTTCAACTTTTATACATTTTTCCTTCATAGATTTCTTAGCTTCTTGCATATCTTCTGGACTGAGGAATAGAATACCTCTCTTCTTCGGAGTTGGCTTAGGTGGTGGTTCAGGAAGTGTCCACTCATTATCATTCTTCAATATATTATTCAGTAATTATTCAGCCTACCCAATAGTTCGTTCCCTGAAAACACAACCAGCACAACTATCTAGGTAATCCCTAGAAGCATCGGTTAGTCCATTATAAAAGATATCAAGTATTTCATTCTTCTTAAGAGGATGATTAGGCAAAGCATTAAGTAATTGGAGAAGCCTCCCCCAAGCTTGAGGGAGACTCTCTTCTTCAATTTGCACAAAGTTAAATATTTCCTGTAAAGCAGCTTGTTTCTTATGAGCACGAAAATATTTTTCAGAGAAGTAATATATCATATCCTGGGGACTACGCACACAACCATGAGCAAGAGTATTAAACCATTTCTTAGCATCACCCTTTAATGAGAAAGGAAACAACTTAAGAATATAGTAATAGCGAATTTTTTCCTCATGAGCAAATAGGGTGGCAATATCATTCAACTTAGTAAGGTGTGCCACAACAGTTTCAGTTTCATAACCATGAAAAGGATCAGATTCCACCAAAGTAATTAACTCAAGATCGACAGAGAATTCATAATCCTTATCAGTAACGAATATGGGAGAGGTGGCAAACTTAGGATCATATTTCATTCTCTCCCTCATAGATTTTTCTTTCATTTCAGCAAGCAATTTTATAACCTCATCTCTATCATTACAAGCAAGAATAGCTCTAGCCATCTCCCTATCAAAGACATGTTCATCAGGTGATTCAACTCTAGTTGGAGAGCTAGGCATAATAGGTGAATCATTGTTTTCAAGAGTTTCAACATTTTTAGCATTCTCAATTTCTTTAGCTTTAGCAAGTTGTTCATCAAGAAAATCATCAAGTGGCACAGTATTATCAAGCATAGTACTAGCATCATCATAAGTATCATTTATAGCAGAAGTAGTATCATCAATAACTTGTGACATATCAGAATGAATAGCAGGTGGTGGTGTCACAAGCGTACTCAAAACAGAAGGTGAATCAAGTGCGGAGCTAGATGGCAGTTCCCTTCCTCGCCTCGTCTTAGAGGGAATGATCTTGGTCTTAGAGTCTTTCCGATTCTTCATAGTGATCAACAGATATAAATCCCAAGTGACTCAGCAAATAGAGCTACGCTCCCGGCAACGGCACCAGAAAAAAGGTCTTGATAACCCACAAGTATAGTGGATCGCAACAGTTTTCGCAGGTAGTATTTCACCCTGATTTATTAATTCGACACAAGGGGAGCCAAAGAATATTTGCAAGTATTAGCAGTTGAGTTGTCAATTCAACTACACCTGGAGATAAAATATCTGCAGCAAAGTATTTAGTAGCACAGTAATATGATAGATTTGGTAGCAGTAGCAACAGTAACACTAGTAACGGTAACAGTAACAGAAGCAGTTTTGTAGCAAGTGTAAAGCAGTAGCAACAAAGTAACTTAGCAGAAACCAATATGAGAAAGTCATAGGCATTGGATCGGTGATGATAATTATGTTGGATGATATTCATCATATAACAGTCACAACCTAGGGCGATACACAATAGCTCCAATTCATCAATGTAATGTAGGCATGTATTCCATATATAGTCATACGTGCTTATAGTAAGAACTTGCATGACATCTTTTGTCCTACCCTCCCGTGGTAGCGGGGTCCTTAAGGAAACTAAGGGATAATAAGGCCTCCTTTTAATAGAGAACCAGAACAAAGCATTAGCACTTAGTGAATACATGAACTCCTCAAACTACGGCAATCACCGGAAAGAATCCCAATTATTATCACCTTGGGGTATGCGGATCATGACACGTAATAGGTGCATATAACTTGCAAGATAGGATCAAGAACACAAATATATTCATGAAAACATGAAGGGTTCAGATATGAAATCATGGCACTCGGGCCCTAGTGACAAGCATTAAGCATAGCAAAGTCATAGCAACATCAATCTCAGAACATAGTGGATACTAGGGATCAAAGCCCTAACAAATTGACTCGATTACATGATAAATCTCGTCCAACAAATCACCGTCCAGTAAGCCTATGAAGGAATTACTCACGCCCGGTGGTGAGCATCATGAAATTGGTGATGAAGGATGGTTGATGATGACGATGGCGATGAACCCCCCCTCTCCGGAGCCCCGAACGGACTCCCGATCAGCCCTCCCGATGAAGAACAGGAGGTGGCGGCGGCTCCATATCATAAAACGCGATGAAACTTCTTCTCCTATTTTTTTCTCAAGGAAAGAGAATTTATAGCGTTGGAATTAGGTCAGACGGCCGCCTGTGGGCCCCACAAGGCACTACGGCGCGCACTAGGGGGGGTCGCGCCCTACTGCCTTGTGGGCAACAGGTGGCCCCCCTTCTATTGATTCTTGCGCCAATAATTTTTATATATTCCGTAAAAATTCTCCAAAAAGTTTCGTCCAAATCAGAGAACTTTGATTTCTGCACAAAAACAACACCATGGCAATTCTGCTGAAAACAGCGTCAGTCCGGGTTAGTTTCATTCAAATCATGCAAATTGGAGTCCAAAATAAGAGCAAAAGTGTTGGGAAAAGTAGATACGATGGAGATGTATCTTGCGACGACAACATTTTCTGAAACGGTCGCCACGGCAACGTTTTCTGAAATTGCTGCCACGGCAACGTTATTGAAATGGTTGCCATGGCAATGAAATATTGGCCGTCACGTCGCTTCAAATGGAGATTGAAGACGATCATGGAGAACTCCCGGCGCCCAGGGCTATACCATATCATGCTATTATGAATTGCCTGAGATGTTTATCCCTTTGTTGTTTGCACCCTTTGATTGCATAGTAGTCAATTATTAGGGTGATCTCTCACAGAAAATAACAAGTTAAAAGGTGCTCTTCCCAGTGTTGCAACCGCCTATAACACGTAGCGTTCCGGAGTGCGTCATGTCCACATGAGTACAAATGGGACGTGAGATGTAAGGCGGGGATGGTCAGACCATACATGCAGATAGCACTCGGTTGTCTTGAAGTTCTAGCAGAATCGTTCTGAGCTCGGAGCACGAAGCATCAAAAGATGAACAAGAGTCATATGGAGATATGATCAGCAAAAGTTTGCCCATCAGTCAAAATTCTCGTCATCAGTGATGTCCACATCAATGGCTGAGAACTAGATTTGGATCTTGAATCACTTAAAATCAATTATGAGAGATATTGATTTGAGTGGGAGCACAATTATGTATTAATTTAGTTTAATCACTAGTGCAAATTAATTATGAACAATGTCTATGTGTAGCTTGCATTATAGTTGTAGAATTATGGCTCATGGTTCCACCTTTGTTATTAAAATTGATTGGCTGTTATTTATCTTGTTAAATCTTTATGATTGAGAGGATCGTCCTCTAAGAGTGCCAAGAAGGATTTTGTCCTATTGCATGCTTACAATACTCTCTTGCTAATGCTATGGATGATGAGACTCACGTCCTTCAATCCAAAAGCTAGAATTGCATTACGGTCTGCTTGCTTCCGAGAAACCCGAACTTCAAAAATGTTAGGGATAGTTATGTGATATTCTTGGAACTGAAAATTGTTTTCAAGAACAAACAAAGGTTAAAGATATGTGATATCTAAAGAAGTATTTTGTTTGCAAGATCTAGTGAAGTGTTCAACTATGTTTAAGACTAAAATGCGTAAGACCCGGAAGAACGTCAGTCATGAGTTGATGGCGAGAACTTAAAGAGAAAGAACAAAACCAAAGAATGTAATAAGATTTACATGCCTATGGAAGTTCGGGGCTCACGCCACTCTTAAAAGTTAGATGATTCTTCTACGAAGTGGGAGAAATATTGTAAGTAAAACTGTAAGAAGTTTAGAGGCGGAATGAAAAGAAGACTGGAATGTCCACCTCAGGTATGAATGTCATACAAGTTATAAGATGTAGATGAAATCGGTCAAGTAAAGTGTGATTCTTGAGAATTTTGATTAAAATGTTAAACACTAAATTCTTTGGGAATTGTGGTTAAAAGTTGATCACAAGAATACCGACTTGATTGCATATTGTTGCGAATCGATGCAAGAATTACTACGGCCTAATGACCAACAAATTAATGATGTTAAAATATGTGTTGAAAATTTTGTAATAGTTATGATACGTTTTATCAACATATTACCTCTGAATTTATTATCATAATTCATTTAGAGTTTTTGTACACTCTAGCCCATTGCATAGGAGTTGCAAAGAGGTTGTTCATGAGAGAACAATAGTTGTTCAATGTAATGAACAAAAGGGCCATACTCCTATTGTGAATAGGATTTAAGTTATGAATATTGATGATTAAATTAAACATCCATAACACTGACGCTAAATGTCGCAAGACTAAAAGAATACCACATATGTGTGGCACTACATTTAGTCACATTGGAGAAAGCCGCATGGAGAAATTCCATAGTGATGGATTTTGGAGTCATATGATTACGAATCATCTAACACTTGCAACTTTCATTTAAATAGTGAATTAAACTAAAATACCATTCACAGATCATAAAGAGCGAGCAACAAAAATAATTGGAAATATGCATATTGATGTATGTAGTCCAATAAGTGTTGTTGCAAGCAGTGGATTTATCTATCTTCAAGGATGACTCAAGTAGATATTTATACTTACTAACTGAGACATAAATCTAGATCTTTTGAAATGTTTCAAAAAGATTTCCAGTATGAAGTAGAAATTATTGTAACAAAAAAAATTATGTTTCTACAATTGGATTACAGAAAAGAATATTTGAGTTACAAATTTAGCGAATGTCTGATGAACTATAAAAGAATTTTATAGCTTGCACCTCCTAGAAACACTACTAAGAGTAGAGTGTTTTGAGTAGATGTAATCAAGCTATGTATGACATGGTGAGATCAGAGATGACATTGATTGTTCCACCAATATACTTTTAAAAAGTGATGCTTTAGAGACTATGGCTTTTACACTGAAAAGAGCGTCATCAAATTTGTTGAAATAAGTGCTACTTTGTAGGTTATCCCAAATGGTTGGGTATTTCTCAATCACTACGCCGAGGCAAAGTGTTTTGTCACAGAGTGCAAAAATTTTGAAGAAAATATTTTCTTTAAAAGAGTGAGTGGGAGGACAGTGCAATTCGACGAGATTACAGAAACTTCATGATCAGGTCAAAGAAAAGAAATGCTAGAAGTGGTTCTAAATTTTTTTACCGCGACTGATACAGAAGCCTCTACATAGGATATAGAGACTTCGGTCGAACATGCAGCTGAACTATATAGGATGATTCGTACAGACCTTCAGGGTATGCAGACGAAATATTGTTGAAACAAACAATGAACCTATAATACACAGAGAAGCATTGATGGGCCCTGACTCCGGATTTGGCTATACGCCAAAATAATCCGAGATAGTATCCATACACATAATTCAAGTTTAGAACTTGATAGACCCTCTGTAAGACTTAAAGTCTAAAGTGTAGTGATGGATCTATAAATTGACAAAGATAAAAATGTTTTATAATGCTTGACTTGTTGCAAATAGTTTATGAAAAGATCAAGAAGTTGATTATGATGAGATTGTCTCATCATAATAATACTTAAAGTCAGTTCGGATTAAACTAGCAATTACTAAATATTTCAGTTATGAGATATAACAGATGGATGTCAAAATGATTTCCATGAGATGGAAATAGAACCAAGGTTATGTATTTGATACGGTCCAAGGTAATTTTCTCGATCCAGAGGATGCTAGTAAGTGTGCAAACTTCAAGAGATCCAGTAATGATCTGAAGCAAGCATAGTGGAGTTGGAATCTTTGTTGTGATGAATTGATCAAATAATATGATTTCATCGATAGAAACAAAGATGCTTGTATTTACAAGAAAGTAAATGGGTGCATGATAATATTCTAAACACTGTGTGTGCATAACACATTGTTGATTGGAAATTATATAAATTTCTTGACACGGATTAAGACTTTCTTGAAAAAATAGTTTTTCAGTAAAGGACTTGGGCAATATAGTCCTTGTATTAGACATAATAATCTATGGAGATAGTAATGTCTAATCGGGCTTAACAAAAATACATATTGACAAAGTACTAAAGAAGTTTAGTATGAAAAATGTCAAGAAGAGTTTTCTTGTCAAAGTCACATGGAAGGAGTTCTCAGCAAGAATCGGTATCTTGAAATACCGATGAGTGAAATACATGATTTCAGTCACACTTGTGTTAATTCCATGGTATGTAAATAACCAGATAAGTCCAGTACTCCAAGTATGTTATGAGTAAAATTACCAGAAAGGTCAAATTGTTGATCATAGGACAACAGTGAAAATGTCGTTGAGTATTGACGACATGTTTCTCGCATACGGAGAAAATGAAGAGATTGGTGTAAGGAGTTTACATCAATACATGCTTGATGTAAGTAGTAAATCGACAAAAATCTTCAATCAGTGCTCCAAGCGAATTTCGATTTCAATTAAATGATTTATGGTGGCACAGTAAGTTGGAATTGGTTCAAGAAAGTAACTGTGGTGAATTCTATAACGGAAGGATGAGTATATTGTGTCTTTAGAAGCAACAATAGAGGGTGATGAATTGGTTCAAGAAAGTAACTGTGGTTCATTTATGAACTTAGTATGGTTTCTAGATGATTGTGCAAATAGAACACTGTTCTCTTATAGTGGTTCTATGCATCAATCTAAGGAATCAAAGGTCTTGCCAGTGATTCAATATATACTAAGCTTGTTTCATATAAATTATGAATTCATGTGAAAGCATGACGGATGCATAGAAATGCAAATGATACACATGAATCTAAAGTTTTCAGATTCGATAGGACGAAGTCTATACCACAAGAAAAGCATGGATTGACACCGGATTGCCATTGGTGTAAAAGTTAAAAGTGCTAACTAGATTATTGACTCGAGTGCAAGTGGGAGATTGTTGGAAATATGCCCTAGAGGCAATAATATTGTATTATTATATTTCCATTATTCATAATTAAGAGTTTATATTTCATGCTATAACTGCTATGATCCTGGAATATGTGATTCCGTGGAAACCTCATAGGGAAACACTTCCTATCTATAGTCTGATACGAGGCCATCGTCAGACCTATCAACAGCCGTCGATTCTACAGGAATCTCACGGTCACAGAATTTGCGCCATATATGAAAAAAAATCCCGTCAATCTGGAGCTAACCACCCGCGCCCTTCGCCCGTAACTCGCTCGCATCCCCCGTTCTCCACTCGCATAGCAGGCAGCCTTCCCCGACCTCGCCGCCAACTGCCGCGCCCCATTCTCTCTGACATCGCCGCTGACCTCCTGCCTCCCTCTCACCTCGTTGTCGAGCATCACAGCCATCTCACCCGCCAGATCCCGTTCTCCCATCGCCTCGCCCGCAGCAGCAGCCCCGTTCTCTTTTATTTGGTCACTCCATCCTCTCCACGGCATGAAGCACAACGGCTTCTTGTCCATCGTGCCATCTCCATGAGGAACGAAGCCAGCACAGGAATCGCCCACCCCACTCCAGTATCATCCTCATCTGATCTAGCTCATGAGCATATCATCTTGGTACCATGCTAGTTGATTTCTAATAATTTTGTTTTCTAGCTATTGTTTGATATCTATATGTGCATATATTGGTTTGTTTATCGTGAATTTACTCTGTCCATTACGTACTGAATCACGTCACAAAATCATGAACGAATATATGTGAATTTGGTATTTGTATGAACCAAATATGCTTCCCATATAGGCGGCAATACTAGTTCGTATTCCACTTCAATGTATCCATGCTTCCAGTTAACACTGCACATGTACCCAGAGCACTCTTGTCATGCTTCCTACTTTTTGTGCTTCTACATTTTATTACATATGCTTTTTCCGGCTAGAGAATTTGCAACATTGGTCCACAACAACGGCTTTTATTTGCATGAATCTCACACATAGCAATTCTTATTTTCCTTGAATATATTATGTTCTACAAACTATGATGAATAATGTTGAGCTGGCATATTCTATTTTTCTCAGAAGCAAAGTATACTTTTCTTTCAAAACTATTTAGGTCTGTATATTTGGTTCAAACATTGTAACCATGAGACTTTATGATACATGCAAGTTGCTTCAACCACTACCCGTGTGTGCTTCAACTGATGCAAGTGCCGCTTCTTTGAATTGTATGATGAAATTCGTTAAAAAATGATATGCTCGGTATGCATGCCTGATTGCGAAATTAATTTTGGATGCTTCCATCGTGTATGTTGTAATAGCATTAGATTGTTTCTTTTTGTCAAGTGTGCTTCATAACTTTGTCTCTCGCATATGTTTCTACAACACCAAACTTTTTCTTCAAACTTTGTAACTGTTTGCTTCTTTTTTTGTACAAGCATGTTATTCAACCACTACATATGTGAGCTTCAACCATTGCCGATGTTGTTTCCTTAAGTGAATTGCTTCTACTGTATTGGATTCATCTGATTCAAGGCATACTTCTATGTATCAAGCAGAATGCGGGCGATGGTGCAATGTTGTTGAGTGCACTAAGGCCAAGATTTAGCTGCCTCATCGACGATGTGGAGCTCACAATGCACGTGAGATTGTCCATTATCAGTTTGTTCAGCACGAGATGCTACCGTGGCTAGGTATGGCAAACACCGCAATGAAGCAAGAGGCTGCCATCACAAGGAAGCATGACTACCATCTCATGGAAGCATGGCCAGCATCGGAAGGGAACATGACTAGCATCGCAAGGAAGTACAGCCAGCATCAGAAGGAAGCACGACTACCATGCATGGCTAGCATTAGAAGGACACACGCCCACCATCAGTAGAAGCATGATTACCATCGCAAAGAATCACGACAACCATCGAAAGGAAGCATGGTTTCCATATCGGCCTGGTGGTGTTTGAACCATGCCCAGAAGCCATGTTTTATGGAAGCAATTCTGATTTTTTGGATTCACATTTTAGTTTCTTTGGAAGCAATAGTTCTATTTTTTCAAACCAATGAACCTTTTCAATGGTAAATAATTCTGCTAGGAAACAAACATCCTTGGAAGCAATTATTTGGTCAAGCAAATATTCTTGCAACGATGTTGAGTGGATGCAACCGAGACCAGTCTTGCTGATGATGCCAGTTCAGCGCACGCATCGAAAAGTTTTCATATCAAATGAATTTGCATCCATGTATATTCATGCCGTTGATCCATGGAATTTCCATTGTGAAGCAAATGTTTCATCAAACATGAATATATAGTGTCTGTTACACAAAAAGAAGTTTCCACAACGTTGAAATAATGCTTCATTGAAACAAATATTTCTATCATATTATCGAATAATATGTTTCGTCGCACGATGCTTCCATGGACAAAAAATAAAGTTTCCACGCCATCGTTGCGCTATAGAAAAAAGATCTGCACAGATCAAAAAAGAAAAAAAGATCTGCAGAAACCTTTATTTGTTAGATGGAAGCAAATCTCTAGTTTTTTTTTTGAGGATCAAATCTCTAGTTTCTAGGAAGCATTAATTTCTGTGTTTGTTTGTTTGGAAGCAATCACGACTTACCAAAAAGGGAAAAACAAAAATGGAGATTTTAACGTAATTTCTGGGAAGCATTAATTTCTATATTTATTTGGTGGAAGCAAATCATGGCTTACTAAAAACGTTGATGCATGCACGTACTTGTGGATCAATCTGATGCTTTCAAAGATTTCAATCGTACGGTCGGGGACTAGTCTGATGAAACTCTAGCCATCAGTAGTCTGATTGCTAGTGGTTCCCAACCTCATATGCACGTGTGGAATGATAAACGGTTAACAATAGGTTCCCAGTCTCGCCTCTAAGACTGGCTCTGTTGTTGGTGATCGCGTTTTCCGGATCTTAGGATACCGTTAATTGTAATGATAGTCCTACAACAACATTGAGAGTATAAACGTTAGAAGAACGATTATATTGAATCGACCCAATCTTGTCTGTTATACTTTGTGATTATATCGTCTGAAATCAACACGGAGTGTTAGCATGTGTTTTAGTTCCTCAGACCATGAGAGTGTCTCGGTAACTTCCTACCGGACGGTGGACTTTGGGGTTGCTCAAACGTCATCTGTAACTAGGTGATCATAACGACAACTTTCAGCCTCACCGGAAAGTTTGACAAGTGACCGGATAGCTCGAGAGTGGGATTTGCTCCTCCAACGATGGAGAGATATTCTTAGGGCCCTCTCGGTGTGAAGGCATCCATCATCGTCTGGCCAGACACAGGTGACAACGTCACGGGGATGCCGGAACACGTCAACGAGAAAGAAGAACAAAACCGGTAACGGGAGCAACGGTATAGTGAGCATGGTGATGACTCAGGAGGATGCCGATGCACACCGGGTTTTGTAAAGTATCGCGAAGCAAAGGGAACATCACATGATAACCAAAGGTTCACTCGAATATCATTCGTAATCATAGGGACCGATATGGATGTCCACGGTTCCGCTATCGGTCAATGAACGAAGGGTTTTTTATTCATGTCTATGTTTTACCGAACCTACAGGGTCACAAGCTTAAGGTAATCACGATCTGCTGAGTGTTAGTGTTACAGGAGTAATGAGAATATATTTGTAAAATTGTTTCATTAATATTCGGAATAGTTCCAAGAGGATCCGAAAGCGTTTCGGGGTTACCGGAAGGGTTTCGGCAAGTATCAGGTAAAGGCCAAGAGGTGGAAGGCAACTTGGGCCACAAATGCCCAAGTGAAGTTGGCGCCCCCCCCTTCCTTGTGGGGGGCCGAATTGGAGCGGAGGAGGAGTCCAACTCCTCCTCCCTTGGCCGGCCAAAGGTGTGACGCCCCCGACCTAATCGTGCACTAATCATACACGCAAATGCACACGATCAAGCCTAAGGACTCACTTGAAGATATCACAACACAACTCTAAAATACAAATAAAAGAAATACATGCTTCATATATTACAAGCCAGGGCCTCGAGGGCTCGAATACATAAGCTCGATGTCATACAAGCATCAGCGGAAGCATTAGGTATCTGAGTATAGACACAAAAGTTAAACAGAATAGGCCTTTAGAAAGGCGGGGCAAAATAAAACACTACACCGAAAGGCGCAGGCCTCCTGCCTGGGTGCCTCCTATCTACTCCTGGTCGTCGGAGGGCTCCTCGAAGTAGTAGTACCCGGCGGGGTAGTACTGGTAGTAGTCGTCGTCAGCTGCAGGGGCAGCTGGCTCAGCAGGCTCCGGGGCTGCAACGTCTGGTCTCAAATATCGGGTATGGGGAAAAAGGAAAGCAAAGCAACCGTGAGTACTCATCCAAAGTACTGAGCAAGAATGACATCAGATCTATTCTACATATGCAACATTATCAAAAGAGGGCTGTATATGTGAACTGATTGCAGAATTGCCAGAATAGAAGGGAAAGCCTAGTCCTATCGAAGACTAGCATCTTCAGCGGTCTTGCAGCATTAGAAGAGTGTAGATTAGTATAATAATGTAAGTAGCAGCAACAAGAAGCAGCATCTCGCCCAGGGATCCTTCCTCGACACCCAGCGAGAAAGCAATCTCGGACACAATATATTTAACCCAGTTCTAGTTGTAGTAGATCGGGATATTCTCCGAGCGTCCTGTTACCGTGGACACGGCTATTCGAATAGATATACTTCCCTGCAGGGGTGCACCAACTTACCCAACACGTTTGATGACTCTGGCCGGACACACTTGCTCAGTCGATGCCCGGCCTCGGACTATCCTCACGTCGTAGCCCCACCTAGGCTCAACAGAGAGGTCAGCACGCTGGTCTACATCCTAAGCACGCAGGGGTCTTGGGCCCATCGCCCTGTGCACTCCTGCGCGTTGCAAACGCGGCCGGTGAGCAGTCCTAGCCCCCTTAATACAAGTGCAGGCTTTACCAGACCAACCCGTCGCGCGCCGCTCAACCGCTGACGTCTGAAGAGCTTCGGCTGATACTACGACGCCGAGTACCCATATTATTCCCACGTGCTGGTTAGCGCGAAAAGGCCAGAGGCCTACTCAGAATATATACCCTAACCCTAAGTGCATTAGGAGCGCGCGGTAATGAGCAGAGACTCACGATACTGTGACCCCGTCGCCACGTCTCGAGGACTTGCGGCAAGGGCTACGAATGCCCGGCCACACCTCGTATTCAACTCTCGGGCACCCTCAAGGTCAACCCGACAACATATCTCTCGTGGGTACCCCTCGGGGCTGACCCGTCTTTAACCAGTAACAGTAAAGTAACGTGCAGGTAACCGTGTGTCCAATCATCAAGGTGGGATCCGAGGAATCACCCTCATTGGATTCCCACTCGATGATCCCGTCAAAGTGAATCCGGAGGAATCACCCTCGATGGTATTCACACTAGCGGGGTTGCACGACAGATACTTATCGGAGGTGGTGGAATGAGGAATCACCCTCGATAGCCACGACCGATTAGTTGTACTACAGAGGCATCATCGGGAGTGAGAAGAGGTATCACCCTCGGCACTCGATGTTAGCTCTGCAGAGTCGGGCAACTTAGGGGTGTGTAGTGATGAACAGGTCTCAGTCCGTTCGATCACAGCGATCGAGGCACAGGTACTAGAGCGGGGCAACTACAGCAAGGAAGAGGGGCCATAGATGGTTCACTACCATCCAACCTATTCTAAGCATTTTGGATAACAGGCAGGTATCAAAAGTAGTTACAAGAAACAGGCTATGCATCACAATAGGGTAATACAAAGCAGTAGCAAATTCTAATGCAAGCAGGGGGAAGAGAGAATAGGCGATATAGGCATGCGTCAAGGGGGGTTGCTTGCCTGGAAGCTCTGCGGCAAAGGAGGGGTCGCCTGGGGTGTCGTCGGTCTCCTGAGCTGCGTCGGTCTCGGCGGCTATCGGAGAAGAAGAGGGGGAGGAAACAAATAAATAAAGGCAGGCATATGCAACACATAGTATGGCATGTTAAAATGCAGTGCAGGGTTGCCTAAAACATGTCTAAATCATGTTAGTTATTTTTAGGATTTAAATTGGAATTATTATCAGGTGGGTATGCACTATTCATCTACCGGAAAAGGGCAAAAGTTTGCGGGCTCACCTACGTAGAGGGTCCCGACCAGAAAACAGACGGCACTATCGGATTCGTCTCGAAATTTCGAGCAACTTTCATGTAGAAAGTTTTTCCATCCGAGCTACGGTTTAATTTCTATGAATTTCCAAAGTTTAAAGCATTTTCTGAAATTATTTAAAATAACAGAAAAAGATATATGACATCAGCATGAGGTCATGCTTACATCAGCAGTCGACTGACCAGTCAAACTGGCAGGTGGGACCCACCTGTCAGCCTCTGTTAGTTAAAACAAAATTAAATTAAACTAAACAGAGTTGATTAAGCAGTGGGCCCGGCCTGTCAGTGACCTATTAGTCAGAGGGTTAATTAACTAAGGGTAATTAGTCACCAATCTAATTATGCTGACGTGGGGGACCCACTTGTCAGAGACAGAGATGAACAGTGCCCCGAGTTGACCACCGTCAACCCGGTCACGGGCCCACCTGGCAGCCTCTGTGGGCGGGCCACGTCGGCGCCAGGCTGGCCGGCCGCCGGAAACGGCTCCGGCGAGCCTCCCGCGGCGGCTGCCTCGCCGGAGACGCTCGGAATCGAGCTACGCGGCGCCATTTCGCGCGGTTCCGGGCTGGTTAGAAAGAGCACCGAGCGCCGCGTCCAACTAGGCTATCGCGAAGGCTCGGGGATGGCCGGAACTGGCCGGATGGTGAGGTGTTGCGGCGGCGGTTCTCGGTTGTCAGTGGACAGAGCATAGCAGCGCGCAACAGCTCGAACAGGAGGTGCCGGGATGGACTACGCGAGCTGGTGATCTCGTTAGACGCGTCTACGCGTGCAAACGGTCGCCGGAACCTGGCCGGCGACGAGCCCGGGCGGCGATGAGCTCGGCATAGGTGGAGTTGATGGTTACGGGCGCGGGAAGAGCGAAAAGAGAGGGGGGGGAGGAGGATGGAGCTCACCGAGCGGCTCACGGTGGCCCTTGAGTGGTCGGGAGCATAGTAAAGCTCGCGAACGGCGTTGATCGCCGGAGACAGAAGCGAACGGGGACGAGGGCGATCTGCGGCTGCGGAGGTCCCCGGCTCCAATTGAGGCCACCAGGAGAAGGGGCGGACCACGGCGGAGCTCGCTGACAGGGTTGGCACGCACGGGGCCGCCGGTGCCCGTGCAGAAGACGGCGAGCTCGCGCGCGGTGGCGCTCGGGACAGAGAGGGAGAGAGCAGCGAGCGCTTGAGGGAGAGGGAGAGAGAGGCAAATGGCGAGGGCGACCAGGGGGAAAGGCTCGGGGGCGAGCTTATCCCCTCGCCCCACCTACTCCGGCGCCGTGGCGGCCAACGGGCGGAGCGCAAGCGCTCTGTCCATGGCGGGCGCGACACGGAAGGGGGAGCAGGTAAGGGGAGGCCTCAGCGGGCCGACTGGGCCGCGCCAGGTAAGGGCCTACCCGTTCTTTCCTTTTTCCCTTTTCTTCTGTTTTCTGCTTTTCTTATTTAAACAGAAAGCTAAGGAAAAGAAAATGGGCATCCAAATCCTTTTAGAAAATTGTGTGACCTGACCCATTAAATAGCTTGCAGTTTTGTGCTCTCCCTCAAATATTTTGGGGCCCAGGGAATTCCATTTGCATTTTTCATAAATGATATGGCATTTTAATTTGCTGGATTGGCATTGTTAAAAATGCCTCTGTCCAATATAGCCGCATGATGATGTTGTTTTCCTTAACAATAATTTGTTGTGGAATTTTTGCTAAATAATGAACATTTTTCCAGCAATTTTTGAACAACTTCAAAATTCAAGTGCATTTGAATTTGAATTCAAGGGCTGAATTTGAAATGATAGATTAATCCACACTATGTATTTCTGCAAATCTCATGTGACTTAGCATTAATAGAGTGGATCACTGTACTCATTACATAAGGGGTGTTACAATTCTCCTCCTCTAAAAGAAATTCTCGTCCCGAGAATTTAGGAGGTAGAAGGAAAAAAATCGGGGTATTCCTCCCGATGACGATCCTCGCGTTCCCAAGTGGCTTCATCTTCAGTATGATTTGACCAATGAACTTTCAGAACTTGGTAGTCTTCTGGCGGGTACGATGTTCAGCTTGATCGAGAATGCGGATCGGATGCTCCTTATAAGATAAGTCATCTTGCAATTCAAGCATCTCATGATCCACTGCTCGGTGCGGTGATTCCTTGAAACAACGGCGAAGTTGCGACACATGGAATACATTGTGGATGTGGGAGAACTGTGGCGGCAACTCCAATTTATAAGCCACATGTCCACGTCTAGCGAGGATGCGGAAGGGGCCAATGTAGCGAGGAGCTAACTTGCCCTTGATTCCGAATCGATGAGTGCCCTTCATAGGAGTGACACGTAGATAAGCTTGATCACCAGGTTGATAGATCAATCCCCAACGTTTACGATCACAATTGCTCTTCTGGTGATCCTGGGCAGCTTTGAGATTTTCTCGCACAATTCGGACTTGCTCTTCGGCGTGTTGGATAATATCTGGACCAATGAGCGGTCGTTCCCCAGTTTCTGACCAATTCAGAGGGGTTTGACACTTACGTCCATGTAACGCTTCGAAGGGAGCCATTTTCAGACTGGCTTGATAGCTGTTGTAATAAGAGAATTCGGCATACGGGAGAGATTCTTCCCACTTCTTGCCAAACGAAATAACACAAGCTCGCAGCATATCTTCAAGCACTTGATTAACTCTTTCAACTTGGCCTTGAGACTGGGGGTGATAAGCTGAACTCCAGGTAATATGAGTTCCCATAGCTTCTTGGAAACTTTTCCAGAACATAGAGGTGAAAAGGCTACCACGGTCTGAACTGATCTCCTTCGGAATACCGTGGAGCGATACAATTCTGGAGATATACAAATCCGCTAATTGACTAGCAGTGATCGTCTCCTTGACTGGCAGAAAATGTGCAACTTTGGATAGTTGGTCGATGACGACAAGAATAACATCATGACCCTTCTGTGACCTGGGAAGGCCAGTAATGAGATCCATTTGCACTTTGTCCCATTTCCACAAAGGAATAGGAAGTGGTTGCAAAATTCCAGCAGGCTTCTGATGTTCTGCTTTAACGCGACGACAAACGTCACATTCAGCAACATATCGAGCAATATCCTGCTTCATTCTAGACCACCAGTACCTTTGTCGAAGATCACGATACATCTTGGTACTACCCGGATGAATAGACAGTGGTGTATCATGTGCCTCCTTCATGACCTTGTCAGTCATCAATTCGAAGCGAGGTACCACAATGCGGTCTCTGAAATACAAGGTTCCATCTTCAGCAAGCGAGAAATCCCTGTATTTGTCAAGGTGAAGATCCCTTTTCATGAGATCAACTTCAGCATCTTTAGCTTGTGCACATTTAACAGCCTTCTCAAGATCTGGCTGTATGACAAGGGTATTAAGAGAACCCTGGGGAACAATGCAGAGGTTCAGCTGGCGCAATTCTTCATACAGGCGAGGTTGAGCTCGCCGAACTGTGAGGTTGTTGCAATAGGACTTGCGGCTCAAGGCATCTGCCATCACATTAGCCTTGCCAGGGGTATAAGAAATACCACAGTCATAGTCTGTGATTGTTTCCAACCATCGCTGTTGACGGAGATTGAGATCCGGCTGAGTAAATAAATACTTCAGACTTTGATGATCAGTATATATCTCACAACGATTACCGAGAAGGTAATGTTGCCACAGCTTCAATGCATAGATCACTGCAGCAAGTTCAAGATCATGCACTAGATAATTCTCTTCTTGAGGACACAGCTGTCGTGAGGCATAAGCAATTACTCTGCGCTCTTGCATCAGGACACAGCCTAATCCTTGACGAGAGGCGTCACAATAAATCACGAAATCTTTGCGAGAATCCGGAGGTGCAAGCACTGGTGCAGAGGTGAGCTTGTCCTTGAGGGTCTGGAAACTTTCCTGACATTTATCCGTCCACTCAAACTTAATGCCTTTGTGAAGCAGATTAGTCAGAGGCTTGGCAATCTTTGAGAAGTTCTCGACAAATCGACGGCAATAACTTGCGAGCCCGAGAAAACTTCTGACTTGCTTGACATTCTTCGGAGGAGTCCAGTCAAGAATAGCCTGAACTCGTTCTGGGTTTACTGCAATACCGTCCTTGGAAATCACATGTCCAAGGTAGGTTACTTCAGATAACCAGAATTCACATTTGGAGAATGGCATATAACTGGTGCTCTCGAAGCTTTTCCAGAACCAAACGAAGATGTTCAGCATGTTCTTCCTTATTCTTGGAGAATACCAAAATATCATCCAGATATACCATGACGAATTTGTCGAGGTAATCCATGAAGATGTAGTTCATCAGGCGGGAGAACGTTGCTGGTGCATTAGTTAAGACGAAAGACATGACAGTGTACTCATAAGAGCCATATCGGGTAACAAATGCAGTCTTGGGAATATCCTCTTCACGAACACGGATCTGATGATAAACCAACCTCAAGTCGAGTTTAGAAAACACTGACGATCTAGCAAGTTGATCATACAGGTCACTGATCTGAGGAAGCGGATACTTATTCTGAATGGTGGCTTGGTTGATAGGCCGGTAATCTTGGACCAATCGGTTCGTACCATCTTTCTTCTTGACAAAGAGAGAAGGTGCTCCCCAAGCTGAAGAACTTGGACGGATGAAACCTTTTTGCAGTGACTTATCGAGTTCCTCCTTAAGCTCGAGAAGTTCATGCGGAGGCATCTTGTAAGGACGCTTCGCAATAGGAGTTGTGCCTGGTTTAAGGTCGATGACAAACTCGACAGCTCTAGCAGGGGGTACTCCTGGAAGTTCTTCCGGGAATACATCTTGGAAGTCGCGAACGACTGGAATATTCTCTATCCCCTCAAGAGGTGAAGCGTTCAACGCATTCAAGGCATAAATCTGAGCCTCGGCACTTAGAACAACGTGAGCCTGGTAGATTACTAGCTCATCTGATGTGTGCAAGAGGTGTACAACTTTAGTGGCACAATTGATCAAGGCATAATGAGCCTTCAACCAATCCATTCCCAAAATGAGGTCAATCTTGGAAGACTTCAGAAGAATGGGAAAAGCACGGAATTCCAGCCCTTCAATATCGATGGTGACATCGGGGCTGAACATAGAGGCTTGGCATTGGCCCGCGGAAGTGTTTACCGCTAACGGATGGCGCAAATTTTCATATGTGAAGCCATGCGTAAATGCAAATTCTTCTGACATGAAAGAATGCAATGCACCTGAATCAAATAAAACAGATGCAGGTACTGAATTAACAAAGAGAGTACCCATCACAGTCTCTGGTTGGTCTTGAGCTTCAGTCATGTTGACGTGATAAGCCTGCCCACGACCATAAGAAGGTCTGGCATTATAGTTGCGAGGCTGAATAATACCACGGCCATTTCCACGGCCAGCAGGAGGAAGTGCAAGCTGGTTCTGACTCTGTGAGCAATCTCTGGCACGGTGACCTGGCTGGCCACACTTGAAGCAGAGTCCATTGTCAGGACGCGGAGCAGGAGCTCGGAGCACTGGAGCTATAGGCCTGAACTGTCTTGGCGGTGGTGGAGGCATACGCGGTGCAACATACGATGGCCTCTGAACAGGAACAGCTGGACGATACATGCTCTGAGGAATCCAAATTCGGCGCTTCTGGGAAGACGAGCCCGAAGATGAGCCCGCTTCACGAGGGCGCTTCTGTGATTCCTTGTGTTCCTTCTGAGCGGTCTCCATCTGGATTGCGCTATTCACCAAGGTGGCGAAATCAGGGAAGCTATGGATAGCCAGAGCAAGCTTGAGATCCGGGTGAAGTCCATCACGGAACTTTTCCTGTCGGCGGGCATCAGTAGCAATGTCCTCCTCAGCATAGCGAGACAATTCCAGGAATTCTCGCTGATAGGTTTCCACAGACTTAGTACCTTGGGTGAGGTTATGGAACTCACGCTTCTTCCAGTCCATAACTCCTTGCGGAATATATCGGGCACGG
Source organism: Elymus sibiricus (assembly GCA_039707655.1). Taxonomy (NCBI): domain Eukaryota; kingdom Viridiplantae; phylum Streptophyta; class Magnoliopsida; order Poales; family Poaceae; genus Elymus; species Elymus sibiricus. The sequence goes on along the minus strand of CM077666.1, from coordinate 124,013,805 downwards.
AAAGCAGCCTTGAATTCTATCCAAGTGATAATGGTCCCAACTGGCAGGGTTCGTCTGTGAGTGTCCCACCATTGGGCTGCGGGTCCCTTCAGAAAGTAGGAGGCGAATGTGACATAGTTGGCAGGGTCCACATTCGCTGACTCCATCTCGAAAAAGATATCGCGGAGCCAGTCATCAGCATCAAGCGGCTGTGCTGAATTGCAGTAAAAGGTTGGATTCATCCGCACAAACTCTGGCAAAGTGATTGAAGCTGGCTGCTGGTTGGCATTGGGACGTGGAAACTGATCCATCAGTCCTTGCATAAACTGACGATGCACTTCAAACTGTTGCATCATTGCAGCCATATAATCTGGCGGTGGTGGTGGATCGTTGGCACGACCACGAGCACGACCTGTTGGTCTAACCATCCTGCTAAAATTTCAACAGGGGTAGTTTAGCAACAAGCATTGCAAATGTATGGATGCATTCTTGAAGTAACATGCACAACAAAAGGAAGTGCAATAGATACATCAACATAGTCATCATGACATACAGATCCATACATAGGTTCGATTACAGACCAGCGTTACAACGGCAAAAGAAAAGGATAGACAACTAGGCGGCACACAGGCACGCGGTGGAGGGATACAACAACGCGACATAGCGATATGCTACATCAACGTCGGAGAAAACCACTGAACCTAGGTAACTGCATGTGATGATGCTGGATACCCTCGTAAGAAGGATCCTGCGCTCCATGAAGACTCTGGTGCAGAACCTGGTCCTGAACTGGAAGAAGAGGACCACGTGGAGGGGTAAAACCTCCCACAGCAGGCCACTCAAGACCTGGTGGCAACTTCGTCCTGCGCGGGTAAAGAATGTACTCTGGGTGCATCTGTGCACTAACTGCTGGCAGCAACTGTGTCAGAGCGTCGTACAGATAACCACGAGTGGTGTACAACTCGACAGCAAGAGCTCGAGCAGTGCGGTCCAGAGCCTGGATGTACTGTACCATAACCTGGGGGTCATAGCGACGTAGCACGTAAGGAGCACTGGTAGCAGTGTAGTATCTAGTCTCATCCCCAGCAGGAGCATACGGGATGTATCTAAAAGCTGTCTCCTCCAAGCGACTGTTGTGCTCTCTGCGAAGATGGGCAATCGCAGTGTAAGCAGCATCATGGACAGCCATGTCAACAGTCACTCCAATAACGTGAAAGGTGTGTAACTCGGTGATGGAGTGGTCCTGCCGATCAAAGATATGGAGCTCAGCATGGTACTGCTCCTGGTTGAACTCGCGGTAATCCTCGTAAACAGTGTACTCGGGATACCAGCGATATCCCAGCCTGGTCAGAAGATCGACCAAAATGGCCGGAAACCCAGTCGCATCACTAGCCACGATCAGACGGACAAGCTGCCGTGTGGGACGCGGCGGGAACAACCGATCCATCTGAAACAGAGGAAAATTCAAGGTTGTCAAAAGACAGAGTGAGAAACTTGAGATAATTTGGAAAGGAAAAGTTAAACAAACCAATGTAAAGGAAAAGATGATTATCAGACTAATCATTTCAAAGGGAAAGGTAAATGCAGATAATCCAGCTCTCCGGGTGAAAGAGATTACGAGAACCTAATGTCAGAGTTAGCAAAAACCCGAATAGAAGAGAGATCAGAGTCCCAGAGTATAGAAGAGGAATAAAAGATCCTAATACCACCCATTTGGCGACGTGGGCCCGTAAGCCACACATCCATGTTAGTAAATTCATTTTTCAAGACTAGACTCAACTTCGGCCAAGGAGTTGGAAAGGGGGGTTCCTACAGGCAGTCGGCTCTGATACCAACTTGTGACGCCCCCGGCCTAATCGTGCACTAATCATACACGCAAATGCACACGATCAAGCCTAAGGACTCACTTGAAGATATCACAACACAACTCTAAAATACAAATAAAAGAAATACATGCTTCATATATTACAAGCCAGGGCCTCGAGGGCTCGAATACATAAGCTCGATGTCATACAAGCATCAGCGGAAGCATTAGGTATCTGAGTACAGACACAAAAGTTAAACAGAATAGGCCTTTAGAAAGGCGGGGCAAAATAAAACACTAGACCAAAAGGCGCAGGCCTCCTGCCTGGGTGCCTCCTATCTACTCCTGGTCGTCGGAGGGCTCCTCGAAGTAGTAGTACAAGGCGGGGTAGTACTGGTAGTAGTCGTCGTCGGCTGCAGGGGCAGCTGGCTCAGCAGGCTCCGGGGCTCCATCGTCTGGTCTCAAATATCGGGTATGGGGAAAAAGGAAAGCAAAGCAACTGTGAGTACTCATCCAAAGTACTCAGCAAGACTGACATCAGATCTATTCTACATATGCAACATTATCAAAAGAGGGCTGTATATGTGGACTGATTGCAGAAATGCCGGAATAGAAGGGAAAGCCTAGTCCTTTCGAAGACTAGCATCTTCAGGGGTCTTGCAGCATTAGAAGAGTGTAGATTAGTATAATAATGTAAGTAGCAGCAACAAGAAGCAGCATCTCGCCCAGAGATCCTTCCTCGACTCCCAGCGAGAAAGCAATCTCGGAGACAATATATTTAACCCAGTTCTAGTTGTAGTAGATTGGGATATTCTCCGAGCGTCCTGTTACCGTGGACACGGCTATTCGAATAGATATACTTCCCTGCAGGGGTGCACCAACTTACCCAACACGTTCGATGACTCTGGCCGGACACACTTGCTCAGTCGATGCCTGGCCTCGGACTATCGTCACGTCGTAGCCCCACCTAGGCTCAACAAAGAGGTCAGCACGCCGGTCTACATCCTAAGCACGCAGGGGTCTTGGGCCCATCGCCCTGTGCACTCCTGCGCATTGCGAACCCGGCCAGTGAGCAGTCCTAGCCCCCTTAATACAAGTGCAGGCTTTACCAGACCAACCCGTCGCACGCCGCTCAACCGCTGACGTCTGAAGAGCTTCGGCTGATACTACGACGCCGAGTACCCATATTATTCCCACGTGCTGGTTAGCGCGAAAAGGCTAGAGGCCTACTCAGAATAAATACCCTAACCCTTAGTGCATTAGGAGCGCGCGGTAACGACCAGAGACTCACGATACTGTGACCCCGTCGCCCCGTCTCGAGGACTTGCGGCAAGGGCTAAGAATGCCCGGCCACGCCTCGTATTCAACTCTCGGGCACCCTCAAGGTCAACCCGACAACATATCTCTCGCGGGTACCCCTCGGGGCCGACCCATCTTTAACTAGTAACAGTAAAGTAACGTGCAGGTAACCGTGTGTCCAATCATCAAGGTGGGATCCGAGGAATCACCCTCGTTGGATTCCCACTCGATGATCCCATCAAAGTGAATCCGAAGGAATCACCCTCGATGGTATTCACGCTAGCAGGGTTGCACGACAGATTCTTATCGGAGGTGGTGGAATGAGGAATCACCCTCGATAGCCACGACCGATTAGTTGTACTACAGAGGCATCATCGGGAGTGAGAAGAGGTATCACCCTCGGCACTCGATGTTAGCTCTGCAGAGTCGGGCAACTTAGGGGTGTGTAGTGATGAACAGGTCTCACGTTCGATCACAACGATCGAGGCACAGGTACTAGAGCGGGGCAACTACAGCAAGGAAGAGGGGCCACAGATGGTTCACTACCATCCAACCTATTCTAAGCATTTTGGATAACAGGCAGGTATCAAAAGTAGTTACAAGAAACAGGCTATGCATCATAATAGGGTAATACAAAGCAGTAGCAAATTCTAATGCAAGCAGGGGGAAGAGAGAATAGGCGATATAGGCATGCGTCAAGGGGGGTTGCTTGCCTGGAAGCTCTGCGGCAAAGGAGGGGTCGCCTGGGGTGTCGTCGGTCTCCTGAGCTGCGTCGGTCTCGGTGGCTATCGGAGAAGAAGAGGGGGAGGAAACAAATAAATAAAGGCAGGCATATGCAACACATAGTATGGCATGTTAAAATGCAGTGCAGGGTTGCCTAAAACATGTCTAAATCATGTTAGTTATTTTTAGGATTTAAATTGGAATTATTATTAGGTGGGTATGCACTATTCATCTACCGAAAATGGGCAAAAGTTTGCGGGTTCACCTACGTAGAGGGTCCCGACCAGAAAACAGACGGCACTATCGGATTCATCTCGAAATTTCGAGCAACTTTCATGTAGAAAGTTTTTCCATCCGAGCTATGGTTTAAATTCTACGAATTTCCAAAGTTTAAAGCATTTTCTGAAATTATTTAAAATAACAGAAAAAGATATATGATGTCAGCATGAGGTCATGCTTACATCAGCAGTCGGCTGACCAGTCAAACTGGCAGGTGGGACCCACCTGTCAGCCTCTGTTAGTTAAAACAGAATTAAATTAAACTAAACAGAGTTGATTAAGCAGTGGGCCCGGCCTGTCAGTAACCTATTAGTCAGAGGGTTAATTAACTAAGGGTAATTAGTCACTAATCTAATTGTGCTGACGTGGGGGACCCACTTGTCAGAGACAGAGATGAACAGTGCCCCGGGTTGACCGCGGTCAACCCAGTCACGGGCCCACCTGGCAGCCTCTGTGGGCGGGCCACGTCGGCGCCAGGCTAGCCAGCCGCCGAAAACGGCTCCGGCGAGCCTCCCGCGGCGGCTGCCTCATCGGAGACGCTCGGAATCGAGCTACGCGGCGCCATTTCGCGCGGTTTCGGGCTGGTTCGAACGAGCACTGAGCGCCGCGTCCAACTAGGCTATCGCGAGGGCTCGGGGATGGCCGGAACTGGCCGGACGGCGAGGTGCTGCGGCGGCGGTTCTCGGTTGTCAGCGGACAGAGCATAGCAGCGCGCAACAGCTCGAACGGGAGGTGCCGGGATGGACTACGCGAGCTGGTGATCTCGTTGGACGCGTCTACGCGTGCAAACGGTCGCCGGAACCTGGCCGGCGACGAGCCCGGGCGGCGATGAGCTCGGCCTCGGTGGAGTTGACGGTTACGGGCGCGGGAAGAGCGAAAAGAAAGGGGGAGGAGGAGGATGGAGCTCACCGAGCGGCTCACGGTGGCCCTTGAGTGGTCGGGAGCGCAGTGAAGCTCGCGAACGGCGTTGATCGCCGGAGACAGAAGCGAACGGGGACGAGGGCGATCTGCGGCTGCGGAGGTCCCCGGCTCCAATTGAGGCCACCAGGAGAAGGGGCGGACCGCGGCGGAGCTCGCTGACAGGGTCGGCAAGCACGGGGCCGCCGGTGGCAGTGCAGACGATGGCGAGCTCCCGCGCGGTGGCGCTCGGGACAGAGAGGGAGAGAGCAGCGAGCGCTTGAGGAAGAGGGAGAGAGAGGCGAATGGCGAGGGCGACCAGGGGGTAAGGCTCGGGGGCGAGCTTATCCCCTCGCCCCACCTACTCCGGCGCCGTGGCGGCCAACGGGCGGAGCGCGAGCGCTCTGTCCATGGCGGGCGCGACACGGAAGGGGGAGCAGGTAAGGGGAGGCCTCAGCGGGCCGACTGGGCCGCGCCAGGTAAGGGCCTGCCCCTTCTTTCCTTTTTCCCTTTTCTTCTGTTTTCTGCTTTTCTTATTTAAACAGAAAGCTAAGGAAAAGAAAATGGGCATCCAAATCCTTTTAGAAAATTGTGTGACCTGACCCATTAAATAGCTTGCATTTTTGTGCTCTGCCTCAAATATTTTGGGGCCCAGGGAATTCCATTTGCATTTTTCATAAATGATATGGCATTTTAATTTGTTGGATTGGCATTGTTAAAAATGCCTCTGTCCAATATAGCCACATGATGATGTTGTTTTCTTTAACAATAATTTGTTGTGGAATTTTTGCTAAATAATGAACATTTTTCCAGCAATTTTTGAACAACTTCAAAATTCAAGTGCATTTGAATTTGAATTCAAGGGCTGAATTTGAAATGATATATTAATCCACACTATTTATTTCTGCAAATCTCATGTGACTTAGCATTAATAGAGTGGATCACTGTACTCATTACATAAGGGGTGTTACAAAAGGGGAGGGACTTTCCCTCCCCTTGTGGCGCCCCTCCTCTCCCCTCCAGCCTATATATACTAGAGGATTTCCACCCTTTTGAGATACAAGTTTTGGAGCCTCCTCTAGTCGATCTAGTTCTAGTTCTAGTTGGTCCTAGTTGACTAATTAGAGCTAGCCCTGGCCACCTCTAATCCTCATAATTAGAAGCCCCGTGTGGTTCTAATCTCCCCCTCTAATTCTTCGGCGATGATTAGCTCTGAACGGCGAAGCGCTGCCGGATCGTGAAGACCGTATGCTTGCAATCAAGTAGAGAGGCCGTGCTTTCGGTCTTCTGTTCGAGGGATCGTTCGAGGGTGGTTCGCGGGATCGTCATCGACATTCGAGGGACTCCAAGTACGATCTACACCGACTCATCTACTTCCGCTGCACTCCCGGAGTCGATAACGATCATTGATCCAAACCCTATATGCATCTTCATATTGTTCCTGGGTGATCTCGTAGGCACGAATTTTTTTTGTTTTCTACTACGTTTCCCAACAGTTAGCCCAAAATATATTTGGTATTTGGCATTCTTTTTTATGTTAGCATGTAATTAGTCATGTCCTCCTATACTGAATCTAAATCAAGTAGAGAGTCTAAAGCTTGGTGAGTTAAAATAATGAGCGAGTCTCTCTTATTATGTTTTGTCTTTCTGGGTTTTTTGGTTTATCTTCTTCCTTTTTTCTTTTAGCCCTTGGTTTCTCCCACAACAACTTAAAGAAGTCGGTGTAATGACAACATAAATAAGTTGCTTGGCACGGTAGTTTCTCCTTCCCATTATTGGAGGATTAGAGCTTGAATTAATTCTCTAGCAAAGGTAACATAGCTAGGAAGTAGGAATTTTGCAAAGTAGGAACAATTTCTCGAGTGTGCTTCTTCGGTCCTGAAATATGTCTTATCTTGCGGGGTTTCACTCGATTTCTGTTCTAAGAAACAAAATGATTTAGGTTTCGGCTGTTAGGACACACACGTGTTGAGAATGAAAGAGAATGGAAAGGACGGGTAGTTTTTTTGCCTTCTAAATAGATCGTGGTTAAGGAGACACCACAATTATTGAGAGAGAGAGAGAGAGAGAGAGAGAGCTGGAGAATCAGTTTGTCGTCGTATGAATGCATCATGTTTGACATATTATTTTGTGAATTAGAACAATTGTTTCATCATTTTATTGTTATTCAGTGGCAATGCGTGGATATTTATTGTAAGGTATATGTCGGACAAGATTGATGTTGAACCACTAGAGTATGTGCCTGTTGTCGTATGATATATACCATTTTCGTATATAATGGTTGGTGTGAATTCCTTGGCACTAGGAATCGGCCTTGGACACGTAGATGGGAGAGGAGGGGGAGGGTGATGCCGTCGAGGAAAGGGAAGACAATGCTGAGAGGAAGGTGCGAGCTGAATGCCATGCCGGAGAGAGGTGGCAACGACGTCAGCGAGGAGAGCAGTGCGGGGGAATGAGATGTGGGTGTGAGCGTTGTGCCATGTGGTGAGAGAATGAGAGAGTGAATTGTTTTTTAATAATAAAAAGGTGCGGTTGTTTGCATTTTTTAAGGGAAATTGGTTGTTTTCTATGAGAGAAATATCTCATACTTCTATATAGCGAAAAATATCAGATACCCTAACAAGTCAGTTTTGGAGAAAAATTACCAGCATGTGATTTACAAGTGAGCTTGCAGTTTATTAAAATTGGAATGCGACTCACTCTACTAAAAAGCACGATGCCACTCACTCCGACTAAAAATGGTCACCTACTAGCATTTTGCATCTGACCAATGAATATATTGTATATGAGCTTATTTTTATTTTTGTATTTCAATATTGTTTATACGTTCACTTTTGTAGATTAGAGATAAAAGCTGGTGGCTTTCGATGATGCATTGAAAATATCGACTCAAAAAGCTTTATGATAGATTAGATTGAAAATCATCGAGTTTTACACAATCAGAAGAGATGCATACAAATAATTATTCTTTATATATTTGTTGCGCACGATAATACAAAAGGTGTGTTTATATATATTTTTACTTTTACAGAGTATGAGAGAGATGGAGATGGGTTATGTCGACCTTCAAAAAGAATCCATCGACAAAGATGTTGAGGTGATGTCGTTAGAAATGACCAAAAATACACTGAGTTTTATACAATGAAGGCACGTAGCAACGCACGGGCGTTCTACTAGTATACATAAAATAATTCACTAACAAGGGGTACTATCCAGACTAGGGCAGCCAAAGCATACGTTCAAAACAGTCTAAATACAAACATATCAATTTATATGTGCACCTATGGAATTTTACCTGATTCGTGTTAAATTAAAAAAAAATACAACTTTTAATCATTTCTACTAAGAAACCAAATGGCCTATTACACTACAGGAAAAACATATGTACCCGAGTGTGTCAATATACGCGAAGTGTTATTTGTCGGGTACTCGGCTTATACACCTCTAAGCCGAGTAGCCTGAATAAAGCACTTGTCCTAACACAGATCCTCGGCATATCAAGGAAAGCACACTAGGTTTATAGCCCATCCTCGTATTATGGCTGGCACGTGGCCATCGTCCGCGCGTTTACCGTCTTCGTGACAGCGGGCTATGTAGGCCGAGTGCCCACTAAAGACACACGCGTCTTATATTTTCCTTTTGTTAAACACGGCCCCCCTTCACCACCTTTGAAGCCGAGTATACGAAAATAAACACTCAGCTTAATTTCGCGCCCCACGCCGACCGTTTCCCTGCAGTTAAACATAGATCTGATGCAACAAGCCGAGGCTAGCTAGCCTATTCCGCCTCACCCCCACCACCCCTACCTGAGCTTGCAGTCGGCCGGTAGGCCACTCTCCTGATCTACGTCACCAGCAGCCACCACGGCCCGGCTGTAGCGGTCATCGTCGGTCGGGGCTTCACCGTGAACCCCCACCATTCCGTTGCCGGGGCTACAACACCACCTCAAGGCCAGCACCGGTGTCCACCCCCACCTCGACGCCATCGCTGGTCCACCCCCACACCGACACCGGCCCTCGCAACCCCACATCACCGATCACTGCCACCTCGACGCCGACGCAGCCGGGCTCCACCACCTCGACGCTGGCCTCCCACAACCACCCCATCGAGGTGAGCCGCCCCTTTTCCACTTTTAATTTTGTTTTATAAAATTTAGGACCAATTTTGTATGTACACACACACATATCTAAAAGCTAGTCTGATAACGGTATCAAAATATTATTCTGATAACAAGCCGATCCGTCGTAGCAGCAGTAGTTGAACTGTACTTCGTGGACACATTGAACTTCCGAAAATATTGTCCAAATAGGAATTACAATATATCGTTCGAAAGCTATAGACAAGGAGATCACAAACTATGTTAACATTTTTGCGAAATCTCCATGGTTTAACAGTAGTTATGAAAACTGTTTTTCTTCATACCAAAAGACATGAATCGTATTTTTAGCTCATTTCTAAACCCGTTTGTCGAGGCAAATGATATGGCGTTGGAAAGCTGCTGCAGATCCGCTCATTTTTCATATAGAAAGTTTTCCTAAATTACCTACGGTCAAAGAGAATTTCTCAACACGCATAGCCGAGTTCGTATTTTTGCCTTAATTTAAAAATGGCGCATTTGAATGATGCAAATGATATGGCATTGGAAGTCTAGTGAAATTTCGCTACTTATTCATGTAGAAAGTTTCTAGCAATTCCCAATGGTTTAAACGTAATTTTAAAAACGGCCGAAGTTCAACCGAGATTGTATTTTTGTGTTCATTTTATAATAGTTTGTCAGAATCTAGAAAATAATATGGCATTGGAAAGCTTGAGCAAATGCGAAATCTTTTGGTATAGAATGTTTCTCCTAATTAGTTGTACTTTTCAATGAATTTTGAAAATGGCCGAAAAGGTTTATAAGCCGTATTTTTTTGGAAACTTTCTCGAGACGGGGCAAATGATATACCATTGGAAAGCTATCGCAAAAGCGAAACTCTTTCATGTAGAGAGATTTATGTAATTCCTAGCTGTTTTTGAGTAATTTTGAAAATGGAGATATCACGCGTGCTGCCTTCATCGCGAAAACAGAGTCTTTGAAACGCACTGCGTGAAGGAGTTGAACTTCTCGGGTATGTCTGTATGAACTTCACTCCGTTTCTTGTGTGATTTTTTATGTGTTGTTTCATGCCCGTAACTCCTAAACCACTCATCGAAATTGAGCAAATGATACACCGGTAGAAAGCTATTGAAAACACGTAACTTTTCCACATTGACCATTTATTTCAAATTCACGGCGGTTTAAGAGATTTTTTTGAATACTTAAAATCTTGTTTTGAGTGATGTACACAAAGATTTTAAACCGTTTATCGGAATGATGCATATGATATACTGTTGAAAAGCTTATGAATATGTAAGCAATTTTTTCTTGTAAGCAATTTTTACAAATTCGTCGCCATTTGCAAGCAGTTTTAAAAAATGCCAAAAACGATGTCGATTTTTGTTTTGTTTTTTGAACATGTAAATGAACAACGGACTTCTCGCACAAGAAATTTTGAACCGTGCCGGGAGTAGCACGCGTACTTCCAGTAGCAAGCCCTTTAGGCTTTTAGTTTTTTATTCTTTTATTCTCATCTGAAACGCAATTCGTGGAGTAGTTGAACTGCTCACTGTTTTCACTTCGAACTTCTATCACATATTTTTGCTCGTAGTTTCTCAATCGTTCATCAGATTTACACAAATGATATACCTTCGAAAAGCTATTGAAAAGACGCGATCTTTTCCAGTAAAACTTGTTTCAAATGATATACACAAAATTATTGAACCGTTTATTGGAATAGACCATATGATATACCGTTGGAAAGAGTTTGAATAGGAGAAACTTTTTCATGTAGAGCATTTTTTTAATTTTGTAATGGTTTGACAGAATTTTTTTAAAATGTGAAAAATGATATCAATGTTTTATGTTTTTTGAGCATGTTAATAAACGGTGAACCTCTCTCATAATAATTTTGAACTGTCCGAGGTCGAGCACATGAACTTTTAGCAAAAAACCATATAGGCTTTGCTTTTTTTTGTTCTTGATTATTGTAGTCGTAACCGTAGAATAGGATCCTAATCAAAATAAATACATTTGGTTCAGGAGATTGGAACAACTTAGCTCGGAAAGTCCCATATCTTGTCTTAGCCTCGCCTCCCCTATTTCCTCATAACGAGATCAGAAAGAAATAGAATGGAATCTCAAGTCTTAGCTAGATCAGGGCTACCACGTTCCCCGAGACCAAAAAGAAAATAATACTAGACCTGTTGGACTCGCAAAGTAGGATCAGGCTTTTTCTACTAGAAAAAGAGGAGAGTGAATTCCATGCAGTAGTTGAACTACTAGCTATTTCATATTCGAACGACACTATGATATTTTTATTCTTTACTACTCAACCCTTTATTTTTTAGAAACGGGGAATTTTTTACAAACATCAAACTGTTCTGTTTTTTCAATTTGACCTTCTTATTTTATTTTCTAGAAACGAGAAAAATTCAGGTTGTTTTAGAAACGTCGAACTACTCCATTTTTTCATTTTAAACTTCTTGTTTCTTTAATTTTTCGGAAAGAAAATACTTTGATTTTTCTATAAACATCTAACTGTTGTGTTTTTTTAATTTGAACTTCTTGGTTTATTCTAAGAAACGGAAAAAAAATCCTATATCGAACCGGTCTTTTATTTTAATTTTAATTTCTTTGTTTTATTTTTGTAGAAAATGAAAAAAAATCCATTTTTTATAAAAAAATGAATTGCTCCTTTCTTTTAATTCAAACTTCTGGTTTTATATTTTAGACATGAAAAAATACATTTTTTTATCAAGATCAAACTACTCTGTTATTTCAATTTTGTTTTGACTTCCCTTCCACAACTATTCTATTTTTAAAATTTGAACTTCTTGACTTTATTTTTTAGAAACGGGAAAAATCTGATTTTTTTTTATTGGGAAAATATTATGGTGTGTTCTTGGAGAATATCGAACTTTCACGGTTGGTATTTTTGAACTTACGTGATAATTTTGTATTTTTTTACCAGTGAGATAAATGCCTAAGTTGTGAGAACATGAGTAAGCAAGCACAATCTATACTGTTGTACAATGAACATTTGTATTGCACATGTCCAAAAAAGTACAACTTCATTTAACAATAAAGAAAACAAAAAAGATAATCAGTTCTTTTTGTGTATATCAACAAACAGGTGGGGATCAACTCCAAATAACAAACAAAAATGTAAAAAAACACGCACTTTCTTGAACTGAACATTTGAATCTATCGAATTTTGACTTGCAAACTTCCTGATGAATGCTATTTTTTATCTATGCATTTTCTCAGCAGCCAGGATGTGTTCTCCACTATGGCCAACTCCAACGCACCGACGGATGTTTTCCGCGCACGTCTGTTTGGATCGAAACAGATAGAAACCACGGCCCAACGCGCCGACACAAACGGACAACCGTTCGTTTTTCGTCCGCCCGCAACCCATTTTCAGCCCAAAATTGGGCCTAGTTTGCATCGACGAGGACACTGCGCGGACGCACGCGACGCCCGCCCTTGTCATCCGCTTGGCCCACCCGTCGGTGGCACAATGCCCATTCTCCCTTCCCTCCTCCACACCCGACACCTCCGGCCACACCGCCAACACCGCTGCCTCCCTCTTCAGGCCGTTTGGACGCTGCCCAGGCCACCACCCGCATCCACAGACTTTCCCCACCTCGACGCCGCATCCGATGCCCGCTCTTGCCGGTGTTGGTGGTCTCTTTTCGCCGCCACCATAGAACCTCCACGGCCATGCCACCCCCTTGACTCCACCGCCGCATGCCTAGCTCCACAGCAACCTCCACTTAGACAGCATGCCTGTGCGGGGGAGAGGCGCGGGGCTCCTCACCGTCCGGCTTCTCCACGTCGCTAGCAAGGTGTTCGACGCTTCGCCCTCAAGGTACCATGGATAGTAGGGATGGGTTCTTTTTCAACAACTTCATGTGTTCATCGGACGATGAGGAATTTGTGGTTCTGACTATGGTCGTCAGTGACCACATTGCTAGGCAACGGCCGAGATTTAGGGGATCGATCCCGGGCCATGCTCTGGCGTTAAATCGCAACAGAGAGACCGACCATTGCCTACTCTTCACCGATTGCTTTCAATGCACGTCCCCACTCTTCATGATCGTAGAGGATGAGCGTGAGGATGAAATCTTCGACCAAGGGTTTCAATTTCAGGGTGAAAATGTTGTGCCTGAGCATGGAGGACCAGCAACGTTTGCACATTTCATCCAATTTCATCTTGAAATGCATGATTGGACAACTCATATTCAACTCCAAAATAATTTGGTTGAGCATATGTGGACTCACCTTAGCAACCAATAGATATCGGCTGCTCTTTTCTTTTCAATGTATTTGTGACAATTTAAATTTTATTTGGTTTGTAAACTATGAGATTTTTATTTGGTTGTAAATTATGTGATTTATAAACTTTGGGCAATGTTAGATTTGTATGTAAAAATTGTGTAAAAATATGGCCGCGCGGATGAAATGTGTCGACCGGTTAGGCGCACTGATCAGCAAAACGCAGACGGGGCAAATGCCGCCCCTACGGTCGACCCAAACTGCCAAAAGGCGGACCAAATCCGCCTCCGTTTGCGTCGGTGCATTGAAGTTGCCCTAAATCTGATGTTTGAACATTCTAGACGACGGTCCTAAACTTCCGAATTATTTTCTAAAAGACATACTATTTTTTATTTGTATGTGAACCCGTTCTTGACAACAATTAACTTCATGTCTTTTTTGTTGTACGTCTATTGCTCTGGCAACTAGGGGCTAGCACGTGTGTTGCTTCCTCTCTTCTGGATGCGTGCGTCTTTTGTGCGTTAAGGCCCTCTTTGATTTAAAGGATTTCTAGAAGAATTTTGGAGCATTCTATTCCTTAGGATTTTTTCCTCCGTAGTTTGTTTGATACATAGGATTGCAATCCATTGGAATTTTTCATAGGATTCACTTGTAGTAGTTTTCATGGAAAAAATTCCATCCACTCCAACCTCATGTGAAAAATCTTACGTTTTCCCTGTGCACAATCAAACGCTCATACTAATCCTGTTGGATTGAGGATGACATGTCACTCTATTTCTATATTTTTTTTCTATTCCTGCATTTTACAAATTCTGCGAATCAAAAAGGCCCTAAGTGTGTGTGAGGAGCAGCAGCAACAAGACGGAACAGCAACTGCATGGCGCAAACAGGGAGGGGCTCCTGCGTGGCGCAAACAGGGAGCAGCAACATGCTCCCAGGGAGAGGGCAGTAGAAGCAACCACACAAATAGCAGTAGCTTTTATATTATGGGAGGAAGGGAGTGGAAGACACGAAGACACATCAGCTGGGCGTGGAGCGGTTTGAAGGAGTCGAGTGTGCTTGCACTGAAATACTACAAAACTACACAAAACAGTTTTCGTTGAGGCATTAACACGAACACTTGAACTGCATCCTACAGTGCCATGTGCTCCTCGCCGCCGGCTGCTCCACCCGCCTTTTGGTCCCCAGAAGTGTGGAAGGAGAGGTGAAGTGGAGCTTAGTTGCAAATTGCAATCACATGCTTGTTGTAAGCATAAGGTCCAGAACGAGGTTCACAACAAAGTTGAGCTTCAGACGCAAGCAAAGAGCAGCTGCAAACTTCAGATGCTAGGGCTCCGGGGAAGGTGGTAAGCAGGGCAGAGGGGACGACGCAGTGGCGCACCAGGGGAGGGGACGCGGCTAGCCAGAGGTTGGACGGGGTGGCTGCTGGATCTTGCCTGGTGCAGGAGGAGATCAAGGACGGGAGGCACACAAGCGGTATGGAAGAGACCTCGAGAAGAAGGGCTTGCATGGTGCGGGAGAGCAAGGAGTCCCAGAGGATTCCGGGCTGAGTTTTTCGTGTTGCAGCTGCCGGCGAGTAATGGCGTCGGGGGCGGTATCCGGCGAAGTCGCATGGGTTGCAGGCGGCGGCGGAGCCGTCGCGCAGGTGGTCGCACCGATTATCCGGCCTACGTTCCACACCTGGGCAAGTTCACCCTAGTCGTGGATCCGGTCATCGGGGGTTTCCGCCTCCCTTGAGTTCTAATGGACGGCGGCGGCGGCATAAACATCATTGTCCCCGACACCTTGGCCAAGATGGGGATCTCCCAATCTCGTCTGCAGCCCTCCCCCACCGGCTTCCATGGTTTCATGCTAGGCGGGCACGTGCACCCCCTCGGACAACACTGTCAAGAGGTTGTCTTGGGACGAGGACAATTTTAGATCGGAAACAATTTGAATCGAGGCCATGTCGTTCCAAACTGGCTAGAGCGCCATCCTAGGCAGGCCGGCGTACGTCAAGTTTATGGCGCTACCCTCCTACGCATATCTTCAGCTCAAAATGCGAGGGCCGAGTGGCATGATACCAGTCCACGACAACCCCGAGAGGGCTATCGAAGCAGAAGTCACGAATGTGGAGCTCGCCGAGGCAGCGCTAGCCTCCGCAGAGCTCGAGCACATCAAGAAGTCTGTAGACCCATCTACAACAACATTGCCAGCCAAGCCCAGGCCGTGACCAACTTTCCAGCCAGCGAAGGAAAACCAGAAAATTCCAAGTACATCCAAAAGACCCGGCAAAAACGGTGATCATTGGGGAAGACCTCCCAGAAGACGAGGAAGCCGCGCTCCTGCAATTTCTCGGAAGCAACTGGGACATTTTCGCCTGGAGGCCCGCAAACATGCCCGGGGTTCCCACAAAGATTGCACAACACAGCCTCGACGTCCGAAAAGGACTCTAGGCCAGTCAAACAAGCCCTCCATCGCTTCGCCACAGAGAAATGACGTGCCATCGGTGAAGATATTTCTCGGCTCCTAGCTGGCGGGTTCATCAGAGAGGTCGCCCGTCTGGAGTGACTGGCCAACCCCGTCATGGTGCGGAAAAAGAACATATCCTTGTGCATCTGTGTCGACTACACCGACCTTAACAACGCCGCCACCACCAATCGTCATCAGTCGCCCCTTCGTCTTCCCCGACGATGGCAGAGCCTACTCCACCGTCCCGACCGCGGTCCGCCCCCATGACCCGCACCGGCACGACGAACCACCCTCCAAGACGCGAACCCGTGAGCGGCCGCCATCGCACCGACCTGCTCCTCCAAAGGCCCGACACTATGCAAACCGAGCCCAAGGTGAGCTGCTGGCATCTCTCACTGCTAGGCCTTGGCCCAGTAGCCGTCACTCTAAGTCGCACCCGATGGGCGACGCGTAGTTATGTTGCACCCCACCCAGTACTTTCAGCCTAGTATTTGTTCTAAGAGGAGAGTTGAGTTGTTCAGTGCATGGTTGCGGTGTCCTTACACATGTCAGCCTCGGTGTTAGCCGATGGTCGTTGTTTGAGCCTCTTGGGAGCTCCTATTCCACGTTGAAACCATAGCTGCTATAACGTTCACATGGGTCGGCCAATGAAGCCCCCGCTCACTCAGCTCGGCTCCCTGCTTCACTCGCTCGCTTAGCAATTTTTTCCCCACTCGCTCCAGTACTATCTTGTAAAAAAACGCCTATCTTTTTTTAAATCACAAGATGTTCATGGATTTTAAAAATCCTTGGATTATTAAAAGTATTGCAAAATTTTGAAACTAGGAATATTTTTTATAAAATGGTAAGAAATTTAAAATATTAATGAATTTCAGTTTTTCGTAAATTTTACAAAACTCATAAATTTAGAAAATGTTCACAAACTTAATTTTTTTTCATAAACTTTAAAAATATTTACTAATTTTAAAAAAGTTCATGAATTTTTAAAAATGTTTGGGAATTTTAAAAAATATCCATAATTTTGTAATGCTCATGAATTTTAATAAATGTTCATGAATTAAAATATGAAAAGGAAAACTCAAAAATAGAAAATAGAAAACCCCAAAAAAAACTAACAAAAACTCTCAACCAATGACACACACCCTTACAGGCAGGCCCCTGCTACCCCTACGGCCCTCGAAGCACCAAAAGGCTTCAAATCTAGGGAGCTTTGTATCTTAGTAGATATATATAGATCAATCAGAAAAGGCAGTACATGATACCAAAATGAAATGTACGTGTGTCCCCTGACAACAGTTATGACTATGATGAGAGATACTTTCTTGGATAGGCCTATATATGTATTAGTGTGCTTGGTCATGGTAATTTACTTTTGTATACTGTTTTATTCAATTGTAGCTAGAAGGGCTGGACAACGGGTTGGCGACCAATTCATGCACAAGGCAGCAGATTTTTCCTATGCGAGCTAGACATGTCTACCCGAGGACGTACATAGAAATGAGAAGAGGCTTTGACTTTTGTACAACCCGGCCGATACAACTGGCAAAGCCGGCTTTAGAATAGCGCAAGTAGCTATTAACGTACTATAATATGCTAACACTCTCATTTAATCATTTCGGTTAATTGACTTGGTGCAGCTTTAGTGGGTTGCATAACTTAAGACTCCACCATCGTGCGGATCAATAGATGCTCCATTGCTCGCCGAGCTCGCCCACGCCTTGAGAAGCGATGGCGGACGTCCAAGCGGAGCACCGCATACATATGCCGGCAACGGCGGCTCGTGCCGGCATGTCCACCGCGCCGGAGAAACTGCTGAATCGCTTCGTGCACTTGGTCGCTCTGATTGAAAGGTTTGGCAACGCGCTGGGCACGCTGGCGTTCACGTGGGCAACCGTCGTCCTGCTCGGCGGCTACCCGGCTGAGCTCCGCCGGGAGGATGATTTCTGGTTTACGATAACCATAGTTTTCCTGGAAGCCGCCAGGTAATGCATCTACATATTGCACAACAAATTCTTGTTTTTCTTTCTTTGATGAAGAAGTAATCCGATGGCGGCCTTTACAGCTATTCTCTCGATTATGAGTGAAACACAACATAACGCCGCACTTGCAAAAGAAAAGGAAGAGTGATCCAGTAGATAGTTTAGCTTGTCTTCTTAGAGGAACAAAGCCAGAAACTAAAGAGCCCACATGCATGCGCAGAGTACTCCCCAAACATTTGAAAATGCAAAGGGAGCTCAGGCTCGCTTGCTCGTTTTATCCAAATTCTAATCGAGCCATTAACATGATGTATTGGATCTGTTTGCATGAAGGTGTATATGTTCATATATACAGAAATTGGTAGGGCAGAACAAGCGTCAATACCCGCCGCATTTTCCCCACCCACAACCCTGTGCCGTTACTTTTTATCTTCTTCTCCATCAACCCCAATCTGGCCTTCCTGCCACGATTCCTTGTCAATAGAAGCACCGTGTCTCTAAGATCAGTTTCTTGGGAGACATCTTCGCTTCTAGCTAGAAGCAGTGTCTGGAAGACCCATTTATTCACATTTTATGACTGATAACCTCAGTTCCTGATGTCCAATACAGTTGTTCCGCTATATGTATTGCCCAGAAAACAGATATTCTATAAGTTTTGTAATTGCCTGCCTGACACTTGGCTGCCGCTAGGGGTGGCAAGTGGCAGTGGATAATCGAAAATATTTGATATTTGTATTCGAAAAAATGCCTATCCGTATCCGAAACATCCGCACCCGAACTAAAATGGAAATGGAAGGTGTCTGGATTTATTTTGCAAATTCAAATACAAATATGGTATGGAATTCTGACACAAATTTGAATATGGAAGTGGATATATCCGTATACGAATAAAGTTACGTGAGCTAATTTAAGAAATACCGGTCCCAATATGCCAATTATCCAACATAAAAGCCTAAGAAGTGGTCAAACATTACTTTTTGTATGATTAAACGTAGAAATTATTATGCACTATAGAAGTATTTATTCATAAACTCGTCTATCATTGACTTATTGTATGTTGCAAGTTGATTATTTGATGACACATAACTATTGACTTATTTTATTTAACTAATATGTCGTTACTATCCGTATCCGTTCCGAATCGAGTAAACAACCGATGTGTATCCGTATTCGAGTTACATCCATTCCGACATCTGTATTCGCATTCGTATTCGCTTTGAAAATGTGGAAACTGAAGTGGGAAGAGCACTATCTGATCCGCATCGGATCCGTTTCGACTCCTAGCTCCAGCACAGATCCTATGTCGCTGAACATGCGGATGTTCCTCTCCTTCAGATGTTACATGCATGCAACTTGAACTAGATGACTGCTTAGGCATTAGGGCTCAGCAATTGCCAACAAACGCCTCCCGTTATGTTGGCAGCCTTGCCTTTGGCCCCGTTGGGTCAGTGTTGAACCTTTTTCTTTCTTTGTTTCTGGTACTATTTGTTGCAAACGATTTAAGGGCTTTAGTTCGCTAAAGCCGGGCAAGCGCCTCCTTTCTAAAATTGCCAACAAACACTTCCCCAACTCTCCACTTACAACATTCCTCCACGGAACAAAATTTGCAGCCAATACTTGGGCATATTGTTTGATATCCTATATTAGATACACCAAAGTCAACCCACTGCCAACCCGACATCCACTACGTAAAACCTTGGAGATAAACTGCTCGAAGTCCAATCAAGAAACAAGAATTATACCAGCATAAAACATGAATTTTCCGTTGGAGCATATCTTCTAGGTTAATTGCAGTACATTCTTTCCAAGCAGTTGTCATTTTTACTATTTCAAAGGACCCAAATTCCCAAAACGTGGCTGCAAGCCTTAGAATAGGTAAATTTACCCCTGTCAGGGTCTTGTCAAACCATCAATACTAACTCAAACAAAATATATATGGAAACAATACGTCCCCAGTTGTACATGTTTGGCACTCAAAGTCTAGAGCTGTATTCGGGTAATTTCAGATTTGTTATTGTATTTTAAATACATGCATATGTCATCTTTGCATTGTGGATTGTATGTTGCCTTTTTGTTTAATTATACTATCTATGTATTTATTTCAGGATGTTCAGCCGTAACAATAACCTGGATTATCGATTGTTCTTCCGTACCAGAGGTTCTTTCAAGTCTCTTAGCTGGAATGCTATGATCTTGGTGTTATGTTTTTCCAATGTCCTAGTGTGCATTATAATCTGGAATAAGTATGCTACAATACAAATACCAACTTTGCCCATGGCAATGCTTGCGATTAGCCCATCTCTGTTTCCAGGAGCTGCACAACTACTCATATGCAATCCGCTATGCCGCGCGATGTCATTATGGAGCCCAGTTATTATGGAACAGCGGGTGTCATATGCAATCCTGCTTCCTTGAGCTCTTTTCATTCATCCTCCGGACATTTCTCGTCCGTCGTGCTAGATTCAGAGGTCAACGGGGAGTGGAATATGTCAACTTGTACTATGCATATGCCTTCAAGAAATGCATGGAAGGAGCTGTGTTTTCCCCAAAGAAGATCAGCCTCATCGCATTTGCAATGGATTCTTTAAAGTCAGACTCACCCAAGATGCAGCTCTATGGGCTTCAGATGCTGCACATTTTCCTAAAAAATGAGCCCATCAAGACAAAAGCCATCTCAAAACTAGCGGCTTCCACGAAGACAGTAACTGTCTTGTTCAACATGTTGGGCTGGACAAGGGGATGCAGATATTAGATCATTTGCCGCGAAGGTCATAGCTGAGCTTGCTGGTAGCCTCCGAATTGTCTCCGTCCCTGGGGCAATGCAGCTCATAGCCTCACTCCTTGATACTGTTGACCGGCAAAAAACAAAGGATCCTCTCCTGGACATCGGTAGCCTAGAGGCAAAACAAGATACCCCGATTCAGCAAGTTGCCATGGACGAACAGAGGCCGCCCATGCTTAAATGGTTGAGACAGATGGCAGTATATTGTTTGATTCCAAGGGAGGAGCCATCTAACATGGATGGACAAAACGCATGTACACTCAGATGCTGGAAGCAGATTACCAAATGCTGGTATATTCCAGAGGAGGAGCCATCGACGGACCAGGATCTGCTCCCTGTACTTGGCATGTTAATTCTTGACACTCTTGCTGGCTTTGATATTGAGAACTGTATAGAAATCAACAGAGCTACTGGCCTCATCTCAAAGATCATAGATTTCACAAGCAACATAACTGACATGACAAATATTAGTGAGACAGAACCAGGCACTGCTGAAAGGTTCATCGTTGAGACTGCTGAGAAAACTTGTAAGTACTCAAGGGAAGTTTGGGGTAACTTTGCGACAGGAGATTTCAGAACACCCTTTCCTTTTGAGCAACCTTGCAGTGATCTTGGAAGACAGTGGGAGCAGCCAAGAACTTAGGGAGCTAACAGCAGAAATCCTTAGAAACATTTCCATGGATGCAAACACAAGGGACGAGATCGGGAAGATTCGAGTGATCATTGGCAGGCTGATGCATGCATTTCTTAACCGAGAAGCAGCCTCAAGTACATATTCGGATAGGTTACGAAAGGTCGCCGGGCAAGCCCTGGCAGTGCTAGCAATGGACAGTGCCAATAATTGTTTGATTATGTTAGCCGAACCGGGGTATGTATTCATCAGGGAGCTCACATTTATGATCCATGGCGACATGTACAGGTATGTAGCAGCAAGCCTGCTGCGGAGTATGTGCATGCATGCTCAACCTAAGCTCATCAAATCAGAACTGAAGGAGATCTCTCACATCTTGCGAGAGGTGAGCCCTGCAAACTTAAGCTACAAGTAATATTAGATGCTGAACTATGTACACCTGTTGTTGCAACATTTCCTTTCTCACATACTGTTAAAGAAAATTGCATGCATTCTGTTTTTTCTAACTATGGACATTCCATGGCACGGACATGCACATCATTCATGATATAGTTTATGCCATGCAATTAAGTAATTTCAATGTTGAGAGTAATAAGTATTACATCCGTATCTAGATAAATCTAAGACAAGTAATTTGGGACGGAGGGAGTAGTAAGAACAACTGACAAATATACATAGCATAACTTGAGAAGTAGATGGCGATATGGCATCATCATGGACTACCACTTAACTAAATAGGTGCAAATGCAAGTGAAGTTAGCCTTATTTATTATGTTTACAATAATCAAGGCTTACATCAGTTGGCTATTTCCACTACAGGTGTTAGAAGGAATAATGGATGCAGACGGCGCGAAACTAGAGGTCCTTGTTGGCCTTAGTTCACAAATATGTCATGCCATTCCTGGAGACTTTGTGCGAGAACTTGAGCATGGTCAGATTAAAGAAAGATTTATACACAGACTTGTCTGTGCACTTAACTCAAATATGACACCCGCTGCTCATTGTCCTGGAATCAGGAGGGTGATAGTTGAGCATGCCATACACATAATGGAGTGCAATCCTAGCTACACCGACTGTTTTAATAAATGCTGGATGATGGAAGCACTGTTGCGGGTAGAACATACACCATCAAGGGCTGAAAAGTACAGGTTCTTCTTGGGTGATGCAGGACTCATGGAGCACAGCGTGCCTCTGTCTGCTCTTGTGGCAAGAGCAAAAGAACTGATGGGCCGTGAGTGGCGACAAGGCATCAGCAGTGTCACTGTCACCTGAACATGCATTATTTTGATGATGTTGTACTACTATCAATTTGCTCAACATAGTGGTGGGGTGTTGATTGCAATCCAGGGATATCCCATGAATTTGAGTTGATATAAAACAATTGGTTTGTGTTGGCAAGTCTACATTGTGTGCCAAGATAAAAGCAATGTAAATAATGGTTGTATTAGCGTTGCAAGACCATGGAGAAAGAAGATGAGTTTGCTTTGTGATCTCAATGTGAAATGCCAAGTTACTTGTGCATTGTCGTTGTGTGAGCCTGCTAATTTCTCAACTGGCTAATACTGCTCCTCCTGACTAAGAAAGAACCTCAGTAATGGCTGGGTGGGAGGAGGTTCCCAAATTAGAATAACCTAATAACATGGTAGATTTTCCAACATTGCAAGTATTGACATTTCTGCAGTTGGCCATTAACTACGCACTACAGAGTACCAATTGTTAGATTGATCTCTTCCCCAATGGGCCCAACGGCCCATTGGACCCTTGACCCACGCCCTGATCGGGGGCTTCCAGCCCAAGCAAGGCTGGTGGGCCCCTGTCGCGCAGTGCCATATAGAGGAGGTGGGGACCACGGCACAAGGAACGAGGTTCGCCGCCGCCACTGTTCACCACTCCTAACCCTAGTCCGATCGAGAGGGAGGCACTGAAGCGATGGGAAGCGCCACCAGCCACTCCACGCATACTCGCGCTCACACCTCCGCCGATGCCATGGTCACCGGCGGGAGCTCCTCAGGTCAGGGAGAAGGTAATCATCCCCATCTCCTCTCACCACTACCGGAATCTCTAGCCTACCCCGATCCAGAGAATCTATCAATGGTATCAGATGCCACTGGGTTCTAGTAGTTTTTTCGGTAGAAAGAAAGAAACAGAGAAAGAAAATCCCTCCCGCATGAAAGAACCCTAACCCTAAACAGAAAACCAAAAGGGGAAAAGGGCAAAGAGCGCCGCCATGGCCGCGCAGTTCCGCTCGATCCCGACACGCATCGGCAAGCCGAGGTGCCGGGAAGAAGAACAACCCCTCCGGGGGCAAAGACCATTGCCGGCTGTGCCGCGCCGTTTGGGCACCACGGCCAACCCGTTCGACGGCGGCGCGCTCACCGCAAGCGACCGCGCGACCGGCGAAGGGGAAGGCAACGGTGCAACGGGCAGGAGCTGAGTGATGGTGTAGCCACGCCTCTCTGCCTCCCAGCTCAGATGCGAGAGGGGGAAAGAGCAGCGCCGGGGGCGTCGGACGCCGTCGCCGGCTCGCCGGCGGCGCGACGGGCCACTGGATCGAGCAGCCGCTGCCGCGGAGACAGAGAGGCTCACGCGCGACGGGTCGCTGGATTGAGCCGCCGCGGCAGAGGAGAGAAGAGGCGTGCGCTCGGCGCCGTGGTCTTCAACGCGGCGGCCGGCGAACGCGCTGCTCCGGCGGGCCGGAGGCCGGCGATGTTTTTCTCCGCGCCGCGCGGGACAGAGACAGGGTCGACCGAGGAGAGAATCGAAAGGAGGCTAGGGTTTTCGATCGGGTGGCCGGCCTGCTCGTTTTTGTTCTAGCGAGAGGCGCGGTCGACCGTCGGATCAATCGGACAGTCAGGATCTAAAACCTAGCCCTGCAACGGGCCTTTGGGCCGAAAGAAGGTGGGCCTAGGTCCGGCGGACCAGGCCAGAGAGCAGCGCCCCGTGCTGGGCCTTTGGGCCGGTTTCGGCCACTGGCGGTGCGCGCTCAACAGACCACAGAGAGGCGCGCTGCTCTCTGCTGCAGTTTTTTATTTGTTTTAGAAAATAGAAAAGTTTCTGAAAATGAAAATAGAAAATTTTCAGAAAAAGAAAAGTTCATGAATTTTACAAAGAAAATAATAAAGTTCATGAATTTTTATTCATGTTTTTCCGCTGCAAATAAATAAAGTGCTCTTTTAAAAGTGAATAGAACTAAAGTAAAAGATTAAATTGTTGCTTCTCTAATTCAATTTTGAACCAATCGGTTAAAATTGCTTAGAGAGTAAAAGAGTACAGAATTGTTTCTGAATAGAATATTGTAAAGTTTCCGCTGCAAAGTAAAAGTTTTATCCTCCAATTAAATTGGAACCAACGGGAAAATTTAATTGGAAGAACTGTTCTTAGCACTGTTTTTCCCCTGTGGGTGAAATTAGACTCAGATAGTTTCCGCTATGACAAAAGAAAGATATTTGTTTTAAAGTTAAAATATGGTAATGTTATTTTCTGACCAACGTTGATGATAACAGTACTATAATTCTATGAGTCTTATGTTCAAAGCTTAAATCTCTGATAAATTTTGTATCAAAGTGATCAATTTTCAGAGAACAGATAAAGAACAAGAAATGCTCTTGAGCTAGAGAAATGTATATTTCTTGTTCCCACTGCAATAAAGCTGATGATGATTATTATTTCTTAGTAAAGTTGTTTAATAGAAATACTATCATCACATTGTTTATGAGTTATATGCATTATTTCCATTTCCGCCCAACGGTGATATGGAATTAATGTAGAAGGATGATGTTTTATTCTAATTCTGCCCAACGGTGATTTAGAATATAAAAGAAAGTTTTAAAAGTTTAATGTGCATATTTTTTTAACCAGACCAACATGGGGTTATTTTTATGCTCATTATTGTTGATTATTGGCTAATTTTTCTCAGACTAAAAGTTTTCCATGCTTTCATTTGTGAAAGCGAATGGCTGGGTACTTGTGACCCGAAAGATGACCAAGAAAGGTCATAACGTGAGGGAGTATGTTCTCTCTAAAGAATGGCTTCAAAAGAAATATGAGATAAATTAAGAATGATGAAACTCCTCTATAGTTTAGATAATGTGATGCACATTATGCATCTAAAGTGATCCATTAATGAAGAATGTGATCGTCTGGGGGAGTACGACGGTCATAATAATACCCCTAAAGAATACTAAGACGGTACTTAAAGTGCCATAAAGAAGAAAGTTTTAACAGAATAAACCCAAATAATAAAGTTAAAGATACGCCATTTTTAGTGAAGATGGAGTAATCTGGGGGAGCATGTTGTATGACCTATACAACACCTGTTGTTAGCTCTATAAAGGAGGAATGAGTAAACATGGATCTTGTGATAAAGGTCCCTGTAAAACCTATTGCCTCTTGGAAATGAAAGACTATACAATTAATTTGCCTCTTGGCAATGACAAAGCAACAACAGCCCCATATGAAAGAAGTGCCAGTACCTGAGACACAGATGGTCTCAAGGAATGAGAAAATCAGATACTTCTGATTACTATAAAGTCTATGTTAGTGAAATTCAAATGGAGGTTGATCCCATCTCATTTAAAGCGCTCAATCGAGCTTTGAGAAGTGTCTGTTTGTCTAAATGATAAGAGACTATGTGAGATGAAATAAAATTGGTGAATCCCGACGATGTTTGGGACTCATAAGTAATTTCCAATGGAGCATAAACAGTAGGCTGTAAAAGGTCTACAAGGTCAATGTGACTCCAAAGGAAATATGTAAAGGTGTAAAGCGCGACTTAAATCGAAAGATTTTGTGCAAAGAGAATGAATAAATTACAATGAGTGTTAGTGGCACATCATGATCGACATCATGATCTGAGTTACATCAGATGAAAGTAAAGAACACAAGGGATACTGCTTCAAGAAGTCTTTTATGGACTAGAGCAAGTCTCTAGACAGTGGCATTTAAAGTTAAAAGAATCAGATGTTATTTTGGGTTAAAGAAAATGAGAGGACAATTGTATTCGTGCAAAGTTATAGAATGGGAAATTCATTTCCTAATCCTGTGCATGTGGATGACGTCCTACTTGCTAGTGGTGATGTCAATCTACTGCAGGAGGAGAAAAGAAGTTCTTGTCCTCAAAGTTCAAAAGAATGTTCTCGGTAGAGTGTCTCTCGTTATAAGTATCGAGATTCACCAAGAAAAGAATAAAAGGGGGTATTAGGAATGTCGCATGGACATGCTAAGAAAGGTCTCTAAAGTATGCATGCGAGAAAACCTACGCCTGTTCTTATAGTCAAGGGTAATGGAACTGGAAACTTTGGTGTTCCAAAAGTTGATGAGAAAAGATTGAAAACGGATATGGTGCCATATGATTCAGCTGTTGGAAGCTCAAGATATTACCCTGACACAGTTCACGTATCCGGGTTGTTTTGGCAATGTCCAGTCCATATATAGATCACTGGAATGGAGTCAAAGACATCGGCCTCATGCTGAAAGAAATAAGTGCTCTCAAAAGATTGTGAGTACAAAGACAGGACTTGTGAAATGTATAGCGAAATCCACAATTGTCGCTAACTTTCACACTTGGAGTTTTGGTGTGGAAAAGCTCCAAAGAATGAAACAATTATCATCAATGTGATGCAAAAATATGTTATAGCTTGATATGAGGCTGAGGGACAGGCAAAATGGTTAAGGAGACCTGTACCCGGAGTTGATAATGGTTGACAACAGCGATAACCATTTTAAGTTTTTCGCTCCTATGACAACGAGTCAAGTGTTGATGCCAAACACACTGACACAGAGTTATGCGTTGTAAAGGAGAAAATCCGGAATTATGTAGAAATGCTTGAAGCATAAAAGCAACAGACAAGTGTTTGCAGATCTGCTTATTAAAGGCTTACCGCTCAGTGTGTTCGGAGAACACACAGTCGACATGGGTTTTATGGTATAGTCTAAGATTTCCGGACAATAAAGGGCCCAAGGTTAAAGAATCTGTTTCAAAACAGAGGAGTGTGTTGTAGTTGTTGATTCTATCGGGAATGGACCGTGATGATGAGACATGCTCTACATGCAAATCTGTGATGGAACGAGTACTTTGAAAAGAGTTATTTCAAAGTATAAAGTTAAAAGTATATGATGAGATCAATGGGGAGAATGTTAGATTGATCTCTTCCCCAATGGGCCCAACGGCCCATTGGACCCTTGACCCACGCCCTGATCGGGGGCGTCCAGCCCAAGCAAGGCTGGTGGGCCCCTGTCGCGCAGTGCCATATAGAGGAGGTGGGGACCACGGCACAAGGAACGAGGTTCGCCGCCGCCACTGTTCACCACTCCTAACCCTAGTCCGATCGAGAGGGGGGCACTGAAGCGATGGGAAGCGCCACCAGCCACTCCACGCATACTCGCGCTCACACCTCCGCCGATGCCATGGTCACCGGCGGGAGCTCCTCAGGTCAGGGAGAAGGTAATCATCCCCATCTCCTCTCACCACTACCGGAATCTCTAGCCTACCCCGATCCAGAGGATCTATCACCAATCTCATAAAACCACGAACTGAACAGATTAGTATGATGAACAACGCACACCACCAAATGCTAGTACTACTGATAAGACATCTGTAGACAGTAAAGTGAACATCGTGTGCCATGATGAGAGCAACGCAAATAATGGTTGCATTAGTGTTGTACAAAGGGCTGTTTTAGAAAGAAGATGAATCTGATTTTCGATTCAATGAGCACCGATTTCAGTTCAGAACTGAAACTCTCCGTCAGTTAGTCTGTTTGTTCAACTGGCTAACACTGATATTGGCTAAGAACCATGCAATTTGGTCAGGGATGGGGGAGCCTCGGATTAAACGGTTATGCTGCAGTACGGACCACATAGTGACCCCCCAAATACTGAAATTTCCACCAATCTCACAATAAGCAGACGAACTGGGGAGATTTATGCTATGATCTATAGAACCCACGCCTTCTTATTTTAGAAATAGCAGATCTATTCCCAAACTAAACCTTGGCGCCAAACAACTATCGAGGGGGGCACTCAGGCGAGCCGCGAGCAAATAACAATCGGAGGCGGAGAAGGCGAGCGCACCTGTCCAATTAGGAAGAGGTGACTTCCAAACGGCTGAGCTATCCCTTGCGCCGCCGGAGAGGCGGAGGCGTGCCCTGCCGCCGCTCTGCGAAAAAAGGCGGCCAGAAGGAGACACGCCGGGTCGCCGGCGTCGAGCTTGTCGTTTTAGGGGAGGGGATATGTCCCGCCCGCAGCGAGACACAGCGAGCGCTCGCCTATAGCTACGCTGTAGTGGGCCGGCTACTTTTCTTTATATTCCAAAACAATTAAATATACATATTTCACAATTGTTTCTAAAAAAACGTATTTCACAATTACTTTACTTATTTTTTTTTTAAAATGTTTGTGTCACTCACAAAAATGTTTGTGACATTAAAAAAATGTTCACATGCTTCAAAACAATGTTCGTGGCATTTTTAAAAATGTGTATTAGAAAATGTTTGCGTGATTTTTTTTTAAAATGTATCGTACAACTTTAAAAAATGTACATGACTTTTTAAAAAAAATCACATGTTCCAAAAATATGTGTAACATTTAAAAAGATGTATACATAATGTAATTATGCACCTTCAGTTCATTCTAGATAGGATTAGAGCGAGGCTCGCCGCCTGGAAGGGCCATGTCATGTCGCGTTGGGACGGTGGGTGCTAGTTCAATGCGTCCTCTGTGTCATGTCGTCCTTCATGCTCACCATCCTGGGCGCTCCGAAGAAATTCATTAAGGACATCGACAAGGTGTGTGGCCGCTTCCTCCATTGGGCTCAAGACAAGGAGCTCTCCAGCCGCAAATGTAAGGTTAAATGGCAGACCATCACGTCGCCGGTGGACCAAGGTGGCCTCGGCATCCCTGACATTGCGTGCTTCGGCCGTGCGCTGAGGCTTCGCTGGCTTTGGCTGGCCTAGAAGCAACCTGACAGCCAGGTCCTGGGTGGGAGCTGGCACGTTGTGTGATACGTCTCCAACGTATCTGTAATTTATGAAG
Source organism: Elymus sibiricus (assembly GCA_039707655.1). Lineage (NCBI taxonomy): Eukaryota > Viridiplantae > Streptophyta > Magnoliopsida > Poales > Poaceae > Elymus > Elymus sibiricus. The sequence continues at coordinate 123,984,597 of CM077666.1, read as the reverse complement.
TATTCATGCCATGTTTATTATAGTTTTGTATGATTTTGGTGCACTTTTATATGACTTTTATATGATTTTAATGGACTAACATATTGACCTAGTGCCTAGTGTCAGTTGCTGTTTTTTGCTTGTTTTTTATTTTCCAGAAAATCCATATCAAATGAAGTCCAAATGCAGCGAAACTTTTTGACGATTTTTTCTGGAAGAAAACAGACCCAGGAAGCTTCGGGGGAGCAGCAGAAGACCCACAGGGGCCCCACAAGCCACCTGGGCGCCCCCCCCCGAGGCGCGCCCTGGTGCCTCGTGGGCCCCCTATGGCCCCTCTTTGCGTGATTCCAATGCTAAAAATTCTTATATATTCAGAAACCTCCAGAAATAACCCTAGAACTTCGACTCCGCCGCCGCAAGCCTCTGTACCTCCATGATCTCATCTAAAGCCCTTTTTTGGCACTCTGCCGGAGGGGGGAATCATCACCGGAGGCCATCTTCATCATCCCGGCGGTCTCCATGACGAGGAGGGAGTAGTTTACCCTCGAGGCTAGGGGTATGTACAAGTAGCTATGTGTTTGATCTCTCTCTCTCTCTCTCTCTCGTGTTCTTGATTTGGCACAATCTTGATGTACCGCGAGCTTTGTTAATATGGTTGGATCATATGGTGTTTCTCCCTCTCTATCTTGTTGTGATGAATTGAGTTTTTACCTTTGAGGTTTCACTATTATCGGATTGAATATTTTTATGGATTTGAAAACACTTGATGTATGTCTTGCATATGAATACCCGTGGTGACAATGGGGTATTATATTGATTCACTTGATATATGTTTTGGCACTCAACTCGCGGATTCCCGAGGTGACATTGGGGTAATCTAGGCATAGGGATTGATGCACGTTTTTGTCCTACTTTTTCCGGTAGAAATCTTGGGGCACTCTTTGAAGTTCTTTGTGTTGGATTGAATATTATGAATCTGAAGTTGTTTGATGCATATCATATAATCAACTCACGGATACTTGTAGTGACATTGAAGTATCTAGGTGTAACACCCCCTTGTAATATGCTACGGTGATCATCTTCTAATCATGCCAAGTCATCTTCATTTGCAGTGCTAAATCATCATTCATTCATATCTCATTTCAAATTCCACTTTAAACAAAACTTCAAAATGCAAGTCAAAATAAAAGTTGATCAAATTTTAAAACAAAATAGTTTATAATATTGTAAATAATCCCAAAGCAATTATAAAAGTAAAACCAACATTAATTGAATTTCCAAATTGACCCTAACATCCAAAACAGTAGCAAAACAGCCCCAAATTAAATCATTTTCATTTAAATTAAATTCAAATGGATTCAATTAAATCCTAAACTTTTTGAGGCAGTGCTATATAATGCAGTGGTAAATATGTGACAAGTTCCGCATTTTACCAAAGTAAATTTAGTGCCAAAAGAAATGCCAAACAGAAAGTAAAAGATAAAACAGAAAAGAATAACAGAAAAGCCTACTATGCTCGTGGCCCAAGTGCTACAGTGGCGAAGCCCAGCCCACATACCCCTTCATTCACCTGCTCCCGTCCCGCTGTCGCTCTCGCCATGGCCAGGAGCTCGTCGTCGCCGCTGCTCCTCGACGCGTGGAGCCACAGGGAAGCCGGGAGGCGATAAGGAGGAACCCCACCTGCTCCCCTGGCTCCCTCTGCCCACTTTCTCCTCCTCCCCTGCTCTCTCTCTCGCTCCCCATCGGCGCCCGAGTGCTGCCATGGCCACGACGTCGTCGTTCCCGTAGCCACCGTCGTCGCCTCGCCTCTCCGACCTGTCCACCAGCACCGCCGGCGTCTTCCACTTCCTCCCCGACCGCGCGTTCAAGCCGGAGACCACCACGTTGCCCGAATCGAGCCGGCGTCCACCTCGGATCACCGGAGCTCCACAACTCCGATTCGTCACCCCCCTGCGCTACTAAGCTCTCGCCGACCTTCTTGCGCCGCTCGGTGAGCACCGCTCTGCCTTCCCATCTCCCTAGCTGCCCCTGCGCTGCTACTTGCTGCTGTCGCTGCCACACTCCGGCCACCGCTGCTGTCGCTAGCCACCGTAGCCACCACCCACCTCCGGGCCAACTGAGCTCACCAACGAGCTCAGAGCACCTCTCTGGTGCCGCCCGTGCCTCCGGTTCGCCCTCTCGTGCCCCGTAGCTGCGAGTCCGACGAAGCCCGAACTCCGGCGGCCGCCGCGAGCTCGACTCCGGCCAGCACCGTCCACCCCAGCTCCTCCCGCATGTACCAACGGACGCGCGCGAGCGCCATCTACGCATAGCCGCAAACCGCGTGAAGAATGGTGCCCTATAGCGACCGCACGGGGCTCGAACGCCATCGGTTTCCTCGTCGCCGGCGGCCGCCGACGTGGCACCGTCATTAGCCGCTAATGACGCGGTTAACTCCGACTCAGTGACGCTGACAGTGGGGCCCGCGGCTAATTAATCTGAACGGTTAGTTAAGTAAAGCACTGATTTAAACCTATAGTCAATGACATGCGGGTCCCACAGGACCCGCTGACTAGTCAAACGTGGACCAGTCAACTGCTGACTGGGCAGTTGACTGGCCCCACTGATCAGCCTCTGCTGACTGGACCCGGTTGACCAGTCAACGGTCCAGTCAACTGCTGGCTGGGCAGTTAACTGGCCCCACCTGTCAGTCTCAGCAGCACCTCTGTGGGTACACAGAAAGTGTACCCATATCATTTTATCTTTTAATTTCGAATTTAAATTAAATTCCAGAAAATGATTAAAACTTTGAAAAAATCATATAAAATAAACCGTAACTCGGATGAAAATAATTTATATATGAAAAACGATCAGAAAAATCCAACAAATCCAAATATGTCATCTGCACTCCTGTTAGAACCCTCTAAGTAGATGAACATGGAACTTTTTGCCTGTTTCCGATAGATGAATAGTGCGTGACATCCGATAAATAATTCCAAATAAATTCCTAAAACATCTAAAATATCCAGAGATGCAATATATTACCCCTGCATATCATTTAGGCATGTCGTACATAGTGATTGCATTTGTATGCTTGTATTTATCTGTTTCTTCCCCCTCTTCTTCTCCGGTAGACTCCGAGACCGCTGCTGAACCGGGGATGGACTACACAATTGAAGATTCCTTTTCTCCTGCAGAGCAACCAGGCAAGCAAACCCCCTTGATCATTCCTATATCACCTATTCCTTCTTCCCCATGTTTGCATTAGATTTTGCTACTGTAATTGATTGCTCCTATTCTGTTGCATAGCCTGATTTTGTAACCTACTGTTGATACTTTACCTGTTGTCCTAAATGCTTAGTATAGGCTGGTTAGTGATCCATCAATGGCCCCACACCCTTGTCCTTGTTGCCATGCTTTACCACCGGTGACTCGACCGTGCACTAATCATACACGCAAACGTGCATGCTCGAGATCAGAGACTCACGGGAAGATATCACAACACAACTCTAAACTCAAATTTAAACATAAATCTTCATATTACAAACCAGGGGTCACGAGGACCCGAATACATAAGTCATACACACAAATAATATCTGAGTACAGACATAGTTAGCCAAGTTTGCCTTAAGAAGGCTAGCACAAACAGCGACACCGATCGAAAAGGCGAAGGCCTCCTGCCTAGGGCCACCGAACTACTCCTGGTCGGCTGGCTCAACCCAGTAGTACGTGCCTCCAGGGCTCTCCTGGTAGTAGTCTCCAGTGGTGGCGTCTGGCTCCTGGACTCCATCGTCTGATTTCATCAAGTGGGTATGGGGAAAAGAAGTAGCAAAGCAACCGTGAGTACTCATCCAAAGTACTCGCAAGACTGACATCAGAACTATGCTAAGTATGCATCGGTATCAAAGAAATGGGGCTATATCTTTGGATTAAACTGCAGAAATGCCAGAACAGAGGGGGAGAGGCCTAGCCTATCGAAGACTAGCATCTTGAAGCAGTTCTTGCAGCAATAGAAGAGAGTAGAGCAAGATAACATATATCAATCATAGTTTAGTTAAGCCCTGAGATCCTTCCTCAACTACCCTACGAGAAAGTGATCCCGAGAGCAGTAGTAGCAGTTTATCATTGTGACAGTATCCATTTATAGTTGTAGCAGATCAGGATACAACTCCGAGCGTCCTGTTACCGTGGACACGGCTATTCGAATAGATAACTTCCCTGCAGGGGTGCACTACTGTTACCCAACACGCTCGATCACATCTGGCCGAACACACTTGCTGGGTAATGCCCGGCCTCGGGAGATCGACACGACGCAGTCCTACCTAGGCTCAGCAGAGAGGTCAACACGCCGGTCTAAATCCTAAGCATGAAGGGTTCTTGGGCCATCGCCCTTCGCACTCCTGCACGTTGCGTGACTGGCCGGGGCCCAAGCGCGACTGTGGAAACACCACAGACGTAACCAGCTCACCCCAACAATCAGCCTGCATCTCTGAGCTGTGACGTCTGAAGAACTTTCGGCTGATACTACGACGTAGAGGGCCCCATTAAACCATTATCCCACGTGGTGGTAGTGCGTATAAGGCCAGCGGCCTACTCAGATCAAATACCCAAATCTGTTAAGCATGTTTAGTAACCGCAGAGACGAACAGGGTTCCTGTCGCTCCGACTTGGTAAGACATGTCGCGCGGGTGCTTTTGGAGCCGACCCGTCTTTAATATGATTCTCTCGCGGGCACCCTTGGGGCCAGCCCGACTTTAGCAATTTAAAGTATGACGGTAATGTAAACATTTCCATGATCCTCACCCAGAGTGATCACGGCCCGGTAACAAGCATGGCATACGGACAAGGGTGAAGGGCCACAGATGAGACATATCATTCCTAACTAAGCATAATAGGATAGCAGGCGATGTATCAATAGCAGGCGACAACAACAGGCTATGCATCAGAATAGGAGCTATCGGAACAGTAGCAGGGGGCAATTCTAATGCAAGCATAAGGGAGAAAGGAATGGGCGATATCTTATGATCAAGCGGGTTTTGCTTGCCTGGAAGCTCTACTGAAGGGGTCTGGTCGTCGGCGACGTCGTCGTACACTGCGGTGTCGTCGGCAGTCTCGGGGGCTATCAGGAGAGAAGAAGGGGGAAGAAACAATAAATACACGGCAATAATGCAACAGGGATGCATGACATGCCTAAATGTTATGCAGAGGTGATATAATGCCTATCTAATTACTTTAGTTAAATTATGAATTTATCTGGATTTATTTCATCAGGGTTATGCACTATTCATCTATCGAATACGGGCAAAAAAGTCCCATGTTTATCTAGATAGGAGTGATGGTCAAGCATTTTAACCACATATTCGGATTCTTCATATTTTTCTGATCATTTTTCATATATAAATTATTTTCATCCGAGTTACGGTTTAATTTATATGATTTTTCAAAGTTTTAAACATTTTCTGGAATTTCTGAAATTATTTAATTATTTAATTCCGAATTATCCGAAACAGTGTCCGATGACGTCATCATGACGTCAATGTGACGTCAGCAGTCAACAGACCGGCTGACCAGTCAAAACTGACCAGTGGGTCCCACTGGTCAGTGACTGTACTAATTAACAGGGGTTAATTTGATTAAACTAACCTAATTAACTAGTGGGACCCATATGTCAGTGACTAACCTAATTATAGATTAAGTTTAAATTCAAATTAGTCTAATTAATCGAAGGGGCCCCACATGTCAGTGGCCCACGGGTGCCCAGTCAGCAGTTGACTGGGTCAACCCAGTCAACTGGGGCCCAGCGTTAGTGACGCAGAGGCGGGCCCTGCCGGTGCCACGTCGGCGACGTCGCCGGAACGTCGCCGGCGACCTCTTTTCGCGGCGGCGCGCACGGGTGAGGCCCGGGTTTCGTCTACGGTGGGCTATTCGATGCGCGCGAGGGCGCGTTGGATCGGGCGGAGCGAGCCACGTCCAATGGCGGCGGTTGCTGCGCGCGAGGAGGTCGGCAGCGTCGACGGCGACCACCGTGGCAGCGCCGGACTTCGTCCATCTGCGCGAACAGCGGTTAGAGGGCGCGGCAGGCGACGGGATCTAGCGCGTTAGACTCGCGCGGATGCGCTGAGCACGAAGCCATGCTCGTTTGAGCTCGACGGCGAGCGTGGGCACGACTACAAGCTCGTCGGCGGCGAGGTGTTCGGGCGGCGACGGATACGGCGGCTACGGCTACGGGAAGAGGCCGGGGAGAGAGCGGTCGGACGCGGCTGCTCACCGGGGTCCCGTAGGTGTGCACAAGTGGGCTCGGGGGAGATCAACGGCGACGTAATCGACGACGGCGTGCGATGGCCGTAGGTTGAAGACGACCTCGTCGGCGTCGATGTGGGGGCTCCGAGCTTCGGTTCGTTGGCGGGGAGGGCGTAGTCGAGGACGGTGAGCACGATGGGCACGGCGGAGCGGCGATCGGGGCACGGTGGCCGCGGGATAGACGGCGGCGAGGAGAGGAGCTCTCGGGCGAGGGGGAGAAATGAGCGAGCGAGCGAGGGGGGGAAAAGATCTCGGGCGGCTAGGGTTCCCAGGGGGGTGGTCTTATCCCCTCCGCCCTCCTGTAGCGGCGCGGAGCGAGCAGGCGCGGCGGGAACGGCTCGCCGGCGACGGGGTCGGGGTGCACGCGAGCGACCGAGCGAGGAGCAGTAGGAAGGAGAGGTGGGGCGCGGGCTGGGCCGGTCGGCTGACTTAGGCCCAGTAGCGCGGGCCATTTTCTTTTTCTTCTTTTCTTTTTCTGTTTTTAGTTTCTGTTTTCTATTTTCTTTTAGCTCCAATTCAATTTTGTAAAATATGAATCCTGCCCAATTAAATACAGTGCAATTTATCCCACTGCCAGAAGAAGGTTTGGTGACAATATGATTTCATTTGAATTTTATTTAAATAGAATGGTATTAAATAATGCTGTTTGGTACTGATTTAGGATGATAGAGTCCTCTAGTGATTTTTGGTGATGTTGTTTTTCTTAACATAATTAGTTATGGAATATTTGCTATTTAATGAACATTTTAGTTTCCAAACTGGAACAACTTTTATTTTCACTTTATATTTGAATTTCAATTTGAATTGGAATTTGAAATGAGATATGATGCAAATGATGATCAAGCACTATTAAGCATGGTGACTTGGCATTATCAAAATGTGATCACTGTAGCTAATACATGGGGGTGTTACAACTCTCCTCCTCTAAAAGAAATTCTCGTCCCGAGAATTAAGAGGTAGGCTGAAAGAGAGCGGGATACTCTTCACGAAGACGATCCTCGCGTTCCTAAGTGGCTTCATCTTCAGAGTGATTCGACCACTGAACTTTAAGGAACTTGATTGCCTTCTGACGGGTTCGACGTTCAACTTGATCAAGAATGCGGATCGGATACTCCTGATAAGAAAGATCCTCTTGCAGCTCAAGCATTTCATGATTCACTGCTCGGATAGGATCCTTAAAGCAACGACGGAGTTGCGACACATGGAAGACATCATGTACTTGTGAAAGGTTTGGCGGCAATTCCAATTGATATGCCACTTCTCCTCGACGAGCGAGAATACGGAACGGGCCAATGTAGCGAGGAGCTAACTTGCCCTTGATCCCAAATCGGTGAGTGCCCTTCATCAGAGTGACACGAAGGTAAGCTTGTTCGCCAGGTTGATAGACCATTACCTGGTGTTTTCGATCATAGTTGCTCTTCTGGACGGGACTGAGCAGTTTTCAAATGTTCACGGACAATGCGGACTTGTTCTTCAGCTTGCTGAATAATGTCCGGTCCAACAAGTGATCGTTCCCCAGTTTCTGACCAATTCAGAGGGGTTCGACACTTACGTCCATAAAGAACTTCAAATGGTGCCATCTTCAGACTAGCTTGATAGCTATTGTTGTATGAGAATTCAGCATACGGGAGAGATTCCTCCCATTTCTTACCGAATGAGATGACACAAGCTCGAAGCATATCTTCAAGCACTTGATTGACTCGTTCAACTTGTCCCTGAGACTGGGGGTGAAAAGCGGTGCTGAAGGACAGATGAGTTCCCATAGCTTCTTAAAAACTATTCCAGAATCTTGAGGTAAAGAGGCTGCCACGGTCTAAACTGATCTCCAGTGGAATACCGTGGAGTGACACGATTCTGGAAACATATAAGTCTGCTAACTGACTAGCAGTGATTGTCTCCTTGACTGGCAGAAAGTGAGCAACCTTGGAGAACCGGTCAATGACGACAAAGATAGCATCATGACCCTTCTGCGATCTGGGAAAACCAGTAATGAAATCCATTTTGACTTTGTCCCATTTCCATTCAGGAATATCAAGGGGTTGCAGAGTTCCAGCAGGCCTTTGATGTTCTGCTTTGATGCGACAGAAAACGTCACACTCAGCAACATAGCGAGCGATGTCATGCTTCATATCAGGCCACCAGTACCGTTGGCGAATGTCTTGGTACATCTTGGTGCTACCGGGGTGAATTGAAAGAGGTGTATCATGAGCTTCTTTCATAACATCCGAACGAGAGTCCAGATTATGCTTTCTGGGGACCACTAGGTGGCCTTTGAAGAACAAGACACCATTATCATCAACATGGAAGTACGAAGAATTTCCCTTGGAGAGGTATTTCTTAATCTTCTCGACTTCAGAGTCATATTTCTGCCTCGTCTTGATGTTGCACTCGAGGTCCGGTTCAACAACCAGGGTATTGAGATAACCCTGTGGAACAATATGGAGGTTCAACTTGCGAAGCTCTTCATAAAGAAAGGGTTGTGCTTGCTAAACCATGAGGTTGTTGCAATATGACTTGCGACTCAAGGCATCGGCCATTACATTAGCCTTGCCAGGGGTATAAGAAATATCCATGTCATAATCGGCTATTGTCTCGAGCCATCTTTGTTGGCGGAGATTCAAATCTGGTTGAGTATACAGATACTTCAGACTTTGGTGGTCCGTGTATATCTCGCAACGATTACCAAGAAGGTAATGTCGCCACAGCTTCAGAGCATAGATAACTGCTGCTAACTCGAGATCATGTGTTGGATACTTGTCTTCGTGAGGACGCAATTGATGAGAGCCATAAGCAATCACTTTGCGCTCTTGCATTAGGACACAGCCTAATCCTTGACGGGATGCGTCGCAATATATCACAAAGTCTTTGCGAGTATCAGGGGGAGCTAGCACTGGGGCAGATGTCAACTTATCTTTAAGTGTCTGAAAACTTTCCTGGCACTTGTCGGTCCACTCAAACTTTTTGCCTTTGTGAAGCAAATCAGTCAATGGCTTAGCAATTTTGGAGAAGTTCTCGACGAAATAGCGGCAATAGCTGGCGAGACCGAGAAAACTTCTAACTTGCTTAACATTCTTCGGGGGAGTCCAGTCAAGAATAGCCTGAACTCGTTCTGGGTTAACTGCAATGCCATCTTTGGAAATCACATGACCAAGATAAGTCACCTCAGATAACCAGAATTCACATTTGGAAAACTTGGCATACAGCTGGTGTTCTCGAAGTTTCTCCAATACAAGCCGAAGATGTTCGGCGTGCTCTTCTTCATTCTTGGAAAATATAAGGATATCATCCAAATAAACCACGACGAACTTGTCGAGGTAGTCCATGAAGATATAGTTCATCAATCGAGAGAAGGTTGCTGGAGCATTAGTTAATCCGAAGGACATAACGGTGTACTCGTATGATCCATAACGAGTAACGAAAGCGGTCTTCGAATATCCTCTTTACGAACTCAGATCTGATGATAACCCAACCTTAAGTCGAGTTTAGAGAACACAGAGGATCCAGCAAGCTGATCATAAAGATCGTTGATCCGGGGAAGTGGATATTTGTTCTGGATTGTTGCTTGGTTAATAGGCCGATAGTCCTGGACCAATCGGTTAGTTCCATCCTTCTTCTTCACAAAGAGAGAAGGTGCTCCCCAAGCAGAAGAACTGGGGCGTATGAAACCCTTTTTAAGTGACTTGTCGATTCCTCCTTAAGCTCAAGGAGTTCATGCGGCGGCATCTTGTATGGGCGCTTGGCAATAGGAGTGGTGCCCGGTTTCAAGTCGATGACGAATTCAACGGCTCTAACAGGGGGTATTCCTGGAAGTTCTTCTGGAAAGACGTCCGGAAAATCACGAACGACTGGAACGTTCTCAATTCCCTCAAGAGGTGAAGCATTCAAAGCATTCAGAGCATATATCTGAGCTTCGGCATTCCGAGTAATTCGGGCGGTGTAGTTCACTATCTCGTCGGAGGGGTGAAGGAGTTGAACGACTTTGGTGGCACAATTGATCGAAGCAATGTGAGCTTTCAACCAATCCATTCCCAGGATGAGGTCTATGGTGGAAGATTTCAAGATGATGGGTGAAACAAGGAATTCGAGTCCTTTGATTTCAACAGTGACATTGTGTGCCATCATGGAGGTGTGACAATGACCTCCAGGGGTGCGGACAACTATTGGTTGGTTCATCTTTTCAAATGCAATGTCATGTGCTAATGCAAATGCTTCTGTCATGAATGAATGTGATGCTCCTGAATCAAATAAAACAGAAGCGGGTATTGAGTTAACGAGAAGTGTACCCATCACAGTATCAGGTTGATCCTGAACTTCTTCAATATCGACGTGGTAAGCCTGTCCACGTCCATAAGCAGCAGGCCCGGTATTATAATTGCGGGTCTGGTTGTTGCCACGGCCATTTCCATGGCCAGCATGAGGAAGTGCCAACTGATTCTGATTCTGGCGGCAGTCCTTGGCAAGGTGACATGGGCGGCGACACTTGAAGCACAGACCATCTTCAGGACGAAGAGGAGCAGCACGTGGTGGAGCAGCTTGAGCTCTCGGCTGTCTCAGTGGTGGAGGAGGCAGGCGAGGTGCAGCATAGGAAGGCCTGAGCGCAGGGGCAGTTGGGCGATACATGCTATTGGGGATCCATATCTTACGCCTTTGTCCCGAGCTCGAAGATGAGCCAATGTTACGATTGCGCTTGATTGAATCCCTATGTTCCATCTGAGCGGTCTCGACCTGGATAGCCTTGTTCACCAGAGTGGCGAAGTCGGCGAAGTCATGAACTGCAAGTGCAAGCTTGAGGTCTGGGTGGAGTCCATCGCGGAATTTTTCCTGTCTGCGTGCATCTGTGGCAATGTCTTCTTCAGCATAGCGGGACGGGTTGAGGAATTCCCGCTGATAAGCTTCGACAGTCTTACTGCCCTGAGTGAGGTTGCGAAACTCTCTTTTCTTCCGGTCCATGATTCCCTGAGGAATGTAGCGGGCATGGAAAGCAGTCTGGAACTCAGTCCAAGTGATGATTGTCCCAACAGGTAGTGAACGCCTGTGGGTGTCCCACCATTGAGCAGCGGGACCTTTCAAGAAGTAGGACGCAAAAGTGACAAGGTTGGCGGGGGCGACATTGGCAGACTCCATCTCGTAGGTGATGTCGCGAAGCCAGTCATCAGCATCCAGTGGCTGTTCAGAGTTGCGGAAAATAGTTGGGTTGAGACACACAAAGTCCTGCAGAGTTATTGGGGCAGCTTGCTGATTCTGAGCATTCTTGTTCTGTTGTGGAAACTGAGCCATGATTCCAACCATGAACTGGCGGTTCAGCTCGAATTGCTGCATCATAGCTGCCATATAGTCTGGCGGTGGTGGCTGCTCGGGAGCACAGCCACGACCACGACCACCTGGTCTAACCATCCTGCTAAAGATTTAACAGGGGGTAGTTTAGTAAAAGCACTTGCAAGTGTTTAGAGACAAACATGAGGTAACACGATAATGAACAAGTAGTGCAATAGATACATAACAGTAGTCAATTAAGACATACAGATCCATACACAGAGTCAATTACATGCGGACAACATAAGTTCGCAGAATTAAACAGCTAGACATACTAGGCGGCGCGCAGGCACGCGGTGGAGGGATACAACAACGTGACATAGCGATAAGCTACATCAGCGTCGGAGAAAACCACTGAACCTAGGTAACTGCATGTGACGACGCCGGGCACCCTCGAGGTGAGGATCCTGTGCTCCGTGGACACTCTGATGCAGAACCTGGTCCCGAACTGGAAGAAGAGGACCACGCGGAGGGGTAAAACCTCCAACAGCAGGCCAGTCAAGACCTGGTGGCACCTCCGTCCTGCGCGGGTAAAGAATGTACTCTGGGTGCATCCGTGCACTGACTACTGGCAGCAACTGTGTCAAAGCGTCGTAAAGACGAGCACGAGTGGCGTGCAACTCTACAGCAAGAGCTCGAACAGTACGGTCCAGAGCCTGAGTGTACTGTAGCAAAACCTGTGGGTCATAACGACGCGACACGTAAGGCGTACTCACAGCAGTGTAGTATCCAGTCTCATCCGCAACAGGAGCATACGAGATGTATCTGAAGGCAGTATGCTCCAAGCGACTGCTGTGCTCTCCACGGAGACGGGCAATAGCAGTATAGGCAGCATCATGGACTGCCATGTCGACAGTCACTCCAACACCGTGAAAGGTGTGCAACTCAGTGACGGATATGTCCTGCCGATCAAAGATGCAAACCTCAGCATGGTACTGCTCCTGGTTGAACTCGCGGTAATCCTCGTAAACAGTGTACTCGGGATACCAGCGATATCCCAGCCTGGTCAGAAGTTTGACCAAAATGGCCGGAAACCCAGTCGCATCAACAGCCATGGTCAGACGGATAAGCTGTCTTGCGGGACGCGGCGGGAACAAACGATCCATCTGAAACAGAGGAAATTTCAAGATTGTCAAATGACAATGTGAGAAACATATTATAGCTTGGAAGGAAAGGTTAAACAGACCAATGGAAAAGAAAATGTGATTATTAGACTAATCAGATCAATGGGAAGGAATAAGTGCAGATAATCCAGCTCTCCGGGTGGACGTGATCACGAGAACCTAAAGTCAGAGTTAGTAAATTTTTAACCCGAATAGAAGAGAGAATAGAATCCCAGAGTATAGAAGAGGAATAAAAGATCCTAATACCACCCATTTGCGACGTGGGCCCGTAAGCCACTCAGCCATGTTAGTAAAAATTAGTTTTTGAAGACTAGACTCAACTTCGACCAAGGAATCGGAAGGGGCTTCCTACAAGCAGTCGGCTCTGATACCAACTTGTGACGCCCCTGCTCGACCGTGCACTAATCATACATGCAAACGTGCACGCTCGAGATCAGAGACTCACAGGAAGATATCACAACACAACTCTAAACTCAAATTTAAACATAAATTTTCATATTACAAACCAGGGGTCACGAGGACCCGAATACATAAGTCATACACACAAATAATATCTGAGTACAGACATAGTTAGCCAAGTTAGCCTTAAGAAGGCTAGCACAAACAGCGACACTGATCGAAAAGGCGAAGGCCTCCTGCCTAGGGCCTCCGAACTACTCCTGGTCGGCTGGCTCAACCCAATAGTACGTGCTTCCGGGGCTCTCCTGGTAGTAGTCTCCAGTGGTGGCGTCTGGCTCCTGGACTCCATCGTCTGATTTCATCAAGTGGGTATGGGGAAAAGAAGTAGCAAAGCAACCGTGAGTACTCATCCAAAGTACTCGCAAGACTGACATCAGAACTATGCTAAGTATGCATCGATATCAAAGAAATGGGGCTATATCTTTGGATTAAACTGCAGAAATGCCAGAACAGAGGGGGAGAGGCCTAGCCTATCAAAGACTAGCATCTTGAAGCAGTTCTTGCAGCAATAGAAGAGAGTAGAGCAAGATAACATATATCAATCATAGTTTAGTAAAGCCCTAAGATCCTTCCTCGACTACCCTACGAGAAAGTGATCCCGAGAGCAGTAGTAGCAGTTTATCATTGTGACAGTATCCATTTGTAGTTGTAGCAGATCAGGATACAACTCCGAGTGTCCTGTTACCGTGGACATGGCTATTCGAATAGATAACTTCCCTGCAGGGGTGCACTACTGTTACCCAACACGCTCGATCACATCTGGCCGGACACACTTGCTGGGTAATGCCCGGCCTCGGGAGATCGACACGACACAGTCCTAGCTAGGCTCAGCAGAGAGGTCAGCATGCCGGTCTAAATCCTAAGCATGAAGGGTTCTTGGGCCATCGCCCTTCGCACTCCTGCACGTTGCGTGACTGGCCGGGGCCCAAGCGCGACTGTGGAAACACCACAGACATAACCAGCTCACCCCAACAATCAGCCCGCATATCTGAGCTGTGACGTATGAAGAACTTTCGGCTGATACTACGACGTAGAGGGCCCCATTAAACCATTATCCCACGTGGTGGTACTGCGTATAAGGCCAGCGGCCTACTCAGATCAAATACCCAAATCCGTTAAGCATGTTTAGTAACTCGCAGAGATGAACAGGGTTCCTGTCGCTCCGACTTGGTAAGACATGTCGCGCGGGTGCTCTTGGAGCCGACCCGTCTTTAATATGATTCTCTCACAGGCACCCTTGGGGCCAGCCCGACTTTAGCAATTTAAAGTATGACGGTAATGTAAACATTTCCGTGATCCTCACCCAGAGTGATCACGGCCCGGTAACAAGCATGGCATACGGACAAGGGTGAAGGGCCACAGATGAGACATATCATTCCTAACTAAGCCTAATAGGATAGCAGGCGATGTATCAATAGCAGGCGACAACAACAGGCTATGCATCAGAATAGGAGCTATCGGAACAGTAGCAGGGGCAATTCTAATGCAAGCATAAGGGAGAAAGGAATGGGCGATATCTTATGATCAAGGGGGTTTTGCTTGCCTGGAAGCTCTGCTGAAGGGGTCTGGTCGTCAGCGACGTCGTCGTACACTGCGGTGTCGTCGGCAGTCTCGGGGGCTATCGGGAGAGAAGGAGGGGGAAGAAACAATAAATACACGTCAATAATGCAACAGGGATGCATGACATGCCTAAATGTTATGCGGAGGTGATATAATGCGTATCTAATTGCTAATTTTTTTAAAATAATACATTTTTTTATTAAATTTGAAAAATAATACACGGATTCGAAAAATTACAGAAATAATACGGCCTCGTCCTACCGTGGGCCGACCGGAACTTGTCGGCCTACAGTAGGCCGACTGGAACCTGTCGGCCTACAGTGGGCCGACAAGTGCCATCCCTGGCCGACTGACCTATCGGCTGAGCTGCTGGGCTGAATACCCCCCCTAGTCGGCCTACAGTAAGCCGATTACCCCTAGTCGGCCCATAGTAAAACGATTGGATAGCAAATAGTTCCAAATATAAATTTATCACCTAATAAAACCATATTTCGGACCAGATATTTATCCCACCACTTCTCACTCGAGCCTGGCCTAATTTTCCGCAACACTTCTCACTCGAGCCGATTGTGCTTTTTGGTAATGTAAGTTTTTAGATTGACGATGTGCTGACAGTAAGTTACGTTTATGCATTAGGTACAGAACCGACTCTATTGTTGAACGTGTTGGGTTTAACTGAGCACCCTGAGCTTGACTATGGTTATCTACAAGCATATGGTCCAATCGCCCGGGCTTATTTCCTGTTGTGATTATCGTTAATAAGAGCATTCCAATGGTTTGCCTTGCCATGTATGGTTCTTGTTTTGGTAGTAGTTTGCTTTGCTTATCCACAAGTATCAGTCAATTGGTTAGGTTGGAGCACCTTAGTCCTGGTCCTATTGATGGTGTTACTCTGAAAATGTCAAGCGTGAGAAAATTAGACTAGCTGTCCCATTCTTGCTGGAAGGTGTTCCTTCAACAAGATGATGTGATAAGAGACATGCACATTTGGTGTATCCATGGAAGCTATGGTCTTCAGACTGTATCTTCTTCAGATATTGCAGCAATCCAGAGATCGTTTAACTTCACAACTGGCTGGTGAGTGCTTCATTTTTAGGTGATAAATTTATATTTGGAACTATTTGCTATCCAGAGATCGTCCTGCCCATGGAGCTCGTCGGCGTCGGGGAACAGCGCCATACAATCCAGGATAATGCCGGGAACATATTATGAAAAAGTGTTACGGAAAATTAGGCCAGGCTCGAGTGAGAAGGGGTGGGATAAATATCTGGTCCGAAATATGGTTTTATTAGGTGATAAATTTATATTTGAAACTATTTGCTATCCAATCGTCTTACTATGGGCCGACTAGGGGTAATCGGCTTACTGTAGGCCGACGGGGGGGTATTCAGCCCAGCAGCTCAGCCGATAGGTCAGTCGGCCAGGGGTGGCACTTGTCGGCCCACTGTAGGCCGACAGGTTCCAGTCGGCCTACTGTAGGCCGACAAGTTCCTGTCGGCCCATGGTAGGACGAGGCCGTATTATTTCTGTAATTTTTCGAATCCGTGTATTATTTTTCAAATTTAATAAAAAAATGTATTATTTAAA
Source organism: Elymus sibiricus (assembly GCA_039707655.1). Lineage (NCBI taxonomy): Eukaryota > Viridiplantae > Streptophyta > Magnoliopsida > Poales > Poaceae > Elymus > Elymus sibiricus. The sequence continues at coordinate 123,968,296 of CM077666.1, read as the reverse complement.
AAAAATTAGCGATTACTTTAGTTAAATTGTGAATTTATCTGGATTTATTTCATCAGGGTTATGCACTATTCATCTATCGAATACGGGCAAAAAAGTCCCATGTTTATCTAGATAGGAGTGATGGTCAAGCATTTTGACCACATATTCGAATTCTTCATATTTTTCTGATCATTTTTCATATATAAATTATTTTCATCCGAGTTACGGTTTAATTTATATGATTTTTCAAAGTTTTAAACATTTTCTGGAATTTCTGAAATTATTTAATTATTTAATTCCGAATTATCCAAAACAGTGTTCGATGACGTCATCATGACGTCAATGTGACATCAGCAGTCAACAGACCGGCTGACCAGTCAAAACTGACCAGTGGGTCCCACTGGTCAGTGACTGTACTAATTAACAGGGGTTAATTTGAATAAACTAACCTAATTAACTAGTGGGACCCATATGTCAGTGACTAACCTAATTATAGATTAAGTTTAAATTCAAATTAGTCCAATTAATCGAAGGGGCCCCACATGTCAGTGGCCCACGGGTGCCCAGTCAGCAGTTGACTGGGTCAACCCAGTCAACTGGGGCCCGTGGGGCCCAGCGTCGGTGACCCAGAGGCGGGCCCGGCCGGTGCCACATCGGCGACGTCGCCGGCGACCTCTTTTCGCGGCGGCGCGCACGGGTGAGGCCCGGGTTTCATCTACGGTGGGCTATTCGACGCGCGCGAGGGCGCGTTGGATCGGGCGGAGCGAGCCGCGTCCAATGGCGGCGGTTGCAGCGCGCGAGGAGGTCGGCAGCGTCGACGGCGACCACCGTGGCGGCGCCGGACTTCGGCCATCTGCGCGAACGGCGGTTAGAGGGCACGGCAGGCAACGGGATCTAGCACGTTGGACTCGCGTGGATGCGCTGAGCACGAAGCCGTGCTCGTTTGAGCTCGACGGCGAGCGTGGGCATGACTACGAGCTCGTCGGCGGTGAGGTGTTTGGGCGGCGACGAATACGGCGGCTACTGCTACAGGAAGAGGCCGGGGAGAGAGGGGTCGGACGCGGCTGCTCACCGGGGTCCCGTAGGTGTGCACAAGTGGGCTCGGGGGAGATCAACGACGACGTAATCGACGACGGCGTGCGGCGGCCGTAGGTTGAAGACGACCTCGTCGGCGTCGATGTGGGGGCTCCGAGCTTCGGTTCGTTGGCGGGGAGGGCGTAGTCGAGGACGGCGAGCACGATGGGCACGGCGGAGCGGCGATCGGGGCACGGTGGCCGCGGGATCGACGGCGGCGAGGAGAGGAGCTCTCGGGCGAGGGGGAGAAATGAGCGAGCGAGCGAGGGAGGGGGAAGATCTCAGGCGGCTAGGGTTCCCAGGGGGGTGGTCTTATCCCCTCCGCCCTCCTGTAGCGGCGCGGAGCGAGCAGGCGCGGCGGGAACGGCTCGCCGGCGACGGGGTCGGGGTGCACGCGGGCGACCGAGCGAGGAGCAGTAGGAAGGAGAGGTGGGGCGCGGGCTGGGCCGGTCGGCTGACTTAGGCCCAGTAGCGCAGGCCGTTTTCTTTTTCTTATTTTCTTTTTCTGTTTTCTGTTTTTAGTTTCTATTTTTTATTTTCTTTTAGCTCCAATTCAATTTTGTAAAATATGAATCCTGCCCAATTAAATACAGTGCAATTTATCCCACTGCCAGAAGAAGGTTTGGTGACAATATGATTTCATTTGAATTTTATTTAAATAGAATGGTATTAAATAATGCTGTTTGGTACTATTTTAGGATGATAGAGTCCTCTGGTGATTTTTGGTGATGTTGTTTTTCTTAACATAATTAGTTACAGAATATTTGCTATTTAATGAACATTTTAGTTTCCAAACTGGAACAACTCTTATTTTCACTTTATATTGGAATTTCAATTTGAATTGGAATTTGAAATGAGATATGATGCAAATGATGATCAAGCACTATTAAGCATGGTGACTTGGCATTATCAAAATGTGATCACTGTAGCTAATACATGGGGGTGTTACAGGGCATGACCCAGAAAAGTGTGTCCGGCCAGAGCTAATCGAGCGTGTTGGGTAACAGTAGTGCACCCCTGCAGGGAAGTTATCTATTCGAATAGCCGTGTCCACGGTAACAGGACGCTCAGTGTTGTATCCTGATCTACTACAACTTGAACTGGATACGTGTTAATTAATTGTAAGCTCCGGGACCGCTTTCTCGCCGGGAGTCGAGGAAGGATCTGTGGGCTTTGCTATTACATGATCGTTACTTAAGTTATGATACTAATCTGTACTCTTCTAATGCTGCAAGACACTGAAGATGCTAGTCTTCGCTAGGCTAGGCCTTTTCTCTCTATTCTGGCTTTTCTGCAGTAAAGTCCACAGATAAAGCTTCCCCTTTGATACCGATGCATAATTAGTATAGATGTGATGTAAGTCTTGCGAGTACTTTGGATGAGTACTCACGGTTGCCTTGCTACCTCTTTGTCCCCACACCCGATTGCTGTGACCAGATGTCGGAGCCCCGGAGCCAGTTGCCTCAGTCGACGACTACTACAACCCCACCGGTGGAGCGTACTACTACTTGGAGACCGACGACCAGGAGTAGTTTAGGAAGCTCCTAGGCAGGAGGCCTGCGCCTTTTCGATCAGAGCCGTTGTTTGTTTCGCCTTCTTAAGGCAGATTTGTTTAACTTTGTGTCTGTTCTTAGATACTGTTGTTGCTTCCGCTATAGCTTGTATGCGAGCTTTTGTATTAGAGCCCTCGAGGCCCCTGGCTTGTAATATAAAGCTTGTATTATTTTATTTTTATGTCTAGAGTTATGTTGTGATATCTTCCCGTGAGTCCTTAGGCTTGATCGTGTGCATTTGCGTGTATGATTAGTGTATGATTAAGTCGGGGGCGTCACAAGTTGGTATCAGAGTCGACTGCCTGTAGGAATCCCCTTTCCAACTCCTTGGCCGAAGTTGAGTCTAGTCTTTCAAAAACTGTTTTACTAACATGGCTGTGTGGCTTACGGGCCCACGTCGCCAATGGTTGGGATTAGGATCTTTTATTCCTCTTCCTTACTCTGGGACTCTGATCTCTCTTCTATTCGGGTTAAAGATTTTACTAACTCTAACTCTAGGTTCTCGTGATCACATCCACCCGGAGATTTGAATCAACCTTCTTTGAATTGTGGGCCAGGTTCTGCTTCACAGTGTTCACGGACCGCAGGATCCTTTTATCGAGGGCACCCTGCGTTGTCCCTTGTAGATTCCTCGCCCCAGTAGTTTTCTCCGACGTGATGTAGCCTTTGCTATGTCCCGTTGTTGTATCTCTCCACCGCGTGCTGCGTGCCGCCTAGTTTGTCTAGTTGCGAGTGCTTTCGAACCCGTGCTGTCCGTTCGTATCCAACTCTGTGCATAGATTTGTATGTCTTTAACGACTACTAATAGGTATCTAATGCACTTCCTGTTCATTGCTCATGTTACATCATGAATGACCTCTTACCCATGCAGTTGTTCTTGCTAAACTGCCCCTGTTGATTTGGCAGGATGGCTGACGATCCTCCACCTCCACCCTATATTGCCGCAATGATGCAGTAGTTTGAACTAAACCGACAGCTCAATGAGAGTCTGGTAAATCGATTAGAACGCAACAAAGCTCATCAGGAGTTTGGCTCGATATCACTTCAAGATTTCGTGCGCGTCAACCCGTCTGTTTTCCGCAACTCCACCAATCCTATGGATGCTGATGATTGGCTTCGTGACATCCTGTTTGAAATGGAATCAGCTAATGTTGCCCCTGACAATTACGTCATCTTTGCGGCATTTCACCTGAAGGGTCCAGCTGCTCAATGGTGGGAAACTCACAGGGGTATGCTGCCTACTGGAACTGTAACCACTTGGCAGGAATTTCAGTCAGCCTTTCGTGCATGGCACATTCCTCAAGGTCTGATGGACCAGAAGAAGAAGGAGTTCCGCAAACTCACTCAGGGCCAAATGACTGTGGATGAATATCAGAGGAAATTTCTTGAATTATCCCGTTATGCTGAAGATGACGTCTGCACTGACGCGCGCAAGCAGGAGAAATTCCGTGAAGGACTGCATCCTGATATAAAGCTCGCACTTGTTGCCCATGATTGCGCAGACTTTGCGACGCTTGTCAGCCAAGCTTTCCGAACTGAAACTGGTCTGGCTGAGTATCAGGAATCACTCAAGCGTACTCGAGATATTGGCTCATCCTCGGGTCAGCCTACTCAGAAACGACGAGTGTGGATTCCTCATAATGTCCATCACCGACCTGCCCCTGCACCGAGGCCTTCTTATGTTGCACCTCGTCAGCCTCCACCACCAAGACAACTGAATATCCCAAGTGGACAGCCCAATACTATGGCTCCTCGCCCCAATGATGGAAATTGCTTCAACTGTGAATAGCCAGGACAACCTGCTATCAACTACCGTCAGGATCAGCCTCAGAATGTACCACGACCTCCTGATGGTCGTAGGAAGGGCCATCGAACCCATCATTCTAGAAATCGTAAGGCCAGGCCGCCTGCTATGGGTCGTGGCCAGGTCACTCATTTCAAAATGGAAGAAGCTCGTGAGTCCCCTAAAATCGTGTTGGGAACTCTTCCAGTTAATTCAGTTGCAGCTTCTCTTCTCTTTGATTCCGGGGCATCGCATTCCTTTGTGTCTCAACAATTTGCTCAGCGGCATGAACTACCTCTAGAGTTGTTGCCCACCCCATTAGAGGTTAGTACTCCTCGTTCCAGGTGGCAAACCAAGATGGCAAGTCACAACAATCAGATCAGAATTGAAGGGTTGATGTTCCCTGCTTCCTTCATTGCTCTCGGACCTTCCGACATAGACCTCATTCTCGGTATGGATTGGTTGACCGCCCATAATGCTTTGATCGACTGTGCTGCTAAGAAAGTCCAACTTACACATCCTTCTGGCCAGACAGTCAGCTACTCAGCCCAGATAGTCCAGAATGCCGAAAGCCAGATATATGCTCTGAATGCATTGAATGCTTCACCTCTTGAGGGAATAGAGAACGTTCTAGTCGTTCGGGATTTTCAAGATGTCTTTCCTGAGGAACTCCCAGGTGTACCACCTGCTAGGGCTGTCGAATTCGTTATCGACCTGAAGCCAGGCACCACTCCTATTGCCAAGCGACCATACAAGATGCCGCCGCATGAACTCCTTGAACTTAAGGAGGAAATTGATAAGTCACTTCGTAAGGGTTTTATTCGCCCCAGTTCTTCTGCTTGGGGGGCCCCTTCTCTCTTTGGCAAGAAGGACGATGGTACGAATCGTCTGGTCCAAGATTACCGACCTATCAACCAGGCAACGATTCAGAACAAGTATCCGCTCCCCAGAATCAACGATCTGTATGATCAACTTGCTGGTTCCTCGGTATTCTCTAAACTTGATTTGAGGCTGGGATACCACCAGAGCAGAGTTCGTGAAGAAGACATTCCGAAGACAGCCTTCGTCACTCGCTATGGTTCTTACGAGTACACCGTCATGTCTTTCGACTTAACCAATGCTCCAGCAACATTCTCTCGGTTAATGAATTACATCTTCATGGATTACCTCGACAAATTCGTCGTGGTTTATCTGGATGATATCCTTGTATATTCGAAGAATGAAGAAGAACATGCCGAACATCTTCGGCTTGTACTGGAGAAGCTGCGTGAACATCAACTGTATGCCAAGTATTCCAAGTGTGAATTCTGGTTGTCTGAAGTGACATATCTCGGCCACGTGATTTCCAAAGATGGCATTGCTGTTAACCCAGAACGAGTTCAGGCTATTCTTGAATGGACTCTACCGAAGAATGTCAAGCAAGTCAGAAGTTTTCTCGGACTCGCCAGCTATTGCCGCCGTTTTGTCGAGAACTTCTCCAAGATTGCCAAGCCACTGACTGATCTGCTTCACAAGGGCGTTAAGTTTGAGTGGACAGGCAAATGTCAGGAAAGTTTTCAGACACTCAAAGACAAGCTAACATCTGCCCCAGTACTTGCTCCTCCAGATTCTCGCAAGGACTTCATGATTTATTGTGACGCATCCCGCCAAGGATTAGGCTGTGTTCTAATGCAAGAGCGTAAGGTGATTGCTTATGGCTCTCGACAGTTGCGTCCTCATGAAGAGAACTATCCAACGCATGATCTCAAACTGGCAGCCGTTATTTATGCATTGAAGTTATGGAGACATTACCTACTCGGTAATCGTTGCGAGATCTACACAGATCATCAAAGTCTGAAGTACTTGTTCACTCAGCCATCTCTGAACCTCCGTCAGCAAAGATGGATGGAGGCAATTACGGACTATGATTTGGGTATTTCTTATACCCCTGGCAAGGCTAATGTAATGGCTGATGCCTTGAGCCGCAAATCCTACTGCTGTGAACTTGAGGTTCAGCTACAGCAACCACTTCTGTACGAAGAGCTTCGAAAACTCAACCTCGAGATAGTTCCTCAAGGATATCTAAATAACTTGGTTGTTGAACCAGATCTCGAGCACAACATCAAGACAAGGCAGAAGTATGATTCCGAAGTCGAGAAGATCAAGAGCTATCTCTCCAAAGGAAATTCATCGTTATTCACTGTTGATGATGATGGTACCTTGTTCTTCAGAGGCCGCCTAGTGGTCCCCAGAAAGCACAATCTGGACTCGCGCTCGGATGTCATGAGAGAAGCACATGACACACCTTTGTCTATTCATCCAGGTAGTACCAAGATGTACCAAGACATTCGTCAGCGGTACTGGTGGCCTGATATGAAGTGAGACATTGCTCGTTATGTTGCGGAGTGTGACGTTTGCCGTCGCATCAAAGCAGAACATCAAATACCTGCTGGAACTCTGCAACCACTTGCTATTCCCGAATGGAAATGGGACAAAGTTGAAATGGATTTCATTACTGGGTTTCCCAGATCGCAGAAGGGTCATGATGCTATTCTTGTCGTCATTGACCGATTCTCAAAGGTTGCTCACTTCCTGCCAGTCAAGGAGACAATCACTGCTAGTCAGTTAGCAGACTTGTATGTTTCCAGAATTGTGTCACTCCACGGTGTTCCGTTGGAGATCAGTTCAGACCGTGGTAGCCTCTTTACCTCAAGGTTCTGGGGAAGTTTCCAAGAAGCTATGGGAACTCATCTGTCCTTTAGCATCGCTTTTCACCCCAGTCCCAGGGTCAAGTTGAACGAGTCAACCAAGTGTTAGAAGATATGCTTCGCGCATGTGTCATATCCTTTGGCAAGAAATGGGAGGAATCTCTCTTGTATGCTGAATTCTCTTGCAACAATAGCTATCAAGCTAGTCTGAAGATGGCACCATTTGAAGTTCTTTACGGACGTAAGTGCTGAACTTCTCTGAATTGGTCAGAAACTGGGGAACGGCCACTCTTCGGTCCGGATATTATCCAACACGCTGAAGAGCAAGTTCATATTGTTCGCGAACATCTAAAGACTGCTCAGTCTCGTCAGAAGAGCAATTACGACCGTAAACACAAGGTAATGGTCTATCAACCGGGCGAGCAAGCTTATCTTCGAGTCACCCCGATGAAGGGCACTCACCACTTCGGAATCAAGGGCAAGTTAGCTCCTCGCTACATTGGCCCACTCCGTATTCTCGCAAGATGTGGAGAAGTGGCATATCAGTTGGAACTGCTGCCGAACCTTTCTCAGGTTCACGATGTTTTCCATGTGTCGCAACTCCGCCGCTGCTTCAAGGATCCAATCCGAGCAGTGGATCATGAAGTGCTTGAATTGCAGGATGACCTGTCTTATAAGGAGCATCAGATCCGTATTCTTGATCAAGCTGAACGTCGAACCTGTCAGAAGGCAATCAACTTCCTTAAAGTTCAGTGGTCGAATCATTCAGAAAATGAAGCCACTTGGGAACGCGAGGATCGTCTTCATGAAGAATACCCCGACATTTTTCCTTCTACCTCCTAAATTCTCGGGACTAGAATTTCTTTTAGAGGAGGAGAATTGTAACACCCCCTTGTAATATGCTACAGTGATCATCTTCTAATCATGCCAAGTCATCTTCATTTGCAGTGCTAAATCATCATTCGTTCATATCTCATTTCAAATTCCACTTTAAACAAAACTTCAAAATGCAAGTCAAAATAAAAGTTGATCAAATTTTAAAACAAAATAGTTCATAATATTGTAAATAATCCCAAAGCAATTATAAAAGTAAAACCAACATTAATTGAATTTCCAAATTGACCCTAACATCCAAAACAGTAGCAAAACAGCCCCAAATTAAATCATTTTCATTTAAATTAAATTCAAATGGATTCAATTAAATCCTAAAGTTTTTGAGGCAGTGCTATATAATGCAGTGGTAAATATGTGACAAGTTCCGCATTTTACCAAAGTAAATTTAGTGCCAAAAGAAATGCCAAACAGAAAGTAAAAGATAAAACAGAAAAGAATAACAGAAAAGCCTACTATGCTCGTGGCCCAAGTGCTACAGTGGCGAAGCCCAGCCCACATACCCCTTCGTTCACCTGCTCCCGCCCCGCTGTCGCTCTCGCCATGGCCAGGAGCTCGTCGTCGCCGCTGCTCCTCGACGCGTGGAGCCACAGGGAAGCCGGGAGGCGATAAGGAGGAACCCCACCTGCTCCCCTGGCTCCCTCTGCCCACTTTCTCCTCCTCCCCTGCTCTCTCTCTCGCTCCCCATCGGCGCCCGAGTGCTGCCATGGCCATGACGTCGTCGTTCCCGTAGCCACCGCCGTCGCCTCGCCTCTTCGACCTGTCCACCAGCACCGCCGGCGTCTTCCACTTCCTCCCCGACCGCGCGTTCAAGCCGGAGACCACCACGTTGCCCGGATCGAGCCGGCGTCCACCTCGGATCACCGGAGCTCCACAGCTCCGATTCGTCGCCCCCCCTGCGCTACTAAGCTCTCGCCGGCCTCCTTGCGCCGCTCGGTGAGCTCCGCTCCGCCTTCCCCTCTCCCTGTCTGGCCCCTGCACTGCTACTTGCTGCTGTCGCTGCCACACTCCGGCCGCCGCTGCTGTCGCTAGCCACCGTAGCCACCACCCACCTCCGGGCCAACTGAGCTCACAAATGAGCTCAGGGCACCTCTTTGGTGCCGCCCGTGCCCCCGTTTCGCCCTCCCGTGCAACGTAGCTGCGAGTCCGACGAAGCCCGAACTCCGGCGGCCGCCGCGAGCTCGACTCCGGCCAGCACCGTCCACCCCAGCTCCTCCCGCATGTACCAATGGACGCGCGCGAGCGCCATCTACGCATAGCCGCAAACCGCATGAAGAATGGTGCCCTATAGCGACCGCACGGGGCTCGAACACCGTCGGTTTTGTCGTCGCCGACGTAACTCCGGCGGCCGCCGACGTGGCACCGTCGTTAGCCGCTAATGACGCGTTTAATTCCGACCCAGTGACGCTGACAGTGGGGCCCGCGGCTAATTAATCTGAAAGGTTAGTTAAGTAAAGCACTGATTTAAACCTACAGTCAATGACATGCGGGTCCCACAGGACCCGCTGACTAGTCAAACGTGGACCAGTCAACTGCTGACTGGGCAGTTGACTGGCCCCACTGGTCTGCCTCTGCTGACTGGACCCGGTTGACCAGTCAACGGTCCAGTCAACTGCTGGCTGGGCAGTTGACTGGCCCCACCTGTCAGTCTCAGCAGCACCTCTGTGGGTACACTTCTGTGTACCCATAGCATTTTATCTTTTAATTTCGAATTTAAATTAAATTCCAGAAAATTCCAGAAAATGATTAAAACTTTGAAAAAATCATATAAAATAAACCGTAACTCGGATGAAAATAATTTATATATGAAAAACGATCAGAAAAATCCAACGAATCCGAATATGTCATTTGCACTCCTGTCAGAACCCTCTAAGTAGATGAACATGGAACTTTTTGCCCGTTTCCGATAGATGAATAGTGCGTGACCTCCGATAAGTAATTCCAAATAAATTCCTAAAACATCTAAAATATCCAGAGATGCAATATATCACACCTGCTTATCATTTAGGCATGTCGTACACAGTGATTGCATTTGCATGCTTGTATTTATCTGTTTCTTCCCCCTCTTCTTCTCTGGTAGACTCCGAGACCGCTGCCGAACCGGGGATTGACTACACTGTTGAAGATTCCTTTTCGCCTGCAGAGCAACCAGGCAAGCAAACCCCCTTGATCATTCCTATATCACCTATTCCTTCTTCCCCTTGCTTGCATTAGATTTTGCTACTGTAATTGATTGCTCCTATTCTGTTGCATAGCCTGATTTTGTAACCTACTGTTGATACTTTACCTGTTGTCCTAAATGCTTAGTATAGGCTGGTTAGTGATCCACCAATGGATCCACACCCTTGTCCTTGTTGCCATGCTTTACCACCGGTGACTCGATCAGCGTGATCGATGTGCAGAGACCTACACCGCACCGCACACCCCCTTAGTTATACGACTCTGCAGAGCTACTATCGAGTGCCGATGGTGATACCTCCTACCTCACTCCTGATGATAGCTCTGTAGTGTAGCTAGTCGGTTGTGGGTTACCGAGGGTGATTCCTCTTTCACCACCTCCGATGACGCATCTGTCGTGTAGCCCCTCAAGTGTGGACCCATCGAGGGTGATTCCTCCAGGTTCACCTTGACGGATACATCGAGTGGGAATCCATCGAGGGTGATTCCTCGGATTTCCCCTTGATGTATGGACACACGGTTACCCTACATTTATTTTAGTCCCTTGTTGAAGACGGGTTGACCCCGAGGGGTACTCGCGAGAGTTACACATGAAAGTCGGGCGGGCCCGGAGAGCACCCGCGAGAGTTACTGTGGCGGCTGGCTGTTTAGCGGTACCACCCAGGTTGTGGTGGTATCTTCGGACTTGTCCCGACAGCTGTCACTAAAATTAATAATGCACTAACGGATTTGGGTATTGATCTGAGTTGGCCACTGGCCTATACGCACTACCACCACGCGGGATAATGGTTTAATGGGGCCCTCGGCGCCGTATGTATCAGCCGAAAGCTCTGTCAGACGTCCAGTTCAGCATTGCGGCCGGGGCGGACCGGCGCCATCCAGGACAGGGGTGGTGCCTGGCTTCACCCTGCATGCGACCCGGAGTGCAAAGGGCGATGGGCCCAAGACCCCTGAGCACTTAGGATGTAGACCGGCGGGGACCTCTTTGCTGAGCCTAGGTAGGACTACGTCGTGTCGATCAGCCGAGGCCGGGCATGACCCAGAAAAGTGTGTCCGGCCAGAGCTAATCGAGCGTGTTGGGTAACAGTAGTGCACCCCTGCAGGGAAGTTATCTATTCGAATAGCCGTGTCCACGGTAACAGGACGCTCAGTGTTGTATCCCGATCTACTACAACTTGAACTGGATACGTGTTAATTAATTGTTAGCTCCGGGACCGCTTTCTCGCCGGGAGTCGAGGAAGGATCTCTGGGCTTTGCTATTACATGATTGTTACTTAAGTTATGATACTAATCTGTACTCTTCTAATGATGCAAGACGCTGAAGATGCTAGTCTTCGCTAGGCTAGGTCTTTTCTCTCTATTCTGGCTTTTCTGCAGTAAAGTCCACAGATAAAGCTTCCCCTTTGATACCGATGCATAATTAGTATAGATGTGATGTAAGTCTTGCGAGTACTTTGGATGAGTACTCACGGTTGCCTTGCTACCTCTTTGTCCCCACACCCGATTGCTGTGACCAGATGTCGGAGCCCCGGAGCCAGCTGCCTCAGTCGACGACTACTACAACCCCACCGGTGGAATGTACAACTACTTGGAGACCGACGACCAGGAGTAGTTTAGGAGGCTCCTAGGCAGGAGGCCTGCGCCTTTTCGATCAGAGCCGTTGTTTGTTTCACCTTCTTAAGGCAGATTTGTTTAACTTTGTGTCTGTTCTCAGATACTATTGTTGCTTCCGCTAACGCTTGTATGCGAGCTTTTGTATTCGAGCCCTCGAGGCCCCTGGCTTGTAATATAAAGCTTGTATTATTTTATTTTTATGTCTAGAGTTATGTTGTGATATCTTCCCGTGAGTCCTTAGGCTTGATCGTGTGCATTTGCGTGTATGATTAGTGCACGATTAAGTCGGGGGCATCACACTAGGTGACATTAGAGTTGGTTGATGCGTATCATATGGTGTTATTTCAGTACGAACTCTAGGGCTGTTTGTGACAGTTATAGGGATGGCTCAATAGATTGACCGGGAAGGATAACTTTGAGGTGGTTTCGTACCCTACAACAATTTCTATCTTATGTTCTCCGCTAATAGGAACTTTGGAGTGATTCTTTATCGCACGTTGAGGGATGGCTATATGATTCAATTATGTTAGCAATGTTGAGAGATTGCACTAGTGAAAGCATGAACCCTAGGCCTTGTTTTCAAGCATTGCAATACCATTTGTGCTCCGTTTTATCACTTGCTACCTTGCTGTTTTTTTATTTTCAGATTACAAAAACCTATATCTACTATCCATACTACACTTGTATCACCATCTCTTCGCCGAACTAGTGCACCTATACAATTTACCATTGTATTGGGTGTGTTGGGGACACAAGAGATTTCTTGTATTTGATTGAAGGGTTGTTTGAGAGAGACCATCTTCATCCTACGCCTCCTACGGATTGATAAACCTTAGGCCATCCACTTGAGGGAAATTTGCTACTGTCCTACAAAACTCTGCACTTGGAGGCCCAACAACGTCTACAAGAATAAAAGTTGCGTAGTAGACATCAAGCTCTTTTCTGGCGCCGTTGCCGGGGAGGTGAGTGCTTGAAGGTATATCTTTAGATCTTGCAATTAAATATTTTAGTTTCTTGTTTTATCACTAGATTGGTTTATTAAAGAAAACTATAAAAAATGGAATTGAGATTGTCTCACATGCTTCATCTTTATAATGTCTTTCTTGAAAATGATGGATCGAAAATTGTGCCCAAGTGTTAGAAGAAGAATTCAATAAAATGTTCGGCATAAAATCTTTGAATGATAAGCATGATTGCAATATGGTTAGTATGAATTCATTGAATATCCAAAATGCTAATAATGATTGCACTAGTCATGATAAAAAGGTTTCTTATAAGCATGTCAATTTTTGTGGAGTGCATAAAATTTGTGAAGACATGCCTTATAGGGATGATAGATTTTGTAAGAAGCATAAACATGATAAAACTAATTGGTGGCTTAAAGTGATAGATAAATTTGCCACGAAATTATGCTCTCTTCATCGCATTACTTGTGAACTTTGCAATAAGGTTGGTCATCTTAATTTTCAATGCATACTTTTTCATGATCGAATCATGGCTAAATATTGTAATGACTTGACCGCCTTTGAACTATATAATGAGCTTTATCTATTTTTGGGGTGTGAAGAATTAACACATAAAAATAGTTGGTTTGAAGTATTCATTCTCACAAACGACATTGAAACTAATCTAAAGGAAATCTATATGTTTTGTGTGGTAAATTGCAATGAGAATGCTTATATAGCCAACTATAGAAAGACGGGAAAACAAATAGAATATAAAAGGAATACTAATGAAAGGGTAAAGATTTCCACTTTCCCTCCAGTTGTCTCTCGTGATGAAACAGGTGACGAGAAGGAGCTTCCTATCCAACCAATCTCTTCAATAAGAAGCTCGGAAAACCTAAAAAAATCGACACATAATGTGGTGAAAAAGAAGAAAAGAAGGAAAAGTAGAGGTAAAGAGGTATCTTTCCCAAATAATTTTTCTCCTATTATTGTTGTGCCTCATGAGAATGAATCAAAAATAGTTGTGGAAGATGATACACTTGATGATGATTTTGTTTTGCCTATTACTTGTTATGATGATTATGACTGGGAAGATAATGATACTTCTTATGATCTTGAAAATCTTTTTGGCACCAACCTGGGAAATTATGATGATAATAATTTTTATACTATTGGTGCTATTCATACTGTTGATGAATATTGTGATTATGCTAGTGATATGCAAACCCAGAAGCTTGGGGATGCTATGCGTAATGAATATGATCTTTTTATTCCCCCTACTTTTGATGAGCAAATTTATTATGATGATGGCATGCCTCCTCTCTATGATGATTGCAATAATAATGAAAGTGGATTTGGAGAGGTCATGACTTTATTTAATGATGATTCCACTCTTTTGGAAGAGGTTTCAATTGATTATGATGAGAACAAAGTTGCTACTTATTATGATCATTGTGATGATACTTATGTTATAAAAAGTAGTGATGATTATTATTATAAAACTTGTCATAATTATGAATACCCTTTTTCTGAACATTACTCTTTTAATGTGGAAACAATTTATAGTATTCAAGTTTCATATGATACACCCACTATTGTGAATGAGAATAAATTTGCTTATGTGGAGAATAAAAAAAATTCTATGCTTGCGGATCATGAAAAGAGTGCTTTATGTGATAGCTATATTGTTGAATTAATTCATGATGCTACTGAAAATTATTATAAGAGAGGATCATATGCTTGTAGGTGTTGCATAATATCAAGTTTCCTCTCTATGTGTTGAAAGTTTTAAAGTCATGCTTGTTTTGCCTTCCTATGCTAGTTGATTCTTGCTCCCATAAGTTATTTGCTCACAAAATCCCTATGCATAGGAAGTGGGTTAGGCTTAAATTTGCTTGTCATATGATTCATGATGCTCTCTTTATGTTCCAATTCTTTATTCTTATGCGAGCATCATTGAAATCATCATGCCTAGCTAAAAGGCATTAAAGAAAAGCGCTTGTTGGGAGACAACCCAATATTTATACCTACTGTTTTTCTTGTGTTAACATGATTAAGCTACTGTACTAATCATGTTTCATATGTTTTCTTTCAATAATGTGCCAAGTAAAGCCTTTGGGATAGTGTGGATACTTGTTGATTTGATTCTGCGCAAAAACAGAAACTTTTGCGTCCAGTGCTGGAATTTCTATTCTGTACTGGAGCGTGAGAAAATTCTGAAATTTTTACAAAGTATTGGGTTACAAATTGTTTACGTTTTCATAAATTTTCAGAATTTTTTGAGGTACAAAAGTATGGTCTTTAAATCACTCACTACATGCTATTCTGTTTTTGACAGATTCTGTTTTCGGTGCATAGTTTGCTTGTTTTAGTGTTTCCATAGCTTATATTGAGTAATATAAATTGTGGAAATTATGGAATACAGTAGGTATTATGTGAGAGCAATTATGAATCTTGTCTTTACAGTACCTAAGTGGATGATTTATTTTTATCATACTAACCTATCTCACAAGTTCCGTTAAGTTTTGTGTGATTGAAGTTTTCAAGTTTTGGGTGAGATATCGATATGAGGAGAATAAGGAGTGGCAAGACCCTAATCTTGGGGATGCCCAAGGCACCCCATGGTAATACTCAAGGAAGACTCAAGCGTCTAAGCTTGGGGATGCCCCGGAAGGCATCCCCTCTTTCGTCTTCAACACTATCGGTAACCTCACTTGGAGCTATATTTTTATTCGTCACATAATATGAGTTTTGCTTGTAGCTTCATTTTATTTGTTGAGATTTGCTTGCTGTTATAAATAATGATGTTTTGTATTTGTTTTAGTTCAATAAAATGCCAATTATAGCCTTTACCATGCTCAGTTTGCAAGTTCATGTGTTGCTGTTTGAAAACAGAAAGTTTTCTGTTATGTCCAGAATATTCCTGAATAGTCAGAACATGATAAAAATCTCAAATTTTTACACAGTAAGAATGCATGAGTTCTCTGTCACGTGGTAATTTTTCAGAATTTTTGGAGTTAGGGAAGTATGAATTCTTATTCACCCTTTACAGATTGTTCTGTTTAGACAGATTTCGGTTATAGTTGCATTGTTTGCATATGTTGCTTATTTAATGTTTCTATTTGAGGATAAGAGTATTAAATATGCAGAGGCATTTAGTATGCAATGTTTAATTATAATTTTTGTGATTTATTGCAGTAGAGAATCTTAAGGTTTTGAGTGGATTTATACTAACTTATCTCACGAGTTCTTGTTGAGTTTTGTGTGGATGAAGTTTTTAAGATTTAGGAGAAGCCATGATATGAGAAGAATTAAGGAGACACAAGAGCTCAAGCTTGGGGATGCCCAAGGCACCCCAAGTTAACATTCCAAGAAGTCTCAAGCAACTAAGCTTGGGGATGCCCCGGTAGGCATCCCACCTTTCTTCATCAACACCTATCGGTTAGCCTAAGTTTTTACTTGTTCACATGATATGTGCTATTCTTGGAGTGTCCTTTTAGTTTAATTTTGCTTGATGTTTGAATAAAATTATAAAGATCTGAAATCTTTATATGGAGAGAGTCCTCGCATAGCTACTTAATTGCTTAACTACTCTTTGTTCTTCACTTATATCTTTTGGAGTGGATTGTCATTTACTCTCGTGCTTCACTTATATCCTAAGAGTAAATTGTTGAATGAATTGAATATCATAATGTTAAAATTACATGTGCTTCATATGCTTATCCCATGGGGAGTAGTGACTTCACAAATAAGAAGTATAAGTGGTAAAATTTATTGAAAGTTAGCAAACATAGCATTGGTCACTTGAACAATTCATGAAAGAATGTTGAGGGAAGAGAGATTTCACATATAAATATACTATCTTGGACATCTTCTATGATTGTGAGCCCCCATTAATTATTTTCAAACTTGATCAAGTAGTTGATGTTGGACAAGGAAGACAACGTAATGGGTTATGTTTGTTTATATTCACATAGATGTTATATTGTCATGGATCCTCTAACATGTGGTGCTTGCCCCCTATCCTTTGCTAGCCAAAAATCCGCACTAAGTAGAGATACTACTTGTGCATCCAAAAACCCTTAAACCCAGTTTCTTGCCATGAGAGTCCACTATATCTACCTATGGATTGAATAGGATCCTTCAAGTAAGTTGTCATCAGTGCAAAAGCAATAAAAATTGCTCCTAAATATGTATGATCTTTTATTGTAAGGGAAAATAAGCTTTGTACGAACTTGTGATGGTGAAGAATAAAAGTGATGGACTGCATAATAAAGGTTGCTATCACAAGGGGCAATATAAAGTGACGTTCCTTTGCATTAAGAGCTTGCACATCCAAAAATAAAAAGCGCATGACAACCTCTGCTTCCCTCTGTGAAGGGCCTATCTTTTACTTTATGTATTTACTTTTATGCAAGAGTCAATAGTGTTCTTCTCTATTCCGTTTTTATTTTCTCTCTTGGCAAGCATCATGTGGTGGGAAAAGATCCAGGCACATATATCCCGTTGAATATAGGTGATCATGAGTTATTATTGTTGACATTATCCATGAGATAAATAAGTTGGGAGGCAAAACATTAAGCCCCTATCTTCCTATGTGTTTGACTGAAATGGTTTGTTCTAAAAATATGCTTTGAGTGTCAGCAATCATGGAATACTAAATGATAGTTGAGTATGTGGAATTTGCTAAAACAAAGCTCTTACATAGACTCTTCCTGAAAATAAGATGAATTGTAATTGTTTGATGACTGAAAACATAGTTTGTTAGTTTTCAAGAAAGTTTATGGTCTACACTTTAACATGTGAATAGCTTGCTACTTGATCATGATAAGTTTTATGCGAAATGAGCTACTGTTTGTGATATATAATGATTCTAGAAAAAGTGATTGAATTATCATTGATCAAACTTATGCACTATGCTGGCATTCACACTTCATAATTTTTTTTTATCATTTACCTACTCGAGGACGAGCAGGAATTAAGCTTGGGGATGCTGATACGTCTCCAACGTATGTATAATTTATGAAGTATTCATGCCATGTTTATAACAATTTTATATGGTTTTGATATGATTTGATTAGAACTAATCCGGACTGACGTTGTTTTCAGCAGAACTATCGTGGTGTTATTTTCTTTTGCAGAAATAAAAGTTCTCAGAATTGGACAAAACTTTTTGACGATTTTTTTGGACCAAAAGAGACCCCCGAAGCTTCATGGAAGGACCAGAAGCCTCACGAGGAGCCCACAAGGCAACACGGCGCGCCCTGGGGGGTCGTGTGCTGTTGCCTTGTGGGGCCCTCGTAACACCTTTTCGCGTGATTCCAACGCTGAAAAATCCTATAAATAGAGAAACCCCCAGAAATAAACCTAAAACTTCGACGCCGCCGCCGCACGCCTCTGTACCGAAGAAATACCATCTGGTGCCCTGTTCCGACACCCTGCCGGAGGGGGGAATCATCACCGGAGGCCATCTTCATCATCTCGGCGGTCTCCATGATGAGGAGGGAGTAGTTCACCCTCGGGGCTGAGGGTATGTACTAGTAGCTATGTGTTTGATCTCTCTCTTGTGTTCTAGATTTGGCACGATCTTGATGTATCGCAAGCTTTGTTAATATAGTTGGATCATATGGTGTTTCTTCGCTCTCTATCTTCTTGTGATGAATTGAGTCTTTCCCTTTGAGGTTTCATTATTGTCGGATTGAATATTTTAGATTTAAGAACACTTGATGTATGTCTTGCATGTGGATACCCGTGGTGACAATGGGTATTCTATTGATTCACTTGATGTATGTTTTGGTAATCAACTCGCGGATTCCCGTGACCTTGGGGTGATCTAGGCATAGGGGTTGGTTGCACGTTTTCATTATCTTTTCTCCGATAAAAAACTTTGGGGTACTCTTTGAAGTTCTTTGTCTGGATTGAATATTATGAATTTGAAGTTGTTTGATGCATATCGAATAATCAACTCACGGATATTTGTGGTGATATTGGAGTATCTTGGTGACATTAGAGTTGGTTGATACGTATCATATGGTGTTATTTTAGTACGAACTCTAGGGCTGTTTGTGACACTTATAGGGATGGCTTAATAGATTGATCAGAAAGGATAACTTTGAGGTGGTTTCGTACCCTACAACAATTTTTATTTTATGTTCTCCGCTAATAGGAACTTTGGAGTGATTCTTTGTCGCACGTTGAGGGATGGCTATATGATTCAATTATGTTAGCACTGTTGAGAGATTGCACTAGTGAAAGCATGAACCCTAGGCCTTGCTTTCAAGCATTGCAATACCATTTGTGCTCCGTTTTATCACTTGCTACCTTGCTGTTTTTTTATTTTCAGATTATAAAAAGCTATATCTACTATCCATACTACACTTATATCACCATCTCTTCACCGAACTAGTGCACCTATATAATTTACCATTGTTTTGGGTGTGTTGGGGACACAAGAGATTTCTTGTATTTGGTTGCAGGGTTGTTTGAGAGAGACCATCTTCATCCTACGCCTCCCATGGATTGATAAAACTTAGGTCATCCACTTAAGGGAAATTTGCAACTGTCCTACAAAACTCTGCATTTGGAGGCCCAACAACGTCTATAAGAATAAAAGTTGCGTAGTAGACATCAATCCGTCACGCACAACGGGTTTGCCAGGCGGCTGTAAGGGCGGCCACCTCGTGCTTCTACTCCGATGACATGCTCTCCCACATCGCGCTAGAGCTTGCGGTCATGGTGGATATGATGCAAGGGAGGAGGATGTGGAGCGGAAGTGTTGTGGTGTGGAGTTTAGCCGGGTGTGTCCTCCTTTAAATGGCGGATTCAGGTGAGGCCAAGCGTCCAGGTGCGTCAATGCACGACGCCGGAGTTTGTTCCTCGCCCGACGAGCCTGCTTAATGGCGGCATACGGACAGATTACCATTGAACATGCGTGGTAGATATTCGTCTCGTCTCTTATAGTAACGTCACTCCGGCATTGAACAGGCGCAGACACCGGGGATACGGACGCGGGCGGCGCTCTCGGCCGATGCGCCGCTTCAATGCCGGTGCTAGTGAGAGGTCGCGTCCGTTCTGGGCCGGCGTCAATGCGGAGCGGCCGCTCTACAACGGCATAAATGCGAGCAGCTGGCGTCGGCACGGGAACACGAGGGAGGAGGGTTTTGGGTGGGCCAGGGTAGCCCGGAGCGGGCGTGGGAGCGGTCCGAACGCCCGCAAAGGCCTCATTTTGTCTCCGATTTGCGAGAAAAAACGCGTCCGGACCGGTATGCGGACCGGACCGCTTTGTATGGCAGAACATGTCCTGACCGCTCGTTCGGGCGGTTTGATGCTTACGTTGGAGATTCCCTTATTAACAAGGGACAATTACATTTGAGCCCCTAGTTGTGTCACACCCGTGTGTTTTGCCCCTAAATTCAAAAAACCCTCGTTTCTGCCCAAACTCGTTTGCTCCTCTTATGCTTTTGCCCTTTGACCGTTTGACCGTAACTTTGAAAACTTCATAACAAATTCATACTAACTCAGAAAAATGCATATAAGATATCAAATGATCACCTATATGTGCATGTCATTTGCATTCATGACAAAAGTGCTGAAAAGTCCTCATCTCAGTTTGAGCTCATATGATGTCAGCATGAATAGTAAAAATCCAAAAAAATTGAAATAAAATTCAAAAAAATTCTGAATTATTTTTGTGGCAAACATTGACTAATGTTTTGAGCACTTATAAAGTTTCACCAGGGAAAGACATTCATGGAAGTCATGGCAAAAAAAACAAAATCAGCACTCCAAAATGCTTTTGTTTTGGAGCATCAATTTTCTTTTTTTTTCCACGACTTCCATGAATGGCATTTCCTCATGAAACTTTGCAATCTTTCAAAACATTTGTCAATGTTTGCCACAGAAAAACTTCAGATTTTTTTGAATTTTTTCATCATTTACTATTCATACTGACATCATATGAGCTCAAACTGAGATAGGGACTTTTCAGCACTTTTATCATGAATGCAAATGACATGCACATATAGGTGAGGTTTTTCCGAACATTTTGATATCTTATATGCATTTTTCTGAGTTAGTATGAATTCGTTATGCGGTCAAATGATCAAAGGGCAAAAGCATAAGAGGGGCAAACGAGATTGGGCAGAGAGTTTTTTGACTTTAGGGGCAAAACACACGGGTGTGACACAACTAGGCGCTCAAATGTAATTGTCCCTATTAACAATGCTCTGAGCCGTCTCAGACTGTACTGACGGAAAACTGGAGTGTAATCTCCGCGTTGCGCGGGCTATCCCTCGCGCCGTCGGGGTGGCAATGGCGCAGAGCGCATGCGCCCGTCTCCTCCGCGAGGCTGTCGCGTGCGAGAATGAGCCGCTTCTTGAAGTCGCGCTTGCTCGTGCTCTCGGGGCCCGCCGGGGAGACGCGCAACCGCGTTCTCTTCCCGCGCACCAACGAGGCCAAAGCCCAACCCTGCTTACCGGGGCCCGACACCGCCTCGCCATGTCCGGCTGAAGATGCTCGATTCGTTGCCCCGTGGCTGATTCTGCCATCGTTCCGCGGTGGACAGAGCGCACGGTCGAGAGGCTTTTTGGTGTGCAGCTGGCATTGGCATCATGTGTTCGCAATGACGTGGTGTGCAGCTGTGCAGCAGGATTCGCACGGAAGGTAAGGAGCACCGTTAGATTAGTTAATGGGCTAGCTAAAAGGTTGGTTAGTTGACGCGTGGATTGAGTGATTCAGCCACGGGAAAACTAACAAGTCTGCATGTTAGTTGAGTCCGTTAGAGTAGTGGCCGGTTGCCGAGTCATCCACATCATGGAGTCAATTCATGAAGAACAGGACATAGGGGTCAAACAGGGAACTGCCTCCGGAAAGATCGTATCATAGCGAGGCGGAAAGGAGGCGACAACGGGTTCCCTTTGCGAGCCGCCGGCGCTGCTGCTGGTTCCCTCTCTCTCCGTCGGCCGCTCCGGCGGCGGGAGGGAGGGGGAACCTCGGATCTGTGCGTCGGCTGGGTTCTCAATAGGGCTAGGGTTGAGGGAGTCGCTGCCGAGGCCGTCGCGGCGGTGTCGCGTCTGAATAAATTTCCTCAGGCTCCGTTCGCGGTCAGGCGGGGCTCTTACCTTCGTCTAGGAGCCAGCGGGGTGGGGGATCCCTGGATCTCGTCGAGATCGCGGTCTATGGTATCTAGAGATCGACCGGCACTGGCCAGGTTGTTCCTCGGATGGGTGGTGGTTGTATGGAGACAGAGATTCTTCTTCCTCAGCGTTGGTATGATTTCCTGCTGCATTTCTTTCTCCTTCTTTGTGCTGCTGCTGGATGGATATCTTGCTTTGCCCGGGCAGTTGGCCCGACCACGGCGCCGGAACCGGATCTTAGTTCTCTTCCATTTGGAAGGGGCACATACATCGGTACTCAAAGCCACAAATGACGAAGGCTGGTGCAGGTGTGTTGGATGCATATGTGTGTCCTTGTCTTTTCGGCGCGGAAGCGAAGAAAAGGAGGAGCAGCGTGATGGCGATTATACTGTGGGTGATGATGATGACCTGCTTAGATCTGGTTGCAGATGCTTGTGTTGCAGGGGTCTTCTCGCAAGGTTTAGGGATGATGACACAGAGCTCCGGAGATCTTCATGTTTTACTGGTTATTTTAGGTTGCTCTCTGTTATTCTAGTGATTTGTGCGTGTGTTAGGGTGTGTTTGTACTGATCAAGAACTTTGTATTATTTTGTGATTTGAATATAAACATACTTCCTCAAAAAAAAAAAAAAAAAAGAGGTGGACGTGTGTCAGTGCATGATTTTTTTTTTAGATTTGTCGGTGCATGAATTAGTGGTGCGTGCATCCACTACTCCCTATATATATATATATATATATATATATATATATATATATATATATATATATATATATATATATATATATATATGTTACATTTAATAGAAAAAAGATGCGCCGTGCGGGGAAGTACAAAGGAGCACCTCGGTGCTCCACCCCCTATATGAATATTAAATTTAAAAAATATCAGAAAAATTAGAAAAACTACTCTAAAATCCCAGGGTTTTCTGAATTTATCCAGTTTTTTTTAATTTACTGTTCATATAGGAGGGTGGAGCACCTAGGTGCTCCAAATCCTCTTCCCGCCGTGAGGGCAGCAGCCATAATATAGTCTTTGTGTTGACCAGGAAAAGAGCCTCTCGGCAAAGCTCGCGGCTGGTTTCTTCCTTGGCGTATGTGTGTGTGTGCGTGTGTGTCCTGAACATGTGTGTTCTTTAGAGAAACTGTAACACCCCCATGTATTAGCTACAGTAATTACCTTTTGATAATGCCATGTCACCATGCTTAACAGTGCTTGATCATCATTTGCATCATATCTCATTTCAAATTTCAATTCAAATTGAAATTCAAATTTAAAGTGAAAATAAAAGTTGTTTCAATTTGGAAACTAAAATGTTCATTAAATAGCAAATAATTCATAGCTAATTATATTAAGAAAAATAACATCACCAAAAATACCTAGATGACTCTAACATCATCAAAACAGTGCCAAGACAGCAATAATTAATTCATTTCATTTAAATAAAAATGAAACGAAATCATTTATTCACCAAACCAATTTCTGGCAGTGTTAAATATTGTCTAGTGTTTAAATGGACAACACTCATATTTTACAAAAGTCATTTAGGGGCCTAACTATTTGCAAAACAGAAACTAAAAAGGAAAACAGAAAAGAAATACAAAGAAAAAGAAAAGGGCCGCTGTAGCTGGGCCTTAGTCAGCCGCGCAGGCCAGCCCACCCCGGCGTCTCCTTCTATTGCTCATCCTCGGTCGCTCGCGCGCGCCCTCGCCCGTCGCCGGTCGCCGTCGCAGCCGCGCCCTCCTCGCCGACCGCGTCGCTACAGGAGGTCGGGGAGGATAAGACCACCTCCCTGGGAACCCTAGCCGCCCAGATATTCCCCCCCTCTCCTCTCGCTCGCTCGCCCTCTCTCTCTCGAGCTCGCCCGAGAGCCCACTCCGCCGTCGCCGTCGATCCCGCGGCCACCGTGCCCCGATCGCCTCTCCGACTAGTCCATCGAGCTCGCCATCTTCAACTACTTCGTCCCTGTCCTCGAAATCGACCTCTACGCCGTCACCTCGCCGTCTACATCCCCTTCTTCCTCCTTCGGATCGCCGGCGTTCGTCGACGAATCCGGCCTCCTCGCACCTCCCCGAGCCCATTTGAGCACCTCTACAGGTCCCGGTGAGCAGCCGCGTCCAACCCCTCTCTCCCCGGCCTCTCCCCGTAGCCGTAGCCGCCGCTGCCATCGCCGCCCGAACGCAACTCCGCCGCCTAGCTCGCCGCCGACGCTGTGGTCGTTGTCGTACTCACCCGAGCACGGGAACGTGCTCAGGCCACCTCGCTGCGTCCGCCCGTGCCGCTAGAACTCCTCCCCGTGCCGCGTAGCTCCGAATCCGACGACGCCCGAACTCCGGTGCCGCCGCGGTCGACGCCGCCGTCGGCTCCGTCCGTTTTAGCCCGCGTGAGTGCCGTAGATTGACGCGGATCGATGTTCCCGTTCGAATGCCGCAAGCCGCCGTCGATTTGGTCGCCGGACGGCGATTTCCGGCCACCCCCGACGCGCGCCGCCGCGGAAAGAGCTCGCCGGCGTGATTCCGGCGAGTCGCCTGTCGTCGCCGACATGGCACTAGCCGGGTCCCACCTTGTGCCACTGCCACTGGGTCCCACTGACCCGTTGACCCGGTCCACCTGCTGACGTGGCGGCCCCGTGTCACTGACATACGGGCCCCACCTGTTAATTAACACTAATTTGAATTTAAACTAATCTGTTAATTAAATTAATCCCTAATTAGACACTGACCAGTAGGGCCCACCCTCTAGTTAATTGTTAATTAGTTTAATCTAATCCTAATTAACTTCTGTTTCACTGACCAGTGGGTCCCACTGGTCAGGTTTGACTCTGGTCAGCCAGAGTTGACCGCTGACATTACCACGACGTCATGCTGACATCATCATTTACTGTTTCGGATAATTCGAAATTAAATAATTAAAATAAATCCAGAAATTCCAGAAATTCAGTAAAACTTTGAAAAATCATATAAAATAAACCGTAACTCGGATGAAAATAATTTATATATGAAAAATGATCAGAAAAATATGAAGAATTCGAATATGTGGTCAAAATGCTTGACCATCACTCCTATCTAGATGAACATGTGACTTTTTGCCCGTATTCGATAAATGAAATAATGAATAGTGCATAACCTTGCTAAAATAAATCCAGATAAATTCCTAAATTATCTAAAACAATTAGATAGGCATTATATCACCTCTGCATATCATTTAGGCATGCCATGCATCGTGATTGCATATGTTGCCGTGTATTTATTGTTTCTTTCCCCTCATTCTCTCCCGATAGACGCCGAGACCGCCGCCGACGTAGCAGTGTACGACTACGCTCCCGACGAGCAGCCTTCCGACGACCAGCCCCTCTCGGCAGAGCTTCCAGGCAAGCAAAACCCCCCTTGATCATCCAGATATCACCCACTCTCTCTCTCCCTTATGCTTGCATTAGATTTGCTTCTGTTGTTATTCCGATAGCTCCTATTCTGATGCATAGCCTGA
Organism: Elymus sibiricus; assembly: GCA_039707655.1. Lineage (NCBI taxonomy): Eukaryota > Viridiplantae > Streptophyta > Magnoliopsida > Poales > Poaceae > Elymus > Elymus sibiricus. The sequence goes on along the minus strand of CM077666.1, from coordinate 123,942,972 downwards.
TTTTGTCGTCTGCTATTGATACTCTACCTGCTGTCCCATGATGCTTAGTTAGCTTTGCTATTGATTCATCTGTGGCCCTTCCCCCTTGTCCGTTTGCCATGCTTGATATCGGGTCGTGATCACTCTGGGTGATGATCATGGAACTGTTTACATTACTGCAATACTTAAACTGTTAAAGTCGGGCTGCCCCCAATGGTGCCCGTGAGAGAATAACATTAAAGACGGGTCGGCTCCAAGAGCACCCGCGCGACATGTGTTACCAAGTCGGAGCGACAGGAACCCTGTTCGTCTCTGCGAGTTACTAAATACGCCTAACGGATTTGGGTATTTGATCTGAGTAGGCCGCTGGCCTTATACACACTACCACCACGTGGGATAATGGTTTAATGGGGCCCTCTACGTCGTATGTATCAGCCGAAAGTTCTTCAGACGTCACAGCTCAGAGATGCGGGCTGATTGTTGGGGTGAGCTGGTTACGTCACTGTGTATACAGTGTCGCGCTTGGGCCCCGGCCAGTCTCGCAACGTGCAGGAGTGCGAAGGGCGATGGCCCAAGACCCCTTCGTGCTTAGGATTTAGACCGGCATGCTGACCTCTCTGCTGAGCCTAGGTAGGACTGCGTTGTGTTGATCACCCGAGGCCGGGCATTACCCAGCAAGTGTGTCCAGCCAGATGTGATCGAGCGTGTTGGGTAACAGTAGTGCACCCCTGCAGGGAAGTTATCTATTCGAATAGCCGTGTCCACGGTAACAGGACGCTCGGAGTTGTATCTTGATCCGCTACAACTACAAATGGATACTGTTACAATATTAAACTGTTATACTGCTCTCGGGATCACTTTCTCGCAGGGAGTCAAGAAAGTATCTCAGGGCCCTGCTACTATATAACCACTATTATATGTTACTATGTTCTACTCTCTTCTGATGCTGCAAGAACTGCTTCAAGATGCTAGTCTTCGATAGGCTAGGCCTCTTCCCCTCTATTCCAGCATTTCTGCAGTTTAGTCCAAAGATATAGCCCCATTCCTTTGATACCGATGCATATTTAGTATAGTTTTGATGTCAGTCTTGCGAATACTTTGGATGAGTACTCATGGTTGCTTTGCTATCTTTTTCCCCATACCCGCTTGATGAAATCAGTCGAGAGAGTCCCGGAGCCAGACGCCACCGCAGGAGACTACTACCAGGAGAGCCCCGGAGGCACGTACTACTGGGTTGAGCCAGCCGACCAGGAGTAGTTCGGAGGCCCTAGGCAGGAGGCCTTCGCCTTTTCGATCAGTGCCGTTGTTTGTGCTAGCCTTCTTAAGGCAAACTTGTTTAACTTTGTGTCTGTACTCAGATACTTTTGCTTTCGCTGATGCTTGTATGACTCGAGCTTATGTATTCGGGTCCTCGTGACCCCTGGTTTGTAATATGAAGATTTATGTTTTAATTTGAGTTTAAAGTTGTGTTGTGATATCTTTCCGTGAGTCTCTGATCTCGAGCGTGCACGTTTGCGTGTATGATTAGTGCACGGTCGAGCAGGGGCGTCACAGAAACCATGAGAGAAGAGAGAAGTTTGAGAGAGAAGAAGATGGGCAACACAGGCTAGCCTCCTTAGAGGAGATTGGGAGCCCTTCTTTGGGAGTATGTCTAGGTGGGTCTTGGATGAGTAATTAGCCTAGGTCAAATTCATAAAACCACCATAATATAGACATCATTAGTAAATGACCACCACTTTATGTTTGACCTACAAACTGCACCGAACGCAACACATGACAGTGGCAAAAAACACTAACAATAAATGCTAATTTCTTTGATGACGTCTATGACTGGTGGGGCCCGTCCGTTAGGATGGGTTGGCAAGAAAAACTGTCATGCGAGCAAATTGACTTGGTCTTGTTCTTCCTTCTCCTCCTCCTCTATCTCTCTCTGGTATTACATCAAGCACCTCATGTGCATCAGAGAGAGTAGAACCAGCCTCGCCGGCCCGCCAACGAGTCCAGGCCATCGCGTCCGCCCATCCACTCCCTTCTCCTTCTCTCCCTCGAGCTCGGCCAGACATGGAGCCTGACGAAGCGCAACGGCAGAAGTACTGAGCCGTCTCACAGATCAACTCTGATGAGTGTTATTTTTACACTCTAACCTGAGTTTAAACCGAAATATTTCATTAAAACCGAGATATTCACTCCGATATTGCTACTAATGACTAATGAATGCAGATGATTCCAAATATTTGATCTTTATTTTGTTTTCATAGGAAATGGTCTATCTATGAACGAAATCAAGCCAATACATGAAAAGGAGTAAAGTAGGGATAGAGGACGTCAAGTCGGAGGCGCATCAGAGGCGCCAGATCAGAACACGGTGTTCACGACCGCGCCCGCTTGTATGGGCGGTCGTATGGACTGCCAACGGAGGCGCTTGATCCACCTAAACAACCTTTATAAAGGGCCCGATGCCAAATAAGCAACAAGACATCGTAGAACAAGCCAGTCATCGTCATCTTCACCATAGCCATCTCCATCAACCCTAGCCGCGCCATTTCCCATCTCCATAGCCACAACCTTCACCTCCACCATAGTTCTCAGCCATCTAGCCATATTTATAATCCACACACGACATCTATTGTAAGACATATTATCAATCAATAAATATTCATGATGTGTTCTTTGATGAGTTCTTCGTGTGATCTGATTCTAATCTCCATGTGTGAGTAGTTCGGTAAGGTCATGGGTTGAGGCAAGGGCCTTGCAACCCGATGTATTTATTGAAGGGGTCAATGGAAGTACTTTGAATTAACGTCCCATATGTGTAGAATAATTTTTTTCGTACTTATCTCTTGTCTCGTTCGCGTTCTTCATCCCTGCAGGTACCCAGGATCATGAAGAGCAAGTCACAGAGAGGTTAAGGGCAGGGAGACCGTGAAGTGTTATTCTCAACACTAGTGATAGAATGGTTTAGTACGGTAACACAGATCCTATCCTTGGGGATTCAAGAGATGTAGTCATTAAACGCCCAATGCTTTTGTCTGATTATTGCAAACTTAATTATTAGGGCAACCCCGCGTGACGGATAGGGCCTTCGGTTGGACAACTGACTCTTGATAAAGGACGCTTGCCGGTCAAGATGTAATTTGGACACTTCTCCCACTTTGATACGTAGGAAGCACATCTTGATGGATGACTTCCAGAGCACAATTTAAGATCATGATGGTCCCGACACAAATATATGGTTGTAAGCATAAGTCCTCATACCCATGTGATGTAGGGTGGAACCCTAGTTCGTCAATCTTTTAACAAATTGGAGGGGAAGAGGCAAAAACACAAGAACACAAATCATTCAATTGACACAATCCAAGTCACACATACACTAGATCCACATACACATATGAGGATACACGATCCAAAGTCAACACAAGAGGATACACGGTAGCTAGTTCATCCCAATCCGTAGAGGAGTTGAGGTCTTGAATCTGGAGTGGATCTTCTCACATGGGTCTCATGGAGATCTTGATCTCCATGGGAGAGGTATGGATGAGCAAAGCTCTATCTCAAAGAGCCAACTACTTTGCTAACCCTAATTCGGAGCTAGAAGACGAGTATATATAGTCCAAGGGGTAAGTTGGGGGATACATGGGTCGTGGCCCTTTCACAGCACGCAGGCTGACCGGTTGTACCGGACTTGCGAGCGGTTGTACCGCTGGGAGCTCAGGCACTGGTTCCTGGAGGCGTTTGCTGAAAGGGGGGGGGGACCGGTTGTACCAGTCTGGTTGATGTTGGGGGAACAACCGGGCTGGTACCGGTCTTGCTCCGCTTGATTACAAAAGGCTGACCGGTACTTGAGCGGTAGTGGAGCGGTTAAACCGGTGGACCGGTTGTTGACCGGTTGTACCGGTGTTCCTGGGCTGGGCACAGCCATCTCCAAGTTCTTGGTGACCATCTTGCTCCATACCTTCTCCTTGGCTGATTCCTTGGTACCTAAGTATGCAAAGTGTCTCCGTTTGAGGTAGCAGCCATGTCTCATGTGATTCGAAAGGGAGTTGCGAGAGGAGAGATGTCACCTCGGTCTCGATAGCTCTTGCACGGGCTCTAGTCATGGGTCCATTTGGTGTCTTGGAAGACGAAGGTACGTCCATGGGGATGACCGTAGGATGCTCCGCATCATCTCCCCCCCCCCCCCCCGGTGAAAGAGATCCGTCCTGGGATCGGAATCCACATCACCATGGAAGGGAGATAAGTCCTTGACGTTGAAGATGTCGCTCACGTTGTACTTGTCGCGAGGGATGTCGATCTTGTAGGCGTTGTTGTTGTAGCGTGCTAGCACCTTGAAGGGTCCATCGGCTCAAGGTAGTAGTTTGGACTTGCGCTCGTTGGGAAAGTGGTCTTTGCGAAGGTGTAGCCACACAAGATCGCCGGGATTGAACACCATGGGGTGCTTGTTGATGTTGACCTTGGTCGCGAGTCATTGTACTTGGCGCTCGATTGCTTGCCTTCTATCTTCATGCATCTTCTTGAGGTATGTAGCTCGTGCATTCGCGTCCATGTCGATGCGCTCTTTGAGTGGTAGCGGTAGGATGTCCAATGGAGACAACGGGTTGAAGCCGTAGACGACCTCAAAGGGGGACTTGCCGGTAGTCGAATGTCTTGCTTGATTGTAGGCGTACTCGGCGATGGGTAAGCATTCCTCCCACTCCCTTATGTTCTTCTTGATCAACACGCGAAGGAGTGTGGATAGCGTCCGGTTGGTGACCTCCGTTTGGCTGTCGGTTTGTGGATGATATGCCGAAAAGAGAATAGCAGCTTGATTCCGAGCTTGGCGCATAGGGTCTTCCAAAAGTAGCTTAGGAACTTGATGTCGCGGTCTGATACAATCGTCTTGGGCACTCCATGTAATCTCAAGATTTCCCTACAAAAGAGATTTGCAACATGTGAAGCATCGTCGCTCTTGTTACAAGGAATGAAATGTGCCATCTTAGAGAAATGGTCCACAACAAAAAATACGGAATCCTTGCCGTCTTGAGTTCGAGGCAAACCAAGCACAAAATCCATACTAATATCTTCCCATGGGTGATACGGAATAGGAAGTGGCATATATATACCATGGGATTGAGCTTTTGACTTAGCTTTGCGGCATGTAGAGCACCGGTTGGTGTAGCGTGAAACGTCGCGAAACATCTTTGGCCAAAAGTAGTTCTTGGATAGCGTAGCGAAATGTCTTGTCACGTCCAAAATGTCCCATGAGTCCTCCACCATGAGCTTCTTGCAAAAGTAGCAAACGAAGAGAAGACTTGGGAATACAAAGTTTGTTAGCTTGCATAAGATAACCATCTTTCAAGTAATATTGCTCCCAAGTTTAATGAGGTAAACATTTGGCATAAGGAATTGCAAATGACGAATCATGCTCATACAAGTCTTTAATGTGCTGAAATCCTATAACATTCAACTTGAGTTGAGTAACCAACATGCACTTGTGGGAAAGAGCGTCTGCCACAACATTTTCCTTACCTTTGATGTACTTGATAACATAAGGAAATGACTCAATGAACTCACTCCACTTAGCATGACACTTATTCAATTTAGTTTGACCCTTAAGGTACTTAAGAGTTTCATGGTCCGTATGGATAACAAATTCACGAGGGCGAAGGTAATGTTCCCACACATGCAAGACTATCACTAAAGCATATAACTCTTTGTCATAGATGGGGTAGTTAAGTTGTGCGCCGGAGAGTTTTTCGCTAAAGTATGCAATAGGGCGCTTCTCTTGCATCAACACACCACCAATGCCATTACCACTAGCGTCACAATGCACTTCAAAAGTTTTCTCAAAGTTGGGTAATGCAAGTAATGGAGCATGTGTAAGTAAGTTCTTAAGCTCATGAAATGCGGCATCTTGGGATGGACCCCAAACAAATGGTGCATTCTTCTTACTCAATGCGTGCAATGGTGATGCAATAGTGCTAAAATACTTCACAAAGCGACGATAAAATCCGGCTAAGCCAAGGAAACTACGCACTTGAAGCAAGTTGGTTGGTTGTGGCCAATTCTTAATAGCATCAATTTTAGTTTCGTCAACTTGAACACCCTTAGAGGAGACAACAAAGCCCAAGAAAACAAGCTTACCAACACCAAAAGTGCATTTTTCCATGTTAGCATAAAGTCGCTCGTCTCTAAGAACTTGCAATACGTCTCTAAGGTGTTTGACATGATCTTCAAGAGTTTAACTAAACACAAGGATGTCATCAAAGTAAACCACAACACAAATGCCAATATATTTTCGAAGAACATAATGCATCACACGCATAAAAGTGCTAGGAGCTTGGGATAAACCCATAGGCATGACTTACCATTCATACAAGCCAAATTTGGTTTTGAAAGCCGTTTTCCATTCATCACCTTCTTGCATGCGTATTTGATAATAGCCACTTTTAAGGTCAATTTTTGAGAAAATGGTGGCTCCACTAAGTTCATCAAGTATGTCATCAAGGCGTGGAATGGGATGTCTATATCGAACGGTGATAGCATTAATGGGACGGCAATCGGAACACATGCGATAGGTACCATCTTTCTTAGGCACAAGAATGACCGGAACGGCACAAGGGCTCAAGCTTTCACGTACATACCCATTCTCCATGAGATGTTGCACTTGCCTTTGGATCTCTTTGGTCTCTTCGGGGTTGACCCGGTAAGGTGCCTTGCTCGGTAGAGGTGCGCCAGGAATGAGGTCGATACGGTGTTCGATTCCGCGTAGTGGAGGAAGTCCGGGAGGTAGCTCATCGGGAAACACGTCTGCGAATTCCTGCAATAAATGAGACAATACCAAAGGAAGATGTTGTGAAGTATTAGTCCGCACCACTTCATCTTTGCACACAAGCACAAAGTGAAGAACACTTGATGGGCTCTCACTCACATCCCTCAAATCTCTTTTGGTGGCTAGAAGGATTAGATCTCTTTTGTCGCTCATCGTGGAGTCGCTCATTTTTGGCATGTGGCGCTCACTCTCTTTTTGGTGGTTCACTCGCTCACTTGTCTCTCCACGATGGGTAGATGCTTGCTTGTCCGCGATGACTTGACTTGGTGATATTGGTCGAAGAACGAATTCTTTGCCCTTCATCTTGAAGGTATAGTGATTGGTCCGTCCGTTGTGGATGACGCCACGATCGAATTGCCAAGGTCTCCCAAGAAGTAGATGGCATACGGACATAGGAACCACATCACACTCCAAGGTATCTTCGTAGGCGCCGATCTTGAAGGATACTTGGACGGTGTGCTCCACTTGAATGGTGCCGGAGTCGCTAAGCCATTGTGATGTAGGGTGGAACCCTAGATGACGATCTTTTCACACTTTCGGAGGGGGAGAAGGAGGAAATACACGAAGAACACGAGAAGAACACTCAAATCAACAAGATCCAAATCACACATGCACTAGATCCACATACACATAGAGGAATACATAGGTCCAAATCCAACAAAGGAGGATACACGGTAGGTAGTTCGTCCCGATCCGCGAAGGAGTCGAGGTCTTGAATCCGTAGAGGATCTTCTCACATGGGTCTCATGGAGGTCTTGATCTCCATGGGAGAGGTACGGATGAGCAAAGCTCTAATCTCAAAGAGCTATCTACTTTGCTAACCCTAGAGGGAGGTGGGAGAGGTCCTTATATAGTGCTAGTACAACTTAGGGCGAAAAGGGGATGGATACACGGCCAGAGGGTCAAAACAGGCGGCGTCGGGCCGGATGTCCGGGCTCCAGGCCGGATGTCCGGTGGTTCATCCTGGTGCCGGATGTCCGGGCCTGGGGCCGGATGTCCGGCCTAATTTGGCCAGATTTCGCTGCTCTCTGTTGGGGTGACGCCGGATTTCCGGGCAGTCGCCGGATGTCCGGGCTGCACGGGCCGGATGTCCGGGCGACCGGCCGGATGTCCGGCGCCTGTAGCACCTTCTGCTGATTGGCGTTGGCTGCTGCTGTTGCTCCCAGGGGCCGGATGTCCGGGCTTGGGGCCGGATGTCCGGGCCCTGTAGGCTTCCGGCGACCGTCTTCGCTGGTCCTTCTCATCCATGAACTTGCCGACTCGTCCGTTGTTCCAGGCTTCTCCGAGAGGGTCCTCTTGGTACCTAAGCATGCATAACATTTCGGAATGAGGTAGCATCCATGTCTCACACGCGTCATATGGAATTTCTGTAAGGAGTGATGTCACCTCGTTTTCGAGAGCTCTCGCACGTGCTCGAGTCATTGGTCCTCTTGGTGCTTTGGGAGACATAGGTGGATCCATGGGGATGCTCGTAGGATGCTCCGCATCATCTCCCCCCCCCTGGGAAAGATCCGTCCTCGGATCGGAATCCGCATCACCATGGAAGGGCGATAGGTCCTTGACGTTGAATGTGTCGCTCACGTTGTACTTGTCGCGAGGGATGTCGATCTTGTAGGCATTGTTGTTGTAGCGTGCTAGCACCTTGAAGGGTCCGTCGGCGCGGGGTAGAAGTTTGGACTTGCGCTCGTTGGGGAAGCGGTCTTTGCGAAGGTGTAGCCATACAAGATCTCCGGTGTTGAACACCATTGGGTGCTTGTTGATGTTGACCTTGGTCGCGAGGCGATGTACTTGGCGCTCGATCGTGTGCCTTGTATCTTCATGCATCTACTTGAGGTAACTTGCTTGTGCGCTCGCGTCCATGTCAGTTCGCTCTTGTAGCGGTAGCGGTAGGATGTCCAACGGTGATAAAGGGTTGAAGCTGTAGACGACCTCGAAGGGGGACTTGCCGGTAGTAGAGTGTCTTGCACGGTTGTAGGCGAACTCGGCGATGGGCAAGCATTCTTCCCACTCCCGTATGTTCTTCTTGATCAACACGCGAAGGAGTGTGGATAACGTCCGGTTCGTGACCTCCGTTTGGCCGTCGGTTTGTGGATGATATCCCGAAGAGAAGAGGAGCTTGATTCCGAGCTTGGCGCATAGGGTCTTCCAAAAGTAGCTTAGGAACTTGACGTCGCGGTCCGATACGATCGTCTTGGGCACTCCATGCAATCTTAAGATGTCCCTACAAAAGAGATTTGCGACATGTGAAGCATCGTCTATCTTGTTGCAAGGAATAAAATGTGCCATCTTAGAGAAACGATCCACAATGACAAATACGGAATCTTTGCCGTTTTGGGTTCGAAGCAAACCAAGCACGAAATCCATACTAATATCTTCCCATGGGTGATATGGAATTGGAAGTGGCATATATAAACCATGAGATTGAGCTGTGGACTTAGCTTTGCGTCATGTAGAGCACCGGTTGGTGTAGCGTGAGACGTCGCGAAACATCTTTGGCCAAAAGTAGTTCTTGGAGAGCGTAGCGAATGTCTTGTCACGTCCAAAATGTCCCATGAGTCCTCCACCATGAGCTTCTTGCAAAAGTAGCAAACGAAGAGAAGACTCGGGAATACAAAGTTTGTTAGCTCGCATAAGATAACCATCTTTCAAGTAATATTGCTCCCAAGTTTTATGAGGTAAACATTTGGCATAAGGAGTTGCAAATGACGAATCATGCTCATACAAGTCTTTAATGTGCTCAAAGCCAATAACATTCAACTCAAGTTTGGTCACCAACATGCATTTGCGGGAAAGAGCGTCCGCCACAACATTTTCCTTACCTTTGATATACTTGATAACATAAGGAAATGACTCAATGAACTCACTCCACTTAGCATGACGTTTGTTCAATTTAGTTTGACCCTTAAGGTACTTAAGCGTTTCATGATCCGTATGGATAACAAATTCACGTGGACGGAGATAATGTTCCCACACATGCAAGACTCTCACTAAAGCATATAACTCTTTGTCATAGATGGGGTAGTTAAGTTGCGCGCCGGAGAGCTTCTCACTAAAATATGCAATGGGACGTTTCTCTTGCATTAACACACCACCAATACCATTACCACTAGCGTCACAATGCGCTTCAAAAGTTTTCTCAAAATTGGGTAATGCAAGTAATGGAGCATGTGTAAGCAAGGTTTTAAGCTCATGAAATGCGGCATTTTGAGATGGACCCCAAACAAATGGTGCATTCTTCTTACTCAATGCGTGCAATGGTGATGCAATGGTGCTAAAATCCTTCACAAAGCGACGATAAAATCCTGCTAGGCCAAGGAAACTACGCACTTGAAGCAAATTAGTTGGTTGTGGCCAATTCTTGATAGCATCGATTTTAGTTTCATCAACATGAACACCCTTAGATGAGACAACAAAACCCAAGAAAACAAGCTTATCAACACCAAACGTGCATTTTTCCATGTTAGCATAAAGTCGCTCATCTCTAAGAATTTGCAATACTTCTCTAAGGTGTTTGACATGATCGTCGAGGGTTTCACTAAACACAAGGATGTCATCAAAGTAAACCACAACACAAATACCAATCAATTTGCGAAAACATAATGCATCACACGCATAAAAGTGCTAGGAGCTTGAGATAAACCCATAGGCATGACTAACCATTCATACAAGCCAAATTTAGTTTTGAAAGCGGTTTTCCATTCATCACCTTCTTGCATGCGAATTTGATAATAGCCACTTTTAAGGTCAATTTTAGAGAAAATTGTGGCTCCGCCAAGTTCATCAAGCATGTCATCTAGGCGTGGAATGGGATGACGATATCTAACGGTGATAGCATTTATAGGACGGCAATCGGAACACATGCGATAGGAACCATCCTTCTTAGGCACAAGAATGACCGGAACGGCACAAGGGCTCAAGCTTTCGCGTACATACCCATTCTCCATGAGATGTTGCACTTGCCTTTGTATCTCTTTGGTTTCTTCGGGGTTGACGCGGTATGGTGCCTTGTTCGGTAGTGGTGCGCCGGGGATGAGGTCGATGCGGTGTTCGATTCCGCGTAGAGGAGGAAGTCCGGGAGGTAGCTCATCGGGAAACACGTCCGCGAATTCCTGCAATAAATGAGACAAAACCAAAGGAAGATGTTGTGAAGTATTAGTCCGCACCACTTCATCTTTGCACACAAGTACAAAGTGAAGAACACTTGATGGGCTCTCACTCACATCCCTCAAGTCTCTTTTGGTGGCTAGAAGAACTAGATCTCTCTTGTCACGCATCGTGGAGTCACTCATGTTTGGCTTGTGGCTCTCACTCTCTTTTTGGTGGCTCACTCGCTCACTTTTCTCTCCATGATGGGTAGATGCTTGCTTGTCCGCGATGACTTGACTTGGTGTCATTGGTCGAAGTATGAACTCCTTGCTCTTCATCTTGAAACTATATTGATTTGTCCGTCCATGGTGGGTCACACCTCGGTCAAATTGCCACGGTCGTCCAAGTAGGAGATGGCACAAGGACATAGGAACCACATCAAACTCTAAGTTGTCTTCGTAAGCGCCAATCTTGAAGGACACTTGAACGGTGTGCTCCACTTGAAGTGTTCCGGAGTCGCTAAGCCATTGGACCTTGTAGGGGCGAGAGTGCTTCTTCTTGACCAATTGTAGCTTGGAGCATAATTCTTCACTTGCCAAGTTGTGTCAACTTCCGCCGTCGATGATGACCTTGACGGAACGTCCTTGTATACCCGCCTTGGTATGGAAGATGTGGCAACGTTGATCTTCATCTTGATGTTGTTGAAGTGTCAAAACCTTGGAGACAACAAGAGCGGGGCTCGAATCATTGTCTCAAAACACTTGATCATCTTCTTCTTCATTCACTTGGCGGTGCATGGCCACTTGCTCGATGGCTGCCATTTCATCTTCACTCATAGAATCGTAGGTGCCGTCGTCGTTCATGATCATTGTGCGTCGAGTTGGACACTCGAAGGACTTGTGGCCTCGTCGTTTGCACGTAAAGCACTGGTTGTCACTTGACTTGTTGGCATCCGAAGGAGTTGTTGATGATGAAGCTCTTGGCTTGAAGTTGCTTGTAGTAGGAGGAAGACGACTCGAAGATGTCGTTTGTTGCTTGGAGCTTGACTTGTCTCCGGTACTTGGTGTAGCACGAGTCGTGGAAGGAGTTGTGGAAGTTGTTGAAGCTTGAGTATATGAACCGTAGGCCTTGGAAGAGAGCTTGGAGTACTTGTAGTCTTCTTGTACTTGTCGCTCCGCTTTGGTTGCTTGGTGCACTAGCTCGAGGAGGTTGGGGTACGGTTGGAAGTCCGCAATTTTCTTGATTGGATAGTTTGAGGCCATTCAAGAAATGCGCCATTGTTTGTTCATCATCTTCCTTGACGTTGGCTCGGATCATTGCAATTTCCATCTCTTGGTAGTATGCTTCAACCGACTTGGTTCCTTGCTTGAGGAGTTGTAGTTTCTTGAAGAGGTCGCGGCTATAGTGTGTTGGCACAAAACGAGCTCGCATGACATCCTTCATTTGATCCCAAGTTGCGATGTGTGGCTCGCCCTTTTCTTGACGCCTTGCGATCACTTGCTCCCACCAAATGAGAACATAGTCTTGGAACTCGAGAGATGCCATGGCGATCTTCTTTTCCTCGTCGTAGTTGTGAAGGCGAAATATCTTGTCGACCTTCAACGCCCATGAAAGGTATTCTTCGGGATCATTTCCACCGGAGAATTTAGGCATGGTGAACTTGAGCTTGCCGTAGCGCTCCTCATTGCGTTGGCGGCGGTTGCGATGACGCTCGTGCCGTGGAGGTTGAGCTTCTAGCTCATCCTCGTCGTCGTTTTCATCTTGATGGACTTGACGTGGTGGCCTTGGTATTCGTGCACGGTTCCGCATCTCTTGTCGCTCCTCAAGTCGTGCGGCTTCTTCTTGTTCGCGCACGCGGCGGTTACGTTCGGCGACGTTGCGAGTTGATTCGCATAGGGCACGTTGAGCTTCAAGCGCTTGCTCGTCATGGTGTAGGGCGTCGTCGTCTTGGTGTACTTGACGTTGGCGTTGTGGAACTTGATCTTGGTTCCCGTTGGCTTGTGCTTGCCGCTTTTGTCGTTCGCGCTCTCGAAGGCGGTCTTGCAAACCATTGCCATGGAATGGGTTTCTTGAAGCTTGCCGGTCTTGATGGTCTTGGGAGCCATGAGAGTGTGCTCGTGGAAGACTTGCATCCGAAGAAGTGTCCGAAGACTGTCGGCTCGAATGGCGCCGTCTTGATCTTGAGGAAGACGAAGTGGAAGAATGGCGGTTGATCATCATGTCGCGCAATTCCTCCATTTGGGATGAAAGCTTGGCGTCGAAGTAGTCCCTTGTTCGCGCTTCGGAGTGGCGTAAGTCGGTGGCGAGTTGCTCGATGTGATCTCCCAAGGCTTCGCTTTCTTGGTGTAGCGCTCGTTGGGCTCCGAAGAGTTGAGCCTTCGTGACGTAGGTGTTCGGTGCGTCTTCTTGCTCATCGAAGAGGGGGTTGATAGAAGAGCTCGGCCTATCCATGATTCTCAAACAAGTGTTAGTGGAAGAAAGAAACGAACTAGACCAATGTACCTTATCCAATGTTGAAGATGGATCAATGATCTCCCAATATGGTATTATGGAAATAGTGCAATTGGTACCGGATCAAGTCAATCTCACACCTACACAAGTAAAGCTTTTGGAGGAGTTTGGTTAGGATGGTGGCACAAAATTTCTGCAATTGCAAGCAAGATATCAATAATGTTGAAAAAGATTCACAAGTTCACAAGTGTAACAAGTAGACCAATAGCAATATGTAGTACACGGAAACACACGCACGGATAGATAAATGAGGTCGTGCAACCAAGGAATGAGCTCAAAATGGGAAATCCACGGAAAATGCTCTTGTTGCACAACACTAGAGAGACGCTAGCACGATTGCTCCATAGGCGGATACGAACTTGTGCACAACCTATAAGAGGCAAAACGTAACGCTTTCTATCTCACTTATGCTATGTATGTATGATTCCCGGTGAACTTGTCACAATGATCCAAGATGATCAAATATGCTATGTAATTTGGCGATGCTATGGCTATTGCTTACAAGCTTGTTGCTCTTTTTCTTTTGCTTAAAAGCTTCTCGTTCTTTTGATGCTTTGCTGTGGCCACTTAAGCGAAATACTCGTACGAAGATAGCAATGATGTATATGCGGGAACACAATTGGGCACACGAGATGATATGCGTATGTATGCACGCTATGGTAGCTATGTGGCTCGGTATCACTAAAGTGCACAAGTAGCGTTGCCGGCAATTCTCGAAGGCTAGTCTCGTAGGAAAGCGACGCAAAAGATGGTCTCGGGGTTCACAATGTAATGGCAAGGGTATGAACAAGTTGTCGTCGATGTTACCGTCCTTGCTTACGGTGATTGTGTCACGAAGGAGAAGATGGTCGTTGTCGATGTCGAAGTCCGGGGCGATAATGAGCGGCGGTGGTGTCGTTGTCGAACCGTCCCTAAGTAGCCGAAACACGTTAGGAAACGGAAAAATCCGCGGCTCAAAATCTCAAGTGGCACGAAGGTGGTGGTATGCGGAAGTCGGTGGTGGAGGTGCGCAAAGGGTTGCGGAAGAAACGGAGGAAAAACGGCGAAATTCGAAGAAATTGAGAGCTGTAGCTGTGCTGGTGCACAGGGGCCGGATGTCCGGGCCAGATGGCCGGATGTCCGGGGCGCCGGATGTCCGGGCGGTCGGGCCGGATGTCCGGGGCGGCCGATCTGCGGAAGAACAGGATGAACAAGTGGGGAAAAAGAAAAATCGGGGCAAAATTCGGACGAATTTGTGGATGAAAAATGTGGGGAAGGTGGGGAAACGCTAGATCCACTCGAAACCAAGCAAATCCATGGATCAAAATCAACAAAACATCATCAAACTCACAAATCACAAAAAAATTTGGGAGGGCTATTTTTGTGGGAATTTTCGAAATTGGGTAAAAACAACAAAATCGAGGCTAGAAAGTGGAGGGGAAGAACTCCAAAGTGTGAATCAACGTGGCTCTGAACCAAGATGATGTAGGGTGGAACCCTAGATGACGATCTTTTCACACTTTCGGAGGGGGAGAAGGAGGAAATCCACGAAGAACACGAGAAGAACACTCAAATCAACAAGATCCAAATCACACATGCACTAGATCCACATACACATAGAGGAATACATAGGTCCAAATCCAACAAAGGAGGATACACGGTAGGTAGTTCGTCCCGATCTGCGAAGGAGTCGAGGTCTTGAATCCGTAGAGGATCTTCTCACATGGGTCTCATGGAGGTCTTGATATCCATGGGAGAGGTACGGATGAGCAAAGCTCTAATCTCAAAGAGCTATCTACTTTGCTAACCCTAGAGGGAGGTGGGAGAGGTCCTTATATAGTGCTAGTACAACTTAGGGCGAAAAGGGGACGGATACACGGCCAGAGGGTCAAAACAGGCGGCGTCGGGCCGGATGTCCGGCGGTTCATCCTGGTGCCGGATGTCCGGGCCTGGGGCCGGATGTCCGGCCTAATCTGGCCAGATTTCGCTGCTCTCTGTTGGGGTGACGCCGGATTTCCGGGCAGTCGCCGGATGTCCGGGCTGCACGGGCCGGATGTCTGGGCGACCGGCCGGATGTCCGGCGCCTGTAGCACCTTCTGCTGATTGGCGTTGGCTGCTGCTGTTGCTCCCAGGGGCCGGATGTCCGGGCTTGGGGCCGGATGTCCGGGCCCTGTAGGCTTCCGGCGACCGTCTTCGCTGGTCCTTTTCATCCATGAACTTGCCGACTCGTCCGTTGTTCCGGGCTTCTCCGAGAGGGTCCTCTTGGTACCTAAGCATGCATAACATTTCGGAATGAGGTAGCATCCATGTCTCACACGCGTCATATGGAATTTCTGTAAGGAGTGATGTCACCTCGTTTTCGAGAGCTCTCGCACGTGCTCGAGTCATTGGTCCTCTTGGTGCTTGGGGAGACATAGGTGGATCCATGGGGCTGCTCGTAGGATGCTCCGCAACACATTGGACCTTGTAGGGGCGAGGGTGCTTCTGCTTGACTAATTGTAGCTTGGAGCATAATTCTTCACTTGCCAAGTTGTGGCAACTTCCGCCGTCGATGATGACCTTGACGGAACGGCCTTGAATACCCGCCTTGGTATGAAATATGTGGCAACGTTGGTCTTCATCTTGATGTTGTTGAAGTGTCAAGACCTTGGAGACAACAAGAGCGGGGCTTGAATCATTATCGCAATAGATTTGAGCATCTTCATCTTCATTCACTTGGCGGTGCATGGCCACTTGCTCGAGGGCTTCCATTTCATCTTCACTCATGGAATCGTAGGTGCCGTCGGGGTTCATTATCATAGTGCGTCGTGTTGGGCACTCGAATGACTTGTGGCCTCGACCTTTGCAAGTAAAGCACTTGACGTCGCTTGTCTTGGCGGTATCATCCGGTGTAGGAGTCGATGACGAAGGTCTAAGCTTGGAGGTACTTGTAGGAAGACGACTCGAAGATGTCATTGGTTGCTTGGAGCTTGACTTGTCACCGGTACTTGGTGTAGCTCGAGTCGTAGTAGGAGGTGTCGTAGTCGTTGAAGCTTGGTTGTATGAACCGTAGGTCTTGGAAGAGTA
Source organism: Elymus sibiricus (assembly GCA_039707655.1). NCBI lineage: Eukaryota > Viridiplantae > Streptophyta > Magnoliopsida > Poales > Poaceae > Elymus > Elymus sibiricus. The sequence continues at coordinate 123,926,543 of CM077666.1, read as the reverse complement.
CTTGGAGTACTTGTAGTCCTCTTGTACTAGTGTCTCCGCTTTGGTTGCTTGGTGCACTAGCTCGAGGAGGTTAGAGTACGGTTGGAAGTCCGCAATTTTCTTGATTGGATAGTTGAGGCCATTCAAGAAATGCGCCATAGTTTGTTCATCATCTTCCTTGACGTTGGCTCGTATCATTGCAATTTCCATCTCTTGGTAGTATGCTTCAACCGACTTGGTGCCTTGCTTGAGGAGTTGTAGTTTCTTGAAGAGGTCACGGCTATAGTGTGAGGGCACAAAACGAGCTCTCATGACATCCTTCATTTGATTCCAAGTGGTGATGGGTGGTTCGCCTCGCTCTTGGCGTCGTTCGATCGCTTGCTCCCACCAAATGAGAACATAGTATTGGAACTCAAGCGATGCCATGGCGATCTTCTTTTCCTCTTTGTAATTGTGAAGACGGAATATCTTGTCAACCTTCAATGCCCATGAAAGGTATTCTTCGGGATCATTTCCACCGGAGAATTTAGGCATGGTGAACTTGAGCTTGCCGTAGCGCTCCTCATTGCATTGTCGGCGGTTGCGATGACGCTCTTGCCATGGAGGTTGATCTTCTAGCTCTTGCTCCTTGTGCTCATCTTGATTGACTTGTCGGTGAGGGCGTGGAATTCGTGCACGGTTCCTCATCTCTTGGCGCTCTTCAAGTCTTGCGGCCTCTTCTTGTTCGCGCACGCGGCGGTTGCGTTCGGCGATGTTGCGAGTTGCCTCGCGTAGGGCACGTTGAGCTTCAAGTGCTTGCTCCTCACGACGTTGTCGTTCTTGTTGTAGAGCGGCGTCGTCTTGGTGTACTTGACGTTGGCGTTGGGGAACTTGGTCCGCGTTGTCTCGTGCTTGCCGGTTTTGTCGTTCGCGCTCTCGAAGGTGGTCTTGCAAACCATTGCCATGGAATGGGTTTCTTGAAGCTTGCCGGTAGTCATGTTCTTGGGAACGATGAGAGCGTGCTCGTGGAAGACTTGCATCCGAAGAAGTGTCCAAAGAGTGTCGGCTCGAATGGCGCCGTCTTGATCTTGATGAAGACGAAGTGGAAGAATCGCGGTTGACCATCATGGTTCGGAACTCTTCCATTTGAGATGATAGCTTGTCATCAAGGGTTTGTCGAAAGTCGGAGGCGAGTTGTTCAATTCGTTTGCCCAATGCTTCGCTTTCTTGATGTAATGCTCGTTGGACGCCAAAGAGGTGAGCCTTGGTGACGTAGTTGTTCGGTGCGTCGTCTTGCTCATCGAAGAGGGGGTTGATAGAAGTGCTCGGCCTATCCATGATTGTCAAGCAAGTGTTAGTGGAAGAAAGAAACGAACTAGACCAATGTACCTTATCCAATGTTGAAGATGGATCAATGATCACCCAATATGGTATTATGGAAATAGTGCAATTGGTACCGGATCGTGTCAATCTCACACCTACACAAATAAAGCTTTTGGAGGAGTTTGGTTAGGATGGTGACACAAAATTTCTGCAATTGTTAGCAAGATATCAATAATGTTGAAAAATATTCACAAGTTCGCAAGTGTAACAAGTAGACCAATAGCAATAAGGAGTACACGGAAACACACACACGGATAGATAAATGAGGTCGTGCAACCAAGGAATGAGCTCAAAATGTGGAATCCACGAAAAACGCTCGTGTTGCACAACACTAGAGAGACGCTAGCACGATTGCTCAATAGGCGGATACGAACTTGTGCACAACCTATAAGAGACAAAACGTATGGACTTTCTATCTCAAGTATGCTATGTATGTATGATTCCCGGTGAACTCGGTCATGATGATCCAAGATGATCAAATATGATATGTAATGTGGCGATGCTATGGCTATTGCTTACAAGCTTGTTGTGCTCTTTTCTCTTTGCTTAAAAGCTTCTCTTTCTTTCGATATTTTCCTTTGGCCACTTATGCGAAATGCTCTTACGATGATAGCAATGATGTATATGCGGGAACAAAATTTTGGCACAAGAGATGATATATGATATATGCACGCTATAATAGCTATGCGGAACGGTATCACTAAGTGCACAAGTAGCGTTGCCCGGCAATACTCAAATGGCTAGTCTCGTAGGAAAGCGACGCGAAAGAGGGCCTTGGGGTTAACGATGCAATGGCAAGGAAATGAACAAGTTGTCGTCGAGGTTACCATCCTTGCTTACGGTTGTGGTGTAATGATGATGAGACGGTCGTTGTCGATGTCGAGGAAGGGGAGTGCACGGTCTTCAGTACGTTGGCGAAGATGCCGCTGCACCGTTGTCGAAGATGCCCTTCTCGTAGAAGTGTCGATGTTGCGGAAGTCGTCAGGTTTGGGCGGTTGTACCGGTTGAGTGGGCGGTTGTACCGGTTGAGCGGTGGTTGACCGGTGGTTGAGCGGTACAACCGGTAATCCTGGGAAAAATGTGGGCGGAAGAACACAAGGTCTAAGATGAAAATTGGTGGGGAAAAGAATTTTTTTGGGGAATTCGTGGTGGGAAAAGGTGGGGAAAAGCTAGATCCACTTGAAACACAACAAATCCATGGATCAAAATCAACAAAACATCATCAAACCAACAAATCACAAAATTTTTGGTAGGGCTATTTTTGTGGGGAATTTTCGAAATTGGGGAAAAACAACAAAATTGAGGGTAGCAAATGGAGGGGAAGGACTCCAAATTATGAATCAACGTGGCTCTGATACAAGATGATGTAGGGTGGAACCCTAGTTCGTCCATCTTTTCACAAATTGGAGGGGAAGAGGCAAAAACACAAGAACACAAATCACTCAATTGACACAATCCAAGTCACACATACACTAGATCCACATACACATACGAGGATACACGATCCAAAGTCAACACAAGAGGATACACGGTAGCTAGTTTATCCCAATCCGTAGTGGAGTTGAGGTCTTGAATCCGGAGTGGATCTTCTCACATGGGTCTCATGGAGGTCTTGATCTCCATGGGAGAGGTATGGATGAGCAAAGCTCTATCTCAAAGAGCCAACTACTTTGCTAACCCTAATTCGGAGCTAGGAGACGAGTATATATAGTCCAAGGGGTAAGTTGGGGGATACATGGGTCGTGGCCCTTTCACAGCACGCAAGCTGACCGGTTGTACCGGACTTGCGAGCGGTTGTACCGCTGGGAGCTCAGGCACCGGTTCCTGGAGGCGTTCGCTGAAGGGGGGGGGACCAGTTGTACCGCTTGGGGGACCGGTTGTACCGGTCTAGTTGATGCTGGGGGAACAACCGGGCTGGTACCGGTCTTGCTCCGCTTGATTACAGAAGGCTGGCCGGTACTTGAGCGGTAGTGGAGCGGTTAAACCGGTGGACCGGTTGTTGATGGTTGTGCCGGTGTTCCTGGGCTGGGCACAACCATCTCCAAGTTCTTGGTGACCATCTTGCTCCATACCTTCTCCTTGGCTGATTCCTTGGTACCTAAGTATGCAAAGTGTCTTCGTTTGATGTAGTAGCCATGTCTCATGTGATTCGAAAGGGAGTTGCGAGAGGAGAGATGTCACCTCGGTCTCGATAGCTCTTGCACGGGCTCTAGTCATGGGTCCATTTGGTGTCTTGGAAGACGAAGGTACGTCCATGGGGATGACTGTAGGATGCTCCGCATCACCATGCCTATTTTTATTATAAGTGTTTTCTGTGTCAGCTTGATTTACGATCCGGTCAAAAGCTGGAATTTAATTCTATAGCAAAAGCTTGTTTGAGACCCTAGCTTAAAGGGCACCGTCCTCTTGTGGGTTTGATAACTCAGGATCACTCGCATCTCAGGGTGTAGTGCATCTCTCCTCCCGACCCCCGCGTCGCCTGGCTCGGGCGACACGGGGGACCCTGGCGCCGTCGCCGCCGGAAGGCCCTCACCTCCCCACTCTCCCGCATCGCCGGCGTCGGAGGGGCCGCCGGCGAAGCCCGCGCGTGCCCCAGGGAAGGTGGCGGCGGGGCGTTCCTCTTTCCGCAGCTGTGCGCGCGGTGGCTCCATCTTCCCGGCGGCGCGGTCGAGCTGCAGGGCTGCGGGTGCGGCGTTTCGCGGGGAATAGCCGGATCCTGGCCGGGCCTGGCCGGATCTGGCTTCTCCGCCCTCGGTGGCCGCAAGGGTGTGGCGTGCGACGCGACGGTGGCCCGGTGCTCGGCGGCTCCATGGTGGGGTTGTGGACGCCAGCGGTCTGCGTGTTGGACTGCAGGGTGCGTCGTGCGGCGGCATGGTGATGCTTGGCGGCTCCATGGTGGGGTAGCGAGCTCCGGCGGACAGCGAGGGTTGGAATCCGGGGCGGCGGCTCCGGGACGGTGGTTGATGTGACGGCAGCTGTGGAGTTCGCGTGGGCGACGCAGCGGCCACGGTGTGCTTGGTGGCGGGAGGCTCGTCTCTCCTGTCTGGGCAGCTCGGCGACAGCGGTTCTTCGGTGGGTTGCAGCTCCGGCGGCTTTGCTGTTCGGGATGCAGCGTTGGCGCAGTGTGCGGGCTCTGGACCGCTAGATCTGGCCGGCGAGGTGGTGCGGGGTGGCAGCCTGCCCGTCCTGCCCGGAGGCTTGCCGTGGTTTGCTCGACAGAGAAGCGTGGTGGTGGTCCCTGCATGGTGATGGCGCGGTTCCTGTGCAGGGGTGCGCGGGTCAGTGGAGGTGCTGGTTGGCGTGGTCAACCGCGTGGGAGTGATGGTGTTGCTGATCTGGGCGAAAGCTTAGCCGGTGCTTGCTGGCCGACGGTGGCGGCGCCCGTGGGCGTCGCGTTCTTCCTTGGAGGCGTCATCGAAGTGATCTGTGCATCCTCTTCTCTCGGGCCAAGTTCTTCGGGCGAAAGTCAAGATCTTGATTGGATCAGGCGGCGGCGTCGTCTTCAACGTCGTATTCCCTCTTTGGGGCGCCATCTTGGAGTTCTGGTCCCATTTGTGCTTCCTGTAGGCTGGACGTGCACATCATCGTGGTCGGCAGGTGCCTGGTCGACGGTGAGCTTGGTGTGGCGTTGCGACGCGTGTGGCAACGACGATGGTGGAGAGCAGAGCCGGGTCGCGGCTTGTCCTTCTGATGTCGAAGGTCCGGTGCGCCAATGGGTGTGCTTATGCTGGTTTCTGGCTATGACAGAGAAGTCGGAGCTGCGGGCGGCGGGGCCACTGCGGCAACGATGACTCCATGAGGGCGGTCTTCAGCAGGCGGTGCTCTCCGGATGTTGCGCTGGACTAGGTCGGTGCGAGGCTTGCAACTTTCTCCTGTGAAGCTCGTCAGCAAAATCGGAGCTGCCATGTCCTCGACGCCGCGGTTGACTGTTTGACGTTGCTTTGTTGCTCGGTGCTTCCTTTCGACGGTTGTGTCGTTGGTTGTGCTGTGATTTTGTCTGTGGCCAGGTCATCCGCGTGTGCCTTGTGTGGGGTTTGTAATTTAGGTTTTCGCCCGGTTCTTCTCTAATTAACCGGGCAACTCTCTTCCTCTTAATCAATGAAAATGGCAAATCTTTTGCCTCGTTTCAAAAAAAATAACTCAGGATCACCTCTGGAGAAAAGGTGAGAATCCTTTCTACTCTATTTCCACGTCACTAAAGGAAGTAATCAAACTCCACGCCATGCTTGCTGCGAGGCGTACGAGTACGACGATACACAAATACACGATCCAAGCAACCTTCCGAGCTAATCGATGCACAAGTGCACAGCAGTCAGCAGAAGACATACGCACGTACAAGCCAGCGAGCTGCTGGATCGATTCTACCCACTGGCTCGACGCGTAAATGTATGTATGCAGTCGTATAGGCTCTTCTTCCGTACTCATATAGGCTAGGGGAGCCGACGAAGGTCGCGGTGTCCAGGTTCCCGCCAGCTTCTCAGTCGTGAGCGCAAGGTGCGCGACCTACGGTGGTGCCTCGCACCGCCACCAACCAGCGCGAACTACCGCCACCAACCAGCGTAGAGGGGCGGACGCGGTGACCTGGACCTCGTTGGCCGGTCGGCGAGCTTCGCCGGAGCGGCCGGGTCGAGCGCGAGAGCGAGGCTGGTTCTGCTCCCTTTGATGTATCTAAGGTGCTTGATATAATGCTAGAGAGAGATGAGCAGGAGGAGGAAGAAGAAGAAGACCAAGTCGAATGCCCGTGTGGCACAGTTTGTTCTTGCCAACTCAACTTGATGGGCGGCCCCATCAGTTGTAAACGTCATTTACGTAAAGGATTTGGTGGCAGTTTTTTGTTGGAGGAAATCAGGGGAGGGGGCCCATTTGGTTGAATTCCGCGGGGGGTGGGGGGTAGAAAGTTTAGTTAAAGGTAAATTACGTAACAACACATAGGTTGTACATAGATGTAGCATTTTGTTTTTGTCACTGTCATGCATTGCTGCTAATGATGCATGTATTGTGGTGGTTTTATGGATTTGACTCCTTTACAATGGCGCGGATGATGGATTGTTTAGTTTGTTTGTAACACTTCATGTGGACGGTTTCTGTACCCTCTCTTCTTTAAAGTATATGATACACACGCTTGTGCGTATTTTAGAGAGAAAAAACTCTGCCACGCAATGGTGGTTCACAGTGACTCACACCTATAAGAGTTGGAGTAAAGTCATGACCGCCCTTACCATGTTTGTCTCTTCGGAGATATGGGATGAAATGCTCATGTATTCCGAAATCATTCCACACGTCGTCGATCATTGTTGCCAAGATTAGAAAGAGGCCGAGGGTTGGTCGAGTGCCGGGGCTAAGCATCTGAGCTATATCATGCCGCAAGGGTCGTCTACTTGTTATACTCTCTGCTTAGTGAATGAAATGTGACAAAGTTTTTGTCTTTGTTTGAGAATTACTATTATACTACCCATCCTGACTAGATACATCTGTTTGAGCGACACTTAATATGGGACGGAGGCATATATTTATATTTTGGGATTCTTTTGCGTGGAGTTATTTATGGTACAAGAACCTTGTTAAGCTATATGGTACATTCTCTGTTTCTAAATGTAAGACGTTTTGGTAAGGTAGTATGAGAATATAAATGTACAAATCTAAAGCTAAAGCTAAAGGTGGCACATAACACAAAGGTATGTACCCAGGACTGAACCAGAGAGAAAATGTACCAAAGTCCGTATCTCTTGCGGGTGGCCCTATGCAGGACTAAATCCAGCTCAGCTTTGCAATCCATTTTTGCAGCCTTACAATCTTGGGCGAATCTCTGCCTTAAAAAATAAAGGCATTCCTTCAACTACAGATGCTCCGACATCTCAACTCCCAAGATGATCAGTTCCATGAAGAACGGTTGGCAAATAGCACTCCTGAGGGCGCAGATGCAATTCTGAGCAATCTGGCCATGAAGATCAAGAGTGGAACAGAGTCACAGAGGTATCCAGCACGCCTTAGCAAACTGACAATCAAAAAAGCTGATGCTCTAGTCTCAAGAACATTTAGTCCACACGAGACGCATGCCCGGTTCGGTGGGAGCCACAGCTGGTGTGGACGAACCAAGATTTTGGATGTTGAAATAGACATTTTGGTTAGGGAAATGCGCGGGTCCATGCGAGTGCCGGGCACTCATCTGTCAAGTCCTGTCGCTTGCTTGTTTTGCCTCGTGATTCGCACAATAGTTTAATCCCATATGGGGGCATAATAAAAATGAAAATTCCTCAAAAAAATTAAGTTTCAACGATGAAACTTATGATTTTTGCATTTAAAACTGCCAAGTTTCAACCAGTTCCAGAGATATAATTTTAAGCAATTTTTCTGTCAGTCGTAGACACAAAATAATTGATTTTTATCGGTCGCTTGTACTAAGTTTCAACATTGAAACTTAACATATGTTTTTAAAAGTCATCAAAATATATTAAAAATGGATCTTATTTGACAGCATTGGTCACGAGAAACACGATTATGAAAATAGAACTTAATTTGGAATTTTTGTTTAAAAGATATAAAACTTTAAATATCAGAAGTCAAAATAAAAAGCGGGCACCAGAGACATGCGTGCCCCCGCACTTAGGTGCCACAAATCCACGTCCATTTTGGTTATCACGGTAACCACGAAATACCAAACATATGTTGCACAGAATTTATAATAAGTCTTTTTAGGGTAACGTATTTGAATTCCTTTTTACCGGATTTGCTAACTCAATTGACTGAGACTTGCTTAGTTGTTGGATTTTTGCGCAGAGATTCGTGCTAGACTGAGCATTGTCCAACGGCCCTCGTAGCACTTTGTCCCACTCCTCGCAGCACATCATCACATCATTCGTAGCTACCACCATTGCCGTATGCAGCATTAAGTCCCATCGGTTGCAGCGTTCGTCGTCGTTGCTTGCAGCATGCCTCGCAACATCTATCGTTGCCTTTTGCAGCATGTCGCACCACCGGTTGCAGCATCCAGCCATGTCGCTCATAGCACCACAACTACGCTGACGTCGCTCTCTCAGTCGACTGAGTTCTAGCCAGACTAATTATTTTACCTCCTTAATATAGGTATTGAGGTCGTTTTCTCGTAGGCGTAGGACCTCTGCACCCTTCCTATGCATTTAGATCAGGAGTTCGAATGTAGCGACCTGACCCGGTAAGGATCAGAGTCTTTGTGCTTACTGTCCTTGTTCCTAGATTGACTTGGTAACACACAGTACTCGATGAATAACAGAAATAAACACACATCTTTATTACATCGGGAGTCTAGGAGTCAAGTATTTATTACAAAAGTATGGCATAAGGCCAAAACAAATAAATATTGTGGAAGCATAGTAATATAGTGAGCCCATCCAACGCCACTGGCAAAGTTGAGTGTGGACCGTGACCTATCGCACCTTTACTCTTCGTCAGATAAATCTGCAACATGATAAGTTTCAGCCGTGTAGGTCAGTACATGGATTGTACCGGCGAGTTACACATAAAAGAATATATTAGTCCTACTTGTATACGCAATTTGGCTAGTGGAAAGGTTCTAAATTGTAATTTGTATAAAGCCAGTTTTACCCTATTATCAAAGATTATTCTATTTATACAATTATCATATGACTAAGATGGTACCTCCAACTCAATCTATTCCCTTAGTTGATCAAACCCATTCCATTATTATGTGTGGTGAGATCTCACAACATTGCCGCTCCTAGATGCTCAAGTTATCCGTAACCGGGGACATGACTAACCGATTAGTTTGTACAGTCTGCAGAAGTTTGCGCACGTTCCCCACAAGACTCAATCACCTCCTTTGTAACTCCCACACTAGATTGTATGTGAACTAGAAGATCGAGATGAGGTCTTTCAGAAGAGTTTCCCTTAACTCTGGTAGTGCCCATCCCACCTATATATAGCTACTTCCCGTAGCACCACCAAGTAAGGGTCGCCACATCCTAATTAACCAAGCCAGAGCCCATATTAGCTTGTGGTTGCACACGTAAGCTTCTACTTATGAAAAGTGATTGGTGTCTTTGAGCTTATAGCCCTACTCATGCATACTACTCAAAGAGGACTATCATGCATAGTAAAAATATAGGCATGTATGGATATGATCAAAGTGTAACTTGCCTCGGTGCTGGTGGTCAAACTCTAGGAGACAATAGTAATCAGCTTCGCACTCCGGGAAATCTATCATAAGAATAAACAAAAGCACATAAACAACACATTCACAAAACCAAAAGGTACATGCAAATGAAAAGACTTGCAAAACAAATGAAATCCAACACACTAACTATCACAAACATACCAGTTTGTCTAAAGTGGAATCTAAGTGCAAAATGCAACTATTGTGAAATAGACTCCATACATAGCATACGTGTGAAATTAAATATGAACATATCCTAAATGTGGGAAAAGATCATGATAATGGTTCCAATGATAGGATTTGACTAGAGTTCAATGGTGCAAAAAGAATCAACTTAAAATGACCTATGGTTTAAAAGAAATTATCATAATAGGGTTTAAATTTGAATTTGAAATAATTCAAATTAGAAATTGACCAAAGTTTGAAATAATGGATATACTAGATAAAGCTCTCCAAGATGAAAATTTGGCCACTGGTTTCATCTCATGTGGATCAACAGTTGAAAAGTTATAGCTATTTGAAGTTTAGGGGCTAATCTGTGAAATTTTTATTTGCATACGAGTCCCTATGACACGTGGCACGATTCTACTGGCTCGTACTAACTCGCTAATGAAATAAGTCGTAGCCGTCCGATTTAAATGAAATTGGACAAACCAGATTACTTACCGATTCTATCTAAAAAAACAACATATATAGTCTTAACCGTCTACGCTAGATCGAACGGGTGAGGCGGGCGGCGGCTTACAGTGGGGCGGCGGACGTCATCGGCAATGGACAAGACGGTGGCACAGGCGTCGGGTTTGAACGGGGTGGCGACTACGGTGGTCTTCGACAGTGGCAGAGAGTGCAGTGAGGTGTGGCTCGACGAGGGGATCATGAATGTGGTGAAGTTGGTCGTCGATGGCATTGGAATGAAGCACGGCGAGGCGGTGGCGCTCTGGGTGATCCTGTGACTCAAGTGTCGATTGTTTGGTCGTCCCCGGCGATACCTTGGACACAAAAATATGTCAAACGGACGCGGGGCAACACGTTGAGGCGATTGACGAAGTTTGTAGGCAGGGTGTGCTTACCGGCGTCGGAATTCCGGCGAAACGGCTCGGCCGGCGGAGATCAAATGCTAGTGTGCGAGCAGTGAGAGCGGCGTGGGGAGGAGCGGGACGGTGAATATGACAGAGGGGGTCCCGGGGTTTATATAGGCGGGCTTAGGAGGGTGCGAGCGACGGGGATAAGCTCATCCGAGTGAAAGGCGGCTGGTGGTTGGGAGCATGCGCTCGGCGGTGTTTATCTCGTGGAAAACGGTGGGAGGTTGAGGGATTTGGAGCGGACCCCACCGGTCAGTGGCAACGAAGAGAAGAGAGAAGAAGAAAGAATTAGGGTCGTCGATGGCCACTTAATCGGGCGGCCAAGAAAAGCCCATCCTGCTTCGAAAAAGAAAGCGGTCGTGGGTCGAAAGAGGCGCATGATGGCTGGTGAGCGCTGGGTGCTACTTGTGATCTGCGTTGGTTTTTCCCTAAAGAGGAAGGGATGATGCAGTACAGTAGAGATAAGTATTTCCCTCAGTTATGAAACCAAGGTTATCAATCCAGTAGAAGAATCACGCATAACCTCGTTAACAGTACCTGCACACAAAATAACAAATCCTTGCACCCAACGCAAACAAGGGGTTGTCAATCCCTTGGCGATTAATTGCAAGATTAAATTGTATGGTGATAGATAAATAGATCGAACAAAAATAAAAAATAAAATAAATAAAGTACAAGTGCAGCAAGGTATTTTTAGGATTTTTAATATATGATAGAAGTAGACCCGGGGGCCATAGTTTTCACTAGAGGCTTCTCTCATGAAAATAGCATACGATGGGTGTACTGTTGGGCAATTGATAGAAAAGCAAATAATCATGACGATATCCAAGGCAATGATCATGTATATAGGCATCACGTCCGAGACAAGTAGACCGACTCCTGCCTGCATCTACTACTATTACTCCACACATCGACCGCTATCCAGCATGCATCTAGTGTATTAAGTCCATAAAGAACGGAGTAACGCCTTAAGCAAGATGACATGATGTAGACAAAGTAAACTCACGCATGAATAAACCCCATCTTTTTACCCTTAATAGCAACGATACATACGTGTCATGTCCCTTTCTGTCACTGGGATTGAGCACCGCAAGATCGAACCCATTACAAAGCACCTCTCCCATTGCAAGATAAATCAATCTAGTTGGCCAAACCAAATCAATAGATCGAAGAGAAATACGAAGCTATAATAATCATGCATAAAAGAGTTCAGAGAAGACTCAAATAATATTCATGGATAATCTGATCATAAACTCACAATTCATCGGATCCCAACAAACACACCGCAAAAAGTGATTACATCGGATAGAACTCCAAGAACATCGAGGAGAACATTGTATTGAAGATCAAAAAGAGAGAAGAAGCCATCTAGCTTCTAACTATGGACCTGAAGGTCTGTGGTAAACTACTCATGCATCATCGGAAGGGCAGCAAGGTTGATGGAGAGCCCCTCCGTGATCGATTCCCCCTCCGGCGGAGTACCGAAGAAGGCCCCCAGATGGGATCTCTCGAGAACAGAAGCTTGCGGTGGCGGAAAAAGTATTTCCTGGACTCCTCTATTGGGTTCCCGATTTAAGAGAATTTATAGTGGAGGAATTAGGTCAAACGGAGCTGTGTGGGCCCCACAGGCCACCAGGGCCCCCTCCCCCCCCGGGCGCGCCGTGGTGCCTCGTGGGCCACTGCTTCATCTTCACGTCTCCTCCCGAAGCTTCTAGTGTTTGTTATGTCCAGAAAAAAAATCTCCAAAAAGTTTCGTGGCATTTGGACTTCGTTTGGTACTGATATTCTGGAAACCAAAAACAAGCAAAAAAACAGCAACTGACACTGGGCACTAAGTTAATAGGTTAGTCCCAAAATATGATATATAATTGCTGTAAATGTATATAAAAACATCCAAGAGTGATAATATAATAGCATGGAACAATCAAAAATTATAGATACGTTGGAGACGTATCAAGCATCCCCAAGCTTAATTCCTGCTCGTCCTCGAGTAGGTAAATGATAAAAACAGAATTTTTGATGTGGAATGCTACCTATCATATTCATAATATACTCTTTTCTTTTGTAGCATGGACATTTGGACTTGAATGATTCAAAGCAATAGTCTATAATTTGACATGAAGACATAAATACTCAAGCATACTAACAAGCAACCATGTCTTTCAAAATATCAATGCTAAAGAAAGTTATCCCTAGCCCATTATGCTCAATCATTGATCCATTCATGAAACATACTCAATATTAGCTACACACAATGCACAAGTATGACAATAGTGCTCTCTAGTTGGTGCTTTGTATAAAAGTAAATAGATAGGCCCTTCGCAGAGGGAAGCAGAGATTTGCAAATGTGCCAGAGCTGAAAGCTTAAATTAGAGATAAAATTATTTTTGAGAGCCATGCTTTTCCTGTCAACGAAAACGACCGAGAATTCCCAATATCTTCCATGCTAGATACATCATAGTCGGTTCCCAAACAGAAAGTAAAGTTTATTTCCTTTCCACCATTCTTTCATAATCCATGGCTAGCCGTATCCACGGGTGCCCTCCATACCAACACTTTCCAAGGAATTTTGTTGTTATTAATTTTTGATTCATTGTGGGATTGGGCATCCCTATTACCAGCCACTCTCTTGTGCAATGACAAGTGAATAAACACTCATCGTGAGAATAACACACCTAGCATGAAAAATATTGGCCACCCCCTATCGCTTCATGAGCGGTACGGGCACACAAAACGGAAAATTATTTTGAAAATTAGAGTTGGCACATGCAAATTTACTTGGAACGGCATGGAAATACCGCATATAGGTAGATATGGTGGACTCATTTGGCACAACTTGGGTTTAAGGAGTTTGGATGCACAAGCAGTATTCCCGCTTAGTACAAATGAAGGCTAGCAAATATATTGAGAAGTGACCAACCAAAAAGAGAAAACGGTCATAAACATGCATTGAACATAACTAACACCGAATAATGCACCATAAGTGGGATATAATTTCTTTGCATAACTATTGAATTTATGTGCATGCATAGGGAATCACAAACCTTAACACCAATATTCTTACTAAATCACAATTACTCACTAACATGACTCACATATCATCATCTCCATATCGCAAAAGTATTGCTAGGAATCACACTTATCATATCCAATGATCTATATGAAAGTTTTTATTATATCCCTCTTGAATATTCATCACTTTGGGACCAAATTCATATCTTGTGCAAATTACCATTACTATTATCAATTCTCAAAAAGTTATAAGTGAAGCATGAGAGTGCAAATATTTCTTCAAAATTTAGCCACCGCCGTGCTCAAAAAGATTTAAGTGAAGCACTAGAGCAACTGCCTAGCTCAAAAAATTTAAGTGAAGCACATAGAGTATTCTAACAAATCATGATAAACGTGTGGCTCTCCCAAATAGGTGTGTCCAGTAATGATGATTGTGACAAACTAAAAAGCAAACAAAGCAAAGACTCATATAATACACGACGCTCCAAGCAAAACACATATTATGTGACGAATAAAAATATAGCTCCAAGTAAAATTACCGATGGTTGGTAGAAGAAAGAGGGGATGCCTTCCGGGGCATCCCCAAGCTTAGACGCTTGAGTCTTCCTTGAATATTACCTTGGGGTTCCTTGGGCATCCCTAATCTTAGACTCTTGAGTCTTCCTTGAATATTACCTTGGGGTTCCTTGGGCATCCCCAATCTTAGACTCTTGCCACTCCTTATTCCTTCATCCATCGTGATCTCACCCAAAACTTGAAAACTTCAATCACACAAAACTCAACAAAACCTTCGTGAGATCCGTTAGTATAACAAAATAAATCACTACTTTAAGTACTGTTGCAAACCCATTCATATTTTATTTTTGCATTATACCTACTGTATTCTAACTTCTCTATGGCTTATACCCCCCGATACAATCCATAATTTCATCAAAACAAGCAAGTAGTGCATCAAAAACAGAATCTGTCAAAAACAGAATAGTCTGCAGAGATCTATTTAAAATCCATACTTCTGTAACTTCAAAAATTCTGAAAAATTAGGACAATGTGGGAAATTCATATACCAATACTGTGTAAAAATTTCAGATTTTTATGACGCTTCAGTACCGAACCAAAATTCCAGCACTGGACACAAAACTTTCTGTTTTCCAAACAACATCAATTATACTATCTTCCAAATCATCCTAAAGGTTTTACCTGGCACAAACAACTTAAAACAAAAAAACACAATCATAACAGTTGCATAATTGTGAAAACACACAAGAACTTATTTTATTCATTGGGTTGTCTCCCAACAAGCTCTTTCTTTATAGCCATTAAGATAGGCTTGAGATTTCAATGATGCTCATATGAAAGATAGTAATTGAAACACGAAGAGAGCATCATGAAACATGTGAAAAACACATTTAAGTCTAACATACTTCCTATGCATAGGAATTTTATAAGCAAACAAATTATCAAGACAAGCAATATCTAGCATATGCCAATAGGAAGAATGGAGCATTAATAATTTCAACATAACGAGAGGCAATTTAGTAACATGAAGATTTCTACAACCATATTTTCCTCTCTCATAATAATTACATGTAGGATCATAATCAAATTCAACAATATAGCTATCATATATAATATTCTCTTTATGATCCACATGCATAAAAGTTTTATAATCTTCCAAAATAGTGGGATTCACATCAACTAAAGTCATGACCTCTCCACACCCACTTTTATCAAAAATTTCATAAGATTGATAATTCTCCAAAGTAGTGGGATCATTATTACCTAAAGTTGACGCTCTTCCAAACCCACTTTTAATAGTGTTGTAAATTTTATTATCAATAACATATTCATCATGGGGCTTAAATAAATTTTCAAGATCATAAAAAGCATCATCACCCCAATCATGATCATTGCAATAAGTAGTGCACATAACAAAATTTTCATCCCCAAGCTTGTAGCTTTGCATATCATTAGCACAATTGACATTAATAGAATTTATAATAACATCATTGCAATCATGCTTTTTATTTAAGGAGCTATCAAGTATGTGTGCTATAGCAATAATTTCATTTTTAACATAAGGAACTATAGCAAGTTCATCATCATAAGCATAATTAATATTGGCATCGTGGCCATAAGAATAGCAAGCGTCACATTCATCAAGAGGGGATATTTCAATCGAATCAACGGAATCACAATCATCTATAGATTTATGCATATCATTATTCTCTTCCAAAGCAGTAGACATTCTCTCAATAAATTCTTTAACATAGGCATTAGGAGCATAGTTTTCATAGCAATATTTAAGTATGCCAAAATTTTCAGATTTGTAGAGAGTAACATCATACTTTTTAATAAAAGAAGCAACTTCATAAGCACCCTTAAAAGCAACAAATTCTTCAATTTGTTCAACATCATAGTAATTATAAACACCCTTGGCATAAGAAGACAAGATTTCATTATCATTAAACTCACATAGGTAGGGAAGGTGTTTTTTAGGGTTCTTAGAGCAACAAGTAAAATCATAAATTTCACATAGATTCCAAGCTTAGTATAGCAAACAATTTATTTGACGCCATAAGAGTCTCCCTTTTTGAGACAAACGGTGACGCACAAAATGAGCATTCTCATTTAATGATTTTCCCTCAACTAAACTAGTTGGGGTTTCAGCACGAGCACAAATGGATCGAAGATGATCCAAGTAGAAAACTTTAAGTGAATCCATAGTTTCTTATATTTTTGCTTTTACTTTCTGTTCTTGTGTGTTCGACATGAAGGCAATAAAAGCAAGTAAACAAGTAAAAATATTTTTGTGGTTTTGTAAAAACTTTTTAGAAGTGGGGGAGATGAAAACAAAAGGCAAAGGCAAATAAAATAAATGCAAGGAGATGAAAGTTTATGCGTAGGTACTTGATAGATGTCGATGATGTCTCCCCGGCAACGGCGCCAGAAATTCTTCCTGCTACTTGTGATCTGTGTTGGTTTTTCCCCGAAGAGGAAGGGATGATGCAGTACAGTAGAGATAAGTATTTCCCCTAGTTATGAAACCAAGGTTATCAATCCAGTAGGAGAATCACGCAACACCTCGTTAACAGTACCTACACACAAAATACCAAATCCTTGCACTCAACGCAAACAAGGGGTTGTCAATCCCTTGGCGGTTAATTGCAAGATTAAATTGTATGGTGATAGATAAATAGATCGAACAAAAATAAAAAATAAAATAAATAAAGTACAAGTGCAGCAAGGTATTTTTAGGATTTTTAATATATGATAGAAGTAGACCCGGGGGCCATAGTTTTCACTAGAGGCTTCTCTCATGAAAATAGCATACGATGGGTGTACTGTTGGGCAATTGATAGAAAAGCAAATAATCATGACGATATCCAAGGCAATGATCATGTATATAGGCATCACGTCCGAGACAAGTAGACCGACTCCTTCCTGCATCTACTACTATTACTCCACACATCGACCGCTATCCAGCATGCATCTAGTGTATTAAGTCCATAAAGAACGGAGTAACACCTTAAGCAAGATGACATTATGTAGACAAAGTAAACTCACGCATGAATAAACCCCATCTTTTTACCCTTAATAGCAACGATACATACGTGTCATCTCCCTTTCTGTCATTGGGATTGAGCACCGCAAGATCGAACCCTTTACAAAGCACCTCTCCCATTGCAAGATAAATCAATCTAGTTGGCCAAACCAAATCAATAGATCGGAGAGAAATACGAAGCTATAATAATCATGCATAAAAGAGTTCAGAGAAGACTCAAATAATATTCATGGATAATCTGATCATAAACTCACAATTCATCTGATCCCAACAAACACACCACAAAAAGTGATTACATCGGATAGAACTCCAAGAACATCGAGGAGAACATTGTATTGAAGATCAAAAAGAGAGAAGAAGCCATCTAGCTACTGACTATGGACCCGAAGGTCTGTGGTAAACTACTCACGCATCATCAGAAGGGCAGTAAGGTTGATGGAGAGCACCTCCGTGATCGATTCCCCCTCCGGCGGAGTACCGGAGAAGGCCCCCAGATGGGATCTCTCGAGAACAGAAGCTTGCGGCGGCGGAAAAAGTATTTCGTGGAATTCTCTGTTGGTTTCCCGATTTTAGAGAATTTATAGTGGAGGAATTAGGTCAAACGAAGCTGTGTGGGCCCCACAAGCCACCAGGGCGCCCCCCGGGCGCGCCGTGGTGCCTCGTGAGCCACTGCTTCATCTTCACGTCTCCTCCCGAAGCTTCTAGTGTTTGTTATGTCCAGAAAAATATCTCCAAAAAGTTTCGTGGCATTTGGACTTCGTTTGGTAGTGATATTTTGTAAAACCAAAAACAGACAAAAAACAACAACTGGCACTGGGCACAAAGTTAATAGGTTAGTCCCAAAAAATGATATATAATTGCTGTAAATGTATATAAAAACATCCAAGATTGATAATATAATAGCATAGAACAATAAAAAATTATAAATACGTTGGAGACGTATCACTGGGCCGTGGACTGTTCCGGCCCAGTTAGCTTAGGAAACTAGTTTTATTTATTTATTTTATTTTAGAAGATGGTTTTAGCTCCAAAACTAGTTCAAATCGAATCATAAAAGTCCTAGAAAATTCACAAAAATATAAATATTCATTTAGATCCTAGGGAACATTTATTCTAGCTCAATGTATTTTGTAAATATTTATTTTATACAGTAAAGCTAATTTGGGTCTTAAAATAATTCCCAAACTTTAATAACTCCAAATAATATTCTAATATTTTCCAACCCTTTTTATATTGGAGAAGTCATTTTATCTTCTCTCATAATTTTTCTTGGTGAGAAAATATATTTGAATATTCCAGAAAAATTCCAAAGTGCACTAAAACATGATTTGCATAAATGAATCTATTAACATGCCAATTTAATAAAAATTAGGACCCTGATGTGCTCTTATTTTTTCACAACGTTGTGCTCAAGGTTTTGGCTACCAAATCCCAAAATTTTAGTGACGGCGGGTGAGAAATGCAGTTATCGTGGTTACCGGAAAAATACCGCTCGGAATTTCATACAAACTTTGAATTCAATTTTTTACATGGTATAGGTAATTTTTTGCAGTAGCACTTATCAGAATTCTAGTGCTAGCAACAAGTTTTGCCCGGGTCAGGAGAGGGAGGGGTGATGATGGCGGCGCGCCTTCGGTTCACTCCAGTGATTGTAGTCATTGCTAGGTGGTCTATGGACCTGGATGTAAGTTTTTATTTTTATTTTTGGTGTTCGTTGTGCTGCCATACTACCATGATTGATGATGAATAGATCGAAAGTCCCCCCCCCCTTAAAAAAAGAATTCTGTATTATTTAAAAAGCTTTTTTTGGAAAGTAGATAATTATATTATAGACTCAGCCTTACAAGGAGACCCAAAAAATAACAGAAAATACAAAGTAGTCCCTTTGAATCCCGACGACGCCGACTTCCAAGATGAGCCGGTAGCACGCCCTGCCGCTGCTCCTCCTCAACCTTGAATCCGGAGCCATCCTATTCCGAAGTCACAGATGCTAAGGTTTCGAAGAACAAGCGCCCTGGAAAATCTGAAGCCATCGCCAAGTCCCTCGTTTATGCGCCTGAAAAAAGATGGCTAGCACTCGCCACCATTACCACAGACACCACCAACGTCACACCAAGAGCCAGCAGACGAGAATCACTTCCTACATACCACCTCACGATCCCCGTACAGCCACTGCAAGGGGCAATGATGCGACGAAGACGGGGCCGAAAGGACAAGATCCCCACCATGCGTGGTCGTTGGCATCGCCTCACCGACCGCCCGGAGGAACCAGAAGCTCGCCGGATCTGGAGATCCCCGAGCACCAAAAGTCGCAAGCTCGACAACGAAGCCCCATAGGGCGAAATTGTAGAGGGGGACCAGGGCGACAACATTATTCACTCCGGCAACACCTCCGCCTCCCAAGTGCCGCCGGCCAGAACCCTACCTATCCTCACCCTATATACACACCACAACGAAGATATGTAGTTTCCCCACCCTCCTGCTGCCGGAGCGGCTGGCGTAGGAAAAGGGAACCCACGGCTTCGCCGGCGGCCGCGGGGGAACAATGAGATCGCCTCTCGAACACCTCTCCTAACTGTTCACAAGAAGGAACCCCTCCTTTGTTTTTATTTTACAAGCTGAATTAATAAGTAAAAAAAAAGTACACTATCGGGACACTGGGCAAAGCGTTGAGGCAACGTGGTGGCTGTGGTGATTCAGCAGCGGAATCAAAGTACCTGTCATCGTGTGGAACAGAGAGTGAAAGCAGCTTTCATGCTCTTATTACATGCCCTCATGCAAGGGAAGTATGGGACGGCCTGCAAAAAATCTGGCCTCTCCCTCATGAGTCTGCACTTATTGATTCTGGTCAAGATTGGCTGCTGCAGCTTCTTTCAAATTGTTCAGCTCAAACAAGGGATATGGTGATTATGACCATTTGGTGCATATGGCAGTTACGTAATGATTTTGCACATGGCAAGAGTGAGACCCCCGTGGATGTGACTGTTGATTATCTGGACAGTTACTATAAGTCCCTCAATTTGGTCAGGATGTATAGTATGGATGAGATCATCAAAGGAAAGATGCCACTGGCCGAGATACATCGTACTGAGCACAAACAGTGTTTACAAATACCCGAGCCATGGCCTCATCCACCTGAAGGCTGGGTTTCTCTTTCAGTAGATGGTTCGTACTCTGAACAGGAAGGACGTGCATCGGCTGGGATGGTGTTGCGGAATGAGGATGGAGCTGTGATTTTTGCAGCGTACAGGTATATATTCAATTGTAATGATGCACTGGAGTCGGAGATCCATGCTCTTATCACTAGTAGAAAAATGACCTTACGTTCAGCACATTAGTCTCGGCTAGAGTTGGAACCGGGACTAATATGAGCATTAGTCCCGGTTCCAAATTTCATGGCCGTCAGAGGACCTTTAGTCCCGGTTGGTAACACCAACCGGGACTAAAGGTTGTTACCAACCGGGACTAAAGGTCCTACATTAGTCCGGGTTGGTGTTATCAACCGGGACTAAAGGGTCAAAGGGACTAAAGGCCTTGACCCTTTAGTCCCGGTTGATAACACTAACCCGGACTAAAGGGTCTACCTTTAGTCCCGGTTGGTATTACCAACCCGGACTAAAGGGTTGGACTAAAGGACCCTTTAGTCCCGGTTGATAACACCAACCCGGACTAAAGGTCCTCCATAGGCTAGTTCAAAAGGAAAGCATCCCATCCAAAGTCACATGTGCTGTGTAGGTGGGGTGGTAAGCTGCGCGCGAGGCAATACATGAGGTCTTGGGTTCGAATCCCACGGGAGGCATTATTATTTTTTAGCCCGGATGACATTTAGTCCCGGTTGAGACACAACCGGGACTAAAGGATTATGCCTAAACCGGGACTAAAGGGGGTTCCCAACCGGGACTATATGTCCTTTTTCTACTAGTGTATGCAAGGACTGGCACTGGCCATTCAGCATTCAGACAAACTGGTGATCGTTCAATCGGATTCTACAAACGCGTTGGCTATCCTCTTGGTCGATACCCTTTCTAAGTCTGCATATGGTCATTTAGATGCAGAGATTAAAGCAATCTTGGTTGATAGGGAGTTTGTTCCTATGAAAATTAGTAGAGTACAAAACAGGGTAGCACATCTTTTGGCACACTATAGCCGTACCGAGTTTTGTACTGCGGTATGGTTGAATTCGAGTCCTCCGTGTTGTGAGGAGCAGCTGGCTCGAGATTGTAACCCTGTAACAATGGAATAAAGCTCTTTCACCCCGCAAAAAAAAAAGTACCTGTCATCGTACGCACAAAAAAAGTGTACCTGTCACGCACGCAGTGCACGTCTGTTTTTTCTTCTTTTTCCACAGTTGCGCGGTACAAAATGATCAGGAACAGGAGAACGCCTTTGGCCTTGCTGGCCCACCCCACTGACCGGCGAGCCGTCGCAATGTACATTGTGTAGTTTACTTTACATTCACGAGAATCCAAAGCCTTTATGTTCCGAGGAAGCTGCTCTTCCCATTGTTGACATTGTCATTCTGTGAAGCCAGTTTTGTTCTTTGCGAGTAGTCCGCATGTGGAAGTTTGTATCGGTTTTCGCCTGGTTTTCCGTACATTAACTGGGCAACTCTTTTTTTCTTAATTAATCGATGAGGCAAATGTTTTGCCTCCGTTTCAAAAAAAAAAATACACTAGTGAGATAGGTTCTCTTCTTTGAGCGGAAGTGCTAATATGCGACCAATGGCCGACGATGGAGGCGGCCGTGGTGAGTACCATGTCCAGATAACTGCTGGCGGCCCCAGGCAGGGCAAGGTCGACGAGCCGGAGAAGCGGCTGATTCTCTTCGTTCGTGCCGTCGTGCTGATCGAGAGAGTGGGCAATGCGCTTGGTACGCTGGCATTCACGTGGGCCACCGTCGTCCTGCTCGGCGGCTACGCCAGTGACCTCCACCCCAATGTTGATTTTATGTTCGCGACAATCTTAATTTTATTAGAGGCCGCAAGGTTTGTCTATTGTCTATATACCGTATGCAGAGTATTCCTTATAGCAGGTGGTAGCAAATTACTAGTACTAGCATTCTAAAGTTTTTTTTCCCAGAAAAGACGGCCAGTAGCTAAGGGCAACTCCCGATCCCCTAAAACCGGTTACTCCTCCAAACCGGATCTAGCCGATCCCCTAAAACCATTAGGTGAGTAAAATTTTTTACTCCGAGTGGCCGTTGAGGAGTAAAAATACTCGACCTCTCGGCCACTGAATAAAACATCTTCTCTCCCCACACGCCTCATCTACCCCCGCCCACCGCCCAATCCACGTCGGCGCCGCACCCACATCCACTCTGCCACCTGCGCGCCGGAGATAATGGCTGGATCCGGCCGCCGCCGCTCCCCGTCGCCGATCCGCAGCGCTCGGCCTCCGGATCCACGCCGCGACGCCTCTTCCTCCCGCACTGGCGAGATGTACATGGTGGACCTCCGTCGACGCTACCCGGAGCGCGTCGAGGCGGAGCTCCGGCTGTACGCGGAGTGCGCGGCAGGGATGACCGACGTCATCGACCTCTCCAGCGACGAAGGTGGCGACGGCGACGACAACGGCCCCAACCCAATCATCGGAGGTTTGAGCAGAAGGGAGTTGTCATGGAAGAATCAGACTAGGTTTAACATTTTAGCTAAATTTTTGTATTTCGTTTTAAGTTCTATGTAAAATATTTAGAATTTGCACCGAATGTCGTTTAAGTATGTTTTATGTTCTAGTTTGAACCTAATTAGCACCGAATTGTGTTCATATGCCTCTTGATTTTTTTTACTCCGTTAAGTTTTAGGGTTCGGCTAGAAACGACATGTTTTTAGAGGAGCAAATGTGCTCCTCTAAAGTTTACTCGGTCGTTTACTCTAAAATTTAGGGGATCGGCTAGAGAGGTCCTAAAGTAAGTTGGCAGCCTAGAAATTCTACTCCTACATCCTTCCTGCATCATGTCATCAAATGCTAGCTTATATGGAGTTGCGCTGTCCAAACAAAAAAACAAGCATCGGAGCTCGGCAAGTCTGCAACGATAGAAATTGGTATGATTTGTATTATGTCCTTTTCATCTAGGGCCATTTGCATTTATGTCCCTAACTCGAACCACCTACTCATATATGCCCCTAATTTCGAAGCCTGCTCAAATTTGTCCCTCTGTCGTTATGCGCACTTATAGAAATGCCCTTCTGTGCCGTTACCGTCCGGTCAAAGGGCTTTGACCGTCCTGAAAAAAATATCAAAAAAAATCTAAAATTTTGTGAGATCGAAGATACTCATGTGCGCAAGGTGCGTGCAAATTTTCGTGCTGTTTGGACATTACAGGAGCTCATGGCGAGGAAAAACAGTAAATCTGTACGCTTGTGAACAGTAATTTTGAAATAAAATAGCAAGAAAATTCAAAAAAATATGAAATTTTTTGGCATCAAAGTGCACAAGGTGCTTGCAAGTTTTTGTGATCAAATGACATGCGAGGAGCTCTAGAAAAAAAAAACAAAATAGTCATTTTTTTTCCAAAGTTTTTTCCCGAGCCAAATTTTGTTTTTTTCTCCACGAGCTCCTACAATGTCCAAACACAACAAAAATTTGCACGCACCTTGCGGACCCGAGCCTCTTTGATGCCAAATTTTTTCATATTTTTTTGAATTTTCTTGCTATTTTTTTGAATTTACTGTTCACAGACATACATATTTACTGTTTTTCCTTTGCCACGAACTCCTGGAATGTCCAAACAGCACAAAAATTTGCACGCACCTTGCGAACCTGAGTATCTTTGATCCCACAAAATTTCAGATTTTTTAGATTTTTTTTGCTATTTTTTTCAGGACAGTCAAAGCCTTTTAACCGGCTTTGACCGGACGGTAACGGCACAGAAGAGCATTTCTATAAGTGCACATAACGGCAGAGGGGCAAATTTGAGCAGGCTTCGAAATTAGGGGCAAATATGAGTAGTGGATTCCAGTTCGGGACACAGATGTAAAAGACCCTTTCATCTAATGCATGATACCATATTCATATTTCAGGATGCTCACCCGCGACAAGAACAGACTAGATTATCAACTGTTCTTTAATACCAGAGGAGCATTTAGGCCTCTTGGCTGGAGTGGACTGACTGTAATTGCATGTTTTTGTGGTGTGCTGAAAATCATCTGGAAGTATCGGATAGCAAGCATGGTGCTCTTATTGAGTCCAATACTAGTTGTACTTGTCCGGATATTATCCAAGGTGTCACCAGGAGTATGGGATCCGATGCGTAGTGCAACATCACTAGGGAGCCCATTAATTGCAATCGTACTGCTAGCTCCCTCTATATCAAAAGACCACTCGATGATGTGTTCTTAGTACTACTTGTGGCAGTGCTCATAGCAACAATAAGCACTCTGCACGGCAAACAAGAATTTTGGTGTCAAGTTATTAAAACATGTGCATGATTGCTGCTCTAGGGATGCTGGTGTACATGTTTGGTGCACATGAACATGAACCATCAACGATGATCATAATTCAAGTATGTGCACTGGTGATAGTGTCATTTGGCAACTTACAGATTCCAGCAGCAGTTGTGCGGGTCATTCTAGCATTAACTGGGCTTATACTACTATGGGGTACTGAGTCTGCATACAACGAAGATGATAGCCAAAAAAACATTAAAGCATCTCTAAGAATCTACTGTTGGAAAATTAGGCAAGTTCATGATTAGTTCCAGTAAATAATTCATGACTAGAACAGAGACTATCATGTAACAATTTAGCAAACTAGAGGAACAGCAAAACATGCACAACAGCAGCACACACGAAACAGCGGCTGTAGAGAAAGACATGAACAAATGACGATTGACGTACTGTTCGTTAGCTGTTGTAGGGGCGACGGTGTTGATGATGATGTTGGCGACGATCTGCTGCTGACGGCGATGAAGACGACAATGAGTGGCACCGCCCGACTTGGACGGAAGACGACCCATGATGACGAACTTGAGCAGTCGAGCAGAGCGCTTCCCAAAAACCTAATTCGTCCTCTCCCGGTGCAGGATTGCAAGGACGAACGGTTCCGGAGACCTGCTGTCCTGCACGCCGATGCACGCCGGCGTTTGGGATGGAGTAGACTACGGTGGCAGCGCAAGTTGCGAGATGATGCAAAACCCTAGGTGTTCTCGGTATATCTTTTGGCTGCAGCCGGTAGCAGTATATATATTAGGACTAGAGACGGTATCGTGTCGCGATCACGATCTCAAACCGACTAGGTTTCTAAGTCGTATACTTACCGGACAAGAAATAATTAACTTGTCTGGCAAGACATAAAAAACAAAACGGCAAAAGGAAGCCACGCCCCCGCAAGGCAACGGTCCTGATTTCGGCGGACCTTTCACGAGCATGTCGCACGTACGCGCCGCCCCGGCCCCGGCCCAAGCCAGGCCAGGCCAGGCGAGGCGAGACAAGCGAGCGCGCGCGTGTGGTCTTCCCTTTCTCTTCTCAACACACCACTTAGAGTGGTGGAGAGAACCCACTATATAAAGAGGTCCAACTCTTCCTCAACTAGCGATATGGGACTAAACTTTAGCACCACCTCTTGCCATTTTATTCATGGGCCACTATTTGAGATTTCCGAAATTGTTATGGGCCTAGCCCATTAATTCTAACAATCCCCCACCAGATCTCAAATACCCATTTAGAGATTTGCCTTCTCTCACTACTTGTTTAATATACCAGTGTTTCAGCAGAGACTGTTAAGTTGAACTTCTGACTAGAACTTTAAGCTACATCCGCCCACAACTTGACAATGGACTATGCCTTGAATTGCTAGTTTTGTGTGAACATGTTTCACTCAAAGTCTTAACCAATACCTGGCTGCCAGTAGGCTACCCCGCGGTTTGGAGCATATACGTCGTACTCCCTGGTCTCTTCGTGAGCTTACTAGAGATCACCCAAATCTTATAGATTGCGATGTTTACAATCGGAGCTCATATAGGTGCGTTCTTTCAAGACTGCTCTGTAGGACAGCATCTTCGCTATCATAGCCAAGAGAACCACATTAAGGCATGTTGCCAACCTGCCTCACAGCTCTGAGAGTTTTGCATCTTCATTTAGAGACGGTCACTAGTTACTCTCCTCTGTTAACCAATAACTTGTTCTTCCCAGGTCCTAATTCACGGGATCTCCGATCACAAAGGTTGGGTTACTACTATGGTGTAACATCTATGGGTCTGATACGTTCATTTTGCATCATGTTTTACTACTGTTATTTATAGTATTTTTAATCAATATAACACTTTGTGGAGTTATTCTAATGCCTTTTCTCTCTAAATATGCAAGATTCACACAAGGAGGGAGAATACCAGCAGCTGGAATTCTGGACCTGAAAAAGCTATGTCAAGATACCTATTCTGCACAACTCCAAATGAGCTGAAATTTTCTGCAGAATTATTTTGGAATATATAAAAAATATTGGAAGCAAAAAGTACCAGAGGGGGCCACCCAGGTGCCCATGAGGCACCAGGGCGCGCCACCCCCCAGGCGCGCCCTGGTACCTCGTGGGGCCCCTGGCCCACTTCTGGCCCCCATTTTCTGGTATATAAGTGCAATTGACCTAAAAAAATTATAGAGAAGACTTTCGGGACGGTGCGCCGCCGTCTCGAGGCGGAACTTGGGCAGGATCACTTTTGCTCTCCGGCGGAGAGATTCTGCCGGGGATACTTCCCTCCGGGAGGGGGAAATCGTCGCCATCGACACCACCAGCGACCCTCTCATCGTGGGAGGGCTAATCTTCATCAACATCTTCACCAGCACCATCTCATCTCAAACCCTAGTTCAACTCTTGTATTCAATCTTTGTCTCAAAACCTCATATTGGTACCTGTGGGTTGCTAGTAGTGTTGATTACATCTCGTAGTTGATGCTTGTTGGTTTACTTGGTGAAAGATTATATGTTCAGATCTATTATGCAATTCAATACCCTACTGGTCATGAGCATGTTGATGATGTGTGAGTAGTTACTTTTGTTCTTGAGGACATGGGAGAAGTCTTGTCATAAGTAATCATGTGAATTTGGTATTCGTTCGATATTTTGATGATGTGTATGTTGTGATTCTCTTAGTGGTGTCATGTGAACGTCGACTACATGACACTTCACCATCTTTGGGCCTAAGGGAATGCATTGTGGAGTAGTAATTATATGATGGGTTGCTAGAGTGACAGAAGCTTAAACCCTAGTTTATGCGCTATTCCGTAAGGGGCTGATTTGGATCCACACGTTCAATGCTATGGTTAGAGTAATCTTAATTCTTCTTTCGTAGTTGCGGATGCTTGCGAGAGGGGGTAATCATAAGTGGGAGGTTTGTCCAAGTAAGGGCAGCACCCAAGCACCGGTCCACCCACATATCAAATTATCAAAGTAGCGAACGCGAATCAAACAAACATGATGAAAGTGACTAGATGAAATTCCCATGTGTCCTCGAGAACGCTTTACTTATTATAAGAGATCGTTCCGGCCTGTCCTTTATTACAAAAAGGATTGGGCTATATTGCTGCACTCTTGGTTACTATTGTTACTTATCACTTGTTACAAATTATCTTGCTATCAAACTACCTGTTACCGATAATTTCAGTGCTTGCAGAAAACACCTTGCTGAAAACCGCTTGTCATTTCCTTCTGCTCCTCATTGGGTTCGAGACTCTTACTTATCGAAAGGACTACAATTGATCCCCTATACTTGTGGGTGATCAAGACTCTTTTCTGGCGCCGTTGCCGGGGAGTGAAGCGCCTTTGGTGAGTGGAATTTGGTAAGGAAACATTTATATTACGTGCTGAAATTTACTATCACTTGTCACTATGGAAAGTAATCCTTTGAGGGGTTTGTTCAGGGTATCTTCACCTCGACCGGAAATACAAATAGTTGCTCCTCAACCTACTGCACCTATTGAATATGAAATTCCTCCGGGCATGTTAGAGAAACTGCTAGCTAATCCTTATGCAGGAGATGGAACGGTACATCCTGATATGCACTTGATCTATGTGGATGAAATTTGTGGATTGGTTAAGCTTGCAGGTATAACCGGAGATGGAGTTAAAAAGAAAGTATTCCCTTTATCTTTGGAGGGAAAAGCATTAATATGGTATAGGCTATGTGATGATACTGATACATGGGACTGGAACCACCTGAAACTAGAATTCCATCAGAAATTTTATCCTATGCATTTGGTTCATCGTGATCGGAATTATATATATAATTTTTGGCCTCGTGAAGGAGAAAGCATCGCTCAAGCTTGGGGGAGGCTTAAGTATATGTTGCATACATGCCCCAATCATGACCTCTCAAGAAAAATTATCTTAGAAAATTTTTATGCTCGGCTTTCTCATGATAATCAAACTATGCTCGATTCTTCTTCGACTGGCTCCTTTATGAAGAAAACTTTCAGATGGGATCTTTTGGAAAGAATTAAACGCAACTCTGAAGATTGGGAACTCGACAAAGGTAATGAGTCAGGTATAATACTTGAGTTCGATTGTGTTAAATCTTTTATGGCCACCGATGCTTTTCATAAGTTTAGCACTAAATATGGACTTGACTCTGAGATAGTAGCCTCTTTTTGTGAATCCTTTGCTACTCATGTTGATCTCCCTAAGGAGAAGTGGTTTAAATATCATCCCCCTATTAAAGAAAAGATAGAGGAACCTATTAGTGTTAAAGAAGAAACAATTGTTTACCATGTTGATCCAGTTGTGCCTACCGCTTATATTGAGAAACCACCTTTTCCTGTTAGGATTAAGGAACATGCTAAGGTTTCAACTGTGGTTAACAAAAGTCATAATAGAGCACCTAGACCCGCTGAACAAATTAAAGTTGAACCTAATGTTTCTATGGTTAAAGATCTCTTGGTTGATAATATAGATGGGCATGTTATTTACTTCTGTGATGAAGCAGCTCGAATTGCTAAGCTTGATTCTAAAGATAAAAAAGACCCGTTGTGGGCATGCCTGTTGTCTCAGTTAAAATAGGAGATCATTGCTATCATGGCTTATGTGATTTGGGTGCTAGTGTGAGTGCTATTCCTTTTACTTTATATCAAGAAATTATGAATGATATTGCACCTGCTGAATTAGAGGACATTGATGTTACTATTAAACTTGCAAACAGAGATACCATTACACCACTTGGGATTGTTAGAGATGTTGAAGTCTTGTGTGGAAAAATAAAATATCCTACTGATTTTCTAGTCCTTGGTTCTCCACAAGATGATTTTTGTCCCATTATATTTGGTAGACCTTTCTTGAACACGGTTAATGCTAAGATTGATTGCACTAAAGAAACAGTCAGTGTTGATTTTGGTGGTATGTCTCATGAGTTTAATTTCTCCAAATTTCGTAGACAACCTCATGACAAAGAATTGCCTAGTAAAGATGAAATTATTGGTCTTGCTTCTATTGCCGTACCTCCTACTGATCCATTAGAACAATATTTGCTAGACCATGAGAATGATATGCATATGCATGAAAGAAATGAAATTGATAAGATGTTCTTTGATCAACCACCTATCCTTAAACATAATTTGCCTGTTGAAACTCTTGGAGGTCCTCCTCCACCTAAAGGTGATCCTGTGTTTGAATTGAAGCAATTGCCTGATACATTGAAATATGCTTATTTAGATGAAAAGAAGATATATCCTGTTATTATTAGTGCTAACCTTTCAGCGCATGAAGAAAAGAGATTGCTGAAAACTCTAAGGAAGCACCGAGCCGCTATTGGATATACTCTTGATGATCTTAACGGCATTAGTCCCACTCTATGTCAGCAGAAAATTAATATGGAGCCTGATGCTAAACCAGCTGTCGACCACCAACGTCGATTAAATCCTAAGATGAAGGAGGTGGTAAGAACTGAAATATTAAAACTTCTGGAAGCAGGTATAATCTATCCCATAGCTAATAGTAGATGGGTAAGTCCTATTCATTGTGTTCCTAAGAAGGGAGGTATAACCGTTGTTCCTAATGATAAAAATGAACTCATTCCACAAAGAATTGTAACTGGTTATAGGATGGTAATCGATTTTAGAAAATTAAACAAAGCTACTAGAAAAGATCATTACCCCTTACCTTTTATTGATCAAATGTGAGAAAGATTATCTAAGCATACACATTTTTGTTTCCTAGATGGTTATTCTGGTTCAAATACCTGTATCACAACCCGATCAAGAGAAAACCACATTTACTTGTCCTTTCGGAACTTATGCTTATAGACGTATGCCTTTTGGTTTATGCAATGCACCTGCTACCTTTCAAAGATGTATGACTGCTATATTCTCTGACTTTTGTGAAAAGATTGTTGAGGTTTTCATGGATGATTTTTCCGTTTACGGAACTTCTTTTGATGATTGCTTAAGCAACCTTGATCGAGTTTTGCAGAGATGCGAAGAAACTAATCTTGTCTTGAATTGGGAGAAGTGCCACTTTATGGTGAATGAAGGTATTGTCTTGGGCCATAAAGTTTCTGAGAGAGGTATTGAAGTTGATAAAGCTAATGTTGATGCTATTGAGAAAATGCCATGTCCTAAAGATATTAAAGGTATAAGAAGTTTCCTTGGTCATGCTGGTTTCTATAGGAGATTTATTAAAGACTTCTCTAAAATTTCTAGGCCTCTTACCAATCTTTTGCAAAAAGATGTTCCATTTGTTTTTGATGATGATTGTCTAGAAGCCTTTGAAACACTTAAGAAAGCCTTAACCACTGCACCCATTGTTCAACCACCTGACTGGAACTTGCCTTTTGAAATTATGTGTGATGCTAGCGATTATGCTGTTGGTGCTGTTCTAGGACAAAGAGTTCATAAGAAATTAAATGTTATCCATTATGCTAGTAAAACTCTAGACAGTGCCCAAAGAAATTATGCTACTACTGAAAAAGAATTTTTAGCAGTTGTGTTTGCATGTGATAAATTCAGATCTTACATAGTTGATTCTAAAGTAACTGTTCACACCGATCATGCTGCTATTAAATATCTTATGGAAAAGAAAGATGCTAAACCTAGACTCATTAGGTGGGTTTTATTGCTACAAGAATTTGACTTGCATATTATTGATAGAAAGGGAGCTGAGAATCCCGTAGCAGATAATTTGTCTAGAATAGAAAATGTTCTTGATGACCCACTACCTATTAATGATGATTTTCCTGATGAGCAATTAGCTGTCATAAATGCTTCTCGTAATACTCCTTGGTATGCAGACTATGCTAATTACATTGTTGCTAAATATATACCACCTAGTTTTACATACCAACAAAAGAAAAAGTTCTTCTTTGATTTAAGACATTATTTCTGGGATGACCCACATCTTTATAAAGAGGGAGTAGATGGTATTATTAGACGTTGTATACCTGAGCATGAACAGGAACAAATCCTACGGAAGTGTCACTCCAAAGCTTACGGAGGACACCATGCGGGAGACAGAACTGCACACAAGGTATTACAATCTGGTTTTTATTGGCCTACTCTTTTCAAGGATGCTCGTAAATTTGTCTCCTCTTGTGATGAATGTCAAAGAATTGGTAATGTTGGTAGACGTCAGGAAATGCCTATGAATTATTCACTTGCCGTTGAACCATTTGATGTTTGGGAATTTGATTATATGGGACCTTTTCCTCAATCCAATGGGTATACTCATATTTTAGTTGCGGTTGATTACGTTACTAAGTGGGTAGAAGCTATTCCAACTAGTAGTGCTGATCATAACACTTCTATTAAAATGCTTAAAGATGTTATTTTCCCAAGGTTTGGAGTCCCTAGATATTTAATAACTGATGGTGGTTCACATTTTATTCATGGTGCATTCCATAAATTACTTGCTAAATATGATGTCAACCACAGAATTGCATCTCCCTATCATCCTCAAACTAGTGGTCAAGTTGAATTAAGCAATAGAGAAATAAAATTAATTTTGCAGAAAACCGTCAATAGATCTAGAAAGAATTGGTCTAAGAAACTTGACGATGCACTGTGGGCTTATAGAACTGCTTATAAAAATCCTATGGGTATGTCTCCTTATAAAATGGTTTATGGAAAAGCATGTCATTTACCTCTTGAGTTAGAACATAAAGCATATTGGGCAATTAAAGAATTAAATTATAATTTCAAACTTGCCGGTGAGAAGAGGTTATTTGACATTAGCTCATTGGATGAATGGAGAACCCAAGCATATGAAAATGCTAAATTGTTTAAAGAAAAAGTTAAAAGATGGCATGATAGAAGAATTCAGAAACGGGAGTTTAAAGTAGGTGAGCAAGTTCTATTGTACAATTCTCGTTTAAGATTCTTTGCAGGAAAACTTCTCTCTAAATGGGAAGGACCGTATATTATCGAAGAAGTTTACCGCTCCGGAGCCATCAAAATAAATAACTCCGATGGCACTAATCCGAGAGTGGTGAATGGGCAAAGAATTAAGCATTATATTTCGGGTACCCCTATTAATGTTGAAACTAATATTATTGAAACAATTACACCGGAAGAATACATAAGGGAGACCTTCCGGAACACTCCAGAACCCTGAAAAGGAAGAGGTATGTGATACGGTAAGTAAACCGACTCCAAAAATTCCATAAAAATACTTTCTGTCAGTTTTGGAATATTTATAAAAATACAAAAATAAGAAACAGCCGGGGGGACCCACTTGGTGCCCATGAGGCACCAGGGCGCGCCACCCCCCAGGCGCGCCCTGGTGGCTCGTGGGCCCCACGTGTGCCTTCCCGACTTCGTTTTTCTTTTGGATTACTTGTTTTGCAAGATAAAAAATCTATATATAGACTTCTAGACATTTTGACCATCGTATCGCAGAAATCTCCTCTGTTCTTGTTTCGTGCTATTTTTTTGACAGATCTAGATCGCTATGACTTCACCAAGCTCTTCCAAAGACAAGTTCTACGAGAAGGTCATCAATCCTTACCTTCCGGAGGTGATGAAACACCCTCAAGCCATTGAGATGCGTGAGGGGGTGCTTCACATCCGGGATGTTCAAGGACCCAAGAAGACCGGGAGCGTGGAATCCAGGCTCGAGGCGGTGGAGCAGGAGATCTTCAAGTGCCAAGGGATGGTGGAACGTGGACTCAGCGCCAACCACTCCATGATCATGGAGTTCACCCGTGATCGCAAGGTGGATGACCGATCAATTGGGGACATCATCTTCAAGCTCAATGAACGAATTGATTACCTCCAAGGCCAAATCTACGATCTCCAAAATCAGAATTTTGAATATGAGGCAAGATTCAAAGGTATGAGTTTAGCTGCAAATTTCAGGACTCCGGAGACTCGTTCATCTTCCTATGATGGGGCACCTATGCCATGGAAGTCGGAGGACAAGCCCATCACTACATCACCACCACCATCACCGGAGAAGGACGCTTGAGCACATGGGTATGGGCACTCCCCTTGGCTTGTGCCAAGCTTGGGGGAGGTGCCCCGGTATCGTATCACCATCACTTTTATTATCTTTACCTACTTTTAGTTCGATCCTCAGTTATTTCGTGATCTAGTTGAATAAAAGTTTAGTATGATCTACTTTCGAGTGTTAGTTTCGTGACCCATCCATCTATGTAATCGAGTTGAGAGCTATATAATAAAGAGTAGTTTGAGCCTGTGTTTCTTTACTTTCATGTTTCAATCATAGTAATGAAAATAACGAAAAAGATCATATGCTAATCTTATGGAAAGTAATGACATTACATAAAGAAAAGTATAAATGGTAAAATTTATTGGAGGATAACAAACATAGTATTAGTCAATGATGCAATTCATGAAAGAATTAATAAGGGAAGAGAAGATTCACATGCAAATATACTATCTTGGACATCTTTTATGATTGTGAGCCCCCATTAAGTATTTTATGTCAAATTGTTGACGTTGGACAAGGAAGACAACGTAATGAGTTATGTTTGTTCGTATTCACATAGAAGTTATATTGTTATAGATCCTCCAACATGTGGTGCTTGCCCAATATCTTTGCTAGCCAAAAATTCGCACCAAGTAAAGATACTACTTGTGCATCCAAAACCCTTAAACCCAGTTTCATGTCATGAGAGTCCACTATATCTACCTATGGATTGAATAAGATCCTTCAAGTAAGTTGTCATCGGTGCAAAAAGCAATAAAAATTGCCTCTAAATATGTCTGAACTTTTATTATAAGGGAAATAAGCGTTGTACGAGCTTGTGATGGTAAAGAAATAAAAGCGACAGACTGCATAATAAAGGTTGCTATCACAAGGGGCAATATAACGTGATGTTCCTTTGCATTAAGAGCTCTAGCATTAAAAAAAAGCGCATGACAACCTCTGCTTCCCTCTGTGAAGGGCCTATCCTTTACTTTTATGTATTTTACTTTTTATGCAAGATTCAATAGTGTTCTCCTCTATTTCCTTTTTATTTTTCTCTTTTGCAAGCATCATGTGGTGGGGAAAGATCTAAGCACATATATCCAGTTGGATATGAGTGATCATGAGTTATTATTGTTGACATCACCCTTGAGGTGAATAAGTTGGGAGGCAGAACTATAAGCCCCTATCTTTCTATGTGTCTGGCTGAAACTTTTGCTCCATATATATGTCGTGAGTGTTAGCAATCATGGAAGACTAAATGATGGTTGAGTATGTGGACTTGCTGAATAGCTCCTACATGTGACCCTTCCTGAAAATATGATGAATTGTAATTGCATTGTTGACTGAGAACATAGTTTGTTAGCTTTCAAGAAAGTTTATGCCTTATACTCTACTGTTGTGGTGAATTGTTACTTGCTCATAAGAAGTTTATGATAATAAATATTGCTGTTATGATAATAAATATTGCTTTTATAATAATGATCATGATGCTTCTATGTTCGTATTTTGTTTTTATCGACACCTCTCTCTCTAAACATGTGGACATGATTATCGATATCGGCTTTCGCTTGAGGACAAGCGAGGTCTAAGCTTGGGGGAGTTGATACGTCCATTTTGCATCATGTTTTACTACTGTTATTTATAGTGTTTTTAATCAATATAACACTTTGTGGAGCTATTCTAATGCCTTTTCTCTCTAAATTTGCAAGATTCACACAAGGAGGGAGAATACCGGCAGCTGGAATTCTGGATCTGAAAAAGCTCTGTCAAGATACCTATTCTGCACAACTCCAAATGAGATGAAATTTTCTGGAGAATTATTTTGGAATATATAAAAATATTGGAAGCAAAAACTACCAGAGGGGGCCACCCAGGTGCCCACGAGGCACCAGCGCGCGCCACCCTCCCAGGCGCGCCCTGGTACCTCGTGGGGCCCCTGGCCCACTCCTGGTCCCCATTTTCTGGTATATAAGTGCATTTAACCTAAAAAAATTATAGAGAAGACTTTTGGGATGGTGCGCCGCTGTCTCGAGGCGGAACTTGGGCAGGAGCACTTTTGCTCTCCGGCGGAGAGATTCTGCCGGGGATACTTCCCTCCGGGAGGGGGAAATCGTCGCCATCGACACCACCAGCGACCCTCTCATCGTGGGAGGGCTAATCTTCATCAACATCTTCACCAGCACCATCTCATCTCAAACCCTAGTTCATCTCTTGTATTCAATCTTTGTCTCAAAACCTCAGATTGGTACCTGTGGGTTGCTAGTAGTGTTGATTACATCTCGTAGTTGATGCTTGTTGGTTTACTTGGTGGAAGATTATATGTTCAGATCTATTATGCAATTCAATACCCTACTGGTCATGAGCATGTTGATGATGTGCGAGTAGTTATTTTTGTTCTTGAGGACATGGGAGAAGTCTTGTCATAAGTAATCATGTGAATTTAGTATTCGTTCGATATTTTGATGATGTGTATGTTGTGATTCTCTTAGTGGTGTCATGTGAACGTCGACTACATGACACTTCACCATCTTTGGGCCTAAGGGAATGCATTGTGGAGTAGTAATTAGATGATGGGTTGCTAGAGTGACAGAAGCTTAAACCCTAGTTTATGCGCTATTCCGTAAGGGGCTGATTTGGATCCACACGTTCAATGCTATGGTTAGAGTAATCTTAATTCTTCTTTCGTAGTTGCGGATGCTTGCGAGAGGGGGTAATCATAAGTGGGAGGTTTGTCCAAGTAAGGGCAGCACCCAAGCATCGGTCCACCCACATATCAAATTATCAAAGTAGCGAACGCGAATCAAACAAACATGATGAAAGTGACTAGATGAAATTCCCATGTGTCCTCGAGAACGCTTTACTTATTATAAGAGATCGTTCCGGCCTGTCCTTTACTACAAAAAGGATTGGGCTATATTGCTGCACTCTTGGTTACTATTGTTACTTGTCACTTGTTACAAATTATCTTGCTATCAAACTACCTGTTACCGATAATTTCAGTGCTTGCAGAAAACACCTTGCTGAAAACCGCTTGTCATTTCCTTCTGCTCCTCGTTGGGTTCGACACTCTTACTTATCGAAAGGACTACGATTGATGCCCCATACTTGTGGGTCATCAGGGTCTCATACCCATCTCCCTCGATGCAATATCTATCATATTTCGTGATAGTCCCTCTGTAAAGGGATCTGTCAGGTTTTTGTCTGTTTGAATATACGTAACAGTTATTACTCCGGAGTTTCTCAACTTCCTGAAAGACTTCAAACGTCTCTTCACGTGTCTTGATGACTTCGCATTATCCTTAGAATTGTTCACTTTAGCGATAACCGTTTGATTGTCACAATTCATAAGAATAGACGGTACAGGTTTTTCAACCAGAGGCAAGTCCATCAAGAGCTCACGCAGCCATTCTACCTGAACAGTGGCTGTGTCTAAAGCAGTTAGTTCAGCTTCCATAGTTGACCTCGTCAATATGGTTTGTTTACAAGACCTCCATGATACTGCACCACCTCCATGAGTAAATACATACCCACTTGTGGCATAGAGTACATCAACGTCGGAGATCCAATTTGAATCACTATATCCTTCTCGCACAGCAGGATGCCCTGAATAGTGAATTCCGTAACTCATAGTACCTCTCAGATAGCGCAAGACCCTTTCTAGTGCATGCCAATGATCATCACCTGGGTTGGACATGAACCTACTCAGTTTGCTCACAGCAAAAGAGATATCTGGTCTTGTAGCGCTAGCTAAGCACATGAGTGAACCAACAATTTGAGAGTATCTTAATTGATCTCTCGTTTCTTTCTTGTTCTTTCTGAGTGTCACGCTGGGATCATATGGTGTTGAAGAAGGCTTGCTATCCATAAAGCCGAACCGGCTCAAGACCTTCTCAACATAGTGAGATTGCGTTAGAGTAATCCCACTCTCATTCTTAATAAGTTTGATGTTTAGAATCACATCGGCTTCTCCCAGATCTTTCATATCAAAACTCTTTGATAGAAAAGACTTGACCACATTGATCGCATCAATGTTTATACCAAAGATCAGTATGTCATCCACATACAAACATAATATGACACTATTGCCCCCACCATGGTGATAGTAAACACACCTATCAGCCTCGTTAATGACAAATCCTGCAGAAGTCAGAGTTCTTTCAAACTTCTCATGCCATTGCTTAGGTGCCTGTTTCAGACCATACAAAGATTTTAACAATTTGCACACCTTTCTCTCTTCACCCTTTACCACAAACCCGTCAGGCTGATCCATATAGATTTACTCTTCCAACTCTCCATTGAGGAAAGTTGTCTTTACATCCATTTGATGAATGATAAGACCATAAGAGGCAGCCAGGGAAAGTA
This sequence comes from Elymus sibiricus, assembly GCA_039707655.1. Taxonomy (NCBI): domain Eukaryota; kingdom Viridiplantae; phylum Streptophyta; class Magnoliopsida; order Poales; family Poaceae; genus Elymus; species Elymus sibiricus. Next base: position 123,888,693 of record CM077666.1, on the reverse strand, counting down.
GCACCCGAATGGTGGTCATCCTAGCAACAGGTGAATAGGTGTCAAAGTAATCTTCACCTTTTTTTCGAGTGTAGCCCTTGGCCACAAGACGTGCCTTGTACTTATCAATAGTACCATCAGGCCTTAGCTTCTTCTTGAATACCCACTTACAGCCCACAGGTTTACAACCATATGGTCTATCAGTGAGTTCCCAAGTTCCATTAGAAAGAATTGAGTCCATCTCATTATGAACAGCTTCTTTCCAATCGTCTACATCCGGAGATGCATATGCCTCTGCAATAGACTTGGGAGTATCGTCCACAAGGTATACAATGAAATCATAACCAAAGGATTTTGCAACCCTTTGTCTCTTACTCCTCACAGGAGCTTCATTGTTATCCTTCTCAAGGACTTCCTCATGTGATTGTTCGAAATAATCATCAGATGTACTAGATTCAGGAATTATCTCAAAAGAAAATCTAGCAATGCTATGCATATCTTTCATAGGAAATATATTCTCAAAAAATGTTGCATCACGAGATTCCATTATAGTATCAACATGCATATCAGGTACCTCAGATTTAACCACTAAAAATCTATAAGCAATGCTCCGTTGAGCATAACCTAGAAAGACACAATCCACTGTCTTTGGTCCAAGTTTGCGTTTCTTAGGAATAGGAATATTGACCTTTGCCAAGCATCCCCAAGTGCGCAAGTAAGAAAGTGATGGTTTTCTCCCATCCCACTCCTCATAAGGGGTTTTCTCTTTATTCTTGTTAGGAACTCTATTCAGGACATGACATGAAGTCAATAGAGCCTCCCCCCACCATGCCTTAGATAAACCAGTAGTGTCTAACATGGCATTCATCAAATCAGTCAGCGTGCGATTTTTCCTCTCGGCAACCCCATTTGATTGAGGTGAATAGGGAGGCGTCCTCTCATGAATAATACCATGTTCCTCACAAAATTCATCAAATAATTTGGGAAAATACTCTCCACCACGATCGGACCTAAGACGCTTGATCTTTCTCTCTAGTTGATTTTCAACTTCAGCTTTATAAATTTTAAAGTAGTCTAAAGCTTCATCTTTAGTTTGCAACAAATAAACATAGCAAAATCTAGTCGCATCATCAATCAACGTCATGAAATATCTCTTTCCACCTTTTGTCAACACACCATTCATCTCACAAAGATCAGAATGTATGAGTTCTAGAGGTGCCAAGTTTCTCTCCTCGGCAGCCGTGTGAGGCTTTCGAGGTTGCTTCGATTGCACACAACTATGGCACTTAGAACCTTTGGTAACAGTGACATTCGGAATTAAACTCATACTAGATAGCCAAGACATTAAACCAAAATTAATATGACAAAAACGAGAGTGCCAAATACTTGCATCATCATTAACACTAGCACAAATTTGGTTTACTGACTTATTGTAAAATCTGAAAGAGAAAAGCGGAACAAGCCTCCGCACTCATAGCCTTTCCCTATAAATTGTCCAAATCTTGACACGATTACTTTATTCGACTCTAAAACTACCTTAAACCCATCTCGACATAGAAGGGAGCCGCTAACTAGATTCTTGTTCATAGTAGGGACATGCTGCACGTTCCTTAGTTGCACGATCTTTCCCGAAGTAAACTTCAGATCCACCGTGCCAATGCCACGAACAGAAGCATGTGACCCATTCCCCATTAGGATGGAAGAATCCCTTGCAACCTGATAAGAAGTAAACAAAGAGACGTCAGCACATACATGAACGTTAGCACCCGAATCAATCCACCATGAAGATGATTGAAATACTGAAAGCACAATAGGTAAATTACCATACCCATCAGTATTGCTAGCGGTCACCATGTTGACAGTCTTGGAGCTCATTTTCCCTCTGCGGTCTGCACGTTCTGTGCATTCCTTGGAAAAGTGTCCGGGCTTCCCACAGGCGTAGCACTCTAGCTCAGCCTTGTTAAACTTCTTCTTGAAGGTAGTAGTCTTGGTAGGCTTGTTGAAAATAGGCTTGTTCTTCCCTTTGTTCTTGTTCTGTGGGTACCTCTGCACCATATTGGCGCTAGGCTGAACCTCACCTCTTTTCTCAGTAGTGTCTTTAGCCCGAGCTTTCTCTTCAACATCAAGAGATGCAATCAGATTTTCAACTGATATCTCATGTCTATTATGTTTCAGAGTTATGGCGAAATTCCTCCATGAAGGACGCAACTTTGCAATCATGCACCCAGCCACGAATTTGTCGGGTAGAACACACTTAAGGAGTTCCAGTTCCTTCACAATGCACTGTATCTCATGAGCTTGTTCAACCACAGAACGGTTATTCACCATCTTGTAGTCATGGAAACTCTCCATGATGTATAGTTCACTGCCTGCATCTGTTGCACTGAATTTAGCATTCAGTGCATCCCACAGAGTCTTTCCGTCATCTATGTGCATGTACACATCACATAGACGGTCAGCAAGAACACTCATAATGCATCCCACAAACATAGTATTGGCTTCCTGGAATTTTCTCTGATCTTCGTCAGACATTCCCTCTGGAGCACCAACACTAACGTGGAAAACTTTCAGAGCAGTAAGCCAGAGCGTGGTCTTCACCTACCACCTCTTAAAGTGCACACCGGTAAACTTATCCGGCCTCAGTGCATCAGCAAATCCAGCCATAGTTAACTCAGGAAATTGCAGACAATTAGGTTTTTGGATTGTTGGAAAATTAGGCAAGTTCATGATTAAGTTCAGTAAATAAGTCATGACTAGAACAGAGACTATCATGTAACAATCTAGCAAACTAGAGGAACAACAAAACATGCACAACAGCAGCACACACGAAACAGCGGCTGTAGAGAAAGACATGAACAGATGACGATGGACGTACTGTTCGTTAGCTGTTGTAGGGGCGACGGTGTTGATGACGATGTTGGCGACGATCTGCTGCTGACGGCGATGAAGACGACGATGAGTGGCACCGCCCGACTTGGACGGAAGACGACCCGTGATGACGAACTTGAGCAGTCGCGCAGAGCGCTTTCCGAAAACCTAATTCGTCCTCTCCCGGTGCAGGATCGCAAGGCCGAACGGTTCCGGAGACCTGCTGTCCCGCACGCCGATGCACGCCGGCGTTTGGGATGGAGTAGACTACGGTGGCAGCGCAAGTTGCGAGATGAGGCAAAACCCTAGGTGTTCTCGGTATATCTTTTGGCCGCAGCTGGTAGCAGTATATATATTATGACCAGAGACGGTATCGTGTCGCGATCACGATCTCAAACCGACTAGGTTTCTAAGTCGTATACTTACCGGACAAGAAATAATTAACTTGTCTGCCAAGACATAAAAAACAAAACGGCAAAAGGAAGCCGCGCCCCCACAAGGCAACGGACCCGGCCCGGCCGGCCAGGCGAGGCGAGCGAGCGCGCGCATGTGGTCTTCCCTTTCTCTTCTCAACACACCACTTAGAGTGGTGGAGAGAACCCACTATATAAAGAGGTCCAACTCTTCCTCAACTAGCGGCATGAGACTAAACTTTAGCACCACCTCTTACCATTTTATTCATGGGCCACTATTTGAGATTTCAGAAATTGTTATGGGCCTAGCCCATTAATTCTAACATCTACTATGGGGTGGTGCTTGGACAAGGAATACTCTATGCCATGGCCTGCATTATCGAATTCTTTTCTTTCATCCCTCGAAATTCCCTCGTCCACCGTGTTGGTTTTAAAGGTAAGTGGGGAATGGAATCTGTCAATATGTATTATGCATATGCGTTAGAGAAATGCAAGCAAGGGGGTGTTCTTGCTCCGAAGAAGATCAGCCTCAGCACCTTTGCCATGGATTCTGTGAAGTCAGATTCATCCGATAATCAGCTCTCCGGGATACGAATGATGCACCACTTTCTGCAAAGTGAACCAACCAAGGCACAACTCCTTTCAAAACTCGCCACTTCTACCAAGACGATGGCCAGAATAATCAGAATGTTGGATTGGAGGACAAAGTCCAAAGGATACAGATATCAGATTATATGCCGCAAAGGTCGTGGCAGAACTTGCAAAGAACCTTCGTGTTGTCACTATCCCTGGTACAATGCAGCTTGTATCTGCACTGCTTGACGCTGAAAGCAGACTGAAAAGAGGAAATCCACTCCTAGACACAGATGATGAACATGAAGAAAGACATGATCGAGTTCTCAATACAGAAGATGGACAAGAGGCAGCTGACAGCCAATTGCAGAGACAAGGCCAACTTCGGGACACCGAAAATATGTTGGAAACACAAACCAGCTCAACTCAACAAGTTGGCATCCACGAACAGAACTCCTGCGTGCTCAGATGCTGGCAGCAGATGTCAGAATTCTGGTCAATGCCCGAGGAGCAGCCGCCGACAGACCACGATCTTCTACCTGTGCTGGCCATGTCAATTATAGACAGTCTTGCTGGTTGTGATCGGGACAACTGTGTGGAAATCAGCAAAGTAGATGACCTCCTCCCGAAGATCATAGGATTCACAAGATTCAGAAGTGACACAGTGCATACTGAGGCACAGCAGAAGAAAATGCTGAAGTCATCACTGAAGGTGCTGCAAAGGCTCACAAGCATAGGCGGCAAAATCGGCATCACACTGCGGTCCAAGATATCAGAAGATCCGTTCCTCTTGAGTAACCTTGCAGAGATCTTGGGGAACAACAAGAGCGGCCAGGAATCAAGAAAGTTGGTGACGGGAATCCTCAGAAACATGGCCATTGATGAGAAAACAAGGCAGGAGATTGGTCGCATCAAAATGATCATCACCAAGCTGATGTAGGCGTTTCTCAATGCAGAAGGAACCATGAGTACCAATGCTGATCCCATGTCACGGAAGGTCGCCGGGCAAGCACTGGCAATGCCGACAACAGAGAGTGTCCAAAATTGCTTGGTTTTGTTGAAGGAACCAGAGTTCATTAAGAAGCTCAAACCTATGGTTTTGATTCATGATGGCAAGTACATATATGTGGCAGCAAGCCTGTTGCGTAATCTTTGCCTGCACGGTCAAGCCGAGCTCAGAGATTCAGACCTGAAGGAGATATCTCATACCTTACAAGAGGTGAGCCCAGCTAGTTCAAGCAACAAGTGCTTTACATATATTTGACCTGTTATCATGAAAATTTGACCTGTACTTTTGCTCATTTATTTACCACTGGCCTATATAGATAGAGCTATACATCACTTTCTTTACTGATATTGGTACATCTCATTACAGGTGTGGGAAAGAATAATGGACGCAGAAGGGGCAGAACTAGAGATCCTGATTGGGCTTAGTTCACAGATATGTAAACTTAATCCCGGAGACTTCACCCGTGGACTAGACAATGGTCAGATTAAGCAGAGATTTCTCAAGAAGCTTATCGACACACTGAATGCAAATATGAAACCTAGCACTCATTGTCCTGGGATCAGGAGGGTGATACTTGAGCAAATCATACACTTGATGAAGTACAGTTCTGGCTATGCAGATTGCTTCAGTGAATTCAGGATGATAGAATCATTATCAATGGTAGAACAAACACTGTGAGAGGCTGAGGACTACAGGCTCTTCTTGGGCGATGAAGGATTTATGAAGTACAACATGCCTTTGTCCAATCTTGTGGCCATAGCAAAAAAACTTATGGGCTGTGACTGTGTTATGGCCCAGGCGCAGGAGATTCGGGATTAAGACTTTAAGACTTGATTATGGTAGGGTTTAGTCCCGTAGAAGGTTTCCCTACTGTATCCAAGTCTAGTAAGACTCCAAGTCTATTAAGTGCCCTTTTAAAAGTTTCTTACCTTGCAAGTCATTGTAACTGTGGCTATGTAATGCCAGGGATGATTATTCTAAAAATCAAACAATGATTTTTTTAGATTAAGGCGACTCTTTATTCAATAACAATCATGTCCTTTACAAGGGTAGGGATTAGGAATGCAGGCAGCAAATCACACCATTCCTCCTCTAGTTTAGACCTAGAACAAAAACGAGCAAGCTCATGTGCGGTACCATTAGCTTCTCGATCACAATGAGAGATTGCCGCCATGCGAAAAGAACTTAAAAGTTCCCTGCAGTCATCGGTGATCACCGCCCCTGAGGCTCTATGAATGAAACTCAAAGGGATCTACGTCCTAGTCCCCTTCTCGTCTGTATGCATCACTGTTTTTTTGTATAAAGGACCACCTGCGCCAATGAATTGGCAGAAAAGACCCCGTGCCGATACTATTGTCAAATCTAACCTGTCGGCTAGTTGGCCCTGTGACACATGGCACATGCCGCTATCCCATATGATGACATGTACTGTTCATGTATAGCTCATGCGCAGGAACAGTTTCCATGAACTACGACGATACTGGACGGCACACATTACATGCATGCCACCTTCCCCAATGGTAGCATGTGCTATTCATGAGGATGAACATAATTCGAAAAAATAACAAAAAAAATTCAAAAACATCGAGGATGAACGTAATTTTAAAAAGACAGTAGAAAAATAAGAAACATTTTAAATTTTTAGCTCCAAAGATGATCTAGTATTCTAGGTGCATGCAAAATTTGGTGCGGAGATGACATAGGGAAAGCTCTGAGAAAAAAACAAAGAAATTGGGCTAAAGAAAAGCTTCGAAAATATACATTTCGGAGCACAGATTTTGTCTCTTTTGCCCAGTGCACCACGGATGTGAGCTCCCCACGAAATTGCACGCACCAAGAACACTCGTGGGTCTTTGGTGCCAAAATGTCAACATTTTTTGAATTTCTTTTACTATATTTTTCGAATTACGGTTCAACCACATGAACGGTATGTGCCGGCATAGGGGATGGTGACATGTACTGTCGTCATCCCCGTTCCATTGCAGTTTGCGGAAGATTACATGCCGCCATAGGGGATGGCGCCATGTGCCACGTGTCACATCCCCGTTCCATCGTATGTGCCGCCAGGTCTTTTCTGCAAATTCGTTAGTGCAGTCAGTCCTTATGGAAAAATTTCTCAATCCCTAGCTCTGGGGCGCCGCGGTTACAAACCCTGGTGTCCCATCGAGCACCCCTACGACCTGAGATTGCCGTTGGGGCTGTGATCCTCGAGTTCTACCACACTAACTATGAGGCATTAATAGATATGGTAGTAGGACTTCTACTTTGCCTTTTTTGAATAAATGAAAAATCGTTTGCAGTGAGAATAAAGGATAATCATATCGTTTTATCCGTGTTTTATTTGTCTGCCTTGTCTTCTATGAGGCATTATCTGTAATTTAAATGCTTATTAATTTGTATTCAAATGTTTGTGCAACAATGTTGTGGATGATTCAGCTGATTAAGGTCGGCACCATTACAAAAAAAACACCTGTGCACAAAATAAGAGTCGCATTTAAAAACAAATAAATAGGGCGTCACTGTTAAAGAGAAGATGATGGCATCATGTTACAGCACAGATGCTGCAGAATTGCTTCCTACTGATAAGTGTGCTTGGCGCAGACAGGCATGGATATGTTGCAGGCAAGTCTAATGCAAATTCCGTGTAAGCACCCAAGAGCCGGTCTCAGATAACTTGTACTCCCTGTGTTTTAGCTTGCAAAACGATCTTATATTATGGGACGGAGGGAGTATTTACTTTTCTGTGGTCAGACCTTCCATTTGCAGCTGTTATAGATCGAATGAGTCCTTTTTATTTGCATCACACTCCTAATTGTGTTTCGCTGTCACTTCATCGAGATGTTGGAAAGAGTGGGTGAGGCAGAGGGAATAGAACTAGATGACTTAATTAAATTCCGTCCATGAATATCTAATGTCATCTCTGAATATTCTGACCAGGCTCTGAAGCAATATAGTAGTGACAGAAAGGGCAAAAAAAGCGTGGATAAGCTGATCGATGCACTGAATGCAGATACAAAGCCTGTGCTTGTAATCCAGGAATAATAAGGCAGATAACTAACCACAGGATGTACATCAGTACATGGTGCAGTTGAATCCTCACTTTGTAAACTATTCGGGGATTGCCAGATGACATGAGCACGTCAAAGGTAGAAACAATGGCTAGCTTACAGGTTTCCATGAGCAAGCAGGGGTCAAGGAGAGTACTATGGCAATGGCATTACCTCTCCCTCTTTTGGAAGCAGCAGAAGTTGCAGAACAGTTGATGGCTGGACATTCACCTTGAAATCATATCAAGCTCCTCCTTCACCACTACCGCTCGACCTCACCGCCCTTGCCAACACCAGGCCGGTGGCGAAGCTCGACGACGCGGGTGGCGGAGCAGGCCACGGAGGACGCCTCTCCCCTCTGGCCCCACACGCCGGTGGCAGGAGCAGGGCAGCGACGGCGAGCTCCACGCGAGGAAGGCGGTGGCTTGAATGCCGTGCAGTGCAGCGCGCTTGGTACGGCGACGGCGACCTCCAGCGCGTCTTCACGCGGCGGCGGCGGAGAGGCGGCGGTTCGGTGCGGCGTGGGCGCTGTTGTGTATCGCTCGTTGCGAGCAACACACACACAGCGCGTCGCTCGCGCGAGGCGCTCGACCGCTAGCACGGTGGAGCGGCCCATTACGGCGCCTCGCTCGCTCGCTACTACCTGGCCATTCCTCCGGCCGGGGCTAACCAAGCCTGAAGCAAAAAACCCAGGCCCGAGCCCAGCCCGGCCCGGGCGTCGGGCCTAAAAATCAGGCCCAAGCCCGGCCCATCACTGCAAAAGCCTGCCGGGCCTCGGGCCGGGCCTCTTCGTTAAATAGCAAACATGGCGGGCCCGGCCCAGCCTTCAGGCTCAAAACCTAGGCCCAGGCCCGGCCCACGGGCAAGACCGGGCCGGGCCGGGTCAGGCTTTTTCGGGGCGGGTCGGGTCGGGCTGCCCATGGCTAGGCATATCGCTAGCATGCTGCCCATTCGCGTTTGCTCTTTTTTTAAAGTTTGAGTTTTTCCACCTGTTTTTTCCACGCATTTGCAAATTTGAAAACATTCGCTAATTCAAAAATAGTTCAAAAATTGGAAAAAAAATGCAAATTCAAAAAAGTTTGTGCAAAAAAGTTCACGGAATCAAAAAATGTTCGTAATTTTAAAAATGTTCACGAATCAAAAAAGTGAACAGTGTTGGAAAATTGTGAACATTTTTTGAAAACACAAACAATGTTCGAAAACGTGAACATTTTTTAAGATTTGTGAACATTTTCTGCAATAGTGATTTTTTTTAAAACACTAACAATGTTTGAAAATGTGAACAATTTTTGAATTTTGTAAAAAAATTCTGGAAATTGTGTTTTTTTTAAATCCATTTTTTTGGGGAAGCACGAACATTTTCCAAAATTGTGACAATTTTTTAAATTTGTGAATTTTCAAAAATTCAGACATTTTTTAGAGAACGCGGACATTTTTTGAAATTCTGAACAGTTACAAAAAATAAGAACAATTTTTGTAATCCAAAACATCGGTTGAAATTTCAAACATTTTTTAAGATTTTGAACTTTACTGAAATTTATGAATTTTTAGAAAAGACAAAATAGACAAGAAAAGAAAAGAAGACCGGTAAAGAAAACAACCGAAATAACCAGAGCAAAAACCGGCCGGAAGCTTCCAAAACGGGTGGAGGAAAACTGCTTTTTTTTAGTTTAAACACACTCCACTTTATTGATTATCAAAGTTCATAGGGATACAACGTAGATCCGTGGGATTAAGGAGCCACACATGGCGTCCTAAAGAAAGGCCTGGAGTATGCTTAGCGAGGCTATGTGCCTCAAGATTAGTTTCTCTTCCTTCGAAGATGAAGGAACAGCGAGAGAACTGGTTGAGATGTAAGATTGATCTCCTTAATAATGCTAGAGTGTAGCCCACCCGTATTTTCATGGATATCTTTGATCACACCTTGATAGTCTGAAGCTATTTGTATGTCTGCAAGTGATAAGTCAAGGGCAAGTGAGAGCGCTTCTCGACAAGCCAAAGCCTCCAATTATGCTGGGTCAGTCACACCTTTACATTTTATTGCCGAAGAGCCTAGATATTTCCCAGTGGAATCCCTGCAAACTGCGCTGTAAGTCCCTTCCATTGCGTCACGTGACACGGCACCATCAACACGAATTTTTGCAGTTCCTGCAGGCGGCGGGATCCATCTGTGATGTAGTCTCAGAAGTGTTTGAACAGCTGCATGTTACTTCAAAGGTTTGCAAATCTGAAGCTCCCTTAGATAGTTCTTGACCTAACGGCCCCTGAAATACATGCTCATGGATAGCCTTTCTCCAAGCATGCCAAATCGGCCATAGTGTTACAAGAATCTTGATGAAATCCTCATGTGGTATAGACTCCATCAGTGAGAAAATGAAGCATTTTGCATCTGGTTCTTTACACTGCATCATAACTTCCACCAGATTATCCCTCAGAATTTGAGTTGTCAGCACGACCTTCCAACCATGCTTCTCGACGGAGTTTAGTTGATACCAGCATGCGGTATGCCGAGCGTACCGAAAAAGCACCGTTTCGCTGATGTACCCATGACCAGAAATCATCGAGTTGTCTTGTGCAAAGAGGGATGGACGAAATTGCTTCAGCGTCTGTAGGTAGGAAAACTTGAGACATCCTCGCCCGATCCCACTCCATCGATGGCAGAATAAACTCATTGACCTGTTGCAGCGCCCTCCCTACTCCCGCGAATGGGCCGACCTGCCAAGAGCGTCGTAGTGATATGTATCGCAATAAGTGATACATATCATTTGCAACGGTGCGGTAGCTAATGGGCGGATACGCCCGGGGGCTGGGTTTGCCACATGGCCTGTGGACTTTTTCTTATTGTTATCTCATCAGATCATATGAGAGACGCCAGGCCCGTCGGTGGTAGTTTTGGCTCCACGGACCGAAGATAACTAAGACAGACATATGTGCTTGGTGGAAGAGTTTAGACGTCCACTATTAAAAGATCATTCTATTGTATACATTCCCTTTTGCATGGTGCCTAACTAACGCTCTCTGGGACGTTAATATAAAACTGATGTTCCCTATCAGGGTACCAGGTGCACGAAGAAATGTTCCCTAACATATTTGCAACTACGGTGAGTTGAGAAAGAAATAAAGAGAAAATAGGGGCACGATACGGACCCTTGGCTAAAAATATTTATCGCACGTGCGTTTGTGATATTTTGGTGTGATCGATTCGTGGGCGAAACCCAACAGCTAGGGCAACATTAGGGCTTGTCAATGGAGATGGTCAGGAAATTAAGTTGTAATCCGGCGTAGTGATTAACTATGTCGTTTTTCTATGGCATGCGTACGTTGCATCCCAGTCCCCGGTAAGATGGGGGTGGCGCTACAAGTCGCCAAAAAGAACTCGCATCGATCGTCTGATTTGGTTTGAGTAGGAAATAGGACAACTACAACCCTAATTAATCCCGCGAGGGCCGTCTCCGACGGTACTCACGGGAAGCTGGAGTGAAATCTCCGCGTTGTGCTGACTATCCCTTGCAGCGCCGGGGTAGCAGTGGCGCAGAGCGCATGCGCCCGTCTTCTCCCCGCGGCGCGGCTGTCGTGTGCGAGAAGGAGCCGCTTCTAGAAGTCGCGCTTGCTCGTGCTCGGGGCCCGCCGGGGAGACGCGCAACCGCGTTCTCTTCCCGCGCCCCCACGCGGCTAAAGCCCAACACTGGGGCCCGGCACCGCCTCCCCATGTCCGGCCGCAGATGCACGCTGGATGCCAGACGCTGATTCTGCCATCCTCTCGTGGTGGAGCGCTCGATCGAGCGACTTTTGGTGCACCTGTCAATGGCATCATCGCAATGGCGTGGTGTGCTGTGTGCAGCAGGATTCGCACGGAAGGAGCGCAAAGAAGACGCGCCTGCCTGCTGCGAGTGGACAAATTCTGCTCTGAAGTCATCGACCCAACGAGCTTGCTTTCTTCTGAGTGGTTGTCGAGAGCATCATGGCAAGCGAAGTACGTACTATACTAGAAAGACAAGGCGAACGGGCCTTTTTGCTACAAAAATGATATCGGTTTTCATGGGGTATTCTAGAAAGAAAATACAGCGTCCCGCCGGACGTGTACTCGACGGGGCGGAACGGTGGAAAATGAGAGTGACAGTGGGCCCCCCGCAAGAAGGAGAAAAGAGTGGGAGTGGGGGGTCAGAGGAGCTGAGCGATGCGAGAAATCTCCTAGAAACACTAAGAGAATCGAGCATCTACACCCGGACGCCCCGTATCAAACATTCCGGCGGACTGATCGGTCACAAAAAATCAACCCAGCCGGACGCCTCGAACCGTTCTCAAACGTCCGGGTTGTCCGTCGCCCCTCATATCCAGCCCAAATGTAGGACGGATATGGGGCGGCCCGGGCACGCCCCGGCGCGTCCGCCTGACAAGCCCGACCCATCACCGACCCCATGGCTGTCCCACAAAAAAACCCATCCGGCTCCTCGCTCCGAACCCTAGCTCACTCACACTCTTCTCTCTCGCTCTGTCCTCTCCTCTCCCCGCACCGATTCCGATCCAATCCGGCGCAATGTCGAGCTCCGGCAGCCGCTCCGACTCCGAGCTGGATCCCGACTTTGTGCTGGCCCTCCGCATTGCCTTGGAGCGGTCCAAGGTGGAGACCGGGGGCAGCTCCGGATCTGCAGCGTCGCCGCAGACGCAGCTCCCCCGCCGGGGCTGGCCCCTCCCGGCCCGTGCGCAGCTCCGACAGGCCTGCGCAGTCCGCACCTCCCCCACGCTGTCCCCTGCCTCCGCCGGCTGCTGCTCCCCCATGTTGGCAGCGGTTGGTGCTTGTGCCCGTCCTGCCGGCCCGGACGCGCACGTCAGAATCGGAGGCGCGCGCCACCCGCCGCGAGAGGCTGTGGAAAGGAAGAGGAAGAAGGCGGAGCAGTCCGTGCGCCGCCGCCGCGGGATGCAGGCGGAGCCCGACGAGGACGCGTGGCTCCTCGCTTGGGTCTACCGCCGGTGGCTTACGACCGCGGAGACGGACGCGCGGCGGCTCCGTCGGAAGAACGCCAAGGCTCTCTGGATTGCAATTGAGCAGTCCGAGCACGAGGCGGCGGAGGCAGCGGTGGAGGCGGCTCGGCTCGCGAAGCTCAAGGGGCAGCAGGACAGGGCCGTCCGGCGGCTCAAAGGGCTCATCATCGTCTCTGACACCTCCGACGACGATGACGACCACGGCTCCTCGTCCGACGACTCGGACGATCCTCCACAAGCCACCAACGCCTACAGCTGCGCCGGCGACCGGAAGGGGAAAGAGTCGGCGAGGAAGTGGTGAATCTCCGTAGTTAATTTCTAGTTATGTATTTCTCTAGTTAGAACCTGCCCGTCATATGTGAATTATGTGAACTTTGAGTAGCTTTTGGAGATCCGTCTGTGATCTTTTGGTGATCGGAATGTGCATATCTAGCTATGTTTCACAGTCCGTGCGATGATCTACGTAATTTTTCTTCACGTTGCATGGGTGGTAGTTTGGATATAGGGTATCAGATATGAGGAGTGCGAATGTGGAGGACACAAAATGAGGAGTGCCCGCGGATGCGTCCGCGGGCGTTTGAGGGGCCGGATTTGCAGGTTGCGGCCGTAGATGCTCTAATTTCCTAGTAAATAGAGCGCCCACAGCCCTCCGGCGTTTTTTTCCGGGTGGACCCCATTTGTCAGGCAAAAGTCGTGGTGTGGCTTCATTGTGTTATGTCACGCAAAACGTTTCTGGGTTTGTCAAAGTTCTTGTGCCGCAGTGTCTTTGCACAGTGATTTGTTTCTCGGCTGGCCACCTCGGTGGCAGCGCGACGTGCAACCAATCCCCTCCCCTCGCCCTTACCCCCAAGAAATCCTCCTCTCACTGCTGGAACCATGGCCCTGCCCGCTCTCCGCCAGTCCAAAGCCTACTTGACTCGTCCTCCATCCTTCCCTAGTCCAACCTCAACCCGTTCGGCACTTGCTCTTTCTTTTGTTGAATCTTTTTTCCGGCCTTTCCGGGGGGTTTTCTTCCTTTGTTGCTTCAGTCTTGGGCCCTGGTGCTCCAGCAGCAAAAGGAGAGCATACAATGTCTAATCGATTATTATTTTTGAACAATCACCGGGGTGGGGGGGGGAGGATCCCCACCTGAATATATTACTCAAAGGGCCGAGAGGCCAGGCGTTACATCAGAGATTACAACGAGAGGAGAGGTAAAGGCGCCATGACATGGCTGCCTCCCTTCTAACAGGGTCCTTAAATCTGAAGGTCCAAAGGGTGAAGTCAGAGATGAGGTTCGTAAGGGTGACATTTGCGGAATGAAGCTCGTGTCGGAACACCCTAGCGTTACGGGAGTCCCAAATCTTCCAAAGCACGGCGAGAGGGACAGTAGGCCAAATGTTGATGTCGAGGCCTACCGACGTAGTAGTATCCCAGATGGCATCGGTGGACGTAGGAGCAGTGAGACCAGGCAGAAGCCAGACCTGTGCGGCCAAGGGGCACATGATGGCCAGGTGGAGGGCGTCCTCCAGGTGGTGGTGACAGTGCGCGCAGGAGCAGTCGGTGGAGATGGTTTTTTGTCGCAGATTCCCCATCGTGTTTAACCTGTCACGGAAAAGCAGCCAGCCAAAAAGTTTTTGGGGAACGTTGCATGAAAAACAAAAAAAATTCTACGCACACGCAAGATCTATCCATGGAGATGCATAGCTACGAGAGGGGGAGTGTGTCTACGTACCCTCATAGACCGTAAGCGGAAGCGTTAGAACAACGCGGTTGATGTCGTCGAACAACTTCATGATCCAACCGATCGAGTACCGAACGTACGGCACCTCCGCGTTCAGCACACGTTCAGCTCGGTGACGTCCTCGACTTCTTGATCCAGCAAGACGGCGAGGTAGTGGATGAGTTCCGCCAGCACGACGGCGTGGTGACGGTGATGGTAATGCTATCTTTGCAGGGCTTCGCCCAAACACTGCGAAAATATGACCGAGGGACGGAACTGTGGAGGGGGGCGCCGCACACGGCTAAGACAATGTTGTGTCTCCTTTTGGGGCGCCCCCTCTCCTCTATTTATATATGTGTAGGGGCTTGGAGTAGAAGGAATAGTGCCACGTGAACAATAATCGTGAATAGTACACACGTGGACTTGGACTCCAAAGTCCAATCCTATTCCTACTAGGACTCTCCCTTTTTTCCTTCCCTAGCTGCGTGGGCTTTTGAGGACTTGGTGCGCCTGACCCAATAAGGCCAGGGCGCCTCCCCTTAGCCCATGCCAGCCCTTGGGACGTGGTGGACCCACTTGTGGACTTCCGGACCCCTCCGGAATCCTCCGGAACCTTCTGGAAGCTTCCCGGTACAATACCGAAAAAATTGCACCTTTTTCCGGAACCCAAAATATGACTTCCCATATATAAATATTTACCTCTCAACCATTCCGAGACTCCTCGTGATGTCAGGGATCTCATCCGGGACTCCGAACAATATTCGGTTACCAATTCACATAACTCATATAACACTATATCGTCAAAGAACGTTAAGCGTGCGGACCCTACGGGTTCGGGAATGATGTAGACATGACTGAGATGCCTCTTCGGTCAATAACCAATAGCGGAACCTGGATGCTCATATTGGTTCCTACATATTCCACGAAGATCTTATCGGTCGAACCGCAATGACAACATACGTAATTCCCTTTGTTCGTCGGTATGTTACTTGCCCGAGATTCGATCGTCGGTATCTCCATACCTAGTTCAATCTCGTTACCGGCAACTCTCTTTACTCGTTCCGTAATACATCATCCCGTAACTAACTCCTTAGTCACTTTGCTTGCAAGCTTCTTATGATGTGCATTACTGAGAGGGCCCAGAGATACCTCTCCGAAACACGGAGTGACAAATCCCAGTCTCGATCCATGCCAACTCAACGGACACCTTCGGAGATACCTGTAGAGCATCTTTATGATCACCCAGTTATGTTGTGACATTTGATAGCACACAAGGTATTCCTCTGGTATCCGGGAGTTGCATGGTCTCATGGTCTGAGGAACATGTATTTGACATTCAAGAAAGCAGTAGCAATAAACAGAACGATCATATGCTAAGCTAACAGATGGGTCTTGTCCATCACATCATTCTCCTAATGATGTGATCCCGTTATCAAATGACAACTTATGTCTATGGTTAGGAAACCTTGACCATCTTTGATCAACGAGCTAGTCTAGTAGAGGCTCACTAGGGACACGGTATTTGTTTATGTATTCACACATGTATTTAAGTTTCCGGCCAATATAATTCTAGCATGAATAATAAACCTTTATCATGAACAAGGAAATTTAAAATAATAACAACTTTATTATTGCCTCTAGGGCATATTTGCATCAGTCTTACACTTGCACTAGAGTCAATAATCTAGATTACATAGTAATGAATCTAACACCCATGGAGTCTTGGTGTTGATCATGTTTCGCTCGTGGAAGAGGCTTAGTCAACGGGTCTGCCACATTCAGATCCGTGTGTATTTTGCAAATTTCTATGTCTCCATCCTTGACATATTCACGAATGGAGTTTAAGCGTCTCTTGATGTGTTTGGTCTTCTTGTGAAACCTGGGCTCCTTGGCTATGGCAATTGCTCCAGTGTTGTCACAAAAGATTGTCATTGGACCCAATGCACTAGGTATTACACCTAGATCGGATATGAACTCCTTCATCCAGACTCCTTCATGTGCTGCTTCCGAAGCAGCTATGTATTCCTCTTCACACGTAGATCCCGCCACGACGCTCTGCTTGGAACTGCACCAACTGACAGCTCCACCATTTAATATAAATACGTATCCGGTTTGTGACTTAGAGTCATCCGGATCAGTGTCGAAGCTTGCATCGACGTAACCCTTTACGACGAGCTCTTCGTCACCTCCATAAACGAGAAACATGTCCTTGGTCCTTTTCAGGTACTTCAGGATATTCTTGACCGCTGTCCAGTGATCCACTCCTGGATTACTCTGGTACCTCCCTGCCAAACTTATGGCAAGGCACACATCAGGTCTGGTACACAGCATGGCATACATAATAGAACCTATGGCTGAGGCATAGGGAATGACTTTCATTTTCTCTATATCTTCTGCCGTGGTCGGGCATTGAGTCTGACTCAACTTCACACCTTGCAAGACAGTCAAGAACCCTTTCTTTGACTGATCCATTTTGAACTTCTTCAAAACTTTGTCAAGGTATGTGCTTTGTGAAAGTCCTATCAAGCGTCTTGATCTATTCCTATAGATCTTGATGCCCAATATATAAGCAGCTTCACCGAGGTATTTCATTGAAAAATTCTTATTCAAGTATCCCTTTATGCCATCCAGAAATTCTATATCATTTCCAATCAACAATATGTCATCCACATATAATATTAGAAATGCTACAGAGCTCCCACTCACTTTCTTGTAAATACAGGCTTCACCGTAAGTCTGTACAAAACCATATGCTTTGATCACCTCATCAAAGCGTATATTCCAACTCCGAGATGCTTGCACCAGTCCATAGATGGATCGCTGGAGCTTGCACACTTTGTTAGCACCCTTAGGATCGACAAAACCTTCTGGTTGCATCATATACAACTCTTCTTTGAGAAAACCATTAAGGAATGCAGTTTTGACATCCATTTGCCAGATTTCATAATCATAAAATGCGGCAATTGCTAACATGATTCGGACAGACTTAAGCATCGCTACGGGTGAGAAAGTCTCATCATAGTCAACCCCTTGAACTTGTCGAAAACCTTTCGCGACAAGTCGAGCTTTGTAGACAGTGATATTACCATCAGCATCCGTCTTCCTCTTAAAAATCCATTTATTCTCAATGGCTTGCCGATCATCGGGCAAGTTCACCAAAGTCCATACTTTGTTCTCATACATGGATCATATCTCGGATTTCATGGCCTCAAGCCATTTGTTGGAATCCGGACTTATCATAGCTTCTTCATAGTTCGTACGTTCGCCGTTGTCTAACAACATAACTTCCAGAACAGGATTACCGTACCACTCTGGTGCGGAACGTACTCTGGTCGACCTACGAAGTTCAGTAGTAACTTTATCTGAAGTTTCATGATCTTTATCATTATCTTCCTCTCTTATTGGTGTAGGCATCACGGGAACGGTTTTCTCTGATGAGCTACTTTCCAATTCGAGAGAAGGTACAATTACCTCATACAGTTCTACTTTCCTCCCACTCACTTCTTTCGAGAGAAACTCCTTCTCTAGAAAGGACCCATTCTTGGCAACAAAGACCTTGCCTTCGTATCTGTGGTAGAAGGTGTACCCAATTGTTTCTTTAGGGTATCCTATGAAGACGCACTTCTCCGCTTTGGGTTCGAGCTTATCAGGTTGAAGCTTTTTCACATAAGCATCGCATCCCCAAACTTTAAGAAACGACAGCTTAGGTTTCTTGCCAAACCATAGTTCATATGGTGTCGTCTCAACGGATTTAGACGGTGCCCTATTTAACGTGAATGCAGCTGTCTCCAATGCATAACCCCAAAACGATAGTGGCAAATCGGTAAGAGACATCATAGAACGCACCATATCCAATACAGTACGGTTACGACGTTCGGACACACCATTACGCTGTGGTGTTCCAGGTGACGTGAGTTGTGAAACAATTCCACATTTTCTTAAATGAAGGCCAAACTCGTAACTCAAATATTCGCCTCCGCGATCAGATCGTAGAAACTTTATTTTCTTGTTACGATGATTCTCTTCTTCACTCTGAAATTCTTTGAACTTTTCAAATGTTTCAGACTTGTGTTTCATCAAGTAGATATACCCATATCTACTCAAATCATCTGTGAAGGTTAGAAAATAACGATACCCGCCGCGTGCTTCAACATTCATCGGACCGCATACATCGGTATGTATTATTTCCAACAAATCAGTAGCTCGCTCCATTGTTCCGGAGAACGGAGTTTTAGTCATCTTGCCCATGAGGCATGGTTCGCAAGTATCAAATGATTCATAATCAAGAGATTCCAAAAGTCCATCCGCATGGAGTTTCTTCATGCGCTTTACACCAATATGACCTAAACGGCAGTGCCACAAGTATGTTGCACTATCATTATCAACTTTGCATCTTTTGGCATCAATATTATGAATATGTGTATTACTACGATCGAGATTCAACAAGAATAGACCATTCACAAAAGGTGTGTGACCATAAAAGATGTTACTCATATAAATAGAACAACCATTATTCTCTGACTTAAATGAATAACCGTCTCGCAATAAAAAAATCCAGATATAATGTTCATGCTCAACGCTGGCACAAAATAACAATTATTGAGGTCTAAAACTAATCCCGAAGGTAAATGTAGAGGTAGCGTGCCGACGGCGATCACATCAACCTTGGAACCATTCCCGACGCGCATCGTCACCTCGTCCTTAGCCAATCTTCGCTTATTCCGTAGCTCCTGTTTCGAGTTACAAATATGAGCAACCGAACCAGTATCAAATACCCAGGCGCTACTGCGAGCATTAGTGAGGAACACATCAATAACATGTATATCAAATATACCTTTGCTCACTTTGCCATCCTTCTTATCCGCCAAATACTTGGGGCAGTTCCGCTTCCAGTGACCAGTCCCTTTGCAGTAGAAGCACTCTGTTTCAGGCCTGGGTCCAGCTTTGGGTTTCTTCGTGGGAGCGGCAACTTGCTTGTCGTTCTTCTTGAAGTTCCCCTTCTTTCCCTTGCCCTTTTTCTTGAAACTAGTGGTCTTGTTAACCATCAACACTTGATGCTCCTTCTTGATTTCTACCTCCGCTGATTTCAGCATCGCGAAGAGCTCGGGAATTGTCTTCTCCATCCCTTGCATATTATAGTTCATCACGAAGCCTTTATAGCTTGGTGGCAGTGACTGAAGAACTCTGTCAATAACACTCTCAACCGAAAGATCAATTCCCAGCTGAGTCAAGTGGTTGTGGTACCCAGACATTCTGAGTATGTGTTCACTGACAGAACTGTTCTCCTCCATCTTACAGCTGAAGAACTTGTTGGAGACTTCATATCTCTCAACCCGGGCATTAGCTTGAAATATCAATTTCAGCTCTTGGAACATCTCATATGCTCCATGGCGTTCAAAACGCTTTTGTAGTCCCGGTTCTAAGCCGTAGAGCATGGCACACTGAACTATCGAGTAGTCATCAGATCGAGCCTGCCAGGCGTTCACAACGTCTGCAGCAGCTCCTGCAGTAGGTCCATCACCTAGCGGTGCATCAAGGACATAATTCTTCTGTGCAGCAATGAGGATAATCCTCAAGTTACGGACCCAGTCCGTGTAGTTGCTACCATCATCTTTCAACTTAGCTTTCTCTAGGAACGCATTAAAATTCAACGGAACAGTAGCACGGGCCATTTATCTACAACATAGATATGCAAAAACTATCAAGACTAAGTTCATGATAAATTAAGTTCAATTAATCAAATTACTAATGAACTCCCACTTAAATTAACATCCCTCAAGTTAACTAAGTGATACATGATCCAAATCAACTAGCCCATGTCCGATCATCACGTGAGATGGGATAGTCATCAATGGTGAACATCTCCATGTTGATCATATCTACTATATGACTCATGTTCGACCTTTCGGTCTCCAGTGTTCCGAGACCATGTCTGTACATGCTAGGCTCGTCAAGTTTAACCCAAGTATTCTGCTTGTGTAAAACTGGCTTACACCCGTTGTATGTGAACGTACAATCTATCACACCCGATCATCACGAGGTGCTTCGAAACGACGAACTTTAGCAACGGTGCATACTCGGGGAGAACACTTTTATCTTGAAATTTAGTGAAGGGATCATCTTATAATGCTACCGTCGTTCTAAGCAAAATAAGATGCATAAAGGATAAACATCACATGCAATCAAAATATGTGACATGATATGGCCATCATCTTGTGCTTTTGATCTCCATCTCCAAAACATCGTCATGATCTCCATCGTCACCGGCTCGACACCTTGATCTCCATCGTTGCGTCGTGGTCGTCTCGCCAACTATTGCTTCTACAACTATTGCTAACGCATTGCGATAAAGTAAAGCAATTACATGGCGCTTGCATTTCATACAATAAAGAGACAACCATAAGGCTCCTGCCGGTTGCCGATAAATTACAAAACATGATCATCTCATACAACAACATATATCACATCATGTCTTGACCATATCACATCACAGCATACCCTGCAAAAATAAGTTAGACGACTTCCACTTTGTTGTTACAAGTTTTACGTGGCTGCTACGGGCTTCTAGCAAGAACCGTTCTTACCTACGGCACAAAACAACAACGGTGATTTATCAAGTTTGTTGTTTTAACCTTCAACAAGGACCGGCCGCAGTCAAATCGATTCAACTAAAGTAGGAGAAACAGACACCCGCCAGCCACCTTTATGCAAAACAAGTTGCATGTTTGTCGGTGGAACCGGTCTCATGTACGTGGACATGTAAGGTTGGTCCGGGCCGCTTCATCTTACAATACCGCCGAATCAAAATAAGACGTTGGTGGTAAGCAGTATGACGATCACCGCCCACAACTCTTTGTGTTCTACTCGTGCATATCATCTACGCATAGACCTGGCTCTGATACCACTGTTGGGGAACATTGCATGGAAAACAAATTTTTTTCTACGCACACACAAGATCTATCCATGGAGATGCATAGCTACGAGAGGGGGAGTGTGTCTACGTACCCTCGTAGACCATAAGCGGAAGCGTTAGAACAACGCGGTTGATGTTGTCGAACAACTTCACGATCCAACCGACCGAGTACGGAACGTACGGCACCTCCGCGTTCAGCACACGTTCAGCTCGGTGACGTCCTCGACTTCTTGATCCAGCAAGACGGCGAGGTAGTGGATGAGTTCCGGCAGCACGACGGCGTGGTGATGGTGATGGTAATGCTAGCTCCGCAGGGCTTCGCCCAAGCACTGCGAAAATATGACCGAGGGACGGAACTGTGGAGGGGGGCGCCGCACACGGCTAAGACAATGTTGTTTCTCCTTTTGGGGCGCCCCCACTCCTCTATTTATATATGTGTAGGGGCTTGGAGTAGAAGGAATAGTGCCACGTGAACAGTAACTGTGAATAGTACACACGTGGACTTGGACTCCAAAGTCCAATCCTATTCCTACTAGGACACTCCCTTTTTTCCTTCCCTAGCTGCGTGGGCTTTTGAGGACTTGGTGCGCCTGGCCCAATAAGGCCAGGGCGCCTCCCCTTAGCCCATGCCAGCCCTTGGGACGTGGTGGACCCACTTGTGGACTTCTGGACCCCTCCGGAATCCTCCGGAACCTTCTGGAAGCTTCCCGGTACAATACCGAAAAAACTGCACCTTTTTCCGGAACCCAAAATATGACTTCCCATATATAAATCTTTACCTCTCAACCATTCCGAGACTCCTCGTGACGTCCAGGGTCTCATCCGGGACTCCGAACAATATTTGGTTACCAATTCACATAACTCATATAACACTATATCGTCAACGAACGTTAAGCGTGCGGACCCTACGGGTTCGGGAATGATGTAGACATGACTGAGACGCCTCTCCGGTCAATAACCAATAGCAGAACTTGGATGCTCATATTGGTTCCTACATATTCCACGAAGATCTTATCGGTCGAACCGCAATGACAACATACGTAATTCCCTTTGTTCGTCGGTATGTTACTTGCCCGAGATTCGATCGTCGGTATCTCCATACCTAGTTCAATCTCGTTACCGGCAAGTCTATTTACTCGTTCCGTAATACATCATCCCGTAACTAACTCCTTAGTCACTTTGCTTGCAAGCTTCTTATGATGTGCATTACTGAGAGAGCCCAGAGATACCTCTCCGAAACACGGAGTGACAAATCCCAGTCTCGATCCATGCCAACTCAACGGACACCTTCGGAGATACCTGTAGAGCATCTTTATGATCACCCAGTTGCGTTGTGACGTTTGATAGCACACAAGGTATTCCTCCGGTATCCGGGAGTTGCATGATCTCATGGTCTGAGGAACATGTATTTGACATTCAAGAAAGCAGTAGCAATAAACAGAACGATCATATGCTAAGCTAACGGATGGGTCTTGTCCATCACATCATTCTCCTAATGATGTGATCCCGTTATCAAATGACAACTCATGTCTATGGTTATGAAACCTTAACCATCTTTGATCAACGAGCTAGTCTAGTAGAGGCTCACTAGGGACACGGGATTTGTTTATGTATTCACACATGTATTTAAGTTTCCGGTCAATACAATTCTAGCATGAATAATAAACCTTTATCATGAACAAGGAAATATAAAATAATAACAACTTTATTATTGCCTCTAGGGCATATTTCCATCAAAAGTTTGACCCTAATTGGGGCCATAGAGCTCCAGATATAGTCAACATTGCCCTCAACCTCAGTGTCGGGGGAGATCAGCGAGTAGGCGCACCTAGAGGAGAACTCCGATCCATGATTGAGGAACATGTCATCGGGCACGTCACTCATGGAGACATCCTACAGCGGAGACAAAATAGCAGCAAGTTCGATCGAAGCAACATGGGTTAGATGATCCCGCAAGGTAGCGAGTAATCTGTCCTGCAAGACTCTGGCAACCAGGATGTGCGGAGAGGTGGAGTGTGAGTAAATGTGTGGGTAAGATAACGCTAAAGGTTTGGGGATGAGCCACGAGTCATGCCAGAAGAAAGTTGATGTACCATTGTTTTTTTAGAAAAGGAGGATGGCCCCCGGCCTTTGCATCTGGGATATGCATGCAGCCACTTTATTAATTATTCACAAAGACCTTACAAAGTAATACATCAATATGTCTGAAGTCGCCATCTTGGCAACATCTGTCGCTACTCTTATCCATTGATGAAGAGGTGCAGAAAGTGTGAGCCGAATACCCAGACTTCTCACCTAGCCTAACATCTAAAGCTGGAGGCCCCGACCAAGCCACATACCGGATCTAGGGCACACACTAGTCCGACGCACTCATAGGTCGTCGTCGCCATCTTCCATCAATCCATCTTCAGAGCAGGTACTGACGCATCGACCTTGCCAGGCCTGCCGTCAACGCCCCCACGGCGCCAGACAGCGCCTCCTCCCTACGCGCGTTCATCATCACGCATCCGTCGTCGAGACTTTGCTGCGCCTCGCCACCGAGACTCCACGACGTCGATGCGTCACAGGGAACGCCGCTCCACCGCAGATGCCGTGCACTGGCCCCTCGAGCCTATGCACACCTCCAAGAATGACGCCCTCAAGAGGGGTATGACACATGAGCGCCACCGTCATCCGATCGACTGATCTAGGGTTTCCCCCGGATTTAGCGGATAGGGGTCTAGAGCTTCTCCATGACGATGCCTTCAAGAAGGGGATGACGCAGAAAAATGCCGCCATCGCCGTCCTTAGGAACGTGCCAAGAGTAGGGTTTTCACCCGGATCCGCTCGAGGACCCTCCATCCAGCATCGTGTGCACGGGACCGCCACCGATCATCGCCGCCGCGCATGGAGTAGGCCGCACCGGCCGGATCAGATCTGACTGAAGACCAGACCCACCATGCCGCCGCCGCAGTTGAGGTCAGATCTGATCTGACCCGCCGCCGCCGTGGGCACGCAGCCAGCATACAACGGGCTGCCCCCATCGCGTCACCGTCCCGATGACGACGCCGCCGCCTAGCGCCGATCAGCTAGAAAAGGGTCCCGCCGCCGCCTTCCACGGAGCCATCCAGACTTCGCCGGAGGGCGCCTCGGGCGGCGGCGAGGAGAGGAAGGTGCGGCTGGGGAGGAAGATGCACCGGCGGGATGTCGGGCCTGTTTCCGGAATATATCACGGAATAGCCTCAAGTCACACCAGCCCCAAGATCAGAACAACTGGTGGACTCCCTTGATATAGATAACCAGCACATACATATTGTAGGAACGAAGTATGTCTACCAGAGGGGGGGTGAATGGGAGTTTTAAATTTTCTTTCGGAAATATCAAAACTCTCGGAACCCAGCAGCGGAACGAATGAAAACAATATACAGTGAGCGAATACAAGCTACCGAATGGAAACTAGGAGCATGCATCGAGGCAAATCACATGATTGAAATATGTCGTACTGCATAGTTTGAATGTAAAGGGGAGCGGCAGAGGTGACCAGTGATGCTCGATGGCGACAAGGTATTTGGTAGACCAGTTCGCCCTTCTGCAAAAGGACTACGTCTGGTTGGAGGGGTTGTGATTTAACACAGAAGATAAACTCTCTTCGCCCTATTCTCCTCGACAATTGGTTCGTCAACCAATGCCGATTACTCATGGTTGATGCTTGAGGCGATCTCCGAACCTTTACAGACTTCCTCTTCGAGAACCACAATTACTCTTGGTCTCTGAAGAAATTGACACCTAACCGTCTAGAGAGTTCGCAGCTCTCAAGAGTAATAGGCGGAGCGTACTGGACTTAGATTCGAGTGATGCTGAACCACTATCTATTTTTTCGGCTCTGGGGTTTTCTCTCGGTGGATTTTAAACTCAAATCTATCGGAGAGGGGGTTGTTCAACAATCTTCTCAGAATCAAACGGAGCAGCCATCGGACAACGCCGATGCGGGGTGGCTATTTATAGCCGCAGCCTTCCCTGATGGGAAATGACCATTTTGGACACGCGGTCCAGCCAATGGCCAACCGACACGTTCACAACGGTCGGATTTTTAAGAGCAACGGTAACATTACTTGAGGAGCCAGTAATGCTAACTCCTCGGTCAGAGACAAATCTCTCGCAGCGAAGAAGATCACAGTCTCTTGCTGGCAAGTATTTGCTCGGAACACAAAGAGATTTCTCTCGTAGTTTTCATAGGATTTGGGTTTAGCATCAGCGAATCAAATCTTCGAATGCTACACACCTCTTAATAGTACAGTGGTCCTATGACTCAATAAAGAGAAAAGAAACAACGAAATGAATGCTACGTCTTCACTTCGTCTTCAATCTTCTCGGCATCAGTCATATTCTTTGGACGAGCACCAAATCAATTGCTTCGCATCAGCAAATTTTGAGGGGTCACTCTTGTCGTCATAATCTTCAGTGATAACCTTCACTGCTACGCAGGGAATATTCTTCGGAGTTTGAATCCAAACTCCTCTTGACTCCAGGGACCTGTTACTCTGTGTGCAGTAGCAAACATATTAGTCCCTCACTGTTTGTCAACAATCTCCAAAACATAAGGAGGCAAATTATTGCACCAACAATCTCTCCCTTTTTGGATGATTGATGACAAAACAGATAATCATCGAAGTGAAGATAGATAAGTGAAAAGCAGTTCCAACAAGAGTGAGTGAGTGTTACTTTGCTCGAAGATGAAATAGACTCCCGCTAAATGTATGCAGGGAAGAAAGATATGAGATAAATTATCCTGTAAGTACTGAATAATATGGAGGAAATTTCAATCATTCGAGACATTTGATTCGCACTGATGAGATATAATCCATCGAGATCGTAGTGCAATCATTTATAACTTCTGATAATAATTCCACCTACAAGACAAATGCGTCGAGAGAAATGGTGCAGCAGCAGGGGTTATAAACATTACAGCACAGAAGTTATCGATTTTTACAACATTGTACAGATAAACTTAAACCAGAAGTTGCAAACTCGCACGAAACCAAAACCAATCAAAACACAGAAAGCAAATCTATCGAGACTCGATGTAATTCTCCCCCTTTTTGTCAACAAGTGTCAAAAAGGTGACGAATAACATGAGTGCAAAAACGCAGAACACGGTTCAATCAGTGGCATCTCCCGAAGAACTGTCCGAGGTGAGTTCTTCTTCGGAAGTGACGGGATGGTCTTCGTCTTCAGCAACATCAGATTTTCCTTCAGAAATAATAACTTGGGGCTGAGCAGACGAGGGTATAGCTGGAGGAGCCATAGGAGGAACACGGGATTGCACATTGCCTTCGGTAGGTTTCTCGGTCGGTGAGGTGGCTTCAGACTCGTCAAGCAATTTATGAAGCTTGAGATGAAGAATATCAGTTGTTGGCTCACGAACAGGCAGAGGAGGGGTACTCCGATCTTGAAAATCTTCCACAGTGAAGCCTTTGTCAATGTAGTCATAGAGCTCTTGGAGATTGACATTCAGGAGTTGTTTCTCGGTGAAGAACTTGCGAAGCAATTTCCAGAGCCTCTTCTTGTTTTCATCAGCTATCAGATGCATTATCCTCGTGCGATTGTTAAGGGCATTCAGCTCGGAGGCGAGATGTTCTTTTTCGCGTCGATCCTCGGCTATATGCTGCAGCAGCAGTTGTTGTGTACGCAAACTAACTTCGAGTTGCGATGGAGGTTGAGGCAAAATCTTTCGGTCGCGCTGAGGCTGACGTGGCCCTTCAAATTGCTTGTGATAGTCTTGGGGGCTTGATGCAGGCAATTTGCCCAAAGTAATATCTTCCATGACTTGCAAGGTATCGCGAACAGGAGGAATGAAGCTTTTATGGTTTTCCTTTGGAAGATACACTGTGCGCATTGCATGATCAACCACTTTCTGGATCCAGGGCGCGAACACTTTGATGCAGAAGGGATATTGAGCAGAATCCTTCAGAATGCGCAGGAACATGTCTTCCACGTCAAAGATGTATCGCTCAGAGATTGCATAGATAGCATTTCGAAGAACATCTGAGATGGATTTGTCCAGATTCATACCTGCCAGAGGACAAATGGTGTAAGAGAGCATGTGGAATAGTGTCTGATTCTCGAACGTTAAGTGCTCAGGACGAGGAGGACCAGTGTAGTCACGAATCTTTTCTTGATCCATAGTGCACCAAAAAAATTCATCCGATATGACATCAATGTTATGGACCCGAATTTCAGTGTTACCATGCTCAAAGCGAGGGAAATGGAAGTGCGAGACAAAATCCGTTGAAGTGCATTTAATGCATTTTCCTTCGGTCATCCACTCCATAATCCATTTTGAGCTATCAGATTCATCGCCAGAGATATACAGGGTCGCATAGAACTGAAGAATAATCTCTCTGTTCTAAGGATGCTCGAATTCAAATACCTTGGTGAGACAAAAATCATTCAGATCCTGAAGCAATTGATTAAAACAGCCAATATTACGCATAGCAGGAATATCGAGATATTCGTGAGGAAATATCTTTTTGCTCTCATAGAGGACCCGAGAGTAATAGATGGCCTGTTCCTTAGTCCAGAAGCGAGGCGATTCCGAAGTGCGCGGCCCATCATACAGACTAGCTTGAAAGAATTTGGGATGCGCATTCCGATTGAAAAGAGGTCCTTTGGCGCCTGCTCCTGACGAGAACAAGGGCAGTTCTTCACGAGGGTACGGGTATTTGAGTTCTTCTTCAGGAGAAAGATATTCATCACCATATACAACCGAGTCAGTATGGCGAGCAGAGACAGATTTTCGTTCGGAAGGACCAACATCTGGTATTCGAGTCGCTGTGTCGATGGATAACTTGAGTGGAGACGGAGCATGAGGCACAACAGAGGGTGCTGCAGAGACAGTGGGCAGTGGGACAGGTTCATCCACTTTAGGCACTGAGGTCGAATCATGCACTGGAGGTGGTGGCGGTTGTGCCACTGGAATCTGTTGTTGCTCGACAATAGGAGGTGCTGAGACTTTTGGAGCTTCGTGAGCCGGAGAAGCTTGGGGCTCGGATCGAGGGATTTCACCTTCCTCAGAAACAGATTGTTGCGAGGGAATATCAGCCCGAGCAGGGGATGCCACAGGCACTGATTCAGTTGGCCTTGGCGAGGGAGGAGCATCCGAGTCTTTGACTGGTGGGTTCGAAGGAATAGCTGGCCCAGGAGATTTTTCTTGCGGAGCAGGAGGAGACTGAGCAACTTGGGGAACAGGCGACGGTTCCTTCGGAGCAGGAGGTACATTTTTCTTTGCCATTCACTTTCGTTGCTTTTTCTTTTGCTGAGCAACTTGATCAATGTGACCCTTGACCAAATCATTGTACCCAGTGACTTTGGCTTGATGTTCATCGTAGATCTTGCAAACAATTTCATCTAGATCCATGTGAAAGCGTAACCTTCGGTGACGAAGGAGAGTCATGGCACGATTGATGTCCTTGTAGGAATCTTCGAGTGCTTTAATGACAAATTTTGAAGAGGCAGTTTTCATTCGATCATGAAGGTCCATTAGCTCGGCAGAGAGAGATAGTTGATCTCAACTGCATCTTCCCTCAGTTCTTGAACTACGGAAGTGGCCTGTGTAATAACTTCGGCAGGAATAGGCAGAGAGGCCACTTCGCCATCAAATGGATTGTCCACAAATTTATCGAGCTGTTCCATGATAAATATGTGATCATAGTAATGAGGAGCATCAGACTTGACATTAGGAGCAGTCTGGATAGGAACTTGCTCGGAAGGAGGCTTAGAAGCCAATGGCTGAGTCAAGGTAGGCGCAAACTTAGCAGCCTTCTCCTTCGGAGCGGTAGCTTGTGGAGCATCTTTCTCGGTAGGCGCCTTGATTTTCTTCAAGTCAGGCTTGGGAATTCTTTCGCCTGGCTTTGCAGAACTCACAGGAGTGTCAACTACCAAATCCTTCAAATTGATAGCATCTGGATGAGGAGTTGTGTTCACATGCTGTTTCAAAGTGACGGTAGTAGCAGGGGTTTTTCTAGCTGGGATCTTCTTCGGTGGTGCTTCTGGAACCAAATTAACCCGAAGATCAGGCAGCACAGTTGAAGTGGTAATATTGACTTCCTCGCTGAGAGTAGCAGCAACTTCTTCCTTGGTGATCAGAGGGTCATCATCATCAGCCGAAGAATCATTCATTTGAACTCATCTGCTGGTTCAGCCTTTTTCTTCTTTGGTGCATACTTTCTCTTCGCAACAGTGCTGGGATCATGCTTGCGTTTAGAACGACCTTCTGATTTTCCCTCGGCCTTTTTCTTCTCCACATCATCTTTGAGAAGGCGAAGGTTTTCCTCTTCACGAGCCTTTTGCTTTTCAGCCCTCTGAGCTCGCTTGATGGCATTGCGCTGACGCTTAGCAAGCTCGTCAGGATAAGATTCGATTGTTTGAAGGGAGGACTCATGAGCATTTGGTGGTGGAGGTGGTCTCTCATGAGGACCATTTGGCTTTATGAGAGAAATTTCCCGGCAGTCACCCCATGGAGGATGAAATGCAAAGTTTTGAGCAAACCGAGGATGAACAAATTCATAGTTGAACCACTTTCGCACCTAGTGACGGCAAATCCATTATTGACGCGTATCTCTCTGGTGTTTGGTTTCTCCTGGAACAGTATCATACCGGTCATGAGAGATGTACTCAGCTGTGTTTGTGTATGCCTGTCTGCCACCTCTCTTCTTCTTCAGAGCATTCTCTTCTTGCTCATCGGCATTTTGCTCGGTTCTTTTTCGCTTGCTGGTTGATGGGCCTACCGTTGGGCCCTTAGCATTCGGAGCTTTGGATTCATTAGCAGTACCCAGAACAACGTCATCTCTGTCAGCCAGGCTCACTGGTTGAGCCGAATCCTCAACTGACTGGATTTTCCTGTGAACAAAGATAGATGCGAGAGAAAATGGGAATAGGGTTACGAATGCACACAGCGAAGATTTTGAAAAAGAAATCATTTTTGATGAAGAAGTAGATGCAGACTTTGAGAAATGTTTTGGCCGAAAGAAATGTGTAGAACGAACTAGTAGGTTCGAAGAATATACTAGTAAACGTGCTATGCATTCCGTTCGTATGAGACATAACACAAACCCTAGATCTGGAAAAAAAAATCGGATGCGAGGGACAACTACAAACCACATCCGCACAAGTTACCTAGCAGTAAAGATCTAGGAAATGCAGTAAAATAGGCAATTTCTACCGCGGACGAACTCGAACAGGATGAATGGAAGAACGAGTTCGCACTACACATACCCTAACTCGGTGATGTGCAGCGACTATGGCGGCGCGGAGATGAAGATGATCCGCGGCGGCGAGGAATGACTCTGGCGACCTCTTCCCGGCAGCGAAGCGGTGAAGATGATCGACGTCGTCGAGCTCGAGGAGGAGCAGTGTGGTAGGGCTTCGGAAGGTGATGATGGCGGAGATGCGAAGTGAAACGAGAAGGGTGATGACACAATATTTATATGCGAGGAGGAAATAACCGCACCCGGTGAATCTGATCGGACGGCCACGGTCAGAGGACTATTGCGATTCAACGGACCAGATAAACTAGCAGTTGATGAAGAGCACGTGGCAACCGTCACCAAAGAACGTGGTCCAGACTTGGGCGGGAAACCCCAAATTTTGGACGGCTTTCACCAAAACTGATTAAGTTCGGACCAAAACTTTAACGTGGTCAACGACACCAGATAAAGTTTCGTTCCCAGATGAATTTTGTGCATTCATAACGGAGCAGCATAGACTGGAAGAGATATAATAGAGGGAAAAACAGGGTCCTAGGTATTTCACTCAGACGAAGAAACACAAGCACCCGAGAGAAAAACTATGAGTGAAATACATTCGGACTAACACAAAAGCTTCAAATGCAACTCAACGAGGAGAACTTGTGGTGGCGTTACCCACCGTATAAGAACTGTATGACCCCGAGCATTGCACAATTATCGTGGCACCCGGTTAGTCTAGTTCTTCGTTAATGTATTCACTCTCAGAAAGAAAATTTCACTTTGTCAAAATTTTCAAACTCTTCGAGTGTTATACCATGATGGTATGGGTGCCGAGTCCAGCTTACTGCACGTTTGCAGAATCTAGGATATTTAGCTCACACCGTAACGCACAAAATCTTTTCTCATCGAGGGGCTTGGTAAAGATATTGGCGAGATTCTCTTCGGTATTGACGTGACTGATGACAATATCCTCTCGAGCAACATGATTGCATAGGAAATGATGTCTGATCTCAATATGCTTGGTGCGAGAGTGCTGCACTGGATTGTGTGCAATTTTGATCACACTCTCATTGTCGCACAATAGAGAAATCTTCTTGACCTTGATGCCATAATCCTTCAGAGTCTGCTTCATCCATAATAACTGAGTGCAACAAGCGCCAGCAGCAATATATTCAGCCTCGGCCGTAGAGAGCGAGACACAATTCTGCTTCCTTGACGACCAACTTACCAATGATCTACCGAGGAAGTGACATGTCCCCGAAGTAGATTTCCTGTCAACCCGGTCACCTGCATAATCTGAGTCTGAATATCCAACGAGGTCAAACTGTGCTCCCTTAGGATACCATAAACCTAAGGTGGGGGTGTGAGCCAAATATCTCAGAATACGCTTGACCGCTTGGTGATGCGATTCTTTCGGTGCAGCTTGAAAACGAGCACACATACAAACACTCAACATGATGTCAGGTCTGGATGCACATAAGTAGAGCAAAGAACCAATCATCGAACGATATTCTTTCTGATCGTAATCTTTACCGTACACATCTGCGTCCAGCTGGCCATTCGTGGGCATGGGAGTTTTGTAGCCCTTCTGTTTGCAGTCTTGCATTTTGAACTTTTTCAGACAATCTCTCAGATATTTCTCCTGAGATATGAAGATTCCATTGTCCTGTTGACGAATTTGCAGTCCGAGAAAGAACTTGAGTTCACCCATCATAGACATTTGATATTTCTCGGACATCATTCGCCCGAATTCCATACTGCAAGCATTGTTAGTACAGCCGAAAATAATATCATCCACATACATTTGACATACGAATAGATCGCCATCAATAGCACGAGTGAAAAGAGTGGAATCAGTGGATCCTGGCTTGAACCCTTTGTCGAGCAGAAACCTCTTCAGAGTGTCATACCAAGCTCGAGGGGCTTGCTTCAGCCCATACAAAGCCTTTTTCAACCTGAAAACTTTGTTAGGAAACTGAGAGTTTTCAAAGCCAGGTGGCTGCCTAACATATACTTCCTCATCAATTTCACCATTAAGGAAAGCACTTTTCACATCCATTTGATAAAGCAGAATATCATTGTAATTTGCATAAGCGAGAAGAATATGAATTGCCTCAAGGCGAGCAACAGGAGCATATGTTTCACCAAAATCAATACCTTCTACCTGTGTATACCCTTGAGCGACAAGACGCGCTATGTATCTCACAACAATGCCATTTTCATCTTGCTTGTTCCGGAAAATCCATTTTGTGCCGATGATATTGTGCTTCTTAGGATTCGGTTTATCAACCAATTCTCACACATCATTCAATTCGAATTGCACCAACTCTTCTTGCATAGCATTCATCCAATCGGGATCATTCATAGCTTCTTCATACTTGGTAGGTTCTGTCAATGAGACAAAGGAGAAACTGCCACAGTAGATAGCCAAACGGGTGCGAGAGCGAGTTGTGGGTCGGTAACCTGGATTCTCGAGATCCTTGAGGATTAATGCAGGGTCAACTCGATTTGCCACTCGTGGGAGAGGATTTCCTTCTTGATGATCATTTTCATTTTCCTCAGTATCAGCATCAGGATTGGCATTAGTATCGCCATTTTCATCTTGATTGCCATTTTGATCGGCATTTGCATTTGCATTTGGGTTGCCATTTGTGTTCGGTGCGGCATTTTCTTCGGCAGTAGATTGGCGTGTTCGTCGAGCTATGGGGGCATCATCATCGGAAGAGTCAGGTGTATTTCCTTCGACTGGCCTGACGTCCCCAATGGCCATTTGCCGAATAGCATCCGAAATCGGAGGTTCATCTATCACATTAGGCAGGTGCTCCTTTTGAGAGCCGTTAGATTCATCAAACTGCACATTTACCGTTTCCATAACTTTCCCGTGGTGAGAGTTATAGACACGATAAGTATGCGAGTTCGAGCCATAACCAAGAAGAAAACCTTCATGTGCCTTGGGTGCAAACTTGGAATTATGATTCATGTCACGAATATAGCAAGGTGCACCAAAAACATAAAAACGGTATTGCAATGCTTAGAAACAAGGCCTAGGGTTCATACTTTCGCTAGTGCAATCTCTCAACAATGCTAATATAATTGGATCATATAACCATCCCTCAACGTGCAATAAAGAATCACTCCCAAGTTCCTATTAGCGGAGAACATAAGATAGAAATTGTTTGTAGGGTACGAGACCACCTCAAAGTTATTCTTTCCGATCAATCTATTGAGCTATTCCTATAAGTGTCACAAACAGCCCTAGAGTTCGTACTAAAATAACACCATATGATACACATCAACCAACTCTAATGTCACCTAGATACTCCAATGTCACCACAAGTATCCGTGAGTTGATTATACAATATGCATCAAACAACTTCATAATCATAATATTCAATCCACACAAAGAACTCCAAGGAGCACCCCAAAGTTTCTATCGGAGAAAAGATAATGAAAACGTGCATCAACCCCTATGCATAGATTACCCCAATGTCACCTCAGGAATCCGCGAGTTGAGTGCCAAAACATATATCAAGTGAATCAATATAATACCCCATTGTCACCACGGGTATTCATATGCAAGACATACATTAAGTGTTCTCAAGATCTGAAATATTCAATCCAACAATAACGAAACCTCAAAGGGAAAAGATTCGATTCATCACAACGAGGATAGAGAGGGAAGAAACACCATATGATCCAATTATATTAACAAAGCTCGCGATACATCAAGATCGTGCCAAATCAAGAACACGAGAGAGAGAGATGAAACACATAACTACTGGTACAAACCCCCAGCCCCGAGGGTGAACTACTCCCTCCTCGTCATGGAGACCGCCGGGATGATGAAGATGGCCTCCGGTGATGCTTTCCCCCCTCCGGCAGGGTGCCGGAAAAGGGCTATTGATGGGATCTCTCTGGTACAGAGGCTTGCGGCGGCGTAAAAACTCATCTAGGTTAACTTTCGGGGGTTTCTGAATATATATGATTTTTCAGCGTTGGAATCACGCGAAACGGAGCCACGTGGGCCCCACGAGGTACCAGGGCGCGCCTGGGGGGGTGGCGCGCCCTGGTGCCTCGTGGGCACTGGGTGGCCCCCCTCCAGTGGGTCTTGATGCCAATATTTTTTATTTGTCCAATAAAAAATCTCCAAAAAGTTTCAGCTCATTTGGAAAACTTTCATTTCTGCACAAAAAACAACACCACGGTAGTTCTGCTGAAAACAGCGTCAGTCCGGGTTAGTTCTAATCAAATCATACCAAAACCATATAGAATTGTTATAAATATGGCATGAATACTTCATAAATTATAGATACATTGGAGACGTATCAAAAATCTATTTTCCCTTTTTGGTATGCATTTGCACTCCCAATTCACTCCACAAAAATTGACATCCTTATAGGAGACATCATTATCATGACTAGGGCAATCATCATTAGTATTATGGATATTCAAAGAATTCATACTAGCAATATTGTAATCATGCTCATCATTCAAAGATTTTATGCCAAATATTTTATTGAATTCTTCTTCTATCAATTGAGCACAATTATCGGAATCCTTATTTTCAAGAAAGACATTATAAAGATGAATAATATGAGGCAACCTCAATTCCATTTTTTTTGTAGTTTTCTTTTATAAACTAAACTAGTGATAAAACAAGAAACTAAAAGATTCAATTGCAAGATCTAAAGATATACCTTCAAGCACTCACCTCCCCGGCAACGGCGCCAGAAAAGAGCTTGATGTCTACTACACAACTTATTCTTGTGGACTCGTGTTGGGCCTCCAAGCGCAGAGTTTTGTAGGACAGTAGCAATTTTCCCTCAAGTGGATAACCTAAGGTTTATCAATCCGTGGGAGGCGTAGGTTGAAGATGGTATCTCTCAAACAACCCTGCAACCAAATACAAGAAATCTCTTGTGTCCCCAACACACCCAATACAATGGTAAAATGTATAGGTGCACAAGTTCGGCGAAGAGATGGTGATAAAAGTGTAGTATGGATAGTAGATATAGGTTTTTGTAATCTGAAAATATAAAAACAGCAAGGTAGCAAGTAACAAAAGTGAGCATAAACGGTATTGCAATGCTTAGAAATAAGGCCTAGGGTTCATACTTTCACTAGTGCGATGTCCCAACATTGTTGACATAGTTGAATCATATTTAAATCCCTCACGTGCGACAAAGAGTTCACTCCAAAGTCACAAATAGCGGAGAACAAACGAAGAAATTGTTGTAGGGTACGAAACCACCTCAAAGTTATCCTTCCCGATCAATCTTATGAGCCATCCCCATTAATTGTCACGAACAGCCCTAGAGTTCGTACTAGAATAACACCTTAAGATACACATCAACCAAAACCCTAATGTCACCTAGGCACTCCAATGTCACCACGAGTACCCACGGGTTTGATTATACGATATGCATCACACAATCTCAGATTCATCTATTCAAACCAACACAAAGAACTTCAAAGAGTGCCCCAAAGTTTCTACCGGAAAGTCAAGATGAAAACGTGTGCCAACCCTTATGCATAAATCCCCAAGGTCACGGAACCCGCAAGTTGATCACCAAAAAATACATCAAGTGACTCAAGTGAATATCCCTTTGTCACCACAGATATCCATATGGAAGACATACATCAAATTTTCTCAAATCCTTAAAGACTCAATCCGATAAGAAAACTTCAAAGGGAAATCTCAATTCATCACAAGAAGATAGAGAGGGGAAAACTCCATATGATTCATCTATATCAACAAAGCTCGCGATACATCAAGATCATGCCATCTCAAGAACACGAGAGAGAGAGAGATCAAACACATAGCTACTGGTACAAACCCTCAGCCCCGAGGGTGAACTACTCCCTCCTCGTCATGGAGACCGCCGGGATGATGAAGATGGCCTTCGGCGATGCTTTCCCCCTCCGACAGGGTGTCGGAATAGGGCTGTAGATGGGATCTCTCTGGTACAGAGGCTTGCGGCGGTGTAAAAACTCATCTAGGTTAACTTTCGGGGGTTTCTGAATATATGTGATTTTTTGGCGTTGGAATCACGCGAGACGGAGCCACGTGGGCCCCACGAGGTACCAGGGCGCGCCTGGGGGGTGACGCGCCCCGTTGCCTCGTGGGCACTGGGTGGCCCCCCTCCAGTGGGTCTTGGTTCCAGTATTTCTTATTTGTTCCATAAAAAATCATCAAAAAGTTTCAACTCATTTGGAGAATTTTCATTTCTGCACAAAAAACAACACCACGGTAGTTCTGTTGAAAACAGCGTCAGTCCGGGTTAGTTCTAATCAAATCATACCAAAACCATATAGAATTGTTATAAATATGGCATGAATACTTCATAAATTATAGATACGTTGGAGACGTATCTGAAGTCATCGCAGTCTTCGCAGGAGACTGTGTCACAACCCATCAATCACTGATGGTGCAGTACTGTTCGTCATGGTGCCTTCTCTAGTGTCTTATTTCTAATGCTTGATAATATATCATTTGGATGCTCATTTTAATATGTGGATCACTGCTGTGACAAATGTCAAGTCCCATTGTTATTAATAAAAGTTGTGATGGCAATGTTAAATTTCAATTTTTCTCTAATTCAAATTCAAATTGGCCTACACAATCAACCGTGCACATCTTGACGCTATAATAAAACATGTGACGATACTGGAGACGAAAATTGAAACCGTACCACAGTCGTGTCCCCACTTGTAAGCAGCCACGTCAGCACCGTCCGAACCCACATGTAAGCAGCCACGTCAGCTCCATCTGGTCCCACATGTAAGCAGCCACGTCAACATCTTCTGGGCCCATATGTCAGCAGCATTGACCGGTCAAAACTGACGCCGACTATTACTGACGGGACCGTCGGTGATAAAACCCTCGGCGGACCCACATGGAAGAAGCCACATCAGCAACTGCTGGCCCCACCTATCAGAATCTTTGACCGATAAAACCCGCGGACCGATCACTGGTGACGGGATTATCGTCGCCAAAAAGTTCTTAGGCGACAGATTGGGCTATCATAGGTGACATTCTAGGCCGTCGCCGAAAACGGCCATCGGCGACAATTTTGGGTTCGTCACCTAAGATACGATCTTGCGTGACGGAGGAAGTGGTACCGTCAAGATTTTATTTTTTATGACGGTGCTTCGTTGACGGTGGGGGTGACGGCCGGACAACGTCGCCATTACATTTTCCGTGACTAAAAACGGTTTTACGTGACACAAGTGAGACGTCGCCAAATAGAGCAAATTTTGTAGTGGTTATTTACCCTGTTCGATGAGTTTGCTATATTGTTCACCTTCTTCTTCTTTGGTTTCTGTCCTGTTCCAGTACTTCCTTCCGTACAATTACTTTTCTTTTGTGGACACATCGGACAAGATTATATCACGCAGGTTTGGGGGACTCATATGTTCGTATTGTCTTGCTTCTTCGCAAGTTCATGTCATCGTTCTTCCCATGAACTTGCTATACTCTTTTTGTCCATCTTTTATTTTCTTTTCCTTCAAATATGCATCCTTATATTCAACACATGCATGCTTTTACTGTCAAATTTCAATTTGTCCAAAGACTTCGATGTGTTCCTTATGAAAATTTCCAAACGAGATACCATTTCGAGTTCGCTCTTCCAAGTGCACTGTTTTTTGTATGATTTGTTTGCATTTTTAGTCTTAACATTTTGGTTCTTGTTCTGCCAAGTTACACTATACAAAACTAACTTTGTTTTTCCTAGCACACTCACTGTACCTTCAGGTTTGTGGTCAAATTTTAATAATTTATTATTGTGCGCAGCCAACTAGTGATGCCGTCAAGTTAGCTAACATTTATTTTTGCGGTGGGCACTCTGCAGACTCCTACCGGACGTTGCTGCCACCGCTTGCCGGAAGTCAACGGCAACGATCATCGACAAGGACTACAGCTATTGCCGGTGGTTGTCTACTTTCCCTCGCAGCTGGAGGTACGGAAGAAAACACCATTGGACGTCAATCTAATTCATAAAATGGCGGTAAATCACCATGTATCCTTCTTAATCTCGTCCAAATCAGATCCGACTAGTTTTTTTTACCACTAAACTACTTGTTGGTACCTTTCTAGTGCCCAATTTGTCACGGCCGTGGAGGCTTGTGCGACGAGGATAACGTTATGAAGAACAACTGCTTTTTTTTCAACTAGATTGTGAAATATGAATGTCAAGTTTCAAATAGTTATTCCAAATCGTTCATGAGATATCTGATTTACTTGTTATTTCATTATAGGTTATTCATAACTATGTGCTCCCTTCTTCACAGAACAACATGTAGATGCAACATTCATTCAATCGCCTCTGATTATTTCATCAAGTTTTCACAATTTTGCCTATTAGTCCAACCCACATGTCCTTTTTAATATATCCTGATTTCATACAGATTTTAATCTAGAACTTGTATGCACATTTTACGTACTGCTGGACTAGTACATATCGACGCATAAGTTGTGTTTGGATACCAATTTGATATTCATGTCTACCTATTTGTAATTTTCATGTTTTCTAACATCACACTTCTTACATTTCAAAATTAAGCATACACATTGGTATCTCAAATATTGTCTTTAAAGAGAATAATCTCACCAACATACATTATTTTTTCTATAAGAATAGTAAGTTCATAAGTATCTATAACAACACTTATTTATTTACTTACATTTTTTCTTAGGTCATCCTTTACTTTGCAAGAAATGATTTGTTAATACACATAGGCATTACAAGATCTGTTTCAACTCAAGTTACAACTTTGTTTGAGACAAAAGAAGGGTTCCCTTTTGTTGTGGATGTTCGTAATAATCAAGAAAGAACATATTTCATTGGCAAGTCTTGGAGACGGTTCTTATGTGTACCACCTTCACCTAGGAGTTGATAAGGAGATGCACCTCAATTTAGCTATCAAGCCATATCGCTCCATATCTATTCAGCTCCCCAATGGTCCAGCTGTTGATCCATGTATGTATCTATCTAGCACAGTCTTGTCCAAATTCCCTTATCTTGTACTTCCACATATTTATAGTATATATTATCATTAGTTACTATACTTGTACTATTACAATGTTCTTTACTCCTT
Source organism: Elymus sibiricus (assembly GCA_039707655.1). Lineage (NCBI taxonomy): Eukaryota > Viridiplantae > Streptophyta > Magnoliopsida > Poales > Poaceae > Elymus > Elymus sibiricus. The sequence goes on along the minus strand of CM077666.1, from coordinate 123,848,883 downwards.
CCCCTGAAGTTCGACCTTACCGTCTAACTAACCTTTCTTATATACATGTCATAGCATACCTCAAATTGGATAAACCACATAGGGACATTGTGTTGAGCATTGATACTATATGGCACAATGCTAAATTGGAAAGACATTGCCCATGCAATTAAGTTTATTAAGCGTATTCAGTGGTTCCTAAATGAATACGGAATTCAGAATGCTGATTATCCATACGCTTGATACGTCTCAAACGTATCTATAAGGTTTTTATAGTTTCATGCTATTATTTTATCACTTTTGTATACTTTTTATAGCATTTATATTATTTTTGGACTAACCTGTTAATCTAGTGCCCAGTGTCAGTTGTTGTTTTCTACGTGTTTTGGTTTTCACAGAAAATCCATATCTACGGAGGTCAAAATAACGTGCAAATTTAATATGATTTTTTTGGAGCAAGAAGGACCCAGGAAACTTAGGTAGGTAATGAGAAGCAGCAAGGTGGGCCCACACAGCCACCTGGCGCGCCCAGCCCCAGGGCGTGCCCCTAGGCCATGTGGGCCCACCTCCATCGCCTTTCGTCCATTCCACCGCCATAAATTCCTATAAATACCAAAATCCTCCGAGATATTTTTATCCATTTTTTTTGCCGCCGCAAGCTTATGTTCCGAGGAGATCCAATCTGGAGGCCTGTTCCGGAGCTCTGCTGGAGGGGGAATCCATTGTCGGAGGCTTCTTCATTAACCTTGCTGCCTCCATGACCACGTGTGAGTAGTTTCATTAGAACCTTAGGGTCCATAGTAGTAGCTAGATGGCTCTCTCTCTCTCTCTCTCTCTTTTTTGGATCTTCAATACCATGTTCCCGTGAACGCCTCACATGATCGGGATCAATTCGATGTAATCGGTGGTGTGTTTGTTGGGGTATGATCAATTATCACTTTATGATCAGATTGTTCATTGAATACAATTGAATATTTTAAGGTTTTCTTGATGTATAATTAAATAACTTTGCATGCTCTTCAATCTATCTATCTTCTTTGGCCAAATTCGATGGGTTTTTCTTCAAAGGGAGTGGTGCTTTGTAGTGGGTTCAATTTTGCGGTGCTCTAACCCAGTGACAATAAGAGCCAAGACACGTATTGTATTGTTGCCACTAAGGATAAAACAATGGTTTCTCGTCATATTGATTGATGTTTTGCTATCTACATTATGTCATCATACTTATTGCAATGCTCTATTTCTTGTAAACTTAATACTTTGAGATGCATGCTGGATAACGGTCGTCGGGTGGAGTATTAGTAGTAGATGCAGTTGGATTAATGGTCTACTTATCACAAACATAATGCCTATATGAGATTATACCATTAATGATCATAGTCATAAATATAAATATTGCAATTTAATCACTGCCCAACTATAATTTGTTCACGACACAACTTGCTTGTTTTGAGAGAGATGCCACTAGTGAACCTATGGCCCCTAGGTCTATTCTCCTTTGCTGAAATCTTCATCACAATTGCTACTTTTACTTTGTCGTGTTACTTTGCTACCAAATATCTTTATCACTTGTAGTTTAATCTTTTAACTAGCAAGACAAGGAGCTTGACAACCTCCTGCCGTGTTATAGACTAGCGTGTTTTGTGTGCAGGTACCGCTCACTTTGTTTAGCTGGGAGACTCCTACTGGATTGATAACCTTGGTGATGACCCACAAGTGTAGGGGATCACAACAGTCTTCGAGGGTAGTATTTCACCCAAATTTACTGACTCGACACAAGGGAAGCCAAAGAATATTTACAAGCCTTAGCAGTTGAGTTGTCAATTCAACCATACCTGCGAATCACTCCTTGTAGCAATTTATTAGTAGCATAGTAATATGATAGCAGTGATAGCAGTAGTAACAGAGTAACAACATTGGCAATAGTAGTAGCAACAGAGCGGCAGTAGTAATTTTTAGCAAAGGCAATAGTATTAAAGCGTAGGCATAGAGTAGCGATGGATATTTAGATGAGATTCAATATGTAACAGTCACAACCTAGAGCGACACACAATAGCTCCAATTCATCAATCATATGTCGGCATGTATTCCATATATAGTCATACGTGCTTGCAGTAAGAACTTGCATGGCATCTTTTGTCCTACCCTCCCATGGCAGCGGGGTCCTAATGAAAACTAAGAGTAATTAAGGCGCTCCTTTTAATAAAGAACCGAAACAAAGCATTAACACATGGTGAATACATGAAATCCCAATCATTGTCATCTTGGGGTCTACGGTTCAGAACAATATATAATAGATGGATATAACTTGTAGGTAAGATCAACATCTCAAATATATTCACGAAAATCATAAGTGTTCAGATCTGAACATGGCACTCAGGCCATACTGACAAGCATTAAGCATAGCAACATCAATCTCAGAACATAGTGGATACTAGGGATCAAGCCCTAACAAATTGACTCGATTACATAAGAAATCTTATCCATCTCCATCTACCTCCAGTATGCCTACATTGGACTTACTCACTTCCGGTGGTGAGCATCATGAAATTGTTGATGGAGAAGGGTTGGTGATGACGACGGCGACGAATCCCTCTCTCCGGAGCCCCGAACGGGCTCCAGATTAGGGATCCCGATGAAGAACAAGAGGTGGCGGCGGCTCCGTATCCTAAAACAAGATGAAACTTTCTCTCTGATTTTTTTCTCAGGAAGACCGCACTTATAGGCTTGGAATAAGGTCAGACGGAGGTCTGTGGGGCCCACAAGTCAGCATGGCGCCCTGGGGGGTGAGCGCGCCACCCTGACTTGTGGCCCATTGGTGGCTCTTCTCCGGTAGTTCTTAGATCCAGTAATTTTTTATATATTTCATAGAAAATCACCGTGAAGTTTCGTCCAATTTCGAGAACTTTTATTTCTGCACAAAAATAACACCAAGGTAGTTCTACTGAAAACATCGTCAGTCCGAGTTAGTTTCATTCAAATCATGCAAATTAGAGTCCAAAACAAGAGCAAAAGTATTTGGAAAAGTAGATACATTAGAGACGTATCACTTGGTTCCCTAACTGAGGGAATACTTGATGTTAGGCTACATCACCTTTATACTTGAGGGAATCCCAACCACTCCTACGCGAGCAAGCAAGATTTCTGGCGCCGTTGAGCTCTTGAGTTTGGGCCTGCAAAAGCCTAACCTTAGGGAGGTCACTTCATGGCTACATCAAGATGTGGAGGCATTTATTTGAATAAACTTGTAATGTGGTTGTATTTAAGCTCATGGAAGAGCTTCAAAACACTCGTGTTAGTCTGTTGCAACACTTTGTTTTTTCAGTTCGTTTTTTTTTCCGAAGCCTTGCTTTGTTTGTCGTTTTATTTGTGTCTTTTGCAAGTTAATTTTTAAAAACGAAAAAAAATCAAAAATGTAATAACTTTTCCTTTGCTCTTTTTTTCATTGCGTTTTTCCCAATTCTTCGTATTAGATACGGGCACCATGAATACGGGCTGAGGGCTTTGGTATTAGGGCACTTTACTTGAGCGTAGCACCTCAATTCATGGTGCCCTAATCCTTAAGCCCTCGAAGACGGACTCCCGGATAAAGCACTTTACTTGCGCTTTGGTATTAGATACGGGCACCATGAATTGAGGTGCTACTGTATATTCGAGCAATCTTCCCAATATACGGGCACCAGGACGGGGGCTAGGCGGGAAGAACCTTATTCCATTTCCAGGGAGCCGTCACCATCTTGTCTTATTGAGCAGGACACAAACCCTAACAAAATTCGAAGAAACATCTAAAAATGGAGCCCTCCCGTCGGCAAGGACCGGGGCGGCGGCGGCGGCGCCGGCGAGAGGCAGAGGAACCCTAATCTCTTTTTTGGGGAGGAGGCGGCGGCAGCTACGTGTTATGTTCCACATATGTATTAAGGGCGCTTCTTTGACCAATCCATGTCCTTAAGATTTCACTACAACAATTGAATACTTTAGATATTGGACCCAAAAAATGGCCTTTCTTTGACCTAATGGGCAAGTTTGTTACCGGATATGAGGACTTTTACAAACGCGACCTCTTAATATCATCGGTTTTCTTATAATGAGTTTCATTCAACAAACTTGTGTGCTTGAGTCTTCACAAAAGGACTCCTTTCAAGTTTTGTCACTTACACTAGTTTCTGCCCCGGCACTTGATATATATGTCATTGGTGATTTCATGAAACAATTGTAGGACTTCAGTTACCGAGCCGAAGTAAGAATTCTTCTTCGACAGAAACCTGTCCTCTTTAAGTTATGGCAATCATTGTAGGACTTTAGTTATTTTGTCCGAATTCAGCGTCTCCTATCACGACCCTATATAAATATGTTATTTGTTCTTTTCCTGCATCCATTACAGGAATTTATTTATTGTGCCTAAATTAGCATTTTTATTGTTGATCAGGAAATAAGGACATTTCAAAATTATACTCCAACAAGTATTTCTTTCCATAGCATTTTTTTACCCACATGTATGATTATTCCTTTTACGAAGGAGTCTATACGCTCGTCTAGTGTTATACACAAAATAAACATCACAATGATCTATAACGCATCGAGGAGATAATAATTTTCAGACGCTTTTCTGGCATAGACGTTACTTTGGTTCACCGTTCACGAGCAAAAATAATTAAACACTTTTTTTTTTTTGCGGATAGAAATAATTAAACACTTCGGCCGTGCAATTTATTACACGCCGCCGACATCTTGATCCGGAAGTGTGCGTACAAATTTTATGTATTCCCATTCTTCTGTCTTGTTCGATGAGACGGCGCATCTTTGTAGCTATTCATGATCTAAACTGAGTTTAAAGATTAAACTGACATCAAGAAGCACTGGTCCGAATTTTTTTTAAATGTATACTGAATTGCAAAACAACACTACATCTGACACCGATGAGAATGAGAATATAGGTATAGCAGCAAGGTACATTGCATCGTACTTAAACTGGGAGGTCGCCGGGTGTAAATGGATTTGACAGGTGTGTGGGAGCTCGCCGGGGAGCATCCAAGGGAGGCTGTATGCAACATGCTGCGTCCAGCCTTTCGAGTGGCAACCTGACTTAAAAGTCGGTTTAACGTAGCACTTAGGTCCCTTTTTTTCTTTTTGCGGCCAAGCACTTAGATCAATTGATGGCTGCACTGTCCCTACGGGCTACGGCACACCAGCGTATTACGGGTTAAGAAGATCTACCAGGCTTGCCATCGAGCTTGAAACGATGTCACATATGGAAGCTAAACTACCACCACACATGCATGCTTGAAGAGGAGTAGTACATCAAGCGTGCGAGCCTGCCTGGTACACCCGTCCATCAGACCGGCCGAGTTGACAACACGACTGCACTTGTGCAATCGGCGCACAGGCGGGCCAGACAAGATGGTCCATCAGCTGAAAAGCTGAAATACGGGGAGACCCTGGCCTGGGAAATCGGTAGCATACGAGGCAATACGGGGTGAAAGTAGACAAAACTGGCCCTTTTCTAAAACTTTAAAACAAAATGAGCCCAATCTAAAAATATTTCACAAAGTGGCCTTTTGCATGATGCTCCGAGCTGCTACGGCGCCATGCTATTTGATATGGCGGGGCGCCATGCTAATTGTCGCTACCATGACGTCAGCATGACGCTATCAGCTCCAGGAGTCAATGCAAAATTGGGCCATTTTGTAAAATATTTTCAGATTGGTTGATTTTGTGTTAAAGTTGCTAGTTTTGTCCATTTACACCAATACGGGCTTGTTTATGTGGCCCCGCATGCAGCGCCTATCCCGAGGGGTGGACGACGGCTGGGATTAAGCTAGAGACGGAACGCGCTGTACAAAATCCGCGGTCCGAACTCAACAGCAGCTGTAGAGTGTGGACTGGAATCGTGAGTGTGGGCTGGAATCTAAAAAGCGCAGAATGGCGAACGTCGGCGAGCACCGGGTACAGATGCCGGCAGATCCTCCCGCCGACAAGGCCGCTGCGATGCCGGAGATGGGGCTGAATCGCTTCGTTCGCTTCGTGGCGCTGATCGAGAGGCTTGGCAACGCCTTGGGCACGCTGGCCTTCACCTGGGCCACCGTCGTCCTGCTCGGCGGCTACTCCAACTCCGACGACATCGGCAAGGATTTCTGGGTCTTGACTGGCATAGTTTTCCTGGAAGCCTTGAGGTACGTACGTGTATGCATTGTTCCTTCGCCTGGCAAAATATACATGCTACTGGAAAGATGCACAGATCTTTTCCTCTCTGACTCTCTCGCCCAGCTCCGGCTGCCACTCTGGCACCAGCAGCCGGCGGCCCCCTACTCCCGGGCTTCCCCTCCCTCTCCTTGCGCCCCTGTCGGCTGTCGCCATGTCTGCCGACGCTAGCAAGATCCAGTTCGGCTCAGAGTTCAGTTCGCCATCCGCCTCCTGCGCTCTCCCTCCGCAGCCACAGAAGGTACTGGCGCAGCCTCGTTTGGTGATGCCGTCGCTGGTGGTTGATAAGGGAAGGGAGATCCATGGCGGGAGGGCGACGCTTACCATCGTCAAGCTGCTGCCCCTCTCCTTATGACGAGGGCTGCGGCAAACCTTCCCCAGGATCTCCAGGGCAGGTGCTACTACAACTGCCTCGACGCGGATCACATCTCTGCCTTCTTTCCCTTTCCGGTGCGCTGCAGCACTGTCTCTAGAAATTTGGGGCCGGGGGGAAACAAAATGGGGCGTACGAGTCTGCCCTAACCTGAACTCACGATAGGACCAAAGGGGATGGCGATGCCTTCAGCTTCAAGAATCAGAATTCAAATTTTCATACGAATGGAAGATTAATTGGTGGGGGACGAACTGACCCTTGCTAGCGCCGACATGGCCGCCCTACCTTCATTTGGTACAAGGATTTTCATACATGTACTGTTTGTTGGCTGGCTAGCTAGCTTTTGCTGGGAAAAAGCGCTCAGAAAACGTAAGGGGCTAATTTTAGTAGTAGCATCTTCGAATTTTATTAGTTTTAGAGTCACCTCAATTGTTTTTCCGTCCGCTGCTACTGACAGGAGAGACGAGATGATCAGTATATATTTAGACAAAGACGATTGGTCATAGCAGGGTACATCATGTAGGGACGGCTCTCCAAGACGATTATGAAATGCTATAACGGTGCTAGGCCTCATTTAACGGTTTTTCTTAAATTATATTAAAAAAATCACAGCAATTATGAAAATCTATAACGGTGCTAGGCCCCATTTCACGATTTCACACAAGTTGGCGTCCTTAGCAAAAAGAGAAAAATGGAAGTCGGAATATAGATGATAGATCGTGTGGACGGTGTACTTCAGTACTTGGGTAGTTTTTTGTGTGTGCGCGCATAAAATATCTTACTATCTTCACTTATTGGGCTTCTGCTTTGCTGAACTACGAAGTACAGTATATAGAATTATACTAACCTTTAAAAAAAGTATATAAATTATACATAGTTGCAATTCTGGAGCCACATTTACTTTTGAGGCCCTGTGCAGCCGCTTAATTTGCACGCCCCCTTCGATAACGTCATTTCCTTGCTTAAGCGCCAAATACAACGTTCTTGGTACATAGCGCTCCGACAGATTTTGTATGGGCCGGCCTATATAAGCTTCTACGGGAAGCTTCTGGTCCTTTTTTTTTTCTTTTCTTCCGTTTTTACTCGTTTTTCTCCAGTTTTTCCTTTTTTGGTTTGTTTTTTCTTTTTCATTTTAAAATTTTACAAACATTTTTTTAATATGTTAGTATGTTTTAAATTTGTAAAAAATCACATTTTTCAAATTGGTGAACTTTATAAATTCACGAATTTTTTTAAAGCCCATAAATATTATTCAAATTCATGACATTTTTCAAATTTGATAATATTTTTTTAGATTTATGAACATTTTTTTAATTCATGGATAATTTTTCCAACTGGCAAATTTTTTGAATCCATGAACTTTTTTAAAAAATTGTTAACTTTTTCAAAATTCGTGAACAATTTTCATGTTGACATGTAGCTCATCATATAACGCAGTAAGCCAATGGCTTCGCGACATGGCATGAGGGTCATGAAACATACATGCGTCACATACATGAAGAGCCATAATATCCACATAAATCCTGCAAAAGTAAGTTCTACAACGAAAAATAATCTAAAATAGATTATGTGAACTCTTAATGCTATTAGGAAACCAATGGAAAACATGGTGTAATGAATGGGCACCGAAGGGGCAATGCCCGTCGCGGGTTGAGACAACACCTCAAACCTCTCCGGGAAATGACTAGAGACTTGCCTTATACTTCCTCAATCCTTTTCAAACTCAAAACGAACCCAAAAACCTATTATGCCTGTGCTTAAACTCACATACACCCCCCTACGCACAGTTGCAACTACTACATGACCATGATTACAATCCTCTCATGCATCCCCTGAAACTTTAGTCTTCCTAGCGACTTCATTAGTATATCCGCGAGTTGATCTTTAACGTTGACATAATAATTCTCCACCTTCCCTTCCTCTACACGGTCTCTGATGTAATGGTATCTCGTATCAACGTTCTTGCTGCAATCATGATGAACTGGATTCTTGCACAATGATATTGTGGATCGGTTGTCAACTCTAAGCTTTACTTGTTTTGGTTGCTAGTTCGTCAAATCAGTGAGGAGTCTACCAAGAATACTACTTGGCATGTGGATGTCATTTTTGCAATGTATTCCAGTTCACAAGAATACTACTAGGCGGTTTGGCGTATTGACCTCGACCGAAATCATTTGAGAAAAAGATCCAACTCTCTCCAGCAGCCCATGGTTGAATATGATTTGCCATTTTTTGAGAGTTACCAGGATCAGCTACCACACATATTTGACATCAGAATAGCTGGCATTATTAAAGATATGAGAACTTCTAGTTTTCCATATGCACCGCAACGTACACGCACAAATAGAATTGAATGCAGTATGGTTCTTGTTAGCCAGACAGAATCTGGCCATAGACAGGAAATCAAAACCAACATGCCTATCAAAGTAAGTGGAAATGATCTCCCAAGTTTTTCTATCAACCACACAATAAAAAAACAGTTGAAAGATAGTCTCTTGCTCAGAATAGAAAATGCATTCTAAAAGGCTTAACTTAATAGCGCTTCCTCAAGTTATATCTAGTCATCAACTTGTTGTTAACAAGAAGTCACAGGAAAACATGAACTCTAGGTGGAATTTGAACATACCGAATTGAAGGAATATACAGTGGTTATCACTGGTTGTACACCTCTAAAAATAATTATGCTATACTAAGAACCAGTGCGTACCCCCCCCCCCCCCCTAAGAATCATGTGTCCAAATCAAAGGATCGTCATTCTCATTTAGGGACACACCTTGAGCTATTTGTTCCAGGTAGTACCATGCCTCCATCGATTTGGGTCAAAAAGTTATCCTAAAAGTAAGTTTGAGGGTTTGGACTTCAATATCAGTAGCAATAGTAGCACATTCCTGATGGCAGATTGTGTGTAGAGACTAGCACCAAACTAACAGAGGTGATGTGCCAAAATAGATATCTTCCTAGAATCTGATTTTCTAGCCACCTCACTAGCCATCTATAACCAAACTTAAATGCTTTGCAAGCCCACATTACACCTTTCCAGAACCTAGAAGGCTTCTATGGTTTACTTGCAAAAATATTTAGGAGAGTTTCTTGTGTATTTACTATCTACTATAGTTTTCAAGATCTTGGCACCATCTTGTGTGTGTGTGTGTGTGTGTGCGCGTGCGTGCGTGCGTGCGTGCTAACATCTCTATGATTAGGGACTCCTAGATCCCCCTTGTTCTTTTTTCATGCAAACAAGGGGCTAATTTGCTAAATGGAGCTTTCTATTCCCCTCAAAATCACTTCAAAGGCAGTGGGCTAGCTATTTGTTATCAGGACCCATTTGGGAAATTTGAAGAAAGAAAGGAGGTAAAAGAGGATGCTAGAGAGACAAGCTTTGATAAGGACAAGCCTCTCAGGATAGAAAGCAGCTTGCCTCTCCAGCCTACTAAGCCTTTAAGGATTTTTTTTTCAACTATGGATTGGATGTCCTCTCTCTTAAGCTTGCCATAGTGAAGGGGGACACCCAAATATTTGATACGCAACGTACCCTCAGTACAACCAAATATGTTAGTGAGTCGAGCTACTCTATATACTTCTAACCTAATGGGATAAACTCACTTTTATTATAGTTAATCTTTGTACCAAAAACATTTTCAAAACACATAAATCATTTTCCAGATTTTTAGCAACCTCTGTGCCATTATCTACAAAAAGGATGGTGACATATGTATACTGAAGGCAAATGACACCCCTAGGTAAGAGGCTAGGGCATAGGCCTCTAATAAAATCATGTTGGGCATTGAAGAGCATCTTGGAGAGAACATCTACTGCTAAACTGAAAAGGAGAAGAGATTGAGGGTCTCCTTTTCTTAATTCTTTCCTGGTAACAAGGAAATTACCTTCTACACCATTTACTTTGACCCCAACTGAACCCCCATGGGTAATTTGTTTAATCCATTGGATCCAAAGAGGTACAAAGTTCCTCCACTAGAGGATTTCCAAGAGGAAATCTAGGTTAACCTTGTCAAAGGCTTTCCATAGTCTAGTTGTAAAACAATACTAGGGCTACCAGACTGGTGTACATAGTGCAAAATCTCATGCACATTGGCCACATTTTCTAGGATGTATCTACCTTTTATAAAGGCAATTTGGTTACTATATGTAATTAAACACATGAGGATGGTCTGTCTATTAGCAAGCACTTTGGTAAAAAAATAGACATTGCAGTTCAATAGACTAATGGGTCTAAATTTCCTCATGGAGGTATCATCCTTTTCTTTAGGGTCAATATAATGGATAGCAAAATTGAGTCTAAAATGTCTAATTTGCTGGCATCAAAATCATGGAAAAGAGCCATAAGACCATCTTTAACGATTTCCCAGAAATGCTGGTAGAACATGAAACAGAGGCCATCTGGCTCATAGGTCCCATCATCATAAGAGCCCTGACTTCTTTTTCACTAAAAGGTGCATGTGAAAGGTCATTATCTAAGCTAGTAATTAAACCTCAAAAAAAATCTAAGCTAGTAATTTTTCAGAGTTAGGGATATTTTTTAACTTAAGCTCAAACCAAGCATGTCATCAATCTCAGTGACAGCCCCACAGGGCCATTAAAGGAGTGGATCATGCCTTTTCTTCTCCTCTGGTTTGCCACTGTGTGGAAGAATCTAGTTTTCTATCTTCCACAAGAGTATCCATATCCCCAGATCTATGGCTGGCCTTAGTTTCATCTTTGAGCCAGATCTTCTAGATTTCTTGTAGAATGCTTTTTAAATATTCTAGCAAACGCAGTATCACAGAGAGATTTAGTTTCAGATCTAATATATAAAGCATCCTTACTCTAGAGTTAAAGAGGCCTTGAACTTTCTAATCTCAGCATCTACACTTTTACTCCATCCTTTAGAGACTTTCCTAAACCTCCTCACTCTTTCCTCCCGTATGTCAATGGAAGGTTTCCCCTTAAAGGGTAATTCCAAGATCTAGCCACTAGGTTTTAAAGACTTCTCCAAAAAGACATGTTTTTTCAAACTTTTAGCTAGACGTTCTAGGCACTCTCCAAGTCTCCAAGTTCCAGAGGAGGGATGTGTGATCACTACCAATCATAGGCAAGGCTTGAGAAGAATTTGAAGCGAAAGGAGCCTCAAGATTAATATTACATAAAATCTATCTATGGTTCACATAATCAAATTTGACTGATTGTTGGCCTAGGTGTATTTCCTCCCAGATATTCTAATTTCTAGGAGACTCCAAATTTCCACACATGCATTGAATTTATCACACCAGCGATGGTCCCCTACCCAATTACTTTTATCATGTTGATATCTAGTCAGATTAAAATCTCCTCCCACTAGAGTGGGTTGGTGATCATCAATAAACAAAGTATGGAGTTCTTAGATGAAATCGTGCTTATCATCTTCAACGGGAGAGCCATAGAAATCTACCAGTCTACATGAGAGACCACTCAACTTAATGGTAAGATTACAAGAGACAGAAAAAAAATCCTATTTTCCCATTTCAAGATCTCAAATAAATCTAGATCTACTCAAACTAAGATGCCACTAACAGTGCCATTAGCAGGGAGGTGATGCCAAGCAATTTTTTTACCACAATGGATATAAGGAATGCAGTAGAAAAAAACATCTTAGTTTCTTGAAAGGCTACTATGGCAGCCCTAGATTTATCTAAGGTTTCAAGGATACATGGTTTTGTCCCAGAGGTGGTGATCCCTCAAATATTCTAGAAGAGGACTGAAGGTTCAAAGGCTCAAATAGGCGACTATCAAAAATTAATCTTTTTCTTAGTTGCTTTTAGAGGCTAGTACGGAATTGAAGGTTCTCTATATATATGCAACTAGGTGATACACCCTGTATATATGAGAGTTACAACAAACTAGCAAGCTACACAAGGAAACACACAAGCAAGTAATAGCAATAAGTAAAGCTAGGGTAAAGAGATGACCGAAAGTGATGGAGAAAAAGATGTAATCCAAAGTTCGTACACTTGGGGGTGCGCTAATCTCCATTGGAAAGGTGGGGGACAACGAGTGCTCCCACAACAACAAATGCCTCACCTTAGTCTTCGAGAACCTTGAAAAACGAATGCTCAAGTTTCCCTCTCACTAGGTAGCTCTTGGGACGAGCTCCAAACCCTCACAAACGAGCCCGGGCACAACCACACAAAACGAAAGCACCCGGAAAACACAAACCATCTAGGGTTTCCCACAAACCCAAGAGTAACAAGATTAGCTAGGATCTCGTGGGGAATCAATGAACTCGATTTTGCTTTGGTGGATTTCTAGATTGGGTGATCCTCTTGCTCTCTCTAAAATATGGGGTGGATTGAATGCTAGAGAGGGGGGAATCGAACTTTGAAGCTTTTGGAGCAATGGTGGAAAAGTGTTGGAGTCTTCACCTTCTCAAGGAAGAAGAAGGTGGCTATATATAGGTCAACTCAAAATATGCCCATTGTACTGCCCAGGAAAGTCGAACATTCTGGCAGGGGTCGGACAATCCGACCAGTCGGATGTTCTAACACAATGCCAGACAGAAGGTCCGAGCCTATCTAGTGGCCTATGGATAGGGTCGGTTATTCTGACAGAATATCCGGCATTTCAGACATTAGGTCAGAAATATCCGACCAAATGTCCGACCTTGATTAATGGCACAAAACATGGGGAAAACATAGGCTCTTTTCTCACCTAGTTAGTGGGTGGTATTTGGCTTTGCTTTGTTTAAAAGATTCCTAGACAAGATTCATGGTGTATCCCCTCCTAATAGAACGGTGTACCTATGGCTCAAAAACAAGAAATCGTCGATATAACTTTGACGTGTCGTGTTTTTTTATCCTTTTAGCTTAGGGGGTCGCCGACCAACATTTATGTTTCATTTCCAATCAGTGGCGGAGCCAGGAATATAGTATGAGGAGGGCCAAGTGTAGTAAATCCTTGTTAGGGAGGGCCAGCTCATAAGAATACACCAGTTTAGCAACCATTGATCATCTATTAGCATGCATATCAGGCTTAATACAACAATGTTAGGGGGGGCCAGGGCCCTTGCTGGTCCCCCCTGTCTCCGCCACTGTTTCCAATGATGTGTAAACTAAAGGCGCACTAAAAACATAGATAGTCGTCTAATCATCATTGCCATTAACACCAAAACTTTCGTTGGAGAATCTTTTTCCCGGGGTGCTTGCCCCACCCATATTTTGGAACCTTTATCCACTGGACATTGTGGTCATCATACATGGTAGGTATGCCCTTCAGCGCCTCCGGGGTAAGGGTAATGGGTGGGTCTAAATCAGGTCCTAGGTCTAAAATTAGTGGCGCTTAAAGCAAACCTAGAGTGGTGAGTTTAGAACTAGAGCTACTTCATTATCTACAAGTAAACTAGATTCAGTGGTGTTGCACTTGTTATGCCCCACAGGCTCAAGTGACAAGCAACCAGTTCCTATGTCAACTACTGTAGTACTGGAATTAACATCATCTATCTCTACACCTATTTTACTTGCAAAGGAAATGCAATAGGGTCAGTGAAAGGTAAAAAAAAAATTCCTTCAGAATAGTAACAAAAGTCTTGTCAGTTTCCATTTCCAGGTCCAGAATCTTCTTGTTTGCCATTGCAATCTCCTGCATGGTTCTTCTTCCCACATCCACTCTTGTACTTTTTTTGATTGCTTGGACATGGCCCCATGTATTCTTGGTTGTAGTTGGGGTGGTTTTTGCACATTTTTTTCTTCAACTACCATCAAATCTTCAGAGGGCGATGCAGTCATAACGGAATGTGTGGGGTTGAAGATCACATCCTTGTCTCGATCCATTTTCTCATTTTCTCCAAAGTCTTTGCTCAGAAGAGTCATCTTCATGTGCAAGCTCCATATCCCTCAATAGATTGAAACAATGTTTCTCTGAGGTCGGATCTTGGCACTTGGCAGCACACCTGTTTTTTTTTGCTGGCAGGGCAATCCTCCACCAGGTGTGTAACCATTTTGCAGATGAAACAAATGTTGGGTGACAGGCATTCAGCTCCATGGTGGCATGGTTCCTCACAGTTGTAGCAGATTACATTGCATATGGCTCCGTGGCTTTGGGAACTGTTACATCCTTGTCTCTCTGTTGTTGCTTGTTCTGTCTCAAAGTTGGTTTGTTCTTCCTATTCTGCTGCTGAGTAATGTTCTGCTTCTGAGAAAATTGGGCATTGCCTTGCCACTAGTAGGGTCAGCAGGCAATTGCTGTTGTTGGCTTCTCCTTATGCACATACGTGTGCTTCACCTGCGATTCTCCTTATGCACGTCTTCTTCACCTGCTTCGGCTGTCTCGCCTGAAGCGCCAGCTAGGGCCTCTATTTTACAGGCTCCCCTTCCGCCGTGTATTGCCTTTTCGTGAGTTCGGCCCGGTGCCTTCTATAGGCAGAGTGCGGATAACGACGCCCGGCCGTGTGCGCAGGCCGCTCCTTGTTTCAACTTTCAAGGGCTGATTGTTCCGATCAGATCAGATAAGGATCTGCAATTTGCCTAAAAAAAGATAAGGATCTGCAAGCTTGGTTGATAGGTCGTGCATGCGCGTATCTCTGGCCGGTCACGTACAGCGTAAGACTCGGCAGACCATCGACGGATCCATGCTTTTTTTTGCGAGGAATTGAGGGCTTTTTATTCAATCAAAAGGGCTCCGGCACTATCAATCATAAGGCTAGTGACCAACAAGCCAGGAGGACTGTTCATCCAACACTCCGTCACCTCTAATGTGCATGCATGTTTAGCACATAGATGGGCGGGGACATTGGCGTGTCTCTTTACATGACGAATAACAAAATAAGAAAAGGTAGAAGCTAGCCCCTCAATATCAAGTAACACCGGCGCTATTAGCGAGCGTGAAGAACGGCACGAGTTCCAAAGATTGACGACCTCCAAGCTATCGGTCTCCATCTCCACTCGCACAAAGCCACGTAACTGAGCAAAAACCACACCTTCACGAAGAGATAGTGCCTCCGCAACAAGTGGGTCCGTGATACCCTGAACAGGTTTACACCAGGCACTTAAGTAGGCTTCAGAGGATCTAGCAACGCCACCCAGCCCACATAGCCTAGCCTCCATAGATATCCCTGCATCCGTGTTGATCTTGATACAGCCATCATCAGGAGGTCTCCAACCATGACCCGGTAGAATCCTTGCATGCTGCGGCGGTAGTTCTAGCAGCGACAAGGCCTCCCTGGTCATCTTCATCGAGATTATCGGATCCAAGCTTGCCCTGTCATGAGTTATATTGTTCCTGGATGTCCAGATCGCCCACATGACCGTGATAATTTTTGCTTGATCCACCTCATCAAATCTAGGGTCACATAAAATGTCCCTTGACCATGTTTCTGTATGGAGTTCCAGAATTTTGACATGCAACCATTCCCTCGCCTCCTTCCAGAAGAGCTTCGCATGTGTGCATTTTATCAATGCATGATACATATCCTCATCCGCATCAAGGCAGACTTTGCACCGTGCCAACTCTGCTATATGTCTGTGCTTTAAAGTGCTCTCAGTAGGCAGAATTCCTCTTAGCACTTGCCACCAAAACACACGCACCTTTGGCACAACTTTAAGCTTCCAAAGTCTTGTCCACAGCTGTTTTTGCTTCTCTGAAGATTGTAACCGTCCCTTCCTGTAGAGCAGTATGCTCGTTCTGAGTCATGAGAGAGCGGTACGCTGATTTCACAGAGTAGATACCAGACTTTTCTGTTGTCCATGCTCACGAATCAATTCCTCCTTCAATCCTCAACGGGATATTTAGGATAGCATCTGCTTCGGGAGCAATAAAATGTTGTCTCACCATATCAACCTTCCACATGCCTCGGTCCACATCAATAAGTTCAAACACATCAGTTATATTAGTGTTTCCGATGTGAACAGAAGGCCACAAAGAAATTAGCCCTGGAACCAGCTATCATGCCAAATGGACACCGAAGTGCCATCTCCGATTCGTTTTATTAGGCCAGTTCCTAGTGCTTGTCTGCCAGCAATGATCGCCCGCCAGGTGGCCGAGGCGCACTTGGGGATGGTGGCCTCCATAAAGTCACTGTTTGGGAAATACTTGCCCTTGAGGACGTGAGCACAGAGGGACTCCGGATTCGTAATTAGATTCCAGCCATGTTTCCCAAGCAAAGCTATATTAAACAGTTCCAGATTACGAAATCCCATCCCTCCAGCAATCTTGGGCTTAGCTAGTGAAGGCCAATCAATCCAGTGTAACGATCTGCGATCGATCGAGCTGGTCCACCAATATCTCGCCATAGTTGAAGAAAAGCCTTTGCAGACCTTCTTAGTTAGCTTGAAGCAACTCATGGAGTGTGTCGGTATTGCTTGGGCCACGGCCTTAAGCCTGATCTCTCTTCCGGCGCATGAAATGAGCCATTCTGTTCCACCTTGTAGCTTGCTTCTAATCCTCTCTCCAAGATATTCAAAAGTTCCACTAGTTATACGGCCGACGGCAGTTGGAAGTCCCAGATAACGCTCATTAAAAGCTTCAGCCGAGATGCTCAAAACTGCTTTCAAATTTTGGCGCACCGGTTCAGGCGTGTTAGGACTGAAATAGACCGAGCTTTTGTCCTTGTTTACGCATTGACCCGAGCAGTCGCCATAGATATGTAGCACCTCATTCAATCTGAGTGCACTGGACACCTTTGCATTCATAAAGATGAGACTGTCGTCTGCAAAGAGTAGATGATTTACCCATGGTGAATGATAGCTAACCCGAATTCCTCTGTCGACATTGGCACCCCCGTAGAGGTTCAACAGAGAAGTAAATCCTTCTGCACATAGAAGGAACAAATACGGTGAAATGGGGTCACCTTAACGAAAGCCTCTCGAAGGTGTAAAGTATGGCAATAATTCCCCATTCACACGGACAGTAAATCTGACAGAAGTGACACACTTCATAAGCAATCTAACAAAACTTGAGCTGAAACCCAATCTCAACATGATGGCCTCCAAATAATGCCATTCCACCATGTCATACGCTTTCATCATGTCGAGTTTGACTGGACAAACACTGTTCTTCCCTTTCTTCCTTCTTCTCATTGCATCGATGGATCCATGCGACCAACACCAGTAATAATACTTTATCGCCTCCCAACTTCCCCCCCAAAAAAAAGTTCATCGCCTCAGTGCGTGTTTTTTTAAGGGAAAACTTGCAATTGTTGGAAAATTAGGAAAGTTCATGATTAATTCTAGTAAATAATTCATGACTAGAACAGAGACTAGCATGTAACAATCTAGCAAACTAGAGGAACAGCAAAACATGCATAACAGCACCGCACACGAATCAGCAGCTGTAGAGAGAGACATTAAAAGATGACGATGGACGTACTGTTCATTAGCTGTTGTAGGGGCGACAGTGTTGATGACGATGTTGGCAACGATCTGCTGCTGACGGCGATGAAGACAACGATGAGTAGCACCGCCGGATTTGGACGGAAGACGACCCGTGATGACGAATTTGAGCAGTCGCGCAAAGCGCTTCCCAAAAACCTAATTCGTCATCTCCCGGTGCAGGATCGCAAGGACAACTGGTTCCGGAGACCTGCTCTCCCGCACGCCGATGCACGCCGGCGTTTGGGATGGAGTAGACTACGGTGGCGGCACAAGTTGCGAGATGAGGCAAAACCCTATGTGTTTTCTATGTGTCTTTTGGCCGCAGCCGGTAGCAGTACATATATTAGGACCAGAGATGGTATCGTGTCGCGATCACGATCTCAAACTGACTAGGTTTCTAAGTCGTATACTTACCGGATAAGAAATAATTAATTTGTCTGCCAAGACATAAAAACAAAACGGCAAAAGAAAGACGTGCCCCCGCAAGGTAACGGACCGGATTTCGGCGGACCATTCATGCGCATGTCGCATGTACGCGCCGTCCCGGCCCCGGTCCGGCCTGGCGAGGCAAGCGAGCGCGCGCGTGTGGTCTTCCCTTTCTCTTCTAACACACCACTTAGAGTGGTGGAGAGAACCCACTATATAAAGAGGTCCAACTCTTCCTCAACTAGCGGTATGGGACTAAACTTTAGCACCACCTCTTGCCTTTTTATTCATGGGCCACTATTTGAGATTTCAGAAATTGTTATGGGCCTAGCCCATTAATTCTAACAACCCCCACCAGATCTCAAATACCCATTTAGAGATTTGTCTTCTCTCACGCCGAGGAATTGAGAGAATTGAATTTTACCAAAATAGTTTCATTAGCTCCTGAAGTATTATAAATACTAGTAGGCGAAATTTAGATCAAAGAATTAATTTAGTAGATTGTGTTTTACGTATATGTTTTAAAATCCAAAATGAAAAGAAAAAAAACATGTTGATTATAGAAAAATTAGGAGGAACCTAGAATTAGAGTCTTATGGGCAAGGACACTATTGCTGATTTACTAACCTCTATAAGAAACGCGGACATGAATAAAAAAGGAACAGTTCGAGTAGTATCTACAAATATTACCGAAAACATTGTTAAAATACTTCTACGAGAGGGTTTTATTGAAAGTGTTCGGAAACATCAGGAACGTAACAGATGTTTCTTGGTTTCAACTTTGCGACATCAAAAGAGAAAGACTAGAAAGCAGAGACTGTTAAGTTAAACTTCTGGCTAGAACTTTAAGCTACATCCGTCCACAACTTGGCAATGGACTATGCCTTGAATTGCTAGTTTTGTGTGAACAGGTTTCACTCAAAGTCTTAACCAGTACCTGGCTGCCAGTAGGCTACCCCGCGGTTTGAAGCATATACGTCGTACTCCCTGTGTTGGGGAACGTTGCATGGAAAACAAAAACATTTCTACGCACACGCAAGATCTATCCATAGAGATGCATAGCTACGAGAGGGGGAGTGTGTCTACGTACCCTCGTAGACCGTAAGCGGAAGCGTTAGAACAACGCGGTTGATGTCGTCGAACAACTTCACGATCCAACCGACCGAGTACCGAACGTACGGCACCTCCGCGTTCAGCACACGTTCAGCTCGGTGACGTCTTCGACTTCTTGATCCATCAAGACGGCGAGGTAGTGGATGAGTTCCGGCAGCACGACGGCGTGGTGACGGTGATGGTAATACTATCTCCGCAGGGCTTCGCCCAAGCACTGCGAAAATATGACCGAGGGACGGAACTGTGGAGGGGGGGCGCCGCACACGGCTAAGACAATGTTGTGTCCTCTTTTGGGGCGCCCCCTCTCCTCTTTTTATATATGTGTAGGGGCTTGGAGTAGAAGGAATACTGCCACGTGAACAGTAACCGTGAATAGTACACACGTGGCCTTGGACTCCAAAGTCCAATCCTATTCCTACTAGGACTCTCCCTTTTTTCCTTCCCTAGCTGCGTGGGCTTTTGAGGACTTGGTGCGCCTGGCCCAATAAGGCCAGGGCGCCTCCCCTTAGCCCATGCCAGCCCTTGGGACGTGGTGGACCCACTTGTGGACTTCCGAACCCCTCCGGAATCCTCCGGAACCTTCTGGAAGCTTCCCGGTACAATACCGAAAAAAACTGCACCTTTTTCTGGAACCCAAAATATGACTTCCCATATATAAATCTTTACCTCTCGACCATTCCGAGACTCCTCGTGACGTCTGGGATCTCATCCGGGACTCCGAACAATATTCGGTTATCAATTCACATAACTCATATAACACTATATCGTCAACGAACGTTAAGCGTGCGGACCCTACGGGTTCGGAAATGATGTAGACATGACTGAGACGCCTCTCCGGTCAATAACCAATAGCGGAACCTGGATGCTCATATTGGTTCCTACATATTCCACGAAGATCTTATCGGTCGAACCGCAATGACAACATACGTAATTCCCTTTGTCCGTCGGTATGTTACTTGCGCGAGATTCGATCGTCGGTATCTCCATACCTAGTTCAATCTCGTTACCGGCAAGTCTCTTTACTCGTTCCGTAATACATCATCCCGTAACTAACTCCTTAGTCACTTTGCTTGCAAGCTTCTTATGACGTGCATTACCGAGAGGGCCCAGAGATACCTCTCCGAAACACGGAGTGACAAATCCCTGTCTCGATCCATGCCAACTCAACGGACACCTTCGGAGATATCTGTAGAGCATCTTTATGATCACCCAGTTACATTGTGACGTTTGATAGCACACAAGGTATTCCTCCGGTATCCGGGAGTTGCATGATCTCATGGTCTGAGGAACATGTATTTGACATTCAAGAAAGCAGTAGCAATAAACAGAACGATCATATGCTAAGGTAACGAATGGGTCTTGTCCATCACATCATTCTCCTAATGATGTGATCCCGTTATCAAATGACAACTCATGTCTATGGTTAGGAAACCTTAACCATCTTTGATCAACGAGCTAGTCTAGTAGAGGCTCACTAGGGACACGGTATTTGTTTATGTATTCACACATGTATTTAAGTTTCCGGTCAATACAATTCTAGCATGAATAATAAACCTTTATCATGAACAAGGAAATATAAAATAATAACAACTTTATTATTGCCTCTAGGGCATATTTCCATCAGTCTCCCACTTGCACTAGAGTCAATAATCTAGATTACATAGTAATGAATCTAACACCCATGGAGTCTTGGTGCTGATCATGTTTTGCTCGTGGAAGAGGCTTAGTCAACGGGTCTGCCACATTCAGATCCGTGTGTACTTTGCAAATTTCTATGTCTCCATCCTTGACATATTCACGAATGGAGTTGAAGCGTCGCTTGATGTGTTTGGTCTTCTTGTGAAACCTGGGCTCCTTGGCTATAGCAATTGCTCCAGTGTTGTCACAAAAGATTGTCATTGGACCTGATGCATTAGGTATTACACCTAGATCGGATATGAACTCCTTCATCCAGGCTCCTTCATGTGCTGCTTCCGAAGCAGCTATGTATTCCGCTTCACACGTAGATCCCGCCACGACGCTCTGCTTGGAACTGCACCAACTGACAGCTCCACCATTTAATATAAATACGTATCCGGTTTGTGACTTAGAGTCATCCGGATCAGTGTCGAATCTTGCATCGACGTAACCCTTTACGACGAGCTCTTCGTCACCTCCATAAACGAGAAACATGTCCTTGGTCCTTTTCAGGTACTTCAGGATATTCTTGACCGCTGTCCAGTGATCCACTCCTGGATTACTCTGGTACCTCCCTGCCAAACTTATGGCAAGGCACACATCAGGTCTGGTACATAGCATTGCATACATAATAGAACCTATGGCTGAGGCATAGGGAATGACTTTCATTTTCTCTATATCTTCTGCCGTGGTCGGGCATTGAGTCTGACTCAACTTCACACCTTGCAAGACAGGCAAGAACCCTTTCTTTGACTGATCCATTTTGAACTTCTTCAAAACTTTGTCAAGGTATGTGCTTTGTGAAAGTCCTATCAAGCGTCTTGATCTATCCCTATAGATCTTGATGCCCAATATATAAGCAGCTTCACCGAGGTCTTTCATTGAAAAATTCTTATTCAAGTATCCCTTTATGCCATCCAGAAATTCTATATTATTTCCAATCAACAATTTGTCATCCACATATAATATTAGAAATGCTACAGAGCTCCCACTCACTTTCTTGTAAATACAGGCTTCACCGTAAGTCTGTACAAAACCATATGCTTTGATCACCTCATCAAAGCATATATTCCAACTCCGAGATGCTTGCACCAGTCCATAGATGGATCGCTGGAACTTGCACACTTTCTTAGCACCCTTAGGATCGACAAAACCTTCTGCTTGCATCATATACAACTCTTCTTTGAGAAAACCATTAAGGAATGCAGTTTTGACATCCATTTGCCAGATTTCATAATCATAAAATGCGGCAATTGCTAACATGATTCGGACAGACTTAAGCATCGCTACGGGTGAGAAAGTCTCATCGTAGTCAACCCCTTGAACTTGTCGAAAACCTTTCGCGACAAGTCGAGCTTTGTAGACAGTGATATTACCATCAGCATCCGTCTTCCTCTTAAAAATCCATTTATTCTCAATGGCTTGCCGATCATCGGGCAAGTCCACCAAAGTCCATACTTTGTTCTCATACATGGATCCTATCTCGGATTTCATGGCCTCAAGCCATTTGTCGGAATCCGGGCTTATCATAGCTTCTTCATAGTTCGTAGGTTCGCCGTTGTCTAACAACATAACTTCCAGAACAGGATTACCGTACCACTCTGGTGCAGAACGTACTCTGGTCGACCTACGAAGTTCAGTAGTAACTTGATGTGAAGTTTCATGATCTTTATCATTATCTTCCTCTCTTATTGGTGTAGGCATCACGGGAACGGTTTTCTCTGATGAGCTACTTTCTAATTCAAGAGAAGGTACAATTACCTCATCAAGTTCTACTTTCTTCCCACTCACTTCTTTCGAGAGAAACTCCTTCTCTAGAAAGGACCCATTCTTGGCAACAAAGACCTTGCCTTCGGATCTGTGGTAGAAGGTGTACCCAATTGTTTCTTTAGGGTATCCTATGAAGACGCACTTCTCCGCTTTGGGTTCGAGCTTATCAGGTTGAAGCTTTTTCGCATAAGCATCGCATCCCCAAACTTTAAGAAACGACAGCTTAGGTTTCTTGCCAAACCATAGTTCATATGGTGTCGTCTCAACGGATTTAGACGGTGCCCTATTTAACGTGAATGCAGCTGTCTCCAATGCATAACCCCAAAACGATAGTGGCAAATCGGTAAGAGACATCATAGAATGCACCATATCCAATAAAGTACGGTTACGACGTTCGGACACACCATTACGCTGTGGTGTTCCAGGTGGCGTGAGTTGTGAAACAATTCCACATTTTCTTAAATGAAGGCCAAACTCGTAACTCAAATATTCGCCTCTGCGATCAGATCGTAGAAACTTTATTTTCTTGTTACGATGATTCTCTACTTCACTCTGAAATTCTTTGAACTTTTCAAATGTTTCAGACTTGTGTTTCATCAAGTAGATATACCCATACCTACTCAAATCATCTGTGAAGGTTAGAACATAACGATACCCGCCGCGTGCTTCAACATTCATCGGACCGCATGAGGCATGTATTATTTCCAACAAATCAGTAGCTCGCTCCATTGTTCCGGAGAACGGAGTTTTAGTCATTTTGCCCATGAGGCATGGTTCGCAAGTATCAAATGATTCATAATCAAGAGATTCCAAAAGTCCATCCGCATGGAGTTTCTTCATGCGCTTTACACCAATATGACCTAAACGGCAGTGCCACAAGTATGTTGCACTATCATTATCAACTTTGCATCTTTTGGCATCAATATTATGAATATGTGTATCACTACGATCGAGATTCAACAAGAATAGACCATTCACAAAAGGTGCGTGACCATAAAAGATGTTACTCATATAAATAGAACAACCATTATTCTCTGACTTAAATGAATAACCGTCTCACAATAAACAAAATCCAGATATAATGTTCATGCTCAACGCTGGCACCAAATAACAATTATTGAGGTCTAAAACTAATCTCGAAGGTAGATGTAGAGGTAGCGTGCCGACGGCGATCACATCAACCTTGGAACCATTCCCGACGCGCATCGTCACCTCGTCCTTAGCCAATCTTCGCTTATTCCGTAGCTCCTGTTTCGAGTTACAAATATGAGCAACCGAACCAGTATCAAATACCCAGGCGCTACTGCGAGCATTAGTGAGGAACACATCAATAACATGTATATCAAATATACCTTTGCTCACTTTGCCATCCTTCTTATCCGCCAAATACTTGGGGCAGTTCCGCTTCCAGTGACCAGTCCCTTTGCAGTAGAAGCACTCTGTTTCAGGCCTGGGTCCAGCTTTGGGTTTCTTCGTGGGAGCGGCAACTTGCTTGCCGTTCTTCTTGAAGTTCCCCTTCTTTCCCTTGCCCTTTTTCTTGAAACTAGTGGTCTTGTTAACCATCAACACTTGATGCTCCTTCTTGATTTCTACCTCCGCTGATTTCAGCATCGCGAAGAGCTCGGGAATTGTCTTCTCCATCCCTTGCATATTATAGTTCATCACGAAGCCTTTATAGCTTGGTGGCAGTGACTGAAGAACTCTGTCAATAACACTCTCAACCGGAAGATCAATTCCCAGCTGAGTCAAGTGGTTGTGGTACCCAGACATTCTGAGTATGTGTTCACTGACAGAACTGTTCTCCTCCATCTTACAGCTGAAGAACTTGTTGGAGACTTCATATCTCTCAACCCGGGCATTAGCTTGAAATATCAATTTCAGCTCTTGGAACATCTCATATGCTCCGTGGTGTTCAAAACGCTTTTGTAGTCCCGGTTCTAAGCCGTAGAGCATGGCACATTGAACTATCGAGTAGTCATCAGATCGAGCCTGCCAGGCGTTCACAACGTCTGCAGCAGCTCCTGCAGCAGGTCCATCACCTAGCGGTGCATCAAGGACATAATTCTTCTGTGCAACAATGAGGATAATCCTCAAGTTACGGACCCAGTCCGTGTAGTTGCTACCATCATCTTTCAACTTAGCTTTCTCTAGGAACGCATTAAAATTCAACGGAACAGTAGCACGGGCCATTTATCTACAACATAGATATGCAAAAACTATCAAGACTAAGTTCATGATAAATTAAGTTTAATTAATCAAATTACTAATGAACTCCCACTTAAATTAACATCCCTCAAGTTAACTAAGTGATACATGATCCAAATCAACTAGCCCATGTCCGATCATCACGTGAGATGGGATAGTCATCAATGGTGAACATCTCCATGTTGATCATATCTACTATATGACTCATGTTCGACCTTTCGGTCTCCAGTGTTCCGAGACCATGTCTGTACATGCTAGGCTCGTCAAGTTTAACCCAAGTATTCTGCTTGTGTAAAACTGGCTTACACCCGTTGTATGTGAACGTAGAATCTATCACACCCGATCATCACGAGGTGCTTCGAAACGACGAACTTTAGCAATGGTGCATACTCGGGGAGAACACTTTTATCTTGAAATTTTGTGAAGGGATCATCTTATAATGCTACCGTCGTTCTAAGAAAAATAAGATGCATAAAGGATAAACATCACATGCAATCAAAATATGTGACATGATATGGCCATCATCTTGTGCTTTTGATCTCCATTTCCAAAGCATCGTCATGATCTCCATCGTCACCAGCTCGACACCTTGATCTCCATCGTTGCGTCGTGGTCGTCTCGCCAACTATTGCTTCTACAACTATTGCTAACGCATAGCGATAAAGTAAAGCAATTACATGGTGCTTACATTTCATACAATAAAGAGACAACCACAAGGCTCCTGCCGGTTGCCGATAAATTACAAAACATGATCATCTCATACAATAACGTATATCACATCATGTCTTGACCATATCACATCACAGCATACCCTGCAAAAACAAGTTAGACGTCCTCTACTTTGTTGTTGCAAGTTTTATGTGGCTGCTATGGGCTTCTAGCAAGAACCGTTCTTACCTACGGCACAAAACCACAACGGTGATTTATCAAGTTTGCTGTTTTAACCTTCAACAAGGACCGGCCGCAGTCAAATTCGATTCAACTAAAGTAGGAGAAACAGACACCCGCCAGCCACCTTTATGCAAAACAAGTTGCATGTCTGTCAGTGGAACCGGTCTCATGTACGTGGACATGTAAGGTTGGTCCGGGCCGCTTCATCTTACAATACCGCCGAATCAAAATAAGACGTTGGTGGTAAGCAGTATGACGATCACCGCCCACAACTCTTTGTGTTCTACTCGTGCATATCATCTACGCATAGACCTGGCTCATGATGCCACTGTTGGGGAACGTTGCATGGAAAACAAAAAAAATTCTACGCACACGCAAGATCTATCCATGGAGATGCATAGCTACGAGAGGGGGAGTGTGTCTACGTACCCTCGTAGACCGTAAGCGGAAGCGTTAGAACAACACGGTTGATGTCGTCGAACAACTTCACGATCCAACCGACCGAGTACCGAACGTACGGCACCTCCGTGTTCAGCACACGTTCAGCTCGGTGACGTCCTCGACTTCTTGATCCATCAAGACGGCGAGGTAGTGGATGAGTTCCGGCAGCACGACGGCGTGGTGATGGTGATGGTAATGCTATCTCCGCAGGGCTTCACCCAAGCACTGCGAAAATATGATCGAGGGACGGAACTGTGGAGGGGGGCGCCGCACACAGCTAAGACAATGTTGTGTCCTCTTTTGGGGCGCCCCCTCTCCTCTATTTATATATGTGTAGGGGCTTGGAGTAGAAGGAATAGTGCCACGTGAACAGTACCGTGAATAGTACACACATGGACTTGGACTCCAAAGTCCAATCCTATTCCTACTAGGACTCTCCCTTTTTTCCTTCCCTAGCTGCGTGGGCTTTTGAGGACTTGGTGCGCCTGGCCCAATAAGGCCAGGACGCCTCCCCTTAGCCCATGCCAGCCCTTGGGACATGGTGGACCCACTTGTGGACTTTCGGACCCCTCCGGAATCCTCCGGAACCTTCTGGAAGCTTCCCGGTACAATACCCAAAAAAACTGCACCTTTTTCTGGAACCCAAAATATGACTTCCCATATATAAATCTTTACCTCTCGACCATTCTGAGACTCCTCGTGACGTCCGGGATCTCATCCGGGACTCCGAACAATATTCGGTTACCAATTCACATAACTCATATAACACTATATCGTCAACGAACGTTAAGCGTGCGGACCCTACGGGTTCGGGAATGATGTAGACAAGACTGAGACGCCTCTCCGGTCAATAACCAATAGCGGAACCTGGATGCTCATATTGGTTCCTACATATTCCACGAAGATCTTATCGGTCGAACCGCAATGACAACATACGTAATTCCCTTTGTCCGTCGGTATGTTACTTGCCCGAGATTCGATCGTCGGTATCTCCATACCTAGTTCAATCTCGTTACCGGCAAGTCTCTTTACTCGTTCCGTAATACATCATCCCGTAACTAACTCCTGTTTGAATATACGTAACAGTTATTACTCCGGAGTTTCTCATCTTCCTGACAGACTTCAAACGTCTCTTCACGTGTCTTGATGACTTCGCATTATCCTTAGAATTGTTCACTTTAGCGATAACCGTTTGGTTGTCACAATTCATAAGAATAGCCGGTACAGGTTTTTCAACCACAGGCAAGTCCATCAAGAGCTCACACAGCCATTCTGCCTCAACAGTGGCTGTGTCTAAAGCAGTTAGTTCTGCTTCCATAGTTGACGTCGTTAATATGGTTTGTTTACAAGACCTCCATGACACTGCGCCACCTCCATGAGTAAATACATACCCACTTGTGGCGTAGAGTACATCAACATCGGAGATCCAATTCGAATCACTATATCCTTCTAGCACAGCAAGATGCCCTGAATAGTGAATTTCGTAACTCATAGTACCTCTCAGATAGCGCAAGACCCTTTCTAGTGCATGCCAATGATCATCACCCGGGTTGGACATGAACCTACTCAGTTTGCTCACAGCAAAAGAGATAGCTGGTCTTGTAGCACTAGCTAAGTACATGAGTGAACCAACAATTTGAGAGTATCTTAATTGATCTCTCGTTTCTTTCTTGTTCTTTCTAAGTGTCACGCTGGGATCATAAGGTGTTGAAGAAGGCTTGCCATCCATAAAGCCGAACCGGCTCAAGACCTTCTCAACATAGTGAGATTGCGTTAGAGTAATCCCACTCTCATTCTTAATAAGTTTGATGTTTAGAATCACATCGGCTTCTCCTAGATCTTTCATATCAAAACTCTTTGATAGAAAAGACTTGACCACATTGATTGCATCAATGTTTGTACCAAAGATCAGTATGTCATCCACATACAAACATAATATGACACTATTGCCCCCACCATGGCGATAGTAAACACACCTATCAGCCTCATTAATGACAAATCCTGCAGAAGTCAGAGTTCTTTCAAACTTCTCATGCCATTGCTTAGGTGCCTGTTTCAGACCATACAAAGATTTTAATAATTTGCACACCTTTCTCTCTTCACCCTTTACCACAAACTCGTCAGGCTGATCCATATAGATTTCCTCTTCCAACTCTCCATTGAGGAAAGCTGTCTTTACATCCATTTGATGAATGATAAGACCATAAGAGGCAGCCAGGGAAAGTAGCACCCGAATGGTAGTCATCCTAGCAACAGGTGAATAGGTGTCAAAGTAATCTTCGCCTTCTTTCCGAGTGTAGCCCTTGGCCACAAGACGTGCCTTGTACTTATCAATAGTACCATCAGGCCTTAGCTTCTTTTTGAATACCCACTTACAGCCCACAGGTTTACAACCATATGGTCTATCAGTTAGTTCCCAAGTTCCATTAGAAAGAATTGAGTCCATCTCATTATGAACAGCTTCTTTCCAATCATCTACATCCGGAGATGCATATGCCTCTGCAATAGACTTGGGAGTATCGTCCACAAGGTATACAATGAAATCATCACCAAAGGATTTTGCAACCCTTTGTCTTTTACTCCTCACAGGAGCTTCATTGTTATCCTTCTCAAGGACTTCCTCATGTGATTGTTCGAAATACTCATCAGATGTACTAGATTCAGGAATTATCTCAGAAGAAAATCTAGCAATGCTATGCATATCTTTCATAGGAAATATATTCTCAAAAAATGTTGCATCACGAGATTCCATTATAGTATCAACATGCATATCAGGTACCTCAGATTTAACCACTAAAAATCTATAAGCAATGCTCCGTTGAGCATAACCTAGAAAGACACAATCCACTGTCTTTGGTCCGAGTTTGCGTTTCTTAGAAATAGGAATATTGACCTTTGCCAAGCATCCCCAAGTGCGCAAGTAAGAAAGTGATGGTTTTCTCCCAACCCACTCCTCATAAGGGGTTTTCTCTTTATTCTTGTTAGGAACTCCATTCAGGACATGACATGAAGTCAATAGAGCCTCCCCCATCATGCCTTAGATAAACCAGCAGTGTCTAACATGGCATTCACCAAATCAGTCAGCGTGCGATTTTTCCTCTCGGCAACCCCATTTGATTGGGGTGAATAGGGAGGCGTCCTCTCATGAATAATACCATGTTCCTCACAAAATTCATCAACTAATTTGGGAAAATACTCTCCACCACGATCGGACCTAAGACGCTTGATCTTTCTCTCTAGTTGATTTTCAACTTCAGCTTTATAGATTTTAAAGTAGTCTAAAGCTTCATCTTTAGTTTGCAACAAATAAACATAGCAAAATCTAGTCGCATCATCAATCAATGTCATGAAATATCTCTTTCCATCTTTTGTCAACACACCATTCATCTCACAAAGATCAGAATGTATGAGTTCTAGAGGTGCCAAGTTTCTCTCCTCAGCAGCCGTGTGAGGCTTTCGAGGTTGCTTCGATTGCACACAACTATGGCACTTAGAACCTTTGGCAACAGTGAAATTCGGAATTAAACTCATGCTGGATAGCCGAGACATTAAACCAAAATTAATATGACATAAACGAGAGTGCCAAACACTTGCATCATCATTAATACTAGCACAAATTTGGTTTACTGACTTATTGCAAAAATCTGAAAGAGAAAAGCGGAACAAGCCTCCGCACTCATAGTCTTTGCCTATAAATTGTCCAAATCTTGACACGATTACTTTATTCGACTCTAAAACTACCTTAAACCCATCTCGACATAGAAGGGAGCCACTAACTAGATTCTTGTTCATAGTAGGGACATGTTGCACGTTCCTTAGTTGCACGATCTTTCCCGAAGTAAACTTTAGATCCATCGTGCCAATGCCACGAACAAAAGCATGTGACCCATTCCCCATTAGGACGGAAGAATCCCTTGCGACCTGATAAGAAGTAAACAAAGAGACGTCAGCACACACATGAACGTTAGCACCCGAATCAATCCACCATGAAGATGATTGAAATACTGAAAGCACAATAGGTAAATTACCATACCCATCAGTATTGCTAGCGGTCACCATGTTGACAGTCTTGGAGCTCGTTTTCCCTCTGCGGTCTGCACGTTCTGGACATTCCTTGGAAAAGTGTCCGGGCTTCCCACAGGCGTCGCACTCTAGCTCAGCCTTGTTAAACTTCTTCTTCTTGAAGGTAGTAGTCTTGATAGGCTTGCTGAAAACAAGCTTGTTCTTCCCTTTGTTCTTGTTCTGTGGGTACCTCTGCACCATATTGGCGCTAGGCTGAACCTCACCTCCTTTCTCAGTAGTGTCTTTAGCCTGAGCTTTCTCTTCAACATCAAGAGATGCAATCAGATTTTCAACTGATATCTCATGTCTCTTATG
Organism: Elymus sibiricus; assembly: GCA_039707655.1. Taxonomy (NCBI): domain Eukaryota; kingdom Viridiplantae; phylum Streptophyta; class Magnoliopsida; order Poales; family Poaceae; genus Elymus; species Elymus sibiricus. The sequence goes on along the minus strand of CM077666.1, from coordinate 123,818,100 downwards.
TTTCAGAGTTGTGGCGAAATTCCTCCATGAAGGAGGCAACTTTGCAATCATGCACCCAGCCACGAATTTGTCGGGTAGAACACACTTAAGGAGTTCCAGTTCCTTCACAATGCACTGTATCTCATGAGCTTGTTCAACCACAGAATGGTTATTCACCATCTTGTAGTCATGGAAACTCTCCATGATGTACAGTTCACTGCCTGCATCTGTCACACCGAATTTAGCATTCAGTGCATCCCACAGAGTCTTTCCGTCATCTATGTGCATGTACACATCACACAGACGGTCAGCAAGAACACTCAGAATGCATCCCACAAACATAGTATTGGCTTCCTGGAATTTTCTCTGATCTTCGTCAGACATTCCCTCTGGAGCACCAACACTAACGTGGAAAACTTTCAGAGCAGTAAGCCAGAGCGTGGTCTTCACCTGCCACCTCTTAAAGTGCACACCGGTAAACTTATCTGGCCTCAGTGCATCAGCGAATCTAGCCATAGTTAACTCACAAAATTGCCTACAATTAGGTTTTTGGACTGTTCGAAAATTAGGCAAGTTCATGATTAATTCCAGTAAATAATTCATGACTAAAACAGAGACTAGCATGTAACAATCTAGCAAACTAGAGGAACAGCAAAACATGCATAACAGCACCGCACACGAATCAGCAGCTGTAGAGAGAGAGACATGAACAGATGACGATGGACGTACTGTTCGTTAGCTGTTGTAGGGGCGACAGTGTTGATGACGATGTTGGCAACGATCTGCTGCTGACGGCGATGAAGACGACGATGAGTAGCACCGCCGGATTTGGACGGAAGATGACCCGTGATGACGAATTTGAGCAGTCGCGCAAAGCGCTTCCCAAAAACCTAATTCGTCCTCTCCCGGTGCAGGATCGCAAGGACAACTGGTTCCGGAGACCTGCTCTCCCGCACGCCGATGCACGCCGGCGTTTGGGATGGAGTAGACTATGGTGGCGGCGCAAGTTGCGAGATGAGGCAAAACCCTACGTGTTTTCTGTGTGTCTTTTGGCCGCAGCCGGTAGCAGTATATATATTAGGACCAGAGACGGTATCACGATCTCAAACCGACTAGGTTTCTAAGTCGTATACTTACCGGACAAGAAATAATTAACTTGTCTGCCAAGACATAAAAACAAAACGGCAAAAGGAACCCGCGCCCCCGCAAGGCAAGACCGGATTTCGGCGGACCATTCACGCGCATGTCGCACGTACGCGCCGCCCCGGCCCCGGCCCGAGCCCGGCCAGGCGAGCGAGCGCACGTGTGTGGTCTTCCCTTTCTCTTCTCAACACTCCAATTAGAGTGATGGAGAGAACCCACTATATAAAGAGGTCCAGCTCTTTCTCAACTAGCGGTATGGGACTAAACTTTAGCACCACCTCTTGCCATTTTATTCATGGGCCACTATTTGAGATTTCAGAAATTGTTATGGGCCTGGCCCATTAATTCTAACAGCAATCTATTCTTCAATTATGATAGTACAATGAACACCAGAAATAATAAAAATTACATTTAGATTCGTAGATCACCTAGCGACGACTACAAGCACGCTGTCATCGCCCCTCCCTTGCCGAAGCCAGGCAATACTTTTTATAGAATACAGTCAGGAAGTCGTCGTGCTAAGGCCCCATAAGACCAGTGCACCAGAACAATAACCGCCGCCGATGAAGAGACGCGTAGATCGGAAAGGTCCAACATATAAACATACAAACGTCGACAAAAGAAGACCGGATCTGGGTAGATCCACCAAAGACAACCACCGACCGAATCCTGCTAGATCCGCCGAAGACACACCTTCACACGCCCTCTGACGATGCTAGACGCACCACCGGGACGGGGGCTAGGCGAGGAGAACTTTATTCCATCTTCAGGGAGCCGCCGCCGTCTCGCCTTCCTGAGCAGGACACAAACCCTAACAAAACACAAAGAAACATCTAAAAACGGAGCCTTCCCGCCGGCAAGGGCCGAGATCCACCGCGTCCACATGACCCTAAAGCCACCGAAGACGAGGTGGACCGGTGGCGCCGGCGGGAGGCAGAGAAACCCTTTTATTGAGGATGGGGATATATACTAATTACTTGTATGCGTGTAGCTCTATTATATTTTATTTTCACCGATTAGAAGAAATTGTGGCACAAAACCTCATAGAACAAAAGCCCTACAAATTTGGTGAATTTTATCCTTGCCAAGGCGATCAACCCATCTGAAATACTTTAAAACAACTATTTTTTTTCCAGTTTCTACATTGGACACTAGAAGTCTAGAGCTTTACCAAAATCTTGTCAGGATAAGTTTACAGGGCCCCAAATTTCATAATTGTCACTCTGATTTGGATACAAGCATGTCACCTTCGCTTTGTTGATTGTATGTTGCCTTTTTGTCTAACTATACCATATGCCTATGTACTTCAGGATGTTCAGCCGCAACAACAGACTGGATTACCAGTTTTTCTTCCGCACGAGAGGTGCTTTCAGGGCTCTTCGCTGGAATGAGCTGATTTCGCTCATATGCCTCTTCAATGCTCTGATGAGCATTCCTTTTATATGGTACGAGTACAATTCCATATTGACGATAATAATACGGACTTCGTCAGTGGCAATATTTGTGATTGGTCCAATTCTATGTCCAGAAGCTGCAATTCCCACCATGTGTGATCCGCTACGCCCGACGTTCTCATTATGGAGCCCAATGGTTGCAGTCCTACTGCTTTCTCCCACTGTACTGTATGGGGGCAATGAAGATTACGAATATGGAACACATACCACAGCTGCCAGCTGCACAGTGTACTTGGTACTATTTGTGGTCGTCCTCCTACTCACAATCAGCAGGCTGCGGTTCCCAAGTATCATCAAACTAGCAGACTGGGTTCTTGGCAGCAAAATAGCACTTTGGCAACGAGTTATTCTGAGCTTGTGCATGCTTGCTGCAACAGTCATGTCGGTGTTCAGTTTTTCTGATTTCTATAAACCTAGCATTATCGGATTCGACATAATTGCTCTGGTACTAAGGTCATTTGGCAACCTCCAGATTCCAGCAGCAGCATTGCGCATTGGGCTGGCAGTGTGGCGCCTTATAAACCGAGTTGGCAAGAAAAACAAGACAAACCTTGTGCCATCTCTCATCATCTTTTATGCGATGGTTCTTGGACAAGGAATACTCTATACTGTTGCCGGCATCCTTGAGATCTTTTCATTCATCTTACGGAGATCACTCATCCATCGTGTTGGATTTAGAGGTCTCCCTGGAGTGGAATATGTCAATTTGTACTATGCATATGTCTTCGACAGATGCATGGAAGGTGCTATGCTTGCTCCAAAAAAGACCAACCTCATCATATTTGCAATGGATTCTTTGAAGTCAGACTCAGCCAAGATGCAACTATATGGGCTTAAGATGCTACACAACTTTCTGAAAAAGGGGCCCCTAAAGACTAAAGCCATATCAGAACTCACCACTTGCACGAAGACAGTGACCTGTTTGATCAGCATGTTGGGCTGGACAAGTGAAATGGATAAAGATATTAGATCATTTGCCGTGAAGGTCACAGCTGAGCTCGCTCATTGCCTTCGAGTTGTCCCTATCCCTGGGGCGATGCAGCTCATAGCCTCACTTCTGGACACTGTTCATGGACATAATATAAAGAATCCTCTTTTGGACATTGATAGCTTTGAGCCACAGGAAAATAACGTGATTCAGCAAGTTGGCAGGAACAAGCAGACCTCCCCAGTGCTTAAATGGTTGAAACAGATGGCACTATACTGTTTGATTCCGAGAGAGGAGCCAACTAACATGGATGAACAAAACATCCATATACTGAGATGCTGGAGACAGATTAAAAAACGTTGGTCTGTTCCAGAGGAGGAGCCATCGACCGACCAGGATCTCCTCCCTGTACAAGGCATGTTAATTCTCGACAAGCTTGCTAGCTTTGATCTGGAAAACTGTATAGAAATCAGCAGAGTAACTGGCCTCATCTCAAAGATTGTTGAGTTCACAAGCAACAGAACTGACATGACAAATATTAGTGAGACAGACCAGACACTGTTGAAAGGTTCATCATTGAAACTGCTGAGAAGACTTGCAAGTACTCAAGGGAAGTTTGGGGTAACTTTGCGACAGGAGATTTCAGAACATCCCTTTCTTTTGAGCAACCTTGCATCGATCTTGGAAGACAGTGGGAGCAGCCAAGAACTTAGGGAGCTAACAGCAGAAATCCTTAGAAACATTTCCATGGATGCAAACACAAGGGACGAGATCGGGAAGATTCAAGTGATCATTGCCAAGTTGATGCGTGCATTTCTTAATCGAGAAGTAGCCTCAGATAAGTTACGAATGGTCGCCGGGCAAGCCCTGGCAGTGCTAGCAATGGACAGTGCCAATAACTGTTTGGTTATGTTAGCCGTACCGGGGTATGTACTCATCAGGGAGCTCACATTTATGATCCATGGCGACATGTACAAGTACGTAGCAGCAAGCCTGTTGCGGAGTATGTGCATGCATGCTCAACCTAAGCTCAGCAACTCAGAACTGAAGGAGATCTCTCACATCTTACGAGAGGTGAGCCCAGCAAAGTTAAGCTACAAGTAAAATTAGATGCTGAACTATGTGCACCTTTGTTGTAACATTTCCTTTCTCACAAACTGTTAAAGAAAATTGCATGCATTCTTTTTCTTCTAACTATGGACATTTCATGGCACGGACCTGCACGTCATTCATGATATAGTTTATGCCATGCAATTAAGTAATTTCAATGTTGAGAGTAATAAGAAGTAAGAACAACTGACAGATATACATAACATAACTAGAGAAATAGATGGGGATATGGCAACATCATGGATTACCACTTAAAATAGGTGCAAATGCAGCAGAAGTTTCCCGTATTATGTTTACAATAATCAAGGCTTACATCACTTATCTATTTCCATTATAGGTCTTGGAAGGAATAATGGGTGCAGACGGGGCAGAACTAGAGGTCCTTGTTGGCCTTAGTTCACAAATATGTAATGTTATTCCTGGAGATTTTGTGCGAGAACTTGAGCATGGTCAGATTAAAGAAGGACTTATAAACAGACTTGTCTGTGCACTTAAGTCAAATATGACACCCGCTGCTCATTGTCTTGGAATCAGGAGGGTGATAGTTGAGCATGCCATACACATAATGGAGTGCAATCCTAGCTACACCGACTGTTTTAATAAAAGCCGGATGATGGAAGCACTGCTGCAGGTAGAATATACACCTTCAAGGGCTGAAAAGTACAGGTTCTTCTTGGGCGATGCAGGACTGATGGAGCACAGTATGCCTCTCTCTGCTCTAGTGGAAAGAGCAAAAGAACTGATTGGCGACATGGCATCAGCAGTGTCACTGTGACCTGAACATGCATGTATTTGGATGATGTTGTACTACTAGTCTATATCAGGACTTGTAGACTCAATTTGCTCACCATAGTGGTAAGGTGTTGATTGCAATCCAGGGAGATCCCATGAATTTAGAGTTGATATAAAACAATTGGTTTGTGTTGACAAGTCTACATTGTGTGCCATGATAAAAGCAATGTAAATAATGGTTCTGTTTGCATTGCAAGACCATGGAGAAAGAAGATGAGTGTGCTTTTCTAAAAAAATGGAGAAAGAAGATGAGTGTGCTTTGTGATTTCAATGTGAAATGCCATGTTAATTCCGCATTGTCGTTCTGTGACTCTGCTAATTGCTCAACTGGCTAATACTGCTGCTCTGACAAAGAAAGGACCTCAGTCATGGCTGGGTGGGACGGGGTGTCAATTAGAATAAACTAATAACATGGTAAATTTTCCAACATTGCAAATATTGACATTTCTGCAATTGCCCATTAACTAAACACAACAAATTACCAATCTCATAAAACCACAAACTGAACAGATTAGTATGACGATCGACCCACACCGTTCTAGTACTGATAAGACAACTGTAAACTGTAAGGCAAACATTGTCTGCAATGATGAGAGGAACGAACATAATGGTTGCATTAGTGCTGTATGTATATTACAAATGATAAATGATGTACAAAGGGCTGTTTTAGAAAGAAAATGAATCTGACTTTTGATTCAGTGAGCACCGATTTCAGTTCAGAACTGAAACTCTCGTCAGTTAGTCTGTTTGCTCAACTGGCTAACACTGATAGGAGCATTGGCTAAGAACCATGCAATTTGAGGTTATAGTTATACTGCAGTACGGACCACACAGTGGCACTGTAACTGTGAGGTTAATTCCAGCACCTCGAGTACTTAAGTTTCTACCAAATCTCACAATAAGCAGACTAGCTGGGTAGATTTATACAATGATCTACAACCCAGGCCGTCCGATTTCAGAAATAACACGGCGGTAAGCCCAAACTAAACCTTGGCGCCAAACAACTATCGAGGGGGGCTGCACTCAGGCGACCGCGACCAACACCCGTAGAATTGAAGGAACCAAGAGAAGGAGGTAAATCGGAGGCGAGAAGGCGGGTGCACCTGCCAAATTAGGAAGAGGCGACCTCCACACGGCTGAGCTATCCCCTGCGGCTCCGCTGCCGGAGAAGCAGAGGCGCGCCCTGCCGCCGCTCTGCGAAAAAAGGCGGCCAAAAGGAAGAGTCGCCGGCGTCGAGCTGGCGTTTTAGGGCCCGCCATGTCGACGCGCATTCCCGCGCAACTAAGCCCAGTTGCCACGCGGCCAATTCTACAGTCGATAGGGCGAGCTCGTGTTCCCGGCCCATGAAACTTTTCAGACAAGTTCCCCAGAAAAGCGCATATGTTTTTCAGTCCCCAGAGCTATGTCACGGGAGCTCTTATGCGCCGCATTTTGCGGCGAATAGGGAGCGCAACGCACACAGGAGCCGTGCGACTGGGCCGGCCCAAGATGCACCGCGAGTTGTTAACAGCAGTAAAAATCAAAAAATCAAAAGAGACGCAGCTAGGAATTGATCACGGTACATAGCTCTGCGAGAGAGCGCTGCTAGCCAATGGAGTGAATGGCCACATGTGAACAAACAAACATCGCGAACTTATTTAGGAACTTATCGTTGCGGGATATTCCCTGTTGGATGGTATTTTCTGTATGTGTTTTGAAAATTTGAAGACATTTCGGACAACACGAAAGAATTTTTGAAGAAATGTGAACCAAATTTGGAATTCCAAAATAGTCTTTGAAAAACACGAACAAAAATTGGAATTTCAAACAGATTTTAAAAAAAATGTGAACATTTTCGAAAAACAGGAACAAAACTTGTGAAGGAGTTTCTTTTTTTACATTGGAACCATTTTAAAAATATTAGAGCACATTTTAAAAAAAAATTAACAAAAAGGAATAAATTTTGGAACCCCGAATGTATTTCAAAAGATCGAACAAAATTTGAAGTTCCAACATTTTTAGTCAGAAAACGGAATATTCTAAGAAACGCAAACACTTTCCAAATTTCTGAACAATTTTTAAAAAAACTATAACATTTTCGAGAAACATGAACCTTTTTTGAAAATCATGAAGACTTTTTTAAAACGGGAATTTTTCCAAATTCCAAAACAAAATTTGGAGATGCGAACATATTTTGAAATTCCTAAACAAAATTTGAAAACACAAACATTTTTTGAAACTTGTGAACAATTTATAAAACTGGGACATTTTTTGAAACTCCAAAAAAAATGAAAACGTAAACATTTTTTGCAATTGCGAACAATTTTTTAAAACGGGAACAATTTTTTAAACGCCCGAACATATTTTGAAAAGTTCTGAAAATTTTGAACAAAAGCAATCGCAATAATTTTTGAAAAATAAGAACAGTTTTTGAAAATCCTGAACATTTTTTGAATTTATGAATTATTTTTGAAAACGGCCTTTTTTTTGAAATTTCAAACGTTTTTCAAAAGCAAGAACATTTTTCAAAAATTAAGAACACTTTTCAAACATGAACTTAGTTTAAAAAAGATAAAATCACCTTGGAATAGAAAATGGGAACAAGAAATAGAAAAAGAAAAAAAAAAGAAGAAAAAGAAACAGAAAACCACTAAAAAACAAAAAACCGGTTCTAGAAGGTTCCCAAAACTGGCTGGCTAGTTGCGGTTGTACTCTACGTAAAACTGGGCCGGCCCATCTCGTCGCTGCATGGTCGCTCGCCTGTGCGAAGCGCCGATAGTTTGACGCAAAACGCGTCAAATAGGATATTCCTATGTCACGTCGCTCGATGCCTTCGTTCATACGTGTCCGGTCGTTGCGTTCGAGCAGTTCTGTCCGGGTTTCTTTACTTCTTTTTTTTCTAATATTTTTTATTTGGTTTTTCTTATTTCTTCACTGGATTTTTCGGTTTTTCTTTTTCCATTCTTATGTTTTCGGTTTCCTTTCTTTTTAAAATGGCTTTTTCTTTATTTTAGTTTAATTTCTTTATTTTTGGAATTCTTTGTTTATATATTGGGTTTTTCGGGTTTTTTTTCTTTGTCGGCCTTTTTTTTTATTTCTGTTTTTCAACACATGTCTAGTTTTTCATACACATTGTATATTTTTTTTGTATACATGTAAAACATTTTTTATACACATTTAACATTTTTCAAAAATTTGTTTAATATTTTTTATATAAAAATGTTTTCAATATATCTTTTTAATATGTGTTAAACAATTTTTTAAATGATACAACATTTTTTAACTACACACAATTTTGTACACTGTACAAACTTTTTATATGAAAATGTCATGAACACATTTTTGAAACTTGTGAAGTTTTTTTAAAATGTGACATATATTTTTTTAGTGTATGAAACATTTTTTGAATTACATGAATATTTTTATACATTATATAAATATTTTTTAAAAAAATCGCATACATTGTTTTGAAATGTGACATTTTTTAGTTGTCACAAACTTTTTTCATACACATGATTAATATTTATACTTTTTTCATTCACGCTATACCTTTTTGTATACATCAAAATTTTCTTCTATACACTTTTAGTATTTTTTAAAATGCAAGATTAATATTTTTAAAATTTTTATGTAAAGTATTTTTGTTATACATTTCAAAATATAAAGAAAAACAAAAAATAAAAGTCTGATGGAAAAAGGAAAACACAAAAAAAATATAAACACAAATGACGTCAACATGATATCAGCATGACGCGGCAAGTGTTTACCGGGTCGACCCAGTTCAGGCTCCCTGCAGGCGAGGCGTGTCTAGGTGTGGCAAAAGTGGCACATAGGGGCGCTTTTTTAGGAGAGCAACTAACTGAAGGTTACCCCTTGCGGGGGACCTCCAAGGGTCACTTTTTTTTTTGCCTTGGGAGCATGCCAAGTGGTGTGTTCGGCCACCGTGACATGCCGCGTGCTGGACGCATCCTCTGGATTTCGTCTTTTTTTTTAATTTATGTACGCGTTTTGGGTTTTAGATGAGTTTTTTTTGTGGATTTTTTCAGCTTTTCGATTTTCGCCCGATTTTTCCTATGCTTTGGAGAACTTATTTTATCAATGATTTTTTTGAGCGAAGAAACTATGCTTCCACGAGAAGCACAAGGGAAAAAATTATGTGCTTCCACGAGAAGCACTGATTTGCTTCTCATGGAGCCACATATTTGCTTCCGCGAGACCCTGTGCATCTTGGAAGAAGCACAGTTGTGCTTCTCCAAAAAGAAAAATAATCATGCTTCCACAAGAAGCAATAATTTGATTGCTTCTCGAAAAGATCAAAAAAATTGCTTCCGCTTGTGCTTTTCGAAAAGCGAAAAAAATGCTTTTGGCTCCATTTTTTATTTTTATTTTGTTATTCTTTTTTTGTTGCTAGTTTTTTTTTCGGTTTTTGTTTTTATCACATTTTGTAGTTTTTTTTCCTAGTTTTTTCGTGGAAAAAATTTCATCAAAACTTATTAACATGGGATCTAATTTCGTAGACCTCGGCGCACGAAATCCAACGGTGAAAACGGTTCAAAATTTGGATGCACAGTTCAGGAGATAAAACATTTGAATAGATGAATCTACGAAAAAAGGAAAACTCACATGTTGCGACGGAGTGACCTTTGCAAAGGGTAACCCTTAGAGGTGATTTCGCGACGATGGTTCATAGGGAAGTGGTGCGGCACTGCAGGCCGACTCTTGCGCTAGCTTAAAGATCAATCAGAACCATAGTTTTAAATAGCCGGCTATAGCTCCGCTAAGCTATAGCCTTTTCAGCAGGGTGCCGCTAAATGGTCGTCTTCACAAATAGCCCGCTATAGCTGATTTTTAGGCCCGCTGCTATTTTCCATAGCCCGCTATTTAAAACATTGATCAGAACAGAGAACAGATGCGCGAGTAGTGTGGATAACTATGGAAACGGATGCTGCGTCTGGAGTGGACGCGCCAAATCCCATAGTAGATACTAGCAAAAAGGCCCGTGCGTTGCAACGGGTGAATAAAATCCTTGTACATACATAGCGACACATCGGTCTTGCCACTTCTCCCGTTCGTGGATGGTAGTCATGTATATATTTCACCTAAATCACGGTAAACACTTATGCCGTTCGTCGACGGTGGTCATGTATATTCACCTAATCACGGTAGACATGATCAATTCTATGGCGATGAGGTTGGCCATTACACTATAGCATGTTGTATCCGCGTAGCCCTTTTTTTAACCGACTTGTAATTCCACGGATGGCATCTCCCCATTAATATATACATCAGTACAATTAGAATTTTACTATTGTTTACTTGCGTATTAATTCTGCACTATGTCTTTCGTATATTACAATCAAATATAAAATAGTTTAGAATCTCTCCTAGAATGGCAAATGCCAGCAGCAAAAGTTTCAATTTTTTCCTAAGAACATCAATAGTCATGTTCGAAATTTAATCTGCCAATCTTACATACTATATCATGATTCTGACAACTTAAAATCAAATAATAGGCTCGGTCCTTCCTTAAGAATAAGACAGATAGATGCTTGAAACCATAATATTTTTGCGATATAAACGTCGTCAGCAACTACACATATGGTGTTGTCATCTTGCAAAAACTTGATCTACCAAATTAAGAAGAGACATCACGGGGGCAAATAATAGGCTAGATGGCTTTGCGTTCAAGGTAATGATCCAGCTATGGCAAGTAAAAAATAGCTAGTAGACGCGCATGTGTGCTGCTTCTGTTTCACTTTACGGGTATTCACACGGCAAAACTGCTTCATCTGATCCAGCTACAGCCTATCGTCATAATTTGATGACACATGCATCAGTGAGCACACATAGTATAACAGTGGGATTAGTAAAGCTACGGACTATCATAATTGAAATCCTTCTTAATATAATACTTGCAAATAACAAACTTGAAGACATCTAGAACTGACCTGAGGAAGTAAAGTGAAGCTACGGCCTATTATAATTGAAATCCTTTTGACTACAATACTTGCAGATTAGAAACTTGCAGACATCTAGAACTGCCCTGAGTATGTAATTGATTTCAGTTTGGAAGGGTGCCAACAACACGGATCTTTTTTGAAGCTGGGCACTGGTATCAATCCGGAAGGGAAGAAGAGGTTCGAAGAGATGGCGTCCAAGGGTGGCGCCTATCGAGGGCACAACACAGAGCAGGGTGGCACTCTGGACACACTGCGAAGCAGGACACAGGGTAGTGACAAGCGTCGGTGCGTCGTTCTGCAGGGGCATCATGATCGCCATTGCAGGCTGTGGACGACGCGACGCCGAACACAGCGACTCTTGTGGTCTGAGTCAGTGACGACGTGACAGGTGCCAGCAGGTCTCGAGCTTAAGCTCCTTCTTCATCTTGTTCTTTCTCCAATCAGGTGAGCCACCTCATCTCACAGATATTGGCTAATCTCTGCAAACAATAGGCACGACAAATCATCACCACATCAGGCTGGCGGAAGAAAACCCATACCACATGTACAGCAGCATGAACCACGCCCAACTATGCTTTCGGCCAATAACCATTGTTACAACAACCACAAACGAAACAATCTTGCATCATGGACTGGACAGAACAATATAACAATTCATGCCTCTCATAAAGCATAGGTTGGAGATGAATTCAATTTGTGGTGCCTGCATTTCATCAAACATGTTATATGCAAGAACTCTTATTCTTCCCAGTTCATGGCATTGGTGCTTGCTCTACTGAGTAGCATCTGATCCAGAACACCCATGTGCTGCTCCCTCTCTTACTGAACCACCTTTTGCTCAATGAGGTCAACAATTGCTGCCCTAGGGAAGAGGGATCTACCCTAGCATGTGGGTGTTGCATCCCGTGGTGTAGCGAGGCAGGGGCCTTTACCTGGGCATGGGCGTGCCGGAATGTGCCCAAGCGCCACAAAAAGATGCAGCGGACAGAAGGGGTAGCCGCCGTCGCTCCCGCTCCACTGCCATGGCGGGCCGGCCTGCTGCTCCTGCGCCCACTGAGCGGAGGCAGAGGGGGAGGAGGAACACGTCAACGAGCAGTAAGAAATCGAAATTGAAGTGGGCCGAATTGGCGGAGGGAGGTGGGCGGGTGCAGATCTCGCGGCCGGGCGGCTCACCTTGGTCTCGTCCTCCTCCGCCGCTGCCTCGTCGTGCTCGTCACCCTCGGGGAAGGCGAGCGGGGTGTCCGGGCTGGCGACGCCCTCGCTCCTATCGTCATCGGCCGCGGGCTTCTCGGCTGGTGGCGCCGCCGCGGCCTTCCTCGGCCGCCTTGGATCTCCTCCCGCGCGCGTCCGCTCCCAGCCGCCGCGGCCTTCCTCGGCCGCCTTGGATCTCCTCCCGCGCGCGTCCGCTCCCAGCCGCCGCGGCCGCCTTGGATCCCGGCGAGCGAGCGAGGGATTGGGTTCTGCGGGCGATGGCGAGAGCAGGGGAGTGGTTTAATAGAGGTTTTTTTTGTAAAAAGCGAAGCGTTTTCTCCACTTAAGTTAAGGACTGCGGATTGAATTCAATAAAATGTAGGGGCTTTTTTGCAAAACCGGCACGACTTACGACCAGAAGTTATCCGTGCTTTGTTATTATTAGGTAGAGATATACGTATGCGATACGCCGACAAAGCAAAAAATCACGTGAACTGGCCGGCTGGCCCGCATCTTTTTGAATTTTTTGTTGCGGGAAACATCTTTTTGATCTCGCTGTTTCCTTTCGTAACAATAGAAGAATTAGGCAGCGCTTGCTTTCTCGAAACAAGGCTACTCCTCGATCATCGCAAACTTTTCAATATCATAAGGCTACTCGGCTAGATCAGTTTAAAGTTGGGACGGGCGCGTGCTGAAGCTCGATCGTCCGAGCAAAGAAAATGGCCAACGGCAGCGGCGGAGGAGAGCACCGTGTCCAGATACCAGCTCACGGCGCCGCCGGGTCCGCAGGCAAGGACGCCACCGCGCCGGAGAAGCGTCTCAACGGCTTCGTACACGCCGTCGCGCTGATCGAGAGGGTTGGCAACGCCTTGGGCACGCTGGCCTTCACCTGGGCCACCGTCGTCCTGCTCGGCGGCTACCCGACTGTGCTCGGCCCCAACGATGACTTTGTGTTTGCGACGGCCATAGTTTTCCTGGAAGCAACAAGGTATGTACGCAGTACGCATGCAACACTACATATACGTGCTAGTAGCACTCTTTAGCTTCTACCTTGGAAATGAGTGACTATTTAATCTCTGTTAACTATTGACCTATTGTTTCCGCAAAATCTGTGTTTGTGAATTGTGAACCTGGAATTGATCGAAAACATAATGATACAAAGTATATATGCCCCATCTCTTTCACACATGCATGCATCAATTTCATCATACCTAATTCGCAAAAAAGGAAAAATCTCATCATACCTGTAGGTTGTAGCCATGGAATTAGTTGAACCGTTCAACAGTAGAAACTTTATTTTTTTTCTTCGTCAAAACTACTCCTACCTCCTGGGTAAATGTTCCAGGAATTCTTATCCTTGGAGACAAAACGAATAGGCATTCGGAGGTCCTCTGCACGCCCGCGTATCCGCTGTCCAGAGTGGCCAGTATTTAAGGGGATCCCACTTCCCGAATGCACAAGGTTTCTGCATAACAAATCAAAACAGATCAGGTGTAACCCTCTGGCACATTCAGTAAGGTGATCCAACAATCTTTGTACAGAAGAATTTCACCCCAAGTCCACATTTACTACCGCATAGCAAATGCTCCCAATTTTTCATGGAACAACAGACCCGTGGTTAGCAATTTAGCACCCATTAAATCGACATCACAAATTACCAACTGTTCCCCCCGATTCAAAATGTAGGCCCTTGTAGACTTGGGCACAAGACTTGCAGGTGTAGGCCGAATGCTAATGTGAACCTTCATTTAGTTCCACAACTTGTTTTTTCTACCAAATACAATAACTGCTAGGGTTATAGATTATTGATGAAATTAATGAAGGATTATATAGGATCAACATGAGCAGATACGCATCACAAGTATAGAAGTACTTCATTTTGGTTAGAGTTGAAAAGGCTAAAAAGGACTTGCATTGTGAATCTGAGGGAGTAACCATATTGGTGAAACTGGAACCAAAGTCTACATCATTTCCTTAGAAACCTTTGAAAACATTTCCATAGGAATCAAGAATTGGAAAGGTTTTTTCATGGGATGCTCGCCGGCAAACGCGTAGATTTCAAGAGGAATCTAGGACCCATCTTCTATCTAGTCTAGCACATAGATTTAAAGAGGAATCATATGAACTGGAATCAAGGAAAACATACTCCTACAAATTATGTTCCACCACCGTCAAGCATGCATTAATCTCATCAACCCTTAGGCATGGAGTTGAACGATCCAACCAATAAATTAGCTAACTAGCTAATAGTTAACATATCTTCAATTATTCTCCTTCTCATTGAAGACTAATGTACAGGATATTAGTTCCATAAATGTCAGATGTTTGCATATCATTCCTAGTTAGCACATTGTGGTGCATGTATGCCATATGTTATTAATGATACCGTTCATATATACTGCAGGATGTTCAGCCGCAATAATAGACTGGATTACCAATTGTTCTTTAACACCAGGGGTGCTTTTAGACCTCCAGGCTGGAATGGGCTTGTTCTGATTGTATGTTTTTCCAGTGTTCTGGACATCCTAACTATATGCTTTCGGCTTTATAAGATGGGACTGTATTTGTCGATGGCAATACAACTTCTGATTGGGCGGTTCCTGTCTGAGCTGTGTCCACGAATTCCAAGACTAGTCAAGTGCAATTTGTTATGGCGTACCACATCGCTATGGGGCCCCGTGGCTGCAGTCGCATTACGCGCTCTCTCTACGGTACTTTCTATCAGTCTAGATAATAACAAAATTTACATATGGCTTACCAAAGAATCAGTTACCGCATGTATGTCATACCTGGTACTGTCGGTGGTTGTGCTCCTACTGGCAATCAGCAGGCTCAGATTCCCAATAATCATCAAGCTAGTAGATACTACTCTTGGCAGTAAAGCGGTATTTTGGCGTCGAGTCACTCTAAACCTGTGCATGTTTGCTGCACTAACAGTGTCGGTGATTACTACACTCAGATCATCATACCCATCAGATCTTTTGTTCACAACAGAAGCATATGCTCTAGTGATAGTGTCATTTGGCAACTTACAGATACCAGAAGCAGTTGTGCGTGTCGTACTCGCACTGTTGCGCCCTACAGCACGGGATAACTTCCATGATGATCACGAACCTGACAAGCAAAACATCGTGCCATCTCTAGAAATCTTCTACAGAATGGTGCTTGGACAAGGATTGCTCTATCTTTTGGCTTGTGCACTCGAGCAGTTCTCATTCATCCCTCGGAGATCACTTGTCCGTTCTAGTGGATTAAAAGGTCACTGGGGAGTGGAATCTGTTAATATGTACTATGCATATACCTTGGAGAATCGCATGCAAGGGGGTGTGCTTGCTCCAAACAATATCCGCCTCAGCAACTTTGTCATGGATTCAGTAAACTCAGATTCATCCAAGAAACAGCTTTGCGGGATTCGGATGATACACTGCTTTCTGCAAAGGGAGCCAATCAAGGAGCAGCTACTTTCAAAAGTCACCACTTCTACAAAGACGATGTCACAAATAATCAGAATGTTGGATTGGAAAAGCCCAAAGGATACAGCTATCAGATTATATGCTGCAAAGGTCACCGCTGAACTTGCAAAGAACATCCATGTTGTCAGTTTCCCTGGTACAATCCAGCTTGTATCTGCACTTCTTGACACTAGTAGCAGACCAAAGAGAGGAAATCCACTTCTGGACACAGATGAAGTACAGGATGGAAGACAAGATCCATTTCTGAATACAGAAGAGAGCCAAGAACAAGGACATGATGCAGTAAGGGATGTAGCTGATAACCTGCTGGACACACAAACGAGCTCAACCCAGCAAGTTGGCATCGACAAACAGAACTCCAGCATCCTCAGATGCTGGCAGCGAATCTCAGAATTCTGGTCAATTCCCAGGGAGGAGCTGTTGTTAGACCAGGATCTTCAACCTGCACTGGCCATGTCAATTATTGACAATCTTGCTGGTTGTGATCAGGATAACTGTTTGGAAATCAGCAAAGCAACTGACCTCATCCCGAAGATCATAGGATTCGCATGCTACAGAACTGACACGACAATCACCGAGGCACAGCAAGAGTTCCTATTGAAGTCATCACTGAAGGTTCTGCAAAGACTCACAGGCATTGGCGGGGAAACTGGCATAACACTGCGGTACAAGATATCAAAACATCCCTTCCTATTGAGTAACCTTGCAGAGATCTTGGGAGACAACAGGAGCAGCCAGGAATCAAGAAAGTTGGTGGCAGGAATCCTCAGAAACATTGCCGTTGATGAGAACACAAGGCAGGAGATTGGTCACGTCCAACTAATCATTACCAGGCTGGTGCAGGCGTTTCTCAATGCAGAAGGAACCATGAGTACCAATGCTGGTCACTTGTCACGGAAGGCCGCCGGGCAAGCACTGACAATGCTGACAATAGAAAGTGTCCAGAACTGCTTGGTTATGTTGAAGGCACCAGAGTTCATGAAGGAACTCAAAACTATGATCCTGATCCATGATGACAAGTACATATATGTGGCGGCAAGCCTGTTGCGCAATCTGTGCCTGCACGCTCAACACGAGCTCAGAGAGTCGGACCTAAAAGAGTTATCTCATACTTTGCGAGAGGTGAGCCATGTTAATTCAAGGAACAAGTGCACTATTAGAGGTGGATAATGAAAATTACCATTTGCATTCGTTCTTGTGCATAAGTTCTTGGTGGATGTTTGACCTGCAATTTTGTACTTCTGCACATTTATTTATCACCGAACTGTATAGGTCTAGCTGATAATTATGATACATTTTACTACAGGTGTTGGAAAGAATTACTGACGTGGAAGGGGCAGAACTAGAGACCCTCATTGGCCTTAGTTCACAGATTTGTAAAACCATTCCTGAAGACTTTATCCGAGAACTAGAGGACAGTCAGATTAAGCAGAGATTTGTGAGGAGGCTTATCGATACACTGAATGCAAATATGAAACCTAGTGCTGATTGTCCTGGGATCAGGAGGGTGATTCTTGAGCAAGTCATACACTTGATGGAGTGCAATTCTCGCTATGCAGATTGTTTCAATGAATTCAAGATCACCGAAGCACTATCGAGGGTAGAACAAACAGTGTCAAAGGCTGAGAGCTACAGGCTCTTCTTGGGCGACGAAGGATTTATGAAGTACAGTGTGCCTCTATCTGATCTTGTGACCAGAGCAAGAGAACTTATGGGTTGACTGACTACAAGGCATTGGTAGATGGTAGTAGGACTTCTACAACACACTCAGCATTAGTAGATGGTAGTAAGACTTCTACAACACACTCAATCTCCTCATTTCATGAAAATAGTTGTAGGAGATTCTCCATCTACAATTTTAGGGAGCTGTTCACTGAAATAGAGGAAGGGATACCAGAGTTGATATCAAGAATGCAGGCTGTCGAACAATCCTGGAAACTGAGTCACAAGACCATGATATCTCATAATTGTAGTCCTACTCTGAGATGAATAATGATTAATGTAGTTTGCCTTTGTCGAATGAATGGAAAATCGGTTGCAGTGAGAATGAAGGATATTGTATTATACATAATCATATTGTTTTCTCTGTAATTTATTTTTCTGCCTTGCCACCATGATAGTTTAAATTCTTATTCATTTGCCTTCAAATGTTTGCGAAACAATGTTGTGGGTGATTAATGTGAGATTGTGAGTACTACTCCAACTGGTTCTAGGACATCGCTGTTTGGCATAAATTGTTGCACGTAAATTCTCATAAAGGTCAGTAGGGATAGAAAACAAACACCTGCGTTAAAAACAAATAAATAGAGCATTACAGTTGAAGAGAAGAAGATGTCATCATGTTACAGCACAAATACCACAGGGCTGCCTACTGACAAGTGTACTTCGCGTGGACAGGCATGGATATGTTGCAGACAAGTCTAAATGTCTAATGCAGATACGAAACAAAGTGCTTATAATCCAGGAATGACAGGGCAGTTAGGTAACTGACCACAAGATGTCCATGATGCAGTCGAATCCTCACTGTAAACTATTCGGTGATTGCGAGATGACAGGAGAACGTGAAAGGTAGAAACAATGTCAAGCTTACGGGGTTTCCATGAGCAAGCAGGGATCAAGGAATACTGTAGCATTACCTCTCTCTCGGGAGCAGCAGAAGTTGCGGAACATCTACAGTTGATGGCTGGCAATTCAACTTGAAATCATAAAGCATGCTCATCCAGCTCCTCCTCCTCCACCACCGCTCGACCTCACTGCCCCCTCGCCCACAGCAGTCCGGTGGCGGAGCTCGATAACGCGGGTGGCGGCGCAGCCCACGGAGGCCACAGACGACGCTTCCCCCCTCTGGCCCCACATGCCGGTGGCAGGAGCAGTGCAGCGACGGCTAGCACCACGCGAGCAAGGCGGTGGCTCGGATGCCGTGCAGCGCGGCGCGCTTGGTACGGCAACGGCGACCTCCGGTGCGTCTTCCCGCTGCGGCGGCAGAGCGGCGGGGGATACGGTGCGGCAGCGAATGGGCGGGCGGGTACGGCGGCGGGCTGGGTTCGCCACATGGCCCATGGGCTTTTTTTGTGTTCTCTCAAGGAAACTACACAGGAATGGGTTGTCAGCCCTAAAAAAAAAACTAATGGGTTGTCTAAAAAAAAACTAATCAAGGGGTTGATTCTCAAAAAAAATAAAAAAAATCAAGTGGTTGCCCTAAAAAATTATCAAGGGGTAAGGGGCACTTTAGTGGGCTGAGAGCGCGCCAAATGACGCGCTCTCAGCCGCCGCCACATATCGCATGTTGGGCGCTCCTTCAGGATTTTATTTCTTTTATTTTTTACGCGTTTCAGGTTTTAGATCGGAATTTTTTTTCTCGGTTTTTTTGGTTTTGGGGTTTTCGCCAGGTTTTTCCTAGATTGGACAAAAAAATCAATAAAAAGTACGCAAAAAATGCATTTTTTTATTCCACGGAAGGCACAGATTTGCTTCCGCGAGAGGCACAAAGGAAAAAAATGCATTTTTTTTCTTTTTTACTTCCAAGGGAGGCACATATTTGCTTCTCGTGGAAGCACAGATTTGCTTCCGCGAGAGGCACAACTGTGCCTCTCAAAAAAGGGAAACAAAGTAAAAGAAAACATGATTCTTTCTGTTTTTTCGTGAAAAAAGGTTCGTCGAAACCTATTAACATGGATCTAGTTTCAAATATCTCAACGCACGATTTAAAAAATAAAACGTTTTGAATAAAATGAATCTACGAAAAAAAAATCTCAAGTTGCGAAGTGACGCACATGTAGTGCGCCACGTGTCAACCCCCTAAGAAGGTGAGAATGACCTTTGCAAGGATACCTCTTAACTAGTGATTTTGAAACATGAGATACCCCCTGATTTGCATGGTGGGGCCGACACCGTAACTCACCATCAGTAAAATTTACACGTAGGTGTAGCAAAGCTCGGTGTGTTCACACACAAAGAAAAAGAACGCAATAAAGAGGAAAGTAGAAATCACTAGGTAGAGGATATCCCTTGCAAAGTACACTCCCACTTCCTCTTATCTCTTGTGACGTCAGTGGCACACTTGACTCAACCTAAGAGTTTTGTGCTTTTTTTTTCATTTCAAAACATTTTATCTCTTTCAACCGTGTATCCAAATCACGAACCATTTTCATTGTTGTGTTTCTCGTGTCGAGGTCGTCAAAATAGAACACATGTTAATAGGTTTGGCCGAACTTTTTTTGAAAAAAAAACCAGGAAAAATCAAAAATCGAGAAACAAATAAACAGAAACCCAAAAAAAGGAAAAAAATAAACATTTGCTTTTCACTTTCCAAGAAGCACAATTGTGCTTCATGCGGAGGCACATCTGTGTTTTTCACTTTTCAGAAAGTACAGTCGTGGAAAGCATAGATGTGCTTCAGTAGCAGAGTTGTGTTTCAGTAGCACAGTTGTGTTTTTCATTTCCGGGAAGCACAACTGTGTTTTTTCACACGGTGTGCTTCACACGAGGAAAAAAAAAAAGAAAAAACCACGCCCCTTGCTTGCGTGCATCAACCTTTTCTTTCTTAAAATTCACACGTAACGTAGCATGCATGAAGGTAGCAAACTCTATATAAGCACATCTTCGACACATGGTTATGGGTTCGAAACACACACTCATACGAAAAGAACAATCTCTCTGGAGAACATGACTAGGGTTTTTACCTTCACCGTGAGGGCCCTGAATCTGTATAATTCCTGTGTCACCCCCTCAGCAGACTTTATTATTTTCTTTGTTGTGCTTGAACTTGTTATATGGACGTCGTAATTACTTTATTTATAAAACAGGGCGAAAGACTGTTTAAATAAATTGACATGCAGCCACATAGGCAGTTCAGATCCATACGAGCGTGGGCATTGCTCACTGTGCTGTGAGTTTCGTTGATTTGTCCATTTGGCTTGTGCGCACGGCCACGCAGTCTCCTTTTTTTTTGCGGGGCCACGGAGTCTCCTCATCGTTGCCCGCGCTCGCATCCGAGTCTCACGCAGTCTTCTCTGCGCTTCATCGCACAACTATATATTCTCCCGACATCCGTCGCCTTCGTCTCGGCTGGGAGCATAATATCAACTTATATCCGTGTGCGGAGTGGGCCAAGATAATCTAATCCGAATAGAAGACACGAGAGTATACAAAGACTCCCGGGCCCGCTATGCGTCTCGCTCGATCGCCACGACAGTTGGTATCGAATTCTGTAGTGAAATAGAAGAAAGGAGCTGCCGGTGTGTTGAGAGTGAGACACAGGAGTGGATACGCAAGGCACATACAAAAGCGATCCCAAATAGAATATGTGCCGCAATGATGGCATGCTTTCCTGGAGACGTCGTCCTGGAGTATTATTCGTGGGAAATGGCTGTTTGCATCGCTTGATGCTGAGGCGTGTTAATTGATCGACTCACCAACCGTCGATACCACCACATGGCATATGGCCCATCCGTAGCGTCTGGATTTCACTGTTCCATACATTTTGCATATACCGAAGCCCTTATTCCTGAACAAGATTTTGCTCCCACAGCTTCCCACTTGGGTGAAAGCAACTTCTAAATGTGTGGCTCGCGGACACGTGTATTAGTTTGGGATGGGGGAGTGTACAAATTCGCTGTGAGTTTAGTTTTTTTTTTTTTTTTTTGCGAGAAACTTCCAATCTATTCATCTTCAATCATGGCAGTACAAAGAACAACAGAAGTAATAAAAATTACAACCATGTCCGTGGACCACCTAGCGACGACTACAAGTACTGGAGCGAGCCGAAGGCGCACCGCCGTCATCGCCCCTCCCTCACCGGAGCCGGGCAAACCTTGTTGTAGTAGACAGTCGGGAAGTCGTCGTGCTAAGGCCCCATAGGACCAGCGCACCAGAGTAGCAACCATCGCCGATGAAGAAAGTCGTAGATCAGAAGAATCAAACCTGTAAACACCCAAACAAAGGCTAACGAAGACCGGATCCAAACAGATCCATCGAAGACCAGCACCGACCGAATCCCGCGAGATCCGACGGAGACAAACCTCCACACGCCCTCCGATGATGCTAGACACACCATCGGGACGGGGATAGAACGTGGGAGACATTATTGCTACTATGGGATATCGCCGCCGCCACACATCCCCAACCAACACGCTGAATCTAACAAGAACGAGAACGGGGTCCCTTCCGCCGGCGGGGGGCCGAGATCCTCCGCACCTCCATGGCCTAGAGGCCATCGGAGATGGGGCGGACCGGCGGCGGTGCCGACGGGAGGAGAAGAGCTTTTCTTGTGGAGGAGGAAAGAGATGTCGAATATTCTGCTGTGAGTTTAGTTTCCCGTTGTACATTTTGTTAACGTGGCTTCTGCGGTTCTGTGTGTGCTTAGCGATTTTTGTTGTATGTGGGCCACGTTCATCCGTTGACCAGGCTGGTTGTGTTTCTCTTCCTGACTGCGTGCATGTGTGGGGGACTTAGCAATTTTAGTCTGGGACATTCCAACTGCCCCACGTTGCTGCATGGATGCTCCGATTTGACTACGTCCTTCATTTTGGCCGTTTCCCGTTGGGCCGATCCTCGCATGGCGTGATCCTCTGCATGTGGCCGGTCTGGTCAAAGGATGTGTGCGTGTGCAGTTTTCTTTTCTTTTGTGTTGGCTTACGGGGAGTGTGGCACGTCGTGGATTGGCTGGACTTCCGTTCGAGAGATTGGCACGTGTGTATTGTGTGGAATCTACGGGCGGTGCCGCTTTAGACGTATTTTCTGGAGGACGCCTCTATCGATCGATGGTTCCAGTTGTTTCTCGCCGCTTTAATCCGTGATTTGGGGGTGTTCAGGAATCCTATATATAGGTGTTTCCTCTCGCTGCTTGCATGATAGCCACAACCATCAGCGTATGTTTGGAACCCACGGCCTTGCCGCGTCCATGGCGTCCCCAGGTGGAGCTCACCGCGTGCTGCTCGGGCGGCAAGGAATGCCAGCCACGGCACTATCCCGTCGAAGCCCACGACCACCGTTAGCCCACGATGCACCAGACCGGCGCTACAGGCAACTAGCAAGTACAAGGAGGCGGCGCTGCCGCGTGAGATGAGTGGGTGGATGGAGTCGAGAAGCCACATGGAGGCGCGAACACGGCGCCGGCGTTCATGCCGGATATCAAGCTGCGGCTGATGCTCACCAGACCCGCTGTCGGCGCCACAAAGAAGGTCGACGGGGAGGAGGAGGCCTCGGGCGTCGGCAGCGCGTCGTCGACGGCCAGGGAGCGGAGGCGGCGCCTATACGTGAAGCCAAGTAGCGGGTTGAAGGGGAGGACGCCAGCAGAAGCGCAGACTCCGGCGGCGACCACCGTGCCGCAGAGGCGACGCGTGAGGCACCAGCTCTGGCTGCAGGAGAGCCTCGTGGTGGTGAAAGAGTCGGCCAACCCGGAGGATGACTTCCGAGCGAGCATGGCGGAGATGATCGAGGCGAACGACGACGTTTGTCCGTCGCCGTGGGTTTCCGAGGAGCTGCTCGCGTGCTACCTCGCCCTCAACGCCGCCGAGCACCACCGCGCCATCGTCGCCGCGTTCCGGCACACCTGGCGCAAGTACCGGCCTGATAGGCCATTAGAGGCGGACCATCCCGACGAGGCGTCGTCGCGGATGCATGCGGTGCTGACGTTTCTGACCTCGAGCTCGCCCAGCTTGCCGACGGCGCAAGCTTACGCCTGCCCAGACAACTGGCACCCTGCCATCCTATGTCGCCTAGGGGTACCTCATGCTTGACGTGCGAATTTGCCACGTCGCCGGTGCCTCGACCCAAAGCCCGCCTAGACCACTGGCGTCCTGCCGTTCCATGCCACCGGAGCCGTCCGCCGTGCATCGTCGTCGTCAAGAGATGCGGCCTCAGCTAGGTTACCGTCGAAGCGGACGCGAGAAGGCGCCCCCATCTCTGTCTGCGCGCCTCCGCATCAGATGCAGAAAGGTAAGCCCACGCCGACTGCCTCCAGTTCGCTCTTGGCCGCGCCCCTTGCGCTGCCTCGCACGCGCGGCTTGCGTTCTTCGGCTGCGTCGTGTGTGGTACGTGGGCTAGATGTGTGTGCGCTGGGTGGGCGCATGTGTTAGGTGTTCGTGATGTGCTCGGCAGCGGCAAAATACAGGCATATATACAGCCGATGTTATCTCCTTTTCTCGTTTCTATGCGTTTCTTTCTCCGTTCGGCTTCTACATCAGGCGGTACCGAGAGAGACCGAGATTTCCTACGTAATCAGGGGCTGTAAATATCATCTACTAATCATGATCTTTTAAACAAATTCTCACCCACGTAGTCACATCACCTTTCCTATTCTCATTTCTCATGCATGGATGTTATCAAGTCGTTCCGGCAAACGTAGCCAACCACTGCATGCATCCGGAAGCGATCAACGGCAGCAACCAATCCGATACCAGTGACAGGCTGACCAAGCAATAAATCAAAAAGAAAAGGGAAATGCTACGTGCACACAAAGAGTGTGCCAGCCTGTGTACCCAAATTTACCAATTGCAGGACTTCAAGCTTCACAGGGATTCCAAAAATTATTTCAAAAAGAGATGAGAAAACTCAAACCCTTCGGTGCTTTAGTGCTTTGTTCTGATGGCGTGAGATTTTGTTTAGCTCCAACAGACCAAAGAAGTATCTATGTAAAGATCTGTTTTGTACTAATCCGTCCTTAAAGAATCGTGTGATTTTTGCTTCATTTCTGCTCATCTGCTTCAGTGCATGCTGCTAGCGGTATAGGCACGCATTGACCACGTGTTGTGTTTGACTATTCCGTTGTTGTTTGCCATAGTGGTTAGCGGTGCCGTATCGATTTTGGTTCGTTCTGTTTAAGTCGGCCACCGCTTGCGACGTAGGTTGTGGTAGATTGTCCGCCTATTTAAGGCGTGGACTGGTTCTGGTTTGTTTCATGCTTCCTTCGACTCCTATACTTTCTTTATATGGCAAGACGTGGTTGTGCGCTGGCCGTGGTTCGGGTTTGCCGCGTTCTGCTTGGTCGTCGTGTGGTTCTATAAGTCTTCCTTTTGGCCATGACACGATAATTATTGGGGGGCCTGGGCGTGTACTCTCCGGGTGGCGTTTGCGAATTCCGTTCAGATATGGGATGGTGTGTGCTGCATGGATTCCAAATCTGATTTGACTGCGTTCGGTTGGGTAGTTTCCTGTTTGGATGGATGTCACGTGTTTCATTTGCATGTGTTTGCATGCGGTTGTAGTGATATGTGAAGATCCATGACGGAAGTATTAATAGAGCTTCTCCTTGAGTGCATGTTTGTATGTATTGCTGCTAATTTCGAGGTTATTACCTTGGGAATTTTCTGCATGGGGCAGATTCTTGTGGATGGGAGAAATAGTGCTTGAGCAAACATTTACTAAATTTGCCAAATAAAATTACTGAATTAATATAAACTTTGCTTTGCCAATTTGACTTCTACGAAATCAGGTGTGGTATCATGTTTCTATTCATTTGTGTTCTTTTAGTAATGATGATATATAAACTCATGTATCCACCTAAGCAGCATTATGTAGCATTATATTATTGCATTGTACTTATTTTCAAAAGCCAAAGTTTTAAAAACCAAAAAATATCAGTTAGAGAGATGAAGGTATACCATAGTGGGGCATTTAACAAAACAAAATTTTAAAAACCAAAAATATACCATATAGAGATGAAGCCAAAATTTAAAAAACCAAAAATTATCAGTTAGAGAGATTTAAGTGTATATTAAGGATAGATATACCATAGTGGGGCATTTTTTACCAGTTGTCAATGATGAAGTAGTGTATGTTTATTATACAAATCAGCATTCCACGGATATGACTCACCATCGAATTCAATCCAGTTATACATGGATGGTATTGGCCTGGATAGATATTGACCGTGGGAAGTTTTTTTCTAAAGTTACATATCATCGATTATGTGCGAGCAACTTCATTGCTCCTTGAACATGCACTCCAAATATTTTTGGGTTAACTATGAGGCTCATAAGTTGGCTAGGTTAGACAATTCCCTGCTCATGGGAGACACATTTGGTTAGGCAATCCCCATGATAAACTATAATACCTGTAAATGTTGTCTGATTAAAAAAGCCTAGCGAACCTTGTTAAAACAAAACCAGATCAAGGACAGACTTTAACTTAGGTATGCGTATATTTACGAGGGACAATATTTTCACATGGGCAATTATACGTCGTGGTGTCGCGTGTTACTTCGCGTGACGGTCTTAAGTTTTTAATTGAGGATGACCATGGGTGCCCAACTTATGAAACCAGAAATGTAGTTTACAGGAAAGAAATTTCACGGTTGTGAGTGGTGGTTGTCGTGTTACGAGGCATGATGTAATGATTTTTGGGTGTATGAATATGTTTCATAGTGTAATAATATTTTTGTGTATGAATGGAGTGCAAAAACTCTGGAATTTGCAAAAGCACTCTATCACTTTATCACAGGCACTAATCTTGCTGGAGGCTACACTAGATGATCTGATCTAGCAAGTAATCGTCTATGCTTCTTCTATCTCGCTGCAGTAGTGTCATCGCATAATATTTGTTCTGTAATCCAGACTGTGTGCAGTTCCAATAAGTAGATTTTATCAGATATGTATCGGTGTGTGTTCTCCTGTTTAGTATAGCATGTATCGTGCATGATGGCAATAAATGTACTTGCTTTCATCATATCATCCTACATTGGTATTTTATGCATGTATCAACATCTATTTCCATATCTTATTTTTGTGTGATCCTATCAGCACGACCCTAAGAGTACTTACCATAAATAAGCATCATACCCCATATAGATATGCTGTATCGATGGGCGCGGCGTGCCGCCGCGCGGGCTATGCTAGTACACATAATGCATTCCCAGATTTGAAATCCTCTAGAAATCATATAAAATTCATTCAAACAATAAGAAGCCCCGAAGACACGAGTTACATGACTAAACGAAAAGGTACCACCATTACATGAGATTGTTGGAATTCGAAATGTATGGTTGCGTTATCTCGTAGGATCAGTTACTCTCTTTTTTCACTAAGGGAAAAATAATTCCATGATCCCAAACCAGGCCTAAGAGCAACTTTGGAATATTCTTCATATAGCCTTGATCGTCATAATAACTGTCATTGTGGCAATTTTGACTAAAAAGGCCGCTCTAGCAAAGTCGCCATCCAGCCCTTAACCTGCATAAATTATGGAGCGTGCTCCATATACGACCTGCGAGACTCCATATTTAGAGGTTGGGGACGCGCCATTTGTCAACCGCTCGTGCGTGAGGAAAGTTTCAGCCTGGCCTCTTTCTCCCACACAGACGGATCAATGGCAATGCTACTCATACGAGCACCGCTTCCGCCCCTACCGATGTCGCGGTCGCTTATTAACCGGGAAATGCGCCAATTAATGGCCGTCACCGCCACGTTTCACATCCGTTTCCCGTCAAAGCATGCCCATTCAAGGGTATATAAGTCCCTATCGCCCCCTTCGCTGGCGCAGCCACAATCACCCTCTCACCCTCCCTGCCGTCTTCCGCCATATATCCCTCCATCCTCGTCGTCGGCACAATCACCACCATCAACCATGTCGGTGCGGCCGCGTCCTCTCCGCGGACCTTTCATTGGCAAGATCGAATAGGACCGTGCCCAGAGAGAGTTCTGGGAGAGGCTGTGGGAATTCTTGGAGTAGGTCGAGGACGACGCGCGCCGTAAGGCTGAATCAGCGGTCGGTCGCGCCCATTTCCCCGCCGCCCTCGAGTACGTCGACCGTATCTCGATGGCTGCCCACGTGGAAATGGAAGCCGCACTCATGCCAACCTTCAAGGATGTGCCTTTGTCTCGCATCCAGGACGCACCGGCGTTCGTCGAATGCGTGGCCGCGCAAGTCGACGCAGCCAAAGCCTCCCCTGCCTGCGAGGTCACTTCCAAGAGGAAGAAGAGCCCGTAGTTCAGAGAACCGGTACCAGTTTTTTTAAGGTTGTTCAACTCCTAGTTGTTTTTTCGAATCCATTTTGTAAATCCAAGTTGAAATCCTTATGTAAACTGTTGTTGAAATCTGGTACTGAAAAGCTTCCATGTTGAAAAATCTCTGTCTCTACTATCTATACTACTTAAAAAAAAACGTAAGGTTCCCATTTCACCTTTCTTTCCACCATCCCTTCGTCCAACCTTCCTTGTATGATAACAAATCAACTTAATTTACTTACCTTCTGAACCAGTTCTACTTTAATTTACTTACCAAACTTCGGATCAAAATATAAGATAATTCATGGACAGAATTTGATGATCATTTATTTACACAATCGCATTATTATAGACAGGTAAATCACAAGACGACGTACTAGAAGATTTATATCCAGTTGCAACGCACGGGCATTGTTCTAGTAAAATTAAAAATGACAAATGAGACGCACATGTAAGAAAAGATATGGATCCTCTTTATCCATATGAAGCGCGCTCTATATCCGATCGTCGATACTAGAGTTGCCCAGGCCATGACGCGCATTCAGCATTATCCTTTCACCAGTGGACAATCATGTCGACACGCAATCGTACCAAACTTCAAACCAGTCGATGCATCCCACTTATCATACCCATCCGGACTCGTGACCACTTATCGCCGCGCCTCGCCTGATGCACGCCCTTCAAGCCCACCCAAGAACCAATGAACGACGGGTTCAAGAGATCCCGACGCGCCGCGCATCATCCAGAGCAACGAAAGAAAGATCTTCGCTCCCGTGACGCTCCACCTTTTTGAGACAGAGGCTTCTGTGCAAAAGGAGACGTCGAGAAGGGACAGGCCGGCGGCGTCCCGTTCCGCGCGCGCGCTATGACCGGTGAACAGGAAGGCCGGCCGTGCAACGCCATGTCGCCATTGCCACCACGTACGACGCGTCGGTTCCCGAGAGCGACGTGGGGGAGAGAGAAGCTGCCGTGCGTGTGCGACGTACGCAGGGCGCTCGCCGGGCTTCCGCCCTGCCTGCCTGTTACGACATACGGGTGGACAGGTCCTTGGCCTTGCAACTTGGCCGCAATAATTCCCGGAGAAAGCGAATTCTTGTTGCGTGCTAGCTTCCGGTGTTAATGCTGGATGCCCGGAGATGCAGGACGGATTCCGAAAGCGGCACCAGGGAATCTCATCCTGTGGGCGCGGCGAAAGCCACCAACGTCACGTGACAGTGGGTCGAGAGGGAGTCAATGGACTAACAGTATTACTACTAATCTAAAATCGAATCCTGATACGATCCGTAACCAAATACTCCGTACTTACTACTGTACGTGGGTAGGCTCAGGCAAATACTCTGCGAGACAGCAATAACTCGGCCGGTTGCGGTCGAACAAGGTAACGTCACGATTTAAGTGTCGGTTGCGAGCGGTGATAAGTTGATGGAAAGATCGTCCGATATTACTTGACCCCGTGGAGAAATGAAAGAGAAGTAATTATCTGACCTGACTAGGTAAGGTACCGTGAGTTTAAAGGCACTACTATCTGACAGAGTCTCGTGTGGCTCCAGGTTAACAGCGTGTAACTTTTCTGGTGTTTTTTTTTTTTTTTTGCGGGGAACTTTTCTGGTGGTTAACTCTATGACAAGGTGACTTAGGTGAGGCAAGAAGCTAGAAAGGTTGACAAGCTACAATTGAGAATCCCCCCCCCCCCCCCCCCCCCCCACCCACAAAAAAAGCTACAATTGAGAATCATGCTGTGCTTAATGAATTTGTGCTGTACTGAGCTTCTGTCTAAATTAATTGTTGAAAAAAAAATGTACGGAAGTAAGAAAAACTAGTTAGCCCAAAAATCAGCAAAAAATGACAGAGCAATAAGAGTCTACTAGATACTTATAAACTTTCTTAAAAAGCAAAAAATGCCTTATAATTTAAACAGTCATTTTCTAAAAAGAAAATCCTTTTTTGCCAAGCCATCTTCGTCATGAAATCCCGCAAGTATATGAAAATACCTTTCAGTGCTACATTCAAAGAGAAAAACCTTTAAGTGTTACATTTGTAAAAAAAAATGCACGGAGGCAGCAAAATTGCCCCTTTTCTATGAAGATATACAAGCACACAAATACCTGGATATTTTTTTCATGAAAAGCATTATGTCTATTACAAAAATTCATCGGAAGTACAAAGTATGTCAAACATAATAAAAATTATATCGAAATACCGAGACCACTGAACAACCACTACTGTCGTCAGAACGAGCAGCCGACGCATCGCTGTCGCCACTGCCTTACCGGAGACGACTTGACCTTGTCGATGACAGTCGGGAAGTCTTCGTGCACGTGCCCCTAAGGACCAGCGCCTTGTAGCTGCAGTCGTCGTCATTGAACCCTTGCATAGATTTGAAGTACCTGACACCAAATCTCGTCACATGACAAGAAACCCTAACCTCACCGTCCCAAGGAGACGGCAGAAATCTATGTCGGAGCTCCGTCGACTACGTTCAGACAAATGAACTCGAGGAGGGTCGAAGGTCGAAAGAAAAACTCAAAGAAGAAGCGCCACCGTCCGCCCGAGCGTCGCACCTGCAAGGTCTAAAAACCCTAACCTAAACTATTAACCGGAGCGGAGGCACCGGGATTCCCCTCCCCACCACCGGCCGCCGGATCGGTAGGCAGAGGGGAGGCGAATCCACGGGCTCGCTGGTGATGTCTGGAGGGGAGAGTTTGCCCTAGCGGTCAAGGGTTAGGGGAGGAAAACGAGAGGAAGTCGTCTTAGACACCTGGATATTTGCGGATGTATTTTTTCCAAATTTCTCTTACATTTTTTGAACAGTGTTTTTTCTCTCGGGGCTGCATCACTCGAGTTAAACCAGAGACGTCCTAGAGAGAAGAAAAGAAATCTACTTACCTTTCTTTCTGTTCGGCTCTGTTGGTGGTGATAGGTCACACCCGTGGAATGGAAGCGTCCAACTCGTCCACCACTTCCATCGCCGACCTGCCCCACCCCGCCCACACACCTGCGACACGAGAGATAGCAAGATCCCAAGCACAAGCAATCCCAATTCTTTTTTTTTTTTTTGCATGGCAAGCAATCCCAATTCCCATCGCCTTTATATAAAGAAGATCCCCTCCGTCTCTCTCCTCCACTTGTACTCCACCGCCACCACCCAAGGAACGCCACGCGCACAGCTCGTATATATAATCAGACTGACGATCATTCGCCGCTGAGAAGGTCTTGGAGCTACGATCACTCCCCAGCCGGCCGGGACGCGTACCGCGTGCTGAAAAGCTCGTCCAGGCAATGGCCAGCGGTGCCGGCTGGGGAGAGCACCACGTCCGGATACGGCCAGCTCATGACGGCGCCGGACGAGCTGCTCCACCGCCGCCGGAGATGGCGCTAAATCGGTTCGTTCACTTGGTCGCGCTGATCGAGAGGCTTGGCAACGCCTTGGGCACGCTGGCCTTCACCTGGGCGACTGTCGTGCTGCTCGGAGGCTACTCCAAAGACCTCAGCATGGACAATGATTTTCCGTATGCGACAGCGATTGTATTCCTCGAAGCTACAAGGTATGAAGAAGCTGTTCAGTCAGTACATATACATCCATGATTAATATAACTTGTATATATGAGGCCACGATTGTATTCCTCGAAGCTACAAGGTATGAAGGGCGCTGATACGCGTCGGCGCGCCGGCCCAAAGTTTCGGCCGGTCGCGCCCCAGCCGTTGGTTGTGTGCCGCGTGACCATTGAATCGGGGCAAAAAAAAAAACGGTTCGCCCCCAGCTTCTTCTTCCTCGGGCTGGATCCGCATCTCCCGCTCGGGGTGCGCGGCGCCGCGCCTCCTGTCCCCTCCGGTGGTCGTCCTCGTCGCCGGTCCCCACCCTCGGTGGCCGTCCTCGTCGATGTCCCCAACTTCGCCGGCCGTCCTCGTCGCCGGTCGCCACCCTCCCCGGTCGTCCTCTCGTTGCCGCCTCGACCCATGCAACAACTGCACATGCGGTTGCACCTCTCAGCGGCGATAGTTGTAGCTCCGGTTGTAGCTTCGCCGCCGCACCTCGTCGTTGATGCTTGCTGCACGGAATTGCGTCGACGACAGCCACCAGTTAGTCAACGTTGTTGAATGGGTGTAGTAAAAAACATAACCGGTCGTAGCAAAAAACGACAACGGTTGCAGCAAATCGTCGTCGTCGCCATCGCGAGGTCGTAGCTCCGCCATGATGGAGTAGCAAAAAACTTCACCGGTAGTAGCAAAATCCAACTACGGTTGCAGCAAAATCATCGTCGCCGCCGTCGCAGCTCCGCCTTGATGGATGTAGCAAAAAACTTCACCGATAGTAGCAAAATCCAACTACAGTTGAATCTTTATTATCTACAGTTGAAGCTTTTCTGTCAATGGTGGCAATTCTTTTTCGCTTGCGCCGTGCCGTGGTTGAAGCTTTCTCTATCTACGATTGAAACTTTTCTGTCAAATGGTTGCAGCTTTTCCTAGTTGGGCAGTGCCGATTGAAGCTTTCTCTATCTATGGTTGAAGCTTTTTTCAACAGTTGTTGAAGCTGTTTTAGGTGACGGTTGCAACACTTGTATACACGCGGGTCCGGCCATGGCGCCAACCAGCCATGGCATCTCCTTGCTGGTTCCAACATTCTCCCATCACGTTTGTAGCCCGTGGTCACCTTCGGTCACCGCCAGGCGCACCCGGCCGCCATGGTTGCAACACGTGGTCACCGCCATGGGGAGCACCCGGCCGCCGGCGAGGGAGCTCGTGGTGGCTCGATCGCAGCACGGGGGAAGGAGGAGGGATGCGGCGCCTGGAGAAATACGACTGGAGGTAGGGGATGAAGGCTCGTAGGGAAGTAGGCGGTCGCGCGGGGCCCATTGCATACACCCGTCATGCGCGGGGGTTTGTTTTGTGCGCGTTGGAGCCAGCATGGCGTGCGAGCCGGCCGAAGATCGGCCGGCACGCAGAACGCAAACGTTTACCTTTTGAAAATCCTAAAAAAAAAATCCGGCCGGCGCGCAGAACGCAAACGTTTACCTTTTGAAAATCCTAAAAAAAAATCCATCGTACTACGTATAAAACGTATAAAGCGTTAATTTTGAGTTTTAGACTGAGCTAGGCCAGCTTATTATAGAGAGAGAGAATATCTGGTGCTACAGCGAGCTTTCATAAGCTCCATGAGCACGGTCCAAGGACCACTTTCAGAGACTTGGTACCCATGTGTAATTAAGGGACTCTTTAGGGTGGTTTTCATAAATTTGCATGAGTTCTCTCCCCACAACTGTTTGATCCAGGATCCTGCTTGGGAGCTTTCGTTGGAGTGCCCAGCCGAGAAAGAAAATATCTGGTCCTCTAATCTATAAAAAAATAGTTTATATCCCCTGATCCATATAAAGAAAACTCTAATCCATATTACTATATGAAATGAAAAAAATACATTACAAAAGCACCCATGTGAATAAGTGTGAACGCATTTAATTTGGGTTTTATTTTTTAAAAAACCATAACTTTTAAACCGCTCATCAGAATTAAGATCCGTTTTCACTATTGAAACCCTCGCGGCGTGCTC
Source organism: Elymus sibiricus (assembly GCA_039707655.1). Lineage (NCBI taxonomy): Eukaryota > Viridiplantae > Streptophyta > Magnoliopsida > Poales > Poaceae > Elymus > Elymus sibiricus. The sequence continues at coordinate 123,784,604 of CM077666.1, read as the reverse complement.
TTCAAAATTAGATACTGCATGGGTATGTTTTGACTTTTTTATGTGCAATTTAGTCTATGTTAGGTGCAACTGTCTATCAATCGATGTAGAGCTTTCCCACTACTCGTGGACGCGGAGTCTTCACTGATGGCATCTCCACCCCAAAACTGCCCCCTAACAGTGAGATGTGCAACTTTATCTGTTGCCCAGGCCAACTGCCTAGTAGTTGATGTGCAACTTTCCCCCTACCCATGGATGTGCAGTTTTCACTATTTGCTGACTCGGCCAACTGCCTAGCAGTGGATGTGCATCTTCGGATGCTGCCACGGCCAACTGTCTAACAGTGATGTGCAATTTTCCCAGTTTTCCTTGCTAGCACCCCGCCCAAACCTCCCATGCTAGCGAGATGTGAATTTTAGCGCTCCGTCTATATGCAACTTTTTAGTACCCTCGTCAATGTGCAGTTTTCACCATCAAACTATCCCTGACAGTGAGATGTGCAACTTCGTCTATTGCCCCGGCCACCTACCTAGCAGACTATGTGCAACTCCGTCTGTTGCCCTTGCCAACTAAAACTACACAACCACAAGTAAAGAGGGGAGGGAGTTGAACATCGACTACTAGGAAGTTGGCTGGAACAACAAATTAAGTTGCACATATCGCTGGTAGGGTAGGTGGGAAAGGGTGTGCCAGCAGTGAAAACTACACATCCACGAGTAGGAAGGGGGGTTGCACATCGACTACCAGGTAGTTGGCCAGGGCAGTAGACTAGTTGCACAACACAAAAAGTTAGTTTTCATGGTTGCTAGGTTGCAACATCATAAGAAGTTGGATCATGCAGCTCCAAAATTGGTTTTAAAAAAGTTACACCATGTAACACTAAAGTTGGCATCGAAAAACTTTCGTCGAAACATACCAGTGCGGGATCTAGTTTCAAAGATCTGGTCGCGAAGATTCCAACACTGAAAACAGATCTAAATTCCAACACGCGGTTTGAAAGATATGTCTTTTTTAAATTTTAAAAATCTGAAATAAATATACGTGGATTTGTTTTTTCAACGGTTGTTGAAGTTGTTTTAGGTGACGGTTGCAACACTTGTATACACGCGGGTCCGGCCATGGCGCCAACCAACCATGGCATCTCCTTGTTGGTTCCAACATTCTCCCATCACGTTTGCAGCCCGTGGTCACCTTCGGTCACTGCCGTCAGGCGCACCCGGCCGCCATGGTTGCAGCACGTGGTCACCACCATGGGGAGCACCCGGCCGCCGGCGAGGGAGCTCTTGGTGGCTCGATCGCAGCACGGGGGGAGGAGGAGGGATGCGGCGCCTGGAGAAATACGACTGGAGGTAGGGGATGAAGGCTCGTAGGGAAGTAGGCGGTCGCGCGGGGCCCACTGCGTACACCCGTCATGTACGGGGGTTTGTTTTGTGTGCGTTGGAGCCATCATGGCGTGCGAGCCGGCCGAAATTCGGCCGGCGCGCCGGACCCAAACGTTTACCTTTTGAAAATCCTAAAAAAAAATCAATCGTACTACGTATAAAGCGTTAATTTTGAGTTTTAGACTGAGCTAGGCCAGCTTATTATACAGAGAGAGAATATCTGGTGGTACAGAGAGCTTTCATAAGCTCCATGAGCACGGTCCAAGGACCACTTTTAGAGACTTGGTACCCATGTGTAATTAAGGGACTCTTTAGGGAGGTTTTCATAAATTTGCATGAGTTCTCTCCCCACAACTGTTGGATCCATGATCCAACGCTTGGGAGCTTTTGTTGGAGTGCCCGGCCGAGAAAGAAAATATCTGGTCCTCTACTCTATAAAAAAAATAGTTTATATCCCCTGATCCATATAAAGAAAACTCTAATCCATATTACTATATGAAATGAAAAAATACATTACAAAAGCACCCATGTGAATATGTGTGAACGCATTTAATTTGGGTTTTATTTTAAAAAAAACCATAACTTTTAAACCGCTCATCAGAATTAAGATCCGTTTTCACTATTGAAACCCTCGCGGCGTGCTCTTCAAAATTAGATAGTGCATGGGTATGTTTTGACTTTTTTATGTGCAATTTAGTCTATGTTAGGTGCAACTGCCTATCAATCGATGTAGAACTTTCCCACTACTCGTGGACGCGGAGTTTTCATTGATGGCATCTCCACCCCAAAACTGCCCCCTAATAGTGAGATGTGCAACTTCATCCGTTACCCAAGCCAACTGCCTAGTAGTTGATATGCAACTTTCCCCCTGCCCATGGATGTGCAGTTTTCACTATTTGCTGACTCGGCCAACTGCCTAGCAGTGGATGTGCATCTTCGGATGCTGCCACGGCCAACTGTCTAACAGTGATGTGCAATTTTCCCAGTTTTCCTTGCTAGCACCCCGTCCAAACCTCCCATGCTAGCGAGATGTGAATTTTAGCGCTCCGTCTATATGCAACTTTTCAGTACCCTCGTCAATGTGCAGTTTTCACCATCAAACTATCCCTGACAGTGAGATGTGCATCTTCGTCTGTTGCCTCGGCCACCTACCTAGCAGACTATGTGCAACTCCGTCTGTTGCCCTTGCCAACTAAAACTACACATCCACAAGTAAAGAGGGGAGGAAGTTGAACATCGACTACTAGGAAGTTGGCTGGAACAACAAATTAAGTTGCACATATCGCTGGTAGGGTAGGTGGGAAAGGGTGCCAGCAGTAAAAACTACACATCCACGAGTAGGAAGGGGGGTTGCACATCGACTACTAGGTAGTTGGCCAGAGCAGTAGACTAGTTGCACTACACAAAAAGTTAGTTTTCATGGTTGCTAGGTTGCAACATCATAAGAAGTTGGATCATGCAACTCCAAAATTGGTTTTAAAAAAGTTGCACCATGTAACACTAAAGTTGGCATCGAAAAACTTTCGTCGAAACATACTAGTGCGGGATCTAGTTTCAAAGATCTGGTCGCGATGATTCCAACACTGAAAACGGATCTAAATTCCAACACGCGGTTTGAAAGATATGGCTTTTTTAAAATTTAAAAATCTGAAATAAATATACGTGGATCTGTTTTTTCAACAGATGTGACCAACGTGAACACATATAATGTCAACAGCCACATGTAAGACGAAAAGTACACATACATGTGTGTGTAGAGCGGCTGCTCGCTCGTGCGAAATAGTGCATGCACACTAATTAGAATGTTGGCTTTTATAACGTTGAAGAGAATAAAAGTATCATGAATACACAAGCGGTCTCTTCATAACTATGATGCACATAACCAACACCAAACACACACAAAAAAAGAAAGTGACCTCCAAAAGTCCTTCTAAAGCGAACGCAAATATGCAGCAACAAACCATCTACATCAACCACCACCGATGACAGCACACATACCATGGAAAAGTTCTTTAACAACGATGCCTTCAAGAATGGAATGATGCCTGAGTGTCGCCGCTGCAAGATCCACCACATAGGTTAGATCTTGGGTTTTCACCTCAAAGAAGAAGTCCGAGCAAACTCTAGACAATGCCTTCAACAAGGGAATGATGTGGAACATCACCATTGCCAGGTACAACCAACGCAGGTCGAACCTAGAATTTTCACTTTGGAGCTCAAGACCATGTGCTAAAGAGCACCGCCAAACCTAAGTCACCATGTACTATCGCCCCCACTTTCAATGGAGAAGTCACAGCTGCAACCTAGATCGTCACGCTTCAACATCCGTACACGCTCACGGTCCTGACGTGGACCACACAACTGGACATACCATGTATATGGGAGAAGATCAGAGCACACCACCAGCATCAACAAAGTCACCAACGCCACCAAGAGCCACTGAAGGGGCCAACCGATAACCTCAAGTAGTCAGCAGTGATTGGGCGCAGACTACAAATGTAAAGTCGTCGATGCCACCAGGAATGCACATGGAGCCATCTGGCATCCCACCCCATCTTCATTGAAGTCAATAGGCGGTAGCTCAGGATAGGACGTCGAGCATTCAAGTAGAAGGAACCGGTAGGGAGGCCTCATTAGAGCTTGAACAACCGCGAGTCGCCGCCATGTGCGACACTCGCGTCATCCAATCGCTTCCACATGCATCGTGTCCACCACCAACGTGCATGAAGCCTAGCATCCATGCAACACACTTGCGCCGATCCACCATTGCCCCACACCTTGTTTTTTGCCAGTAACGTGTCCCACGAGCCGCCTCAACCTCGGGGAAGGCAATGCCACCATTGTTGGGCCCGTCCGACGCGATGACATTCCACGCCATGACTCACGACTTGATGACCGTTGGCCAAGCAATCTTGGCCATCACCCTGGCCGTGTAACCTGGGGTCGCTACCAGCAACGTAGACGTACTCACTGTAGGGGAACGTTGCATGGAAACAAAAATTTTCCTACGCACACACAAGATCTATTCATGGTGATGAGCATCTACGAGAGGGAGAGTGAATCTACATACCCTTGTAGATCGCTAAGCGGAAGCGTTTAAGAAACGCGGTTGATGTAGTCGAACGTCTCCGCGATCCAAATCGCAAGTCGTCCCTCGATCCGATCACGAACTAGCGCCGAACGGACGGCACCTCCGCGTTCAACACACGTACGGCTTGATGACGCCTTCACATCCTCGATCCAGCGAGCGATGGTGAAGTAGTGGTTGAGTTCCAGCAGCACGACGGCGTGGTGATGGTGGTGAGGAACAATCTCTGCAGGGCTTCGCCAAGCGCTACGGAGATTATGACGGAGGAACTAGAGGGTTAGGGTTGCCGCACACGGCTTGGGGAAATCTTGATCTGTCATGTGTGCTAGCCCTGCCCCTCTATTTATATGTTGAGCCTTGGGTTCTAAACTTGGAGTAAAAGCCTCCTCCAGGTCGGTTTTGCCCGCACAAGGTCGGTTTGGCCCGCAGGGAAAGAGTCCAACTCGGATCCCTGCCGAACCGTGCACAGCCGCGCACAAGCGGTAGTACCGCTCACAAGCGGTAGTACCGCTTGGGCGGTAGTACCGCTTCACACAAGCGGTAGTACCGCTCGGGCGGTAGTACCGCTTCACCAAGCGGTAGTACCGCTTACGCGGCAGCAAAACTACTTTTTGCACTTTCCAATACCTCGTGGGCTTTATCCCTTTGGCCCATATAAAGTGTTGCTGCACCCGAACACTTCGGTAAACATCCGGAACCCCTTCCGGTGAATTCCGGAACCCTTCCGGAGATCAAAACACTATTATCACATATATCAATCTTTACCTCCGGACTCTTCCGGAGATCCTCGTCATGTCCGGGATCTTATCCGGGACTCCGAACAATCTTTCGGTCACCAACAAAATAACTCAACTATACTAATCGTCACCAAACGTTAAGTGTGTAGACCCTGCGGGTTCGAGAACTATGTAGACATGACCGAGACACTTCTACGATCAATAACCAATAGCGGGACCTGGATGCCCATATTGGCTCCTACATATTCTACGAAGATCTTTATCGGTCGAACCTCTATGTCAAGGATTCAGTTAATCCCGTATGTTGTTCCCTTTGTTCTTCGGTATGTTACTTGCCCGAGATTCGATCGTCGGTATCACTATACCTAGTTCAATCTCGTTACCGGCAAGTCTCTTTACTCGTTCCGTAATACAAGATCCTGTGGCTAACCCTTTAGTCACTTTGCTTGCAAGGCTCAATGTGATGTTGTATTACCGAGTGGGCCCTGAGATACCTCTTCGTCACACGGAGTAACAAATCCCAGTCTTGATCCATGCCAACCCAACAGACACCCTCGGAGATACCTGTAGAGCACCTTTATAGTCACCCAGTTACGTTGCGACGCTTGATACACACAAGGTACTCCTCCGATGTCAGGGAGTTGCATGATCTCATGGTCATAGGAACAGATACTTGACATGCAGAAAACAATAGCAATAAACTGACACGATCAAATGCTACGTTCTTAGTTTGGGTCTTGTCCATCACATCATTCTCCTAATGATGTGATCCCGTTATCAAATGACATCTCATGTCAATGGCTAGGAAACCTTAACCATCTTTGATCAACGAGCTAGTCAACTAGAGGCTTACTAGGGACACAGTGTTGTTTATGTACCCACACATGTATTTGAGTTTTCAATCAATACAATTATAGCATGGATAATAAACGATTATCATGAACAAGGAAATATAATAATAACCAATTTATTATTGCCTCTAGGGCATATTTCCAACAGTCTCCCACTTGCACTAGAGTCAATAATCTAGTTCACATCACTATGTGATTTACATTGTAATGAATCGAACACCCATGCAGTTCTGGTGTTGTTCATGTTTAGCCCTTGGAAGAGGTTTAGTCATCGGATCTGCAACATTTAGATCCGTGTGTACTTTGCAAATATTTATGTCGTCCTCCTTGATGTAATCGCGGATGGAATTGAAACGTCACTTTATGTGTCTGGTCCTCTTGTGAAATCTTGGTTCCTTGGCTAGAGTAATGGCACCAGTGTTATCACAAAACAGAGTCATTGGGTTAAGCGCACTAGGCACTACTCCAAGATCTGTCATGAACTCCTTCATCCAGACACCTTCCTTCGCCGCCTCCGAGGCAGCGATGTACTCCGCTTCGCATGTAGAATCAGCTACCACGCTTTGCTTGGAACTGCACCAGCTAACCGCACCCCCATTAAGAATAAATACGTATCCGGTTTGAGACTTAGAGTCATCCGGATCAGTGTCAAAGCTTGCATCGACGTAACCCTTTACGACGAGCTCTTGATCACCTCCATAAACGAGAAACATGTCCTTAGTCCTTTTCAGGTACTTCAGGATATTCTTGACCGCCGTCCAGTGTTCCATTCCTGGATCACTTTGAAACCTTCCGACCATACTCATGGCAAGGCTGACATCGGGTCTTGTGCACAGCATTGCATACATGATAGAGCCTATGGCCGAAGCATAGGGGATGACACTCATCTTTTCTCTATCTTCTGCAGTCACTGGGCATTGAGTCTTACTCAACTTTACACCTTGCAAAACAGGCAAGAACCCCTTCTTGGACTGATCCATTTTGAACTTCTTCAAAACTTTGTCAAGGTATGTGCTTTGTGAAAGTCCTATCAAACGTCTCGATCTATCTCTATAGATCTTGATGCCTAATATGAAAGCAGCTTCTCCTAGGTCCTTCATTGAAAAACTCTTGTTCAAATATTCCTTTATGCTTTCCAGCATTTCTATATTGTTTCCAATCAGTAATATGTCATCCACATATAATATTAGAAACGCTATAGAGCTCCCACTCACTTTCTTGTAAATACAAGCTTCTCCGTAAACTTGTATAAACTCAAACGCTTTGATCACCTCATCAAAACGAAGATTCCAACTCCGAGATGCTTGCACCAGTCCATAAATGGATCGCTGGAGTTTGCAAACTTTGTCAGCATTCTCTGGATCGACAAAACCTTCTGGTTGCATCATATACAACTCTTCCTTAAGGTAACCGTTAAGGAACGCTGTTTTGACATCCATCTGCCAAATTTCATAATCGAAAAAGGCAGCTATTGCTAACATGATTCTGACGGACTTAAGCATCGCTACGGGTGAGAAGGTCTCATCGTATTCAACTCCTTGAACTTGTGAAAAACCCTTTGCCACAAGTCGAGCTTTATAGACGGTGACATTACCGTCCGCGTCCGTCTTCCTCTTAAAGATCCATTTGTTCTGAATGGCCTTACGCCCTTCAGGTAATACTTCCAAAGTCCATACTTTGTTTTCATACATGGATCCCATCTCGGATTTCATGGCCTCTAACCACTTCTCGGAATCCGGGCCCATCATCGCTTCTCCATAGCTCGTAGGTTCATCGTTGTCTAACAACATGACCTCTAAGACAGGGTTGCCGTACCACTCAGGAGCAGTACGCGTCCTTGTCGACCTACGAGGTTTGATAGTAACTTGATCCAAAGCTTCATGATCATCATCATTAACTTCCTCTTCAGCTAATGTAGGCTCCACAGAAACAACTTTCTGCACTGCGCTACTCTCAGGTTGAAGTAAAGGTTCAACAACCTCATCAAGTTCTATCTTCCTCCCACTCAATTCTTTCGAGAGAAACTCTTTCTCAAGAAATGTTCCGTTTTTAGCGACAAACACTTTGCCTTCGGATCTGAGGTAGAAGGTATACCCAACTGTCTCTTTTGGGTATCCTATGAAGACGCATTTCTCCGCTTTGGGTTCCAGCTTTTCAGGCTGAAGCTTTTTGACATAAGCATCACATCCCCAAACTTTAAGAAACGACAGCTTTGGCTTCTTGCCAAACCAAAGTTCATATGGCGTCGTCTCAACGGATTTCGATGGTGCCCTATTTAAAGTGAATGCAGCTGTCTCTAATGCACAACCCCAAAACGATAGTGGCAAATCGGCAAGAGACATCATAGATCGCACCATATCCAATAAGGTTCGATTACGACGTTCGGACACACCATTACGCTGTGGTGTTCCAGGCGGTGTCAGTTGTGAAACAATTCCACATTGTCTTAAGTGACTGCCAAACTCATAACTCAGATATTCTCCTCCTCGATCAGATCGTAGGAATTTAATCTTCTTGTTACGATGATTCTCAACTTCACTCTGAAATTGTTTGAACTTTTCAAATGTTTCAGACTTGTGTTTCATTAAGTAAATATACCCATATCTACTTAAGTCATCAGTGAAGGTGAGAAAGTAACGATAACCACCGCGCGCTTCAATACTCATCGGACCGCACACATCAGTATGTATGATTTCCAATAAGTCACTTGCCCGTTCCATTGTTCCAGAGAACGGCGTTTTAGTCATCTTGCCCAAGAGGCATGGCTCACATGTGTCAAGTGATTCAAAATCAAGTGACTCCAAAAGTCCATCAGCATGGAGCTTCCTCATGCGTTTTACGCCAATATGACCTAAACGGCAGTGCCACAAGAAAGTGGTATTATCATTATCAATTCTACATCTTTTGGCATCAATGTTATGAACATGTGTATCATTACTATCGAGATTCAATAAGAATAAACCCCTCACAATGGGTGCATGACCATAAAAGATATTACTCATATAAATAGAACAACCATTATTCTCTGATTTAAATGAGTAACCGTCTCGCAATAAACAAGATCCAGATATAATGTTCATGCTTAACGCAGGCACCAAATAACACTTATTTAGGTTCATCACTAATCCCGACGGTAATCGAAGAGCGAGCGTGCCGACGGCGATCACATCAACCTTGGAACCATTTCCCACGCGCATCGTCACTTCGTCCTTTGCCAGCCTCCGTCTATTCCGCAGTTCCTGTTTTGAGTTGCAAATATGAGCAACCGCACCGGTATCAAATACCCAGGCACTACAACGAGGGTTGGTAAGGAACATATCAATAACATGTATATCATATATACCTTGTTTGTTGTTGGCCGCCTTCTTGTCAGCCAAATACTTGGGGCAGTTCCGCTTCCAGTGTCCAGTTCCCTTGCAATGAAAGCACTCAGTTTCTGGTTTGGGTCCAGCCTTGGGTTTCTTCACGAGAGGAGCAACTGCTTTGCCACTCTTCTTGGAGTTACCCTTCTTACCCTTGCCATTTTTCTTGAAACTAGTGGTTTTATTGACCATCAACACTTGATGCTCCTTCTGAATTTCAGACTCAGCGGCTTTCAGCATCGCAAACAGCTCGGCGACTGACTTGTTCATCCCGTGCATGTTATAGTTCAACACGAAGCTCTTGTAGCTAGGTGGCAATGATTGAAGAACTCTGTCAGTGATAGCCTCTGGCGGAAGGGGCATCCCTAACTCAGCCAGACGGGTGGAGTACCCAGACATTCTGAGCACGTGATCACTGATAGACCCGTTCTCCTCCATCTTGCAAGCATAGAACTTATCGGAGATCTCATATCTCTCGATCCGGGCATTCTTCTGAAAGATAAACTTCAACTCCTGGAACATCTCATATGCTCCATGACGTTCAAAACGTCTTTGAAGTCCCGGTTCTAAGCCATACAACATTGCACATTGAACTATTGAGTAATCATCAGAACGAGCCTGCCAGGCGTTCACAACGTCTAGAGACTCAACTGGAGCGGGTGGATCACCAAGCGGTGCATCAAGGACATAAGCCTTCTGGGAAGCCGTAAGGATAATCCTTAGATTACGGGCCCAGTCCACAAAGTTACTTCCATCATCTTTCAACTTAGCTTTCTCTAGGAACGCATTAAAATTCAGGGGTGCTACTGCGCGAGCCATGATCTACAACATAAATATAGCAAAGACAACTTAGACTATTGTTCTAGATAATGAGTTTAGTTAATCATATTACTTAAAAAACTCCCACTCAAATTGACATCCCTCCGGTCATTCGAGTGTAACATGATCCAAATCCACCAACTCAAGTCCGATCATCACGTGAGTTGAGGTGGTTTCAATGGTGAACATCTTCATGTTGATCATATCTACTATATGACTCATGTTCGACCTTTCGGTCTCTTGTGTTCCGAGGCCATGTCTGTACATGCTAGGCTCGTCAAGTTTAACCCGAGTGTTCCGCGTGTGCAACATGGCTTGCACCCGTTGTATGTGAACGTGGAGTCTATCACACCCGATCATCACGGCGTGTCTCGAAACGACGAACTTTCGCAACGGTGCACACTCGGGGAGAACACAATTTATCTTGAAATTTAAGTGAGGGATCACCTTATAATGCTACCGTCGTCCTAAGCAAAATAAGATGCATAAAAGGATTAACATCACATGCAAATCATAAGTGACATGATATGGCCATGAACTTGTGCTTTTGATCTCCATCTCCAAAGCACCGTCATGATCTCCATCGTCACCGGCATGACACCATGATCTCCATCATCTTGATCTCCATCAACGTGTCGCCATAAGGTTGTCGCGCCGACTGTTGCTTCCACGACTATTGCTAACGTTTAGCGATAAAGTAAAGCGTTACATAGCGCTTAATGATTGACACGCAGGTCATACAATAATAAAAGACAACTCTATGGCTCCTGCCAGTTGCCGTACTCATCGACATGCAAGTCGTGATATTCTATACATCACATGATCATCTCATACATCACATATATCTCATCATGTAATTGGCCATATCATATCACATCATACCCTGCAAAAACAAGTTAGACGTCCTCTAATTGTTGTTGCAAATTTTACGTGGCTGCTACGGGTTTGCAAGAACCGTTCTTACCTACGCAAAACCATAACGTGGTGTAGTGATTGCTTTTTGATCTTCTAAAAGAACCCTCTTCATTGAAATCGATTCAACTAAAGTGAGAGAGACAGACACCCGCTAGCCATCTTTATGCAACGAAGTTACATGTCAGTTGAAGGAACCTGTCTCGCGTAAGTGTACGCGTAATGTCGGTCCGGGCCGCTTCATCTCACAGTACCGCCGAATCAAATATCAACTAGTAACGGCAAGCAATATGTATACACCCACGCCCACAACTCGTTTGTGTTCTACTCGAGATCTCATCTACGCATAGACCTGGCTCTGATACCACTGTAGGGGAACGTTGCATGAGAAACAAAAATTTTCCTACGCACACACAAGATCTATCCATGGTGATGAGCATCTACGAGAGGGAGAGTGAATCTACATACCCTTGTAGATCGCTAAGCGGAAGCGTTTAAGAAACGCGGTTGATGTAGTCGAACGTCTCCGCGATCCAAATCGCAAGTCGTCCCTCGATCCGATCACGAACTAGCGCCGAACGGACGGCACCTCCGCGTTCAACACACGTACGGCTTGATGACGCCTTCACCTCCTCGATCCAGCGAGCGATGGTGAAGTAGTGGTTGAGTTCCAGCAGCACGACGGCGTGGTGATGGTGGTGAGGAACAATCTCTGCAGGGCTTCGCCAAGCGCTACGGAGATTATGACGGAGGAACTAGAGGGTTAGGGTTGCCGCACACGGCTTGGGGAAATCTTGATCTGTCACGTGTGCTAGCCCTGCCCCTCTATTTATATGTTGAGCCTTGGGGTCTAAACTTGGAGTAAAAGCCTCCTCCAGGTCGGTTTTGCCCGCACAAGGTCGGTTTGGCCCGCAGGGAAAGAGTCCAACTCGGATCCCTGCCGAACCGTGCACAGCCGCGCACAAGCGGTAGTACCGCTTGGGCGGTAGTACCGCTTCACACAAGCGGTAGTACCGCTCGGGCGGTAGTACCGCTTCACCAAGCGGTAGTACCGCTTACGCGGCAGCAAAACTACTTTTTGCACTTTCCAATACCTCGTGGGCTTTATCCCTTTGGCCCATATAAAGTGTTGCTGCACCCGAACACTTCGGTAAATATCCGGAACCCCTTCCGGTGAATTCCGGAACCCTTCCGGAGATCAAAACACTATTATCACATATATCAATCTTTACCTCCGGACTCTTCCGGAGATCCTCGTCATGTCTGGGATCTTATCCGGGACTCCGAACAATCTTTCGGTCACCAACAAAATAACTCAACTATACTAATCGTCACCAAACGTTAAGTGTGTAGACCCTGCGGGTTCGAGAACTATGTAGACATGACCGAGACACTTCTACGATCAATAACCAATAGCGGGACCTGGATGCCCATATTGGCTCCTACATATTCTACGAAGATCTTTATCGGTCGAACCTCTATGTCAAGGATTCAGTTAATCCCGTATGCTGTTCCCTTTGTTCTTCGGTATGTTACTTGCCCGAGATTCGATCGTCGGTATCACTATACCTAGTTCAATCTCGTTACCGGCAAGTCTCTTTACTCGTTCCGTAATACAAGATCCTGTGGCTAACCCTTTAGTCACTTTGCTTGCAAGGCTCAATGTGATGTTGTATTACCGAGTGGGCCCTGAGATACCTCTCCGTCACACGGAGTAACAAATCCCAGTCTTGATCCATGCCAACCCAACAGACACCCTCGGAGATACCTGTAGAGCACCTTTATAGTCACCCAGTTACGTTGCGACGCTTGATACACACAAGGTACTCCTCCGATGTCAGGGAGTTGCATGATCTCATGGTCATAGGAACAGATACTTGACATGCAGAAAACAATAGCAATAAACTGACACGATCAAATGCTACGTTCTTAGTTTGGGTCTTGTCCATCACATCATTCTCCTAATGATGTGATCCCGTTATCAAATGACATCTCATGTCAATGGCTAGGAAACCTTAACCATCTTTGATCAACGAGCTAGTCAACTAGAGGCTTACTAGGGACACAGTGTTGTTTATGTACCCACACATGTATTTGAGTTTCCAATCAATACAATTATAGCATGGATAATAAACGATTATCATGAACAAGGAAATATAATAATAACCAATTTATTATTGCCTCTAGGGCATATTTCCAACACTCACGAGATTGAAAACCCCGCTCGACACTGGCAACACTGGAGTGCCCATGACCGATACTGCCATAGGAGCCGCCGCAGGGTCGCTTGCTGCTACATCGACGCATAGAACTAGCGGACGACCACTTCCTTAGGTCCTCACGCCGCCACCCCTCCATGGACGGATCCGAGCGAACCGGACCACACCGTTGACCCATGGAGAAGGCAGCCAGCAGGAGACGGCCAAAGAATTGGCTGCATCCCTCCTAGGCGCCTCCAGTCGTAATGGAACAATACTGATGTCCGGAACATCAGAGGACACAGGACGAGAGAGAAGATAGCCCGCCGCCATCATCAGCCGCCGATGCATTGCCCGGCGGCCCCTACCGGTGATGCCGATATGGTGTGGGACGTGAGGAGGTGCCTACGGTGGTAGGGTTGGGTAGTCGCCCGAGTTGCCCTAGCATGCGGAAGGAAGCATAGCAGGTGATGCATGTCGACGATCTAGTTGTGAACAGAAGAGATGTTATTAGGGGATCTCTAAGGTCATTCATTGGATGTGTCCATGTCCCATGAAGTATGGACACCACTAGGCATCAGACTATAGGCACTTTGCATCTATCAGACTAGTAGGAGGCCGTCTGATGAGGTGCGTCCAGGTCGTCCAATCCTAATCAGGCCCACCCAAGATTTGTTGACTTTTTGTTAATTGATTGCTTCCTTTGTTATTTGATTGCTTCCTTCGTAACTACTACCTCTATCCCCGCTAATATCACTATTACGGTTTATTCCTTCTCTGAACAGAATATCTTAAATCTACAGCCCACACATGCACCACTACAATTAAGTTTGCTTCCAACAATTGCATCACATAATTGCTTCCAGCGACTAACAATTGGGAAACGTTACCTTTCGACCGGCGGATGAGTCACGCGTATCCACCACCTCCGTGGCTGTCCGATTTAATTTTAATCATATGGCATGTAGCGCTACGCGAGACGGTCCAACAGGTTTTGCAACATTGGGCATGTTACACACACAAGTTTGTAACACAGGCTATGTTACAAACATACGAAGCACCAACAAGTAACCAGCGCGTACATAACTTGATCATTTTCATTAAAAAAAATTCTGCAACATCATCCTTGTTGCAAAAATCCTTCCGCAACATCATCTATGTTGCAGAAAGGTGAAAGACGGAAAAAAAATTCTGTAACACAACCTCTATTGCAAATATTTTTCTGCAACATGACCTTTGTTGGACAAATAATGCTTAAGAAAATAACGTGTCACGCTAAAAAAACGCTTCGGGTTGTTTTGCAACAAAGCCGTTGTTGCAAAGTGAACAACGCAACAACTAGCTTGTTGCAATTCACGAGGCGCATGTTTGGAGAGATCCGATGGCCATTTTTACGTCAATCTGATGGCCGCGGAGGTGACCGATGTTTTTCTTTTATCCGTCGGCGGACGCGTAGGGTTGCCCTTTTTGCTTCGACTACAACAAAATTTATTCAATCTAATAGAAAATTGTGTTCGAGCTAACAGAAATGTGTGCCCATTATAATGGTTATTTACTTCCAACTAAACAAGAGTTTGTTTCTGTTGACTAGAAAATTTGCTTCCATTGCAATTTAGTTTTGCTTCTCTCAACAACAGTTCAATTTATTTTTGTTGAAACATAAATTGTACATTGTTTATATAACAAACAAAAAATTAATACCAAAGAGAAAGGAATTTGCTTCCATGCAACAAAAGCTCAAGACAATTACAAAAAAATTACATAAGAACTGTTACAAGGTCCATGTGTAAGATTGCTGGGAAGGGTATTGTCTTGGGTTGCAGCGGCGCAATATGGAATGCATAGGCAAAATCTCGCCGAATAAAAATGGTCGCCACTATGATGGAAGCAAGAAAATGGACACTGCAGCCAGCTAGTAGCGCAACATGGCAATATCCTGGTCTGCTTAATGGTTGCGGAAGCTCGAACTCATACACTACGTAGGCAAGCACGTCCTTGGGGAGGGCTTCAGTCGTTATCTCCGCCCATGTCTCCATCAACTCCTCCGCTGCCTTCAGATTGACGCCGCCGCCATTCTGTGGGGAGGTCGGTGCAAGGCTTTTGAGAAACCAATGGTGCATGGTTTATAGCAGTGGCGATTCCATTAGGGAAGCTTCAATAGGCTTAAGCCTACCCTCCAAAATCCTATTTAAGCTAAACATACCACTTGCCAAGTATATTCTGGTGCTTTACATGCAACAATTGCAATGCATTTGCTAATTAGACTTAGGAATTTATGTTTTAAGCCTACCCTCCAATGTCCTGTTAGATTCGCCACTGGTTGATAGCATGTGGCGCAAAACATACATCAGAAGCTTACCTGAGAAAAGAAGAGAACGTTTGAACCATCAAAATGTGGCAGTGTAAGCACAAAAAAATGAAATAAGCATGGCTTACACAAAGAAACAATTTGATCTATCAGAACATACATGATAGGTAGTGGAAGCATGGAAAAGTGAGAAGAAAAAAAAGCATTGCTATAGAAACATATATGATACGTAAAAGTAGAACCATAGCTTACACGAAGCAGTGATTTGATTGATCGAAACATACATGATAGGCAATGGAAGCATATAAATTGAGACGAAGAGAAAACCTGATACAATAGGAAACATATGAGACACAAAAGTATAAAATTTTAATTCATATGCTTCATATGCAATGGTGAAACTGAGGAAGCATATATAAAGTACTCCCTCCGTCCCAAAATAAGTGTCTCAACTTTGTACTAACTTTAGTACAAAGTTGTACTAAGCTTGAGACACTTATTTTGGGACGGAGGGAGTACAATTTTGAAGCCTAGTAGGTAGGGAGCATGAAAATGTGCTATGTCAATATGGATCATCTAAACTGGAAGTATAAAATATTGGAAATAAAAAATAACTAAGATTTGCACCATCTTGGGGATGGATGTTTCTGTCACCTACATTCTAAATTCACAAATTTTTGTTGAACTATGGAAGCAAATCATTTAGACAGAAGATGTATATGTAGTATAATTTGGAAGCACCAAAAGTAGGAGTGAAAAGAGTGCTATGTCAGCATAACTCATCTTAATTGGAAGCATAAATTAATGATGAAAATTGACTAAGAATGCTACCAACATGATGATGCATGGATGTGTGGCCTACGTGCCATATTCACTAATAAGGGACTATGTAAGCAAAACTTATTGATCAAAGAAGCGTACGTATTACAGTTTGGAAGATATATTAGTGGGAAGCATGAGCGACAGTACTATCTCAACACACATCATCATATTGGAAGCATAAAAATTTGAAAAGAAAAAAAGCAAACATATTGTTTCTAAAGGATCGTAGCAAAAATGAGTGCACTGTAGAAGCACAAAAATATTGTAGAAGGACAAAAATATAAATTGTAGGCACGGAAGCATTTTTCTAAACGACCGTAGCACAATGAGAACATTGTACATACACAAAGTTATGCAGCTGGCTAATATTACAAAGGGTGCATTATTAGTGTTTGGTGGACGCATGAAATTTTGAAAATGTACCAAAAACAATTTGCCGCCAACTACGGATGCATATTTTTGGAAGCTATTTATACATGAAGCAATAAACAATGTTTTCTCAACATATCTCACCATCATTCGAAGCACTGTATATTGAAAACTAAGGAATAGCCACGAATGCGTGCCTACATATGTATGGGTTACCGAATTATCGAAAAAGCTCGACTTACAAAAGGATTGATGATAAAGGACCTAACCCATCACCAGAACAATACTAGGCAGCCAATGAACATACAAACCAGTGAGTACTCGGATGGTGGATGAAATACAAATAAAATCACACTTTTGCAGAAATTACAAATGAAATCATCAAATCTTGGGTGGTAGCTAGATGCAGTACAATACCTTCTATTTCAACATGGGGTGGGGGTGGGGGTTGCCGGGGGGGGGGGGGGGGCAGTTGGGGGTGGCGGGGTGCGACCTACTGCAGGTTCCCGGCCGGCCGATGCTACTTCGGTAGCCGATTCAGTCGATGGTGCATGTGATTTCACCTGCTGAAGCACGAACCGCGGACGAGAGAGGGGTGCTCGATCCCTAATGCCAGCATCGTGCACCTGCGATGTTGCACGAGGATGGCATCGATGGAGAAGCCGATTTGGTGAGAAGGAACATGGGCGTGGCTGGCCGGTGGGGTGACCCTGCTGCTCGACGACGATGAGAGCAGGAGGCAGTTCGAGGCGGGGGGCGGGAGGGCGGCGCGTGCGAGGTGGGGGAGGAGCTCGGGCCGGTGCATCTCTCAATTGGAAACGAGAGGATTTCGGGCGGGGATTGCGGGGGGTTAGCATCTGCCAATGTTGTTTTTATAAAGACTTGTGTCAGACTATAGATAGAAAGTGTTTCCCATGAAGTATCCAATAGTGTCCCCCACTTTTCCTCTACTTGTCTGTCCCCACTTCTTTTTCCTCAAAGTCAATATTTTCACATGTACTTGAAATAATCTGAAGATAAATATTACGGTGCAACAATAATTCAAAGATAAATATTGGAATTCAGTTACAAATTTTCAAATTACATGGTTTAAATTCAATTTATTCGGCCATCTATTGGTTCACATCCCCATGATGCACCTACACATGCTTCACTAAATGATTGAGAAGTTGTGTATGCCTTTCTCGACAATGAATCCTTCTGTGCATTTCGAGGAAAATTTCAAACTCAGTGGCTTATTGTTGTGGGAGGCTGATAGGACCACCCATGTGGTCAAAATCAACATTACCTGGAAACCCTCTTGAGTTTCCAAGTGCCAAAAGTAGAGCTATGTCCTTATCATTTGGTTCTCTCAAGTACTCCTTTTGCAAACACCTCACCACTGAGTTACAAATCTGAAAATTGTTTCTAGGCACGTGGTCTGAGACATCCAGAAGTACTCGTCCCACAGTTTTGTGGTCGTACCATATGCAAGCATCCTCTATGCATTTTTGAAGAGAAGAAAACCCAATTAGGCCAGTGGCACTCTCTTCAGCGTGAAGTATGATCATAATCCTTTACACCCTCCATAATGTGCAAGAATAATGACATGCACATCCGGAACCGACACCGAAAGAAGGCCTCATGAAGTAACGGCTCACCTAGAAAATAGTCAGTGTAGAGATCAACATGGCCCCTTGCTTGCGCCAATAAAAAACTCAATGTCTCGGCATTGAACCCTTGAAGTTCAAAACATGCTCCTCTTCCTTCTTTGTTTCTTCAAGAACACCCATCATCATCGCCAATTCAACTTTCGAATCACCATCCAAAGACGACGACTCAATGAATTCATTATAGAAGTACTCATCACCAAAATCCATCGTGCTTCTCTGCAATTGAACAACAAAAGTGCCCTATGGCATGTTCGATCATTTCACCGAACACATGGCGTGTGCGGTGTCCATGATGGAGGCGTCGGTCGGTGATGAGGACACGGAACTCAGGTACCGCCAACTAGGCAAAGGGACAACTACGTCGTCCCTGCACGTGTTGAGTCAGCCACTCGGGCCTAGGCACCAGCCGGATACCGCGTCCACTTGGGAGCCAAGGCAACGATGATCCATTGGAATGACATGGTCCGGCTCAAGCCAGTGGCACGAACCCACCTTTAGACTGACCCGAGCCATGTAAGACTAGCTCGATCATGTATATAAGGTGAGCTAGGACCCTCTCGAGAGGGATCCAAGACATTCTAAAGACATTTAGTGCTAGGGTTTCACCTACCCCCCCCCCCCCCCCCTTCTCCCCAGCCGTTGTCACAACCAGGAACTTAATCCAAGAAACTTATCTCCGGTGATCTTCTCGATCACTGGCGAGCACTCCAACAAAACAATACAACCACCACATGCAGGAGTAGTGTGTTACCTCTTCAGGGAGGGCCCAAACCTGGTAGATCGCTTGTCTCGTGTGCTACCATCTCGGTCCGCCACTCGAATGCCGCTCCGAACAAATCTGCCATCACTCGGTGGTACTTCCAGACTCAGAACACCAACAGTCGAGGAGTGTACCTGGGAGTGGATGGGGTGTTGGTGTCGGATTCGTCGTCAAGAGGGTCGGGGAGGGCAGAAGCAAGGTGGGATGCCTCTGGATGAACAGTACCGACAAAAGGGGAAGGGGGGCAATGGCGAGGACGGACTCGGTGGAAGTGGAGAGGATGGCTAAGTGAAAGGAGGACAGACATGGCGACGAGGTAGAGCGGTGCGAGGTCCGACACAGCCCAAGCGGCACCTGAGGTGGGTGTGGTGGCGGTGTAGGGGTCCGGTTATGGGCAAAGAGAATGGAGGAGGAGGGGTCTGGGTGAGGTTTGTGGTGTGGTCGGGCTGTCATGCCGACATGGCAGACAGTCAGGATGGCCCCTACTCCAGAATAGGGGAGATAGTAGGCAGTCTGTATTTGCCGAGTCGGAGTATGGGAGTCTGTTGGAGGCCCAATTTTCTATGAAAAGTCTGATCCATACATATGGGGGTGGGTAGTAGGGGAGCCTATTGGCGATGCCCTTACAGCCGAAACAAAAAAAAGGGTATATCCAGATCTTATTAACACTTTCTAGTACTATAACTTTTTTTGATTTTTGTTAAAAGTATACGAACTCATAAAGGGGTACATATACTCGGACATATGTACATATTAGACTTCCCCTAATGTGTAAATAACTTGCCAGCAGTTATATAAAGAAATTTTACACTCGAAATCTAGGTATGCACTTGATATTTCCCTAGAATAGTACTGTAACTTTTCTACTGGTTGGAATTAGTTAGCACAGTGCTGTAGAAATGATCATGAAAGCTTATAACATTCCAAAATAAGAGCCCAACGCTGTTATGACCTACTGAAAGCATGTCTACCTTTCTTAAACATTATGATCTTACACACCATATAGGAGTTTTGATTTATATAATGCCCATATATAATTAAATGAATGCTTATATACATACTTCAGGATGTTCACCCGCAACAATAGAATGGATTACCAACTGTTCTTTAACACAAGGGGAGCTTTTAGACCTATGGGCTGGAATGGACTGGTTGTGGTACTATGCTTTTTTGATGTTTTCGTGATCCTCTGGAGGAAATATTATATGACTGATATGATGCTTCTAGCGATGGTAATAACATTTGCAACTGGCCGGTTCCTGTCCGGGCTGAAACTGCACATATGGAATCCGCTAAGCCGTGCCACATCGCTATGGAGCCCCTTGGTTGCAATTCTACTCACGGCTCCCCCTCTATCAGCTCATATTAATAAATACACATATGATGGTGATGATCATGATCCATACAACAGACAGATAGGCCTGATCAGTTGGATTGTATTCACAACACTACTTGTGCCAGTGCTATTGGTAACAATAAGCAGGCTACGGTTCATCAGAATCATCAAACTAGCGGATAGAATTCTTGGCAGCAAACAAGAATTTTGGCACCGAGTTGTTATAAACTTGTGCATGATTGCTGCGCTAGGGATGCAGGTGTACATCCTACAGTTAGATCAGAACATCTTTGTTATCTTGATAGTTCAAGCGTGTGCCTTGGTGGTGGTGTCATTTGGCAACTTCCAGGTTCCAGCAGCAGTGGTGCGTATCTGGCTAGCAAGCTTGGGCTTACAGAATAAGTACAAGGATGATGAAGATAACCTGAAAGCATCTCTCAGAATTTTCTATTGGATGGTGCTTGGGCAAGGAGTCCTCTACGCTGTGGCTTGCATCCTCGAGTTATTTTCTTTCATCCCTCGGAGATTCCTTGTCCATTGTGGTGGGTTTAGAGGTTACTGGGGAGTGGAATCTGTCAATCTGTACTATGCATATGCCCTGGAGAAATGCATGCAAGAAGGTGTGATTGCTCCAAAGAAGATCAGCCTGAGCAGCTTTGCCATGGATTCTCTAAACTCGGATTCACCCAAGAATCAGCTTCAAGGTATTCGTCTGATGCACAACTTTCTGCAGTGGGAGCCAACCAAGGCACAACTACTTTCAACACTCACTACTTCTACCAAGACGGTGGCCCGAATAATCAGCATGTTGGATCGGACAAGTCCAAAGGATACAGATATCAGAATATATGCGGCGAAGGTCATCACTGAACTTGCAAAGAACCTTCTTATTGTCACTCACCATGGTACAGTGAAGCTTGTACTTGCACTTCTTGACACTGATAGTAGACTGAAAAGAGGAAATCCACTCCTAGACACATATGATGAACAAGAAGAAAGACATGATCCAGTTGTCAATACAGAAGATAGCCAACAAGCAGCTGACAACCAATTGCAGAGACGAAGTCAACTTCCGGTTCTGCACACCGAAAATCTGATGCAAACACAAACGAGCTCGACCCAACAAGTTGGCATCTACGAACAGAAGTCCTGCATGCTCAGATGCTGGCAACGATTTTCTGAATTTTGGTCAATGCCCAAGGATCAGCTGCTCACAGACCACAATCTTCTGCCTGCACTAGCCATGTCAATTATAGACAGTCTTGCTAGTTGTGATCAGGACATTTGTGTGGAAATCAGCAAAGCAGATGACCTCATTCTGAAGATCATAGGATTCACAAGCTACAGAAGTGACGCAATGAATACTGAGGCACACCAGAAGATCCTGCTGATATCATCACTGAAGGTGCTGCAAAAGCTCACAAGCATAGGCGGGAAAATCGGCATCACATTGCGGTCCAAGATATCAAAACATCCCTTCCTATTGAATAACCTTGCAGAGATCTTGGGGGACAACAAGAGCAGCCAGGAATCAAGAAAGTTGGTGGCGGGAATCCTTAGAAACGTGGCCATTGATGAGAAAACAAGGCAGGACATTGGTCGCATAGAAATGATCATTACCAAGCTGATGCAGGCGTTTCTCAATGCAGAAGGAACCATGAGTACCAATGCTGATCCCTTGTCACGGAAGGTCGCCGGGCAAGCACTGGCAATGCTGACAACAGAGAGTGTCCAAAATTGCTTGGTTTTGTTGAAGGAACCAGAGTTCATTGAGAAGCTCAAACCTATGATTTTGATCCATGATGGCAAGTACATATATGTGGCAGCAAGCCTGTTGCGTAATCTGTGCATGCACGGTAAAGCCGAGCTCAGAGACTCAGACCTGAAGGAGCTATCTCATACCTTACGAGAGGTGATCCCCGCTACTTCAAGCAACAAGTGATTCACAAATATTTCACCTGTTATCATGAACATTTGACCTGTATTTTTGCTCATTTATTTGCAACTGGATTATATAGATAGAGCTATATATACAACACTTTCTTTACTGATAACCGTACATCTCATATTGCAGGTGTGGGAAAGAATAATGGATGCAGAAGGGGCAGAACTAGAGATCCTGATTGGGCTTAGTTCACAGATATGTAAAGTTAATCCTGAAGACTTCACCCGTGAACTAAACAATGGTCAGATTAAGCAGAGATTTCTGAAGAGGATTATAAACACACTGAATGCAAATATGACACCTAGCTTTCATTGTCTTGGGATCAGGAGGGTGATAGTTGAGCAAATCATACACTTGGTGGAGTACAATTATGGCTATGCAGATTGCTTTAGTGAATTTAGGATGACAGAAGCATTATCAATGGTAGAACAAACACTGTCAGAGGCTGAGGACTACAGGCTCTTCTTGGGCGACGAAGGGTTTATGAAGTACAACATGCCTTTATCCAATCTTGTGGCCATAGCAAAAAAACTTATGGGTCGCGACTATGTTATGTCTCAACCGCAGAAGATTAAGGATTAAAAGTTTAGTACTTGAATATGGTAGGGTTTTAGTCCCGTAGAAGGTTTCCCTACTGTATCCAAGTCTAGTAAGAGTCTAAGTCTAGGCCCTTTTAAAAGTTTCTTACCTTCCAAGTCATTGTAAACCGTGGCTATATAATGGCAGAGATAGTTATTTTGAAAATCAATCAATGAATTAAACTCAAAGTGATCAAAATCCTAGTCCCCTTCTCATCCGTATCCACCCCTTAGTTTTGTTGTTGTATAAAGGACCCCCTGTGCCAACGAATTGGCAGAAGAGCCCCCGTGCCGATATTATTATCAAATCAAACATGCAGCTAGCTGGCCATGTGACATGTGGCACATGCCGCTATACCATATGTATTGTTGGACATGGAGTATGTGAGCTCGAGCTCACAGTAAAATCAAAACAATATTTTAAAAATTCAAAAAAATCTGAATTTTTTTGGGAACAAACATTGATGTGTGTTTCACATGCGTGCTAATTTTCGTGATGAAATGACATTTGTGGAGGTCTCGGCAAAAAAAGCAAATTCATGCTCCAAAAAAACTGTTTTTGGAAGCATTTTGGAGCATCGATTTTGTTTTTTTTGCCGTGACCTGCATGAATGTCATTTTGTCACGAAATTTTGCATGCATGTGAAGAACACATCAATGTTTGTTGACAAAAAAAATCATATTTTTTTGAACTTCTTAAATATTTTTTTGAATTGTACTGTAGCAAAGGGTGCATGTGAGATCGAGCTCACAAGAGCAATTTGGATGTATTGTTCATGTATAGTTCATGCGCAGGGTACTTGGCGGCGCACATTACATGTCGCCCTCCCCGATGGTGGCATGCACTGTTCATTGGGCTAAAGAAAACTTCGAAAACAGGCATTTTGGAGCATAGATTTTGTCTTTCTTTTGTCCAGTGCAGCACGGATGTGATCTCCCCACGAAATTGCACGCACCTAGAACACTCGAGCATCTTTGGTGCCAAAAAAATCATTTTTATTTTATTTTTTTACTATAATTTTCAAATTCCGGTTCATCCACATGAACGGTACGTGCCGACATAGGGATGGTGGCATGTACCATCGTCTTCCTTGTTCCATCGCAGTTTGCGCAAACTGTTCCTGAGTATGAACATTACATGCCGCCATAGGGGATGGCGGCACATGCCATGTGTCACATGGCCAGCTAGCCAGCAGGTTGGATTTGACAATACTCCCTCCGGTCCTTTTTACTTCGCATATAGAATTTGTTTGAAGTCAAACTTCGTAAAGTTTGACCAACTTTATTGAAAAATATATCAACATTCACAATACAAAATCAATATCATTAGATGCGTCATGAATTTAATTTTCATATTATATAAGTTTAGTATTGTAGATGTTGATATTTTTTCATATAAATATGGTCAAAATTTACGAAGTTTGACTTCAAGCAAATCTTATATGCGGAGTAAAAATGAACGGAGGGAGTAATATTGGCAGGAGGTCTTTTCTGTCAATTCATTAGTGCAGGCGGTCCTTTATGCAAAAAAATCTCAATCCCTAGCTCTGGGGCGCCGTGGGTACAAGCTCCAGCGTCCCATCGAGCACCACTATGGCCTGAGATCGGGGTCAGGGTTGTGCCATCCTCGAGTTCTACCAGACTAACTATGAGGCATTAATAGATATGGTACTAGGACTTCTACTTTGCCTTTCTTGAATGAATGAAAAATCATTTTCAATGAGAATGTTTTATTTGTCTGCCTTGCCTTGTACGAGGTATTATCTGTAAATTTAAATGGTTATTAATTTGTCTTCAAATGTTTGTGAAACAATGTTGTGGATGATTCAGCTGATTAAGGTCGGCACCGCTACAAAACAAACGCATGTGCACAAAATAAGGGTCACATTTAAAAACAAATAAATAGGGCATGCCCGTTGAACAGAAGAAGATGGCATCATGTTACAGCAGACACCACAAAAGTTCATCCTACTGATAAGTGTGCTTCGCGCAGACAGGCATGGATATGTTGCAGGCAAGTCTAATGCAAATTATGTCTAAGCATTAGCACCCAGAACCGGTCTCAGATAGGAGTATTTACTTTTGTGTGGTCAGACCTTCCATTTGCAGCTGTTATAGATTAAATGTCATTTATATTTGCATCACACTCCTAGTTGTGCTTCGCTGTCACTTCATCAACAGATGTTGGAAAGAGTGGGCGAGGCGCAAGGGGATAGAACTGGATGATTTAACTAGTTCCGTCCATAAACATCTAATGTCATCTCTGAATATTCTGAGCAGGCTGTGAAGCAAGATAGTAGCGAGAGAAAAAAGTGTAGAGAAGCTAATCGATGCACTGAATGCAGATACCAAGCAAAGTGCTTGTAATCCAGGAATGACAAGGCAGACTGATAATCCAGGAATGATAATCCAAGATGCACATGATGCAGTTGCATCCTCTATGAAAAAGTGTAGAGGAGCATGTGAATTGTAAAAGGTAAGAGACAATAGCAAGCTTACGGGTTTGCATGAGCAAGCAGGGTAAGGAGAGTACTATGGCATTACCTCTCCCTCTTTTAGGAGAACCAAGTTGCAGAACAGTTGATGGCTGGCCATCAAGCTCCTCCTCATCCACCACCGCTCGACCTCACCGCCCACTTGCCAACGCCAGGCCGGTGGCGGCGCAGCCCAGCTCATGACGCGGGTGGCGGCGCAGCCCACGGACGTCACAGACGACGCTTCCCCCCCTCTGGCCCCACACGCTGTTGGCAGGAGCAGTGCAGCGACGGCGAGCACCACGCGAGCAAGGCGGTGGCTTGGATGCCGTGCAGCGCGGCGCGCTTGGTACGGCGACGGCGATCTCCGGCGCGTCTTCACGCGGCGGCGGCAGCGAATGTGCTGGGTTCGCCACAAGGCCCGTGGGCTTCTTTTGTTTTCTCAGCATACGTCCTCTGTTCTCTGTCTGTATGTCGGATGTGCCAGCTAGGATGGTCTGCCCGAGCTTCATCTCCATCGCCGTCGTCGCATTGATGTGACAGGGAGGAGGAGGAGGAGGCAGTTCCCGGAGGGAGGACTTGACTCGCTTCCTTCGCGACTAAGGCTGTGCAGGCAGCCTGTTATAATCTCAGCCATTTCCTCCCACTCTCTCTACGCTCAACTGAATCCCAATCCGCGGATCCAACGAAGTCGGCATCGATGACCATGGAGGCGGAGCGCGAGGCCGGCGAGGAGGAGTCGCGGCGCCCTCTTCTCTCGTCGCCAGGTTCTTCACATGCCGTCGAACCCACTCACCCACGCATCTGATCCCATCTGATACGGTGGAATTTTGTTTCAGCGGCGGAGCACCAGCAGCAGTACCAGCACCTGGGGCGGAGCAGCTCGTCGGCGCTGCGCGGGGGCGGGGGAGCGTGGGGCGGCGCGGGGGCGGAGGTCAGCGCCGCCGAGGTCAAGTCCGCCGCCTCCTTCTCCTCCTCCAACTACTACCCGCCGGCACCCAGTCCTCACCATGACGTCAGCGTCTACCCCCCGACCATCCACAGCGCCGTCCTCTCCCCATCCCCGTCGTCTGCTGCCACTCCTCAGCATACGCATGGTAATCCTCGGTGATACCTCTTCATTTCTGCAAGTTTTACCCCATTGTAACTGTAGCTAACAAACGGGTTCCAACACCGCAAGGTTTGGCGATTGTTCCTCAAGGGCCGTACCCGTATGGTGGTGATTACCAGCCTTCTCAAGGCGTCGGGAGGTGTGTGCTTCTTGTCGAAATTGTGTATTGCGGCCTAGATTGGACCGTCTAGTGATGAGTGTTATTAGCTTGGTTGCTAAGTTATCTTTCACATTTTTAACCTGGGTATGCATACCATTCCAACTCCTTGGACGGATCAGATCAATATATCTTGTTATGTTCTGGGCTTCAGCTAAAATAACGTTGTAGGAATTTACTACATCAGCCATTGTGGTTGCTGTGGTCTGGTACATCTGTGCATGGTCGCCAAGTCCTGGCTAAAACTGGCCTAACAGATAATATTGACATGATCTAATAGAATAATAACCCTTTTATAGTTTAGCTTCCAAACTCAATATTCATTTGGTCAGTGGTCGGAGCTTAATGATGTAACTAGACTGGTCATATGCTCTATCTTGTATTTTGTATGGATGGTCAAGAAGAGGCAATATTTCCCTTCTGTCCTGTTATGTTGTTGCAAATTGTGCTTGCTTTCCTCAAACACATGGCCGCTCGTCTATCACCCCACTGAATTTTTCATATAAGATCACCCTACTGAATTTTCATATAAGATCACTCAACTGAATGATTGAATTTTTCTGACAGGGATGTACTGGATGAGGTGGAGATCCGGCATCTGCTAATTGAACATGTTGGACATCGATGTTGTTGGGGAAGCCGGCCTGCTCGCACATGGAAAATTACATCCATCGAGGACTGCAATGTATATGTTGGAACCTTGGAAACCTTTATCGAGGAAAGAGACACCATATTAAAGAAGGAACCCTATGATGGTGGGAAAATAGATGGAAGAGACAAGGGTCCTGTTCTTGGTGTGTGGGAACTAGATTTGAGGTCCGAGTTTCCTATGCTCTTTGTACCGGAGAAAGAAGTAATGGTGAAGATTCCTCATTCAGAAGTTACTGAAAAATGCTTAGGTATGACAATCATTTAGCAGAACATCATGTAGTCACCGTAATTTGCTTTCATAGGTTGTAGCCGTAATACCACATTTGTTTTGACTTTTTACTTGGTGAGGATAACATTTTTATGTACCTATTTTAATTTACATAAGCATAAGTTTAGTATACAACTTTCCCCTAATATCTTTCTTTTGTTCTATGTAAGAAAATAACTTCTGTTATGTAGTAATTTCTCCAACTATGGTGTATCTTGTGTTTCCTTTATGTTGCCTTTGCATTTTACATTGTTCAGAGATCCTTTTAGGCATTGCAGTCTAAATGTACGCATCGACCAAAAATTTCAAATTGTTTTTCTAGGTCCTATATCATGATTTTACCTTTTTGACCTGTTATGTGTTATGTCAAGTAGAAATCAGGGGTGTGGCCTTGGGCCCTACCGTTGGCCAGATGTGCCTAGGTGGCAGTGGAAATCGTCAATTAGCTAGAGATAGATTGGATTTCAGTTTCTTGGAGATAAATAGAGATAATTGTGTTGAGTGTTGTTTAGTTCCAAGTTTATGAGTCCTGACCGCCAGCCAGCTATATATAAAGTTAGGTACTGTGTGCAAACTATCCAAGTAATGTGAATTGTCTAACTTCTCCCTGGAGTTCCTTGTCCCAATGTATGGTTAACCTCACCTCAATCAAGCCAAGCGGCAGTCTTGGCTATCTTCCCAGCCGTAGTTACCCTGTTATGATGATCATAACATAAGAGTTGAAAACGTCTACTTGTATTGCTGTCACAAGTATCTATCTTACTATTTTTAGCACGTACTATAAGTGCCAATTCAACTCAAATACAGTTAAGAATCTTAAGCTACCCCATGATGGGAAGTTTCACAATCTCAAAGAAAACCTTTAGAAGAAAGTAACCCATAAATACACTTTTGGGTAGACATGACATAGGAACTGACAACTACCCAACTCATACTTCTGATGGGAACATTCATCTCTTGCACCAGTTGTGTGATGTATTATGTTTGCTCATCTATATGTGTTGAAAAGAAATGGACATGATCCATATAGACTTGTTGAGTGATGTACAATATAAGTCTAAAAATATATAAACTGCTTAATCATGTTGCCACCTATAATCTTTGCCCACTTATCCTTATTGGCTGCAAAAGCTGTGGAGTCAGGATGTTGTGTTCTCAATTCTAACTAGAAGAAATAAACAGGGGAACTTCCTTCTAATTAAATATTTATTTTCTGCTTATTACTGGAACCTTAACTAATCTTGGCTCATTTTCAAGTTGTTAGGAATTAGGACTTAGGACACCTTTAGTAAGTTTTCTTTTTGCTCATTAATCTTCTTTCATACAAGTATTTATATTTTAGCACGGTAAATATCGTAGTTTGTCCGTCATTACCTTTCTGATTTTGAGAAGTTTTCAATTTCCCTTATCTGATTTTCTGACAGATTGCGAGGGTCGTGGAGAGGCACCATGTCCTACTTGCAATGCTGGTCAGCAGCACGGGTTTTACAAGGCAAATCAAATGACTCGGTGCAGTGTATGCCATGGCAGGGGTTTGCTCGCTCACCAAGATGGATCTGATTCAGTGTTAGTTCCACCGCTTTTTTTTTTTTTTGAGTTCTTCAATACGTAATTCACCTCAACTCAGAATAGAAGTGCGCCATAAGAAGCTCGTTTATTGTCATAACGTACACAAGTACATAACTAGGCCAACACATATACTAGTTTTGTTGCTGTTTCAGATATTGATTTGCTTGTATGTTTTCCTTTGTCACAGATGTGGGATGTGCAATGGTCAAGGAATGTTGCCCTGCATAGCATGTGCATCCCGTGGCCTAGTGACATGCCAGACATGTAATGGCTGCGGTTCCCTTCTTGCACAAAGCACTGCTCATGTTCGATGGTAATTTTTAATTCATATTTCTCCAAAGATGGCCCATCAGTTTTTACAGAGATAGGTAACCAGAGAATAGAGAACCAAAAGATTTGACTGTATATACTATATATTTAAACAGATGTGTACTAGTAAATGCCTACATGGAACCTATCATGTTGCTACAATGTTAAGTTGCTAACTATCACGGAAAACTGTTATAGCAGTTCAGTACTCTGTTATGGTTTAAAAAGCTTTGGTGAACCTTTGAGATTTTAATCAATGCTTTATTTTTGCGTTCAGTTCAGTACATAATATATGCTTTCTTGACATTTTATATGTTTTTTTAGTAGTCTAGTAATATTTTACTCTTCCATTTGCTGAATGCACTCGTATCTAGTAAAGCTTCAATAGATAAAAACCTCCAGAGAGTCATAATTGCAAAACTAAGCGAGTATTCACTTTTTAGTTTTTTTATTATACCACATTTATTTATTTATCTGCAAACCAGTAGAGCAGTATGTACGAGGAAGTGAGATATACCGAGTAGTCTTGTACAATTGTTTTCCTCGGTAAGCAAGAGCTTATGGCTTATGATAATATCCGCACCATAATTGGCAAGCTATGTTGATACTGCTTTGATAACTGAAGAAGAATCAATCTTTATTGCTAGTGTTTTGAAGGGACTACTTTTCATAGTTGTTTGAGTGTTCCCCTTTTCTCTTGGTCTGACTTGTAAATTCTTTCTGTTTTCAGGAAGACGCTTACAGCAAGAAAAGTTAGTGCAACAACAGGAGCTGCTTCGGTCCCTGACGAAGTTTTCCACAGAGCGCAAGGGGTGCAACTATGCAACATACAGGCATACCAATGCACTCCTGCTTTCTTTGCCGATTCATACCAACTCAACCAGTTCTCGTCAGAGATTGTCGCTAGCTGGCTGCCAGTTCCACCATCCGCAAGAGTCATTTCGGAGAGACACATCATCTCAGTCGTGCCCGTAACCCGTGTCACAATGTCTCACCGTAAGCGGTCTTTTAGCTTCTACGTCGTTGGCTATGGCAGGGATGTTTTCATACGGGACTATCCTTCGAAGTTTTGCTGGGGCCTCTGCCGTTGCTTCGAATGGTTGGGGAACTAGTTGCATTTCATTTATGCCATGTGTGTGCCGCCTTATTTTGGTGTCCAATATTCATACTACCAAAACCTATGTGTATAACTGTACTACTGTAGAGAGGCATTGTGATTTCTGGTGTGTTACAGTAAAGATGTGCTACGTTATCTGTAGTGTTACAATACAGAAGCTTTTGTATGTACATTTTGGGCTTGTGGATCATGTACAGTGCGACTGTACCGATTGTTGAGTGTGTACAACACAACCAACATTTGGTTATGAGAAATAATAATGAGATATGCTCTTTTATAGGGATTGGAGGGCATCATCTATCCATAATTTGTTCCCCTGAACTACTAGTAAATGTGTAGTTTCTTGAAATAAACAAGTGTTGTTCAATTTCATAAGATAAATGTGTCAAATGTATTTGCATACGTGCTTCGTTATTCGAAATGGTCTTCTCATACTGATCGTGCGTCTCTCTACGGTACCATATATTATTTATTTATTTTTGGGAGTCTCTGGTGCTTTGCACGTTTGGTGAGTATGGTATGACAGCATGGACATTTCCAGGACAAATAATGTACTCTGAAATGAAAATTCCAGTAGGTTGAATTCATAGCAGGTTGACTTCACTGGGGGCATAAAATAGAATAATCTGGAATGGAATTTTATTTATAGAAAAGCCGAAAACAGTTTGCGACTTAGACAGTGCAGCAAAAGTAACTAGAACAGCTGCATTATGAGCTGCTGTAGGTAGGAGAGTTGCAGCCCGGGACAGTTTTGCAGTTTATACCGTCCTGCACTCTCAATCTCTCCTTTTCTTGGTTGCATAACCTCCTTCCCTTGCCATATCAGTCAATTGCGTTCATCGTGGCAACCCAACCACGGCCAAGAATCGTCCGTTGCAACAAAAAAGATGAGCAGCAGGCTCCCCTGTGATCCGCATCCGAGGACGACGAAGAAGGCGTCGGCATCCGCTGCGGCGGTGCAGCTTCTGCTGCGCCACCGCGGCGGGAGGGCCGCCGGCAAGGACGAGAGCATCGAGTTCTTCTCCGCCCTCTCCGGCCAAACCGACGAGAGTAATTACCTCATCCTGAATTTCTTCAGTCTTCTTTTTTTGTTGTTGCTTGGTTTGGAAGAGCGAGATGATCGTGAATTATCGCCGGCGTCTTCTCTGCTGCTGCTTCTGATGCTGATGTAACTAAGGAGTGCTTCTGCAATGCAGGGGCCGCCGATCGGAGGGGAAAGGCGAAGCTCAGGGCAGAGATCGGGAAGCATGACTATGACTGGTAAGATAAAACGATCCATGATGGTAAATGGCATTCAGATCAGCTACCTATTTCTCTGACATTGTTGCGATTCATCGTTGTTCGTAGGCTTCTGACTCCTCCGGCGACGCCTCTCTCGTGCTCCCCGGCGCTGAGCCGGCTAACAAGGGCTACATCGGCGTCGAACGCCAAGAGCAATTCGCCAGTATGTATGTCTGTCCGCGTTTCCAGTTTTTCTTACCTAAAGTTCAGGCTAAAGCTTAGCGATCATTTCGGTATGCTGCAGCTCTCCCGGGCACGCCGGGAGAAGGGGAACAGCTCGTCGCTCAACACGACGGAGCTCGCGTCCTCGGGTCGCCCGCCGCACGTCAGGAGGACTCTGTCGTCGGCGTCTTCGTCGTCGGTCAAGGCCACGAGCAGCGTGTCCGGGAGATCGACGCCGGCGACGAGCCCCCGCACGCCAGCCGCGGCCACCGCCTGTCGGCCCCGTCCCCAGGATAAGACGCACGGACGGCAACAGGTGTCCTCCGGCTCCGGTGCTGCCAGCCAACCCAAGGGATCGTCGTCGTCGCGGCCACGCGCTCCCACGACCGGTGCCTCCAGCCCGAAGTCAACTACCAGAGTGGCGTCAGAGCAACCGGCGCTGAGCAGACGTGGCGCCAACGCCGTGGCACGTTCGAGGTTTGCGGGCCAGCTGAGTCATGATGCAATGTCAACGGCTCAGGCCGCCGAAAATGCCGTGCCGCCCAGTATGGTCAAGACGCGGCCCGTGCCGGCGACCGTGAAGCAGAGCCACGGCAACGTCACGGCCGCGATGAGCACATCCCCGGCGACCGCTGCCTCCCGGAGCGCGTCGAAAGGGGACTTGTTGGCCAGTAAAAGATTATCAAGGAGCGGTGGCGACGGCCGAAAGATCCACGACGAGAAGGCCGCACCCCGTCGAACCGTGGGTTTCGGCTCATCCGCCGCGAGCACGCGCCGTTGTCTCACGAAGACCGACTCCCGGAAGCTCACGGCGAACGAGGGCGCCCAGCAGCGGAGCATCCGATCCGTAGCGTCCGGAAGCCGGCTAGGGTCCGCGGCCACGGTCTCGGACGCCAGGGGCCGCCGGCGGTCCACGGCTGAGAAAGACAAGGTCGCGGTCGCGGCCGCCACGCCGGTCGCCGCGCCGGACGCGTTCCCGAGCACGCGATACGACGCCATGCTGCTACGGGAGGACCCCAAGAACCTCACGTGGCTGAACGGATGCGGCGAGGACGACGACAACGGTGAAGACGGGAGCTGCGGCGCAGGCTTGGTCGACGGCTCGCTGTCGCTGGAGCCGTTCCACCTTCCACGTGTGACGAGCGGCACAGGGGCGGGACATTGAAATTGGCGCCAACTTGGCTGGTAATCACCTGTGCAGTGTACATGACCAGCACTGGGTCTGTTCGGGAGCCAGCACACGCGATTTTGCATGGCCAGCATTGGGTTTGCGTCAGAGTTAAATGGGCATCTTTTCTTGGCCTTGTACAATGTGTTTAGGGAGATGCTTGGTAAAATAAATTGAGTTTTTTTTTTAAATATCAGCGCTTATCTCCACCGATGCTTAAAAAAAGATTTATTTTTCTAAACACCTCTTCAAAGCATCTTGCATTGTATATGGTCTAAATGTGTCTGGCTTGAACAGGTGTGATCTGCGTCACGGCGTCATCACCCAAGGCGAAGGGTCGGTGCCAGATAACTTGTACACTATTTACTTTTCTATGGTCAGACCCCATTTGCAGCTGTTTAGATCAAACTAGTCCTCTGTATTTGCATCACACTCCTAGTACTACTCCCTCAGTTTCAAAATAATTAAAATTCTAAATTTTTCCTAAGTTAAACTTGCTTAAGTTTGACCAACTTTATAAAAAAATATGCTAAGATATACAATATTAATTTTTTCCTAGGGTGAATTTTATTGTCTCAAAAGAAGCATCGAGAAGGATACAAACACCATCAACATACACCCGGCCTCTGCATAAATATGATGCACACAACCAACACCAACACACACATAAAAACACGCCGGCAACTAGCAAAGTCATATAAGACCAAAACTATGTGTAGGCAAGAGAAAAAAAACAAAAAGACGCAAGCGATCAGATCTGCGATCGACAAACTATGACAATGATCATATCCACGCCAACCATTTTATGACAATTGACTATTACAATGATCAGATCTGCGATCGGAAACAAGGCAAGGAACAACTGAATTTTTCGTTTGGTTTTGTTCAAGATGTTTTCATATCTCATGTAACTTCTTATGGTTGTGAGTCATCTGCAGGTGATGGCGAGCCGAATGGTACTATATTGTAATGTATTCGAACACTAGCTAAGATGTTAAACATTTACTTCACTTCAGATGTTACTCCGGATGTCTATTTAGCTTAATTACTCATGGAGTTAATTAATCAATCTTCTGTATGATGTACATGGTTCCAGTCCGAAACTACTTGCTAGCATGTACATGTGAACTGATGTATTTTATATGAAGTTTTTGTTTTGGCTTGTTTGGAATTCAAGCACCGCTACAACAGCAAGAATGTGGTGCAACCGGTGACCTGCAGGAGACTACTCACCTAATCGATATGCTCAATACCAAGGTATAACCAGTTGAAATCTGTTTTCTATTGTCGGGTTCTGTTTCATGTAATTTTATTAAGCCAATGCTCCGTGGTGAACAAAAGAGAAACAGAGAAAGCATTAAACACAGAAAATAATATTTGTCTGTACTGTTGATTTAGACACGTAATTTTCTTATGCTGATTGTGGAAATTCATGCAGGTCAATGTTCTAATAGGAAAAGTGGGTGAAACTATCAGAAACCTGCAAACAATTGCCTCGACGAAAATGAACCTGCTAAGGTGATGCTTGAGTATCATATTACAAATTATAAAACTGATGTACTAGCAATAGTTTTCAGGCTTATTACAAATCTGAGAGGTAGTTTAAATTATGGGAACCTTAGGCAATTTGCACAATGCATGACAAGGTAAACTACCATCGACATCTTTCTATGATCTGATTAGTATGTTACTACTTTGTTTCATCTATATATGTAACATCATGTGGCCTTGATTTTTTTTTTTTTGCGAGAAACTTCCAATCTATTCATCTTCAATCATGGCAGTACAAAGAACAACAGAGGTAATAAAAATTACAACCATGTCCGTGGACCACCTAGCGACGACTACAAGCACCGGAGCATCTAATCTTCTTGGATTCAACTCAGCTATACTTTATTTCTGGAGTTAGGTACCATTATATATTTTTATATCAGTCTTTGCATTTTTCTTCTAGCCTGCAACTTTATACCCTCAGGCCATGGATAGCTCTTGTCATGCATTGGACATACTGTAATGTACTTTACCATGCTACCGCACGCACGCACGCGCGCGCGCGCCCACACACACACACATGTGACCCCTTCAGTTCAACAAAAAGTTGTAACGTTCTATCATACGGGCGCGGCAACGTGCGTACCTTCCATAACCTTTTGGTTTGTTTGCACCATCCCTGAGTTATCCGTTAGCCCTTTAATTTTACTTCTAGCTCTCCACATGGCTCGCTTGTGAAAAAGCGGAGTGTTACGATCTCCCTCTTTGAGCCAAGCAATGCGGGATCTCTGACGCCACAACATCTCTTCCCTGTACAGCAACTCCTCTAAATGAATCTAGGGAACTTCTTGTATAATATACCATTGTGAAACCTTGAAATATTCTTTTTGTGTTGTTGCAATGGTTGGGTTATTTTGATACCACGCCAAAAGCTCCTTTTCTCTAAAAAATTCTAGAACCCTACGGTGATAGAGTAATGACCAAGAGTATTCTTATGTAATAGCTCAACTTTCAAAATAACAAAAGGTGCCTTTATGTAACTGCAACCATATCTATGTTTTCCCATATTAATAATAAAATAATATCAAAACTTAGTGAAAATCCGAACCGCAGCACTTCCAAGGCGACAAGGTTGGCAGGGTTTGTGGATTTTGGTCATATGAGGACTGAGAGATTAATATATGTGAGGGTGACTACATCGGCGTACCCTTGGCCATTTCTCAGTTTAACCGAGAATGCTCAGTCTATCACAGTTGTGTACGAAAAACAATTTAAATCAACTAGCACAACAAAGAGTAGACTGATAACATCATTTACTTTGTGCAATGCATATGTAGTTAATCGACATAAAATTATGTTGCCTGGCAAAATAGTAAGAAAAAAAAAATCTCAAGTTACCGTAACAAATACACCAAGACATAGTCTTTTACTTCGCTTATAAAAATTAAGAAATAAATAGACCTTTGGAATTTTATAATGAGAAATAAATAGATCAGCACACACAAAATTGTTCTATATAGAAAATAGCATTTTCATAAATTGACATCCATTATACTTACACATTTATTTTTGATTGCGTTAAAGTGTAGCTTATCACTTAGACTCAGAGCTAATGCTCTACTCGTATATCAACAATACACCAACGATGGTAACTAGTGAGACGCTCAAGTTACATTCTGTATCCATGGTTCTATATATGGAAAAGAACCAAGTCAGGGTCTACTCCTTTCGGAAAGCTGACAATCTGATTACTAATGTACGGCATGGAGAGTGCAATTTTATTGGCACTCTCTAAGTAGCTTTGAAACTTCTTATGATTGACCGCAGGCTTATCCATCATATCTGCAAGCTTTGGCTGGTCATTTTTTTGCTTCAATGGTTCTATGCTAAGAGACAATTCCTCCTTCATGATGTGGTATTTGACCGTCTGTTTCCGAAAGGTCCAGTTGCCAGTGATCCAGTCGAATTTGTACAATGGGAGGAAGCGGTGTCCGTATGTCGCTATGAACTCGATAGCAGAAAGGATAAATTTAAACTCCTCCTTGGAGAGGTAATAACTAAAGCTCAACCTGGTCCATCCTGGCTTCAGTCCACTATAGCCCTGAAAATTTTGTGATGACCAACAGTAACATTAGTACCATGTACTGAAACAAGCAAGTTGACATTTGTTCTAAAGTTTGTGATACCTCAAGGACAGCAGACCGAATGCGAAGTGAGAGTTCGTTGTCGACATTGAGCAACTTGTGACCATAGGGACCTGCGCAAGCACAACCTCCCCTCGCCTGGATGCCGAAAAGATCATTCAAAAGCCTAGTCACAAAACGACCATGGAGGGGTTGTTGCTTGTGCTTCATCTTCTCCAACTGTTTATCATAACTAGGCTCACCAAAATCATCAAATGGCTTCTCCTTCACGGTAACTGATGGGTAGATTAGGAATGAGAAGATTGGTATACGATGGGCACTTGTGTTGCCTATAGCACCCTAACATTTGGATTATGGACAAGCCTTTTCATTGCCATCTCTGAAAACACTCGCTCACGAAGGTCCATCGTGTCATACCCAACATACTCCTTCACCCAGAACGCAAGTGATGCACGAATCTTTTGTAGTATCGGCGGTGTGCCAGCATCCTCACGCTCCTCGATATCGTCGTAGTGCAGTGTATCCTGCATGTCACACCATTATTCATTTACTTATATGGCACACAACACACATACTTTGTAGTGATGCTTAATTTGTTTGCTCACCTCCTCATTGAAGCCATTGACATAGGCCACTGTGCCGCCTCCGCACGTCGAGGGAGGCTGGGAATTGAGCTTATACAATGATTTGTTCATCAGAAGGATGCCCGGTGTGCCCGGTCCTCCGACAAATTTGTGAGGGCTCAAGAAAACAGCGTCGTACCCATCGGTTTCACCAGCCTTCATATCGATCTTGACATAGGGTCCACTGCAAAAAGGATAGTAGTTTAAATTTCTGGACTATAGGAATATAGAATGGTTCAGAGGTTCCAAAGTGTGTACAGTCAAAATATTTCGTTGTCATGGTGCACGAATATGATTATAGAGACTAGACTTTTTACCAGTTAATTTCCTCTAAATACACGCAAAAGCAAGATTGACCAGGTAGTCACAATTGATCTTTTGGATTCTTTTCCAGGTACTACAAATCAGTAGGAGCAGAAAAAACATAGTAGTAGTATACTGATTTGTTTTGAAGGGACGCATGCACTTTGAAGGATCTTAATTACACTAAGTATGGTGGTTACCTTAGTCATAAGAGAGACTGGAATTCAGATTGTCAAACCCATGCAGGTCACATGCCACGAAAAAGAGAGCTAAGAAAGTATCACAGCACCTCGCGGCGAAGTCGAAGCATGCGAACGCGCCATGCTGGTGAAGAACGCGGGCGATCTCGCGCGTGTCCGTCATGACGCCGGTGACGTTGCTGCACGCCGAGAAAGACCCCAGCATCGGTCGGTCCGCGTACTCTGGCGATCCGAGCGCGCGGCGGAGCGCGGCGACATCGACGAGTCCGTCGGCGTCGACGCCGACCTCAACCACCTCCGCCAGGCTCTGGCGCCACGACAGGAGGTTGGAGTGGTGCTCGTACGGCCCGACGAGACGACCCACCGCTCCTCGGCATGCAGTTGCGCCGAGAGCCGGTTGCGCATCTCGACGGACGGCAACGCCACGCCAATGATCTCCTGCAGACGCTTGATGGCCGCTGTCGTGCCGGCGCCACAGAAGATCAGCGCGTCGCCGGGGCCGGCGCCCATGCAGCGCTTGATGTAGCGCGCCGCCTTGTGCACCAGCCGCGTCGTCTTGCTCCCGACGTGGCTGTCATCCGTGTGCGTGTTCCCGTAGAACGGGAGGACCTGTTTCACGAGATAGTCCTCGATGTAGCTCAGGCTCCGGCCGGACGCCGTTTGGTCGGCGTAAGTCAGCGCACGGCGCCCGAACGGCGTGTCGAACTCGACGTCCTTGCCGATCAGCTGCGACCGGAGCCACTCCACCTTGTCGTCCGTCGCCGCCGCGCCCTTCTCCGACTTGGCCGTGACGCCGAGAAGGCTCAGCAGGGTGGCGCTCATGGCGCCATCCACCGTGTGATCCATGGATGCCGCAGCTTTCTGCAGAGTCGGCATTGAATCTCCTTAACAGGTTAGCGGAGTTGGCGATGGGCAAGATCTTCTCGGCAATCAGTACTGGTATAGGGGAAATGGTTTCGATGTATATTGCTTGCGAAGGCACGCATGTATATATAGCCATCGCTAGCTTCACGTGGAAGGTAATCGCATGCAACTATGTAAGTGCACACATGAGTTGAACGTGTTGAACGGTGCGAAGAACACAGACACAACACGAAATGGAAGAGGGAGTATATTTCAATGCTTGGTCAACGGAATTGCTTCCTGTGGAAATATATATCCTGGTGTGTTTTAATACCATTGACTGCTATTGTATCTATCGCTATATATCTAGCTAAGAAATTTTTCTTCTTTTTTACAACATGCATGAGACATTCTTTCCAACTCATGTTTGAGGAGAAGCTTGTTTGCAGGGAAAATGAGTTGCCACTCGATGCTAGAAACTACACAATGAAGACAAAGTGGGGAGGGAAGCTGCTTTGTCTGACCATGTGAAATGCCATGCAACTAGGCAAACTAAGGATAATCCAAGACTTGTACATCATCCTTAAATGGGTTCATCCAAAGACGGTTGGCATTTTTTTTAACTTTTATCTCTTGCTTCCTGGACGAGATTAATATTCCCAATTATGACCCTACGACCCGTAATTAACATACAATCATATAATTGTTTTTGATCTTCTTTTGGTATATAGGGAGAAACATTGCCTAAAACTCGCGTCAGCAGTCTGGAAGGGGATTGAGTATATGGCCTAGAACTTGTTAAAAAAGGTATAATCTGGAGGGTAGGTGATGGTACCTTGATCAGGACTTGGAGGGACCCCTGGATCCCGCGTGGCAAAGATTTTCGTCCTATTATTACACCAAAGCGGAATTGTCGTTTCAATTGGGTGGCAGATTTTTTGAACGAAAATGGTGCATGGAACATGGAACGTCTCCAGCAACATTTTTGGCACATGGATATTCAAGAGATTGTTAAAATCCGAACTTCTCGTCACGGGCTGGATTTTTTTGGCTTGATTTCCGGAGAAGAATGGATGTTTCACGGTGAAAAGTGCTTACAAGCTAGCATCGGCTGACCATGAGAAATTATTTGCTGCTGGTGCATCTAATAGAAACCCAGAGGGAAATCGTTCTATTTGGCGTTCTATTTGGAATGCGTCCGTACCACAAAAGATGAAAATTATAGCCTGGAAAGCGGTGTCGGGGGCCTTAGCAACGAACTAGTGCAAATCTTATAGGCACGTGCCGACACATTCTTCTTGTTCATTGTTACCTGTGGACATGCGTTGTGGGATATTATGGGAGGTATGGCCGCTGCCCGCTCGTTCCGTCCTAGTGGATACATGGCAGGAATGGCTGCTCACGCTCCTCTCTCAGTGCAATGAGTCAGTTCCGATATGATCATCATGCTTATATGGCGCATATGGTGCTTACGCACAGATTTGGTACATGGTAAGGATATTCCACCGCCAGAAGTATATCTGCTGACTTTCTACCGAGTTATTGGATGTCGCTTCCAGATGTCTAGGAAATATACTACAGAAGAAATTATTAAAGGAAAGATGACCAGAGATGATTTACTACCAACACCGGGGATGAAGGTCTCACCACCTTCCCGTCCATGGCCTCATCCTCCTGCTGGTCACATGGCTCTTTCAGTAGATGGTGCTTTTTCTGCCGCTGATGGCAAGGCTGCCGCTGGTATGATCCTCAGAAGACAGGATAGGAGTATAATTTTTGCGGCATACCAGTTCTTATTCAATTGTAATGATGCTTTGGAGGCCGAGATCCACGCACTGATGCAAGGCATGGTGCTAGCCAAGTTACATTCAGAAGATCCGGTCAATGTGTAGTCTGACTCCTCGACAGCACCTACATCCCTCAGGACCGACAACATGGATCGTTCAGCTTATGGTCATATAGTTTCTGAAATTAATTTTTTGATGGAAGATAGAGAGTTCATTCCCGAGAAAATTTGCCATGAGCAAAATAGGGTAGCAGATCGTTTTGGCTGCTTATAGTCGCACTGAGTGTAGCACTGCTGTATGACTGCATCATTGTCCTCCTTGTATTGAGGCTCTTGTGACACTTGACTGTAACCCTATCATTATGGAATAAAACTCCTTTTTACCCCACA
The DNA here is from genome assembly GCA_039707655.1 of Elymus sibiricus. Lineage (NCBI taxonomy): Eukaryota > Viridiplantae > Streptophyta > Magnoliopsida > Poales > Poaceae > Elymus > Elymus sibiricus. Next base: position 123,743,459 of record CM077666.1, on the reverse strand, counting down.
AAAAAAACATTGTCGATCAACATACCTCGGCTCTTCATACCTTCACAATAATTTGGAACTGCATGAGCCACCCGGGTTACCAACTTAACATCTCGAGACATCTCATTACTCAAAACGTCTTTTTCCTAAAATCAGCTGTTGTTTTCCACCATTTCTTGTTGTATAGGCTTGAGTCTTGGACTTGGGCTCAACCCGGGTTGCATTAGCCATGGTTTAGAAGAAAGTCTATTGTTTATTGATATCGGCAGGAAATGCAATTCGACCGAGTCTTGAATTCAAGGCCTTAGACTTTAACAGTGCATTGAGTTGCATACGCCAGGCAATTCTCCTAATGTTTCAGTTGGTGGTAAGATATGGGTAACATACTTGTACTTCAACATATAATCTGTGTATCGCCTAGGGTCATCTGTTTCACCGCAGCCAGCCCGACATGCCGTCGGGCATCAGCGAAATTAACGAGACATGCATGTTCAAAGTCAGATCGAGGTAGTACCAGTAGTCTACCTTCTGCAAAGATTTATTCGCGTATTTACTACATATATCTCTGTCTTTCAAGCCTCGTCTTATATTATTGGGTGCATTTGTTTCCTCACTTTGGGTCCTCTATTTCACCGCAGCCAGCCCGCCATGCCGCCGGACATCAGCGAAAGATTAGCAATATAGTCATGTTCGTAGTCAAATCAAGATACTAGCAGTATTCTAATACATGTAATGAGAACGACCAATGAACCCGTCAAAGGTCTCCTCCTATCTATGAATTTTTGTTTCTTATTCCCCTTGTTTGTGATCCGGTGCTAAGTCCAACTACGGCAGAAAAATGGGGTCGATCGACGGACTCATACAAAGGAAGTACGGGCCGTCAGTATATGGACCAAGGTATGCTGCCGGCGCAAACGCGCGGAACTAGTTCACGCCCACAGGCACAGCTACATGCATGAAAATAACATGTTTTATGTACGATTACGTGAAGAGAAGACCTGTCAACAACATACTGACACCAAAATTATCTAGATTTCCTTACACCATCAAGTCATTTATCATGCCGCAACAAGTCCATCGTTCTCGGTTTGCCGTACATGTCGATTTTACACCGGGCCACACCTACATCGTCAGTTGACCTAGTAAGGAACACACACTTCATGGAGCACCTGTGTCGCTCCCGCGAGCGGCCCGGGTGCTAACCCTAGCCGCCGCCGGACACCACTCCCTCACTGGCTCTCCTCCCCTCGCCGCCGCCCAAAGGCCGCGCGGCGTCGGCGGCGGCGGGGCGGTCTTCTTTCTCTCCTCGCTTGGGCTGGGTGGCGCGGGACGCCCGTTTCCAGGCGGAGGTGTGGGCTCGCGCGGCGGCGCGACGGCTGGCGGGCGCGCGGAGCGGATCTGATTCCTGCGGATCGGCTGCGCTGCTTGGAGGTCTGGGGCGACGCGGGGACGCGGCGGCGCATGGTGGTCCTCTGCGGCGCGCGACTGCGTGGAGCTGGCTTTTGTCGCCCGGATCTGCGTTCGGGCTGTGTAAGAGGTGGTATTCGGTAGTAGCGATCGATTCACTCACAGTAGCCAATATATGGAGTCGATTACAATTTGGGGGTACACGAATGAAGAACAGAGGAAGGGGATTAGGGTTAGGGTTGCCGCCGCCGGTGCCTTGATCGTCTGGATGAATATATGCTCTGGTTGGACATGCTTCAAGTAGGCAGTGCCTGGGCTTCACCGCGTCCACGCTGGCCCAGCAACGCGTGGGTTGGGCTTTCTGTTCCTGGCGGGCCGTGGGGCGAGAGGCGAGTCTGGCGAGCCTCGGGTTGGTGGGCTCGCCTTGTCAGCTGCAGGGGTGCTGACATCCCCTCCTCCTTGCGAAGAGGCTTGCCCCCAAGCCTCTGCTGTAGGAAACCTGGCCTGAAGCGCCACCTTATCTTCCCATGTGTCGTGGAGGGTGGCGGGATCCGACCATCAGATGAGAACTTGCTCGATCATGGCGCCGTTCTTCTTGCGCCAGCGCTGTTGCAGAACTGCCATTGGCACCACAGGCGTGTCAGCATGGACTGGGAGATCAGAGGAAGAAGCCGTACCCGGAACTAGGCAGTGACGGAGTTGGGAAACATGGAAGACCGGGTGCACTTGGGAGTGCGCCGGGAGATCCAGCTTGTAAGCGACGTCGTTGATCTTGGCGATGATTTTGAATGGCCCATAAAACCTGAAGGACAACTTGTGGTTCGCCCTCCTCGCGACGGATGTTTGTATGTAAGGCTGCAGCTTGAGGTACACCGAGTCCCTTATCTGAAATGTACGCAGTGATCTTCGTCTGTCTGCTTGGCTCTTCATGTGTTGCTGGGCTCAATTCAGATGCTGTTGGAGAAGGTCTTGGATCACTGCTCTTTCATCGAACCAGGATTGGAGCGCCGGGACAGAGCACTCGCTGGTAGCTGTGATGCCCCGGTGACGTGGTTCGTGGCCAAACATCGCCTTGAAGGGAGACATCCCAATGCTGGAATGGTGAGAGGAGTTGTACCAAAACTGGGCGAGGGGTATCCAGTAGCTCCAGCGCCGTGGGCAGGCATGGACGAAGCACCTCAGATAAGTCTCGACACATTGGTTGATGCGCTCGGTTTGCCCGTCCGTCTGCGGGTGGTTGGCTGTGCTCATCCGCAGCTCAGTGCCAGCGTACTTGAACAATTCGCGCCAAAACATGCTGGTCAACACCGGGTCACGGTCGGAAACAATGGACCCGGGGAAGCCGTGAATCCTGTAGATGTTGTTCATGTACAGCAGGGCCACCTTGGATGTAATATAGGGATGTGCGAGGGGCAGGAAGTGGGCAAACTTGGTGCGCTTGTCGACAACCACCCAAAGACAGTTGTATTTACCCGACTGTGGAAGTCCATCAACGAAATCCATGGTGATCATTTCCCACGGTTGTTGTGGAATTGGCAATGGTTCCAAAAGGCCCGGCGATGTGGATCGATCAGGCTTGGCTTGTTGACAAATAGGGCAGCAGCACAAATACTGGAGTATCTGAATCTTCATCTTTGGCCAAGCAAACAGACGGCGGATGCGCCGGAAGGTGGCAGGAAATCCGGAGTGGCCCCCTAGCGGGCTGTCATGGAATGCCGCCATGATTCTCTGCCGGAGTGACGTGGATCCCCCGAGCTAGATCCGGTCGCGGAATCGCATAATCCCGTTATGTAGGGTGAAGCGGCCTTTCGGGTCCTCTCTGAGAGCCAATTGCTCGAGCATCTTCTGGGTCTGCGGGTTGCAATTGTAACTAGCAGTAACATCTTCGAGCCAACTGGGTTGGCACGAAGTGATGGTGAACAGGGTGGAGGCAAGATTGGCGCGCGACAAGGCGTCGGCGGCCATGTTCTCAGTGCCCTTCTTGTATCTGATGATGTATCGGAGTCTGAGCAGTTTTGTAAATGCTCGCTGCTGCCAGGGTGTCGTCAAGCGCTGCTCTTCGAGGTGGACTAAGCTCTTTTGGTCCGTGTGGATAATGAACTCGCTATGCTGAAGATATGGACGCCACTGATCGACTGCAACAACTATTGCCAAGTATTCCTTCTCGTAAGTCGAGAGGCCTTGGTACCGCGGACTCAAGCTCTTGCTCATGAAGGCGATGGGATAGCCATCTTGCTGCAACACAGCGCCGATCCCTTTGTCGCATGCATCAGTCTCAATTGTGAAGACTTTTTGGTGAAATCGGGCAGGGCGAGGACAGGGGCCGAAGTTAGCTGGAGTTTCAGTAGGTCGAATGCCTGCGCTGTGTTGTCCATCCAAATAAAGGGTGTGATTTCTACTATGCAACTTTTATTCTTGTAGACGTTGTTGGGCCTCCAAGTGCAGAGTTTTGTAGAACAGTAGCAAATTTCCCTCAAGTGGATGACCTAAGGTTTATCAATCCGTGGGAGGCGTAGGATGAAGATGGTCTCTCTCAAACAATCCTGCAATCAAATACAAGAAATCTCTTGTGTCCCCAACACACCCAATACAATGGTAAATTGTATAGGTACACTAGTTCGGCGAAGAGATGGTGATACAAGTGTAGTATGGATAGTAGATATAGGTTTTTGTAATATGAAAATATAAAAACAACAAGGTAGCAAGTGATAAAACGGAGCACAAACGGTATTGCAATGCTTAGAAACAAGGCCTAGGGTTCATACTTTCACTAGTGCAATCTCTCAACAATGCTGACATAATTGAATCATATAACAATCCCTCAACGTGTGACAAAGAATCACTCCAAAGTTTCTATCGGAGAACGTAGGACGAAAACGTGTATCAGCCTATGTGCCTAGATTACCCCAATGTCACCACGGGAATCCGCAAGTTGAATACCAAAACATACATCAAGTAACTCAATAGAATACCCCATTGTCACCACGGGTATCCACATGCAAGACATACATCAAGTGATCTCAAATCCAATATTCAATCCAACATAACGAAACCTCAAAGAGCAAGACTCAATCCATCACAACAAGATAGAGAGAGGGAAGAAAGACCATATGATCCAACTATATTAACAACGCTCGCGATACATCAAGATCATGCCAAATTAAGAACACGAGAGAGAGAGAGAGATCAAACACATAACTACTGGTACATACCCTCAGCCCCGAGGGTGAACTACTCCCTCCTCGTCATGGAGACCGCCGGGATGATGAAGATGGCCTCCGGTGATGATTCCCCCCTCCGGCAGAGTGCCAGAACAGGGCTCCGGATGAGATTGCTTCGGTACAGAGACTTGCGGCGGCGGCGTGGGATTTCTAGGTTTCTTTCTGGGGTTTTTGGTATTTATAGGAATTTTTGGCGTTGGTTTCACGTTAAGGGGGCCCACGAGGGAGCGACAAGCCTGCTAGGCGCGCCCCCAGGCTTGTCGCTTCCTCGTGAGGCTTCTGGTCCTTCCTGGAAGCTTCGGGGGTCTCTTTTGGTCCATAAAAAATCACCGTAAATTTTCAGCTCATTCCGAGAACTTTTATTTCTGCACAAAAAACAACACCATGGTAGTTCTGCTGAAAACAGCGTCAGTCCGGGTTAGTTCTAATCAAATCATACCAAAACTATATAAAATTGTTATAAACATGGCATGAATACTTCATAAATTATAGATACGTTGGAGACGTATCAGCATCCCCAAGCTTAATTCCTGCTCGTCCTCGAGTAGGTAAATGATAAAATAAATAATTTATGAAGTGTGAATGCTAGCATAGTGCATAAGTTTGATCATTGATAATTTCAATCACTTTTCCTAGCATCTTAACAGCAACTCTTCCTCATAAAACTCATCATGATAAAGTAGCAATCAATTCACATGTTATGGTTCAAACAATGCATTCAATTGAAACTAAACAACCTATGTTCTTAGTCACCAAATAATTACAATTCAACTTATCTTCAACAGAGTCTAAGTAAGAGCTCCACATGCTCAATTATCATATAGTCTTCTAGGATTGCTAGTACTCAAAGCATATTTTTAGAACAAATGGCATCCATCGAACACAGAGAAAGATAGGGGCTTAATGTTTCGCCTCCCAACTCGTTTATCATAGAGATAATTGTCAACAATAATAATTCATGATCAAATATATTTGAATGGATATATGTGCCTGGATCTATCCCCACTACATGATGCTTGCCAACTAGAGAATATGTTGGAATAAGAAGTTGACTCAACAAAAATAAATAACATGAAAGTAAATAACACAAAAGTAAATAGAATGCCCCTTCGCAGAGGGGAGCAGGGATTTACAAAGGTGCCAGAGCTCATAGCTTAAAACAGAGATGAATATATTTTGAGTGGTGTGCCTTTCCTGTCAACGTCACGACCGAGAGTTCTCAATATCTTCCATGCTAAACACATTATAGGCTGTTCCCAAGCGGAAAGGTAAAGTTTACTCCCCCTCAACCATTCAAACATAAGCCATGGCTAGCCGAATCCTCGGGTGCCCTCCATACAATCAACTTTCCGGGGGAGTTTGTTTCATTATATATGTTTTTGTTTTGCAGGACTGGGCATCCCAATTACCGGCCTCTCTCGTGCAATGACAAGTGAATAAACACCCATCTTGAGAATAACCCGCTTAACATGGAATATACTGACCACCCCCTGCCGCTTCATGAGTGGTATGGGCACACAAAACAGATGCTTATTTGAATGATTAGAGGTGGCACATGCAAATTTACTTGGAACGGCAGAGTAATACCGTATATAGGTAGGTATGGTGGACACTCATGGAAGAAACTTGGCTCAAGGATTTTGGATGCACAAGCAGTATTCCTGCTTAGTACAGAAATTTAGGCTAGCAAAAGATTCTAAGCAAGCACCACATGTTGGAGGATCCATAACAATATAACTTCTATGCAAATATACCCAAACATAACTCATTACGTTGTCTTCCTTGTCCAACTTCAACCAATTTGCTCAAGTTTGAAAATAATTAATGGGTATTCACAATCATAAAAGATGTCCAAGATAATATATTTATATGTGAAAGTTCTCTTCCATATACTGATCATTCATGAATTGTTCAAGTGACCAATGCTATGTTTGCTAACTTTCAATAAATTTTACCACTTATACTTCTTATTTGTGAAGTCACTACTCCCCATGGGACAAGAATATGAAGCACATATAATTTCAACTTTATGATATTCAATTCATTCAACAATTTACTCTTAGGATGTAAGTGAAGCACGAGAGTAAATGACAAACTAGTCCAAAAGATATAAGTGAAGAACAATGAGTAGTCAAACAATTAAGTAGCTATGTGAAGACTCTCTCCAAATAAATATTTCAGATCCAAGTATTTTATTCAAACAACAAACAAAATGAAAATAAAAGGACACTCCAAGAATAGCACATATCATGTGAACAAGTAAAAACTTAGGCTAACCGATAGGTGTTGATGAAGAAAGGTGGGATGCCTACCGGGGCATCCCCAAGCTTAGTTGCTTGAGACTTCTTGGAATGTTATCTTGGGGTGCCTTGGGCATCCCCAAGCTTGAGCTCTTGTGTCTCCTTAATTCCTCTCATATCATGGCTTCTCCTAAATCTTAAAGACTTCATCCACACAAAACTCAACAAGAACTCGTGAGATAAGTTAGTATAAATCAACTCAAAAACCTTAACATTCTCTACTGTAGCAAATCACTAAAATTATAATTAAACATTGCATACTAAATGCCTCTGCATATTTAATACTCCTATCCACAAATAGAAACATTAAACAAGCAACATATGCAAACAATGCAATTATAACCGAAATCTGTCTAAACAGAACAGTCTGTAAAAGGGGAATAAGAATTCATACTTCCCTAACTCCAAAAATTCTGAAAAATTACCACGTGACAGAGAACTCATGCATGCTTACTGTGTAAAAATTTCAGATTTTTATCGTGTTCTTAATATTCATGAATATTCTGGACATAACAGAAAACTTTCTGTTTTCAAACAGCAAAACATGAACTGTCAAACTGAGCATGGTAATGGCTATAATTGGCATTTTATTGAAATAAAAGATACAAAACATGATTATTGATAACAGCAAGCAAATATCAACAAAATAAAATGATGCTCCAAGCAAAACTCATATTATGTGACGAATAAAAATATAGCTCCGAGTGAGGTTACCGATAGTGTTGAAGAAGAAAGAGGGGATGCCTTCCGGGGCATCCCCAAGCTTAGACGCTTGAGTCTTCCTTGAATATTACCTTGGAGTGCCTTGGGAATCCCCAATCTTAGGGTCTTGCCACTCCTTATTCTCCTCATATCGATATCTCACCCAAAAATTGAAAACTTCAATCACACAAAACTTAACGGAACTTGTGAGATAGGTTAGTATGATAAAAATAAATCATCCACTTAGGTACTGTCAAGACAAGATTAATAATTGTTCTCACATAATTCCTACTGTATTCTATCATTTCCACAATTTATATTGACCAATATAAGCCATAGAAACTATAAAACAAGCAAACTATGCATTGAAAACAGAATCTGTCAAAAACAGAACAGCATGTAGTGAGCAATTTAGAAACCATACTTCTGTACCTTCAAAAATTCTGAAAAATTAGGATAATGTAAAAAAATTGTAACCCAATACTGTGTAAAAATTTCAGAATTTTATCACGCTCCAGTACAGAATAGAAATTCCAGCACTGGACGCAAAAGTTTCTATTTTTTCACAGAATCAAATCAACAAGCATCCACACTATCCTAAAGGCTTTACTTGGCACATTATTGAAAGAAAACATATAAAACACGATTACTACAGTATCTTAATCATGTGAACACACAAAAACAGTAGGGATAAATATTGGGTTGTCTCCCAACAAGCGCTTTTCTTTAATTCCTTTTAGCTAGGCATGATGATTTCAATGATGCTCGCATAAAAGTAAAGAATTGAAAAATAACGGGAGCATCATGAAGCATATGACTAGCACATTTAAGCCTAACATGCTTCCTATGTATAGGGATTTTGTGAGCAAACAATTTATGGGAGCAAGAATCAACTAGCATAGGAAGGCAAAACAAGCATAACTTCAAAACTTTCAACACATAGAGAGGGAACTTGATATTATTGCAACACCTACAAGCATATGATCCTATCTCATAATAATTTTCAGTAGCATCATGAATGAATTCAACAATATAGCTATCACATAAAGCATTCTTTTCATGATCCACAAGCATAGAATTTTTACTACTCTCCACATAAGCAATTTTCTTCTCATTCATAATAGTGGGAGTATCGTATGAAACTTGAATACTAAAAATTGTTTCCACATTAAAAGAGTAATGTTCAGTAAAAGGGTACTCATAATTGTGACAAGTTTTATAATAATAATCATCACTACTTTTCATAACATAAGTATCATCACAATAATAATCATAAGTAGCAACTTTGTTCTCATCATAATCAATTGAAACCTCTTCCAAAATAGTGGAATCATCATTAAATAAAGTCATGACCTCTCCAAATCCACTTTTATCATTATTATAAGATTGAACACCCTCCAAAATAGTGGGATAATCATTACCTAAAGTTGACACTCTTCCAAACCCACTTTCATCATTATTGCAATCATCATAGATAGGAGGCATGCCATCATCATAATAAATTTACTCATCAAAAGTAGGGGGAATAAAAAGATTATCTTCATTAAGCATAGCATCCCCAAGCTTAGGATAAACATTATTTGCAGCAAATAAATTTTCAAACATGTCATTCTAATCAAACATAGCATCCCCAAGCTTGTGGGTTTGCATATCGTTGGCATAATCACTCTTATCATCAATAGTATGAATAGAACCAATAGTATAACAATTATTATCATCATAATTTCCCAAGTTGGTGCCAAAAAGATTTTCAAGATCAAAAGAAGTATCATTATCTTCCCAATCATAATCATCATAACAAGTAATAGGCAAAACAAAATCATCATCAAGTGTATCATCTTCCACAACTATTTTTGATTCATTCTCATGAGGCACAACAATAATAGGAGCAACATTATTTGGGAGAGATACCTCTTTACCTCTACTTTTCCTTCTTTTCTTCTTTTTCACCACATTATGTGTGGGTTTATTTAGTTTTTCCGAGCATCTTATTGAAGAGATTGGTTGGATAGGAAGCTCCTTCTCGTCACCTGTTTCATCACGAGAGACAATAGGAGGGAAAGTGGAAATCTTTACCCTTTCATTAGTATTCCTTTTATATTCTATTTATTTTCCCGTCTTTCTATAGTTGGCTATATAAGCATTCTCATTGCAATTTACCACACAAAACATATAGATTTTCTTTAGATTAGTTTCAATGTCGTCTGTGAGAATGAATACTTCAAACCAACTATTTTTATGTGTCAATTCTTCACACCCAAAAAATAGATAAAGCTCATTATATTGTTCAAGGTCGGTCAAGTCATTACAATATTTAGCCATGATTCGATCATGAAAAAGTATGCATTGAAAATTAAGATGACCAACCTTATTGCAAAGTTCACAAGTAATGCGATGAAGAGAGCATAATTTCGTGGCAAATTTATCTATCACTTTAAGCCACCAATTGGTTTTATCATGTTTATGCTTCTTACAAAATCTATCATCCCTATAAGGCATGTCTTCACAAATTTTATGCACTCCACAAAAATTGACATGCTTATAAGAAACCTTTCTATCATGACTAGTGCAATCATCATTAGCATTTTGGATATTCAAAGTATTCATACTAAAAACATTGCAATCATGCTCATCATTCAAAGGACTCACATTAAACATTTTATTAAATTCTTCCTCTAGCAATTGAGCACAATTATCGAAATCTTTATTTTCAAGAAAGACATCATATAGATGAAGCATGTGAGGCAACCTCAATTCCATTTTTTGTAGTTTCCTTTTATAAACCAAACTAGTGATAAAACAAGAAACTAAAAGATTCAATTGCAGGATCTAAAGATATACCTTCAAGCACTAACCTCCCCGACAACGGCACCAGAAAAGAGCTTGATGTCTACTATGCAACTTTTATTCTTATAGACGTTGTTGGGCCTCCAAGTGCAGAGTTTTGTAGGACAGTAGCAAATTTCCCTCAAGTGGATGACCTAAGGTTTATCAATCCGTGGGAGGCATAGGATGAAGATGGTCTCTCTCAAACAACCCTGCAATCAAATACAAGAAATCACTTGTGTCCCCAACACACCCAATACAATGGTAAATTGTATAGGTGCACTAGTTCGGTGAAGAGATGGTGATACAAGTGTAGTATGGATAGTAGATATAGGTTTTTGTAATATGAAACTATAAAAACAGCAAGGTAGCAAGTGATAAAACGGAGCACAAACGGTATTGCAATGCTTAGAAACAAGGCCTAGGGTTCATACTTTCACTAGTGCAATCTCTCAACAATGCTAACATAATTGAATCATATAACAATCCCTCAACATGTGACAAAGAATCACTCCAAAGTTTCTATCGGAGAACGTAGGACGAAAACGTGTATCAACCTATGTGCCTAGATTACCCCAATGTCACCACGGGAATCCGCAAGTTGAATACCAAAACATACATCAAGTAACTCAATAGAATACCCCATTGTCACCACGGGTATCCACATGCAAGACATACATCAAGTGATCTCAAATCCAATATTCAATCCAACATAACGAAACCTCAAAGAGCAAGACTCAATTCATCACAACAAGATAGAGAGAGGGAACAAACAGCATATGATCCAACTATATTAACAAAGCTCGCGGTACATCAAGATCGTGCCAAATCAAGAACACGAGAGAGAGAGAGATCAAACACATAGCTACTGGTACATACCCTCAGCCCCGAGGGTGAACTACTCCCTCCTCGTCATGGAGACCGCCGGGATGATGAAGATGGCCTCCGGTGATGATTCCTCCCTCCAGCAGTGTGCCGGAACAGGGCTCCGGATGAGATTGCTTCGGTACAGAGGCTTGCGGCAGCGGCGTGGGAGTTCTAGGTTTCTTTCTGGGGTTTTTGGTATTTATAGGAATTTTTGGCATTGGTTTCATGTCAAGAGGGCCCATGAAGGAGCGACAAGCCTACTAGGCGCGCCCTGGGGGGGAGGGCGCGCCCCCCAGGCTTGTCGCTTCCTCGTGAGGCTTCTGGTCCTTCTTGGAAGCTTCAGGGGTCTCTTTTGGTCCATAAAAAATCACCGTAAATTTTCAGCTCATTCCGAGAACTTTTATTTCTGCACAGAAAACAACACCACGGTAGTTCTGCTGAAAACAGCGTCAGTCCGGGTTAGTTCTAATCAAATCGTACCAAAACTATATAAAGTTGTTATAAACATGGCATGAATACTTCATAAATTATAGATACATTGGAGATGTATCAGGGTGTTCCTTTTTTCAAGAGGTTGAAAAGTGGGCGGGCTATGATGCCAAAGCCCCGGACGAACCGGCGGTAGTAACCTACTAATCCCAGGAATCGCCGGACGTCCTTAGCATCGCGCGGCGTGGGCCAACTCCGGACTGCTTGGACTTTGCTGGGTTCTATGGAGACCCCTCTGTTGTTGATCACATGGCCCAGATATGAGAGCTGCTGCTGTCAAAATTCACATTTAGTGAGCTTCACCTTCCACTGATCTCGCCGGAGTAATTGGAGGACTTGACGAAGGTGGTCCAGGTGCTCTTCCCAGGTCTTGCTGAGTATGAGGATGTCGTCGAAGAAGACGAGCACACACTGCCAGAGCAAGGGGTGAAGTGTGTCTGTCATGGCCCCTAAGAACGTCGCCGGTCCCCCCGCCAGGCCAAAGGATAGAACCTTAAACTCGTAATGCCCTGTGTGAGTTTGAAAGCCTGTCTTGAATTCCTTGCCAGTGGCCAGCCGTATCTGGTGGTAACCTGCTCGTAGGTCGAGCTTCGTGAACCAGGCTGCCCCGTGCAGTTCGTCCAACAGCTCTTCGATGATTGGCACTAGGAATTTGCTGACACAAGTCATAGCGTTGAGGTGTGTGTAGTCGATGCAGAGTCGCCACGTCCCGTCCTTCTTCTTGACTAAGATGACTGGAGAAGAAAAACTGCTGCTGCTGCGTTGGATGACTCTGGACTGCAACAACTCCTCGACTTGTCGCTCTATCTCAGTCTTGTGATCGGGCTTGTGACTATAAGGACGGATGTGGACAAGTTGAGCACCGGGCATGAGAGGAATCTTGTGGTCACATGCACGGCGCGGTGGCAGTCCGGTGGGTTCCCCAAAGACATCCTGGAACTCTGTCAACAGTCGATGCAGGTCTGGAGTTGGTGGCGGACTGCTGTTTTGCTCTTCTGTCAGGGGATATAAGAGCACCATATGCAGCAGTGAACCCTAACGATACAGGTTCTGCAGCTAGATACTGTTGATCAGATGGCAAGTAGTGGAGTTGGCTTCGTGGCCGAAGAGACGAGCTGGCCCCATTGGTGTTGGTATCTGGGTGACCTTGTTCTTCCAATCAACTGTCATGGGGCTATGCTATTCGAGCCAATCCATGCCCAAAATGGCGTTGTAGGTGCCCAATGGTAATACCTTCATGTCTGTGACAAACTCCTATCCTTGTGATGACCACTGACAAGCAGGAAGAACCGCGGCATAGGTGAGCTCGCCGCCATCGGCAACGCGGACTCGGCACGGCCGACGAAGAGGGGTCATCCCCGACAACTGGTTGGCCAGTCCTTGGTCGAAGAAGGAGGTGGAGCTCCCGCTGTCCACCAACAGCAGAACTTCGTAGCCTTGGATGGACGCGAGCAGCTGGAAGGCCTTGGTGGAGACGCCACCATCCAGCGTGGAGTGAGAGATAGCCATGACCCCGTCGCTTGGTGCTTTGCTGTCGTCGAACTCTGATGACGGGTCGATGCCAAAGAGTTCTAGCATTTCTTCAATGACGTGGAGTTAAACAGCGGCATGGCAGACATGATCGTGGCCCCAACACTCACCGCACTTGAAGCATAGACCACGGGCGCGCCGGTAGTCGCGAAGAGCTTTGACCTTGGTGTTGTCGGCGCGCGCGACATCAGTGCCACAACGATCCGTCGCGGTCGCCGCCGTCGTGGATGCACTAGGACGCGCAGGTTGTGGTGGCAGGGGTAGCGCGAGCCCCACCCGCGTGGGAGCGTCTTGTGGCCTGTGTTGGTTGCCTGATGATAACCCACAAGTATAGGGGATCGCAACAGTTTTTGGGGGTAGTATTTCACCCAGATTTATTGATTCGACACAAGGGGAGCCAAAGAATATTTGCGAGTATTAGCAGTTGAGTTGTCAATTCAACCACACCTGGAGAACTAAATATCTGCAGCAAAGTGTTTAGTAGCACAGTAGTATGATAGTTTCAATAGCAGTAGTAACAGTAACAGTAGTAAGAAAAGCAATAACAGTAGCAGTTTTGTAGTGATTGTAACAGCAACAGCATTGAAAGTAACTTAGCAAAGATCAATATGTGAAAAGTGTAGGCATTGGATCAGTGATGGATAATTATGCTGGATGACATTCATCATGTAACAGTCACAACCTAGGGCGATACAAAATAGCTCCAATTCTTCAATGTAATGTAGGCATGTATTCCGTATATAGTCATACGTGCTTATAGTAAGAACTTGCATGACATCTTTTGTCCTACCCTCCCATGGCAGCGGGGTCCTTAAGGAAACTAAGGGATATTAAGGTTTCCTTTTAATAGAGAACCGGAACAAAGCATTAACACATAGTGAATACATGAACTCCTCAAACTACGGCAATCACCGGAAAGAATCCCAATTATTGTCACCTTGGGGTATGCGGATCATGACACGTAACAGGTGCATATAACTTGCAAGATAGGATCAAGAACTCAAATATATTCATGAAAACATAGAGGGTTCAGATTTTAAATCATGGCACTCGGGCCCTAGTGACAAGCATTAAGCATAGCTAAGTCATAGCAACATCAATCTCACAACATAGTGGATACTAGGGATCAAAGCCCTAACAAATTGACTCGATTACATGGTAAATCTCATCCAACCCATCACCGTCCAGCAAGCCTACGAAGAAATTACTCACACACGGCGGTCAGCATCATTAAATTGGTGATGGAGGATGGTTGATGATGACGACAGCGTCGAATCACCCTCTCCGGAGCCCCGAACGGACTCTAGATCAGCCCTCCCGATGAAGAACAGGAGGTGGCGGCAGCTCCGTATCGTAAAATGCGATGATTCTTTCTCTCTGATTTTTTTTCTCCATGAATAGGTACTTATAGCGTTGGAGTTAGGTCAAATGGAGCTGCCAGGGGCCCACAAGCCTGCCAGGCACGCCCTAGGGGGGGGGGGGGTAGGCGCGGCCCCCGGGCTTGTGGCGCCTGGTGCTCCTCCCCTCTGGTAGATCTTTGCGCCAGTATTTTTTATATAGTCTGAAATAATTCTCCATAAATTTTCAGATCCATCCGAGAACTTTTATTTCTGCACAAAAACAACACCATGGCAATTTTGCTGAAAACAGCGCCAGTCCGGGTTAGTTCCATGCAAATCATGCAAATTAGAGTCCAAACTAGAGCAAAAGTGTTTGGAAAAGTAGATACGTTTGGGACGTATCAACTCCCCCAAGCTTAACTCATTGCTTGCCCTCAAGCAATTCAGTTGACAAACTGAAAGTGATAAAGAAAAACTTTTACAAACTATTTTGTTCTTGTTGTCTGTATATATACTTAACTAGCATCCAAGTTTTCAGCAAAAATTATGAACTAACCATATTGATGATAACACTTAGGTCTCACATTTACTCATGGCAATAACATAACCAACTAGCGAGCAATAATAAGATATCTCGGATGTCAACACTTTGTCAAAACAATCATGATATAATATGATAACATGGTATCTCGCTAGCCGTTTCTGAGACCGCAAAACATAAATGCAGAGCACCTCTGAGATTCAAGCAATGATTAAACATTGTAATTTAGGGTAGAGGATATCCAGTCATGGTCACACCCAACATTAACTATACTCAATGCATAAAAATGACAATAGTGCTCTCCAACTGGTGCTTTAAATGAGAGGGTGATGACTCAACTATAAAAATAAAATAACATGAAAGTAAATGGATAGGCCCTTCGCAGAGGGAAGCATGGATTTGCAGCGGTGCCAGAGCTCGAAGCTTAAATTAGAGATGAAAATAATTTTGGGAGGTATGCTTTTCCTGTCAACGTCACGACCGAGAGTTTTCAATATCTTCCATGCTAAACACATTATAGGCGGTTCCCAAGTGGAAAGGTAAAGTTTACTCCCCCTCCACCATACCAACACAAGCCATGGCTAGCCGAATCCTGGGGTGCCCTCCATACCAACAACTTTTTGGGGGAGTTTGTTTGCATTATATAACGATTTTGAGCATAGGACTGGGTATCCCTATTACCAGCCTCTCTCGTGCAATGACAAGTGAATAAACACTCATCTCGAGAATAACCCACTTAGCATGGAAGATACCGACCGCCCCTTGTCGCTCCATGAGCGGTACGGGCACACAAAACGGATGTTCGTTTGACTGTTTTAGAGGTGGCACATGCAAATTTACTTGGAACGGCAGAGTAATACCGCATATAGGTAGGTATAGTAGACTCATCTGGAACAACTTTGGTTTAAGGATTTTGGATGCACAAGCAGTATTCCCGCTTATTACAGGCGAAGGCTAGCAAATAGATTGAGAAGCGACCAGCTAGAGAGCGAAAACGATCGTAGACATGCATTGCGAATAATTAACATTGAACATGAGCATGAGTAGGATATCAACACCCTGAACATAAATATCATGGAGGCTATGTTGGTTTTGATTCAACTACATGTATGAACATGTGCCAAGTCAAGCCACTCGAATTACTCAGAGGAGGATACCATGCTAACATACTACATCACTACCATTTTAATGCATGTTGACACTCAAGATAAATCATTATCCACTCCTAGCTATTTAAGCATGGCATGAGCAACTATAATCTCTAATTGTCATCACAAATATGTTTACTCATAATAATGCTGAATCATGAATAATGAGCTAAATATATTTACAAAGACAAAACAAGAACAGTTCATACCAGCTTTCCTTCACTGTAATCACTTCATCAAATATCGTCATTATTGCCTTTCACTTGCATGACTGAATGATGTGATAATAATAATAGTGCAAGTGTGCCGTTGACTAAGCTGGAATCTGCAAACATCTATTCAAAGGAGAAGACAAAATAATAGTGGCTCTTTGTTAGATCAACAATAAAGCATATGGAAGCCACTCAACATTTTCATCGTGGTCTTTCTCCTTACGACAACTCAACGAAAAGAAAAGAAATTCAGAGAAACACACTGAAATATTTTTGGAGTTTTTAGTTTTTATGAAGAAAGCAAATTAGCAAGGGAAAAACAAAAATGAGAAAAACTATTTACACGGGAAAGCTCCCAACAAGTAAAAGAAGAAATGAGAAATCTTTTTGGGTTTTCTTTTACTACTACGAATTAACTAAGCAAGAAAGAAACTACAACTATTTTTTTTGGATTTTCGAAAGTTTTTCAAACACATAAGAAGAAAACAAAAATAAAACTAACATGGATATACAATGAAAAAGGATGAACACCGATAACTGGAATGAATGTGTGAACATGAATGTAATGTCGATGAGAAATACGTACTCCCCCAAGCTTAGGCTTTTGGCCTAAGTTGGTCTATGGCCATGGGTCGAAGTCAGCACCTCCTGGATAGTACTGAGGCTGCTGAGGGTCCCACTGGTAAACGGCCTCCTGAGGCTCCCACTGATAGATGGGCTCCTGGTATGGCTTTGGTACAGGTGCTGGCTCTGGTGCTTGGGGCTGACCCAAGCCCCAATAAGCATAAATGTCCTCAGGCATGATGTGTATCTGCCCCTCTTCGAGGAACCACTGGTACAGTGAGCTGCTATACAAACGGTTTTTAACCCCTTTCCGCGACAGAGTTTTAAATCGTCGCCTTGACTGTGTGTGCGATAGGGGTGTCCTTCCCACACGACCCAGAAGCCGTCGGCGATAGGGCCTCCGGTCACACACGCGGGGCAAAAAGAGCTCGTGTGCGATCGGGCGAGCCATCGCAAACAATTATACTGGCCCAATCGTTTCTGTTCGTATGTTCATCCCACATAGTGAATCTCAGAAAAACGTTTCCGTTCATATGTACCTCACACACAATTTTTATGTGGAAACGTTTGTGCAAGGTGGCCTAACGCAAACATTTGTCGGGCGGAAGGCGTGTGTGATTGTTCATTGATCCAACACGGCTACTTTCTAGAAACTGTGTGCGTTGTTTGAGGTCATCGCCCACGGTGTTGTCTGAGAAACCGTCTGCAATTCAAAAAGCCAATAAGCAGGCTAATTGGACTATTATTGATAATGCATTTAGTAATCAAATTGACATTTCATACCAAACACACCATATGTTTCATAGCCGTATTACAGCAACCAGGATTTCATAGCTGAATTACATCAGAGTACAACATCACATAGCTTCAGCAATCAGTTACACCATATAGGCATATAGCTAGCTACGCAATTACACAACAGCACGAAGTTTCACATGCAACATCTAAAACCTTTGGAAAGTAACATCATATACGGTATATAGAGAGATGAATCTCATCTGGAAAACTGCTGAATCTAAAGGCGAATATTGAGCCTTCAATGATGTTGAATGTCCTTGCAACTTTACGCCAGTGGCTGCGGATGATTTCCCGCCCAACCTTCGTCCTCTTGAGGGAGACTTCAATATTGTACCGTGGGTGTTGAATGAGTACCTTCCTCGCCTCTTGACCATGGAGGTGGTTTGAGAGGTAATCATCGGTGAACTGCTTTGGAAAGGACTGAAAACAAAGATATGCATAAATATCTGTTCTAAATTTTGAAATGGCGCATAGGAAAAAACACAAGGTAAAAGAGTTAGTACCATCCTATAGTTGACTGATGTCTTCTTCATTGTGCAAACAAAGATCTTGTTGTTATTCAACGCTAGTTTCTTCATCCTAACAATCTTTCTGAGTTTCTTGACTTGACTGATATTCATGTCCATCTCATTTCCCCATATGCAAAATGGATCGAACAGTGGGTCTAAACCTCTGACAGCAGGACCTACATGTGCAAGACCAAATTGTTAAAAACCTAAATATTAGAGTGGTTCCTGCAATTGCACAATAATGTGCTATTAGCCAAAGGCCCATGCATCTGCAAACCTCGATGGTAAACCTCAGTGCCTCCCATTGTTTCCCTGCAACACATATAAGGCAGATATTTATCAGTTTAAGTGAGAGTCGGCATACTATCAGTAGAATAAATTAATAAAAACTTGTACCCACAACAAATGAACATCACACTGCAGAATTGTACCAAATAGTTAATTGGACACCACAACAAATGAAGCAAGCAATTAACTGAGAACCACATTGCAGAATAGAACATATACTAGAAGACCATACAGTTAACCAAGCCTAGCATGCTTAAGAACTACTAGGAAATATAGCATTTGTGTATGTTTCTCATGTATAGAGTACATCCAAATTCAATTTTATTCCTCACATGCATAACAATAAAAAAATTGTACCCACAGGAATTGAAAATCACATTTCAGAATTGAAAAATCACATTTCAGAATTGAACCAAATAGTTAACTGAACATCACAACAAATGAACCTAACTGTTAACTGAACATCACATTTCAGAAGATCAGATTGCATATTAACATAACAGAGGACAATTCACTAGAAGGCACCGGAGGCGGCCTTTAGAAAACACCACGGAATGTCCTTTAAAGCAGCCAACCGCATGGCGGCGTCCGCGCGTGAGGGGTCGACGGTGGCCTCGACGGCGAGGTGCTCCTCCAAGATCTGGCAGTCGGCACGCATGGCAGCCATCGCGACCTCATCCGCGCGTGCGGCCGCGATTTCCTTTACCGGTGCCAGATGCTCCTTGAGCTCCTAGCTATAATGCGTGAACCATGGCTATGGGCGGCGCTTATTTGGAGGATGGGGTAGTGATTTGGGTGGAAGATGTCGCGCCGGCGGTCGAGGCTTGTGGGATGGAGAAGGAGGAGGAGGATGGGAGTGGGGTGTGGATTACCTGACTATATGGACGAGGCCGCGCAGCGGGAAGGAGCACCGCCGGCGAGGAGGCGGCGCTGCAAAGCAAGCAGTGAAGGTTTGAACTTGGAAAGGAAGGAGGAAACAGTGGAAATGTGGCTTTTGGTGGGGGGAGGGGACGGGGACCTAGATATTTCCGCGGTTGCCGAAAATTTACGAACGGTGCAGCGAGAAACTGGCGCGCAAGTGTGGTTGACGCGCGGCCGATGGACTGTAGCCGACGAACCTTCTTGCGTAAGCCATACATGAGGGAGCCCCAAGATATTTTATACTGCATCGCACACGATTGTTGCTAACAAACTGTTTGTGGTGTAATTGGTTTTTTCATTTTGATTTGAAACACAAAATGGGGTTACGGCAGGAAAGGTCGTTGTTTGAATTGCTAGAACATTTATCTGCAGTGAACATGCAACTATAGGAGTGTCGTGCTAAAATTTGGAATTATTCTGGGTTCGTTTGGCATGTTTTCTACATTAATTGAGTTTTCTAGGCATTTAATGTGCATAATTCAAATTTGAACTACAAGCACATGCTCCAGTGCACTAAAATGGGTTGAAAAATCGTATATGTGTCCGTGGTTGAATGTTTAGGTCCCATATAAGAAATGCGAGTGAATTTCAAACATCTGGGCGTCGTGGCTCGGCCGAAAACATTGAGAAACATGGTTTTTAAATTCCAGTAAATCCAAAAATTGCCTAAAAATCACGGAACTTGGCATGGTGTCTTGACATGGCACCAACACACTGTGGTAAAAAATTTGTTCGATTTGAGACAAGTTTTGGTATAAGCTTCTTACAAACCGGAGCTTCTCTGAAGAAGGCTCATGGTTCCGATAGGGGATGTGTCACCTTTGTGGGCGAAACGACATACGCTGCCTCTTCCTGCGTTGATTTTTTTACAGAGGCAACAAAGACCAATAGGAGTGTCGTGCTAAAATTTGGAATTATTCCGGGTTCGTTTGGCCTTTTTTATACATTTATTGAGTTTCTAGGCATTTAATGTGCATAATTCAAATTTGAACTACATGCACATGCTCCAGTGCACCAAAATGGGTTGAAAAATCGTATATGTGTCCTTGGGTGAATGTTTAGGTCCCATACAAGAAATGGGAATGAATTTCAAACATCTGGGCATTGTGGCTCGGCCGAAAACATTGAGAAACTTGGTTTTTAAATTCCTGTAAATCCAAAAAATGCCTAAAAAACACAGAACTTGGCATGGTGTCTTGACATGGCACCAACATGCTGTGGTAAAAATTTTGTTCGATTTGGGACAAGTTTTGGTATAAGCTTCTTACAAGCCGGAGCTTCTCTCAAGAAGGCTCATGGTTCCGATAGGGGGGGATGTGTCACCTTTGTGGGCGAAACGACATACGCTGCCTCTTCCTGCCTTGATTTTTTTCACAGAGGCAACAAAGACCAATAGGAGTGCCGTGCTAAAATTTGGAATTATTCTGGGTTCGTTTGGCACTTTTTATACATTAATTGAGTTTTCTAGGCATTTAATGTGCATAATTCAAATTTGAACTACAAGCACATGCTCCAGTGCACCAAAATGGGTTCAAAAATTGTATATGTGTCCTTGGGTGAATGTTTAGGTCCCATGCAAGAAATGGGAATGAATTTCAAACATCTGGGTGTTTAAATTCCTGTAAATCCAAAACTTGCGTGAAAATCATGAAACTTGGCATGTTGCCTTGACATGGCGCCAACATGCTGTGGTAAAAATTTTGTCCGATTTTTTTGAAGGCGCACAGATTAACAACCAACAAAGTCATTTTAGAACAAAGAGCTGCCACGTTACAATCGAAAACACAAGTGCTATTCAAACCGTGGGCGTTGTACTAACCATTTACGTGCCGCCACGCGTCCCCATTTTTATTGGCTAGGAGGCGACATGCGGGGTAGCTATTTGAGTAGATGGGAGGCGTGGAGCAGACCACTGCGTAGGCTCACCGGGAGGCGAGCCCTTTGACCTCCATCCACCGCCCACCTCGCTCCCAACTTCTCCATTAATGGCGCCCGAGCCCCAGTTTTAATGGCGTGGCTAGGCCTCAGTCGACTGAGATTTAAGAGAGAGAAAAGAAAATCTAAAAAGAAAATTTTGCATGGATCTTGATGTAAGATCCCACGGACATAACATCGACTGAGACTTAGCAAGACTAATATATATGAAGACGATGGCATTGGATAATAATAATTGTCTTACATATTCAGGAAGATAATTAAAGATGCCACATGCAGCAACGCTCGAAAGACACAAGGGCAAAAGAAGGAAGACACAGACAACGTTCTGGGTCGCTGCTCTCTACTTCACCTCGATCTACTATGCCATCTTCGTCATTTCGTCCACCTTGATCTCCTTCACGTCCTTAATCCGTCGCTTGCGAGCATCCACGGATTTCTCCAGGAGCATGTCACGCTCGATGCGGAGATTAGCATTCTCGTCATAAGTTTCCTGACCATGACGGCCGTCTTCTCCAACACGATAGTTGTCTCCTCGTGCTGCTTCGCCCTGCCTGCGATCTTTGCCCTCAGCAGGTCACGCTCGGTGCGGAGCCTCACCTTGTCACCCCGTAGTCCCCGGATGATGCCGGTAGACTTATCCAACGCGGCATAGCTCTCCTCATGCAGCTTCGTTGTCGGGGCCGGATTTCCGAGACATGATATCCCAGAAATTAACCCCTCGTGTCGTCACCAGCCCAGGATTACTCTTACTGGTGGACACATCCTTGTTACAGATTACCAAGCAATTACAAGAATTGGATACAAGACCATAAAGGTCTAATGATACAATAATGATTTCAAGTGAGGATGACGGAAGCGACCCGTGGTTCTCCAACGTCGATGGGGCTCCATTCCCACAGGAACAGCTGACTCGGATAGTTCCTATCCCGCGTGGCTGCTATCCTAGGCTCCACATGGAAGCCGTTGTGGTACTCCTCGTTGAACTCCTGGCCTGGCCAATTAAATAGCCAGGGACAAGCCTGTGAGTACGTTGGAATGTACTCGCAAACATAATGAACAAAAGATATACCGAGTGCGTATGATCATGATGGGTTAAATTATATGCATATGCTGAACGAAATTAAAGCATGGCATGATGAAATATTAATCCGGTGCTGGAGAATAAATATGAAATGTTAGTGACAAACAAAGAAAGTTAAAAGTGGATAATCGGGCGAGACAGGACCGCCCAAAAATCCAAAAGAAAATATAAAGTGGAGAATCGGGCGAGATAAGACCGCCCGGGTATCCAAGAGAAATGCCAAACGGGTGTCTAAAAGAGAATCGGACGAGATAGGACCACCCGAGAACTCAAGCGACGCCACGAGAGGTCTTGAAAAGAAATGCCAAACGGGTGTCTAAAAGAGAATCGGGCGAGACAGGACCACCCGAGAACTCAAGCGACGCCACGAGAGGTCTTGAAAAGAAATGCCAAACGGGTCTCTAAAAGAGAATCGGGCGAGACAGGACCGCCCGAGAACTCAAGCGACGCCACGAGAGGTTTTGAAAAGAAATGCCAAACGGGTGTCTAAAAGAGAATCGGGCGAGACAGGACCGCCCGAGAACTCAAGCGACGCCACGAGAGGTCTTGAAAAGAAATGCCAATCGGGTGTCTAAAAGAGAATCGGGCGAGACAGGACCGCCCGAGAACTCAAGCGACGCCACGAGAGGTCTTGAAAATAAATGAGTGCCCGGGTAGTCTAGCCAGCCCATGAGACACTCAGAAAATAAAAATAAGAGAAACGGTTAGTCCATAATAATATTCATGACAACCATAATATTCATGATAGCGTCAGTAGCGACATAATTATCCTGCAAAATAAATCATACTCAATTTTAATTATTTTCCTCCGGAGACCGACACTTGACCAACCCAGACTGTAGTTCTTAACCGCGGACACGGCTATTCGAATAGGTATAACTCTGCAGAGGGTGTACTCTTTACCCACGTGTATGCGATTTCTTTAGTCAACACTGTGGCACTGACTAATTCTCACTACGGTCTTTGGGTTGAAACACGCCTGACCAACACACACCAGATTAACTTTCCTGATGCCAGGAATCACCCAAAGCATTTTTTAAGAAAAACTCTAAGGCGGGGAGACTACAATCTCGAATAGCATGGGATCACAATATTTATATCGGTGCGCAAACAGGGGTGCTACCCCTCTCTGGCTACAACCAGAGACACCCATGCCCCCTGACCAAGTGACATGCCTACCATGGGCCAATGGTATCTTTCACTATGGCCTCTCTGTACGGTGTGTGTAGGAAAGGGGTTAAAAACTTACTGAACCGTACCCTACCTGCGGCAGGGACAAGTGGCAGCACGAAACAAGTATGGGGGTTACCGGAACAAGACTCGATCTACGGTCGACTCAGGAGGCCTATGTATTTCCTGCAGTGGTTAGCACAATAAAGTGTTCTTTCAACAGTAACACCAAAACAGGGCCACAGCCCTTGCATGTCCCAACATGCATACCCAGCAAGGCATGATCACGCTCCGACGTGATCATCCTTTTGTCGGTAACGGTATTTCTCTTATACCTGCTCCTGCAAGTTAGTCATGACAAGCACACGTTGCACGGTACGAGGTAACATGCCAGCACTACATGCATGCAAATTTTATTTGAATTCAACATATGCATAATTCAATTATTCTTGCAAACATTTAACCATGCAATCACCATATCAAGTGTTCAAGATGCTTGCCTTGAGCATGCAGAAATATTGGGTGCACTCCAAAACTTTGAAAATTTTATCTTCCCTCCATTACCTATTTTCAAAAATATTGACATTACCACATAAAGCCAAAACCATGGTAAAAAGTTGTTTAGAAATTTTTGAAATAAATACTAAAATAAACTAGATGAAATATAAGGGATTTCAGAAAAAGAATTAAATTATTTGGAGTTCATATGAATTTCCTAGAAAGTTTCTAAGCTGAAATAAATGACTAATTGGACTGTTTAATAGATTCAGTAGAGACAAAGCTTAGGAAAAATGTTCACCATAGCTAGAATAATAAAGCATGAATTTAGGAGTATTTAGAAATTTGAATCATCAGATTTGGATTTGAAATGGCCACTGTGGAATTATTTGAAATCTGCTGGAAATGAAAAAGGAAAAGAGGCAGAAGTGCGCCTGAGCGCGATTTAGTCGTCCGGCGCTACTGGGCCGAGCCCAACCGCTCGGCTGCGCGGGAGGCTGATGACGTCGATGGCGTATTCACGGAAATACGTCTTCCTCGCACGAAGGCGGCTTTAGCGGAACCCGCCTCCACTTATCCACGCGGCGTGGGCTACGGTCACTGACAGTGGGCCCGCCTGGCCCACTGGTCAAGTTTGACCAGTCATCCCGCACGCGCCTTTTCTTCCGGCCGAACAGAGCGGGGCTCCGGCGATGCTCGCCGGCGAACGGCGGAGCCGTTCGAAGAGCTGAGGCCATCGTTGCGTTCAGGAGGTCGAGGCGGTCCCTCCGGTACTCGCCATGGTAGATGGGGTGGAAGGAGTCGCCGGCGGCGAGGTTCCCGGTGGACGGCGGCGTCAGGCGGGATGGTGCTTCCGCCTACGGTGGCTCCCGAGCAAAATTGAGAGGGGGAAAGGGTTCGTGGGATCAAGAGGAGTCTGTTGGAGGAGAGAGTGGAGAGGGGGAGGTTGTGGCTGGCTCGGAATCATCCGAGAGGTGGCGGCGGCAGAAGTTACCGGAGACGAAGAAGACAGCCACCTCCGACCGTTTGGCTACTCAGGAAGGTTCATGGGGAGTGGATAAGTGGTGATCATCAGCAATACGAGCTCGGGTGGCCCCTTATATAGGCGTACGACGTCGGTTCCCGCGGCTCCCGAGGATTGACACGACGGGGCGGCCATTCATGGCGCCGTCGAAGTAGTTGTGGGCGGTGGCGAGGCCGTTGGGGTCGGTGGGTGGTCGGTGAGCTGTGGATATGCTCAGGTAGGTGAGGGTTAAGGTGAGGGCGAGCTGGCGTTCGGGGTTTGGCCAGGGGCTCCTGGGCGGTGCCGTGCCCGAGAAGGCTGCGGCGGCGGGGGCTGTGGTCGGCGGAAGGCGGTGCTAGAGGCCAGGGAAGGGTGTCGGCGAGCGTTGGGGAGGATCAGACGATCCAGGAGAGGACTAGGGCGAGCAGGAGAGGCAGCAGAGGTGCGGCTGTAGCTCGATGCCACGGCTGCAATTCGTGCACACTGGCCGCGCTCTCTGCACGCGGCATACTGTTCGATCAAATGCCAGAGCACACCAGGTTGATCTAATTGAGCTAAATTTTGATAGGGTAATGCTCCTGGGATTACCAAAGATTATGGACATGATGGTTTGACCATTTGATCGAGTGTCCAATGTAGTTTAGAAAGAGACGAAATTTCTGTCATGCCCACAAGGTGTTTGACAGAATGCTAAGGTGGTCTAGGTATTTCTGATGAGTATGAAAATTAGCAGGGCGATGCCTCCTTGGGTGATAGAGATGATGGTGGAGTTGTCTTGGCAAAAAGAAGAACTTGCTAGTGCAAGTTTTGGAGAAAATCAGTTCTGGATCCAAACTTGGGGGATTAATTTGGAAGTCTTCGAGAATGCAATTGGAGTTGATCTTCTGGACTTAAGGGTTTCCTAGGAAGGACTAGAGGTGGGAATAATTGCAGAATTTTTGAAGCAATAAAAATTGAGGTTGTAGTTAAAACTCAAGAACAGGACAAAATAGAAAAGAGGATGTTTCACTCAAAATTTTCAAAAGACCAAATTGGGTTTTTGCATAAAAGTGATCTATAGGCATCACATGAGCCCTCATAATTTTTGTGGAATTTTTAAAGAATTATTTAAAATGGTTGTAGTGCAACAGAAGCATTTATAGTATTGAAAACGCTGTTAAAAGAATTATTTTAGGGCAAATTTTATTATGAAAATATTTCCTACTGTTATTAAAATATAAAAGAAACGATTTAAGAAAACTACCAAAACCCATAATATTTTACAAAAATTTCTATATGGAGGGAAGAATTTTGGTAACAAAAACAGAAATACTCTGAAATGGATAAAAGACCTAATATAATTTCAAAATTTTATTTCTGGCCAAATTTTATTTAATAAAAATATGGTTAAATTTTTGGGGTGTTACATTCGCCCAGCGGGGGGATGTCATCGTCCATCAGCTTATTGAGCATAGCCCGCATGCGCCTGTGAGAGCCCTCGAGTGCCCACGATAGATCCATCCAGGCCGTCGCGACGCGGCAGGACCTCTCTGCTGCTTCCGCGGCGTGGTGGGACATCTGTGCCGCTTCCGCGGCGCGGCCGGACCACTCTGCTGCTTCGGCAGCGTGGCGGGACCTCAGTGCTGCTTCGGCGGCACGGCGGGACCTCTGTGCTGCTTCGGCGGCGCGGCGGGACCTCTTGGCTGATATCGCGGCGAGGTGGGACATCTCTGCTGCTTCGCTCGCCGCTCCGTGGTCATTTCTCGACAAAGAACTCCTCCCACGGGCCATGGCAGACGCAAGGAAGGACGAAGACTTGTTTGTTTGTTGATGAGGAATTGAGGAGGAATGTGCAGTCATTTTCGAGTAGGTGGTATTTATAACCTAGTAATAAGCTGCTAAGTGGGAAAATGTTTAGGTTTTCATCGGTGTGAATAGGTTCTCAATTACATATTGGTGTGAATCGGAATAATTTGGAATGTGATGGGAAAGAAGCTCAAAATTATTTGACAGTTCCGATTTTGAAGTGCGGCATGATTCCCGGATGGTGTAATTAACGTGGGCAAGCGTTCTGAGATGCGTACGTGGTGTGTGCACCGCAATCGGCGATGTCAGCACACGACTTGTTCCATCAACCGTGTGCGCTTGTTATTACCATCGCGCACAATTCTTTTAATTAGAATGTGTGACCGTATATCGCAGACTCCTTGATCTGGCTGACCATTTCTGTTGTGTTGGGTAATCGCAAACAGTTCATCCGAGCGAACCGCATGCCGTATATCGCACACACCTTGATTTGCCTGACCGTTTCTGTTGTGTTGGGTAATAGCAAATAGTTCATCCGAGTGAACTGTATGCCGTGTATCGCACACACCTTGATTTGGCTGACCGTGTTTGTTGTTCTGTCTTATCGCAAATAGTTCGTATGGATCAACTGTATGCCACGTATCGCACACGCGTCTCTAATCTGAATCGTGTTTGTTGTCCTGTATTATCGCAAACAGTTCATATGGATCAACTGTATGCCACGTATTGCACATGCGTCTCTAATCTGAATCGTTTTTGATGTCTCCGGCATCACAAACAGTTCGTCTTATTGGCGACGATTTTAGTACGACACCGTTTGCGATTAATGCAACGCACACAGTTTGGTTGTGGGGTCTCTGATTGATGTGTCGCGTTAGGACCATCCTGCAGTAGTGAACGGGATAATGCCGGCGTTGTTCGCCAAGTGATAGAAATCGTTGAAAATCCCCGCATCCCTCAAGAACGTGTTGCATGGCCATTCGCACGGCCGCACCTCGGCCGCACGAGGAAGATGATACTTGGGCTTAGGGGCCTCCTTGGTGTTCCTGCTCGAAGAACCCCTCAACCTCCACTTGAGCATTTTCTTTTTCTGAAAATTTCTGAAATTTTTAGTGACTCAAAATAAAAGTGAATGAAACTCTACAAAATTGATACCAACTACCCCCACATGTATCTAGAAGCTATATCATGCATCAAAACTACTTTGGACCATACAAATTCAACATGCAAGCTCATAAACATGGTCACCACAGCAGCAAAAATTTGCAAAGTATAAAGCACTAGAACAAAAACTAATTGGAGCATTAAAGGAGTCACATACCAAGGAGTAATTCCTCAAAACAGTTTTTGAAACGGAGTTCCGAGCAAGGAGATTGAAAATCACAGCAAGATGAGCAAGAACACGGGGTGTGTTCAGTGCCAAAAATTCTTAAATATTCTGGAAAAAATCATACTAAATTTTCAAGGCATTCCGAGAACTTTTATTTTTGGGCCATTTTTATTGCACGGGAAATTCAGAAAACAGGATATTCATGGCGTTTTATTTTATTAAACTACAAATGACAGAGAGCAAAAGGTGGGTAAAGAAAGTTGTGCTTACTAAATTCATCGACCACATGCCCCTCAAAAAGAATCCATTAATAAGGTTGATCAAGTCTTATTAACAAACTATTTTCGAATGGCTTGGAACCGAAGAATCTTCGTATAACACTAAGTTACCTCAATGGGGATATGCATCTCCCCAACAATAAGAATTTCATATTTCTTTTTGGCAGTAGGAAGAGGAAATTTGAATCCCCCAATAGTAATTGTCGAAACCTTTTCAATACAATTGATACCATTCACCGAACTTTGTTTCTTCAGGAAATAAACCGTATGCTCATTACCATTGACCTTGCTTTTGTTGCAATCAATAACAGCCCCTGCAGTATTCAAAAAGGGTCTACCAAAGATAATCGACATGTTGTCGTCCTCGAGCATATCAAGTATAACAAAGTCTGTCTAGATGGTAACGTTTGCAACTACAACGGGAACATCCTCACAAATTCCAATAGGTATAGCAGTTGATTTATCAGCCATTTGCAAAGATATTTCAGTAGGTGTGAGTTTATTCAAATCAAGTCTTCTATATAAAGAGAAAGGTATAACACTAACACCGGCTCCCAAATCACATAAAGCAGTTTTAACATAACTTCTTTTAATGGAGCATGGTATAGTAGGTATTCCTGGATCTCCTAGTTTCTTAGGTACTCCACCCTTAAAAGAATAATTTGCAAGGATGGTGGAAATTTCAGCTTCAGGTATCTTTCTTTTGTTAGTGACAATATCTTTCATGTATTTAGCATAAGGAGACATTTTGAACATATCAATCAAGCGAGGACGTAAAAAGACAGGTCTAAGCATTTCAACAAAGCGCTCAAAGTCTTCATCATCCTTGTTTTTAGATGGTTTAGTGGGAAAAGGCATAGGTTTCTGAACCCATGATTCTCTTTCTTTCCCATGTTTTCTAGCAACAAAGTCTCTTTTATCATATCTTTTGTTCTCAGGAGGTGGGTTATCAAGATCAACAGCATGTTCTATTTCTACATCATTATCTGGTTGAGCATCAACATGAACATCATCATTATCATTATCATTGTCATTATCACTAGGTGGATGTTCATTACCAGATTGTGTCTCAGCATCAGAAATAGAAGCATCATTATGATTCTCGGGAGTTTT
The DNA here is from genome assembly GCA_039707655.1 of Elymus sibiricus. NCBI lineage: Eukaryota > Viridiplantae > Streptophyta > Magnoliopsida > Poales > Poaceae > Elymus > Elymus sibiricus. Next base: position 123,713,621 of record CM077666.1, on the reverse strand, counting down.
TCTATCTCAGGTTCACTAGAAGCATGCAAAGTCCTATCATTTTTATTTTTATTTTTCTTCTTAGATGGACTAGGTGCATCAATATTAATTCTTTGAGAATCTTGTTCAATCCTTTTAGGATGACCTTCAGGATATTGAGGATCCTGAGTCATGCTACCTCCTCTAGTAACAACTCTAACAGCATGATCATTCTTTTTATTATTCATTTCATCAAGCAAATCATTTTGTGACTTAGCAATTTGTTCTAACTGAGTCTGAACCATAGAAGCATGTTTACTCAAACATTTAACATCATTAGTAGTTCTAAACATCAAATCACTCAAGCGTTCAATCATGATGGCATTCCATTTTAGTTGATTGCTAACATACATATTAAAGTGCTCCAGTTTAATGATGTAATTATCAAATTCATACAGGCATTGGCTAGCAGATTTATTATACGGAATATCACTTTCATCAAATCTAGTGAGAGAATTTACCTCCACTACCTGTATCGGGATGTCGAGCCCATGTATTTCTTCAATAGGTGGTAAATTCTTAACATCTTCAGCTTCTATACCTTTTTCCTTCATAGATTTCTTAGCTTCTTGCATATCTTCTGGACTGAGGAATAGAATACCTCTCTTCTTCGGAGTTGGATTAGGTGGTGGTTCAGGAAGTGTCCAATCATTGGCATTTCTCAATATATTATTCAATAATACTTCAGCCTGTCCAACAGTTCGTTCCCTGAAACACAACCAGCACAACTATCTAGGTAGTCCCTAGAAGCATCGGTTAGTCCGTTATACACTACAAGAAATATGTCAACTTGTGACCTTCTGTCAGTGACTCTAGAAGAAATGGTCGTAAATCTACGACCATTTGAGACCAATTGGTCATAAGCTGTTCGGAGGCTCCAAAGCCTAAACCATAACGACCATTTTGGTCAGAAAGGTCGTAATTTCCTTACACGAAATGGTCGTAAAGCAGACAGCACTGGTCCGCTGCCTTATTTCTAGCTGATCACGACCAATATAGATGGTCATAGCCTTGTAAATTGTGGTGCATTGCTATGACTAGGCGCCACCTCATCAGTTTTGCCTATGTGTCATGTCCATGTGTCAATTTTTGCCCTAGGTTGTGAAGCAGCCTACATTTCTGTCATTCCTAAAATTCCCAAAAAATTCTCATAAATTCTTTGGATCATATCTTCCTCAAATATGTCAAAAACCTTCCTTGCGTAGTTCAAAAATAATTCAGGAATATTCATTTTCCTATTCTGTTCAGAACAACACTTTGTGAAGGAAGTGCTATTTATATTTTCTTGATTGCCCTCAAAATTTTTGGGCACTCTTTCTTATCCAAATCATTGGCTCATGAAAAAATTCAGCTTCATTTGCCTAGTAAATCTTCCTCAGCAAATTTCCAAAGTTTCTGTTCAGCTAGAAGCTTTGTGAAGGAAGTACTAGCTAGGCATATCCTAATGAGTTGAATTTTTGCCACATTTTTTATATGCCCAAATCATAGCTCTCCACAAAATTTGAGCCCCATCTAACAATCCATGTGAGCTCACCATCCAATCTTTGTTTCTGGTAATATTTTTAGTTTGTGAAGAAACTATATTTTATATTGCTTTATAATTGCTGAAAATTTACCAGGACATGACCCTGCCCATAGAACCTCCCTCAATATTTTTTCCAATTTTCTGTTCAGTGGAGAGCATTTTGAAGGAAGTACCATTTTTATTTATCTAAATGGTATGAAATTTTTACAGTGCCTTAATATGCCCAAATTATCATCCTCCTCCAAATTGCAGCTCAATACAATCATCTATGTGAGCCCAGCTTCAATTTCTATTTTCTGGCTAGATCGGCACATTGCAAAGCAAGTGCTATCTAGACCCCTACTATTACCCTCAAACTTTTTGGGCACTCTTCCAACTCCAAATCATTGCCACATGCCAATATTCAGCTCCATTTGCCTAGTAAATCTTCCTCAGCAAATTTCCAAAGTTTCTATCCAGAGAGAAGCTTTGTGAAGGAAGTACTAGCTAGGCTTATCCAAATGATCTAAGAGTTTGTCAAATCTTCCATATGTTCAAATAATCACTCTCCACAAAATTTGACCTCTATCCAGCAATCCATGTGAGATCATCATCCAATATTTTATTCTGATCATATTTTCAGTTTGTGAAGCAACTATATTTTACATTGCTTAATTATTGTTGAAATTTTACCAGGGCATGATCCTATGCCCAAATGACCATCCTCCACCAAATTTCAGCTCAATCCATTCATCATTTGAGCCCAGCTTCAACATTCATATTTTTGTCCAATGTGGTACTTTGCAAAGCAAGTGCCACCTAGGCTCCTCCATTTGAGCTGCAAATTTGCCAAGACAGTCTCCTTAGTAGATGATCATCCTGAGCCAAAACTCAGGCCCATTGACCATGTGCATTTCCCCCACCGTTAATCAAACACTTGGCTGCTAATTCATGTTTGAGCTTAGTTCAGTCTCCTCGTGAGATTCTTCTGTTGTCTTCTTCTTCCTAACACCTACCGGGGGAGCCTCCAACCCACCAGACATGCCTAGGCCGCCCAGAACACGTGGCAACGCCACGGTCACACGGTGACCACGCGGCTGGCATGCCAATTTACGCGCTCTGGAGTTGGGGCCCTCGGCCACCGTCCAAACCTCGATGTCTCGCCACCACACCATGTATCTCTGATTAAATAGATACTTATGTACCTAGAAATGATTTTTGGAAAAAATAAAGAGCAAACTATAAGGCAGCTGCAGTTCAAATTTGACCCGCTTCCAACTGAATCGGCGGAAATTTGTCTTTTTTACGGGAGGTGGATCAAAGCTTTTGACACCGAACCATTTGGTCAATTGTACATTAAATATGACCTAATATTTTATAAAATTTATTTGGTCTAATTTTGCAACAAATATATGGTAGGTCCTTCACAAAAAAACTCATTTTGGGCACTCGAAAAATGGAAAATGAAATTTTCTTCCAAAGAAAATGAAAACTTCCTTAGGCAACATTGTTTGCCATTCCAATATGCACCCTTGTGCATAATATGAGATCATTTGAACAAACTATGCCATGAATGTGGTCATAAGATTGATTATCTGGCTTGAAAGCCATACATCTTCACACATGATAGCTCATTTCTGAGAACATTTTTTTAAAATAATTGCCGTATTACAAGTTTATTATTTTTCCTAGTAACTTGGTCACATATAATGACACAATGCGAAGATTTTCCATTTTTTTGATTTTTTTTGAATTTTTCATGCCCGTTTCAAAATGCAGTCAAAACGGCGGGCATGACCGTTCCTAGATAGTGGTTGAATCTTGGAAAACTTTTTGTGTTTGTCTGATTAAATAGATACTTTTGTACCTAGAAATGATTTTTGGAAAAAATCATGAGCAAACTATGAGGCAGCTGTAGTTCAAACTTGACCCGCTTCCTACTGAATCGGCGGAAATTTGTCTTTTTCACGAGAGGTGGATAAAAGCTTTTGACACCCAAACATTTGGTCAATTGTACATTAAATATGGCCTAATATTTTAGAAAATTGATTTGGTCCAATTTTGCAACAAATATATGGTAGGTCCTTCACAGAAAAACTCATTTTGGACACTCGAAAAATGGAAAATGAAAACTTCCTTAGGCAACATTGTTTGCCATTCCAAGATGCACCCTTGTGCACAATATGAGATCATTTGAACAAACTATGCCATGAATGTGGCCATAAGATTGATCATCTGGCTTGAAAGCCATGAATCTTCACACAAGATAGCTCATTTCTGAGAACACTTTTTTAAAATAATTGTCGTATTACAAGTTTATTATTTTTCCTGGTAACTTGGTCACATATAATGACACAATGCGAAGGTTTTCCAATTTTTTGTTTTTTTTTGAATTTTTCATGCCCGTTTCAAAATGCAGTCAAAACGGCGGGCATGACCGTTCCTAGCTAGTGGTTGAATCTTGGAAAACTTTTGGTATTTCTCTAATTAAATAGATACTTATGTACCTAGAAATGATTTTTGGAAAAAATAGAGAGCAAACTATATGGCAGCTGCAGTTCAAATTTGACCCGCTTCCTGCTGAATCGGCAGAAATTTGTCTTTTTCACGAGAGGTGGATCAAAGCTTTTGACATGCAACCATTTGGTCAATTGTACATTAAATATGGCCTAATATTTTAGAAAATTGATTTGTTCCAATTTTGCAACAAATATATGGTAGGTCTTTCACAAAAAAATGTAATTTTGAGCACTCGAAAAATGATTCTCTTTAAAAAAAACTCATTTCTGAGAACACTTTTTTAAGATATTTGTATTATTCAAAGTTTATTATTTTTACTGAAAAGTAGGTCACACTTGGTGACACAATGCGAAGGTTTTTCTTTTCTATTTATTTTTATAAACTTCCTAGGTCGTAAAATAGCTGACATGATTTAGCATCTTATTTTTAATCGATTACGACCAATTTGAATGGTCTTAACATCATCAAAGGGGTACTGCGTTCTGATTGGTCCAAAAGCATGTCACGCGGATCATAGATTAAGCACTGTCGGATATTCCCGGATCCAACGGCAGCCCACATCCCCCTCGTCGCTCTCATCCTCGTGTCCCTCTCATCCTGGTCCCGAATCACCCCGTGTCCCTCTCATCCTCGTCCACCCACGAAACTCTAGCTCCCTTCTCCCCATCGCCGCCGCCGCTCCCTTTTCCCCATCGCCGCCGCCACCACCTTCCGCAGCCCATGAACCATGGCCTCGCGCTGCCCAGATCCGTCTTCCTCGCACCTCGCCGTCCACGCACGCTCTATCCCCACGACTCCTCTGCCTCCCACCCTATCCCCACGACTCCTCTGCCTCCCACCCACAGCCGCCGCCCAGCCCTCTCCCGCCCCGATTCCGGCGAGTTCCATCATCCCTCGCCGGCGTGCAGGACAGATTCGAGCTCCATCCTCCCAGATCTAGCACGTCATGGAGTGGATGGAGGACGCCGCATCTCCTGCCCCGATGCCATGGAGGACGCCGTCTTCATCCCCCTGCCCCGACGCCATGGAGGACGCCGTCTTCATCCCCCCTGCCCCGACGCCATGGAGGACGCCCCTCCACCACTGCTCCGACGCCATCCAGGTCTTCTTCCCTTCAGTTTCTTCTTCTTCTTCCCTTACCCTCCATTCCCTTGACTGAGATGTGATGTGGTTTCCTGCGCGAGATCAGGGACCGCGGCCACTTCTTCCGCTGCCGCAGCTACCACGCCGGGATCGTCGCCGGTATGTATCTGTGTATGGATAGATTTCTTCTTGTTTAATTTGTACAGGTTCTGACGCGATAGCCATCAAGCTGCTTGTTCTGGGCAATGTAACCAAGAATCAACTTACTTGTTCTACTAACAGCGATTGACAATGCAAAATCACTAATAACTGCTCTGATGTGTCCAACTATTTGACACATCTCGTCTCTAATTAATATGCACCGGAGGAAAATTCAGTATTAACTACTGCACCTTCCAACAAAAATCGGCATCACTGAATTTTCACCTTCCCAAGTATAGTCTGAAGTCTGAACATGACACCGTTGCCCTTATTCATCCGTTTTCACACACTATACTACTACTAGTTTGGTTTCATCGTGATTTTACTCTTCACTGAAGAAATAGCAAATTACCTAAGGAAGCATTGCACACACAGCTGAATTATGTATTCTAATTATTTTGCAGGCCCATTGTTGATGATTGCTGGTTTCTGCCAGCTCGCTAGATTAGCACCAACCCTGTTCGTGGATATGATTCTTGGATATATATTCTACAAGTTAAGTGTTTTAGCAGCAGAACTGAAAAGAAACGGGAAGGCAAATCACATGTGTGCTCGGATACAGCTCGGTGAGTTTTGGGACTCAAATACTACTACCATTTAGCGTGCGTTATTCGGGAGGAAACAAGTATATCAATTTATCATACTCTGGATCCTACTAGAAGTTTCCCGGCGCCTTTATGATTGGGACTCAAAACACCACTTGAAACTCTTATCACATCAGCAATTCTAGAGTAATCTTTCGAGCAGTGGGAGGCACTTTCTTAGAAAGCTATTCTCTGTTGTTGAAAGTAAACTTGATTAGTACAAACGTGGCTTAATCCATTGGAATAAATTAGATGGGAATATATGGTTGGTTTAGTACAAACGTGGCTTAATCCATTGGAATTTTTGTTTCCAATGGGACAACCAGAATGTTGTAGGTTTAGTACATGACGCCATGGAAGGTTGTTCATGTTCTGTCCTTCCTCTTCTGATCTGCCGGCTACTAGAGTTCATGTTTGTAAATAGCTCACTTCCTGTATGTGCCTGTGCTGCAGCTCACCGATGGTCTTGTTTGTCCTGCAGGTTAGTGAGCAGCATCAGGAGGAGGAGCTCAAGCACGACCACCAAGAGGCACCACCGCAGCAGCAGGTAGCACGTCCATCTCCACCTCCCTCTCCCTCTGCTCCCAATCCTTTTTGTTAGAATATATTGAGTACATTCTGAACCCCCTAATGTGACACAAGTTATATATGCACATGCTATGGTTTAAGTGTTGCTTGTGTATGGTAAATGGGTTGAGCACCCACCGCTGTTTGATGCTATTGTGTTTAGGATTCTATTCCTCTATGCGTGTAATCTCCAGACCATGATCAAGCACACGCACATGATTGATTAGCATGGAACGATTACTACTAACTAAAGAAGGAAGCAGACTTCTTCACATAAAGGAAGATATGTCTGTTTTAATAATAGTGTTCTTGATCTGACCTCATACACTTTTGTTTTAGTAATATAAACAAATAAAATAAGATTGTTTGCATACAATCAGATCATTCTTACTTATTGTGTAATCTGGAGTTGTTCCCGTTATTGTTCTATCCATTTTATTGGTGTTACCTTGTTTCCACTGAGTGAAGTTGTGGTTCTGTTTCTTACCCATATAGCCTAGACAGGTCATGTGTGTGTGTGTGTCGAGTAAAGTTGTGGTTTGTGCTGCTCCTTTGTAACGTGATGAAACAAGCACCTGTAGTGTTTGAGTGAGTGAGTGTTTGTCTGTTGCCAACTTACACTTTCACAGCCGCGTTAAATAACAGGCTTGTTCGAGCAATTTTTTTAGTCTCCTCTTTTTCTTCTGGGGTTTTTATAATCTTGTTTGGTAATTCTGGTGGTACATGTGTAGTCAGTAACCAGTGCTACTGCTTAACTCAAAATTTCTCCACACCTCATGTGAATCTGTGATCATATTTTGAATTAGCTTCTGCCCCTCAAATACTATTAACAAGTAGGATCCCGTGACTCTGTAGATCAGTGGATTAAATGATTAATCATATGAGTAGTATACAACCTGAAATTTCTGATTGTATACAACCTGCACACATGCTGAATTTCGTGTACCTCCAAATTGATGTGTTCCAGACCGTGTGTTTGATTGAAAATGTTTCTTCACTATAAACACATGCAGTTAGAAGAATTTGTCCCATCTCTTAACTATTTGCATGGAACTGAATCTGCTACATTTGTGCAGTAAATGACTATGTTAGCATTTCACCTGGCTTGTAATCAAATTTCCTTACTGCTAATGTACCTAAAGTTAATTTGTCGTTGAGATGCGTATGTCTTGTAGTTCTGGAATCCCTATTAGTTGAAACATGAGCATTACAAATTTTTGATCAATTTGTTGACAGACCCTCCTGCTGGTAGAGTTTCTCTTATAGCCTGTTAACTTTATAATGCTTGTATGCAAAGGAGTAATACTTGACTGGCCACTAGCAAGATTACAATCATAATCTGTGCATACTTGTTTATGATATTTGTGTGCCTCCATCAGTCCTCTTTGGCATCATAGGATACAAGATACCATAACTAGCAGTTCTACTTGTATCATCTTTTGATGCTCTTTTATTTAACCTGGCTAATGGATTGCTTCAGAAATATACTGTTCTTTATTGCTGATAACATGACCTGTAGTTAGCAAGTTATTTTCATGGTGGCTACTTAAGCTTATTGTGTCTCACACTGAAAAGTAAAATGCACAATGATCTTGTCTGACTTTCTGATGTTCTGTAGGAATTATGAACTATCGATGCAAGTACTTGATAATAATTGCGTGAATGATAGTGATCCAACACAACAGCTTAATTATTTTTTTTGCACTTCCTTGTTGTTTGATTACTCTTTTTATGGTTTAGATGTATATAAATGGGATGGTGGGTTGTTGGAGGTGGATTATGAGTCCACGAGAACACTAGGCTCACAACATCAAGGTATGCATAGATTTGGTTCTTTTTCGTCCAAATGGAGTCCTAGTTGTGTATACAATCTTGTATATATAATGCTGCTAATTCTGGAAGTTATTAATACTTGCCTTTATTTTAAATGTCAAATCCTAACATAGCGCTTGTACTGTCCTGGTGGCTGATATTTTACCACTTCTGAACTTAATGCTTCACATATACTTGTTGTTACCTTGAGATGATGATTCATTATTCTAGTTACAAATTTCTCACCCATCATGGTGGCTGCTATTTCAAGGTTACAAATTGTACCTAGATTTACCACCAGGACAGTACAAGCGCTAGGTATAATGCTGCTAATTTTGTAAGAGTGTCATGATGGGTGAATACTTGTTGTCTTGGAGCAAGTTTTGTTGTAGAATGACTTCAGAGAAAATTTCCTTTGTTAGGCTTTATATATGCTTGGTTGTGCCCCTTTCTTCAGCCAGATGGCATAGAGAATGGTAGTATTTCGTGAGCTGCATTTGAAAAACTTCGACCTGAAATTCCTTTGATAGTTCTACTCTCATGTTTTCGTCTTGCTCAATTCTGTTGTAACACCATGTTCTGTTTTGAAATTGGCTGTGATAGGACTTGCATATGGCTAAACAAAATATATTCGAGATTTTCTTGCATATAAACTCCCCAGCCAGAAACTATGTCTCGTTCCTAATCATTTTGTTCTATAACATGCAGATGTTGTCCTTTGTTCATGTTTCGCCGTGAGCTCGAGGACGAAGAAGTTGGAAAAAGCAGAGTTCTAAATCATTGGAGCTAGTCATACTTTAATAGGTAGTTATATTTCGATGTGTAATTGTGTTTCAAGTACCTGGATACCTGATGTGAATTATGTTTGATTGTAAACCTGATTTGAATGTTTGATTGTAATGTGCCAAGTTTGGCAGTTTGCTCTGCCTGATTTTTTACTTCTGTTTTCTGTCTATTCCGATTTAAATAGTTGTTATTTATTTACTAGAAATATGAAATCTGAACAATATGACACTGACAACTGGGACCCACCTGGTGAACCTGAAAACTACGACCCACTCACTAGACCCTGATAGTTGGGCCACATATTACTAGTGGACCCATGTTTAGAAAAATAAGAAATAGAAACTGTGGAGCTAAAAAGGCCGCAGCTGAAAAATAAAAAGGCTAAAATGGTGGGCTTGGCCCATGTAGCTGACCAGAATTGACGCAAAATAAATAAATAAATATCCTGAATTGTTGGGCTCGGCCCATGTAAAGCACCGAACTGGACCGGGCTGATTCTGATCAACGACCATTTCGTTTGGTCGTAATTTTGCCACGTCAGCTTGCCACGTTGGATCTGACGTGATCTGGGCAGACTGCCAGTGACCAAAACAATTGGTCGTAAAATCAACGACCTTTTATTTTGGTCGTAACCTTCTACGACCATTTCACAAAGAAGGTCGTTAAATTTCATTAAAGACAGCCAGCTTTTGACCAACTATTTTTGGTCACAAAAAGGTCAAAAATGGAAAACAATGACCATTCAGTGACCAATATTGATGGTCGCAAGTTGCCATATTTCTTGTAGTGATAAAAGATATCAAGTATTTCATTTTTCTTAAGAGGATGATCAGGCAAAGCATTAAGTAGTTGGAGAAGCCTCCCCCAAGCTTGAGGGAGATTCTCTTCTTCAATTTGCACAAAGTTAAATATTTCCTGTAAGGCAGCTTGTTTCTTATGAGCAGGAAAATATTTTGCAGAGAAGTAATATATCATATCTTGGGGACTACGCACACAACCAGGAGCAAGAGTATTAAACCATTTCTTAGCATCACCCTTTAATGAGAAAGGAAACAACTTAAAAATATAATAGTAACGAATCTTTTCCTCATGAGCAAATATGGTGGCAATATCATTCAACTTAGTAAGGTGTGCCACAACAGTTTTAGTTTCATAACCATGAAAATGATCAGATTCAACCAAAGTAATTAACTCAGGATCGACAGAGAATTCATAATCCTTATCGGTGACAAATATGGGAGAGGTAGCAAACTTAGGATCATATTTCATTCTCTCCCTCATAGATTTTTCTTTCAACTCAGCAAGCAATTTTATAACCTCATCTCTATCATTACAAGCAAGAATTGCCCTAGCTATCTCTCTATCGAAAACATAACCATCAGATGTCTCAGGTATTTCAACTCTAGTAGGAGAGCTAGGCATAATAGGTGAATCATAATTTTCAAGAGTTTCAACATTTTTAGTTTCTTTAGCTTGAGCAATTTGTACATCAAGAAATTCACCAAGTGGCACAGTATTATCAAGCATAGTACTAGCATCATCATAAGTATCATTCATAGCAGAAGTAGTATCATTAATAACTTGCGACATATCAAAATGAATAACAGGTGGTGGTGTCGCAAGCCTGCTCAAAACAGAAGGTGAATTAAGTGCAGAGCTAGATGGCAGTTCCTTACCTCCCCTCGTCTTAGAGGATACGATCTTGGTCTTAGCGTCTTTCAGATTCTTCATAGTGATCAACAGATATAAATCCCAAGTGACTCAACAAATAGAGCTATGCTCCCCGGCAACGGCGCCAAAAAAAGGTCTTGATAACTCACAAGTATAGGGGATCGCAATAGTTTTTGTGGGTAGTATTTCACCCAGATTTATTGATTCGACACAAGGGGAGCCAAAGAATATTTGCGAGTATTAGCAGTTGAGTTGTCAATTCAACCACACCTGGAGAACTAATGTCACAGCCCTAGAATGGATTGTAAATAGTTGCATTAAAGCATCCATGCATCATGATTAATTCAAAGAAATTTGAATTGAGGAAATTTTCCAAAGCCTCAGAAATCTTTTAAAATTGATCAAACTAAAAATTTCTTCAAATGAGCCCAAGAAAATGTTGTTCTTGAACCTTGAAAATATTGGCAAGATGTAAAATTCAAACCAATATTTTTGGAGGCTTAAAAATATTTATTTTGGGCCTTTGAATTAATCCACTAGCTATTTGAATTGGATTTATATTTACTATAAAATAAATATAGTTCCAATAACTCTGAAATTTGGTATGTGGTTTTGGACAAGTCCACCCAGTTCACATGTTTAATTTCAGGAGTTTTGAAAATGATTTGGGTTTTGAATCAAATCAAAACAGAAAGAAATAAAAACAGAAATAGAAAAGACAGAAGAGAGAGAGAGAGAGAGAGAGAGAGAGGAGAGTTACCTGGCGCTCACCTAGCCGGCCCAGCCCACCGTGCCGTGCCAGTCGTCTTCCAGCTCATGCCAGAAGGACTGGGCGCGTGCCCGACGCGCGCGCACGCTTGGCGTGCCACGCCGCAGCTGCCTGCCTGCCTGCCCCCCCCCCACCAGGGCGACGCCGCAGAGGAACTCCCCAAAGCCTTCTGGATCGAACCCACCTCTCTCCCCTCACTTTCCCTCTCCCTCGCTCGCTCCTCCCCATGGCCGAGCCGGCCATGAGCGCGCCGCCGCAAAACACCGCAGCAACGGCCACCACCTCGCCCTTCTGTCGTGTCCAGGAGCACCAAAGTTGTGCCTTCTTCCTCCTCGCCAAGCCACGCGACGCCGGAAGCCTTGTAGCGATATCCTCGTCATCGTCTTCTTCCTCGGGACGCCGGAGATCGCCTTCGCCGCACCGCTCTCTCCAGCCCTTCCCCAAGCCCACTGAGTTGCTTGCTGCAACCGCCGTGAGCTCCTGCTCCTAACCCCTCTCTCCCCGTGCTCGAATTCATCGCGCAGCCGTCGCTACCATCGAGCCTGAGAGCTCTCTGCCGCCGGCCATGTCGCCGTCGTGGCTAGAGCTAGCTTGGTTCGCTCCCAAGCACACCACCGTTTTCAGCACACTCCCAGGAGACGAACGCGACCAACCGCAGCCTCTGCCGTGCACCGTAGCGCCGTCTCCATCATCGCCCGAACTCCAGCCGCCGTCGTGAGCTTGTTTGTGGCAAGCTCCGGCCATCCTAGCTGCTGCCGCTTGCTGCATTGGATGCGCCGCACTCCCAGCTACCTATAGCCGCAAACCGCGGCCGAAACCATCCCCCGTAGCGCATTCCCGTGGCGTCTCCATCGTCGGATTTTGGTCACCGCCGACCGAACTCTGGCGAAGCCGACGTGGCGCCGTCATTAGCCACTAATGAACCTGCAAACCACCCCTAGAGCCACTGCCATGTGGGCCCAGTGCCTAAATTAACTAGTTAATTTTCCTGTTTAGATTAGTATTAACCCCAGAGGGCCCCACCTGCCAGCTTTGACTTGGCCACGCCAGCGTTGACCTGGCCCCACTAGTCAGCCTCTGTAGTTGACTGTGTTAACTTGCTGACGTCACCCTGACACAGCGCTGACATCATATGTGCTTTCTGGAATTTTAAATAATTCAGGAATGATTTATTAATTCCAGAAAATTATATAAACTTCAAAAAAAATCATATAAAATCAACCGTAGCTCAGATGAAAAAGATTTATATATGAAAAATGATCAGAAAAATATGAAGAATCTATTTATGGCATTTTCATGCATGTTTGAACAACTTAAACCTGTTGAGCATGTCAAATCAATTAAATGGTATTGGAATTACCATATGTGGAGTTTCAATTTGAATCTTTGATTCAAACTAGCTCCATCTAATCTGTTGCTAGCTGCATTAGCCCAAATCATAGCATATTGCCATGTGATGATCATGCATCATATTGTTGCATTGCATTGATTGTGTTCCTTCTTTGTTGTCGGTGTTTGTTCCTTCTTGGTAGAAGACGGTTCCGATGTCGTGATTGTTGACACCGATGAAGAGCTAATAGCTATACTATCTTCAGAAGTGCCAGGCAAGCAAACCCCCTTGATCACTCTGATACAATCCCACTCTCTCGCTCTTTCTCTCTTTTGTTGCATTAGGACAACAATGTTTCAACTGTTACCTGTTCTCAGTAGTTGAACCCATTCCTTTGCATGACATGTCATTGTCACCAAATAGCTAAACCATCCTAGCATGCTTAGGAGTTGCTTGAGCTTTGTTGTGACTACTCATCCATGCTCCCTTGCTATGCTTAAAGTTGAGTTGGTCTGATCCATCTGGGTGATGAATTGGAATGATCATGTCCTAATGATGAGACTTAAGTGTCTTGACCTGTTTTGGTCAGGATAGTGATGAGAGGCCATGTTGGAGAACATGATGGATTGTGTTGTGATACGGCTCATAGGAACTGGGTTTCATGTTTATCAGAGCCTACCTTGCGGTTACAAGGACATTTGCGGGTCAGGTGTGCGGGCAAGTGGCGCATGGCGCGTGTGTCCGGGTGACAGACGACATGGCACAATGTTCGGACTGGACGCGGATACGTGTTCCAAGAGGGAACGGTGCTAATGGGACGAGGACGTTGGTTCCATTGAGTCAGGTTTAATGATCTATTCGAATAGCCTCGTCCGCGGATATGGACTACTTGGGGACTTATATGGTTCATAGATAACTTGAAGTGGATACTCTAAAATGCGCAAGATAAGTGTGAGTGCTATGGATGGCCTTCTCGTAGGAAGACGGGAGAGGATCCATAGTGGTGTATTGATGTGGTTACTATGTGGACTCGTGTGCGCTCTCTCACCTCAAAGAAAAATACTGGTAATCGTAGTACAAGTTAGCCACTGAGTCAAAGTTGGCTTGCTGCAGTTAAACTCCACTACCCCATTGTTGATACTGATGCATATGTAGTTAGTTCTGATGTAAGTCTTGCTGAGTACCTTTGTACTCATGATTGCTTAATTTATGTTTTTGCAGAGGAGACTTCAGTCTCGCTAGTGTTTTCTGCGATGAGTTCGGCGTTGACCGATTAGCTTGGGAATCCCAGACAGAGGTCTAGCTCCTATGGAGGGTCTTGTAGATAGACAGGCTTTCTAGCCTTCTTTCTTTTCAGCTATCTGTACTCAGACAGGTTATGCTTCCGCTTGTTGCTTGTATGACTTTGTATGTTGGGTCATGAGACCCATGATTGTAATATCATGTTATGTATGGCTCTTCAGAGCCTCTTAAATAAATACTTTGAGTCGTAGAGTTATGTTGTGATGCCATGTTGTATCTACACATATCATGCATATTGTGTGTATGTTTTGAAATGCATTGGTATGTGTGGGATTCGACACCTAGTTATCTGCTTTGGTAGCCTGCCATACAGGGAAATGCCTCCTAGTGCTTCCATTGAGCCTTGATAGTTCGCTATTGCTCCGAAACACATGGATTGACCGACATGTGTCCTTCTTTGCTCCTGTGTCTGTCCCTATGGGGAAATGTCACGCGGTGTTACTGGAGTCCTGATAGCTTGCTACAGCCCAGTTACACACGCTGATGACCGGCACGTGCATTGTTGGGTTACCTATGTCTGTCCCTGTATGTTTGTGCCACCTTGGTTTATGACTAGTCATGTCGACCCGGGTTCTCTGTCATATGGATGCTAGCATCACAATCATATACGTGAGCCAAAAGACGCAAACGGTCCCGGCCAAGGTAAAGGCGGCAGCCGTGGGTTATCGTGCGTGAGGCCGCAAAGTGATATGATGTGTCTTATGCTAGATCGGTGTGACTTAGGATCGGGGTCCCGACAGCTTTGGTATCAGAGCCTAACTGCATGTAGGATTACCAAGCCAAACTGGTCGAAGTTGAGTCTAGAAATGCTTTAGTTATTTAGGGGAATTGATTGTGGAAGGGAACGTAAGATTCTTTTTACTCCTTATCCCGTGTCCTTCTGATTCTGAGTCACCCTCTTCTTTTCTACGTAGTTTAAGAAATAGGCTTCTTATCTATCTATCAGGATGACGAGTTACTATTCTGTAGACTTTTAGTAAAGTTGTCGTCTTCTCGGATCGGTGTTTCCATAAGAGTTTGGTACTATGTTGTCAGTTGTCTTGCAGGTTGTCTCATATTTCAGGCCCGTACAGCTGATATGTTGTCCGAGTTGTCCCAGGTTTCTAAATAGTCTGATGCATTTGCATATTCTTCCTTCCTGTCTCGATGTCCTTTTGGCCAGACTAGACACACTAATTATTGTGTTGAGGTATTCCATTACCTTAACATATCTGTCGAAGGTGTTGGGGAACTATGTTATGTTAAGTGAACCACCCAGTAATCCAGCCTTTGTGTTGTATCCCCAGTGTGATGATTCTGGCCATCATTCTCGAAAGCATCTCGTGATGCTATTTAGTTAATAGGTATTCTATTTCTAGGTTCTTGAACCCATGATTCATTCCGCTTACCTCTGTTGATAGTTATTGTTGCTCCTTTAGGTTGATTAGTAACCTTATTCTAGTTCTCTATGTTCGTGGTATATCATTCTTCCAAATACCATGAACCATCCATGGCAGAAGTTCTTTTGAACCAAAAGATCACAACAAGTGCTCCTGATGAGTTCTCCATTCTACATTGTGAATCTGCCAATCCTCTCCTTCTGCATGGGTGTCCAGAAGAAATATGTTAGACTTGTTCGACATGCTAATCCATGCATCCACAACTCAGAGAATCATGTGTTCCTTTGAGTTGTCCCTCTTCAGTTGTATTCCGACCATCGTCTACCAATTGATAGTCAAGAGTAATTGTGCATTCGTGTTCATCAATGCCTGTTATTTTTGTGGTCTGTCAAGCCATTCTATTTCAGAATGACTAGGAGAAACAAACTCCAGCACCTCATCCATTTCTTGGATTGGGTCAAAGCAATTGTATTCCGCATGCAGATCAAGAGGCCAATCCAGCTTCTAGTCTGTCCTACCTTGGAGTGTTACCATCTTCATGTCAAGAATGTCATGGGAATTGCACATCATCTTATGGATTCTTGATTCAGTGATACTTCTCGCCACCATCATTTATTTCTCGGTCCCTGTGTTGTTGTAACCGGAATACCGACAAGTGAATCGTGATGTGTGAAATCAATACTCCTAGCAACCCCGTTACCTGGTAGTTAATGGACAATAATTTCATTCTTAGCGTGTCGGTTATTGAATCACCATTCTAAGATTGATCATGCTACCTAGTCCATTTTCCCTGGTGCACCCTTCGATCAATGAGTCAGGATTGTGCCAATCCCTTGCTTATTTGATCACATCATCTTGCCTTGAAAGCAAGATTGTTCTCGAGCTTAATAACATATCGGTGGTTCGTGATTTTTTGAATATTTTCTCAGAAGTATTACCAGGTTGTCACCTGACCGTTATGTTGAGTTCGTGATCAAGTTGGTTTTCCTCTAACCACCCCTTCTCCAAGGATCTGTGTTGGATACCCCTGAGCTAGTTGGTTAAGCTAAACAATAACTTGGAGAGTTGGAAGATAAAAGCTTTATCTAACTTAGTTCGTTCCAAAGGGATATCCTTGTGTTTGTGTGTGTGTGTTGAAGAAAGATGATACCTTCATCGATTGACCTTCGTGTTCAGTTGTTGGATCTATTGTCTCACCCAATCTTTGATTTGAGTATGGGCTATCGCCAAATCAAATCAGACTCAATGATTTTCATAATGTTGTTTTACTCGAGGTTGTTTCCTCAAGCATACACCATTATATCTTTTGGTCTGACCAATGCTATCACCTTGTTCACATAATTATGGAACTCCATCTATATGGAAATCTCGGTGAATTGTTGTTGAGCCCGTCGACAACATCTTCTTCCTCTCCATGATTCATGTTGAATGTCAAGCTAGTGTTGGAAACTTGTGTAAGCATTTACTTCGTGTTCCGTTCATGGAGCATATGTTTGGATGAAGAAGTGACTTCCTCTAATTCACGTGCATTTGATGCAAGTTGCCGCCGTGAATTCGAGAAAGTTGTTTTGCTTCAATTGGAATCGTCCTAACTCAGTCATGCATGTGCGAAGTATTCTATGGTTTGATAGGCTCGCTACCTCCATTCCATATGTATTCCCTAGCACACCAAGCCACTGATTGACTTGTTCAAGGAGAAGAAGTTCCTTCTTAAGATCTGGACTTATGCAAGGACTTCGATATCCTCGATGATGGTTCCCAACCAGAACTCGGTAGTGTTTTGCTGTGAGACTTTTACGTGGTCATGCTTGTCTTGGACAGTGTGCTCATGTGTGTCTTGCAATCCAGCTCATATTTGGAGCTTGCTTCCGTATTTCATTTCCCGAGAATCTCGCAACATCATCTCATCAATTTGTGTTGCAAACTTTCTTTTTCAGACGTGCTGAGTCTGAAGTATCCTGTCACCAACCAGATCTGAATCTCAGGCAGATATGATGGTTGGAATTTTCCCAAGATCTATGATGTAGGTTCCGACGAGGTTGATGTTTTGGCTGACACACCTAGCCGGAAGATCTATTATTGTAGTATCTTGATTGAGCAATTTGACCATCTTCTCCATGAGGATTTCCGTGCGACTTATTCTAGAAGTTGTTCCTTATGGATCCTTTGTGTTCCTGAAGTCCGACCTTTACTTGATGACCTTATCAATCATGCTTTTAAGCATGATCGTGGTATCTAGTACATCAAGGAGAACATTAGAAGCGGAGTGCTAAATGTCTCTCAGTCGATCATCCAGATACTGTTTCCTTGGCCTAGCCAAGGTGAAATGTGAGAAAGTGTTGTCTTGCTTTGCATCTGCATCCTCCATAGTTATTCATCATGGTAGTATGAAGTGTTACCAAGATCTTTGGCATAGATGTTGGCAAAACCCTGATGAATATAGAAATGCTCAAGCACGCTCAGACACTAGGTTATATCCTCGCTATCAATTGGGTTGTGCCTTCAGTTTGCCAATTGTTCTATAACCACAGTTTCCATTTCATTCTGAGTATGCCATTTCGTCGAACTCCTTCAAACGATCATCTGTGAATTTCCCTCAGTCGGTATGAAGAGTTTCAATGATCCCTATATCAAAAGTGATTCTTTTTGCCACTTAAGGGAGTAATTCTACGAGTCACCTTCCCTAAGGGGCCCCGTTATGGAATCATGGCAATTTGTCTCCTCGCCACTTGACATTGTTCATCGTCTTCCTAAGCGTGGAATTGTTGCCTACCAAAATTGAACCTTCATCATCCGTTTCTTTCCATCGCTCCTGATATGTGCTTGTGTCCCAGCTCAAGAGGTGTTCTTACGTCTCATTCCATGAGTTGATCATGAGTTTCTCGATCTTCAAGAAGATCGATTCCTGTAGGGTTTCTTCCTTTCGTCATCGCGTTGGTGAACTTATCGAAGGCAAGGACGTCGAGACCAAGATGATGAAATGAAACAACGCCTTCAAAGGAGTAATTGGATCATGAAGATTGTGTCAGTTCCGTGTTGGCCTTTTCCTCTTACCTCACGTCTTGAATCTCGGGATGAGATTCTTGTTTAGTGGGGGTGAGTTGTCACAGCCCTAGAATGGATTGTAAATAGTTGCATTAAAGCATCCATGCATCATGATTAATTCAAAGAAATTTGAATTGAGGAAAATTTCCAAAGCCTCAGAAATCTTTTAAAAATGATCAAACTAAAAATTTCTTCAAATGAGCCCAAGAAAATGTTGTTCTTGAACCTTGAAAATATTGGCAAGATGTAAAATTCAAACCAATATTTTTGGAGGCTTAAAATATTTATTTTGGGCCTTTAAATTAATCCACTAGCTATTTGACTTGGATTTATATTTACTATAAAATAAATATAGTTCCAATAACTCTGAAATTTGGTATGTGGTTTTGGACAAGTCCACCTAGTCCACATGTTTAATTTCAGGAGTTTTGAAAATGATTTGGGTTTTGAATCAAATCAAAACAGAAAGAAATAAAAACAGAAATAGAAAAGACAGAAGAGAGAGAGAGAGAGAGAGAGAGAGAGAGAGAAGAGTTACCTGGCGCTCACCTAGCAAGCCCAGCCCACCGTGCTGTGCCAGTCGTCTTCCAGCTCGCGCCAGAAGGACTGGGCACGTGCCCGACGCGCGCGCACGCTCGGCGTGCCACGCCGCAGCTGCCTGCCTGCCTCCCCCCCAGCGCGACGCCGCAAAGGAACTCCCCGAAGCCGTCTGGATCGAACCCACCTCTCTCCCCTCACTTTCCCTCCCCCTCGCTCGCTCCTCCCCATGGCAGAGCCGGCCATGAGCGTGCCACCGCAAAACACCGCAGCAACCGCCACTGCCTCGCCCTTCTGTCTTGTCCAGGAGCACCGAAGCTCTGCCTTCTTCCTCCTCGCCAAGCCACATGACGCCGGAAGCCTCGTAGCGACGTCCTCGCCGTCGTCTTCTTCCTCGAGATGCCAGAGATCGCCTTCGCCGCACCGCTCGCTCCAGCCCTTCCCCGAGCCCACTGAGCTGCCTGTTGCAACCACCGTGAGCTCCTGCTCCTAACCCCTCTCTCCCCGTGCTCGATTTCATCGCACAGCCGTCGCAACCATCGAGCCCGAGAGCTCTCTGCCGCCGGCCATGTCGCCATCGTGGCTAGAGCAAGCGTGGTTCGCTCCCGAGCACACCACCGTTTTCAGCACAATCCCAGGAGACGAACGCGACCAACCGCAGCCTCTGCCGTGCACCGTAGCATCGTCTCCATCATCGCCCGAACTCCGGCCGCCGCCG
This sequence comes from Elymus sibiricus, assembly GCA_039707655.1. Taxonomy (NCBI): domain Eukaryota; kingdom Viridiplantae; phylum Streptophyta; class Magnoliopsida; order Poales; family Poaceae; genus Elymus; species Elymus sibiricus. Next base: position 123,693,795 of record CM077666.1, on the reverse strand, counting down.
CGAGCTTGTTTCCGGTAAGCTCCGGCTACCCTAGCTGCTACCGCTTGCTGCATTCGATGCGCCGCACTCCCAGCTACTTGCAGCCGCAAACCGCGCCCGAAACCATCCCCCATAGCGCATTCCCGTGGCGTCTCCGTCGTCGGTTTTCGGTCACCACCGGCCGAACTCCGGCAGAGCCGACATGGCGCCATCATTAGCCACTAATGACCCTGCTAACCACCCCTAGAGCCACTGCCATGTGTGCCTAGTGCCTAAATTAACTAGTTAATTTTCCTGTTTAGATTAGTATTAACCCCAGAGGGCCCCACCTGCCAGCTTTGACTTGGCCACACCAGCGTTGACCTGGCCCCACTGGTCAGCCTCTATAGTTGACTGTGTTGACTTGCTAATGTCACCCTGATGCAGCACTGACGTCATAAGTGCTTTCTGGAATTTTAAATAATTCAGGAATTATTTATTAATTCCAGAAAATGATATAAACTTCAAAAAATCATATAAAATCAACCGTAGCTCAGATGAAAAAGATTTATATATGAAAAATGATCAGAAAAATATGAAGAATCTGTTTATGGCATTTTCATGCATGTTTGAACAACTTAAACCTGCTGAGCATGTCAAATCAATTAAATGGTATTAGAATTACCATATCTGGAGTTTGAATTTGATTCTTTGATTCAAACCAGCTCCATCCAATATGTTGCTAGCTGCATTAGCCCAAATCAAAGCATATTGCCATGTGATGATCATGCATCATATTGTTGCATTGCATTGATTGTGTTCCTTCTTTGTTGTCGGTGTTTGTTCCTTCTCGGTAGAAGACGGTTCCGATGTCGTGATCGTTGACACCGATGAAGAGCTAATAGCTATACTATCTTCAAAAGTGCCAGGCAAGCAAACCCCCTTGATCACTCTGATACAATCCCACTCTCTCGCTCTTGCTCTCTTTTGTTACATTAGGACAACAATGTTTCAACTGTTACCTGTTCTCGGTAGTTGAACCCATTCCTTTGCATGACCTGTCATTGTCACCAAATAGCTAAACCATCCTAGCATGCTTAGGAGTTGCTTGAGCTTTGTTGTGACTACTCACCCATGCTCCCTTGCTATGCTTAGAGTTGAGTTGGTCTGATCCATCTGGTGATGAATTGGAATGATCATATCCTAATGATGAGACTTAAGTGTCTTGACCTGTTTTGGTCAGGATAGTGATGAGAGGCCATGTTGGAGAACATGGTGGATTGTGTTGTGAGACGGCTCATAGGAACTGGGTTTCGTGTTTATCAAAGCCTACCTTGCGGTTACACGGACATTTGCAGGTCAGGTGTGCGGGCAGGTGGCGCATGGCGCGTGTGTCCGGGTGACAGACGACATGGCACAGTGTCCGGACTGGACGCAGATACATGTTCCAAGAGGGAACGTTGCTAATGGGACGAGGATGTTGGTTCCTTTGAGTCAGGGTTAATGATCTATTCAAATAGCCACGTCCGCGAATATGGACTACATGGAGACTTATATGGTTCATAGATAACTTGAAGTGGATACTCTAAAAGGCGCAAGATAAGTGTGAGTGCTATGGATGGCCTTCTCGTAGGAAGACAGGAGAGGATCCATAGTGGTGTATTGATGTGGAGACTATGTGGACTCGTGTGCGCTCTCTCTCCTCAAAGAAAATACTGGTAGTCGTAGTACAGGTTAGCCACTGAGTCAAAGCTGGCTTGTTGTAGTTAAACTACACTACCCCATTGTTGATACTGATGCATATGTAGTTAGTTCTGATGTAGGTCTTGCTGAGTACCTTTGTACTCACGATTGCTTAATTTATGTTTTTGCAGAGGAGACTTCAGTCTCGCTAGTGTTTTCTGCGATGAGTTCGACATTGACTGATTAGCTTGGGAATCCCAGACAGAGGTCTGGCTCCTATGGAGGGTCTTGTAGATAGACAGGCTTTCTAGCCTTCTTTCTTTTCAGCTGTCTGTACTCAGACAGGTTATGCTTCCGTTTGTTGCTTGTATGACTTTGTATGTTGGGTCATGAGACCCATGATTGTAATATCATGTTATGTATGGCTCTTCAGAGCCTCTTAACTAAATACTTTGAGTCGTAGAGTTATGTTGTGATGCCATGTTGTATCTACACATATCATGCATATTGTGTGTATGTTTTGAAATGCATTGGTATGTGTGGGATTCGACACCTAGTTATCTGCTTTGGTAGCCTTCCATATAGGGAAATGCCTCCTAGTGCTTCCACTGAGCCTTGGTAGTTCGCTACTGCTCCGGAACACATGGATTGACCGACATGTATCCTTCTTTGCTCCTGTGTCTGTCCCTACGGGAAATGTCACACCGTGTTACTGGAGTCCTGATAGCTTGCTACAGCCCAGTTACACACGCTGATGACCGACACGTGCATTGCTAGGTTACCTATGTCTGTCCCTGTACGTTTGTGCCACCTTGGTTTATGACTAGTCATGTCGATCCGGGTTCTCTGTCATATGGATGCTAGCATCACAATCATATACGTGAGCCAAAAGACGCAGACAGGCCCGACCAAGATAAAGGCAGCAGCCGTGGGTTACCGTGCGTGAGGCCACAAAGCGATATGATGTGTCTTATGCTAGATCGGTGTGACTTAGGATCGGGGTCCCGATAGCTAAATATCTACAACAAAGTGTTTAGTAGCACAGTAGTATGATAGTTTCAATAGCAGTAGTAACAGTAACAGTAGTAACAAAAGCAATAACAGTAGCAGTTTTGTAGTAATTGTAACAGCAGCAGCAACGAAAGTAACTTAGCAAAGATCAATATGCGAAAAGCGTAGGCATTGGATCAGTGATGGATAATTATGCTGGATGAAATTCATCATGTAACAGTCACAACCTAGGGCGATACACAATAGCTCCAATTCATCAATGTAATGTTGGCATGTATTCCGTATATAGTCATACGTGCTTATAGAAAGAACTTGCATGACATCTTTTGTCCTACCCTCCCGTGGCAGCGGGGTCCTTAAGGAAACTAAGGGATATTAAGGTCTCCTTTTAATAGAGAACTGAAACAAAGCATCAACACATAGTGAATACATGAACTCCTCAAACTGCGGCAATCACCGGAAAGAATCCCAATTATTGTCACCTTGGGGTATGCGGATCATAACACATAGCAGGTGCGTATAACTTGCAAGATCGGATCAAGAACACAAATATATTCATGAAAACATAGAGGGTTCTGATCTGAAATCATGGCACTCGGGCCCTAGTGACGAGCATTAAGCATAGCTAAGTCATAGCAACATCAATCTCAGAACATAGTGGATACTAGGGATCAAAACCCTAACAAATTGACTCAATTACATGGGAAATCTCATCCAACCCATCACCGTCTAGCAAGCCTACGAAGAAATTACTCACACACGATGGTGAGCGTCATGAAATTGGTGATGGAGGATGGTTGATGTTGAGGACGACGTCGAATCCCCCTCTCCGGAGCCCCAAACGGACTCCAGATCAGCCCTCCCGATGAAGAACAGGAGGTGGCGGTGGCTCCGTATCGTAAAACGTGATGATTCTTTCTCTCTGATTTTTTCTCCACGAATAGGTACTTATAGCATTGGAGTTAGGTCAAATGGAGCTGCCAGGGGCCCACAAGCCTGCCAGGCGCGCCCTGGGAGGGTAGGCGCGCCCCCCAGGCTTGTGGCACCTGGTGCCCCCCTCTGGTAGATCTTTGTGCCATTATTTTTTATATATTCTGAAATAATTCTCCGTAAATTTTTAGATCCATCCGAGAACTTTTATTTCTGCACAAAAACAACACCATGGCAATTCTGCTGAAAACAGCGTCAGTCCGGGTTAGTTCCATTCAAATCATGCAAATTAGAGTCCAAACTAGAGAAAAAGTGTGTGTAAAAGTAGATACATTTGGGACGTATCACCCGACGCTCCGTCGGCGACTTCTTGCAGGAGCGCGAGCGCGCAGGCCATGTCCAAGTCCGGGGGTCGCTGGACGAGGACCACCACGCGTATGTCCTTCCAAAGTCCCTCCACGAAGCGAGTGAGAAAGTAAAATGGATGAATTGTGTCAGAGTATGAACGAGATGATTGATAATAGACTCAAATTGTTCAATATAATCCGCAACCGTAGTTGTTTGCCGTACAGTGTAAAACTGACGGATCAACGTCTGGTGGTGATCACGGCCAAAGCGCGTACATAAGAGAGCAGTAAACGATTCCCAATCAAAATCCACAAGTCATTTTTGGATGGACTGCAACCATATGGACGCGGAACCGGAGAAGTTCAGCGCGGCCATCGGCACCCAGAACGACGACAGAATGGCAAACATGGTGAAATATTGCTCGCAGAGCGTTTTCCACAGTTTTGGGTTGTCCCTAGTGAACTGTGGAAACTGGATGGAGGGGTGCGCCTGACCCAGGCCGCTGAGAAGTTGGCTAGCATGCATGAACGGAGAGAGAGCAGGAGGTGACGAGGGGGCGTCGTACTGACCATTTGCCGGGAGCGGCGGTGGCGTCTGGAGGGACGCCACCGACGGCCCCCGTGAGATGTTGAAGACGTCGTGGCCATCGGGCCCTTGGGGAGCTATTGCCATGGCAGACGCGGGCTCGGTGTGGGCTCCGGTCGTCGCAGGCGGTGGGTGGCTCGGCGCAGGCACTCGGTTCATCTCGCCCTCCGTGCTAGGTTGTTGGTGCGCGATCTGCAGGGCCGCCACCGAATCGCCCAGATCGGCGACGCGCCGCTCCAGATCGGGTCGCCACGCCACGAGGTCGTCGACTTTGGCGTTGGAGGCTTGAATCGCTGCGTTGTGCTTCTTCAGGGTGGTGTCGAGGCGTTCCAGCAAAGCTTGGACGGCGGGATCCATGGCGACGAGATGAGCACGGGCTTGGCGCAGAGATCTGGTTTCCACGAACTAGCCAGATCGACGCGGCGGATAGAGGTGGGATTGGTCTCTGATACCATATGTAAGAGGTGGTATTCTGTAGTAGCGATCGATTCACTCACAGTAGCCAATATATGGAGTCGATTACAATTTGGGGGTACGTGAATGAAGAACAGAGGAAGGGGGTTAGGGTTTGCCGCCGCCGGTGCCTTGATCCTCTGGATGAATATGCTCTGGTTGGACGTGCTTCAAGTAGGCAGTGCCTGGGCTTCACTGCGTCCACGCTGGCCCAGCAACGCGTGGGTTGGGCTTCCTGTTCCTGGCGGGCCGTGGGGCGAGAGGCGACTTTGGCGAGCCTCGGGTTGGTGGGGTCGCCTTGTCAGCGGCAGGGGTGCTGATAGGCTGGTGGTTGCGCGCGTGGGCGCAGGTGCGGGAGGCCCTGCTCGGTGCTTGCTCGGAGGATGGCGCTCCTCACGGCGCGTCAAGTGCTGGGGTGCAGCAGGCCATGGAGCAGTCAGTGGCAGTGGGGATCGGGGTCTGGTGCCCATATCCGGTTGTTGCATCGCTCGTGATGGTGTGTGAGGGGCCGTGGCTCGGGCTGCGCGGTGGAGGAGCGTCGAGACGGAGCAGGCTGGCGTGGGTCTACCGGATCCATTGTCTCCGTCCTCCGACGAGCACGCTATGGTGTGTGTGGTGCATGACGACGCGTCTGATGCATGCCTACGGCTGGGAACCGAGGTGGTTCTTGGCCTCAGGTGGCGGTCTCTGGCCCTGTCGGCATGGTGCTCGGCAAGGCTCGGAGACTTGGGCTACGTCCGGTGGCCTGCTTTCGGTCGATGGTTGACGGATCTGGCTGTTGATGCTGGTGGGTGGCCGCTAGCAGTCTCCGCAAGGTGCGGTTGGATGCTGTGGCTGTTGGCTTCTGCGTCAGCAGGCTAGCTCCTGGTGGTGCTTGGTGGACTTGTCGAGGCCGATGTGGGTGGTGTGTTGGGAGCCTGGGTGAAGACCCTGTCTTGACCTTGGGCCTGTGGCTGTGATCGGCGATGGCGGCGGCTACGGCTGTCGTAGACCTTCTTGGAGGCATCGTTGCAGTGTTGCCGCACCCCTCCCGCATGGATCCAGCTCCGGAGGAAACCCATGATCCAGTGGGATCGATGGCGCCGCCTTGGTGTCGTTTTCCCTCTTGAGGGCTTCATCTTTGGAGTTGGGCATCGACAAGTGAGACAAGAGGAAGGCGTTGGTGTTGGTGTCGAGGCCTCTGTGGCAATGATGGCGGAGGCGAGCAAAGTCGGAGGCACAACAATGGTTGCGGTAGTCGGCTCTTCTCCGGCGTGTCCGTGGGATTACCTCAGGTTGTTTTGCTGTGGTAAAGTCGGAGCTGCGGCGGCGAGGCCCTGTGGTGACAATGACAGGCAGCAGGTGGTCTGTTCGGTGGTCTTGCGTGGTGCCAACCATGCATATATCTCCTTCGGAACTCTCCATCAGAGTCGGAGTTGCGCTGCCTTCGATGCGGGTGGCTGGGTCTGGCACGGGTCTTCTCATGTTTCCACACAACCTCTACTGTGAGGATTGGGTCGAGGTTCATCTTCGGGGAAGTCGGAGTCGCTTGCTCAGAGACTAGGAAGGGCAATGACGCCCGTTGGGAAGAAGTGATGACGATGACGTCAGAGTGTATCTTGATGAAGCCCTCTTAGTTGAGGGGTGTGTGGGATATCATGTGTGTGCCGCTCGGCAGTTTGTGACGGTTTTAGCCCGGTTTTCTGTTGATTAACCGGCCAACTCTCTTCTGCTTAATTAAATTAATGGATGAGGCAAATCTTTTGCCTCCGTTTTGAAAAAAATAAAACCCCCAAGTGATATTCAATTGTTGAAACATGAAAACGACAACCGGGTCGTACGTGAAATCGAATCATGCATGCAATCAACCACACTGACTCATCCCCCGCGAAAAAAAAACCACACCGACTCATGTGTTTCAGATTATTTTTTTACCTAAAAAAATGTTCTTCAAACTTTTTTATTCCCTTCGAATTTTCTCAATTAAGTTCAAGACTTGAAAAACAATATAGCGGTTGTGCCTTCCTCTTTCACGATCTCACATAGTACAACTGTATGGACGATCAGAATCTGAGGGCCGGCCGCGGCTCGCACCGATCGCGCGCGCGATTGGGCCTGATTCATCATTCCCTATTGCGCCACGTCTCGCACCGACACCTCGCTGGCGTCGCACATGCTGATGAGGCCCAGGCACCACTTACTTATGGCCAAGGGAGGCCGCGCGTCCACTCGTTGTCCCGTGCTGTCTCTCACGGTTCTCGCCTCCTCCTTAGCCTCCTTTCTCATCCTCCAAGATAGAAATACGCTATGAATCCAACGAGATTGAGCTTGTTCGTGTGCCATGTCTCCTTCCTGCAGCATCCGCCATGGATCCTACGAGCAGCAAGCTCCCTCCCTTGAGTAAGCCGCCGTGGCCGACCCTTTTTCCACCCCATCTCATGCGACCCTGTAAGTTCCTGTGATGCAAAACATGCGTTTTGTGGGGAGGGGCGAGGTCATGATCCAAGTAGGTGGCCCTGGTGCTTCGTACCCGGCGCTGCGAGAGGCCGGAAGACACCGCACTGGGATGGTTGTGACCAGCTCTGCAAGTGGTGGTGCTCGTGCTGGGAGGCGGGGTGCTGGGATCGGCGAACCCCTTCGCTACGACCAGTGATGCGTCCTGCCATGACTGGTGAACGCGTTGCTACGACCACGGTCACCGCATGCTGGAATCGGCCGACATTCTTGTTGCGACCACGCTCACCACGTTTTGGAACTGACCGGCACCGATGCTGCTATTGCAATGACAGCGTGCTGGAACCAGCCGGTGGGAGAGCTACAACCATGGTCACCGCATGCTGGAACCTCTCGGCTGCGATGCTGCTATTGCGATGATTGCATGCTGGAATCAGCCGACGACAGAGCTGCAACCACGGCAGGAGAGTTGTAACCATGGCGGTAGAAGCTGTACAACCTCAGAGGTTGTGCTACAACCGTCGACGGACTGCCTAAGCGGTGGTCCTGCATGCGGTGACGGGTGGTGTATGGCGAACAGAGGGACACCATGCTTCAATTGGCGCACATTGGGTACTGTAGGGAGAGGAAACCTTGCCAGTGCTACAAGAGGGGTGCATGCGTCGACGACGAGGGTAACTACTGGGAGAGACCGATGGGCCGCAGTGGCGACCATGGCGTCAAGGATGCTACAACCGGTACGCGACTGTGCTGGAATCAAAGAATGTGATGATGCTAGAACCGGCGACCTCTGGTGCTGGAACAGGTGTGCGATAACGATACAAGGAGGGGCGGGGGCGTGCCTCAACTTCGGCCACCGGTTGCTCCAAGCAGCACTGCCGATGTGATGAACAACGAGGATGATGATGCGATTACCCAGGCGCCGCGATGGCGTGGTGAGTCATGGGTTGTCGACAACACGAGCTACGAGCCGACCGAACGCAAGCTGGGTGAGGCGGTTGCCTCTTGCTCATGCGTGGGAGGGGGGGTTAGTTAAGCCTGGGGAGAGAGGTGTGAGGCGAAGACGACTCGGGCGGGGGCACATCCAATAGTCACCACCATCCCATCCTGACGGTGAGGAAGGCGACCGACCAGCGACTCGCGTCAGTCGATCAACCTTAACTTCAACTTTACGACATTTTTGGAGTATGCACTATGGATTTCCCCTGCGAGAAGTTTTTTTGATCCGTGCTGCCGATCACCGTGTGTCGTGTACCGCGTGTCAGTGCCAGCCAGTAGTCACTTTGTGCCAACCTAGCCGTGTCGCGCCAGCACAGCTGCCTAACAGCGTCGGTTCCCTCCTTCGCACTATGTTTTATAGAATTTGTGCTTTCTCAAAAGCAAGAACCAATGGTTCGAGAGGTCCTAATCCCCGCACTACACGGCGCTAGTGCAGCAAATGCGCACTCCCGCACGCGCTTTGGGCTGGGCGTCCGAGCCATTGCGGGGTGGGGTGCCCCTATTTTTATATACCTTTTTTTATGTTTTTTTCTTTTCTGTTTTTGTTTTGCTTCTTTATATTTTTTGGGGGGCTGGGGGTTGTTAAAAAAAGATTCCAAATTTCAAAGCAATTCACAATTTTGAAAAATAATCATGATTTCAAATTTGAAAAAAAATATGTTCATAATTTCAAAAAAGTTCCTAGATTTCAAAAAAATTTCTGAAATTCAAAAAATGTTCATGAATTTCAAAAATGTTCCCAGATTTCAGAAAATGTTCACCAATTAGAAAAATGTTCTGAATTCACAAAATATTCGTTAATTAAGGAAAAGTTTATGAATTTTAAAATTGTTTGCCGACTAAAAAAACTTTCATGAATTCCGAAAATTGTTCCCAATTTCAAACAATGTTCGCTGATTCATGAAATGTTCACAGAATCAAAAACTGCTCATGAATATTTAAATTGCTCCCAAATTAAAAATTTGGTTTTCAAATCATATTTATGAATTTACAAAATATTCTCGAGTTTCATAAAAAAGTTCATGAATTTGAAATTTTTTGCTTGCTTTTAAAAAAAATCATGAACTTGAAGAAATGTTCGAGGATTCAAAAAATATTCATGAATTCAAAAAAGCTCAGGAAAAAAAGAAAAAACTAGAAGAAAAATCAAAGAAAAACCAGATTCAGGGAATGGTCTAGAACCTTCCTAAAACCGATGGGGAGAAAAACCGGAATGTGTCGGCCCACACCGAGGACGGGGTGCGACTGGTTTTCAATCAATTTTTTGCAAAACTGATTGAAAATAGAGATTCCGGTTTTCAATCAGTTTTTTTATTTTATTTTATTTTATTTTGCAAAACCTGGTTTTCAATCATTTTTTTATATTTCGCCGGTTTTCTAATAAATAATTTCTAAATTTAGAAAATAGAGATTTCAGAAAATATTCATGGATTATAGAAAGTGTTCATGAAATGAAAAAAATATATTCCAAATTTCACAAAACAAGAAGAAAACCAATAGAAAAGAAACACAGAAAAATGGGAAACCCCAGTTTTGGAAGGACCCAGCATAAGCTCGAATATGGGCTAGCCCATATGCTGCTGGAGCACTCCAGAAGTCCGCGTTTGCGCAAAATTCAGCGTGGAATAGGAATTGCCCGTTCTTGCGCCCGAGCTTTGGCCCAAATCTAGTCATAGAACGACGGGAGGATGCTCCTCGCTCTCTTCTGTGTTGAGCATACGTTGGAAAATGGGTGCACGCGATTGATATGCCAAACATCCAGAACTCTCGATTCCCTAAAAAAAATCCACCACTCTCGTGAAAGTTCCTCGTGTTAGCTAATGATGCCTTTCAGCACACCAAACAACACAAATTCAGAAGATATCTTTATTATTAAAGAGCAGTTTGTTGGTTTGCCTCAACTCCCACCACCACCTCCATGCTGGTTTTTTCACATTCCCACTAAAAAACTAAATTGAATTTACAATTTTTCCTAACGTACCCAATTCAATCGAACCCCCCTATCCACTTTTTCCTTGCAAATCAACACTTTTCTAATGCACACAGATCGCATATCTAACTTTCCTCACACACCCAAATCAACTAATCCCTACCATCAGACCAGTCTACCGCAGTAGGATTTGCTTCTTGCCGAAGCATACGATGGCCCAACAAATCAGGTATATTTTAGGAAACAAATACCAGATTTTAAGGAAACAAATCATGACGCATCATTGCACCATAGAAACAAATCACGTTATGAAACCATTATGTACCTACTTCAATTTTTATGGAAGTATTATCAAAATTAGGGATTATAAAGTACATCCAATTTTTAAGGGAACAAATCTCGAAATTTTAGGACATAAAAGCACGTCAGTGTGTTCTTCTACTGCTAAGGAAACATGTTCCAAAATTTCGTCAAGACCTCCTCCCCACGGGTCCACCACTTCATGTTTTCTTTTCTTTTCTTTTCTTTATCGTTACAATTATGGATTTTTTTTGCTGGTATTTTGACCCAAATCAGCACTCTATAATCCATATACGTGCGAGAGGGCGAGGGTTACCCTCCAACGCAGCCTCCCTCCACGCTACACCATCGTTGCCTACCGGCGCACTCTTCTTCCCATGCGCTAAATTCACTAACATCCGCCTCACGCCATCAAATGTCTTTAGCATCTCAAATTCATTCTCAAATTCATCTCAGCTTGTAAAATATCTGCTCATTAACAGATTCATCTCCTGTGCTAAATTCACTGACATCCGCCTCACGCCAATACCGAGCTTGGTGCCTCCAATGATGGCAAAAACCAAACCCCTCGTTGTCCGGCCTAGCCGCATGCCTACTCGGCAACAAAGAATTGCAAGTATGCATACCTCGGCGAGCACTTGGACGTTGTGGACGTGCATTTCGTGTGAGCTATTCTCGTTTCTAATCTTCTCTCCTATAATTCTCAGTTCTCGTAGGCAATTATGTAGCAACTCCTTTTTTAACCACACTTTGTGCATGTGTAGCAATGATTGTTTGGTAGATGTTCCCAAAACATGTTTTAATAAAACTTCCTTCCAAGCTTCCATTTAAGTGTTGCGGCCCTACAAAGGATGTGCTACAGGTTTCTATGATGCACTAATTGGTTCAGTACTATGTTATAATTGCAATTGATTATGAAAACAATCCAAGTTTGGAGGGAAAATGAGATATTATCGGAGAATTAATTTTCGACAATGAAGGTTGTACAAAATGTGAGTTCCTTTCATGCTAATTTGAATCCTTGTCCAAACTGCAAGCGGCATATTAAGAAAAATGTTAATTCCATTTTTACCACCAAAATTCACCAAATTGACATGATTTACCCATGTTTGTGAAAATCCCTAATTTATACTCCCATTTTACACACCTTTTACCCCATTCAATTTTTTCTCCAAACGAGTTCTCACTAAGCATGCAACGTAGGTGGTTCTAATTTTGTGTTGGATTGATTATGTTTTTTTTCTCTCTGGTAAAACCGGTTTAGTCATGCCCGTGCCACACCGCAGCTAGTCCGTCCTATGCCGCACCGTGCCCTCCCGAGTCTCACCCTGGTCTGGACCACACCGCAACCTGCTGCGCCACACCATGGTATCCTCCTGCGCGCTCTCTCCCCTCAAACCCTAGTTCCCAAACCGCCTCATCGTCCGCCTTCGCGCTCTACCACTGGCCGCCGCCGCCATCCAGCCTCCCAATGTAGGGTTACGTAGCAGAAAACAAAAATTTCCGACCTACGCACCAGCCCAGGACCACTATGAAGACTGCATACAAGGTTTGATCCTTTCCGTTACCGACTCGTAGCGCAGCGGAAGTAGAGTCGATGACGATCGGCGGTGCAGATCCCCGCAGCTAGGATTTTACAACCTCCCAACCGCGAGGATGTACTCCCTCGTCATCTCACCGGACGGATCTTCGGGCAGCCCTCCGGGAGGCCTCAGGACAGTCCCTCGGATAGTCCCACCGGACGGATCCTCGGACAGCCCATCGGGAGGCCTCTGGACAGTCCCTCGGATAGTCCCACCGGACGGATCCTCGGACAGCCCTCCGGGAGGCCTCTGGACAGTCCTTCGGATAGTCCCACCGGACGGATCCTCGGACAGCCCTCCGGGAGGCCTCACTGACAGCCCTTCGGGCGGGACACTCGGACAGCCCTTCGGGAGGACCCCCGAAACACGGACAGTAACTCGGACAGCCCTTCGGGAGGACCCCCGAAACACGGACAGTAACTCGGACAGCCCTTCGGAAGGCACTCTCGAACTAAGACTGAAACTACGATCTCTCTACAGAGTTGCACACATACGGTGTCATCTATCCGGCAGGGCTTCGCCGTCCAGAACTAGTTCCCACCGGAACCCAGACAGCCTTTCGGCTCTACGAAACTATTTCGCTGGGAGGGAGAGAGAAGCCAGAAATGTCATGGCACTTGTATGTGAGAAGGAGTGAGTGTGGAGGCAGCCCCTCCACCTCTATTTATAGGAAATCCAAGGGGTAGGGTTTCTTGGCCCCCAAGCCTTCTAGAAACCTTTTGGGAAAATATCCCAAAAGGTGACTTTTCCATAAATATCCCAAAAAGCACTTTCACTATTCACGACGACATTTTTCAGCGTCCGGTCGAACTGAAAATATTTATGTGGGCTTAGAACATTTCCAGTACCCACTAAAATAATTTTCATTGCGATCCGGAACAATTCCGGTTTAGTGATTTTCATCTGCAAAAAGCATCTGAAGCGTTTTCGGCAGCTCTGGAACATTTCCGGTTTTCATCCCGGAAAATTCCAGAAAGTTTCCAGAATGATTCTGGCACCCTCCAAGAATTATCAGGCATGTGCCAAAACCAATTTGACTTTATGGTATCCCCTGAAACAACTTTTCAGTTTTACCGAAACTGTTCCGGTGTTCTCTCTGCGGAACTTTTCCGCTGTCCGAAACTTTTCCGGTGTCCGAAAACTTTTTCGGTGATTTTCTCTCAGACTCCCTGTCTAGTATTCAGCAGATAGATGACCCTTAAGCGTGTGACCCTATAGGTTCGGTGAAGCATAGACATGACCCGGAACCCCTTCCGATCAATGATCAACATCGGAGCCGTGGACACCCATACTGATCCCTATACCCACACGAATGAATATTCGAGTGAACCTCCAGTTGCCGTGTGCTATTCCTGTTGCTTCGCGATATGTTACAAATACCCGAGGTGAGACATGTTGGCATCCCCGTGGATCAACATCTTGTCCACTATGCCAGTTACCTCGTTACCGGTATTGTTCTCTTTTCTCGTTCCCGTGTTCCGGCATCCCTGTGATCAAATCACCCTGTGTCTGGCCAGACGATGATGGATACCGTAACACCGAGAGGGCCCAGAGATATCTCTCCATCGTCGGAGGAGCAAATCCCAATCTTGAGCTATCAAGTTACTTGACACACTTTTCCATGAACTCGTAAGCCGCCGTAATAGCCACCCATTTACGGATGACGTTTAACAAACCCCAAAGTTCATGAAGCAAGCATGAAGAAACTCGATACTCTCATGGTCTAAGGAATTATGCAAACGTTAACCATCTCTGTGTTATTAACCATTAACTTATGACGAATGAATCTCATAGCATAACATCAATTCGGGTCGATTCAACACAAATGTTCTTCTAACATTGTGCCCTCAAAATTGCCGGCATAGCCATGCCCATGATCAAGAAAACAGGATCATCATGCAATACTTGAGCCAGTCTTAGAGGCCAGACTAGGAATACATTTTACCGTTTATTATTCCACACGTGCATATGAGTCTTCCTCCAAGCCTCGTGATTATTGTAGACTTGAGAACCATAGCAGTTATAGCATGGAACATAAACCTAATTATGAACAGGGAGATAATCAATAACATTTATTATTGCCTCTAGGGCATATCTCCTACACCCAATCATTGCCCTCATCTATTCCGCCATGTACATCTCCAACTCGATTCGGTCAGCTCTACACGACCGCTCTGTAGTGGTGCCATTGATCCCTTGCCCTGACTGTGGCAAGGTGGTCAAGTTCTACGTCTCTGGCACCGAGGAGCACGATGGTTGGCTGTTCTACAAGTGCAAGAAGCACAATGTAAGTCATGATCTGGTTGCCGTCTTAAGTCTGGGTCTGTTTTTGCTAGCTACAAAATTCTGTATTTTTGTGTATGCTTGATAGATAATTTGTGATTTCTGGCGCTCGAAGATAGAGTATGTTGAGCATCTGGTTAGTACACGGGTACTTTTTGCTGATCCAGTTGGTGCAGTAGAGGATAGAAGAGAAGAGTCTGAGAAAGCAAGAGGTGAGAGGGGGAGTATTGTAGGTACAGTCAGAGGCATTGCAGGCAGAGGCAATGTATGCACCTACATTCATAGCAATACAGCTACCATGATCAAGCAGCAAGCAACTATGCTGTTAGGTTTAGGGAGAGAAGTCGTGGTTGTGCTGAAGCTGATGCTTGGAGGTGTTATGCTACTGAGTGTGCTATGTCTGTTGTTGGGTTTGAAGAATGGTGAAGTGGTTTTATGAATTGGTGCTAAATAGTTAGTCAGCACAATCAGTTCTAAAGATATGCACATGCAACTAGAAGCTGCATAGGTACTTTGTTGTGGTATAGTTGTAAGGGATGATCAATGGTAGTGTTAGTTTGAATGTAGCAAGGTTGTAAGGGATGATCAATGCTACTTTTCTTACAAGATTGACATTATCAATGGTGCCAATTCTTTTCTGAATTTGTATTTGCAAATGGCATGGCCACTTATGTATAAGGGGTTTTGGCTAAATTTGGACATGCCAAAAAATTGTATTTGCAAGTATATGCAAGGTTTGTCAAATAAATGTGGTTGTAAGTACCTGGTGACAAACATAGAGATAACATACTGCCATTTTAATTTCAGAAAATACATTTTGAGACTAGTTTTTAGATTGTTAGGACTAAAAACTAGTACCAAATTTTAGAACATAGATAGCAAATTGGTAACAAACACGGAAGCAAGCTAACATAGCACTTACATAAATAGGAAAGTAGCATAGATAGCATAGGAAGCGGATTTGTAGCACCCGGGTGCTCCACACCCCTATACGAACATTAAATTCAAAAAAATACCAAGAATTTGAAAAAAATCTAGGATTTTGGGATATCAAACCTGGGTTCCTGATGTACTCTCATGTGAAATTTCGTGAAAAAATACTAGCAAAAGTATTCGTGGCAAAAAATACAAAAAATTCCTATGTATAGAAAAAAACTTTTTGGATGGATTTTTGTTCGGACACTATTTCCTTGGCCACGGATACGTTTCCTAGTATTTTTTCATGAAACTTCACACGGGAGTAAATTGAGAACCCAGGTTTGATATCCCCAAATTTTAGATTTTTTGAATTCTTTTGGTATTTTTTACATTTAATATCCGTATAGCAGTGTGGAGCACCCGGGAGCTCCTGTGTATTTTCCACTAACACAGGTAATACCAACTTTTTCACACACTAAAACTGAAACTGAAGAGTACACTTACTTAAACTACATAATACACTTACTTAAACTACAGATTAGACTTACTTAAACTAAAACTAATTAAGCTGCAGATTACACATACTTAACTGACTAAAACGGACTAATCCTTTGGTTTTCTAGTCAGCCTTTTCAATAAAGAATTGGCTTTAGAAGCTACATATTTTACAAAACCTATTTCAATATATTTCTTGAAACTAGTTGTGGTTTGATTTAATTCCGAACGATGTTTGGAGTGGTGAATTTTTTTTGAAAAGAGATTTAAAAAAAAAACATCAACAAATATTGAAAAATAGTAACAAATATTTCAAAATGTGAATATTTTTTGAAATTGTGAAATTTTTTTCTTTACAAACAATTTTTGAACTGTGAATAAATACATAAAAAGTGAACAAAATTATAAAAATTTGAACAACTTTTGAAAACCTGAATTTATTTTCCAAAATTGTGAACATTTTAATTGCGAACAAATTGCGAATTCTGATCAATATTTTTGAATTGTGAACAAATTTTTCAAAAGTGGACAAAATTTAACAAACTTGAACAATTTTTGAAAGAGTTAGTTTTCCAAAAATGTGAATATTTTTTGAAATTGCGAACAAATTTTGAATTCCAAATAATTTTTTTGGATTTTTATTTTATGGAAAAAAAGTGAACAAAATTTTAAAAATGTCAACAATATGTGAAAACATGAAAAAAAATACAGAAAATGAGAACAGATTTACAAAATTCTGAACAATTTTTGAAATCGTGAACAAATTTGGAATTTCAAACAGTTTTTGAATAAGAGTGAAAAGTAAAAAAAAAATTACAAAAAAAGATAAAAGAAAAGAAATAGAAACAGAAAAATAAATAAAGTGAAACCCGACCATGGGTCGGCCCAAACTAAGGAGTCGATGTTGGCCCTTCAGCAAATTCGCCTGGGGCGAGCCTATGTCTCGCTTGCCAAATCCTATTTAGCGCATGCTGCTCAGTTAAAGTGGAATCGGTAAAAGATGCACCCCGTTCCTTCGTAAGTTTGAATGTGCCGGCCATCAACTGAAGCATGCATGAAAGGTTCCTGTTTTTGAAAGCCTCTAGAAGCTTCCCAAGCAGGTTTTGGAAAGCTTTCTGGCGTTTGGTTCTTTTTTCGTCTTTTGGTTTTCTTGAGAGTTCTTATTTGTTTTTTTTTTTGTTTTTTTCTTCTTTCATTTTCCGTTGTTCCCTTTTCTTTATTTTTTTGAAATGCATGAAATTTTTTCAAATTTAATTCTTTCTTCAAATTTGTGAACTTTTTTTATCTGTGAACTTTTGTCAAATTCAACAAATTTTTTTCCAAAATCGATGAACTTTTTCAAATCCTCATACTTTTTCTAAATCCGAGAATTTGTTTTCAAATTTGTGATTTTTTTGTGAAAATCTTTGAACTTCTTATTAAAATTTGCGATTTTTTTTTCAAAATTGATGAACTTTATTGAAATTCATAATTGTTTTTAAAAAAATTCACAAACGTTTTTCAAAGCTATGAACATTTTTTTAATATCCATGAACTTTTTCAAATGTGTGAACTATGTTTTTGAAAAAATAGCAATTTCTCAGAAAGTCACCGGTCAAACTGCACGCCCCCGAGTTAGCTGCTTGCCTCCTTGTTCGCCCAACACACATAGGTGCGCAAGTCGCTGGCTACACGGGTGCGCCTATATCTCGCCTTCAGCGAGTCTGGAGGCAGACTCGCTGAAGGGGCGAGCCAGCTGGACCGGCCCACGAGCGCGGGAGGCCCAAGCCTCTTTTCCCTGTTTTTTTTTACGTTTTCTGTTTTTGTTTTTGCTTTTAATTTTGTACTTTTGTCTATACTTTAAAATTATATATATATATATATATATATATATATATATATATATATATATATATATATATATATTACAAAAAACACTTTTCAATTTTTTTTCTAAAAATGTTGAACAAGTATTTGAAAATTGTTGAACAAATATTTGAAAGATGTTGAACAAGTATTTAAAAAAAGGTTCATCGTGTATAGAAAAATGTTGAACAAGTATTTGAAAAATGTTGAACAAGTATTTGAAAAAAAATGTTTATCCTGTATATAAATATGTTGAACAAGTATTTGAAAAAATGTTGATCATGTATATAAAAATGTTGAACAAATATTTGAAACATGTTGAACAAGAATTTGAAAAATTGAAGTATTTCAAAAAAATGTTGATCATGTATAAAAAAATGTTGAACAAGTATATGAAAAATGTTGAACAAGTATTTGAAAATAATATTGAACATGTATATAAATATGTTGAACAATTATTTGAAAAATGTTGAACAAGTATTTGAAAAAATGTTGATCATGTATAAAAAATATTGAACAAGTATTTGAAAAAATGTTGATCATGTATTTATACTTGTTCAACATTTTTTTATAAAGAATGTAGAATGAAAAACAAAAAGAAACAAAGAAAAACCAAAAAAAATGAAAACCGAAAAAGAACCAAAATAAACCGAAGGAAAAAATGAAAAAAAAACTGAAGAAACAAATGAAAAAACCCGGAGAAGGAAAAAACAAAATAAAACGGAAAAAAAGAAAAAAAAACAGAGAAAAACCAGCTTGACTCGCTTCAAGTAGGAGAAAAACAGAAATAAAACTGGACCCTGTCGCCTCAAGTACAACACGCCATAGATTTCGTCAAAACATTGTACAATAGCGCTGTCACTAGCTGCTCTTCTTATTAACAAGGATACCCGGGATCGAATCCCACCTAGCGCGCTCCTTTTACTTTACTCCGTAATATTTCCTTGTTTTATGTTCGCTCTAATGGGCCGGTGAGTGTAAGCTTCAGTCTCGCGTAAAGCGAGAAATAGCTCTCGCATGGCTACACTGCCTAGGGCTTAAGGCGCCGGGGAGGAGCTCTCTTCTCGCTTGATGCAAGGCATAGGGCAGCCACTCCTAAGGGAGCGCGAAACTGGGTCGGCCCAGCTCGCGGGAGGTCACAACCTCATTTTTTTATACTTTGGTTTTTCATTTTTTTTAAATTTTTTGCTTTTTTTTTACTTTTGTTGTACTTCCAAATATTCTAAATGTATATCTTACAAAAAAAATATACATAAAACATTTGAAAAATGTTAATCTAGCATCTGTAAAATGTAAAATGTATCCAAAAAATATTTCTCATGTATACAAATTTTTTATAGAGAATAAAATACAATGTGTACGAAAAATTTTGATCATGTATTTAAAAAAGTGAATCATCTACTAAAAAAATGTTAAACGTGAATACAAAATTCCTGTTGTATACCAGAAATGCAGAATTTGTATTAAAGAAATTGAACTGAAAACATAAATTTTAAAAAATCTTAGTCGTGTATCAAAAAAATGTTAATCATATATTTCAAAAAAATTAACCGTGTATAAAAAATGTTCCGGATATGTACCGAAAATGTCCAAGGTGTATGAAAAGAGTAGTCATCAAACACGAATATTTTTAAAGTGTCAATCATATATTTCAAAAATATTAAACGTGTACAAGAAAAATGTTCCTGATGCATACGAAAAACATAGAACGTGTATTAAATAAACTCAACATAAAAACATAAATTTTTACATTTAAAATGTTAAACATATATTAAAAATGTTCCTGATACATACCAAAAATGTTCAATGTGTATGAAAAATTAGTCATCAAACATATATATTTTTAAATGTTAATCATGTATTTGAAAAATGTTAAATATGTATAAAAATGTTCCTGACATATACATAAATTGTACAGATGTGTATGAAAAAATGTAGACATGTGTGAAAGAAAAATGGAAAAAAAGAAGAAAAGCGGTAAAATCCGAAGAAATGGAAGAAAGAAACAAAAGAAGGATTTTGGAAACGAAGAAAAACGGAAAACCCGAAGAAAACCGTGAAACTCCATGAGGAAACGAAAAAAATCAAGAAAAAGAAAACAAAGAAAAGAAAATCGCCACCATCTCCACCACCGTAGCACTCATCCAACTAGCCATACTTTGTAATCGTGCATTACATCCGGTAACTATTGTAAGACATATTATCAATCAATCAATTTTCATGATGTGTTCTTCAATGGTTTCTCCTTGTGATATGATCTCCATGTGTGAATAGTTTGGTAAGGTAATGGGTTGAGACATCACCCTACAACCCGATGTATTTGTTGGAGGGGTCGATGAAAGTACTTTGAATTAACGTCCCGTATGTGTAACATAAAGTTGCTTCTTAGTTGTCTCTTGTCTCGTTCGCGCTCTTCGTCCCTGCAGGTACCCAGGATCATGGAGAACGAATCACAGAGAGGCTAAGTGTAGGGAGACTGTGAAGTCTTATTTTGAATACCAGTGGCAGAAAGGTTTAGTACGGTAATACGGATCCTATCCATGGGGTATAAGAGGTGTACCGTGTACTCATGATTTTGTCTGATTTTAACTTAATTACCAGGGCAACCCCGCGCGACGGATAGGGTCTTTCGGTTGGACAACTGACTCTTGATGTAGGACGCGCTCCGGTCAAGACGTAATTTGGACACATCCCCCACTTTGATATGTTGCAAGCACATCTCGTGTTGGAAATATGCCCTAGAGGCAATAATAAATTGGTTATTATCATATTTCCTTGTTCATGATAAATGTTTATTATTCATGCTAGAATTGTATTGATCGGAAACTTAAATGCATGTGTGAATACATAAACAACACCGTGTCCCTAGTGAGCCTCTACTAGACTAGCTCGTTGATCAAAGATGGTTATGGTTTCCTAACCATAGACATGAGTTGTCATTTGATAACGGGATCACATCATTAGGAGAATGATGTGATGGACAAGACCCAACCGTAAGCTTAGCATCAGATCGTTTAGTTTATTTGTTGTAGCTTTCTTCATGTCAAGTATATGTTCCTTAGACCATGTGATCATATCACTCCCGGATACCAGAGGAATGCCTTGTGTGCTATCAAACATCACTTCGTAACTGTGTGATCATAAAGGTGCTCTAAAGGTATAAAGGTGCTCTAAAGGTATCTCCGAAGGTGTCTGTTGGGTTGCATGGATCGAGACTGGGATTTGTCGCTCCATATGGTGGAGAGATATCTCTGGGCCCTCTCGGTAATACAACATCGTAAAGAGCTTGCAAGCAATGTGGCTAATGAGTTAGTCACGGGATCTTGTATTACGAAACGAGTAAAGAGACTTGCCGGTAACGAGATTGAACTAGGTATGGAGATACCGATGATCGAATCTCGGGCAAGTAACATATCGCCGGACAAAGGGAATTGCATACAGGATTAATTGAATCCTCGACATTGTGGTTCAACTGATAAAGATCTTCGTTGAATATGTAGGAATCAATATGGGCATCCAAGTCCCGCTATTGGTTATTGATCAGAGAGGAGTCTCGGTCATGTCTACATGTTCTCGAACCCGTAGGGTCGCACGCTTAACGTTCGGTATCGCTAGGGTGGTATTGAGATATTAACAGTGGAAAGTCCAAAGATTGTTCGGAGTCTCGGATGGGTTCCGGGATATCACGAGGAGATGCGGAATGGTCCGGAGGTAAAGATTTATATATGGGAAGTCCTATTTTGGTCGCCGGAAAAGTTCAGGGGCATGCCGGCAGTGTACCAGAGTCACCGAAGGGTTCCGGGGGTCCACCGGGGGGGGTTCCACCAGCCCCGGGGGCCCACGTGGGCTTTAGGGGGGGGCTGGACTAGTTGGGCCAGGCGCACCAGCCCCCCACCAGGCCCATGCGCCTAGGGTGGGCAAACCCTAGGGGTGGGAGGCGCCCACTTGACTTGGTGGGCACTCCACCTCCTAGGGCCACCGCCCCCTCCCTTGGAGGAGGGGCTAGGGCCGGTGCCCCCTCCCCCTCACCCCTATATATAGTGGGGAGGGGCGCGGGGGGCTGCACCCCTTCAACCTTGCCCTCCGTCGCTCCCAACTCCTCCCACCTTTCCTTCGGTACGCGCTTGGCGAAGCCTTGTCGGAATTCCGCTGCTGCCACCACCACCATACCGCCGTGCTGGTTCCGATCTCATCTACCTCCTCCCCCTCTCTTTCTAGATCAAGAAGGAGAGGACGCCATCGAGTTGAACGTGTGCTAATCTCGGAGATGCCGTCCGTTCGGCACTAGATCGGATTGGATCGCGATTGGATCGTGAAGAGTACGACTACATCAACCGCGTTACGACGCTAACGCTTTCGGTCTACATGGGTATGTAGACACACTCCCCTCTCATTGCTTTACATCTCCTAGATTAGATCTTGGGTGTTTCGTAGGAAATTTTTTGATTTTCATGCAACGTTCCCCCTCAGTGGCATCATGAGCTAGGTCTATGCGTAGATGTATATGCACGAGTAGAACACAAAGAAGTTGTGGGCGTTGATGTTCAAATTGCTTACTTCCTTAGTCTTATTTGGATTCGGCAGTATTGTGGGATGAAGCAGCTCAGACCAACCTTACTTGTCCTCGCACAAGAGACCGGTTCCACTGACTCTCCCACTTTAGTTGAATCTGATTTGACAAGGGCGGTCCTTGTAGAAGGTTAAAAGGCAACTTTTATATCATTGTTGTGGCTTTGCGTAGGTAAGAACGGTTCTTGCTAGCTGCCCATAGCAGCCACGTAAAATTTGCAACAACAAAGTAGAGGACGTCTAACTTGTTTTTGTAGGGCATGTTGTGATGTGGTATGACCAAAACATGATGTGATATATGTTGATGTATGAGATGATCATGTTTTGTAATAGGTTCACGACTTGCATGTCGATGAGTACGGCAACCGGCATGAGCCATAGGGTTGACTTTAATTTATTGTATGACCTGCGTGTCAACTATTAAACACCATGTAATTGCTTTACTTTATCGCTATGCGTTAGCAATAGTTGTAGAAGCAATAGTTGGCGGAGACAACCACATGACGACACGATGATGGAGATCATGGTGTCATGCCGGTGACGATGGAGATCATGCCGGTGTTTTGGAGATGGAGATCAAAAGCACAAAGATGATGATGGCCATATCATGTCACATATTGATTGCATGTGATGTTTATCTTTTTATGCATCTTATTTTGCTTAGGACGACGGTAGCATTATAAGATGATCCCTTCACTTAATTTCAAGATAAAAATGTTCTCCCTAAGTATGCACCGTTGCGGAAGTTCATCGTTTCGAAGCACCACGTGATGATCGGGTGTGATAGACTCTACGTTCGCATACAACGGGTGTAAGCCAGTTTTACACATGCAGAATACTTGGGTTAAACTTGACGAGCCTAGTATGTACAGACATGGCCTCAGAGCATGCGAGACCGAAAGGTCGAACATGAGTCATATAGTAGATATGATCAACATGGAGATGTTCACCATTGATGATTGCCCCATCTCACGTGATGATCGGACGTGGTTCAGTTGATTTGGATCATGTGACACTTAGACAACTTAAGGGATGTTGATTTAAGTGGGAGTTCTTTAGTAATTTGATTAACAGAACCAAGTATCATGAACTTTGTCTAATTATCGTTGCAAATTAATGTTGTAGATCAATGGCTCGCGCTGTAGCTCCCCTGAATTTTAATGCGTTTCTAGAGAAAGCTAAGTTGAAAGATGATGGAAGCAACTATGCGGACTGGGTCCATAATTTGAGGATTATCCTCACTGCTGCACATCAAGTTTATGTCCCTGATGCACCGCTTGGTGATGCACCCCCTCAAGATTCGCCTGCAGATGTTATGAACGTCTGGCAGGCGCGTTCTGATGACTACTCGATAGTTCAGTGCGCCATGCTTTACGGCTTAGAACCGGGGCTCCAAAGACGTTTTGAACACCACGAAGCATATGAGATGTTCCAAGAGCTGAAATTGGTATTTCAGGCTCATGCCCGGGTCGAGAGGTATGAAACCTCCGGCAAGTTCTTTAGCTGCAAGATGGAGGAGAACGGCTCCATTAGTGAGCACGTACTCAAGGTGTCTGGGTACTTCAACCGCTTGAGCCAGTTGGGAGTTAATCCTCCGGATGAAGTAGCGATTGACAGAGTTCTCCAGTCACTGCCACCGAGCTACAAAGGCTTTGTGATGAACTATAATATGCAAGGGATGGAGAAAACAATCCCTGGGCTCTTCGCGATGCTTAAGGCCGCGGAGGTAGAAATCAAGAAAGAACATCAAGTGTTGATGGTCAACAAGACCACCAATTTCAAGAAGAAAGGCAAGGGAAATAAAGGGAACTTCAAGAAGAATGGCAAGCCAGTTGCCGCTCCCATGAAGAAACCGAAGGCTGGACCCAAACCTGAGACTGAGTGCTTCTATTGCAAAGGGAATGGTCACTGGAAGCGGAACTGCCCCAAGTACTTGGCAGATAAGAAGGCTGGCAAGGTCAACAAAGGTATATTTGATATACATGTTATTGATGTGTACCTTACTAGTGCTCGTAGTAGCGCCTGGGTATTTGATACTGGTTCGGTTGCTAATATTTGTAACTCGAAACATGAGCTGCGGAATAAACGGAGACTAGCTAAGGACGAGGTGACGATGCGCGTCGGAAATGGTTCCAAGGTTGATATGATCGCCGTCGGCATGCTCCCTCTACGTTTACCTTCGGGATTAGTTTTGAACCTGAATAATGGTTATTTGGTGCCTGTGTTAAGCATGAACATTATATCTGGATCTTGTTTATTGCGAGACGGTTATTCATTTAAGTCAGACAATAATGGTTGTTCTATTTATATGGATAATATCTTTTATGGTCATGCACCCCTTGTGAATGGTTTATTTCCATTGAATCTCGAACGTAGTGATACACATATTCATAATATCGATGCCAAAAGATGCAAAGTTAATGATGATAGTACCACATACTTGTGGCACTGCCGCTTAGGTCATATTGGTGTAAAGCGCATGAAGAAACTCCATGCTGATGGACTTTTGGAATCTCTTGATTATGAATCATTTGAGACATGTGAACCATGCCTCATGGGCAAGATGACTAAATCCCTGTTTTTGGAACGATGGAGCAGGCAAGTGACTTGTTGGAAATAATACATACCGATGTATGCGGTCCGATGAGTGTTGAAGCACGCGGTGGATATCGTTATTTTCTTACCTTCACAGATGATTTGAGTAGATATGGGTATATTTACTTAATGAAACACAAGTCTGAAACATTTGAAAAGTTCAAGGAGTTTCAGAGTGAAGTAGAGAATCATCGCAATAAGAAAATTAAATTTCTACGATCTGATCATGGAGGTGAATATTTGAGTTGCGAGTTTGGTATGCATTTAAGACAATGTGGAATTGTTTCACAGCTGATGCCACTTGGAACACCACAATGTAATGGTGTGTCCGAACGTCGTAATCATACTCTATTGGATATGGTGCGTTCTGTGAAGTCTCTTACTGATTTGACACTATCATTTTGGGGTTATGCATTAGAGATAGCCGCATTCACTTTAAACAGGGCACCGTGTAAATCCGTTGAGACGACACCGTATGAACTATGGTTTGGCAAGAAACCTAAACTATCATTTCTTAAAGTTTGGGGATGCGATGCTTATGTCAAGAGGCTGCAGCCTGATAAGCTCGAACCCAAAGCGGAGAAGTGCATCTCCATAGGATACCCTAAAGCGACCATTGGGTATACCTTCTATCACAGATCCGAGGGCAAAATCTTTGTTGCTAAGAATGGGTACTTTCTAGAGAAGCAGTTTCTCTCGAAAGAAGTGAGTGGGAGGAAAGTAGAACTTGATGAGGTAATTGTACCTTCTCTCGAATTGGAAAGTAGCACATCACAGAAAGAAGTTCCCGTGATGTCTGCAGCAGCCAGAGAGGAAGCTAATGATGATGATCATGAAACTTCGGATCAAGTTACTACTGAACTTCGTAGGTCGACCAGGGTACATTCCGCACCAGAGTGGTATGGTAATCCCATCCTGGAAGTCATGTTCTTAGACAATGGTGAACCTACGAACTATGAAGAAGCAATGATGAGCCCGGATTCCAACAAATGGCTTGAGGCCATGAAATCCGAGATAGGATCCATGTATGATAACAAAGTATGGACTTTGGTGGACTTGCCCGATGATCGGCAAGCCATGGAGAACAAATGGATCTTTAATAAGAAGACATACACTGATGGTAATGTCACCGTCTATAAAGCACGACTTGTCGCAAAGGGTTTCCGACAAGTTCAAGGGGTTGACTACGATGAGACTTTCTCACCCGTAGCGATGCTTAATTCTGTTAGAATTATGTTAGCAATTGCCGCATTTTATGATTATGAAATCTGGTAGATGGACGTTGTAGGATCGAAAGTATGTCTAGAGGGGGGGTGATTAGACTACTTGACCAAATAAAAACCTAACCTTTTCCCAATTTTAGTTGTAGGCAGATTTTAGCAAGAACACAAGTCAAGCATCACCCTACACATGCAATTCTAAGAGTGTGGCAGCGGAAAATAAACAATTGGATATGTAAGTAAAGGAGGGGATCGGAGATTTCAAACGCAATGAAGACACGGTGGTTTTTGGCATGGTTCCGATAGGTGGTGCTATCGTACGTCCACGTTGATGGAGACTTCAACCCACGAAGGGTAACGGCTGCGCGAGTCCACGGAGGGCTCCACCGATGAAGGGTCCACGAAGAAGCAACCTTGTCTATTCCACCATGGCTTACGTCCACGAAGGACTAGCCTCACTCGGGTAGATCTTCACGAAGTAGGCGATCTCCTTGCCCTTACAAACTTCTTGGTTCAACTCCACATCATGTCGGAGGCTCCCAAGTGACACCTAACCAATCTAGGAGACACCACTCTCCAAAAGGTAATAGACGGTATGTTGTTGATGAACTCCTTGCTCTTGTGCTTCAAATGATAGTCTTCCCAACACTCAAACAACTCCTCACAGATTTGGCTATGGTGGAAGAAGGATTTGAGTGGAAGGCAACTTGGGAAAGGCTAGAAATCAAGGTTCAAATGGTTGGAATGGAATGTCTTGATCTCAACACATGAGTAGGTAGTTCTCTCTCAGAAAATGTATGGTGGAAGTGTAGGCACGTTCTGATGGCTCTCCTTACTGAGAAGGAAGTGGTGGAGGGGTATATATAGCCTCCACACAAAATCCAACCGTTACACACTTTTGACCCAACTCGGTGGCACCGATTCAGAGATCTCGATGGCACCGAACTGTGTAAAAGATATGAACGTTAGGAATCTCGGTGGGACCGACTGGAACAACTTGGATGGACCGAAGTGCAATGGCTAGGGCAAACCTCGTCTCGGTGGCACCGATTGCATCAACTCGGTAGGACCGAAGTGAAGCAATAAGGCAATAGAGAGTTGGCAAGCCATCTCGGTGAGACCGATTTGCAAAACTCGGTGGGACCAAAGTAAGTGCAAATGATTACAGAGAGTTGGCAAGGGCATCTCGATGAGACCGAGATCCATATCGGTGGATCCGATTTGTTAGGGTTTTGGCAGTGGCTAAGTCCAGATGAACTCGGTGGCTCTGGATAAGAAATTTCGGTGGGGCCGAGTTGGAATGTAGGTTTTGGACATATTTGGATGGAGAGAGTGGTTGAGGGTTTTGGAACACTGTCACTAAGCACTTGAGCAAAAAGGCCATTAAGCAACACCTCATCCCCTTTTAATAGTATTGGCTTTCCTATGGACTCAATGTGATCTTGGATCACTAAACCAAAAATGTAGAGTCTTGAGCTTTTGCCAATCCTTGTCCTTAGCATTTTTAGGGGTCCACATCTCTAGTCCTTGCCATGCCAATCAATGAACATCCTGAAAACTTTAACTTGAATGGACATTAGTTCAATGAGATATATGTTGTTATGAATTACCAAAACCACCAAGGGAGAAAATGTGCTTTCAATCTCCCCCTTTTGGTAGTTGATGACAACATATAGATCAAAGCTTCGACAAATGATTAAATGAATGAAATACATCGTTGATTTGAGAAGTATGTGATAAGCAAGAGCTCCCCCTAAATTTGTGCATTATTAAAGAATTTGCGTTTGAATGCAAATGCACAATCGATTAGGATCATGAGTCACTCTTCCATGTCACATACAACCTGGTGGAGCGCGCAAAATGATATGAATGGAATAGTAGGCACGCATCACCAACACAAGTGAATGATCATACAAGATAATGATAAGCAAGAACATCTCATAGGGCATAGTATGATCAATCACATCAAGTAGTAGCTCACAAACATAACGATCAAAGTACTCACAGACATAGTATCAAGCACACATATCGAAACAAAGTACCATAAAGCAAATAGAGCAAAAGAACTCGAGAAAAATCCAACGAGCAAAGCAAAGCAAGACTCTCTCTCTCTCGAAGCTAAGATCTATACAAATTCTCCCCCTTTGGCAACAAGTACCAAAAAGCTCGAATAGGTATAGGACTAATACGACACTCTAGGCACGATCCTCGGAAGCTCCTGAAGGGGATCTTCGGCTGGCAGCTCCGGTATGCGTAGAAGGCGTCAAGAGAAGAGCATCCGCGAAGGCTTCAGCTGATGTCTGCTGGGCTGGTGGAGTGGAGACCGGAGGTGGCACTATAGCAGCAGCAGCACGTGCAGAGACTGTGGTCCTCGGATCCACAACTGGCACTGCAGCAGACCTGGCTGCCCTGGGCACTGTCTGGAATCTCTCCGTAGTGGGTCTGTCATCTCCACTATCATCTGAAGCGGCTGCCCTGGCTGCATCAACATCGTCCTTCAGCTTCTCCACTATAGTCTGGACCTCAGTGATCTTGACATCTAGATCATGAATCTTCGTCTCGACCATCGCTCTAAGCTAGCCTGGTTCTGGGTGAGGTTGGCCAGACTTCGCTCAATCCTCAGGGTGGCTTCTAGCAGATAAGTCATTTGGTCAGTCTTAGACTTGAGGTTGGCAATGGGAGCATTTGGTCAGTCTTAATTTTCAACCGTTCGGGGCCGCGAGATATATATACCCGTATGCTATCGGTGGCTCCGAGTTGGACAACTCGGTGGCACCGATATGTGTAACTGCAAGAAGGTTAGCACATGAGTGGCGCCGAAATGGTTCAACTCGGTGACACCGAGATGAAAACCTAGATCAATCTAAATGATTTCGGTTGGACCGAGTTTGAGTGAATTGGTTCGGCCGAAATCATGTAGAAGGTTTTGGAGGTTCAGCCCTTTCAGATCGGTGGCTCCGAGTGCTCCTCACCCGGAGGGTCCGAAAATGAATTGTTCAATTTTTGTGATGTAGCAAGAATAGAATTTGAGACAAGAAAGCATAGATAGCTAGATAAGGTGCTTAGGCATTCTTGTACATCCACTTGGCCAGAAAAACCAAGACAATCAAAACAACAAATGGATGTCCTCGAATGATGAAATCATGCAAACCAACATGCTCACACAATAAGATAGCAAATGAAATATGTGTCAAAAATGCACAACCAATTCTAGCATCTATCAAGCAATGGCGATGACTAGGTCGTCTATATATGAGTATATTGACTTAGGAGCCAAATGAGAACATTTGATCATAGGTCATACTCATCGTTCAAGCACAAGTGGGGTTGCCACTTTTACATAAAGCATTGATGTGTTCACACCATTAGAGTTGCTTTAGCTCAATTGTTTAGAGCAAAGCTCCCCCTAGATGTGATATCCCCCCTAAGAGGGATGAACTAACCTTGGGTTTTGTCGATGATGACTTCATGTAGATGTTGAAGATGTGGATGCTCAATGTTGATGTAGACCATCTAGAGTTGGGAGCAATCCTTTGGAGTTTTGTGCTTTCAATACCTACATGGGTTAGTCCCACACAAGGAACATACAAGGATATCCATAGACATAGAGTGAATTACACATATGATGATGTCCATGAATGCATTGAATACCTTGTCCCTTGCCTTACCAACAAGAGGGTTTGTGACTCCATGTACTAGTGCAAAATGTGGAAGTTGGTTGCACAAGTCTTTGCCATAATGAATATGAGTGAAGTTTGTTGGCGGAGTCACCCTCAAGAACTCTCTAGTTCTTCTTCTTTTGGACCCACATCAACTTGATGGGAATCCTTGGAGTTGTAGTAGCACTTGATGAATTAGAACTTGATGAAGTCTTGGGAACCCACTTGACCAAGGCTTGAGGAGCTTCTTCAAATGAGTCAATCTCTTCTTGAAGCTTGTCCTTGCCTTTTAGCTTGTGGTCTTGTGGTGGAAGATCCTCTTGAGCTTGTGTTCCCTTGAAGGAAGTAGGATCATACTTCTCTTGTTGAGGAACAAACTTCGTCTTGGGGTATTGATCTTCTTCCCACTCAACTCCATTGGCATTGAACTTTCGTTCAAAACCAACACCTTGGTTCTTCCGGTGCCTTCCTTACTTGCGTACAATTTCCTCAAATTGCTTACTCCCGGCAAGACTCTTGTAGACACCTTTTTCTATAATTCCTTTCAATAGCATATTTTCTTGCTCAAGTGTGACTTGGCTAAGAGAATCATTAGTGGAATCAATAGAACTACTAGAAGCAACAACATTGGATTTAGCATTGTCATTGTTACTACTAGAGGTAGAACCCTGTTTACTCTTGTTGCTAGTTTGCTTAGGTTTAACTTGGGGCATAAAGGTAGACAAGAGTAAACGTTTGGCAAGATATGAAGAACTCTTCTTTCGAAGATCGTCGTTGATAGCTTTAAGAAACTCATGCTCTTGCTCTAAATTTAGCTTCTCGAAGCGTAGCTTCGCATGAGTTCTTAGAAGTTCTCTATGATCCTCTTGAGTTGTTTCATGAGCTAACTTAAGAGCATTTAGTTCTTTAGTTAGACGCTCAATCTCCTTCATAGCATTGTCACTCGTTTCCTCTTGACTATCATGATTACTAGCATTTTCATTATAGCTCACATCACTAGCCTTATCAACAAGTAAATCATCATCACCAAGAAAATCATCTTCATCACTATTGAAATCAAGATACTCGGGGTGTGATACCTTGGGGCCTTTTGCCATGAAGCATCTTCCAATTCCTTCATTTGGTGAGTCAAAAAGATCATGGGAGTTGGATGACACAAGAGCAAGTCCGGCAACACCTTCATCTTGACTATAGTCGGAGTTGGAGTGATAACTTCTCTCGGAGTGGTTGTCGGAGTCGGAGCCGGAAACCCATTCACCAACATGAGCTTGATGTCTTCTTCTTGTGTAGCTCTTGGATGACTTGTCCTTCCTCTCCGAATCCTTGCTTCTTCGAGAGTGTCTTCATTCATAACGATCATCTCTACTCCTTCTCTCCTTATGAGGTGATTCATCTCTTCTATGTCGTCCTCTTGGTGATTCGTCTCTTTTCTTGTAGGGAGCCGTACACTCATTGGAATAGTGTCCGGGTTTTCCACAATTGTAGCAATTACGGTCACGACTTGATGATCTTCTATCATAGTGTCTTGAGCTAGAGCTTCTTTCTTTCCCTTTGTTCTTGTAGAACTTGTTGAATCTTTTCCTCATTAGGCTTATCTCTTCATTTGATACTAGCTTGTCACTTGGAGTTGTTGGAGCATCGGTTGAGGCTTTGTAAGCACCACTTGATTTGTTGTGTAGCTCCTCTTTGTCCTTGAGTGACATTTCATGAGCAACAATCCTTCCAATGACTTCCGTGGGCTTGAGATCTTTGTAATTTGGCATCATTTGGATCAATGTGCAAACAGTATCATATTTTCCATCCAAAGCTCTAAGTATCTTCTTGATGATGAATTTGTCGGTCATCTCTTCACTCCCTAAGCCGGCAATCTCATTTGTGATGAGAGCAAGCCTAGAGTACATTTCTGCGACTCCTTCACCATCCTTCATCTTGAACTTGTCAAGTTGACTTTGAAGCACATCGAACTTAGATTCCTTGATGGACTCAGTACCCTCATGCATATCAACCAAAGTATCCCAAATTTCCTTTGCATTCTCGAGGCGGCTGATTTTGTTGAATTCCTCGGGACACAAACCATTGAAGAGAATGTCACAAGCTTGAGCATTGTATTGCAACATCTTCAAGTCTTCCGGGGTTGCTTCACGATCCGGTTCCTTGCCATCCTCAAAGAAATCACCTTGCAAGTCAACACGAACAACAGCATAAACGGCAGGGTTATGACCAAGAATATGCATTTTCATCTTATGTTTCCAACTAGCAAAGTTTGTACCATCAAAATATGGACCTCTACGGTGATAGTTACCCTCACTAGACGCCATACTCTCCTAGGTTGTGAAACCAAGGCTACGATCACCAAAGCAATGGAAATCAAGGCTTACGGAGACCAATGCTCTGATACCACTTGTAGGATCGAAAGTCCTCCTATTTTTTTCTGGAATTGTGAATTTATAGCGTTGGAATTAGGTCAGACGGAGCCACGTGGGCCCCATTAGGTACCAGTGCGCGCTTGGGGGGGGGGGGGTGGCGTGTCCTGGTGCCTCGTGGGAACTGGGTGGCTCCCCTCCAGTAGGTTTTGGCTCTAGTATTTTTTATATATTCCATAAAAAATCTCCAAAAAGTTTCATCCAATTCCAAGAACTTTTATTTCTGCACAAAAAACAACACCATGGCAATTCTGCTGAAAACAGCGCCAGTCCGGGTTAGTTCCATTCAAATCATGCAAATTAGGGGTCAAACCAAGAAAAACTTTTACAAACTCTTTTGTTCTTCTATCTATATATATATATGCTTAAATAGCACCCAAGTTTTCAGCAAAGATTATAACTAACCATGCAAATGATAACTCTTAGAAATTATATTCACTCATATCAATGGCATAATCAACTAGCGAGCAATAATAAGATATCTCAAATGCCAACACTTTGTCAAAACAATTATGATATAATATAACAACATGGTATCTCGCTAGCCCTTTCTGAGACCGCAAAACATAAATGCAGAGCACCTCCAAAATTCAAGCAGCGACTAAACATTGTAATTCATGGTAGAAGAGATCCAGTCATAATGCACACAACATTAACTACTCACAATGCATGAGAATGACAATAGTGCTCTCAGGACTGGTGCTTGTTTGAGAAGGTGATGACTCAACAATAAAAGTAAAATAACATAAAAGTAAATAGATAGGCCCTTCGCAGAGGGAAGCATGGATTTGCAGAGGTGCCAGAGCTCGAAGCTTAAATCAGAGATAGATATAATTTTGGGAGGTATGCCTTTCCTGTCAACGTCACGACCGAGAGTTTTCAATATCTTCCATGCTAAACACATTAGCGGTGGTTCCCAAGCGGTAAAGTAAAGTTTACCCCCCCCTCCACCAACAATCACAAGCCATGGCTAGCCGAATCCTCGGGTGCCCTCCATACTAACAACTTTCCGGGGGAGTTTGTTTTATTATTTTGCAATTTTAATAATGGGACAGGGCATCCCGATTACCAGCCCCTCTCGTGCAAGGACAAGTGAATCAACACTCATCATGAGAATAACCCGCTTAGCATGGAAGATACTGACCGCCCCCCGTCGCTTCATGAGCGGTACGGGCACACAAAACAGATGTTCATTTGAATATTTAGAGGTGGCACATGCAAATTTACTTAGAACGGCAGAGTAATACCGCATGTAGGTAGATATAGTGGACTCATCTCGAATAACTTTGGTTTAAGGGTTTTGATGCACAAGCAGCATTCCCGCTTAGTACAAGTGAAGGCTAGCAAATAGGTTGAGAAGCGACCAGCTAGAGAGCAAAAACGGTCATAATCATGCATTATGAATAATCAACATTGAATACTAGCATGAGTAGGATATAAACACCATGAACATAAATATCGTGAAGGCTATGTTGGTTTTGAATCAACTACATGCGTGAACATGTGCCAAGTCAAGCCACTTGAAACATTCAGAGGAGGATACCATATCATCATACTACATCACAATCATTTTAATGCATGTTGACACTCAAGATAAATCATTATCCACCCCTAGCTACTTAAGCATGCCATGAGCAACTATAATCTCTAATTGTCATCATAAACATGTTTAATCATAACATGTTGAATCATGGATACTGAGTTAAACATATTTACAAAAACAAAGAACAAGTTGAGTTCATACCCGCTTTTCCTTGCCACAGTCACTTCATCGAATCATCGTCATTATTGCCTTTCACTTGCACGACCGAATGATATGAAAATGAAAATAGTGCAAGTGTGCCGTGGACTAAGCTGGAATCTACAAGCATTTTATTGAAAGGAGAAGACAAGATAAAATGGGCTCTTTGTTAAATCAACAATAATGCATATGAGAGCCACTCAACATTTTCATCGTGGTCTTCTCCTTACAATGACTCAACAAAAGAAAAGAATTTCAGAGAAACACACTGAAATATTTTTGGAGTTTTTAGTTTTTCTAAAGAAAACAAAATAAAATGAAAAATGAGAAAAAACTATTTACACGGGAAAGCTCCCAACAAGTAAAAGAAGAAACGGGAAATCTTTTTGGGTTTTCTTTTACTACTACGAAACTACAACTAATTAAACTAGAAAGAAAAACTGAAAAGAAGCGAGAAATGTTTTTGGATTTTCTCAAGTTTTTCGAACACACTAGAAGAAAACGAGAAAATAAAACTAGCATGGATTATACAATGAAAAAGTATGATCACCGACAACTGGAATGAAATGTATGAGCATGAATGTAATGTCGGTGAGAAATACTTACTCCCCCAAGCTTAGGCTTTTTTGCCTAGCTTGGTCTACTGCCATGGCTGTCCTGGATAGTAATCGAAATGGTAGCTCGTAGAGGCGTTCTGAGCTGCCTCCTCAGCCAGATGAGCAGCCTCGACAGCCGCATTGTACTCGTGCACCTCACTCTCATGAAGAAAATATCTCTGTTTGTTCTGAAAATCAAAGAGGGCAGGAGCAGGCAAAGCAACATACACAGAGTGATATGTATTAAAAACTAAGTTATATTCATAACCCTGTGCGTTGCGTTTTAAAAACCTATGTCCTCGCATTGCTTCGAAATTCAAATATTTATAAGGCAAGAGGGGATCATTGAATTTGGGCGAGACCCCTAACTTTGCAGCTAAACGGGAGGCATAAATTCCTCCATACAAATCACCATTACCCGCGTTACACTGCAGCCTACGTGAAACAATAGCCCCAAGATTATAAAGCTTGCTACCAGTCAAAGCTGTATGAATAAGACTCAGATCAGGGGCACAAAGTGCACTACAATCCTGCTTACCAATAACGCATTTACCATTAAAAAGCGCAAAATACCGAATAGGGGGAAAGTGAATGCTAATAATTCTAGCCTACGTGATTCCGCTATCCTCACCATTGCAAAGGCTATTAAGAAACAACTCATAATCAGATCTTGGTGGTTCATCTAACGAACCACAATATGGAATTTTGCATGCATCACAGAATTCTTCTAGAGACATATTATAGGATTTGTCATAGAGGTGAAATAAAACTCTAGAAGTGCGCGGGTGATAATCAAAGTTTTGAGTGAAGGAATGAGTGAGGTTGTAATGCTGTGGTGGCTTATCTGCGATGACGGCGGAGAGCTCGGCATTGTGAATATATTGGTCAAATTCTTCCTTGATGCCTGCACCTAGCATGAATTCGTTGCACGACCATCGACACGATTTTGCTTCGGCACCTCGCACTGAACTTGCCCTTGGTTCCTCATATGATTGGTGTGCCGAGCTTTCACTTGATGCCGCTTCCGAAGATCTCCTCCTCGAAGAACTTCTCCGGAAGATATTCATTTCCCTAAAAACAATTTTCTGAAAATTTTTGGGCCACAAAATGATATCAATAAATCTTCACAAGATTGATAGCAACTACTCATAAGGATGTCTAGAGGCTATATCAAGCATTCAAACTACTTGGAACTCAAAGAATTCAACATGCAAGCTCATTTTCAGTAGCACCAAAAGCAACTAATTATGCAAAATATAATCCACTAGAGCAAAAACTAATTGGAGCAATGGAGGAGTTACATACCAAGGAGCAATCTCCCAAAACAGTTTCAGAAATGGAGCTCCGAGCAAAGAGATCGAAAATTTCAGTTTTGTGAGCAAGAACACGAGAGAGAGAGAGAGATGCCAGGAATTTTTGCTAGAGGTAAGAGACGAAGTGAGCTGAAGGAATAAGTGAGGGGGTCCCTGTGGGGCCCACGAGGTACCTGGGCGCGCCAGGGGGGGCGCCCTGGTGCCTCGTGGGCACCTGGGGCACCCCCTGGTATGTTTCCAGTGCCAAAAATTCTTAATTATTAAATAAAAATTCATATCAAAATTTTATTGCATTTTGAGCACTTTTATTTCTGGGCACTTTTTTATTGCACGGATAATTCAGAAAACAGGATAATCATGGCATGTTATTGCATTTAACTAAAAATAACAGAAAACAAAAAGTGGGTACAGAAGGTTATGCTTACTAAATTCATCGACCCCATGCCCCTAAAAAAGAATCCATTAATAAGGTTGATCAAGTCTTATTAACAAACCATTTCCTAGTAACATGAAACCGAAGAATCTTCGTAAAACACTAGGTTACCTCAACGGCGATATGCATCTCCCCGATAATAAGAGTTTCATATTTATTTTTAACAGTAGGTAGAGGGAGTTGAAAACTTCCAATAGTAATTGTCGGAGTCTTTTTAATAATATGAATACCATTTACTTGAAATTGTTTCTTCAGAAAGTGCACCGTATGTTCATTACCATTGATATGAAAAGTGACCTTGCTTTTGTTGCAATCAATAACAGCCCCTGCAGTATTCAAGAAGGGTCTACCGAGGATAATCGACATGTTGTCATCCTCGGGCATATCAAGTATAACAAAGTCTGTTAGAATAGTAACATTTGCAACTACAACGGGCACATCCTCACAAACACCGATAGGTATGGCAGTTGATTTGTCAGCCATTTGCAATGATATTTCAGTGGGAGTAAGTTTATTCAAATCAAGTCTTTTATATAAAGAGAAAGGCATAACACTAACACCGGCTCCTAAATAACACAAAGCAGTTTTGACATAATTTCTTTTAATGGAGCATGGTATAGTTGGTATTCCTGGATCTCCTAGTTTCTTAGGTACTCCATCCTTAAAAGAATAATTTGCAAGCATGGTGGAAATTTCAGCCTCGGGTATCTTTCTTTTATTTGTGACAATGTCTTTCATGTATTTAGCATAAGGAGGCCTCTTTATAATATCAGTCAAACGAGTACGCAAAAAGACTGGCCTAAGCATTTCAGCAAAGCGTTCAAATTCTTCCTCATCCTTTTTCTTAGATGGTTTAGGAGGAAAGGGCATGGGTTTTTGAACCCATGGTTCTCTTTCTTTACCATGTTTTCTAGCAACGAAGTCTCTTTTATCATAACGTTTATTTTTAGAAGGTGGGTTATCAAGATCAACAACAGGTTCTATTTCAACATCATTATCAGGTTCTTTATCATTATCTGGTTGTGTATCCATACGAGCTTCATCATTATTATTATTATCATCAGGTGGTTGTTCATTACCAGATTGTGTTTCAGCATCAGAAATAGAAACATCATTACTATCCTCCAAGGGTTTTTCTACCTCGGGTTCACTAGAAGTATGCAAAGTCCTATCATTTTTCTTTTTCTTTTTAGATGGACTAGGTGCATCAACATTAATTCTTTGAGAATCTTGTTCAATTCTTTTTGG
Source organism: Elymus sibiricus (assembly GCA_039707655.1). Classification (NCBI taxonomy): domain Eukaryota; kingdom Viridiplantae; phylum Streptophyta; class Magnoliopsida; order Poales; family Poaceae; genus Elymus; species Elymus sibiricus. The sequence continues at coordinate 123,656,244 of CM077666.1, read as the reverse complement.
GTGACCTTCAGGATAAAGTGGCTCCTGAGTCATTCTACCTCCTCTAGTCATTACTCTAACAGCATGATCATTCATAGTGTTATTCATTTCATTGAGCAGTTCACTTTGAGATTTAGCAACTTGTTCTAATTGAGTTTGAACCATAGATGCGTGTTTACTTACACCTTTAACATCATTACCAATTCTAAATAACAAGTCACTCAAGCGATCAATCATGTAGGCATTTCGTTTTAATTGTTTCATAACATTTGCATTGAAGTGATCTTGCTTAATAATATAATTATCAAATTCATACAAGCATTGACTAGGAGGTTTGTTATAAGGAATATCACCTTCATCAAATTTTATAAGAGAATTTACCTCTACTACCTGTGGTGGTATATCAAGACCATGTATTTCTTCAATAGGTGGTAGATTCTCAACATCTTCAGCTTTAATACCTTTTTCCTTCATACACTTCTTTGCTTCTTGCATATCTTCAGGACTGAGATGTAAAATACCCCTCTTCTTCGGAGTGGGTTTGGGTGGTGGTTCAGGAAGTGTCCAATCATTATCATTCTGATGGAAATATGCCCTAGAGGCAATAATAAAGTTGTTATTATTTTATATTTCCTTGTTCATGATAAAGGTTTATTATTCATGCTAGAATTGTATTGCCCGGAAACTTAAATACATGTGTGAATACATAAACAAATACCGTGTCCCTAGTGAGCCTCTACTAGACTAGCTCGTTGATCAAAGATGGTTCAGGTTTCCTAACCATAGACATGAGTTGTCATTTGATAACGGGATCATGTCATTAGGAGAATGATGTGATGGACAAGACCCATCCGTTAGCTTAGCATATGATCGTTCTGTTTATTGCTACTGCTTTCTTGAATGTCAAATACATGTTCCTCAGACCATGAGATCATGCAACTCCCGGATACCGGAGGAATACCTTGTGTGCTATCAAACGTCACAACGTAACTGGGTGATCATAAAGATGCTCTACAGGTATCTCCGAAGGTGTCCGTTGAGTTGGCATGGATCGAGACTGGGATTTGTCACTCCGTGTTTCGGAGAGGTATCTCTGGGCCCTCTCGGTAATGCACATCATAAGAAGCTTGCAAGCAAAGTGACTAAGGAGTTAGTTACGGGATGATGTATTACGGAACGAGTAAAGAGACTTGCCGGTAACGAGATTGAACTAGGTATGGAGATACCGACGATCGAATCTCGGTCAAGTAACATACCGATGGACAAAGGGAATTACGTATGTTGTCATTGCGGTTCGACCGATAAGATCTTCGTGGAATATGTAGGAACCAATATGAGCATCCAGGTTCCGCTATTGGTTATTGACCGGAGAGGCGTCTCAGTCATGTCTACATCATTCCCGAACCCGTAGGGTCCGCACGCTTAACGTTCGTTGACGATATAGTGTTATATGAGTTATGTGAATTGGTAACCGAATATTGTTCGGAGTCCCGGATGAGATCCCGGACGTCACGAGGAGTCTCGGAATGGTCAAGAGGTAAAGATTTATATATGGGAAGTCATATTTTGGATTCCGGAAAAAGGTGCAGCTTTTTCGGTATTGTACCGGGAAGCTTCCAGAAGGTTCCGGAGGAGTCCGGAAGACCACAAGTGGGTCCACCACGTCCCAAGGGCTGGCATGGGCTAAGGGGAGGCGCCCTGGCCTTATTGGGCTAGGCGCACCAAGTCCTCAAAAGCCCACGCAGCTAGGGAAGGAAAAAAAAAGGGAGAGTCCTAGTAGGAATAGGATTGGACTTTGGAGTCCAAGTCCACGTGTGTACTATTCACGGTTACTGTTCACGTGGCACTATTCCTTCTATTCCAAGCCCCTACACATATATAAATAGAGGAGAGGGGGCGCCCCAAAGGACAGAACATTGTCTTAGCCGTGTGCGGCGCCCCCCTCCACAGTTCCGTCCCTCGGTCATATTTTTGCAGTGCTTGGGCGAAGCCCTGCGGAGATAACATCACCATCACCGTCACCACGTCATCGTGCTGTCGGAACTCATCCACTACCTCGCCGTCTTGTTGGATCAAGAAGTCGAGGACGTCACCGAGCTGAACGTGTGCTGAACGCGGAGGTGTCGTACGTTCGGTGCTCGGTCGGTTGGATCGTGAAGTTGTTCGACAACATCAACCGCGTTGTTCTAACGCTTCCGCTTACGGTCTACGAGGGTACGTAGACACACTCCCCCTCTCGTAGCTATGCATCTCCATGGATAGGTCTTGCGTGTGCGTAGAATTTTTTTTGTTTTCCATGCAACGTGCCCCAACAGTGGCATCATGAGCCAGGTCTATGCGTAGATGATATGCACGAGTAGAACACAAAGAGTTGTGTGCGGTGATCGTCATACTGCTTACCACCAATGTCTTATTTTGATTCGGCGGTATTGTAAGATGAAGCGGCCCGGACCAACCTTACATGTCCACGTACATGAGACCGGTTCCACCGACAGACATGCAACTTGTTTTACATAAAGGTGGCTGGCGGGTGTCTGTTTCTCCTACTTTAGTTGAATCAAATTTGACTACGGCCGGTCCTTGTTGAAGTTTAAAATAGCAAACTTGATAAATCACCGTTGTGGTTTTGTGCCGTAGGTAAGAACGGTTCTTGCTAGAAGCCCGTAGCAGCCACGTAAAACTTGTAACAACAAAGTAGAGGACGTCTAACTTGTTTTTGCAGGGTATGCTGTGATGTGATATGGTCAAGACATGATGTGATATACGTTATTGTATGAGACGATCATGTTTTGTAATTTATCGGCAACCGGCAGGAGCCTTATGGTTGTCTCTTTATTGTATGAAATGCAAGCGCCATGTAATTGCTTTACTTTATCGCTATGCGTTAGCAATAGTTGTAGAAGCAATAGTTGGCGAGACGACCACAACGCAACGATGGAGATCAAGGTGTCGAGACGGTGACGATGGAGATCATGACGATGCTTTGGAGATGGAGATCAAAAGCACAAGATGATGGCCATATCATGTCACATATTTTGATTGCATGTGATGTTTACCCTTTATGCATCTTATTTTGCTTAGAACGGCGGTAGCATTATAAGATGATCCCTTCACTAAATTTCAAGATAAAAGTGTTCTCCCCGAGTGTGCACCGTTGCTAAAGTTCGTCGTTTCGAAGCACCTCGTGATGATCGGGTGTGATAGATTCTACGTTCACATACAACGGGTGTAAGCCAGTTTTACACAAGCAGAATACTTGGGTTAAACTTGACGAGCCTAGTATGTACAGACATGGTCTCGGAACACTGGAGACCGAAAGGTCGAACATGAGTCATATAGTAGATATGATCAACATGGAGATGTTCACCATTGATGACTATCCCATCTCACGTGATGATCGGACATGGGCTAGTTGATTTGGATCATGTATCACTTAGTTAACTTGAGGGATGTTAATTTAAGTGGGAGTTCATTAGTAATTTGATAAATTGAACTTAATTTATCATGAACTTAGTCTTTATAGTTTATTTGCATATCTATGTTGTAGATAAATGGCCCGTGCTACTGTTCCGTTGAATTTTAATGCGTTCCTAGAGAAAGCTAAGTTGAAATATGATGGTAGCAACTACACGGACTGGGTCCGTAACTTGAGGATTATCCTCATTGCTGCACAGAAGAATTATGTCCTTGATGCACCGCTAGGTGATGGACCTGCTGCAGGAGCTGCTGCAGACGTTGTGAACGCCTGGCAGGCTCGATCTAATGACTACTCGATAGTTCGGTGTGCCATGCTCTACGGCTTAGAACCGGCACTGCAAAAGTGTTTTGAACGCCACGGAGCATATGAGATGTTCCAAGAGCTGAAATTGATATTTCAAGCTAATGCCCGGGTTGAGAGATATGAAGTCTCCAACAAGTTCTTTAGCTGTAAGATGGAGGAGAACAGTTTTGTCAGTGAACACATACTCAGAATGTCTGGGTACCACAACCACTTGACTCAACTGGGAATTGATCTTCCGGTTGAGAGTGTTATTGACAGAGTTCTTCAGTCACTGCCACCAAGCTATAAAGGCTTCGTGATGAACTATAATATGCAAGGGATGGAGAAGACAATTCCCGAGCTCTTCGCGATGCTGAAATCAGCGGAGGTAGAAATCAAGAAGGAGCATCAAGTGTTGATGGTTAACAAAACCACTAGTTTCAAGAAAAAGGGCAGGGGAAAGAAGGGGAACTTCAAGAAGAACGGCAAGCAAGTTACCGCTCCCACAAAGAAACCCAAAGCTGGACCCAGGCCTGAAACAGAGTGCTTCTACTGCAAAGGGACTGGTCACTGGAAGCGGAACTGCCCCAAGTATTTGGCGGATAAGAAGGATGGCAAAGTGAGCAAAGGTATATTTGATATACATGTTATTGATGTGTTCCTCACTAATGCTCGCAGTAGCGCCTGGGTATTTGATACTGGTTCGGTTGCTCATATTTGTAACTCGAAACAGGAGCTACGGAATAAGCGAAGATTGGCTAAGGACGAGGTGACGATGCGCGTCGGGAATGGTTCCAAGGTTGATGTGATCGCCGTCGGCACGCTACCTCTACATCTACCTTCGGGATTAGTTTTAGACCTCAATAATTGTTATTTGGTGCCAGCGTTGAGCATGAACATTATATCTGGATCTTGTTTATTGCGAGACGGTTATTCATTTAAGTCAGAGAATAATGGTTGTTCTATTTATATGAGTAACATCTTTTATGGTCATGCACCTTTTCTGAATGGTCTATTCTTGTTGAATCTCGATCGTAGTGATACACATATTCATAATATTGATGCCAAAAGATGCAAAGTTGATAATGATAGTGCAACATACTTGTGGCACTGTCGTTTAGGTCATATTGGTGTAAAGCGCATGAAGAAACTCCATACGGATGGACTTTTGGAATCTCTTGATTATGAATCATTTGATACTTGCGAACCATGCCTCATGGGCAAGATGACTAAAACTCCGTTCTCCGGAACAATGGAGCGAGCTACTGATTTGTTGGAAATAATACATACCGATGTATGCGGTTCGATGAATGTTGAAGCACGCGGCGGGTATCGTTATTTTCTAACCTTCACAGATGATTTGAGTAGATATGGGTATATCTACTTGATGAAACACAAGTCTGAAACATTTGAAAAGTTCAAAGAATTTCAGAGTGAAGTAGAGAATCATCGTAACAAGAAAATAAAGTCTCTACGATCTGATCGCGGAGGCGAATATTTGAGTTACGAGTTTGGCCTTCATTTAAGAAAATGTGGAATTGTTTCACAACTCACGCCACCTGGAACACCACAGCGTAATGGTGTGTCCGAACGTCGTAACCGTACTTTATTGGATATGGTGTGTTCTATGATGTCTCTTACCCATTTGCCACTATCGTTTTTGGGTTATGCATTAGAGACAGCTGCATTCACGTTAAATAGGGCACCGTCTAAATCCGTTGAGACGACACCATATGAACTATGGTTTGGCAAGAAACCTAAGCTGTCGTTTCTTAAAGTTTGGGGATGCGATGCTTATGTCAAAAAGCTTCAACCTGATAAGCTCGAACCCAAAGCGGAGAAGTGCGTCTTCATAGGATACCCTAAAGAAACAATTGGGTACACCTTCTACCACAGATCCGAAGGCAAGGTCTTTGTTGCCAAGAATGGGTCCTTTCTAGAGAAGGAGTTTCTCTCGAAAGAAGTGAGTGGGAGGAAAGTAGAACTTGATGAGGTAATTGTACCTTCTCTCGAATTGGGAAGTAGCTCATCAGAGAAAACCGTTCCCGTGATGCCTACACCAATAAGAGAGGAAGATAATGATAAATATCATGAAACTTTAGATCAAGTTACTACTGAACTTCGTAGGTCGACCAGAGTACGTTCCGCACCAGAGTGGTACGGTAATCCTGTTCTGGAAGTTATGTTGTTAGACAACAGCGAACCTACGAACTATGAAGAAGCTATGATAAGCCCGGATTCCGACAAATGGCTTGAGGCCATGAAATCTGAGATAGGATCCATGTATGAGAACAAAGTGTGGACTTTGGTGGACTTGCCCGATGATCGGCAAGCCATTGATAATAAATGGATTTTTAAGAGGAAGACAGATGCTGATGGTAATATCACTGTCTATAAAGCTCGACTTGTCGCGAAAGGTTTTCGACAAGTTCAAGGGGTTGACTACGATGAGACTTTCTCACCCATAGCGATGCTTAAGTCTATCCGAATCATGTTAGCAATTGCCGCATTTTATGATTATGAAATCTGGCAAATGGATGTCAAAACTGCATTCCTTAATGGTTTTCTCAAAGAAGAGTTGTATATGATGCAACCAGAAGGTTTTGTCGATCCTAAGGGTGCTAACAAAGTGTGCAAGCTCCAGCGATCCATCTATGGACTGGTGCAAGCATCTCGGAGTTGGAATATACGCTTTGATGAGGTGATCAAAGCATATGGTTTTGTACAGACTTACGGTGAAGCCTGTATTTACAAGAAAGTGAGTGGGAGCTCTGTAGCATTTCTAATATTATATGTGGATGACATATTGTTGATTGGAAATGATATAGAATTTCTGGATGGCATAAAGGGATACTTGAATAAGAATTTTTCAATGAAAGACCTCGGTGAAGCTGCTTATATATTGGGCATCAAGATCTATAGGGATAGATCAAGACGCTTGATAGGACTTTCACAAAGCACATACCTTGACAAAGTTTTGAAGAAGTTCAAAATGGATCAGTCAAAGAAAGGGTTCTTGCCTGTCTTGCAAGGTGTGAAGTTGAGTCAGACTCAATGCCCGACCACGGCAGAAGATATAGAGAAAATGAAAGTCATTCCCTATGCCTCAGCCATAGGTTCTATTATGTATGCCATCCTGTGTACCAGACCTGATGTGTGCCTTGCCATAAGTTTGGCAGGGAGGTACCAGAGTAATCCAGGAGTGAATCACTGGACAGCGGTCAAGAATATCCTGAAGTACCTAAAAAGGACCAAGGACATGTTTCTCGTTTATGGAGGTGACAAAGAGCTCGTCGTAAAGGGTTATGTCGATGCAAGCTTCGACACTGATCCGGATGACTCTAAGTCACAAACCGGATACGTATTTATATTAAATGGTGGAGCTGTCAGTTGGTGCAGTTCCAAGCAGAGCGTCGTGGCGGGATCTATGTGTGAAGCGGAATACATAGCTGCTTCGGAAGCAGCACATGAAGGAGTCTGGATGAAGGAGTTCATATCCGATCTAGGTGTAATACCTAGTGCATTGGGTCCAATGACAATCTTTTGTGACAACACTGGAGCAATTGCCATAGTCAAGGAGCCCAGGTTTCACAAGAAGACCAAACACATCAAGAGATGCTTCAACTCCATTCGTGAATATGTCAAGGATGGAGAAATATAAATTTGCAAAGTACACACGGATCTGAATGTGGCAGACCCGTTGACTAAGCCTCTTCCACGAGCAAAACATGATCAGCACCAAGACTCCATGGGTGTTAGATTCATTACTATGTAATCTAGATTATTGACTCTAGTGCAAGTGGGAGACTGATGGAAATATGCCCTAGAGGCAATAATAAAGTTGTTATTATTTTATATTTCCTTGTTCATGATAAAGGTTTATTATTCATGCTAGAATTGTATTGACCGGAAACTTAAATACATGTGTGAATACATAAACAAATACCGTGTCCCTAGTGAGCCTCTACTAGACTAGCTCGTTGATCAAAGATGGTTAAGGTTTCCTAACCATAGACATGAGTTGTCATTTGATAACGGGATCACATCATTAGGAGAATGATGTGATGGACAAGACCCATCCGTTAGCTTAGCATATGATCGTTCTGTTTATTGCTACTGCTTTGTCAAATACATGTTCCTCAGACCATGAGATCATGCAAGTCCCGGATACCGGAGGAATACCTTGTGTGCTATCAAACGTCACAACGTAACTGGGTGATCATAAAGATGCTCTACAGGTATCTCCGAAGGTGTCCGTTGAGTTGGCATGGATCGAGACTGGGATTTGTCACTCCGTGTTTCGGAGAGGTATCTCTGGGCCCTCTCGGTAATGCACATCATAAGAAGCTTGCAAGCAAAGTGACTAAGGAGTTAGTTACGGGATGATGTATTACGGAACGAGTAAAGAGACTTGTCGGTAACGAGATTGAACTAGGTATGGAGATACCGACGATCGAATCTCGGGCAAGTAACATACCGACGGACAAAAGGGAATTACGTATGTTGTCATTGCGGTTCGACCGATAAGATCTTCGTGGAATATGTAGGAACCAATATGAGCATCCAGGTTCCGCTAATGGTTATTGACCGGAGAGGCGTCTCGGTCACGTCTACATCATTCCCGAACCCGTAGGGTCCGCACGCTTAACGTTCGTTGACGATATAGTGTTATATGAGTTATGTGAATTGGTAACCGAATATTGTTCGGAGTCCTGGATGAGATCCCGGACGTCACGAGGAGTCTCGGAATGGTCGATAGGTAAAGATTTATATATGGGAAGTCATATTTTGGGTTCCGGAAAAAGGTGCGGTTTTTTCGGTATTGTACCGGGAAGCTTCCAGAAGGTTCCGGAGGATTCCGGAGGAGTCCGGAAGTCCACAAGTGGGTCCACCACATCCCAAGGGCTAGCATGGGCTAAGGGGAGGTGCCCTGGCCTTATTGGGCCAGGCGCACCAAGTCCTCAAAAGCCCACGCAGCTAGGGAAGGAAAAAAAGGGAGAGTCCTAGTAGGAATAGGATTGGACTTTGGAGTCCAAGTCCACGTGTGTACTATTCACGGTTACTGTTCACGTGGCACTATTCCTTCTACTCCAAGCCCCTACACATATATAAATAGAGGAGAGGGGGCGCCCCAAAGGACAGAACATTGTCTTAGCCGTGTGCGGCGCCCCCCTCCACAGTTCCGTCCCTCGGTCATATTTTCGCAGTGCTTGAGCGAAGCCCTGCGGAGATAACATCACCATCACCGTCACCACGCCGTCGTGCTGCCGGAACTCATCCACTAGCTCGCCGTCTTGCTGGATCAAGAAGTCGAGGACGTCACCGAGCTGAACGTGTGCTGAACGCGGAGGTGCCGTACGTTCGGTGCTCGGTCGGTTGGATCATGAAGTTGTTCGACGACATCAACCATGTTGTTCTAACGCTTCTGCTTATGGTCTACGAGGGTACGTAGACACACTCCCCCTCTTTTAGCTATGCATCTCCATGGATACAACTCTGGAGAGGCCAGGAAAGACCTAGGGTGATCCAGATGATCCAGAACAGCTTCTGGATAAGATCTTGGACAGGAAGTTGGGGAGAAATGAGTGAGAGTGGGGATCTGAAACCTTGTCAAAATGAAATGTGGTAGGAGGTACTAGATGCTGGTAAAATTTGGGGGCATTTGGACCTATTTTGCATATACTTCCTTGGTAATGCAAAATCTGGTCCAGAAACTGAATCTGGATGTTGCACTCATCTGGCTCAATTAAATGAGCTGAATTTTGGTGGAGAGGAGTTACTTGAATATACGGAGATACTGGAAAAATTTCAGCTCATTTGGACATACCAAAATGGTACTTCCTTCACAGAGCTTTCTGCTGGACAGAAACTTAGGAAAATTTCTGTGAAGAAATGGCTAGATGGATTGGGCTGATTTTTGGTTTCCATGAGTTATTTATCAATTTTAACCACCCTGAAAAGTTTCAGCCCAAAACGATCAAGGGAGCAAGCACTTCCATTGCAAACTAGAAATCTGGACAGAATTTGCAAATGGATGTTGTGCTCAAAATTTGATCTATGGAACTTGGGTTCTTGATGGAAATAGTGAAGATATGGATAGGAGAAGCTCCACAAATTATTTGGGATTTTTCCTGACTACCAAAATAGTAGCTCCTTTGGAAAGTGCCCAAATTGCAATATTGGCATAAAATAGGAAAATGCAATTTCCCTTATTTAATTATTGCCAATATTTTTATGAGAGCTCAATATGATCACAAAGAATATCTCCACAAGTTTTCATGAACTTTGGAGATGGATAGATATTTTCCTGGATTTAATTCCTTTAACTGGCTGAAAAAGGAATTAATTTTAAATGAAAAATATTGCAAATGACTTGGCAATATTTTTGCATGTCCAGGGTTTATAGATATGGGATAATCACTGGGAAAAGTTTGGGAGGCAACAGATCAAAGAAAATTGGGGTTCCTTTGTAACGGGAGGAATTAGGGTTTCCCTTCCGGTAACTTGGAAGGTAGGGTTTCGGCGATAAAACCCTGAGAAAGAATTTTGGGTGACAAGATTGGACTGGAGAGAACCTCTGGATGGATAGGAAAGGAAAGACTAAATGACCATCTTTATATACCCAAAGGTAAGAGAAAATCCAATAACATCGAAAAAAAGACGGGAGCCAAATCCCGCGAAGGAAAAAAACAAGGAGCGAAAACCAGGGTGTCACAAACCTAGCCCTCTTAAGAAAATCTCGTCCTCGAGATTTCCGGGCTTACCTCCCGACTAAGGGGGACTTACCTGGGTGCGACTTGGATCCATCAGCTATCTTGTCTTCATTTGTTTACTGACCTTTTAACTGCTTCTTTTGATGGCTCAGGTGCTGTCTTTTTTAGACGGCTGTATTGAATCCTTCTCTTTCCTGTCAGGCAAACCCTTTGTGCTGGTAGTTTGTTGGCTGGGGTTGGTGGGTAGCTCCGAGTATCGACAAATAGTCTGGTTTCCATGGTCTGGGACTAGCTGCTTCGGGTTTTATTGCGATACTTCGTACACTGACTGCCAAGGGCGAGACATTCTTTCTGGGTACCGGACTCACGAGCTCGTATGGCCTGGAGTGGCTAGGAGTGGCTCTCTTTTTGCCTTGTCAGAATACTCAGTCTGGCTTTGGGTTCCGTATGAGGTGTTTCCTCCTGTCTCTTGCATTCTGACTTCATCCTCAGGTGATTCCCAACTGAAATGTCGGGCATGATCACAAAGTAATCATAGACGGTAATCTCTGAGGTGGCTCTGCCATATATAGCCTCTATAGTCCTTGTTATGACCACTGTGCTGACATAGTATGGCTATCATTCCGTGCATTCTTCGGAGCATAACCTTTGATCTTGGCTGATGGCCCGTATTCATGATGAGTATGCTGGCTGCATTGTTGTGGCCGTATATGCAAGAGTCTGACAAGGATTGGCAATATCACCTTGTCTGTGGAGCTTTACTTCATTGACCGTCGCAGAGATTGTTTATTCAAGACTTCCTTGTTCTTGGGGGTTCCTTTTTGGGGAACTTGTAATGACCTACCATCATGGCTCCTTGGTCATATCCCAACTTGTTGGGCTTGTATTCCCCATTTACTCTTGCATATCTCGTAGGGATTGTTGCATTCATATCCTTCTTTGAAGTGTGGAGCCGGTGTTTCTCTTGAGCACAGTCATTCCCGTGTACGAGTGGCTCGCATGAACTGATCCCCTGGACTGCATGCTCACAACATATGCATAGGTAGGATAAATCCTTTCATAATCAATTGAGCTCTGATGTGGACGTATGTTCGGACTAGTTCGGGCTTCTGACAAGACTGTCGTGGGCACGATGGCGTGTTGAAGAAGGCTGACTTCCTTACGCCCGAAGCTTCTGCCAAGGTGGTGTGCTGAAGAACGCTGGGTATCGTACCTCGGAAGATTTTCCCCCTAGTGGCGCAGCGAGGAAGATTGGGAGCCTTGCATCATAAGCTTCTCCTGATAGCTTGTGGAGGAAGACTGGGTTCCTTGTCTGAAGATATTTCGTTGGTCAGGCACACCGCTTGTCCTTCTGCTGGTCCGTTCATTGTTCCTGTAAAGGTTGCACAACTGATGCAGACTTCATGTCATTAATTAATTCAGAATACCCTTTGCATTCAAACCAAGTGTTGCCGGTAGTGAGCAGTTGACGGATAATTCTATTCGGTTTAGCTGAGCTTCCAGGTGTTTGGAATTCTCATTGATTCTGGGCAGCCATGAACTCATCCATATTCATCGCAAACCTTGTTCACAGGGCCTGGAAAATTTTGTATATGCACCAAGGAATTCCAAAATATGCTTTGAAATTTTGTCTCAACATACCAGAGTCTTGTTGTTGCTCTCGGCACCTTCACGTTCTCGAAATATGTCTTATGTGGATAATAAATGATTCTTGAGTCCATTGAGAAGAACTTAGGATTCACCCCACTGACTGAAATAATCCTTGTATCGAGGATGGAATATTTGTGCTCTTGCTGGTGTCCATTCCCGATAGCTTATCTGACTATTCCTTAGATATGATTTGTTCTGAGGCAAACTCTCTTAGGAACATTCTGGCCTTGTCTATGCCACGCAGAGTCTGCTTCTGACCCATTCTTCATTCTTGGCAGATCTAATGATAATGTTCTGAATCTCGAGCAGTTGGCTCTTACCGAATTTGGATTATTGGGTATTATCCAAGTTGTACGATGGTATTCTTACTGATGGATCCAGTCGGAGCGACAGAACGAAGTCGACAAGAGAAACCAGAACCGCAAAAAACCAAAAGCAAATAAAACACAAATTTTGCGGACCTTACGCATGTGGCCGAAGATTCACTAGTATAACTAATATAGCGCACTCAATGTGCCTCTAAGGATTTAGAAGCAAAACCACACAATGCTCCTGGTAGCAACTGGTGTCAAGCTCCTACTACTTCCTTAGGGAACATCACACTCGACACACAACCATAGCCAGAGTGGCTTAGTCAGCGATCCTAAGGTTGTCGGGGAGAGATGGAATTTATAAGCATTTCCCAAAGGAAACTGGAGTTAAGAAGAGAAATGCCATGCTTAGCAAGCAAGGTAGGGATATCTGGTTTACCTAAGGGTTCAGGGCTCACGGGTCGTTGCCTGGTGCGGACTTTTCCCACCGGAGGCAAAGACCACGAGAGTTGGGGTCTGATGGAGCCATAAGCCTAAGGGGGTTGCCTTATGATCAATAGTAGCCGTGCCTGTCTGGCAAAGATGGCTGAAATCCATCTGGGCTTTCTACTGGTCAGGAGGCAATGAAATCTGGCTAGGGTAACCTACGGTCAGCCTGGCTCTGATACCATCCGTTGTGGCGTCCCGCCTGAATACCACTATAGCCAGACGGTCGCCGCGCATACCAGCCCAGGAAAATCACTCTGGCATGCACTTTTACAACAAGTATCATGAACACAAGCTTTTCTATTAATGGATATATAAGTCTTACATGATATATTACAAGGGTGATGGCAGCGGGAAGGCTTTATCTAAGGCAGCATGGTCTTGGTGCGGCTCCAATCCACAGGGATCTGACTGGGTTACTCTTCTAGCCCACGAACACTCCGGCTCCTCGCTAGCGAATGTCGGATCCTTAGGTGAACCTGGCCACATTGAAGGCCGCTGAGTACTTTTGAATGTACTCGCAAGCAAACCAAACCAACATATACACCAAGCAATGCAATCCATGGCATTCAAGCATGCATTCGTTATCTTAACAGTATTAACTATCATGTTATGGCAGGATTATCTAGCAAGATTAATCATTTAGCAGCATTAATCATCATAACATATCAGGATTATCTATCATGATAACTACTAAAGTAAATACAGTATGACGAAGATAAAGCTTATCCAGTAAATAATCCATACTCCGAATATTCTTATGATCCAATCCAAATCCGATCCAAACCTTTTGGTCATACGACCGTTCCTCTCCTAGCCATCCCATGGCTAACATTCATATCCCTGACATCATCTGATGTTCATGCAACTGGACTGCAAGTCTGACCAACCTTACTATTCTCTGGTTCAGTCTTAACAATAACATTATATAGTTTGTTCCTCCAGACTCGACACAGACCAAATAGGGGCCTATACGAACTATCCATGACCGAGGACGCGGCTATTCGAATAGATTTACACTCTGCAGAGGTTGCGCACTTTACACACACCATGGAGCGCCTGGCCTCGTACTTTAGTACATGTTCCCATTCGGGTGGACCAGAGCTGCTCCAACAAAACTTTGTCTATTGCCCGGCACTCTTACGGTCCCACCGACAATCATACCCTCCCAGGGTCATGTCCTGAGTGGCCCCTGTGTCACCCCGTGATATCTGCCACCGCCGTGGGCAAACAAAACTGTCCCAAACGGGGACCTGGATCCATATAACTCAACTGGGCTCACAAGGTTATCGCCGCCTACCGGGCCAGGGTAGCACGCACGCATAACCTTCCCTATTTGGTGGTACCGACAAGAGGCAGGACAATAGACCAAGTTAGGGCTGTCCCATACCGGCAAATGTGGCTGCACGGATAAGTCCAGATAGGTGGCACTATGACTCGATCCAGCCGGCGGAGGAGGTTGTCATTATTAAGTCACATTCTTTTATCAAAGTAACAATGATGATAATCCAAGATGTAAACTAGTATATCAACATAACAACCTATCTCCATATTATCATCTACGAGTCACTAGTGCGATAATCTGATGAACATTAGCAGGTAATGTAAATAACAAGTTCAATCTAGCAGGAATCTAATTATTTCTAACACAGACATATTCATTAATTAAACACGCAAGAATAACACAGAGCAATGCTTTAGGGCATATATCAGATGATCGGCTTGCCTGGGGGTGAAGGAATACTCCGAGAGAAGTGCGATCATCTCGTGGAAAAGTTCGCCGGAAAATATTCCCTCTCGGAGGGGCTGAATAGAGGGCAGGGGCAAAATGGTCATTTTCACAGTGTGAAAACATTATGAAAATGATACCATCGGAATGGGCTCGACGAACTGAAGACGTGGGCATTGGATTCACCTGAATCGGAGTTACGAGCGAAAAGTTGTGGCCGTTCACTCATTAGGCAGAAAACAAACAGAATCTGCTCTTAACCAATGAACGTTCACTATTTAGGGGTTTCGGCGCCGGGCTGGAAAAGGGAAAGCGCCTTTGAGGAAATACGTTTTCAAGTGGGAGGAAACGTACTAGCCGCCGGGCGCCTCCACTTAAGTCACCGTGGGCCCGAGGCTGAGTGGCTGACGAGGGGGACCCGCGTTGACCTCTCTCTCTCTCTCTCGCTGACCCCCTTCTCCCTCCCAACCGGCTACAGAGAGGAGGCCCTGGCTGAGCGCACGCCGGCGCTCCTCGGCGGCTCAGGACATCCCCGGCCAAGGTCCGGCCACCGGCGGACGCGGAGGGTGACGTCGCGCCGTAGAGGCCTAGCAGTGGTCGCGGGGAAGGGCCGAGATGCCCACGGTGCCGGCCATGGCGGACGGCAGTAGCAGGCTCGGGCGGCGGCCGCCGGTGCTCCGATGGGTCGTAGGGGAAGGCGAGGGCATGGGCGAGCTCGTGAGAGAGTGGCGCTTCCAGCAGCGGGCAGGAGGAGGCGCGAGGGTGCTCGGACGCTGGGATTGGAGGCGGGACAGAGAGTGAGGCTCGCCGGAAATTTGCGAGCTCCGGCAAGGTATTTGGTCGGGCGCGGGCACGGAGGTGAACTAGAGGGAGTGGGGAGGGGGCTGAGTGAGTTGTGGGTGCTCGGGGAAGCTCAAGCCGCGGCTATTTATAGCTGGCCGTGGGTGACGGATGAGGATGGCTGCCGTGGCATTCTTAGCCTCGTACTGGCGCTCCGGCGAGGTGGCACGCTTCGGGCGGTGCCGACCTGACGAACTCCAGAGGAGGGGACTGCGCTGGCGAGCTCGAGAGGATTCGGGGAGGAAGAGGACAGCGGAGGGGAGGCGACAGAGAGGTTCACGCGCGGGACAGTGCCGCGGCGGCGACTGCCGTGGCGCGAGGAAGAAGATAGGGGAGGGGGGAACCTGCTGGAGAGGGGGTACGTGGACGGTGCGGAGCTAGTCGGCACTCGCAGACGAGCTGCGGGTGGCAGGAGGTGGCCGGACGGCGGCTGTTTTGCCACAGTTCGCGCCGGCTGCCGACTAGAGGCGTGGTCACCACCGACTCCACGTGTCCAGGGCATCCAGGTGTTGTCACACCTTGTCAAACAAGTAGCTCACTGGTCAAATTGACAAGATACAACTCTGGAGAGGCCAGGAAAGACCTACGGTGATCCAGATGATCCAGAACAGCTTCTGGATAAGATCTTGGACAGGAAGTTGGGGAGAAATGAATGAGAGTGGGGATCTGAAACCTTGTCAAAATGAAATGTGGTAGGAGGTACTAGATGCTGGTAAAATTTGGGGGCATTTGGACCTATTTTGCATATACTTCCTTGGTAATGCAAAATCTGGTCCAGAAACTGAATCTGGATCTTGCACTCATCTGGCTCAATTAAATGAGCTGAATTTTTGTGGAGAGAAGTTATTTGAATGTATGGAGATACTGGAAAAATTTCAGCTCATTTGGACATACCAAAATGGTACTTCCTTCACAGAGCTTTCTGCTGGACAGAAACTTAGGAAAATTTCTGTGAAGAAATGGCTAGATGGATTGGGCTGATTTTTGGATTCCATGAGTTATTTATCAATTTTAACCACCCTGAAAAGTTTCAGCCCAAAAAGATCAAGGGAGCAATCACTTCCTTTGCAAACTGGAAATCTGGACAGAATTTGCAAATGGATGTTGTGCTCAAAATTTGATCTATGGAACTTGGGTTCTTGATGGAAATGGTGAAGATATGGATAGGAGAAGCTCCACAAATTATTTGGGATTTTTCCTGGCTACCAAAATAGTAGCTCCTTTGGAAAGTGCCCAAATTGCAATATTGGCATAAAATAGGAAAATGCAATTTCCCTTATTTAATTATTGCCAATATTTTTATGAGAGCTCAATATGATCACAAAGAATATCTCCACAAGTTTTCATGAACTTTGGAGATGGATAGATATTTTCCTGGATTTAATTCCTTTAACTGACTGAAAAAGGAATTAATTTTAAATGAAAAATATTGCGAATGACTTGGCAATATTTTTGCATGTCCAGGGTTTATAGATATGGGATGATCACTGGGAAAAGTTTGGGAGGCAACAGATCAAAGAAAATTGGGGTTCCTTTGTAACGGGAGGAATTAGGGTTTCCCTTCCGGTAACTCGGAAGGTAGGGTTTCGGCGATAAAACCCTGAGAAAGAATTTTGGGTGACAAGATTGGACTGGAGAGAACCTCTGGATGGATAGGAAAGGCAAGACTAAATGACCATCTTCATATACCCAAAGGCAAGAGAAAATCCAATAACATCGAAAAAAAGACGGGAGCCAAACCCCGCGAAGGAAAAAAACAAGGAGCGAAAACCAGGGTGTCACAGCAAACTTAGGATCATATTTCATTCTCTCCCTCATAGATTTTTCTTTCATTTCAGCAAGCAACTTTATAACTTCATGTCTATCATAACAAGCAAGGATGGCTCAAGTCGTCTCCCTATCAAAGCAATGTTCATCAGGTATTTCAACTCTAGTAGGAGAGCTAGGCATAATAGGTGAATCATAATTCTCAAGAGTTTCAACATTTTCAATTTCTTTAGCTTTAGCAATTTGTTCAGTAAGAAATTCACCAAGTGGCACAACATTATCAAGCATAGTACTAGCATCATCATGAGTATCATTCATAGCAGAAGTGGTATCATCAATAACTTGCGACATATCAGAATTAATAGCATATGGTGGTGTTGCAAGTTTACTCAAAACAGAAGGTGAATCAAGTGCAGAGCTAGATGGCTGTTCCTTACCTCCCCTCGTCTTAGAGGGAACGATCATGGTCTTAGCGTCTTTCAGATTCTTCATAGTGATCAAAAGATATAAATCCCAAGTGACTTAGCAAATAAAGCTATGTTCCCCGGCAACGGCGCCAAAAAAAGGTCTTGATAACCCACAAGTATAGGGGATCGCAACAGTTTTCGAGGGTAGAGTATTCAACCCAAATTTATTGATTCGACACAAGGGGAGCCAAAGAATATTTGCAAGTATTAGCAGTTGAGTTGTCAATTCAACCACACCTGAGATTAAATATCTCCAGCAGAGTGATCAGTAGCACAGTAGTATGATAGTTTGATAGCAGTAGCAATAATAGTAACGGTAACAGTAATGGTAGCAGCAATAGTAGTAGCAATTGTAACAGTAGTAACTTAGCAAGAGCAATATGTGAAGAACTCGTAGGCATTGGATCGGTGATATTGTTGGATAACATTCACATGTAACAGTCATAACCTAGGGCGACATAGAACTAGCTCCAATTCATCAATGTAATGTAGGCATGTATTCCGTATATAGTCATACGTGCTTGCGATAAGAACTTGCATGACATCTTTTGTCCTACCCTCCCGTGGCAGCGGGGTCCATAAGGAAACTAAGGGATATTAAGGCCTCCTTTTAATAGAGAACCGGAACAAAGCATTAACACATAGTGAATACATGAACTCCTCAAACTATGGCAATCACCAGAAAGAATCCCAATTATTGTCACCTTGGGGTATGCGGATCATAACACATAGCAGGTCCATATAACTTGCAAGATCGGATCAAGAACACAAATATATTCATGAAAACATAAGGGGTTCAGATCTGGAATCATGGCACTCGGGCCCTAGTGACAAGCATTAAGCATAGCAAAGTCATAGCAACATCAATCTCAGAACTTAGTGGATACTAGGGATCAAGCCCTAACAAAACTAACTCGATTACATGATAAATCTCATCCAACTCATCACCGTCCAGTAGGCCTACGAAGGAATTACTCACTCCCGGCGGTGAGCATCATGAAATTGGTGATGAAGGATGGTTAATGATGACGATGCCGGAAGATCCCCCTCTCCGGAGCCCCAAACGGACTCCAAATCTGGCCTCCCGATGAAGAACAGGAGGTGGCGGCGGCTCCGTATCGTGAAACGAAATAAAACTTCCTCTCCTATTTTTTCGTCTGGAATTGTGAATTTATAGCGTTGGAATTAGGTCAGACAGAGCCACGTGGGCCCCACGAGGTACCAGGGCGCGCCTGGGGGGGGGGGGGTGGCGCGCCCTGGTGCCTCGTGGGCACTGGGTGGCTCCCCTCCAGTAGGTTTTGGCTCCAGTATTTTTCATATATTCCATAAAAAATATCCAAAAAGTTTCATCCAATTCCAAGAACTTTTATTTCTGCATAAAAAACAACACCATGGCAATTCTGCTGAAAACAGCGTCAGTCCGGGTTAGTTCCATTCAAATCATGCAAATTAGGGGCCAAAACAAGAGCAAAAGTGTTTGGAAAAGTAGATACGACGGAGACGTATCAAGCACCCACTAGACGGAACACTCTCAAGCGTTTCTGCGGTGTTACCTTTGCCTCCACGCAGTCAAGCAGCAACCTCAAATAGGGGTGCGCGCTCCACGGCTCTACCTATTTGACAGAGGACTATGTACCTCAGGTACATAATTTTGCACTTAAAATTCCATGGGAGTCGTGGAGCAATAATATAAGAGTTTACTATTCGGCTCAACCGGACAGTGGCCGAGTCCCCTCCTGGTTGTATCTACGGCACTGTTAAAGCTCCACCAGGATCTCATAGAAAATGACATTCAAGCCAACATGCTACTACTACTTGGTTCAACCTCTTCAAGGGATCCGCCACCTAAACGCTCTGTTAAAGTGCGGCAACGGCGTTGTAGCAGTCATCAACGAAAAAACCTTGGTTTGGACAAGGACTCGCTGGCTCACTGCAGGAAGGCGCAGACGTGCAGCAAAGCTCGGATCAGATATCAAGACCAATTACAGACGCTTTGCGTAAACCTTCCACCTTTTCTTTTTTTCCCTGTATCCATAGTAGTTTATTTCGGTCGCTCAAATTGTTTGGCTTGACCTTATCAATAAATTAAGAGAGGACCCATGTGGTCGGTTCCCATTTTATGCGTGATACATGTCTTTTCTCTCTTAAGTATGCACCGAGGATAACTTTCTGCGATACAAATACTACATGATTTTAAAAGTCATCGGTTTTAGACCAGGGGCCAGGATTTAAACCATCCCCACTTGCCAACCATAGTACTCATATCGAAGTCCTCGGCTTCTTGTTCTCGGATATTGCTTTATATGCATCAGTTTCGAATTGTGTCTTTGGTCAATATCTGGGTTGCCTGGCTCCTGTGCTTACTCCTTACGTTCAAAAGCTGAAAGCTGACTGTCACAATAAGCGTAAACTGGTCGGCGATCCAATGATTGTGTGAAACTAAGAATCATTGGAGATTCCTCCATGTTAAATGATGGGCCTTTTTTCCTAACATCGTCCGAAGTGTCAACGGCTTGACGTCGGCTAGGTCCGAACACTGAAACACCGGGGGCTAGTCACTGGCCGCCAAACTTAAAGCTCCTATGACTAAGTGAAAATAATAAAGCCTCATTGTCTGATTGCCTTGTTTCCGCTAACATAACCGCCTCCGGGCACCGAGACGTCGGTTAAGGGTTGCATTGTTAGTTCGGAACCACCCTACGTAGTATCTACAAAGGGGTGGAAGATGATGACTGGGCATTTTCAGATCATAAACGGTCGCAAAGGAGTCAAAATAAGCACCTCGAGCATAAACTGACTCATTAAAATAAAAATGAAGACTTGTTCTTTACAAAGTAAACCTCGGCATACCGAGGGACACCTACTCAATAATAGTGTCGTTTCGACACTTGGCCTCGGATATCCAGGCACCCGGCATCACGTTTTCAAAGTAGTGCTCGGGCCTTCGATCCTTCCCCTCTGGGCCGCCCTGTGCCATCACTTTAGGATTGACCCCAGGGTAATGCGTCTTCACAGATGCATATGCCTATCGAGCACCTTCCAAGAAAGCCGACCGCTTCCATTCCTGGAAACCGGGGCTGGCGCTTTCCAGCTTTTGAAATAATCCAAACATGCTCCTTGGCAGAGGCTCAGTAGGCCACAAGGCGATGCAGAGGTCCTCCATGGCCGGCTTGGCAGTGCGATGTAGCTCGACTAGCTACTTCATCTGGTCGCCGATGATGGGTGGATGTGACGACACCTGGAATTGCGCCCAAAATGCCGTCTATTCGGCCGTGTCTTCACACCTGCTAAAATACTGGCATGCATCTGTGACACTACTCGGCAAGTCCGTAAAGGCACCTGAGACACGCCAGATTTGCGTTAGCTCGGTGAAGCGGCCACCACCGAAGACGCACTGCATTAAGAAAGGCTTACCAACGGCTATCTCCAACACTTGCCGGAGTTCTTCCCGCGCTACCCTCGCTTCGACTTGGGCCTCTTTCTGCGCTAGCTCGAGCCTATTAAGCTAGGTTGTGTCCTTCTTCTTGTCCTCTTGAAGGGCATCACGTTCCATGTACAAGCCCTTCAAGTCTTGTTCCACCTCCAGAATCCGAGCTTGGTTCATTTTTCGAGCATCTCGCTCTTGGGCCAGCTCGGCTCGGAGGACCTCCATCTCGGCCGCGGCGGCTAAATATCAACAACCAAAGCACATAAACTAGTATTAGAGCTGTTTTGAGAGCCACGGATAAAGCTATAAAGATGTTCTATGGTTGTGTTACCTTGCGCCTCATCCATCTGCTTCTTCAGTAGATTGATGTCCTCTTCGGACCGCGTGAGCTTGTGATTTAGCTCTTCCAACTCTTTCGAGTTGGATGCCGATGTGGAGGCGGAAGCCTGCAAAAATGATGTTACCTTCCGAGAACGATCATCGATCCTCTGGTCGGACGGTTTGTTCGACCAGAGTCTCGGGGGCTACTGCATATTCACTTTAATGAAACTATCAAAAAAGTAAATCGACCCCCAAGTCAGTTTATCAAACTAACTCAGGGCTCGGGAGCTACTGTGTATACGCTCTTAAAAAGCATAACTTGTGCTTTGCGAAATTCCTAGTCCTCGGACAACTTTTAAAAGAAACCCGTCCATAAAGGGCTACTGAGTTTATTAAGCATTAAAATTTATAAAAAGTGCAGTTGTTTAAACTAACGCACCTTGAAGCCTCTTGAGAGGCCTACGAAGGCCTCCAGAATCCCATCCTTCGTGGACTGGAACTGGTTGAACGATGTGCCCAGAAGGGCACGGTGTTTGGGCAGAAGGGAGGAGCTTTGTAGAGTTTCCTCTATCTCCTTGTGCCACCCTGAGATGGGCGGCTGGGCGTCCTCGGTCCCACCCCCCGTTGGATAGGCGGCTGCTGCCTCCACGCTGCTCGATGGTGGTGGAGTGGTCGGAGGCAGGGACTCCGGGCATTTCAGCACCACTTCCTCAAGAACCAAGGGATTTTTCCCCCCTGATCCTCGGCGGCTGAGGTCTAGACCTCGGCTGTAGGCACGTCAGTACCACTCTCTGTGTTTAACACAGGAGGGTCCGGACGCGAAGAAACCTCCCCGGGCTCACCATGGGCCGGGGAGGAACGCGCACGCGCGCCCGAGGAGATCTCGGCTAGCTCGGCCGGAGGGATGGTGTCACCCGAATCCTCTCCGGGTAGGCGACATTGCGGACTGTAAAAGAAAATGGTACAACAATGTTAATCACATAATGATTGAGGATAACTATGTGCGCGTGTATTAAACACGTTACCTCCTCGGCTGCGGCTTCTCCCTGCGCTGCGGGGGAAGCGGGTCCTCGGAGGAATCAGAGTGGGTGCCCTCGGCAACAGCCGAGGACTGGCTAGGCTTGGCAACGCGAGCCCTCCGGAGCCTTTTGAATTGAGGAGGGTCGTCCTCCTCGGCATCCTCGGGCGTCTCCCTCCTCCTCTTAGGAGGGGACACCTCGTCCTCCTCTTCACCTCCTCCTCCTCATGCACGGAAGAGCCATGGTTGCTTTCCGACCTGGCATCCGAAGTCGCTCTTCGGCTGCGCAGGCCATCCTTCTTCTTCTTCGTCTCCTTGGCCGGAACCTCGTATGGCTCCTCGACCAATAGAGCCTCTAGCTAGGGGGGGGATTGGCCTCCTCGGGTACTGTGCTAGAGAGGTCATCTTCCGGGCCTTATTGCACCAGGTCTGGTTACAGGATGTCAAATCGATCGCCTCATTAAAAGTTAAGAAATACCAAAAAAATGGACGCACAAATAAAGCGATCCCATACCTCGGATGGAGCGTTGTCGGTGTCGAGGCCGACGTCTTCTTCCTTCTCGGGGAACTCATTCTTGGACGGCTTGAAAAGTGACGTCCACATCCTGGCAAGGTTCGTGCGGAAGAAGTGCCGCACGGTGACCTCATGCTCAGGCTCGTAGCACCACATTGGGTTGGCCTGGAGCTGAAGAGGAAGGGTGCCGTGATGGAGCATGATGTGGACTACGTCCACCGGCTTGACGCCGTGATCGATCATCGACTTGATCCGTTTCTGGAGCACCTCGACTTCGGCTGGGTTTCCCCAGTCAAGCCCTTTCTTCGTCCAGGAGACGAGTCTCCTCAGGGGCTCGACTATGAAAGCGGGGATCTCTGTCTGTTCTGGAGCTGGTGTGTCAGTGATATAGAACCACTCCCACTGTCATACCTTGATGGTATCCACAAAGATGCCCTCTGGCCAGCGCACCTTTGGGAGCTTGTTGATCATAGTGTCGTCGCATTCGGCGAGCTGGGAGCCGCTGCTCTTCGGCTTGATGCTGAAGATCTTCAGGCATAGGCCGAAGTGCAGCTCGATGCGTAGGAATGCCTCGTAGATGATGATGAAGTTAGCGATGTGAAGAATGGAGTTCGGTGCCAGATGGTGGAGTCCAGCCCGTAGTAGAACATCAATCCCCTCACAAAAGGATGAAGCGGGAAGCCCAGACCTCGGACGAGGTGGGAGATGAATACCACCCTTTCCCCCTTCTTGGGGGTGGGGATGGCGGACTCGGAGCGGCCGGTCTCGCTCGGTGACGGCGCGTGGCACACGGCGTCTGCGGGGATGTACCCCGCGGACCGGAGCTCCTCGATGGCGCCCACCGTTACGGTGGAATGCGTCCACTTCCCCTCCAGCTCGGCGTCGGCCATCGCGGAAGGTGGAACTTGGAAGGAAGAAGAGAGCTTTTGAAACAGATCTGGGGGCACTAGAGCTCTGGAAAGCTTTGAGCAATGGCGCAAAGGATGGAAGCATGGGGAAATGATTTACTGCCCCCTTTGCATTTATAGGTCAGTAAAAGAACAAGAGTCCCCTCGCCGCGCCGAATAAACCGCCTGTTTCCCAACACATCGTGTCGTTATACACGCACTGGTAACTCAACTCGATTAATGATATCCCTAAGAAACCGGGGCACGATCTCCACATTGATGGGACATGCCAATGGAGGGTTACCTCGGACCACGATGTGTGATAACTAATTCAGCCCCACGGTAAGTGGTGACGGTTCGATAAAGCTGTCAGGGTTATGAACCCTTTCACTGGTTGAATCCATGTGGCAAGTCTTTGAGACTAAGTAATTTTGAAGACCTCGGACGTAGGAGAGCGTTTTGCTGAAAAGGACTCTGAGATTTCTCCGTCGAGGACAAGGTGTAAAGCACATGGTCATTGGGGTTAACTGTGAAAGGAGACCCAATAAGTTGGTCAGCTGCTAAAGACTTCGGATCCGAGCACTAACCGATAAGTGAGGAACTCGCTTGTCAAGCCGAAGACGCCAAGGCTGAGGAGATTATTCCGAAGATAGAGACGCGGTCTTCGGCTTCGAAGACTAGTTCAGGGGCTACTGACGGTGTCCTGGACTAAGGGTTACTAATCAGTACAGCCCGCAGTCCATGGGCCGGGCTTATGGCCCGCTGATACGTCTCCAGCGTATCTATAATTTTTGATTATTCCATGTTGTTATATTATCAATCTTGGATGTTTTTATATGCATTTACAGCAATTATATATCATTTTTGGAGACTAACCTATTAACTTAGTGCCTAGTGCCAGTTGTTGTTTTCTGCCCTGTTTTTGTTTTACAGAAAATCAATACCAAACGAAGTCCAAATGCCACGAAACTTTTTGGAGATTTTTTTCTGGACAAGATAAACACTAGAAGCTTCGGGAGAAGACCAGACGCCAGAGGAGGTGGCCACGAGCCACCAGGGCGCGCCTGGGAGGGGCAGGCGCGTCCTGGTGCCTCATGGGCCCACCCCAGCTCCGTTTGACCTAATTCTTCCACTATAAATTCAGAAAAAATCAGAAACCCTCAGGGGAGTGCACGAAATACTTTTTCCGCCGCCGCAAGTTTTTGTTCCAGAGAGATCCCATCTGGAGGCCTTCTCCGGTACTCTGTCGGAGGGGGAATCGATCACGGAGGGGCTCTACATCAACCTTGCTGCCCTTCCGATGATGTGTGAGTAGTTTACCACAGACCTTCGGGTCCATAGGCAGTAGCTAGATGGCTTCTTCTCTCTTTTTGATCTTCAATACAATGTTCTCCTCGATGTTCTTGGAGTTCTATCCGATGTAATCACTTTTTGCGGTGTGTTTGTTGGGATCCAATGAATTGTGAGTTTATGATCAGATTATCCATGAATATATTTGAGTCTTTGCTGCACTCTTTTATGCATGATTATTCTAGCCTCGTATTTCTTCTCCGATCTATTGATTTGGTTTGGCCAACTAGATTGATTTATCTTGCCATGGGAAGAGGTGCTTTGTAATGGGTTCGATCTTGCGGTGCTCAATCCCAGTGACAGAAAGGGACATGACACGTATGTATCATTGCTATTAAGGGTAAAAAAATGGGGTTTATTCATGCGTGAGTTTATCTTGTCTACATCATGTCATCGTTCTTAAGGCGTTACTCCGTTCTTTATGGACTTAATACACTAGATGCATGCTGGATAGCGGTCGATGTGTGGAGTAATAGTAGTAGATGCAGGCAGGAGTCGGTCTACTTGTATTGGACATGATGCCTATATACATGATCATTGCCTTAGATATCGTCATGATTATTTGCTTTTCTATCAATTGCCCAACAGTAATTTGTCTACCCACCGTATGCTATTTTCTCGAGAGAAGCCTCTAGTGAAAACTATGGCCCCCGGGTCTATCTAAATCATACTCCCTCCGTTCCAAAATATAGTGTGTCCTCGGTTCCCGTGCTTCAACTTTGACCATAAATTTAACCAACGAGACCGACTGCGGCGGGAGCAAAAATTATACCAGTGAATTCGTATTCGAAAGAAGTTTTCAATTATATAATTTTTGCTCCCACCGCAGTCGGTCTCGTTGGTTAAATTTATGGTCAAAGTTGAACCTCGGGAAGCGCGGGCGCACTATATTTTGGAACGGAGGGAGTATTATTAAAACCCTAAAAATATTGCTGCCATTTTCTTTTATTTATTTTATTTTGTATTTTTGTTTCTATCTATCTATCTATCACATACAATTTAATCTTGCAATTTACCGCCGAGGGATTGACAACCCCTCGTTTGCGTTAGGTGCAAGGATTTGTTGTTTGTGTGCAGGTGCTGTTAACGAGGTGTTGCGTGATTCTCCTACTGGTTCGATAACCTTGGTTTCATAACTGAGGGAAATACTTATCTCTACTGTGCTGCATCATCCCTTCCTCTTCGGGGAAAATACCAACGCAAGCTACAAGAAGCAGGAAGAATTTCTGGCGCCGTTGCCGGGGAGACATCATCAACATCTATCAAGTACCTTTGCATAAACTCTCGTCTCCTTGCATTTACTTTATTTGGATTTGCCTCTCGTTTTCATCTCCCCCACTTCTAAAAAGTTTATACAAAAATACAAAAATATTTTCCGTTTGTCTTTTTCTTGTTTGCATCTTTACTTGCTTGTTTACTTTTATTGCCTTCATGTCGAACACACAAGAACAGAAACAAAAAAGCAAAAATGTAAGATACTAAGGATCCATTTAAAGTTTACTACTTGAATCGTCTTCGATCCAGTTGTGCTCATGCTGAAACCCCAACTAGTTTAGTTGAGGGAAAACCCTTAAAGGAGCATGCTCATTTTGTGCGTCACCGTTTGTCTGAAAAAGGGAGACTCTTATGGCGTCAAATAAATTGTTTGCTATGCTTGGAATCTATGTGAAATTTATGATTTTACTTGTTGCTCTAAGAACCCTAAAAAACACCTTCCCTACCTATGTGAGTTCAATGATAATGAAATTTTATCTTCTTATGAAAAAGGTGTTTATAGTTACTATGATATCGAACAAATTGAAGAATTTGTTGCTTTTAAAGGTTCTTATGAAGTTGCTTCTTTGATTGAAAAGTATGATATTACTCTCTACAAATCTGAAAATTCTGCCATACTTAAGTATTGCTACGAAAATTATGCATGTAATGCCATGTTAGTGAATTTATTGAGAGAATGTCTACTGCATTGGAAGAGAATAATGATACACATGAATCTATACATAATTATGATCCTAACGATTCAATTGAAATATTCCCTCTTGATGAATGTGATGCTTGCTATTCTTATGGCCATGATGCCAATATTAATGATGCTTGTAGAGAAGAACTTGCTATAGTTCCTTATGTTAAAAATGAAATTATTGCTATAACACCCATACTTGATAGCTCCTTGAATGAAAAGCATCATTGCAATGAGGTTATTATAAATTCAATTAATGACAATTGTGCTAATGATATGCAAAACTACAAGCTTGGGGATGAAAAATTTGTTATGTGCACTACATATTGTAGTGATCATGATTGGGGTGATGCTTCTTATGATCTTGAAAATTTATTTAAGCCTCATGATGAATATGTTATTGATAATAAAATTTGCAATAATATTAAAAGTGGGTTTGGAAGAGTGTCAACTCTAGGTAAAAATAATCCCACATATTTGGAGAGTGTTCAATCTTATGAAATTTTTGATAAAAGTGGGATTGGAGAGGTCATGACTTTAGTTGATGTTAATCCCACTATTTTGGAAGACTATAAGAATTTTATGCATGTGGATCATGATGAGAATATTTTATATGATAGCTATATTGTTTAATTTAATTATGATCCTACATGTAATTATTATGAGAGAGGAAAATACGGTTGTAGAAATTTTCATGTTACTAAATTACCTCTCGTTATGTTGAGATTGTCAATGTTTTATTCCTCCCCTTTGCATATGCTAGATATTAGTTATCATGATAATTTGTTTTCCTTTAAAATTCCTATGCATAGGAAGTATGTTAGACTTAAATGTGTTTGTCACATGTATTATGATGCTCTCTTTGTGCTTCAATTCTTATCTTTCATGTGAGCATCACTGAAATCTCAAAGCCTATCTTAATGGCTATAAAGAAAGAGCTTGTTGGGAGGCAACCGAATGAATAAAATAAATTGTTTCTGTTATGGTGTGTTTTCATAATTATGCTACTGGTATGATTGTGTTTTTGTGTTTTTAATTAGTGTTTGTGCCAAGTAATACCTTTAGGATGATTTGGAAGATAATATAATTGATGCTGTTTGGAAAACAGAAAGTTTTGCATCCAGTACCCGAATTTTGTTTCTGTACTGGAGCGTCAGAAAAATCTGAATTTTTTACACAGTATTGGTATATGAATTTCCCACGTTGTCCTAATTTTTAAGAATTTTTGGAGTTAAATAAGTATGGATTTTAAATAGATTGCTACAGACTGTTCTGTTTTTGACAGATTCTGTTTTTGATGCACTACTTGCTTGTTTTGATGAATCTATGGATTGTATCGGGGGGTATAAGCCATGGTAAAGTTAGAGTACAGTAGGTATAATGAAAAAATAAAATATGAATGGGTTTGCAACAGTACTTAAAGTAGTGATTTATTTTGTTATGCTAACGAATCTCACGAAGGTTTTGTTGAGTTTTGTGTGATTGAAGTTTTCAAGTTTTGGGTGAGATCACGATGGATGAAGGAATAAGGAGTAGCAAAAGCCTAAGCTTGGGGATGACCGAGGCACCCCAAGGTAATATTCAAGGAAGACTCAAGCGTCTAAGCTTGGGGATGTCCCGGAAGGCATCCCCTCTTTCTTCTACCAACCATCGATAGTTTTACTTGGAGCTATATTTTTATTCGTCACATGATATGTGTTTTGCTTGGAGCGTCATGTATTATATGAGTCTTTGCTTTGTTTTCTTTTTAGTTTGTCACAATCATCCTTGCTGAACACACCTATTTTGAGAGAACCACACGTTCATCATAATTTGTTAGAATACTCTATGTGCTTCACTTAAATTTTTTGAGCTAGGCAGTTCCTCTAGTGCTTCACTTAAATCTTTTTGAGCACGGCAGTGGCTAAATTTTGAAGAAATAAACTCGCATGCTTCACTTATATTATTTTGTGAGTTGATAAGATGAAAATTTTGAAGAAATATTTGCACTCTCATGCTTCACTTATATCTTTTTAAGAGTTGATGAAAGTAATGGTAATTTGCACAAGATATGAATTTGGTCCCAAAGTGATGAATATTCAAGAGGGATATACTAAAAACTTTCATATAGATCATTGGATATGATAAGTGTGATTCCTTGCAATAGTTTTGCGATATGGAAATGATAATATGTGAGTCATGTTAGTCAGTAATTGTGGTTTAGTAAGAATATTAGTGTTAAGGTTTGTGATTCCATATGCATGCACATCAAGTCAATAGTTATGCAAAGAAATTATATCCTACTTATGGTGCATTATTCGGTGTTAGTTATTTTTAATGCATGTTTATGACCGTTTTCGTTTTTTGGTTGTTTGCTTCTCAATCTATTTGCTAGCCTTCATTTGTACTAAGCGGAAATACTGCTTGTGCATCCAAAATCCTTAAATCCAAGTTGTGCCAAATGAGTCCACTATATCTACCTATATGCGGTATTTCAATGCCGTTCCAAGTAAATTTGCGTGTGCCAACTCTAATTTTCAAAATAATTTTTCCATTTTGTGTGCCCGTACCGCTCATGAAGCGGCAGGAGGTGGCCATTATTTTCCATGCTAGGTGTGTTATTCTCACGATGAGTGTTTATTCACTTGTCATTGCACGAGAGGATGGTTGGTAATAGGGATGCCCAGTCCCACAATTAAATCAAAATTAATAACAACAAAATTCCTTGGAAAGTGTTGGTTTGGAGGGCACCCGTGGATACGGCTAGCCATGGATTGTGAAAGAATGGTGGAAAGGAAATGAACTTTACTTTCTGTTTGGGAACCACCTATGATGTGTCTAGCATGGAAAATAATGGGAATTCTCGGTCATTTTCGTTGACAGGAAAAGCATGCCTCTCAAAATATTTTTATCTCTTTAATTTCAGCTTTGAGCTCTGGCACATTTGACAAATCTCTGCTTCCCTCTGCGAAGGGCCTATCTATTTACTTTTATGCAATTTTTATTTTTACTTGAGTCTCCATCTTCTCTTATAAAGCACCAACTAGAGAGCACTATTGTCATACTTGTGCATTGGATGTAGCTAATATTTGAGTGTGTTTCATGAATGGATCAATGATTGAGCATAATGGGCTAGGGATAACTTTCTTTAGCGTTGATATTTTGAAAGACATGGTTGCTTGTTAGCATGCTTGAGTATTTATATCTTCATGTCAAATTATAGACTATTGCTTTGAATCATTCAAGTCCAATGTCCATGATATAAAAGAAAAGAATATTTGATGAATATGATAGGCAGCATTCCACATCAAAAATTATGTTTTATCATTTACCAACTCGAGGACGAGCAGGAATTAAGCTTGCGGATGCTGATACGTCTCCAACGTATCTATAATTTTTTATTGTTCCATGCTATTATATTATCAATCTTGGATGTTTTTATATGCATTTACAGCAATTATATATCATTTTTGGAGACTAACCTATTAACTTAGTGCCCAGTGCCAGTTGCTGTTTTCTGCCCTGATAAACAAAAATAAGGCAGAAAACAGCAACTGGCACTGGGCACTAAGTTAATAGGTTAGTCTCCAAAAATGATATATAATTGCTGTAAATGCATATAAAAACATCCAAGATTGATAATATAACAGCATGGAACAATCAAAAATTATAGATACGTTGGAGACGTATCAGCATCCCCAAGCTGAATTCCTGCTCGTCCTCGAGTAGGTAAATTATAAAAACAGAATTTTTGATGTGGAATGCTGCCTATCATATTCATCACATATTCTTTTCTTTTATAGCATGGACATTGGACTTGAATGATTCAAAGCAATAGTCTATAATTTGACATGAAGATATAAATACTCAAGCATGCTAACAAGCAACCATGTCTTTCAAAATATCAACGCTAAAGAAAGTTATCCCTAGCCCATTATGCTCAATCATTGATCCATTCATGAAACACACTCAAATATTAGCTACATCCAATGCACAAGTATGACAATAGTGATCTCTAGTTGGTGCTTTATAAGAGAAGATGGAGACTCAAGTAAAAATAAAAATTGCATAAAAGTAAATAGATAGGCCCTTCGCAGAGGGAAGCAGAGATTTGTCAAATGTGCCAGAGCTCAAAGCTGAAATTAAAGAGATAAAAATATTTTGAGAGGCGTGCTTTTCCTGTCAACGAAAACGACCGAGAATTCCCAATATTTTCCATGCTAGACACATCATAGGTGGTTCCCAAACAGAAAGTAAAGTTTATTTCCTTTCCACCATTCTTTCACATTCCATGGCTAGCCGTATCCACGGGTGCTGTTGTGGTTTTGTCACGGCAGATGTCCTCAAAAAAGGACTTAGTCGTGAGGCCATCGCAACTAGGTAGTAGCTTGAACGGGGTTGGTCGGAATCGAGAGACGCGAGTTTTTACCCAGGTTCGGCCCCTCGCGGTGGAGGTAAAAGCCTACATCTTGCTTGATTGCTATTGATGATGGTCTTGATTACAAGGGTGCAGTTTCGCTACCTCTATCTAGAGAGCTAGTTTTTCTGTCTCTCCTCCCCTTCTGCCTCTTGGGGTGCCTTGCCCCTCCTTATATAAGTTGAAGGGGCCGGCTTACATGTAGAGTCCTAGTAGGACTACAACAAGTCGAATCCTAGTCCAGGTCTATTCTTCCGAACTGATCTCCCAGGCCGGGTCATCTCTCCGGGCCGGGTCTCCCAGGCCAGGTCATCTCTCCGGGGCTTCTCTGCGAGCCAGCCCATTGGGCTCCTGTCAAGCCGGCCTCTTGCCGGGTCTCGTCCCTGGGCCCTGGATTCCTCCTCGTCATCTTGTCTTAACCCGGAAAATGGGGTGACCCATAGAGCCTTCAAGCCCTAGGCCGGGTCAAACCTTTAGCCGGGTTATAACCGTGGGGAATATCCCCAACATTAGCCCCCAGTTTAGCTTGGATTTATCCATGGTAAACTCCATCCTGAAAATAAGAATAGGGAAAATATGTGAAGGGTGATTCTCCGGGTCTGGATTTTTCCTGAGCCGGCACCTGTTCTGTCTTTCTGGTCCTTGTCATTTTTCTTCTGCCAAATCACCTGACCGTGTCAAAATATTTGCCGGTTTGTATGGTTCTTCCATACTTTAGCGCTTCAGAATTAACTTGCTGACGCGGGTTACTTGAAGAAAAATATTGGAAAATAAAACACCCATCTGCCATTGAGTCGGCCTCCAATGCTTTGGCTTCATGAAATTTTTTGGGAATAAGAAAACCATATGACGTTTGAACCGGCTTTCCGGGCCTTTCTAGGAATAGCTTAGAGGAGATAAACTTTGCAAATTTCTCCACCAAGAATATGAGACCCGGTTTACTCAAAACTGAGAACTTGAAGGTGTTCTTCCCTTATATCCATATTACCTGTAGCCCCCAAGTCTTAAGAGTAGAAACGTAGTGATAGCTTAAGACTTGCGAATGTTGCAATTTTGGAGAAAATCCAGGTTGTTCATCTGAGTCACCAGTCATAAACTGAATGTTTTGCATTTCACATGTGTAGCCCCCAAGGGCCGGCTCATCAGTATGTGATGGGCCGGGTCTTCAATTTGGACCTTATGATCTGTTTAAACAACTGAACACTGTAGCCCCCAAGTGCCGGGTTGTCTTGCCTGCAGCAACCTGAGATTTTAACTTAGCTTTTGATGTTTGTAGATGTATAGCTGAAAATAGTGTAGCCCCAAGGGCCGGGTTAGTTCTCCTCATCAATCTGAAACTTGAACTATCTGTAGAGTCAATGACTGTAGCCCCCAAGGGCCGGGTCACTATTAATAGTGAGCCGGGTCTTCGATGAAAATAGTTTAAAATGACAATGCATTAGCCCCCAAGTGCCGTGGTGCATGCTTGCAGCGACATGGGACTTTCATACTGAATGTAATCTTGATTTGAATAATGTAGCCCCCAAGTGCCGGGTCGTATTGCCTGCGGCGACTCGGGACTATTCCTTCCACTGTAGAATAAATTCAAATCCACTGTAGCCTCCAAGAACCGGGTTGCCTAGCCGCTTAGTATACTCTTTTGTATTATCAACTCACCAAATAAATCCTGGTGACCCGGCAAGTGACAACCCGGCGGTAATTGACGTAGAAGGAGAACAAACCAATGCTAATCCGGCAGATCCAGCTGCCGGGTCTCAACCATCAATCACTCTGCAAGCTTGAATTTGCTTTGAAAAACCTGATAGAAAATAGCCCAATCGTGGCTTGTAATAGTTTTTGAGCGGGAAACTGCATAGTCCGCCAATGCCATCAAACACTTTAATATTTTGCCTGTGAACTGATGATGCATTTGCGATGAAAGAAATCCTTGGCCGTGGTTGCAATGCAACCCGGCAAATATGTGTGAAAAAATTCATAAGTGCTGTAGTCTTCTACAAAGCACATGTTGAATAACCCAAAACCCGATCAATTAAATGACCAGGTATTATATGTGACCCGGCTGGATTTGTAACCCGGGAATTTAGAAGAATTGATATCTCAATCATTTAATACTGGTTATGATAAACCATGATAAAGATCCAGCCATTTTGGCTATCAAAGATTCGTTTGTTCCTGTGGAGTCACAATGTAACCCGGTTTGAAGACCGGCTCCTGTGACATAAACAAATATAGATATGTATAAATGATGCATTGTATGATGATGCAATGTATGATGATGCAATGTATGATAATGCATGTGTATGATAATGCATGTGTATGATAACAGAGTATAAGAATGTCGGCTTTCGAGGCACAACATAAGACCGGCTTTCGAGGCTCGAGTCTTGGTTTCGCTTCGTGTGGAAGCAGGCTTTGTGGCCTCTTTTGGTTTGTCCTATCTCTCTGACAGCCGGCTCTCACGCAACCAATCAAGCATTTTAACTCTGATGAATTCAGGGTCACCTTTGTGATTGACTCATCAGGCGTACGCCGGGTCGCTTTTTAGGGAGTAGCATCTGGCTAACAGGCAGGTTTAACCAAGTATATTTTGGCTTTTCGCCGGGTTAAAAGGGTTTTGTAAGCTAAACT
Source organism: Elymus sibiricus (assembly GCA_039707655.1). Taxonomy (NCBI): domain Eukaryota; kingdom Viridiplantae; phylum Streptophyta; class Magnoliopsida; order Poales; family Poaceae; genus Elymus; species Elymus sibiricus. Next base: position 123,622,044 of record CM077666.1, on the reverse strand, counting down.
CGATGAGTTGGAAGCCCCCAAGTAACCATATGATCATGGAAAAGCTCAGCATAGGATATACAGGAGACAATGCTACTACTGCAAAACATCTGGGGTCCAGATAAGCCGGCATTCCTTTGATCATAATATATACAGGAGACAATGCTACTACTGTAGATGTGTTAAGGCTTTTGAGCCGTATGCATTTTAAGGTTGCCGAACCGTAGGCATTTAAAGATTGCCAAACCGTAGAATTACGTGAAGCTGAACGTGGTGCTACCTCCGAGATTAACTGAAAGGTGCCAGTTTACTTCATTGAATAATAAAATCATGAAAAACATGAAAATGACTTAGCTGTTTTTATGCCTCAGCGTTGATGACGCAATGTGAACCCGCAGAAGGTTGAGGTCGACCGCGGCGGGTTATAGATGATCCCATTGGGCAACCCGGCGCGGGTAGAGACTGACGCGGGTTCCCGCGATGTCGCGCAAGACATGACTCCGGAAAACAATATCAGCCCCTTTTTTCTGAATTACTTGGCCTGCATATGAAAATAACACAGGCAAAAGCACTAGTCCTCGGTTGAATCAGCATGTTTTGCATAAAATGACTAGGTAGGATAGCACCTAATAATATATATTTTTTTCCTTTTCTGCTCCAGCAATCGTTGGAGTAGACCGGGTAGTAGGGGCGGCGGCCTGTGCGCGTCCGTTCGGGCAGCTTGTACGGGCGGGCAAGGCCTAGTGTGTTGATGTAGACGCGAGAGCTGGCCGATAAATTGACGTGGACGCGGGAGCCGGCCGCAACGTTTGACGCCGGCGCGGACGCGAGAGCCGGCCGTGGCGTTGTAAGCTGGCACGAACGCGCGAGAAGGCCGCGGCGTTGTAAGCCGGCGGGGGCGCGCGAGTCGGTCGCGGCGTTGTAAGCCGGTGTGGGCGCGCGGGTCGGCCGCGGCGTTGTAAGCTGGTGCGGACGAGGGAGTCGCCTGGCGTGTTTGATGTAGACTGAACCGCGGAAGCAGCGGCTTACACGCATGTCCGTCGAGCAGCGCGGCATGGACGAACGCCAGTGTAGAATGATGCTGGCGCGCCCCCCGTATCCGTGGTATAACGCTACTTTTGTGATGAATAATTATCCTGCGTAAAAATATTACAGGCCGGAGTAGTTGTTCTCAGATGAATTAAAATGTACTGATAAAATAAATAAGATGGATAACACTTGGTATTTTCGTAGACTTAGCAATTGAGTACCACCGCCTTCAATAACGTGAGTAGCAATAGCAATTCGAATATGTCTCGGTGGACATGCCTTGTATGGAGAAGTAGTAGCCTTGATTTCTTCTACTATCCATAGTCTGATTCTTCATCTACGATTTTAATTTGGTAGCAACAGCCAACGCACAGCCCGTGCAACTGCAGATTGGAGTCAAACGCTCCACCAAAATTACTGGAACAGGTGGCTCTTTTTTTGTTGTTGCTTTGCACGCGGGGCTGCCACCAAAATTATTCTCGTCTCGGAATCGGCGAATTACCACGGCGCGTGCCACGGCCGCACAACACGCAACCCTGGTAGCCTTCGGCGTTTCGGACGTAGCAAACAGAGATCTAAACCAATACTAGTAGCCACGTACTAGTACTAGGCGATGAAGTACTACTAGTACTTGAATTGATGGAACTTGACACTTGATGTGATGGGACAAAGTAGGACTCTCGCCTGATCGTGGAGCTGCAGCTGTTTGATGGATGCTCTACGTCCGGGGAGTACTAGCAAATCGCCCGGGACTTGCAGCTTTCTTCACGTCAGTAGCAGCGGATGGCTGCCTCGGGACTTGGACGACCCGGCGTACTTCGGCTGCAGGTTGTAACAGCAGCAGATCACGTGCACATGACGAGCATACAATACATGAGGGCGGTGGGTAGCAGATCCTGAATTGCAGCAGCCGTGTAGAGCGGCGCAGCCTGCGCCGCAGAAATCCTATCGGATTGGACGAATCGCATGTGACGCATGCGGTGGCGCACAGATGTAACCCTAATTTTTCTTGAACTCAAACCTCGCACTGCCATCTCCAAATTTAATCAAGATTATGATCATCAAACGGTGAATTTGCCGGCTCTTCTTCATCCAGACTATCGCGAGATTCTTGATCCCCGGGAGAGCTCCCTCCAAGAACAGCCAACTATCGTGGTTTTGTCACGGCAGATGTCCTCAAAAAAGGACTTAGTCGTGAGGCCATCACAACTAGGTAGTAGCTTGAACGGGGTTGGTCGGAATCGAGAGACGCGAGTTTTTACCCAGGTTCGGCCCCTCGCGGTGGAGGTAAAAGCCTACATCCTGCTTGATTGCTATTGATGATGGTCTCGATTACAAGGGTGCAGTTTCGCTACCTCTATCTAGAGAGCTAGTTTTTCTGTCTCTCCTCCCCTTCTCCCTCTTGGGGTGCCTTGCCCCTCCTTATATAAGTTGAAGGGGCCGGCTTACATGTAGAGTCCTAGTAGGACTACAACAAGTCGAATCCTAGTCCAGGTCTATTCTTCCGAACTGATCTCCCAGGCCGGGTCATCTCTCCGGGGCTTCTCTGCGAGCCAGCCCATTGGGCTCCTGTCAAGCCGGCCTCCTGCCGGGTCTCGTCCCTGGGCCCTGGATTCCTCCTCGTCATCTTGTCTTAACACGGAAAACGGGGCGACCCATAGAGCCTTCAAGCCCCAGGCCGGGTCAAACCTTTAGCCGGGTTATAACCGTGGGGAATATCCCCAACAGGTGCCCTCCAAACCAACACTTTCCAAGGAATTTTGTTGTTATTAATTTTGATTTCATTGTGGGACTGGGCATCCCTATTACCAACCATTCTCTCGTGCAATGACAAGTGAATAAACACTCATCGTGAGAATAACACACCTAGCATGGAAAATAATGGCCACCCCCTGCCGCTTCATGAGCGGTACGGGCACACAAAACGGAAAAATTATTTTGAAAATTAGAGTTGGCACACGCAAATTTACTTGGAACGGCATTGAAATACCGCATATAGGTAGATATAGTGGACTCATTTGGCACAACTTGGGTTTAAGGATTTTGGATGCACAAGCAGTATTTCCGCTTAGTACAAATGAAGGCTAGCAAATATCTTGAGAAGCAACCAACCAAAAAACGAAAACGATCATAAACATGCATTGAACATAACTAACACCGAATAATGCACCATAAGTAGGATATAATTTCTTTGCATAACTATTGACTTGATGTGCATGCATAGGGAATCACAAACCTTAACACTAATATTCTTACTAAACCACAATTACTCACTAACATGACTCACATATTATCATTTCCATATCGCAAAACTATTGCAAGGAATCACACTTATCATATCCAATGATCTATATGAAAGTTTTTATTATATCCCTCTTGAATATTCATCACTTTGGGACCAAATTCATATCTTGTGCAAATTACCATTACTATCATCAACTCTCAAAAATATTTAAGTGAAGCATGAGAGTGCAAATATTTCTTCAAAATTTCAATCTTATCAATTCTCAAAATAATATAAGTGAAGCATGAGAATTCATTTCTTCAAAATTTCAATCAACTCTCAAAATAATATAAGTGAAGCATGAGAGTTTATTTCTTCAAAATATAGCCACCACCGTGCTCAAAAAGATTTAAGTGAAGCACTAGAGCAACTGCCTAGCTCAAAAAATTTAAGTGATGCACATAGAGTATTCTAACAAATTATGATGATCGTGTGGCTCTCTCGAAATAGGTGTGTTCAGCTAGGATGATTGTGACAAACTAAAAAGCAAACAAAGCAAAGACTCATATAATACAAGACGCTCCAAGCAAAACACATATCATGTGACAAATAAAAATATAGCTCCAAGTAAAATTACCGATGGTTGGTAGAAGAAAGAGGGGATGCCTTCCGGGGCATCCCCAAGCTTAGACGCTTGAGTCTTCCTTGAATATTACCTTGGGGTGCCTCGTGCATCCCCAAGCTTAGGCTTTTGCTACTCCTTATTCCTTCATCCATCGTGATCTCACCCAAAACTTAAAAACTTCAATCACACAAAACTCAACAAAACCTTCGTGAGATCCGTTAGCATAACAAAATAAATCACTACTTTAAGTACTGTTGAAAACCCATTCATATTTTATTTTTGCATTATACCTACTGTACTCTAACTTCACCATGGCTTATACCCCCCGATACAATCCATAGATTCATCAAAACAAGCAAGTAGTGCATCAAAAACAGAATCTGTCAAAAACAGAACAGTCTGTAGCAATCTATTTAAAATCCATACTTCTGTAACACCAAAAATTCTTAAAAATTAGGACAACGTGGAAAATTCATATACCAATACTTTGTAAAAATTTCAGATTTTTCTGACGCTCCAGTACAGAAACAAAATTCGGGCACTGGACACAAAACTTTCTGTTTTCCAAACAGCATCAATTATATTATCTTCCAAATCATCCTAAAGGTATTACTTGGCACAAACACTAATTAAAAACACAAAAACACAATCATACCCGTAGAATAATTGTGAAAACACACCATAACAGAAACAAAAATAAAAAATTTATTTTATTCATTGGGTTGCCTCCCAACAAGCTCTTTCTTTATAGCCATTAAGATAAGCTTCAGATTTTATTGATGCTCACATGAAAGATAATAATTGAAACACAAAGAGAGCATCATGAAGCATGTGAAAAACACATTTAAGTCTAACATACTTCCTATGCATAGGCATTTTATATGCAAACAAATTATCAAGACGAGAAATATCTAGCATATGCAAAGGAGAGGAATAAAACATTGACAATCTCAACATAACGAGAGGTAATTTAGTAACATGAAAATTTCTACAACCATATTTTCCTCTCTCATAATAATTACATGTAGGATCATAATCAAATTCAACAATATATCTATCATATAAAAATTTCTCTCCATGATCCACGTGCATAAAATTCTTATAGTCTTCCAAAATAGTGGGATTAACATCAACTAAAGTCATGACCTTCCCAAACCCACTTTTATCAAAAATTTCATAAGATTAAACACTCTCCAAATATGTGGGATTATTTTTACCTAGCGTTGACACTCTTCCAAACCCACTTTCAATATTATTGCAAACATTATTATCAATAGCATATTCATCATGAGGCTTAGATAAATTTTCAAGATCATAAGAAGCATTATCACCCCAATCATGATCATTGCAATAAGTAGTGGATATAACAAAATTATCATCCCCAAGCACGTAGTTTTGCATATTATTAGCACAATTGACATTAATAGAATTTAGAGTGAAGGAGCTATCATGAATCACTTTACAAATTTCTTCTTTCAACACTTCATCACAATTTTCCAGTTCATGATTTTCAAGCAAAACTTCATAGAGATAATCAATTGCACTCAACTCACTAGCAATTGGTTCATCATAATTGGATCTTTTGAAAATATTAGCAAGTGGATGAGGATTCATATCAATAGATTTCTAGCAAGCGAAGATGCAAGCAAATAGAAGGCACATGGCACACAAGCAAAGATATCAAACGAGCAAAAAGGCAAACAGAAAATATTTTAGTATTTTTGTGAAAACGTTTTAGAAGTGGGGGAGATGAAAACGAAAGGCAAAGGCAAATAAAGTAAATGTAAGGAGATGAGAGTTTATGCAAAGGTACTTGATAGATGTTGATGATGTCTCCCCGACAACGGCGCTAGAAATTCTTCCTGCTACTTGTAGCTTGCGTTGGTATTTTCCCCGAAGAGGAAGGGATGATGCAGCACAGTAGAGATAAGTATTTCCCTCAGTTATGAAACCAAGGTTATCAAACCAGTAGGAGAATCACGCAACACCTCGTTAGCAGCACCTGCACACAAACAACAAATCCTTGCACCCAACGCAAACGAGGGGTTATCAATCCCTCGGCGGTAAATTGCAAGATTAAATTGTATGTGATAGATAGATAGATTGAAACAAAAATACAAAATAAAATAAATAAAAGAAAATGGCAGCAATATTTTTAGGGTTTTAGTAATATGATTTAGATAGACCCGGGGGCCATAGTTTTCACTAGAGGCTTCTCTCGAGAAAATAGCATACGGTGGGTAGACAAATTACTGTTGGGCAATTGATAGAAAAGCAAATAATCATGACGATATCCAAGGCAATGATCATGTATATAGGCATCACATCCAATACAAGTAGACCGACTCCTGCCTGCATCTACTACTATTACTCCACACATCGACCGCTATCCAGCATGCATCTAGTGTATTAAGTCCATAAAGAACGGAGTAACGCCTTAAGAACGATGACATGATGTAGACAAGATAAACTCACGCATGAATAAACCCCATCTTTTTACCCTTAATAGCAACGATACATACGTGTCATGTCCCTTTCTGTCACTGGGATTGAGCACCGCAAGATCGAACCCATTACAAAGCACCTCTTCCAATGGCAAGATAAATCAATCTAGTTGGCCAAACCAAATCAATAGATCGGAGAAGAAATACGAAGCTATAATAATCATGCATAAAAGAGATCAGAGAAGACTCAAATAATATTCATGGGTAATCTGATCATAAACTCACAATTCATCGGATCCCAACAAACACACCGCGAAAAGTGATTACATCGGATAGAACTCCAAGAACACCGAGGAGAACATTGTATTGAAGATCAAAAAGAGAGAAGAAGCCATCGAGCTACTGCCTATGGACCCAAAGGTCTGTGGTAAACTACTCACGCATCATCGGAAGGGCAGCAAGGTTGATGTAGAGCCCCTCCGTGATCGATTCCCCCTCCGGCGGAGTACCGGAGAAGGCCTCCAGATGGGATCTCTCGAGAACAGAAACTTGCGGCGGCGGAAAAAGTATTTCGTGGACTCCCCTGAGGGTTTCTGATTTTTCCTGAATTTATAGTGGTGGAATTAGGTCAAACGGAGCTGGGGTGGGCCCACGAGCCACCAGGGCGCGCCTGCCCCCCCCCCAGGCGCGCCCTGGTGGCTCGTGGCCACCGCTTCTAGCGTCTGGTCCTCTCCCGAAGCTTCTAGTGTTTATCTTGTCCAATAAAAAATCTCCAAAAAGTTTCGTGGCATTTGGACTTCGTTTGGTATTGATTTTCTGTAAAACAAAAACAGGGCAGAAAACAGCAACTGGCACTGGGCACTAAGTTAATAGGTTAGTCTCCAAAAATGATATATAATTGTTATAAATGCATATAAAAATATCCAAGATTGATAATATAACAGCATGGAACAATCAAAAATTATAGATACGTTGGAGACGTATCAAGGAGCTCCTCCTATGGCCGGCCACACCTAGAGGGGCCCCCCATGAGGGGTTCTCATCCATCCATGTCATCCCTAAGATATTTTGGGACAAAGCCCAAAAAGGTGGCTTTCCAAAAAGTAACCATAAAGTGCTTTTTCACTATTCATGAACCCATTTTTCCGCGACCGATAAATCCGAAATTATTTCTGTGGGTCTTAAAATAAATCTAGTACCCACTAAAATAATTCTGGACGCGTTCCGAAACATTTTCAGATCAATGATTTTCATCAGCGAAAAGCAACCAAAGCGGTTCCGGCAGCTCTGGAACATTTCCGGTTTTTCCCCCGGAAAAATCCCAGAAGTTCCCAGAACAATTCTGGCACCCTCCAAGAATTTCCATGCGTGTGCCAAAACCAATTTGACTTACTGGTATACTCCGAAACAACTTTTCAGTTTTACCAAAACTCTTCCGATGTTCTCTCTCCGGAACTCTTTCGTTGTCTCCGAAACTTTTCCGGTGACTTTCTCTCAGACTCCCTGTCTAGTATTCAGCAGATAGATGACCCTTAAGCATGTGACCCTATAGGTTCGGTGAAGTATAGACATGATCGGAACACTTTCCAATCAATGATCAACATCGGAGCCATGGACACCCATATTGACCCCTATACCCACACGAATAAATATTCGAGTGAACCTCCAGTTGCCGTGTACTATTCCTGTTGCTTCGCGATATGTTACAAACACCCGGGGTGAGATTTATCTGCATCCCCATGGATCAACAACTTGTCCACTATGCCAGCTACCTCGTTACCAGTTTTTTTCTCTTTTCTCGTTTCCGCGTTCCGGCATCCCTCTGATCAAATCACATTGTGTCTGGCCAGACGATGATGGATACCGTAACACCGAGAGGGGCCGAGAATATCTCTCCATCGTAGGAGGAGCAAATCCCAATCTTGAGCTATCTCGTTCCTTGTCATGCTTTTCCGTGAACCCGTAAGCCGCCGTAATAGCCACCCAGTTACAGATGACGTTTAACAAACCCCAAAGTCCACGAAGCAAGAATGAAGGAACTCGACACTCTCATGGTCTAAGGAATTATGCAAACATTAACTTTCTCTGTGTTATAAACCATTAACTTGTGACGAATGTATCTCATAGCATAACATCAAATCAGGTCGATTCAACACAAGTGTTCTTCTAACATTGTGCCCTCAAAATTGCCGGCATAGACATGCCCATGATCAGGAAAATAGGATCATCATGCAATACTTGAGCCAGTCTTAGAGGCATGACTAGGAATACATTTTACCGTTTATTATACCACACGTGCACCTGAGTTTCCCTCTGAGCCTCGTGGATATTGTAGACTCGAGAATCATTGCAGTTATAGCATGGAACATAAACATTCATTACAAACTTGGAGATACAAAATAACTGTTATTACTGCCTCTAGGGCATATCTCCTACAGACTCCCACTTGCACTAGAGCCATAATCCAGTTACATGGCTTCCCTAACACCAATGGCTATCCGGTGCTGCTCATGCTTTGCTCATGGTAGAGGTTTTGTCATCGGGTCTGACACATTCAGATCCGTGTGAACTTTGCGTACTTTCACTAAACCCACTTCGACATGATGTCAAATGAGTTTATATTTGCATTTAATATGTCTTGTCTTATGGTGCGAAGATGGCTCCCTAGCCCGAGCCACGGCGCCACTATTATCACAATAGATCTCCACCGGGTCCAGCGCACTTGGAACCACACCAAGGTCTTCAAGAAACTGCTTGATCCAGACCGCCTCCTTGGAGGCTTCTGAAGCTACAACATATTCTGCCAACGTCGTAGAATTCGCCACAGTCTTTTGTTTGGAACTTTTCTAATCAACTGCGCCACCGTTCAATATGAAAACATAGCCTGATTGAGATTTGAAGTCATCTGGGTCAGTCATGAAATCTGCATCAGTGTAACCACTTACAATGAGCTCTTCATCACCTCCGTACACAAGGAGTAAATCCTTGGTCCTTCTGAGGTACTTAAGAATATTTTTGACTGTGGCCCAGTGTTCCAATCCTGGATCACTTTGGTACCGGCTGCTAACACTTAGCGCATAGGAAACATCCGGTCTTGTACATAGCATGGCATACATAATAGAACCAACTGCCGAACCATATGGAACATCATTCATTTGTACTCGCTCATCGAGAGTCCGAGGACACTGATTCTTGCAAAGTACTGTGCCAGGTGACATGGGGAGTCGGCCTTTCTTGGAGTTCTCCATGTTGAACCTTTTCAACACCTTGTCAATGTACGTGCTTTGGCTAAGCGCTATCAGGCGTTTTGATCTATCTCTATAGATTCTGATGCCCAATACATATGCCGCTTCGCCTAAGTCTTTCATTGAAAAACTCTTCTTCAATGAGTCTTTTATTTCGCTAAGAAAATTCACGTCATTTCCAATCAACAATATGTCATCCACATACAAGATTAGAAATGCTTTTGCGCTCCCACTAAACTTCTTGTAAACACAAGATTCTTCGTCATTCCTGATGAAGCCAAACTGTTTGACCACTTCATCAAAACGAATGTTCCAGCTCCTTGACGCTTGCTTCAGACCATAAATGGCCTTCTGAAGTTTGCATACCTTTCCAGCATCCTTATGAACGACAAAACCTTCAGGCTGTATCATGTATACATCTTATTTGAGATTTCCATTTAGGAAAGCCGTTTTGACGTCCATCTGCCATATTTCATAATCGAAATAAGCAGCAATTGCTAGTAATATCCGAACAGACTTAAGCATAGCTACGGGCAAGAAAGTCTCGTCGTAGTCCACTCCTGGAACTTGCGTGAACCCTTTCGTGACAAGTCTAGCTTTATGGATAGTAATGTTACCATCCGCATCTGTCTTTCTTTTGAAAATCCATTTACAACCAATGGGTTTTACGCCTTCTGGAAGTTCTACCAAGTTCCAAACTTGATTTTCGTACATGGATTTCATTTCGGATTTCATGGCCTTGTGCCATTCCGTTGAGCTGGGCCCCGCCATCGCTTCCTTGTAGTGCGCAGGTTCATCGCCTTCAAGGATGAAGATTTCGTTATGAAACCACTCAGGTGGCTGGATAGCCCTACCTGATCTGCGCGGTTCAGTTACAACATTGTCTGAAGTTTCCGCATCACATGCGACAACTTCCGGCTCGGTTGTAGGGATAATTTGCGGAATTACTTCCGGTTCCTTAGCCATATCAACGGTCGCCGAAGATTCACTAATCTCATTAAGTTGTACTGTCCTCCCACTTAATTCTTTAGCGAGAAATTCTTTCTTGAGAAAGTGTCCAACTCTTGCGAGAAACACTTTGCCCTCGGACTGGTGGTAGAAGGAATACCCAATGGTGTCTTTGGGATAACCTACAAAGTAACATTTGTCTGATCTGGGATCGAGTTTGCTTGGTTGTAAACGTTTTACATAAGCTTCACAACCGCAAACCTTGAGATGCGACATATTGGGTTTCTTCCCATACCATAATTCAAATGGCGTCGTCTCAACGGACTTAGACGGTGCTCTGTTTAATGTATAAGCGGCAGTGAGTAGTGCGTGACCCCAAAAAGATATCGATAGATCTGTAAGAGACATCATCGACCTTACCATGTCTAACAGGGTTCGGTTACGTCTTTCCGACACTCCGTTTCGCTGTGGAGTTTTGGGAGGCATAAGCTATGAAACGATTCCACGATCACTCAGATGTTGGCTAAACTCATGACTAAGATATTCGCCCCCGCGATCTGATCGCAGAAACTTAATCCTTTTGTTACGATGATTTTCTACCTCATTCTGAAATTCTTTGAACTTTTCAAAGGTTTCCGACTTATGCTTCGTCAAGTAGATATAGCCATACCGACTCAAATCATCAGTAAAAGTCATGAAGTAGAAATACCCACCCCGTGCAGTTGTGCTCATCGGACCACATACATCACTATGTATTATTTCCAATAATTCACCCGCCCGTTCGGGGTGACCCGTGAACGACGTCTTGGTCATTTTCCCCATTAGACAAGCTTCACATGTGTCAAATGATTCGAAATCAAAGGACGGTAAAATTCCATCTTTATGGAGTCTTTGCATGCGTTTCTTTCCGATGTGGCCAAGCCGACAGTGCCACAAGTAAGTGGTGGTGGTATCAGCCTTCTTAAGGCGTTTAGCATTCATGTTAAAGACATCATTTCCACATTCAAGATTTAGTATGAAAAGGCCCCCAACAATGGGTGCAAATCCATAAAACATATCCTTATAATAAAGTGAACAACCATGGTTCTTAGACTTGTAAGAGTACCCATCGTGTACTAAACGTGATCCAGAGATAATGTTTCTACACAATGCCGGAACAAAATAACAGTTACTTAGTTCTAAGGTAAATCCTGAAGGGAGACGTAGAGGCATAATGCCGACGGCTTGAGCGGCGATCCCAGCGCCGTTCCCGACGCGCATCACGACTTCATTCTTTGCCAGCTTGCGCACCGTCTGAAGCCCCTGTATCGAGTTGCAAATGTGAGCAACCGATCCGGTATCAAATACCCAAGACTTAGAATTTTCGCTAGCAAGCAAAACGTCAATGACATTAACCTGTATAACAGTTATACCTTTTCCGGTTTTCCCGGACTTCTTATCTTCCAGATACTTCTTGCAGTTTCTCTTCCAGTGTCCAGTGCCTTTGCAGTGAAAACACACAGTTTTAGCCTTGGCACCGCCCTTAGGCTTGCCTTTCCTTTTGAAACTGGCGGTTTTGTTCACCAGCAACTTTTGCTGATTCTGCAGTCCTGTCTCATTTATTTTGAGCATCGCTTCATAAAGCGAGGTAAGGATCAAATCATTACCAGGTGTCTTTGGAAAATTAATTCCCTTTTCAGCATAACTATCGTAACAGTTTGCTAGTCTGACACTATGCTCATCAACTAGAGATTTCTTATTTATATTGCATTCTTTCATAGCCTCAGTTATCTCATGAACTTCAGCCGAATCCTGATTGTGATACAGAACATGTAGTGCCTCGAAAATCTCGAAGGTACTAAGTCGTTCAAAAGAGTTCTGTAGCACAGGATCCATGCAAGATAACATAAGGTTTTTAACAACACTAAAATCATCCTTTTGTGAGTTAAACACATTGATGATATCCAGAGCCATTTCTGGCGTAGGGGAATCACCTAGAGGTTGATCAAGCACATAGTCTTTCTTAGCACTTTTGAGGACAATCCTCAGGGTACGGACCCAGTCCGCATAGTTGTTTCCAGTTTTAGCTAACTTCACTCTCTCTAACATCGGGGCTAAGAAGAACGTGGTGTTGCGAGCCATTTGATCTACAACGGTAAACACAAGTTTCACTTAGACTTTGTTCATAATTAATTTGCACTAGTGAATAAACAATTTTATTCTAAAGTGCGCTCCCACTCAAATCAATATCTCTCAAAATTGATTATGAGTGATTCAAGACCCGCATTTCCATTCAACGCCACGGTTCGAGATGAACACAAATGGCGTGAACTTCAATCGGTAGGCAAACTTGCGGATCACATCTCTATGTGATTCTTGTTCATCTTTCGATGCATGTGTTCCGAGCTCAGGACTGTCCTGCCTGAACATCAAGTCAACCAAGTGATCTTGCTGCGAGGTCTCAACTCACCCACCTCACACTTCTCTAACCGTTCGCACCCATGGAGATCATGTGATGCCCGAAGAGATAGGTGCCGTGACGGTGCTACACTTGGGAGAACACTAACTACTTGATATTTTAAGTGAGAGATCACCCTAATAAAAAGCGACTACCGTGCAATCAAAAAGGGTGCATCATAAGGGATAAACATCTTAGGCAATTCATAATAGCATGATATGGTATAGCCCTTTCTGATGGAGAAGTCTTGTATTTCTTCGTCTTCGGCATTTGCGTCAGTGTTCACCTTCGCGAAGATTGCCACCACCTTGTCGATGCACCAGATAATATTGATATCTCTATAGCTAATAAAATAAGTGTATTACTTAAGGTTGACACGCAGGTCATTAAAGTGACAATCATATGGCTCCATCCATCATGCCAAATCATGACACGCAGGTCATGTTAGTAAATTTACATCATATAGTCATCTCATACATAATCGAATTAATATGAGAACTGCTATACCACATCACATGCACATCCTGCAAAACCAAGTTAGATGCCTCTAATCGGTTTATGCAAAATTTTATTTTACGTGGCTTCTAAGGTTTTGACTTAAACCGCAGCTACCAACGTTTATCATCAAGTATGATTATTCAAGTCGCTAGATTAACTTTGCGGGGTGTATGAAACACGAGATAATAAAATCTCGAGCCCCATACTGAACTTCGTCATACGCATGACCCCCGTGCAGATCATATCTGCATTGCCCTTTCGTCTGCGAAATTTCATCTTTCTTTTAACTATGGTGGAACCCAAAGAACTGATAGCACTTCGTTGATCAATCAGGATCGCGGATTGCCAGAACTTTGTGAAATTCCACCATGTCGTTTCAAGATCAGAAATACGCAAATTCTAGGGAAGCAACAAGAACATCGGGTAACAGATTTCATCTGCCACCCGCATAAATAATTTTCAGCAATAGATCTCATCTACTACAAAATTATATTATGCAATACCCATACATCTCTGTGTATTCTAGATCGTAACCTGCATCTACGCATAGCAAGGCTCTTGATGCCACTGTTCGGGGAACGCGACAGAAAACAAAATTTTCGGTACAGCGAGCACGCCCAGGATCACTATGGAGATGGCATACAAGGTTTGATCTGATCATTACCGACTCGTAGCGCAGTGGAAGTAGAGTCGATGTAGATCGTCGGTGCAGATCCCCGCAGCTAGGATTTACAACCTCCCAACCGCGAGGATGTACTCCCTTGTCGGACAGCCCTTCGGGAGGCGGTCAGACAGTCCCCCGGGCGATGTCACGGACAGTCCTTCGGGATGACCCTCGAAGCTCGAATGGTAACTCGGACAGCCCTTCGGGAGGACCCTCGAACAGCCCTTCGGGCAAAAGATCGAACCTACGACATCTCTACGGGGTTGCACACATACGGTGTCAGCTATCCGGCAGGGCTTCCCCGTCCAGAACTAGTTCCTGCCGTAACCCAGACAGCCTTTCGGCTCTACGAAACTATTTCGGTGGGAGGGAGAGAGAAGGCCAGATCATGCATGGCATTTGTATGAGAGTAAGGAGTGAGTGTCGAGAGTGCCTCTCCATCTCTATTTATAGGAAAACCCAAGGGGTAGGGTGGCACTTGGAAATACCAAAACACCCATGACATGTGACATTCACAAGGGCATAAAAGGAAGGCTAGAGGAGCTCCATGGAGGAGCTCCTCCTATGGCCGGCCACACCTAGTGAGGCCCCCCATGAGGGGTTCTCATCCATCCATGTCATCCCTAAGATATTTTGGGACAAAGCCCAAAAAGGTGGCTTTCCAAAAAGTAACCATAAAGTGATTTTTCACTATTCATGAACCCATTTTTCCGTATCTGAAAATATTTCTGTGGGTCTTAGAATAAATCCAGTACCCACTAAAATAATTCTGGACGTGTTCTGAAACATTTTCAGATCAATGATTTTCATCAGCGAAAAGCAACCAAAGCGGTTCCGGCAGCTCTGGAACATTTCCGGTTTTTCCCCCGGAAAAATCCCAGAAGTTCCCAAAACAATTGTGGCACCCTCCAAGAATTTCCAAGCGTGTGCCGAAACCAATTTGACTTACTGGTATACTCCGAAACAACTTTTCAGTTTTACCGAAACTCTTCCGGTGTTCTCTCTCCGGAACTCTTCCGTTGTCTCCAAAACTTTTCCGATGACTTTCTCTCAGACTCCCTGTCTAGTATTTAGCAGATAGATGACCCTTAAGCATGTGACCCTATAGGTTCGGTGAAGTATAGACATGATCGGAACACTTTCCAATCAATGATCAACATCGGAGCCGTGGACACCCATATTGACCCCTATACCCACACGAATAAATATTCGAATGAACCTCCAGTTGCCGTGTGCTATTCCTGTTGCTTCGCGATATGTTACAAACACCTGAGGTGAGATTTATCTGCATCCCCGTGGATCAACAACTTGTCCACTATGCCAGTTACCTCGTTACCGGTTTTGTTCTCTTTTCTCGTTTCCGTGTTCCGGCATCCCTGTGATCAAATCACATTGTGTCTGGCCAGACGATGATGGATACCGTAACACCGAGAGGGCCCGAGAATATCTCTCCATCGTCGGAGGAGCAAATCCCAATCTTGAGCTATCTCGTTCCTTGTCATGCTTTTCCGTGAACCCGTAAGCCGCCGTAATAGCCACCCAGTTACGGATGACGTTTAACAAACCCCAAAGTCCACGAAGCAAGAATGAAGGAACTCGACACTCTCATGGTCTAAGGAATTATGCAAACATTAACTTTCTCTGTGTTATAAACCATTAACTTGTGACGAATGTATCTCATAGCATAACATCAAATCGGGTCGATTCAACACAAGTGTTCTTCTAACATTGTGCCCTCAAAATTGCCGGCATAGACATGCCCATGATCAGGAAAACAGGATCATCATGCAATACTTGAGCCAGTGTTAGAGGCATGACTAGGAATACATTTTACCGTTTATTATACCACACGTGCACATGAGTTTCCCTCCGAGCCTCGTGGATATTGTAGACTCGAGAATCATTGCAGTTATAGCATGGAACATAAACATTCATTACAAACTTGGAGATACAAATTAACTGTTATTACTGCCTCTAGGGCATATCTCCTACACCGGGGCCGCGCCCTGTTGCCTTGTGGAGGCTTCGTGAACCTTCTGGCCTCCTTTCCAAGTCTCCAGGGTCTCTTTTGTCCAGAAAAAAAAATTCCAAAAAGTTTCGTGGTATTTGGACTTCGTTTGGTACTGATTCTCTGAAAAGCCAAAAACAAGCAGAAAACAGCAACTGGCACTAACACTAGGTTAATAGGTTAGTCCGAAAAAATGATATATAATTGCATATAAAAACATTCAAGATTGATACTATAATAGCATGGAACAATCAAAAATTATAGATACGTTGGAGACGTATCAACAGCCGGTTAAAGAACACACAATCATCAAACACATCTAGCACTTTTTATGTTTTATTCATATCTCCCCTTCGTTTACTTCTTCCTTGTTCTTCCTATTTGACGACAGCGAACCTCGAAGCCCTAGGGGCGATAAGGTCGACCTATAGAAACTCATAGGCGCCGCGTGCCCTGACGGGTCCATCACGGGCGTGTGGGGTTTCGGGACTTCAAAAGAACTTGCCGACGTGTCTTGCCTATCGCGCTAGGCTCCTCCGGCAACATTGTCTTGCGTACAACGCTCGGCGTCGAGGGTATACGATGACATGTTCGTGTGCAAACAATGTTACAACTGTGTCCACTGTTTTGTTTGTGCAAAGTAATATACATGGAGGTGTGGAGGATCTCGGCCCCCCGCCGGCGGGAGGGATCCTGTTCTCGTTCTTGTTAGTTCAGTGTCTTGGTTGAGGCTGTGTGGCGGCGGCGATGTCCCTTAGTAGGAATAATGTCTCCCACGTTCTATCCCCGTCCCGATGGTGCGTCTAGCATCGTCGGAGGGCGTGTGGAGGTTTGTCTCCGTCGGATCTCGCGGGATTCGGTCGGTGCTGGTCTTTGGTGGATCTGTTTGGATCCGGTCATCGTTCGTCTTCGTTTGGGTGTTTACAGGTTTGATCCTTCTGATCTCCGACTTTCTTCATCGGCGATGGTTGCTACTC
This sequence comes from Elymus sibiricus, assembly GCA_039707655.1. Lineage (NCBI taxonomy): Eukaryota > Viridiplantae > Streptophyta > Magnoliopsida > Poales > Poaceae > Elymus > Elymus sibiricus. Next base: position 123,604,966 of record CM077666.1, on the reverse strand, counting down.
TGGTATGCTGGTCCTATGGGGCCTTAGCACGACGACTTTCCGACTGTCTACTATAACAAGGTTTGTCCGACTCCAGTGAGGGAGGGGCGATGACGACGGCGCGCCTTCGGCTCGCTCTGCTTGTAGTCGTCGCTAGGTGGTCCACGGACATGGTTGTAATTTTTATTACCTCTGTTGTTATTTGTACTGCCATGATTGATAATATACATGGGTATTTTTTTTCCCGAAACGGATACATGGGTATTTCGATTACGGTGGAAATGTGTACATGTTTCCCAAATGGTGGCTAACCAACGACTGGTGCGTCGTGCTTGCCTGCACGTGGGGGCAATGCTTTGTTGGTGTTGTGTCGCTATACTTGGTCGGTTGGTCCTGTCATAGTGACACCGTACGTTGTCATGCCGTACGTTCACCGAGAAACAAACAAAAAATATACTGTAGGAAACCAAGCTGACACCCGAGCCGCTCTTGGCCCTCTCCCGCCAACGCTGGCTGAAAAGTCTGCACTTGTTTCGGCCCTCAAATAATGTTGCGCTTATTTTGGCCCTCAGATAGCGCGTGGTACACGTTAGAGGTCACGGTTCACAAAATTGTGATAAGATTCGTGGCAGCTCGTGTGGCAGATCTTGGTGACAAGATTGTCTCCATGGACGCCCTTAAAAGCTGGTTACCAATGGTCCTTCCTAGGTCACAGGTTCACAACTAACGCAGAATTCATTACAGGATGGCAGCGAGTTTGAAGCCAACGCTGGCAATCCTACTCAGCAGCCCCTGCTCCTCATCTGCCATCTCGACCGGTGGCAACTACTACTCTCGTCTCCCCCTCCAACCGTCTCCCCGGCCCCGCTTTCCCCATGCCCAAGCATCAACTAACACGGAAGCTACTACATCCTCTAGAGTTGAACACGAAAGAAAAAGTACAGACAACCATGTGACTTCCGGCGTTGCCGCTGCTCCGAAGACGCTGTCCAGCTATGAGCCATCTCTCTGGGGCGACTACTTCCTCAGCTACGAGCCAAAACCACTGCAGGTATACGCTAGTGCTACATATACATATAATTTGTGCTTTATTCCCAATCCATGTTTCATCGTTATGGTTTGCTACGCCATCAACCAAGATACTTGTTTCATTGCAATATTCAAAGTTATTCTTTCAACTTAGTAAGGGCATTTCTAACCGAGAACCGATCCCCTAAAAATAGCAAAGTATCCGGCAGAGTAAACCCTTAGTGGAGTATTTTTAATCCACTAAGTTTTCGTCGGACCTAACCGAACCCTTATATCTAACGGAGTAGAAAGAATTCATTTGCAATTCATTTTCAGCCACCAAAACACATTTTTTTGCTTCTTTATTTCATTGAACGACATTTTGATACATTGGAGTACATAATTGACAAATTCTTCGCTACGAGAGCAAGGCCAAAGAAAACAAGAACCACAATTAGACACTTTAAAAGATATCCAACTTTCATAACTGCTCCCACTAGTTGGATTAATATCTTCTCTACGTCTTCATTGTTGATTCTCTCTATTGGCTTCTCGAGCTTGCACACTTCTTTCTTCTTCGATTCCGAAGAATTCGACGTTGCTTCGCATCTAGTCTCATCTCTAGCCTCTATTCTAGCAACGAGTGCACGAGCATCTATCAAATTTCGTGCTATCAATAGATCGATGTAATCCTCTTCCCAATACCAAAACTTGCATCCATCCAACACACAAATTTGAGCAAGCAATGAGCTACCGAAATTGCGCCGAACCCGGTGAACAACCGAATCAAAAGAAACACATACTCCATCTTTTTTGCACTTGAAGAACACCCATCCGGGATGTTCCGGCGTGGTAGAAACTCAACGCACCACCTGCCGCGGGTAGTCGTCGCACTTTATAACCGGCAACGGTGAACCGACGAGCCGCTGGGCTAGCGCCGAGCCCGGGCGACGACCGGGCGTGTCTTTGCCGGCGAACCGCCGACGGGAGAGATCCGAGCGGCTAGAGGCGGAGTCAATACATGCATGCGGCGTGGAGGCGTTGTCGGGGATGTGCGGTCCGGTACCCGGCCAATCCATGGCAAGGCGCAGTCGCCGGCGGCCGAAAGCGCCAAATCTGGCGGCGGCGGCAGCCACAGATCTACCGGTTGTGCGCCGGCGACGGGACGAGGGAGGCACAAATCCAAGTGGTCAAGGACTGCGGCGGAGCCTACGGAGTGTCCGCGGTGGCGGGCGATGGCCGGCGGGGGGTGGGAGGGGCGGCACTGGCGTAGATGCGGCGTGGGAATGGGGCGGGAAAGGCAGAGGAGGAGAGGAGATTTTTTACTCGGCCGCCGACCGATGGAGTAAATATAGGGAGGCGTGGCGCGGCTGAGGATAATTTATCCTCCACTAGCGCCGATTGGGGATCGGCTAGGTGCCGGTTAGAGGAGTAAAATCGAATTTTTACTTCTCTAACCGGTTATAGGGGATCGGTTAGAAATGCCCTAATATGTATGCCGTTTCAGCTATTTAGCATAGTGTCTAGTAGACATTTTTAACATTATTTTGTATGTATACATTACTACGACTAAAGCTCTAAAAGAATTATACTATGTAAACGGTGATTTTGAAAAACCTAATCCACATGTTTACTTTTCAAGTATGCATGGTTCCTTTCGTTAACCCCAGCTAATCCCTGCATACGCATGCGTGCAGAGATCAGAAAGATGGATGAGTGCAAGAGCTGATAAATTAAAGGAGGACGTCAACATGTTGTTTGAGAGTTGCAACTGCACGATGGAAAAAATAACCTTATTGGACACCCTCCAACGACTCGGAATAGATCATTACTTTAAGAAACATGTTGATATCGAGTTAAGTCAAATTATTGAGGATGAATTCAGCAGCTCTAACCTCCATCAGGTTGCCCTCCGGTTTGGCTTGCTTAGAGAACATGGTCTTTGGGTATCTCCAGGTATCTACGTATCTATTTATAAAATAAATAAATATAAGGCATGAAAAACGAGAACATGGTCTTAGGGTATCTCCAGATATCAAATAATTCGTCCCGACCCTTGAAGACGCTTCGTCCCGACCGTTCCCGCGAGCGGCTGGGCGAAGCCATAGGCGCCGCCGGCCCTAGCCCACCTCCTGCCTCCCCTTCCCCTCGCCACCGCCGGAGAGCGCGGCCGGGCAAAGCCTGGTCCGCGTCGGCGGCGGCAGGGCTCTCTTTCCTCCTCGCTTGGCGGCGCGCGGCGCGGGACGCGGTGGTCGGCGGGGGCGCTGTGCTCGGTGTGGGGCGCGGCGGCAGCGAGGCGCGCGGGTGCGCGGGCGGCGTAGGCGGGCGTGCTGGCTGCGGTGGCTGTGCGGGGCAGGTGGTGCGTGTCTGCGCGGGGCGGCGGGGCTGGGCCTCTCGATCCAGATCCGGATCGGGGCTCCCTCCGGCCGGCTGCACGTGGGCGGCGCGGGCCGTGGCGGCTGGGGGCCGTGTCTGGCGGGCGTCGCCGTGCTCGTCGTGCTTCGGCCGGCGGGCTGGATGGAGGCGCGTGCGGGGGTCCCGGTGATGGCAGATGGCCTCGGCCTGATCTGTCCGCGGCCGCACCTCGCGGCGAGGGCCGTGGGCCGCGCGGGTTGGCCGCCTCTGCTTCGCTCCGGCGTGGTGGAGGCTCCGACATGGTGGTAGCTCCGGCGTGCTGGCTCGTGGTGGCTCGGTCCGGCGTGTTCGGGTGGCTGCGGGTGGCTCACCGGAAGCGGGAGGTGCGTGCCCAGTGGCTCCGACGCTTGGAGCTCGGCGGGCGGCGCAGGTTGGGAAGTGGCCTGGTGTGGCTGCTGCTCCGACCGTGGATGGCTCCATGGCAGCTTGGCAGGTCGGCTGCGGCGGCGGCTGGCATGTTTCGGCGTCGGCTCGTTCGTAGGCGGCTTGTTTCGGCCTTCGACCCCCCTACTCGTCATTCGGACGCTACTTTCGTCGAAGGGCTGGCCTTCTCCCAGCTGCGGCCCATCGCTCGTCTCGCGCCCGGTGCGGCAGGACCGAGCTCGTCTCGCGCACGGTGCAGCAGGACCGACCTCATCTCGCTCACGGTGCTGCAGGACCGAGCTCGTCTCGCGCCCGGTGCTGCAGGACGGGTCGATGGAAGCCAGTTTTGGCTGGCCTATTGGGTCTCGGCGTTGGGGGTCGCCCAGGGGCGCGTAAGGTGGGACCTTTCCGCTCGTCTCTTTGGTTGGGGTAGCGGTGGGTCTCGGGTGAGGCGGTGTCAAGGTCTTGGATGCCGGGGCGGCGGCCCTGGTGGTGGTTGCGCGGTGCTCATGGGCAGAGCCCGTGGCTTCGTGCTGTCCGGTGGCCATGGCCGTGTGGGCGGCATGGTAGCCGGGGTGTGGCGTTCGGTGGCGGTGAGTGTTGGCCGGGGTGAAAACATGTTCTATCTTCGGACGGATCGGCAGCGGCGAGCTCGTTCCCTTCTTGAAGGCGTCGTCGCAGCTCTCATTTCCCGTCGTGCGGCTCCAGGGGAAACTCTGATCCTCGGATCAGGCGGTGGCGGCGCTCCGGTGTCGTATCCTTCCTGAAGGCGCCGCCTTGGAGCCCATGGTTCGTCGTATGCGGCTTCTTCTCCTCGCGGTGGTAGTGTTAGGAGTAGTGTTGCTGCGCTCAGCGCCTATCTATCCTGCCTTGGGTGTGTGTGTGTGTTGTGGTGACGTGCGTTTGTACCGAGTTGTTAATGATCGTTGCTTTATATATAAAGCGGGGCGAAAGCCTTTTTCGGTAATATCCACAAAGCATAGGACTGTATGTTGCTACTAGGATAATTAACCCAAAGCTTACAGTACTAGCTATACAATGACATAGTTTGTTTTAACAATGTCTCACCAACATTTATCATGCAGATGCTTTCAGAAAATTTAAGAATGAAGATGGGAGCTTTAGGAAAGATATTACCAACGACCCGAAGGGACTTTTATGTCTATACAACGCAGCCCATCTTCTCGTTCATGGTGAGTCATCATTGGAAGAAGCTATCTCTTTTGCAAGGCATCATCTTGAATTGATGAGGAACACTCTCAAGTCTCCTTTAGCCGAGCAAGTTAAACGTGCCCTCCGCGTACCATTGCCAAGGACGTTGAAAAGGGTGGAAACAATGCATTATATCTCTGAATACAAGCACGAGGAACGATATAACCCTACTCTATTGGAGCTTGCGAAGCTGGATTTTAACCTTCTACAACATGTTCACTTGAAGGAACTCAAATATCTCACTAAGTATGTCTTCGTTATACTCAACTACACAATGAAGTTGGAATCAATATAAAATGCATGCCTTCACGTACTGTATTTACAATTGGACATTGTCCATCCAGTTACGTATTAGGACAAATCTATTTTACCTAGATTAATCAAAGTACTTCAGGTGGTGGCGCGATCTGTACAGGTGTGTCGGGCTAAACTATGCTCGGGACCGTCTGGTGGAGGGTTACATTTGGTGCTATGCGATATACCATGAGAAAGAATTTGCGTTCTCAAGAATATTTCTTACCAAGCAATTGATGCTTATTTCCCTGATGGATGACACATATGATGCCCATGCCACCATCGAGGAATGTCGACAACTAAATGCGGCCATACAAAGGTTTGAAAGTTTGGATTTTATTTACATGCATGTGTAAAAACTAACATGCAATCAATATTCCATTTAATTTGTCATGGGCTGATTTTTCATGCAATGTAATCCAACATGTAGATGGGAAAAGAGGGCGACTTCTCTTCTACCCGACTACCTTAAAAGGTTCTATACTGAACTGTTGAGGATATTTAAAGATGCTATGAGTGAAGTGGCAATTTGTGACACCTACCATGTTGCCTATGCCCGAAAAGCGGTAAACTACCATGTACCTTATATCTTTACCATCATTTTTTAGATTGTTAGTTTTGTGTTTCATTTACTTTTCTTCTATGCAGTTTCAAGATCTGTCCGCTTATTATCTCCAAGAAGCTGAATGGTTACACCAGAATCACAAGCCAAGCTTTAAAGATCACCTGAGTTTATCAGCCATGTCCATAGGATCACCAACGATATGTGTAGGTTTGATGGTTGGCATGGGAGATCCAGTCACAAGGGAAGCATTTGAGTGGGCATCTCGTTACCCACAAGTCGCCATAGCATGCGGGAAGATAGCACGTCTAATGGATGACATTGCCGCATTCAAAGTATACTCTTTCATTTTCTTATTTGGCCCAAACTATAACAACTCAACCACCAATAGGCACTCAAGATAATGTATCTAACTTCTATCATATAAATATGCAGGGCGGGAAGGCCAAGGGGGATATGGCAAGCTCTATTGAGTGTTACATGGTTGAGCATAGGGTCACAAGTGAGGTTGCCATTTCCAAGATCCTATCACTGGTAGAAGACGAATGGAAAACTCTAAATCAAGCTCGCTTCGAACATCACTCACACTTGCCAGTGGTGCCGCGGATTATTAACTTTGCTAATAGCATGCTAGTATTCTATGCTGAGAAAGATGCATATACCTTCAGCATAAATCTTAAGGAGACTGTTGAGAGCCTTTTTGTGAAACCCATTCCCATGTAGCCTCTAATAGGTTGTGTGGCAGTTTATCTTCAGCAAAGATGCATGCCACCGTGCATCATAACTTGTGAGTTGGAGCTTGTGCACTATCTTTATTACATACAGTATAAGTTAATATGGTAAAGATAAGCAATTATACTCGGAATTGTTGAATGATATCACATACAGTTGTATGTCTCCACGTTGCCTTCTCTCTCTCTCTCTCTCTCTCTCTCTCTCTCTCTCTCTCTCTCCATTCCAAAATACGTGTTGTTATTTTAGTACAAATTTGAACTAAAACCAAGACACTTATTTTTGAACGGAGGGAGTATTAAGTAGCATTCCACAAAAATCGCCCTCTTTTTTTTAGGAAACGGCCAAACCCTAAATATTAAGTGGCAGAAACCCTTAAAAAATCACCCTAGTGGAGTATTTTATCCCTCCCTGGTATATGTAATTGAGGAGCATAGATTTCAGGTGTGCTAATATACGTTTTCTCTCTTAAAAAAAAGCGACCGTACTGTTCTATCTTCTTCAGCGACAATGTTTGCATCACATGGGGCTAGCTTGGCCCGTCCCAAATGATGCAAAATAGACAGCCAAACAACCTAGCTAGAAACTGTATCGTGGAGGCACACCAAGGAGGGATACAAGAAACCAAACACGCAGTTGTAATTGGGCCGGACTATTCCACCGATGCAATCAGAAGAAAAGTTGGAATATGTAAATATTCCAATTCTGTACGTAGAAATGTTTTCAAGAGAAAATTATGTACACAGGAATCTCATTTTTGTCGGTGCACCTCTGAGTGCCAACAAGTCACCTTGGCGTTTAGTAAAGCTTTCGGTACTACATGCCAACAAGGCAACAAGTGGGCAATGAACCAACGTGTTGGTGTACGAGGCCGCCGTGAGACCCGGAGAAGAAATCAAAGGGGTTTGTACGCATGTGAGGCAGAACCGTTGGCGGTTATAGTTACTTGCTTTTGTACGCAATCGCCCACCACCAGATAACATCTTATATTCACCACCGTACGTAGTTGAAATGTTCAAAAAACAAAAGAAATGTTCAAATTAGAAAAATTGTACTTAGTGTTGAATATATGAGCAAATTACTACGATATTTAATCCGAACAAACAGTAAATAAATCATGACGGCTATAACAAAGATTAAACTAATCATGCGGATTAGTTCAGTAGATGAACCGATCGTATCTAAGCCACAGACTAGGAATAGGAATTCTCGGCTCATTCCCGAAACCCAACACGGCGCGTCGGGGCGAGGCGTGGCGAGCGAGGAGGAGGAGCGTGCGTGTAGGTCTCCTCTTCTCATGCTCATACAAGTGCTAGAAGAGCTCAACTTATAAAGTGGTGCAACTCCCACTCACCTAGTAGTATGCGACTAAACATTAGTCTCACTCACACCACACATAGCCATGCATGAATAGACCATGAGAATTTCAGATTTTAGTTGGGCTTTGGGCCAAAAGCCTACTGGCAAAATCCAACACTTAGCTGTTCTTGTCAGATTATGAACTCATTGTAATAGATACATGGTGAGAATAGACAGCTTTGGTTTGGTTGTTTTCATCGTCACTATCATGCACAAGTTTCCGGCCACTGTATGTTTAGCGCTCGTGAGCTGTCATCGTCTTGGCGCTTTTCCAAAGAAATCACTGTCGAGCGTACGGTCGATTAGGTATCTGTTGGAAACCAGCCTCCCGGTGAAAACCGTGAAACTCCAACACGGGTCGTCGGATATGCAATCTAGCTAAGGGCTGGATCATCTACCGACCATTCTATGTGTTTTACAAAAGAAGTCAGAAGCTTTGTGTATTACAATAACTAGCCCTCTTGTACTTGCATGCAAACATGTGAGGTTCAATCAGCAGCGCACGTTTCAGATCCAATGGTGTACGCATGGGTTTCCGCATTGTCCCTTAAAGGTAGTTCGAAGTGTCTCTCAAATCATGACAAGGATGGCATGTCTTGACATTTCAGAGGCCCGGGACGAAAGTAGAACGCCCCCTTAAATAATATAAATATTAATATAATAATTTATGTTTTGGCCTCGGCTCTAAATCCAAAATATGTGCAACACTCTCTTAAAGCTAGTCCACTGTTTATTATTTGGTAATCATAACTTGGGTAAAACCAAAATTCTAACATTCTCTCTTTAGTTTGAAAACTGAATGCTCAACAAAAAAATATCTACATTTTTAATGTTGTTACCGAAAGCTTTTTATGCCTTATATTAGATTAGTTCTAGCAAAATAGAAATGTGCTAAAATTTGAAAAATACTTTGACAACAACACTGTTCTGGTGATATCTCAACAATCACCCACAAAAAAAAAGATATCTCAACAATCATTAATCCAAACTGAGCAAACTGGGTTCGATTGAATGACACAACCATTACAAGTTTGATTTTGGTGTAATCTCAAAATTAAAGTACATATAGTTCTGGTGTCCAAACCACTATTCCCATCGAACTTAAATTAACAAACAACAAAAACTTTCAATAAAGAACAAACAAATTCAGAAACTTGGGACTACCAGAAGGGTTACCTTTGAGCCGTAGATCATGGGTTCAAAATCAACTTACAGATTCCAACCCAATCTAAGCAGTCGCTGCTCTCCTGTTGTCGACTGTTCATCGGCTCATGGGTACTGCTGCGCATCAGGTGGTAAGGCGAAGTGAGGGCGCGAGGCGAGACGATGACGATGAGGCGATGGCAAGGGTGCTCAACGCGAGACAAAAGTCATCCATCGGCGCGTGTGATGCATCGCTCGTCCTTGAACTGATCTGATCTATCAACTATGGTGCATACGGATTTTCTTAAAGGTAATAGTCCGTAAAGGCAACACTCCTAACCGCTGACAAGCAACACTGTCAAGCATAGTATGTCATGATGGATATAGTCCACCAAACAAGATTTTAGCTCAGCATGTCTCAGCATATATATGCTACCGAGCGCAATATAGTTGTATGCACTCAACATGTCTCAGGGCAGAACAACCATGCTAGGGTGAGATGTCTACCACCATCATTATCTATGAGGCTTGAAAATATTTTAGATTCTAAGTCTCTACAAGGTAACACTTGCACAGGCCTAAACTGCAGCCATATACGGCAGAAATGAAACTAGCCAAAGTTTATCTTGTGAGCACCGGAGAAATGTTTGGCCGTTGCAACCAGTGGCGGAGCTTGATCAAAATTATAGGAGGGGCTAACCCATGTAGGAGGGGCCATTCAATCAAAGATTGGGCAAAAGCTCCATCATTTCTGTCAAATTAAGTGCTAATGATACAACAAAACAACACTGGTTGGGGGGGCCATGGCCCAGGTTGGCCCTAAGGAAGCTCCGCCACTGGTTGCGACCATCCCACCGGCCGGATCATACGTGCCCCGGCCGCTGGTGTTCGCCGCCTTGGATGAGCGAAAGCACGCAAGCCAAGACACCATCACCGACCGGAAACCAGAGCCAGATTTCCTACCGTCTCCCATGAGCGAACTAGTAGTAATCGAACTAAACCTCTCCCCTCTTTGCCTTTGGTCTCTTCAGTACTGTTGTTTTACCGGTGAGTTGCTCCCGCAGGGCATTATATAGCATTGCGAGGTAACCGCCATTTCTGCTCGCTTGGCGCCCATTCCAGTTAATTGGTGTATGCAGCCCCGACAAGTGGTGATGTGGTTCACGTCTACAGTTGATCTTTATAATTTGATTTGTAATGATCTCTAAACTGAGCCATGGATCATGCTAGTGTTTTAAACATATTTGTCTATTTTGTATGGTGTTGAATTAGTAGCTCTTGAATGACAAACACCAGGTGTGGTCGTTGAACAATTAGTAGCCTTTGATGCCGCTTGTAAGTTATTGTTTTAAAAAGAGACCCAAAGAGCATCTTACATATGATAATTATTAAGAAAAACATAGCTAGTATAATGGAAAGACAATTGGACACATACGAGCAGCAAAAATAAAATTACAATGAAAATCATATTGGCCATTTGCTTCCTTCGATAGTACGCCGCCCGTGGGAGATTGAAAATTGCACTTGTAAAGATAGTGAAACCTTTAGACCAGGCTTTGAAGACCGCAATAGTCACTCACCACTTGAAACAGGATCTACAAATCGTTGGAGGAAGATCGGTTGGGGCACCACCCCACGCAACACAGTCTTACAACTTTTCACCCCAATCTAGAGGGTTGAAGAAATCGGACCATGTTGCTGAACAAATTGGAAGAAGATGTTGAAGGAACGACAACAAGATCCAACCAACTGCTCCCCTTGATGGACACACCAACTAACAAGATCAAAAGAGAGCCAACAAATCTGGCAACACCTACCCTTATAGGTCCTTCATCGGCATCAGATCGAACGTCGTCGAGGTAGGGAGAGACCCAAGAGACCTTATTCCAATGCGACATTGCCGCCGCCACCTCGTCGTTACCACTAGGAAACCATTCCAATGCGACATTGCCGCCGCCACCTCGTCGTTACCACTAGCAAACCAAAACCTAGGGGAAACAAGAACCTATTAGAACGAAGAAAAAACAAAAATGGTGGGTCTCCTCTCCTCTTGCCGACGACGAGGCCGTCAAACAGGAGAGAAGAGGGGAATGGGAGGTGGGGTGGACGAGGCTTTGGATGGCAGCTAGGGTTGGGAGGAGGGGTTTTCGCTACGTCAAAAAAAATATTTGATGCGCCTTCAATGTTAGCAAGCTGTTAAACCTACTTATTTACTTTGTGTTTTCTTATATGTTCATATTCTACGTGTCGATGTTTAGTAGTGAGTGTGCATTTTGTATATAGTACCATGGTTTGAATTCTTACTATTTGGGCTAACTGAGGCCTTGTTGAATATGAACCCAATAGTTTAAGGAAGTTATACACAAACCTTTTTCAGATTAACCGGTGCCTCGTTGAATATGAGATCATTACCTTTTCAAAGTTGTACACAACTCTAGTTCATGAATGTTTATGGATTATTATCAATCAACCCAATAATGAATTCGAAGGCTGGCATGTGGGCACCACCCACGTTTTGGCTTGCTTTAGTTCGCGCCGTGAGGGAAATTCATGCTAAGCTTTTAACCCTCAAACTCTCCCAATCACTCAAAACCGTCTTAGCTGGAGCCATCTGTTATGTCATGTGATATTTTGTACGTCAACTCCATGTGCTAGCTACCAGAACTGATTGTGTTGTTCATAGATCTATATGTTAAGTTTGACCTGAGCTTTTTGCATTAAGATCATGATGCGTTCAGCTTTCGTATTTGACTGTGTGTCTGTGTCAACTATATAAGTTGGTATTAAGCATTGACAATGCACAGAGCCCAAACATACGTGCATCTATTGTGTTTCTCATATTTCAAAATAGATATTCAAAATGATTTGCCAAATCTCCAACCATTGTGAAATTATGCGTTCATAAAGAAGCCTAGATTTTTTCTTTTGATTAAAAGAGGGGGTTTCCCTCCGATTTCATTAACAAAACCCGAACTAGGTCCCAGTCATCCAACCAATAACAAGTTCTTAGATTACTCTACAATCTACTACAAGTAAAACGCAGAGAAATCCAAGTAACAAAAGCCACAAGCGGCAAAGGACAGGGGGGCGCAGCCCCAAGAACTAGGCAAATAGATTTAACCAAAATAAACGAAGCGGGAGAACCACCAAACCGGGGAGGGGGGGTGAGAAAACCCTCTACTTCGTGCACTCCTCATAGATCTCTACCAAAAGGCTTCTTCCAATTCTCTTCAGCTTCCAAGTCTTCTCACTCCTGGTCTCCAGCCTTGCGACGCCCGATAGACTTCATTTGCCACCTGCTCTATTAATTTTGCTCCCAGCGTCAGTAGGTTTTGCTCTGGATTTTTTATCTGCAAAACAGACCAATCCAGGATCCAATTGCACATTAGCTTCACCAGAGTCACGGGATCATGAACTTTTTTATCTCTAAAAGTAATATCATTTCTGCATTTCCAGATGGCCCAAAACATGGCAGAAACCTCCACTAGAACCAGGTTTTTTTCCTGTTTCTGGAAAGTTTTTAACCAAACATTCAAACACTCATCCAGACTTGCTGGAGTTGATCTTAAGTCAAAGGAACATTTCACTAAACTCCATAGGAGTCTAGCTGCAGAACAAGTAAAGAACAAGTGATTGATGTTTTCATCTTGTCCACAGTAGACACATCCCTGTTTCCCCTTCCAGCCTTTCTTGATCAAATTGTCTTTAGTCAGAATGCTTTTATGCACTATTAACCAAAAAAGCATTTTATTTTTTGCTGGCACCTTGGTTTTTCATAAGAATTTGTGTTTAAATCCTATGTCACATTTAATCAGGAACAAATATAAAGATTTCACAGAAAATTTCCTGTCTGCAGTAAGCATCCACTGGGGTTTATCTTTTCCCCCATACATCCTAATTTCTTCACATCTAGCCTTGAGACTAGCCCATAATTCATTTTTATCACCAATCAAAGTTCTTCTAAAAGTGAACTTATCCCATCCCATGTCAATTGCTTCTGGCACAGAAATCCCATGGTTGAAGCTTATATTGAATAAACTAGGATAGGCATCTTTAAGTGGTTTTGATAGCATCATCTGTCAAAACTTGATAATGGGTAAACCAAGACGACCAAGACTAAGCAAAAGCAACTGAAACAAAGTGCAGTTCAGATCCGTAGGAACGTGGGCAGCACGGTAAGATTCCTTCATTTGGTCCATCTGGCTTGTGCAGACGGCATGCACGCTCGTCGTCATCCGCGCTCGCGCCCGGGTCTCCACGCGGTCTCCGCTGCACTTTATACTCTTTATTATACTCGCGCGACACTATTCTACTCCCTCCCGACACCCGTCGCGCGCCTTCCTCTCTGGGGGGCTAATATCATATCCGTGCATAGAGTCGACAAAAATACTCACTCGCCCCTGCTCGCTTCCATCGTGCCCGGCTCCCGATCAGCTGGGATAATCTAATCTAATTAATAAAATAAAGCAACGAAAAGCAGATGAAGACTTGCCGCTACGCGTGCACGCTGCGTCTCGCCGGCAGGGGCAGCAACGTACATTCGGGCAGCGGTCGATCCACAGTTCGTATCAACTTTCTTAGTGAAGAAGAATTTTCAGGTCATGAATTCGTGGCGCTGCTCCTCGTCTCCTGGATGCTGTGGAGAGAAGGCGTTGTTGGGGCTGGACAGCAACAATGCGCTGCACAAATTCACCGACACGGTAAAGATGCACACTACACGGTCTCCTTCATTTGTGATGAACTTTGAGGACAGTTTTAACCAACAAGTAAGCAGCGGAATAACACAAACAACATGCACATGTGACACAGGATTTAACGTGGAAAAACTTTCTCAACTTGAGGAGTAAAAAACCACGGCCGTGGTGAGTACAAAGCTTCTCTAGAACCTCTAGAGAGATTTACAACACACTCTCCACGTTGCCAACCGGCAACAGCAACAACAACCACAAGAGGCAAGATTTCGGCAAAGAAGAGTACACACAACTTCTGTCATCTTCAGTGTTTTGCAAACTGTTCTTAAACCGCTGAACCAAACAGCGCCAAATTTGGCAGACAAGTAGACACACGAGTTCGTGAGATCCCCTCAAAATTTTAGCTCAATCGGACACCGTTTGCCTACCCAAACTGTTTGTCTCCCAAAACTACTCTATTCTGAAACTGCAGTAGTCAGAGCTGACAAAACCACTCTCAAATTTGATGCTCCACTGACCCAATCCTCAAACCAGCTACCCAGATCGAAGTACTCAAGATAAGGAACGAGCTCACCAAGTTTGATGCCAATCCAAGCACGTTTGAGCCTCCAATCACCAGCTTGAACACTGTCTGGTCAGATGCAGCAAATCTGGACAGAACCTCCACTTCTTCTTCTTCCTCTCACAGGTTGTGTTTTCTCTTGTGTGCTCTCTCTCACTCTCACGAATGGCAGCCACCACCAGCAGGGGTGGAGTGGCTAGGGTTTTCTCCTTGCTCCCTTCACTAGGGAACACTCACAACCGTTGGATGCAGGACAGATCAACGATTCATATGTGTTGGACTTATGTGGGCTGATGTTGGGCTGCCAACACACCTCCATGTGGAGGGACTTAGCCCAACAAACTCCCCCTCCCGACATCATGGAGGGTCTCACTGCCTTCCGGCAGCCATGCCAGCGAGCCGGCGGCATACTTTGAGCTTCTTCCTTGTCACCACTTTGGTCAACATATCAGCCCCATTGTCATCGGTGTGAACCTTCTCAAGTTGCATTTGCTTGGAATATAACACATCTCGAATCCAATGATAGCGGACTTCAATATGCTTCGACCTTGAATGAAAGCTTGCATTCTTACTCAAGTGGATAGCACTTTGGTTGTCACAAAACAGCACATACTTGTCTTGCTTAAAACCAAGCTCACAAGCCAGCCGTTTCAGTCACAATAGCTCTTTGCTCGCCTCTGTTACTGCAATGAATTCAGCTTCTGTTGTATTCAGTGCCACAAACTTTTGCAGCCTGCTTTGCCATGACACTGCTCCCCCTGCATAGGTAACCAAGTAACCTGAAGTAGACTTCCTCCTATCAACATCTCCAGCCATGTAAGAATCTGAAAAAGCAATCAGCTTGGCCTCACCGCAACCAAAGCAAAGCTTCAGATTTGTGCTGCCCCGGAGATATCTCAAAATCCACTTCACGGCTTCCCAATGTGGTCTTCCTGGATTAGACATAAATCTGCTCATAGTACTAACCGCATGAGCTATGTCAGGCCTTGTGCACACCATAGCATACATCAAACTCCCAACCGCTGAAGCATAAGGAACATGATGCATTTCCTTTTTCTTCTCATCAGTGGTAGGACATTGCTTTTTGCTCAACTTGAAATGGGCTGCTAGTGGACAACTCACAACTTTAGCATTTTCCATCCTAAACTTCTGAAGTACCTTCTCAATATACTTCTCTTGAGACAAGTACAACTTGTTGCAATTTCTGTCTCTCTCAATTCTCATCCCGAGAATGTTCTTTGCTGGATCTAAGTCTTTCATAGCAAAACATTTGCACAACTCCTTCTTCAACTTAGCAATCCTTGAGACATTCTTGCCAACAATCAGAATATCATCAACATAGAGCAATAATATGATGAAATCATCACCTGAGAACCTCTGAATAAACACACAATGGTCTGAGCTACACTTCTTGTAGCCTTGCTCCCCCAGGACAGTTTCAAACTTCATGTACCATTGTCTTGGTGCTTGTTTCAGGCCATAGAGGCTTTTCTTCAGCTTGCACACATAGTCTTATTTGCCTTTCACAAGAAACCCCTCAGGTTGCTTCATGTATATTTCTTCCTCCAACTCACCATGAAGGAATGCAGTCTTCATATCCATTTGCTCAACCTCCAAGCTGAGACTTGCTGCCATGCCAAGGATTACTCAAATAGATGTCATCTTCACAACCGGAGAAAATATCTCATCATAGTCAATGCCTTTTATCTGGCCGAATCCTTTTACAACTAGCCTGGCCTTGTACCTTGGATGCGATGTGTGCTCTTCTTGCTTGATTCTGTAGACCCACTTGTTCTTCAAAATTTTCTTGCCCTTGGGCAACTTCACCAACTCATAAGTATGATTCTTATGCAAGGAATCCATCTCTTCTTGCATAGCATTTTTCCACTCCTTGTGCTCATCTTCCATTGCATCTGCAAAGCATTCAGGTTCTGAACCGTCAGATAATAACACCACGTATTGATTTGAGGGATACCTGCTGGAAGGAATTTGACCCCTGTTGGATCTTCTGAGTGGAGCAGCTGGTGGACTTTCTGGTGTTGGTGCTTCCTGCTGATCCGGATCATCAACTTCAGCTTCATACTCTTGCTGCTGTTGGGGAGCATCTTCTTCACCTGCACCACCATGTACATCATCTTGAACATCTTCTGCATCTGCTTCAACTTGCACAGGAGCTGGAGCTGCAGGAACTGGGTCAGAATCAATCATGTCTTGCTGCTGCTGAGGAGGAACCTGCCCCTTTGTCTTCACAATATCCTCAATTGTTTGGTCTTCTACAAATACAACATCACGGCTTCTCACAACTTTCCTTGCTATAGGGTCAAACAGCTTGTAGCCAAACTCATCACCTCCATAGCCAAGAAAGATGCAATGTTGTGTCTTCGAATCAAGCATTGACCTTTCATCTTGAGGAATATGAACAAAGGCCTTGCACCCAAAAACCTTCAGTTGGTCATATGAGACGTCATTGTCATACCAGACCATGTTAGGAACATCTCCCTGCAAAGGATAACTTGGTGAAAGATTAATAAGATAAACTGCAGTCATCAAAGCCTCACCCCAAAAGTGTTTACGTAGCTTTGCACTTGATAGTAAGCATCTAACTCTCTCCACAGTTGTCATGTTCATCCTCTCAGCAAGACCATTCAACTGTGGTGTCTTCGAGGGAGTAAATTGATGCCTAATACCTTGCTGCTTGCAATATGCATCAAATGGCCCAATGTACTCTCCTCCATTATCAGTGCGAATACACTTGATCTTCTTCTCAGTTTCTCTCTCAACCGAGGCTTGAAATTGCTTGAATACACCTAGTACTTGATCTTTGGTCCTTAAAGTGAAGGCTCAAACTTTCCTGGAGAAGTCATCAATAAAAGTCACAAAATACTTAGCACCACCAAGAGATCTTACCGACATTTTACAAACATCGGAATGTATCAAGTCCAACATCTCAGGCTTCTTGTGAGGAGGTAGAGTCTTGAAGGCAACTCTGTGTTGCTTCCCTGCTAGACAATCTGAACATTTCTTGATGTGAACTTCTTTCACACCCTTCAACAAATTTTTCTTCACTAGCACTGTCATCCCCTTCTCACTCATGTGCCCAAGTCTCTTGTGCCATAAAGCACAATGATCATCCTTCTCTAGTGCATTGACAGAAGCACTAAAGAGCTTAGCATGAACATGATACAAACTGAGACCATTTTACCTCTTGCAACAATCATGTTGCCTTTGGTGAGTTTGTACTGTCCTTTTCCAAAACTGCTCAAGTAATCATCTTCATCAAGCAAACCAACTGAGATAATATTGAGACGAAGTGCCTCAACATGCCTCACGGATTTGAGGACTAACCTTTTACCATTTGCGGTCTCCAAATGCACATCTCCTTTCCCAATGATGACTGCCCTATCATTGTTCCCCATCTTCACAACACCAAAATCTCCTGATATATAGTTAGTGAAGAGCTCTCTACGAGATGTCGCATGAATGGTAGCACCGCTGTCCGGTATCCAAATCATCTCGTCACCATCGACAAGGTTGACGGTTTCATCAGAAACTACAGTGATCCTCTCCTCAACAGTGGAACCAAATCTTCCCTCATTTGCTTCATGTATAACAAGCATGATGTCCTCTTCTACTGCAGTAACTCGGTTGCCCTCTGTGTCACTATCACTGTCAGGTTGCTTCTGATCTTGCTTCTTCTTTTTCTTTTTGTCTTTCTTCCACTTGTCACATTGCCACTTAATGTGGCCCTTCATGGCAGTGATGGCATTCATAATCAGCATACTTGCCTATTGATTTGCTCCTACCTCTTTCTGCCCCTTTACCTGGACCTCTGCTCTTGCTTCTCCCCCTGGACTGAGTGACCAGCACCTCTGAATGAGAGGAAGAACTAGGTTCAGCCACCTTTCTGGACTCTTCATTTAGTACCCTGGTTTTCACAAGATTCCAAGTGACAACTCCATTAGGTGCTGAATTGCAAACCGTGACCTTAAAGGTCTCCCAGCTGTCCGGTAATGAGCCTAGTAGCAGCAAAGCTCTCACTTCATCTTCAAATGTAATTCCCATTGAAGAAAGCTGATTTATAATGCCTTGGAATGTATTCACATGATCTACAATTAGAATGCCCTCTTTGTACCTCAAACACATCAATTGTTTGATCAAGAACATCTTGTTTGTACCTTCTTTTCGGGCAAACAACTCTTCCAATTTCTGCCATAAGGTGCGTGCATGTGTCTCATCAATGATATGGTTCAAAACATTATCATTGACCCATTGCCGAATGAACCCACAAGCTTGGCGATGAAGTACCTTCCACTAACCTTCCTCAATGCCCTCCAGCATCTCAGTGGAGAACACTGGCTTCCAGTATTCTTTGACATATAACAATTCCTCCACCTTGCCCTTCCATGCTTGATAATTTGTACCATTCAAAGATATCATCCTGCTGGTATTCACTTCCATCTTTCACCACAAGAAACTCAGTAATTTGCACAAGCAAACCAAGGCTCTGATACCACTTTGTTGGGGCTGGATAGCAACAATGCGCTGCACAAATTCACCGACACGGCAAAGATGCACACCACACAACCTCCTCCACTTGTGATGAACTTTGAGGACAACTTCAATCAACAAGTAAGCAGCGGAATAACACAAACAACATGCACATGTGACACAGGATTTAATGTGGAAAAACCTCCTCAACTTGAGGAGTAAAAACCCACGGCTATGGACCGACCGGTCCACAAAACTTCACTATGAGAATGGTGAGTACAAAGTCTTCTCTAGAACCTCTAGAGAGATTTACAACACACTCTCCACGTTGCCAACCGGCAACAGCAACAACAACCACAAGAGACAAGATTTCAGCAAAGCAGAGTACACACAGCTTCTGTTCCCTTCAGTGTTTTGCAAATGCTCTTAAACCGCTGAACCAAACAGCACCAAATTTGACAGACAAGTAGACACACGAGTTCCTGAGATCCCCTCAAAATTTCAGCTCAATCGAACACCGTTTGCCTACCCAAACTGTTCGTCTCCCAAAACTACTCTGTTCTGGAACTGCAGCAGTCAGAGCTGACAAAACCACTCTCAAATCTGATGCTCCACTGACCCAATCCTCAAACCAGCTACCCAGATCGAAGTACTCAAGGTAAGGAACGAGCTCACCATGTTTGGTGCCAATCCAAGCACGTTTGAGCCTTCAATCACCAGCTTGAACACTGTCTGGTCAGATGCAGCAAATCTGAACAGAACCTCCACTTCTTCTTCTTCCTCTCACAGGTTGTGTTTTCTCTTGTGTGATCTCTCTCACTCTCACGAATGGCAGCCACCACCAGCAAGGGTGGAGTGGCTAGGGTTTTCTCCTTGCTCCCTTCACTAGGGAACACTCACAACCGTTGGATGCAGGACAGATCAGCGGTTCATATGTGTTGGACTTATGTGGGCTGATGTTGGGCTGCCAACACACCTCCATGTGGAGGGACTTAGCCCAACAGGCGTGTCGTCAACACGATCAGCAGCCCCACATTCCTCCAGTGTTCGGCAGAATCATTGACCCAGCTTGGCCGCCTGTTCTCTATACTGCCTCTGGTCGTGTCTCTAAAAGCAAGTCTGCAGTCAGAAAGTTCTCCGCAAGGAGCCGCGGCTCGGGGGCCTCCAATCTCCTTTGTGGATTCTTCATCAGGAAGCTCCGAGAAGCACGGCCACCATGCTCGGCATCAGCACTGGCTTCAGTCGAGGATGGATGACCCAAAACCATCGGACAGATCAGTCTGGTTCCAGTTCCATTGGCGATCTCAGTTTCCTTGAGGGGTTTTGCCCAGTTCCTCAGATATCCTACTACCAGATGCGACACCTGTTTCATAGAAATCCAATGCATTTCTGCAATTCCATACTCCCCACAGAACAGCAGAAGAAACAAAGTTTAACTGAGAGCTTTTCTTAAATCAAATCCTATGAACAGCTAAAGACTTAAAATCCACAATGCTAACACCAAATATAAGCTCAACATCATCCTAAATGGCTTTTGCAACAATACACTCAAAAAACAAACGCTACACCGACTCAATTTCAGTAGTATCTACACTCAAGAGGTTTTGCCATGCCCGACCCGTCCTCCTCAAGTTATCACAGGTCATCACTTTGTACTGGGATAGAAGCCACATGAAACCCTGCATCTTGGGGGAAATTTTAATTTACCATACAGCTGGCAACAGGACAGGTTTGGGCACCTCTGAAGTCCACTCATACAGTGATTTGCACTCCTTTAGACAGCAATGGATTCTAAATCCAGCCACATGGTCATGAGATCATAAGTGAATGTCCTCCTAGTTTAACGACATGTGCGCATGTGATGGATAAGGCATGCCGATGGAGGCAGGCACCATGCATGGCACAAACAAAAGCGATCAGCAGTAGAATATGTGCAGCACTCTGGCATGCTGTTCTGTAAAGACGTCGAGTATTATATATTCCGAGGTTAATTAATCAACTCACCTACCGCGACAGGCAACGGCTGTGTGATGGTACCATGGCATATGGCAATACGCAGCGTCTGGGTTTCATTCACTGTTGCATATATAGTCAGACAATCAGTCGCCGCTGAGAAGCTCCCAAGCCCATCCAAGCAATGGCCAACGGACGAGGAAGAGAGCACCGCATCCTGATGCCACAGCCTCATTACGGAGGCAGACGAACTGCCGCCATGCCGGAGATGGGGCTGAACCGCTTTGTTCGCTTCGTCGCGTTAATCGAGAGGCTTGGCAATGCCTTGGGCACACTGGCCTTCACGTGGGCGACCGTCGTCCTGCTCGGAGGCTACTCCAGCGACCTCAGATTCGATGATGATTTTTGGTATGCGACAGCGATAGTATTCCTCGAAGCTACAAGGTATGACGAATCAGTTTTTGTGGGCATACATACATCCATGAATAGGAACTCCTTCGCTGATTGTACATTTTTAACCTAAACGTACCATAAAGCGTTAATTTAGGAGCATGTGTTGGCAGAAAAGAGTGTAATGGATGCTCATACCTTAGCGCCAGTACTGCTTGCCACAATATGGCTAGGAGGATATGAGGTTTGGCTGATTGATTGCTAGCCCCATGGTTACCCACCTGCATTGATGAGCTTTGTTATGACCTTTTTCTCTCTACAATTTGTGTACATGTACCTAAACTAACACTTTGTAGTACCATTTTTCTTTTGAGAAGTTTTGAAGTTTACAATCTCACGATTGAAATTAGCCTTTCCCCAATTATGGATATAGGTTCCTAACTTCCTGTTAGACTTTCCCCAGTTAAGCCATAGAAACTTATATATAGACAACATGTGAGTAGTAATTACATAATAATAAAAATTATCACTCAAAATATAGGTACGCCGTCGGTATTCTCCTAGAATAATGCAACTTTTCTACCATCCCTGTCATGAAATTAGCTTAACGACCCAAACTTGAAACTAGCAGGGAATGCATTGGAAACATCTATAATTGTACCTAGTTTATCGATCTCTAGTAGAAAAATACACTCTGCCTCCTTCCTGCATCAAAGCCACCAAGCTAGGCTTAGCATAGTTAGGGTCCGATTTAACAAGAACCCAGCGTTGTTATGATCTACTGGAACAATGTCTATCTTTCTTAAACACTGGAGTATGATCTGGGTGCTCACCATATTGGGTTTGTGATTTATATAATGTCCATATATCATTTAATGACACCATGTATGCATACTTCAGGATGTTCACCCGCAACAACAGACTGGATTACCAACTGTTTTTTAACACTAGGGGAGCTTTTAGACCTGTTGGCTGGAATGGACTGATTGCGATCTTATGCTTCTTCGATGTTCTGGTGATCCTCTTGAAGAAAGATTCTCTGACTAATATGGGGCTTCTAATGATGGCAATAGTACTTGCAACTGGCCGGTTCCTGTCTGGGCTGAAACTGCACATATGCAATCCGCTACGCCGTGCCACATCACTATGGAGCCCCATCGTTGCAATCTTATTGCTGGCTCCCTCTCTATCAGATCGCAGTCGTCAATACATATATGGTGATGTTGAGGATCGAAATCAAATAGACTCATCGACCAGATGGGTAGTGTTCACAGCACTACTTGTGCCAGTGCTATTGGTAACAATAAGCAGGCTAAGGTTTACAAGATTCATCAAACTAGTGGATAGTGCTCTGGGAAGCAAACAAGTATTCTGGCGTCGAGTTGTTATAAACTTGTGCATGATTGCTTTGCTAGGAATGCAGATGTACATGCTATGCCTAGATCTAATCATGGACTTCTCTGTGATCATGATAGTCCAAGCGTGTGCCTTAGCGGTGGTGTCATTTGGCAACTTCCAGATTCTAGCAGCAGTGTTACGTATCGTGCTAGCAATCTTGAGCCTTCAGCATAATAAGCCTAATTATGGAAGTAAGAAAAAGAACCTTGCAGCATCTCTCAGAATCTTCTATGGTATGGTCCTTGGACAAGGAATCCTCTATGTTGTGACCTGCATGCTCGAGTTCTTTTCATTCATCCCTCGGAGATACCTTGTCCACAGTGGTGGGTTTAGAGGACAGTGGGGAGTGGAATCTGTCAACCTGTACTATGCATACGCCTTGGAGAAATGCATGCAGGAGGGTGTGCTTGCTCCAAAGAAGATCAGCCTGAGTAACTTTGCCATGGATTCTCTAAACTCTGATTCATCCAAGAATCAGCTCTACGGTATTCGGCTGATGCACAGCTTTCTGCAAAGGGAGCCAACCAAGGCACAGCTACTTTCGAAACTCACCACTTCTACCAAGACTGTGGCCAGAATAATCAGGATGTTGGACTGGAAAAGACCAAATGATACAACTATCAGATTATATGCTGCGAAGGTCACCGCTGAACTTGCAAAGGACCTCTGTGTTGTAACTTTCCCTGGTACAATACAGCTTGTGTCTGGACTTCTTGATGCTGATAGCAGAACAAAAAGAGGAAATCCGCTTCTGGACACAGATGATGAACAAGAACAAAAACAATATCCTTCTCTGAAAGATAGCCAAGAGCAAGAACATCATACAGTAAGGGATGTAGCTGATAACCAAGGGCAAAGACGAGAACCACTTCAAGACACCGATAACCTGCTTGAGGAAACACAAACCCGCTCGACCCAACAAGCTTGCAATGACAAGCCGAATTCTTACATACTCAAATGCTGGCAGCGGATTTTAGAATTACGTTCGGTTCCCAAGGAGCAGCTATCAACAGACCATGATCTTCTCCCTGCACTGGCCATGTCAATTATTGAAAGTCTTGCTGGTTGTGATCAGGAAAACTGTGTGGAAATCAGCAATGCAGCTAACCTCATCCCAAAGATCATAGGATTCACAAGATTCAGACATGCCACGAACACTGTGGATACCGAGACACAACAAAAGCTCCTGCTTAAGTCATCACTGACAGTGCTGCAAAGACTCACAAGCATTGGCGGGGAAATCGACATAACACTGCGGTACAAGGTATCAAAACATCCCTTCCTATTGAGAAACCTTGCAGAAACCTTAGAATACAGCAGGAGCAGCCAGGAATTGAGAAAATTGGTGGCAGGAATCCTCAGGAACATTGCCATTGATGGGAACACAAGGCAGGACATTGGTCGCATTCAACTGATCATCACCAGGCTGACGCAGATATTTCTCAATGGAGAAGGAACCATGAGTACCAATGCTGATCACTTATCACGGAAGGTCACCGGGCAAGCACTGGCAATGCTCACAACAGAAAGTGTCCAAAATTGCTTGATTGTGTTGAAGGAACCAGAGTTCATTAAGAAACTCAAACCTATGATGTTGATCCATGGTGACAAGTACATATATGTGGCAGCAAGCCTGTTGCGCAATCTGTGCCTACACGCTCAACCCGAGCTCAGAGAGTCGGACCTGAAGGAACTATCTCATACCTTGAGAGAGGTGAGCCCTGTTAATACAAGCAACGACTGCACTGTTAGAGGTGGCTAATGAAGTTTACTATTTATAGTTCTTGTATACGTAAAGTTGTTGGTGGAATTTTGACCTGCAATTTTTTACTTCTGCATGTTTATTTATCACTGAATAACATAGCATAGTTGCACATTATATTTTCACTAATGACGATACATTTCACTACAGGTGTTGGAAAAAATAATTGACGTGGAAGGGGCAGAACTAGAGATCCTCATTGGCCTTAGTTCACAGATTTGTAGAATCATCCCCGAAGACTTTACCCAAGAACTAGAGGGCGGTCAGATTAAGCAGAGATTCGTGAAGAGGCTGATTGATGCGTTGAATGCAAACATGGAACCTAGTGCTCATTGTCCTGGGATCAGAAGGGTGATACTTGAGCAAGTCATTAACATGGTGGAGTGCAATTATCACTATGCAGACTGTTTCAACGAATTCAGGATGACAGAAGCCCTATCAGTGGTAGAACAAACACTGTCAAAGGCTGAGGACTACAAACTCTTCTTGGGTGATGCAGGTTTCATGGAGTACAGCACCCCTATCTCCGCTCTTGTGGCAAGAGCAAAAGAGCTTGTGTGTCGTGACTGACTACGATTTAACCGTAGATATGGTAGGACTTCTGAACAAATTTGGATTCTCATTTCATAAGAGACTAGTAGGGGATTCTCCACCTACAATTGTAGTGAAATGTACGTTGCAGTACAATAAGGGACACGTGGATTTAGATTTGGTAGCAAGAATGCAGGTGTGAGGACAAAAAGAACAATCTTGGCTTTAGAGTCACAAGGTGCTGATGTAGTTGTGGAGATTTCATATCTGTAATTTGAACCTGAGATCAAAAATAGTGGATGTATTGTCTTTTATAATGAAAAAAAAATACTTTCGTTTGCAGTGGGAACAGATGATTTTCTATTATTATGCATAATCAAATGGTTCTATCTGTAACTAGTTAATCTATATCACTGTTTTGGCAGATATTGCTACAGGGAAATTCTCATAAGGTTGGTGTGCCGATGCAATGAAGGGTTGCGTTTCAAAACAAAGGTCCAACGTTTACAAGAAAATATAGGATTATGCATCTATGTTAGGACAACACAGTTGATTATGCATCTAGGTTAGGACAACACAGTTGAAGAGAGGGAGATAGTATGATGTTACGGCAGAGATAATGAAACAATTCTTGCTATGAATAAGTCTGCTTCATGTGGAGAGGGACATACACAGGCAAGAGGGCAAAATCTGTGACCATGTCCGACAGTCCCTGGCAAGAGTAGCACGAAAGAATGGTTATGAATACTTTTCAATCTGTTTTATGGCGCATGGTCCCAATGTTGCAATTCGAACCTAAAAATGTCCAAGTCTGATGGGGTGATGGTCTGAATTGTTCAGTATGACATTAAACAGTAGAGATCCGCTCAAGACGCACTGAATTCAGTACAGATAACTAAAGACTCTGCAAGTTTGTCCCACTAATTGGCCGGCTAATGATGGTATTATCTAAGTTTAGTCACGGATGGTAAGCCTATAATTAACGATTCCAACTAACAACAGAATCCGCATTGCAACATTGTGAAATCCTAAAAGATTTATTCCAATGGCACGAAACCTGAATTCTCTGCCACCCAGAAACCACTGATTTTTGCTTCTCGGATCAATCCCCGCTGCCGATTTGACTACAGAAGTAGCCGGACTGCCTATGTGAACCCTAAAGTTTGGCCATAAAATGGCCCTGACATCTAGAGGGTGACGAGGGGTGCCGGAGGCCGGAGCTCCGGCCGATTCCAGGCGAACGCCACCGGCGCCCAGCGTGGAGGAGACAAGAGCGTGAAATCTAGGTTTATTCCAACGTCACGAGAGCTGAATTTTCTGCCACCCACCTTGCGATTGACCATTAAACACTACCGCAGTCAGCAGTAACCCCCCAGAAACCACTGATTTTTGCTTCTGGGATCAATCCCCGCTACCGATTTGAGTACAGAAGGTGCTGGACTGCCTATGTGAACCCCTACAAGTTTGGCGATAAAATGGCCCTAACATCTCGAGGGCGACGAGGGGTGCCGGAGGCCGGAGCTCCGGCGGATCCCAGGCGAACGCCGACGGCGCCCAGGGGGGCAGGGGAAAGGAGCGGAAGGTAAACGGCACCTGCGGAGCTGGGATGTTGGAGATCCGCGCCGAGCTGATCGCCCCCATGGCGCAGAGGCGGAAGCGGGGCGCCTTCGCCTGCTCCTTCCCCGTCGCCGCTTACGTTATTGTTTGTTTTTTTAAGAAAAATACAAAAAGGCGTCTTAACACATGTTTATAGCTAACTAGTGCAAAAAAAAAAATCAATCCACTCGTCAACTGTATGGTACAAAGAACATCATCATAAGTAAAAATTACATTTAGATCCGTAGACCACCTAGTGATGGAGCGAGCCAAATGCGTGTCGCCGTCATCGCCTCTCCTCGACGGAGTCGGGCAAATCTTATTATAGAAACAGTCGTGCTAAGTCCCCGCATGATCATTGCATCGGAACAGCAACCATCGCCGATGAATAGAAGCGTAGATCGGAAGGATCCAACCTATAAATACATGAACGTAGACGAACGAAAACCTGATCCACCAAAGAGAATCACCAATCGAGTCCCATAAGATCTGCCGGAGACGCACCTACTTATAAATAACCTCACAACAAGATATAGCCAGTAGTTGGCAAAGGCGATATTTCTTAGCTCGAGATCAAATGAGTTCGTGTAAATAGTAAGATCCAAAAAAAATGGAAAAGGATTTAAAAGAATCTGAACTATTTTTTGCCAAACAGTGACAAATGTTTTAAGTGCT
This sequence comes from Elymus sibiricus, assembly GCA_039707655.1. NCBI lineage: Eukaryota > Viridiplantae > Streptophyta > Magnoliopsida > Poales > Poaceae > Elymus > Elymus sibiricus. Next base: position 123,577,853 of record CM077666.1, on the reverse strand, counting down.
TCAGAAGTTTGACCATGGAATGACATTCGTGAAACTTTGTAACAGAATTTTTCTAGATTTTCTTTCTAAAAATTTACTTTTTTTTAATTTTACTGTTCATCGTGAGCTCATTTGAGCTCGCGGTAGAGGACTTTCGGCAGTTGATTTTGTTATTTTTCTTTCCACAACAGTATACGTCAGTAATGTTAGCACGCGCGAATAGAGCGTAGCTCAGATGGTTAAGTTTCTTGGTCCAGCTCATCAGGGTTCAAATTCTAAATTTGTCACTTGTGCTTGCATTTTTCTAGACTAGTAAATGCGTACGTGCAATGCACATTGATATTAGGTGGAAATTATTTGCACATTGATATTAGATAGGATATCAATTACATGTTAATTATGTAATTAGTATGAAAATTTGATATTTAGTATAATAGTAATTGCATGATAAGCATGTTGAGCGCTCACCATTGGAGCAATATAGGTCGTTAGATTGACATGATTTGATGGCTGAGATTAATTGAATTTACCCTTTTGGGATCTTTTTATATTAATATGGATATAGATTTATTTCAACTTTTTCGGCGATGTTTGTTCAATGAGAAGAGACATTACCTTCAAATACGACGCGCTTATGGTGTCTTCGCTTGCTCAGTATTTCGGAGGTGCTCATAGTAATAAAGTATACGTGTGTTGATAGCGTGTGAAGCCTCTAGAAAAACCAACCTGTCACAACTCTGTGTAATGTTGACACGTCAACCCTGACACCATGTGTAACGTTGGCACGTCACACCCAGATCCCGCCACCTCTCTCCTGTCCTCTACAACGACCCGGCATCACTGCACCCAGGCCCAGGCCCCAGGCCCCAGGCAGAGTCTGCTAGAACTTCTGCTTGACTTTCCATGGCCGATTCCGGTGATACAGTCCAACCAAACACGCACCAACACGATAGCCACCAGAGCAGAGCCGTGGCGCCCCGCCTCATCCCAGCTTTCTTCCTCATCCCTTTCTTCCTTGATCGACCTCGCCTCTTCATCGGTTCATCCTCAGGGGCAAATTTTCAACCACGTATCGTTGCGGGCGAACAGGTCCTGAATCGGTTCTCCGCGCTCGATTTCTTCGCATCCAGTGGTGGTGTGCTTCTAAATGGGGAGCCGGCGGTGGGTCGCGGCGGCGGCGGCGGCCATGGTGGCGTTCTTGCTGCTGTCTGCAGCCTCTCATGGAGGACGGAGAGGTATTTCTCAGTTCGCCACATCATTTCTGCGATTGTACTAGCATTTCCTTTTAGGTGCAAGCTCTAGTCTACCAGAAATTTGTCCCCAGATTCCGTCCAGGAACATGTTTCTCGGTTTTACCAGATGGAACACGTACAGGAATTTGATTTCAAGTGGTATCATGCATCACATATACCTGATGATGAATGGAAAATTTGTGTATCATTCACAGGACCCAGTGTCAACAACAGCAATAACCGGACTTATGTTTTTAACTATACTCTAGCGAAGACTATTGTGGAATATGCTTCAGCTGTAAGTTATTCCATCCTCTTTTTTTCTCAACGTGGCATGCGTTCTAGGCCCTTGTATTATCATTCACACATTAAAAATTTGTAATTAAATATTGGAATTCCGTTTTATTTAACAAAAAATAATTTATCCTCATATTATTTTCTCATTCTTAGGTGTATATGACGGACCTAACAGCTCTATATACATGGACATGCTCAAGATGTAATGACTTGACTAAAGTAAGACTCATCATGTTTCTCGTCTTGTTATTTATCTTGTCTAATTGTGTCGTTTGGTTTACTCTAAGTACAACTACTACAAATAACTCACTGCCGATGTCGTGGGTATCGCTTTTCAAAACAGGGCTTTGAGATTAGGTGTATAATTGTCGATATCCAGAACTGCTTGCAGGTCTGTATGCTAGTACATTGCTACTACCTTAATTTGCATGGTAAAGTTTGTTCCCCACGGGACTAAAATATTCTTGCGATTAAATAACCTGACAGGCGTTCATTGGTGTTGATCATAATCTCAATGCTATAATCGTCGCAATCAGGGGAACTCAAGAGAACAGGTTTTGGAATAATTTGGCATAGCTTTACTGGCTTTTGTGGAGGCTATGATCTTTATATCCCTCTCTGTTCACCTCTAAATTATCTCATTCAGTGTACAGAACTGGATTAAGGACCTGGTATGGAAGCAGGTTGACCTAAACTATCCGAACATGCCGAATGCGAAGGTCTTTGGCATGAACTTGATATATATACTCTTTTTTTTTTACAAGAGTAGGATATGCTTTTATTTATTTTCTGATGAGGTTTATGTTCTGGTTAAAGGTCCACACTGGATTTTACTCTGCTTACAATAATACACTTTTACGTCCAGCCATCACAAATGCTGTTCGCAAGGCAAGGAGATTGTATGGAGATATCAGCATAATAGTTACAGGGCATTCGATGGGAGGAGCTATGGCTTCTTTCTGTGCACTTGATCTCGCTGTAAGTGCCCCTGCGATTATGTTCTTGGCATAAGGCTCACTTTTTATTTTATTGAACAAGGGAATACTATCTTTCGACATTAAATACTTCTGTATTTGCTGATTCATGATCTCTGAAATGTTCCTCCCATTTACAGATTAGCCTTGGAAGTGACAGTGTTCATCTCATGACTTTCGGGCAACCACGTATCGGCAATGCTGCTTTTGCTTCCTACTTTGAACAATATGTACCCAGTGCGATCCGAGTGACACATGAGCATGATATTGTGCCTCATTTGCCCCCTTATTTCTTCTTCCTCCCGCACCTGACATACCACCACTTCCCTAGAGAGGTATGCCCCTGCATAAACCTAGAAAGTGTGTGACTAATCATTTGTCAAAACTCTCGACATTATATGCTTGCAGTTCTTTCCAACCAAATGCACTCTATATATTTTTTTACTTGGACACTGTCGACAGAGCACAGAATCAATGGAACAGCTGGTGCTCCCAAAGTGATATAAACATCTGCATGATGTGTAATACAATTGAAACATCAGTCACCATGCAAAACATTAGTCACCATGGATTACTATTTTGAAATGCAGTAGTTTACCATTGTGTTGTCTCTGTTTGAAGAACCAGACTAACTATATGAACATCTCGCTCTGTATTGATTTTGGAAAGATTTCTTACTGTAAATCTGTAATACATCCTTGAATCACCATCCAATGTGCATTAAAATTTCAGGTATGGGAACATGATGTTGATGGCAACACAACCTTCCAAGTTTGCGACGGCAGCGGAGAAGATCCAGATTGTTGCAGGTGGGAGCCCATTCATTTATCCGGTAGCATCAATTTAGTTAACTCACGTTGTCTCCTGTTCCGAAGTCCTAACACCTGTTCGGCTGCTCCCTGTCTCTGCATTTGCAGGAGTGTGTTTGCGTTGTTCCTGAGCGCCTCAGACCATCTGACCTACATGGGTGTTGAGATAGCAGCAGATGACTGGAGCACCTGCAGAATCGTCATGGCCCAGAGCGTCGAGCGGCTCCAATTGTATCTTGCGAGCAATGTTATCACGTCGAAGATCCCTGTCGATATCATCATTGCGGATCATAGCGTGCAGACTGATCCGAGCAGTTCCAGCTAGTCATTATTCATACAAGCTCGTGTATAGTGTTGTCAGCATTTGCAGGGTTTCAGGCATTCAGCCAATGGGATGGTTTCAACTTTTTTTGCCACGACAGATATGTGATTCTTTCATCTGTAGCTTGTAAATGTACAGAGATGTGCAGAAGCAGAACACCAAAGTGTCATCGTGATAAGTTTCTCAGAATATTTGGGTTCGGTGGTAGGACATGACTAGGTTATTTTTTGGGAGTGTTAAAATTGTGTCGAATATGTGTATAGGGCTACAGTTAGACTATGCGGGGATTTAGGTGTTTGAGTCAAATACTTGTAATATGAGCTTATTATATAAAGGCACCATGGGTAGCCAAAATAGACTATGCAAAGCTGATAGCCTAGACACGATATTAAGAAAAAGACGGTCCGGACACCCGTTGCAGGGGTGTTCGGCTTGCCTTGGCGGACTTGTCGTCGATTTGTACTATGTTGATTTAGCAAATGAGGAGGAGCGTCCGTAGCCATGCTCCAGGATGTAGCCATGATATGAACCTTGTAACAAATATCGTCTTTTCGTAATTTCTACGATGATTTATTCACGTATTTATTAGCAGAAAGTGTGTACTACATCAGGTAACCATGGAGCGCGAGCTCACCAACAACAATCTGGATTGAAGCTTATCTAGGTATGTAAAGATTATCTAGGTATATAAGGCAAGATAGAGGCCTTCTCAGGGATCCAACACATTCTATATCATACTATAGCTAGGGTTCTCACCTACCACTATCTTCTTTCTCTCCGGCGACCCGATGAGTGCTCGAGCAAGACAGCCACCAAAGGAAGAATAGGGTCTTGCCTCCTCCCGGTGAGCCAAAACCTGGGCAAATCCCATGTCTCATGTCTTACCATCTCGATCCACCACTCGCACCCTCTCCGAACAAATATGTCGCCGCTCGACAACACTGCTGGTTTCGAGTACTGACAACCATAATGGTCATGACAGGATCGACAATCTTGTCGCTGAGAACACTGAGAACAACACCTTCGAAGAGGGTATCAGTAGCCTGGAAAAGCTTTCTCATCTTCATGAGTAAAAGGTCCATGTGACCTTTTTTTGAAGGCGTGAAAACAGTTCATGGTGGTTAGCCAAAGAACCTCCGCGCACGCCATCTCTTGTAATTCATGCCCTCAAACACATGAGGTTGGAGGGTCGCAGCAAAACAATTGGAGAAAATTGCCACAAATCCAAAAATGCGGTAAATAAATCATGGTTGACATATCAAACATGAATAACTGAAAGAACAACGGTGCTACTCAAACTAGTCATGTAAGATAAAAGTAAAATATCTAGATCACATGCTAGTACAAGAATTCTAGAAGCGATCCCTAACAAAAGGGATAAGAACACATATGCATAGGGGCGACCCGACTGGGCCAGCCCATTAGCGGGCTGTAACATGGTCACTGTAGCATGGTTACAAAAATAGAAATTTTGAACATTTTTGGAAAAACATGAACATCTTTTAAAAAATATGAACAAAATTTGAAATTTCAAACATTTTTTGAAAAACACGAACATAATAAGAAAATTCAGAAGATTTTTGGAAAATGTGAACAAAATTTGAAATTTCAATTTTTTTTTTTGAAAAACACGATCATTACTTAGAAATTCCGAACATTTTTGGAAAAACACGAACATTTTTTGAAATTCCATTTTTTAAAAGGGAACAAATTTTAAAAACACGAAGAAATTTTGAATTCCGAAACATTTTTTCAAATTAAAAACATGAACAAAATTTGAAAAATGTGAACATTTTTTGAAATCACTGTTATTTTTTGCAAAATTGGGCCATTTTTCTAAAAAAGGTGAACATTTTTTCGGAAACAACAACATTTTTCATTTTTTGAACATTTAAAGAAAAAAACAAAAAACAAGTGAAGAAAACTGTTCAGAAACCTTCTAGAAGGTTCCTGAAACTAGATCATGTACTACCTTCTCTTTTACAAATGGGCCAGCCCGCTCGCTCGGTTGCCGGTGCGAAGGTTGCACACTTTTACACAACGCGTGTCATCTAGGAAATTCGCATAGGAAATACCGCGTCTAGCGCGCCCCCGATATTATTGTTATTATTGAAAGAAAACCTACAACGACTTCATCAATAAGTTCCCAGATGGAGAACCGGACGGCGTCACTTACTACTCCCTCTGTTTCAAAATAATTATAGTTCTTAAGTCAAACATCATTAAGTTTGACTAGAAATATATAAATCGAAAGTACCCTTCTGAGCTCGAGCTGAAATGAGCTCGGATAAACAGTAAAATCGAAGAAAAAAACACACAAAATTCTAAATTTTTTTGTGGTAAACTTTGACAAATGTTCTAAGTGCTTGTAAATTTTCATCATGAGATCACATTCGTGGAAGGCTTGACAAAAAAACAAAATCGATGCTCCGAAAATGCTAAAAAAAAATCAGTGCTCCAAAATGCTTTCGAAAGTAGCATTTTCGGAGCATCGATTTTGTTTTTTTTTCAAGCCTTCCACGAATGTGATCTCATGATGAAAATTTACAAGCACTTAGAACATTTATCAAAGTTTACCAAATAAAAAATTCAGAATTTTTGAATTTGTTTCATTTTTTACTGTTCATCCGAGCTCGAGCTCAGATACTCTGTGTCCTAAATAAATATATATCAACGTCTATCAAACCAAATTTCATTCATTAGATTCATTATGAAATCAATTTTTATATTATATATATATATATATATATATATATATATATATATATATAGAGAGAGAGAGAGAGAGATCTTGACGTATTTTTCTATAAATTTGGTCAAACTTTAAAAGGTTTGACTTGAGAAAATCCTAGAACTTCAATTATTTTGAAACGGCAGGAGTACCTGATAGAAAATTAAAAGAAAGAAGGGAAAATCTAAGGTGCATAGTGTGCACCATGGTCTTCCCATTCTGCTCCATTCCAATGAAAAATTTTCCTTATAGAAAGAGCACATGGATATGCATGCAAAGAATTTACCATATAATGTTGATGTCATCACATTAATTGCTAGATTCAAATATTTAAAAGGATTTATCTCACGAACCTTTAACTTGATTAGTGATCCGTTTTCACCGGCGAGTTTGTCTCAACAAGGGCTTCAAAACATCATATTGTTTTGACGATTTATAATTAATGTTTCAACGAACTTTTTTGTCGCATCTAGTTGCCTGAATTTGTCAACATAGTTGTTCATGCTAATCGTGAACAGTTGCCACAATAATTATGTACAACTATCAGATAATATGTTTGTATGTTTTTAGACGTTGTAATGTGATCTAAGGGTAGAGAGTGAATATCCAAGTGTTAACAATAGGGAAAAAGTGGCATCATCCTATAGAAGTACCACGAAGCAAGTTTCCTAGTGTTATATATTGGCGTTCAACAATCCGACAACCAAGTTAATCTAATCTGACAACTAAGTGACCGCGTGGCGGGCGTGGTGAGCAATCTACAAATCATTAAAAAAAATTGACAACTAAGTGGCTAATAATCTGAAAACTTACTGACGAGAAAAAGTTATCAAAACATGCCAACATTGAATTTACTTTGGAAGATCTCGTTGCGAGGGAGCTAACGATGAAAGCGGATCATCGAAGATTAACGGTTTGGAAGATAAAACTTTTTAAAATCTGTAAAATCAAAAGAATCTTTGATGATGTCGTGCATATGTATCTTTGCATGCATGCAAGAGAGAGAGGAAGAGGAGCAACCGCATGGAAAGACCTTAACCAGATCGATCGAGCAGGGCAGCATGCTCGCTATCTCCAATGAAATGAAGGTCCTCCATGTCGCCGTTGTCTTCGCAGCCGAGCTCAAGGTATTTTCGCCGAAACTCTGACCGGAACATCACGCGGCTGCTATATCGTAATTAATGACCACCTAGGCCATACCTCTATGCACAACTTTGACATCGTTAGAGGAGAGCAGGTTCCTACGCAGCCAGAGAAGGTCTCTGTTCTTACTTCACTATCGACCCGGTCGGTCAGCCATGGCTGTCAGCTTAGCGGCAGCCGGACGTCGTCGGTGGGTCGTCACGCAGACGACGAAAGCGCGGCCGCCATGCATGCATGAGCGGGCCGGATCACTACTTTTCACACTTTCAGGACCAGCTCGCGCGTTCTAGCTGAATTAATTGGTCATCACGAACGCGGATATCATATGTGCGTCGCGGTCTTGCGAAGCAGACTGCGGCCTGCCGCCGGCGGAAGCATGTCGGGACTTTGACAGCGGCGGAACTCATGGACAGAGCCGTCTCTAGGAATTGGGAGGCCTAGCGGCCAAGGTGTAAAATGCAATATTGGGTCCCTAATTTTCACGAGTGCTGACCGTGGTGGGGAAAGAAGTGACAGCTCTGAGGTAACATCGGGCGGAGCTGGTGGTAACACTTGAAGTGCAAGTTACACGGAGGTACGCGCACGACAGGACGGATTCAAGATGCTCGGCAAGGCGTGTTCGTTGGAATTATTTATGTCAAACGCATTGACAATCCAGCTCCTTCTCCCAAATCCCAGTGGAGACGCGAATTAAATTGGATCAGAGGCGTGGCCCTAGCTGACCACTCTTGACAGAGAAATCATTGAATGGCGCCTGCCCCGACGCATTTTCCTGGGCATCAAGTGATGCACATCCAAATTATTTTATTATTCAACAATGCCTTATACAATCCACCTTTTAGACCACAAAAGTCACTCCACCTAAAAACTTGAAAATAATAGTGGTCATGATCAGGGCAAGCTCAGGGCCGCTTGCCCTGACCTCACCCCTACACATACCATCTAAAACCGGAGCACCGGTCCAGCAGACTCTTAGGCTAGTCATAGTGAGGAGTAACTTAGACAAGTAGCATACTTCCTCCATCCATATATATGTTACTAGTTTACTAGCTCCATATGGGTAGCGTCATAGATGTGATAACATAGAGGGCTTCATTTATTACTTTGTAGACTCATTTTACATTGGGAACCGTTATGTGATGGTAACATATTATGTTACTCCATTTGCATCTCTCCTCATTAATTACTTGTCACATCATATTTTTTGCCTATGTAGCATGCATGTTACTACTTATGTTACTCCGAGCAGCCTTAGCGCATACTGCAAGCGCACGCTTCAGAAGTCATCACTGCCGTCTTCCGCGAACCCATCTTCAATGCAGGGATCAATAAAATGATCTCGTCAGCCTGCCGTCGGCGCCAGACAGTACCACCGCCCTGCGGTCTTCCATCATCAAAAGTTCACCGCCGAGACCCGGCTACACCAAGCCGCCGAGACTCGCCTCTTCGACTCGGAAGACTGCGCCGCTCCACCTCAGGAACCCTCCAGCCAACACATGCTCCAAAAGAACGATGCCCACAGGAGGGAAAAACGGCGTTGCGCGCCGCCATCGTTCGATCTGGGAGACCCAGATCTAGGGTTTCCCCCACAGCAGCATGGGCGAGAAGACGACAGCTACAACAACGATGCCTCCAACAAGGAAACGGCGCAAATACGCCGCCATCGTCCGCCATGACCGAAGTCGGTGCGGTTTTCACCGACGGCCGCACCTCCCCGAACCCACAGATGGCTTTTGATTCGCCAACCCTAGAGGGCTGCTGATCTCCCGCATCAAGCGTCGTTGACGCCGGAGAAAGCTCCAGCCACCACACGCCTCCAGCGATAAACCAAGGTATGGGATCCCTTGATCTGCCGCCCTAGGCACCGCCACATGAAGCCACCTCCTGGCCCATCATCCCCGACGGAGGAGACACCGCCGCCGCCGTGACCGGAGCAGCCGCTCCGGGGCCCTTGCGCCGTAGATCTCCGCCGAGTCCGTCATCCCCACATGGTCACCGGAGCGACGTTGCGCCGTCGGGAGGAGCAACCGTTGTAGGAAGATCTCGTGCCGCCGTGCGCCGCCTGTCCAGGCAGCCGCCCCACGGCCGCGGGACGCGAGATCCCTGTCGTCCTCTTCATCGGCGGCACACGGGTTTTCCCGACGGCCACCTCTAGAGACGGTGAGGGAAAAGGGGAAGGAGGAGGAGGTGGCGGCGGTGGGGGCTTAGGGTTAGCGCCCCCGGTCGCTGTGGCGAAGCCGAGTAGGCGAGGCGAGGGACGTGATTTGTTTCCTGCCCTTGGCAGGTGAGCAGCATGTGAACACGAAAGACCAGCTTTTCAGGTCTTCTCAAAGCCACGCTGTGTATATAAGGCCGTTGGCCGTTCCAGGTTTTCTCAAAAGCCACACCACCACTACACCAATCACCAGACTACACATTTTCACATGGCGTCCCATGATGCTACCGCTACCACCACCGTTCCAGAGATGGCGCCTGTGTTTCATCCCACGGTGTGGGGCGACTTCTTCATCAACTACAGTCCAGAACCATTACAGGCATGCTTCATCTTGTTACAGCAGCAATAACAGCATCCGGGAGCATTACATTTTCTCAGTCTGTGCATGATTTTCCTTCGGTTTTATGTGCCAAATCCCAATTGTTTCATGGCCCGACCTAAAGTTATTACCTGCTCTGGAGCCCTTGTTGAGGTATATGCCTGGATTCTGTTTGTTTGTTGGCTTTCAGTTTTGTTTCGATAAACTGATAAAACTTCAAGATTGCATTCAAACCCCTCTTCTGGAGATTTTGATGTTACAAGTAACTTGGAACTATCATCTCATGATTCTTTTTTCTTGTTTCCCTTTGCAGTTTCTATTTATATTTAAACATGGCACAGTCTGTTTTCCTGTTTGCAGAATAGCTAAACGATTATGTAAAAACAATAGTAACAACTAATTAGTGGCTGCAACTTTAACCAAGAACAACCTCTTGTCACATGGTTAAGTAAATGTCACCATGGACATGGTTTTAGTTAACACTGCATAATATATGTTTTGGTAATGCTATGTAGATGACAGAGGAAAGGATGACAGAGAGGTCCAATCAACTGAAGGAGAAAATAATTGAGTTATTTTCGTGCAGTACCATGGTTGAGCAACTGAACCTTGTAGACACACTCCAACACCTAAGTGTAGATCATCATTTCCATGAACAAATTGAATCCACATTAAGAGGCATTCATGCTGGTGAATTCGATAGCTCTAGCCTTCATGACGTCGCCCTTCGGTTCCGCATACTGAGGCAGCAAGGCTTTTGGGTGTCTCCAGGTATATACTAATAACCAAACCTCCTCCTGAAATATGGTATTGTCTCTAAAAGTTTCTTGCTTTATGTAAGTTGCCGTTGTTAAACGTCGATTTTTTGCTTGACGCAATTACTAATATAGAAACATTACAAGTTTACAATTCACATCGTGTCACGTAATTAAAAGCAACTTTGTCTGGAATACTGATGTGTTGCTTGCGTCAAAAAAGTACAAAACATATGCAGGCAATGAACAAGAGAGAATCACCAATGCTAGCCATATATGCTCATAAGATGTATCATGTATCTCTTGCAGATGTATTCAGCAAGTTCAAAGATGAAGATGGGGCCTTCCATGTTAACATAACTAAGGACCCAAGGGGGCTATTAAGTTTATACAATGCAGCATACCTTTTTATCCATGGGGAGACAGAACTTGAAGAAAGCATCTTGTTTGCGAGGCAACACCTCGAGTCGATGGAAGGTAAGCTTGAGTACCCATTGGCAGAGCAAGTCAGGCGCGCCCTTCACTTACCACTGCCAAGGACCTTGAAGAGAGTAGAAGCGCTGCATTTTATGTCAGAGTACAAAGAAGAGCCGATGCATAACTCCTCCATTCTGGAGTTCGCCAAACTGGATTTTAACCTTCTGCAACGTCTCCACTTGAAGGAGCTCAAGGCTCTCTCTAGGTAACATATATTCATAAAATGCATTTTCCCGGAACAGAAGACAACGTTCCGTGCATACTTCTCATAAAATGAACCTAGCTGCAATATTGTTTTTACAGAATACTGACAACAAACTCACTTTCAGATGGTGGAAAATTCTTTACAGAGAAGTTGGGCTAAACTACTCGCGTGACCGTGTGGTTGAGTGCTACTTCTGGGCATATACGGCGTACTATGAGAAAGAGTATACACGTGCAAGGATGATTCTTGCCAAGATAATCGCAATAATAATAATGACAGATGACACTTATGATGTCCGTGCTACTTTGGTGGAGTGTAAACAGCTCAATGAAGCTATACAAAGGTTGGAGTTGGCATGATGCCACTTGATCGATCTTCTTAATTTGAGAATAAAACATGATTCACAAATTTGCATTCAGTGGTGTAGCTAATTAAACTGTATGCAGATGGGAGGAGAATGCTACTTCTCTTCTACCAGAGTACTTGCAGAAGTTCTACCTCAAGCTGATGAGCACCTTTAAGGAGTTTGAGGACGAATTGAAACCACATGAGAAGTACCGGGTCTCATTTAGCACAAAAGCGGTATACCACTCTCATCTCACAACCAAAAGACGACTATTTTCCTTACTTTCTATATTTATTTTTCCGTTATCTTTCTGCACTTGGGACTTCAAATTTTTTGTAGTGGTAAATGTATTAAAAAAAAACTATCTCTACGAGTTGAGGACTTTTCACATTGGAAGATCTCAAATTCACAGAACTTTATGCTGCATATGCAGTATGCTCTGCACAAATATGTAATACTGTTTAGATCTAGAAATCATATACTTCAATATGAGATAAAAGTTTTCCCAGAAATTCAGTACTCCCAGCCGAAGTGGATAGCAAATCCGATTCAATATCATAATAGCGAAAAACACATGTATATTTCAAAGATTAATTGTGTACAATCATATCCACGACACCAACATATCCAAATCTTTTATCAGAAGTACTAATATGTTTTCGTTTTCCCACTTGTAGTTTCAAATATTATCAAGCAACTATCTCCAAGAAGCCAAATGGTTTCATCAAAATCACAAACCAAGATTTAATGATCAAGTGAAGGTATCTAGTGTGTGCTCAGGCGGACCATGGGTATGTGTTGGGTTGCTAGTTGGTATGGGCAATACTGCAACCAAGGAGGCACTGGAATGGGCCCTCGGTTGCACTGATGCTGTAAGGGCTTGTGCAGAGGTGACACGTTTCATGAATGATCTTGCTTCATTTAAGGTACAAATTACATCTCCAAGATTACCACCTCTCTATTGTTTATCCTTTGATCACGATGACACCCCTGATTAAGCATGCATTTGTTTGTTCGCAGCGTGGAAAGAACAAAAATGATGTGGCCAGCTCCGTGGAATGTTACATCAGTGAGCACGGCGTGGCAAGTGAGGTTGCCATTGCCAAGATAGGTTCTCTGATCGAAGATGCATGGAAGACTACGAACCAAGCACGCTTCGAGCTCCCTGAGCTGCTGCTTCCGGCGGTGCAGCGAGTCGCAAATATAACGATCAGCATGCCGTTCATGTATGATGACAAGACAGATGCTTTTACGTTCAGCAGCCGTCTTGAGGGGACGATTAAGCGACTGTTTGTCAATCCTATTGAGCTCTAAACATGAGGATGTGGTACATGAGTGTCCGTGAAATCATCCACCGACAGAAGCGCCAGCGACCCCATGCTAATGAAAGATGTATCAGGACACTTCCAATCTGCTGCACCTTGGCTTGATCATTATCTTTGTGAAATTTTACTATGAATGCAATAAGGCTTGCATTATTTGTTATTACTTTAAATGCAACAAAAAGTAGTTTTAGTTTTCTTATCAGGCTTACTGTGCATTATTTGGTGTGTATTTGGATTGTAATCATCAGTCGACTGATTTTCATTTCAGTCTAAGTCGATTTTTCTGTCCAATGAGGCGATGACACATCTTTTCATTTGTTTTTGAGTGTGGTCCGTTGCAAAAATCAACTGATTTCAACGCTGGTCTCAGTCGAATTTGGCTTGCTGGACCGATCGCCCCACCCATGCACCTGCTCGGTTTTTCCCCCGCCCACCCCAGGCTAATGGGCCGAGTTTTACTGGGAAAAATCCCCCACCCAGTACGTACAAAAGCTCAGCAGATGAAAATTGCTATGGTGGCTGGACATTTCTGGAGAAAAAAATGTATAGGTTCAGAATTGCTAATATGGTGCACATTGACACTAAAATCAACTACTGGGACGATACTAGAAATCAGCAAAATAAGGCTTCAAGTTTGTTTGAACACAAAACAAAAAGCAAAAATGAAATATTTTGCTATGATGGCTGACCATTTCTAAAAGAAAAGTAGAGGATAGCTAAACCTGAGAAACATTATTTTCAGCTGCTGTATACAGAACTAGATAGGACAACACTGACTGTGACCCTTCAGAAAACAACACTGACTGCTGCTTGGAAAATAATCGACGATAAAAATCGAGGGAAACAATGATTGACTGAGCATTGCCTATCTGGCTCTACACATGGTTCACATAGTCCTACAGAAAGAAATAAGAAGACTCAACCCTGTGAGCTACAGTTTCAGATCCACGAAAAAGATGAGCAGTTTTAGTATCGAAGAAAAAGAGACAGACTGAAAAGGTGAAAAAGAAAACTGCAGTTTCAGACTAAGGCCTGGCTAACAGTAATTGTATAGGTCTGTTTTGTCTGAATATTCGTAAGTAATGAACATTCTAAAACCCCTGCTATGATTAAAAAAATATTTCTGAAAAAAAACCATCATGCATAAACACTGATTTTATTTAACAGTGAGCACTGGAAAAAGAGAAAAGAGAAAGGGTCAAAACCTGCTGAATGCCGAAGCAGCTCCCCCCCCCCCCCCCCCCCCCCCCCCCCCCCCCCGCGCGATGCGGGCGACGCCTCTTCGCCACAAAAACCTTGGACTAACTGAAATACTGAAACAGATGATAAATACTGAACTTTAAACATGTACTAAAACTGAAGAACATAAATCAAACCTCATCTGGTTTGTGGTGGGAGATAAGATAAGCAATGGAGATATAGGCAGTGTGAAAAACTTAATACTGAGTAATGATAACTAAAGGTCTCAAGAACAACTGGTGAATGAATAAACTGATGAAATAATAATACACAAATGAATAATAAATTGATGAACTGGAGTAATGAGGAGCTAAGGAACTGAAGGGAAAAGAAGGAAATGAGAAGACTAATAACTAAAGCAAAAAGAGAGGCTAAAAAGTGAGGGACTAAATAACTAAGGAAGTAAGGAAGTTCTAAATTTCTAATGTTTGAAGAAAGGAAATTGAAGAGAGGATGAAGACTGAACAACGAAAAAAGAGAGACTGAGGACTGAGGAACTTCAGAAAAGAAAAAAAGACCAAACAATGAAGAAAGAAAAAGTGAAGATTGAAAAAAGAGAAACTGATACTGATGAAAGAGAGTGTGAACACTGAAAATATGAATAAGAAATTGAGGTACTAGGAAGAGAGACTTACGAAAAAGGAACTGAGGTACTACTAGGAACTGACAGACTTAAGAACAAAAAATGAGGTACTAGGAAACCGAGGGACTGAAGAAAAAAATGAGGAACTCTAACTGAAAGACAGACTGATTAAATAACCGAAATGAACCATGCATGAATAAGCAACATGATCACTAAAGCACTAAAGGCAATAGAACTCAAATTGCTCTCGAAAATATGATCAGTAAATATGAGCTGCACCACTCAATCCGATTATGATCCTGCCCCTTCATAGGAATATAGGATTGAACTTTGACTTGCAACTAACAAACATGAAGTGGTTTTGATCTAAGTTGAGCTATTAGACGGTAATAACGAAAATTCTCTTTGCAGGGAAGTGAGGGCAACCTGTTACTGGTAGTTTGATCGATGTACATGTGGATCATCAATTTTCTGAGCCTGCTGAGCTGTATGGTTGGCTTGAGACGGCAATGTTCATGCAAGAAAACACACCACCATACCATAGTGTGAGGAATTTGGATGAACTGGGATTGGCCTTGAGAGTCACAGCTTACAATGCTTGATTCAAATCTGGTTCAGCTGAAATATCCCTCCACAAACACGTTTCTCTGCCACTACATCCACATTGAAACTTGGGTAGCACGGTCTCCTTTCGGTCTTGTGATTAGCGCAAATAGATTGAGTTATTTGTCAACAAACATCATCTTCTGCATACAAGAACAAAATGTCATTCATATCTCTGAAGCCAACTGAGTAAAAAGAGTGAAATAAGCACCTCGGCATAGAAAAGAGCTTGTTTCTCAGCAGCTGAACAATGGCAGCTGATCTCAGAAACTGCAGTGCGATTACTATCTGCAGCACAGACCGTGCATGATTTGTAATGAAGAGAAACTGAAAGCTGACTTCTCCCAGATACGAAAAAAACATCAAGCGTTAGAAATCTATGTGCAAGCAAGCATTCCCGGACCCGTATCAACGGCAACACCAATTGTGTCAGGCAAAAATGGCAAACTTTCTGAATCAAACTGCAAGTTGAGACATCAGACTTAGAACTGAACTAGCACACAAAAAATAAATCAACAAAAAGCTCATGCAAAGAAACTAGAATTTAGTAGAAAGGTAGACAGAAGAAAGGCCAAGTTGATAACTCACACCAAATAGCTCAGCAAAAGTACAAACTGAGTACACAGTATGTAGAGAATCCCAGGGACTTGCTAAAGAAACATGACAACTAAACACACAAGTGGAAATGAAAGACTTGAGTCAGAGATATAAGAGAGAGTCAAAAAATACTGAGGCATAACACACACCAGGAACCTTGCACACCATAATGCAGTGTTGAAACCATTTCTTACCCATCTATGCTAAAAAATCAGGCAGTGCAAGACATATCTAGCTAATTTTTTTAAAATAATACACTTTTTTTACTAAATTTGGAAAATAATACACGGTTTCGATATTTTCTGAAAATAGGATCCAGTCGGTCGGGCCGCAGCCAATTGGCTTCAGTCGGCTGAGCCTAAGCCGACAGGATCCTGTCGTCCAGTGCGCAGCCGACAGCCGGCATTTCGTCCACGTGGCGGCCGAGGACTCGCTCGAACACGTCGCCCCTCCCCACTCCGCCTGGCCAGCTGCAGTCGGCTGGGGCCCGGCCGACAGGCCTCCGGTCGTCCCCGGCGCGGACGACAGGTTCCTGTGTCACCCCACGCGCGGCCGACAGAGTCCTGGCCAGCCCACGCGCGGCCACTCCTCTGTTCCCTTCTTTTTTACCTTCTTCCTCCTCTTCTCCTCTTCTTCTGTTCTTATCTCCTTCCCTTGTTCTTCTCTCTTACCCCCCGAAAGTACACAAAACTTAGCCGATTTCTTGCGTTTTTTCCACCGTAAATGCATTCTAGAGAGTTGGGGGAAGCAAGGGAGACCTCGATCTACTGATGAGGTAGCTCGTGGTGGTGGTGATGGTTACCATTTTGGTGGAGGTGGTGGAGGTTGTGGTGGTGGTGAAGGTGGAGGTCATGGTGGTGGAGGTGGTGGTGGAGGCTCCGGCGGTGTGGTGGATGCTCCGGCTCCGGTGATTGAAGGCCGCCGTTCGTCGTTGCTTCGCACGCTTCAAGGGTATAATTGAACAGACATTTTCTCTGTCGTAGTTGCTCCGGTAGTGTGTGCGAATATTGTTATTTGCTCCGGTAGTAACCGTAATATATTTAGATGTCTAATATTTAGTTGTGTGAATATTTTTAGTTGCTCCGTTAATATTCCGTACTATATGTATTTGCTCCGGTAGTAACCGTAATATATTTAGATGTCTAATATTTAGTTGTGTGAATATTTTTAGTTGCTCCGTTAATATTCCGTACTATATGTGGATGTCAAATATTTAGGTCTGTCAGTATTTTTAGTTGCTCCGTTAATATTCCGTAATATATGTACTTGTCAAATTTTTAGTTGCTCCGTTAATATTCCGTAGTTTGTCATGCTGTTTAACAGTTGTCTGTCCATGTTAAATAATTTTATAGGTGAGCCGAGATGTCTGATGTAGTGAAGTTCATATTTTTCTACGGTCCTGGTAATGTCCAAACAAATGAGATTGGGGTTGATGTGAGTGAATTTGAGCACATAGAGGTGCCACTGACCGACCCTGAAACATGGTCTCTTAGTCAGTTGAAAGAATGGGTGACAACATGTTTAGGGCTGAATACGGAAACGCACACCGTGGGTGTTCATGCATTGTGGACCCGGTCAAGTCCGAACATTTTCTTCTATTTGAGGCCAATAGAGCGGGACTCTCAGTGGGTGCGCTGGTTACAAGGTTGCGAAAGCAGGGGATGCAATCCTTGTGCCTTAGTGCTTCCCGTTGTGAAGGAGGTAATTGCGCCTGAAGGCCAGGGTGGTTACGATCCTGGGCAAAGCAGTGACGGGATGATGTTATCTATGTCAAATGCTGGAGATGATGGTTACGAACAAGGGCAGAGTAGTCAGGTAGAAGGAGGAAATGCCGATGGTTATTACAGTGGCGAGGCTTATAGTGGCGAGGCGGACGCTGACGAGGTAGATGGGCACATGCAGAACATCATGGAAGAAGAAGACACCGATATTGATAGTGGTCATGCCGATAATTCTGACGAGTCGGATGAAGAAGAAAATGCAGAGGAGGTCCCGAATCCTGCTTCTTGGAATCATGACTTCTCATCTGCAATGACCGTGAACGATGGGCATGATTCTGCCTGGCAATATCACCAGAACAACATTGCGACGGGTGCTATGTATCCCAACAAAGAAGCTCTGAAGGACGCAATAATAAATTGGGCAATGTCCACGCAAAGGGTTTTCATAGCTGAGGTGTCCAGTCAGAAATACTTGACAATGGTATGCAAGAATGCAGGTTGTCCTGCCAGGGTGCACGGCTATCTCCCTAAGTATGGCACAAGTTGGGTGATCAGTGACCTAGTTCATCACACATGTCTTATTCCCTGCATCCCTCAAGATCATCCCAACCTTTCATCCACGCTTATTGCGAGGTTGTTTTATAGTGAGATAGTGGGGAGCAAAGCGATGGAAGTGAAGGCTATCCAGACAAAAGTCTTCGTCAGGTTCAAGTACAAAATTTCTTATGGCAAGGCTTGGAGGGCTAAGCAAAGGGCGCTTGAGAGCAAATTTGGTTCTTATTTCGATGCATATGACTCTGTTGTCCGGCTCCTCCACACGCTGAAGGACCGGAATCCTGGCACCTATGTCGACATCCAAGACCTCTTCATGCCAGAGTTCCCAACTGTGAGGGTGCTGCATCGACTGTTCTTCTCTTTCGGTGTATGCATCAAAGCTTTCAGGCATTGCCGACCGGTGATATGTGTAGATGGCACTTTTCTCACTGGCAAGTACAAGGGCCAGATCCTGACAGCCATTGGTCAAGACGGCCAAAATCAAGTAGTCCCACTCGCATTTGCATTTGTGGAGAGTGAGAACATTGAAAGTTGGACATGGTTCTTCAGGCAATTGAAAATAGCGGCTGTGAAGGATAAGCCCAATGTGTGCATCCTTCATGACAGGCATGCAGGTATACTCAGTGTGATAAAGACACTGACAAACCCTGGTCCTGAGGAACAAACTCCATGGCAGGACTTGCAGAGCCGTTGGTGCATGCGCCATCTGGGGGCTAATTTCTTCTCGCAGTTCAGAAATAAGAACCTGATGAATCTGTTCGAAAAACTCTGCAAGCAGAACCAGCTATGGAAGTACAATTTGATACGTGAAAGACTTAATGTGTGCACGCAGAGACACGTTAGGGACGGGAAAGCTGCAAGAGATGCAGCGGTGAGAGCACATGTTGAAGCAGTAGCAGCACAGTTAGCAACAGGAACAGCGGCCGTGGAGGAGGAGCCTGTTGGGCTTTGTGACTTGCCAGGATTTGACCCACCTGGTACTAGGAGAAGGCTCGGGAGGTCGATTAAAACCTTCGAGCAGTGGATAGAGCACGAGCCTCTGGAGAGGTGGTCTTTGCTGCATGACATACATGGAGCAAGGTACGGTGTCATGACTACCAACCTCGCAGAAACATACAACTTTGTCCTCAGAGGAAACTAGGCATTGCCACTTACAGCCATCGTTGAGGGTATTTTCTATGGCACCGTGAAGTATTTCAGAAATAGACGTCAAAAAGCAGAGCAGCATATCTTGAACAACCCAAGCACACGTTACTGTGAAAGGATTATGAAGTACATGGAAGAAAAGATGGAAAAAGCAAGGTCACACACTGTAGTCCCCATTGGTAATCAAGAAAGAAGGTTTGAGGTCCGCTTAGCTAACAACAAATTCGGCTGTGCAAATGAGCTGAGGACGCATGAGGTGAAAATTGAAAATGAAGTCTGGCCAACGTGTGAGTGCTCATGCAACAAACCGAAGTTGCTTCACCTACCATGCTCCCATGTACTTGCTGCTTGCGGGCAGCTTGGAATGGATGCAATCTCGTTTGTGTCTCCATATTTTCTGAAAGAGTTCGTCCTCAATACCTGGACGGGTGAGTTGCTGGGATTTCGCTCAATGGGTAACTTCAACACCGTTAATCCTGTTGAAAGGCGGTACATTCCAGACCCAGGGAATATGCGTACTAGTAGAGGTAGACGACAGTGTCAGCGCATCCGGAATGATATGGATGAATCTGAAGCGGGAGGCCCCACTATGCAATGCATTTTATGCAATGAATTTGGCCATAGGGACACTAATTGTCCCACTTTCGTCACTGCCAGTGGTACTGGGCGTGGACGAGGCAACCGGGGACGAGGAGGAAGAGGAGGAAGAGGAGGAAGAGGGAGAGGAAGAAGCTAGGCTGCGTGGCACTATGTTTGAAATTTGTATTAAGTGTGGCACTATGTTTGAAATTTGTATTAAGTGTGGACTATGTTTAAAATTTGTATTAAGTGTGGCACTATGTTTGAAATTTGTATTAAGTGTGGCACTATGTTTGAAATTTGTATTAATTGTGGCACTATGTTTGAAATTTGTATGTGCAGGAATGGCGGGAATGTCGTTGCTTAATCCGGACATTGATAGTAAACATCGTGCTGCGATAGGTTATGAGCGCCAGCTTGAGCCCCTGTGCACTCGCACTCAAAGGGAAGACTGGAAGATACACCAGGGATGGGTTGACCGGTACGTGCTTTATTTATTTGTTTCAATCATGTATATTGATGGGACACACTAACTGAATTGCCCTGACATGCAGGTTGAAATGGGCTGGCCTATTACCTTTCGCGCGTCTGGTTGAGCGCACGGATACCTCCAGACGCGTCGCCATCGACACCTCTTTGCTCACCTGCTTAGTGGACCGGTGGAGGCCTGAGACCCACACGTTTCACTTCCGCTGGGGAGAGATGGCTCCTACTCTGCAGTATGTGTCACTTTTGCTGGGACTACCGTTGGCAGGTCATGCCATAGGACCGTTGGAGGCACCGGCTGGTTGGGAGCAAGGTTTAGCACAACGTTTCGCGGGTCTTTATGACAGTGCTCCGGCTCTGGCATCGTTGCATCACGGGCCTAAGTATGATTGGTTGCTCCATTTCCAGGTTAGTTCCCCTGCCTCATATCTGTCAGTTGTATTGCATCTGGTTTTACAGAAGATACCTTCGCTATGTACTAATGCTTTATCTTTGCTCAATACAGATCCAGAAGTTCCCGGGGTATCCGCAGGTCCCGTTGAATGCGACATAGATCACTCGTAGCCTGGAGGCATATATACTGTGGCTTCTCGGTAAGGTGATGTTCACAGAGAACCATGTCAACACTATTAGCGCGCTCTACATCCCTATTGCACTGGAGATCGCGAGCGCTGAGACGCCGGATCAGATCACACAGAGGAATTGGGGTTCGGCGGTCTTAGCGGCTACATATCGAGGTATGTGCAACGCCTGCCAGCTTACGGCACCCACTTCAGCCCTTCTTAGATGCCCTCTATTTCTACAACTGTGGTCGTGGGAGAGGTTCTCTATAGGACGACCGGACATACGTATTCATGAGCCTATGCCCGTAATGTTCGATGCTGAAGGCATCGACATGCCTACTTTCGGTCTGTGTTGGACACGTCGCAAGGTATGTCTCGTGTTATAATTTTCTTCTTTGTGTACACTATGGCTGAAACTAACTTGTGTTTGCCGCAGAGACGCTATGCTGGTGATCAGACTAGGCGAGCATACAGGGTATTAAACGAGCAGTTTGATTTGTACACTGGGGTGATCTGGCAGTCGTACACGCAAGAAGTCATGAATGCAAGATACCCCGGCGGTATGTCTGAGCTATGCTTCAGGGATAGTGATTACTGGATGACGAAATTGAAGATCATATTCAATGTCTTCGCCGAGGAGATGGCCCAGCAGAGGGTTATGAGGCAATTTGGTCTTCAGCAGTTGGAGGAGCCTCCCCCTACAGAGGACCCGGTGCCAGGACACATCCACAGGTATTGTCTTGTTATTCAATATTGAATTGTCTTTCACAATTGTCCATAGTGAAGCATTAGTTAATTGTTTAACAAACACCATAATTTTAGGATCACAAGGAAGGGGATTAGCAGGACTGCTGCTGAGTGGCTACTTAGGGTTCAGTCGTACGTTACACAATGGGAGACCGCGAACACACATCGGTGGAACGAGAATGTCGAGTTTGATCTCGATGAATTCGATCTCTATTTGCAGCGGTACATGAGCAGAACACGGTTATGCATCGTTCAACACACTCACCCAGATGAGATACCTGCCCCTAGTACGTCCGATATGTACCCGAGCTATGATATTTCGGCCTCTAGGCAGTACGCGGTAAGATATATTCTCTTTATGTAATGCATCTAGTTGTTACATACTTTGCCGTGCATACTTAATAATCGTCGTGACAATTTCAGGCTGAGTTGACTTACGAACTTGGCGACGAGGTGTCCAACTATCGGCGTTCACTTTCGGATGCACCACTACTCGTTCCTCGGCCTCAGATGCAGAATTGGATGGCGCGCATTGAGGGGAGGCTGCGAGCTGTGTATCGGGCTATCAGGTGCACACCCACTTCGGACGTTCTTCACCAGCAGCCCGTACAACGCCCCCCGCGTCACTCCACGCACCAGCAACAGCCGCGTCACTCGACTGGTCAGGTAGACCCCACACATCACCGACATGACCTGCGTCCACGTCTAGCAGAGCAGTGGACGCCCAGGCCACCACGTCCTGACCAGGCTGGTAGTTCGGCGTGGCAGCACCAGCAGGATCCCACGTCAGGCTACGTGTTTCGGCCAGGACCACACCAGCAGGGTCCCACACCGGGCTTCGTGATGCAACCCCCTCCTACAGGTATGTTTCTTCATATTAATTCTTTTCAATATCGATTGGGACTACGTATTTCGTCATTACTTATGTTCCATCCCTCCCGCAGCAGGCTACGGATATATGGAGTCTATGTCCGGACATGACGCATCTATGTCCGGATCCGGGTGGGATAGTGACCATGAAGATGGGCATAACACACAGGATTACTTGTCGCAGCACAACGAGTGGATGGACATGTATTCGACTCCTGCACCACCTCCCACACAGGAAACACAGTATGACCAGGACGGGTCCGAGCTTCCTCCCCGTAACATCCGGCCACCCCACAGGTATATGTGGCCGACGCCGGATCCACCACCTCCATGACGTGGCGGACGACGTGGCTAATGCTTGTGTGGCACTATATCTATCTATGTATGCGAGAGACATATATCTGTCTATGTATGCGAGAGACATATTCTACCTATGTATGTGTGTCACTTATATCTAGCTATGTATGCGAGAGACATATTTCTACCTATGTATGCGAGAGACATATTCTACCTATGTATGCGAGAGACATATTTCTATTCATTCGCATTGTTAATCGAGTTACATTTCCGGAGAGACTGCTACAGATAATTAAGATACAAGTACATCTGAATTAAACGGTACGACTGAGCTTAAATAATACTGCATACAAACTACATGAAGACATCATCGTCATCCTCCGTCGATGCAGCACTCTTGCCCTTCGACGATGAGGCACTCTTGCCCTTCGACGATGAGGCACTCTTGCCCTTCGACGATGCGGGTGTCTTGGCCTTGGTGCTCGGCATGAAGTTATCGTCTTCGTCCTCGCTGTCTTGGGTCCATAAATAAGTATGTTCTGCTGCAGCCTTTAGGAATGCTTCACCCTTATGTTGTTGCTTCTTCCACCTTCCATGCAACCTGAGAAGTTCTTTTCGTATCTCCTCAAAGGTCCTTGCAGGCCACCCGCACCTACTTAATGCGTGAGCCAACTCATTCAGTAAGGTGTCACTACTGAGGAGTTCGTCCCATGGAACTATCCTATTATCTATCTCCAAATTGCTAGCTAACCTCAGAAGATGTTTCGACATACTCGGGTGGAAACTACGATCGAAAGGATAATGGGACATCTTGACGAGACTACACTGCACTGCTTAACAACCTTTGTGTGGAGGGGGTTTTATAGGTTGAGAAGAGAAAGATGGCGGGAAGGGGTTGGCGGGAAATAATGGCGGGAAGGGGTTGGCGGGAAAAAATGGCCGGAAGGGGTTGGCGGGAAAAAATATGGCGAGAAAGGGTTGGCGGGAAATAATGGCAGGAAGGGGTTGGCGGGAAATAATAACCGGAAGGGGTTGGCGGGAAATAATGGCGGGAAGGGGTTGGCGGGAAAAAATATGGTGAGAAAGTGTTGGCGGGAAATAATGGCGGGAAGGTGTTGGCGGGAAATAATGACCGGAAGGGGTTGGCGGGAAATAATGGCCGGAAGGAATTGGCGGGAAAAAATATGGCGGGAAGGATAATGCCGGAAAGATATTGTGCAAAATTTTTGCGGTAAATTGTGGCTAACTCGACCGAGGGTGGTGAGATAAAATTATGGTCCAAAATATGGTTCGATGCAACCATTGGTTGAAAATATTTGGGTTCATGCACCTGTCGGCTTAGGCTAAGCCGATTGGAACTAATTGGCTTAGCCTAAGACGATTAGTTCCAATCGGCTTAGCCTAAGACGATTAGTTCTACACTCCAAGCCGACTGCATGTACTAGGGCTGGATGTAACCCAGTCGGCTTAGGTTAAGCCGACTAGGACTAATCGGCTTTGCCGTGGCCGACTAGGTCCAGTCGGCTTAACCTAAGCCGACTGGATCCTATTTTCAGAAAATGTCTAAACCGTGTATTATTTCTCAAAATTATTAAAAAAAGTGTATTATTTAAAAAAATATAGCACATATCTAGCAGCCAATGAGAACAATAAATGATGCAGCCACGGTAACTATGGTCTATATACAGTTTAGTGAATTTAGAGTTCGTCTTCACTAAATTTCGCCAGAAAAGACACGCCATACATTGCTCAAAATTAACAAGTTTCACCAAGCAAATGCTCAGCGAGTAGAACACGGATACTATCATCCCCAAAATTATTCTACATAAGATCTCGCTGCAGAAGGAAAAACCTCTACAGCAAAACTAGATCTGAAAGCCTAGCTGAGGAGAAGTACATCTTGGGGAACGGAGCATGAATTTCAAAAAAATTCCTACGCTCACGCAAGATCTATCCATGGAGATGTATCGCTACGAGAGGGGAGAGTGTGTCTACGTACCCTCGTAGACCGTTAGCGGAAGCGTCTCACAACGCGGTTGATGTAGTCGAACAATCCTTCGAGCTCCACCGATCGAGTACCGAACGTACGGCACCTCCGAGTTCTACACACGTGCAGCTCGGTGACGTTCCTCGCCTTCTTGATCCAGCAAGACGTCGAGGTAGTAGATGAGTTCCGTCAGCACGACGGCGTGGCGACGGTGACGGTGAAGTGATTCCGGCAGGGCTTCGCCTAAGCTCTCCGAAAATATGACCGAGGTGGAAAACGGAGATCGGGGCACCGCACACGGCTATGGGACAATTGTGTACTTTGGGGTGCCCCCTTGCCCCCATATATAAAGGATGAGAGGGAGGAGGCCGGCCCCCTAGGGGTGCGCCAAGTGTGGGGAGTCCTACTAGGACTCCTTAGTCCTAGTAGGATTCCACCTCCCATACGGAGTAGGAAAGAGGGAAGGGAGAGGGAAAGGAAAGAGGGGGTTGCGCCCCCTCCCCTAGTCCAATTCGGTTTGGGCAAGGGGGGCGCGAGCCTCCTCACGTGGCCTGCCTCTCCTTTTCCCGTATGGCCCAATAAGGCCCATTACTTCTCCCGGTGAATTCCCGTAACTCCCCGGTACTCCGAAAAATATCCGAATCACTCGGAACCTTTCCGACGTCCGAATATAGCCTTCCAATATATGAATATTTACCTCTCGACCATTTCGAGACTCCTCGTCATGTCCGTGATCTCATCCGGGACTCCGAACAAACTTCGGCCACCAATCACATAACTCATATAATACTAAATCGTCATCGAACCTTAAGTGTGCGGACCCTACGGGTTCAGGAATGATGTAGACATGACTGAGACGACTCTCCGGTCAATAACCAACAGCGGAACCTGGATGCTCATATTGGTTCCTACATATTCCACGAAGATCTTTATCGGTGAACCTCATATGTCAACATACGTTGTTCCCTTTGTCTGGCGGTATGTTACTTGCCCGAGATTCGATCGTCGGTATCCAATACCTAGTTCAATCTCGTTACCGGCAAGTCTCTTTACTCGTTCCGTAATACGTCATCTTGTAACTAACTCTTTAGTCACGGTGCTTGCAAGGCTTCTGTGATGCTGTATTACCGAGAGGGCCCAGAGATACCTCTCCGATAGTCGGAGTGACAAATTCCAATCTCGATCCATGCCAACTCAACAAACACTTTCGGAGATACCTGTAGTGCACCTTTATAATCACCCAGTTACGTTGTGACGTTTGATACACCCAAAGTATTCCTACGGTATCCGGGAGTTGCATGATCTCATGGTCAGAGGAACGTGTATTTGACATAGTGAAAGCAATAGCAATAAACTGAACGATCATTTGCTATGCTAACGGTTGGGTCAAGTCCATCACATCATTCTCCTAATGATGTGATCCCATTATCAAATGACAACTCATGTCCATGGTCAGGAAATCTTGACCATCTTTTTATCAACGAGCTAGTCTAGTAGAGGCTTACTAGGGACACAGTATTTGTTTATCTATTCACACATGTATTTAGTTTCCGGTCAATACAATTCTAGCATGAATAATAAACTATTATCATGAACGGGGAAATATGATAATAACTAATTTATTATTGCCTCTAGGGCATATTTCCAACAGTCTCCCACTTGCACTAGAGTCAATAATCTAGATTACATCTCCATGTAATTAACACTTAATCAGTTCTAAAGCTGATCATGTTTTGCTTTTGAGAGAGGTTTTAGTCAACGGGTCTGCAATATTCAGATCCGTGTGTTCTTGGCAAATCTCTATGTAGATGCTGCTACCACACTCTGTTTGGAGCTACTCCAAAAAAATTCCCCACTATACTTATCCGGTCTGAGACTCATAGTCTTTCGGATCAGTGTTTAAAGCTTGCATCGACGTAACCCCTTACGACGAACTCTTTATCATCTCTATTCCCGAGAAATTCTTCCTTAGTCATCTTAAGGATAATTTGACCGTTGTCCAGTGATCTACTCCTGGATCACTTTGGTACCTCTTTTGCCAGACACATGGCAAGGCACACAGCTTGGCATACTTTATAGAACCTATGGCCGAGGCATAGGGGATAACCTTCATCCATTCTATTTATTTTGCCGTGGTCGAGATTTGAGTCTTACTCAACTTCACACCTTTCACCACAGTCAAGAACTCCTTCTTTGACTGATCCATTTTGAACTTCTTCAAAATCTTGTCAAGGTATATGTTTTGTGAAAGTCATATGAGGCGTCTCAATCTATCTCTATAGATTTTGATGCCTAACATGTAAACAACCTTTACCTAGATCTTCAAGTCTTACTCCACTTCACACCAGCCAAGAACTTATTTCTTTTGACTTGATCCATTTTGAACTTCTTCAAAATCTAATCAAGGTGTGTGAAAATCTTTTATCAGGTGTCTTGATCTATTTCTATAGATCTCGATGCCCAAACCGTGGATAACTCAAAAAACAGGTTTTTATTGAAAAACTCCTTTCAATTAATTCTTTATGCTTTCCAGAAATTCTACATCATTTCCAATCACATATACTTATTAGAAATGTTATAGAGCTCCCACTCACTTTGTTGTAAATACAAGTTTCTCCATAAACTTGCATAAACCCAAACGCTTTGATCACTTCATCAAAGCGAGTATTCCAGCTCCGAGATGCTTGCACCAGTCCATAGATGGATCGCTGGAGCTTGCATACTTTGTTAGCACCTTTAGGATCGACAAAACCTTCCGGTTGTATCATATACAATTCTTCCTTAAGGAATCCATTAAGGAATGCCGTTTTGACGTCCATTTGCCAGATTTCATAATCATAAAACGCGGCAATTGCTAACATAATTCTGACAGACTTTAGCATCGCTACGGGTGAGAAAGTCTCATCGTAGTCAACTCCTTGAACTTGTCGATAACCTTTAGCAACAAGTCGAGCTTTATAGACGGTGACATTACCATCAGCGTCCGTCTTCTTCTTAAAGATCCATTTATTTTTAATAGCTCGCTGTTTCATCGGGCAAGTCTACCAAAGTCCACACTTTGTTCTCACACATGGATCTAATCTCGGATTTCATGGCCTCAAGCCATTTGTCGGAATCCGGGCTCGCCATCGCTTCTTCATAGTTCGTAGGTTCACCGTTGTCTAACAACATGACCTCCAAGACAGGATTGCCGTACCAATCTGGTGCGGAGCGTGTCCTGGTTGACCTACGAGGTTCTGTAGCAACTTGATCCGAAGCCTCATGATCATCATCATCAACTTCTTCTCTGGTCTGTGTTGGTGTCACAGAATTTTTTTTCTGTGGCATACTACTATCCAGAGGAGGTACAATTATCTCATCAAGTTCTACTTTCCTCCCAGTCACTTCTTTCAAGAGAAACTCCTTCTCTAGAATGGATCCATTCTTAGCAACGAATACTTTGCCTTCGGATCTGTGGTAGAAGGTGTACCCAACGGTCTCCTTTGGGTATCCTATGAAGACGCACTTATCCGCTTTGGGTTCGAGCTTATCTGGCTGAAGCCTTTTGACATAAGCATTGCATCCCCAAACTTTCAGAAACGACATCTTAGGTTTCTTGCAAACCACAGTTCATACGGTGTCATCTCAACGGATTTAGACGGTGCCCTTGTTTAAAGTGAATGCAGCTGTCTCTAATGCATAACCCCAAAATGATAGTGGCAAATCGGTAAGAGACATCATAGAACGCATCATATCCAATAGAGTACGATTACGACGTTCGGACACACCATTACGCTGTGGTGTTCCATGTGGCGTGAGCTGTGAAACAATTCCACATTGTCTTAAGTGATTGCCAAACTCGTAACTCAAATATTCTCCTCCACGATCAGATCGTAAGAACTTTATTTTCTTGTTATGATGGTTCTGTACTTCACTCTGAAATTCTTTGAACTTTTCAAATGTTTCAGATTTATGCTTCATCAAGTAGACATAACCATATCTACTCAAATCATCAGTGAACGTGAGAATATAACGATATCCACCGCGCGCCTCAACACTCATCGGACCGCATACATCGGTATGTATTATTTCCAATAAGTTGGTTGCTCGCTCCATTGTTCCGGAGAACGGAGTTTTAGTCATCTTGCCAATAAGGCACGGTTCACATGTCTCAAATGATTCATAATCAAGAGATTCCAAAAACCCATCTGCATGGAGTTTCTTCATGTGTTTAACACTGATATGACCTAAGCGGCAGTGCCACAAATATGTGGTACTATCATTATCTTTTGGCATTCGTGTTATGAACATATGTATTACTACGATCAAGATTCTATAAACCTTTCATTTTAAGTGCATGATCATCAATGATATTATCCAAATAGAATAACAATTATTCTCTGAAATTGAATAACCGTCTTGCAATAAACACTATCAGATATAATGTTCATGCTTAACGCAAGCACCAAATAACAATTATTTAGGTTCATCACTAATCCTGAAGGTAGAGAGAGCGTGGCGATGGTGATCACATCAACCTTGGAGACACTTCCAATGCACATCGTCACCTCGTTCTTAGCTAGCCCTCGTTTATTCCGAAGCTCCATGTTTCAAGTTGTAAGCAACTGAACAAGTATCAAATACCCAGGTGCTCCTACGAGTACTAGTAAGGTACATATCAATAACATGTATATCAAATATCTTTGTTGACATTGCCAGTCTTATTATCTGCCAGTTACTTTGGGGAAGTTCCGCTCCCTGTGACATTTCCCTTTGCAATGGGAGCACTAAGTCTCGGGTTTGGTTCAGCCTTGGGTTTCTTCGCGTGAGCGGCAACTGTTTTACCGTTCTTCTTGAAGTTCCCTTTTCTTTCCCTTGCCCTTCTTGAAACTAGTGGTCTTATTAACCATCAACACTTGATGCTCCCTTTTTTTGATTTCTACATCCGCAGATTGTAGCATCGCGAATAGCTTAAGGATCTTCTATCCCTTGCATGTTTATAGTTCATCACGAAGATCCAGTAGCTTAGTGATAGTGACTAGAGAACTCTATCAATCACCACTTTATTCGGAAGTCTAACTCCCACTTGATTCAAGTGTTTGAAGTACTCAGACATTCTGAGTACATGCTCACTAACGGAGCTGTTCTCCTCCATCTTGTAGCTATAGAACTTGTCGAAGGTGTCATCCCTCTCGACCCGGGTGTGAGTCTTGAAAAACAAATTTTCAGCTCTTGGAACATCTCATATGCTCCGTGTTGCTCAAAACATATTTGGAGCTCCGGTTCTAAGCCGTAAAGTATGGCGCACTGAACTATCGAGTAGTCATCTTTTCTTGTCTGCCAGACGTTCATAACGTCCTCAGACGAAGCCGTAGGGGTATTTCACTGAGCGGTGCATTAAGGACATAAGCCTTCTGTGCAACAGTGAGGACAATCCTCAGATCACGGACCTAGTCCGCATAGTTGCTTCCATCAACTTTCAACTTCGTTTTCTCTAGGAACATAATAAAAACAGGGGATCTACAACATAAATTTGCTAAGACAAGTAAGACTATGTTCATGACAATTGAAGTTCAATTAATCAAATTACTTAAGAACTCCCACTTAGATTAACATCCCTCAAGTTGTCTAAGTGTAACATGATCCACATCAACTAAACCACGTCCGATCATCACGTGAGGTGGATTAGTTATCAATGGTGAACATCTTTCATGTTGATCATATCTACTATATGACTCATGTTCGACCTTTCGGTCTCTTGTGTTTCGAGGCCATGTCTGTACATGCTAGGCTCGTCAAGTTTAACCCAAGTATTCTGCGTGTGTAAAACTGGCTTACACCCGTTGTATGCGAACGAAAGAATCCATCACACCCGATCATCACGTGGTGCTTAGAAGCGTCGAACCTTCGCAACGGTGCATACTAGGGGAGAACACTTATCTTGAAATTTAGTGAAGGGATCATCTTATAATGCTACCGTCGTCCTAAGCAAAATAAGATGCATAAAAGGATTAACATCACATGCAATTCAATATATGTGACATGATATGGCCATCATCGTCTTGTGCTTTTGATCTCCATCAGCAAAGCACCGTCATGATCTCCATCGTCACCGGGTTGACACCTTGATCTCCATCGTAGCGTCGTGACACCTTGATCTCCATCGTAGCGTCGTGGTCGTCTCGCCGGCTATTGCTACTACTACTACTGCTAACTAATAGCGGTAAAGTAAAGCAATTACATAGCGTTGGCATTGCATACAATAAAGAGACAACCATAAGGCTCCTGCCGGTTGCCTGATAACTTACAAAACATGATCATCTCATACAACAACTTATATCACATCATGTCTTGGCCATATCACATCACCAGCATACCCTGCAAAAACAAGTTAGACGTCCTCTACTTTGTTGTTGCAAGTTTTACGTGGCTGCTACGGGTTTGCAAGAACCGTTCTTACCTACGCAAAACCACAACGTGGTGTAGTGATTGCTTTTTGATCTTCTAAAAGAACCCTCTTCATTGAAACCGATTCAACTAAAGTGAGAGAGACAGACACCCGCCAGTCACCTTTATGCAACGAGTGCACGTAGCGGTGAAACCTGTCTCGCGTAAGCGTACGCGTAATGTCGGTCCGGGCCGCTTCATCTCACAATACCGCCGAATCAAGTAACAACTAGTAACGGCAAGCAATATGTATACACCCACGCCCACAACTCACTTGTGTTCTACTCGTGCAAAACACATCTACGCATAGACCTGGCTCGGATGCCACTGTTGGGGAACGGAGCATGAATTTCAAAAAAAATTCTACGCTCACGCAAGATCTATCCATGGAGATGTATCGCTACGAGAGGGGAGAGTGTGTCTACGTAACCTCATAGACCGTTAGCGGAAGCGTCTCACAACGCGGTTGATGTAGTCGAACAATCCTTCGAGCTCCACCGATCGAGTACCGAACGTACGACACCTCCGAGTTCTACACACGTGCAGCTCGGTGACGTTCCTCGCCTTCTTGATCCAGCAAGACGTCGAGGTAGTAGATGAGTTCCGTCAGCACGACGGCGTGGCGACGGTGATGGTGAAGTGATTCCGGCAGGGCTTCGCCTAAGCTCTCCGAAAATATGACCGAGGTGGAAAACGGAGATCGGGGCACCGCACACGGCTATGGGACAATTGTGTACTTTGGGGTGCCCCCTTGCCCCCGTATATAAAGGATGAGAGGGAGGAGGCCGGCCCCCTAGGGGTGCGCCAAGTGTGGGGAGTCCTACTAGGACTCCTTAGTCCTAGTAGGATTCCACCTCCCATACGGAGTAGGAAAGAGGGAAGGGAGAGGGAAAGGAAAGAGGGGGTTGCGCCCCCTCCCCTAGTCCAATTCGGTTTGGGCAAGGGGGGGCGCGAGCCTCCTCACGTGGCCTGCCTCTCCTTTTCCCGTATGGCCCAATAAGGCCCATTACTTCTCCCGGTGAATTCCCGTAACTCCCCGGTACTCCGAAAAATATCCGAATCACTCGGAACCTTTCCGACGTCCGAATATAGCCTTCCAATATATGAATATTTACCTCTCGACCATTTCGAGACTCCTCGTCATGTCCGTGATCTCATCCGGGACTCCGAACAAACTTCGGCCACCAATCACATAACTCATATAATACTAAATCGTCATCGAACCTTAAGTGTGCGGACCCTACGGGTTCGGGAATGATGTAGACATGACTGAGACGACTCTCCGGTCAATAACCAATAGCGGAACCTGGATGCTCATATTGGTTCCTACATATTCCACGAAGATCTTTATCGGTGAACCTCATATGTCAACATACGTTGTTCCCTTTGTCTGGCGGTATGTTACTTGCCCGAGATTCGATCGTCGGTATCCAATACCTAGTTCAATCTCGTTACCGGCAAGTCTCTTTACTCGTTCCGTAATACGTCATCTTGTAACTAACTCTTTAGTCACGGTGCTTGCAAGGCTTCTGTGATGCTGTATTACCGAGAGGGCCCAGAGATACCTCTCCGATAGTCGGAGTGACAAATTCCAATCTCGATCCATGCCAACTCAACAAACACTTTCGGAGATACCTGTAGTGCACCTTTATAATCACCCAGTTACGTTGTGACGTTTGATACACCCAAAGTATTCCTACGGTATCCGGGAGTTGCATGATCTCATGGTCAGAGGAACGTGTATTTGACATAGTGAAAGCAATAGCAATAAACTGAACGATCATTTGCTATGCTAACGGTTGGGTCAAGTCCATCACATCATTCTCCTAATGATGTGATCCCATTATCAAATGACAACTCATGTCCATGGTCAGGAAATCTTGACCATCTTTTTATCAACGAGCTAGTCTAGTAGAGGCTTACTAGGGACACAGTATTTGTTTATCTATTCACACATGTATTTAGTTTCCGGTCAATACAATTCTAGCATGAATAATAAACTATTATCATGAACGGGGAAATATGATAATAACTAATTTATTATTGCCTCTAGGGCATATTTCCAACAGTACAGATCATGGTGCTGAAATCGAAAACAACAAACAGCCTGCCGGCCGATCCACTAATTGGACCAAAAACCACACGACCAAGTGGAGGTGTGGGGGAGGTGTGGAGATGGGGGGAGGTGCGGCGCACGTCTACTGTCTCGCCGGCGGCGAATGCTGCTTCCGCCCCCATGACCTGGCTTTCTCGCCATGGTTGCCCCCACCATTTCCTACCTCCCTCTCCGCCCCCTCCTCCCTTCACCGAACAACTCGCCCCCCTGGCTGCAGACGAAAACGAACTGACACGCGGCAGACGAAAACGTACCCCCATTGCCCCGCCACCGCAACCGGGTCGTTTATTGCGACAAAGCCCGATGACCCCACCCCTGAGGAACAGCCTACACACACGGGCCCCAAAAAGACCGATAGGCCAGAACACACACTCACTGTAAATTTTCGGACGGCCACAAAATTTGACTGACCACGAAATGGAAAGCAATCGCCTGAAAATTAGTACTCCCTCCGTACCGAAATATATGTCGTTGGAGAAGTTGAACTACAGTTGCTTCAACGACATATATTTCGATACAAAGAGAGTACAACAGTAAAAATGATAAAGTAAGAGCATTTATAGCCGGGCTCCTCATTTCCCTATACGTCCGGGCAGACGTCTTGGTCATTGACCGGTAAAAAAAACAGACTCAGACGCACTCCTCATTCCGGTAGCGCACATTCGGGCTGACCAGCACTCCTCAAACCCAGCTCAAATCTGAGGCAGGTTTGGGCGCGTCCGGGCACGTCCGTCATGTCGGCCCGGCCTACGATGGCCACCCTGGCCTCACATATATCCCACATCCGAACGAACCCTAACCGAAGTCAACACACCCCACTTCTCTCTCTCTCTCTCTCTCTCTCTCTCTCTCCGTCTCCTTCTCTTCCCGTCCCATCCATTTTTGATCTATTCGGCGGCTCCGACGAGTGGGAGAGCCTGCTGCGAGATGCGGAGCCGCACGACGTGGAGGAGATCGCCCTCCACATGGCCCTGCGGTGATCGAGACTGGACAGGCATGGCGGTGAGCACGTGACAAACCAAAGCAAGCCGCTCGCCGCGAGAGAGCGTCGATGCCTTCCCGGTAGCCAGATTTTTTTATCAGTCTGTCGACGAGCGGCAAGAGCGCCGAGGGGTGGATCTTGTGGATATAGAGCAGTAGACCAAGGTAGGGGATGGGGAAGGTGGTCACCGCGCAGGAGAGCGTGGCGTTGATGGTGTCGGCCACCTTGGGAGCGCACTAGATGGGGGTTGCCGAGCACTTGAGGAAGTGAAGGCTCCCAGTGATGAGGCGAATACGGGTTGTGCCGAGGTGGGCTCACTCAGTTGTAGTCCGGATCTTTGCCTCGCGATGGAGTCAGGTCCCCACGACGCGGCTGAAAGGATCGATATGGTTGACTAGAGGGGGGGGGTGAATAGGCAACTACCAATTTTAGCTTTTCTTAACAAATTAGGGTTAGCAACAAAATAGTTGTCTAGATGTGCAACTAGGTGAGCAACCTATATGATGCCAACAATCACAATACAAGCAAGCACAAGATACAACACGAGTAAAGCAACGACAAAGTAAAGGTAAGAAGTAACCACAAGTGGAGCCGGTGAAGACGAGGATGTGTTACCGAAGTTCCTTCCCTTTAGGGGGAAGTACGTCACCGTTGGAGCGGTGTGGAGGCACAATGCTCCCCAAGAAGCCACTAAGGCCACCGTATTGTCCTCACGCCCTCGCACAATGCAAGGTACCGTGATTCCACTAATGGTGCCCTTGAAGGCGGCAACCGAACCTTTACAAACAAGGTTGAGGCTCTCTCCACAACTGAATTGGAGGCTCCCAACACCACCACGGAGCTTCACCACAATGGAATGTCGCTCCGAGGTGACCTCTTCCGTCTAGGGTGCCCAAACACCCAAGAGTAACAAAATCCACACAAGAAAGTATGGGGGAATCAAATTTCCTTTGGTGAAAGTGTAGATCTAGGTCTCCTCCTTCAATCCCTAGCAAATCAACAAGTTTGAGTGGCTAGAGAGAGAGATCGGGCAAGAAAGCTTGGAGGGCAACAATGGAGGAGAGAGAGAGGCAAGAGGTAAAAAGGTAGGTGAGGGAACCACCTACTTATATAGTGCCCCCAAATTCCAACCGTTACAGTAGTTTTTACACTGCAGCGGTACAACCGCTTGGAGCACTGGTACAACCGGTAATCACGGGATCCCACTGCAGAAATGCCCTAGCAGTACAACCGGTGGAGCAACCGGTAGTACCGGTCGGCCGGAGCCAACCAGGAACTACCGCTCCACCACCGCCCAACAACCGCCTCATTACAGAAGGGGAGTCACCCCATAGCGGTAGTTGGGGCGGTGGTTGTGCCGGTTCAACTGCTAGACCAATGTCCATGTGGTGGCTAAGTCTGGAGCGGTACAACCGCTCCAGGCACCGGTAGTACCGGTTCGCCGAAGCCATCCGGGAACTACCGGGCCACCACCGCCCAACAACAGCTCCACTACAGAAGGCATTCCGGTAGTGGAGCGGTGCAGGGCCGGAACAACCGGTCGGGCGGTACAACCGCTTACACAGGCGGTACAACCGCTGGACACTAAAACCACTGCCACAGAAAGACTTTGAGGACCTCTCTCCTCGAACGGAAGGATATATCGTGGGTGCAATAGAATGTGTACGTGCATTGATTCACCCAGTACCTTCCGATGTGGATTCCCTCTTAATAGTACGAATTTCCTACGACCAAAGAAATAAAAGCGTCGGAAACTCCGTCTTCGATCTTTTCTGTCCAGAGGGAAAGCCTAACCGTCTTGCGCCAATTAAGGTGTACCTGAATAAACTAGGGCACACAATTAGTCCACAAGTGCATTGTCATCATCACCAAAACCCTAAGGCGGGAAATGCCCTAACAATCTCCCCCTTTTTGGTGGATGATGACAACCACACGATTTGCACCGGAGATCTAGAAAATATAGACGGGCTCCCCCTACATGTGAGCACTATTTTAATTTTGCTTTTGGAATGCAAAATGCTCACATTAGGATCAATGCTCCCCCTAGATTTTATAGACCAACCAATGACTGCAAATGAATTGAATTGACAACCAGCATGCATTTGTAGGAACATGAAGTAGAGCAATTTTATAAGGGCAACAATAATAAGCATGCTCTACAAACATAATAGACAAGATATAAAGGCATAAGATAGATATATCGGGATCACATGTCTCACACCATGCACAAAGTCTCCACACACGACAAGTTCACAAACCAAACCAACTCGAAGCAAAAAAGTTCAACTGACACAAGGCAAATGCAAATAAGCCCATGCAAATCTCGAGACTTCCCGAGACCGAATAGAACTCTCTCCCCCTGTGGCATCAAGACACCAAAAAGGAAAAGAGCGATGCTAACGCCCCAGAGCTCAGTAGTCCTCCTCTGACTCCTCGGTCTCCTCTGGATCATCACCATCAGATGCCTCTGGATCGTCGTCACCATCAGATGCCTCTGGGTCTTCATCCATGATATCATCCTCGGCGGCGGTAGCAGAGGTAGAGGTAGCAGGACGGCCTCTGGTAGCAGGACGGCCAGATGCCTCATCGTCAGTCCACGTGCTGTTCTCAAAGATCCACCTGTCCTCTGGAGTGATGCTCTTCTCAGATCCACTGTCCACTTGCATGTTGAGGTGCCTCATCATCTCAATCTGTCTGCGTCTGGCCTTCTTCTCATTGACATGAGCCTCATAGAGCTTCTTCTGGATATGAGTCTGCAAGCAAAAGGTCTTCTTCATCTTGGCTGTGAGCTTAGCAACCCAGGAGGGCTTGGCCCCAGCCTCCAGCTCAAAGTCCTCATCACTAGAGGTGGCATACACATCCTCGGGATCATCAGCAGGATAACGAGGCTCAGCATGTTTCTTCTTCCTCAACTGCTTGACCTCATGCACAGTGAGGTTGTCTGGAGATGTAAGAGGCTCTCCTGGCCTGCGGACTTCGCACATAGAGTTCAGAAAACACATGACAAACGGAGCATATATGGGTACCTTACGGTGCATGACCATGCTGTACATCTCCTCCCATAGCCACTTGGAAACATCAAAAGTGGCACCTGACCCCACCTGGGTCTTCATAGCGACCAATAGATCCACCAGATAGCCATATATCTCATCCTGATTCCCAACCTTGGGCAGAAGCACATTGCGGAACACACGATGCATAATGTCATAAACCTTCTGAAGATCCTTGGACTCACCAATGACTCCACGTCCTCGGATGTACAGGGGTGCAAGCTTCTCCTTGGGCATGGAAGTGGCACGGTCGTGAGGACGGATGCCACCATTTCCTTCCAGACCGGTATCATCATAGCCCAGAGCATTGCAGAAGGCTCTCCAAGGCACCTGAAAGAGCTCATCACGGCACATGAAGGTCAAAGTACGAGCATCATCGGTGCCGAAGTGAACTGTGGCATAGAACTGATGGATAAGTTGCACATCAAAGTCACAGTTGATAGACATGAGCTTGACCAAGTCAAACTCCTCACACAGAGCTAAGGCCTCTCCAAAGTACTCCAGGTTGTTCCTCCAGTGATCAAGGTCAACTGTCCACTGCTTGGTAAACCTGTTCTTGTTATGCTCAAAAAGCTCATGCACAATCCTCACTTGCATCTCGTTCCTGAACTGATGAGTGGACCAGCGAGGATGAACTGGAACCTCATATGGATTCTGCAGACGGAACTTCTCCCAATCCTGTTGCTTCCACCTGTGCATTGGAGCGGCCACACGTTGCTTGGCAGCGGCAGACTTCTCACGGCGGGTGGGCTTGGTGGGAATCACCACCTCCTGCTCTTCTTCAGTGTCAGCAGGACGCTTGCATCTCCGGACTCTCTTCTGGGTCTTCTGGCCAGGAGCAGAGCGAGAACCAGAGCCACCTGGACACACACACGGGAAGCACACAAGATACCCAGCACGGATGAGAGGAATGTACACAAGACCAGAGGAATATATTACATGTAAGTAGAGAGAAGAAGAAACAGTACACAGAGGTTCAGTAGAGCCGGTTGTACCGGTCATCCGAGCGGTAGTACCGCTCAGGCGGTTGTACCGCCAATTCGAGCGGTTGTATCGCCAATAGCGATTCCACACACCCAGAGAACAGGCACAAATCTAAACTGAATCTAGATGCAATATTTCTACTTCTAACTATCTACAGGCAATAGAGGCATACAATAGGATCTCTTCCACCCAATAGTTTAGCCAAAAACACAGGAGTACACGTAATGCCCTAGATGGATGGATTCAAAGATTGAAACCAAAGACAAGAGAAAAAGGGGGCATTACCGGCATCCATGGGAAGAGATCGGGGAGGAGACGGCCTCCACGGAGCGGATCCGATGAAGAACCGACAGATCCGGAGCACCGGAGGGCACTCCGGGGCAATGGGGACAACAACCGGCGGCAGGAACAGGAGAAGAGGACGGGCACGAAGGGGAAAAAAGAGAAACCCCTTCGGCCCGTGCCCTTAAATACCTGCGCAGACCGCGGAGCGGTTGTACCGCTCCTAAGAGCGGTTGTACCACCCCCTGATACTGCCAGTGGTTAGGGGCGGTACTTCCGTCGCCTGACAGGCAGCGGTAGTACCGCTCATAACCACCCGGTAGTACCGGCCGGAAGCTCAGGTCAAGATCCAAGCGGTAGAACCGCCAGGCTTGACCGGTAGAACCTCCGGGACGGTACAGCCAAATGGCAGAGCGGTAGAACCGCCCTGACCACCGGTTGTACCACCCGGTTACTGCCACACATGCCAAGATATCAACTTGTGTACATTTGGAGCAGAAAGTTTTATGGGAAGAGGAGGCTTGGGATGGAAACTTGGCACTGACATATGGTGATGTAAACTCCAAGAGTGCAAGAAGCAAACAATAAAAGCCAACACTTGGAGGATACAAGCACCTAGGACCTAAAAAGAAACTAACAAGGCAAATAAGATCCAAAAAGGAGAACCAAACCTCCACAACGAGAGGAGGGGCGGTGGCCGAAGCCACCTATGTTTGAGTCAATTGGTATGGCACCGCGAAGATTTTAACCTTGGGCCCACGACCAAAACTCATCTTTGAAGCACTAGTACCATAAAAAATGGCTAATGTGAAAGATTGGGTTAATTTTGGCATAATAGGGGGAGGGAGAGTTCATTGAGAGAACAACACTCCCCCTAAATCCATGCCTACATCTAGAACAAGATAATCATGATGAATGCGGTGGGGTGTGACGGGTTTCAAGACACGTTGCTCGAGTAAATGATATTTAGCTCATGCCTTAACTCGCGAAATCTTGCTTCATCTAATGGCTTCGTGAAAAATCCGCTAGTTGCTCTTGAGTTCCAACATGAATAATATCAATCTCTCCACGCTTGACGTGATCTCGGATGAAATGATGACGAATCTCAATGTGCTTCGTCTTGCTATGTTGCACCGGATTGTAGGAGATCTTGATTGCACTTTCATTGTCACAGAAAAGAGGCACTTTGTCACAAGTGACACCGTAATCCTTTAAAGTTTGCCTCATCCATAGCAATTGTGCACAACAACTTGCGGCAGCTACATACTCAGCCTCGGTGGTGGAGAGAGACACACAATTTTGCTTCTTCGAAGACCAACTCACCAAAGAGCGACCAAGGAATTGGCACCCTCCGGAGGTTGACTTCCTATCCACACGGTCTCCCGCCCAATCCGAGTCAGAATATCCCATGAGATCAAAGCTTGCTCCTTTGGGGTACCATAAGCCAAAGTTTGGGGTATGGGCCAAATATCGAAAGATTCGCTTGACCGCCACAAGGTGACTTTCCTTAGGCGCGGCTTGAAACCGTGCACACATTCCCACACTCAACATGATATCCGGTCTAGATGCACAAAGGTAAAGTAAGGATCCAATCATAGAACGATATACCTTTTGATCCACCACTTTACCATTGGGATCAATGTCGAGTTGGCACTTGGTAGGCATTGGAGTCTTGGCCAGTTTGACATCTTCTAGTTTGAATCTCTTGAGCATGTCTTGGGTATATTTGGCTTGGTTGATGAAGGTTCCTTCTCTTCTTTGTTTGACTTCGAACCCAAGAAAGAACTTCAACTCACCCATCATGGACATCTCAAACTTCTCGGTCATGAGTGCGGCAAACTCATCATTGAAAGCTTTGTTAGGAGAACCAAAGATAATATCATCAACATATAGTTGGAATATGAACAAATCCCCTTTAACCCTCTTAGTAAAAAGAGTGGGATCGATTATCCCAATTTCAAACCCACGATCTTGCAACAACTCGGTAAGGTGCTCATACCACGCACGCGGGGCTTGTTTAAGGCCATAGAGTGCCTTATCGAGCTTGTATACATGGTTGGGGAACTTGGGATCCTCGAACCCCGGGGGTTGTTTGACATATACCAACTCATTAAGAGGACCATTAAGAAATGCACTCTTTACATCCATTTGTTGCAACTTAAAATCATGATGAGATGCATATGCAAGCAACATACGAATAGATTCAAGATGAGCAACGGGAGCAAAGGTTTCACCGTAGTCGATACCCTCGACTTGGGAGTAGCCTTGTGCCACCAATCTTGCCTTGTTTCGAGTGACAACACCGTTCGTATCTTGCTTGTTCTTGAAGATCCATTTGGTTCCAATGACATTATGATTCTCCGTCGGCCTTGGCACCAATGTCCACACCTTGTTGCGCTCGAAGTTGTTGAGTTCATCATGCATGGCTTCAAGCCAATCCGTGTCCTCGAGCGCTTCATGTACCTTTTGGGGTTCAACACAAGAAACAAACGCGTGATGCTCACAAAAGTTTGTTAATTGACTATGAGTGGTTACCCCTCTTTTCAAGCTTCCATAAACATTCTCCAAGACATGTTGTTGATGCTTGAGTTTAGAAGCAATCTTGGCGGCACGACGCTCCAATAGCTCCTCCAAAGTCACTTGAGGAGGATCATCTTGAACATCTTGAGTGTCATCTTGAGCTTGCTCTTGATCATGAGCTTGCCCTTGATCTTGAGCTTGCTCGGTGTCGTGATCTTGATCTTGGGCATCATTTGGTGAATCACCATCATCTTGAGGTTGATCTTGCCCTTGATCTTGATCACTTGGTTGAGGGCCTTCGGTTTGTTCTTCGGAAGCGTGTGGGTCAATGGTTGGTGATGGCTCCACTTGCGTAGAGCATTGTCCTTCTCCTTCGGCCACAAGGGGTTCCTCAATGGGGAGTATTTGACCAATCCCCATTCTTCTTATGGCTTGGGGAGGAATTTCATCACCTACATCACAAAGACCACTTTGCTCCACTTGGGAGCCATTATTTTCATCAAACTCTACGTTACACGTCTCCTCAATAAGTCCGTTGGACTTGTTGAGGACACGGTAAGCATGAGAGTTTGTAGCATAACCAACAAATATGCCCTCTTGAGCTCTAGATTCAAATTTAGACAACCGAGTACCTTTCTTGAGAATGAAACACTTACACCCAAAC
This sequence comes from Elymus sibiricus, assembly GCA_039707655.1. Lineage (NCBI taxonomy): Eukaryota > Viridiplantae > Streptophyta > Magnoliopsida > Poales > Poaceae > Elymus > Elymus sibiricus. Next base: position 123,535,727 of record CM077666.1, on the reverse strand, counting down.
ACCCGAAAGTACTTGAGGTTGGGCTTGTTACCGGTAAGTATCTCATATGGAGTCTTGTTCAAGCCTTTGCGGAGGTAGAGCCGATTGGATGCATGACACGCGGTGTTGATGGCTTCGGCCCAAAAGTTGTATGGAGACTTGAATTCCACCATCATGGTCCTTGCCGCGTCCATCAACGTTCGGTTCTTCCTCTCCGCTACACCATTTTGTTGAGGGGTATATGGTGCGGCGTATTGATGTTTGATCCCCTCATCACTAAGAAACTCATCCAAGGTGTAGTTCTTGAACTCGGTACCGTTGTCACTTCTAATCATCAATATCTTTGCCTCATGTTGACGTTGATCTTCATTGCCAAAGTCGATGACGGTTTGTTGGGTCTCGCTCTTCCTCTTGAAGAAATATACCCAAGTGTATCTTGAATAGTCATCCACAATCACCAAGCAATACTTTCTCCCCTCAAGACTATCAAAGGATGGAGGTCCAAAGAGATCCATGTGAAGGAGCTCCAAGGGCCTCTTCGAGTAGATGAGAGTCGTGGGTCGGTGAGCCGTCTCATGTAGCTTTCCTTCGATACAAGCACTGCAAGCACGATCTTTGGCAAAACTCACATTTGTTAGTCCACGAACGTGATCCCCTTTGAGGAGACTTTGCAAAGATCTCATATTGACATGGGCTAGTCGGCGATGCCAAAGCCACCCCACATCAACTTTAGCCATTAGGCATGTCACAGTCTTAGTGGGTCGCTCCGAGAAGTTAACCACATAGAGACCGTTCTCGACATGCCCAACAAAAGCTACTTTAAGAGTCTTGCTCCACAAAAGGGCCACGGTATCAAGGTCAAAGAATGTGGCAAAGCCCATAAGTGCAAGTTGACGAACGGAAAGTAAATTGTATGCAAGGGTCTCAACAAGCATGACTTTCTCAATTGATAAATCATGAGAAATCACAACCTTACCAAGACCCAATACCTTAGATGTTGAGGCATCTCCGAATTGAACATGGGTGGGCATAGATGAGCTAGGTTGCACGTCCACCACTAAATGCTTGCTCCCGGTCATATGATTTGTTGCTCCACTATAGAGCAACCATGATCCTCCACCGGAAGCAAACTCCTATAAGAGATCAATGCTTGGTTTTAGGTACCCATTTTTGAATGGGTCCTTTGATGTTAGTAACAAGGGTCTTAGGAACCCAAATAGACCATTCAATGTACTCATAATAAGAACCAACAAATTTAGCAAAAACATGTCCATCACTAGCACGGCACAACACATAAGAAGGGTTAAAGTCGCCGGCTTTGTTCGATGGAGTGGTTTTGTCCTTCTTGTCATTTCCACCCACCACCTTGTTCTTCTTCTCCTGATGAGCACCCTCTCCCTTCTTGACAAATACCTCTTTGAGAGGGAGAGGTTTCTTGATCTTGTTGTTCTTCTTCTTCTTTGACTTGGGCACAAATCCAAGTCCCTCCTTTGCCATAACTTCCTTTTGATTGCTCAAAAGTTCGTTGAGGTTCTTCTCGCCTTGTATGCAAGTCACAAGGCCTTTCTCGATTTGCTCTTTCAACTAGGCATTCTCCTCCACAAGATGCTCATGCTCACAACAAGGGTTAGTAGCAATGGCATTATCAATTAAAACGAACGGAGGACAAGTGGCTATTTCCGTTGTTAGCTTCACTTGGAGTTGATCATGAGACTCTTTGAGAGAGCCATGAGCACTCTTCAAAACCTTGTGGGCTTTGTCAAGTAGCTCAAACTCCTCCTTGAGTCTAGCATGGCCAACTCCAAGGTCAACCTTGTCGGATTTGAGCACACGAGTAAGAACTTGAGCATGTTCAAGATCTTTCTTTAGTTGGGCAAGGTCAACGTTGTGTGACTCCTCAAGAGCCAAACGAAGACCTTGCTCTTCCTCAAGAGCAATGGAAAGATCCACAATCTCATCGGCATAATCACGACTATGGCCTTACAAGTTAGTGATAGTCTCTTCGTGAGACTCAATGATATCATTGGCCTCACCAAGTTGTTCCAAGAGAGCAACAAAGTGCTTCTTGGTCTCACCTTTGAGCTTACTCAAGAACTTATCAAACTCGTTCTCATCAACCTTTACCATATCACTATCATCCACACAATCCAACAATGAAGGAGTAGTAGTGGTAGTGGTTTGATGTTGGAGGTTACCTTGTTGATACCTTTGGTCATGAGGCACTTAGCGATGATGTTCTCATTGGGGGCCTTGAAGAGGGACACCGAGGTTGGAGAAGAGGTGGCAATGGCCACGGTGGCCGTTGCTAACACTTCATCACTTGTATCATCATCATCATCGGAGTTGTACTCTTCTTGCACCACCAAGCCCTTTGGAGGCACCTTCTTGTTGAAATTGTTCTTGTTGGGGAAGGACTTGGCCTTGTCTTTGCGGATGAGCTTGCCACCATTGTCCTCCCTCTTCTCATATGGATAATCCACCACAAAGTGACTCACATTGCCACAATTGTAGCAAGTCCTTACACGTTGCTTGCCCTTTCAGTTGTTCTTGGAGGAGTTGGGCCTTGTGTTTCTCTTGTTGCCCCAAAATTGCCTTGACGCAAGAGCCATGTGCTCGTGGTAAGCATATTTGGTGTCTTCGGGGCAACTCTCTTCTTCTTCCTCTTCTTCTTATTTCGGAATACCCTTGGCCTTCAAAGCAAGGTTGTGTGAGCCTTTCTTTGACCGGACACGAGCTAGAGCATTGTCGGCGGTCTTGTTCATAATGTTCATGGCAATAAACTCATCCAACACTTCACTTGAAGACAATGTGTGGAAGTCCGGTCTTTGACGGATCACGGAGGACATTGCCTTGTTGAATGGCATGATGGCCTTGAGAAACTTGCGCTTGATCCAATTATCATCCGTATCCTTGCTCCCATGATATTGAAGAGCGACCGCAAGAGTTGTCAATCTTCGGTAGAGATCCCGAGGATCCTCATCTTCATTCATCACAAATTCATCGGCCTCATCAAGTACCACCTCAAAGTTGGACCGTTGAATGCTTGAGATTCCCTTGTACAAAGATATGATGTGTTCCCAACAATCCTTTGCACGGGAGAAGGGACACAAGTGAGCTAGATCTTCGGGAGGCACCGCGGATTGAAGGATGAACAAAGCGGAGTGATTGTATTGATTGTCCGCCTCTTCTCTTGGAGTGAGGTTGCTTGGATCATATGGGTAGAAGCCTTGCTCGATGATTCTCCAAAGATTTGTTGAGCTGTGATTCAAATGAGACTTGATACGAAAAACCCAATTAGCAAAATCACCCTTTACGAGCTTAGGAGGAGGACCAAGATGGTTAATATGCGGTGTAGGGACCGGTCCTCCATAGACCGGGGGAGGGGGAACCGAGGCGTAGGTTCCCGTCCCATTCTTATCATGAGGGGAAGATGTTTGAGTGTCTTTAGCCGCTTCCTTGCCGGAATTGGCCTCCGACGCCGATGCGGTGGGATTAACCACAAGCAACGGATCGGGAGTGGACTTCAACCCCTTAAGGAGCTCTTTAAGCATGGACTTGACCTCGGCCATCATAGACGTCTTAAGTGAAGCCATAGCTTCATTTAAGACGTCTCGGGTGACCGTGTTCAACTCCACGGCCTCGGGCACTTCCTCATCCCGACCCCCGTCGTCAACCATACTCTTCGGGCGGTGAAACCCTTAATAAAGAGACGAGGCTCTGATACCAATTGAAAGGATCGATATGGTTGACTAGAGGGGGGTGAATAGGAAACTACCAATTTTAGCTTTTCTTAACAAATTAGGGTTAGCAACAAAATAGTTGTCTAGATGTGCAACTAGGTGAGCAACCTATATGATGCCAACAATCACAATACAAGCAAGCACAAGATACAACACGAGTAAAGCAACGACAAAGTAAAGGTAAGAAGTAACCACAAGTGGAGCCGGTGAAGACAAGGATGTGTTACCGAAGTTCCTTCCCTTTAGGGGGAAGTACGTCTCCGTTGGAGCGGTGTGGAGGCACGATGCTCCCCAAGAAGCCACTAAGGCCACCGTATTCTCCTCACGCCCTCGCACAATGCAAGGTACCGTGATTCCACTAATGGTGCCCTTGAAGGCGGCAACCGAACCTTTACAAACAAGGTTGAGGCTCTCTCCACAACTGAATTGGAGGCTCCCAACACCACCACGGAGCTTCACCACAATGGAATGTGGCTCCGAGGTGACCTCTTCCGTCTAGGGTGCCCAAACACCCAAGAGTAACAAAATCCACGCAAGAAAGTATGGGGGAATCAAATTTCCTTTGGTGAAAGTGTAGATCTAGGTCTCCTCCTTCAATCCCTAGCAAATCAACAAGTTTGAGTGGCTAGAGAGAGAGATCGGGCAAGAAAGCTTGGAGGGCAACAATGGAGGAGAGAGAGAGGCAAGAGGTAAAAAGGTAGGTGGGGGAACCACCTACTTATATAGTGCCCCCAAATTCCAACCGTTACAGCAGTTTTTACACTGCAGCGGTACAACCGCTTGGAGCACTGGTACAACCGGTAATCACGGGATCCCACTGCAGAAATGCCCTAGCGGTACAACCGGTGGAGCAACCGGTAGTACCGGTCGACCGGAGCCAACCAGGAACTACCGCTCCACCACCGCCCAACAACCGCCTCATTACAGAAGAGGAGTCACCCCATAGCGGTAGTTGGGGCGGTGGTTGTGCCGGTTCAACCGCTAGACCAGTGTCCATGTGGTGGCTAAGTCTGGAGCGGTACAACCGCTCCAGGCACCGGTAGTACCGGTTCGCCGAAGCCGTCCGGGAACTACCGGGCCACCACCGCCCAACAACAGCTCCACTACAGAAGGCATTCCGGTAGTGGAGCGGTGCAGGGCCGGAACAACCGGTCGGGCGGTACAACCGCTGGACACTAAAACCACTGCCACAGAAAGACTTTGAGGACCTCTCTCCTCGAACGGAAGGATATATCGTGGGTGCAATAGAATGTGTACGTGCATTGATTCACCCAGTACCTTCCGATGTGGATTCCCTCTTAATAGTACGGATTTCCTACGACCAAAGAAATAAAAGCGTCGGAAACTCCGTCTTCGATCTTTTCCGTCCAGAGGGAAAGCCTAACCGTCTTGCGCCAATTAAGGTGTACCTGAATAAACTAGGGCGCACGATTAGTCCACAAGTGCATTGTCATCATCACCAAAACCCTAAGGCGGGAAATGCCCTAACAGCGGCGTTGCGTCACGTCGGCAAGGAGGAGTTGCTCCTCGATGAGGTGGAGAAGCTGCTGGCCTCCGAGCCACATGAGGACTGTGGGCTGAAGCTGTCATATCAGCCCGAGTTGATTTGGAGTGGATCCAATTGTGCGACTGCATCACAGTTGCATTCTGCTGCAGAGCTGCCTTTGGCAACACTTGCACATGGCGAATATTTTCTACTGTTGTGCCTGATGGCTGGATCAAGCCCACAATACGTGTAGCGGCCGCCAAATTTTGCATTAGGGTACGTCAAAACTGGATAAGCACCTGCATCAGCATTTAAGAAAAGTTGCCTTTGAGACCGACTGTTGCCAGTGATATATTGTGCCCACGCCGTCAGGTTTCGCTACATTCGACTAAAGCTCTCCCTTCCAGCCAAAATGGCCAATCGGGCAGCCTCAAGCCGTATACCTCCTGGGGTAGATGTATCAAACGGTGTCTGCAACGCCTATTCAGCCTCCCAAGCCATTGTGGCTATCTGCTCCCGAGTGAGAGCTCTAGCCTCCGCGAGCACCATCGCCATCACGAGCTTCATCACCATCGCGGCCGACATAATCGCTGCCATTGGCGTCCTGGTTGCTCTGTGCATCATCATCTCTCGCAGCTAACAGATAGACTCGAGGCGATCTTGCTGGTGGATCCGCCATGAAAACCTCCCCTATGGAAGCGGGGCTCCCACGACTCTCCTCGTCGTTGGTGATGGATGCAAATAAATAATCAATAGACTCGGTAGGCTGGATCTTAGCTACCTGCTGTGTTGTTGCACGACGCGTAGAACGATAATGAGGATGCGGTTTGCCGTAGCGCTTTCGGCGACGACAGATAGTGAGTGGCCTAGCAGCGCGGTATGGAACCAACTCGTGGAGGATGAGCACGTCGGAGTTGTTGACGCGGAAGTGTGTACTGCCGCGAGCAGGCAGCCCGTCGCAGTTCAATAGGCGTCAGGACGCCACACCGAGTAGGGATGGCAACGGGTACCCATTACCCACGTACCCGGCGGGTAAAACCCCTATTAGGGCAAGGGTATGGGTTAAAAAAATACACATGGGTACATAAATAGAAAATTTTCAAACCCAATGGGTATAGTGGGTACGGGCATGGTTTAATATAACCCATACCCGTGTACCCAGGTACCCGCATATATTCTAACAAATAGGCTTTATTTATTTATTATTTACAAAAATCCCGCAGCCCTAAAAATACCTTTTTTTAGTGGCCCCTATAAAAGACCTAATCATGCTAGGCCGCCTAACCACACTAGCTAGCCCACGAAACCATAGGAGCCCAGGACCGGAGAGTGCCATCATTCAAGTAATCGCCGTTGTCTCAAAAAAAATTTCACGTAATCACCTATCGTCCAGAATCGCATACGTGAGATACGTATCCCTATATGTCTATACTTGCGTGATTGATGTGCGTCTCTGGCGGCAGGCTCGCAGTTGTAGCAGCCAGTAGATCGATCTCATCTTTTCGCCGCCGCCCGCCAGCGCGTCCGGGCTCTACTCCAGCCGCTTGCCTTGCCGTCTCGCGCCATCACCCCTTTCTTGTCCTCCGGAGGTGGACGCCAACGCCATGGACCCAGGGGACAATCACCATAGCTCGCGCGTGGACACTGGACGAGAAACATGAGGTGAAGCTACAACTCGGCGACGCCCTAGCCTGCTTAGCAATGGTCGATCTGCTGTTGCCGCCAGGCACAAGAAGAAGAGCAAGGTTATTTGGGTTAGGTGAGTTCCGATTTTTTTAATGATTTTATGATTATGAGTACCGATCTTACACTACGAATCTATTTTTTGTACATAGATGATGTGATGTATTCATGTATATGAGCACTGATCTATGTGTAGACATGATGTATATAGATGATGTGATATTACAATTTGTTGTGCCTACGTAATGATGATTAAGTATGAAATATTTTGTTTCAACAACAATTTATTCTTGTATGTAGGTTTTGTGATGTATTCGTGTACATCAGTACACATTACCCTTGATTTCTGCATAGAGATGCATGATGCACTACAGGAATCAGCTAATTTGCCGTCTGCCATAGCAGACGGCAAAGGACCAGGACACTGACGGCAAATGTCTTTGCCGTCTGCCACGGACGACAAACACTGCTGGCACTGAAAGTCACGGTAATGACTTTGTTTGCCGTCTGCGTAAAAACAGCTGACGGCAAAGAAGTTTGCCGTCCGCTTTCCTGGCCAAGCTGACGGCAAAGATCATGGACGGCAAAGAATAGCGGTTAGCCCCGTTAGGTGGCTAACAGCAGACTTTGCCATCTGCCGGCGGACGGCAAACTTTGCCGTCAGCCATATGACGTCAGCAGACCCGTGGCTAACCGTCACTTCTGCTTAGTCTTTGCCGTCTGCCAGGCTGGTCTTTGCCGTCTGCTGGCAGACGGCAGAATGACCAAATGGTCAGACCTGATGCTCCCAGGTTGAACAGGTTGCTGCCACGTGGCACCTTTGCCGTCCGCCTACCGACGGCAAAGGTCTTTGCCATCGGCTGGCAGACGGCAAAGTGCCTGTATTGTTACTGTTTTGTCTGTTTTCTGTTATATCCCTGCATTTTCAAAAGACATATATGATATATATAGTTTCAACCTCAAGCATAGCCCATGTATCCAACATCTAGCAGTCCATCGAATGCAAGAGAACACATAGGGTATTAAAAGATCCAATACATACATAGTTTCACGGAGCTCATCCATATATACATACATAGTTTCACATTGTTCATCAATACAAATCAAAACAAAAACTAAACACTAGCAGTCCATCAATGCCTGCTTCCATGAAGTGAATCAAACCTGCAAAAATGGGAGTAAGAAAGTTAGAAGAAGAAGAAGAAGAAGACTAGAAGAAGAAGAAGAAGAAGAAGAAGACTAGAAAAAGAAGAAGAAGACTAGAAGAAGAAAGAAAGAAGAATAAGAATAAGAAAAAGGAGTAGAAGATGGAGAAAAAGAAAGAAGAGAAAAAGGAAGAATAAGAATATATTTTCTTCTTCTTCTTCTCTCCTTTTCTCATCTTTCTTCTTCTCTTCTATCTTTTTATCCTTTTCCTTCTCATTCTTCTTCTTTTATTCTTTCTTTTTCTTCTCTTTCTTCTTCTATTCTTTCTTTTTCTCCTCTTCCTTGTTTTTCTTCTTCTTATTCCTTATTTGTGTCATTTTAGAGCTAACTTAGGTAATTATGCCATTTTTGAGCTAACTAAGCTTATTATGTCAATTTGGAGGAAAATAAGGTAAGTATAGGTCATTTTTGTGCTAACCTAGGTAATTATGCCATTTTTGAGCTAACTTAGGTAAGTATAGGTCATTTTAGAGCTAACTTAGGTAATTATGTCATTTTGGAGGAAAATAAGCTAAGTATATAACATTTATGAGCTAACCAAGGTTATTATGCCATTTTTGAAATGAATAAGCTAATTATGTCATAAATGAACTAAATAAGTTAATTATCTCATTTTGGAGGATAATTAGCTAAGTATGTCTTTTTCGGGGAAAATAAGCTAAGTATGTGGCATAATAGGGCTAACAAGCATGTAGGAAGCTAAGTATGCATTTGTTAAACAAAAATGGGAGTAAGAAAGTTAGAAGAAGAAGAAGAAGAAGACTAGAAGAAGAAGAAGAAGAAGACTAGAAGAAGAAGAAGAAGAAGAAGAAGAAGAAGAAAGAGAAGAAGAAGAAGAAGAAGAAGAAAGAGAAGAAGAACAAGAATAAGAATAAGAAGGAATAGAAGATGGAGAAAAAGAAAGAAGAGAAAAAGGAAGAATAAGAATATATTTTCTTCTTCTCTCTTTTTCTCATCTTTCTTCTCTTCTATCTTTTTATCCTTTTCCTTCTCATTCTTCTTCTTTTATTCTTTCTTTTTCTTCTCTTTCTTCTTCTATTCTTTCTTTTTCTCCTCTTCCTTGTTTTTCTTCTTCTTATTCCTTATTTGTGTCATTTTAGACCTAACTTAGGTAATTATGCCATTTTAGAGCTAACTAAGCTTATTATGTCAATTTTGGAGGAAAATAAGGTAAGTATATGACATTTATGAGCTAACCAAGGTTATTATTATGCCATTTTTGACCTAACTAAGCTAATTATGTCATAAATGAACTAAATAAGCTAATTATGCGATGGCATCAATGCACTTCCAATCCACCCATCTCATGTGCGATGGCATCCAGCTGACAAAGCTCAGTGTGCTCGTGGAGAGGACGTTTTGAAGACTCCAACATTTCATTGAAGGCCTTTGCAGATTCCTCCATCTCATCGTCCGAATCCCGATCATCATCAAAGTCTTGCACCATGTCTTCGATCCCGGTACCATGCTCGTCGGTGCGACGACGAACCACCTCAGCTCTGGTACGTTGGGCAGACTCTCCATGAAATGTCCACACCGTATAATCGGGCGTAAACCCCCACTTCTGCAGGTGTTTACCCATTTCATCCTCTTTTCTCTGAGAAAAGTTGTCGCACCTAACACAGGGGCACCAGGTTTTTCTCTGACCATTTGCAAATACGGCTTTCACAAACCCCTTGGTTTTTGTTAAATATTCATTGCTCATGTCTTCCTGACTAGTGTGACCGGTGTACATCCACGGACGATCACTCATCTTGCCTACCTACTAAACACCCAAGAAATATATATATAATTCATCATATATATTCATCAGTTAATGAAGTTTGTCAATTTTTATTACGGCCATGCAACCTACACGCTAATAGGTAAAGATAGGTCCTAATCCCACCCGAGTATGTGTAGATTGGGTTCGTTTTTTCCATGCTCTGCTCCGGATCCGACGCAAAATTTCGGCAGCACCTCCCCGCTGTTCTCCTGATACACGTCTCGGCAATAAACAGAGAGGATGTGTACCCGGAGAACAACAGGGAGGCACTGACGAAATTCTGCATCGGATCCGGAGCAGAGCATGGGAAAACGAACCCAGTCTACACATACTTGGGCTGTCCATGGATAACGTTCGAAAGGATGGCGGTTATAAATATGCAAAGACATGCATATTTATAGATGCCGCCCTTTCGAACGGGAGACGCATACTGGTCACGCATACTGATGATTGAAGACACCTATAGCTAGCAAGTTTCATCGGCACGAAGACCGGAACAGAGCAAATTAAGGGGGGAGGAGGAGATGTCATTTGTGCTCACCCACGAACGCAGGGGAGCTCGTCAAACGCACGGGGAGGTCGTCGAACACCAGACCCTCGCAGCGACGAAACAACTGCACATTTAAATCCACCCGATCAACACGAATATAACTACTTTTCTAATTTTTTTCTATTCTCCTCTATTCCTTTTTCTTCTTCTTCAGACCAGCTTCTGTTTTTCCTCTTCTTCTCCTCTTCTCCTCTTTTTCTTCTTCTTCCTATACTTCTCCTCTTCTTCTTCTCCTTCTTCTTCTTCTTCTTCTTCTTCTTCTTTTCTTCTCCTCCTCCTCCTCTTCTTCTTCTTCTTCTTCTTCTTCTTCTTCTTCTTCTTCTTCTTCTTTTCTTCTCCTCCTCCTCTTCTTCTTCTTCTTCCTTCTTTTTTTTCATCTTTCTTCTTCTTCTTCTAATTATCTAAACCTAAACCTAAACCTAAACCTAGCACTAAACTAAACCTAGCACTAATTAACCTAAACCTAAACAGTAAAAAACAGAAAAAAAGCTCACCTTGGAGGAGGGCCGCGGTGGTGGAGGAGGGCCGGCGCAGGGAGGAAGGCGGCGTCGCGGTGGTGGAGAAGGGCCGCGGGGAGGGGGGCGGCGCCGCGGCCTGGCTCCGGCGGTGGGGCGGCCAGTGTGTGCGAGAGCGGGCGGCAGGGCAGGTGGCGCGGGCGACGGCGCGGATGGCGAGCAGGGAGGCAGCCGCGGGCGGCGGGCAGGGCGGCCGACGCGTGCAAGGGGGGCAGCTGGCGCGGGCGGCAGGGCGGGTGGCGGCCGGCGTGTGCGAGGGCCCTCGGGGCGGGCGCAGGGGCTGGGGGGCGGGGCGGGCGCAGGGGCCGGCGGCGGTGCTGGGCGGCGTCGGGAACGGCGGGGCTGGGGCGGCGGGTGGGATGGGTGAGGTGGGGGGGAGAGAGAGGGGGGAGAGAGAGGGGGGTTACGACCGTTAGATAGGCATCCTCTTTGCCGTCTGCTAGCAGACGACAAAGAGCAAAAAAGCGGACGGCATCCAGCCCGTTCATCTGACCTGGCCAGCTCCACGGTCCAGTGGGGCCCAGCTGGTCTCTTTGCCGTCTGCCTTTAAGCCCTTTGCCGTCTGCTGCAAAGAATGCACTGATGGCAAACTATATCTTTGCCATGAGTCCGCTCTTTGCCGTCTGCTTTTTGTAAGCGGACAGCAAATACCTTCTATGCCGTCCGCTAGCAGACGACAAAGAACTGGCTGATGGCAAATTCTCTGATTCCAGTAGTGATGTGTGTATATGACGTGATAAATATGAAATTTTGTGTGTGATGATTGAGTAAGAATATTTTATTTTCACGAAAATATGTTTACAAATAAGTGATGCTGTTCATGAGAATGTGGTGATGTTTATGAGTATGTGTTGTTGTCATGATGCGTTGTCGTTTATAAATCATTATTAGTTGTTGTTTATGACCGTGAGGCTCAAATTCATGAGTTGCAAATCTGGGTAATTTTACCCGCGGGCACCCATTTACCCTGACGGGTAACGGGTATGGGAAAAAATCGTACCCGTCGACGGGTATGGGTACAGATGATGAGTAAGGTTTGGGGCGACGGGTAAGGGTATCGGGTGGCTCCACCCATACCCAAACCCGGCGGGTGCCATCCCTAACACCGAGTCGTCGGCGACGAAACTGACCGTACTAAAGAGGGCGACGTTCCCTGGGATCATCTCAACGTCGGAAAACGGTGAAGAAACCACCTGCGCCATGGATCGAAAGATGTGCAGCCCCATGGTGGGCGCTAATTGTCGTGGGGTAAAATCTGACAGTAAGAGAGGTAGGAGAACGATGCTTGGTCTAACGAGACGTAGGTGGGTTACACAAAATGTATACAGGTCCGGGCCCTTGTGCGGTGGATGTAAAAGCCCTGGAGGTGTTCTTGCGTTTGGTTTTGCGAATACAAGGGTTTTTCAAACCTGTCACAAGATACCAGGAGTATGTTTATATAGAGTTCATAACTCACCTGAACTGCCGTCACGGATGAGTTAAAGAGTAATAATACATGTCTATTATACCAGAATAACGGACGTTCTAATTGCTAAAGGTAACAACAAGCATCATTGCTTAGTGGACATCTCCATTAATGCTTCTTGCCATTGAGCTTGAGCTCCTGGTACACCGAGTGAGTTTTATATGTGAGTAAAGGTACATTCTATCGGTATGAGCCGAGTGCCGGCATTCTTTGTTTGCGAGGATGCCCATGCCGACTGACAAAACCCATATGTTGCAGATGTTATTACAATCTTTATTGGGCCCCGACGGGAAATAACCTCATTTCCCGTCCTGCCAACCATTCATTGTTTGCTACATTCACCTCAATAAAAAAGAATCTCATTGTTTGCTCCAACAACAACATGCACATTACTGCAGTATTTGCAAGCACGGGTGAATCCAGGACACGGCGACCCTGCACACCGAAGGTACGGTGACGAGTCCATCGCCTTTCCCGGACGGCGCACACATCCAATTCGAACTAGATTTGCTTTTCAATGCCAGGGTGCATGCAACCCAGTTCAGACTTCAGAAAACTCAACTTTACCAACGGTCACCTCTATCTATCCACCACATGCGGCAGCAATTACTGACGCCCCGACGCAGCCTGAAAAGTCCTCCGCGCACCACGGGTCCACAGCCCTCGCCAGCCGGCTCGGGCCGGGGCCACCGCCCGAGCCCAGTCGGCAAGCCCCACAAGGCACCCCTGCGCCGTCTGACCCGTCTGACCGGCTGCCCCCCACCCGATTTATCATCACCCACCCAACCCCAACCAAGAAGACCAGACCACAAGCCAAAACCAAACACCACCACCTCCTCCTCCTCCTCCCCCATCTCCTCCGTCATTCCTTCCCCCCTCCGCTCCCCCAAATCCACGACCGCCGGCCCCGACCCCCCCGGGCCGCCGCAGCGGGAATCCGGCGCCCCCACGCCCCGATCCGCCCGATCCGCGCCGGATCCCCTCCTCCCCCGAACCCTAGCGCGGGCACCCGCCGCAGATGGGCGTCGGCCGCACCAGCCGCGGCGGGCCCTCCTCCGCCGCGCCCACGGGCCGGCCCTACTTCCCGCCGATCTCCGCGCCGCCGGCCGCGTCCTCCTCCCCCTGCCCCCCGGCGCCCCCCGTCGAGACGGCCTCCACGTCCGTCACCAAGACCGTCAACGGGTCGCACCACTTCAAGATCGCGGGCTACTCGCTCGCCAAGGGGATCGGGGTCGGCAAGTACATCGCCTCCGAGTCCTTCACCGTCGGCGGCTTCGAGTGGGCCATCTACTTCTACCCCGACGGCAAGAGCGCCGAGGACGGCGCCGCCTACGTCTCGCTCTTCATCGCGCTCGCCAGCGAGGGCACCGACGTGCGCGCGCTCTTCGAGCTCACGCTCGTCGACCAGAGCGGCAAGGGCCAGGACAAGGTGCACACCCACTTCGGGAGGTCGCTCGAGGGCGGGCCATACACCCTCAAGTACCGGGGCAGCATGTGGTCAGTCCCCTTTGCTTGCGCTATCAAACTTTTATGATCGGACTGCATAGGTCACCAGATGGATACTGTGCTTTTCATTGCTGTTTTGTACAACTAGAGTCGTTTGTTTCAGTTTTGTTTCAGTTGAAACGGATAATATTGGACAGTATGCTCGAGTAGGAATCGGCAAGTTCTTAGATCTGGTGGTGGCAATAGTTCTGTGGCAATTTGGGAGATGTATATGCAGATTGGAGCTGCTTTAGGTTTAGTAATCAGTTGCCTTTAGGGTGTTCGTAATGCAAATTTGTTAAGTGAACCGTAGTATTGCGTGGTATTAGAAGGCGCTGTCGCGGCATGCATGCATGCATGCACCGGTGCCCCAGCGTCGTCCTCTTGGTCGTGGGATCAAACACAAGTGGGCAGTGCGGCGCACCCAGCCGGAGAACTCCCCTGCTCACTGGGGCACCGCGTGCGCACCCCCACCCCCCCGGCGGTGTTATGTCGTGACCCGGGGAATTTCTTAACGAGGGAGGAAGAGACAAGATGGCAGAGGGGCTGTCTTCTCCCCACAGGCAGATCTACATATATTAATAATGACGATGATGATCATCAGAATATATATCGGATTTGCTAATTCTCATCTAGTGAGACCTAACAAAGTCACATAAAGAAAGATACTCCACTCCGCACAGGCTACACAGCATCCTTCAGAGCCGGATTTGCTAATTCTCATCTAGATGAGAATTAACTAAGTCACATCTAACTCCTACACCATATAATTAATCAAACAAAAAAAAAATTCCCATGAATCTCCGCGTAAAATCAAATGGTATGAAAGTTAGATGTGACTTTCTTAGGTCTCATCTAGATGAGAGCTAGCCACCTCCAATATATATACATGCGTGGCTTGGTTCGTTCTGTAGAAGTCCTAGGGATTCAGTTTATATAGCTTAGTTTGCTGGAGTTGGCTACTTAGCTGCTCTGCATGTCTGTTCATGCTTTATAATAAGAATTGTTATGCCATCTTCTGTTTCATATCATGTCTTGACTGGGTGTCAATTCATTGGGGCTGAATGCTATTGTTCTTGGTTTGGGAATATAAAGTTAAGTGGTTTCGATGTTTATTATTTACAAAAATCTGCAGTTCTGCACTAGAAAATTTACCTTGCTAGTTTTAAGCCAGTAAGTTAGTCCATGGTGGTATGGAGTTCTGTTGTAGGCATGGTTGGTTTACATTTTGTCGTTGTTACCGATTGGGTTATGTCTGTCGATTTGATAGCCACAGAATAAGACATGGGCAGATTAAGCTTGATATGCCTACCACTCTTCATCCGGTAGTGTTGCAGCACAAAAGTTGATTGAAGCAATACTGTTTGATTTTCCTTTGAGATTCATATGTTGATTCACGTAAGTATCTGGTGAGGTTGAGAATTGCCTTTTTGTCATCCGGGATTGGATAGCATTACTATTTATATGGTGATGGGACATTAACAATTGTTTCTGTATTTTTTTGTGGTCAGAGTATTGTATGCCATGTTGCCCTAATACGTGTGGCACATTTACGGCGCTATGATATTCTCCTGAAGCAAAGATACTTTGATATGATAATGTATGGTTAGAGTTACAATGGATGTAATGGAAATTATGTACCAGCTCATTCGTGTTTGCGAAAGCATATATTTGAGTTGCTCCCAACCCTGCCGACTAGTTGCTGACTGAATAACCACCTAGGATCAGATTGCACTTTCTTGTTGGATGAGATTGTAGTTCGTTTGCAAATCTTAGACAGTTGTGTGTCTCGTATAAGTTAATAGTGTGACCATATAGGTGTGGTTGTAGTTCCTTGTTGGATGACATTATAGTCTCTTTGTAATGAGCACTCCCTCCGTTACTAAATATAAGACCTTTTATAGAGATTCCAATATTGACTACATACGGAGCAAAATGAGTGGATCTACACTCTAAAATATGTCTATATACATCCGTATGTAGTCCATATTGAAATCTCTAAAAGGGCTTATATTTAGAAACGGATGGAGTATTTTATTGTTTTGGTTCCACTTCCTATGTTTTCTTTGGCATTCTGGTGTGTAGTTGTGTTTCTGGATGTTATGTAAATTGATAGAATACAGTGTAGAGCAAGCGGTTCATGTAAAAACATGTATGTGTTGATTTATCATTGTTCTCACTTTTCTTGTTTGACCACGTGTATCTGTCCATCCTGTTTGAATAGCTTCTTGGTTCAGCTGTTTGATATCACTGTATGCATTGAACCCTGATTTTGCTTGCCGTGCAGTAACTAATGCAACTTTACAAGTAACTTCCTAACTTATTTCTGTGCATCTTGCAGGGGTTACAAACGTTTCTTCAAACGCTCTGGCCTGGAAACATCAGATTATCTCAAAGATGATTGCCTTCTGGTAAACTGCACCGTTGGTGTTGTTCAGTCACATACCGAAGGGCCAAAGATATACAGGATACCAGTGCCACAATCTGACATGTCTCAGCATATTGGGCATTTGTTGACCAGTGGGAAGAGAACCGACATAACATTTGAAGTTGACGAAGAGATGTTTCCTGCTCACAAGGTGGTTCTTGCAGCCCGATCACCAGTTTTCAGGGCACAACTCTTTGGTCCCATGAAAGATAAAAACATGAAGTGCATAAAGATTGAAGACATGGAGGCTCCAGTATTCAAGGTTTTACATGCCTTCCTCTTCTCATTTTATTTATCTTTCATGCTGCATGTTCCTGCCTAATTAATTACTACCATGTCATCTTTACTGCCATAAAGTCTTGAGGCTTTCTCCTTACAACCCTTTTTTGTCACATTATTGAATTGGAAGCAAGTTAGTTACTTTTTGCAAAAGCAACCTGGTTGAAACATAACTTCAGCGCCTTGGTGTATACCTGTCACAATTTCCTTTCGGATTTCAAGCAAGTTAAATATTCTTTCTTTGTTTAGTGATCTATTTATAGTACCCGATGAATCAGGTAAAGGATAGCACAGTGCGATATGCTGTTTTTGCATCCATCATTTTTCAGTTTGATGCAATATGCTGCCAGGAACTATATTAGTTTTAACCCACCAGCTGTATTGTAAGCTGTAATCAGCGTAGTTCTAGTTCATCAAATTTTAACTTGGTCTTCTATCTTCTTACTATAAACATTTGCATTCTCTTAGCTCTGCAGAAATATGGTTCATACATTTTCATTGCCTTTCAAAACCTTTATTTTTTTTTACTTGAGCTGACTTGGTGTGTATCATGTTCTACTTTGCAGGCCTTGCTCCATTTTATGTACTGGGATGAGTTGCCCAATATAGAAGAGCTTACTGGTCTAAATACAACTTGGGTTTCCACTTTGATGGCTCAGCATTTGCTTGCAGCTGCTGACCGGTATGCATTGGAGAGACTAAAGCTGCTTTCTGAACTCAAGCTATGTGAAGACGTTGCGATAAACACAGTTGCAAATACTTTGGCGTTGGCTGAACAGCACCATTGCCACCAGCTAAAAACTGTTTGCTTGAAATTCGTGGCCTCGCTGGAGAATTTGAAAGGTAAGCATCATTCTTCTGAATTTAAGCCTGAGAATATTGCTATAGAATTTGGCGATATCTGATATGGGTTTACTTGTGGCTATAGAATTTGTTAGCATATATGTTGAACTGACCTGTTCTTCTTTTATACTGAAACATTCCTACAATACTATTACCTCCGTCCCAAATTACTTGTCTTAGATTTTCCTAGATACGGATGTATCTAACACTCAAATGTGTCTAGACTCTAGATACGATGTATCTAAGACAAGTAATTCAGGACGGAGGGAGTACTAAATACCACAATTGCCTATGATGCATTGAGGTCCTATTCTTATGAGATCCTATGATCCTATGATGCATGAACACTGAAAAATTTACATTCCTGATGTGAAGCATCCCTTAGAACTTAAGTGTAGGAGAATATAAATGAATGGCAAACATCCATCAGTGTGCTCAGGATCATAAGCTGCAACAAGAATTTGTTCAGGCTTGACATGAGTAGCCTAGATAGATTTGCTCTTTGATTAATTTGGTGGTATACCACAAGGCTATGGCTTTATGGTCTTGCATGTGAACATGAGTTCCATTAATGCAAAACAGGTTGTTCCAATATACCTAATTTTTTCAAGAGGCTGTCAGGCTATGGACTCTGCCGCTGCTTTCTTTGCTGCTTATTGGTCAATGGTTTGCTACGTGAACCTTTTGCTATAGTGTCTGACCTATTAGTTGTGCCCTTGACCTTGCAGTATGTATTCACTACCAAGCCACAAGCATCTTCAATATATGAAAAGCCACGAGTATTTTTCTTTTTCTATGCGAACTGATACCCTTGTTTTGAAAGCATAGCATGTGATCTGAAATCCTAATCTGTCAACATCTTTTAACCTGTCCTTTCTTGTGCAGCTGTCATGCAAACCGAAGGATTCGATTATTTGCAGCAAAGCTGCCCTTCCCTCCTGACTGAGCTTCTCGAGTATGTTGCGAAGGTAGGAGACCACGCTGTGCCCCCCAGCTTATATTCAAACGAAGTCCTGGATGGCGGCGATGCCAATGGAAGACGTGTGAAACCAAGACTTTAACTGCTCCCCGGGCCAGCCTAGGAGTTTCATGGCCGTTTCGCTGTAAAGTGTTCCTATAACGGCATGCATCCGGCATGCTGTATTGTGTATCGGTGTTTGTCTTGTGATTCTGATCTTCATCTTCATCCTCATCCTCATCCTTAGCCGTGATGCTAGTCTGGAGCTCGTTGTTGCTGATATATATTCAACTGACTGGCCTACAATTGCATTGCTGCGAAGCTCTGTTACTTTGCAGCCTGTGGTCTTAAGTGCACACACACAGGTGGCGCGGCGAAGGTTGACTGACCGGTACAAGGTTTTGATCAAGCAGAAATAAAAGCGCAGGATGTGTTCACAGTTGGTTTGTGCTAGGTCAGCCTTGTCGATTCCTAGTCGTCTGAATGACTACTTGTATTGAATTGAAATGATGTAATCCAATGAGATCTATTTGAATTGAATGCGTATGTTTAAAGTTCTTGTGTTTGCTTTTGTCCTACGAGTCCTAAAACTTGCGAGTGGATTGGTGTGATTGGTGACAGACAGTGGCATGTGTTCCTGCTACGTGAGAATGCTGATGGTTTTAAACATTCAACTTAAGAATTGAACTGTTTCCTCACAAAGTTCAGTTTTCGTAGATCCTCGCTTAACTTGCAGTATTTGCCAGTAGGAGCATCTACAGCTGAAGCAATAGCTCTCAGGCACGGTCCCTTGGGGATTATTGTGAATTTGGACAACTTGGAGCTAATCAATTCGATGAACAATGGCGGGAGGTCGGATCACTGTTATCATCCGTATTGAATTCCTGTCCACCTCTTTTGTTCATTGCTTCACAGAATCTAATGTGATTGTTTATGAGCTAGCGAAAATGCCCACAGGGGCCATCATTGTAATATTTTCTTAGAGGAGCCTCCTGATGAGCTCATTACAAGATGTAATGTTGATTGCGGTTTAATAAAGAGAGGGAATTATTTATATAAAAAAAAACATCTACAGTTTTTTTTTGAGGGGTAAAGCACAGCTTGACTGTCGGTTACCCCCTAAAAAGTCCTGGGCGGACATCCCGAACAAAAAAAGGGCACCCAATCGGAACACACACACCACCCCCCCCCCCCCCCCCCCTCCCCACATCAAAGCCTAAATGCCAGCCCATACAGAGTGGATATGGGGACGCTGGATGCGTCCGTTACGTCAAATCCCTTCAAATTGACCAAGTCCACCAAATCGACTGCCCCGCTCCTCCGCCCGTTCTCCCTTAACCGCCTTCGAGCCGTTGCCCTCCTTCACGCTCGCTTCGCGTCCGCGTCGCCGTCCTAGATGTTGACGCCCACTACCTCGTCCCCCACCATCATGGACGATGGCTCGGCGGAGTCCGTGGGGGCCCAAGTCGTTGCGAGCAACATGGAGACCGTTGCCTGGAGGGAGCGGCGCACCCGACAGGGCCCCCGTGAAGTTGCAGAGAGGAGGCCGTGGAGAAGGAAGCCGTCGACATGGACTTCTAAACAACATTCGTGAGGTGTTCAACAAGTAAGATATTCTTGTTATGTCATTTTTTGCTCAACAAATTGATTGTGTTCCAAATAGAGGTTTAACCAGACTCCTATGACATCAACAATACATTTTGGAGGCCGGAGAGTTGCCCATTGTCACAATGGTTAACATAATCTACATGCAACTCATGACAAGGCACTGCAACAAATAAACTGAGTTAGATAAATGACCAGGCGATATCTGCCCACAGATGAGAAATAAGGTTGAGAAGGCATCCGAACTAGCAACACTTGCTATGTGGAAGGATCCAGAGATGGACTATTTTCTAGTAGGTGATAGAGGGGCCTACTACATAGTTGACATGCACAAACAAACATGTAACTGCAGAAGAATTCAGAAATCAAGCATTCCATACCCACATGTAATGTCCTGCTGTAGGAATGACATAAATCATCCTCTGCAGATGGTTGATCCATGCTACTCAAAGCAAATGTTCAAGAAGACATATGTAAACATTATCTATCATTGAAAGCACAATACAAAATGAAAGGACATGTGTGAGCTCTCAAATGAACCACTTTGCACCAAGCAATGTAGGAAGACCATCAACTACTAGAAGGCAAGCACCTAGAGAGGTTGATCACAGAAGAAAATCACAAGGCATAGTGTGATTATGCATCGCAAGTACTCTGTTGAGGCTCGAACCAACCTGTGGTTGGATGATTAGGAGGACAACGATATCCCCAGTCCACCAGGTTCAAGTCCTAAACTTGACATTAGTGCTGACATTTTTCTAGATTTATTTCAGGTTTTCCGGTGTTCAATGTGAGGGGACGTTCCCGCCGACTACGAGGTGTCTATGCTGACTTCGTAAATTTCAAGATGCTATGCCGATTCAGTCTCTCGGAGGTGCTCATAGGGATAAGGTGTGCATGCGTGCGTTCATAGGGGTGAGTGTATGCTCGTGTATGTGAGCGACTTTGATTGTACTGTGTTAAAAAAAGAACTGTAAGGGGTGCAAGTACTTAAAGGCCACACCACCAAATGCACAATTTCAACGTCCAAACCCACCAAACATCACCCTCTTAACATCTCGATTCTTTTCCCACATTTTTACAAAACTTTTCAAACATGGTTTCCACGGAGTGTTTCTAAAACTTTTTTTTGTACGGCAAGTGTTTCTTTTTTTTTTTTGAACACAGTACAGACCCAAGTACGGCAAGTGTTTCTGAAACTTTGTTTTCACGTGACATTGTCTCGACAAAGAAAAACCTCATTTGTCTCGTCTCTGAAACTACTGTGTTCGAGCCAAGCCAGGAGGAGGCAGCAAGGAGAGCACCCCGAGGCCCGAACCGTCGTCCCGGAAGCCAATCGACCCCACGGACCTAACGATCGATCCCAAACCCATCAAACCTTTGCGTGCTCCCCGCTCCACTTCTCCCCTCCCCTCTCCTCACTGCGTGCGCACTGCGGCCACAGCGCGCTCCGGATCGGCGGATCTCGTCGGGCGGCGGCCGCCACGATGATGAGCAGCGTCTCCCCTCCGGCTCCGTCGCTCCCCTCCGGGGTACGTACCTCCTCCTCCTCCTCTCCAGATCTGGTGCGGCGAACGCCTCTCGCTGTCGGACGCCTCTAGATCCTTCGGCTCGGGCGCCTCTTGTGCCTGCCGTGTGGCACGGGGTGCGTCCTTAGTACCCGTCGACGCCCCTGTCGCGCCGTCCTCGGTCCCCCCGGAGCACGTTACCGAGATGCTGGCCGTGGAATTCCGGGGGGCGATGTGTTTGTCGAGCCTATGACGCGCTTCGCCTGTAAATGCGTGGCTGAGTTGGGGTGCGCGGATCTCGGTAACGGTTCTACAGTTGGATAGCTGAATCCGTTCACCAGCTCTCTCTCTGCACCAATGTCAGAGAAAGAAAGACCTGCATCATGCTGTTTCTAAGCCACCTTTGGTGGTCTCATGTGGATTTGTTTGCTCTTGCCCGGAGTTTAACAGATTTGTATGCCTCAGATGTGACCTGGTAGCTGATTTTGTTTTGTTTTTGTTTCGAGGAAAGGCCTGGTAGCTGAATTACGCGTGGAAACACTTGTTGCTGTACATCTCGAGCTGTCTCGGCCACTGACAGATGCCGCGTTTATCACAATGCAGGGTGGAAGCTTCTTCAGAGGGTACACGAAGCTCTGCAAGGGCCTCGCCGTCATATTGCTTCTCGTGCACCTCTTGGTCCAGCTATTCCCGTCATCCGTCAACTATCTCGCGCTTATCCCCGCAAGGTAGCCAACGCAAACAGATCTTTGTTGCACTTTAATCTGATGTTTGCGGCGACATTTTAGCCACATACCCAAGTAATGGTGAAGTTAGTGGTTGCATGTCAAGAAGGGGTACCTGACCTAATTTCTTAATTAACTGCTTTACTGTCAGCACCATCAGTTTTGAGTTACTTTACTGTCAGCACCATTAGTTTTGAGTTTTTAGATAGATTGCAAGGATTTTTGTAGCATCTAGTAGCCTTCCAAGGAGAAATATCATGTGTAGATGTATCCTTCCAAGGAGAAATATCATGTGTAGATGTGCTAGTACCCTATAGTACTGACTGGTACACAATATACAGAACTAGTACAGCTAGTCAGCATGCCCATCTATGCAATTTTGGCGCAGTGGTGATAGTTTGTGAGTGTGGTGCCATGCATTCTAGTCAGTAAAGAAGTCGTATATTTTCTAACCTCTAGATTGCATCATTGTATTCATTATTACATCTGGTGTGCACAAAATTAAAGCTACCTATCTTGCTTGTTTTGAAATGAAGTTACATGTAGTTTTTCCTTAAGAAGCCAATGAATGTTAAACATGCCTTTGAGGTACCCTGTATAACTTGAACATGTTAGATGTTTGGCATACTTATCATAAAATATCATGCTTCTATTTTCTTTGGAATTGTTTGATTAATTTATTTCTTCTATAGGACAATCCCTTTCGCCTGGAACTTGATTACTGCTGGCTATGTCGAGCAAACAATTCCAGGGGTAAGTTCTTCCTCTCATCTTTGTCAAGGGCACAGAGTTCTGATTTGTTCTTTTGTATGCTTTGTAATTATCTTAGCACTCAGTATGTGTCCTCTAAGTATTTTTATGGAAGATTACTGAAACTAAATCTCCCTGAAATGAAAATAAGTAAGAACTATGGCAACTAAAGTAACTATATGTGAAGTAAAGATTTATTTACCGCCGTGTGAGAGATTGCCTTTTCCAAAGTATGTAGACGAGGCGGCAAAGCTTTTAGATGGTTAGCTATGAAAAAGAACACGCTTACTCAAACTAGTAATTAATTTGGTGAGATTTGGATAGGGAGTGAATCAGAGTATGGTTGCAATGTCTGTCTGGTTATAGATTGGTAAGGTTTTCTCATGAATTAAATCATGTTTTAGTAAGGTAGAAAACATAATATCTATAATTCAATCTTCATTTATGCTGAGCAATAGTTGTAAAATCAATTGAGTGGAAATATCTGTGTGAAGTGATAACACATATGCAGTGTATGGCATGGATGTACAGTGAGCTATCTACAGTACTTGCCTGAGATACTTTCTGCAGATGCGCCTTAACTTTAGGATCATGTTAAGTTTGTTTGGGAGTGACAGCGAGTAGTGCTCTCCTTTATCGTTGTTTGCTCTGGACCATGTGATCAGCTGTTTCATATTTGGTGTTTATATATTAAATAAAATTTACTATCATATCTGTAGATTCGCCTTTCCTTGCTCCCCAGCTGCCAAGTGCACTATTTTAATAAGACTTAAACCATTCATATTTAATCGAGCCCCCTCGATTCACATGGATAATGTGCTTCCAGGTGATTGTCAGCATAATTGGTCTTCTTTTATTTGGGAAATTATTAGAGCCTTTATGGGGCACAAAGGAGTTATCAAAGTTCGTTTTTATTGTCAACTTCTCAACTTCAATGTGTGTCTTCGTAACTGCTATTGCTGTGTACTATGTAACACAACAAGAGAGCTACCTGTAAGTATTCTATTTCTATAGAAGTGTCCGAGCACGTTTGATTTGATGTTCTGTATTGGGTAAACTGACGAGTTTTTCTTAACGTTTCATTTCTCAGCTACACTCCTCTTTCTGGTTTTTATGGGGTTCTGTCAGGATTGCTGGTGGGCATCAAGCAACTTATGCCAGATCAGGAGTTTAATCTTTTCGTGCTGAAGATTAAGGGAAAGGTTTGTAACTGATACTGTTAATAGAATGACTCTGTTTGACGTTATCGTCTGACCTGACATGTTTATTTCTGTCCCTACTCAGTGGATCCCATCAATTATTGCACTGATCTCCGTTGTTGTAAGCTTCTTCATGAAGGACTTGGTATCTTACCTCCCAGTTATACTGTTTGGCATTTATATGAGTTGGATTTACCTGCGTTACTTCCAAAAGAGGCTAGAGACAGGCCTGAAAGGGGATCCAAGCGAGGAGTTCTCTTTCTCAAGTTTCTTCCCTGCGATTCTGAGGTATTACGGCTTCCCCTTTATATAATACTAAGATCTTAGTTTACGGACGAACTTCCTGACTTTTATGAAAACAAAGCCAAATTGTGGATTCAATAGCCTTTATATTTGGATTAATGTATGGAAATATGCAGACCAGCTCTGGACCCGATAGCCTCAATATTCCATAGGCTTCTTTGTGGAAGATCTGATAGGGCAGACCGGGGGCAGACACTGGAAACCTCATCATTGCCGGGTTCAGATTCTACTGAGGCAAACAGGAGGAGGTTAGTTTTTGTGACTTGTTCTCAAGTAACCCTTGCTCACACAATCTAGTCTATGCAACCCTAAAGTACCCCCCCTCTGTGTCTTTGTTAATTATCACACATAGGTAATGCTCAAGTGAATTTTGGATTTATGTTCTGAGACAGTCACTCCTTCAGGATTATTTATACTTTGTGCATGCAGTTTGTGAGCCTGTGGAATCTATGTTGTTACGTCATTCCGTTTGAACTGATTGCCATATTCTTAGTTTTGGGTCTTTCGGTTCAGTGACTAATAGCTCTATTTGGTGCTTCTGGTTGCTGCAAGAAATGCATATGTGCTAGTAGTGTACCCGTGAACAAGTCACAAGAAATGCATATGTGAGTATGTGCTAGTAGCGTACTCGATCTCACTTGGTTGCGTTGATCTCACTGCAGGGAAAGGGGTCAAAGGGCACTGGAGCAAAGATTGGCTGAGAAGCTGGCCGTGGTCAAGAGTACTGAGAGCACATCTCTCGACGCATCTGACAAAGTTTGAGCCTTCTTAAGAAACGACCTCTGTGCATCTTGTGAATTCCCGGTGCTGCGTTACCCAAGTGACGTTGTCTTGTCTGGAGGACAGGGAGCATCGTCGGTTTGACCGCGAGCTCTTCCAATTCCCTAGTTTATATCATCTGTAAGTGCTTCTAGTGGAGGTGGTGATGCGAGAATGTGTGATTTTACTGATTTAGGGAACCATGCCGAACTGTGCAATGATAGCATCATGTTTGTTAGCACAATTTAGCCGCATGCTGACTGCTGAGTCTTTCGCTTTGCATTTTTGAGGCCCATAGGCGTTCCATGAGCAATGAGTCAGTGCATTGGTTTGTTTGTCGATCCGTTTGATTCTATCTGCTTGAATTATGATTGCCGCGAGTACGCGATGACCGATGGCGGTCTGAGAAGGTGTTGTGGTGACTTAAATTGGTAGTGATTGGTAAATGACATGATGCTATGTGTGGTAAAATAATAAAGTTTATTTTCCATAAGAAAGAGAAACGCTTATTTGTGTATGGGAACTACCAGCCCCAGCCCACCTACTCTGTTTCAGATCCTCGTGTCTAAGACATGCGTAAGTAAGAATTCTATGAGCTTTTCCGGTCAATTTCACACTTAAGAGTATAATTTATTATGTGTATGCGGTATGTGTAGCGTGTTGTAACATCGCGTGTGCGTCCGCGGAAATAAAATGGGTGGTTTCCAAACTTTGCTCATTTACGTCTACGTTTGTCATTACGGCGAGTGATCCAAGTTTTTTCTTTTAGAACAAGCGAGTTTTTTTTTTTAGTCGAACAAGCGAGTGATCTGACTTTGCCGACACCACCACCATTCGTGCAAAACCTCATAAGCCCACGAAAGCCCAGTGAGCCCAGGCCCATTGCCGACCAAGCCCTTTCACTTGTTCGAGCCCTCCTTCCTACCACCAAACCAGAGCAGACCAAACAAACAACCCCGCAGAGACACGAAACCAGAGCAGGCAGCAGCAAAACGGGGAAAAGGGAAAAACAAATTAAAAAAGAGAAAAATCTCCGAGCCCAAGCCGCCTCCCCCATCCCCCCCACTCCGGCGCTCCATGCCTCCTGGCCCCCTCCCCCTCCCCGCCGCCGCCGCCGCCACCACCGAGCCCATACGAGCGCCCTCCGCGCGCCCCAGCACCCGGCGGCAGCGCCGCCCCCTGGCCCGCTAGCCGCAGCGGACGCGCTCTCTGGCCGCCGGTTCTGGGCGGGCGGGAGCGGCGTCGGCGATGGCGCCGACCCGGAAGAAGCGCACGTCGTCCGCGGCCGCGGCCGCCGCTGCCGCGGCCCAGTGGAAGGTCGGCGACCTCGTGCTCGCCAAGCTCAAGGGCTACCCGGCCTGGCCGGCCATGGTGAGTGCGCCCCGTCGCTTCTTCTCTCTGATCTGGGGCTCCTCTGGTGGTCTGCCTGACCTAGGGTTCGACGAATCATGCTCTGGGTTGGGGAGCTTGCTTAGGGTTCGGTTAGATAGTATTTTTTTTACTGTACCGCCATGACTCGCAGTAACAAATGAGGTCTATAGGTAGCTGCTAACGCTGATTTCGTGACCCTTTCTGTTTTCGTGGCTATAATAGTGGCGATCCTAGCGAGGCCTGGCATGTTTAGGGTTCTTAGACCATGAAGGTAGTTGGTGGTTAGCTTATGCAAATTCTTTTGATCTTTGCTTAAGGTTCCTGCTAAATCGATGCACCAAACTACGATCTGGTACTGCGAGTTCATGCATTTCTCAAGTCTTGATTCTAGTGAGGTTTAGTGAATGGTTGTTGTAGTTCAGATTTCATCCATCTGGCAGTTGGGGCTTCATGGAGTTTCGATCTGTTTGGAGTCAGGCAGCCGAGCTTGGTTAGTTTTAGTTTTTGTTTCGGTACATGATGGCAACAACAACAACAACAACAACAACAACAAAGCCTTTAGTCCCAAACAAGTTGGGGTAGGCTAGAGGTGAAACCCATAGGATCTCGTGACCAACTCATGGTTCTGGCACATGGATATCAAGCTTCCACGCACCCCTGTCCATGGCTAGTACTTTGGTGATACTCCAATCCTTCAGATCTCTCTTTCGGTACATGATGGTGAGGTTGATAAATAGTTCTCGTGGGATAAATCTTAGCGCTTCACTCTCATAAGATTTATTTTGCGAGATCACGTGTAAGTGTACTGCCTTTCTGATAGAATCACTATAGACTATTAATGTGATTATGCAACTGTTTTGGTAGCTGGGTGGAAGATGGTGGTAACTGTTGGTCAAGGAGAATGCCACCTTTTTTTGGGATTAAGTTGTATGTAGTAAACGAGAACCTGTTGTTTAGATCCAGTTGTTATGATGTTTCTGCAGCTAGAATAGGTGCAGCGAACTGATGCTGTTAGTTTGTAGATGTGCCAGATTAACTATATGATGTTTCAAATGGTTCTTCGCTATTTTTTGGTAATTTATGTCATTAGCTCCGATACTTCCTGACTGGTTTATCTCCTTAAATTGGCCTCCTCAGCAGCTGGATGCGATTGTTATATACGTCCATGAAGGTTTGGCAGCGATTGTTCATGTTCTCTGTCCTGACCATGATAATCTATATTATACCTACCTACTAATAAAGGGATTAGTGCTTCTGCCCGTCCGTCTTAAAATTACCCCCGAAGTTGCCACAAATTACCCACTATGCCACCCATAAGTGAAAAAACGATTCGCTTCACGGGTCGTTGCCTTTGGTTTATATAAACTGCGATCCCTAATGGATCAAAACCACACAGCCAGCCCACTGGCCAGGGCCTTACTCCACCACCTAGGAGATCTGGGTTCGACCCCAGCCCCTCCGCTTTTTCTTTTTCACTTCTCTTTTTAGAGCAAATTCAAATGCCTTTTAAAGAATTCATATCTTTCAAACCCTAACTCAAAATCTAACATGTTATATATGGAAATCCCTCAGAAAAATGTGCAGATTTCAAATATGCTATTATCTTGCATGTTAATCATTTCTAGAATTAAGTTTATGGTGAAACCTTAATTAATACATTCTCTATATGGGGTATTTTTGGAAATTCTTATTATATATGTTTTCTACCCCATTCAACTTGAGTAGACATGATAGTTGATGCTCTCACAAAATATATTATTGGCACTATAGGGGATCTTGATTCCTACCAGCTACCATATGCTAAAGGTTACAATAGGTACATAGTCATCCTATTTTCCACCGTGCATAATAACCAACCAATATACGATGATATAAACTAAACTGTTGATACGAGCTTTATGTACACTAAACAAGTCGCTTAATGTTGATCTCCTTATTTTTTGAAATTGTGTCCATAAAGATTTTTGGAAACACCTTGAGTACACTTCAAAAATCATTCAGCCATTATGTTTTTGCGCAGTATCACTTATCATGTTGTTTGTTGTGTGAAGATTTCAAGGGATTTACTGATGTCGACGAGTGTGTATGAGGGGGTGATTTTTTTCTCCCGTTGCAACACACGGGCATGTTTGCTAGTATAGGATAACGACAACTGGGAGATCCTTAGACCTTCATCACGTATGAATGTGCCACAACCTTCCACGGCCCTTGTTATCTATGTTAAAGTTCCGCATATCCTGATTTAGCTCCTTGGTGATTTGGGCTTAATGCCATAGGCAGCCTATGTGGAGCTGTGAAATCCAGATAGTGTCACACTAGAAGTCTACAATGAGTTGTGGAGCATATAATCTATAATGTACTTGTTATGTCCAAATATGTCACCTCCAGGTTAACCCTCTTGCCTGAAGGAACTGTAAGAGGGTTAAGAGGGGTGCATATGCATACGTGTGCCTGTCCAACGTGGGTTCTGTATTGAGCGAAGTGTGGGCCATCAAATTAGGTTTCCTTCGATTAGCAAATGAGGTTGGATAGTGGACTTGCCATGACGTCACTGTTTTTGAGTCGAACGACTAGTCGCGACTAGTCGACGAGTCGCAACTGCAAGGTCGACTCACCATGTCGACTAGTCGACAAGTCACAACTGCAGGGTCGACTTGTCAAGAGTCGCTACCCCAGAACGACTCGTCGACTCGAAAACCTTGCATGACGTACACCTTGTTATGGTTTGAAAAAAAAACCATCAATCTGTAAAAAGTGTAGCATGATCTGTGATAATATGGTATGATCTCTATCAAATTAAACACATCATGTATGTATTTTTTTTCGGTTTGTGCACGTTGGCACCGGCGTTGTAATATGAATTTCTTTTGGTGGCGGCTTCTCCTCTTTTTTTTTTTCTTTATTCTATTTTTATTTTTTTGGGTTTCTTGCTTTTACTTGTTATTCGAAATTTTTTGGGGTTAATATGTAGAAGAGTCCTTCTCGCCCTTTGCTAACCCTAATATTTACCCACTGTCCTAAAGTTTTGCTTTCAGATGCTCATTTGCTGTACTTGACAGATAACTCCTTGTTCTCTCCTGCGCTTTAGCTATTAAGCATTTCCCCATACTCCGCCTTTTCTCAAGCGTTCTATTTTATGATGACTTAGTTGGCAAAGCTGCTGCCTTGTGACCATGAGGTCACGGGTTCAAGTCCTGGAAACAGCCTCTTGCAGAAATGTAGGGAAAGGCTGCGTAAAATAGACCCAAAGTGGTCGGACCCTTCCCCGGACCCTGCGCAAGCGGGAGCTACATGCACCGGGCTGCCCTTTTTTGCCCGTTTTTAGTTCTCCAAAGAGTTCTGTATGGGTTTGATTTTATTTTAGCTAACCTTCCTGTTAACATGGCTTGACGGCACTTGCCCATTTTAAGCTTTTGTTATGGTATCTTGTTATGAGAAAGTTCACAAATCCTGCAGTTGCTTTTCACTATTGCTAGGAGAGTAGTTCCTCTCCTCTGTACACTTTTTTCGGGAAATATCCCTTTGCTATTATTGCTAAGATTTTGAGGAATATTCCTTAAGCTATAGGATTTCTAGGATGAAACTGCTTAGTTGCTTATTGCTTAAGACTTCCAGTTTCCTTTTATATCTGTTCCATTCCTAGGTCTGGCTTTTTTAGTCTGAAAAGCTGTGTTTTAGGGCACTGATATTTGTTGAATTGAAACTGAAAGATCACAGGAATCATAATGAGCACTTGATTTACGGATATCCATACTGTTGCAGATTAGCGAGCCGCAGAAATGGGGGCTTTCTTCAACTAAAAAGAAGTTGCTGGTCTACTTTTATGGAACTAAAGAGATGTAAGTTCTACTTTGTATTTAATATTTTCCTTGTGAATCGACAATTATTGGTTGATGCATATTTTTACTATATGCACCATTTGTTTGTGCCAAACTATCAAATAGCTTCTCATGTTAGTTGTCGATTAGTTTTACAATAGTTTAGCTCTTTGTCCTCTTGTTAATAGTTACTACTTACTGCATGAGATATGAGGAGACATGGTATATATTTTTATTTTGATAATTCATCTATTTTCTTTTGTGACGATGAACACAATGAGTATGTCTGTGTTAGCTTTTGTCTATTTACATGTAAGCCATGCGTTGTTTCTACATGATTCTGTTATTTGTGTAAGTGCCCAGTAGATGGTTCCTGTCACGATGACCGCATGATGGGGTTTGGGCTTTTGGATCATTCAAGGTGTTTGCTTTTGGACTGTGTTTTTTTACTTAATCAAAAGCTTGTTCTAGCTATTATGGAGCACTATAAACATATATTTTTTTTGATTCAGCAATATGCTGTGGACATACTAGTGTAAATCTGGGGAACCTATTTATGATAAGGACAGTGTACTATCATACACTTTATGGTTCTTCTTAGCATAGACTTTTAGGAGTTCCTGGGATGGGTACAATTATTTTCCTTGCAGCACTCAAGTTTAGTTGTTGTAAGTTCTAATCATGTACCTGTTTGTGTTATCTTGATAAAGCATCTCTTTGGTTATCACACAATCTTAGTAGCTTACATCAGGAGCCTGAAAAACTTAATGAGTTAACTGGATGATATCTCTGAAGTACTTAATCCCTATGATTTTTAATAGATGCACAGTTTTAGTCGAAATGCTAAGAACACAGGAACTTCCAAGTTCCAAGAGAGACTAATGATAATTTGCTAACATAAAGGGTGTCCCAAATGATAAATAGTTATAAGATGATATAAGTACAGTGCAGTAAAGAACTTGAGGCCAGTGGATGTAACGCTGGTTAAGTTCTGTTGAATTTTCCTATTTTGGGATGTGTTGGTGCTGGCATGGTCTGTCTCATAGGTTGAAAGGTAATACACACTCATAATCAAAATTATGTTGCTTTTGGGGCAACAGAAAAGGATTGTAATGGTAACTTCCTATGTAGATATAATCAGGGCCAGCATAATAGTTTCCATTTATGCTGTGTTTTAATCATTGTCATAGAAATGTAATGGTGTAAAATCTTTTCTTGGAAATAAATCTGGCATTAGAAACAGGGTTGTTGGCACTCTTTATTTTTTGTTTTTGGCATAGAAACAAGTCATGTGCACACTTGCTCCACCATAAAAGGACAAGGACATATCACTCCAATCCTGTATTTTTCCTATTCCTACGTTTTGAAATTCCTGCGAATCAAAGAGTGTTTAATTGTACAAAGAGGTTGGAGTGGATGGAAAATTTTCCTCCCAAATAGAGTGGAAAGCAATCCTGAGGAATTTCCCCTTAGGATTCTAATCCTACGAATCAAACAGGCTACGTAGAAAAAAATTCTAAGGATTCAAATCCTCAAAAAAACTCTATGGAGAATTTCTTTGAATCAAAGGAGCCCTAAAAATCTTTCTGTAGAGTACAAGGTGCACACAGACAACCCACACACACATGGAACAACCATTAAGAAGTCATGAAAACAATTCAAAAAATTGTTACAAGATGCATGTACCATGCCACAGAATTGTCTTTGTCAATTTTGTCATTCTTTTATAGCCTTTTGGTTGTGTTTATGTACGTAGGTAGCATAGCATGGAAGCACTGTAAGGGGAGGAATCATCATTCTATCACACCACTCCTATGCACACACATGCATGCACATCTTCTACACATGCTATGAATATATTATATTCCACACCCCTACTCAAAGTGGGAACACACTCTTACTTGAAGCAGACACATGTGTACTCCTGTTAAATGCGGCACACCTTGTTGGTGCTAGGGATTGAAGTTAAGTTGATTGCAACAAACACCTTTGCTCCCACCACCACCATGGCGCCATCTTAAAATCTAATTATGTAATGGTAGGAATTGTTGGTAATGAGCGATCTCAGCCTGAGATGTTTGTAACTCACAGCAGTCGCGCCATGATGGCTATCATGTTTGCACATTTTACTCTCAGTCTAATATTCTTGATTCCAGATGTTTAAATGTTTGCTCTGACATTAGTTTTTAATATTGTAGTGCTTTCTGCAATTATGCTGATCTTGAGGCATTCACTGAAGAGAAAAAGAAATCTCTACTTGTTAAACGACATGGGAAAGGAGCAGATTTTGTCAAAGCAGTTAAGGAAATAGTGGAAATTTTTGATTCTATGAAGAACGAGAACAATAATAAGAGTGGTTTGGCCCCTGCCAACAATAGCAGCAGTTTGGACACTGGAGGTCCTGAAGAAGGTTCTGATTTGGCCAATGACAACAAGCTCGAGGGTAATCCTGCCTCTTCCATGGATCACAGCATGGCCAGTACCCCTGGGTCTAATATTGCTGCATTGGAGAGTGAACACTGTGTTGTGAACTCTGCACCCGATGAGCCTGCTAGTTCATTTTCAAAGAAGAGGAGAAGTAATGCTCTGCAACTAGGTTCTTGCACTCACCGTAATCTTACTTCCCCACGGAGGCCAAGAAGTTCATTAGGTGCTGATCATAGGACTCGGGATTCTTGTGGGCCGAATGGTCTCAATCTGCCTCATGTTGATATGATTACTGATGATAGGCAGGAAGGTTCTTCTCGGCGTAAATGTATAGGTGATGATAAACCTAAATCGGATCCCCTTTCAGCTACGAAGGATGTTATGCTGTTCAATTGCGGTCGAGGCACCTCAAGTCAATCTGGAGCTTCTCTGAATGGTAATTATGAGAACAATTCGAGTTCTGCTGCAAATATAGAAAGTAATCTTAATGTTGAAGTATGTCAGACTGTCATGGGTAAAGAAGATAATCTGGATGTGACACAAGATCTTTCCACGAGCACAACAGTTACTTTTAAAAGAAAGCGAAGCCCGGACACAAATGATGTTAATAATTCTATCAGCAGCGTGGTACCAAATATGGATGAAGAATTGCAGCCTAATTCAAGTGGAAACCTGCCAGATTCTCCAAATTCAGGGAATGAAGTCAATAAGTCAGATGGAGATGACCACTTGCCATTGGTGAAAAGGGCACGTGTTCGAATGGGAAGACCCCAGCTGGAGGACTCCATGGTTGATGAGCTTGATATTTCTGATAACAAAATAGAGTTGGCTATACCTGTAGATGAATGTTATAAACATGACCTGTCTTCAATAGCGGGAAAGGATCATTCAGCTGACGATGTCCCCTATCTAGATCCTTCACCCAAAGTAGACCCATCGCTGGCATCGGGAAATGATCATTCAGCTGAGGAGGTGCTTCCTGGCATAGATCCTTCACCCAAAGTAGACCCACTGCTGGCATCGGGAAATGATCATTTAGCTGAGGACGTGCTTCCTGTTATAGATCCTTCACCCAAAGTAGACCCATTGCTGGCATCGGGACATGATCATTTAGCTGAGGAGGTGCTTCCTGGCATAGATCCTTCACCCAAAGTAGACCTGTCTGCATCAGGAGAAGTTCAGACTGCTTGCAAGGACAAAGAGTATCAATCAAAGGTTTTGACGTTAGATGGAGAAGCTGCTTTACCTCCATCTAAACGTCTCCATCGTGCCTTAGAGGCTATGTCTGCTAATGCAGCTGAAACTACTAGTAATCCGCCTGAAGTGAATAAGCCAAAGGAGTGTATCCTGAAGCCTTGCACAAATTCGATAGGAAGCTCTCCTTTCAATAACTCTGCAGATGCATTTGTCAGAAGTCCAAGATCTGCAACAACTAAAGGCCTGGAAATATGTTCAACAGTACTTTCCTTAGATACCCCAACTGGCCTAAAGTATATGTCACAACCATTCATATTAAACAAGGACTCCCCGTCTTCTGTTTCATTGGAATTGACAAACGGTGGCAATCATGATCTTCCAAAAGACAAAGTTCACACCAGGGTTGATGATGATATCTGTGGAAATTCTCCAGCCTGTTCCTTGGAGTCGAAAGAGCCTGCCTTTGTATCTAAGTTTGACCAGTTGCCTATGGGGAAAGTAAGTACAAATGAGCTCCCGGATCCAATTGGTAACTCTGGTCGAGATTTTAGTAAAAATATTGATGGATCTGCTTATCCACTTAGCCAGGCAAAGACTGTTGTGTCAGGTGCTAATCACGATTCCAATTCTGGGCCACAAAATAAGACAGTTTTGGCTGAACCAACAGTCAGTGTGGGTGACAGGACAAGTGCCTCTTCATTGGTTACTAAAGTTACGTGCAGCCAGTATGTTGCAGGCGCCCGAACATTTGAAGCGTAAGCCTTCTATTTTCTTTTTCTTAGATACATATGCACTATTTTCTGCCTAGGTAGATATATTGTACGTCTTCACCTTAATTAACTAATTCCAGCAATCGTGGGTATCTTGTGTTTTCCATTTTAACATTGTTCCTGTCCCCAAAATTATGTGTTCCAGCATAGCCCCTTTCATGTAGTCTGCTATTATTCACTTCAAAGAATCACTCAATTTATTGTGCACTTGAAAATGTCATAATGCAATAGTATGTATTGTATGTATTCTTTTTTCTGCACCTTTCTGGAAGCGAATTATACAAACATGATTGAAGGTCTTGTGTAATTCCCAGGAGGAATTGGGTTAGTGCTTTCATATTAGAATGTAGATAAAGATGGATGCTGATTATATACCTTAAACTTGAGTTATTGTGCCAGTTCAGTCACCACACTGATTCAGTCACCACACTGATCCAGTAAAATGAAACAATGGTGTTCAATATGTGCAATCAGACATCATAATTTTACCTGATCCTATAAGCATATAGCAATAGGAATTAAGGGTCAAACATATGTTTGAAGACTATCGATTTCCAAAATGTCACTTGTTTGTGACTGGAGGGAGTATATGTTCAACAGTATCCAGTAGTATAGAAGTATAAGTTGGAGCTGCTTCATTGGGTTAGAATAATACACAAAAGTCTGTGTAGGGGGCGTTTAGTTTGAAGCACATGCATGCCAAAGTTTACTACCCAAATGTGGGAACGCTGGCCTCTTCTAATATTTTGGCATCTGTGGGTG
This sequence comes from Elymus sibiricus, assembly GCA_039707655.1. Lineage (NCBI taxonomy): Eukaryota > Viridiplantae > Streptophyta > Magnoliopsida > Poales > Poaceae > Elymus > Elymus sibiricus. The sequence continues at coordinate 123,500,151 of CM077666.1, read as the reverse complement.
ATATTATGGATTGTTGGTTCAGTCTTCCTATCTTATCTCAAATGAACATATTCATCTGCATAAGTAATACTCCCTCCATCCGGAATTACTTGTCGGAGAAATGGATGTATCTAGACATATTTTAGTTGTAGATACATCCATTTTTATCTATTTCTGCGACAAGTAATTCCGGACGGAGGGAGTATAATTTATGTGTGTAATTCATTCTTCTGCAAGCAGTTTAAAATTTGCATGGAATATGCTAAGCAAGCTACTCTTTGCTGATATAAAACATCTTTCTTAAGTCTAGGTGACTTTTTATTATGTGTGTGTGTAATTCATTCTTCTGCAAGCAGTTCAAAATTTCTGGGGAACATGCTAAAGAAGCTATTCTTGCTGATGTGAAAAGTCTTTATTTAGTCCAGGTGGCTTCTGAAACAGTGATATATGGGACTATTGTATGAAGGATCAAATAGATCATTTTTCTGTTATTTCTTATTTATATCTATTGAAGTCTTATGTCGATCACTTGGATAGGCTTCACATCAGTTTCATTGGTTCATCTTGTAGGCATGGTTCTTCAGCAACGGTAGTGAGAGAACCCGACCACAAAATTAACATGAAGGATATTGGTTTATCTCCTGACCCGATGCCTATGAAAGGACTTATTGCTGCTGCACATGCTCAGAAATTCTCTCAACCAACTTCTTTGATAGACAGTTTTTTAGATTCCAATGTTATTTCTGAACCTTCGGCGAATATACCTTCAGTTAAGGAAGGATCAGGTGGCCGGTGTTCACCTTCAAATAATATAATAAGGTCTGCATCAGATAGGAGTCATACTCAACAGACTAGTGGTAAGATTCTTTCTGATAACATACAACAAAAGAGCTTGAACAAACCAGCAGGTCATGATGAAGCCAGGTCAGCACGGAGGGCCTTTGAAAATTTCCTAGGTACATTAACAAGAACAAAAGAATGTATAGCCCGTGCAACACGTCTCGCTCTGGATTGTGCTAAGCATGGCATTGCTGGGGAGGTTAGATCATTCTTACTCTTTCAGTCTGCACTTCTCATTTACAAGCATATTTATGTTGGACCTTTGTGTTGCTTACTTCCACACTTTTGTTCGTCGCTAAAAATCATGTACTTGCTTAAATGCTTGTAGTTGTAGAGTTGGTAGCTTTTCTTTGGTCTATGGTTTGTCCATCTTTTAATTGATTACTTAGCCTGATTGCGGTATCTTCTTGTTGTTAGCTTTCTGCAATGAGAAACGTGGATGTATTTTTTGTTGTTAGCTTTCTACAATGAGGAATATAGATGTATCTTTTGGTTGGTAGCTTTCTACACCGATGAATGCAGATTTTGCTTCTATTTTGAGGAACAAAAATGAGGTAGATTTTGCTTCTATTTTGAGAAACAAACCATTGGTATGGGGAGCCATTTCCTTAGTACATACCTCTAATGTGGCACAAAATGATATGCACACGACACAAGTTAGAAATTAGTAAAGAATATACTTTTCCTAAAATTGAGAGTACAGAACGACACTTGTAGCCTTCAGTTTTATACAACAACAACAACAACAACAACAAAGCCTTTTAGTCCCAAACAAGCTGGGGTAGGCTAGAGTTGAAACCCATAAGATCTCGACACCAACTCATGGTTTTGGCACGTGGATAGCTAACTTCCACACACCCCTGTCCATGGCTAGTTTCAGTTTTAGATGTGAAAGATTATATTGTTTTATGGCCATTGGGCCAATCAATGCGGCTGAACCCCCCCCTTATTGATGCATCTTTGTTTTGGTTTGAGAATCTAGGTAATGGATGTCATCATCGAACGCCTGGAAAAAGAATCAAATTTATACAAAAGGGTGGACCTGTTCTTCCTTGTTGATTCAATAATCCAGTGCTGTCGCAATCAGAAAGGTACTCGCATAGTTTTCTTGTGTTCTCAGCATTTTTTGGATACACCCGTTCAAGCTACTGTCATACATCTTCTAGGTGGAGTTGGAGATGCCTATCCTTCTCTTATCCAAGCAGTCCTGCCACGAATACTATATGCTTCTGCACCTCCTGGAAATTCTGCATGGGAGAATCGAAGACAATGTCTTAAGGCAAGTTTTTTTTTTCAGTGCCCTAATTAAGGGAGATAATAATGTAGTGTCGTTTTACTTTTCTTCACATGGCTGTGTGTCTTGATGATTAGGTTTTGAAACTCTGGCTTGAGAGGAAAACCCTTTCAGAATACATCATTCGCCATCATATTAAAGAGCTTGAAGCTCTTAATGAAGCATCATTTGGGACCTCTCGTCGTCATTCAGGGACAGAGAGAGCTCTGAATGACCCTTTACGGGATAACGAAGGAATGCTTGTAGATGAATATGGAAGGTATAGCTGTCCTTTTGCATTTCTAAGGTTCCGTGGGTGTACAGCTGAGGCTTGTTTATGTTCTCGGTTAATTGATGCTGTTATTGCATAGTTCTATATCACTAGCTTGTGTGATATTGGAGATGCTTTTCATTTATTTTCCTGTAATCTCCAAAAAGGAAAAAAATCATCTTTCCCCAGTGCAGGATTTCATGGTGTTTATAGGCTTATGGCAAACCAGCATTTTCTATCTACTGTGAGTCCTTGCGATTTGTGTCGTTTGGACCAGATAGTGATGGATGGTTGAAATCAGCTCATCGCTGCGTCCTACCAGCAAAGGGCCCAACTCTTAACATTCTTGCGAAAAATACAGATGGATATTCCATCTGGCTGCTGGTCATATTTGAACTTTAGCTAAACTTGCAAGAATACCTTGATGTTGTTATTTTTCAGATTAGCATGCAGACATGGTGAACAAAAGACACTTACTTTGCACAGCACATTCTGGAAAATAAATGGATGAGAAAATTGGTTCCACAAAATCTGACGCAAAATATAAAAATCCTCAAGCATATTTAGTAAAAAACGGGGGCATTGATTGGTGTTCTGAATGCCAAATGCTAGTAGTATATGGCTGTAGTATGGAATTATAAGGTGTTTAGAAGACTCAAAACATGCAAAAATATTTACTTCGGTCATAATTTGGATTTTTCTTAGGTATGTTAACACTGTATATGGGTGACAAGTGCCGATGTGCAAGCTGAGCTCTGCTATATTATCTTTTTATACTAAGGAATATGTTTAGTGTTATCCTCATATGGTTACTTGATTAAATTATTCTTGGCAGCAATACTGGTTTCCATCTTCCAAATTTGATCTGCGTGAAACTACTTGATGAGGAAGGAAGCTCCTCTGAGGATAGAAGCTTTGAAGCTGTCACTCCTGAACATGAATCTACTGGTGCTGAGCAAGGGGAGGCTTCTCAATTGGATGGGGGGAAGCATCGACTTGTCTTTGAAGAAGTGAATGGTGATCTCGAGATGGAAGATGTAGCCCCATCATCTGAAGCGGAAGCTAGCTCTGCATGCCAACCAGATCTAACAGTTGCGAGGTGTACAACGACTAGTCAAACTGTTGATTCTGTTCCTCCGCTACCTGATGACAAACCTCCAACTCCTCCCCCGTTGCCATCATCTCCACCACCTCTACCACGCCCTCAGTGTCCTGTCATTCAAGGTTCACAGGTTCAAGGAGCATTGCATGTGGCACCTGATCGAGTTGAGCCAGATACTTTAAGAGTATGTAGTTCTGTTCTTTTTATAATATGACCACTATGAATTTTTAATTATTGTGAATCTAATAAGTCCTTAATGATTCTTTGCAGAATGTTCAAGATCAGCACCCTCATTCTATTGCAAATAATCGAGGCAACGTGGATCCTTGTGCGGTTCCATTCCAGCCTCCACTGCCCTATACTTCTGGGTGTGCAGGGCATCCAAATCAGATGCATCCGCCGCCACCGCTGCCTCCACCGCCGCCTCCACCACCCGTCGCACCTTTCCATCCTCCTGGACCCCATGGAAATTTTTCTGGGCCCCCAGTACCGCCCCATGGAAATAACTATCACCGTCCACCAGCACCACCACCACCGAATAATGCATACCATTTGCAGCCACCACCACCGCATCCACCAGGTCCAAATCAGTTCCCATATATGCCACCTGAACACCAACAAAGAGCACAACCTTGGAATTGTAATCCTCCCTATCCTGAGGGATATCAGTACAATGGTCATGACAGAGGACACCCTCCATACGATAGGAGACATCACTTTGATGATAGATGGCATCACTTCGACGATAGGGGGCGACCCTTTGATGATGGAGGGCATCATTTTAATGCCAGAGGACATCACTTTGACGATGGAGCATATCACTATGATGATAGAGGGCATCACTTCAATGACAGAGGACAAATGCACCATGAATCTATGGATAGAGGAAGGTTTCCTCCACATTTTGGGCCAGGTATATTTCTTGTTTAGCTATCAGCATTTTGAAGTTTTGCATCTAACTGCATGCGTGCATATTTATCTTCTCTTTTGAATATCAGATCCATTGACAGTTACAATCAGTATTAGGCTTCGTTATTGAGCAAGTTGGTTCCAATAAGTATCCATTTATTGACTGAAGTATCTTTACAATTGTTCAGATCCCCCGTACCCTGACCATTTTGAAGCTTTATCCTCCCACCGTGGGCGACCATTGGACGGTCCACCTGGTCCATGCACCGACTGGTCGATGCCGCCTAGGAGATCTAAGTATCCTTCTGGCTCCAGACATTCAATGGAGCCTCCAATGTCCCATGAAGGAGGTATGCTTTCATGTTGCGCTTTGCTCTTAGGAGTTGTATCTGTTTGCTTTGAGAAATATCTGGTGGAAACCAACTTATGGTCAAAACTGGTGAAAACCACGTAAATATCATGCCCAAAAGTTTAAAAGAAAAATACACTATGCTATAGAGGTGGAGGTCAGTCTAAACACGTAAATTTCATGTTCAAACTCAATCATTTAGGAGGTATAAAAAACAGAGGAGAAAACGGTAGGCACTACTATTCATTGCTGAATTTGTTTTTTGCATACCCCCTACAACAAATACGATTGGAACTTGAAATTTTGCATGTTTCTAGAACATCATGCTTCTCTAAATTTTCAGCATAGTATGGTTTTCCACTTGATACTTTCTCGTTTGCTCCAGCAGTGCTTTGGGCACCTCCCATGTTCTTCAGATTGCATCTTGTCAAAAGTGAATATTTTTGCGCCTCATCAAAACATGAGAGAAGACAACTGTTTTTGCCATGTGTTCTACTCCCTCTGTCCCATAATATGAGACGTTTTTGCACATAGTTTGCAAAAACGTCTTATATTGTGGGACGGAGGGATTATTATTTTGGTAGTAGCAACATTGCAAGACGAATGTGTTAATCTTCATTGCAAAATCAGGTTGGAGGAGGCACGGAAGACACAATAATGATACATTCCATAGATGAAGGGGCGCAGAAGCTATGTGTCTCAACCATGCTGAGCCTCATCTGCGGTACTCCTCACACTTTTTATGATAAAAATGAAATGATAGCAGCCCCCGCTGCATCTGTTTTCTGCACCTTCCCGGTTTCATGCTCAAGCTGTTATCATGGCAGATTAACAGTACAATGGTTACCGGAAGAGGGATAATTTCTGACTATTTTAATGGTACATCTTTCAATCCACTTCTTCTGAAGAAATGATTGTTTAGTTGCTTGGGGACACTGCTTGTCTGACGCATTATATTTCAATTTTATTCCAGGGTATAGATTTTAGTTTTCTTTCTTTTTGCCTTTGGTGGGCCGTGAAGGGGATCTTCATTGTCTCCATTCGCGGACGGGCTTAGCATGAAATCTCTTTGCAAAAGAAGAGATGGAACAGGCCCTGGTTGTACAAATGTATGTCACCATTCTTCTGCAAATGCAGAAACGGAAGGGACTTCAATGGTGCGTAGAGCTGTTCTGTAACAATCTAGTTAGCCTTACAGTCTACCGTGTTGTTGAGAAATTCTTCACTATTGATTTCCATTCAAATATCCCTTTTGTAACCCAACTGTCATTTCAAGTACCTTACTGTGACTGTCTGACATTGTATATGGCCACAATCTGGAATGTTCTCTTTTGCGGGTGTCTGACTGTATGGTGTCTCTTCTGTTTTCAGAATTGGCTGTAAACATGTGGTTTTCAACTGGGATAACACTCTTGTAAAAACAGCCCAGTGACTATAGTTTAAAACTTACACCCGAGGAGAGAACAACATTTTCAAGCAAAGCCGCACCTCTTTGGATTTCCAAAGTAACACATTATCAGCGTATAGGTTTGTAGAACGGTGCTTCAGGCGGTTTTTGAAATGACATACAAAATTCACTCCAAAACTTTTCGTTGCAGGAGAATGCTGGAGTCTTGCTGGACGATGCACATACAAGAGTAACTTTTTTTTTTTTGCGAATGAGGCCCTGGATTTGTATCTGAAACTTCTAACGGTACAATACATCTTAGAAAACTACAACTAAGTTCTTACAGAGTCAGAGACAAAATCTCTGGACGAGTCGCGGTCAGGAAGTAGACATGCTAAGGTCGAGTTGGGCCAACACCTCGAGAATAATCCACCATTGTTTAAGCCTTGACACATAAGCTTATTAGGGTAGAACGATGTAGGACATCTGACTCATCGACATGTTCATAGGGCGCTCACACCAAAACGCAGGCTGAAGATATTTGCCTTCCTTTCCTGCCCCCAAGTCTCCCTTCGACAACCGATATGGTTCATGCTCTTGATTGTGATGACTAAGCCAAGATCTTTAGGCCGTTAGGGAAGTGGTTGACACATTTACTTAGGAGTACATGACTCCCTCGGAATTCTATGTTGAGCCGAGTGGACAATGATATTATGTATGGGCAATTTTTTTACCCCAATCAATTTTAGGGTTTATTTTGTGCCAGTGATGTTGGAACACATGGTGATTCATAGTTGTTGCACATGTAATTTAATTGTTACCGCCATGCATGATTTTTCTTGCAATTTTTGTTGTTGTGGGGATACATCTTTGATTTGCCACAATGAACTTTCTTTTTGCTGTGTTAATAGTCTGATCTTGTTGGTATCACCTACGATTTTTGTTGCATAAGCTCATTAAGTTTTCCATTGTTGCATGGTTTTATACTTTTCATTGCGGCCGTGCATATTGGTTATTGTGATTAGCAAGGTACCCGCACGTTGCTATGGAACAACAAAAAGGTCATACACGGGATAAAGAAGCTCATATCACATGAATGTACTTGTCCAGTGAGGCATGGATGTGGCTTCACCTGTGAAATACTGTCATCTTCATGCACCTTCCTCTCTTGACGACCAACATGCTCTGCTATCTTTGTCCAACTCCGACGACTTCCTAGCATGATTGTCATCACATTGGTATAGTGTTCAACATCTTCTGCTTTCTCGTTACCTCGTGATGGTTTCATTCAACAATATTCGACATCGTTCTTTACCTTTGTTTCTTTGACAACTTTCCTAGGCTTCCTTCCCTTTTGCCGCATGTGCTTTCTTGGCCCCCAAACTTTAGGACGTGCTGGCATGATTGTTATCTCATGTTACAATTGTCGGTAGTGCATTCATGACCATCTTCCTTTGCCTTCCTCTATGGCGACCACCGTGCCTCTCCCCGGCTTCGCTTCATAACACAATACATTTTTTTTGACCTGCACACTGCATGGAGCCTCTTTCTCCCACTCCAGTGGCTTTCTATCTGTTAGGACATATATGTCCCCTTTGAGAGTTTTGGTATTAATGACAAGATGGTTAGTGGTCTAACCATGTGCTTACTTACGCAAAATATATCACCCACAAACCCTACGCAAAAGCATGAGAGAGCCCCTCTAAAACTCTATTTGTGCTGCCTCTAGTTGCCCCCGAACCTGGCCCGGAACCTCCGGCCGGGGTCAGTACACATTTGATGTCGCCCAGAATTCGGACGTAGTGCGGCCCGGCGCCTCCAGGTAGACTGCCGGATGGGCCTCCGGACCTGTCCAGAATCGCTCTAGACTTGCCCGGAACCTCGCCCGGAGCTTGCTCCTGAACCTCCAGGTCAGCTCGGACCCTCCAGGCTGTACATTATGCGGCATAAAGGTCAGATTTTCGTGGTACCTTATAAAGGATCCTTCTTCCTGACTGAGAACTAGACGAGTCCACTCTCCCTCCTCCATTCTTTTGACCTTCTAAAAGCCCCAAGATCCTTGGTAACGAAATTTGGTTTAAGCAAATTGGGTCTCCACTATTAGCAATCTGCTAGCAGTGAAGCCCCAAGATGCACTAAGGCAGAAAGTTATACACATGCACAATACATAGGCACATACAACGAAATTGCATTTCATTTCATACACACCTGTCCAAATGTGTAGGGCTATAAATTCAAATAAGTGCTAATGTATTGATCTACGAGTAGATGCGTCTTGTCGTCGAAGAATCAGCAATGCCGCAGGTGCTAATCTGACATTTGAATGAGTCCTTCAACACACTGGAAATGCCCCTCGATTTTTCAGATTAGCGATCAAAATGACACATAAAACTGCCTTATTTTTGTGTAGTGCACCTAAAATAGACTAACGTCACCAATGTATCATTTTAGGTGCACCGCACGAAGTACTCTTACAAAAAATATGTATTATGCAGTACACTAAAAGGTCACAACTGCAACGATGTGTGTCTGTCCCTTGTCCATATCAAATAAACAACATATTAATTTTCTATACATAATATCATACATATATAGGCTTTGCTAAGTTAATAGCAAATGAGAAATAACATGCATACACATTAAATGTAGGAATGAAACATATCCATGCATTACTATTTACTTTGCACACTAGCATTGTCTTACTCTCTAATCATAATAGATCACGACTTTCTATAGATCTGTAAATATCGCTACAACATACTCCCTCCATCCTCAAATAAGTGGACCATGTATTGAATGTTATTGGTCTTGATTCCCGTGTGATGAGAAAGAAACATTTGTTCTACTTTAAAGTGCATTGCGAATATAGAAATACACTCTTTTGTGGACAAATTTTAAATGCTAAACATCCACTTATTTGAGGACGGAGGGAGTCTGTCCTAACATACTATTTCAAACTTCCCTAACATACTATTTATGCTACTCTCATACCATACTACTATGGCAAACTCCTAACACATAGGACATACTAGATTATGTTTGGAACAAAACTATACTATATTTCTCATTGATAAGAGGGAAAGGAGCTCACCACTGTGGCCACTGCCGCGACCAAAGATGTTGGCGGCAATGCCAGAACTACGACAGTGCACACCAGCGTCAACGACCCAACAGTACAAGACCACCACCACCACGACCACCATGGGTAGGTGGGGTTGTGAGGGGTGGCCGACCATGGCATCGCTGACGGTGTCACACACGGCGGGAGGGTACCGTCGAGTCAGGGATGCAGCGTAGGCATGAAGACGATCCGACACCGACCCATCAGGATGGAGAGGAGGGAGTAGATGGAGCGGTAGGAGGGTCTGGTGGGAGGTAGAGGAGCGACGTCAGGCATCATGGGACGACTGACACCAATCGTCAGGCTCGGCGCAACAACCATAGGCTTTGAAGTGGAGGATGGAGGGGGCGGTAGGGAAAACGATTGGATATAAAGGGCCGTTAAGAATATCACTGCACGAGCCGTTAAATATGGCATGCCAGTGTTTAATTTGTATTACAAACGGTGTACTTATGATAACCGGTTAGTGTTGTTAATGGATCGATTTTAGATTCTGGAACTGGCGCGAACCGGTTACCACAAACTGGCCAAAAAATGGCATGTCAGTGATATCTACCCAGCCAGGCCTCAAAGGCATCATCACTGACGCCGGTCAGTGTTAATGCACATCACCGTCGCATGGCCTGTGACCGGTCAGTGATGAGGGGTCAGTAGTATGTCGATCTGTAGTAGTGGTAGTCGCCTATTCACCCCCTCTCTAGTCGACATCTTCGATCGTTCACTATTGCAGTGGTATTATGACTAGCCTCGGTGGACCGGATGAGATGGCGATACCGCCACCAGAGCCAGTGGAGGTGCTGGTTTTGATGACAGCAGAGAAAGGTTTTTTTGTTGTTGTGGTGGCGCACATAGTTTCCACCATGGAGTGAATCTTTGCCGCTTGGGCTATAGAACATGACTCGATTTCCTAGACCATCATTTAATCTTATTGAATATAGAACTTTTTTCTTGCTCTTTGTTTAATGAATGGAAAAAATTTCAAAGCAAATATTGATAATTGTATGAGCAAAGCCAACATAGTTGCACATGAGCTCACTACTCCACAATATCCGCCTCGTGTATTTGGGTGGACATTCCTCCCAACATTTTTGTACCTCTTTTGGTGGATGCACTAACCCTTATTTAAAATAATAAAGTTAATTTACCCGAGTTCTAGAAAACAAAAGGTAAGAGTAATTTGATTTCCGGAAGATGGCACTAAATCAATCTTTTTCTAAGGAGAATAAAATGGTTTTGAGTAGGTGATTTTATCTTTTGATGATATAAAGGATTTAGCTTGACCATGATTGGCGATAGGTCTGCCAACCAATATAGCTAATAAGCTTAATTAAATGAACAAAATGAATAAGTAGTAAACGACCGTCGATCGATGTAGGCGAGTCTCAGTCACGCTTTGTCGTTTGTGTCCCCTCTTTTGCACGTGTGTGGGTCCACTTTACAATTTTCTCTCTTTCTCGATTGTTCTATATCACATTTCTGTTGTTCTCCCTCTTGCCTCTAGCCCATAAAGAGCTCAGAAATGCTACACCTACAGGCAGCGGCGAATCCAGAAAGAAAATGGAGGGGAGGCTCAAAGCTAATGACGAGTAAATTAAACGCCTTTTAGAACAAAAAAAAGCAGTTTTCTCCTAATCCTTTTGTGCAAATAAGCTCAAACTTTCCCAGATTTTCGATCCAAAATTTGGACACTTCGTCAAAATAGCTATTATATACCAATCCCTTTGTCCAAAGATGCTCAAAATTTCCCAGATTCATACTTGTCACATGTAGTATTTACAAGAGTTTTCTCAGATTTTTTGAAAGTAGTCAAATTTTGAGGCAAAAAATTAGTATTATCAATTTAAACAGCCAATACGTGCCAAATATGAGCTCAAAACGACATGATATTTTACAACACCAATACTAGTAAGTAGTAACATGTCTGGTCATACCACAAAGTTTTGAGTCAAAAGCATACAATTCACACACCAATACATAAAGTACTAGAGAAGCAACAAAAAAGAAGATGAAACCAATGATGTCGGTTTTGCTTCTGACCAATGCTACTATAGAACTATATAGATTATATGCTTAAGATTCCAAGCTCCATGCCATCTGTCCAAAAATAGCTAGTTTATTAGTGACAAAACAGTTGTATACAAAGTTGACTATTAGAACCAGAAAAGAAATGAGATATACCTCTTAAGCAATCACATTATACACACGAGGCAAGTGAGCTTTCCGATCACGCTTTTTCTGGAATTGTATCATGATCTGATCATCATGAATACTTTTGAATATCCTTTTTTCACAATAGCATACCATTAAGTCATTGAGCCAATCATCCGAGATCTTACTGCGCAAATCTGTTTTGATGATCTTCATTGCTGAAAATATTCGCTCAACGGATGAAGTTGCCACGGGGAGGATCAATGTCAACTCGATGAGGCGATATACTGATGGGAAAGTTGCATGTTTTGTTGATTGAACCATCAACCGAGCAAGGGTGCAAACATCCGAACATCCATTAAATTCCTCACTTCTCCTAATATTTCTAAGGAATCTTGGAAGGTCAATTCTAAGCAACAACCGGTCAGTTTCTGTAAAATCATCCGCATAAATTTCAGCAAGCCGAATAAGTTTGTCAATATTAAACTTTACAAAGTTGTTGGCTGGATTAAGACAAGACATGCAATCCACTAACTCGGTGTTAACTTCATTGAACCGATGGTTCATCTCGGTCATAGTTGCATCAATAACAACATAGAATATGCTAACTTTGAAATAATGATGTCGAGTCACCTTATTTTTGGTGCGAACAGATTGACCCATAGCTCCAACAAGATCATCCATATTTGGCACATCAATGCCATGTTCCTCACAAAAGATCTTGGCTTGGCTGCATAATGACTCATATCCATTGTCCCTCATATCTTGCAAAGTTTCTTTCACATCCAAGATCAAACGCATGGCTTCAACAACATCCTGTTTCTTCCTTTGCAAAGCTTGTGATAGCATATTTGTGGTTTGCAACAAGTTTATTAAGAACAACATGATAAACACAAATTGGAAACATTCCATCTTTATGATCAAACCTGAAGCTCCATCTTTATGCTACTGGAATTCTGCAAAAAACAATGATAGGAGCAGCGTTGGGTAGGAGGAAAAACAACCTTGGGCTCGGGCGGTTAGACAAATACGGCGTTGGGTGACTTGATGAGCCGGCGCGCTCCCAGCCTCCTCTGCCTTCTGGACGCCCCGAGCGGCCGAGCCCCTGACGCAGGGCTCCGCGGCCGGCCGGTGAGCTCCCAGACTGCCTCAGCCGGTCCGCCCTAGCTGGCTCCGGCGGCGTCGGTGGCGCCCTGGCAGTGTGCTCCGTGGACGGCGTCGCGTCCTGCTCCGGCGGCGGCTAGGGTTGCGGTCCGGCTGGGGCTGGGTGAGGCGTCGAGATGTGTTGCAAGCAGCACGCTCGAATTGGTGCTCGAGACCAGCGTTTACAGGGGCTAAGCAGATGGGCCTGTGTTTTTTGGGCTGGGCTGCACTGATGAGTAGTAGTAAAAAAAATTTGTTCGATTTTGGAGGGCAGGCTTGAGCCCATCCAAGCCTGCCCCTTGGATTCGCCGTTGCCTACAGGCATGACTAGCTACGAAAACCTACAGACAAATCTACTTAATTAATTTTCTTCCCACATTGCAACCTAATCCTCCCGTGATCGCAACCGACCCACCTTTGCTTTCCATATGTAGCGTGACTCATAAAGAGCTAGTCGATGTCAACTGTCCTGTCACCTTCTGCCTTTCTCTAAGGTGTAGTTGCTGGTGCGACACTCCTTCCATGCCGCCATGGCCCTTCCCACTACTTGTGATGCACGGAGACAAGCCCGATGCATGCAGGCAAGTAGGGTAGGTTGTCACCTATTTAGTTTGTAAGATAGCTAATCGCTCATGCCGAGCTGTAGGGTAGGATGCCGACTTCTTTAGTTTGTAAGATAGCTAATCGCTCATGCTTAGCGGTAGGGTAGGCTGCCGACTGGAGGTGGTGAAATCTAAGCCTAAATTTGTTGAAAATGCATTGATGAAGGAAGAGGTAAATTGATATCCCATGTTCAATTGAACCCCAATCTTCTCTGATTTGTTTTAATAAATATGAATTGAGAAGCTTTGTGTCTGCGTCCAATTTGGAGGCTTAATTTTTTTGGGGTCAATCGTGGTTGAAAGGTTACACAGCTGTTTTTGTTTTGTTTTGGAATCGCATGCTCTTCTAGTCACACATGAGTTGGACGTTGTTGGTTGAGTCAATATCACTGAGAGTCATAGAACTTGCGTCGTATGTTCAGTTTGGTGCTAGAATTTTGAAAATACGGTTTTATGATCACGTAACTTGACTCAAGCGTGCAATTACGGTCGCAAACGTGCATGTGGGCGTATCCGTGTGTATGGCCCCACCTGTCACTGAGTGATGACGATCATCCGACACATTTTTGCATAAAACACCCTTGTATTTTTCTTATTTGCAAAAAATCCGACCACAGCGACATACTTTTGCACAAAACCCCCTCGCATTTTTTTATTTGTGGAAGAAGTCGTCCATTGGCCACTGTACTGTACATGATACGAAAATTATAGAACACAAAAAAGGGGTGCCTCCAGGCCTCGTACCAGAGACCCACGGTAAGAACAAGCGCTGGTATAGCAACTCCACCTTTCACATTTGAATCTCAAAATTGGATAACAAACTTATATGTATGGAGCTAGGATGCATGTGGAGCTTAAATGGGCTGCAGATACTGCGGCCCATTTTGCACGCGCTACTTTTTTAAAGATATTTGTTGTTGGTGCAATATTTGCCCTCCTGTGTTTTGGAGATTGTTGACAGAAACAGGCACGGACTGATTTGTTTGCTAGTGCACACAGAGAGAAATAGTCCATGCAGTGCCGAAGAGAATGTTGTCTCTGGTGTCAAGTTCGAGGAACTTCACTGAAGAATATCTGCGCAGTAGAGAAGAATGAGCTACATCCATTGGAGTCATGTAGACGAGAAGATTGATGTGAAGGAATTAACCCCTCAAAAATTTATTGCTGAAGCGAAGCAATTGGTTCGGTGATTCTGTCCGAAGAAAATGACTGTGACCGAGAAGATTGAAGACGAAGCGAAGACGTAGCATTTGTTTCGTTGTTCTTCTTTGTCTTATTTGAGTCATAGGACCTCCGTACTATTAAGAGGGGTATAGGTCCTCGAAGCTTAGATCCGCTGTGATGCTTAGCCCAAACCTATGCGAGACTGAGAGAAATCTCTTTATGCTTCGAATGATTATCTGCCAGCAGAAGACGTTGTTCTTCGGTGCTGCAAGAGATATTTTTCGAACTAAGGAGTTAGCATTACTTGCTCCGCAAGGAATGTTACCGTTGTGCTCAAATTCCGAACGTTGGACTCGTGTTGCTCGGCCGTTGGCTGCTCCACATTTCCATTTTGGTCTTTTCCCTTCAGGGAAGGCTGCGGCTATAAATAGCCACCCCGCTCCAACGTTGCCTGTTGGCTGCTCCGCTTAAGATTTCTGAGAAGATTGATTGAGCATCCCCTCTCCGAGTGATTTGAGTTTAAGATCCACCGAGAGAAAAATCAAGAGCCAAAACTTAGACAGTGGTTGAGCATCACAATAGTTCTGAGTTAGAGTTCTTGTACCTATTACTCTTGAGAGCTGCGCACTCTCTAGACGGATAGGTGTCGACTCGAGTGTCGAAGAGTAATTGTCTTCACCGAGCAAGATCTTCAGCAACCAAGAGTCATTGTGGTTCGCGAAGAGGTCTGTCAAAGGTTTGGAGATCGCCGACAAGTATCTACCACGAGTGAAATCAACTGGAGTCTGATCAGCTCCGAGTTGAAGGAGAATAAGGTGAAGAGAGTTTATTTTCTGTGTTAAATCACAGCCCCTCCAACCAGACGTAGTCCTTTGGCAGAAGGGCGAACTGGTCTACCAAATTCATCTGTCGCCATCGAGCACCACTGGTTCATTCTACATTACTGCATTTCCTTCAGCAGTTTACTTTCGTGCTCGGTGTCGATAGGTTCATCTGATCAGTCATAGTTCGTTACTTATCTTTCACATTCTCATCATTCATTTCTGTCGTCTCCGTCTAATTTATTTTTCTTCGTACTTCTGCATGTCAGCGTGATTTCTTTCAGTACCGTATTCATTCACTTTGTCATTATTTCCCGTGCATTTCCATCGCAGTTCATATATTGTTTTCCCTCGTGCTACATCATCTGTTCATATATTGCATTACCATCATATCTGCCAAACCTGTGATATTTTGTGCTCGAACAATTACTGCTTCCTACATCGATAGATTTGCTCCTCAATAGCGTGCTTAATTAAGTGCTTGTCTACCTAACCTTATTTCTGCTGCTGTGTTTGGGGTCAGTTCAAAATATTCGCAAGAATTTTTGAATCCCCCATTCACCCCCCTCTGGTCGATATACTCTCGGTCCTAACAATTGGTATCAGAGCGGGTACTCCCTGTCTCTGTTTATTAAAGGTCTAACAACCTTGGAGTTTTGAGTATTTCATTTGCAGGTAGATCCTCGCACTCTGAAAGGTTTTCTATCTTCGATGGAAATGATTATGTCTACTGGAAAGAGCGAATGAAAATCAGACTTCAAGCCATCAACATTGAACTTTGGCAGATTGTGGAAAATGGATACACTGTTCAGCACCCTGATGCTCCCACTTCCGATGACAAAGCTATAATGTGGTTGAATGCTCAAGCAAAAGATATTATCTGTGACAGTATCTCGAAAGACATTTTCATTCGGTTTCGAAAGCTTGACACTGCCAAGCAACTCTGGGATGCCATCAAAGATGTTCATGAAGAATTCATTGCCAGAACAGATCAACACACAAATATGCTTCGTGCCATGTTTGCTGGTTTCAGAAGTCTTCGTAAGGAAAGTGCTATGGAACTCACTGATCGGTTGACAAATATTGTTGAAAGACTTCATCAACGTGGAGTAACAGATATCACCGATAGAGATGTGGTCAACAAGCTACTGAGTGCTCTTGATGCAACCTTCGATCCAATCGTAGCTGAAATCAAGCAAAGACCAGACTATGAAGAACTTCACTACGTCGAGGTCATGACGCCGTTGTCTATTCACGAAGAAAAGATGGAACTTGAGAATGGGTATCAAGAATCTTCTTCGGAAAGCGAAGGAGAAATTCTTTCACATTATGGCAGTTCACAAGAAGAAGATATCGAGAATCAACACACTATCACAAGAGAGCTAGAAATGCTCACAGAAAGACTAGGTAATCTCAAAAGGCAAAATCTGTGTCTCACAAATGATGACGAAGTTGACCTGCTTGAATCTTCAAGAAGATTACCTCCGAAAGAAATAAGGTGCTTCAAGTGCAAACAGCTCGGTCACTTCATAGCAGACTGTCCTTGCTGGGAACTAGATGAAAAACCTAGCAACAGATGGATTTCTCTTCACTGCACTAGATTCACTCAAATGGACCGTCACACTAAGCTCTCGAAGAAAAATGAATCCCTCTCATCCTCTTCGAAGAGACCAGTCACTGACGCGCAAGCCAAAGCAACCATTGAATCTAATATGAAGAGAATATCGCAGCTGACTAGAGTATGTGCTGAAATGAATATGGAATCTGAAGATGAGACATCCGAATCCAAATCAGAAGACGAAGAGCTTCACAGAAGCCTAGGAAGAGGCAATGCATTCGTCGCTTATGAATCATCCGAGAAGTCACTCGAATCAGACACTGATGATAATGCTTCAAGTGATGATGAACCAATCTCACTCTATCTCATGGCAAAAACCTCAAAGGATCAGGTATCAGCAAAGCACCGAAAATCTATGACTGAATATTCCTCTGAATACATTGCCTATGCTAAACTTGTTGAGATTGCAAAATCTCAACAAGACGAGCTTGAAAAACTTGAGAAGAATCTCAGGAAATCCGAAGGATTACTGGTCGAAGAGATGGAGAAGAATCAAGATTTGACTGAAGATCATGATGTTCTTTCTTCAACGATTGATGATCTTTCCAAACGATACGATTCTCTTGCAGTCGACTACGAGAGATTATCAGATTAACTCCTTAGCAGGAATCAAGAACTCGAGTCACTGAAAGAGTCTTATAACGTGCTTGCGAAAGTAAAAGCTTCTCTCTTCGCCGATCAATCTAACAACCTTCCTGACGATTTTGTGCCTCCTTGCTCAAAATGCCTAGAACGTAGCAATGCTGATTCATTTGCTGGAATGTCCAATGCTGTCATCGATAATATTGCAACCACTACGAATGATATTTCTAACCCCTCTTCCGAGGAATTTGTTGCTATCTCTGATGAAAATTGTAGGCTAAAGAATTTGCTTGAGACAAGAATGCTAAAGAGCCTCAAAGGGCATCAAACTCTCTGTGATGTGCTCAAGAAGTCAATACTGCACAAAAATCCCCGAAAGGAAGGATTAGGTTTCGAAAGGAAACTCAACGTTGATGGAACCTACTGGACTCCCGAGCAATATCCTCGAACGAGTTGGGCTCTTGCTAAAAGCAAAACTCTCGAACATGCACTCCTGTCTGGATATGACACTCCCATTCCTGTTGTTTCCGACGAGTCTGATGACTCAAACTAAAAATTCTTCAAACAACAGAATGGTAAGGTTTTCGCTCGGTATGTTGGGACTAACTGCAGGTCTGGTTCACCCAAGAAGCAAATCTGGGTGAAGAAGTGCATCATTGAGAATTTATCTGTCACTGCTAACCTGAATATGCAGATTAATTCCCTACGAGGAAATGATAATCACTCGCAGATAGGCGCTGTAACTTCCTCGAATGGATATAGATTAAACATTCGACAAAAGGAGTACATGCGTATCTCCTCGAATCATTATGCTCATGTCTCTGGGAACAATTTCAATGCATATTCATATGATTACTCTCGAAATGTACAGGCAAACTACAGAGATCATCGGAGGAACGTCCCTGCTCAGTCAAGACAAATGAGGTCTACGCTGCCTGTAGGGGAACGCGACAGAAAACAAAAAATTTCGGTACAGCGAGCACGCCCAGGACCACTATGGAGACTGCATACAGGGTTTGATCTGATCATTACCGACTCGTAGCGCAGCGGAAGAAGAGTCGGTGTAGATCGTCGGTGCAGATCCCCGCAGCTAGGATTTACAACCTCCCAACCGCGAGGATGTACTCCCTCGTCGGACAGCCCTTTGGGAGGTGGTCGGACAGTCCCTCGGACGATGGCACGGACAGCCCTTCGGGAGGACCCTCGAAGCTCGAACGGTAACTCGGACAGCCCTTCGGGAGGACCCTCGAACAGCCCCTCAGGCAAAATATCGAAACTACGACCTCTCTACGGGGTTGCACACATACGGTGTCAGCTATCCGGCAGGGCTTCGCCGTCCAGAACTAGTTCCTGCCGGAACCCAGACAACCTTTCAGCTCTATGAAACTATTTCGTGGGAGGGAGAGAGAGAGCCAAACAAAGCATGGCATGTGTATGAGAGGAAGGGATGATTGTGGAGAGCACCTCTCCACCTCTATTTATAGGAAAGCTAAGGAGTAGGATTGGTACACAAAATACCAAAGTACCTTCACTTTATGTCACACATAAAGGGAATAAAAGGCAAAAAAGAATGGCATGTGGAGCTCCATGGAGGAGCTCCACCTTGGCCGGCCACCCTCATGGCCCCCCCCAAAGGGGGTTCCTTAGTCCCTAAGTCTTCTAGAAGCCTTTTGGGAAAAATCCCAAAAGGTGGCTTTCCAAAAAATTAACCATAAAGTGATTTTCACTATTCACGGAACCAATTTTCCGCGACCGTTAAATCCGAAAATATTTCTATGGGTCTTAGAATAATTCCAGTACCCACTAAAATGATTTTGGATTCGTTCCGAAACAATTTCGGATTAGTGATTTTCATCTGCGAAAAGCAACCAAACCGGTTCCGGCAGCTCCGGAACATTTCCGGTTTTTATCCCAGAAAAATCCCAGAAGTTTCCAGAACAATTCTGGCACCCTCCAAGAATTTCCAGGCGTGTGCCAAAAACAATTTGACTTAATGGTATACCCCGAAACAACTTTTCAGTTTTACCGAAACTATTCCGGTGTCCTCTCCGGAACGTTTCCGTTGTCTTCGAAATTTTTCCGGTGACTTTCTCTCAGACTCCCTGTCTAGTATTCAGCAGATAGATGACCCTTAAGCGTGTGATCCTATAGGTTCGGTGAAGTATAGACATGACCCGGAACACTTTCGGATCAATGATCAACATCGGAGCCGTGGACACCCATATTGACCCCTATACCCACACGAATGAATATTCGAGTGAATCTCCAGTTGCCGTGTGCTATTCCTGTTGCTTCGCGATATGTTACAAACACCCGAGGTGAGATTTATTGGCATCCCCGCGGATCAACAACTTGTCCACTATGCCAGTTACCTCGTTACCGGTTTTGTTCTCTTTTCTCGTTTCCGTGTTCCGGCATCCCAGTGATCAAATCACAATGTGTCTGGTCAGACGATGATGGATACCGTAACACCGAGAGGGCCCGAGAATATCTCTCCATCGTCGGAGGAGCAAATCCCAATCTTAAGCTATCTCGTTACTTGTCATACTTTTC
Source organism: Elymus sibiricus (assembly GCA_039707655.1). Taxonomy (NCBI): domain Eukaryota; kingdom Viridiplantae; phylum Streptophyta; class Magnoliopsida; order Poales; family Poaceae; genus Elymus; species Elymus sibiricus. The sequence goes on along the minus strand of CM077666.1, from coordinate 123,480,289 downwards.
CGTGAACCCATAAGCCGCCGTAATAGCCACCCAGTTACGGATGACGTTTAACAAACCCCAAAGTTCATGAAGCAAGTACGAAGGAACTCGATACTCTCATGGTCTAAGGAATTATGCAAACATTAACTTTCTCTGTGTTATTAACCATTAACTTGTGACGAATGTATCTCATAGCATAACATCAATACGGGTCGATTCAACACAAGTGTTCTGCTAACATTGTGCCCTCAAAATTGCCGGCATAGACATGCCCATGATCAGGAAAACAGGATCATCATGCAATACTTGAGCCAGTCTTAGAGGCATGACCAGGAATACATTTTACCGTTTAGTATACCACACGTGCACATGAGTTTCCCTCCGAGCCTCGTGGATATTACAGACTCGAGAATCATTGCAGTTATAGCATGGAACATAAACATTCATTCCAAACTCGGAGATACAAAATAACTGTTATTACTGCCTCTAGGGCATATCTCCTACACTGCCCACACAAGTGTGGGTTGCGAGAAAGAACTAACTCGTCTTGCAGGAACTCTCTCTCAGGGATTCTATTCGCTTATCCATAGCCCTGAGATTTATATTGTTGGTGCCAGTTCTTTGTATTTATTTGTTCTTTCTTGTTTTTGTTGTTTGTCTTCGAGTTGCTGTGTTTGTGTTTTGTCCGACGAACAACTCACTCATAGCTCCTCGTTTGGTGTTTCTTCTCTTCTAGCTGAGTGTTTTGTTTCGGACCCTTTTATCCCTCTATTCTTTCTCATCCAAATCTATGCTGTCCGTCGTGAGCATGCAATTTGAAATGAAGAAGATCTCTATCCGACGTCCTTGGTCGCGAAAGAAATCAACTTCGAACCTTTATCCATTTTTGGCGTTTGGCCCTCCTTCAAACCTTCGAACTCCCGCTCTCTTCCCGAGTATCTAGCAGAGAACGGTTGCCACGTGCCCACGATCTCCACAATCGTGATCGTGTCCGTTGAATGCGGAACGTCCTGCAACTGTGGGCCGTAGATTTTGGAGAGGAGGTTCAGCTCTCCAGCTATAAATATCCCTCACCGCGTCGCGTCTTCTTCCTTAGTTCCTCAAACCCTCGTTCCACCTCCACCCGAGCCCGTGCTCGAAGCAACTCCGGCGAGAAGCTCCGCCGTGCTACTCCGGTGAAATCTCGTCGCAGCTGATCACGCCGGTGCGGTAATCCTTCTTCCCGCATTGCCGTAGTTGATTAAGGTCGCCAAGTTAGGGCGCTTGGATCCAGAACTGCTCCTGTCCATATCTCTGTTCTTAGGGCAGTTCTTACCGATGCTATTTTCTTCGATTTATTCCACCACGGTAGATCTTTAGGAAACACTAGGATTTGACTTGTACGGTTTGTAGATCTCCCTCGTACAGGTTTTTCTCATCTAGGGTTCATGTGTAATTATCCGAAAGATTAGATAGCTATCAACCTGCCTAGAATTTTTTTGTGGCTAGCTTGTAAAATTTATCGATGATATCTTTCTGTTTTACCATGAGTTCCTTGTTGGACTCCCTCAAAATCATTTTCGTTCAAAATCTTTCTGTGCATGCTTATGACCCTACCCTTTTTCCCTCACATCTATTCTATTTCACAGGTTGGTCATGTCACAGAGTTCGCAAGAGTATTCAGATTCTGAAGAAGAATTGCCTCAGTTTCCATCAAGGTCTGAACGAACAAGAATGACTGGAGGAGGAAAATCTTCGAAGCCACCCAAGGCTCCAAAGAAGAAACAAGAGACTGAATCCGAAGAAGATGGTGAAGAAATTCCCTCTGCTCACAGTCAGCCCGAGGATGAATTGGTCACCGACGCCCTAACCATCTTCTCTGATGGAAATCCTAAGAAGGGCGGTCGCGGCAGAGAAAAGAATACCACTTCAGAAATGTCTGATCCTGATAGTTACAGAACTCCACCTGAGGGTGAATCAACGACAGACCGCAACAACAGGCTTCAAAGAATTCGACGCCACTGGGCAGGCAAATGGTACAGATATGAAAATGTTCGCGAGAAGTACCAGATTCTGTTTGCCTTCACACCACCGTGGAATGACTGCATTGCTGAAAACTGCATTGGCCCCGATGATGAAAAAGTCAGACCACCACAGCCTTCTAATGCTCACCCCGATTCCCTCAAAACCATCGCTGATTTTCCCGAGGAAGTGGCTAAGAGGGCGAAGGCCAAAGCCAAGCGTGAAGCTAGAGAAGCGAAGAAAAACCAAGTTGAAGCGAAAAACGTCGCGCTAACCCAGCAAGATGTACAGAAGAAGAAGGATCGTGCATCTGCTTCCAAGGAAAGCAAGTCTAGGACATCAGTTTCTCTTCGTGCACCCCGAAAGAAAACTGTCTCCAAGAGGATCAAGAAGGCAGCTCCTGACTCATCTGATGAGTCATCCAGAGAAGATACCCCTGATGAAATTTCACTGTATGACCAACTTGCCATTCTCAACAAGCCATCCAAGAGCCCCTCTCCAGTGAAAGTTTTACCCTCTCCAAGGAAATCACCCAGGCATGCACCCATTCCATTCACTGACAAACCTTCGGGTTCTGCAGCTTCGAGAACTTTGACAAGCACTGCAGCGAAGAGAAAGCTGCAGTCTGAAGAAAAAGGTGATGTGGCTGCCAAGAAGGTCAGGCCCACTGTTCCTGCTCCCACAGAGGAACAAAAGTATGATTTCAATTTCATGATCGATGTGATTGACAGTGCTGCATATGATGCAAAAGTGGATGATGTGGGCGGTCTGGGACTGCCTGATGATGTTACTGAATTGGTAACGAAGCATTTCATCGAGCTGAGAAAAATCTCCAAGAAGCTAAATAAAGCTGTCAAAGACAAGCAAGCTGTCGAGAAAATGAGGAATGAGGCCAAGACTGAATCCGAAAGGAAAAAGCTGAACAAAGAAATCGTTGAACTCACCAAGGCCCTCAGTGTCCTGCGCAATGAGAAAATTGAGTGGCACTCGCGCTTGCACATGGAGGTATCTCAGTTGTGTGACAGAAGGAACGAGGAGATTGACCGCAAGGCAGATCTTGCTCGAAGAAGGGTTCAAGAAGAAAAACGTCAGAAGGCTAGGGCGAGAATGAGCAAACCGAAAGTAAACAAAGACCGCCGCCTTCAGACTGTCGCTGCTGAGCCTATTCCACTGAACTCCCATGCACCCTTGTAGCAGGTTCCACCATCTCCACCTCACGAAGATGAACCTATGCTGCAAGCTGGCACTGAGGAGGTTATTATCCCAGCTCCAGTAGCCCAAGAGCAACTTGAAGTTGTTGATATATTCCTGGACAAGACTGATGAAGAAAATGCACCTCCTAAGCAGCAATCCCCAGTTGATGATGTCGATGAAGAAATTGAAGTTGAGAAGGCAGATCCATCGCCTCCGAGAACATTGCAAGCAGAGCCCTCCGAACCAAATAAGGAGGAGAATGACAAGATCGAGGGGGAGCTAAATGCTTCCAGAGAGAAAACACCCCCAGTCTCATCATCTGGTGCCCCTACCCGGATGGATGTTGATCCTGCTCCTCTTACCACTGCACCACAGTTGGTAGAGGAAGAAAAGAAATCTGATGAGCCGATGGCTCGAGAAGAAACTATACCACCAGTTGTGTCTAAAGCGTCTGAGAAAGAGGTCGTTGTGTCTCCAGCCGAAGAAAGTGCAAAGAAAGAAAAGGTCCTTGTGCCCGAAAGCCAGAAAGCTACTGAAGGAGTTCCAGCGAGCAAAAACGGTAGTCAGTCAAGTTCTTCGCAAAAATCTGCACGAGAAAAATCAAGGATGCCACGTGCTCCTCTCAAGCCTATTGAGGAAGGAGTGCCTGCACCTGATGACATTCGGACCCGACTTATGGCCGATGAAGAACCACTAAGAAACCCTTTGGAAACCTATCCTTTGTTTCCTATCAATGATGGCCAGAATGGTCCAGCTTTCAACGAGCAGTTTCATCATTCGAAACTTGCATTCTTTGGGACCATCCCATATGATGGAGAAAGAACTTCCTTGTCACCAAGATTCTGGACGAAGGAACAGGCCGTGTACTATGCTCGCATTCTGTACGGCAAGAATTGCATCTTCAAGCACAAGATTCTGGATTTTGCCGAGCTCGAAAGTTTACCTTGCTTCCATCACACCATCGAGCAGATTGAACAAGTCTTCCTGAAGAGTTTCCTTCGTTTCAATCATGGCTGGAATCGTGAAGTAATCCTTCAGTTCTATGCCACTCTTTATATCTCAGGGGACCTTGCTAATAGCAGTACTTGGATCCTCGAATGGATGACCGAAGAAGAAAAGATCAAATGTTCGGCTGACCAGTTCTTAGCTCTGTTGAATCTTCCTCTGTGTGAATTTGATGCCACTCGGGAACACAGACTGCACTACTGGGATGTTTCCGAAGCCGAACTTCATATGCTAATGGATCCCAAACTTATTGGTGATGAATGTACCGAGGCAAATCCTAAGAATCTGTCCTATGAGAACAAAGTGTTGTTCTATATCCTCTGCAACTCCCTCACGCCAACAAACAGGCCAGAAACCATTCATGGCATCGTGGCAAATGCTCTTCAAGCAACAGCTCATGGCATTCGGTTTGACATTTCGGATCTTTTCATTCGCAACTTGGCCTATGCAGCTGATAGCCCTCAAGTCTTGAAGGCATATGCACCATGGGTCATGTTTGCTATTGAGCAGCTTACTGAGAAAAAGTTTTTCTGCCCACATGTCCCGAAAGTTTTTATTCCACCAGTCCAAGACACTCTCCGGATCGTGAAGGACATCGGCAAAGGGAAGACACCTATTGATGTTACTGCCTCTGCCTCTGCTAAAGCTTCGAAGGTCAAGAAGGCAACAGTCGAAATCCCTCGTGAAGAAAATCCCTCACTGTATGAGATTTGTCTTCGCACTCAGCAAGCCCTGGAAAGTCACATCAAGCTCGACCGCAAAGAGAAGTTGGAAATGATGACTGAGATCAATCTGCTTCACAATTATGCTCGCCAAGCTCTACTATATGAGAAGGAACAAAAGAAGCGCTCCTGGACCCTTCTGCGCAAGCATTATTCTCGCACTCAACTATCTGCCAAGGGTATCGAGAAAGATTATGATCATCTGGAGCTGTTTGAAGTTCCTCGCATCCGAAGGCAAACCCCAGTGCTTCCTCAGCGTTCCGCCTCCACCGATCTGCTGTTTGTTGAACCCGATGATGAACTTGTAGACACAGCAGGCACATTCATATACAAGCCAGATGCACCTCGCGCTGCTACTCCCAAAGCTGACCCCGAAGCCCGTGTTGCGTCTCCAACTCCTGCTTCGGCCTCGACGATCGCTCGCTCTGCATCGCTGAACAGTTTGAGTTCTGGGGATTCTTCGGATGAGTAGTTCCTCACATGCATTCTCTTTCCTTTTTGACACTTGTTGACAAAAAGGGGGAGAAGAACATCGAGAGATAGATTAGCAGGCTATTTGCAGGGTGTTTCCATTCGCCATTTGCTTTTCAGTTGAACAATTTGGTTTCGGTGATTGAACTATTTGTGCTTTTGTCCATGGAACTTGTCTCACCGCCTGTGGTGATGGTATACTGCGTCGTCATGTACCGTTAATAACCCCTGCAATGCTATATTTGCTTCCAGTTGTCTGTTTGCAGGTGCTAACGAATGTTTACTTCCTTGCAATGATTATCCTCGATTATCGTGCAAGGCTAAGTGAAAGCATCTCAAGGAGGATTGAAAATCATGTTTCTCTTATGGAGATATCTTACTCCTTGAAACTACATGCATCTTCCACTTAGATATACTCCTATGATTATCTTTCGATATCTAACGATGCAGGAGAAGAAAGGAAAACCTCGTCTGAAGCATATCTACTCCGAGCAATATACTTGTGACTCCCTGTGACGCCCCTGCTCGACTGTGCACTAATCATACACGCAAATGCACACGATCGAGATCAGAGACTCACGGGAGGATATCACAACACAACTCTAAACACAAATAAAAGTCATACAAGCTTTATAATACAAGCCAGGGGCCTCGAGGGCTCGAATACATAAGCTTGCGATCAAGCGTCAGCGGAAACAACATAATATCTGAGTACATACATAAAAGGGGAACAAGTTAGGCCTTAAGAAGGTGAGGCAAAACAACGACAATGATCGAAAAGGCGCAGGCCTCCTGCCTGGGAGCCTCCGAACCTACTCCTGGTCGTCGGTCTCCACGTAGTAGTAAGCTCCTCCAGAGAGGTAGTAGTAGTCGTCGGCTGTGGCGACTGACTCCGGGGCTCCGTCATCTGATCGCAGCAATCGGGTATGGGGGAAAAGAGTAGCAAAGCAACCGTGAGTACTCATCCAAAGTACTCGCAAGACTGACATCAGAACTATACTAAATATGCATCGGTATCAAAGGAATGGGGCTATATCTTTGGACTAAACTGCAGAAATGCTGGAACAGAGGGGGAAAAGCCTAGCCTATCGAAGACTAGCATCTTCAGCGTCTCGCAGCATTAGAAGAGTGCAGATTAGCATATTATAAATTAACAAGCATGTTGAAGCAAAGCCCAGAGATCCTTACTCGACTCCCTGCGACAAAGCGATCCCGAAGCTTACAATTAATTAACATGTATCCAGTTCAGGTAGTAGTAGACCGGGATACAACACTGAGCGTCCTATTACCGTGGACACGGCTATTCGAATAGATAACTTCCCTGCAGGGGTGCACTACTGTTACCCAACACGCTCGATTAACTCTGGCCGGACACACTTTTATTGGGTCATGCCCGGCCTCGGCTGATCGACACGACGTAGTCCTACCTAGGCTCAACAGAGAGGTCCCCGCCGGTCTACATCCTAAGCGCTCAGGGGTCTTGGGCCCATCGCCCTTTGCACTCCGGGTCGTTGCGAGCAGGGTGAATACCAGCGCCATCGGCACGATCCGACCGTGCCACAATGCTGAACTAGATGTCTGACAGAGCTTTCGGCTGATACATACGGCGCCGAGGGCCCCATTAAACCATTATCCCACGTGGTGGTAGTGCGTATAGGTCAGTGGCCAACTCAGATCAAATACCCAAATCCGTTAGCGAATTATTAGGAGCTCGCGGTGACGATCAGTACTCCTGTCGCCCCATCTCGAGGAAGTGCAACAAGGTCTCTGCCTGCCCGGCCGCGCCTCGTAATTATCTCGCGGGTACCCTCTTGGTCAACCCGACTTCACATCTCTCGCAGGTACCCCTCGGGGTCGACCCGACTTTACCCGGGGACTGAAGTAAAAGTAGGGTATCCGTGTGTTCATCACATCAAGGGGGAATCCGAGGAATCACCCTCGATGGATTCCTACTCGATGTAATCCGTCAAGGAGAACCAAGAGGAACCACCCTCGATGGTCCACCCTTGAGGGGTTGTACGACAGAGTCATCATCGGGAAGGGGGGGGCGAGGAATCACCCTCTGCATTCAACACCGATGTGCTATACTACAGAGATATCATCGGGAGTGCAGTACGAGGTATCACCCTCGGCACTCGATAGTTGCCTTGCAGAGTCGTACAACTAAGGGGGTGTGCGGTGATGTGACGGTATCTGCACATCGATCACAATGATCGAGGTACTGTTAATAAAGCGGGGCAACAGGGACATGGGTGAGGGGTCACTGGTGGATCACTAGCCAAGCTATTCTAAGCAGTTTAGGATGACAGGTAAAGTAACAACAACAGGTTACAAAAATAGGCTATGCATCAGAATAGGAGCAAGCAATTACAGTAGCAAAATCTAATGCAAGCATGAGGGAGAAGGAATGGGCGATATAGGAATGATCAAGGGGGTTTTGCTTGCCTGGAAGCTCTGCTGAAAAGGAGGAAGGTTCGTCGGTGACGTAGTCGATCACAGGGGCAGCGTCGGTCTCGGAGTCTACCGGAGAGAAGAGGGGGAAGAAACAATAAATACACGGCAACAAATGCAATCACAGATGCATGGCATGGCAGCACATTATTCGAGGAGTGCCCTAATGCAGTACTACACAAGCTAGTCGGAGCGGGAAACATCTGGAGGTGTTTTACCAGCTCCGAGCAATTATCGGACAGATGAATCGGAGGGGAAAGTTCCATGTTCATCATGTTAGAGAGGTGTGGCAGGTATGTGGGTAGGATATTCAGATTCTTCATATTTTTCTGATCGTTTTTCATATATAAATTATTTTCATCCGAGTTACGGTTTATTTTCTATGATTTTTCAAAGTTTTATTGAATTTCTGGAATTATTTTAATTATTTAAATTCGAATTATCCGAAACAGTGTATTGTGACGTCATCATGATGTCAGAGTGACGTCAGCGGGTCAAACCCCGCTGACTAGAGTCAAACCTGACCAGTGAGTCCCACTGGCCAATGATACAGTAGCTAAATAGGATTTATTTAAACTAATTAAAGATTAATTAGAGGGTGGGCCCTCAAGCTGGCAATGGGGATTACCCATGCGGGTATTGCACTCCCATCCTCGTCCGCATGACCGCCCTCCCATCCGCGTCCCCGTCCCCATACCGGTCTGCGGGGATAAAAAGTTTCCCATCCCCGTCCCCACCGGGTTCTTTATCCCCGTGGGGAAACCCACATGCACAATTAAGAACAACCTTTGATAGTATTTCCATAGAAAAAATAGCATTTCAACACAATAAACAATATGTTGTGGCTAGGTTTGAGATTTTTGAGGGATTTTTGGGTCAAGGGGGCGGGATGTGTGGAAATTTAGGTGGGTTAGGGCGGGAATTACTGGGGTCTACTAATTTTAGAGCCCACATGTAAGTACTTCACAGGTAAGGTGGGTAACGGGCACGGGTAATGCTATCCCATCCCCATCCCCGTCTTGCACGCTGGGTAAGGTATTTGAGCCACCAGCTTCCCCGTGGGCATTCAAGATGGCACATACCCGTCCCCTAATAGAGTAATTACCCATGGGGATGCGGGTAACGGTTAACCATTGCCAGCTTGAGTGGGCCCTACTGGTCAGTGACTAATTAGTAATTAAATTAATTAAAAGATTAATTTAAATTCAAATTATTTTTAATTAAACGCGGGGCCCACATGTCAGTGACACGGGGCCGCCCAGTCAGCGGGTTGACCCAGTCAACCCTGACAGCGGGACCCACTAGGCCCACCGGTCAGTGGCCCAGGGCGGCCAGGTGGCGGCCACGTCGGCCGGCCGGCGTTTAAACGCCGGCGACCGCGTTTTTGCGGCGGCGCGCTTCGGGAGGGGTCGGGTTTCGCGCACAGGGGGTTTCCGGGGCCGTGGCGAGGTGCGTTCGACGCGGCTCGACGTCGCGCGTCGAATGGCGGCGGTGGCTGGCCGCGGGGTGGCCGGAGTCGAGGGCTACGACGACGGCAGACAGCGCCGGAGTTCGGCCGGAGAGGAAACAGCAGCAGCAGCGCGCAACAGCTCAAGGCAAGGAGGCAGGGAGGATCTACGCGGCGCGGTGAAGCTAACGGGCACAGCCGCGGGGCCATTTGGTCACTGGAATGTCGTCGGCGACGAGCTCATGCGGCAGCGGGCTCGAGCACAACGGGGACGACGTCTACGGGCGGCAAACAGCGGCGAGCGAGGAGGGGAGTAGAGCAGCGGCTCACAGTGGTCCTGCAGGTGAGCTTAGCGGGCTCGGGGAAGGTTCGGGGCGGCCGAAGATGATGACGAACGGCGGCGGGATCCGAGGAGGAAGAAAGCGGCGTGGAGGTGATGCAATCGCTCCGAGCTTCGGTTGATCGGCGCAGAGGTCGCGCGGGATCCGAGGAGGAAGAAAGCGGAGTGGGGAGACGGTGGCCGCGAGGTTCACGGGGGTGCGGCAATGTCGCCGTTCGGGTGAGGGAGGGGAGCGCGGGAGAGAGAGGGGGAGAGGGTTAGGGTTTGTCCCAGGGGTCGCGCGGGATCCTTATCCGCGCGGGGCACCACCGGATGGTCGACAGCGGCTGCATCCGCGCGTGGACGGCTGCGCGCGCGCACGGCCAGCGGGAGGAAGGGGAAGGCCTCGCCGGGCCGGGCCGTATTGCACTGTTGGACTTAAGCCCAGTGCGCCAGTGAGCCCGTTTCCTTTTTCTTTTTCTTTTCTTCTATGTTATTCCTTTCCTCTCTTTTGCAAAATGTTCAGCCACCAATTCAATTTTGTAAAATGTGTGACTTAGCTCAATAAATACCATGCAATATCTAGTACTGCCAGAAAAAGGTTTGGAGCTAATTTGATTTCATTTGAATTTTGGATCAAATAAAATGGATTAAACATTGCTGTTTGGTTACTGTTTCATGATGTTAGAGTCATTTAAATAATTCAATTAATGTTGATTTTATTTTTATAATTGCTTTGGGAATATTTGCCATATTATGAACTATTTAGTTTAAATATTTGAAGAAGTTTTTATTTGACTTGCATTTTGAATTTTAAATTGAAGTTGAATTATTTCCTAATGCAATTTAATGAAAGTGATTATGATGACATGGCACATTATTTCTGGTTAATGACTGGACTTAATCTGGGGGTGTTACACTCCCTTGCTCTGTTTTTCTTCGAATATCTAACTTGCAGGGAACTTATATCTCGTGTGGATTCAAACTGTGTTCTGAGAAAATCTTCATGGCTTATCCATTGCCACAACTCACTTCAAAATATCCTCACTATCTAACAAATCTATTTCAAAGGTTGTGTGTGGCAGGAAATACATCAGACACCGTCGAGTGCATTGGATGAAACTATGAATGAGATCATCTGTCAATGTCACTCATACAAAGATTCACCTCGCTACCTTCCGGTTTATCTTCTAAGCATACTCTGAATGATGCATACCTTCAGGGGGAGCGTGATTTATCTTCGTAATTATCTCTCGTCTTTCATTAGCCTTCGTATTCCATTTCATTCTATCTTCTATCTTTCGATGTGTTCTGTTTTGTCAACAATCGTCCAAAAAGGGGGAGATTGTTGGTGCAATATTTGCCCTCCTGTGTTTTGGAGATTGTTGACAGAAACAGGCATGGAATGATTTGTTTGCTAGTGCACACAGAGAGAAATAGTCCATGCAGTGCCGAAGAGAATGTTGTCTCCGATGTCAAGTTCGAGGAACTTCACCGAAGAATATCTGCGCAGCAGAGAAGAATGAGCTACATCCATTGGAGTCATGTAGACGAGAAGATTGATGTGAAGGAATTAACCCCTCGAAAATTTATTGCTAAAGCGAAGCAATTGGTTCGGTGATTCTGTCCGAAGAAAATGACTGCGACCGAGAAGATTGAAGACGAAGCGAAGACGTAGCATTTGTTTCGTTGTTCTTCTTTGTCTTATTTGAGTCATAGGACCTCCATACTATTAAGAGGGGTACAGGTCCTCAAAGCTTAGATCCGCTGTGATGCTTAGCCCAAACCTATGCGAGACTGAGAGAAATCTCTTTATGCTTCGAATGATTACCTGCCAGCAGAAGACGTTGTTCTTCGGTGCTGCAGGAGATATTTTTCGAACTAAGGAGTTAGCATTACTTGCTTCACAAGGAATGTTACCGTTGTGCTCAAATTCCGACCATTGGACTCGTGTCGCTCAGCCGTTGGCTGCTCCACATGTCCATTTTGGTCTTTTCCCTTCAGGGAAGACTACGGCTATAAATAGCCACCCCGCTCCAACGTTGTCCGTTGGCTGCTCCGCTTAAGATTTTCGAGAAGATTGATTGAGCATCCCCTCTTCGAGTGATTTGAGTTTAAGATCCACCGAGAGAAAAATCAAGAGCCAAAACTTAGACAGTGGTTGAGCATCACAGTAGTTCCGAGTTAGAGTTCTTGTACCTATTACTCTTGAGAGCTGCGCACTCTCTAGACGGATAGGTGTCGACTCGAGTGTCGAAGAGTAATTGTCTTCACCGAGCAAGATCTTCAGCAACCAAGAGTCATTGTGGTTCGCGAAGAGGTCTGTCAAAGGTTTGGAGATCGCCGACAAGTAACTACCACGAGTGAAATCAACTGGAGTCTGATCAGCTCCGGGTTGAAGGAGAATAGGATGAAGAGAGTTTATCTTCTGTGTTAAATCACAGCCCCTCCAACCAGACGTAGTCCTTTGGCAGAAGGGCGAACTTGTCTACCAAATTCATCTGTCGCCATCGAGCACCACTGGTTCATTCTACATTACTGCATTTCCTTCAGCAGTTTACTTTCGTGCTCGGTGTCGATAGGTTCATCTGATCAGTCATAGTTCGTTACTTATCTTTCACATTCTCATCATTCATTTCTGTCGTCTCCGTCTAATTTATTTTTCTTCGTACTTCTGCATGTCAGCGTGATTTCTTTCAGTACCGTATTCATTCACTTTGTCATTATTTCCCGTGCATTTCCATCGCAGTTCATATCTTGTTTTCCCTCGTGCTACAACATCTGTTCATATATTGCATTACCATCATATCTGCCAAATTTGTGATATTCTGTGCTCGAACAATTACTTCTTCCTACATCGATAGATTTGCTCCTCAATAGCGTGCTTAATTAAGTGCTTGTCTAGCTAACCTTATTTCTGCTGCTGTGTTTGGGGTCAGTTCAAAATATTCGCAAGAATTTTTGAATCTCCCATTCACCCCCCCTCTGGTCGATATACTCTCGGTCCTAACATTTGTAAAACGTAGTAATATAATTATGTTCAAATATTTGTGTGTAAAAATATTATACATACAGACGATGATTAGTACATAACAACATCTAAATATAAACCTGTGTATGATATAAAAAAATCTAGTTAATACTGACATATAAACTGTTTATTAAACAAATATGTTTAATGAATCCAAAAAATTAGACCATTGTGGATTATATTTAAATTATACAAAATGATGAATACAAAAATTTACTAAATATTTATGAATATTCACTTGTGTATAATTTTTACTCATGACTTATATTAAAAAAATATAATTTAAATATTAGACACGATTGAATATTCATATCAACAGTTTAAATTTAAATTATGCATATTTTTAATTATACAAACATTGAACTATACAAATGTGTGAATTATTGGAATGTTTGTATAAATAAAATAATATTTAAGCTCCACATGCATCCTCGCACAATACATATAGCTTTGTTATCCAATTTAGACATTCGAATGTGAAGGAACCAGCGCCTGTTCAAACCGTGGGTCCAGGTTTTGAGACCTGGCAGCTCCCATTTTGTGTTAATTTTCACATCATGAACAGTACAGTGGGCAAATTTTTCCGTAAATTAAAAATGCGAGGAGGTTTTGTGCAAAAATGCGTCAGCCGAGCGTCATCACTCACTGACAGGTGGGGCCATACACATGATACTACCGCATACACGTTTGTGACCGTATCTGCACGCTTAAGTCAAGTTAGGTGATCACAAAACCATATTTTCAAAGTTCTAGCACCAAACTACACATGCGACACAAGTTGTATGACTCTCGGTTCTTGTTGGGCCAGCAACTCCAATGCTAGTGGGATCGGTTGGAAGTTAATTAAATTTGGTCGAATCTAAAATTACTGCTGTGTTTTCTAATTCTTCTTCGTCAGCATGGCCAGTACTGGAGTAGAATTGTAGGAGAAGGGAGAGTACCCACACACCCCATGAACAGAAAATACGGGAAACAAATTAGGAAATCCAAATTTCTGAAATTTTGTGGCATGAAACATGATAAAAAAATTTAGGTTCTTGCAAAATTTCGTCGACAAATAACATCCGAGGAGCCCTCACAAAAAATAAAACAAAATGAGTCAAAGTTTTGTGCAATAATTTTTTTTTATTGAGAGCTCCTCGAATGTTATTTGTGGACGAAATTTTGCAAAAACCTAAAACATTTTATCATGTTTTCATGCCACAAAGTCTCAGAATTTTTGGATGTTTTTTTTTGAATTTACTGTTTACCCGGGTGTAGTACACCTTTATTCGGGTGTAGTACATTTCCGGGTGTACCCACACACCCCATTAACAGTAAATTCGAAAAAACAAAATCCAAAAATTCTAAAAGGGTGGCACATCTTGTTGTGGGCCTGGAAAGGAATGCATGGGAACGAGACTAACCAATGAAAGGAAATTAATTAAGGTAAATTACCGACTAGAAGGGGCCGTCATCGCTGTGTCTGCTGTGATAGGAGGCGGCTGGGCTGTCGGGGTGCTGCTCTAGTGGGGCTCCATCATCTTGCGGCTCCGCCATGGCAGATCTTGCGGCTCCATCATCTACGCCACTCCAGTTTGCGGCAACGGACTCTCTTGGGATTGTGGCGGCCATCGACAGGCCTTTGTGAGGGTCCTCTCTCTAGATCCGGTGGATTGTCTTCGGCAGAGAGTTGCAAACTAGATGCGACAACTTGACGCAGAGGAATGGTTGAGCAGCGGCGGCGGTTGTACATCGCATGTAGCTGCTGGGATCGTGAAAAAGTGGTGGCGACAACACAAAAGTGACGTCGATGGCGGTGCTATTCGAGCATCCGGTCTTGAGCTCCGGGGTGAAAGCCTAGGTCTGACGTGTGTCAGTTATACCTAGCAATGGCGAGGTTTTTTCGTCGTTACCTTATTGAAGGCATTGCTCGGATATGCTCGGACTGATTCTTCAGGGTGAAAACCTAGATTCTGGCCTTCAATGGTTGGATCCGGTGACGGCGGCAATTGAGTGCCGCTTCCTTCCTGAAGGCGTTGCTGTTGAAGAACCTCGCTGTGTGTGTGGTGTCATGAGATGATTGGTGCGCATATGGTCATTGTTGTAGTTTGTCGATCACAGATCCGATCGCATTGGGGTTCTTTTTCTTTTTTTTCATTGCCCATGCATAGCTTTGGTCTTACAAGACTTTGCTATCTACCGGCGAGGTTTTTGTGTGTGTGTGGTGTTGGCTATGTGCATCCTAGTTATGCAGAGGCCGGGTGTGTGCTCATTATGTTTGTATCCTCTTGATGCTTCATTTTGACTCAATAAAATCCACCCTTTATCGAAAATCGTTTTCTTTTTTGAGGGAATGACTGACTATCGTTTGAAGTGTACGCATTGATCGCTTCAGATTTGACAAATAAATAAGTAAATAAAAAAGGATTTGACAAATAAATAGGTAAATAAAAAAAGATTTGATAAATAAATAAAATACATTACAATGGAAATATTTGTTCCATTAATTCGGTATATTTGCTATATGCATCTACCATTTATGAACCTGCGCATATGTGCAAGATATAAACCGATCGATCCTGTTGAGAAACCCCGTAGGCAATCAGGTGATCATACATTCATATCTGTGAGCTCGAAGCGCGCGCCTGTTGATCGATCCATCGTCACGCCGCACCGCTAGAGCTTGAGCATCTTCCCACCACCAGAATCACTGCATTACAAGAAATGCGGGCGCCGTTCTGCCTCCTCGTCGGTGTGCTCCTGCTGCTCCGGTGGCCGGCGTCGAGCCTCGGTTTGGCGCAGGTGGCCCGGACCATCACCGTGGACCAGCGCGGAGGAGGGGACTACACGACGGTGCAGTCGGCGGTGGACGCCGTGCCGGACGGCAACAGCCAGTGGGTCAAGATCTACGTCAAGCAAGGGAGCTACAGGTTCGTGCAAGTACTGGTGTAGCACTGCTAATACTAATATCGTTTATTTGTGTGCATTTGCTAAATCACAGGCAACCGAAAATCAGTTTTGGTCAGTCGATTCACGCTGAGAAGCAGCGCAGCCCCGTGTTCGGGACGGGGGCGCCGCGACCGGCTGCGGCGGCGATGGCACGCCAGAGATGAGGCAGTCTGCCGAGAGTAGAGGCGTTAGGATGTTAGTCTTGTTTTTGTTTTTTGAGCTTATATTAGTCTTGGGTTGGAGGGCGGATGTGGAGGGAGGAAGAAAAAGAAATATTGCGTGGGCTAGAGAGATGAAGATAAGATGCACGGCGAGTCGACTTAAAACCCATTTTGTTTCCAGTTGCTTGATGATTAGGTGGTCTTATTTGTGCGAGAGAGTGTGTTTGGAGGATAGACAATACTCATCGTACAATGTTTTTGGTTGGTTGCCAAATTTCGGGCAATGCCAAATGCTCCATGATCATTCTAGTTTTTTTCTTGCGAATATCTTGGTCAACTCACTGACGAGTAAATTGATAACAAAAAAAAAAATTCGCTAGCCAAATATATTTGATAGGTGGTGTTTCGGCCAAAACCAAACATATACTAAGTTTTCTCAATCCAATGCCAAAATTATAAAAAATTGACATACCACGTGATTTCGTCACCAAATATGTATTTACTAACGCCGTTCATGTTTACAATGTTTATTAATCTTCTCTTAAATCTCACTTGTTTAATTTCACCAAGTTTATACAACAAAATATAGCACTTACAATACTCAGTATATAATTTATGAACATGTATTTACTGATATATTTTGTGGTATTTATTTTGTTTTATAGTTATTGATGTTTTTTCTATAAGTTTAATTAAAAAAGTTATGTTTTTTTAAATTAAAGATATTTGGCTTAAGAGAAAATCAATAAGCCATATAAACCCGAGCGGATATGAATTCAATAGAAGATCTCTTCTTTAGTAAATAAATTCCATGGCCTAATTAATTAGTATATCAATTCCATGGCCTAATTAATTACTTCCTACATCCAGATTTATTAGGCCGCTTCATATTTAGTGTTAAATTTTAACCATAAAGTTAACTAATAAAATAAAAATTATTTGCCATAAAAATTATATTATGGGAATCCTCTTTCAAATACAATTCTACTGGTATACTTTTTGTAGCAGATAAATTACATATTGTTAGTTATATAGATGATCGAGTTTGACTCAAAATACGAAAGGGCCCAATAAAACCCGGACGGGTGAAGTAGTATATCAGTCGAGGCTTCAACATCTTTTACGCTTAGGGCACCGCCAATGCATCATACCTTATTGCCATATTACATCAAATACGTGCTTATATATACCTTTTCCCATAGCTTGTCCTCAGCACTTTTTACCCCCCCCCCCCCCCCCCCCACCAAGAAAAATAAAAGTGCTTTCATTTCAATGCGTTTAGTTGTCTTGGTTCCAGTGCTAACAGATATAGTGGAAGTGTCTTTCCTCGTCAGATAGGACGTCACGTTAGATTTTTGATACCTACCCACGTTTGTGCGTCCATGCAGAGAACAGGTGATAATCCCAAGTCAGAAGGGCTTCATCTTGCTCGAAGGTGACGGCTCCTCGTCAACGGACATCAACTTCGACTCGCACGTCGACGGCACCGACGCGCCCGGCATCGCCCCGATCACGGGCCGCCTGCGCCGCAACCTCACGGAAATCTCGCCGACGTACAACAGCTCCACCTTCACAGTCCATTCCGAAAACTTCGTCGCCCGCAACATCGCCTTCAAGGTAAGTACGCGCAGTGCACACGGTGCTACTTTAGCGTTACACGCAGCGCAAGCAGTACTACACATGAATTTTCTTTCTCGACGATTCTCAACGTGCGCCATCATGCAACGCAGAACACGTACAACGGCGGCAAGCCGGCGGTTGCGTTCCTCATTGACGGCGATAAGGGCGCGTTCTACGACTGCGCCTTCCACGGGTACCAGGACACGCTCTCCGACCTTGCCGGCCGGCACTACTTCCGCCGCTGCCTCGTCGAGGGCGCCGTGGACTTCATCTTCGGCTACGGGAAGTCCATCTACGAGGACTGCACCCTCATGTCCAACATGCCGGCGTCGTCCCAGCCCGGGTGGGTGACGGCGCACGGCCGGGCCGCCGACAGGAGCGCCGCGTTCGTGTTCAAGGGCGGTGCGATCAAGGGCTCCGGGCAGCAGTACCTCGGCCGCGCGTGGAACGATCAGGCCACCGTCGTGTTCTACCAGGTGAACATGGCCGGCATCGTCGTCCCGCAGGGGTGGGACAAGTGGAAGCCCGGCCAAGATGTGTAAGCAGCTACTCCTGGTTTCACGGTGCTGTTTTTGGCTGACGTTTGTATGCTTACGCATGGTTGTTTCTTTGGCAGGTCACAGGTGACGTTTGCCGAGGTTGGATGCAGTGGCCCGGGTTCCGGCACGGCCGGAAGAGTGCCATGGGAGAAGCACATGAGCTATGAAGAGGTGCAGAGGTTCGTGGACATGGGGTTCATCGACGACGGTTGGCTATCCAATCAACCCTAGTTGTGGCGGGGTAGCTAGTAGCAAAATACATCCAGATGTATATTCAAGGTTCATGATCTGATGTAATGGGGAAGAAGGGTTTAGGATTGACCAACAAGACAAAGAAATTAAGAATTTCGTAGGAATTTTAGAGAATTTCAATCCTTATTAAGAAGTTTATGTATGGGCCGGCCTCTTTGATTTACAAGAAGTATTTTGGAGAATTTTACTCTTAACGAATTGTTTCCCTATATATACTGCTTGATTGAGATTCAGGGTATCAATAATCATCGTAAATTATGGACTTTGCATGCATTTTTAAGGGATTTTTTCCCCTATTGCCTCCAGTGTCATGAATACATATTTCTTTGTGTGAACTCCAAACTGACCATAATAATATTGTTGTGAAAAAATGTTTACCAAATACTAACATCCGGCCCGTGATTTACCTGCTTAAATAAATTTTAAAAGTTTATTTGATGAACACTTATTTGGTAAGCACTTGTTAGCTTATCAAAGAAAACTAATTTATTTGATAAATCGATAAAAGGTAGGATAGTTAAGGCATTTTTAAGGAAAACTGATGAAAAATTCAGAGACAGGAGAAAAATATATTCAAAATGGAGATAGGGAGGGGAACATGGGATGAAGGAAGAGGTGGACATTAGGAGATAAAGTTTAATTTTCTTTTTATTTAGGAGTTGAAAGCTGTGTTTTCTAATGTCTTTTTTTGAACATTTCTAATGTCTTTTTTTTTTTTTTTTTTTTGAGGGAAAGCCTATTGGCACTTTATTCCATGTTTGATAAGGTTACATCATCAAGTACATGCGGTAGAAGAAAAACAGGAGGTTCATCATCCCACGAAATTGACAATTGGGAATCATATGCATGTCTTTTTTTAGTTGGTTCTAATGTCTTCTTTATCAGCATGGCCAATATTAGAGTAGAATCGTAGGAAAAAAGGTGGCACATCTCGTTGTGGGACCGGAAAGGAACGTTCCTATGGGGCGGGAACGAGACAAACTAAACCAAAGAAAGGGAGTTAAAGTGGACGCGAAGTTACTGCTCGCGAGCACATTTGCACCTGGATGAACAGTAACACCACAAAACATTAAAAAAAAGTTCAAAAAATTCTGAATTTTTTTGTGGCAAACTTTGACAAATATTCTAAGTGCTTGCAAAGTTTCGTCATGGAATCACATTTGTGGAAGCCGTGAAAATCGATGCTCCGAAAATGCTACTTTCAAAAGCATTTTGGAGCACTGATTTTTTTTTTTGCGACTTCCACGGATGTAATTTCATCATGAAACTTTTCAAGCATATAGAACATTTGTCAAAAATTGACACAAAAAAATTTCGGAATTTTTTGAACTTTTTCAGTGTTTTTCGGTGTTACTGTTCATCATGAGCTCATTTGAGCTCGCGAGCAGAAGGGGACTTCCGAGTTAAGGTAAAATACTGACCACGATACAAATCACAATAATATGCATTGATTGCTTCAGATTTGGTAATAAATAAATAAAATATGTTGCAACTTCTACGCTTACTATTTCGTTTCCATGAAAATATTTGTTCCATTAATTCAATATCTGCTATGCATATCCTATTATGTATACACATGCACACATATGTAAGATATATACGAATTTATCTTGTTGAAATCTTGTAGGCATCAGCTGATCATTACATTTTTAAAGGATGCTGGAGTACCCGTCTCTTCAGACCATCCGCAGCTTCGCGCGCCCCCCTTCCGGTTTGATCGACGCGATGCCCCTTCCGCCTGTCTTGCGGCTTTACCCTTGTCCGATTGCGTTAACACGTTCCTCACCTCCCTAGCAGCTTTGACCAAGGACGCGTAGGGGCCCCCTTTGTGTAGTGTCTTTTACGTCTCCCCGTACTGTGCTGCCCGGATGTTGGCCTACGGGTGCGTTTGGTTCCAGGTATAGATTTGAGTGGTTGTGGTTATCCCCCAACCACATGGCTAGGGATAGCCTTTTCGGTTTGGTTGGGTAGAATGTTTAGGTGGTTGCAGATGTCTCTTTGTTGTGTGATTTTTATGGTGACCTTTTTGATTGAATTGGTGAGGTTACCCATACTATGTGAAATTTTGGTAAACATTAATATATAAATATGTCGCGGTTCCTCAACCAGCCAAGCTGCACGTGATTCTTCTCTCCACTGTCTAGCTGGCCGCCGGAGCCCACATCCATGACATACAGTAGCTCTCGTGTGGCCGCCGCCACTACTCGATGGGCACGAGAGAGGGGCTGAGATTTGGAGCACTTGCTTTGTTGTTTGGTTGTACCTGTTCCGATATGTTGTATCTTCTATTCGAGGTAGGTTACTTCTTCACTCCGCTCCTTCTGCTCATCTTCTCCTCGTTTGCCATCCTTTTCCTTTCTTGACGGAGTCAAATCCGGAAAATCTCGGGTAGTCTTGGCTAGATGGTAACTGTACACATAGGACACCGATGTTTACCCAGGTTCAGCCCCTCTCAGAGAGGTAAAATTGTACGTCTTGCTTTGTTGTATTGATTGTGGATGGGGTACAGAGTACATGCATGTTATCTACAGCGGGATCGTATGGGGATGAATGAATGTCCCCTCTACGGGCCTGGTATGTTGGTTTATATAGACACCGGGGTACCTAGGGTTTACAGATATGTCGATTGAATCTAGGGGCAGATGTGTCGTGGAATACTTCAGGATCTTGGAGTACACGCAAAGTCTTCGGATTATTCCTTGCGTCATTCTCGGACGAGACGAACGAGGCCCACCAGATGATGACTTTAGGGGGCTCTTTGGCCCAGCCCAAAGGACCAGTGACCGACGTGCCGAGCACCACCTAATCCAGGACTCCGTCAGTAGCCCCTGAACCGGTTTTCAAGCCGAGGACATTGCTCGGCAAATCCGAGCTGTTTCCAGTCTTCGGTCTTGGAAATCGTGTTCAATCCTTACGCATCCTCTGAATTGATCCGGATGGTGGCCGAGGAGTCGCATACCTCGGGTATCCCTAGCATCTTGGCCCCTTTCAAAAGGATTCCTAAGCCCGAGGTACATCTTGGATCCTCTCTACCAAGCTGCGTTAGTGGAGAAGTCTTCTCGGGTTAGGATAAGGATTACGCTTCGGCCCTGCTCTGACAATCTTGACCAAACCGAAGCGTCACACACATTGTGGTGTTGTGCCATCACTTCCACTGCCATCATGACGTGAGAACGTGGCTCGAGGCCTCTGCCATTGATGCGTCAAATCAAAAAAAGTGGATCGTGCCTCCGGATTGAACCCAAGTGCTCTACCGCGGTATACAGCCTCTCCAGGCCCGATTTTCACCAAGGACAATTTGGCAAAACATAGGTGGAAAGATTGTAAGTGTTGCTGTTTCCGTGACCACGAGAAAACGATTCGACACTTATTTCTTAAGTGTCGACTAGCCACGCTATTATGACGAACAATACATGTGCCCTTTAACGTACGTTCACCTAATAGTATATGAAATTTGTTTGGTAACTGGTTAGGCTGGGTGGAGCCCAATACAGCGACACGAAGCCATGTGGGAGTTTGTTCGTTACTTTGTGCTATTTGGAATTGTCGAAACATTGTGTATTTAATAGAACAAATATTAATTTTTTTTGCAGGTTATTTGCCGAGTGTCTGGATGGATTCGTACGTGGTCATTACTATACGATGCGGAAGCGAGGGAGCTTATGGCCTATGGGTGTCAACGATGGGAGGCGGTAGCACAAGCTACATACAACCGGTTTTTATGACGGTCCAATAATAGAGTATGTGTGTAGGCATGGTGTCCTATTTTTATCGGTTGTGAATTTTTGACATGTTTTTTTTCTGCTACCAGAGATGTAATTGGCACTTTGATACTTGATTCACTTTAATAAATGGCTGCGTGCATCGCTTGATGCAGAGGTCGGGTGGGAAAACCCTATTTGACGCTCTCTGCGTCAAAGGGTCGGGCAATCGCTTAGGCGCACGACCACTTGGGCCGGCCCATCTCCCACTGTTCGCATCGCTTGGCAGTTCCGATTTTGTGAAACTCCTAGGAGGTTCCCAGCCGGTTATTCCGGTATTGGGAACCATCTAGAAGGTTCCTTATACGTTTTTTTCTTCTCTTTTTCCTTTTCTGTTTCTGTTTCTTTTTTCATTTTTCATTTTTTATGTTTCTGTTTCTTTTTTTTTTCTTTCATCTTTGTTTTCATTTTTTTCTTTTCCAAAAAATGTTGGCTTTAAAAAAAACACAAATCCATATAAAGGTTCAGAAATTAAGAAAATGTTTACATTTCAAAACAATTTGTTCATAAAATGCGAAAAATGTTTAGAATTTAAAAACTGTTCTCTTTTCCAATTTTGTTCACAAATCCAAAAAATGTTCTCATTTCGAAAATTTGTTCACAAATTCAAAAAAAGTTCAGGAATTTGGAAATGTGTTCTAATTTTTCAAAGATCATTAGTGTTTTCAAAAACTTGTTCTCATTTTTCAAAAATTGTTCACAGATTCAAAACATTTTAGTGTGTTGAAAAATGTTCTTGCATTTCAAAAAACGTTCATGTTTTCTTCAAGTTT
This sequence comes from Elymus sibiricus, assembly GCA_039707655.1. Lineage (NCBI taxonomy): Eukaryota > Viridiplantae > Streptophyta > Magnoliopsida > Poales > Poaceae > Elymus > Elymus sibiricus. Next base: position 123,457,632 of record CM077666.1, on the reverse strand, counting down.
TCAAAAAATGTGCAGATTCTCAAAATTTGTTCACAATTTCAATAAATGTTCGCGTTTTCAAAAAGTTCAGAGCTTCAAAATTTGTTCGTGTTTTAAAAAAATTGGTCGGAATGTTAATTTTTGTTCTCATTTTTCAAAATTTGTTTAGAATTTTAAAATGTGTTCTAATTTTTCAAAGATTGTTAGTGTTTTCAATAAAAATGTTGTCATTTAAAAAAAATCATAGATCAAAAGATGTTCACAGATTCAAAAGATGTTCGCGAATTAAAAAAAAATGTTCGCGGATTTCAAAATATCTTTGTGTTTTCTAATTTTGTCTGGAATTTCGAAAATTGTTTCCGTTTTCAAAAATTGTTCACAGATCATAAAAATGTTCGGGATTTCAAAATTTGTCCAAGTTTTCAAAAAAAATATGCAGAGTAAAAAATTGTTTGGAATTCCAAATATATTACCGTTTTCAGAAGAATATTTGGCATTTAATTGTTTTCCTAAATTTTCTAGAAACGTTTGAATTTTTGTAAAGATTGTTTTAAATGTGCCGCTTCGTTGAGGTTTAAAACATAAGTCGCGCTTCCTTATAGCAGCAACAGCCGTCAGCTCCAGTGTCTAGTGGCACACGTTGAGGAATCAGAAGTCGCGAGTTCGATTCGTGGCAAGCGCTTCGCTCGTTTCTATTTTATTTTACGTCGCGCTCTCCTTCGTTTCCTGTTAGTGGGCCGTCCCAGTCACGGGTCTCTCTGTGCGTCTGCGCGCTGTTGGACACAAAGAGCGTCCAATAGGTGCTCCCGGCCGGGTAGTCCTTCTTTTCCAAAAAAAAAAATGGATTTTTTTTAGAATAAAAAAAGAGGATAATATCGGGCTAATGGTTGTGTCTTCTGCCCAGCCCAAGTAGAGTTTTGGTGGGCTTATGCCAATTGTGTGAAGCTAGGCCGAGTTGGGCTGTTCTCCAGAATTCAACTGACTCTGAATTTTTTCGAGTCGATTTTGATTGTACTTCAGAGTTGTCTAACCGTTTAATCAGGAATGAATGGCAGATCAGAATTCGACTGACCCAAAGTGCAGTCAGGTGACCCTAGCCGGCCCCGAAGTATATATTGAGAGTGCGATAGAGAAGAGATAGAGATAGAGATATCCCAGTGGATATGAAAACACGATTTTGAGCACAATCCCTTTTGCTACAACTAAATGTCTTTATATACGTGCAAATATGCAAGATATACATTTCTTTGTTTTTTTGAGGGTGCAAGATATACATTTCAATCTGGATGAACTCACGCAGACACGCATGTATATCTCTGGGACACTGCGCGCAAAAAAAAGTATTTCTCTGGGACACTGCACCGATTGATTGTATCTGTGGGCACGAAACGCCTATAAAATACACATGTCGATCCATTGTCAGACTGGCTGAGCTAGCGACTACGCCTGGAACACTTTCTTCACGACCAGAGTACTTTACGCGGAATGCGGCCGTTCTGCCTCGTCGTCGGTGTGTTCCTGCTGCTCCGATGGCCGGCGTTGAGCCTCGCTTGGGCGCAGGTGGCCAGAACCATCACCGTGGATCAGCATGGAGGAGGGGACTACAGGACGGTGCAGTCGGCGGTGGACGCCGTGCCGTATGGCAACAGCCAGTGGGTCAGGATTTACGTCAAGCAAGGGAGCTACAGGTTCGTGCATGTAGCAGTGTAGGGTGTGTTTGGACTGTAGGGAGAACTAACTATACTCCATCCGATCCAAATTAATTGACACAACCTCTATGCGACATTATAGAGGTTGTATAGAGGCTGTGTCAATTAATTCGGATCGGCTGAAGTACCAATTTTTTGAGGAGTTTGTTATTCTTCACCTAGCTGATATTTTTTGACGTAAATAAGAGACCTCACCATGGGGACAACAAGAGACCTCACCATGGGGACGCCGTAGCAAGCGGAGGTGTGGCAGTAGATTGACCGATGTGGGTGGTGGATCTTTTAGATGTGACGCTCGGATTGGACGTAACCCGACCATGAGACGTCGTGGTGGGGCTCTTGTAGAACCTCGTAAGAGGCAAGGCAACGGAGAGGAAGGGGTGGCGTGGCAAAGAAATCGCGGCTTGACGAGAAGTTGGAGGAAGAATAAGCGGAGCCGTTGGATTTTGATCCAACGGTCCAGATATATCAATGTAAGGAAAAAAATATCAGGTGATTGTGTACTACTCACCCCTTTCTTGGTTATGACTACAAATCGTTACAATTAGTACTAAACTTCCCAGGAATAGAGGTCTAGGAGAGCTCTAAAGTTTCTTCCTTAAAGTGGACTTGTTGGATCGTGGGTCCCACATGGCAGTATCGAAACCGACATTCCTATTAAAAACACTTACAAAAACATTCATGCATCTTAATTTTTTTTGAATTTCGAAAAATGTTTACAAATTTTTAAAAATAATCTTGAATTGAAATGTTCATAAATTTATAAATTCTTCACGGATATGAAAAACATATTCATGGTTCTAAAAAATGTTCATGAGTTTTATAATTGTTCATGATCTTTTAAAATTTTCACGAATTTTAAATAACGTTCTTGGATTTTTAAAAATATTTTTAATTTATAATATGTTCACGAAAAGTAAAAAGCTTCACATATTTTTTTTAAAATGTTCACAATTTTGAAGTACACATCTATGAATTTGAAAAATATATTTTACAATTTAAATATGTGCCCAAATTTCAAAAAATATTCGTAAACTTGAAAACTATTCATGATCTAAAAAAAGAAAAAAGGAAAACATGCTCCCTAGGAATACAGGCCTAGCAGAGCTCCATAGTTTTTTCGTTGAAGTGGACTTTGGCTGTAAGGCTCTGGTCGGATCATGGGCCCCACATGACAGTATTGGAACCGAAATTCTACTAATACACATTTTTTTGTCTAAAAAATATTAATACACATTAATAAAAATCATCAGGTATTTTTTCGTGAATTTCGAAAAAATAATAAAATTTTGAAAACATTCAAGAATTTGAACAAAGTTCATAAATTCTTCAAAGATATAAAAAATATATTCATGGTTCTAGAAAATGTTCATGAGTATTATTATAAAAAATATTTGTAAATTAAAAATTCTTCACGAAAATGAAAAATCTTAAAGGATTATTAAAAAAGTTCATAATTTAGATGAAAAAGTTATGAATTTGAAAAAATGTTCAAGAATGTAAAAAAAATCTGAGTTCAAATAATATTAATAAATCTGAAAAATATTGACAAATTAAAATATAAAAATAAAACTTATATAAAACAAACAGGAAAAATAAACACATGAAAAGAAAAACTGGTAGAGAAAAAAGAAAAGAAAGAAACCGTATGGAACCTTCCAAAATAAATAAAGGTGACCGAGCCCTGTTCGGATACGTGGCCGAACGCATCCGCGGACATATAGGGGTCACTTTCAGGGTATGCGGATGTAGATGTAGATGCTTTTTTTTTTTTTTTGAATGAAAATAGATGTAGATGTAGATGCTCTTATAGCCAACTCTCCTATACAAGTATTTAATAAGGTTGGCTCTTATGACATGACAATTTTATATGACCAGCGTGCTGGTTCTACTACTGCACTTCGAACTACCTTGATACGTACGCACGTTAATTTGTGCATGCATGCAGGGAGAAGGTGACAATCCCAAGCCAGAAAGGCTTCATCTTGCTCCAAGGTGACGGCTCCTTCAATACCGACATCAACTTCGACGGGCACGGCGACGGCACCAACGCGCCCGGCATCGCCCCAATCACGGGCCGGCACCGCCGCAACCTCACGGACATCTCGCCGACGTACACCAGCGCCACCTTCACAGTCCATGCCGACAACTTCGTCGCCGCAACATCACCTTCAAGGTCACTACGTGCAGTCCACAAAGTACTTGCCAGTGACACATGCATGGACGAAGATTCTCTAACGCGAGAATGCTCCATCACGCAACGCAGAACACGTTCAACGGCGGGCACCCGGCGGTGGCGGTGCTGATCGACGGTGACAAGGGCGCGTTCTACGACTGCGCCTTCCACGGGTTCCAGGACACGCTCTGCGACCTCATGGGCCGGCACTACTTCCACCACTGCCTCGTCGAGGGCGGCGTCGACTTCATCTTCGGCTACGGCCAGTCCATCTACGAGGACTGCACCCTCATGTCCAACATGCCGGCGTGGTCCCAACAACCCGGGTGGGTGACGGCGCACGGCCGGGCCGGCGGCAGGAACGCGGCGCTCGTGTTCAAGGGCGGCATGATCACGGGCTCCGGCCGCCAGTACCTCGGCCGCGCGTGGAACGAGCAGGCCACCGTCGTGTTCTTCCAGGTGAACATGGCCGGCATCGTCGTCCCGCAGGGGTGGGACAAGTGGACCTCCGGCCAAGATGTGTGAGTTACATCAGCTCCTGGTTTCACGGTGCTGTTTTTGGCTGACGTTTGTATGCTTACGCATGGTTGTTTCTTGGGCAGGTCACAGGTGACGTTTGCGGAGGTTGGATGCAGTGGCCCGGGTTCCGGCACGGCCGGAAGAGTGCCATGGGAGAAGCACATGAGCTATGAAGAGGTGCAGAGGTTCGTGGACATCAGGTTCATCGACGACGGTTGGCTATCCAATCAGCCCTAGTTGAGGGCACTTGTGGCCGGATAGCTAGGGAGTAGTAGTAGCAAAATAAATCGAGCTGTATATTCAAGGTACATGATCCGATGTAATGGGGAAGAAGGGCTTAGGACCGAGCAACAAGACAGAAGAGACCCACACAAAATTAAGAGTTTCGAGGAATTTTACAGAATTCCAGTCCTTATATAAAGGTGTATGTATGGGCCCCTTTGATTTAGTACAAGAAGTGCAATGGAGAATTGTAGACGATTTCCCCCCTATGTAGCTGAGTATTATGACAAGCATATATCCCTAATAAAAATGATCTAAAAAACTAATAGAAATGGAACCAACATTTTTGTTTGCTTGAGAAGAAAAAAACAGGTTCAATGGTCTCCTTTGCCTGCCCGATGTTACCATCGACCCACATGCTATCACCGGCCTAACCGCCTTCCCTTGCCACCCACAGCCGGCGTTGCTGCTGTGCCGCCTTGCCATTCCGCCTTACTTGCGCCACCACTTCTGCCGAGCCACTGCTAACCTAGCCATCCCTTTCGCGCCGCATCGTCAACTCTCGAACTCGCCTCCGCGGGGCACTGTAAGGCCAGCCGTGTCGTTCCCGCCTCACATCTGCCGGTAACGTCTCGGCCGTCCGCATCGCCCCTCTCTTTTGATCGGCGGTTTTCCACCAGCCAAAAATTGACTGAAACACACGAAAATTCAGGCAACTAAAGAATAGCAATTGCGATTAAAAATCGGCGTTGCAACTTATCTTTGTTATATTACACATTTCTTTGTGTTATAAATCGACTTCCCCATCTACCGTCGAGCGATTGCGAAAATAGTCAAATAGCAAGGACATAACTGTAAATCCTTCTTTTGCAAGTATATGCTGCGTAAACACTGAAATGATGGTCAAAAGTGCCACGTAAAATAAGCATGTCACGCAAAGAGCTGCTGCCCGTTGCAAATTGAACAATACAGACAAGACCGATCGAATGTTCCAAAGGAAAAGAGAACTGGACAAGACCAGTAGAAGTCTCACGCCACGGGCATGAAGCACCTACAACTCATCACCCACATTCCTACTCCAATCCAGCAGACATGCCAAGAAAAACCCCACGCACGCATCCAACTTCCCCAACAACAACCAACCTACACACCTATAAGAGCGTGCGTGCCGAGCGAGCCAGCAACCACACCCAGACCGTTCAAAGAACTGGAGTTGAGCTACATCGATCGATCTCCATCCACGGTCGAGCCTCTGCCGTGCCAGCCATGGCAGCCGGCTCGGCGTTTCGCGTGGCGGTGCTCGCCGCCATCCTGCTGGTCCCTTTCCTCGGCCCGCCGGCCGTGGAGGCGCAGCTCGGGCAGGTGAGGAAGTACTGCGGCAGCCAGTTCGCCCTCGCCAGCCAGGCGTGCGCCATCCTCCCGCCCACCAGCCCGGAGCACCGCCATCACGACGACGATGATGATGACGACGAGGACGATGATGACGAGGACGAGGACGAGGACGAGGACGAAGATGACAAGGGCGACGACGACGACAAGGGAGGCGGCGGCGACAAGGGGGGTGGCGGCGGTGGAGGCGGAGGCGGAGGTGGGGGCGGGGGCGGTGGTGATAGTGGCGGCGGCGGCGGCGGTGGCAACGCGACGTCGCTGATCACCGTCGACCCTGACGTGCTCCACGTGGCTGTAGCTCGCAACGGCACTGTCCGTGCCGGCCACCGTCGCACAAGGAGGACTCGTCGCAGGCGCCGCCACCACCACCGCCGCCGGCGGCGCCGCGGACGCCGCGTGGGCGAGGGGGAGGACGAAGGCGAGGGCGGCGAGGACGAGGATGAGGACGAGGACGAGGACGACGAGAAGGACGATGACGACGAGGAGGAGGATGACGACGACGACGACGAGGAGCACGACGACGAGCACCGCGCGTACCGGGACTGCTGCCGGTGGCTGAAGGAGGTGGAGCCCGGGTGCGTGTGCGAGTCGCTGCTCCGCCTGCCCATGTTCCTCGTCAAGCCGCAGCACAAGTACACCGTCCGGGTCGGCAAGACCTGCGAGATCACCTACCGGTGCGGCGGCGGCCGCGCCATGTAGCAACCCCGCACACACAGACGAGGAGGAGGAGCCAAGTCACAGACTGGTTATCTACAGCTACGTCTACGTACACCGATCCTACTTCAGAATCGTTACTGGTAAGTGCGGCATAGCAAGTAATTATGGATGCCGCCTCGTATGATCTTTTGCCGTGTTACCACGGGTTTGCCATCGGCGTTTTACTGCGTATCCACGGCCTCGTTTGGGCTACGCAGGTGGTGTGTATACACTTAGCAGTTTTACGTGAGAACACCGTGTGTGTAGTACCTATAGATATGATGTGTGTGTGTGTGCGCGCGCGCGCGCGTTTGTGTTGTACTTGTACTCGAGCATGCGATGTTTGGAGACCATGCACAGCTCGGGTACTCAATATAGGTGCCCTATAGAAAACTAGAAATAAGAAAAATGTACCTGTAACTCTAATCGTGTTGCCCTGTCCAATTTAGGCTGTCTGCATGATATGGAATACAAATGTCATTCATACTCAAATTGTTCTGTTGATGGTCTTAATTCAAGTGGACCGGTCTGATGTCTGTTTTCCCGCAAACCGGAAGCAAATTGTGCGGCAGTCTGGACCATCGCCACGTAGGACCCCGACACCCCGGCCCACTCATATCCCCCTTCCCAGTCCACTTTTCTTCCACTCCACCCTGCCCCCCCTGCTTTGCATCCACACCCTCCTCGTCCGACGTCATCATTGAACCTCTCTGACCGTCGCCCAGGCATCGTTGGACGTCCGCAGCCCCCACCAAGGCGCATGTCCGCCTTGGACTACGCCGTCGTCCACCCAGGATCCCTCCGCGGCCAGTACCCTCCGCCCCTGCCGACGACGTCCATGGCGGACACCACGCCCGATAGATGTTCGATCAAATGCATTGAGCTCTTTTGTTTAACTTTTTGTTCTTTTCTAGAGTTGATTCGATGGTGAGTACGTTTTGCTTCCGGTTGCTTGCCAACCATGTGGAGACAATGTGGCCATTGGACCTGCCCACCTCTACTACCGCACGCGTCGGCGCCTCCCCGGCCGAGTGGGCGGATAAGGCCGCCTCACCTGCTCCCCCTGGTCGCCCTCGCTCCTCCTCCTCCCCCTCCCCAGTGCTCGCTCACTCTCTCCCACTCTCACCCGAGCGCGTTCGTCGCCGTCGCCGTCCACCACAGCGGCCACCGATCTCGCTTCGTCGCCCCTGCATGCCCATGATCATCGCCGTCCTCGACCACGTCGTTTGCCCCAATCGCCGCTCCTCGGGGAGCTCCACGACGACCGGATCGAGTGCGACATCAACTCTCTGTCGCCGACGATCCCCGACGATTCCGGCGCCGCCCCGCGCTCCTAAGCCTAAGCCCCGGTGAGCAGCCGTTCCTCCTCTCTCTCTCTGCTCCGTTTCCGCGCCGTAGCTAGCCGAACCGCCGCGGACGCCATTGCCGTAGCCCCGCCTTGCTGTCGAGCTTGCCGCCGACGTTCTAGCCCCTGTCGTGGCCGGCCCAGCATGCCCTCGTGCTCAGGGTGGCCTCCCAGTGCCCCCTGTAGTTTTGGTTCACGCGCAAACAGGCCAAAACGCCGAATACGTCGAGCCCCGATTCCGGCCGCCGCCGCACGCCATCGCCGCCGTCGCTACGCTGCACCCCGGCCACTGCTTCCGCCATCTTTGGATGCGGCTCGGTGCAGGCGTTCGAACCAGCCCAAGCACGCGTCAAACCGTGCCTCCTAGCGCATTTCCGGCGAGCTCCCGACGTGCCGCCGCGAAAACTAGCTCGCCGGAGCTTTTTTCGGCGACGCCACCGACGTGGCCGACCTTTGGGCCCCACCCCGTGTCACTGCCAGTGGGGCCTGGGGACCCAGTTGACCTGTTGACCGAGTCAACAGGCTGACTGGGCAGGCCCAGTCACTGACTGGTGGCCCCAGTTGACTGATCAACCGGTTAGTCACTGACATGTGGGCCCGCGCGGTTAATTACTGTTAGTGGTTAATTTAATTAAACTGTTAGATTAGTTACTGACACTGACATGTGGGGCCCAGTAGATAATTAACCTAATTAGTTAATTTTAACAACTGGTTAGCCACTATGTCTATGATAGGTGGGACCCACGGGTCAGATTGACCGGCTGGGTTGACCCATGACATCATCCTGATGTCATGCTGACATCACCCTTGCACCGTTTCGGATAATTCCAATTTAAATAATTAAAATAATTCCATAAATTTCAGAAAATAGTTTAAAACTTCAAAAATTCGTAGAAATTCAACCGTAGCTCGGATCGAAAAACTTTCTACATGAAAGTTGATCAGAAAAATGAGACGAATCCGAATATGTGGTCAAAATGCTTGACCATCACTCCTATCTATCTGAACATGGAACTTTCCCCTCCGGTTCAGTATTCCGAAATCAGTCTAAACGCCGGGAAAATATCCCAGATATTTTCCCGCTTCGTCTGCGACATGTAGCAATGCATTAGGGCACTACCGGCACTGCATTTTGCCATGCCTTGCATAGTGTTGCATTTGATTTGCTTTCTTTATTGTTTCTTCCCCCTCTTCTTATCCGACAGACCCCGAGACCGACGCTGCCCCGCAGGACTGCTTCTCCGTCGACGACCCCTCCTTTGCCGCAGAGCAACCAGGCAAGCAACCCCCTTGACGCATGCCTATATCACCTATTCTCTCTCCCTCATGCTTGCATTAGAAATTGCTGCTGCTAATGATTGATCCTAACTCTGTTGCATAGCCTGTTTTGTAAACTGCTTTTGATACTTTACCTGATATCCTAAATGCTTAGTATAGGTTGGCAGTAAACCATCTGTGGCCCTCCACCTTGTCCTATTTGCCCCGCTTTAGTAACAGTGCCCTGATCGATTTGATCGACGGGCTGAGTTCAGCACAGCACTACACACCCCCTAAGTTGCTCGACACTGCAGAGTTAATATCAAGTGCCGAGGGTGATACCTCTTATCTCACTCCCAATGTTGCCTCTGTGGTACAGCTAGTTGGTTGTGGGTTACGAGGGTGATTCCTCTTTCATCACCCCCGACGAAACTTCTGTCATGCAACCCCGCAAGTGTGAATACCATCGAGGGTGATTCCTCTGGGTCCACCTTGACGGATACATCGAGTGGGAGTCCAACGAGGGTGATTCCTCGGATTCCTTCTTGATGATATGAACACACAGCTACCTGGGTTTTATTACAAATACTTGATAAAGTCGGGTCGACCCCGAGGGGTACCCGCGAGAGTTGTGAAGTCGGGTTGACCTGGAGGGTACCCGCGAGATAATTACGAGGCGCGGCCGGGCAGGCAGAGACCGCCCTGGAGAGGGATGGGCCTGACCCTTGTTGCACTTCCTCGGGACGGGACGACAGGAGTACTGATCGTCACCGCGAGCTCCTAATAATACGCTTAACGGATTTGGGTATTTGATCTGAGTGGGTCGTTGGCCCTATACGTATTACCACCACGCGGGATAATGGTTTATGGGGCCCTCGGCGCCATATGTATCAGCCGAAAGCTCTGTCAGACGTCCAGTTCAGCATTGTGGGCCTGTGTGGCGCCCCGACTGATTACCACTGTAGCCAGACGGTTGCCGCACACGCCAGCCCAGGAAATCACACTGGCGCGTGCCTTTACAACAAGTATCATGAACACAGACATTTCTATTAATGAAATATATCAGTCTTACATGATATATTACAAGGGGAATGGCAGCGGGGAAGCTCTATCTAAGGCAGCAGGGTCTTGGCGCGGCTCCAATCCACAGGGATCTGACTGGGTTACTCTTCTAGCCCTCGAACACTCCGGCTCCTCGCTAGGGGACGTCGAATCCTTAGGTGAACCTGGCCACATTGAAGGCCGCTGAGTACTTTTGAATGTACTCGCAAGCAAACCAAACCAACATATACACCAAGCAAAGCAATCCATGGCATTCAAGCATGCATTTGTTATCTTAACCGTATTAACTATCATAATATGGCAGGATTATCTTGCAAAATTAATCATTTAGCAGCATTAATCATCATGTCCTAGTAGGATTATCTATCATAATAACTATTGCAGTAAGGTAAAGCATATCAAGCAAATAATTCATACTCCGAATATGTCATGATCCAAACCAAATCCAAGTCCGGTGGTCATCCGACCACTCATCTCATAGCCATCGCATGGCTAACATCATATACCTGACATCATCCGATGTCTATGCATCTGCACTATAAGTCTGACAAATCATACCTTTCTCTGGTTCATTCTTAGCATCATATAGTTTGTTCCTCCAGACTCGACACAGACCAAATAGTGGCCTAGTACGAACTGTCCATGACCGAGGACGCGGCTATTCGAATAGATTTACACTCTGTAGAGGTTGCGCACTTTACCCACACCATGGAGCTCCTGGCCTCGTACTTTAGTACATGTTCCCATTTGGGTGGACCAGTGCTGCTCCAACAAAACTTTGTCTATTGCCCGGCACTCTTACGGCCCCACCGACAATCATACCCTCCCAGGGTCATGTCCTAGGTGGCCCCTGTGTCACCCCGTGACACCTGCCACCGTCGTGGCCAAACAAAACTGTCCCAAACGGGGACGTGCGCACATAACCAAACTGAGCTCACAGGATTATCGTCGTCTACCTGATCAGGGCAGCACGCACGCATAACCCTCCCTATTTGGTGGTACCAACAAGAGGCAAGATAATAGACTAAGTCAGGGCCGTCCCATACCGGCAAATGTGGCTGCACGGATAAGCCCGGATAGGTGACACTATGACTCGATCCAGTCGACGGAGGAGGTTGTTATCATTAAGTCACATTTTTTATTATTGCAATAACAGTAACAAAGCATGATGCAACAATTATGAAAACATAACCACCTATCTCCACATTGTCATCTACGAGTCACTAGTGCGATAATCTGATGAGCATTAGCAGGTAATGTAATAGCCAATTCAAACTAGCAGGAATTTAATTATTTCTAACACTGGCATAATCATTAATTAAACACGCAAGAATAACACAGAGCAATGCTTCAGGGCATATATCAGATGGTCGGCTTGCCTGGGGGTGAAGGAATACTCCAGGAGAAGTGCGATCACCTCGCGGAAGAATTCGCCGGAAAGGATTCCCTCTCGGAGGGGCTGATTGGAGGGCAGGGGCAAAATGGGTATTTTCAGAAAGTGTCAACATGGTGGAAGTGACATCATCGGAACGGGCTCGACGAACTGAGAACGTGGGCGTTGGATTCACCTGAATCGGAGTTACGGTTGCGAAGTTGTGGCCGTTCGTTCGTTAGGCAGAAAACACACAGATTTCTGTCCGTTTTTGCTGCTAATGGACGAACGTCCGCTATTAAAGGGTTTCAGCCGGCGGCTGAAAAGTGAAAGCGCGTTTCTGAAAATACGCCTTCTCTGAAGGGAAAACATATTCCGGCCGAGAACTGCGCGAGAGTACGCTTTCCAAACAGGAAAGCGCATTTTGGGAAAACCGCTTCCACTTATCCAGCAGGACCTGCCCTTAGCCGATGACATGTGGGGTCGCGGGGGAGGCGGGGCCCGCCTGACTGGCGAGGGGCTCGTCTCCAACCTCTAGCCCGTGCTCGGGCGAGGTAGGGAAGCTCGGCCGGCGATCCCCGGGGCTACAGGGGGTCCCCGGTGGAGCTACGACCACCGGTGAGCCCATGCGCCGCTCACATGCCAGGGAGGACCGTAGCGGCGGCGTCTTGGGCGCCCGCGGCGGAGGCAGAGGAGGCTGGACGCGGCCGGCGCTCGCCCCGGCGGCTCGGGCCACCTTCGGCGAAGCTGAAGATACCGGCGAGATCGGGAGGGAGTGACGCATCCGTCCAGGCTGGATGCGAACGCTGAGGAGGACCGAAGCGACGACGGTGTGACCTCCGGCGGAACGGCCTTCGGCCGAGCTTGAGGATGAGACTACTGGCACCCTGGCGACGAAGCAAGTAGGTGGGGAGGCTCGCCGGACTGCGGGGACTCCGCTGGTGATGAAGAGAAGGAGGGAGGGTGGCCGAGCCGCTCGAATTTGAGCGAGGTCTGATCGCGACCATGGCGGCAGTGCGGCCGAATTGGAAGGAGAGAGCTCGAGGGCTTCGGCCGTGGGTGGTCTAGGGAGGGAGAGGGGTTGGTGCGTGTGCTCGAGAGGGCTCAGGCTGGCTATTTATAGCCGGACGGAGCGAGCGGATGAGCTCGGCCGCCGTGGCGTCCTCATCGCCATACCAGAGCTAGGGGACACGCGGAGGGAGGGGGCGATGTCAGCAGGGTCTCCGGGAGAGTGGAGAAGCCGGAAGCGTCTTCGGGAGAGCTCCGGTTGGAGTTATACGGCGGCGGCTGCGGATGAACAGAGGCGGCAATAATGGCGGCTGTCGCGGCTCGGGAAGGAAGAGGACGGAGGGGGAGGTGACCGGAGATGGGGGTGTGGACGACGGGGAGTCAGGTCGGCATGCCAGGACACGCCGTGCAGCTCGAGTTGGCCGGTCCGACGAGATGGGCGCGCAGAGCGCCATTGCTGCCTGCTACGCCCGTGGTCACCACCCTAGCAACGTGGCCAAGCCAGGAAATGTCCAGGAGATCATGTCAAATAGATAGATCAGAGGTCAGTGAGTTGACCTATGAAGATTTTGGATGGAGGTGGGGGCAGGATCTGACTGATTTGAGATGACTTAGTTTCTGGACAGTAACTGGGATGGATCCTTGTGGCTAAATGGTTGGAGAAATGGAGTTGGATCTTTGTCATAGTGAATTTTGGTATGAAGGACTAGATTCTGGCAAAATTTGAGCCCATTTGGACAAGTTTTGCATACACTTCCTTTGCAATGCAAATTCTGGTCCAGAAAAGGGATTTTGATGTTGTGCTCAACTGGCTTGGTGAAATGAGATGAATTTTTGTGGAGATAGGTTATTTGGAAATATGGAGGTACTGGGAAAATTTCAGCTCATTTGGATATACCAAAATGGTACTTCCTTCACAGAGCTAAAATCTGGACAGAAACTAGATGGAATTTTTGGGAGAAATTGGCTAGATAAAATTATGTGAATTTTTTCATAGTCACATAATATAGGGAATGTGAGGTCCTGGATTAATTTTAGAATTTTTGAAGCAATATAAAATATAGTTGCTTCACAACCTTAAAATAAATCCAGAAACAAGAATTGGAAGATGCACTCAAAATTTGAACTATGGAACTTGGGTTCTTGATGGAATTAGTGAAGATATGGATAGGAGAAGCTCCACAAATTATTTGGGATTTTTCCTGGCTACCAAAATAGTAGCTCCTTTGGAAAGTGCCCAAATTGCAATATTGGCTTTAAATAGGAAAAGGAAATTTCCCTTATTTAATTATGGCCAATATTTTTTATGGGAGCTCAATATGATCACAAAGAATATCTCCACAAGTTTTCATGAGCTTTGGAGATGGATAGATATTTTCCCGGATTTAATTCCTTTAACTGGCAGAAAAAGGAATTAATTTTAAATGAAAAATATTGCAAATGACTTGGCAATATTTTTGCATATCCAGGGTTTATAGATGTGGGATGACCACTGGGAAAAAGTTTGGGAGGCAACAGATCAAAGGAAATTGGGGTTCCTTTGCAACGGAAGGAATTAGGGTTTTCCTTCCGGTAGAACGGAGAGTAGGGTTTCGGTGGCAAAATATTGAGAATGAAGTTTGAGGGGAAAGGTTGGACTAGAGAGAATCTCTGGTCAGATAGGAGAGGCAAGGCTAAATGACCATCTTCATATACCCAAGAGCGAGAGAAAATCCAAGAACATCAAAAAAAAAAAGACGGGAGTCAAATTTTGCAAAGGAAGAAAAAAGAGCGAAAACCAGGGTGTCACAGCCTGTCGGGCCAGTGCCATCCAGGATGAGGTGGTGCTCGTCCCGGCTCGTCCCATAACGACCCGGAGTGCAAAGGGCGATGGGCCCAAGACCCCTGAGCACTTAGGATGTAGACCGGCGGGGACCTCTCTGTTGAGCTCTAGGTAGGGTTACGGTGTGTCGATCAGCCGAGGCCGAGCATGAACCAGGAAAGTGTGTCCGGCCAGAGTTAATCGAGCGTGTTGGGTAACAGTAGTGCACCCCTGCAGGGAAGTTATCTATTCGAATAGCCATGTCCACGGTAACAGGACGCTCAGTGTTGTATCCCGATCTACTACTACTCGAACTGGATACTATAATTAATTGGAAGCTCCAGGATCGCTTTCTCACTGGGAGTCGAGGAAGGATCTCTAGGCTTTGCTACAACATGCTTGCTACTTTAATTATGTACTAATCTACACTCTTCTAATGCTGCAAGACCGCTAAAGGTGCTAGTCTTCGATAGGCTAGGCCTTCCTCCCTATTCTGGCATTTCTGCAGTCCAGCCCACATATACAGCCTTCTTTTGACAATGATGCATAATTAGAATAGTTCTGATGTCAGTCTTGCGAGTACTTTGGATGAGTACTCACGGTTGCTTTGCTCCCCTTTTTCCCCATGCCCGTTGTTGCGACCAGATGATGGAGCCCCGGAGCCAGCTGCCACAGCCGACGACTTCTACTACACCTCTGGAGGAGCCTACTACTACGTGGAGACCGCCGACGACCAGGAGTAGTTAGGAGGCTCCCAGACAGGAGGCCTGTGCCTTTTCGATCTGTGTTATTATTTTGCCCCGCCTTTTTAAGGCTTATCTTTTTTATCTTTATATCTGTACTCAGATATCTAATGCTTTCGCTGATGCTTGTATGGCATCGAGCTTATGTAGTCGAGCCCTCGAGACCCCTGGCTTGTAATATAAAGCTTGAGTTATTTTATTTTGAGTTTAGAGTTGTGTTGCGATATCTTCAAGTGAGTCCCTAGGCTTGATCGTGTGCATTTGCGTGTATGCTTAGCGCACGATTAAGTCGGGGGCGTCACATAAAGCGAATGTGTCTTCGTGGCTCTTGCGTCAAGGTGATATAAAGGTGACAGGTAGCTTTTGTCACCACGGTAGCTCGTACCCAATATACCAATGATATTGACATCCTTTGTGTCCTCGAAAGTTAAAATGCCATGCAGCCTATGCTCCACACCATCACAAAGAAAATTCTCTCGAATAGCTAACAATATTACAACCTACTTTGCTTTGGCTACGGTCCCTTATCTTCATGAATTTTCTGCATGTAAGCTCGGGTATCCTCCAAGTCTTGCTACTTGTAGTCTGCGTTGGTATTTCCCCGAAGAGGAGAGGATGATGCAGTATAGTAGAGCTAAGTATTTCCCTCAGTTAAGAACCAAGGTTATCAATCCAGTAGGAGAACCAAGCAAGATCCAGTGAACAACACCTACACACAGAAAAGCAAACACTTGCACCCAACGTGAATAAGAGAGTTGTCAATCCTCTTAGTGGTTACTTGCAAGGATTAAGCCTGATAGAGATAAATAGATAAACTAAACTACTAATAAAAATAAAAGTAAATAAATTGCAGCAAGGTATTTTTAGGTTTTTTATATGATAAAGATAGACCCGGGGGCCATAGTTTTCACTAGAGGCTTCTCTCTCGAGCATGGAAACATACGGTGGGTAAACAAATTACTGTTGGGCAATTGATAGAAAAATAAAATAATTATGATGGATTCATGGCAATGATCATGTATATAGGCGTCACGTCCGAGACAAGTAGACCGACTCCTGCCTGCATCTACTACTATTACTCCACTCATCGATCGCTATCCAGCATGCATCTAGAGTATTAAGTTAATAAAAACAGAGTAACGCCTTAAGCAAGATGACATGATGTAGAGAACCAAATTCAAGCAATATGAATAAACCCCATCTTTTTATCCTTAATGGCAACAATACAAATATGTGTCATGTCCCCTTCTGTCACTGGGATTGAGCACCGCAAGATTGAACCCATCACAAAGCACCTCTCCCATTGCAAGATAAATCAATCTAGTAGGCCAAACCAAATCGATAGATCGGAGAGAAATACAAAGCTATATTTAATCATTCATAAAAGAGTTCAGAGAAGACTCAAATATTTCTCATGAATAATCTGATCATAAACTCACAATTGATCGGATCCCAACAAACACACCGCAAAAGAAGATTACATCGGATAGAACTCCAAGAACATCAAGGAGAAAATGGTATTGAAGATCAAAGAGAGAGAAGAAGCCATCTAGCTACTAGCTATGGACCCGTAGGTCTCTGATAAACTACTCACACATCATCGGAAGGGCAGCAAGGTTGATGTAGAAGCCCTCCTTGATCGATTCCCCCTTCGGCAGAGTACCGGAAAAGGCCTCCAGATGGGATCGCGGAAGAACAGAGGCTTGCGGCGGCAGAAAGGTTTTATCTTCTGGCTCTCTGTTGACTTCCCAATATTTGAGAATTTATAGAAATAGAATTAGGTCAAATGGAGTCACGTGGGCCCCACAAGGCAACACGGCGCGCCCCCCTGGGTCGTGCCCTGTTGCCTTGTGAAGCCTCCGTGAGGCTTCTGGCCTCCTCACGAAGCTTCCAAGGTCTCTTTTGTCCAAAAAAAATCTCCAAAAAGTTTCATGGCATTTGGACTTCGTTTGGTACAGATTCTCTGAAAAGCCAAAAACAAGCTGAAAACAGCAACAGGCACTGGGCACTAGGTTAATAGGTTAGTCCCAAAAAATGATATATAATTGCATATAAAAACATCCAAGATTGATACTATAATAGCATGGAACAATAAAAAATTATAGATAGGTTGGAGATGTATCAAGCATCCCCAAGCTTAATTCCTGCTCGTCCTCGAGTAGGTAAATGATAAAAATAGAATTTTTGATGTGGAATGCTACCTATCATGTTTCATCATGTAATCTTTCTCTTACGATATGAATAATAAGATCCGAATGATTCAAAGCAATAGTCTATAGTTTGATATAAAGACATCAATCCTTAGGCATACTAATAAACAATCATGTCTTTCAAAATAAAAATGCTAAAGAACGTTATCCCTACAAAATCATACAATCCTGTCATGCTCCATCGTCTTAACACAAAATATTTATCATGAACAACCCCGGTTTTAGCCAAGCAATTCGTTCATACTTTTTAACGCGCTTCAGCTTTTTCAACTCCCACTCAATACATGAGCGCAAACCATGGATATAGCACTATGGGTGGAATAGAGTGTGGTGGTAGAGATCAATAAGGGGAAGTCAAAAATAAGAAGATTTTCTCACATCAACGAGGCTAATCAACGCGCTATGGAGATGTCCATCAATTGATGTCAATGTGAGGAGTAGGGATTGCCATGCAACGGATGCACTAAGAGCTATAAGTGTATGAAACCTCAATATGAAAACTAAGTGGGTGTGCATCCAACTTGCTTGCTCATGAAGACCTCGGGCATTTGAGGAAGCCCGTCATCGGAATATACAAGCAAAGTTCTATAATGAAAAATTCCCACTAGTATATGAAAGTGACAAAATAGGAGACTCTCTATATGAAAAACATGGTGCTACTCTGAAGCACAAGTGTGGAAAAGGATAGTAACACTGCCCCTTCTCTCTTTTTCTATCATTTTTTTTCATGGCTCTTTTTTCGCCTCTTTTTTTTAGAACGGTCTCATGGACCTCATCCCCACTTTTTCGAGGACTCATTAGTCTCCACCATTCTTTCCTCACTGGGACAATGCTCTAATAATGATGATCATCACACCTCTATTTACTTACAACTCAACATTACAACTCGATACTAGAACAAAAATATGACCCTATATGAATGCCTCTGGCAGTGTACCAGGATGTGCAATGATGCTAGCGTAACATGTATAAAAATGATGAATGGTGGCTGAGCCACAAATACTATGTCAGCTATATGATCATGCAAAGCAATATGACAATGATGATGTATGTCATAAAAACGGAACGGTGGAAGCTGCATGGCAATATATCTCGGAATGGCTATGGAAATGCCATGATAGGTAGGTATGGTGGCTGTTTTGAGGAAGATATAAGGAGGCTTATGTGTGATAGAGCGTATCATATCACGGGGTTTGGATGCACCGGCGAAGTTTGCACCAACTCTCGATGTGAGAAAGGGCAATGCACGGTACCGAAGAGGCTAGCAAATTGCGGAAGGGTGAGAGTGCGTATAATCCATGGACTCACATTAGTCATAAAGAACTCACATACTTATTGCGAAAGTTTATTAGCCCTCGAAGCAAAGTACTACTACGCATGCCCCTAGGGGGGAGGTTGGTAGGAGTTGACGACGCACAAGTATAGGGGATCAATCGTAGTCCTTTCGATAAGTAAGAGTGTCGAACCCAACGAGGAGCAGAAGGAAATGACAAGCGGTTTTCAGCAAGGTATTCCCTGCAAGTACTGAAAGTAGCGGTAACATATAATTTCGGTAGCAAGATAATTCGTAACAAGTAACAAGTATAATAAAGTGCAGCAAGATGGCCCAATCCTTTTTGTAGCAAAGGACAAGCAGGAACGAACTCGTATAATAAGCAAAGCGTTCTCGAGGACACATGGGAGTTTCATCTAGTCACTTTCATCATGCTTGTTTGATTCGTGTTCGCTACTTTGATAATTTGATATGTGGGTGGACTGGTGCTTGGATGCTGTTCTTACTTGAACAAGCCTCCCACTTATGATTACCCCCTCTCGCAAGCATTCGCATCTACAAAAGAAGAATTAAGATAACTCTAACCATAGCATGAAACATATGGATCCAAATCAGCCCCTTACGGAATAGCGCATAAACTAGGGTTTAAGCTTCTGTCACTCTAGCAACCCATCATCTAATTACTACTCCACAATGCCTTCCCTTAGGCCCAAAGATGGTGAAGTGTCATGTAGTCGACGTTCACACGACACCACTAAAGGAAGCAACAACATACATATCATCAAAATATCGAACGAATACCAAATTCACATGATTACTTATGACAAGACTTCTCCCATGTCCTCAAGAACAAAAGTAACTACTCACAAATCATGTTCATGTTCAAGATCAGAGGGGTATTGAATAGCATTAAGGATCTGAACATATAATCTTCCACCAAATAAACCAACTAGCATTAACTACAAGATGTAATCAACACTACTAGCAACCCACAGGTACCAATCTGAGGTTTTGAGACAAAGATTGAATACAAGAGATGAACTAGGGTTTGAGATGAGATGGTGCTGGTGAAGATGTTGATGAAGATTGGTCCTCCCACAATGAGAGGATCGTTGGTGATGTCGATGGCTCTGATTTCCCCCTTCCGGAGGGAAGTATCCCCAGCGGAATCGCTCCGCTGGAGAGCAAAATAGCTCCTGCCCAGGTTCCGCCTCGAGACGGCAGCGTTTCATCCCAAAAGCCTTCTCTTGATTTTTTCTAGGGCAAATGGCTTCATATAGCAGAAGGAGGGGGCCAGACGCCAGCTGTGGGCCCCACAAGGCACTAGGGCGCGCCCAGCGGGGGGGGGGGGGGGGAGCGCCCTACTGCCTTGTGGGCAGCTGGTGGGTCCCCTCTGTTATCTATTTTCTCCAGTATTTTTTATATATTCAATAAAAAATCTCCGTGAAATTTCAGGTCAATTGGAGCTCTGTAGAATAGGTATCTCTGATATGGCTATTTCAGGTCCAGAATTCCAGCTGCCGACATTCTCCCTCTTCATGTAAATCTTGCAAATTAAGAGAGAAAAGGCATAAGAATTGTACCATAAAGTGAAATAATGATAAAAACATAATAAATAACAGTAGGAAATCATGATTCAAATTGGACGTATCAACCATGCTTAGACCTCGCTTGCCCTCAAGCGAAAAGTCGAAATCGATAATCATGACCACATGTTTAGAGAGAGAGACGTCGATAAAAAATAAAATACGGACATGGAGCATCATAAATCCAAGGGGAGTGCCCATACCCATGTACTCAAGTCTCCTTCTTCGGTGATGGTGGTGATGAAGTGGTGGGCTTGTCCTTCGCCTTCCACTTGAGGACACGAATTTCTTCTTTTAATTTGTCATTTTCTCTTTCGAGATCCCAAATTTTGCGACGTAGTTTATCCGAATCTTCCTGCACATGACGAAAAGGGGTGAATTGAACTTTAGGAACCTTTGCCGTGTCCAGTAAGCTGGACCTCTTGGATTCGATGTGCATGTCTCCCGGTAGAAGCAGTGGGGGATCCTCATCCTCTTCGCTGGAATGACCTTGCCTTTCCCTCAAATCAGCATCTTCCTCTTCATCAGAGGTCCAACCATAGGGATCAGTGTTCCCATAGACTCTAGGGTTTGCGGCAATATGAGAGGCATAGCTTTCCCCATCAGAGTCCTGAGATGACATGGCGCTCGACCCCAAGAGTCTGGCAGAAAAACAGTATGAAAACAAGAACAGGGAGAAAACTTGCGATACGGTGGTCAAAACAAACAGGAGTGTATATAAAGAATTTTCATCTTGCAAAACAAGCATACGAGAAGAAAACGGAGTCGAGAAGGCACACGTGGGGTCCACAAGGCACTACGACGCGCCCCAGGGGGGGTCGCGCCCTTCTGCCTTGTGGGCAGCACGTGGGTCCCCTCGGCTGTTTCTTATTTTTGTAATTTTTCTAATATTCCAAAACTGACAGAAATAATTTTTATGGAATTTTTGGAGTCGGTTTACTTACCGTATCACATACCTACCCCTTTTCAGGGTTCTGGAGCGTTCCGGAAGGACTCTTTGATGTGCTCTTCCGGTGTAATTGTTTCAATAATATTAGTTTCAACATTAAGGGAATTCTTGAAATATAGTGCTTAATTCTTTGCCCGTTCACTACTCTCGGATTAGTGCCTTCGGAGTTGTTTATTTTGATGGCTCCGGAGCGATAAATTTCTTCGATGATATACGGTCCTTCCCATTTAGAGAGGAGTTTTCCTACAAAGAATCTCAAACGAGAATTGAATAATAGAACATGATCACCTACTTTGAATTCCCGTTTTTGAATTATTTTGTCATGCCACCTTTTAACTTTTTCTTTAAACAACTTAGCATTATCATAGGCTTGGGTTCTCCATTCATCTAAGGAGCTAATATCAAATAACCTCTTCTCACCAGCAAGTTTAAAATCATAATTAAGTTCTTTAATTGCCCAGTATGCCTTATGTTCTAATTCAAGAGGTAAATGACATGCTTTTCCATAAACCATTTTATACGGAGACATACCCATAGGATTTTTATATACAGTTCTGTAAGCCCATAATGCATCATCAAGTTTCTTAGACCAATTCTGTCTGGATCTATTAACGATCTTTTGCAAAGTCAATTTTATTTCCATATTAGTTAATTCAACTTGACCACTAGACTGAGGATGGTAAGGGGATGCAATTCTATGGTTAACATCATATTTAGCAAGCAACTTACGGAAAGCACCATGAATAAAATGTGAACCACCATCAGTCATTAAATATCTAGGGACTCCGAACCTCGGGAAAATAACTTCTTTAAGCATTTTAATAGAAGTGTTGTGATCAACACTACTAGTGGGAATAGCTTCTACCCACTTAGTAACATAGTCAACAACAACTAGAATATGTGTATACCCATTGGATTTAGGAAAAGGTCCCATATAATCAAAACCCCAAACATCAAATGGTTCAATAACAAGTGAATAATTCATAGGCATTTCCTGACGTCTACCAATATTACCAATTCTTTGACATTCATCACAAGAAAGGACAAACTTACGTGCATCCCTGAAAAGAGTAGGCCAATAAAAACCAGATTGTAATACCTTGTGTGCAGTTCGGTCTCCCGCATGATGACCTCCATAGGCCTCGGAGTGACACTTACGTAGGATTTGTTCCTGTTCATGCTCAGGTACACAACGTTTAATAATACCATCTACTCCTTTATATAGATGTGGGTCATCCCAAAAGTAATGTCTTAAATCAAAGAAAACCTTTTTCTTTTGTTGATATGTAAAGCTAGGTGGTATGTATTTAGCAACAATGTAATTAGCATAGTCTACATACCAAGGAGTATTACGAGAAGCATTTATCACAGCTAATTGTTCATCAGGAAAATCATCATTAATAGGAAGTGGGTCATCAAGAACATTTTCCATTCTAGACAAATTATCTGCTATGGGATTCTCAGCTCCCTTCCTATCAACAATATGCAAATCAAATTCTTGTAGCAGAAGAACCCATCTAATAAGTCTAGCCTTAGCATCTTTCTTTTCCATAAGGTATTTAATAGCAGCATGATCAGTGTGAAAAGTAACCTTGGAATCAACAAAATAAGATCTAAATTTATCACATGCAAACACAACTGCTAAAAATTCTTTCTCAGTAGTAGCATAATTTCTTTGAGCGCTGTCTAGAGTTTTACTAGCATAATGGATAACATTTAATTTCTTATCAATCTCTGTCCTAGAACAGCACCAACAGCATAATCACTAGCATCACACATAATTTCAAAAGGTAGGTTCCAATCAGGTGGTTGAACAATAGGTGCAGAAATTAAGGCTTTCTTAAGTATTTCAAAGGCTTCTACACAGTCATCATCAAAAACAAACGGAACATATTTTTGCAAGAGATTGGTAAGAGGTCTAGAAATTTTAGAGAAGTCTTTTATAAACCTTCTATAGAAACCAGCATGACCAAGGAAACTTCTTACACCTTTGATATCTTTAGGACATGGCATTTTCTCAATAGCATCAACCTTAGCTTTATCAACCTCAATACCTCTTTCAGAAATTTTATGCCCAAGGACTATACCTTCATTAACCATAAAGTGGCACTTCTCTCAATTCAAGACAAGATTAGTTTCTTCACATCTCTGCAAAACTCGATCAAGGTTGCTTAAGCAATCATCAAAAGAAGTTCCGTAAACGGAGAAATCATCCATGAAAAACTCAACAATCTTTTCACAAAAGTCAGAGAATATAGCAGTCACACATCTTTGAAAGGTAGCAGGTGCATTACATAAACCAAAAGGCATACGACGATAAGCATAAGTTCCAAAAGGACAAGTAAAGGTGGGTTTCTATTGATCTTCAGGTGATACAGGTATTTGAGAGAAACCAGAATAACCATCTAGGAAACAAAAGTGTGTATGCTTAGACAATCTTTCTAACATTTGATCAATAAAAGGCAAGGGGTAATGATCTTTTCTAGTAGCTTTATTTAATTTCCTGAAATCAATTACCATCCTAT
The DNA here is from genome assembly GCA_039707655.1 of Elymus sibiricus. Taxonomy (NCBI): domain Eukaryota; kingdom Viridiplantae; phylum Streptophyta; class Magnoliopsida; order Poales; family Poaceae; genus Elymus; species Elymus sibiricus. Next base: position 123,433,811 of record CM077666.1, on the reverse strand, counting down.
AACCAGTTACAATTCTTTGTGGGATGAGTTCAATTTTATCATTAGGAACAACGGTAATACCTTCCTTTTTAGGAACACAATGAACATGACTTACCCATCTACTATCAGCTATGGGATAAATTATACCTGCTTCCAGAAGCTTTAGTATTTCAGTTCTTACCACATCCTTCATTTTAGGATTCAGCCTTCTTTGATGATCAATAACGAGTTTAGCATCTGGCTCCATATGAATTTTATGCTGACATAAAGTGGGACTAATGCCCTTAAGATCATCAAGAGTATATCCAATAGCGGCACGGTGCTTCCTCTGAGTTTTAAGTAATCTCTTTTCTTCATGATCTGAAAGGTTAGCACTAATAATAACAGGATATATCTTCTTTTCATCAAGATAAGCATATTTAAGCATATCAGGTAATTGCTTCAATTCAAACACAGGATCACCCTTGGGTGGAGGTGGACCTCCCAAGGTTTCAACAGGCAGATTATGTTTAAGGATAGGTGCTTGTTTAAAGAATAATTCATCTATTTCATTTCTTTCACTCATATGCATGTCATTCTCATGCTCAAGCAAATATTGTTCTAGCGGATCAGTAGGAGGCACAACAATAGAAGCAAGACCGATAATTTCATCCTTACTAGGCAATTCTTTATCATGAGGTTGTCTACGAAACTTAGAGAAATTAAACTCATGAGACATCACACCAAAATTAACACTAACAATTTCTTTAGTGCAATCAATCTTAGCATTAACAATATTCAAGAAGGGTCTACCAAATATAATGGGACAAAAATCATCTTGTGGCGATCCAAGAACAAGAAAATCAGTAGGGTATTTGATCTTACCACACAAGACTTCAACATCTCTAACAATCCCAAGCGGTGAAATAGTATCTCTGTTTGCAAGCTTAATAGTAACATCAATATCTTCAATCTCAACGGGTGCAATATCATTCATGACTTCTTGATAGAGAGTAAACGGAATAGCACTCACACTAGCACCAATATCACATAAACCATGATAGCAATGATCTCCAATTTTAACAGAAATAACATGCATGCCAACTACAGGTTTATTTTTATCTTTAGGGTCTGGCTTAGCAATTCTAGTTGCTTCATCACAGAAATATATGACATGTCCATCAATGTTATCGACCAAAAGATCTTTAACCATTGCAACACTAGGTTCAAATTTAATTTGCTCAGAAGGTCTAGGTGCTCTAATTTTACTCTTATTGACTACAGTTGAAGCTTTAGCATGTTCCTTAATCCTAACAGGGAAAGGAGGTTTCTCAATATAAGTAGTAGGCACAACTGGATCAACATGATAAACAATTGTTTCTTCTTTAACACTAACATGTTCTTCTTTTAATTCAATAGGTGGATGATATTTAAACCACTTCTCTTTAGGGAGATCAACATGAGCAGCAAAAGATTCACAAAAGGTAGCTACTATCTCAGAGTCAAGTCCATATTTATGTAGGAGATATGCCTTAGAGGCGGTAATAATAGTTATTTTGTATCTCCAAGTTTGTAATGAATGCTTATGTTCCATGCTCTAACAGCAATGATTCTCGAGTCTACAATATCCACGAGACTCGGAGGGAAACTCATGTGCATGTGTGGTATAATAAATGGTAAAATGTATTCCTAGTCATGCCTCTAAGACTGGCTCAAGTATTGCATGATGATCCTGTTTTCCTGATCATGGGCATGACTATGCCGGCAATTTTGAGGGCACAATGTTAGAAGAACACTTGTGTTGAATTGACCCGAATTGATGTTATGCTATGAGATACATTCGTCACAAGTTAATGGTTTATAACATAGAGATAGTTAATGTTTGCATAATTCCTTAGACCATGAGAGTATCAAGTTCCTTCGTACTTGCTTCGTGAACTTTGGGGTTTGTTAAACGTCATCCGTAACTGGGTGGCTTTTACGGCGGCTTACGGGTTCACGGAAAAGTATGACAAGAAACGAGATAGCTCGAGATTGGGATTTGCTCCTCCGACGATGGAGAGATATTCTCGGGCCCTCTCGGTGTTACGGTATCCATCATCGTCTGGCTAGACACATTGTGATTTGATCACAGGGATGCCGCAACACGGAAACGAGAAAAGAGAACAAAACCGGTAACGAGGTAACTGGCATAGTGGACAAGTTCTTTATCCACGGGGATGTAGATAAATCTCACCTCAGGTTTTGTAACATATCGTGAAGCAACAAGAATAGCACACGGCAACCGAAGGTTCACTCGAATATTTATTCGTGTGGGTATAGGGGTCAATATGGGTGTCCACGACTCCGATGTTGATCATTGATCGAAAAGTGTTCCGGGTCATGTCTATACTTCACCGAACCTATAGGGTCACACGCTTAAGGGTCATCTATCTGCTGAATACTAGACAGGGAGTCTAAGAGAAAGTCACCGAAAAAGTTTCGGAGACAACGGAAATGTTCCGGAGAGAACACAGGAATAGTTTCGGTAAAACTGAAAAGTTGTTTCGGAGTATACCATTAAGTCAAATTGGTTTCGGCACACGCCTGGAAATTCTTGGAGGGTGCCAGAATTGAAACTTCTGGGATTTTTTCACGACAAAAACCGGAAATGTTCCGGAGCTGCCGGAACCGCTTTGGTTGCTTTTCGCTGAAGAAAATCATTGATCCGGAAATGTTTCGGAATGCGTCCAGAATTGTTTTAGTGGGTACTGGAATTATTCTAAGACTCACAGAAATATTTTCGGATTTAACGGTCGCAGAAAAATGTCTTCGTGAATAGTGAAAGTGCTTTTTGGGTTGCTTTTTGGAAAGCCACCTTTTGGGGCTTTTCCCAAAGTTCTAGAAGGAATTGGCTTGCAAGGGAAGGAACCCCTTTTGGGGGGCCCCCATGGGGTGGCCGGCCAAGGGTGGAGCTCCTCCATGGAGCTCCACATGGCTTCCTTTTATGCCCATAATGCCCATTATGTGTGACATAAGGCATGGGTGTTTTGGTATTGTTTAGTACCACCCTTCCCCTTGGCTTTCCTATAAATAGAGGCGGAGAGGAGCTCTCCACACTCACTCCAACTCTCATACACATGCCATGCATTATCTGGCTTTCTCTCTCCCTCCCACGAAATAGTTTCGTAGAGCCGAAAGGCTGTCTGGGTTCCGGCAGGAACTAGTTCTGGACGGCGAAGCCCTGCCGGATAGCTGACACCATATGTGTGCAACCCCGTAGAGAGGTCGTAGGTTCGATCTTTTGCCCAAGGGTCTGTTCGAGGGTCCTCCTGAAGGGCTGTCCGAGTTACCGTTCGAGCTTCGAGGGTCCTCCCGAAGGGCTGTCCGTGACATCGTCCTGGGGATTGTCCGACCGCCTCCCGAAGGGCTGTCCGACGAGGGAGTACATCCTCGTGGTTGGGAGGTTGTAAATCCTAGCTGCGGGGATCAGCACCGACAATCTACATCGACTCTACTTCCGCTGCGCTACGAGTCGGTAATGATCAGATCAAACCCTGTATGCAGTCTCCATAGTGGTCCTGGGCGTGCTCGCTGTACCGATTTTTTTTGTTTTCTGTCGCGTTCCCCTACAGTGGCATCAAGAGCCTTGCTATGCGTAGATGCAGGTTGCGATCTAGAATACATAGAGATGTATGGGTATTGCATAATATAATTTTGTAGTAGATGAGATCTATTGCTGAAAATTATTTATGCGGGTAGCAGATGAAATCTGTTACCCGATGTTCTTGTTGCTTCCCTAGAATTTGCGTATTTCTGATCTTGAAACGGCATGGCGGAATTTCACAAAGTTCTGGCAATCCGCGATCCTGATTGATCAACGAAGTGCTATCAGTTCTTTGGGTTCCACCATAGTTAAGAGAAAGATGAAATTTCGCAGACGAAAGGGCAATGCAGATATGATCTGCACGGGGGTCATGCGTATGACGAAGTTCAGTATGGGGCTCGAGATTTTATTATCTCGTGTTTCATACACCCCGCAAAGTTAATCTAGCGACTTGAATAATCATACTTGATGATAAACGTTGGTAGCTGCGGTTTAAGTCAAAACCTTAGAAGCCACGTAAAATAAATTTTTGCATAAACCGATTAGAGGCGTCTAACTTGGTTTTGCAGGATGTGCATATGATGTGGTATAGCAGTTCTCATATTAATTCGATTATGTTTCAGATGACTATATGATGTAAATTTACTAACATGACCTGCGTGTCATGATTCGGCATGATGGCTGGAGCCATATGATTGTCACTTTAATGACCTGCGTGTCAACCTTAAGTAATGAACTTATTTTATTAGCTATAGAGATAGCAATATTATCTGGTCCATCGACAAGGTTGTGGCAATCTTCGCGAAGGTGAACACCGACGCAAATGCCGAAGACGAAGAAATTAAAGACTTCTCCGTCAGAAAGGGCTATACCATATCATGCTGTTATGAATTGCCTGAGATGTTTTTCCCTTATGATGCACCCTTTTGATTGCGCGATAGTCGCTTTTTATTAGGGTGATCTCTCACTTAAAATATCAAGTAGTTAGTGTTCTCCCAAGTGTAGCACCGTCACGGCACCTATCTCTTCGGGGTACCACATGGATACATGGGTGTGAACGATTAGAGAAGTGTGAGGCGGGTGAGTTGAGACCTCACAGCGAGATCACTTGGTTGTCTTGACGTTCTGGAGGATCGTCCTAAGCTCGGAACACGCCCATCGAAAGATGAACAAGAGTCACATAGAGATGTGATTGGCAAGTTGGCCTACCAATTGAAATTCTCGTCACTTGAGATGGATACATCCTTGGTGTTGAATTACAATTTGGGTCTTGAATCACTCATAATCAATTTTGAGAGATATTGATTTGAGTGGGAGCGCACTTTAGAATAAAATTGTTTATTCACTAGTGCAAATTAATTATGAACAAAGTCTAAGTGAAACTTGTGTTTACCGTTGTAGATCAAATGGCTCGCAACACCGCGTTCAACTTAGGCCCGATGTTATAGAAACAGAAGTTAGCTGCGACTGAAAACAACTATGCGGACTGGGTCCGTAACCTGAGGATTGTCCTCAGGAGCGCTAAGAGGATGTATGTGCTTGAAACTCCTCTTCCAGCTAAACCGGCGGCAACTGCCCCGGAAGATGAACAAAATGTCTGGGCCACTAAGGATGATGATTACAACTTAGTGCAGTGCCTCATGCTAGCTTGCATGAGTCCAGAGCTTCAAAAATGTTTTGAATTCCATGACGCCCGTGATATGATCCGGGAATTGGATGCTCTGTACAAGGAAACCGCACGGTCTGAATGGTTTGATATCATCAAGGCCGTGATGGATTGCAAGATGGCTGAGGGCAGTTCAGTTGGCGAACACGTGGTCAAAACGATTGGCTACGCTGAAAGGCTTAAAACCCTGGAATTTCCAATTCCACCAGCCCATATGATGGACATGTTGCTTTCTTCACTCCCCCCGTCTTACAACGGTTTTGTCATGAACTACAACATGAGTGGGATGGAGAAGACACCAAATGAGGTGCTCGCCATGCTGAAAACTGCGGAAGGAGGACTGCGGAAAAATCACAAGCAAGTGTTGCTTGTGAATAAAACCGCCAGTTTCAAAAAGAAAGGCAAGTCCAAGAAGGGCAAGAGCGCCGGTAAGACCGGCTCCCAAAGCAACTCTAAGGGCGGAGCCAAGAATGAAACTGAGTGCTTCTACTGCAAGGGCACATGACATTGGAAGAGAAACTGCAAGAATTATCTGGAAGGTAAGAAGTCCGAGAAAACCAGAAAAGGTATAACTGTTATACAGGTTAATGTCATTGACATTTTGCTTGCTAGCGAAAATTCTAAGTCTTGGGTATTTGATACCGGATTGGTTGCTCACATTTGCAACTCGATACAGGGGCTTCAGAAGGTGCGTAAGCCGGCAAAAAATGAAGTCGTGATGCGCGTCGGGAACGGCGCTGGGATCGCCGCTCAAGCCGTCGGCATTATGCCTCTGCGTCTCCCTTCAGGATTTACCTTAGAACTAAGTAACTGTTATTTTGTTCAGGCATTGTGTAGAAACATCATCTCTGGATCATGTTTAGTGCATGATGGGTACTCTTACAAGTCTGAGAACAATGGTTGTTCACTTTATTGTAAGGATATGTTTTATGGATTTGCACCCATTGTTGGGGGCCTTTTCATACTAAATCTTGAATGTGGAAATGATGTCTTTAACGTGAATGCTAAACGCCTTAAGAAGGTTGATACCACCACCACTTACTTGTGGCACTGTCGGCCTGGCCACATCGGAAAGAAACACACGAAAAGACTCCAGTCAGATGGAGTTTTACCGTACTTTGATTTTGAATCATTTGACACATGTGAAGCTTGTCTGATGGGGAAAATGACCAAGATGCCGTTCATGGGTCATCCTGAACGGGCGGGTGAATTATTGGAAATAATACATGGTGATGTATGTGGTCCAATGAGCACAGCCACACGGGGTGGGTATTTCTACTTCGTGACTTTTACTGATGATTTAAGTCGGTATGGCTATATCTACTTAATGAAGCATAAGTCGGAAACCTTTGAAAAGTTCAAAGAATTTCAGAATGAGGTAGAAAATCATCGTAACAAAAGGATTAAGTTTCTGCGGTCAGATCGCGGGGGCGAATACCTTAGTCATGAGTTTAGCCAACATCTGAGTGACCGTGGAATCGTTTCACAGCTTACGCATCCCGAAACTCCATAGCGAAACGGAGTGTCGGAACGACGTAACCGAACCCTGTTAGACATGGTGAGGTCGATGATGTCTCTTACAAATCTGCCGATATCTTTTTGGGGTCACGCACTACTTACTACCGCTTATACATTAAACAGAGCACCGTCTAAGTCTGTTGAGACGACACCACATGAGATGTGGCATGGGAAGATTCCTAGTGTGTCGCATCTCAAAATTTGGGGTTGTGAGGCATACGTAAAACATTTACAGCCAAGCAAACTCGATCCCAGATCAGACAAATGTTACTTTGTAGGTTATCCCAATAACACCATTGGGTATTCCTTCTACCACAAGTCCGAGGGCAAAGTGTTTGTCGCAAAAGTTGGACACTTTCTCGAGAAAGAATTTCTCGCTAAAGAAGCAAGTGGGAGGACAGTACAGCTTGATGAGATTAGTGAATCTTCAGCAACCGTTGATATGGCTAAGGAACCGGAAGAAATTCCGCTAATTATCCCTACAACCGAGCCGGAAGTTGTCGCATGTGATGCGAAAACTTCAGACAAGTTTGTATTTGAACCGCGCAGATCAGGTATGGCTATCGAGCCACCTGAGTGGTTTCATAACAAAATCTTCATTCTTGAAGACGATGAACCTGCGCACTACAAGGAAGCGATGGCGGGGCCCAGCTCAAGGGAATGGCACAAAGCTATGAGATCCGAAATGGAATCCATGTACGAAAATCAAGTTTGGAACTTGGTAGAACTTCCAGAAGGCGTAAAGCCCATTGGTTGTAAATGGATTTTCAAAAGAAAGACGGATGCGGATGGTAACATTACTATCCATAAAGCTAGACTTGTCGCAAAAGGGTTCACGCAAGTTCCTGGAGTGGACTACGACGAGACTTTCTCGCCTGTAGCTATGCTTAAGTCTGTACGGATATTACTAGCAATAGCTGCTTATTTCGATTATGAAATATGGCAGATGGACGTCAAAACGGCTTTCCTAAATGGAAATCTCAAAGAAGATGTATTCATGATACAGCCTGAAGGTTTTGTCATTCATTGGAATGCTGGAAAGGTATGCAAACTTCAGAAGGCCATTTATGGTCTGAAGCAAGCATCAAGGAGCTGGAACATTCGTTTTGATGAAGTAGTCAAAGAGTTTGGCTTCATCAGGAATGGCGAAGAATCTTGTGTTTACAAGAAGTTTAGTGGGAGCGCAAAAGCATTTCTAATCTTGTATGTGGATGACATATTGTTGATTGGAAATGACGTGAATTTTCTTAGCGAAATAAAAGACTCATTGAAGAAGAGTTTTTCAATGAAAGACTTAGGCGAAGCGGCATATGTATTGGGCATCGGAATCTATAGAGATAGATCAAAACGCCTGATAGCGCTTAGCCAAAGCACGTACATTGACAAGGTGTTGAAAAGGTTCAACATAGAGAATTCCAAGAAAGGCCTACTCCCCATGTCACCTGGCATAGTGCTTTGCAAGAATCAGTGTCCTCGGACTCTCGATGAGCGAGTACAAATGAATGATGTTCCATATGCTTCGGCAGTTGGTTCTATTATGTATGCCATGCTATGTACAAGACCGGATGTTTCCTATGCACTAAGTGTTAGCAGCCGGTACCAAAGTGATCCAGGATTGGAACACTGGGCCGCAGTCAAAAGTATTCTTAAGTACCTCAGAAGGACCAAGGATTTACTCCTTGTGTACGGAGGTGATGAAGAGCTCATTGTAGGTGGTTACACTGATGCAGGCTTCATGACTGACCCAGATGACTTCAAATCTCAATCAGGCTATGTTTTCATATTGAACGGTGGATCAGTTGATTGGAAAAGTTCCAAACAAAAGACTGTGGCGGATTCTACGATGGAGGAGGAATATGTTGCAGCTTCAGAAGCCACCAAGGAGGCGGTCTGGATCAAGCAGTTTCTTGAAGACCTTGGTGTGGTTCCAAGTGCGCTGGACCCGGTGGAGATCTATTGTGATAATACTGGCGTCGTGGCTCAGGCTAGGGAGCCATCTTCACACCATAAGACAAGACATATTGAACGCAAATATAAACTCATTCGACATCATGTCGAAGCAGGTTTAGTGAAAGTACGCAAAGTTCACACGGATCTGAACGTGTCAGACCCGATGACAAAGCCTCTACCACGAGCAAAGCATGAGCAGCACCGGATAGCCATTGGTGTTAGGGTAGCCATGTAACTGGATTATGACTCTAGTGCAAGTGGGAGTCTGTAGGAGATATGCCCTAGAGGTAGTAATAACAGTTACTTTGTATCTCCAAGTTTGTAATGAATGTTTATGTTCCATGCTCTAACTGCAACGATTCTCGAGTCTACAATATCCACGAGGCTCGGAGGCAAACTCATGTGCACGTGTGGTATAATAAACGGTAAAATGTATTCCTAGTCATGCCTCTAAGACTGGCTCAAGTATTGCATGATGATCCTGTTTTCCTGATCATGGGCATGACTATGTCGGCAATTTTGAGGGCACAATGTTAGAAGAACACTTGTGTTGAATCGACCCGAATTGATGTTATGCTATGAGATACATTCGTCACAAGTTAATGGTTTATAACACAGAGATAGTTAATGTTTGCATAATTCCTTAGACCATGAGAGTATCAAGTTCCTTCGTACTTGCTTCGTGAACTTTGGGGTTTGTTAAACGTCATCCGTAACTGGGTGGCTATTATGGCGGCTTACGGGTTCACGGAAAAGTATGACAAGAAACGAGATAGCTCAAGATTGGGATTTGCTCCTTCGACGATGGAGAGATATTCTAGGGCCCCCTCGGTGTTACGGTATCCATCATCGTCTGGTCAGACACATTGTGATTTGATCACAGGGATGCCGCAACACGGAAATGAGAAAAGAGAACAAAACCGGTAACGAGGTAACTGGCATAGTGGACAAGTTGTTGATCCACGGGGATGCAGATAAATCTCACCTCGGGTTTTGTAACATATCGCGAAGCAACAGGAATAGCACACGGCAACCAAAGGTTCACTCGAATATTTATTCGTGTGGGTATAGGGGTCAATATGGATGTCCACGGCTCCGATGTTGATCATTGATCGGAAAGTGTTCCGGGTCATGTCTATACTTCACCGAACCTATAGGGTCACATGCTTAAGGGTCATCTATCTGCTGAATACTAGACAGGGAGTCTGAGAGAAAGTCACCGGAAAAGTTTCGGAGACAATGGAAACGTTCCGGAGAGAACACCGGAATAGTTTCGATAAAACTGAAAAGTTGTTTCGGAGTATACCATTAAGTCAAATTGGTTTTGGCACATGCCTGGAAATTCTTGGAGGGTGCCAGAATTGTTCTAGAAACTTCTAGGATTTTTCCGGGATAAAAACCGGAAATGTTCCGGAGCTGCCGGAACCGCTTTGGTTGCTTTTCGCTGAAGAAAATCATTGATCCGGAAATGTTTCGGAATGCGTCCAGAATTGTTTTAGTGGGTACTGGAATTATTCTAAGACTCACAGAAATATTTTTGGATTTAACGGTCACAGAAAAATGTCTTCGTGAATAGTGAAAGTGCTTTTTGGGTTGCTTTTTGGAAAGCCACCTTTTGGGGCTTTTCCCAAAGTTCTAGAAGGAATTGGCTTGCAAGGGAAGGAACCCCTTTTGGGGGGGCCCCCATGGGGTGGCCGGCCAAGGGTGGAGCTCCTCCATGGAGCTCCACATGGCTTCCTTTTATGCCCATAATGCCCATTATGTGTGACATAAGGCATGGGTGTTTTGGTATTTTTTTAGTACCACCCTTCCCCTTGGCTTTCCTATAAATAGAGGCGGAGAGGAGCTCTCCACACTCACTCCAACTCTCATACACATGCCATGCATTATCTGGCTTTCTCTCTCCCTCCCACGACATAGTTTCGTCGAGCCGAAAGGCTGTCTGGGTTCCGGCCTGAACTAGTTCTGGACGGCGAAGCCCTGCCGGATAGCTGACACCATATGTGTGCAACCCCGTAGAGAGGTCGTAGGTTCGATCTTTTGCCTGAGGGGCTATTCGAGGGTCCTCCCGAAGGGCTGTCCGAGTTACTGTTCGAGCTTCGAGGGTCCTCCCAAAGGGCTATCCGTGACATCGTCCGAGGGACTGTCCGACCGCCTCCCGAAGGGCTGTCCGACGAGGGAGTACATCCTCGCGGTTGGGAGGTTGTAAATCCTGCCTGCGGGGATCTGCACCGATGATCGACATCGACTCTACTTCCGTTGCGCTACGAGTCGGTAATGATCAGATCAAACCCTGTATGCAGTCTCCATAGTGGTCCTGGGCGTGCTCGCTGTACCAAAATATTTTGTTTTCTGTCGCGTTCCCCTACAATTTAGTACTAAACTTACGAAAAGCATCAGTTTCCATAAAAGATTTAACACAATCAAACTCAAGATTTATACCTGACTCATTACCTTTGTCGATTTCCCAATCCTCATAATTGCGTTTAATTCTTTCAAGAATGTCCCATCTGGATTCAATAGTTTTCTTCATAAAGGAACCAGCAGAAGAAGTATCGAGCATGGATTGATCATTATGAGAAAGCCGAGCATAAAAGTTTTGAAGGATTATTTCTCTTGAGAGCTCATGATTGGGGCATGTATGCAACATATACTTAAGCCTCCCCCAAGCTTGAGCGATACTTTCTCCTTCACGAGGCCAAAAATTATATATATAATTCCGATCACGATGAACCAAATGCATAGGATAAAATTTCTGGTGGAATTCCAGCTTCAACCGGTTCCAGTCCCATGTATCAGTATCATCACATAGCCTATACCATGTCAATGCCTTTCCCTCCAAAGATAAAGGGAATACTTTATTCTTAACTCCATCTCCAGATAAACCTGCAAGCTTAAACAATCCACAAATTTCATCCACATAGATCAAGTGCATATCAGGATGTACCGTTCCATCTCCTGCATAAGGATTAGCTAGCAATTTCTCTGTCATACCCGAAGGAATTTCATAATAAATATTTTCAGTACGTTCAATAGGTGGAGGAGCAACTCTTATTTCTTCCGGTCGAGGTGAAGATACCCCGAACAAGCCCCTCAAAGGATTACTTTCCATAGTGACAAGTGACAATAAATTTCAGCACGTAATCTAAATGTTTCCTTACCAAATTCCACTCACCAAAGGCGCTTCACTCCCCGGCAACGGCGTCAGAAAAGAGTCTTGATGACCCACAAATATAGGGGATCAATCGTAGTCCTTTCGATAAGTAAGAGTGTCGAACCCAACGAGGAGCAGAAGGAAATGACAAACGGTTTTCAGCAAGGTATTCCCTGCAAGTACTGAAAGTAGCGGTAACAGATAATTTCAGTAGCAAGATAATTCGTAATAAGTAACAAGTAACAAGTATAATAAAGTGCAGCAAGATGGCCCAATCCTTTTTGTAGCAAAGGACAAGCCGGAACGAACTCGTATAATAAGCAAAGCGTTCTCAAGGACACATGGGAATTTCATCTAGTCACTTTCATCATGTTTGTTTGATTCACGTTCGCTACTTTGATAATTTGATATGTGGGTGGACCGGTGCTTGGGTGCTGTTCTTACTTGAACAAGACTCCCACTTATTATTACCCCCTCTCGCAAGCATCTGCAACTACGAAAGAAGAATTAAGATAACTCTAACCATAGCATGAAACATATGGATCCAAATCAGCCCCTTACGGAATAGCGCATAAACTAGGGTTTAAGCTTCTGTCACTCTAGCAACCCATCATCTAATTACTACTCCACAATGCCGTCCCTTAGGCCCAAAGATGGTGAAGTGTCATGTAGTCGACGTTCACACGACACCACTAAAGGAAGCAACACCATACATATCATCAAAATATCGAACGAATACCAAATTCACATGATTACTTATGACAAGACTTCTCCCATGTCCTCAAGAACAAAGTAACTACTCACAAATCATGTTCATGTTCAAGATCAGAGGGGTATTGAATAGCATTAAGGATCTGAACATATAATCTTCCACCAAATAAACCAACTAGCATCAACTACAAGATGTAATCAACACTACTAGCAACCCACATGTACCAATCTGAGGTTTTGAGACAAAGATTGAATACAAGAGATGAACTAGGGTTTGAGATGAGATGGTGCTGGTGAAGATGTTGATGAAGATTGGTCCTCCCACGATGAGAGGATCGTTGGTGATGTCGATGGCTCCGATTTCCCCCTCCCGAAGGGAAGTATCCCCGGCGGAATCGCTCCGCTGGAGAGCAAAATAGCTCCTGTCCAGGTTCCGCCTCGAGACGGCGGCGCTTCGTCCCAAAAGCCTTCTCTTGATTTTTTTTCTAGGGCAAATGGCTTCATATAGCAGAAGGAGGGGGCCAGACGCCAGTTGTGGGCCCCACAAGGCACTAGGGCGCGCCCAGCGGGGGGGGGGGGGGGGGGGGGAGCGCCCTACTGCCTTGTGGGCAGCTGGTGGGTCCCCTCTGTTATCTCTTTTCTCCAGTATTTTTTATATATTCAATAAAAAATCTCCGTGAAATTTTAGGTCAATTGGAGCTTTGTAGAATAGGTATATCTGATATGGCTATTTCAGGTCCAGAATTCCAGCTGCCGGCATTCTCCCTCTTCATGTAAATCTTGCAAATTAAGAGAGAAAAGGCATAAGAATTGTACCATAAAGTGAAATAATGATCAAAAACATAATAAATAACAGTAGGAAATCATGATGCAAATTGGACGTATTAGGAGTTAACCATCGCGCGCCCCGACCGCCACACAAAGGAGGACAATCAATAATAAATCATGCTCCAACTTCATAGCATAACGACAGATCATACGTGCATGCTTCGAGAATCACAAACCTTAACACCAATATTCTTACTAAACCACAATTATCTACTAATACCTCCCACATATTACCATCTTAATATCTCAAAACTATTGCAAGGAATCAAACTTATCATATTCAGTGATCTACATAAAAGTTTTTATTATATCCCTCTTGAATACCTATCATATCAGGACCAAATTCATAACCCGTGCATATTACCATTGCTATCATGAGACTCTCAAAAAGATATAAGTGAAGCATGAGAGTGCAACTATTTCTTTAAAATATAACCACCGCCATGCTCTAAAAAAATATAAGTGAAGCATTGGAGCAACTTCCTAGCTCAAAAGATATAAGTGAAGAACATAGAGTATTCTAACAAATCACGAATAATGTGTGTCCCTCTCAAAAAGGTGTGTTCAGCAAAGATGATTGTGACAAACTAAAAAGCGAACAAAAGCAAACAAACTATATCACAAGACGCTCCAAGTAAAACACATATCATGTGATGAATAAAAATATAACTCCAAGTGAGTTACCGATAGATTGTAGACGAAAGAGGGGATGCCTTCCGGGGCATCCCCAAGCTTAGACGCTTGAGTCTTCCTTGAATATTACCTTGGAGTGCCTTGGGCATCCCCAAGCTTAGTGCCTTGGGCATCCCCAAGCTTAGGCTCTTGCCGCTCCTTATTCCTTTATCCATCGTAGTCTCACCCAAAACTTGAAAACTTCAGCACACAAAACTCAACAGAAACCTCGTGAGATCCGTTAGTATAACAAATAAATCTTAAACTTTAGGTATTGTAGTAAATTGATTCATATTTAATATTGGCATAATTCTACTGTACTCCAACTTCTCCATGACTCATCCGATACGATCCATAGATTCATCAAAATAAGCAAACTATGCAACAAAAACAGAATCTGTCTAAAACAGAATAGTCTGTAAAGATCTGAATTATGGTCATACTTCTGTAACTCCAAAAATGCTGAAAAATTAGGACAACGTGGGAAATTCATACATCAATACTTTGTAAAAAATTCAGAAGGTTCTGACACTCCAGCGAAAATTAGAAATTCCCGAACTGGATGCAAAAGTTTGTGTTTTCAAACAGCATCTATCATACTATCTTCCAAATCATCCCAAAGGCATTACTTGGCACAAACACTAATTAAAATATAAAAACACAATCATAACAGAGGCTATAATCATGCAAACACTCAAAAACAGAATGTAAAAGCAAAAAATTATTTTATTCATTGGGTTGCCTCCCAACAAGCGCTATTGTTTTACGCCCCTAGCTAGGCATAATGCATAGTTTCAAGTGTTGTCATCCTTGGTTTTGACATCCTTAGGTGTATGATTTTCAGGAGGTTTTTCAAAAACAATGGGGAACACATCATCAACTAAAATTTTAGGGTCGTTAAGATTGCTATCTTCAAACCCTTGTTGGTTCCCTTTTACAATCCAAGAGTACTTCTGATTAATTCCATTAAAAACTTGTTGGATGATATGTATGGGAGGAACTTCTTTCTTAGTACTTTCATCAAAAGCATGGTGATCATGAAAACCATATCATAACATATATTCCTCATTATATAAAATTTCATCTACCACATGATTCTCTTGACTCATATTATAGAAATCAAAGATCTCTCAAGCTTCTCGTACTATGTAATCAAACTCATTCATAAGGATAAGAGTATCTATCTTTTTAGCCTTAGGGTTATTTATAACCGGCAACTCATAAAACAATCTATGCAAGGAAGGATGAGTACGGATAAATCTTTTTTCAAGTTTAAGAATGAGTGCGGAGATAGCCTCCCCATAACTGTTGGTTCTTTTAAGGATTGGAGTGTCATTACAAACCAAAGTTCCCGTGCAATTAAAGAACTCTTGAATAATGTTTTTCCCTATGACATTTCCCCTCCCTACTACAAAATTTTTTGAGTCTAAATTTGAGGGAATTTCTGTCTTAGGAATTTTAGCATGCTCATCTTTTTCAGTAACAAAATCAGACATGGTAGCAACTGTAAACAAAGCAAGCAAACTAGCAGACAAGCAAATAAAATATTTTTATGTTTTTGTAAAAAAAATTAGAAGTGGGAGGGATGAAAACGAGAGGCAAATGCAAATAAAAGGCAAATAAAGTAAATGCAAGTGATTGATAGTTTGTGCAAAGGTACTTGATAGATTTTGATGATGTCTCCCCGGCAACGGCGCCAGAAATTCCTCCTGCTACTTGTAGTCTGCGTTGGTATGTCCCCGAAGAGGAGAGGATGATGCAGTACAGTAGAGATAAGTATTTTCCTCAGTTAAGAACCAAGGTTATCAATCCAGTAGGAGAACCAAGCAAGATCCAGTGAACAGCGCCTACACACAGAAAAGCAAACACTTGCACCCAACGCGAATAAGAGGGTTGTCAATCCTCTTAGCGGTTACTTGCAAGGATTAAGTTTGATAGAGATAAATAGATAAACTAAACTAATAATAAAAATAAAAGTAAATAAATTGCAGCAAGGTATTTTTAGGTTTTTATATGATAAAGATAGACCCGAGGCCATAGTTTTCACTAGAGGCTTCTCTCTCGAGCACAGAAACATACGGTGGGTAAACAAATTACTGTTGGGCAATTGATAGAAAAGCAAATAATTATGACGGATTCATGGCAATGATCATGTATATAGGCATCACGTCCAAGACAAATAGACCGATTCCTGCCTGCATCTACTACTATTACTCCACTCATCGACCGCTATCCAGCATGCATCTAGAGTATTAAGTTAATAAAAACAGAGTAACGCCTTAAGCAAGATGACATGATGTAGAGAAGCAAATTCAAGCAATATGAATAAACCCCATCTTTTTATCCTTAATGGCAACAATACAAATACGTGTCATGTCCCCTTCTGTCACTGGGATTGAGCACCGCAAGATTGAACCCATCACAAAGCACATCTCCCATTGCAAGATAAATCAATCTAGTAGGCCAAACCAAATCGATAGATCGGAGAGAAATACAAAGCTATATTTAATCATGCATAAAAGAGTTCAGAGAAGACTCAAATATTTCTCATGAATAATCTGATCATAAACTCACAATTCATCGGATCCCAACAAACACACCGCAAAAAAAGATTACATCGGATAGAACTCCAAGAACATCAAGGAGAACATGGTATTGAAGATCAAAGAGAGAGAAGAAGCCATCTAGCTACTAGCTATGGACCCGTAGGTCTGTGGTAAACTACTCACACATCATCGGAAGGGCAGCAAGGTTGATGTAGAAGCCCTCCTTGATCGATTCCCCCTCTGGCAGAGTGCCGGAAAAGGCCTCCAGATGGGATCGCGGAAGAAGAGAGGCTTGCGGCGGCGGAAAGGTTTTCTCTTCTGGCTCTCTGTTGGTTTTCCAATATTTGAGAATTTATAGAAGTGGAATTAGGTCAAACGGAGTCACGTGGGCCCCACAAGGCAACACGCCCCCCCGGGCCGCGCCCTGTTGCCTTGTGAAGCCTCCGTGAGGCTTCTGGCCTCCTCCCGAAGCTTCCAAGGTCTCTTTTATCCAGAAAAAAAATCTCCAAAAAGTTTCGTGGCATTTGGACTTCGTTTGGTACAGATTCTCTAAAAAGCCAAAAACAAGCAGAAAATAGCAACTGACACTGGGCACTAGGTTAATAGGTTAGTCCCAAAAAATGATATATAATTGCATATAAAAACATCCAAGATTGATACTATAATAGCATGGAACAATAAAAAATTATAGATACGTTGGAGACGTATCACCCCTCCTAGTTGTAATTTTCAATGATACTCCACTATATTTTTAATTTCAGTAAGGTGTCATTAGTTTCGTAATAATGCAAACATGCTAAGTACCATTTTTCAAGAAAGACCAAAACTACAATGGAATTATTTAGATTGTTAATTTTGTTCTCTTAGGGGGGGGGGGGGGGGGAGCTGGCTGACGTAGTGAGTGGTAGTAAAATAACCAGCCCCACTAGATATAAACAAGAAGCAGATGTTAAAAGCAACTCACTTTCAAGGAACAAACAAAAAACAAAAGAGGTTGCTGAATCAGTCATGTTAATCACTATCAAGTTGATGTGGGCCCACCTATAGCAAATTAGCACGTTTTATCGTATCCTACATCTATTATAAGACATACAAGCAGACCCCAATGACAGTTCCACTTTTCATCAAAGTCAGGCAAAGTCTACGCGGGTGTCCATTTCCTTCACTATTGATTCAGTGCAATTTTCAGTCTCCGACGAGCCGCACACAATTGGAGAAAGAAGAAGGCTACTATGATTTTTAATGTATTTTTTTTTACTGGTCGTTTTGCGTCGAGTTGTCTACCCATTGTACTGGCTTTTATTTTCCTTGATATTAATCAAATCTAACATGCCCTTTGGGTGTCTTTATTCCAAAAAAAAGCAGCCTGTTTTTTTTCGTGTTGAGCAAGTTGATTTTTTTTTGGCGGGATGAGCAAGTTGATTTTTGAAATAGTCCACTTCCTTGTGTAAATTTCCATGACACCTCACTTTATTATAGTTTTAATTTTTTTTGATAAGATGTCACTAGTTACGTAATAATGCGAAAAGCTACCTTCTTCCAAAAGGGGTGACATTTGTGTTAGTCAAAGAGAAATTTTGCCTGCATAGTCAATAGTCAGGTCTCACAGTCTGCAAGTCTAATTTTCTTAAATAAATAAGAGTGCCAACTGCCAAGTTGATGAGTTAGTTAGTAAGAAGATATACATTTAAATTCGTAAAACAAATGCCCACTAAACATACATTTGGTTGACTGAAAAATGAATATATATACATATATATGCCTTTTAATTAACCTTCCCTTTGGCTTGTTTAGCACGGTATGCTAGCTTTTATATAGCGTCTGGAGACCAAGCATGGAAGCCCCACCTGACAAGCAGCAAGCAACCAAGTATGAGAACACCTCATGCAGCGCTCCTCTTACTCTTCATCCTGGCGTGCCTCCGCGGTGCCTACTCCGGTGGCGGCCGGAGCCGCTTCACCTCCATAATCAGCTTCGGGGACTCGTACGCCGACACGGGTAACTTGGTCAGGTGGGCTGATCCCGTCCTTCCGGGTTTACTACTCAAGAACCTCCCCTACGGCGAGACCTTCTTCGGCCACCCCACCGGGCGTGCCACCGACGGCCGCCTGGTGCTGGACTTCATCGGTAACTACAAATGCACTGCCAGACCTAGTCAACTACTGTCTACAAGTCAATCTTTTGCTGATTTCTGACCAAAAGAAACTTGATTCTTCAGCCGAGGCTTTGGGTCTGCCTTCCGTGTCGCCTTACCTTGCCAAGGGGAGCAACTTCTCCGCCGGAGTAAACTTCGCCGTGGTAGGAGCGCCGGCTCTGAACCTGACATACCTGCAGGGACTGAACTTGACCGTGAACCCTCCGATCAACAGCTCCCTC
Organism: Elymus sibiricus; assembly: GCA_039707655.1. NCBI lineage: Eukaryota > Viridiplantae > Streptophyta > Magnoliopsida > Poales > Poaceae > Elymus > Elymus sibiricus. The sequence goes on along the minus strand of CM077666.1, from coordinate 123,414,846 downwards.
CACGATCAGCTCGTGTGGTTCCAGAAACTCAAACCTTCGCTCTGCAAGGGTAGGTGATTTTCAGAAACGAAAGTGATTATGTCCAAGTAATTTACCTCATCAGTACATCGATGTCGTGTGCAGGACAAGGTGCTGATTGCTTTGGGAGCTCCCTGTTTGTCATGGGAGAGTTTGGAGGAAATGACTACATAAGCTTCCTTCTGTCCAACAGAACTGTTGAACAAGCCAGACCTTATGTTCCTCAAATTGTCGACAGCATTTCCAGAGGCGTAGAGGTAATATGCTGTGCACAGAATGGATCAAAAGTCCATTCTTCCTTTAATTCCCACAATTTACTACTCCATCAACCTGTGTTTTCTTTTGAATTTTTGTTTTCTGCAACGCAAGACTTCTTTATCTTATCCATATACTGGTTGCGTCACGCTGGCCAACATATCCAAATCATTTTGAAATTTTGTTCTTGATTATGTGGCTAAGATCTATGGACTATGGACTTCCGTCTTATAATATTAAAATATATCCAGTGACGAATCTAATTAAACTAATATGATGTTGTAGATATTGGTGTATTTTTGTATGGACTTGGTCGGACTCAAAGATGTTTAACTTAGCACGGATCTAGAATTTCAAGTATTTTGAAACGGAGGGAATATTTGCTACGATGTGTATTCTAAATCATTTGGATCCAAGCACTGCATTCGTCAATATATATAAACCGAGACTTTGACGATCCTCTGCAGAGACTAGTTCAGCATGGCGCCAAGTACATCCTTGTGGCAGACATCTTCCCGATTGGCTGCCTACCGGCAGCGCTCACAAAGCTCGCTAGCCCAAACAAGGTGGAGTATGATCGGCACGGATGCCTGAAGAGTGTGAACTGGTTGGCCCGCTACCACAACTCTCTCCTCCGTCAACAGATCAAGATGCTCCGGTACAAGTACCCACATACTAAGATCATTGCCGCCGAGTACTACGAACCCTTCCTTGCATTTTTAGATATGCCGGGACATTTTGGTGAGCTGGTCATTTATGATGAATTTAGGTCTTCTCCGGTTCAAAATTAAAGTAGCACCACGAGAGCAAATATGTGACCTTGTAATCTCCTCGTGGCGTCTCGCAGGACTGAATAGCAGCACAACTCTCCTCACATGTTGTGGTGCAGGAGGCCCTCCTTATAACTACGACTTCAACGCAGGGTGCGGCCGGCCGGGTGTGATGGCGTGCGCAAATCCATCTCAGGCGCTTCAGTGGGATGGTTTCCACCTCACGGAATCCGCCTACAGGGCCGTTGCCGATGGGTGGCTCTATGGCCCCTATGCGGATCCACCGATATTGCACGTTGCACGCTAGTACCCCATAGTTTGTTTCTTATTGGCCTAAAACGCCATGTGTACTTGAGTTGAAAATTCAGTTCCACGAGCATGCGTAAATTTCTGTTTCTATATGTATCTGGCTTGAAGCAGTCATCCATTTAACTAAACTAGCGTGACAACCCGTGTATTTGTGTGGTTAAATTTAATACATATTGTTCTACATGTTGTTTTCTATTTTGATGCACTCTGTGATACGAAACTTCAACAACATTATTTTCTATATGAATATGCTCATATAAAATTATAGAATATAATAATGTTAAAAATAAGTAGTGACAATATAAGTATATTATTTTCACTTCAAAAAAAATATAATCTTTATATATTAGTCAGTGATGTTTGAATTTTTGTAGAAACATAATAAAATATATGTTTATATTATATATATTTAGTACTCCCTCTGTCAAATAATATAGTGTACATTGGTTTTCATGAATTTCAAACTTTACAAACTTTGATCACTATGATCAAAGTTTACAAGGTTTTATTTAAAAAGTAATAATACACACTACATTTTGGGACGAAGAGAGTATTGTAGTTGTTGAAGGTTTATGCTACAAACATGGTCAAACTAAGCACCGCTTGACTACAAAAACAATTATAGGCGAGAGGGGCGTTTTGGCTCCTAGGAGCATATGCTCCTGTTTTTTAAAATGTGTTTCAAACGTATTTTGAAATGTCACAAAATTCCGACAAAATATTTCGCGCGTACATCTCGACATTCTACGCACTCACAAAGTCGTTTCGTGAAAATTTGACAATTTTTGTGTCGCGTGTGAAAAAGACAAAATTCAGTGATAAAAAGGGCTTTTCACGAGGCATTTCTTTGTCTTTTTTGCACAAGCCGCAGAAAATGCCGGTTTTCCACAAAACTTGGCGTGCGCACATAGAATATCGAGTTGTACATGTCAAATTTTTGTTCGGAATTTTTTGACATTTCGAAATGTTTTTCCGATGGTAGGAGCATATGCTCCTAGGAGCCAAAGCCAATTTCCGATTATAGGCCTTCTTTTCAGAGACGGGGGAGTATTTCATTTGCCCTTCTATCACGATGTAGTTATAATAATTAAGTGAGACTAAGTCACATGATTGAGGAATAGATGGTCAGTCATCATCTTGGTAGCCCATTTGAATTTAAACTAGTAGATCGTCATGTCATATCCTTTGTATTGAATAGAAAGAAAATGTGATTATCAATTTATCATACATATATTATTTGATTAATTAAAATTTATTATTCAGTTGACAATTCCAACTACGTACCTATACAATATTATATATATGTATATAATTGCAAGGCAAATATCATTTTTAGATATTTTTAGATACATTACTATTCAAAATTTCAAAACCCTGATACATGCTTAACCATGTGCCTTATATTTCCGTATGAAGTGACTAAGTTTATTTAAATAGATTTGTACTTTATTCGGTTTATACAAATTTGACTACATCTAGTACAATATATTTCTTTTGCTAATTTGCCTTAGAGCATGGTTAATAGTACATCCAAGTGTTGGCTAAATCTTGTTGCCATATCATATCTAGCTCACCTAATAGCCAACATGTATAGTGGTTAGTTACAAAGAAGTGTTGCTTCATTAATACATGACCCACCTGACACTCTGACAATGTATCTTGGAGCTCATGTTGCAGCTGGCTGTTAATCTACAGTCCCCTTTCTTCTCTCTCCTCTTTTCTTTTCTCCAACTCAGAATAAATACGGAGTACAATATTTAAATCCTTATAGCCTGCTTACATCCGAATATTACTTCTTTCGCACGAGTCTCGCTGGTATGCTTATCGCCGCCGTCCTATAGCATCGTGATCGAACCAAAGCATTTATCACTCTGACGCAGCGAGACTTTTGGACCTGTACACAACCATGTACCCCTTCGAACACATATAAGGACTGGCTCATTCAGACGAGCACCGGCATCATTTGTTCCTATCTGATTTGTGCTTCAGTTTTTGTTCCTCGGTACATGTTACGAGCATCTCCAATAGATGATGCAGATGCAAAAATATCTAACTTTTGCATCTTCAGAGGCCAAAATGCTGTCTCCAACAGATAATGTAGATGCAAAAAAATTTACATCTCCGGAAGACGGAGATGTAAAATACAACACTTCGAGTTGCAAATTTACAACTCCGGGTGCAGGAGATGTAAAACCCGCAGTCACGCGCCAACCGCCAAGGGCCGTTCATTCCACTTCCGTGCCCCCAATCTTCCTCTTCCCGCTCGGCCGCCGCCGCCCCGCCGCCCGCCGCAGCTTGCCGCCGCCGCCCCGCCGCGGATCCACCTCTGCCTCGCCCCCCGCCGCCGATTCCGCCCCTCAACGCCCGCCACCCGCCATCGTACGGCTCGGATCGGGCCGCCGCCGCTCCACTCCGCCCTGACCCCCTCCGGCCGCCCCGACCCCGTCCGGCCGCCGCCCCGCCCCGTCGCCGCCCCGCTCCGCCCCGACCCCGCGCCGCCACCGCCGCCCTGACCCCGACCCCGTCCGCCCGCCGCCGCCCCGTCTCTCCGGTGTTGGAGTTGTTGTTTTGCATCTCCATTTGCATCATCTGTTGGAGTTGCTGTTTTACATCTCCAAAATACATCATCTATTGGAGTTGAGACTTTTTTGGAGATGTAAATTTTTACATCTCCTGTTTACATCTTCAAAATTTGCATCATCTATTGGAGATGCTCTCAGGAACAGATATAGGTTGGAAGAAGACAGCGCTAATGTGAACGGCCCAGTTCCAATGCAAGATATTTTGTCTGTTTTTTTTTTAAAACAACGTCATGTATCCAATGCACCAGCCTGCCAAATAGTTTTTTTTTTGCAGCAGCACCTTTTTAGTACCCGAAGTATAGTTCTGTAATAAAAAGATAGCAACCGAACTGTTTTTGATTCTTATTAGCACTAGCAAAATGTTCTGCACATCATTCCATCCATGCGAGATTTTTCGGTATCGATCTTTCACGGAAATTCATACACGGCCCATTTTCTGTTTAACTATTGTAACGCACACAATATAACCTATAACTTTTTTTCCCACACCAAATGTATTTAGATTTTGCTGTTTAAAATATTTTTTTTCCGGCGCAACATTTTTTAAAGCTGTAATGGACCACGATACATTTAAATTAATGAAATTCCACTTGAAGTGTACATCAAGTTAAAACAAGTTTATATGTTCAGTAGGTTCATGGAAATAAGGCTTATTTAGTAACGCTCGCAGCAGGCACAGCACCCTGGTTAGCTGTGGGAAAGCAATGAATGCTTTGCCGCTATGATATCAGTCTCGGCACCGCAGGCCAACACTCTATTCGCCGTCCCAATCTTCCTCCCCCCTCCCCCAACACACAACGCATCTTAATGGTCCCGCCGCCGCAGCAGTTCATCTTGCTCTATCCATCATCCCGGCCACGAAGAGGTTCTGCCCCTTTCTACTTGCCGCCACCACACCGTTCATCGATGGACCTCGCGATGCAGGAGTGATTCAGCCCACGCCCACCTCCAGACCAGCTTCAATCACCAAGGTCAGTTTAACACAGGCGCAGCTGATTTTGTCTAGATTTTGTCGAGCCTTAGTTTAACACGGCTGCATTCATCTTCAAAAACTGTCCCGCCTAGTTCTTGAAAGTTACCAGTTTCTACTTGCAGATTTGTCCCGAATCAAAATTGCACTGCTCCTAACATTCAGCAAACGGCGGTCGCCCTGCTCCTGGTGGCCACCATTGGCCTCCCTCCTACGCGAGACAGATCACAAGAAACCGATGCGCTGGCCTGAGGTTGATCTGGGAATCCCAAAAATACGCCACCACCGTCAGGAACCATGCTGTTCTTGCAACTGTTATGGATTTCTTCAACTTTCAGTAGGTAGACAGGAGGATAAATAAATCACAAGACATGTACTATGGAATCGAGAATGAGATGGAAAACCTTGCTCCCCCTGATGCTTCCATGGATTCGATCGGCGTTGTGAGCTTGGGTCTTCCTCGGAGAACCTGTGGTAGCACGAATGAAGAGGAGCGGAATGAGATGCTCTCCCCCGGAGAGCTCGTAGAGACACCTCCACACTGGCTAAAGCGAACGGCGATGGAATCCGATGCGGGAGTTTTAAAGTCTAAAACGGCCCCAGAAGTAGCCGCTAGGTGGTACATGTATCGATTGGACACGGAAAGCTTGTGGGCGCTGCTACAAATCATCCGACTGATTTCCTGGGGAAATCAGCCGGGTCGGTAGCCGTCCGATCAATCGTGCGTAAGCCGTTGGATAGGTCAACGCTGCTTCACCGCTTCCTTCCTCCCCCGACCGTCAGTTCATGGCTTCCTTCTTCCCCGAGCACACGCATCAGTTCGCCCCCTGCGTCACGACAGTAGCAACGCCTATGAGCAGCGCGCGGCGGCGACGAATGCTGCATCGCCGGTGGCCATGGCTGATGTTGCGATGCAGTGCACGGTGACGACGACGGAAGCTGCGACGCGGCGCAGTGGTTGCTGTGATGCAGCGCCGACGACGACGGGTGTTGCAACGCAGCACGCGGCAGCCATGGCGGGAGCTGCGATGCAGCGCTGTCGATGATGGCGGATGCTGCGCTGCAGCGCCAGAGACAGCGGCGCAGTGGTTGCTGCAATGCAGCGCCGGCGACGACGGGTGTTGCAACGCAACACGCGGCGGCCATGGCGGGAGCTGCTATGCAGCGCTGACGACGACGACGGATGATGCGATGCAGCGCCGGCGACGACGGGTGGTGCGAGGCAGCAGGTGGCGGCCATGACGGAAGCTCGCGATGCAGCGCGCAGTGAAGACTGGGGGGGGGGGGGGGCTGCTATGCATCCACGGCGAAGCTCCATTGCAGCACCGCCAGCTGCATCGCAGGCCGCTGGCGAAGCTGTAGGAGATATGCCCTAGAGGCAATAATAAATGTTATTGATTATCTTCCTGTTCATAATTAGGTTTATGTTCCATGCTATAACTGCTATGGTTCTCGAGTCTACAATAACCACGAGGCTCGGAGGAAGACTCATATGCACGTGTGGAATAATAAACGGTAAAATGTATTCCTAGTCTGGCCTCTAAGACTGGCTCAAGTATTGCATGATGATCCTGTTTTCCTGATCATGGGCATGGCTATGCCGGCAATTTTGAGGGCACAATGTTAGAAGAACATTTGTGTTGAATCGACCCGAATTGATGTTATGCTATGAGATTCATTCGTCATAAGTTAATGGTTAATAACACAGAGATGGTTAACGTTTGCATAATTCCTTAGACCATGAGAGTATCGAGTTTCTTCATGCTTGCTTCATGAACTTTGGGGTTTGTTAAACGTCATCCGTAAATGGGTGGCTATTACGGCGGCTTACGGGTTCATGGAAAAGTGTGTCAAGTAACTTGATAGCTCAAGATTGGGATTTGCTCCTCCGACGATGGAGAGATATCTCTGGGCCCTCTCGGGGTTACGGTATCCATCACCGTCTGGCCAGACACAGGGTGATTTGATCACAGGGATGCCGGAACACGGGAACGAGAAAAGAGAACAATACCGGTAACGAGGTAACTGTCATAGTGGACAAGATGTTGATCCACGGGGATGCCAACATGTCTCACCTCGGGTATTTGTAACATATCGCGAAGCAACAGGAATAGCACACGGCAACTGGAGGTTCACTCAATATTCATTCGTGTGGGTATAAGGATCAATATGGGTGTCCACGGCTCCGATGTTGATCATTGATCGGAAGGGGTTCCGGGTCATGTCTATGCTTCACCGAACCTATAGGGTCACACGCTTAAGGGTCATCTATCTGCTGAATACTAGACAGGGAGTCTGAGAGAAAATCACCGAAAAAGTTTTCGGACACCGGAAAAGTTTCGGACAGCGGAAAAGTTCCGCAGAGAGAACACCGGAACAGTTTCGGTAAAACTGAAAAGTTGTTTCAGGGGATACCATAAAGTCAAATTGGTTTTGGCACATGCCTGATAATTCTTGGAGGGTGCCAGAATCATTCTGGAAACATTCTGGAATTTTCCGGGATGAAAACCGGAAATGTTCCGGAGCTGCCAAAAACGCTTCAGATGCTTTTCGCAGATGAAAATCACTAAACCGGAATTGTTCCGGATCGCATTGAAAATTATTTTAGTGGGTACTGGAAATGTTCTAAGCCCACATAAATATTTTCAGTTCGACCGGACGCTGAAAAATGTCGTCGTGAATAGTGAAAGTGCTTTTTGGGATATTTTCGAAAAAGTCACCTTTTGGGATATTTTCCCAAAAGGTTTCTAGAAGGCTTGGGGGCCAAGAAACCCTACCCCTTGGATTTCCTATAAATAGAGGTGGAGGGGCTGCCTCCACACTCACTCCTTCTCACATACAAGTGCCATGACATTTCAGGCTTCTCTCTCCCTCCCAGCGAAATAGTTTCGTAGAGCCGAAAGGCTGTCTGGGTTCCGGTGGGAATTAGTTCTGGACGGCGAAGCCCTGCCGGATAGATGACACCGTATGTGTGCAACTCTGTAGAGAGATCGTAGTTTCGGTCTTAGTTCGAGAGTGCCTCCCGAAGGGCTGTCCGAGTTACTGTCCGTGTTTCGGGGGTCCTCCCGAAGGGCTGTCCGAGTGACCCGCCCGAAGGGCTGTCAGTGAGGCCTCCTGGAGGGCTGTCCGAGGATCCGTCCGGTGGGACTATCCGAAGGACTGTCCAGAGGCCTCCCGGAGGGCTGTCCGAGGATCCGTCCGGTGGGACTATCCGAGGGACTGTCCAGAGGCCTCCCAAGGGCTGTCCGAGGATCCGTCCGGTGGGACTATCCGAGGGACTGTCCTGAGGCCTCCCGGAGGGCTGCCCGAAGATCCGTCCCGTGAGCTGACGAGGGAGTACATCCTCGCGGTTGGGAGGTTGTAAAATCCTAGCTGCGGGGATCTGCACCGCCGATCGTCATCGACTCTACTTTCGCTGCGCTACGAGTCGGTAACGGAAAGGATCAAACCTTGTATGCAGTCTCCATAGTGGTCCTGGGCTGGTGCGTAGGTTGGAAATTTTTGTTTTCTGCTACGTAACCCTACAGAAGCTCCATTGGAGCCGCCGGTGAAACTCTATTGCAGCTGCCCGTGAAGCATCATTGCAGCACCGTCGCAGCTCGGCCGCACAAGCGCTGCATCGCAGCACCGGGGAGCCGCCGACAAAGCACCACTACATCGCCGCCGCGTGCCCCTCGCTCGTTGCAGCACCGCTGTGGGACCCCCATTGCAGCACCGGTGACCCCCCCGCACCAGCGTCCACGGGCGGCTTGCAGCGGGCGTCGCCTCCCGAGCTGGCCACAACAGCACATGGGCGGCTTGCAGCGGGCTTCCGATTTCACCGGTGAAAAAAGAGATGGGGCAGGAGGTAGAGGAAGAGCATCGACCAGGGGAAAGAGATGCATTGTAGAGCCACGGGAGAGCTGGGTCAACGACCAGTTGCTTCTTTTGTGGCTGAGACGTCTCGCATGGGGATAAGGACGGGTGGAGAAGCGGTGTGCGGGTCCCCACCAGGACGCGTGTCGCGCGTCGGAGGAGGCTTACGCCGCGCTGTAATCAGCCGGCTGTTTTTAAACAATTCCCAAAGCTTGTACCAAGCAAATAGGTTTTCAGTTCCTACCGAAATGATAAATGGCTCATCTATACGTGGAGGCACTCATCTCTCATCTACGCGTCTTGTACCTGGTTCATACTCCAGGTCTCTTTTCCAACACCGTATTGTGTCAGGACCAATTTAATGATGACCCATCGCATCTAATCATCTAATCACAGTGCCTGGCTCCCTCCCGTACCCCCTCGTATCGCTCCCTCCAGGGCGATCGGGGGGCCAACCCTAGCGCCCCGGCCGCCGCCCCATCCCCCTCTCCTCCACCTCGCCGTCCCAGAGACGTGCGCCGGCTAAGCCTGGGCGCCGCCGGTGATGGGGACGGCGGGGATCTAGGCTGCAGCCCCGTGGTCTGGAGGGACCGGCGGCGCGAGATCGCCCTTCGGTCTTCGTCTTTCCCGGCGGTTCGGCGCTGCTCCGGCGGCTTCGTAGGGAGGGCGGATAGGGAGGGAATGTGGCCAATTGGCGGTGCTTGATCCCCGGAGCAACGGCTCCGGTCATGGTGGTGGCGGCGTCCCTTCTGCCGGGGATGACAAGGCAGGTGGTGGGTCCTTGTGGCGGCGCCGGTGGCGGCGGATCTTGGGATCCCGCTCCCGGGGATGTCACAGGACGCGCGTGGTGGCCGGAGCTTCCTCCGGCATCGACGGCGCTGGATGCGGGATCGCGACGGCTGTTGCCGTTGTATGGGCGAGGACATTGGCTGGCGCGATGGTGGGTGCTCCCTGTAGTGCCCGGAATTGGGGCGGCAGCCCCTCTTCATCGACAGCGGCAGACTCCGGGGTCATGTGGGCGACCCGGAGTCTAGATCTCGAGGTGGTGACGGCCTTTTTGAGGCTGGTGGCGGTATGGGACGTCCCCTCCATCAACAGATCGGGTTCGATGCGGCTCGACAGGTGACACATGTGCCTCTTTCGGAGTTGTCGGGCAGTGCCTGTTGCCGGCAGGTGAAGCCACCGGTGGATGCGCTACCGGCGGATGCTACGCACGACGTCTTATACGGAGACGTCAAGTCATGCCTGCTACCGGCAGGTGATGCACAATGGCTCTAGCGGAGGTGTCATGTTTAGCCTGTTGCTGTTGGATCGAAGGTGGGGCGACAGTAGCGGGAGACAGGCGGTATGGGACGTCTTTGTCTTTCGTTGTCTTCTCCAGAGGTATCCGGCTATCGAGGCGTCGGTAGACGGATAAGGGCGGATGGTACGGACGGCTTCAACGACGAGTTTATGCACTCCGGTGGAAACACAAGATCTCTGATCGGGCTATGTCGACGCGCGCCTACGCTGTGTCCTTGCTGAAAGTGGTGGACTGAAGCTTGGCTTTGGGGATGAGAATCCGGAGTTCAACCTTGTGGTGGACTCGCCATCATCGGCGCACGTGCGGCGATTCCTTCTTGAAGGCGTAGCCTAGGAGTTGTGTATTTTTCGTTTCTGATGTGTCTTGTAACAGGGTTAGTGGCTATCTGGGGGAGTTACTGTCGTGAGGTATACGGCCTCAGGGTTTGTTTTCCGCTTTATTTCCGGGTTGAGGTTGTTCGGCTGCTACATTTTGCATTATTAATAATATATGGCTGAATGCATCGTTTTGATGCAGAGGCCGGAGGTTATCCTCCTTTTTGAGAGAAAAAGAAAAAAAGAAAAAGAAAAATACATTAATGATGACGCAGAGGACGCTGTGCATATCAATCTCAACGCGCGAACCAGATTGCGTGCCCCGAAGCCGCCGTGCCCAGAAAATCCGTTTCGGCTTACATCATGTTATTATACTTGCTCTTATATCTCTATACGAGATGAATACATGATCTTTTGTTGATTGGTTGATGATATCAACAGTGATGCCACTGCATGCGTATGATACGGTGATTGACTTCTGTGAGGTGCCCATTCTTATTCTAATACTACAAACCTGATGGCAAACATGTATGGATCTTTTTGACGTCACACTCGTTAGAATTAGGATTAACTAGATAATTAGTGGAGGAGATTATTTAGCCTAATGTGTTTGAATGTTGTAGCTTGTTGGCCTCTTGTTTTAGTATTATAATTTATTTCAATAATCTCTGCTATTAAAGGGGGTACATTTTCGTCAAAAGTCGGCCTGCTTTTGTTTTCTTGCTGAGCAAGTCGATTTTCAAAATAGTCCATTTCCTTGTTGTATTTCCATGATACCTCACTTTATTATAGTTCTAAATTCTCAATGAGATGTCATTAGTTACGTAATAATGTGAAAAGCTACTTTTTCTAAAAAGGTTCAATCTAAAATAGAATCATTAAAAAAAGTTACATTTGTGTTAGTCAAATAGAGAATTGGCCTGCATAGTCACTACTCAGGTCTAACAATCTGCAAGTCATATTTTCTTAAATAAATAAGAGTGCCAAGTTGACGAGTCAGTTAGTAAGAAGATATACCTGGGAATTCGTAAAAAAATGCCCACCAAACATACTGGTTGACTGGAAAATCATCATAATATATATGCCTTTTAATTAACCTTCCCTTTGCCTTGTTTATCACGGTATGCTTGCTTTTACCGCGGAGTATATAGCATCTGGAGACCAAGCATGGAAGCCCCAACTGGCAAGCAGCAAACAACCAAGTATGAGGCCACCTCACGCAGCGCTCCTCTTGCTCTTCATCCTGGCGTGCCTCCGCGGTGCCTACTCCGGTGAAGGCCGGAGCCGTTTCACATCCATAATAAGCTTCGGGGACTCCTTCGCCGACACCGGTAACTTGGTCATGTGGGCTGATCCCGTCCTTCCGGGTCTGCCACTCAAGAACCTCCCCTACGGCGAGACCTTCTTCGGCCACCCCACCGGACGTGCCACTGACGGCCGCCTGGTGCTGGACTTCATCGGTAACCACAATTGCACTGCCAAACTTGTTCAACTACTGTTAATCTTGCTGACTAAAAGGAGAGAGAGAGAGAGAGAGAGAGAGCTTACATATAATTAATCGTTGCTTCATTTTTCAGCCGAAGCTCTGGGTCTGCCTTTCGTGCCGCCGTACCTTGACAAAGGGGGCAACTTCTCCGCTGGAGTAAACTTCGCCGTGGTAGGAGCGCCGGCTCTGACCCTGACATACCTGCAGGGGCAGAATTTGACCGTGAACCCTCCTATCAACAGCTCCCTCTACGATCAGTTCGTGTGGTTCCAGAAACTGGAGCCTTCGCTCTGCAAGGGTAGGTAGATAGCTAATTAAACATCAGTCCTCAATCACATGATTTTCGAAAAGGACAGTGATTATGTGTGTGACTTATGTCCAAATGATTTACCCCATCGTACGTCGACGGCGTGCAGGACAAGGTACTAATTGCTTCGGGAGCTCCCTGTTTGTCATGGGAGAGTTTGGAGCAAATGACTACAGGAGCTTCCTTGTGTCCAACAGGACTGTCGAACAAGCCACAGCTTATGTTCCTCAAATCGTTGACAGCATCTCCCAAGGCGCGCGTGGAGGTACTATGATGTGCACAGAATGGATGAAAAGTCCATTCTTCCTTTAATTCCCACAATTTACTACTCCCTCAACGACATGTTTTTCTTTTGACTTTACAACCTGAACACAAGACTTTCAATCTTATGGCCTTATTTAACATAAATCATTTGATCTGAAGTTTCAATGGTAAATGTTTTATTAAAATAACATTATAGTAAAGTTCAACTGCACATTTTGAGACGTGCTGCTCAGAATGTGCCCAAACTGGTAACAAAATAAATTTCCATATTTTAATTTTAGAATTATATATATAGAAAATAACTAATAAGGGTCCAGCAAGACTGTGAAATCAAATTGCAATAAGAACTTTTGAAACAAATAAAATTTATAAACTGTTACCAAGAGGACTACCGGCTTACAAGCTACTGATGGGGATTGAGGGTACTATAATATACAAAGAATGGATGATAGGTCTATTCTGTTTGCTAACACTTGTGTATGACTCAAGATAAACTGATGAATTGGCAATCCTCTGCAGATACTGATCCGGCACGGCGCCAAGTACATCGTTGTGCCAGACATCTTCCCACTTGGCTGTGTACCCACAGTGCTCACAAAGCTTGCTAGCCCAAACAAGGTGGATTACTATAGAAACGGATGCCTGAAGAGTGCGAACAGGCTGGGGCGCTACCACAACTCTCTCCTCCGCCAGCGGATCAAAGTGCTCCGGCACAAGTACCCACATACAAAGATCATTGCCGTTGAGTACTACCGACCCGTCCTTGCGTTTCTAGATACGCCGGGGCATTTTGGTGAGCTCGTCCTTTCTGATGAATTTAGGAATTCTGTAGTTACTAGGAAACATGCCCGTGCGTTGCAACGGGAGAAAAAAAATACCACATGCCCGTAGCCCGGGGTGGTTACGGTGTTTACAGGGGTGATGTAGAGTAATAAGGCGATACATAGCCCAAGGAGGAGACGGCGGGGACACCACAGCCAGTAGCGACCGGAGCCGGGAACACGCGGTGTAGAGGAATCAGAGGTTGACGATTCGGGGTGGGAGTGGGCCCTGGTGCAGAAGAAGAGTGGTAAATGGTTTTAGAGGGGCGGTAGGGGGTGGTTACAGAGTGGCAAAGGTGGCCGCTTGAGGAGGGTGGGGCGGTGGGGAGGGTGTAGCAACGCCGCCGTGGCGGCCAACGCTGTAGGGTAGTAGGAAGAGGAAGATGAAGGGGAGAAGAAGAAAAGATATGGCTAGCCATTGGATTTTAATCCGACCAGAGGAAAAGTCGAGCGACACCAAAAATAAATTCTAGCTCCTGACTTATGGCCGGCCCCTATAAAATCATACCATCAATCAACAGGTTCAGCTAGCCCCAATATGTTTGACAAAAGAAAAGCTAGCCCAAATATATGTACTAAGAAAGCAGTATCATGTAAGGCGAAAATTCTTGGAGCAACTTTACTTTTATCAAAAATATTCTTCTTTTTTTGTCTGGAGTGGGAGGTAAACCAATAACCATATCAATTTTTGAAAGTCGATTTCACACCCGTGCAAAAAGCATGGAAATTCTTCAGTTGTACGCATTTACCCTCATAGCTTCAGGCATATTCCATTCTTTGTACATTTGTTTTTCCTGGCTATATTATTATGAGCAGCACTGCAGGCAAACCTCCTCCTTATGTTATGCAGCATATATGCATGCATGTCTCCGTTTAATAGCCCACCAGTCGATTAGCCTCTCTCATTGCTTCCTTATTAACCCTCTCTTTGCTTCCTTATATATTAGCATCTCACGTCCCTTTAAAATCCTCTCTTTCCTTTCTTATTTCTGTCCTCTCTTTCCTTGTTCCCGAAGCGGCTTCTTAACACCCAGCAAAGGCAAAGGCGTATATAAATTACATGGATTGGATCTAAGGAGGCGATGTGGGACTATTTAACAACACAATAGGATCTACACTATTGCAGGCAACACGATGTAGCTCAGTTGGCCGTGGCATCCTGTACCGAGCCTGAGGTTGCGAGTTCAATTCTCGATACCATCACTTCTTTTTGCCTCGGCCTGGCTCGTCAGGATAGGTGGGCTCGATTTGTTGGGCCACCGGCCGCAGCACAGAAAATTTTGGCTTGGCTCGCCTGCACGATTGTTTTCTTTTGGATCAGAGTTTACGTGGCCCATGTGTCTTTTTGCCTCGGCCTGGCTCGTGAAAGGACAGCCGTACGTGACCAGGATGGATGGACGGAACGCTGTACGCCAAAACTAATAACGGAACAAAAAAAATCTAATCGCGGGACGGAACAAAAATCGTGCGGACGTGAAAAGTCCACTCACGGACGGGGCGTATACAAAATTAGTACCAGCTCGGATAGTATAAGAAAAATATGATATGGGTGAAGACGTAAACTCATGGGAAGAAGCGTATTGTGACGGTGAACCCACGGAGTCAATCCGTGCTTTATTATCAGGGAAAGAAAAATTAAAGTAGCGCCACAAGAGCAAAGATGTGACCTTCTAATCTCCCCATGGCATCTCGCACGACTGAACAGCAGCACAACCCTCCTCACCTGTTGTGGTGCCGGAGGCCCTCCTTATAACTACGACTTCAACTCAGAGTGTGGGCGGCCGGGTGTGATGGCGTGTGTAGATCCATCTCAGGCGCTTCAGTGGGATGGTTTCCACCTCACGGAGTCCGCCTACAGGGCCATTGCCGATGGGTGGCTCCATGGCCCTACGCGGATCCACCCATAATGCACGTTGCACACCTATAGTTTCTTTCCTACTGGCCTAAAACGCATGTATACTATAGTTGAAAATTCAGATCCATGAGCATGTGTAAATTTTTGTCTCTATATGTATTGGCTTGAAGCAGTTATCCATTTAACTAAACTAACGGGGCAACCTGTGCAATTGTGTGGTTAAATTTAATACATTTTGTTCTGCAAGTTGTTTTCTTTTTTTGCCGCACCCTCTGATTGGAAACTTCAACAATATTATTTCTATATGAATGTGCTCATATAAAATAATGTTGAAATAAGTAGTGACAAATATAAGTATATTATTTTCACTTAAAAAAATATAAACTTTATATATTGATCACTAATAATGTTTGAAGATTTTGACTACCTAGGTTCTCGATCAAAATCTATGCTTTTATGATGTATGATTGATACGCAATTAGACACTAAAGGATAAACACCTCATTACAATGGCAATGAATGTTTTGTGAATAATTAAAATGTCTTTGCCTCCAACTAGATGAGATAATCTTTCTCTCTTTCTCTCTCTCTCTCTCTCTCTCTCCCCCCCCCCCCCCCCCCCCCCCCCACACACACACATCGTAGCTTGGACGATTGTTTTACCTACTCCCTCCGTCTTTGAAAAGAAAGCCTATAAATTTTGTCTAAAGTAAAATGGTGCAAAGTTTGACCAAGTTTGTAGAAAAACTATCAAGAAAAACAATACCAAATTTTGGCCACTATGGTTTAGTACTCCCTCTATCCCATAATATAGTGCGCATTGGTCTTCATGAAATCCAAACTTTACAAACTTTGGCCACTATGATCAAAGTTTACAAGGTTTTTGTTTAAAAAAATCTAATACGCACTACATTTTGGAACGAAGAGAGCATTATAGTTGATGAAGGTTTATCCTACAACCATCATCAAACTAAGCACCGCTTGACTTCAAAAAACAATTATAAGCCTTCTTTTCAGAGACAGGGGGTATTTCATTTGCCCGTCTATTACAGCGTAGTTATAATAACTAAGTGAGACTAAGTCACATGATTGAGGAGTAGATGGCCAGTCACCATCTTGGTAGCCCATGTGAATTTAAACTAGTAGATCGTCATGGCATGTTCTTTGTATTGAATAGAAAGAAAATGTAACTACCAATTTATGATACATATATTATTTGGTTAATTAAAATCTATTATTCCGTTGTCAGTTCCAACTACCATAGTTTTTTTCGGTTGGTATGTGTTTACTTATTTGTCACAATTTTCCATCATTTTTATGTTTATTTTCTTATTCTTTTTTCTCCTTTCTTTCTATTTCATGTTTTCTGGTCTTTTATTTGGGGTCTTTTTTTCTTGATATAGTTTCTCTATTTGAATAATATATGAACTTTTTATAGAATGTCTAACACTTTCTTAAAACACATGAGCACTTATAATATAAACATGTGTGCAAATATTTAGAAATGTAGATGAACATTGCGTGGATATTTTAAAAACATTGTATGAGCATTTTTTTTCTAATTACACAAACAATTTTGAAATACTTGATGAATATCGTTTAAATATACGATAAATATTTTTGAGGTTAAACTATGAGCATCTTTTAATAGATGGTGAATATTTTTTTTAACAAATGATGAACCTATTTAAATATACCAGTCAATAGAGCACAAAACAATTCTATGTTTATCGAAACCACATCAAGAAAAATGAAATGATTTAAAAATTAGAGCATGCATGTAGCAGCCACTAAAATATCCAATCAAACATGGCATAAACAATAAACAATGTTTACCAACATTTGTGCATTTAAATCCTAACCACGCCGAGAGAAATTAAATGATTTAGAAATTAGAACAATGCACATAGTGGCCGCTAAAATATCCAATCATAACGGCATAAACATAAATAGTCAACAATACAACTTGACATATACAATAAAAAGTTTGCCAAAAACAACCTGCTTTCAAGGACCAAACAAAATAGAATGCATATTCAGTCGTGTTAATGATATTACTATCAAGTTGGTGGGAGGCGGTATATAATTGTCGCGTGAATGGCAAATTGTGGCAAATTAACGCGTTTATCATATTCTACATCTGAGATGTACACAATAACGACCATTTCCCTTTTCACAAAACCCAGCCTTGCTTCTATTTCTTGCTGAGCAAGTCAGACTTGTGAACTAGTCTCTCCCTAGTTGTAATTTCAATGATATTCCATTTTCTAGGTTTAATTTTCATCAAGGTGTCATTAATTAGCTACGTAATAAAGCAAAAAACGCTACCCTTTTTCCAAGAAATACCAAAACTAAAGTGGAATTATTTGAATTGTTAAATTTGTTGTCAGGGAAAGAGAGAGAGAGAGAGAGAGAGAGAGAGAGAGATGGCATTCGTAGTTTTAGTGCGGGCCGGAATATAAGTTCTTCCACACGTAGTAAATTATTCTAAAGAAACGTATAGCAAATGGTCACATTTTATCGTACAAGTGCGTGCCAACACAATTCTCCTTTGCATTAAAGTCAGCCTGCTTTTCTTCTTGCTGAGAAAGTCAACTTCCGAAATAGTCCATTTCCTGCTAGTTGTAAATTTCCATGATACTTCACTTTGTAGTTCTAATTCTCGATAAGATGTCACTGGTAACGTAGGAATGCAAAAAAGCTACCCCTACCTTTTTCTCAAAAGGGCCAAAACTACAATGAAATCATTTAAACTGTTACATTTGTTCTAGTCGAAGAGAAAATTTGCCTGCATAGTCACTACTCAAGTCTCACAATCTACAACTCTTATTTTCTTAAATAAATAAGTGCCAAGTTGATGAGTCAGTTAGTAAGAAGATATACCTATAAATTCATAGAAAATGCCCGCCAAAGATACATTTGGTTGACTGGAAAATCATCATAATATATGAGGGTGGTTTTTCTACGCCCCCTCCCCCCCCCCCCCCCCCCCCCCACCCACCCACACACACACACAATACACCCCCGCAAGAAAACATAGCAAAACATTTCAAAAAATTCTGAAACTTTGTGGGAAAGATTATGAACAAATGTTATAGGTGTTTGCAAAGTTTGGTGGTCAATGTTATAGCTCTTGCTCTTCATCCTGGCGTGCCTCCGCGGTGCCTACTCCGGTGGCGGCCGGAGCCGCTTCACCTCCATAATCAGCTTCGGCGACTCCTACGCCGACACAGGTAACTTGGTCAACAAGGTTGATCCCGTCTTTCCCGGTCCTCTACCACTCGAGAACCTCCCCTACGGCGAGACCTTCTTCGGCTACCCCACCGGATGTGCCACCGACGGCCGCCTTGTGCTCGACTTCATCGGTAAACACCTACATATGCACTGCCAATCTTAGTCAACTACTACTGTCTACAAGTAAATCTCTGCTGATCCTGACCAAAAGACACATGGACAGAGAGCTTACATACAAACGTTGCGTCATTTTTCAGCCGAGGCTTTGGGTCTGCCTTTAGTGCCGCCATACCTCGCCAAGGGGAGCAACTTCTCCGCTGGAATCAACTTCGCCGTAGCAGGAGTGCCGGCTCTGAACCTGACATACCTGCAGGGACAGAATTTCACCGGGAACCCTCCGATCAATAGCTCCCTCCACGATCAGCTCGAGTGGTTCCAGAAACTGAAGCCTACGCTCTGCAATGGTAGGTGGCTAAACATCAGTCCTCAATCACATGATTTTTAGAAAGTACTACTGTAATTATGTCCATGTGATTTACCTGATCATAAGTCGATGGCGTGTGCAGGACAAGATACTGATTGCTTGGGGAGCTCCCTATTTTTGTTGCTGTTAAACGTCAGTTCAGGTTCAGTAGGGTTTTAGATGTCGAAAACTTCAGTTTCGACAGTAGCTGTTTTCTTCAGTTTCGTCAGTAAATAACCGAGCTGCGTCTCGGCCTAGCTAGCTAGGTTTGCGGCGCCTTGACCCGATCGTGGGATGGCACGACTGAACGGTCATGGCGCCATGACGGGCGACGAGCGGGGAGCGCTGGGATGGCGGCACTCACGACCCGATCGTGCCTGGTTTTTCTCGTTTTCTGTTAGCGTCTGTAACGACTGAATAAAGGAGAAGAAACAGAAAAGGGGCATCCTGTGCATTTGTGGGGTTAAAATTCATACTTATTATTCTAGATGTTGTTTTCTATTTTTGCCGAACTCTCTGATACAAAACTGTAGCAACATTATTTTCTATATGAATATGCTCATACAAAACTATAGAATATAAACTTTATATATTAATCACTGATGTTTTTAAATTTAAATTGGTATATCACCATCACATCTCCTATATGTTTAATAGAAAAATGTGGTTATTAATTTTTCATCCTTATACTATTTGCATTAAAATATATTATTATGTTGCTTGTTCAAGTTTGACTACTCAGGTTCTTCTCATTCTGGATCTATGCTTTAACAATTTATTATTGATATGCAGTTAAACACTAAACGATGAACACCTCATTAGCAATGACACTAAATTAAATTTATGCGCATATTAAATTAGTAGGATGAACCCTAGTTAAACTAGCAGTTCATGAGCCACATGATTATATTCACGTACACAGACTCAAACATGACACTTAAAGTCAGTACAAAGATCAAAACAATCGTCATCGCAATGGATCCAACACCGCTTTTCATAGTCTCCATCGGAATCAAGCAAACTGAATGTACCATCAACTGCGAGATACCCAAACCCCACAATCAGGGCGTCTATCATGGGACCAATAAGAAAAGTTTTCCGCAGCCATAAAGTCTCCAGCGTCGCCACGTAGCGCATCAGTGCACTACGTTGCTATGTTGTTTGTCATAGGAAATTGTTGCGCACACGACAAACCGTATGCACGAACATCTCACGACGGTCCATGAAGCGGTGTGCTGCCTTTTGTTGCTATGCATGGACGGGCTGATTTACTTGTCGTCCAAAAATTGTCTGCATGCTATCGTGCGAATAGCAGTGCTCTTTGTCATAAGAAAACGACGCATCTACAATGTTGCCCGAAAATTGTTTTGTCGAAACAACTATAATTCTTTTGGTACGGGAATATATCACCATGGGCACCTAGATAGAAACTTGGCCAAGAATTGTTAGCGGCAAAACGTACATACTTCACGACCAAAGCAAAAGCATGGGGACGTCGACTGTTTTGTGCTTAGAAATCCATAACTATGTAGCATACCATAGAGATAGTATGCTTCAGATACAGTTTAGGAAAGAGGTAAATACACCAGTGATCCATCAATGTAGTATTTTTCCTATTTAAATACACCAGTCAATAGAGCATAAAACGATTATATGTTTAGCGTAACCAAATCGAGAAAATGAAATGATTTAAAATTAGAACATACAGGTAGTTGTCATTAAAATATCCAATCAATCATGGCATAAACTAGAAACAATGTTACCAACATTTGTACATTTAAATTCGAACCACACCGAGAGAAATAAAATGATTTACAAATCTTCTAAATCACTAAGCTCCTTAGGGGTAAAACTCCTAGGAGCAATTCGGTTTATCACATCGATTTTGACTCGGTCCTCCCAATGTGAACTAGCCTGCATCAGCTGGCCCGTTTTGTGGGCTGTTTTTCTCAGCGGTGCGGAGCCATGGGCTCGGATTGTCGATGAGTGTAAAGTAGGCCTTTTCTGTTCGATGGTTCTCTTGTTCGATGATTTTTTCACGCCACGTTTCCACCATCCAAACCATGCGTCCACCCGCGTAAGACATCACCAACAAACGTGTGAGCCCATTAGCACCAACCACATAAGACCACTGACAGGAAAGGCCCACCAAAACCCAACATGGAAAAAAAGAAACACAACCCATTATTTTCTCTAGGTGCCAACACACAAACAGAAAAACTCTGTGAAATCCTTGTGGCACAACTGGCGTAGCGAAGCGCTCCCGGTCCTTCTAGTTAGAACAATGCACATAGTGGCCGCCAAAACATACAATCACCATGGCATAAACAAGAAATACTCCTCGAAACAGGCTTTCGCCCCGCTATATTAATATAGAAACCATCCGATACATCTGTGAGACCATTGTTGTGGCAAACAGCACAAGGAAGCCCAAAAGAAAAAACAAGAGAAACAAATGCCAGCAGTGCCGGATCGACGTAAGCGACGATTTCCCGCAACCGCTGCGCCCTCCGGAAGATTCCCACCACACTCTTATGCCTCCGAGTTGCCGTGTACCAAGCAACACCTTCAAGAAGGACTGCGACGACGCCGACGCTGCTGCCCGGACAAATCCTAGAATTTCTCCCAGTACACGGAGGGGAGTGGGGAAGGGGTACACCCGACACCCTTCAAGAAGGAAGGCGGCGCCCACAAGCGTCACCGCGTCGGTGCCGGCAAGATCCGACAGGGATTTCTCCTGACCCCCACACAACCACAACCCCAGACTAACCATCGGCTCCACCACGCTTGCCGCCCACCAACATGCGCTAACACAGTCTTGAAGTCCTCATCGTACATTGCGAGGCCGGCCGGACCAGGACGAAGCAACCGTAGACAGGGGACGGCAGTACCGCAGCCACGTGGGAGGGAACAACCTCCACCGGCTCAAGCAGTAGCAGACCGGACGCAGCAGCAGGAGCACACCAGGCCAACTGTCCGGCTGGGCCCAGATTGTTGGGGAACGTTGCATGGGAAACAAAAATTTTCCTACGCACACACAAGATCTATCCATGGTGATGAGCATCTACGAGAGGGAGAGTGAATCTACATACCCTTGTAGATCGCTAAGCGGAAGCGTTAAGAAACGCGGTTGATGTAGTCGAACGTCTCCGCGATCCAAATCGCAAGTCGTCCCTCGATCCGATCACGAACTAGCGCCGAACGGACGGCACCTCCGCGTTCAACACACGTACGGCTTGATGACGCCTTCACCTCCTCGATCCAGCGAGCGATGGTGAAGTAGTGGATGAGTTCCGGCAGCACGACGGCATGGTGATGGTGGTGAGGAACAATCTCTGCAGGGCTTCGCCAAGCACTACGGAGATTATGACGGGAGGAACTAGAGGGTTAGGGTTGCCGGCACACAGCTTGGGAAATCTTGATGTGTCCCGTGTGCTAGCCCTGCCCCTCTATTTATATGTTGAGCCTTGGGGTCTAAACTTGGAGTAAAAGCCTCCTCCAGGTCGGTTTTGCCCGCACAAGGTCGGTTTGGCCCGCAGGGAAAGAGTCCAACTCGGATCCCTGCAGTACCGCGCACAAGCGGTAGTACCGCTGCTACAGTAGCGGTAGTACCGCTTGGGCGGTAGTACCGCTGCTACAGTAGCGGTAGTACTGCCTTACCAGCTTAAGGCAGTAGCAAAACTTCCTTTTGCACTTCCAAAACCTCGTGGGCTTTACCCCTTTGGCCCATATAAAGTGTTGCTGCAGCCGAACACTTCGGTAAACATCCGAAACCCCTTCCGGTGAATTCCGGAACCCTTCCGGAGATCAAAACACTATTATCACATATATCAATCTTTACCTCCGGACTCTTCCGGAGACCCTCGTCATGTCCGGGATCTTATCCGGGACTCCGAACAACCTTCGGTCACCAACACAATAACTCAACTATACTAATCGTCACCAAACATTAAGTGTGTAGACCCTGCGGGTTCGAGAACTATGTAGACATGACCGAGACACCTCTACGATCAATAACCAATAGCGGGACCTGGATGCCCATATTGGCTACTACATATTCTACGAAGATCTTTATCGGTCGAACCTCTATGTCAAGGATTCAGTTAATCCCGTATGCTGTTCCCTTTGTTCTTCGGTATGTTACTTGCCCGAGATTCGATCGTCGGCATCTCTATACCTAGTTCAATCTCGTTACTGGCAAGTCTCTTTACTCGTTCCGTAATACAAGATCTCGTGGCTAAGACTTTAGTCACATTGCTTGCAAGGCTCATTGTGATGTTGTATTACCGAGTGGGCCCTGAGATACCTCTCCGTCACACGGAGTAACAAATCCCAGTCTTGATCCATGCCAACCCAACAGACACCCTCGGAGATACCTGTAGAGCACCTTTATAGTCACCCAGTTACGTTGCGACGTTTGATACACACAAGGTACTCCTCCGATGTCAGGGAGTTGCATGATCTCATGGTCATAAGAACAGATACTTGACATGCAGAAAACAATAGCAATAAACTGACACGATCATATGCTACGTTCGTAGTTTGGGTCTTGTCCATCACATCATTCTCCTAATGATGTGATCCCGTTATCAAATGACATCTCATGTCCATGGCTAGGAAACCTTCACCATCTTTTGATCAACGAGCTAGTCAACTAGAGGCTTACTAGGGACACAGTGTTGTCTATGTACCCACACATGTATTTGAGTTTCCAATCAATACAATTATAGCATGGATAATAAACGATTATCATGAACAAGGAAATATAATAATAACCAATTTATTATTGCCTCTAGGGCATATTTCCAACAGTCTCCCACTTGCACTAGAGTCAATAATCTAGTTCACATCACTATGTGATTTACATTGTAATGAATCGAACACCCATGCAGTTCTGGTGTTGTTCATGTTTAGCCCTTGGAAGAGGTTTAGTCATCGGATCTGCAACATTCAGATCCGTGTGTACTTTGCAAATATTTATGTCGTCCTCCTTGATGTAATCGCGGATGGAATTGAAACGTCGCTTTATGTGTCTGGTCCTCTTGTGAAATCTTGGTTCCTTGGCTAGAGCAATGGCACCAGTATTATCACAAAACAGAGTCATTGGGTTAAGCGCACTAGGCACTACTCCAAGATCTGTCATGAACTCCTTCATCCAGACACCTTCCTTCGCCGCCTCCGAGGCAGCGATGTACTCCGCTTCGCATGTAGAATCAGCTACCACGCTTTGCTTGGAACTGCACCAGCTAACCGCACCCCCATTAAGAATAAATACGTATCCGGTTTGTGACTTAGAGTCATCCGGATCAGTGTCAAAGCTTGCATCGACGTAACCCTTTACGACGAGCTCTTGATCACCTCCATAAACGAGAAACATGTCCTTAGTCCTTTTCAGGTACTTCAGGATATTCTTGACCGCCGTCCAGTGTTCCATTCCTGGATCACTTTGAAACCTTCCGACCATACTTATGGCAAGGCTGACATCGGGTCTTGTGCACAGCATTGCATACATGATAGAGCCTATGGCTGAAGCATAGGCGATGACACTCATCTTTTCTCTATCTTCTGCAGTCACTAGGCATTGAGTCTTACTCAACTTCACACCTTGCAAAACAGGCAAGAACCCCTTCTTGGACTGATCCATTTTGAACTTCTTCAAAATCTTATCAAGGTATGTGCTTTGTGAAAGTCCTATTAAGCGTCTCGATCTATCTCTATAGATCTTGATGCCTAATATGAAAGCAGCTTCTCCTAGGTCCTTCATTGAAAAACTCTTGTTCAAATATTCCTTCACGCTTTCCAACATTTCTATATTGTTTCCAATCAGTAATATGTCATCCACATATAATATTAGAAACGCTATAGAGCTCCCACTCACTTTCTTGTAAATACAAGCTTCTCCGTAAACTTGTATAAATTTGAACGCTTTGATCACCTCATCAAAGCGAAGATTCCAACTCCGAGATGCTTGCACCAGTCCATAAATGGATCGTTGGAGTTTGCAAACTTTGTCAGCATTCTCTGGATCGACAAAACCTTCTGGTTGCATCATATACAACTCTTCCTTAAGGAAACCGTTAAGGAACGCTGTTTTGACATCCATCTGCCAAATTTCATAATCGAAAAAGGCAGCTATTGCTAACATAATTCTGACGGACTTAGGCATCGCTACGGGTGAGAAGGTCTCATCGTAGTCAACTCTTTGAACTTGTGAAAAACCCTTTGCCACAAGTCGAGCTTTATAGACGGTGACATTACCGTCCGCGTCCGTCTTCCTCTTAAAGATCCATTTGTTTTGAATGGCCTTTCGCCCTTCAGGTAATACTTCCAAAGTCCATACTTTGTTTTCATACATGGATCCCATCTCGGATTTCATGGCCTCTAACCACTTCTCGGAATCCGGGCCCATTATCGCTTCTCCATAGCTCGTAGGTTCATCGTTGTCCAACAACATGACTTCTAAGACAGGGTTGCCGTACCACTCAGGAGTAGTACGCGTCCTTGTCGACCTACGAGGTTCGATAGCAACTTGATCCGAAGCTTTATGATCATCATCAACTTCCTCTTCAGCTGATGTAGGCTCTACAGAAACATCTTTCTGCGCTGCGCTACTTTCAGGTTGAAGTAAAGGTTCAACAACCTCATCAAGTTCTATCTTCCTCCCACTCAATTCTTTCGAGAGAAACTCTTTCTCAAGAAATGTTCCGTTTTTAGCGACAAACACTTTGCCTTCGGATCTGAGGTAGAAGGTATACCCAACTGTCTCTTTTGGGTATCCTATGAAGACGCATTTCTCCGCTTTGGGTTCCAGCTTTTCAGGCTGAAGCTTTTTGACATAAGCATCACATCCCCAAACTTTAAGAAATGACAGCTTTGGCTTCTTGCCAAACCAAAGTTCATATGGCGTCGTCTCAACAGATTTCGATGGTGCCCTATTTAAAGTGAATGCAGCTGTCTCTAATGCATAACCCCAAAACGATAGTGGCAAATCGGCAAGAGACATCATAGATCGCACCATATCCAATAAGGTTCGATTACGACGTTCGGACACACCATTACGCTGTGGTGTTCCAGGCGGTGTCAATTGTGAAACAATTCCACACTGTCTTAAGTGACTGCCAAACTCATA
Source organism: Elymus sibiricus (assembly GCA_039707655.1). Taxonomy (NCBI): domain Eukaryota; kingdom Viridiplantae; phylum Streptophyta; class Magnoliopsida; order Poales; family Poaceae; genus Elymus; species Elymus sibiricus. The sequence goes on along the minus strand of CM077666.1, from coordinate 123,388,911 downwards.
ACTCAGATATTCTCCTCCTCGATCAGATCGTAGGAATTTAACCTTCTTGTTACGATGATTCTCAACTTCACTCTGAAATTGTTTGAACTTTTCAAATGTTTCAGACTTGTGTTTCATTAAGTAAATATACCCATATCTACTTAAGTCATCAGTGAAGGTGAGAAAGTAACGATAACCACCGCGCGCCTCAATACTCATCGGACCGCACACATCAGTATGTATGATTTCCAATAAGTCACTTGCCCGTTCCATTGTTCCAGAGAACGGCGTTTTAGTCATCTTGCCCATGAGGCATGGCTCACATGTGTCAAGTGATTCAAAATCAAGTGACTCCAAAAGTCCATCAGCATGGAGCTTCTTCATGCGTCTTACGCCAATATGACCTAAACGGCAGTGCCACAAGAAAGTGGTATTATCATTATCAATTCTACATCTTTTGGCATCAATGTTATGAACATGTGTATCATTACTATCGAGATTCAATAAGAATAAACCCCTCACATTGGGTGCATGACCATAAAAGATATTACTCATATAAATAGAGCAACCATTATTCTCTGATTTAAATGAGTAACCGTCTCGCAATAAACAAGATCCAGATATAATGTTCATGCTTAACGCAGGCACTAAATAACAATTATTCAGGTTCATCACTAATCCCGATGGTAATTGAAGAGCGAGCGTGCCGACGGCGATCACATCAACCTTGGAACCATTTTCCCACGCGCATCGTCACTTCATCCTTTGCCAGTCTCCGTCTATTCCGCAGTTCCTGTTTTGAGTTGCAAATATGAGCAACCGCACCGGTATCAAATACCCAGGCACTACAACGAGAGTTGGTAAGGTACACATCAATAACATGTATATCATATATACCTTGTTTGTTGTTGGCCGCCTTCTTGTCAGCCAAATACTTGGGGCAGTTCCGCTTCCAGTGTCCAGTTCCCTTGCAATGAAAGCACACAGTTTCTGGTTTGGGTCCAGCCTTGGGTTTCTTCACGGGAGGAGCAACTGCTTTGCCACTCTTGGAGTTACCCTTCTTACCCTTGCCATTTTTCTTGAAACTAGTGGTTTTATTGACCATCAACACTTGATGCTCCTTCTGAATTTTAGACTCAGCGGCTTTCAGCATCGCAAACAGCTCGGCGATTGACTTGTTCATCCCGTGCATGTTATAGTTCAACACGAAGCTCTTGTAGCTAGGTGGCAATGATTGAAGAACTCTGTCAGTGATAGCCTCTGGCGGAAGTGGCATCCCCAATTCAGCCAGACGGGTGGAGTACCCAGACATTCTGAGTATGTGATCACTGATAGACCCGTTCTCCTCCATTTTGCAAGCATAGAACTTATCGGAGATCTCATATCTCTCGATCCGGGCATTCTTCTGAAAGATAAACTTCAACTCCTGGAACATCTCATATGCTCCATGACGTTCAAAACGTCTTTGAAGTCCCGGTTCTAAGCCATACAATATTGCACATTGAACTATTGAGTAATCTTCAGAACGAGCCTGCCAGGCGTTCACAACGTCTAGAGACTCAACTGGAGCGGGTGGATCACCAAGCGGTGCATCAAGGACATAAGCCTTCTAGGAAGCCGTAAGGATAATCCTTAGATTACGGGCCCAGTCCAAAAAGTTACTTCCATCATCTTTCAACTTAGCTTTCTCTAGGAACGCATTAAAATTCAGGGGTGCTACTGCGCGAGCCATGATCTACAACATAAATATTGCAAAGACAACTTAGACTATTGTTCAAGATAATGAGTTTAGTTAATCATATTACTTAAAAACTCCCACTCAAATTGACATCCCTCCGGTCATTCGAGTGTAACATGATCCAAATCCACCAACTCAAGTCCGATCATCACGTGAGTTGAGGTGGTTTCAATGGTGAACATCTTCATGTTGATCATATCTACTATATGACTCATGTTCGACCTTTCGGTCTCTTGTGTTCCGAGGCCATGTCTGTACATGCTAGGCTCGTCAAGTTTAACCCGAGTGTTCCGCATGTGCAACACTGGCTTGCACCCGTTGTATGTGAACGTAGAGTCTATCACACCCGATCATCACGTGGTGTCTCGAAACGACGAACTTTCGCAACGGTGCACACTCGGGGAGAACACAATTTTATCTTGAAATTTAAGTGAGGGATCACCTTATAATGCTACCGTCGTCCTAAGAAAAATAAGATGCATAAAAGGATTAACATCACATGCAAATCATAAGTGACATGATATGGCCATGAACTTGTGCTTTTGATCTCCATCTCCAAAGCACCGGCATGATCTCCATCGTCACCGGCATGACACCATGATCTCCATCATCTTGATCTCCATCAACGTGTCGCCATGAGGTTGTCGCGCCGACTGTTGCTTCCACGACTATTGCTAACTCATAGCGATAAAGTAAAGCAAAACGGCGAAAAATAATTAAAGACAACTCTATGGCTCCTGCCAGTTGCCGTACTCATCGACAAGCAAGTCGTGATATTCTATACAACACATGATCATCTCATACATCACATATATCTCATGATGTAATTGGCCATATCACATCACAACATACCCTGCAAAAACAAGTTAGACGTCCTCTAATTGTTGTTGCAAGTTTTACGTGGCTGCTATGGGTTTGCAAGAACCGTTCTTACCTACGCAAAACCACAACGTGGTGTAGTGATTGCTTTTTGATCTTCTAAAAGAACCCTCTTCATTGAAATCGATTCAACTAAAGTGAGAGAGACAGACACCCGCTAGCCATCTTTATGCAACGAAGTTACATGTCAGTTGAAGGAACCTGTCTCTCGTAAGCGTACGAGTAATGTTGGTCCGGGCCGCTCATCTCACAATACCGCCGAATCAAGTATCAACTAGTAACAGCAAGCAATATGTATACACCCACGCCCACAACTCGTATGTGTTCTACTCGAGATCTCATCTACGCATAGACCTAGCTCAGATGCCACTGTTGGAGAACGTTGCATGGGAAACAAAAATTTTCCTACGCACACACAAGATCTATCCATGGTGATGAGCATCTACGAGAGGGCGAGTGAATCTACATACCCTTGTAGATCGCTAAGCGGAAGCGTTAAGAAACGCGGTTGATGTAGTCGAACGTCTCCGCGATCCAAATCGCAAGTCGTCCCTCGATCCGATCACGAACTAGCGCCGAACGGACGGCACCTCCGCGTTCAACACACGTACGGCTTGATGACGCCTTCACCTCCTCGATCCAGCGAGCGATGGTGAAGTAGTGGATGAGTTCCGGCAGCACGACGGCGTGGTGATGGTGGTGAGGAACAATCTCTGCAGGGCTTCGCCAAGCACTACGGAGATTATGACGGGAGGAACTAGAGGGTTAGGGTTGCCGGCACACAGCTTGGGAAATCTTGATGTGTCCCGTGTGCTAGCCCTGCCCCTCTATTTATATGTTGAGCCTTGGGGTCTAAACTTGGAGTAAAAGCCTCCTCCAGGTCGGTTTTGCCCGCACAAAGTCGGTTTGGCCCGCAGGAAAAGAGTCCAACTCGGATCCCTGCAGTACCGCGCACAAGCGGTAGTACCGCTGCTACAGTAGCGGTAGTACCGCTTGGGCGGTAGTACCGCTGCTACAGTAGCGGTAGTACTGCCTTACCAGCTTAAGGCAGTAGCAAAACTTCCTTTTGCACTTCCAAAACCTCGTGGGCTTTACCCCTTTGGCCCATATAAAGTGTTGCTGCACCCGAACACTTCGGTAAACATCCGAAACCCCTTCCGGTGAATTCCGGAACCCTTCCGGAGATCAAAACACTATTATCACATATATCAATCTTTACCTCCGGACTCTTCCGGAGACCCTCGTCATGTCCGGGATCTTATCCGGGACTCCGAACAACCTTTGGTCACCAACACAATAACTCAACTATACTAATCGTCACCAAACGTTAAGTGTGTAGACCCTGCGGGTTAGAGAACTATGTAGACATGACCGAGACACCTCTACGATCAATAACCAATAGCGGGACCTGGATGCCCATATTGGATCCTACATATTCTACGAAGATCTTTATCGGTCGAACCTCTATGTCAAGGATTCAGTTAATCCCGTATGCTATTCCCTTTGTTCTTCGGTATGTTACTTGCCCGAGATTCGATCGTCGGCATCTCTATACCTAGTTCAATCTCGTTACTAGCAAGTCTCTTTACTCGTTCCGTAATACAAGATCTCGTGGCTAACACTTTAGTCACATTGCTTGCAAGGCTCATTGTGATGTTGTATTACCGAGTGGGCCCTGAGATACCTCTCCGTCACACGGAGTAACAAATCCCAGTCTTGATCCATGCCAACCCAACAGACACCCTCGGAGATACGTGTAGAGCACCTTTATAGTCACCCAGTTACGTTGCGACGTTTGATACACACAAGGTACTCCTCCGATGTCAGGGAGTTGCATGATCTCATGGTCATAAGAACTGATACTTGACATGCAGAAAACAATAGCAATAAACTGACACGATCATATGCTACGTTCGTAGTTTGAGTCTTGTCCATCACATCATTCTCCTAATGATGTGATCCCGTTATCAAATGACATCTCATGTCCATGGCTAGGAAACCTTCACCATCTTTTGATCAACGAGCTAGTCAACTAGAGGCTTACTAGGGACACAGTGTTGTCTATGTACCCACACATGTATTTGAGTTTCCAATCAATACAATTATAGCATGGATAATAAACGATTATCATGAACAAGGAAATATAATAATAACCAATTTATTATTGCCTCTAGGGCATATTTCCAACACAGATCGGGTCCGTGAAGCTCCCGCCGCCTCGCTGTAGCAGACGTGGCGCCGTCGCCGCCGCCCCCATCGTGAGTCGCTCGTCAGGCCAACCAGAGGCGGCACGCCAGAGCCCAGATCGGCCCGCCCTAACCCAGATCTGGGCCTGCAGGGCGCCGCCGGCCAGGTCCCGCACGAAGCCGCCATCGCCTCGCTGCCATCCTGGCCTTCGCCGGAACGCCGTTGGCCGAGCTGCACCGCCGCCAGGCCTCGCCATCCCAGCCCGAGCGCCCGCGACGTGAATGGATCCAGGGCGCCCGCCGACGCCCTCACCTCCGAAGCCCTCCACGCGACCACCAGCGCCAGGGGCCACCGCCGCCAGATCGCGGCGAGGGGAGGAGAGGAGGCCGAGACCGGCGGCGGCTAGGGTTATCCCCCCGTCGCTCGCGGGAGCGAATAATTGCCAAAAACAACTCGCTTTCAAGGACCATACAAAAGAGGATGCATATTCAGCTGTGTTAATGATACTACTATCAAGTTGGTGCGTGCGAGATATAATTGTCGCATGAATGGCAAATTGTGATATATTAACACAATTTTCGTATTCTACATTTGAGATGTACACACTAATGACCGTTTCCCCTTTTCACAAAACTCAACCCTACTTTTATTTCTTGTTAAGCAAGTCAGACTTATGAACTAGTCAACCCCCTAGTTGTAAATTTCAAACTCCACTTCCTAGGTTTTAATTTTCATCAAGGTGTCATTAATTAGTTACATAATAAAGAAAGAAATGCTAGCTTGTTCAAAGAAAGACCAAAACTACGATGGAATTATTTAAACTATTAAATTTATTGTCGAAGAGAGAGAGAGAGAGAGATGGCCTGCATAGTTTTAGTGCGGGCCGGAATATATAAGTTGTTCCACACATAGCATATTATTGAGAACAAAAGTATAGCAAATGAGCACATTTTATCGTGCAAGTGCACGCCAACGACAATTCCCATCTGCATTAAAGTTAGCCTGCTTTTTTTTCTTGCTGAGAAAGGCAACCCCTGAAATAGTCCACTTCCTAGTTGTAAATTTCCATGATACTTAAATTCGTAGTTCTAATTCTCGATAAGATGCCGTTGGTTAGGTAGTAATGCAAAAAAAAACTAGTACCTTTTTTTTCAAAAAGGGCTAGAACTGCAATAGAATCATTTAAACTGTTGCATTTTGTTCTAGTCAAAGAGAGAATTTGCCTGCATAGTCACTACTCAAGTCTCACAATCTACAACTCATATTTTCTTAAATCTCTACTCCTAATGTCTCAGTTGGTAGGCTAGCATCCACGGGTTTTTTTCGTCCCCCACTTTCGTTTGGTTTTTTTTTGTCACTCCTCCTGCCTCCCCCGTAACGACCACCCCCACCCGTTCTTTCCTAGCCTACCCCCACTCGGATCGATCAAAGCCCCCTCCCCCACCGATTTTTTCATGTCCAGCACATCAAACCGGTCAAAAAGAAAACCCAGAAAAACCGACGCACATGCTCCATCGGTCCCTCCCCCAATCCCTAGCTACGCCATCGCTCATCTCCCCTCCACCTGCAGCCGCAGCCGCCGCCCACGCCCGCACCCCGCACCACAGCCCCCCTCCGCAGGTTCTCATCGCCGCCACCGATTTCTCATTCTGTCGTGCTGGGTTGAGCGCCGGCCGGAGCGGGTCGGCCACGGAGATGGCCGTCCGCGTCGTCGTCCTTGGACTGAGATGGGGAGGGGAGGGTGAGATGAAGAGAGGAGGGAGAGGGAGACGGCCTGTCAGCACTATGGCTACAACTACTACGTGCGTGCCGTCAGGAGGAAACAGAGAGTAGTACAGAGAGTGCGTTTGGGCCTATCCCAGGGTGTAATTCAAGTGTTGAGCCGTGCCGTTGGGCTGGTGCGTGTGTGTGGCCTGCAAGGGTGCCAGGAGGATATAACCTGGCGGTGTGTGTCTGTAATCGACAGCTATGATGAATTGATTCATTTGCTCACCTTCTCTTTCGTCTCCTTCCTTCTTTCTTCTTCCTCTCCACGGAACCCTCACCTACTCCCTCTCACCTACCCACCATGGCGATCGGGAGATCCCAGTACATCCCAGTTGGTATTCAGAGCTTGGTTCGATCCGTTCGCGCTCCCTGGTCCTCTTGATCTCGTTGGTAAATCCTGCGGAAGGTTGCGGAACACCCTCGGGTTTGATCTGCGTAAATCCGGAAGCGGGTTCGTGGATTCGGAGCGGAAGCAGCAACGGCGCCATCCAAGCCAAGCGTACAGTCGCGGCAGGTGATCTCGGCGATGGAGGCATTTGAGGAGAGGCTGATGAAGGAATTGGAGGCCCTCAAATTTGTGTGGGACAAAATTGAGGGGATCGACGCAATTTCGTCGCGGCTGGAGGAAATTGACAAGAAGATGGAGGAGCAAGCCGGTCGGATTGACGTAGTACAAGGTGAACCTCACGATGAGCTCGATCGCGGACGTGCGCCAAGAGCAAGTCTCAGTGGCAAAGGGAGCCAAGGCGACGCTGCAGGCCGCTTCACCGCGAGGCGCGACGGAGGCGCTGCTGCCCTCGCCACCTCCGCGCCCCCCGCCCCCGCCCTTACAAGTTCCTCGGCCGCCGCCACCGCAAACTGGATTCGCGTCTCAGCCGGATCTGGGACGAGTGGAGGGTCAGACCTCGGAGGGGCAGCCGTCGCGAAGGCCATGGATGCTGAAGATGGATTTTCCGCGATTCGAAGGGGAGGATGTCCGCATCTGGATCGATGGTTGTGAGTCCTTTTTCCTGCTCTACGACATTCCGGAGAACTTCAAGGTAACTTCAGCCACTCTGCATTTGGGAGGTGATGCTGCACATTGGTATCTCACGTACAAACAGGAGGTGGGCTAGGTGGAATGGCGTCAGTTCAGAGAGGCTGTCATACAAGAGTTTGATGCTCACTGTCACAGGGATAAGATGAAGGCGCTGCTAATACTCAAACAGGAAGGCACTGTCGATGAATATAAGAGAAGTTTCCTTCAGTTAGTCTATCAGGTGCGGCTGTATGACCCGGCAATCAATGATACATTTTTGGTCACACGGTTCATTTTGGGATTGAAAGAAGAATTGCATGGGGCAGTGGAGATTCAATTTCCACTCACCGTGGCAGCAGCTGCAGCATTTGCATCAGTTCAAGAGGGGACTCTGCTTCGAGCTCGGGCACCACGACAGTTTCCGAAATCCAGTGTCACTAAACCTGACAGCGGAGGGGGGCAATCTTCAGGGGATATTTGGCGTGCACGGCAACTGAAAGAGTACCATCGTGCCAATGGTCTGTGTTTTGGTTGTGGGGAGAAGTTTGCCCCAGGCCACAGTTGTGCTAAACCTGCGACGGTTCAGGCAAATGCTATTGCAATGACTGATGCTGATGCAGACCGTATTCCTGATGCTGTGTTGGACGCTATTGCTGTGCAGGAAGCAGTCGAAGAGGAGCTCCTGTTATCAGTTAATGCTCTTTCTGGAGCAGATCACCCCAAAACAATTCGATTGAGGGCAATGGTGGGAAACCAAGTGGTAATTATCCTCCTAGACTCCGGCAGTACTCATAGTTTCGTTGATGAAGCAATTCTCGACAGACTGAAACTGCAACCACAACCCTTGCAGACTGCTCTGTCAGTCAAAGTAGCTAATGGGGAGGTGTTACCTTGTGCAGCTGAACTTCCAGAACTCACCTGGTGGATACAGGGCAACACCTTCAGTTACCCCCTGAAAGTGGTGGAATTAGGAGGACATGACATAATCCTAGGGATGGATTGGCTTGAACAATGGAGTCCTATGACTTGCCATTGGAAGGAAAAATGGGTTCAGTTCCTTTACAAAGACACAGAAATCAAGCTTAAGGGCATCCAGACTCAGGAACCAGCAGTGTTGCAGAGAATGTCAGTTGATCAAGTGTTGAAATGGGAGAAAGGGAATGATATATGGGCCACTGCATTGCTTATGCCCAAGGAAAATCCAACTTCAATAGCCCCTCCGGACTCTATACAGCAGCTCATTACTGAGTATCAGGACATATTTCAAGAGCCAAAGACACTTCCTCCCCACAGGACATTTGACCATGCAATCCATCTTGTTCCTAATGCTCAACCAGTTAATTCCAGGCCTTATAGATACTCACCCCTGCAGAAAGATGAGATAGAGAGGCAAGTAGAGGAAATCCTTAAAGCTGGGTTAATCACACCCAGCATGAGTCCTTTTGCATCCCCTGTTCTATTGGTGAAAAAGAAGGATGGCTCATGGAGATTTTGTATTGACTAAAGAAAATTAAATGCTATCACTATGAAGAATAGATTTCCTATGCCAATTGTAGAAGAACTATTGGATGAGTTAGCTGGCACAGCTTATTTTTCTAAGATTGATCTGAAGGCTGGGTACCATCAAATTAGAATGGTTCCAGAAGATGAGTTTAAAACGGCCTTTAAGACTGGGACAATACCAATTTAAGGTCATGCCTTTTGGGTTGGCAATGGCCCCATCAACATTCCAGTGTGTCATGAACTATGTGTTTGCACTGTATATTAGGAAGTTTGTGCTGGTCTTTATGGATGATATTGTGGTCTTCAGCCCCACTCTGGAAGAGCATAAAGAGCACTTAAGGGTGGTGTTTCAAATACTTAGAGACAATCAATTTTATGCAAAAGAATCCAAATGCTCATTTGCTCAGACTCAGCTGGAATATTTGGGCCATATCATTTCTGACAAGGGGGTGGCCACAGACCCATCCAAGACAGAGGCTATGGTTAAGTGGCCAGTGCCAACTAATCCTACTGAGTTGTGGGGGTTCTTGGGGCTTACTGGTTACTATAGGAAATTTGTGAAGGGCTATGGGGTGTTGGCCAGACCATTAACAACCTTGCTTCAGAAGAAAGCCTTTCAATGGAGTGAGGAGGCCAATCTAGCTTTTCAAGCTCTCAAAAAGGCTATGACCTCTACTCCTGTGCTGCTTTTACCAGATTTCACCAAACAATTCACCATAGAGACAGATGCCTGTGCAACTGGCATTGGAGCAGTGTTAACTCAAGATGGACACCCTATAGCATTTTACAGCAAGGCTTTGAGTGTGCAAAACCAGCAGCTCTCCATTTATGAGAAAGAATTTTTGGCTATCATCATGGCCGTGGAGAAATGGAGAGCCTATTTAAGCAGGGGGGCTTTTATTATTAAGACTGATCACCAGAGTCTCTGTCATTTAGGGGATCAAGTGCTTTCTACCGATTTGCAAAGAAAGGCAATGACTAAATTGGTTGGATTGGAATTCAAATTTCAGTATAAGAAAGGAGTGGAGAATGTGGCTGCTGATGCCTTGTCCAGGGTTGGTCATCTCATGGCCACTCAGTTAATTTCCCACACTCAGCCAGCATGGGTGCAAGAGGTTCTCAATTCTTATACAGTGGACAATGAAGCACAACAACTTCTGCAGAAATTGGCCCTTTCCTCAGAGTCTGTGGATGGCTACAGTCTGCAAGAGGGCATTATTCACTATCAAGGAAGGATTTGGCTAGGGGCCAATGCAGCCCTCAAGACTAAAGTTATTGCTAACTTTCACTCCAGTGCAATAGGGGGACACTCTGGAATTCAAGCAACTTATCAAAGGGTCAAGAAATTGTTCTGCTGGACAAACCTGAAACAAGATGTGCAAGACTTTGTCAAACAATGTGGGGTCTGTCAGCAAGCTAAACATGAGCATTGCAGATCTCCTGGATTGTTAAATCCATTGCCTGTTCCCCAGGGGCCTTGGTTGGATATTACAATGGATTTCATTGAGGGCCTGCCTAAATCCAATGGTTACTCCTCTATTCTTGTGGTGGTCGATAGGTTTACCAAGTACAGTCACTTTATTCCACTCAAGCACCCATTCACTGCCCCTGTAGTAGCAAGAGCTTTTTTGGATTAAGTGGTCAAATTACATGGCCCTCCCAAAACCATTATCTCGAACAGAGACAAGATCTTCACTAGTTCCTTTTGGAAAGAGCTGTTCAAATTATGGGACACTAAATTGTTGATGAGCACAGCCTATCACCCCCAAACGGATGGACAAAGTGAAAGAGTAAATCAGTGCCTGGAAATGTATTTGAGATGTTCTGTGCATGATCATCCTAAACAGTAGCAAGCTTGGCTTTCTGTGGCTGAATTCTGGTATAACACCAACCACCACACCTCCTTGGGCTGCTCTCCTTACAAAGCTCTCTATGGACATGAACCTCATTATGGTACATTTCCTATTACATCCTCTTCTCCACACCCTGATGTGCAACAGTGGATTTCTAAAAATCAAGCACACTGTGACCAGCTCAAGGAACATCTATTGAGAGCTCAGACCAGGATCAAACATTATGCTGACCAGCATAGGAGTGAAAGAGAGTTTCAGGTAGGGGACAGGGTGTACCTCAAGTTACAACCCTATGCCCAACATTCTGTGGCCAATAGGCCTTGTCCAAAGTTGGCTTTTAAGTTCTTTGGTCCGTTTGAAATCCTGGAAAGAATTGGACCAGCAGCATACAAACTACAGTTACCTACTGACGCAATGATTCACCCAGTATTCCATGTCTCCCAATTGAAAGAACATGTACCGGACCACACTCCAGTCTTCCATACAGTACCAACACAGGTGGATCTGTCTAGTTCAGACCTGCAGCCTGAAGAAATCCTGGACAGGAGATTGGTTAAAAAGGGCAACAATGCCCATTTGCAGATCTTGGTGAAATGGTCGGCCTTACCAGCTTCTGCGGCCACTTGGGAAGACTATGATGCATTGCGTTTGCATTATCCAGCGGCACCAGCTTGGGGACAAGCTGGTTCTTCAGGGGGAGCACCTGTCAGCACCATGGCTACAACTACTACGGGCGTGCCGTCAGGAGGAAACAGAGAGTAGTACAGAGAGTGCGTTTGGGCCTATCCCAGGGTGTAATTCAAGTGTTGGGCCGTGCCGTTGGGCTGGTGCGTGTGTGTGGCCTGCAAGGGTGCCAGGAGGATATAACCTGGCGGTGTGTGTCTGTAATCGACAGCTATGATGAATTGATTCATTTGCTCACCTTCTCTTCCGTCTCCTTCCTTCTTTCTTCTTCCTCTCCACGGAACCCTCACCTACTCCCTCTCACCTACCCACCATGGCGATCGGGAGATCCCAGTACATCACAAGCCCATGGAGAAGCGCAACCGGGAGCAGATCTGTCCATCAGCGGTACGAAGGCGACAACCCCCTCCACCTCCTTGCGGCCACCCAGGTATGCAGCGCATTGCTCTATTCCAAAGTGCGTGCCTGTCTAATTTGATATTGTGTGTGCGTGCCTGTCTAATTTGCTGATGTGTGTGATTTGGTCCGTCACTACGCATTCCTACTATCCTAACGATGACTGCCAAAAAATTTGTTGTTCGTTCAGGTTCTTTCAATACTGCACCTGCTTCCTCTTCCTCTGCTTCGAATCGATCTTTCGTAGGTACGAACCATGGTCTTGAAGGTCATGCATGTTCACGGTTTTCTACAGAATACACAGATAATTAAAACCTATACGGCAGATGGACATTCTGCCTCCACTTCTCTACATCATGCTACCCACCGGGTGTGGATATTCACCTCCGCCAATTTGATTGATCCTATGTGCTACTTCAGTTTATCAGCTAATTTTATACACTATTCCTAAAGGCCTAAGCCCAAATCGCATGTTAATTCCCTGGGCAATTTTTGTTATCCTGATACACCGTGGCAAAATTTTGTCACCCAGGATCGAACTCACAGTACTTCACTTTATACCTTCAATGCTTTTAACTGGGTGTATGATTCTTTTGTTACTGAATAAGATTAGCTTCTCCCTATGCATCTGTTGTTTGTTTGCTAATTTATTGGACATATTTTCAACTGGAAGACACAAAGGAGGTGGCGTAGTGGCATGGAGATCCTGGTGTTGAGTGTCTTGTTTGTCTAGCTACTATTCTGAACAGATGGTAACACTAATTATTGAGGCTAAATGATACTGTTATACCGCTTTCTTGGCCTAAATATTATTTAGTAAACATGTATGTTCCATATCCTATTAATATGTGTGCATCTTCTCAATTTATTCCCATTGGTGCAATGCCTATTTGATTTTATTATTAGGTATTATGGGAAAGTTAGTACTAAGTACTGCCCTTGAGCAAGCGCTTTCTATTTATGTGATTCAGTTAATGAATTCAGTTTTCCGTGGTCGATGAATACAGTAGGAGCCTAGGATCTTTTAACCACAGAGATGGTGCATAAGTAATAAAAAAAGCATCATTTCTTTGTTGGAATTCCATTGGTTCGGCCGTCGACACGTCTCTCTTCAAGGCAAGGTCAGGTCTAAGGTGAGCTCATCATATTTTCTTTCTTCAATCTCAGGTGAAGATTTATTTCCTGTGCACTAAGATTAATTTTTTATGTGAATGAGGAGTGTTGGGGATATAACCCCGTGGTAAGACCAGGCGGCTCATAGCTGAAGACTTCTATGATGGGCCGGAAGATCAAAGCCAGGCTGCGTGGCGGCTTGCCAGACGGGCCAAGACGGAGGCCCAGAGACAGAAGGTAGTATGAAGATCCGGGTGGCCAAGACGCCCGGGGGCGGCTTACCCACGATGGTAGGGCGGCTTAGAGACAGAGTAGGACACGTTGTGTGAGTCGGTTTGAGACTCGTGTAACCCGGGGCCTTGACCTCCTATATAAAGGCTAGACCCCGGGGCGGCTTAGAGGAGGACCAATCTATCGAGAACTAGGTCAAGCAATCCGCTCCCTTGTAATCGATACTCCAATCGATACAACATAAGCAGGACGTAGGCTTTTACCTCTACTTGAGGGGCCGAACCTGGGTAAACTCGTGTCCTTCGTCCCGATCAACCCCTTTGAGTCCACTACCATGGCGATAGCCTCGAACCTAAGTCTTCGGACATCTGCCGTGTTAAAACCACGACAGTTGGCGCCCACCGTGGGGCTAGCGCTCGGTGGTGTTGAGTTCTCAAAGGGCTCTCTCCCAGGGATCGAGGGGTACGCTGTTGGCAGGATGACCAAGAGCCGCTGCGGCCGGCTCTACATCGACGACGCCGGCTGGGGCCCCGAGGCTGACTCCATTGAGTACGGTTTCCGGGTCCCCTTTGGTGGGATTCACGTCTTCATCGGCAAGATCGGCGGATCTGAACCCGGGCCGGACACCTGCACCGACATCGTCGAGCCGGCTCGGCGCAAGCAACCCGCCCGACACGTGCAACCCGCCCGTGCTAAACCGGGCAGGAAGCATGTCTTCGTTGGTTTCACTCAGGGCATAGATCTTGAGGGATTTATGTCGCAGGAGGAAAATCTCATCTGCTCCGAGGAGAGATCTTCGAGCGGAGAGACAGAATCAATCTACCAGCTCCACAATGGCGGGCTCGGGGGCTACATCAAGCCTTACCCCGAGTCGGAGTTCCATGAGCCGGAGGAATATGAGCCGCTGAACCGTGCTGCCGTCTTCATGGCCGGTTCAGCAGCAGCTCCGGGCAGTTCAGCCGCCGGTGCGACCGGGTCTGGGGCTGGCACGCCGCCGGCTCAGGTTCTTCTGGATCTGATGAACGAGCTTACAACCCTGATGGCGACTGAGGTCACGGCTGAAAACCAAGCGGCCCGTAACACGGAGATCGCAAGGTTGAAGAACCAGATGACCGAAGTCCAGCAGGAGATCAATGCGCTGAAGGCTCAGATGGATGCTGAGGCGGAGTGCCTTAGGGCGGACGCTTTCCGTCTTGAGCTGGAACAGCAATCAGCGGCAGCGGTTCAGCGGATGAGGCATCAATCCCGCTTGCCGGAACAATATGAAGCAAGAAATCTTTTCAACACGCCAGGAGCGGGACATAACACTACTAGGAAAAGGGCTATAGATGATATGGCCACTAATGGCGCACCAGACACTTGGTGCGCCACTACTATATAGTAATGGCGCACCATGAGTTGGTGCGCCATTAGTGTGGTAGACACTAATGGCGCACCAGACCCACGGTGCGCCATTAGTAACAAATGTTTTTTTTTTAATTTTCCAAAAATACTAATGGCGCACCATGGCAGAGTGCGCCATTACTAGTTTAACTAGTAATGGCGCACCTCCAACACAGTGCGCCACAACTATATATCTACTATATATATACAAAATTTTTTTTTTACAAAACTACTAATGGCGCACCTATAGCTGGTGCGCCATTAGTAACCAGGGTTACTAATGGCGCATTTGTGGGTGGTGCGCCATTAGTAACCGCCTTTTCAGTTTTACCTAGTTTTCACCAAATGCACCCCCCCCCCCCCGTGGACCGCCTTTTCAGTTTTAAAAAAAATAAAAGAAAATGATAGAAATGTCAAAAAGATAAAAAATAATAAGATTCCCATATGATTTGTGGTCTAGTTGTTAGCAAAATTTACAAACATGAATTTCGACTTTTTTTGCAAAATCTCTCGAGAATTTGTAAAATGGGCATAACTTTTGCATACGAACTCCGATGAAAAAGTTTTTTATATGAAAAATCATCTACTCGAAAAGTTCTATCCGAATTCAACCGGGGGAACCCCGTTGAAGATTTTTAGAATCCTCAAAAACCTAACAGAAAAAAAGTTACGGGGCTTTCAAGATCTGGAGGCAAAAAAATTCAAAAAAATATCAAACTTAGTAATGGCGCACGGTTTGCTAGGTGCGCCATTACTATCTTCCCGCCTTCCAAATTCAAAATAAGTAAAAAAATAAAATAAAAAGTTAGTAATGGCGCACCAGCCCACGGTGCGCCATTACTATCTTCCCGCCTTCCAAATTCAAAACAAATCAAAAAAATAAAAAAAAGTTAGTAATGGCGCACCAGCCCACGGTGCGCCATTACTATGCCGTATATATAGGGCTGGCCGGCCTCTCTCCTCCTCTCTTCTTCATTTTTCTCCTCCACTCCACCTCCTCCTCTCCCCCACTCCATCTCCTCCACCATACTCCCCTCCTCCTCTCCGGCTGCCTCCTCTCCGGCGACCTCCTCCTCTTCGGTGACCTCCTCCCACTCCTCTCCGGCGACCTCCTCCTCCTCTCCGGCGACCTACCATTCCTCTCCGGCGATGTAGGTGAGCTCCTCTCCGGTGACCTTCTCCTCCTCCCTCCTCTCCTCTCCTCCCCTCACGGTTTCTCCTCCTCTCCGGTGAGCTCCTCCTCCCTCCTCCCTCCTCTCCTCCACACGGTCTCTCCTTCCTCCTCTCCGGCGAAATGCTCTCCGGCGAACTCCTCTCCGGTGAACTCCTCTCCGGCGAGCTCCTCTCCGGCGAGCTCCTCTCCGGCCACATGTGGAGCTCGGCAAAAAGAACGTACAAGATCCAAAAATGAGAACGAAATTTGAAAAAATATCGAGCAAAAACTAGGCAAAAAAAGAGCAAAAAAAACGAGCAAAAAAATCACGATCCAGATCCAGATTCAAAATTCAAAATAGTAATGGCGCACCGTGGAGGTTAGAATATGCGCCATTACTATTTTCCCGCCTTCCAAATTCAAAAAAAATAAAAAAAATGGGTAAATATGGCCCCCTGGGAGGCATACTAATGGCGCACCGTGGGATATACTAATGGCGCACTGCGTGGTGCGCCATTAGTATACCAGATACTAATGGCGCACCCGTGGTGCGCCATTAGTAAAAAATTCTAATGGCGTGATGCTAGTGGCGCACCTGTAGTGCGCCATTAGTAGCCAAAACAGGTGCGCCACTAGCAGGCCTTTTCCTAGTAGTGTAACGTGCCTTTGGCCGTAACCCGGACGGCGGAAGTGCCTGGAAGCCGGGCGGCGGTTCAGCATCAGCAGATTAACCCGCCCCGGCGAAACCAGGTTACGCCAACTTCTTTCCCTACACCGCCGGGTCATTATTCTAACCCGGCGGAGAACATGGTGGTAGCGGCAACCCGGCTTGCTGCTATCCCCATCCCGATGAGTCGCCTTTCGCGGAAGAGGTGCGGAACGCTGTTGGATACCTGCGGACGGCGGTGGCCCAGCAGGAGAAGTATACTTACAGCCGGAGTCGCGTGCACTCAACCCCCATCCCCAGTCGCAGCTACAGTCGGCGTTATGAGTCGCCGGCGGTTTCTAGCAGTGAACGACATCGGAACCCGCCACGTGCTGACTGAGCGGCTCTGGATGTTCAGGCACTGGTGGATCGAGCGAGAGCACAGCGAGAGGCGGCGGCTCAGGCGGCAGCGGCGGCTTATCAGGAACCCACAGTAGCACCCTCCGTCTCAGTCGGAGCGGGGTTAACATCCAGGGCTGTGGGGGTGCCGTGTTTAACGCCGGCTCTGCGGAATGAGCGTCTGCCGAAGGATTTCAAGGGCCCTCGCAAGGTGCCCAATTACACAGCGGACTTGCCTCCAGAGGCTTGGATCGAGAGCTATGAGCTGGCCATGGAGATGTTGGATGTTAGTGATGCAGTATGTGCCAAGTACTTCATCATGATGCTGGAAGGGCCGGCTCGCACGTGGTTGAAGGGATTGCCGCCCAACACCATTACTTCCTGGGCCGAGTTGAAGGCGAAATTTATCAAAAATTTCAAAGGGACGTGCAAGCAGCCCATGACGATCGTGGATTTGGATCATTGTGTGCAACAGGCGGATGAGTCGGCTCATCATTGGGTCCGGCGGGTCTCAACCATCATCCACTCTTCAGAACAGATCACGGCGGCTCAAGCGGTTTTGATTCTGGAGAAGAATTGCCACTTTACACCTTTGAAACAGAAGCTTGGCCGGCTCAAGCGCTCGTGTCAAGACATGGGGGAGCTCATGGCGGCTCTCACCAAATATGCAGACTCTGACAACATGAAGGACCCGGGCTCCGATGATGACAAATCAGGTCAGGGGAAGAAGAATAACAATGGAAAGGATCAGCAGCAGAACGCGGCTGGAAATGGCAATTCTGGCAAGCGGAACGTAGGCTTTTACCTCCAATCAATACAACACAAGCAGGACGTAGGCTTTTACCTCTACTTGAGGGGCCGAACCTGGGTAAACTCGTGTCCTTCGTCCCGATCAACCCCTTTGAGTCCACTACCATGGCGATAGCCTCGAACCTAAGTCTTCGGACATCTGCCCTGTTAAAACCACGACAAGGAGGCCAGACAGCATTTGACGAACCGTTTATGTCTCTGAACCGGACCATACCGTGGGTGATTGACGATTGTCTTAGTGTGCATAGCTATATTCTTGGGTGCATGTTAGATCTAATAATTTTGACAATCTGTTAGGTGACAGACGAAAGATTTGCTGATATGTTTGCATTTATCGAGTTCGGTGCAGAAGGTATTATACGTTTACGTTTACGTTTACGTTTTTCAGCAGTTAATTGATGGTTTGATACATGGCACATTTAATGCAGCGGGTGCTAGAGCTGCACTTAACATTGGTAGCACAATGCTTGGGTTCTACCCTGTTAGAGTCTTGCCTTCAAAGATAGCTATCTTACCTGTGAATCCAAAAATTCTTCTGGTGGTAGGTTGTTTGATGTTTCACCTTCTGTCAGCTCTATTCTACTTATCCACAATACTAACAACAGTATCCTATTCTTCCTGGCCCGAAGACGGAGGATTAGAAAGAAATGGTCCTACAAACGGTTTATTGTAAAATATGGATAAGAAGGTACACACTCATGTTCTACTTCGACATCGTATTGTCTTTCACTTGCTCATTTTCTCATCATACATTTTTATTTATTTCGAGGTCTTTAATTTGATTGTGCGCTACTCGAGAATCAAGACGCCGCAATCAAATCAGACGTTTAATTACAATTTACTTGTTTTCTCTGCAGGCTACTCAATTAGATGTAAAGAGTTTCTTTGAAGAACTTTGTGGTGAGGTGAGTTATGGCGCATATCCAATCATCGTGCCACATATCTTTTAAATAAGTATCTGTCTCATGGTGTAAAAAGTCCATAACTTTTGTGAGACTAGCTCTAAGACAAACATATTTGATATTTCAAGTGAGACATGATTTAGCTCCACTTTTGTTCATCTCTAAGATTAGAAAACAAATTAAATGTCAATCATGTCTTTGGTCAGGCTCCTTTGTAAATACGAACATATCTGATCATTTTATTTGATGTTTTCTTTTCTTACTTGTCATCATGAGAGTTTCCCATCTTTTGGAAAGTAGGTTTACTAATTTGGGCTCAAGGGAGACGCCTTTTTGGCTGGCACGACATTGAATTCTCCCGTAAGAACCTCCACAGGGTGTTGAGAGACGGTGGCTGAGACGGCGATAGGTGGCACGGGGTTGCAGTTGAGATCGTATCTGCTGGTACGTTCATCATCATCATTCCATAATTTCTTTGCACCAAGACGTGGATCTTAATGGCTTACTAACATCCTAATTTTCATTCATGGTGGTTTGAGTTTGTTGCCTGCGCTTATTACTAGGAAACGAAGCTCTCAGCCTGGTTCTAACAAACTTAACTGAACTTTTGCACAGGCAATAAATAAATACACTGTGTATTAAGATGTCAAGAGTCCTTCTACTGATATTTTATTTAGTTCTTTTTCTTCAATGATACATTAATTAAGTTTCAAAGTTCAATGTCATTTTTAGTAAATTGGTGTGTGGTAGCATTCTTTAGGTAGTTGATTACGTCGTCTGAATCTTTGTAGCTGTTGCCTATAGCTTATGGCTGTGGTCCTCCAGCCGAGTTATCTCAGCTGCAGAATCAGCAAAGAAAGGACCCACTGTTGGTCTCATTGGCCCTGATCTTCCATTCACAAACAATTAATGTGTATGGGAGCACGAATTCAAAGTAGCACATTTTCGCGGCTGTGAAATGCAGCAGCATGTTTGGATAGCTGACCAAAAAGGATCTCACTGAAAAACTGAAATATTTAAGTAACACTATATGCTCCTCTCTTAGCTTTTGTTGGAATTACTTGATCTGTTATTCTTGTTCCTTATCAATATGAGGAAAACTGAACAAAGTGCCTTGCATGAGTTGTGAATAAATAATTCTGAATTTATCAATACTGAACGTGGCATTTGAATGTGTTCAATAGGCTATGCTGATTGACCTGGGGAATGACAATGATATCTTTGGGGAAGCTTCAGAAAGTACATCAACTTCTGCAACATCTGTACCTACTGCAGATCTTACGAGTATTGATCAGCTTCTCGAAACAGTATGTCCTTGTCAGAATCATTATTTAGCATGTGAAGTCATTTTTGTTCTTTGTTCTACCGAGTATAATCATTATTTTGTGTGTGCGCTAGAGTGGTGGAGTTAATGAGCCAGGATGAAGTTCGAGAAGTTGCATTACACCATGTAAATATTAAGGTTCCACTTTAATGAGCTGTGGAAGACAAGTGCACTGGTAAGTGTTCGAAATTTTAAGTGTGTTGGTGGAAGTGGAAGGGGGATTGTGAGTTGGATCTGTCATTAACAGAGGTGGTGAACTTGGATTGGTCATGCAGAGATAGCTGTTGGAGAAATAAGAAGATGATGAAGAGTGATTTATGGGTAAAAAATATAGTGAATAGATTTGCACGGGAAGTCAAGTGTATGCCCAGACTCGAGCAGGTTCGCTGTTATTGTTGTTCTTGCGTGTCAAGGCTTTCGGCTGCAGACTTGCAGGTATACGTATGAGTCGATGCTTAATTTTTGTCACGTTTCTTACTTACCACTGTTATTTCTAGCAGAAGGGGCAGCTGGGGCATGGGGACACTCTTGCGTAACCTCCAACTGTTGTTTCTAAACTATAAAAGTAAGAGAATCGTATGCACTGCCCTTCATTTTAATTGTGTAAACAGGTGTGTATGGTATTGCTGAATCCATGAATATATAGCATCCAACATACTTGAACTTAATAGTCCAACAACATTACATGTTTTCTCGACATGTTTCTAAATGCTAATTAGAAGTTGTCAGTTCTGCAGATACAACATAATTGCAGCAGGTGTTGGAAGAAATCACACGGTGGTTGTAACTGGCGAAGGGAAAAGTGCTTTGCATTTGGTGACAACATACATGAGCGGGACGGGTTCACTAAGGAGTGGTTGACTCCCTCGCCTGTTGCTTATTTTTATGGTTGATAGATGACACAACTAGAAGCGCAGCAAATACGACTTATATTGTCACCTGTTCTTACAACCTACCTGTTTGGGTGATAATGAAACCAATAAAAATATGGCGACCATCAGTCAGTGCTTCACAAGTCATGTATAGATCTTTTAGTTTTGTGGCCTACAGGCTTATGTATATTGTTTATCTGTTGATAATCATCTTTTGTCATATATTGTTAAGGACATGAAAAATGATGTGTTTCAACAACCATGAAGAACATTAGTTTGGGTGTTTTAAAAATCTTGTTAGTCACAATCTTATGACTGTTTTAGACGGAAAAAAATCAATTGACAAATCTAATGACTTCGTCTATGCTATACAGGTGAGTGATAAGCTTGATCCATCGGAGCTTGTGAAACCGTGTGAGATTTTGAATCCCCACAACAAGCCCGAGAGGCTGGCACTTATCACGAGGATGGGGGCTGAGAAGATGCATGACAAGCTCCCCCATATGATCAAAGCCGTGCGTTAAGCAGGGCTGATTGTCACCTGGGTCAGCGATCCCATGCACCGGAACACCATCAGCGCATCTTGCAGGCTCAAGACAAGATCATTCGATGCAATCCGGATAAGCATGATAACTTTTTGCATGATTCGACACAGAACAACCTACCTATGTCTGATTTTTCATGTCATTTGTCACGGAACCACATGCCATTTAGACATCCAATAGCATTGTTTGGACTTGTCAACTTTGGCATTGCATGGTTCAGAATTTTCACTGTTTCTTACGGTTGTGCAGGCTGAGCTTTGGGCTTTGTTTGATGTCCATGAGTGAGAGGGAGCTACCCTGAAGGGTTCACCTAGAGATGACATGGCAGAACGTTACAGAGTGCATTGGTGGATCCAACACAGTGACCTAAAATGATCTCGGTTCCCGCTACCGCACACACTGCGACCCCAGGCTGAATGCGTCACAGTCGCTCGAGCTGACCTTCGCCATTGCCGATAGGCTAAGGAAGAAGGACATGGAATAGCCTCATATCTAGGGTAGAAGCTTAAGATATATATCTTATGTTTCTTCCCTGCAAAACTCTCTTCTGCTGCTAGAGGACATAATTTTACATTCTTTAGTTTTTTTTAGTAGTATAGGTGGCGTTTGATTTTGGAAATACCGAGGAAAAATCTCCCTCAAATAATAGGATATAGTAGTTGTTTTGTTGCAGTACCAATTGTGCTTGGTTCAATTTCTTTCGTGTTCATCCTTTCTTTTATGCAAATAGTGTGAGGGAGATTACAGGAGACCTGACAATAGATTACTCATTCGGTATCTGCTGAGACTGTACATAAGGTTTATTGATTAAATTTGGAAATGTAATCTGAGAAGTAAGGGCATCTATAGCGCTTCCCTAAAGTTTTAAGTCCTCAAAAGACACTCAAGTTCAACTCAAATTTTGAGGAGTTAAAAGGTTATTACAACCATCCCTAACCCTAAAACTTAACTCCCTTTAACTTTTAGGAGGGAGTGGATGATAAATGTTGGAAGACATGCAAAGATAGGGATGATGGGAATGCCTATGGCAATTTGGCGAACTTGGCGTGCGCGTGATAGATCTATTTGTTGGCCCGTGGCAACGCACGGGCGTTCTACTAGTAAATATAGGTGCCAAGTTGATGAGTCAGTTGATAACAAGATATACCTGTAAATTCGTAGGAAATGCCCACCAAACATACATTTGGTTGACCGGAGAATCATCATAACATATGTGCATTTTAATTAACCTTTGCTTTGCCTTGTTTAGCACGGTATGCTTGCTTATATATAGCATTTGGAGACCAAGCATGGAAGCCCCAACTTTACAAGCAGCAGGCAAGCTTTGGTACAGCAGCGCAAGCAACCAAGTATGAGGCCACCTCACGCAGCGCTCCTCTTGCTGATCTTCATCATATCGTGCCTCCGCGGTGCCTACTCCGGTAGCGGTCGGAGCCGCTTCACCTCCATAATCAGCTTCGGCGACTCCTACGCCGACACGGGTAACTTGGTCAACTGGGCTGATCCCGTCTTTCCCGGTCCTCTACCATTCGAGAACCTCCCCTACGGCGAGACCTTCTTCGGTTACCCCACCGGACGTGCCACCGACGGCCGCC
This sequence comes from Elymus sibiricus, assembly GCA_039707655.1. Lineage (NCBI taxonomy): Eukaryota > Viridiplantae > Streptophyta > Magnoliopsida > Poales > Poaceae > Elymus > Elymus sibiricus. The sequence continues at coordinate 123,365,934 of CM077666.1, read as the reverse complement.
TTGTGCTGGACTTCATCGGTAAACACCTACATATGCACTGCCAATCTTAGTCAACTACTGTCTAAAAGTCAATCTTTGCTGGTCCTGACTAAATGACACATGGACAGAGAGCTTACAGATGATCGTTGCTTCATTTTTCAGCCGAGGCTTTGGGTCTGCCTTTCGTGCCGCCGTACCTCGCCAAGGGGAGCAACTTCTCCGCCGGAATCAACTTCGCCGTGGCAGGAGCGCCGGCTCTGAACCTGACATACCTGCAGGGGCAGAATTTCACAGTGAACCCTCCGATCAACAGCTCCCTCCACAATCAGCTCGAGTGGTTCCAGAAACTGAAGCCTTCGCTCTGCAAGGGTAGGTGGCTAAACATCAGTCCTCAATCACATGATTTTTAGAAACTACCGTAATTATGTCCAAGTGATTTACCTAATCGTAGGTCTCGTTGTCGTCGTCGTCACGGCCGCGGACTCGACCTGGAGCTACAACAACTCCGGCGACGGCGAGGTCATGGCTTAAGGGGTGAGTGTTGGCAATAAGCCATGCCCGTGCCCGTGCGGTGGTGACCGGCGTCGGCGCGCCAGGTCTGGTCCGTGGTGGGCACGGGGGTGTGTGCCGGCGTGAGTCTGTGCTCGCGTTCATGGCGTGAAGGAGCTGCATGCACAGGGGCCGTTGCGATCTGTTGGAGCTAGCCGCGTGGTGCGCGCGGCCGGAGCGAGTTTGTTGCATGCTAGATGGATGGCCAGCTCATGCGGCTGTTGAGGGAGGCTGCGCACGTTCTGAGGATGGCCATGCATGTAGCTAGCAGGTTGTTAGTTGGCGCATGGGTTAGTGCATGGAGCGTGTGCTGTTAGTGGCCGGTTATGATGGCTGGTAGTGCGTGCGTGAGGCCAACGCCTGGTGTGAGTCCGGCTATATAAGCCATGTATTGGTGTTGTGTAGAGGACAGAGTAGCTAGGAGAAACAATGTAGTCTCCAGTAGTCCCTCGTGTGGGTGCCGGTGTGTTGCCGAGCCACGGTGACGGTATGAGCCGAGCCGGGTATGTGCCCATTAAAGTAAGGCCGTTCGTGCGGTGGGGCGTTTGTGCGCCGGAAAAACTTGTGTCCAGTGTGCTCCTCCTTCCACCTTTGTTTGAGCGAGTGAGAGAGGGGATGAGCGGCGAGCTGGTCCGGGGTTTGTCCCAACATATGGCATGTGCAGGACAAGCTACTGATTGCTTCGGGAGCTCCCTGTTTGTCATGGGAGAGTTTGGATCAAATGACTACAGGAACATCCTTATGTCGAATAGGACTGTTGAACAAGCCTTAGTTTATGTTCCTCAAATTGTTGACAGCATCTCCACAGGTGTAGAGGTACCATACTGTGAACAGGCTGGATGAAAAGTCCATTCTTCCTTTACTACTCCCTCAACATGCTTTCTTGTGACTTTAATTCTGCAACGCAAGACTTGTTTATCTTTTATATGCTGACTGCGTCACGCCGTGATCGTATCCAGATCATTAGGACATTTTGTTGTTGATTATGTGGCTAGAATCAATGGAGTTCCGGCCTGTACAAATTAGAGACAAAAGGAGTCCAGTATATTAGATTACGATTTTCCAATAATTAATTTTAGAACTAATAAATGTTGAAAATTATTAAAACGAGTCAAAAGAGATTAGTGAAATATGTATTTTTCGGCGCTATAATAATGTAATTTGTTAAATTGTGATCCAAATTATAACCGTGTTGGACAAGGTACCTTCTAGTGTTAACATAGTACGCGAGGTATAAGGATTTGCGCTTACGGGTACAACTTGTTTTCTTGTCTCCAATGACTCTTATTTATTGCCCTCTATATATACCACATTTAGTCACATACTCGCATGTGTCATGCCATCTTGTAGTTGTAATACTTCTCTATCATAGTGAAATTCCACCTTCCTCTGTTCGTGGATTTTCCACGCAAAAATCTGTCTCTCATCTCTAGTGTAATCTCGTTTTATCTAACATAAATCATCAGATCAAAAAATCAATTCTAAAAATATTTATTATAAAAACAGAATTATATACTAACATTCTTTTCTAGATAAATTATAGTAATATTTCAACTTCCCATTTTAAGATGCACTCCCCACAATGTGTCCAAACTGATACCAGGATAAATTTACATTATATCTGAATTAAATACAAAAAAAAATAAGAGCCCAACAAGATTGCAAAATCAAATTGCAATATGACATTTTGAAACTAAAAATAATGTGAACTATTAATAAGAGGACTACCAGCTTACAGTGCTAAAAAAAAGGACTACCAGCTTACAAGCTACTATGGGTACTGTAATATACAAAGAATGGGTGATAGGCATAATTTATTTGCTAACACTTGTATTCTTATATGTTAGTGCATGGCTCAAGCAAAACTGAGGAACTGACAATCCCTTGCAGAGACTGATCCAGCAAGGCGCCAAGTACATCGTTGTGGCAGATGTCTTCCCGACTGGCTGCATACCGCCAATTCTCACGATGCTCGCTAGCCCAAACAAGGTGGAGTACGATCGACAAGGATGCCTGAAGAATGGGAACAGACTGGGCGCTCCCAGAACTCTCTCCTCGGCCAACGGATCAAGGTGCTTTGGCACAAGTACCCACATGCGAAGATCATTGCCGCCGCGTACTACCGACCCGTCCTAGCTTTTCTAGATATGCCGGGGCATTTTGGTGAGCTGGTACTCCTTTCTGATTAATTTAGCTAGGTGTTTTGCAGTTCAAAATTAATGTAGTGCCACAGGAAAATATGTGAACTTGTAATCTCCCAATGGCATCTCGCAGGATTGAACAGCAGCACAACCCTCCTGACCTATTGTGGTGCAGGAAGACCTCCTTATAACTACAACTTCAACGCAGGGTGCGGCCTGCCGGGTGTGAAAGCATGCGCAGATCCATCTCAAGCGCTACCGTGGGAGGTTTTTGCTACTTGTAGATTGCATTGGTATTTCTCCGAAAAGCAGAGAATGATGCAGTATAGTAGAGATAAGTATTTTCCTCAGTTAAGAACCAAGGTTATCAATCCAGTAGGAGAACCAAGCAAAATCTCGTTAAATGCATCTGAACACACAAAAGCAAACACATGCATCCAACACAAATAAGAGGGTTCTCAATCCTCTTAGCGGTTATTTGCAAGAATTAATTCTGATAGTGATAGATAGATAAACTAAAATACTAAATAAAATAAAACTAAATAAATTACAGCAAAGTATTTTTGGTTTTAATATATGATAAAAGTAGACTCGGGGGCCATAGTTTCACTAAAGGCTTCTCTTTCAAACACATAGCATACGGTGGGTAAACAAATTACTGTTGGGCAATTGATAGAAAAACAAATAATTATGACGGATTCATGGCAATGATTGATGACCCACAAGTATAGGGGATCAATCGTAGTCCTTTCGATAAGTAAGAGTGTCGAACCCAACGAGGAGCAGAAGGAAATGACAATCGGTTTTCAGTAAGGTATTCTCTGCAAGCACTGAAATTGTAGGTAACAGATAGTTTGGTAGCAAGATAATTCGTAACAAGTAACAAGTAGTAACGGTAACAAAAGTACAGCAAGGTGGCCCAATCCTTTTTATTGCAAAGGACAAGCCGGAACGAACTCGTATAATAAGCAAAACGTTCTCGAGTACACATGGGAATTTCATCTAGTCACTTTCATCATGTTTGTTTGATTCGCGTTCGCTACTTTTATAATTTGATATGTGGGTGGACCGGTGCTTGGGTGCTGTTCTTACTTGAACAAGCCTCTCACTTATGATTACCCCCTTTCGCAAGCATCCGCAACTACGAAAGAAGAATTAAGATAACTCTAACCATAGCATGAAACATATGAATCCAAATCAGCCCATTACGGAATAGCGCATAAACTAGGGTTTAAGCTTCTGTCACTCTAGCAACCCATCATCTAATTACTACTCCACAATGTCTTTCCTTAGGCCCAAAAATGGTGAAGTGTCATGTAGTCGACGTTCACACGACACCACTAAAGGAAGCAACAACATACATATCATCAAAATATCGAACGGATACCAAATTCACATGATTACTTACGGCAAGACTTCTCCCATGTCCTCAAGAACAAAAGTAACTACTCACAAATCATATTCATATTCAAGATCAGAGGGGTATTGAATATCATTAAGGATCTGAACATATAATCTTCCACCAAATAAACCAAGTAGCATCAACTACAAGATGTAATCAACACTACTAGCAACTCACAGGTACCAATCTGAGGTTTTGAGACAAAGATTGAATACAAGAGATGAACTAGGGTTTGAGATGAGATGGTGTTGGTGAAGATGTTGATGAAGATTTGGCCCTCCCACGATGAGAGTATCGTTGGTGATGTCGATGGTTTCGATTTTCCCCTCCCGGAGGGAAGTATCCCCGGCGGAATCGCTCCGCCGAAGACAAAATAGCTCCTGCCCAGGTTCCGCCTCGAGACGGCGGCCCTTCGTCCCAAAAGTCTTCTCTATAATTTTTTTTGGGCAAAAGACATTATATTGCAGAAGGAGGGGGCCAGAGGCCAGCCAGGGGCCCCACAAGGCATCAGGGCGCGCCCAGGGGGGGCGCCCTGTTGCCTTGTGGGCAACTGGTGGGTCCCCTCCATTATTTCTTCTTTCCAATATTTTTTATATATTCAATAAAAAATCTCTGTGAAATTTCAAGTCAATTGGAGCTCTGTACGATAGGTATCTCTGATGTGTCTATTTCAGGTCTAGAATTCCAGCTGCCGGTATTCTCCCTCTTTATATAAATCTTGCAAATTAAGAGAGAAAAGGCATAAAAATTGCATCACAAAGTGAAATAATGATCAAATACATTATAAATAACAGTAGGAAATCATGATGCAAATTGGACGTATCAACTCCCCCAAGCTTAGACCTCGCTTGTCCTCAAGCGAAAACCGAAATCGATAATCATGACCACATGTTTAGAGAGAGAGGTGTCGATAAAAATAAAATACGGACATGAAGCATCGTGATCTTTATTATAACAGCAATATATCATCATAGAACTTCTCATGAAAAAGTAACAATTCAATCACCAGTTAAAGTATGAACCATAAACCAAATTGAAAACTGACAAGCTATGATCTCAGTCACTGAAGTAATTGCAATTCATCATATTATCAGAAAGAGTCTATGTAAGAGCTTTGTTTTAGCAAGTTCACATACTCAACTATCATTTAGTCTTCTATGATTGCTGACACTCATGGCATACTTATGGAGCAAAAGTTTCAGTCAGACACATAGAAAGATAGGGGCTTATAGTTTCGCCTCCCAACGTATTTACCTCAAGGGTAAGGTCAACAATAATAACTCATGATCACCTACATCCAACTGGATATATATGCCTGGATCAATCCCCACCACATGATGCTTGCCGAGAGAGAAAAATAAAAAAGGAATAGAGGAGAATACTATTGACTCTTCCGTGAAAGTAAATACATAAAGTAAAAGATAGGCCCTTCGTAGAGGGAAGCAGAGGTTGTCATGAGCTTTTTGTTTTTGGATTGCAAACTCTTAATGTAAAGGAACGTCACTTTATATTGCCCCTTGTGATAGCGACCTTTATTATGAAGTCTGTTGCTTTTATTCCTTCACCATCACAAGATCGTACAAAGCTTATTTTCCCTTACAATAAAAGATCATACATATTTAGGAGCAATTTTTATTGCCTTGCACCGATGACAACTTATTTGAAGGATCTTATTCAATCCATAGGTAGATATAGTGGACTCTCATGGCATGAAACTAGGTTTAAGGATTTTGGATGCACAAGTAGTATCTCTACTTAGTACAGAATTTTGGCTAGCAAAAGATAGGAGGCAAGCACCACATGTTAGAGGATCCAAAAGAATATAACTTCTATGTGAATATAAGCAAACATAACTCATTACGTTGTCTTCCTTGTTCAACATCGACTAATTAACATAGAATATTTATTGGGGGCTCACAATCATAAAAGATGTCCAAGATAGTATATTTATATGTGAGACCTCTCTTTCTTTATTAGTTTTTCATGAATTGCAACAATGACCAATACTATGTTTGTCAACTTCCAACAAGTTTTATCAATTATACTTCTTTTATGTGAAGTCATCACTCCCCATGGGATTAGCATATGATCTTACTTTTTATTCTCTTCATTTTATTTCCAAGATTGGAGCAACAAAAGCAAAACACTCAACTCAAACTACTCTTTATTATATATCTTCCACACACGATTACATAGATATATAGACCACAAAGCAAGCACTCGAAACTAGATCATACTAAAACTTTATTCTTCTAAATCACAAAATAACTAAGGATCGAACTAAGATGGATAATGATGATAAAAAGTGATGGTGATACAATACCGGGGCACCTCCCCCAAGCTTGGCACAAGCCAAGGGTGGTGCCCATACCCATGTACTCAAATCTCCTTCTTCAGTGATGGTGGTGATGGAGTGATAGGCTTGTCCTCCGTCTTCCACTTGAGAACACGGATTTCTTCTTTTAATTTATCATTCACTACTGGAATCAGCTTCTTTGCCGTCTGCCATACCAGACGGCAAAGGCATGCCTGGCGGACGGCAAAGCCTTTGCCGTCTGCCAGCAGACGGCCAACAGTCCGGGCGAACAGCTAACGGCAAAGGCCCCTTTGCCGTCTGCTGGCAGACGGCAAAGAAGCAAAGCTCTTTGCCGTCTGCCGGCAGACGGCAAAGACCCTGGACGGCAGACAAAAGGTGCCAGCCCCGTTAGGGGGCTAACGGCGCTCTTTGCCGTCTGCGAGCAGACGGCAAAGAGCTGCAGCTGACGTCAGCTGACATCAGGCGTCAGCTGGGCCAGCGCAGGCTCTTTGCCGTCTGCCAGCAGACGGCAAAGAAGCAAAGGTCTTCGCCGTCTGCCAGCAGACGACAAAGAGGCCAAATAGGCCAGCCCAGGTTGCACAGGCTGCTGCCACGTGGCCTCTGTGCCGTCTGCTAGCTGACGGCAAACCTCTTTGCCGTCTGCTCGCAGACGGCAAAATGGCTATATTGCCACTGTTTTTTTTTCTTAAATTCAATCAATTTCACAGATATATATATATATATATATATATATATATATATATTCATTTCAAAATATTTCAACAAGTACATATAGCCAACATATCCCTGCCATATGGATATGATCATCCAACACATATATACACCAAATGAAAAGTCCAACATATCCAACAATTAAGCAAAAGGTCCATATAGTTTCATCCATACATACATATATAGGTAGCAAGTTTCACATTGTTCATCCTACAAAATCAAAACAAAAAGGAAGCACAAGAAGAAGAGTAGACTCCATCAACGCAAGCTTCCTCATCGAAAGCAAATCTGCAAATTGGGAAAGAAGAAAGTTAGAAGAAGAAGAAGAAGACTAGAAAAAGAAGACTAGCTAGAAGAAGAAGAAGAAGAAGAAGAAGAAGACTAGAAGAAGAAGAAGAAGAAGAAGAAGAATTTTTCTTCTCTTTCTTTTTCTCCTATCCTCTTCTTTATCTTCTTCTTCTTCTAACTAAGGTAGGTAAAAATGCCATTTTTTAGCTAAGCTAGGAAAAAATGCTAAGTGTAGGTCATTTTAGAGCTAAGCTAGGTAAATAGGTCATTTTGGAGCTTAGTAAGGTTATTATGTCATTTTCGAGGATGATGCCATTTTTGAGCGAACTTACGTAAGTATAGCTCATTTTTTATCTAACTTAGGTAATTATGCCATTTAGGAGGAAAATAAGCTAAGTATAGAGAAAACGTACCATCATCACAACAAATGCGATGAAGATCGCAACTAAGGTAACAATTGATCCAACAGCATAATGATACCAAGCCTCATTATCAATGGCATATTTTCTAATCTTCTTAATCTTCAAGCGCATTGCATCCATCTTCAAGCGCATTGCATTCATCTTCATCTTGTGATCATTGACGACATCGGTAACATACAACTCCAATGTCATCTTCTCTTTTTCAATTCTTTTAATTTTTTCTTTCAAATACTCATTTTCTTTTTCAACTAAATTTAACTTCTCGACAAGAGGGTCGGTTGCAAATTCCGGTTCACATACCTCCTAGATTAAAATATCTCTATGTCAACTTGATGGCCATAATTGTCATAAATGCGAAATGCAACAAATAGTTATAAAAGAGAATTTACCACATCCGAATCATAAAGCGGGCGAGGGCCGACGGGGACGGATTTCAAGATCATGGCACTATGTATAAGAAACAATCATACAAAGTAAGAAAATTATACAAGTAACTATATAAATCATACAATCATACAAGAAAATGGCAAGTGTAGGTCATTTTAGAGCTATCCTAGTTAAAATCGGTCATTTTGGAGGTAGGTAAGGTTATTTTGTCATTTTGGAGGAAAATAAGCTAAGTCAATGTCATTTTGGAGCTAAACCAAGATTATCATGCCATTTTTTACCTAAGTATGCTAAGTATGTCATAAATGAACTAAAGAAGCTAAGTATAGGTCATTTTGGAGCTATCCTAGGTAGTTATGCCATTTTTTAGCTAACTAAGCATATTAAGTCATTTAGGAGGAAAAATGCTAAGTATAGGTCATTTTATAGCTATCCTAGGTAAAGTATGTCAGTTTGGAGCTAAGTAAGGTTATTATGTCATTTTCGAGGAAAATAAGCTAAGTCAATGTCATTTTGTTGAATACCTAATAACATGAACTAATTAATAATATATATGTACATAACAATAATTGAATACCTGACATTACTAATATTAATCTTCATCGTCTATATATGCTCCGGGATCAATAAATGCGAAATCATCATCACTATCAGTAATGACATGCTCATCAGCATCATCAATAAATGCATCAACATGTGGAAGGCCTCCTTTATGTAATCGGTCAAGCATTGACAGGTCATCCGCAGCAGTAACCTCTTCTTCTTCCGTCTCATCTTGTTCCGGCACAGGGGTGAAGTCGGATTCACTGTCGCTGTCTACCTCAATGTTCTGGGGTGAAGTAGAGCGGTTCTTGAAACGTTTTTTGGAAACACGTGTTTCTTGGAAGAATTCTCCTTCATATGTGTCTGGGTTAATGTGAGGGTCATAATCATCTTCATTGAGGAGAGGTGGTCTAAAATGTGGCGGCACATCATAAACGACATCCCAACCATTCAGATTTGGATCAGTTTGGCAGGCCCACGGTAGATAGAAAACTTGGGTCGCCTGTTGAGCCGTAATATAGACATCGGGAACATCTAAATGGGTGCTTTGTTTGATTTCCACTAGCCCTATATGTTCATGAGTCCTTCTAGTCTCCTTTGGCTGGAACCAATAACATTTGAAGACTACGACGTTTGGTGGGTTTTCACCAAAGAATGTAAGTTCATAAATTGCTTCAACTCTTCCATAATACTCGACCCCTCCTTCGCCGACAGCGGAGACACAACAATTTGTAGACTTTCGGTCGGCCATAGATAGCTCTTTGCCAAAAGTACGAAAGCGATACCCGTTGATGTCGTATTTGTCAAATGAACGGACCTTATAGTCAAAACCATTTGCGACTTGTCTCAATTCGGAGTCCATAGACTCTGCATTAGCCTACAAGTTTAATACGAAAGGATTGTTGCATTAGCCGCAAACTAGACGAAGAAATGAAATGGTCTAATGGAAATTACCGTTTGTTTGAACCAAGAGATGAAACCGGGATAGCCTCCTCCATGCTTTGCCAGAAGCTCATACTCTTCGATGGAATCCTTTTGGATCACCGCTCCATCCGAGAATTTGGCGACGTATCGACTGTATCACATATCCGGGAATAAGAGCATTTCAAAGGAATTAGAAGTTGCGAAACAATGTACCGAGAACTTACTCGATGTATGGCCGCACTTCTGTTAGGTTGTTGAAGATATACAACGAAATGGTCCGCCATTCTTCGACATCCAACGGTATTGCTTTCGAAGCACCGGCTGGTGCGAGGTTCCCTTTGAATAGGCTGAGGTTGGATCGACCTTTTTCATGGTCGCCATCATTGTACCGAGGCTTTGGATTATGCAAATGACGATTCTTGGCTTTGTAGTGTGCTGTCACGAAGTTTGCGGCCTCCTCAGTAATGAATGCCTCGGCCATCGATGCTTCAATCAGTCGTAAAACCCCACTTCTGCAAGTGTTTACCCATTTCATCCCGTGTCCACTTTTTATGGTTGTTGCACCGGACACAGGGGCACCAGGTTATTTCCTGGCCATTTGCAAATGCGGCGCTCAGAAACCCCTTGGTTTTTGTTAACCATTCAATGGTCATTTCTTTCTGACTAGGGTGACCGGTGTACATCCAAGCACGATCACTCATCTTGCCTACCTACTAAACACACAAGAAATATATACATAATTCAGCAAACCATATTCATCAGTTAATAGAGTTTGTCAGTTTTATTACGTCCATGCAACCTAGACGCTAGTAGGTAAAGATAGATCCTAATCCCACCCGAGTATGTGTAGATTGGGTTCGTTTTCCCATGCTCTGCTCCGGATCCGACACAAAATTTTGGCAGCACCTCCCCGCTGTTCTCCTGATACACGTCTCGGCAATAAGCAGAGAGGATGTGTACCCGGAGAACAACAGGGAGGCACTGGCGAAATTCTGCATCGGATCCGGAGCAGAGCATATGGGAAAACGAACCCAATCTACACATACTCGGGCTGTCCATGGATAACGTTGGACAATTCGAAAGAATCACGGTTATAAATATGCAAATGCATGCATATTTATAGATGTAACCCTTTCGAACGGGAGACGCATAGTCGTCACGCATACTGATGATTCAATCTACCTACAGCTAGCAAGTTTCATCGGCACAAAGACCGGAACAGAGCAAATGAAGGGGGAGGAGGAGATGTCATTTGTGCTCACCCACGAACGCAGGGGCAGAGCTCGTCGAACGCACGGGGAGGTCGTCGAATACCAAACCCTCGCAGCGACGAAACAACTGCACATTTAAATCCACCCGATCAACACAAATATATATGATGTTTTTCATAACAAAATCGGAAATTATATGACCTAACTCATAATTCACACATATATGACCCCGTCGGCCTCTGGAAGGCCGAAGAGCACCCTTTCGGTCAACAGGAGGCCGAAGAGGTGTCGGGGGTCGGGGGTGTCGTGTCAGGGTGTCGTGTCGGGGTCGGGGTGTCGTGTTGGGGTCGGGGTGTCGGGGTGTCGGGGGTGTCGTGTCTGGGTGTCGTGGTGTCGGGGTGTCAGGGGTGTCGGGGTGTCAGGGTCGGGGTGCCGTGTCGGGGTCGGGGTGTCACGGTCGGGGTGCCGTGTCGGGGTCGGGGTGTCGGGTCGGGGTGTCGTGGTGTCGTGGTGTCGTGGTGTCGTGGTGTCGGGGTGTCGTGTCGGGGTCGGGGTGTCGGGGTGTCGTGTCGGGGTCAGGGTGTCGGGGGTGTCGTGTCTGGGTGTCGTGGTGTCGGGGTGTCAGGGGTGTCGGGGTGTCGGGTCGGGGTGCCGTGTCGGGGTCGGGGTTTCGGGTCGGGGTCGGGGTCGGGGTGCCGTGTCGGGGTCGGGGTCGGGGTCGGGGTCGGGTCGGGGTCGGGGTCGGGGTGCCGTGTCGGGGTCGGGGTGTCGGGTCGGGGTCGGGATCGGGATCGGGGTTTTTCCTCTTTTTTTTCTTTTCTTCTTCTTCCTCTTCTTCCTTTTCTTCATTTTCTTCCTTTTTGTTCCTTCTTCTTCTTCTTCTTCCTCCTTTCCTTTTTCCTCTTCTTCTTCTCCTCCTCTCCTCTTTTTTCTTCTTCTTCTTCCTCTTCTTCTTTTTTCTTCTCCTCCTCCTCCTCTTCTTCTTCTTCCTTTCCTTTTTTCCTCTTCTTCTTCTCCTCCTCTCCTCTTTTTTTCTTCTTCTTCTTCTTCTTTTTCCCTCTAAGTTTTTTCTACCTAATATATACTAACTAATATGAACTAATACCTAACTAATATAAACTAACTAATATGAACTAATAAAAACAGAAAAAAAAACATAAAAAGGGGGGAGGGTGGAGCTCACCGGAGGGGGGGTCGAGGCGGCGGCGCGGGGCGGCGGAGGGGGAGGGGCGGAGCTGGGTCGTCGGGGGTGCCTGCTCGCCGGCGACCCGACGCGGCGGAGCGGCGGGGCAGGGGGCGGCGGGGGCGACGGGGCCGAGGTGGTGGAGGAGGGCCGCGGGGAGGGGGCGGGCGGCGCCGCGGCCTGGCTCCGGCGGTGGTGGAGAAGGGCCGCGGGGAGGGGGCGGTGGTGGAGGAGGGCTGCGGGGAGGGTGCGGCGGCGGGAGGGCGGGGCGGCGGCGCTGAGAGAGAGAGGGAGAGAGAGATGTGAGAGAGAGAGAGAGAGAGAGGCGCGGGGCGCGGGGCCGAAAGTTAAGTTCATTTCTTTGCCGTCTGCTGGCAGACGGCAAAGAATTCTTTGCCGTCTGCCAGCAAACGGCAAAGACGGCGACCGTTAGCCCGCCCCCGGTGTGACATTGTGGGCCCCACCCTCACCTCTTTGCCGTCTGCTGGCAGACGGCAAAGAGTTCTTTGTCGTCTGCCAGCAGACGGCAAAGAAGTGGCAGATGGCAAAGAGCTTGACGTAGCCAGTGCCGTGCCCCGTGGGGCCCACTTTGGTCTTTGCCGTCTGCTGGCAGACGGCAAAGAATTCTTTGCCGTCTGCCAGCAGACGGCAAAGAAGTGCAGATGGCAAAGACCCTCTTTGCCATCAGCCAGATCTTTGCCGTCTGCTGTGCCAAAGCAGACGGCAAACAACTTGTTTGCCATCTGCCAGTAGACGGCAAAGAGCTGGCAGATGGCAAAGAAGCTGATTCCAGTAGTGATTCTCCCTTTCGAGATCCCAGATTTTGCGACGTAGTTTATCCGAATCTTCCTGCACATGACGAAAAGGCGTAAATTGAACTTTAGGAGCCTTCACTATGTTAGGTAAGCTGGACCTCTTGAATTTAATGTGCATATCTCCTGGTTGAGGCAATGGGGGATCCTCATCCTCCTCGCTGGAACGACCTCACTTTTCATTTAAATCAGCATCTTCTTCTTCGTCAGTTGTCCAACCATAGGGGTCAGTGCCCCCATAGACTCTAGGGTTTGCAATAAGATGAGAAACATAGCTCTCCCCGTCCGAATCCTGAGATGACATGGCGCTTGACCTCGAGAGTCTGACAGAAAACAACACGAAACAAGAACAGAGGAGAAACTTGCGATGCGGTGGTCAAGACACCCGTGAGTATCTATAAAGAATTTTTATCTTGCAAAACAAGCATACGAAAGGAAAACGGAGTCGGGAGGGCACACGAGGGGCCCACAAGGCATCACGGCGCGCCCCAGGGGAGGTCGCGCCCTGTTACCTTGTGGGCGACTCGTGGGTCCCCTCGGCTGTTTCTTATTTTTGTAATTTTTCTAATATTCCAAAACGGACAGAAATATTTTTTATGGAATTTTTGGAGTCGGTTTACTTACCGTATCACATACCTACCCCTTTTCAGGGTTCTGGAGCGTTCCGGAAGATCTCTTGGATGTGTTCCTCCGGTGTCATTGTCTGAATAATATTAGTTTCAACATTAATAGGAGTACCTGAGATATAGTGCTTAATTCTTTGTCCATTCATCACTCTCGGATTATTACCTTCGGAGTTATTTATTTTGATGGCTCCGGAGCGGTAAACTTCTTCGATGATATATGGTCCTTCCCATTTAGAGAGAAGTTTTCCTGCAAAAAATCTTAAGCGAGAATTGTACAGTAGAACATGATCACCTACTTTGAATTCCCATTTTTGGATTCTTTTATCATGCCATCTTTTGACCTTTTCTTTAAATAACTTAGCATTTTCATAGGCTTGGGTTCTCCATTCATCTAGAGAGCTAATATCAAATAACCTCTTTTCACCGGCAAGTTTGAAATCATTGTTAAGTTCTTTAATTGCCCAATATGACTTATGTTCTAACTCAAGAGGTAAATAACATGCTTTTCCATAGACCATTTTATAGGGAGACATACCCATAGGATTTTTATAAGCAGTTCTGTAAGCCCATAATGCATCATCAAGTTTCTTAGACCAATTATTTCTAGATCTATTAACGGTCTTTTGCAAAATTAATTTTATTTCTCTATTAGTTAATTCAACTTGACCACTAGACTGAGGATGATAAGGAGATGCAATCCTATGATTAACATCATATTTGGCAAGCAATTTACGGAAAGCACCATGAATAAAATGTGAACCAGCATCAGTCATCAAATATCTAGGGACTCCAAACCTCGAGAATATAACTTCTTTAAGCATTTTAATAGAAGTGTTATGATCAGCACTACTAGTTGGAATAGCTTCTACCCACTTAGTAACGTAATCAACAGCAACTAAAATATGAGTATACCCATTGGATTTAGGAAACGGTCCCATATAATCAAAACCCCAAACATCAAATGGTTCAATAACAAGTGAATAATTCATAGGCATTTCCTGACGTCTACCAACATTACTAATTCTTTGACATTCATCACAAGAGAGGACAAACTTACGTGCATCTTTGAAGAGAGTAGGCCAATAAAAACCAGATTGCAATACCTTGTGTGCAGTTCTATCTCCCGCATGGTGTCCTCCATATGCCTCGGAGTGACACTTCCGTAGGATTTGTTCCTGTTCATGCTCAGGTACACAACGTCTAATAATACCATCTACTCCTTTCTTATATAAATGTGGGTGATCCCAAAAGTAATGCCTTAAATCAAAGAACTTTTTCTTTTGTTGGTATGTGATGCTAGGTGGTATATATTTAGCAAAAATGTAATTAGCATAGTCTGCATACCAAGGAGTATTACGAGAAGCATTTATCACAGCTAATTTTTCATCAGGGAAATCATCATTAATAGGAAGTGGGTCATCAAGAACATTTTCCATCCTAGACAAATTATCAGCTACGGGATTCCCAGCTCCCTACCTATCAATAATATGAAAATCAAATTCTTGTAGAAAAGAACCCACCTAATCAGTCTAGGTTTATCATCCTTCTTTTCCATAAGATATTTAATAGCAGCATGATCAGTGTGAACAGTAACTTTGGAATCAACAATATAAGATCTGAATTTATCACATGCAAACACAACTGCTAAAAATTCTTTCTCGGTAGTAGCATACTTTCTTTGAGCACTATCTAGAGTTTTACTAGCATAATGAATAACATTCAATTTCTTATCAACTCTTTGTCCTAGAACAGCACCAACAACATAATCACTAGCATCACACATAATTTCAAAGGGTAAGTTCCAATCAGGTGGTTGAACAATAGGTGCAGAAATTAAGGCTTTCTTAAGTATTTCAAAGGCTTCTACACAATCATCATCAAAAACAAAAGGAACATCTTTTTGCAAGATATTAGTAAGAGGCCTAGAGATTTTAGAGAAGTCTTTTATAAACCTTCTATAGAAACCAGCATGACCGAGGAAACTTCTTATACCTTTGATATCTTTAGGACATGGCATTTTCTCAATAGCATCAACTTTAGCTTTATCAACTTCAATACCTCTTTCAGAAATTTTATGCCCAAGGACTATACCTTCATTCACCATAAAATGGCACTTCTCCCAGTTCAAGAAAAGATTAGTTTCTTCACATCTCTGCAAAACTCGATCAACGTTGCTCAAACAATCATCAAAAGAAGTTCCGTAAACGGAAAAAATCATCCATGAAAACCTCAAAAATCTTTTCACAAAAGTCAGAGAATATAGCAGTCATACATCTTTGAAAGGTATCAGGTGCATTACATAAACCAAAAGGCATGCGACGATAAGCATAAGTTCCAAAAGGACAAGTAAAAGTGGTTTTCTCTTGATCTTCATGTGAAACAGGTATTTGAGAAAAACCAGAATAACCATCTAGGAAGCAAAAGTGTGTGTGCTTAGATAATCTTTCTAACATTTGATCAATAAAAGGCAAGGGGTAATGATCTTTCCTAGTAGCTTTGTTTAATTTTCTAAAATCAATTACCATCCTATAACCGGTTACAATTCTTTGTGAAATAAGTTCATTTTTATCATTAAGAACAATGGTAATACCTCCTTTCTTAGGAACATAATGAACAGGACTTACCCATCTACTATCAGCTATGGGATAAATTATACCTGCCTCAAGAAGCTTTAATATTTCAGTTCTTACCACATCCTTCATTTTAGGATTCAACCTTCTTTGATGATCAACAACGGATTTAGCGTCTGGCTCCATATGAATTTTATGCTGACATAAAGTGGGACTAATGCCCTTAAGATCATCGAGAGTATATCCAATAGGGCACGATGCTTCTTCGGAGTTTTAAGTAATATCTTTTCTTCATGCTCTGAAAGGTTAGCACTAATAATAACAGGGTATATCTTCTTTTCATCAAGGTAAACATACTTAAGTGTTTCAGGTAATTGCTTTAATTCAAACACAGGATCACTCTTCAGTGGAAGAGGATCTCCCAAAGTTTCCACAGGCAAATTATATTTAAGGATAGGTGCTTGTTTAAAGAACAACTCATCAATGTCATTTCTTTCATTCATATGCATATCATTCTCATGGTCTAGCAAATATTGTTCTAAAGGATCAGTAGGAGGCACAGCAATAGAAGCAAGACCAATAATTTCATCTTTATTGGGTAATTCTTAATCATGAGGTTGTCTAATAAACTTGGAGAAATTAAATTCATGAGATATATCACCAAACTTAACTCTAACCTTCTCTTTAACACAATCAATTTCAGCATTAACGGTATTCAAGAAAGGTCTACCAAATATAATGGGACAAAAATTATCTTGTTGTGAACCAAGCACAAGGAAATAAGTAGGGTATTTGATTTTACCACACAAGACTTCAACATCTCTAACAATCCCAAGTGGTGTAATAGTATCTCTATTTGCAAGCTTAATAGTAACATCAATATCTTCAATTTCAACAGGTGCAATATCATGCATTACTTCTTGATATAAGGAAAATGGAATAGCACTCACACTAGCACCCATATCACACAAACCATGATAGAAATGATCTCCAATCTTAACAGAAACAACAGGCATGCCAACTACGGGCTTGTTCTTATCTAACATGTCTCGTTCATTTCTAACAAGTTTAGCAATTCTAGCAGCCTCATCGCAAAAGTAAATAATATGCCCATCAATATCATCAACCAAAATATCTTTAACCATTGCAATATTAGGTTCAACTTTAATTTGTTCAGAAGGTCTAGGTGTTCTTATATTACTTTTGTTAACCACAGTTGAAGCTTTAGCATGTTCCTTAATCCTAACAGGGAAAGGAGGTTTCTCAATATAAGCAGTAGGAACAACTGGATCAACATTGTAAACAATTGTTTCTTCTTTAACACTAACGGGTTCTTCATTTAGTTCAATAGGTGAGTGGTATTTAAACCATTTCTCTTTAGGGAGATCAACATGAGCAGCAAAAGATTCACAAAAAGTAGCTACTATCTCAGAGTCAAGTCCATATTTGGTACTAAACTTATGAAAAGCATCAGTTTCCATAAAATATTTAACACAATCAAACTCAAGATTTATAACTGACACTTTACCTTTGCCGATTTCCCAATCTTCAGAGTTACGTTTAATTCTTTCCAGAAGATCCCATCTGAATTCAATAGTTCTCTTCATAAAGGAACTAACAGAAGAAGTATCGAGCATGGATTGGTCATTATGAGAAAGCCGAGCATAAAAGTTTTGAATAATTATTTCTCTTGAGAGCTCATGATTGGGGCATGTATGCAACATATACTTAAGCCTCCCCCAAGCTTGAGCGATACTTTCTCCTTCACGAGGCCAAAAATTATATATATAATTCCAATCACGATGAACCAAATGCATAGGATAAAATTTCTGGTGGAATTTCAGCTTCAACCGGTTCCAATCCCATGTTTTAGTATCATCACATAGCCTATACCATGTCAATGCCTTTCCATCCAAAGATAAAGGGAATACTTTCTTCTTAACTCCATCTCCGGATAGACCTGCAAGCTTAAACAATCCACAAATTTCATCCACATAGATCAAGTGCATATCAGGATGCACCGTTCCATCTCCTGCATAAGGATTAGCTAGCAGTTTCTCTACCATACCCGAAGGAATTTCATAATAAATATTTTCGGTAGGTTCAGTAGGTTGCGGAGCAACTCTTAATGCTTCTGGTCGAGGTGAAGATACCCCGAACAAACCCCTCAAAGGATTACTTTCCATAGTGACAAGTGACAGTAAATTACAGCACGTAATATAAATGTTTCCTTACCAAATTCCACTCACCAAAATCGCTTCACACCCCGGCAACGGCGCCAGAAAAGAGTCTTGATGACCCACAAGTATAGGGGATCAATCGTAGTCCTTTCGATAAGTAAGAGTGTCGAACCCAACGAGTAGCAGAAGGAAATGACAAGCGGTTTTCAGCAAGGTATTCTCTGCAAGCACCGAAATTGTAGGTAACAAATAGTTTGGTAGCAAGGTAATTCATAACAAGTTACAAGTAGTAAGGGTAACAAAAGTGCAGCAAGGTGGCCCAATCCTTTTTATTGCAAAGGACAAGCCGGGACGAACTCGTATAATAAGCAAAGCGTTCTCGAGGACACATGGGAATTTCATCTAGTCACTTTCATCATGTTTGTTTGATTCACGTTCGCTACTTTGATAATTAGATATGTGGGTGGACCGGTGCTTGGGTGTTGTTCTTACTTGAACAAGCCTCCCACTTATGATTACCCCCTCTTGCAAGCATCCGCAACTATGAAAGAAGAATTAAGATAACTCTAACCATAGCATGAAACATATGGATCCAAATCAGCCCCTTACGGAATAGCGCATAAACTAGGGTTTAAACTTCTGTCACTCTAGCAACCTATCATCTAATTACTACTCCACCATGCCTTACCTTAGGCCCAAAGATGGTGAAGTGTCATGTAGTCGACGTTCACACGACACCACTAAAGGAAGCAACAACATACATATCATCAAAATATCGAACGAATACCAAATTCACATGATTACTTACGACAAGACTTCTCCCATGTCCTCAAGAACAAAAGTAATTACTCACAAATCATATTCATTTTCAAGATCAGAGGGGTATTGAATATCATTAAGGATCTGAACATATAATCTTCCACCAAATAAACCAACTAGCATCAACTACAAGATGTAATCAACACTACTAGCAACCCACAGGTACCAATCTGAGGTGTTGAGACAAAGATTGAATACAAGAGATGAACCAGGGTTTGAGATGAGATGGTGCTGGTGAAGATGTTGATGAAGATTGGTCCTCCCACGATGAGAGGATCATTGGTGATGTCGATGGCTTTGATTTCCCCCTCCCGGAGGAAAGTATCCCCAGCGGAATCGCTCCACCGGAGAGCAAAATAGCTCCTGCCCAGGTTCCGCCTCGAGACGGTGGCGCTTCGTCCCGAAAGTCTTCTCTATAATTTTTTTAGGGCAAAAGATTTATATAGCAGAAGGAGGGGCCAGAGGCCAGCCAGGGGCCCCACAAGGCATCAGGGCACGCCCAGGGGGGCGCGCCCTGTTGCCTTGTGGGCAAGTGGTGGGTCCCCTCCATTATTTATTCTTTCCAGTATTTTTTATATATTCAATAAAAAATCTCCGTGAAATTTCAAGTCAATTGGAGCTCTGTCGGATAGGTATCTCAGATGTGGCTATTTCAGGTCCAGAATTCCAGCTGCCGGTATTCTCCCTCTTCATATAAATCTTGCAAATTAAGAGAGAAAAGGCATAAGAATTGCATCATAAAGTGAAATAATGATCAAATACATTATAAATAATAGTAGGAAATTATGATGCAAATTGGACGTATCAATGATCATGTATATAGGCATCATGTCCGAGACAAGTAGAACGACTCCTGCCTGCTGCTACTTGTGAGCTGCGTTGGGATTTCCCCGAAGAGGAGGGGATGATGCAATACAGTAGAGATAAGTATTTCCCTCAGTTATGAAACCAAGGTTATCAATCAAGTAGGAGAATCATGCAACAACTCGTTAGCAGTACCTGCACACAAAACAACAAATCCTCGCACCCAACGCGAACAAGGGGTTGTCAATCCCTTGGCGGTTAATTGCAAGATTAAATTGTATGATGATAGATACATAGATCGAACAAAAATACAAAATAAAATAAATAAAGTAAAATTGCAGCAAGGTATTTTTAGGATTTTCAATATATGATAAAGGTAGACCCGGGGGCCATAGTTTTCACTAGAGGCTTCTCTCTTGAAAATAGCATACGGTGGGTGAACAAATTACTGTTGGGCAATTGATAGAAAAGCAAATAATCATGACGATATCCAAGGCAATGATCATGTATATAGGCATCACGTCCGAGACAAGTAGACTGAAATGATTCTGCATCTACTACTATTACTCCACACATCGACGGCTATCCAGCATGCATCTAGAGTATTAAGTTCATAAAGAACGGAGTGACGCCTTAAGCAAGATGACATGATGTAGACAAAGTAAACTCACGCATGAATAAACCCCATCTTTTTACCCTTAATAGCAACGATACATACGTGTCATGTCCCTTTCTGTCACTGGGATTGAGCACCGCAGGATCGAACCCATTACAAAGCACCTCTCCCATTGCAAGATAAATCAATCTAGTTGGCCAAACCAAATCAATAGATCGGAGAGAAATATGAAGCTATAACAATCATGCATAAAAGGGTTTAGAGAAAACTCAAATAATATTGATGGATAATCTGATCATAAACTCACAATTCATCGCATCCCAACAAACACACCGCAAAAAGTGATTACATCGGATAGAACTCCAAGAACATCGAGGAGAACATTGTATTGAAGATCAAAAAGAGAGAAGAAGCCATCTAGCTACTAACTATGGACCCGAAGGTCTGTGGTAAACTACTCACGCATCATCGGAAGGGCAGCAAGGTTGATGTAGAGCCCCTCCGTGATCGAATCCCCCTCCAGCAGAGTGCCGGAAAAGGCCTCCAAATGGGATCTCTCGAGAACAGGAACTTGCGGAGGCAGAAAAAGTATTTCTTGGACTCCTCTGTTGGTTTCCTGATTTTAGAGAATTTATAGAGGTGAAATTAGGTCAAACGGAGCAGAGGTGAGCCCACGAGTTACCAGGGCGCGCCACCCCCCCGGGGTGCGCCCTGGTGGCTCGTGGCCACCTCCTCTGTCTTCTGGCCCTCTCCCGAAGCTTCTAGTGTCTCTTATGTCCAGAAAAAATCTCCAAAAAGTTTCGTGGCATTTGGACTTCGTTTGGTACTGATATTCTGGAAAACCAAAAACAGCTAAAAAACAGCAACTGGCACTGGGCACTAAGTTAATAGGTTAGTCCCAAAAAATGATATATAATTGCTTGTAAATGTATATAAAACATCCAAGACTGATACTATAATAGGATGGAATAATCAAAAATTATAGATACGTTGGAGACGTATCAAGCATCCCCAAGCTTAATTCCTGCTCGTCCTCGAGTAGGTAAATGATAAAAACAGAATTTTTGATGTGGAATGCTACCTATCATATTCATCATATACTCTTTTATTTGTAGCATGGACATTTGGACTTGAATGATTCAAAGCAATAGTCTATAGTTTGACAAGAAGACATAAATACTCAAGCATACTAAAAGCAACCATGTCTTTCAAAATATCAATGCTAAAGAAAGTTATCCCTAGCCCATTATGCTAAATCATTGATCCATTCATGAAACACACTCAATATTAGCTACACACAATGCACAAGTATGACAATAGTGCTCTCTAGTTGGTGTTGTGTAAGAGAAGATGGAGACTCAAAATAAAAATAAAAATTGCAAAAAAGTAAATAGATAGGCCCTTCGCAGAGGGAAGCAGAGATTTGCAAATGTGCCAGAGCTCAAGGCTTAAATTAGAGAGATAAAATTATTTTGAGAGGCATGCTTTTCCTGTCAACAAAAACGACCGAGAATTCCCAATATCTTCCATGCTAGACACATTATAGGCGGTTCCCAAACAGAAAATAAAGTTTATTTCCTTTCCACCATTCTTTCACAATCCATGGCTAGCCGTATCCACGGGTGCCCTCCATACCAACACTTTCCAAGGAATTTATTATTATCATCCAATTAAATTTTTTTATTTCATTTCGGGACTGGGCATCCCTATTACCTGCCACTCTCTCATGCAATGACAAGTGAATAAACACTCATCGTGAGAATAACACACCTATCATGGAAAATATTGACCACCCCCTGCCGCTTCATGAGCGGTACGGGCACACAAAACGGAAAATTATTTTGAAAAATTTAGAGTTGGCACATGCAAATTTACTTGGAATGGCATGGAAATACCGCATATAGGTAGGTATGGTGGACTCATTTGGCACAACTTGGGTTTAAGGAGTTGGATGCACAAGCAGTATTCCCGCTTAGTACAAATGAAGGCGAGCAAATAGATTGAGAAGCGACCAACCAAAAAGCGAAAACGGTCATAAACATGCATTGAACATAACTAACACCGAATAATGCACCATAAGTAGGATATAATTTCGTTGCATAACTATTAACTTTATGTGCATGCATGGGGAATCACAAACCTTAACACCAATATTCTTACTAAATCACAATTACTCACTAACATGACTCACATATTATCATCTCCATATCGCAAAACTATTGCAAGGAATCAAACTTATCATATCCAATGATCTTTCATGAAAGTTTTTATTATATCCCTCTTGAATATTCATCACTTTGGGACCAAATTCATATCTTGTGCAAATTACCATTACTATTGTCAACTCTTAAAAACATATAAGTGAAGCATGAGAGTGCAAATATTTCTTCAAAATTTAATCTTATCAACTCTCAAAATAATATAAGTGAAGCATGAGAGTGCAAATAATTCTTCAAAATTTTAATCTTATCAACTCTCAAAATAATATAAGTGAAGCATGAGAGTTTAAATATTTCTTCAAAATATAGCCACCGCCGTGCTCAAAAAGATTTAAGTGAAGCACTAGAGCAACTGCCTAGCTCAAAAGATTTAAGTGAAGCACATATAGTATTCTAACAAATCATGATAAACGTGTGGCTCTCTCAAATAAGTGTGTCCAGCAAAGATGATTGTGACAAACTAAAAATTAAACAAAGCAAAGACTCATATAATACACGACGCTCCAAGTAAAACACATATCATGTGATGAATAAAAATATAGCTCCAAGTAAAATTACCGATAGTTGATAGAAGAAAGAGGGGATGCCTTCCGGGGCATCCCCAAGCTTAGGCTCTTGCCACTCCTTATTCATTCATCTATCGTGATCTCACCCAAAACTTGAAAACTTCAATCACACAAAACTCAACAAAACCTTCGTGAGATCCGTTAGTATAACAAATAAATCTTTAACTTTAAGTACTGTGGTAAATTGATTCATATTTAATATTGGCATAATGCTACTGTACTCCAACTTCTCCATGACTCATACCCCCCGATACGATCCATAGATTCATCAAAATAAGCAAACTATGCAACAAAAACAGAATCTGTCTAAAATAGAACAGTCTGTAAAGATCTATTTAAAAGCTATACTTTTGTAACTCTAAAAATTCTGAAAAATTAGGATAACGTGGGAAATTCATATACCAATACTGTGTAAAAATATCAGATTTTTCTGACACTCCAGTACAGAACTAAAATTCCAGCACTGGACGCAAAACTTTCTGTTTTCCAAACAGCATCAATTATACTATCTTCCAAATCATCCCAAAGGCATTACTTGGCACAAACACTAATTAAAACATAAAAAAACACAATCATAACAGTAGTATAATTGTGTAAACACACAAGAACAGAAATAAAAAGAAAAAAAATATTTTATTCATTGGGTTGCCTCCCAACAAGCGCTATTGTTTTATGCCCCTAGCTAGGCATAATGCATAGTTTCAAGTATTGTCATATTTCTTGATAACCCTCGCAACTCCTATTTCACTCTCTTTGCCATTATAAATAATGTGCACTAGATGATCAAGCTTAGTGCAAAGGGTTTTTATTTCTTTCAAAACACAAAGAGAGATCTTTTGATCTAAAGCATCAACCCTCCTAATTTGTGACACCACATTGCTATTTATTTTAGAGGCAAGATTAAATATTCCTCGAAAGTTAGAATCCATACTAGCCTTTGTTTCCTTTATTTGCTCAGTTTGACGAAAGCATAATAGAGTAATAGGTTCAATTGTTTCAACTTTTGGTTGTCCAAATATGCTTTTCATCTTTTCGTAGGTGTCAAAGGTGTCACTTCCAAGAAAATCGTTTTCAAATATAGAATCCAAGACACGTCTATGAGCAAGGGGTAGACCAACATAAAAACTTTTAAGGAACAATTTAATGTGAAACTGAGGCCTAGCACTTACTTGTATTTTTAATAATCTATCCCATGCTTCTTTTAAAGATTCGTCACTCAAATATTTAAAGTTTAAAATTCCTGGATCGTCTCCTAAGTATGGAGGGAAAGGCATATCGGGAGTGGAACTAGCCATAATGGTAAAGCAAGCAAGATATCAAGCAAACAAGAAAAAGACAAACGGAAAATATTTTTGTAAAAACTTTTTTTTAGAAGTGGGGGGGATGAAAACGAGAGGCAAAGGCAAATAAAATAAATGCAAGGAGATGAAGGTTTATGCGCAGGTACTTGATAGATGTTGATGATGTCTCCCCGGCAACGGCACCAGAAATTCTTCCTGCTACTTGTGAGCTACGTTGGGATTTCCCCGAAGAGGAGGGGATGATGCAGTACAGTAGAGATAAATATTTCCCTTAGATATGAAACCAAGGTTATCAATCCAGTAGGAGAATCACACAACAACTCGTTAGCAGTACCTGCACACAAAACAACAAATCCTCGCACCCAACGCGAACAAGGGGTTGTCAATCCCTTGGCGGTTAATTGCAAGATTAAATTGTATGGTGATAGATAGATAGATCGAACAAAAATACAAAATAAAATAAATAAAATAAAATTGCAGCAAGGTATTTTTAGGATTTTCAATATATGATAAAGGTAGACCCGGGGGCCATAGTTTTCACTAGAGGCTTCTCTCTTGAAAATAGCATACGATGGGTGAACAAATTACTGTTGGGCAATTGATAGAAAAGCAAATAATCATGACGATATCCAAGGCAATGATCATGTATATAGGCATCACGTCCGAGACAAGTAGACCGAAACGATTCTGCATCTACTACTATTACTCCACACATCAACCGCTATCCAGCATGCATCTAGAGTATTAAGTTCATAAAGAACGGAGTAACGCCTTAAGCAAGATGACATGATGTAGACAAAGTAAACTCACACATGAATAAACCCCATCTTTTTACCCTTAATAGCAACGATACATACGTGTCATGTCCCTTTCTGTCACTGGGATTGAGCACCGCAGGTCTGTGGTAAACTACTCACGCATCATCGGAAGGGCAGCAAGGTTGATGTAGAGCCCCTCCGTGATCGAATCCCCCTCCGACAGAGTGCCGGAAAAGGCCTCCAGATGGGATCTCTCGAGAACCCCTCCGGCAGAGTGCCGGAAAAGGCCTCCAGATGGGATCTCTCGAGAACAGGAACTTGCGGCGGCGGAAAAAGTATTTCATGGACTCCTCTGTTGGTTTCCCGATTTTAGAGAATTGATAGAAGTTGAATTAGGTCAAACGGAACAGAGGTGGGCCCACGAGGCACCAGGGCGCGCCACCCCCCTGGGGCGCGCCCTGGTGGCTCGTGGCCACCTCCTCTGTCTTCTGGCCTCCTTCCAAAGCTTCTAGTGTCTCTTTTGTCCAGAAAAAAATCTCCAAAAAGTTTCGTGGCATTTGGACTTCATTTGGTACTGATATTCTGGAAAACCAAAAACAGGCAAAAAACAACAATTGGCACTGGGCACTAAGTTAATAGGTTAGTCCCAAAAAATGATATATAATTGCTTGTAAATGTATATAAAACATCCAAGATTGATACTACATGGAACAATCAAAAATTATAGATACATTGGAGACGTATCACCTGCATCAACTACTATTACTCCACCCATCGACCGCTATCCAGCATGCATCTAGGGTATTAAGTATGAAACAGAGTGAAAGATCGTGGATGTCGCCTAGAGGGGGGGTGAATGGGCGCTTTAAAATAATTACGGTTTAGGCTAGAACAAATGCGGAATAAAACTAGCGTTTAATTTGTCAAGCACAAAAACCTAAA
Source organism: Elymus sibiricus (assembly GCA_039707655.1). NCBI lineage: Eukaryota > Viridiplantae > Streptophyta > Magnoliopsida > Poales > Poaceae > Elymus > Elymus sibiricus. The sequence continues at coordinate 123,339,664 of CM077666.1, read as the reverse complement.
TCAACTAGGCTCACCTATGTGCACCAACAACTTATGCTAAGCAAGATGAACAACTAAGTGATAGCAAGATATATAACAAGAAACAATATGGCTATCACAAAGTAAAGTGCATAAGTAAAGGGCCCGGGTAAGAGATAACCGAGGCACGCGGAGACGACGATGTATCCCGAAGTTCACACCCTTGCGGATGCTAATCTCCGTTTGGAGCGGTGTGGAGGCACAATGCTCCCCAAGAAGCCACTAGGGCCACCGTAATCTCCTCACGCCCTCACACAATGCAAGATGCCGTGATTCCACTAAGGGACCCTTGAGGGCGGTCACCGAACCCGTACAAATGGCAACCCTTGGGGGCGGTTACCGAACCCGTACACTTTGGCAACCCTTGGGGGCGGTCACCGGTACCCGTCAAATTGCTCGGGGCGATCTCCACAACCTAATTGGAGACCTCGACGCTTGCCCGGAGCTTTACACCACAATGATTGAGCTCCGAGGCACCACCAACCGTCTAGGGCGCCCAAGCACCCAAGAGGAACAAGCTCTAGGGTACCAAGCACCCAAGAGTAAAAAGCTTCTCAAACTTCACTTCCACGTATCACCGTGCAGAACTCAAACCGATGCACCAAATGCAATGGCAAGGGCACACGGAGTGCCCAAGTCCTTCTCTCCCAAATCCCACCAAAGCAACTAATGCTAGGGAGGAAAATGAGAGGAATAACGAAGAAGAGAACACGAAGAACTCCAAGATCTAGATCCAAGGGGTTCCCCTCACATAGAGGAGAAAGTGATTGGTGGAAACGTAGATCTAGATCTCCTCTCTCTTTTCCCTCAAGAACTAGCAAGAATCATTGGAGGGATTGAGAGATAGCAAGCTCGAAGAAGGTCAACAATGGGGGAAGAACACGAGCTTAAAGGATTGGGTCCATTGGGGAAGAAGACCCCCTTTTATAGGAGCCCTCGAATCCAACCGTTATCTGCCCTGTGCCCGCAGCCAAGCGGTACTACCGCTCCTAGGAGCGGTACTACCGCTTAGGCGGTACTACCTCGCACAAGCCTGAAATACACTGAGTGTACAACGGTAGTGCCGCCGGAGCGGTACTACCGCTGCCCCTGGCGGTACTACCGCTTAGGGGGTTTTAGACCAGGAGAGGCAGCAGTAGTAGATGCAGCCAGGGCGGCAGTATCGTGCGAAGCGGTACTACTGTCCTAGTGCCGCACTACTACCGCAAAGGGTAACATGGAAACAGAAGCCCGCACGGAGGAAACCTCGCAAGCGGTAGTGGCGGCAGTAGTACGGGCGGTAGTACCGCTAGAGCGATACTACCGTGCTACTACCGCGCTACTACCGTGAATTGCAGACCGGCAACAGAGAGTTGCACGCTCGGGGAAACCCCAAGCGGCAGTGCCACGGAAGTACCCAGCGGTAGTACCGCATAAGCGGTACTACCGTGGGCACCAGCGGTACTACCGCTTGCATGCCACTGAATATCCACAGAAAATAGAGGATACAAATAAAACCAGAACTGCCATAACTTCTGCAAATGAGCTCTGAATTGAGCAAACTCAAGCTTGTTGGTAGAAGACGACGAGTACTATCCAAATAGTGAGAAGAGGCAGTAGAAAAATGCCAATGATATAGAGATGTGAAACCTCTATGAAAGAAGAACCGGCATAAACTCCAACATCGAAAACATCATAGAAGAAGCAAATATGAACTCCGTTTTCGATGAACTCGAGCTTGTCATGAAGATGACCATAAGCTCAAAAAACTCACAAAGAGAAACACCAAAGAAGAACCAAGAAAGATGATGCAAGGATGCAATGGTTTGAGCTCTCTACGAATGATACGATCAAGCTACTCATCCGAGAGCCCCCTTTGATAGTACGGCTATCGATCCTATAACCCGGTCTCCCAACTACCACGATGAGACCGGTAAAATGGAAAACCTATCAAGGGCGAACATTTGCCTTGCGCATAGTCCACTTGAGCTAGATGATGACGATCTTGACCTCCTCAAGTTGGACCACCTTTCTTGATTGCGCCGGCTCGATGAAGACTAGTAGATTGCTCCCCCATACTCCACTATGGGTGAGCCACTCTTCGACACATCTTCACACGTCCATTGTCACCACAATGGACGGCAAGCTTCAAGCATAATCTCTTCGTGATGCTCCACTTGAACTTGCACACCGCAATCTTGATGACGATCACCACTTGATGTCATCCTCCATGGGTTGTATGATATCTTCCTTTTGATGCACGCCCATGGAAACAAACCTAACCCCACAAAGAACTCTTGCATAGAACATGGGTTAGTACACAAAGCGTAATGGACAATGCTTACCATACCGTAAGATCACTTGATCCCACTCGGTACATCTTCTACGGTTTGTGTGTTCATCAACTTGAATCACTCTTCATATTTAGTCTTGATCAACCTTGAATCTTTCCAATTCTCTTCATTAAGATGATGTCTTGAAGGTAAACATGAATGTCCACACAATCTTCTTCTTCAAGACATGCTTGCAATAGGCTCATCTCTTACATGACCAATCTTTGGATAACTCCATGAATAACCACCTTGGTCATCTCAAAATCTCCTTGAAACCAACAAATGTACTTCAAGAAAAGCCTATGGACAAATCCTTCAAATATAACTCAAGGCAACCATTAGTCCATAGAGATTGTCATCAATTACCAAAACCAAACATGGGGGAACCACATGTTCTTTCACAGAGTAACGCATTAAGCAAAATGACATGATGTAGACAAAGTAAACTCAAGTAATATGATTAAACCCCATCTTTTTATCCTTAATGGCAGCAATACAAATACGTGTCATGTCCCTTTCTGTCACTGGGATTGAGCACCGCAAGATTGAACCCATCACAAAGCACCTCTCCCATTGCTAGATAATAATAATCATGCATAAAAGAGTTCAGAGATGACACAAATATTTCTCGGGAATAATCTGATCATAAACTCACAATTCATCGGATCCCAACAAACACACCGCAAAAGAAGATTAGATCGGATAGAACTCCAAGAACATCGAGGAGAACATGGTATTGAAGATCAAAGAGAGAGAAGAAGCCATCTAGCTACTAGCTATGGACCCGTAGGTCTGTGGTAAACTACTCACACATCATCAGAGGGGCAACAAGGTTGATGAAGAAGCCCTCCGTGATCGATTCCCCCTCCGGCAGAGTACCGGAAAAGGCCTCCATATGGGATCATGGAAGAACAGATGCTTGCGACAGCGGAAAGGTTTTCTCTTCTGCCCTTCTGGTATATTGGGAATATTTGGGAATTTATAGCGCTGGAATTAGGTCAGGATGAGCTACGAGGGGCCCACAAGCCTGGGGGCACGCCTACCACCCTGGCCGCGCCCTCCAGGCTTGCCGCCTCCTCATGGCTCCTCTGGTCTTCTCCTGAAGCTTCGTGGGTCTCTTCTGGTCCAGAAAAAATTAATCCAAAGTTTTTTTCTCGTTTGGACTCTTTTTGATAATGAATTTCTGAAAAGACAAACCAAGCAAAAAAACAGCAACTGGCACTAGGCACTGGGTTAATAGGTTAGTCCCAAAAAATGATATATAATGGCATATAATTGCATATAAAAATCCAAGATTGATACTATAATAGCATGGAACAATCAAAAATTATAGATACGTTGGGGACGTATCAAGCATCCCCAAGCTTAATTCTTGCTCGTCCTCGAGTAGGTAAATGTTAAAAACAGAATTTTTGATGTGGAATGCCACCTATCATGTTTCATCATGTAATCTCTCTTACGGTATGAATAATAAGATCCGAATGATTCAAAGCAATAGTCTATAGTTTGATATAAAGACATCAATACTCAGGTATACTAACAAACAATCATGTCTTTCAAAATAAAAATGCTAAAGAAAGTTATCCCTACAAAATCATATAATCCTGTCATGCTCCATCTTCTTAACACAAAATATTTATCATGCACTACCCCGATGACAAGTTGTAACACCCCAGATGTAATCCTTCCTTATTTGTTTTCCCCAACCTTGCCATTTATGGAATTGTCATGATGATCTTGCTGGATGGGCTTCTTCTCATGTTGTGTTTCGCTTTCTTTCCTTTTTGCATTTCATCTTCATGTCATTCTTTTGTCATGTGCATTGCATCCATCATATTACTTGTGTGTGGTCTTCATGTATGCATTGGGTATGTGACTTCTCCTTGCCTCACCCAACCCTTGGGTTTCATCTATGCAACCTATTCACCATTACCTCTCTCTCAAAACCCTCTTCTTCCCAATTTATTTCTTGGTGCAATATTTCTGTCCCAAATTAATGTCCACTAGTTTCCTATAATTCTTGCATCATGCCATCAAGCTCTCTGCCAAATTTCATCATTTTTGGAATTGATTTGGTTGGGATAAAAAATGCCTCAAGTTTGAATTTAATTCAAACTTGTGATATTTTTCTTTCTCTCAAAATGCCTAAAGCAATTGTTTTAAATACTGCATAAATCTAAGACTCCAGGAATATTTTTACATCTCTCATATTCCTTCCTAAAGTCCCCATGCTTTTCTCCAAGAAATCTGTTAACAGAGAGTAAAGGAGAAGGAAGCCCACTTCCTGTGCACTTTTGGCCCAAGCCCACCTAACCTTTTCACTGTTTGTCTTCAACCACGGTAAGAACAGAGAGAGTACAGGACATCGACACCCGATGTCCACGTCGCCCTCGTAGCCTCCCCTATTTAACCTGCTCGTGCCCCTCCCCCTAGGGTTTCTCCTCCTCCCTCCTCTTCCCCTGCCGCGCCGCCACCTCTCTCTCCTTCCCTCACCCACCTCTTCCCAGAGAGAGACAGGGAGAGGTTCAGAGAAGGGACGCCGGCGTTCATCGTCGTCTTCATGGCCGGAGGGCGCCTAGTTCCCCTCCGTCATGTTTGTCAACCCCGAGATGTCGTCCTCGACCGATTCAGGGTGGTAGCTAGGGAGCACCGCCTCCACGCCATCGACTCCATCATTGTCTTCGTCACGAACCGCCCCGTCTCCGCAGACAGCGCGCTTCCCCGACCTCTCCATCGCCTCCCCGGCCCCGACTTCGTGTCCTACGGGACCGTGGTGAGCTCCTCTTCCTCCCAGCCCATTTTCCCCCTTCAAATCCGTCAAGTTCGCGCCGTTTTCCTTCCGGTCCGAGCCATGGTCACGCACGTGCTCCCGACGCAACTCTGAATTTTTCTAAGTCTGGGACTGATAGTGCTCTGTAGCGTTTGGTAAATTCTGTAGAATAATATCTGTTGCTCGTATGGATGCATGTCTTATATGTTTTCTGTTCAGTTTTGCATCATCTATCAGCATGTGCAACTTCCAAAAATTAATGAAATTGTCTAGGTCTTTTTTTTGAACTGTCAAAGTGTGCATCAGGATATACATCTGTGACTGCTCTATTTTTCAGTGAAACTTGCCATTTTGTCATTTTTATGTGAATTATTGCATATGTCACATGAGCAACTTGTCAACATGAGTTTGAAGCTTTTTCATGCCATCTTGCTGCTAGTATTTATTCCATGCCATGACATGCCATGATATGACTGCCACAAGCTTGTAAACTTGCCTAGTCAATGTATTACTTTTCTGTCAACATTAAGTTGCCATGTTGTGAGCTCATTTCTGATGAATCTATGCTACCTATGAATTCGTGACAATGGAATGAAATGATCTATGGCATGTATACTGTAGGTGCATATCAATTTCTTGCATTTTGGAGTTGATTTGCCAGCGGTAACAACCATGATAAAACTGGCTATCATTGTTTCTGTCAGCATATGCTCTGTTATTTTCAGCTGTAACAACCATGATAAAACTGGCTATCATTGTTTCTGTCAGCATATGCTCTGTTATTTTCAGCTGTAACATTATCTTTGCATCTTATTGTCTTCTTTCCAATTAATCTGTGATGCTAATGAATTTGAACCTATGGAATGAATTGCTGTGCATTTAGAGTACTACAGCCACATATCTTGTATGAGCATTTTAGACTATTGTAGCTTGCTATTTTGATGTGCATAAGTTGCCATGTTGCTGTTAACTACAGTTTTGCATTGCATATTGTTTTGCTCACCATTTGAGTTTCGTGCGTACGTTCTTCGTGATCTTTATATCGATTTCAATCGAAATCTTCCATTCTTTGCAGTGGCATACTTGGATTGCCAAGACCTTGCCCATATCCATTCTTTCCTTCATCATTCACTTTTCGTTGCTATTTCTATCGTTCTGGTAGCACCGTTACTTCATTCATGTCATGCATCCATCTTTTGCTTGTGCATATATGCCATGATTGATTGTTTATTCCGGTGCTTGTTCTTTCTTTTGGGTAGTACCGGGAGACGAGTCCGTGTTCGAGGATCCTGTTGAGAATGTGTTTGAGGAGCAGTATTACTATCCTACCGAAGAGACTTCAGGCAAGATGATAATTACCCTTGATAACACTACTATCTTTGCTTGCTAGTTGTCTCGTTGCTATCGCTATGTCACGCTTCCTACCACATACATGTCAGCCTCTCATATGCCATGATACAACCTCTAACCACCCTACCCAGCAAACCGTTGTTTGACTATATTACCGCTTTGCTCAGCCCCTCTTATAGCGTTTTAGTTGCAGGTGCGGTGCAGGTTGTTCCATGTTGGGACATGGATATGTTGGGATATCACAATATCTCTTATTTAATTAATGCATCTATATACTTGGTTGTGTGTGGAAGGCTCGGCATTTTGCCTGGTGTTTTGTTCCACTCATGCCGCCCTAGTTTCCGTAATACCGGTGTTATGATCCCTGATTAGCGTTCCTAACATGCTCAGGGGAATGGGACCCTCTTGATAGTTTGCTTTGAATAACCGCTTCCAGCAAGACCCAACTTTGGTGTTAACATTTGCCTAATAACAACTAAAACTTGCATAGGGTCTAGCTAACCCGAGGATATTTTAATCAACAACCCGGGCCAGTGCTCCTCATGAGTGTTGGTCCAAACTGGGCGATGTCCGGCGCCCCCTAGGCAACCAGGGTCTCAGCCAACCCGATGTCTTGCCCATCCGGTGTGCCCTGAGAACGAGATACGTGCGACTCCTATCAGGATTGTCGGTATACTGGGAGGTCTTGCTGGACTTGTGTTACCATTGTCGAAATGTCTTGTGCACCGGAATTCCGAGGATACTTCGGGCTGACTCGAGGTTGATCGGGTTTTCTTGAGGTAGAGGTATTCCACCGCAGCTTGAGTTGGTTTGTGATGGACCAAGTTGGAACACCCCTGCAGGGTTAAATTTTACGCGAAGCCGTGCCCGCGGTTATGTGGCGACTTGGATATTGTTAACCTCCGGTTGTAGAGAACTTGACACTAGTTCTAATAAAATACACCAACTGTGTGCATAACCGTGATGGTCTCTTTTCGAGTAAGTTCGGGAAGAGAACACGGTGGGGTTATGATTGAATCGTAAGTAGGTGTTCAGGATCACTTCTTGATCATATTAAACTTGCGACCGTTATGCATAGAATGCTCATCTTTATTCTTGTACTCGTATGCTAGCTACTTAAACATGCGTAGTGCTTGCTGCAACCTCAACACATTTACCCCTTCCATTCCTATCAGCTTAAATAGTTTTGCTACCTTGGGTGATGAGATTGCTGAGTCCCTGTGACTCACAGATTACTATAAACACCAGTTGCAGGTATGCTTGAGGCAGCCATAGGTGAGCCCGAGATGCTCCATTGGGAGTATGATGATGAGCACGATGCCAGATGATCCATAGTGGGCCCTAGTCGGTTGATCCGGGGATGATAGCAGGGTGGTGTTTTCTCGTTTGATTTCATCCATAGTCAGACCATGTCTTCCATTTGGATGATTGTATGATGATTATGATATATTATGCTATAGCATGTGGCGAGTGTAAGCCTTTATCTGGTACACTCATCTGTTCATTTGGTTGTATGTATTTGAGAACCACCTTGCTATGAGATCCAAAATGGGGTTCTGTCACGATCTTGACTTCATCACGAGATTGCGATAGAGCTTCATGTTGGGCGTTACAAGTTGGTAATCAGAGCCATACCGACTATAAGAGCCCCTTGTTTGATTGAACCGTTGACGAGTCTAGAAGAAAAATTATTTTGAGAACTAGTTATATATATCAGAGAGTAGGAATTATTTTTACTCCTTATCCCCTTCGTCGCTCTGGTGAGGAATTGTGGCATAGGTGTTTTATTCTGCTACCTCTTCTCACTCAATTTTTTTTAGGATCGCGCGGGTATTGTTGGAATGGTTGCGATATCGGTGTGACATGACTCTGTTCTTGGTGCCTCCTGACCGTATGGATTGGACCTGGGGAGTTGAGCTCCAAGGGGTTTTGTCACACTCGCTATCGTTTCGGTTCCGGGAATACCAAAGGACGCTGACATTGAAACGCTTCTATACTTTTTGTGGTGGCAAATAGTGGTAGTGGAGGAGATAGCTTGGATGATCCACTGTGACTAGTATCGATGTGTTTTCGAAGGTTTGAGGTAGATGAATTTGCGAAATTTCTCGGTCATGTGTTGAAGGTTGCGGATGCGGTTGCAGCTGGTTAGGTTGTTGTTTGCTGAGTAGGTTCCTGGATTCGTAACCTGATCTCATAACCAAGAAGTTTCGGGAGTTCCTAGGGGAATTCAAGTATCACCTAGGATATCTTTCCAACAGACACATGATACGATATGGGGTCTATCATATGTTTGTTTCCATCTTCATGACCTTGTGCATTATTCTAACATTCTTTCCAAGTGGCTTCTCAATCTTTGGTGTATCATCTATCTTTCGGAATGCATTTGTTCATATCTGTTCGGATGCTAGCTTGTGAAGAACTCTGTTGCAATATCTATCCTATTGATTCAGCTTTCTAATTATCTCATAGAAGGTTCTAACGGTTGTTTCCATCTTCAGGATGGCTCCCGCAACCCGTGGGAATCCGACCCGTGATGATGGGGAGCAGTCAGACCCTCCACCTCCTCCTCCACCTCCGCCTCCGGAGGCATGGCAAGCTTTGATGGCAGCAACCAATGCCAATACTCAGATGGTGCTCCAGTTTATGCAAGAGCAGAATCAAGGGTATCAAGGCAATTAAGGCAAAGGGTTTTTCAACAATCAACCTCAATATGCTACTCTCAACCAGTTTCTCAGCAACCAGCCCAAGTCCTTCAGTTCGTGCACTCAGCCTCTCGATGCTGACGATTGGTTAGTGGATATCAACAAACACTTCAAGTGCAGCAATGTCAGACCTGAGGACTATGTCAAGTTCGCTTCTTTCCAGCTCAAGGATCAGGCAGCCGAGTGGTGGCAGCAGTACAAAGATTCAAGAGGTGGTCGAGTCATCACTTGGACCAATTTCTGTTGTGATTTCTGAGCACATCACATTCCGTTAAGTGTGTTTGAGGAGATGCGTGAGAAATTCAGAAATCTCAAGCAAGGAAGCATGTCTGTCTACCAGTATAACACTGAGTTCCAGAATCTCGCTCGATATACCAAGCAAGACATTCCAGATGACAAGAGCAAGATTTACCAGTTCCGAGGTGGTCTCAGAGAGGACCTATAGCTTGCTCTCATCCTAGTCGATCCGCCTGAGTTTGATCAGTTCTATAACATGGCTCTCAAGCAAGAATCAGCTCAGATCAAACTTGATGCTTCTAAGAAGAGAATCAGAGATGCAGTTCACTCTTCTTCCTCGTCTCAAGTGGTTTCCAAGCAGCAGAAGTTCTGGTTACCTCCTCCTCAGTTTCGTCCTCAGCATCAGCAAAAGCAGTTTGGTGGTCGTGGTTCTTCCCACCCACCCAACCCAGTGTACCACCAGAGACCTCAGGCTCCCAGGACAGCCGTTTCTCCTCCTCGCCCGCTCTCAGAGGTTACTTGTCACAAGTGTGGGCTGAAAGGACACTATGCCAACAAATGCACCAATCAGAAGCGCCTTCCACCTCCTCCTCCTGGCAAGCCTCCAAGCAATGCTATGGTCAAGCACAATCCCAAGTCTGCAAGAGTGAACATGTTGAATTCAGCTCAAGTAGAGGAGTCTTCTGAAGTGATAATGGGTAATCTCTTGGTTAATTCCATGCCAGCTAAAGTTTTATTTGATACTGGTGCATCGCATTCTTTCATTTCTAGACCGTTTGCATCCAAGCACAACTTGCATACTGAACAGTTACCTAGGCCATTATCGGTCTCTTCTCTGGGTTTATTCATGAACACCAAGATGTTGGTTCCGGATGTCAGTATCAAGATGGGTAACTATTCTTTTCTGGCTAGTCCGATGGTTCTTGGGAATTCTGATATTGATGTCATTCTCGGCATGAATTGGTTCTCCAAGCACAAGGCTTCTCTCGACTGTGCGGCCAAGGGAATTCAATTGACTCATCCGTCTGAAGATTTTATTATCTTTGCTGCTCGTACTGATACCATTCGGTTATTCTCCCTCAATGAGAAAGGCGAAATTAATGCCATATCTCAAATTCCAGTGGTATGTGAATACGATGATGTTTTTCCAGAAGAGTTGCCGGGAATGCCTCCTCATTGGCCTGTTGAGTTTGTCATTGAGCTCGAGCCCGGCACAGAACCCGTATGCAAATGCCCCTACAAGCTTGGGCTAGAACAGTTGTAAGAATTGAAGAGACAGCTCGATGAACAAGAGCGTCTGGGCTTGATCAGACCGATTTCATCCCCTTGGGGTTGTGGAGTTCTCTTCGTCAAGAAGAAAGATGGCACGGAAAGACTTTGCGTTGATTACCGGCCATTGAATAAAAAGACAATCAAGAACAAATATCCACTTCCCAATATCAATGAATTGTTCGAGCAACTCAAAGGTGCAAAGGTGTTCTCAAAGCTCGATCTTCAGATGGGTTATCACCAAATCCGTATTCGCGAAGAAGACATTCCCAAAACAGCTTTCAGGACAAGCTTTGGTTCATATGAATACACAGTGATGTCCTTCGGCCTTGCAAATGCACCTCCTACTTTCTCTCGTGTGATGAACTATGTGTTCAATCCTTACACCAATGAGTTCATTCTAGTCTATCTCGATGACATCCTGGTTTTCTCCAAGACTGAAGAGGATCATGCAAAGCATTTGCGCTTGGTACTTCATAAGCTCAGGGAGCATCAGTTCTATGCTAAGTTCTCTAAGTGTGAATTCTGGCTTGATGAAGTTCTTTACCTTGGTCACATTATCTCTACCAAGGGCATCTCAGTAAATCCTGAAAAGGTTGAAGCTATTGTCAACTGGCAGCCTCCTCAAAATGTCAAGCAACTTCAAAGCTTTCTCGGGCTTGCAAGTTATTGCAGAAGATTCATGGAAAACTTCTCCAATATTGCCAAGCCTTTGTCTAACCTTCTCCAGAAGAATGTCAAGTATTCTTGGACTCCTGAGTGTGATGTGGCATTCAATACACTCAAAGAGAAGCTCATAACTGCTCCAGTTCTCACTCCTCCAGATGAATCCAAGCCCTACCAAATGTTTTGTGATGCTTCTGTGCAAGGTCTCGGTGGAGTACTAATGCAAGAGAAGAAAGTGGTGGCTTATACCTCTCGGCAGTTGAAGCCGAACGAGAGAAACTATCCCACTCATGACCTGGAGTTGGCAGACGTCGTCCATGCCTTAATCACATGGAGACATCTCTTGTTGGGCAGGTGTAACACCCCCAAAAAAAATTAACCATGTTTTTATTAAGTAAAATTTGGCCAGAAATAAAATTTTGGAATTTTATTAGGTCTTTTATTATTTCAGAGTATTTTCTGTTTCAGTTTTCCAAAATTCTTCCCTCCATATAGAAATTTTGGGAAAATATTGTGGCCTTTGGTAGTTTTCTTAAATCATTTCAATTATATTTTAATAACAGTAGGAATTATTTTCATAATAAAATTTTGCCCAAGATAATCATTTTTATAGCATTTTCAATTTTTGCAATGCTTCTGTTACACTACAACTATTTTAAATAATTCTCTAAAAATTACACAAAAATTATTAGGAGTCATGTGATGCCTCTAGATCACTTTTATGCAGAAACCCATCTTGGTATTCTGAAAATTTTGAGTGAAACATCCTCTTCTCAAATCTGTTCCATTCTTGAGTTTTAACTGCAACCCCAATTTTTATTGCTCCAAAACTTCTGAAATTATTTTACCTTATAGTCCTTCCAACCAAACCCTTAAGTCCAGGAGCTCATCCCCAATCTCATCATTTTAGTCCACCAAATTATTCCCTGCAGTTTCTGTCCAGAAATGAATTTCAGTAAAACTTGCACTTGCAAGTTTTTCCTTTGGTCAAACCAACCATGCCATCCTCTTTACCATCTAAAGAGACACCATCCTGCCAAATCTCACTTCCAACAAAATCACCTAGCCACCCCTAGCATTTCATCAGACACCTTGCAGACATGACAGAAATGTTGCCACTTCCATCACTGCATTGGACACTTGGCCATTTGGCCAAATAAACATGTCCCTCATCTTCACAAGATCAAGATCAGTCATTCTACCAAATCTCAACACCAGAAGAGCTCCTTAAATGGTCCTGGCATTTCATCAAGCACGTTGTGCGCGTGCACAGAGCACGTCCCGAGCACGCGTTTTGCTCCGCTGGTATCGAGCAACTGCCGTGCCTCAGCTGCTGCCCTCGCTCATCCTAGCCTTCCACTAGATCACCTCGACCACGCTGGGCCCTGCCGACACTCCCCCTTGGCCGCTAGCGCCGTCCACCACCGTCCACCGCCGCCGTTCATCGCCGCCCGACGAGTCTCTCCTCGCCATGTCTCTGCATCGCTTAAATGCAACGACCCGAGCTCATCCACTCCCCCACCGACCCCTACTGCCCTCACCTATCTCCGCCGACCCCAACGCCCTCCCACCGGCCTCAACGGCGCCATCAATGGCCGCCCGCCATCGTGCCTTCTTCGGGAAGCCACGGTATTGCCTTCTCCCCGCCTATATAAGCCTCCCCAAGCTCGTAGTACTGCACGGGATGATCTCCCCCTCTCCATTCTCTTCACCTACAACCTCCCCTCGACCCCACGAAACCAACCCTCCTCTCAATTGTTCTCGGGAGCCGCCGTAGACGAGGACCCCATCCTGCCCGACGCCGCCGTCCACCGAGAACCTCGCCACGCTCCACTCCGGCCATCCCCGGCGCTGCCCAAACCACCTACGGGCGCGGGATGGAGTGGCGGATCCGTCCCCGCCATCACCCGAGACCGCCGAGCCCTCCATCAACGGCGACGAGCAGCGCCGGTGCTCCTCTGTTCTGTCACGAGGAAGAAGGGCGGGGTGGACCGGTCAAACATGACAGGTGGGCCCGGTAGGACCCATCGTCAGTGACCCACGGTCACACCCAGAGCGCTGTTAAATGGAGGCGTAATTCGGAGATTACGTCTTCTCCTCTAGAAAGCGTACAATCACGAATGCGCTTTCGACGTCAACGGATCTTCCGCGCAGCCGGACGACTGGGCCCGGCCCAGTAGCGCCAGACGACTAAGTCCCGCTCAGGTCACACTTCTGCCTTTTCTATTTTCTTTTTCAACCGTTTTCAAATAATTCCGCAGTGGCCATTTCAAATCCAAATCTGATGATTCAAATTTCTGCATGCTCATAAAATCATGCTCTACTATTCTAGATATGGTGAACATTTTTTTCCTAAACTTTGTCTTACTGGATCTTTTAAATAGTCCATTTCCTTAATTATCTCAGCTTAGAAAATTCCTAGGAAAATCATAATAACTCCAAATAATTTGATTCTTTTTCTGAAATTCCTAATTTTTCATCTAGTTTATTTTAGTATTTATTTGAAAAATTTCCAAACAACTTTTTAGTACTATTTTTGCTTTATATGGTAATTGCAATATTTTTGAAAATAGGAAATGGAGGGAAGATAAAAAAAATCAAAGTTTTGGAGTGCACCCAACACTTCTGCATGCTCAAGGCAAGCATCTTGAACACTTGATATGGTGATTGCATAGTTAAATGTTTGCAAGAATAACCGAATCAGACATATGTTAAGTTCAAATAAAATTTTGCATGCATGTAGTGTTGGCCTGTTTCCTCGTACCGTGCAACGTGTGCTGGTTATGACTAACTTGCAGGAGCAAGTATAAGAGAAATACCGTTACCGGCAGAAGGGTGATCACGTCGAAGCGTGATCATGCCTTGTTGGTTATGCATGTTGGGACATGCAAGGGATGTGGCCCTGTTTTGGTGTTACTGTTAAGAGAACACTTTATTGTGCTAACCACTGCAGGAAAAACTTAAACCTCCTGAGTCGACCATAGATCGAGTCTTGTTCCGGTAACCCCCAAACTTGATCCGTGCTACCACTTGTCCCTGCCATAGGTAGGGTATGGTTTAGTAAGTTGATAACCCCTTTCCGTGCACACCCCGTACAGAGAGGCCATGGTGAAAGATACCAGAGGCCTCTGGTAGGCATGTCACCTGGTCAGGGGGCATGGGTGTAACCGGTCTAGGACCGAGGGGGTAGCACCCATGTCTGCGCGCCGATATAAATAGTGTGATCCCATGCTATTCGAGATTGTAGTCTCCCCGTCTTAGAGTTTATCTTGAACGATGCCTTGGGTGATTCCTGGCATCAGGAAAGTTAATCTGGTGTGTGCTGGTTAGGTGTGTTTTCAACCCAAAGACCGTAAAGGGAATTAGTCAGCATCTCGGTGCTGGCTAAAGAAATCATTTACTTGTGGGTAAAGAGTACACCCTCTGCAGAGTTATACCTATTCGAATAGCCGTGTCCGCAGTTAAGGACTACAGTCTGGGTTGGTCAAGTGTCGGTCTTAGTGTCGGTCTCCGGAGGAAAATAATTAAAATTGAGCATGATTTATTTTGCGGGATAATTATTGTCGCCACTGACGCTATCATGAATATTATGGTTGTCATGAATATTATTGTTATTATTATGGACTAACCGTTTCTCTTATTTTTTATTTTCTGAGTATCTCATGGGCTGGCTAGACTACCCGGGATACTCATTTATTTTCAAGACCTCTCGTGGCGTCGCTTGAGTTCTCGGGCGGTCCTGTCTCGCCCGATTCTCTTTTAGACACCCGTTTCGCATTTCTTTTCAAGACCTTTCGTGGCGTCGCTTGAGTCCTCGGGCGGTCCTGTCTCGCCTGATTCTCTTTTAGACACCCATTTGGCATTTCTTTTCAAGACCTCTCGTGGTGTCGCTTGAGTTCTCGGGTGGTCCTGTCTCGCCCGATTCTCTTTTAGACACCCGTTTGGCATTTCTTTTCAAGACCTTTCGTGGCGTCGCTTGAGTCCTCGGGCGGTCCTGTCTCGCCCGATTCTCTTTTAGACACCCGTTTGGCATTTATTTTCAAGACCTCTCATGGCGTCGCTTGAGTTCTCGGGCGGTCCTGTCTCGCCCGATTCTCTTTTAGACACCTGTTTGGCATTTCTTTTCAAGACCTCTCGTGGCGTCGCTTGAGTTCTCGGGCGGTCCTGTCTCGCCCGATTCTCTTTTAGACACCCGTTTGGCATTTCTCTTGGATTCTCGGGCGGTCCTGTCTCGCCCGATTCTCCACTTTTATATTTTCTTTTGGATTCTCGGGCGGTCCTATCTCGCCCGATTCTCCATTAACTTTCTTTGTTTGTCACTAACATTTTATATTTATTCTTCAACATCGTAGTAATATTCGTCATGCCATGCTTTAAATTTTGTTCAGCATTTGCATATAATTTAATCCATCATGATCATATGCATTCGGTATATCTTTTGTTCATTATGTTTGCGAGTACATTCAAACGTACTCATAGGCTTGTCCCTGGCTGTTTAATTGGCCAGGTCAGGATTTCAACAAGGAGTATTACCACGACATCCATGCGGAGCCTAGGATAGCAGCCACGCGGGATAGGAATTAACCTGGTCAGCCGTTCCTGTGGGAATGGAGCCCCATCGACGTTGGAGAACCACGAGTCACTTCAGTCATCCTCACTAGAAATCATTGTTGTATCATTAGACCTTTATGGTCTTGTATCCAATTCTTGTAATTGCTTGGTAATCTGTAACAAGGACGTGTCCACCAGTAACAGTAATCCTGGGCTGGTGCCGACACGAGGGGTTAATTTCTGGGATATCATGTCCCGGAAATCCGGCCCCGACAGCAGGCAAGTGGACATTTTCACCGATCACAAGAGCCTCAAGTACATATTCACTCAACCCAACCTTAATCTCCGTCAGACCCGATGGGTGGAGATGATTCAAGAGTACAACCCGAGCATTGAATACACTCCAGGCAAGGCTAATGTAATTGCGGATGCTTTGAGCAGAAAAGCCTATTGCAACAGTCTTATTCTCAAGCCGGTCCAGCCCGATCTCTGTGAGGCTTTCAGGAAACTCAACCTCCAGCTTATTCCGCAAGGATTTCTCGAAAACCTCCAGATCACTCCCACATTGGAGGATCAAATTCGTGAAGCTCGGCTCTTAGATGCCATGGTGAAGAAGGTGAAACTCGGCGTTGCAAAGAGCACTCCCAAATATAAGTGCTATCGAGTGGATGACAGGGATACCTTATTCTTTGAGGACAGGCTAGTGGTGCCAAAAGGGGATCTCAGGAAGGTCATAATGAACGAAGCACACAATTCTCTCTTGTCCATCCATCCAGGCAGCTCCAAGATGTACCATGATCTCAAGTCAACTTATTGGTGGACTCGTATGAAGAGTGAGATCGCTCAGTTCGTGAATGAGTGCTATGTGAGCCGCAGAGTGAAGGTGGAACATCAGCGTCCAGCAGGACTTCTTCAGCCTCTACCTATTCCTGAGTGGAAATTCGATCATATTGAGATGGACTTTGTCACCGGCTTTCCCAAGTCCAAGAAAGGGAATGATGCCATCTTTGTGGTCATTGACAAGCTCACTAAAGTCGCTCACTTCCTTCCAGTCAAGGAGTCTATCACTACAGCTCAGTTGGCAGAACTGTACACTTCTAGAGTGGTCTCCTTGCACGGTGTTCCTCAGTTGATCTCCTCAGACCGTGGAAGCATCTTCACTTCCAGATTCTGGGATTCTTTTCAGCAGGCCATGGGCACAAAGATTCGCTTCAGCACAGCTTTTCATCCTCAGACTAGTGGCCAAGTCGAGAGAGTCAATCAAATTCTCGAGGATATGCTGAGAGCGTGTGTCATCTCTTTCGGCATGAAGTGGGAAGACTGTCTCCCGTTTGCCGAGTTCTCCTACAACAATAGTTTCCAAGCAAGCTCGGGCAAGGCACCATTCGAAATCCTCTATGGCAGAAAGTGTCGTACTCCACTCAACTGGTCTGAAACCGGTGAACATCAACTTCTAGGCAATGATATGATTTCTGAAGCTGAAGAGATGTGTCGTATCATCCGTGAAAATCTGAAAGCAGCGCAATCGCGCCAGAAGAGCTATTATGATAGTAAGCACCGTGACTTGGCTTTCAAGATTAGAGACCATGTCTATCTTCGTGTTTCTCCTATGAAAGGCACCCAACGATTCGGTATCAAAGGAAAGCTTGCTCCAAGATACGTGGGCCCTTTCAAGATAGTTGGCAAGAGAGGCGATCTAGCCTACCAACTCGAGCTACCTTCCAACTTCTCAAATGTGCACGATGTGTTTCACGTGTCACAGCTCCGCAAGTGTTTCAACACTCCCGACCGCACAATTGACTTCCAAGACATTGAGCTCCAAGATGACTTGTCTTACCGTGAGCATCCCACTGCCATTCTCGGAGAAACTAAGCACAAGACTCGCAACAAGTCAATCAAGTTCCTGAAAGTGAAATGGTCTCACCATTCCGACCGAGAAGCCACATGGGAGCGCGGGGACCACCTCCATTCTGAATATCCGGAGTTCTTTCGTTCCTAGATCTCGGGATGAGATCCTCTTGTAGTAGGGGAGAGTTGTAACACCCCAGATGTAATCCTTCATTATTTGTTTTCCCCAACCTTGCCATTTATGGAATTGTCATGTTGATCTTGTTGGATGGGCTTCTTCTCATGCTGTGTTTTGCTTTCTTTTCTTTTTGCATTTCATCTTCATGTCATTCTTTTGTCATGTGCATTGCATCCATCATATCACTTGTGTGTGGTCTTGACGTATGCATTGGGTATGTGACTTATCCTTGCCTCACCCAACCCTTGGGTTTCATCTATGCAACCTATTCACCATTACCTTTCTCTCAAAACCCTCTTCTTCCCAATTTATTTCTTGGTGCAATATTTCTGTCCCAAATTAATGTCCACTAGTTTCCTATAATTCTTGCATCATGCCATCAAGCTCTTTGCCAAATTTCATCATTTTTGGAATTGATTTGGTTGGGATAAAAAATGCCTCAAGTTTGAATTTAATTCAAACTTGTGATATTTTTCTTTCTCTAAAAATGCCCAAAGCAGTTGTTTTAAATACTGCATAAATCTAAGACTCCAGGAATATTTTTACATCTCTCATATTCCTTCCTAAAGTCCCCATGCTTTTCTCCAAGAAATATGTTAACAGAGAGTAAAGGAGAAGGAAACCCACTTCCTGTGCACTTTTGGCCCAAGCCCACCTAACCTTTTCACTATTTGTCTTCAACCACGGTAAGAACAGAGGGAGTACAAGACATGGACGCCCGATGTCCACGTCGCCCTTGCAGCCTCCCGTATTTAACCTGCTTGTGCCCCTCCCCCTAGGGTTTCTCCTCCTCCCTCCTCATCCCCTGCCGCGCTGCCACCTCTCTCTCCTTCCCTCACCCTCCTCCTTCTTCCCAGAGAGAGACAGGGAGAGGTTCAAAGAAGGGACGCCGACGTTCGTCGTCGTCTTCACGGTCGGAGGGCGCCTAGTTCCCCTCCGTCATGTCTGTCAACCCCGAGACGTCATCCTCGACCGATTCAGGGTGATAGCTGGGGAGCACCGCCTCCACGCCGTCGACCCCATCATTGTCTTCGTCACAAATCGGGAGCCCCGTCTCCGCAGACAGCGCGCTTCCCCGACCTCTCCATCGCCTCCCCGGCCTCGACTTCGTGTCCTACGGGACCGTGGTGAGCTCCTCTTCCTCCCAGCCCATTTCCCCCCTTCAAATCTGTCAAGTTCGCGCCATTTTCATTCCAGTCCGAGCCATGGCCACGCACGCGCTCCCGACGCAACTCTGAATTTTTCTAAGTCTGGGACTGATAGTGCTCTGTAGCGTTTTGTAAATTCTATAGAATAATATCTGTTGCTCGTATGGATGCATGTCTTATATGTTTTCTGTTCAGTTTTGCATCATCTATCAGCATGTGCAACTTCCAAAAATTAATGAAATTGTTTAGGTCTTTTTTTGAACTGTCAAAATGTGCATCAGGATATACATCTGTGACTGCTCTGTTTTTCAGTGAAACTTGCCATTTTGTCATTTTTATGTGAATTATTGCATACGTCACATGAGCAACTTGTCAACATGAGTTTGAAGCTTTTTCATGCCATCTTGCTGCTAGTATTTATTCCATGCCATGACATGCCATGATATGACTGCCACAAGCTTGTAAACTTGCCTAGTCAATGTATCAGTTTTCTGTCAACATTAAGTTGCCATGTTGTGAGCTCATTTCTGATGATTCTATGCTTCCTATGAATTCGTGACAATGGAATGAAATGATCTATGCCATGTATATTGTAGGTGCATATCAATTTCTTGCATTTTGGAGTTGATTTGCCTGCTGAAACAACCATGATAAAACTGGCTGTCATTTTTTCTGTCAGCATATGCTCTGTTATTTTCAGCTGTAACATTATTTTGCATCTTGTTGTCTTCTTTCCAATTAATATGTGATGCTAATGAATTTGAACCTATGGAATGAATTGATGTGCATTTTGAGTACTACAGCCACATATCTTGTATGAGCATTTTAGACTACTGTAGCTTGCTGTTTTGATGTGCATAAGTTGCCATGTTGCTGTTAACTACAGTTTTGCATTGCATATTGTTTTGCTCACCATTTGAGTTTCGTGCGTCCATTCTTCGTGATCTTTCTATCGATTTCAATCGAAATCTTCCATTCTTTGCAGTGGCATACTTGGATTGCCAAGACCTTGCCCATATCCATTCTTTCCTTCATCATTCACTTTCTGTTGCTATTTCTATCGTTCCGGTAGCACCGTTACTTCATTCATGTCATGCATCCATCTTTTGCTTGTGCATATATGCCATGATTGATTGTTTATTCCGGTGCTTGTTCTTTCTTTTGGGTAGTACCGGGAGACGAGTCCATGTTCGAGGATCCTGTTGAGAACATGTTCGAGGAGCAGTATTACTATCCTACCGAAGAGACTTCAGGCAAGATGATCATTACCCTTGATAACACTACTATCTTTGCTTGTTAGTTGTCTCATTGCTATCGCTATGTCATGCTTCCTACCACATACATGTCAGCCTATCATATGCCATGATACAACCTCTAACCACCCTACCCAGCAAACCGTTGTTTGGCTATGTTACCGCTTTGCTCAGCCCCTCTTATAGCGTTTTAGTTGCAGGTGCAGTGCAGGTTGTTCCATGTTGGGACATGGATATGTTGGGATATCACAATATCTCTTGTTTAATTAATGCATATATATACTTGGTTGTGTGTGGAAGACTCGTCCTTTTGCCTGGTGTTTTGTTCCAGTCATGCCGCCCTAATTTCCGTAATACCGGTGTTATGATCCTTGATTAGCGTTCCTAACATGCTCAGGGGAATGGGACCCTCTTGATAGTTCGCTTTGAATAACCGCTTCCAGCAAGACCCAACTTTGGTGTTAACATTTGCCTAATAACAACTAAAACTTGCATAGGGTCTAGCTAACCCGAAGATATTTTAATCAACAACCCAGGCCAGTGCTCCTCATGAGTGTTGGTCCAAACTGGGCGATGTCCAGCGCCCCCTGGGCAACCAGGGTCTCAGCCAACCCGATGTCTTGCCCATCCGGTGTGCCCTGAGAACGAGATACGTGCGACTCCTATCAGGATTGTCGGTATACCGAGAGGTCTTGCTGGACTTGTGTTACCATTGTCGAAATGTCTTGTGCACCGGAATTCCGAGGATACTTCGGGCTGACTCGAGGTTGATCGGGTTTTCTTGAGGTTGAGGTATTCCACCGCAGCTTGTGTTGGTTTGTGATGGACCAAGTTGGAACACCCCTGCAGGGTTAAATCTTACGCGAAGCCGTGCCCGCGGTTATGTGGCGACTTGGATATTGTTAACCTCCGGTTGTAGAGAACTTGACACTAATTCTAATAAAATACACCAACTGTGTGCGTAACCGTGATGGTCTCTTTTCGAGTAAGTTCAGGAAGAGAACACGGTGGGGTTATGATTGAATCATAAGTAGGTGTTTATGATTACTTCCTAATCATATTAAACTTGCGACCGTTATGCGTAGAATGCTAATCTTTATTCTTGTACTCGTATGCTAGCCACTTAAACATGTGTAGTGCTTGCTGCAACCTCAACACATTTACCCCTTCCATTCCTATCAGCTTAAATAGTTTTGTTACCTTGGGTGATGAGATTGCTGAGTCCCTGTGGCTCACAGATTACTATAAACACTAGTTGCATGTACGCTTGAGGCAGACACAGGTGAGCCCGAGATGCTCCATTGGGAGTATGATGATGAGCATGGACGTATGTACGTCACGATGCCAGATGATCCGTAGTGGGCCCTAGTCGGTTGATCCAGGGATGATAGCAGGGTGGTGTTTTCTCATTTGATTTCATCCGTAGTCAGACCCTTTCTTTCATTTCGATGATTGTATGATGATTATGATATATTATGTTGTAGCATGTGGCGAGTGTAATCCTTTATCTGGTACACTCATCTGTTCATTTGGTTGTATGTATTTGAGAACCACCTTGCTATGCGATCCAAAATGGGGTTCTGTCATGATCTCGACTTCATCACGAGATTGAGATAGAGCTTCATGTTGGGCGTTACAAGTTGGTAATCAAAGCCATACCGACTATAGGAGCCCCTTGTTTGATCGAACCGTTGACGAGTCTAGAAGAAAAACTATTTTGAGTCCTAGTTATATATATCAGAGAGTAGGAATTCTTTTTACTCCTTATCCCCTTCGTCGCTCTGGTTAGGAATTGTGGCGTAGGTGTTTTATTCTGCTACATCTTCTCACTCAATTTTTTTTTTAGGATCACGCGGGTATTGTTGGAATGGTTGCGATATCGGTGTGACGTGACTCTGTTCTTGGTGCCTCCTGACCGTATGGATTGGACCCGGGAAGTTGAGCTCCAAGGGGTTTTGTCACACTCGCTATCGTTTCGGTTTTGGGAATACCAGAGGACGCTGACATCGAAACGCTTCTATACTTTTTGTGGTGGCAAATAGTGCCCCGACTTTTCCCCAGTAGTGGAGGAGATAGCTCGGATGATCCACTGTGACTAGTATCGCTGTGTTTTCGAAGGTCTGAGGTAGACAAATTTGCGAAGTTTCTCGGTCATGTGTTGAAGGTTGCGGATGCGGTTGCAGCTGATTATGTTGTTGTTTGCTGAGTAGGTTCCTGGATCCGTAACCTGATCTCATAACCAAGAAGTTTCGGGAGTTCCTAAGGGAATTCAAGTATCACCTAGGATATCTTTCCAACAGACACATGATACGATATGGGGTCTATCATATGTTTGTTTCCATCTTTGTTACCTTGTGCATTATTCTAACATTCTTTCCAAGTGGCTTCTCAATCTTTGGTGTATCATCTATCTTTCGGAATGCATTCCTTCATATCTGTTCGGATGCTAGCTTGTGAAGAACTCTGTTGCAATATCTATCCTATTGATTCAGCTTTCTAATTATCTCATAGAAGGTTCTAACGGTTGTTTCCATCTTCAGGATGGCTCCCGCAACCCGTGGGAATCCGACCCGTGATGATGGGGAGCAGTCAAACCCTCCACCTCCACCTCCGGAGGCATGGCAAGCTTTGATGGCAGCAACCAATGCCAATACTCAAATGCTGCTCCAGTTTATGCAAGAGCGGAATCAAGGGTATCAAGGCAATCAAGGCCAAGGGTTTTTCAACAATCAACCTCAATATGCTACTCTCAACCAGTTTCTCACCAACCAGCCCAAGTCCTTCAGTTCGTGCACTCAGCCTCTCGATGCTGACGATTGGTTAGTGGATATCAACAAACACTTTGAGTGCAACAATGTCAGACCTGAGGACTATGTCAAGTTCACTTCTTTCCAGCTCAAGGATCAGGTAGCCGAGTGGTGGCAGCAGTACAAAGATTCAAGAAGTGGTCGAGTCATCACTTGGACTGATTTCTGTCGTGATTTCAAAGCACATCACATTCCGTCAAGTGTGTTTGAGGAGATGCGTGAGAAATTCAGAAATCTCAAGCAAGGAAGCATGTCTGTCTACCAGTATAACACTGAGTTCCAGAATCTCGCTCGATATGCCAAGCAAGACATTCCAGATGACAAGAGCAAGATTTACCAGTTCCGAGGTGGTCTCAGAGAGGACCTACAGCTTGCTCTCATCCTAGTCGATCCGCCTGAGTTTGATCAGTTCTATAACATGGCTCTCAAGCAACAATCAGCTCAAATCAAGCTTGATGCTTCTAAGAAGAGAATCGGAGATACAGTTCACTCTTCTTCCTCGTCTCAAGTGGTTGCCAAGCAGCAGAAGTTCTGGTTACCTCCTCCTCCTCAGTTTCGTCCTCAGCATCACAAGAAGCAGTTTGGTGGTCGTGGTTCTTCCCACCCACCCAACCCAGTGTACCACCAGAGACCTCAGGCTCCCAGGACAGCCGTTCCTCCTCCTCGCCCGCTCTCAGAGGTTACTTGTCACAAGTGTGGGCTGAAAGGACACTATGCCAACAAATGCACCAATCAGAAGCGCCTTCCACCTCCTCCTCCCGGCAAGCCTCCAAGCAATGCTATGGTCAAGCACAATCCCAAGTCTGCAAGAGTGAACATGTTGAATTCAGCTCAAGTAGAGGAGTCTTCTGAAGTGATCATGGGTAATCTCTTGGTTAATTCCATGCCAGCTAAAGTTTTATTTGATACTGGTGCATCGCATTCTTTCATTTCTAGACCGTTTGCATCTAAGCACAACTTGCATACTGAACAGTTACCTGGCCATTATCGGTCTCTTCTCCAGGTTTATTCATGAACACCAAGATGTTGGTTCCGGATGTCAGTATCAAGACGGGTAACTATTCTTTTCTGGCAGATCCGATGGTTCTTGGGAATTCTGATATTGATCTCATTCTCGGCATGAATTGGCTCTCCAAGCACAAGGCTTCTCTCGACTGTGCGGCCAAGGAAATTCAATTGACTCATCCGTCTGAAGATGTTATTATCTTTGCTGCTCGTGATGATACCATTCGGTTATTCTCCCTCAATGAGAAAGGCGAAATTAATGCCATATCTCAAATTCCAGTGGTATGTGAATATGAGGATGTTTTTCCAGAAGAGTTGCCGGGAATGCCTCCTCACCGGCATGTTGAGTTTGTCATTGAGCTCGAGCCCGGCACAGAACCCGTATGCAAATGCCCCTACAAGCTTGGGCCAGAAGAGCTAAAAGAATTGAAGAGACAGCTCGATGAACAAGAGCGTCTGGGCTTGATCAGACCGAGTTCATCCCCTAGGGGTTGTGGAGTTCTCTTCATCAAGAAGAAAGATGGCACGGAAAGACTTTGCGTTGATTACTGGCCATTGAATAAAAAGACAATCAAGAACAAATATCCACTTCCCAATATCAATGAATTGTTTGAGCAACTCAAAGGTGCAAAGGTGTTCTCAAAGCTCGATCTTCGGATGGGTTATCACCAAATCCGTATTCGCGAAGAAGACATTCCCAAAACAGCTTTCAGGACAAGCTTTGGTTCATATGAATACACAGTGATGTCCTTCGGCCTTGCAAATGCACCTCCTACTTTCTCTTGTGTGATGAACTATGTGTTCAATCCTTACACCAATGAGTTCGTTCTTGTCTATCTCGATGACATCCTGCTTTTCTCCAAGACTGAAGAGGATCATGCAAAGCATTTGCGCTTGGTACTTGATAAGCTCAGGGAGCATCAGTTCTATGCTAAGTTCTCTAAGTGTGAATTCTGGCTTGATGAAGTTCTTTACCTTGGTCACATTATCTCTACCAAGGGCATCTCAGTAAATCCTGAAAAGGTTGAAGCTATTGTCAACTGGCAGCCTCCTCAAAATGTCAAGCAACTTCAAAGCTTTCTCGGGCTTGCAAGTTATTGCAGAAGATTCGTGGAAAACTTCTCCAAGATTGCCAAGCCTTTGTCTAACCTTCTCCAGAAGAATGTCAAGTATTCTTGGACTCCTGAGTGTGATGTGGCATTCAATACACTCAAAGAGAAGCTCATAACTGCTCTAGTTCTCACTCCTCCAGATGAATCCAAGCCCTACCAAGTGTTCTGTGATGCTTCTCTGCAAGGTCTCGGTGGAGTACTAATGCAAGAGAAGAAAGTGGTGGCTTATACATCTCGGCAGTTGAAGCCGAACGAGAGGAACTATCCTACCCATGACCTGGAGTTGGCAGCCGTCGTCCATGCCTTAATCACATGGAGACATCTCTTGTTGGGCAGGCAGGTGGACATTTTCACCGATCACAAGAGCCTCAAGTACATATTCACTCAACCCAACCTTAATCTCCGTCAGACCCGATGGGTGGAGATGATTCAAGAGTACAACCCGAGCATTGAATACACTCCAGGCAAGGCTAATGTTATCGCGGATGCTTTGAGCAGAAAAGCCTACTGCAACAGTCTTATTCTCAAGCCGGTCCAGCCCGATCTCTGTGAGGCTTTCAAGAAACTCAACCTCCAGCTTATTCTGCAAGAATTTCTCGCAAACCTCCAGATCACTCCCACATTGGAGGATCAAATTCATGAAGCTCAGCTCTTAGATGCCATGGTGAAGAAGGTGAAACTCGGCGTTGCAAAGAGCATACGCAAATATAAGTGCTATCAAGTGGATGACAGGGATACCTTGTTCTTTGAGGATATGCTAGTTGTGCCAAAAAGGGATCTCAGGAAGGTCATAATGAACGAAGCACACAATTCTCTCTTGTCCATCCATCCAGGCAGCTCCAAGATGTACCATGATCTCAAGTCAACTTATTGGTGGACTCGTATGAAGCGAGAGATCGCTTAGTTCGTGAATGAGTGTGATGTGTGCCGCAGAGTGAAGGCGGAACATCAGCGTCCAGCAGGACTTCTTCAGCCTCTACCTATTCCCGAGTGGAAATTCGATCATATTGAGATGGACTTTGTCACCGACTTTCCCAAGTCCAAGAAAGGGAATGATGCCATCTTTGTGGTCATTGACAAGCTCACTAAAGTCGCTCACTTCCTTCCAGTCAAGGAGTCTATCACTGCAGCTCAGTTGGCAGAACTGTACACTTCCAGAGTGGTCTCCTTGCACGGTGTTCCTCAGTTGATCTCCTCAGACCGTGGAAGCATCTTCACTTCCAGATTCTGGGATTCTTTCCAGCAGGCCATGGGCACAAAGATTTGCTTCAGCACAGCTTTTCATCCTCAGACTAGTGGCCAAGTCGAGAGAGTCAATCAAATTCTCGAGGATATGCTGAGAGCGTGTGTCATCTCTTTCGGCATGAAGTGGGAAGACTGCCTCCCGTTTGTCGAGTTCTCCTACAACAATAGTTTCCAAGCAAGCTCGCGCAAGGCACCATTCGAAATCCTCTATGGCAGAAAGTGTCGTACTCCACTCAACTGGTCTGAAACCGGTGAACGCCAACTTCTAGGCAATGATATGATTTCTGAAGCTGAAGAGATGTGTCGTATCATCCGTGAAAATCTGAAAGCAGTGCAATCACGCCAGAAGAGCTACTATGATAGTCAGCACCGTGACTTGGCTTTCGAGATTGGAGACCATGTCTATCTCTGTGTTTCTCCTATGAAAGGCACCCAACGATTCGGTATCAAAGGAAAGCTTGCTCCAAGATACGTGGGCCCTTTCAAGATAGTTGGCAAGAGAGGCGATCTAGCCTACCAACTCGAGCTACCTTCCAACTTCTCAAATGTGCACGATGTGTTTCACGTGACACAGCTCCGCAAGTGTTTCAACACTCCCGACCGCACAATTGACTTCCAAGACATCGAGATCCAAGATGACTTGTCTTACCGTGAGCATCCCACTGCCATTCTCGAAGAAACTGAGCACAAGACTCGCAACAAGTCAATCAAGTTCCTGAAAGTGAAATGGTCTCACCATTCCGACCGAGAAACCACATGGGAGCGTGAGGACCACCTCCATTCCGAATATTCGGAGTTCTTTCGTTCCTAGATCTCGGGACAATATCCTCTTGTAGTAGGGGAGAGTTGTAACACCCCAGATGTAATCCTTCCTTATTTGTTTTCCCCAACCTTGCCATTTATGGAATTGTCATGATGATCTTGTTGGATGGGCTTCTTCGCATGTTGTGTTTTGCTTTCTTTTCTTTTTGCATTTCATCTTCATGTCATTCTTTTGTCATGTGCATTGCATCCATCGTATTACTTGTGTGTGGTCTTCATGTATGCATTGGGTATGTGACTTCTCCTTGCCTCACCCAACCCTTGGGTTTCATCTATGCAACCTATTCACCATTACCTCTCTCTCAAAACCCTCTTCTTCCCAATTTATTTCTTGGTGCAATATTTCTGTCCCAAATTAATGTCCACTAGTTTCCTATAATTCTTGCATCATGCCATCAAGCTCTCTGCCAAATTTCATCATTTTTGGAATTGATTTGGTTGGGATAAAAAATGCCTCAAGTTTGAATTTAATTCAAACTTGTGATATTTTTCTTTCTCTAAAAATGCCCAAAGCAATTGTTTTAAATACTGCATAAATCTAAAACTCCAGGAATATTTTTACATCTCTCATATTCCTTCCTAAAGTCCCCATGCTTTTCTCCAAGAAATCTGTTAACAGAGAGTAAAGGAGAAGGAAACCCACTTCCTGTGCACTTTTGGCCCAAGCCCACCTAACCTTTTCACTGTTTGTCTTCAACCACGGTAAGAACAGAGGGAGTACAGGACATGGACGCCCGATGTCCACGTCGCCCTCGCAGCCTCCCCTATTTAACCTGCTCGTGCCCCTCCCCCTAGGGTTTCTCCTCCTCCCTCCTCTTCCCCTGCCGCGCCGCCACCTCTCTCTCCTTCCCTCACCCTCCTCCTTCTTCCCAGAGAGAGACAGGGAGAGGTTCAGAGAGGGGACGTCGGCGTTCATCGTCGTCTTCATGGCTGGAGGGCGCCTAGTTCCCCTCCGTCGTGTCTGTCAACCCCGAGACGTCATCCTCGACCGATTCAGGGTGGTAGGTGGGGAGCACCGCCTCCACGTCGTCGACTCCATCATTGTCTTTGTCACGAACTGGGAGCCCCATCTCCGCAGACAGCGCGCTTCCCCGACCTCTCCATCGCCTCCCCGGCCTCGACTTTGTGTCCTACGGGACCGTGGTGAGCTACTCTTCATCCCAGCCCATTTCCCCCCTTCAAATCCGTCAAGTTCGCGCCGTTTTCCTTCCGGTCCGAGCCATGGCCACGCACGCGCTCCCGACGCAACTCTGAATTTTTCTAAGTCTGGGACTGATAGTGCTCTGTAGTGTTTTGTAAATTCTGTAGAATTATATCTGTTGCTTGTATGGATGCATGTCTTATATGTTTTCTGTTCAGTTTTGCATCATCTATCAGCATGTGCAACTTCCAAAAATTAATGAAATTGTTTAGGTCTTTTTTTTTAACTGTCAAAGTTTGCATCGGGATATACATCTGTGACTGCTCTGTTTTTCAGTGAAACTTGCCATTTTTTCATTTTTATGTGAATTATTGCATATGTCACATGAGCAACTTGTCAACATGAGTTTGAAGCTTTTTCATGCCATCTTGCTGCTAGTATTTATTCCATGCCATGACATGCCATGATATGACTGCCACAAGCTTGTAAACTTGCCTAGTCAATGTATCAGTTTTCTATCAACATTAAGTTGCCATGTTGTGAGCTCATTTCTGATGAATCTATGCTTCCTATGAATTCGTGACAATGGAATGAAATGATCTATGCCATGTATACTGTAGGTGCATATCAATTTCTTGCATTTTGGAGTTGATTTGCCTGCTGTAACAACCATGATAAAACTGGTTGTCATTGTTTCTGTCAGCATATGCTCTGTTATTTTTAGCTGTAACATTATCTTTGCATCTTGTTGTCTTCTTTCCAATTAATATGTGATGCTAATGAATTTGAACCTATGGAATGAATTGCTGTGAATTTAGAGTACTACAGCCACATATCTTGTATGAGCATTTTAGACTACTGTAGCTTGCTGTTTTGATGTGCATAAGTTGCCATGTTGCTGTTAACTACAGTTTTGCATTGCATATTGTTTTGCTCACCATTTGAGTTTCGTGCGTCCGTTCTTCATGATCTTTATATCGATTTCAATCGAAATCTTCCATTCTTTGAAGTGTCATACTTGGATTGCCAAGATCTTACCCATATCCATTCTTTCCTTCATCATTCATTTTCCGTTGCTATTTCTATCGTTCCGGTAGCACCGTTACTTCATTCATGTCATGCATCCATCTTTTGCTTGTGCATATATGCCATGATTGATTGTTTATTCCGGTGCTTGTGTTTTCTTTTGGGTAGTACCGGGAGGCGAGTCCGTGTTCGAGGATCCTGTTGAGAACGTGTTCGAGGAGCAGTATTACTTTCCTACCGAAGAGACTTCAGGCAAGATGATCATTACCCTTGATAACACTACTATCTTTGCTTGCTAGTTCTCTCGTTGCTATCGTTATGCCATGCTTCCTACCACATACATGTCAGCCTCTCATATGCCATGATACAACCTCTAACCACCCTACCCAACAAACCGTTGTTTGGCTATGTTACCGCTTTGCTCAGCCCCTCTTATATTGTTTTAGTTGCAGGTGCTGTGCAGGTTGTTCCATGTTGGGGCATGGATATGTTGGGATATCACAATATCTCTTATTTAATTAGTGCATCTATATACTTGGTTGTGTGTGGAAGGCTCGGCCTTTTGCCTGGTGTTTTGTTCCACTCATGCCGCCCTAATTTCCGTAATACCGGTGTTATGATCCTTGATTAGCGTTCCTAACATGCTCAGGGGAATGGGACCCTCTTGATAGTTCGCTTTGAATAACCGCTTCCAGTAAGACCCAACTTTGGTGTTAACATTTGCCTAATAACAACTAAAACTTGCATAGGGTCTAGCTAACCCGAGGATATTTTAATCAACAACCCGGGCCAGTGCTTCTCATGAGTGTTGGTCCAAACTGGGCGATGTTCGGCGCCCCCTGGGCAACCAGGGTCTCAGCCAACCCGACGTCTTGCCCATCCGGTGTGCCCTGAGAACGAGATACGTGCGACTCCTATCAGGATTGTCGGTATACCGGGAGGTCTTGCTGGACTTGTGTTACCATTGTCGAAATGTCTTGTGCACCGAAATTCCGAGGATACTTCGGGCTGACTCGAGGTTGGTCGGGTTTTCTTGAGGTTGAGGTATTCCACCGCAGCTTGTGTTGGTTTGTGATGGACCAGGTTGGAACACCCGTGCAGGGTTAAATCTTACGCGAAGCCGTGCCCGCGGTTATGTGGCGACTTGGATATTGTTAACCTCCGGTTGTAGAGAACTTGTCACTAATTCTAATAAAATACACCAACTGTGTGCGTAACCGTGATGGTCTCTTTTCGAGTAAGTTCAGGAAGAGAACACGGTGGGGTTATGATTGAATCGTAAGTAGGTGTTCAGGATCACTTCTTGATCATATTAAACTTGCGACCGTTATGCGTAGAATGCTCATCTTTATTCTTGTACTCGTATGCTAGCCACTTAAACATGCGTAGTGCTTGCTGCAAGGAATCGAACTTATCATATTCAGTGATCTACATGAAAGTTTTTAATATATCCCTCTTGAATATCTATCATATTAGGACCAAATTCATAACCCGTTGATACGTCTCCAACGTATCTATAATTTTTGATTGTTCCATGCTATTAAGGGACATGAATTGTGAGTTTATGATCAGATTATCCATGAATATTATTTGAGTTTTCTCTGAACTCTTTTATGCATGATTGTTATAGCTTCGTATTTCTCTCCGATCTATTGATTTGGTTTGGCCAACTAGATTGATTTATCTTGCAATGGGAGAGGTGCTTTGTAATGGGTTCGATCTTGCGGTGCTCAATCCCAGTGAAAGAAAGTGACATGACACGTATGTATCGTTGTAATTAAGGGTAAAAAGATGGGGTTTATTCATGCGTGAGTTTACTTTGTCTACATCATGTCATCTTGCTTAAGGCGTTACTCCGTTCTTCATGAACTTAATACACTAGATGCATGCTGGATAGCGGTCGATGTGTGGAGTAATAGTAGTAGATGCAGAATCATTTCGGTCTACTTGTCTCGGACGTGATGCCTATATACATGATCATTGCCTTAGATATCATCATGATTATTTGCTTTTCTATCAATTGCCCAACAGTAATTTGTTCACCCACCGTATGCTAGTTTCAAGAGAGAAGCCTCTAGTGAAAACTATGGCCCCCGGGTCTACTTTTATCATATATTGAAAATCCTAAAAATACCTTGCTGCAATTTTACTTTATTTATTTTATTTTGTATTTTTGTTTGATCTATCTATCTATCACCATACAATTTAATCTTGCAATTAACCGCCAAGGGATTGACAACCCCTTGTTCGCGTTGGGTGCAAGGATTTGTTGTTTTGTGTGCAGGTACTGCTAACGAGTTGTTGCGTGATTCTCCTACTGGATTAATAACCTTGTTTCATAACTGAGGGAAATACTTATCTCTACGGTACTGCATCATCCCCTCCTCTTCGGGGAAATCCCAACGCAGCTCAAAAATAGCAGGAAGAATTTCTGGCGCCGTTGCCGGGGAGACATCATCAACATCTATCAAGTACCTACGCATAAAACTTTCGTCTTTTTGCATTTATTTTATTTGTCTTTGCCTCTCGCTTTCATATCCCCCACTTCTAAAAAGTTTTTACAAAAATACAAAAATATTTTCCATTTGCCTTTTTCTTGTTTGCTTCCTTGTTATCTTGTTTGTGTAGCCACAATGTCTCAAGAAAATACAAAATTGTGTGATTTTTCCAATACTAATAATAATGATTTTATTAGTACTCTAATTGCTCCTCCCGCCGCTAGTGTGGAGACTTGTGATATTAATGCCGCTTTGTTAAATCTTGTCATGAAAGAACAATTTTCTGGTAGTCCTAATGAAGATGCAGCATCCCATCTTAACACTTTCGTAGAATTGTGTGATATGCAAAAGAAACAAGATGTGGATAATGATATTGTGAAATTAAAATTATTCATGTTCTCGTTGTGGGATCGTGCAAAAAATTGGTTTTCATCTTTACCACGAAATAGTATCGATTCTTGGGATAGGTGTAAAGATGCTTTTATTACCAAGTGTTTTCCTCCCGCGAAAATTATTTCCCTTAGAAATCAAATTATGAATTTCAAGCAACTTGATCATGAACATGTTGCCCACTCTTGGAAAAGGATGAAATTAATGATAAGAAATTTCCCTACTCATGGTTTAAATTTGTGGATGATCATACAAAAATTTTATGCGGGATTAAATTTTGTTTCTAGAAATCTTTTAGATTCCACCGCGGGTGGTACTTTTATGGAGATTGCATTGGGGGAAGCTACTAAATTGCTTGATAATATTATGGCAAATTATTCACAATGGCACACTGAAAGAGTTCCTACTAGTAAAAAAGTGAATTATGTTGAAGAAATTAGTACTTTGAGAAATAAAGTTGATGCGCTTATGAAATTGGTTGCTAGCAAAAATACTCCTATTAATCCTAATGATGTGC
This sequence comes from Elymus sibiricus, assembly GCA_039707655.1. NCBI lineage: Eukaryota > Viridiplantae > Streptophyta > Magnoliopsida > Poales > Poaceae > Elymus > Elymus sibiricus. Next base: position 123,306,799 of record CM077666.1, on the reverse strand, counting down.
CTTTATCCACCTTTATTGAGCAAAATAATGATCCCGTAGATGTGAATTTTGTCTCACGAAACAATTTTAATAGTAATGCTTATAGAGGTAATTTTAATCCTAGGCCGTTTCCTGGAAATTCCTCTAATAATTATGGCAATTCCTATGGTAATCCTTATAATAATAATAATAGGATGCCCTCTGATCTTGAAAGTAATATTAAAGAATTTATTAATGCTCAAAAAGTTTTCAACACTACGATAGAAGAAAAATTAAGTAAACTTGATGATATGTCTAGGAGCATTGATAGAATTATTCATGATGTGGAAAATCTTAAGACTAAAATTTTGCCACCCAAAATTTATATTAATGAATCAATTAAAGCTTTATATGTCTCCTTGGATGAGAGTAAGAAAAGAACCGCTATGCTAAAAGCTAAACGAGAATTTTTAGAAAAAGCGATTCCTCCCGGTTTCTATCGTAGTAATGATGATGATATTAAAATGATTGGTGTTTCATCTATTGATTCCTTGTTTAGCAATATAAAACTTGATGAAAAGGGTACAGAAGAAGAGTCAACTTTAGCTAGGAGGCCTCCCCATAATTCGGAGGGTGAAAATCTTGATGAAAAAATTGATAAAAGTGGGTCTGGAGAGGTGAAAACTTTAACTAGCGATGTGCCCACTCTCTTGAATTACAAAGACTTTAATTATGATAGTTGTTCTTTGATTGAGTGTATTTCTTTGTTACAATCCATGCTAAATTCACTCAACGCTTATGAACAAAACAAGGCTTTTACTAAACACATTGTAGAAACAATGATGAAAGCGTTAGAAGAAAAGCTAGAACTAGAAATTTCAATTCCTAGAAAATTATATGATGAGTGGGAACCCACCATTAAAGTTAAAATTAAAAATTATGAGTGCAATGCTTTATGTGATTTGGGTGCTAGCGTTTCCACAATTCCAAAATCTCTATGTGATGTGCTAGGTTTTACCAATATAGATGAATGTTCTCTTAATTTGCACTTGGCGGATTCTACTATTAAAAAGCCATTGGGTAGAATTAATGATGTTCTTATTCTTGCAACTAGAAACTATGTGTCCATTGATTTTATTGTACTTGACATTGATTGCAATCCGTCTTGCCCCATAATACTTGGTAGACCGTTCTTACGAACTGTTGATGCTATTATTGATATGAAAGAAGGTAATATAAGATTTCAATTTCCATTAAAGAAGGGAATGGAACACTTCCCTATGAAAAGAATTAAAGCACTCTATGAATCAATTATGAGGGCCACTTATGGAATCAACTTGAAGGATGATAATACTTGAAACTATGCATTATGCCTAGCTAGGGGCATAAAACAATAGCGCTTGTTGGGAGGCAACCCAATGAATAAAATAAATTTTTGCTTTTTGTTTCTGTTCTTATGTGTTTGCACAATTATGCTACTTTTATGCTTGTGTTTTTATGTTTTAATTAGTGTTTGTGCCAAGTAATGCCTTTGGGATGATTTGGAAGATAGTATAATTGATGCTGTTTGGAAAACAGAAAGTTTTGCGTCCAGTGCTGGAATTTTAATTCTGTACTGGAGCGTCAGAAAAATCTAAATTTTTTACACAGTATTGGTTTATGAATTTCCCACGTTTTCTAATTTTTCAGAATTTTTGGATTTACAGAGGTATGGCTGTTAAATGGATCTTTACAGACTGTTCTGGTTTAGACAGATTCTGTTTTTGTTGCATAGTTTGCTTATTTTGATGAATCTATGGATCGTATTGGTGGGTATGAGTCATGGATAAGTTGGAGTACAGTAGCATTATGCCAATATTAAATATGAATCAATTTACTACAATACTTAGAGTTAAGGATTTATTTGTTATACTAACGGATCTCACGAAGGTTTTGTTGAGTTTTGTGTGATTGAAGTTTTCAAGTTTTGGGTGAGATCACGATAGATGAAGGAATAAGGAGTGGCAAGAGCCTAAGCTTGGGGATGCCCAAGGCACTCCAAGGTAATATTCAAGGAAGACTCAAGCGTCTAAGCTTGGGGATGCCCCGGAAGGCATCCCCTCTTTCTTCTACCAACTATCATTAATTTTACTTGGAGCTATATTTTTATTCATCACATGATATGTGTTTTACTTGGAGCGTCGTGTATTATATGAGTCTTTGCTTTGTTTGTTTTTTAGTTTGTCACAATCATCTTTGCTGGACACACCTATTTGAGAGAGCCACACGTTATCATAATTTGTTAGAATACTCTATGTGCTTCACTTAAATCTTTTGAGCTAGGCAGTTGCTCTAGTGCTTCACTTAAATATTTTTGAGCACGGCGGTGGCTATATTTTGAAGAAATATTTAAACTCTCATGCTTCACTTATATTATTTTGAGAGTTGATAATATTAAATTTTGAAGAAATATTTAAACTCTCATGCTTCACTTATATTATTTTGAGAGTTGATAAGATTAAATTTTGAAGAAATATTTGCACTCTCATGCTTCACTTATACCTTTTTGAGAGTTGATAATAGTAATGGTAATTTGCACAAGATATGAATTTGGTCCCAAAGTGATGAATATTCAAGATGGATATAATAAAAACTTTCATGAAAGATCATTGGATATGATAAGTTTGATTCCTTGCAATAGTTTTGCGATATGGAGATGATAATATGTGAGTCATGTTAGTGAGTAATTGTGATTTAGTAAGAATATTGGTGTTAAGGTTTGTGATTCCCTATGCATGCACATAAAGTCAATATTTATGCAACGAAATTATATCCTACTTATGGTGCATTATTCGGTGTTAGTTATGTTCAATGCATGTTTATGACCGTTTTCGCTTTTTGGTTGGTCGCTTCTCAATCTATTTGCTAGCCTTCATTTGTACTAAGCGGGAATACTGCTTGTGCATCCAACTCCTTAAACCCAAGTTGTGCCAAATGAGTCCACCATACCAACCTATATGCGGTATTTCCATGTCGTTCCAAGTAAATTTGCATGTGCCAACTCTAATTTGTCAAAATAATTTTCCATTTTGTATGCCCGTACCGCTCATGAAGCGGCAGGGGGTGGCCAATATTTTCCATGCTAGGTGTGTTATTCTCACGATGAGTGTTTATTCACTTGTCATTGCACGAGAGAGTGGCAGGTAATAGGGATGCCCAGTCCAGAAATGAAATGAAAAAATTTAATATGATGATAATAATAAATTCCTTGGAAAGTGTTGGTATGGAGGGCACCCGTGGATACGGCTAGCCATGGATTGTGAAAGAATGGTGGAAAGGAAATAAACTTTATTTTCTGTTTGGGAACCGCCTATAATGTGTCTAGCATGGAAGATATTGGGAATTCTCGATCGTTTTCGTTGACAGGAAAAGCATGCCTCTCAAACTAATTTTATCTCTCTAATTTAAGCTTTGAGCCCTAGCACATCTGCAAATCTCTGCTTCCCTCTGCGAAGGGCCTATCTATTTACTTTTATGCAATTTTTATTTTGAGTCTCCATCTTCTCTTACAAAGCACCAACTAGAGAGCACTATTGTCATACTTGTGCATTGTGTGTAGCTAATATTGAGTGTGTTTCATGAATGGATCAATGATTGAGCATAATGGGCTAGGGATAACTTTCTTTAGCGTTGATATTCTGAAAGGCATGGTTGCTTGTTAGTATGCTTGAGTATTTATGTCTTCATGTCAAACTATAGACTATTGCTTTGAATCATTCAAGTCCAAATGTCCATGCTACAAAGAAAAGAATATATGATGAATATGATAGGTAGCATTCCACATCAAAAATTCTGTTTTTATCATTTACCTACTCGAGGACGAGCAGGAATTAAGCTTGGGGATGCTTGATACGTCTCCAACGTATCTATAATTTTTGATTGTTCCATGCTATTATAGTATCAATCTTGGATGTTTTATATACATTTACAAGCAATTATATATCATTTTTTGGGACTAACCTATTAACTTAGTGCCCAGTGCCAGTTGTTGTTTTTTGCCTGTTTTTGGTTTTCCAGAATATCAGTATCAAATGAAGTCCAAATACCACGAAACTTTTTGGAGATTTTTTTTTTGGACATAAGAGACACTAGAAGCTTCGGGAGGAGGCCAGAAGACAGAGGAGGTGGCCACGAGCCACCAGGGCGCACCCCAGGGGGGTGGCGCGCCCTGGTGCCTTGTGGGCCCACCTCTGCTCCGTTTGACCTAATTCCACCTCTATAAATTCTCTAAAATCGGGAAACCAATAGAAGAGTCTACGAAATTCTTTTTCCACCACCTCAAGTTCCTGTTCTCGAGAGATCCCATCTGGAGGCCTTTTCCGGCACTCTGCCGGAGGGGGATACGATCACGGAGGGGCTCTACATCAACCTTGCTGCCCTTCCAATGATGCGTGAGTAGTTTACCACAGACCTTCGGGTCCATAGTTAGTAGCTAGATGTCTTCTTCTCTCTTTTTTATCTTCAATACAATGTTCTCCTCGATGTTCTTGGAGTTCTATCCGATGTAATCACTTTTTGTGGTGTGTTTGTTGGGATCCGATGAATTGTGAGTTTATGATCAGATTATCCATGAATATTATTTGAGTTTTCTCTGAACTCTTTTATGCATGATTGTTATAGCTTCGTATTTCTCTCCGATCTATTGATTTGGTTTGGCCAACTAGATTGATTTATCTTGCAATGGGAGAGGTGCTTTGTAATGGGTTCGATCTTGCGGTGCTCAATCCCAGTGACAAAAAGGGACATGACACGTATGTATCATTGCTATTAAGGGTAAAAAGATGGGGTTTATTCATGCGTGAGTTTACTTTGTCTACATCATGTCATCTTGCTTAAGGCGTTACTCCATTCTTCATGAACTTAATACACTAGATGCATGCTGGATAGCGGTCGATGTGTGGAGTAATAGTAGTAGATGCAGAATTGTTTTGGTCTACTTGTCTCGGACGTGATGCCTATATACATGATCATTGCCTTGGATATCGTCATGATTATTTGCTTTTCTATCAATTGCCCAACAGTAATTTGTTCACCCACCGTATGCTATTTTCAAGAGAGAAGCCTCTATAGAAAACTATGGCTTCTGGGTCTACTTTTATCATATATTGAAAATCCTAAAAATACCTTGCTGCAATTTTACTTTATTTATTTTATTTTGTATTTTTGTTTGATCTATCTATCTATCACCATACAATTTAATCTTGCAATTAACCGCCAAGGGATTGACAACCCCTTGTTCGCGTTGGGTGCAAGGATTTGTTGTTTTGTCTGCAGGTACTGCTAACGAGTTGTTGTGTGATTCTCCTACTGGATTGATAACTTTGGTTTCATAACTGAGGGAAATACTTATCTCTACTGTACTGCATCATCCCCTCCTCTTCGGGGAAATCCCAACGCAGCTCACAAGTAGCACCCGTGCATATTACCATTGCTATTCATTAGACTCTCAAAAAGATATAAGTGAAGCATGAGAGTGCAACTATTTCTTTAAAATATAACCACCGCTGTGCTCTAAAAGATATAAGTGAAGCACTAGAGCAACTGCCTAGCTCAAAAGATATAAGTGAAGCACATAGAGTATTTTAACAAATCACGAATAATGTGTGTCCCTCTCAAAAAGGTGTGTTCAGCAAAGATGATTGTGACAAACTAAAAAGCAAACAAAAGCAAAAAAAACTATATCACAAGACGCTCCAAGTAAAACACATATCATGTGATGAATAAAAATATAGCTCCAAGTGAGTTACCGATAGATTGTAGACGAAAGAGGGGATGCCTTCCGGGGCATTCCCAAGATTAGACGCGTGAGTCTTCCTTGAATATTACCTTGGGGTGCCTTGGGCATCCCTAAGCTTAGGCTCTTGCCACTCCTTATTCCTTTATCCATCGTAGTCTCACCCAAAACTTGAAAACTTCAGCACACAAAACTCAACACAAACCTCGTGACATCCGTTAGTATAACAAACAAATCTTAAACTTTAGGTACCGTTGTAAATTAATTAATATTTAATATTTGCATAATTCTACTATACTCCAACTTCTCCATGACTCATACCCCCCGATACGATCCATAGATTCATCAAAATAAGCAAACTATGCAACAAAAACAGAATTTGTCTAAAACAGAATAGTCTATAAAGATCGATTTAAAATCCATACTTCTGTAACTTCAAAAAAATTGAAAAATTAGGAAAACGTGGGAAATTCATATATCAATAGTGTGTAAAAAATTAAAATTTCAGCACTGGACGCAAAAGTTTCTGTTTTCCAACAGCATCAATCAAACTATCTTCCAAATCATCCCAAAGGCATTACTTGGCACAAACACTAATTAAAAGATAAAAACACAATCATAATAGAGGCTATAATTGTGTAAACACACAAAAATAGAAGGCAAAAACAAAAATTTATTTTATTCATTGGGTTGCCTCCCAACAAGCGCTATTGTTTTATGCCCCTAGCTAGGCATAATGCATAGTTTCAATTGTTGTCATCCTTCAAGTTAATTCCATAGATGGCCCTCATAATAGATTCATAAGGTGCTTTAATTCTCTTTCTAGGGAAGTGTTCCATCCCTTTCTTTAATGGAAATTGAAATCTTATATTACCTTCTTTCATATCAATAATAGCACCTATGGTTCGTAAGAAAGGCCTACCAAGTATTATAGGACAAGAAGGATTGCATTCAATATCAAGAACAATAAAATCCACAGGCACATAATTTCTATTTGCAAGAATAAGCACATCATTTATTCTACCCAATGGTTTTTTAATAGTGGAATCCGCAAGATGCAAATTAAGGGAACAAGGATCCATATCGGTGAGACCTAGCACGTCACACAAAGACTTTGGTATAGTGTAAACGGTAGCACCAAGATTACAAAGAGCATTACATTCATAATCTTTAATTTTGACTTTAATAGTAGGTTCCCATTCATCTTGTAATTTTCTAGGAATTGAAACTTCCAACTCAAGTTTTTCTTCATGAGCTTTCATCATAGCTTCTACAATATGTTTAGTAAAGGCTTTATTTTGTTCATATGCATTTGGTGAATTAATCATGGATTGTAACAAGGAAAGACACTCAATTAAAGAACAACTATCATAATTAAAGTCCTTGTAATCCAAAGTAGTGGGTGTATTACTATTTAAAGTTTTGACCTCTCCAAACCCACTTTTTCATTTTTATCATTAAGATCATCACCCTCCAAGCAATTGGGACTCCTTCTATCTAAAGTTGACTTTTCTTCAGTCCCTTTTCACCAAGTTTTATATTACTAAATAATGATTCAATAGGAGTGACAGCAATCATTTTAATATCTTCATCATTACTACGATAGAAACCGGGTGGAATAGCTTTTTCTAAAATTCTCGCTTAGCTCTCAACCTAGCGGTCCTTTCTTTACTTTCATTAATGGAGACATACATAGCTTTAATAGACTCATTAATATATGATAAAAGTAGACCCGGGGGCCATAGTTTTCACTAGAGGCTTCTCTCTCGAACACATAGCATACGGTGGGTAAACAAATTACTGTTGGGCAATTGATAGAAAAGCAAATAATTATGACGGATTCATGGCAATGATCATGTATATAGGCATCACGTCCGAGACAAGTAGACCGACTCCTGCCTGCATCTACTACTATTACTCCACCCATCGACCGCTATCCAGCATGCATCTAGGGTATTAAGTATGAAACAGAGTAACGCCTTAAGCAAGCTGACATGATGTAGACAAAGTAAACTGAAGCAATATGATTAAACCCCATCTTTTTATCCTTAATGGCAACAATAAAAATACGTGTCATGTCCCTTTCTGTCACTGGGATTGAGCACCGCAAGATTGAACCCATCACAAAGCACCTCTCCCATTGCAAGATAAACCAATCTAGTTGACCAAACCAAATCGATAAATCGGAGAGAAATACAAAACTATAATAATCATGCATAAAAGAGTTCAGAGAAGACTCAAATATTTCTCATGAATAATCTGATCATAAACTCACAATTCATCGGATACCAACAAACACACCGCAAAAGAAGATTACATCGGATAGAACTCCAAGAACATCGAGGAGAACATGGTATTGAAGATCAAAGAGAAAGAAGAAGCCATCTAGCTACTAGCTATGGACCCGTAGGTCTGTGGTAAACTACTCACACATCATCGGAGGGGCAGCAAGGTTGATGAAGAAGCCCTCCATGATCGATTCCCCCTCCGGCAAAGTACCGGAAAAGGCGTCCAGATGGGATCGCGGAAGAACAGAGGCTTGCGACGGTGGAAAGGTTTTCTCTTCTGTCCTTCTGGTATATTGGGGGAATTTATAGCGCTGGAATTAGGTCAAGAGGGGCTACGAGGGGCCCACAAGCCTGGGGGGCGCGTCTACCCCCCCTGGGCGCGCCCTCCAGGCTTGCCGCCTCCTCGTGGCTCCTCTAGTCTTCTCCTGAAGCTTCGTGGGTCTCTTCTGGTCTAGAAAAAATTAATCCAAAGTTTTTTTCTTGTTTGGACTCTTTTTGATAATGATTTTCTGAAAAGACAAAAACAAGCAAAAAAAAACAGCAACTGGCACTGGGCACTAGGTTAATAGGTTAGTCCCAAAAAATGATATATAATGACATATAATTGCATATAAAACATCCAATATTGATACTATAATAACATGGAACAATCAAAAATTATAGATACGTTGGAGACGTATCAGTTTCCACCTGACGGAGTCCGCCTATAGGATCATCGCCGATGGGTGGCTCCATGGCCCATACGCGGATCCACCGATAATGCACGTTGCACGCTAGTACACTGATAGTTTGTTTCCTACTGGCCTAAAACGTCATGTGTACTAGAGTTGAAAATTCAGATCCATGGGCAGGCGTAAATTTCTGTCCCTATATGTATCTTGAAGCAGACATCCATTTATGTAAACTAGCGGGACAACTCGTGCATTTGTGGGGTTAAATTTCATACTTATTGTTCTATAGGTTGTTCTCTATTTTTGCTGAAGTATCTGATACGAAACTTTAGCAACATTTATATGAATATGCTCATATAAAATTATAGAATATAACAATGTTGAAAATAATTTTTGACAAGTACAAGTATATTATTTTCACTCAAACAACAACTTAAACTTTATACATTAATCACTGATGTTTTTAAATTTAAATTGGTATATCACCATGGCATCTCCTATATGTTTAATAGAAAATTGTGGTTATCAATTTATCACGCATATACGATTTACATTAAAATATATTATTTTGTTGCTTGTTCAAGTTTGACTACTCAGGTTCTTCTCATTCTGGATCTATGCTTTACTGATTTATTATTGATATGCAGTTAAACACTAAAGGATGAACACCTCATTAGCAAAAAAATAATAGAAAAGGAGGATTACCCCCGGCCTCTGCATCTGGGCGATGCATGCAGCCATTTTATTAATTATTCACAAAGACCTTACAAAGTAGTACATCAGGTAGTCTGAAGCCACCATCTTAGCAACAACTGTCGCTACTCCTATCCACTTGATGAAGGGGTGCCGATAGTCCGAGCCTAATACCAAACAGACATCGCACCAAAGCCTAACATCTAAAGCCGGAGGCCCCAACCGAGCCACATACTGGGTTTGGGGTACAAACCGGTCCGACGCACTCTCATGTGTCGTCGCCGCCGTCTTCCACCAATCCATCTTCAGAGCAGAAACTAACGCACCGACCTTGCCAGGCCTCTCTGCCATCGACGCCACCACGACGCCAGACAGCGTCCTTCTCCTGCGCGAGTCCATCTTCGCGCATCGGACGCCGAGTCTCCACTGCGCCACACCGCCGAGATCCGCCGCCATCAATAAGTAAGATGAAGCACTGCTCCACCAAAGAAGCCGTCCACTGGTCCCTCGATCCCGTGTACACCTCCAAGAATGACGCCCCCAAGGGGGAAACGACACCAGAGCGCCGCCGTCATCCGATCTACTGATCTAGGGTTTCCCCCGGAGGTAGCGGATAGAGGTCTGGAGCTTCTCCACGGCGATGCCTTCAAGAAGGTAACGACACAAAAGAGTGCCGCCATCGCCGGTCTTGGCAACAAGCCGAGAACGAGGTTTTCACCCGGATCCGCTCGAGGAACCTCCATCTCGCATCGTGCGCACGGACCACTACCGATCTCTGCCGCCGCGGAGCGAGCAAACCACTCTGGCCAGATCAGATCTGACCGAAGGGCCAACCACGCCCGCAGCCGACCAGTCCACCAAAGCCCTCCACGCCGCCGCCGATCCAAGGTGCCGCAGCGCCGCGGCCAGATGCAGCAGCTCCACCACTAGTCATCCGCCGCCGCTCGCCGCCGGGAGCGAGCCACCACCGCGGAGGCTCGGATCCAGGGGCGCACTTCCGCTGGCTCGGATGCCCCGCGCCACCCTCGCGCGCGAGAAGGAGAGGCTCCTCCGCCACCGCCGTCAGTCGCCCGGGCTTAGCCCGGCGGCTTCCTCCAGCGGCGGCGGAGAGGGGGAATGGGAGGGGGAGTGACCGGCGGCTAAGGTTGGGGCCCCTTGGCCGCCCGCACGGGGGGCGACGAAGGGGAGAGGAAGGAAGGAAGCAGCGGGCGGCGGCGTTGCTGTGTGGCGGCGGCGGCGCTAGGTTAGGTCCTAAAAATGGGAGAGATTTTCACTTCCCGGCCTCTGCACCAACTAGAGATGCATACGGCCATTTTAGTATGAGTACCAAGATAAATATGATCCTCAGAATTTTTTAAGTGAGTATCAAGATATTTCTTGATGAGTGTTTCCACCACACACACCAAGCTTGATCCTCAATAAATGGGGGAAAACCCCTGTGCATCACCTGTCAATTCTAGGAATTGAACTCGGGTCGTTAGGCTGCACAACCGCATGCCCAACCACTGAGCCAAGGCTTTGTCTGCACACCTCATTAGCAATGACACTAAATTAAATTTATACGCATATTAAATTAGTTCACTTTATGATTAACACTATATATTGCTTAGATCAAACATACTCTCTATGAACCTCTTATTGTAGCCTTTCCCCCCTATACTGTTCCCATTGTTGTTTTACCCATTTCACTTGCCCATCTATGAATCGGTAATGAAGTGAGACTAACTCACATGGGTTAGGAGTAGATATTCAGTCTCATCATCTCCGTTAGGCCCACTTGAATTTCAATTCTCATATTTAATATACCGTCATGGCCTCTCCATGATTATCAATTTGTCATGCACAAAAAATATAATTCTTTCGGTACGGGAATAGTTCACCAGGGGTTTTGCCCGAAAATTGTACGCGGCTATCAGGTCTCCAGCTTCGTCGCATAGCACATCAGTGCACTGGATGTGGCTATGTTATCTGTCATAAGAGTTGGAGCTCAATCTCGTTAGTTACCCGTGCAATTTACAAACACCAACAAACATAGCGGTCCAATTAACCACGACTCATGATCACTGGGCCTTTGCATAAACACGCAGTCACATCTCAACCAGGCCCCAATTTCTCAAAAACAAATCTCAACCAGGCCTTAGGACCCTCAAGATTTGTCGGCCAGTCTCTAGCAGAAGCCTCTCACATCTTCATCACTGTCCGCTTATAGGTTTTCTGCAGGAGGAGCCATGCTTTACCGCCATCGAAGCAGACGTCTGTTGGAGTTGTGCTTACCACCACCATCGATGCCTGCTACGGTGCGCGAAGGCTGTGGCTCACCTACTATGAGCAGTAGGAGAGCGTCGCCCAGCGCGGGGGACGTAGGCCGGTCTAGTTTTGCCATATTTTGGTGTGGATTTTTCTATTGAAATGTGGCTGCTTTTTCTCACAGTAATTTGGCTTTTATTTTTCTCATATTTATTTTATTTTCCTTTATATTTATTTTCTTTTTAATTTCCTTGTTTTTTTTATGTTTTATTCAGTTTCTTTCTTTTAAAAAATAGACAAACAATTTTTAGAATGTGGAACACTTTTAAAAGAATACACAAATAAATTTTTTTAAATATGTGAAAACATTTTAAATTTCACAGACACATTTTTAAAACTTATATGGATTTTTTTTAAATACATGAAGTTCTAATTACATGAAGAACAACTTTTTCAATAAATTGATAAACATGTTTTTAAATACATTATGAACATCTTTTAAATATGTGATGAAGTTTTTCTATACACACGGTGAACCTATTTAAATACGAATATTTTTTGAAGTACAAGATGACAGTTTTAATACAAGATAAATATTTCTTAAATATGTAATGAACATTTCTAATGCATGATTAATTTTTGTAAAATTAATAAAACAATAATATTTTTCCAAGTACATATTTTTATAACATTTTCAGAATATATAGAAAAAAAAAGAACCCAAAAAGGGTAAGAAAAAACAAGAAAAACATGTGACGAGGCTAGGAGAAAACCAAGTGTGCTTCATGGACCGTACCCAACACGTCTCCATACATGTGAGGCGAGCTTGTTTGCTAGGATATAGATGCTCGCACCACAACGTGGATGACAACGATGTACGTGTTGGAATAAATGGGTTGGGCCCAATTAAACTTTAGAATTGGAGATAAGTCATGGGGTGGAAGGCATACGGGGGTTTAGTTGGATACCGCCAATTCAGGGATGACAAAGATCAATGTAGATGCTGCAATGGGAAAGAACTAGAAAGTAGGGCACACTCGCAGCTATCGCGAGGGATGAGGCAAGAAACTACCTTAGTGCGTCGGCCATGATAGTCGAAGGTAATGAAGATTTGGAGGTGCTAAAAGCTCTGGCCTGCCACGAGGTTTTGGCCTTGGCCGAAGACATGCTACTATCACATGTGCATATTGCATGTGACCGCTTAGCAGCTGTCAACAACTTGATGGAAGAAGGACTTGGAACTTGTGGCCAGATCGTCCGTGAAGTGAAGAGCAAAGTGTTGAGCCTCGCTGTGGAGGAATTCGTCCATGAATGTAGAAAAAGCAATGGTGACGCACATAACCCAGTGCGGGCATCCATCCCTGAGCTAGCTTCCCGGTCGATATGTAAGGTTGACAGGGCCACCTGCAGGCCTTTGTAACACTATGAACATTCATTAGCTTACTGTTGTGGCCTAAAAATACGTGGGAGTTTAGTCTGATATTGCGGATGGACAAACACTACTAGAAAAAGCCCTATTAGTGGCGCACCTGTTTTCGTTAGTAATGGCGCACTATAGGTGCGCCACTATTAACACGCCACTAGTAACAGATAGTAATGGCGCACCTCTGGTGCGCCATTAGTAATCCAGATAGTAATGGCGCACCTCTGGTGCGCCACTACTAACCCTTAGGTGCTCCACTAGTATTCCCTCTAGGTGCGCCACTAATAGCATTATAGGTGCGCCACTGGTAATAAAGAGAGGTGCGCCACTAATAAGGGCTGAAATGCGCCACTAGTAATGTATTTGGAAAACAAAAAAAAATCCAAATTTACAGAAAACAACCTATAAGGAAAAATAATTTAAAAACAAAAAATGAAATAGAATCATATTTTTTATTATAGTAAGAATATTACAATGTCTTTACAAGTATCCAATAAAAGGAAAATTGCAAGGAAATAAAAGAAAATCCTAAACTAATCTTCTAGTAATCTTTTCTTCTTTTTCTTCACTTTATCCCTGCAAAGTGTAACAAAATAAACAAAAAGACAAACAAACTATTTATAACCGATGAAAGTTGGAAGTGGATATGCTTTAACAGAAGGCTAGTACATTAAAATACATACAAATTACTTTCAAAATAGTAACTACCAATATATTTGAAGTGTTTACATTGGATACTTGCAAAATTTGCGAATAAATATATTTGTGGTATTTACAAATATATAATTATAATGTTGTATATGCCCACAAGGAATTAATACATTTTGTATTCAGCCCAAGTCTGGACTCTAATATGTCATACTCTAATATTTCAAAACAAAAAATATTACAGAAAGATGGACCATTAAAAATCCCCTCGAGTCTGAAATCTAATATTTCATACTCACTTGGCACTCCCAAATCCCTATTATGAACTCTCTGTATTTATCTCAAAATATAAGGAAGCAGCAGGGTGCAGTCTTAGGTTCTAACTTGACATCAGCTGTCAATAATATGCAAGATTGAACAACCTTGAAGCAGAGTATATGAATGATTCAAATTACTCACAGCATAATTTGAACAATGAAAGTAAGATTAATATGAGAAGAAAGTGGCAGGTCATTATCATTCATCATAAACACAAACACTGCAATCTACTACAGAATTTACAGAACTTCTCCTGGCCGGCGCACGCGGGAATCCCCGGTGGCACAGACGGGCAGCACCGGCACCTGAGGCTCACGCGGGAGCAGTGGGGACGGAGGGTAGCACCTGGTGGCAGATGGATGGATGGGGGATCAACAGCACCAGGACCGCCGCGGCCGCAGCTGGATGGGGGATCCAGATGCGGCACATCTCGTAGGTCCGCCTTACTGCCCAAAGAAAGCTGGGAGATTAATCAATCTGGTTTACAAAATTGTAGAAATGGTCAATTTTCCATTGCAGCTGGAAATTCTTTAAAACAGGTTGCATGCAGAACAAAAACAGGTTAAAACATGAAGATAACTGATCACAGAATTGCACGTTGGGTTAAGGCCATAAAGCATACCCGCTGATGCATATCTTCTAATTCATCCGCCGGTGTAACCTTGTCAGATAAAGCTTGTGTTGTTAGCTTCAGATTCTCATTTAGGTACACAAACGTCTCCTTCACACACAGCATTAAAGCATCCAACCTTCTGTCCGATTGTGGAAATGCTGCCTACAAATAGAGTAAAAAATGTTAGAAAGTCATATATGAGCATGGGTACAGCCTACAGGTGTACACAATACCCTGTTGAGGCATCCAGATGTCTTCAAAGATTATGCTATTCATGCATACAGGTCAGTGTAGCAAACCAACATAACGTGTTTGCTCCAGAGCAAATAGAACTGAACAAACAACCAAGCCTGTTTGGTCCAAAAAAGCAACATCTACTAGCTAATTAAGTTTAACAGTAACAGTAATCTATGCCAATCAGGCTAAACATCCAGCATGTTTGCTATGATTAGATATTTGAGCTTTGGCATTACTGGAAAAAATCTGAGTTTCAAACATCCATAACCATTGAAGATTGAAAGAATTTGCTCTGTTTCTAGATATTTTGTCAGTTTTGAGTAAACACACACGCATATTTAAGTAAGTGATCATATTCTTTGTATATGCTGGCCCAAATACTAGCCTTGAGTAACATCTCAATTAAGCACAACTGCACAGGTAACAAGGTAGCGGAGATGGATAAATCTTAGCGTGGACTTGTATTTGTTTGAGTATGCAGAAACAAATCTTTAGTCAAAAAACAGTGCCATGTTTATGGAAACAGGGGGAGGGAGCAAACATCCTGAGCAATGAAGGCCTTAAAAAGGAGATGGTCATACTTGACTGCGGTGACTAGGCTAGACATGGTATCGTTGGTAGCACGACGAACATCTCTGTTATAGTCAAGCAGCAGCCTCTTGTACTCGAAGGCCTATAAAATAAAATGGATAAGGCAGATTGATTACTGTAGGTGCAGCACATTTTCTGGAAGAGGCATAAGCATGGGATGAAATAGATGTAGTATAATGACTACATGAAAGGAGCAAAATACTCGGAAGGAAAAAAACAGCATCCAGTCACCAAACAAACACTCACTTGACAGGAAACTGTGCGAGCATGTATTCAAGCGTACCAGGGAGAAGAGAAGAGAAAGAAGATAGATGCTAATCTACAGCTATATGTGTTTTACTACATGAATGAAGTGTGTGACAGAATTAGCATTATTACGTAATACGGAAACAAGACTAGCTTGGCAATTGGCATATATTCTACTCATAGATAGACATAATATTGTTGCAGATGTTGGTGGCAAGGCAGATAGAATGAATCAGTCCTGGAACTAATTAATACTGGAGTGAGGAGCATATATATATAATAAGAAAACATACTATCTGACACAAGCAAGGGGAAGAGAGCAAGTACCCATTGAGGAACAATTTGCACAACTTGGTCGGCAGGTTGCTGTGCAAACAGCACGGAGAGCGTAGATAATGCCTTGAGCTGCATTGAATTGAATTGAATTGAAGAAAAGGGTCAAGTAAGTTGCTGCTTGTGATAACAACGAACGATAACGATTTAGGGGGGCAGAAGCAGGAGGGAGGGGTGGAGGGAGACCTTGGTGGTGGGATCTTTGCGGCCGAGCCTCCTGAGATGCTGCAGCACCTGGGCGTCCACATCCTGTTGGCAAGATAAGACCCTAATTAAGTGAGCTCGGGAGAGAGCGAATCAATCAAAACCCTAGCCAGCCTGGCGAGAGTGGTGATGCGGCGAAACTCGGTAGGGTTTACAAGAGAGAGGAGAGGAGAGGGGAGGGGAGGGGGCGTACGGGGGGCGGGCGGGCCGGGGCGTCGGGGTCGTCGGAGGGGAGCAGGTGCAGGGCGGCGGGGTCGACGCTGGATGCGCCGTGGTAGCCCCCGAATCCGACGGCGGGGACGGCGGCGCCCTGCGCGTCGGGCAGCAGCGACGCCGCCAGGCCGCTGCTGGACGCCCGGCCCTTGCTCTTCCCCATCCTTCTCCTTCTTCTTCTTCTGCTGCTGTGTGTCGCCGCCCGCCGCCGGAGTAGAGGAGGAGGAGGAGGAGGAGGAGG
This sequence comes from Elymus sibiricus, assembly GCA_039707655.1. NCBI lineage: Eukaryota > Viridiplantae > Streptophyta > Magnoliopsida > Poales > Poaceae > Elymus > Elymus sibiricus. The sequence goes on along the minus strand of CM077666.1, from coordinate 123,290,102 downwards.
GCTTGTTTGGTAAAAGAAAAAATGGATTTGGGGGAGAGGGGGGCGCGACGTACGGGGGGATCTGGCTGGGCGTGGCAGACTTAGTAATGGCGCACCGTGGTTGTGGTGCGCCATTACTAGTTTGAACTAGTAATGGCGCACTTCACATAGGTGCGCCATTACAAGTTTTGAAGAAAAAAAAGTAAAAAAAAAAATTGTTAGTAGTGGCGCACGGAGCGTGTGGTGCGCCATTACTAGTTAAAACTAGTAATGGCGCACTGTGCCCTGGTGTGCCATTAATAGTTTTGGAAAAAAAAATTGCTAGTAATGGCGCACCGTGTGTCTGGTGCGCCATTAGTAATGAGGACACTAATGGCGCACCTGTATCTGGTGCGCCACTGCTATATAGCAGTGGCGCACCACATACATGGTGCGCCATTAATGTCCATATCAGATATAGCCCTTTTCCTAGTAGTGAAAGGTCTAGATATATAGAGGGGCCTTTCATGTAAATCGCACACATTTGCTCGTCTTTTGCATTAATTCGAGTTTAATCATGGAAGACCCGGAAGCCAGGCTAGGGTGTTCATCTCGATGTGCGGCTAGCTTTCATTTGTCTGTTCGTTAGTTCATGTATGTAGATCTATCACTGCTAGTGTTCATTTGTTTGATCCTTAGTCTATGCATGGTAGATCTATCACTTTCATCTATGTAGTTGCACACATTTGGAGTCATATGAATGATAGCATAATCATAATTTCCAACATAGCGTCTCATAGCGGTGGCCTCTAACACAAGCGTGTGCGGTTTGGGCCAGTTCGACTTCATTGTGTAAAATGACTATGAGTTTTTTTTCAAGTGGCGGGCGCGTTCATTTATCTACCAAACCCCTGTATCTTTTCTCCCTCATGACACCGACAAAGATTGTGCTATGATAGTGTCGGGTGCCATCCTTGAAGTGGGAAGGCACGAGCCAAACAAAAATTCGAGCCAAGGGAATTATAATAAATACAATTTATACTAAAATTTGTAGTTACTAGAACTTTAGCATGCTACAATGTTAAACACCTATAATTATTTATTTAATATTTGCAGAGTTAACCCATAGAAATTTAGTAAAATTAGTTGTAGAGTTCTTTGTTATATGACTATGTATATAATTGAAATTTGCGCTTGTATCACTCTAATCTAGATGTATTTTGTAACAAAAATTACCTTATTTAATTGATTTTTGACAATTGCATAAACTATCTAATTTATAAGTGCTTATGGGTGGCTACCAAAATAAGTTGTCCCCTAACTACCCAACTTATTCTGAGAGCCTAACCTAAAATTTTATTCTAGAATCCTACTATTTAAGGGTTAACTAGTAGGTACACACTATTTGTATAGAGTTTAGACTTGGTCCCACAAATTGATCATTTTGATTTAGATATTGTTCTATAAAAATTTAATCTGACTAGATAATTAGGATAGCGGATACAACCAAATAATGGGATAATTAAGCCCACGAACACAGAAATGATCATAAAGAAAGAGAATTTTTAAACAAGACACCAAGCCTCAAAATTATCACCAAACACATAGCTGGACCCGTCGCCATTACAACTCTTTCCAGAGAGAGACAACGTCATAAATTTCATCTACTGAAGTACCAACAAATACTCATAGTAATATTATTGTGTTTACCAATATATTAATATTGTCTTTATCAGTACAATTTAATATTTAGGGCCCTCTTTATCATGGGTTTAGGGGGTAATAGGGGTGCTTATGTGGGCTTTCATACTTTCATTTTCCTTCTCTTAAATTTTTTGTTGATGTTTTTTCATGTGTCTTTGTTTCTACCATAATACCATATACTACAAATCTCCAATATTTGTTAGTCAGTGGATCATTACATATTATTACCCTAGGATTATAGTTCTAGTCTTTTTTTTCTCTTATGTGTTTTTTTATTATCTTTCTAGATGCCACAATCTATAGGTGGACGGCCTTTCTGATCTAGTCTCTTACATTGCTATTGTTTTCTAATTTATTGTTCGTCCGGGACAAGATGAGTTCGGGATCAGCCAGCAAGTAGCCTAGTCTAACGTTCTTTCCTTAAGACAGTATTATTTTTTTTTGCTTCAAATGCTTACTCTTCTCATCTTATTTCAGAATAAATTTTGATATGACATTGACATGTTTTGAAGGATTCCTGTTTGGGTCAATAACTTGGGTCTTGTGTGCATGGTGTCCTTTGGTAGTTCGTGCATGACATTCAGATACGGCCAAGTCTCAACTAAAAAAAGGATATGGCCAAGTCAGTGGGAGGTTCGGAGTGGGATGTCGGGCGGTGGCCTCGAGTGACGATCTACTCAGTGAGCTTTTTGGTGGGCCTCCAGGTAGCAGTGGTGGCGCTGCTTCTTGATCGTGTTGGCGGCAAGAGGTGTTGCGGTGGGTGGCCCTGGCGCCTTCCTTATTTTGACAGTAGAGAGTCCCGGAGGTGGTTCTGGAGGTCCCGGCTTCGTTGCAACGGCTGACTGTGGCTCCTTCGTGGCAAGTGGAAGCAATCAGGCGACGACATATGCGGGTGCCGCTTTCCTCCTTAGGACGTTGCCGTGGTTTTGCTTCCCATGTCAGGGTTCCAAGTAAAAACCTTTGTCTGCTCCAGCAGACACGACGACGGCAACACTTCGTTTCGTTTTCCTCTTGAGGGTGTGGCCGTGGAACTCAGTGGCGTTAGTCGTGTTGTGGTGTAGTCTTTATGTCCTCCCGCATTCTTGCTCGGTGATGTCGTCATTCCAATGTGTGTTGTCCATTATTTTTCCTAGGCTCTGCTTCTTTGAGGGATTCCTCGCCATCATGTGTCGTTCGACCATGTACTTGTGGTTCGTACTTTAACTATAAAGCGGGGCGAAAGCATGTTTCGTGTGAGGAGGGGAGCGGGAGGAAACATGGGAAATGACGAAGGCAAAGAGAAGGGTGAGGCAGATCGGCAGTGACCATGTCTTGCTATGACCGAGCGCATGTGTCCTCCCACCTTCGTCATCACTGCTCCTCACAGCTGCTCTCTCCTCGGGCTTCAAGGCTGCGAGGCTCGCCGAGGAGATCAGCTTAGTCATTAGGACGACTGCGCTGTCGTCAAGAACGGCGACAACGAGACCATGGGGGCAACTCCCCCAAAAGATTTGGGTTTTACCAGTGGTTTACGCGAGGAATTTGACAATTTGTATGCAAGTTCGTGTGGCTGTGATTATTATATACGCAAAGTTGGTGAGGGTCTGTCTTTAACGGAATGTGTCATGGGGACTTTTCTTTAGGCGAACATGGAGACTATTTTATGAAAAAAGATTTGTTTACATGTCGCCATTGATCCATGTATATCGAATGGCCCAATTGGCCTCGGGAAAAATGGAAGAGGGTACAGCGACGCCCAGATCGCCTAATTGTTGGTTATCAAAAAAAGGTTATCAAAAAAGATTGCCTAATTGCTTCGATCACTTCGTATGTTTGTTATGTGAAAAATAAATATAACTCGTTGCAAGGGAAAAACTGTGTTAAAATGATTTAGTAAAAAGCAACAAAGAATATTCCACAACCACAAAAGAACGAATAACTCAGCATACCCAGGAACATACAAGGTCAAGGGACTTGATTGAAGAGAAGTAAATGATGGAAGGACCTTGTCGCATAGGAAAAAATGAAGGGCAAAATTGCACGAGAGGAACGCCGGCATCTACGTAAGAGACAGGACCAGTGTGCAAATTTTTAAATGCACACAAGGATGGCCGGGGCGTATCTGCAAGATGCTAGGGACCGGGGCGCAAAATCTTAAAAAAAATTGGACCATTTCTTGATTTGTGCGTGTCATCCTTGCGCAGAGGCCATGCTAATCTTCTATTGTATCATTCCAATTTTATCGGATGTCCCCGAAGGGAAAATGAGGAAGCGAGCGCGTGGCTTATAAACTGGTTGAAACATCTGTCGCCGGGCGATGTGGTACTAAAGAGGGGTGCTCTGCTGCGCCCCGCAAGCACCGGAGGCGTGGAATCACACCAAACAGGCAAGTGGGCTGCATCCTCGTGCAAACTGGATCTTTCTCAGCCGGCCCATTGGCCCAACTTAAGGGAGCGAGCTGCAGGGCGGTCCTTCGATTTGCTCATAAAAAATAGACCTGCGGGTCTATTTTTTTTAAATTTTTTTTAAAATAAAATAAAAAATAGACCTGCATTCGAGGTTCGAAGGGATTTTTTTTTGCGGGTACGAGGTTTGAAGTTACGTGAACTCGTTCCATCAAAAAAAAGAAAAAGTTACGTGAACTCGTCCCTCCCAAAACAAAAGTTACCTGAAGTCAGTGTTGCACGGCCGAAGGAAGGCTCTGATCATTCTCGAAAGTAGGATCTGGAATTTTCCTTCTGCTCCGATCATTCGTGATCAAGAATTTTGTACCACCCTGGTCTGTAATCTTTTGTATATCTACAATAGTTAGTTCTCATAAACATATTTCTCTGATTTAAAAAAAACTTATTTCTCTCAACATGCAAACAACCACATTGGAGATTTTTGAAAAGCTACTTGTTTAGGTCGCTAGCTTCCACGGATTCGAGCTTCATCATGCAAGCAGTATTGTAAACTCTTCAACACATCGTTGTCATGTAACATACACTGATATAATCCTGGGCTTCCTGAATTGCAGTTTGCATTGAGATATGCAATGAATAAATGTCGGAGGGCGGAGCTTTAAAAATATATTTTACAAGTATACAGTAACAATACACAATAAATCATATGGATTTATTGTTTTTTCTCATATTATTGCTCTGAATATTTATGTTTCTGTTGACGCTCAAAAGTGGCACAGTCATAAAAGTAGTTTAAGCTATGTCAAGATTAATTCAAACTTATGATTGGAAGTCAACTTCGGATGGCTCTCTTCGAGAAGATCAAGATGGATGTTAAGATGGTCCAAAGCGGAGCTTGGATACAAAAGTTATGACAATTTCAGAGATGCTCGTGTTGACATCAGATTAAAGAATGGCTAAGAACTCAATTAAGGTGGCCTCGGATGGAAAAAGTTTCAACATGAAAGTTGTGCGTCTCGTCGAAGCAGTTGATTTTGATATAAAAATTGTCTTAATCCGAGGTCGTATGCAACCTGTGGAGTCAAAACAAGCTCAGAAACAGAAGCTGCAGAGTCATTTCGGACCGACCGAGTTTATTTGACTCGGTGAGACCGAGTTGATACAGAAGATTACAGAAGGTTGGCCATGTTCACTCGGTGGGACCGAAACAAACCACTCGGTGGCTCCGAGTTGATCCGGAAAATTGCCAAAGATTCCTGTCCGAGTTAGGTTAGGGTTTTTGATGTTTTGGACGGAATTTTTAGTCCTTTTCTTGTACGGGAAGTCCAACCGCCTCATAAATAGATGAGAGGTGACGGCCGATTGAACAACACACAATCGAACAAATCAATCTACTACTTTTTCGTGTTCATCTACTTTTTATCTCTCTCCCTTGTATCTTTCTTCTCGTTCTTCGTTCGTTCTTCTTCTTGGAGGGCGGTGATCCACGAGGCCCTAGGGGCGATCAGGTCGACCTAGGGAAGCCCATAGCTGCCGCGCGCCCAGACGGGGTCCCTCCCGGGTGTGTGGGGTTTCGGGTCCTCAAAAGCACCCGTCGGACTGCTTGCGTATCGCGCTTCTGGCAGGGTCTCCTTCGACGTGAGCTGCGGTGCATCACCCCCGGCGTCGAGGGTACACGGTGACGTGTTCGTGTGCGAACACACTTTTTTGCGACTCCGCCGGGGAACGAAGCTTTGAACGGTCTCCGGCCCGTTCTTGCTACGAAGAGATCGTCATCTAGGGTTTGCAATCTATAAAGGTAATATGAATACTCAATTCACTTATGTAGATGCAAATAATGCATATGTTGTCGCTAGATCGTTTAATGAGCATAATGTATCGGCTAGCCCTAGCTTTATCAATCATACATCTAATTATGTGCAAGAGCCGATGCAACAAAATCTCCATGCTTCTACCTCATATAATTTTAGCAACATGCAACATATGTATCCCAACTCCCATGCATCGGCAACCCCACAAATCTATATGCCGATGAACAACATGATGAGTTCAGTTGATCAAGTTGAAACACCTCACATAGAAACTTCCAATAGTATGCAACAGAGTGTTTCAACTTTTTATTCATCGGCAAATAACTTGCAGTATGTTAATCCAAACATGCCGGTGGATAGGAGAATTGGCCATGCTACTACTAATTATTCGACCAATTACCCTCAAACATCATATGCTACACCTCATACTACTAATTTTTTGGCACCATACGCAATTGTAGATGTTCATAATTCGGCTCCGCACCTTCATGCTCATGGCCGAATAAGTGAAAATTCTACTAGAGCACATGTGCCTTCACCTAGTACCGTAGCATATAATGTTGCCCCTGCACAATTTCAGAATTTCGGCAACATATCATTGCCGAAAGCGTCTAAAAGTATTGGGGGGCAATCCGATGAAGATTGGGCTGAAATTGGGCGAAAAAAGCTTAAAGATAGCCTAGCTGCAATATTTGCTGAATTTAGACAAGAACAAGCAACCTTGCGAATCAAAGAAAGAAAGAGTGGTGATTCGGATAAAAAAATTAATTCGGTTATTGAAAAGGCCGAATCAAACATTACATGTGCCGAATCAATTAAAGAAAAAGAAGTCTTGCTAATTACAGGAACCAATGAAAAGAATAATGATTCGGATAACAAATGTAATTCGGTTATTGAAAAGGCCGAATCAAATAGTACATGTGCCGAATTTATTATGTTAAAGGAAGACGATAAGGCATTGGAGAGTCATTCAAAATTGGAACAAAGTATTATTCAAGTGATACAACCATCATGCTCTCCCAGCGTGTATGAAGAGGTATGTCTACCAAGTGATTTACCTATTTTCCGATTTGGTCACAACTTTATTGTTGATGCATCTATTAGAAAAAATCTTGTAAGTAATTTTGAAAGACCAATGATGAAGGGTAATTTATTTGTTAGCAATAAAAAATTTACAAAGCATATCGGTCGACACATTGTACCATTCGAAGAGACCGATAATGACTTATTATTGCAGCCAAAGCTTTTCCCATTGTTTTATGTGAAGTTTATATCTAAGTGGGTAGCTTTGCTTGTTTCTTACTTGGCTTGCACTTGGTCTCAATTGAGACATGTGTGTTCTAACTATTTTCGTTTAAGAAATTTAAAGCCAAGGTTAAATTCTTTTGAGAAATCCGATGATAATATAATATCTTATCCAAAAACATCGGAGATAGAGTGCAAAACACTATGCATAGCCGAATGGGGAGATTCCAAATATGAACCATTCGTTTACTTACCTCCAAAGCCGTTCGCACATCCAGATCGGCTAGAAAATAAGAAGTATACTTTCAATTCAAGCATGTGTGATCAAATATTTGATTTGTTGGTAAAAAATAATTACATTAGAATTCTTGATCACCATGTCAAGCCATCAATCCAAGGACGAATGCATTGTAAGTTGCATGATTCGTCCAAGCATAATTTTGAGGATTGCAACATGTTTCGTCAAATAGTTAAATCGGCCATTGATAAAGGATGATTAAAATTTGTTGAGACACCAAGAGATGACCAGTCTATTCCGATTGGTCCTGATGGCAAAAAGTTTTTGAATCGGCTGCTTCAAGCCGATCCATTTAAGCATGAAAAGGTAAAAACTGCGGATAATGGGATCAAGCTTTCAAGTAAGGAAGTTGTTCAAGAGCACAATGATAATATTCTTGAGGGTGAAAATTCCATCAAAGTTGCAATAAAGACGCCAAGTACTGGGGGGCAACACGAAAATCCAAAGATCGATGCAAGCACAACCAACGAAAGCAAAGGCCGAGGCAAGCACAAAGGTAAAAAGCCGAAAGTCACTTTCGCACAGCTATTAGAAAAATATCAGAAGATAAGTGAGGAGAAGAGTGCTTATCGGCCAAGTAATTCAAAAGCATCAAGATCACCCCCTAGGTGCAAATCTGAGGACCGGTATTTGCAAAGGGGAAATTTCAATGTATCATATTCATATCCATATTTTGGGCCGCCAATGCCAATGCCGTGGATGCCTTCCTATGCTCATGTAGATCTGCATCCGTCATGGGACATGTATGATACAAGGGCACACTCTCCATCTTATTTTAGACCATCTCACCAACATTATGTAGCTCCAAGAAGATCAACATTTGATGAACAATCACATGTCAAAGACCGTTTCAATAAAAAAGAATCGGTCTGGAGCTCAAGAAAGAAGAAAGAGGTGGTCAAGCAAGTTTATCGAGTCAAGAAAGATGGTCGTAAGTGTGCTAGTTCAGACTTGGTTTCAAATGAAAAAGAGCCAATTAAAGTGTTGACATTGGCTACTAAATGCAATGAGGCAAGTCAATCAAGTGCCAAATCTGAAGAGAAGAAATTGAGAGTGCACAAGGTAAAACAAGAATTGCCATTGCTTGAAACAAAATCACAGCCGAGGCGTCCACTCGGCTTATCGTATTGGCAAAAGAAGAAATTGCAAAAACTAAGTGCACAAGAACTTGAAAAGAGGAATATGGCATGGGTTCCCAAAGGAAGTACTATCAACAAGAATAATACGCAAGCTTCCATTGCAAAAAGTACGGCAAAGGTGAAGAAGGAGAAGAGTGAAAGCTCCGAACAACCAAGCCGAAGGTTTGCGCATCAAAATCTTCGGTTCAAACAATATCCATATTCTTCAACTATGCCATTAATGCCTATGCCATAGAATTCGTCATCAGGTATGATTGGTTACCCTCCATGGGCTTATTTTAATCCATGCATGCAATATAATTTCTTACATCATGAAAGGGTATTACCAAATCATCATACGTTCGATTAGCTACACTTTTGTTGCTAATCTAAATGGCCGATATAGAATTATCGCCCTAAGCATTAACATGGCCGATATATAATTATCGCCCTAAGCATAAACATGACCGATATATAATTATCGCGCTAAGCATACAAATGGCCGATGGAGTGTTGACATCGTCCTTAGATTAAGCACTATGAAAGTTATTTTTCGGCACGTTAGCTTTGCCGAAAAACAGGGAGGCATGTGTTGACGCTCAAAAGTGGCACAATCATAAAAGTAGCTTAAGCTATGTCAAGATTAATTCAAACTTATGATTGGAAGTCAACTTCGGATGGCTCTCTTCGAGAAGATCAAGATGGATGTTAAGATGGTCCAAAGCGGAGCTTGGATACAAAAGTTATGACAATTTCAGAGATGCTCGTGTTGACATCAGATTAAAGAATGGCCAAGAACTCAATTAAGGTGGCCTCAGATGGAAAAAGTTTCAACATGAAAGTTGTGCGTCTCGTCGAAGCAGTTGATTTTGATATAAAAATCGTCTTAATCCGAGGTCGTATGCAACCTGTGGAGTCAAAACAAGCTCAGAAACAGAAGCTGTAGAGTCATTTCGGACCGACCGAGTTTATTTGACTCGGTGAGACCGAGTTGATACAGAAGATTACAGAAGGTTGGCCATGTTCACTCGGTGGGACCGAAACAAACCACTCGGTGGCTCTGAGTTGATCCGGAAAATTGCCAAAGATTCATGTCCGAGTTAGGTTAGGGTTTTTGATGTTTTGGACGGAATTTTTAGTCCTTTTCTTGTACAGGAAGTCCAGCCGCCTCATAAATAGATGAGAGGTGATGGCCGATTGAACAACACACAATCGAACAAATCAATCTACTACTTTTTCGTGTTCATCTACTTTTTATCTCTCTCCCTTGTATCTTTCTTCTCGCTCTTCGTTCGTTCTTCTTCTTGGAGGGCGGTGATCCACGAGGCCCTAGGGGCGATCAGGTCGACCTAGGGCAGCCCATAGCTGCCGCGCGCCCAGACGGGGTCCCTCCCGGGCGTGTGGGGTTTCGGGTCCTCAAAAGCACCCGCCGGACTGCTTGCGTATCGCGCTTCCGACAGGGTCTCCTTCGACGTGAGCTGCGGTGCATCACCCCCGGCGTCGAGGGGACACGGTGACGTGTTCGTGTGCGAACAGTTTCATACAATTAAATCTCATTAAAATATACTGCAATAAATTTTCACAACAAATGTACGGGGGTATCATCTAGTTGACTGGAGGGGATTGACTCAAATTTGTACCCCTGAGAGCGCCCATCAAGAGTTTTTTTTAAGACCAACGAGATGTATTAATCCATCATGAGAATTTGAATAGTTACTTGTTTAGTGTTTATGAAAACATCCTTGAATATATTTTCACAAAGCAAACAACCACATTGGAGATTTTTGATATTTTCATTTTGTGAACGTGTAAGTGTGTCGATTCATGTCAATTAGATGCAAGAGATGAAAATGGTCGCTTAAGCCTAGGGTTCCTCTACCTCCCACCGGCTCCGCCGCTGGTCTGTCTCGTCTCCGGTGGCTTTAGGGCCATGGGGCGCGATGGATCCTGACCCTTGCCGGCGGGAGGTCTCAGTTTTTAGATGTTTCTTCGAGTTTTGTTAGTGTTTGTGTCTTGCTCAAGAAGACGAGACGGTGGCGGCGGTGTGATCCGGTGCTTCGCGGGGAAGCACGGTGTGTAAATCCGGTTTCGGCTGGGGAGGGCGGGACCAGACTGAATTGTCACCACTGACCGTATTCTTTTATGAGTTCTATCTACTTTTCATCTTGTACAGCCAAATGCGGCATCTTTCTGTAATTAATGGACAAGAAGCAGCTTTGCACGGAAAAATTCGGAGAAAGTGCAGCTTGCAAGTTTGTACAAGATGGCAAGTAGAGCTCATAAAGAATACGGTTGATGCTAAAAAAAAAAAGAATACGGTTAGCGGAGATAATTCAGAATTTTTTTTAAGGACGTGTCTAGAGAGCGGCCGGCTGCTCCTTAGCCATTCCAAGCGGCCGACCCAAAAAAGGAAACTTTTTGTCTTCTAGTCTACAAACGGAAATAATTATTCCTCTAATTCGTATAAAGAACATTCTAATCCATATTAGTATTAGAAAAAGTACCGTAACCAGAAAAACATCCACGTGAACAGGTGTGAACGCATTTAATTTGACTTTTCAAATTTTTAAAAAGTCATATCTTTCAAACCGCGCGTCGAAATTAAGATCCGTTTTCACCGTTGGAATTCTCGCGACGTGCTCTTCAAAACTAGATCCCTCATGGGTATGTTTTGACGAACTTTTTTTGTGTGCAATTTGTTCCTCGTTTGGTGCAACTGCCTAGCTGTCGATGTGCAACTACCTGATAGTCGATGTGCAACTTTTTCCGTATTCGTGGACATGCAGTTTTCACTTATGGCACCTCCAACCCAAACTACCCCTTACTAGTGAGATGTGCAATTTCGTCTGATGCCTCTGCCAATTGCCTAGTAGTCGATGTGCAACTTTTCTCGTGTCTGTAGACGCCAATTTTCACCATTTGCTACCTCTGCCAACTGCCTAGCAGTGGATGTGCAACTTCGGATGCTGTACCGACCAACTCGTAACAGTCGGTGTGCAACTTTTTTCCGTATCCCATGGATGTGTAGTTTTCATTGCTAACATCCCGTCCCAAACCACCCCTGCTAGTGAGATGTGCAACTTTTTTGTACCCTCATAGATGTGCAGTTTTTCACCATCCAACAATCCTTGCCAGTGAGATGTGCAACTTCGTCTATTGTCCCGGCCAACTGCCTAGCAGACTATGTGCTACTCCTCTGTTGCCCCTGCCAACTGAAACTACATATTTACAAACAGAGAGGGAAAGGAGTTGCACATCGACTACTAGGCAGTTGGCAACAACAGACTAAGTTGCGCATATCGCTGGTAGGGTAGGTGGGGCAAGGTGTGCAAGTTGTGAAAAGTACACATGCACGAGTAGGGAGGGGGTTGTACATCAACTACTAGGTAGTTGGCATGAGTAATAGACTAGTTGCACATCACAAAAAGTTAGTTGCCATGGTTGCTAGATTGCGTCCTCATATGAAGTTGGATCATGCAGTTCCAAAATTGATTTTAAAAAAAGTTGCAACATGCAGTACTAAAGTTGCACCATATGGTAATAGAGTTGCACCGTATAGCACCAAATAGCACCATATAGACGAAGAGAGCACCGGATCGCACCGCCGCACACGCGTCACATCCGTCGGTGTGGTGGGCGGCGAGGTCGGAGCCGGTAGGTAGGTGGAAGCAAACCGAAGCGTACACCCCCCTGCTCCCCATCTGCGAGAAAAAGCAGAGGAAAAAAAAAAGCTCCGAGGCAACACGCCACGCCACGCAACGCGCGGGACGCGTGCTCGGCCCCCTGCTCCCCAGATCTCTCCCCATCCCCTCCCTCCATCCCGAGCGAGCGAGCGCAGCGCACCAGGTGTTGGATGAGTTGACGCGGCGGGGGGAGGCGAGACGAGGCAGCGCGGGAGGCGGGGGGTGGCGAACGTGGGGAGGGAGGCAGATCTGGGGAATCTGGCAGGAGCGGCGGTGGGGCTGCGGGCGCGGGGGAGGGCGGGGGGCTGGGCGGACGGCGCGGACGAGGGCGCGGAGGGGGAGGACTGCAGGCTCAGGCCCTGGCGGCGGAGGCTGCTCGCGTCCATGGCGTTCTCGTGGCCCTCGGCCGTCCGCCTCGCCGTAGGCGCCGTCCTGCTCACGGCCGCCGGCGTCGCGCTCTTCACGCTCCCCGTCGAGAAGGTGCGCGGCTGACCTTCCTCATCGTCTACTTGATTGGGATTCTGTTACCGATGATGGATGTGATGATGTTAGGGCGTCTACTTTGTGACCTATGCGTGCTGTAGTGTGGCGCGAGAAAAGTCATATGGGCTGCCGAAATGTAGCTCTGTCCTGGCTCCTGATTAGATTATTCCATCCATCGATTACCCTTAGTTTCGTCACAGTTTTTGCGGAAATAGACTGTTTGGTATGACATTGTGGTATATGGCTGAAAGTTTCCTAGCAAATGGAGTCAGTGGCTGCTGGCACGCATTCAAAAGTTCAGATCGTTAGAAATGTAGGCTTCTATAGAGTAGACTGTTCATTGCATTCCAATATACTAGTATGATAGTGTCACCTAATGTTTGCAGTGTCCCAGGCACACATACACTTTGAACTTTGGCCACAACCAAGCAACCGTCTTCTTTAGCCTTACCGAGAAGCCCAACTTACAGTCAATAAATCCTACCCCTCCCTCCCGTCCCCCGCGTCGCCTCTGGGCGGCTCGGGCGGAGCCCAACACCGCCGGCGCCTCCTTCCACCCCGCCCCCTCCACCTACCCTCGCCGCCGCCGAATGACGCGGCCGGGCTAAGCCTGCGCAGCGGACGGCGGCGGCGGGGGCTCTCCTGGCCCGCAGCGGCGCGGGCAGCGGCCCGGTCTTCGCGGTGGTTGACGGCTGCTGCGGCCGCGTGGGCGGCGCGGCGGTGGGGCCTGGTGGTGCTCCAGCCTCTCCCTTGGCGGTGCTCGGCTTCGGGGGCGTGGTGCTCCGGATCTCGGCGCTCCCCGTTGGGTCTCCGGTTCTGCTCGGCTGGGCGGCGCGGGAGCCTCGGTGGTGCTTCGGTGGCCGGCGGGGAGGCTGGCGGACGCTAGATCTGGCCGGGCGTGGCTGGATCCGGGTGGTCTTCGGGGGTTTTCTGCTGCAGCCTGTTCGTTGCCTCCGCGTGGTGCGGTGCCTGCGGCGTGGCGGCGGTGACCTCCTGCCCCCAGGCCTGGTGGGGGCGGCGGTGCGGCGGCGTCGCTCAGGGTGGCCCCGGCGTGCGGTCGGCCCGATGGCGGTGACGGCGGTGCGCGTCCAGGGCCCGGCAGCACGGCGGTGCTGGTTTGGTGGAGGTTTGGCAGGGGCGGGCGCTGACGGGAGGCTCCCCTCGGTGCTCTGCGGTGCTGGTTTGGTGGAGGTTTGGTGGAGGTCTGTGGCTGGCCGGTACGGGATGGTGGTGGTCGAGCATCTCAGGGAGAAATCCTTCTTCCGGCCTTTGCCGGAGCTGGCGACGGCGGCGCCTGCGGGCGTCGCGCTCTTTCTTGGAAGCGTCGCTGATGTATGGTGCTCCACCCCTCACCCCGCGGCCTTGGCTCCGGAGGGAAACCTCTGATCCGCGGGATCGGGCGATGAAGGCGTCTTCAAGTCTTCTTCCTTCTTGGGGGCATCGTCTTGGAGCCGGCTACAACCTGAGACCGGTGGATGGCGGCATCTTCGCCGCGTGGGATGGCGGCATCTTCGCCGCGTGGAAGGGCGGCATCTTCGCCGCGTGGTTTGCTGAGGCGGCCGTTTCGGGGGCGCTGATTTCTGTTTGGCAACGATGAGGGCGTCAAGAGGAGCTTGGGTCGCAGCTCGGGCTTCGGTAGTCGGATCTTCCCGGCGTGTCCGAGGTGCTCTTTAGAGCACGGTCGGCGCAAGTCCTGCATATTTCCTTTGTGAGGCTCGTCGTCAAAGTCGGAGCTGTCGGTTGTTTGCGCGTGTGGCCATCTGTTGGCATGTGCCGTCATTGCTTCTGTGTAGTTGTTTGTGGGGGCGGCTTCGTTGGTGGAGCTCTATGGTGAAGTCGGAGTCGCCCGTTCGGAGGTAACCGGTGATGACGATGACGCTTACGACTCCCCGGCGGATGTCTTTTCTTCTTTGCAGCTCATGTTTCATGTCGGTGGCCTGGTTGGCCGGTGGTGCCCATGTTATATGGGTTGGGTTGTATCGGTTTTAGCCCGGTTTTCCGTCAATTAACCGGGCAATTCCCACTTCTTCTTAATCAATGAAAATGGCAAGTCTTTTGCCTCGTTTCAAAAAAAAAAAAAAAAAAAAAAAAAAAGATAGTGTCACCTAATCAGTGAAATAATTTGTAGGCATAAATTATCTCATCTATGTAAATGTACTATTTTGCAAAGCATTTGACGATGTAACATGTGTTCTATCAAGGCTCTAAAAAATCTGTAACCGATGCTGTCTGTTCACCCATCTAGTAAGTATTGTACGCCAGAATTGGTAATTACATGTAAGTGGTAAGGCCGTTAGGGTGCATTTCTCGAGGACACTGGTAACACAACATACATGTTTTTGCTTCAAATACTTACTCTTCTCATTTTATTCATGATGAGTTTTGATATGACATTGACAGATTTTGAAGGATTTTCTTGTTTGGATCAAAGAGAACCTTGGTGCATGGGGTCCTTTGGTATTGTAAGTAATCCCTCCCCTCTGTTACATGATTGTATTGGAATGATGAATTCAACTGAATACAATGTCCTCCACTCTTCCCTACCATGCTAACTACTTAGGCATTCCATTTTTCACACTCCTCACTCGTGGCCACCTTCCTAGCGCCCTTTGAGTGGACCAATTTTCCTGCACAACCCTGAAAGACTCGAGGCCTACACCACACACCACACTTACGCACAAAAAGGAGGGTGATTTACACAGCTGTTGCTCAAGATCAAAATTTCAGTTTCATATTTGAAAGAATATTTTGAGATATATTGTTCATAATTGTCGTGTTGTGCATTGCAGGGCCCTTGCTTACATCCCTTTGACGGTCTTAGCTGTTCCAGCCTCAATACTCACAGTAAGCACGAATCGATTTTTCTGTTAGCAGTCACTTCTGATGGAACTTCCGTTTGTTATGCTCTCCTCTTTATTTGACGTAGTATTAATTGGCTGATTGGTGTGCATTCTCTGCTTGTTTAGCTTGGGGGTGGTTATCTATTTGGCTTGCCCGTTGGGTTTGTTGCTGATTCCATTGGAGCGACAATTGGCGCAACTGCTGCATTTTTGCTTGGTAGAACGGTAAGGAGGAACGTTAATGCTCTTATAATTTAAACATAAATTGCATGTTGTCACTTATAACAAATGCACTGCTCAAGAACCAGTCACCAATTAACTGTAATTCCGTCGTCCTGACAATGTTTTCTCATATATTGTGGAACTAAATTATATGTTGCATTTTCTTCTTCTTTATCAACTGTAATTACATAAGAAGATAATATGATAAAATACCCATGGCTAGCTCAATACGTATAGATATGCTTCCCTGGTCTGTGGAGGCTTTAATTTCTGCCTCTTAGTTCATATTTAATGACTTGCAGATTGGAAGGCCGTATGTTCTCTCCAAATGCAAAGATTACCCCAAGTTTCAAGCAGTAGCTATAGCCATCCAAAGGTCTGGATTCAAGGTAACTTATTGCGGATTGGATGTTATAGCTGTGTGATGTGAAAAATACAACAACTTCCAAGTGTTCTGCAAATATTTCAGTTTCACATGATCGTTAAAATTTCAAAAATTAAGATTATTGCTACGAAGAATGTCCAAAGGTGGTACTAGCAACCTGAGATTTCCGACATATAATTATCAAGGAAAGCATATTGTCTCATTTTTATGATTTTGTTGGGGTAATTTATTCGATTTTGCGGTGCTGGTTCTTACTCCACAATTTGTGAATGCCCAAGGACTTACTTTATTAGTTTTAACTCGTACATGTATCAATATATGCTGTTTTTCGGTGCTAGTTCTTATCTCATAGTTTTGCAATTTCTGTGACTGTTTCACAGTTTTAACTCATCGTGTATCAATATATGTTATTGGAATTCTCCTGCATATCACAATAAACCTAATTATGTTACTTTTTTTTTTGTTCACAGATCGTGTTGCTACTACGGCTTGTACCTCTACTTCCCTTTAACATGTTGAACTACCTGTTGTCTGTCACTCCTGTTGGCATTGTGGAATACATGCTGGCTTCTTGGCTGGGAATGATGGTATCCTTCAAATTCTTCTCTTTGTTATCTAATTTTCAATCATGTTTTTAGGCTTGTAATACTGTGGGGCTGGGATTCCGGCACATACTGGTTGGCCAGTTGACCTAATGAATCCTCACATTGTTACCATCAGCAATCTTGTCTTGTGACCATGCATTCACCATCATGCCTTCTGTAATTTGCTGCTTCGTGCTCTGTTATATGAGTAGACATAAGTATTTTTAGAAATTCGTGTTCGATTCCACAGTTCCTTAATGAGCAATTCAGCATATTACTATATTGCACACGAAACTTCGTCACATGTAACATGATATTAACATCTGCTAACTTACATGTTTTGTTACCTTTAACTAGAAGTGTTGATCTTAAACTATCAGGTGTTTGTGACCGTTGTTGCTAATCATATTTATTCTTGGCCAGCCAATCACTCTCGCCTTGGTATATGTGGGAACAACACTAAAAGATCTATCAGATGTGACACATGGATGGAGTGAGATCTCGACTACCAGATGGGTGAGCAATTGAATATTGTTGCATTTCCCTATATTATTTTGAGTTAGGCATCATGCTTGTCATAGAAAATGAGTACATAATTATTGATGATGTTTCCTCTGTTTTATGGCTTGGGTTTCTTCCAGGTTCCTTTTCGACCATTCATGCTTTTGGCAATGAGCCGTGTGATGTTTAATGTGCAGAATTTAGATCAGTGAAATTTATTCATCGCAATTTTGTAGTATACACTTCCTTTACATTTGGCTTCATTTGATATTTGGTCTGGGTTTTGCAAAAACTTAAGTTGCATGCATGAGCATGATCTATAAAGTTCCAGAGCTATTTTCAACGATGCAAATTTCATCACAACCCACAAGTATGTTGTATTGGCATATTGGTGTGTGTATGCTAGGCAAATGCGCTTGGTATTTCCTAGTAGCGCTAAAAAGCAGTCGTCTACATTTGACATATTTTTTCTTATCATTGACAGTAAAAGAAATGAACAGGTGGAATCATATCTACCCCATCTCCAATTATATAGATGTCCTTCAAGTTGTTTGATCGTTTTTAAAAGTAGGTGTCACTGTTATACACAGCTTTTAACGACTTCTCTGTTCTTCACAGGTTCTCATAATTTCTGGCTTTGCAGTGTCCAGTAAGTGCCAGTTCCTCCATTATTTTTTGTTGTCACGCTACTCTTGCTTACATTTAAATGGTCTTTTGAGTCGCATGTGATTTTCATTTTGTTTTACTCATTCTTGATGCCTTGAAAATTGACATGCTTTTACTGTGTAGCATACTTCACAACACTACTAATTGCAAGTGTATGCTGACATTTTTCCTCGTGCCGTCCTGCAGTTCTCTTGATTATATGCGTCACAAGAGTAGCGAAATCTGCTCTGGACAAGGCGTTGGCAGAGAATGGTGAGGCGGATCTAGGAGCCCCACAGGTTCCGGTGGCGGCCTCTCCCTCGGACCTGCATCAACCTCTTGTAATCAGGATTGACACCTCGAATGAAGATCACGAGAAGTAAACATGTTGCTTACAACTTTACATGTACATTCTGTGGAATCTTAGAGTTGTACTCCTTATATTATTAGTCCTGGTTTAAGGAAGACATGGGTGTTAAAAGGTTAAAAAGGAAGGGGGGAAAAGAGGGGTATGCCAATGTGAGATTGACTGATAGGTGATACTACAGTATACATTGTTTCCTTTTTGTTTTAATCCACGTGCTGCTACTTTTATCGTTGATGCCGACACAATTGTAGTTCTACTTCATTATATGTTCCAGATCAGTAGCTAACAAGTGCTTTACTCGTTCCTACTCCCGATGAGGTCTTTAGCTCGTACAGGTGCGAACGTTGCAGTGAATGGGTGTAGAATGACAGTGATAGCAGGGTTTTGGTGAGGAAGTGGACTAGCGAGACAAACCTGACAGCGTGTTTGTTTCGGTGGAATTGGAGAGAGGGAATGGGAGTTTGAGGCATTGAAAGTTTTATTCCTTTGTTTGTTTAGGTGGAATGGGAATTCAACAGGGAAGTGTTAGGGGAATTCACGTGTAGAAGTCCCACATATCTATTACCTGGGGGAGGGCTGATAATTGAGATGGGGAAAGGGAATTAGAGTTAAACTCCCATTCCCCTTCCATTAGTTTGCCAAACAGGCTGTGAGTGATTTTGGACCAACTTGTTCTCGCTTAAACTTGAAGAGATGAGGCTACTGCAAACACCACGAAACATGACGATTGGCAATTTGGCGGTGGAATAGTGTTTCAATTAGGAAGCCAAAGACGGGGCTTGTGCGGGTGCGGCCACACCAGCTCTCTCTGCCTGGTGCAGGGTGGCCGATGAGAGCGGCCAGACTCCTGGCGGTCGATATCGTCATATCGTGCACGCGGGCGCCCGTCACCAGCTCTTGTGTTCTCTGGGCAACGGCGTCGCGATCAGCGCGGTGTGAGGGTCACGGCCGGCCGGCGACGATTAGCATCTCGCTGCATTACACAGCAGAGGCGCCCCTAGCCGATGACTGTAACGCCAGCCGCGAGGCCGGAGGCGCGGAGACGAGATGCTCCATCTTGCATGCGCTCCCGACCGGGCAGCGGAGCTAGCTGCCGGCGGGGCTGGCATGTAGTAGTATATATCTCATCTCTTCTGACATCGGCACACAAATGGCAGCGACACACAAATCGGAGGTATATATGCAAGTAGAGTACATGCAACGGCACAAATACTTCCAACTGCACCCCACCATTGCTTCTTCGGGCTCTCCGGAACCGGAACACACTACGCCAAGTTTCGTCCACTACCAGCGCGTCGGTTCCTCCACTGAATCCAGGAGCAACCGAACAAAGCAACCGTTCTTTCTTCCTCGCTTCGTTTCAGGGAAAGCAACCGTTCTCAAAACACAAGAACGAACGTCCAGCGGCAACAACAAGACCAGATTTTTCACGCCAGCAAGCGATCAAACCCAAGCGATCGATCCTCTGTACTACGTGCCATGCCACGCAGATACGGCCAAGTCTCGAGCGGCAGCGGGGAGGAGAGCGCAGATCATGGAGATTGCGAGCGCGAGGAGGCGGGCGAGGCAGCTCAGCGGCGACCACGTCGTGCTGTGGAGCGCCTGCGTCCTCCTCTCCGCCGCCTCGCTGCTCCTCGCCGCCACCCTCTCCTCGGGCTTCGGGGCCGCCAGGCTCGCCGGGGAGGTCAGCGTGGTCGTCAGGACGCACGCCGGCGCCGTGATCGTGACGAGGGACCCCGGCGCTGTCGTCGACAACGGCCGAGGGTACTGCGGCGACGTTGGCCGCGACGGCATGCTCACCGACGGCGAGTGGGTGCACGAGGAAGTGGACGTGGCTACTCTGTACGACTCGAGGGACTGCCCGTTCGTCGACGTGGGGTTCCGGTGCCGGGAGAACGGCCGGCCGGACGACGGGTACGCCAGGTGGAGGTGGCGGCCGAGGCACTGCGAGCTCCCAAGGTTTGCACCATGGCGGCATCGTGTCATGGATGGAACTGCACTTTCTGGTCTGTTAATTAACATTGCTCGTCGATCATTTTCAGGTTCGACGCCAAGAAGCTGCTGGAGGTGCTCCGGAACCGCCGGCTGGTGTTCGTCGGCGACTCGATCGGGCGCAACCAGTGGGAGTCCATGCTGTGCATGCTCTCCTCCGCCGTCGCCGACGCCGGAGCCTCGGTGCGCGAGGAGCACGGGAACCCCATCACCAAGCACAAGGGCTTCCTCTCCTTCCGGTTCCTCCACCACAACCTCACGCTGGAGCACTACCGGTCGCCGTACCTGGTCCGGCGCGGTGGCCGCCCCCGCCGCGCGCCCAGGCACGTCCGCTCCACGCTCCAGCTCGGCGCCATGGACTCCAGGGCTCACCTGTGGAAGGGCGCCGACGTGCTCGTCTTCAACTCCGGCCACTGGTGGAACCAAGACCGGCTCCAGCAACTGTATGTACATGTGTTTAATGGATGGCTTAAAATGTTTGCTTGGATTCCATGGCTTGACCTTGCTGTGCCAGGCATTGCTACTTCCAGGAAGGCAAGAAGCTGAGGCTGGACTTGAGCGTGGAGGCGGCCTACCAGAGGGCCATGGACACAGTGCACGAATGGGTTCAGAAGCAAGTGGACGGCAGCAAGACCCTGGCCGTGTTCAGAACGTACTCACCGGCGCACAATAGGCACGTTCTGTTGGTCTCGTGAATTTCAGCCATGATTTGCACAGAAAAGTAATTTGCTTGTGAGATGGATTGGCTGATTCTTTGACGGAGGGTCGATTTGCAGGGGCACAAATGGCGGGAGCTGCGGCAAGGAGACGCTGCCGGAGTTGAACATGACAGGAATCTCGCTGGGCCGGTGGCCGGGAATGCTGCAGCCGGCGTTTGGGGGACCGGAATCGGCCGGGGTGAGGGACCTGCGTGTGATGAACGTGACGATGATGACGGCGCAGAGGAGGGACGGCCACCCGGCGGTGTACAATGTGGAGCCGTCGGCGAGGATACCGGTGGGGCAGAGGGAGGACTGCAGCCACTGGTGCCTGCCCGGTGTGCCCGACGCGTGGAACGAGCTCCTCTACGCCATGGTTCTCGCGAGGTTTTCGTAGACGTTCTCTCGATGGATGTGTATGTACATTTATTTACTTCGCATTTGGCAATACAGTGGAATATTGGAGGTACAGAGTAACACACAGAGACCACGCATATCACTTTCTTTCTTTCAGGAGAAGAAAGAAAGGCGATCCGCCAGGGCGTTTCCCTCCACCGCCGTTCTCCGACGGCTCCCCTCCGCCGACGACCGAGGTCGTCGGTGCTGAGGGGGGTCGCCGGATCTACATGTGTGGACCGTTTTAGGCATCAGTAGCTTAGGGTTTTGGGCTGTTCATTATCTTGGCTTCGGCGGTGGCGATGGCGGCGCCGAATAAAAAATCTTCAGATCCTTCCCCGACGAGACGATCCACGTTGGGGTTGGATTTGGAAACCAGTTTGTTCAAGCAAGGATGGTGCGGTGGCGGCGGCATCCTCGTGGTGGATCTGTGTCCTCGGGCTCCGTCGTTGGGACGACGTTTGCTCCAGCGCCGGCGAAGAGCTTGGGAGGTAATCCAGGAGCGGATGCAGATTGTGGTATGCATCGGCGGCACCTGGAAGATGATGGATCGTGTGATGGGTTTGTGGCAGGCAGGTATGGTTTCCTCCTCCGACGTCTTAGTCGTGCGGGAGTGCCAGATCTGGAGTTCGATGGCGTGTCCGGGGTGTTTCCCCGGTCTGATTCGTTCAACGGCAATGGCTTCGCCTTTATTGACGAGCCACCTTGGAGGTCCGCAAAGCTGGATATCAGCGATGGAGCCGCGTCGAACTCGGGTGTGGAGGTGTTCTGTCATTTTTTTCTTTGGTGGCTGCTGTGGTAGAGGCAGGTGACGGGCGCCGTTGTCAAGTTCAGAGGTTCGGTCTTGTTTGTAATTTTACTTCTTGGCTGGTGTTCATGTGTGTAAAGGCTAGCGTTCTGCTGTTTTTTCAGTTTTACCAAGTCGATATGTACGTAGCTTGTACTATGATCCTTATGCTATAAATGAGATACATATTACCATGCAAAAAAAGAGTAACACACAGAAAAACAATAATCCTGAAATTTCCAAATAATTCTCTCCCCCTCCTGAACTTCACCAGGGTAGGCCCCTCCCCCTAAGGAGATGAGCAGGGTTCTGGGCTTCTTCAGGCGACCCACGCGACTAAAACAATGCCACAATGTTGGTTCTAAATGTTACTAGTTAAGGCATCTCCAACGCTGACCCCAAATTTGCTCATGAATCCGTCCGCGGACAGGGGGATCAATCCGCGGACATGGATGCGGGAGCCAGCCATTCAACACTACCTGCATACATTTCAAGCCGCATTTGAACAAACCGGACGAATTACATGCAAACCGGATGATTTTCATACAAACCGAAGCACATTCATTACATTTTGGACAATTTTCATAAAAAGGGGGGCCGGACCTAAACCTACACTACGGCAACGTCCGTCATCCAAGTCCTTGATATTCCCTTCCGGTGACGGCGTCCTCCATCCGCCGTCTCCATGAGCAGCGGTGACAAGACCCATGAAGTGAAGGTGCAGTATCTGGTGAGGAAGAATAGAACATGGGAGACGGACCGACCCACTTGGGACACCATGCCCTGCCGCCTCCCATGTGCTACTCCCGTAGAAGTTGTTGGATTTCCCCGAAGAGGAAGGGTGATGTAGCACAACAGTAGAAAGTATTTCACTCAGTTAAGAACTAAGGTTATCGAACCAGTAGGAGTCACTAAGCTAACAATGTTGGCAGTACCTGCACACAAACAAATAAAATGTTTGCACCCCACAAAGGCAAGGAGGTTGTCAATCCCCTTGTTGTTGCCAGCTACAAGATTAAAAGCAAATAGTGATAGAGCAAAGCGTCAGCAAACTAAAAGCAAGTAAAAAGCAATTGTTGTAGGAGTTTTTGTATTGGTGGGAAATAGACCCGGGGCCATAGGTTCACTACTGGCATATCTCTCGAGAGCATGTAGTGGCATGGTAACAAATTACTGTTGGGCAATTAACAGAATAGCGGCAATTTATAATTATTTAAGAATGTTGTTGGTTGCCTTTACGAGGAAGGTACGTAGATTTTTTTTTTGAAATCTTCAATAAAAATAATATGCTTAAGCTAATACAATATCTTTGTCTTAAAGGTCTTTATGATATCGTATGTTAATTAAAGAAGAACTATCAGTAGTTGTGATCAGTAGAGAGATTAGAAGCCGCAGTGTGAGGGCCGCCCTGCAGAGGTAGCGCTACCCCAATCGTCGGTCGCTGCAGTCTGCAGGACAAGCGGCAGCGACTCAGGCCTAATTACACATAATGTGTACGAGCAAATTATTATAGTTGGACTTTCATGGCTTTCTAGGATTCGTGGCGAAGCATAGTCACCTTAGTACTAAGTTGCTTTGTACATGTCTTCTCATGGCCTTATTAATCCGTTTATATAGTTTTAAACACAAGATGATATTTTCGTAGCACATTTTGTATTTCCTCCTATAAGGCTATAATTTCAAATTCAAGCCAACCCAACACACAAACGTTTCTATCTTTTTATTTTCTATACAGTAAGTAGTTAGCGCAACGGTGGTGTTGATGAATGACACCGCCATGCAGAGATGACAGTGACCACGGGGAAGAGATCAAGAACATCAACAAGCTCTTGCAATGTTCATCCTCATCACTGCCACCAACAACAACAATGACAACCAGCTCGCGAGACGGCTACTAGAGCGCTGGAGCCTTCTTGAGAAGGCAACACACTCGAGATCGATAGAGAGTGAGGGAGAGATAGAGGGAGGGAGAGAGGGAGGGAGGAAAGGGGGAGAGAGATCTTGCAGGTACACATTGGTAGGACAACCACGTTTTGAAATATAAATGTGATTTGGTGGTAAGTCACCATTGTGATTGTACTCCATTTGTCAGACATCATAACTTTCATGAGGAATGTGTTGTAGAAATGTTCTTCGATAAATATGGTTTTAGCTCTTGATTTTAATATGGCTATAAATTTATCCATTCACATATCACTCCAGAAAAAATTAATCGGGAGAGGAAGAAAGGTAGAAAAGAAGAGTGCTTTATAATAGCAAAAAAAGTACTCACCAATGCAGCCCGTTGCAACGCACGGGCATTCTACTAGTAGAATATAGGATGCAGGTTGGAAAGACACTCTCAATGTTTCTTAGCGAAGAGGATGACAACAACATCTAGCTGTGGTTCAACTCCCCCAGTCACCATAGTTGTCGGCGTTGATACCCGACTTCGTAGGCATGCTAGCTTTATCGTATTAGCACTTCATTGAACATATATGTTACATGGTTTTATTTCTGTATGTTGAAGTGTTAAACATAAGAGTGTTGTTAAATTATGTTCTTAAACTGTGCTATATGGTTATATATAGCCTGTATAATATTAATGCTACTGTGAAACAGTAAAATACTTCCATGGCAGCCAAAAACGCTAGCGCGGCAGTGTTTTTCTTTTGTCATGGGCTATTATACCAGTGGCAGGCACGTATAACGGCCCGCCACTAGTACAAACTTTGCCAGTGGTGGGTGCCCAACCTGCCACTGGTGACCTGTTAAGAGTGGCCGGAGGTCAGTGGCGGGCCTGGGGAAGCCCGCCACTGCTAGCCTGTTTTGCAGTAGTGAAGCCAGGGGAAGGCTGGGACACTTTTCATTCCAGCGCCGCCAGGGCACGGGCGGGGTGGGGCACTGGTCCAACCCAGGGATGTGCTCTAGTAAGACATATTCTTACCATTTTATGCATGTCCATATGCTTCTTTCATATTATAGGGTGGCGCGCGAGCGCCATCTACTGACGTTGTCCTGGCTTTATCATTGCCGCTTCATTTGTCGATGAATCAGATCATTTTCACATGATGCAAACATAAAATCAAAGTTCATAACCAATGTTATCTTGTCTCACTAAGTGGCGGGCCTAGGATGTAAGTAATGGGGGTGGCACTTGAAAGAACATGTGCTACCCCCATGTTTGGTTTTGGTAATTGATGACAATCTCTATGGACTAATGGTTGCCTTGAGTTATATTTGAAGGGTTTGTCCATAGGCATTGCTTGAAGACCATTTGTTGGTTTCAAGGTTATTAGAAGAAGAATATGTGTTGACCAAGGTGCTATTCAAGGATTTATCCAAAGATTGGTCATGTGAGTGTTGAGCCTATAGCAAGCATGTCTTGAAGAAGAAGATTGTGTGGACATTCATGTTTACCTTCAAGACATCATCCTAATGAAGAGAGTTGGAAAGATTCAAGGTTGATCAAGAATAAGTACAACGAGTGATTCAAGTTGATCAACACACAAGGCGTAGAAGATGTACCGAAAGGGATCAAGTGATCCCATGGTATGGTAAGCATTGTCCATTACGCTTTGTGTACTAACCCATTGTCTACGTGAGAGTTCTATGTGGGGTTAGGTATGTTTTCATGGGCTTGCGTCAAGAGGAAGATCTCATTCAACCCATGGAGGATGACATCAAGTGGTGATTGTCATCAAGTTTGCGGTGTGCAAGCTCAAGAGGTGCATCACGAAGAGATCAAGAGCTTGAAGCTTGCCGTCCATTGTGGTGGCAATGGACTTGTGTAGATGTGCCGAAGAGTGGCTCACCCATAGTGGAGTATGGGGGAGCAATCTACTAGTCTTCATCGAGCCGGCGCAATCAAGAAAGGTGGTCCAACTTGAGGAGGTCAAGATCGTCATCATCTAGCTCAAGTGGACTATGCGCAAGGCAAAGGTTTGCCCTTGATAGGTTTTCTATTTTACCGGTCTCATGTTGTTAGTTGGGAGACCGGGTTATAGGATCGATAGCCGTACTATCAAGGGGGGCTCTCAAGTAAGTAGCTTGATCGTATCGTTCGTAGAGAGCTCAAACCATTGCATCATTGCATCATCTTTCTTGGTTCTTGTTTGGTGTTTCTCTTTGTGAGTTTTTGAGCTTATGGTCATCTTCATGACAAGCTCGAGTTCATCGAAAGCGGAGTTCATATATGCATCTTCTATGATGTTTTCGATGTTGGAGTTTATGCCGGTTCTTCATTCATAGAGGTTTCTCATCTCTATATCTTAGGCATTTCGCTGTTGGATAGTATTTGTCTTCATCTATCCAACAAGATTGAGTTTGCTCAATTCGGAGCTCATTTGCTGAAGTTATGGTAGTTCTGGTTTTTTTTGTATCCTCTGTTTTCTGTGGATTTTCAGTGACATGCAAGCGGTAGTACCGCTGGTGCCCACGGTAGTACCGCTGGGTACTTCCATGGCACTGTCGCTTGGGGTTTCCCCGAGCGTGCAACTCTCTGTTGTCGGTCTGCAATGCACGGTAGTAGCACGGTAGTACCGCTCTGGCGGTACTACCGCCCTTACTACTGCCGCCACTACCGCTTGCGCGGTTTCCTCAGTGCACGCTTCTGTTTCCATTTTCCCTTAAGCGGTAGTAGAGCGGTACTAGGACGGTAGTACCGCTTCGCACGGTACTGCCGCCCTGGCTGCCTCTACTACTGCTGCCTCTCCTGGTCTAAACCCCCTAAGCGGTAGTACCGCTCCGGCGGCACTACCGTGGTACACTTAGTGTGTTTCAGGCTAGTGCGAGGTTGTACCGCCTAAGCGGTAGTACCGCTCCTAGGAGCGGTAGTACCGCTTGGCTGCGGGCGCAGGGCAGATAACGGTTGGATTTTTCCCCTCCTATAAAAGGGGGCCTTCTTCCCCATTGGACCTCATCTCTTTAGCTCGTGTTCTTCCCCCATTGTTGACCTTCTTCGAGCTTGCTATCTCTCAATCCCTCCAATGATTCTTGCTAGTTCTTGAGGGAAAAGAGAGAGGAGATCTAGATCTACGTTTCCACCAATCACTTTCTCCTCTATGTGAGGGGAACCCCTTGGATCTAGATCTTGGAGTTCTTGGTGTTCTCCTTCTTGTTCTTCCTCTCATATTCCTCCATAGCTTTTGTTGCTTTGGTGGGATTTGAGAGTGAGGGACTTGGGCACTCCGTGTGCCCTTGCCATTGCATTTGGTGCATCGGTTTGAGTTCTCCACGGTGATACGTGGTAGTGAAGTTTGAGAAGCTTATTACTCTTGGGTGTTTGAGCACCCTAGAGCTTGTTCCTCTTGGGTGCTTTGGCGCCCTAGACGGTTGGTGGTGCCTCGGAGCTCAATCATTGTGGTGCAAAGCTCCGGGCAAGCGTCGGGGTCTCCAATTAAGTTGTGGAGTTTGCCCCAACCTTGTTTGTACGGGTTCGGTGGCCGCCCTCAAGGGTCCCTTAGTGGAATCACGGCATCTTGCATTGTGCGAGGGCGTGAGGAGATTACGGTGGCCCTAGTGGCTTCTTGGGGAGCATTGTGCCTCCACACCGCTCCAAACGGAGATTAGCATCCGCAAGGGTGTGAACTTCGGGATACATCGTCGTCTCCGCGTGCCTCGGTTATCTCTTACCCGAGCCCTTTACTTATGCACTTTACTTTGTGATAGCCATAGTGTTTCTTGTTATATATCTTGCTATCACTTAGTTGTTTATCTTGCTTAGCATAAGTTGTTGGTGCACATAGGTGAGCCTAGTCGTTTTAGGTTTCGTGCTTGACAAATTAAACGCTAGTTTTATTCCGAATTTGTTCAAGCCTTAACCGTAATTATTTTAAAGCGCCTATTCACCCCCCCCTCTAGGCGACATCCATGATCTTTCAGCACTGTTCATCAATACATAGTTACCAAGTTTGTAGAAAATGCACTAATATTGTATTGTATAGTGTGGACTAAATATCATCATAAATCCAACAAATAGTCTAAAATAGATTTAGTTGTTATAGATCACGGAGGGCTTCTTCATCAACCTTGCTGCCCTTCCGATGATGTGTGAGTAGTTTACCATAGATCTACGGGTCCATAGCTAGTAGCTAGATGACTTCTTCTCTCTCTTTGATCTTCAATACCATGTTCTCCTCGATGTTTTTGGAGTTCTATCCGATGTAATCTTCTTTTGCGGTGTGTTTGTTGGGATCCGATGAATTATGAGTTTATGATCAGATTATTCATGAGAAATATTTGAGTCTTCTCTGAACTCTTTTATGCATGATTATTATAGCTTTGTATTTCTCTCCGATCTATCGATTTGGTTTGGCCAACTAGATTGGTTTATCTTGCAATGGGAGAGGTACTTTGTGATGGGTTCAATCTTGCGGTGCTCAATCCCAGTGACAGAAAGAGACATGACACGTATTTGTATTGTTGCCATTAAGGATAAAAAGATGGGATTTAATCATATTGCTTGAGTTTATTTTGTCTACATCATGTCATCTTGCTTAAGGTGTTACTCTGTTTCATACTTAATACCCTAGATGCATGCTGGATAGCGATCGATGGGTGGAGTAATAGTAGTAGATGTAGGCAGGAGTCGGTCTACTTGTCTAGGACGTGATGCCTATATACATGATCATTGCCATGAATCCGTCATAATTATTTGCTTTTCTATCAATTGCCCAACAGTAATTTGTTTACCCACTGTAAGCTCTGTGTTCGAGAGAGAAGCCTCTAGTGAAAACTATGGCCCCCGGGTCTACTTTTATCATATATTAAAATAAAAAAAATACCTTGCTGCAATTTATTTACTTTTATTTTATTTAGTATTTTAGTTTATCCATCTATCACTATCAGAATTAATCCTTGCAAATAACCGCTAAGAGGATTGACAACCCTCTTATTTGCGTTGGGTGCAAGTGTTTGCTTTTGTGTGTGCAGGTGCTCTTAATGGGATTTTGCTTGGTTCTTCTACTGGATTGATAACCTTGGTTCTTAACTGAGGGAAATACTTATCTCTACTATACTGCATCATTCTCTCCTCTTCGGGGAAATACCAACGCAGTCTACAAGTAGCATGGCCTTAGCTCATTCCCGGGCTATGAGATCAATGAAGCCCTCTCTCTCAAACCATGCTAGTTCAAAAGAGAAGACATTCTTGTTTCCCGCATGTGTCGCCTCACCAAAGTCAACAAGCAGGGGGGTGTGATCGGAGATCGCTCTCTGTCATGCTTGGTCTGTCACCAAAGGAAACTTCTATTCCCATTCAATATTGGTGAGAACTCGATCCAACTTCTCATAAGTTGGATTCGACAGTGTGTTTCCCCAAGTACACTTTCTGCCTGAGAGTTCTATCTCTCTCAGGTCTAGACTTTCGATAATCATGTTAAACATAAATGACCATCTGCCATCAAAATTATCGTTATTCTTCTGATAATGTTGAAATCACCTCCGACCAGTATAGGTAATCTCTCATCCCCACAAACCCGCACAAGGTCTGCTAGGAAGTCCGGTTTGATCTCCGGTTGAGCAGCTCCTTATACAGCAACTAGCGCCCATTGGAACCCGTCAACCTTCGAGCGCACCCTGAATTTGACGGCAAAGTCCCCTAGCACTACGTTTCGGACTTCTAGCGTCTCGCACTTGACCCCAAGTAAGATCCCACCGGATCTTCCTCTTGGAGGTAGACAGTGCCAATCAAAGTCAACACCACCAGATAAGGTGCCAAGAAATTGTGATGTAAAATTATCCCTACCAGTCTCAAGTAAGGCAATGAAGTCCAACTTATGTTCTAAAGATGCTTCTGCCAGGAACCTTCTTTTAGCCAAGTTTACCAAACCACTACTATTACAAAAGATTCCTTTCATCATGAAATTGTTTTTGCGGTCCGAATTCTCACGCTTCTACGCACAGCGGATGCATGATATACCTTCCTCTTCCAGGTTCGTTTTGGCTTATCCTGTCTAGCTACTCGGTCCTGATACGTCTCCGTCGTATCTACTTTTCCAAACACTTTTGCTCTTATTTTGGACTCTAATTTGCATGATTTGAATGAAACTAACCCGGACTAACGCTGTTTTCAGCAGAATTGCCATGGTGTTGTTTTTGTGCAGAAATCAAAGTTCTTGGATTTGGATGAAACTTTTTGAAGAATTTTTATGGAATATATAAAAATTATTGACGCAAGAATCAACAGAATGGAGGCCACCCAGTGCCAATGAGGCAGCAGGGCGTGCCACCCCCCCAGGCGCGCCCTGGTACCTCGTGGGGCCCACGTGGCTCCGTCTGACCAAATTCCAACGCCATAAATTCACTTTCCCGAAGAAAAAAATAAGAGAGGAAGTTTTATTGCGTTTAACGATACGGAGCCGCCGCCACCTCCTGTTCTTCATCGGGAGGCCAGATCTGGAGTCCGTTCGGGGCTCCGGAGAGGGGGATCCTCGCAAGGGCCGGCGGGAGGGCTCCATTTTTAGTCGTTTTTTTCAGTCTTGTTAGGGTTTGTGTCCTGCTCAGGAAGGCGAGACGGCGGCGGCTCCCTGAAGATGGAATAAAGGTCTCCCCATCTAGCCTCCGTTCCGGCGGTGCGCCGAGCATCGTTGGTGGGTGTGTGGAGGTATGTCTCCGGCGGATCTATCTTTGGTGGATTTGCTCGGATCTTATCGTTGTTCGTCTATGTTCGTGTGTTTTCGGGTTTGATCCTTCCGATCTACGTTATTCTTCATCGGCGGCGGTTGCTGTTCTGGTGCGCTGGTCCTATGGGGCCTTAGCACGACGACTTCCCGACTGTCTACTACAACAAGTTGTGCCTGACTCCGGCGATGGAGGGGCGATGACGGCGGCGCGCCTTCGGCTTACTTCAGTGCTTGTAGTCGTCGCTAGGTGGTATACGGATCCGTATGTAATTTTTATTTCTGGTGTTCGTTGTACTGTCATGATTGAAGATGAATAGATCGGAAGTTTTCTGCAAAAAAAAAAAAAAAAAAAAAAAAAAAAAAAAAAACTACACCTGCATCCGAATTAAAAAGACTCTGAAAATAATAAAAAATGAGGGGTTTGAGGTTATCATTGCCCCCAACCATTATTATTATTCTTCAATTTCTTAATTAAATTGCGGCGCCTACGGGCCAAGGCAAACTGATTAAAATATTTTGTATTACGATCTCCTCTTTTATTTTGGCGGAAGTATTACGATCTCCTCTGCGCAGCCAGTTTACTTGTCCGTGTTGAGAAGATTTCCAATGAAAAGCGTGAGGTCCTTCTGCTTCATATTGTTTTCAGCTATATACGGTAGTCGCATCATGTTCTCAAGCTCTTTCTGGGCCAACCGCAAGTGCGCACGGGGCCCTTGCAGCACCTTGCGATCCCATGCATGGAGATCTGTGTGCACCACCTCAAGCTTCTCACGGGCGGACGGACAAAGACGCTGCACAACTGCTTTTTGCCATGCTGTTTTCACCACCTCCTCGATCGTATCTTCAGCCAACCAGCGAGCTTCAAAATTCCGACCTGAACGCGACCTCGGCGCTGCCACTCCTGCCAAATAATCTGTGTCCAAACATATAGGCCGGTGATCGGATTTCCCCATCTCCAGATTGCATAGTCCGGACAGTGGGTGCATCTCCATCCAGTTGGCATTTGAGACGGCGCGATCCAACCTTTCTTTCAAACCCCCTCTAAACCAAGTGAACTTGTTGCCATGGTACCAAATGTCCTCCAAAGAACAATCAGCAAGGGCATCCTAAAAAGCTTGTAGGCATGACTGTTGTCGCGGGGCGCCTCCTTCCTTCTCCGACGAGAGTAATATCTCGTTGAAGTCTCTGATGAACACCCACAGCAGGCTGGACTGAGCATGTAAGTCACGTATGAGTTGGTACGTACGGTCCTTGTTATCCCAGCTAGGCTCACCATACGTGACTTCCACTGACACGTCAATGACACTAAAGGTAGTAGTCCGGAAGTAGATCCTCACCTCCTTCTTCCAGACTAATAGCAATCCACCTTTTCTTCCATCAAGACTTTGTGCTACGATTTTATGATCCATCTTCAACTTCCTCATCAACTCATCCGCCCTATCTTCATCTAGATGCGTCTCGGACAGAAAAAACGCATCCGGGTTGTGTAGCCTCTGGACATCTAGAAGCGAGCGAACTGCCGGAGCACCAAGAAGGCCCCGACAGTTCCAACTTATGAGTTTCATTGCTCCCGACGACCCTCTGAATTGTAGGACCAACACCGCAAAATCGTTAACAAGATCACCAAATACCCTCACAACAACGAACCTGGACTATAGTCCATATCACAACTTCATAAATCAGCAAAAGCTCCTGCAAAGCATGATTCAGCGGCCGAAGACGAAGAAGCAGAAAACGAATCTACTCCTAGGACCTAGTGGACAACCATCAAGGAAACCTGCAGTAGAGATTGAAGAACCGGCGACGATGTAGGGTCGCCGCCCCGGGAAAAAGACGCCGACACCAGCGCCACCACCGGGGGCGGAGCACATTGGGCCAGCAAACCCTAGCCGCCTGAACGATCGCCTCTTTCTCTCTTATCTCTTACGTAAAAAACGCTTCAAGGATGATGACTTAGTCATACTGTTTTACATCCCATCTTTGTTGGTCATTTAGTGGGGAGCTGCTATCTCGCGCGCGCGCTGCAACAGGCGATTTCCAACAGGGGGACATCGTTTAAGGTAAATCCCGGCCCCACCCGTTGAAATCAGGGGGCGGGGGGTGAGATTAAGCTTTACGGGAGAGAGAGAGAGAGAGTAGGAATCAGCACACATGTGGGCTGATGCGTCTTCGTGGGTGGGCCCATCTGTCCTTGGCTTCCGACAGTGCGAGGAAACGAGATCGCTCGTTGCGACGCTCGCTCGCGAAGGAGCGTTTCTGCAGCTAAATCCTATTCGGCGCCCTCTGCGCCCGCTACAGTACAATTCACAAACGGGAGCATACCCGCATCTCCGCTGGGCCGGCCCATCTAGTTTTTTTCTCTGTTTTTTCAAACCGCAAAAAAAGTGTGCTAGTGCTGTGACTCAAACCGGGGACGTCCTGCTTAATTGTTAGCTGCAGTAACCACCCCGCCATCCCCAACTGGACTGCTAACTTTCATCTTTTTATGTCTTTTCTTCGTTCGTTTTTTCTTCTGTTTTCGTTTTTCTTTTTTCTTTTTTCTTCTTCTTCTTCCCGGGTTTGATGAACTTTCTTTAAATTTGCGAACTTTTTCCTTCAAAATTGATGAACTTTTATCAAATTTGATGAATTTTTTTTCAAATTCGATGAACTTTTTTCAAATCCGATGAACTTTTTTCAAATCCGATGAATTTTTTTCCAAATTCGATGAACTATTTTTCAAATCCTATGAACTTTTTCCAACATTGGTGAACTTATTTCAAAATCGATGAACTATTTTTCAAATTAATGAACTTTTTTTAAAAGTGATGAACTTTTGATTCAAAATCGATGAACTTTTTCCAAATTTCGTGAACTTTTTTCCAAAATTTGATGAACTTTTTCAAAATCGATGAATTATTTTTTATGAACTTTTTGATGTTAATTTATGAGTTTTTTGTGAACTTTTATGTAAAAGTCAACAGTCAACAACCTGAGCAGTGGTCCATGCTGGTGGTGAAAGGTCAACCAGCATCGTTTTTATACAAGTAAGCCAGCGATCGTGTACTGTAAAAAAACGATCGTGGGGATCGAGCGATGGTGGGCACGAGCGATCGAGGGAATCGAAAGAACGCTCGTGTATATGGGCCGGCCCACGACGGGCGAGCGTGGGCGCTGCTACCCTTTACGGGCGCAGAGGGCGCCGAAGAGGAGGTCTCGTTTCTGCATTTAGTGTACCCTGCTCATAAAATGTTTTGGGCCTTGCCTTACATGTTTAGAGGCCGGGAGGAGATCATATTTTTTTGAGAAAAAAAAACCCAACACAATACAAATTTTGGGACACAAACACTAGAACACATGTGCAGAACCAAACGGAACAACACATGTTTCACCGTAGAATCTTAAACCGAATCGGCAGCCCAAATCAGCCAAACCAAAGGCTACACACACCTACACGGACGTACCAACACAGGACGCCGGCCGGCCGGGCGGTAGCTAAGCCACGAAGGCGTACTGCTCGTACCGTACGCTGCAGTCCACGAGCACGGCCCTCGCGCCGACGGCGTGGCCGCAGGTGGCGTTCATCTGGCTGACGGCGGAGCCGAGGCAGCTCGCGCAGTCCGCGCCCGACAGACCGGCGCGGCATGCGGCGTGGCCGTAAGCGAACGCGTTCGGGTACGGGGAGATGCTGTACGCGTCGTGGGCGCGGGACTGCGGCGTGGCGGCCAGCAGGTCGGCCAGCACGTAGGCAAGGCTCTCCGCGAAGGGGTCCCCGGCGCCGTACACCGCGCCGTTGCAGAGCACGGAGAGCGGTGCCGTGTTGGGCGCGCCGCTGGCGGTGTGCGGGCAGGAGGAGAGGAGGTGCAGCAGCGCGAGGGGGAGGAAGAGGAGCCGGTCCGCTCTGCGTGAGGACGCCATGGCGCCTCCGATCTTGGGCTACGGGTGTAGGGGTGTGTGGTGGTTGGTGGCGTTGTGAGCTTTGGGAACAACGGTATCTATGAGTCGGAAGATAGGACGGACAGGCTCAGGCTGGACGGCCGATGGTCGTTTTCACGGGAGACTGCTCGTCCGCTTGTTTGTATGCTTGTCTGCTTGCATGACGATGTGAGCAATGCATGTGATGTGCCATGTGCCTACGTATCAGGGCAACTCCAACGCTCTCTGACGCAAACAGACACGGATTTGGTCCGCTTTTGACGTGTTTGGTTGCCTGCATAAGGTCTAACCAGGCCCGCTGCATGCAGCATCTTTTCGGATACGGACTGTTTGCTTATATGCATATACTGTTGGACCTGTATAGCAGCACGGTTCTTAAAGCACTATTGGGCCTGCATCGCGGCAGTTTCTAGCGAGCCAGGCCCGAGCGATGCGAGGAAGCGCACATGGGTGAATCGCTCGGAACGCGTTAGCAGTTAATCACCTTATCCCCTCGTCCACTGGTAAAAAAAAAACTTATCCCCTCGTCCCCTTCCTCCTTCTCTCACCCGCAGCGGGCAGTGGGCGGCCACGGCAGGGAGCCGGACGCGGCGCGGCCGGCCAGCAGGGCTGCGGCGGGCGGCGGAAGCGCGGGTCGGCGCGGCGGGGCCACGGCAGGGAGCCGGGCGCGGAGCGGCCGGGCAGCAGGGCTACGGCGGGCCGGCGCGGCTTGGCGTGGCCAAGCGCGGCCGGGCGCGAGCTGGGCTCCAGGATACTGAGCTGCTGGAAGGGGCGGCCGTCGGGTCATGGAGATGGAGCAGCTGTCGGCCGTGGAGGGTGAGTCAGCGCCGCTGCTGGCGTGGCTGTGGGTAGGGCTGCTGCAAGTGGAGATGCCGTAGCATTGAATCTCTACGGTGCCGTCGGAGGGGAGCTCGAGGCTGAGGTCCCTGCACGCACGCACCCCCTCCATGTCGGCCTGCTTCCCCACCACGACCACCACGGGGGTGTCGGCGTCGGGGGCGCCGCCGTTGCGCTCGTGCCAGCTCTTCTTCATCTCCCACGCGTGGTCCAGCCACGCCTCCCGCGCTGCCCGCTCCCGCCGGACCACGCTGAAGCTGCTCCGCCGCGGCTCGCCGCCTCCGCCTGCGCCGACCCGCGCTGCAGAAGCCGCGCCCACTGCTCCTCGTTGTCGCTCCCGAAGCTCTTCTTCGTCTCCTCCACCGCCAGCCACGCGTGCGGCGGCGGCAGAGTCCGGGCCCCCTCGCAGCCGCCGTCACGGCGGCGTCGGTCCTGCACACCCGCGTCGACGACCTCCTGTCTCCTTGACAAGACCCCGCGGCTGTCGCCCGAGCCACTGCCTCCATCGACGGCGAAGTGGGATATACCCGCCTCCTCAACTCTCCCGCCCCGCCTGCGCCGTCGTCTACGGCGAGGGGAGGAAGGGGCGGCCCATCGGCGTCTCGCCGCTCCAAGTCCTTCTAGTGCGGACGCGGGGGCGGACAATGCGCGCTCAACGTGTTTGAGGAAATGAAGGCCGTCGGCGTCAAGCCAAACCTCGTCGCTGTTAAGTTTTGTTGTTAACTCCTAATCATATGCATGTATGCAATCAAACAACGGGCAAAAATTGCTTCACGATGACAAGACCCCATATGTAAGGCAACCAAACAGAGTCGCGTGCGTGCGTGTGTTCATGTTTTATAAAAAGTTATCGCACTGTCACAAAGGTCGAAAAGTTGAACGGTCATGTGGCTAGCACGCGGAACCTCTCGGTGAGGTCTTGGGTTCGAATACCATTCCCGTACAATTTTGTTTCTTTCCTCCATTCACTGACAAGTGGGACCTGCGTGGGGAAGAGCGAGAATGTTCTCACACAGCGTGTTTGACCAGTCAACGCAGATACTATAATACGAAGCTATACGGCGGGTCAGTGACCGTATAATCACCTTAACTTGTACATAGTGACCGTATTGACTAACTTCTTATTATATACAGTGACCAAAGTGAGTTCACGGCGCAAGTTCAAGTACCGTGGATGAATTTTACTCTTTATTAAATGAAGCCACATCAACAACATAGTCCTCAAACCAAACTGGCCAGCATAACATCAGGCAACCAAACGGATGTTTGAAATAAACGCTACAAGTTCAGCCACTACTTATGTCTTACAGACCCATGGTAAAACGTAAACCAGTAGAACAAAAAGGTATCATTTAGAAGCGCAGCCTCTACTACAAGTCCGCAACATGGGGAAGGTTCATTCCCAAGCAATACTGAGGAGTTCGCCCCGACGCTTGTCCAGTAAAAGGATGCATCGCTGAAAAAGCACCGCTTGCGTGTCGTCGCAGATAGTGGCGTAGCCAGGAGTGAAATGAAGGATGTGGACACTCAAAAAAATTCTATTTATTTTAAGTGTCATACAATTTTTAACAAAAGCCGCCTGTGCACGCAGAACCGTAGTGTGCCGAGCCCCGATCCGGTTTAGAAAACGACCGGTTGGAGGATTATTATTTTTTGCGTGGAAAACTAACGACCCTTTCCGTCCCGAGAACAAACAGTACTGTACTCCGTATGAGACTTGGATGTTGTCTCCTGCTCCCTGAGAGACAAGGAATCTATAATAACGCATATAAAAGGCCGGCCACGAGGGGCAGCGATTTTCCCAGCGCTATCACTTCCAGCACCCCAAATCAGCAATGATGACGTGGAGCCCTAAAAGGCGCTCTCCTCGCCAACCTCCGCCTGATGATGGCCGAAGTCCTCGTGATGAGGGCCGCTCTCCTCGCCACCCGGGGCGTGCTCCTGCTGACGGGGCCGCTCCTCGCCAGCCGCCGCGCGATGACCGGCGCCCTACTGTCCAACGGCCGCTTGTTAGCGGTAGGGTTTTGCTAGAACAAGCTTGCTGTACGGTCGTCGCTACGGCAGCTTCTGCTCTGTGTTGGTGGGTGTGGAACTACTACCAATCCAAGACATGCATGCACGCCTACGGCCGAGACATGACCGGCAAGGGCGATCCGGTGATTGGCCGCGACGGCGAGATCGACCGCGTCGTTGACATCCTCTGCCGCCGGACAAAGAACTGCGCCGCGCTCGTCGGCGCGGCCGGGGTCGGCAAGACCGCCATCGCCGAGGGCCTCGCGCAGCGCATCTCGTCCGGGGCCGTCCCCGACGCGCTCGCCGGGGCGCGCGTGGTGGAGGTCGACCTTGGGGCCATGGTGGCCGGTACTCGAGACCGTGGCATGTTCGAGGAACGCATGAAGAACTTGATAAGGCAGGCAGAGGCATCGGATGGCAAGATCATTTTGTTCATAGACGAGATGCACATGCTTTGTTCCGCCGGCAGCACCGATGGCAACAGCACGGGTGCTTCCAACATGCTGAAGCCGGCGTTGGCCCGTGGCCGCATCCGCTGTGTGGGAGCCACAACCTTTGACGAGTATCGCCAGTATGTGGAGAAAGACCCTGCGCTCGAGCGTCGGTTTCAGAAAGTGCACGTAGAGGAGCCCACAACTGACGCAACCATTGACATGTTGCGAGGGCTAAAGCAGCGATTCCAAGACCATCACGGATTGGAAATCCAGGATGCTGCTCTTGTTGCTGCTGCGCACCTTGGTGCCCGCTACATCACCGGTACGTACGTCCAGAATCAATCTACTCTCACTTTGGACATTGGGTTTTATATATATATATGCAGTTTTTTTTGGGTAGTTATTATTAACGTATATTACATTGGCATTTGATCTAAGTTGGCCGTTATGACACAAGTACATCGTTATGAAGTGAATTGTTATCTTGATCGACCACATCCTCCTAATTCAAACAATCCGTATGAATCCAAAGGCAATATATTAGAGCACGTAATGGAGGAGTCGATCTGGTTTGCATAACTCTTTTATGAAAATGTGTTGTTGAAATAATACTTCATAAAATTGTACTTTGGCGATGACAATGTCATACGCGCTACATTTCTTTTCCATACCAGCTGATTCCATTCACGAGATCAGCCACATACACAAGAAAAACTGATGATTTTTATTGTTGTATGTATATAGGTCGTCAATTTCCAGATAAGGCAATTGATTTGATTGATGAGGCATGTACTACCATAGCCAGAAACATGAAGCGGGTTGACAACACTACTCAAAGTAGCTCAACAGGTACACTGAAAGAAGCAATTGTTGATCCATATGATGTCGCACAAGTAAGCACTCTCTCTTGCTAATTATATATATTTTTTCATTATGTGATGTGATTGTCATGCATGTTCCAACAATTATTGTTCGATTTGAAGGTTGTGAGCCGATGGACTCGAATTCCTGTTGCTACGCTTCACGAAGAGGAGAAGGACAAAATAATCCACATAGGAGACAAATTGCATCAGCGAGTTATTGGTCAGAATGAAGCAATAAATTTGGTTGCGCAGACAGTGTTACGTTTTAGGGCCGGCCTTGAAAACCCTAGCCAACCAATAGGTTCTTTCCTCTTTTTGGGTCCATCTGGTGTTGGAAAGACCGAGCTTGCAAAAGCACTTGCCGAGCAACTATTTAATAGTGAAAACATGTTGATTCGGGTCGACATGTCTGAATATGCTACCGCTGGGTCTATAACACGTCTCATTGGAGCACCTCCAAGGTATAACATACTTTCTCGTGCATTAACTTGCCTCTTAACACTAAAAGATATTTTCATGCTTAGTCTAACTAGTTTGACTAACATAAATGCTTCTTCGGTAACTCTTAAAGCTATGTTGGATACGAGGATTGCGGGCACTTGACTGAAAAGGTGAGAAGGCATCCATATAGCCTTGTCCTTTTTGATGAGGTGGAGAAGGCACATCCCGTAGTGTTTAATCTTTTTCTTCAAGTTCTTGATGATGGCATGTTGACTGATGGAAAAGGCAGAATTGTTGACTTTAGGAATACTATCATCATTATGACCTCAAATCTAGGTTCAAAACATCTTACAACAAAAATGACAGGAGAAAAGTCATTAGAAGTTGCACGGAACCTCGTCATGGAAAAGGTTTGTTAATCCGAAGTTGTGATGTAAGGACTTGATCCAACGTTTCCCTACTACTAATTGTTATACATGTTGTTCATGCAGGTCCAAAAGTTCTTCAAGCCCGAGCTTCTCAACAGGATCGACGAGATTGTGATATTTGAGTCGCTTTCCTACGAACAGATGAAAAAGGTTGCAAAAATCCAGATTAAGAACGTTGTAGCTAGAGTAGCCAATAAAGGCATCTCTCTGTCCGCGAGTGATGTCGTGTTGGACGTCATTATATCAGAATCACACAATCCGGTTGGTACATCTAGCTGCTTTTCTATTTCATACAGAACTTTGGTCGTATCTTTTAACAACCATTTTTGTGCTCGCAGATGTATGGTGCAAGACCCATAAAAAGGTGGGTGCAAAAATATGTGATGACAATGCTCTCTGAGATGATAGTCAAAGGTGAGGCTGGTGAAGGGTCAACTATCTTCATCGATACAACCGATGACAAGAAGGGGTTGAAATATGAAGTGGTCAATAGGCCGGTCCAAGAATGTTTTAGTGTGTGAGACAAGATAACATTGGTTATGAACTCTGATTTTTTGTTATGTTTATATCCTATGGAAATGGTGTATTTCATTGACGAGTGAATTGGGCATGATAAAGCCAAAGGGGGGAAAATTATGTTTTTTCAATAAAGAAATCAATGGACAATGCATGCGATTCTTGTGACCTCAAAGTGAAAAAACATATACTTACATATGTACTCACCTTTCTAGTTTATTAGGCTCATCTTGCAAAGCACATCAATCAAAGGACCTACTTAAGTGAAAGATGATAACATATAAATGCTACATGCATGGCCCTCTTACTCCTTCATGAATTGGTTGTTTCTATATTGAGAACAAAAATTTGTCAGAATTAAATGTGGACATAACTATATTTGCAAATTCTCAACATAACGTGCCTTACAAATTTAAATTTTCTGATTTTTGAGATATGTCCCCTAGACCGGAAGGAAAATAGTAGACCCAAAATATATCTGGTGCATCCGTGCATGCGCACCATCTAGCCTTTGTGCGCATCGGCCCTTCTGACACGATCGACGATGTCCTCGTAGTAATCCCGTGCAATAATGCTACACCTACAAACACTTACAAAGGTTTACT
The DNA here is from genome assembly GCA_039707655.1 of Elymus sibiricus. NCBI lineage: Eukaryota > Viridiplantae > Streptophyta > Magnoliopsida > Poales > Poaceae > Elymus > Elymus sibiricus. Next base: position 123,249,346 of record CM077666.1, on the reverse strand, counting down.
TAACCTTCCAAACTAATTCTCTCTCTCCCCCCATGATTTTAAGTGGGGTGGGCCCCCTCATCCCTCTATTACCAATCACAATCCTCCTCATCAGTTTGTACGTAAAATCTTTAAGTAAGCCTTTGTAGATGTAGCATTACTCAATCCCGTGTGCCCTCCATCGGCGCAGACGAGCTCTACTCTTCCTCCACCGAACGGATACTAGGTTCCTGCAAAAAAAAAGTTAATGCATACTAGGTTAGGGGTATGGCTTGTCGTGCGCCACCTATACCTGTGCATCCTTCGGGCCGGGCCGGGCTTCGGGCTGGGCCTAACCAAGCCTGAAGCAAAAAACCCAAGCCCGGGCCCGGCCCGGCCCGGGTGTCGGGCCTAAAAACCAGGCCCAAGCCTGACCCATCGCTGCAAAAGCCCGCCAGGCCTCGGGCCTCGGGCCGTGCCTCTTTGTTAAATGTCAAATATGGCGGGCCTGGGCCCGGCCTTCGGACACAAAACCTAGGCCCAGGCCCGGCCCGCGGGCAACACTGGGCCGGGCCGGGTCGGGCTTTTCCGGGCCGGGCCGGGTAGCCCATGGCCAGGTCTAGCGCCACCCATGGGCAAGCTCGTTCTTTAGATAACTTCTGCCAAGATGTGTTAAGATAAGAATATGATAACTGAGCCCAAGAAATAAAAAATAGACCCATCATAGTAAAACGAACAGCCGCCACCAGTCCTATGTGCGCACTACGTCCCATCTTTATGTCTTTTTCCATGGTGATACACATATGGTTTTATGCCAGTTTAGTCTACTTAGAAGGAAGAAAAGTTAGTCCTGTGACCAAGCTGCAAGTAGAGACATAGTAAGCTGTTTTAGCTTGCAAAAACATCTTAGAGCATCTCTAGCAGACACTGTAAAAAGCGCCTGACCCGTATAATTCTGACGACTATATGGATTTGGCCCATTTTTTGGGCCAGACCAGACCCCGTATAGTCGCCCCGGCCCGTAAAACGTTTATAGTGGCACGGACCACCCCCACCCGCGCAGTATATCTACGGGTCTGCGGCCGCTATATGGGGCGAAACCCTATTCCCCCGCCGCCGCAATCCCCCCTTTCCCCTCCGATTTCTCGCCGCCGGCAACCCAAATCCGCCGCCCCACTCCGCTACCGCCGATAGATCCGCCACCATGTGGCGCGGGATGTGGAGCTTCGGCCGCGGCGCCGGCGGTGGCGAGGACCCCGAGCGGAAGCGCTGCGTCGCCACCGACGCGGCGAGGAAGCGGTTCGCCCGGCGGTACACGAACCAGGGCCTTGAGCCACCGCCGTCCCTCCTCCGCCGCGAGACGGAGGAGTACGACTGGCGGCAGGCTCGGCTCTCCTCCGGCGCGGCAGCTGCGCCGCGTCGGCTAGCTCGCGTATGCCGCTCCCGCCGGTGAAGAGGGAGCCGGAGGAGCTCCCGCTGCTCCGCGCGGTGAAGAGGGAGGTGGAGGCGGAGCGCCGGCGTTGTCGGGCCGGAGGATTTCCTCCCCCCTTCCGATGCGGATGCCATCGAGGCGGCCATCCTCACGCGCAGTGTGCGGGAGGAGGAGGAGGTGGCGCAGCGCCGCTGCCGGGACGAGGAACTCGACGCCGTCCTGTACGAGCAGGGGCTTGCGAGGGCGCACGATTTCGACGACAACATGGCCGCGTGGCGCCGCGAAGCCGCCGCGCAGGATGCCATCTTCGTAGACCTCACCTCCGACGATGATGATTGATGATCTTCGCCGCCGCAGCGTCGCCGCCGCACCCGGAGGGCTCCAGTGGGCCACATTTTGGGCATTAGGGTTAGGGGTAGGCGGCCTCCTCCGATCTAGTATATGTAAATCAACTATGTATGGATGATCAAGTATGTATGGATGCACCTAGTTCTACTGCTTGTGTTCTTCTCTCGTGCGAACTTTTATTTTCAAATTTTAAAGGTCCATTTGAGGTTTCTGTTCTGCCGCAGCTATTTTTGGCACTTAATTATCCGAGCGAAACCGCGAACTGTAAACCCCTTATAAGGGCTAGCCTTATGAGGGGTCTTCTAGAGATGCTCTTATATTGTGGGGCGGAGGGGGTACTTCACTTTAGATAAAAGGCAAGTTCAAGAAATATCACACTGGCGCGGAGGTTCCAACAGTTAGACAAGGAATCACTAGATGGATACAAATGTGATGTAGAAACCAAAACTATGAAATTGTAACAGATTGATGTAACAATATCATAATTGCTAGCACCACCACCACTAAATTAATTAAATACAAAATATTTACAATGAATGGTGTTATCATACCATGAAGCGCTAGATGTTTGCCATCCTGTGGTCCCAAACATAAGCTCCTGAATATGCCATAACATGAGCATGTGCGTGTGCATTTCTTCGTATTTAAACTAACGCGTCGATGAACTGAAATTAGAAACATCACATATAACTTAAAATCCAATACGCTACAAAATTTGAAGATGAACAGTAGAATGTTGTCTGCATATGGAAATAACAAAGTTGGTTTGAGGGGAAAAGACCAGTTGTTCCTTATATATGAATTTCCACCTGGTAGAGTTATTTGGTCTCCGCCATTGGACCTCATAAGTCATAATAACAGTTCCTCATGCCAACCCTGCAACTCGTCAATCAGAAACTCTCCCATCATAGAAACATAAGAGGAAACAAGGGCATTGACACTGCAATGTCATGCCATGCCATGCCATGCCATGCCATATAGAAAGGGTGCTGGTCTACCCGGCTATCTGAGGCATTTGCGATCGCTGAGCCAGCCGGGCCGTTCGATCCAATCACTATGCTGCAGCTTTTACCGCTGGCAGCCGCTGAGCCATTGGGTCTTGTTGTACCTGTGCTGTTTCTTCAGTGGTCATTGGCAGGTGGGTCTGGTTGGGTGTGGAGCTAGGTAATCAGGTGGTTCTCCTGTGTTTGTGCGTGAACGGGTTTTCTACTGCTGCGTGTGCTTGCCTAAGGATATGAACGTGCGGGGTGGGATTTCTTCTTCTTTTTTGCAGGTGGGGGTGGGATTTCTAGAGGCAGTGAAAAAATCCCCTCTCCCTTGTCCTTGTGCCGCCGCCGCCAGCCGAGGGAGAGGGGAGCACAGCCACCATGGCTCCTCGTCCACCGCTCCTCTGGCGCCTCATCTCTCTAATGCCAGCGCCGCCGTGAGCGGCGGTGAGGGGAGGACCGCCGTCGTGCCTCCTCATCCTCCGTTCCTCCGTTGCACCCCAGGTTCAACAGGCGATGGCGGCACCGTGAGCCCTTGCCACGGGAGGATGTGCTTCTTCTCACCTCCATGGATGGAAAGCTGCAAGGACAGCCTCCCCTCCACACGCAGGTGCTCCCCGTGCCCTCTCCCTCTCTCTTCCCCGACCCTCTCCCTCAGTGTTACACACGGAGAGAACTGATACGTCTCCGTCGTATCTATAATTTTTGATTGTTTCATGCCATTATCCTATAATTTCCACATACTTTTGGCAACATTTTATATGATTTGTTGGACTAACATATTGATCTAGTGCCCAGTGCCAGTTCCTGTTTTCTGCTTGTTTTTTGTTTCGCAGAAAATCCATATCAAACGAAGTCCAAACGCGATAAAATTTTACGGAGAATTTTTTTGGAATATATGTGATTTTTGGGTGGTGGAATCAACGCAAACGGAGGCCCACAGGCTCCACAAGGCAATAGGCCATGCCCCCCTAGGCCGCGCGGTGATGCCTTGTGGGCACACCGTAAGTCGGTTGGGGCTCTTCTTCGGCCGCAAGGAAGCTTATATCGAGAAAAAAACCATGTTAAAATTTCAGTGCAATCGGAGTTACGGATCTCTGGGAATATAAGAAACGGTTTTCGGCCAGAAAATAGGAACGCGAAACAGGAGAGAAACATAGAGAGAGATCCAATCTCGGAGGGGCTCCTCCCCTCCGGGAGCCATGGCGACCATGGACCAGAGGGGGAACTCTCCTCCCATCTAGGGGGAGGCCAAAGAAGAAGAAGAAGGAGGGGGCCTCTCTCCCCCCTCTCTCCCGGTGGCGCCGGAACGCCGCCGGGACAATCATCGTGACGGCGATCTACACCAACAACTTCACCGTCGTCAACACCAACTCTCTCCCCCTCTATGCAGCGGTGTAACACCTCTTCTCCCCGCTGTAATCTCTTATTAAACATGGTGCTTAATGCTACATATTATTATCCAATGATGTGTTGCCATCCTATGATGTTTGAGTAGATTCGTTTTGTCCTATGGGTTGATTGATGATCGTGATTGGTTTGAGTTGTATGTTTTATTTTGGTGCTGTCCTATGGTGCCCTCCGTGTCGCACAAGCGCGAGGGATTCCCGCTGTAGGGTTTGCAATACGTTCATAATTCTCTTATAGTGGGCGGGTAGAGTGACAGAAGCTTACACCCGAGTAAGGGGGTTGTTGCGTATGTGAGTAAAGGGGACTTGTTACTTAAATGCTATGGTTGAGTTTTACCTTAATGATCTTCGGTACTTGCGGATGCTTGCTAGAGTTCCAATCATAAGTGCATATGATCCAAGTATGAAAAGTATGTTAGCTCATGCCTCTCCCTCATATAAAATTGCAATAATGATTACCGGTCTAGTTATCGATTGCCTAGGGACAAATCTTTCTCTTGTGTTACAAAAAGCTTTCTACTAAACAACTAACTTTTATTATCTCGCAAAGTACTCCTAGTTTTATTCTTGCAAAGTAGTTCTAGCATTACACCTACAAAGTACAAGTAGTTTTATTCTTGTTCTAGGTAAAGCGAACGTTAAGTGTGCGTAGAGTTGTATCGGTGGTCGATAGAACTTGAAGGGAATATTGATTCTACCTTTAGCTCCTCGTTGGGTTTGACACTCTTATTTATCGAGAAAGGCTACAACTGATCCCCTATACTTGTGGGTTATCAAGACCTTTTTCTGGCGCCGTTGCCGGGGAGAAATAGCTTGGGGTTGATATTCTCGTGTGTGCTTATTTGCTTTATCACTAAGTAGTTTTTATTTTCTGTTTCATTAAGTAGTTTTTATTTTCTGTTCTAAGTTGTTTTATTCTTTAGTTATGGATATGGAACATGAAATACCAAAAAAATTAGTTGTACTTGCTACTCATGGAGATGGGGAACCTCCTAAAACCCTCGATGCTGGTTATGTGGAAAACATTAAATACTACTTTGATAATCCTGATAAATCTCCATTCAACTTGATAATGGGAGATACTTTGGATCACCGGGAATACTTTAGGGATTATCGCTTGTCCCAAAAAGGGAAACACTTATGGGATCAAATTAAAATGTTACGTTGGTATGCTTGGAATTCATGCTTAAGATATGATTATACGTGTTGTTCTAAGATGAAGGCTCCACACCTTCCCTTTCAATATGAATTTAATGATAATGAAACCTTAGCTTCTTACGCTAATGGTATATATGATTACTATGATGTGGAACAAATAGAAGAATTTGTTGCTTTTATGGGTGCTTATGAAATTGAATCTTTATTTGAAAAGTATGAAGATTGTGATGATGCTCTTTACAGATCTGAAAATTATGCTATACTTAAATATTGCTATGAGAATTACGAATACAATGCTGATATTAATGAGTTTATTGAGAAGGTCTCCGCTGTCCAAGACGAGACTAATGTTTTGCAGGAATCTATGGAAGAAGAAATTGCTGAAATTGTGAGCTCATTAGATGAAAAAGATGACGAGGAGAGCGAAGAACAAAAAGAGGAAGAGCGGATTAGCTACCCGTGCCCACCTTCTGATGAGAGTAACTTTTCAACTCATACATTGTTTAATTTCCCTTCGTGCTTACCGAAGGATGAATGCTATGATAATTGCTATGATCCCTGGGATTCGTTTGAAATATCCCTTTTTGATGAAATTGATGCTTGCTATGCTTGTGTCCATGATGCCAATATGAATTATGCTTATGGAGATGAACTTGCTATAGTTCCTTATGTTAAACATGAAATTGTTACTATTGCACCTACACATGATAGTCCTATTATCTTTTTGAATTCTCCCAACTACACTGTATTGGAGAAGTTTGCGCTTATTAAGGATTATATTGATTGGTTGCGTTTTACTATTACACATGATGATTTTGATGAATATAATATGCATGTGCCTGCTGCTCCTACTTGCAATTATTATGAGAGAGGAACTACTTATTCACCTCTCTATGTTTCAAATACGATAAAATTGCAAGAAACTGTTTATACTATGCATTGGCCTTTACTTGATGTGCTTGAATTATTCTTTTATGACATGCCGATGCATAGGAAGAGAGTTAGACTTTGTTATTGCATTAAATATGTTGCTTTGTGCTCACTACTAAATTACAAAAGAAAGCGCTGCCTGGGAGACAACCCGGAAGTTTTAGAGAGTCGTTTTATTCTGTTATGTGCTTTTAAAAAAGTTAAAAAACAAAAAAAATATATAGAGGGGAACCTAAAACTTTTTCAAAAAGAAAAGTGAAAGTGAGAAAGACGGGCATCGTTGAAGTGGGAGCTAGCCTTGAACTTTGTTCATGCCCATGAAAACTTTGTGAATCTTGATTACAGAAATTTTTCAACAAAAATAATTATCCCCTTGTACAAATCCATTGTATTATAAAAATAATGTGCCAAGTAATGCCTTTGGGATGATTTGGATGATAGTATGGTAGATGCTGTTGGAAAACAGAAACTTTTGTGTCCAGTGCTGGAATTTTGTTTTTTCGCTGGAGTGTCAGAACCTTATTAATTTTTTACACAGTATTGATATATGAATTTCCCACGTTTTCCTAATTTTTCAGAAGTTTTGGAGTTACAGAAGTATAACTATAATTTAGATCTTTACAGACTGTTCTGTTTTAGACAGATTCTGTTTTTATTGCATAGTTTGCTTATTTTGATGTATCTATGGATCGTATCGGGGGGTATGAGTCATGAAGAAGTTGGAGCACAGTAGCATTATGTCAATATTAAATATGAATCAATTTACAACAGTACTTAGAGTTTAAGATTTAATTGTTATACTAACGGATCTCACGAGGTTTCTGTTGAGTTTTGTGTGCTGAAATTTTCAAGTTTTGGGTGAGACTACGATGGATAAAGGAATAAGGAGCGGCAAAAGCCTAAGCTTGGGGATGCCCATGGCACCCCAAGGTAATATTCAAGGAAGACTCAAGCGTCTAAGCTTGGGGATGCCCCGGATGGCATCCCCTCTTTTGTCTACAATCTATCGGTATATCACTTGGAGCTATATTTTTATTCATCACATGATATGCGTTTTACTTGGAGCGTCGTGTGCTTTTTCTTTTTCTTTTAATAATGTACCATGCTGGTATGAGTTAGTCCTTGTTTGATTTATAGAATGCTCTTTGCACTTCACTTATATCTTTTGAGTATGACTTTATAGAATGCTTTGTGTGCTTCACTTATATCATTTGAAGTTTGGATGCCTGTTTCTCTACATATAGAAAACCGTTATTTGTAGAATGCTCTTTTTCTTCACTTATATTTATTAGAGCATGGGCAAGTCTTTTGTAGAAAGAATTAAACTCTCATGCTTCACTTATACCTATTTAGAGAGTCAACAGGAATTGGTCATTCACATGGTTAATCATAAAATCCTACATAAAACTTGTAGATCACTGAATATGATATGTTTGATTCCTTACAATAGTTTTGCGATATTGAGATGGTGATATGTGGGAGGTAGTAGTGAATGATTGTGGTTTAGTAAGAATATTGGTGTTAAGGTTTGTGATTCCCGAAGCATGCACGTATGGTCTGTCATTATGTTAGGAAGTTGGAGCATGATTTATTATTGATTGTCTACCTTATAAGTGGCGGTCGGGGACAAGCGATGCTCTTTTCCTACCAATCTATCCCCCTAGGGGCATGCATAGTAGTACTTTGCTTCGAGGGCTAATAAACTTTCGCAATAAGTATGTGAGTTCTTTATGACTAATGTGAGTCCATGGATTATACGCACTCTCACCTTTCCGCATATTGCTAGCCTCTTCGGTACCGTGCATTGCCCTTTCTCACCTCGAGAGTTGGTGCAAACTTCGTCGGTGCATCCAAACCCCATGATATGATACGCTCTATCACACATAAGCCTCCTTATATCTTCCTCAAAACAACCACCATACCTACCTATTATGGCATTTCTATAGCCATTCCGACATATATTGCCATGCAACTCCCATCATCATCATATACATGACTTGAGCATTCATTGTCATATTGCTTTGCATGATCGTAAGATAGCTAGCATGATATTTTCATGGCTTGTCCATTTTTTGATATCTTTGCTACGCTAGATCATTGCACATCCTGGTACACTGCCAGAGGCATTCATATAGAGTCATACTTGTTCTAGTATCGAGTTGTAATTTTGAGTTGTAAGTAAATAAAAGTGTGATGATCATCATTATTAGAGCATTGTCCCAGTGAGGAAATAAATAAAAGAAAAAGAAAGAGGCCAAAAAGAGCCCACGAAAAAAAAGAAAAAAAAGAAAGAAAGAAAAGAAAAAAAGAAGAAAAAAGGAAAATGAAAAAAATGAGAGAAAAAGAGAGAAGGGGCAATGTTACTATCATTTTCCATACTTGTGCTTCAAAGTAGCACCATGTTTTTCATATAGAGAGTCTCCTGTGTTGTCACTTTCATATACTAGTGGGAATTTTTCATTGTAGAACTTGGCTTGTATATTCCGATGATGGGCTTCCTCAAATGCCCGAGGTCTTCATGAGCAAGCAAGTTGGATGCACACCCATTTAGTTTTTCGTTTGAGATTTCATACACTTATAGCTCTTAGTGCACCTGTTGCATGGCAATCCCTACTCCTCGCATTGACATCAATTGATGGGCATCTCCATAGCCCGTTGATTAGCCGCGTTGATGCGAGACTTTCTTCCTTTTTGACTTCCCCTTATTAATCTCTACCATTATATTCTATTCCACCCATAGTGCTATATCCATGGCTTGCGCTCATGTATTGCGTGGGGGTTGAAAAAGCTTAAGCGCGTTAAAAAGTATGAACCAATTGCTCGGCTTGTCATCGGGGTAGTGCATGATAAATACTTTATGTTAAGAAGATGGAGCATGACATGATTATATGATTTTGTAGGGATAACTTTCTTTAGCATTTTTATTTTGAAAGACATGATTGTTTGTTGGTATGCCTGAGTATTGATGTCTTTATATCAAATTATAGACTATTGCTTTGAATCACTCGTATCTTAATATTCATGCCATGATTAGATCATATGATCAAGATTATGTTAGGTAGCATTCCACATCAAAAATTATCTTTTTATCATTTACCTACTCGAGGACGAGCAGGAATTAAGCTTGGGGATGTTGATACGTCTCCATCGTATCTATAATTTTTGATTGTTTCATGCCATTATCCTACAATTTCCACATACTTTTGGCAACATTTTATATGGTTTCTTGGACTAACATATTGATCTAGTCCCCAGTGCCAGTTCCTGTTTTCTGCTTATTTTTTGTTTCGCAGAAAATCCATATCAAACGAAGTCCAAACGTGATAAAATTTTACGGAGAATTATTTTGGAATATATGTGATTTTTGGGAGGTGGAATCAACACAAACGGAGGCCCACAGGCTCCACAAGGCAACATGCCACACCCCCTAGGCCGCTTGGTGATGCCTTGTGGGCACACCGTAAGTCCCTTGGGGCACTTCTTCGGCCGCAAGGAAGCTTATATCGAGAAAAAAATCGTGTTAAATTTCAACGCAATCGGAGTTACGGATCTCCGGGAATATAAGAAATGGTTTTCGGCCAGAAAACAGGAACGCGAAACAGGAGAGAAACAGAGAGAGAGATCCAATCTCGGAGGGGCTCCTCCCCTCCGGGAGCCATGGCGGCCATGGACCAGAGGGGGAACTCTCCTCCCATCTAGGGGGGAGGCCAAAGAAGAAGAAGAAGGAGGGGGCCTCTCTCCCCCTCTCTCCCGGTGGCGCCGGAATGCCGCCGGGGCAATCATCGTGACGGCGATCTTTTGAGTTGTATGTTTTATTTTGGTGCTGTCCTATGGTGCCCTCTGTGTCGCACAAGCATGAGGGATTCCCGCCGCAGGGTTTGCAATACGTTCATAATTATCTTATAGTGGGCGGCTAGAGTGACAGAAGCTTACACCCAAGTAAGGGGGTTGTTGCGTATGGGAGTAAAGGGGACTTGTTACTTAAATGCTATGGTTGGGTTTTACCTTAATGATCTTTGGTAGTTGCGGATGCTTGCTAGAGTTCCAATCATAAGTGCATATGATCCAAGTACGGAAAGTATGTTAGCTCATGCCTCTCCCTCATATAAAATTGCAATAATGATTACCAGTCTAGTTATCGATTGCCTAGGGACAAATCTTTCTCTTGTGTTACAAAAAGCTTTCTACTAAACAACTAACTTTTATTATCTCGCAAAGTACTCCTAGTTTTATTCTTGCAAAGTAGTTCTAGCATTACACCTACAAAGAACAAGTAGTTTTATTCTTGTTCTAGGTAAAGCGAACGTTAAGTGTGCGTAGAGTTGTATCGGTGGTCGATAGAACTTGAAGGGAATATTGATTCTACCTTTAGCTCCTTGTTGGGTTCGACACTCTTATTTATCGAGAAAGGCTACAACTGATCCCCTATACTTGTGGTTTATCAAGAACCATGATGACAGCACACCAGATTTTCTACGTGTCTTGTCGACTGCGGTGTCGTCCTCTTCGTCTGCCGCAACAACTTGTTGCCATTGTCGTTCTCCTACTCCCGGTTCCTTCCTTGCATGCGTGAGTGTGTAGGTTTACTACCGAATATACAAATTAATGGTTCTCCTCGACCTCCCCTTTATCAGCAGCGAGTGGAGTCAGGTAAGGAATCACCTCCCCATTCAACTAGGCTACACCACCTCCAGATTCAGCCAGGTATGCTCTTGTTGTGTACATTCTAAGGCTCATGTTTTTGGGAAATTTTACCACAAATATTGCAGGGTGTGGTGTTAATTAGTGGTGCAAAAAATTGCAGCCTTGCAGGGTGTGGTGTTGCTTAGCAAGCTTGCCTGCAGTATGCAGTTTTCAGAGTACCAATTTTTGTGTTTGCTAATAGATTTGGTTTGATTGATTCAAGTTTCTGATTTATGCACATACATATTGTAGAGTGTATTGTCCCCTAGCAGACTTGATTTTAATATGCTATATGCAGCTTTCAGACAAGTGACTATTCTCTGGTAGTCAACTAACTCATGGGTAAAATAGATGTCACAGCCAAAAAGTATCTTGAGTAGTTTGCCCCATCGTCTCCCGTTATAGCGACTCCCTCCTACGATACACGGGCATTGCCTAAAGTTTGTTCATTTGGAAACCTAAGCTATGTTGTGTGCCGATATGGCAGTGTCATTTTACAATCGTTCCCGACCTACACTTGGGCCCTCATTTCTCTACTTAAAGGATGTGTCGCACCCTTTGTGCTCAGCTTCTCATCACAGCAAGGTCCTGGATCAAGCTATAGTGGTAATTGTGCAAGGCGTTGTTACTTTCCATTTGCTGTGATCGAGCTCTTGGCGCTTTTATCAGATTGTGGGGAGGGGGGGTCTATAATACTGAATGCATCTTCATCGGTGCCGGAACACACTTCGTCCCACCCATTTTAATCATACAAATTGGTCATGGCCTACTGTATTCGACCACGACCAAGATGGAAGGGTGCGGTGCCGGACGGGGATCGTGAACTTTGCCGGACTTGGCAAGGGCGGCACCGTCTCTCTCATGCCGGACTTGGCCAGGACGTCGAGCGCGGACACGATGGCCCCAACATGGTCGACGACAGCTACCTCGATTTCATGACGGCCGGAGAGGAGCAAGGAGGATGGGAATGAGGGGAAACCGGGATGAGGAGGCAAAGAGTAAGGCCAGAAGTTAACAAATAGGGAGGCTAGAGTTGCATGCAGTGCGGTAGATCAGGAGCGGTATGGTTGGAAAGATCCCTAAAAAGGGATCTGTGGGAGGATCCCACACTATACGGAAAATAAATAAAACTTACGCGCAAATAGGAAACAGAGGGAGTGCCTTCCTATCCAGGTGCACCGTGCACGAGCGAAGGTGCCTCTAGTTTTTTCTGTTGCTTTTTTTACCGTGCAAAAACCAGAGGATGTGAGATTTTTTGATAAAAATTGGAGGGGTGATTTTCCGATCAATGGGGAAGGGATTTCCTTCGATGGGATGGGGTGGGTAACGAACGAAACGACGTACGTACTCCCCCTTTAGGAGTAGAGATACATACTCCCCCTTTAGGAGTAGAGATCAAAGCCAATTTTAATTAACAATGATTTATAATTTAGTAGTGAGCACAAAGCAACATATATCATATAACAACGAAGTCTAACTCTCTTCCTATGCATCGGCATGTCATAAAAGAACAATTCATGCACACAAAGTAAATGCCAATACATAGCATAAGTAGTTTCTTGCAATTTTATCGCATTGGAAATATAGAAAGGTGGAGACGTGGTTACTCTCTCATAATAATTGCAAGTAGGAGCAGCAAGCACATGCATATTATATCCATCAATGGTAAAACGCAACCCATAATTATAATCCTTAATAAGTGCAAACTTCTCCGATATAGTGTAGTTGGGAGAATTCAAAAAGATAATAGGACTATCATGTGTGGGTGCAATAGCAACAATTTCATTTTTAACATAAGGAACTATAGCATGTTCATCTCCATAAGCATCATCAATATTGGCATCATGGCCATAAGCATAGCAAGCATCAAGTTCATCAAAAAGGGATATTTCAAACAAATCAAAGGGATCATAGCATTCATCCTTCGGTAAGCGTGAAGAAAATTAAACAATGTATAAGATAAAGAGTTACTCTCATTAGAAGGTGGGCACGGGTGATCAATCCGCTCTTCCTCCTTTTGTTCTTCACTCTCCTCCTCATCTTTTTCATCTAATGAGCTCACAGTTTCAGCAATTTCTTCTTCCATAGATTCCCACAAAATGTTAGTCTCTTCTTTGACAGCGAAGACTTTCTCAATGTGATCATTAATATAAGCATTAGAATCATAGTTTTCATAGCAATATTTAAGTATGGCAAAATTTTCAGATCTGTAAAGGGCATCATCACGGTTCCATATAATTCTTACAAAGAAGCAATTTCATAAGCACCCTTAAAAGCAACAAATTCTTCTATTTGCTCCACATCATAGTAATCATATACACCATTAGCATAAGAAGCCAAGGTTTCATTATCATTAAATTCACATTGGAAGGGAATGTGTGGAGCCTCCACCTTGGAGCAATAAGTATAGTCATACCTTAAGCACAAATTCCAAGCATACCAACGCAACATTTTAATTTGATCCCATAAGTGTTTCCCTTTTTGAGACAAGCGATAATCCCTAAATTATTCCCATTGATCCAAAGTGTCTCCCATTATCAAGTTGAACGGGGATTTATCAGGATTATCAAAGTAGTATTTAATGTTTTCCACATAATCATCATCGAGGGTTTTAGGAGGTTCCCCATCTCCATGAGTAGCAAGTACAACTATTTTTTCTAGTGTTTCGTGTTCCATATCCATAACTAAATAGAGAACAACTTAGAACAAGAAATAAAATCTACTTAGAGATAAAGCCAACAAGCGCACATGAGAATATTCACCCCACGCTATTGCTCCGCGGCAACGGCGCCAGAAAAAGGTCTTGATAACCCACAAGTATAGGGGATCATTTGTAGCCTTTTTCGACAAGTAAGAGTGTCGAACCCAATGAGGAGTTAACGGTAGAATTTATATTTTCTTCAAGTTTTATTAACAACCGATACAACTCTACGCACACTAACATTTGCTTTACCTAAAACAATAATAAAACGACTTTGCAAGAATAAAACTAGAAGTACTTTGCGAGATAATAAAGTTAGTTTGTTGTTTAAAGCTTTTAGAGAACGATGAGAAGGATTTGTCCCCAGGCAATTGATATCTAGACCGGTAATCATCATTGCAATTTTATGTGAGGGAGAGACGTAAGCTAACATACTTTCCGTACTTGGATCATATACACTTATGATTGGAACTATAGCAAGTATCCGCAACTACTAAATATTCATTAAGGTAAAACCCAACCATAGCATTAAGTACAAAGTCCCCTTTAATCCCATACGCAACAACTCTCTTACTTGGGTTTAAACTTCTGTCACTCTCACAACCCCACTGTAAGCGAATCATGAACATATTGCAACACCCTACAGCGGGAATCCCACAGGTGTGCGCGGCACAGTGGGCACCATAGGACAACACTAAAATAAAACATGCAACTCAAACCAATCACAATCATTAATCAACCCATAGGGCAAAACAAATCTACTCAAACATCATAGAATGGCAACACATCATTGTATAATAATATGTGGCATAAAGCACCATGTTTAAGTAGAGATTACAGCCAGAAAAGAGAGGTTACACTGCTGCATAGAGGGGGAGAAAGTTGTTGTTGACGGCGGCGAAGTTGTTGATGTAGATCGCCGTCATGATGGTTTCCCTGGCGGCGCTCCAGCGCCACAGGAGGAGAGGGGGAGAGGTCCCCCCCTCCTTCTTCTTCTTCTTGCTTGGCCTCCCTCCTAGATGGGAGAAGGATTCCCCCTCTGCTCCTGGGCCGCCATGTCCCCCAAGGGGCGGGAGCCCCTCCAGATTGTATCTCTCTCTATTTTATCCTCTGTTTCATGCTCCATTTTCTTGCCGAAAACCGCTTCTTAAATATCCGGAGATCCGTAACTCCGATTGGGCTGAAATTTTAACACGATTTTTTTTCCGGATATTAGCTTCGTTGCACCTGAAGGACAGCTCCAACCGACCTCCAAGGGAGCCACAAGTGCACCTGGCGCGCCCCGGCGGGGAGGCACGCCCCCTAAGCTTGTGGGGCCCATGGCCCCCCTGGCATTGATTCTTGCGCCAAAAATTTACATGTATTCCATAAAAAATCTGCATAAATTTTTATCTCATTTGGACTTCGTTAATATGGATTTTCTGCGAAATACAAAAACATGCAAAAAAACAGAAACTTGCACTGGGCGCTAGATTAATATGTTAGTCCAAGAAAATGATATAAATTATTGCCAAAAGTATATGGAAGTAGTAGGATAATGGCATGAAACAATCAAAAATCATAGATACGTCGGAGTAGGATAACAATCATGGACAACAATAAAAAATCATTAATGGTGGAAGTGTAGGCACGTTCTGATGGCTCTCCTTACTGAGAAGGAGGTGGTGGAGGGGGTATATATAGCCTCCACACAAAATCCAACCGTTACACACTTTTGACCCAACTCGGTGGCACCGAAACAATCATCTCGGTAGCACTGAACTGTGTAAAAGATATGAACGTTAGGAATCTCGGTGGGACCGATACGAACAACTCGGATTGACCGAAGTGCAATGGCTAGGGCAATCCTCATCTCGGTGGCACCGATTGCATCAACTCGGTAGGACCGAAGTGAAGCAATAAGGCAACAGAGAGTTGGCAAGCCATCTCGGTGAGACCGATTTGCAAAACTCGGTGAGACCGAAGTAAGTGCAAGCGATTACAGAGAGTTGGCAAGGCCATCTCGGTGAGACCGAGATCCATTTCGGTGGATCCGATTTGTTAGGGTTTTGGCAGTGGCTAAGTCTTGGATGAACTCGGTGGGGCCGGATAGGAAATTTCGGTGGGGCCGAGTTAGAATGTATGTTCTGGACATATTTGGGATTGAGAGAGTGGTTGAGGGTTTAGGAGTACTGTCACTAAGCACTTGAGCAAAAAGACCATTAAGCAACACCTCATCCCCTTTTAATAGTATTGGCTTTCCTATGGACTCAATGTGATCTTGGATCACTAAACCAAAAATGTAGAGTCTTGATCTTTTGCCAATCCTTGTCCTTAGCATTTTGAAGGGGTTCCACGTCCTCTTGTCCACGCCACGCCATTTGTTGAACTTGTCTGAAATTCACTAGATAAAAGCATTAGTCCAACAACATGTATGTTGGCATGAATTACCAAAACCACCAAGGGAGCAAATGTGCTTTCACTTGAAGACCAATCATAAGCGATTTGAGACTAATCCGTTGGACATAAGTCAAAGGGAGATAAGGGTGAACTATTTGGTGATGTTCGAGAGCTTTGGCTTCTGCACCTCTCCAACATAGATTAGCACTCCCTAAACAAATGTGAACTTCGGGATACGTCCACATCTTTAACTTTTGTGGTTTATCATTCCCACACCTTTACTTTTGTTGCTTGCTAGCTAGCTTGTTTGCTCTTGCTTACCTAGTGTATTAACTTGTTTGCTATATAGGTTGTATCCACAGTAGATTGCATATCTAGAGAACTTACTTTATCTGCACATCCCCAACGTTGGAAGTTAAGATAAAAAATTGTAGCTTCCAATTCACCCCCTCCCCAAGTCAACCTCTTTGACCCTTTCACACATCTAGCAGGGAGCGACAGTACGTCAGCCGATCGCAATGAGAAACCATCCATGGACCTCCCCAATTAAACCGCTGGGTGGGGACATGGTCTCAGGTTGTTTTTGGGGCGATTATTTGTTTTTTTATTCAGTTTTCTTCTATGGTTTTTTTTCTTTATTTTTACCTTCTAAATTCGTAAACACTTTTTAAAAATCTATGAACATTTCTTTAAATTATAAATATTTTTGCAAAATGTTACTCCCTCCAATCCAAAATAAGTGTCGTGGTTTTAGTTTAAATTTGAACTAAAATCACAACACTTATTTTGGATCGGAGGGAGTAATACTTTTCAATTCATAGTTTTTACAAAAATTGAAAGTTTAAAACTTTCATTAATAATTTAAAATTTTACAAACATGTTTGAAATTTGTGACATTTCATAAAATTCACAGAGTTTTTAAAAAAATCCACAAACACTTTTCTTTTTGCTGTGTTACATTTTCAAAATCTCCCAAAAAATAAAAGCATAGTTTTTCTAAGAGTAGGATTTTCTCTCGTTAAACGAGCACGCGGCTTTGATACACCAGAAAATGCCAATGGTGCTCGGGCACCTTGGTGCCAGTTAAAAAAACATTTTTTAGAAAGCAAAAAAAGTTGATTTTTTTTACAAACACACACACATGTATACCGCGTATATGCAAAACATCATAGCATTTTACTTTCGCATGTGGCGGACGAAAAAAAAGACAAATATGTATTTTCAAATGGGCCACTTTTGTTTGTTTTGGGCCAGAATTTTGTTATTTTTGTACAGCTTACAAATTCCTTTTTTTCAAAACAAATTTTCATTGATCTATAGTGAACACATACAACTTTCCACAGAATTTTTTCTGAATTTTTTGAGACATGTAAATGTGGTTTTTGATTATTATTATTATTTTGAAAAACAAGCACCATGGTGCTCGCGCAACATAAGCTCGCTCTCTTTCTTTTTTTTTTGAATTTTTTGGATTCTGATTTTTCAGCCTACAAATAGTGGAACCAGACCCCCTCAAAAAATAAAAGAGACAATTGCTTATTTACCATTGACAAGCTCGGCTATTGCTCATTTGCCATCGAACAAACAAACGTTGCTCTTGTACTGGTTACAAACTCGTTTCGTTGCCTATTTGCCATCAACTGTTAAGTTGGTGTGAACCACTTCTGTTAAAGTGAGCAAAATGACGATTTTGCCCTCAATGGCAAATAAGCAATCTTGAAAACTGTTACTTGTAAACATGCTGGACCACTTCTGTTGAATACATATTTCTATAAAAAACTGACAGCACCTTCCTTGTAATTTTAGGATCAAACAATTTCATCACAACAATATATTTTCATCATAACACATAATAAGGATAATAAACAGAGAACACCTTGCTGAAGCTAGCTTGCATGACAATAACATATATTGACATAACATATTTCTCTAAAAAAAATTGACAGCACTTTGCTTGTAATTTCAGGATCAAACAATTTTAAGCATGACAACAATATATTTTCATCATGACACATAATAAGGATAGTCAACAGGTCTCTAAATAGACATGGTACTCACAGTCCAGTACAAGATTGAAGTGCACAAAAGAGAGAACATTATCCAGTACAAGAAAACAAGTCCACAAATGTGATACAAAGAAACAAGTTCACACTTTCATTTTTTTCTTGCTACGAGTGGCCATTGCGGGGCTGTTTGGTTGCCTTTTCTTGCTTCGAGTGGCCATTGCGGGGTTGTCCTCTACAGCCGGGATCACCTTTGCCTTCGACTTGCCCTTGCATCGCTTTGGTGTTGACGCAATTTCCGTTGTGGTGCTCTCAATTTGGTTCGAACCGGTTTTTGACCTAAATTAACAATTCATGTTGAAGTAGATGATATGATTGCAAAAGAGAAGTACAATATAAACTTGAAACTAAAGTGTCATTTACCTCACAGATTTAGATGATGTAGTCTTAGATGATGTTGAGTTCACCACATGTACTTCACTTGGGTTTGCTAGTTGGACATGGAAGAGCTAGTGTTGGTTGAGTACCTTCGATTGCTTGAGTATTAGCGTCACCACTCCTTGCTGCAGATTTTGATTTATTTCTTTTTTTCCTACATGAGAAAAAGAACATTAGCATTGTTATGTGCATGATACAGGGGCGCCGGCTGTGTGGGAGGCAGCCGCGGGGCCGGCAGCTGTGGGGCAGGCGGCCGGACCAGCAGGTGCAGGGGCGGCGACAGCCGGAGGTCCGGCGGCTGTGCGAGAGGCAGCTGCAGCGCCGGCGGATGTGGGGGAGGCGGCGGGAGCAGCCCGTGCAGGGGCGGCGGCGATTGCATCATGTGCATGTGCGGCGGCGGCAGAGGCGACGGTTGGAGAAACGGCGAGGACTGGTGGGGCGGCGGCGCTTGGAGGACCTCCGGTCGGCTGGAGCAGATGCGGGAGGGGCGGCGGCGGTGGTTCCGCCATGGCGCCGCCGTGACTTGGCTAGGGTTGGGCGCCGCCGCGACCTGGCTTTGTTTGGGGATTTTTCTTTGAACGAAGGTTGGGATCGAGTATTGAGGGGTGCGGTTTTTTTTTACCAGGTCGTGTATGCAAGGGTAGTATTGGTATTTTCATATCAACTGACAAGGTGATTTCAGTCTAACGGCAAAGGTATAACGGCAGAGCAATGGCGATGGCAAATAGGCAACGAAACGAGTTTGTAAGCGGTACAAGAGCAACGTTAGCTTGTTCGATGGCAAATGAGTAATAGCCGAGCTTGTCTATGGTAAATAAGTAATTTTCTCAAAATAAAAATACAGAGCAACCGCCACCGCCACGCAACGGCAACGACAACGGCAACACCCTGCGCCCTCGCCTCTTCGATGGCGAGCTCGACGACGGTCTTCCTCCCGCTGCTAGGCCCAGCGGCCATGGCTGGCCGCGCTCCCGCAGCACGCCGTCCCACCTCTGTCCCCGTGCGGGGGAGGATGGCCGCCGCAGGGGCGATGTGCGCTCGCTCCAGGAGCGTGGGCGCGGGCCGCGCCACCTCTCACCCGCGGCTGCGCGAGGGGAGGCTCGGTGATGACGGCACCCGAAGGCGCATCGACCTCTGCCTCATGGCGTTTGCGGAACCCGAGCCCGAGCTAGAGCTTGACGGAACCGGCGGGGATGGCGGCAGAGGCGGCTGCGTCGTGGCAGCACCCGGCGCAGGGGATCGCGGCCCACGCCCGCGGGATCCCCTCTTTGTGCTGCCATGACGCGAGGAGGAGGAGGAGGACGACGAAGACCGTCCCCGCACCGGCGGGCGCGCCGCTGTGGCGGACGTCAGCGCGACAGCCTTCTGCACGGAGGCGGAGGAAGAACCATCCCACGCGAGGGACAAGGACAAGGACGCGCAGGCCCGGACGCGAGAGCGAGCTCGACGTTCTTCCATATGAGGCGCTAGGCGGTTGCCGGTGGTTGACATCTAAGCGGCGGAGCACGGCGGCGGAAGAAGAGCAACTACAATTTCCCTCTGCTTAGCGATTCATTTTCTTTGGATTCTTGAAGTCGGCTGAATTCTTGATCCGATTTCTTGTTCCATATGTTGCGAATGAATTGTGCGAGTCTGTTTCTTGGATTCTTGGAAAGAAGAACAATGTCAATATATGATTTTTCAATATAGTTTATTTGATCCAACCAGTGCTTCACTCTAATGATCTCTGTCATATGTACTCGCTTGCTGCCATGTCGAAGCTATGCGTGCCTGCGTGCTTGCTCGTCCTTGCGTACAATTTCTGAGTCTCTGAACTTTTTCCAGTTTCTTGTGTTATACACTGAATCTCTGAACTTTTTCCACTGATGATGACTATGCGCAAAACACTGAATCTCTGAACTTTTTGCAATGATAATCGGTTTGTAGGTTCAGAATTCGGTTTGTACGTCTGGATAGATGCTGTTGTTTGTACATTTGTTGTCGATTTTTTGTACGATAAGATTGGGATTATAGTTCAGAACTTAGTTTTGTACAATCACATGACCGATCGGGGCAAGCTATTCAGAGTTTATCTCTGAACTATTGTCGGGTGAGCACTGTTGCAAATCCGACAAAACAGCAACATGGATACGCCATCCAAAAGAAGTTCTGAAGCTGAATGCTGATGCTTCTTTTACCAATGATGATGGTTCGTTTGTACATTTTTCTGGTGGATTTTGTGTAGGATAAGTTTGGGATTATAGCATCGGTAATCGGTGTTGAAAGTTCAGAACTTAGGTTTTAAATATTCATCAACTCATAGCTTCTTAGAACAATTCTCTCCTGCAGAAGTAGATCGTTTTGTGATAGAAGTAGATTGTATCATGTTATTCCTCTAAGCTTCCTGGATCTGCCATCTTTTTACCCATTAGTATGGCTGTACTACAGCTTGTAGTGGGAAATCTATTAGATCTGGTTGTACTACTAGAACAGTCTGTAAGCTTACACGGCAATCGGTCCATTTAGCACACCCAATTCTACATGCATGGATGTTTCACGGTGATTCATTTGTTTGTATTTTTGTTTTTGCGTGATTGAAGTCGCCATTTTCTCCTCTTTCCAATAGCCGAAAAATATTGTGATTTTCGGGAACTAGATATGATGGTCTTCTCTTTTTTTCAAGGGTGGAGGTGTTTCCTCAGGTGTGATTTCGACATAGGGCTGGATGTGCTTATCTGATTTCATTTGTACAGATGGAGCAACCGTGTTTCAGCCATGTTTGATGTTCTCTAGGTGCAACACACGGAAGGTGGTTTCAAAATTTATGTCAAAATCTTTCATAGCCAAGGGTAATAACATTTGTTTTCCCTTTTCTTTGCGGGGAAGGGAACAACATGATACAGTCTACTTCTACCAGATTTTTTTGAGAGATGTTATGTAAAAAATGACACATGTGCTGGTTTTTCCCCTGTGTAATTTGTCCACTTAGAGCATCTTCAACTGATGATGTAAAATTTGATTCCCTAAAAACAATTATAGGGAAGGAGGGAGAAGGTTTTCAGACACCGTGGCTGTTATTGCTTTAACATGCCCAAAACGTTTGGCCTTCTTCAGCTATGAAATATTTTAAAGAATTTTCAACCCAATTAATCTAAAAAAAATCAGTACTCCGCGACACCTATTTGGGATTGGAGCGACTACTTAATTATTACATAGTTCATCAATCCACAAGCTCAAATTTTACACAGTTATTCATCAAATATGACACAAAGTTCAACACACATGACATGAAACATAGAGGTAGAACTGTTAGTACTCTAGGATCGTCTAGGCTAGGGTTACGGGATAGATCGGACTATCTATTCACTGTCTATGCATTTGAGAAGGGGATCACAGAGAGATGGGAGGAGGAGGAGTGGATACCTTCTCCTTGTGACGACGAACTCCCGGTGCCGGCCATGGTGGAGAGTGGCCGGCGATGGCAGTGAGTGGGCGAAGTGGTGGCGGTGCTTCCCGTCACTACTGCGCCAAACCCTGTTGGGGAACGCGACAGAAAACAAAAAATTTCCGACCTACTCACCAGCCCAGGACCACTATGGAGACTGCATACAAGGTTTGATCATTATCGTTACCGACTCGTAGCGCAACGGAAGTAGAGTCGATGACGATTGGCGGTGCAGATCCCCGCAGCTAAGATTTTACAACCTCCCAACCGCGAGGATGTATACCCTCATCTGCCCCGCGGACAGCCCTCCGGGAGGCGGTCACACAGTCCCCCGGACGGTGTCGCGGACAGCCCTTCGGGAGGACCTCCGAAACTCGGACTGTCACTCGGACAGCCCTTCGGGAGGACCTCCAAAACTCGGACGGTCACACGGACAGCCCTTCGGGAGGCACTCTCGAACTAAGACCGAAACTACGATCTCTCTACAGAGTTGCACACATACGGTATCATCTATCCAGCAGGGCTTCGCCGTCCAGAACTAGTTCCTGCCGGAACCCAGACAGCCTTTCGGCTCTACGAAACTATTTCGCTGGGAGGGAGAGAAGAATGCCAGATCATGCATGGCTTTGTGTATGAGAGCAAGAGTGTGTCTTATGGCAGCCCACACACCTCCTATTTATAGGAAACCCAGGGGGTAGGGTGGTTTTACAAGAAAACCCAAAACCCACATGGAAAGGACTCCTTCCCAAGGACCTAAAAGGTGAAACCAAGGAACAAGGGGGACTCCATGAAGGAGTCCACCATGTGGCCGGCCACACCCTCATGTGGGGCCCCAAAATTGGCCCCTATCCATCCATGTCATCCCCAAGATCTTTTGGAGCAAAGCCCCAAAAGGTGGCTTTCCAAAAATATCCCAAAAAGCACTTTCACTATTCATGACGACATTTTTCAGCGTCTGATCGAACTGAAAATATTCATGTGGGCTTAGAACAATTCTAGTACCCACCAAAATAATTTTCAACGCAAGCCGGAACAATTCCGGTTTAGTGATTTCATCTGCGAAAAGCATCTGAAGCGGTTTCGGCAGCTCCGGAACATTTCCGGTTTTCATCCCGGAAAATTCCAGAAAGTTTCCAGAATGATTCTGGCACCCTCCAAGAATTATCAGGCATGTGCCAAAACCAATTTGACTTTATGGTATCCTCTGAAACAACTTTTCAGTTTCACCGGAACTCATCCGGTGACCTCTCTGCGGAACTTTTCCGCTGTCCGAAACTTTTTCGGTGTTTTTCTCTCAGACTCCCTGTCTAGTATTCAACAGATAGATGACCCTTAAGCGTGTGACCCTATAGGTTCGGTGAAGCATAGACATGACCCGGAACCCCTTCCGATCAATGATCAACATCGGAGCCGTGGACACCCATATTGACCCCTATACCCACACGAATGAATATTCGAGTGAACCTCCAGTTGCCGTGTGCTATTCCTGTTGCTTCACGATATGTTACAAATACCCGAGCTGAGACATGTTGGCATCCTCGTGGATCAACAACTTGTCCACTATGCCAGTTACCTCGTTGCCGGTATTGTTCTCTTTTCTCGTTCCCGTGTTCCGGCATCCCTGTGATCAAATCACCTGTGTCTGGCCAGACGATGATGGATACCGAAACACCGAGAGGGCCCAGAGATATCTCTCCATCGTCGGAGGAGCAAATCCCAATCTCGAGCTATCAAGTTACTTGACACACTTTTCCATGAACCCGTATGCCGCCGTAATAGCCACCCATTTACGGATGACGTTTAACAAACCCCAAAGTTCATGAAGCAAGCATGAAGAAACTCGATACTCTCATGGTCTAAGGAATTATGCAAACATTAACTTCTCTGTGTTATTAACCATTAATTTATGACGAATGTATCTCATAGCATAACATCAATTCGGGTCGATTCAACACAAGTGTTCTACCAACAATTGTGCCCTCAAAATTGCCGGCATAGCCATGCCCATGATCAGGAAAACAGGATCATCATGCAATACTTGAGCCAGTCCTAGAGGCTTGACTAGGAATACATTTTACCATTTATTATCCCACACGTGCATATGAGTCTTCCTCCGAGCCTCGTGGTTATTGCAGACTCGAGAACCATAGCAGTTATAGCATGGAACATAAACCTAATTATGAATAGGGAGATAATCAATAACATTTATTATTGCCTCTAGGGCATATCTCCTACAGACTCCCACTTGCACTAGAGTCAATAATCTAGTCAACGCTAATGCACTTTACACATATGGCATACTGGTGTAAAATATGCTTCGCATGTGGTATAGCCTGATGTCCAACGGATCTGACGACTTCAGCTCCGTGTGTAACTTTGCATATCCTCGCGTTTTCACGCTTTCACAAAATTCATATTTTGTGTGGACTTGGCTTTGCATATGTGCGAATCATTGGTCGAAACCTGATTCCTCAGACTGAGCTATGGAGCAACTATCTGCTATAGTGTCCCATAGACCAAAGCCATCTTGGAACCATACTAAGTTCATGAATGAACTATATGATTCAAAAACTTCTTTGTCGCTTCTCAAGCGTCAACATACTTAGCCTTTGTTATAGAATTCGCCACAGTATCTTGTTTGGAACAATTTCCAACTACCGTGCCACCATATTGTGTATCACACAAAACCCTAAACTTAAATCGAAAATCGCATGGAGCATTGATGAAGACTGTATCGATGTAATTACTTACAACGAGCACTTCATAATCTCTGCCTGCGAGAAAACATGTCATTACTACTACTCTAGTACTCAATGACATCTTTCAGTGTTGTCCTATGATCAGTACTTTGATCACTTTGGTATCTATACTCGCAACAACTTTGGAGTATTGGACATATCTGGTTGTTTTTACATACCATGGAATACATGATTAATCCAAACACAAGAGTGTGTGGAATCACCATCATGTATTTTGCTCATCAGTGTTTTGGGACACCGAGTCTTGCAAAACTCTTTCCATGTGACTTCGGAAAGAATCACTCCTTGACGTTTTTCAATGCTAAAAAGTTTTAGCATCATGTCAATATGTATTCATAGCTTAGCCCCATTAGGTAAATCTATCTCCATAGATCACCATGCCTAATATTGAGGCTATTTAGCCTAAGCACTTCATTGAAAAACTATTTTCAAATGAAGTCCTAATTCGTGTCAAGAAATTTATTTCCAATTAACAATGTGTTAAGTACACAAGGTTTTTAGAAATATTATTATGCTCCCACTTACTTTCTTGAATCACAAGCATCTTCGATACCCATTTGATGAAGTCAAACCCCCTTGACCATTTCATCAAAAACGAAGATTCCAACTCCACTTTGCTCTCTTCTGTCCATCGCTGGAACTCTGAAGTTTGCATACTTACTAGCATCCTCTGGATCGACAAATTACTATGGACTGTATCACATACAAGTCCTAGGTTTTATTTCCATCAGATGGAAATCTTTTTGTCATCCATGTTTCATATCTCATGATTGAAATATGTATTAATTGCTAGTTCAACCCGAACCGACTTCAAGCATCGCTACGGTGAGACAATCTCATCGTAGTCAACTCCTTGAACTTGTTATGGCAACAAGTCGAGCTTTATGGATAAAACATTTTATCCGTATCAGTTTTTAGTTCCATAAATATTCGTTAGACTCTAAGTCTTCCGAAAGGTGTATCAAGATTTTAATCTCGAATCACTTATATGGAAACTATCTCGGATTGTATTGGCATTTAGCCAATTCCGGAGTCAGGGCCCATCAACGCTTCCTTGTGTATTGTAGGTATACTGTTGTCTAACAACAATATCTCGTTTGCGCACCTGATAGGTTTGCATGAGCTTTGCCTACGTGGTTCAGCTGCAAGTTCGACCGAAGTCCATACATCTCATGTAGAGGCTTCCGTATCAGTCGCAGTAGGAAACTCCGGAA
The DNA here is from genome assembly GCA_039707655.1 of Elymus sibiricus. Taxonomy (NCBI): domain Eukaryota; kingdom Viridiplantae; phylum Streptophyta; class Magnoliopsida; order Poales; family Poaceae; genus Elymus; species Elymus sibiricus. Next base: position 123,223,524 of record CM077666.1, on the reverse strand, counting down.
TCACTTCCAAGGTTCCTTTCCTTTGACCTGATGACGAAGATACTGGTTATCTCGTCGAGTTGCACTGTCCTCCCACTCACCTTTTGTAAGAACTATTCTCTTTAAAAGCATACCGTTTTGCGGCAAAAAACCTTTGCCTCGGTATAGTGGTGGGGGAATACCCAATGACTTGGGATAACCTTACAAAGTAGCACTTGTCTGATTTGGAATAGGTTTGTAACCTTTTACACAAGCCCCATATTCCAAATGTTAAGAAAAGATATAACATGGTTGGGCGTACCACACCATGGCGTCATTTCAACAGACCTGATGGAGCTCTTTTCAGTGTAAAAGCCACAGTCTCTAAAGCATCACTCTATAAAAGGGATAATGGCAAATTTATTTATGTCATCTTTGATCTTACCATGTCATAAATGGTTCGATTACATCTACACGGACTCTCCACTTGCAGTGGTGCTCCGGGAGGTGCAGGTTATGAAACCCCTTTCACAACTCATCAGACATTCGCTAAACTTGTAACTCAAATATTCCTTTCTGCAATCGAATTGTAGAAACATAATTTTCTTGTTACAACAACTTCTACTTCATTTTTGAAAACCTTATGAATGAATTCAAAAAGATCCAGACTTACGTCTCAACAAGTAAATGTCCACATATCTTCTTGAGTCATTTCTGAAGATAGATAAATCCACTACCTGCAACAACATTTATTGGACTACACACATCATAATGTATGATCACCAATATGTTCTTTGCTCGTTCCTTATGGCCTGTGAACGGTATTTCAGTCACTTCACTTTTCAGAGGAAAGTTGCAAGTGTCAGATGATTCAAAATCAAACGACTTCAAAATCCATCATAATGGAATTTTCATGCGGTCTTCTCCAATGTGACCAAATGCAGTGCCACACTTGTGTGGTATTCTTTTAGTCTTGCGACATTTAGCGTCAGTGTTATGGATGTATCATATTACCATCAATATTCATAGCATACATCCCATCCTGTATGGAATCATGGCCCTTCATGTTATTCATAACACCGAACATCAAAAGTTCTCTTATGAATAACCTTCTTGCAAAATACCTTATGCAAAGGGCTAGAGTGTATGAAACTCTAAATGAATTATGAAAGTAAATACAGAGGTAATGTATTATTATCAATATTCATAACATACGTCTCATTCATAATGAAAGTATGGCCCTTATGTTTATTCATAACATCGAACATCAAAAGTTCTCTTATGAATAACCTTCTTGCAAGATACTTTATGCAATGGGCTAGAGTGTAAAACTCTAAAATGAATTATGAAAGTAAATACATAGGGAATACACCGACGGAAGGCATAGTAACATTTACTATGTTCCCTGCGTGTATCTGAACCTCATTCCTGGCTAGTCTTTCAGGCCATAGTAGTTCTTACATCGAGTTGCAACAGAATGCAATCGAGCGGGTATCTTTTTGATTAACTCACAATACCCAAGAATTAGTGATTAACTTGTTTAACCATAATTCCTAAGAACTATATCTTTGACCAGCCTTCTATACATCAAAAACTTGTATGACATTCATACATGAGCTGGATATTCCAGTCTACTTTCCTTTTGCCATTATACTTCTAACAGTTTTAACTTTCAGTATTTCTCCTACTCTTAGAAGAAGCACCCAACTTAAGAGTGGCGTTAGCCCCGGACTTCCTAGGCGTGAAAGCATCACTAACACCCTTCGGACACTTCCTTTCTCTTTAAGTTGTTGTTTTATTCACCATCATCATATGACTAGCGTTCTTCTGGATCCCTCTCTTATCAGTCTAATGCATAGTAAACTCTTTTACTAACAGTTTGCAAACAAATATTGCTTTGGATATCTCATATCTTTTAGCTTTTGTCTGTCTCTGAAAATGATTTTCAGCTTCCATGAATATAACATAACTATCCAAACTTTCGAAGTTCGGGTCTCATGGAAGCAAACATATTGCACTTTGACTGAAAAGGAATTCTAGCTTTTGGATCGAAGGACGAGAGTCACATGATCCATAGCATTAGCGGGAGAATACCGAAAGCATGCGATAGGACAAAGTCCTTCTCGGCACTCTTGAGGACAATCCTCATATTACGTTACCAACCGTAAAGTTTTAACCAGATATTTAACAGCTATTCAATTTTAACAGGGAAGGTGGAAACGCGAGCCATTATTCTACAACTATTATGCAAATCACACTTAGACAGGGTTCATAATTAATTGCACTGAGAATTAAACAAGTTAATTCTACAGTGCGCTCCCACTCAAATCAATATCTCTCATAATTGATTTTGAGTGATACAAGATCCAGACTTCAATTCATCGCCATAGAATCATCATCTCATGACGGGAATTTTAATCGGTAGGCCAACTTGCCGATCACATCTCCATGTGACTCTTGTTCATCTTTCGATGCGTGTGTTCCGAGCTCATGACACTCATGCCTGAACGTCAAGACAACCAAGTGATCTCGCTGCGAGGTCTCAACTCACCCGCCTCACACATCCCTAATCGTTCGCACCCATGCATCCATGGCGTACCCCGAAAAGTTAGGTGCCGTGACGGTGCTACACTTGGGAGAACACTATCTACTTGATATTTTTGTGAGAGATCACCCTAATAAAAGCGACTACCGCGCAATCAAGAAGGGTGCATCATAAGGGATAAACATCTCAGGCAATTCATAATAGCATGATATGGTATAGCCCTTTCTGACGGAGAAGTCTTTCATTTCTTCGTCTTCGGCATTCGCGTTGGTGTTCACCTTCGCGAAGATTGCCACCACCTTGTCGATGCACCAGATAATATTGCTATCTCTATAGCTTAATAAAAATAAGTGCATTACATAAGGTTGACACGCAGGTCATTAAAGTGCAATCATATGGCTCCAGCCATCATGCCGAATCATGACACGCAGGTCATGTTAATCAATTTACATCATATAGTCATCTCATACATAATCAAATTATTGTGAACACCGCTATACCACATCACATGCACATGCAAACCATCCTGCAAAACCAAGTTAGACGCCTCTAATCGGTCCATGCAAAATTTTATTTTACGTGGCTTCTAAGGTTTCGAAACAAACCGAAGCTACCAACGTCCATCATCAAGCATGATAATCCAAGTCGCTAGATTAACATTCCAGGGTGTATGAAACACGAGATAATAAAATCTCGAGCCCCATACTAAACTTCGTCATACGCGTGACCCCCGTGCAGATCACATCTGCATTGCCCTTTCGTCTGCAAAATTTCATCTTTCTTTTTAACTACGGTGGAATTCAATGAACTGTTAGCACTTCGTTGATCAATCAGGATCGCGGATTGCCAGAACATTGAAACTCCACCATACTGTTATCAAGATCAGAAATATGCAAATTCGAGGGAAGCAACAAGAACATCGGGTAACAGACTTCATCTGCTACCCGCACAAATAATTTTCAGCAATAGATCTCATCTACTACCTAATTATATTGTGCAACACCCATACATCTCTATGTATTCTAGATCGCAACCTGCATCTACGCATAGCACGGCTCTTGATGCCACTGTTGGGGAACGCGACAGAAAACAAAAAATTTCCGACCTACGCACCAGCCCAGGACCACTATGGAGACTGCATACAAGGTTTGATCATTATCGTTACCGACTCGTAGCGCAGCGGAAGTAGAGTCGATGACGATTGGCGGTGCAGATCCCCGCAGCTAGGATTTTACAACCTCCCAACCGCGAGGATGTATACCCTCATCTGCCCCGCGGACACCCCTCCGGGAGGCGGTCACACAGTCCCCCGGACGGTGTCGCGGACAGCCCTTCGGGAGGACCTCCGAAACTCGGACTGTCACTCGGAGAGCCCTTCGGGAGGACCTCCAAAACTCGGACGGTCACACGGACAGCCCTTCGGGAGGCACTCTCGAACTAAGACCGAAACTACGATCTCTCTACAGAGTTGCACACATACGGTATCATCTATCCAGCAGGGCTTCGCCGTCCAGAACTAGTTCCTGCCGGAACCCAGACAGCCTTTCGGCTCTACGAAACTATTTCGCTGGGAGGGAGAGAAGAATGCCAGATCATGCATGGCTTTGTGTATGAGAGCAAGAGTGTGTCTTATGGCAGCCCACACACCTCCTATTTATAGGAAACCCAAGGGGTAGGGTGGTTTTACAAGAAAACCCAAAACCCACATGGAAAGGAGTCCTTCCCAAGGACCTAAAAGGTGAAACCAAGGAACAAGGGGGACTCCATGAAGGAGTCCACCATGTGGCCGGCCACACCATCATGTGGGGCCCCAAAATTGGCCCCTATCCATCCATGTCATCCCCAAGATCTTTTGGAGCAAAGCCCCAAAAGGTGGCTTTCCAAAAATATCCCAAAAAGCACTTTCACTATTCACGACGACATTTTTCAGCGTCTGATCGAACTGAAAATATTCATGTGGGCTTAGAACAATTCTAGTACCCACCAAAATAATTTTCAACGCGAGCCGGAACAATTCCGGTTTAGTGATTTCATCTGCGAAAAGCATCTGAAGCGGTTTCGGCAGCTCCGGAACATTTCCGGTTTTCATCTCGGAAAATTCCAGAAAGTTTCCAGAATGATTCTGGCACCCTCCAAGAATTATCAGGCATGTGCCAAAACCAATTTGACTTTATGGTATCCTCTGAAACAACTTTTCAGTTTCACCGGAACTCATCCGGTGACCTCTCTGCGGAACTTTTCCGGTGTCCGAAACTTTTTCGGTGTTTTTCTCTCAGACTCCCTGTCTAGTATTCAACAGATAGATGACCCTTAAGCGTGTGACCCTATAGGTTCGGTGAAGCATAGACATGACCCGGAACCCCTTCCGATCAATGATCAACATCGGAGCCGTGGACACCCATATTGACCCCTATACCCACACGAATGAATATTCGAGTGAACCTCCAGTTGCCGTGTGCTATTCCTGTTGCTTCACGATATGTTACAAATACCCGAGGTGAGACATGTTGGCATCCTCGTGGATCAACAACTTGTCCACTATGCCAGTTACCTCGTTGCCGGTATTGTTCGCTTTTCTCGTTCCCGTGTTCCGGCATCTCTGTGATCAAATCACCCTGTGTCTGGCCAGACGATGATGGATACCGAAACACTGAGAGGGCCCAGAGATATCTCTCCATCGTCGGAGGAGCAAATCCCAATCTCGAGCTATCAAGTTACTTGACACACTTTTCCATGAACCCGTAAGCCGCCGTAATAGCCACCCATTTACGGATGATGTTTAACAAACCCCAAAGTTCATGAAGCAAGCATGAAGAAACTCGATACTCTCATGGTCTAAGGAATTATGCAAACATTAACTTCTCTGTGTTATTAACCATTAACTTATGACGAATGTATCTCATAGCATAACATCAATTCGGGTCGATTCAACACAAGTGTTCTACCAACAATTGTGCCCTCAAAATTGTCGGCATAGCCATGCCCATGATCAAGAAAACAGGATCATCATGCAATACTTGAGACAGTCCTAGAGGCTTGACTAGGAATACATTTTACCGTTTATTATCCCACACGTGCATATGAGTCTTCCTCCGAGCCTCGTGGTTATTGCAGACTCGAGAACCATAGCAGTTATAGCATGGAACATAAACCTAATTATGAACAGGGAGATAATCAATAACATTTATTATTGCCTCTTGGGCATATCTCCTACAAACCCTAGATCGATGGGTGTGTCGGTGGGGTGTGCGGCAATGCGACGAACCTCGTATTGCGTGCCGCTGGCCCCCACCTCTTTATATAGCGCAGGTGACAGGGGCCCGTCAACCATAGTGGGTTGGGCGCCCCCGATCAGGGCGCGGATCTAAGGGTCCGGTGGGCCGTTGGGCCCACACAGGAGGAGATCAACCTAACATTCTCCCCCTTGATCTCAACTTTACTTTTAACCATATACTTTTTACTTTACTCGTTTCATCACAGATCAATACATAGAACATGTTTCATCGTCACAGCTCGATTGCCGATAGAATCAGACAGCTACAACATACCTCTCTGTTTTGAAACAAATTCTGTTCCTTTTGGCCCTCTCATGATCCAGGAATCATAGGCTTTCCCTTAAACCCATGCCGGCTAAGTGTTCCTTGAACACATTGGGTGGTAAGCCTTTCGTAAGCGGATCCGCAAGCATATCATTTGTCCTTATATGCTCGAGACTTATAGTGTGATCCTGGATTTTATCTTTCACAACATAATACCTTATCTCTATTGTTTTGGCAGCATTACTCGACTTGTTGTTGTGAGCATAGAATACTGCGGGCTGGTTGTCACAGTACATCTTTAGTGGTTTGTCAATACAATCTACCACTTTCAAGTCGGGTATGAATTTCTTTAACCATATCGCCTGCCCCGTGGCCTCATAACATGCTATAAATTCTGCATACATCGTGGATGATGCAACTATTGACTGTTTGGAGCTTCTCCACGAAATAGCCCCTCCAGTGAGAGTGAACACGTATCCTGACGTGGATTTTCTATCATCTCTGTCTCCCACAAAATCTGCGTCTGAATACCCTCTTATCTCTAGGGAATCAGATCTTCTGTATGTTAGCATGAGGTCCTTTGTGCCTTGCGCATAACGCAATGCTTTCTTTACCATCTTCCAGTGCTCTATGCCTGGATTTTCTTGATATCTACCGAGTACCCCGGTGATAAAAGCTAAGTCAGGGCGAGTGCACACTTGTGCATACTGTAAACTTCCAACAGCCGAAGCATATGGTACTGCTTTCATTTGATCGATCTCGTACTGGTTCATGGGACATTGGAATTTCCCAAAACTGTCGCCCTTGACTATAGGAGCAGGTGTGGCTTTACTCGCATGCATATTATACTTTTTAAGAACCTTTTCTAAATATGCCTTCTGCTGTAGTCCTAAAACTCCATTTTTCCTATCTCGGTGAATCTCTATGCCCAAAACATATGATGCTTCACCAAGATCTGTTATATCAAAATTTGAGGACAAGAACTTCTTTGTTTCTTGTAGCAGATTAACATCACTGCTAGCAAGCAAGATATCATCCACATACAAGATTAGGAAAATATATTTCCCATTTTTAAACTTTGCATAAATGCAGTTGTCCTCAATATTTTCTTTAAATCCAAAACCTTTAATTGTCTCATTAAACTTTAGATACCACTGTCTAGAGGCTTGCCTTAATCCCTAAATGGATTTCTTCAGGCAGCATCCCATATCTTCCTTGCCTTCCATGATAAAACCCTTGGGTTGTTTCATGTAAACCTTTTCTTTTAAATCCCCGTTCAGAAATGCCGTCTTTACATCCATTTGATGTAACTCTAAATCAAAATGTGCAACTAATGCCATTATGATTCTGAAGGAATCCTTACATGAGACTGGAGAAAATGTCTCATTGTAATCTATCCCTTCTCTTTGTGTAAATCCTTTTGCCACAAGTCGTGCTTTATACTTTTCTACATTCCCTTTAGAGTCATACTTAGTTTTGTAGACCCATTTACAGCCTACTGTCTTGGCTCCTTTAGGAATTTCCTCTAAGTCCCAAACATCTTTGGAACTCATCGATTTCATCTCGTTTTCCATTGCCTCCAGCCACTTTGATGAGTGGGGGCATCTCATGGCTTCTTCATATGAAGTGGGATCACCTTCCATATGAACTATTTCTGTGTTATAAACTTTATAATCGGTAGAAATAGCTGACCTTTTGGGTCTTGTAGACCTTCTAAGGGCCTCACCCCTAGGCTCATTCAGTGCCTCACCTTCCGGCACATCTTCTAAAAGTGGCTGCTGCACCTCCCTTTCATGCTCAACGACGGGTTCAGTCGGCTCCTGACGGACAGGTTCCGGATCTTCTCCCACAGTTGTCATGGGTGGAGTTACAACAGGTGCTTGCACTGCAACCTCAGGGATTGTCGGTGCAGGTACAACAGGTAGTGAGAAAAATGGCTCCTGAATCATCGGATTAGGTGCATGCACCCTCTTCTCCTCAAGATCAATTTTCCGAGCTACCATGCTCCCCCTCATCACTTCGTCCTCTAAGAAGACTGCATGTCTTGTTTCTACAAACTTTGTTTATCTCTCTGGACAGTAGAAACGAAAACCTTTTGATCTATCAGGATAGCCAATTATGTGGCAACTGACTGTTTTGGGATCTAACTTTGCAATATTTGGATTAAACACTTTGGCCTCAGCTGGGCTCCCCCACACCCTTAAGTGTTGTAGGGAGGGCACTCTTCCTGTCCACAACTCGTACGGTGTTTTGGGCACCGACTTGCTTGGTACTCTATTGAGAATGTGAATGGCGGTTTTAAGCGCCTCCATCCATAATCCCAATGGCAAGGTGGAGTAACTCATCATGCTGCGCACCATATCCATAAGAGTACGGTTACGCCTTTCAGCTACTCCATTTTGCTGAGGCTCGCCCGGCATTGAATACTGGGCCACTATGCCAGTCTCCTGTAAGAACTTTGCAAAAGGTCCAGGGACTTGGCCATATGGAGTGTGCCGACCGTAGTACTCTCCCCCACGGTCAGATCTTACTATCTTTATTCTTTTATCATGCTGATTTTCAACTTCAGCTTTGAATATCTTAAATTTATCCAACGCTTCAGATCTTTCTTTGATTGGATAAATATAACCATATCGGGAGTAATCATCTGTGAATGTTATGAACGAGTCATAGCCATCCACACTTTTCACAGGAAATGGTCCACAAATGTCAGTGTGAATGATTTCGAGTGTTCCTGTGCTACGGTGTGCACCCTTTTTGATTTGTTTTACATACTTTCCTTTAATGCAATCTATGCATTGCTCTAAGTCTGAGAACTCTAATTGAGGAAGAATATCATTTTTGACTAGTCTTTCTATTCTCCCCCCTCGAAATATGGCCCAAGCGACAGTGCCATAATTTCGATGAGTCATGAGTTCTCTTTCTTTTCTTTTGTACTTTATCCGACGCGGAAACATGCTCATTCACATTACACACAGAATGCACTTTTTCACGTAGTGATAATAAATAAAGCTCATCGTGTAGGAAAGCAACACCCACATGAGTATTATTAAACCATATGGCACACTTGCCATGTCCAAAATGACATTCATAATGATCTTTATCCAAACATGAAACACTAATTAAGTTTCTGTGACATGAAGGAACATATAAAACATCTCTAAGTAGAAGCATGAATCCATCAGCTAACTCCAGGGAGATGTCGCCGACAGCTTCAACTTCTGCTTCAACTCCATTTGCAACTTCAATGCATCTTTCGCTTCTTTGCGTAGTCCGCGTCGAATGGAATCCCTGTAATGATTTTGCAACATGAACAATTGCCCCTGAGTCAATCCACCAAGTAGATTTCGAAAACTGTGTATACAAGGATTCATTTACAAAGGAAACAATGTTGTTACCTTTCTTTGCCATTATTGACTTTAGCCAATCAGGGCAATCTTTCTTATAGTGCCCAGTCTTCTTACAATGGGGACATGTATCTTTGTCCACTGGGAAAGACTTTTGCTGATGCTGATATTGAGCTTTTCCATGTGGCTTTGAAGGGGAACCTTTGCCATTGTTATTGTAGTTCTTTTTCATGTTATCCTTCACATAGTTCAGAAAACCATCATGTGAGGTTTTAAGTCTTTCCTCTTCTTGCACACACATGGCTATAGTCTTTTCAATGTCCCATTTTTCAGGCGACATGTTGTAGTTGACAACAAAGGTGTCAAACTCTTTTGGCAGTGAAGTCATAACCAGATGAACAAGGAGTGCAGGCTTGAGTTCCAAATCTGCATCCATGGGTTTAAGCTTTGCTGCCATATTGCTCATCCTGAGGATGTGCTCTCTTATGCCATGTCCACCGCCTGTGTACTTTTCTGTCACCAGCTGCTTTAGCAACTGGGTAGCATATATCTTTGAAGAACCAGTGAACTGGCTCTTTATCTTTTCAAGAAACTCCCCTATGGAAGCACACTCTGCAATTGAGCCCACAATAGCGTTCTTAATTGTGTTCTTTATGAAAGCCATGAACTTTTTATTGGCGGTGAGCCACTTTTGGTTTTCGAGGGTATATGACATCTCCACTGGAGCATGATCCCTCTCCTTTTTCGCCCAAGCAGCATCATCATCTTTTGCACCTCTGACTGGCGCTGGTGGTTTGACCGGCTGTGGGGTGTCCACAACCCAGTCCACCTCAGCACAAACGAAGGCTAAGTCAACTTTCTTTCTCCACTCAGTGTAGTTATCGCCTCTGAGGGTTGGAACATCCTTGAGGCAACTCATCAAGTGGAAGCCTCCTGAAACCACAATTAAGTGAGATCACAACAACAATTGCATGCATTAATCCAATGTTGGTCAAAATTAAACATACAACTGTTTGTGCAATTAAAACTATATCACCGTTGGGCAAAAATAGAAATAAATGCACCTTTTATAACAATAACAAATCATGATCATGTTATTAACAACGTTGGTCGTAAAATAACAGGATCATAATTATTTCAATAATCACTTTAACATGCTCTTTAAAATTTAATTTCACTTTAGTTCTATTTAGTTTTTAAAAGAGTACTTTTATTTATTTGCAGCGGAAAACATGAATAAAAAATTCATGAACTTTTTTCATTTCAGAAGTATTACTTTTACTTTTCTATTTTCTAAACAAACATTTCATTGGATTTGTTTGAATAGAATTAATCTGAGCAAAAAAACACTAAAGTTGTACTAAAATTTCTGACGGGCCCTTTTAACTGTGCGGCTCGTCCCTCGGCCTGCCAGCGCGCGCGCCGCTCGCGGCCCACGGCCTGCTGGGCGAGCTCCGCTCGGCCGCCCGAGCTCCTCGGCCCACGGCCCACCGCGGCAGCGCAGCTGCAGCCTGGTCCGCGCTCGCTTTCGGCCCATTGGCCCGGAGCCGCTTTAGGGTTTCGATCTAGACCGTTCAGTCCGATCGGACGGTCTAGCTCTTTTTTCGGTCATACAAAAGTGAGAGAGAGAGAGAGAGAGATCCCGACCCAAAAACCCTAGCCACTTTCGTTTCTCCTCTCTCCCCTTCGACTCTCTCTTCGCCGCAGACGACGGAACCCCGGTCGCCCGCCCCGGTCGCCGGCGACGGCGGCGGAGCCACCGCGCCGGGCCTCTCCTTCCATCCCTTACCCCTCCTTTCTCTGTTTCCATCCACACTCCACCTGATGCAGAGAGAGAGAGAGTGAGACGCTGCTTCTGCTCCCCTTGCGCCCGACGGCGGCCGGAGATGGAGCTGCGGTGGCGGCGCCCCCGCTGGCCCCCTTGCCGGCGTGCGCGAACTCCCGAAGGAGAGCGCGCCGCCGTCAAGCGGCACAGCGGCGATGCCCTTTGCCCCGAAGGGTTCATTCCTTTGCTGCTCGGATTCGATCCGATCTCTGTGAGGGGAGGGTGGTTCTATTTTCTCTACCCGAAAACTTAACCTAGATTGCATCTGATACCATTGTTAGTACTCTAGGATCGTCTAGGCTAGTGTTACGGGATAGATCGGACTATCTATTCACTGTCTATGCATTTGAGAAGGGGATCATAGAGAGATGGGAGGAGGAGGAGTGGATACCTTCTCCTTGTGACGACGAACTCCCGGTGCCGGCCATGGTGGAGAGTGGCCGGCGATGGTAGTGAGTGGGCGAAGTGGTGGCGGTGCTTCCCGTCACTACTGCGCCAAACCCTAGATCGGTGGGTGTGTCGGTGGGGTGTGCGGCAACGCGACGAACCTCGTATTGCGTGCCACCGGCCCCTACCTCTTTATATAGCGCAGGTGACAGGGGCCCGTCAACCATAGTGGGTTGGGCGCCCCCGATCGGGCGCGGATCTAAGGGTCCGGTGGGCCGTTGGGCCCACACGGGAGGAGATCAACCTAACAAGAACTAGTGGTCTTATTGTCCATTCCACGCCACCACTCCTCAATTAGATCTCTTTGGTGATGTTTGTGAGTATCCGCATCTCAAATTTTATGGTGAACTTGAAGAAAGCGTAGGTTGCAGTATTCCATTTTACATGAACGCATCACCTTTCCCATCAATTCATATAAGGTGTAATCCAAAGCTTGCCCATGCACATGCTCAATGATCATGTTGTGCAAGACTATGGCGACTATCATGATGTACCAAAGAATTTTTTACCCCAAAACCTAGCCAGTCCTTGCACAATAGCAAACTGAGCTTGCAAAATCTCAAATGCCCTCTCCACATCTTTCTTAGCATTTGCTTGAGCATTATGGAACTGAAGTTCTTTCTTACCTTGGGGGCTTGAAATCGGCTTCACAAGGTTGCCCACTTCTCATATATCCCATCCACTTGGTAGTAGCACATGTTCTATATGTGACCATGTGCTTAAAACTCCACCGGTGTTGATTCCCCATCGGCTAACCATGCAAAGAGTGGCGATCGCTAGAGCAAATTGATGTCATTGCAAGATCCATGCATCCCAAAATATGCATGCCAAAACCATGTCTCCTAATCGGCCATGTCTTCAAAAATGAATGTCGCATCCTTCACATGCCCTTTGAACTGTCCATGTCATTCCACGGGGCAGTTCTTCCACTTGTAGTGCATGCAATCAAGTGAGCCGAGCATACCTAGAAACCCACGTGCTTTGTTCATCTGCAAAAGCCTTTCAGTGTCCTAAGCATTGGGTGCTCTCAAATACTCTGGCCCTAACACCTCAACCAACTCTTATGCAAATTACTTCACATACTTGATGGAAGTGCTCTCAATCAAATCTGCAAGAATACCATATACCATCATGCACAATGCCGCAGTCACCATCTTGATAGTGCTATGTCCAATATTTCCGACACAATTCCTCCTCTGCTCGAAGAATCGATCATGCTACTTCACATAGTTGACAATGTATTGGAACAAATTCGGATCCATCCTGAACCAACGTCAAAAGTATCGCTCTAGATACACCAAATTTTGACCTAAATAATTGAGCACCAGCCCATGGTGCCCATATTGCTTCCTCCTATGAATCACCTAACCACGATGCTTCAGTCGTTTGTTCTTCTCCATGTGCACCATCATGATCAAAGCAATCTTTTCGTCTTCGTCCCACTCATATTGCTCTTCATAGGAGGAATCATCCCACGAAGAGGATTCAAACGAACTCATCTACATAACACAATACTTTACATCACAATCCACTCCTATATCGCAATAAAAAAATAGAAGAATGTTTTTTTTACCTTAGAGGCTTTTCGTCGAACATGTAGTGCGCACGGGAGTGAATTCTGACCAGCGTAGCTCACCATGGTCGAAGCGGTCGCTGATCGGGATAGGAATGAGCTCAGGGTGGTCTTGGTGCCATCATGGAGCTTGGGTTGCGGCAGGAGTCGTCATCGTCGTGACGTCTGACAACGAGAGCTCCGAAGGAGTAGTGGCTCGGCGGTGGTTGCAACAGCCACTAGTCGACCTCCACGGCGAGCCTCGATGCTGTGTTGGCCATTTCGGGTGATGGAGGGGTGGAGAATAGCCAGAATCACTACAAATTGGGCAGCGGTGGAACCCCAATCGATGACGATGTCAGGGGGTTGTCACGGGCGTTCGGAGCGACGGGAATGGGGGGCGGGTGGCGGCTGGGCCGAGGGCGACAACGGACATGTAGCAATGGTGTGAAGGGGTGAGATCCCATTTGAATTGGCGTGGGTGGCGGCAGGTCGAGTAGTGGGAAACTTCAGCAGGGTGGTCGGTGTTAGCGGGGCTGAGTTTTGGTTTTGCGGCAACCGGTAGTGGTGCTGCATATTTGCAGCACTTGGAGTTGAAATTTGGGCTGCTTCAAAAAAAATGGTGACAAATAGATATACATCATCAGCTTGAGCAGTATTTTTGCCTCCAAATGCCCCAAACGGCAGTTTTTTTGGTCACCGTCGTTGTTTTACATCATATGTTTGAGAAGCTCTAATATGGTGTGAACAACATTATGATTGGGTATGTGTTGTATGCAGAAGACCGCCTTTTGGTAATATGTTTTTACTAGATCATTAAAGGCACGCGTTGCTGCACCCTTCCATTTTTTCAATAGAAACATAGGTGTTGATGTAAATATATGTATAAATATTTTCTTAATTACTGTCAAGGTATTATAGTGGCTGATTCATTGCCAACCTATGGAAGTAACAGTAAACTAAAATAATAACAATAATAAGACATAGCTGCTCTGGCCTTCTTTGCATTTGATTTTATAAAGATCATGTGACAGTCCTTCAGTTTCCTACAACAGGCTCAAGCATAAATAAGTGTAATGGCCAATCACTTGTGTACAACACACATGAGTGTAGACTTAAGGAAAAACAGTTTTGCTAAACAAGCACAGTTTGTTCTAAATTTGAATATTATCAACGAAGCTAATCCATAAACACAACAATCTTTTAGGAAAAATATCATTTCAAGTGTAAAAGTACATCACAACACTTGATGATATTAAGCGACCAAGATGGTGTGTATCAATATATAGTTTGTGCCCAAAAACATTGAGAAGCAACACATGTAACAAGAATTTCCTCTGACATTTTGCACTTACTTTTCTCTTTCCAAGAACATCAGCACATATGGAGATCTATCTCTCAGCTGTGGCACTACATTACATTTTCTAAACTACAGAGTGAAAACAAGCTGTGAATTGTAGAGTGACAACAAGTCAAAAGAAAAATGGTTATGCCGTTGCAAATCAATTGTTCATGGGAAGTAGAACAATAGCGCCAAAATTTATAGTCCATTATCTTCTCTGACAAGTCAACTGATTGAGATGACAACACAAATTCAGGTAAGATAATAACTTCAAAGCTTACAAAAAACAACATTTTAGAAGACAGGTCACATTCAGGTTTGTTCATTCCTAACAATTGAAGTCAGTGTGCTTGCCTTTTATGCAAAAATAAGCAAGAGTTACTGTAAAATTATGTCAATAAAAGGCTAAAAGCAAATATGAATATTACAATCCATTGAACCAACTCAGCTACCTTAAAGCATCAACAAACGTATCAAGAACAAGCTGATCGCACCTATGTTTCACACTTTTCAGACAAAATTTTGGCGGTGAATTACTACTGTATCATTCTTAGGAAACCGTGAAAGGTGTCATGGAAAGAGCACCCCAGATGAAAGAGCTATAGATATGCACAGCAGGCCTGATGTTGCTGCAAAACAATAAGAAGAGTTTGCCAACTATTACAGAAAACATACAACATACATTTCGAACATGGGAAATGAAAAGACGATGAGCCATACTTTTTCCATTAACCTGATGCTGGAATTAATCACAACATTGTTGAAACAGTACAAGAAAAATACACGTCGGAATTAATAATGGATCAAGTGAGCACGAGAAATCACATCTGATGCTTAAGATATCAAACTTCAAGCAGGAGAACAGGGGCCTTTTGCACAGGTGTCGCACATTTGCATTTGACAAAATGATGGCATGTACTCAATATATCAATGGTGCTATGCCCTACAGAAAGCATGACAGAAGTTAGGCATATATAGTGGACTAACCCAGCCATGGCTCGAGTAGGTTCATCCTCATCTCTATGCATTGCTGAAGAACCAAAGCGAGCCAAACCTCGTATTTGTGCACCTTTGAACCACAAAGTAAGCTGATCATGACATCAAAAGAGAAGGTATTTCCGGTCCCAGGTGAGCTCGACGCGACCATGTCGACCCATGTGTTGGCTTCCGTATTGTGGCAGAGAGGGCTGGGTTAGGATGTGATGCGGAGGCCTCAAGCTCAGCTACTGGCCGGCCGGTGACGAGGCTGGTGTTCTCGAAGTGGAGCAGGTGTTTGTCAGCGAGAGGGCGCGCCTATATAATGTGAGCATCGTAGAGGAAGAGGGGACTGGGACTGATGTGCAGAGCCATGATGTTGAAGTGGCGCTGGGTCGTTTCTCAGTATTGCCAACTACATGGAGCAATTTCTCACTCAAGATGACATTGCCCAAAGCACTCCATCACGTGTTTCAGAAGATACATCCGTCTATTAAAACATGGCAATAGAATCAGGAGATCATCAATTGTAAAACTTAACGCCATTTAGAGGCCGAATATAAGATCAACCGAGGCTACTGCAGCACATCGACATGACTTGCTAGGCGAACTACATGCTGAATATCTTGTTGCTGTGCTCTCCTCGACCAAACAGACCAATCAATCCATGCTACAGTCCTGTTAAGCCTTGTAATAAACAAGAAATTAAAGTTGCACCTACAAACAAACAGAAAGTGGATCAAGTAACAAAATTGGGTCCTCACAAACCGTACATCAAAATCAATCCTTAAGGGGGAACGAAGTACCGTCGTATTTTGTCGACAAACTAATGATTTAGGCCGTCAGATCAAGTACAACACTCTGCGAGAGGATATGAGGACAATATAATTGTTTGATGCAATTTACAGGAAACATACCCAAGCATGATGCTCAAAAAGATGTTGCTGCCGGAGTGTAGAGGTTGGGCAAAGAATGGCAGGGGGGAAGCATTATATAGTACCACTGGGCATAGGAAACGAATTGCCACATTACCAGCCATGAATAGACCATGATTGCGAGCTTGAAGAGAGAGCAAAGCAGTTTCCAGCAGACGAGGCGTCTGCCATTATTGCCCTCGCCCCCACCTGTCTTCAGCCGCATTGTGCGCCATCGTTGATCCCCTCGCGCACCTCGCTCGCGCGCTGGACTGCATCGGATGGATCCGGATCCCGCTCCTCGGGTCAATCCCGGCGCACACATCGACTTGCCTCCCGCACCTCCGGTGGATCCAATCCAGCGATGCACACCGGCCGCTCCTCTACACCTCGCAACTGGATGGATGCGGTCGCTACTCTCTATCCCTCGAGCGCGTCGCATCAGGACTGGATCGAACCGGCCGCTCCTCTGTGCGCCTGGCATCGATCCCCTTCAGGCTTCAGCGAAGCGCATCAGTGGGCTCCTTTAGCGAACGCTGTAATGGGCTGGCCGACGCCCCAGTTTACCATAGGCTTGCGTTTCGGCCTCCAGATCAGCAGCCCATAGGACAGCTGGGCCAGATTTAACACAGTGCGAGACAGATGGCTCTACAGATGAGATCCGACGGCCAGAAATGCCCAAATCATGAAAATGGACGGCCGAAAAGGCAAATCGCTGAGAGAGCTCGGTTTAGGCTCAGTTTTACTGTCCTTAACTAGATCATCGATGGCGCGCGTTGCCGCGCCCGTCAATTTTTACGATAGGGCGATAGAAATTTACATAATATATGGTGACATGCAAATTCAACTTTTAGTGCTTCAAACAATTTAGTGCTCTAGATAATACGTTCATATAGAACACGTCAATTATGTAATCATACCAAATGGATGGCCATCCAGCTCTACTCATACATGGGATCATATTTGCATCTGATTTGTATAACGAGTCAAAAGAAAGCTTTGCACGAGATAGAAGGCAGTGTAAGCATTAGACTCTAGCAGTAATACCAAAATAAACAGTTTCAGGAAATTAAAATGGTTATCAGACTTATTGATATGTTTCATTCTGACCTTTATTGCCAGCAAGTCCAGCATAAGCTTTGAGAGGATGATAGCAAAAAGTTAACAAAATATTCCTATTAGTCAAAATTTTGAGTGCATGATGTTTTCGTTGTTAAATATCCTAACTACATCATGATGAATTAAACAATAAGTAAGCAGTTCAGCAATACAGATATGATGTACCCAATGTTTAAGATAAATAACGATCCCCTTTGCTTGAATCCATGAAAACTGCACATAACCAAGGATATCGTGCCACTTGACAAAACAGAAACATGTCCTCAAACTTCAAGAAGGTAAATAACAACTGTGGCAATACTCCCTCCGTTCCACAATGTAGTGCCTATAGATTTTTCTAGAAGTCAAACATTATAAACTTTGACCATATTTATAGAGAAAAATAGATACATCTAGAATACCAAATGCACATCATTGGATACATCATGAGTTATATTTTCATAATGTACATGTTTGGTAGTGTAGATGCAGACAGTTTTCTCTATAAACTTGGTCAAATTGGCAAAGTTTGACTTTTAGAAAAATCTATATGCACTACATTATGGAATGGAGGGAGTATTATTTAGAGGCGCACATCAAAATGTTCTGCTCATATGTAAAGAAAACTCTATTTGAGCAATATTGTGTTTCTTCGTACCGACTCATTTTAATTCCGCGGGAAAACAGATTACACAAAAAGAGATACACTACATGCTAGTACTCGGTACACATTATCCTTAAACACCATGTAAGCAATCACCACCATCTTGAATTTCATATATTTTGCAGACCAAATAAAAGTCCCTAAAAAAACTGAACACATATGTAATAAAAGTTGGATCCATTGCTAAAGGAAACAACATCTACTTGAAAGAAAATAATGTGTGCTCTCCTCTCCAGATTAGTTGAGTAGCTAGTAGAGATCCACCTTACTTTTCCCATAAAAATGATAAATAGAACACTAATAATTATTGCAGTTATACCATGAGAATTGTACGGTGTGGGTCAAATTAACGCAGACCAAATAAAACGCAGTTATACCATAGAACCAAATCTGCATAGGATAGCCTATACTAAGAAGAAAAGAAAACCTATCGCGTGCATTAACTTTTATCTAGAATACATGCATGCACTGATGAAGAACAAAATTTGCTATCAGAAATATAGCAGGAAATCTAAGAGAAATATACATACAGTTATTGAAAGAGGATAAGTATATCTTGAAAGCACATTGAATTAAAATAAGCTCAATGATCTTTGGGACTATGTTTTGTGGGAATAATACAGCTTCATCTGCAATTATACTCAATAGAATGGTTTCACAGTTTGCTTAATTCTCAAGAAATATTTGTGGTTACAACAACATAAAGGCTACGTAAACAAAGCTCTTCTAACTACCACTTGTAGAAATAAATAAACTGGGGGATTCAAAGAGTTACATAAATAAGAAAGCAACATCTGAAAAATATAATTTTTTTGCCAAAGAAGAACAATTAGGAAACAGTACAAGCCCACTTTTACCTTCGATGCTGCTATCATTAACCATCAGTATAACAGTAATAGAAAGAATCTTTGTTTCTTTGCTCTCACAATGAGCAGAACTATAATTTATATGTACAAGAAACAAAATCAAATCAGATTGAATCCTATTTATAAGGTTATCTTCAGAGTGAATCCTAAATAAATGAATTATCATGTTTCAAAAATTGGTAAATATGCTAGTAATGTTAATTTGTAACTGTTGTTGAATGCGACCCCTCTTCTGAAGCAGTAATGTGGTGTTGTCCGAATTTTAAACTGCTCATGAAGTTGACTTTCGTACGACGAAGTTAGTCATCACACCTAAAGAAGTTAGTCACATCCAATAATTCACACGGTAAATCTCGAGATTTCCCATCAATCTTAGGTTATCCCTCAAAGAATGAGACCTCCTAAGAATATCAAATGACACTGACAAATCAAACATCTAACCAGTATAGTAGAACACATCATAATGCATATACATTATGGTAAAGAACTGATTAACTCAATCAGATCTATCTAAACAACTCTTGATAATTTTTGACTTTTTAGTATTGTAGCAGCGTATCAACCTTTTACAGACAAAGCTAACTCTAAACAGCCCCAGGTTCTCAAGTCTCAAATTACTTTAGACAAGTAGACAACTACACAAAAACTTATTTATTTCGAAGTTCAGTTAACATCTTGATGGAGCATTTGATAGAAATAGACAATGTCCTGGATTATATTTGCATGAAGAGATTAGACGTCGCGGCCTGCATAGGCGTGCGGTCGGCGAGGACTGAACCACCTCGCATGCATAGAAATGCATCCCCCGTCGTCCGTCCGTGCACCATCGCTGGCCGTGTGACAGCTTGCCCATCTGTGTAATGAGCGACATTCCGGTATTTCTCCAGGTTGAGGAAAAAAAGATAGCAATTAGCATCCCTTCAACCTAGTACGCCGATGCAGAGGTTCCCTAACACGAACACCTTCGGGAAGCCTTGCGAGACAACGACGCAGCCTCCCGACAGTGACGGCACCGGTGACCCGTGACCGAGGCGGGGCCCCACATCGCCGTGCACTATCCGGAGGCGGCCGGTGCCGTGGCGGAGGCGAATGGAATCGGGGCCTGGGGAGGGGGCGGGAGGGGTTTCCCACATCTCCGTGCACCATCCGGAGGCGGCCGGTGTCGTGGCGGCGGCGACTGGAATTGGGGAAGGGGGGTGGGGGCGGGATGGGGAGCGGCATTTTTTCGGTCGGGAGGGAGAGAACGGGTCAGGGAGAGGAACGACTCAACTCTTCGCTGCCCCTTGGACGCTAGACGGGCCGTCTGGTAGTGCACATGGCCCAATCCCGATTTTTCCACCCGAGCAGCTACCCCTAGGACAGTCGACCCACTTGCATCCAACGGCAAAAAGCGCGTGGGATGCTCGATCGGACGGCCAGAAGTGTTAGTGTGTGAGAGGGCTGGAAAGAGGCTCTTACTGCGAACCTAAATAACTTTAAAAAAACTTATATGTGCCTCATTTTCTCACCAACTAAATGAAAATAAGCGTCCGAGTAGTAGATTTTTATATTTTTGTAGCTACTTCTATGATCTCATTTTGCTGAGGCAGGAACTAAAGTTTTTTTTACACTGCAGCAACTAAGTTTGTATGTGGTGGTTAGCATTTTTTTCTTTTTAAAAGTTTTCCATGCAGTTTTTTCTAACTATTTTTCTTTTCCATTCAGGATGTTTTCTTTCGTCCCTATATATATATATATATATATATTAATACTATTCATCACCCAGGGTGCAGAATAAGTTATTCTTCATCCGAGGTAATCTTACGATCATTTTACGAATAAATTACATTTGGTATACAAATAGGTAAAATATATATATATATATATATATATATATACGAATATATATATATATATATATATATATATATATAGGGTCGCGCTATTTGTCCCCGACTATCTCTCCCCTCTTCTAACATTTCATGCTCGTTGTCATCTTCTACCTCCTTCTGTCCGCATGACCCACCTTCCGACACTTGTTGCGGCTGGTCCCAATGTCATGCGCCGCCCTGCCAGAGCCACCTTCTCCGAAGGTCCACCGTTCCCCCCGACCATACCTCTAACACCCCCCCCCCCCCCCCCCCCCCCGGTTCTTCTACGGCACCGGTGAGCAACCACACCGCATGATTGGTAACGCTACATTTTTTTGGCAAAATTGACATACATAAAAAAGTGTCTACTCTTTCAGTCACAACTTGCACTTTATTTGAATATCAACATGGTATAAGGAAAAACATGCAGTACAATGACAGAAAAGACAAGAACATGCAGTAAACTTCATCGAATGTTCTATCACTCTATCTTTGCACATCACGTTGGTCTTAATTTGTTGAATCCTTAGCACGACCTATACAAAATTGAAAAGTATGATAGATGGCCTCTCCTGCTATAGTATATGACACTACAAATAAATGTGAGCCCATCCAGGTGTGTTTTAATATTCTCATTAAGTTATGTTGTACCAATAACCTATTGGATAAGAAGAATGGGACAATAAAGAAGCGAGTTGCTGCAAGTAATTAGCTGAATTATGTAATATTTACCACTCGTGTCATCACCTTCATCCGGCTAATTCTATAGAAGAATGACCCTCCACTGCCTCCCCACCATTAATTATTATTGAAAGTCACTAATAATGATCAACTCCTTCATGGGTAAATTTTAAAAAGATGAAATTATATTGCATCTTCACTGAACCATGCTGAACTTCACGTATACAAGGCATGTTTTAGTCATCTATATTGAGTAGTATATGCACTGGTTCATGGAGGCATGTATTGATGATGCCTCACGTGTGGGGGGGGGGGGGGGGCTTTTTTAGAAGATGCTTGCTCATATAAAGGTGAATGTGGGCATGTGCTTGTTCATATGAAGGTGAATTTGCCTCCCATTTATGTTCTTAAGATTTGCTGGAGCGTAGAGAAATTAAAGCAATCATGTATGGTTGTGGACATGTTTATTGTTTCTGCAATTTGAGAGGCATATTTACAGGTTACGGTAGTGGGCTACCATGTGCGTAGCTCTCCCCATTCTCAAAACAATTATGCAAATCTCAGATGGTAAAAGTACAAGGACGGCCAAAAAACTACAATAGAAGTGAAATAATGTTATTGTTTTACCTTTGAAAGAGTATCCAATACGATAATCTAAACTGTAACTTTAGAAGCTTACACGCACCCTGTACCGGTCACGAGTAAATTTCTCCGATCAATAATCAGTAGTTCAACTCTCCAGAAAGCATGATTTGCATTATTTTTACTACATATAATGAACATCACCTGTAACTTCATATCTCATTTGCTCAGCAATGGCAACTGGAATGTGTGTGTTGGAATAGAAGCCTGAAATATTGTAATCCTGGAAAAGAAGCATCATAAAGTAGTTACTCCCAGGAAACTCCATCAATAATAATGCACTCTACTATTCTTGCAAGGAGGCAAAGTTCAATTTTCATGTAGGTAGGCATGCATTGTACAACTGTGAGTTTACTAAATTGTACATATTACAATGCACACTTACTTGTTGTAGTGGCATAATTTAGATTATTATAGTCAGAAAATAGGCACCAACAAATTGAACTGAACACATACTCATAAATATTTAATATAGTAATCTATGATGTAAAATGGAGATAATATTTTGCGTAAACCAGACAAATAGTTTTATTCAGCGGATTAGAGCGAACAAACACGCATTAGTTGATGATACTAGATTATTAGAGGAGTTGGGACTAGGAAATCAACTGACCAGACCTGAACTGCAAGCAAACCCAGAAAGCATGGCTTGTCAAAGAGGTGAGCGCCGGTGCCAAATGCTTCATATCATCCTGTCCAAGTTCAAGAAATAAGCAACTCTGAAATCCATTGAAAACATCCTTTCAAAATATTAAAACAGATGACAAACACATAATCGACGTTATTGTGCGAGCTAGTACCAAAGATTAAAATCGCGGGCGAAATCAGCACTATCGCGGATCTGAAACTGCCCCGCGATTTGCATGGCTCGGTAAATCGCCGGAGATCACGGCGCCATCGCGGGCGATTGCACCATTCCTTCCTTAACCATCGCAGCAAAAATCTCGGCCGCGATTCCCCTTCGTCCGCGATTTTAATCTATGGCTAGTACACGTCACACCATTCATCCTCCCAGTATCCTTGAGCGATGCCCAGTGCCTCTCGACACTATATTTGACATTCTTCACACGGTCACTGAAATAATTAGCAATCCCCACAACCATCGCAAGGGCCTGGAGTTTTCAGCCACTACATACTGATCAGGAAGCCCTTGCATAATCTACCAACGAAAAATCACACACGCAGCAAGACAATTTGTTATTTAACACCATGCTTGTGATCCTAAAAAAATCACCACAGTGCTAACAATTCGTGTTACAGAGCAGATCAAGAAAAAAAATAGAATAAGAAAATTAAGAAAGATGGAGAAGGGAAAGGTGTGCGTTTGAGGAGAAGGGAGAAGCTATTATGTAGATGAACATGGGCGGCCCTACTTGATGGCCTCCAGCGTGTGGGAGTAGTGGTGATGGTGAAGGCCATGGGCGGACCGAACTTACGTGGTCGCCGTAGTACCCATCACCAGCTCTACGCCCGGCTACGTCAGTGATCCCCGAATGCCCGCGCCGCCTCTCACGTTGGGACCGCTGCGCATGGAAGTTGAGCAGGCTCTTCGACATCGATCGTCTCTGACTTCACGTCGTCCACTGCGGCGGCATCGCACCCGCGGAAACTGAGGCACAGTACCAAGACGGCCGTTTGCTGGAGCACCAGCGCGGCAGCAGCGATGACGGGGCTATCAGCTGTCCGCCGGACGCGGCCCCGGCTCATGGCACGCTCGCGGCCCGACGGCAGCAGTCACCAGCTCACGCTTCGCAAAGCCCGGATCCCGGCCTTTGTTTTAGCCGGGCGTGAAGCCTTCCTCGTCCACCTCTTCTCCTCCGCCCCATCTCTCTGCTCCAGCTCCGGCCATGGTCCACCACGACCTCAGGTGTGTGCCCCGTCTGCTCGCACGCGATCTCGCCCACGACTGTGCCGGTTGAACCCACCTCCTTTTGTCCGACGGAGGGGGCCAGGACCCAGGAGGCAGCGGACGGAGCACGGGCGAGGAGATCGCTGCTAGAGGGTGAGGGAGGAAGTTGGAGGAGGAGAGGTGGAGACATGCCTGCTAGGGTTTGGAAGGGGGGAAGGAGAGAGCAGGTTGAGGAGACATGCGTGCGTGGATTTTTGGCTGATTGGAGTGCGTATCTGCGTGCATACAGGTAGGTCCTATTTTTTCGCTGATCTGAGATCAAAGATCATTAGGCCAAAAACCGGTATAAGAAAACCCAGAAACGGGAGGTGGGCCGCGTAGGAAAAATCGGTGGAATCGAGAGCTGATCGTGCGAGGCGGAGGACTAACGAAACAACGTACGGACTCCCCTTTAGGAGTAGTGATCTCTATCTCTACTATACTAAAAGGAATATAAGGTTCAATGTTTCACTTTTCTTCCCATCACCCTTCGGCCAACCTTCCCCGTATGATAATCAATTACCTTAATTTAGTTACCTTCTGAACTTACTTTAATTTACTTAATAGACTTCTCATCAAAATATAAGGTAAATCACGGAAAGGATTCGATACATTTATTTACACAATCGCATTATTATAGACAGGTAAATCACAAGTTAACGTAGTAGAATATTTATATCTCGGTTCTAAAAAAAATATTTATATCTCGTTGCAATACACGGTCATTGTCCCAGCATGTATGTGAGCGGTGCTAGGCGGACGACAGTATTTAGACGATTTGCGGACGACGATTTAATCCAGCGGAGGAATCTTGTCCACAGCCGAGCAGCGGCCGCTCGATTCTCTAGTCGTGCATAGATCGTCCTGAGTTTGTCGTGTGTGCAGCAATTCTGTATGTTAAAATAGAGGGATAGTTTGATTCGATGGTGCAGAGCCCTGAAGATTGGAAATCAAAGTGACAACACAAACAGGCAAGCCCAACGCCCACACTGAATTTCTCTTAACCGAACTCTCAGGATGCGATGTGTTTGACGCATGACATGCCCGCAACCAGTGAGCGTCAGTGTAGTGGGTCGCCATGGTCACCCAGTTGTGTTAGGGCAACATGTAGAGGTCGAAATAGGCCATGCAACCAATCCACACGTACGGGTTAGTGCCATCTGGGGCTTGGTGACGTAGCCGTTGATGGGGATCGCTTGGGGAAGTTACACCGGCGGTGGCAGGAGGGTGATCCCAGTGCGTGCCGGGAAGTTCGGGACAGGTCGTTGGGCAGGCGCGCGTATGTGGTGATAGTTTGCCAACCCTCTAGCCAAGATTAGTAGGATTAAGATCCTCTAATTGTAGATATAACAAACTTAGAACAGATCAGAAATTTTGTTGCATCCCTTGAGGCTGATCTGTGATTCTCGGCATGTATAACTTTTGTTAATGTCAATTCTCATCATGTTCCTAGTTGGCATCATCTTCAGCCACACATTTTGAAAATGTTGAAAATGCCATTCTTCTACTAGTGAGATGCAGACAGATTCATGTTGAAGGTTAAGAAGCAGCACTCCTGGAAAAGTTACCTCTGGTAATGTCCAGGAAAGTCTAAGTTGGTTCCTGGACTCGTCTATCAATTGTCGACTCTTTTTTTCTCAGGACAAGTCAATGTATGAAGCACTGAACAGTGCATTCATCGCCGTATACACAAAGAGAATCCCAAAAAAGAACCAAAAGTTTGATAAACATCAACATTGATTGTAGCATTGATAACCTTGATGATCTTGGGAGCTTGGTTTGTTCATTGGGATCGAATGAAGAGATTTCATCCAGCATGGTGCACTCTTCTATCATTTAATGTTTTTTTTTTATTTTTGAACATGGAAAGGCGCCAAAAGGCGCCAAATTCATTTCATTCAGCTCACATACACAGTACAGCGTGAATTACAAAGCCCTGGAGATGAACTTGGGAGATCCTAGAGATGAAAGGGCAAGATCTATGTCTATGAGCTGAAGAAATACATCCAAAGACAGGTTCTGGAGTACTGTTTAGAACCTGATGAGCAACATTATCAGCAATGCCATTGAGCTTCCTGGATATATGGTAAATGGATGGCTGCAGCTCTCTGGATATGGAGAAGAAATCTGCTAATGAGTGCCTGATGCTCCAATGGACTTGATCTGCATTCACTTTTCTACTCGCAACCGCTTTGGCAAGAGTGAGGCTATCCGTGAGAAAGGAGGGTTGTTTGAGCTGAAGATATTGCACTATCTTTGCCCCAAGAAGGAGAGCAAGAGCTTCTGCCTGTAGAGGGGAGTCTGTAGGTGCTGTCGAGGCATGAACTTGAAGTTGTGTCCCTGCCTGTCCATCTGGGATGTCAATGAAAAGACCAATTCCTGTTGCTGCTTCTTGTAGCTGAATTCCTGGGATTTTTGAGCACCTGAACGAAGCATCAGAGAAGATCTTTGTACCTACAACAAGCAGATCAGATTTGATGGTACTACCCTGCAAACAGAAAATAATTAGTATCCTGGGCAAATTGAGTCTGAGTCATGATATTTTGTTGTTCCTTGGAATTTCCCTGCAGATCTTGACAATCAGCAAGTGCTTTTGCAGCGTGATGAACCTGCAGAGGGAGACCATTTCTTCTGGCAAAAAGGCAATCATTCTTGGACTTCCAAATGCACCAGAGAAAATTGAAAATATTAGAAATGTTAGCATGGGGATGATTAATGTTCAACAGCGCCTGAATGAGTTGATGCATGGAATGATTATTCTCTACAAGATGATCTACCCTAAGATACCAAGGATGACCAAACCAAGCAGCCCTGGCAAAAGTACAGCTAACAAATAGATGCATATCATCCTCCTGTTGGTCACACCTACAGCAATTGGTGGCAATGTGCTGAGAGAATCTACCAGCTCGCATACCTGTGGGAAGGGCGTTGCGAAGGAGCCTCCATGCAAAGGTTTGGACCCTTGGGGACAGCTGTTTTGTCTTCCACACCTGCTTAAGAATGTCTTTAACCAAAGAAGAAACCTGTGTGGGACGATTGTTTGGCTGATTTTGTATGTCCTGCAAACAAAGCTTATAAGCACTTTTTGAATTGCATCTGCCATTAGGTGTGAGACCCCAGCAGAGAATGTCAGGGCAATCATCATTAATAATAGGAGTGTGAATAATGATAGAAGCCGTAGGATCCTGAAAGAGCGAAGTGATCAAGGCATTGTTCCAAGTTTTATGTCCTGGGTTCCATAGATCTCGAACCTTGGCTGGGTAAACAAAGTGTGATGGTTGGATAATAAGGTGGTTATAAACATCGTTCCAAGCTGGGCACCAAGGTGTGCTCCATAGAGATATATTCCCTTGGGTAATTTGATAGAAAGAGTGAGCTTTAAGCTTGGGAAGCATCTTGAGGATGGAGGTCCAAAAAGCTGATTTTGGCAAATTAGAGCTAGCTGTCCAAAAAGAGGAGTCCGGGAAATATTTAGACTGAAGGAGAAGGTGGAGGTGGGAGGTGGGAGAGGCAGCAATTCTCCACGCAGCTGTAAGAATGAGACCCTGATTCATAGCCTGTAGGTTTCTTATTCCCAAGCCTCCTTCCTGCTTAGAGGTGCAAATATCCTTCCATGATCTAAGACAGAGGCTCCTCGAAGAGCTATTCTCTCTGATTCCTGTCCACCAGAAAGTTCTAATAACAGCAGTGAGTTTAGAAATAAATTTCTTAGTGAACAAGATGTTGGACATGTAGTAAACTGGGATAGCTGAAAAAACAGATCGAATGAGCTCCAATCTTGCAGCATGGGAGAGCATATTAGCTTTGTATAAGAAGGGAGTTTTGCCTTGAATCTGTCAAGCACAAAGTTGTAAGCTGCAGATCTATTCTTAGCAGGGAGAATGAGAGGGTGCCCCAAATGAGTGAAGTTGCTATCCATATCCGGAACCGGAAAAATGCCTTTGACGTTAAGAATAGTATCATGTGACACATTTGCACTAAAAAGGATAGCAGATTTATTCCAGTTTGGAGTCTGACCTGAGATAGCACAGAAATAACGAAGGATTTGAGCCATAGTAGTAGCTTCCTGCTGACTAGCTTTTCCACAAACAAGGAGGTCATCTGCAAAAAGCAATGAGTGGATTGGGGGGCAGTTTGGCCCAAGCAAAATGCCCTCCAAGTTATTAGCAGCCATAGCTTCATTAAGAGCTAAGGAAAGCTCATTGATAGCCAACACAAAAAGGTAGGAGGAGAGAGGACACCCCTGTCTAATCCTCTGGTGCTCCTGAACTTCTGAAAAGTTTGACCATTAATGATAACAGAGAAAACAGGAGAAGAAATACAAGCATAGACCAAATTTATGAAATGACCATGCATCCCTATACGAGTGAGAGCAGAGACAATGAAATTCCATTCAAGACGATCAAAAGCTTTTGCAAGATCAATTTTTAGCATGAAAGCCTGATGTTTCCAAGATTTAAGGGCAAAGGAATGTGTGATCTCTTGAGCAATAATGATGTTGTCACTAATCCTTCTACCTTCAATAAAAGCTTGCTGAGTAGGGTCAATATAATCCGGAAGGTGGGGTTTTAGCCTATTAGCAAGGGTTTTTGCAATAATCTTGTAAATGACATTGCAAAGGCTAATCGGTCTATAATCCGAAGGAATGAGAGGAACAAGTTTCTTAGGGATGAGCGCAATATTAGTGTCACTAATGTGAGGCGAAAGGGTACCTGAGATGTAGAAGTTCCTCACGAGTGTTGTAACATCGTCTCCAATCCAATCCCAAGTAGAAAGGTAAAATTCGACATTGAAACCATCAGGCCCTGGAGAAGCATTATGTTTCATGTCCCGAAGAGTCTGCAAAATTTCCTCTCTGTTTGGGATGGAGTAAGTAAAATCATTTGTTTCAGAGGGAGGGTGAGTTCCCAAGAAGGGCCTGCCAACATTGATGTTAGAAGAAGAAAATATATATCTGAAATAATTTACAAAAGTATTAGCAATTTCTTGTGGCTTAAAGTGAGTGATCTCATTTTCATCTTTGATAGAAAGAATTGTATTTCTTTTTCTTCTTTTAAGCACAGCCTGGTGAAAAAACTTAGTGTTTCTATCTCCATTTTTGACCGAATGCTTCTTGTCCCTTTGCATGTAAAATTGATTTAGCTTACAAAGATTTTGCTCATACCTGCTTATGAGCAAGCCTTCCAAAACATGATCTTGTTGCTGCAAGGGCTTCATTTGTATTTGATTGATCTGGTTTTCAATGTCATGGAGCTCTTGTTGAATTGGCTTTTTCTTCTTGCACCATCTTTTGAGAGTTCCTGCAAGTGCATTAGTTCTGACAGAAAAGGGGGCCCTCCTAGTAGCATTCCAAGCAGCTTTGGCAAAACTATGAAAATCTTTCTCCATTAACCACCAATTCTCAAATTTAAAAGACTGCTTTGGCCTACGAAATTGACCATCAGTAGAGATCAAAATAGGGGCATGATCACTTAAAATAATGGGCAAATTGAGCACTTTAGTATTAGGATAGATGGCACACCAATCTGGGTTCACGAGACAGCGGTCCAAACGTTGGTAAATAGGATTAACAGTATGATGTCTATTGCGCCACGTATAAGCTGGGCCGCTGTATCCAATGTCAAAGAAACCACAGTTTTTAATCAAAGTGCGAAAAGCCGACATACGATAGTAGTTAACCTTGCCATTGCACTTGTCTATTTCATACAGGATATCATTGAGATCCCCCATACAGATCATCGGCTTACCTAGATTATCATACACAAAATTTGCAACTTGCTCCCAAATAGCAGTCGTCTGACGGTGGTATGGGTCACCATAGATACAAACTAAACCAAACTCAATACCCGTGGCAACATGAACTACATTAGCTAGGATAGCATAAAAAGAAGCACTATGCACGAAGACTTTCAGCTCATCATTCCACATTAGCCATAATCCTCCCGAAGATCCTCTCGATGGAACTACAATACTATCGGAGATGTCAAAACGGTTCATAAGATCACGGGAGGAAACTTTAGACGATTTAATTTCTGAAATAAAAATTACCTGAGCCTTTGTGGAGTGGATGAGATTTGCCAGAAACATCATGCGCTCATTGCCGAGGCCCCATCCCATACCCCGGCAATTCCAGGCGATCATCTTCATGGTGTCAGATGTGAAGAAAGGCTCGGAGACACTATTTGATCAGAGATTGAAAAAATTCTCCCTTTGACTTGCAGCAGAACTACTGGGCACCCTCGCAGAGGGACAAGTCGCCTGCCAACGCTAGAGGAGACTGTTGGGGGCGACTGATTTGCAGAGGAAGATTCTGATCGAGAATCGATAGGAAGGAGAGGCAGGGATACGAGGATGGGAGCAGGAGTAGGGGTAGGGGAGAGGCTGGGAAGGGCAGCAATCAGGGGAGAGGAGATCAGAGGAGGGGCGGAGGAAAGAAGGGATCAGCAGCGAGACAGAGGGATCGGAAGGGAAAGCCACCAAGGAAGAGCAGTGAAGCAGCGGGATAGGAGGGGAAACAGAAGGGAAAGAGCAGAGAGAGGAAATACCAGAGATGAGATCAAGGGAGAGGGGATCCAGACTTCCAGAGGAGAAGGAAGACGGCAAAGACGCCAGTCGCCGGCAGATCGCCAGTCGCCCCTAGGGCAGTCTCGAAGCTCCTCCTAGCGCAGGGAATACAGAGCAGGAATCCTCATCTATCATTTAATGTTTGTTCATACTTTTTTTTTGTATCCACGGTAATCCTAAATACTATTTAATTCCTGCAGATGGAGTTTCC
Source organism: Elymus sibiricus (assembly GCA_039707655.1). Classification (NCBI taxonomy): domain Eukaryota; kingdom Viridiplantae; phylum Streptophyta; class Magnoliopsida; order Poales; family Poaceae; genus Elymus; species Elymus sibiricus. Next base: position 123,192,616 of record CM077666.1, on the reverse strand, counting down.
GTCTGTACTAATGTAACGGTGGTTAGTTACTCTATATTTCTCTACTCTTGCGTTGTGATTTGGAAGTGCAAAATGAGGCTATGAACTTGCATGTAGTTGAGCGAATTAGTTTTAGAACATCTTAAGATGCATGCTGAGAATTGTGCTCCCAGCTCATTGACACTGCAATATGAGGTTTTTCTTTCGAAAATTCTAATTATACAAGTTATATAGATTTGTTGGGCCTAATAAAGGTGTATTTTATCAAATGTATCATGCATATGATTTCTGATGCCTGCCTAACCATGGCATCGATATAAATAAAGGAAGGTTTGTGCAGAAAATAAATGTGTCAGTTAATTACTACTCCATCTGTCCCATAATATAAGACGTTTTTTAGCATTATAGAGTGTCAAAAAAGCGTCTTATATTATGGGACGGAGTTTTTTCTTTTTTTGCGAAAAGCCCTAAGGCCACATATTAAGTATAACATGTCCGTACAGACACACTCATATAAAAAATAAAATTATAATCAAATCCTTGGGAGTTTCTAAGTCTTCTCTGTGGGATGCTCTGTTGAAGTTGAGGATATCAGGCCAACTCCAACGCAGGTACCCAAACGGATACGGATTTTGTTCGTTTTTTGAATGGACATGTGGGTGGAGTTCATCTTCAGAAACAAATGCAGAGCAACGCCGCTCCGGCGGCAATGAGCAGCAACGCGACTCCGGCGGCCTGCCTGCCTGTACGTGTGCAATGCGCCTACAGCGGCCTGCCAGTACGTCTCCCGCCGCCGCCAGCGCCCGGCTCCGGGCGACGCGACCGGAGCTGTTGCGTGAACCGCTGCAGCGCAAGGACGCAGCGGAGCCTGCGCGCGAGCGCGGCTTCCTCGGCGCGGAGCCGCGTGTTCTGGCGGCGCACTTGCAGCTTGGCGGCCAGCCACTGCTGCTTGCACCCCCGCAGAGCTCCTCCAGTCGCTGCTGCTTATGCGCCCGCGGAGCTCCTCCGGCCGCTGCTGCTTGCGCGGAGCTCCCACCGCAATTTGTGTGGCTGTCGAGAAGCGAGATAGAGGAAAGAGAAGTGGGGAAGGTGGGAGGAGAGAGGGGATTTGCTGCGATAGGCTCGACTTCATGTTCAATAGGTAAGAGCATCTACAGCCGCACATATGTAAATCCGGCCCCTCAAATGCCCGCGAGGCGCGTTCGCGGACATTGACTGATCACGTCTCAAATAATGCATTCCACATCCGGATATCTTAAATTAGAAACCTCAAATTCATATTATTGCATGCAACATAAACCGATCTTTAAGCCGAGCTAGTCCGGCTCCGCCGTGCCCATGTCCGGCGGCCGGCTGCACTCCTCAGAGTATTGGTCTGGTCGCCGACAAGGTAGAGTATGGCATGGGACACGAGCGGACTCACGGGACTCAAGGCGCCGCCGTCTCCCATGCCCTACTCTTCCTCGTCGGAGCCCGTAACCCGGACGGTGCCGGTGGACGTCAGGTCGATGATGGATCCGTCCTGGGACGAGCCGACATCCACCACGACGCGGTTGCGGCGCTCGGACTGCACCATATGGGGCGCCGGAGAATGCGACTCCGCCTCGCCGACGTCCGCCGCCGCAAGGGCTGCCGTCGCCTCCCGCGCCCGCTCCCTCGCGCGTCGGGCATGCCGCGCCATGTTTGCGTCGGACGACAACCATGGCGCGTCATGCCTGCTCTGCGCGCCAACAGAGGGGTTGCGCGTCCGCCACCGCGTTCGGACGCCAGACGGACCGCACCGCCTCCGGTGAGGCAGCCACGGCACCCCGAGCGCCGGATCCATGCGCCATTTGGGCGGACGCGATGGATTCCCGACGGAAGGAGTCCGCGCGCTGCCTCGCACGGGCCTCGTCCCGGGAGCGGCGGAGCGCAAGCCGGACGGCCATCTCCTCCTCGGGCCCGCATGGGATGAGCTCGGGGTCGACGGATCTGGAGGTGAAGGACTCGGATCCGCTGCCCGTCATGCCGGAGATGGCCGGAGATCGGTGCAGGTGAGCTTGGGTGGCGGAGGGGAGTGGAGTGAAGTGGCTAGGGTTTGGTCCGGCGACCGGATCGGGAGGAATATATGTGGGGTCGAGGCGGGCCAGGGCGACGTGGCGGGCGTGCCCGGGCGCGCCTAGGTGCCCCATATCCGCCCCATATTTGGGCTGGATATGGGGGGTGTCGATCAGCCCGGGCATTTGAGGCCCGTTTGAGGCGCCCGGCTAGGTCGAAAAATCGTGACCAGGCGGGCCCGCCCGGGCGTATGAGGCGGGTTTGAGGCGCCCGGCTGTAGATGCTCTAAGGCATGACCTATTAGAAGGGAAAGAGTCGGCTTTTACACATCTTCCTTCTTTTTTTTCTTCGGTTTTTTTTTCTTTCTTGGTTTTCAACGCTTTTTTCGTTTTCTTTTGTTTCATTTTTTATTTTTCATTTTGTTTCTTCATTTTTTATTTTCTTTTTTCTTCTCCATTTTTTTGTTTGGATTTCTTTTTTCTTCTCCATTTCTTCTTTTTCTTTTTTGGTTTTTCTTTGTTTCGTTTTGTTTTCCATTCTACATTCTTATATACATGATCAACACTTTTTCAAATACTCGTTCAACACTTTTCAAATACTTATTTAACATTTTTATATACATGATCAACATTTTTTCAAATACTTGTTCAACATTTTTCAAATACTTGTTCAACATTTTTCGAATGCTTGATTATTATTTTTAAATTCTTGTTGAACATTTTTCAAATACATGTTCAACATTTTTCGAACGCTTGATTAACATTTTTCAAATACTTGTTCAACATTTCTTTAAATACTTGTTCAATATTTTTCAAATACTTGTTCAACATTTTTCGAATGCTTGATCAACATTTTTCAAATACTTGTTCAACATTTCTCTGATTGCTACATTTACATTTTCTAAATACTTGTACAACATTTTTCAAATACTTGTTCAACATTTTTTTGGAATGGTTGATAACATTTTTCAAATACTTGTTCAATATTTTTAAATACTTATTTAACATTTTCCAAATGTTTTTTGTAGAGTTTTTTTGTAATATTTTAAAATATTTTAAAATATTTTAAAGTATAAACAAAAGTACAAAATAAATCAAAAAACGAAACCAGATAACAAAAAAAAAACAGAAAGACAGGCTGTGGCCTCGCTCACGCGTGGGCCGGCCCATCTGGGCTCCTCCCGACGCGAGGATGCCCCCTGTGCTCGCTTAAAGCGAGAAATAGGGCTGCCCCAGACAAGCCGTATTCATGTGTTCATGCCAAATCCTATTTAACGCAAAGACTGTGTGTAGATGGGCCAAACCCATCAGGCAACCTACCTTACTTTCATTATCCTGAGTTAGCCCGTGTTTCCTTTTTATGGGGGTGGGGGGGGGGGGGGTCATTCGTTTGTCCTTTTCTGTACTCCTATAAAAAACTGAGTTGGTGATGATGGTGTGCCCACAAAAAAACGCCCCTTTTCTCTCCCATTCAGCCCATCTCCCACCACGGGCCGCACCTCATCCAATCCGGCACACCTCATCCACTGAAGCTGCGTCCCACAAAAAAGCTCTGTCGGAACCACCGGCCGGCGGCGTTCGAGCCGATCTGGCGCACTGCCCGCTACTGGCACCGCCCCCTTGACCCACCACCACCAAGCACCACCACGAAGCACTGCCTGCTGTTGGCGCCGCCCCCTTGCCCCACCACCACGAACCCTCCCCTCCTTGCCATGTCCTCCGCCCCCTTCCCCGTCTGCTTCGACGCTCGAGCTCCACGAGTACACCGCCGCTGCAGTATGTGCCCCAACGCCTCACCTGCCTCCTCCCTTTCCTGCTGCAGCAGCCCCACCGCCTCCCCTCCTCATCGCCATCTCCTTTGCACTCTCTCCCATCTCCCCCGACTCCGAGCTCCACAAGCATGCCGGCGGCTACACGCTGCCCATTCACGGCGCCACCACTTACTGCTACTTCCCTTCCCGGCCGACGGGCTCCACGGCCTATTCCGGTATGATGGTTGACATGGAGGTGCCATGCTCGACTACCGCCTCTCCTACCCAAACCTCATCCTGGCTGTTGAGTATATTGATTATTAGGAAGTATAGGATAGACTAGGATTTGGTCCTGCCTTGTCTTTGGTCATTGTACTCCTATATATATGCTTACGAGGCTCAAACAATAATAAATCAATTCCACCAAACCATCTCTATCCCTTCTAACATGGTATCAGCCTAACTGATCCAAACCCTAGCCGCCGCCACCGCTTCCGCTCCACACCGCCCCTGGGGCGGCCGGTCTTCATGATCGCCACCGCGGGCCGCGCCGCCCGTACCTAGGGTTCGTCCGCCGGTCATGTTGACCGGCTGCCCTAAATAGTCTTTTCCCGATCCCTTGATCCGGATTTTTCTCTCACACCGGTTGTTTTGATCGGCGTTTCTTTTTTGATTTTCTGATCCATAGATCGGTTTGCGTCGCCTGCCGCCCTGTCGACCTCTTCGCGTGTCTCTACTTCAACCTCGGCTGAGACTACACCGGCCTCCGCCTCGTCGTCCCGGCTTCTCCGTCTCGCGACTTGAACCATGACTTGAACGACCACGACGCGGTTGACCAGGTGCTTCGTCTCCGTCCGCGTCTAGGCTAGCATCTGTGCCATGCTCACGTGCATAGCTCGTTGCATGCATCGATGCAATGTCCTGGATGAGGACGTTTTGGACGTCACGAGCAGAGTCCAATCTGCATCACGCGTTGTGTGCAGGTCCGGCTGCTCGCACGTGCGGCGTGCCGCTTGCATGCCTGTGGACTGCACAATGTGTCCTCGCCTGTTCGTGCTCCTGCCAGGTTGTCACGATGCAGATCGTCATCGAGTACACGTGCTTCTCCACCGGTCGAGCAACGGGCTGCCACTGCGTCGTCCCTTCAGACCGCAACGCCGCCGCCCCGTGGTTCTTCCCGCGGCTGCATTTGTTGGAAATATGCCCTAGAGGCAATAATAAATTGGTTATTATTATATTTCCTTGTTCATGATAATCGTTTATTATCCATGCTATAATTGTATTGATTGGAAACTCAAATACATGTGTGGATACATAGACAACACTGTGTCCCTAGTAAGCCTCTAGTTGACTAGCTCGTTGATCAAAGATGGTTAAGGTTTCCTAGCCATTGACATGAGATGTCATTTGATAACGGGATCACATCATTAGGAGAATGATGTGATGGACAAGACCCAAACTATAAACGTAGCATTTGATCGTGTCAGTTTATTGCTATTGTTTTCTGCATGTCAAGTATCTGTTCCTTTGACCATGAGATCATGCAACTCACTGACACCGGAGGAATACCTTGTGTGTATCAAACGTCGCAACGTAACTGGGTGACTATAAAGGTGCTCTACAGGTATCTCCGATGGTGTCTGTTGGGTTGGCATGGATCAAGACTGGGATTTGTTACTCCGTGTGACGGAGAGGTATCTCAGGGCCCACTCGGTAATACAACATCATAATGAGCCTTGCAAGCAATGTGACTAAAGTGTTAGCCACGAGATCTTGTATTACGGAACGAGTAAAGAGACTTGCCGGTAACGAGATTGAACTAGGTATAGTGATACCGACGATCGAATCTCGGGCAAGTAACATACCGAAGAACAAAGGGAACAGCATACGGGATTAACTGAATCCTTGACATAGAGGTTCGACCGATAAAGATCTTCGTAGAATATGTAGGAGCCAATATGGGCATCCAGGTCCCGCTATTGGTTATTGGCCGTAGAGGTGTCTCGGTCATGTCTACATAGTTCTCGAACCCGCAGGGTCTACACACTTAACGTTTGGTGACGATTAGTATAATTGAGTTATTATGTTGGTGACCGAAAGTTGTTCGGAGTCCCGGATAAGATCCCGGACATGACGAGGATCTCCGGAAGAGTCCGGAGGTAAAGATTGATATATGTGATAATAGTGTTTTGATCTCTGGAAGGGTTCCGGAGTTCACCGGAAGGGGTTCCGGATGTTTACCGAAGTGTTCGGGTGCAGCAACACTTTATATGAGCCAAAGGGATAAAGCCCACAAGGTATTGGAAAGTGCAAAAGTAGTTTTGCTGCCGCGTAAGCGGTACTACCGCTTGGTGAAGCGGTACTACCGCCCGAGCGGTACTACCGCTTGTGTGAAGCGGTACTACCGCCCAAGCGGTACTACCGCTTGTGTGAAGCGGTACTACCGCTTGTGCGCGGCTGTGCACGGTTCGGCAGGGATCCGAATTGGACTCTTTTCCTGCGGGCCAAACCGACCTTGTGCGGGCAAAACCGACCCGGAGGAGGCTTTTACTCCAAGTTTAGACCCCAAGGCTCAACATATAAATAGAGGGGCAGGGCTGGCACACGGGACACATCAGGATTTCCCAAGCCGTGTGCCGGCAACCCTAGCCCTCTAGTTCCTCCGTCATAATCTCCGTAGTGCTTGGCGAAGCCCTGCAGAGATTGTTCCTCACCACCATCACCACGCCGTCGTGCTGCTGGAACTCAACCACTACTTCACCATCGCTCGCTGGATCGAGGAGGTGAAGGCGTCATCAAGCCGTACGTGTGTTGAACGCGGAGGTGCCGTCCGTTCGGCACTAGATCGGAAGGATCGTGATTGGATCGCGGGACGCTCGGCGATTTGGATCGCGAAGACGTTCGACTACATCAACCGCGTTTATTAACGCTTCCGCTTAGCGATCTACAAGGGTATGTAGATCCACTCTCCCTCTCGTAGATGCTCATCACCATGGATAGATCTTGTGTGTGCGTAGGAAAATTTTTGTTTCCCATGCAACGTTCCCCAACAGTGGCATCATGAGCTAGGTCTATGCGTAGATGAGATCTCGAGTAGAACACAAACGAGTTGTGGGCGTGGATGTATACATATTGCTTGCCGTTACTAGTTGATACTTGATTCCGCGGTATTGTGAGATGAAGCGGCCCGGACCGACATTACGCGTACGCTTACGCGAGACTGGTTTCACCGCTGCGTGCACTTGTTGCATAAAGGTGACTGGCGGGTGTCTGTCTCTCTCACTTTAGTTGAATCGGTTCAATGAAGAGGGTTCTTTTAGAAGATCAAAAAGTAATCACTACACCACGTTGTGGTTTTGCGTAGGTAAGAACGGTTCTTGCAAACCCGTAGCAGCCACGTAAAATTTGCAACAACAATTAGAGGACGTCTAACTTGTTTTTGCAGGGTATGTTGTGATGTGATATGGCCAATTACATGATGAGATATATGTGATGTATGAGATGATCATGTATTGTATAGAATATCACGACTTGCATGTCGATGAGTACGGCAACTGGCAGGAGCCATAGAGTTGTCTTTAATTATTGTATGACCTGCGTGTCAATCATTAAGCGCTATGTAATGCTTTACTTTATCGCTAAACGTTAGCTATAGTCGTGGAAGCAACAGTCGGCGCGACAACCTTATGGCGACATGTTGATGGAGATCAAGATGATGGAGATCATGGTGTCATGCCGGTGACGATGGAGATCATGCCGGTGCTTTGGAGATGGAGATCAAAAGCACAAGTTCATGGCCATATCATGTCACTTATGATTTGCATGTGATGTTAATCCTTTTATGCATCTTATTTTGCTTAGGACGACGGTAGCATTATAAGGTGATCCCTCACTTAAATTTCAAGATAAATTGTGTTCTCCCCAAGTGTGCACCGTTGCGAAAGTTCGTCGTTTCGAGACACGCCGTGATGATCGGGTGTGATAGACTCTACGTTCGCATACAACGGGTGTAAGCCATGTTACACGTGCGGAACACTCGGGTTAAACTTGACGAGCCTAGCATGTACAGACATGGCCTCGGAACACAAGAGACCGAAAGGTCGAACATGAGTCATATAGTAGATATGATCAACATGAAGATGTTCACCATTGAAACCACCTCAACTCACGTGATGATCGGACTTGAGTTGGTGGATTTGGATCATGTTACACTCGAATGATCGGAGGGATGTCAATTTGAGTGGGAGTTTTTTAAAATATGATTAACTAAACTCATTATCTAAGAACAATAGTCTAAGTTGTCTTTGCTATATTTATGTTGTAGATCATGGCTCGCGCAGTAGCACCCCTGAATTTTAATGCGTTCCTAGAGAAAGCTAAGTTGAAAGATGATGGAAGTAACTTTGTGGACTGGGCCCGTAATCTAAGGATTATCCTTACGGCTTCCCAGAAGGCTTATGTCCTTGATGCACCGCTTGGTGATCCACCCGCTCCAGTTGAGTCTCTAGACGTTGTGAACGCCTGGCAGGCTCGTTCTGATGATTACTCAATAGTTCAATGTGCAATGTTGTATGGCTTAGAACCGGGACTTCAAAGACGTTTTGAACGTCATGGAACATATGAGATGTTCCAGGAGTTGAAGTTTATCTTTCAGAAGAATGCCCGGATCGAGAGATATGAGATCTCCGATAAGTTCTATGCTTGCAAGATGGAGGAGAACGGGTCTATCAGTGATCACGTGCTCAGAATGTCTGGGTACTCCACCCGCCTGGCTGAGTTAGGGATGCCCCTTCCGCCAGAGGCTATCACTGACAGAGTTCTTCAATCATTGCCACCTAGCTACAAGAGCTTCGTGTTGAACTATAACATGCACGGGATGAACAAGTCAGTCGCCGAGCTGTTTGCGATGCTGAAAGCCGCTGAGTCTGAAATTCAGAAGGAGCATCAAGTGTTGATGGTCAATAAAACCACTAGTTTCAAGAAAAATGGCAAGGGTAAGAAGGGTAACTCCAAGCAGAGTGGCAAAGCAGTTGCTCCTCTCGTGAAGAAACCCAAGGCTGGACCCAAACCAGAAACTGTGTGTTTTCATTGCAAGGGAACTGGACACTGGAAGCGGAATTGCCCCAAGTATTTGGCTGACAAGAAGGCGGCCAACAACAAACAAGGTATATATGATATACATGTTATTGATGTGTACCTTACCAACTCTCGTTGTAGTGCCTGGGTATTTGATACCGGTGCGGTTGCTCATGTTTGCAACTCAAAACAGGAACTGCGGAATAGACGGAGGCTGGCAAAGGACGAAGTGACGATGCGCGTGGGAAATGGTTCCAAGGTTGATGTGATCGCCGTCGGCACGCTCGCTCTTCGATTACCGTCGGGATTAGTGATGAACCTAAATAAGTGTTATTTGGTGCCTGCGTTAAGCATGAACATTATATCTGGATCTTGTTTATTGCGAGACGGTTACTCATTTAAATCAGAGAATAATGGTTGTTCTATTTATATGAGTAATATCTTTTATGGTCATGCACCCGATGTGAGGGGTTTATTCTTATTGAATCTCGATAGTAATGATACACATGTTCATAACATTGATGCCAAAAGATGTAGAATTGATAATGATAATACCACTTTCTTGTGGCACTGCCGTTTAGGTCATATTGGCGTAAAACGCATGAGGAAGCTCCATGCTGATGAACTTTTGGAGTCACTTGATTTTGAATCACTTGACACATGTGAGCCATGCCTCATGGGCAAGATGACTAAAACGCCGTTCTCTGGAACAATGGAACGGGCAAGTGACTTATTGGAAATCATACATACTGATGTGTGCGGTCCGATGAGTATTGAAGCGCGCAGTGGTTATCGTTACTTTCTCACCTTCACTGATGACTTAAGTAGATATGGGTATATTTACTTAATGAAACACAAGTCTGAAACATTTGAAAAGTTCAAACAATTTCAGAGTGAAGTTGAGAATCATCGTAACAAGAAGATTAAATTCCTACGATCTGATCGAGGAGGAGAATATCTGAGTTATGAGTTTGGCAGTCACTTAAGACAGTGTGGAATTGTTTCACAATTGACACCGCCTGGAACACCACAGCGTAATGGTGTGTCCGAACGTCGTAATCGAACTTTATTGGATATGGTGCGATCTATGATGTCTCTTGCCGATTTGCCACTATCGTTTTGGGGTTATGCATTAGAGACAGCTGCATTCACTTTAAATAGGGCACCATCGAAATCCGTTGAGACGACGCCATATGAACTTTGGTTTAAAAAGAAGCCAAAGCTGTCGTTTCTTAAAGTTTGGGGATGTGATGCTTATGTCAAAAAGCTTCAGCCTGAAAAGCTGGAACCCAAAGCGGAGAAATGCGTCTTCATAGGATACCCAAAAGAGACAGTTGGGTATACCTTCTACCTCAGATCCGAAGGCAAAGTGTTTGTCGCTAAAAACGGAACATTTCTTGAGAAAGAGTTTCTCTCGAAAGAATTGAGTGGGAGGAAGATAGAACTTGATGAGGTTGTTGAACCTTTACTTCAACCTGAGAGTAGCGCAGCGCAGAAAGTTGTTTCTGTGGAGCCTACATTAGCTGGAGAGGAAGTTAATGATGATGATCATGAAGCTTTGGATCAAGTTGCTATCGAACCTCGTAGGTCGACAAGGACGCGTACTGCTCCCGAGTGGTACGGCAACCCTGTCTTAGACATCATGTTGTTAGACAACGATGAACCTACGAGCTGTGGAGAAGCGATGATGAGCCCGGATTCCAAGAAGTGGTTAGAGGCCATGAAATCCGAGATGGGATCCATGTATGAAAACAAAGTATGGACTTTGGAAGTATTACCTGAAGGGCGTAAGGCCATTCAGAACAAATGGATCTTTAAGAGGAAGACGGACGCGGACGGTAATGTCACCGTCTATAAAGCTCGACTTGTGGCAAAGGGTTTTTCACAAGTTCAAGGAGTTGACTACGATGAGACCTTCTCACCCGTAGCGATGCTTAAGTCCGTCAGAATCATGCATGCATCTCGGAGTTGGAATCTTCGTTTTGATGAGGTGATCAAAGCGTTCGAGTTTATACAAGTTTACGGAGAAGCTTGTATTTACAAGAAAGTGAGTGGGAGCTCTATAGCGTTTCTAATATTATATGTGGATGACATATTGCTGATTGGAAACAATATAGAAATGCTGGAAAGCGTAAAGGAATATTTGAACAAAGAGTTTTTCAATGAAGGACCTAGGAGAAGCTGCTTTCATATTAGGCATCAAGATCTATAGAGATAGATCAAGACGTTTAATAGGACTTTCACAAAGCACATACCTTGATAAGATTTTGAAGAAGTTCAAAATGGATCAGTCCAAGAAGGGGTTCTTGCCTGTTTTGCAAGGTGTGAAGTTGAGTAAGACTCAATGCCCAGTGACTGCAGAAGATAGAGAAAAGATGAGTGTCATCCCCTATGCTTCGGCCATAGGCTCTATCATGTATGCAATGCTGTGCACAAGACCCGATGTCAGCCTTGCCATAAGTATGGTCGGAAGGTTTCAAAGTGATCCAGGAATGGAACACTGGACGGCGGTCAAGAATATCCTGAAGTACCTGAAAAGGACTAAGGACATGTTTCTCGTTTATGGAGGTGATCAAGAGCTCGTCGTAAAGGGTTACGTCGATGCAAGCTTTGACACTGATCCGGATGACTCTAAGTCGCAAACCGGATACGTATTTATTCTTAATGGGGGTGCGGTTAGCTGGTACAGTTCCAAGCAAAGCGTGGTAGCTGATTCTACATGCGAAGCGGAGTACATCGCTGCCTCGGAGGCGGCGAAGGAAAGTGTCTGGATGAAGGAGTTCATGACAAATCTTGGAGTAGTGCCTAGTGCACTTAACCCAATAACTCTGTTTTGTGATAATACTGGTGCCATTGCTCTAGCCAAGGAACCAAGATTTCACAAGAGGACCAGACACATAAAACGACGTTTCAATTCCATCCGCGATTACATCAAGGAGGACGACATAAATATTTGCAAAGTACACACGGATCTAAATGTTGCAGATCCGATGACTAAACCTCTTCCAAGGGCTAAACATGAACAACACCAGAACTGCATGGGTGTTCGATTCATTACAATGTAAATCACATAGTGATGTGAACTAGATTATTGACTCTAGTGCAAGTGGGAGACTGTTGGAAATATGCCCTAGAGGCAATAATAAATTGGTTATTATTATATTTCCTTGTTCATGATAATCGTTTATTATCCATGCTATAATTGTATTGATTGGAAACTCAAATACATGTGTGGATACATAGACAACACTGTGTCCCTAGTAAGCCTCTAGTTGACTAGCTCGTTGATCAAAGATGGTTAAGGTTTCCTAGCCATTGACATGAGATGTCATTTGATAACGGGATCACATCATTAGGAGAATGATGTGATGGACAAGACCCAAACTATAAACGTAGCATTTGATCGTGTCAGTTTATTGCTATTGTTTTCTGCATGTCAAGTATCTGTTCCTTTGACCATGAGATCATGCAACTCACTGACACCGGAGGAATACCTTGTGTGTATCAAACGTCGCAACGTAACTGGGTGACTATAAAGGTGCTCTACAGGTATCTCCGATGGTGTCTGTTGGGTTGGCATGGATCAAGACTGGGATTTGTTACTCCGTGTGACGGAGAGGTATCTCAGGGCCCACTCGGTAATACAACATCATAATGAGCCTTGCAAGCAATGTGACTAAAGTGTTAGCCACGAGATCTTGTATTACGGAACGAGTAAAGAGACTTGCCGGTAACGAGATTGAACTAGGTATAGTGATACCGACGATCGAATCTCGGGCAAGTAACATACCGAAGAACAAAGGGAACAGCATACGGGATTAACTGAATCCTTGACATAGAGGTTCGACCGATAAAGATCTTCGTAGAATATGTAGGAGCCAATATGGGCATCCAGGTCCCGCTATTGGTTATTGGCCGTAGAGGTGTCTCGGTCATGTCTACATAGTTCTCGAACCCGCAGGGTCTACACACTTAACGTTTGGTGACGATTAGTATAATTGAGTTATTATGTTGGTGACCGAAAGTTGTTCGGAGTCCCGGATAAGATCCCGGACATGACGAGGATCTCCGGAAGAGTCCGGAGGTAAAGATTGATATATGTGATAATAGTGTTTTGATCTCTGGAAGGGTTCCGGAGTTCACCGGAAGGGGTTCCGGATGTTTACCGAAGTGTTCGGGTGCAGCAACACTTTATATGAGCCAAAGGGATAAAGCCCACAAGGTATTGGAAAGTGCAAAAGTAGTTTTGCTGCCGCGTAAGCGGTACTACCGCTTGGTGAAGCGGTACTACCGCCCGAGCGGTACTACCGCTTGTGTGAAGCGGTACTACCGCCCAAGCGGTACTACCGCTTGTGTGAAGCGGTACTACCGCTTGTGCGCGGCTGTGCACGGTTCGGCAGGGATCCGAATTGGACTCTTTTCCTGCGGGCCAAACCGACCTTGTGCGGGCAAAACCGACCCGGAGGAGGCTTTTACTCCAAGTTTAGACCCCAAGGCTCAACATATAAATAGAGGGGCAGGGCTGGCACACGGGACACATCAGGATTTCCCAAGCCGTGTGCCGGCAACCCTAGCCCTCTAGTTCCTCCGTCATAATCTCCGTAGTGCTTGGCGAAGCCCTGCAGAGATTGTTCCTCACCACCATCACCACGCCGTCGTGCTGCTGGAACTCAACCACTACTTCACCATCGCTCGCTGGATCGAGGAGGTGAAGGCGTCATCAAGCCGTACGTGTGTTGAACGCGGAGGTGCCGTCCGTTCGGCACTAGATCGGAAGGATCGTGATTGGATCGCGGGACGCTCGGCGATTTGGATCGCGAAGACGTTCGACTACATCAACCGCGTTTATTAACGCTTCCGCTTAGCGATCTACAAGGGTATGTAGATCCACTCTCCCTCTCGTAGATGCTCATCACCATGGATAGATCTTGCGTGTGCGTAGGAAAATTTTTGTTTCCCATGCAACGTTCCCCAACAGCATTGACCTGCGTGCTGCCACTGCGTCGCCCTTTGGGCCGTAGTGCCGCGGCCCGCCGTCCACCGCCGCCCCGAGGCCGTCCGCCCCAGGCCGTCCCCATGGCTGCACCGACCCTCGCGCCGCCGCTGCGACTCCTCATCGGGCCGTAGCGAGCGTGGCACGCGGTCTCTGCCGTCCGCCCCGTGGTTCTCCCCGCGGCTGCACCGACCCGCGCACTGCCGCTGTGTCGCCCCTTCGGGCCGTAGTGCCATGGCCCGCGGTCAACCACCGCCCCGAGGCCGTCCGCTCCAGGCCGTCCCCGAGGCTGCACCGACCCTCACGCTGCCGCTGCGTCGCCCCGTCGGGCCGTAGCGAGCGTGGCACGCGGTCCCTGCAACCGCCCTGAGGTCTTCCCCGCCGTCGTCCCGACCCGCGCACTACCGCTGCATCGCCCCTTCGAGCCGTAGCGTCGCGACGCGCGGTCCACTCTGCCGTCCCCGCGCGTCGACTTCCACGTGATATGCGCCGCGTCGCCTCCCTTGGCGCGGTAACGTCACTGTCCGTGCCGGTCTTTGTCACACTGTCGGGTTCTTTCTCGCCTACTTCGGGCACCGCCGCCGCGCTCCTTCCCTAGCCGCCGCCGCCGCCTCCTCAGGCCGCCGCCGCCGCTCTTCTTCCGCGGCTCCACGGCGACTATCTCGACACCGGCCACCCCAACTCGACATCGACCACGGCGTTCTTCGCACGGCTACCTCGACCACGGCTACACCACCCTACGCTCTCGGCTACCTCGACAACGACACAAAGGGCTACCGCCTTGCTTGAGCAACCTCGTTGGTTTCCACTCCAGCCACAACTTCCGCGATGCATCGACCGTTACGACTGTGGGGGGATGTCCGTCGGCTTACCTTCGGATTGTTCTCCAGTCTCACTGTCTGCGTCACTACCGTTGTGACTGCGGGGGGATGTTGAGTATATTGATTATTAGGAAGTATAGGATAGACTAGGATTTGGTCCTGCCTTGTCTTGTACTCCAAGTTGGTCATTGTACTCCAAGTTGGTCATTGTACTCCTATATATATGCTCACGAGGCTCAAGAAATAATAAATCAATTCCACCAAACCATCTCTATCCCTTCTAACACTGCCCATCTGTGCCACCCCCTAAATCAAATTTTGGGCCATCCAAATCCGCGCGCCTAGGTGAACCATCTAGAAACTACTCTTGCAGGCCAATATAAATCAATTTATTTAACTGGGGTCAGTAATCTAAAATTGCTTTCCATCTACAGGTCCGAAGTTTGCATAGAGAATATTCAGATGAGCAACTTGGATACTTGCTTTAGTGTTCATTTTTGGAAATGACAGCAACATGAATGACCACAACAATCCCTGAATGTGAGGTGATCATTGTTTTCGCTTGATTAGTGTGTTATTTTGTCATTTTTGTGTTCATACTGAAGTTTGTTGGTGTCAGTTTTGCAAGATGGTCCCAGATCTGACGCTGCATATTTCATATCATCACAAAGAAACAGACAAAGTTACTTAGTTCCCTGTTGGACTTCAAACTGACCGAATTTTGCAATGTAGGGTATACTATTTCTGACGATATATGTACAACAATGGTTTGCCTGACAGGAACATTTCCTCCAGTGGCTTGCTGTCCGTTGAGCATTTGTCAAGATGTAACATAATCCAAGGCACCTATCTAATAAAGGGGAGAATCATGGGTATAATCTGTGTATACCAGTATATATGTGCATATGTTTCAGAGTGTATAACATAGTCATTGATAATTTTGTTATTAAACAACGCTTGCTGGAGATACACCCCATTGGTAGAGGCGAGAGGAGTGGAGGTGTCCGGTGCACTGAGGGAAAAACAAAGGCTGAAAGTTTGTCTGATTTCCTATGCTTGTGTAGGAGCTGGTTTGTAGCAAAGACATAGTAGACACTCTGCTTTTTACAGTGGTATTTTTCACTGAGGCGAGGTACTCTGTATTTTTTTAGAGGGAAGATACTCTCCCTTGTGGCAAGGGGAGATATCGTTTTACCTCTGCCCCATTATTGTATATCTAACCTTAATAGTGAGATTACAATCTTTGTTAATTTTTTGGAATGTAACTTCGTGACGGCACGTTTCTCGTGTCGAGACCCATATGCTTCATCAGACGACTAGTTTTAAGCAAGCATAAAAAACATTGATGTGCAATCTTTCATTGGTTATGCAGAGAACAATAAAGACTTGATTCTATACCACCACTCTATTTTGTGCATCAGATCTGGTAATGCTCTCCTTGTTTCTTCTTTTTTGCTCCTTTTCTTTGTTTGTTCAGCAAAGGACATATTAGAAGCTATAGACTAGGACATGGACAGAAAGTAGAAAGGTAAAGAAATAGTGGCAAATAAACGAAAGAAGACATTTCAATGACAGTAGTTTTCCAAAAATTGTCATGATTATGTCCTTGCAATTGTAGTGCCTCAGTCAAAGTTCATTTATTCATACTTTTTTACTTCTATCTTGCATATAAGGCCTAAAATACACATGTTTGTAGTTCTTTTTGTTTCTTCTCGAAATGCATAAGTCTTTTCATCTCAAATTATTATATGATCAACATTGTTATGCCGAAATTGTCCAAACTAAAATGTTTTTTCTTTTCTCAAACACGACAGAACTAAAATATTTCCGCAGACAAATAGAAGTGCCATATTCAAATCCATTTGAACTTCGCCTCACCAGGAATGATACCACCTCTATTTTCTTTTTATCCGTGGCAACGCACGGGCATCCAACTAGTTAGTTTTTATTTTCTGATATTTTAATTTTTAAATTTACATTTTAAGAAAATTATACTTTTTATAAACACATGAATATTTTATAATATACTTTGAAATTGACACGAACATTTTTCTAAAGTACATGATTATTTAAATTACATTATCATTTTAATAAACGGTATGACCTATTTTGTTTAATTACTCGGAAGTTATTTTTAGATACATGAAAATTTCTAAAATTACACGAAAGTTTTTATTAGAAGGTGTGAACACATTTTAAAATTACATGTATATCTTTTGAAGATAGTGAACAATTTTTGTAATTATATGAACAATTAAGTAAAGTCTTGACCATTTTGTAACTAGATGAAAAAAAATCACATGAACACCATTTAAAGGCGCATAAACTTTCCTTTCTTTGAGATTCTTACCACTTTCTTTTCGATTGTTTCCTTTACCACTTGTATCCATATATTGTGCTAATAATCATAATTGACACTCATTGCGTCAAATAGGCACTCATACCCACAGGTGTGCTTAGATGGGCCAGGCCCATCAAGCAGACTATTTTCCTTTCATTTTTCTGACTTAGCAAGTTTTTTGGGGTTTTCTTTTCATTCATTTTCCCTATTTCCTTTTTATTTTATTTTTTGAACAATTAAAACAACAGGAGAGGCTCCTACTGTTGCTTCCTTAAATTATAATATGTACAAGGTAGTGTTACATGGCGCTAGGGCCAAGGTTACAAAGAGTGTGGCAACAAGCCGTGGACTAGACTTATAAAATTAGAGAGGCAGAAAAGGTTTGAATAAACACAAATAATTCTGGTTTCACTCTATAGTTCAAACTTTCAAGGTCAGACTTGAATGCTCGAAGCCAATCATGCTTTGAGGCCGGCATCCCCTCAAACTAGCATCTTTTTCTTTGTTTCCAATTGTTCCAGGTAAAACCATAATCTCCCTAAATAGAGGGTGGTGCCACGTCAAGGAGGAGTGATCAATCATCTCTTGAATCTGCAAGTTTTGATCCCAAGATATTCCCAACGTGATCCAGAAGTTGAACTAAAATCACATTGGAAGAAAAGATGTTTGTATGTTTCCAGGTCTTGAGAGCCGCAAAGCATGCACGCATGGTCATCTCCGATTTTGGAACTGTCTCCTGAGCAGCATATCTCTAGTGTTGATTGTGTCCATGAACATTAGCCAAGCAAAAACTTTATGACGAAGAATGCATCTTGTTTTCCATATATATGTGATATGTTTTGGTGCTTGACAATTTCTGAATATGAACTTGTAAAACTTCTTTGGCCGATAAACTGTATCACCCCAGGAAAGAATCCACTCAGCCGTTGCCATGTGATTAAGTTGTTGATTGATGATTGAAACAATCAGGGAGTCCAATTCCACTCTGGCTTCCATAGATAATGGCAGCGCAAAATGATTCTCTGGGCGGGGGTCAGAATGGAATTCAGCTAATGATATGTCATCATTGAGAGCAAAAGAAAATAGGTGCTAGTGAGAATTCATGATGAGCTCATTTTCATGCCAAAGGTCTTTCCACAGAAGAACCATATCACCAGCAGCAGGTACACATGTACTAATGGCTCTGTATACATTCATTAAGGAGAAAACATCCCGCCACCAAAGGAGCCACAACTTTGTTTTGCATGGGGAGGTGTTGAGTCATAATAAGCATTCCAAACCAGCATAACCCAGGGCACGTCTGCCTTATGAATGAATTTGTGTAAGAATTTCAGTAGCAGAGCTTTGTTTTGAAATTTTAGGTCAATTATTCCAAGCCTACCTTTCTGTTTAGGATGACAAACCAAGTCCCATGCAGCCAGTGAATGTGTTCTATCATCCCGATCAAGTACTTTCCTCCATAAATAGTGTCTTTGGACACGATCAAATGCATCAATGAGCTCTAATGGAATTTTGAGGACACACATGGCAAAGGAGAGAATTGATGATAGTGTAGAATTTATAAGCTGCAGACGCTCACCATAAGAAAGCCAGATGGCAGTAGCTGTGAGTCTTCTCTCAATTCGATCTACCAAAGGCATTAAATCACGCTCTGTTGGTCGAGTAGTTCCAAGAGGCAGACCGAGATGCGTGAAGGGCATCGTCCCAATTTGGTACCCCAAGACCGAGGCCAGGTCAATCATTTTATCATCAAACACATTAATTGGCAATATTTGGGATTTGGAGTAATTTATTTTGATACCAGTGGCGCAGACATAGGAATCAAGAAGCATCTTGATTGTGTGCAGCTCATGTTGGGATGCATGCAACACAATTAATGTGTCATCCGCGTATTGAATGACCGGGAAATCTTCCGAGGTTGGTTGATTTATTGGTAGTTGTAAGAGGCCTTCCGACCAAGCTCGATTAACTAATGATTGCAGCAGATCCGCAGCAAGGGCGAATAACATAGGTGATATCGGATCGCCTTGTCTTACACCTCGACAACACTTGAATTCTTTCCTGGGGACACCGTTAAGTAGTATCGAAGAGGATCTCGAGCTCAGAAGTTTCTCCATCCACATGCACCAATGATCATCAAAACCCTTTGCTTTCAACATGTCTAGAATGAATGAATGTTCCATCATATCAAACGCCTTTTCGAAATCGTGCTTTAAAACCACAGTTTCTCTGCCCGAATGCTTGCACCGGTACAAATATTCGTAGACCCATCCCAAACAATCTTGTATCGTTCTGGATTTAATAAACCCATACTGATTTCTATGAACTAATTTCAAGATCCAAGATTGGAGCCGCTCAGCTAAGATTTTGGTGAGCACTTTGAGCGCACAATTCAGTAAAGAGATGGGGCGAAAATCATTGACCGTCTCTGGGGTGATCTTCTTTGGGATTAACGCAATGAGTGATGTATTCAAGCACTTAAGATCAATCTTACCTGCCCAGAAATCAGCACACAACCGATAGAAATCCTCTTTAATGATGTTCCAACAAACTTTTAGAGATTGACCCAAGAAACCATCAGGTCCTGGAGCACGATCTGCTGGAATTATTTTTATAACACGATCAATTTCGTCCTTCGTGAAAGGTGCCGAGAGATCTTCAAGACCAGGTACTGACTGAATCATTTCAGGCAACAAAAAAATCATATGAGGGCTTATTAGAAACACCCATTCTGTTTTCAAAGCAGTCCAGAAAAGTTGCCGCTTTTTCTCATGATTTTCAATGAGACGACCATCAGGAAGCATCAAGTTGGGAATGGTATTCTGTCTGTAACGCTCTGTTGCCCTTGCTTGAAATTATTTAGTATTTTCTTCCCCTTTAACTGCCCAGCGGAAAGTGCAACGCTTCTTCCAATATTCATTTTGATATTTGAGGAGCCTCAGAAGATGGTTTTTTAAGATGCGAACAATAAATTTGCTTCTGGAACAATAAGTTGGCGTTTTCCTTCAAGCTCATTTATTTTATTTTTCTTAGGTATTCAGGAATATGTAGTGGATTCAACCAAAAGCGGCATACATCTAATTTGTTTGGTTATTCTGGGATCTACTTTGTAAGAGAGCTTCCTTAGTACCTTGTATCGTTAGGTCGTGTACTTTGTTTCGCGCTTTATCTATAAAGTGGTGCGAGAGCCTATTTCATGGAATACAAGTTGTGAACTCTCTCTCATCTATAAGCAAAACAACAATGCTTCTCATTGCGCGACCTCTCCATCGTTCTCCTAGGGAATAAGCGGACCCACGCCTCACCCTTTGGTGTTGATTCTCGAGGCGGCCCTCTCTTTTTGCTGATGGACACAAGTATAGGCTACAGCCTTAGGGATGGGAGGTCGTCGATAACTATTTTGGGCTGATTCTAGGAAGCCCACTGGTGGCCCATAAGAGAAGCTCTGAAATGGTTACAAATTTGATGCGGAGCAAGGCCAACAACACAATGACGTGGTGCAGTATAGGTGAGAGAGACATACAAAAAAAAGTGGAGAAACACTCCTCCCTTGTTATAAGAATATAAATATTATATTTATTTTCTCAAAAATAAAATTATATTTACATTTTTTTGGATCAAATATTATATTTATATAAAGCCCTAGAAAGCTCTAGGAATAAAAGCAGCATATGGCGGGCGGACCATCTAGTAGTAGTTATATTATAATGATGAGAAAGAAAAAATCTAGCCCATTGGGCCGAAGGGAGGCGTGCTGGCCTGGATGGGCGGCTCGTTCGCCGGCTCAGTCTTACCACGCGTGGGTCTTGCGGCGTAGCAGGTAGGATTGGTTTTCTGATTGGGAGGGGGGATTTCGTGTCATTAGGTTTCTAGGGCTTTTCGGCCTCTTGAATTCACCTCCTAAGTGCTGGCTCCATTCTGATTTGAGGGGTTTTTGGGGGAAGAAATTTGTTTGTTCCGGTGTTGGGGGAAAAGGGACAGGGATTTCGTGAGGGTTTTGGAAACGCTGAAAGATTTCACCTCTTTGTAATTTGAATTGCTGTTGGGCTCCGAAAAGGGATGGGGATTTCGTAGTTTGAGGGTGCCAAAAGAAAGAGCACTCACCTCCTTATAATTCTAATAATTTGAATTGCTGCCAGTCATTAGCTTCAGGAAAGGGAAGGGGATTTTGTGGAGTAAAAAAGCAGAGAACCACCACATTTGTGTTGTGATTAGCAAAAAACCACCACTTTAGAAATCGTTACATTTCTCACCACGCCGGAAATTTGACACAGGCAAAAAACACTAAGGATAAATTCTAATGACTTTGATGACGTCACAATTTGGTCCGGCCCGCCCATCGGCTGAGTTGGCAAAAAAAAAAAAACTGCCATGTAGACACTTGGGCTTGGTCCTCTTCTTCCTCCTCCTTTATTTTTTTGTAACACTTTATCAAACATGTTATGTGCAGTCTTCAACCCAATGGGCCTCCATCCCCGGTGTTCGACAGTGCCGGCTCAATGTGGTGGATCACGGCGGCGGTGGATGCTGGCCTGTCCTCGTCCAAGGGATAATGGGAACAGGGGGACCCTGAAGGGCAGCCCTGCAGGGGAGAAGGCTCCTGCACCTCCAGCCCCTCTCCTTGCGCAGCAAGCCCTCCGTCGTGCCATCAAACCACCCATCCGCCACTACTGCTTTCTCAGCTCCTCCTTCCTGCCAGCAGAAGCCGCCTCCCCCTTCCCGTCCCAGTCACTGTCCGGTAGCGCTGCTCGCTCCTGCCGACGAGCGTCGCGGCCGTCGTACCGGCCGCACGCGGCGCTGGATCCCTCGGCGTGGAGCAGCGAGGTGGACATCGGGCTGGCTCCTTTCATCGTCGGCGGCATTGCTCCTCCACACCACGCCCTGGTGAGGTTTCGGTCCGTCGTCCGCCCATCTTCTGCTACTCCTCTGGGTCTGGGGAGAAGAAAGTTTGTGCATTTTTGGTCGTTTTCTCACACCTTTCCTTCGGTGTATCCCCCACCTAGGGTGCACTTGACAATGACCCCCACTGACCACATGGTGTGCATGCTCATCGGCGCCAACATGTCCATCTTCATGCTCTGTGCCTTAGATTTGGCGCAAGGTGAGGCCGGCGAAGGAGTGGAAGGTCGGGACGGTGAACCCTGTGGTGAAGAGGGGTTGTGACTGGAGGAGCGACCTGGGGCTGGGCCGGGGCAGCAACAGCTTGCTAGCGTTGGTGGTGGATGGCGTCCATGGCAGACAGAGGAGAACAGCGGGCGGCGCGAGGTCATGGTGCAGCCGATGTGCGAGAGAAGGAGGCAGCGAAGGTGCTCTCATGTACGAGGCGGAGGGGTGGACGCGGCGGCCTAGACTCGCCGGCCGGCGAGGGGCGCGGGAGCGAGCTGCTGCTGCTCTCTTTGATGCACATGAGGTGCTCGATGTATTGCCAGAGAGAGAGAGAGGAGGAGGAGGAAGAAGACCAAGTCAACAAGTCTACGTGGCACTTTTTTTTCTTCTAAATTAGCCTGACAGGTGGGCCCGATCGATTAGTGACGTCAGCAAAACACTTAGCATTCACCATCAGTG
This sequence comes from Elymus sibiricus, assembly GCA_039707655.1. NCBI lineage: Eukaryota > Viridiplantae > Streptophyta > Magnoliopsida > Poales > Poaceae > Elymus > Elymus sibiricus. Next base: position 123,170,054 of record CM077666.1, on the reverse strand, counting down.
TTTTCTACCACTATCAATTTTTCAATGCGGCGAGAAGTGCACTGATTTCTAAAGCGGTGGTTTTTCGCTAATCGCGTCGCAAATGTGGTGGTTCTGTATTTTTTTACTCGATTTCCTGAGATTGGAGAGTGAGGACGCTGCGCTGAAAGAAAGAAGAAGATTCACCTCTTCTAATTCTAATTCGAATTGCTGGTCATTATGTTATGTTTAGGAAAGGGAAGGGCATTTCGTGAGATTGGAGTGTGAGGGCACTGAAAGAAAGAATTAATTGCATCACAAACCATAGAAACAACTTGTCGTTTATTGTATTCAATCATTCTTTCGTTCATCCATCCATGGATACAAGTTGTGAGAGCAACTCCAACGCGTCGACCCAAATGGACGCGCCCTTTGTCCGCATTTTGTCCGTTTGGGTCGGCCGCTCGGTCGGCGTCCGCCCTGTTTTGCGTTTGGGTCGGCAGTGCGCCCAACGTGCCGACCCATTTTCGCCCTCGCGGCCGGCTTGCCTTGTTTTTTGAAAGACAATTCAAAGTAAATAAAAACATTTTACATAGTTTCACAACGAAAGAAAATATTTCATAGTTCACAAGGCAAATAAATATATCATGGTTTATGACACGTCTCCAACATATCTATAATTTTTTATTGTTCCATGCGATTATAGTATCAATCTTGGATGTTTTATATGCAATTATATGCCATTATATATCATTTTTTGGGACTAACCTATTAACTCAGTGCCCAGTGCCAGTTGCAGTTTTTTGCTTGTTTTTGTCTTTTCAGAAAATCATTATCAAAAAGAGTCCAAACGATAAAAAAAACTTTGAATTAATTTTTTCTGGACCAGAAGAGACCCACGAAGCTTCGGGAGAATACCAGACGAGCCACGATGGAGCCACAAGCTCGGAGGGCGCGCCCTGGGGGGGGGGGGGGGTAGGGCGCGTCCCCCAGGCTTGTGGGCCCCTCGTAGCCCCTCCTGACCTAATTCCAGCGCTATAAATTCCTAAATATTCCCAATATACCATGAAGACAGAAGAGAAAACCTTTCCGCCGCCACAAGCCTCAGTTCTTCCGCGATCCCATCTGGAGGCCTTTTCCGGTACTCTGCCGGAGGGGGAATCGATCACGGAGGGCTTCTTCATCAACCTTGCTGCCCTTCCGATGATATGTGAGTAGTTTACCACAGACCTACGGGTCCATAGCTAGTAGTTAGATGGCTTCTTCTCTCTCTTTGATCTTCAATACCATGTTCTCCTCGATGTTTTTGGACTTCTATCCGATGTAATCTTCTTTTGCAGTGTGTTTATTGGGATCCGATGAATTGTGAGTTTATGATCAGATTATTCATGAGAAATATTTGAGTCTTCTCTGAACTCTTTTATGCATGATTATTATAGCTTTGTATTTCTCTCTGATCTATCGATTTGGTTTGGCCAACTAGATTGGTTTATCTTGCAATGAGAGAGGTGTTTTGTGATGGGTTCAATCTTGCGGTGCTCAATCCCAGTGACAGAAAGGGACATGACACGTATTTGTATTGTTGCCATTAAGGATATAAAGATGAGGTTTAATCATATTGCTTGAGTTTACTTGGTCTACATCATGTCATCTTGCTTAAGGCGTTACTCTGTTTCATACTTAATACCCTAGATGCATGCTGGATAGCGGTCGATGGGTGGAGTAATAGTAGTAGATGCAAGCAGGAGTCGGTCTACTTGTCCCGGACGTGATGCCTATATACATGATCATTGCCATGAATCCGTCATAATTATTTGCTTTTCTATCAATTGCCCAACAGTAATTTGTCTACCCACCGTATGCTATGTGTTCGAGAGAGAAGCCTCTAGTGAAAACTATGGCCCCCGGGTCTATTTTATCATATATTTAAAACCAAAAATACCTTGCTGCAATTTATTTACTTTAATTTTATTTAGTATTTTACTTTATCTCTCTATCACTATCAGAATTAATCCTTGCAAATAACCGCTAAGAGGATTGACAACCCTCTTATTTGCGTTGGGTGCAAGTGTTTGCTTTTGTGTGTGCAGGTGCTGCTAAAGGGGTTTTGTGTGGTTCTCCTACTGGATTGATAACCTTAGTTCTTAACTGAGGGAAATACTTATCTCTACTATACTGCATCATCCTCTCCTCTTCGGGGAAATACCAACGCAGTCTACAAGTAGTAGGAAGAATTTCTGGTGCCGTTGCCGGGGAGACATCACCAAAACTTATCAAGTACCTTCGCATAAACTGTCATCCACTTGCATTTATTTTATTTGCCTTGTTATTTGCATTTGCCTCTCGTTTTCATCTCCCCCACTTTTAAAACAATTTAAAAAAACACAAAAATATTTTATTTGCTTGCTTGCTTTTATTGCCTTCATGTCAACACACAAAAATAGAAAATGAAAGCAAAAATTTAAGATCCCTATGGATCCGCTTAAAGTTTTCTACTTGGATCATCTTCGGCCCATTTGTACTCGTGCTGAAACCCCAACTAGTTTAGTTGAGGGAAAATCATTAGATGAGCAAGCTCATTTTGTGCGTCAGCGTTTGTCTCAAAAAGGGAGACTCTTATGGAATCAAATAAATTGTTTGCTATGCTATGCTTGGAATCTATGCGAAATATATGATGTTACTTGTTGCTTTGAGAGCCCTAAAAAACACCTTCCCTACCTATGTGAATTTAACGATAATGAAATCTTATCTTCTTATGCCAAGGGTGTTTATAGCTACTATGATATCGAAAAAATTGAAGAATTTGTTGCTTTTAAGGGTGCCCATGAAGTTGCTTCATTGATTGAAAAGTATGATATTACTCTCTACAAATTTGAAATTTTTGCCATACTTAAATATTGCGATGAAAACTATGCTTCCAAAACCTATGTTAGTGAATTCATTGGGAGAATGTCTGCTGCTTTGGAAGAGAATAATGATATGCATGAATCTATAGATAATTGTGATTCTGTTGATCCACTTGAAATATCCCTTTTTGATGAATTTGATGCTTGTTATGCTTGTGGGCAGGATGCCAATATTAATTATGCTTATGGAGATGAACTTGCTATAGTTCCTTATGTTAAAAATGAAATCATTGCTATTGCACCCACACTTGATAGCTCCTTGAATTAAAAGCATGGTTGCAATAATGTTATTATAAATTCTATTAGTGTCAATTGTGCCAATGATACACAAAGCTACAAGCTTGGGGATGATAATTTTGTCATGTCCACTACTTATTGCAATGATAATGATTGGGGTGATAATGCTTCTTATGATCTTGAAAATTATTTAAGCCTCATGATGAATATGTTATTGATAATAATATCTACAATAATATTGAAAGTGGGTTTGGAAGAGTATCAACTTTAGGTAAACAGAATCCCACATATTCGGAGAGTGATCAATTGTAACATCCCCATGTATTAAGCTACAGTGATCACCCTTTTGATAGTGCCAAGTCACCATGATTAACAGTCTTGATCACATTTGAATCATATCTCATTTCAAATTCCAATTTAAATTGAGAGTTCAAATTTAAAGTGAATTTAAAGTTGTTCAAATCCAGGAACTAAATAGTTCATAATATTGCAAATATTCCCAAAGCAATTGTAAAAATAAAATCAACATTAATTGAGTTATCTAAATGACTCTAACATCATGAAACAGTACCAAAACAGCACCATTTAATCCATTCTCATTTAAATAAAATTCAAACGAAAACATCTGGACCCCAAACCTTTTTATGGCAGTGCTAGATATTGCACTGTATTTGTGTGGCTAAGTCCCATATTTTACAAAATTGAATTGGTGGCTGAACATTTTTCAAATGAGAGAAAGAAATAAAAACAGAAGAAAAGAAAAAGAAAAAGAAAAAGGGGAGGACCTCACTGGCGCACAAGGCCTCGAGTGCACAGTGCAGGCCCAGCCCACCACCTGTCCCCTCCTTCCTCCTGTCGCTCCCGCGCACGCCCGCGCCCGAGCCGGCTCGCCGTCGCAGCCGCGCCCACTCGCCGCCTCACGTCGCTACAGGGCGCCGGGTGGATAAGAAGGCCACCGCGGCCACCCTGGACCGCCCCAGATATTTCCCCCTCTCCCCTCGCTCGCCTTCTTCTTCTCCCGCCATGGCCGACGCGGCCATCACCGTCCACCGCGCGCTTGCGTAGCCACCGTGCCTCCCTCGCCGCTCCGTCGTGCCCAGAAGGACCGCGGCCCTCGTCTACGTCGTCTGCACCTCCAGATCGACGTCGGGAATCACCAACGTCGCCGCCAGCTTCCCCTTCTTCCTCGGATCGCCGCCGTCTTTCGTAGTCGTTTCCGTCGCCGTCAAGCCTTCCCCGCGCCCACTTAGCTCACCTGTAGGCTCACTGTAAGCCCGCGCTCCTTTCCCCTCACTCTCCCGCACGAATCCGTCCCCGTAGCCGCCGCTAGCACCATCACCGGAGCTCGGCTCGGCCGTGTAGCTTGCGGCCGTCGCTGTAGTCGATGTCATGGCCGTCCGAGCACTTGAACGTGCTCGGGGCACTTCGGTGGTCCGGCTAGCACCTCTCATTTGCCCCCGTTCAAGCCGCAGCGCCGTTTAGTCGGAGCTCCCGTACGCGCCGCCGTCCGCCGTCGCTACTCCGGCCACTTCCGGCCTCCCCAGCTGTTGCCTCTTGCGTAGTTCGATGCGGCGCGGTGTGCTCGTTCGAATGGTACTCGCGGCGCTCGATTTGGTCGCCGGACGGCGAAATCCGGCCACCTCCCGTGCGCGCGGTCATCGTTTTGGTCGCCGGTCGGCGCCGACGTGGCTGCCACCTGGCCGCCCTGTGCCACTGACCGCTGGGCCCCACGGGCCCTAGTTGACTGGGTTGACCAGTCAACTGTGCTGACTGGGCAGCCCAGCCACTGACATGCGAGCCCCGCGCTAATTAAAATGTTTTTATAAATAAATAAAATGTTAATTAATCTGTTAATTAATTTAATCACTAATCAGTCATTGGCTAATGGGCCCACCCCCCTAATTGATCTTTAGTTAGTTTAATTAATCCATAATTAGTTCACTGTGTATGACATGAGGGTCCCACTGGTTAGGTTTGACCCTGGTCAGCTGGAATTGACCAGTGACGTCATCCAGACGTCATGCTGACGTCTTCTATTACTGTTTTGGATAATTCGAAAGTAATAACAGTAGTGCACCCCTGCAGGGAAGTTATCTACTCGAATAGCCGTGTCCATGGTAACAGGACGCTCGGAGTTGTATCCTGATCTGCTACAACTACAAATGGACACTGTTACAATGTTAAACTATTAATACTGCTCTCGGGATCACTTTCTCACAGGGTAGTCAAGGAAGGATCGCAGGGCAATACTAAAATATGATTGAGTATATATTATCTTGTTCTACTCTCTTCTGATGCTGCAAGATTGCTTCAAGATGCTAGTCTTCGATAGGCTAGGCCTCTCCCCCTCTGTTCTGGCATTTCTGCAGTTTAGTCCAAAGATATAGCCCCATTCCTTTGATACCGATGCATAATTAGTATAGTTCTGATGTCAGTCTTGCGAGTACATTGGATGAGTACTAACAGTTGCTTTGCTATCTCTTTTCCTCATACCCGGTTGCTGCGATCAGACGACGGAGCCCAGGAGCAGGAGATCCCCGGAGGCACCTACTACTACGTTGAGCCCACCGAACAGGAGTAGTTCGGAGGCCCTAGGCAGGAGGCCTTCGCCTTTTCGATCAGTGTCGCTGTTATGCTAGCCTTCTTAAGGCAAACTTGGCTAACTATGTCTGTACCTAGATATTATTTGCTTGTATGACTTATGTATTCGGGTCCTCGTGACCCCTGGTTTGTAATATGAAGATTTATGTTTCATTTGAGTTTAGAGTTGTGTTGTGATATCTTCCCGTGAGTCTCTGATATCGAGCGTGCACGTTTGCGTGTATGATTAGTGCACGGTCGAGCAGGGGCGTCACAAGTTGGTATCAGAGCCGACTGCCGGTAGGAAGCCCCCTTCCGATTCCTTGGTCGAAGTTGAGTCTAGTCTTTGAAAAACTATATTTTACTAACAGTGCTGTGTGGCTTACGGGCCCACGTTGCACATGGGTGGTATTAGGATCTTTTATTCCTCTTCCTTACCCTGGGATTCTACTCTCTCTTCTATTCGGGTTAAATTTTACTAACTCTGACTCTAGGTTCTCGTGATTACGTCCACCCGGAGCTTTGATTATCTGCAAATTAATTCCTTCAATGCACGATGCAAGAATTCACTCACTGTCATTTGACAATCTTGAATTTCCTCTGTTTCAGATGGATCGCTTGTTTCCGCCGCACCCTGCGACACAGCTTGTACTTCGGACTTGGGCTCGTGATGCGCCTGGTTTTCCAGCTATCCTGATCGCCCTCCTGACCAGATTGGGCTACCGCTGTTACCCCGAGTACATGGTTTACGAGGATTTCCATGAGTTCAACCAGGAGCAGTACCATGCCGATCTTCGTATCTTTGATCAGCGGGACGACTCCGTCACTGAGTTGCACACTTTTCACGGTATCGGCGTGACGATTGATATGGCAGTCCATGATGCTGCCCATTCTGCTGTCGCACGTCTTCGTGGCGAGCATAGTTGCTTGGATGACTCCGAGTTCCGATACATCCCGTATGCCCCTGCTGGAGATGATACCGGATACTACACAGCTGTCTGTGCCCCTTACGAGCGACGTCGATACGACCCGCAGGTTTTGATTCAGTGCACTCAGGCTCTGGATCGCACTGCCCGGGCTCTTGCCGTCGAGTTGTTTGCCACTCGAGCACGTCTCTACGATGCTATGACACAATTGCTGCTAGCTGTTCGTGCAGAGATACATCCAGAGTACATCCTTTACCCGCGCAGGACCCAAATGCCTTCAGGTATCGATTGGCATGCTGTTGGAGGTCACACACCCGCACGTGGACCTCTTCTCCCAGTTCGAGATCGGGTTCTGCATCAGAGTAGTCACGGAGCGTAGGACCTTTCTGCCGTGAGCACTCGTCGTCAGCACCTGCAGTTACTTGGTTTCAGTGGTTTTCCCCGATGTTGACGTAGCCTTTGTTATGTCCCGTTGTTGTATTCCTCACCGCGTGCCTGCGCGCCGCCTAGTATGTCTAGCTGTTTAATTTTCCGAACTTATGCTGTCTGCATGTAACCGACTCTGTGTATGGATCTGTATGTCTTAATTGACTACTGTTATGAATCTATTGTGCTACTTGTTCATTGTCGTGTTATATCATGCTTGTCTCTAAGACACTTGCAGTTGTTTTTACTAAACTACCCCCTGTTAAATCTTTAGCAGGATGGTTAGACCAGGTGGTCGTGGTCGTGGCTGTGCTCCCGAACAGCCACCACCGCCAGACTATATGGCAGCTATAATGCAGCAATTCGAGCTGAACCGCCAGTTCATGGTTGGAATCATGGCTCAGTTCCCACACCAGAACCAGAATGCCCAGAATCAGCACCCTGCTTCAATAACTCTGCAGGAGTTTGTGCGCCTTAACCCTACTGTTTTCCGTAACTCAGAGCAGCCACTGGATGCTGATGACTGGCTTCGCGACATCACCTACGAGATGGAGTCTGCCAATGTCGCCCCCGCCAACCTTGTCACCTTCACATCCTACTTCTTGAAGGGTGCCGCTGCTCAATGGTGGCACACCCACAGGAGTTCACTACCTGCTGGGACAGTCGTTACCTGGATCGAGTTTCAGACTGCTTTCCGTGCCCGTTACATTCCTCGGGGAATCATGTACCGGAAGAAAATAAAGTTTCGCAACCTCACTCAGGGCAATAGGACTCTTGAAGCTTATCGGCGGGAATTCCTTAACCTATCCCGCTATGCCGAAGAAGACATTGCCACTGATGCTCGTAGACAGGAGAAATTCCGTAATGGACTCCACCCAGACCTCAAGCTTGCACTTGTTGTTCATGACTTCACCGACTTTGCCACCCTGGTAAACAAGGCTATCCAAGTTGAGACCGCTCAGATGGAGCACAAGGAGTCACAGAAGCGCCATCGTGACGTTGGCTCATCTTCGAGCTCAGGACAAAGGCATAAAATCTGGATCCCCCACAACATGTATCGTCCTGCTGCTCCTGCGCTAAGGCCTTCCTATGCGGCACCTCTTCTGCCTCCTCCACCACCGAGGCAGCCGAGAGCTCAAGCTGCTCCTCTTCGTCCTGAAGATGGTCTGTGTTTCAAGTGTCACCGCCCAGGTCACCTTGCCAAGGACTACTGCCAGAATCAGACTCAGTTGGCACTTCCTCATACTGGCCGTGGCAATGGCCGTGGTAACAATCAGACCCGCAACTATAATACTGGGTCTTCTGATTATGGTCGTGGACAGGCTTACCACGCTGATATTGAAGAAGTTCAGGATCAACCTGCTACTGTGATGGGTACCCTTCTCGTTAACTCAGTACCCGCTTCTCTTTTATTTGATTCAGGAGCATCGCATTCATTCATGTCAGAAGCATTTGCATTATCACATGACATTGCATTTGAAAAGATGAACCTACCAATAGTTGTCTGCACCCCTGGAGGTCACTGTCACACCTCCATGATGGCACACAATGTCACTGTTGAAATCGAAGGATCTGAATTCCTTGTTTCACCCATCATCTTGAAATCTTCCACAATAGACCTCATTCTGGGAATGGATTGGTTGAAAGCTCACATTACTTCGATCAATTGTGCCACCAAAGTCGTCCAACTCCTTCACCCCTCCGACGAGATAGTGAACTACACCGCCCGAGTTATCCGGAATGCCGAAGCTCAAATATATGCTCTAAATGCTTTGAACGCTTCACCTCTTGAGGGAATTGAGAATGTTCCAGTCGTTCATGATTTTCCGGACGTCTTTCCAGAAGAACTTCCAGGAATACCCCTGTTAGAGCCGTTGAATTCGTCATCGACTTGAAACCAGGCACCACTCCTATTGCTAAACGTCCCTATAAGATGCCGCCGCATGAACTCCTTGAACTTAAGGAGGAGATCGACAAATCGCTTCGTAAAGGCTTCATTCGTCCAAGTTCCTCTGCTTGGGGAGCACCTTCTCTCTTTGTTAAGAAGAAGGATGGGACTAACCGATTGGTCCAGGAATATCGGCCTATTAACCAAGCAACAATCCAGAACAAATATCCACTTCCCCGGATCAACGATCTTTATGATCAACTTGCTGGATCCTCTGTGTTCTCTAAACTCGACTTAAGGTTGGGTTACCATCAGATCCGAGTTCGTAAAGAGGATATTTCGAAGACCGCCTTCGTTACCCGTTATGGATCATACGAGTACACCATCATGTCCTTCGGATTAACTAATGCTCCAACAACCTTCCCTCGATTGATGAACTATATCTTCATGGACTACCTTGACAAATTCATCGTGGTTTATTTGGATGATATCCTTATATTTTCCAGGAATGAAGAACACGCCGAACATCTTCGGCTTGTATTGGAGAAACTTTGAGAACATCAACTGTATGCCAAATTTTCCAAGTGTGAATTCTGGTTATCTGAGGTGACCTATCTTGGTCATGTGATTTCCAAAGATGGAATTGCTGTTAACCCAGAACGAGTTCAGTCTATTCTTGACTGGACTCCTCCGCAAACTGTTAAGCAAGTCAGAAGTTTTCTCGGTCTCGCCAGCTATTGCCGCCGTTTCGTTGAGAACTTCTCCAAGATTGCTAAGCCACTGACTGATTTGCTCCACAAAGGCAAGAAGTTTGAGTGGACGGAAAAGTGCCAAGAAAGTTTCCAGATACTTAAAGACAAGTTGACCTCTGCCCCAGTGCTAGCACCCCCAGATACTCGCAAGGACTTCGTGATTTACTATGACGCGTCTCGTCAAGGATTAGGCTGTGTCCTAATGCAAGAGCGCAAGGTGATTGCTTATGGCTCTCGTCAGTTGCGTCCTCACGAAGATAAGTATCCAACACATGATCTCGAGTTAGCAGCAGTTATCTATGCTCTAAAGCTATGGCGATATTACCTTCTCGGTAATCGTTGCGAGATATACACGGACCACCAAAGTCTGAAGTATCTGTATACTCAACCAGATTTGAACCTCCGTCAACAAAGGTAGCTCAAGACAATAGCCGACTACGACATGGATATTTCTTATACCCCTGGCAAGGCTAATGTAATGGCCGATGCTTTGAGCCGCAAGTCTTATTGCAACAACCTCGCGGTTCAGCAAGCACAACCCCTTCTCTATGAAGAACTTCGCAAGTTAAACCTTCATATTGTTCCACAGGGTTATCTCAATACCCTGGTTGTTGAACCGGATCTCAAGCGCAACATCAAGACACGGCAGAAATATGACTCTGAAGTCGAGAAGATTAAGAACTACCTCTCCAAGGGAAATTCTTCGTTCTACCATGTTGATGATGATGGTGCCTTGCTCCTCAAAGGCCGCCTAGTGGTCAACAGAAAGCATAACCTGGACTCGCGTTTGGATGTCATGAAAGAAGCACATGACACACCTTTGTCTATTCATCCGGGTAGTACTAAGATGTACCAAGACATTCGTCAACGGTACTGGTGGCCTGATATGAAGTGAGACATTGCTCGTTATGTTGCTGAGTGTGACGTTTGCCGTCGCATCAAAGCAGAACATCAAAGGCCTGCTGGAACTCTGCAACCACTTGCTATTCCTGAATGGAAATGGGACAACATTGAAATGGATTTCATTACTGGTTTTCTCAGATCGCAGAAGGGTCATGATGCTATTTTTGTCGTCATTGGCCGATTCTCAAAGGTTGCTCACTTTCTTCCTGTCAAGGAGACGATCACTGCTAGTCAGTTAGCAGACTTATATGTTTCTAGAATCGTGTCACTTCACGGTGTTCCATTGGAGATCAGCTCAGACCGTGGCTGCCTCTTTACCTCAAGATTTTGGAACAGTTTCCAAGAAGCTATGGGAACTCATCTGTCCTTCAGCACCGCTTTTCACCCCCCAGTCCCAGGGACAAGTTGAACGAGTCAATCAAGTGCTTGAAGATATGCTTCGAGCTTGTGTCATCTCATTCGGTAAGAAATGGGAGGAATCTCTCCCATATGCTGAATTCTCATACAACAATATCTATCAGGCTAATTTGAAGATGGCACCCGTTGAAGTTCTCTATGGACGTAAGTGTCGAACCCCTCTGAATTGGTCAGAAATTGGGGAACGACCACTCTTCGGTCCGGACATTATCCAACAAGCTGAAGAACAAGCCCACATTGTCCGTGAACATTTGAAAACTGCTCAGTCTCGTCAGAAGAACAATTATGACCGCAAACACCAGGTAATGGTCTATCAACCTGGCGAACAAGCTTACCTTTGCGTCACTCCGATGAAGGGCACTCACAATTTCGGAATCAAGGGCAAGTTAGCTCCTCGCTACATTGGCACCTTTCGCATTCTCGCAAGACATGGAGAAGTGGCATATCAATTGGAATTGCCGCCAAACCTTTCTCAAGTTCATGATGTCTTCCATGTGTCGCAACTCCGTCGCTGCTTCAAGTATCCTATCCGAGCAGTGGATCATGAAATGCTTGAAGTGCAAGAGGACCTTTCTTATCAAGAGTATCCGATCCACATTCTTGATCAAGCTAAACGTCGAACCCGTCAGAAGGCAATCAAGTTCCTTAAAGTTCAGTGGTCGAATCGTTCTGAAGATGAAGCCACTTGGGAACGCGAAGATCGTCTTCGTGAAGGATACCCCGCTCTCTTTCAGTCTACCTCTTAATTCTCGGGACGAGAATTTCTTTTAGAGTAGGAGAATTGTAACATCCCCATGTATTAAGCTACAGTGATCACCCTTTTGATAGTCCCAAGTCACCATGATTAACAGTCTTGATCACATTTGAATCATATCTCATTTCAAATTCCAATTCAAATTGAGAATTCCAATTTAAAGTGAATTTAAAAGTTGTTCAAATCCAGGAACTAAATAGTTCATAATATTGCAAATATTCCCAAAGCAATTATAAAAATAAAATCAACATTAATTGAGTTATTTAAATGACTCTAACATCATGAAACAGTACCAAAACAGCACCATTTAATCCATTCTCATTTAAATAAAATTCAAACGAAAACATCTGGACCCCAAACCTTTTTATGGTAGTGCTAGATATTGCACTGTATTTGTGTGGCTAAGTCCCATATTTTACAAAATTGAATTGGTGGCTGAACATTTTTCAAATGAGAGAAAGAAATAAAAACAGAAGAAAAGAAAAAGAAAAAGGGGAGGACCTCACTGGCGCACAGGGCCTCGAGTGCACAGTGCAGGCCCAGCCCACCACCTGTCCCCTCCTTCCTCCTGTCGCTCCCGTGCACGCCCGCGCCCGAGCCGGCTCGCCGTCGCAGCCGCGCCCACTCGCCGCCTCGCGTCGCTACAGGGCGCCGGGTGGATAAGGAGGCCACCGCGGCCACCTTGGACCGCTCCTAGATATTTTCCCCCTCTCCCCTCGCTCGCCTTCTTCTTCTCCCGCCATGGCCGACGCGGCCATCGCCGTCCGCCGTGCGCCCGCGTAGCCACCATGCCTCCCTCGCCGCTCCATCGTGCCCAGAAGGACCGTGGCCCTCGTCTACGTCGTCTGCACCTCTAGATCGACGCCGGGAAGCACCAACGCCGCCGCTTGCTTCCCCATCTTCCTCGGATCGCCGTCGTCTTTCGTCGTCGTTTCCGTCGCCGTCAAGCCTTCCCCGCGCCCACTTAGCTCACCTGCAGGCTCACTGTAAGCCCGCGCTCCTTTCCCCTCACTCTCCCGCACGAATCCGTCCCCGTAGCCGCCGCTAGCACCATCACCGGAGCTCGGCTCCGCCATGTAGCGCGCCACCGTCGCTGTAGTCGATGTCATGGCCGTCCGAGCACATGAACGTGCTCGGGGCACTTCGGTGGTCCGGCTAGGACCTCTCATTTGCCCCCGTTCGAGCCGCAACGCCGTTTAGTCGGAGCTCCCGTACGCGCCGCCGTCCGCCGTCGCTACTCCGGCCACTTCCGGCCTCCCCAGCTGCTGCCTCTTGCGCAGTTCGATGCGGCGCGGTGTGCTCGTTCGAATGGTACTCGCGGCGCTCAATTTGGTCGCCGGACGGCGAAATCCGGCCACCTCCCATGCGCGCGGCCGTCGTATTGGTCGCCGGTGGTGAATCGCCGGTCGGCGCCGACGTGGCTGCCACCTGGCCGCCCTGTGCCACTAACCGCTGGGCCCCACGGGCCCCAGTTGACTGGGTTGACCAGTCAACTGTGCTGACTGGATAGCCCAGCCACTAACATGCGGGCCCCGCGCTAATTAAAATGTTTTTATAAATAAATAAAATGTTAATTAATCTGTTAATTAATTTAATCACTAATCAGTCACTGACTAATAGGGCCCGCCCCCTAATTAATCTTTAGTTAGTTTAATTAATCCCTAATTATCTGTTACTGTTTTGGATAATTTGAAATTAATAATTAAAATAATTCCAGAAATTCAATAAAACTTTGAAAAATCATATAAAATAAACCGTAACTCGGATGAAAATAATTTTTATATGAAAAACGATCAGAAAAATGTGACGAATACGAATACGCTACTCTCATACCGGTCAGCCCTCTCTAACATATTGAACATGGAACCTTCCCCTCCGATTCATCTGACCGATAATTGCCCGGAGCTGGTAAAACACCTCCAGATGTTTTCCCGCTCCGACTAACTTGCGTAGTGCTGCATTAGAACACCTGTAGCACAACATGTTGACATGTCATGCATCCCTGTTGCATTGTTTGCCGTGTATTTATTGTTTCTTCCCCCTCCTTCTCTCCCGATAGACCCCGAGACTGCCGACGACATTGCTGAGTACAACTGCGTCGTCGACGACCAGACCCCTTCAGCAGAGCTTCCAGGCAAGAAAAATCCCCTTGATCATCCAGATATCGCCTACTCTTTCTCTCTACTGCTTGCATTAGAATTGCTTCTGTTGTTGCTCCGATAGCTCCTATTCTGATGCATAGCCTGATTTTGTCGCCTGCTATTGGTACCTTACCTGCTGTCCTATGATGCTTAGTTAGGTATGCTATATTTCATCAGCTGGCCCTTCACCCTTGTCCGTTTGCCATGCTTGTTATCGGGCCGTGATCACTCTGGGTGATGATCACGGAAATGTTTACATTGCTGCAATACATTAAATTGTTAAAGTCGGGCCGTCTCCAAGAGTGCCCGCGAGTGAATAATATTAAAGACGGGTCGGCTCCAAGAGCACCCGCGAGTGATATTATGGCGGAACGACATGGCAGGCGGAGACCACCTAGGAGAGAGGTGGGCCTGGTCTCTGGTCGTAATCCGCGAGTTACCAAGTCGGAGCGACAGGGATCCTATTCGTCTCCGCGAGTTACTAAACACGCCTAACGGATTTGGGTATTTGATCTCAGTTGGCCGCTGGCCTATACGCACTACCACCACGTGGGATAATGGTTATGGGACCCTCTACGTCGTATGTATCAGCCGAAAGCTTTTCAGACGTCACAGCTCAGAGATGCGGGCTGATTGCTGGGGTGGGCTGGTTACGTCACTTGTGTACACAGTGTCACGCCTGGGCCCCGTCCAGTCATGCAACATGCAGGAGTGCAGAGGGCGATGGGCCCAAGACCCCTTCGCACTTAGGATTTAGACCGGTGTGTTGACCTCTCTGCTGAGCCTAGGTAGGACTGCGTCGTGTCGATAACCCGAGGCCGGGTATTACCCAGCAAGTGTGTCCGGCCAGATGTAATCGAGCGTGTTGGGTAACAGTAGTGCACCCCTACAGGGAAGTTATCTATTCGAATAGTCGTGTCCACGGTAACAGGACGCTCGGAGTTGTATCCTGATCTGCTACAACTACAAATGGATAATGTTACAATGTTAAACTGTTAATACTGCTCTCGGGATCACTTTCTCACAGGGCAGTCGAGGAAGGATCCCAGGGCAATACTAAAATATGATTGATTATATATTATCTTGTTCTACTCTCTTCTGATGCTGCAAGATTGCTTCAAGATGCTAGTCTTCGATAGGCTAGGCCTCTCCCCCTCTGTTCTGGCATTTCTGCAGTTTAGTCCAAAGATATAGCCCCATTCCTTTGATACCGATGCATAATTAGTATAGTTCTGATGTCACTCTTGCGAGTACTTTGGATGAGTACTAACGGTTGCTTTGCTATCTATTTTCCCCATACCCGATTGCTGCGATCAGACGACGGAGCCCAGGAGCAGGAGATCCCCTGAGGCACCTACTACTACGTTGAGCCCGCCGACCAGGAGTAGTTCGGAGGCCCTAGGCAGGAGGCCTTCGCCTTTTCGATCAGTGTCGCTGTTATGCTAGCCTTCTTAAGGCAAACTTGGCTAACTATGTCTGTACCCAGATATTATTTGCTTGTATGACTTATGTATTCGGGTCCTCATGACCCCTGGTTTGTAATATGAAGATTTATGTTTAATTTGAGTTTAGAGTTGTGTTGTGATATCTTCCCGTGAGTCTTTGATGTCGAGCATGCACGTTTGCGTGTATGATTAGTGCACGGTCGACCAGGGGCGTCACATCAATCTTATGCAATTTTTGATAAAAGTGGGTTTGGAGAGGTCATGACTTTAGTTGATGTTAATCCCACTATCTTGGAAGATTATAGAATTTTTATGCATGTGGATCATAGAGAGAATATTGTTTATGATAGCTATATTGTTGAGTTTGATTATGATCCTACATGTAATTATTATGAGAGAGGAAAATATGGTTGTAGAAATCTTCATGTTACTAAATTGCCTCTCATTATGTTGAAATTATTAATGTTTCATCCTTCCTGTTTGCATATGCTAGATATTGCTTGTCTTGATAATTTGTTTTCCTATAAAATGCCTATGCATAGGAAGTATGTTAGACTTAAATGTGTTTGTCATATGTTTTATGATGCTCTCTTTGTGATTCAATTCTTGTCTTTGATGTGAGCATCATTGAAATCTCAAGCCTATCTTAATGGCTATAAAGAAAGAGCTTGTTGGGAGACAACCTAATAGTTATACTTTCTGTTTTTGGGTGTTTACACAATTGTATCCTCTATTATGATTGTGTTTTTATCTTTTAATTAGTGTTTGTGCCAAGTAATGCCTTTGGGATGATTTGGATGATAGTATAATTGATGCTGTTTGAAAACAGAAACTTTTGCGTCCAGTGCTGGAATTTTGATTTTTTTGCTGGAGCATCAGAACCTTCTGAATTTTTTACACATTATTGATATATGAATTTCCCACGTTTTCCTAATGTTTCAAAAAAATTGGAGTTACATAAGTATGACTTTAATTCAGATCTTTACAGACTGTTCTGTTTTAGACATATTCTGTTTTTGTTGCATAGTTTGCTTATTTTGATGAATCTATGAATCATATCGGGGGGTATGAGTCATGGAGAATTTGGATTACAGTAGCATTATGCCAATATTGAATATGAATCAATTTACAACAGTACCTAAGGTATAATATTTGTTTGTTAGACTAACGGATCTCACGAGCTTTCTCTTGAGTTTTCTGTGCTGAAGTTTTCAAGTTTTGGGTGAGACTACGATGGATGAAGGAATAAGGAGCGGCAAGAGCCTAAGATTGGTGATGCCCAAGGCACCCCTGTAACAATTATGATCGTAAACACTGGGGATCGATCTATCAACCTGGTGAGCAAGCTTATCTGCGTGTCACTCCTATGAAGGGCACTCATCGCTTCGGAATTAAGGGCAAGTTAGCTCCTCGCTACATCTGCCCCTTCCGCATTCTCGCCAGACGTGGACATGTGGCATATAAATTGGAGTTGCCGTCGTAATTCTCTCACCTCCACAATGTCTTCCACGTGTCGCAACTTCGCCGTTGCTTCAAGGATCCGCACCGAGCAGTGGATCATGAATTGCTCGAATTGCAAGATGACCTATCTTATAAAGAGCATCTGATCCGGATCCTGGATCAAGCTGAACGTCGGACCCGTCAGAAGACAACCAAGTTCCTTAAAGTGCAGTGGTCGAATCATACAGAAGATGAAGCCACTTGGGAACGCGAGGATCGTCTTCGGGAAGAATACCCCGATCTTTTCGCTTCTACCTCCTGAATTCTCGGGACGAGAATTTCTTTTAGAGGAGGAGAATTGTAACACCCCTCTGTAATGAGCAACAGTGATCCATAATGATTATGCTAAGTCACTGTGAATTGCAATGCGTGATCAAATGTGGATTCATATCTCATTTCAAAAACCATCTTTGAATTCAATTCAAATCATAAGTGAAATTTGAAGTTGCTCAAAAATTGCTGAAAAATAGTTCATGTTGTAGCAAATATTCCAAAACAAATTCTTGTTCAGGAAAACAACATCACCTATTTGCTAAAATGGGTTAGAGCATTTAAAAAAGTGCAAAAACAGCAATTTAAATGCCATTTCATTTGTGAAAAATTCAAATGATTTCAAATGGCCTCCAAACTTTTTGTTGGAGTGCACAATATTCCCTAGTATTTGTTTTGACCAGCTCCACATTTTTGCAAAGTCAATTGATGGATAAAGAAAATGCAAAAAAGCTGCTGGAAAAAGAAACACAGAAAATAAAAAGGGAAAAAGGAAAAGGGCTACTGTGCACTGGGCCTTAGTGCACAGTGTGTTGGCCCAGCCCAGCAGCCCCCTCATCGTCTCCCTCCTCCCCGTGTCAGCGCGCACGCGCGCGCCCGATGCCGACGCCGTCGCCACCGCACCATCTCACCGCGCCCGCGCCGCTACAGTCGCTGCGGAGGCAATAAGAATGCCGCGCTGGCCCTCGGGAACCCGCGCCCGTACTCATCCACTCCCCCCTTCTCCTTCGTCTCTCCCCCTCTTGATCCCAACCGCATCCGAGCGCCTCCGTCGCCGCTCGCCGTCGTTTCCGTGGCCGCCGTCCACCTCACGCCTCGCCGGCATGTCCTAGCTCTCCGTCGTTCGGTGCCTTCCGTTTGAGCCAGGAGCCACCTCGACGTCCGCATCGAGCTTGCCTTCGTCTTCGGTCACCGGAGCTCGTCACCGTCGATCTGCTCCTCCCCTGCAGCTACTAAGCTCTCGCCGGCCTCCTTGTGACTCTCGGTGAGCTCCGCCGTGCCTCCTCTCTCTCTCTGGCTCTCTCCTGCGCCGCTGCTTGCTGTTGCCGTGCTGCTGCTCCGGCCGCCGCTGCGAGAGCTCACCGTCGTAGCCACCGTTGCCGTAGCTCATGCCCGAGCTCACCATCGTGCTCCTGGTGCTTCCAGGAGCCCGGTCAGCACACGCGCGCGCCTCCCCGTGCCCCGCATCGCCGTTTTCGCCAACACCCGTACGCCGGCGTCCGCCGCGCTGCTCGCCATCGTCGTTTCCGGCCGACTCCGGCGACGCCACCGCCACCAATCGACACAGCGTCGAGCGCTCGATCGAACGCAGCCAACCGCGTGCCAAATGGCCCCCTGTGGACCAAATCCGACGCATGCCCGTGCGCCTCCGCCATGAAACGAGGTCGCCGGCGTTTAAACGTCGGCGCCGCTGACCTGGCTGCCACGTGGGCACCCCTGGGTCACTGACCAGTGGGCCCAGGGGCCCCAGTTGACCACGTTGACTGGTCAACGTGCTGACGAGCCAGCACAGTGCCACTGACATGCGGGCCCCACCGCTAATTAAACTAATTTTACTAATTAAAATTAACCTAATTACTAAATAGTCACTGACAGTGGGGCCCCACATGCGAATTAACCCTAATCAGTTAAATTTAATCTCTGTTTAGTCTCTGTGTCACTCACATGTGGGACCCAGCTGTCATATTTGACCTGGAACAGCTGGGGTTAACCGCTGACGTCATAAGTGTTTACTGTTCTGGAAAATGCGAATTTATTAATTAAATTAATTCCAGGAACTACAGAAAATTGTTTAAAACTTTGAAAATTCGTAGAAAATAAACCGTAACTCGGATCGAAAAGTTTTCTACATGAAAGTTGGTCAGAAAAACGAGACGAACCCGAATATGCCCTCCATGTAGCTGTCACATGCCCACAACACTGCAAACATGGAACCTTCCCCTCCAGATCAACTGTCCGAAAACTGCCTAAGGCCGGGAAAATATCCCCAGATATTTTCCCGCTCCGCCTGCAATGTGTAGCATTGCATTAGGTCACCCCCAGCACTGCATATTGCCATGCCATGCATCTGTGTTACATTGTTTGCTATTATTTATTGTTTCTTCCCCCCTCTTCTTCTTTGATAGACCCCGAGACCGACGCTGCCCCTGAGGACTGCTACTCCACCGATGACCCCTCTTTTGCCACAGAGCTTGCAGGCAAGCAAACCCCCTTGAACATGCCTATATCACCTATTCTTTCTCCCTCATACTTGCATTAGAATTGCTACAATTGTTGTCCCGATATTACCTATTCTGATGCATAGCCTGTTTTTGTAACTGCTATTGATACCAATCCTGCTATCCTAAATGCTTAGTATAGGTTGGTTAGTGAACCATCTGTGGCCCCTCATCCTTGTCCCAGTTGCCCCGCTTTAGTACAGGTGCCCCAATCAATGTGATCGATGGGCTGAGACCGAAACATCACCGCACCTCCCCTAAGTTGTACGACTCTGCAGAGCTAATATCGAGTGACGAGGGTGATGCCTCTTAACTCACTCCAGATGATATCTCTGTAGCGTAGCTAGTCGGTTGTGGGTTACCGAGGGTGATTCCTCTTTCACCACCTCCGATGATGCCCATGTCGTGCAACCCCTCAAGCGTGAACCCATCGAGGGTGATTCCTCTGGGTTCACCTTGATAGATACATCGAGTGAGAATCCAACGAGGGTGATTCCTCGGATTCCTCTTTGATGTTTTGGACACACGGATACCATGCACTTATTTCAGTCACTGACTAAAGTCGGGTCGGCCCCGAGGGGTACCCGCGAGAGATGAGAAGCCGGGTTGACCATGAGGGTACCCGTGAGATAATTACGTGGCATGGCCGGGCATTCCTGGCCCTTGCCGTTAGACCACGAGACGGGGCGATGGGTTCACATGATCGTGAGTCTCTGCTCGTTTCCGCGAGCTCCCAACGCACTAATGGGTTAGGATATGTGATCTGAGTAGGCCTTTGGCCTTTTTCGCACTAACCACCACGCGGGAATAGCATGGGCACTCGGCGTCGTATGTATCAGCCGAAGCTCTTCAGACGTTAGTAGTTGAGCGGCGTGCGCCGGGTTGGACTGGGAAAGCCTGCGCTTGTATTAAGGGGGCTAGGTCTGCTCACCGGCCGCGTACGCAACGCGCAGGAGTGCAAAGGGCGATGGGCCCAAGACCCCTGAGTGCTTAGGATGTAGACCGGCGTGCTGGCCTCTGTGTTGAGCCTAGGTAGGGCTACGACGTGTCGATCAGCCGAGGCCGGGCATGGACCGAGTAAGTGTGTCCGGCCAGAGTTAATCGAGCGTGTTGGGTAAGTTGGTGCACCCCTGCAGGGAAGTATATCTATTCGAATAGCCGTGTCCACGGTAACAGGATGCTCGGAAAGTATCCCGCTCTTCTACCACTAGAACTGGAACTTGTGATGCTTAAATATGTTTGCTCCGGCATCGCTTTCTCACGGGGAGTCGAGGAAGGATCTCTGGGCATGGCTACTGTTATACTTGTTGCTACTACTATGTTTATGTACTAATCTGCACTCTTCTAATGCTGCAAGACGCTGAAGATGCTAGTCTTTGATAGGCTAGGCCCTCTCCCTATTCTAGCATTTCTGCAGTCCAGTCCACTGATACAACCCCTATTTGATAATGATGCATAAGTAGAATAGTTCTGATGTAAGTCTTGCGAGTACTTTGGATGAGTACTCACGGTTGCTTTGCTTCCCCTTTTTCCCCATACCCGATTGCTGCGACCAGTTGACGGAGCCCCGGAGCCAGCTGCCCCAGTCGACGACTACTACTACCCCTCCGGTGGAGAGTACTATTACGTGGAGACCACCGACGACCAGGAGTAGATAGGAGGCAGCCAGGCAGGAGGCCTGCACCTTTCGATCTAGTGTCGTTGTTTTGCTCAGCCTTCTTAAGGCAGACTTGTTTAACTTTTATGTCTGTACTCAGATATCTGATGCTTCCTTAGGCTTGATCGTGTGCATTTTCGTGTATGATTAGTGAACGATTAAATCGGGGGCGTCACAAGTTGGTATCAGAGCCGACTGCCTGTAGGAACCCCCTTTCCAACTCCTTGGCTGAAGTTGAGTCTAGTCTTTGAGAAACTGTTTTACTAACGTGGCTCTGTGGCTTACGGGCCCACGTCGCCAATGGGTGGTATTAGGATCTTTTATTCCTCTTCCTTACTCTGGGACTCTGATTTCTCTTCTTTTCGGGTTAAACTTTTGCTGACTCTAACATTAGGATCTCGTGATCACATTCACCGGGAGAGCTGGATTATCTGCAATCATTCCTTTCAATGATGTCATATGCTTCTCACACTGCCGTTTGACATTTTGCACTTCTTGTTTCAGATGCGTCCCGCAAGACAGCTCGTACGCCACACTATGGCTGTTGATGTGACTGGGTTCCCTGCTATCTTGGTCGATCTCTTGACCAGGCTGGGATATCACTGGTATCCTGAGTACACAGTTTACGAGGACTACCGCGAGTTCAACTAGGAGCAGTACCACGTTGTGGTTCGTATCTTTGATCGGCAGAACAACTCCATCACTGAGTTGCACACCTTTCATGGTGTTGGAGTGACTGTCGACATGGCCGTCCATGATGCTGCCTATACTACTATTGCCCGTCTCCGTGGAGAGCACAGTCGCTTGGAGGAGACTGCTTTCAGATATATCCCCTATGCCCCCGCTGGGGATGAGAGCGGATATTACACTGCTGTCTGTACCCCTTACGTGCGACATCGCTATGACCCGCAGGTTTTAGTTCAGTACACTGAGGCTCTGGATCGCACTGCCCGAGCTCTTGCTGTTGAGTTGTATGCCACTCGTGCTCGTCTTTACGACGCTCTGACACAGTTGCTGCCAGCAGTCAGTGCGAGGATACATCCAGAGTACATCCTTTACCCACGCAGGATGGAGATGCCACTAGGTCTTGAGTGGCCTGCTGTTGGAGGTTGTACTCCTCCACGTGGTCCTCTTCTTCCAGTTCGGGACCAGGTTTTGCACCAGAGTGTTAACGGAGCGCAGGATCCTTACATCGAGGGTACCCTGCGTCGTCACCTGCAGCTGCCTGGCTTCAGTGGTTTTCTCCGACGTTGATGTAGCTATCACTATGTCCCGTTGTTGTATCCCTCCACCGCGTGCCTGCGTGCCGCCTAGACGTCTAGCTTTCCTTTCCATTATTGTAACGCTAGCTCGTAAACGAATCTAGGTATGGATCTGTATGTCATATTTGACTATGTTGATGTATCTATTGCACTTGCTTTTGTTGTGCGTGTTACTTCATGAATGATTCCATACAACTGCAATGCTCATTGCTAAACTACCCCCTGTTGATTTAGCCGGATGGTTAGACCCGCAGGTCGTGGCCGTGCTGCCAACAATAAACCACCGTGATACGTCTCCATTGTATCTACTTTTCCAAACACTTTTGCTCTTGTTTTGGCCCCTAATTTGCATGATTTGAATGGAACTAACCCGGACTGACGCTGTTTTCAGCAGAACTACCATGGTGTTGTTTTATGTGTAGAAATAAAAGTTCTTGGAGGGGAATCTAGGTATGGATCTGTATGTCATATTTGACTATGTTGATGTATCTATTGCACTTCCTTTTGTTGTGCGTGTCACTTCATGAATGATTCCATACAACTGCAATGCTCATTGCTAAACTACCCCCTGTTGATTTAGCCGGATGGCTAGACCCGCAGGTCGTGGCCGTGCTGCCAACAATAAACCACCGTGATACGTCTCCATCGTATCTACTTTTCCAAACACTTTTTCTCTTGTTTTGGCCCCTAATTTGCATGATTTGAATGGAACTAACCCGGACTGACGCTGTTTTCAGCAGAACTACCATGGTGTTGTTTTTTGTGCAGAAATAAAAGTTCTTGGAGGGGGATCTTCCTGCATCGTCATCATCAACCATCCTTCATCACCAATTTCATGATGCTCACCGCCGGGAGTGAGTAATTCCTTCGTAGGCTTACTGGACGGTGATGAGTTGGATGAGATTTATCATGTAATCGAGTTAGTTTTGTTAGGGCTTGATCCCTAGTATCCACTATGTTCTGAGATTGATGTTGCTATGACTTTGCTATGCTTAATGCTTGTCACTAGGGCCCGAGTGCCATGATTCCAGATCTGAACCCTTTATGTTTTCATGAATATATTTGTGTTCCTGATCCGATCTTGCAAGTTATATGCACCTGCTATGTGTTATGATCCGCATACCCCAAGGTGACAATAATTGGGATTCTTTCCGGTGATTGCCATAGTTTGAGGAGTTCATGTATTCACTAAGTGTTAATGCTTTGTTCCGGTTCTCTATTAAAAGGAGGCCTTAATATCCCTTAGTTTCCTTATGGACCCTGCTGCCACGGGAGGGTAGGACAAAAGATGGCATGCAAGTTCTTATCGCAAGCACGTATGACTATATACGGAATACATGCCTACATTACATTGATGAATTGGAGCTAGTTCTGTGTCGCCCTAGGTTGTGACTGTTACATGATGAATGTTATCCAACAATATCACTGATCCAATGCCTATGAGTTCTTCACATATTGTTCTTGCTAAGTTGCTACTGTTGCTACTACTGTTACAATTGCTATTACTATTGCTGCTACCGTTACTGCTACTGTTACTCTTATTGCTGCTGCTATCAAACTATCATACTACTGTGCTACTGATCACTCTGCTGCAGATATTTAGTCTCGGGTGTGGTTGAATTGACAACTCAACTGCTAATACTTGCAAATATTCTTTGGCTCCCCTTGTGTCGAATCAATAAATTTGGGTTGAATACTCTACCCTCGAAAGCTGTTGCAATCCCCTATACTTGTGGGTTATCAAGACCTTTTTCTGGCGCCGTTGTCGGGGAGCATAGCTTTATTTGCTAAGTCACTTGGGATTTATATCTGTTGATCACTATGAAGAATCTGAAAGACGCTAAGACCAAGATCGTTCCCTCTAAGACGAGGGGAGGTAAGGAACTGCCATCTAGCTCTGCACTTGATTCACCTTCTGTTTTGAGCAAACTTGCAACACCACCACATGCTATTAATTCTGATATGTCGCAAGTTATTGATGATACCACTTCTTCTATGAATGATACTCATGATGATGCTAGTACTATGCTTGATAATGTTGTGCCACTTGGTGAATTTCTTACTGAACAAATTGCTAAAGCTAAAGAAATTGAAAATGTTGAAACTCTTGAGAATTATGATTCACTTATTATGCCTAGCTCCCCTACTAGAGTTGAAACACCTGATGAACATTGCTTTGATAGGGAGACGGCTAGAGCCACCCTTGCTTGTAATGATAGACATGAAGTTATAAAGTTGCTTGCTGAAATGAAAGAAAAATCTATGAGGGAGAGAATGAAATATGATCCTAAGTTTGCAACCTCTCCCATATTTGTTACTGATAAGGATTATGAATTCTCTGTCGATCCTGAGTTAATTACTTTGGTTGAATCTGATCCTTTCCATGGCTATGAAACTGAAACCGTTGTGGCACATCTTACTAAATTAAATGATATAGCCACCCTATTCGCCCATGAGGAAAAAATTCGTTATTACTATATTCTTAAATTGTTTCCTTTCTCATTAAAGGGTGACGCTAAGGAATGGTATAATACTCTTGCTCCTGGATGTGTGCGTAGCCCCCAGGATATGATTTATTACTTCTCTGAAAAATATTTTCCTGCTCATAAGAAACAAGCTGCCTTGCAGGAAATATTTAACTTTGTGCAAATTGAGGAAGAGAATCTCCCTCAAGCTTGGGGGAGGTTTCTCCAATTACTTAATGCTTTGCCTAATCATCCTCTTAAGAAAAATGAAATACTTGATATCTTCTACAATGGACTAACCGATGCTTCTAGGGACTACCTAGATAGTTGTGCGAGTTGTGCTTTCAGGGAAAGGACTATTGAACAAGCTGAAGAATTATTGAATAATATATTGAAGAATGATAATGATTGGAGACTTCCTGAACCACCGCCCAAACCCACTCGGAAGAAGAGGGGTATTTTACATCTCAGTCCTGAAGATATGCAAGAAGCAAAGAAGTGTATGAAGGAAAAAGGCATTAACGCTGAATATGTTAAGAATCTACCACCTATTGAAGAAATACATGGTCTTGACATACCGCCACAGGCAGTAGAGGTAAATTCTTTTATAAAATTTGATGAAGGTGATATTCCTTACAACAAACCTCCTAGTCAATGCTTGTATGAATTTGACAATTATATTATTAAGCAAGATCACTTCAATGCAAATGTTATGAAACAATTGAAACGAAATGCCTACATGATTGATCGCTTGAGTGACTTGTTATTTAGAATTGCTAATGATGTTAAAGGTGTGAGTAAACATGCATCTATGGTTCAAACTCAATTAGAACAAGTTGCTAAATCTCAAAGTGAATTGCTCAATGAAATGAATAACAATATGAATGATCATGCTGTTAGAGTAATGACTGGAGGAGGTATAATGACTCAGGAGCCACTTTATCCTGAAGGTCACCCAAAAAGAATTGAAAAAGACTCTCAAAGAATTAATGTTGATGCACCTAGTCTATCTAAAAAGAAAAAGAAAAAGAAAAATGATAGGACTTTGCATACTTCTAGTGAACCCGATGTAGAAAAACCCTTGGAGGATAGTAATGATGTTTCTATTTCTGATGCTGAAACACAATCTAGTAATGAACAACCACCTGATGATAATAATAATGATGATGCTCATGTGGATACCCAACCAGATAATGATAAAGAACCGGATAATGATGTTGAAATAGAACCTGCTGTTGATCTTGATAACCCACCTTCTAAAAATAAACGTTATGATAAAAGAGACCTCGTTGCTAGAAAACATGGTAAAGAAAGAGAACCATGGGTTCAAAAACCCATGCCCTTTCCTCCTAAACCATCTAAGAAAAAGGATGAGGAAGAATTTGAACGCTTTGCTGAAATGCTTAGGCTAGTCTTTTTGCGTACTCGTTTGACTGATATTATAAAGATGCCTCCTTATGCTAAATACATGAAAGACATTGTCACAAATAAAAGAAAGATACCTGAGGCTGAAATTTCCACCATGCTTGCAAATTATTCTTTGATGGATGGAGTACCTAAGAAACTAGGAGATCCAGGAATACCAACTATACCATGCTCCATTAAAAGAAATTATGTCAAAATTGCTTTGTGTGATTTAGGAGCCGGTGTTAGTGTTATGCCTTTATCTTTATATAAAAGACTTGATTTGAATAAACTCACTCCCACTGAAATATCATTGCAAATGGCTGACAAATCAACTGCCATACCTATCGGTGTTTGTGAGGATGTGCCCGTTGTAGTTGCAAATGTTACTATTCTAACAGACTTTGTTATACTTGATATGCCCGAGGATGACAACATGTCGATTATCCTTGGTAGACCCTTCTTGAATACTGCATGGGCTGTTATTGATTGCAACAAAAGCAAGGTCACTTTTCATATCAATGGTAATGAACATACGATGCACTTTCTGAAGAAACTATTTCAAGTAAATAGTATTCATATTATTGAAAAGACTCCGACAATTACTATTGGAAGTTTTCAACTCCCTCTTCCTACTGTTAAAAGGAAATATGAAACTCTTATTATCGGAGAGATGCATATCCATGTTGAGGTAACTTAGTATTATACGAAAGTTCTTCGGTTTCATGTTACTCGGAAATGGTTTGTTAATAAGACCTGATCAACCTTATTAATGGATTCTTTTCGAGAGGCATGTGGTCGATGAACTTAGTAAGCACAACCTTCTATACCCACTTTTTGTTTACTGTTATTTTTAGTTAAATAAAATAAAATGCCATGATTATTGCTACTTGTAGCTTGCGTTGGTATTTCCCCGAAGAGGAAGGGATGATGCAGCACAGTAGAGATAAGTATTTCCCTAAGTTATGAAACCAAGGTTATCGAACCAGTAGGAGAATCACGCAACACCTCGTTAGCAGCACCTGCACACAAACAACAAATCCTTGCACCCAACGCAAACGAGAGGTTGTCAATCTCTCGGCGGTCAATTGCAAGATTAAATTGTATGTGATAGATAGATAGATTGAAACAAAAATACAAAATAAAATAAATAAAAGAAAATGGCAGCAATATTTTTAGGGTTTTAGTAATATGATTTAGATAGACCCGGGGGCCATAGTTTTCACTAGAGGCTTCTCTCGAGAAAATAGCATACGGTGGGTAGACAAATTACTGTTGGGCAATTGATAGAAAAGCAAATAATCATGACGATATCCAAGGCACTGATGATGTATATAGGCATCACGTCCAATTCAAGTAGACCGACTCCCGCCTGCATCTACTACTATTACTCCACACATTGACCGCTATCCAGCATGCATCTAGTGTATTAAGTCCATAAAGAACGGAGTAACGCCTTAAGAACGATGACATGATGTAGACAAGATAAACTCACACATGAATAAACCCCATATTTTTACCCTTAATAGCAACGATACATATGTGTCATGTCCCTTTCTGTCACTGGGATTGAGCACCGCAAGATCAAACCCATTACAAAGCACCTCTTCCCATGGCAAGATAAATCAATATAGTTGGCCAAACCAAATCAATAGATCGGAGAAGAAATACGAAGCTATAATAATCATGCATAAAAGAGATCAGAGAAGACTCAAATAATATTCATGGATAATCTGATCATAAACTCACAATTCAACGGATCCCAACAAACACACCGCAAAAAGTGATTACATCGGATAGAACTCCAAGAACATCGAGGAGAACATTGTATTGAAGATCAAAAAGAGAGAAGAAGCCATCTAGCTACTAACTATGGACCCGAAGGTCTGTGGTAAACTACTCACGCATCATCGGAAGGGCAGCAAGGTTGATGTAGAGCCCCTCCATGATCGATTCCCCCTCCGGCGGAGTATCGGAGAAGGCCTTCAGATGGGATCTCTCGAGAACAAAAACTTGCAGCGGCGGAAAAAGTATTTCGTGGACTCCCCTGAGGGTTTCTGATTTTTCCTGAATTTATAGAGGTGGAATTAGGTCAAACGGAGGTGAGATGGGCCCACGAGGCAGCAGGGCGCGCCTGCCCTCCCCCCCAGCCGCGCCCTGGTGGCTCGTGGCCACCTGCTCTGGCGTCTGGTCTTCTCCCGAAGCTTATAGTGTTTATCTTGTCCAGAAAAAAATCTCCAAAAAGTTTCGTGGCATTTGGACTTCATTTGGTATTGATTTTCTGTAAAACAAAAACAGGGCAGAAAACAGCAACTGACACTGGGCACTAAGTTAATAGGTTAGTCTCCAAAAATGATATATAATTGCTGTAAATGCATATAAAAACATCCAAGATTGATAATATAACAGCATGGAACAATCAAAAATTATAGATACGTTGGAGACGTATCAGCATCCCCAAGCTTAATTCCTGCTCGTCCTCCAGTAGGTAAATGATAAAAACAGAATTTTTGATGTGGAATGCTGCCTATCATATTCATCACATATTCTTTTCTTTTATAACATGAACATTGGAGTTGAATGATTCAAAGCAATAGTCTATAATTTGACATGAAGATATAAATACTCAAGCATGCTAACAAGCAACCATGTCTTTCAAAATATCAACGCTAAAGAAAGTTATCCCTAGCCCATTATGCTCAATCATTGATCCATTCATGAAACACACTCAAATATTAGCTACATCCAATGCACAAGTATAACAATAGTGCTCTCTAGTTGGTGCTTTATAAGAGAAGATGGAGACTCAAAAAAAATAAAAATTGCATAAAAGTAAATAGATAGGCCCTTCGCAGAGGGAAGCAGAGATTTGTCAAATGTGCCAGAGCTCAAAGCTTAAATTAAAGAGATAAAATATTTTGAGAGGCATGCTTTTCCTGTCAACGAAAACGAACGAGAATTCCCAATATCTTCCATGCTAGATACATTATAGGTGGTTCCCAAACAGAAAGTATAGTTTATTTCCTTTCCACCATTTCTTTCACAACCCATGGCTAGCCGTATCCACGGGTGCCCTCCATACCATCACTTTCCAAGGAATTTTGTTGTTATTAATTTTTGATTTCATTGTGGGACTGGGCATCCCTATTACCAAGCATACTCTCGTTCAATGACAAGTGAATAAACACTCATCGTGAGAATAACCCACCTAGCATGGAAAATATTGGCCACCCCCTTCCGCCTCATGAGCGGTACGGGCACACTAGAGGCTTCTCTCAAGAAAATAGCATACGGTGGGTAGACAAATTACTGTTGGGCAATTGATAGAAAAGCAAATAATCATGACAATATCCAAGGCAATGATCATGTATATAGGCATCACGTCTGAGACAAGTAGACCAACTCATGCCTACATCTACTACTATTACTCCACACATCGACCGCTATCCAGCATGCATCTAGTGTATTAAGTCCATAAAGAACGGAGTAACGCCTTAAGAACGACGACATGATGTAGACAAGATAAACTCACGTATGAATAAGCCCCATCTTTTTACCCTTAATAGCAATGATACATACGTGTCATGTCCCTTTCTGTCACTGGGATTGAGCACCGCAAGATCGAACCCATTACAAAGCACCTCTTCCCATGGCAAGATAAATCAATCTAGTTGGCCAAACCAAATCAATAGATCGGAGAAGAAATATGAGGATATAATAATCATGCATAAAAGAGATCAGAAAAGACTCAAATATTTTCATGGATAATCTGATCATAAACTCACAATTCATCAGATCCCAACAAACACACCGCAAAAAGTGATTACATCGGATAGAACTCCAAGAACATCGAGGAGAACATTGTATTGAAGATCAAAAAGAGAGAAGAAGCCATCTAGCTACTGCCTATGGACCCGAAGGTCTGTGGTAAACTACTCACGCATCATCGGAAGGGCAGCAAGGTTGATGTAGAGCGCCTCCGTGATCGATTCCCCCTCCGGCGGAGTACCGGAGAAGGCCTCCAGATGGGATCGCTCTGGAACAGAAACTTGCGGCGGCGGAAAAAGTATTTCGTGGACTCCCCTGAGGGTTTCTAATTTTTCCTAAATTTATAGTGGTGGAATTAGGTCAAACGGAGCAAAGGGGGGCCCACGAGGCACCAGGGGGCGCCTGCCCCCCCAGGCGCGCCCTGGTGGCTCATGGCCACCTCCTGGGTCTTCTGGCCCTCTCCCAAAGCTTCTAGTGTTTATCTTGTCCAGAAAAAAATCTCCAAAAAGTTTCATGGCATTTGGACTTCGTTTGGTATTGATTTTCTGTAAAACAAAAACAGGGCAGAAAACAGCAACTGGCACTGGGCACTAAGTTAATAGGTTAGTCTCCAAAAATGATATATAATTGTTGTAAATGATTATAAAAACATCCAAGATTGATAATATAACAGCATGGAACAATCAAAAATTATAGATACGTTGGAGACGTATCAATTATCCTGTTTTCTGATTTATCCGTGCAATAAAAATGTCCAGAAATAAAAGTGCTCAGAATGCAATAAAATTTTGATATGAATTTTTATATAATATTTAACAATTTTTGGCACTGGAAACATACCAGGGGGGGGTGCCCCAGGTGCCCACGAGGCACCAGGGCGCACCACCCCCCTGGCGCGCCCAGGTACCTCGTGGGCCCCACAGGCACCCTCTCACTTATCCCTTCAGCCCACTTCGTCTCTTACCTCTAGCAAAAATTCCTGGTAGCTCTCTCTCTCGTGTTCTTGCTCACAAACCTGAAATTTTCGATCTCTTTGCTCGGAGTTCTGTTTCCGAAACTGTTTTGGGAGATTGCTCCTTGGTATGTGACTCCCCCATTGCTCCAATTAGTTTTTGCTTTAGTGGATTATATTTTGCATAATTAGCTGCTCTTCGTGCTACAGAAAATGAGCTTGCATGTTGAATTATTTGAGTTCCAAGTAGTTTGAATGCTTGATATAGCCTCTAGACAGCCATATGAGTAGTTGCTATCAATCTTATGAAGTTTTATTGATGTCATTTTGTGGCCCAAAATTTTTCAGAAATTTGTTCATAGGAAATTGAATTTCTTTCGGAGGAGTTCCTCGAAGTGGAACGCCAAGGGAGTCCTTGGGGAGTCCTCAGACAGTGACCTCAACATTCCACGTAGGACGGAGGTCCGGCCGTGCGAATGGCCGCACAATGCCTTCATGAACGAAGCCGGATTCTACCAAGAGTTTGCACAATTCGTTGCAAATGCCGGACTGACCGACTTCCTCGCAGATTAGTGTGACCAGCTCCACATCCTTACAAATTCCTTTGTGCAAAACTTTCATTTTCTGAGTAGGCTCGAACCCCCTGAGGTGCGCTTTGATTTATATGCTGAACATTATCAGATACCTCTGGCTGAATTTTGTGAGATATGTTTGATTCCCTTTGATGGGGAAATTAGAGAGCCTCACCCGGAGGAGTTTGAGGGTTTCCTCCAAACTTTAACTGTGGGAGAGACAAGGGGCGTGTCGAAAGCCCGAGCTACTAGCTTGCAATTTCCCTCAGTTCATTAGTTTGCTTTAATCTTAGGGAAATGCTTGATTGCTAGGGAGCAATGTAGTGCGCTAGCTGCACCTGACTTTGCCATTTTACGCCGCGCACTACATAATGACAACACTTATAACCTGGGAGCTATCATTGCACGCCGCCTGCACACTAATAGAACTAGGGGTAAAATTCATGGTGGTATTTATTCTACTCGCTTAGCGAGATGTTTTAATGTTAACATACGCCGTCATGACTGTTTGTTGCCCAGAGTTTACTTAGATCACCAGTCCATGAGGGAGCACCACTTTCTTGATGCTCCTGAGCCTCCTCACAACATTCGTTATAACTTGGTTTTTAGTGAGGATACTCATGATATTATTCTGTTACCTGCACCTGCTTTGTTTGATTCTCATGCCAGGAAAGGATATACTATTATGCCACTGGACATAGTTGCCTACCGGAACGCACTGGCAGCAGCAGAGGAGGAGGCCCAGGGTTGGGACGCTCGGGTTCCGCCGCCTCAGGACTTTCACATGGGACCGGATGGCTACTACGGATGGCCGTAGACCAAGCTAGGCAAAATCCTAAGCTTGGGGGAGTACGTATTTCTCACCGACATTACATTCATGCTCACACATTTTATTCCATTTGTCGGTGTTCATACTTTTCCATTGTATAATCCATGCTAGTTTTATTTTCTTACCTTCTTCTAGTGTGTTCGAAAAACTTGAGAAAATCCAAAAACATTTCTCGCTTCTTTTCAGTTTTTTTCTAGTTTAATTAGCCGTAGTTTCATAGTAGTAAAAGAAAACCCAAAAAGATTTCCCGTTTCTTCTTTTACTTGTTGGGAGATTTCCCATGTAAATAGTTTTTTCTCGTTTTTCTTCTTTATTTCGTTTTCTTTAGAAAAACTAAAAACTCCAAAAATATTTCAGTGTGTTTCTCTGAAATTCTTTTCTTTTGTTGAGTCATTGTAAGGAGAAGACCACGATAAAAATGTTGAGTGGCTCCCATATGCATTGTTGTTGATTTAACAAACAACCCATTTTACCTTGTCTTCTCCTTTGAATAAAATGCTTGCAGATTCCAGCTTAGTCCATGGCACACTTGCACTATTTTAATTTTCATATCATTCGGTCGTGCAAGTGAAAGGCAATAATGATGATGATTTGATGAAGTGACTGTGGCAAGGAAAAGCGGGTATGAACTCAACTTGTTCTTTGTTTTTGTAAATATGTTTAACTCAGTATCCATGATTCAGCATATTATGATTAAACATGTTTATGATGACAATTAGAGATTATAATTGCTCATGCCATGCTTAAGTAGCTAGGAGTGGATAATGATTTATCTTGAGTGTCAACATGCATTAAAATGATTGTGATGTAGTATGATGATATGGTATCCTCCTCTGAATGTTTCAAGTGGCTTGACTTGGCACATGTTCACGCATGTAGTTGATTCAAAACCAACATAGCCTTCACGATATTTATGTTCATAGTGTTTATATCCTACTCATGCTAGTATTCAATGTTGATTATTCATAATGCATGATTATGACCGTTTTCGCTCTCTAGCTGGTCGCTTCTCAACCTATTTGCTAGCCTTCACCTGTACTGCGGGAATGCTGCTTGTGCATCAAAATCCTTAAACCAAAGTTATTCCAGATGAGTCCACCATATCTACCTATATGCGGTATTACTCTGCCATTCTAAGTAAATTTGCATGTGCCACCTCTAAATATTCAAATGAACATCTGTTTTGTGTGCCCGTACCGCTCATGGAGCGACAGGGGGCGGTCAGTATCTTCCATGCTAAGCGGGTTATTCTCATGAGGAGTGTTTATTCACTTGTCCTTGCACGAGAGGGGCTGGTAATCGGGATGCCCAGTCCCACTATTAAAATTGCAAAATAATAAAACAAACTCTCCCTGAAAGTTGTTGGTATGGAGGGCACCCGAGGATTCGGCTAGCCATGGCTTGTGATTGTTGGTGGAGGGGGAGTAAACTTAACTTTATCGCTTGGGAACCGCCGCTAATGTGTTTTGCATGGAAGATATTGAAAACTCTCGGTCGTGACGTTGACACGAAAGGCATACCTCCCAAAATTATATCTATCTCTGATTTAAGCTTCGAGCTCTGGCACCTCTGCAAATCCATGCTTCCATCTGTGAAGGGCCTATCTATTTACTTTTATGTTATTTTACTTTTATTGTTGAGTCATCACCTTCTCAAACAAACACCAGTCCCGAGAGCACTATTGTCATTCTAATGCATTGTGAGTAGTTAATGTTGTGTGCATCATGATTGGATCTCTTCTACCATGAATTACAATGTTTAGTCACTGCTTGAACTTTGGAGGTGCTCTGCATTTATGTTTTGCGGTCTCAGAAAGGGCTAGCGAGATACCATGTTGTCATATTATATCATAATTGTTTTGACAAAGTGTTGGCATTTGAGATATCTTATTATTGCTCGCTAGTTGATTACGCCATTGATATGAGTGAATATAATTTCTAAGAGTTATCATTTGCATGGTTAGTTATAATCTTTGCTGAAAACTTGGGTGCTATTTAAGCATATATATAGATAAAAGAACAAAAGAGTTTGTAAAAGTTTTTCTTTATCACTTTCAGTTTGTCAACTGAATTGCTTGAGGACAAGCAATGAGTTAAGCTTGGGGGAGTTGATACGTCTCCGTCGTATCTACTTTTCCAAACACTTTTGCTCTTGTTTTGGCCCCTAATTTGCATGATTTGAATGGAACTAACCCGGACTGACGCTGTTTTTAGCAGAATTGCCATGGTGTTGTTTTTTGTGCAGAAATAAAAGTTCTTGGAACTGGATGAAACTTGTTGGAGATTTTTTATGGAATATATAAAAAATACTGGAGCCAAAACCTACTGGAGGGGAGCCACCCAGTGCCCACGAGGCACCAGAGCGCGCCACCCCCCTCGCGGGCGCGCCCTGGTACCTCATGGGGCCCACGTGGCTCCGCTGACCCTAATTCCAACGCTATAAATTCTCAATTCCAGAGAAAAAAATAAGAGAGGAAGTTTTATTGTGTTTCACAATACGGAGCCGCCGCCAGCTCCTGTTCTTCATCGGGAGGCCAGATTTGGAGTCCGTTTGGGGCTCCGGAGAGGGGGATCTTCCGGCATCATCATCATCAACCATCCTTCATCACCAATTTAATGATGCTCACCGCCGGGAGTGAGTAATTCCTTCGTAGGCTTGCTGTACGGTGATGAGTTGGATGAGATTTCTCATGTAATCGAGTTAGTTTTGTTAGGGCTTGATCCCTAGTATCCACTATGTTCTGAGATTGATGTTGCTATGACTTTGCTATGCTTAATGCTTGTCACTAGGGCCCGAGTGCCATGATTCCAGATCTGAACCCTTTATGTTTTCATGAATATATTTGTGTTCCTGATCCGATCTTGCAAGTAATATGCACCTGCTATGTGTTATGATCCGCATACCCCAAGGTGACACTAATTGGGATTCTTTCCGGTGATTGCCATAGTTTGAGGAGTTCATGTATTCACTAAGTGTTAATGCTTTATTCCGGTTCTGTATTAAAAGGAGGCCTTAATATCCCTTAGTTTCCTTATGGACCCCGCTGCCACGGGAGGGTAGGACAAAAGATGTCATGCAAGTTCTTATCGCAAGCACGTATGACTATATACGGAATACATGCCTACATTACATTGATGAATTGGAGCTAGTTCTGTTTCGCACTAGGTTGTGACTGTTACATGATGAATGTTATCCAACAATATCACCGATCCAATGCCTACGAGTTCTTCACATATTGTTCTTGCTAAGTTGCTACTGTTGCTACTACTGTTACAATTGCTATTACTATTGCTGCTACCGTTACTGCTACTGTTACTCTTATTGCTGCTGCTATCAAACTATCATACTACTGTGCTACTGATCACTCTGCTGCAGATATTTAGTCTCAGGTGTGGTTGAATTGACAACTCAACTGCTAATACTTGCAAATATTCTTTGGCTCCCCTTGTGTCGAATCAATAAATTTGGGTTGAATACTCTACCCTCGAAAACTGTTGCGATCCCCTATACTTGTGGGTTATCACACCGCCCGACTATATGGCTACAATGATGCAACAATTTGAAATGCACCGCCAGTTTATGCAAGGGCTTATGGATCAGTTTCCTTGCCCGAATGCCAACCAGCAGTCAGCCTCAATAACCTTGCAAGAGTTTGTGCGCCTCAACCCAACCATCTTCCGCAACTCAGTTCAACCGCTAGATGCTGATGACTGGCTCCGCGATATCACATATGAGATGGAGTCAGCCAATGTGGCCCCTGCCAGCTATGTCACTTTCCCGTCCTACTTTCTGAAGGGACCCGGCGCTCAATGGTGGGACAGTCACAGGCATACCCTAGCTGCTGGAACAATCATCCCCTGGGTGGAGTTCCAAGCTACTTTCCGTGCCCGTTACATTCCGCAAGGAATTATGGACCGGAAGAAGCGTGAGTTCCGTAACCTTACCCAGGGCAACAAGACTGTGGAGGTCTATCAGCGGGAGTTTCTTGAACTATCTCGCTATGCTGAAGAGCATATTGATACTGATGCCCACAGACAGGAGAAGTTCCGTGAAGGGCTCAACCCAGATATCAAGTTCGCACTGCTAGTTTAAGACTTTGCCGACTTCGCCACCTTGGCGAACAAGGCTATACAGGTTGAGACTGGTTTAAAGGATCACAAGGACGCTCTCAAGTGCACCCGTGGAGCGGGCTCATCTTCGGGCTCGTCTTCCGAGAAACGCCGTATCTGGATTCCTCACAACATGTACCGTCCAACTGTACCTGCGCCAAGGCCATCGTATGTTGCGCCTCGTCTGCCTCCTCCACCTCCGAGGCAGCTGAGACCTCAAGCTCCAATGCTTCAAGCTCCTGCTCCCCGTCCTGACAATGGATTCTGCTTCAAGTGTGGCCGTCCAGGTCACCGTGCCAGAGACTACTCTCAGGATCATAATCAGCTTGTGCTTCCGCCAGCTGGCCGTGGAAATGGCCGTGGTAACTATCAGCCCCACAACAACAATGCCAGGCCTTCTTATGGACGTGGCCAAGCTTACCATGTTGATCTGAATGAAGCTCAAGACCAGCCTGCTACTGTGATGGGTACTCTTCTCGTTAATTCAGTACCATCTTCTGTTTTATTTGACTCAGGAGCATCGCATTCATTCATGTCAGAAGCTTTTGCATACATGCATGCCACTAAATGTGAGCAGTTGCACAATCCGTTAATGGTAAACACTCCCGCGGGCCAATGCCAAACCTCTATGTTCAGCCCCAATGTTACCATTGAAATTGAAGGGTTAGAGTTCCATGCCTTTCCTATTATTTTGAAGTCTTCCAACATTGACCTCATTCTGGGAATGGATTGGTTGAAGGCTCATACCGCCTTAATCAATTGTGCCACCAAAGTCGTCCAACTCCCGCACCCATCGGATGAGCTAGTAAACTACCATGCTCATCTCGTTCAAAATGCCGAGCCTCAGATTTATGCCCTGAATGCGTTGAATGCTTCTCCTCTTGAGGGGATAGAAAACGTTCCAGTCGTTCGCGACTTCCAAGATGTTTTCCCAGAAGAACTTCCAGGAGTACCCCCTGTTAGAGCTGTCGAGTTTGTTATCGACTTAAAACCAGGCACCACTCCTATTGCGAAGCGTCCCTATAAGATGCCACCGCATGAACTCCTTGAGCTTATGGAGGAAATCGATAAATCACTCTACAAGGGGTCCAAGTTCCTCTGCCTGGGGAGCACCTTCTCTCTTTGTCAAGAAGAAAGATGGTACGAACCGGTTGGTCCAAGATTACCGACCTATCAACCAGGCAACCATTCAGAACAAATATCTGCTTCCTCGGATCAACGATCTGTATGATCAACTTGCTGGATCATCAGTATTCTCTAAACTCGACTTGAGGTTGGGTTACCACCAGATCCGAGTTCGTGAAGAGGATATTCCCAAGACTGCCTTCGTTACTCGCTATGTCTCATATGAGTACACTGTCATGTCTTTCGGCTTAACAAACGCCCCAGCAACATTCTCCCGCTTGATGAACTATATCTTCATGGATTACCTCGACAAATTCGTCGTGGTTTATTTGGATGATATCCTGGTATATTCCAAGAATAAGGAAGAACATGCTGAAGATCCTCGTCTTGTTCTGTAAAAGCTTCGAGAACATCAGCTATATGCCAAATATTCCAAGTGTGAATTCTGGTTATCTGAAGTAACCTACCTTGGTCATGTGATTTCCAAGGATGGCATTGCTGTCAACCCAGAGCGAGTTCAGGCTATTCTTGACTAGACTCCCCCGAAGAATGTCAAGCAAGTCAGAAGTTTTCTCGGACTCGCAAGCTATTGCCGTCGATTTGTTGAGAACTTCTCAAAGATTGCCAAGCCTCTGACTAATCTGCTTCACAAAGGCGTTAAGTTTGAGTGGACAGATAAATGTCAGGAAAGTTTTCAGACCCTCAAGGACAAGCTGACTTCTACACCAGTGCTTGCTCCTTCGGATTCTCGCAAGGACTTCATGATTTATTGCGATGCCTCTCGTCAAGGATTAGGCTGTGTCCTGATGCAAGAGCGCAGAGTGATTGCTTATGCCTTGCGACAGTTGCGTCCTCATGAAGAGAACTACCCAGTGCATGATCTTAAACTTGCTGCAGTGATATATGCATTGAAGCTATGGCGACATTACCTTCTTGGTAACCGATGTGAGATATACACTGATCACCAAAGTCTGAAGTATTTGTTTACTCAGCCAGATCTCAATCTCCGTCAACAACGATGGTTGGAAATAATTACAGACTATGACTGCGGTATTTCTTATACCCCTGGCAAAGCAAATGTGATGGCAGATCCCTTGAGTCGCAAATCGTATTGCAACAACCTCATGGTTCAGTGAGCTCAACCCCTTCTTTATGAAGAACTTCGCAAGTTGAACCTTCATATCGTTCCACAGGGTTCTCTTAATACCCTTGTCTTACAGCCAGATCTTGAGAACGCTGTAAAGTCTGCGCAAGCTAAAGATGCTGATGTTGATCAGATGAAAAGAGATCTTGACCTTGAAAAGTCCAGAGATTTCTCGCTTGCTGAAGACGGAACCTTATACTTCAGAGATTGCATTGTAGTACCTCAGTTCGAGCTTATGACCGACAAAGTTATGAAGGAGGCACATGATACACCACTGTCTATTCATCCGGGTAGTACCAAGATGTATCGTGACCTCCGTCAAAGGTACCGGTGGTCTAAAATGAAGCAGGACATTGCTCGATATGTTGATGAATGTGTCGGTTGCCGTCGCGTCAAAGCAGAACATCAGAAACCTGCTGGACTTCTGCAACCGCTCCCTATCCCTGAATGGAAATGGGACAAAGTTCAAATGGATCTTATCACTGGTCTTCCCAAGTCACAAAAGGGTCATGATGCTATTCTTGTCGTCATTGATCAACTCTCCAAAGTTGCACATTTTCTGCCAGTCAAGGAGACGATCACTGCTAGTCAGTTAGCACATTTGTATATCTCCAGAATTGTATCACTCCACGGTATTCCGAAGGAGATCAGTTCAGACCGTGGCAGCTTATTCACCTCAAAGTTCTGGGCAAGTTTCCAAGAAGCTATGGGAACTCATATAACCTGGAGCTCTGCTTATCACCCCCAGTCTCAAGGCCAAGTTGAACGAGTCAATCAAGTGCTTGAA
Organism: Elymus sibiricus; assembly: GCA_039707655.1. NCBI lineage: Eukaryota > Viridiplantae > Streptophyta > Magnoliopsida > Poales > Poaceae > Elymus > Elymus sibiricus. The sequence continues at coordinate 123,130,658 of CM077666.1, read as the reverse complement.
AATATGCTGCGTGCTTGTGTTATTTCATTTGGCAAGAAGTGGGAAGAATCTCTCCCGTATGCTGAATTCTCATACAACAACAGCTATCAAGCTAGCTTGAAAATGGCACCCTTCGAGGTTCTATATGGACGTAAGTGTCGAACCCCTCTGAATTGGTCAGAAACTGGGGAACGACCGCTCATTGGTACGGATATTATCCAACACGCTGAAGAGCAAGTCCGTGTCGTCTGGGAAAATCTCAAGGCGGCCCAGTCTCGCCAGAAGAGCAATTATGATCGTAAACACTGGGGATCGATCTATCAACCTGGTGAGCATGCTTATCTGCGTGTCACTCCTATGAAGGGCACTCATCGCTTCGGAATTAAGGGCAAGTTAGCTCCTCGCTACATCAGCCCCTTCTGCATTCTCGCCAGACGTGGACATGTGGCATATAAATTGGAGTTGCCGCCGTAATTCTCTCACCTCCACAATGTCTTCCACGTGTCGCAACTTCGCCGTTGCTTCAAGGATCCGCACCGAGCAGTGGATCATGAATTGCTCGAATTGCAAGATGACCTATCTTATAAAGAGCATCTGATCCGGATCCGGGATCAAGCTGAACGTCGGACCCGTCAGAAGACAACCAAGTTCCTTAAAGTGCAGTGGTCGAATCATACAGAAGATGAAGCCACTTGGGAACGCGAGGATCGTCTTCGGGAAGAATACCCCGATCTTTTCGCTTCTACCTCCTGAATTCTCGGGACGAGAATTTCTTTTAGAGGAGGAGAATTGTAACACCCCTCTGTAATGAGCAACAGTGATCCATAATGATTATGCTAAGTCACTGTGAATTGCAATGCTTGATCAAATGTGGATTCATATCTCATTTCAAATTCCATCTTTGAATTCAATTCAAATCATAAGTGAAATTTGAAGTTGCTCAAAAATTGCTGAAAAATAGTTCATGTTGTAGCAAATATTCCAAAACAAAATTTTGTTCAGGAAAACAAAATCACCTATTTGCTAAAATGGGCTAGAGCATTTAAAACAGTGCAAAACAACAATTTAAATGCCATTTCATTTATGAAAAATTCAAATGATTTCAAATGGCCTCCAAACTTTTTATGGCAGTGCACAATATTCCCTAGTATTTGTTTTGACCAGCTCCACATTTTTGCAAAGTCAATTGATGGCTAAAGAAAATGCAAAAAAGCTGTTGGAAAAAGAAAAACAGAAAATAAAAAGGGAAAAAGGAAAAGGGCTACTGTGCACTGGGCCTTAGTGCACAGTGTGCAGGCCCAGCCCAGCAGCCCCCCTCATCGTCTCCCTCCTCCCCGTGTCAGCGCGCGCGCGCCCGACGCCGACGCCGTCGCCACCGCACCATCTCGCCGCGCCCGCGCCGCTGCAGTCACCGCGGAGGCGATAAGAACGCCACGCTGGCCCTCGGGAACCCGCGCCGTCCTCATCCACTCCCCCCCTTCTCCTTCGTCTCTCCCCCTCTCAATCCCAACCGCACCCGAGTGCCTCCATCGCCGCTCGCCGTCGTTTCCGTGGCCGCCGTCCACCTCATGCCTCGCCTCCATGTCCTAGCTCTCCGTCGTCGTCCGCTACGCCGTTCGGTGCCTTCCGTTCGAGCCGGGAGCCACCTCGACGTCCGCATCGAGCTCGCCTTCGTCTTCGGTCAACGGAGCTCGTCGCCGTCGATCTGCTCCTCCCCTGCAGCTACTAAGCTCCCGCCGGCCTCCTTGTGCCTCTCGGTGAGCTCCGCCGCGCCTCCTCTCTCTCTCTGGCTCTCTCCTGCGCCGCTGCTTGCTGTTGCCGTGCTGCTGCTCCGGCCGCCGCTGCGAGAGCTCACCGCCGTAGCCACCGTTGCCGTAGCTCATGCCCGAGCTCACCATCATGCCCCTGGTGCTTCCAGGAGCCCGGCCAGCACACGCGCGTGCCTCCCCGTGCCCCGCATCGCCATTTTCGCCCACACCCGTATGCCGGCGTCCGCCGCGCTGCTCCCCGTCGTCGTTTCCGGCCGACTCTAGCGACGCCACCGCCACCAATCGACGCAGCGTCGAGCGCTCGATCGAACGTAGCCAACCGCGCGCCAAATGGCCCCCTGTGGACCAAATCCGACGCGCGCCCGTGCGCCTCTGCCGTGAAACGAGGTCGCCGGCATTTAAACGCCGGCACCGCTGACCTGGTTGCCATGTGGGCACCCCTGGGTCACTGACCAGTGGGCCCAGGGGACCCAGTTGACCACGTTGACTGGTCAACGTGCTGACGAGGCAGCACAATGCCACTGGCATGCGGGCCCCACCGCTAATTAAACTAATTTTACTAATTAAAATTAACCTAATTACTAAATACTCACTGACAGTGGGGCCCCACATGCTAATTAACCCTAATCAGTTAAATTTAGTCTCTATTTAGTCTCTGTGTCACTGACAAGTGGGACCCAGCTGTCAGATTTGACCTGGAACAGCTGGGTGATGTCTACTACACAACTTATTCTTGTAGACTCGTGTTGGGCCTCCAAGCGCAGAGTTTTGGAGGTCAGTAGCAATTTTCCCTCAAGTGGATGTCCTAAGGTTTATCAATCCGTGGGAGGCGTAGGTTGAAGATGGTATCTCTCAAACAACCCTGCAACCAAATACAAGAAATCTCTTGTGTCCCCAACACACCCAATACAATGGTAAATTGTATAGGTGCACTAGTTCGGCGAAGAGATGGTGATAAAAGTGTAGTATGGATAGTAGATATAGATTTTCGTAATCTGAAAATATAAAAACAGCAAGGTAGCAAGTAACAAAAGTGAGCACAAACGGTATTGCAATGCTTAAAAATAAGGCCTAGGGTTCATACATTCACTAGTGCAATCTCTCAACAATGCTAACATAATTGGATCATATAACCATCCCTCAACGTGCAATAAAGAATCACTCCCAAGTTCCTATTAGCGGAGAACATAAGATAGAAATTGTTTGTAGGGTACGAAACCACCTCAAAGTTATCCTTTCCGATCGATCTATTGAGCTATTCCTATAAGTGTCACAGACAGCCCTAGAGTTCGTACTAAAATAACACCATATGATACACATCAACTAACTCTAATGTCACCTAGATACTCCAATGTCACCACAAGTATCCGTGAGTTGATTATACGATATGCATCAAGCAACTTCATAATCTTAATATTCAATCCACACAAAGAACTCCAAGGAGCACCCCAAAGTTTCTATCGGAGAAAAGATAATGAAAACGTGCATCAACCCCTATGCATATATTACCCCAATGTCATCTCGGGAATCCGCGAGTTGAGTGCCAAAACATATATCAAGTGAATCAATATAATACCCCATTGTCACCACGGGTATTCATATGCAAGACATACATCAAGTGTTCTCAAATCTGAAATATTCAATCCGACAATAACGAAACCTCAAAGGGAAAAGATTCGATTCATCACAACAAGGATAGAGAGGGAAGAAACACCATATGATCCAACTATATTAACAAAGCTCGCGGTACATCAAGATCGTGCCAAATCAAGAACGCGACAGAGAGAGATAAAACACATAGCTACTGGTACAAACCCTCAGCCCCGAGGGTGAACTACTCCCTCCTCGTCATGGAGACCGCCGGGATAATGAAGATGGCCTCCGATGATGATTCCCCCCTCCGGCAGGGTGCCGGAAAAGGGTTGTAGATTAGATCGTGGAGTTACAGAGGCTTGCGGCGGCGTAAAAACTCATCTAGGTTAACTTTCGGGGGTTTCTGAATATATATGATTTTTTGGCGTTGGAATCACGCGAAGAAGGGCCACAGGGGGCCCACGAGGCACTAGGGCGCGCCTGGGGGGGTGGCACGCTCTGGTGGCTCGTGGGGCCCCTGTGGGTCTTCTGGCCACCTCCCGAAGCTTCTAGTGTCTCTTATGTTCCAGAAAAAATCGTCAAAAAGTTTCGCTGCATTTGGACTTCATTTGATATGGATTTTCTGGAAAACCAAAAACAAGCAAAAAACAACAACTGGCACTGGGCACTATGTCGATATGTTAGTCCATGAAAATCATATAAAATCTATATAAAAGTGCACCAAAATCATACAAAACTATAATAAACATGGCATGAATACTTCATAAATTATAGATACGTTGGAGACGTATCAGCATCCCCAAGCTTAATTCCTGCTCGTCCTCGAGTAGGTAAATGATAAAAGAAATAATTTATGAAGTGTGAATGCTAGCATAGTGCATAAGTTTGATCAATGATAATTTCAATCACTTTTTCTAGCATCATAACAACAACTTTTTCTCATAAAACTCATCATGATAAAGTAGCAATCAATTCACATGTTTTGGTTCAAACAATGCATTCTCTTGAAACTTAACAACCTATGTTCTTAGTCACCAAACAATTGCAATTCAACTTATCTTCAACAAAGTCTAAGTAAGAGCTACACATACTCAATTATCATATAGTCTTCTATGATTGCTAGTACTCAAAGCATATTTTTAGAACAAATGGCATCCATTGAACAGAGAGAAAGATAGGGGCTTAATGTTTTGCCTCCCAACTTATTTATCATCGAGATAATTGTCAACAATAATAATTCATGATCAAATATATTTGACTGGCCATATGTGCCTGGATCTTTCCCCACCACATGATGCTTGCCAACTAGAGAATAATTAAGGTTGAAATGAGAAGTAATACTATTGACTCTTGCATAAAAGTAAATACATAAAGTAAAAGATAGGCCCTTCGTAGAGGGAAGCAGATGTTGTCATGCGCTTTTGATTTTTGGATGTGCAAGCCCTTAATGCAAAGGAACGTCACGTTATATTGCCCCTTGTGATAGCAACCTTTATTATGCAGTCCGTCGCTTTTATTTCTTTACCATCATAAGTTTGTACAACACTTATTTTCCCTTGCAATAAAAGATCATACATATTTTAGGAGCAATTTTTATTGCTTTTTGCACCAATGACAACTTACTTGAAGGATCTTATTCAATCCATAGGTAGATATGGTGGACACTCATGGCAAGAAACTGGGTTTAATGGTTTTTGGATGCACAAGTAGTATATCTACTTAGTACGAATTTTTGGCTAGCAAAAGATCTTAAGCAAGCACCACATGTTAGAGGATCCATAACAATATAACTTCTATGCAAATATACCCAAACATAACTCATTACGTTGTCTTCCTTGTCCAACTTCAACTAATTTGCTCAAGTTTGGAAATAATTAATGGGTATTCACAATCATAAAAGATGTCCAAGATAATATATTTATATGTGAAAGTTCTCTTCCTTGTACTAATCATTCATGAATTTCTTGTATGACCAATATTGTGATTGTCAAGCTTCAATAGATTTCACTTTCTAACCCAATGTGAAGCAACTACTAGGCATGATACAAGCATATGAAGCACATATAATTTCAACTTCATGATATTCAATTCATTCAACAATTTACTCTTAGGATATAAGTGAAGCACAAGAGTAAATGACAAACTACTCCAAAAAGATATAAGTGAAGATCAATGAGTAGTCAAACAATTAAGTAGCTATGTGAGGACTCTCTCTCTCTCTCTCTTTTAAAAATTTCAGATCTAAGTATTTTATTCAAACAGCAAACAAAACAAAATAAAATCACACTCCAAGAATAGCACATGTCATGCGAAGAAGCAAAAACTTAGGCTCAACCGATACTAACCGATAATTGTTGATGAAGAAAGGTGGGATGCCTACCGGGGCATCCCCAAGCTTAGTTGCTTGAGACTTCTTGGAATGTTATCTTGGGGTGCCTTGGGCATCCCCAAGCTTGAGCTCTTGTGTCTCGTTAATTCCTCTCATATCACGGTTTCCTTAAATCTTAAGAACTTCATCCACACAAAACTCAACAAGAACTCGTGAGATAAGTTAGTATAAATCAATGCAAAAACCTTATCATTCTCTACTGTAGCAAATCACTAAAATTATAATTAAACATTGCATACTAAATGCCTCTGCATATCTAATACTCCTATCCACAAATAGAAACATTAAACAAGCAACATATGCAAACAATGCAACTATAACCGAAATCTGCCAAAACAGAACAGTCTGTAAAGGGTGAATAGGAATTCACACTTCCCTAACTCCAAAAATTCTGAAAACTTACCACGTAACAGAGAACTCATGCATGCTTACTGTGTAATTTTTTTAGATTTTTATCATGTTCTGACAATTCACAAAAATTCAGGACATAACAGAAAACTTTCTGTTTTCAAACAGCAACACATAAACTTGCAAACTGAGCATGGTAAAGGCTATAATTGGCATTTTATTGAACTAAAAGATACATAACATGATTATTTATAATAGCAAGCAAATATCAACAAAATAAAATAACGCTCCAAGAAAAACTCATATTATGTGACGAATAAAAATATAGCTCCAAGTGAGGTTACCGATAGTGTTGAAGACGAAAGAGGGGATGCCTTCCGGGGCATCCCCAAGCTTAGACGCTTGAGTCTTCCTTGAATATTACCTTGGGATTGCCTTGGGAATATCCAAGATTAGGGTCTTTCCACTCCTTATTCTCCTCATATCGATATCCCACCCAAAACTTGAAAACTTCAATCATACAAAACTTAACGGAACTTGTGAGATAGGTTAGTATGATAAAAATAAATCAACCACTTAGGTACTGTCAATACAAGATTCATAATTTTTTTCACATAATTCCTACAGTATTCTATCATTTCCATAATTTATATCTCATAATATAAGCTATGGAAACACTAAAACAAGCAAACTATGCAATAAAAACAGAATCTGTTAAAAACAGAACAGCATGTATTGAGCGATTTAAAAACCATACTTATGTACCTCCAACAATTCTGAAAAATTAGGACAACGTAAAAAAATTGTAAAACAATACTGTGTAAAAATTTCATAATTTTCTCACACTCCAGTATAGAATAGAAATTCCAGCACTGGACGCAAAAGTTTCTGTTTTTGCACAGAATCAAATCAACAAGCATCCACACTATCCTAAAGGCTTTACTTGGCACATTATTGAAAGAAAACATATAAAACATGATTACTAAAGTAGTTTAATCATGTGAACATGCAAAAACAGTAGGTATAAATATTGGGTTGTCTCCCAACAAGCGCTTTTCTTTATAGCCTTTTTAGCTAGGCATGATGATTTTAATGATGCTCACATAAAAGATAAGAATTGAAACACGAAGAGAGCATCATGAATCACATGGAAATGTCATTTAAGTCTAACCCACTTCCTATGCATAGGGATTTTGTGAGAAAACAATTTATGGGAGAAAGAATCAACTAGCATAGGAAGGCAAAACAAGTAGAACTTCAAAACTTTCAACACATAGAGAGGAAACTTGATGTTATTGCAACACCTACAAGCATATGATCCTCTCTCATAATAATTTTCAGTAGCATCATGAATGAATTCAACAATATAACTTTCACATAAATCATTCTTTTCATAATCCACAAGCATAGAAAATTTATTACTCTCCACACAAGCAAATTTCTTCTCATTCATAATAGTGGGAGTATCATATGAAACTTGAATACTAAAAATTGTTTCCACATTAAAAGAGTAATGTTTAGTAAAAGGGTATTCATAATTATGACAAGTATTATAGTAATAATCATCACTCTTTTTCATAACATAAGTATCATCACAATAATCATCATAAGTAGCAATTTTGTTCTCATCATCAATTGAAACCTCTTCCAAAATAGTGGATTCATCACTAAATAAAGTCATCACCTCTCCAAACGTGTAGCATTGCATTAGGTCACCCCTAGCACTGCATATTGCCATGCCATGCATCTGTGTTGCATTGTTTGCTTTTATTTATTGTTTCTTCCCCCCTCTTCTTCTCCGATAGACCCCGAGACCGACGCTGCCCCTGAGGACTGCTACTCCACCGATAACCCCTCTTTTGCCGCAGAGCTTCCAGGCAAGCAAACCCCCTTGAACATGCCTATATCACCTATTCTTTCTCCCTCATGCTTGCATTAGAATTGCTACAATTGTTGTCCCGATATTACCTATTCTGATGCATAGCCTGTTTTTGTAACTGCTATTGATACCAATCCTGCTATCCTAAATGCTTAGTATAGGTTGGTTAGTGAACCATATGTGGCCCCTCATCCTTGTCCCAGTTGCCCCGCTTTAGTACAGGTGCCCCGATCAATGTGATCGATGGGCTGAGACCGACACATCATCGTACCTCCCCTAAGTTGTACGACTCTGCAGAGCTAATATCGAGTGACGAGGGTGATGCCTCTTAACTCACTCAAGATGATATCTCTGTAGCGTAGCTAGTCGGTTGTGGGTTACCGAGGGTGATTCCTCTTTCACCACCTCCGATGATGCCCATGTCGTGCAACCCCTCAAGTATGAACCCATCGAGGGTGATTCCTCCGGGTTCACCTTGATAGATACATCGAGTGAGAATCCAATGAGGGTGATTCCTCGGATTCCTCCTTGATGTTTTGGACACACGGATACCATGCACTTATTTCAGTCACTGACTAAAGTCGGGTCGGCCCCGAGGGGTACCCGCGAGAGATGAGAAGCCGGGTTGACCATGAGGGTACCCGTGAGATAATTACGTGGCACGGCCGGGCATTCCTGGCCCTTGCCGTAAGACCACGAGACGGGGCGACGGGGTCACATGATCGTGAGTCTCTGCTCGTTTCCACGAGCTCCCAACGCACTAATGGGTTAGGATATGTGATTTGAGTAGGCCTTTGGCCTTTTTCGCACTAACCACCACGCGGGAATAGTATGGGCACTCGGCGTCGTATGTATCAGCCGAAGCTCTTCAGACATCAGCAGTTGCGCGGCGCGCGCCGGGTTGGACTGGGAAAGCCTGCGCTTGTATTAAGGGGGCTAGGTCTGCTCACCGGCCGCGTACGCAACGCGCAGGAGTGCACAGGGCAATGGGCCCAAGACCCCTGAGTGCTTAGGATGTAGACCAGCGCGCTGGCCTCTCTGTTGAGCCTAGGTAGGGCTATGACGTGTCGATTAGCCGAGGCCGGGCATGGACCGAGTAAGTGTGTCCGGCCAGAGTTACTCGAGCATGTTGGGTAAGTTGGTGCACCCCTGCAGGGAAGTATATATATTCGAATAGCCGTGTCCACGGTAACAGGACGCTCGGAAAGTATCCCGATCTTCTACAACTAGAACTGGAACTTGTGATGCTTAAATATGGTAGCTCCGGGATCGCTTTCTCGCGGGGAGTCGAGGAAGGATCTCTGGGCATGGCTACTGTTATACTTGTTGCTACTACTATGTTTATGTACTAACCTGCACTCTTCTAATGCTGCAAGACACTGAAGATGCTAGTCTTCGATAGGCTAGGCCCTCTCCCTATTCTGGCATTTCTGCAGTCCAGTCCACTGATACAACCCCTCTTTGATAACGATGCATAAGTAGAATAGTTCTGATGTAAGTCTGGCGAGTACTTTGGATGAGTACTCACGGTTGCTTTGCTTCCCCTTTTTCCCCATACTCGATTGCTGCGACTAGATGACGGAGCCCCGGAGCCAGCTGCCCCAGTAGACGACTACTACTACCCCTCCGGTGGCGAGTACTACTACGTGGAGACCACCGACGACCAGGAGTAGATAGGAGGCACCCAGGCAGGAGGCCTGCGCCTTTCGATCCAGTGTCGTTGTTTTGCTCAGCCTTCTTAAGGTAGACTTGTTTAACTTTTATGTCTGCACTCAGATATCTGATGCTTCCGCTGATGCTTGTATGACTCAAGCTTATGTATTCTAGCCCTCGAGGCCCCTGGCTTGTAATAAAAAGCTTGTATGACTTTTGTTCGTGTTTAGAGTTGTGTTGTGATATCTTCAAGTGAGTCCTTAGGCTTGATCGTGTGCATTTGCGTGTATGATTAGTGCACGATTAAGTCGGGGGCGTCACAACCCCAAGGTAATATTCAAGGAAGTCTCAAGCGTCTAAGCTTGGGGATGCCCCGGATGGCATCCCCTCTTTCGTCTACAATCTATCGGTAACTCACTTGGAGCTATATTTTTATTCATCCCCTCTTGTGCTATAGTTTGTTTACTTTTGTTTGCTTTTTAGTTTGTCACAATCATCTTTTCCGAACACACCTTTTTGAGAGGGACACACATTATTCGTGATTTGTTAAATACTCTATGTGCTTCACTTATATCTTTTGAGCTAGGCAGTTGCTCTAGTGCTTCACTTATATCTTTTAGAGCATGGTGGTGGTTACATTTTAAAGAAATAGTTGCACTCTCAGGCTTCACTTATATATTTTTGAGAGTCTAATGAATAGCAATGTAATATGCATGGGTTATGAATTTGGTCCTAATATGATAGGTATTCAAGAGGGATATAATAAAAACTTTCATGTAGATCACTGAATATGATAAGTTTGATTCCTTGCAATAGTTTTGTGATATTAAGATGGTAATATGTGGGAGGTGCTAGTAGATAATTGTGGTTTAGTAAGAATAATTGTGTTAAGGTTTGTGATTCCCGAAGCATGCACGTATGGTCTGTCGTTGTGCTAAGATGTTGGAGCATGATTTATTATTGATTGTCTACCTTATGAGTGGCAGTCGGGGACGAGCGATGGTCTTTTTCTACCAATCTATCCCCTAGGGGCATGCGTAGTAGTACGTTGCTTCGAGGGCTAATAAACTTTCGCAATAAGTATGTGAGTTCTTTATGACTAATATGAGTCCATGGATTATACGCACTCTCACCCTTCCGCAATTTGCTAGCCTCTTCGGTACCGTGCATTGCCCTTTCTCACATCGAGAGTTGGTGCAAACTTCGCCGGTGCATCCAAACCCTGTGATATGATACGCTCTATCACACATAAGCTTCCTCATATCTTCCTCAAAACAACCACCATACCTACATATCATGGCATTTCCATAGCCATTCTGAGATATATTGCCATGCAACTTCCACCGTTTTGTTTTTATGACACACATCATCATTGTCATATTGCTTTGCATGATCATATAGCTGACATAGTATTTGTGGCTCAGGCACCATTCATTATTTTCATACATGTTACGCTAGTATCATTGCACATCCTGGTACACCGCCAGAGGCATTCATATAGAGTCATATTTTGTTCTAGTTTCGAGTTGTAATTTTCTTTTCAGTTGTAAGTAAATAGAAGTATGATGATCATCATTATTAGAGCATTGTCCCAGTGAGGAAATAAAAAAAAATAAAAAAAAGAGGCCAAAAAGAGCCCATGTAAAAAAGGGAGAAAAAAAAGAGAAAAGAAAAAAAATAAAAAAAATGAGAGAAAAAGAGAGAAAGGGCAGTGTTACTATCCTTTTCCATACTTGTGCTTCAAACTAGGACCATGTTTTTCATACAGCGAGTCTCCTATTTTGTCACTTTCATATACTAGTGGGAATATTTTCATTTTAGAACTTGGCTTGTATATTCCGATGATGGGCTTCCTCAAATGCCCGAGGTCTTCATGAGCAAGCAAGTTGGATGTACACCCACTTAGTTTTCATGTTGAGCTTTCATACACTTATAGCTCTTAGTGCATCCGTTGCATGACAATCCCTACTCCTCACATTGACATCAATTGATGGGCATCTCCATAGCCCGTTGATTAGCCTCGTTGATGTGAGACTATCTTCTTATTTTTGACTTCCCCTTATTGATCCCTACCACCATATTCTATTCCACCCATAGTGCTATATCCATGGCTTGCGCTCATGTATTGCGTGGGGGTTGAAAAAGCTGAAGCGCGTTATTAAGTATGAACCAATTGCTCGGCTTGTCATCGGGGTAGTGCATGATAAATATTTTGTGTTAAGAAGATGGAGCATGACAGGATTATATGATTTTGTATGGATGACTTTCTTTAGCATTTTTATTTTAAAAGACATGATTGTGTATTAGTATGCCTGAGTATTGATGTCTTTATGTCAAACTATAGACTATTGCTTTGAATCATTCGGATCTTATTATTCATACTGTAAGAGAGATTACATGATGAAACGTGTTAGGTAGCATTCCACATCAAAAATTCTGTTTTTATCATTTACCTACTCGAGGACGAGCGGGAATTAAGCTTGGGGATGCTTGATACGTCTCCAACGTATCTATAATTTTTGATTGTTCCATGCTATTATAGTATCAATCTTGCATGTTTTATATGCAATTATATGCCATTATATATCATTTTTTGGGACTAACCTATTAACTCAGTGCCCAGTGCCAGTTGTTGTTTTTTGCTTGTTTTTATCCTTTCAGAAAATCATTATCAAAAAGAGTCCAAACGAGAAAAAAACTTTGGATTAATTTTTTCTGGACCAGAAGAGGCCCACAAAGCTTTGGGAGAAGACCGGAGGAGCCACGAGGGAGCCACAAGCTCGGAGGGCGCGCCCTGGGGGTTGGGCGCGCCCCCCAGGCTTGTGGGCCCCTCGTAGCCCCTCCTGACCTAATTCCAGCGCTATAAATTCCCAAATATTTCCAATATACCATGGAGACAGAAGAGAAAACCTTTCCGCCACCGCAAGCCTCTGTTCTTCTGCGATCCCATCTGGAGGCCTTTTCCGGTACTCTGTCGGAGGGGGAATTGATCACGGAGGGTTTCATCATCAACCTTGCTGCCCTTCCGATGATGTGTGAGTAGTTTACCTCAGACCTACGGGTCCATAGCTAGTAGCTAGATGGCTTCTTTTCTCTCTTTGTTCTCAATACCATGTTCTCCTTGATGTTCTTGGAGTTCTATCCGATGTAATCTTCTTTTGCGGTGTGTTTGTTGGGATCTGATGAATTGTGAGTTTATGATCAGATTATTCATGAGAAATATTTGAGTCTTGTCTGAACTCTTTTATGCATGATTATTATAGCTTTGTATTTCTCTCCGATCTATCAATTTGGTTTGGCCAACTAGATTGGTTTATCTTGCAATGGGAGAGGTGCTTTGTGATGGGTTCAATCTTGCGGTGCTCAATCCCAGTGACAGAAAGGGACATGACATGTATTTGTATTGTTGCCATTAAGGATAAAAAGATGGGGTTTAATCATATTTCTTGAGTTTACTTTGTCTACATCATGTCATCTTGCTTAAGGCATTACTCTGTTTCATACTTAATACCCTAGATGCATGCTGGATAGCGGTCGATGGGTGGAGTAATAGTAGTAGATGCAGGCAGGAGTCGGTCTACTTGTCTCGGACGTGATGCCTATATACATGATCATTGCCATGAATCCGTCATAATTATTTGCTTTTCTATCAATTGCCCAACAGTAATTTGTTTACCCACCGTATGCTATGTGTTCGAGAGAGAAGCCTCTAGTGAAAACTATGGCCCCCGGTTCTACTTTATCATATATAAAAAACCTAAAAATACCTTGCTGCAATTTATTTACTTTTATTTTAATTAGTATTTTAGTTTATCTATTTACCTCTATAAGATTTAATCCTTGTAAATAACCGCTAAGAGAATTGACAACCCTCTTATTTGTGTTGGGTGCAAGTGTTTGCTCTTGTGTGTGCAGGTGCGCTTAACGGAATTTTGCTTGGTTCTCCTACTGGATTGATAACCTTGGTTAGTAACTGAGGGAAATATTTATCTCTACTATACTGCATCATCCTCTCCTCTTCGGGGAAATACCAACGCAGTCTACAAGTAGCAGTTTACAAGACAAATAAAAATTAAATAGTCTCAAATACATTTAAAAAAAAGATACATCTATTGGTTGCCAGCATGAGCCCACATATGCTCAACCAAATCATCTTGCTGCTGAATGTGAGCTTGCCAATCACGCATTTGATGATGAAATTGGGTGAACTATGCAAATGTTGCCGCTCCTCCATGCTCAGGCACAACATTTTGACCCTAAAACTGAAACCCTTGGTCGTAGATACGTTCCGGCCGCTCATCCTCTACGATCATATTGTGCATGATCACACAAGCAGTCATCACCTCCCACAACTTATGGGTGCTCCAAGTTCTAGCAGGATACCGAACGATGCCCCATCTAGATTGAAGAACACCAAAGGCACGCTCCACATCCTTCCTAGCACTCTCTTGATCTTGTGCAAATCTCCTCCTCTTCTCTCCTACAGGGTTGGAGATTGTTTTGATAAAAGTAGTCCACTGAGGATAGATACCGTCAGCTAGGTAGTATCCTTTGTTGTAGTTGTGGCCGTTGATGTTAACATTCACCGACGGGCTGTTGCCTTCAGCAAGCCTTGCAAACACCGGAGAGCGTTGAAGCACATTGATATCATTGTGTGATCCGGCCATGCCGAAGAAAGAGTGCCAGGTCCAGAGATCTTGTGAGGCCACGGCCTCAAGTATGACAGTGCAAGCCTTGACATGGCCCCTATACTGCCCCTGCCAAGCAGAAGGGCAGTTCTTCCACTCCCAGTGCATACAGTCTAAGCTTAAAAGCATCCCCGGGAAGCCCCTGCTGGCATTCATCGCCAACAAACTGGCTGTATCTTCTTCATTTGGCTCTCTCAAGTACTCATGGCCAAACACTGCAATCACAGCCTTGCAGAACCTGTACATGGAGTCTAGGCACGTAGACTCGCTCATACGGACGTACTCATCAATGAGATCACCGGGAACTCCGTATGCAAGCATCCGGATAGCTGCAGTGCATTTCTGATAAGAAGAGAAGCCAATCTTTCCAAGGGCGTCCTCCTTGCACTCGAAATACTTATCGTACCCGACCACCCCCTCACGAATATGGTTGAAAACATGCCTAGCCATACGGAAACGGTGCCGGAATTGGGGATGTTTAAAGAGCGGATTGGGTGTCTCGAAGTAGTCCTTCCAAAGAAGGAAATGCCCGCTCTCTCGGTTGCGATTCAACGCCGGAGTGTGCCCTGCGATCGAGCCCCAGAACAACGGCCGCTGCCTACTAAGGTGGTCATGGTCGACCAACACAGCAGCCACCATCTCCTCATCGTCGGATGAAGAATCATCCGAGTCGCAAAGGAAATTGTGGAAAAAAACTCGTCGGCCGGGTCCATTTGTACCTTGCGGGCAAACCGTCGAACAACTTGCGGGAGTCTTCGAAGAGGCAGGCCGGCGAAGAGCCGCGTGCCTCCCTTTGAGTAGGTTGCTGGCCTGGTGGCGTCCAGCGAGCCTGGCGACGAGCGTGCCGGCGTTGTCGAAGGAGTTGGCCGGGGTCGCGAATGGGGGCCGAGGTGGTGCTCACGCCATCGTCTGGGGTGGGAAGCTGCGGTGGCCCTGAGGCGAGGCGGTGGTGGCGGCGACGTGGGAAGGTGTCCTGCTGCGGGGGAGGTATGTGGGCGCTGGCTGCGGGCGAGGGATCCGGAACTGGGCGGCGGCGGCGACGGGGTGGGGCGGCAGGGGCTTGCGGGCGATGAGAGGAAGAGGATGGCCTGTGTGCCACCGACAGGCGGGCCAGGGGGAGGAGTAGGCGAGCGTCGCGCGCGTCCGTTTCGTGTCCGCGCCGACGCAAATGAGGCCCAAATTTGGGCCGGGAATGGATCGGCAGGTGGACGAAAAGCGGCCAAATCCTATTCGGCGCTTAAGGCGCCTTAAGCGCCGAATATAGGGGCATTTGGTACAGGGCGCACACCCCTCTGTACACTTGGTATTGTAGCTGGGCCGGCCCATTCTATCTTGTTTTCTGTTTGTAAAACAAAAAATATCGCACGTCCCAGGATTTGAACTGGGGACCTCCTGATCGATACTCGATGCGCTAACCTTCCTACTACGTTCACCTTATGTGTTCGATAGAAACATCTTCCCTCTTTTCATCTTACGTCTTTTTCCTTTTTCTTTTATCATTTTTCTTTTTTATTCGGGACGGTTTTGTTTGGTTTTTTATTCCTTTTTTATTATTTTTTCTTAATGCTAATGGAATGAACCTTTTTCAAATTGATGAACCTTTTTCAAAACCATTGACTTTTTTTCAAAATTCATGAACTTTTTTCAAATTGAACGAACTTTTTCAAAACCGAATGAACTTTTTTTCAATTCAATGAACTTTTTCCAAATTCGATGAACTTGTTTTCTCAAATTTGATGAACTTTTTTCAAATCAAAGAACTTTTTTTCAGATTCGATGAACTTTTTTTCAAAATCGATGAACTTGTTTCTCTAATTCGATGACCTTTTTTTCAAATCGATGAACTTTTTTTCAGATTCGATGAACTTTTTTCAAATCGATGAACTTTTCTCAAATTCGATGAACTTTTTCTCAAATTCGATGAACTTTTCTCAAATTCGGTGAACTTTTTTTCAGATTCGATGAACTTTTTTTCAAATAGATGAACTTTTTCCAAAAATGGATGAAGTTTTATTAAAGAGATGAACTTTTTTTAAAGAGATGGTCAACGCGGTCAACTAAACTGATTAACGAGGTCAACTGAATCTATCGAGCGATGGAACAAAGCGTTCGATCGAGCGCCACTGTGATCGAACGACCAGGCGAGCGAGCGGGGCGCAACCTCGGGCTGTTGGGCCGGCCCACGCGAGCGTGCGCGTGAGCGCTGCTTTCGCTAGGCGGCGCAACGAGCGCCGAGGAGGAGCTCTCCGAAAAACGGACGCACGTCCGTTTTTGACCCAAACGGACACGCGCGGACGAAATGGGTCGGCGCGTTGGAGTTGCTCTGAGCTCTCTCTCGTTCTCGTCACAACATACTAGATTGTTGCTAGAACTAACGGCATGGGTAGCGCGGAGCTCTGTACGTCCTGACGAGCTCCCACCCGGCATGAATGTAGCCCTCGTACAGCGTGAAGTTCGCGGGCTGAGAGCGTCTGAATGTGTCGGTGTATTCGACCATGATGTAGAGTTGAGTCTGCGAGAGCTGAACGCAGACACAGTCTTGCGTTCCAAGGCAGTCGGGTTCGATCCCCAAATAGGTCTAGACCGCGCCATGAGTCCGCGTCATGGCCTGCCCGGCTCCGTACCTAGGCATCGTGTTGTCCGTGATGGCCATGCTTTGAGTCTGGTAGCCGTTGACAAACATCGGGGTCACGGTGAAGTCAGAGCTTGTGGACGATGTGTCGACGCGGTAGGCCGACAACTGGTTGCCATCGCAGTTGATGTGAGGGTAGCGTACGGTGAGTTTACTCATCGCATGTTGTCTGTCGGCGACGTCGCGCATCTCCGCTATGGTGCCGAATGCAGCTCCGTGGAGCTAAAACTGTGGGCCGCCTTGCAGACAGGGGCCTCCACGACACGTATCGTCCGGGAGGCCGGGTAGCAGGGGGCGTACTGGTCCGGGTCCCAGCAGCTAAGCTCCCACCAGGTTCCACAGGCCGCTCCGTCGACAAACAGGTTGGGGGAGACGACAGTCACCGACTCACCATGGAGTTTCATGCGACATCCTTCACGGCGTCCACAAGTAGAAGAGTCAGTTTATTTAATCAGATTTTGTTTGCCGGGTCTGTAAATAGGGTTTGGGCTAGGTGTGTGTGGGGCGTCGTCTTCGATGTGCCGACGGCGCTGCGTCTCCGCTTGCCCCGGCTCCGGCGCATCGGCAATGTCGGCTGCGGCATCGGCGAGCTGGTTGGCTTAGGGTTTGCTCGCTGGTTGTTCGCGGCGGCGAGCTTCGTCTTCCTTGTTACTGTTGCTGAGGCGGAGGTGTCAACAGCAATGGTGGATTTTGGCCATCGACCTCATCCCCGCTGCGACGGCGTGTGCTCCGGCGCCGGCGGGAGGTCGTTTGGATTTGTACAGGAGTGTGGCTTCTCTCCGGCTGTCCCTCTCTTCGAGCTTCTGCGGGTCTTGCCGCCGGTTCCGGCCGGTGAGGTGGACCTGACCGCCGGATCGAATCCGGGTGTCGCCCCCGCCGATATGCTGCTGTCCTGCTTCAGGTCCCGTCGGTTGCGGCGGGTGGCCACTGCGGCGACTATAACGAGGCTGGGTCCTCTGAAGATTCGTACCGGCGACTCAGCTGCGGCTCTGTTCGGCTTCGTCTTCCTCTTCGGTGGAGCGACGATGTCCTCGCGAGCGGCGGCGGATTTCTTCCTGCAGACCAACGAAAAAAATAGCACGCTATAACCGCGCTATAGCGCCGTTATAGCGTATTTGGAAAGGAAACGCTATATTTTAGCAAATCCAGCCGCTACGGCGCTATTCACGTAATTAGCGCGCTACAAGGCGCTATAACGTTGTAGCGTGTAGCGTTATAGCATTCAAATGATGAAAAAATTCAGACAAATATGGTTAACACAGGTAGGCTTGGTGCTTTTTGTATGTTAACTCATGTAGCGAATCAATGTTCAGAGTAGATGTAGGCCAACACGGGTTTACTTTGTGGTTTGTGCACGGTAGAAGTAGGCTCAGTGTTCAATGTAAAGAGTTTATATATTAAATAGATTGACTACAGTTTAAGATGCAGTTTAAAATTTATGCTTCCTATCTATGGCTAGATTATGTCTCTCTATGATGGTGTCTTAAGGTACTGGAATATTTTATTTCTGGATATATTTGATTTATTTGTAAACGTTATTTTGAAATATAGCACGCTATTAGCGCGCTATAACTTGTGTAGCATTTGAAGAAGGGCATCGCTATATTTTGTAGCGCGCTATTTTTTTCGTTGCTGCAGACTAGTGCCCGAGGGCTTGGTTGTATTTTCGCTTTCTTTCAGGGTCCTTTCTGCAATGTAGGGACAGCTGTCCCGGGTCTGGATTGGTCTTGTACCTGCGTTTTCCTTATCTAATATATCCCAGATATGGTTTAAAAAAAAGGTTTATTTAATCAGATTTGCCTCTTCAAAATCAATTCATTACTACTCCCGCCCACCCCACCTTGGCTCCCGGATCCTTCCGGGGCACCGCTCCAGGTAGCTCCCGTCGAGCCTGTCCCCCTCACCCACTCCTTAGTTGAGCCGGTCCCGAGCACAAAGGCAAGAACCATGACCCAAACAAGAGAAGCCATGTTGATGTGATGGTCACCTTGAGTTTTTGGTGGTGGTACAGTACCTTGAGCTCGTATTTATAGGCTAGGCGCGGCGCAACGCAACCCATCTCCTTCCTCTCTTCCTCTCTTCCTTTGCTTGCACCTTCAATTCATTTGCTTCCCCTCTTTCCTATTTATTTTTGTTCACTCCCCTCTTTCTTTCTTTCTTTCTTTCTTTCTTATATGCACTGGTGGGTGGGTAAAACTAATTTCCCTTCTAGTTTTGTCTTCTTGATGAACGTGTCTCTTCTGTTATCTTCCCCTCTTCAGTTCAACATTGCTTGCAGTTGAAGGGATTCCATTCCCTTAATGGCCTCAGCTAGCAGGAAACCGCCTCTCTCTTCTCTTCTCTTCTCTTCAAATCTGGATTGCTTCCAATTGCAATTCAAGACACTACATTCCCCCAATTGCCCCTCCCTTTCTTCACTTGTGGGGTAGCTCCCTACTTTTGTCCCAGCACTGGCAGCACCACGATTAGCACTACTTTACCACCGCTATCACATCTCCTATTTTTAATATATTATTCCCTACTAGATAGAGTATCTCTCTGATCTCCCTTCCCTATGCTATGCTATGCTATGCTAGTAGACTAGTACTACTCCCTCCGTTCACTTTTATAAGTCGTTTCAGACAATTGAAAATGGACTACTTTGCACATTGTCTGAAATGTTTTAAGGCCTTATAAAAGTGAACAGAGGGAGTAGTAGTATTACTAGCAGGCAGAAGGCCTCAGCTAGCATGAAACCGTCTCTCCTCTCTTCTCTTCAAATCTGGATTGCTTGCTATTGCAATTCAAGACCCTACATTCCCTCAATGGCCCCTCCCTTTCTTCACTCGTGGGGTAGCTCCCTACTTCTGTCCTAGCACTTGCAACACCACAATTAGCACTCCTTTACCATCGTGGAGTGCGCTATCACATCTCCTAATTTTAATATATTATTCTCTACTAGATAGAGTGTCTTTGTGATCTTCCTACCCTATGCTATGCTATGCTAGTAGACTAGTACTAGTAGTATTACTAGCAGGCAGAAGGCACGGCGAAAGCCCGTGTGTGCTACTGTGCTGCTTTTTTAATGAGAAAAAAAGAAAACAGTGGGTTTCAAAGCGAGCTGATGACTAACTATCCCAAGGTTTTGGACGACATTGTCATTCCAGAAATTTGGAATACTTAATTCACAATGCAAAAAATTAGTCACCTGAACACACATGGATAGATGATGCATCACCATTGCACAAACTTACATCTGCTAGAGGCTGCAGCTTTGACATTATAATTCATTACTACAACATCGATGATGTCTCACCCCAACACGAACATAGATGTGCCTAAGGCTGCAGTTTTAACTCCTATAAATTCTAAATGGCAAAAGAGTGGAGAATACTACTTATCCTTATCATTACAAAACTTGGCCATCTGAAACAGCATCAGGAAAGTTTAAAACTTGTGAACAAAAATTAACAAATGATACGCCCATAAAGTGTGCAGCAAAATATAGCTGCAGTTGAAAATTATTAAGGAAGTGGATAAGATTAAGGAAATGAAACCAACTATATACTGTCCATTTTCCAAAAAACAAACTTTAGGTGAATTTGAAGAAAAAAAGATCATATAGTGGATTTATGAACACACTTCTAAAAGGGAGTATACTTGCATTTATCTTTCATACACATATGCTCCTTTTCTTAAAGCATTTTCAAAAGGGAGAAGTATGTAAAAAATATGAAGAGTATGATTATATGTCATCAGATACAGTGCATCTACCCTGTCTGTACGCATGAATCTTTTTCTCTTCGGCTATTCAGTCGTTTTCCACTTTGTTTTTCAGAATTTTCTTATGCATGATACTATTTATGAGAATGTAGCCTCTTTTTTCTGTCAGCAAGAATGTATGTACTTGAAAAGTTCTAGGTACAACTACCCTCTAGGTACGGCGAATTTAGCAACTATGAAAACACATGGCCAACATCTTCATCTAAAATTATAAAAACAATGAGCTGGGTGTAATTGTGATTTATGATTGTGTTATTCGCCTGAAAAACAATACGATGCTAAAATTCAAGAAATAGAAAAGAATGCTTAGCATGTATGTACTTAAAAAAATTCTAGGTACAGGCACCCTCTAGATATGACAAAATTTGGCAACTATGAAAACACATGGCCAACAACTTATTCATCTAAAAAAAGCAATGAGCTGGGTATAATTGTGATTTCTGGTTGTGGTATTCATCTAAAAAAAATTAATACGACACTACAATTCAAGCAATAGAAAAGAATGCAATGCTTCCAAATATGATCTGAACTAAATATAATTTGTCATGTCCATCTTCTCCTAGGTTGCCAGATAAAAGTTTGTAATGTCTTCGTTTGGCCATTGGGTTTCAATAATTATTCTGCACCACACAACCTCACATGCTCACAGCTAGATTTCACTTTCTAAGCCCAGCTACGCAAATTTCAAATGGAAGATTGCATGCCAATGGAAACTATGAAATAAATCATTTTCAGGCTCGTAATAATTTGCTAGATGTATACTACATGCATGACAATTCAAAATCCAAACATATAATTATACTAAATAATAGATACCATACAGACGCATCAATTCTCAAAACTTTGGAATGGGAGCAGAAGGAAGAACGATTTATTTTTCTTGTCTTTATTGTAGATAACTTATTAAGAAATCAGTTATCAACATAGTTAATTATGCCATCATCACTTTCATAATGTATAAAAAATATCACCTAATGCGCAAGAAAATTAAAGGCCACTAAGATGCACACTCCATCCAGAACTCTTTTCAGCTTTTAAACTAAAACAGAAGCAACGATGCGTGAATACCAGAATTAGAAGATGGATACCCACTTATCAACATGCCCTGGTAGAATAACATATCTTATTGCACCTTGAGCAGTGTGTGTATGAAACTACACGTACACTGTAGAAGGAACAATGCATGAACATAGGAGCAAAGCAAGTTAACAAACCAGAAGAGAAAAAAGATAAAATCAAAACAGCCGGTGTATGTTTTGTTTACCAATATAGTTCCACACGGACTAAAATATGTATAGCCAAACACACTCTCATTCACTTTTGAAACTTGGTGGGCACGCTTCTCTTGGAGAACCAACCATCTCTACATCCATATAGGTGTCTGTTGTAACTCGACAGGAAGATGCAAACCTTTTGACACACTTTCACGCTTAACCACAATGATCTATTATATACTCAGATCATAGTTCTCATATGAAGCATATCCACTTTCCCTGGTTGCAGTGTAAATTTAAATAGCCTTGCCCCATCTAGAAGCACCCTGCACTGACACCAATTTGCTATGTCAATTTATTGCCAGTGCAATGCAATTCAAACATGTTAAGACTATAAAATAGCTCACAAAAGAACAAATAATGTGACAATTCACGCAAGACATTGTTTTTAGCAGTCTACGAGCCACAGGCGAGGACAACGTGCCCGTTGTTCCCGGAGTCAGACTTCGAAAGTCTCACTAGACGTATTAGAGATATAAGTTGTAGGTCTGATTTAGGTGCATAGCCGGGGCGTGAGTTGTGGTGTGCGTGCGTGTGGTGTGTGTGACTGTGCGTCCGAACAGATGCTACAGCTTGTATACTCAGTGAGGCTAAAAAAAAAAGCAGGCTACTTATAATTTTTTTTAAATTCAAACTACAACGCCGAGCAAGCCTAGGCATAAACATTTTCTTGTTTCCATACTCCACGTTTTCATTACTTGCATAAATCCAATATCTCCACTTTTTTGAAGTTACTTTAGGACCCAGCTTGTTCAAAACAATAAAATAATGTACCTCTTACCCTTTTGAAAGAGCCTAGGTGGTAGAAAATACAAATACTCCAGCAGAGCAACATTTTATCCTGTCAAGAAACTGCATATATCTACAAATCCTATATTCAATTAATCCCCATGGTCTCCTAAAGATTCTTTTTGCTATGTTTGGAACTGCAAAAGATCGGCGAAACAGTCCGATTTACTAAATTTTAATCAGATTGCTATGTAGCAGAAAGTGATCTACCCGACAAAATAAAAAATAGTATCAGTCAACTGGATATGATGAAATTACATCAAAACCAGGAGAAAGAAGTCAGAAGGGGAAGCAGCTCAACTCTCTGCACCTGCAAAAGCCTGTGCGAAATAGCAAGCATCGAAGGCAATGGGCAGGAAACGCAGCGTAGACACAATGGCAACGCTTACGATCCAGATGAGGGGAACCACTCTTTGCCGAATTAGAAGAAAAGGTTGAATATGGAATCACTTGGGCGCCGGAGCAATAACTAAAATACAATGGTGATCCATTCTTTGAAGATCGAAAAGACTGCTTATAAGAAAAGGCATAGGTGGATATTATGTATTTATATGGTGCAACCCATTAAATAGAGTCAGAATTACATGATTGTATAGTCATCACAATCAGTGTGAGCTGAACACTCGTTGTAGCTCTGTATGCTGCTCTATAACTTTTTGAAGTGAAGCCCTCTCCTTTTTGGGGAGAAGTAATGATATCCAGGTATATTCAATAGATTCGTAGTTCATGCTTTTCACTATTATTAAAATTGGTTAGCGATCTCCAAGCAAGCAAATTCAAAACTGAAATCAATTAGAGTAGAAACAAAAAACAGCAAGGAAATCTGAACCGTACCTACTCAACGGTTGACCTCGGGCGACAGAGGATGATTGAATCCACCCGTGCGGTTCGTGTATTGCCGCGGCTACCACTTGGCAATAGTGCGAAAGCTGCTGACATCAACGTTGTCAACATACTTCCCTCTGATGGATTTGAACACCACGAAGATCCCATCATCTCCCGCTCCTCCCTTTCCATGTCGCCGTCATCCACTGTGGCCGCCTCGTCGACGACCTTGGGGCACAGGGAGGATCGGGCTTCTTGTCACACTTTTGGTTCATGACAAGTGACACGTCGCGGCGGTGGTTGTGGCGGATGGGATCGAGGGAGCGAGACATGTGGAAGTTGGAGTTGGAGCGGCAACAGGGACCGCGCAGACGCCGAACGGTTCCTCCACGCGGTGGATAGCCTTCACCACCTGCCGCCGCTGTCTCGTTACACACCTCATCGGTATGGCGTCCAACGCCGTCGAGGTCCTCCATTGCCCCCTTCATCAAAATTGTCAAGGGAGCTGGAGAGAGAGAGAGAGAGAGAGAGAGAGAGAGAGAGAGAGAGAGAGAGAGAGAGAGAGAGAGAGAGAGAGAGAGAGAGAGAGAGAGAGAGGAGGGGGCAAGTGGCCGGCTAGATCCAGCATCAGCGGGGAGACCCCGCGTCGCGTTCGAGAAAGAGGCTAGGAAGAACATGGCAATGTGATGTCGCGGTGTGTTTGCTTCTGCTTTTACCAGAGAAGCAAAAGAGGGAGAAATATCTACACGAAAGACATGAGAAGATAAAGCGGTGGAGAAGGATCTAGAGAGGGAATTAAACAACGGTGGGTGGTGGGGACCACCTGAAGATTTTTCCAGCGATAACTGGACCGGCACTTCGATGTAAATCTCCATGAGCGACAATAGTTCTTCAAGGTCAGCCACGTAGCTTTCCACATGGCAGTAAAAAAGGTTTAAAAAAACCCAGAAGGTTGAAGAAAAACGGTGGTGGACCAAAAAACCCAGGGACACGTGTCCATGTGTGTGAGACAGAGAGAGAGAGAGAGAGATAGCGTTCGCCAACACTGGGAACTCATGGGAGGAGGCCCTCCTTAGCCACTTTAATTATCTTATCCTGTCAAGAAACTGCATATATCTACAAATCCTATATTCAATTAATCCCCATGGTCTCCTAAAGATTCTTTTTGCTATGTTTGGAACTGCAAAAGATCGGCGAAACAGTCCGATTTACTAAATTTTAATCAGATTGCTATGTAGCAGAAAGTGATCTACCCGACAAAATAAAAAATAGTATCAGTCAACTGGATATGATGAAATTACATCAAAACCAGGAGAAAGAAGTCAGAAGGGGAAGCAGCTCAACTCTCTGCACCTGCAAAAGCCTGTGCGAAATAGCAAGCAGCGAAGGTAATGGGCAGGAAACGCAGCGTAGACACAATGGCAACGCTTACGATCCAGATGAGGGGAACCAATCTTTGCCGAATTAGAAGAAAAGGTTGAATATGGAATCACTTGGGCGCCGGAGCAATAACTAAAATACAATGGTGATCCATTCTTTGAAGATCGAAAAGACTGCTTATAAGAAAAGGCATAGGTGGATATTATGTATTTATATGGTGCAACCCATTAAATAGAGTCAGAATTACATGATTATATAGTCATCACAATCAGTGTGAGCTGAACACTCGTTGTAGCTCTGTATGCTGCTCTATAACTTTTTGAAGTGAAGCCCTCTCCTTTTTGGGGAGAAGTAATGATATCCAGGTATATTCAATAGATTCGTAGTTCATGCTTTTCACTATTATTAAAATTGGTTAGCGATCTCCAAGCAAGCAAATTCAAAACTGAAATCAATTAGAGTAGAAACAAAAAACAGCAAGGAAATCTGAACCGTACCTACTCAACGGTTGACCTCGAGCGACAGAGGATGATTGAATCCACCCGTGCGGTTCGTGTATTGCCGCGGCTACTGCTTGGCAATAGTGCGAAAGCTGCTGACATCAACGTTGTCAACATACTTCCCTCTGATGGATTTGAACACCACGAAGATCCCATCATCTCCCGCTCCTCCCTTTCCATGTCGCCGTCATCCACTGTGGCCGCCTCGTCGACGACCTTGGGGCACAGGGAGGATCGGGCTTCTTGTCACACTTTTGGTTCATGACAAGTGACACGTCGCGGCGGTGGTTGTGGCGGATGGGATCGAGGGAGCGAGACATGTGGAAGTTGGAGTTGGAGCGGCAACAGGGACCGCGCAGACGCCGAACGGTTCCTCCACGCGGTGGATAGCCTTCACCACCTGCCGCCGCTGCCTCGTTACACACCTCATCGGTATGGCGTCCAACGCTGTCGAGGTCCTCCATTGCCCCCTTCATCAAAATTGTCAAGGGAGCTGGAGAGAGAGAGAGAGAGAGAGAGGAGGGGGCAAGTGGCCGGCTAGATCCAGCATCAGCGGGGAGACCCCGCGTCGCGTTCGAGAAAGAGGCTAGGAAGAACATGGCAATGTGATGTCGCGGTGTGTTTGCTTCTGCTTTTACCAGAGAAGCAAAAGAGGGAGAAATATCTACACGAAAGACATGAGAAGATAAAGCGGTGGAGAAGGATCTAGAGAGGGAATTAAACAACGGTGGGTGGTGGGGACCACCTGAAGATTTTTCCAGCGATAACTGGACCGGCACTTCGATGTAAATCTCCATGAGCCACAATAGTTCTTCAAGGTCAGCCACGTAGCTTTCCACATGGCAGTAAAAAAGGTTTAAAAAAACCCAGAAGGTTGAAGAAAAACGGTGGTGGACCAAGAAACCCAGGGACACGTGTCCATGTGTGTGAGACAGAGAGAGAGAGAGATAGCGTTCGCCAACACTGGGAACTCATGGGAGGAGGCCCTCCTTAGCCACTTTAATTATCTTATCCTGTCAAGAAACTGCATATATCTACAAATCCTATATTCAATTAATCCCCATGGTCTCCTAAAGATTCTTTTTGCTATGTTTGGAACTGCAAAAGATCGGCGAAACAGTCCGATTTACTAAATTTTAATCAGATTGCTATGTAGCAGAAAGTGATCTACCCGACAAAATAAAAAATAGTATCAGTCAACTGGATATGATGAAATTACATCAAAACCGGGAGAAAGAAGTCAGAAGGGGAAGCAGCTCAACTCTCTGCACCTGCAAAAGCCTGTGCGAAATAGCAAGCAGCGAAGGCAATGGGCAGGAAACGCAGCGTAGACACAATGGCAACGCTTACGATCCAGATGAGGGGAACCACTCTTTGCCGAATTAGAAGAAAAGGTTGAATATGGAATCACTTGGGCGCCGGAGCAATAACTAAAATACAATGGTGATCCATTCTTTGAAGATCGAAAAGACTGCTTATAAGAAAAGGCATAGGTGGATATTATGTATTTATATGGTGCAACCCATTAAATAGAGTCAGAATTACATGATTATATAGTCATCACAATCAGTGTGAGCTGAACACTCGTTGTAGCTCTGTATGCTGCTCTATAACTTTTTGAAGTGAAGCCCTCTCCTTTTTGGGGAGAAGTAATGATATCCAGGTATATTCAATAGATTCGTAGTTCATGCTTTTCACTATTATTAAAATTGGTTAGCGATCTCCAAGCAAGCAAATTCAAAACTGAAATCAATTAGAGTAGAAACAAAAAACAGCAAGGAAATCTGAACCGTACCTACTCAACGGTTGACCTCGAGCGACAGAGGATGATTGAATCCACCCGTGCGGTTCGTGTATTGCCGCGGCTACCGCTTGGCAATAGTGCGAAAGCTGCTGACATCAACGTTGTCAACATACTTCCCTCTGATGGATTTGAACACCACGAAGATCCCATCATCTCCCGCTCCTCCCTTTCCATGTCGCCGTCATCCACTGTGGCCGCCTCGTCGACGACCTTGGGGCACAGGGAGGATCGGGCTTCTTGTCACACTTTTGGTTCATGACAAGTGACACGTCGCGGCGGTGGTTGTGGCGGATGGGATCGAGGGAGCGAGACATGTGGAAGTTGGAGTTGGAGCGGCAACAGGACCGCGCAGACGCCGAACGGTTCCTCCACGCGGTGGATAGCCTTCACCACCTGCCGCCGCTGCCTCGTTACACACCTCATCGGTATGGCGTCCAATGCCGTCGAGGTCCTCCATTGCCCCCTTCATCAAAATTGTCAAGGGAGCTGGAGAGAGAGAGAGAGAGAGAGAGAGAGAGAGAGAGAGAGAGAGAGGAGGGGGCAAGTGGCCGGCTAGATCCAGCATCAGCGGGGAGACCCCACGTCGCGTTCGAGAAAGAGGCTAGGAAGAACATGGCAATGTGATGTCGCGGTGTGTTTGCTTCTGCTTTTACCAGAGAAGCAAAAGAGGGAGAAATATCTACACGAAAGACATGAGAAGATAAAGCGGTGGAGAAGGATCTAGAGAGGGAATTAAACAACGGTGGGTGGTGGGGACCACCTGAAGATTTTTCCAGCGATCTGGACCGGCACTTCGATGTAAATCTCCATGAGCCACAATAGTTCTTCAAGGTCAGCCACGTAGCTTTCCACATGGCAGTAAAAAAGGTTTAAAAAACCCCAGAAGGTTGAAGAAAAACGGTGGTGGACCAAAAAAACCAGGGACACGTGTCCATGTGTGTGAGACAGAGAGAGAGAGAGAGAGATAGCGTTCGCCAACACTGGGAACTCATGGGAGGAGGCCCTCCTTAGCCACTTTAATTATCTTATATACTAGTGATCTCTCTGATCACATGTTTTTCTCTACTGATGCTTCTGTATTTATTTATTTTTACTTAATTCTGTTACTAGGTTATTAAGCTGTTGTCATCGAGGAGTAAACATATACTAGTTCACGTACACTTGCTATAGTAGCATATTTCACCCTTTTTGCGCTACTTTTGTCGTTGTCATCAAGATTAATGCTTTTCTGCCTGTAGAAGAAGCCATGAAATAGATCTCTATGAATCAAGATTAATGCTTTTCTGTCTGTAGAAGAAGCCAGGAATAGATCTCTTGTGATGGAGGTGTTTGGAGGAATGAATATTTGAGGTAATCGAGGTTATGCCCAAGTTTGTCCGCAATTCAAAATCATGGTGCTTCAGCTTCTTGTTGGTTCCATGTATTGTTACTATATGTTGTGATAAAGCGTGTAAATGTGACTCCGTCACCACTTTAGAGTTTGTGCTAAAATTGATCGACCTTCTCTGAGGAGGTGTGTATGTGATAAATGCGAACACTGATTGCTGTGCTCAAAAGAGACAATTTTTTGATCCATAGGGTACAAAATTAAGTCACAGAAACCCAATTGCATCTATCGTATTTTGGCAAAACCCCATCACCAAAGATTGAAGTTCCAAAGAACAATGATTGAAGGAAGTATTTGAGTGCCATGATTTGGAGGTACTTGTGGGTGTCAATGAAAATCTTGAGTACTATGTTTTCTTCTCATTCAAAACCCCTTGGTTGAATTAATGTTTGAAAAAGCTTCGAAAAAGTCCATTCTCTTGAGAGAATAATTTGTTTTTCCACCCTCCGCACCTAGTTAACTACGAAAGATTTAACTTGAGAATTATAACTAATGCTATGAAACAATACGTGGCTAGGTAGCGAGCTTAAGTGCAACCATTCAAATGCAAGTATTCTCTTAATTAAGATTACATGAGCTGTGAGAATGGAAATGTTACATCTTCACGAGCTGGTAAACTTCTTTTTGCTCAATTGTCAGTCTCCCTTTTATTCTTCTCATTTCTTAGTTTCTCAAGGATGAGCAAATCTTATGCTTGGGGGAGTCGATGGCTCAAGAATTTGTGACTTTTTACAAGTAGTTTTGGCGAAGTTTTCATCGGATTCTCGTTATTTATCGGTTATTTCTAACGTTAATCCTTCGAGAGAGAAGAAAACTTGTTTTTCCTTTGTTTGGAAGGGAAAAAAGCATTTTTGAGGGGAAATCGGTCAAGATTACACTAAATCAAGCCATTAGGAGCAATTGCCATATTGGAAGAATCTCCACCAGACGCACCAGAGCCCAAGACGACCACTGGTACGAGCACAAGCGCTCGTACCTGTGACACCCCCGACTTAATCGTGCACTAATCATACACGCAAATGCACACGATCAAGCCTAAGGACTCACTGGAAGATATCACAACACAACTCTAAACACAAATAAAAGTCATACAAGCTTTATAATACAAGCCAGGGGCCTCGAGGGCTCGAATACATAAGCTCGCGATCAAGCGTTAGCGGAAGCAACAAATAATATCTGAGTACAGACATAAAAGGGGAACAAGTTTGCCTTAAGAAGGCTGAGCAAAACAACGACACTAGATCGAACGGCACAGGCCTCCTGCCTGGGAGCCTTCGAATCTACTCCTGGTCATCGGTCTCCACGTAGTAGTAGGCGCTCCACCGGTAGGGTAGTAGTAGTCGTCGGCGGGAGCAGCTGGCTTCTGGGCTCCGTCATCTGATCGCAGAAATCGGGTATGGGGAAAAGGGGAAACAAAGCAACCGTGAGTACTCATCCAAAGTACTCGCAAGACTTACATCAGATCTATTCTATATATGCATCGGTATCAATGATGGCTGTATCTGTGGACTAGACTGCAAAAATGCCAGAATAGAGAGAAAGGCCTAGCCTATCGAAGACTAGCAACTGGCGGCATCTTGCAGCAATAGAAGAGTGTAGATTAGCACATAAATATAGTAGTAGCAACAAGTATAAGTAACCAAGCCCAGAGATCCTTTCCCGACTCCCTGCGAGAAAACTATCCCGGAGCCAACATATTATTAAGTATCACAAGTATCCAGTTCTAGTTGTAGTAGATCGGGATACTTTCCGAGCGTCCTGTTACCGTGGACCCGGCTATTCGAATAGATATACTTCCCTGCAGGGGTGCACTAACTTACCCAGCACGCTCGATTAACTCAGGCCGGACACACCATTCCGGGTCATGCCCGACCTCGGCTGATCGACACGTCGTAGCCCTACCTAGGCTCAACAGAGAGGCCAACACGCCGGTCTACCTCCTAAGAGCTCAGGGGTCTTGAGCCCATCGCCCTTTGCACTCCTGCACGTTGCGTACGCGACCGGGAGCAGACCTAGCCCCCTTAATACAAGCGCAGGCATACACAGTCCAACCCGGCGCGCGTCGCTCCACTGCTGACGTCTGAAGAGCTTCGGCTGATGCACACGACGCCGAGTGCCCATACTTATTCCCGCGTGGTGGTTTGCGCGAAAAGGCCAGAGGCCTACTGAGATCACATATCCAAACCCATTGTTGCGTTGGTAGCGCGCGGTGACAAGCAGCGATCCACGATCTGTGGTCCCGTCGCCCCGTCTCGTGGGCTTACGGCAAGGGCTAGGAATGCCCGGCCGTGCCACGTAATTATCTTGCGGGTACCCTCACGGTCAACTTGTCTCCACATACCTCGCGGGTACCCCTCGGGGCCGACCCGACTTCATCAAGGGACTGAATAATATAAAGTACTGGTCTCGGCCCCTCGATCTCTTTGATCGGGGCACTGGTAACAAAGCGGGGCAACAGGGACAAGGGTGAGGGGTCACTGATGGATCACTAACCGACCTATACTAAGCACATAGGATAACAGGTAAAGTAACAATAGCAGGTTACAAAAGCAAGCTATGCATCAGAATAGGAGCTATCTAATACAGTAGCAAAATCTAATGCAAGCATGAGAGAGGAAGAATGAGCGATATAGGGATGATCAAGGGAGGTTTTGCTTGCCTGGAAGCTCCGCTGAAAGGGACTGGTCCTCTGCGGTGTAGTCGTACTCGGGAGCAGCGTCAGTCTCGGGGTCTACCGGAGGAGAAGAGGGGGAGGAAACAATAAATACAAGCAAACAAATGCAGCACGATGCATGGCATGGTAGTATGCTGTGCTAGGGGTGACCTAATGCAGCACTACACGTTGCAGGTGGAGCGGGAAAATATCTGAGGATATTTTCCCGGCTTCGGGCATCTGTTAGACAGATGAACCGGAAGGGGGAGGTTCCATGTTTGCATAGCTGTGGGCATGTGACAGATAAACGGAGGGCATATTCGGATTCGTCTCGTTTTTCTGATCAACTTTCATGTAGAAAACTTTTTCATCCGAGCTACGGTTTATTTTCTATGATTTTTCAAATATTTAAACATTTTCTGAAATTGTTTTAATTACTAAATTCGACAGAAAAGGAATATGACGTCAGCATTGCATCAGTATTGCGTCAGCGGTCAACAGACCAGCTGACCAGTCAAACTGACAGGTGGGGCCCATCTGTCATACACAGAACTAATTAACAGGGGTTTAATTTTTAACTAATTAACCTAATTAGCAAGTGGGACCCACTGTCAGTGACTGTTTAAATAACAGATTAATTAAAAGTTTAATTAGCATTTTTTTTATTTTTAAAAACATTTTAAATTAGCGGGGGCCACATGTCAGTGACATTGGGCTGCCCAGTTAGCAGAGTTGACTGGGTCAACCCAGTCAACGTGGCCGTGGGGCCCAGCGGTCAGTGGCTCAGGGGAGGGCCACGTGGGCGCCACGTCGGCGCCACACCAGCAGCCGGCGCCGGAACAGCTCCGGCGAGCTGATACACGGCGGCGCGCGTCGGGAGGTGGCCGGAAAACGCGTACGGTGGTCCAAAACGCGCGCGGGTGGGTTCTTTGGAACAGGCACTTCGCCGCGCGTCGATTGGCTTCAGTTGCAGGCGCTGAGGTGGTCGGAATCGTCGACGGCGACCACCACGGGCGGCGCCGGAGTTCGGGTTCGAGCGGGCGCTCAGCTACGGCTCGCCTTCGAGCGTTCTAAGCGGCTAGGCGGGGACTATGCGCGCGGGCAAGCTCGCTAAGGCGAACGGACGAAGCCGTAGGTGCTCGGGAGCGCGGCGCGTGCAGCAACGGCAGCGAGCAGAGCACGGGCATGGCGGCAACAGCTAGAGGGGGCAAACGGCGACGAGCGAGGAGGGGAAGGATGCGGGGCTTACTGCGGCCCTGCAGATGTGCAAAGGTGGGCTCGGGGAGGCTCGACGGCGGCAAGCTCGGGTGCCCGAGGTTGAAGACGACGGCGTAGACGGCGCTGCGGTGGCTCCCGGCCCGGGTTCGATGCAACAGCCGGAGTAGCGCACGGCGGCGGAGCCTTTGGACAGGCTGCGACGACGAGAGGGCGACGGTGGGGGCGATCTTCACGGGAGTGCGGCCATGGCCGCGCTCGGGAGGGAGTGGAGAGCGAGGCAGAGAGAGGGGAAGGGGATTAGGGTTTGTCAGGGGGAGCGCGCGGGGTTCCTTATCCCCTCCAATCGTCCTGTAGCGGCGCGTTGTCGATCAAGCGCGAGGGGGGGCTGGCACGGGGTGCGCGCGCGCGCTGACAGAGAGGAGAGAGAGCGGGAGGTTAGGGACGAGCGGGGGAGTTGGGCCGGGCCGGCGTTGTAGCCCAGAGGCTTGAGTGCACAGTAGCTTAGACCTTTTTCCTTTTTCTTTTTCTGTTTTCTTTTCCAGTAGCTTTTGCATTTATTTTTAGCCAACATATGACTTTGCAAAAATATGCAACTGGTGGAAACAAATAGCAAGGAATATTGTGCACTGCCACAAAAAGTTTGGGGGCAAAATAATTTCATTTGAATTTTGCATGCATTTAAAAGAGTCAAAATGGTGCTGATGGCTCTGTTTTCAAGATGTTAGAGACATCTAGGGAATTTTGGTGATGTTGTTTTCCTGAACATAATTCACAATGGATTATTTCCAAAATTATGAACTTTTTAGTTCCTGGATTTGAATAACTTTTATTTTCACCTCATATTTGAATTTAAATTTGAATTGGAATTTGAAATGAGATATGATTCCAATGTGATCAAGCATGGTAAATCAAAATGATTAATCATAATCTTGAGGATCACTGTAGCTCATTACATAGGGGTGTTACCGTACCATCGGTCGTTCCAGGCACCACCGACTCCTCCTCGTCTATAGGAACAACTTTCATGAAGGGACGGAGGGCGTCGGAGAGACCTAGCCGCCGGCACACGATCCATAATAGAAGAATAAGACATCCTGAGAAGAAGAACCACCGGAGATCGTTTCCGTCTCATTGACCATTGATACGTCTCTAACGTATATATAATTTTTGATTGTTTCATGCTATTATATTATCATTCTTACATACTTTTGCCATCATTTTATATTATTTTTCTGGACTAACATATTAATCCAGTGCCCAATGCCAGTTCTGTTTTCTGCTTGTTTTTAGTTTTACAAAAAAAATCGATACCTACGAAGGTCCAAACACGATGAAACTTTTTGACGATATTTTCTGGAACATAAGAAACACCAGAAGTTTCGGGAAGAGACCAGTAGACCCACGAGGCTCTCACAAGGGTGGATGGCGCGGCCTGAGGGGGTGGTCGCGCCACCCAGGCTTGTGGGGCCCCTGTGCCCCGTTTGCCCTAATTCCTTGCCTATAAATTCCCATATATTCAAAAACTCTCGAAGCGAGACCCGAAACAATTTTATCGCTGCCGCAAGCCTCTGTTCCGAAGCGATCCCATCTGGAGCCCTGTTTCGGAGTTCTGCCGGAGGGGGAAACCATTGGGGTGGCCATCTTCATCAACCTTGCTGCCTCCATGATGGTGTGTGAGTAGTTCCTTCAGGACCTACAGGTCCATAGTGGTAGCTAGATGTCTCTCTCTCTCTCTCTCTCTTTCGGATCTTCAATACCATGTTCTCTTGTGAGTTCAATCCGATGTAATTCTTGTGGTGTGTTTGTTGAGATCCGATGAATTGTGGATTTATGATCAGATTATTAATTTATTTCTATTAAATCTCTTGAAGTTTCTTTGCTGCATAATTAAATAGGTATGTATGCTTTCTGATATATGAGTCTTCTCTGGCCATGATAGATGAGAACGTAGTTCTTCAGAAGAAGTGGTGCATAGTAGTGGATTCAATCTCGCGGTGATTTCTATATCCCAGTGACAGAAAGGGACGAAGACACACCTTTGTATTGTTGCCACTAAGGATAAAACGACGGAGTTTAATCTTATTACTACATCTCTTCTTGTCTACATTATGTCATCTTGCTTATTGCGTTACTCTGTTTCTTGCAAACTTAATACTTTGAGATGCATGCTGGATATCGGTCTTGGAGTGGAGTAACAGTAGTAGATGCAATTGGATTAACGGTCTACTTATCACGGACGTAATGCGTATAGGAGGTTATGCCACGAATGATCATAGTTATAAATTGTCACTATTCTATCAATTTCCCAATAGTAATTTGTTCATGCCAACTACCTGCTTTCGAGAGAGAGATTCCACTAGTGAACCTATGACCCCCGGGTCCATTCTCCATTAATACAAAGCTCTTATAATCTTCCTCTTTTATTTTCCTTTACTTTTTGCTATTTACTATTATCACTATATTTGCTTTTAATCTTGCAACTGGCAAGACAAGGGGACTGGCAACCCCCTTGCCAAGTTTGGTGCAAGTATTTGTTTTGTGTTTGTGTGCAGGTGCTATTTACATTGTTAGCTTGGTGACTTCTACTGGTTCGATAAACCTTGGTTCTTAACTGAGGGAAATACTTTCTGCTGCTGTGCTACATCACCATTCCTCTTCGGGGAATCCAACAACTCATACGGGAGTAGCAACCATCTTCATTCTATTCCATTTCATCACTTCATCATCATTTGTGGAAGAATTCCAAGTTGTAAGATCAGGGTGTAAACTACTCATCTGGAGATTGAGACTTGTTTAATCATTCATATTGTGAATCTTCCTGGTATTATCAATATGGTTTTCAAGGAATTATTCTCTGTGATGATTGGAATTATCCTCCAATGTGTGAGTAAATTCCCCTAGGTGTGGGAGATGTAGGTGAATGGTGAGATTCATTTGTGCCTATTGTATATGTCATCATTTGTGTTTGTAGTTTAATGGTTGTCAAGTAAGTTGTTATACTGTGGTGAGCGCAATGTGTGTTGTCCAAATTTAAGGGCCCAAGTAACATGATTAAAAGACCTATGCAGGTAACACATATCGTTTAGGAAATCTGTGACCTTCAATGTGACAGGTCGAGATATCTATGAGGACCGAAGACAATATGAGATAAAAGGTGAACCACCGAACGTAATGCATGGTTCCGGTTTAGCAACCTTAACTGTGGAGACGACCACGCTGTGGCAACGTCGAAGCAGGACCATAGTTTGAAATGTAATCACGCGTGGAGGGGTTCCATAACCCTAGGGTGATCCTCCTACTAAGCAAACAACCGGAATATTAAATTCAAATTAGAAGGTAACTGGAATTACCGTCGCACTGACACACTTGATGTATACCATGATCCGAAGTTTCTCCGTGCCTAATCTCTCTTTCGCAGGAAAACACTTTTATTTCCAGTCTTTTATTTATGCTCTTTACTTCTAAGTTGTTACTATTCTCGCAGCCATAATCCTATCTCTTTACCACTCAGGTTTATTTGTCTCGAGGAACACTAATAACTTCTGCAGATACTCCAATAGTTACTCATACATGACCGGTGACAACTTGCATGTGTGACCGAAACGCCACTCATAAATATTCTCCTACACTCTTCGTTGGGACGATTACTATTTGGATACTTACACGAAGGTGCTACACTGGCATGTGTGTCTTGCAGGCCATCATCAAGCCATCGTCCATAGATTGCATCTCACCGCCGAAGGTAACCACCGAATCTTGGGAGAGTACCACTCGAAAGACCTTTCAGTGGCCATCGCAATCCACCACAAGGCTGCCACTGCGCCGGATTGTTCATTATGGACCAACACCGAGCACCTCACTGCCGACTGCCACCTCGCCACCCCTGAGCACCAACGTGCAAATCCGGCCGAGCCCGCACAACAGCCGGCTGGACCGTCACACATACCGGATCTTGCTATGAACCGTGCCGCACCCGTCAATCTAGACGAGTTTGTGACGGAAGCCTTGCGGAAGCGCAGCGAAGAATCATGATCCAGATGAGGACGTTAGGGCCTCGCGCCGCCACCCCGGCCATGGCCAGATCCGCGCATGCCGAACCACGTCGGTGACTCCCTGTAAGAGGCGCCCGACAAGCACAACCAAAGATCTGAGACCGGCAGGTCGCATCTCTGTTGGGCGCTACCAGCCATGATGAAGGATCGTGAAACAATTTGCTTCCAGGACGTTGAGGGCATGGGACGCGATGAGAGACGGTCCACCGCCACCGTCGATCGCCCGGGGCTTTGTCCGGCGGCTCTGATCGGCGACGGCGAGGAGGTGAGGAGCAGGAGGAGGCGGGAGGAGGCGGGAGGAGGCGCCTGAGGCGGCGGGGATGGGTGGTTGCCCGAGTCGCCCTAGCAGGCGATGCGGGGCTCTTTCTTCTGACACCGGGTCTTCAGGGAGATGTTTGAGGGGGCCACTACTTCTTCTTGCTAAAGGGTAAACTTCTGATTCTCATGCACCTCTACAACCTCTACTTCGGCATGCTACACCGTCGGAGACGGAAGGGCATTGAGTCGGGCATTGTATACAATGACTCTCAACGGGAAGAGAGGTAGGAGAGTTTAGAGAGGTCGTGTCTGGTTCTCTTCTTTGCGGGGAAAACTTTAGATCTATTCATCAACTGTCATGGCAGTACAAAGAACATCAAGAATAAATAACAACAATTACATCCAGATATGTAGATCACCTAGCGACGGCTACAATCACTGGAGCGAGTCGAAGATACGCCTTCTCAGTTCTCACAATAATTTTTCAAATTTGCTCTCTTTATTCTTTTTTCTATATGTACATGAATTTCCACACATATCAGGTGAAAAACATAGAGAAATAGAGTATAGGTAGATGTACATACACCAAGGCCAACAATAAGTCCCATTTACAAATACTGGTGAAAAGAAATCAAAGCAATAAAGAATTACTCGTACATCACAGATAACACATGCATAAAAAATCAGCTGCGCGCACACCTACTTCTTGGCCTTCACTTTCACGATGCCTTCGTTCCCGGCCAGCATCATGTATTTGTCTTTCCTCGTCTGCTCGGTGAGCTGGAAGGCAAGCGCCTCGCCCAGCACACGCTGCACCCGGTTCGCCACGTGGATGCTGTGGCTTTTGTCGTGGCCGTGGCCGTCCTCCTCGCCGTCGGCCACGGTCGTGGTATCGACCGGCTCCAGGAATTCGACGCGGTACTCCGGCCGCGGGTTCATCATGAAGTACAGCGGGTCGAGCACTTTCGACGCCGGCTTGGTGGACGTGCCGTAGAACATGTCCACCCGCGTCTCGAGCGCGACGGGGGTAACCTCGGCGGCGAGCTCGGCGAACAACGGGCTGAACCGGAGCAGGTAGGGCTCCCGGCAGGTCGTCCCCTCGGGGCACACCACAAGGTTCCCGCGCGCCAGCAGCCCCGCCATGCGCCGCCGGTCCTCGTCCCGGTCCCGGGTCAGCCGCGCCGTGCGGATGGGCGCCATCAGCTCGGAGACGGGGCTCACGCTGTACGTGACCGCGGTGACGGGCTTGCGGAGCCCAGCCGCGACGGTGATCGGGTCCAGGAGGGTGCGGTGGTTGCACACGTAGAGTCGTCCACCGGCCTTGCCTTTCTCGACGGCGTCCGCGGGCGGCCCGGCAATGATGCGGGAGCGCATGCCGGTGAGGGCCCCGAGCGGGACGGAGACGTGGTAGGGGAGGAGGCTGTATGCCATGCTGCGGACAATGGCCAGGAAGATGCCGAAGGGAATGTACGTGTACATGGCGATCGCGGCGGAGAACGTCGGCGCGAAGACGAGGCGGCCGTCGTGGAAGACCAGGGGCTTGGGGTACTTGTCCCTCGGCAGTGCCTGCCATGCCGCCTTGTCGGCCTCGCTCACAGCATAGGTTTCCTGCAGTTCCAAGGTTCTCTAATTTAGTGCATGGTTCATATTGCTTACGTGAAGTGTAAATCTCTGGTCAACTACTTCAACTGTACCATGAACATAGCCATCAATATTTTATCTCGCTAATAGTATATTTTAGTACTTAGGAACCTAAATAACATGTACTCGGCACGGCACGTTGGTAGGTTCTCTTTGCCACCAAACTTCAACTAAGAGGAGGATATGCATGCCTCATTTCTGGAGCGTGAAATATGCTCCTCTGCCCCAAGTTTCACACCAAACGCCGCCTACTCTCATTCCTTTCTACAAGCAATCTACGAAGTCAAAATATTGGCCACATGAAGTTTAATTTATTTATTTGTTTTCTACATCGTCCTTCGTAATTGACGACGTGCATGTGCTCCACTGTACTATAGGACCATATACATGTCATGCATGCATATGTCTTCGTAAATTCATGATTCAACTTAACTACGTAATTTCATATTTGTGCATATGTATATATAGTCATATAGCTTGAATCTCAAACTTCTTTGTTACAATGGTTGTAGAAAAATATTTTATCGTTACAATAATGTGGTTGATCTAACATGGCTAACTTGCACATACACAAGGATACACATCCTGGCTGCTACGTGAATAGTGTTTTCTTGTGAAAATTCCTACCTAACATTACCAAATTTCACCTAAGTAACCATGGATTGTTCCCTACTCTGACCTTTAAATTTCTTGCTGAGAATATCACTGGGATGTACATCTGTCAACCTATAATGTGTGCTCTACTATCTGGACTTCCTTATAAGTGAAAAAGATATATAGATTGCTTGCATATGAAGTTATGTGAACAAAAAAGTTAATCCTATATAACTTGTGAGTTATTTTATTTTGAAACAGCCCCAATATCATTTATGTAATTACTCATTTGTCCTTTCATTTCCTAAGTTTAGTTTTCTTACTGCAATAACATATTTCCTACTTGCCCGGGATGACAATAAGACTCACCTCGCAATTATGAGAAAATAAATGGTGCATCTTGCCGCCAACTCCGACAAGCCCAACCCCTTCATCATGCTTGCCCTTGTTCATGATCTCATCCACGGCCACCGCATCATCTGCGATAACTCCGACGTAACGCCCGGCGACCACCATGACCTCTCTTCCAACCACAGTGTCCACACCAAGGTACTCCTTCAAGAACCCCTCGACCATCACCCTCGGAAACACCGTGCTCACCGCCACAACCATCCTCGCCTTCTTCACTGCCTCGAGCCCCTGGATGGCCACGTCTTCCAAGAAGAGCTTTGGCAGAACGGCCTTGCTAACCCTAAGGACCTCCTTCTCACGCAGCCCGAAGAAGGACACCATGATCATGGCCTTGAGGCGCATGTCATGGCCGACGAGGCACATGAGAGGATAGGTGAGCAGGAGAAGGAGGCCGCGGAGGAAGCTGCCGGCCTCGACGGCGACGAGCATGAAGTAAGGGAAGGTGGATAGCCGCGACATCAGGAGCCAGGCCTCCACGTCGACTATCACCGTCTGGCCCTGTAGCTTCTCCGTTGGCGGCACGGCCGTACCTCTTGCCGTTGAGCGGCGGTGGTGCCGGCCGGAGAGGGTTCGCCGGAGGAGGCGGCGGATGGGGCTGAAGGGCTTGTGGAAGGGATACGGCTTCTTCACCATGCTTGGTGCGCGGTGTGCTTGCGTGCCGTCGTTGTGGTTTTTGTTTGTGATGATGAAATCCGGAGTGCATTCGGGTGGTGTACTTATAGGGGAGGCGGCTATGCGAGTACTCGGCAGGAAGCATCTGAGGTTTGACCGGTCTTTATTGGGTGGGGTTAGCGGAACAGCTAGGAGAATGCTCGGGCCTCGCTTTGGGGCCGTATGGTTGCAGCTGTACGCTGACAATTGCATCGTTTTTCAAACCATACCACGTCCACGTAATAACTGTAGGATAACTGAAACCATACCACGTGTGCTAATTCCCTGCCAGACAAACGCGAACCTCCAACGTTATCGCCCCGCCACGGCACCACGTACGGCAAGCAGAGGACACAGCAAAAAAAAAAAAAAAAAAGGATTCGAACACCGGCTAGCATACCCAAATGAAGTTATCGACCAATGACCATGCCACACACGATAGTAACAGTATGTACATAGAACAAGAACGCAAACATATAAACTGGTGCCGATTTCATTTTGGGCCACATGATTTGTGTCATGATCCGTGAAGTGGAATAGAGAGGATATTGATGGAATCGCTGATTTATTGCTTAAGCCTCGCAAGCGTATATATAATGAGTATATGATCTTCTTGGAGTACAAGACAAGATAGAATAAATGATACGCTATCCTATGTTTTCTAATCAATCACGATACTCAACAGATTGATGCCTGACATTTGCTTAGGCCAACTCCAACGCGGCGACCCGTTTCGTTCGCGTTGGTCCGTTTGGGTCCGTGAGGCCGAAAACCACGGTTTAACGCGCCGACCCAACCGCAAATATTATCCATGTGTTGTCCGTCTGGACGCATTTCTGCACTAAATTTGAGTGTGTTTGCGTCTATACGGACACGAGACGGTGGCTCCACGCGTCCGCTCGGCGTTGGTCTCGGGCCATGTGTCGGCTGTCCAACTACCACTGCCGGTCTTATTAAATAGCAGGCGTGCACCTGGGCCACACACCAGTGAGACAATGTAGTCCACGCACGTCCTTTTTAATGGCGATGTGGGGGGCGCCCAGTCCAGTCCACTTCTTCCTCCCAGTCTTCATCTTCTTTTGCCCCCCATTCGCCCGACAAGCAAAGCCCTAGCCGCCGCCATGGGCTTCTTCAGCAAGCACGACCGCGAGGCAAGCTCGTCGTCCGGTTGCCAGCCGGCCAACTTCCCATTGCTCCACGGCCAGCACGCGTGCACCTCTACCGCCCCGTCCATCGGTGCTGCTACCACTAGCAGCATATCGCATCCCGGCACCATGGCCAGATGACAGATGTTAATCTGCCGCACGGCTGGCACCTCAACCCGACAGGGTGCCTGTTTCAGTGGTGCCGCAATCTGCCCGCGCGCGGATTGACGAGATCCGTCGCTGCCGTGCTACCCTCTCGGCCGAGCTGCGTGGCCACCCAGACTACGCGGTGGACTCGCCCAACTGAGATGCTTAGTTCGCCAGCGAGCACGATGTCTGCCGCCGGCAGACCTTGGTGCGCAGGCTACGCGCGCTCCACCACCGCCAGTGGTGGTGCAAGAGGAGGATGAAGCCTACCTTGCGGCGCTCGAGGAGGCCAACAGGCGGGCCTACGAGGAGTCGGAACTCCAAGAGATGGCCTGTGGCCTATCCTCGCGCAGGCAGTGGCGGACTTGGCGGCCGGCGTGGAGGCCAACGTGCCGCCACCACCCGTGCTTGCACCCGACGAGGAGGAGCGGCAACACATCTATAAGTTGACGAGCACGGTGCCCATCTATGTGTCGTGCCCGTTCGTTTGGATGGGCGTGACCGAGGAGGAGGAGCGACAACACGTGCACGAATGGGGGACGCGCGCGGCGGCAGAGCACGAGATGGATGTGGAAGGCGACCTGGAGGCCATGCAGCGCGAGCTGGAGCAGGAGGCGGTGCAGCAGCAGCAGCCGACGCTTGCTGCCTACTAGTAGGCGTTACCCTGGGCATAGGCGCTAGCGTACGTCGACCTCACCAATGAGGATGACGACGGTGAAGATCATGCCAAGATGCGCCGCCCCCTATTCCACCGACGACGACCAAGATGTTTTATTTGTATTTCTTATTTTAATGTCTTTAGTTTTATTTAATGTATGAACTGGAGTTTCGCCGGCTTCTTTATATTTTTTAAATCCTATGACCGCCCGTAAGTCTGGAATGCGTTGGCCGCTTCTGGTGCACCTACTGCCCGCGGACAAATCCGCATCCGTTTGCGTTGGCGTGTTGGAGTTGGCCTTAGGGCTTAATCCCTTGTGAATTTATGACTGAGACAACATTTGGCAGTGACAGCACAGTCCACCCACCACGGCTCTCATACTTTTTCTTTTGACTTCAAAATTTCAATTTGTTGTATCTTTTGAACGAAAAGTCCAGTTTTTATTTCATTTGCACATTCTTGTTTTTCGTGACGAGGGCTTTGAAACAAGACCACTCTTGAACTTGCTCGAGCAAGTTTTAGAAACTTCATCAAGTTTCAACTACTGAAACTTGATAAGAATGAATGATAAATTCACCAAGTTTCAAAACTAAAACTTAAACACAAACCCTAAACCTTAAGTTTCTAAAACTGAAACTTAAAGACTAAACCATAAACCCTCAGACCTAAACCCATAACCCTAAAAGCAAAAGAAACTTGGTAAAAATAATAATAATATGACTATCAAGTTTGAAAATTTGAAACTTGTCAAAAATATTAGAAAATTGTTGAATTGTATTCAAGATTGGTCTAGTTGGAAAGTTCTCATCGCAACAGACACAAATACGGAAACACACTTTAGTTTGGACTTTTGATTCAAAAGATATAGTAGATTCAAATTTGAAGATGAAATGAAAAGACATGGAAGGTTGGATGGCTGACGCATGCATCTCTGGCAAAAGGTGCCAAAAGCCTGCATGGTAGGACCCTCGCCCTACAGTAATGAAAGGCCTTAGCGCCAAACAAGTTTACGAATCTTAAAGCAATCTGACGGCTGCATGCATGCGTGTTCCCATCCTTGCGTGCCTTTGCGAGTTTCCGACCTATAAACAGTAGAAACTCTCATCTTGAGCAAGCCTACAATTCCAACAGATACAACATGTAAACAAAAATATTTTGTAAATATAAGTCTTAGCATAAGCGCGATAACAGTTTGATCTCTTTTGTTTGCTAAAGGACAAAGGTCATATATTGAGTAGAACAAAACCTTACAAAAACACCTCTACGGAAACTGAAAAGTACACCCAAATATTTGGGGTGTCGAAGTCTTCTTTCTCCTACATCCATCGGCAGCGCGCCATGAGCAAAGCTCGTTGTTGCCTCTGGGCCTCCGTCTAAAAAAAAACTTGTTTAAACTCTTGTAGTTCGGAAGACTGACGGCCATGATCCGCGTAGCAAATCGCCGCCCCGGAGAAGAAATTGTTGGAGACGGCCTAAAGAGCACCCCCGTTCCAGTCAAACGTTGTTGGAGAACACAAATCACACACTCTTATTGATGAAGCTTTTGCTGGCCACCTTTTGTCAATCGGAACTGGTGCCGAAGTACCAAGATGCGCATCCACATTGGCTGCTTCGTAGTACAGCACGATCGAGACAAACCTGTAGAAAGAATGCTAGACCCAGAGAATCAGATCTGGAGACACACTATCTTTTACAGGCCTCCTCTGGATAGGAAGAAGCATCAACAAAACGAGGGGGGGGGGGGCGAGGAGGCCTTATTCCACACCAACAACGACACAATCGTCTCGCCACCATCGAATGGACACAAAGCTAAATTTACCCCTAACCCTACCACCACCGGGCCGAAGCCTTATTAGCTTGCAATTTGTGGTTGTGCTTGGGGCGTCTTGGCCAATATGCTACTTTAACCTAGGCATTGATCAGCCAGGTTTTGGGCTAGGCTTTGCAAAGCCCAACCTTGAAATG
Source organism: Elymus sibiricus (assembly GCA_039707655.1). NCBI lineage: Eukaryota > Viridiplantae > Streptophyta > Magnoliopsida > Poales > Poaceae > Elymus > Elymus sibiricus. The sequence continues at coordinate 123,086,614 of CM077666.1, read as the reverse complement.
CCAAGCTAGGGGCCATCCTGGCCCAGCCCGTGGCCCAAAATAAGTTATTTTTGCATTAAGGCTAGAAACGATCCATTAATGCATAGTTTGGCTATTAATTCGTTCTTATGATCAACAATGGAGCAGCAACAGTTTATGCTTCAGTCTTACATGAAATCAAGCAGATGAGTAGTGAGTTTTTAGATGTTCCTTTTACATTTGAGCATAGGGAGTGTAATTTTGAGGCCCATGCTCTAGTTAAGGTAGTTGTTTCACTGCCAGTCGGTTGCCATTTGTGGCTAGGGTTATTACCACACATCATTTGTATTCCAAACATCATTGAGTTTTAATAAAGATCCTAGTTCACCTAAAAAAATTAAGGATGAAAACGATTTGGAAGGTACAAACATCCATGTGACTGCCACGTCGGCAGACCTTGGACTGCTCATGTTAGGGTAAACGTTTAGGTGTTTTTGTAAACTGGCAGTTGTCACAATGTAGCTCATTTTCTGGGTCTGTAGACTAAAGAGTTTAACCACTTTGAGTTAATTAACTAGTGACGCATTTCACCCTCTTCCTTGTATGGACATCCCAAAGCCACCCAATAACATTTGGTCCTTTTGGTTTAAATATGTAAAAAAAATTAGAAATATATTTCTAAAAAATATTGTTAACAAAGTTTACTAATTTAAACTTATGGAAAAACATAAATTTAAACTTTGCAAAAATTTCATCGTGGATTTGAATAATGTTCGGTGTGTGTTAAAAAAAGTTCTTGGTGTATATGACAAATCTTCTTGCATCAAAAAAAATATCCAATGTATAAAGCTCTTCATCATTACAAACATAGTCACCATGTTATGAAAAAAACAATCATAGTTTTGAAAAAAATTTCTATATATTCATCTATAAAAAAATAGATTTGTAAATCAAAAATACAAAAAAAAACGAAAACCAAAAATCTAAGGGGGAAGCAAAACAAAATAAAACCCCGAAAAAAATAGTGGCAACCATTTATTTAACACTATGAGCATCTAATAGAATTTCCGACCGCACGCATAGGGAGGCGGGAGTACAGCAAACGAGCAGCCCCACGCGCCTTGGAACGGCCCATGTGTGGGGCGTGTCACCCCTGATATTTTTTTCGTTTTTTCTTTCATCTTTTCTGTTTCTCTTTTTTATGCATTTTCAACTTTGAAAAATGTTCATTTTTTTTAAATGTTCATCAATTCAATAATATTCACGAATTTGGGAAATCTTCCTGGATTTTTAAAAAATCATGAATTTTCAAAACTGTTCATGTATTTTAAAAAACCATTTCATATTTCATACAAAGCAAATAAATTTGTAAAATATTCCTAAATTTAAAAAATGTTCATGAATTTGGAAAATCTTCTCGGATTTAGATTATTTTCTAAAATTTTAAAAACGTTTCCAAAGAAATAATTCATCAACTCAAAAAATGTTCCAAACTGAAAGAAATTCCAGATTTTAAAAAATTTCAGAAATTTGAAAATTGTTCCACGTTACAAAATGTTTCAATTTTTAAAAATGTTCCCAAAATTGAAGGCTAAAAGAACGAAAAAAGGAAAAGAGAATAAAATAAAATAAAAAACATAGAAAAAGGAAAAAAAACTGGTTCAGGGAAGGTGGCAGGTTCAGATTCTAGAACCTTCCCAAAACCTGAAATGGGCCGTCCGTCTAACAAGACAATCTCGTCAGGCGGTGCGCGTTTTGCCGGCTATCCACCGTAGTACGCGGTAAAAAGGGAGAGCAACTAGTTGACGAGCGCTCCTTCGGAAGCCTCCCAACGATCACTTGGGTGGGCTGAGAGCGCGCCACTTGGCGCGCTCTCAGCCACCGCCACGTGTCACGATCTGGGCGCTTCTTTCGGATTTTGCTTTTTTTTCCGCACGCGTTTTCTGCTTTTTAGACGGTATTTTTTCCCTGTTTTTTCGTCTTTTTGGTTTTTCACCGTTCTTTCCTAGCTTTTGGCTGGAAAAAAATTGAAAAAAATATTTTTTTTTCCGCGAAAAACACTTTTTTACTTCCGCGAGAGGCACGGTTTTGCTATCGCGAGAGGCACGGCCGTGCCTCTCGAAAATGAAAAAAAACGCGTTTCCTTTTTTCCTTCCGCGAGAGACACGGTTTTGCTTCGGCGAGAGGCACGGTTTTGCTTTTGCGAGAAAAAACGCATTTTTTTCTTTCCGCGAGAGGCACGGATAAACGCGTTTTCTTTTTTTCCTTCCGCGAGAGGCACGGATTTGCTTTTGCGAGAGGCACGGCCGTGCCTCTTGGAAATAGAAAAAAATGTGTTTTTTTCCCGCTCACGAGAGGCACGGGTTTACTTCTCGTGGAGGCACGGATTTGCTTCCGCGAGAGGCACCCGTGCCTCTTTCGGAAAGGGAAAAAAATGTGCTCCCGCTTCGGTTTTTTCGTCCGGTTTTTTCGTGAAAAAAGTTCGTCAATACCTATCAACATGGATCAAGTTTTCAAGATCTCGACGCGAGGAATCCAATGGTGAAAACGGTCCGAGATTTGGATGCACGGTTTAAGAGATAAAACGTTTTGAATAAATGGATCTACGAAAATAGGAAAAACTCTCAGGTTGCGAGTGATTTTTGAAAGGAGTACTCTTTAATTAGTTATTTCGGTAAAAAGGATATGCCATAGAATTTGACCTTAGGTTGATAATGTGAGGCTCTCATGGACCGGCCCAAGTAGCAGTGTGTCTTTTCTCCTTTTTAGTTTATTTTTTATTTTTAAATCGCTTTCTCTAATTTTTCGAAAGAGTATATATATATATATATATATATATATATATATATATATATATATATATATATATATATATATATATATATATATATATATATATATATATATATATATATATATAAATCAACACTTTTCATATAATGTATATGCACAAATGATTTTTCTCACAAATTAATATATATATATATAATCAACTTAATGATAAAAAAATGTTTGTCTGTTATAAAAATGTTCTCACATATGAAAAATTAAAATAATCATATATTGTTAAAAGATGTTTATATTTTTGTATAAAGGGTTTACGGATTTTCAAAATGTTCATGTATTTTGTTAAAGTGATTCCATGTTAAACAATATTCATCTTTTCTTTCAAAATGTTTATCATGTATTAAAACAATTCAGTGTATGTTTAGAAAATGCTTAGAATTATTTAGAAAATGGATCATGTATTAAAAATGTTCAACATGTATTTAAAAAGCTACCATGGTGTATTAAAAAATACAGATTGGTTTGCCTTTTTTGTCATGTATTGAAAAACAGTTCAATGTGTGTTAAAATGTCCAACTTGTATTCGAAAAATGTTCACTTTTATAAAGTTTCCGATTATAAAAAGATTTTGTATTTTACAAGAAAATGCGTAAATTTCTTAGTAAAAGAAAAAACAAAGCGAAATATGAAAATGAAAATATAGATGAAATAAAAAATAGCCGTAAGAAAAGTAAGAATGTATACATAAAAAACATTATCACATATAAAAAACTAAAGTATTCATATATTGCGAAAAGATGTTCACCTATCTTTACGTAAAGGGTTCACAGATTTTGAAAATGTTCATTTGTTTTATTAAAGTGTTTCCTTGTTTAAATAAATATTTATCTTGTATTTAAAAATATATCACTTATTAAATAATTCAATGTATATTTAGAAAATCTGCCGCATTATTAAAAATTGCCATCATGTATTAATAAATGTTCTACATGTCTTTAAAATGTTTCCATGGTCTATGAGAAAAGTACATGATTTTTTTAATTTTTTTTGCCATGTATTGAAAAAAATTCTCTATTTGTCTTAGAAATAGTCCAACTTGTATTCGTAAAATGTTGACGTATATAAAGTTTCCATTTATAGAAAAATTGTGTATTTTTCAAAAAATGAGCACATTTCTTCATAAAAGAAACACAAAAGGAAATACAAAACAAATAGGATAAATAAAGAGAAGATAATGAAAAAATATGATATGAAATAAACTAGCCATTATTAATAAAAATATATATGGACATTAATAAGAAAAAAGAATACAAAAGAAATAAAACATAAAATATCTGAGAGGAAAATCACCTGCCCCAGCAAAACAAGAGAAGAAAACCGCCCACCTATGCGTGAGCCTTGGATTTGGATGACGATTTGACTACTTTTCACGAGGTATTTTCTACCTTCCATGACTAAAATATTCAGTATAGAAGGCTACCATATTGCGATGAAACAAATTTCAGTCATAGAATTATGAAACAAATATGTTTTAGCCTTAGTATGATGCGCCTACTATGATGGGTCGATTTCAGCATAGCTTCGTCATAGAAAGTATTCTATGGTGAATGAGTGATACCTCGTGATGATTACATGGTGTAGTAAAAGACCAAACTTCTACTAGTGTATGATGGTCATTATATCATATGATTGATGTAGGGGTGGAACAAATCAAATGCAGATCAACAGTGCCCTTCCCACATCCTTTTTCATATTTTCAAAGCAAATATGAATATGAATCCAGATGTTATCAGATATGAATGCATAGCGAATGTTACTCAAATATGAATATGAATATGGATGGTATCAGATATGAACGCAAAGCAGATGTTACAATTTTATTAGCGACACATTGTGTATAATAAATAAGCCAGTAAATATGTGAAATAAAATTAGACTCATGATAGACAGTAAGTCAGTGATGGACTAATTAGCAGATAAGTACTACTATAATACTCACAATATTTTCTAAGATTTGATCACACAAAATTAAAACTTCACCACTTGTTAGGTTTTTACATTGGATAATGGGGCTATGAGTCATCTTGGGTTTCTCTCTCTCCCCTATCCCTTGGTGGCTAGGGTAAACTCTCCCCTCCAAGCTTCGGCGGCGAGCCTCTGGATTTGTGATACGTCTCCAACGTATCTATAATTTTTTATTGTTCCATGCTGTTATATTATCAATCTTGGATGTTTTTATATGCATTTACAGCAATTATATATCATTTTTGGAGACTAACCTATTAACTTAGTGCCCAGTGTCAGATGCTGTTTTCTGCCCTGTTTTTGTTTTACAGAAAATCAATACCAAACGAAGTCCAAATGCCACGAAACTTTTTGGAGATTTTTTTCTGGACAAGATAAACACTAGAAGCTTCTGGAGAAGACGAGACGCCAGAGCAGGTGGCCAAGAGCCACCAGGGCGCGCCTGGGGGGGGGGGGGGCAGGCGCGCCCAGCTGCCTCATGGGCCCACCTCACCTCCGTTTGACCTAATTCCACCACTATAAATTCAGGAAAAATCAGAAACCCTCAGGGGAGTCCACGAAATACTTTTTCCGCCGCCGCAAGTTTCTGTTCTCGAGAGATCCCATCTGGAGGCCTTCTCCGATACTCCGCCGGAGGGGGAATCGATCACGGAGGGGCTCTACATCAACCTTGCTGCCCTTCCGATGATGCGCGAGTAGTTTACCACAGACCTTCGGGTCCATAGTAGCTAGATGGCTTCTTCTCTCTTTTTGATCTTCAATACAATGTTCTCCTTGATGTTCTTGGAGTTCTATCCGATGTAATCACTTTTTGCGGTGTGTTTGTTGGGCTCCGATGAATTGTGAGTTTATGATCAGATTATCCATGAATATTATTTGAGTCTTCTCTGATCTCTTTTATGCATGATTATTATAGCTTCGTATTTCTTCTCCGATCTATTGATTTGGTTTGGACAACTAGATTGATTTATCTTGCCATGGGAAGAGGTGCTTTGTAATGGGTTCGATCTTGCGGTGCTCAATCCCAGTGACAGAAAGGGACATGACACGTATGTATCATTGCTATTATGGGTAAAAAGATGGGGTTTATTCATGCGTGAGTTTATCTTGTCTACATCATGTCATCGTTCTTAAGGCGTTACTCCGTTCTTTATGGACTTAATACACTAGATGCATGCTGGATAGCGGTCGATGTGTGGAGTAATAGTAGTAGATGCAGGCAGGAGTCGGTCTACTTGAATTGGACGTGATGCCTATATACATCATCATTGCCTTGGATATCGTCATGATTATTTGCTTTTCTCTCAATTGCCCAATAGTAATTTGTCTACCCACCGTATGCTATTTTCTCGAGAGAAGCCTCTAGTGAAAACTATGGCCCCCGGGTCTATCTAAATCATATTACTAAAACCCTAAAAATATTTCTGCCATTTTCTTTTATTTATTTTATTTTGTATTTTTGTTTCAATCTATTTATCTATCACATACAATTTAATCTTGTAATTGACCGCCGAGGGATTGACAACCCCTCGTTTGCGTTGGGTGCAAGGATTTGTTGTTTGTGTGCAGGTGCTGCTAACGAGGTGTTGCATGATTCTCCTACTGGTTCGATAACCTTGGTTTCATAACTGAGGGAAATACTTATCTCTACTGTGCTGCATCATCCCTTCCTCTTCGGGGATAAAACCAACGCAAGCTACAAGTAGCAGGAAGAATTTCTGGCGCCGTTGCCGGGGACACATCATCAACATCTATCAAGTACCTTTGCATAAACTCTCATCTCCTTGCATTTATTTTATTTTCCATTTGCCTCTGTTTTCATCTCCCCCACTTCTAAAACGTTTTTACAAAAATACAAAAATATTTTCCGTTTGCCTTTTTCTTGTTTGCTTTTTTTTGCTTGCTTTATCATTATAGCTAGTTCTTCGCTCGTTACTATTACCCCTGAAAATGAAGTACTTAATTTTAAACAAAAGGGAGGAGAGAATTTAAAAGATGCTTGGTATAGGATTTGTGATGCTCATAATAGATCAACTCGTAAGCAATCATCTACCATCCTTCTTCGCAATTTTTATGTGGGCATTACTACTTGTTATCGATTTGTGCTTGATACTATTACTGGAGGGAATTTCTTGATGTGTCCCTCTACGGATACTTTTAATGCTATGGGAAGTTTAGTGGGATCACCACCTATCACTATTAATGAAACAACTTTGACCTTGGAACATGTTATGCAAAGGTTAGATGCTATTGAAAACAAAATACCTACCATTGAGCATATTGAAAATTTAGATAAAAAGATTCATAACCATGTCACTCAATTTGGATCAAAAGTAGGTATTACTCTTAAGATGCTAAAAGTGAAAGAACCAATAATTAATGAAAGGGTGGAACAAAGTCCCGCTAGGATCGATAAGTTGGAGGAAATTATTAATAAATTAGGTTTCGCTTTTTCTTCCGCTAAAACTATTGAAAAAATTACTCCTAGCTAGAATTGCATGTTTATGTATGTCCCTAAAACCAATGGTGCTACTTCTAGTAAGGGAAACGAGGATCTTAAAATGATTAGCGTGCACCCCGATTTCATTGGTACAATTAAGGAACCTATTCACAAAAGTAAAATTCTTGATTTTGTGCCAAGAAGTGTGATGGTGAGAAACACCTATGTTAAATCTATTAGAAAAAATGGATGTGTGATTGAGGAGTTGGAAACCAAAGATGACAATACTTAAAACTATGCATTATGCCTAGCTAGGGGCACAAAACAATAGCGCTTGTTGGGAGGCAACCCAATGAATAAAATAATTTTTTTCTGTTATTGTGTGTTTTCACAATTATGATACTGGTATGATTGTGTTTTTTGTGTTTTTAATTAGTGTTTGTGCCAAGTAAAGCCTTTAGGATGATTTGGAAGATAGTATAATTGATGCTGTTTGGAAAACAGAAAGTTTTGCGTCCAGTGCCGGAATTTTGTTTCAGTACTGGAGCTTCAGAAAAATCTAAAATTTCTACACAGTATTGTTATATGAATTTACCACGTTTTCCTAATTTTTCAGAATTTTTGGAGTTACATAAGTATGGATTTTAAATAGATTGCTACAGACTGTCCTGTTTTTGACAGATTCTATTTTTCATGCACTACTTGCTTGTTTTGATGAATCTATGGATTGTATCGGGGGGTATAAGCCATGGTGAAGTTAGAGTACAGTAGGTATAATGCAAAAATAAAATATGAATGGTTTTGCAACAGTACTTAAAGTAGTAATTTATTTTGTTATGCTAACGGATCTCACGAAGCTTTTGTTGAGTTTTGTGTGATTGAAGTTTTCAAGTTTTGGGTGAGATCACGATGGATGAAGGAATAAGGAGTAGCAAAAGCCTAAGCTTGGGGATGCCCGAGGCATCCTAAGGTAATATTCAAGGAAGACTCAAGTGTCTAAGCTTGGGGATGCCCCGGAAGGCATCCCCTCTTTCTTCTACCAACAATCGGTAATTTTACTTGGAGCTATATTTTTATTTGTCACATGATATGTGTTTTGCTTGGAGCATCTAGTATTATATGAGTCTTTTCTTTGTTTGCTTATTAGTTTGTCACAATCATCTTTGCTGAACACACCTATCTTGAGAGAGCCACACGTTTATCATCATTTGTTAGAATACTCTATGTGCTTCACTTAAATTTTTTGAGCTAGGCAGTTGCTCTAGTGCTTGACTTAAATCTTTTTTAGCACGGTGGCGGCGATATTTTGAAGAAATAAACTCTCATGCTTCACTTATATTATTTTGAGAGTTGATAAGATTAAAATTTTGAAGAAATGAATTCTCATGCTTCACTTATATTATTTTGAGAGTTGACTGAAATTTTGAAGAAATAAACTCTCATGCTTCACTTATATTATTTTGAGAGTTGACAAGATTAAGATTTTGAAGAAATGAATTCTCATGCTTCACTTATATTATTTTGAGAATTGATAAGATTGAAATTTTGAAGAAATATTTGCACTCTCATGCTTCATTTAAATCTTTTTGAGAGTTGATGATAGTAACGGTAATTTGCACAAGATATGAAATTGGTCCCAAAGTGATGAATATTCAAGAGGGATATAATAAAAACTTTCATATAGATCATTGGATATGATAAGTGTGATTCCTTGCAATAGTTTTGCGATATGGAAATGATAATATGTGAGTCATATTAGTGAGTAATTGTGATTTAGTAAGAATATTAGTGTTAAGGTTTGTGATTCTCTATGCATGCACATCAAGTCAATAGTTATGCAAAGAAATTATATCCTACTTATGGTGCATTATTCGGTATTAGTTATGTTTAATGCATGTTTATGACCGGTTTCATTTTTTGGTTGGTTGCTTCTCAATCTATTTGCTAGCCTTCATTTGTACTAAGCGAAAATACTGCTTGTGCATCCAAAATCCTTAAACCCAGTTGTGCCAAATGAGTCCACTATATCTACCTATATGCGGTATTTCAATGCCGTTCCAAGTAAATTTGCGTGTGCCAACTCTACTTTTCAAAATAATTTTTCTCTTTTGTGTGCCCGTACCGCTCATGAGGCGGAAGGGGTGGCCAATATTTTCCATGCTAGGTGGGTTATTCTCACGATGAGTGTTTATTCACTTGTCATTGCACGAGAGTATGGTTGGTAATAGGGATGCCCAGTCCCACAATGAAATCAAAAATTAATAACAACAAAATTCATTGGAAAGTGATGGTATGGAGGGCACCCGTGGATACGGCTAGCCATGGATTGTGAAAGAAATGGTGGAAAGGAAATAAACTTTACTTTCTGTTTGGGAACCACCTATAATGTATCTAGCATGGAAGATATTGGGAATTCTCGTTCGTTTTCGTTGACAGGAAAAGCATGTCTCTCAAAATATTTTATCTCTTTAATTTAAGCTTTGAGCTCTGGCACATTTGACAAATCTCTGCTTCCCTCTGCGAAGGGCCTATCTATTTACTTTTATGCAATTTTTTTTTCTTGAGTCTCCATCCTGTCTTATAAAGCACCAACTAGAGAGCACTATTGTTATACTTGTGCATTGGATGTAGCTAATATTTGAGTGTGTTTCATGAATGGATCAATGATTGAGCATAATGGGCTAGGGATAACTTTCTTTAGCGTTGATATTTTGAAAGACATGGTTGCGTGTTAGCATGCTTGAGTATTTATATCTTCATGTCAAATTATAGACTATTGCTTTGAATCATTCAAGTCCAATGTACATGTTATAAAAGAAAAGAATATGTGATGAATATGATAGGCAGCATTCCACATCAAAAATTCTGTTTTTATCATTTACCTACTCGAGGACGAGCAGGAATTAACCTTGGGGATGCTGATACGTCTCCAACGTATCTATAATTTTTGATTTTTTCATGCTGTTATATTATCAATCTTGGATGTTTTTATATGCATTTACAGCAATTATATATCATTTTTGGAAACTAACCTATTAAATTGGTGCCCAGTGTCAGTTGCTGTTTTCTGCCCTATTTTTGTTTTACAGAAAATCAATACCAAACGAAGTCCAAATGCCACGAAACTTTTTGGAGATTTTTTTCTGGACAAGATAAACACTAGAAGCTTCGGGAGAAGACCAGACGCCAGAGCAGGTGGCCACGAGCCACCAGGGCGCGCCTGGGGGGGGGGGGGGCAGGCGCGCCCTACTGCCTCATGGGCCCACCTCACCTCCGTTTGACCTAATTCCACCACTATAAATTCAAGAAAAATCAGAAACCCTCAGGGGAGTCCACGAAATACTTTTTCCGCCGCCGCAAGTTTCTGTTCTCGAGAGATCCCATCTGGAGGCCTTCTCCGATACTCCGCCGGAGGGGGAATTGATCACGGAGGGGCTCTACATCAACCTTGCTGCCCTTCCGATGATGCGCGAGTAGTTTACCACAGACCTTCGGGTCCATAGTTAGTAGCTAGATGGCTTCTTCTCTCTTTTTGATCTTCAATACAATGTTCTCCTCGATGTTCTTGGAGTTCTATCCGATGTAATCACTTTTTGCGGTGTGTTTGTTGGGATCCGATGAATTGTGAGTTTATGATCAGATTATCCATGAATATTATTTGAGTCTTCTCTGATCTCTTTTATGCATGATTATTATAGCTTCGTATTTCTTCTCCGATCTATTGATTTGGTTTGGCCAACTAGGTTGATTTATCTTGCTATGGGAAGAGGTGCTTTGTAATGGGTTCGATCTTGCGGTGCTCAATCCCAGTGACAGAAAGGGACATGACACGTATGTATCATTGCTATTAAGGGTAAAAAGATGGGGTTTATTCATGCGTGAGTTTATCTTGTCTACATCATGTCATCGTTCTTAAGGCGTTACTCCGTTCTTTATGGACTTAATACACTAGATGCATGCTGGATAACGGTCGATGTGTGGAGTAATAGTAGTAGATGCAGGCAGGAGTCGGTCTACTTGAATTGGACGTGATGCCTATATACATCATCATTGCCTTGGATATCGTCATGATTATTTGCTTTTCTATCAATTTCCCAACAGTAATTTGTCTACCCACCGTATGCTATTTTCTCGAGAGAAGCCTCTAGTGAAAACTATGGCCCCCGGGTCTATCTAAATCATATTACTAAAACCCTAAAAATATTGCTGCCATTTTCTTTTATTTATTTTATTTTGTATTTTTATTTCAATTTATTTATCTATCACATACAATTTAATCTTGCAATTGACCGCCGAGGAATTGACAACCCCTCGTTCGCGTTGGGTGCAAGGATTTGTTGTTTGTGTGCAGGTGCTGCTAACGAGGTGTTGCGTGATTCTCCTACTGGTTCGATAACCTTGGTTTCATAACTGAGGGAAATACTTATCTCTACTGTGCTGCATCATCCCTTCCTCTTCGGGTATAAAACCAACGCAAGCTACAAGTAGCAATTTGCCATCCCTCTGCCCATCGCTCCGGCGGCCACTGGCGTAGTGGAATCCCTGTGCCTCCGCTCCGGTTAGTAGTTTAAGTTAGGGTTCTTTGTCCTCGCAGGTGCGGCGCTCGGGCGGATGGTGATACGTCTCCAACGTATCTATAATTTTTTATTGTTCCATGCTATTATAGTATCAATCTTGGATGTTTTATATGCAATTATATGCCATTATATATCATTTTTTGGGACTAACCTATTAACCCAGTGCCCAGTGCCAGTTTCTGTTTTCTACTTGTTTTTGCCTTTTCAGAAAATCATTATCAAAAAGTGTCCAAACGAGAAAAAAACTTTGGATTAATTTTTTCTGGACCAGAAGAGACCCACGAAGCTTCGGGAGAAGACCAGAAGAGCCACGAGGAGGCGGCAATCCTGGAGGGCGCGCCCAGGGGGGTAGGCGCCCCCCAGGCTTGTGGGCCCCTCGTAGCCCCTCCTGGCCTAATTCCAGCGCTATAAATTCCCAAATATTCCCAATATACCAGAGAGACAGAAGAGAAAACCTTTCCGTCGCCGCAAGCTTCTGTTCTTCCGCGATCCCATCTGGAGGCCTTTTCGGTACTCTGCCGGAGGGGGAATCGATCACGGAGGGCTTCTTCATCAACCTTGCTGCCCTTCCGATGATGTGTGAGTAGTTTACCACAGACCTACGGGTCCATAGATAGTAGCTAGATGGCTTCTTCTCTCTCTTTGATCTTCAATACCTTGTTCTCCTCGATGTTCTTGGAGTTCTATCCGATGTAATCTTCTTTTGCGGTGTGTTTGTTGGGATCCGATGAATTGTGAGTTTGTGATCAGATTATTCATGAGAAATGTTTGAGTCTTCTCTGAACTCTTTTATGCATGATTATTATAGCTTTGTATTTCTCTCCGATCTATCGATTTGGTTTGGCCTACAAGATTGATTTATCTTGCAATGAGAGAGGTGCTTTGTGATGGGTTCAATCTTGCGGTGCTCAATCCCAGTGACAGAAGGGGGCATGACACGTATTTATATTGTTGCCATTAAGGATAAAAAGATGGGGTTTAATCACATTGCTTGAGTTTACTTTGTCTACATCATGTCATTTTCCTTAAGGCGTTACTCTGTTTCATACTTAATACCCTAGATGCATGCTGGATAGCGGTCGATGGGTGGGGTAATAATAGTAGATGCAGGCAGGAGTCGGTCTACTTGTCTCGGACGTGATGCCTATATACATGATCATTGTCATGAATCCGTCATAATTATTTACTTTTCTGTCAATTGCCCAATAGTAATTTGTTTACCCACCGTATGATATGTGTTCGAGAGAGAAGGCTCTAGTGAAAACTATGGCCCCCGGGTCTACTTTATCATATATAAAAATCTAAAAATACCTTGCTGCAATTTATTTACTTTTATTTTATTTAGTATTTTAGTTTATCTATCTATCACTATCAGAATTAATCCTTGCAAATAACCGCTAAGAGAATTGACAACCCTCTTATTTGCGTTGGGTGCAAGTGTTTGCTTTTGTGTGTGCAGGTGCGCTTAACGGAATTTTGCTTGGTTCTCCTACTGGATTGATAACCTTGGTTCTTAACTGAGGAAAATACTTATCTCTACTATACTGCATCATCTTCTCCTCTTCGGGGAAATACCAACGCAGTCTACAAGTAGCAGATGGCGGCGCTTCTCCTTCGAGTTCGTCCATCTGGACGTAGTCGACGGAGCTCCAGCGTAAATTACTGCCGTCTCCTTGGGACGGTGAGGTTAGGGTTTCTCGTCATGTGGCGAGATTTGGTGTCAGGTGTTTCTGATCTATTCAGGGGTTCAACGACGATGAATGCGGCTCCAGGGTGCTGGTCCTTCGGGGCACGTGCACGAAGACTTCCCGGCTGTCATCGACAAGGTCAAGCCGGCTCCGGTATGGGAGTGGCAACAGCGGCGCGTCGGCGGCTCGTTCTAACGGCGGCAGTGGTCGTTCGGTGGCCTTGGAATCTCGATGTAATTTTTATTATGTTTGAGATACTTTGTACTTCCGATGAACTTTGATAATAGATCTGGATCATTTTCGCAAAAAAAAGAAATGTGGCTATGAGTCCATACTTGTTTATATTGGATAACATAATTCTGTTGGGATATGGATATATCCACTTACAAATCCAGATTTACTTCAAAATCAACACCACATTTGTATTTTTAAAAAATCTGAATATTTTCTCACCATTTTCATTTTAATTTGGTTATGGATATTGACTTCTAGATGGGACTTGGTTACAGAAAGAATAGAAAGGCAATCGGCGTAGAGAGGAGACAACAATAGATTATGAATTAGAACTTCTTTATTAGTTGTTTGGTTTATCGATATCATAGTTCCAATTTTCCTAGCTAATAAGATCATATCCTTGATTCGAATGGCTATGGTTGGCTGCCCCCTACCAGTGCACATAACAACCACGATAATTAAAACTTGTAAAATTTCCAAGATAACAATAGACGAAACATGCACAACATAATTGACCTCGTTTAAGTGCCATGTACAACATCAAACATACATTGCTTTTGTGCTTCTTCTTCGTCCTTTGCTTGAGAGAAACATCTCATGATCCATTGAAGAAGGTGGGCATGAGTAGGTGGGCAAGCCTACACATTATAGGGCTTGTAAGGTCGCCTCAGGAGTAATTGGAACAAAGTAGGTCAATCCAACGGTAAACATTCATCCAACGGCATCGATCATGCAACTGTACATATTCATGCAACGGCATCGATCATGAAACGGTGCATATTCATGCAACTGCATCGATCATGAAACGGTGCATATTCATGCAACTGCATCGATCATGGTGCATAACCCACTCTGTGGCACAAAAGCTCACGAGATGGGCAGTGAAATTATTGACGTGTGTGGCTGATCGATGGACGCTAGCTACCTTTTTCTCACCGGTCACCAGGGAAGTGCATGCATCCGTTTCCGTTTCGGTATACAGCACAGGGCAGGGGCCAGCCGGCCGGCTAGCTAGCTTGGACACATCGGGCGTGCGTCCAAGACCTACCGCGTCGACCCAGCTGGCTCTTGGCCGAAAGGGAGTTCACTGCACTTTGTTACGCCTTGGCACCGCGTCTGCAGCAAATGCCGGGGTCATTTTACACGTCAGGAGCACTAGACAGAGATTAGACTACCCATGGTACATGGCAGCTACATTAGTGCAGCAAATGGCGTGCAGAGAGAGTGTGTACCTTTAAAACCCCTCCTGTCTTCTCCATCCATCCTCACTTCCTCAGCAGGCTCTCTCTCTCACACACACACACACACAAACACACACACGCACACACACACCGGTGGGTGGCGGTCATGGGGGAGTATGAAGCGGGTTTCACTGGCGGTGTACTGTGCATCACCGGCGGCCTGCTCGCGGTGAGGATCCTCGCCTACACCGGCCGGATCGTCCTGGCGTTGATCCGGGCTTGCCGGAACCCGCAGGCGCAGGGCGGAGCCGGCGGCGGCCAGGCGCGAGGCGCAGGCGCGGCGGCCTGAGCTGAGCTGGCGCATGCTCGCGAGCGATAGGCCAGAGGTGAGAGGCGTGCAAGTTCAGTGTCACCTTGCGTGCGTTTCGTCAGTCGATCAGCATCAGAGTTTAGTTGTAATAATGGAGTTAACTGGCAGCTGGTAGCCTGGTACTCATTAGCAGGGACATGGTTCTTGACCCGTTGATGTTGATGATGATGATTTTCTCTCTCTGTGTGTTAATACAGTACTCCTACTTATGTTGTTTGCGTGTCTCCCCCGATCTAGCTTTCTTTGGCGACAATTACAGGAGCAGTTTCTGCTGCTGCTGCTGCTGCAATGTTAATTGAGCGGTCGATGTCTATCTCCTGCGCGCAATCACACTCACATGCACCCGATTCCACCAAATTATTAAGGGATCATTCCTCGTACGATTCCTACGAACTGCAGCCAGCCAAGCCTGCCCGTGAGATTGCAGAATTGCCGGCCTCGGTAATTCGGTATTAGCCTACTAAAAAAATGATCGCTTTTACGTCGTGGCGAACGCCGTAGCAGGGCGTGGTCCTTGACTCGTTGATGATGATAAGACTTGACATGATCGCCTTGGTCGTACTGGAATAGGTATGATGAGAAAAACTATAAGTAAATTTTTTGGTCATAATTTACCAATTAAATGTTCCCAATTCATCGCACCACATGTGCTACTGAAAAATTGATTATTAAGCCATCCTACCTCAAACTTAAAAATGAGTAACTTAATTTTCTTGAAATAATTCAAGGAGATGTATGTGGTCCAGTACAACCTCCATAGAACATTTAGGTACTGCATGGTGCTAATAGATGCATCCACGTTTATTATCTACACGTAACCATGTCTTTGCAAAATTAATCGTTCAAATTATCAAATTGTGAGCAAATCATCCTGAACACACGATAGAAACATTAAGAATGGATAATGCAGCTAAATTTAGTTCACGCACATTTAATGATTATTTTATGGCTTTAGGTATCCATCTAGAACATTCAGTACCCTATGTTCATATTCGAAATGAAATGGTTGAATATTTAATCAAAAGAGTAAAATTAATTACTATACCACTATTGCAGAACTGCAATTTACCAGCCTCTTGTTAGGGACATGCAGTTTTACACGCCATAGATCTGATACAAGTCAGCCAGTTGCATATCATGAAACTTTCCCGTTTCAAATAGTACATAGCAATTAACCAAGTATTTTCCATCCATGAAAACTCGGTTGTGTTGTATACATACCGATTTACCATCAATTATTAAATATTTAGAAACCCTAACAAAGGACCTGTTCACTCCAGTACGTTGATTTAATTTTTGACGAGGACCATTCCCGGCATTAGGGGAGAAACAAACAAGCAACGTCGGAAAATAGATTGGAATGTTATAGGCATTCGGTCCTTAGATCCAGGTACTAGTGAATCTAAATCTAAAGTTTAGAGAATAATAGATTTGCAACACAGTGCAAACAATATGCCAGATGCATTTAGTGATCACAAAGGTGTCACCAAATCATATATGCACCAGAACAAGTATAAGTACCAAATAAAACTACTCAACTCCCAATTGCAAATAAAAGGGCGAGAAATCTAGTCACAAGGGAAAAGACTTCTCCCAAGCCTCCACGAAACAAACAAAATCAAAATTTGCTACAGTAAATGCAAATCAACTTGAAGTTGATAGACACCAAATAGATGTTCAACATCAAGAACCCATCATAAATATGCACAGAAATTCTAATATTCGGACGTTGAATTACCTAAACTTCGAGGTTATGGGAAAACAGACTTGTCGACACATATTTATCCACGAAATTTTCTATAACTTTCGACTGGATCCAGAGCCAAAATCTATGAAAGAGTGCATGAGGTGCTCAATTTTGCCTAAATAGAAGAATGCAATTGAGGCAGAACTGCACTCACATAAAAAAATAGAGTATTCTCTAAAGTTATACCACTCCTCATAAAGTCTCCATGTGGGAGCTAAATGGGTTTTTGTTCAAAAAGAAACAAACACATTGAGGCGGTGAGGTATAAGGCGAGACTAGCTCAAGGGTTTACGCATAGACCTGTATCGACCACGACAATACATATTCTCTTGCAATGAGTGGAATTACATTTCAACACTTAATATTCTTGGTAGTACAAATGAATTTATCAATGCAGTTAGTGGATGTGGTGATCGCTTATCTATATGGGTCACTGAATGCAGATATTTATATGAAAGTCTTTGATGGATTTCAAATTCCAAATCCGAGGATAAATTGCAACATGTATTAATTATAAAAGTCACTATGGCCTGAAGCAGTCGGGTAAAATGTGGTGTAGTTGACTTAGTGAGTTCTTTCTCCATAAAGGATACCCGGATAATGATGATTGCCCATGCGTTGTTATAAAGATATCCTCAAAGGGATTTTGCATCATCTAAGTGCATTTTGATGACCTCAACAACATTGGTAACACAACAGATATAACTGTAGCATGCAATCATTTAATGACGGAGTTTGAGATGAATGGTTTGGGAAGACAATTATACTTAGGTTTACAACTGGAGAACCTTCCCTCAAGTATACTTGTTTATCAGCCCGCTTATATTCGAAAAGTTTTGGAAAAATTCAACTTGGATAAAATCATATCCATCCAAAATACCCATGGTTGTCAGATCCCTTGATAGGAAAAAGGGTCCTTTTAGGTCTAGGGATGATAACGAAGAGGTATCGGGACATGAGTTCCCATACCTCATAGCGATAGACGCACTAATGTACCTCTCAAATCGTTGGATGTCACATTGCCTTTGTAATACATTTATTGGCTAGACATACTGCAGCTCCAACAAAATGCCATCAGGTAGGAGTAAGGACTAATGAATATCTTATGATATTTGCATGGTACTAAAGATCTTGGTTTATAGTAGCGGGAAAATCAAGAAATGACCCTGATTGGTTATACCGATGCAAGATATCTTTCTGATCCTCATAATGCCAGGTCATAAATGGGGTTTGTATTTTTATACGATGGAACTACTATTTCATAGAAATCAACAAAGAAAATTTTAGTAGCAACTTCCACTAACCACTCTGAAATAATTGCATTATATAAAGCCTCACAAGAGTGTCGATGGCTTCGTAGAGTGACTAGCCATATTCAAACATCATGTGGTATTGGTTCATTAGAATCATCAACCATTATCTATGAGGATAATGATGCATATGTTGCTCAAATGCATATGGCTAGATTTGAAGTAATATCACAAAACATATTGCTCCAAAACCAGTTTTTCCTCATAAATTACATTTTATTTTAGAGAAATTCATATTTTTGCAAACAAAATCTTGTGACAATCTTGCCGATTTATTCACTAAGTCTTTACCAATAGCCGCATTTCAAAAATGCATTCAGGGCATTGGTATGAGACGATTAAGTAATTTCCAAAGTTTAGCGGGAGAAATCTCCTAGAACAAAAATTACTAATTATCATCCGATAAAAACTTATTGTACTCTTTAATTATGAGTTTTTTTTTTCAAAATTGGTTCATCATGTAGGTTTTAATGAGACAAATGATTAGTATATCAAATTCCTGGTGACAGAGAAAAGAAACCCCCTCCTGCCCCAGCGTCGCTCCCGCGAAGCGACCGGGGGGGCACCCTAGCCGCCAGCTTCGGCCCCCACCCTTCCTCGCAGCCGCCGGACCACGCTGACTGGCAAAGCCCGCCGGCGTCGGTGGCAGCGGGGCTCTTCCACATCTCGCTCGGGGGCGGTTGGCGCGGGTCAACGGCATCCAGTGCTTCATCTTGCTGGTGAGGGGCGCGGTGGCGCGGCGGCGAGCTTTGGCGGCGGGGTCACGAGTTCCTGGTGGCGGCGTTGTGGGCTTCATGGTGTGGCCTCGTGCCTGTGGTAACGCTGGCGGCCTGGTCTGGGCTCGGCCAGATTTGGCGGGTTGGCGGGCCGACGGCCATGGGCGGCGCGCGGCGCCTTGCCGGCGGGCATGGGCCCGTCTACTATGGGCGTGGAACGCGGAAAATGGCGCCTGCGTGCTCATTCTGGCGCGGCCCGCTGCGGCACCTCCTCTGGTCATCTCCGGGGGCTGTTCTCGGCCGTTCCGACGCCCTCATCGTCGGGCGGACGGTCGGGACTGGCTCCTCGTGCTCCCGTACTGGCACCGTGGTTGGTCGTTGCCGGGGGCGACGTAGGGGAGGTAGGCAGGAGGGATGGGTGGTGAGGCCACACGTCACTGGCAGGGGTGCGATCGAGGTTTGTGCCACCGCTCCTCCTCTCCCTTTCCCCGACCTAGTGCCCCCAGATCCAGTTCTGGCGCAGTGGAGGCGTGCCAGCCATTGGCGGCTCCGGCTCTGTAGGGGTTTGTCGGTTGGTGGAGGCCCATCCCTTTCGATGACCGATGTGGTGTCAGGATGCAGGGCGGCGACTCTGTGGTGGGAGCTGCGATGTTCATGGGCGGTTCTCGTAGCTCGGGTGCAATCTAGCCGCCTTGGTCATGTGGGCGGCGGGGTGGCTGGGGGTCAGCGGTATGTGGTGGTGGTGCGGCAGGTCTCTCGTGCCTTGTCGCCCCCTGTACAGAGGTGGAGCATGTGTGCCTGGGAGAATTCCTTGTCTGGCGGTGGTCAGACCGACGGTGGTGGCGTCCTCTTCCTGAAGACGTCGCCGCGGCTGCTCCTGGCCCCCGGTTTGCTCCAGGTGAAAATCTTGATCCTTTGGATCGGGCGGTGGCAACGCTCCGGAGTCATTCCCTTCCTGAAGGCACCGTCTTGGAGCTAATGTGCGCTGACGATCAGCTTGGGTCCTCGTGGTGGCTAGTTCACGGTGGAGAGCTCTGTCATCCCCGTAGTGGTTCTTATTGTTCATCCTTTGGTCGCTTGGGGTTGATGTTGCTGATCATCAGTACCCGCATATCTTGTCTTGGGTGTGTGTGGGTTATAGTTTCGTGGTGTATGTTTCGGATGCTCATGGTTGGCTGCTTTATATATAAAGCGGGGCGAAAGCCTTTTTCGGTATATCAAATTCCTATAGTTCTCCTTATATTTTACCCGCATGAATTTTGAAGGAAACAGTACTAGATCAAAAATTCTCGAAGTTTCAAGATCAAGGACTGTCAAGAAAATGCAAGACTTTCCAGGACTCAAGATATATGAAGGTTCTCAAGACAATGAAGCTAAGAAAACAACGTTTTCCAAGGGGATGTGTCAAGGAACCAAGGTAGTTTAGTAAATTCCTTAGAATATCCTGCACGACAATCAGAATTTTGGCGTTGTCCAAACGCTGTACACCGACATTGTAAGCACCCGTTTAGGATATATAAATATTTGAACGAATCCTGCAATAAAGATTGCTCCATTCACTTCAATCTCTCTGTTTACAAGTTTGAATGTCATCGGCAGGCTGGCTCCCGATCCATCATATGCAACGAATGCTCCTCTGTTCACACGAAGGACGTTGGGGCAATGACCTCGGGGTTATGGTGGATCCTGCAGGTCGGTTCACGTCTATATGAGGCGGCAGTGGCTACTTCTGCACCACGGCATTGCCGGCCTCCTAACTGCCATGGTGATGGTCTTTGTTGGCCTTACATCCCACTCATCTGTTAGTGCCACCCTGGCCTAGCGTGGAGGACTGGCACGTGTGACTATCGGAAGATCCATTGCCAAGATGATGTTTGGAACATACTTCATGTCCGGGGTGAAAACTCTTGTTCTGACCTCTATTTGTCGGACTCAGCAGAGCGAACTTGTGTCTTTATCTTGTTGAAGACGTTGTCTCAGTGACGACGACGACGTGAGGGTGTATCCCTTTCTGAAGGCATTGCTGCAGAAGAAGTCGACATAGTCCAATGTGTTACATTCATATCTTGTAATGTTTATACCATAGTTGCTTTTGTTATGTACTCCATTTGTTGATGACTTTGGCTTCGCTATCTTGCATCAACTTAAATAAAAATGGTCGCGGATGCAGAGGCTGGGGGACGGTGGTTCCAACCTCCTTTTCAAAGAAAAAGAAAAATCTTCAAACTCTCCGTTCTCTTCAAATCGGACGGCGACGTGCATGCCGCACGTCTCTGAAAGGTACACTGTCATCCCAGTACGGTACATAACCCACTCTGTGGCATAAAACCTCACGAGATGGTCAGTGAAATTATTGAAGTGCGTGGCTGACCGATGGACGCCTAGCTAGCTACCTTGCTCTCACCAGGGAAGTGCATTCATGCATGCATCCGTTTCCGTATACAGCACAGGGCAGGGGCCAGCCGGCTAGCTAGTTAGCTTGGACACATCGGGCGTGCGTCCAAGACCTACCGCGTCGACCCACAGCTGGCTCTTGGCCGAAAGGAAGTTCACTGCACTTTGTTATGTCTTGGCACCGCTTCTGCACTAGACAGAGATTAGACCCCTGAATGATACATGGTAGCTTAATCTGGAAGGGCAGCTACATTACTGCAGCAAATGGCGTGCAGAACCCCTCATGTCTACTTACTTTCTTTAACCACTCCTGTAGATAAAAAATGGGCTCGTGCACAGCTGTCCTCACGGTTATTTTCGTTCCAATGTCATAAAAAACCTGACACCTCATATATAAAAAAGGCACTTATGTCAAAGGGTGCGTAGCTGCGACCATGCATAGGAAACCGCCTCTCTAGATTGGAATATTATAGGCATTCGGTCCTTATATCCACGTACTAGTGAATTCGAATGTGAAGTACAGAGAATAATAGATTTGCAACACATTGCAAACAATATGCCAGATGCATATACCGATTACTAAGGTGTCACCAAATCATATATCCGTGCAATCAATGCACCATATCGAGTAGAGGTACCAAATAAAACTACTCAACTCCCAATTACAAATAGAAAAGGAGAAATTTGGTCATAAAGAAAAAGACTTCTCCTGAGCCTCAAAGGAAAATAATTAAATCAAAATATGCGTTAGTAAATGCGAACCAACCTGAAGTTGATGGACTCCAAATAGATGTCCAACATCAGGAACCTGACATAAATAAGCACACAAATTCTAATGTTGGGACATTGAAATGCCTAGACTCCGATGTTATGGGAAAACACACTTGTCGACACATATTTTTTCTTGAAAATTGCTATACCCTTCAACTGGATCCAGAGCCAAAATCTAAGAAAGAGTGTCTGTAAGTGTTTGGATTTGTTTAAACGGAAGGATGCAATTGTGGCGCTTAACAAAGGAGAGGTATTCTCTAAAGTTATACCACTCCTCATAAAGTCTCCATGTGGGAACTAAATGGCTTTTCGCTCAAAAAGAAACGAAAACACTGAGGTGGTGAGATATAAGACTAGAACCTCAAGGGTTTACATATAGACCCGCTATCGACTACGATGATGCATATTCTCATGTAATGAGTGTAATCACATTTCGATACTTAATATCATTGGTAGTACAAATTAATTTATCTATGCAGTTAGTGGATGTGGTGACCGCTTATCTATGGGTCACTCGATGCAGATGTTTATGTGGAAGTCTCTGATGGACTTCAAATTCCAAATTCAGAGATAAATCGCAACATGTATTATGTAAAATTATAGAAGTCACTCAATGACTTGAACCAGTCGGGTAAAATGTGGTATAACCGTCTTAGTGAGTTCCTTCTCCATAAAGGATACTCTAATAATGATGATTGCCCATGTGTTGTTATAAAGAAATCCTCAAAGGGATATTTGCGTCATCTCAGTATATGTTGATGACCTCAACATCATTGGTACAAAACAAATATAACTGTAGCATGCAATTATTTAATGATAGAGTTTGAGATGAATGATTAAAAAAATATGCTTTCGTTTACAACTAGAGCACCTTTCCTCAGGAACAATCATTATCAGCCCGCTTATATTCAGAAAGTTTTGGAAAAAATCAACATGGATAAAATTATATCCATCCAAAACACCAATTCGTCAGATTCCTTCAAATGAAAAAGGATCCTTTTAGGTCTAGGGATGATAAAGAAGAGGTATTGGGACACGAGTTCCCATACCTCAGTGCGATAGGCGCACTAATGTACCTCTCAAATTGTTGGACCTGACATTGCCTTTGCAATAAATTTATTAGCTAGACATAGTGCAACACCAACAAAATTCCATTGGGTAGGAGTAAATAATATCTTAAGAAATTTGCATGGTACTAAATATCTTGGTTTATACTATTGAGAAAAACAAGAAAAGATACTAATTGGTTATACTGGCGCTAGATATCTTTCTGGTCCTCATAATGCCAGGTCACAAATGGGGTTTGTATTTTTGTACGATGGACCTGCTATTTCATGGAGAGCGACAAAGCAAACTTTAGTAGCAACTTTCACTAACCAGTCTAAAATAATTACGAAGCCTCACGAGAGTGTGTATGGCTTCGCAGAGTGATTAGCCATATTCAAACATCATGTGGTATTGGTTCATTAGAATCACCGACCGTTATCTATGAGGATAATGATGCATATGTTGCTCAAATGCATACGACTAGATTTGAAGTACTATTGCAAAAGCATAGTACTCCAAAACTGATTTTTCCTCATGAATTACATTTTCTTTTGGAGAAATTGATATTTTGCAAACGAAATCTTGAGACAATCTTCTTTAGAATATCCTGCCTAACAATAAGAATCTTGGCATTATCCAAACGTTCTACACCAACATTGTAAGCACCCATTTAGGGTATATAAATATCTGAACGAATCCTACAATAAAGATTGCTCCATTCACTTCAATCTTCGTGTACAAGTTTGAATGTCGTCGGCGGGCAGGCTCCCGATCGATGATGGAACATGGATGCATCGAAGGCTCCTCTGTTCACACGAAGGACATTGGAGCAACGACCTCGGGGTTATGGTGAATCCTGCAGGTAGGTTCACGTCGGTATGAGGTGGCAGCGGCTACTTCTGCACCGCGGCATGGCCGGCCTCCTGACGGTCATGGTGATGGTCTTTGGTGGGCTTACATCCCACTCATCCGTTTGTCCCACCCTGGCCCAGCGTGGAGGACGGGCACGCGTGACTCCCGGAAGATCTGTCGCCAAGATGGTGTTTGGAACACACTTCATGTCCGGTGTGAAAACCCTTGTTCTGTCTTTTACTGGTCAGACTCAACAGCGGTGAACTTGCGTCGTTATCTTGTTGACAACGTTGTCTCAGTGATGACGACGGCGTCAGGGCATATCCTTTCTTGAAGGTGTTGTTGTGGAAGAAGTCGACATAGCCCTATGTGTTACATTCATATCTTTGTAATGTTTCTACTGTAGTTCTTTTGTTATGTGCTCCACTTGTTGATGACTTTGGCCTTGCTGTCTTGCATCAACTTTAATAAAGATGGCTGCGTGCGAGGCCGGGGATTCCAACCCCTTTTCAAAGAAAAGAAAAACTCTCCATCCTCTTCAAATCGGACGGCAGCGCGCATGTCGCACATCTCCGAAAGGCACGGTCTGTTGCACAAAAGCTCACGAGAAGATGGTCATGTCATGGTGGGCACAGTGAAATTATTGAAGTGCGCGGCTGATCGATGGACGCCTAGCTACCTTGCTCTCACAAGAGTGTGCATGCATCCGTTTCCGTATAGAGCACAGCACAGGGGCCAGCCGGCTAGCTAGCCTGGACACATCGGACGTGCGTCCAAGACCTACCGCGTCGACCCAGCTGGCTCTCACCGCACTTTGTTACGCCTTGGCACCGCGTCTGCAGCAAATGCCGGGGTCATTTTACTCGTCAGGAGCACTATAAAGAGATTAGACTACCCATGAATCCCTCTCGTCATGATACATGGTAGCTTAATCTGGCAGAGCAGCTACATTACTGCAGCATGTGGCGTGCAGAACCATCAACCATATGGACCGGTGGGAGCGCAGAGAGAGCGTGTGTCTTTAAAACCCCTCCTGTCCACTTACTTTCTTCCACCACTCGTCACTCTTCTGCTCTGCATCGACCCATCGCACTCTCCCCTCTTCTGCCCATCTAACTAAGCACGCTAAGCTAAGCTAGTCCTCAAGTCCATGGACGAGTACGGTAGGGGTTTCCTTGACGGTGTGCTGAGCATCATCCTTTTCCTGTTCGCGATGGCCGCCATCGGCAACATCGGCCAGTGCATTCTGGGCAAGATTGTGGCGCGCGGGAACCCGCAGGGCGGAGCCGCCGGTGGCGGCCAGGCGCTAGGAGGCGGCGGCGGCCAGGCGGAAGGCGCAGGCGCGGCGGCCTGAACTGAGCTGGCGCATGCTCGCGAGCGATAGCCCAGAGGTGAGAGGCGTGCGATTTGAGTGTCGCCTTGCGTGCGTTTCGTCACTCGATCAGCATCCGATTTTAGTTGTAATAATGGAGTTAATTGGCAGCTGCTTGGTACTCATGGTCCTTGACCCGTTGATGTTGATGTTGATGATGATGATGATGATTTTCTCTGTGTGCGTGCTTATATACTACTCCTACTTATGTTTGCGTTTCTCCCCCGATCTAGCTTTCTTTGGCGACAATTACAGGAGCAGCTGCTGCAATGTTAATTGAGCGATCGATGTCTATGTAACCTTCCATCTCCTGTGCATAATCACACTCACATGCACCCGATTCCACCAAATTATTAAGGGATCATTCCTCGTACGATCAGAGAGAAAGTATGGGCTTCCCGGCCGTAACCCTCTTGCTCCACGAACTGCAGCCAGCCAAGGCAAGCCTGTCGATCGTTGATAGCTTAAGCTTCACCCTGCACGCGGCAGTGATAATCGTGTTAGGAATCAAATATTAGGGCAAGATTTAGGCTAATAAAGCAGTTTTTTTTACCTCGAACTGCAGGACTTTCTTCCCACATTAATAAGCAGTATCTGGCAGCTTTGTCCAAATGTTGTACATAGCGAACCGTCGCTGAGTCTTTTCTAAACGACGCAAAGCACTTGTAGCCGACATTGTAAGCACCCCTTGAGAACATATAAATACATGAACCAATCCTGCCATTAGCTTCAAAAACTACAAGACAAAAAATAAACATGAACCCTTCATGATCCTACATGCATGCCAAACCTATAAAATGAACAATCAAATAAGTAGTTGAATTGGAAACTTACCACAATTTGCAAGTAGTAATTGTTAGCTTCCTCTCCTCTACTTGCTTCCATGTGTTGAAGATATCTCATGTAGGCCCATACCGGCGCATATATGTTGTTGTTGGTTAGCCTAGAAATAGACTAGTATCTAGTTAAACTTATTCATCTCTATCTCCTAATCTCTTGTACTCCAAGCTATGTATGCGATCATGGGATAAGCCCCATCTCAATCAATAAATACCCGCGACCCTCTCTCGTAGAGGGTAGAACGCTTCCGATAGATTTTCTATACCATGATCATGTATCTCTAAAATTATTAGCTCAGTTAGCATTATTTTGTTTTAAGCAAAAGGAATCATAATAATTGGTACGCCAAATTTATCAATAATTTTTGTTGGCACATTTTTCTGTAACAATGGTCGTGCAAATAATTTATAGGAGTAGATGTACCATTGGCAAGAGAAAAAAAAATACATGAAGGTAATTAGCTAATATCAACCGGAAGCCATTGTAGAATAAATTGCAAACTCCATGGCTCACAAACGTGTGCCTCAATTGTCAACAGTTCGTTAATTGGACTTAAAACCAAGCATAAGCTCCTGCTTAAGACAAAACATGAATATATTGTTTTCTCGAAAAAATGAAATCATTCATCCGTGAAATCAAACCAAAAAAATCACTGTAATATGATGTCCATCATAGTTCTATTTTCCTCTCTTTTTTGCATTGCTCAGATTGCTTGAGAGAACCTCTTATCTGCTAATCTGCCAACCAGAGCGGCACGCATGCCCTGAAATCCCACAAACCAGACGCAAACCAGGGGAAGCTATGTGGACGTCCGACTGCTGTAACGTATGCGCGTGACCTCCACGTCCCACCCTAAAACAATCTCCGCGTGAAGCGGTCGCCGCGCATTCATGTCGATCAGGCCGCTCCAGAGCGGACGTGACTCCACGCGACATTGATGCCGGTTAGAGCGACGCGACCGGAAGAGTGGGCGGTGCCGCTTCAATGCCGACGTGGCGACCGAGAAGCCTACTCTGACGCCACAACGAAGCCGGCTGACCGTCTGTTCGCTTGGTCGCGCCTATTTAAACATGACCCCTGCACCGTGCACACCACACCACACATACTCTCCTCTCCACTCACCGCATATCCTCTCCTCTTCGCTCATCAGACATCCTCTCCTCTGCCCCCACTGGACGATTCCTAAGTCATAGTTCTCCGCGCCGGCAGGTGGAGGATCCGGATCTTGGCACCGCCGTCGTCGCTTTCCGGGTCCATCAAACTCCACGGCGATTGCCTCCTCCGAAGAGGAGGAGGAGGAGCAGGAGGCGGTGATCACGGACGAGAAGTACCAGGTGCAAATGAAGCGCATGACCGAGCGGTCCTTCCGGTATCGTGTTCCGGCGCCGCCCT
Organism: Elymus sibiricus; assembly: GCA_039707655.1. Lineage (NCBI taxonomy): Eukaryota > Viridiplantae > Streptophyta > Magnoliopsida > Poales > Poaceae > Elymus > Elymus sibiricus. Next base: position 123,058,913 of record CM077666.1, on the reverse strand, counting down.
CGCCGCTCTCCGGGTCCATCAAACTCCACGGCGATTGCCTCCTCCGAAGAGGAGGAGGAGGAGCAGGAGGCGGCGATCACGGACGAGGAGTACCAGGCGCAAATGAAGCGCATGACCGAGCGGTCCTTCCGGTATCGTGTTCCGGCGCCGCCCTCGCCGTCGCGAGCCCGCGTCAAGGAGGACTCGACATTGCCGCCAGACCACCGCGTCGAGGTGGAGCCGGTCTCCCGCTCTCCACCCTCCTCCCCCCCCCCCCCCCCCCCCCCCGCCCCCGCGCACAATCGCGGCGTACAAATCAGACGCCGCGTGAAGTAGGAGCCAGCATCGCCGCAAGGTAGTGAAGGAGGAGATGCCCTCGTCGATCGCGAAGGCACGCGGGTGCCTCCTCCACTACCTCGGTGGCCGCAGCGGCAACGACACCTTGTCGCGGAGCATCGTCTCGGTGCAGGAGAAGGCGACGCGTCAGGCGACATTCGCAAAGTCTGATGCCGCGCCTGCATGGGTCCTCGTGGAACCTGACCTCACGAAGGCCTGGGCCCATGACCAGTTTGTGACCACCACGGAGACGTCCGCGCGGCAACTGCGCCTCCTCGACGGGGAGCTCACCAAGATCGTTGAGGAGTAGTCCCTTAGCGATACCTCCGCCGCCACCGACAGGGGCAAGGGCAGGGCTCTCCGGCACAGGCGTTGACGGAGGTGCCGCCGGCCAGCCAGGCCAGGCGTACGAGGTTACTGACGAAATATCGTCATGTTTATGTAAAATTTATCGAACTTATGTCCGTTTGCAATAATTTCGTCATCTTCGCATGAATTATGTCCAAACCTATTTGCATTGCGGACAGAGGTTTACAAAGCATTAGATGGCTGGCTCCCATATCACTGTTCGTGGACGCGTCCGGACGTCCAGTGACAAATACTACGTCTGTTTTGATGCCGGAGTTCGAGATGCAGTATACAGACATTCCGTCCAACGACATCGACCATGTAACATTTTTTTCCCCTTTGTTTGGCTCCCACGGTTTGAATCAGCTCTAGCATGAGACGCTCGGCAGGCATGGGCACATGCTTTATCATACTTTTTCCTCCTAGCGCGTGCTATCACCTCTCATCTGCCCGCCCATCTCACATGCTCCACTCTCCGGTTTCCGTTTTGAGAACTTGCTAGTCTGAGCTAAACTGCACCCTCAGCCCCTTTTTACGCGGCTTTCCTCATACATGAAACGCAGTCCATGAGACCATGACCATGCTCTACTGTGTACTCCAGTGTCCAGTCCAGCCACCCGATGAATCTCGTCTCCCCTTTCCACTCTGCAAAACCTACTCATTTCATACTCCATCCATCCTCAGCAACCTGCCCTCCGTATCAACCTTTGGGGCACAAGCGCTGCCATATGATGTTGACGGAGGCTTTTCCCGAGCTTTACACGGTGGTTAGGGCGGTGCGCGGTTACCTGGTGGACGCGGAGGGGTCGTCGAGACGTTACGAGACGACCGTGGTCATCCTTGCAAGTTATAGTAGCTAGTTGCATGTGTGTGGTTTATTTATGTTTCGTCCGTGGTTGTATGGCGTTTGTGTGGTGCGAGATTCTAGAGAGATGGATTCGAGTTGATGAGAGTTTTGCTGTGTCTAGCCACATGCATCTTGCTGAGGACTTTGGTGTCGCTGCCAAAGCTTAATTAGTTATTGTATAAGCTGAGCATCAATCAATCCTAGTACCAGCTAGGAATGCAGGTTGGTTAATTAATGTAGTCGTACGTAAGTTTCATTTCTGTCAGTTTTTAGACCAAAACCTTTCTGTTAATCTAGCAGCAGCTAGCTTTGTCAACAAGGTTTGCCCGGCTCCGGTGAGGGAGGGGCGATGACGGCGGCGCGCCTTCGGCTCGCTCCAATGCTTGTAGTCGTCGCTAGGTGGTCCACGGACATGGTTGTAATTTTTATTACCTCTGTTGTTCTTTGTACTGCCATGATTGAAGATGAATAGATTGGAAGTTTCTCGCAAAAAAAAAAAAAAAAGCTAGCTTTGTCAGTGCACGGGCGCCCCGTCGACTGTACGCGTGTGAGTGAGTCAAGTGAGTGTGTACTGCTGAGTAGCACAGAGATGTACTCTATGGATCGTTCATCGTTGTTGCCCGCGCATGCATGCATGCATGCATCCGTGCACTGGTTTCCTTTCCTTTGCAGAGGGCGCCGGTGCATCAGCATGCTAATTTTACTAGTGTGTGCGCACGCGTCTGCAGGAAATGTCGCCCCGGCCTATCCCGTGCCACTCGATCGATCGATGGATCACATTCGCATGGGCTGCCGCATCAATGTAGCTTACCTTATCGGCGGCAAAGTAGGCAGACCAGCTTGCATACGCAAGCTGGACGCGTTTTCCTCATTTGGGACTGGAGTTCCCGCGTCATTGCGTGAGTGTGTGCGTGAGAGAGAGAGAGATTCCCCGCGTCAGTGTGTAATCGTCTTTCTAACCCCGGCCGGCCTGGGCACACTCGCATCAGTTTCACCTCCGCATCCCTCGATCACACTCTCCACTCAATTCCAACCGCGTACGCGCACTAAGCCAGCCATGCGGCCGTACGACGAAGGCTTCCTCGAGGGTTTTGTTTGCGGCGTGCTGGCCATCCCTGCTCTCGCGGTCATTGGGGGGATCCTCAACCTCACCGGCCGCATCATGATGCGTGGGATTCGGGCTTACCGGAACCCCCCACAGGGCGGAGCCGGCGCCGGCAACCAAGGAGCGGAAGGCGCAGGCGCGGACGGCGCGGCGGTCTGAGGCCAAGATCGGGTCCAGAGCTTTACCCTGGATGTGTGCAAGCTAAGTATGTAGTTGTAATGAGGTTAATTAGCAGCAGGCATGGTATTGGTACGGTATGTATGCATTAGCAGCAGGCATTGCATGGTCTCTATATGAATGAAACTTTGCTCTACTCAATGTTTTAAATAACGGGCTATGGAAAATAGCGGCGGGCCTAAAATCAGCTATAGCGGGCTATTTGTGAAGGCGACCATTTAGCGGCACCCTGCTGAAAAGGCTATAGCGGGCTATAGCGGAACTATAGCCGGCTATTTAAAACTATGGCTCTACTACCACTCGATCTAGGGTTTCTCTAGCTACTCCTGTGTGTTGACCGCACATACACATATATATTTGGCGACAGATAGCATGCAGGAGCTGTTTGACAGTTGCGTGCTGCTGCTGCAGTTACTTTCTGTTAGACATTGTTACTTTCTGTTAGTTTCTTCTGTACTATGTGGTTGATTGCATGTAGATGCAAGGATGGAGAGCTAGTTTTTTTTCGGATAATGATGAGAGCAAGCTTAGCTAGGAGTACTTATGCGCAAAGGGAAAGAGAAAAAAAATCGCTCTACCACTATCTCCACTCCAAGTTCATTGAAGTTTTTTTTTTTTTTGGTTAATTAAAACATAAAAACTTGCCTTGAGAGTAGATTAAAGGGTTATGTGCTAATTGGCGTTTCAGTGGCTAGTTAGAGATCCCACCTTCGATCCTTGCCGTGTGTTGTGCTGTAGAAGATAAGTTTGCAGATTTTCGTTGATACTTCGCGGCTTAGTATCACACACTTGGCCGTGGTGCAATTCTTACCTCTAATGCTTGCTTGCTGTTTAAGTAATATAGAGTGTTACTTTACCCCGAAGAAGAAAAATAAAGGCACAAAAGCTCACGACGAGATGCCACAGTGGGGCGTGTAAAACTTTCATGGAAATGCATGCATCGGCTTCCGTACCGTATATGGCACAGGGGCCACCTGAGCATCGTATTGCGCTGCCTTGCACGTATTGCTTTCTGTCAATCCGCTAGCAAGCTTTTTTCATTTTTCAGTGCAATGGCGCCCCGTCTAGTGTACGCGTGGACGTGGTGAGTGAGTGAATGTACCGTGAGCCCCGTCCGTTGATGCGAGCAGCACAGAGATGTACAATGATCGATCGATCACATGTGCTACTGCACCTAGCAATGGCATGCATCAATGCAGGTTACCTTATCGGTGCAAAGTAGCCAGCTGCCCAGGCTGCACACGCAAGCTGGCCGTATGATCCTCATTTGGGAAGAGCTCAAGCGCATGCGGACATGCCTGCGTGCACAACCATGGACTGGAATGGAGCTCCCACGTGAGCGTGAGCGTGTGTGAGAGAGAGGGAGAAGAGAGAGACGGCCGTCTTTATAACCCATCCATTTCCTTTCTCCCACCCCGGCCTGGTCTTGTTCAAGTTCATCTCCGCGCCCATCGATCACACTCTCCACTCATCTGGCCATCTCCACAGCCTCCTCTAGCCATGACGCCGTACGAGAAGGGTTTCCTTGATGGCTTTCTTGCCGGTGTGGTGTCCATCCCCCTTCTCCTGCTCACGGTGGGGATCCTCTTCGGCATCGGCCAGTTCATTGTGGAGAAGGTCCAGGCTTGCCGGAACCCGCAGGGCGGAGCCGACGGCGGCAACCAGGGAGCTGGCGGCGGCCAGGCGGAAGGCGCAGGCGGCCCGGCGGTCTGAGGTGCAAGCGACTCAATTGGCGGGTTATCCATCAGTTCAATCAACGCAGTACGTACTTGGTCGTTTCCTTCTTGAGTCGGCCGCCATCGCGGGCGTGTGTGCCATTGTTGGTGTGCAAGTTGGGCGTTGCGTGTGTTTGGTCATCAAGGTCTCGTTGTAAATTTGATTAGCAGCTGGTACGTAGCAGTATGCATTAGCAGCAGGCATGTTTCTCGTTGACTTGTTGATGGCGAGTGATGATGATGATACTATATTCGAACTCTACTATATAGCAGTAGGCATGTTTCTCGTTGACTTGTTGATGGAGAATGGAAGTGCCACGTAGTTTAGTTTGACATCGGTCAACGGCTGCATCGAGTGCCATTTTCCGTTGGTCTCCGGAATGAACCACAAGAAAACTCGGTCGATCGGTACCAAGGACGGCGTCGTGCGTGCGTGGGTGCTCCCGGCCGAGGACAGTACGTTACAAAAAAAAAAAGCAGGACTGGAGTATGATCAAACCAGGGGCGGAGCTACAGTGTTGGGCCGGGGTCAATTGACCCCGATGGACTCGGCCCAAACCCTATTACGTACAAATAGCCCATAAGAAAATGACATAGTGAAAAGAAAATGACCCCAGTCCAAAAAGGCCCCCTCATGGCAGCAGGCAGCCCAAATAAGAACGCATGCGGCAGGCCCACTGGCCACTGCCAATCGATCCAGGAAAAGGAAAAGGAAACTCCTTCCATACAGTCGGATGTAAACATCCGTGTGGCCAGCCGCCTCGTCTGCCAACCACGTGTACAGGTTGAGGGGCCACTGTTTGCGTCCTTTTCGATTTTCCTGCGCACGCGCCGCGAAGCCCGCTCGGTCCGTGTTGCGCTTTCGCATGGGTTTCTTCTCCTGGCTATGCCTCCTGCTGCTGCCACTGACAAGTGACACTGACTTGTTATTTCTAGTAGTACTACCAGCTAGTCGATATAATAATACTCAACTGAACTGCTGCTATTTTTTTAACTCACAAGATACTATACTAGTAGTAGCAATGTATTCTCTCCGTTTCTAGATATAAGTCTTTTTAGAGATTTCAATACAAATTACATACGGATGTATATAGACATAATTTAGAGTGTAGATTCACTCATTTTGCTCCGTATGTAGTCTCTTATTGGAATATCTAAAAAGACTTATATTTAAGAACGGAGGGAGTATTTAACAACAATAAGCACTCTCAGGGCCAATCTATCTCGAGCCGCCGCCGCCGCAAGCCAGAATGCATCCCTACAAGGTCGACGTCCCTACTGCAAATGATGGTCAGCTTTTTGCTGCACCACCGGTACAAGACGGGACACAATGTGAAGCTGCAAGGTCCATGTCGTCTCTACTGCAAGCAAGAACCGTGGGCCTACAAAGGCTTGTCGTCGTTGCTGCAAAGCCGGTGTCGCCGCCCCTACAAGTCGGGACACGATGCGACGTTGTAAGGTTGATGTCATTTTACTCCAAGAAGGACTATGGCGCTACAAAGGCTGGACAACGTTGTTGCAAACCGGGACACAACGCTGCGACCATGATGCCACTGATGCTCCAAAGGCTAGATGCCACAAGTCATAATGTGACGCTACAACGCCAACATCACCATTGCAACAAGTCAGGCATGACGCTAGAAGGCGTAGTTGCTACGAAGGCCGGCCAACGTTGCAACTATTAGACGCATGATGTTGCCACGCCTGTTGCAGAAGTCGTAGGTACGACGCTGCAAAGTCGAGGCGCCGTGCCACAATGCTAGTCAACATTGCAGCTATCGGACATGTAATGTTGCAAGTCAGACGCGTGTCGTTACACAACCATTCGTCGTGCTGCAAGGTCGGCCAATATTGCGGCTTCCGGACGCGTGACATTGCAAGTCCGACGCGCGATGTTGCAAAGCCACTTCGCCATGCTGTAGGACGTCGAGCGCTGCGACAACCGGACACGTGATGCTATGGGTCGTCCGCCCGTTGCTGCAAATAGGCGCGACGCTGCGACTATCGGACATGTGATGTTTGTGGGGGTGGGCCACCCACTTTTTGCAATTTGACATGATGCTGCGAGGCCGGTCAATGTTGCGGCTAACAGGCATGTTACGCTGCATATCGGACGCGCGACGTTGCAAAGCCAGTCGTGCTACAAGGCCGGCCAGTGTCACAACTATCAGAAGTGTGACGCGGTAGTCCGGTGCGTGATGCTGCACAACCACGTGGTCGTGCTTCAAGGCCGACTAGCCTGCGGCTACCGAACACGTGACGCTGGAGGTCGGGCACATGTTGTTGCAAGTCGCCCGACGCCGCGTCTATCAGACGGGTGATGGTTGCGAGGTCGACCGCCCAATGCTGCAAGCTGGTCGCCCGCGGTTGCAAATTAGATGGGCGATGTGTTGACCGACTATTCAAATAAAGTTTTAATTTTAGCAATTCTTTTGCAAGAGTTACCGTGGTTTCTGTAAAAAAATCAAATTATTGTCAGTGTTTCATGCAGATTTTATTTTTCTCCAATAACCTTTTGGAAACTCCTTCGCTCCATCCGGATGTAAACAGCCTCGCGTCATCCGCCTCAAATGTGCGACACGCGTCATGCGACAGCACCGACGATGCTGCGAGGAGGGGTGTGGGATGTTGTGGGGGTGCATTTTTCAAGGACCACGGTGATGCTTCAACGACCACAACAGGGTGTGTTCCAATATTATTCCCGCCATTTTATTTTTCACCATTTTCTTTGCCGCCAATATTATTTCGCGCCTTTTTTTTTGCCGCCAATATTGTTCCCACCATTTTATTTTCAACATTTTTCTTTGCCGCCAATATTATTTCGCGCCTTTTTTTTTGCCGCCAATATTCTTCCCGCCTTTTTCTTTCCCGCCATTTTCGTTGCCGCCAATATTCTTCCCGCCTTTTTCTTTCCCGTCAATATTCATCCCGCCTTTTTTTTCCTGCCATTTTCGTTGCTGCCAATATTGTTCCCGCCATTTTACCTGAAACTGGCTCAACCATAAAAACCGAGGTCCGTGTAGATCAGGCTCTAAGTTCACCATCCCATCGGCTGGCCCAAGACCTGCGAAACGTGCCTGCATGTCCTCCCGCCAATTATCTGGTACCTCCAACGGGCCTATGGCCTGGCCCGCCAAAGGTAGTCCCAACAAGTAGGACACATCCTGGAGAGTAGGCGCCATCTCTCCATCGGTCCACTAAGCATGTGAGCAGTGACATGTCGTAACCGAAACGTCTGTGCTTCTCTCTGTACTCATCGAGGTCCTCACCGCCCACCTCAGATGCTGGGACGCGAACCCACTCCTCTCTAGTGGCCTCAACCATACGTGCCAAAGGTAAAAGTCCAGCCCAAGCCAACCTGCAAAATAAGAATGCAAAATTCAATTAGTGTGTGCATATTTTCAGGTACTACTCGAATAAGAACGACACATACCTATCAGCCCAATCAGGGTGTATCATCCAGTCAGACTTTGGAGTGCGAGTGACCAACACAGGGAGCTCATGACCAGCCTCCATATGTTTAGCTCGATGTTTTACATCAATCGTAGGATTGAGCAAAGGATACGGAGCCATTTCTGCACATATTACAAAGTTAAACATAGTCCGCACATATTACAAAGTAAAACATAGTCCGCACATATTACAAAGTTAAACATAGTCCGCACTTATTACAAAGTTAAACATAGTCCGCACATATTACAAAGTTAAACATAGTCCGCACATATTACAAAGTTAAACATAATCCGCACACTTCAAATGCTGGGAGTTCTCTCTCCCTCACCCTCTCCCTCCCCGTCGTCCTCGACTGCCTCGGCCACGTCCACGCCTTCCTACTGACGTTGCAGCCACTGGCGTTGTAGCCGTCGATGTGGACGCACCAGCAGTATCACCACCAACGGTAAGAGTGGGACAATATTTCATCCTGTGGCCATATCCAGCGCATAGCAAACATTGTCTAGTACACCCACCGGCTTCAGATTCGTCCATATCATTACGGATGCGACATACCTTCCTTCTACCTCTACTTGTCCGCATCATATCTGGGTCTGGGATGTATTGCCTGTCATCCGGGTTAATCGTGTTGAAGTTACCTATAGCTCTAAATCCAACCATCTCACCGGTCCAAGTATTCTGCACGGACTCTTTTAGATAATATTCAGACACGAAAGAGATCGCGTCCATTTTTAACTGGCCACATGCAGCCAACACATGTGAGCAAAGCAAGTGGAGCAGCTTCGGTTTGTTGCATGTGCACTCACATGTTGGCCTGACTCCACTTCCAATTTTCACCTCGTGCGTCTTCAACTCATTTGCAGAACCGAATCTATCGGTAGGTAGGCGCACCTCATACCTCCGTTCTTGATTACCAATGGTTGTGACAGTGTGCAACTTTGCTTTTTTGAGCTTCTTCGCCATGTAACGCATAATCTTTTCACAGTAAGGTGTTTCAGGATTCTTCTTCATATGCTTCTCAGATTTCAAGCGCCTATCTCTGAAATACCTCACCGTGCCATGAAAAACACCCTCGACAATTGCTGTTAGTGGCATACCCCTATTCCCTCTGAGGAAAAAGTTATAAACCTCAGCAAGGTTGGTTGTCATGGTGCCATACCTCGCTCTATGGGTGTCATGAAGCAAAGACCACTTCATGGGAGGATCTTTCTCTATCCACTGTGAAAAATTCTTTATTGCCCTCCCCTTCTTTCTCTTCGTACCGGGCGGGTCAAATGCTGGCAAGTCACAAAGCTCCATTGGCTCTAGCTCTGTATTAGTTGGTTGCTTAGCCTGTGCAGCTCTCCTTTCCTTAACCTGTGCCTTCGTGAACTCATCGAGCTTCTTCCACAAAAAATCATACTTCTTTTGTTGGTTTTGTGCGCACAGCTTTTTGAACATATTCATGAGGCGCTTATTCTTGAACTGGGAGTAAAAATTAGCCCCAAGATGGCGCATGCACCATCGGCTCTGCATGTCCTGCCATGGTGCTGGTTCGTTCGAACCTGGCGTCTGCAGTGCCCGAATGGCCGCTAGTATACCCGGATGCCTGTCATGAAGGATGCACACATTTGGCCGGTCCTTCACAATTGCAATTTTTAGCTGCCTGAAGAACCATAGCCAACTCTCCAAATTCTCACCCTCCACGAAGGCCATAGCAAGTGGGAGGATCTGATTGTTACCGTCCACCCCTATAGAGGTGAGGATCTAACCCCTGTACTTACCAGTGAGAAACGTACCATCCACACACAACACAGGCAGGCAATGACTGAAATCTTCGATGCATATAGCGAAAGAGAAGAACACTCGATGCAGCACCTTATAATCTGGGAATTCGGGCAGCGTAAAGTGCTGGATGTCGACATGTGTGCCAGGATTCCTCTCCTGCAATATGTGCAGGAGACGGACAACATTATCATACGAGTCGATGAACGTCCCAAACCTCTTCTCCATCGCTCTCTGCTTGGCCCTCCAAGCCTTCCCATACGGAATTTCGTAACTATATCTGCTCTTAATTGCATTCTGAATGTGTTTCGCTTCCATGTCTTTCTTGTTCACTATCTCACTGAACATGACTTCCGCAATCAGAGTTGAAGTAAGGTTTGGATGATCCACCAGCGGATATTTCATCACACAATTGTGGGGCACAACCTTCATCACGACCCAAGTCACGTCCCACTTTGGAACGTGGGCGTGCACCTTCGCGGGACAACTATTCATAATACATGACATAGTCAAGTATTTTTTTGTTGATACGTCCGTTTGAAAAATCCTTTGCGTGGACATTGCCCACTCTGTCACGGCTGCCTTCAGATTTTTCTTTGTGGCATACATACCCCCTATTTCGACTTTGCTCCGATGATACTCCCAGGAAGATTCATGACCATCGTTCACGGTCATGCCGGTCGAGAGGTTCTGATTCCATGAAGCAGGAATCGGTACCTCCTCGTCGTTCTCTTCACCATCTTCTTCATTTGAGTTCTCGGAATCAAGATCCTCCGCCAATCCATCCTCGTCTTCCTCTTCCAACAGGTTCTGCATTTCCGATCCTTCCTCATCCCCATCAGCCTCGCCACTATCAGGATCTCCTATGTTCTGACTACTCTCCCCTGCATCGTAGTCCCCTCCAACGTGTGACACATAATCCGACTGACCCTCGAGTTCAGTACCACCCATATGTTCTGACCAGGCTACATCCATCTCATCAATCGGCTGACTGACGTGGCCAGGCTCGTAACCACCGCCTTGTACCAGAGGATCCTCCATGGGGATGGGGAGCACTAAGGCAACGGGATGAGTCCTCCGGCGTTTGCAGGATTCTAACCAGGTCACCCACTCATGTGTCCTATCTATCGGAACCAACTCCCAGAAAATTTTTGTATGGGATTTCGTCCACACTGACTGAATACTGACGGTGCACAAATTGGGATCAAGCGAGAAATTTGTTGTCAACCAGTGTTTCAAATGACTAATGTTCACTTTTTCTGAATTGGTCAGTTGCAACTCCACATATGCAAACTCAGTCAGATCAACCCCACTCTCATTTGATCGGACATTACCAGGACCATAGTAAACAACAAATTTGACTGATTCAGACATGTCTCCTGCCATAAAAATTCATACCCATCAACCACTATGTACCACATATTTTTTTATACAATAACCGGAATGTCTGCCATATATACATGACTACCACTAAGCAAACAACCGATCAAACGAACTAAAATTTCAGACATGTCTCCTGCAATTAAATTTCATATTCCCGTCAAGCACTACGTACCACATAATTTTTTTTACACTAACAGAAATGTCTACCACATATACATGACTACCACTAAGTAAATAACCGATCTAACGAACTAAACAAAAAAATTTACACTAACAAAAAAGTGAAGCTCATTAAACCTAAAATAAAAATGCACTAAACAAAAATGTGAGGTTATACCTTTGACGCGTGCTTCTCCGGCGAGCTCCTGTCCTCCGCGCTAATCCGAGCACGGAGCTGCCCACGGCCAACCCGCACGAGCACGGCCACCATAGACGGCTCCACCTGCCAAGCTCCTCCAATGGCCGCCCCTGCCTCACCCCCCCCCCTGCCAAGCTCCACCACGGCCGGGAGCAAGCTCCAATGGCTGCCTCCACGGCCGGCCTCCCTCCTCTACCCTCTCCCCCACACGTGGCTACCGGCTACCCTCCTCTACCCCATTGCCGGATCGGGTTACTAGCAGCCGGTTTCTACCTCCATCTACTCAATTTAGTGGCTAAATGGCCTGGAATCTGAAGAAATATGCGAAGGAAAGGAAGAACACAGAGAGAGAGAGAGCCGAGAGAAAGGGAGGAAGGAGGAAGAAGAGGGCCTGCGGCCTTATCCCGAACCGTTTCGTCCGCTGGTAGGACGATTCGTCCAACGCTAGGACGAAACCAGCCAGGGCCGTCGGTGCGAGTACGAAACTGGGCCGTTTCGCAGCCCACTTCAACGAATCGCATGTTTCGTCCAACGCTAGGACGAATCATACGTGTTTCGTCCAACGCTAGGACGAATCCCACTTTTCGTCCAACAGTAGGACGACGGTGTGCTATTTTTGAAATTTCTGATTTTTTGATCTTATTGTCCCAATTTGTTCAAAAACAAGTAGTATTTCCAAAAAAAAATCCTTATGTGGTTGGTTGCATGTAGCAGGTGCAAAGATGGAGAGCAGCTTAATTAGCTAGGATGTGTGCCGTTCGTAGCTCTCCGTACGAAAATTCGAAACTTACGGACAGAACGATACAGACTACCCTCTGTGGACGAGGTGACCCCACCTGTAACCTCTCCTCTCCCCCCTCCCCTCCCCCATGAATTTAGTGGTGGGGCCTGGCTAATTCCCAGTTAGCTTTCTGCACGTAACCCTGTAGATTGCAATCCGTAAAAGCTGTCCGTAACTCTAGCAAAGCTCCTCTCCGTACGTACTACTAGCTAGTTAGAGATCCCATCTTGGACCCATGCTTGCCGTCTGTTGTAGATCCGGCGGCCTACGAGACAAGTTTGTAGATTTTCGCATCAGTACACTCCAAGTGCAAGTAGTTAACTGAAGTTATTTATTTTTCTTAACCTGCAAGCTTGGCTTGAGAGAGAAGAGGGTTACCACCTTACCTGCTTTTGAAACGGGGTAATTGATGGGCGTTTAAGTGGCGTTAATTTGTTGTTGATCCACGCATAAGATTGTTGATTTTTCACTGATATACCCGCCCGTAAGATTGGCCAGAAAGAATAAAATGGTGTAGATAGCACTAGCAGGCGGTACATCACGTACGTACTCTCAAGCAGTAGATCACGAGGGGCACGAAGCTGTAGCGGCAGAGGGCGCCCGCAGGTGGTGGATGTAGGCCGGCGATGACGAAGGCGATGGAGCAGGATGCATGCGCATGCAAAAAAGAATGGAAGTGCTACGTACTGTAGTTTAGTTTGACGTCGGTCAACGGCTTAATCGAGCGTGATTATCCGTTGGTCTCCTCCTGAACGAACGGGAAGAAAACTCGGTGAGAACCAAGGACGGTGTCGTGCGTGCGTGCTTGCGTCAGCGTCGGTCACGATGGGGAATGGTGGCGCACCGTCAGTCGAGCACAACGTGACAAATGCAACGGCCAGAAAAGGCTGGCGCAGTTGCGGTCGTGCGCGCACCTTTCCAGCTTCCTCCTACCTTTCTTTGGCTGAAGACGATGGACGACGTAGCACCCTAGCTACGTTGTACACTCGTCGCTCGTGGAGGCCATCGTCGCGTCAAACCGCAATCAACAGCACCGGATGTAACCTCGATTAACCGCCGTGTGACCGATGCGCTGCCTGTTTGCGGCCCTCTGGAGACAGGAAATGGAATTTGGGAGAGTAGCTCAGCATGCTCTGATCAACTAACATTCCTGGTATTTGTAGTTAGTTCGAGTGAGTTTGTCTCTTTCTTTCCCATGATCATGTCACTACCCTAGCATGAATTGACCAACTCCCAACCCCCGCGTCGTCCCCAGGGCGGCTCGGGGGAACCCTAGTTGCGCCGCCGCCGTCCCCCCTCTACAGCACGCCCCCCTCCCGCCGCCGCCGGATGAGTCCGCCGGGCGAAGCCCGCGCTGGAGGACGGTGGCGGCATGGATCTCCACGCGCGCGGCGGCCTTGGTTGCCGGCGTGAGCCCGTGGTGGTGGGAGACTCGTCCTCGGCGTCTCCGGCTGGCGTGGCGGCTGCCTGGCGCGGCGTCCTCGTCCTCTCGCGGGTGATGGGCTGCCGGCTGCTCGTGGCTGCCTCGAAGCGACGGCGTCCCGAGGTTTCAGATCTGGCCGTGGCGGGCTCGGCCGATCTGGCCCGTCAGCTTCGGCCGACGGTGAGGTTGGTGGTCGTGCGTGGTGATGGCGCCGCCGCCGCACAGGAGGTGCTTGGGCCAGTGGGTTCGCATCCTGGCGGCGCTGGGGTTCCCCCATCCTTGTCCGGCAGTGTGAGGGTGCGGAGGTAGGGTTGCTCCGGGCGAAAGCCGACGGCGCAGCGTCTGCGGATGTCGCTCTCCTCCTGGGGGCCGTCGTGGAGCTCTCCGACCTCCTCCGCTCTCGGGTCACTTTCTTCGGGTGAAAGCCTAGGACCTGCGGTGCAGGACCAAACGATGGCGTGACATGTCGCTTCCCCTCCTGTGGGCGTCGTCTTGAAGATTGTGATTCCTTGCGTGCTTTCCCGGGGCTGGACCTGCACGGCATCGCGGCAGGTGGCCGGCGATGCGCCCAGCGGTGGAGCGGTGTTTCCTCCTCCGCATCAAAGACGGCGGATCTTGGCGGCGTGGCGCAGTGGAGTCTCGGCGTTCGATGCATGTAGATGGACTCGCGCAGGAGGTTGGAGCTATCTGGCGTCGTGGTGACGTCGATGGTAGGCCTCGCAAGGTCAATGCGTCGGCAAATGCTCTGAAGATGGATCGGTGGAAGACGGCGGCGGCGGCCTCTGAGAGTGCGCCGGACCGGTGTGTGCCGCAGACCCGGCAGTGGCTTGGTTGGGGCCTCCGGTCGTAGATGTTAGGCTTTGCTGCGAGGTCTGTTTGGTATTAGGATCGGACTATCAGCACCCCTTCATTAAGTGGATAGGAGTAGCGACAGATGTTGCCAGGACGGTGGCTTCAGACTTTCTGATGTATTACTTTGTAAGGTCTTCGTGAATAATTAATAAAGTGGCCGCATGCATCGCCCCGATGCAGAGGCCGGGGGTCTTCCTCCTTTTCAAAAAAAAACACGTGACATTTAGCTCTGTACTCCATCTATAAAGAAACATAAGACCGTCTAGGGCATCTCCATCGCCGACCCATAACCCTCCAACATACGTCCGGACTGTGGAAACCATCCAACGCGGGTCTGTATCGGTCCACAAGGCGGTCCGGACGCGTTTTCTCCTGTAAACCGCAGACAAACGTGGGGGGCTTTGCAGGAGTCCGGACCGCTGCCACGCCCGCTTCTGACCGCCCTGGCCCACCCAAATCCTCCACCCGCCCCTCTTGTGCTTTTCTTCCGATGCACGCGCCACTTAGCGCGCCGCATTCATGCCGGCCCGGAGCATGCAACGGCCGGCAATGATGCCGTGATGTGACCGGAGGGAGGAAGGGCAGCGCTGACCGACGCGACCTCTCGGGAGCCGCCGCTTCAATGCCGACACAGCTTCCCGAGGAATAGACTCCGGCCACTGCGCGGCATTGAGACGGCTGACCGGCCCTTCGTATGGCCTGGCCGCGGCTATATAAGCCGCGCTCCGGCACTGTCCACATCACAATCTATCCTCCTCCTCCCCTCTCCCCGCCCATCTCACTTCACATCTCCGGCGATGGGCAAGTCCTGTGCGTTGGCGCTGGCAGGCGCCGGTTCTGGGGCGGGATCTGGCGGATCGTGGCGACGCCGCCCTCAAACTCCAGGGTCGTCGTCCTCCTCGGCGGGCAGCTCCTCGACGAAGGCGGAGATCATCATCTCCTCCGGCGGCCAGGGTCAGGCGGCGCTGACGTGCTGGTGCGGGAACCGCGGGGTGGGCGCGACCGCCACCGCGTCCTGCCGGCCCGCCTTCATCTTCTCCAGCCGGTCCCGTATGGGGCTGTGCTCGAAGAGCCGGGACCGGGGGTTCTCGGCGTAGCACACGTAGTAGCAGCCCACGCACGCCTGCGGCAGCGCCATGGCGCGCGGCCACGCGCGCACCGCCTTCTGCCACGCGAATGCCAGCACGATGCTGAGCGCCACCGCGCCCTCCACGGGGGGCAGCCACTGGCGGAGCAGGCTCTCCTCGCACCGCGCATTGCGGGACCGCTGCTCCTGCACGATGTCCTTGACTGCCCAGTACACGAAGAAACCCACGGCGAGCCCCACCGCCGCCCGCTGCGGCAGGAAGAGGCACAGCGTGATCTGGTTGGTGTTGGCGCAGTTCGACCTAGCACTCAACGACGATCACCGTGGACACGACCGGAGGGGAAGAACACACACAGAGAATTTTTTCGGGCGCACAAACACCCTGCCGCATTGACGGTGTTTTCTGTTTTTCTCACCTCGAGCACGAACTCGATCGGGGCAACGAGTACACAGGAGGGAAGGGGGTCTTATACCCGCGCGCACTGACACGCCAGGCCGCGCTCCGACACACCCACCCTCCCACTTGCCACGTCCCGCGTGCTCCGGCTCGCGCGCGCGCATCGCGCACTCACGCAATCGCCGCGGCCGCACCGCACGCCTGACGCGGTAACCTCTCCTAATCCCTCGCTAACTAACCCACGCACACACACTGCACACGCATACGCACACTCGTGCCACACACGCACGCACACACCACGAGCCCAACACGGCCAGCGACCGTGCCCGGCTCGACCGGCTCACGCACGCACACAGACCGCGCGGACGCCATGGCTTATTTGCCCAGCATGTCGTGGTATTCTCACGGCATATGCCATAAGATGGCTAAAAAGGTGGGGTTACGAAAGGACGCCGGTGGATTCCGGAGGCGAGGTTGGCACGCGCAAGTGCGAGACACGAGACGTACCCAGGTTCGGGGCCCTCCGGAGAGGTAACACCCCTAGTCCTGTCGAATGGTGTATGGAAAGCACAAGGGCTACAAGGTTGCTCCTGGAGCTGTGTGTGTGGTGGAAGGTAATGCTTACTGAGATCAACTGAGATCCCGGGCTAAGAGAGAGTGAACCCCCCTGCATGGAGGCCTCATTGGGGGTCTTATAGCCCAACCCCCCAGGGTTACATTGGTAAAGAGGCACGGGCGCGGGGCCCTAATGTCATCGTCTAGGAGCCGGCTGTGGGGGTTGCCGGGTGCGCCGGGTCCGTTGGGTGCGCCGGGTGCGCCGAGTCCGCCGGGCACGGGTCCGGTCGGCAGCGCGGCACTGTGGTAGGTCTTGTCGCTCGTCAGAGGGCGGTCGGCGCCGCCTAGCAACAGGATCGCGCCGCCCGACACCGCCCGCTCCGGGCGGGGGCGCAGGGTGCGCTGTAGCCATGCCCGCGTGGGTTGGCGCCAAGGAGGGGGCGCTGTCGCCATGCTGGTCTTGTCGTGAGGGCTTGCCCCCCTAGTAGCCAGCCGGCCAGGCCGGGTCGCCACGCCGAGCCGGCTCGCGCCGGGGAGCCGGCGCGCAGGCCAGCCGGGTTGAGGGGCTTGCCCTGCCCCGATGTTTTGGAAAGAAGGGCGATCCAGGCTCCGTGGCATACCCGGGGGTCATCCCCCCGATAGTAGTCCCCGAAGCTGTGAAGGTTCGCCGGCTCCAGGTGGGAGGGACTTCGCAGCTTACCCCCCTGTGGAGCCGGTTCGTTGATGAAGTGCTGGAGTCCGGCTGGGCGGTTCCGTCTGTGCGCGCATCGGCAACGCGGCAGCGGACGCCGGGAACACCCGCTGGGTGCCGGCTTCCGGGGACCGGGTCGCGGCACCCCGGCCTAGGCGGGAAACGGAATCGTCCGTCAGACGAGTCTTGCTTTGCACGACGATTCGCGCCCGCCGCAGCTCGACGGACCGCCACGTGCTATCTTGCGGCGGGCGAGGTCTGCCAGCCCACGCGCGCGACGGGACGCGACTGCGGTCCGGGCCCGCCATGACGCGCCCTCGGTTGCGCTTCCCCATGCAGTAAAAGCGCATGGGGAACGTGCGCGCACAGTGCGGGGGAGTGGGGATCGTGGGCGCAAACGATCCCACTCCCCCACGATCTCTCGCGGTTATAAATGAGAAGGGGAGAGTGCGGCGCAAACGTTCCCGCACACACTCCCGCCCCTCGCTTCTCCTCTGCTCCTGCTTCTTCTCCGCCGTGCCCGAGCGAAGCGCTGCCACCGTGTGCTTTGCTCGCGCCCGTCGCCGCGCACCGCGACCTGAGGCCCGCAGCGCACACGCTCCTCCTCTTCGTCGCCGCATCTCGACGCCCGTAGAGCCCTCCAATGGCACTGCCGAAAGGCTCTTGGGAGGGCTCCATTGCGATCGAGGACAACATCCGATACCTCCGCCGTACGAAGCGGCTGCCGCCGGCGGAGGCGCTGGTTGCGCGCGCGCCTGGCCTGGAGAGGGTGCTGCAGCCGCGGGAGGGCGAGCATATTGTCGTCTACTCTCATTTCGAGCGCGGATTCGGCCTCCCCGCGAGTCTTTTCTTTAGGAGATTCCTTGAATTCTTCGGGCTGCAGCCGCATCACCTCAGCACCAATGCCGTGCTGCAGGTTGCCGGCTTCGCCACGCTCTGCGAGGGCTACCTCGGCCTGCTGCCGACTGTGGAGCTGTGGGGGAAGACCCCCTTCCTCAAACAGCAGGGGGCGACGGTTGGCGCCATGTCCGACTGCGGGGCCATGTTCTTCTACGTCCGGAACGCCGACCCGGCGGTGGACGTCATCAACCTCCCGCCTTTCGTCGACACACCGCCGCTCGAGAAGCCGAACTGGGGCTACTGCCCCAAGAAGCCGCCGCAGGAGATGGTGAACATTTCCTGCCGGGTCAGGGAGATGACGGATCGCGAGGGGCTGATGCCGGTCGACCTCATCGCGGCCTTCATTGCCCGCCGGGTGCTGCCGCTGCAGCGCCGGGCACACCGGATCTGCGACATGAGCGGCCGGCATGATCCGACCCGGATGTCGACCAAGGAGCTGACGCCGGCCAGGATCGTCCAGCGGGTGAACTTCATCTCCAAGGCCGGGTTGAAGGAGGAGGGGTGGAGCTTCGGGAAGGAGCCTTATCACCGGGAGAACCCGGCGCCGGCGGTGAGTCCCTGGTCCTTATCTTTTGCCGCTTCGACGTTATTCTTGTGTCCTGACGTCGGAGCCGGCCTGCACCTATTCGCCAGCCAGCGGAATCGCGATGGGCCGAACCCCCAGATCCTGCTGGCCGACTTGCCTGGCTCGGACGTGGAGGAGGCCGGCGCCGAGGCGGAGGAGGGGGCGGTCGAAACGCGCCTGGCCGACGCCGCGGCCAGCGGGTCGCGGAATGCGGGTAAGTCTCCGCCCTCAGAACATCTGCGCGACTGGCTGGACGACGACGAAGAGGGCCTGACCGGTGCCCACGGTGCAGCGCCCTCAGCTGGAGAGGACGCCAGCGTCGATCCCCCAAGACGGCTGCGGAAGACAGCAGGCGCCGGGCCGGCACGTGCGGCAGCGTCTGTCAGCCGGCCGCATGGGAAGGAGGTGGTCGAGGCGAGGCCGGCCGCGAAGTGCCCAACGGCGGCGGGGCCGGCACGCGAGAGGGCCGTCGTGAAGAAGAAGCGCCGGCTCCCCCCATCCATGGGGCAGAGGCGGGAGGTCCCGACGGTCATTGGGTAAGTGTCTCTTGTCTTGTTTCGAATCTCTTGCTTGTTTCTTGCTTGAGCCTTTCTCGTGACGAACTTGTCGTGCGCAAGTCGGCCCTTGAACTAGCGGTGATGGCCACGGAGGCCGCGGCGGGCGAGGCCGTCTGGAGGAAAACCTGGAGCAGCGCTATCGACCGCGAGCCGAAAAGGACCGCGGAGGAGGATCTCGAGGCTCGCCAGTCCGGCCAGGATCCTGACGCGGCGACGCTCGCCGCCTGGCGGGATCGGCAGGAGGCCGAGAAGGAGATGGCGGAGGCCTCGGCCCGGGCGTGGGAGAGGGCCTCCGCGAAGCGGGCCAGGACCACCGAGGACCCGGCCTGGCCGGAGATGGAAAGGGGCTCGGCGCCAGCGATGACGATCATCGAGCCGCAGCCGGAGGGAGCGGGCGAGGCGGTAGGGCCGACGGAGCCGGCCGATGGCGAGTCGGACGTCGACGAGAATATCGTTGTGGACACGCCGCCCCGGGCCGACCTGGCAGGAGGAGGCGAGGGCGGCGGAGAGAGGCGCGAGGCGGACTCCGCACCATCCGGCCGAGCGCAGCCGGCACCGGCCCCGGAGGCCGCGACCGGGGACGCCGGCACCCTGGCGGTCGGGCCGCCCCAAACCGCCATGAACTCCGAGCGGCCGGGTGGAAGCGGACCCGGCGCCGGGACCGCGATCCGGCAGCCGTGGGTGAGCTCCAGCGAGGTCGTGGTCGGACCGCGAACCCGGGAGGATGACGCGGCGGATGCCTTGCGCTCGCAGCTTCGTGGTCGGAGCGAGCGCCTGCAGGCCTTCATCCGGGGAGAGCAGGAGGCGGCGCGGGGGCTGGTGCAGGCGATCGCGGTGAGTTTTTTCTTTTCTGCTTGCCTTGCTTGTTGAATCAGTGGGGGTGCGCCAGCGCACCCACTGGGTGTAGCCCCCGAGGTTCGGCAGGGCTGCGGAGCAGCCGGGTCGAATCTTATAGCTTGTCTTTTGTATTCTTCTAATCTCCTGTCTGCGCGCAGCATCTGTACGACCTGCGGGCCAGCACATTCAACCGTCTTCGGGAGCGGTTCCGCGAGGCCAAAGCCCAGCTCGTCGCCAAAGTGGAGGAGCTGCACCGGGTTCAAGGCACGTTTTGCATTTCTCCAGTGGGGGCGCGCCAGCGCACCCACTGGGTGTAGCCCCCGAGGTTCGGCCGGGCTGCGGAGCAGCCGGGTCGAATCTTATAGCTTTGTCTTTTTCTTCTAATCTTTGCTTCCGGCATCTGACCGGGAACCCTGTCATGCAGCCGCCGCGGCGGAGGTGCCGGGTCTTCGAAGCCGGCTTGCCGAAGCCGGCCTGCAGCGCGATCTTGCAGTCGCCGACCGCGACCGCCTCCGGACCGAGATGGACCGTCTGGAGGCTGAGAAGGCCAAGGCGGAGGATGTCCACCAAGCGGAGCTGGGCCGGCTGGTGGAGGAGTGCGGCAAGGGGGCCGAGGAGCTGGCGGACGCCGGCAGGAGGATCGCCCAGCTCGAGAAGGATCTCGAGGCCCAGGCTCGCGCGTCGGCCATACGGGAGAACGGGATGCTGGGCGAGGCGCAACACCTCGACGAGACCTTCGCCCGTAAGTGCTTATCTTTTCTTTGGTCCGGCTAGCGTAGCCGGCAAGTTGCTTTTTCTGACTGATTTGTTTCCTTCCTTTGCCAGGAGTCTTCCCGGAGACGCAGGAGGCGGCCGATGCGGCTGTGTATGCCCACTGGGCGGACCTGCGCGTGACAGGGGCGGAGATCGACGTTTACGCCGCCTGGAGCCTCTCGGAGATCGCCCTTGCCTGCGAGGCCCGTCTTCGAGCCGTGGAGGGGCACATGAACCGCCTGTTCGAGGCCGGGTTGAGCATGGCGAGCGGCCTCTGGCCGAGTGCGGTGGGGCCGAACAGCGTCACCCGGTTGGCGCGGTGGCTGGAAGCCGGCGTGGAGCGGCTCGGCGCGTGGAGGGCCTCCGCGGCCCGGGCCGGCGTGGAGACGGCGCTGCGCTTCGTCGTGTCCTGGTATCCGAGCGTGGACCTCGACCGCCTGGCGGCGCAGCAGGCCGGCGCAGAGGACGACTTGGCGGCGAGGGCGCAGCGAATCGCCGGGCAGGCCAGCTATCTGGCATCGTTCGCTCCGTACGACGAGTTCGTCCTGGAGCGGACGGAGGACGGCGAGGAGCTCCCTGCCGACGAGTTCGGCCTGCTGCTGAACGACTCGGACGGCAGCTCGGCCGAGACTGGGGCCTATGCCGACGACGAGGCCGACCCGGAGGACGATGCCACGACCGAGAGGCCGGGGAGCACAGGGCCCGACCCGGCGGCCGCGTCCACCTCGGTTGGGCCGACGCAGGCCGGAGACAACGCGGGTGCCGCTTAGGATTTTTTCTTTTTATCTTCAGCTTTCCTGTACTTGAACCCGGTTAGGTAGCAGGTCCACCCACTGGGGGTGCAGTTACATGTAATGAACTGGTGGCCGAAGGCCCTTGCTGTATATAAATTTTGCATGCGATTTTACTTTTTGCTGTTCGGCCTTGGGCCTTTTCTTGTTTGTCTTGTCTTCGGGCTTCCTTCCCGCTAGCCGGACAGCCGGGTTGCGGACTGAGGCTAGGACGGGGATTCGGCCTTGAGAGGGGACGCACAATACTTAGGCTTTTTCGGACGTTGAGCGCGAGCGAAACACCCACTAGGCCGGCTAGCAGCAGGCGGCGAAGCCGCCTGGCGCGCAGCCGGTCGTGCGGCGAATTAGTGAGAGAGGGCGGGTTGTGCCGGATTGGCCGAGCCGGGCCCTCCTCCTTAGCCGTCCTCGCGTGACGATGCTTCCGGCCTTTAGCTCTTGCTGACCAGGCAACCGGGATCCGGCTGTGGCAGGCGAAGAGAGGGCTTTGGCGGTTCATACGCTTTGGAATGGACTTAAGGAAAAATGGCGAGGCGCGGTCTAGCCGGCTAGCCCCCGAGCCGGCTGCGCCGACTCGGCGGGAGAATCGAAAGCGGGGGAGTGCATAGACACAGAGCTTGGTAAAAATGGAAAAGGAAGCCCCCGAGCCGGCTACGCCGACTCGGCGGGAGAAACGAAAATGGGGGAGGGGGGCTTGCTGCTTTCATTAAATCCAAAAGGTGGTGATACATACATGCATGAGTTTAACTGTAAAACGGACGGAGGAGCTCCGCATTCCAGGGCCGGCTGGACTCCTTGCCGGCTGCATCTCGCTTGCGTTTGTTCGGCTTCTGCGCGTCGATGAGGTAGTAGGCGTTCCGGTCGCAGAGAGCCTTGCTGACGATGAAGGGGCCCTCCCAGGGGGAGGCTAGCTTGTGCTGGCCGGTTGTCCGCTAGACGAGCCGGAGCACGAGGTCGCCCTCGCGGAATGCGGGGGGTTTGATCTTCTTGCTGTGGTAGTGCCGCAGGCCTTGTTGGTAAATGACTGGCCGGCTGAGGGCCAGAAGGCACGCCTCCTCGAGCAGGTCGACGCCGTCTTCGCGTGCCTCCTTTGCCTCGGCTTCTGTGTACATGGTTACCCGGGGCGAGTCGAACTCGACGTCGGTTGGGATGATTGCTTCGGCTCCGTAGACGAGAAAGAACGGGGTGAACCCGGTTGAGTGGTTGGGTGTCGTCCGGAGACTCTAGAGGACGGCCGCCAGCTGCCGGGTGAGCGCACGAGCGGCTCGACGAGTCGCGGCTTGATGCCAGCTAGGATGAGGCCGTTTGCCCGCTCGACCTGGCCGTTCGACTGCGGATGTGCGACGGAGGCCAAGTCGAGCCGGATGCCGGATGCAGAGCCGTAGTGGGCCAGCGCGCCCTTGGCGAAGTTGGTGCCGTTGTCCGTGATGATGCTGTGTGGAACGCCGTAGCGAACCGCGATATCCTTGATGAACCGGACGGCCGTGGGTCCGTCGAGTTTTTGATCGGTCTGGCCTCGATCCATTTGGTGAACTTGTCGACGGCGACCAGGAGGTGCGTCATGCCGCCTCGGGCGGTCTTGAAGGGCCCCACCATGTCGAGCCCCTAGACGGCAAAGGGCCATGTGATCGGGATGGTTTGGAGGGCTGAGGCCGGCTGGTGGCTGTGCTTGCTGAAGCGTTGGCAGCCCTCGCACTTGAGAACCAGCTCCTCGGCGTCTTGCAAGGCCGTGGGCCAGTAGAATCTGTGGCGGAAAGCTTTGGCCACCAGGGATCTCGAGGCGGCGTGGTGTCCGCACTCGCCCTGGTGGATGTCGAGGAGGATCTTGATCCCCTTGTCCTGCTCGACGCAGCGCTGGAACACGCCAGTCGCGCTGCGTTTGACGAGCTCGTGGTTGATGATGCTGTAGGCGGATGCTCGCCACTGCACTTGCCGGGCTTCAGTCTCGTCGCAGGGTGGTCGCCGTCTTCCAAGAAGGCGAGGATCGGCTGAGCCCAGGACGGTGCCGTCACCACCGTGAGGATGGCCGCCGGGGTGGGATCCGGGACGTCAGCCCCCGAGCCGGAGACGGCAGTCCCCGAGCCGGAGCCGGCAGTCCCCGAGCTGAGGCCGGCAGCCCCCGGGCCGGAGCCGGCAGCCCCCGAGCCGGAGGCGGCAGTCCCCGAGCCGGAGACGGCAGTCCCCGAGCTGGAGCCGGCAGTCCCCGAGCTTGGGCCGGAAACTCCAGGGTCGCGTGGGGGCGCGTCGGGATCGTCCGGGACGAAGATGGACTCCGACTCGGGAGAGGGCTTGATGGACGGCTTCCGTAGGTGCTCGAGGGAGACGTCGGATGGGTTGGCTTGCCGGGTGGAACCCACTTTGGCCAGGGCGTCAGCTGCTTCGTTGTCCGCGCGGGGGACGTTGAGGAACTCGCGACCGTCGAACCCGCCAGAGAGTTGCTGGACCAGGAAGCGGTAGCTGGCCATGTTGGCGTCTTTGGCGTCCCAGTCGCCGGAAACTTGCTGCACCACCAGGTCCGAGTCGCCGTAGCAGAGGATGCGCCGGATGCTGATCTCCCTGGCCAGCCGGAGGCCCTGGCAATGCCTAGCTCGACGCCAAAGAGGAGGAGCTGCCCCGGGTTCAAGGTAAGTCTTGCATTTCTCCAGTGGGGGCGCGCCAGCGCACCCACTGCGCTGCTCGTTTGCCGCGGCGATGAGGTCGCGGATGCGCTGCTGCTGCAGCAGCAACTCCTCGCCCTCCAGGAATTCGAGATCCGCCATAGCCGCCTGCGCCGGGCGCATATTCTTGACGGGGGTGTCGTAGACGGGCCGGCCAGCGCCTAGCGCACGGTCGATTGCGCCCCCACGAATCCGCACCTCCGCGACCCGGCAGGGCTCGGTGGCGGTCGGCGTGAAGCCGTGGGCGCTGTCGTACTCTCGCAGGGCGGACTCCAGCCGGCGCCGGGTTGCCGCGAGCTCCGTGGCCTCGACTAGAAGATGCTGGCGGTCCTCGTTGAGCTGAGCCGCTGCAGCGGCCGTGTCGGCGTCGGGCGTGATGGGGGGCCGTATGTTGGGGAACGTTGCATGGGAAACAAAAATTTTCCTACGCATACACAAGATCTATCCATGGTGATGAGCATCTACGAGAGGGAGAGTGAATCTACATACCCTTGTAGATCGCTAAGCGGAAGCGTTTAAGAAACGCGGTTGATGTAGTCGAACGTCTCCGCGATCCAAATCGCAAGTCGTCCCTCGATCCGATCACGAACTAGCGCCGAACGGACGGCACCTCCGCGTTCAACACACGTACGGCTTGATGACGCCTTCACCTCCTCGATCCAGCGAGCGATGGTGAAGTAGTGGTTGAGTTCCAGCAGCACGACGGCGTGGTGATGGTGGTGAGGAACAATCTCTGCAGGGCTTCGCCAAGCGCTACGGAGATTATGACGGAGGAACTAGAGGGCTAGGGTTGCCGGCACACGGCTTGGGAAATCCTGATGTGTCCCGTGTGCTAGCCCTGCCCCTCTATTTATATGTTGAGCCTTGGGGTCTAAACTTGGAGTAAAAGCCTCCTCCGGGTCGGTTTTGCCCGCACAAGGTCGGTTTGGCCCGCAGGGAAAGAGTCCAACTCGGATCCCTGCCGAACCGTGCACAGCCACGCACAAGCGGTAGTACCGCTTCACACAAGCGGTAGTACCGCTTGGGCGGTAGTACCGCTTCACACAAGCGGTAGTACCGCTCGGGCGGTAGTACCGCTTCACCAAGCGGTAGTACCGCTTACGCGGCAGCAAAACTACTTTTGCACTTTCCAATACCTTGTGGGCTTTATCCCTTTGGCTCATATAAAGTGTTGCTGCACCCGAACACTTCGGTAAACATCCGGAACCCCTTCCGGTGAACTTCGGAACTCTTCCGGAGATCAAAACACTATTATCACATATATCAATCTTTACCTCCGGACTATTCCGGAGATCCTCGTCATGTCCGGGATCTTATCCGGGACTCCGAACAACTTTCGGTCACCAACATAATAACTCAATTATACTAATCGTCACCAAACGTTAAGTGTGTAGACCCTGCGGGTTCGAGAACTATGTAGACATGACCGAGACACCTCTACGATCAATAACCAATAGCGGGACCTGGATGCCCATATTGGCTCCTACATATTCTACGAAGATCTTTATCGGTCGAACCTCTATGTCAAGGATTCAGTTAATCCCGTATGCTGTTCCCTTTGTTCTTCGGTATGTTACTTGCCCGAGATTCGATCGTCGGTATCACTATACCTAGTTCAATCTCGTTACCGGCAAGTCTCTTTACTCGTTCCGTAATACAAGATCTCGTGGCTAACACTTTAGTCACATTGCTTGCAAGGCTCATTGTGATGTTGTATTACCGAGTGGGCCCTGAGATACCTCTCCGTCACACAGAGTAACAAATCCCAGTCTTGATCCATGCCAACCCAACAGACACCCTCGGAGATACCTGTAGAGCACCTTTATAGTCACCCAGTTACGTTGCGACGTTTGATACACACAAGGTATTCCTCCGGTGTCAGTGAGTTGCATGATCTCATGGTCAAAGGAACAGATACTTGACATGCAGAAAACAATAGCAATAAACTGACACGATCAAATGCTACGTTTACAGTTTGGGTCTTGTCCATCACATCATTCTCCTAATGATGTGATCCCGTTATCAAATGACATCTCATGTCCATGGCTAGGAAACCTTAACCATCTTTGATCAACAAGCTAGTCAACTAGAGGCTTACTAGGGACACAGTGTTGTCTATGTACCCACACATGTATTTGAGTTTCCAATCAATACA
Organism: Elymus sibiricus; assembly: GCA_039707655.1. Classification (NCBI taxonomy): domain Eukaryota; kingdom Viridiplantae; phylum Streptophyta; class Magnoliopsida; order Poales; family Poaceae; genus Elymus; species Elymus sibiricus. The sequence continues at coordinate 123,032,450 of CM077666.1, read as the reverse complement.
ATTATAGCATGGATAATAAACGATTATCATGAACAAGGAAATATAATAATAACCAATTTATTATTGCCTCTAGGGCATATTTCCAACAGTCTCCCACTTGCACTAGAGTCAATAATCTAGTTCACATCACTATGTGATTTACATTGTAATGAATCGAACACCCATGCAGTTCTGGTGTTGTTCATGTTTAGCCCTTGGAAGAGGTTTAGTCATCGGATCTGCAACATTTAGATCCGTGTGTACTTTGCAAATATTTATGTCGTCCTCCTTGATGTAATCGCGGATGGAATTGAAACGTCGCTTTATGTGTCTGGTCCTCTTGTGAAATCTTGGTTCCTTGGCTAGAGCAATGGCACCAGTATTATCACAAAACAGAGTCATTGGGTTAAGCGCACTAGGCACTACTCCAAGATCTGTCATGAACTCCTTCATCCAGACACCTTCCTTCGCCGCCTCCGAGGCAGCGATGTACTCCGCTTCGCATGTAGAATCAGCTACCACGCTTTGCTTGGAACTGCACCAGCTAACCGCACCCCCATTAAGAATAAATACGTATCCGGTTTGCGACTTAGAGTCATCCGGATCAGTGTCAAAGCTTGCATCGACGTAACCCTTTACGACGAGCTCTTGATCACCTCCATAAACGAGAAACATGTCCTTAGTCCTTTTCAGGTACTTCAGGATATTCTTGACCGCCGTCCAGTGTTCCATTCCTGGATCACTTTGAAACCTTCCGACCATACTTATGGCAAGGCTGACATCGGGTCTTGTGCACAGCATTGCATACATGATAGAGCCTATGGCCGAAGCATAGGGGATGACACTCATCTTTTCTCTATCTTCTGCAGTCACTGGGCATTGAGTCTTACTCAACTTCACACCTTGCAAAACAGGCAAGAACCCCTTCTTGGACTGATCCATTTTGAACTTCTTCAAAATCTTATCAAGGTATGTGCTTTGTGAAAGTCCTATTAAGCGTCTTGATCTATCTCTATAGATCTTGATGCCTAATATGAAAGCAGCTTCTCCTAGGTCCTTCATTGAAAAACTCTTGTTCAAATATTCCTTTACGCTTTCCAGCATTTCTATATTGTTTCCAATCAGCAATATGTCATCCACATATAATATTAGAAACGCTATAGAGCTCCCACTCACTTTCTTGTAAATACAAGCTTCTCCGTAAACTTGTATAAACTCGAACGCTTTGATCACCTCATCAAAACGAAGATTCCAATTCCGAGATGCTTGCACCAGTCCATAAATGGATCGCTGGAGTTTGCAAACTTTGTCAGCATTCTCTGGATCGACAAAACCTTCTGGTTGTATCATATACAACTCTTCCTTAAGGTAACCGTTAAGGAACGCTGTTTTGACATCCATCTGCCAAATTTCATAATCGAAAAAGGCAGCTATTGCTAACATGATTCTGACGGACTTAAGCATCGCTACGGGTGAGAAGGTCTCATCGTAGTCAACTCCTTGAACTTGTGAAAAACCCTTTGCCACAAGTCGAGCTTTATAGACGGTGACATTACCGTCCGCGTCCGTCTTCCTCTTAAAGATCCATTTGTTCTGAATGGCCTTACGCCCTTCAGGTAATACTTCCAAAGTCCAGACTTTGTTTTCATACATGGATCCCATCTCGGATTTCATGGCCTCTAACCACTTCTCGGAATCCGGGCCCATCATCGCTTCTCCATAGCTCGTAGGTTCATCGTTGTCTCACAACATGACCTCTAAGACAGGGTTGCCGTACCACTCAGGAGCAGTACGCGTCCTTGTCGACCTACGAGGTTCGATAGCAACTTGATCCAAAGCTTCATGATCATCATCATTAACTTCCTCTTCAGCTAATGTAGGCTCGACAGAAACAACTTTCTGCGTTGCGCTACTCTTAGGTTGAAGTAAAGGTTCAATAACCTCATCAAGTTCTATCTTCCTCCCACTCAATTCTTTCGAGAGAAACTCTTTCTCAAGAAATGTTCCGTTTTTAGCGACAAACACTTTGCCTTCGGATCTGAGGTAGAAGGTATACCCAACTGTCTCTTTTGGGTATCCTATGAAGACGCATTTCTCCGCTTTGGGTTCCAGCTTTTCAGGCTGAAGCTTTTTGACATAAGCATCACATCCCCAAACTTTAAGAAACGACAGCTTTGGCTTCTTGTCAAACCAAAGTTCATATGGCGTTGTCTCAACGGATTTCGATGGTGCCCTATTTAAAGTGAATGCAGCTGTCTCTAATGCATAACCCCAAAACGATAGTGGCAAATCGGCAAGAGACATTATAGATCGCACCATATCCAATAAGGTTCGATTACGACGTTCGGACACACCATTACGCTGTGGTGTTCCAGGCGGTGTCAATTGTGAAACAATTCCACACTGTCTTAAGTGACTGCCAAACTCATAACTCAGATATTCTCCTCCTCGATCAGATCGTAGGAATTTAATCTTCTTGTTACGATGATTCTCAACTTCACTCTGAAATTGTTTGAACTTTTCAAATGTTTCAGACTTGTGTTTCATTAAGTAAATATACCCATATCTACTTAAGTCATCAGTGAAGGTGAGAAAGTAACGATAACCACCGCGCGCCTCAATACTCATCGGACCGCACACATCAGTATGTATGATTTCCAATAAGTCACTTGCCCGTTCCATTGTTCCAGAGAACGGCGTTTTAGTCATCTTGCCCATGAGGCATGGCTCACATGTGTCAAGTGATTCAAAATCAAGTGACTCCAAAAGTCCATCAGCATGGAGCTTCTTCATGCGTTTTACGCCAATATGACCTAAACGGCAGTGCCACAAGAAAGTGGTATTATCATTATCAATTCTATATCTTTTGGCATCAATGTTATGAACATGTGTATCATTACTATCGAGATTCAACAAGAATAAACCCCTCACATTGGGTGCATGACCATAAAAGATATTACTCATATAAATAGAACAACCATTATTCTCTGATTTAAATGAGTAACCGTCTCGCAATAAACAAGATCCAGATATAATGTTCATGCTTAACGCAGGCACCAAATAACACTTATTTAGGTTCATCACTAATCCCGACGGTAATCGAAGAGCGAGCGTGCCGACGGCGATCACATCAACCTTGGAACCATTTCCCACGCGCATCGTCACTTCGTCCTTTGCCAGCCTCCGTCTATTCCGCAGTTCCTGTTTTGAGTTGCAAATATGAGCAACCGCACCGGTATCAAATACCCAGGCACTACAACGAGAGTTGGTAAGGTACACATCAATAACATGTATATCATATATACCTTGTTTGTTGTTGGCCGCCTTCTTGTCAGCCAAATACTTGGGGCAATTCCGCTTCCAGTGTCCAGTTCCCTTGCAATGAAAACACACAGTTTCTGGTTTGGGTCCAGCCTTGGGTTTCTTCACGAGAGGAGCAACTGCTTTGCCACTCTGCTTGGAGTTACCCTTCTTACCCTTGCCATATTTCTTGAAACTAGTGGTTTTATTGACCATCAACACTTGATGCTCCTTCTGAATTTCAGACTCAGCGGCTTTCAGCATCGCAAACAGCTCGGCGACTGACTTGTTCATCCCGTGCATGTTATAGTTCAACACGAAGCTCTTGTAGCTAGGTGGCAATGATTGAAGAACTCTGTCAGTGATAGCCTCTGGCGGAAGGGGCATCCCTAACTCAGCCAGACGGGTGGAGTACCCAGACATTCTGAGCACGTGATCACTGATAGACCCGTTCTCCTCCATCTTGCAAGCATAGAATTTATCGGAGATCTCATATCTCTCGATCCGGGCATTCTTCTGAAAGATAAACTTCAACTCCTGGAACATCTCATATGCTCCATGACGTTCAAAACGTCTTTGAAGTCCCGGTTCTAAGCCATACATCATTGCACATTGAACTATTGAGTAATCATCAGAACGAGCCTGCCAGGCGTTCACAACGTCTAGAGACTCAACTGGAGCGGGTGGATCACCAAGCGGTGCATCAAGGACATAAGCCTTCTGGGAAGCCGTAAGGATAATCCTTAGATTACGGGCCCAGTCCACAAAGTTACTTCCATCATCTTTCAACTTAGCTTTCTCTAGGAACGCATTAAAAATTCAGGGGTGCTACTGCGCGAGCCATGATCTACAACATAAATATAGCAAAGACAACTTAGACTATTGTTCTAGATAATGAGTTTAGTTAATCATATTACTTTAAAAACTCCCACTCAAATTGACATCCCTCCGATCATTCGAGTGTAACATGATCCAAATCCACCAACTCAAGTCCGATCATCACGTGAGTTGAGGTGGTTTCAATGGTGAACATCTTCATGTTGATCATATCTACTATATGACTCATGTTCGACCTTTCGGTCTCTTGTGTTCCGAGGCCATGTCTGTACATGCTAGGCTCGTCAAGTTTAACCCGAGTGTTCCGCACGTGTAACATGGCTTACACCCGTTGTATGCGAACGTAGAGTCTATCACACCCGATCATCACGGCGTGTCTCGAAACGACGAACTTTCGCAACGGTGCACACTTGGGGAGAACACAATTTATCTTGAAATTTAAGTGAGGGATCACCTTATAATGCTACCGTCGTCCTAAGCAAAATAAGATGCATAAAAAGGATTAACATCACATGCAAATCATAAGTGACATGATATGGCCATGAACTTGTGCTTTTGATCTCCATCTCCAAAGCACCGGCATGATCTCCATCGTCACCGGCATGACACCATGATCTCCATCATCTTGATCTCCATCAACGTGTCGCCATAAGGTTGTCGCGCCGACTGATGCTTCCACGACTATAGCTAACGTTTAGCGATAAAGTAAAGCATTACATAGCGCTTAATGATTGACACGCAGGTCATACAATAATTAAAGACAACTCTATGGCTCCTGCCAGTTGCCGTATTCATCGACATGCAAGTCGTGATATTCTATACAACACATGATCATCTCATACATCACATATATCTCATCATGTAATTGGCCATATCACATCACAACATACCCTGCAAAAACAAGTTAGACGTCCTCTAATTGTTGTTGCAAATTTTACGTGGCTGCTACGGGTTTGCAAGAACCGTTCTTACCTACGCAAAACCACAACGTGGTGTAGTGATTGCTTTTTGATCTTCTAAAAGAACCCTCTTCATTGAAATCGATTCAACTAAAGTGAGAGAGACAGACACCCGCTAGCCATCTTTATGCAACGAAGTTACATGTTAGTTGAAGGAAACTGTCTCGCGTAAGTGTACGCGTAATGTCGGTCCGGGCCGCTTCATCTCACAGTACCGCCGAATCAAATATCAACTAGTAACGGCAAGCAATATGTATACAACCACGCCCACAACTCGTTTGTGTTCTACTCGAGATCTCATCTACGCATAGACCTGGCTCATGATGCCACTGTTGGGGAACGTTGCATGGGAAACAAAAATTTTCCTACGCATACACAAGATCTATCCATGGTGATGAGCATCTACGAGAGGGAGAGTGAATCTACATACCCTTGTAGATCGCTAAGCGGAAGCGTTTAAGAAACGCGGTTGATGTAGTCGAACGTCTCCGCGATCCAAATCGCAAGTCGTCCCTCGATCCGATCACGAACTAGCGCCGAACGGACGGCACCTCCGCGTTCAACACACGTACGGCTTGATGACGCCTTCACCTCCTCGATCCAGCGAGCGATGGTGAAGTAGTGGTTGAGTTCCAGCAGCACGACGGCGTGGTGATGGTGGTGAGGAACAATCTCTGCAGGGCTTCGCCAAGCGCTACGGAGATTATGACGGAGGAACTAGAGGGCTAGGGTTGCCGGCACACGGCTTGGGAAATCCTGATGTGTCCCGTGTGCTAGCCCTGCCCCTCTATTTATATGTTGAGCCTTGGGGTCTAAACTTGGAGTAAAAGCCTCCTCCGGGTCGGTTTTGCCCGCACAAGGTCGGTTTGGCCCGCAGGGAAAGAGTCCAACTCGGATCCCTGCCGAACCGTGCACAGCCGCGCACAAGCGGTAGTACCGCTTCACACAAGCGGTAGTACCGCTTGGGCGGTAGTACCGCTTCACACAAGCGGTAGTACCGCTCGGGCGGTAGTACCGCTTCACCAAGCGGTAGTACCGCTTACGCGGTAGCAAAACTACTTTTGCACTTTCCAATACCTTGTGGGCTTTATCCCTTTGGCTCATATAAAGTGTTGCTGCACCCGAACACTTCGGTAAACATCCGGAACCCCTTCCGGTGAACTTCGGAACTCTTCCGGAGATCAAAACACTATTATCACATATATCAATCTTTACCTCCGGACTATTCCGGAGATCCTCGTCATGTCCGGGATCTTATCCGGGACTCCGAACAACTTTCGGTCACCAACATAATAACTCAATTATACTAATCGTCACCAAACGTTAAGTGTGTAGACCCTGCGGGTTCGAGAACTATGTAGACATGACCGAGACACCTCTACGATCAATAACCAATAGCGGGACCTGGATGCCCATATTGGCTCCTACATATTCTATGAAGATCTTTATCGGTCGAACCTCTATGTCAAGGATTCAGTTAATCCCGTATGCTGTTCCCTTTGTTCTTCGGTATGTTACTTGCCCGAGATTCGATCGTCGGTATCACTATACCTAGTTCAATCTCGTTACCGGCAAGTCTCTTTACTCGTTCCGTAATACAAGATCTCGTGGCTAACACTTTAGTCACATTGCTTGCAAGGCTCATTGTGATGTTGTATTACCGAGTGGGCCCTGAGATACCTCTCCGTCACACAGAGTAACAAATCCCAGTCTTGATCCATGCCAACCCAACAGACACCCTCGGAGATACCTGTAGAGCACCTTTATAGTCACCCAGTTACGTTGCGACGTTTGATACACACAAGGTATTCCTCCGGTGTCAGTGAGTTGCATGATCTCATGGTCAAAGGAACAGATACTTGACATGCAGAAAACAATAGCAATAAACTGACACGATCAAATGCTACGTTTACAGTTTGGGTCTTGTCCATCACATCATTCTCCTAATGATGTGATCCCGTTATCAAATGACATCTCATGTCCATGGCTAGGAAACCTTAACCATCTTTGATCAACAAGCTAGTCAACTAGAGGCTTACTAGGGACACAGTGTTGTCTATGTACCCACACATGTATTTGAGTTTCCAATCAATACAATTATAGCATGGATAATAAACGATTATCATGAACAAGGAAATATAATAATAACCAATTTATTATTGCCTCTAGGGCATATTTCCAACACCGTAGGCTCCGGATCGTCTCGTGGAGCGGGTCGGCCCGTCGTGGCGGGGCCGCAGCCACGGTGGCGGCAGCCGCGGCGGCGGCCGCGGCGGCCTTCTCCTTGCTGCGTGGGGAGCCGGAGCTCGTGCCGATGGTCAGCACCTCCGCGCGGGCGCAGAGAGCCGCGACGTCGTCGGAGACGGCGCAGCCAACGGGAACGGGGGAGCCGGCGAAGCTGTGTACCTCGCTGGGGAACACGTCGGGGACGAGTGCGACGAAGACGCGCAGCGCGCCCAAAGGGACGATGGGGCAGCCTGCGGGGCAGGCGACGTCCGCGCTCGGCGCAGCGCTGCAGCCGGCCGGGTTGGTTGTGCGAGGCGCACGGACCAAACCGTGCACGATGCGCTCGCCGGAGCTGGTGAAGGGCCTCGTCTGGAACTTGACTCCGGCCGGCGCCGCGAGCAGCCCCACGGTGGGCGCCAACTGTTGTGGTGTTCTCACGGCAGATGCCATAAGATGGCTAAAAAGGGGGGGTTACGAAAGGACGCCGGTGGATTCCGGAGGCGAGGTTGGCACGCGCAAGTGCGAGACACGAGACGTACCCAGGTTCAGGGCCCTCCGGAGAGGTAACACCCCTAGTCCTGCCGAATTATGTATGGAAAGCACAAGGGCTACAAGGTTGCTCCTGGAGCTGTGCGTGTGTGGTGGAAGGTAATGCTTACTGAGATCAACTGAGATCCCGGGCTAAGAGAGAGTGAACCCCCCTGCATGGAGGCCTCCTGGGGGGCCTTATAGCCCAACCCCCCAGGGTTACATTGGTAAAGAGGCACGGGCGCGGGGCCCTGATGTCATCGTCTAGGAGCTGGCGGTGGGGGCCGCCGGGTGCGCCGGGTCCGTTGGGTGCGCCGGGTGCGCCGGATCCGCCGGGTGCGCCGAGTCCGCCGGGCACGGGTCCGGTCGGCAACGCGGCACTGTGGTAGGTCTTGTCGCTCGTCAGAGGGCGGTCGGCGCCGCCTAGCAACAGGATCGTGCCGCCCGACACCGCCCGCTCTGGGCGGGGGCGCAGGGTGCGCTGTAGCCATGCCCGCGTGGGTCGGCGCCAAGGAGGGGGCGTTGTCGCTATGCTGGTCTTGTCGTGAGGGCTTGCCCCCCTAGTGGCCAGCCGGCTAGGCCGGGTCGCCAGGCCGAGCCGGCTCACGTCGGGGAGCCGGCGCGCAGGCCAGCCGGGTTGAGGGGCTTGCCCTGCCCCGATGTTTTGGAAAGAAGGGGGATCCAGGCTCCGTGGCATACACGGGGGTCATCCCCCCGACAGTAGTCCCCGAAGCTGTGAAGGTTCGCCGGTTCCAGGTGGGAGGGCCTTCGCAGCTTACCCCCCTGTGGAGCCGGTTCGTTGATGAAGTGCTGGAGTCCGGCTGGGCGGTTTCGTCCGTGCGCGCATCGGCAACGCGGCAGCGGACGCCGGGAACACCCGCTGGGTGCCGGCTTCCGGGGATCGGGTCGCGGCACCCCGGCCTGGGCGGGAAACGGAAGCGTCCGTCAGACGAGTCTTGCTTTGCACGATGATTCGCGCCCGCCGCAGCTCGACGGACCGCCACGTGCTGTCTTGCGGCGGGCGAGGCCTGCCAGCCCACGCGCGCGACGGGACGGGACTGCGGTCCGGGCCCGCCACGAGGCGCCCTCGGCCCGCGCGCGAGGGATTTACTGCGGCGACCCTTGGCGGTTGCGCTTCCCCGTGCAGTAAATGCGCTTGGGGAACATGCACGCATAGTGCGGGGGAGTGGGGATCGTGGGCGCAAACGATCCCACTCCCCCACGATCTCTCGCGGTTATAAATGAGAAGGGGAGAGTGCGGCGGAAACGTTCCCGCACACACTCCCGCTCCTCGCTTCTCCTTTGCTCCTGCTTCTTCTCCGCCGTGCCCGAGCGAAGCGCTGCCACCATGTGCTTTGCTCGCGCCCGTCACCGCGCACCACGACCAGAGGCCCGCAGCGCGCAGCTCTTCCTCCCTCCTCCTCTTCGTCGCCGCATCTCGACGCCCATAGAGCCCTCCAATGGCGCTGCCGAAAGGCTCTTGGGAGGGCTCCATTGCGACCGAGGAAAACATCCGATACCTCCGCCGTACGAAGCGGCTGCCGCCGGCGGAGGCGCTGGCTGCGCGCGTGCCTGGCCCGGAGAGGGTGCCGCAGCCGCGGGAGGGCAAGCATATTGTCTTCTACTCTCATTTCGAGCGCGGATTCGGCCTCCCCGCGAGTCTTTTCTTTAGGAGATTCCTTGACTTCTTCGGGCTGCAGCCGCATCACCTCGGCGCCACCGCCGTGCTGCAGGTTTCCGGCTTCGCCACGCTCTACGAGGACTACCTCGGCCTGCTGCCGACTGTGGAGCTGTGGGGGAAGATGTTCTTCCTCAAACAGCAGGGGGCGACGGCTGGCGCCATGTCCGACTGCGGGGCAGCGGTGGTCATCGGTCGGGTGAACGGGCCGTTTCCCAAGCTGTCGCTTGAGGACTCAGCCAAAAAGTGGCAGACGACGTTCTTCTACGTCCGGAACGCTGACCCGGCGGTGGACGTCATGAACCTCCCGCCTTTCGTCGACGCACCGCCGCTCGAGAAGCCGAACTGGGGCTACTGCCCCAAGAAGCCGCCGCAGGAGATGGTGAACATCTGCCACCGGGTCAGGGAGATGACGGATCGCGAGGGGCTGAAGCCGGTCGACCTCATCGCGGCCATCATCGCCCGCCGGGTGCTGCCGCTGCAGCGCCAGGCACACCGGACCTGCGACATGAGCGGCCGGCATGATTCGACCCGGATGTCGACCAAGGAGCTGACGCCGGCCGAGATCGTCCAGCGGGTGAACTTCATCTCCACGGCCGGGTTGAAGGAGGAGGGGTGGAGCTTCGGGAAGGAGCCTTATCACCGGGAGAACCCAGCGCCAGCGGTGAGTCCCTAGTCCTTATCTTTTGCCGCTTCGACGTTATTCTTGTGTCCTGACGTCGGAGCCGGCCTGCAGCTATTTGCCAGCCAGCGGAATCACGACGGGCCGAACCCCCAGATCCTGCTGGCCGACCTGCCTGGCTCGGACATGGAGGAGGCCGGCGCCGAGGCGGAGGAGGGGGCGGTCGAAACGCGCCTGGCCGACGCCGCGGCCGGCGGGTCGCGGAATGCGGGTAAGTCTCTGCATTCAGAACATCTGCTCGACTGGCCGGACGACGACGAAGAGGGCCTGACCGGTGCCCACGGTGCAGCGCCCTCGGCTGGAGAGGACGCCAGTGTCGATCCCCCAAGACGGCTGCGGAAGACGGCCGGCGCCGGGCCGGCACGTGCGGCAGCGTCTGTCAGCCGGCCGCATGGAAAGGAGGCGGTCGAGGCGAGGCCAGCCGCGAAGCGCCCGGCGGCGGCGGGGCCGGCGCGCGAGAGGGCCGTCGTGAAGAAGAAGCGCCGGCTGGCCCCGTCCATGGAGCAGAGGTGGGAGGTCCCGACGGTCATTGGGTAAGTGTCTCTTGTCTTTTTTCTGATCTCTTGCTTGTTTCTTGCTTGAGCCTTTGTCGTGACGAACTTGTCGTGCGCAGGTCGGCCCTTGACCTAGCGGTGATGGCCACGGAGACCGCGGCGGGCGAGGCCGTCTGGACGAAAACCTGGAGTAGCGCCATCGAGCGCGAGCCGGAAAGGACCGCGGAGGAAGATCTCGAGGCTCGCCAATCCGGCCAGGATCCTGACGCGGCGACGCGCGCCGCCTGGCGGGATCGGCAGGTGGCCGAGAAGGCCTCGCAAGGTCGTGGTGACGTCGATGGTAGGCCTCGCAAGGTCGATGCGTCGGCAAATGCTCTGAAGATGGATCGGTGGAAGACGGCAGCGGCGGCCTCTGAGAGTGCGCCGGACCGGTGTGTGCCCCAGACCCGACAGTGGCTTGGTTGGGGCCTCCGGTCGTAGATGTTAGGCTTTGCTGCGAGGTCTGTTTGGTATTAGGCTCGGACTATCAGCACCCCTTCATCAAGTGGATAGGAGTAGCGACAGATGTTGCCAGGTTGGTGGCTTCAAACTTTCTGATGTATTACTTTGTAAGGTCTACGTGAATAATTAATAAAGTGGCCGCATGCATCGCCCCGATGCAGAGGCCGGGGGTCTTCCTCCTTTTCAAAAGAAAAGACGTGACATTTAGCTCTATACTCCATCTATAAAGAAACATAAGACCGTCTAGGGCATCTTCATCGCCGACCCATAACCCTCCAACATACGTCCGGACTGTGGAAACCATCCAACGCGGGTCTGTATCGGTCCACAAGGCGGTCCGGACGCGTTTTCTCCTGTAAACCGGAGACAAACGTGGGGGGCTTTGCAGGAGTCCGGACCGCTGCCACGCCCGCTTCTGACCGCCCTGGCCCACCCAAACCCTCCACCCGCCCCTCTCGTGCTTTTCTTCCGATGCACGCGCCGCTTAGCGCGCCGCATTCATGCCGGCCCGAAGCATGCAACCGCCGGCAATGATGCCGTGATGTGACCGGAGGGAGGGAGGGCAGCGCTGACCGACGCGACCTCTCGGGAGCCGCCGCTTCAATGCCGACACAGCTTCCCGAGGAACAGACTCCGCCCACTGCGCGGCATTGAAACGGCTGACCGGCCCTTCGTATGGCCTGGCCGCGGCTATATAAGCCGCGCTCCGGCACTGTCCACATCACAATCTATCCTCCTCCTCCACTCTCCCCGCCCATCTCACTCCACAACTCCGGCGATGGGCAAGTCCTGGGCGTTGGCGCCGGCAGGCACCGGTTCTGGGGCGGGATCTGGCGGATCGTGGCGACGCCGCCCTCGAACTCCAGGGCCGTCGTCCTACTCGGCGGGAAGCTCCTCGACGAAGGCGGAGATCATCATCTCCTCCGGCGGCCGGGGTCAGGCGGCGCTGACGTGCTGGAGCGGGAACCGCGGGGTTTGCGTGACCGCCACCGCGTCCTGCCCGCCCGCCTTCATCTTCTCCAGCCGCTCCCGTATGGGGCTGTGCTCGAAGAGCCGGGACCGGGGGTTCTCGGCGTAGCACACGTAGTAGCAGCCCACGCACGCCTGCAGCAGCGCCATGCCGATCCGGGTCATCAGGTAGCCCATGTAGAACGCCATGAGCGACACCGTGGCCGTGTAGTGCTTGTGCGTCACGAACGTCCACGACCTGGCCAGCGCCACGCACAACGCTCCGCTGGTCACCCCCGTGAGGAAGCACACCGAGCTCGTGATGTCCGAGTCCGCCAGCGCCGGCATCCCTGGCTCCCCCTCGAACTGGTTCCACGTGCTCCGCGACGCCTGCACGAACCGCCTCCCGTTCGCCGCGATCTGCACCATGAGGTTCACCATTAATCGCACAACTAAGCTTGTCAGCACAGAGGATGAAGATGATTGGAAGCGGAGTGAAGATCGCTCGCTTACATGGACGAATGCCCAGCTGTTGCCGAACTCGAAGACGGCATTCATGATGTTGAGGCTGAAGTGCGCGCAGGAGAACATGAACTCATCCTCGCCCTCGAGCAGGTTGAGCCCGCGGGCGAGGATGCGGAGCGCCTTGATGGTGGGCACGAAGAGCGGGCCGGGGCAGGCGCTGCCGAGGTAGTACGACAGCACGCGCTGGAAGCTGAACTGCACGCTGGACTGCATGCCGCGGAGGTAGTAGAGTGCGATCACCCGGCTGGCCATCAGGTTCGCCACGTTGCACATCACCTCGGCGGTCCATGCCAGGCTGACCACCAGCGCCAGGATCGTCAGCCCGGGGAACCGGAAGTTGACGGCGCCGATGACCGCCACACACCACACGGAGATCCACACGAACCCGGCGGCCACCATGAGGTACGCCAGCCCGTTGAGCCCGTGGAACTTGTCCACGGGCTGCACCGCCTTCTCGAACACCCGCGCCATGAACCCGACGCGGCGGGTCACCCAGCACGCGTACAGCCCAGTGCCGATGGAGAAGACCACCATGGCCATGCCAGCCCCACAGTGGCCAGCATGGAGAAGCACATGAGCAGGGAGCCGATGGCTAGCGTCACCCCGAAGGCCGACCAGAGGATGACGCGCACCATGGCGCGCGGCCACGCGCGCACCGCCTTCTGCCACGCGAACGCCAGCACGATGCTGAGCGCCACCGCGCCCTCCACGGGGGGCAGCCACTGGCGGAGCAGGCTCTCCTCGCGCCGCGCATTGCGGGACCGCGGGTCCTGCATGATGTCCTTGACTGCCCGGTACACGAAGAAACCCACGGCGAGCCCCGCCGCCGCCCGCTGCAGCAGGAAGAGGCACAGCGTGATCTGGTTGGTGTTGGCGCAGCTCGACCTAGCACTCAACGACGATCACCGTGGACACGACCGGAGGGGAAGAACACACAGAGAATTTTTTCGGGCGCACAAACACCCTGCCGCACTGACGGTGTTTTCTGTTTTTCTCACCTCGAGCACGAACTCGATCGGGGCAACGAGTACACAGGAGGGAAGGGGTTCTGATACCCGCGCGCACTGACACGCCAGGCCGCGCTCCGACGCGCCCACCGTCCCACTTGCCACGTCCCGCGTGCTCCGGCTCGCGCGCGCGCATCGCGCACTCACGCGATCGCCGCGGCCGCACCGCACACCCGACGCGGTCACCTCTCCTGATCCCTCGCTAACTAACCCACGCACACACACTGCACATGCACACGCACACTCGTGCCACACACGCACGCACACACCACGAGCCCAACACGGCCAGCGACCGTGCCCGGCTCGACTGGCTCACGCACGCACACAGACCGCGCGCATGCCATGGCTTATTTGCCCAACACACACCCCCCTAAGCCATGGCCTAGAGGAGTGCCGGAGCCTCGACGTCGACGTCCGCCAGGAGAGCTCGCTCCGCCGCCGCTTTCCTTGGCCTTGCGCAGTCGCGGCGAAAGTGGTTGCGCTGCACGCAGTTGTAGCAGCGGCCACGCCGCTTCCCGCCGTTGCCTGACGCCGTGCTGTTGCCGTCGTCGTCGTCCGACGCACCGCCCTGCTGCCGCTCCCGCGCTGCCCACTGCGCCGCTGTCAGGAGCAGCTGGTCGCCCCCGCGCTCGCCTCCATCCTGCCCACGACACCGCGTCCGCTTGTCGAACGCCTTCAGCCGCCCGAGCGCCTCCTCGAACGCCATCTCGTCGACGTTGCAGAACTGCTCGATCCCGGCGACGGCAGGGTACAGGCGGTCGGGGACGGTGTCCAGCAGCTTCTTCACGAGCGCCGCGTCGCCGAGCGTCGCCCCCAAGCTCGTGTATCGCGCCGTCATGGCGCCAAGCCTCCCGGCGTACCCGTCCAGAGCCTCGCCGTCCGCCATCCTCAGGCAGTCAAATTCGCCGCGCAGCGTCGCGAGCCGGGCCGCCCGCACCCGATCGGCGCCGACGAAGCGCACCTTGAGGGTGTCCCATACCTCCTTCGCGGTGGGCTTCGTCGCCACCTGCAGCAGAACATCCTCCGACAGCGTGCCAAGGAGCATGGCCCGCGCCGTCTTGCTCTTCCCTCCATCGACCGCCGCCCCGTCCGCCGGCGACACCGCCTCCCAGAGACTCTGGGCGTCGAGGATGGCCTGGGCCTTGATCGCCCACACCGTGTAGTTGTCTGGTGTGAGCATCGGCATCGCCATCGACACCGAGCTCCCGCCTGCGCCGTGCGGGACGATCGCCATGGCCGCCGGCAGGATCCCTCGAACCTCGCTCTGATGCCACTTGTTGGCGCAGCTCGACCTAGCACTCAACAACGATCACCGTGGACACGACCGGAGGGGAAGAAGACACACAGAGAATTTTTTCGGGCGCACAAACACCCTGCCGCACTGACGGCGTTTTCTGTTCTTCTCACCTCAAGCACGAACTTGATCGGGGCAACGAGTACACAGGAGGGAAGGGGGTCTTATACCCGCGCGCACTGACACGCCAGGCCGCGCTCCGACACGCCCACCCTCCCACTTGCCACGTCCCGCGTGCTCCGGCTCGCGCGCGCATCACGCACTCACGCGATCGCCGTGGCCGCACCGCACGCCCGACACGGTCACCTCTCCTGATCCCTCGCTAACTAACCCACGCACACACACTGCACACGCACACGCACACTCGTGCCACACACGCACGCACCCGTCACGAGCCCAACACGGCCAGCGACCGTGCCCGGCTCGACCGGCTCACGCACGCACACAGACCGCGCGCACGCCGTGGCTTATTTGCCCAACAGTTGGTGTACACGCGCGAGTTCAGCGACGCCAGTGGCTGCATCAAATTAAACCACCAATTAACTCGAGACCAGTTGGATTAGTAAAGTCATTAGCTAGCTACTTTAGGTAGTAGGAGGATGGTCGTTTGAGCTGCTCCAATCGCAAACGATGCGCCTGCAGCCTCGCTCGCAAACGACGCGCGCGTGGATTCAGTGCTTTGCGTTGGTTGGTACACGTACGGAGACCGTCCCTCTCACACAGAGACGCACGTACGGAATCGCGCACGCCACGCCAATGTCTCACCTATGAATGGATACGTAACCCCAAAATGGGGTTTACACCATGCTCCCAACAAACGAGTGTCGGAACAAGCAACTCCTCCTGCACCACATTTGTCCGAGTCCATGCTCATCGCCGCATCAGTGTTCATCTTCACCACACCTGCATTCGAGGGGTCCCGTATAATGTTACACCGATGCCAAGCGGGGCCTAATTAAGTCGACTCGATCCAGCCCAAAAACACTGCCTCGTCCGTCTCTCACGCATCTAAAAATCCTCTAATCTAATTTGTCTAATAAAACGCTTCCCCCAAGTAGGACTATGTATGTCTCTCCCTCCTTTATCTAAAAAAAAACAAAGAAAACCCGTCGAATCGACTAATTAATTGAGCACACATCTTCTTGATTGATTCATCATAAGAGAAGTCTGTCCACACAAAGCCTTGTTTCCTCTTCATCCGGTTGCTCT
This sequence comes from Elymus sibiricus, assembly GCA_039707655.1. Classification (NCBI taxonomy): domain Eukaryota; kingdom Viridiplantae; phylum Streptophyta; class Magnoliopsida; order Poales; family Poaceae; genus Elymus; species Elymus sibiricus. The sequence continues at coordinate 123,016,283 of CM077666.1, read as the reverse complement.
GACTAGCGTGGGCCGGTTGGTCCAAAGAGCAGCAAGGCCACAGTTGTTCATGCTTCCATGGATAGGGATTAAGAGAGGACGGTCGAGCGGGAGGAGGATGGAGAGGGAGTTGATAGATGGAGAAGCGAGAGGGACGTCCAGATCAGCATAGTGATGGAGAGGGGAGAAAGCACATGCATATGGGGAGTTAGGGTTAGGCTGGTCATAGTGGGGAGTAACTTATACTAGTGTTATGCATATGACACTAGTCTAAGTTATCACCTCCATAGTGCAAGGTATCATAGCGGCCTTGCTATACGTACGATGAATTTCCGTCCAACACTCAGTACGATTAGAGACAAATCATAGATTACCAGTTTGTGGGCCATAGCATCTGCTGTCTGGTCGTACCATTGTCCGATAAAAAAGAATCGTACGTAGAGCAGTTTCGGTATCATAGTACTAGTGTTATACTCACTCCTTTTCGGTCTAGAGGGCTCAATTCAAAATCTTCAGATTTCCGTTGTACAAGGCTTGTTTTGAGGCCTGCTCGTTTGAAGCGCTGAGGTCATTCCAACTGATACGTATCATTAAATCGCATACTAAAGTAGTCGCTCCTTTTCCTTCCTCCGTTGCGTGCATGCAGTAAACTTAAAAGTCTTTTCCTTTCATCCCAGCCAATCAAGTTAAGAGGAAAGGGGAAAGGTCTTTTTTTTAACCCACAAGCGTATAGAGGATCGAGAAGAGAGAATAGGGACTTCCTACGCGACCTAGGGTTCCGCTGGTCCGCCGCCGGCCGCCTCCCGGGCGGCGGCGCGAGGGCCGGCGTTCTTTGTCCCAGGACGGTGCCCGAAGGTGCCGTCGCTGGTTTCTTGTCCCAGGACGCTGCCGTAAGGTGCCGTCGTTGGTTTTCTTTCTCTACTACGAGGTCGTCTATGCTGCAGGACTCCCGTGGTAGATCCATTTGTCTGCTCTATCGATTGGATCGGATGAGCATCTCTAGCATGAAGTTCTGAAGGTCTCATGAAGGAAGCTGTGCTACAATTCCCTCATATTGGATGCGTCTGAAGTAGTGGTGGTGTTGTGGGTATCTGTTCGCTGGACGTGATTGATCAACTACGGCAGCAATGAAGCTTCTTAGCTGGAATTGCCGTGGTCTACAGCAGGCCGCCGCTGTTAGGGCCCTTCTGGATGTTAATTCTCGAAGGAAACTCGACGTCTTATTTCTCTCAGAAACACACTTAGATGATTACCCAGCAGATTGCCTGATGAGGAGGTTAAAGATGGACCATAAAGAGGTCGTCCGCAGCGACGGCAGAAGTGGTGGTCTACTATTGCTATGGAAGAAAGATATCAATATTTCATTGCGGTTTAAGTCAGACAAGTTTATTGATGTCTTGGTGGACTCTGGGACGGATGATGTTTGGCGGTTCACCGGCATGTACGGAGAACCAAACTGGGCAAACAAAGAGCAAACTTGGCAAACCTTGCGCAATCTGAACACTTGCGGCAACTTACCATCACTAGTAGAAAACAGGGCTTTCGTTCTACCCGGAAAGGATCAATAGTCCCGGTCGCGTTACGAACCGAGACTAATGTGAGCATTAGTCCCGGTTCGAGCGGCTAGGACGCCGGACGGGGCTCGGCTAGCTTTAGTCCCGGGTCAAACGCAACCTTTAGTCCCGGTTGGAGATACCAACCGGGACTAAAGGGGCTGCGGCCGGTGCGAACCCCTTTAGTCCCGGTTGGTGTCTCCAACCGGGACTAAAGGTTAGACCTTTAGTCCCGGTTGGTGTCCTTTAGTCCCGGTTGGTGTCTCCAACCGGGACTAAAGGTTAGACCTTTAGTCCCGGTTGGTGTCCTTTAGTCCCGGTTGGAGACACCAACCGGGACTAAAGGGGTTGAGGCTTTAGTCCCGGTTGGTGTCTCCAACCGGGACTAACCTTTAGTCCCTGTTGGAGATACCAACCCGGACTAAAGGGGTTTTGAAAGTTCCTTTTCTATTTTTCCATTTGTCTTCTGTTTTTAGTTTCTATTTTAAATTGCTTATATCTTTTAGGATATTTGATGTTTTTGAGTGATTCTTTTTGCATTAGATTCAAAATTTTGTCTAGTTTCTGTTTGTGCCATTAGTTTTCAAATTTGAATGGTTTAAATTTGAATTTGTTCAAATTTGCTTCAAACCCTAGATTGTGAATAACTTGAGTTTCAAAATAGTTTTTAATTTAATTCTTTTTGCTCCTAGTCACATATTAGATTGTTGTCACAGTAAGATTTATTTGGTTATTTTTAGAATAATTTAAATTAGGATTTTAATTAAAACAGTACTGTTTTGCTTATATAGTTGTTATAGTCATTTAATTGTTGTTTTTACTTATTTTTAGTTAGTTCTTTCTGTAGATTTTAACATGTTGTAGTATGCTTCTGTTAGACAACAGTAGATAAATTTTATAATTAATTAATATTAATTTTGCTATTGTTTTGTATTAATAGTTGTTTAGCCTTTAATTATAGTTGATAGAATTAGTTTTGCCATTAGTTTTGCGATATTATCTTCATTAACTATACAGGCAAGTTCACTTTGACCATACTTTTCATACCTATGTTTTTATTGCATTTAGTGACACCTTTTCAACTTTTCTCCAGTAGTATATTGAATCTTGTAGTTAAGTAGAAGCATGAGGTAGGAACCCACACCCATGTTACTAAGCCCGGGAACGTGACTCTGGCTTGGTTAACCTTAGTTGTGACTCTGGCTGGGACGGTGCTAGCAGATGTACTCGACGGTAAGATTGGATGGACACCAACCCGGACTAAAGGGGTTCTGAAATTTTCAAACTCTACCCCCCCTATCGCCATTTCAGTTTTGAAAAAAACAAAAGAAAATGATAAAAACTTCAAAAATTAAAATCCTTCGAGATGTAGTTATGTTACTACATCTACTAGTTAGGAAAATTAAAAAACATAAATTTTGACATGTTTTGCAAAAAAGTGTTATGAAAAAGTAAAATGGCTATAACTTTTGCATACGATGTCGAAAAAAAACGTATAATATATCAAAATGTTCAGCACGAGAAGCCTGTTCCGATTTCAACCGCCATAGGCCGTTTTGCAAATTTTTAGAATCCTCAAATTCCGAAAGGAAAAAAAGCTATCCTCAAATTTAAGTTTTTTCAAATTTTGGGTCAAACTCTGGTCAAACTGTGGTCAAACTATGGTCAAACTACTTATTCAATAAATATTAGTGTTACTAAATAATTATTGTTTTTTAGAATAATAGTTTCAAACTCAAACGGTGAAACGTGTGACATCATGCTCAAGTTCAACTCCTAAAATCAAATAACAGCAGTTGCTGCAACTGGACAGACATTGTATATAGTGATTCAGGGATTCACCATTTTATACCTGAGCTAGTACCAGATCAACAAATTATAACCATTTTATCAATGAATCCAGATCAGGCACTTGTGCTTAGCCAAACATAGAAAGCTCATTAGTTCTCATCCTAATCACATCACCAAGAAGCAATTGATTCCAGCATATGAGAAATAATTTTAAAAATTAATTTTATTTAAAAAAAATAAATGATGTCATATTTGGATTCCTCGCATTTTTCTGATAATAATGCATATATTATTTGTCGAATTTCTATGTACAGATTTAAAGATATTAATTATGCCATATTAAATGAATAAATGGCAAAAAATGAATAAAATAATATTATTACTTATTTTATTTTCATTGAAATTCAATATTATTATTACTTATTTTATTTTAATAATTGTTTGATTTCAAAAAATTAAATCATGTGACATCAAGACCTGAGGGTTAATAGGATTGATAGCTTACTATTGTCAGGAAAACAACAAGTGCATACTTGGAAACTAGGGAAAATAGAACTGGGAAGTTAAGCGTGCTGGGGCTGGAGTAGTGAGAGGATGGGTAACCGGCCGGTAAGTTAGACGATTTGGAATGAGTGCTCCACGCTGGAGCAGTGAGGAGGGGTGATTAGAAATTAAATTGTCAAATAATTCAAAGATTTGAAAATCAGAAAAAACTCAAAAAAAATTCAAAAAAAATTTCCTTTAGTACCGGTTGGTAACACCAACCGGGACTAAAGGTCCTCCAGCCCCGCTCCAGACAGCGGCCACGTGGAGGGCCTTTAGTCCCGGTTCGCAACACAACCGGGACTAAAGGGGTGGGCCTTTAGTCCCGATTGCGCAGTCCCGGTTGGGCAACCGGGACTAAAGGCCCTCCCGAACCGGGACTGATGGCCCATTTTCTACTAGTGCATGGTTGATAATGGGGGACCTAAATGAAATCCTTTATTCCTTTGAGAAGGAGGGGGGAAATCCTAGACCCCAACGTTTTCTGAATATGTTTCCCGAGGCACTTGATGATTGTAATCTGGAAGATTTCGGTTTCATGGGTGATAAATTTACTTGGAAAAGAGGAAATATCAGAGAGCGGCTTGATAGGGCATTGACAAATGATTCCTGGAACAATAAATTTGTTGATGTTGTTTTAACAAATCTTGAGTATACAAAGTCAGACCACCGCCCTATCCTCATGTGTATGTCAGATGGGACTGTGCATGAATCAAATATTTCATCTGTACTTCGGTTTGAGGCCCGATGGCTGAAAGAGGACAGGTTCAGAGAGGTGGTGCAAGAAGCATGGGATCGTGCGAGTCCATATGTGCAAGGTACTGGCTTGGCGGGAAAACTCAGCTTTGTCCATGACCAGCTACACCGGTGGGACAAAGCAGTTTTGAAAAGTCCAAAGTGCAAGTTGAGAACCATGCAGAGAGAGCTAGAGAAGGTCACACGGATGGATTTGAATGATAGAACTTTGCAAAACAGATGGAGTTGTCTCAAGAGATAGAAAAGCTCCTAGAATAGGAGGAGGTTTATTGGTCACAACGGAGTAGACTTAACTGGCTGAAATTTGGTGACCGCAACACAGCCTATTTTCACAACTATGCTAGTATGCGTCGCCAACGAAACAAAATCAAACAGCTAAAGGATGATCATGGGAATTGGCAGGAAGGGGTGGCGTACTTAAATCCGTTGGTATCAAATTATTTCTCGACTTTGTTTACCACTCAGGTGGACGAGGTTAACCCTGCTTTACTAGAGAAGGTGGTACCGCGGGTGGATCAGGCAATGAATGATTCTCTTAATCAGCCATATACAGCAGAGGGCGTGAGAGGAGCTCTTTTTTCTATTGGGGATTTAAAAGCCCCGGGAAAGGATGGCCTGCATGCGGTTTTCTTTAAAAAATGTTGGAACATCCTTGGCGAGTCTATTACAGAAGAGGTGCTTCAGGCGATAAATGAGAAAGTAATTCCAGCGGGGTGGAACGATACGGTGATCATTCTCATTCCGAAAGTTGATAACCCTGTAAAGGTAACCCAATACAGGCCTATCAGTCTCTGCACTGTTCTATATAAAATTATTTCTAAGATGATTGCTATACGCCTGAAGAAGTTGTTAGATGATGTTATATCTCCTGTCCAAAGTGCCTTTGTACCGGGGCGTCTAATAACAGATGATATCCTCGTTGATTATGAGAGTATCCATACCATAAAGAATAAGAAAAAAAGGGAAGCATGGATATTGTGCTGTCAAATTAGATATGCATAAAGCTTATGACAGGGTGGAGTGGGCTTTCCTACAGAAGATGATGATTCGGTTGGCATTTCAGCAGGAGTTTGTAGATCTCATCATGGCTTGCATTTCATCTGTTTGATATACTGTGAGATTTAATGACCAGCAGACGGATGAGTTCACACCTACTAGGGGTCTCAGACAGGGAGATCCGCTCTCTCCATATTTATTCTTGTTGTGTGCTGAAGGATTATCAAGTTTATTGGCTCATGCAGAGGAGGTTCGTGGCATCGAGGGGGTAAGAGTATGCAGAAATGCACCATCAGTTTCACATTTGTTATTCGCTGATGACTCCTTAATCCTCATGAAAGCTGATTTGATTAATGCAACCTCATTGAGACAAGTACTTGATCAATATTGTGCAAATTCTAGTCAACTAGTTAGTGAAGCAAAGTGCAGCATTTTCTTTAGCCCAAATGTGGATGTACAGGTCAAAGTTGATATATGCATTGAACTAAATATCATGACTGAGGCAATGTCTGATAGATATCTTGGGCTGCCTGCTATGGTGGGTGTGGACCGAAGTGATAGCTTCATGTATTTGGTAGAAAGGGTGATAAGTAGACTGCAAGGATGGAAAGAAAAGATTTTATCCATGGGTGGGAAAGAGATCCTGATAAAAGCTATAATACAGTCATTACCAGTTTTTGCTATGTCAGTGTTCAAGATTCCAAAGAAAATTTGCAAGGAAATTACTGATGCTATTTCTGGGTTTTGGTGGGGTGATACAGAGGAAAAGAACAAGATGCATTGGTGGGCACGGTGGAAGATGTGTATCCCCAAGAGAGATGGTGGCATGGGGTTTAGAGATCTACATGCTTTTAACTTAGCTATGCTAGCAAAGCAAAGTTGGAGATTGATTTCCAATCCAGATAGCTTATGTGCTAGAGTGCTTCGAGCAAAGTACTATCCTGATGGGAACCTTCTGAAAGCGGGACCTAAAAAGGGGTCATCATTTACGTGGCAAAGTATAGTGGCTGGGTTGCAGACCTTCAAAAGGGGGCATATTTGGCGAGTTGGATCTGGTAGTAGCATTAACATATGGGAAGACCATTGGACCCCGTGTAGTCCATCAAGGAAAGTTATCTCATTGAAACGAATGTGTATGTTGCAAACTGTTGACAAACTGATTGACCCTTGGACAGGAACTTGGGATGAAGAACTTTTACGTGATAACTTTATATCTATTGATGTTGAGCGAATTTTGAGGATACCCCTGAGCACAAATCTGACAGAGGACTTCATAGCTTGGCATAAAACACGGTCCTTCTCTTTCTCTGTCCGATCCGCGTACTATACAGAATGGGCTCACCAGTTCGGGGCCCGAATAAGAAGAGAAGAGGACGGACCTTCATCTTCCAATCCTATTTGGGAGATTCTCTGGAAACTGAATGTTCCTAGCAAAGTGAAAAAATTTGGCTGGAAGGTGCTACACGGGATGATAGCGGGTATGGCAGTACTCGCAAACCGACATATTCCTGTCTCGGGTCAATGCCCGGTTTGTAAAAAAGGAGCTGAAGATTTGAAGCATCTTATGTTCACTTGTGACCGAGCTAGAGCTGTTTGGCAGGCTATGGGAGTTCATGAGATAGTTGAAGTGGCAGCGGAACAAGACCGATCTGGCAGTATCATCCTTGAGAATATCCTTAGAGATAAACAACAAAATCTTGTGCAACTAACTCAGAATGGCATCCATGAGTCCATATTGGTGGGGGCTTGGTATATATGGTGGCAACGGAGGCAGTTTGTGAAGGGTGAAGGGGTGGCGAGCCCATCGAAATCTGCCCTCTCCATATATGCAATAACGATGAACTTTGCTGGAGCGAAGAAGGCTGCTGAGGTTCCTCAAGTTAAGTGGGCAAAACCAGAACACAAAAAGTATAAGGTGAATGTTGATGCATGTTTCATGGACAATGGAAGGGGAGCAACTATGGCTGTTCTTCGGGATCACCATGGACAAGCACTTGTAGGCTCAACGACACTCTTCAGTCAAGTGCGAGATGCCCCTACTGCCGAAGCAATGGCTATGTTGAACGGCTTGGCTTTGGCGGACCAGCTGGGATGCTCAAATATCATGCTTGAATCGGATTGCTTGGAAGTCATATCAGCATGCAACGGAGAGATGGACATACTGAGGCCTTATTCTGCTATTTTGAGTGACTGTTTCATCCTTGCTCACAGGATTGGACTGGTATCTTATGCACATTGTCCTAGAGAGGCAAACACTGTGGCACATGAGCTAGCTAGAAAATCTTTTGATTCAAATTCTGTAATTGCGTGGGATAATGATCCTCCACACAGTATCCTAGATGCCTTTGTTAGAGATGTAACCATAATTTGATTTGAATAAAGTGTGCCGGAAGTTCAAAAAAAAAGAGAAAAGGGGAAAGAGAGCGTGCGCGCATGCGGCTATTAGCTGGAGCATAAATCACGCAGGCGCCTGAGTTATTGCCTTGGGAGTCCAATAGACTGAGAATTAATACTACTGCTAGCATGATTTTTTGGGTAGAAAAAGTGGGGAGCTAATTGGGCAATTTTCAAACGACATTAATTAATTCCATCCGATCAACATGTACCTTGATTGATGAGATTTCAGATATAAGCCTTCTAAACCGGAAAGGAGGGAGTAGGTGACTTCATTTATTAACTTGTAGACTCATTTTCTCTTGGGAAGCGCTATGTTTTTTAGAGAAAAGACGCAGCCGAGCCTGAGTAGGGCGCTAGCCTAGTCCGACTTTGAATTAACAAAGCCATCAACCGGCTAGGATACAACTGCAGAGTACAACAAAGAGCAAGAACAAGCAGCAAGATACAGAGGCACTGGAAAGCAACTAACTAAGCCTCAACCACTTCACACAGGAAGGATGTACAATGGAACACATAGCTGAAGAAATTGAGGTCCTCCACCGCGGCAACACATGGTCGGAAGCAAAGCCGGCCCTGGAGAAAGAATGAAGTTGCACCTACAAGGACTGCCATCACCAGACCCAAAGGACCTCGGCACGACACCTCCATCCAACCCCGTCTTCGAAGGAGGCCACAACCTCCTCGCCTGGATCGCAAGGCGCTGAACCGTCGAAGAACGGGAAGTCCCCCAAGAACATGGTAACATAATATGTTACCACCACCTCCTCTTTCCTCATTTAATACTTGCCACATAAGCTATTTTTTCTCGAACTGTGTTATGTTACCAGCTAAGTTACTCCCACTATGACTAGCCTTAGGGTTCGAGTAGACAGATATCTAAAAGGGCAACCATGTTGGCACCGGGCATGAGTAGATTTAGGCCAGGAGCAAGTTTTACCCCTTTTGACCAGATTGCAACATGGTCCGTAAGCGTCTACTCCCTCCATCCATTTTTACAGGGCCTAAGTTTTGAATCTCTTATACCAAGGCCATAGCCCAAAAGTTGATGCAAATTAGGCAGCCAACCGAACTGCACCAAATGCCTGCGCATGCAAACTCCATTTAGTGCATAGGCCCACGCTTTCCCCTCTATTAATTCCTCCATCCATTTATTTAGAACTAATCCCTCCAATCCCTCGTATGCATGTGCATCACTATTGGTAAGGGTTGTTTGCATGCATGCACAACATTAAATAAGGATGGAAAAGGCCAGGTGTGATGTGCTACAGAGTATATGGCCATGCGCGACACGAGGCTAATTCGGCCTACTCCCTTCGTACCGGTGCATAAGACATCTTACGAAAACAAAATAATCCCAAAACATTTAGGCGCGGTACATTAACTCCCACCTCGTTTCTTGTTTCTTGACATGAATGAAAAAATCAACCAATAAGAGACGTGGGGCGTGTATGTTTTTAATGACTTGAGGCTACCTAGCATGACATGCAGTGGTCAGTTCATTGCACGCCACCGATGGACTGCTATTTGGCCTGCCGGTTGGGTTTTTCAAAATCTCACCATTTTTCATGGGTCATCTTTCATCTTGCATGTCAGATGCATGATGTAGTTGACGTATGTGGTCGACATAACTTCTTTGCACCCTGCCACTCCCAACAGACATGTAAACCTCCATAGACTAAAAATAAGGCCAAGTTATCGACCCTCGTTACTTCCCTGACATACGGGAGGTCATACCGGAGTGGTACATACAAATCCACCCTTGCACGGTTCCTACCATACCATAAGTGAGCTTAGTTTCCGTATAGGAGTATTCTGGTCGGACGTGTGAGGCTAGGTTTTGGTTGCACCAAGATTCGAGGATTTTATAAAAACATCATCCTTGAAGCCATTTTAGAGATTCAAAATCTCATCTCATTTTCGGACACCCCTTAAGCAATAAATAGTTGACATGGGCGTGATAAAATCATTTTGAGTAAATTAGCCAACCTTTATCCCAAGTCCTATGATTTTATGTTAATGACTTAGCTCAACTTTGGTGGTGGATGGTAGGGAACGACATTTATCCCTTGTCGCCATGGGTGGGATGGAGCAGAGAAAATTGTATATTTTTTCTTACCGGGAAACAATAAAGCAAATTTGTAAGTTTAACAGAAAAGGTGGAAGCATGCCATAAATTGAGCCTACAACTCATAACCCTTGGATTGCCACTCTTTGGGCTCGAACAAAGATTCAGTAATCTGGTACCAATTTTGCATAGTACCTTGGATTGTCATGATCCAAAAGAATTTTTTGCACCTTTAGCGACTTTCATGTCGATGACTTTTTCATTTGTATGCCCCCTGATAGCGGCCCTTTTAAAATACTCTGATATGATATGGCGCCACCCACGACGACCTCTCTCTATTGGAAATAATCAAATCCAAATGCTCTATATTGTTCAAGTGAGGCGACCTGAGTGCGTAGTTGGTCTTGGAATTCAAATATACATGAAATTGTTCGAACTCGATCAAATATCATGAAATATGGTTGGTTTGAGAAAAAAAATACTATGATACAAACCCTGCAATTTTTTAATTTTTTTTATCTTCGTAGTGCTCACGTGATATGAATTATCATGTACATCGAAGGCATGGAAGAATGTTTGATAACTACCATTTCATAACATCATCCACCTATTGAACATGATTTAGGATAAATCGTTATTTTATGTGGTGAGATTGATGCCTATCATGTTTTATGTGCCTTTTCATTGTTAAGTCCGGCTGTGTTACTATTGTCATCTTATTATGTTTACTAGACGGTGACACTTACCCCCTTGATATATCCCGCCCAAAAGTCTTTGACAAATTTCTCGCGTCATGTGTTTTCCACCCAATATGTGTCACCTGAAAGTTTCCCTCCCAATTTCTCACGACATGTGTTTCCTTTCTCGGCCGATATGTGTCGCCTTGATGTTTCCCGCCCAATTTCTCACACCATCTGTTTCCTGCCCGAACCGCTTGAAAGTTTTCCATCCACTTTCTCGCTTCATGTGTTTTTCGCCCGATGTCTCGCGCACTAAAATTTCCAACCTAATTTCTCTCACTATGTGTTCCCGGCCTATATGTGCCGCCCAAAACAAAGAACATTCCCGCCATGTGTTTTCTCGCTTGATATCTACCGACCAAAAGTTTCTGGTCCAATTTCTCAAGCCATGTGTTTCTCGCTTGATATGCGTTAGCCCGCCCATTTTTCTCATGCCATATGTTTCCCGCCTACACTACTAGGGAAAACCTTATAGGTGGAGGCTTAACAGTAGCGCGGGTCAATTAGATGCGCTATTGGTAATTAGCAGTAGCGCGGGCCAAGGAAAGGCACTACTGGTATCGAATTATCAGTAGCGCGGGTGTACTTGACATCGCTGCTGCTAAGTGAGCCCCACCTTACCCACCAGGCAACGAATAGTAGCAGCGCGGGCTCAGTAACAAGCGCTACTGCTATTGCTATTAGCAGTAGCGCGGGTCACGTACCCCACGCTGCAACTACGGCTGCACTGACCCACGTGGTGGACCCCACTTTGCAGAAGCACGGTGCGTGGACCGGCGCAACTGATATTGCTCTTAGTAGTAGCGCCGGCGCCAACCCGCGCTACTGCTAAGCCGCAGCTGCCACCATTTCACCAGCCCCCTCCCCCTCCTCTCTCCTTCACTTCTTCTCCCTCACTTGCTTTCTCCATTAGCTAGCTTTCTTCTCTCTTCCTTCTCCTACCTCTCTTCTCTCTACTTTAATGCCCCCTCCACCATCTCCATTAATGCACCCATTTTCTCTCTTAGCTTCCTCACTTTAGAGCCATCTCCTTCCCCTACTAGCTATAGATCTATCCATTTAGTAAGTGGAACCTATCAACTCCCCAAATAGATCTATTCTTTAATGAAGTAAAGCCATGTAGTCACCGTGCTTCTCTCTTGAGATAGCTAGGTGAGTAAAAAATTGTGCTTTGGAAGAATTAATGGAAAATATGTGTGCGATATGACCGAATCGGGCGATATGATGGAAATTGTGCGTGTGGCATGAGTTGCCTCCTATATGTTTATTTGCCGAATTGTGTGTGACATGAGAGTTGCTTATGTTTTGCCGAAATGTCGATTTATTTCCGTTTCGGTGAATTTCGGGCAAACTCTATATGTCCTACTTTTAGGGAAGGTCATGCCGAATTTTTGTATGACTTTGATGCATGCATGCGTTTTTATAATCATTTTGCTTATTATTACCGCGCAGGCGATCATGATGGTGAGTGGAATGATGGTGGAAAGGTGGTTGCTGTTGAGGAACGCAGCAGAAAACAAAAATTTCCGGTACAACGAGCACGCCCAGGAACACTATGGAGATGCATACAAGGTTTGGATCTGATCGTTACCGACTCGTAGCGCAGCGGAAGTAGAGTCGATGTAGATCGTCGGTGCAGATCCCCACAGCTAGGATTTACAACCTCCCAACCGCGAGGATGTACTCCCTCGTTAGCCCCTCGGACAGCCCTTCGGGAGGCGGTCGTACAGTCCCCCGGACGGTGTCACGGACAGCCCTTCGGGAGGCACTCACAGAAACTCGGACGGTCACTCGGACAGCCCTTCAGGAGGCACTCTCGAACAGCCCCTCGGGCAAAAAAGATTGAACCTATGACCTCTCTACGGGGTTGCACACATACGGTGTCATCTATCCGGCAGGGCTTCGCCCTCCAGAACTAGTTCCCACCGGAACCCAGACAGCCTTTCGGCTCTACGAAACTATTTCGCGGGGAGGGAGAGAGAAGGCCAGATCATGCATGGCATTTGTATGTGAGAAAGAGTGAGTGTGGAGAGTGCCTCTCCACCTCTATTTATAAGAAAACCCAAGGGGTAGGGTGGCTCTCATCCATCCATGTCATCCCCAAGATATTTTGGGACAAAGCCCAAAAAGGTGGCTTTCCATAAAGTGCTTTTCACTATTCACGGAAACATTTTTCCGCGACCGTTAAATCTGAAAATATTTCTGTAGGTCTTAGAACATTTCCAATAACCACTAAAATAATTTTGGACGCGTTCCGAAACAATTCCGGATTAGTGATTTTCATCTACGAAAAACAACCAAAGCGGTTCCGGCAGCTCCGGAACATTTCCGGGGGTTTTCTCCGGAAAAATCCTAGAAGTTCCGAGAAAAATTCTGGCACCATCCAATAATTTCCAGGCGTGTGCCGAAACCAATTTGACCTAATGGTATACCCCGAAACAACTTTTCAGATTTACTGAAACTATTCCGGTGTTCTCTCTCCAGAACTCTTCTGTTGTCTCCGAAACTTTTCCGGTGACTTTCTCTCAGACTCCCTGTCTAGTATTCAGCAGATAGATGACCCTTAAGCGTGTGACCCTATAGGTTCGGTGAAGCATAGACATGACCGGAACACTTTCCGATCAATGATCAACATCGGAGCCGTGGACACCCATATTGACCCCTATACCCACACGAATAAATATTCGAGTGAACCTCCAGTTGCCGTGCGCTATTCCTGTTGCTTCGCGATATGTTACAAACACGCGAGGTGAGACTTATCGGCATCCCCATGGATCAACAACTTGTCCACTATGCCAGTTACCTCGTTATCGGTTTTGTTCTCTTTTCTCGTTCTCGTGTTCCGGCATCCCCGTGATCAAATCACAATGTGTCTGGCCAGACGATGATGGATACCGTAACACCGAGAGGGCCCAGAGATATCTCTCCATCGTCGGAGTAGCAAATCCCAATCTTGAGTTATCAAGTTACTTGTCATACTTTTCCATGAAACTGTAAGCCGCCGTAATAGCCACCCATTTACGGATGACGTTTAACAAACCCCAAAGTTCATGAATCAAGCATGAAGAAACTCGATACTCTCATGGTCTAAGGAATTATGCAAACGTAAACTTTCTCTGTGTTATTAACCATTAACTTGTGACGAATGTATCTCATAGCATAACATCAATTCGGGTCGATTCAACACAACTCTATGGCTCCTGCCAGTTGCTGTACTCATCGACATGCAAGTCGTGATATTCTATACAACACATGATCATCTCATACATCACATATATCTCATCATGTAATTGGCCATATCACATCACAACATACCCTGCAAAAACAAGTTAGACATCCTCTAATTGTTGTTGCAAATTTTACGTGGCTGCTACGGGTTTGCAAGAACCGTTCTTACCTACGCAAAACCACAACGTGGTGTAGTGATTGCTTTTTGATCTTCTAAAAGAACCCTCTTCATTGAAATCGATTCAACTAAAGTGAGAGAGACAGACACCCGCTAGCCATCTTTATGCAACGAAGTTACATGTTAGTTGAAGGAACCTGTCTCGCGTAAGTGTACGCGTAATGTCGGTCCGGGCCGCTTCATCTCACAATACCGCCGAATCAAGTATCAACTAGTAACGGCAAGCAATATGTATACACCCACGCCCACAACTCGTTTGTGTTCTACTCGAGATCTCATCTACGCATAGACCTGGCTCATGATGCCACTGTTGGGGAACGTTGCATGGGAAACAAAAAATTTCCTACGCACACACAAGATCTATCCATGGTGATGAGCATCTACGAGAGGGAGGGTGAATCTACATACCCTTGTAGATCGCTAAGCGGAAGCGTTTAAGAAACGCGGTTGATGTAGTCGAACGTCTCCGCGATCCAAATCGCAAGTCGTCCCTCGATCCGATCACGAACTAGCGCCGAACGGACGGCACCTCCGCGTTCAACACACGTACGGCTTGATGACGCCTTCACCTCCTCGATCCAGCGAGCGATGGTGAAGTAGTGGTTGAGTTCCAGCAGCACGACGGCGTGGTGATGGTGGTGAGGAACAATCTCTGCAGGGCTTCGCCAAGCGCTACGGAGATTATGACGGAGGAACTAGAGGGCTAGGGTTGCCGGCACACGGCTTGGGAAATCCTGATGTGTCCCGTGTGCTAGCCTTGCCCCTCTATTTATATGTTGAGCCTTGGGGTCTAAACTTGGAGTAAAAGCCTCCTCCAGGTCGGTTTTGCCCGCACAAGGTCGGTTTGGCCCGCAGGGAAAGAGTCCAACTCGGATCCCTGCCGAACCGTGCACAGCCGCGCACAAGCGGTAGTACCGCTTCACACAAGCGGTAGTACCGCTTGGGCGGTAGTACCGCTTCACACAAGCGGTAGTACCGCTCGGGCGGTAGTACCGCTTCACCAAGCGGTAGTACCGCTTACGCGGCAGCAAAACTACTTTTGCACTTTCCAATACCTCGTGGGCTTTATCCCTTTGGCCCATATAAAGTGTTGCTGCACCCGAACACTTCGGTAAACATCCGGAACCCCTTCCGGTGAATTCCGGAACCCTTTCGGAAACCAAAACACTATTATCACATATATCAATCTTTACCTCCGGACTCTTCCGGAGATCCTCGTCATGTCCGGGATCTTATCCGGGACTCCGAACAACTTTCGGTCACCAACAAAATAACTCAACTATACTAATCGTCACCAAACGTTAAGTGTGTAGACCCTGCGGGTTCGAGAACTATGTAGACATGACCGAGACACTTCTACGATCAATAACCAATAGCGGGACCTGGATGCCCATATTGGCTCCTACATATTCTACGAAGATCTTTATCGGTCGAACCTCTATGTCAAGGATTCAGTTAATCCCGTATGCTGT
Source organism: Elymus sibiricus (assembly GCA_039707655.1). NCBI lineage: Eukaryota > Viridiplantae > Streptophyta > Magnoliopsida > Poales > Poaceae > Elymus > Elymus sibiricus. The sequence goes on along the minus strand of CM077666.1, from coordinate 123,000,585 downwards.
TCCCTTTGTTCTTCGTTATGTTACTTGCCCGAGATTCGATCGTCGGTATCTCTATACCTAGTTCAATCTCGTTACCGGCAAGTCTCTTTACTCGTTCCGTAATACAAGATCTCGTGGCTAACACTTTAGTCACATTGCTTGCAAGGCTCATTGTGATGTTGTATTACCGAGTGGGCCCTGAGATACCTCTCCGTCACACGGAGTAACAAATCCCAGTCTTGATCCATGCCAACCCAACAGACACCCTCGGAGATACCTGTAGAGCACCTTTATAGTCACCCAGTTACGTTGCGACGTTTGATACACACAAGGTAATCCTCCGGTGTCAGTGTGTTGCATGATCTCATGGTCAAAGGAACAGATACTTGACATGCAGAAAACAATAGCAATAAACTGACACGATCATATGCTACGTTTATAGTTTGGGTCTTGTCCATCACATCATTCTCCTAATGATGTGATCCCGTTATCAAATGACATCTTCATGTCAATGGCCAGGAAACCTTAACCATCTTTGATCAACGAGCTAGTCAACTAGAGGCTTACTAGGGACACAGTGTTGCCTATATACCCACACATGTATTTGAGTTTCCAATCAATACAATTATAGCATGGATAATAAACGATTATCATGAACAAGGAAATATAATAATAACCAATTTATTATTGCCTCTAGGGCATATTTCCAACAGTCTCCCACTTGCACTAGAGTCAATAATCTAGTTCACATCACTATGTGATTTACATTGTAATGAATCGAACACCCATGCAGTTCTGGTGTTGTTCATGTTTAGCCCTTGGAAGAGGTTTAGTCATTGGATCTGCAACATTTAGATCCGTGTGTACTTTGCAAATATTTATGTCGTCCTCCTTGATATAATCGCGGATGGAATTGAAACGTCGCTTTATGTGTCTGGTCCTCTTGTGAAATCTTGGTTCCTTGGCTAGAGCAATGGCACCAGTATTATTACAAAACAGAGTCATTGGGTTAAGCGCACTAGGCACTACTCCAAGATCTGTCATGAACTCCTTCATCCAGACACCTTCCTTCGCCGCCTCCGAGGCTGCGATGTACTCCGCTTCGCATGTAGAATCAGCTACCACGCTTTGCTTGGAACTGCACCAGCTAACCGCACCCCCATTAAGAATAAACACGTATCCGGTTTGTGACTTAGAGTCATCCGGATCAGTGTCAAAGCTTGCATCGACGTAACCCTTTACGACGAGCTCTTGATCACCTCCATAAACGAGAAACATATCCTTAGTCCTTTTCAGGTACTTCAGGATATTCTTGACCGCCGTCCAGTGTTCCATTCCTGGATCACTTTGAAACCTTCCGACCATACTTATGGCAAGGCTGACATCGGGTCTTGTGCACAGCATTGCATACATAATAGAGCCTATGGCTGAAGCATAGGGGATGACACTCATCTTTTCTCTATCTTCTGTAGTCACTGCGCATTGAGTCTTACTCAACTTCACACCTTGCAAAACAGGCAAGAACCCCTTCTTGGACTGATCCATTTTGAACTTCTTCAAAATCTTATCAAGGTATGTGCTTTGTGAAAGTCCTATTAAGCGTCTTGATCTATCTCTATAGATCTTGATGCCTAATATGAAAGCAGCTTCTCCTAGGTCCTTCATTGAAAAACTCTTGTTCAAATATTCCTTTACGCTTTCCAACATTTCTATATTGTTTCCAATCAGCAATATGTCATCCACATATAATATTAGAAACGCTATAGAGCTCCCACTCACTTTCTTGTAAATACAAGCTTCTCCGTAAACTTGTATAAACTCGAACGCTTTGATCACCTCATCAAAGCGAAGATTCCAACTCCGAGATGCTTGCACCAGTCCATAAATGGATCGCTGGAGTTTGCAAACTTTGTCAGCATTCTCTGGATCGACAAAACCTTCTGGTTGCATCATATACAACTCTTCCTTAAGGAAACCGTTAAGGAACGCTGTTTTGACATCCATCTGCCAAATTTCATAATCGAAAAAGGCAGCTATTGCTAACATGATTCTGACGGACTTAAGCATCGCTACGGGTGGGAAGGTCTCATCGTAGTCAACTCCTTGAACTTGTGAAAAACCCTTTGCCACAAGTCGAGCTTTATAGACGGTGACATTACCGTCCGCGTCCGTCTTCCTCTTAAAGATCCATTTGTTCTGAATGGCCTTACGCCCTTCAGGTAATACTTCCAAAGTCCACACTTTGTTTTCATACATGGATCCCATCTCGGATTTCATGGCCTCTAACCATTTCTCGGAATCCGGGCCCATCATCGCTTCTCCATAGCTCGTAGGTTCATCGTTGTCCAACAACATGACCTCTAAGACAGGGTTGCCGTACCACTCAGGAGCAGTACGCGTCCTTGTCGACCTACGAGGTTCGATAGCAACTTGATCCAAAGCTTCATGATCATCATCATTAACTTCCTCTTCAGCTAATGTAGGCTCCACAGAAACAACTTTCTGCGCTGCGCTACTCTCAGGTTGAAGTAAAGGTTCAACAACCTCATCAAGTTCTATCTTCCTCCCACTCAATTCTTTCGAGAGAAACTCTTTCTCAAGAAATGTTCCGTTTTTAGCGACAAACACTTTGCCTTCGGATCTGAGGTAGAAGGTATACCCAACTATCTCTTTTGGGTATCCTATGAAGACGCATTTCTCCGCTTTGGGTTCCAGCTTTTCAGGCTGAAGCTTTTTGACATAAGCATCACATCCCCAAACTTTAAGAAACGACAGCTTTGGCTTCTTATCAAACCAAAGTTCATATGGCGTCGTCTCAACGGATTTCGATGGTGCCCTATTTAAAGTGAATGCAGCTGTCTCTAATGCATAACCCCAAAACGATAGTGGCAAATCGGCAAGAGACATCATAGATCGCACCATATCCAATAAGGTTCGATTACGACGTTCGGACACACCATTACGCTGTGGTGTTCCAGGCGGTGTCAATTGTGAAACAATTCCACACTGTCTTAAGTGACTGCCAAACTCATAACTCAGATATTCTCCTCCTCGATCAGATCGTAGGAATTTAATCTTCTTGTTACGATGATTCTCAACTTCACTCTGAGATTGTTTGAACTTTTCAAATGTTTCAGACTTGTGTTTCATTAAGTAAATATACCCATATCTACTTAAGTCATCAGTGAAGGTGAGAAAGTAACGATAACCACCGCGCGCCTCAATACTCATCGGACCACACACATCAGTATGTATGATTTCCAATAAGTCACTTGCCCGTTCCATTGTTCCAGAGAACGGCGTTTTAGTCATCTTGCCCATGAGGCATGGCTCACATGTGTCAAGTGATTCAAAATCAAGTGACTCCAAAAGTCCATCAGTATGGAGCTTCCTCATGCGTTTTACGCCAATATGACCTAAACGGCAGTGCCACAAGAAAGTGGTATTATCATTATCAATTCTACATCTTTTGGCATCAATGTTATGAACATGTGTATCATTACTATCGAGATTCAATAAGAATAAACCCCTCACATTGGGTGCATGACCATAAAAGATATTACTCATATAAATAGAACAACCATTATTCTCTGATTTAAATGAGTAACCGTCTCGCAATAAACAAGATCCAAATATAATGTTCATGCTTAACGCAGGCACCAAATAACACTTATTTAGGTTCATCACTAATCCCGACGGTAATCGAAGAGCGAGCGTGCCGACGGCGATCACATCAACCTTGGAACCATTTCCCACGCGCATCGTCACTTCGTCCTTTGCCAGCCTCCGTCTATTCTGCAGTTCCTGTTTAGAGTTGCAAATATGAGCAACCGCACCGGTATCAAATACCCAGGCACTACAACGAGAGTTGGTAAGGTACACATCAATAACATGTATATCATATATACCTTGTTTGTTGTTGGCCGCCTTCTTGTCAGCCAAATACTTGGGGCAGTTCCGCTTCCAGTGTCCAGTTCCCTTGCAATGAAAACACACAGTTTCTGGTTTGGGACCAGCCTTGGGTTTCTTCACGAGAGGAGCAACTGTTTTGCCACTCTTCTTGGAGTTACCCTTCTTACCCTTGCCATTTTTCTTGAAACTAGTGGTTTTATTGACCATCAACACTTGATGCTCCTTCTGAATTTCAGACTCAGCGGCTTTTAGCATCGCAAACAGCTCGGCGACTGACTTGTTCATCCCGTGCATGTTATAGTTCAACACGAAACTTTTGTAGCTAGGTGGCAATGATTGAAGAACTCTGTCAGTGATAGCCTCTGGCGGAAGGGGCATCCCCAATTCAGCCAGACGGGTGGAGTACCCAGACATTCTGAGCACGTGATCACTGATAGACCCGTTCTCCTCCATCTTGCAAGCATAGAACTTATCGGAGATCTCATATCTCTCGATCCGGGCATTCTTCTGAAAGATAAACTTCAACTCCTGGAACATCTCATATGCTCCATGACGTTCAAAACGTCTTTGAAGTCCCGGTTCTAAGCCATACAACATTGCACATTGAACTATTGAGTAATCTTCAGAACGAGCCTGCCAGGCGTTCACAACGTCTAGAGACTCAACTGGAGCGGGTGGATCACCAAGCGGTGCATCAAGGACATAAGCCTTCTGGGAAGCCGTAAGGATAATCCTTAGATTACGGGCCCAGTCCACAAAGTTACTTCCATCATCTTTCAACTTAGCTTTCTCTAGGAACGCATTAAAATTCAGGGGTGCTACTGCGCGAGCCATGATCTACAACATAAATATTGCAAAGACAACTTAGACTATTGTTCTAGATAATGAGTTTAGTTAATCATATTACTTAAAAAACTCCCACTCAAATTGACATCCCTCCGATCATTCGAGTGTAACATGATCCAAATCCACCAACTCAAGTCCGATCATCACGTGAGTTGAGGTGGTTTCAATGGTGAACATCTTCATGTTGATCATATCTACTATATGACTCATGTTCGACCTTTTGGTCTCTTGTGTTCCGAGGCCATGTCTGTACATGCTAGGCTCGTCAAGTTTAACCCGAGTGTTCCGCACGTGCAACATGGATTACACCCGTTGTATGTGAACGTAGAGTCTATCACACCCGATCATCACGGCGTGTCTCGAAACGACGAACTTTCGCAACGGTGCACACTTGGGGAGAACACAATTTATCTTGAAATTTAAGTGAGGGATCACCTTATAATGCTACCGTCGTCCTAAGCAAAATAAGATGCATAAAAGGATTAACATCACATGCAAATCATAAGTGACATGATATGGCCATGAACTCGTGCTTTTGATCTCCATCTCCAAAGCACCGGCATGATCTCCATCGTCACCGGCATGACACCATGATCTCCATCATCTTGATCTCCATCAACGTGTCGCCATGAGGTTGTCGCGCCGACTGTTGCTTCCACGACTATAGCTAACGTTTAGCGATAAAGTAAAGCATTACATAGCGCTTAATGATTGACACGCAGGTCATACAATAATTAAAGACAACTCTATGGCTCCTGCCAGTTGCTGTACTCATCGACATGCAAGTCGTGATATTCTATACAACACATGATCATCTCATACATCACATATATCTCATCATGTAATTGGCCATATCACATCACAACATACCCTGCAAAAACAAGTTAGACATCCTCTAATTGTTGTTGCAAATTTTACGTGGCTGCTACGGGTTTGCAAGAACCGTTCTTACCTACGCAAAACCACAACGTGGTGTAGTGATTGCTTTTTGATCTTCTAAAAGAACCCTCTTCATTGAAATCGATTCAACTAAAGTGAGAGAGACAGACACCCGCTAGCCATCTTTATGCAACGAAGTTACATGTTAGTTGAAGGAACCTGTCTCGCGTAAGTGTACGCGTAATGTCGGTCCGGGCCGCTTCATCTCACAATACCGCCGAATCAAGTATCAACTAGTAACGGCAAGCAATATGTATACACCCACGCCCACAACTCGTTTGTGTTCTACTCGAGATCTCATCTACGCATAGACCTGGCTCATGATGCCACTGTTGGGGAACGTTGCATGGGAAACAAAAAATTTCCTACGCACACACAAGATCTATCCATGGTGATGAGCATCTACGAGAGGGAGAGTGAATCTACATACCCTTGTAGATCGCTAAGCGGAAGCGTTTAAGAAACGCGGTTGATGTAGTCGAACTTCTTCGCGATCCAAATCGCAAGTCGTCCCTCGATCCGATCACGAACTAGCGCCGAACGGACGGCACCTCCGCGTTCAACACACGTACGGCTTGATGACGCCTTCACCTCCTCGATCCAGCGAGCGATGGTGAAGTAGTGGTTGAGTTCCAGCAGCACGACGGCGTGGTGATGGTGGTGAGGAACAATCTCTGCAGGGCTTCGCCAAGCGCTACGGAGATTATGACGGAGGAACTAGAGGGCTAGGGTTGCCGGCACACGGCTTGGGAAATCCTGATGTGTCCCGTGTGCTAGCCCTGCCCCTCTATTTATATGTTGAGCCTTGGGGTCTAAACTTGGAGTAAAAGCCTCCTCCAGGTCGGTTTTGCCCGCACAAGGTCGGTTTGGACCGCAGGGAAAGAGTCCAACTCGGATCCCTGCCGAACCGTGCACAGCCGCGCACAAGCGGTAGTACCGCTTCACACAAGCGGTAGTACCGCTTGGGCGGTAGTACCGCTTGGGCGGTAGTACCGCTTCACACAAGCGGTAGTACCGCTCGGGCGGTAGTACCGCTTCACCAAGCGGTAGTACCGCTTACGCGGCAGCAAAACTACTTTTGCACTTTCCAATACCTCGTGGGCTTTATCCCTTTGGCCCATATAAAGTGTTGCTGCACCCGAACACTTCGGTAAACATCCGGAACCCCTTCCGGTGAATTCCGGAACCCTTCCGGAAACCAAAACACTATTATCACATATATCAATCTTTACCTCCGGACTCTTCCGGAGATCCTCGTCATGTCCGGGATCTTATCCGGGACTCCGAACAACTTTCGGTCACCAACAAAATAACTCAACTATACTAATCGTCACCAAACGTTAAGTGTGTAGACCCTGCGGGTTCGAGAACTATGTAGACATGACCGAGACACTTCTACGATCAATAACCAATAGCGGGACCTGGATGCCCATATTGGCTCCTACATATTCTACGAAGATCTTTATCGGTCGAACCTCTATGTCAAGGATTCAGTTAATCCCGTATGCTGTTCCCTTTGTTCTTCGGTATGTTACTTGCCCGAGATTCGATCGTCGGTATCTCTATACCTAGTTCAATCTCGTTACCGGCAAGTCTCTTTACTCGTTCCGTAATACAAGATCTCGTGGCTAACACTTTAGTCACATTGCTTGCAAGGCTCATTGTGATGTTGTATTACCGAGTGGGCCCTGAGATACCTCTCCGTCACACGGAGTAACAAATCCCAGTCTTGATCCATGCCAACCCAACAGACACCCTCGGAGATACCTGTAGAGCACCTTTATAGTCACCCAGTTACGTTGCGACGTTTGATACACACAAGGTAATCCTCCGATGTCAGTGTGTTGCATGATCTCATGGTCAAAGGAACAGATACTTGACATGCAGAAAACAATAGCAATAAACTGACACGATCATATGCTACGTTTATAGTTTGGGTCTTGTCCATCACATCATTCTCCTAATGATGTGATCCCGTTATCAAATGACATCTTCATGTCAATGGCCAGGAAACCTTAACCATCTTTGATCAACGAGCTAGTCAACTAGAGGCTTACTAGGGACACAGTGTTGTCTATATACCCACACATGTATTTGAGTTTCCAATCAATACAATTATAGCATGGATAATAAACGATTATCATGAACAAGGAAATATAATAATAACCAATTTATTATTGCCTCTAGGGCATATTTCCAACAAAGATGTCATGCAAGTTCTTATCGCAAGCACGTATGACTATATACGGAATACATGCCTATATTACATTGATGAATTGGAGCTAGTTCTGTGTCGCCGTAGGTTATAACTGTTACATGATGAATGTTATCCAACGAATATCACCGATCCAATGCCTACGAGTTTTCACATATTGTTTCTTGCCAAGTTACTATTGTTGCTACTACTGTCACAATTGCTACAAAATTACTGCTGCTACCGTTACTGCTACCGTTACTATTATTGCTATTGCTATCAAACTATCATACTATTGTGCTAGTGATCGCTCTGCTGCAGCTATTTAGTCTCCAGGTGTGGTTGAACTGACAACTCAACTGCTAATACTTGCAAATATTCTTTGGCTCCCCTTGTGTCGAATCAATAAATTTGGGTTGAATACTCTACCCTCGAAAACTGTTGCGATCCCCTATACTTGTGGGTTATCAAGACCTTTTTCTGGCGCCGTTGCCGGGGAGCATAGCTTTATTTGCTAAGTCACTTGGGATTTATATCTGTTGATCACTATGAAGAATCTGAAAGACACTAGGACCAAGATCGTTTCCTCTAAAACGAGTGGAGGTAAGGAACTGCCATCCAGCTCTGCACTTGATTCACTATCTGTTTTGAATAAACTTGCAACACCACAACATGCTATTAATTCTGATATGTCGCAAGTTATTGATGATACCACTTCTGCCATGAATGATACTCATGATGATGCTAGTACTATGCTTGAGAATGTTGTACCATTTGGTGAATTTCTTACTGAACAAATTGCTAAGGCTAAAGAAATTGAAAATACTGAAACTCCTGAGAATGATGATTCACCTATTATGCCTAGTTCTCCTACTAGAGTTGAAACACCTGATGAACAATGTTTTGATAGGGAGACAGGTAGAGCCATTCTTGCTTGTAATGATAGATATGAAGTTATAAAGTTGCTTGGTGTTAGGGATATTCCCCACGGTTATGACCCGGCCATAAGTTTGACCCGGCCGGGTTTGACCTGGCCATAGTTTGACCCGGCCAAGAGTCAGAAGGCTCTATGGGTCATCTCATAGTCCGGGTCACGGTGAGACAACAAAGCGAGACCAAAGGCCCAGGGCGAGACCCGGTAGGAGGCCGGCTTAAGGGGAGCCCAATGGGCCGGCTCGTAGAGAAGGACCAAGAAGAGGAAAGCAAGACCTAACAAGGAAAGCAAGACCCGGGCTAGTATTCAGCTTGTAATAGAAAATAGACCAGTCCTAATCCTACTAGGACTCTATATGTAAGTCGCCCCTTCAACTTATATAAGGAGGGGCAAGGCATCCCAAGAGGGGAAGAAAAGATAGACAGACAAAATCAGTAGCTCTCGAGATAGAGGTAGCAAAACAACACCCTTGTAATCGAGATCATCATCAATAGGAATCAAGTAGGATGTAGGTTTTTACCTCCACCGTGAGAGGCCGAACTTGGATAAATCTCGCGTCTCTTAATTCCGAACAACCCCTTCAAGTTTCCACCTAGTTGCGACGGCCTCGCCACTAAGTTCTTTCACGAGGACAACTGCCGTGACAAAACCACGATAATTGGCGCCCACCGTGGAACCAACGCACGATGGTGTTATGTTCTTGGAAGGAGCCCTTCAAAGGATCGAGAAGCTTGCGACTGTCCGGATCAGAAAGAATTGACGCGGAAGGATTCATATTGACTCAGAGTTAATAAATTCCTACTCACGCGGCCAGGCGATCATCAATTGGAAGCCAGGATCGGTTTTTGGTATGTCATTATAGGAAGCTGAGACTGCTGGCAAGATCTCGGCTGCGTTTGTCTTTTGTCTGATCCGCCGAGTCGCCATGACTGCTCCACGTACAGCCGTCTAAATCCGAAGTGATCAGAGACAGCCAACACGCGTCACGCGCATCATCTGCTCGTACAACGGGATAAGGACAGCTGCTGGACCTAGCACACGTGAGGTTTCCAGACCGACCTAGCACATGCACCTGAATCAAAGTGTCCACAGTGCTGATCGACGGAAAAACCAAAACCTGATGGATTCCTATGCTCCTCCACGTGAAGAGCCCTCAACTAGTACTCCTCCTTGCCAGCAAAATTCCAAGGAAGTACAACCACTGTACATGCATGGAGGGAGTACAACCACTGTACACGCATGGACTCCAGGGAAGGAATTGAATATTAAAAGTATAATCAGCTCACACGCGGCCCCCAAGATCTAGTATCAAAAATTCGGAAATTTGAGAATTTTCTACGGTGGCCCAGTTTCGGGCGTCCAACAAAAGCGACTTGCTCAGAGTAATCGTGACGACCGGTTATGCTGTTGCCTGACCCGCGCAGTCGACCGCTGCGGGACGTCCTGCCGTTTCTGCTACCCCGTCATCAAGGAAGGTTCGGCCGATGCGTAACGGGCAGAGTTATTGTCAAGTGTATGCGTGATTCGTCAAGTTTCTTCATGCCAAAAAAAAGGAGGAGAACCCCAAGTCCAGAATAAACCGCGACAGCCGGGTCTGAAGGGGAGCTGCGCATATAGCAGGAAAGCCCGTGTACGAGCAGCAGTGCCCTGCGGTGATGTAACTACCTCTCCAACCACGTCTAACACAGATGGTAGGAGCCCAGACCAAAAGTAAACAGCGGCGGCGACAGAAGCGTCACATCGATCAACAAATCAAATAAAGAGTGGATGCCAAAACAAAACTCATCCACGAAGTACTACTTCTCGTAAGCAGCCTGTGCAAGTGTTAGTAGTACTACAAAGAGTACTAGTTAAGGCACGCGTTACAAGGTTTGATGGGTGCATGCACGATGATTCAAAGAGGAGGCATGCAAAATCCATCAATTAGAATTTTTTGTCGATCACTACATTCAAAGACGAATCCGGGCTGCACGCCAAGGTGTTAGAAGCCATGCCAATCGTTCGCCTGTAAAAAACTGCCCGACAGGCGCGCAGGCTGCAGTCCTCAGTCAATACCAATACAGTGCAAAAAAAAAGGGGAGAGTGGATCGATCTGCGTGTCTAAGTTCGGGTTTGCTCCGTCCGCGTTCATCCGACAAAAATACCAGGTGCTATTTGCCCTATCTATTTTTTCAGTACATATTAATTCATCCGAGAACAATTACTCTGTCCTGCAATATATTTTTTTATACAGGACAATTATTCAACTGCAAGGGTGACCGTCGTATCGCAAATACAGAGCAATAATTCATCAGATCAGTCTACACGTACATCTGCTCAATTCCAACGTCGCGGCCGACTAGCGCGTCCGCGCCGGCTTACAACGCCGCGGCCGACTCGCGCGTCCACGCCGGTTTCCAACACCGTGGCCGACTCATGCGTCCGCACCGGTTTCCAATGTCGTGGTCGACTCCCGCGTCTACAGCAACACACCGGAGCCGCGCCCGCTCGTATGAGCTGCCCAACTGACACGCGCAAGCTGCCGCCCCTGCGGTCCGGTCTACATCAACACGCCGGGGCCGCACCTGCCCGTACGAGCTGCCCAACGAACGCGCACAAGCCGCCGTCTCTGTGGTCTGGTCTACATCAACGCGCCGGGGCCGCCCCCGCTCACATGAGTTGCCCAACGGACATCCGCGCGAGCCGCCGCCACCGTGGTCCAGACTACATCAACACACCACAGCCGACTCGCGCGTCCGCATCGGCTTACAACACCGTGGCCGACTCGCGTGCTCCCGCCGGCTTACAACGCCGCGGCCGACTTGTGCGTCCGCGGTTTCCAATGCCGCGGTCGACTCCCACGTCTTCATCAACACACCAGGGCCGCGCCTGCTCGCCTGAACTGCCCAACGGATGCGCGCAAGCCGCCGTCCCCGCGGTCTGGACTACATCAACACGCCAGGGCCACGCCCGCTCGTACGGGCACCTTAACGGACGCGCGCAGGTCGCCGTCCCTGCAGCCTGGTCTACTCCAACAAGCTGGAGCAAAAAAAAATACCTATTATCAGCCTCCGAGGGCATACAACAAGCATTGCGGAGATCATCAACTCGCCACACACCTCTGGCCTCAATACATTTCATCTTTCGGCCGTTAACTCTACACCGGCTTATGCCACAGCCAAGTATGATGAATCTCAAGCTGACTCCTCGAGTCGTCTTAAGACTCGGGGGCTACACAGACATGACTCGGCAGATTTGGCCGGCTTCACAAATTCAAGAACCCCGGGTCATTGCGAGGAAGACAACCTGGTCCCGGGGGCTGCGGCCGTATTGGAGAAAAATTAAAGGTTGCCAAAGAGAACTTGCTGCCACGATGCGTAGTTCAAACATGGGTATCCCGCCGTATTGACGAAAAATTAAAAGGTTGCCAAAGAGAACTAGCTGCCACGATGCGCAGTTCAAATATAGGTATCCTGCCTTATTAGCGAAAAGTAAGGTTACCAAAGAAGATTAGTCGCCATGATGCACTGTCTAAACATGGGTATCCTACTCAATTTCGATCATTGGTCACTTGGGGGCTTCCAACTCATCGAGTTTAGCTATCTCACCCTCTTGACCCGGCAAATAACGCCACATTATCTTGGTTAAACCTGCCTGTCTGCTTGATGCTACTCCGATTAGGTGGCCCGGTGTACTCTTGACAAGTCAATCATCTCCATGACCCTGAACTTGTCTCGGTTAAAACATTGGATACGTCACGTGAGAGCCGGCTTACAGAGAGCGAGGATAAACCATGGGCTATCACGCCAGCTTCATTGAAGCAAGACTCGAGCCTCGAAAGCCGGTCTATTTTGTCGTGCCTCGAAAGCCGGCATTCTTATACCTTGTTATCATACACATACATCATCATACATTGCATCATCACTGCATCATCATACAATGCATCATATATACATCTCTATATTTGTTTATGTCGCAGGAGCCGGTTTTCAAACCAGGTTACATTGTAACTCTACAGGAACAAACAAATCTTTGATAGCCAAAATGGTCGGGTCTTATATGGTTTATAAAAACCAGTCTCAAATAACATGACTATCACTGCCGATTTTGAAACAATTGCAGGTACATATTTACCACATCTACAAAACCGGCTTACAATTGAGAGCCGAGTCTTCATCATGGATTCTCATAACCAGTATTAAATGATTGAGATATCAATTCTTCTAAATTCCCGGGTTACAAGTCCAGCCGGGTCACAAATAATACATGGTCATTTAATTGACCGGGTTTTGGGTTATTCAACATGTGCTTTGTAGAAGACTACAACACTTATGAATTTTTTCACACATATTTGCCGGGTTGCACTGCAACCATGGCCAAGGATTTTTTTATCGCAAAAGCATCATCAGTTTACAGGCAAAATATTAAAGTGTTTGATGGCATTGGCGGACTATGCAGTTTCACGCTCAAAAACTATTACAAGCCACGATTGGGCTATTTTCTATCAAGTTTTTCAAAGCAAATTCAAGCTTGCAGAGTGATTGATGGTTGAGACCCGGTAGCTGGATCTGCCGGATTAACATTGGTTTGTTCTCCTTCTACGTCAATTACCGTCGGGTTGTCACTTGTCGTGTCACCAGGATTTATTTGGTGAGTTGATAATACAAAGGAGTATACTATGCGGCCAGGCAACCCGGTTCTTGGAGACTACAGTGGATCTGAATTTATTCTACAGTGGAAGGAATAGTCCCGAGTCGCCGCAGGCAATACGACCCGGCACTTGGGGGCTACATTATTCAAATCAAGATTACATTCAGTATGAAAGTCTCATGTCGCTGCAAGCATGCACCACGACACTTGGGGGCTAATGCAATGTCATTTTAAACTATTTTCATCGAAGACCCGGCTCACTATTAATAGTGACCCGGCCCTTGGGGGCTACAGTCATTGACTCTACAAATCGTTCAAGTTCCAGATTGATGAGAACAGCTAAACCGGCCCTTGGGGGTTACATTATTTGCAGCTATATATCTACAACATTCAAGACTAAGTTCAAAGTCCCAGGTTGCTGCAGGCAAGACAACCCGGCACTTGGGAGCTACACCGTTCAGTTGTTTCAACAGATCATAAAGTCCAAATTGAAGACCCGACCCATCACATATTGATGAGCCGGCCCTTGGGGGCTACACATGAAATACAAACATTCAATTTATGACTGGTGACTCGGATGAACAACCCGGATTTCTCCAAAGTTGTAACAGTTATATTTAAGCAAGTCTTAAGCTATCACTACGTTTCTACTCTTAAGACTTGGGGGCTACAGGTAATATGGATATAAGGAAGGAACACCTTCAAGTTCTCAGTAAACCGGGTCTCATATTGTTGGTGGAGAAATTTGCAGAGTTTATCTCCTCTAAAGCTATTCCTAGAAAGGCCCGGAAAGCCGGCTCAACGTCATATGGTTTTCTTACTCCCAATTTTTTTTCATGAAGCCAAAGCATTGGAGGCCGACTCAATGGCAGATGGGTATTTTATTTCCCAATATATTTCTTCAAGGAACCCGCGTCAGCAAGTTGATTCTGAAGCAGGCTTGTTAATATGACAAAGGAAAAACCGGATTTTTCAGGAGCAGGTTCATTGGATAAGCCGGCCATTTGATATACACTTGAAAGATTCGTTATGAGGTCATATACACGTGTGAAAGCAGTTGAGATTTCATGTTATGAAGCAACAAAATCGCTAAAGTATGGAAGAACTAGAAGACCCAGCAAACATTTTGACCCGGTCAGGTGATTTGGCAGAAGAAAAATGACAAGGACCAGAAGACAGAACAGGTGCCGGCTCAGGAAGAATTCAGACCCGGAGAATCACCCTTCACAGATTTTCCCTATTCTTATTTTCAGGATGGAGTTTACCATGGATAAATCCAAGCTAAATTGGGGGCTAATGTTGGGGATATACCCCACGGTTATGACCCGGCCATAAGCTTGACCCGGCCATAGTTTGACCCGGCCAAGAGTCAGAAGGCTCTATGGGTCATCTCATAGTCCGGGTCACGGCGAGACAACAAAGTGAGACCAAAGGCCCAGGGCGAGACCCGGCAGGAGGCCGGCTTAAGGGGATCCCAATGGGCCGGCTCGTAGAGAAGGACCAAGAAGAGGAAAGCAAGACCTGACAAGGAAAGCAAGACCCGGGCTAGTATTCAGCTTGTAATAGAAAATAGACCAGTCCTAATCCTACTAGGACTCTACATGTAAGCCGCCCCTTCAACTTGTATAAGGAGGGGCAAGGCACCCCAAGAGGGGAAGAAAAGATAGACAGACAAAATCAGTAGCTCTTGAGATAGAGGTAGCAAAACATCACCCTTGTAATCGAGATCATCATCAATAGCAATCAAGCAAGATGTAGGATTTTACCTCCACCGTGAGGGGCCGAACCTGGGTAAAACTCGCGTCTCTTGATTCCGACCAACCCCTTCAAGCTTCCACCTAGTTGCGACGGCCTCACCACTAAGTCCTTTCACGAGGACATCTGCCGTGACAAAACCACGACACTTGCTGATATGAAAGAAAAATCTATGAGGGAGAAAATGAAATATGATCCTAAGTTTGCAACCTCTCCCATATTTGTTACTGATAAGGATTATGAATTCTCTGTTGATCCTGAGTTGATTACGTTGGTAGAATCTGATCCTTTCCATGGATATGAAACTGAAACCGTAGTGGCACATCTCACTAAATTAAATGATATAGCCACCCTATTTACTCATGAGGAGAAAATCCGCCACTACTATATTCTTAAGTTGTTTCCTTTCTCATTAAAGGGTGATGCTAAAGATTGGTATAATACTCTTGCTCCTGGATGTGTGCGTAGTCCCCAGGATATGATCTATTACTTCTCTGAAAAATAGTTTCCTGCCCATAAGAAACAAGCTGCTTTATAGGAAATATTTAACTTTGTGCAAATTGAAGAATAGAGTCTCCCACAAGCTTGGGGGAGGCTTCTCCAATTACTTAACGCTTTGCCTGATCATCCTCTCAAGAAAAATGAAATACTTGATATCTTCTATAATGGACTAACCGATGCTTCTAGGGACTACCTAGATAGTTGTGCAAGTTGTGTTTTCAGGGAAAGGACTATTGAGCAAGCTGAGGAATTATTGAATAAATATTGAAGAATGATAATGATTGGACACTTCCTGAACCACCGCCTAAACCCACTCCGAAGAAGAGGGGTATCTTATATCTCAGTCATGAAGATATGCAAGAAGCAAAGAAATGCCAGAAAGAAAAAGGTATTAAAGCTGAGGATGTTAAGAATTTACCACCTATTGAAGAAATACACGGTCTTGACAAACCGACACAGGTAGTAGAGGTAAATTCTCTTATAAAGTTTAATGAAAGTGATATTCCTCATAACAAACCTCCTAGTCAATGCTTATATGAATTTGACAATTATATTATGAAGCAAGATCATTTCAATGCAAATGTTATGAAACAATTGAAACGAAATTCCTATATGATTGATCGCTTGAATGATTTGTTATTTAGAATTGCTAATGATGTTAAAGGTGTGAGCAAACATGCATCTATGGTTCAAACTCAATTAGAACAAGTCGCTAAATCTCAGAGTGAATTGCTTAATGAAATGAATAACAATATGAATGATCATGCTGTTAGAGTAATGACTAGAGGAGGTAGAATGACTCAGGAGCCACTTTATCCTGAGGGTCACCCAAAAAGAATTGAACAAGACTCTAAAAGAATTAATGTTGATGCTCCTAGTCCATCTAAAAAGAAGAAGAAGAAGAAGAAGAAGAAGAAGAAGAAAAATGATAGGACTTTGCATACTTCTAGTGAACCCGAGGTAGAAAAACCCTTGGAGGATAGTAATGATGTTTCTATTTCTGATGCTGAAACACAATCTGGTAATGAACAACCACTCGATGATAATAATAATGATGATGCTCATGTGGATACCCAACCAGATAATGATAAAGAACCTGATAATGATGTTGAAATTGAACCTGCTGTTGATCTTGATAACCCACCTTCTAAAAATAAACGTTATGATAAAAGAGACTTCATTGCTAGAAAACATGGTAAAGAAAGAGGACCATGGGTTCAAAAACCCATGCCCTTTCCTCCTAAACCATCTAAGAAAAAAGATGAGGAAGAATTTGAACGTTTTGCTGAAATGCTTAGGCTAGTCTTTTTGCGTACTCGTTTGACTGATATTATAAAGATGCTTCCTTATGCTAAATATATGAAAGACATTGTCACAAATAAAAGAAAGATACGTGAAGCTGAGATTTCCACCATGCTTGCAAATTATTCTTTTAAGGATGGAGTACCTAAGAAACTAGGAGATCCAGGAATACCAACTATACCATGCTCCATTAAAAGAAATTATGTCAAAACTGCTTTGTGTGACTTAGGAGCTGGTGTTAGTGTTATGCCTTTCTCTTTATATAAGAGACTTGATTTGAATAAACTCACTCCCACTGAAATATCATTGCAAATGGCTGACAAATCAACTGCCATACCTATCGGTGTTTGTGAGGATGTGCCCGTTGTTGTTGCAAATGTTACAATCCTAACAGACTTTGTTATACTTGATATGCCCGAGGATGACAATATGTCGATTATCCTTGGTAGACCCTTTCTGAATACTGCAGGGGCTGTTATTGATTGCAACAAAAGCAAGGTCACTTTTCATATCAATGGTAATGAACATACGGTGCATTTTCCGAAGAAACAATTTCAAGTAAATGGTATTCATATTATTGAAAAGACTCCGACAATTACTATTGGAAGTTTTCAAATTCCTCCCCCTACTGTTAAAAAGAGATATGAAACTCTTATTGTTGGGGAGATGCTTATCCCCGTTGAGGTAACTTAGTGTTATACGAAAGTTCTTTGGTTTCATGTTACTCGGAAATGGTTTGTTAATAAGACCTGATCAACCTTATTAATAGATTCTTTTTTTGAGGGGCATGTGGTCGATGAATTTAGTAGGCACAACCTTCTGTACCTACTTTTTGTTTTCTGTAATTCTTAGTTAAATAAAATAAAATGCCATGATTGCCTTGTTTTCTGATTTATCCGTGCAATAAAAAAGTGCCCAGAAATAAAAGTGCTCATAATGATTTGAAATTTTCACATGAATTTTTATTGAATATTTAAGAATTTTTGGCACAAAAATCATACCAGGGGAGTGCCCCAGGTGCCCACGAGGCACCAGGGCGCGCCACCCCCCTGGCGCGCCCAGGTACCTCATGGGCCCCACAGGGACCCCCTCACTTATTCCCTTAGCTCACTTCGTCTCTTACCTCTAGCAAAAATTCCTGGTAGCTCTCTCTCTCGTGTTCTTGCTCACAAAACTGAAATTTTCGATCTCTTTGCTCGGAGCTCCGTTTCCGAAACTGTTTTGGGAGATTGTTCCTTGGTATGTGACTCCTCCATTGCTCCAATTAGTTTTTGCTTTAGTGGTTTATATTTTGCATGATTAGTTGCTCTTGGTGCTACAGAAAATGAGCTTGCATGTTGAATTCTTTGAGTTCCAAGTAGTTTGAATGCTTGATATAGCCTCTAGGCATCCATATGAGTAGTTGCTATCAATCTTGTGAAGTTTTATTGATATCATTTTGTGACCCGAAATTTTTCAGAAATTTGCTCTTAGGAAAATGAACATCTTCCGGAGGAGTTCCTCGAAGTGGAACGCCAAGGGAGTCCTTGGGGAGTCCTCGGACAGTGACCTCAACATCCCGCGTAGGACGGAGATCCGGCCGTGCGAATGGCCGCACAATGCTTTCATGAACGAAGCCGGATTCTATCAAGAGTTCACGCAATTCGTTGCAAATGCCGGACTGACCAACTTCCTCGCAGATGAGTGTGACCAGCACCACATCCTTACAAATTCCTTTGTGCAAAACTTTTATTTTCTGAATAGGCTCGAACCCCCTGAGGTGCGCTTTGATTTATATGCTGAACATTATCAGATACCTCTAGCTGAATTTTGCGAGATATGTTTGATTCCCTCTGAGGAGGAAATCAGAGAGCCTCGACCGGAGGAGTTTGAGGGTTTCCTCCGCACTTTGACTATGGGAGAGGAAAGGGGGCGCGTCGAAAGCCCGAGCCACTAGCTTGCAGTTTCCCTCTGTTCATTACTTTGCTTTATTCTTAGGGAAATGCTTGCTTGCTAGGGAGCAAGGTAGTGCGCTGGCTACACCTGACTGGCCATTTTACGCCGTGCATTACACAACGATTACACTTATAGGCTTGGAGCTATTGTTGCACGTCGCTTGCACACTAATAGGACTAGAGGAAAAATTCATGGCGGTATTTATGCTACTCGCTTAGCGAGACGTTTTAATGTTAACATACGCCCTCATGACTACCCGTTGCCCAGAGTTTACTTAGATCACCAGTCCATGAGGGACCACCACTTTATTGATGTTCTTGAGCCTCCTCACAACATTCGTTATAAATTGGTTTTTAGTGAGGATACTCGTGATATTATTCCGTTGCCTGCACCTGCTTTGTTTGATTCTCACGCCAGGAATGGATATACCGTGATGTCGCTGGACATCATCGCTTATCGGAATGCCTTGGCGGCGGCAGAGGAGGAGCCCCAGGATTGGGACGCCCGCGTGCCGCCTCCTCAGGAGTTTCATATGGGACCGGATGGCTACTACGGATGGCCGTAGACCAAGCTAGGCAAAAGCCTAAGCTTGGGGGAGTACGTATTTCTCACCGACATTACATTCATGTCCACACATTTCATTCCAGTTGTCGGTGTTCATACTTTTTCATTGTATAATCCATGTTAGTTTTATTTTCTCGCTTTCTTCTTGTGTGTTTGAAAAGCTTTGAGAAAATCCAAAAACATTTCTTGTTTCTTTTTGGTTTTTCTTTTTAGTTTAATTAGTTGTAGTTTTGTAGTAGTAAAAGAAAACCCAAAAAGATTTCCCGTTTCTTCTTTTGCTTGTTGGGAGCTCTCCCGTGTAAATAGTTTTCTTCTCTCGTTTTTCGTTTTGTTCTTTTTGCTTTCTTCAGAAAAACTAAAAACTCCAAAAATATTACAATGTGTTTCTCTGAAATTCTTTTCTTTTGTTGAGTCATTGTAAGGAGAAGACCATGATGAAAATGATGAGTAGCTCTCATATGTATTATTGTTGATCTAACAAGGAGCCCATTTTACCTTGCCTTCTCCTTTGAAATAAAATGCTTGCAGATTCCAGCTTAGTCCACGGCACACTTGCACTACTTTTATTTTCATATCATTTGGTCATGCAAGTGAAAGGCAATAATGACGATGATTTGATGAAGTGACTATGGCAAGGAAAAGCGGGTATGAACTCAACTTGTTCTTTGTTTTTGTAAATATGTTTAACTCAGTATCCATGATTCAGCATGTTATGATTGAACATGTTTATGATGACAATTAGAGATTATAGTTACTCATGCCATGCTTAAGTAGCTAAGAGTGGATAATGATTTATCTTGAGTGTCAACATGCATTAAAATGATTGTGATGTAGTATGATGATATGGTATCCTCCTCTGAATGTTTCAAGTGGCTTGACTTGGCACATGTTCACGCATGTAGTTGATTCAAAACCAACATAGCCTTCACGATATTTATGTTCATGGTGTTTATATCCTAGTCATGCTAGTATTCAATGTTGATTATTCATAATGCATGGTTATGACCGTTTTTGCTCTCTAGCTGGTCGCTTCTCAACCTATTTGCTAGCCCTCGCCTGTACTAAGCAGGAATGCTGCTTGTGCATCAAAACCCTTAAACCAAAGTTATTCCAGATGAGTCTACTATATCTACCTATATGCGGTATTACTCTGCCGTTCTAAGTAAATTTGCATGTGCCAACTCTAAATATTCAAACGAACATCTGTTTTGTGTGCCCGTACCGCTCATGGAGCGACAGGGGGCGGTCAGTATCTTCCATGCTAAGCGGGTTATTCTCATGACGAGTGTTTACTCACTTGTCCTTGCACGAGAGGGGCTGGTAATCGGGATGCCCAGTCCCATCATTAAAAAAAATGCAAAATAATAAAACAAAATCCCCCGAAAAGTTGTTGGTATGGAGGGCACCCGAGGATTCGGCTAGCCATGGCTTGTGATTGTTGGTGGAGGGGGAGTAAACTTTACTTTACCGCTTGGGAACCGTCGCTAATGTGTTTAGCATGGAAGATATTGAAAACTCTCGGTCGTGACGTTGACAGGAAAGGCATACCTCCCAAAATTTTATTTATCTCTGATTTAAGCTTCGAGCTCTGGCACCTCTGCAAATCCATGCTTCCCTCTGCGAAGGGCCTATCCACTTACTTTTATGTATTTTACTTTTATTGTTGAGTCATCACCCTCTCAAACAAGCACCAGTCCTGAGAGCACTATTGTCATTCTCATGCATTGTGTATAGTTAATGTTGTGTGCATCATGAGTGGATCTCTTCTACCATGAATTACAATGTTTAGTCGCTGCTTGAACTTTAGAGGTGCTCTGCATTTATGTTTTGCGGTCTCAGAAAGGGCTAGCGAGATACCATGTTGTCATATTATATCATGATTATTTTGACAAAGTGTTGGCATTTGAGATATCTTATTATTGCTCGCTAGTTGATTATGCCATATATATGAGTGAATATAATTTCTAAGAGTTGTCATTTGCATGGTTAGTTATGATCTTTGCTAAAAACTTGGACACTACTTAAGCATATATATAGATACAAGAACAAAAGAGTTTGTAAAAGTTTTTCTTTATCACTTTCAGTTTGTCAACTGAATTGCTTGAGGACAAGCAATGAGTTAAGCTTGAGGGAGTTGATACGTCTCCATCGTATCTACTTTTCCAAACACTTTTGCTCTTGTTTTGGCCCCTAATTTGCATGATTTGAATGGAAATAACCCGGACTGACGCTGTTTTCAGCAGAATTGCCATGGTGTTGTTTTTGTGCAGAAAATCAAAGTTCTTGGAATTGGATGAAACTTTTTGGAGATTTTTTATGGAATATATAAAAAATATTGGCATCAAGAACTACTTGAGGGGGGCCACCCAGTGCCCATGAGGCACCAGGGCGCGCCAGCCCCCCCCCCCCAGGCGCGCCCTGGTACCTCGTGGGGCCCACGTGGCTCCGTCTGACCTAATTCCAACGCTATAAATTCAGTTTTTCATAGAAAAAAATAAGAGAGGAAGTTTTATTGCGTTTCACGATACGGAGCCGCCGCCACCTCCTGTTCTTCATCGGGAGGCCAGATCTGGAGTCCGTTCAGGGCTCCAGAGAGGGAGATCCTCCGGCATCGTCATCATCAACCATCCTTCATCGCCAATTTCATGATGCTCACCACCGGGAGTGAGTAATTCCTTCGTAGGCTTGCTGGACGGTGATGAGTTGGATGAGATTTATCATGTAATCGAGTTAGTTTTGTTAGGGCTTGATACCTAGTATCCACTATGTTCTGAGATTGATGTTGCTATGACTTTGCTATGCTTAATGCTTGTCACTAGGGCCCGAGTGCCATGATTCCAGATCTGAACCCTTTATGTTTTCACCAATATATTTGTGTTCTTGATCCGATCTTGCAAGTTATACACACCTGCTATGTGTTATGATCCGCATACCCCAAGGTGACAATAATTGGGATTCTTTCCGGTGATTGCCGTAGTTTGAGGAGTTCATGTATTCACTAAGTGTTAATGCTTTGTTCCGGTTCTCTATTAAAAGGAGGCCTTAATATCCCTTAGTTTCCTTATGGACCCCGCTGCCACGGGAGGGTAGGACAAAAGATGTCATGCAAGTTCTTATCGCAAGCACGTATGACTATATACGGAATACATGCCAACATTACATTGATGAATTGGAGCTAGTTCTGTGTCGCCGTAGGTTATAACTGTTACATGATGAATGTTATCCAACGAATATCACCGATCCAATGCCTACGAGTTTTCACATATTGTTTCTTGCTAAGTTACTATTGTTGCTACTACTGTCACAATTGCTACAAAATTACTGCTGCTACCGTTACTATTATTGCTACTGCTATCAAACTATCATACTACTGTGCTACTGATCGCTCTGCTGCAGATATTTAGTCTCCAGGTGTGGTTGAACTGACAACTCAACTGCTAATACTTGCAAATATTCTTTGGCTCCCCTTGTGTCGAATCAATAAATTTGGGTTGAATACTCTACCCTTGAAAACTGTTGCGATCCCCAATACTTGTGGGTTATCAATCACTCCTTGGCGTTTTAATGCTAAACTATTTTAGCATCTTGTCAATATGTATTTTTTTGGCTTAGCCCTATTAGGCAATTCTATCTCGCAGATCATTATGCCTAATATCAAGGCTACCCATCCCAAGTACTTCATCGTAAAACTATTTTTCAATGAAGTCCTAATTCGTGTCAAGAAATTTATATTATATCCAATTAACAATGTGTCAAGCACACAAGGTTTTTAGAAATATTATTATGCTCCCACTTACTTTCTTGTAACCACAAGCATCTTCGTTATCCATTGATAAAATCAAACTCTTTTGACTATTTCATCAAAAACAAAGATTCCAACTCCATTTTGCTCTCTTCTGTCCATTGCTGGAACTCTGAAGTTTGCATACTCACTAGCATCCTCTGGACTGACAAAACACCTTGGACTGTATCACATGCAAGTCCTAGGTAGTATTTCCATTTTATGGAAATCCTTTTGGCATCCATGTTACATATCTCATGATTGAAATATGTATCAATTGCTAGTTTAACCCGAACCGACTTTAAGCATCGCTATAGAGAGACAGTCTCGCCGTAGTCAATTCCTTGAATTTGTTATAAGCAACAAGTCGAGCTTTATGGATAAAACATTTTTATCCGTATCAGTTTATAGTTCCATAAATATTCATTAGACTGTAAGTCTTCCGAAGGTGTATCAAGATTTTATTCTCGAATCATTTATATGGAAACTATCTCAGATTGTATTGGCATTTAGCCAATTCCAGAGTTAGGGCCCATCAACGCTTCCTTGTGTATCGTAGGTATACTGTTGTCTAACAACAATATCTTGTTTGCGCACCTGAGAGGTTTGCACGAGTTTTGCCTGTGTGGTTCAGCTGCAAGTTCGACCGAAGTCTATACATCTCATGTAGAGGCTTCCGTATCAGTCGCAGTAGGAAACTCTGGAATCACTTCCAAGGTCTCTTTCCTTTGACCTGATGACGAAGATACTGTTATCTCGTCGAGTTGCATTGTCCTCCCACTCACCTTTTTGCAAGAACCATTTTCTTCAAAATCATACCGCTTTTTGTGGCAAACATTTTTGCCTCGGTATAGTGATGGAGGAATACCCAATAACTTGGGATAACCTACAAAGTAGCACTTGTCTGATTTGGAATAGGTTTGTAAATATTTTACACAAGCCCCATATTCCAAATGTTAAGAAAAGAAATAACATGGTTGGGGTTACCATACCATGGCGTCATTTCAACAGATCTGATGGTGCTCTTTTCAGTGTAAAAGCCGCAGTCTCTAAAGCATTACTTTAAAAGGGATAATGGCAAATTGATTTATGTCATCTTTGATCTTACCATGTCATAAATGGTTTGATTACATCTTCACAGACATTCCACTCACAGTGGTGTTCCGGGAGGTGTAAGTTATGAAACTCTTTTCACAACTCATCAGACATTCGCTAAACTTGTAACTCAAAAATTCCTTTATGCAATCTAGTTTGCAGAAACATATTTTTTCTTGTTACAATAATTTCCACTTCATTTTGAAAACCTTATGATGATTTCAAAAGATCCAGACTTACGTCTCATCAAGTAAATATCCATATATCTACATGAATTATTTCTGAAAATAGATAAATCCACTGCTAGCAATAACCTTTATCGGACTACACACATCAAAATGTATGATCACCAATAAGTTCATTGCTCGTTCCTTATGGCCTGTGAACGGTATTTCAGTCACTTCACTTTTCGGACGAAAGTTACAAGTGTCAGATGATTCATAATCAAACGACTTCAAAATCCATCATTATGGAATTTCTCCATGCGGGTTTCTCTAATGTGACCAAATGCAGTGCCACACATATGTGGTATTCTTTTAGTCTTGCGACATTTAGCATCAGTGTTATGGATGTATCATATTACCATCAATATTCATAACATACATCCCATCCTTGATGGAAGCATGGCCCTTTATGTTATTCATAATACTGAACAACAATTGTTCTTTTGTGAACAACACTCTTGCAACAAACATTATGCAAATGGGCTAGAGTGTATAAAACTCTAAAATGAATTATGAAAGTAAATACAGCGGTAATGTATTATTATCAATATTCATAACATACATCTCATTCATAATGAAAGTATGGCCCTTATGTTATTGATAACACCGAACATTAAAAGTTCTCTTATGAACAACCTTCTTGCAAGATACATTATGCAATAGGCTAGAGTGTATGAAACTCCAAAAATGAATTATGAAAATAAATACATAGGTAATACACCGATGGAAGGTATAGTAACATTTACTATGTTCCCAGCGCGTATCTAAACCTCATTCCCGGCAAGTCTTTTTGGCCATAGTAGTTCTTGCATCGAGTCGCAACAGAATGCAATCGAGCGGGTATCTCTGTGATCAACTCACAATACCCAAGAATCAGTGATTAACATGTTTAATCATAATTCCCAAGAACTATTTCTTTGACCAGCCTTCTATACATCAATAGCTTGTATGACTTTCATACATGAGCTGGACATTCCAGCCTTCTCTCTTTTTGCCTTTATACTTCTAACAGTTTAACTTTCAGTATTTCTCCTACTCTCACAAGAAGCACCCAACTTTTAAGAGTGGCATTAGCCCCGGACTTCCTAGCCATGTAAGTCACACTAACACCCTTTGGACATTTCCTTTCTCTTTAAGTTGTTGTTTTATTCACCTTCATCATATGACAGCCATTCTTCTGGATCCCTCTCTCACCAGTCAAATGCTCAGTAAACACTTTACTAATACTTTGCAAACAAACATTGCTTTGGATATTTCATATCTTTTAGCCTTTGTTTGTATCTGAAACTAATTTTCAGTTCCATGAATATCATATAACTATCCCAAACTTTTGAAGTTCGGGTCTCATGGAAGCAAACGCATTGCACTTGACCGTAACGGAGTTCTAGCTTTTCGATCGAAGGACGAGAGTCACATCATCCATAGCATTAGCGGGAGAATATCGAAAGCATGCGATAGGACAAAGTCCTTCTCGGCACTGTAGAGGACAATCCTCACATTACGTTACCAACCGTAAAGTTTTAACCAGATAAGTAACAGCTTATTCAATTTTAATAGGTAAGGTGGTAATGCGAGCCATTATTCTATAACTATTATGCAAATTTCACTTAGACAAGGTTCATAATTAATTGCACTGAGAATTAAACAAGTTAATTCTATAGTGCGCTCCCACTCAAATCAATATCTCTCATAATTGATTGTGAGTGATACAAGACCCATATTGAAATTCAACGCCAAGGATGTATCCATCTCAAGTGACGAGAATTGCAATCGGTAGGCCAACTTGCCAATCACATCTCTATGTGACTCTTGTTCATCTTTCGATGGGCATGTTCCGAGCTCAGGATGATCCTCCGGAACGTCAAGACAACCAAGTGATCTTGCTGCAAGGTCTCAACTCACCCACCTCACACTTCTCTAATCGGTCGTACCCATGTATCCATGTGATACCCCGAAGAGATAGGTGCCGTGACGGTGCTACACTTGGGAGAACACTAACTACTTGATATTTTGTGAGAGATCACCCTAATAAAAAGCGACTACCGCGCAATCAAAAGGGTGCATCATAAGGGATAAACATCTCAGGCAATTCATAATAGCATGATATGGTATAGCCCTTTCTGACGGAGAAGTATTTATTTCTTCGTCTTCGGCATTCGCGTCGGTGTTTACCTTCGCGAAGTTTGCCACCACCTTGTCGATGCACCAGATGATATTGCTATCTCTATAGCTAATAAAATAAGTGCATTACTTAAGGTTGACATGCAGGTCATTAAAGTAACAATCATATGGCTCCAGCCATCATGCCGAATCATGACACGCAGGTCATGTTAATTTACATTATATAGTCATCTCATACATAATCTAATTATTATGAGCACTGCTATACCACATAACATGCCTTCTCATGTCATCCTGCAAAACCAAGTTAGACGCCTCTAATCGGTTTATGCACAATTTTATTTTACGTGGCTTCTAAGGTTTCAACCAAACCGCAGCTACCAACATTTATCATCAAGTATGATTATTCAAATCGCTAGATTAACTTTGCGGGGTGTATGAAACACGAGATAATAATATCTCGAGCCCCATACTGAACTTCGTCATACGCATGACCCCCGTGCAGATCATATCTGCATTGCCCTTTTGTCTGCAAAATTTCATCTTTCTTTTAACTATGGTGGAATTCAACGAACTGTTAGCACTTCGTTGATCAATCAGGATCGCGGATTGCCAGAACTTTGAAACTCCACCATGCCGTTATCAAGATTAGAAATACGCAAATTCCAGGGAAGCAAGAGGAACATTGGGTAATAGATTTCATCTGCTACCCGCATAAATAATTTTCAGCAATAGATCTCATCTACTACAAAATTATATTATGCAACACCCATACATCTCTATGTATTCTAGATCGTAACCTGCATCTACGAATAGCACGGCTCATGATGCCACTGTTGGGGAACGCAGCAGAAAACAAAAATTTGCGGTACAACGAGCACACCCAGGAACACTATGGAGATGCATACAAGGTTGGGATCTGATCGTTACCGACTCGTAGCGCAGCGGAAGTAGAGTCGATGTAGATCGTCGGTGCAGATCCCCACAGCTAGGATTTACAACCTCCCAACCGCGAGGATGTACTCCCTCGTCAGCCCCTCGGACAGCCCTTCGGGAGGCGGTCGGACATTCCCCCGAACGGTGTCACGAACAGCCCTTCAGGAGGCACTCACAGAAACTCGGACGGTCACTCGGACAGCCCTTCGGGAGGCACTATCGAAAAGCCCCTCGGGCAAAAAAGATC
Source organism: Elymus sibiricus (assembly GCA_039707655.1). Lineage (NCBI taxonomy): Eukaryota > Viridiplantae > Streptophyta > Magnoliopsida > Poales > Poaceae > Elymus > Elymus sibiricus. The sequence goes on along the minus strand of CM077666.1, from coordinate 122,972,691 downwards.
GAACCTACGACCTCTCTACGGGGTTGCACACATACGGTGTCATCTATCCAGCAGGGCTTCACCGTTCAGAACTAGTTCCCAACGGAACCCAGACAGCCTTTCGGCTCTACGAAACTATTTCGCGGGGAGGGAGAGAGAAGGCCAGATCATGCATGGCATTTGTATGTGAGAAAGAGTGAGTGTAGAGAGTGCCTCTCCACCTCTATTTATAGGAAAACCCAAGGGGTAGGGTGGCTCTCATCCATCCATGTCATCACCAAGATATTTTGGGACAAAGCCCAAAAAGGTGGCTTTCCATAAAGTAACCATAAAGTGCTTTTCACTATTCATGGAAACACTTTTCCGCGACCGTTAAATCGGAAAATATTTTTGTAGTACTTAGAACATTTCCAGTACCCACTAAAATAATTTTGGACACGTTTCAAAACAATTCCGGATTAGTGATTTTCATCTGCGAAAAGCAACCAAAGCGGTTCCGGCAGCTCCGGAACATTTCTGGGTTTTTTCTCCGGAAAAATCCCAGAAGTTCCCAGAACAATTCTGGCACCCTCCAAGAATTTCCAGGCGTGTGCCGAAACCAATTTGACTTAATGTTATACCCCGAAACAACTTTTCAGTTTTACCGAAACTATTCCGGTGTTCTCTCTCCGGAACTCTTCCGTTGTCTCCGAAACCTTTCCGGTGACTTTCTCTCGGACTCCCTGTCTAGTTTCAGCAGATAGATGACCCTTAAGCGTGTGACCCTATAGGTTCGGTGAAGCATAGATATGACCGGAACACTTTCCGATCAATGATCAACATCGGAGCCGTGGACACCCATATTGACCCCTATACCCACACGAATAAATATTCGTGTGAACCTCCATTTGCCGTGTGCGATTCCTGTTGTTTCGCGATATGTTACAAACACCCGAGGTTAGACTTATCGGCATCCCCGTGGATCAACAACTTGTCCACTATGCCAGTTACCTCGTTACCGGTTTTGTTCTCTTTTCTCGTTCCCGTGTTCCGGCATCCCCGTGATCAAATCACAATGTGTCTGGCCAGACGATGATGGATACCGTAACACCGAGAGGGCCCAGAGATATCTCTCCATCGTCGGAGGAGCAAATCCCAATCTTGAGCTATCAAGTTACTTGTCATACTTTTCCATGAACCCGTAAGCCGCCGTAATAGCCACCCATTTATGGATGACGTTTAACAAACCCCAAAGTTCTTGAATCAAGCATGAAGAAACTCGATACTCTCATGTTCTAAGGAATTATGCAAATGTAAACTTTCTCTGTGTTATTAACCATTAACTTGTGACGAATGTATCTCATAGCATAACATCAATTCGGGTCGATTCAACACAAGTGTTCTTCTAACAATGTGCCCTCAAAGTTGCCAGCATAGTCATGCCCATGATCAGAAAAATAGAACCATCATGCAACACTTGAGCAAGTCTTAGAGGCCAGACTAGGAATACATTTTACTGTTTATTATTCCACACGTGCATATGAGTCTTCCTCCGAGCCTCGTGGTTATTGTAGACTCGAGAACCATAGCAGTTATAGCACAGAATATAAACTTAATTACGAACATGAGGATAAATAATAACATTTATTATTGCCTCTAGGGCATATCTCCTACAGTTGCGATCGGCGGTGCAGGACATGTATGAAAATAACCTGTGACGCCCCCAATTTGACCGTACGTAATCATACACGCAGACGCGTACGACCAAGATTAGGGACTCACTAATCAATATCACAACACAACTCTAAACTCAAATAATAAGCATAAATCATCATATTACAAGCCAGGGGTCACGAGGACCCGAATACATAAGTCATACACACAAATGATATCTGAGTACAGACATAGTTAGTCAAGTTTTGCCTTAAGAAGGCTAGCACAAACAACGATACAGATCGAAAAGGCGCAGGCCTCCTGCCTGGGAACCTCCTAACTACTCCTGGTCGGCTGGATCAACCCAGTGGTAAGTGTCGTCGGGACCCTCCTGGTAGTAAGCTCCGGCAGTGTCGTCCGGCTCCTGGGCTCCGTCGTCTGATGTATCATCTTATAGGTATGGGGGAAAATGAATAGCAGAGCAACCGTGAGTACTCATCCAAAGTACTCGCAAGACTGACATCAGAACTATGCTAAATATGCATTGGTATCAAATGAAAAGGCTGTATCTGTGGACTATATAGCAGAAATGCCAGAAGAGAGAAAGGCCTAGCCTATCGAAGACTAGCATCTTCAAGTAGTCTTGCAGCATCAGAAGAGAGTAGATAATAGTAGCATACATGTGGATATACAACAGCAATGCCCTGAGATCCTTTCTCGACTCCCTACGAGAAAGCGGTCCCGAGAGCATTATTAACAGTTTAATATGAATCATCATCAATTTGTAGTTGTCATAGATCCGGGCACAACTCCGAGCGTCCTGTTACCGTGGACACGGCTATTCGAATAGATATCTTCCCTGCAGGGGTGCACTACTGTTACCCAACACGCTCGATTAACTCCGGCCGGACACACTGGCTGGGTAATGCCCGGCCTCGGCTGATCGACACATCGCAGCCCGACCTAGAGCTCAGCAGAGAGGTCAACACGCCGGTCTAAATCCTAAGCACAAAGGGGTCTTGGGCCATCGCCCTTTGCACTCCTGCACGTTGCGAGGGTAGCCGGGGCCCAGGCGCGACACTGAATACACCAGTGACGTAACCAGCCCACCCCAACCAGCCCGCTTCTCTGAGCTGTGACGTCTGAAGAGCTTTCGGCTGATACTACGGTGTAGAGGGCCCCATTAAACCATTATCCCACGTGGTGGTAGTGCGAAATGGGCACGACGACCCACTCAGATCAAATACCCAGTTCCGTTAGGCGTATTTAGTATCGCGCGGGTGCTCTTGGAGCCGACCCGTCTTTAATGATATTCGCTCGCGGGCACCCTTGGGGCCAGCCCGACTTAACATTTCCCCGCGGGTACCTCTCGAGGTGGACCCTCCTGTAACAAAGGTCAAAGTAACCGTGTGTCCAAGTAACGAGGAGGAATCCGAGGAATCACCCTCGATGTATTCCCACTCGAGGAGTTGCGCGACGGTAGCTTAGCGGAGGTGATGTAAGAGGAATCACCCTCGATAACACACATCCGGGAAGCTATTCTACAGAGGCACCATCGAAAGTGAGCTAAGAGGTATCACCCTCGGCACTCGATGCCAGCTCTGCAGTGTCGAGCAATTTAGGGGGTGTGCGGTGATGTGCTGCTCTCAACCCGTCGAACATTCGATCGGGGCGCAGATGCTAAAGCGGAGCAACTACAGCAAGGGAGAGGGGCCACAGATGGTTTTCCATCCAACCTATACTAAGCAGTTTGGATAATAAGGCATGTATCAACAGCAGTTACAAGGACAGGCTATGCATCAGACTAGGATAAATCAAAATGCAGCAATTTCTAATGCAAGCAGGAGGGAGAAGGAATGGATGATATAGGCATGCGTCAAGGGGGTTTGCTTGCCTGGAAGCTCTGCTGAGAGAGGCTGATCGACAAACGGCTGCTCGTCGGGGGTGTAGTCGAACTCTGCTGGGACGGCGTCGGTCTCGGCGTCTATCGAGAGAGAAGGAGGGGGAAGAAACAATAAATTTCACGGCAAAATGCAATCACTATGCATGACAAGCCTAAAATGATATGCAGATGTGTGCTACTGCCTATCTATATGATTTAGATAACTCTTGGGAATTAATAAAAATTTAATTGGATTTTTTTTATTAAAGTGGTGCACTATTCATCTACTGCAAACGGTCAAAAAGTTCCATGTTCAGATAGCTAGAGGCATGTGACAGATGAATGGATGGCATATTTGGATTCGTGGCATTTTTCTGATCAACTTTCATATATAAATTATTTTCATCTAACTTACGGATTAAAAGATATGAATTTTTAAAGTTTTAAATATTTTCTGAATTTATTTTAATTACTTAATTCGAATTATCCAGAATAGTGTTGGCTGACGTCAGCATGATGTAATGCTGACGTCAGCAGTCAACAGGGGGCTGACCAGGTCAAACCCTGACCAGTGGGTCCCACCTGTCATAAACACAGGTCTAATTAACTTATTAACAGACTAATTAATCCAGTGGGGCCATATGTCAGTGGGTAATTAGGCAAAATTAATTATTTTAATTAATCTAAAACACTAATTAAGTTTCTGACACGGGGGCCCCATATGTCATAGACACTGGGGGAGGGACCCCACATGTCAGTGGCTGGGTTGACCCAGTCAGCCGAGTTGACCGAGTCAACTCGGTCAACTGGGGCCCCCTGGCCCACTGGCAGCCTCACTGGGGGTGGCCCCAGCCAGGCCACGTCGGCGGCGGCCGGCGATGAGCCGCCGGCGACCATTCCAGAGGCGGCGCGCACGGGAACCGGCCGGAAATCGCGCTCCGGCCACCGTTTTGCGCGCGGGAGGCGGCGTTCGAACGGGGAAAGCGAGGCGAAGCGATCTGGGGCAGTTTCGCGAGCCAATTCGGCCGGAGACGAGCGGCAGAAGCTCGCCGGCGGCGAGGTTCTACGGGCGAGCAACGGCGAGTCGCTACGGGGCACGGCGAACGGCGGGAGCTAGCGCAAAAGAACCGCGCGGAGGCGTGGAGCAGGTCCACGCACTCGCACGGCCATGACAGGGGCCATATCGACGGCGACGAGCACTACGGCGGCGGAGCATTCGGGCGGTGACGGCGACTATGGCTACGGGGTCGAATCCGCGCGCGAGAGAGAGGGAAAAGGAGGGGAGGAGCTCACCGAGCGGCTACGTAAAGCCCTTGATGGCTTAGGAGCAGCAGAGGAGCTCGAAGACGGCGGGGATCGCCGGCGACCGAGAAGAAGAGGCCGCAGTCGATCCGGCAATGTGGAGGCGCAGGGCTCGAACCAGTAGCCGGAGAGGAAGGAGAGAAGGCAGGCGGAGCGAACGGGCCGGGTCTCAGGCGACGGCGACGACGACAGCGATGGCCACGAGCTCATCCATGGCGGAAGTTGCGGGTGGCTGCGCGGGAGGAAGAGGGAGAGCGAGGGGGGAATTGGTGGGCGCTAGGGTTTGGGCGAGGCCGAGAGGGGCGCGGTGGTGGCCTTATCGACGACGGGGAGGCCACGGATGGGCGACACGGCGACGAACGGCGGCGGTGTCGCGCGCAGGGGGCGACAGCGCGACGAGGACGACGACCTCGCGGCGGGCTGGGCCAGCTACTGTTTCACTAAGGCCCAGCGCGCCAGTAAATGGTAAGCGTTTCTCCTTTTTCTTTTTTCATTTCTTTTCTTCCACTGTTTTGCAAATTGTTTTAGCACTAAATGAATTTTAATAAATGTGTGACTTGGCTCAAATATTACAGTGCATTATTCTCAACCACCAAAAATTGGTTTGGGTAAAACATGATTTCATTTGTAATTCTTATAAAATAAAATGATATTAAATGTTGCTGCTAGCTACTGTTTGAGGTTGATGGAGTCACTTAGGCATTTTTAGTAATGTTGTTTTACTAATCATAATTAGTTATGAATTATTTCCTATTTAATGAACATTTTAGTTTCTGGTTTTGAACAACTTTTATTTTCACTTAAGATTTAATATTGCAATTTGAGTTTGAATTTGAAATGAACCATGATGCAAATGATGATTATGCTTGACTAAACATGATGACATGGCATTTTCAATAGGGGATCACTGTAGTCATTACAAGGGGGTGTTACAATTCTCCTCGTCTAACAAGAATTCTCGTCCCGAGAATTAAGAGGACGACTGAAAGAAAGCAGGGTATTCTTCGCGAAGACGGTCCTCGCGTTCCCAAGTGGCTTCATCCTCAGAATGGTTCGACCACTGAACCTTGAGGAACTTGATCGACTTCTGATGAGTCCGACGTTCAGTTTGATCAAGAACGCGGATCGGATATTCTGGATAAGATAGATCTTCTCGCAATTCAAGCACTTCATGATCCACAGCTCGGATAGGATCCTTGAAGCAGCGACGAAGTTGCGATACATGAAAGACGTCATGCACTTGAGAAAGGTTTGGCGGCAACTCCAATTGATATGCCACTTCTCCTCGACGAGCGAGAATGCGGAACGGGCCAATATAGCGAGGAGCTAACTGGCCCTTGATTCCGAATCGGTGGGTGCCTTTCATCGGAGTGACGCGAAGGTAAGCTTGCTCACCAGGCTGATAGACCATTACCTTGTGCTTTCGGTCATAGTTGCTCTTTTGACGAGACTGGGCAATTTTCAGATGTTCACGGACAATGCGGACTTGTTCTTCAGCTTGTTGAATAATGTCCGGTCCAACAAGTGAACGTTCCCCAGTTTCTGACCAATTCAGAGGGGTTCGACACTTACGTCCATACAGAACTTCAAACGGTGCCATCTTCAGACTAGCTTGATAGCCATTGTTGTAGGAGAATTCGGCATACGGAAGAGAATCCTCCCATTTCTTATCGAATGAGATGACACAAGCTCGAAGCATATCTTCAAGCACTTGATTGACTCTTTCGACTTGACCCTGAGATTGAGGGTGAAAAGCAGTGCTAAAAGATAGATGAGTTCCCATGGCTTCCTGGAAACTGTTCCAGAATCTGGAAGTGAAAAGGCTGCCACGATCTGAACTGATCTCTAACGGAACACCGTGGAGTGACACAATTCTGGAAACATACAATTCTGCTAACTGACTAGCAGTGATAGTCTCCTTGACAGGTAAAAAGTGAGCAACCTTTGAGAACCGGTCGATGACGACAAAGATAGCATCATGACCCTTCTGCGATCTGGGAAAACCAGTAATGAAGTCCATTTGGACTTTGTCCCATTTCCGTTCCGAAATTTCAAGGGGTTGCAGAGTTCCAGCAGGCCTTTGATGTTCTGCTTTGATGCGACGGCAAACGTCACACTCAGCAACATACTTAGCAATATCATGTTTCATATCGGGCCACCAGTACCGCTGACGAATGTCTTGGTACATTTTGGTACTACCAGGGTGAATAGACAAGGGCGTGTCATGTGCTTCTTTCATGACATCCGAACGAGAGTCCAGATTATGCTTTCTGGGGACCACTAGGCGGCCTTTGAAGAACAAAGCACCATCCTCACCAACATGGTAGAAAGAAGGATTACCCTTGGAGAGGTACTTCTTAATCTTCTCAACTTCAGAGTCATAATTCTGTCTGGTCTTGATGTTGCGCTCGAGGTCTGGCTCAACCTCCAGGGTATTGAGATAACCCTGAGGAACAATGTGAAGGTTCAATTTGCGAAGCTCTTCATAAAGCATAGGTTGTGCTTCCTGAACCATGAGGTTGTTGCAATAAGCCTTGCGGCTCAAGGCATCGGCCATTACATTAGCCTTGCCAGGGGTGTAGGAGATATTCATATCATAATCAGCTACTGTTTCGAGCCATCTCTGTTGACGAAGGTTCAAGTCTGGCTGGGTATACAGATACTTCAAACTCTTATGATCAGTGTATATCTCGCAACGGTTACCAAGGAGGTAATGTTGCCATAGCTTCAGAGCATAAATAACTGCAGCAAGCTCGAGATCATGTACCGGATAATTTTCCTCATGAGGACGCAATTGACGAGAGCCATAAGCAACTACTCTGCGTTCTTGCATTAGGACACAGCCTAATCCTTGACGAGATGCACCACAGTAAATCTCGAAGTCCTTTTGAGAATCCGGGGGTGCTAACACTGGGGCAGATGTCAACTTATCTTTAAGCATCTGAAAGCTTTCTTGACATTTTTCTGTCCATTCAAATTTAACACCCTTGTGGAGCAGGTCAGTTAATGGCTTTGCAATCCTCGAGAAGTTCTCAACGAATCGTCGACAATAACTAGCGAGTCCGAGAAAACTCCTGACTTGCTTGACATTCTTCGAAGGAGTCCAGTCTAGAATAGCCTGAACTCGCTCGGGGTTAACGGCAATACCGTCTTTGGAAATCACGTGACCAAGATAGGTCACCTCGGATAACCAAAATTCACACTTGGAGTACTTGGCATATAACTGGTGTTCTCGCAACTTCTCCAATACAAGCCGAAGATGTTCAGCGTGTTCTTCTTCATTCTTGCAATATATCAGGATATCATCCAAGTAGACCACGACGAACTTGTCGAGGTAGTCCATGAAGATATAATTCATCAATCGGGAGAAGGTTGCCGGAGCATTAGTTAATCCGAAGGACATAACAGTGTACTCGTATGATCCATAGCGAGTAACGAAAGCAGTCTTCGGAATATCCTCCTTTCGAACTCGGATCTGATGATAACCCAACCTCAAATCGAGTTTCAAGAACATAGAGGATCCAGCAAGCTAATCATAAAGATCATTAATCCGGGGCAGTGGATATTTGTTCTGGATTGTGGCTTGGTTAATGGGCCGATAGTCCTGGACCAATCGGTTATTTCCATCCTTCTTCTTAACAAAGAGAGAAGGTGCTCCCCAAGCAGAGGAACTGGGGCGGATGAAACCCTTTTTCAGTGACTTGTCGATTTCTTCCTTAAGCTCGAGAAGTTCATGCGGAGGCATCTTGTAAGGACGCTTCGCAATAGGAGTGGTGCCAGGCTTCAAGTCGATGACGAACTCGACAGCTCTAACAGGGGGTATTCCCGGAAGTTCTTCCGGAAAGACGTCCGGAAAGTCACGGATGACCGGAACGTTCTCAATTCCCTCAAGAGGTGAGGCGTTCAAAGCATTCAGAGCATATATCTGAGCTTCGGCATTCTGAGTAATGCGGGCGGTGTAGTTCACTATCTCATCTGAGGGGTGTAGGAGTTGGACGATCTTGGTGGCACAATTGATCGAAGCAGTGTGAGCTCTCAACCAATCCATTCCCAGAATGAGGTCTATGGTGGAAGAGTTCAATACAATGGGTGAAACAAGAAATTCCAATCCTTTGATTTCAATAGGGATATTGCGTGCTATCATGGAGGTTTGACAACGGCCACTGGGGGTTTTAACGACCAGTGGGGTATGCATCTCCTCATATTGTATGCTATGCTTAAATGAAAATTTCACCGACATGAATGAATGTGATGCTCCTGAATCAAATAAAATAGAAGCAGGTACTGAGTTAACGAGGAGGGTACCCATCACAATAGCAGGCTGATCCTGAACTTCTTCAATGTCAATATTGTAAGCATGTCCACGACCATAAGCAGCAGACCTAGTATTATAGTTGCGGGTCTGATTGTTGCCACGACCACTGCCACGGCCATTACGAGGAAATGCCAACTGATTCTGATTCTGGCTGCAGTCCTTAGCAAGGTGACCTGGTTTGCGGCACTTGAAGCATAGACCATCTTCAGGACGAAGAGGAGCAACACGCGATGGAGCAGCTTGAACTCTTGGTTGCCTCGGTGGTGGAGGAGGCAGACGGGGTGCAGCATAAGAGGGTCTTGGCGCAGGGGCAGCTGGACGGTACACACTGTTGGGAATCCAGATACGACGCTTATGTGCTGGGCTCGAAGATGAGCCAATGTCACGATAGCGCTTCTGCGACTCCTTGTGCTTGATCTGAGCGGTCTCAACCAGAATAGCCTTGTTCACGAGAGTGGCAAAGTCGGTGAAGTCTTGAGCAGCAAGTGCAAGCTCGAGGTCTGGGTGGAGTCCACTACGGAACTTCTCCCGTCTACCAGCATCAGTTGGAATGTCTTCTTCAGCATAGCGGGATAAGCTAAGGAACTCCCGCTGATAGGCTTCGACGGTCTTGTTGCCCTGAACGAGGTTGCGGAACTCGGTCTTCTTCCGTTCTATGATCCCCTGAGGAATATAGCGAGCACGGAAGGCAGTCTGAAACTCATCCCAAGTAACGATTGTCCCAGCAGGCAGTGTACACTTGTGAGTGGACCACCATTGAGCAGCGGGGCCCTTCAGGAAGTAGGTCGCGAAGGCGACAAGGCTTTCAGGGGCGACATTGGAAGACTCCATCTCAAAAGCGATGTCGCGGAGCCAGTCATCGGCATCCAGTGGCTGATCAGAGTTGCGGAAGATAGTGGGGTTGAGACGCACAAACTCTGACAGTGTTATTGAAGCTGGGTTGTGGTTCTGATTGTTCTAATGCGGAAACTGAGCCATAATATTAGTCATAAACTGACGGTTCAGCTCGAATTGTTGCATCATTGCGGCCATGTAGTCGGGCGGTGGTGGCTGCTCAGGGGCACGACCACGACCACGACCACCTGGTCTAACCATCCTGCTAAAATTTCAACAGGGGGGCAATTTAGTAATAACAACTGTAAGTGTTTAGCGACAAACATGATGTAACACGACAATGAATGAGTAGTGCATCAATACATAGTAATAGTCAATTACGACATACAGATCCATACACAGAGTCGGTTACATGCGGACAGCATAACGGCGTAAAATTAAGGAAAAAGACATACTAGGCGGCGCGCAGGCACGCGGTGAGGAACTACACAACGAGACATAGCAAAGGCTACATCAACGTCGGGGAAAACCACTGAAACGGGGTAACTGCAAGTGCAAGTGCGGACGATGAATCTCTGTAGCAGAAAGGTCCTGCTCGCCGTGTGCACTCTGATGCAGAACCCGGTCTCGAACTGAAAGAAGAGGTCCACGCGCAGGCCTGTGACCTCCAACAGCAGGCCAATCGATACCTGCCGGCATCTGAGTCCTGCGCGGGTAAAGGATATACTCCGGATGTATCCCTGATCGAACAGTTGGTAGCAACTACGTCATAGCATCGTAGAGACGTGCTCGAGTGGCAAACAGCTCGACTGTAAGAGCCCGGTTAGTGCGATCCAGAGCCTGAGTGTACTGAATCAACACGTGCGGGTCATATCGACGATGCTCGTAAGGGGCACAGATAGCTGTGTAGTATCCAGTAGCATCTCCGGTCGGTGCATATGGATTGTACCGGAACTCAGAGGCATCCAAGGTAGTATGCTCTCCACGAAGTCGTGCGACAGCAGAATAGGCAGCATCATGGACTGCCATCTCAATCGTCACACCGATACCGTGAAAAAGGTGCAACTCGGTGTCTGAGTCATCCCTCTGATCATAGATGCGAACATCAGCATGATACTGCTCCTGGTTGAACTCGCGGTAATCCTCGTAGACCATGTACTCGGGGTACCAGCGGTAACCATGTCTGGTCAGGAGGGCGATCAGGACAGTTGGAAAGCCAGGGGCATTGCGAGCCGAAGTGCGAAGCACAAGCTGCGTCGCGGGGCGTGGTGGGAACAGACGATCCATCTGAAACAGAGGCAACTCAGGATTGTCAAACGACAATGACAAATATAATATAATTTGGAGAGAAAGATTAAACAGACCAATGGAAAGGAAAATGTGATTATCAGAATAATCAGATCAATGATATGGAACCAGCACTGATAATCCAGCTCTCCGGGTGGACAAGATTACGAGATCCTAGTGTCGACGTTAGTAAAATTCATTTAACCCGAAAGGAAGAGGTTTCAGAGTCCCAGAGTATAGAAGAGGAATAAAAGATCCTAATACCACCCAGTTGGCGACGTGGGCCCGTAAGCCACACAGCCATGTTAGTAAAACAGTTTTCGGAAATACTAGACTCAACTGCGGCCAAGGAGTCGGAGGGGGCTTCCTACAGGCAGTCGGCTCTGATACCAACTTGTGACGCCCCCAATTTGACCGTACGCTAATCATACACGCAGACGCGTACGACCAAGATTAGGGACTCACTAATCAATATCACAACACAACTCTAAACTCAAATAATAAGCATAAATCATCATATTACAAGCCAGGGGTCACGAGGACCCGAATACATAAGTCATACACACAAATGATATCTGAGTACAGACATAGTTAGTCAAGTTTTGCCTTAAGAAGGCTAGCACAAACAACGATACAGATCGAAAAGGCGCAGGCCTCCTGCCTGGGAACCTCCTAACTACTCCTGGTCGGCTGGATCAACCCAGTAGTAAGTGCCGTCGGGACCCTCCTGGTAGTAAGCTCCGGCAGTGTCGTCCGGCTCCTGGGCTCCGTCGTCTGATGTATCATCATATAGGTATGGGGGAAAATGAATAGCAGAGCAACCGTGAGTACTCATCCAAAGTACTCGCAAGACTGACATCAGAACTATGCTAAATATGCATTGGTATCAAATGAAAAGGCTGTATCTGTGGACTATATAGCAGAAATGCCAGAAGAGAGAAAGGCCTAGCCTATCGAAGACTAGCATCTTCAAGTAGTCTTGCAGCATCAGAAGAGAGTAGATAATAGTAGCATACATGTGGATATACAACAGCAATGCCCTGAGATCCTTTCTCGACTCCCTACGAGAAAGCGGTCCCGAGAGCATTATTAACAGTTTAATATGAATCATCATCAATTTGTAGTTGTCATAGATCCGGGCACAACTCCGAGCGTCCTGTTACCGTGGACACGGCTATTCGAATAGATATCTTCCCTGCAGAGGTGCACTACTGTTACCCAACACGCTCGATTAACTCCGGCCGGACACACTGACTGGGTAATGCCCGGCCTCGGCTGATCGACACATCGCAGCCCGACCTAGAGCTCAGCAGAGAGGTCAACATGCCGGTCTAAATCCTAAGCACAAAGGGGTCTTGGGCCATCGCCCTTTGCACTCCTGCACGTTGCGAGGGTAGCCGGGGCCCAGGCGCGACACTGAATACACCAGTGACGTAACCAGCCCACCCCAACTAGCCCGCTTCTCTGAGCTGTGACGTCTGAAGAGCTTTCGGCTGATACTACGGTGTAGAGGGCCCCATTAAACCATTATCCCACGTGGTGGTAGTGCGAAATGGGCACGACGACCCACTCAGATCAAATACCCAGTTCCGTTAGGCGTATTTAGTATCGCGCGGGTGCTCTTGGAGCCGACCCGTCTTTAATGATATTCGCTCGCGGGCACCCTTGGGGCCAGCCCGACTTTACATTTCCCCGCGGGTACCTCTCGAGGTGGACCCGTCTGTAACAAAGGTCAAAGTAACCGTGTGTCCAAGTAACGAGGAGGAATCCGAGGAATCACCCTCGATGGATTCCCACTCGAGGAGTTGCGCGACGGTAGCTTAGCGGAGGTGATGTAAGAGGAATCACCCTCGATAACACACATCCGGGAAGCTATTCTACAGAGGCACCATCGAAAGTGAGCTAAGAGGTATCACCCTCGACACTCGATGCCAGCTCTGCAGTGTCGAGCAATTTAGGGGGTGTGCGGTGATGTGCTGCTCTCAACCCGTCGAACATTCGATCGGGGCGCAGATGCTAAAGCGGAGCAACTACAGCAAGGGAGAGGGGCCACAGATGGTTTTCCATCCAACCTATACTAAGCAGTTTGGATAATAAGGCATGTATCAACAGCAGTTACAAGGACAGGCTATGCATCAGACTAGGATAAATCAAAATGCAGCAATTTCTAATGCAAGCAGGAGGGAGAAGGAATGGATGATATAGGCATGCGTCAAGGGGGTTTGCTTGCCTGGAAGCTCTGCTGAGAGAGGCTGATCGACAAACGGCTGCTCGTCGGGGGTGTAGTCGAACTCTGCTGGGACGGCGTCGGTCTCGGCGTCTATCGAGAGAGAAGGAGGGGGAAGAAACAATAAATTTCACGGCAAAATGCAATCACTATGCATGACAAGCCTAAAATGATATGCAGATGTGTGCTACTGCCTATCTATATGATTTAGATAACTCTTGGGAATTAATAAAAATTTAATTGGATTTGTTTTATTAAAGTGGTGCACTATTCATCTACTGCAAACGGTCAAAAAGTTCCATGTTCAGATAGCTAGAGGCATGTGACAGATGAATGGATGGCATATTTGGATTCGTGGCATTTTTCTGATCAACTTTCATATATAAATTATTTTCATCTAACTTACGGATTAAAAGATATGAATTTTTAAAGTTTTAAATATTTTCTGAATTTATTTTAATTACTTAATTCGAATTATCCAGAATAGTGTTGGCTGACGTCAGCATGATGTAATGCTGACGTCAGCAGTCAACAGGGGGCTGACCAGGTCAAACCCTGACCAGTGGGTCCCACCTGTCATAAACACAGGTCTAATTAACTTATTAACAGACTAATTAATCCAGTGGGGCCATATGTCAGTGGGTAATTAGGCAAAATTAATTATTTTAATTAATCTAAAACACTAATTAAGTTTCTGACACGGGGGCCCCATATGTCATAGACACTGGGGGAGGGACCCCACATGTCAGTGGCTGGGTTGACCCAGTCAGCCGAGTTGACCGAGTCAACTCGGTCAACTGGGGCCCCCCTGGCCCACTGGCAGCCTCACTGGGGGTGGCCCCAGCCAGGCCACGTCGGCGGCGGCCGGCGATGAGCCGCCGGCGACCATTCCAGAGGCGGCGCGCACGGGAACCGGCCGGAAATCGCGCTCCGGCCACCGTTTTGCGCGCGGGAGGCGGCGTTCGAACGGGGAAAGCGAGGCGAAGCGATCTGGGGCAGTTTCGCGAGCCAATTCGGCCGGAGACGAGCGGCAGAAGCTCGCCGGCGGCGAGGTTCTACGGGCGAGCAACGGCGAGTCGCTACGGGGCACGGCGAACGGCGGGAGCTAGCGCAAAAGAACCGCGCGGAGGCGTGGAGCAGGTCCACGCACTCGCACGGCCATGACAGGGGCCATATCGACGGCGACGAGCACTACGGCGGCGGAGCATTCGGGCGGTGACGGCGACTATGGCTACGGGGTCGAATCCGCGCGCGAGAGAGAGGGAAAAGGAGGGGAGGAGCTCACCGAGCGGCTACGTAAAGCCCTTGACGGCTTAGGAGCAGCAGAGGAGCTCGAAGACGGCGGGGATCGCCGGCGACCGAGAAGAAGAGGCCGCAGTCGATCCGGCAATGTGGAGGCGCAGGGCTCGAACCAGTAGCCGGAGAGGAAGGAGAGAAGGCAGGCGGAGCGAACGGGCCGGGTCTCAGGCGACGGCGACGACGACAGCGATGGCCACGAGCTCATCCATGGCGAAAGTTGCGGGTGGCTGCGCGGGAGGAAGAGGGAGAGCGAGGGGGGGAATTGGTGGGCGCTAGGGTTTGGGCGAGGCCGAGAGGGGCGCGGTGGTGGCCTTATCGACGACGGGGAGGCCACGGATGGGCGACACGGCGACGAACGGCGGCGGTGTCGCGCGCAGGGGGCGACAGCGCGACGAGGACGACGACCTCGCGGCGGGCTGGGCCAGCTACTGTTTCACTAAGGCCCAGCGCGCCAGTAAATGGTAAGCGTTTCTCCTTTTTCTTTTTTCATTTCTTTTCTTCCACTGTTTTGCAAATTGTTTTAGCACTAAATGAATTTTAATAAATGTGTGACTTGGCTCAAATATTACAGTGCATTATTCTCAACCACCAAAAATTGGTTTGGGTAAAACATGATTTCATTTGTAATTCTTATAAAATAAAATGATATTAAATGTTGCTGCTAGCTACTGTTTGAGGTTGATGGAGTCACTTAGGCATTTTTAGTAATGTTGTTTTACTAATCATAATTAGTTATGAATTATTTCCTATTTAATGAACATTTTAGTTTCTGGTTTTGAACAACTTTTATTTTCACTTAAGATTTAATATTGCAATTTGAGTTTGAATTTGAAATGAACCATGATGCAAATGATGATTATGCTTGACTAAACATGATGACATGGCATTTTCAATAGGGGATCACTATAGTCATTACAAGGGGGTGTTACAATTCTCCTCGTCTAACAAGAATTCTCGTCCCGAGAATTAAGAGGACGACTGAAAGAAAGCAGGGTATTCTTCGCGAAGACGGTCCTCGCGTTCCCAAGTGGCTTCATCCTCAGAATGGTTCGACCACTGAACCTTGAGGAACTTGATCGACTTCTGATGAGTCCGACGTTCAGTTTGATCAAGAACGCGGATCGGATATTCTGGATAAGACAGATCTTCTCGCAATTCAAGCACTTCATGATCCACAGCTCGGATAGGATCCTTGAAGCAGCGACGAAGTTGCGATACATGAAAGACGTCATGCACTTGAGAAAGGTTTGGCGGCAACTCCAATTGATATGCCACTTCTCCTCGACGAGCGAGAATGCGGAACGGGCCAATATAGCGAGGAGCTAACTGGCCCTTGATTCCGAATCGGTGGGTGCCTTTCATCGGAGTGACGCGAAGGTAAGCTTGCTCACCAGGCTGATAGACCATTACCTTGTGCTTTCGGTCATAGTTGCTCTTTTGACGAGACTGGGCAATTTTCAGATGTTCACGGACAATGCGGACTTGTTCTTCAGCTTGTTGAATAATGTCCGGTCCAACAAGTGAACGTTCCCCAGTTTCTGACCAATTCAGAGGGGTTCGACACTTACGTCCATACAGAACTTCAAACGGTGCCATCTTCAGACTAGCTTGATAGCCATTGTTGTAGGAGAATTCGGCATACGGAAGAGAATCCTCCCATTTCTTATCGAATGAGATGACACAAGCTCGAAGCATATCTTCAAGCACTTGATTGACTCTTTCGACTTGACCCTGAGATTGAGGGTGAAAAGCAGTGCTAAAAGATAGATGAGTTCCCATGGCTTCCTGGAAACTGTTCCAGAATCTGGAAGTGAAAAGGCTGCCACGATCTGAACTGATCTCTAACGGAACACCGTGGAGTGACACAATTCTGGAAACATACAATTCTGCTAACTGACTAGCAGTGATAGTCTCCTTGACAGGTAAAAAGTGAGCAACCTTTGAGAACCGGTCGATGACGACAAAGATAGCATCATGACCCTTCTGCGATCTGGGAAAACCAGTAATGAAGTCCATTTGGACTTTGTCCCATTTCCGTTCCGAAATTTCAAGGGGTTGCAGAGTTCTAGCAGGCCTTTGATGTTCTGCTTTGATGCGACGGCAAACGTCACACTCAGCAACATACTTAGCAATATCATGTTTCATATCGGGCCACCAATACCGCTGACGAATGTCTTGGTACATTTTGGTACTACCAGGGTGAATAGACAAGGGCGTGTCATGTGCTTCTTTCATGACATCCGAACGAGAGTCCAGATTATGCTTTCTGGGGACCACTAGGCGGCCTTTGAAGAACAAAGCACCATCCTCACCAACATGGTAGAAAGAAGGATTACCCTTGGAGAGGTACTTCTTAATCTTCTCAACTTCAGAGTCATAATTCTGTCTGGTCTTGATGTTGCGCTCGAGGTCTGGCTCAACCTCCAGGGTATTGAGATAACCCTGAGGAACAATGTGAAGGTTCAATTTGCGAAGCTCTTCATAAAGCATAGGTTGTGCTTCCTGAACCATGAGGTTGTTGCAATAAGCCTTGCGGCTCAAGGCATCGGCCATTACATTAGCCTTGCCAGGGGTGTAGGAGATATTCATATCATAATCAGCTACTGTTTCGAGCCATCTCTGTTGACGAAGGTTCAAGTCTGGCTGGGTATACAGATACTTCAAACTCTTATGATCAGTGTATATCTCGCAACGGTTACCAAGGAGGTAATGTTGCCATAGCTTCAGAGCATAAATAACTGCAGCAAGCTCGAGATCATGTACCGGATAATTTTCCTCATGAGGACGCAATTGACGAGAGCCATAAGCAACTACTCTGCGTTCTTGCATTAGGACACAGCCTAATCCTTGACGAGATGCACCACAGTAAATCTCGAAGTCCTTTTGAGAATCCGGGGGTGCTAACACTGGGGCAGATGTCAACTTATCTTTAAGCATCTGAAAGCTTTCTTGACATTTTTCTGTCCATTCAAATTTAACACCCTTGTGGAGCAGGTCAGTTAATGGCTTTGCAATCCTCGAGAAGTTCTCAACGAATCGTCGACAATAACTAGCGAGTCCGAGAAAACTCCTGACTTGCTTGACATTCTTCGAAGGAGTCCAGTCTAGAATAGCCTGAACTCGCTCGGGGTTAACGGCAATACCGTCTTTGGAAATCACGTGACCAAGATAGGTCACCTCGGATAACCAAAGTTCACACTTGGAGTACTTGGCATATAACTGGTGTTCTCGCAACTTCTCCAATACAAGCCGAAGATGTTCAGCGTGTTCTTCTTCATTCTTGCAATATATCAGGATATCATCCAAGTAGACCACGACGAACTTGTCGAGGTAGTCCATGAAGATATAATTCATCAATCGGGAGAAGGTTGCCGGAGCATTAGTTAATCCGAAGGACATAACAGTGTACTCGTATGATCCATAGCGAGTAACGAAAGCAGTCTTCGGAATATCCTCCTTTCGAACTCGGATCTGATGATAACCCAACCTCAAATCGAGTTTCGAGAACATAGAGGATCCAGCAAGCTAATCATAAAGATCATTAATCCGGGGCAGTGGATATTTGTTCTGGATTGTGGCTTGGTTAATGGGCCGATAGTCCTGGACCAATCGGTTATTTCCATCCTTCTTCTTAACAAAGAGAGAAGGTGCTCCCCAAGCAGAGGAACTGGGGCGGATGAAACCCTTTTTCAGTGACTTGTCGATTTCTTCCTTAAGCTCGAGAAGTTCATGCAGAGGCATCTTGTAAGGACGCTTCGCAATA
This sequence comes from Elymus sibiricus, assembly GCA_039707655.1. Taxonomy (NCBI): domain Eukaryota; kingdom Viridiplantae; phylum Streptophyta; class Magnoliopsida; order Poales; family Poaceae; genus Elymus; species Elymus sibiricus. Next base: position 122,954,171 of record CM077666.1, on the reverse strand, counting down.
GGAGTGGTGCCAGGCTTCAAGTCGATGACGAACTCGACAGCTCTAACAGGGGGTATTCCCGGAAGTTCTTCCGGAAAGACGTCCGGAAAGTCACGGATGACCGGAACGTTCTCAATTCCCTCAAGAGGTGAGGCGTTCAAAGCATTCAGAGCATATATCTGAGCTTCGGCATTCTGAGTAATGCGGGCGGTGTAGTTCACTATCTCATCTGAGGGGTGTAGGAGTTGGACGATCTTGGTGGCACAATTGATCGAAGCAGTGTGAGCTCTCAACCAATCCATTCCCAGAATGAGGTCTATGGTGGAAGAGTTCAATACAATGGGTGAAACAAGAAATTCCAATCCTTTGATTTCAATAGGGATATTGCGTGCTATCATGGAGGTTTGACAACGGCCACTGGGGGTTTTAACGACCAGTGGGGTATGCATCTCCTCATATTGTATGCTATGCTTAAATGAAAATTTCCCCGACATGAATGAATGTGATGCTCCTGAATCAAATAAAATAGAAGCAGGTACTGAGTTAACGAGGAGGGTACCCATCACAATAGCAGGCTGATCCTGAACTTCTTCAATGTCAATATTGTAAGCATGTCCACGACCATAAGCAGCAGACCTAGTATTATAGTTGCGGGTCTGATTGTTGCCACGACCACTGCCACGGCCATTACGAGGAAATGCCAACTGATTCTGATTCTGGCTGCAGTCCTTAGCAAGGTGACCTGGTTTGCGGCACTTGAAGCATAGACCATCTTCAGGACGAAGAGGAGCAACACGCGATGGAGCAGCTTGAACTCTTGGTTGCCTCGGTGGTGGAGGAGGCAGACGGGGTGCAGCATAAGAGGGTCTTGGCGCAGGGGCAGCTGGACGGTACACACTGTTGGGAATCCAGATACGACGCTTATGTGCTGGGCTCGAAGATGAGCCAATGTCACGATAGCGCTTCTGCGACTCCTTGTGCTTGATCTGAGCGGTCTCAACCAGAATAGCCTTGTTCACAAGAGTGGCAAAGTCGGTGAAGTCTTGAGCAGCAAGTGCAAGCTCGAGGTCTGGGTGGAGTCCACTACGGAACTTCTCCCGTCTACGAGCATCAGTTGGAATGTCTTCTTCAGCATAGCGGGATAAGCTAAGGAACTCCCGCTGATAGGCTTCGACGGTCTTGTTGCCCTGAACGAGGTTGCGGAACTCGGTCTTCTTCCGTTCTATGATCCCCTGAGGAATATAGCGAGCACGGAAGGCAGTCTGAAACTCATCCCAAGTAACGATTGTCCCAGCAGGCAGTGTACACTTGTGAGTGGACCACCATTGAGCAGCGGGGCCCTTCAGGAAGTAGGTCGCGAAGGCGACAAGGCTTTCAGGGGCGACATTGGAAGACTCCATCTCAAAAGCGATGTCGCGGAGCCAGTCATCGGCATCCAGTGGCTGATCAGAGTTGCGGAAGATAGTGGGGTTGAGACGCACAAACTCTGACAGTGTTATTGAAGCTGGGTTGTGGTTCTGATTGTTCTGATGCGGAAACTGAGCCATAATATTAGTCATAAACTGACGGTTCAGCTCGAATTGTTGCATCATTGCGGCCATGTAGTTGGGCGGTGGTGGCTGCTCAGGGGCACGACCACGACCACGACCACCTGGTCTAACCATCCTGCTAAAATTTCAACAGGGGGGCAATTTAGTAATAACAACTGTAAGTGTTTAGCGACAAACATGATGTAACACGACAATGAATGAGTAGTGCATCAATACATAGTAATAGTCAATTACGACATACAGATCCATACACAGAGTCGGTTACATGCGGACAGCATAACGGCGTAAAATTAAGGAAAAAGACATACTAGGCGGCGCGCAGGCACGCGGTGAGGAACTACACAACGAGACATAGCAAAGGCTACATCAACGTCGGGGAAAACCACTGAAACGGGGTAACTGCAAGTGCAAGTGCGGACGATGAATCTCTGTAGCAGAAAGGTCCTGCTCGCCGTGTGCACTCTGATGCAGAACCCGGTCTCGAACTGAAAGAAGAGGTCCACGCGCAGGCCTGTGACCTCCAACAGCAGGCCAATCGATACCTGCCGGCATCTGAGTCCTGCGCGGGTAAAGGATATACTCCGGATGTATCCCTGATCGAACAGTTGGTAGCAACTACGTCATAGCATCGTAGAGACGTGCTCGAGTGGCAAACAGCTCGACTGTAAGAGCCCGGTTAGTGCGATCCAGAGCCTGAGTGTACTGAATCAACACGTGCGGGTCATATCGACGACGCTCGTAAGGGGCACAGATAGCTGTGTAGTATCCAGTAGCATCTCCGGTCGGTGCATATGGATTGTACCGGAACTCAGAGGCATCCAAGGTAGTATGCTCTCCACGAAGTCGTGCGACAGCAGAATAGGCAGCATCATGGACTGCCATCTCAATCGTCACACCGATACCGTGAAAAAGGTGCAACTCGGTGTCTGAGTCATCCCTCTGATCATAGATGCGAACATCAGCATGATACTGCTCCTGGTTGAACTCGCGGTAATCCTCGTAGACCATGTACTCGGGGTACCAGCGGTAACCATGTCTGGTCAGGAGGGCGATCAGGACAGTTGGAAAGCCAGGGGCATTGCGAGCCGAAGTGCGAAGCACAAGCTGCGTCGCGGGGCGTGGTGGGAACAGACGATCCATCTGAAACAGAGGCAACTCAGGATTGTCAAACGACAATGACAAATATAATATAATTTGGAGAGAAAGATTAAACAGACCAATGGAAAGGAAAATGTGATTATCAGAATAATCAGATCAATGATATGGAACCAGCACTGATAATCCAGCTCTCCGGGTGGACAAGATTACGAGATCCTAGTGTCGGCGTTAGTAAAATTCATTTAACCCGAAAGGAAGAGGTTTCAGAGTCCCAGAGTATAGAAGAGGAATAAAAGATCCTAATACCACCCAGTTGGCGACGTGGGCCCGTAAGCCACACAGCCATGTTAGTAAAACAGTTTTCGGAAATACTAGACTCAACTGCGGCCAAGGAGTCGGAGGGGGCTTCCTACAGGCAGTCGGCTCTGATACCAACTTGTGACGCCCCCAATTTGACCGTACGCTAATCATACACGCAGACGCGTACGACCAAGATTAGGGACTCACTAATCAATATCACAACACAACTCTAAACTCAAATAATAAGCATAAATCATCATATTACAAGCCAGGGGTCACGAGGACCCGAATACATAAGTCATACACACAAATGATATCTGAGTACAGACATAGTTAGTCAAGTTTTGCCTTAAGAAGGCTAGCACAAACAACGATACAGATCGAAAAGGCGCAGGCCTCCTGCCTGGGAACCTCCTAACTACTCCTGGTCGGCTGGATCAACCCAGTAGTAAGTGCCGTCGGGACCCTCCTGGTAGTAAGCTCCGGCAGTGTCGTCCGGCTCCTGGGCTCCGTCGTCTGATGTATCATCATATAGGTATGGGGGAAAATGAATAGCAGAGCAACCGTGAGTACTCATCCAAAGTACTCGCAAGACTGACATCAGAACTATGCTAAATATGCATTGGTATCAAATGAAAAGGCTGTATCTGTGGACTATATAGCAGAAATGCCAGAAGAGAGAAAGGCCTAGCCTATCGAAGACTAGCATCTTCAAGTAGTCTTGCAGCATCAGAAGAGAGTAGATAATAGTAGCATACATGTGGATATACAACAGCAATGCCCTGAGATCCTTTCTCGACTCCCTACGAGAAAGCGGTCCCGAGAGCATTATTAACAGTTTAATATGAATCATCATCAATTTGTAGTTGTCATAGATCCGGGCACAACTCCGAGCGTCCTGTTACCGTGGACACGGCTATTCGAATAGATATCTTCCCTGCAGAGGTGCACTACTGTTACCCAACACGCTCGATTAACTCCGGCCGGACACACTGACTGGGTAATGCCCGGCCTCGGCTGATCGACACATCGCAGCCCGACCTAGAGCTCAGCAGAGAGGTCAACATGCCGGTCTAAATCCTAAGCACAAAGGGGTCTTGGGCCATCGCCCTTTGCACTCCTGCACGTTGCGAGGGTAGCCGGGGCCCAGGCGCGACACTGAATACACCAGTGACGTAACCAGCCCACCCCAACTAGCCCGCTTCTCTGAGCTGTGACGTCTGAAGAGCTTTCGGCTGATACTACGGTGTAGAGGGCCCCATTAAACCATTATCCCACGTGGTGGTAGTGCGAAATGGGCACGACGACCCACTCAGATCAAATACCCAGTTCCGTTAGGCGTATTTAGTATCGCGCGGGTGCTCTTGGAGCCGACCCGTCTTTAATGATATTCGCTCGCGGGCACCCTTGGGGCCAGCCCGACTTTACATTTCCCCGCGGGTACCTCTCGAGGTGGACCCGTCTGTAACAAAGGTCAAAGTAACCGTGTGTCCAAGTAACGAGGAGGAATCCGAGGAATCACCCTCGATGGATTCCCACTCGAGGAGTTGCGCGACGGTAGCTTAGCGGAGGTGATGTAAGAGGAATCACCCTCGATAACACACATCCGGGAAGCTATTCTACAGAGGCACCATCGAAAGTGAGCTAAGAGGTATCACCCTCGGCACTCGATGCCAGCTCTGCAGTGTCGAGCAATTTAGGGGGTGTGCGGTGATGTGCTGCTCTCAACCCGTCGAACATTCGATCGGGGCGCAGATGCTAAAGCGGAGCAACTACAGCAAGGGAGAGGGGCCACAGATGGTTTTCCATCCAACCTATACTAAGCAGTTTGGATAATAAGGCATGTATCAACAGCAGTTACAAGGACAGGCTATGCATCAGACTAGGATAAATCAAAATGCAGCAATTTCTAATGCAAGCAGGAGGGAGAAGGAATGGATGATATAGGCATGCGTCAAGGGGGTTTGCTTGCCTGGAAGCTCTGCTGAGAGAGGCTGATCGACAAACGGCTGCTCGTCGGGGGTGTAGTCGAACTCTGCTGGGACGGCGTCGGTCTCGGCGTCTATCGAGAGAGAAGGAGGGGGAAGAAACAATAAATTTCACGGCAAAATGCAATCACTATGCATGACAAGCCTAAAATGATATGCAGATGTGTGCTACTGCCTATCTATATGATTTAGATAACTCTTGGGAATTAATAAAAATTTAATTGGATTTGTTTTATTAAAGTGGTGCACTATTCATCTACTGCAAACGGTCAAAAAGTTCCATGTTCAGATAGCTAGAGGCATGTGACAGATGAATGGATGGCATATTTGGATTCGTGGCATTTTTCTGATCAACTTTCATATATAAATTATTTTCATCTGACTTACGGATTAAAAGATATGAATTTTTAAAGTTTTAAATATTTTCTGAATTTATTTTAATTATTTAATTCGAATTATCCAGAATAGTGTTGGCTGACGTCAGCATGATGTAATGCTGACGTCAGCAGTCGACAGGGGGCTGACCAGGTCAAACCCTGACCAATGGGTCCCACCTGTCATAGACACAGGTCTAATTAACTTATTAACAGACTAATTAATCCAGTGGGGCCCATATGTCAGTGGGTAATTAGGCAAAATTAATTATTTTAATTAATCTAAAACACTAATTAAGTTTCTGACACGGGGGCCCCATATGTCATAGACACTGGGGGAGGGACCCCACATGTCAGTGGCTGGGTTGACCCAGTCAGCCGAGTTGACCGAGTCAACTCGGTCAACTGGGGCCCCCCTGGCCCACTAGCAGCCTCACTGGGGGTGGCCCCAGCCAGGCCACGTCGGCGGCGGCCGGCGATGAGCCGCCGGCGACCATTCCAGAGGCGGCGCGCACGGGAACCGGCCGGAAATCGCGCTCCGGCCACCGTTTTGCGCGCGGGAGGCGGCGTTCGAACGGGGAAAGCGAGGCGAAGCGATCTGGGGCGGTTTCGTGAGCCAATTCGGCCGGAGACGAGCGGCAGAAGCTCGCCGGCGGCGAGGTTCTACGGGCGAGCAACGGCGAGTCGCTACGGGGCACGGCGAACGGCGGGAGCTAGCGCAAAAGAACCGCGCGGAGGCGTGGAGCAGGTCCACGCACTCGCACGGCCATGACAGGGGCCATATCGACGGCGACGAGCACTACGGCGGCGGAGCATTCGGGCGGTGACGGCGACTATGGCTACGGGGTCGAATCCGCGCGCGAGAGAGAGGGAAAAGGAGGGGAGGAGCTCACCGAGCGGCTACGTAAAGCCCTTGACGGCTTAGGAGCAGCAGAGGAGCTCGAAGACGGCGGGGATCGCCGGTGACCGAGAAGAAGAGGCCGCAGTCGATCCGGCAATGTGGAGGCACAGGGCTCGAACCAGTAGCCGGAGAGGAAGGAGAGAAGGCAGGCGGAGCGAACGGGCCGGGTCTCAGGCGACGGCGACGACGACAGCGACGGCCACGAGCTCATCCATGGCGGCGGTTGCGGGTGGCTGCGCGGGAGGAAGAGGGAGAGCGAGGGGGGGAATTGGTGGGCGCTAGGGTTTGGGCGAGGCCGAGAGGGGCGCGGTGGTGGCCTTATCGACGACGGGGAGGCCACGGATGGGCGACACGGCGACGAACGGCGGCGGTGTCGCGCGCAGGGGGCGACAGCGCGACGAGGACGACGACCTCGCGGCGGGCTGGGCCAGCTACTGTTTCACTAAGGCCCAGCGCGCCAGTAAACGGTAAGAGTTTCTCCTTTTTCTTTTTTCATTTCTTTTCTTCCACTGTTTTGCAAATTGTTTTAGCACTAAATGAATTTTAATAAATGTGTGACTTGGCTCAAATATTACAGTGCATTATTCTCAACCACCAAAAATTGGTTTGGGTAAAACATGATTTCATTTGTAATTCTTATAAAATAAAATGATATTAAATGTTGCTGCTAGCTACTGTTTGAGGTTGATGGAGTCACTTAGGCATTTTTAGTAATGTTGTTTTACTGATCATAATTAGTTATGAATTATTTCCTATTTAATGAACATTTTAGTTTCTGGTTTTGAACAATTTTATTTTCACTTAAGATTTAATATTGCAATTTGAGTTTGAATTTGAAATGAACCATGATGCAAATGATGATTATGCTTGACTAAACATGATGACATGGCATTTTCAATAGGGGATCACTGTAGTCATTACAAGGGGGTGTTACATAACCGGACAGAGATTTTATGTCAGTGTCGAAGATTCAAAGGAGGAGTTTGGCTCGACCCCTATAAGGATGGTCGTTTGAAGGCGCACCTGCTCATGACTGGTTTCATGGATGGCTATACTCGGTGGATAAGTGAAAATGATGAGGATGCCGACGGGGCAGCCAATGATGACATGGGGCCAGACGAAGAGATGACCGATAATGGCGGCGGAGAAGAGGCCGGACATAGCGGCGGAGAAGGGGCCGGACATGGTGGCGGCGGAGAAGAGGCCGGAAATGGCGGCGGAGAAGAGGCCAGAAATGGCGCCAGAGAAGACGCAGACATGCCGCAGCCTTCGTCGCTACTAAGTTCAATCGTGCAGGACCCGCATGTTTGAGACCTACTTCACAAGAAGACGAGTAGCGACAGGGCTGCTTCTAGAGAGGAGGCCAAGCTGGAGCAAATGGAGGTAGACTTAAAGACTCCATTGTATGATGGTTGTGATCCCGAGGTGACCCGCTTGAGTTTCACGCTCGAACTTCTAAAGACAAAGGGTAAAAACAAATGGACTGACAGAAGCCTCGATGAGCTTCTCAAGTATCTAAAGAAGGTTCTTCCCGCGGGGAACCTGTGTCCTACTAGTGTCAATGAGGCCAAGAAGATCGTGTGCGCTCTTGATCTGCCGCACATTAGATACCATGCATGCATCAACGATTGCATCATTTATCGAAAGGAGCACGCGGAAAAAACCAACTGTCCGGTGTGCAATGCTTCTCGATACAAGAAGGCCGGAAAGAAATCTCCCCAGAAAGTTGTATGGTACCTACCGATCACTCCCCGTCTGAAGCGTTATTTCGTAGATCCTAAGGAAGCAAAGCTCATGCGCTAGCACGCGGAGAGGGTGAAGCCCGACGATGGAGATGATCCGAAGCTGAGACACCTCGCGGATGCAAGCCAGTGGAGAGCGTTCAACGCCGAATATCGATATTTCGCAGGTGATGCAAGGAACATCATGCTTGGCACGAGTACCGGTGGCATGAATCCGTTTGGCAACCAGAACACCAACCATAGCACAAGGCCCGTGTTTGTATGGATGTACAACCTCCCCTCCTGGTTGTGCATGAAGTCAAAGTACATACACATGAGCATGCTGATTCAAGGGCCGAAACAACCGGGAAATAATATTAATCTGTATCTGTGGCTACTTCAAGAGGAGTTAGACACGTTATGGAAAACACCGGCCAAGACATGGGACGCCAGGAAAGGCGAGTATTTCTATATGAGAGCCGCGCTGATGACGGCGGTGCACGACTATCTCGGTTACGGATATGTCGCAGGCCAGGTGTGCCACGGATATTGTGGATGCACGCGGTGCATGGATGATACAACGTCTCAGCAGCTAACGAAAGATGGCGGGTCTGGGAAAATCTAGCTAACTTATCTGTAGCGCGTGTTGGATAACCCGCGCTACAGCTAAGTTAGCTATAGCGCGGGTCCAGACCCGCGCTACTGCTATTTTTGACTTAACCCACCGCGCGGGCCTTTCTTTCCCAATTCCCCATTCGATCCCCTTTCTCATCATGCCGTCGCCGGAGCCCTCGTCGCCCTTGCCTCCTCGCGCCGTCGCCGGAGCCCGTCCTCGCCGCGCCTACCTCCTCCTCGACGTCGCCGCGCGCCTGCCTCCTCCTCCTCGACCTCGCCGCACCTATCTCCTCCTCGACGTCGCCGCGTGCCTGCCTCCTCCTCCTCGACGTCGCTGCGCACCTGCAGCCTCCTCGACGTTGCCGTCTCCCCCGACCCTGCCTTGCCTCCGACCCTCCTCGGTGCCGCCGTCTCCCCCGACCCCCTCTGTAAGCCCCCACCCATCCTCTCTCTCTCTCTCTCTCTGCCTCGGTGGAGGTTAGGGTTCTAGCTAGGGTTTAGAAATTCTAGCTAGGTGATACTAGTTCTAGATGAATTTAGTTAAATTAATTTGCAGTAAATGAATTTTTAGAATTTTGTAAAACCCTAGGTGATGATGATGAAACCCTAGCTAGGTGAAATGATTAATGTGTGATGATTGTGTGTTGATGAAATAGCTAGGTTTGAAATAGTAGACAGTAGGAATTGTAGTATGAGTTTTTTTTCTAGGGTTCATTAGTGATTGGGGGATTTTTCTAGGGTTTCCCCCTATTCCCCCCGCCCCCCTCAAATTCTAGGTTACCTTCAAGTAGACAGTAGGAATTTTTTTCCTGTTGAATGCAAATTCAACTAGTTATCAAATTCTAGTGCTGCTGCCATTTATTTAAATTCAGTTAATTTTCTGAAATTTGCGTGCTATATATTTATTGAAATTCAGTTAATTCAAAGAAGATGGTGGCCAGTGAGAGCATGCATGATCATATCTTTTTTGAGAGGAGTGGCCTATATTAATTGTTTGCAGGGAAATGATCCGAGTGGCCTATGTTTTGCCGGAATGTTGATTCATTTCCGTTCCGGCGAATTTCAGGCGCTCGATATGTCCACTTTTTAGCAAAGGTCATGCCAAAATTTCCCGTGAATTTCGGCATGACTTGTGCTAGAAAGTACGCATATCGAGTGCCTGGGATTTGCTGGGATGGGAATGAAACGACATTCCGGCAAACCATAGGCCTTTTTTTATGTCATTACTCATTTTATTATAGTTTAAGAATTAAACGAGCAGACTTAATCGTAGGAAACATGTCGAACAACGACGAATCCGGGGCTTCTGACCACGCTGCCGACGACATACAATATGACCGTGAACATGATTACCTCGACTTTTTGTCTAGTCAACAAACACAAGGTTTGTAGGGCGCCCTGGTCATAGCGGACGATGGTACTGCCGCCGACATCGACACCGATGGCACCGATGGCACCGGCACCGATGGCGGCGCGGAAGGTACCGACGCCGAAGCCGGTAACGAAAAGAAGAAGCAGAGGACACGACGCCCTAACAAACTCGGCATCGGAAGACTGCTGGTCACAGAGATGCACCCCGGCAAATTCGAGCCAATAGCGCCGGATGAAGCTCGCAAGTGCTACGGCAACCAAGTCGGATGCATCCTACGGGAAACCGCGTGCATCAAAGACAATGAATTAAGGAAGAAACCACATATGGAGCACTTGCTCCTAACGAAGCTGCACAAGAGATTCCAGTTCCCCGGCCAGGATGACCGCATAGAACACCCATGGGATGACGCTGCCATGAAAAATATCAATAACCACGCCATGGGCATGTTTAGCAATGATTTGGCCGCCTGGAAAGGGAGGGTGAAACGAGCGATTGATGCTAACGAACCCCTGTCCAAGATTTTGGCGGACAATCCGACACTTACGGAAGAGGAGTTCAAAAAGTTCAAGGACACTTCCGCTACCGAGGCAGCCAAGCTTAAGTCTGAGAAATACAAGGGGCTTCAGCAAAGGAACACGGGGAACCAACGCCTCGGAAGCCGTGGCTACATTGGCAAGAGGCCCATATGGGTAAGGAGGACGCGGAACGTGAAGCCACGGGGATCCCAGACCCCTACGTGGAGTTCACCGAGCCGCAGTAGCGTGACTTCATCAGGGCCCGGTACAAGTGGGATAAGGAAAAGAAGGTTTGGTACACGGACCCGATCACGAGGAAATTGATTAGATTACTGGTAATTATTCTTTTACCACCTTACATTTAGCTTCTGATCAAGTCGACTACACGTTGTAGTAACATTCGTATAACGATTCACGTTCCTTTTGCAGAAGGAGCAACACAGGCTTGCGGCCGAAAGCGACTCGTCGTCTCAGTCGTCGATGAGGCCCAAGTGGTACACCCCTCTCAACCGGGCCTTGAACCAACTGAAGGGACTCCCTTTGGACCAGCGGCCGCAATATGGACGTGTGCACGGCATCGGAGACGGCGCCACGTGGAAGTACTACTACGACGAAGGCCCGGAGGCCAAAAACATGAAAAAGAAGTTCAGTCAGTTGAACATCGACGAGAAGGTGAAGCTTGCGGTCGAGAAAAATGCAGCTGAGGCCGCAGAAGCGACCAGAAATGAGTTGGTCCAGCAGGCAGTCAATGCAGCTTTAGCTGCCTGCAGAAATGATTTCGGTACTAACTTGATTCTGGCTATTATCGACTGGATGAAGCAAAATCCAAACAAGACGGCACAGGATTTTCCCATGCCCAGCTTCGTCGGGAGCAACTCGGTGAACATCGCACCACCACCACCTGCTGCCGCTACCGCACAAGGTCCCGCACCCGCGCCTGCTCCCGCACCCGCTCATAGCAGCCCGTCCTCTGTCTCTGGCGTGCTAGGCGGGCCTTCGTCTTTGGCTAACCTCGACGCCCTCACGGTAATTACACATCGCACCAACATATCTATAATCTTCCGTTTTTCATTGCCTTTCGGATGTCTTACACCGTAGACATGTCTTCGCAGGCCGACGAAACCCCGTGCACCGTACTCTACATGATCAACGGCCAGAAGGTGGATGTGGGAAAGGCAGTGATAACGAAGCCCTTGGAACTCACGTTCCATGGCCAGCTGATCCCCGTTGGCACCTTCAGGGTTGCCTTGTCGAGTGTGAAAGCAGGCCATGAGGATTTGACTCCTCCAGTACGGCTCGGGGGAGAGGAGGACGAGACACCGACGCGGCTTGGAGAATGCAAGGGTTGGACGCTGCTGTGGCTGAAGAATCTTCTTCGTCTGGAGGCGGCCGAGAGCACACCAATGACCACACATCAGCAAGGTATGAACACCACCACCCCGCCTACGCAATTACCAGCGCCTCTCATGCCGGGTGAGAGCGGCGGACGACGCAAGGAAGGGGGTCCAATAGTGGATGATGTAGTCGCCCCCGTGGAACAAGGAATGGATGATGAGATGGAGGAGGAGGACCCTCTCCGGTTCCTCAATACCGGCACCTATGATGATGGACAAACGATGAGTCAGCGATGTGACTCGGGCTATGAGCATGTGGATGAGGAGTTGGATGATGTGCCGGAGCAGGAACGTCGTAGGGTTGATTGCAAGAAGTCTCTCTTCATGCAATCCTCACAGGACACGCCTCCAGATGCCTCCTCAATACAGGGTCAATTGCCAAGGGTCGTAAAGTGCTTAGCCCGACAACACTGGTGGCGGGGGTAACGAAGGGTCTGGACAGTCAACCCAAGAAAAAGGAGAGGAAGAGACCGCCGAGGAGAGGCTCTGCTGCTACCAAAGCTTCTAGCAGCCAGCCGACCGATTTTGCAGACTGTAACACCCCCAGTGTCATGCTACAGAGACCTCACACTAATGATGCCAAGTCATCATCATTATCTCCTAAGATATACAATTAAGAAATAATTCAACTCAAATTCAAAATTCAGATAACAAGTGAAATTAGAAAAACTTCAAACTTGTAAACAAAATAGTTCAGAATATTGCAAATAATCCCAAAGAAATTATAAAAATAAAACCAACATTATTTGAATTCCAAATTTACCCTAACATCCAAAAACAGTACCCAAAATAGCATTTTAAATGCCATTTCATTTATGAGAAATTCAAATGAATTCAAAATCCTCCCAAACTTATTGTGGCAGTACAGGATATTGCAGAGTATTTAATTTGGCAAGTTTCACATTTTACCAAAGTCAAATGGTGTGAAAAGAAAATGCAAAATAGTGAAGAAAGTATAAAACAGAAAAAGGAAAAGGGAAAAGGAAATCTGGCACTGTGCAACTGGGCTCTAAGTGCACAGTGCACAGCCCAGCCCAACAGCGCCGGTCGTCCCCCACCTCTCGCTCTCTCTCATATGTGTGTCGGCCGCGCGCGCGCCCGGGCCGGCCAGACGCACGCGTCGGCCGTCCGCCGTCGCTGCCCTGCCCTGGAGGGGATAAGAACCTCCTCTCTCTCCCTGCAAACCCTAGGAGCCCTCAGATTCCCCCATCGCCTTTCTCTCGCCCGATTCGCACACACCCAAGCACTGCCATGGCCGCCTCTCGGTGAAGCACCCGGCCACCATCGTCCCTGGGCCACTGCTCCTTGTCCGAGAGGACCATCATCATCCGCTATGCCTCCCCCGAGTCTTTGTTCGTCGAGAGCTGCACGGTATCGAGCGGATCGAGGACGGCTTCCCCGTCGGCCGCCGCGCACCCCCAACTCGATCTCGGCACGGCCTCGACTCCCTGGACCTCCCCGAGCTACTCCCCTTCATCGCGGTGAGCCACCGCGTCGATTGCGCTTTTCCCCTTCCCGTTTAGCCGCCCCTAGCGTCGAGTTCATCACCACAGTGCTTGCCGCCGCCGCGCTTGTCGCCACTGTAGCATTAGCTCGTGTCCGAGCGTGGAATCGTGCTCAGTGCACTCGAAGCAGCTCCTAGCCGAGCAAATGGTGCTCCAGAACCTCGCGCCGATCAAACCCGAACTCCGGCCATCGCCGCGAGCTCGGTTCCGGTGAGCTCGGTCTATCCCAGCCCCTCCCGCCTAGCCCATCCGATGCGCGCCACACCCAGCTCTCCGTAGAGCCAAACGGCACCTCGAATGATCGCCTGTAGGTGAAACCCGAGCGTTTCCGCCATCGGTTTGGTCGTCGCCGGCGAAGCTCCGGCGACGCTGACGTGTCCGGCGTCGTTTAGACACTAATGACGCCTATTAGATTAACCCTGAGAGTATGACAGGCGGGCCCCGCTTTTTAATTAAACGGGATTAGTTTCTGGTTAGAATTAATTAATAAACCGGCTGGCCCACGTGTCAGCTTTGGCCGCTGCACAGTCAGCATTGACTAGGCCCACCAGTTAGTGACTGTGGCTGGCTGAGTCTGTGTGAAAAAGGATTTGCTGACTGGGCAGTTGACCTAGTCAACGGGGCCCTTTGTCAGCCACTGAGACCAGCTGCTGTGTACACTCTATGTGTGCACGTAGCAATTTCAGTTAATTGATTTTCGAAATTAAATTAATTCCAGAAAATCCAGAAAATGATTAAAATTTCGAAAAATCATATAAAAGAAACCGTAACTCCGATGAAAATAATTTATATATGAAAAATGATCAGAAAAATCCAATGAATCCGAATATGTCTTCTGCATGCATATTAGAACCCTCTGCGTAGGAAAACCTGTAACTTTAGGCCTGTTTCCGATAGATTAATAGTGCCTGACCTCCGGTAAATAATTCCAAATTAATTCCTAAATTAACTAAAATGGGTTAGGAATGTATTAGGTCACCCCTGCATTGCATATTGCCATGTCATGCTCTGTGAGTGCATCTGTTTGCTATGTATTTATCTGTTTCGTCCCCCTCTTCTCTCCGTTAGACCCCGGGACCGACGTTGCCCCCGAGGACTGCTGTCACCGACGACCCCTCTTTTACCGCAGAGCTTCCAGGCAAGCAAACCCCCTTGATCATTCCTATATCGCCCATTCTTTCTCTCTCATGCTTGCATTAGATTTTGCTACTGCAATTGGTTGCTCCTATTCTGTTACATAGCCTAATTTTGTAACATGCTGTTGATACTTTACCTGTTGTCCTAAATGCTTAGTATAGACTGGTTAGTGATCCATCAGTGGCCCCACACCCTTGTCCGTGTTGCCAGGCTTTACTACCGGATGCTTCGATCAACGGGATCGATGTGCAGAGACCGAACACCACACCGCACAACCCCTTGGTTGTACGACTCTGCAGAGCTACTATCGAGTGCCGAGGTGATACCTCCTACCTCACTCCTGATGATATCTCTGTAGCATAGCTAGTCGGTTGTGGGCTACCAAGGGTGATTCCTCTTTCACCACCTCCGATGATGCCTCTGTCGTGCAGCCCCTCAAGTGTGAACCCATCAAGGGTGATTCCTCCAAGTTCACCTTGACGGTTACATCGAGTGGGAATCCATCGAGGGTGATTCCTCGGATTCTCCACGATGTTGTGAACACACGGGTACTTTGACCTTCACTTCAGACCGTTGTTAAAGATGGGTCGGCTCCAAGAGCACCCGCGAGATTATGCTGAAGTCGGGCCAACCCCAAGGGTACCCGCGAGAGAGTCCTGTGGTGGCTGGCTGTTAGCGGTACCACCCAGGATGTGGTGGTAGCTCGGGACTTGTCCCGACAGCCGACACGGAACTTACACTGTAGTCGAAGCGACAGGGCAGGCGGAGACTACCTAGGAGAGAGGTGGACCTAGTCCCTGGTCGTGGTCCGCGAGATACCTAGTCGGAACGGCCGAAGCACTGGTCGTCTCCTCGAGCTCCTAATAATTCACTAACGGATTTGGGTATTTGATCTGAGTTGGCCACTGGCCTATACGCACTACCACCACGCGGGATAATGGTTTAATGGGGCCCTCGGCGCCGTATGTATCAGCTGAAAGCTCTGTCAGACATCTAGTTCAGCATTGCGGCACGGCTGACAGCAGATACCCACAGGCACAACGTGGTGAGGCTGGCCCTGCACGCAATGACCCGGAGTGCAAAGGGCGATGGGCCCAAGACCCCTGAGCACTTAGGATGTAGACCGGCGGGGACCTCTCTGCTGAGCCTAGGTAGGACTACGTCGTGTCGATCAGCCGAGGCCGGGCATGACCGAGAAAAGTGTGTCCGGCCAGAGTTAATCGAGCATGTTGGGTAACAGTAGTGCACCCCTGCAGGGAAGATTATCTATTTGAATAGTCATGTCCACGGTAACAGGACGCTCAGTGTTGTATCCCGATCTACTACAACTTGAACTGGATACATGTTACTTTAGTTAATATGTAAGCTCCGGGATCGCTTTCTCGCAGGGAGTCGAGGAAGGATCTCTGGGCATTGCTACTATTACTTATTACTTTATGTTATGCTACTAATCTGCACTCTTCTAATGCTGCAAGATGCTGCAAGATGCTAGTCTTCGATGGGCTAGGCCTTCCCCTCTATTCTGGCATTTCTGCTGTCTAGTCCACATATACAGCCCCTTCATTTGATACCGATGCATAAATAGAATAGATCTAATGTAAGTCTTGCGAGTACTTTGGATGAGTACTCACGGATGCTTTGCTACCTCTTTTTCCCCATACCCGATTGCTGTGATCAGATGACGGAGCCCCGGAGTCAGCTGACCCCGTCGACAACTACTACTACCTCGGCAGAGCTTACTACTACGTGGAGACCGGCGGCCAGGAGTAGTTTAGGAGGCTCCCAGGCAGGAGGCCTGCTCCTTTTCGATCTAGTTGTCGTTGTTTTGCTCAGCCTTCTTAAGGCGAATTTGTTTAGTTATGTCTGTACCCAGACATTGTTGCTTCCGCTGACTCTTGTGTAATCGAGCTTATGTATTCGAGCCCTCGAGGCCCCTGGCTTGTAATATAAAGCTTGTATTATTTTATTTTGCATCTAGAGTTGTGTTGTGATATCTTCCCGTGAGTCCCTGGGCTTGATCGTGCGCATTTGCGTGTATGATTAGTGCACGGTCAGGCCGGGGGTGTCACAAGTTGGTATCAGAGCCGACTGCCTGTAGGAAGCCCCTTTCCAACTCCTTGGCCGAAGTTGAGTCTAGTCTTCGAAAAACTGTTTTACTAACATGGCTGTGTGGCTTACGGGCCCACGTCGGCAACGGATGGGATTTGGATCTTTTATTCCTCTCCTTTACTCTGGGATTCTGATCTCTCTTCTATTCGGGTAAAGATTTTGCTAACACTAACATTAGGTTCTCGTGTTCACATCCACCCAGAGAGCTGGATTGTCTGCAATTATTCCTTTCCATGGGTCTGTTTAATCTGATAATCACCTTTTTTCTTTCCATTCGTCTGTTTAACCTTTCTTGTAATCTAACTTATCTAAATAGTAATGATTCTCCGCTTATGAAAACACCTAGGTGTACCACTCTGTCAGTAACACCTTGTTACTATTGTTGATGACATTCCGGTAACCGCAGGTGGACGAGAACTTTGCCTATTGGTCCGCCTCGCCTTGCGAGCAGGAAAATGGTTCTCTTCGTTCCCCGCCCATGGTACCGACGTGTTGCCGACATAGCTGATAGATTGTCCTCTGACTTGCCTTGTTGTCGTGACCTTGCAAGATGTCACTGCCTTTTCACTCTTAATCGACACTCACCCCGGTTCCACAGGATCAAAACCTAACTCTCATGTACATCCTTGATCCCGAAGATACCCCTTACCCCACCTCTTAAATCTCGGGATGAGATTTCTTGTAGTGGGGGAGATTTGTAACACCCCCAGTGTCATGCTACATAGACCTCACACTAATGATGCCAAGTCATCATCATTATCTCCTAAGAAATACAATTAAGAAATAATTCAACTCAAATTCAAAATTCAGATAACAAGTGAAATTACAAAAACTTCAAACTTGTAAACAAAATAGTTCAGAATATTGCAAATAATCCCAAAGCAATTATAAAAATAAAACCAACATTATTTGAATTCCAAATTTAGCCTAACATCCAAAAACAGTACCCAAAACAGCATTTTAAATGCCATTTCATTTATGAGAAATTCAAATGAATTCAAAAGCCTCCCAAACTTATTGTGGCCGTACAGGATATTGCAGAGTATTTAATTTGGCAAGTTTCACATTTTACCAAAGTCAAATGGTGTGAAAAGAAAATGCAAAACAGTGAAGAAAGTACAAAACAGAAAAAGGAAAAGGGAAAAGGAAATCTGGCACTATGCAACTGGGCTCTAAGTGCACAGTGCACAGCCCAGCCCAACAGCGCCGGTCGTCCCCCACCTCTCGCTCTCTCTCATGTGCGTGTCGGCCGCGCGCGCGCCCGGGCCGGCCAGATGCACGCGTCGGCCGTCCGCCGTCGCTGCCCTGCCCTGGAGGGGATAAGAACCTCCTCTCTTTCCCCGCAAACCCTAGGAGCCCTCAGATTCCCCCATCGCCTTTCTCTCGCCCGATTCGCACACACCCAAGCGCTGCCATGGCCGCCTCTCGGTGAAGCACGCGGCCACCATCGTCCCTGGGCCACCGCTCCTTGTCCGGGAGGACCGTCATCGTCTGCTATGCCTCCCCCGAGTTTTCGTTCGTCGGGAGCTGCACGGTATCGAGCGGATCGAGGACGGCTTCCCCATCGGTCGCCGCGCACCCCCAACTCGATCTCGGCATGGCCTCGACTCCCTGGACCTCCCCGAGCTACTCCCCTTCATCGCGGTGAGCCACCGCGTCGATTGCACGTTTCCCCTTCCCGTTTAGCCGTCCCTAGCGTCGAGTTCATCACCACAGTGCTTGCCGCCGCCGCGCTTGTCGCCACCGTAGCCACTGTAGCAGTAGCTCGTGTCCGAGCGTGGAATCGTGCTCGGTGCACTCGCAGCAGCCCGTAGCAGCTCCTAGCCGAGCAAATGGTGCTCCAGAACCTCGCGCCGATCAAACCCGAACTCCGGCCATCGCCGCGAGCTCGGTTCCGGCGAGCTCGGTCCATCCCAGCCCCTCCCGCCTAGCCCATCCGATGCGCGCCACTCCCAGCTCTCCGTAGAGCCAAACGGTGCCTCGAATGATCGCCCGTAGGTGAAACCCGAGCGTTTCCGCCGTCGGTTTGGTCGTCGCCGGCGAAGCTCCGGCGACGCTGACGTGTCCGGCGTCGTTTAGACACTAATGACGCCTATTAGATTAACCCTGAGAGTATGACAGGCGGGCCCCGCTTTTTAATTAAACGGGATTAATTTCTGGTTAGAATTAATTAATAAACCGGCCGGCCCACGTGTCAGCTTTGGCCGCTGCACAGTCAGCATTGACTGGGCCCACCAGTCAGTGACTGTGGCTGGCTGAGTCTGTGTAAAAAAGGATTTGCTGACTGGGCAGTTGACCTAGTCAACGGGGCCCACTGTCAGCCACTGAGACCAGCTGCTGTGTACACTCTGTGTGTGCACATAGCAATTTTAGTTAATTGATTTTTGAAATTAAATTAATTCCAAAAAATCTAGAAAATGATTAAAACTTTTAAAAATCATATAAAATAAACCGTAACTCGGATGAAAATAATTTATATATGAAAAATGATCAGAAAAATCCAACGAATCCGAATATGTCTTCTGCATGCATGTTAGAACCCTCTGCGTAGGAGAACCTGTAACTTTAGGCCTGTTTCCGATAGATGAATAGTGCCTGACCTCCGGTAAATAATTCCAAATTAATTCCTAACTTAACTAAAATGGGTTAGGGATGTATTAGGTCACCCCTGCATTGCATATTACCATGTCATGCTCTGTGAGTGCATCTGTTTGCTATGTATTTATCTGTTTCCTCCCCCTCTTCTCTCCGGTAGACCCCGGGACCGACGTTGCCCCCGAGGACTGCTTCTCCCCCTCTTCTCTCCGGTAGGCCCGCTCACGTCGTCTGCAGTCCCTCAGGGTGAAGCCGCCGCGCTGCCAAGCAAGTGAGCAGCTGGGGCCGCGTCTATGCCCACAGCGTACGAAGAGGAGGACGAGTGTGTGCTCCAGCATGCCGGTGAGGAGGACAAGCAAGTGGGTTATTGTGGTGTCCACCCGCGAGGAGGAGGCCCGCCTGCTGCCGCCGCCCTTGCCTGCATCACCGCCCCACCCTCCCTTCAACTGCCTCCCACTGACGTGCCCGTGGGGGGCATCCCTCTAACCCCGGGCATGATCCATTTTTTTGGCGATCTGCACCCCCACTCCCCACACCCATAAGATAGATCATGGGGCACCCTGCCACCCTAAGATAGATAGTGGGGTAGCTTCTCCGGTGAGCCGACGGCGTCTTCTTCCTTCTCTCCGCTATCTTCTTCCTTCTTTAGCGAACTTCTTCCTATTTCACAAATTGATTGACCCAAATTGCAAAATTAGGCGACTTACATATAGCTATTGTGTACTATTAAATAGGAACGTGAACAGACGAATAGTACCAACTAGTTACAAGATGAACTCGGGTCATATTTTGGAAGAGAACAATTACAAGTTACTCCCTCAAGCCAACGGTCCATTCAAGGTCATCCAAAGAATCAACTACAAACACTTACTAGATTGACAACCCTTTGCCCAAGCACTCGGTTAGCGACACCATCAACGTCACTGACTTAGCACCCTACCATGGTGATGAGGTTCTTGATCCGACGACAGATGTCCCTGAAGATGGTGCGGAACGTCCCATGGGCATCACCATGTACCTGCCATCAACACCACAAGCTCCAAGGGGACTGATCATAAGTTCTTGTGCCAGTTCAATAGAAACTGAGGTGAAGTCTCTCTTACTTAAGCTCCCTTCGGATTTGGATGAGACTTGGCTCCTACCTCAAAGTGGAACCCTATACATGATTGGGTACAACGATGACCACCACGACAGGTCAAAAAAAAACGATGAGCACCACGAAGAAGTGAGGGAGGAATGCCAAGAACATCAAAAGCACCAAGATGGAGGCATGGAAGACGGTGCCCACAGCCTAGAGAGAAGAAGATGCTCTCTGGACACCCCATGCCCGAAGGGCCCTGGACCCTTGTGCGCACAGGATACCCCTAGGAACTCTTTGGAACACCATGTGCCCACAGGATTCGGATCCCTCCCGTGCACGGGGTCGGTGGCAAATCGCTCTAGACACCCCGTGCCCACGGGGTCCTTAAGCCCGTGCCTATGGTACCCCCCCCCCCCCCCCCCCCCCATGCGCACGGCCTTGCCCGTATGCAATGCTTGGGAACTGTCCCTTGTACCTCTTAATTATCCCCTACATCCAGCCACTATATAGTTCATACCTCTTACCCTTTCTAGGGTTAGCAAAGCATTAAACTAGATCTTGAGTGAGCTTTGTTCATATTATCTCCTCATATAGTATCAAGACCTCCAAAGGGAGAAGAATCCCCTCGAGATTACCAAGGCCTTCTATCCGTTGGATTGGGGAAGAACTATCAGCCAAAAACCCATCTCTCCTAGAGATTTGGGAACAACCGTACATATTTACCTTTACCTATGTTGTTGTTGGATCTTGAAGTGTATCTCTAATTTGCTTGTGATTTAAGTTAACTTGTGTTGTGAACCTTGTTCTTGTGTGTTTTCCTCTTGTGATCTTTGTGCTATTTGTGTTTGTCCTCATTTCCACCTCCAAATTGTGAAGATTTGGCAACTTTCTAGGGTTTGCCTTACATCAGATATGAGACTTCAACTTGGGATGCACCACATCTAACCAGTTTCCGAACATTTCGTACTAATAGTTTGTGGAGGTTGATTAAAAGCTATATGGACAGATCACCTTAATAGCATGGCAAGTGGAAATAAATAAATGCCGAATCGACTCCTCGTTACCACAAAAGTAACACTTAGTGCATTCTTGCGATTTCTTTTTTCATATTATCCTTTATCTGGATGGCCTGACGATCTAAGTACCACATGAAAATTTTAATATCGGTGGTACTTTCAGTTTCACTTTATAGTAGTACTTCTTCTGTGACTCACAAAAAATAAGTCTAAATATACAACATTACTCATCGATGGCCCCATTCGACGCGCATATTTACACGAATAATCACACATCAGCTTCCTCGATTATTGATCATACACTCTGATCCAATTCATGCGTATGCCTAGTAGCAAACTACAAAAATTACCCTGTGGTTGGATGGTTAGAGGGACTGTGGTATCCCCAGCCCACCAGGGTTCAAATCCTGGTGCTCGCATTTATTCCTGGATTTATTTCAGGATTTCCGGCGATGCGCATTCAGTGGGAGGAGACGTTCCCGTCGACGACGAGGTGCCCACGGTTACTTCGTAAATTTCAAGATGATATGCCGGCTCAGTCTCTCGGAGGTGCTCATAGGGGTAGGGTGTGCGTGTGTGCGTTCATAGGGGTGAGTGTATGCGCGTGTATATGAGCGCTTGCGTCTGTACTGTGTTCAAAAAAAAATCGGAATAAAATAAAACAACAAACAAGGTACGAAATGACCTACCAAATCAGTACTCGCGAGTACCGTATAGCTAATTAATCCTCCCAGCAGTTAACAAACATTAATGATCTATATGGCCGGCCGGCCGGTTGCTAGTTCTAAGGGTAGTGGCCAAGCCGGAGCTCCAAGTCCACGTCCTCCCTGCTGTCCCCATTCCTTCCCAAGGTAAGCCCCAAGTGAACCTGATTCCCACCGGCACCGTCTTGCTGGCCAGCAGCCGGCGGCGCAGCCCCACGAGACTTGCCTCCACTGCCACCGCGGTCCTTGCGGTGGATGTTCATGTGCCCGCCGAGCGCCTGCGCGTTGGTGAACCCCCTCTTGCAGAAACTGCACTCGTAGTATGCCGGCGCCCGCCTTGGCCCACCAGTATCCTCTGGCGAGCCGCTCTTGTTGAAGTCCCCTCCCTCCATATACTGCTTTCAAAAGTTATGAGTCGGTCGAGGGCAATGTTTGTGTGGAATTTCTAGGGTTTTGGGTAGCAAGTACTACCAAGTTAGGAGAAATGTGTTGAGGCTCGGAAGGCAACAACGGCAGGTGTGCTATATAGTGACAGATAGAAACGGCTGCTAGTTGGTAGCGTCGGGGAGGCCGGGGACTGATGGACATGGCTTGATTTGTCGTGTAGTTTTGGCGTTTGGACGGAATCATGATCGAGTAAACTACTCGGCCGGCCGGCGCTCCCTTTGCCGCCCTCGTTGGCGAATACAGTACAACGCTCTTGCTTGGCGTGGCGTAGGAATCGGCGACGAATGCCAAGTTAGTTATATGGGTTTGCGTACGTCAGTCGAGCACAACGTGACAAATGCAACGGCCAGAAAAGGCTGGCGCAGTTGCGGTCGTGCGCGCACCTTTCCAGCTTCCTCCTACCTTTCTTTGGCTGAAGACGATGGACGACGTAGCACCCTAGCTACGTTGTACCCTCGTCGCTCGTGGAGGCCATCGTCGCGTCAAACCGCAATCAACAGCTGCTAATAGACCGGATGTAACCTCGATTAACCGCCGTGTGACCGATGCGCTGCCTGTTTGCGGCCCTCTGGAGACAGGAAATGGAATTTGGGAGAGTAGCTCAGCATGCTCTGATCAACTAACATTCCTGGTATTTGTAGTTAGTTCGAGTGAGTTTGTCTCTTTCTTTCCCATGATCATGTCACTACCCTGGTAAGCCAACAAAACAAAATCTGTTCTAGACGTGACATTTATAGCTCTGTACTCCATCTGTAAAGAAACATAAGACCGTCTAGGGCATCTCCAACGCCGACCCATAACCCTCCAAGATACGTCCGGACCGTGGAAACCATCCAACGCGGGTCTGTATCGGTCCACAAGGCGGTCCGGACGCGTTTTCTCCTGTAAACCGGAGACAAACGTGGGGGGCTTTGCAGGAGTCCGGACCGATGCCACGCCCGCTTCTGACCGCCCTGACCCACCCAAACCCTCCACCCGCCCCTCTCGTGCTTTTCTTCCGATGCACGCGCCGCTTACCGCGCCGCATTCATGCCGGCCCGGAGCATGCAACGGCCGGCAATGATGCCGTGATGTGACCGGAGGGAGGGAGGGCAGCGCTGACCGACGCGACCTCTCGGGAGCCGCCGCTTCAATGGCGACACAGCTTCCCGAGGAACAGACTCCGGCCACTGCGCGGCATTGAAACGGCTGACCGACCCTTCGTATGGCCTGGCCGCGGCTATATAAGCCGCTCTTCGGCACTGTCCACATCACAATCTATCCTCCTCCTCCCCTCTCCCCGTCCATCTCACTCCACAACTCCGGCGATGGGCAAGTCCTGGGCGTCGGCGCCGGCAGGCGCCGATTCTGGGGCAGGATCTGGCGGATCGTGGCGACGCCGCCCTCGAACTCCGGGGCCGTCGTCCTCGTCGGCGGGCAGCTCCTCGACGAAGGCGGAGATCATCATCTCCTCCGGCGACAAGGAGGACCAGCCGCCACAGCAGCACCAGCAGTCCGCACCGGCGATGGCGGGCGAGGAGTACGCCGCCACCGACGCGGAGTACGAGGAGCAGATGGAGCTGATGCTCCGTCGCTCCGTGCTCCACCTCAACGGCCGGCTCCGCCATCGGGGACGCTCCTCCCCGTGAAGCCGGAGCCGGCATCCCCTCCGCGCTCTCCACCGCGCAACCGCGGCGTCCAAATCGGATGCCGCGTGAAGGAAGAGCGCCTCTCGCCGGCGCCAATGCGCGTCAAGGAGGAACGGCTCTCTCCGCCGCCCCGACGCCTCAAACAGGAGCTGCTCTCTCCGCCGCCCCGGTGTGTCGAGGAGCGGTTCTCTCCGCCGCCCCGACGCGTCAAGGCAGAGCGCCACTCGCCGCCGCCCGTGCCCAATGCGATCGCGAAAGCATGCGGTCGCCTTCGCCACTAACTCGGCGGCGGCTCTTCGTCGTCCCGAAGAGCCCTAACGGCGCAGGAGTACGCCAACAAGGAGCGGCGCCGGCGGGACAGGCGCAACGTGGCGCGCCGGTCGGAGTTCGCTGACTCCGACGTCCCGCCGCAACACATCGCGGCGGACCCGGAGCTGGCGTACGCTTGGGCTCTAGACCGCTCCGTGACGACCACCGCCCACTCTCCTCCCCTCCACGGCCGCGAGAAGAGGGAGGGAGATCCACCGCGACCGCGACCGAGCAGTCCCTTCCATGGCGCGGCCATCGTCGTGGAGCTGCGCCCCGATCGGCCATGGCGTGACCGAGCAGGTGAGGAGGGAGAGTAGGAGTGAGGGGGCGGTCGCCTTCTCTTTCTCTCCCTCTCTCGGGGGAACGCCGCCCTTCCTCTGCTCCCACCACGGCGCCGGATCCACCTCCACTACCACGTCTCCGGCTGCCATGTGCTTCTTCTCCATGGACATGGACATGGAAGGCTGAAGCTAGTCACCACAGGTCCCTCTTCTCCCAACCTCTCTCTCCCCCTAACTTCTGCTCGTTTCGATTTGGCCATTCCCTTACTCACGCGCGTGCGCAGGTGCACCAACTACTCCTCTGCTGCCGCTGCTCTGACCCTAGTGCCTGCCGACGCCATGGAAGGTATCTCTCTCCCTCTCCACATGCTCTGCCCTGGGTGCCACCAGCCCACCACATTAGCCATCAAATTTGTGACAAGAAAAACTGAAACTTTCTTCCTTAGAGAGGAGAGGTCAGGTCCGGTCCTAGCTTGCTAGACTAGAGTGCATCTGTCTATCTGCTCATGTGCATGTCACAGCGACTCGTGCCAATCTTTCTTGTTTGAGAAATTAAGCTAGCCGTTGATGTGCTTGTTAACTACTGTATATTGTTAGGCTGCCTGCTCTTGTTGTTGCCTAACTGAGGAGGAACACAAATGTTTCAACTTGTTGCCTAACTCAAAGATGGCCATTCATTCATCCTCTAGACACATTCAAGTCTACTCCCTCCGTAAACTAATACAAGACGTTTTTGGTCACTAAAGCCTAAAAGTCTTATATTAGTTGACAAAACGATCATATAATTTCCATGAATATGGACAAGTTTATGGTCACTCCCACTACCAGAATAACCCTCTATGCCGACGGCCACGAGCCGTCGGCATAGGGCCGTCGGCGTCGATCGCGTCAGCGTAGTTGTGTCAGGCCGTCGGCATAGGAAAGCCGTCGGCATAGGTTCCTATGCTGACGGCCTCCGTACGGCCGTCGGCATAGATGCATCGTCGGCACAGAAAATCAGGAGACGGTAGTTGACGACGCCGTCACCACGCCAACCCAATCAGAGGAGGACACGTTGCAGGGGGTATGCCGACGGCTAAGCCGTCGGCATACCTCCTTGCCACGTGTCGCGCCCCTGGCCGCCCCTGGCAGGGAGGTATGCCGACGGCTTAGCCGTCGGTATAGATGTAAATCTAGCCGTCGGCATATCAGTGCCACGTGGCGGCACCTGGTTCCTCCTGGGCATAACTATGCCGACGGCTAAGCCGTCGGCATAGTTCTGTTCTGTTTTTTTATATGCTCTGTTTTCATTCAAATTGACAGTATTTCAGGAGAAAAATATGACAAAAACAATATATAGACAGAAATATGCAGATCATCAACATCATCATCATGTAAAGATCATCAACATCATCATCATCTAAAGATCATCAACTTCATCATCATCTAAAGATCAACATCATCATCGTCGAAAGTTCATGAACATAAGTATGAGACATGGAAAGTATTGCACGACATGGTACACATCATCAGCCAAGATGACGAGGATCATCGCTGTGAGCACCGCCAAGACCACCACCACCTTGCCAGATCGGAGTGACTGGAGTCGAGCCACCATCATTAGTTGGAATCGCCGATGATGCACCGGTCCCCTACATGTTTGAAAAGAGATTGTAAGGTAAATATGATATGATAGTGTTGAATGATGAGAACTAGTTTGTCAATAGTTAGGCAAATGTACTAACCGGAGTCTCACTGCCTAGTGCCACCCATTCATCGAACGTGGGCACGTGTGGGGGTTCTCCAGAAGGTGGTGGTTGGGGTCCCATTGGTGGTGGATCCGTGCGGTTAGTCCAAGACGACAACATAGCCTGGATGTTAGTTAACCAAGCAAACACGAAGGTCAGAAGAAATGAAAGTGCAAAATTTAGCTTGGTTATAAGTGGGCAAAACTAACCGTCATCATCTGACGGTTGTACTCCTCGTTTGCCTTTACTCGTTGCAAGTACTCCCGCACCTCGAGATTCCTATGCTCGACAAAGGCCATATATGCCTACAAAATTTAGGTGGTTTGTAAGTGGGCAATGCTGAAAATAAAGTGAGAAAGTGAGAAAGAAAGAAGACAAGGGGGAAATACTTACCTCATGCTGGCGGGCTAAGCTAGGCTGCGAACGCCCCGTACTGGTGCACGGGCTCGGGTTGGTAGCTCGAAGCCGTGTGTAGGAGATAGAAGGAGTGATCAAGCCATCAAAACACGGGTAGCGGCCATGGGACTTCCCCTGGATGGACAGCACCGCCGTGTCGTCGATCTGAGACTGCACGACGTCAGGAGCATCCGGACCAGGATGCAACTTCTCAAACTCCTTCATGTAAGACTCCAGGTGCTCCTCGGTTTTGCCGTAGTACGCGCTCTTGCCTTCCTTGGGATCGCTCCTAGCACGGGCCAGCTTCCATGACTCCATGGGCGCGAGCTGCCTCTTCAACTTGTCCTCCTGTAACGTCAAACAGAAGTTAGCCATACATAAGAACATGACGGTAAAAAGAAGAAAAAGAATGCATCATGCATATAGATATACCTTGTGGGCCTTGAAGCCCCAGTGGTTCCTGTTTCCTTGGCCGTGTGTTCCATATTTTCCACGGTTAGCCCGGTTCTTGCTGCTCTTGGCAGCAAACTCTGCATCGGCACCGAGCCACCTATCCACCAATCTCGCCCATCCCTCATCCTTTGCGTAGCACCAAGGAGGAATAACCTAAATAATGGAAGCAAGACATGTCAGCACGAAACCGAGAGGACCCGCACTTCCTACAGTAGTTGTCATTCGCATACTCATGCCTAAACAAAAGGCAATTCTTTGGACAAACATGTATTTTCTCATATTCCATGGAGAGCGCCTTCATGATTTTCTTCGTAGCGTACATGCTTTTCGGCAGTTCATGGCCCTCAGGGAGGCTGTTAGCCCATACTCCCAGAAATGCTTCGAAGCATTTCTGGCTACAGCCGTACTCGGCCTTGACTGCCATCAGTTGCGAGAGGGCATCCAGCTGAGAGAGCTTGGCACCCTCATAAAGAGGTTTCTTTGACGATGCCAAGATATCTAGGAAGGCCTTTGCGGTTTCCTCCGGCTCCTCCGGTTCATTCGCTGGCCGGGTTGCAGGTGTCGGCTGTGCAGCTAAGACATCATCTAGCATGTCTCTAACCCCATCGTCCTCATAACCAGCGATGCGTTGTCGTATCACCTCCTCTCTACCACGGTCCCGCTGGGCAAAGTTTATCGGCATGTTAAAGTTTGGCATAAATCCATGCGTGCGAAGGTGCAGAGTCATCTCACTCTTATCTCTGCGCATACGCCTCTTACATTTGGCACAGGGGCATTCTGGCACGATTCTCATTGGACTACGGAATATCTCTTTCAAAAACACATCAGTTTTCTTGACCCACTCTGCTGTTACTTGATTCCGACGGAAAAACCCACTATACATCCACTGATTATCTGCCATCTCCGCTTTATTGGAAGGCACACAACAAAATTAAGGATTCATTTAAATTACTCACATCAATGGTTTATTTTTTTTTACAGGGTTGACGAGAAACGACATTTAATACACCTACATCTCTAATAGGTAAAGATGGGTCCTAATCCCACCCGAGAATGTGTAGATTGAGTACGTTCTCCATGCTCTACCCCATTCCAAGACAAAATTTTGGCAGCACCTCCCCGCTGTTCTCCAAATACACGTCTCGGCAAAATGCCGAGAGAATGTGCATACGGAGAACAACGGGGAGGCGCTGCCGAAATTTTGTCTCGGAATGGGGTAGAGCATGGAGAACGTACCCAATCTACACATCCTCGGGCTGTCCGTGGAAAACGCTGGACAATCCGAAAGAGTTGCGGTGATAAATATGCAATTGAATGCATATTTATCGATGCAACCCTTTCGGACGGAAGACGCCTAGGTTACGCGACTTGACGTGATAATTAAATCTAGTGACATGATTAAAAAAGTGTAGGAGGAGGAGGTGGATTCATAGCTCACCCTCGGCTGTAGAGGAAGTAGTCGAACAACGGTGGGACGATCAACGACCAACGCTTCCTCGGCTGTAGAGGATGTAGTCGAACAACAGAGGGATGCTCAGGGACCAACAGCTCCGAAGACGATCACTCCAGGGAGATGCAACACCAGCAAGCCCTGTAAACTCCACCAAGTGAAAAGTTTAGACCATTACATCTGATATACATAGCACTGATGTATTATCATAACAACATAATACTCTGATTTGGATTTACTTATAACATAAAACACAAGCACCGATGTATTAACAAAGCAAGCATTTTTGTCCAACATATTGATAAACAAATAAAAAAAATCACGGACCACCATCAACAGCAAGCAGCAAAGCAGCCAGCGGAAGCAAACGTAGGGGAAGGAGGGAGGGGAGGGGCAGCAACCTGCGTAGGGGAGGGAGGGAGGGAGGGGAGGCAGCGGCCCGGCCGGAGGCAGAGATAGGGCAGCCGGCTAGGGCGGGGGCGGCGGCGGCCCAGGCGGGGGCGGGGACGAGGCGGCCGGCCCGGTCGGAGGTGGAGACGGGGCGGCCGGCCCTGGCGGTGGCGGGGACGAGGGGACCCGGCCGGAGGCGGAGACGGGGCGGCCGGCCCAGGCGGGGGCGGCGGCGGCCCGGGCGGGGGCGGGGACGGGGCGGGGCGGCGGTGGCGGGGACGGGGCGGCCCGGGCGGCGGCGGCTGGCCGGAGCGAGCGGCGGCGCGGGGGGGTCGCGGGGCGGCGGCGCGGGGTGGAATGAGTGGGGCGCGGGGGGTGGAATGAGTGGCTGCCAAGGGAGGAGGGGTGCCCGACCGGATAAGGTCAGGGCTATGCCGTCGGCATATCCCTGGCCTTATCCGGCCGGGCCACGTGGCCACCTATGCCGACGGCATAGGTTTTTTTATTTTTTTTACATTAACTTTAATTTATTTTTTAAATGTCCTAAATATTTTTTAATATATCAACTATCCTTCCTCCCCTCCAAAGACCCTGTGCGATATTTTTGTGGCATAGACGCCCCCCGACCGGACTAAACCCTAACCCACGCGCACGATTCCTCCATTCAAGTGACCACCGCACTTCCAGACATGTAGGAGGGCCCAGCGAAAGACCTGGCGGCATAGCTACCCCCCAAACTACACCCGTCCCGTCTAACCCTGACACCGTTGACCGGGCGGTCTACGCCTTTGACTTTCGCCGGACGGGGTTTGACCGATGGACATTTTCATCTGGCTGTGATAGCCAAGCCCCTAGGTACACTTCGTATCAAGGTCCGGGCACAACCCACCGCAAGATTCCCTCCGTTACTGCCCGACGTGGCCGTCCCCCCCCCCCTCCGTGCGACGAAGGCGGCGACGTCGGTGAAGGGGTCACACCACGGAGCCCCGTGCCGGGTGCTTGCACCCGCCACCGCACTTCCGGACGTGTAGGAGGGCCCAGCGAAAGACCTGGCGGCATAGCTACCCCCCCCCCCAAACTACACCCGTCCCGTCTAACCCTCGCGCGGTTGACCACGAGATCTAACCCTTTGACTTTCCCTGGACGGGCTTTGACCAGTGCACATCTCCACCCGGTTGTGGTAGGTCAGCCCATAGGAACACTTGGGAGCAACGTCCGGGCCAAACCCACAGCAAGATCACCTCCGTGTAGACCCGACGAGGCCGTTTCCCCCCGCCAGGTGCCGGCGGCGGCGCCGTCCGTGAGGGGGGCCACAAACCAGAGACGCGTGCCGCCTCTTCAGACATGCCACCACACCTTAAGGCGTGTATGAGGGCCCGGTGCGACGCTCCGGTGGCATTGCTACCCCCCTAGGGCCCCCGTCCCGCCTAACCCTGGAGCGGTTGACCACGAGATCTAACCCTTTGACTTTCCCCGGACGGGCTTTGACCAGTGCACATCTCCACCCGGTTGTGGTAGGTCAGCCCATAGGAACACTTGGGAGCAACGTCCGGGCCAAACCCACAGCAAGATCCCCTCCGTGTAGACCCGACGAGGCCGTTTCCCCCCGCCAGGTGCCGGCGGCGGCGTCGTCCGTGAGGGGGGCCACACCCCGGAGACGCGTGCCGCCTCTTCAGACATGCCACCACACCTTAAGGCGTGTATGAGGGCCCGGTGCGACGCTCCGGTGGCATTGCTACCCCCCTAGGGCCCCCGTCCCGCCTAACCCTGGAGCGGTTGACCACGAGATCTAACCCTTTGACTTTCCCCGGACGGGCTTTGACCAGTGCACATCTCCACCCGGTTGTGGTAGGTCAGCCCATAGGAACACTTGGGAGCAATGTCCGGGCCAAACCCACAGCAAGATCCCCTCCGTGTAGACCCGACGAGGCCGTTTCCCCCGCAAGGTGCCGGCGGCAGCGCCGTCCGTGAGGGGGGCCACAAACCGGAGACGCGTGCCGCCTCTTCAGACATGCCACCACACCTTAAGGCGTGTATGAGGGCCTGGTGCGACGCTCCGGTGGCATTGCTACCCCCCCAGGGCCCCCGTCCCGCCTAACCCTGGAGCGGTTGACCACGAGATCTAACCATTTGACTTTCCCCGGACGGGCTTTGACCAGTGCACATCTCCACCCGGTTGTGGTAGGTCAGCCCATAGGAACACTTGGGAGCAACGTCCGGGCCAAACACACAGCAAGATCCCCTCCGTGTAGACCCGACGAGGCCGTTTCCCCCGCCAGGTGCCGGCGGCGGCGCCGTCCGTGAGGGGGGCCACACCCCGGAGACGCGTGCCGCCTCTTCAGACATGCTACCACACCTTAAGGCGTGTATGAGGGCCCGGTGCGACGCTCCGGTGGCATTGCTACCCTCGCAGGGCCCCCGGCCCGCCTAACCCTGGAGCGGTTGACCACGAGATCTAACCCTTTGACTTTCCCCGGACGGGCTTTGACCAGTGCACATCTCCACCCGGTTGTGGTAGGTCAGCCCATAGGAACACTTGGGAGCAACGTCCGGGCCAAACCCACAGCAAGATCACCTCCGTGTAGACCCGACGAGGCCGTTTACCCCCTCCAGGTGCCGGCGGAGGCGCCGTCCGTGAAGGGGGTCACACTCCGGAGACGCGTGCCGGGCGTTTGCAACCGCCACAACACTTCCGTCGGCATAGCTGTTTTTGATTTTAATAAAGTATGAGGACCTATATTCAAAAGAACATGAGGTCACTTTATTAACATACTCGAAAAAAAAATACAAACTACATATTCATAATCTATGGAAAATTCTTCACCAAATCGATAAATAATTTATGTATGTTTATATTTACATATGCTACATTTAAGTTAATCAAATAATAATACATAAAAAAATTAAAAGTATATACAAAAACTAATATATATATATATATGTATGCCGACGGCATAGATGCGCACTGGTTAGCTGAGATCCGTGCCTCGGATCGATGACATGGCAGGGGCGGCGGATCGATGACGTGGACGCAAGATATGCCAACGGCAAAGCCGTCGGCATAGATTTGCCGATGTATGCCGACGGCATACCTTCGCCCTGGATAGCTGAGATCCGTGCCTCGGATCGATGACATGGCAGGGGCGGCGGATCGATGACGTGGAGGCAAGATAGCTATGCCGACGGCCGCCGTCCCTCCTGTCGGTACATATCTGACGCCGTGAACCTTCCGTTGCACACCGGGCTGCCGGGCCCACATCTATGCCGACGACTGCTGTAGGCGTATACGGAGATATGCCGACGGCTTATTTGTGCCGACGGTGGCCGTCGGCATATCTTTCTATAGCCCGACGGCCTGGCCTTGGCTGTCGGCATAGCTCAGTCTAGGCCAACGGCAGCCGTCGGCATTGTTTTGGCCGTCGGGGTAGAGCTCTTTTCTGGTAGGGTCCTCTTGGTGCTCTTAGCATAATCCTCATTCAAGGATTTTGGGTTACAATATCCTGTGTTTCCTCTTATCATATTCTTACTGATTGCGTCATTAATCTGGGGGTTTATTTTGTATTGCAGTGCTGTACTTGCACATGTAATGCTGCACGGGAAGCTGCTTCGGCATTCGTGTCCAGGCCATGAGCTGGCACACCGTGATGGAGCGTGACGCCAAGTTGGATCACACTAGGTCAGTCATGGACTCTCGTTTGCTCAGCCGGTTCTCTCTGTCAGGCTAATTTCAGTTCTGCACCATCTTGATGTAGTGTCTAATACTAGTATTATACGTGTTCTTGTTTCCAGATCTCAATGACATGCTTTGCCCGGTGGCCTCCAGGACCGGCCTCGACTCATGAAGAACATCCAAGGTACTATATAAGCCAAACTCTGCTAGCTTCACTGAATATTTGTACTAGTATCAGTCGGTCATAATCAGTTCATCATTGACACAAATATGTAAGCACACTAGAAAGACAAACATGCTATCCAGTGGCTGTTCTTCTGTCAATGTGCATGTATGTGTACTCTCTTGAATGACTGCAGTGTCATTGGATAATAGATAATATGCTAGCATGCATGGCACTCCTTAGGTATAGTGATAAATTTATCTGACTTGGGTAATGTAATATTTGATCTCACTTGTCAGTAGTATCCTTGTGATTCATTAATTAGGATTCCACACGTGATGGGAATCTTATATTCGGCACTGTTGCTTGTCACCTAGTATAGGACTAAAGAGAGGTTTATGTCTAAATGAATCTATAGTTGATCAACAAGTAACAATGAATCCATTTATCCATCCACATTGCCTGCTCTGTTTGTCCTGACCATAATGATGATGAAAATTATACATATGAACTATTATTGCATTGCGCTGCCCTTGCAATGCAGAGCTGACTGCAATTTTGCGGTAAACAAGAAATAAATCCTAGGTTTCCTTGGTCCACTAAGCTGACTGTTGTAAACAATGTCGTGTGTCTACGTGTTGAGATTCCTGGGGTTTCCATCTTGGATTGTAATACTAACTCTTAAGGTAACAGAACTATGATGCAACGTTTTGTAGGTTGAGTTAAAATCTAGTAGTACAATATGGTCAGGAAAACAACCTTGTCTCAAGGTTCAAGTCTAGTCAGTAACCGCTGCTGCAAAAATATGTGGAAAGTCTGTCTGACTTGTTGCTTTCTTGATTTTCTTTTGTTTTATTTTGGAAATGAGTACGTCTAGTCAAAATTCTGTATGTGAAGAATATGAAATACCTGTCATTGTTTTTGCTCATGTGACTATGTAAGTTGCTACATCTGTTTGATCCAAGAAATCGAATAGTTAGCTTACAGTTTGAATAAATTGCGATGATTTCGTTAATCTGGACAGATTTCAGGATAGCATCTATAACGGTGCATCCAAGTTTCCTGCTCTACCCCTAACTGAATCTGATTCATGGTTAAGCATTTTGCTTTGATTCTTGGCAACAATCTATCGTTCAGTTCACATTGCCTCCAATGTCCTTTGCTCTGTTTGTCCTGAGCAATTACTCATCATGGTGGAATAGGAATTTATCACTCGACAAATTAGAACACGATAGAATAGATTGGTTAGTTAGTTTACAGTTTCAATTAATCAAAACGATTATATAATTTCCATTAATATGGACAAGTATATGGTCACTCCTCTTGATGCTCTTAGCATAATCATCAGTCAAGAATTCTGTGTTACAATATCTTGTGTTCCCTCTTACCAGCTTCTTACTGATTTCATCATTAAACTGTATGTTTATTTTGTATTGCAGTGCTGTACTTGCACATGTAATGCTCCAGGAGAAGCTCCTCATATTCGGCATTCGCGGCCAGGCCATGAGCCAGCTCACCATGATGGAGCCTGACGCTAAGTTGGAACACACTGGGGTCAGTCACAGACTCTTGCTTGCTCAGACGGTTCTCTCTGTCAGGCTAATTTCGGTTCTGCACCATGTTGATGTTGGTAATGTCTAATACTAGTATTATCCGTGTTCTTGTTTCCAGACCTCAATGACATGCTCTGCCCTGTGGCCTCTAGGATCGGCCTCGGCTCATGAAGGACATCCGAGGTACTATATATACCAAACTGCTGTCTTCACTGAATATTTGTACTAGTATCAGTCTGAACATAGCTGGTTTTTATATGTGTGGTTCTCATGTGCTCGTCTTGTTCTTTGATTGTTTATGGCTTTCATTATATGGTCGAGAAGCTCGGCGTCGACAAGAACGTCAGCCTGAAGCTCTGCATCCTCCTCTACAAGCAGTACAGAACCACAATGGCTGGGCTGTGAGTGCGTATGCTTTGAATTCACAGTAAAAATCATTTCTTTTGTTTGTCTCTAGTCTTGACAGTGCATGTCTCTTGTGATCCTTGATGCAGGTCGTCGGGCGCTTATTCGACTAGACTACCATACACATATTAATCATTTTTGATAAATAAGCTAGGATGGCTGCAGAGTATCCCTCAGGTATATAGGTTAATTTGACACGATTTGGGTACTATTTAGTCTCTGTATTGTCCTTGGTGATTCAACATCATTAGGTTTGAGTACTACACTACTCTTACATTCTACACTTGGCATGTTTCCCAGTAGGACCTAGGGGATTTCTATGGTTAAATGAATCTTTATTTGGTCAACATGTGTCTGGATCCTAACTTGTGTACCTGCTGTTGTCCCCCACTGCATTGTGAATTTCCCTCCAACAACAAACCTTTAGTTGGTTTTGGTGTGAATTTGAAATCCAATTACCGCATTGTTTGAGGATGATTTATGATGGTTCTGTGCATAAGTATGATTTTCCAGCAGGTGCTTTAATCTGAAGGTATTGGTTAGCGATACATCATCAATTCATCATTGACAAAAATATGAAAGCACACTAGAAAGATAAACATGCTATCTAGTGTCTGTTCTTGTATCAATGTGCATGTGTGATCTCTTGAATGACTGCAGAGTCATTGGATAGTAGATAATATGCTAGCATGCATGGCACTTCTCAAGCACAGAGATAAATTGATCCGAATTGGGTAATGTAATATTTGATCTCACTTGCAAGTAGTATCCTCCGTGATTTATTAGGACTCCATGTGTGATGTGAATCTGATCTTACAGTCGGCACTGTTGCTTGTCTCCCAGTAGGACTTAAGAGAGGTTTATAGTTAAATGAATCTTTAGTTGATCAACAAGTGCCTGAATCCAACCTTGTACCTTTTTTTGCCGAATGATTTCCCTGTTAATGGTATATCAAGTGCCTGAACATTTCGAAGGCCATGTAGTTTATTCAGTATAGTAAAAGAGAGATACAGTCTTAGAAATTAAAAATAAGTTATCCCGTCCCCTGACAATTGAATAATTTGTTGAGGTCCTCTCTAGGAGCTTGTCAACAGAAATGACGCTCCTGTAGGAGTACATGCCTGTTAATTATCTATTGTGTTCATATATAGCTCATTGTTCTACAAACTCAAAATACCCAGCAAAATAAATGTTGCTTGGCATAATTGTCCTTTATGGGTTGCTCCCTATCATCATTTTGTTACCTGAAAAAATGTAAATCGGTGTGGCTCTTTTTGATTAATAAGTAACGAAACACTAAAAGTTATCAACTTTTATTGTTTTATGCGGTCATCGAGCCATCGGCGACGTGCCGATGATTTAGTGTTTGGATCTGTGGTAGTTGTTTTCTGGCAACCACAATTATGTGATTGTGATGATCTTTCCTTTGAATGAAATTGGTCTCTTGTAGTTCTGTGCTGGTTAGCATCATGTTTGGTCTTTGAATGTGTTTTATCCATTTCGTTTTTAGTCATAGGTATGCTATATGTGTTCCTGAGAGTCCTTACAATGCAGTTAATAAATTATACTGTACTAGATAGTAGCTTAGCTTTTGTTGTTATTTAGTATTGACTGTCAACAGAATGACCTAACACTAGGATGCCCATATATGTATGTAGCTGTGTGCTCTCTTCTGGCTGTATGGCTGCCTTTCAATTGTTTTTCTAGAAGTTGTTCCAGAACAAATCTTGGTCTCTCTCTCTCTCTCTCTGCCCAGGGAGGTGCCTGACTTGATGGTGAGGATGGTAAAGAGATTTATGCTGGAGATGGAGAACCCACGGGCACGGGGAAGGTCGTTTATTATCTTGTGGAGGGCGGGGCGAAAATATTGGGGTGTGGGTTCCTTTGTATGTTTTCCCCTGAGAATTGAATATTATTTTATCGTCTTGCCTTTTGCTCCTCTAGGAACTTGTCTACAAAAATTATGCTCATATAGCAGCATGTGCATGCGTGTTCATTAGCTATATTTGTGTCCATAGCTCTTGCTGTTGTCCAAACTCGAAATTGCCGGCGAAATTAATGTTGCTTGGCATAAACTGTCCCTTATGGGTTGCTCCCTATCATCATTCTGTTACCGTATTATTGGTCATTAATCTTGTTCCTGTCCACCCAGGGACCTATCTTCATGGTGAGGATGCCGGAGGAACTGAGGGGATACTGGAAGCTTGATCTTCCAGAGAGCGGAACGTTCCCAAACGAGAAGACTGCTGGTGTGAACAAAACACGGAACCAACGAGGTCATCCCCGCCTCCTTCCTCCCCTGGCCTCCTCTCTGCTCCAAGCTCGTGGCCATCGTGCCACAGCTATACCATGCTCTGATTCATGGCCATCGAGCCATTGGTGTTGTAGGGTTACGGTTTTGTACTGTTTGAGCTCAATTAGCTAAATAGGCTACTGTTCAAGATTAGGCTTGTGTTAAGTATTAATTGTTGCTTGCTGTGGCTTCTGGATACTGCAATTGTACCCATTCTTCTGTTCTAGGTCAATTCTCTAAAAATTCCCAATTTCTTGGGCTACTGTTCCTCTGATATGTTTAACAACTTGATGTGATGGTCATGGTCATCTATGTTCATGCCAGAATTTGGGAATTGCAAGTGTTTACTTATGCTTGCTAAATAAACCTTGCTACTATATACTTAGACTAGATGAAGATATTTGATCCTTTTACCAAGGCATGAGTAGTGTTGGTGTTGTGCAAGTTGTTATTTCTTAGGCGATGATGAATGGGTTCCACAACATAGCTTTTGTTTTTAAAATTTTGGTTTGGTCAATATTATTATTGTTTAAACTGTTGTGGAGTATTACCAAGTGTGTGAGTGGTGCGTAGTGTTTATGTACCCTGAACCTTTCTCGCTTATATATTTTGTCTCTTTTGTGTTGTGTTCATTAGAGAGACCTGACTCATGGTTCTTTTTGAATATCACAGGAGATGATAGCGGAAGGGGGGAAAACCTAAAAGTCACTGCCTGAGGGTGGGAAGTGCCTGGTGGTCTTAGCTTGTTTTGTATTCAACACAAGAGTGGTAAGCTTGCTGCAACTTGTAACTATAACTTCAAACTGTCAACATTACATATATGCCCTTGCTCTAATTGCTGGTACCATTTTCTGTCTTGCTAGTCCTGGTAACTAGCTCACCACCAGGAAGAAATGATAATGTTTCTAAAGCATGTGGGCAGCCGCCATGAAACCAAGGACTGTTGGTTTTGATTTGGCTGCTCCCCTCTCTCCCTGATGCCCGCAGGCTCTCCCTCTCATGGTTGTCCATCCAACTTGCTTACTGCACCACATTACCTAGAGTGTGAGAAGAAAACTGAAACTTTCTTCCTTCAGAGAGGGGAGGAGAGGTCCTATCCTAGCTAGCTCATATGCATCTGCAAATTATTTAGCTCAACTGATTCAAGTTCATGGACAATGAATTAAGCACTATAACAAATTAATGAATGCCTTGTTCTTCTAGCTAGTATACACTACTGTTGTATGATGGATCAATTTTAGCCAGCCAGCCTTCCATGCCCTCTCCCTCCACCCACTCACTTGCTAATCTCCTTTAGCAACCAGCTGCTGCAAACCAGCAAACCATCTCCTTTAGCAACCAGCTACTGCAAATGCCACCAGATTCAATTCTGGATGTATGTTTAGTTATTCAACATGCTTGGAGTTTGAACTTTTTGCGTCTGTGGTCAGTTATTTTCTTAGCTCAAAATATGCTCAACTTATCAGGAAAGTAACTGCTGTTGTAGTGTTATGGTCACTGAGTTTCCTCTTGTTCAGTAGACGAAATGGGGGTGATGATTTTAGACTGAAACGCTATGCTGGTACCCTGGTTGAAATCGATATAATCACTTCGACAATCTCCAACTCCTTTTGGTTCAGTTTGTACTTCCACAGGAAAATCTCTCTCTCTCTCTCTCTCTCTCTGATGTTCACCACTAGGAGGGTGGGGGTTCGATTTAATTGTCTACTTAGTTTCTTGGTTAGATTTTTGTTGTTCATGCCATATTGTGGTAATGCTACTCTAGCTAGTTGTGATCTTGGTATCGTATGGTCCTAAAGTTCATTACACTAACCAACATGGTAGTAATGTCGAGTCGAGCACTGACCACTTTGCTCTGCTTGTTATCTCAGGATTGTTGCTTTAAACCCAGGGTCGCAATCCTCTGATACATTGCTTGTGCACTGGTCTATCTGTTTGTTTTATTTGCACCCACAGTGGTAGAGTTTGATGGTGATCCTGTTGTGCTTAGTACTTTGGTGGCCACTGGATTGTCAAGATGATGTTGTTGCGTCGCAGGCAACACTTGGTTTCTTTGTTTGTAGGTGAGATCATGCCTCCTTTATTTTCACTAACTTATGCCTAGTGGCGAATCCAGAAAGAAAATGGAGGGTGGGCTCAAAGTTAACGGGGAAAAAAACGAAACGTTCGTTTGAAGAAAAACAACATCATCTCCTAGTCCATTAGTTCAAATGTGCTCAAACTTTTCCAGAATACTACCGGAAACATGTAGTATTTACTGGAATTTATCTAGAATTTTTGAAAAATATTAAATTTTGAACCAAATTTTGAATCTGCCTAGCTAAATAGCCATTATCTCAAGTCCATTTGTCCAAATATGCTCAAACTTTCCCAGAATATTACTGGACGCATGTCGGAACAAATCATTTGTGCATTTCCTGGCCCCTTATCAAATGCCTCCTTCACATCTTCTTTCTTGGCCTTATACCAATCCAATAACTCTCTGAAATTGCCCTTGTTGATGGAAGTGGAGGATTCATCATGCCCACGAAAAGCTTCCCCTTGTGCTATGAGATACCTTGCACAATCCAATGATGCAGTTAGACGGATTTTATAAGATATCTCAGCCTCCTTGCTATACACACGGAATTTGGTAGCCACACTTGCTCGTTGATTGTTGAAATCATCACAATCTTCCTTAGCTTGCGGTTGAGGGATCATTCCTCTCATTAGTTGAAAGAGGAATTATGCTCACAACAGTCAAGGGAAGGGGATCTGGGTTCACATTAGCTGGGATGGTTGGAATAGGTTCAGGTTCGACACGAGGAGCGCTTGAACTACTTGCAAAAAAACTGTGCATACTCATTTTTTTCTCTTCATTTCTGCAAATACGTTGCATACGACACTAAATTAATTAACATCGCATGAACAGATGAACTAGTAATTACAAATGTACAAACTACAAATAGACAATATGCAAAGCAAATAACTACTACTCTTCTAGTGCAGAACAGTTACCCACTACTTCAGACTTCAGAGTCCTGTAGGAGCTGCTCGAGCTGCAGAGTTCTAAGTCCCAGCCGGCAGAGCTGCAGAGCTGCTCAACTCCTCCTCCCTGCAGTCACCATTCACCAACAGCAAGCCGGCAGAACTGGAGGGCGCCGGCGAGTCCTGTAGGAGCAGCGCGCAGGCAGGGCGCAGCCGCGATGGGCGCGTGCGCGCCTCGCTGCGGGCGCGGAGCTCCGGCAGCCCGCCGCCCCCGCCGGTTCCCTGGTCCGCCGCTCCCGCAGGATCCCTTCTCGGCTGGTCCGTCGCCGGCGACCCTAGGTCTGGTCGCTTGAGCGTGCGGCGTCTCCGTCTCCTCGGTCCTGCGTGACTG
This sequence comes from Elymus sibiricus, assembly GCA_039707655.1. Lineage (NCBI taxonomy): Eukaryota > Viridiplantae > Streptophyta > Magnoliopsida > Poales > Poaceae > Elymus > Elymus sibiricus. The sequence continues at coordinate 122,913,694 of CM077666.1, read as the reverse complement.
GGTCTGGATGGGTTGCTGTTCGCTGTGTGTGCTGGTTGGGCACTTGGGCTATTGGTGTTGCCGTGTTGGGCTGCTGGGCTGAGAAGAAGATTAGTAGTAAAAAAAAAATTCTTTTTTTTCGAGGGTAGGCTAGAGCCTGTTGAAGCCTAGCTACTGGACTCGCCTGGGTATCTTTGAGATTTTCCTAGTGTATTTCTGGATCATTGTGAAGCAAGATTTAGTTTGTGAATCTGAAACTATGCATTGCATTTTGCTGTGCAGATGGAAGGGCGCCTTGTTTGCAAATCTTAGGAAGGAAATGCTCTGAAAAAGGAGGATCGTATTTCTCTGGCTTTGGCCGAATGGTGACATGATGCCAGCAAGCGCTTGCACTTGCCCCTTGTCAAGTTGGTTGATGCCAGCAAGAGAGAGAGATTGGCTGCTTGTTGGTTGAACATGAATGTCTATTTGCGTTCATAGTTTTAGCTCGTTCCTATTAACTGTTGCCATTGTTGTACAGCTTGTGTAAATGATAATTTGATGTTGTTTGATTGCTCAGAAAATGCGCTCCTATACATTTGAGGTTTCCTTTTTCTTGGCTGAGTCCTGAGTTATTGACACATTGTTGTCCTCTAAGCTCTCATGTTGCCATGTACTACTATATGGTCTACGATCTCATTCCGGTGCAAACCTAACTTTTCTTGGCTGTGATTTTCATTTTGTTTAACGCATTTATTTTATGGCGTGCTAGATACACAGCAGAAAAGTTTTTGTAATTGGGTCGATGAAACCCCTAGATTCATTAGATTCATTTTCTATAATCTTGTCAATCATTTAGCTACTCCCTCAGTCCAAAAATGTTCTTGTATTATGGGACCGGGTGATATTTCCTAAATTAATAAAGCTAACAACCGGGAACGGGGGATGCTGGCCCCAAAATGTCTAAATTTTTGATTTTGTACCCCATATTCCGGCCTTTTTTTTTTAACACAGTACAGACGCAAGCGCTCACATACACGCGCATACACTCATCCCTATGAACGCACACACGCACACCCTATCCCTATGAGCACCTCCGAGAGACTGAGCCGGCATATCATCTTGAGATTTACGAAGTCACCGTAGGCGCCTCGTCGTCGACGGAACGTCTCCTCCCACTGAATGCACATCGCCGGAAATCCTGAAATAAATCCAGGAATAAATGCGAGCACCAGGACTTGAACCCTGGTGAGCTGGGGATACCACAGTCCCTCTAACCATCCCGGCCTTTTGATATACCATTATGCTGCCCAGAATTTTCGACCATACTCAAGTTTCCCGGGTGAAGTAGATGATGGCAAGATGGGAGCCAAACAAATTGGTGAGCTAGTATCTACACGTAGTCTATAAGGCGTTTGCTCAGATTCGTATAGCTGATTTATTTTTTAACAATTAGAAAAATGATGTGTAGTCCGATTTACATTCCATTATCTTGTTATAAGACCACGTGCTAACATTTTGTATTGAATCGTAGGTCAGTTTTTTTTTTTTTTTTTTTTGGAGAAACTCGTAGGTTAGTATAGTTGTTCCCCTGTACATACTAGTGGCTAATAAATGGAGAGCAACGACAGAGCACGTCAGTCTAGTTGCTCACGTCAGTCTAGTTTTTTTTTTTAACACAGTACAGACGCAAGCGCTCATATACACGCGCATACACTCACCCCTATGAACGCACGCACGCACACCCTACCCCTATGAGCACCTCCGAGAGACTGAGCCGGCATATCATCTTGAAATTTACGAAGTCACCGTAGGCACCTCGTCAATGACGGGAACGTCTCCTCCCACTGAATGCGCATCGCCGGAAATCCTGAAATAAATCCAGAAATAAATGCGAACACCAGGATTTGAACCCTGATGTGGTTGGATGGTTCGCTCACGTCAGTCTAGTTGTTCCTCTTTTGGCTGTGCATTTTCCTCTGTACGTACAGGCCGGTCCAAGCCCACATTCGGTGAGCACTACTTTTTCTAATGCACAGGCTTTGTCCAGTGAGCAGTCCGGCTGGGCTTGCATAATCTGGATGCTTTACAAGTTAGGACCACACATTGGCTCAGAAATTTAGTACCATACCGCTAGGAGTGGGAGTGTGTGACCAACATATAAGGGGGAAGCTTGCATTGTTATAGAAATGCTAGAAGCACACATGAAGAACGAGCATTGCACCCAAAGCGTGTGCGCTCGCGCGAATATTCGCGTGGACTTAGGACTTGATTGGAATTCACCATTGGATGGCTCTCTTTCACAAGATTAAGGTGGATACGGACTTTGATATAAAAATCGTCTTAATCCGAGGTCGTATGGAATTCACCATCCGCCCGTGTTGACATCAGATTATAAAATGGCATGAAACGTAATTAAGATCGCTTCGGATGGAAAAAGTTTCAACATGAAGAACTAATCCGAGGTCGTATGGAATTCACCATCCGCCCGTGTTGACATCAGATTATAAAATGGCATGAAACGTAATTAAGATCGCTTCGGATGGAAAAAGTTTCAACATGAAAGTTCTTCGTCAAGCTATGTCAAGATTACTTCAAACTTATGGTTGGAATTCACCATCCGCCCGTGTTGACATCAGATAATAAAATGGCATGAAACGTAATTAAGATCGCTTCGGATGGAAAAAGTTTCACCATAAAAGTTCTTCGTCTCGTTGAAACGGACTTTGATATAAAAATCGTCTTAATCCGAGGTCGTATGCAAAAGTTGTAGTCAAAACAGGACAATGCTCCAGAAACTATGGAGATGGCCGGACGCCCAAAACCCTCTGTTGTGACCGGACTGTCCGGAAATTGGGACCAGACTGTCTGGTCAGGCTCGCCGAAATCGTCCAAACCTTCTGTTCGTAACGGACAGTCCGGTAAACAGTCCGGTCCAAATCGGAACAGCCAGTTTTCGTAAGTCTGATCGGTACGGGGACGATTAAGGCCTTAAGATGGAGTCAAATGAAAAAACGCATAAAATGAAAGTTTTTCGTTTTTTCGAGACGAACAACATTGCTTTTAACGCGATTTCGATCCGAGGTCGTTTACTGCCTCAAAATCGACCCGCAAGATGCAGTCAGATTTTTAGCCGAACAGTTTTGGAAAGTTCGGCCCAAACCATCCGAATTAGAGTCAAATTAGGGCTTTGGACGTGAATCCAAGTCTTTCTTGCACGGGAAGTCCAGCCGCCTATTATATACCCGAGAGGTGATGGCCGATTGAAGAACAACACACAATCGACAAATCAATTTATCATCTTTTACCTTTACTTTTACCTTCCTCCATGTTCTTCTTCTTCCTCGTTCTTCGTTCGTTCTTCTAGTTGCAGGGCGGCGAACCTCGAGGCCCTAGGGGCGATCAGGTCAACCTAGGGCAGCCCATAGCCACCGCGCGCCCTGACGGGGTCCCTCCCGGGCGTGTGGGGTTTCGGATCCTCAAAAGCACCCGCCGGATTGCTTGCGTACCGCACTTCCGACAGGGTCTTCTTCGATGTGAGCTGCGGTGCAATATCCCCGGCGTCGAGGGTACACGGTGACGTGTTCGTGTGCGAACACACTTTTTGGCGACTCCGCTGGGGACGAAGCTTTGAACGGTCTCCGGCCCGTTCTTGCTACCAAGAGATCGTCATCTCGGGTTTGCAATCTACAAAGGTAATATGAATACCCAATCCCCTAGTGTAGATGCAAATAATTCATATGGTGTTACTAGATCGCTCAATGAGTATACTCTATCGGCCAGCCCTTGTTTTTTCAATCATGCATCTAATTGCGTGCAAAGGCCGATTCAAAGTAATTTACATGCTTCAACTTCTTATGATACTAATAACATGCACCATATGTATTCCAACTCTCATGCATCGGCAGCCCCACAAATCATTATGCCGATGAACAACATGATGAGTTTGGCCAATCAAGTTGAAACACCACATGTAGGAACTTTCAATAGCATGCGACAAAGTGTTTCACCTTTTTATTCATCGGCAACTAATTTGCAATATACTAGTTCAACCATGCCGATGGATGGGAGAATTGGCCATGCTACTACTAGCTATTCGGCAAGTTACTCTCAACCGTCATATGATATGCCTCATTTTTCGGCATCGTATACGACTGTAGATGCTCATAATTCGGCTCCGCACCTTCATGGTCATGGCCGAATAAGTGAAAATTTTGCAGGAGTGCACATGCCATCATCTAATCTAATGTCAGAGCATATAATGCATCCTCTACGCAATTGCACAATTTCGACAACACCTCATTGCCGAAAGAATCTAAAAGTATTGTGGAGCAATCCCTTACAGAATGGGAAGTGGCTACATTAAAAAGGGATATAGCCCGAAATAACAAGATTAGTGCTCTTTGCCTTGAAGAACATGATAAGGGGCTAGTTCCTGATTATAATGCAATAAGAGCTAGAGTTTTGCAAGAAGATGAATCTTTGCCAATTGATAGAATTGGCGAGCAAGAATATGGTTCTACAAAAATGCATATGCCTTCACCTAGTACTACATCATATTATACGCCCCCTACACAATTGCAAAGTTTCGGCAACACTCGTGTGTCATTGCCGAAAGAATCTAAAAGCATTGGGGGGCCATCATATCCGGAGTGGGCTGAAATTGAGAAAAAACTTAAAACCAATTTTGCCGCTCGCCGCCAGAAACAAGTAGAAAAAGAATTGGCTTAAATAAAAGAAGCATTGCCAATTGGTAGAATCAATGAAAAGAAGGATGATTCGGAACATGAAAGTGCTTCGATTGAAAAAGCCGAATCAAGTAGTATATATTCCGAATCCATCAAATCCAAAAAGGCAAGCATTATTGAGAAAGGGCATGGCAAGCAGAGCAAAACGACCATGCTTGATTTTTCTGAAGTTAATGGAACCTACTTCCTGCCCTATGAGTTTCATGCCATAGAAATTGACAAGCTTCAAGGACAAGAACAAGTAGCCGAACAAAGTTCGATTGACAAAGATCTTCAATGTAATGATGCACGAAATCAAGAAAAAGATGATGAAAAGGCGTTGGGGAACCATCCAAAGACGGAGCCTGATATTGTTCAAGTCACACCACCATCATGCTCTCCCAACATATTTTAAGAGGTATGTCTAGCAAGTAATTTACTTGTTTTCAGATTTGGTCACAACTTTATTGTTGATGCATCTATTAGAAAAATTCTCATGTGTAATTTTGAAAGACCAATGAAGAAGGGTAATTTACTTGTTAATAATAAAAAAGTTATAGAGCATATCGGTCAACCCATGGCGCCATCTATAAAGAACGATAGTGACATATTATTGCAGCCAAAGCCTTTCCCATTGTTTAGTTTAAATTTTATATCTACATGGGTAGCTTTGCTTGTTTCATACTTGGCTTACACTTGGTCTCAATTGAGACATGTATGTTTTAACTATTTTTATTTCAGAAACAAAAAGGCAAGTTTGGATTCTTCTGAGAAAACCGATGCTAGTATAATTTCTTATTTAAAGACATCGGAGATAGAGTGCAAAACACGATGCATATATAGCCGAATGGGGGGATGCCAAACCTGAACCATTCATTTGCTTACTTCCAAAGCCGTTCTCACAGCAAGATCCGCTAGAAGATAAAAGGTATACCTTCAATTCAAACATGTGTGATCGAATCTTTGATTTGTTGTTGAGAAATAATTATATTAGAATTCTTGATCACCATGTCGAGCCATCTATACAAGGACGAATGTATTGTAAGTTGCATGATTCGTTCAAGCATAATTTTGAGGATCGCAACATGTTTCATCAAATAGTTAAATCGGCCACTGAAAAAGGACGATTGAAATTTGTTGAAACACCGGGAGATGACCAGTCTATTCCAATTGGTCCTGATGGCAAAAAGTTTATGCATCGGCTGCTTCAAGCCGATCCATTTAAAGAGAAGGTAAAAATTGCAGGTGATGGGATCAAGATTTCAAGTAAACAAATTGTTGAAAAGCACAATGAATATAATCTTGAGGGAAAGAATTCCATCGAAGCTACAATGAAGACGCCAAGGACTGGGGGGCAACAAGAAAATCCAAAGATCGATGCAAGTCAAGCCAAAGGAGATAAAGGCCGCAATAATCACAAGTGCAACAAATCCAAAGTCACTTTTGCACTATTGTTAGATAAATATCAAAAGAAGAGTGAAGAGAAAAGTGCTTATCGGCCAACTAATGCAAAAGCATCAAGATCACCCCCTAGGCGCAAATCCGAGGATCGGTATTGGCAAAGTGATAATTTCAATGCAGCATATTCATATCCTTATTTTGGGCCGCCAATGCCAATGTCGTGGATGCCTCCCTATGCTCACGTAAATCCATATCCATCATGGGACAGGTATGATACAAGGGCACATTCTCCATCTTATTTTAGACCATCTCACCAATATTATGTTGCTCCGAGAAGATCAACATTTGAACAATCACATGTTAAATACCGTTTCAATCATAAGGAATCGGTCCAAAGCTCAAGGAAGAAGAAAGAGGTGGTCAAGCAAGTTTACCTCGTTAAAAGAGATGGTCGTAAGAGTGGTACTTCAGATTTGATCTCAAATGAAAAAGAGCCAATTAAAGTGTTGACATTGGCTACCAAAGGCAATGAGATGAAGCAATCAATTGTTGAGAGTCAAAGTGTCAAATCTGAAGAAAAGAAGTTGAGAGTGCACAAGGCCAAGAAAGAATTGCCATTGGTCGAGACAGAATCACAGCCAAGATGCCCACTCGGCTTATCTTATTGGCAAAAGAAGGAATTACAAAAGCTTAGTGCACAAGAATTGAGAAAGAAGAGCATGACATGGGTTCCCAAGAAGAGCAGTTAAAATAAAAATGATGTCCAGCCTTCTATTGCAACAAGTGTTACAAAAGTGAAGAAAGAGAAGAACGAAAGCAGTAAACAATTCAGCCGAAGGTTTCCATCACCCCATCAAAATCTTAGGTTAGCACATCATCCATATTCATCAAACATGCCATTGATGCCTATGCCATGAAACTCATCCTCAGGTATGATTAGTTATCCTCCATGGGCTTATTTTGATCCATGGTTGCAATATAATTTCTTATATCATGAAAGGGTATTACCAAATCACTATACATTTGATTAGCTACAAGTTTGTTGCTGATCCAAAGGGCCGAAATACTTGCTTTGTCATTTCATTTGTTTATTTTGGTTATACGTGCTTTGGTGGATGAAGTTTACATGGACCTTATGGTAATGGCCGATATTTATCTATCGTCCTAAGAGTATGTCGATGCATGGCCGGTGTAGTATTCTAACATCGTCCTTAGTTCGATTGGAGAGCGAGACAAGGTACGTGCTCATGGAAATTTATATGTATGCTTATATTATGCTTGCATGGAGTTGAGACATTATGACCGATGCCATTCAAAATATCATGCGGCCAATTCATAGCAAAATTGGTGAGTGGGCTTATGCTTTGTTTTAATATGATTTGGCCTACAAATCTTCCAAATTTACGAGAGGCCAAATCATTGTTAGTTTTATTATTGAGCATCGGATTTATGACATGCATGATATATTAATATTAGCCTTGTCTCTCTAGTGCTATGGAGATTATGTTTTGATGGTTGAATTCATAACAATGGCCAAGGTGTTGGTGTTGTTTATATATCTCCTCATGGCACTATTTTTGAAGCCTCATGCCACTTAGAATATTTTTTGCACAAATAATCAGAGCCAAATATACATTGTTATTCGCATTGAAGCTTTTTGAGGCTTTCGGTGATTCGTTACTACTAGTGCAACGAATATCAAAAAAATATCAATGTTTTGACGAATCACTTATAGTTTATCTTGAGGCATGTGTAGATGAAATATTCTCCTTAGGTTGCTTTCAAATTGTTCATACTAGACATGACAATTGAAATGAATTGGCACAGCAAGCATCCAGCTACTATGTTGATCATGGTGTATTACATTTCTATCAATAGCCGATGCTTGGTCTCACCGACATAGGTAAGGCCGAACCAAAGCCCACCGCTTCGGCCACTAAGGAAATTTTTATGCAGGCGAAAGCAAGGATTGGAGGAAGTTCATTGTTGATTATCTGCAAAATCCTAGCGAAAGGGTGAACAATACGGTTCGGAGGATGACCTTGAGATACATATCTATGGAACTTTATCATCGGATTGTTAATGAAGTTGAGAAGGTTTCACCCAAGTTTGCATCAAGGATTCAAAGAAGTAATGGCCGATATATACTTATCTCCCTAAGCACATGCAAAATGGCCGATGGAGTGTTGACATCGTCCTTTGAACCAACACGGTACAAGTTATTTTTAGGCACGCTAGCTTTGCCGAAAAACAGGGGGGCATGTGTTGACGCTCAAAAGGGGCACAATCGTAAAATTAGCTTAAGCTATGTCAAGATTACTACAAACTTATGGTAGGAATTCACCATCGGATGGCTCTCTTTGACAAGATTAAGGTGGATACGAAGATGGTCCAAAACGGAGCTCGGAGGCAAAAGTTACGACAATTTCATAGATGCCCGTGTTGACATCAGATTATAAAATGGCATGAAATGTAATTAAAATCACTTTGGATGGAAAAGTTTCAACATGAAAGTTCTTCGTCTCGTCGAAACGGACGATTTTGATATAAAAGTTGTCTTAATCCAAGGTCGTATGCAAAAGTTGTAGTCAAAACAGTACAATGCTCCAGAAACTATGGAGATGGACGGACGCCCAAAACCCTCTGTTGTGACCGGACTGTCCGGAACTTGGGACCAGACTGTCTGGTCAGGCTCGCCGAAATCGTCCAAACCTTTTGTTCGTAACGGACAGTCCGGTAAACAGTCCAGTCCAAATCGGAACTGCCAGTTTTCGTAAGTCTGATCGGTACGGGGACGATTAAGGCCTTAAGATGGAGTGAAATGAAAAAACGCATAAAATGAAAGTTTTTCGTTTTTTCGAGACGAACAACTTTTCTTTTTACGCGATTTCGATCCGAGGTCGTTTACTGCCTCAAAATCGACCCGCAAGGTGCAGTCAGATTTTTAGCCGAACAGTTTTGGAAAGTTCGGCCCAAACCATCCGAATTAGAGTCAAATTAGGGCTTTGGATATAATCTATCTCTTTCCTCCTCCACAAGAAAAGCTCTTCTCCTCCCGTCGGCGCCGCCGCCGGTCCGCCCCATCTCCGATGGCCTCTAGGCCATGGAGGTGCGGAGGATCTCGGCCCCCCGCCGGCGGGAGGGACCCCGTTCTCGTTCTTGATAGATTCAACGTGTTGGTTGGGGCTGTGTGGCGGCGGCGATATCCCATAGTAGGTATAATGTCTCCCACGTTCTATCCCCGTCCCGATGGTGTGTCTAGCATCATCGGAGGGCGTGTGGAGCTTTGTCTCCGTCGGATCTCGCGGGATTCGGTCGGTACTGGTCTTCGGTGGATCTGTTTGGATCCGTTCTTCGTTCGCCTTTGTTTGGGTGTTTACAGGTTTGATTCTTCTGATCTACGACTTTCTTCATCGGCGATGGTTGCTACTCTGGTGCGCTGGTCCTATGGGGCCTTAGCACGACGACTTCCCGACTGTCTACTACAACAAGGTTTGCCCGGCTCCGGTGTGGGAGGGGCGATGACGGCGGCGCGCCTTCGGCTCGCTCCAGTGCTTGTAGTCGTCGCTAGGTGGTCCACGGACATGGTTGTAATTTTTATTACCACTGTTGTTCTTTGTACTGCCATGATTGAAGATGAATAGATTGGAAGTTTCTCGCAAAAAAATTAGGGCTTTGGACGTGAATCCAAGTCTTTCTTGCACGGGAAGTCCAGCCGCCTCTTATATACGTGAGAGGTGATGGCCGATTGAAGAACAACACACAATCGACAAATCAATTTATCATCTTTTACCTTTACTTTTACCTTCCTCCTTGTTCTTCTTCTTCCTCGTTCTTCGTTCGTTCTTCTAGTTGCAGGGCGGCGAACCTCGAGGCCCTAGGGGCGATCAGGTCAACCTAGGGCAGCCCATAGCCACCGCGCGCCCTGACGGGGTCCCTCCCGGGCGTGTGGGGTTTCGGGTCCTCAAAAGCACCCGCCGGATTGCTTGCGTACCGCACTTCCGACAAGGTCTTCTTCGATGTGAGCTGCGGTGCATCACCCCCGGCGTTGAGGGTACACGGTGACGTGTTCGTGTGCGAACACACTTTTTGGCGACTCCGCTGGGGACGAAGCTTTGAACGGTCTCCGACCCGTTCTTGCTACCAAGAGATCGTCATCTAGGGTTTGCAATCTACAAAGGTAATATGAATACCCAATCCCCTAGTGTAGATGCAAATAATTCATATGGTGTTACTAGATCGCTCAATGAGTATACTCTATCGGCCAGCCCTTGTTTTTTCAATCATGCATCTAATTACGTGCAAAGGCCGATTCAAAGTAATTTACATGCTTCAACTTCTTATGATACTAATAACATGCACCATATGTATTCCAACTCTCATGCATCGGCAGCCCCACAAATCATTATGCCGATGAACAACATGATGAGTTTGGCCAATCAAGTTGAAACACCACATGTAGGAACTTTCAATAGCATGCGACAAAGTGTTTCACCTTTTTATTCATCGGCAACTAATTTGCAATATACTAGTTCAACCATGCCGATGGATGGGAGAATTGGCCATGCTACTACTAGCTATTCGGCAAGTTACTCTCAACCGTCATATGATATGCCTCATTTTTCGGCATCGTATACGACTGTAGATGCTCATAATTCGGCTCCGCACCTTCATGGTCATGGCCGAATAAGTGAAAATTTTGCAGGAGTGCACATGCCATCATCTAATCTAATATCAGAGCATATAATGCATCCTCTACGCAATTGCATAATTTCGGCAACACCTCATTGCCGAAAGAATCTAAAAGTATTGTGGAGCAATCCCTTACAGAATGGGAAGTGGCTACATTAAAAAGGGATATAGCCCGAAATAACAAGATTAGTGCTCTTTGCCTTGAAGAACATGATAAGGGGCTAGTTCCTGATTATAATGCAATAAGAGCTAGAGTTTTGCAAGAAGATGAATCTTTGCCAATTGATAGAATTGGCGAGCAAGAATATGGTTCTACAAAAATGCATATGCCTTCACCTAGTACTACATCATATTATACGCCCCCTACACAATTGCAAAGTTTCGGCAACACTCGTGTGTCATTGCCGAAAGAATCTAAAAGCATTGGGGGGCCATCATATCCGGAGTGGGCTGAAATTGAGAAAAAACTTAAAACCAATTTTGCCGCTCGCCGCCAGAAACAAGCAGAAAAAGAATTGGCTTAAATAAAAGAAGCATTGCCAATTGGTAGAATCAATGAAAAGAAGGATGATTCGGAACATGAAAGTGCTTCGGTTGAAAAAGCCGAATCAAGTAGTATATATTCCGAATCCATCAAATCCAAAAAGGCAAGCATTATTGAGAAAGGGCATGGCAAGCATAGCAAAACGACCATGCTTGATTTTTCTGAAGTTAATGGAACCTACTTCCTGCCCTATGAGTTTCATGCCATAGAAATTGACAAGCTTCAAGGACAAGAACAAGTAGCCGAACAAAGTTTGATTGACAAAGATCTTCAATGTAATGATGCACGAAATCAAGAAAAAGATGATGAAAAGGCGTTGGGGAACCATCCAAAGACGGAGCCTGATATTGTTCAAGTCACACCACCATCATGCGCTCCCAACATATTTTAAGAGGTATGTCTAGCAAGTAATTTACTTGTTTTCAGATTTGGTCACAACTTTATTGTTGATGCATCTATTAGAAAAATTCTCATGTGTAATTTTGAAAGACCAATGAAGAAGGGTAATTTACTTGTTAATAATAAAAAAGTTATAGAGCATATCGGTCAACCCATGGCGCCATCTATAAAGAACGATAGTGACATATTATTGCAGCCAAAGCCTTTCCCATTGTTTAGTTTAAATTTTATATCTACATGGGTAGCTTTGCTTGTTTCATACTTGGCTTACACTTGGTCTCAATTGAGACATGTATGTTTTAACTATTTTTATTTCAGAAACAAAAAGGCAAGTTTGGATTCTTCTGAGAAAACCGATGCTAGTATAATTTCTTATTTAAAGACATCAGAGATAGAGTGCAAAACACGATGCATATATAGCCGAATGGGGTGATGCCAAACCTGAACCATTCATTTGCTTACTTCCAAAGCCGTTCTCACAGCAAGATCGGCTAGAAGATAAAAGGTATACCTTCAATTCAAACATGTGTGATCGAATCTTTGATTTGTTGTTGAGAAATAATTATATTAGAATTCTTGATCACCATGTCGAGCCATCTATACAAGGACGAATGTATTGTAAGTTGCATGATTCGTTCAAGCATAATTTTGAGGATCGCAACATGTTTCATCAAATAGTTAAATCGGCCACTGAAAAAGGACGATTGAAATTTGTTGAAACACCGGGAGATGACCAGTCTATTCCAATTGGTCCTGATGGCAAAAAGTTTATGCATCGGCTGCTTCAAGCCGATCCATTTAAAGAGAAGGTAAAAATTGCAGGTGATGGGATCAAGATTTCAAGTAAACAAATTGTTGAAAAGCACAATGAATATAATCTTGAGGGAAAGAATTCCATCGAAGCTACAATGAAGACGCCAAGGACTGGGGGGCAACAAGAAAATCCAAAGATCGATGCAAGTCAAGCCAAAGGAGATAAAGGCCGCAATAATCACAAGTGCAACAAATCCAAAGTCACTTTTGCACTATTGTTAGATAAATATCAAAAGAAGAGTGAAGAGAAAAGTGCTTATCGGCCAACTAATGCAAAAGCATCAAGATCACCCCCTAGGCGCAAATCCGAGGATCGGTATTGGCAAAGTGATAATTTCAATGCAGCATATTCATATCCTTATTTTGGGCCGCCAATGCCAATGTCGTGGATGCCTCCCTATGCTCACGTAAATCCATATCCATCATGGGACAGGTATGATACAAGGGCACATTCTCCATCTTATTTTAGACCATCTCACCAATATTATGTTGCTCCGAGAAGATCAACATTTGAACAATCACATGTTAAATACCGTTTCAATCATAAGGAATCGGTCCAAAGCTCAAGGAAGAAGAAAGAGGTGGTCAAGCAAGTTTACCTCGTTAAAAGAGATGGTCGTAAGAGTGGTACTTCAGATTTGATCTCAAATGAAAAAGAGCCAATTAAAGTGTTGACATTGGCTACCAAAGGCAATGAGATGAAGCAATCAATTGTTGAGAGTCAAAGTGTCAAATCTGAAGAAAAGAAGTTGAGAGTGCACAAGGCCAAGAAAGAATTGCCATTGGTCGAGACAGAATCACAGCCAAGATGCCCACTCGGCTTATCTTATTGGCAAAAGAAGGAATTACAAAAGCTTAGTGCACAAGAGTTGAGAAAGAAGAACATGACATGGGTTCCCAAGAGGAGCAGTTAAAATAAAAATGATGTCCAGCCTTCTATTGCAACAAGTGTTACAAAAGTGAAGAAAGAGAAGAACAAAAGCAGTAAACAATTCAGCCGAAGGTTTCCATCACCCCATCAAAATCTTAGGTTAGCACATCATCCATATTCATCAAACATGCCATTGATGCCTATGCCATGGAACTCATCCTCAGGTATGATTAGTTATCCTCCATGGGCTTATTTTGATCCATGGTTGCAATATAATTTCTTATATCATGAAAGGGTATTACCAAATCACTATACATTTGATTAGCTACAAGTTTGTTGCTGATCCAAAGGGCCGAAATACTTGCTTTGTCATTTCATTTGTTTATTTTGGTTATACGTGCTTTGGTGGATGAAGTTTACATGGACCTTATGGTAATGGCCGATATTTATCTATCGTCCTAAGAGTATGTCGATGCATGGCCGGTGTAGTATTCTAACATCGTCCTTAGTTCGATTGGAGAGCGAGACAAGGTACGTGCTCATGGAAATTTATATGTATGCTTATATTATGCTTGCATGGAGTTGAGACATTATGACCGATGCCATTCAAAATATCATGCGGCCAATTCATAGCAAAATTGGTGAGTGGGCTTATGCTTTGTTTTAATATGATTTGGCCTACAAATCTTCCAAATTTACGAGAGGCCAAATCATTGTTAGTTTTATTATTGAGCATCGGATTTATGACATGCATGATATATTAATATTAGCCTTGTCTCTCTAGTGCTATGGAGATTATGTTTTGATGGTTGAATTCATAACAATGGCCAAGGTGTTGGTGTTGTTTATATATCTCCTCATGGCACTATTTTTGAAGCCTCATGCCACTTAGAATATTTTTTGCACAAATAATCAGAGCCAAATATACATTGTTATTCGCATTGAAGCTTTTTGAGGCTTTCGGTGATTCGTTACTACTAGTGCAACGAATATCAAAAAAATATCAATGTTTTGACGAATCACTTATAGTTTATCTTGAGGCATGTGTAGATGAAATATTCTCCTTAGGTTGCTTTCAAATTGTTCATACTAGACATGACAATTGAAATGAATTGGCACAGCAAGCATCCAGCTACTATGTTGATCATGGTGTATTACATTTCTATCAATAGCCGATGCTTGGTCTCACCGACATAGGTAAGGCCGAACCAAAGCCCACCGCTTCGGCCACTAAGGAAATTTTTATGCAGGCGAAAGCAAGGATTGGAGGAAGTTCATTGTTGATTATCTGCAAAATCCTAGCGAAAGGGTGAACAATACGGTTCGGAGGATGACCTTGAGATACATATCTATGGAACTTTATCATCGGATTGTTAATGAAGTTGAGAAGGTTTCACCCAAGTTTGCATCAAGGATTCAAAGAATTAATGGCCGATATATACTTATCGCCCTAAGCACATGCAAAATGGCCGATGGAGTGTTGACATCGTCCTTTGAACCAACACGGTACAAGTTATTTTTAGGCACGCTAGCTTTGCCGAAAAACAGGGGGGCATGTGTTGACGCTCAAAAGTGGCACAATCGTAAAATTAGCTTAAGCTATGTCAAGATTACTACAAACTTATGGTTGGAATTCACCATCGGATGGCTCTCTTTGACAAGATTAAGGTGGATACGAAGATGGTCCAAAACGGAGCTCGGAGGCAAAAGTTACGACAATTTCATAGATGCCCGTGTTGACATCAGATTATAAAATGGCATGAAATGTAATTAAAATCACTTTGGATGGAAAAGTTTCAACATGAAAGTTCTTCGTCTCGTCGAAACGGACGATTTTGATATAAAAGTTGTCTTAATCCAAGGTCGTATGCAAAAGTTGTAGTCAAAACAGTACAATGCTCCAGAAACTATGGAGATGGCCGGATGCCCAAAACCCTCTGTTGTGACCGGACTGTCCGGAACTTGGGACCAGACTGTCTGGTCAGGCTCGCCGAAATCGTCCAAACTTTTGTTCGTAACGGACAGTCCGGTAAACAGTCCAGTCCAAATCGGAACTGTCAGTTTTCGTAAGTCTGATCGGTACGGGGACGATTAAGGCCTTAATTTGGAGTGAAATGAAAAAAACGCATAAAATGAAAGTTTTTCGTTTTTTCGAGACGAACAACTTTTCTTTTTACGCGATTTCGATCCGAGGTCGTTTACTGCCTCAAAATCGACCCGCAAGGTGCAGTCTGATTTTTAGCCGAACAGTTTTGGAAAGTTCGGCCCAAACCATCCGAATTAGAGTCAAATTAGGGCTTTGGACGTGAATCCAAGTCTTTCTTGCACGGGAAGTCCAGCCGCCTCTTATATACGTGAGAGGTGATGGCCGAATGAAGAACAACACACAATCGACAAATCAATCTATCATCTTTTACCTTTACTTTTACCTTCCTCCTTGTTCTTCTTCTTCCTCGTTCTTCGTTCGTTCTTCTAGTTGCAGGGCGGCGAACCTCGAGGCCCTAGGGGCGATCTGGTCGACCTAGGGCAGCCCATAGCCGTCGTGCGCCCTGACGGGGTCCCCCCCCCCATCCACGGGAGTGTGGGGTTTCGGGTCCTCAAAAGCACCTGCCGGATTGCTTGCGTACCGTGCTTCCGACAGGGTCTCCTTCGACGTGAGCTGCGGTGCATCGCCCCCGACGTCGAGGGTACACGGTGACGTGTTCGTGTGCGAACACGTGGTTCAACGTAGACTTTAAGATGCGTGAGCCTTAAAATTGGCTTCCCTGTGTCACATGTATTGCACATAAAATCCAAATATTGTTAGAATTTAGCATCATATTAGTCATAACCAATGGAATTGTTGATAGTTTCTATTTCAACCCAATGTCTCGATGACCAAGGCGAGTATGCCAAGTTTGTCATGCAAAAGACATTCTGGAAAAATATATTGTACGCAACGACATGCGCTACGGGTTTTGTAGTATGTGCAGTACTTTCGGGGGGGGTGACCCCCGGGTAGGCAACGGGGCCCCAAGCCCTTTTTCAAAACATCGGGGCAGCCCGCGCCTCTCAATCCGGCTGGCCGTCTGGCCGGCTCCCCAGCGCGGGCCGGCTGGGCGCGGCGCCACGTCCGGGCCGGCTGGCGACGGGTCAGCAGCCGTCTCATCCATCCGTACGACAAGATGGCTCTCCACGACGGGAGAGCGTGGCTACAGTGCGGCCGTATCCGCTGACCCGGGCGACCGACGTCAGCGCGGCCCGCCACTGTAGCCCCACGACGCCAACCACTCCGATTCAAAAAAAGTTTGTTGAGTAAAAAAATGTTCATCAATTCAAAAATTGTTCATGCATTTCAGAAAATCTTCATAAACAAAACTAATGTTCGTGATTTTTTTGAGAAAATCCAAAATTTCAAAAAAAATGTTTGTCAATTCGAAAAACTGTTCACCGATTCAAAAGTCATTTATGTCTAGGATTTGAATAGTTTTGGGAAAGTCTTTATATGTCGAAAAACTAGTGTTTTGGAGTATATTGTAAATCATTACGAAAAAATGATCATGAGAATAATGGCGCTAGGTCCTCCAATTAGAACATGTAGAAATGCTGCATCTTCATGTAGTAGTGTTGGTTGCAACTCACATGCCAAATGCAAGTCCTCTATTATTATCAGTAGTATTCCAATTGTAGTGCAAGAAACTATGCTACAATAGTATTTTTTTCTACAAAATTAATGTAAAGTTCTGCATTCCTTATGATCTCTTTTGGGATAGCTTGTGCTTTATGCCCACACCCTATTTTCTTCTGTTCAACTATGTTTTATATTGCACTTCGCATCATGTATGGTTCAGCAAATGAGAAGTTTTAGTGAAGTATGCCCAATAGGATCACATTGGCTACACCGGCGCAGCGAAGCGCGCGAAACGCTTCTAGTATATTGCGAAATCACACTCTCCTAGTCTACGAGTTGCAGCCAGCTAGCCAGGCCAGCCCGTAAATAAAAATAAAATAAAAGGATGGATCACGTACTCTCAAGCAGTAGATCACGAGGCGCGACACTGTAGCGAGGGGAGGTGGCGCACCGTCAGTTGAGCCACAACGTGACAAATGCAACGAACATAAAAGGCTGGCGTAGTTGCAGTCATGCGAGCACCCCTCCGGTTTCCTCCTGCCTTTCTTTGCCTGAAGATCATGGTACATTCGTCGTTAGTGAGTGGAGGCCATCGTCGTGTCAACCCGCAATCAACAGCTAGTATTAATAGACCGGAGCATACCATACAATCTCCTTAAGTTGATGGTTTCAGAAAACGCACTGTCATTCATGGAGCAGTAGTATTTATTCCCCTTTTTTTGGATTTGCATTTCCCTCTGCAAAGAAATATAATATCACTTTACGGAGGGAGTACAATGGTAGATGTAACTAACATCCCTTGTTGATTGATTAACCACCGTCTCACCGATGCGCTGCCTGTTTGTGACCCTTTGGAAGCAGGAAATAAAACCCGGAGCAGTGGCGGAGCTTCATGGGGCCAAAGGGGGGCCATCCCCCCCCCCCACCCCACACACACACTTTAGAAAAAAATTGAAGTGTATCCCTAATTATCAGGCTTAAAACATCAAAGATTTCTTAAAATTCATGCATCAAAGAGAGATGTCAAGGTCATGGAAATGCATGCATGATGCATCGGCTTCCGTATACAGCACAGGGGCCACCTGACTACGTATTGCGCTGCCTTGCACATATCGGGAGTTCGTCCAAGACGCACCGCGTCGACGCTGGCCCAGCCTACTATGCTTTGGCACGTCTTGGCACCGCATCTCCTGCTGCAGATGCTGTGGTCTTTTTGCACCTCAGGAACTGCACGCGGATCCATCTGGTCGATCTTGCACCGTCAACAGAAAGCAGGACTGGAGTAGTAATAACATAGCGGTCTGCCAAGTTAAGCTGTTACGCGCGCGCCTCCACATCCGATAACCATGTCGCCAAAGTAAACATATGATCAAACCATTCTCTCACTGAATTTTGCAAGTCACGGAGTCGTCTCGTACCAAATCCATTTACATATTTATGGAACGGAGAACTTCAAATCCCCCAAAAAATTGCCTTGTGGTTTTGCCAAAAATTGTCATGTCGTTTTACAAAAATAGCCATGTTTTGTGTGAGAAAGTTTTCTCTTTATTTTGCCATGCACAAGTAATAACAACATATGAAAATTGTGTGTTTTCTAGAATAACATGGCAAAAAATATAACATAGTTTGCCATGGTTGAAAACAACCCAGCAAATTTACGAGTTTGTTATCTAAAAAACACATGGATTTTTTTTTTCAATTTGTAATGGTGACATTGCAAAATTATGGATTTTATACTTGTGCAGAAGATGGCAAACTTAGGTTTTGCCATGGCAAAAATATTTTTTTTAAACGAAGGCAAAAGCTATGCTTAATCTCATTAATAAAGAAGGACGGACAAACCAACAAAGTTCAATGAGGTGCATTACACCTCCACAAATGGTAAAAAGAGAAAAGGCCTACTCTCGCGGCATTAAAGAACTCAAATATTTCGCCCCCGCGATGACCCGATTCCTAGCTTCCGCTTTGATGTTATCGATCAGGGTAGTGGGCATCATCGATTTGTTACGGAAAACTCTTGCATTTCTTTCCTTCCACGCTTCCCAAGTGACAAGCATGAGCAGTGATGAGATGGCCTTTCTCCTGTGGCCATGTCGAAGGACCGTCGTTGCCCACCAAGGTTTGACCGTGCGGATGCCTTCCCAACTCGCAATATCCAACTCCGGAGCATCAAGCTGATACGTCTCCAACGTATCTATAAATTTTTTTATTGTTCCATGCTGTTATATTATCAATCTTGGATGTTTTTATACTTATTTACAACAATTATATATCATTTTTGGAGACTAACCTATTAACCTAGTGCCCAATGCCAGTTGCTGTTTTCTGCCCTGTTTTTGTTTTACAGAAAATCAATACCAAACGAAGTCCAAATGCCACGAAACTTTTTGAAGATTTTTTATTGACCAAGATAAACACTAGAAGTTTCGGGAGAAGACCAGACGCTAGAGGAGGTGGCCACGAGCCATCAGGGCGCGCCTAGGGGGGGCAGGCGCGCCCTGGTGCCTCGTGGGCCCATCCCAGCTCCGTTTGACCTAATTCCAGCACTATAAATTCAGGAAAAAAATCAGAAACCCATAGGGGAGTCCACGAAATACTTTTTCCGCCGCCGCAAGTTTCTGTTCTCGAGAGATCCCATCTGGAGGCCTTCTCCGGTACTCCGCCGGAGGGGGAATCGATCACGGAGGGGCTCTACATCAACCTTGCTACCTCTCCGATGATGCGTGAGTAGTTTACCACAGACCTTCGGGTCTATAGGCAGTAGCTAGATGGCTTCTTCTCTCTTTTTGGTCTTCCATACAATGTTCTCCTCGATGTTCTTGGAGTTCTATCCGATGTAATCACTTTTTGCGGTGTGTTTGTTGGGATCCTATGAATTGTGAGTTTATGATCAGATTATCCATGAATATATTTGAGTCTTTGCTGCACTCTTTTATGCATGATTATTATAGCCTCGTATTTCTTCTCCGATCTATTGATTTGGTTTGGCCAACTAGATTGATTTATCTTGCCATGGGAAGAGGTGCTTTGTAATGGGTTCGATCTTGCGGTGCTCAATCCCAGTGACAGAAAGGGACATGACACGTATGTATCGTTGCTATTAAGGGTAAAAAGATGGGGTTTATTCATACGTGAGTTTATCTTGTCTACATCATGTCATCGTAATTAAGGCGTTACTCCATTCTTTATGGACTTAATACACTAGATGCATGCTGGATAGCCTTTCAACCAATTCCAATTCCAAGCATTTCCTAAATCTGAAACGAAAGGAGCGTATCTTTATAGCCAAAATCGCGGTCGATGTGTGGAGTAATAGTAGTAGATGCAGGCAGGAGTCGGTCTACTTGTCTCAGAGGTGATGCCTATATACATGATCATTGCCTTGGATATCGTCATGATTATTTGCTTTTCTATCAATTGCCTAACAGTAATTTGTCTACCCACCGTATGCTATTTTCTTGAGAGACGCCTCTAGTGAAACCTATGGCCCCCGGGTCTATCTAAATCATATTACTAAAACCCTAAAAATATTGCTGCCATTTTATTTTATTTATTTTATTTTGTTTTTTTGTTTCAATCTATCTATCTATCACATACAATTTAATCTTGCAATTGACCGCCGAGGGATTGAAAACCCCTCGTTTGCGTTGGGTGCAAGTATTTGTGGTTTGTGTGCAGGTGCTGCTAACGAGGTGTTGCGTGATTCTCCTACTGGTTCGATAACTTTGGTTTCATAACTGAGGGAAATACTTATCTCTACTGTGCTGCATCATCCCTTCCTCTTCGGGGAAAATACCAACGCAAGTTACAAGTAGCAGGAAGAATTTCTGGCGCCGTTGACGGGGAGACATCATCAACATCTATCAAGTACCTTTGCATAAACTCTCATCTCCTTGCATTTACTTTATTTGCCTCTCGTTTTCATCTCCCCCACTTCTAAAATGTTTTTACAAAAATACAAAAATATTTTTCATTTGCCTTTTTCTTGTTTGCCTCTTTGATTTGCTCATCTTGTCATCTTGACTAGCGTAACTATCCCTCCTCTGTCACCGGATTTTGAAGTGCTTTACTTCAAACAGAAACAAGGAGAAAATCTCAAAGATGCTTGGTATAGGTTAATGGAATCCTAACGTGTTTGCTCTATAAAAGGAGATTTAAAAATTTTGCTTCGCAATTTCTATATAGGTTTAACCATGCATCATAGATAACTTTTGAATTTTGCCGCAAAAGGGAATTTTATTGAGAGTGAGGCCAATACTGCCTATGAAATAATAGAAGGCGTATTGGGAGTTCCACCACCACAAAAGGGTTTTGCTTTTACTCAAGAGGGGGCTCAAATTTTAGACAAATTGGGTGATATGCAAAAAAAGAATTGGTTGAGTTGCAAAAGTCTAACGAGCCTCTTAAAAATATTAGTGGAAATCTCAATCGCACGAACACTTTGATTTCTTTATGCAATAAGCGATTGGATATTTTAGATCTTAAAATTGCCTCTTTTTCTGAGAATAATGGGAAGCGTAAAGAACCTCCCGGGTTTGAGAAAACTCCTACAAAGATTACTAAAATGAAAGATGACAATACTTGAAACTATGCATTATGCCTAACTAGGGGCATAAAACAATAGCACTTGTTGGGAGGCAACCCAATGAATAAAATAAATTTTCTGTTATTGTGTGATTTCACATTTATGCTACTGGTATGAGTGTGTTTTTGTCTTTTTAATTAGTGTTTGTGCCAAGTAAGGCCTTTGGGATGATTTGGAAGATAGTATAATTGATGTTGTTTGGAAAACAGAAAGTTTTGCATCCAGTGCCCGAATTTTGTTTCTGTACTGGAGCATCAAAAAAATCTGAAATTTTTACACAGTATTGGTATATGAATTTCCCACGTTGTCCTAATTTTTCAGAATTTTTGAAGTTACAGAAGTATGACTTTTAAATAGATTGCTACAGACTGTTCTGTTTTAGACAGATTCTGTTTTTGATGCTTTGCTTGCTTGTTTTGATCAATCTATGGATTGTATTGGGGGGTATAAGCCATGGTGAAGTTAGAGTACATTAGGTATAATGCAAAAATAAAATATGAATGGGTTTGCAACAGTCCTTAAAGTAGTGATTTATTTTGTTATACTAACGGATCTCACGAAGGTTTTGTTGAGTTTTGTGTGATTGAAGTTTTCAAGTTTTGGATGAGATCACGATGGAAGAAGGAATAAGGAGTAGCAAGAGCCTAAGCTTGGGGATGCCCGAGGCACCCCAAGGTAATATTCTAGGAAGACTCACGCGTCTAAGCTTGGGGATGCCCCGGAAGGCATCCCCTCTTTCTTCTACCAACCATCGGTAATTTTACTTGGAGCTATATTTTTATTCGTCACATGATATGTGTATTGCTTGGAGCGTCGTGTATTATATGAGTCTTTGCTTTGTTTTCTTTCTAGTTCGTCACCATGATCTTTACTGAACACACCTATTTTGAGAGAGCCACACGTTCATCATAATTTCTTAGAATATTGTATGTGCTTCACTTAAATTTTTTGAGCTAGGCAGTTGCTCTAGTGCTTCACTTAAATCTTTTTGAGCACGGTGGCGGCTATATTTTGAAGAAATAAACTCTCATGCTTCACTTATATTATTTTCAGAGTTGATTAAAAATTTGAAGAAATGAATTCTCATGCTTCACTTATATTATTTTGAGAATTGATAAGATTGAAATTTTGAAGAAATATTTGCACTCTCATGCTTCACTTAAATCTTTTTGAGAGTTGACAATAGTAACGGTAATTTGCACAAGATATGAATTTGGTCCCAAAGTGATGAATATTCAAGAGGGATATAAATAAAAACTTTCATATAGATCATTGGATATGATAAGTGTGATTCCTTGCAATAGTTTTGCGATATGGAAATGATAATATGTGAGTCATGTTAGTGAGTAATTGTGATTTAGTAAGAATATTAGTGTTAAGGTTTGTGATTCCCTATGCATGCACGTTAAGTCAATAGTTATGCAATGAAATTATATCCTACTCATGGTGCATTATTCGGTGTTAGTTATGTTCAATGCATGTTTATGACCGTTTTCATTTTTTGGTTGGTTGCTTCTCAATCTTTTTCTAGCCTTCATTTGTACTAAGCGGAAATACTGCTTGTGCATCCAAAATCCTCAAACCCAAGTTGTGCCAAATGAGTCCACTATATCTACCTATATGTGGTATTTCAATGCCGTTCCAAGTAAATTTGCGTGTGCCAACTCTAATTTTCAAAATAATTTTTTCGTTTTGTGTGCCCGTACCGCTCATGAAGCGGCAGGGGGTGGCCATTATTTTCCATGCTAGGTGTGTTATTCTCACGATGAGTATTTATTCACTTGTCATTGCACGAGAGAGTGGCTGGTAATAGGGATGCCCGGTCCCACAATGAAATAAAAAATAATAGCAACAAAATTCCTTGGAAAGTGTTGGTTTGGAGGGCACCCGTGGATACGGCTAGCCATGGATTGTGAAATAAATGGTGGAAAGGAAATAAACTTTACTTTCTGTTTGGAAACCGCCTATGATGTGTCTAGCATGGAAAATATTGGGAATTCTCGGTCGTTTTCGTTGACAGGAAAAGCATGCCTCTCAAAATATTTTTATCTCTTTAATTTCAGCTTTGAGATCTGGCACATTTGACAAATCTGTGCTTCCCTCTGTGAAGGGCCTATCTATTTACTTTTATGCAATTTTTATTTTTATTTGAGTCTCCATCTTCTCTTACAAAAGCACCAACTAGAGAGCACTATTGTCATACTTGTGCATTGTGTGTAGCTAATATTTGAATGTGTTTCATGAATGGATCAATGATTGAGCATAATGGGCTAGGGATAACTTTCTTTAGCATTGATATTTTGAAAGACATGGTTGCTTGTTAGCATGCTAGAGTATTTATATCTTCATGTCAAATTATAGACTATTGCTTTGAATTATTCAAGTCCAATGTCCATGCTATAAAAGAAAAGAATATGTGATGAATATGTTAGGCAGCATTCCACATCAAAAATTCTGTTTTTATCATTTACCTACTCGAGGACGAGCAGGAATTAAGCTTGGGGATGCTGATACGTCTCCAACGTATCTATAATTTTTGATTGTTCCATGCTGTTATATTATCAATCTTGGATGTTTTTATACTCATTTACAGCAATTATATATCATTTTTGGAGACTAACCTGTTAACCTAGTGCCCAGTGCCAGTTGCTGTTTTCTGCCCTGTTTTTGTTTTACAGAAAATCAATACCAAACGAAGTCCAAATGCCACGAAACTTTTTGGAGATTTTTTATTGGCCAAGATAAACACTAGAAGCTTTGGGAGAAGACCAGACGCCAGAGGAGGTGGCCACGAGCCACCAGGGCACGCCTAGGGGGGGGCAGGCGCGCCCTGGTGCCTCGTGGGCCCATCCCAGCTCCGTGTGACCTAATTCCAGCACTATAAATTCATAAAAAAATCAGAAACCCATAGGGGAGTCCACGAAATACTTTTTCCGCCGCCGCAAGTTTCTATTCTCGAGAGATCCCATCTGGAGGCCTTCTCCGGTACTCCGCCGGAGGGGGAATCGATCACGGAGGGGCTCTACATCAACCTTGCTACCTCTCCGATGATGCGTGAGTAGTTTACCACAGACCTTCGGGTCCATAGGCAGTAGCTAGATGGCTTCTTCTCTCTTTTTGATCTTTAATACAATGTTCTCCTTGATGTTCTTGGAGTTCTATCCGATGTAATCACTTTTTGCGGTGTGTTTGTTGGGATCCGATGAATTGTGAGTTTATGATCAGATTATCCATGAATATATTTGAGTCTTTGCTGCACTCTTTTATGCATGATTATTATAGCCTCGTATTTCTTCTCCGATCTATTGATTTGGTTTGGCCAACTAGATTGATTTATCTTGCCATGGGAAGAGGTGCTTTGTAATGGGTTCGATCTTGCGGTGCTCAATCCCAGTGACAGAAAGGGACATGACACGTATGTATCGTTACTATTAAGGGTAAAAAGATGAGGTTTATTCATACGTGAGTTTATCTTGTCTACATCATGTCATCGTTCTTAAGGCGTTACTCCGTTCTTTATGGACTTAATACACTAGATGCATGCTGGATAGCGGTCGATGTGTGGAGTAATAGTAGTAGATGCAGGCAGGAGTCGGTCTACTTGTCTCGGAGGTGATGCCTATATACATGATCATTGCCTTGGATATCGTCATGATTATTTGCTTTTCTATCAATTGCCTAACAGTAATTTGTCTACCCACCGTATGCTATTTTCTTGAGAGAAGCCTCTAGTGAAACCTATGGCCCCCGGGTCTATCTAAATCATATTATTAAAACCCTAAAAATATTGCTGCCATTTTATTTTATTTATTTTATTTTGTATTTTTGTTTCAATCTATCACATACAATTTAATCTTGCAATTGACCGTCGAGGGATTTAAAACCCCTCGTTTGCGTTGGGTGCAAGGATTTGTGGTTTGTGTGCAGGTGCTGCTAACGAGGTGTTGCATGATTCTCCTACTGGTTCGATAACCTTGGTTTTATAACTGAGGGAAATACTTATCTCTACTGTGCTGCATCATCCCTTCCTCTTCGGGGAAAATACCAACGCAAGCTACAAGTAGCACAAGCCAACACTTGACGGCCGACCAGACTCGGAGGGAGTATCTGCACTTGAAGAGAATGTGTGTTGCGGACTCTGGCTCTCTTTTGCAAAGTTGACAGAGGCCACAGTTGAGCCAGCCCCGCTTCTGAAGGCAGTCCGTTGTTCAAGCATGGTTCTTGATGACAAGCCACGCAAAGAATTTGCACTTGGGTGGCGCCCAAATGTCCCAAACCGCCGGCACCATGGTGGTGGAGATGGCCCCTTGAATTGCACCTTATATGCGGAGGCCGCCGAATACACCCCGTTGATGGTGAGGTTCCAAGTAATAGCTTCGGGAACATCCTTCTAGAGTTGGATAAGCTCAAGCTTTGGCCATAAAGTGTAGAACTGCTCAATATGGTTGATGGAGAGACCGCTTGACATGTCGATCCTAGCAATCCAAGCGAGGTCTCGTTGGGCATCATGCACCGTTGAATTCCTCTCTTTGAGATGAGGAATATGGAGGGAGCAATATCCTTCGGTTTCCACCCGTTAAGCCATGACGAGTGCCAGAACTTGGTCATGGAGTTGTTCCCAATGGTGATGGTGGTAGCCGCGTAAAAACATATCTATGTCGGTGATGTCGCAAGGTTTTCCCAGATTGACCCAAGCTCTATGGGCTCCTTCCACTCATACCAGGTCCATCTCAAGTGCAGAGCTCGAGCATATTTGCGGAGGTCAAGAACTCCCAATCCACCAAGCCTCTTTGGTCTACATACCAAGCTCCAGCTCACTTTGCATTGGCCACCAGAAACCTTGTCATAGCCAGCCCAAAGGAAGGCCCTCTCGATCTTCTCGAAAGCACAAATGGTGCTTTGTAACACCCCCATGTAATGAGCTACAGTGATCACCAAGATTATGCTTAATCATTTTGAATTACCATGCTTGATCACATTGGAATCATATCTCATTTCAATTCCAATTCAAATTGAAATTCAAATTTGAGGTGAAAATAAAGTGGTTCCAATTTGGAAACTCAAATGTTCGTAATATTGCAAATATTCCCAAGGAAATTATAAAAATAAAATCAACCTTATTAAAATTCCCAAAATGACCCTAGCAAATAAAACAGTACCCAAAGCAGCACTGTTGAACCCATTTCTATTTATGTAAATTTCAAACGAATTCAAAACACCCCAAAACTTTTTGTAGCAGTGCTACATATTGCAAGGTAATTGTGGGGCCCAATCCCATATTTTGCAAAATAGATTTGCTGGCTAAAGGAAAATGCAAACAGAAGAGAATAACTGAAAACAGAAAAATAAAAAGAAAAGGAAAAGGAAGGGCTAGGCCAGACTGGGCCTTAGGCCACAGTGGATGGCCCAGCCACGGCCTATATGGCCTACCCCTTCCCCCAACCTCGAAACCCTAGACCCCGCTGCCCTCTCCTCGCTTCTCTCCCTCCCGCGCGCAGCTGGCGCCGCGCCGCCGTCGATCGCGCAGCCAGGAGGCTCCCCGCGCCACCTAGGGACGTACAGATGGACCGCCGCCCTCGCCTACGTCCTCTCCGAGCACCGGGACAAGCCGGACAGCCCCGCAACTCGCCATCGTCACCGTTCCCCTCCGCTCGGCCGCCGTCGTCAAATCCACCACCCCGACCTCTCCGGCATCCCCGAGCCCCTCCTTCACCTCCGCTGTGAGCTCGCGCAGCTCCCGCACCTCCTCCTGGCCTCGGCCGTCCCCCCCCCCCCGTAGATCTAGTTCTGTCGGCCGCCGCCACTAGCCGCCGCTCGGCCATCGTCGTTATCACCAGTCCGGCCACCCCCAGCTCCAGCTTGCCGCACCACTGGACGCGCGCGGGCGCCCACACTCGTACGCACCTCTCTGTGCCTCGAATGGCCGTCGGAGGCGCCCGTTTGGTCGTCGCCGCCGCCCCTGTTCGTCGCCGCCGTCCATCCGAACCTCCCCGGCACCGTCTGCCACCACCAGGAGATGCGCACGGTCGCCATCTATCTCCAGCAACCAACCGTGCGCCGATCCATGGCCGGAGGCGAGCGCTAGAGCATTTCCGGCGAGCTCGGCCGCGCCGGATTAGCTCCGGTGATGGCTGCCGGCGTGGCACCATCATTAACCCTAATTAACCCCCCCCCCCCCTAAACGCCCACTGACACTGGGCCCCGTACGGTTTAGTTAGGCTAATAACTGTTTAGTTTAATTAATTAAACTGACAGATGGAACCCACCGGTTACTGTTCCAATGGATAAGATGCTGACTGGTCAACCCCCCTGGCCCACTGGTCAGCCTCTCTGGTATACTTCTGTGTACACAGAGCTGGGTGCCTCTAGCATTTATTGTTTAGATAATTTCGAATTAAATAATTCCAAAAAATCAAGAAAATGATTAAAACTTTGAAAAATCATATAAAATAAACCGTAACTCGGATGAAAATAATTTATATATGAAAAACGATCAGAAAAATATGAAAAATCCGAATATGCCAGCCACATACCTGTCAGCCCTCTCTAACATAATGAACATAGAACTTTCCCCTCCGGTTCATCTGTCTGACAGATGTCCGAAACCGGGAAAACGTTCCAGTTAATTCCCCGCTTCATCTGCCACGTGTAGCACTGCGTTAGGACACCCTAGCACAGCCTATTGTCATGCCAATCATCTGTGTGCAATTGTTTGCTTTATATTTACTGTTTCTTCTCCCTCTTCTCTCCGGTAGACTCCGAGACCGATGTTGTCCCTGTGATCGACTACGTCACCGACGATCCTTCTTCCCCCTTCAGCGGAGCTTCCAGGCAAGCAAAACCCCCTTGATCATCAGATATCGCCCATTCCTTCTCTCTTATGCTTGCATTAGAATTGCTTCTCTTGTTATTCCGATAGCTCCTATTCTGATGCATAGCCTGATTTTGTCGCCTGCTGTTTATACCTACCTGTTGTCCCATGATGCTTAGTTAGCTATGCTAGTGATTCATCTGAGGCCCTTCACCCTTCTCCGGTTGCCATGCTTGATATCGGGCCGTGATCACTCTGGGTGATGATCACGGAAATGCTTACAATTCTGTCATACTTAAATTGCTAAAGTCGGGCTGGCCCCAAGGGTGCCCGCGAGAGAACAACATTAAAGACGGGTCGGCTCCAAGAGTACCCGCGCGACATGTCTTACCAAGTCGGAGCGACAGCAACCCTGTTCGTCTCTGCGAGTTACTAAACATGCTTAACGGATTTGGGTATTTGATCTGAGTAGGCCACTGGCCTTATACGCACTACCACCACGTGGGATAATGGTTATGGGACCCTCGGCGCCGTATGTATCAGCCGAAAGCTCTGTCAGACATCCAGTTCAGTATTGTGGCCGGGTCGGGTCGGCGCCATCCATGACAGAGGTGGTGCCTGGATCGCCCTGCTCGCAACGACCCGGAGTGCAAAGGGCGATGGGCCCAAGACCCCTGAGCACTTAGGATGTAGACCGGCGGGGACCTCTCTGCTGAGCCTAGGTAGGACTACGTCGTGTCGATTACCCGAGGCCGGGCATTACGCAACAAGTGTGTCCGGCCAGATGTAATCGAGCGTGCTGGGTAACAGTAGTGCACCCCTGCAGGGAAGTTATCTATTCGAATAGCCGTGTCCACGGTAACCGGACGCTCAGAGTTGTATCTTGATCTGCTACAACTATAAATGGACACTGTCACAATATTAAACTGTTACTACCGCTCTCGGGATCACTTTCTCGCAGGGAGTCGAGAAAGGACCTCAGGGTGTTGCTATTATATAACCACTATTATATGCTACTGTGTTCTACTCTCTTCTGATGCTGCAAGAAATGCTTCAAGATGCTAGTCTTCGATAGGCTAGGCCTCTCCCCCCTCTGTTCTGGCATTTCTGCAGTTTAGTCCAAAGATATAGCCCCATTTCTTTGATACCGATGCATATTTAGTATAGTTCTGATGTCAGTCTTGCGAGTACTTTGGATGAGTGCTCACGGTTGCTTTGCTACTTCTTTTCCCCATACCCGTTTGTTGCGATCAGACGACGGAGCCCAAGAGCAGGAGATCCCCGGAGGTACCTACTACGACGTGGAGATCCCCGACGACCAGGAGTGGTTCGGAGGCCCTAGGCAGGAGGCCTTCGCCTTTTCGATCAGTGTCGCTGTTTGTGCTAGCCTTCTTAAGGCAACTTGTTTAACTTGGTGTCTGTACTCAGATACTGTTGTTGTTTCCGCTGATGCTTGTATGACTCGAGCTTTTGTATTCGAGCCCTCGAGGCCCCTGGCTTGTAACATAAAGCTTGTATTATTTTATTTGGTGTTTAGAGTTGTGTTGTGATATCTTCAAGTGAGTCCTTAGGCTTGATCGTGTGCATTTGCGTGTATGGTTAGTGCACGATTAAGTCGAGGGCGTCACATGCTCACAGGAGGGACTAAAGCGGTGATATGGTAGGTTGCCAAAGACGTGAGCACAACCTTGACAAGGGTTGTCCTGCTCACCGCTGTGAACTCCCCTGCCAAGGGATGATCTTCCCTGCGGCCTTGTCCACGAGATACTGGAGATCGATCTTCCTAAGGCGGTGGATAGACAGGGGGAAGCCAATGTATCGCCCTCCCGCTCCCCTCCTCGGCCTCGCCGCCCTCGACATGCTCGGTGGGATCTTGCCGTGCGCCGACTTGGTGCCCGCGAGGACCCTGAGTCGTTGCGTCCCGAGGCCAGCATCGCGGTCTCCCGTCCAGTTCCTCAACTGGGGCAGACACGATCATTGTACGTTTCCTCGGCTCGAGCGGGCTCGCCGTGCTCGCGCCCCTGGCGAAGGTGAGGCCGGCCACACGCACCAGTGAGCACGGGGGTGGACCAGAGAAAAGAGCGGCGACCCTGGAGAAGGCAAGGCCTCGCTGGCGAGCAAGGAGGGAGGAAGCGGGATGGGGCAGCGTCAGGAAAATGGGGATGGGGATTCAAAGAAGCATAGGGGGAGAAGATTGTGCTCGTGTCGCCGCTCAATTTCAATGAATGTTTTCGTATGCTGATGTGTTTGTTGTCCCCCGCTTCAAGATTCATCCGCTAATCCAACTACAACCAACACGTTCCCGAGATGGCTAAAAATTTAAGGTCAGATTTTTTTTAGCTTTATCGTTAAAATTAAGATGTGATGGGCCGAACTCCCAACTCGAAAAACTGTAACTCCCAAACACTGCATGATTTGTGAAGACTGTGAACAGATGGGCACACCGCCTCGTTCTGCTTCGCCAGATAGCGCACGTAATCCCAAGCAGTAAGGATGAGCAAGAGTGCAAGACACAGTGGTCGACCAACTTACCAGCTGACATGTCTAGCTCATGCGCAGATAATCTTCCAGCATTTAGATGGTATATACAGATTCATCCAACGGCATCGATCATGCAACGTGTTTTGAATCAGGTCTACTAGCAAGCATGACGGGCTCGGCAGGCATGGACTCCTACCGCGTGCTATCTCACATGCATGCTTCACTGTTTCCATTTTTCCACAACTTGAACTTGCTAGTCTGGGCCAAATTACAACCTCCGAGCCTTTTACGCACGTTTCCTGGTAGATGAAAGATGACCCGTGGTCCATGACCTTGTCTCTGTACTCAAGTCACCCGATGAATCTCACCTCCCTTTCAACTCCGCAGAACCTACTCATCTTCATGCTCCATCCATCCTCCACCTGCTTTCCGTCTCCAGGCCAGCCCATACGCAAAGACCGATCGATGGCGCCTCAAGCTTTGTCCTAGGATTATCTCAGCTGAGCTTTAATGATTAACCATGTGGAATTTATTATAAACTGGGCATCAATCGATCCTAGTAACAAACAGGTTCATTAATTAATGGACCTGTACGTCTAGTTTCAGTCAAATCCGCTACGTACCTAGCTTTCTTCGGTGCAAAAATGGCGTCCCGTCTAGTGTACCGTGTTGAGCGAGTGAATGTACCGTGAGCCCCGGCAGCACAGAGACATATGATCGGTGGGTGTAGCCCATGCGGGCCGCAAGAAATCACGTCCCTATCTCGATCGAGCAGAGCTGGCGCAGTGGCACTCGATTGATCACATGTGCTACTGCACCTAGCAATAGCATGCATCAATGCAGATTACCTTATCGGTGCAAAGTAGAGCTTGCAAGCTGGCCGCATGATCCTTATTTGGGAAGAGCTCAAGTGCATGCGCACAACCATGGACAGGAGCTCCCGCGTGACCGTGTGCTTGTGTGAGAGAGAGGGAGAGAGAGAGAGAGCCCGCTTGGCTCATCATTATAACCCCCTCTATCCCACCCCGGCCTGGTCTTGTTCAAATTCACCTCCGCGTCCACCACACTCTCCACTCATCTGCCCCATCGCCTGGCCTTGTTTTTTTTTTGAAACAAAGAAGGGTTTCCCCCTTCCGATTTCTATTAGAGAAACCAGCATCGAGCTACAAACTTCAAATCCGGCAAGTATAGCAAAAGAAACGCCCTACGAATTACTACTACTATGGCCAGAAGGAAAGTAGAGAAAGGATCAGCACAAGGCAGCCCGACTCACACTCTCTTCTGACCACTAAAGAGACGACCGACATCATCCAGCGCAGATTACATGAACCAGTCTTTTGCAGCCAAAACACGAAAGGAAACAAAACTACTATAGGAGCTGACTACATCCAAGATATAACCCAGCAGCAGGATGAAGTCCACCAGCGCGCAACATCACTCCAGCCTCGGCACGTTGTATCTCCACCCTTGCGACGCCTTATAAACCTCACTTGCCACCTGTTCTAGCAGGTTTGCCCCCAGCTCCAGTAGCCTTTTGTTTTGTTTTTTTCTCTGCAAAATAGACCATGCCAATATCCAGTATGTCATCATTCTAATCAGAATCATAGGGTCAGTGTAATTCTTATTATCAAAAATGATCCCATTTCTACACTTCCAGATAGCCCACATCATAGTTGCAACCCCAATTAAAGCAAGTTTTTTATTAGTTTTGCCAAAAGTTTTAATCCATCTTCCCAAGCAATCTTCAACAGAGGTTGGGGTGGATTTCAAACTCAGGGCACATCTGACTAAGCTCCATATCATTTGAGCCGCGGAACAACTAAAAAATAGATGATCAATATTCTCATCTCTTCCACACATGACACAACCTTTTGGGCCCTTCTAGCCTTTTTTCAACAAAGTATCTCTAGTTAAAATGCTTTTTCTATTAACTAGCCATAAAAACACTTTTATTTTAGCTGGGACTTTTACCTTCCACAGAAATTTTTGTGGGAAATTGCAGTCATCAGCCACCAACCTTCTATATAGGGATTTAACTGCGAATTTTTCATCACGAGTAAGAGTCCATATTACTCTATCCCTTCCCTCCCCCATCTCAATCTCCCCACATCTTCTTTTCAGGCTATCCCACATCTCTAATGACTCCCCATACAGGGTTCTCCTAAAAGTGAAGTTACTCCATCCTTTGGTGATGGCCTCCTTCACAGTGATATTGTGTTCAAAGCACAGGTTATACAGCCTTGGGTAATCCTCTTTTAAAGCATGATCATCTACCCATATATCCTCCCAAAACCTAGTTTCATTTCCTTCTCCAATTTTTTTCTTGGCAAATCTGTAGAAAATATCTTTTACCTTTAGCAGGCCTGCCCAAAATTGTGAATCACCGGGTTTTTTTTTTAATTCTAGAGATGCATTGATCTTTTACATACTTCTGAAGTAGGATGTTTTGCCATAAACCTTCCTCATTTTCCATCTTCCAAAACCATTTAGCCAGCAGAGATTTGTTCATTATATCTAAGTTAAGAATCCCCAGCCCCCCATAGTCTTTGGGCAGGCAGCATGTTTTCCAATTAACCAGATGATACTTTTTTTTATCCTCCTCCTCTTGCCACACTAGTCTTGCCCTGTAGAAGTCAGCTTTTTCCACAATTCCCATAGGCATGGGGTAAAAGGACATCATAAACAGTGGAATATTAGTCAAGCAGGTTTGCACCAAAGTGATCCTACTAGCAATCGATCCCAGTAATTTCCCTTGCCAATAACCACATCTTTTTTCAATTTTCTCCACCACCCCATTCCAGTGTTTATTACCAATTCTAGTTTCAGAGACAGGCATACCAAGGTATTTCATAGGCATCTCCCCCAACTTACAAGTGAAAATTTCCTGATATATGTGTTTCTTTTTAGTGGCCTCCCCAAATAGGAATAGCTCACTTTTATGGAAATTTATTTTCAACCCTGACATTTGCTCAAAAGCACATAAGATGAATTTTAGATTTCTGGCACTATCTATATCATCCTGCATCAAAAAAATTGTGTCATCAGCATATTGCAGCATATTTACTCCCTTAGACTCTTCTCCAGCCAACACTCCTTTTATTACTTCATGTTCTCTGGCATTATTCAATAAAACAGCCAAGGCATCAGCTGCAATGTCAAATAACAGAGGGGACATAGAGTCTCCTTGCCTTAGCCCTTTAAAAGTTTTGAAGTATGTCCCAATTTTGTCATTGACCTTAACCCCCACATGTCCCCCTCTCATTGTTTGCATTATCCAGTCACACCATTTGTCAGGGAAACCTTTTATTTTGAGCATTTGTATCACAAAAGGCCACTTTATCTTGTCGTAAGCTTTCTCAAAATCTACCTTGAACAACAGAGCACTCTGTTTTTTGGTGTGGATTGTATTCAATGCCTCATGTAAAATGACCACCCCCACCATGATATATCTCCCTTTAATGAAAGTTGTTTGAGTCGGTGAAATCACTGGAGCCACACATCCGCTCAGTCTATTCATCAGAACTTTTGTGATAATTTTAAAACTTACATTCAGCAAGCAAATTGGCCTAAATTTCTGTATCTGTTTGGCATCTTTAGTTTTAGGCACCAATGTTATTATCCCATAGTTTAATCTAGCAATGTTTATTTTTCCTTTAGCAAAACCATCTATCATTTCCTTCAGGTCCCATTTAACAAGATCCCAAAAATCCTGATAGAAGTCAGCAGGAAATCCATCAGGACCAGAGCTTTTGTATCTTTTCATCCCAAAAACCACCTCCTTAATCTCTTCTAAAGTGGATGGTTCTATTAGTTTCTCCTCCTCCTCCTTTGAATTTTTTTTAAGATTCTGTTCAGCTAGAGTTATATTTCCTTCTTCAGGTTTTCCAAAAAGGTCCTTATAAAAATCAGTAATATATTGAATCAAATGTTCATCACCCTCTATCACCCCCTCCTCTTGTTCCAGGGAGATAATTCTGGTTTTCCTCCTTCTCCCATTTACTCTAGCATGATAATATCTGGTATTACTATCTCCATCAGTAATCTCCTTGTCCTTATATCTCTGCAGCCACTTCATTTCCTCTTGTTTTAGTAATCTATTTAACTGTTCTCTAAGGTCTTTTTGTTCTTTCCTATCACAGGCTGTAAGCCCCAGATTTTCAGCCCTCTTATCAATGTCATCTAGTTTCTTTATAATATCAATCTTGATTTTTTTTATACCAAGCATCAACATTCTTGTTCCATCCCTTTGCTTTTTTCCTGAGCACCCTAAATCTCTGTTGCCATCTTTCCATCACATCTCCTTTGTAGAAGCCGTTCCAGATTTTACTTACAAATTCCACAAAACCTTCTCTAAGTTTCCAACAATTTTCATATCTAAATATACCTTCATGCTTGTTATACTCCCCAGAGTCAACAAACAAAGGGGTATGGTCAGAAACCTCTCTTGCCAGCGCTTGTACTATAGTAAGGGGGTATTTTTCTTCCCAAGTGGGACAGCATAACACCCTATCTAATTTCTCATATGTAGGATTGGGCAAACTGTTAGCCCAAGTGTATCTTCTGCCATTAAGAGGGAATTCCCTTAACCCAGCATTCTCAATAATTGCATTGAACACAAAACTCCAATGATTATAACCACCAGGTTTGTTTTTTTCACTATCATTTCTGATTATATTAAAATCTCCCCCTATCAGACATGGTATGCTGTTATCCTGATATAATCTAGCTAGTTCAGCCAAAAAACCAGCTTTTTTTCAGGCTGAGCATTACCATAAACAGCAATCAAGTTCCAATGAAATTTAGCATTCTTATCATACACCATTACTCTAAGGAAATATTCCCCTTGTTCAGCAAGTATAACATCAAAATGATCTCTATTGACACCCACCAGAAAGCCCTCTAGGTGGATTCCATTTCCACTCATAATTTTTCCCATTACACAAGTTATGCAACTCAACTTTAGTGAAGTTTTGTTTAATAGTCTCCAAAATCCCCACAAAATCTAGGTTATGTTCCATTATCATTTCCCTGACAAATCTCTTCTTAGGATCTTTTCCTATCCCTCTAGCATTCCAAAAAATCCCTTTCATTTTTTATTTCTCTTTAATATTTAGTAGGATCTAGGCAAAAATTTATATGCCTTTCTTTTTCCTCTCTTTTTTTCTGAGGGAACCCACAATCACAGAATGTTTACCACCATTCATTTTTGGGGTACATTCTCTATTCATTCTCCCTTCTGAAAACATTTTCCTCAATTTCTTAAATTCTGCCTCTTCTAAGTCAACATCAGAATGATCCCAATCAGAACATAGTTCCTTCAAAGTGGCACCCCCAATCTCAATATGAGTTGGTGGGCCAGGAGCTACATCAGATGGGTCATTATTTCTAGCTAGATTTGCCAGATAAAACTCCTTTCTAGCAATTTCCATTTTGTTAATATTATCTATATTATTATCAATCATGTCTATAGAGCATCCCAAATTAACTCCAACTAGAGAGGTCATATAAAGTAAAGAGCTATTAGCAACAAAGGGATTCACATTCTTACCATAATTGTCTCTGTCCTCAGCCCTACTTCTGGCAAGATCTTCAACTTTCTGGTCTTCTTTTCCTTTGTATCTCAGACTTCTTCTGGGATCATCCTCTTCCTGTGACCCAGCCACCTCACTTCCATGTATAGCAGCCATTTTTCCCCAAATGTCTCAGATCCCTGACTAGCATTATAATCAGTAGGTTCCAGGTATCCTCCTTCTGATCCACACCTTTTGCTCTCTTCTTTTTTCTCAATATCTTCTATCTCCATGGTGGCCAATTCTAACTCATACTGTTCTCTGTTAGCAGCATCCAACATCATCTGATCAATTTTTTTTGTTGTTTCTCAGCTTCTACCTGCATCTTGTTCTTTTCATCTTCAAGCTCACTAACTCTCTTCTCAGTTTTTGCCCACAAGGCAGTCTGTCTCATTTTTTCTTCCTCTAATTTCTGCATTTTCATAGTCAGGGCATCCACTTCTCTTTGCATCCTAACTCTCTCTGCTTTCAACAACTTCATCATGGCTCCCATATTGTCTTCGATCTCAACTCTCATAATCCTAATCCTTTTGTCCACCTCTTCTGCTTGAGCCAGACTTAGACTTCCAAGCGAGATTTGATTCTTATCATTTTCTTCTACTCTGGCTTTCTTCCTTTTTTCTTCATTATCTACTCTGTCTTCCAGATCTTTAACTTCAGTCCCTTTTCTTTTGTCTTCTTTGTACCAGCCAAGCTCAACCATGTTTTCCACCTCACTCCTGACTCTAAA
This sequence comes from Elymus sibiricus, assembly GCA_039707655.1. Classification (NCBI taxonomy): domain Eukaryota; kingdom Viridiplantae; phylum Streptophyta; class Magnoliopsida; order Poales; family Poaceae; genus Elymus; species Elymus sibiricus. Next base: position 122,876,502 of record CM077666.1, on the reverse strand, counting down.
CATCAACAGCTCTTGCGAAGTGATTTTCACATGTGGAGGGATTTTGTTGATATCTCTGATCCCACACTTGGCTCTGATCTTCTCTTGGTTGATAGTATCCATATCAATTTCCAATACAGGAACAACAACAGCTGCCACCTCACACATGCCAAAAAAATGTTTGAAGCAATCAGGTACCCCTTCAAAATTGACCCAGGCTGTGTGAAGTTTCCCTATTGCTTGGTGGTCTAGTGTCCACCCCTGCACTTTGATAACTACCCCAGTATCCAATAAATTAAAATCATTGAACTTTGCCAGTTCCACCAGCTTGGCTCTACTAGGAAATCTCATTAAGTAGCAATTATGTCCATATTCCCTGGCTCTCCACTCCCACCCCCAGTTGAAGATGTCACTGAAAGCCTGCAAGAAATCTCTCTCGTTTATGTTCCTAGACCTGATAATCACCACAGCCAATGGATTAGTGTGTTCTGCCACCATCACATCTTTGAAACTTTGCACCAACAGCACCCCTAAACCTTTTGTAGCATATCCAACATACTTAGTGTAACGCCCCGGACACACCCGCCGGTGGTCGTTACTCCTGGCGGGATCTAGACTGGCCCCACAGATCAATACTAGTCTTTCCTGCGCACTTTGTCCTCACTCGTGCGCACCCGGGAACAACTTCCCGGTCGGTCACCCATCCTGAAATTACTCCAAGCTGAGCACGCTTAACTTGGGAGTTCTTTCCGAATAGGCTCCCGGAAAAGAAGGAATTCCTTATTGATATGAGTAGTCTATCATCCCTAATAAGCCAGGCTATCACACTTAGGCACAGGCTTGATCTGTTTCAACCAGTTACACTCACTTGTGATATGATTATCCCTCCCACAGACCAAACAATGCCCAATCTTGCAATCCCTGGTAGAGTGTCTAGGATCTTTACATTTTCCACATACCTGCTTGGCAAATTTTTCCCCCAAATATGGCAGGGGTCCCTCACTCTTGTTGTTCACTCTCTTGGCATCTCCTATTTTACCAGCAACTCCAGAAGTACCACCCACATTCAACTTTTCCTTGTTTTGCTTTCCTATCTCACTCTGCTTGCCCACCCTCTCAGCCTCTTTATTGCCAGTTGCACCCTGAGAAAGTCCCACCCCTCCTGCCGAGACTGTCTGCACCAGTTGTGAGAGGATAGCAGATAACAGCTTTTGTTGTTGTGATCAATCTATCTGCACCCCTGTCCCCTCATCTTCTTGCTTGTCTTGGATCTCAGCTCCCTCTTGCTTTCCTTCTTCAATCCCAGAAATCTCCATCTGCCCCACTTTCTCTTTCCAAATCCTCTGTCCCCCCTGCGAGCTAGATCCACCATTGTTGTTAGATCTCACTCCTCCCTCCATGAGCCAATTGGAATTTCCATTGCCTCTCCCGCCGAATCCCTGGGTAAATTTGCTAGTATTGTTTCCAAACCTGTTGCCATAAGAACTGGGGATGGAGAAGTTCCTATTCTGCTCATTGGGGCCAAATCTTCCTCCTCCTCGATTAAACCTCCCTCCTCCCAAATTACCTCTGTAGTTTCCAGCCATGATTTCTGAGTCAGGAGGCAGCGCGGGCAGGAACCCTAACCTATGAGGGGTGGTATCTTCCCCAGCAGCCACTCCTGCGACTTTTATATAGTCGTCAGCGTGGCTATGGGTCCAGGGCCCAAAGTCTAGGTCCATATCTATTTCTCTCCCAATTGGGCCCCCACCAAAATCTCTTATTTCATCCTCCCAATTTTTTTCGTATATGTCCCTTTCCCAAACATCGTTTCTGCTAATAGGAGTCTGATTTATCTCAATTTCTCCAAAATCCAGCATATCTGCATCAAAAATATTGCATATGGGCTGGACATTCCCATCCCTCATATGATTCTTCACAAATTCAGCTTTATGTGCGGACATCCCATTTGGTTTAAGGATCATATCAGCATGATCTTTTTGTGCTGTGTCATCTCTTGATTTTGTGATTGCATTCATTTTTTAAATCCGCTCACTTTGATTTTTGCAGGACTTAAATTGTTGTCTCTGCTTTTTAGATCTAGGCCTACCCAAGCCTTTCCCAATAGAATCATCCCCACAAATATGCAGAGTAGAATTCATGTACTTGGAAGGGTTGGGAATCTTACCAAAATCTAGCGAAGAGCCCTCCTCCTCGCAGTCAGATCCCCCCCCCCCCCCCCCGCCAACAACCAGAAACGGCTGCCGGCCGGGGAGACACCTACTGGTCGCGGGAGAGGGCAAGCAGCCGCGCAGAGCGCCGCGGGAACCTCAGAGAGCGGCGTGGGAGCGCCATCACCTTCTTCCTTGCCCTCCGCCTCGGCCTCCGCACTTCCTCCTCCCCGCCTTCGTCGTCGATGATCACTATCGGCGCCGCCCTTGATCCCGGGGCCGCAAGCCCCATCACCACCTCCACCGGAGCCGCAGGCGGCTGGATCTGGCGGTATCGCAGCGACCGGAACATCTTCCATTTGAGGCGCTGCTCTGGATCTGGGGATTCCGCTTCCAGCATCGCCCACAGCAGCACCCCCATCGCTGGCCTGCTGGCGTAGTTGGGGAAGCATCGGAGCAGCTCGTCGTCGTCCATCCTCCCCCTCACCATGCGCGCAGCATCGTTGAGGGCCGTGGCCTTCGGGAACCACTGATCGATCTCTTGAAGCCGCCCCATCAGCACCTCGTCATCGCCCGCCAGCTCCATCATCTGCTCGATCCTTGTCGTCATCCCGACCTAGGGTTTGCAGGTCGCCTCCGGTCTCGTCTCGTCGCTCGTGTAGAGAATGGGAATGCGGAGTGGCGGAGAGGTCAGCTGAATCGCTAATCCCATTAAGTAATCTCGCCTCCTCCCCACCTCCGCCATTACTCACCTCGGGAACTGGCGCCTCTCGTTCGCCACGTTTCGGCGTCGCGACGCGGGCGATGTGGCAAGGGAAATGCACCAGTTGCCCTCGCCGAAACTCGCCCTCGTCGCACCATCTTCGCGCATCGACCGCACGCTCTTCTCTGTTGCGGAGCACCAGCCTCTCCCCTCGCCGGAGAAGGGTCCCCGGCCGGAATTCCAGCAGGGCCGCTCCAATATCAGAAACGTAGTCGCACCGGATCTCACCATTGCCCGTCAAGCGCGTGTCGCACGCCATCACTCAAGCTGCTGGGTGGTTCACGTGCTACCAACCCTAACCCTCGCCTGGCCTGGCCTTGTTAAGCTAGCCATGACGACGTACGAGAGGGGTTTTCTTGATGGCTTTCTTGCCGGTGTGGTGTTCATCCCTGCTCGTAGATGCAAGGATGGAGAGCCAGCTTAATTAGCTAGGAGCACGCACTAGTAATATCTCCACTCCAAGTTAATTGAAGTGTTGAGTTCTTTGGTTGAAACCTGCAATAGCCTCGAGAGAAAAATGGCTATCTGCTTTTCTAAACAGAGTGGAGTGGGCTAGCTGCTAATTGGCGTTTAATTAAGTGGCTAGTTAGAGATCCCATCTTCGGTCCATGCCGCTTGTTGTAGATCCGGCGGCCTACGAGACGAGTGTGAAGATTTCCGCTGATGCTTCGCGTTTGTACGCTCCAAGTAGTTAACTGAAGTTATTTTCTTGGAGACGATGGTTATCTGATTTTGAAAACGGAGTAATTAATGGGCGTTTAAGTGGCGTTAATTTGTTTTACTAGACCCGAGGCAACAAGATAAGTTTGTGGAATTTTCACTGATATATACACTTATACCTAGCCCTTGTAGTATATATACTCGTATTTATATTTTGCGAAATCACTCTCCTAGTCTACGAATTGCAGCTACCTAGCTGAAGCTGAAGCAGCTATTTTCGAAGTAACAGAAAGAGAAGCAACGACTAGAGTGGGGGAGTCAGAGTCGAAAAGAGCCAGGCCAGCCCGTAAATAAAAATAAAATAAAAGGGTAGATCATGTACTCTCAAGCAGTAGATCACGAGGCGCGACACTGTAGCGAGGGGAGGTGGCGCACCGTCAGTTGAGCCACAACGTGTCAGATGCAACGGACACAAAAGGTTGGCGTAGTTGCGGTCGTGCGAGCACCTCTCCGGTTTCCTCCTGCCTTTCTTTGCCTGAAGATCATGGTACATTCGTCGTTAGTGAGTGGAGGCCATCGTCGTGTCAACCCGCAATCAACAGCTAAGTATTAATAGACCGGAGCATATACCATACAATCTCCTGAAGCTGATGGCTTCAGAAAACGCACTGCCATTCACGGAGCAGTAGTATTTATTCGCCTTTTATTTTTAGATTTGCATTTCGGAACTAATGTAAGCACTCTCTCTGTAAAGTGATCTAATATAAAAGCGTTTAGATCACTTTACAGAGGGAGTACAATGGTAGACATAACTTACATTCCTTGTTGATTAACCATCGTCTCACCGACGCGCTGCCTGTTTGTGACCCTTTGGAAATACATTCCTTGTTGATTAACCACCGTCTCACCGACGCGCTGCCTGTTTGTGACCCTTTGGAAGCAGGAAATAAAATCCGGAGTGCTGTTTGTAGTTAGTTCAAGTGAGTTTGGTAGTACTGGTTTCTTTCTTTCCCATGATCATCTCACAACCCCCGGTAAGCAAACAAAACCAAATCTTTTCTAGACAATGGTAGACGTAATTAACATTTCTTGTTGACTAACCTACCGCTGTGTGCTCGGGGTCACAATTCTACCACCTAAAAAAGAAAAAGAAAAAACGCCCCCGCGTCGCTCCCGTGCGAGCGACACGGGCAGACGCTGCAGCCCTAGCCGCTGCCGCCAGTATCCCAGCCACCCCTCTCCGCCACCGCCGGAGGACGCCGCAAGGCGAAGCCTCGCGGCCGACGGCGGCGGCGGGGGACCTTGCTCGTGGCGCTGGGGGCTCTCGGGCACGGCGGGTTCTCCTGGTTGTGTGCGCGTTGCCATGGCACTGGTGCCAGGATCCGCCCAATCTGAAGCATCCGGCTCCGGCTGCCTAGTCCGTCTCCGGCGACGTGCTACTCGGCGCGCGGGCGCAGTGCTGCGAGCTGGAGGTCGTCACGGCGCTCGCGGATCCCCTCTTCCTCATGTCCTTGAAGGTCGCGCTCCTGCCAGCGGCGCGCACTACGGTGGGCAAAGGGGAGGCTCCTCCACGCCTCTCCTTCGACGGCCAGCTGGCTCGGAGCTCGCCTTGTTGGGGCGGCGGTCGTCCTTCACGGCCAGGGTGGTGGCAGCTGTGGTGTGCTCTCCCTCGGTCAATTCCAGCAGATCGATTCAATTGAGCGCCTACACCCAGGCTGGGCCATTCTCCATCCCATCGTGTGCTTCAGGTGGCTGGTGACATCTCTCAGTTCCCATGCGTGCTTTGGGAGGATAAGTTCCATCCGCTCTGATCGATTGTGTCCGCTGATGCCAAGCACAAGACACCACGACGCGGTGCTCGATGGTTCGGGGATGGGTGGTCGTGAAAGCAGTCCTCTTTGATCTAGCCGTCGGCAAGTTCCAGACTTCTCCTTCGAAGGAAAACAAGAACTAACGTATATGACGCCCTTTGGACACCTTGATTGGATAGGGGCCGGTCGTGTGCACCCGCAACATCAGCATAACCAGCTTCACCGGGGTATCGCGAAGCTCTGTTTTTGTTGACACCTTGGGACATGTCTGCACCAAGATTTGCAAGGGTTCAACACATGCGGAGAATGCCATGACGTGATTGGAGGACATGCAAATGGCAAAGGCGGGGTCTTGGATGCACTAAAGACTTTGCTTCACAGGCAGTTGTTCACACTTGGCTTGCGGGATTTGTTCCCGTCCAGACCGGGCACGAGTTCCTGTGAGCCTGGTGGTACGTGACTTGCAGTAGTAACCTCCGCAAGTGGGGGCGGTAGCATTGGAGGACTTCTTTGTTGGTGATGCTCCTTTGAGTACCGAGGCGTGATTTCCAGGGTGAAAACCCAAGGTCTGGCCTTTATTGGTTGTGCCTGGCAATGACCTTGTTGAATACATTGTTTTGGGAACGTGGTCTTTCTTCAGGGTGAAAACCTACGATCTTTGATTAGGCAACGACAACGCTTATGCATTTGTTTCCTTCCTGGAGGCGTTGCTTTTGGAGAACCTTCTTTCTAGTCCGGGTGCTGTCTTTGGTAGTGGTTAGAGTGCTGCTACCGCGGGTGATTAATCACCGTGGCAGGTCGTTTTTTCTTTTTTTCCTTTTTTAAAATTTTCTTTTTTGGCTGTGCGCATCCTGGATGTTTTAGGCATCTTGTTGGTGCAGAGGCTGGGTGTAATTGATATGTTCTTGATATTAATATACGGTTTTACTAAAACTCAGCTAGCTGAGTTATAATTATGTCTCAGTCACTTTTTTGGCCGTCCGATCGTCACACATCAAGATTTGTACTGAACCTGTGCGTTTTATTTTTAGCGAACTGGAGTTGTGCGTTGTGTCGAGGGAGCGAAGCGGCTCGTCTCGTACAAGGGCAGCCCATATGCGTGAGTTTTAGCTGGGCCATGTGGGCTTTTTTTCATTCTTTTTGCTACCCAGCCGAAATGGAAAGGATGGGAAATCGTTGCTAGCCTTTTTTGCATTCCTCGCATGTTATTACTCACTGTAACGACTTTTCTTTTAATTTATTTTTCATTATTAATTGTTTTTTATGTTTTTTATTTTTTATCTTCCTTTTTTCTTATTTCACTATATTTACAACAACATTGTACCAGTTTTTTGGTTTTCCTATTTTATTAGTACATTCATTTTGTTTTTGCAGCTTAAAATTCATTTGTTACTAGAGTTTGTAAAATTGATTGTTTAGGGCTTTCGCTACTTTTTGTTTTTCTCTTCCATTTTTCCATTCTTTATATTTTTTTGTTTTCTATTTTCATCATTTCATTTCATTTTATTTTTAACTTTTATTCCTCGTTTTTATTCTTTTAGCTGAGAAACAACTATGGTTTCAGTCACTTCGATTTGTTCGTATCAAGATTGAAGATTTGATTTTTTGATTTTTTGAGAAGAATTAAAGATTTGATGTGCACTGGCTAACAACGAGAGGGTGTGGTCCATGGGCCTCTTTTACTATTCTTTGGGGTTTTTTTGTGTCATGGTCCATTTGTCACCACATTTTTTCAGGAGCCTTTTCTTTTTGAACTGTAAAAGTTTTATGTAACTAGGTATCTCATTTATTTATTTCTTTTTGTCTCCTTTTTTTTCTCTAGTTGCATCGAAGAAATTAGCTTTTTTTTGTTTTCTTAAATATGCTATTACCATCATGTAACGCACCTCATGTGCAATTGCAAGTGTTATAACCTTATTGCAATTGCACGAACCACAACATGACTGCAACTCGGCATGAAGGAGGATTTTCAAGACAAATCGCAACTTCAAATTTTCAAATTGGGGTCGCAACTACAAATTTTTAAAATGGGGTCGCAACTACAAATTTTTAAAATGGGGTCGTAATTATAAGTTTTCAAGTCGTGTCGCAACTCAAGTTTTCAAATGGGGGTGCACCTACAAGTTTTTAAAAGGTGCTGCAATTGCAAGTTTTCAAGTCGGATCACAACTACAAGTCATCAAAGTTAAGTCGTAACTATAAAATGGAGTCGCAACTGCAAGTTTTCAAGTCGGGTCGCAACTACAAGTTTTAAATGAGATCGCAACTGCAAGTTTTCAAGTCTGGTCGCAACTACAAGTTTTAAATGAGATCGCAACTGCAAGTTTTCAAGTCAGGTCGCAACTGCAAGTATCAAATGAGATCGCAACTACAAGTTTTAAATGAGATCGCAACTGCATGTTTTCAAGTCAGGTCGCAACTGCAAGTTTTCAAATGAGGTCGCAACAGCCAGTTTTCAAATGAGGTCGCAACTGCATGTTTTCAAGTCGGGTCGCAACTGCAAGTTTTCAAATGAGGTCAACTGTAAGTTTTCAAGTCGGGTCGCAACTGCAAGTTTTAGTCGCAACTGCAAGTTTTCAAATGAGGTCGCAATTGCATGTTTTCAAGCCGGGTCGCAACTGCAATTTTTTCAAATGAGGTCACAATTGCATGTTTTCAAGTCGGTCGCAACTGCCAGTTGCATGTCTGTAACATCCCCAGTGTCATAGCTACAGTAATCACCTTTTGATAATGCCAAGTCATCATGTTGAACAGTGCTTGATCATCATTGCATCATATCTCATTTCAAATTCAATTCAAATTGAAATTCAATTTAAAGTGGAAACAAAAGTTGCTCCAATCTGAGAACTAAAATTTTCATAATGTTGCAAATAATCCAGAGGCAATTGTAAAAATAACAGCAACATTAATTGAAATGCTTAAGTGACTCTATCATCATCAAATCAGAACCAAACAGAAATATTTAATGCCTTTTTATTTAACTAAAATTCAAATGAAATCATATTTTCCCCAAACTAATTTATGGTAGTAACTAAAATTGCATACTATTTATTGGGCTAAGTCACTTATTTTACAAAACTAAAATTGTGGCTAAACGATTTACTAAACCGAAAATAGAAAACAGAAAAATAGAAAAAGCAAAAGATAAAATAAAAAGAAAAGCCCCCTGGCCCAGCTGGGCCTCGGCCCAGCAGCTGGCCTATATGGCCCCCCTCCCCTCGCACCCGTAACCCTAACCCCCCAAATCCCCCCACGCTCCCCTCTCTCCCGCGCCGCCGCCGTCGCCCGTCGTCGTCGTCGCCCCCCCTGCCGTCGCCGTCGCCTCCTCGGCCTCCTCCCCGAACGGCTACACCGAGCCTCGCCGCCCCTCTTCCCTGCATCGGGGGTGAGCAGCGCCCCCTCTCCTCTCCTCTCCTCTCTGTCGTCGCCGTCCCGCCGCACGCCGTGGCCGCCCTCCGTCCGGGCCGCCTCCTCGTCGCCTGCTGGCGTCCCGCGGCCTCCCCGTGCTGCTGCTGCTGCCCGCGGCCAGCCGCCTCACCCCTCGCCGCTGCCGTTTGCCTCGCCGCCCGCGCTGCCCCGCCTGCTCGCGCTCGCGCTCCGCCGCCTCCGCCGCTAGCCGCCGCCGCCCGCCTCGCTTGCCGCTGCTGCTGCTCCACCGCCCCCTGTCGCTGTTGCTGTCGTCGCCCGCGTCCGCCCGTCGCAGCTTCCCCCATGCGCCTCCCCTCGTCGCCGGCCGCTGCGTGCCCGCGCGCGCGTTACGCGCCACCGGACGCGACTGCCCCTGGTGCCCGCGCGCATACGGGGCCCGGACATGTCCGGCCCCTACACGGGCTCGGGCGCGGACATGTCCGCTCGAGCCACTGTCCACTGGGCTCAGCCCCTGTTTAAACGTAAAAAAGAAAAAGAAAAGAAATAAAAAGAAAACAAAAGAAATAAATAAATAAAAGAATTAAAGATTTAAAATAAATAATTAATTAATAGTTAATTAACTAATTACTAACTAATTAATTAACTTAATTAATCATGTTTAATTAAATTAATTAATAATTAACCTAATTAAACTGTAATTAACTGACGTCGGCAATTACTGTTTCGGATAATGTTGAATTAAGTAATTTCAGAAATTCCAGAAAATCATTAAAACTTTAGAAAATCATATCTTTTAAACCGTAACTCGGATTAAAATAATTTATATATGAAAAATGATCAGAAAAATGTGTAGAATCTAAATAACCTATCCACATGTCTGCCACACCCCTCTAACATACTGAACATGCAACATTTTGCCCGTATTCGGTATATGAATAGTGCATAACTTTAATAAAATAAATCCAATTAAATTCCTAAATTAACTAAATCATTTAGATAGGCAGTAAAACACCTCTGCATATCATTTAGACATGTCATGCATAGTGATTGCATTTTTGCCGTGGATTTATTGTTTTCTCCCCCTCCTTTCTCTCCCGATAGCCTCCGAGACCGACGTTGCCCAGGAGACCGACTACACCGCTGACGACCCCGCCTTTGCCGTAGAGCAACCAGGCAAGCAATCCCCCTTGACGCATGCCGATATCTCCTATTCTTTCTCCCTCCTGCTTGCATTAGAAATTGCCGCTGCCTTGCTTTATCCTATTCTGATGCATAGCCTGATTTTGTCGCCTGCTACTGATACATTACCTGTTATCCCATGATGCCTAGTTAACTATGCTGCTGTTCCATCTTTGGCCCTTCGCCTTGTCCGTATGCCATGCTTGTTACCGGGCCGTGATCACTCTGGGTGTGATCGCGGAAATGCTTACACTACTGCAATACTTAAACTGTTAAAGTCGGGCTGGCCCCAAGGGTGCCCGCGAGAGAACAACATTAAAGACGGGTCGGCTCCAAGAGTACCCGCGAGTGATACCAAGTCGGAGCGACAGAAACTCTGATCGTCTCTGCGAGTTACTAAATACGCCTAACGAAACTGGGTATTTGATCTGAGTGGGTCATCGTGCTCTATACGCACTACCACCACGTGGGATAATGGTTTATGGGGCCCTCTACGCCGTATGTATCAGCCGAAAGCTTGGTCAGACGTCCAGTTCAGCATCGTGGCACGGCAGGATCGGCGCCATCCATGACAGAGGTGATGCCTGGATCTAACCATGTGCGCAACGACCCGGAGTGCAAAGGGGGATGGGCCCAAGAACCCTGAGCGCTTAGGATGTAGACCGGCGGGGACCTCTTTGCTGAGCTCTAGGTAGGGCTGCGGTGTGTCGATCAGCCGAGGCCGGGCATGACCCGATAAAAGTGTGTCCGGCCAGAGTTAATCGAGCGTGTTGGGTAACAGTAGTGCACCCCTGCAGGGAAGTAATCTATTCGAATAGCCGTGTCCACGGTAACAGGACGCTCGGAGTTGTATCCGGATCCATGACAACTACAAAGTGATGGTGATACATATTAAACTGTTACTATTGCTCTCTGGATCGCTTTCTCGCGGGATAGTCGAGAAAGGATCTCGGGGAGTTGCTGCTATACAACCACTATTGTATGTTTCTATACTCTACTCTCTTCTGATGCTGCAAGATTGCTTGAAGATGCTAGTCTTCGATAGGCTAGGCTTCTCCCCCTCTACTCTGGCAATCTGCAGTTAAGTCCAAAGATATAGCCCCATTCCTTTGATACAAATGCATATTAGTATAGTTCTGATGTCAGTCTTGCGAGTACTTTGGATGAGTACTCACGGTTGCTCTGCTATTCTTTTCCCCATATCCACTTGATGATACCTCAAACGAAGGAGCCCAGGAGCAGGAGATCCCCGGAGTATTCTTCTACTACGTTGAGCCCGCCGACCAGGAGTAGTTCGAAGGCTCCCAGGCAGGAGGCCTTACCTCTTTCGATCAGAGTCGTTGTTTGTTTTCGCCTTCTTAAGGCATTTCTTTTTATCTTTTATATCTGTACTCAGATATCTAATGCTTTCGCTGACGCTTGTATGCGCAAGCTTATGTATTCGAGCCCTCGAGGCCCCTGGCTTGTAATATAAAGCTTGTATTATTATATTTTGTGTTTAGAGTTGTGTTGTGATATCTTCAAGTGAGTCCCTAGGCTTGATCGTGTGCATTTGCGTGTATGATTAGTGCACGATTAAGTCGGGGGCGTCACAATGTCTACCACTAGACACGCAACTGCAAGTGTGTGCAACCCAACTGCAACTACATGGCCGAAAAATTTGGGCGTGAGGGGTGTTGTCGTCCAGTTGCATTTCGGCCACTAGATTTGCAACTATAAGTGTTGCAACTAGACATGCAACTGCATTGCCCACAACGCGGCTGCAAATGGGTTGGTAGGGGGTTGGTCGGCCAACTGCAAGCATTGTAACCCGACTGTAACTGCATGACTCCAATACGATTGCAACTGGGCCGGTAAGGGTTGTCAGCCAACTGCAAGCATTGTAACCTGACTGCAACTGCATGACCCCAACGCGACATCAACTAGGTCGGTAGGGGTTGCCGGCCAACTTCAAGCATTGCAACCCGACTACAACTGCATGGGCCCAATGCAATTGCAACTAGGCCGGTAAGGGTTGTTGGGCAACTGCAATCGTTGTAACCCGAGTGCAACTGCATGGCCCCAATGCGACTGCAACTGGATCGGTAGGGGTGTCAGCCAACTGAAGCATTATAACCCGACTGCAATTGCATAACCCCCAATACAACTGCAACTAGACCGGTAGGGATTGTCGGTCAACTGCAAGCATTGTAACACGACTGCAACTGCATGACCCTTAACACGACTGCAACTCGTGGCGAGAGGGGTGGGGGGTTGTTGGCCGGTTGCATGTTCCCAAATTTTTAAAATGTTCATTTTTTTCATTTTTCATTTTTTTGTTTTAAACTTATTCTTAAAATTGTGAGAAAAATTAAACTCATGATTACTTTTAAAAAATTATTTTTTTTAAATTAGTGAACGTTATTAATTTCGCAAGCATTTCTTTGAATTTCAATATGATACAATTAGCATAGATTTTCACTAATTGCACGTCATTTCATTTTGGAAAACAAAAAAAGTGAAAAAAAAAATAAGGAGGTGAGCTCCTGACATTTTACTGAATTTTGGTGAGCAGAACATTTGTACATATGTACATATAGGACGTATAAACTAACTGAGAGGGATTTTTCCACCTCCATGTTATCACCGAGATATTATTATCAGCCCTGCCACCACTTTTTAACTCAAAGACAGCCCTACTCGTTTCAACGTTGAGGATGAGAATAGATATTTAGCTAACTTTGATTCACCCTAAATAAAAAAGCTAACTTTGAGTCAGGTACGGTGCTTTTTTTCTTTTGGTACGGTGCTAGTGCTAGTACACACTCAAACGACAAAATTTAAAAGCCCATTGTGCCAAGGAAACAAGAAAAAATTCTAGCAAAAAAAAAAACATGATGCCAGGTGAATGAGATAATTTTCTAAAAAAAAAAAGGTGAATGAGACCAAATTATATCTCATCTAGCTGAGTTCTAGACACTCCCATTGATATATTCCCCTTTTCAAAAAAAAAAACCTACCGCTGCGTTCGGTTCCACGCATAATGATGCGTGAAGAGTACCAACCTGCGCAGAGTTGTTAATGCCACTCACCAGTCACCATACTGGTGGCTGGCTGGCTGCACTACCATGCTCTCTTCAGAATTTCAGATGCTCTACGCCCCTCAACTATCCCGGTCCAGTTCCTCATCATGCTCTGTTCAGAATTTCAGATACTCTTAAGCATCACAACAAAGATCAGCCAACACCGCCACTTGCCATCTGATGAAAACACTAAAAGATTACCTTACAAGAAAATATTCACATGTCATCCTTGTAAACACGATGACGAATTTTGCTAGACGAATAAATGCACCTGAAAGACGAAATGCTCAGGCTTCTGCTACCACTAACAGGTAAAAAAAACATGCCTAAAAATTGGAGGAATTTACAGAAACGTCAAAAAGAGCCGCCCCTACTATTTCATACGCAAGAGGAGAACATCAACCCGCGTTCCTAATAAGTCGACAAGCCTCGACAGCGTGAGTACTACGATTCGCTGCATGGGTCGTACGAGATCCCTTCTCCGATCATCCTTCTCCGGTTGCCTTGCTTTCACGCGACGCCAAGTCCGCCGCCGCCGGTCAACTCGGCCAGCACCAGCAGCTGTGGAGTTGGGTCAAGATGTTCTTGCCTGTACACGGCGGCGGCCGGGGTCAGGCGGCGCTGACGTGCTGGTGGGGGAACCGCGGGGTGGGCGCGACGGCCACCGCGTCCTCCCCGTCCGCCTTCATCTTCTCCAGCCGGTCCCGTATGGGGCTGTCCTCGAAGAGCCGGGCCCGGGGGTTCTCGGCGTAGCACACGTAGTAGCAGCCCACGCACGCCTGCGGCAACGCCATGCCGATCCGGGTCATCAGGTAGCCCACGTAGAACGCCATGAGCGACACCGTGGCCGTGTAGTGCTTGTGCGTCACGAAGGTCCATGAGCCCGCCAGCGCCACGCACAGCGCGCCGCTGGTCACCCCGGTCAGGAAGCACACCGAGCTCGTGATGTCCGCGTCCGCCAGCGCCGGCATCCCCTGCTGCCCCTCGAACTGGTTCCACGTGCTCCGCGACGCCTGCACGAACCCCTTCCCGTACGCCGCGATCTGCTCGACGAATCAACATCAGTTTCACCATGAGTCACACAAATTAAGCTTGTCAGTACAGAGGATATGATGATTGGAAGACGAGTGGAGATCGCTTGCTTCGCTTACATGGACGAATGCCCAGCTGTTGCCGAACTCGAAGACGGCGTTCATGACGTTGAGGCAGCAGTGCGCGCAGGAGAACATGAACTCGTCCTCGCCCTCGAGCAGGTTGAGCCCGCGGGCGAGGATGCGGAGCGCCTCGATGGTGGGGACGAAGAGCGAGCCCAGGCAGGCGCTGCCGAGGTTGTACGTCAGCGCGCGCTGGAAGCTGAACTGCACGCTGGACTGCATGCCGCGGAGGTAGTAGAGCGCGATCACCCGGCTGGCCGTCAGGTTCGCCACGTTGCGCATCACCTCGGCGGTCCACGCCAGGCTGACCACCAGCGCCAGGATGGTGAGACCGGGGAACCGGAAGTTGACGGCGCCGATGACGGCCACGCACCACACGGAAATCCACACGAACCCGGCGGCCACCATGAGGTACGCCGGGCCGTTGAGCCCGCGGAACTTGTCCACGGGCTGCACCGCCTTCTCGAACACCCGCGCCGTGAACCCGACGCGGCGGGTCACCCAGCACGCGTACAGCCCGGTGCCGATGGAGAAGAGCACCAAGGCCACGCCGAGCCCCACGGTGGCCGGCATGGAGAAGCACATGAGCAGGGAGCCGACGGCGAGCGTGACGCCGAAGGCCGACCAGAGGATGACGCGCACCATGGCGCGTGGCCACGCGCGCACCGCCTTCTGCCACGCGAAGGCCAGCACGATGCTGAGCGCCACCGCGCCCTCCACGGGGGGCAGCCACTGGCGGAGCAGGCTCTCCTCGCGCCGCGCATTGCGGGACCGCGGGTCCTGCACGATGTCCTTGACGGCCCGGTACACGAAGAAGCCCACGGCGAGCCCCGCCGCCGCCAGCTGCAGCAGGAAGAGGCACAGCGTGATCTGGTTGGTGTACACGCGCGAGTTCAACGACGCCAGCTGCTGCAACAGATTAAACAACCAGTTAACTCGAGACCACTTGGATTAGTAAAGTCATTAGCTACAACGGGTAGGTTGGGCGCCTACGGAATATTCGGTATTTTATAATCAAGATCATGCTACCAAGATTCGATGCGATTCGTGGTACATTCTAGGTGGGTATTTTAAGAGGCATTACCGCTTAAGTTACCCGTGAGTAGATTAACTAAAGTGACACGTTAGGCGGCATTGCTTTGATTAACAAAAACAAATCGTCTCAAACACTACAACCCCCTCTCCATTATCCATCCTCTTGTACTACTCACTGTAGGCAGGAGGATGGGCATTTGAGCCTGTAAAGAACTGCTCAAATCGGTGATGAATTATTTGGTTGTTGCTGTGCTTCTACAGTGATAACACACCAATCGAAATATCTCAACCTGCAGCATGCCATCAACTGCCTTTCAAATAAAAAACAGTGTTCTGCTTGTTCTGAAGAGAAATCAAATGCAACTGTCGGTATCAAACTGGTGTATTATAGGAGTACAAGTGTACAACCACAACTAAGACTTTGATTGGAAAAAAGAAAGATGGTGTCGATGTAGCACTGCACAATTCAACCCAAATGCACAATTTGGTACGCGAAAATGTCGAGTGGGTGAGGGGTACGGGGCTGTGCACATTGCAATGCCAACCCAAGAGTGGCAAGCGGAATTATTGTGGGAGTACTCGCGTACCAACCAGACTGCTGTGCTGGGACGACTGACTGTCGATCGCACTCCACACAGGCGCACATGCCGTGAAAAGACTGGAGTCTATCTAACTATTATAGCCAGATGATAATCTAACAAGAAAATCGATTTGGAAAAATTGATGGACAGAGCAAGCAGTCAATCGGGGCATTTTCTTAATTGGGATTTGGGGGTCGTACCTGTTGTGGGGTCTGCTGCATGACCGGCTGGTAGGTCGCCGCGGGCGGCGGCAGGTCCACGCCGCCGGAGGCCACCGACATGGGCGGCGGCGGCGCCTGCGTGGTGACCTGCAGCGGCGCCACGGGCCGCTGCGCCTGCAGCCTCGACACCGCCGCCGGAGGCTCGTCCACGACCACCACCTTCACCTCCTGCTGCTCCGGCGCCGGCGCCCGCCCTCGGCCCCCATCCGGCTGCTGCCCCTGCCGCGGCGCCTGCACACACGCGAACAACACAGAAGCAAGCAAACTCAGAAACAACCGGCGGCGTATCGCCCGAAATTAAACGGGGCGCGATCTTTCCGGGGGGGTGAAGAAAGGAAGAAACGTACGGCGTTGTTGTCGGCGGCGCCCATGTCGCGCGCTCGGCGGCCCGGCGGGGCTCAATCGCGGTCGCCGCGTCGCTCCTCCTCGCGTGGCGTAAGCGTGATGGCGAAGCGGGGAGGGGAGTGGCGGTATGGGGGAGGGGAGAGCTTTGGGAAGCGAAGATTTGGCTGGCGTTGGCGAGAGACGACGAGAGCGGGGAGCCCAATCTGTGACCGTTGCTGTGGCCTTTTCGCTCGTGCGGGGAGCCTGCCTACGTATCGCCCTGGCTGCGCGAGCCGCAACTGTGTGGAAAGGCGTGGGTGGGGCCCGCGCGGCAGTGGGCGCTTGCACGCGTTGGTCTGACGCGGGCGCGTTACTATTGTACTGTATTTCGGGCGTTTTGTTTTGGTTGGTGGGCGTTTTTGTGGTTTTTGTTTTGAAAAAGTTTTCGATGTGCCAATGGATTTTAGTACGGTACATCTTTTATTTTTGAAAAATGAGAAATAGCTCACCACTCATGCCCGAAGGTAATTTAGTGCACCTCTGAACCAACGATCGACATTTTGGCCTTTTTGCCCCGGAATATATGACTTCAAAGTCAATCTTGTTTCGAAGACGGGATTTTTGTCGGTTGACCGCATGCTGACAAATTATTTGAGAGAGTGTGTTGTCTGAAATATTCAGAAAGGAAAGAGATGTCGTTGGAACTCGACGCGCCGGCTAGCAAATCCAATAAAATAGCCAATATACCTTTTTGGGTGTATCTAGTCCAAGAAACAATGCTGCTTCGGATGGCATGCGTCAATAATTTTCACGATGATATAGTTTTGTTACATGTTGAAATCCACCAAGGTACCCCTCCAGTCCTTTTTAGTCCGCGTATTAGATTTGTGTCAAGTCAAACTTTGCAATGTTTGACCAAATTTATATTAAAAAAACCAAAATCTACAATACCAAATATATATACTATGAAACTACATTTCATATCGAATCTAACAATACTGATTTGGCATTATGAATGTTGATACTTTTTTTCTATAAGTTTGGTCAAAGTAGAGATACTTTGACTTTGGACAAAATTTATATGCAGACTAAAAAGGACCGGAGGGATTATTTATGAAGGTATTTTAGAAATAAAGTGTTTATGAAGTTATGCTATGGAAACATATTTATCACGCTTTTTTTGCATGTGCAATTACTAGGGACAAAATTGATATTGCAAGAAATGAGTAGCAAGCAATGTCTAGGCAATTAATGAAGAGAGAAATTTTAACAATACTATGAAAAATATGTTACTCCAAATGAGGAAATTCCTATGCAGGTTTTGTGAAAGGACTTAGCGAAGTGGAAAATTAGGACTTCATTTCTTTTCTTGGTGTGCCTTTATATCACTTCTTATCATACACGTCTTGATGATGTTTACCTTTTTAAATTGTCTTGATGCCATTGTCGCTAAAAGAGCTTAAATTGTTTGTGGAGAGTTCTCTTCAATGTATCTCATGTCTTCTTCATTCCAATGCCAGCGAGCATTTATTATAACTTTAAGGCAGATTGTCTTGCTCAATTAGTTTATTCGCAAGAATTTTTCACTTACTTCAAAAAAATGAACTAGATCAAGGTTATTATTTTTTAAATGAAGACAAAAGATTTACTTCATCCCATTCATTAAGAAGAAGATAATTTTTCGGTTAATTACGGAAACCAAGGCGAAAACCGCTACAAATGCCCACAAAGCGGCACCACCCGTCGGCCTGACTATGAACCCAAAACCCATACATGTCGTCGAGGTTGACTACACGTGTCATTGCCACCACTCCTCCCTAAGTGAGTGACTCTAACTTCACCGCAAACAACCGTCAATAGGGCCCTTGTTGCAACAACTGTACGAAGCTTGCATCAACCTATGCCAAACAACCGGCCCGGCGATATCAACAAGACAACTCCGACTTTGAAGACGTTCTCGCGCAGAGGTCCCGCCAACCAGGACCTCCCACGAAGATCACCGACTGTGTGTCATCATCATCACCTAGGTACCTCTGAGGAATCTCCGACTCTGCTACGACACAACGAGACAAAGGAAACTTGCCGAACACGCCGGAAAGAGCCAACTACCAAAGCCATGTCGCGCCCTCAACAAAGGAAGGAAAGCAAGCGCCCTCACAACTGCGTGAAGCAAGCCGCTACCAGTTCTGTCATCCCATCAGCTTCGAGATGATGCCTTCAAGAAGAGCGCGATGCACAACACCATCGCCGCCCATTCCATCGGAGCCAGGGAGGGGGAAGCAATTTCACAACGACGCCCTCAACAAGAAAGCAACACCCCTAAGCAAGCTCTACCAACCTGCAGCATGCCACCAACTTGCAAAGACCAGGTAAAGACCAAGATTACAATGTACCATAAACATGACACAATCGACCAATCAGACAAATAACTGAGACTGAACACACATTGTTGAGAACAACTGTTCGCTGACTTGTGAACCAACCTGTGGCTGGATGGTCAGTAGGACAGTGGTATCCCCGGCCCACCAGAGTTCAAGTCCTAGACTTGACACTAGTACTCACATTTTCCTGGATTTATTTCAGGCGTTCCGGCGATGTGCGTTCAGTAAGAAGGCGTTCTCGTCGACTACAAAGGCGTCTGTTGCGACTTCGTCGATCTAAGATGATGTGCTGGTTGAGTATCTCGGAGGTGCTCATAGGGGTAGGGTGTGCATTCATAGAGGTGTGTGTATGTGCGTATGTATGAGGTTCTGCGTCTGCACTGTGTTTAAAAAAGAGTCCAATTCTTATGATCATTTTTTTTTTTCTGGAACCCGTTGTGCACGCAAGATATGCGTTTGAAAAAACTACCTTCAGTTGTTTTACGGAGGGGATTTGCCTGATTGACGTGGACCAGCAGCCGTTGCTTTTCGTTTGAAGCATGCGGCAACGTCTTCTCTCCAGTGGACAGTGGCTGGTCCTTCCAGGCTGTCACCTTTTTGGATTTCCACGAAACCTTGTTTTGTTTTTACCATGGATGCTACATGATTGCAGTGCTGATTACTTTGTGTTGTCCTTTAAAAGAACTTGTGATGTGATATTAAATTTTTTTTCCCTGGCAAGCAAGATTCAGTGGAAAGATGAGACAATCATTGACATTTGACAACCATATCATCTGAATCGGTGAGAGAGTGTTGCACACATTTGCATGGCAATCAGCCGATCATTGATGTGTTGTCTTTTGTCCTACTTTTTTTAAAGGAAAGGCACAAGCCGAACCCGAGAAAAGGTTCGACCCTCGCCCGGCTTTGAATTAATAAAGCCATCAACCGGCTAGGATTACAACGAAGTACAATAAACATAAACAAGCAAAGGAATTGGGGATGCAACCCCAAAGTAGCAGATACATGGCGCTGGAGGAAGACTAAAATACTACGGCCAAAGAGGAAAGGCTACAGCTTGGGACCTAACAGAGGGCTTGATGGGGTCACGCCACAGGCAATGGGGCTTGCTCCCACTGGAGCAAGCAGGAAGAAAGAGGCACCGATCGCGACCACCACACCAAGCAAGCTACCGGAGACACAAGCCGCAGCCCACAGCAAGAAGCACGCCGAAGACCCTAGCCACTGAATGCGAGCGCCCCAGGAAGACACGGCGGAGAGTTGAGCACCGCAGTCACCACGAGAGCCAGGCCTCGCCAAGGACACCATCCCTCAGCCGCCGACGCGTCCAAGTCGCCGTAGAGGGGACCACTATCCCCTCTCGCCCAGGCCGAGGGCGTCGACCCGCCGGACAGACCGGATCACGTGGCGAGGAGGGTACGTCATCTTGAAGAGGAAGCCGGGCGAGCACGACGAAGCGTGACCACTGAAGAAAGAACCGCCGCCACCAAGAACGCCCAAAAAAACGCGCTGCAACCAACCCACCTCGCCGCAGACCCAATGCGGCGCCTTCAAGAAGGTGACGGAGCCGTGGCACCGCCGCCGCCCAGCCAAGGCTATGGATTTTCACCCGGGTGCAGGGGGAGGAAGCTAGACCTCGAAGTCGCCTTCAAGAAGGGAACAACGCCCGGAGCGCCGCCGACGTCGTGGCCGCCGCAGCCGACCAAGAAATTACTCCGATCCAGAGCTCCCAGCCCCACATCCGCGCAGCCAGCCACCGGATCCGGCCGGACTGACGAGGAGGAGGCCGCAACACGAAGGCGTCGTCTTCAGATCTGGCGAAGGAGAGGCTGCAGGGAAGCTCTCCACGCGACGCCCGCATCCACCGCCGTCTCGCCCCCCACGCGGCCGAGTGGAGGCGGCCCACTGCACCGGCGCGTGCCGCCCGCCGCCAGGACGATGCCACCGCCTCAAACCCTAGGTCCGAGCCCAAGCGGGTCGCGGCCGAGGGCCTGGCCGCCACCCTCATCGGCGGCCGCGCGGGGGACCCGTCCCCATCTCCGCGGCGGTGAGGGAAGGGATCGAGCGGGAGGGGGTAGGCGGCCGGAGGGATTGGTCACCCCCGAGTCGCCCTCGAGAGGGCGACGCGAGGGAGGGAGGGGGGACTTCTGTCCTACTGTACTTTGCTTCCTTGTAATAACTAAGAAAAAGAAGGGCAATATTTTTTTATAGGAATAAATCTTTGGTTTACACTTCACAAAACTGCATCGACTTACACGGATATAGAGAAGTAGTAGTACAATGAGCGCCCTTTTTAGATGCTTATGATCCTTGTGGTGGAATTAAGTCAGCAGGGTTCAAGTCGTAGGCTTGCCATTGGTGGTCATATTTTTCTTGATTTCAGGCCTTCCTACGATGTGAGTTCGGTAGGATGAGACGTCCCCGTCGACTAAGAAGGCGTTTATGGTGACTTCGTCAATCGCAAAGTGATATGCTAACTCAGTATTTCTGAGGTGCTCATAGGGGTAGGGTGTGCGTGTGTGGGTTCATAGGGATGAGTGTATGTATGAGCGTCTGCTCTGTAATATGTAAAAAAATAGTACAATGAGAATCCAAAATAATATTCCAAAAAAAAAGAAAACACCCCAAATAGTTAATTAGTTATGCTTACAAAAAATTACTAATAAGCAATGCATATAGCTTTTTTTTGCGCGTAATGCATATTTTTTTTTTATACTTGTACTCATTGTTTTTCTTTCTTTCGAGGAGATGGTGCCATGTGCTTCTTGAGTTGAGACGGTCAATGGTCAAGACACGTGGAAAACATCATTGAACTGCAAAAATAATTAAAGCAACAGCGCACGTTTGGGTGGAGGCACCGCTGCAGAGCTCCAGTCCCCAGAAGATCCCCCCCTGTAGTTCGAGCAAGCCAAGACAACTTTTACACTAGTTTGACCCCGAGTTTTTATTTTGGCATCAAATTTGACCCCGATTTGCGCATGTGTCGCGAGTATATTATCACACCTGTGGACGTGAGTGACACCGAAAAAAGATCATCCTGGTTGGATCAGACGGTCATCTTCCCTTGAAAGTGACGCGATCGGGCTCGCCGTCCGTCCACCGCCGGACACACGTGAAGCGGCGGCGGCTTTAATATTAACAATACGTGAAGCGTCGACGATGGCGACTCGTGTGGGCGACGGTTTCGTCCGCGTCCAACGCTCCAAGCTGTGACGCAGCGGCAGCTAGGAGAAGGGTCTGATGGGTCCTGGTCTGACGGCGACGGCGATGTCCCAAAGGAGGCGACGGCGACGTCTACGTGGAGCTCCTCTGGACAGGTCGTTTTCCGGGGGACAAGTCGAGGGCGTACGTGCACGTTATGCTTGGAGATTCGCCTGATCTTAATCTGCCGTGGGTTGCAGGTAAGGTTAGTGGCCGACTCGTCATCAGGATTAAAGCCTGATGTGGCCGTTTCTAGTTTCTTTACATTCCTGATGGTGCCGTCTGCTGGGAGGGATCGCAATTTACGTACGTGGCCACCTAATATCATCTCGCTTGCTTCGTGCACGAAAGATTGACGGAGTCGTGCACGGTTTAGCAGCAGGATGCGCCATGTCGGTCGTTTTCTGCTAAGGTCAACAAAGATTCCTACGCAAGCTAGAAGAAAAAAGATATTCCTACAGTGGGTAGTACTAACGCTAACTTCCTGCTTTTTTAAAAGCTCATTTTTTTTTTGAGGGCATGAAAAGCTCAAATCCGAGGAAGAAAGGTTTTTTTTGAGACATGTCCGAGGAAGAAAGGTGACGATGTAACTGAATAAAGCCCATGACTGAATCGTCCACTAAGGTGGACATGGGCCCTCTTGGTTGTTTCTTACAAAAAGAATGAGCAAACTAAATAACCTGGGCCATAATAAGCGCAAAGGCTACACCTCACTTATACAAGTGTTCCTTTCACTGGTTTTTCTTTTCTTTCTTTTTTTTCTTCGTCTTTATTTGTTTCTTTCTTGGTTTTCACAGGGTTTTTTGCTTTACTTTCTTTTTCTGTTTTCTTTCTTCATTTTTCTTAATACTTTCTCGGTTTTTTAATACATGGTCAACACTTTTTCTATACACGTTTATACCATTTTTTAAATGCTCGGTTAAAAAACTTCAAATTCAAGTTTAGAAAAATTTAAATTCATGGTCAAAATATTTTCTATATACATTTTTAACATTTTAAAATGCTTGATTAATAAAAAATTTAATGCACGGTCAACATTTTATCTATACACATTTAACATTTTTCAAAGCTTGATTAACATTTTTTCAAATGCAAGATTAACTATTTTTTAATACGTGGTTAACATTTTTTCTATATACATTTAACATTATTAAAATGCTGGATTAACATTTTTGAAATACATGTTTAACATTTTTTTAATACAACACAAGATTGATTTTTTAATACATGATCTATATTTTTTCTATATACATTTAACATTTTTCAAATACATGTTAAACATTTTTTAATACATGGTCAACATTTTTTCTATACATATTTAACATTTTTCAAATGCTTGATTAACATTTTTCAAATACTTATTTAACATATTTTTTCAAATGCTTGATTAACATTTTTAAATACATGATCAACTTTTTCACACACATTGTATATGTTTTGTATACATTTTTCATATACATGAGAAACATTTTCTTTGTACACATTTAAAAAAATTTAAATGCTTGGTTAACATTTTTTTTCAAGTGTTTTTATGTAATATATTTATGTAGAATATTTGGAAGTATAAACGAAAGTAAAGAAAAAAACAAAAACAAAAAAACGAGGCCATGGCCTCCCGCGCACCTCAACTGACCCATTTAGGGAGGCGCCTTACGCGAGAGCACGCTAGGTCTTGCTATAAGCAAGACATAGCACTGCCCTGGTGAGCTATCTGTCTTCTTGTAGCGAGTCGCCTAAAAACCTGATCCCCGCCGCCCTTCCCTCATTCTCTCCCCCTCACTACCGTCGAGGAACTCGACCGAGTGAAGCCTGCTTATTGAAAAGCTCAAATCCGAGGAAGAAAGGCGATGATGCAATTGAAAGATGAATATTAAAGCCCATCAGTGAATAGCCCACTAAGGTGGACATGGTCCCTCTTGGTTGTTTCTTAATAATTTGAAAAATTAAATACATGGTAAAAAAAATCTATACACATTTTTAACATTTTCAAATGCTTGATTAATATATTTTTTAATGCATGATCAACATTTTTTCTATACACATTTAACATTGTTCAAATTAGGTATTGCAGATGTTGATATTTTATTATGTAATCCTTTTTTTGGTGGGAAAAAGATTTTATTATGTAATCTTGGTAAACCATAAAAATTCTTGACTTGCACGAAAATTGATATACTCCAGCTTATATACTGGACCGGAGGGAGCACTTCACAATAGATTAAGTGCCCGCTAAAAAAAACAATACATTAAATGCTGCAGAGGTTTTCGTTACAAAATGTGGGTGAATTTTCTTAGTAAATAAAGGGGCATTGACTCTTGATCGTCTTGCATATATATATATATATATATATATATATATATATATATATATATATATATATATACATAGAAAGGTCGTGCATACAACTAAAGGTCAACCTACGCGCTTTGCATTAGGAACAGTGACTCTGTATTTGTTGTTGGCCTCTCAAAATATAACGTTTTTCTCCATCGTGTTGGTGTATGGCATAACCACCAACCCCCCAACGCACACACAAGTAATAAATTTATCTCCATAAAGCTACTTGCTGTATTGTACCATGAACCTACGTGCTGGAAATATTATATTTTCGGACTATTTATATCTTCCAAAGGCTACTTGCTATATTGTACCAGTAACCTACGTGTAGGAAACCTTTTATTGGTACCCTTAGGGGGACGCGGAGTATTTGAACCCGAGCTCACATTCTCCCTGATAAACAATAAAATTCAAAAAAAAAAAAAATAGAAAATATCTGATTTTTTTTGTGATAAACATTTTTGTGATCAAATGGCATTCGTGTAGGTCTAGACAAGAAAACTAAATCGAGGCTCCGAAAAGATTAATGTTGGAAGCATTTTGGAGCATTGATTTTGTTTTTTGTCCAAACCTCCACGAATGTTATTTCATCACAAAAAAATGCAGGAAGTTAAAACTTTCATCAATGTTATCACAAAAAATTAAGAAATTTTTGAATTTTTTACTATTTTTTTGGTTTTTAATGTTCATCAAGGAGCATGTGAGCTCGAGATCAAAAGAGCACTTTCCTGTTGGGATCTACGGTAGGGTGCGTTGACTGCAAATTAAAATTTCCTACCTGCAGAACATCCACGAACATGCTACGAGAGATGGATCACGGATCGTTACCACTAGACGCTCAGTGCCGTGCAACAGAAGTAGAGTTGGGGCTGCGCGTCTTCGGGGTCGTCTCCTCCTCGTCGATCTCCCACGTAGCCGATCGGATC
Organism: Elymus sibiricus; assembly: GCA_039707655.1. Taxonomy (NCBI): domain Eukaryota; kingdom Viridiplantae; phylum Streptophyta; class Magnoliopsida; order Poales; family Poaceae; genus Elymus; species Elymus sibiricus. The sequence goes on along the minus strand of CM077666.1, from coordinate 122,851,368 downwards.
CCACGAACAGGTTCGCTGGAGCGGTGCAAGTGCACCGCCTCTAACGGTATCCGCAGGAGGAACGTCGTGCGGCGGACTGCTAGGTCAGATCACACAACCGGTGGCGAGTGGAGGTGGCTAGTTGCAACACATGCAAAGCCCTAATGACGGTGCCGAAGCGATCAACCCAGTGAGTGTGCCGCACCTCCACTATATATACGCATCCATCGCGGGCTCAACACTTGGACCTCGCACAGACCCTAAAGCCCAAAGTCTGTTCGGCCTGGATCCGATTCCGAGTAGGATCACATCTGACTCGTGGAGTCGGATCCGGCCTCACAGGTTCCTTCCCTTAAGCGCGCAACCCCTTAGGTTCAAGTCGGCTTGGTCGCAGGTCGGATCACCTCTGACCCGCTCGCCTGGTAGCAGCCTCTAGCAAGGCGTGCCGACAACCAAGTAGACAATGAAGCAGGTTGGCGAACCTGTACAACGTGTCACACTTCTGTTCCCTTTGTCACACGATATATGTTGTCGTGCTCAAGGCGAGTCTATCATCCTTGTGCTAGCCCGACCTCTTTCTCGTTTCAGTGATGCCGACCACAAATCGGATTATCTCATAATCCTTGTCGCATGGACATGCTTATCTTGATCGGATCACACGAGTGGCCCAGGGTATATCTCTCCTTATCGGAGGGGCAAATCCCATCTTTCTCGACCATGTCTCGCAACATGGGTCTGGACAAGCCCGAAACCTACCTTTATAACCACCCAGTTACTGAGTAGCGTTTGGTCGGCCCAAAGCAGGTCTGTCACCATCCCGAGTACATGTGACAACTCAGGTCTTAGGACATAGAATGTATGTTGTACAAGAGACTCACATATGACATATCGTTGCGTCTCATGGTTGGGTCTGTCCGACTCGGACCTTATCTGGACTCGGATCCGACTATGTCGAATTTGACCAGATCTTACCGAGTCCATATTATCCGGGTAGCATCCAATGCTACATGGCTAGTGAGACCGAGCCATCCATCGTGTCATATGCTAGTCTAGTTGGCTGCGCGTCCACACAGCCCTTTCGACTAGGGACTTTTAGGACAGTCATCATACAATGCATAATCCCACAAACAAGTCATGTACTTGCTGATACACATCATTGATAATGTCCAAGGACTATCTTTATTCATAAACACATAGAAAATATCATCATACATGATTGCCTCTATGGCATATCTCCAACATTTCCCCCTTAGGGCATCTTCAACGTTGACCCCTAAATAGGACCAGTCCGCGGACACTGATACGGGAGCCGGCCATCCAAGCATGCCCGCATATATTTCAAAATAAATTTGAAAAACGAACGAATTACATGCAAACCGAATGATTTTCGTAAAAACCGAACGAAAACAATTACATTACGGACATATTTCAACTAAACTATGACCTAGTCAATCGCCAGTCGTGGCCGTGCTTCCCATGACATGTCTTCCCTATGTCCGGCAGCAAGCTCACCGGACCGTCATGATCCCCGGAGGTAAGCCTCTGCCTCCGCAAAGTCACCGGCACAGATCAGGGTTGTTTTTTGTGCGGGGGACCCAAGAGTCGGCGGCCTACCATGTTCTACTATTCCTCGCTATCGGCGACGGCCGTGGACGTGCCCCGAATATGGATCCTCTAGTCAGACAACGTCATCCCCAAGTAAGTAATGGGGAAGGAGGACAACTTACAATTAAGGTTGTACACAATCCTTTTTGCGGGGAAGGTTGTACACAATCCTCTGCTGATCCTCAACCGAATACCCACAATCACTACCTCACTCTTATCAAAGTTGATCTTAAGGCCGGACATGCCCTCAAAGCAGAGGAGAAGGAACTTAAGGTTGATGATATCTTGTTTTGACACCTCTACTATCATCATGGTATCATTCACATATTGAAGGTGGGTCACACCACCTTAAGGAAAAAGATGCCCAACCACACCAGAGATGTGGTCGGTCATCCCAACTTTATCCGGAATGACCGTCAGGGCGTCCACCGCAAGGTTAAAGAGGAGGGTCACGGCGTCAACTTTGCGCGTCCTGACAAATGTTACTTTTGTTTCAGCATTGAATTAGAAGTTGGGATGCAATCTACCAATCAAAAATTATGAAAATGGATAAATCCGATTGGTTGAGCCCATCGTATATAAGAAGAACTAAGAAATGAATAGTAGAACTGAGTGAACAAATCACATCAACGGAGCAAACAGGGGTGAAGCCAGCCAAAAATTTCAATGAATCATCTTCATACTTTTTTTGCGGGAGAACTTCCGATCTATTCATTTTCAATCATGGAAGCACAACGAACACCAGAAATAATAAAAATTACATCCAGATCCGTAGACCACCTAGCGACGATTACAGGCACCGAAGCGAGCCGAAGGCGCGCCACCGTTATCGCCCCTCCCTCACCGAAGTCGGGCAAACCTTATTGTAGTAGACAGCCGGAAGTCATCGTGTTAAGGCCCCATAGGACCTGCACACGAGAACAACAACCGCCGCCGATGAAGAGATGCGTAGATCGGAAGGATCCAGCCTGAAGACATACGGACATAGACGAACGAAGACCGGATCATGTTCATGCTACAAATGGAGTATATCACAACGGAGCAGACAATGGATTATATCACATGGGCTCAACACTAATTGCTCTTTGATCATCCACAATTTAGTGATAATCCTACATCTATGGGCAGGCTACGAAAGATTTATATAAACTTCCTAACTAATTCTTCCCCCCTCCCCCCTGAATTTCACCGGCATGGGCCCCTTCCTTCCCCTATCTTCAATAATAATTCTCTTTTTTAGGCCCATGAGACTCAGCTCAATGGGTGTTGCTACATTCAGAGAACGAAGATCGTCTGGAACATCAGCAATCCACCCCCCACCGCCGGTCTTCCGCCGCGCCCGGCCATCCCTCTAGCCCCCCCCCCCCCCCCCCCCCCCCCCCCGCCGAGTTTTTTCTCCGGCGAAGCCCCACACCACCGTCCCCCACCCTGAACCCTAAGATAGATATTGGTGTGATGACGGCGAGCCCCTTCCTTCTCCTTCCTTCTTTCAAAAATCGACTGACCCCGAATTCGAAAATCAGCTGACTGATATGTAGCTAAACTGAATTCTTTCAGTCCAAACAGCGCAGCAGTGGCCTCAGCCTCCTCCACTGAATCACAGCACCCAATCTGCTGGCAAGCCGCAACGAAGACATGCCCTCTCTTGTCTCTTGCCACTGCACCCACCATGTGTCTATCATTACTCGCAATTTAAACTTGTAATTAGTCCTAAGTGGGTCTATCATTACTCGCAATTTAATACAGATTTTACCTAAATTCGTTGGGGTCAACGCTATGGTGCCAGCTCGGAGCAACCAACCACCATGTGTAGCCTTTGGCACGTCTTTAAATTTAAGACTGAACAGCCAGCCGTGGGGAAGTGCCAATCTTCTCTAGTTTCACAATGAAAGAAGAACCCGACATGGTTGTCGTCCTGCCCTGCCTCCTCCTCCTCGCCCTATCGAGGCCGCTCGCCAGCGCCGCTGCCTACACGGAGTACTCGTGCAATGGCACCATCGGAAACTACACCGCGAGCGACGCCTTCGGGGCCAACCTCGCGCGCCTCACTTCGGAGCTCCCTATCAACGCCTCTACCTCTCCGTCGCTCTACGCCTCGGCGGCCATCGGCATTGGCCCGGACAGGGCCTTCGGACTCGCGCTCTGCCGCGGCGACATCACGGACGCCCCGACGTGCTCTGGCTGCCTCGACGACGCGTTCCTGCAGCTGCGGCGGCTGTGCGCCGGCGACAGGGACGCGACGCTCTACCACCAGTGGCGGAGGTAGAGGGTGGCCAGGGTGGGCCATGGCCCACCCTGACATTTGGAAACAGCTTTTATACCATAGAAGAAAAGCTAAAAAATAAAAGGAAAACATAAATGTATATGTACAACAACACTGCTGGCCCACCCTGACCCAATGGGCTAGGTCCGCCACTGTCTACCACGACCACTGCACCCTCCGCTACTCCGCCGAGAACTTCCTGGCGCGACCCGACGACAACAACCCGGTCATAAACGCCATGGACGTGAACGGGTCGACGTACGCCGAGTGGGACAGCGGGAACGCGACCTCCCGGAGCTTGTTCCTGTCCCTGGTTGGCACGCTGTTCGGGGAGATGGCGATGTACGGCGCGTACAACTCCTCAGTGCGCCGGTTCGCGAGCGCTATGATGTACATCAAGCCGCAGCTGCCGACGGTGTACGGCCTGGCGCAGTGCACGCCGGACCTCTCCCCAGGGCAGTGCTGGCACTGCTTCCAGGGGCTCAAGAAGCAGAACGAGCAGAGGTACGACGGCCGCGAGGGCGGCCGAATCCTCGGCGTCCGGTGCAATTTCCGGTACGAGGGCTACCAGTTTTTCTCCGGCACAGCTGACGTCAGGATTGGCTTTCCGGGTGACTCGTCAGGAAGCAATGGTAAGACAGTGTTCAGTCTATCTCCTCTCGATTTTCAGTTTTTTTTTTTTTTTTTGCAGGGAGTTGGATTGTAAGTTTGTAAGTGCAGGCAACCCGCAAATTTCCTCCCGCATCCGTCCGCGGATAGAGGGGATAGAGGGGACCAGTCCGCGGACATGGATGCGGGAGGACGTCATCCAACCGTAGCATGTATATGTCCGCCAGCAAATTCAAATTCAAATGTGCGCTGATCCACACAACGCGCCGGATGACACCCGCGCCGGATCGCATCCCCGATCACAACAAAAAACAAGCAAATATACTTAGTTTTTACATGCCGAATCCAAAAGAACATCAGCCCGGCAGTCCGTGCATCTCTGCCCCGCCGGACCGGCAATGCCTGCCGTCTGCTCCCCGATCAAGGGGGTGCTGTCGCCGCCGCGTAGACAGCCTCCGTGTCCGCGGCCACCTCCGCCTCCGCCGCGTCCTCATCTTCTGCTGCCGCCAACTCATCTTTCTGTCGCTCCAACATCTGGTAGCGGACGGATTGCACGATAATTCTAGCGTCGGCATCCAAAGAGTCGATATTCATGGTCAACATCTTGGCGTCCTCCGCATTGCCAGCGATCTTCACCCTCTTTTCCTCGAGCGCGGCCTTCTTCTCCTTCAGCGCCGCCTTCCTCTCTTCGATCATGGTCCTCCTCTCTTCAAGCTTGATCTTCTTCTCCGTCGCGTCCATCAACTGCTTGAACCTCTCCACCTTTCTCTCCTCCTTGATTTCCGAGCGCCTCACGCATGACTCCTCCTTCTTCACCAAGATCTCCTCGAACCTCTCCGTCAGCTTGGCCGCCGCACCTTCTCGCTTCGCCCTCTCCTCCTCTCACTTCTTGCCCCGTAAATTTCTTCTAACCTTCTTCGGCGGTTCTTGGGTTGGGTCGGTAGGGTCACCGGTTTCTTCCTCGTTGGCTTGGGTGGCGGTCTTGGCAATGAAAAGGTTGCACTTCGGTTGCCCATTCAACTTCAACCAACAATGCATGACGGTGAAGGACTTCTTCTCCAACTTCTTGTACACCACACAAGCACGAGTAGGCTACAAAGTGAAACAATGCATATCCGGGTAGTGAGCAACAAAACAATACATGTCCGGCTAGTGATCAACAAAACTAAAGCATATCCGGCTAGTGATCGACAAAACTAAAGCCTATCCGGCTAGTGATCAACAAAACTAAAGCATATCCGGCTAGTGATCAACAAAACTAAAACATATCCGGCTAGTGATCAACAAAACTAAAGCCTATCCGGCTAGTGATCAACAAAACTAAAGCATATCCTGCTAGTGATCAACAAAACTAAAGCATATCCGGCTAGTGGTCAACAAAACTAAAGCATATCCGGCTAGTGATCAACTTACTTGCTCGGTGATTTGTGCACCTCTAGGCCACTGTGCGATGAGATGCTTCAAGTGCCCGCAATACTTGGAGACGGCCTCTTGGATGGTGTACCATCGATGGTTGAGGGACTTCCACTCACAGTTGGGGATCAACGCGTCAGAGTAGGGCGCGAAATGTTTGTGCTCATGGAACCATATGTGAATGTTCCTCCAAAAGGTTGTGCCCTTTTGCTCCGTGCCGTGGAGAGGATCAAGGCTAGTGGCCAACAATCCATCGCACAACAGCTCATCCTCCCGCATGTTGAAGCTTTATCCTCTACCTTTCTTCTTCGGATCGCCGGCGGTACCATCCGGATCATCGTCGTCGTCGCCGTCCTCATCCTCCTCCTCCCCCTCCGGACGCTGCTCTCCGGCGGCCCAATGTTGCTGTTGTTGTGTGCCATCGCCGGTCTCGGTGTAGGACTGCTGCGTGGCGGTCTGGATGTAGCCCTGCTGCGTGTGGGTGTAGTTGCCGGACTGGGTGGGATCTGAGTCTTCCACCTGCCCGTCCTCATAGCCCCCTCCTCCTCCCTCGCCTCCGTCGTGGATGATGTCGAACATCTCCCTGTCCGCGTCATACGCCGTCTCCCCCGCTCTGGGCATTGCAGCGAACAGCGTGCGGGCACCCATCTGCTCCCCGGCCGCCGGCCGCGCCCGGACGAGCGGCGGCAAAGAATACTCGGAGAAGAGTGGCGCCGCATTAACGTCGACGATGTAAGGCACCGTACCGGCGGGGGTTCCGAGCTGCTTCGCGGCGTAGTAGTACGGAGGCTTGTAAGGCTCCGGCCACGGCGCTGTCAGTACTATCGGCGCGCCCATCTGCCGGTGTCCGACACGGCCGCGCCGACCGCCTCGTCCTCCACGACCTCCACGCCCATCGCCACCACCAGGCCCACCGGCGGTCAAACGCTTCTTGAGATTCTCCTCCCTTGCGGCCTTCGCTTTGACGCGGCCTTCGCTTTGACGCGGCAATTTTGCCGCGTCTCCGAGCTGATCTTCCGGGCGAGCGTGATGCTCGGATCCTCCGGCACCTCCGCCAGCTCCATCTCCGATGGTTCCATGTGGCGGTGGCGGAAGAAAGGAGAGGGTGGGAGAAATGAGCGGGAATTGGGCGGAGAGCGGCGGGGAATGGAAGAAGGGAGTGGGGGATTTTGGCGCGAAAACAGTGCGAGATGCTACAAAAGCACGGGCTCCGCTTTCCTTTTGGGTGGGCCGGGGGGGAGGGGCGGAGAGCGACGTTTCGCGTGTCCGGACACCCGCAAACCTCCCCCACGTTTGTCTCCGGTTTGCGGGAGAAATCACGTCCGGACTGCTCCGCGGATCGATACAGGTCGGCATTGGATGGCTTCCGCGGTCCGGACGGATGCGGGTGGTTTGCGGGTCAGCCTTGGAGATGCCCTAACCTACGTCATGCAGTTTTATTTTTTATGTGTCCTACATTTTTCGTAAAAGCGCACGTATAACACATAATGACCACTTGAAATGAGTGGTTAGCTATCTCAAAAACAATCAACGACTCATAATGAGTATTCACTCTGTTCACTTCTATAAGGCGTTTTAGACAGTTCAGAGTTCAGACAGTGTCCAAAACAGTTCAATATCAGCTGTTTGAAACGTCTTATAGAAAAGAACGGAGTAAGTACCTCATACCATTGTACTAGAGGGAAACAACAAGGGTGAGGGAGTAGCAATTACTTCACGTGCGATGAAAGCAGGTCCGATTTTGGTATACGACGGCCCTGCAATACGTTTTACCTAGCCTGTGAGGGGGTGGAAGAAAAAAAAAAAGGGAGCTGAAATTGTGGGGCGGTGGTGCTCCATTGCTCCGAATCCAAAATACAATGGTAACTCGCTCGCGCTAGCCAGTTGTTGTGTCTAGTGTATAGAGGGCGCTTTATTATACGGTAGCTAGCGCTGTCTGACCGGTTAATCTGTGCCACGTATAAAAATACATATATAGATACGTGCCAGAAACATAAACAGTTATTGTAAATCATCATTTTCTGAACGGTGACCAAAGTGAGCTTTGGCTACAAGTTTAAGTGCCATGACTGCATTCACTCATGTTTTTAACTGAGTTCGGCCCACTCCCGGTCGTGTACTGTGTGGTAAACCCGTCAAGGGATGTTGTCTCGTGTATAAAATCGAGCTCCCCGAATCGTGCTGGTCACCGACACGATATGGCTCCTTCGATCCTTAACGTTGGGGTCAGGCGATATGAGAAAACTTCACACCGAGAGTCGTGCTAGCCAAATGAAAGCCTGAAAATCAAAGAAAATCCTTAGTCGAGTCCCTTTTTTGAATGATCACCGCAAAGAAGACTATGCCACATTTTTAGTGGGATCATTTTGCTTCAAATGAGAGATGGCTTACAGGTGACCCACAGGGTGCTTTTTATCATCCCCTGGTTTTTTGGCCACCAATACCTTTGGTGGAAGAGAAAAGCAAGGGTAAGCTTGTCTATAAAAAAAAGTTCAAATTGATCATTAATAAAGAAAAACGGAAGACTAGTTTGGTCTTCTTTGGTCCATGCATTCGGTTCATGAAGGGGGAGTTGCATTGCCCCCCAAAGAATGGGCATAAATGTGTTTGTGGGTTTCATCTTTCATTGGGCTTCACCTTGGATGTCATTGACTCTGTGCTTTGACTTCTCTGTTTATGCCTCCAATTTTTCATATTTCGATGCCATGGCTTGCTAGATGCGGAGAACTGAGAGTCCCATAATCAAGGGCCTTTTTGTCCCCATACAGCAAATATGAAGAAAAAAATGCAAATAATTTTTAATTGGTACATTACAGGAAGAGAGTTTTCATCGTGTTCAAAAGGCTATCCCACCTTACTAGCAAAGAGATGCTATAATCTCCATCCCTCCTTTGTGTTTTATTTAAGAGTGCATGGCTCAAAGGAAGACGCAATACGAATAGTTATTTCCTCTGCTAAAAATACAACAATAATTCCTGCATTGATTTTTTTTTTTTTTGCGGGGGAATTCCTGCATTGATATTGATTGCCGCAAGGTAAAGACGTTCTTATTATAATATTTTGTATTTGCATGAATCTCGTAAATAGAATAGATGGATGTTAATGGTCACTTGGAATAGTTATTTCTCTGTCTGTTTTTTTAAGGACTGAACGTAAAAAAATCGTTCTACGGTAATTTTCTCATTAATAACCAAAGTATATGTTACAAAAGAAAGGAACGTATTTCTTGGTCTGTTGATATATTAACCAGCTTTTTTGGATCGATATAAAAACCATCTTTCTTGCGGCGAATAAAAACCAGCTATTTAACTTGTTAAACTATTTCACGTGTGTTAAACTATCATAAGGGGCGCTGATCATTACTCAAGAAAGGGAACAAAGATCATGATCATGCTGATCACCTGGGAGCTTTGGAGCGAAAGAAATAATTGCATTTTCAGAGCCAAATTTCCATGCGGTTCTGATGTTATCCAAGCAGTAAGAAGAAACATGGCACTTTGGCGATTAGCAGGAGCGAAAGCAACAGAGACCCCATTTGGGGGTAATCCTGTGAGATAGCAGCCTTAGACATGTTTGTTCATGCAGCCTCTAGGGCTGCTGTTTTTATTTCCCTCTTTTTCTAGTTAACACCACGATCACTTGATCACCACCTATTTCCATGTGCTTTCTGCTAAATCTATGAATGCCAGCCAATGCTGGATCTTTCAAAAATATATTTCAATTGTGCTACTAATACTATTGTTGCTTATTTTATTCCGTATATTCTGCAGGGAGCAACCACAAGAGGATGTTAGTAATCCTTTTATGCGTGTCGATTACGGTGTTCTGTTTTATGTTGGTAGGCTGCCTTCTACTGATCAGAAGACTAAGAGGAACCAGTAAGACGGCAACACACTGCAAGAAATGCATTGTTTTTCTTTCACCCACACATTCAACTTACCAAAAATTGTTTAATCACCTGCAAATGTCCAATTCAGGAAAGATCAAAATAGAACACGTGCGTTCCAGGGGCAGCTCAGAAACAGAGCAGGCCCTGAAGCTCTGGAAGATCGAAGAGAGCAGCTCAGAGTTCACGCTGTATGACTTCCACGAGATGGATGCCGCCACAGACAACTTCTCCCAAGATAATAGGCTCGGAAGAGGCGGTTTCGGACCAGTCTACAAGGCAAGTGATACGCCATGAACTTACCATCTGATGAACAACAAAAATGCTACACCTACGCAAACCTACGGCCACTCTTTACATAATCTTCCTAACAAATCTTTTCACCCCCTCTAAATTCAACTGGGTGGGTCCCTCCTTCCCTAATTTCGCCCAACAAAAAAATGTCACATAGGCCGTTACGTTCCGTACACTGCTTACATAGGTGTAGCATTGCTCGATGAACCATGTTGATCAAAATGTGATAGATCCATCAATCAAACGCGTAACTGTCTTTTCAGGGCATGCTGCCTGATGGAACTGAGGTGGCGGTGAAGCGGCTGGCGGCGCAGTCGGGGCAGGGGCTCGTCGAGTTCAAGAACGAGATCCAACTCATCGCCAAGCTGCAGCACACGAACCTCGTCAAGCTCGTGGGTTGCTGCGTGCAGGAGCAAGAGAAGATGCTCGTCTATGAGTACATGCCGAACAGAAGCCTAGACTTTTTCATTTTCGGTAAGTAGCTACTTTATTATTCCCTTCGTTTCAAAATAATAGAAGTACTAGATTTGTCATAAGTCAAATTTCATTAAGTTTGACCATGTCTTTATGGAAATGTATTAACATCTACAACACCAAATTTGTTTCATTACATTCATTATAAAATATTTTATAGTCTATGTATTTGATACTGTAGATCTTAGTAACTTTTCTACATACCTTGTCAAACCTAAGAAAGTTTGACTTAGGACAATCCTAAAACTTCAATTATTTCAAAACAGAGAGAATAGTAATAATCCACATGGTTAACGTGCTAAATCTTTAGAGTTAAGACTATCGTGTAGTTCTTCTCTTTAATCTCTCGTATTTAAGAAATGCATAAGGTTTCGTCTTACATTCCTGTCTTTCGTGATTCCTTCCCACCTCACTTTATGTTTTCTTTTACTGATTTTTATCTACCAGTTTTTCCTTCAAATCCGTCTCAAATGCCTAATGTTTTATTGACTTATTAAATAAAATCATCTTTGTTTAGTAAGTTAATAAACACTTATTCAATTGGCAGCGAAACTCCATTTTTAGTACGTAACTACATTAACAATAAAATGACATGTAAATAACGACGATTGCATATAAAATATGTGTGTCCCCTCGTAACGCATGGGAAATTATCTAGTGTTCTACTAAAACCTGATACCGTTTTGCGACGTAGACCAAGAGCGAGGGTTGTTACTGGATTGGAAGAAACGACAACGTATAATCGAAGGGGTCGCGCAGGGGCTCCTATACCTACATAAGCACTCGCGGGTGCGCATCATTCACAGGGACATGAAGGCCAGCAACATATTGCTCGACAAAGATCTCCACCCCAAGATCTCAGACTTCGGCATGGCTAGGATCTTCAGCTCAAACATGATGGAGGCGAACACCAACAGGGTCGTCGGAACCTAGTAAGAGAAACACTGACAAAATATTGGTTTAGCTATTTCTTTCATCAATGAGAAATAAATATTTTCAAGTCAGACCAAAAGAACCATTTTATCTGAACGAGTACAAATGGATAAAAGATATTCATTGACAGTTTTCAATGTTAACTGGAAAATATATATTTCAACGCCAACAAGAAAATAACCACTCCTACATAATACTTTACATTTTTATAGGCAAACACTTAGGGCTTCTTTTTATTCAAAGAAATTCAAAAGCATTTTTATAGGATTTGTATCCTTAATTTTTTTTCCTATGTAGGTCTTTTGATTCATAGGAATGGAATCCATAGGAAATTTTCTAAGGATTGCTTTGCACAACATTTTGGAGGAAAATTTCATCCACTCAAAGTTCTTCGTACAATTTCTTTGTTTTTCTTGTAGCACCAAACAATTTTTAATCTAAATTATCGTGGTAATCCTATATGATTCAAGAGAACATGACATTCCAATCATACGCTTTTACGATTCTTGCATTGAGAATTCTCTGAATCAAACCCTAATCAATTATGTAGCTTGTCGATTGATTACTAATTCTCCACTTTCTGTAATGCACTGCAATGGTTATATGGCACCTGAGTATGCTTCCGAGGGTATCTTCTCGGTCAAATCTGACGTGTTTAGCTTTGGCGTGTTACTCCTCGAGATAGTGAGCGGCAAAAGGAACAGCGGCCACAACCAACACTACGGAGACTTTGTCAATCTCCTCGGCTATGTAAGTTTTGGTTGAAATCCCCTATTATTGAATAGTTCCAACCCTCTAATTACATGTAGGAAGTTTGTCTAGTATTTTTTTCTAACAAAAACCGAATTTGTTGACTCAAAATAGAGTATCAGAAGTTTGGCAAGTACTATAACAAACCGAGTACCTATGCATTAGAGAGTTTAGTCTAAACCCTGTCATAACAAAGCACTTAGCTCTAATGTATTGGCAGGTGTCTTAACAACACATGCCATTGAAAAAGACTTATCAATCCTTAGGATTAATTGATTATAATGTTTATCCCCCACAAAAAAATTGATTATAATGTTTGAGCTGTGTGTACCTCTGGGTGAATATTACGCGGCTCAGTTTTTTTAAAGTGTGTTTGGATTAATGACTGGCAGGCATGGCAGCTGTGGCGGGAAGGGAGAGGGTTCGAGCTTGTCGACCCGGCGCTGGGCGACTGCAACGCGTTGACTAACATAATGCGGTGCGTCAAGGTGGCGCTGCTGTGCGTGCAGGACAACGCCATGGACCGGCCGACGATGGCGGACGCGGCGGCGATGCTGGGCAACGACGCGGTGCCGCTGCCGGACCCGAGTTGGCCGCCGCATTTCCACCTCAGGGTCACCCACGATGACGAAGAAGATGGCGTGGGCGGATTAGGGGTGCGCACACGGCCAATCCACTTCACAGATTCGTGCAGCACCAACGAATTGACCATCAGCACCATCCAACAAGGAAGGTAGCGGCAGCATCCATTATTACAGTGGAGTTTTCTCCTCTTTGAGATCGAACGAGACATGTGTCGATGGGCAGACGGATCGTATGGGTTTGAGATGTTTGTGGCTGCTATGTGCTGTATGCATAGCGGGCGTTTGAGCTCTATGGAGCCCGGTACCTTTACAAATACAAAATTTAAATTAATATAGGTTGAGTGCCAAAACACTTCCCAATTCTATTGTTTTTCCACATAATTAAAGATGCAAATGTGTTCTTTATATTTGTATATTTTGTTTAAAAAATTATTTGTAAGCTACCCAAAATTATAGATCTATAATTGTTTTTCTTGTCTACAAAGTAAATGATGTATGTTATACTACGTAATAGCTCACGTCTATATGTGCAACTTGATTGAGCTAAGTAAATGTTTGACCTACATTTTTCGATTTTGATGGAGGAGAGAGATTATGAGAGTTCAAGACCTGGGGTCTCACGGAGAGGTCGAGAGCACCTCAACAGAATCCAAGGGTTCGTCGGGGGAGGATCAAGGCAGTGCAATTATGCGGCGTACCATATGCTTTTCGACGTCACACGGACGATAGTGCACATAAAGACGTGCTAGATAGAACAGAGAATTCAAGTACTTGAAGCAGAACGAAGCTTCGACCGGGGTGGAGCTTCTGACCAGGATGGATGGCGATGCCGGAGATGCAGGCTCGTGATACACCAACGGGTGATGCAACGGGTCATCGGTTGGATTATCGGTGTCATCATAGCGCTTTTGCCACATAGGATGGTGATGGTTGTGCAAGCGGCATGGGTATCGGTTCCTACGGTACCGCAACACCGTCGATTAGATGTGTGCTGGCGCAGACGCTTGAGCAGGGTGGGGTATCGAGGTCGAGCGGTTCCGCCATTAACCAGGTCAAGGTCGGCGTGTGTGAAGAGGTTTTCGTACATGATAGGCTGAATTGGGTTGGTGATGGGGCCCACCTGAGCCCATGGTTCACATAAGAAAGTGTGTATTGATTTACATGTGAATGCATGTTTTAGTTTACTGGAGAGTGCACGTGGAATAACAAAGGAAATTATTCATGTTCAGACTAGTTTGACCAATTACACTACTCGGGTGTTATTCTGTTTCTCTGTCGACATGTGGATTAAAAGGGTATGTTGATCAAAGAACAGCGGTAGATACTATTCCTACAATAAATTTACAACAAGCAGAAGTTACTAAGGTAAAATAAGCCGGTAGTGGAAGAGATGCTGCATTACGAGCCATGACAAAAGCGATGTGCGTTTAAGTTGTACACCCGATTCGACACCTATATGGCTTAATCATAATCATAATTTTGTTTGGTAATTGGTTGGGAGGTATTACCATAATCTGAGGGGCCAAATCCGCGTGAGAACTTGTGTCATTCTTTGGAAAAATTGGAATTGCCAGAATGGTTATTTTTAATAGATCATCTATTCCAAAAAAAATGCAGGTTTTCAGAGTTACAACGTCAATCCATACATGATCATCACTGCAGGGTGTGGGCGCGCGAGAGCCTATGGCCTCTAGGTGCAGCCATCTGGAAACGGTTGCACGGGGTTTGTTTAGCCAGTTTGGCTGGTGTGCCAGTAGCAGATTATGTGAATGAGATATGTAATCTTGTTTCCGTTGCTGTGAACCTTTTGGTACTCGATGACTTTGGTGTACTTTTTGTTTAATAAAATCGTTGTGTGCATCATATGGTGCAGAGGGCGGGGTTATCCCTTTTTTTTACAGGACTGTTACATTCGAGCCCCTAGTTGGGTCACACCCGTTTGATTTTCCCCTAAATTCAAAAAACCCTCGTTTCCCCAGCTCGTTTGCTCCTCTTATGCTTTAGCCCTTTGACCGTTTGACCATCACTTTAAAATTTTCATAACAAATTTAATTAACTCAGAAAAATGCAAATAAGATATCAATATGTTTAAAAAAACATCGCCTATATGTGCATGACATTTGCATTCATGAAAAAAAAGTGTTGGAAAGTCCCCATCTAACCTCGAGCTCATATGATCTTGACATGAACAGTAAAATCTAGAAAAAAAATCAAAAAAATACTGAATTGTTTTTGTGATAAACATTGACGAATGTTTTGATTTCTTGCAAAGTTTCATCATGGAATGTCATTCGATGGAAGTCATGGCAAAAAACAAAATCGATGCTCCAAAAATGCTATTTTTCAAAAGCATTTTGGAGTGCTGATTTTTTTTCCACGACTTCCACGAATGTCATTTTAAGATGAAACTTTGCAAGAACTCAAAACTTTGTCAATGTTTTCCACAAAAAAAATTCAGAATGGTTTTTTTTTTAAAATCAGATTTTACTATTCACCTTAGCTCATATGAGCTCGAGCTGAGATACTCCGCTTGAAATGAGGAGTTGAGAAACTTTTGTCGTGAATGAAAATGACATGCATGTATAGGTGATCTTTTTCTGAACATATTGATATCCTATTTGCATTTTTCTGAGTTAATATGAATTTGTTATGAAGTTTCAAAGTGACAGTCAAATGGCCAAAGGGCAAAAGCATAAGAGGAGCAAACGAGCTTGGGTAGAAATGAGGGTTTTTTGTAGGGGCAGATCAAACGTGTGACCCAACTAGGAGCTCGAATGTAATTGTCCCTTTAAAATATTTATGGCGTAATGGATGTCAACCATCCAAAAGGGACGTCAAAAACCTACTTTCAACTTTGAGGACAAATAATGGAAAATGCTCCTCTTATGCATAAGTGAAACTCTAGGCTTGTCAAACAAGAAATTGTCCACTCAAATGAGAAATCATGCCATATTGCACCGACAGACTAAATTGGCAATCTTTCCATTGTAATAGCTAACAATTTACTCACTTATATTCAAATCGACATCGATACACATATAATATCCCACATACAAACTGATAATCAAAATTTTACGTCTGTCTAGGTTGCGCCTAGGACGCTTAAGCACAACCCAGACACTAGGCGAAGGTCAACCATGTGTACCCCGCCCATCAAGGATCAAATTTCCCTTGAACTATGTGTACCCCGCCCATCAAGGATCAAATTCAGGTTTGACACATGTATCTCTTATAAATGTAGAATGTTCTTTCAGTAGGAGGAGGCATTTTCGTTGATAGCGAGATGGCTGTGGTAACTTCGTTAATCTTAAGATTTCTCGGCACAGTCTCTCGAAGATGCTCATAGAGATATGATGTGTGTGCGTGCGTCCATGCGTTTATAGGAATGAGTGTGTGTATGTGAGTGTGCGCGTTTGTAGGGTATTTCTAGAAAAAAGTTTTTTTTCCTTGGCCTGTTGCATGTACTTCTTTCATTTGAACTTGTTTGAAAGGACATTTGCATACTAAATTCTGCGGACAAACAAAACCAACCAAACATGATCCTGTCCCACCACCCACCAGTACCATCGGTCGCACATGCGGCTGCCGGAGGCCTCCCCTCTTCCGGCTCACCTCATCTTCCCATCACTCGCAAACGAACCAGCGGCGCGTGAAACGAAAATCTCTCCACCCAGCAGCGAATGCATCCCGGTGGAGAGACGGGCGAGTACGTTTTTGTCCACGAGCGTCGGTGCCTTGCCGGCTCCGCGCCGTGAAGCCTGCCAAAACCAACGACAGAAAACCCGGCGGGTCGCGACGCCGTGCGAGCAACCGCGAGCGGCTCACCACGCACGCGCCTCGTGCCGCCGTTGCCGTTGCGCGGCAACACGGCCCCGGGGAAACGAAAGGGTTTAGGTGGGGAGGAGGACCCAGGCTTGCACGCGTCCGCGGTGCCGGTGGTCGCACGAGAGACCACCATTCCACCGGAGCGACCGCACCCGTCGTCGGTGCGCACGTTATCTTCTCTTCCTCTGTCGTGGCGCCCATACCGCCCCGGCCTAGGTACGTGTGCTATAGTCCCATCTTATCTCCCACACTAAAATTGTTGCCTAGCGCAGTTTAAGTCCGACGAGTCACACATCTGGCCACGCGGGTGTGTAGGCACCGTATGCGTACTCTTGTACTCTAGCCACCAAACCATCTGAACTAGGAGTAACTACGCTACCAAAGCTAGCACGGCAGGCATGTTCCAAGTGTAGCGCCTGCCCTACACATTTGCTCCGTTGCATTGCCGCATATGCTTTGCACCTTGCAACCTGTCACCTTCAGTGAGTGACTTGGGGAGTAGTATTACGTAGTACTGACAGTAAGATCTGAAACGTGTCAGCATCAACGCCACGTTGTGCCATAATCGAAGCGGTCCAGCAGAATCGTAACCAAGATTCTAGGATGCGGATTGCGATCGTGACAACCTTGCTTCGAACTGAGCTGCACGAAAGGGGAGATGCAGTGCAGCGAAGACAATCAATCAGTAATTCAGCAGGAGCCTAGGAGGGCTCGGCTCAGCTCTATAAAGCCCGGAAGGCAGGGCTCGTGTCCCCGTCATTCCTCTTTCCTGCTTCCACGGTGCCCGGGCAGACATGAAGTCTTCCGCGGCACTGTTGCTGGTCCTACTAGCGGTGGCCACTCACCTGCTGCCATTGGCGCAATGCGACGGGCCCAACCCGGAGATCCACAACACCGGCGGGCTGAGCCGGCAGGGCTTCCCGGCGGGGTTCGTGTTCGGGACGGCCGCGTCGGCGTACCAGGTGGAGGGCATGGCGAGGCAGGGCGGGCGCGGGCCCAGCATCTGGGACGCCTTCGCAGCCATACCAGGTAAAACTAACGCCTCGGTCACTCACTCGACCAGGCACCGGCACACGGCACATGTCGGCATGTGGCTGACTGTGAGTTCTTGTTGGGTGGGCAGGGACGATCGCCGGCAATGGCACCGCCGACCTGACGGTCGACGAGTACCATAGGTACAAGGTGTGTAGTGCACTGACCAAACATCCTGATTGCTATGTGTTTTCTGGTGTTTCTTGGTGGTGTCCTGATGCTTGACAGAGATCTTCATTCTGAGGTGTGTGTAGGAGGATGTGGGCATAATGAAGAGCATGGGCTTCGACGCCTACCGATTCTCGATCTCTTGGTCCAGGATTTTCCCAGGTATATATGTAGCCTGATCCTTCCTCCAACTGCAGCAGCTTGCTAATTCTCGATTCAGTTATTTTTCCTGGGTCAAAGGGGTTTGTGATGCTGAGTTGTGTACAAAATTCCACTAGATGGCACTGGGAAGGTGAACCAGGAAGGAGTGGACTACTACAACAGGCTCATAGATTACATGCTCCAGCAACGTAACTGAATTTTCTATCACCTAGGCAAAAAGCTCTCAGCATCAGGGCCTGGACTTCTGATTTAACTAAACCTTGTATATAATGGTGGATTAGGCATCACCCCGTATGCAAACCTCTACCACTATGACCTCCCGTTGGCGCTCCACCAGCAGTACCTAGGCTGGCTAAGCTCAAAGATTGTGTAAGCATCTCAGCATTTCAGACAGTGGTTTCCACATTTCAGAGTTGAATTTCATCATGTCTTTGATGCAACTTCTTTTTTATATAAAGTGGCGCGTTTGCGGACTATGCCGAGTTCTGCTTCAAGGTGTTTGGAGACAGGGTGAAGAACTGGTTCACCTTCAACGAGCCGAGGGTCGTCGCCGCGCTGGGATATGACAATGGCTTCCATGCGCCGGGGAGGTGCTCCAAGTGCCCTGCAGGAGGCGACTCCAGGACGGAGCCGTACATTGTCACGCACCATATCATCCTTTCGCATGCCGCGGCGGTGCAGCGATACCGCGAGAAGTATCAGGTAAAGGCTGAACCTTCAAGTCATTCTTCGCTTGAAGACTACCAGGTTCGATGTCGGTGCCCAGGAGTGAATGAGAACCGTGTTCATTCTATTTTAACAGCCTCACCAGAAGGGGAGGATTGGGATTCTCTTGGATTTCGTGTGGTACGAACCTCACAGCGACAGCAACGCGGATCAAGCTGCGGCGCAGAGGGCAAGGGACTTCCACATTGGATGGTAAAACCCTGAAACCATTTCACCCAGGATAAATTTTTGCTTCACAAGTTCAGGTTGCAACACAGGGTCTACCCACCAACTGTTACTACTTCCTTTGCAGGTTCCTCGACCCCATTACCAATGGTCGCTATCCATTGTCAATGCTCAAGATTGTCGGGAACAGGTTGCCGGGCTTCAGCGCCGATGAGTCCAAGATGGTGAAAGGCTCCATTGACTATGTTGGTATCAACCAATACACTTCTTACTACATGAAGGACCCTGGGGCATGGAACCAGACGCCGGTCAGTTACCAGGATGACTGGCATGTTGGATTTGTCTGTGAGATCTTTGCCCCTTCACTCCAAATCCTTCTGCTGCATACTTCACATTCTCAGATCCTCATGCTGTGTATGTGCCTTTGCAGATGAAAGAAATGGTGTGCCGATTGGACCTCGTGTAAGTGCACTGCTAGATTTACACTCTGTAGTAATACTAGTAGTACCATGTACATGGAGAAGTGCAAATCTTCTGAGGAATTCTGTAACTGTAAATTGGTTGAATCTATGCAGGCAAACTCCGACTGGCTTTACATTGTGCCATGGGGAATGAACAAGGCTGTGACATATGTTAAAGAAAGATATGGAAATCCTACGATGATACTTTCTGAAAACGGTACTGATGGTCTCAAATGATAACTGCTTCTTTCGATTAAACAACAAATTATAACTTGTCGTTCTCACTGACAAGGACACGAATGATCAATGTTATGATCTGACAGGAATTGACCAGCCAGGCAACGTCAGCATCGCTGATGGTGTGCACGACACAGTAAGGATCCGTTACTACAGAGACTACATAACCGAGCTCAAGAAGGCGATAGACAATGGCGCCCGGGTGGTTGGGTACTTTGCTTGGTCTCTGCTTGACAACTTCGAGTGGAGACTCGGCTACACTGCCCGTTTTGGCATCGTCTATGTGGACTTCAATACTCTGAAGAGGTGCCCCAAGGACTCAGCCTTGTGGTTCAAGAACATGCTCTCCGAGAAAAAGAGGGGCTAGGATTGCAAACAAGATCCGGGAGGATCAGTTGCTTCAGCTTTCAGAATAAATCATAATGTGGTGTATGTTTATCATAGCACCAGAGACTTTTAAGGAACTTGAAATAAAAGGCATTGAGATAGTAGCTTTGCCCGTTCTTATATTATTTTTAGTCTTGTTTCCCAAGAGTCAAAACACCACAAATAGATCAGTTTAAGAAGCACATGGCATAATTGACTATAGTAATATCAGATGACACCATTTCAATAGCATACACATGACCTCACAGAGGAAAGCCAGATAAGCAATTCACTGCAAACCAGTACCCTAAAACTGAACTCATTATATTTGATTATACTGATTCCAATAGTAGCAATTCTTATGAGTATTTCTGGCGAGGATTATATTGATTCAACATACATGAATAATGATTTAATAATCATGAAACTGCTATCTATGCGACTAACCATTTATCTTTCTATCCCAGAGCTTTTCACCAGTGCTTTGCAAGCTATTGCGAACAGGTAAATATCTATTCCTATCCTATATTTGTTATCTGCAGGAAGGCTAGGCAAAACTGGATTGATTAAACAGCAGGGACTAGAAATTACTAAATACTCTTCAAAAGCTAACATGACCTTTCCAGTAGATCTATGGGTGCTTAGCTCCTTCACTATAACACAGCTTACTTAACTTCACCAGTTCATCCTGCAATCTGAAAATTCAAAGAAAATTGTATACATGAGAAACCTGGGAGTTGGTAACTACAGTATGCATGCAGCTAAGTTAGGAAATCTCAGCATTTGATAAAAATAATTACTCAAGGACCTGGGCTACCAAATTGATCATTAGAGAGACATCATGGTTGCCACAGAATTTGCAGTGTTCAGGATTCAACTAGTACGGCTTCCACAATTATACAACTGAGGCTGATAAGTGGAACTAGCATAAACTTAGTCGAATTTAACAATTGCTTTCAGATTCCACTTACTGTCTACTGGGTAACTGGAAATTACTACTCCAATAAGAACGAACTCACTAACTCCAGCTAAAAATTGTACAGTGCCAGTGATTTATACTGACTGCAAGTTTTATTCAGCTACCTTGAGCAATGATCATCCAAACATACATAGTAGTATATTTTGAAATTGACATTTCCATTCCAACGCAAACTGTGTGGCACAAATTTCACGTACCATGTACACATACGGATCCGGGCGGCCACCAGTGCCTGCACGACGTAATCCTCTCTTCTGCTTCAGCAACCTGCGAATTCCGAACAGAGAGACGCACGAAGAAACACAGATGGGGCAGTCAGGCAACAAATTCCAGAACATCTTCAGACGACAGTTGGATTGGAGGAAGTGTCCTACTCACCAGCGCAGAGCCTTGCTGGTTACAGCGTTGTCGCCGACGGCGGCGCGGATGGCCGTCTCCGTGGCCGGCGCCGCCTTGGGCCGCGAGAGCCACTCCATGATCGAGTTCGCCCTCCGCACCAGGCTCTCACAACCGCCGCTCGCCAGCGGAGGTCGGCGGCATCTCCCCGACGTGGCCGTGGACCGGGAGGACGCGGCTCCCGTGATGGTGCTCCCCTCGCTGGCCACCACGCTGCCCCTCTCGCTCTCCTCCCCGTCCTCCTCCTCCTCGCCGTTGATGATCTCGATCCACACGCCCTTCCGCCTCTTCGCCGGCTCGCCCTGGAACAGCTTGCTGGTCGCCTTCGCCAGCACCTAGAGCCAACGATCAGGACCATGAGCACACCACCACCGAAGACAGACACGACGGGCAAACCGCGAACTAGCAGACGAGGCAGTTGGTTACCTTGGGGTCGATGCGGCGGAGGGAGGCGATGACGGCGAGCACGCGGAGGGGGTCGATGGGGCGGCTGCGGCGCGCCGCGTCGGACACGCACGACCTCGCCGAGGTGACGGAGTAGGAGGAGGAGGAGCCCGAGTAGGAGGGGAGCTCGTCGCTGCAATTGCGGAGACGCGCACGGGGCGGTGAGCGCCCCTCGCCGAAAGCGGAAGCGGGTGCGGGCAGAAACCAGAAACCAGTAGCGGTACGGCAGATTCGCGATTACCTGACGGTAGGGAGGAGCGGCGCGGGCGGGGAGTCGGCGAGGCGGAGCAGCGCGCCGGCGAGGGCGACGTCGGCGGAGGTGGGGAAGGCCGCCGCGCGGGAGGCGGTGGCGGGGGCCGCTCTCATGTCGCCGGCAAGGGGGCAGGTCGTGGTTGTGGGAGAGGAGGCAGTGGCGGTGTTGGATTTTGTTGGGGAATTGAGAAGTTTTGGGGGAGGATGGTGGCGGTGCCATTTTGAAATTTCAAGCGTGCAGCGCCCGTGTAGGGAGGCGTGCGGCGCGGTTGGGTTCAGGGAGGCTGACATGTGGGGTCGCCGCTCGCCAGTGCACATGGGTCGAGGATGAATTTGCAGATTTTACTGATTTTTTGTTGACATGAGATTTTACTGAATTTTGACTCGAGGCAACTCTTTCTGTTCCATAATTTTCACATGCCTACCATTTTTGTAAGAGCATCTACAGCCGGACTTGACAAATCCGAACCCTCAAGTGCCCACGGATGCGTCCGCGGGCACTGATCGGGCACGTCTCATATGGGCCGCCGCACACACACCTCAAATGTGGAGCCTCAAATTTATGCAATCCATATACGTCATCATACGATACAAATTGTCCGAATTCAACAGTTCGAAACAAAGCAAAGCAAATGATAGTTGAACAACAATCCGGACATGCCAAAATGAAAACAATGTCCGAGCGTGACGGAGCCTCACTGGCTGGCCGGATCACTCGCCGGACGCCATCCATGCTGCCTGCTCCGAGGCCATCCGTGTGGCCTGCTCCGCGTGCATCAGGGCCGCATGCTCCGCTGCTGCCGCAGCCGCCCTCGCCGCCTCGTACTCTCTACGGACGTTGATCTCCTTTTTCTTCTCCGCAAGCCACTTCTTTGCATGCTCATCCAAGAGGACTTCATCCGCCAACATGATTTTCCCATCCTCCGTGTCCCGTGCGAGTTGCAACATCTCCTTCTCAAGCTCAATCTCACCAAATGTCTTAGTCTTCTCGAGCTCCCATTTGATCGCCGCTTGTTGCTTCTCCAACTCGATCTTCCCCCTCTCAATTTTCAGTTTCTTCTCTGCCATCTCCCAGTCCCAATCCATCATCTCCTTTTGCGCATCCAACATGAGCTTGTACCTCTCCTCTTTCTTGTTCGCCCTCACCGAAAAAATGCACGTCCATGTGGAGGACATTTTTGTAGCCGCGGCGTCATGGGAGGCCCTTGCCTTCTCCCACTTGTTTCCCACGACTTGTCGGTTATCCTTTGGCACGGTGGCTCTTCCGTCTCTTGTTGTGTCATTCCGTCGAACAGGTCGTGGGCAACCCGGGCGCCGCCGGTGCCCGTGCTCATCCGCACCCGAACGAGCTGCGGCGAGTGACATACGTCCACCGCCGGCATCTGCGTGGGTGGAAAGCTGTCCGGAATGCCCGAGCCGGCCGTCGGATCCTCCTCTGTCCCAACATGGTTCGACGGTGCAATCCGCGTCAGTGGACGGATGGATGGGGTGCGGGGTTCCGGGCGTGGCGGGGGGGGGGGGGGGGGGCAGCTGCTCGTCCATGTCCGCACCTCCCTGCGACACCGCCGCCGCTTCCCTCTCTCGATGCCGGCGTCGTCGCATCCTTCGGGCGACGTTCTCCGCCTTGCACGACGGAGCCAAGGAAGGGACGCCGCTGGAGGAGGCGGACGCAGTCTCCGTCGGGGCGGTCGGGGACGGGCTGGACGACATCTCGGACGGCGGATCGGGACCGGTGGGGAGGATGGGGAGCAAGGGTGGCGGACGGCTCGGGCTCGGCCGCGAGAAAGGTAGGAGGGAGGCGGGAGGAGGAGGAAGAGTTTGATGGATTTGGTGCAAATTGTGGTGGGGTAGGGCTGTCGGGTCTGATACGTCTCCAACGTATCTATAATTTTTTATTGTTCCATGCTATTATAGTATCAATCTTGAATGTTTTATATGCAATTATATGCCATTATATATCATTTTTTGGGACTAACCTATTAACTCAGTGCCCAGTGCCAGTTGCTGTTTTCTGCTTGTTTTTGCCTTTTCAGAAAATCATTATCAAAAAGTGTCCAAACGAGAAAAAAAACTTTGGATTATTTTTTTCTGGACCAGAAGAGACACAGGAAGCTTCGGGAGAAAACCAGAAGAGCCATGAGGAGGCGGCAAGCCTGGAGGGCGCGCCCAGGGGGGTGGCCGCGCCCCCCAGGCTTGTGGGCCCCTCGTGGCACCTCTTGACCTAATTCCAATGCTATAAATTCACAAATATTCCAAAACCAACAGAGAGCCAGAAGAGAAAACCTTTCCGCCGCTGCAAGCCTCTATTCTTCCGTGATCCCATCTGGAGGCCTTTTCCGGTAATCTGTCGGAGGGGGGATCGATCACGGAGGGCTTCTTCATCAACCTTGCTGCCCTTCTGATGATGTGTGAGTAGTTTACCACAGACCTACGGGTCCATAGCTAGTAGCTAGATGGCTTCTTCTCTCTCTTTAATCTTCAATACCATGTTCTCCTCGATGTTCTTGGAGTTCTATCCGATGTAATCTGATCATAAACTCACAATTCATTGGATCCCAACAAACACACTGCAAAAGAAGATTACATCGGATAGAACTCCAAGAACATCGAGGAGAACATGGTATTGAAGATCAAAGAGAGAGAGAAGAAGCCATCTAGCTACTAGCTATGGACCCGAAGGTCTGTGGTAAACTACTCACGCATCATAGGAAGGGCAGCAAGGTTGATGTAGAGCCCCTCCGTGATCGATTCCCCCTCCGGCAGAGTGCCGGAAAAGGCCTTCAGATGGGATCTCTCGTGAACAGAAACTTGCGGCGGCGGAAAAAGTATTTCGTGGACTCCTCTGTTGGTTTCCCGATTTTAGAGAATTTATAGAGATGGAATTAGGTCAAACGGAGCAGAGGTGGGCCCACGAGCCACCAGGGCGCGCGCCCTGGTGGCTCGTGGCCACCTCCCCTGGCTTCTGGCCCTCTCCCGAAGCTTCTAGTGTCTCTTATGTCCAGAAAAAAAATCTCCAAAAAGTTTCGTGACATTTGGACTTCGTTTGGTACTGATATTCTGGAAAACCAAAATCAGGCAAAAAACAGCAACTGGCACTGGGCACTAAGTTAATAGGTTAGTCCCAAAAAATGATATATAATTGCTGTAAATGTATATAAAAACATCCAAGATTGATACTATAATAGCATGGAACAATCAAAAATTATAGATACGTTGGAGACGTATCAAGCATCCCCAAGCTTAATTCCTGCTCGTCCTCGAGTAGGTAAATGATAAAAACAAAAATTTTGATGCGGAATGCTACCTATCATATTCATCATATACTCTCTTTTTTTATAGCATGGACATTTGGACTTGAATGATTCAAAGCAATAGTCTATAGTTTGACATGAAGACATAAATACTCAAGCATACTAACAAGCAACCATGTCTTTCAAAATATCAACGCTAAAGAAAGTTATCCCTAGCCCATTACGCTCAATCATTGATCCATTCATGAAACACACTCAATATTAGCTACACACAATGCACAAGTATGACAATAGTGCTCTCTAGTTGGTGCTTTGTAAGAGAAGATGGAGACTCAAAATAAAAATAAAAATTGCATAAAAGTAAATAGATAGGCCCTTCGCAGAGGGAAGCAGAGATTTGCAAATGTGCCAGAGCTCAAGGCTTAAATTAGAGAGATAAAATTATTTTGAGAGGCATGCTTTTCCTCTCAACGAAAACGACCGAGAATTCCCAATATCCTCCATGCTAGATTCGATCGTCGGTATCCAATACCTAGTTCAATCTCGTTACCGGCAAGTCTCTTTACTCATTCCGTAATACATCATCTTGCAACTAACTCTTTAGTCACGGTGCTTGCAAGGCTTCTGTGATGTTGTATTACCGAGAGGGCCCAGAGATACCTCTCCGATAGTCGGAGTGACAAATCCCAATCTCGATCCATGCCAACTCAACAAACACTTTCGGAGATACCTGTAGTGCACCTTTATAATCACCCAGTTACGTTGTGACGTTTGATACACCCAAAGTATTCCTACGGTATCCGGGAGTTGCATGATCTCATGGTCAGAGGAACGTGTATTTGACATAGTGAAAGCAATAGCAATAAACTGAATGATCATTTGCTATGCTAACGGTTGGGTCAAGTCCATCACATCATTCTCCTAATGATGTGATCCCGTTATCAAATGACAACTCATGTCCATGGTCAGGAAATCTTGACCATCTTTTGATCAACGAGCTAGTCTAGTAGAGGCTTACTAGGGACTCAGTATTTGTCTATTATCCACACATGTATTAAGTTTCCGGTCAATACAATTCTAGCATGAATAATAAACCATTATCATGAATGGAGAAATATGATAATAAACACTTTATTAATTGCCTCTGGGGCATATTTCCAACAGTCTCCCACTTGCACTAGAGTCAATAATCTAGTTTACATCTCCATGTAATTAACATCCAATCAGTTCTAGGGCTGATCATGTTTTGCTTGTGAGAGAGGTTTTAGTCAACGGGTCTGCAATATTCAGATCCGTGTGTTCTTGGCAAATCTCTATGTCATATGTAGATGCTGCTACCACACTCTGCTTGGAGCTACTCCAAAAACGACTGTCCCACTTTACGTATCCGGTCTGAGACTCATAGTCTTCCGGATCGGTGTTTAAAGCTTGCATCGACGTAACCCTTTACGATGAACTCTTTATCACCTCTATTCCCGAGAAATTCTTCCTTAGTCCTTTTCAGGTACTTCAGGATATTCTTGACCGCTGTCCAGTGATCTACTCCTGGATCACTTTGGTACCTTCCCACCAAGCTAATAGCGAGGCATACATCAGATCTAGTACACAGCATGGCATACAAAATAGAGCCTATGGCTGAGGCATAGGGGATGACACTCATCTTCTCTTTGTCTTCTGCCGTGGTCGGGCTTTGAGTCTTACTCAATCTCACACCTTGCAATACAGGCAAGAACCCTTTCTTTGACTGATCCATTTTGAACTTCTTCAAAATCTTGTCAAGGTATGTGCTTCGTGAAAGTCCTATGAGGCGTCTCAATCTATCTCTATAGATTTTGATGCCTAACATGTAAAACAACCTTTACCTAGATTTTCAAGTCTTACTCCACTTCACACCAGGAAAGAACTCATTTCTTTGACTTGATCCTATTTTGAACTTCTTCAAAAAACTCATCAAGATGTGTGAACTTTTATCAGGCGTTTTGATCTATCTCCATAGATCTCGATGCCCAATCTGTGGATAACTCAAAAACAGGTTTTTATTGAAAACCTCCTTTCAATTCTTTATGCTTTCCAGAAATTCTACATCATTTCCAATCAACAATATGTCATCCACATATACTATTAGAAATGCTATAGAGCTCCCACTCACTTTCTTGTAAATACAAGTTTCTCCATAAACTTTGTATAAACCCAAACGCTTTGATCACTTCATCAAAGCGAGTATTCCAGCTCCGAGATGCTTGCACCAGTCCATAGATGGATCGCTGGAGCTTGCATATTTTGTTAGCGCCTTTAGGATCGACAAAACCTTCCGGCTGTATCATATACAATTCTTCCTTAAGGAATCCGTAAAGGAATGCCGTTTTGACGTCCATTTGCCAGATTTCATAATCATAAAACGCGACAATTGCTAACATAATTCTGACAGACTTTAGCATCGCTACGGGTGAGAAAGTCTCATCGTAGTCAACTCCTTGAACTTGTCGATAACCTTTAGCAACAAGTCATGCTTTATAGACGGTGACATTACCATCAGCGTCCGTCTTCTTCTTAAAGATCCATTTATTTTCAATAGCTCGCCGTTCATCGGGCAAGTCTACCAAAGTCTATACTTTGTTCTCATACATGGATCCAATCTCGGATTTCATGGCCTCAAGCCATTTGTCGGAATCCGGGCTTGCCATCGCTTCTTCATAGTTCGAAGGTTTATCGTTGTCTAGCAACATGACCTCCAAGACTGGATTTCCGTACCACTCTGGTGCGGAACGTGTCCTGGTTGACCTTCGAAGTTCAGTAACAACTTGATCCGAAGTTTCATGATCATCATCATCAACTTCTTCTCTGGTCTGTGTCGATGTCACAGAAATTTCTTTCTGTGGCGTACTACTATCCAGAGGAGGTACAATTACCTCATCAAGTTCTACTTTCCTCCCACTCACTTCTTTCGAGAGAAACTCCTTCTCTAGAAAGGATCCATTCTTAGCAACGAATACTTTGCCTTCGGATCTGTGGTAGAAGGTGTACCCAACGGTATCCTTTGGGTATCCTATGAAGACGCACTTATCCGCTTTGGGTTCAAGCTTATCTGGCTGAAGCCTTTTGACATAAGCATCGCATCCCCAAACTTTCAGAAACGACAACTTAGGTTTCTTACCAAACCACAGTTCATACGGTGTCGTCTTAACGGATTTAGACGGTGCCCTGTTTAAAGTGAATGCAGCTGTCTCTAATGCATAACCCCAAAATGATAGTGGCAAATCGGTAAGAGACATCATAGAACGCACCATATCTAATAGAGTATGATTACGGCGTTCGGACACACCATTACGCTGTGGTGTTCCAGGTGGCGTGAGCTGTGAAACAATTCCACATTGTTTTAAGTGATTGCCAAACTCGTAACTCAAATATTCTCTTCCATGATCAGATCGTAAGAACTTTATTTTCTTGTTACGATGGTTCTCTACTTCACTCTGAAATTCTTTGAACTTTTCAAATGTTTCAGATTTATGCTTCATCAAGTAGACATAGCCATATCTACTCAAATCATCTGTGAACGTGAGAACATAACGATATCCACCGCACGCCTCAACACTCATCGGACCGCATACATCGGTATGTATTATTTCCAACAAGTCTGTTGCTCGCTCCATTGTTCCGGAGAACGGAGTCTTAGTCATCTTGCCCATGAGGCATGGTTCGCACGTCTCAAATGATTCATAATCAAGTGATTCCAAAAGTCCATCTGTATGGAGTTTCTTCATGCGTTTTACACCAATATGACCTAAGCGGCAGTGCCACAAATATGTGGAACTATCATTATCTTTTGGCATTCGTGTTATGAACATATGTATTACTACGATCAAGATTCAATAAACCTTTCATTTTAAGTGCATGATCATCAATGATATTATCCAAATAAATAGAATAACAATTATTCTCTAAAATTGAATAACCGTCTTGCAATAAACACTATCAGATATAATGTTCATGCTTAACGCAAGCACCAAATAACAATTATTTAGGTTCATCACTAATCCTGAAGGTAGAGAGAGCGTGGCGATGGTGATCACATCAACCTTGGAGACACTTCCAATGCACATCGTCACCTCGTTCTTAGCTAGCCCTCGTTTATTCCGAAGCTCCATGTTTCAAGTTGTAAGCAACTGAACAAGTATCAAATACCCAGGTGCTCCTATGAGTACTAGTAAGGTACATATCAATAACATGTATATCAAATATCTTTGTTGACATTGCCAGTCTTATTATCTGCCAGTTACTTTGGGGAAGTTCCGCTCCCTGTGACATTTCCCTTTGCAATGGGAGCACTAAGTCTCGGGTTTGGTTCAGCCTTGGGTTTCTTCGCGTGAGCGGCAACTGTTTTACCGTTCTTCTTGAAGTTCCCTTTTCTTTCCCTTGCCCTTCTTGAAACTAGTGGTCTTATTAACCATCAACACTTGATGCTCCCTTTTTTTGATTTCTACATCCGCAGATTGTAGCATCGCAAATAGCTTAAGGATCTTCTATCCCTTGCATGTTTATAGTTCATCACAAAGATCCAGTAGCTTAGTGATAGTGACTAGAGAACTCTATCAATCATCACTTTATTCGGAAGTCTAACTCCCACTTGATTCAAGTGTTTGAAGTACTCAGACATTCTGAGTACATGCTCACTAACGGAGCTGTTCTCCTCCATCTTGTAGCTATAGAACTTGTCGAAGGTGTCATACCTCTCGACCCGGGTGTGAGTCTTGAAAAACAATTTTTCAGCTCTTGGAACATCTCATATGCTTCGTGTTGCTCAAAACATATTTGGAGCTCCGGTTCTAAGCCGTAAAGTATGGCGCACTGAACTATCGATTAGTCATCTTTTCTTGTTTGCCAGACGTTCATAACGTCCTCAGACGAAGCCGTAGGGGTATTTCACTGAGCGGTGCATTAAGGACATAAGCCTTCTGTGCAGCAGTGAGGACAATCCTCAGATCACGGACCTAGTCCGCATAGTTGCTTCCATCAACTTTCAACTTCGTTTTCTCTAGGAACATAATAAAACAGGGGAACTACAGCGCGGTCTATTGATCTACAACATAAATTTGCTAAGACAAGTAAGACTATGTTCATGACAATTGAAGTTCAATTAATCAAATTACTTAAGAACTCCCACTTAGATTAACATCCCTCAAGTTGTCTAAGTGTAACATGATCATCATCACGTGAGGTGGATTAGTTATCAATGGTGAACATCTTTCATGTTGATCATATCTACTATATGACTCATGTTCGACCTTTCGGTCTCTTGTGTTGCGAGGCCATGTCTGTACATGCTAGGCTCGTCAAGTTTAACCCAAGTATTCTGCGTGTGTAAAACTGGCTTACACCCGTTGTATGCGTACGAAAGAATCCATCACACCCGATCATCACGTGGTGCTTAGAAGCGTCGAACCTTCGCAACGGTGCATACTAGGGGAGAACACTTATCTTGAAATTTAGTGAAGGGATCATCTTATAATGCTACCGTCGTCCTAAGCAAAATAAGATGCATAAAAGGATTAACATCACATGCAATTCAATATATACGTGACATGATATGGCCATCAACGTCTTGTGCTTTTGATCACCATCAGCATAGCACTGTCATGATCTCCATCGTCACCGGGTTGACACCTTGATCACCATCGTAGCGTCGTGACACCTTGATCTCCATCGTAGCGTCGTGACACCTTGATCTCCATCGCAGCGTCGTGGTCGTCTCGCCGGCTATTGCTACTACTACTACTGCTAACTTATAGCGGTAAAGTAAAGCAATTACATAGCGTTGGCATTGCATACAATAAAGAGACAACCATAAGGCTCCTGCCGGTTGCCTGATAACTTACAAAACATGATCATCTCATACAACAACTTATATCACATCATGTCTTGGCCATATCACATCACCAGCATACCCTGCAAAAACAAGTTAGACGTCCTCTACTTTGTTGTTGCAAGTTTTACGTGCCTGCTACGGGTTTTCAAGAACCGTTCTTATCTACGCAAAACCACAACGTGGTGTAGTGATTGCTTTTTGATCTTCTAAAAGAACCCTCTTCATTGAAACTGATTCAACTAAAGTGAGAGAGACAGACACCCGCCAATCACCTTTATGCAACGAGTGCACGTAGCGGTGAAACCTGTCTCGCGTAAGCGTACGCGTAATGTCGGTCCGGGCCGCTTCATCTCACAATACCGCCGAATCAAGTAACAACTAGTAACGGCAAGCAATATGTATACACCCACGCCCACAACTCACTTGTGTTCTACTCGTGCAAATCACATCTACGCATAGACCTGGCTCGGATGCCACTGTTGGGGAACGAAGCATGAATTTCAAAAATTTCCTACGCTCATGCAAGATCTATCCATGGAGATGCATCGCTACGAGAGGGGAGAGTGTGTCTACGTACCCTAGTAGACCGTTAGCGGAAGCGTCTCACAACGCGGTTGATGTAGTCGAACAATCCTTCGAGCTCCACCGATCGAGTACCGAACGTACGGCACCTCCGAGTTCTACACACGTGCAGCTCGGTGACGATCCTCGCCTTCTTGATCCAGCAAGACGTCGAGGAAGTAGATGAGTTCCGTCAGCACGACGGCGTGGCGACGGTGACGGTGAAGTGATTCCGGCAGGGCTTCGCCTAAGCTCTCCGAAAATATGACCGAGGTGGAAAACGGAGATCGGGGCACCGCACACGGCTATGGGACAATTGTGTATCTCCAAGGGGTGCCCCTCCTCCGTATATAAAGGAGGGAGGGAGGAGGCCGGCCCCCTAGGGGTGCGCCAAGTGTGGGGAGTCCTACTAGGACTCCTTAGTCCTAGTAGGATTCCACCTCCCATACGGAGTAGGAAAGGGGGAAGGGAGAGGGAAAGGAAAGAGGGGGCTGGGCCCCCTCCCCTAGTCCAATTCGGTTTGGGCAAGGGGGGGCGCGCGCCTCCTCACGCCTGCCTCTCCTTTTCCCGTATGGCCCAATAAGGCCCATTACTTCTCCCGGTGAATTCCCGTAACTCCCCGGTACTCCGAAAAATACCCGAATCACTCGGAACCTTTCCGACGTCCGAATATAGCCTTCCAATATATGAATCTTTACCTCTCGACCATTTCGAGACTTCTCGTCATGTCCGTGATCTCATCCGGGACTCCGAACAAACTTCGGCCACCAATCACATAACTCATATAATACTAAATCGTCATCGAACCTTAAGTGTGCGGACCCTACGGGTTCGGGAATGATGTAGACATGACCGAGACGACTCTCCGGTCAATAACCAACAGCGGAACCTGGATGCTCATATTGGTTCCTACATATTCCACGAAGATCTTTATCGGTGAACCTCATATGTCAACATACGTTGTTCCCTTTGTCCGGCGGTATGTTACTTGCCCGAGATTCGATCGTCGGTATCCAATACCTAGTTCAATCTCGTTACCGGCAAGTCTCTTTACTCGTTCCGTAATACATCATCTTGCAACTAACTCTTTAGTCACGGTGCTTGCAAGGCTTCTGTGATGTTGTATTACCGAGAGGGCCCAGAGATACCTCTCCGATAGTCGGAGTGACAAATCCCAATCTCGATCCATGCCAACTCAACAAACACTTTCGGAGATACCTGTAGTGCACCTTTATAATCACCCAGTTACGTTGTGACGTTTGATACACCCAAAGTATTCCTACGGTATCCGGGAGTTGCATGATCTCATGGTCAGAGGAACGTGTATTTGACATAGTGAAAGCAATAGCAATAAACTGAATGATCATTTGCTATGCTAACGGTTGGGTCAAGTCCATCACATCATTCTCCTAATGATGTGATCCCGTTATCAAATGACAACTCATGTCCATGGTCAGGAAATCTTGACCATCTTTTGATCAACGAGCTAGTCTAGTAGAGGCTTACTAGGGACTCAGTATTTGTCTATTATCCACACATGTATTAAGTTTCCGGTCAATACAATTCTAGCATGAATAATAAACCATTATCATGAATGGAGAAATATGATAATAAACACTTTATTAATTGCCTCTAGGGCATATTTCCAACAGTTCAGTCCAAAGATATAGCCCCATTCCTTTGATACCCGTGCATAGTAGTATAGTTCTGATGTCAGTCTTGCGAGTACTTTGGATGAGTACTCACGGTTGCTTTGCTACTTCTTTTTCCCCATACCCGGTTGCTGCGATCAGACGACGGAGCCCAGGAGCCAGACGCCGCCACAGGAGACTACTACCAGGAGAGCCCCGGAGGCACGTACTACTGGGTTGAGCCAGCCGACCAGGAGTAGATTCGGAGGCTCCCAGGCAGGGGGCCTGTGCCTTTTTGATCAGTGTCGCTATTTGTGCTAGCCTTCTTAAGGCAAACTTGACTAACTATGTCTGTACTCAGATATTATTTGTGTGTATGACTCATGTATTCGGGTCCTCGTGACCCCTGGTTTGTAATATGAAGATTTATGTTTAAATTTGAGTTTAGAGTTGTGTTGTGATATCTTCCCGTGAGTCTCTGATCTCGAGCATGCACGTTTGCGTGCATGATTAGTGCACGGTCGAGCAGGGGCGTCACACACAAGATCCTATGTGATGCATCGTTTGCACTTGTGTGTTGACCATTTAGAGTTCGATTCTTTGATCTTTATCTTGGTCAACCTTTATATTTACTCCATGCTTAATCTTGATGTCTTGAAGGCCATATTGAATTCTTCACTATGCTTCATTTCTTCAAGACATGATTACCCATATCTCAATTATCATATGACCATATAGAGTTTATCCATGAATACCATATTGGTCATCATTTGTTCTTCTTCATGCTCCATCACAATCTCTCGAGAGGCACAACGAAATCTTCACATGAATTACTTGCTTCAAGACATAATCATCCATGACTCAACATATGAGCTCATCACGATCCTATCTTCAAGCCATATGTAGAATTCTTCTCTTTAATCATT
The DNA here is from genome assembly GCA_039707655.1 of Elymus sibiricus. NCBI lineage: Eukaryota > Viridiplantae > Streptophyta > Magnoliopsida > Poales > Poaceae > Elymus > Elymus sibiricus. The sequence continues at coordinate 122,817,133 of CM077666.1, read as the reverse complement.
CTCTCAAGATCATGATCCATCATGGCTCACCCCATTAGCCTAAGTATGACAACCTCTGAGATCCTTCAATGAACTCCATATAGATCACATCTTGTTCATCACATGGAATTCATCTTGATCATATTTGATTCAATCATTGAGCTCAATCTTGATGCACAACTATATGTATATGGCATTCATTCCTAATCCATTCAATCTCCTTCTTGCATCGCCCAAGGAACAAGCCTTAATATATAACTTGATGCCATTGTTTCTTCATAGGAATTGTCATTCATTATCAAGTCTCAATGCATATATTTGTGTTGATGGATTTCATCCTTCAATTCATCCAGTATTCTTCATGCATTGCAAATGGAAATTTCCTTCACATGTATAACTTGATGCCATTGTTTCTTCATAGGAATTGTCATTCATTATCAAGTCTCAATGCATATATTTGTGTTGATGGATTTCATCCTTCAATTCATCCAATATTCTTCATGCATTGCCAATGGAAATTTCCTTCACATGTATATCTCAATGCAAACATTAGTCCATAAGGATTGTCATTAATTACCAAAACCACACATGGGGACTACATGTACTTTCAATCTCCCCCATTTTGGTAATTGATGACAATCTCAACAAGAGGGTTTATATAATGAATTTTAACACAAGTATGCAATTTACCCGAGGATAAATTGTATACTTGGGATAGTTTTGATAGCATCAAGTGTCACAAAGATACTTGAGTTTATCAGACTCGGTGTACTAACATCGAAACACTACACAAGTATTTGATGTTAGTAGAACCACAATATATAGAGCAAGCTCCCCCACAATATATGCATGTGTGAATGAACTTTGAATTTCCTTGCATATATTGGTTGACATACACTAGGTGGAGTTTTCTCTATATATTCATTCATGCAACAAACATATATAACCAGGGTAGATAAGCATGAATGACAACAAGCACTTAAAATACTTATCTTAAACCCTCTAAACTTCTCCCCCATTGGCAACAAATGCCAAAATGGGAAAAATCTAGAGGCCAATATAGCGTGAGATCCTCCTTATTGTGTGCAAATCGCGAAAATATGAGTGAAATAAAATGCACATATTCAATGATGAACAATTGGAGGAGCACAGAATCTATAGAATGCAACCAGATATGAAGATATGAAAACAAGCATTAGACATGTGAGGAAAACATTCAAAAGATCCGAAGAACATATTTTGAACAAGATATAATAGGAATATCCAATGTGATCATCATGTCAAGCATGGGTCCAAAATACATTCAAAACACATGAGTGCGCAAGATTATATGCAAAACATACAAGCACTCACGCCACAACCTCTTACTGAAGCCACCATAAGAATAAAAGGAAACAAACAAAGTGGCCAGCAAGGAATAAATGATATCAAGGAAAGATATGAACTTTCACATGTATAAAATTTCTAAGAGGCCAATAATAAACATGATATGTATCCACAAAGAACCTTACATACACAAAAGACTCAATTGATAAGAACATGATATCCACAAGTGAATCCATTATTATACAACTGTGATCCTAGCATAAGAGCGAGGCACATGGCACAAATTGATCTCATTTGCATAACAATGAATTACTAAGTAAGATAGCAAATGCCACAAGCAAATATAGTGTTTTTGCAATTTTATCAAAATTACACATGAGAGAACATTTGAGGAATTGATATGCAATAAATTGCTTAATTGGCATATTTTGGGATAGGTGAATCATGAATATGATTTTATAGATCCCCACTATATGCTTCTTCTCGAATGTCCCACAACTGCAATAAAGTGACTTTTTAAGAACATGCAAGAAACACAACTTTTAACAAGTACTAATCATGCCATGATGCAATCTACACAAGGTTGACCCCATTTCTATATATATGCATGAAGTAAATACTTGTTACCGAGATAGCATTGGTATGAAGTCGTAGATCAATAAAATGTCCAAGCTTGGCTCTAATTTCCTCATAGTGCCACCACCTTCATGAATAAGCCAAGCACCCAATGCTTCTCAAATGAACCTAAAACAATTTAAGTACAATATGGTCCCCAAACTTATTGGGTCCGAAGTAGTTAGGATAACTACAAAACATAGGGTAAAACCACTTAAATATGTGTATATCGATATGAATTTGAATTTCATGCACATCTTAGCTATTAAGAATTTGATGGATTTACCATATATATATTGGATCAAATAAAGCAAACAAAGCATGCGAATTTACACATAGTAAATATGCATGCACAAGCCTACCAAAATCCAGGGAGATACAAATTGGACAAATGAACACATAACCGTTAATACTTCCAATAACATCACTAGTCATTCATATTGTCCAAAATGAATCAAAGTGACAAATCAACATATGATAGCACACAAAGTTCAACATATGAACTAAGGAAAACCAATGAGCATATAAGATATGCATTGCACACATACTCATAGGAATATCTCACTCAAGTAGATATAGGACACTATAAACAATGAGATAACAAACTCCCATAACTCCATACAAAACAATAAGATGAACTTGAACAAAATGGTATTTTGAGTTATCATTCGGTGTAGAAACCAAATAAGTACATGATCATCTATACTAACACAAGTATAACATGAGAGTTTAGAAAGAAACACAATGCTTGGATAGCATATTATTAACATTCCAATTAGATAGATCATCATGCAAAGCAACAATTGGAATGGCTTTAATCAAATGATTTCCAAATATGATTTTTAAGATAACCATGGGCAAAACCGCACAAGAATACCATACTCAAACAAAGCATTGCATGCCACAGAGATATAAGATAATCTCAAATATAAATTCTAAGTGGAAAACCTCTATTGTTAATGTTCACACGAGAAGTGATATGCACAAAGTATATCACTCCCCCATAATGTGATAATCCATGTTTTATTCATAGGAGGCAAATGAAATCCAATTAAAAAAAAGTTTAACGAATAGTTATTTGAATTTCACATGAGTGTGACATACCGCATAGTAACTAGATAATCTCATAGTAATCATACTAGGTGGTATCATGCATATTTACACATTCTAGGTTTGTGATGTGCACATAGCATATCACTCCCCCATAATGTGATGATTCATTAATACCTTAAAAGAGCCAAATAAGATTCACTGAGAATCAATAAAGGCTCGAACCAAAGCACACAAGTATATGAAGTGTACTGCAACCTAATCATGCTAGATAACACATATCAAGCATACTCTAGGAAGCACATCATATACAATCACATGTAAGATACAAAACCTAAACATGCAAGGGGCTAGTAACTTTCAATGTAGACAGAATAAATATAAGTTACCACCACGAGGAGCATTGGAATGACATATATGATGATAATCCTTTTGACTTGGCTTGAACCTCAATGGATGATGAAAATCACTTTTCCCATGAACTAGCCAAGTCTCCAATGCCCTCCACACACCTATTGGTCAAGTTAGAGCTTGATGGTCCCCAATCAAGTTGGGTCCTAAGAAATTAGTCACAATAGGCTTGGCAACCCAAATGGTGTTTTCTTTAATCAAACCACTTTGGGTGCCCACAAACTTGGCAAACAAATTGCCAACATTATCCTTCCTAAGTGAATAATGATCATTGATAATTGGAGGCTTAGAGACATTACCGTTGGGACATGATGAAGATATGTGTCCCTTCTCACGGCAAATATAGCAACATGTGCTCCCCTTTCTCTTCTTCTTTACCTTCTCAACTTGGAGAACATTATCTTTGTTAAGCATGGGAAGAGTCCTTTCATTATCTTGAGATTGAACTTGAGGCCACTTCCCTTAATGCTTCACACTTGAAGCCTTCTTCTTCAATGGACAAGATCTCACATGGTGTCCAACATTCTTGCACTTGAAGCAAATAATGTTGGCCGAATTCTTGACTTGATCTTGTCCCTTCTTCTTATTCTTAGACTTCTTCTTGTTGGAGATGAAATCAAGTCCTATTTTGTCTTGAGGGTCCTTTTGCACACTCAAGATATTATCACGACATTTTTCCAAGTCTTTCTTCAAACTAGTGACTTGGGCCTTGTGCTCTTTATTTTCCTCTACAAGGTTAGTATTAACAAAAGAACTAGAGGAAGTAGAAGCTTCATTGTTAGAGCAACAAGGCATGGTGAGCAATTCATCACAAGATGTATCAATATCATGTAGAGAGGAATTGCTAGGACTAGCACATGTCAATAAGGCATTTAGAATAGAAGATGTGCTAATATCCACATGAGACTCACACGATTTTACCTTGGTGACCATAGCCTCGGGAGCTAACTTTAGCCCATCATGAGAGATTAGAAGATCCTCATGAGTGCCCAAGAGCTTTTCATGACTTTCTTCCAATTTCCCATAATTGCTAGTTAGCAAATCAAGTTGAGTCCTTAGCTCAACATTTTCTTTCAATATCGATGCTTCACACAAGATAGAGTTAGTAGCACGAGCATCATTATCAATATGAGAGGAGCATGTAGAAGCTAGAGACTCCGCATGAGTAGCTTGAAGTTCCTCATGAGACTTAGAGAGTTTGGTGAGCTCTCCTTTGACATTCTTGTAGCCAAGGTCAAGGTGCTCAAAATCCTCTTTAAGTTTACAATGAGTAACTTCAATCTCTTCTTTTAAAGACCTCAAGTCACTAAGAGATTGATGAGCCTTAGCAAGTTCATGTTCAAGTTGTTCACTTTTCGCTTGCTCGTTAAGAAATAAATCATTACGTTTTTCCAAGCAAGAAAGAACATCTTGGAACCTTTTATAAGTGTTATTTTTAGCTCTATGAAGAGTTTTCCCAATCTCATAGAGATTTTGAGTCAAGTCATCATCATCTTCCTCATTACAACTATCATCATTATCACTAAGAGAAGATGATACCTCGTCATTACCTCTTGCCATGAGGCACATGTGAACAAAGGGGGTTGATGATGGTTCTTTTGGAGAAGAGGGTTCTTCATTAATCAAGCGTGCCTCATTTTTCTTGATTTCCTCTACATGGTTAGTTTCACAGAGAGAACTAGAAGGAATCAAGGCATTTTGAATATGGCAACACAAACGACCAAGCATATCATCACAAGAATTTATGAGTGAATCATTAGATGATATGCATGGACTATCTACACACGAATGTACGACATTTTCGGTGTTAGATATGCTCGTGTCCATGGAACCTACAATACTAGCATTTCCATATGACGGATCATCAATGATGAGCTTGACACCATCACTCCACGAGATATATCCACTTACCATGTCATTACCCTGTGACATGTCACATGTTGATGAAGTGGAAGATGTTGAAGTGTCCAAGCAATCGGAGGTGGAGGCAATGGAGAGCTCTTCCATCACTTCCTCCCAAATAGCATTGACTCCCACAAGGTTGGACCCACCATATGTAACTTCAAGTTTGGTCCAAGCCTCATGAGCCAACGAACAAGTCGAGATTGACTTGAACACCTCGAAGGTTATAGCTTGGTGAATGACACTTAAAGCTTCACTATCAAGATGCATATCCTCAAGTGACGGAGATTGACCATCCTTTAGATTTGAATTCCCTACAACAACAATCCGCAAAGCATTTGGACCCATGGCCCGAAAGTGACAAAGCATGCGTAATCTCCACATAATGTAATTTGTGCCATTAAAACAAAATGTGTCATCGTGCACTAGCTCACTAGTCGACATCGGTACTCTCTAGGCGGTGAAGCCTAATAAGGAGAGACCTAGCTCTGATACCAATTGAAAGGACCACGATGTCGCCTAGAGGGGGGGGGGTGAATAGGCGTTTTAAAAACTTCTACGGATTTGGCTTTATCTTAATGCGGAAATAAACTAAGCGGATACTTTTCAAGCACAAATCCTAAATACACTAGGCTCACTAAGTGCACCAACAACTTAGGATAAACAAGGTGAGAACAACGAGGATATGAGTAATCACATGTAAGTTACACAAACTTACTCAATGTATATCACAAGATATGGAAATGAATAACACACACAACCACAAGTAAGCAATACAAGCTTACACCAATTGTATCACAATATATGGAATTGAACGATACAAACAAACTCAAGCAAGCACTACAAGCTTACACAAGTTATGTCACACGATATGGAAATGAATGTTACAAGCTAGCAATTCACACTAAGTACAAGATATATCAATAGTAGCAAGTATGAATTGCGGAATATAAAGTGTAGGCCTAAATAATCTCTTCAAGGAAATAGCCAACACAATATAACGAGGACAACAATATATAGTGAATGCAATGTCAAGATACCAAAGTAAACCACAAGTACTGGCTAGGGTTAGAGATAACCGAAGACACGGAGATGAGGATGTATCCCGATGTTCACTTCCTTGGAGGGAAGCTAGTCACCGTTAGAGAGATGGATGTTACCACGAAGGCACACCAACGCCACGAAGGCTCATCCTATTCTCCTTGAGATATCACCACGAAGGCGATTCCCAACCACTAGTGGTAGACCTTGAGGCGGCCTCCAAACCTTCACAAACTTTCCGGGGGACAAATCACAAGTTGATTCCTCACCGGAGCACTCCTACCGCCTAGGAGTCTCCAACCTCCAAGAGTAATAAGAACAAAGGGGAAATGCTCAAGACTTGCTCAAATCGAAAATTCCTTTGGTCAAGAGAAGGGCAAGGAGTGGATCTATCACTTGATTGGAGAACCTCTCAAGAACTCTCACAAATCCCTTCGGAATCTAGGATTTAGTGTATGAGGATGTGAGAGAGAGTAGAGTGGGTTGATTTGAAGTGGATAGTCAACCCTCTACCGGATGAGTAGAGGGGTATATATAGTGCCCCAAGAAATCTAGCCGTTTTAGTGTAAGTGACTGAGACGGGCCGGACATCCGGGCTGAGGCCGGACATCCGGCGGCTGTGAAATGTGCACACGTACAGAGAAAAACAGAGCCAATGTACAGGGCCCGGACATCTGGCCAAGGCCCGGACATCTGGCCAAAGTTGGGGCCCCGGACATCTGGCCAAGTGCCGGACATCCGGCGGGCACAGCCAACATTTCAACACAGGTTCTGGACTTAGCAAGCCGGATTTCCGGGAGGATCCCGGACATCCGGGGCGACCCGGCAGCCCGGACATCCGGCCAAGTCCCGGATATCCGGCCATTAAAAAACAGCAGGAACCCCAAAACTAAAACATGCATAACTTTTTCATACGGACTCCGATTTTGATGATCTTGGGCTCGTTTTGAAGCTATGGAAAAGCTCCAGGTCCTCACATAGAGAACCACCCAAGATAAACCAAAATGGAGGGTGCAAAGTATGCAAAGGTTAGATCATATACTTTGAGGAACCTAGTTGGCTATGGATTTATTTGGTATATAGGATAGGAGTGGAATTGTGTATAGAAGATGTTGACTTGAGCAAATCCATCATGAACCCCTTTGATCCCCTCTTAATAGTGCGGGATCCCTATAACTCAAGAATCATAAAAGAGCTACACTACATAGCTATCGAGAATCCATTCTTGAGTGTATATGTTTCTTCGGTGGTCACAACACTAACGCCAAAGGAACTAATACCTTTGACTCGAGCCTTTCACTTGAGCTTGATGTTGATGTTTCTTCTTGGCTCAAGTTGAAGGCAAGACATTGGTGAAGTCTTCAAGTAGCTCTCCCATACACAATGTGGGAAGCTTTGCTTTGTATTCATCTTCACTTGTCCATCATGTGATCATCCACAAGCTTCAAGCATGTAATCCTTTGGGATGGTTATCTTGAACTTGCCCTTGTCAACCGTGATCATGAACACTTGATGTCATCCTCTCATGGACACTTGGAATCTTTCTCTTGATGCGAGCCCATGAGAATAACCTAACCCTCATAAACATAGACAACACATAGCATGGGTTAGTACACAAAGTGAAATTGATAATTTCTTATCATACCACAAGATCCTATGTGATGCATCGTTTGCACTTGTGTGTCGACCATTTAGAGTTCGATTCTTTGATCTTTATCTTGGTCAACCTTTATCTTTACTCCATGCTTAATCTTGATGTCTTGAAGGCCATATTGAATTTTTCACTATGCTTCATTTCTTCAAGACATGATTACCCATATCTCAATTATCATATGACCATATAGAGTTTATCCATGAATACCATATTGGTCATCATTTGTTCTTCTTCATGCTCCATCACAATCTCTCGAGAGGCACAACGAAATCTTCACATGAATTACTTGCTTGAAGACATAATCATCCATGACTCAACATATGATCTCATCACGATCCTATCTTCAAGCCATATGTAGAATTCTTCTCTTTAATCATTCTCTCAAGATCATGATCCATCATGGCTCACCCCATTAGCCTAAGCATGACAACCTCTGAGATCCTTCAATGAACTCCATATAGATCACATCTTGTTCATCACATGGAATTCATCTTGATCATATTTGATTCAATCATTGAGCTCAATCTTGATGCACAACTATATGTATATGGCATTCATTCTGAATCCATTCAATCTCCTTCTTGCATCGCCCAAGGAACAAGCCTTAATATATAACTTGATGCCATTGTTTCTTCATAGGAATTGTCATTCATTATCAAGTCTCAATGCATATATTTGTGTTGATGGATTTCATCCTTTAATTCATCCAGTATTCTTCATGCATTGCAAATGGAAATTTCCTTCACATGTATAACTTGATGCCATTGTTTCTTCATAGGAATTGTCATTAATTATCAAGTCTCAATGCATATATTTGTGTTGATGGATTTCATCCTTCAATTCATCCAGTATTCTTCATGCATTGCAAATGGAAATTTCCTTCACATGTATATCTCAATGCAAACATTAGTCCATAAGGATTGTCATTAATTACCAAAACCACACATGGGGACTACATGTACTTTCAACCGTGCATTGCCCTTTCTCACCTCGAGAGTTGGTGCAAACTTCACTGGTGCATCCAAACCCCGTGATATGATACGCTCTATCACAAAACAGTCACCATACCTACCTATTATGGTATTTCCATAGTCATCCCGAGATATATTGCCATGCAACTTCCATCATCATCATATACATGACTTGAGCATTCATTGTCATATTGCTTTGCATGATCGTAAGATAGCTAGCATGATATTTTCATGGCTTGTCCGTTTTTTGATATCTTTGCTATGCTAGATCATTGCACATCCGGGTACACTGCCAGAGGCATTCATATAGAGTCATATTTGTTCTAGTATCGAGTTGTAATTTTGAGTTGTAAGTAAAAAAAAAAGTGTGATGATCATCATTATTAGAGCATTGTCCCAGTGAGGAAAGGATGATGGAGACCATAATTCCCCCACAAGTCGGATGAGACTCCGGACGAAAAAAAAGAGGCCAAAAAAAGAGAAAACAAAAAAAATGAAAAAAAATGAATGAGAGAAAAAGAGAGAAGGGGCAATGTTACTATCATTTTTCCACACTTGTGCTTCAGAGTAGCACCATATTTTTCATATAGAGAGTCTCCTATGTTGTCACTTTCATATACTAGTGGGAATTTTTCATTATAGAACTTGGCTTGTATATTCCGATGATGGGCTTCCTCAAATGCCCGAGGTCTTCATGAGCAAGCAAGTTGGATGCACACCCACTTAGTTTTCATATTTAGCTTTTATACACTTATAGCTCTTAGTGCATCCGTTGCATGGCAATCCCTACTCCTCGCATTGACATCAATTGATGGGCATCTCCATAGCCCATTGATTAGCCTCGTTGATGTGAGACTATCTTCCTTTTTTGACTTCCCCTTATTAATCTCTACCACCACATTCTATTCCACCCATAGTGCTATATCCATGGCTTGCGCTCATGTATTGCGTGGGGGTTGAAAAAGCTGAAGCGCGTTAAAAAGTATGAACCAATTGCTCGGCTTGTCATCGGGGTAGTGCATGATAAATACTTTGTGTTAAGAAGATGGAGCATGACAGGACTATATGATTTTGTAGGGATAACTTTCTTTAGCATTTTTATTTTGAAAGGCATGATTGTTTGTTGGTATGCCTGAGTATTGATGTCTTTATATCAAATTATAGACTATTGCTTTGAATCACTCGTGTCTTAATATTCATGCCATGATTAGATTACATGATCAAGATTATGCTAGGTAGCATTCCACATCAAAAATTATCTTTTTTATCATTTACCTACTCGAGGACGAGCAGGAATTAAGCTTGGGGATGCTGATACATCTCCGTCGTATCTATAATTTTTGATTGTTTCATGCCATTATCCTACAATTTCCACATACTTTTGGCAACATTTTATATGATTTCTTGGACTAACATATTGATCCAGTGCCCAGTGCCAGTTCCTGTTTGTTGCATGTTTTTTGTTTCGCAGAAAATCCATATCAAACGAAGTCCAAACACGATAAAAATTTACGGAGATTTATTTTAGAATATATGTGATTTTTGGGAAAAAGAATCAACGCGAGACGATGCCTGAGGAGATGACAAGCCTGGAGGGCGCGGCCCCCCTAGGCGCGCCTAGGGGGCTTGTGGCTCCCCTGTAGGTCGGTTGAGGGTGTCCTTCTGCCGCAAGGAAGCTAATATCCGGATAAAAATCCCCTCAAAATTTCAGCCCAATCGGAGTTACGGATCTCCGGGAATTTAAGAAACGGTTTTTGGTCAGAAAACAGGAACGCGAAACAGAAGAGAACAGAGAGAGAGATCCAATCTCGAAGGGGCTCCTGCCCTCCGGGAGCCATGGCGGCCATGGACCAGAGGGGAAACTCTCCTCCCATCTAGGGGGAGGCCAAGGAAGAAGAAGAAGGAGGGGGGCTCTCTCCCCCTCTCTCCCGGTGGCGCCGAAATGCCGCCGGGGCAACCATCGTGACGACGATCTACACCAACAACTTCGCCGCCGTCAACACCAACTCTCCCCCCCTCTATGCAGCGGTGTAACACCTCTTCTCCCCACTGTAATCTCTACTTAAACATGGTAACTAACGCTATATATTATTATCCAATGATATGTGGCAATCCTATGATGTTTGAGTAGATTCGTTTTGTCCTATGGGTTGATTGATGATCGTGATTGGTTTGAGTTGTATGTTTTATTTTGGTGCTGTCCTATGGTGCCCTCCGTGTCGCGCAAGCATGAGGGATTCCCGCTGTAGGGTTTGCAATACGTTCATAATTCTCTTATAGTGGGCGGCTAGACTGACATAAGCTTACACCCGAGTAAGGGGGTTGTTGCGTATGGGAGTAAAGAGGACTTGTTACTTAATGCTATGGTTGGGTTTACCTTAATGATATTTGGTAGTTGCGGATGCTTGCTAGAGTTCCAATCATAAGTGCATATGATCCAAGTACGGAAAGTATGTTAGCTAATGCCTCTCCCTCATATAAACTTGCAATAATGATTACCGGTCTAGTTATCGATTGCCTATGGGCAAATCCTTTTCTTGTGTTACAAAAGCTTTCTACTCTAACTTTTATTATCTTGCAAATTACTCCTAGTTTTATTCTTGCAAAGTAGTTCTAGCATTACACCTACAAAGTACTTCTAGTTTCATACTTGCTCTAGGTAAAGCAAACGTTTAAGTGTGCATAGAGTTGTATCGGTGGTCGATAGAACTTGAAGGGAATATTAATCTACCTTTAGCTCCTCGTTGGGTTCGACACTCTTATTTATCGAAAAAGCTATAATTGACCCCCTATACTTGTGGGTTATCAGGTACTACCATTCTCGACTTCCTTATGCAAATATGCTAGCATAGCGAGTTTAGAGATTTTTTTCAACTTTAAATCAAGTCATGCACTCATAAAAAAATTATAGTCACAAAAAACTCAAACAAGAGTTAAGTATAAGTGAAAAATGAGCCATGGAATTGTGTAGTTTACGGGAGAAAAATGATTTTATTTGCAAGTGTAACCAAACATGATCTATAACTGTGGACATTGATATGACTGGTGCTATTTTAATCACCATTTTGCCCATTTAATTTGTGCATGCCAAGTTTGAAATTATACCAAACTAATAGTGCACTCCAGCATAAAAGTTACAACTTTCTTACTTAAAAAATATAGAACCTACTTTTGGGGGGGGAGGGTTACTGGGGTTGAAAAATAATATTATAATATAATATGCTACATTTGAAAAAAAATATGCTACATTCCGGGACAAACCATCAGAAAATAAATAGGGCATCTCACAACTGAATCTGAGTTGATGTCTAAATTAAAGAAACAATGACATTCATGCACTTCACATGAAACACATAAAAATAGGATTACAACTCCATCGTGCTATCTCTGCACAAAGAGTCAATGAAAAAGTTCTCTTTAATCAAAGCATTCCAATGTAAATTTAAGAGGATGATAATTATTAGGAAAAATTTATATGGTGGTCATAGCAGGATTGAATCCTATGGATTTCTGTTTTTTTGGAAGAATCATATCGATTTATTTTATTTCCCTAGGATTTTTTCTACTACATTTCATAGTAAATTCCGCCTCCACTCACCGAAAAAGGGTTACCCCCACTTTATATTATAAAGCAACCATCACCACATACATCAAAGCGAACCGATACAAAAACACGCCACCACGGCACACAACACACACACACAAGGCAAGATACAAAGGTGTCGGGCACCGTCACACCACTCGGACGACAACAAAGCAAACTAGAGATGAGCCAAGAAGAACTACCTGGAGCTAGTCCTGGCCATGGGCAGCCCGGCCTGGACGGCCCGGCCCGAAAAAGCCCGACCCGGCCCAGCCTGAAAAAGCCCGACCTGGCCCGGCCCGACCTTGTCCACGGGCCGGGCCTGGGCCTGAGATCTAGGCCCGAAGGCCGGGCCGGGCCGGGCCCGGGCCCGTCATATTAGCCAGTTAACGAAGAGGCCCGGCCCGAGGCCCAAGGCCTGGCGGGCTTTTTTGCTGATGGGCCGGGCTTGGGCCTGGATTCTAGGCCCGATGGCCGGGCCGGGCCGGGCCCGGGCCTAGCTTTTCTGCGTCGGGCTTAGTCAGGCCCGGCCCGGCCCGAGTTTTGCCCAGGTATACTTGGAGCCACCGAGGAGGGGTGAGACGGACAATGACGAAGCAAGGACTCCAGAACGATGCCTCCCAAAAGGGTACGACCACGGATAGCCGCCACCGTCGATCCGAAGATCAAGCTTTTACCCGGAGCCGCCATCGTCGATCCGAAGATCAAGTTTTTACCCGGAGCCACATGTAAGGAGTGGGAGCCCCGTGACGGAGCCTTCAAGAAGGATACGATGTCCACGGCCGCCGCCGCCGCCGGCCAGTACAAGGACTGGGCAAGTGATGTACCCGGCGCTCACACCCCTTCGACACACCCCCGCTCCGCCAACACTCCTCTTTTCAATTCCTCTCCCAAAGTAAGACGTTGATGTTTCTAGAATTCCTTTCGAAAAGATTGACTTTTTTGAGATAAAAAAGATTGACTAGTTTATTTAACACAGTACAGACGCAAACACTCTTACGATTTTTGCACGATGGTGAGATCGAGCCATCCATGCATAGAATTGAACTGCTGCAGCAGGCCACTTGATTAGGGTCGTGCAGTGATCGGCCGCATAAACTATCGTCCACATAGTAGTTTCGTCAAAAGAGTCAAGTCGTCAGAGTCTCACAGATCTCACATCCAGGCCTCCACCCAGCAGCACAGCTCAGCAAAGGCCCGGTCCGAAACGGCAAAAATCCCCTCCCGAACAACCTCAACCGCCGGCAGAACCACCCCCACCGGCTGCGCGACCTCGCGTCGCTCGCCGGCGTTGACTCCCACGCCACTGCCGACTCACCAACCAGCGCCACCAAGCCATTGCGAGCTCCTCCCCTCCGCCGCGCCCAAATGCCGCCTCACGCCGCCCCCATCGCCACCACCAGCTCCAGGCGCGCCGTCTACCTCCTCCTCGCGGCGCTCGCGGCGGCCCCCTTCCTCCTCCTCCTCTTCTTCAACGGCGGGGCCTCCCCGTCCGCGCTCTGCCGCTCCGCCCCCGCCCCCCGCCGCATCCCGTACCCGTCCGTCCTCTGGTCCCGCGTGCCGCCTCTCCCGTGGCTCCCCTCCTCCCCGCTCCCCGACCTCCGCGCCTCCCACTGGATCGTCTTCTCCGCGTCGCCCCACCACCAGCGCCACCGCCCGCTGGCCGCCGCCCCCGGGTGGCAGCTCCTCGCCGTCGCGGACGAGGCGACTCCCCCCGACTGGTCCCACCCGGGCGCCGCGCTGCTCACCCTCGCCGACCAGGCCCGCCTCGGCTTCCGCTCCGTCGAGTTCCTCCCCGCCCGCGGCCACGCCCGCAAGGTCGCCGCGTACCTCTTCGCCGTGCAGCGAGGCGCGCGCGTCGTCTACGACGCGGACGCCCGCAACGCCGTCGCGGGTAACAACCTCACCAGGCACTTCGATGTCGATCTGGACCAGCGCCAGGGGGGCGGCTCCGTTCTGCTGCAGTACAGCCACGCCGATCCCAACCGCACGGTCGTGAACCCGTACGTGCACTTCGGGCAGCCGTCAGTCTGGCCGCGGGGGCTGCCGCTGGAGAAGGCCGGGGAGGTGGGCGCCGAGGAATTCTACACTGAGGTGTACGGCGGTGGGCAGTTCATACAGCAGGGGCTGTGCAATGGTCTTCCAGATGTTGACGCCGTGTTCTACCTCACTCGGAAGTCACTGGAGATGGAGGCTTTTGATGTCCAGTTTGATGCAGACGCACCCAAGGTCGCGTTGCCACAGGGCGTGATGGCGCCAGTCAACTCACTGAATACAATGTTCCATGCACCGGCGTTCTGGGGTCTTGCATTGCCGGTCTCGGTGAGTCCGATGGCGTCCGATGTTATACGTGGGTATTGGGCACAGAGGATACTATGGGAGATTGGGGGCCAACTAGTGGTCTACCCACCGACTGTGCATCGCACTGATAATGTGCACGCTCATCCATTTGATGATGAGAAGGATATCCATGTCAATGTAGGGAAGCTAATAAATTTCCTGATGGAGTGGCGGTCGACGAAACCGACACTCTTTGAGCGAATTCTTGATTTGAGCTATGCGATGGCGGAGGAGGGTTTCTGGTGGGAGAAGGATTTGCATTTCATGGCTGCGTGGCTGCAAGATCTGGTCGCTGTTGGTTACAGGCAGCCAAGGTTGATGTCATTGGAGATCGACCGCCCGAGAGCGGCCATTGGTCATGGGGATAAGCAGGAGTTTGTCCCCAAGAAGCTCCCTTCTGTCCATCTTGGCGTGGAGGAGATTGGGGAAGTAAGCACTGAGATTGGCAATCTCATAAAATGGAGGAAGCACTTTGGTGATGTTGTGCTTATAGTGCATTGCACCGGACCTGTGGACCGGACTGCACTCGAGTGGAGGCTTCTTTATGGTCGGATATTCCGTGCAGTAGTTATTCTTTCAGAGCAAGGCAATTCAGATCTTGCTGTCGAATCCAGCGACTTTGCACATGCATACAAGTGAGTTCAATCAGCTCGATCTGTAACCAACCAGAACTAAAATCTTGCAGTTTTCTTCATGTTTTCATAAATCCTACCGTTGCTTCAGGCAGTTAGGCTTCATTTCCTTGGATACCAAAATTGTACAGTTGGTTAGCCACTTACTGATAAGTTCTCATCGCAGGTACTTGCCGAAGGTTTTTGATAGGTTTGCAGGTGCTGAAGGATTTGTATTTCTTCAGGATCATATGGTCCTAAATTATTGGAACCTATTGGATGCTGATAAATCAAAGCTATGGATAACCAACAAGGTGCGTACCCTTGTCCTGGTTTGTGGAGTTTGTGAATTATTTTAAACACTGAAATTTTCTGATCTCTCGAAATTAACATCTCCTGTTCTCACCAGGTGAAGGAATCATGGTCCGATGTCCCTTTACAGGGAAATAACAATGAATGGTTTATGAACCAAGGAAATATGGTAAAAAAAGTGGTTGGCAGTTTTCCAGCTCATTATCAAGCCAATTACAAAAGAAGCGTAGGTGAAGATAAGATAATTCGTTGCAGCAGTGAGATATTCTACATACCTCGACGGTACACTGGTGACTTCTCCTATCTCGTTAAAGTTATTGGGAACCTAGACATTCATCACACTGTTGGAGTCCCCATGTTGTTCCTTGCAATGGATGCACCGAGCAATTTTGAACCCAAAGCTTTGGGAAAACTTGCTTATCGGACAAACTTGCCATTAGATACCACTTTCTCGGCGATATATACTCCTGAAGCACATGCAGTGTACCCTATGAAGGTTCAGAATGAAATAGATTTTGTAAATCTAATCAGAGTCATGGCTTCAGGAGATCCTTTTCTTATGGAGTTGGTCTGATGTAGGAGACTAGGAGTCCGCTAAAATTGTATACTTCGGGTTGGGAAGGGAAACAAAACTACGATTGTTAAAGTTATTGTTTTGTTCGTCTTCATCCTCCCTTTCAGTTGTAAGTTCAATTTAACAAGAGATTTTTACCTTGTCAGTAGTCACACATGATCAGATTAACACCATTGTTTTCTACTGTGAAATGTTTACCTTTTGGACCGTTGCAGTTCAATGTAAAGATAACAACGAAGAGTGCTAAAATTCAAATGTTATTTTGTTAAAACAGTTAAAAGTGATACTCCATTCTCTGTTAGTATATGTCTATATCTGTTGATGAACATGTGACAACATGTACCAATATTCGCCAAAAAAGAACTTCTACTCATGCTTCCTTTTTACATTCACAACGAACCACCCTCTTTGTTAAAGGTCTGTATTACATGTTACAACTTTTATAAATCACAAATTATACAAGTTTCAACTCAACGAGACAGAAGAATTTCTTCTTGGTCAAATGCTGGAACTGGTTGATCAATGAAATGAGTTCACCGGTCAATTCCTTCGATCTTGTCTTCAACCTCTGAGTAGAGCTCCCTGAGCCTTTCCAAGTTATCCTCTGATGTCTCCCAGTAGCCTCTGCCATTGGCTTCTAGGAAGGTTTGAAGCAGCTTCCTGAACGAATTGGGATTAGTGTCCATCAGCCTCTTCCTCATCTCTTCGTCTTCGATGAATGTGGTATTTGCTTCCTCGTAAACCCAGTTGTCCACCTGCCCGGATGTTGCACTCCATCCAACAGTATTTGTCAGCCGCTTCTCAATCTCTCTAACTCCCTCGTAGCCACTCTTCATCATCCCCTCATACCACCTAGGGTTCAGTAGCTTTGTCCTTGCATCAAGACGCACCGTCTCCGACAATGTCCGCACCTGTGCATTTGCTGTGGTTGTGTCTGCTATGTACGATGAAGGTGCCCGCCCATCCTTCCGCAGCCCTTGCACCAGCTTCGTCGGGTCTGAGTCGAAGTAGTGGCTGACATCTGTCAGTGAGATCTCCGACGAGTCCAGGTTTTGGAATGTGGCATCTGCTGTTGCTAGAGCAAGCTCAAACGTCTTGCGTTTCTCTAGCATGCCTACCCCTGGAGCATCACTGTCGAATGCAAAAGACTTGCGGCTCAGGTACATGTCCTGGAGCTGCTTCTCATCTGTCCATGATGCATTCTCCACTGCTAAGTTCACATTCGACGAGTAAGAGCCTGATGCATTTGAGAATATCCTTGTTGCCGCCTCTCTTACCGAGACACCGAGCTCCTCTGCCTGCTCCATGGCATGCTTGCGCACATAGTTCATCTCAATTGGCTCATCCAGTTCAGCAACCATCTTTACTGCCCGGTCCAGCAGATTCATCTGCATTGGTCAGATGTGTAACGTTAGTGCATGAGTTAACTGATGAATAATTTAGTTATCTGCAAAATATACAAATCAAATGCAGAGGCGGTATTAGTTCATACCTGGTTGATGAAAAGATCTCTGAACACACCCGAGCAGTTGACGACGACATCAATCCTAGGGCGTCCAAGCTCCTCAATGCTGACGGGCTCCACACGGTTGACACGGCCAAGCCCATCAGTAACCGGTTCCACACCAAGCATCCACATCACCTGGGCCAGTGACTCGCCATAGGTCTTGATGTTGTCGGTGCCCCACAAGACAAGTGCAATTGTCTCAGGATACTTGCCACCATTGTCAGCCTTTTGCCGCTCCAGCAGACGTTCCACAACAATCTTGGCACTCTTCATGGCAGCTGCAGTCGGGATAGACTGCGGGTCGAGAGCATGGATGTTCTTCCCTGTTGGGAGAACCTTTGGGTTACGGATGGGATCACCACCAGGGCCAGGCTCAACATAGCTTCCCTCAAGGGCAGTCTTCAAGGCTCCCAGCTCATTGTCTGCCACAATCAGCTTCAGGCACTCTCCCAAGAATCCAAACAAGGTCCTCAGCTTATCTCTGTCCGCCCTGATGAACTTGGTCTGGGACAAGTACTCCACCCATGGCTCTGAGAGACCAAAGCCAAGGATGGAACTGAGTTTGCTTGTAACATCAACAACTTGCCCTTTGCTGTTTGTAGTCTTCTCAACAAAGGCACCTACGGCACCTCGTGAAGCTTCAGTGATCTGCTTCAGGAGTTCAACATCAGCCAGTATGCCCTTGTCGCTTCCCCTGTAGACATCTTCAATGGTCCTGCCCACCGTCGCAGCAAGAATGCCGGGCAGCGAGAATATGTTCTCCTCTGGGCGGTCAAGGGCAGCTATGTTCACCAATGTGGCCACAGCTTCGACGGCAGTTGGTGGCTCACCTATCACATGCAGACCACATGGCAGTAGCCTTGACTCTATCTCCATGAGCTTTCCATACACCTTCCCGACGACGAGGTCACGCTCATTGGCTGGGAGCTCCTCGCCTTCATCTGGCAAGGCAACATCCTTGTCCAGGTTACACTGTTTTGCAGTGCTAATGATTGAGCTCACAATCTGGTTGCCACGGCCCGTGTCCTTGAGAGACTGGTAAGAGGCGATGAGCTCTGACAGCTGCTTCAGCCCCTTGTACAGACCAGCATTCTCAGCTGGTGGTGTCAGGTAGCTTATAGTGTTTGCATAGCTTCGACGCTTGGCCACTGTTGCCTCTGAAGGGTTGTTTGCTGCATAGTAGTAGATGTTGGGGATGTTACCAATCAAACTATCAGGGAAGCATGCATCACTCATTCCAACTTGTTTCCCTGGCATGAACTCAAGGGACCCGTGTGTGCCGAAGTGCAGAACAGCATCTGCCTTGAAGATCTTCTCAACAAAAGTGTAGTATGCTGCAAACCCGTGGTGAGGGCTTGCAGACTTTGAGAACAGAAGGCGCATTGGGTCACCTTCATAGCCAAAAGTGGGCTGCACTCCGATGAAGATGTTGCCATACTGCTTCCCATAGACAAGGAGGTTCTCACCATCAGAGTTGAGATGCCCAGGTGGCTTGCCCCAGTTCTCCTCCAGCATGTTGGCGTAGGGGGTGAGTGCTTGGTACTCCCGCACATTCATGCGGTAAACAACATTGAGGTTGGGGCTGTTGAACTGGGCCTCCTTATCATGAATAACCTCCTCAATGAGCTCTTCAGGTGTCTCTGGAAGACCCTCGACATTGTAGCCATCCTTCTTGAGATCCCGGAGGACAGAATAGATGGAACTGAAGACATTCAGGTATGCTGCAGTGCCCACGTTGCCCTTGTCTGGTGGGAAGCTGAAAACGGTGATGGCTAGTTTCTTGTCCATCTACAACAAACAAGTAAAAAGGTGATTACTTTATGGTTTTGTTTTTTGTAAATCTGTGCATACATGAACCGAGAAAGATGTATAATACTACCCCAAAAAATTAATTATGAGGAATTCAACATGAAAGTGGAAAGTAGATCACATAACTGAAGTTTTAAGATTCTGCAGTGAAGTATCAAATTTTGTTCACAAAGGATCTTTTGTTTCATTTTAAGGAGCAAGTAGAAGTTCAGTCAGTTAGCAATTGTTAGCTAAACCTTCTAATGTGTTGCTTCTTTTAATTGAACTTCAACGAGATGATAGGCATTATTAGGATGCATTAATAGCAGATTAGCAGGCTTGCAGTGTTGATATGTACAACAAACTGTTCAGTGGGTGAATGGTGCAAGATACAAGAGTTAATCAATCAATTGAGCTAGTAGTTTCAGTTTTCAGCATGACAGTGAGGTTAGTTGAGCTAACATGTTGATTAGTTTGTCTGTTCCTAAGGGCACTCAAATTTTCTTAAACTGTTTTTTTTTACATTAAAATTTTCTTAAACATGGTTGAAGGTCTGACGCACAAATCGAATAAGTAGTCCCAGTTTTCAGCGTGACAGGGAACTAGTAGTTGAACTAACAATAGCCTAATATGTCGATGAGTTTGTCTATTTATACCTCAAGAAGAGATGATACTACCAACATATAGCAACCATGTGGATGTGAAATGCATACCTTAGTTTTCCTCTTGAGTTCTGCCCATCTGATTGCTCTAGTGCAGAGCTGCTCCACCCTCTTGTGCAATGCATGCGACTTCCCTGCATCAAACACAAGTTCAGCTCAAAGTACATTGATGCAAGAGACAAATCAGACCAAGATGCCAAGGGGGATCGAGAATTGGCTTGCCTGATCTTGGGTCCCGGCCGGCGAACACGATGGGCTCCATGCCGCCGTCGAGCTCCGGGAGCGCGACCTGCAGCGCCACCTGGATGGGGTGAAGGCCCAAGGTGCTGTTGAGCCACTCCTCCGTCGTCTGGAACACGAGCGGCAGGGCCACGATGTACGGCACGTCGAGCTTCATCAGCGAGGCGATGGCCTTGGGGTGGTCCTGCCTGGCCGGCCCGCCGACGAGCGCGAACCCGGTCAGCGACACCACGGCGTTCACGAACGGCTTCTTGGTGATGGGGTCGACCAGGTACCGCTCGATGGGGCCCGAGAAGTCGAGCCCGCCGGCGAAGATGGGTATGACCTTGGCGCCTCTGGCCTCGAGCTCCATGATCACGGCGACGTAGTGGCCGTCGTCCCCGGTGACAATGTGGCTCCGCTGCAGGACGAGGCCGATGACGGGCGCCTCGGGGTTCTTGAGCCTGTCGTTGGCGTCGCGGCGCGTGCCGTACCAGTTGAGGTACTCCTTGACGTCGTCGTACATGGTGGGCGCGAGCGGGTGCCAGATGCCGGTGTCAAGGAAGAGCACGGGGTCGTTGTACTTGATGTCGGCGCCCTTGAGCGCCGGCACGTAGGAGACGGCGATCATCTTGAGGAAGTTCTGGAGGTTGTCCGGCGAGCCGCCGAGCCAGAACTGGAGGCTGAGGATGTAGAGCCGCGCGTCCTGCGCCTTGTCGGAGGGCAGGTACTTGAGCACCTTGGGCAGCGTGCGCACCAGCTTGAGCATGCTGTCGGCGAAGCCGCTCGAGTCCTTCTTGTTGCGCTTGAAGAGCTGGAAGAAGGGGCTCTTGGACTGGCCCAGCTGCGCCATGCTGAAGGAGCCCAGCTTGTTGAGCCGCATCACCTCCGGCATGGACGGGAAGACCAGCACGGCGTCCATCCGGTCCCGGTGCTGGGCCACGGCGTCCCGCACCTTGAGCGCCAGCTCCTCCACGAAGATGAGCGAGCCGATGAACACATTGGCGGCGGCCACGTCGTCGCAGAAGGCGGCGTAGGTGTCCGCGTCCCGCAGCTCCTCCACCAGGTAGCCCACCACCTCGAACTCGGCGGCGCGGCGCGGGTCGGCGTTGAGCTGCAGCACGGCCGCCGTGACGGAGGACTGGTACTGCGCCTCCAGGACGACGTAGACCACCTTGACCCGCGGCAGGCCGCGCTCCGCCGGCACCACGCGCCGCACGTCCGGGTTGGTCTGCGTGAACAGCCCGTTCCCGGCCACGGCGCACCGTATCGTCGCCGCGCGCCGCCCCGGCTGCTGCCCCCGCCGGCCGCTGAGCAGGAACGAGTGCAGCGGCGCAGGCGCGCGCGCCTTCTTCTGCGCCCCGGTGGCCGTGGCGAACGGCGCGGACACCAGAGACGACATCTTTATCCCCTCCCGACTAAAATAATACACGCTCTCACACCCCCCAAGCCAATAAAAAACTACCACTGGCACCTAGTATATTGTTTAACAAGAATGGAGCGGCAATCCAACTACACCTCTTCACTTGGCTGAGGGTGGCCCTCGGTTCTTGGCTTGTGTCGTCCTATGTCCCTCTAAAACAGGGGAGGAGGCGAGGAGCGAGCTGGAGAGCGTGCCAGCTCGGGAATGTATAGGTTTCTCGGCAAGCGGCGGAGGATGACAAGTACGGCGGTGGTGTCTGGCTGACAAGCGGCTACGGGGGCGGTCCGGGGCATCCGGTGGCGGGAGGCGGCACACGTTGGCGCGTGACGGGGCGGTGGGGCGCGGGGGGTGAGAAAAGCGGATCGCGATCGGGGCTGCGCGCGCTGCGATTGGCCGCGGGGGATTTCCTGGGCGCGCCCCGCCGGGGGATGCCGATGAGGCGGGTGGATAGCCCGCGGTCGCTGTTCGCGGCCTGCGCGTGGCACAGAGCCCAGCCGCAAAGGGCACCCCCCAAACCATCCTCCCGTGGGTCGTCGCGTTGGCGGATTCCGTTTCTCCTTCGCGTCTTGGGCCGTGCATTTCGGTCGATTCTCCAGTTTGGTGGTGCCCGTGTGTGTGTGTGATGTTTGTGGGGCCTTTGCTTTATGGTTCGTGGAAGGGGTTCGTTTGGTGGTTTGCTGGGCTTGGGGCTGTGGCTGACGGGCGATGGTGTCCGTCCGAAGCTCTGGACGACGCGTCCGTGAGACATGGGGACAAAGGTTGCGATCTCTGGCTTTCTGCCGTGGGAATGGCATGTCTGCAGCTGCATGATAGCCAGGGGTTTCGGTTTTGGCAGGTCCCGTGTTATGAATCTTAGTCGACGTCAGCCACGCATGACCGCAGGCTGTGCCTTTTCTTCGATTTTTGGCGACATTCTCGGGTCTCTGCCGAGAATTTGATGCTGCATTGCGGTTTAGGGTGGTAGATGAAACGTGCCAAGTGTCCGGAGCCCGGGCTCTCTACGATCGGCTGTGTCTTTAGGTGAAGGTCTTATATATAAGCGTGGGAGGAATTAACTTGCACCAAGCTCTTCGATTTGCGACCAGGGAGCAGGCCCGTAAGGCGTAAGGCGGTAAGAGTCGATATCTTGCCGGATCCGTTTAAAACTTTTCAGTGATCCATGCTGCATACAAGTATATCTGTTGTACAGATTGTACCGGAGATCTGAGCTCGGGATTAGAAGGACACTTTCGTGTATGAATACTCTTTGAGCTCATGGCATAGGCAGATATACCTACCACCGTTTCATCAGCGAATAGCTCCGTGGTTCTAGAAGGTTCCAGTGATGTGGCCTGGCATTTGGTACGCAGCGAGCGGGGACAAACGCTCTGGACAGGTTGACTGATGGGCTTTATATTGGGGATTTCTTTCATTTAATCGTTGGGGCCCGACCCAAGTTGAATGTTCGAGCCTGGTGTCCGGCTACAGATATTAGGCCTACTTTCACAATCCTGAACAGCCCAAGTCCACGAGAGCAACAGAGATGACCAGGGCAACTATATGGGTAGCTCGGCATTGGTTGTGTGGGGACTCCAAGATCCGGCGACTGTGGAGGCTATTGCATGTAGGGAGGATTGGCGTTGGCCAAAGATTTGCTCTTGCAAAACTTTATCTTGGCATCAAATTCTAAGCAGGTGGTGGAAGACATCCACAACTCCAATCGTGGGAGATACGGCACTATTGTTACTGAGATACTTCACAGAGCTACTATGTTTACCTGTAATTTTGTTTTTGAAAGTCGAGATTCGAATAGCGAAGCTCATAGCTTAGCCAAGTTTGCTCGTTCTTTAGGTCAGGGACGCCACTTGTGGCTTGGCCAACCCCATGATCCGAGATGTATCCCACTATTTGTGGCCTATGAATGAATAAAACTTGGTTACCCCTAAAAAAAAACTAATTAAAGAGCGCTCCTTCGGAGCCTCCCCAACGATCACTTGGGGTGTGCTGAGACCACGTGTCGTGCTCTGGGCGTTTCCTCCGGATTTTATTTATTTTTATTTTTCCGCACGCATTTTCGGCTTTTTAAACGGTTTTTTCCCGGTTTTTCTCGGCTTTTTGGCTTTTCACCGGTCTGCCTTAGCTTTTGGAAAAAAAAATTGCGCGAAAAAACATGTTTTCTGTTTTTTTTTTGCTTCCGCGAGAGGCACGGTTTTGCTTTCGCGAGAGGCACGGCCGTGCCTCTCGGAAACGGGAAAAAAAATGTGTTTTCTGTTTTTTTTCCTTCCGCGAGAGGGACGGTTTTGCTTTCGCGAGAGGCACGGCCGTGCCTCTCGGAAACGAAAAAAAACGCGTTTTCTATTTTTTTTTTCTTTCACGAGAGGCACGGTTTTGCTTTCGTGAGAGGCACGGCCGTGCCTCTCAGAAACAGAACTTCCGCGAGAGGCACGGCCGTGCCTCTTTCGGAAAGGGAAAAAAGACGTACTTTCGGTTCGGTTTTTTAGTCCAGTTTTTTTCGTGATTTTTTTCCCGTTAAAACCTATCAACATGGGATCTACTTTTGAAGATCTTGACGCGAGGAATTCAATGGTGAAAACGGTTCGAGATTTGGACGCACGGTTTAAGAGATAAAACGTTTTGAATAAACGGATCTATGAAAAAAAGGGAAAACTCCCAGGTTACGACAAGTGACGCGCATGCAGTGCACCACTTGTCGCAACATGGAGAGGTGGGAGTGATCTTTGGAAAGAGTACTCCTTAATTAGTGATTTCGCAAGTCCACTGCTTGGATTAGATGATTGGGGATGATAACTGGGCCGCATATGAATGAATGACAGAAGCCCAAGTTTAGTTTTTTTTATTTTTGCACATTTTATCTTTTTATTTGTCTCAGAAAACATTTTATGTTTTTATAGTTTTCTGTACTATAATTTTTTCCTAATATATGGTGAACATTTTTCAAATACACACTAAACATTTCTTTAATATACAATGAACTTTTTCTATACATAGTGATTTTTTAATGTACGTGATTTTTTTAATATACTCTGAACATTTTTTAATACACATTTAACTTTTCTAAACACACACAGATTTTTTAAATATATTTATGTTTTCTAAATAGGTTTTAATTACTTAGCTTCGTAAAAAGAATGCAACAACAGGTTTTACGAAAAAATAACCTAAGAAAAAGTAAAAAGAAAACCACTCAAGTGAACTCGTTAGAGAGGGCTGGCCCATTTGTGCCTCGCTTCAGGCGTGTCCTCCATTATTTGATGCCAACTTGCACCAGATACGAGGTCTCATTTTATCATTATTCAGGCATCTACCCATAGTTATTAAGGCATCTACACAGAGCACTATAACTTTTTATTTTGCGAGGACACAGAGCACTATAACTGCAAGCACTTTGGATACTACCATGCTACCCATACCCTAAAATGAAGTGATTTTTTTTGAGTGAACGATAAATATGTCTAGAGTTTCTACCCATACCATAAAATGAAGTGATTTAATTTTTTTTGAGTCAACACTAGATATGTCTAGGGTTCCCAAAAAAACTAAATAGAATTTTGACCAACACATGAAAGTCAAATGTCAACAACTTCTAAGTCAACCACCCCAACCCCATTGGCCCTGAGATTGACACATGGTTGTCCAGTTAACTAAATGAAGTTTTTTCCGCAAAAGAACACTAAATGATGATGTAAGGACTAGCGTGTCCACATCCATGACACCCGACAGCCCGGACGAAATATTGCCACATGCGCCGGCTCTAGGGTCGTGTTGTTGAGGCAGATCTCGGCCATCCCCGTCATGATTCTTCCTTCACTTCCGTACACTTTTGTGCATGACCTCCTTCTTGGCTGGCGTTTCATCCGACTCAAATCTAAATGTGCACAAGGTAGGAGCGTCAAGTAATATACCATCATCAAAAGTAGCAAATAGACACACGTATAGGAGAAAATTCGCCTTTTGTAATCATGGTACGTGTATCACTTTGCATTGAGGCTCTTAACATGGTGATGTTCGTAAAACCTAATGTATCATGCATGTTGAGTGTCTTTTGCTGGATTTAGTCACCTGGTGGACAATAACAACTTGATTGGATCATATATCAATAATTAAGGTTTACATGTACAAGAATGTAGTTGACACAATCTACATCCTTCGGAATGAACCGAAGTGAAGAAATGGCCGGCCAACAAGAAAGAAAAAGGCAAAATAAAGTGCATTTGTAATATATTTTCACAACAAGTAAAGTAAATTTGTTCTTTGTCAGAAGAACGAAGATTTTTTAAAATGTAACACGTAGGTGATTCATAGATCAATATTTCCATAAAACTCTTCAAGAACAAAACTAAGATGTTAAATGCCTTTTTTTTATTTAAAGCAGGGTCACAGCTGGAGGCCTACTAAAAAACCACAATTGGTTAATAAAGTTTGTCCATTTATATTCCCTCAAAAAGAAAGTTTGTTCATTTAAAAGGAACATGCATAGAAAGATCTCATATCTCAACTTTAGCTTTGAAGCATCCCACAAACCAATAACACCATAGGCACCATTAAAAATTCCGGTCTGTCATATTTCTAAGCCACCATCCCAACCTAGTTTCATTTATACATTTTGATAAAACTAACTTAACCTATAAGTTAAATTAACCCATTTGGTAAAATTGAACTTATCCATAATAAGTTAAATTAGCCCAAAAAACTTCAGCTCAAAGCACACTTTTAGATATAACTTCAGCTCAAAAGCACACTTTTGATGTTATCTTCACATAGCGACATGTTTCTTGGTTTTGCCGAGTCATGAAAATCCTAGTATCTAATCCATATATAACTAACTTTTATGCTATTACTTCGTGACCTCCGGTTGCAACCCTCAAAGACTCTTTAACATGTAATGGTCAACGAAAAACCTCTCAACTCCAATATAAAGATTGTCAGGTATTTTTTCCAATCTCAGGCATTGTTCATACACTATTAAATCACGATCGTTCATATAACTTTTTGGTTTGGTAAAGATACTTATTTTGCCTTGCTTAGATCAGGACGATTATAGTCTAGCCTCATCAGAGTGCGCCAATGTTTAGAACAAGGTAGTAATTTTGGAGAGGATTATTATAAAGAATTGCATGCTCTATCTGACCTGCACTAGATCCTCTAATAAATACTTAGCCGCCGATTAGGGTTGGGATTGGGTTTTGTTTAGAGAAGTTTAGATTTTGTTACTTTCATCTGTCTTCGCTCTTAGCGGCTAGTGCGGCCCTCAAGACATTCTATTGGAACCCCAAAAATTTTGTCTAGTGAGAATTTTAATCTGACTAGCATATTCGCAATTTTAAATTGGTTTGCTATTATTTTCTTGTTTATTCTTCAGTTTACCTGCAGGAAAATTCTCCGTGGATAGGTGGATCGTGTTGTTGGCTCGGTCGATAACATGGTGGAGTTCGTTTAACAATTGTCGTGGATATCAGTTGTGTATGGTTCTCCCTGTATGGTTGGTAGCCAGATCATGAAGGTCAAGTCCTCTAAAATCGTAGTTATATAGGGTGTTTGGTTGGGCTGTGAGCTACGAAAAAGATGTTGTGGGATGTGAGCTGTGGGAAAGCTGATGTGAGTTGTGTTACCGTTTGGTAAACTGGTTGTCTGGCCTATGGCTTTCCAGTAAAATTTCTGGAATACCCCTGATATGCTGAGACGGTGTTTATGTACTTATATAATGATAATAGTCCGATTTAGACCCGTTTCATTGATTTTGAGCTAGTGTACGTGTGTATGGATATGATATGTATACACTTTTGGAGATAATTAGATAATGATAATTGTGAACTAAAAAAAATCAAATATAATATTACTTTTTCATATATCATGATCAACACATCTATATACCAAAAGATATTAGTTGTTTATACATCATCACATATCTATATACCAAAAGAGATCACTTGCTCTCCCATATCCATACTAAAAGAAATTAGTTATTCCTTAGTATGATATGAATCCCAATTTGCTCATAGAATCACACAAATAGTTTGTTTTTCTGCTCATAATAAATCCATCTCAAGCAAGCAAGGCATCGTTTCCATCCATGTAAACATCATCTCAATTTCGTTCATGCAAAGGAAAAAATTGGAACAGGGGGCTACCTTGATGGGGGCAAAGCGTGGAGATCCTCCTTGTTGGCTCCTTGCTAGGAGGAGGCCGGTAGGGGAAGAGGCGGCTCGACGAGGCTCACTGGTGGAAGTCGTCGGAGAAGGATTGCTAGTGGAGGTTGCTGCTGGAGGTCGGCGGAAGAGCAGACGGTGGCTTCATGGGTGGGTACTGCTGCAGGGGAGACGAGGATGGATGTGCTTGGGCTCGCTAGGAGGAAGTGAGGGCGGGTAGGCGACGGCGTTCTCCGTCACCGGCGGGAGACGAGATGAGGATGGGGGCTGGCAGCGCAAACCCTAGCACCGCCATCGCTGTGCCATGTTGTAACATCCCCATGTATTAAGCTACAGTGATCACCCTTTTGATAATACCAGGTCACCATGATTAACAGTGCTTGATCATCATTTGGATCATATCTCATTTCAAATTCCAATTCAAATTGAGAATTCAAATTTAAAGTGAATTTAAAAGTTGTTCAAATCCAGGAACTAAATAGTTCATAATATTGCAAATATTCCCAAAACAATTATAAAAATAAAATCAACATTAATTGAAATATTTAAATGACTCTAACATCCTAAAACAGTACCAAAACAGCAGTGTTTAATCCATTTTTATTTAATTAAAATTCAAATGAAATCATTTTGTCACCAAACCTTTTTCTGGCAGTGAGATATATTGCCAAGTATTTAAATGGACAAGAGTCGTATTTTACAAAATTGCATTAGTGCTAGAAGAATTACAGAACAGAAATGAAGAAACAGAAAACAAAAAAGAAAGAGAGAGAAAAAGAAAAAAGGCCGCAGCACCTGGGCCTAAGTCAAACCAGAAACGGCCCGGCCCAACTCCCCCTTCTTCTTCCTACTACTCACCCGCGCACGCCCGCGCCCGCCGCCGGCTCGCCGTCCCAGCCGCGCCCGCTCGTCCTCGCGTCGCTACAGGAGGACGGGGAGGATAAGGAGGCCACCGCGACAACCCTAGCCGCCCCCAGATCTTTTCCCCCCTCTCCCTCGCTCGTTCGCGAACTCACCGAGCGCCGTCGTCGTCGGGCACCGCTCGATCCCGCGGCCACCGTCGCCACCACGCCTCGCCACCGCGCCCGATCGAGCCGCCGTCCTCGACTCCTTCCTCTGGTGCAAGCCGTTGGAGTCGGGAGCCACCACAACGAGCGCTACGTCCTCTTCTTCCTCCTCGGGCACCGTCGTCTCCGTCGCCGATTCGCCGCCGCCGAGCTTCCCCGAGCCCACTTGAGCACATCTGCAGGAGCCCGGTGAGCACCCGCACCGGATCTCCCTCTCCCCTGCCTCTTATCAAGCCCGTAGCCGCCGCATTTGACAGGGCCGAACGCATCGCCGCGCGAGCTCGTCGCCGGCGTGACTCCGGTGGCCTTTTGGTCACGGGAATGTGCCCGTTGTCATCGCCGCATCGTGTAGCGTCCCGCTAGCCGTTTCGCTCGCTTGTTTGCGCCCCGCCTCGCCGATCTCGTCACTGCCCGAACTCCGACCGCCGCCGAAGAGCTCACCGTCGTCGATATAGGGCCTCTCCGGCCACGGCACCACCGCCATCGGACGCGGCACGAAGCGCCCGTTCCAGAGAGCCCAACCGCGCGCAAAACCGTCCACCGTAGCCCATTTCCGAGCTCGCCGGAGTTCGCCGCCGCGCTCGGGCTCGCCGGAGCCACTCCGGTGGCCGGCGCTGACGTGGACGCCTCTGGGCCCCACTCTGTGCCACTGACCGCTGGGCCCCACTGGCCCGTTGACTGGGTTGACCCATTCAACGTGCTGACTGGGCTGCCTAGTGTGACTGACATGCGGGCCCCGCGTGTAATTAAGTTAATTTGAATTTAAAAGTTAATCTGATAATTAGGTTAGTCATTGACTAATGGGGCCCGCTAGCTAATTAGTCTATTTAACTAAATTAATCACTGTTTAATTAAAACAGTCACTGACCAGTGGGACCCACTGGTCAGCTGGTCTGTTGACTGCCAACGTCATCATGACGTCATGCTGATGTCACATACTACTGTTTTGGATAATTCGAATTAAATAATTTCAGAAATTCCAGAAAATGATTAAAACTTTGAAAAATCATATAAATTAAACCGTAACTCGGATGAAAATAATTTATATATGAAAAATGATCAGAAAAATATGAAAAATCCGAATATGTGATAAAAATGCTTGACCATCACTCCTATCTAGGTGAACATGGAACTTTTAGCCTGTTCTCGATAAATGAATAGTGCATGACCTTAATAAAATAATTTCAAATAAATTCCTAAATTATCTAAAATAGTTAGAGATGCATTAAATCACCCCTGCATATCATTTAGGCATGTCATGCATCCCTGTTGCATTGTTCGCCGTGTATTTATTGTTTCTTTTCCCTCCTTCTCTCCCGATGGACCCCGAGACTACCGACGACACTGCAGAGTACGACCACGTCGTCGACGACCAGACCCCTTTAGCAGAGCTTCCAGGCAAGCAAAACCTCCTTGATCATCCAGATATCGCCCACTCTTTCTCTCTTATGCTTGCATTAGAATTGCTTCTGTTGTTATTCCGATAGCTCCTATTCTGATGCATAGCCTGATTTTGTCGCCTGCTGTTGATACCTACCTGTTGTCCCAGGATGCTTAGTTAGCTATGCTATTGATTCATCTGTGGCCCTTCACCCTTGTCCATTTGCCATGCTTGATATCGGGCCGTGACCACTCTAGGTGATGATCACGGAAATGTTTACTTATTGCAATACTTTAAACTATTAAAGTCGGGCTGGCCCCAAGGGTGCCCGCGAGAGAATAATTTTAAAGACGGGTCGGCTCCAAGAGCACCCGCGAGCCGTGTGTTATCAAGTCGGAGCGACAGGGATCCTGTTCGTCTCTGCGAGTTACTAAACACGCCTAACGAATTTGGGTATTTTATCTGAGTAGGCTGCTGGCCTTATACGCACTACCACCACATGGGATAATGGTTTAATGGGGCCCTCTACGTCGTATGTATTAGCCGAAAGCTCTTCAGACGTCACAGCTCAGAGATGCGGGCTGATTGCTGGGGTGGACTGGTTACGTCACTTGTGTATACAGTGTCGCGCCTGGGCCCCGGCCAGTCTCGCAACGTGCAGGAGTGCAGAGGGCGATGGGCCCAAGACCCCTTCGCACTTAGGAATTAGACCGGCGTGTTGACCTCTCTGCTGAGCCTAGGTAGGACCGCGTCGTGTCGATTACCCGAGGCCGGGCATTACCCAGCAAGTGTGTCCGGCCAGATGTGATCGAGCGTGTTGGGTAATAGTAGTGCACCCCTGCAGGGAAGTTATCTATTCGAATAGCCGTGTCCACGGTAACAGGACGCTCAGAGTTGTATCTTGATCTGCTACAACTACAAATGGATACTGATACAATATTAATCTGTTGCTACTGCTCTCGGGATCTCTTTCTCGCAGGGTAGTCGAGGAAGGATCCCAGGGCTTTACTAAAATATGATTGATTATATATTATCTTGTTCTACTCTCTTCTGATGTTGCAAGATTGCTTCAAGATGCTAGTCTTCGATAGGCTAGGCCTTTCCCCCTCTGTTCTGGCATTTCCGTAGTTTAGTCCAAAGATATAGCCCCATTCCTTTGATACCGATGCATAATTAGTATAGTTCTGATGTCAGTCTTGCGAGTACTTTGGATGAGTACTCACGGTTGCTTTGCTATTTCTTTTTCCCCATACCCGATTGCTGCGATCAGACGACGGAGTCCAGGAGCAGGAGATCCCCGGAGGCTACTACTACTACGTTGAGCCCGCCGACCAGGAGTAGTTCGGAGGCCCTAGGCAGGAGGCCTTCGCCTTTTCGATCAGTGTCGTTGTTTGTACTAGCCTTCTTAAGGCAAACTTGACTAACTATGTCTGTACCCAGATATTATTTGTGTGTATGACTTATGTATTCGGGTCCTCGTGACCCCTGGTTTGTAATATGAAGATTTATGTTTAAATTTGAGTTTAGAGTTGTGTTGTGATATCTTCCCGTGAGTCTCTGATCTCGAGCATGCACGTTTGCCTGTTTATATATGATTAGTGCACGGTCGAGCAGGGGCGTCACGGGGGGAATGGCTCGGTGGGGGGAAAAGGCTATGTTCGCCTGTTTATATAGGAGGGTGCTACTTGTGAGCTGCGTTGGGATTTCCCCGAAGAGGAGGGGATGATGCAGTACAGTAGAGATAAGTATTTCCCTCAGTTATGAAACCAAGATTATCAATCCAGTAGGAGAATCACGCAACAACTCGTTAGCAGTACCTGCACACAAAACAACAAATCCTCGCATCCAACGCGAACAAGGGGCTGTCAATCCCTTGGCGGTCAATTGCAAGATTAAATTGTATGGTGATAGATAAATAGATCGAACAAAAATACAAAATAAAATAAATAAAGTAAAAGTGCAGCAAGGTATTTTTAGGATTTTCAATATATAATTAAGATAGACCCGCGGGCCATAGTTTTCACTAGAGGCTTCTCTCTTGAAAATAGCATACGGTGGGTGAACAAATTACTGTTGGGAAATTGATAGAAAAAAGCAAATAATCATGACGATATCCAAGGCAATGATCATCTATATAGGCATCACGTCCGAGACAAGTAGACCGACTCCTGCCTGCATCTACTACTATTACTCCACACATCGACCGCTATTCAGCATGCATCTAGTGCATTAAGTCCCATAAAGAACGGAGTAATGCCTTAAGCAAGATGACATGATGTAGACAAAGTAAACTCACGCATGAATAAAACCCATCTTTTTACCCTTAATAGCAACGATACATACGTGTCATGTCCCCTTCTGTCACTGGGATTGAGCACCGCAAGATCGAACCCATTACAAAGCACCTCTCCCATTGCAAGATAAATCAATCTAGTTGGCCAAACCAAATCAATAGATCGGAGAGAAATACGAAGCTATAATAATCATGCATAAAAGAGTTCAGAGAAAACTCAAATAATATTCATGAATAATCAGATCATAAACTCACAATTCATCGGATCCCAACAAACACACCGCAAAAAGTGATTACATCGGATAGAACTCCAAGAACATCGAGGAGAACATTGTATTGAAGATCAAAAAGAGAGAAGAAGCCATCTAGCTACTAACTATGGACCTGAAGGTCCGTGGTAAACTACTCACGCATCATCGGAAGGGCGGCAAGGATGATGTAGAGCCCCTCCGTGATCGATTCCCCCTCCGGCGGAGTGCCGGAAAAGGCCTCCAGATGGGATCTCTCGAGAACAGGAACTTGCGGCGGTGGAAAAAGTATTTCGTGGACTCCTCTGTTGGTTTCCCGATTTTAGAGAATTTATAGAGGTGGAATTAGGTCAAACGGAGCCTTGTGGGCCCCACGAGGTACCAGGGCGCCTCCCCGGGGCGCGCCGTGGTGCCTCGTGGGCCACTGCTTCATCTTCTCGTCCCCTCCCGAAGCTTCTAGTGTCTCTTATGTCTAGAAAAAAATCTTCAAAAAGTTTCGTGGCATTTGGACTTCGTTTGGTACTGGTATTCTGGAAAACCAAAACAGGCAAAAAACAACAACTGGCACTGGGCACTAAGTTAATAGGTTAGTCCCAAAAAATGATATATAATTGTTGTAAAGGTATATAAAAACATCCAAGATTGATACTATAATAGCATGGAACAATCAAAAATTATAGATACGTTGGAGACGTATCAAGCATCCCCAAGCTTAATTCCTGCTCGTCCTCGAGTAGGTAAATGATAAAACAGAATTTTTGATGTGGAATGCTACCTATCATATTCATCACATACTATTTTCTTTTTTAGCATGGACTTTTAGACTTGAATGATTCAAAGCAATAGTCTATAGTTTGACATGAAGATATAAATAGTCAAGGATACTAACAAGCAACCATGTCTTTCAAAATATCAACGCTAAAGAAAGTTATCCCTACCCCATTATGCCCAATCATTGATCCATTCATAAAACACACTCAATATTAGCTACACACAATGCACAAGTATGACAATAATGCTCTCTAGTTGGTGCTTTGTAAGAGAAGATGGAGACTCAAAATAAAAATAAAAATTGCATAAAAGTAAATAGATAGGCCCTTCGCAGAGGGAAGCAGAGATTTGCAAATGTGCCAGAGCTCAAAGCTTAAATTAGAGAGATAAAATTATTTTGAGAGGCATGTTTTTCCTGTAAACGAAAACGATCGAGAATTCCCAATATCTTCCATGCTAGACACATTATAGGCGGTTCCCAAACAGAAAATAAAGTTTATTTCTTTTCAACCATTCTTTCACAATCCATGGCTAGCCGTAACCATGGGTGCCCTCCATACCAACACTTTCCAAGGAATTTATTATTATCATCATATTAATTTTTTTTCATTTCGGGACTGGGCATACCTATTACCGGCCACTCTCTCGTGCAATGACAAGTGAATAAACACTCATCGTGAGAATAACACACCTAGCATGGAAAATATTGGCCACCCCCTGCCGCTTCATGAGTGGTACGGGGACACAAAACGGAAAGTTATTTTGAAAAATTAGAGTTGGCACATGCAAAATTACTTGGAACGGCATGGAAATACCGCATATAGGTAAGTATGGTGGACTCATTTGGCACAACTTGGGTTTAAGGAGTTGGATGCACAAGCAGTATTCCCGCTTAGTACAAATGAAGGCTAGCAAATAGGTTGAGAAGCAACCAAACAAAAAGCGAAAACGGTCATAAACATGCATTGAACATAACTAACACCGAATAATGCACCATAAGTAGGATATAATTTCGTTGCATAACTATTGACTTAATGTGCATGCATAGGGAATCACAAACCTTAACACCAATATTCTTACTAAATCACAATTACTCACTAACATGGCTCACATATTATCATCTCCATATCGCAAAACTATTGCAAGGAATCAAACTTATCATATCCAATGATATTTCATGAAAGTTTTTATTATATCCCTCTTGAATATTCATCACTTTGGGACCAAATTCATATCTTGTGCAAATTACCATTACTATTATCAACTCTCAAAAAGATATAAGTGAAGCGTGAGAGTGCAAATATTTCTTCAAAATTTTATCTTATCAACTCTCAAAATACTATAAGTGAAGCATGAGAGTTCAAATATTTCTTCAAAATATAGCCACCGCCGTGCTCAAAAAGATTTAAGTGAAGCACTAGAGCAACTGCCTAGCTCAAAAGGTTTAAGTGAAGCACATATAGTATTATAACAAATCATGATAAACGTGTGGCTCTCTCAAATAGGTGTGTCCAGCAAAGATGATTGTGACAAACTAAAATGCAAACAAAGCAAAAACTCATATAATACACGACACTCCAAGTAAAACACATATCATGTGATGAATAAATATAGCTCCAAGTAAAATTACCGATAGTTGGTAGAAAAAAGAGGGGATGCCTTCCGGGGCATCCCCAAGCTTTGACGCTTGAGTCTTCCTTGAATATTACCTTGGGGTGCCTTGGG
This sequence comes from Elymus sibiricus, assembly GCA_039707655.1. Taxonomy (NCBI): domain Eukaryota; kingdom Viridiplantae; phylum Streptophyta; class Magnoliopsida; order Poales; family Poaceae; genus Elymus; species Elymus sibiricus. The sequence goes on along the minus strand of CM077666.1, from coordinate 122,781,534 downwards.
CATCCCCAAGCTTAGGCTCTTGCCACTCCTTATTCCTTCATCTATCGTGATCTCACCCAAAACTTGAAAACTTCAATCACACAAAACTCAACAAAACCTTCGTGAGATCCGTTAGTATCACAAATAAATCCTTAACTCTAAGTACTGTAGTAAATTGATTCATATTTAATATTGACATAATTTTACTGTACTCCAACTTCTCCATGACTCATACCCCCCGATACGATCCATAGATTCATCAAAATAAGCAAACTACGCAACAAAAACAGAATCTGGCTAAAACAGAATAGTCTGTAAATATCTATTTAAAAGCTATACTGATGTAACTCCAAAAATTCTGAAAAATTAGGACAACGTGGGAAATTCATATACCAATACTGTGTAAAAATTTCAGATTTTTCTGACGCTCTAGTACAAAATTAAAATTACAGCACTGGACGCAAAACTTTTTGTTTTCCAAACAGCATCAATTATATTATCTTCCAAATCATCCCAAAGGCATTACTTGGCACAAACACTAATTAAAACATAAAAACACAATCATAACAGTAGCATAATTATGTAAACACGCAAAAACAGAAACAAAAAGTAAAAATTTATTTTATTCATTGGGTTGCCTCCCAACAAGCGCTATTGTTTTATGCCCCTAGCTAGGCATAATGCATAGTTTCAAGTATTGTCATCCTTAGTTTCCAACTCCTCAATCACACATCCATTTTTTCTAGTAGATTTAACATAGGTATTTCTCATCATCACACTTCTAGGCACAGAATTAATAATTTTACTTTCGTGAATAGGTTCCTTAATTATATCAATGAAACTGGGGTGCACGCTAATCATTTTAAGGTCCTCATTTCCCTTACTAGAAGTAGCACCATTGGTTTTAGGAACATACATAAACTTGCAATTTTTAATTGGAGGAGTTCTATCAATTTTCTTAACGGAGGAGAAAACCGAGCCCAAATTATTAATAATTTCTTCTAACTTATCGATTCTAGCGGGGCGTTGTTCTATTCTTTCATTAATTACCGGTTCCTTTTCCTTTAAGGTTTTCAATGTGATTCCTACCTTAGAACCAAATTGAGTGATATGATTATGAATTTTTTTATCTAAATTCTCAAGATGTTCAATAGTAGGTATTTTATTTTCAATAACTTCTAACCTTTGCATAACATGTTCCAAAGTCAAAGTAGTTTCATTAACAGTGATAGGTGGTGATCCTACTATATTTCGCATAGCATCGAAAGCATCCATAGAGGGACACATCAAGAAATTTCCTCCGGTAATAGTATCAAGTACAAATCTATAACAAGTAGTGATGCCCACATAAAAATTGCGAAGAAGGATGGTGGTGGATTGCTTACGAGTTGATCTATTATGAGCATCACAAATCCTATACCAAGCATCTTTTAAATTCTCTTCTCCCCTTTGTTTAAAATTAAGCACTTCATTTTCAGGGGTAATAGTAACGAGCGAAGAACTAGCCATAATGGTAAAGCGAGCAAGCAATCAAGCAAATAAGAAAAAGGCAAACGGAAAATATTTTTGTATTTTTTGTAAAAAAAATTAGAAGTGTGGGAGATGAAAACGAGAGGCAAAGGCAAATAAAATAAATGTAAGGAGATGTAAGTTTTATGCGTAGGTACTTGATAGATGTTAATGATGTCTCCCCGGCAACGGCGCCAGAAATTCTTCCTGCTACTTGTGAGCTGCGTTGGGATTTCCCCGAAGAGAAGGGGATGATGCAGTACAGTAGAGATAAGTATTTCCCTCAGTTATGAAACCAATGTTATCAATCCAGTAGGAGAATCACGCAACAACTCATTAGCAGTACCTGCACACAAAACAACAAATCCTCGCACCCAACGCGAACAAGGGGTTGTCAATCCCTTGGCGGTCAATTGCAAGATTAAATTGTATGGTGATAGATAAATAATTCAAACAAAAATACAATATAAAATAAATAAAGTAAAAGTGCATTAAGGTATTTTTATGATTTTCAATATATAATTAAGATAGACCCGGGGGCCATAGTTTTCACTAGAGGCTTCTCTCTTGAAAATAGCATACGGTGGGTGAACAAATTACTGTTGGGCAATTGATAGAAAAACAAATAATCATGACGATATCCAAGACAATGATCATGTATATAGGCATCACGTCCGAGACAAGTAGACCGACTCCTGCCTGCATCTACTACTATTACTCCACACATCGACCGCTATCCAGCATGCATCTAGTGTATTAAGTCCATAAAGAACGGAGTAACGACTTAAGCAAGATGACATGATGTAAACAAAGTAAACTCACGCATGAATAAACCCCATCTTTTTACCCTTAATAGCAATGATACATACGTGTCATGTCCCCTTCTGTCACTGGGATTGAGCACCGCAAGACCGAACCCATTACAAAGCACCTCTCCCATTGCAAGATAAATCAATCTAGTTGGCCAAACCAAATCAATAGATCGGAGAGAAATACGAAGGTATAATAATCATGCATAAAAGAGTTCAGAGAAAACTCAAATAATATTCATGGATAATCATATCATAAACTCACAATTCATCGGATCCCAACAAACACACCGCAAAAAGTGATTACATCGGATAGAACTCCAAGAACATCGAGGAGAACATTGTATTGAAGATCAAAAAGAGAGAAGAAGACATCTAACTACTAACTATGGACCCGAAGGTCTGTGGTAAACTACTCACGCATCATCGGAAGGGCAGCAAGGATGATGTAGAGCCCCTTCGTGATCGATTCCCCCTTCGGCGGAGTGCCGGAAAAGGCCTCCAGATGGGATCTCTCGAGAACAGGAACTTGCTGCGGTGGAAAAAGTATTTCGTGGACTCCTCTATTGGTTTCTCGATTTTAGAGAATTTATAGAGATGGAATTAGGTCAAACGGAGCCTTGTGGGCCCCACGAGGTACCAGGGCGCCCCTCGGGGCACGCCGTGGTGCCTCGTGGGCCACTGCTTCATCTTCTCGTCCCCTCCCGAAGCTTTTAGCGTCTCTTATGTCCAGAAAAAAATCTCCAAAAAGTTTCGTGGAATTTGGACTTCGTTTGATACTGACATTCTGGAAAAGCAAAAACAGGCAAAAAAACAGCAACTGGCACTTGGCACTAAGTTAATAGGTTAGTCGCAAAAAATGATATATAATTGCTGTAAATGTATATAAAAACATCCAAGATTGATATTATAATAGCATGAAATAATCAAAAATTATAGATACATTGAAGACGTATCAGAGGGCAATTGCCTTGTAATTTTGTGAAGGGGTAGGGGTATTGCGGGCGTGCAATCGATGAACGCTGTCGAACGTGGGTCATAGCTGCTCGAGAGGAGCTTCACCTCTCGCGTGTAAAAAATCTGCGGCTGCGGGTCCAAATTTGAATGGAAGATGGCTGTTTGGTTGGGCTGCCGGCTTCAAAGCATGGAAAGCCGGCAGGAAGGCTAACCAAACACCCTCAGATGCTCTCATCGAAAGATCGGGGGCCCAGTTCACATCATAGCCTGAGAGTGGCAATAGAGTGGACGAGCTCGCTTGCTCCTGCTAGCTGGACCAATGGAACAATCACGCGTGGGTACATGTATTAAGTGTGGGCTTAGAAAACAGGGAAGGATGCCAGCATCCAACAGTAGCATACTGTGACGGTGCCGTTTAATACGGAAGACGGTAGAACGCCGTTGGTACAGCATGCTCTTTATCTGTGAAAGTTGAGTGGCATCTCATGTTCCTGGAGATTTCAGTAATTTTTAGTTGCAAGCCAATTTGGTTTAATGGCCTTTCAGACCAACTTTCAGTTGGTTTTTTTGTTCCCCCGTACGAAATTGGTTTGCATGAGGTTCCCGTCTACATGTGGACCGTGACGACAGTCATTCAATGTTAACAATAGTTCGACTGTTTGGGTCGCTCAGAAGCTCGACTTGCTTGCATCTCGCAGAGGCCAGTGCTGCCTCACGCAAAAAAATAAAATGGCAATCGTGTTTTAAATTTTGAAAAAAGTTAGTGCAAATAAAGAACTGTGCATGAATTTCCCAAAAATATTCATAGTTTAATAAAAATATTTGTGAATCGGAAAAAAGTTGTGAATTCAAAAAGGTTAGCGTATTTGAACAAATTGTTCACGTATTCAAAAATTGTTTACAGATTCAAAAAATATTCATGAATTCGAAATATGTTCTCGGTGAATTCAAATTATGTTCGCGATTTAAAAAATGTCCGCGAATACGTAATGTGTTCACGGCAAATTCAAGAAATGTTTGCGGATTCAAAATATGTTCAAGTATTCTAGAAAAATGTTTAACTATTCAAAAACAATGTTCGTGAATTTGAGTATAGTTCACGAATTCAGAAATGTTCGTGAATTCTTCAAGAATTCATAAAATTTTCATGTATTCAAAAATTGTTCACGTTTCAAACATTGTACGTAGATTAAAAAAATATATGCGAATTCAAAATATGTTCGCAATGAACTCAAATAATGTCCATGATTTCAAAAAATGTCCGCGAATACGAAATAAGTTCATGGCGATTAAAAAAATGTTCGCCAATTTGAGAAAAATGTTCACGTATCCAAAAAAAAGTTTCGTGAATTGTAATATTGTTCAAGAATTCAAAAAAGTTCCTGAATGAAAAATATGTTCAAGAATTTGAGAAAAATGCTCACGTATTGCTTGAACATATTGCAATGGCAGCATGCTCATGTAATTCGAGAAGGCGGAGCTGCTTCGCCTACTTGAACATATTCGCGTGGTAATGCAAAGGCAGCATGCTCACGTCATGTTCAAGCATTCGAGAAAAATGTTCACGTACTTGCAAAGGCAGCATGCGCTTGAACCGAGCCGCGGACACAAGACGGAGCTGCCCGCATGTGTCAGCATCACACAGACGACGTTACGGAGGCCGTGCTGTGTAACTCAGTGCAACATTAAATCGACCTCTGGCCCACTAACGTAATTGTGTCGGGTCTACCGGAAAAAGACGGTACACGATACCGTGAGCAGGCGAGGACGAGCCCTCTTGTGAATTTTCGTCATAGCCTCATCAACTCTACGACTCATATCTTTTATAACTCCTTCAATTAACATTGTGATTTTCTAGTAAGTCCATCATTACTATACATAATAGAATGCTTTAACTTGTTTATACTGAACTTTTTTTATTATTTATAACTTATTCTGCAAATGGCAAATTTTTAGTAGTATATTTTGGAAAGTTGAGCACATAGTCATGCATCAAAAAATTGTGATAATACAACTACAACTTAAAATATACTTATAATAAAATGATCTCCTCTCTTTTAACAAAAAAGAGAAATCATGTTAATTGTGCTATTGCCCCTTATAACATATCCGGTAAATTAAACCTCCCAAAAATCCGAGGAAAAAATCTCATGCATGCACATATCGATTTATGTCTCTTAGATGAACTATTGAGTATGTGGTCATTGCCTATTTTCACACCTCTACATATGTTGGCAAAGAGGTCCAAAGAATACATGTCTAACAACAAGATTCTTATAAGATGGGATTGCATGTATAAGGTTAAGTACAAAAGAAAATTCTAGAGCGAATGTGGTGTCTATGAGGGGTTTGTCCTGAGATGGTTGATATTGCTCCTTTTGTGGTTCTTCCATGGTTAAACATGTTTCGATGTCTTCACTCTCAAGGGTTAAATAATGGAATGTGATGCATGCATATGTCACCATACCATGTATGCCAACGAATAACATCATTTGTAGACGTCACACAGAAGAACATGAATCACATTGTACGATTGTAAATCAAGTTTTGTTGCTGAATTATTCCGCATTCTACTTAAATTTTGGGTGCATCTAGCTTATGCATTCACTTGTTTATTTGAAAAGCTAACCTAGTTAATTAGGGTTTCATGCAAAACTATATTGATGGGTCTAAACAATTGAGTGCTTCTTAGTATGCATGGATATTATTGACCCTGAAACATCACCATTTTACAGGGAATACAATCTGACTTTTACTCTCTCTCTCTCTCTCTCTCAACAAACTCCTAGTTGGCACTTTTAAAGGTAGGCTAACATCACATTGTTGTGAGTAAATTACAAAGAACCACCACATTTAGGGTTAGATTATCACAAAACTACCATTTATATGTTTATACACACAACCACCACTATCGGGGTGGAGTCATGACCCCTAACACTGATTCGACGATTAACTCGTAGCAATACTGGACAATGGCCCTAATTGTTAGGCTGAAAAAATGAAAAAGATTGAGCTTGAGGAGCAAAAACTTGCACTGGTGGTCGAGGAGCAAAGAAGCAAAAGAGTGCTCGAGGACCGTATTATCATGTTCATGGATCCTAGCAACATGGACGAGAGGGCAAAATAATATTAGGAGTTCCATCATGGGGACATCTTGACTAAGATGTGTGGTGGTGGCGGCAATGGTGGTGCCGATGGTGACGACGTGATTGCATGGGGCCCATGCTACAATGGCTCTAGGTTCACCATGTGTTGGTGGTTTTTTGAATGAATTTGTTCACTTTGTACCTTTTGAGACAAACTATGGTTATGTTGTTGGCACACGAACACGTCATGTGTATCCTCGACGCCGGAGCTGATGCACCGCAACTCATGTCGAGGGAGATCCGACCAGCAGCGCGATACGCAGGATAGCCAGCGGACGCTTTTGCAAACCCGAAACCCCGCACGCCTGGGAGGGACCCCATCAGGGAGTGCGGCGGCTATGGGCTGCCCTAGGTCGATTCGCTCGCCCGTAGAGCCTCGGGATTCGCAGCTCTTAAACTCAAAGAACAACGAAGAACGAGAGAGAAAAACGAGGGACAGATAAAACGTAGATGAAAAGGTAGTATATTCATGTTTCGATTGTGTGTTGTTCAATCGGCCGTCACCCTCAGCATATATAAGAGGCAGCTGGACTTCCCGTACAAGTAAAGGATTCATCCAGGCTTTCCTTACATGAAAAATTACATCGATTCACGTCCTAGAGTCCTAGTTCTAGTCCAACTCGGATTCAGTCCGAATCTGACCCAAATTTCTGTCTTGTTTCTTGCGCAGGCCGTGGAATTTGCATATGAGCTCCGATTGAGACGGCCCAAACATAAAATTTGTGCGCCTCGACGAGACGAACAACCGTTGTGTTGATCTCTTTTCCAAATAAGGCCATCTCCAGTACTTTACGGGACCATCTTTAACTTCAAGTCGGACTCGGTCATGCAGCTGACTGGACTGTCTGAGTCTTGTAGCGGCTCTGCAGGCTGCATACTAATTCATATGATGATGACTCCAAAAGAAAACTTGACCTTTTCGACGATACACACAACTTTAGTGTTGAGCACTTTTCCATCCGAGGCCATCCAGATAACCTTTCGGGCCCATGTTCAGCTTCTGGTCGGATTAGTCGACAACACTCGGATTTGAATTTCTCCAGTCGGATGTTAAGGTCCTTCACTTTGATTGCCCGACTAGATTTCTTCACTCGGACGGCAACCTTTCACTCGGATGGCAATCATTTCACTTGGCCGACAACCTTTCACTCGGACGACAACCTTTCACTCGGATTTCTCGACTGAAATTCAGCCTGATCTTGTTTTGCGTCCCTAGGTTGCGTACGGACCTTGGATTGAGACGACTTATACATCAAAATCGATCGGATCGACGAGATGAAAAATTTCATGTTGAAAATATTACGATTCATGGCCATGCCGAGGGCCTAATTGCTCACGCATTGCACAACATCCATCAATATGTGTCTGAGGTCGGGCGTCATATTTTGGTTCCAGTTAGGCCGGACCGTGTTGACTGTAACTTTTGCATATGAACTCGGATTGAGATAATTTATTTATCAAAATCGATCGCCTCGGCGAGACGAAGACAATCCTTGTAGAGCACTCCTTCATCCGAGGTTGTCTTGGAGGCGTAATCGGCCAAACAATGATCTGAACATGAAATCTCAGAACTTTGAACACAGTTTCGGCCCCTAAGATGAGGTCGGATGGCGATGACCCAGACATCAAAGTTGTTCAATTCGATGATAAGAAACTTTTTCATGTTGAAACCCTTTTCATTTGAGTCCATCTTAATTGTGTTTTGTACCATGCCAAAATCTGCTGTCAACATATGTTTGATGGATTGGATGAACTTTATTTATGCCCTACTTTAATTATGATTTATATTTATGGTAAGATCCATTTGAATTGTTTATGTTTGCTTTGAAATGTGTTGATTTTGTTTCAATGTTTTACCAAAGGTTTGGAAGAATTGAAAAACCAAAAAATTTAGGGGATTATTAAACTATATGGGGTATGCTAGCTGAGCAAAACTTTAATCTCTTAAAAATTTGACTTTTTTATACATATGCACTATACATCCGTATGAACATGCGTGAATTTTTTTTAGATTTTTTAAAAACTTTAAAATGAGATTTTTAATTTTTTTAAAATAAAGGTCTCCATGGACAGAAGATTTGAGGAATTAAGTTTAGGCTCTCTTATATGTTGACCTACTCTTTTCCAGTTGAGCAAGATAAGGCTTTAACCGTCGATTTTTGGATGTCGGCCCGTGAGATCATGCTGGCCCGAGAACCAACAAACCTCCGCGCCACACAACAGCTCCCTGCCATGTGCTACAAACCACATCGGCACATCCCCGACAGCGACGCCGTCGTCGCTCGTGCCCCCGATAAACCTCTCTTCTCCTCACACTCGGTTCACTCCACTCCACTCGAAAGCAACCGCGCCAGCCAGCCACACAGTCACGAGCAGCCAGCCACTCGCCTCACTCCGCATTGCCCGGCGAGCAACGGGCCTACCCGCGGCGTGGGACATGGCTCTCCTGCTGCTGCGCGGCTGCCTCGCGCCAGTCAACGCCGCCGCCCCGGCTTTCCGGCGAGGGGAGACGACGAGCCGGATTAGTTACCGCCGGCCGTCCCGCTTCGGCGCGGTCGTCGCCTCGGTCGCCGCGTCCTCGCCGTCCGGCGGCGACGGCGCGACCGCCGCGGTGGACGCGGTTCTGCGTGGCTCGGAGGGATCCAAGTCCAAGGCGCGCGACTACGGCGGGACCAACGGCGCCGTTGCTTCCGGCACCGCCAGGTCCACGACCATCGAGACCACCGTCGAGAGGGTAAGCAGCAGGCTTATCGATCCAATTGTTATTTAGCTTATTATCGTTTGTGCTCTCCGGCGGCGTGGGCTAATACTGTTCTTCACGCAGATCATCTTCGATTTCCGGTTCCTGGCTCTTCTCGCCGTCGCCGGATCGCTGGCGGGCTCCCTCCTCTGCTTCCTCAATGTAATTTCTCTCAATCTCATTTCTGCAGCTCCTCACGATTCAGATAACCAGACATAATTATAGTACTTGTTACGTAGTTGTTACTCGCTATTAGTGGGCAACATCGTTCAGATGGATCTAATTAAGAATCTTGCATCTGTTGGTGACCAGGGATGTGTGTACATAAAAGAGGCCTACTGCGTCTACTGGACGAGCTGCGCCAAAGGTGTCCATACAGGGCAGATGGTCCTCAAGGTCGTCGAGGCCATTGGTAAGTGAGATATTCTCTATCGAATTGATACACATGATGACTGAATTTACACTAACTGTTGCTGACGCTGTAACTTTTTCACTTTGCTGCTGCAGATGTGTATCTTGCTGGCACCGTCATGCTGATCTTCGGGATGGGTCTCTACGGGCTGTTCATCAGCAACGCGTCCAACGATTTGCCCTCCGGATCCGACCGGGCTCTGCAGGGATCGTCGCTGTTTGGGATGTTCGCTCTGAAGGTAGCACCGATCCCATTCAAACATTCAACGAGTTTTGTTACATGTTCAGATGCTTAGTTCAGAAACCTGAACTTTGTTCGTCTCGTACTGTCGTTTTTGCAGGAGAGGCCGAAGTGGATGAAGATCACGTCGCTGGACGAGCTCAAGACGAAGGTGGGGCACGTCATCGTGATGATCCTGCTGGTGAAGATGTTCGAGCGGAGCAAGATGGTGAAGATCACCACGGGGCTGGACCTGCTCAGCTACTCCGTCTGCATCTTCCTCTCCTCGGCCTCCCTCTACATCCTGCACAACCTCCACCGGCCCGAGCACGAGGAGTCGGTGATGCCCCACTTGTAGCTGAACCGTACCAGCCGGTCAGAAGCCATGGCCTCGTGATGTAAATGCAGCTTGATCTCTGATCGATGCATCGACCCCGATGTGCCAAGAACAGAACGAATCGATTCGCGGTCGTTGATCGGTTCTCGCAAGGACGAGCACGACGAACATCTGTACTGTAACAGTGTAGGAAGGAAGAACTTGTTCAAGACATTCATATAGCTAGCACGAAATATCTGAAGTTTCAAGTTTGTGCTGAACTGCTGATATTTGTACGCCAGTGGCGTACTATCGGAAAAGAAAGTCTACGTACGTGCAACTAGGCTAGGCCTCGATCGGTGAACCGAAAGGATTATGAGCAGCCTTGGCCGGCCTCGGCGGGTGGTCCGGCCTCTCCGGCTCCGGCGAGGTCTCCAGCACCATGGCAGCGTTATCCACGAAGCAGTACACGCGGCCTGCGAACGACAAGACTGGCCCGTCGATCGGGTCGTCCCACTCCACCTCTGCCCAGCGCTCGTCGCCGGGTCTCGCGACGCCCAGCAGCCCGTACAAGTTGATCACGACCGCAGAATCGCCGGTCAGCTCCACACCGAAGTGGACCTCGAGGGGCCATCTCGGGAAAACATCGGCCCGCGGGAAGCCGGACAGCAGCGCGGTCACCGGCGGCAGGTCGGCACGGGCGCCGGTGACCGGGTTCACCACGAACACGCCGTCGGTCTTCTTGTTTAGCAGGACGAGGAGCCCCTGCGACGTGCGCGCGAGGTACGTGCGCCCGTCGCGGTTGTTCAGCCCCCGGGTCGTCATCCGGATGTGCTCGCCGGTGGAGACGTTCTTGAAGCGGCTGTAGCGGTAGCGAAGGCCCCGGCTTACAACGTCCTGGAGCATGGTCCAGCGCCGCGGGTGGAACCGTGGGTCCAGGGCGTCGGCCTGCGGGTCCGCCGTGCACCGCCGCCACGCGCGGCACAACGCGCGGAAGCGGACGTAATCGGCGACGTCGCGGGAGAGCACACGGTCCGCGATCAGCCACGCCGGGCCGGACCCCAGGCTCGCCCAGTCCCGCCTGCGGCCGGAAAATGGATGAAGCATCGAGCCAGATGATGTAGTACAGACGAGAAGCTTTTAATCAAGAATGCAATCTTACCAGCTAGATTGGTCGGCGGGGAGGTGCACCGTCGACTCCGCCGCGGAGGATGTTCCATCACCGACGCGGGCGCGCTTCGCTCGGCGCCGGCGATGGCTTTTCGGCACCTTGTCCGCCGGGTTGCTTGATGCTGCGAATAAGTAATTTTACCCGTGCTGGTATGTACCCGTGCACAATTCACCATCCGTCACTTTCGTAAGATCCGTGCAGCTTTAATACTCTATTTTCAGATATCAGACTACACATAGCAATACATGTACTAGTATCAGATATTTGAATTCGTGGTGACAAGACCTTCAGAACAAGATCAATTTTGGATATGTTTGAAATATGTTTTATTTTTTATATTTCAATTATCTTTGAAATCACTTTCATAAAACATTAGATTGTTTCACTATTTCATAAAAGTTTTTTCTAGTGTTTCGCTCATTTTCACAAATTGCAATATGGAACTCACAAAGATACATATATATTTGATATATTAGTAAAATAGAAGTTTTAAAATAAGAGAATATTGGATATATTTCAACTAATTTTATTTAACCGGGTTCAAGAAAACATATTTCACTCAACGAAAAGAAACACATTTCACTCATTTCACTAGTTTTAGAAAATACACTACACTCATTTACAAAAGATAGATTTCACTCGTTTCAGAAAACACATTACACTCAATTAAATAGGATACATTTCACTCATTTCAGAAAACACATTACCCTCACTCAATTGAAATATATATTTCATATGTTTCAAAAGACTGATTTCACTTGTTACAAGAGATATATTTCATGCGTTTTCCTAATTTCAGAAAACACATTACACGCATTTGCAAAAGATAGATTTCACTCATTTCAGAAAAACACATTACACTCATTTTAAAAAATTACCAGTTAAAAAAACAATTTCACTCGTTTCAAAAATAGATTTCACTCATTTCGGAAAATACATTACTCTCATTTGCAAAATTAGTTTCACTGCAAATTTACGAAATATATTGAAATGTATTTCGCTCATCACAAATATCAGTTTCAAACACTGAAAATTTAATTTCACACCAAAAAATGGTTATATTTCACTGTTTTCAAATAACTTATTTCACTCATTTCAGAAAACACACTACACTTATTTACAAAATATAGATTTCACTAGTTTCCGAAAACACATTACACTCATTTTCAGAAAATGTATTACACTCACTTAAACTAATTTCACTCATTTCAGAAAACAGATTACACTCACTCAATTGAAATACTATATTTAACTTGTTTCAAAAAAGTGATTTCTCTCGTTACAAAAGATAGATTTCACTCATTTCACTAGTTTTAGAAAACATATTACACTCATTTAAAAGAGATAGATTTCACTCATTTTAGAGAACACATTGCACTCATTTTAAAAAGATAGATTTCACTCATTTCAGGAAACACATTACACTCATTTAAAAAAGATAGATTTCACTCATTTTAGAGAACACATCCCACTCATTTAAAAAAGATAGATTTCACTCATTTCAGGAAACTCATTCACTCATTTACAAAAGATAGATTTCACTCATTTCAGAAAAACACATTACACTCATTTACAAAAGATATATTTCAAAACTATTTTCACGGCGCGCTTGCGAAATTGATATTTCACTCATATAGAAAATGATTTCAGTCATTTCATTAAATATATTTCACCATTTTCAAAAAACAAGTTTAGCTCATTTCAAAATAATAATTTCACTAAAATCAAAAACATATTTCTCACACTGAATTAATAGATTGAGCGAAATAAGTGAATTGAAACGTTGAAATTTAAACATGTTTGAAATATATCCAAGAATGATCTTTTTTTTTCGAAACGGAGGCAAAAGATTTGCCTCATCGATTAATTAAGAAGAAGAGAATTGCCCAGTTAATTAACGGAAAACCGGGCAAAAACCGATACATATAGACCGCATGCGGACTACTCGCTAAGAAAGAAACTCCATGACCCCACGATCAACCCGACAAACATACATAACACGCAACAACCACAATCCCTCACACTTCTACATGGCAAAGAAACCCCCAACAAAATCATGCCTGAAAACGGACACCACCACCAAATCCACGAAGACGAGTCAATCGGACGTGGTGCTCGAAGATACTGAGTATCATCCATTAAGCAGCCACGGACGCCTTATCAATGGCGCCACCCTTCTTGCCTATGCTCCTGAGAGCCTTCTTCACCTTCTTGATTTTGTCCGTAGAAGTCTTCTTCGTTAGGAGGCTAGCAATTGTCGTGCTAGACCCAGGGCTAGCTGCCTCCAAGGAGACGAGCAAGCCGCAAAGCTTTTTCTTGAAGACCGCCTCATCAATGCTTGCCAACATACCTTCCCGGTCGAAGATGAACTTCGGCGCCTCAGAATGAGGTGCCAAAGCGCCAACCTCACCAATTTCGGCATCCACAGACGCCTCTTTGTCGCTCATAGACACCATCGCAAGAACATCATCAGCCACGGTTACCACAGACACAATAGACTCTGGCGCCTCCAGCCGCCCACACGGCAGAGGCGAACCCTGTGGCTGTGCATCGAAATTAGGTACCAAAGCACCAACCTCGTCACCCACAGACATCGCCTGTCCCATCTCATTCGAAAACACCATTGAAAGAGGTGAAGTGGGCTCGCCACAACGCTCCTGCAGCTCAGGCATAATCTGTAGCACTGGAGTCACGACCTCATCGATGACAACACGCCCAGAGGCAGACAACAGCAGAGGCATCTGCGATGGACATGATGTAGCACGAGGAGAGAAATGTCCATAGAGACTTCCATCCTCCCGAACCGAAGACCCAATATGAAGCTCAGACAACGAAGACACAACCGGCACCACCTCCAGTTTGGCGAGAGCGACCTCTGCTCTCCCCAAAACACTCTCAACTCGCGCAAGGCAGTCACGAAGCTCCGTGTGAAGCAGCTCCGCCTCCTCCGCCAACCCGGCATTCCCAGCCAAGTCAGACTGGAACTGCACATCTGACGTGATGACTTCACTGGTGGGTGCAGGCGATGGGGCATGACATTGGAGCGGTGAAGATTGGTGAACGGGCTTCCTCACACGACAGAAGCGGGCGATGTGGCCGGATCGAAGACACTCCGTGCACCGGATTGGATCCCTGCAAGAGTGTGCACGGTGACCCCGACAGAGGCACCGAAAACACCTGTCTCTCATCCACCCCGGAGGGAGCCGCCGCACATTGACAGCGGGACGACGAAAAGCAGCGGGAGCCGAGCGCCGCTCTCTCGAGACAAGCTGCCAGTCCGCCGGCGCATTCTTGCATGAAGTCACAGGGGCTGTCGACGTCGCCTCCCTGTCAAAACATCCTCGCCAATCCCCCCAGACCGACCGCATTGGGGGAGCCTTCACGACAAGCCTGTCACCGGCAACAGCGGCGTGCGGAGGCGAAGTAGCGGAAACTGGCGGAGGAAGATCGGCAGTCTCAGGAACCGAAGGGACCAGTGCCAGTGGAGGTTTGAGCTGGTCCACGTCGCCTCCAGCCATGGCAGCAGGGACGGAGGGCAGGGGCGTCGGAGCGGCCGCAACAACGGGCAGGCGGTGGACCATATGACCACCAATGGTCGGGTCGGCCTTGCGGAAAGCCGGCGCAGCCGCGGGGACGACGGACGAAGTCGGAGCAGCCGGCACGGGGAGCTTCACGGGCGCGGGCGCAGGCGTGGCTAGGGGCACCTCCAGCCCCTGCACGGGCGCTCCATCCACCTGGATGGGACTGTCCAGCGCCTGCAGCGGCAGATCGGACAGGATCTCCCGAGCCGGAGCGGTTGGAGCAGCGGACGGGGGGACCGGCAGGGCGACGCATGCCCCGCAGCCAGCAGCCAGCTCGGCAGGAGGGGGCGCCGGCGCGCCGGCCGGGACGCGGGGCGGCGGCGGGGAGGCCGACGGGACGGAAGGCGCGAGCTCACGAAGGCTCATCTCCCACACCTGCTTTTCTTGCGGGAGGGAGAGAGCAGATGGCGCGAAGCCGGATCCAGGCGCGGCGGGCGGAGCGGTTGCCGGAGCAGGCAGATCCGGCCGGCGGCGGCCGCTTGCTCACGGGGACGCGAGAGCCATGGACGGGGACGAGAGCACTTTCTCCCAAAAAAAAAGGTTAAATTTCGAGCAGTATATTTTAACACATTCTCTGGATCCAAGAATGATCTTGTTGTAAAGGTCTTGATCCCACGAGTTCAAATATATAAAAAGTTTCAAAAATGAAACTATAGATTAAAAGATATGCATGATTGAAATTGTCAAAGCGAAAACAAAATGCGTGCGTGCTTGATACGTACTTGTGTGTTAGGAAGAGATGGCCATGCATGCATATGTTCTTTATCTGACATATGATGAGTCCTAGTGCAGGAAATACACTGCATGCAAATCTAGAGAAAGAAGTGAAATACCCCTCCTGTATAGAACGCTTTATGTGGTGTCATATGCTCATTGGCTAGCTGGTTGCCGGTAGGTACCGGAACCGGTAAAAAGAGGTTTGTGCTTGATGCTGTCGATGCCATATCCGGCTGTGTCGCCGGACCTAGCCTGATGCGGGAGTGCGGGACTGAGATCCAGAACGCGCGATAGATGGTAGCGAATCTCCTGCAGTTATACTGTTTTCACAAATGATCGCTCAAATTGCGGTCGCCGCTGGATTATAGTCGCCCTCTATGCCGCCAGTAGCGCGCTTTCCGGTTATTTTTTAACCCAAATGCTAATGTGCAAACGTCAGCTCAGAATGACTCCCGCGCGACGCGGCGGGAGCCGTAGGATTTTTTGCACGAATCACCGCACACAGTGATTGCTGACTCAGCTTGGAGCAATCGTTCGCTCCTTTCCGATTCCGCGCGAACTTGGCTTTGGAGCCGTGGGGATATATCGTCATCTCCGCTCCTTGCAGTCTCCCAGATCCACCATTTCGATGGGCTCTACTTCCATTCAATGTCGCCGGAGACTCCAAATTGCCGCTAGGGAGTAATGGCGGAGGGGCATCACAACTGGAGATAGCGGGAGGAAAGGAGTAGGATCTGCGGGCTGCGGATCTCCCTGGCGTCTCCTCATGCGTTCCAAGGAAATTGCCATCGGCAAGCCCCGTGTGTTGAGGTAGCCGTCTGGTCCCATAGAGGAAGACGACAGTCGATAGGTGCATTGGAGCTGGTCGGGGGAGCAGTGTGCACTCGAGCTGTGTGGGCACGAATTGGGGGGGGGGGGGGGGGGGGGGGGCTACCGTGCCTGCCATGGTGATGTGGTGAGAGGCCGACTCGTGAGCTCCTCGAGCCGCGCCACCCGGAATGTCGTACGAGTCGTCCAATGTCGTCGACGGCAGGGAGTGGCGCCGGTCCGTCCACAACGGGTACGACGGTGTGGTACATCACCCTTCATCGTCCCTCAAAAAACGACATGCAAGCCTTTTGAGTGCTCTATAATAAAGAAAACAGACAAAAACCACAATCATTTGTGCTGCCACATAGATTTTACGGACAGAAAAATGGAAACATAAGAAAAGAAAGAAATGAAAAAAAAATACAGCCGTCCTGCGACTCCCAACGTGTGGGTTAGGAGGTCTCGAAGCACCTGCCATTCCTTATTCCGAGCGCAACGCGGCTCCCCCCCCAGCACTCGACATGCTACATGGCCATGCCAATTGCCGCTTTTTCTTTGTCCTTTTTCCACCTGTTTTGGGAAGGTTGTACAACCGTCCTTGGACTGGTTTCCGTGTTCATTTTTGCCGGTTTTACTGGTTTCCCTCTTTTTCATTTTCTTTTTTATTCTTCCCTTTTTATCCTTTTTAAAATGTGTGAACATTTTTGAAATCCAAGAATACTTTTTGAAACCCTAGAATTTTTTTTAAATTTGGATTTTATTTTTAGTTTTTTGAACATTCGCAAAGTTTTTTTAGAATTACTTGAATATCTTTATAATTTTTGAATATTTTTAAATTCATGAACATTTGGGATCATTTCTAAATTATGTGTTCTAAAATTATTGAACATTTAAAAAAAAAATATAGTAGCTGTTTTTAGACGGGTTTAAGAAAAAAAAATAACCACCTCAGCCTTATGCAGCAGTAGCACCCACGAAACTGAATAAAACGAACAAAGTCAGTCGGCCCACCACGCGCCTTACTGAGCACCACACTGGTGTTTGCACTGCGCATCACGGGCCCGGTGAGGGTTAGTGACAAATAGGCATTTTTTGAAAATTTCTTAAAATTCTGAATAGTTTTTGACAAATGCATTTTTTTTGAAAATGTGAATAATTAAATTTTGAACAAAATATTAATATCGGAACATTTTTTGAAGTTGTGAACAAATCTGAAAAATGGGAACAATTTTTGAAATTCTGAACAGTTTTCTAAAACGTGATTATTTTGAAATTCTAGAATATTTTTTGAATTTGTGTTTTTTTTCTAAAAACGTTTTTTTAAAATGAAACAATTTTTTAATTTTTTTTTAAAAAAGCGCAAACATTTTTTGGAAAATCTCACACAATTTTTGAAAACGGAAACATTGTGTGAATCATGAACAAATTTTGAAACGAGAACGTTTATGAAATGTCTGAACATTTTTTGTAAAAAGAAAAATAAACTTTCAAATAAGGAAAAAGTAAACTGAAAAATAAAACAAAAAAATAATTATAAAAAACTGAAAAAGCCAAAACCGGTAAAATAAACGTTTCAAGAACCTTCTACAAGGTTCCCAACACTGTTCAGGAGCCGGATTCAGCGCTCGGCCGCTCACTCTTAAATGGGCCGGCCCAGTTCAGTGCTCCCTCGCTTGGGCTCTATGCGGAAGGTCGAGAAAAAACGCAGTGAGCCGTATAGGAAACAGGGTGTGAACGAAGCCCACGCGTGATTGAGAGGTAATCCAACGGCCAAAATCGCACAAAACTTTGCGGCGGCTGCTTGACCCGATTCCGCCGCCGCAAGCGTTCTCCTGCACCCGGCACATCGTCTGCCCCAGCCCTACACTACACGCAAGACCTTGCTGCCAAGTGCGAGCCCTGTCGATCATCTGTTTCAGGTATTACTCAGCACCTTTCTTGGTGCCTGATGTGGGGGGTTCTCACTCTCACAATTTTACTTTTTTTCTCTCTAACCATATCTCATTGTCAGGACGGATTTTGTTGGCAGATCGGCGACCATGTTCCGCCGGCGTTTTGTGAATCTGATAGTGCAGGACTCGGCCGACGGCGTTTACTCGCTGCGCCGCGTCGACGCGGCCAAGCATCTTTTCTACCCGTCAATAGAAGAAGCAGAGGAGTCAGCAAACGACGAGAAGAAGAAGAAACACAAGACCTTGCGGCGGCTGCCTGACCCGATCGCGAGCTACGACCCGTCCCCCACCGGCGTCTTGTCTCCTGGCCTGGAATGGTTCGAGCTCTTCACACCCCGCAGCGGCGAGGGTCGGGTCGTCCACTCCAACAAGGCTGGCAACACCGCCATGTTCGACGCCGACAAGTCCCTCTACCTCACGCTGCCCGACCTCTCCCAGGCCAAAGGCACGAACCCCGCCAGCTTCTCCGTCGCCCACCCAGGCAGCGACCAGGACAGCCTCTACGTCATGCAGAGGTATCCTGGCCAATCTGTCGCCCAGGCTCGGTTCTCGCCCGACAGCGGCGAGCACCCCCGCTCCTGCTTCGAGGTTCTCGAGTACAGGGCCCTGTCCAACGATGCCGCCGACCCTAACATGGGCTGGGATTGGCGGCTTCTTCCTCCTCCTCCATACATCCGCCAACCTGGATACCGGCCCTCCATGATCAACTCCCACACCACCATCAAGGACGCCCATGGCTGCACCACCATCTGCATATCGTCCGACAGGATCGGCACCTACTGCTTCGACACGTGGCGCTTCGATTCTACCCACCATCTTGGGTGGAAGCACCTGGACGTGTGGAGGCAAGTCGGGGAGTGGGAGCTGCCCTTCTATGGGAGAGCCGAGCATGTCCCCGAGCTTGGCGTATGGCTGGGATTCACGGCCGGCGGAAAACCCCACCACCTATGCGCCGTGGACCTCTCCGCCATGGATGGCCAAGCTGCATCCACATGGCAGCACGTCTGGGACAATGCCACCCTGCCTGGCGAGAAGAATTGATATCCTCTGCTTTTCAGGCTCATCAACATGGGCGACAACAGGTTTTGCGTGGCCAAACTCTTCGCTGACGATGAAATGGGCAAGCAGTTCGGCGTGCTTGCCGGCGTAGAGATGGAGCGTGGCCAAGACAGCCACAGCCTCCGGATGGTCCAGCACAAGCGCACTCGTTACGTGTTCAACAATGGCATCACTGTCAACTGGGTGCTCTGAATAATCTTGCGTGGGTTCGATCTCCATTACTCTTGCATCCCGGTCTATTCCCTATCTTTAAGAAATTGGAATATTGGATTGAACAATTACTCCTAATTTTATCTTTGAACTGTGGGTTCAACAATTAAGCTAGTCTAATAATCCCTCTGTAAGTAAATATAGCTATATAAGACGTTTTTAGGTCACTAAATATTTGTTTACAGAGGGAGTAGTGTTTTCTTTGATTGGCGAGGTGCTTGCATCTGAAATCACAAATCTCAACTTTCGAGTTCTCTAGCACACAAACATGAATGAATAATTACCTTTTGCTACCATGGCCTTTTATTTTCTCCTTGTCTAAAAGATTTGGACCTGCTGTGTGATGGTTGGAGGATTTCAGAGTGGAAAAGAGAGGTCTCTGCCGAGAAGGGAAAATGCTCCTCTGCTATGGGCAGCATCTGCTCCAATTCTCTCGACTGTGCACCGGACTTCAAGATTAAAACCCCATGTGCACTACCCAGTGCGAAAATGTTGCAGGAACATGAATAATTAGATTTTGGTTCAAGTAGTGATGTCGCTACAGATGTAGACCATTGCAGTTTCCAGAGAGACAAACGAGTTTCATTAATTAAAGAAAATCTACATTATAAAGAGAAATTAAATTCTCGACATACAAGTAATTTTTTTTTTGTGAAGTGCCTTTTGTATTGTTTTTGGTCAGTGCAGTTGTTCGGTTACTGCGACATGAAAATTGCCATTTTTTTACATCACTTGCATACTGTTATCATACCTACTATCTGACTACACAAATTAACCACTCCAAGAAAATTCCGGCGTTAAATAGTGAAAAAGGAAAGATAAACACCTTCTATTTTTGTTTGGCTGATGTTTTTGAGGAAAACCCATATATTAATTTTCACCAGATAACCCTTCTTTGCACATGAGATCAGGAAGATGAGTAGAAACACCTATTTCTATCAGTATGTCTCCCTGTCTTCTGGCAGTAGCAGGAAGCACACTGGGCGGCAATTCTCACTTGGGCCAATAACGTTCTGTGCCAACATATGAAAAGCTTGATAGGGTAACTGTTCGGGCCCTAGAGCGTATCGAGGCGCTATCAGATCATGCGCCCATCATTCTTGATTCTAATTCTACAAACCCATCTGCTCGCCGCCCTTTCAAGTTTGAATTGGGATGGTTGCACCGTGAAGGCTTTGCAGACATAACCAAGAATGTACGGGAGAGGCCGGCCATTGGTCATACACCTATTCAGACATGGAACTTTAAGATAAGGGCCACAAGGCAATACCTATCTGGATGGGCGAAACACACCAATGGAATGTACAAAAAAGAAAAGCAACACCTCGCCACCATTATTGATGACCTCGACAAAACCGCAGAGACTCGCATCTTGTCACAACAAGAGATTGAATTGAAAAATCAATCCAATGAGAAGATTGCACGTCTTTTGCAAGAAGAGGAAATCAAATATTACCAAAGATCCAAAGCCGACTTCATCTTGAAGGGAGACCGTAATACACGATACTTTCAACTGGTCGCCAATGGCCGGCATAGGAAGAAGTGTATTTTTAGTCTCCAACAATATGAAGGGAAGATTGAAGGTCAGGCGGAGCTCAAAAGTTATATCTCCAAATATTACAAATCTCTGTTTGGGGCACCTGATGAAGGGAACTTCACCCTTGACGAGACCCGAACAGATGATATTCCACAAGTCACAGCAGAAGAGAACGATATCCTCACGGCACCTTTCTCTGAGGAGGAGGTCAGAGTTGCGGTGTTTCAAATGGAACATAACAAAGCTCCAGGCCCTGATGGCTTCCCCGCGGAATTCCGTCAGAATTTCTGAGATATCATCAAGACTAACCTATTGGAGTTGTTCAATTGTCTTCATGTTGGCCAACTTGATCTATACAGGCTTAATTTTGGCGAGATCGTTTTGTTGCCGGAAATTAAGGAGGCTGAGCGGATCCAGCAATATAGACCCATATGCCTCCTTAATGTCAGCTTCAAGATTTTCACCAAAGTGGCTACTAATAGGATCAACACGGTTGCTGACCATGTCGTCTGGCCATCTCAAATGGCTTTCATGCAAGGTAGAAATATACTTGATGGAGTGGTAATCCTACATGAGACCGTTCACGAGATGCACCGTAAAAACATGAGTGGAGTGGTGTTCAAGATTGACTTTGAAAATGCCTATGAGAAGGTCAAGTGGTCATTCCTTCAACAGGCCCTAAGAATGAAAGGTTTCTCCGATAAATGGCGCCAGTGGATCCAAAATTTTGTTACTGGAGGTGGTGTGCCTGTTAATGTCAATGATGACATAGGCCATTACTTCCAGACGAAAAAAGGACTAAGACAGGGTGACCCCATGTCTCCAATGTTATTTAACATCGTTCCTGACATGTTGACTATTATGATTGATCGCGCCAAACAGGACGGTCAGATTGCAGGAGTAGTGCCCCACCTTGTGGATGGTGGCCTTTCTATTCTGCAATATGCCGATGATACAATTCTTTTTATGGACCATGACCTGGATAAGGTTTGAAACCTGAAATTATTGCTTTCAGTGTTTGAGCAGATGTCAGGCCTTAAAATTAACTTCCATAAAAACGAATTGTTTTGCTTTGGAGAAGCCAGTAAGGCTGCGGCTGAGTATGCCGACCTGTTTGGTTGTGCGCAAGGCCAATTCCCGATTAAATATTTGGAAATTCCAATTCATTATCGGCGTCTGATACGTCTCCAACGTATCTATAATTTCTTTTATCATTTCATGCTATTATATTACCAATATTATATGCTTTATACACCATTTTATATCATTTTTGGGAACTAACCTATTAACCCAGTGCCAAGTGCCAGTTGCTGTTTTCTGCTTGTTTTTGGTTTTACAGAAAATCCCTGCCAAACGGAGTCCAAATGCTACGAAACTTTTTGACGATTTTCTCTGGACGAGGAAGGACCCTAGAAGCTTCGGGGGAGGACCAGAAGCCAGACGAGGAGACTACAAGACAACATAGCGCGTCCAGGGGGGTAGGCGCGCCCTGATGTCTTGTGGGCCCCTCGTGGCTCCGTGTGACCTAATTCTAGTGCTATAAATTCCCAAATATTGCAAAACCCCCGGAGCGAGACCCGAAACAATTATTTCGCCGCCGCAAGCCTCTGTTCTTCCGCGATCCCATCTGGAGGCCTCCGCCGGTGAAAGGATCGATATGGTTGACTAGAGGGGGGGTGAATAGGCAACTACCAATTTTTTAGCTTTTCTTAACAAATTAGGGTTAGCAACAAAATAGGTTGTCTAGATGTGCAACTAGGTGAGCAACCTATATGATGCTAACAACCACAACACAAGCAAGCAAGCACAATATACAACACAAGTAAAGCTTGCACAAAATAAAGGTAAGAAGTAACCACAAGTGGAGCTGGTGAAGATGAGGATGTGTTACCGAAGTTCCTTCCCTTTGAGAGGAAGTACGTCTCTGTTGGAGTGGTGTGGAGGCACAATGCTCCCCAAGAAGCCACTAAGGCCACCGTATTCTCCTCACGCCCTCACACAATGCGAGATGCCGTGATTCCACTAGTGGTGCCCTTGAAGGCGGCGACCGAACCTTTACAAACAAGGTTGGGGCAATCTCCACAACCGAATTGGAGGCTCCCAACACCACCACGAAGCTTCACCATAATGGAATGTGGCTCCGAGGTGACCTCAATCATCTAGGGTGCTCAAACACCCAAGAGTAACAAGATCCGCAAGGGATTAGTGGGGGGAATCTAATTTCTCTTGGTGAAAGTGTAGATCTAGGCCTTCTCAACCAATCCCTAGCGAGTTTGAGCTTAGGAGCAACAATGGAGCTTGGGGGAGGAAGAGGTAAGTCACCTTGGAGAAGATGACCCCCTTATATAGTGGGGAGGAAAAACCAACCGTTATGCACTCACAACCCGTGCACAAGCGGTAGTACCGCTCGGTCGAGCGGTACTTCCGCTTGAACGGAAGTTCCTGGCGCTGCGTTCAACTGAGCAGGTCAGGGAGGCGGTAGGGCCGCCGGAGCGGTACTACCGCTCCTACCAGCGGTACTTCCGCTTAGTGCTGAACAACAGCCAGAACCAGCGGTAGTAGAAAAAGGCAGGGCGGTAGTGCCGCCCGAGGCGGTACTACCGCTATGAACTACCGCTCTACTTCCGCTCGAGAGACAGAGCTATCCAGAAGCAAAAAACAAGCGGTACTCAGTGCGGTAGTGGAACGGCGGTAGTTCCGCCGGAGCGGTACTACCGCTCCGCAAGAGCGGTACTTCCGCTTAGGAGTTAACAACCCAGTAATGTTACGGTAGTGGGGTGGTAGTCAGGGCCGTAGTACCGCTGGAGCGGTACTACCACGCTGAACTACCGCTCTACTACCGCCCAATTACAGAACCTAAAACTAAGCGGAAGTGGGAACCGTACTGCACTGCGGCAGTACCGCTGGAGCGGTACTACCGCTGGGCAGGGCGGTACTACCGCTTAAGATGCTCTGGAAAGCTCAAGCACAAAGGAATGGTAAGCTCCATTGCCGGGAAAGAACGAGGGTGCAAAAAGGAATGTGTACGTGTTGATTCCACCCAAACCTTTTCGACGCGGACCCCCTCTTGATAGTACGGTGTTCCTACGACTCAAATCCACCGAAAAAGAAACGCAAGAAAAACACCGTCTTCATAATAGCTCCGAGGGGCACGAATCATCTTGTGCCATATGGTCGATTATCTGAAATGCTCAATGCACACGATTAGTCCGCAAAAGTATTGTCATCAATCACCAAAACCACTAAGGGAGAAATATGCCCTAACAATCTCCCCCTTTTTGGTGGATTGATGACAACACGGGATTTGCACAAAGAGAGAACGAGATAATATGCAAACCCAACATCTACAAAATATAGACGGGCTCCCCCTAGATGTGTGCACTAATTAAGTATGCCTTTGGAATGCAAAGTGCACACACTAGGATCCACACCCCCCCTATATTTTATAGACCGACAACACTTGCAACAACTACATAAGAGAGATAAGCATGGATGCAAGGAAATAGCATGTGAGCATAAAGATAGGGCACAATATAACTATCATCTCACAAGCTAAAAAGGTACTTGACATAAAGATAAAGATAGGGTAGCATATGTCTCACACCATATGATAAGAACTAAAGGGTAAGGTTCCACACCGAAACTGAAGCAAACCAACGAGAAAGAGTTCACGAGAGAACGAAATCAACAACAAAGAAGACACAC
Organism: Elymus sibiricus; assembly: GCA_039707655.1. Lineage (NCBI taxonomy): Eukaryota > Viridiplantae > Streptophyta > Magnoliopsida > Poales > Poaceae > Elymus > Elymus sibiricus. The sequence goes on along the minus strand of CM077666.1, from coordinate 122,756,705 downwards.
TCATGACTCGAAAAATCCCTACACTCTCTCCCCCTTTGACATCGAGACACCAAACGGGCAAAGAGTACTAAAGACGTCCAAGGTGATGAAGAACTCGAGATCATCAGAACTCCTCGTGCTCATCCGAGCCCTCATGCTCCTCAGACTCCTCTGCTGCTGCATCCTGATGCTCCACCTCTGAGTCTGACCACTTGCAGTGTAGTGAGACCCACTCCTCCTCATCTGTGACACGCTCCTCAGAGCCACTAGCGATCTCCTGACCCAGAGCCCTCATCATGATCTTATGACGTGTGCGGGCAGCCTTCTCGGCCATATGAGCTCTATACTGACCCTTGGCTTCAATGCAAAAGAGCTGCTTCATCTTTGACTTGAGCTTGGAAGCTGTGACGCCCCTGATCGACCGTGCACTAATCATACACGCAAATGCACACGATCGAGATCAGAGACTCACAGGAAGATATCACAACACACCTCTAAACACAAATAAAGAATAATACAAGCTTTATATTACAAGCCAGGGGCCTCGAGGGCTCGAATACATAAGCTCGCGATCAAGCATGAGCGGAAAATAACAACAGTATCTGAGTACAGACACAAGGTTAAACAAGATGCCTTAAGAAGGCGAAAACAAACATCGACTCCGATCGAAAGAGGCAAGGCCTCCTGCCTGGGAGCCTCCGAACTACTCCTGGTCGTCGGTCTCCACGTATTAGTAGGCTCCACCGGAAGTGTAGTAGCAGTCGCCGGCGGGAGCAGCTGACTCCTGGGATCCATCAGCTGGTCGCAGCAATCGGGTATGGGGGAAAAAGAGTAGCAAAGCAACCGTGAGTACTCATCCAAAGTACTCGCAAGACTGACATCAGAACTATGCTAAATATGCATCGGTATCAAAGGAATGGGGCTATATCTTTGGACTAAACTGCCGAAATGCCAGAATAGAGGGGGAAAAGCCTAGCCTATTGAAGACTAGCATCTTCAGCGTCTTGCAGCATTAGAAGAGTGCAGATTAGCATATTACAAAGTAACAAGCATGTAGAAGCAAAGCCCAAAGATCCTTCCTCGACTCCCTGCGAGAAAGCAATCCCGGAGCTTACAATTAATTAACATGTATCCAGTTTAAGTTTAGTAGATCGGGATACAACACTGAGCGTCCTGTTACCGTGGACACGGCTATTCGAATAGATAATCTTCCCTGCAGGGGTGCACTACTGTTACCCAACACGCTTGATTAACTCTGGCCGGACACACTTTCATGGGTCAAGCCCGGCCTCGGCTGATCGACACACCGTAGCCCTACCTAGAGCTCATCAGAGAGGTCCCCGCCGGTCTACATCCAAAGTGCTCAGGGGTCTTGGGCCCATCGCCCTTTGCACTCCCGGTCGTTATGCGACGAGCCGGGACGAGCACCACCTCATCCTGGATGGCAGTAGCCCGACAGGCCCACAATGCTGAACTGGACATCTGACAGAGCTTTCAGCTGATACATACGGCGTAGAGGGCCCCATTAAACCATTATCCCACGTGGTGGTAGTGCGCATAGGCCAGTGGCCAACTCAGATCAATACCCAAATCCGTTAGCGAATTATTAAGAGCTCGCGGTGACGATCAGTACTCCTGTCGTCCCGTCTCGAGGAAGTGCAACAAGGGCCAGGCTCATCCCTCTCTAGGGCGGTCTCTGCCTGCCCGGCCGCGCCTCGAAATTATCTCGCGGGTACCCTCACGGTCAACCCGACTTTGCATCTCTCGCGGGTACCCCTCGGGGTCGACCCGACTTTACCCGGGGACTGTAGTAAAAGTAGGGTATCCGTGTGTTCATCACATCAAAGGGGAATCCGAGGAATCACCCTCGATGGATTCCTACTCGATGTAATCCGTCAAGGAGAACCAGGAGGAATCACCCTCGGTGGTTCCACTTGAGGGGTTGCTCGACAGAGTCATCATCGGGAAGGGGAGAGCGAGGAATCACCCTCGGCAATCATCACCGATGAGCTATACTACAGAGATATCATCGAGAGTGCGGTATGAGGTATCACCCTCGGCACTCGATAGTAGCCCTGCAGAGTCGTACAACTAAGGGGTGTGTGTGGTGATGTGTCAGTCTCGGCACGTCGATCAGACGGATCGAGGCACTGGTAACAAAGCGGGGCAACAGGGACAAGGGTGAGGGGTCACTGATGGAACATTTACCAACCTATTCTAAGCAGTTTAGGATGACATGTAAAGTAGCAACAGTAGGTTACAAAAAGCAGGCTATGCATTAGAATAGGAGCAATCATTTACAGTAGCAAAATCTAATGCAAGCATGAGGGAGAAGGAATAGGCGATATATGAATGATCAAGGGGGTTTTGCTTCCCTGGAAGCTCTGCTGAAAGGGGCTGGTCGTCGGGGACGTAGTCGATCACAGGGGCAGCGTCGGTCTCGGAGTCTACCTGAGAGAAGAGGGGGGAAGAACAGTAAATATAAAGCACACAGATGTAACACAGATGCACGACATGACAACACGTAGTGTTAGGGGTGACCTATCGCAGTACTACACGTTACCGGCGAAGGGGGAAAACATCCGGGAATGTTTTCCCAGCGTTTGGCATTTCGGACAGATGAAACAGAGGGGGACGGTTCCATGTTCAGCATGCTAGGGGGTGTGGCAGGTATGTGGATAGGATATTCGGATTCTTCATATTTTTTTGATCGTTTTTCATATATAAATTATTTTCATCCGAGTTACGGTTTATTTTATATGATTTTTCAAAGTTTTAATCATTTTCTAGAATTATTTTAATTATTTAATTTTGAATTATCCGAAACAGTGTCTGATGACGTCAAGGTGACGTCAGCAGTCAACGGTGGACTTTGACTGGTCGAACTGACCAGTGGCTTAATTAAACTAAACAGAGATTATTAGCAGTGGGCCCCAGTTGTCAGCGTCTAATTAATTAATTAAATTAAGTTAATTTAGAAAACATTTTAATTAGTCTAATTAATAGACGGGCCCCACCTGTCATAGGCTTATTTTAATCGAAGGGTTATTTAGAGAGGGGGGGGGGTCCATCAGTCAGTGACTTATTAGGGGAGGGTAATTAGGCTTAGCCTAATCCCCTGTCAGGCCAGGCCACTGACAGTGCCAGCCGGCTGGTTTAAAGCCAGCGCACGCCGGAGCATGCCGACGAGCTCCAGACGCGGCGGAGGCCCTCGCGCGGCCGTCTCCGGTGACCAAACGACGCGGGGCTGGGTGCTATGGAACGACCGCAGTGCCGCGAGTGCAACGGTGCCAACGACGCATACGGGGGCGGCCGAAATCGACGTCAACAATGAGCAGGGCGGCGGCACGGCTACGGGCTCGGCGGGAAGGGCAGCTAGAGCACGCGCATGCCGACAGGGAGAGGGGAAAAAGCTCTGTAGCTCACCACAAGCTCGAGGGAGTGGTCGAAGAGGCCGGGGAGGGCGAGGCGGAGCAGATCAACGGCGAGGCAGAGGCGGCATCCGGCGAGGGGAACGGCTCGATGGCGGCGCTTGACGGCTTCCCGGCTCGGGCTTGAGGGCGGAGACGACGTGGAGGTGCGCGGTGGAGCTCCTCGACTTGCCCGCGCGGCTCAGGGAGGACGACGGCGGCGGCAATGGCGACAGCGCGACGACGGCGGCGGCGGCTTCGCGCGGGAAGAAGACAGCGAGCGAGGGAGAGGAAGAAAGGGTTAGGGTTTCGGGGGTTGGGGGCCATATAGGCCACGGCTGGGCTGGGCCTTCATCTGTGCTGCGTCGGCCCAGGTGAGCAGGTGAGCTTTCCCCCCCTTTTTTTCTATTTTTCATTTTCTGTTTCATTTTTTTACTTTCTGTTTTGTAATTCCTTTTCACACCAAACAACTTTTGTAAAATGTGCAATTGGTCTCTACAATCATTAGGCAATATATCTCAGTGTCACAAAAAGGTTGAGGAGTATTTGAAAAATGGAATTGTATTAAATAATGCTGTTAGGGCACTATTTCATATTGGTTTGGAGTACTTTCATGCTTCAAATAATGTTCGTTCTATTTTTATAATTGCTTTTGGATTATTTGCAATATTATGAACATTTTAGTTTTCAAATTTGAACAACTTTTATTTTTACTTTATATTTGAATTTCAGTTTGAGTTGGAATTTGAAATGAGATATGATGCAAATGATGATCAAGCACTGTAATTAATGATGACTTGGCATGATTAGCAGATGATCACTGTGCTTAATACATGTGGATGTTACAATTCTCCTCCTCTAAAAGAAATTCTCGTCCCGAGAATTAAGAGGTAGAAAGGAGAAAGGGGAATCTTCGGGATCAAGGATGTACAGGAGAGTCAGCTTTCGATCCTGTGGAACTGCGGTGAGTGTCAATTAAGAGTGGGAAGGTAGTGACGGCAACACGTCGGTACCATAGGCGGGAATGAAGAGAACCATTTTCTTGCTCGTTAAAACGAGGCAGACCAATAGGCAAGGTTCTCGTCCATCGGTGGTTACCGGAATGCCATCAACAATAGTGACAAGGTTTTATTTGGGGGTGTTGACTTAAGCAGGGAACTATCACTGCCCAGATAAAAGCTAGATTATAAGAAAGGTTAAACAGACCAATGGAAAAGAAAATGTAATTATAAACAAGTAGTAGGTGTATATCCTTCCCAAGGAAAAGCAGAGCATGACATACATGGAAAGGAGAGATTGCAGACAAACCAGCGCTCCGGGTGAATGTGAATACGAGAACCTAATGTTAGTGTTAGCAAAATCATTTAACCCGAAAAGGGGGGAAGATCAGAGTCCCAGAGTATGAAAGAGGAATAAAAGATCCTAATACCACCCATTGGCGACGTGGGCCCGTAAGCCACACAGCCATGTTAGTAAAACAGTTTTCAAAGTCTAGACTCAACTTCGGCCAAGGAGTTGGAAAGGGGGCTACCTACAGGCAGTTGGCTCTGATACCAGCTTGTGACGCCCCTGCTCGACCGTGCACTAATCATACACACAAATGCACACAATCGAGATCAGAGACTCACGGGAAGATATCACAACACAACTCTAAACACAAATAAAGAATAATACAAGCTTTATATTACAAGCCAGGGGCCTCGAGGGCTCGAATACATAAGCTCGCGATCAAGCGTCAGCGGAAAATAACAACAGTATCTGAGTACAGACACAAGGTTAAACAAGATGCCTTAAGAAGGCGAAAACAAGCATCGACTCTGATCGAAAGAGGCAAGGCCTTCTGCCTGGGAGCCTCTGAACTACTCCTGGTCGTCGGTCTCCACGTAGTAGTAGGCTCCACCGGAAGTGTAGTAGCAGTCGCCGATGGGAGCAGCTGACTCTTGGGATCCATCAGCTGGTCGCAGCTATCGGGTATGGGGGAAAAAGAGTAGCAAAGCAACCGTGAGTGCCCATCCAAAGTACTCGCAAGACTGACATCAGAACTATGCTAAATATGCATCGGTATCAAAGGAATGGGGCTATATATTTGGACTAAACTGCAGAAATGCCAGAACAGAGGGGGAAAAGCCTAGCCTATCGAAGACTAGCATCTTCAGCGTCTTGCAGCATTAGAAGAGTGCAGATTAGCATATTATAAAGTAACAAGCATGTAGAAGCAAAGCCCAAAGATCCTTCCTTGACTCCCTGCGACAAAGCAATCCCGGAGCTTACAATTAATTAACATGTATCCAGTTTAAGTTGTAGTAGACCGGGATACAACACTGAGCGTCCTGTTACAGTGGACACGGCTATTCGAATAGATAATCTTCCCTGCAGGGGTGCACTACTGTTACCCAACACGCTCGATTAACTCTGGCCGGACACACTTTCATGGGTCATGCCCGGCCTTGGCTGATCCACACACCATAGCCCTACCTAGAGCTCAGCAAAGAGGTCCCCGCCGGTCTGCATCCTAAGTGCTCAGGGGTCTTGGGCCCATTGCCCTTTGCACTCCGGGTCGTTATGCGACGAGCCGGGACGAGCACCACCTCATCCTAGATGGCACTGGCCCGACAGGCCCACAATGCTGAACTGGACATCTGACAGAGCTTTCGGCTGATACATACGGCGTAGAGGGCCCCATTAAACCATTATCCCACCTGGTGGTAGTGCGCATAGGCCAGTGGCCAACTCAGATCAATACCCAAATCCGTTAGCGAATTATTAAGAGCTCGCGGTGACGATCAGTACTCCTGTCGTCCCGTCTCGAGGAAGTGCAACAAGGGCCAGGCCCATCCCTCTCTAGGGCGGTCACTGCCTGCCCGGCCGCGCCTCGTAATTATCTCGCGGGTACCCTCACGGTCAACCCGACTTCGCATCTCTCGCGGGTACCCCTCGGGGTCGACCCGACTTTACCCGGGGACTGTAGTAAAAGTAGGGTATCCGTGTGTTCATCACATCAAAGGGGAATCCAAGGAATCACCCTCGATGGATTCCTACTCGATGTAATCCGTCAAGGAGAACCAGGAGGAATCACCCTCGGTGGTTTCCACTTGAGGGGTTGCTCGACAGAGTCATCATCGGGAAGGGGAGAGTGAGGTATCACCCTCGGCAATCATCACCGATGAGCTATACTACAGAGATATCATCGAGAGTGCGGTACGAGGTATCACCCTCGGCACTCGATAGTAGCCCAGCAGAGTCGTACAACTAAGGGGGGTGTGTGTGGTGATGTGTCGGTCTCGGCACGTCGATCACACGGATCGAGGCACTGGTAACAAAGTGGGGCAACAGGGACAAGGGTGAGGGGTCACTGATGGAACATTTACCAACCTATTCTAAGCAGTTTAGGATGACAGGTAAAGTAGCAACAGTAGGTTACAAAAAGCAGGCTATGCATCAGAATAGGAGCAATCATTTACAGTAGCAAAATCTAATGCAAGCATGAGGGAGAAGGAATAGGCGATATAGGAATGATCAAGGGGGTTTTGCTTGCCTGGAAGCTCTGCTGAAAGGGGTTGTTCGTCGGGGACGTAGTCGATCACAGGGGCAGCGTCGGTCTCGGAGTCTACCGGAGAGAAGAGGGGGGAAGAAACAGTAAATATAAAGCACACAGATGTAACACATATGCTCGACATGACAACACACAGTGTTAGGGGTGACCTATCGCAGTACTACACGTTACCGGCGAAGGGGGAAAACATCCGGGAATGTATTCCCAGCGTTTGGCATTTCGGACAGATGAAACAGAGGGTGACGGTTCCATGTTCAGCATGCTAGGAGGGTGTGGCAGGTATGTGGATAGGATATTCGGATTCTTCATATTTTTCTGATCGTTTTTCATATATAAATTATTTTCATCCGAGTTACGGTTTATTTTATATGATTTTTCAAAGTTTTAATCATTTTCTGGAATTATTTTAATTATTCAATTTCGAATTATCCGAAACAGTGTCTGATGACGTCAGCAGGACGTCAAGGTGACGTCAGCAGTCAACGGTGGACTTTGACTGGTCAAACTGACCAGTGGGTCCCACCTGTCATACTTAGTAGGTTAAACAGAGGCTTAATTAAACTAAACATAGATTATTAGCAGTGGGCCCCAGTTATCAGCGTCTAATTAATTAATTAAATTAAGTTAATTTAGAAAACATTTTAATTAGTCTAATTAACAGACGGGGCCCACCTGTCATAGGCTTATTTTAATCGAAGGGTTATTTAGAGAGGGGGGGTCCACGAGTCAGTGACTTATTAGGGGAGGGTAATTAGGCTTAGCCTAATCCCCTGTCAGGCCAGGCCACTGACAGTGGGCCAGCCGGCTGGTTTAAAGCCAGCGCACGCCGGAGCATGCCGACGAGCTCCAGACGCGGCGGAGGCCCTCGCGCGGTTGTCACCGGTGACCAAACGACGCGGGGCTGGGTGCTATGGAACAGCCGCAGTGCCGCGAGTGCAACGGTGCCAACGACGCGTACGGGGGCGGCCGGAATCGACATCAACAGCGAGAGGGGCGGCGGCGCGGCCACGGGCTCAGCGGGAAGGGCAGCTAGAGCACGCGCAGGCCGACGGGGAGAGGGGAAAAAGCTCCGTAGCTCACCACGAGCTCGAGGGAGTGGTCGAAGAGGCCGGGGAGGGCGAGGCGGAGCAGATCAACGGTGAGGCAGAGGCGGCATCCAGCGAGGGGAACGGCTCGATGGCGGCGCTTGACGGCTTCCCGGCTCGGGCTTGAGGGCAAAGACGACGTGGAGGTGCGCGGTGGAGCTCCTGGACTTGCCCGCGCGGCTCGGGGAGGACGACGGCCGCGGCAATGGCGACAGCGCGACGACGGCGGCAGCGGCTTCGCGCGGGAAGAAGACAGCGAGCGAGGGAGAGGAAGAAAGGGTTAGGGTTTCGGGGGTTGGGGGCCATATAGGCCGCGGCTGGGCTGGGCCTTCATCTGTGCTGCGTCGGCCCAGGTGAGCAGGTGAGCTTTCCCCCCCTTTTTTTTCTATTTTTCATTTTCTGTTTCATTTTTTTACTTTCTGTTTTGTAATTCCTTTTCACACCAAACAACTTTTATAAAATGTGCAATTGGTCTCTACAATCATTAGGCAATATATCTCGCTGTCACAAGAAGTTTGAGGAGTATTTGAATTCATTTGAAATTTGTTTTAAATTTAATTGTATTAAATAATGCTGTTAGGGCACTGTTTCATATTGGTTTGGAGTACTTTCATGATTCAAATAATGTTGGATCTATTTTTATAATTGCTTTTGGATTATTTTCAATATTATGAACATTTTAGTTTACAAATTTGAACAACTTTTATTTTTACTTTATATTTGAATTTCAGTTTGAGTTGGAATTTGAAATGAGATATGATGCAAATGATGATCAAGCATTGTAATTAATGATGACTTGGCATCATTAGCAGATGATCACTGTGCTTAATACATGTGGATGTTACAATTCTCCTCCTCTAAAAGAAATTCTCGTCCCGAGAATTAAGAGGTAGAAATGAGAAAGGGGAATCTTCGGGATCAAGGATGTACAGGAGAGTCAGCTTTCGATCCTGTGGAACTGCGGTCAGTGTCAATTAAGAGTGGGAAGGCAGTGACGGTAACACGTCGATACCATAGGCGGGAATGAAGAGAACCATTTTCCTGCTCGTTAAAACGAGGCGGACCAATAGGCAAGGTTCTCGTCCATCGGTGGTTACCGGAATGCCATCAACAATAGTGACAAGGTTTTATTTGGGGGTGTTTACTTAAGCAGGGAACTATCACTGCCCAGATAAAAGCTAGATTATAAGAAAGGTTAAACAGACCAATGGAAAAGAAAATGTAATTATACACAAGTATTAGGTGTATATCCTTCCCAAGGAAAAGCAGAGCATGACATACATGGAAAGGAGAGATTGCAGACAAACCAGCGCTCCGGGTGAATGTGAACACGAGAACCTAATGTTAGTGTTAGCAAAATCATTTAACCCGAAAAGGGGGAAGATCAGAGTCCCAGAGTATGGAAGAGGAATAAAAGATCCTAATACCACCCATTGGCGACGTGGGCCCGTAAGCCACACAGCCATGTTAGTAAAACAGTTTTCAAAGTCTAACTCAACTTCGGCCAAGGAGTTGGAAAGGGGGCTACCTACAGGCAGTTGGCTCTGATACCAGCTTGTGACGCCCCTGCTCGACCGTGCACTAATCATACACGCAAATGCACACGATCAAGATCAGAGATTCACGGGAAGATATCACAACACAACTCTAAACACAAATAAAGAATAATACAAGCTTTATATTACAAGCCAGGGGCCTCGAGGGCTCGAATACATAAGCTCGCGATCAAGCATCAGCGGAAAATAATAAGAGTATTTGAGTACAGACACAAGGTTAAACAAGATGCCTTGAGAAGGCGAAAACAAACATCGACTCTGATCGAAAGAGGCAAGGCCTCCTGCCTAGGAGCCTCCGAACTACTCCTGGTCGTCGGTCTCCACGTAGTTGTAGGCTCCACCGGAAGTGTAGTAGCAGTTGCCGGCGGGAGCAGCTGACTCCTGGGATCCATCAGCTAGTCGCAGCAATCGGGTATGGGGTAAAAAGAGTAGCAAAGCAACAGTGAGTACTCATCCAAAGTACTCGCAAGACTGACATCAGAACTATGCTAAATATGCATCGGTATCAAAGGAATGGGGCTATATCTTTGGACTAAACTGCAGAAATGCCAGAACAGAGGGGGAAAAGCCTAGCCTATCGAAGACTAGCATCTTCAGCGTCTTGCAGCATTAGAAGAGTGCAGATTAGCATATTATAAAGTAACAAGCATGTAGAAGCAAAGCCCAAAGATCCTTCCTCGACTCCCTGCGAGAAAGCAATCCCGGAGCTTACAATTAATTAACATGTATCCAGTTTAAGTTGTAGTAGATCGGGATACAACACTGAGCGTCCTGTTACCGTGGACACGGCTATTCGAATAGATAATCTTCCCTGCAGGGGTGCACTACTGTTACCCAACACGCTCGATTAACTCTGGCCAGACACACTTTCATGGGTCATGCCCGACCTCGGCTGATACACACACCGTAGCCCTACCTAGAGCTCAGCATAGAGGTCCCCGCCGGTCTACATCCTAAGTGCTCAGGGGTCTTGGGCCCATCGCCCTTTGCACTCCGGGTCGTTATGCGACGAGCCGGGACGAGCACCACCTCATCCTGGATGGCAGTAGCCCGACAGGCCCACAATGCTGAACTGGACATCTGACACAGCTTTCGGCTGATACATACGGCATAGAGGGCCCCATTAAACCATTATCCCACGTGGTGGTAGTGCGCATAGGCCAGTGGCCAACTCAGATCAATACCCAAATCCGTTAGCGAATTATTAAGAGCTCGCGGTGACGATCAGTACTCCTGTCGTCCCGTCTCGAGGAAGTGCAACAAGGGCCATGCCCATCCCTCTCTAGGGCGGTCTCTGCCTGCCTGGCCGCGCCTCGTAATTATCTCGCGGGTACCCTCACGGTCAACCCGACTTCGCATCTCTCGCGGGTACCCCTCGGGGTCGACCCGACTTTACCCGGGGACTATAGTAAAAGTAGGATATCCGTGTGTTCATCACATCAAAGGGGAATCCGAGGAATCAATCTTGATGGATTCCTACTCGATGTAATCCATCAAGGAGAACCAGGAGGAATCACCCTCCGTGGTTCCCACTTGAGGGGTTGCTCAACAGAGTCATCATCGGGAAGGGGAGAGCGAGGAATCACCCTCGGCAATCATCACCGATGAGCTATACTACAGAGATATCATCAAGAGTGCGGTACGAGGTATCACCCTCGGCACTCGATAGTAGCCCTGCAGAGTCATACAACTAAGGGGGGTGTGTGGTGATGTGTCGGTCTCGGCACGTCAATCACACGGATCGAGGCACTGGTAACAAAGCGGGGCAACAGGGACAAGGGTGAGGGGTCACTGATGGAACATTTACCAACCTATTCTAAGCAGTTTAGGATGACAGGTAAAGTGGCAACAGTAGGTTACAAAAAGCAGGCTATGCATCAGAATAGGAGCAATCATTTACAGTAGCAAAATCTAATGCAAGCATGAGGGAGAAGGAATAGGCGATATAGGAATGATCAAGGGGGTTTTGCTTGCCTAGAAGCTCTGCTGAAAGGGGCTGGTCGTCGGGGACATAGTCGATCACAGGGGCAGCGTCGGTCTCGGAGTCTACCGGAGAGAAGAGGGGGGAAGAAACAGTAAATATAAAGCACACAGATGTAACACAGATGCACGACATGACAACACGCAGTGTTAGGGGTGACCTATCGCAGTACTACACGTTACCGGCGAAGGGGGAAAACATCCGGGAATGTTTTCCCAGCGTTTGGCATTTCGGACAGATGAAACAGAGGGGGGCGGTTCCATGTTCAGCATGCTAGGAGGGTGTGGCAGGTATGTGGATAGGATATTCGGATTCTTCATATTTTTCTGATCGTTTTTCATATATAAATTATTTTCATCCGAGTTACGGTTTATTTTATATGATTTTTCAAAGTTTTAATCATTTTCTGGAATTATTTTAATTATTTAATTTCGAATTATCCGAAACAGTGTCTGATGACGTCAGCAGGACGTCAAGGTGACGTCAGCAGTCAACGGTGGACTTTGACTGGTCAAATTGACCAGTGGGTCCCACCTGTCATACTTAGTAGGTTAAACAGACGCTTAATTAAACTAAACATAGATTATTAGCAGTGGGTCCCAGTTGTCAGCGTCTAATTAATTAATTAAATTAAGTTAATTTAGAAAATAGTTTAATTAGTCTAATTAACAGACGGGGCCCACCTGTCATAGGCTTATGTTAATCGAAGGGTTATTTAGAGAGGGGGGGGGGTCCACCAGTCAGTGACTTATTAGGGGAGGGTAATTAGGCTTAGCCTAATCCCCTGTCAGGCCAGGCCATTGACAGTGGGCCAGCCGGCTGGTTTAAAGCTAGCGCACGCCGGAGCACGCCGACGAGCTCCAGACGCGGCGGAGGCCCTCGCGCGGCCGTCACCGGTGACCAAACGACGCGGGGCTGGGTGCTATGGAACGGCCGCAGTGCCGCGAGTGCAACGGTGCCAACGACGCGTACGGGGGCAGCCGGAATCGACGTCTACAGTGAGCGGGGCGGCGGCGCGACCACGGGCTCGGCAGGAAGGGCAGCTAGAGCACGCGCAGGCCGACGGGGAGAGGGGAAAAAGCTCCACAGCTCACCACGAGCTCGAGGGAGTGGTCGAAGAGGCCGGGGAGGGCGAGGTGGAGCAGATCAACGGCGAGGCAGAGGCGGCATCCGGCGAGGGGAACGGCTCGATGGCGGCGCTTGACGGCTTCCCGGCTCGGGCTTGAGGGCGGAGATGACGTGGAGGTGCGCGGTGGAGCTCCTGGAATTGCCCGCGCGGCTCGGGGAGGACGACGGCCGCGGCAATGGCGACAGCGCGACGACGGCGGCGGGGGCTTCGCGCGGGAAGAAGACAGCGAGTGAGGGAGAGGAAGAAAGGGTTAGGGTTTCGGGGGTTGGGGGCCATATAGGTCGCGGCTGGGCTGGGCCTTCATCTGTGCTGCGTCGGCCCAGGTGAGCAGGTGAGCTTCCCCCCCCCCTTTTTCTATTTTCATTTTCTGTTTCATTTTTTTACTTTCTGTTTTATAATTCCTTTTCACACCAAACAACTTTTGTAAAATGTGCAATTGGTCTCTACAATCATTAGGCAATATATCTCACTGTCACAAAAAGTTTGAGGAGTATTTGAATTCATTTGAAATTTGTTTTAAATGGAATTGTATTAAATAATGCTGTTAGGGCACTGTTTCATATTGGTTTGGAGTACTTTCATGATTCAAATAATGTTGGTTCTATTTTTATAATTGCTTTTGGATTATTTGCAATATTATGAACATTTTAGTTTTCAAATTTGAACAACTTTTATTTTTACATTATATTTGAATTTCAGTTTGAGTTGGAATTTGAAATGAGATATGATGCAAATGATGATCAAGCACTGTAATTAATGATGACTTGGCATGATTATCAGATGATCACCGTGCTTAATACATGGGGATGTTACAGAAGCCCAAGAAGGGACCTTCTGAGAAGAAGGAACAAACTCATAGTCAGGCTCTGGCTCATCATCCGAGTCAGTGGGGGCAATCTCCTCATCAGGGGCAGCAGGTGCGGTCCCCCAGTTCTCCTTTTGATGCAAGCTCAGAACCCCATGAGAAACCATATGCTCAGTGGGAAGAGCCTCCCCTAGAAACTCAGTAGCCCAAGTCTTCTCAATCAATGTAAACAGATAAGGGCCATAGATGGGCACCTTCCGGTCGAGCACGGCAGAGCGTAGCTCACGCCACATGATGTGGGAGATATCCAAAGTAGATGTCTTGCCCTTCTCCTTGATGCAAAGCAAGAGAAGATCCACCAAATAGGAGTGTACCTAATCTAGGTTCCCAATGCGAGGGCACAGAGTGTTGCGAAAGATACGGTGCATGATATCCAAGAACGGAATGAGCTCCGTGCGAGTGATCCCCCTGAGAGAAGTCACAGACCTGGAGTAACGAATAAGCTTCGACTTGTGAGTAGGAGTGGTTTCCTTGTGAGGCCGGAGACCAACGTGGTTATCTTCCCCCTCATCAGCAATGCCCAAACAGTCCATGAAGTCCTTCCAATCAACCTTCAATCTTCTCCCACCAGTCATCCATGACATAGATCTCTCCTCATTTGCATGAAAGTGAACAGTGGCATAGAATTGAGCCACTATCTCAGCATCGTAGTCCTTGTTGAATGAGATGAAAGGAATAAGGCCCCACTAGTGACAAAGAGCAAGAGCTTCTCCAAAATAAGCTAGGTCCTTCTCCATGTGAGTGATGTCGATAGACTTGACCGCAACATACAAGTTCTTCTTGGCCTTCAGAATATCCAAATAGATAAGAGATTGCTCCTTGGTCCAGAAGGGACGACCAACAAGAGCCTCGTCCTGAGGACGGCGGTATGGGTTGCGCACACGGAAATCAACAAACTCCTTGGCAGTCATTGCATCTGGAGGAGTGCTCTTCTCCTTCTCCTTCTTCTTACTGACGGTTGTCTTCACATTCTGCTTTGGAGGGGCACTGGAACTGGCAGCTGCATCTTCTGAGGTGCGATAGCGCTTGGATCCACCGTGACGATCCGGGTTCTTGCGGCGAGCCTGATGAGCGGAGCTACCATCACCTGGAACCCACAAACACAGAGCGAGGGAAAAGCAGGTGAAAGGCTATTGCATAAGCCAAGAGATATAAAATGAATATAGGAGTAAGTGCAAAAATTCAGAAAAACTACATCACAGTGGTAGTACCGGGCACAAGAGCGGTAGTACCGCCGTCAGGTAAGCGGTAGTACCGCTGGACACGAGTGGTAGTACCGCTTCAAGCGGTAGTACCATCCGCGTCTCAGCGGTAGTACCGCCCACCCGACGGGAAAACTTCCGCGGATGAATCCGGTAGTACCGGTGACGTAGAATTGCAAAATTTTGGCAAAGACTACTATACCCCTATCTAGCAGTCATTCCACATCCTACTCATGCCTAGATTTAGCCAAAAATCTACGAATACCACATGCATTGCCCTAGAACCAAGATTCAAAAAATAGAACCGTAGGAGAGAAAGACGAGGGCAATACCGGCATCCATGGCAAGAGGAGAGGGTGGGGATCAATCCCACCGGTCAGAAATGGATAAGACGGCATGGATTCGGAGGGCCGGAGCCGGCCTCCGGAGCAGTTCTTGGTCGCCTGAGAGAGAGAACACGAGAGGAAGGGAAGTGAATGGGCTAGGGGAAGTTAGAACTCCCCGTGCCCACCACTTAACCCCCTCGCGGGTCCTCGAAGCGGTAGTACCGCTGGAGTCAGCGGTAGTACCGCGTGAGCAGTAGTACCGGTCACTGCTAGCGGTAGTACCGCCCCAGTGCTTCGACAGGAGGTCGGCACACTGCTCTCAGTGGTAGTACCGTAGGTCTGCGCGGTAGTACCACCTGAGCGGTAGTACCGTGCCTTCCCGCGGTAGTACCGCTTGCTTCCAGAAGAACTGCTCGGATCAAATTTGGGAGAGGGGCTTATGCAATTATAAGAGGTTTGAGGGAGGAAAGGCTTGGGTTGGAGACAAGGAAACACAGCAAATGGAAAGGAGTACTCCAAGGTCAAAAAGCAACTAAACCACAAGCACACATGGAGTAATCCAACACCCAAAAAGCCGAAGACACGAAAGCACAACTCAAACCAAACGAAGCAAAACCTCTCAAAGAGAGGGCGGTGACCGAGGTCACCTGTGTTTGAGTCAATTGGTATGGCACCGCGAAGATTTTAACCTTGGGCCCATGACCAAAACTCATCTTTGAAGCACAAATACCATTAAAAATGGCTAATGTGAAAGGCTTGATCAATTTATGCATAATGGGGGAAGGGAGAGTTCATTGAGAGAACAACACTCCCCCTATGTCCATGCCTACATCTAGAACAAGATAATCATGATGAATGCGGTGGGGTGTGACGAGATTCAAGACACGTTGCTCGAATTAATGATATTTAGCTCATGCCTTAACTCGCGAAATCTTGCTTCATCCAATGGCTTCGTGAAAATATCCGCTAGTTGCTCTTGAGTTCCAACATGAATAATATCAATCTATCCACGCTTGACATGATCCCGGATGAAATGATGACGAATCTCAATGTGCTTCGTTTTGCTATGTTGCACCGGATTGTAGGAGATCTTGATTGCACTTTCATTGTCACAGAAAAGAGGCACTTTGTCACAAGTGACACCGTAATCCTTTAAAGTTTGCCTCATCCATATCAATTGTGCACAACAACTTGCGGCGGCTACATACTCGGCCTCGGTGGTGGAGAGAGACACACAATTTTGCTTCTTCGAAGACCAACTCACCAAAGAGCGACCAAGGAATTGGCACCCTCCGGAAGTTGACTTCCTATCCACACGGTCTCCTGCCCAATCCGAGTCCGAATATCCCATGAGATCAAAGCTTGCTCCTTTGGGGTACCATAAGCCAAAGTTTGGGGTATGAGCCAAATATCAAAAGATTCGCTTGACCGCCACAAAGTGACTTTCCTTAGGCGCGGCTTGAAACCGTGCACACATTCCCACACTCAACATGATATCCGGCCTAGATGCACAAAGGTAAAGCAAGGATCCATACATAGAACGATATACCTTTTGATCCACCACTTTACCATTGGGATCAATGTCGAGTTGGCACTTGGTAGGCATTGGAGTCTTGGCCGGTTTGACATCTTCTAGTTTGAATCTCTTGAGCATGTCTTGGGTATATTTGGCTTGCTTGATGAAGGTTCCTTCTCTTCTTTGCTTGACTTCGAACCCAAGAAAGAACTTCAACTCTCCCATCATAGACATCTCAAACTTTTCGGTCATGAGTGCGGCAAACTCATCATTGAAAGCTTTGTTAGGAGAACCAAAGATAATATCATCAACATATAGTTGGCATATGAACAAATCCCCTTTAACCCTCTTAGTAAATAGAGTGGGATCGATTTTCCCAATTTCAAACCCACGGTCTTGCAACAACTCGGTAAGGTGCTCATACCACGCACGTGGGGCTTGTTTAAGGCCATAGAGTGCCTTATCGAGTTTGTATACATGATTGGGGAACTTGGGATCCTTGAACCCCGGGGGTTGTTTGACATATACCAACTCATTAAGAGGACCATTAAGAAATGCACTCTTCACATCCATCTGTTGAAACTTAAAATCATGTTGAGATGCATATGCAAGCAACATACGAATAGATTCAAGACGAGCAACGGGAGCAAGGGTTTCACCGTAGTCGATACCCTCGACTTGGGAGTAGCCTTGTGCCACCAATCTTGCCTTGTTTTGAGTGACAACACCGTTCGTATCTTGCTTGTTCTTGAAGATCCATTTGGTTCCAATGACATTATGATTCTCCGTTGGCCTTGGCACTAATGTCCACACTTTGTTGCGCTCGAAGTTGTTGAGTTCATCATGCATGGCTTCAAGCCAATCCGTGTCCTCGAGCGCTTCATGTACCTTTTGGGGTTCAACACAAGAAACAAACGCGTGATGCTCACAGAAGTTTGTTAATTGTCTACGAGTGGTTATCCCCCTTTTTAAGCTTCCATAGACATTCTCCAAGACATGTTGTTGATGCTTGAGTTTGGAAGCAATCTTGGCAGCACGACGCTCCAATAGTTCCTCCGTGGTCACTTGAGGAGGATCATCTTGAGCATCTTGAGCGTCATCTTGAGCTTGCTCTTGATCTTGAGCTAGCTCGGTGTCGTGATCTTGATCTTGGGCATCATTTGGTGCATCACCATCATCTTGAGGTTGATCTTGCCCTTGATCTTGATCACTTGGTTGAGGGCCTTCAGTTTGTTCTTCGGAAGCGTGTGGGTCAATGGTTGGTGATGGCTCCACTTGCGTAGAGCATTGTCCTTCTCCTTCGGCCACAAGGGGTTCCTCAATGGGGAGTATTTGACCAATCCCCATTCTTCTTATGGCTTGTGGAGGAATTTCATCACCTACATCACAAAGACCACTTTGCTCCACTTGGGAGCCATTATTTTCATCAAACTCTATGTTACACGTCTCCTCAATGAGTCCGTTGGACTTGTTGAGGACACGGTAAGCATGAGAGTTTGTAGCATAACCAACAAATATGCCCTCTTGAGCTCTAGATTCGAATTTAGACAAACGAGTACCTTTCTTGAGAATGAAACACTTACATCCGAACACCCGGAAGTACTTGAGGTTGGGCTTGTTATCGGTAAGTATCTCATATGGAGTCTTGTTCAAGCCTTTGCGGAGGTAGAGCCGATTGGATGCATGACATGCGGTGTTGATGACTTTGGCCCAAAAGTTGTATGGAGAATTGAATTCTGCCATCATGGTCCTTGCCGCGTCCATCAACGTCCGGTTATTGATGCTTGATCCCCTCATCACTAAGAAACTCATCCAAGGTGTAGTTCTTGAACTCGGTACCGTTGTCACTTCTAATCATCAATATCTTTGCCTCATGTTGACATTGAGCTTCATTGGCAAAGTCGATGATGGTTTGTTGGGTCTCACTCTTCCTCTTGAAGAAATATACCCAAGTGTATCTTGAATAGTCATCCACAATCACCAAGCAATACTTCTCCCCCCAAGACTATCAAAGGATGGAGGTCCCAAGAGATCCATGTGAAGGAGCTCCAAGGGCCTCTTCGAGTAGATGATAGTGGTGGGTCGGTGAGCCGTCTCATGTAGCTTTTCTTCGATACAAGCACTGCAAGCACGATCTTTGGCAAAGCTCACATTTGTTAGTCCACGAACATGATCCCCTTTGAGGAGACTTTGCAAAGATCTCATATTGACATGGGCTAGCCGGCGATGCCAAAGCCACCCCACATCAACTTTAGCCATTAGGCAAGTCGCGGTCTTAGTGGGTCGCTCTGAGAAGTTAACCACATAGAGACCGTTCTCGACATGCCCAACAAAAGCTACTTTAAGAGTCTTGCTCCACAAAAGGGCCACGGTATCAAGGTCAAAGAATGTGGCAAAGCCCATAAGTGCAAGTTGACGAACGAAAAGTAAATTGTATGCAAGGGTCTCAACAAGCATGACTTTCTCAATTGATAAATCATGAGAAATCACAACTTTGCCAAGACCCAATACCTTAGATGTTGAGGCATCACCGAATTGAACATGGGTGGGCATAGATGAGCTTGGTTGCACGTCCACCACCAAATGCTTTCTCCCGGTCATATGATTTGTTGCTCCACTATCGAGCAACCATGATCCTCCACCGGAAGCAAACTCCTACAAGAGATCAATGCTTGGTTTTAGGTACCCATTCTTGAATGGGTCCTTTGATGTTAGTAACAAGGGTCTTAGGAACCCAAATAGACCATTCAATGTACTCATAATAAGAACCAACAAATTTTGCATAAACATGTCCATCACTAGCACGGCATAAAACATAAGAAGGATTAAAGTCGCCGACTTTGTTCGATGGAGTGGGATTGCCCTTCTTGACATTTCCACCCACCACCTTGTTCTTCTTATCCTTATGAGCACCCTCTCCCTTCTTGACGAATACCTCTTTGAGAGGGAGAGGTTTCTTGGTCTTGTTGTTGTTCTTCTTCTTTGACTTGGGTGCAAACCCGAGCCCTTTCTTTGCCACAACCTCCTTTTGATTGCTCAAAAGGTCATTGAGGTTCTTCTCACCTTGTATGCAAGTCACAAGACCTTTCTCGAGTTGGTCTTTCAATTTGGCATTCTCCTCCACAAGATGCTCATGCTCACGACAAGGGTTAGTAGCAATGGCATTATCAATTAAAACGAACGGAGGACAAGTGGCTATTTCCATTGTTAGCTTCACTTGGATTTGATCATGAGACTAGCCATGAGCACTCTTCAAAACCTTGTGGGCTTTATCAAGTAGCTCAAACTCCTCCTTGAGTCTAGAATGGCCAACTCCAAGGTCAACCTTGTTGGATTTGAGCACACGAGTAAGAACTTGAGCATGTTCAAGATCTTTCTTTAGTTGAGCAAGGTCGACGTTGTGTGACTCCTCAAGAGCCAAACGAAGACTTCGCTCTTCCTCAAGAGCAATGGAAAGATCCGCAATCTCATCGGCATAATCACGACTATGGCCTTGCAAGTTAGTGATAGTCTCTTCGTGGGACTCAATGATATCATTGGCCTCACCCAATTGTTCCAAGAGAGCAACAAAGTGCTTCTTGGTCTCACCTTTGAGCTTACTCAAGAACTTATCAAACTCATTCTCATCCACCTTTACCATCTCACTATCATCCACACAATCCAACAATGAAGGTGTAGTAGTGGTAGTGGTTTTGATGTTGGAGGTTACCTTGTTGATACCTTTGGCCGTGAGGCACTTGGCAATGATGTTTTCATTGGGGGCGCCGAAGAGAGACACCTTGGTTGGGGAAGAGGTGGCAATGGCCACGGTGGCCGTTGCTAACACTTCACCACTTGTATCATCATCATCATCATCGGAGTTGTACTCTTCTTGTGCCACCAAGCCCTTTGGAGGTGCCTTCTTGTTGAAATTGTTCTTGTTGGGGAAGGACTTGGCCTTGTCTTTGTGGATGAGCTTGCCACCATTGTCCTCCCTCTTCTCATACGGACAATCCGCCACAAAGTGACTCACATTGCCACAATTGTAGCAAGTCCTTACTCGTTGCTTGCCCTTTGAGTTGTTCTTGGAGGAGTTGGGCCTTGTGTTTCTCTTGTTGCCCCAAAATTGCCTTGACGCAAGAGCCATGTGCTCGTGGTAAGCATATTTGGTGTCTTCGGGGCAACTCTCTTCTTCTTCCTCTTCTTCTTCTTCCGGAATAACCTTGGCCTTCAAAGCAAGGTTGGGTGAGGCTTTCTTTGACCATTGGACACGAGCTAGAGCATTGTCGGCGGTCTTGTTCATGATGTTCATGGCAATAAACTCATCCAACACTTCACTTGAAGACAAGGTGTGGAAGTCCGGTCTTTGACGGATCACGGAGGACATGGCCTTGTTGAATGGCATGATGGCCTTGAGAAACTTGTGCTTGATCCAATTATCATCCGTATCCTTGCTCCCATGATCTTGAAGAGCGACCACAAGAGTTGTCAATCTTCGGTAGAGATCCCGAGGATCCTCATCTTCATTCATCACAAACTCATCGACCTCATCAAGCACCACTTCAAAGTTGGACCGTTGAATGCTTGAGCTCCCCTTGTACAAAGATATAATATGTTCCCAACAATCCTTTGCATGGGAGAAGGGGCGCAAGTGAGCTAGGTCTTCGGGAGGCACTGCGGATTGGAGGATGAACAATGCGGAGTGATTGTATTGATTGTCCGCCTCTTCTCTTGGAGTGAGGTTGCTTGGGTCATGTGGATAAAAGCCTTGCTCGATGATTCTCCAAATATTTGTTGAGCTGTGATTCAAATGAGACTTGATACGAAAAACCCAATTAGCAAAATCACCCTTCACAAGCTTAGGAGGAGGACCAAGGTTGTTAATATGCGGTGTAGGGACCGGTCCTCCATAGACCGGGGGAGGGGTTACTGAGGCGTAGGTTCCCGTCCCATTCTTACCATGAGGGGAAGAGGTTTGAGTGCCTTTAGCCGCTTCCTTGCCGGAATTGGCCTCCGACACCGATGCGGTGGGATTAACCACAAGCAAAGGATCGGGAGTGGACTTCAACCCCTCAAGGAGTTCTTTAAGCATGGACTTGACCTCGGCCGTCATAGACGTCTTAAGTAAAGCCATAGCTTCATTTAAGTCGTCTCGGGTGACCGAGTTCAACTCCATGGCCTCGGGGACTTCCTCATCCCGATCCCCGTCGTCAACCATACTCTTCGGGTGGTGAAACCCTTAATAAAGAGACTTGGCTATGATACCAATTGAAAGGATCGATATGGTTGACTAGAGGGGGGGTGAATAGGCAACTACCAATTTTTAGCTTTTCTTAACAAATTAGGGTTAGCAACAAAATAGGTTGTCTAGATGTGCAACTAGGTGAGCAACCTATATGATGTTAACAACCACAACACAAGCAAGCAAGCACAAGATACAACACAAGTAAAGCTTGCACAAAGTAAAGGTAAGAAGTAACCACAAGTGGAGCCGGTGAAGACGAGGATGTGTTACCGAAGTTCCTTCCCTTTGAGAGGAAGTACGTCTCCGTTGGAGCGGTGTGGAGGCACAATGCTCCCCAAGAAGCCACTAAGGCCACCATATTCTCCTCACGCCCTCACACAATGCGAGATGCCGTGATTCCACTAGTGGTGCCCTTAAAGGCGGCGACCGAACCTTTACAAACAAGGTTGGGGCAATCTCCACAACCGAATTGGAGGCTCCCAACACCACCACGAAGCTTCACCACAATGGAATGTGGCTCCGAGGTGACCTCAACCATCTAGGGTGCTCAAACACCCAAGAGTAACAAGATCCGCAAGGGATTAGTGGGGGGAATCAAATTTCTCTTGGTGGAAGTGTAGATCTAGGCCTTCTCAACCAATCCCTAAAGAATCAACAAGTTTGATTGGCTAGGGAGAGAGATCGGGCGAGTTTGAGCTTAGGAGCAACAATGGAGCTTGGGGGAGGAAGAGGTAAGTCACCTTGGAGAAGATGACCCCCTTATATAGTGGGGAGGAAAAACCAACCGTTATGCACTCACAGCCCGTGCACAAGCGGTAGTACTTCTCGGTCGAGCGGTACTTCCGCTTGAACGGAAGTTCCTGGCGCTGCGTTCAACTGAGCAGGTCAAGGAGGCGGTAGTGCCGCCGGAGCGGTACTACCGCTCCTACCAGCGGTACTTCCACTTAGTGCTGAACAACAGCCAGAACCAGCGGTAGTAGAAAAAGGCAGGGCGGTAGTGCCGCCCGAGGCGGTACTACCGCTATGAACTACCGCTCTACTTCCGCTCGAGAGACAGAGCTATCCAGAAGCAAAAAACAAGCGGTACTCAGTGCGGTAGTGGAACGGCGGTAGTTCCGCCGGAGTGGTACTACCACTCCGCACGAGCGGTACTTCCACTTAGGAGTTAACAACCCAGTAATGTTGCGGTAGTGGGGTGGTAGTCAGGGCCGTAGTACCGCCGGAGCGGTACTACCGCGCTGAACTACCGCTCTACTACCGCCCAATTACAGAACCTAAAACTAAGCAGAAGTGGGAACCGTACTGCACTGCGGCAGTACCGCTGCAGCGGTACTACCGCTGGGCAGGGCGGTACTACCGCTTAAGATGCTCTGGAAAGCTCAAGCACAAAGGAATGGTAAGCTCCATTGCCGGGAAAGAACGAGGGTGCAAAAAGGAATGTGTACGTGTTGATTCCACCCAAACCTTTCCGACGCGGACCCCCTCTTGATAGTACGGTATTCCTACGACTCAAATCCACCGAAAAAGAAACGCAAGAAAAACACCATCTTCATAATAGCTCCGAGGGGCACGAATCGTCTTGTGCCATATGGTCGATTATCTGAAATGCTCAATGCACACGATTAGTCCGCAAAAGTATTGTCATCAATCACCAAAACCACTAAGGGAGAAATATGCCCTAACAGCCGGTACTCTGCCAGTGTGGGAATCGATCACAGAGGGCGTCTACATCAACCTTGCTGCACCTCCGATGATGTGTGAGTAGTTCCCATAGGACCTATGGGTCCATAGTGATTAGCTAGATGGCTTTCTCTCTCTCTTTGATCTTCAATACAATGTTCTCCTCGGAGTTCTATTCGATGTAATCTTCTTTTGCGGTGTGTTTGTTGGGATCCGATGAATTGTGGGTTTATAATCAGATTGTTCATTGAAAGTAATTAAGTTATATTCTGAACTTTATTATGTGTGATTGTTATAGATATGTGATGAGTGATATTTTTACACTCATTTCACCTTTGTTTAAACCGAGATATTTCATTTAAAAAGAGATATTCGCTCCGATATTATCACTAATGACTAATAAGTGCAAGGGATTCCACATATCCTCTCTTTAATGTGTTTCCACAGGAAATGGGCTAAAAAGGGAAGAAATCACTTGTGGAAATGGAACAAAAGGAGAATGGAGGAAGAAGGAATCAACAGGAGGCGTCTGCGCGAAGGCAACACAAAAGATGGCGTTCCATTCAGGCGCGAGCTCCCGTATGAGCGCTCGTTTGGCATGGATTTCGAGGCAGACGTCCACCTGAACAACTTTCGTTAAAGGGATCCCGCCGAAATGTCAACCAGGAGACGAGCACAGAAGCCAGAACCTCTTCATCATCATCCTCATCCACAAAGCCTAGCCGCCGCCATCTCCATCGCCATAGCCATCTCCACCACCACCATAGTGCTCTTCCATCTCATTCATACTTGTAATCGTGCATCGCACAAGGCATCCATTGTAAGACATATTGCAATCAATCAATCTCGATGTGTTCTTCAATGTTTTCTTCCCGCGATGTGATCTCCATGTGTGAGTAGTTCGGTAAGGTATGGGTTGAGGCATAAGCCTTGCAACCCAAGGTATTTGTTGAGGGGATCAATGGAAGACTTTGAAATAACGTCCCGTATGTGTGAAATAAAATTGTTCCGTGAAGATGTCTCTTGTCTTGTCCGCGATCTTCATCCCTGCAGGTACCCAGGATCATGGAGATCAAGCACTAGTGAGGCTAGGAGCGAGGAGACCGTGAAGTGTTATACCGAACACCGGTGACAGTAAGGTTCAGTAGGGTAACATGGATCATATCCTTGGGGAGAAATGAGGTGTAGTCATTAAACGCCCAAAGCTCTTGTCTGATTTCATTATCTTAATTATTGAGGCAACCCCGCGCGATGGATAGGGCCTGCGGTAGGACAACCGATTCTTGATGCAGGACTCGTGCCGGTCAAGATGTTATTTGGACACATCCCCCACTTCGATCCGTAACAAGCACATCTCGACAGATGACTTCCAGCGCACAAATTAATATCTTATTTTATCCCAGCGCAAATACAAGGTTGTAAGCATAAGACCTCATACCCATACCTCTTTTTATTATAAGTGTTTGAATCACTATTTGCTTGCTGATCCGGTCAAAATCTAGATTTGACACTTTGACAAAAGCTTGCTAGAGACCATCGCTTCAAGGGAATCTTCCTCTCGTGGGTTTGATAACCCAGGGTCACCTCTGGAGAAATAGGTGCGTGATACTCTTTTCTATTCCAATACCGGATCAATAAAAAGAGGTATCACTATGTAATGCTTTCCAATCTATGAGTTTTCTTTAGCCAAGTTGATGATTAGATCTTCAGTGGAAGTGGTGCATAGTAGTAGGTTCAATCTTGCCGTGTCCTCACCTCGTGACAGAAGGGTTATCGAGGCACATATTTGTATTGTTGCTACTAAGTGTAAAACGATGGGGTTCGATCATATTGATTGGTCTTATTTTGTCTACATTATGTCATCATGCTTCAAGCATTACTCTGTTTGTTATGAACTTAATACCATAAGATGCATGCTGGGTAACGGTCGAGGGGTGGAGTAATAGTAGTAGATGCAGAATCGTTTCGGTCTACTTGTCACGGACGTAATGCCTACGTAATGATCATGCCATGGATAACATCATAACTATGTGCTTTTCTATCAATTGCCCAACAGTAATTTGTTTACCCACCGTATGCTATGTTCTTGAGAGAGATGCCTCTAGTGAAAAGTATGTGATACGTCCAATTTGCATCATGATTTCCTACTATTATTTATAATGTATTTGGTCATTATTTCACTTTATGATGTAATTCTTATGCTTTTTCTCTCTTAAATTGCAAGATTTACATGAAGAGGGAGAATACCGGCAGCTGGAATTCTGGATCTGAAATAGCTACAACAGAGATACCTATTCTACAGAGCTCCAATTGACCTGAAACTTCACAAAGATTTTTTATTGAATATATAAAAAATTCTGGAGAAAAGAAATACCAGAGGGGACCCACCAGTTGCCCACAAGGCAACAGGGCGCGACCCCCCTGGGCGCGCCCTGATGCCTTGTGGGGCCCACAGCTGGCCTCCGGCCCCCTCCTTCTGCTATATAGGCTCATTTGCCCTAAAAAATAGAGAGAAGACATTCAGGACGAAGCGCCGCCGTCTCGAGGCGGAACCTGGGCAGGAGCAATTTTGCTCTCTGGCGGAGCGATTCCGCTGGGGATACTTCCCTCCGGGAGGGGGAAATCAAAGCCATCGACATCACCAACGATCCTCTCATCGTGGGAGGACCAATCTTCATCAACATCTTCACCAGCACCATCTCATCTCAAACCCTAGTTCATCTCTTGTATTCAATCTTTGTCTCAAAACCTCAGATTGGTACCTGTGGGTTGCTAGTAGTGTTGATTACATCTTGTAGTTGATGCTAGTTGGTTTATTTGGTGGAAGATTATATGTTCAGATCCTTAATGATATTGAATAACCCTCTGATCTTGAACATGAATATGATTTGTGAGTAGTTACTTTTATTCTTGAGGACATGGGAGAAGTCTTGTCATAAGTAATCATGTGAATTTGGTATTCGTTCGATATTTTGATGATATGTATGTTGTTGCTTCCTTTAGTGGTGTCGTGTGAACGTCGACTACATGACACTTCACCATCTTTGGGCCTAAGGGAAGGCATTGTGGAGTAGTAATTAGATGATGGGTTGCTAGAGTGACAGAAGCTTAAACCCTAGTTTATGCGCTATTCCGTAAGGGGCTGATTTGGATCCATATGTTTCATGCTATGGTTAGATTTATCTTAATTCTTCTTTCGTAGTTGCGGATGCTTGCGAGAGGGGGGTAATCATAAGTGGGAGGCTTGTTCGAGTAAGAACAGCACCCAAGCACCGGTCCACCCACATATCAAATTATCAAAGTAGCGAACGCGAATCAAACAAACATGATGGAAGCGACTAGATGAAATTCCCATGTGCCCTCGAGAACGCTTTGCTTATTATACGAGTTCGTTCCGGCTTGTCCTTTTCTATAAAAAGGATTGGGCCACCTTGCTGCACCTTTGTTACCGTTACTATTAGTTACTTGTTACGAATTACCTTGCTATCAAACTATCTATTACCTACAATTTCAGTGCTTGCAGAGAATACCTTGCTGAAAACCGCTTGTCATTTCCTTCTGCTCCTCGTTGGGTTCGACACTCTTACTTATCGAAAGGAGTACAATTGATCCCCTATACTTGTGGGTCATCAAGACTCTTTTCTGGCGCCATTGCCGGGGAGTGAAGCGCCTTTGGTGAGTGGAATTTGGTAAGGAAACATTTATACTACGTGCTGAAATTTATTGTCACTTGTCACTATGGAAAGTAATCATTTGAGGGGCTTGTTCGGGGTATCTTCACCTCGATCGGAAGCAATAAGAGTTGCTCCTCAACCTACCGAACCTACTGAAAATATTTGTTATGAAATTCCTTCGGGTATGATAGAGAAACTGCTAGCTAATCCTTATGTAGGAGATGGAACGGTGCATCCTGATATGCACTTGATATATATAGATGAAATTTGTGGATTGTTTAAGCTTGCAGGTTTATCTGGAGATGGAGTTAAGAAGAAGGTATTCCCTTTATCTTTGGAGGGAAAGGCATTGACATGGTATAGGCTATTGGATGATACTGGAACATGGGATTGGAACCGGTTGAAGCTGAAATTTCACCAGAAATTTTATCCTATGCATTTGGTTCATGGTGATCGGAATTATATATATAATTTTTGGCCTCGTGAAGGAGAAAGTATCGCTCAAGCTTGGGGGAGGCTTAAGTATATGTTGCACACATGCCCCAATCATGAGCTCTCAAGAGAAATAATTATTCAAAACTTTTATGCTCGGCTTTCTCATAATGATCGGTCCATGCTCGATATTTCTTCTACTGGTTCCTTTATGAAGAGAACTATTGAATTCAGATGGGATCTTCTGGAAAGAATTAAACGCAACTCTGAATATTGGGAAATCAACAAAGGTAAAGTGTCAGGTATAAATCTTGAGTTTAATTGTGTTAAATCATTTATGGAAACTGATGCTTTTTATAAGTTTAGTACTAAATATGGACTTGACTCTGAGATAGTAGCTACCTTTTGTGAATCCTTTGCTGCTCATGTTGATCTCCCTAAGGAGAAATGGTTTAAATATCATCCACCTATTGAACTAAAAGAATAATCCATAATTGTTAAAGAAAAAACAATTGTTTACAATGTTGATCCAGTTATACCTACTGCTTATATTGAGAAACCTCCTTTCCCAGTTAGGATTAAGGAACATGCTAAAGCGTCAACTGTGGTTAACAAAAGTAATATTAGAGCACCTAGACCTTCTGAACAAATTAAAGTTGAACCTAATATTACAATGGTTAAAGATCTTTTGGCTGATAACATTGATGGACATGTCATATATTTCTTTGATGAAGCAACTAGAATTGCTAAGCCAGACACTAAAGATAAAAATAAACCTGTAGTTGGCATGCCTGTTATTTCTGTTAAAATTGGAGATCATTGCTATCATGGTTTATGTGATATTGGTGCTAGTGTGAGTGCTATCCCTTTTACTCTCTATCAAGAAGTCATGAATGATATCGCACCAGTTGAGATTGAAGATATCGATGTCACTATTAAGCTTGCAAATAGGGATACTATTACTCCACTTGGGATTGTTAGAGATGTTGAAGTCTTGTGTGGTAAGATCAATTACCCTACTAATTTTCTTGTTCTTGGATCACCACAAGATGATTTTTGTCCCATTATATTTGGTAGACCTTTCTAGAATACAATAAATGCTAAGATTGATTGCAACAAAGAAACTGTCAGTGTTAATTTTGGTGAGGTGTCTCATGAATTTAATTTCTCCAAGTTTCATAGACAACCTCATGATAAAGGATTACCCAATAAAGATGAAATTATTGGTTTAGCTTCTATTGCTGTGCCTCCTACTGATCCTTTAGAACAATACTTGCTAGACCATGAAAATGATATGCATATGAATGAAAGAAATGAAATAGATGAGTTGTTCTTTAAGCAAGCACCTGTCCTCAAACATAATTTGCCTGTTGAAACATTAGGAGACCCTCTACCACCTAAGAGTGACCCTGTGTTTGAATTAAAGCAATTACTTGATACGCTTAAATATGCTTATCTTGATGAAAAGAAGATATATCCTGTTATTATTAGTGCTAACCTTTCAGAGCATGAAGAAAAGAGATTACTTAAAACTCTAAGGAAGCACCGTGCTGCTATTGGGTATACCCTTGATGATCTTAAGGGCATCAGTCCCACTCTATGTCAACATAAAATTCATATGGAGCCAGATGCTAAACCCATTGTTAATCATCAAAGAAGACTGAATCCTAAAATGAAGGATGTGGTAAGAAGTGAAATATTAATGCTTCTGGAGGCAGGTATAATTTATCTCATAGCTGATAGCAGCTGGGTAAGTCATGTTCATTGTGTTCCTAAGAAAGGAGGTATTACTGTTGTTCCTAATGATAAAAACGAACTTATCCCACAAAGAATTGTAACCGGTTATAGAATGGAAATTTATTTCAGAAAATTAAATAAAGCTACTTTCATTACCCCTTGCCTTTTATTGATCAAATGTTAGAAAGATTATATAAGCATACACACTTTTGCTTTCTAGATGGTTATTCTGGTTTCTCTCAAATACCTGTATCACCAGAAGATCAAGAGAAAACCACATTTACCTGTCCTTTTGGAACTTATGCTTATCGTCGTATGCCTTTTGGTTTATGTAATACACCTGCTACCTTTCAAAGATGTATGACTGCTATATTCTCTGACTTTTGTGAAAAGATTGTTGGTTTTCATGGATGATTTTTCCGTTTACAGAACTTCTTTTGATAATTGCTTAAGCAACCTTGATCGAGTTTTGCAGATATGTGAAGAAACTAATGTTGTCTTGAATTGGGAGAAGTGATACGTCTCCATCGTATCTACTTTTCCAAACACTTTTGCTCTTGTTTTGGACTATAATTTGCATGATTTGAATGAAACAAACCCGGACTGACGCTGTTTTCAGCAGAATTGCCATGGTGTTGTTTTTGTGCAGAAATCAAAGTTCTCTGATTTGGACGAAACTTTTTGGAGAATTTTTATGGAATATATAAAAATTATTGGCGCAAGAATCAACAGAAGGGGGGCCACCTACTGCCCACAAGGCAGTAGGGCGCGACCCCCCCAGGGCGCGTCGTGGTGCCTTGTGGGGCCCACAGGCGGCCGTCTGACCTAATTCCAACGCTATAAATTCTCTTTCCCCGAGAAAAAAATAAGAGAAGAAGTTTCATCACGTTTTACGATACGAAGCCACCGCCACCTCCTGTTCTTCAGCGGGAGGGCTGATCTGGAGTCCGTTCGGGGCTCCGGAGAGGGGGATTCGACGCCGTCATCATCATCAACCATCCTCCATCACCAATTTCATGATGCTCACCACCGGGCGTGAGTAATTCCTTCGTAGGCTTGCTGGACGATGATGTGTTGGATGAGATTTATCATGTAATCGAGTCAATTTGTTAGGGCTTTGATCCCTAGTATCCACTATGTTCTGAGATTGATGTTGCTATGACTTTGCTATGCTTAATGCTTGTCACTAGGGCCCGAGTGCCATGATTTAAGATCTGAACCCTTCATGTTTTCATGAATATATTTGTGTTCTTGATCCTATCTTGCAAGTTATATGCACCTATTACGTGTCATGATCCGCATACCCCAAGGTGACAATAATTGGGATTCTTTCCGGTGATTGCCGTAGTTTGAGGAGTTCATGTATTCACTAAGTGCTAATGCTTTGTTCCGGTTCTCTATTAAAAGGAAGGCTTAATATCCCTTAGTTTCCTTAAGGACCCCGCTGCCACGGGAGGGTAGGACAAAAGATGTCATGCAAGTTCTTATTATAAGCATGTATGACTATATACGGAATACATGCCTACATTACATTGATGAATTGGAGCTATTGTGTATCGCCCTAGGTTGTGACTGTTATATGATGAATATCATCCAACATAATTATCATCACCGATCCAATGCCTACGACTTTCTCATATTGGTTTCTGCTAAGTTACTTTGTTGCTACGGCTTTACACTTGCTACAAAACTGCTACTGTTACTGTTACCGTTACTAGTGTTACTGTTGCTACTGCTATCAAAACTATCATATTACTGTGCTACTAAATACTTTGCTGCAGATATTTTATCTCCAGGTGTGGTTGAATTGACAACTCAACTGCTAATACTTGCAAATATTCTTTGGCTCCCCTTGTGTCGAATCAATAAATCAGGGTGAAATACTACCCGCGAAAACTGTTGCAATCCCCTATACTTGTGGGTTATCAAGACCTTTTTCTGGCGCCGTTGCCGGGGAGCATAGCTCTATTTGTTGAGTCACTTGGGATTTATATCTGTTGATCATTATGAAGAATCTGAAAGACGCTAAGACCAAGATCGTTCCCTCTAAGACGAGGGGAGGTAAGGAACTGCCATCTAGCTCAGCACCTGATTCACCTTCTGTTTTGAGTAGACTTGTGACACCACCACCTGCTATTCATTCTGATATGTCGCAAGTTATTGATGATACTACTCCTGCTATGAATGATACTTATGATGATGCTAGTACTATGCTTGATAATGCTGTGCCACTTGGTGATTTTCTTGATGAACAACTTGCTAAGGCTAAAGAAATTGAGAGTGCTAAAAATGTTGAAACTCTTGAAAATTATGATTCACCTATTATGCCTAGCTCTCCTACTAGAGTTGAATCACCTGATGAACATGTCTGTCTTTGATAGGGAGACGGCTAGAGCCATTCTTGCTTGTAATGATAGAGATGAAGTTATAAAATTGCTTGCTGAAATGAAAGAAAAATCTATGAGGGAGAGAATGAAATATGATCCTAAGTTTGCCACCTCTCCCATATTCGTTACTGATAAGGATTATGAATTCTCTGTCGATCCTGAGTTAATTACTTTGGTTGAATCTGATCCTTTTCATGGTTATGAAACTGAAACTGTTGTGGTACACCTTACTAAGTTGTATGATATTGCCACCCTATTTGCTCATGATGAAAAAATTTGCTATTACTATATTCTTAAGTTTTTTCCTTTCTCATTAAAGGGTGATTCTAAGAAATTGTTTAATACTCTTGCTCCTGGTTGTGTGCGTAGTCCCCAGGATATGATATATTACTTCTCTGAAAAATATTTTCCTGCTCATAAGAAACAAGCTGCTTTACAAGAAATATTTAAATTTGTGCAAATTGAAGAAGAGAATCTCCCTCAAGCTTGGAGGAGGCTTCTCCAATTACTTAATGCTTTGCCTGATCATCCTCTTAAGAAGAATGAAATACTTGATATCTTTTATAATGGACTAACCGATGCTTCTAGGGACTACCTAGATAGTTGTGCTGGTTGTGTTTTCAGGGAACGAACTGTTGGGCAGGCTGAATAACTATTGAATAATATATTGAAGAATGATAATGAGTGGACACTTCCTGAACCTCCACCTAAGCCAACTCCGAAGAAGAGAGGTATTCTATTCCTCGGTCCAGAAGATATGCAAGAAGATAAGAAATCTATGAAGGAAAAATGTATCAAAACTGAAGATGTTAAGAATTTACCACCTATTGAAGAAATACATGGGCTTGACATCCCGACACAGGTAGTGGAGGTAAATTCTCTCACTAGATTTGATGAAGGTGATATTCCGTATAATAAATCCGCTAGTCAATGCATGTATGAATTTGATAATTACATCATTAAATAGGAACACTTTAATATGTATGTTAGCAATCAACTAAAACAAAATGCCATCATGTTTGAATGCTTGAGTGATTTGATGTTTAGAACTGCTAATGATGTTAAATGCTTGAGTAAACATGCTTTTATGGTTCAGACCCAGTTAGAACAAATTGCTAAGTCACAAAATGATTTGCTTGATGAGATGAATAATAAAAAGAATGATCATGCTGTTAGAGTTGTTACTAGAGGAGGTAGAATGACTCAGGAACCCTTGTATCCTGAAGGTCATCCTAAAAGAATTGAACAAGATTCTCAAAGAAATAATATTGATGTACCTAGTCCTTCTAAGAAGAAAAAGAAAAAGAAAACTGATAGGACTTTGCATGCTTCTAGTGAACCTGAGGGGGAAAAGCCTCCAGAGAATCATAATGATGTTTCTATTTTTGATGCTGAGACACAATCTGGTAATGAACATGCACCTAGTGAAAATGAAAATGAAAATGATGCTGTTCATGTTGATGCTCAACCAGATAATGATGCAGAAATAGAACCTGCTGTTGATCTTGATAACCCACCTCCTAAGAATAAAAGATATGATAAAAGAGACTTTGTTGCTAGAAAACATGGAAAGGAAAGAGAACCATGGGTTCAAAAACCTATGCCTTTTCCTACTAAACCATCTAAAAATAAGGATGATGAAAACTTTGAGCGCTTTGTTGAAATGCTTAGACCTGTCTTTTTGCGCACTCGCTTGATTGATATGTTGAAAATGTCTCCTTATGCTAAGTACATGAAAGATATTGTCACTAATAAAAGAAAGATACATGAATCTGAAATTTCCACCATGCTTGCAAATTATTCTTTTAAGGGTGGAGTACCGAAAAAGTTAGGAGATCCGGGAGTACCCACTATACCATGCTCCATTAAAAGAAGTTTTGTTAAAAATGCCTTATGTGATTTGGGAGCCGGTGTTAGTGTCATGCCTTTCTCTTTATATAGAAGACTTGATTTGAATAAAGTCACACCTACTGAAATATCTTTGCAAATGGCTGATAAATCTACTGCTATACCTATTGGAATTTGCGAGGATGTGCCTGTTGTTGTTGCAAATGTTACTATTTTAATGGACTTTGTTATACTTGATATGCCCGAGGACGACAATATGTCAATTATCCTTGGAAGAACCTTTTTGAATACTGCAGGGGCTGTTATTGACTGCAACAAAAGCAAGGTCACTTTTCATGTCAATGGTAATGAGCATACGGTTTATTTCCCGAAGAAACAAACTTTAGTGAATGGTATCAACTGTATTGAAAAGGTTTTGACAATCACTATTGGGGATTTCAAATTTCCCCTTCCTACTGTCAAAAAGAAATATGAATTTCTTATTGTTGGGGAGACGCATATCCCCATTGAGGTAACTTAGTGTTATACGAAAATTCTTTGGTTTCATGTCACTCGGAAATAGTTTGTTAATAAGACTTGATCAACCTTATTAATGGATTCTTTCTGAAGGGCATGTGGTTGATGAATTTAGTAAGCACAACTTTCTGTACCTACCTTTTGCTCTCTGTTAATTATAGTTTAATAAAATAAAATGCCATGAATATCCTGTTTTCTGAATTATCCGTGCAATAAAAAATGGCCCAAAAATAAAAGTGCTCAGAATGCAATTAAATTTTGACATGATTTTTTCTGGAATATATAAGAATTTTTGGTGCTGAGAACAACCCAGGGGGGGTGCACCTGTTGCCCACAAGGCAGCAGGGCGCGGCCACCCCCCAGGGCGTGCCAAAGTGCCTTGTGGGTCCCACTCACTTATCCATTCAGCCCACTTCATCTCCTACCTCCAGAAAAAAAAAATCTTTGTAGCTCTCTCTCTCTCATGTGTTCTTGCTCCCATACCTGAGATTTTTGATCTCTTTGCTCGGAGCTCCGTTTCTAAAACTGTTTTGAGGGATTGCTCCTTGGTATGTGAGTCTCCCATTGCTCCAATTAGTTTTTTGCTTTAGTGGATTATATTTTGCATAAATTGCTGCTATTGGTGCTACTGAAAATGAGCTTGCATGTTAAATTCCTTAAGTTCTAAGTAGTTTGAATGCTTGATATAGCCTCTAGGCACTTGTATGAGTAGTTGCTATCAATATTGTGAAGTTTTGTTGACATATTTTTATGGTCCAAAATTTTTCAGAAATTTGTTCTTAGGAAAAATGAACTTTCTTCGGAGGAGTTCGTTGCGTCGGACCTCCAAGGGTGCCCTTGAGGATGCCCATCACCATGACCTCAACATCCCGCGCAGGACGGAAGTCCGACCGTGTGAGTGGCCGCACAACACCTTCATGAATGAAGCCGGGTTTCGTCAAGAGTTCACACAATTTGTAGCGAACGCCGGGCTGACCAACTTCCTCGCAGATGAGTGTGACCAGCACCACATCCTTACAAATTCCTTTGTGCAAAATTTTTATTTTATGCCTAGGCTCGATATCCCCATGGTGCATTTCGATTTATATGCTGAACATCATGAGTTAACGTTAGATGAGTTTTCTGAAATATGTTTGATCCCTTTTGATGGGGATTTGAGGGAGCCTCGGCCTGAGGAGTTCAAGGATTTCTTTCACACTTTGACTGTGGAGGAATTTAGGGGCTGATACGTCTCCAACGTATCTATAATTTTTGATTGTTCCATGCTATTATATTATCAATGTTGGATGTTTTTATATACATTTATTTATTAATCAGCAATTATATATCATTTTTTGGGACTAACCTATTAACTTAGTGCCCAGTGCCAGTTGCTATTTTGTGCCTGTTTTTGGTTTTCCAGAATATCAGTACCAAACGAAGTCCAAATGCCACGAAACTTTTTGGAGATTTTTTTCTGGACATAACAAGTACTGGAAGCTTTGGGAGAGGGTAAGAAGATGAAGCAGTGGCCCACGAGGCACCACGGCGCGCCTCAGGGGGGGCGTGCCCTGGTGGCTTGTGGGGCCCACACAGCTCAGTTTGACCTAATTCCACCACTATAAATTCTCTAAACTTGGGAAACCAACAGAGGAGTCCACGAATACTTTTTTCGCTGCCTCAAGTTTCTGTTCTCGAGAGATCCCATCTGGAGGCCTTTTTCGGTACTCCGCCGGAGGGGGAATCAATCATGGAGGGGCTCTCCATCATCCTTGCTGCCCTTCCGATGATGAGTGAGTAGTTTACCACAGACCTTCGGGTCCATAGTTAGTAGCTAGATGGTTTCTTCTCTCTCTTTTATCTTCAATACAATGTTCTCCTCGATGTTCTTGGAGTTCTATCCGATGTAATCACTTTTTGCGGTGTGTTTGTTGGGATCCGATGAATTGTGAGTTTATGATCAGATTATCCATGAATATTATTTGAGTATTCTCTGAACTCTTTTATGCATGATTATTATAGCTTCATATTTCTCTCCGATCTATTGATTTGGTTTGGCCAACTAGATTGATTTACCTTGCAATGGGAGAGGTGCTTTGTAATGGGTTCGATCTTGCGGTGCTCAATCCCAGTGACAGAAAGGGACATGACACGTATGTATCGTTGCTATTAAGGGTAAAAAGATGGGGTTTATTCATGTGTGAGTTTACTTTGTCTACATCATGTCATCTTGCTTAAGGCGTTACTCCGTTCTTTATGGACTTAATACACTAGATGCATGCTGGATAGCGGTCGATGTGTGGAGTAATAGTAGTAGATGCAGGCAGGAGTCGGTCTACTTGTCTCGGACGTGATGCCTATATACATGATCATTGCCTTGGATATCGTCATGATTATTTGCTTTTCTATCAATTACCCAACAGTAATTTGTTCACCCACCGTATGCTATTTTTATGAGAGAAGCCTCTAGTGAAAACTATGGCCCCTGGGTCTATCTAAATCATATATTAAAAATCCTAAAAATACCTTGCTGCACTTTTTCTTTATTTATTTTATTTTGTATTTTTTTAATCTATTTACCTATCACCATACAATTTAATCTTGCAATTAACCGCCAAGGGATTGACAACCCCTTGTAAGCGTTGGGTGCAAGGATTTGTTGTTTGTGTGCAGGTGCTGTTAACGAGGTGTTGCGTGATTCTCCTACTGGATTGATAACCTTGGTTTCATAACTGAGGGAAATAGTATCTCTACTGTACTGCATCATCCCTTCCTCTTCACGGAAAAACCAACGCAGATCACAAGTAGCAGGAAGAATTTCTGGCGCCGTTGCCGGGGAGACATCATCAACATCTATCAAGTACCTACGCATAAACTTTCATCTCCTTACATTTATTTTATTTGCCTCTCGTTTTCATCTCCCCCACTTCTAAAAAGTTTTTACAAAAATACAAAAATATTTTCCGTTTGCCTTTTTCTTATTTGCTTGCTTGCTTTACCATTATGGCTAGTTCTTCGCTCATTACTATTACCCCTGAAAACGAAGTACTTAATTTTAAACAAAGGGGAGGAGAGAGAGTTTAAAAGATGCTTGGTATAGGATTTGTGATGCTCATAGTAGATCAACTCCTAAGCAATCCACCACAATCCTTCTTCGCAATTTTTATGTGGGTATTACTACTTGGTATAGATTCATACTTGATACTATTAACGGAGGAAATTTCTTGATGTGTCCCTCTATGGATGCTTTCAATGCTATGGGAAATTTAGTTGGATCACCACCTATCACTGTTAATGAAATAACTTTGACTTTGGAACATGTTATGCAAAGGTTAGAAGCTATTGAAAGTAAAATTCCTACCATTGAGCATCTTGAGAATTTAGATAAGAAACTCCATAATCATATCACTCAATTTGGTTCTAAGGTAAGAATCACATTGAAAACCTTAAAGGAAAAGGAATCGGTAATTAATGAAAGAATAGAACAAAGCCCCACTAGAATCGATAAGCTAGAAGAAATTATTAGTAATTTGGGCTCGGCTGCTAGTTTATGTATGTTCCTAAGACCAATGGTGCTACTTCTAGTAAGGGAAATGAGGATCTTAAAATGATTAGCGTGCACCCCACTTTCATTGATATAATTAAGGAACCTATCTACAAAAGTAAAATTCTTGATTTTGTGCCTAGAAGTGTGGTGATGAGAAACACCTATGCTACATCTATTAGAAAAAATGGATGTGTGATTGAGGAGTTGGAAACCAAAGATGACAATACTTGAAACTATGCATTATGCCTAGCTAGGGGCATAAAACAATAGCGCTTGTTGGGAGGCAACTCAATGAATAAAATAAATTTTTACTTTTTGTTTCTGTTATTGTGTGTTTTCACATTTATGCTACTGTTATGATTGAGTTTTTATGTTTTAAGTAGTGTTTGTGCCAAGTAAAGCCTTTGGGATGATTTGGAAGATAGTTAAATTGATGCTGTTTGGAAAACAGAAAGTTTTGCGTCCAGTGCTAGAATTTTGGTTCTGTACTGGAGTGTGCGAAAAATCTGAAATTTTTACAAAGTATTGGTATATGAATTACCCACGTTGTCCTAATTTTTCAGAATGTTTGAAGTTACAGAAGTATGGCTTTTAAATAGATCTCTACAGACTGTTCTGATTTTGACAGATTCTGTTTTTGATGCACTACTTACTTGTTTTGATGAAACTATGGATTGTATCGGGGGGTATAAGCCATGGAGAAGTTAGAATACAGTAGGTATAATGCAAAAATAAAATATGAATGGGTTTTCAACAGTACTTAAAGTAGTGATTTATTTTGTCATACTAACGGATCTCACGAAGGTTTTGTTGAGTTTTGTGTGATTGAAGTTTTCAAGTTTTGGGTGAGATCACGATGGATGAAGGAATAAGAAGTGGCAAGAGCCTAAGCTTGGGGATGCCCAAGGCACCCCAATGTAATATTCAAGGAAGACTCAAGCGTCTAAGCTTGGGGATGCCCCGGAAGACATCCCCTCTTTCTTCTACCAACCATCGGTAATTTTACTTGGAGCTATATTTTTATTCGTCACATGATATGTGTTTTGCTTGGAGCATCATGTATTATATGAGTCTTTGCTTTGTTTGCCTTTTAGTTTGTCACAATCATCTTTGCTGAACACACCTATTTGAGAGAGCCACACAATCATCATGATTTGCTAGAATACTCTATGTGCTTCACTTAATTTTTTTGAGCTAGGCAGTTGCTCTAGTGCTTCACTTAAATCTTTTTGAGCACGGCGGTGGCTAAATTTTGAAGAAATATTTAAAATCCAATGCTTCACTTATATTATTTTGAGAGTTGATAAGATTGAAATTTTGAAGAAATATTTGAACTCTCATACTTCACTTATATCATTTGGAGAGTTGATAAATTTTGAAGAAATATGTGCACTCTCATGCTTCACTTATATCTTTTTGAGAGTTGATAATAGTAATGGTAATTTGCACAAGATATGAATTTGGTTCCAAAGTGATGAATATTCAAGAGGGATATAATAAAAACTTTCATATAGATTATTGGATATGATAAGTGTGATTCCTTGCAATAGTTTTGCGATATGGAGATGATGATATGTGAGTCATGTTAGTGAGTAATTGTGATTTAGTAAGAATATTAGTGATAAGGTTTGTGATTCCCTATGCATGCACATAAAGTCAATAGTTATGCTAAGAAATTATATCCTACTTATGGTGCATTATTCGGTGTTAGTTATGTTCAATGCATGTTTATGACCGTTTTTGCTTTTTGGTTGGTTGCTTCTCAATCTATTTGCTAGCCTTCATTTGTACTAAGCGGGAATACTGCTTGGTCATCCAAACCCCTTAAACCCAAGTTGTGCCAAATGAGTCCACCATATCTTCCTATATGCGGTATTTCAATGCCGTTCCAGGTAAATTTGCATGTGCCAACTATAAAATTTTCAAAATAATTTTCCGTTTTGTGTGCCCGTACCGCTCATGAAGCGGCAGGGGGTGGCCATTATTTTCCATGCTAGGTGTGTTATTCTCACGATGAGTGTTTATTCACTTGTCATTGCATGAGAGAGTGGCTGGTAATAGGGATTCCCACTCTGATACGTCTCCAACGTATCTATAATTTTTGATTGTTCCATGCTATTATATTATCAATCTTGGATGTTTTTATATACATTTACATCAATTATATATCATTTTTTTGGGACTAACCTGTTAACTTAGTGCCCAGTGCCAGTTGCTGTTTTTTGCCTGTTTTTGGTTTTCCAGAATATCAGTACTGTAACACCCTGGATTTTGTCTTTTTATTTTCTTTGGATTTATTGAATATTTTATTTGCATTTGGGTTTTTCAGTCAATTCATTTGGACTTACCACTTGGATTTATTTTTGATTTTCTTCCAAGTGGGTTCTTTATCCATAAACCCTCCCTAGACCTCATCCCTCTCAAAATAATGCCATTGGATATTTTTATTTAATGGCATTATATTCATTTTCTCTCATAGCTATGAAGCAACCCCTATTTTTTATTGCTCTAAAAATTCCAAGAAAATTCCCAGATATTCTTTGGATCATGCCTCGCCTTCCTATGCAAAAATATCCCATAGTCATTTGGAAATTTTCAGCCAAGGAAAATGTTTTTGCTTTTGGTCAGAAATGGCACTTTGTGAAGCAACTATATTTTTCCTTGATCTTTGTGAGCTGAAATTTTTACCACATGACTACCCTCCTAAGTAATGCTTAACCACCAAATTTCAGCTCAAAATTCCTAGCCATTTGTCCTCGGTGCTTGGAGCAAGTTTCTGTCCAGAAACTTTGCTGCTTCCTCTAGTCACCTCTAGCGAGCCACTTGGCAAGACCAGAGCATTTCTAGGCACCACGATGAAGGGACAATATGGTGGACATGGTGTGGCAGCTCCGAAAGCACCTCGCGTGCCAGTGCACGTGGTGACCGCGTGAGAACGCGGTGCACTGCATGCGCTCGCCACGCTCTGTGCGTCGGGACCCTCGGCCACCGCCCATTCTCCCTCCCCGCGACACCTCACCATGCCCCAGCGCCGCAGCCAACTCCAGCGCGCCACCCAACCCTCTCCCTGTTCCTCCCCGACGCCAGCAAGCCGCTCGCCGGAAGCGGCCGAGAGCTAAGCGGCGGAACAGTGAGCTCGCGTGCCCGCATTCTTCGCGTAGTGCGAGCCACTGTGGCCGCACGCGTGCACCGCGTAGCCCTGTGCTCCTCTACTCTTTCCCCATGCCGAGCCCAAGCCTAACCTCTCCTCTCCTCTGAGGCTCAACGCCGGCGGGCACCCGAGAGCGGGCGAGCCCCATCTATAAATAGAAGCTTCCCCGACTCGTTTTGAGCATCGCCCTCACCTCTCTTGGCCACAAACTACTCCCCCACGAGCGCGGCAAGGCCGGGAGGGCCTCTCGCCGCCGTTGATCACAAGAGACAACCGCGGATCCCCCACCATCGTGCACTCATTCTAGCCCACCCCAGCTTCAACCACTGCTACCCCCGAGACCGTGGAGACCTCCTGAGCTCGACGGTGCCGAAAGCTCGCCGGATTGTCGCCGGAATCGCCGAGACCGCGAAGATCCGCCGCCGCCGTCTCTGGAGAGGAAGTTTCCGACGCCGTCCGTCCACCCCCGCTGTCACTCCGGGTACGTACGTGTTCGCCGTACTGCCCTGAGTCCATCCCGCCCAACTCCGGCGACCGCCGTGGACTCCTCGCTGGAGTATCGCCGGCGAAAGCGCCGCTCTCTCTGTTCCCTCCCTCTCCCCTATTTAATCCTGACAGCGGGACCCACCCGTCAGCCTCTCTCTCGCCCGCCCAAAGCGGTATAAGTGGAGGCGTATTCTTTGAATACGTCTTCGACGTGGCCGCTTCAGGTTTTTCTCTTAAATTCAAATTTTGACCAGATCTAATCCAACTTTGACCAGCTATAACTTTTAATCTATAAGTCCAATTGATTTGATTCTTTTTGCTTCTGGTTTGCAAAATTCCAAAGTTTCTGTATGCCAAATTTCAGAATTTTTCTTGCTGTTGAGAATTTCTGGTGAGATAAACAGTGTTATGTGACATTTTCTTTTTGCATTTAAATTATTTTCAGAAGAACCTAGTTGTGTTGGAGAAGGCCAGGAGTATTGTGACACTCCTCTGTACCAAGGGAAGCCACAACATTCAGATGCAAGGATGGCATTGCAATGACTTTGGTTTAATTGAATTAAATTCATCATATATTCACTATTTAAAATAATTTGCTATATAACTCTTATTGCATAGACTTTGTTCTGTCATTTTGATAGTATACAGTAGGTTACATGCTTACTTGCTTATGTGGGCAGTAGGAATCATGCCATATGCACATATGGTAGTATGATGCATTCATCATTCATGATCGTGAC
The DNA here is from genome assembly GCA_039707655.1 of Elymus sibiricus. Taxonomy (NCBI): domain Eukaryota; kingdom Viridiplantae; phylum Streptophyta; class Magnoliopsida; order Poales; family Poaceae; genus Elymus; species Elymus sibiricus. Next base: position 122,714,702 of record CM077666.1, on the reverse strand, counting down.
CCGTGCATCCATTCACACACTATGGCTCGAATCATTGTCATTTCAAGTTAAACTTGACATTAATCCAACTTGAACATGCTGTTGATCGAGTCATGGTGCCACCGAATCGAGCTCACCAGTGCAACCACACTTGCCTGGATGGGGAGGCCCTAATGCGGTCTATTGTCATGCCTCTCGCCGGTGCCTCCTACGAGGGAAGGTTGTGCTCTGGCGCTACCCTGGCCCGGTAGGCAGTCATAACCTTGAGGACCCGAGTTTTATGGTACCGAGTTCCCCGTTTGGGACGATGTTTATGTTTGGCCATGACGGTGGCAGCCACAGAGGTGGCGGATGTCACATGTTGGCATCGGGGTCACCCAAGACATAGCCCAAAGGGGAGTTTGTCGGAGTGGCCGGGAGTGTGTCATGCAATAGATTGGTTTTGTCGGAATGTCATTGGTCCACCCGAATGGGAGCACGAGGCCATGAGTTCCGTGGTGTGGGTACAGTGTACTAACCTCTGCAGAGTGTATAATCTATCGATAGCCGCGTCCTCAGATATGGACATAGTTCATAGTAGGTCACACCGTGGGTCAACAGATATAATAAACTTGCACACTAAGATTCACAAGATGGCACATGCAGAAGTGGGGATCGAGCGAGGATCACTATGCAAGGTATGGATGTGATCAAGTAAGGATCACGTTGGTAAGTTATGAACGGTGGTTACGCGGTAACCCCGAAATGGTAAGTTGGTCCCAGGGACCATGGCAATGTTTCACACACACCTCATGTTGAGTAGTATCATGCTCATGCATTAAACCTGTTAAATGCCTTGTTGTTGTTTGTCACACTTGTTTTGTTTGCTGTGAGCTTGCGAGTACATTCAAAGTACTCACCTGGCTTATCATGCCAGATGCAGGAGAAGCCGTGCATGGTGTGGATGTCAAGCAGTATGTCGCGCTCTAGGCCGTGTCCCAGCAGTGTCCCTGTGGAGTGGGGTTCCGCTACCTCGTCGTTTCGCTACCGCACAGTAGTTCTCTTATCCTCGAGGCCCCTGTCATGTCTACTAAATAATGTACATAAGTGCAGCCGCACCGTGTGTGCCGCTTGGCCTCGTTCATCATGTAATATGTGAACCTATGTTCCCGCTAAGAGATCAATAAAGCGGTTGTTTTCTGTACCAAGTTGTTGTGTATTGCCAGAAGACTTGATCTCTGGGCTGGCAATACAAGGTAAACCGGTTGCTCTGAGCCGGGGTGCCACAACGCTTGGTATCAGAGCCGCGCTGACTGTAGGACGCCCTAGGCAACCAACGCGCTAGAAAACGGTAGTTTTAGCCTCTGTAGCGGTTGGAGGTTGGACTCTGCACTTGGGTGTTGCATTGCATGCATATAGCTTATTGTTAATACTGATCAGCTAATATTGTGAGTGTAGATGGCACCAGTCCCTTATCCGTACCAGCCTGAGCCGGCACCTTCCACCTTTCCACACCTGCTTAGCAACGTGTGGCGCCGACTCTACCCCGATGGCGATGACCCCATATACCAGGTGTACCGAGAGCAGCTTGCTGATGGCGTTTACGAGTATCATGCGGAGGTGATCATGCACAACAGTACCGTGGTGGGCACTTACACTCGCTCCACCAAGGGCGGGACTGCTTCTACACCCGACCAGGTGGTCCAGTTTGTAGCATTTGAGGCTCTCACTGACTTGCGCTATAACGAGATCCAGATGCAGACTCACCCAGGTTTCTACTTCTATCCGTCCCTGTTTGAGTCAGGACAGATCTCCTTCCCTTACATTGATCCGGATGTGACCGGTCAGCCGGCCACCTGTCTCGTTACATAATGGCTGGATACTTTCTGATCGTCAGCCTAGCCCAGGAGCTGAACCGCGTTCGAGACGAGCTAGCTGCCGCTCGATCTACCTTCGCTCCACCTCTGCTTATCCACACATCACTTGTTCCTCCAGTTACTTTACCTCCACCCACCCAAGTGACCCCCACACCTTCTCAGAGTAACTCAGGCACTTCAGTACTGACTCCTCATGAGTCCTCAGGCCAGTGGGCTATGCTTCTCGCTACCCCAGCTGCTCCGATGATGCGGAGTCACCCTGCTCCAGACCCTGAGGGAGAGTCTTCCCGTCAGCATCGTCGTGTTTCCTTTGCTCCGGAGGTATCCGTTATCAGTTCCGATTCGGAGTCCGGCACCGAGGAGACACCAGCCGGACCGTCAGTGTGCCAGTGCGATCGCTGTCGTCGCGTGTAGACGAGGATGATGTGGTGTTTGGTTGTATGCATGTAGTAGTACTATCCATGCTGTTGTCCCATTATGTATGCTGGGTGATGTATTGTATAATTATGTTGCTTTCTGTCTTTCGCTTTGGCTTTTCTCGATTTTCCTTCTGGGTTTTGTTGCTTCACCTTCCTATTTTTTCCCTAATGGATGTTGCTCATCTCGATGCTTCGTATTGGGAAACATATATAGGATGACAAGGTGTGGCAGTAACTGTTATGGTGGCGACGATACTCCAGTTCGTCGATCCGCCAGGCAAGCAGGACATTCTCCAGAACCATATCAGCCACCACCTCCTCCACCTCAAGCACCCACAATAGAGCAGATTATGCGGATGTTTGAAGAGAAGAGGAACCAAGATCTGATGGAGTTCCTGAGAAGCATGTAGACTGTGGTTGGGCAGAATAATCACAATGGTAATCACTCCAAGCTGTCAGACTTTCAGAGGACCAAACCACCAAGTTTCAGTCAAGCAGTGGATCCAATGGAAGCCGATGATTGGTTGAGGACCATTGAGAAGAAGTTGGAAATTGCTCGCACTGAAGATGTTGATAAGGTGCCCTTCGCCACTCATTATCTAGGAGGACCAGCCGCTATATGGTGGGACAATGCTAAAGTTATGTGGCCTGCTGAAGACGAGATTACTTGGGATAAATTCAAAGATAAATTCCGCAAGTACCATATTCCTGCTGGCATCATGAAGGTCAAGCAGCGAGAATTTCTCACCATTACGCAAGGGACCTCGACTGTAAGTGAATATTTAAACAAGTTCAATCACTTGGACCGTTATTCCACACAGGATGTGGCCACCGAAGAACGGAAGATAGATCGGTTCCTCGGAGGACTCAACCTTACCCTCCGATGTGCTCTCAGCATGCTGGATTTCCCTGATTTCCAAACTTTGGTGAACAAGGAACTCATTGCCGAAAGGGAACACAAGCTGATTAATGATCATAAGACTGCCAATGAAGACCGCAGACGCAAGTTTGAACCCAAGAAGGAAGGGCAAGTTTTTCAGAAGGTTCGTACTTGGCAGCAACCTCAGTTTGAGTTCAAGCCAACCTGGCAGCAGGGGAATATGAAGAATGAAAGTCAGATCAAGACTGTGGTCACCAAACCAAACAAGGAAGACTGTCAGCGCAACAATGCCTATTACTCATGTGGACAAACTGGGCATTACGCTAGGCAGTGCCCCAAGAACGGCAAGACAACAGCCAACCTGAAGCCTCAAGTCAACTATGTGGGGCAATTCCCCAAACGGAGGTATATTCAAGGGCAAGTTCATCATATCTCCGCCGAAGAAGCCTCCGAAGTTCCCGATGTGGTCATTGGTATGTTTCCTGTTAATGACATACCTGCAACAATTTTATTCGATTTCGGGGCTTCCCATTCTTTTATTTCGCAGAGTTTTGTTGCCCAACATCGCCTTTCCTATACCCTTTTGGACAAAGTTATGGTGGTACAATCCCCCGGATCCAGGCTCAGGGCAAATATTGTATGCCGAGGATTGAAAATGTCAATCAATGGAGTCATCTTCCCCGCACCACCGGTATCCATTGAATCTCCAACATTGGATATTATTCTGGGGATGGATTGGTTGACAAGGCACCAGGTCTGCATCAACTGCGCAACAAGAGAAGTCACGCTAATAAATCCCTCGGGTCAGTCTGCTCGGTTCTATGCTGGTCGAGCCATGCCAAAGAAGGGGATGGTCTATGCAGCAATTGCTACTGAAATGAATCTAGTCCCAGTGGTCTGTGAATTCCCAGATGTGTTTCCAAATGAATTGCCAGGCATGCCACCTGATCGAGAGCTTGAATTTTCAATCGAGCTTGTGCCCGGGACAACACCAATTTACAAGAAATATTATCGAATGCCTTCATCCGAACTAGTGGAGTTGAAGAAACAAATAGATGAGATGCTCCAAAAAGAATATATTCGCCCCAGATCATCTCCTTGGGTTGCACCTGCAATATTTGTGGGCAAGAAAGATGGCAGTCTCCGGATGTGTGTTGACTACCGTGCTCTCAATGATGTCACAATCTAGAATAAATACCCGCTACCCAGGATCGATGATTTGTTCGATCAACACAGCGGAGCTCAAGTGTTCTCCAAGATCGATTTGCGCACCGGGTATCACCAGCTGAAAATTAGAAAAGAAGATATTCCCAAGACAGCATTCACTACACGATATGGGCTGTACGAATATATGGTCATGTCATTTGGGCTGACCAACGCTCCCGCATTCTTCATGCACATGATGAACAAGGTGTTCATGGACTTCTTGGAAAAGTTTGTAGTGGTGTTCATTGATGACATCCTCATCTATTCCAAAAGTGAAGAAGAGCACAAGCAGCATCTCCGAGCAGTGTTGGAACGATTACGCGCTCATCAACTCTACGCCAAGTTCAGCAAATGCGAATTTTGGCTTAAGGAAGTGGGATTCCTTGGGCATACTCTTTCCGCTCAAGGAGTGGCAGTGGACCAAAGCAAAGTCACGGAAGTCCTGAAATGGAGGACACCTGTTTCAGTAACAGAAATCAGGAGTTTCTTGGGTCTGGCAGGTTATTACCGCTGCTTCATTGAAGGCTTCTCAAGGATTGCCAAGCCAATGACTGAACTACTCAAGAAGAATCAGAAGTTTATATGGACGGAAGCATGTGAGAACAGTTTCAATGAGCTCAAGACCCGGTTGACCACCGCTCCAGTGTGGACTCTACCAGACATCTACCGGAGCTTCGACATCTATTGCGACGCATCCAGGCGTGGCATTGGGTGTGTACTTATGCAAGATGGAAAGGTCGTGGCCTATGCATCAAGATAGCTCTGACCCCATGAGGAGAATTACCCTACCCATGACTTAGAGATGGCAGCTGTGGTTCATGCCTTAAAGATTTGGAGGCATTACATCATTGGAAAACGATGCCAAATCTACACCGACCACAAGAGTCTCAAATATATATTCACACAACCGGACTTGAACCTCCGACAGCGAAGATGGCTTGAGTTGGTCAAAGACTATGACCTGGGTATCAACTACCACCCAGGAAAAGCAAATGTGGTCGCCGATGCCCTCGGTCGCAAACCGGCTACCACAAACTCATTAATCGAGCGTCTGCACCCAACACTTCAAGAAGAAATAGCTCAGCTCAATATGATCTTGTGTGATGCAATTTGCTCGGTTACCTTGGAAGTAATCCCTACTCTGGAAGACAAAATCCAAAGGGCTCAACTTGGTGACCCAATGTTACTCAAGATAATGGCCCAAGTACGAGAAGGGGAGACGCCAGATTTCAACATTGATGACAAAGGTACACTCCGATTTCGGGATCGAGTCTGTGTACCGGACCTCGGGGACTTAAAGCAGAAGATTCTGAAGGAAGCTCACGAGTCTGCATACTCTATTCATCCTGGGGGCACTAAAATGTATCAAGACTTAAAGCAAACATTCTGGTGGGAAGGTATGAAGAAAGATATCGCCTATTACGTCGCCTGTTGTGATATATGCAACAAGGTGAAGGCTGAACACCAGAAACCAGCCGGTCTACTTCAACCCTTACCCGTTTCACAATGGAAATGGGATGATATCTGCATGGACTTTATCGTGGGATTACCAAGGACACCACGAGGTAATAACGCCATATGGGTCGTGGTCGACATGCTTACCAAGGTGGTCCACTTTATTCCAATCAGGACCATCTACCGTGCAGACCAACTTGCTCAACTCTATGTGTCCATAATTGTCAGTCTGCATGGGGTACCCAGGACTATCACTTCAGACCGAGGATCTTTGTTTACCTCGGCATTCTGGCTACGTCTACACCAAGCCTTGGCAACCGCTTTGAAGCATAGCACCGCTTATCACCCTCAGACAGATGGGCAGACAGAGCGGGTAAATCAAATCTTGGAAGATATGCTTCGGGCGTGCGCTCTTGCTCATGGACCCAAATGGGAAGACAGCCTGCCGTACGCTGAGTTTTCTTACAACAACGGCTACCAGACTAGCCTCAAGATGTCACCTTTTGAGGCCCTATATGGACGCAAGTGTCGTACCCCACTGAACTGGTCTCAGACAAGAGACAGCCGAATCTTCGGGACTGATTTGATGATGGAAGCAGAAAAGCAAGTCAAAGAAATTTGAGACAGACTGCAAGTGGCAAAATCTCGTCAGAAGAGCTACTATGACTCAAAGCATAGGCAGATCAGCTTCGAACCAGGTGAATATGCATATCTTCGAGTTACCCCCATGAAAGGAGTTAAAAGGTTTCATACTCGGGGAAAGCTCGCACCAAGATACATCGGTCCGTTTCCAGTTATGACCAGAGTGGGCAAAGTGGCTTATCAATTAGAATTGCCTCCCGAGCTATCCGAGGTTCATGATGTGTTCCACGTGTCTCAGTTACGGAAATGCATCGCACCACCCGCAAAACAGATGGATATGACAGAACTAGAGCTTGCCAAGGATTTAACCTACAAGGAGAAACCCTTGAGAATCTTGGAAGAGATGGACAGAGTCACCCGCAGCAAAACCATAAAGTTTTACAAGGTCCAATGGGAGCACCACACTAAGGATGAGGCCACCTGGGAAAGAGAAGATTTTTTAAGGACAGCATACCCATATTTGTTTCCTAAGCAACCGAATCTCGAGGACGAGATTCATCCTAAGGGGGGAGGTTTGTAATACCCTGGATTTTGTCTTTTTCTTTTATTTGGATTTATTGAATATTTTATTTGCATTTGGGTTTTTCAGTCAATTCTTTTGGACTTACCACTTGGATTTATTTTTGATTTTCTTCCAAGTGGGTTCTTTCATCCATAAACCCTCCCTAGACCTCATCCCTCTCAAAATAATGCCATTGGATATTTTTATTTAATGGCATTATATTCATTTTCTCCCTGAAAATGCTCATTTTCTCTCATAGCTATGAAGCAACCCCTATTTTTTATTGCTCTAAAAATTCCCAGATATTCTTTGGATGATGCCTCACCTTCCTATGCAAAAATATCCCATAGTCATTTGGAAATTTTCAGCCAAGGAAAATGTTTTTTGCTTCTGGTTAGAAATGGCACTTTGTGAAGCAACTATATTTTTTCTTGATCTTTTTGAGCTGAAATTTTTACCACATGACTACCCTCCCCTCCTAAGTAATTCTTAACCACCAAATTTCAGCTCAAAATTCCTAGCCATTTGTCCTTAGTGCTTGGAGCAAGTTTCTGTCCAGAAACTTTGCTGCTTCCTCTAGTCACCTCCAGTGAGCCACTTGGCAAGACCAGAGCATTTCTAGGCACCGCGTTGAAGGGACAATACGGTGGACATGGTGTGGCAGCGCCGAAAGCACTCCGCGTGCCAGTGCACGCGGTGACCGCGTGAGAACGCAGTGCACTACATGCGCTCGCCGCGCTCTGTGCGTCGGGCCCCTCGGCCACCGCCCATTCTCCCTCCCCGCGACACCTCACCGTGCCCCAGCGCCGCAGCCAACTCCAGCGCGCCACCCAACCCTCTCCCTGTTCCTCCCTGATGCCGGCAAGCCGCTCACCGGAAGCGGCCGAGAGCTAAGCGGCGGAACAGTGAGCTCGCGTGCCCGCATTCTTCGCGTAGTGCGCGCCACTGTGGCCGCACGCGTGCACCGCGTAGCCCTGTGCTCCTCTGCTCTTTCCCCACGCCGAGCCCAAGCCTATCCTCTCCTCTCCTCCTCTACGGCTCAATGCCGGCGGGCACCCGAGAGCGGGTGAGCCCCATCTTTAAATAGAAGCTTCCCCAACTCGTTTTGAGCATCGCCCTCACCTCTCTTGGCCACAAACAACTCCCCCACGAGCGCGGCAAGGCCGGGAGGGCCTCTCGCCGCCGTTGATCGCCGGAGACAGCCACGAACCCCCCACCACCGTGCACTCATTCTAGCCCACCCCAGCTCCAACCACTGCTACCCCCGAGACCGTGGAGACCTCCTGAGCTCGACGGTGCCGAAAGCTTGCCGGATTGTCGCCAGAATCGCCGAGTCCGAGAAGCTCCGCCGCCGCCGTCTCTAGAGAGGAAGTTTCCGACGCTGTCCGTCCACCCCCGCCATCACTCCGGGTACGTACGTGTTCGCCGTACTGCCATGAGTCCATCCCGCCCAACTCCGGCGACTGCCGTGGACTCCTCGCCGGAGAATCGCCGGCGAAAGCGCCGCTCTCTTTGTTCCCTCCCTCTCCCCTGTTTAATCCTGACAGCGGGACCCACCCGTCAGCCTCTCTCTCGCCCGCCCGAGGCGGTATAAGTGGATGCGTATTCTCTGAATACGTCTTCGACGTGGCCGCTTCAGGTTTTTCTTTTAAATTCAAATTTTGACCAGATCTAATCCAACTTTGACCAGCTATAACTTTTAATCTATAAGTCCAATTGAGTTGATTCTTTTTGCTTCTGGTTAAAATTCCAAAGTTTCTGTATGCCAAATTTCAGAATTTTTCTTGCGGTTGAGAATTTCTGGTGAGATAAACGGTGTTATGTGACATTTTATTTTTGCATTTAAATTATTTTCAGAAGAACCTAGTTGTGTTGGAGAAGGCCAGGAGTATTGTGACACTCCTCTGAACCAAGGCAAGCCACAACATTCAGATGCAAGGATGGTATTGCAATGACTTTGGTTTAATTGAATTAAATTCATCATATATTCACTATTTAAAATAATTTGCTATATAACTCTTATTGCATAGACTTTGTTCTTTCATTTTGATAGTATACAGTAGGTTACATGCTTACTTGCTTATGTGGGCAGTAGGAATCATGCCATATGCACATATGGTAGTATGATGCATTCATCATTCATGATCGTGACCCGTGCATCCATTCACACACTATGGCTCGAATCATTGTCATTTCAAGTTAAACTTGACATTAATCCAACTTGAACATGATGTTGATCGAGTCTTGGTGCCACTGAATCAAGCTCACCAGTGCAACCACACTTGCCAGGATGGGGAGGCCCTAATGCGGTGTATTGTCATGCCTCTCGCCGGTGCCTCCTACGAGGGAAGGTTGTGCTCTGGCGCTACCATGGCCCGGTAGGCAGTCATAACCTTGAGGTCCCGAGTTTTATGGTACCGAGGTCCCCGTTTGGGACGATGTTTATGTTTGGCCACGACGGTGGCAGCCACAGAGGTGGCGGATGTCACATGTTGGCATCGGGGTCACCTAGGACATAGCCCAAAGGGGAGTTTGTCGGAGTGGCCGGGAGAGTGTCATGCAATAGATTGGTTTTGTCGGAATGTCGTTGGTCCACCCGAATGGGAGCACGAGGCCATGAGTTCCGTGGTGTGGGTACAGTGTACTAACCTCTGCAGAGTGTATAATCTATCTTTAGCCGCGTCCTCAGATATGGACACAGTTCGTAGTAGGTCACACCGTGGGTCAGCAGATATAATAAACTTGCACACTAAGATTCACAAGATGGCACATGCAGAAGTGGTGATCGAGTGAGGATCACTATGCAAGGTATGGATGTGATCAAGTAAGGATCACGTTGGTAAGTTATGAACGGTGGTTACGCGGTAACCCCGAAATGGTAAGTTGGTCCCAGGGACCATGGCTATGTTTCACACACACCTCATGTTGAGTAGTATCATGCTCATGCATTAAACCTGTTAAATGCCTTGTTGTTGTTTGTCGCACTTGTTTTGTTTGATGTGAGCTTGCGAGTACATTCAAAGTACTCACCTGGCTTATCATGCCAGATGCAGGAGAAGCCGTGCATGGTGTGGATGTCGAGCAGTATGTCGCGCTCTAGGCCGTGTCCCGGTAGTGTCCCTGTGGAGTGGGGTTCCGCTACCTCGTCGTTCCGCTGCCGCGCAGTAGTTCTCTTATCCTCGAGGCTCCTGTCATGTCTACTAAATAATGTACATAAGTGCAGCCGCACCGTGTGTGCCACTTGGCCTCGTTCACCATGTAATATGTGAACCTATGTTCCCGCTAAGAGATCAATAAAGCGGTTGTTTTCTGTACCAAGTTGTTGTGTATTGCCAGAAGACTTGATCTCTGGGCTGGCAATGCAAGGTAAACCGGTTGCTCTGAGCCGGGGTGCCACATGTACTAAACGAAGTCCAAATGCCACAAAACTTTTGGGAGATTTTTTTTCTGGACATAACAAGTACTGGAAGATTCGGGAGAGGGCCAGAAGATGAAGCAGTGGCCCACGAGGCACCACGGCACGCCCCAGGGGGGCGCCCTGGTGGCTTGTGGGGCCCACACAACTCTGTTTGACCTAATTCCTCCACTATAAATTCTCTAAAATCGGGAAACCTACAGAGGAGTCCACGAAATACTTTTTCCGCCGCCGCAAGTTTCTATTCTCAAGAGATCCCATCTGGAGGCCTTTTCCGGTGCACCGCCGGAGGGGGAATCGATCACGGAGGGGCTCTCCATCAACTTGCTGCCCTTCCGATGATGCGTGAGTAGTTTACCACAGACCTTCGGGTCCATAGTTAGTAGCTAGATGGCTTCTTCTCTCTTTTTGATCTTCAATACAATGTTCTCCTCGATGTTCTTGGAGTTCTATCCGATGTAATCACTTTTGGCGGTGTGTTTGTTGGGATCCGATGAATTGTGAGTTTATGATCAGATTATCCATGAATATTATTTGAGTCTTCTCTAAACTCTTTTATGCATGATTATTATAGCTTCATATTTCTCTCCGATCTATTGATTTGGTTTGGCCAACTAGATTGATTTATCTTGCAATGGGAGAGGTGCTTTGTAATGGGTTCGATCTTGCGGTGCTCAATCCCAGTGACAGAAAGGGACATGACACATATGTATCATTGCTATTAAGGGTAAAAAGATGGGGTTTATTCATGCGTGAGTTTACTTTGTCTACATCATGTCATCTTGCTTAAGGCGTTACTCCGTTCTTTATGGACTTAATACACTAGATGCATGCTGGATAGCGGTCGATGTGTGGAGTAATAGTAGTAGATGCAGGCAGGAGTCAGTTGCTACTTGTGAGCTGCGTTGGTAATTCCATGAAGAGGAAGGGAGATGTAGTACAGTAGAGATAAGTATTTCCCTCAGTTATGAAACCAAGGTTATCAATCCAGTAGGAGAATCGCGCAACACCTCGTTAGCAGCACCTACACACAAAACAACAAATCCTTGCACCCAATGCAAACAAGGGGTTGTCAATCCCTCGGCGGTTACTTGCAAGATTAAATTGTATGTGATAGATAGATAGATTGAAACAAAAATACAAAATAAAATAAATAAAGAAAAAGTTCAGCATGGTATTTTTAGGGTTTTTAATATATGAATTAGATAGACCCGGGGGCCATAGTTTTCACTAGAGGCTTCTCTCAAGGAAATAGCATATGGTGGGTAAACAAAATACTGTTGGGAAATTGATAGATAAGCAAATAACCATGACGATATCCAAGGCAATGATCATGTATATAGGCATCACGCCCGAGACAAGTAGACCGACTCCTGCCTGTATCTACTACTATTACTCCACACATCGACCGCTATCCAGCATGCATCTAGTGTATTAAGTCCATAAAGAACGGAGTAACGCCTTAAGCAAGATGACATGATGTAGACAAAGTAAACTCACGCATGAATAAACCCCATATTTTTTACCCTTAATAGCAATGATACATACGTGTCATGTCCCTTTCTGTCACTGGGATTGAGCACCGCAAGATCGAACCCATTACAAAGCACCTCTTCCCATGGCAAGATAAATCAATCTAGTTGGCCAAACCAAATCAATAGATCGGAGAAGAAATACGAAGCTATAATAATCATGCATAAAAGAGATCAGAGAAGACTCAAATAATATTCATGGATAATCTGATCATAAACTCACAATTCATTGGATCCCAACAAACACACCGCAAAAAGTGATTACATCGGATAGAACTCCAAGAACATCGAGGAGAACATTGTATTGAAGATCAAAAAGAGAGAAGAAGCCATCTAGCTACTAACTATGGACCCGAAGGTCTGTGGTAAACTACTCACGCATCATCGGAAGGGTAGCAAGGTTGATGTAGAGCCCCTCTGTGATCGATTCCCCCTCCGGCGGAGTACCAGAAAAGGCCTCCAGATGGGATCTCTCGAGAACAAAAACTTGCGGCGGCGGAAAAAGTATTTCATGGACTCCTCTGTTGGTTTCCCGATTTTAGAGAATTTATAGTGGTGGAATTAGGTCAAACGGAGCTGTGTGGGCCCCACAAGCCACCAAGGCGTGCCCTGGTGCCTTGTGGGCTCCATCTTCTGGCCCTCTCCCGAAGCTTCCAGTACTTGTTATGTCCAGAAAAAAATCTCCAAAAAGTTTCGTGGCATTTCGACTTCGTTTGGTACTGATATTCTTGAAAACCAAAAACAGGCAAAAAACAACAACTGGAACTGGGCACTAAGTTAATAGGTTAGTCCCAAAAAATGATATATAATTGCAGTAAATGTATATAAAAACATCCAAGATTGATAATATAATAGCATGGAACAATAAAAAATTATAGATACGTTGGAGACGTATCAGCATCCCCAAGCTTAATTCCTGCTCGTCCTCGAGTAGGTAAATGATAAAAACAGAATTTTTGATGTGGAATGCCACCTATCATATTCATCTCATATTGTTTTCTATTATAGCATGGACATTTGGACTTGAATGATTCAAAGCAATAGTCTCTAATTTGACATGAAGATATAAATACTCAAGCATGCTAACAAGCAACCATGTCTTTCAAAATATCAACACTAAAGAAAGTTATCCCTAGCCCATTATGCTCAATCATTGATCCATTCATGAAACACACTCAATATTAGCTACACACAATGCACAAGTATGACAATAGTGCTCTCTAGTTTGTGCTTTGTAAGAGAAGATGGAGACTCAAAATAAAAATAAAAATTGCATAAAAGTAAATAGATAGGCCCTTCGCAGAGGGAAGCAAAGATTTGCTAATGTGCCAGAGCTCAAAGCTTAAATTAGAGGGATAAAATATTTTGAGAGGCATGCTTTTCCTCTCAACGAAAACGACCGAGAATTCCCAATATTTTCCATGCTAGACACATCATAGGCGTTTCCCAAACATAAAGTAAAGTTTATTTCCTTTCCACCATTCTTTCACAATCCATGGCTAGCCGTATCCTTGGCTGCCCTCCATACCAACACTTTCCAAGGAATTTTTTTGTTATTAATTTTTGATTCATTGTGGGACTGGGCATCCCTATTACCAGCCACTCTCTCGTGCAATGACAAGTGAATAAACACTCATCGTGAGAATAACACACCTAGCATGGAAAATATTGGCCACCCCCTGCCGCTTCATGAGCGGTACGGGCACACAAAACGGAAAAATTATTTTGAAAATTAGAGTTGGCACACGCAAATTTACTTGGAACGGCATGAAAATACCGCATATAGGTAGAAATAGTGGACTCATTTGGCACAACTTGGGTTTAAGGGGTTTGGATGCACAAGCAGTATTTCCGCTTAGTACAAATGAAGGCTAGCAAATAGATTGAGAAGCAACCAACCAAAAAGCGAAAACGGTCATAAACATGCATTGAACATAACTAACACCGAATAATGCACCATAAGTAGGATATAATTTCTTTGCATAACTATTGACTTAATGTGCATGCATAGGGAATCACAAACCTTAACACTAATATTCTTACTAAATCACAATTACTCACTAACATGACTCACATATCATCATCTCCATATCGCAAAACTATTGCAAGGAATCACACTTATCATATCCAATGATCTATATGAAGGTTTTTATTATATCCCTCTTGAATATTCATCACTTTGGGACCAAATTCATATCTTGTGCAAATTACCATTACTATTATTAACTCTCAAAAAGATATAAGTGAAGCATGAGAGTGCACATATTTCTTCAAAATTTATCAACTCTCAAAACAATATAAGTGAAGCATGAGAGTTCAAATATTTCTTCAAAATTTCAATCTTATCAACTCTCGAAATAATATAAGTGAAGCACGAGAGTTCAAATATTTCTTCAAAATTTCAATCTTATCAACTCTCAAAATAATATAAGTGAAGCATGAGAGTTTAAATATTTATTCAAAATTTATCCACCGCCGTGCTCAAAAAGATTTAAGTGAAACACTAGAGCAACTGCCTAGCTCAAAAATTTTAAGTGAAGCACATAGAGTATTCTAGCAAATCATGATGATCGTGTGGCTCTCTCAAATAGGTGTGTTCAGCAAAGATGATTGTGACAAACTAAAAATAAAACAAAGCAAAGACTCATATAATACATGAGGCTCCAAGCAAAACACATATCATGTGACGAATAAAAATATAGCTCCAAGTAAAATTACCGATGGTTGGTAGAAGAAAGAGGGGATGCCTTCCAGGGCATCCCCAAGCTTAGACGCTTGAGTCTTCCTTAAATATTACCTTGGAGTGCCTTGGGTATCCCCAAGCTTAGGCTCTTGCCACTCCTTATTCCTTCATCCATCGTGATCTCACCCAAAACTTGAAAACTTCAATCACACAAAACTCAACAAAACCTTCGTGAGATCCGTTAGTATGACAAAATAAATCACTACTTTAAGTACTTTTGCAAACCCATTCATATTTTATTTTTGCATTATACCTACTGTATTCTAACTTATCCATGGCTTATACCCCCTGATACAATCCATAGTTTCATCAAAACAAGCAAGTAGTGCATCAAAAACAGAATCTGTCAAAAACAGAGCAGTCTGCAGAGATCTATTTAAAAGCCATACTTCTGTAACTCTAAAAATTCTGAAAAATTAGGAAAACGTTTGAAATACATATAACAATACAGTGTAAAAATTTCAGATTTTTCTGATACTCCAGTACAGAACCAAAATTCTAGCACTGGACGCAAAACTTTCTGTTGTCCAAACAACATCAATTATACTATCTTCCAAATCATCCTAAAGGCTTTACTTGGCACAAACACTACTTAAAACATAAAAAATCAATCATAAAATTAGCATAAATGTGAAAACACACAATAACAGAAACAAAAAGTAAAAATTTATTTTATTCATTGGGTTGCCTCCCAACAAGCGCTATTGTTTTGTGCCTCTAGCTAGGCATAATGCATAGTTTCAAGTATTGTCATCTTTGGTTTCCAACTCCTCAATCACACATCCATTTTTTCTAATAGATGTAGCACATGTGTTTCTCATCATCACACTTCTAGGCACAAAATCAAGAATTTTACTTTTGTAGATAGGTTCCTTAATTATATCAATGAAAGTGGGGTGCACGCTAATCATTTTAAGAACCTCATTTCCCTTACTAGAAGTAGCACCATTGGTCTTAGAAACATACATAAACTTGTAGTTCTTATTGGGAGCAGTTCTATCAATATTCTTAACGGAGGAAAAAGCCGAGCCCAAATTAATAATAATTTCTTCTAGCTTACCGATTCTAGCGGGGCTTTGTTCTATTCTTTCATTAATTATCGATTCCTTTTCCTTTAAGGTTTTCAATGTGATTCCTGCCTTAGAACCAAATTGAGTGATATGATTATGGAGTTTCTTATCTAAATTCTCAAGATGTTCAATAGTACGAATTTTATTTTCAATAGCTTCTAACCTTTGCATAACATGTTCCAAAGTCAAAGTTGTTTCATTAACAGTGATAGGTGGTGATCCCACTAAATTTCCCATAGCATTTAAAGTATCCATAGAGGGACACATCAAGAAATTTCCTCCGGTAATAGTATCAAGTATGAAACTATACCAAGTAGTAATACCCACATAAAAATTGCGAAGAAGGATTGTGGTGGATTGCTTACGAGTTGATCTACTATGAGCATCACAAATTCTATACCAAGCATCTTTTTAAATTCTCTCCTCCCCTTTGTTTAAAATTAAGTACTTAATTTTCATTGGTAATAGTAATGAGCGAAGAACTAGCCATAATGGTAAAGCAAGCAAGCAAATAAGAAAAAGGCAAACGGAAAATATTTTTGTATTTTTGTAAAAACTTTTTAGAAGTGGGGGAGATGCAAACGAGAGGCAAATAAAATAAATGCAAGGAGATGAAAGTTTATGCGTAGGTACTTGATAGATGTTGATGATGTCTCCCCGGCAACGGCGCCAGAAATTCTTCCTGCTACTTGTGATCTGCGTTGGTTTTTCCCTGAAGAGGAAGGGATGATGCAGTACAGTAGAGATAAGTATTTCCCTCAGTTATGAAACCAAGGTTATCAATCCAGTAGGAGAATCACGCAACACCCCGTTAACAGCACCTGCACACAAACAACAAATGCTTGCACCCAACGCTTACAAGGGGTTGTCAATCCCTTCGCGGTTAATGGCAAGATTAAATTGTATGGTGATAGATAAATAGATTAAACAAAAATACAAAATAAAATAAATAAAAAAAAAGTGCAGCAAGGTATTTTTAGGATTTTTAATATATGATTTAGATAGACCCGGGGGCCATAGTTTTCACTAGAGGCTTCTCTCATAAAAATAGCATACGGTGGGTGAACAAATTACCGTTGGGCAATTGATAGAAAAGCAAATAATCATGACAATATCCAAGGCAATGATCATGTATATAGGCATCACGTCCGAGACAAGTAGACCGATGATACGTCTCCAACGTATCTATAATTTTTGATTGTTCCATTCTATTATATTATCAATCTTGGATGTTTTTATATACATTTACTGCAATTATATATCATTTTTTGGGACTAACCTATTAACTTAGTGCCCAATGCCAGTTGCTGTTTTTTGCCTGTTTTTGGTTTTCCAGAATATCACTACCAAACGAAGTCCAAATGCCAGGAAACTTTTTGGAGATTTTTTTCTGGACATAACAAGTACTGGAAGCTTCGGGAGAGGGCCAGAAGATGGAGCAGTGGCCCACGAGGCACCAGGGCGCGCCCCAGGGGGGTGGAGCGCCCTGGAGGCTTGTGGGGCCCACACAGCTCCGTTTGACCTAATTCCACCACTATAAATTCTCTAAAATCGGGAAACCAACAGAGGAGTCCACGAAATACTTTTTCCGCTGCCGCAAGTTTCTGTTCTCGAGAGATCCCATCCGGAGGCCTTTTCCGGTACTCCGCCGGAGGGGGAATCGATCACGGAGGGGCTCTACATCAACCTTGCTGCCCTTCCGATGATGCGTGAGTAGTTTACCACAGACCTTCGGGTTCATAGTTAGTAGCTAAATGGTTTCTTCTCTCTTTTTGATATTCAATACAATGTTCTCCTCGATGTTCTTGGAGTTCTATCCGATGTAATCACTTTTTGCGGTGTGTTTGTTGGGATCCGATGAATTGTGAGTTTATGATCAGATTATCCATGAATATTATTTGAGTCTTCTCTGATCTCTTTTATGCATGATTATTATAGCTTCGTATTTCTTCTTCGATCTATTGATTTGGTTTGGCCAACTAGATTGATTTATCTTGCCATGGGAAGAGTTGCTTTGTAATGGGTTCGATCTTGCGGTGCTCAATCCCAGTGACAGAAAGGGACATGACACGTATGTAGCATTGCTATTAAGGGTAAAAAGATGGGGTTTATTCATGCATGCTGGATAGCGGTCGATGTGTGGAGTAATAGTAGTAGATGCAGGCAGGAGTTGGTCTACTTGTATCGGACGTGATGCCTATACACATGATCATTGCCTTGGATATCGTCATGATTATTTGCTTTTCTATCAATTGCCCAACAGTAATTTGTTTACCCACCGTATGCTATTTTCTTGAGAGAAGCCTCTAGTGAAAACTATGCCCCCCCGGGTCTATCTAATTCATATATTAAAAACCCTAAAAATACCTTGCTGCACTTTTTATTTATTTTTTGTTTCAATCTATCTATCTATCACATACAATTTAATCTTGCAAGTAACCGCAGAGGGATTGACAACCCCTTGTTTGCGTTGGGTGCAAGGATTTGTTGTTTTGTGTGCAGGTGCTGCTAACGAGGTGTTACATGATTCTCCTACTAGATTGATAACCTTGGTTTCATAACTGAGGGAAATACTTATTTCTAATGTACTGCCTCTCCCTTCCTCTTTAGGGAATTACCAACGTAGCTCACAAGTAGCAGGAATAATTTCTGGCGCCGTTGCCGGGGAAACATCATCAACATCTATCAAGTACCTACGCATAAACTCTCATCTCCTTGCATTTATTTTATTTGCCTTTGCCTCTCGTTTTCATCTCCCCCACTTCTAAAAAGTTTTTACAAAAATACAAAAATATTTTCCGTTTGCCTTTTTCTTGTTTGCTTGTTTGCTTGATTGATATCTTGTTTGCGTAGCCACGATGTCTCAAAAAAATACAAAATTGTGTGATTTTTCCAATAGTAATAATAATGAATTTATTAGTACTCCAATTGCTCCTCCCGCCGCTAGTGCGGAGACTTATGACATTAATGCTGCTTTGCTAAATCTTGTTATGAAAGAACAATTTTCTGGTAGTCCTAATGGAGATGATGCATCCCATCTTAACACTTTCGTAGAATTGTGTGATATGCAAAAGAAGAAAGATGTGGATAATGATATTGTGAAATTAAAATTATTTCGTTCTCATTGCGGGATCGTGCAAAAATTTGGTTTTCATCTTTACCACGAAATAGTATCGATTCTTGGGATAGGTGTAAAGATGCTTTTATTACCAAGTATTTTCCTCCCGTGAAAATTAATTCCCTTAGAAAACAAATTATGAATTTTAAGCAACTTGATCATGAACATGTTGCCCAATCTTGGGAAAGGATGAAATTAATGATAAGAAATTGCCCTACTCATGGTTTAAATTTATGGATGATCATACAAAAAATTTATGCGGGATTAAATTTTGTCTCTAGAAATCTTTTAGATTCCGCCGCGGGTGGTACTTTTATGGAAATTACTTTGGGAGAAGCTACTAAATTTCTTGATAATATTATGGCAAATTATTCACAATGGCATACTGAAAGAGTTCCTACTAGTTAAAAAGTGAATTCTGTTGAAGAAATTAGTACTTTGAGTGATAAAGTTGATGCGCTCATGAAATTGGTTGCTAGAAAAAATGGTCCTATTGATCCTAATGATGTGCCTTTATCCACTTTGATTGACCAAAATAACGATCCCGTAGATGTGAATTTTGTCTCGCGAAACAATTTTAATAATAATGCTTATAGAGGTAATTTCAATGCTAGACCGTTTCCTAGAAATTCCTCTAATAATTATGGAAATTCCTATGGTAATTCTTATAATAATAATAATAGGATGCCCTCTGATCTTGAGAGTAATATTAAAGAATTTATTAATGCTCAAAAGGTTTTCAACACTACGATAGAAGAAAAATTGAGTAAACTTGATGATATGTCTAGGAGCATTGATAGAATTATTCATGATGTGGAAAATCTTAAGACTAAAATTTTGCCATCTAAAATTGATATTAATGAATAAATTAAGGCTTTATATGTCTCCATGGATGAGAGTAACAAAAGAACCGCTATGCTAAAAGTTAAACGAGAATTTTTAGAAAAAGCGATTCCTCCCGGGTTTTATCGTAGTAATGATGAGGATATTAAAATTATTGGTGTTTCATCTATTGATTCTTTGTTTATAAATATAAAACTTGATAAAAATGGGACTGAAGAAGAGTCAACTTTAGTTAGTAGGCGTTCCCATAACTCGGAGGGTGAAAATCTTGATAAGAAAATTGATAAAAGTGGGTTTGGAGAGGTAAAAACTTTAACTAGTGATGTGCCCACTCTTTTGGCTTACAAAGATTTTAATTATGACAATTGTTCCTTGATTGAGTGCATTTCTTTGTTACAATCCATGTTAAATTCACCCAACGCTTATGAGCAAAATAAGGCTTTTACTAAACACATCGTAGAAGCAATGATGAAAGCGTTAGAAGAAAAGCTAGAACTAGAAATTTCAATTCCTAGAAAATTATATGATGAATGTGAACCCACCATTAAAGTTAAAGTTAAAAATTATGAGTGCAATGATTTATGTGATTTGGGTGCTAGCGTTTCCACAATTCCAAAATCTCTATGTGGTGTGCCAGGTTTTACCAATATAGATGAATGCTCTCTTAATTTACATCTTGCGGATTCTACTATTAAAAAGCCTTTGGGTAGAATTAATGATGTTCTTATTCTTGCAAATAGGAACTATGTGCCCGTTGAATTTATTGTACTTGACATTGAATGCAATCCTTCTTGCCCAATAATACTTGGTAGACCGTTCTTACGAACCATAGGTGCCGTTAATGACATGAAAGAAGGGAATATAAAATTTCAGTTTCCATTAAAAAAGGGTATGGAACATTTCCCTAGGAAGAAAATTAAATCACCATATGAATCCATTATGAGGGCCACTTATGGAATCAACTTGAAAGATGACAATACTTGAAACTATGCATTATGCCTAGCTAGGGGCATAAAACAATAGCGCTTGTTGGGAGGCAACCCAATGAATAAAATAATTTTTTATTTTTTGTTTCTGTTATTGTGTGTTTTAACCATTATGATACTGTTATGACTGTGTTTTTGTGTTTTTAATTAGTGTTTGTGCCAAGTAAAGCCTTTAGGATGATTTGGAAGATAGTATAATTGATGCTGTTTGGAAAACAGAAAGTTTTGTGTCCAGTGCTGGAATTTTGGTTCGGTACTGGAGCGTCATAAAAATCTGAAATTTTTACACAATATTGGTATATGAATTCCCCACGTTGTGATAATTTTACAGAATTTTTGGAGCTAGATAAGTATGGCTTTTAAATAGATTTATACAGACTGTTCTGTTTTTGATAGATTCTGTTTTTGATGCACTACTTGCTTGTTTTGATGAAACTATGGATTGTATATGGGGGTATAAGCCATGGAGAAGTTAGAATACAGTAGGTATAATGCAAAAATAAAATATGAATGGGTTTGCAACAGTACTTAAAGTACTAATTTATTTTGTTATACTAACGGATCTCACGAAGGTTTTGTTGAGTTTTGTGTGATTGAAGTTTTCAAGTTTTGGGTGAGATCACGATGGATGAAGTAATAAGGAGTGGCAAGAGTCTAAGATTGGGGGTGCCTAAGGCACCCCAAGGTAATATTCAAGGAAGACTAAAGCGTGTAAGCTTGGGGATGCCCCGGAAGGCATCCCCTCTTTCTTCTACCAACCATCGGTAATTTTACTTGGAGCTATATCTTTTATTCGTCACATGATCTTCAATACAATGTTCTCCTCGATGTTCTTGGACTTCTATCCGATGTAATCACTTTATGCGGTGTGTTTGTTGGGATCCAATGAATTGTGAGTTTATGATCAGATTATCCATGAATATTATCTGCGTCTTCTCTGAACTCTTTTATGCATGATTATTATAGATTCGTATTTCTCTCCGATCCATTGATTTGGTTTGGCCAACTAGATTGATTTACCTTGCAATGGGAGAGGTGCTTTATAATGGGTTCGATCTTGCGGTGCTCAATCCCAGTGACAGAAAGGGACATGACACGTGTGTATCATTGCTATTAAGGGTAAAAAGATGGGGTTTATTCATGCGTGAGTTTACTTTGTCTACATCATGTCATCTTGCTTAAGGCGTTACTCCGTTCTTTATGGACTTAATACACTAGATGCATGTTGGATAGCAGTCGATGTGTGGAGTAATAGTAGTAGATGCAGGCAGGAGTCAGTCTACTTGTCTCGGACGTGATGCCTATATACATGATCATTGCCTTGGATATTGTCATGATTATTTACTTTTCTATCAATTGCCCAACAATAATTTGTTCACCCACCGTATGCTATTTTTATCAGAGAAGCCTCTAGTGAAAACTATGGCCCCCGGGTCTGTCTAAATCATATATTAAAAATCCTAAATATACCTTGCTGCACTTTTTCTTTATTTTTTTCATTTTGTATTTTTGTTTAGTCTATTTATCTATCACCATACAATTTAATCTTGCAATTAAACGCCAAGGGATTGACAACCCATTGTAAGCATTGGGTGCAAGGATTTGTTGTTTGTGTGCAGGTGCTGTTAACGTGGTGTTGCGTGATTCTCCTACTGGATTGATAACCTTGGTTTCATAACTAAGGGAAATACTTATCTCTACTATACTGCATCATCCCTTCCTCTTCAGGGAAAAACCAACGTAGATCACAAGTAGCACAATCCCACAATGAATCAAAAATTAATAACAACAAAATTCCTTGGAAAGTGTTGGTATGGAGGGCACCCGTGGATACGGCTAGCCATGGATTGTGAAAGAATGGTGGAAAGGAAATAAACTTTACTTTCTGTTTGGGAACCGCCTATGATGTGTCTATCATGGAAAATATTGGGAATTCTCGGTCGTTTTCGTTGACAGGAAAAGCATGCCTCTCAAAATATTTTATCTCCCTAATTTAAGCTTGAACTCTGGCACATTAGCAAATCTCTGCTTCCCTCTGCGAGGGGCCTATCTATTTACTTTTATGCAATTTTTATTTTTATTTTGAGTCTCCATCTTCTCTTACAAAGCACCAACTAGAGAGCACTATTGTCATACTTGTGCATTGTGTGTAGCTAATATTGAGTGTGTTTCATGAATGGATCAATGATTGAGCATAATGGGCTAGGGATAACTTTCTTTAGCGTTGATATTTTGAAAGACATGGTTGCTTGTTAGCATGCTTGAGTATTTATATCTTCATGTCAAATTATAGACTATCGCTTTGAATCATTCAAGTCCAAATGTCCATGCTATAAGAGAAAAGAATATGAGATGAATACGATAGGTGGCATTCCACATCAAAAATTCTGTTTTTATCATTTTCCTACTCGAGGACAAGCAGGAATTAAGCTTGGGGATGCTGATACGTCTCCAACGTATCTATAATTTTTGATTGTTCCATGCTATTATATTATCAATCTTGGATGTTTTTATATACATTTACTGCAATTATATATCATTTTTTGGGACTAACCTATTAACTTAGTGCCCAGTGCCAGTTGCTATTTTTTGCCTGTTTTTGGTTTTCCAGAATATTAGTACCAAACGAAGTCCAAATGCCACGAAACTTTTTGGAGATTTTTTTCTGGACATAACAAGTACTGGAAGCTTTGGGAGAGGGCCAAAAGATGAAGCAGTGGCCCACGAGGCACCACGGCGTGCCCCAGGGGGCGCGCCCTGGTGGCTTGTGGGGCCTACACAGCTCCGTTTGACCTAATTCCACCACTATAAATTCTCTAAAATTGGGAAACCAATAGAGGAGTCCACGAAATACTTTTTCCGCTGCCGCAAGTTTCTGTTCTCGAGAGATCCCATCTGGAGGCCTTTTCCGGTACTCCGCCGGAGGGGGAATCGATCACGGAGGGGCTCTCCATCAACCTTGCTGCCCTTCCGATGATGCGTGAGTAGTTTACCACAGACCTTCGGGTCCATAGTTAGTAGCTAGATGGCTTCTTCTCTCTTTTTGATATTCAATACAATGTTCTCCTCGATGTTCTTGGAGTTCTATCCGATGTAATCACTTTTTGCGGTGTGTTTGTTGGGATCCGATGAATTGTGAGTTTATGATCAGATTATCCATGAATATTATTTGAGTCTTCTCTGAACTCTTTTATGCATGATTATTATAGCTTCGTATTTCTCTTCGGTCTATTGATTTGGTTTGGCCAACTAGATTGATTTATCTTTCAATGGGAGAGGTGCTTTGTAATGGGTTCGATCTTCGGTGCTCAATCCCAGTGACAGAAAGGGACATGACACGTATGTATCGTTGCTATTAAGGGTAAAAATATGGGGTTTATTCATGCGTGAGTTTACTTTGTCTACATCATGTCATCTTGCTTAAGGCGTTACTCCGTTCTTTATGGACTTAATACACTAGATGTATGCTGGATAGCGGTCGATGTGTGGAGTAATAGTAGTAGATGCAGGCAGGAGTCGGTCTACTTGTGTCGGACGTGATACCTATATACATGATCATTGCCTTGGATATCGTCATGATTATTTGCTTTTCTATCAATTGCCCAACAGTAATTTGTTCACCCACCGTATGCTATTTTTATGAGAGAAGCCTCTACTGAAAACTGTGGCCCCCGGGTCTATCTAATTCATATATTAAAAATCCTAACAATACCTTCCTGCACTTTTTCTTTATTTATTTTATTTTGTATTTTTGTTTAATCTATTTACCTATCACCATACAATTTAATCTTGGAATTAACCGCCAAGGGATTGACAACCCCTTGTAAGCGTTGGGTGCAAGGATTTGTTGTTTGTGTGCAGGTGCTGTTAACGAGGTGTTGCGTGATTCTCCTACTGGATTGATAACCTTGGTTTCATAACTGAGGGAAATAGTTATCTCTACTATACTGCATCATCCCTTCCTCTTCAGGGAAAAACCAACGCAGATCACAAGTAGCTGGGGCGTTTCAAAAGCCCATGTTACTAGCTTGCATTTTTCTGCTGTGCACTATTTTGCTTTATTCTTAGGGAAATGCTTGACCGCCAGGGAGGAAAGTGGTACGCTCAGTGCCCCTGACATCGCCATCTTGCATCGTGCTATTTACGGCGATAACACTTTTAGCTTGGGAGCTATCATTGCATGCCACTTGCACACCAACAGAACTAAGGGTAAAATCCACGGCGGTATTTATGCTTCGCATCTTGCGAAACGTTTTAATGTTGCCATCCGCCCAAATGATCACTTGTTGCCCAAGGCTTATTTAGACCAACAGTGCATGATCGATCACCACTTTATTGATGAACCTGAACCTCCTCAATATATTCGTTATAATCTATTTTTTAGCGAGACAACTCATGATATTATTCCGTTACCTGCACCCTCTTTGTTTGACTCTCATGCCAGGAACGGATACAACATCATGCCGGCAGACATCATAGCTTAGAGGAACGAGCTGGCAGCAGCAGAGGACGAGGCCCGGCAGTGGGACCCTCAGGTGCCTCCACCCCAGTACTATCCGCCCGGTCCTGATGGATACTACGGGTGGTGATCACCAAGCTAGGCCAAAAGCCTAAGCTTGGGGGAGTACGCATCTCTCACCGACATTACATTCATGTTCACACATTCATTCCAGTTGTTGGTGTTCATACTTTTTCATTGTATATCCATGTTAATTTTATTTTCGCTTTCTTCTTATGTGTTTGAAAAACTTCAAAAACCCAAAAATATTTCTCGCTTCTTTTCGGTTTTTCTTTCTTGGTTGTTAGTTCGTAGTATTAAAAGAAAACCCAAAAAGATTTCTCGTTTCTTCTTTTGCTTGTTGGGAGTTCTCCCGTGTAAATAATTTTCTCGCTTTTCTTTTTTCTTCCTTAATTTGCTTCCTTCAGGAAAATTAAAAACTCCAAAAATATTTTAGTGTGTTTCTCTGAATTTCTTTTCTTTTCGTTGAGTTGTCATAGGGAGAAGACCACGATGAAAATGATGAGTGGTTCTCATATGCTTTATTGTTGATCTAATGAAGAGCCAGTATTACCTTGTCTTCTCCCTTGAATAAAATGTTTGCAGATCCCAGCTTAGTCCATGACACACTTGCACTATTATTATTTTCACATCATTCGGTCGTGCAAGTGAAAGGCAATAATGTGACGCCCCCGATTCAATCGTGCACTAATCATACACGCAAATGCACATGATCAAGATCAGAGACTCACGGGAAGATATCACAACACAACTCTAGACACAAATTAAAGTCATACAAGCTTTATATTACAAGTCAGGGGCCTCGAGGGCTCGAATACATAAGCTCGGGTACAAGAGTCAGCGGAAGCAACATCATCTGAGTACAGACATAGTTAAACAAGTTTGCCTTAAGAAGGCTGAGCAAAACAACATGAAAGCACATTTGCTCCCTTGGTGGTTTTGGTAATTCATAACAACATATATCTCATTGAACTAATATCCATTCAAGTGAAAGTTTTCAGAAAATTCAATGATTGACATGGCAAGGACTAGAGATGTGAACCCCTCAAAATGCTAAGGACATGGATTGGCAAAAGCTCAAGACTCTACATTTTTTTTGTTAAGTGATCCAAGATCACATTGAGTCCATAGGAAAGCCAATACTATTAAAAGGGGATGAGTTGTTGCTTAATGTTCTTTTTGCTCAAGTGCTTAGTGACAGTACTCCAAAACCCTCAACCACTTTCTCCATCCAAATATGTCCAAAACCTACATTCCAACTCGGCCCCACCGAAATTTCCTATCCGGAGCCACCGAGTTCATATGGACTTAGCCACTGCCAAAACCCTAACAAATCGGATCCACCGATATGGATCTCGGTCCCACCGAGATGGCCTTGCCAACTCTCTGTAATCATTTGCAATTACTTCGCTCCCACCGAGTTTTGCAAATCGGTCTCACCGAGATGGCTTGCCAACTCTCTGTTGCCTTATTGCTTCACTTCGGTCCCACCGAGACGAGGTTTGCCCTAACCATTGCACATCGGTCCATCCGAGTTGTTCCAGTCGGTCCCACCGAGATTCCTAACATTCATATCTTTTACACAGTTCGGTGCTACCGAGATTTCTGATCGGTACCACCGAGTTGGGTCAAAAGTGTGTAATGGTTGGATTTTGTGTGGAGGCTATATATACCCCTCCACCACTTCTTACTCAGAAAGGAGAGCCATCAGAACGTGCCTACACTTCCACCATACATTTTCTAAGAGAGAACCACCTACTCATGTGTTGAGATCAAGACATTCCAATCAAACCATTTGAACCTTGATTTCTAGCCTTTCCCAAGTTGCCTTCCACTCAGATCCTTCCTCCACCATAGCCAAATATGTGAGGAGTTGTTTGAGTGTTGGGAAGACTATCATTTGAAGCATAAGAGCAAGGAGTTCATCAACAACACACCGTCTATTACCTTTTGGAGAGTGGTGTCTCCTAGATTGGTTAGGTGTCACTTGGGGGCCTCCGACATGATGTGGAGTTGAACAAAGGAGTTTGTAAGGGCAAGGAGATCGCCTACTTCGTGAAGATCTACCTGAGTGAGGCTAGTCCTTTGTGGATGTAAGCCATGGTGGAATAGACAAGGTTACTTCTTCGTGGACCCTTCGTGGGTAGAGCCCTCCGTGGACTCGCGCAGCCATTACCCTTCGTGGGTTGAAGTCTCCATCAACGTGGACGTACGATAGCACCACCTATCGGATCCACGCCAAAAATCACCGTGTCTTCATTGCGTTTGAAATCTCTGATCCCCTCCTTTACTTACATGTGCAATTGTTTACTTTCCGCTGCCACACTCTTAGAATTGCATGTGTAGGGTGATGCTTGACTGGTATACTTGCTAAAATCTGCCTACAACTAAAATTGGGAAAAGGTTAGGTTTTTATTTGGTCAAGTAGTCTAATCACCCCCCCTCTAGACATACTTTCGATCCTACAAGTGGTATCAGAGCTTTGGTCTCCATTGCTTTGGTTTCACAACCTAGGAGAGTATGGCGTCTAGTGAGGGTAATTATCACCGTAGAGGTCCATATTTTCATGGTACAAACTTTGCTAGTTGGAAACATAAGATGAAAATGCATATTCTTGGTCATAACCCCACTGTTTTGGCTGTTGTTCATATTGGCTTGCAAGGTGAATTCTTTGAGGATGGCAAGGAACCGGATCGTGAAGCAACCGCGGAAGAATTGAAGATGTTGTAATACAGTGCTCAAGCTTGTGACATTCTCTTCAACGGTTTGTGTCCCGAGGAATTCAACAAAATCAGCCGCCTCGAGAATGCAAAGGAAATTTGGGATACTTTGGTTGACATGCATGAGGGTACTGAGTCCGTCAAGGAATCTAAGTTGGATGTGCTTCAAAGTCAACTTGACAAGTTCAAGATGAAGGATGGTGAAGGAGTCGCCGAAATGTACTCTAGGCTTGCTCTCATCACAAATGAGATTGCCGGTTTAGGAAGTGAAGAGATGACCGACAAATTCATCATCAAGAAGATCCTTAGAGCTTTGGATGGAAAATATGATACCATTTGCACATTGATCCAAATGATGCCAAATTACAAAGATCTCAAGCCCACGGAAGTCATTGGAAGGATTGTTGCTCATGACATGTCACTCAAGGACAAAGAGGAGCTACACAACAAATCAAGTGGTGCTTACAAAGCTTCAACCGATGCTCCAACAACTTCAAGTGACAAGCTAGTATCCAATGAAGAGATAAGCCTAATGGTGAAAAGATTCAACAAGTTCTACAAGAACAAAGGGAAAGAAAGAAGCTCTAGCTCAAGACACTATGAGAGAAGATCATCAAGTCATGACTGAAATTGCTACAATTGTGGAAAACCTGGACAATATTCCAATGAGTGTACGGCTCCCTACAAGAAAAGAGACGAATCACCAAGAGGAAGACATAGAAGAGATGAATCACCTCATAAGGAGAGAAGGAGTAGAGATGATCGTTATGAACGAAGACCCTCTCGAAGAAGCAAGGATTCAGAGAGGAAGGACAAGTCATCAAAGAGCTACACAAGAATAAGACATCAAGCTCATGTTGGTGAATGGGTTTCCGGCTCCGACTCCGACAACCACTCCGAGAGAAGTTATCACTCCAACTCCGACTATAGTCAAGATGAAGGTGTTGCCGGACTTGCTCTTGTGTCATCCAACTCCTATGATCTCTTTGATTCACCAAATGAATGAATTGGAAGATGCTTCATGGAAAAAGGCCCCAAGGTATCACACCCCGAGTATCTTGATTTCAATAGTGATGAAGATGATTTTGCTTGGTGATGATGATTTACTTGTTGATAAGGCTAGTGATGTGAGCTATAATGAAAATCCTAGTAATTATGATAGTCAAGAGGAAACAAATGACAATGCTATGAAGGAGATTGAGCATCTAACTAAAGAACTAAATGCTCTTAAGTTAGCTCATGAAACAACTCAAGAGGATCATAGAGAACTTCTAAGAACTCATGAGAAGCTACGCTTCGAGAAGCTAAATTTAGAGCAAGAGCATGAGTTTCTTAAAGCTATCAATGATGATATTCGAAAGAAGAGTTCTTCATATCTTGCCAAACGTTTACTCTTGTCTACCTTTATGCCACAAGTTAAACCTAAGCAAACTAGTAACAAGGGTAAAAAGGGTTCTACCTCTAGTAGTAACAATAACAATGCCATATCCAATGTTGTTGCTTCTAGTAGTTCTATTGATTCCACTAATGATTCTCTTAGCCAAGTTACACTTGAGCAAGAAAACAATCTATTGAAAGGAATTATAGAAAAAGGTGTCTACAAGAGCCTTGCCGGGAGTAAGTAATTTGAGGAAATTGTACGCAAGCAAGGAAGGCACCGGAAGAACCAAGGTGTTGGTTTTGAACGAAAGTTCAATGCCAATGGACTTGAGTGGGAAGAAGATCAATACCCCAAGACAAAGTTTGTTCCTCAACAAGAGAAGTATGATCCTACTTCCTTCAAGGGAACACAAGCTCAAGAAGATCTTCCACCACAAGACCACAAGCTAAAAGACAAGGACAAGCTTCAAGAAGAGATTGATTCATTTGGAGAAGCACCTCAAGCCTTGGTCAAGTGGGTTCCCAAGACTTCATCAAGTTCTACTTCATCAAGTGCTACTACAACTCCAAGGATTCCCATCAGGTTGATGTGGGTCCAAAAGAAGAAGAACTAGAGAGTTCTTGAGGGTGACTCCGCCAACAAACTTCACTCACATTCATTTATGGCAAGAACTTGTGCAATCAACTTCCACATCTTGCACTAGTTCACTGAGTCACAAACCCTCTTGTTGGTAAGGCAAGGGACAAGGTAGTCATTGCATTCATGGACATCATCATATGTGTACTTCACTCTATGTCTATGGATATCCTTGTATGTTCCTTGTGTGGGACTAACCCATGTAGGTATTGAAAGCACAAAACTCCAAAGGATTGCTCCCAACTCTTGATGGTCTACATCAACATTGAGCATCCACATCTTCAACGTCTACATGAAGTCATCATCGACAAAACCCAAGGTTAGTTCATCCCTCTTTGGGGGGATATCACATCTAGGGGAAGCTTTGCTCTAAGACTTGAGCTAAAGCAACTCTAATGGTGTGAACACATCAATGCTCTATGTAAAAGTGACAACCCCACTTGTGCTTAAACGATGAGTATGACCTATGATCAAATGTTCTCATTTGACTCCTAAGTCAATATACTCATATATAGATGACCTAGTCATCGTCATTGCTTGATAGATGCTAGAATTGGTTGTGCATGTTTGACACATATTTCATTTGCTATATTATTGTGTGAGCATGTTGATTTGCATGTTTTCTTCATTCGAGGACATCCATTTGTTGTTTTGATTGTCTTGGTTTTTCTGGCCAAGTGGATGTACAAGAATGCCTAAGTACCTTCTCTAGCTATCTATGCTTTCTTGTCTCAAACTCTATTCTTGCTACATCACAAAAATTGAACAAGTCATTTTCGGACCCTCCGGGTGAGGCGCACTCGGAGTCACCGATCTGAAAGGGTTGAACCTCCAAAACCTTCTTTATGCATTTCGGTTGGACCAATTCACTCAAACTCGGTCAAACCGAAATCATTTAGATTGATCTAGGTTTCAATCTTGGTGTCACCGAGTTGAACCGTTTCGGCGCCACCGACGTGCTATACTGATAGCAGTTACACATATCGGTGCCACCGAGTTGCTCAACTCAGAGCCATCGACAGCTCGTGGGTATATATATCTGGTGAGACCGTACGTTTGAAATTTCTTGACCCCCTACGACCTCGTGCCCCACAGCTGCCGTCGCCCTCGTCTCCGGACTTCTTCATTGCGTCCAGCGCGCCCTCGCCGCCGGAATCCATCGCTGTCAACGGGAATCTTCCCCGCCGTTGCCGCCGTAGAGGATCTCCACCAGTTCGACCCCCTCCGTGTTCCTCTTTCTGATTCTATACACAGATGGATTGCCATTATTCTTGCCACAGATTGCAATGCTTATTCCACGAATACAATTCCGTAGATTAGATTTGAGCGAAAATTTTAGGTTTAAGTTTTCGCCGTAAGCATCTCGGACCGATCGAATTGAGATTTTCGGAGTCACCGATTTGGCCCTAGGCCATTGCACTAGTACATCTCGGTGCCACCGAGAAGTACGAATCGGTGAGACCAAAAGTAACGTTTTAGTGAAACCCTAGCATCCCGGAGACACCGAACCACATCTCGGTTTGACCGAAATGGTGTGTTTAGTTTCTGTTGAGTGCTTCGATATCACTGAGATTATCAACTCGGTGGATCTGAAATGCCTTCTGTGAAAACTTGAAACTAAGATTTGAACTCAATTTTTATGAAAAATGTCTGCTTTTTGTGATGACTCATCTACTCTTCCCATACCCATCTATTCACATGGTCAGCTTTGCAAGATGTCAGATGCCAGCTA
Source organism: Elymus sibiricus (assembly GCA_039707655.1). Lineage (NCBI taxonomy): Eukaryota > Viridiplantae > Streptophyta > Magnoliopsida > Poales > Poaceae > Elymus > Elymus sibiricus. Next base: position 122,683,068 of record CM077666.1, on the reverse strand, counting down.
TAGTCAGAATGTCTCAGAAGCACACACTGATCTCAGTTTAGGCTCTAGCCCTGAGGGCAGCTACTATGAGGGAGAAAGGAGTTCTCCAGAATTGCCCAAAGCAGCTACTAGGGCAAGGAAGAAGAGAACCTCAGATGATGAGGATGAGGACTTTGTGGCTAGTGAGGCCATTTCAAAGAAGAAAGTGATTGCTAAGGAGTATGGCAAAGCAGCCAGCTCAAAATCTTCTGCCAAGGACAAATCTGCAGTGAAGAAAGTTACTAAGAAAACCATGACATTTACACTTGAGGAACCAAGTGATACAGAGGAAGCTGCTGCAGGAAAGAAAAAGAAGAGGGCAAGGAAGACAACTGCTCAGGTTGTGGGAAAACCCTCCATGATGATAGAAGAGGAAGAGGAGGAACCAGTAGCTGATGCACCTCCTGCCAAGACTCAGAAGCTCATGTCTGATGCTATGAGGTCTGCTGCTCCCACCAAGTCCAAGCCCAAAGTTTCAGCACCCAAGAGATCCACAAGAAACATCCCTGCTACTGAGAAGAACAAGGCCCCAGTGCGTGAAGTTGATGTTGGTGAGGAGCTACTAGTGCTCAGAAAGTTGAAACCCAAGATTCCAGATCATGACAATGCTCATCCAGTTGTTGAAAAGATGATGCTCAGGAAGGACAAAGGACTGCGTCAGTGGAGATTGTCAGATCCATATGCTACCAGGAGAAGGACTGCTTGTGATTACCGCTTTCACACAAGAGAACAACAAGATTTCTATGAGACTATACTGCTTGACAAGAAGCCCATTGTCAGTGATATGAAGTGGGTGGATTAGAAATATATTGATGTAAATGAAACTATTTCCCCCATGTTCATGAAAGTTTCAGAATTGTTGGTGTTGATGATTTTGTTGGACAGAAGCTTACCAAATGGAATGATGAGATGATCATGCAATTTTATTCGATTGCACACTTTTATCTAGATGGTAGAGTTGTGTGGATGACTGAGGGATCCAAATACCAGTCAACCATCTCTGAGTGGGCTGCCATTCTTGGTGCTCCAAAGGAAGAAGAAGATGACATTGATATTTATGCCAAGCTCAAGATGGACCACAATTCCATGGCAAATATGTACACAGCAATCCCTGAGAAGGATTTTGAGACTCACAAACTAGGATCAGTGAAGCACTTGCTATCTAGTTTGTCCACCACCAACACAATCTTGATGTACACTCTGTTGCCCACGTCTGGAGATGACAAGATGATACGTGGCCACTCCATCAACTTGCTACACTTGTTTGACACACCTCAGAAATTCAAAGTCATGAGCCTTATAGTTGAAACTATCAAGAGAACCGCAGCTGACCAGAAGAGATCTTGCGGATATGCTCCACACATTCAGATGCTCATCAACTCCAAGGTTGGAATGAGCACTTATCTTCTTGATCGTGAGCATCTCCCATTGCATCCAGAGTTCGAGGACAATGTAGTGGTGATGGACCCTTCACACCCTACATTTGCCCAAGCTCAAGAGAGGATCCGGGCAGCTGAGGCAGCAAAAGAAGCTCAGAAGGCATCTGCTCCCAATGCACCTATTGCAAACGTCAAGACAAAGAATGATCAAATGACTTATCTGCTGGAAGCCACCCTGAGGATTGAGCAAAGTCTGGCCAACCTCACCAAGAACTAGGCTAGCCTAGAGCAGATAGTCGAGACAAAGATTCATGATCTTGATGTGAAGATCACTGAGGTACAGACTATAGTGGAGAAGCTGAGGATGATGTTGATGCAGCCAGGGCTGCTTCTGATGATAGTGGAGATGACAGACCCATGACTGAGATATTCCAAATAGTGCCTAGGGCATCCAGGTCTGCTGCAGTGCCTGTTGCAGATACGAGGACTACAGTCTCTGCACCTGCTGCTGCTGCTACAGTGCCACCTCCAGTCTCTACTCCACCAGCCCAGCAGACGTCAGCTGAAGCCTTCGCGGATGCACTTCTCTCAACGCCATCTATGCACACCGGATCTGCCAGCCGAAGATCACCTTCAGGAGCTTTCGAGGATCGTGCCTAGAGAGACGCATAGTCCTATACCTATTCGAACTTTTTGGTACTTGTTGCCAAAGGGGGAGAATTTGTATAGATCATTAGGCTTCGAGAGAGACTGTCTCGCTTTTGCTCATTGGTTTTTCTTGAGTTTCTGCTACTATTTGGTTTATGCTACTTTGGTTTGATGTGTTTGATACTATATGTGTGTGAGATACCTTGATCGTTATGTTTGTGAGATACTATGTGTGATTGATCATACTATGCTTCATGTGATGCTTAAATGCTTATCTTTATCATTATCTTGTATGACCATTCACTTGTGTTTGGTGATGCGTGCTTACTATTCCATTCATATCATTTTGCGCGCTCCACCAAGTTGTATGTGACACGGAAGAGTGACCCATGATCCTAGTTGATTGTGCATTTGCATTCAAACGCAAATTATTAATAATGCACAAATTTAGGGGGAGCTCTTGCTTATCACATACTTCTCAAAGCGATGATGTATTTCATTCATTTAATCATTTGTCGAAGCTTTGATCTATATGTTGTCATCAATTACCAAAAAGGGGGAGATTGAAAGCACATTTGCTCCCTTGGTGGTTTTGGTAATTCATAACAACATATATCTCATTGATTTAATATCCATTCAAGTGAAAGTTTTCAGAAAGTTCAATGATTGGCATGGCAAGGACTAGAGATGTGGACCCCTCAAAATGCTAAGGACATGGATTGGCAAAAGCTCGAGACTCTACAATTTTTTGTTAAGTGATCCAAGATCACATTGAGTCCATAGGAAAGCCAATACTATTAAAAGGGCATGAGGTGTTGCTTAATGGTCTTTTTGCTCAAGTGCTTAGTGACAGTACTCCAAAACCCTCAACCACTTTCTCCATCCAAATATGTCCAAAACCTACATTCCAACTCGGCCCCACCGAAATTTCCTATCCGGAGCCACCGAGTTCATATGGACTTAGCCACTGCCAAAACCCTAACAAATCAGATCCACCGATATGGATCTCGGTCCCACCGAGATGGCCTTGCCAACTCTCTATAATCATTTGCAATTACTTCGGTCCCACCGAGTTTTGCAAATCGGTCTCACCGAGATGGCTTGCCAACTCTCTGTTGCCTTATTGCTTCACTTCGATCCCACCGAGTTGATGCAATCGGTGCCACCGAGACGAGGTTTGCCCTAACCATTGCACATCGGTCCATCCGAGTTATTCCAGTCGGTCCCACCGAGATTCCTAACGTTCATATCTTTTACACAGTTCGGTGCTACCAAGATTTCTGATCGGTGCCACCGAGTTGGGTCAACAGTGTGTAACGGTTGAATTTTGTGTGGAGGCTATATATACCCCTCCACCACTTCTTACTCAGAAAGGAGAGCCATCAGAACGTGCCTACACTTCCACCATACATTTTCTGAGAGAGAACCACCTACTCATGTGTTGAGACCAAAAAGGATGACAGCGATAACCCAGGTAGGTCATCATCTCAATTAGCATAGCAGGTGAGCCAGAGGCCCCAACAGCCGTCGTGTGGCGCATGACCTGTCTCGAAGGATCCATCTGAAAGCAAAGATGTTTCAAAGGAGTGAAACTTCTGAAACTGAAGGTATAGCATAACGAAGAGGTAACTAAAGTAATCGGGGCTCCGGAATGAAATCATTGCGTGATCCTAGAGTTAGAGTTAGTAAAATTTTAACCCGAAGAGAAGAGTGATCAGAATCCCAGAGTAAAGGAGCGGAATAAAATATCCAAATCCCACCCATAGGTGATGTGGGCCCGTAAGCCACACAACACATTTAGTAAAATAGTTTTTTCTTTCAAGTCTAGACTCAACTTCGACCAAGGAGTGTGGAAGGGGTTCCTACAGGCAGTCGGCTCTGATACCAACTTGTGACGCCCCCGATTCAATCGTGCACTAATCATACATGCAAATGCACACGATCAAGATCAGAGACTCATGGGAAGATATCACAACACAACTCTAGACACAAATTAAAGTCATACAAGCTTTATATTACAAGCAGGGGCCTCGAGGGCATGAATACATAAGCTCGGGTACAAGAGTCAGCAGAAGCAACATCATCTGAGTACAGACATAATTAAACAAGTTTGCCTTAAGAAGGCTGAGCAAAACAACGACACTAGATCGAAAGGCGAGGCCTCCTGCCTGGGACCTCCGGACTACTCCTGGTCGTCGGTCTCCACGTAGTAGGCTCCACTGGGGTAACCTGCATCCGCAGTGCTACCATCTGTTGCAGCAACCGGGTCGAAAGAAAAGGGGTAGCAAAGCAACTGTGAGTACTCATCCGAAGTACTCGCAAGACTTACATCAGATCTACTCTAAAAATGCATCGGTATCAACTGAATGGAGTAGTATATGTGGACTATACTGCAGAAATGCCAGAATAAGGGGGGAGAAGCTCATCCTATCGAAGACTACATCTTCTGCGGCCATCGTCTTGAAGCAGTAGAAGAGAGGAGCTTGCAAGGTAACATGTATCAGCGTATAGCAATAAACCTACCCAGAGATCCTCTCCTCGTCGCCCTGTGAGAAAGCAATCTCCGGGGTATCTGTCTGTTATCTGGGTGTGTTTTATCAAGTATCTGGTTTTAGTTGTAAGAGGTCGGAATAGAACTCCAAGTCGTCCTGTTACCGTGGGCACGGCTATTCGAATAGATCACTTCCCTGCAGGGGTGCACCACATTACCTGATACTCTCGATTACCTCTGGCCAGACACACTTTTCTGGGTAACGCCCGGCCTCGGATGATCAACACGCCGTAGTCCAACCTAGGCTCTCTAGAGAGGTCAACACGCCGGTCTAAATCCTATGCGCGAAGGGGTCATGGGCCAATCGCCCAAAGCGCTCCTGCACGTTGCGTGGATGGCCGGGATCAGTCCTGGCTACCTCTTTATACAAAGCAGGTGCTTACGCGGACCACCCGGACGTGTGCCGCTCAACTGTGACGTCTGTAAAGCTTTCGGGAGAAATCATACGACACCGAGGGTCCCATAAACCATTATCCCGCGCGGCGGTTAGTCCGTATAGGCCAGCGGCCAACTCAGATCAAATACCCAAACTCGTTAATCGTGTTATTATGAAGTAACCGCGGACACCGACCAGGGACCAGGCCACCTCTCTCCTAGGTGGACTCTACCTGCCTTGTCGTTCCGCCACAAAGAATCACTCAGGGGGCCATCGGGTAAAATGTCCTTTCAGCCCCCAGTCTGTGAATCACTCGCGGGTGCTCTCCGAGCCGACCCGACTTTAGTCATATTATGTAACAGGTATAGTGTATATAATATACCCGTGATCACAACCCGAAGAGATCACGGCCCGATAGTATAGCAAGGCACACGGACAAGGATGTAGGGCCACTGATGGAATACTAGCATACCTATACAAAGCATATAGGATAACAGATATGGTACCAACAGTAGTAGCAAGAACAGGCTATGTAGCAGTATAGGATCTACTGATAAGGCAGTAACAGTAACACTACTCTAACGCAAGAAGTAGAGGGAAAGAATAGGCGATATTGGAATGATCAAGGGGGTTTTGCTTGCCTGGAAGCTCTGCGGAGAAGGACGGGTCGTCGATGTCGTAGTCGTACTGGGTGTCACCGGCAGTCTCGGGGTCTACCGGAGAAGAAGAGGGGGAAGAAACAATAAATACAAAGCAAACAAATGCAGCACAATGCATGATATGGCGGTATATGATGATGACATGCACTAATGCATCCCTAGGCATTTTAAAAGAAGAGGAAAAACATCTGGAAATGTTTTCCCAGCTCCAGGTATTTTTTGGTAAATTGATCCAAGGGCGAAATGTCCATGTACGCTATGTTAGAGGGGTGTGGCAGGTATGTGGATAGAATAATCGGATTCTTTTTATTTTTCTGAGCAACTTTCATATATAAATTATTTTAATCTGAGTTACGGTTTAATTTATATGATTTTTTGAAGTTTAAATGATTTTCTGAATTTCTGGATTTAATTTAATTTGAAATTATGTTAAATATTAAATGCTATGGGTACACAGAAGTGTACCCAGATGTGTGCATGAGTGGCTGACAGGTGGGGCCTGTGAGCTGAGTCAGCAGCCCAGTCAGCAGTCAACAGTTGACTGTTGACTGGTCAAACCTGACCAGTGGGTCCCACTGGTCAGTGAGACATCTAATAAAATAGGTTTTAGTTAAACCTAATTAATCTAATTAAATTGTGGGGCCGAGCTGTCAGTGGCTACACTAATTATTTGGTTAATTTTAATCTAATCCTAAATGCTACAGTGGCGGCCCCACATGTCAGTGGCTGTAGGGGGGATTAGTGGCTAATACACGCGGGGTCCACCTGGTGGGACACACCGGCATTTCAACACGGTGGCGCGCCGGCGACGGTGCCCCGGCGTCAACTGGAACTGCGGAGAGGCTCGGGATCCGCCGTCCGGCGACCAAATCGAGCGCCGCGAGCACCTACGAGACGCGGAGGCTCGCGCGCGTCCATATGCACCAACGGCAGTGGCAGGGTTGGTCGGGAATGGCCGCGGCAACGACGACGGGCGACGGCCGGAGCACGGGGTGCTCGGGATCGGCGACAGGGGGCACGGGAGGAGGCGCGGATGGGCTAGGAGGCCTCCTGGCAGTGCCAGGAGCACGCTGCCGTGCTCGAAAGCGAGCTCGGCCGGCTATGGCCGCGACGGCGAAGGGAGGCAGCGGCGACGAGCGTCGGCAATGGCGGCGGGGCTAGCTAGAGCATGCATTCGACGGAGGGGAGAGAGGGGAATGGTAGGGGGCTCACAGCGGCCTAGTAGAGGAGCAAGGTAGGCTCGGGGAGGGCTCGACGGCGGCGGGTTCCGGCGATGGTGACGGCGATGCAGAAGAGGAAGACGGCTCGATCTCCGTGGTGTGGGGCTCTACAGCTTGATCTCGTGGGTCCAGGCCACGAAGACAACCACGGCGGAGCGGAGGGACACGGCCTCAGGCGCCGGGGAGGACGGTGGCCACGCCGACGAGCTTGGCCGTGGCGACGGCGGCTCGGCTTGTCGCGGGAGGAAGAGAACGAGCGAGGGGGAGGGGATTGCGATGCTAGCGTTCGCGAGGGGGTCGACGGCGACTTGTAGGACGCCGGGGAAGCGGCGGATGGCCGGTACGTGGCCATCCGCGGCCACGAACGAGCGCGTGGCGTCCACCCAGCCTCTGATGAACAGAGGTAGGGGACGACCCGGGGTGGCTGGGCTAGGCCGCACTGTGCACTGATGGCCCAAGTGCATAGTGGGCCTTTGACCTTTTTCTTTTTTTTTTTTCTTTCTATTTTCTGTCACTGTTTTGTATTTCTATTCTATATTAAATGAATTTAGTCGAACTTGATAATTATCACATAAATACTAGGCAATATTTTGAGTTAGCACAACAAGTTTCAAATATTTTTGAATAGTTTACATATTTATTTAAAATGAATTGGTTCAATTAAATGCTGCTGGGTCAGCTTTAATTAGTTTAGGGGCACTTAAATGTTTTGCAAAATGTTGGTTCTTACATGACAATTAGTTAGTGAATATTTGCAACCCAACCTACATTTTTATTTTACCATCTGAAAATTTTAATTTTCAAACTTGCATTTGAATTTGAATTTGAATTGGTTTTCAACTAAGAGATAATTAAGCTTAGCAAAAAGTGGTGACATGGCATCATTAGTCAGAAATCACTGTAGCTTAATTACAGGGGTGTCATAAACCTCCTCCACTAAAAGAAATCTCGCCCCGAGATTTAGGAAGTAGACGGAAACAAAGCGGGGTATTCATCATGAAGACGATCCTCGCGTTCCCAAGTGGCTTCATCTTTAGAATGGTTTGACCACTGAACCTTTAGGAACTTGATTGTCTTCTGACGGGTGCGACGCTCAGCTTGATCAAGAATGCGGACCGGATGCTCTTTATAAGAGAGGTCTTGTTGCAATTCAAGCACTTCATGGTCCACTGCTCGGATAGGGTCCTTGAAGCAGCAGCGGAGTTGTGACACATGGAAGACATCGTGAACCTGAGAAAGGTTCGACGGCAGTTCCAATTGGTATGCCACTTTTCCACGTCTTTCGAGTATGGGGAAAGGACCAATGTAGCGAGGAGCTAGCTTGCCCTTGATCCCGAAACGGTGAGCACCTTTCATCGGTGTGACTCGAAGATAAGCCTTTTCGCTAGGCTGATAGACCATATCTTTATGATGACGGTCATACTGACTCTTCTGACGAGACTGAGCAGTCTTCAGATTCTCGCGAATAACGCGGACTTGTTCTTTGGCATGTTGGATAATATCCAGACCGAAGAGGGGCCGTTCCCCAGTTTCTGACCAATTCAGAGGTGTTCAGCACTTTCGTCCATATAACACTTCGAAGGGGGCCATCTTCAGACTAGCTTGATAGCTATTGTTGTATGAGAATTCAGCATACGGGAGAGATTCCTCCCATTTCTTGCCAAAGGAAATGACACAAGCTCGAAGCATGTCTTCAAGAATTTGATTGACTCGTTCAACTTGACCCTAGGACTGAGGGTGAAAAGCAGTGCTAAAGGACAAATGAGTTCCCATAGCTTCCTGGAAACTTCCCCAGAATCTTGAAGTGAAAAGGCTGCCACGGTCTGAGCTGATTACCAATGGAATACCATGCAGTGAAACAATTATTGAAACATACAGATCTGCCAACTGACTAGCAGTGATGGTTTCCTTGATGGCCAGAAAATGTGCAACCTTGGAAAGTTGGTCAATGACGACAAGAATAGCATCATGACCCTTCTGTGATTTGGGAAAACCGGTGATGAAGTCCATCTCAACATTGTCCCATTTCCATTCAGGAATAGTAAGGGGTTGCAGAGTTCCAGCAGGCCTTTGATGTTCTGCTTTGATACGACGGCAAACATCACATTCAGCAACATAGCGGGCAATGTCTTGCTTCATGTTTGGCCACCAGAATCTCTGACGAATGTCTTGGTACATCTTGGTTCTACCCGGATGAATAGACAGAGGTGTATCGTGAGCTTCTTTCATGACATCCTGAATCATGTCCAGGTTATCTTTGCTAGAAACCACTAGGCGACCCTTGAAGAACAAGGTGCCATCATTATCAACAGTGAAGAATGAGGGCTTCCCTCCTCCGAGGTAATTCTTAATCTTTTCAACGTCAGAGTCAAACTTCTGAATTCTCTTGATGGAGCCCATGAGATCTGGTTTAACAACCATGGTGTTGAGCGAACCCTGAGGAACAATATGGAGGTTCAGCTTGCGAAGTTCTTCATGAAGAAGGGGTTGAGCTTGTTGTACCATGAGGTTGTTGCAATAGGACTTGCGACTCAAGGCATCAGCCATTACATTAGCCTTGCCTGGGGTATAAGAAATGCCCAAGTTATAATCTGATATGTCCTCCATCCATCTTTGCTGACGAAGGTTCAGATCCGGCTGAGTGAATAAGTACTTCAGACTTTGATGATCTGTGAAGAGCTCGCAACGATTACCAAGGAGGTAATGTCGCCATAACTTCAGAGCATAGATAACTCCAGCAAGTTCGAGATCATGCGTTGGATAGTTCTCTTCATGAGGACGCAACTGGCGAGAGCCATAAGCAATCACTTTACGCTCTTGCATTAGGACACGGCCTAATCCTTGCCGAGAGGTGTCACAGTAGATCACGAAGTCTTTGTGTGTATCAGGGGGAGCAAGCACTGCGGCAGAAGTCAACTTGTCTTTCAGAGTTTGGAAACCTTCCTGACATTTGGATGTCCACTCAAACTTCTTGCCCTTGTGGAGCAGGTCAGTCAATGGTTTAGCAATCTTGGAGAAGTTCTCGACAAAACGACGGCAATAGCTGGCGAGTCCGAGAAAACTTCTAACTTGCTTGACATTCTTAGGAGGAGTCCAGTCAAGAATAGCTTGAATTCGTTCAGGATTAACAGCAATGCCTTCTGCAGAGATGACATGGCCAAGATAGGTCACTTCAGGTAACCAGAACTCGCACTTGGAGTATTTGGCATAAAGTTGGTGTTCACAAAGCTTCTCCAGTACAAGCCGAAGATGTTCGGCATGTTCTTCTTCATTCTTGGAATAGACCCGAATATCATCAAGGTAAACCACGACGAATTTGTCAAGGTAATCCATGAAGATGTAGTTCATCAATCGAGAAAAGGTGGCAGGAGCATTGGTTAAGCCAAAGGACATGACGGTGTACTCATATGAACCATAACGAGTAACAAAGGCAGTTTTCTGAATGTCCTCTTCGCGGACCCTGATCTGATGGTATCCTAACCTCAAATCGAGTTTAGAGAAGACTGATGATCCAGCAAGTTGGTCATACAAGTCATTGATCCTAGGAAGGGGGTACTTGTTCTGAATCGTCGCCTGATTGATAGGTCGGTAATCCTGGACCAACCGGTTCGTACCATCCTTCTTCTTAACAAAGAGAGAAGGTGCTCCCCAAGCAGAGGAGCTGGAGCAAATAAATCCTTTGCGAAGTGATTCTTCGATTTCCTTCTTAAGCTCGAGAAGTTCATGTGGCAGCATCTTGTAGGGGTGCTTGGCAATAGGAGCGGTGCCTGGTTTCAATTCGATGACGAACTCGACGGCTCGAGTAGGGGGTATCCCTGGAAGTTCTTCTGGAAAAACATCCTGGAAGTCACGGACGACCAGAATGTTCTTGATGTTAAGCAACGGTGATGCATTCAAAGCATTTATGGCATATATCTGGGCTTCGGCATTTTTGATCTTTCGAGCTGAGTAGCTCACTATGTGGTCGGAGGGGTGTAAGAGTTGGACTGTTTTAGCGTCACAGTCGATCAAAGCACAATGAGCTTTTAGCCAATCCATACCAAGGATGACATCGATGTTCGAAGACTGGAGAACGATGGGAGAGGCAAAGAACTCTAGTCCTTCAATTTCAATGGAAACATTAGGGATCACATTGGTGGTCCGACATTGGGATCCAGGGGTATTAACCACTAATGGGGAAGGCAATGATTCAAGTGTCATGTCATGCGCGAGTGCAAATGCTTCAGATATAAATCAATGCGATGCTCCTGTATCAAAAAGAACAGAAGCGGGTACTGAATTAACAGGAAGGGTACCCATCACGATGTTCGGTTCCTCCTGTGCTTCTGCAGCGTCAACATGATTGGCATGACCACGACCGAATGAAGGCGGCCCGGTATTAGTGTTGTTGCCACGGCCATTTTGACGACCAGTGGAAGGGAGTGCCAGTTGGTTCTGGTTCAGATTGCAGTTTCTAGCATGGTGACCTGGCTGTCCACACTTGAAGCATAGTCCATCATTGGGACGAGGAGCCATAGTACTGGGCTGTCCACCTTGAATTCTGGGCTGTCTTGGTGGTGGTGGGGGCAGACGAGGTGCAACATAGGAAGGCCTCGGTGCTGGGGGGGCTTGCGGATAAACGTTGTGGGGAATCCACACTCGGCGCTTCTGAGCAGACGGGCCCGAAGATGAGCCAACGTCACGAGTGCGCTTGATGGTCTCCTGGTGCTCAATACGACTGGTCTCAGCCTGAATGGCCTTGTTGACAAGAGTGGCAAAGTCGGTGAACTCATGGAGACTGAGTGCGAGCTTCAAGTCAGGGTTCAGTCCATCACGAAACTTCTCCTGTTTGCGTGCATCAGTGGAGACATCGTCTTCTGCGTAGCGAGACAAGTTGAGAAATTCCCGCTGATATGCATCAACAGTCATCCGGCCCTGAACGAGGTTGCGGAAATCCTTCTTCTTCCTATCCATTATTCCCTGGGGAATGAGACGTGCCCGGAAGGCAGTCTGGAATTCCTCCCAAGTGACGACAGTACCGACAGGCAGCATACGCCTGTGGCTGTCCCACCATTTGTGCAGCTGGACCCTTCAGATGGTACGCCGCAAAGGTGACGTAATTGGCAGGCGCAACATTGGCGGACTCCAACTCGAAGGTGATGTCACAAAGCCAGTCATCAGCATCCAGTGGGTTCGTTGAGGTGCGGTAGATAGCTGGGTTGAGACGCGTAAAGTCCTGAAGTGTGACTTATCCATGCTGGTGCTGGTTGTTGGGGTTGGGGAACTGGTTCATGATTCCTTCAATAAACTGATGGTTCAGCTCAAACTGTGCCATCATGGTGGCAACATATGGTGGAGGGGGTGGGTTGTCATCACCACGTCCACGACCACGACCACGGTTACCTCTCCCGGCCATTCTGAATAGATCAACATGGATCGGTTAACAATTGTAAAGGCAGGCAGGTAAGACAGAAAAGTACAGGGAATGCGACGGAATAATTAGTAGTAGTCATATCTTACAAAAGGGGTCATACATAGAGTTTAGTACAGGGATTAGTGACATCGCAGGCGGCACGTAGGCACGCAACGAATGTAACGGATACTAATAAGTAAGGCTACATCAGTCCCAGAGGAAACTACGGAAGTGAGTGTATCCTGACATCTGCTGGTGACGCATCGGGAAATCCTCCACGGAAGGATCCTGTGGTCCGTGGATACTCTGGTGTGGAAGCTGACGCTCAGGTGGCAAAAGAGGACGACGAGCGGGAGTGTAGCCTCCAACATCAGGCCAACCGACACCAGGGGCATCACGGTCCGAGCAGGGTAGAGCACAGAACGGTGCAGCTGTCCAGATATGACCAAGGGGAGCAACTGCGTCAGAGCGTCGTAAAGACACACACGTGTGGCGTACAACTCGTGGCGAAGAGCTCGGTTAGCTCGATCCAGACCATCAGCATGCTGGACCAATGTCTGGTGGTAGAAAGGCTCACGGGTGAGAGTGGTGTAGGCAGCCATGTAGTATCCCTGTTCACCCTCACTGGATGCAATAGCAATGTGTCTGAAAGGGGAGTTATCCAAGTCCCGATACTCTCCACGAAGACGTGTCAGACATGCGTAAGCAGCATCGTGGACTGCCATATCAATGGCCACTCCAACACCATGAGCGGTGTGCATCACAGAGGGGGAGTCATCACCACAAGAATAGATACGGACGATGGCACGGTACTGCTCCTGGTTAAAGTCCTGGTACTGCTCGTACATGGTGTACTCAGGATGCCAGCGATAACCCAGGTAGGTCATCATCTCAACAAGCACAGCAGGTGAGCCAGAGGCCCCAACAGCCGTCGTGTGGCGCACGACCTGTCTCGAAGGATCCATCTGAAAGCAAAGATGTTTCAAAGGAGTCAAACTTCTGAAACTGAAGGTATAGCATAACGAAGGGGTAACTGAAGTAATCGGGGCTCCGGAATGAAATCATTGCGTGATCCTAGAGTTAGAGTTAGTAAAGATTTAACCCAAAGAGAAGAGTGATCAGAATCCCAGAGTAAAGGAGCGGAATAAACGATCCTAATCCCACCCAGAGGTGATGTGGGCCCGTAAGCCACACAACACAGTTAGTAAAATAGTTTTTCTTTCAAGTCTAGACTCAACTTCGACCAAGGAGTGTTGAAGGGGTTCCTACAGGCAGTCGGCTCTGATACCAACTTGTGACGCCCCCGATTCAATCATGCACTAATCATACACGCAAATGCACACGATCAAGATCAGAGACTCATGGGAAGATATCACAACACAACTCTAGACACAAATTAAAGTCATACAAGCTTTATATTACAAGCCAGGGGCCTCGAGGGCTCGAATACATAAGCTCGGGTACAAGAGTCAGCGGAAGCAACATCATCTGAGTACAGACATAGTTAAACAAGTTTGCCTTAAGAAGGCTGAGCAAAACAACGACACTAGATCAAAAGGCGAGGCCTCCTGCCTCGGACCTTCGGACTACTCCTGGTCGTCGGTCTCCACGTAGTAGGCTCCACTGGGGTAACCTGCATCCGTGGTGCTACCATCTGTTGCAGCAACCGTGTCGAAAGAAAATGGGTAGCAAAGCAACCGTGAGTACTCATCCAAACTACTCGCAAGACTTACATCAGATCTACTTTAGAAATGCATCGGTATCAACTGAATGGAGTTGTATATGTGGACTATACTGCAGAAATGCCAGAATAAGGGGGGAGAAGCTCATCCTATCAAAGACTACATCTTCTGCGGCCATTGTCTTGAAGCAGTAGAAGAGAGGAGCTTGCAAGGTAACATGTATCAGCGTATAGCAATAAACCTACCCAGAGATCCTCTCCTCATCGCCCTGTGAGAAAGCGATCTCCGGGGTATCTGTCTGTTATCTGGGTGTGTTTTATCAAGTATCCGGTTTTAGTTGTAAGAGGTCGGAATACAACTCCAAGTCGTCCTGTTACCATGGACACGGCTATTCGACTAGATCACTTCCCTGTAGGGGTGCACCACATTACCCATACGCTCGATTACCTCTGGCCAGACACACTTTTCTGGGTAACGCCCGGCCTCGGATGATCAACACGCCGTAGTCCAACCTAGGCTCTCCAGAGAGGTTAACACGCCGGTCTAAATCCTAAGCGCGAAGGGGTCATGGGCCAATCGCCCTAAGCGCTCCTCCACGTTGCGTGGACGGTCGGGATCAGTCCTGGCTACCTCTTGATACAAAGCAGGTGCTTACGCGGACCGACCGGGCGCGTGCCGCTCAACTGCGACGTCTGTAGAGCTTTCGGGAGAAATCGTACGACGCCGAGGGTCCCATAAACAATTATCCCGCGCGGCGATTAGTGCGTATAGGCCAGCGGCCAACTCAGATCAAATACCCAAACTCGTTAATCGTGTTATTATGAAGTAACCGCGAACATCGACCAGGGACCAGGCCACCTCTCTCCTAGGTGGACTCTACCTGCCCTGTCATTCCGTCACAAAGAATCACTTAGGGGGCCATCGGGTAAAATGTCCTTTCAGCCCCCAGTCCGTGAATCACTCGCGGGTGCTCTCCGAGCCGACCCGACTTTAGTCATATTATGTAATAGGTATAGTGTATATAATATACCCGTGATCATCACCCGAAGAAATCACGGCCCGATAGTATAGCATGGCACACGGACAAGGATGTAGGGCCACTGATGGAATACTAGCATACCTATACAAAGCATATAGGATAACAGATATGGTATCAACAGTAGTAGCAAGAACAGGCTATGCAGCAGTATAGGATCTACTGATAAGGCAGTAACAGTAACACTACTCTAATGCAAGAAGTAGAGGGAAAGAATAGGCGATATCGGAATGATCAAGGGGGTTTTGCTTGCCTGGAAGCTCTGCGGAGAAGGACGGGTCATCGACGTCGTAGTCGTACTGGGTGTCACCGGCAGTCTCGGGGTCTGCCGAAGAAGAAGAGGGGAAGAAACAATAAATACAAAGCAAACAAATACATCACAATGCATGACATGGCGGTATGTGATGATGATATGCACTAATGCATCCCTAGGCATTTTAAAAGAAGAGGTAAAACATCTGGGCATGTTTTCCCAGCTCCAGGTGTTTTTTGGTAAATTGATCCAGGGGCGAAATGTCCATTACACTATGCTAGAGGGGTGCGGCAGGTATGTGGATAGCATAATCGGATTCGTTATATTTTTCTAAGCAACTTTCATATATAAATTATTTTAATCTGAGTTACGGTTTAATTTATATGATTTTTTGAAGTTTAAATGATTTTCTGAATTTCTGGATTTAATTCAATTCGAAATTATATTAAATATTAAATGCTATGGGTACACAGAAAGTGTACCCAGATGTGTGCATGAGTGGCTGACAGGTGGGGCCTGTGAGCTGAGTTAGCAGCCCAGTCAGCAGTCAACAGTTGACTGTTGACTGGTCAAACCTGATCAGTGGGTCCCACTGGTCAGTGAGACATCTAATAAACCATGTTTTAGTTAAACCTAATTAATCAAATTAAATTGTGGGGCTGAGCTGTCAGTGGCTACACTAATTATTTGGTTAATTTTAATCTAATCCTAAATGCTACAGTGGCGGCCCCACATGTCAGTGGCTGTAGGGGGGATTAGTGGCTAATACACGTGGGGTCCACCTGGCGGGACCCACCGGCATTTGAACACGGTTGCGCGCCGGTGACGGTGGCCCGACGTCCACTGGAACGGCGGAGAGGCTCGGGATCCGCTGTCCGGCGACCAAATCGAGCGCCACGAGCACCTACGAGACGCGGAGGCTCGCACGCGTCCATATGCACCAGCGACAGCAGCAGGGGTGGTCGGGAATGGCCGCGGCAATGACGACGGGCGGCGGCCGGAGCACGGGGTGCTCGGGATCGGCGACAGGGGGCACGGGAGGAGGCGCGGATGGGCTAGGAGGCCTCCTGGCAGTGCCAGGAGCACGTTGTCGTGCTCGAAAGCGAGCTCGGCCGGCTGTGGCCGTGACGACGAAGCAAGGCAGCGGCGACGAGCATCGGCAATGGCGGTGGGGCTAGCTAGAGCATGCATTCGATGGAGGGGAGAGAGGGGAATGGTAGGGGGCTCACAGCGGCCCAGTAGAAGAGCAAGCTAGGCTCGGGGAGGGCTCGACGGCGGCGGGTTCCGGCGATGGTGACGGCGATGCAGAAGAGGAAGATGGCTCGATTCCCGCGGTGTTTGACTCTACGGCTTGATCTTGTGGGTCCAGGCGACGAAGACGACCACGGTGGAGCGGAGGGACACGGCCTCAGGCGCCGGGGAGGACGGTGGCCACGCCGACAGCGGCTCGGCTTGTCGCGGGAGGAAGAGAACGGGTGAGGGGGAGGGAATTGCGAGGCTAGGGTTCGCGAGGGGGTCGACGGCGACTTGTAGGATGCCGGGGAAGCGGCGGATGGCCGGCACATGGCCATCCGCGGCCACAAACGAGCGCGCGGCGTCCACCCAGCCTCTGATGAACAGAGGTAGGGGACGACCCGGGGTGGCTGGGCCAGGCCGCACTGTGCACTGATGGCCCAAGTGCACAGTGGGTCTTTGACCTTTTTCTTTTCTTTTTTTTCTTCTTTATATTTTCTGTCACTGTTTTGTATTTCTATTCTATATTAAATGAATTTAGTCGAACTTGATATTTATCACATAAATACTAGGCAATATTTTGAGTTAGCACAACAAGTTTCAAATATTGTTGAATAGTTTACATATTTATTTAAAATGAATTGGTTCAATTAAATGCTGCTGGATCAGCTTTAATTAGTTTAGGGGCACTTAAATGTTTTGCAAAATGTTGGTTCTTACATGACAATTAGTTAGTGAATATTTGCAACCCAACCTACATTTTTATTTTACCATCTGAAAATTTTAATTTTCAGACTTGCATTTGAATTTGAATTTGAATTGGTTTTCAACTAAGAGATAATTAAGCTTAGCAAAAAGTGGTGACATGGCATCATTAGTCAGAAATCATTGTAGCTTAATTACAGGGTGTCACAAATAATGACGATGATTTGATGAAGTGACTGTGGCAAGGAAAAGCTGGTATGAACTCTTCTTGTTTTTGTTTTTGTAAATATGTTTAACTCAGTATCCATGATTCAGCATATTATGAGTAAACATGTTTGTGATGACAATTAGAGATTATAGTTGCTCATGCCATGCTTAAGTAACTAGGAGTGGATAACGATTTATCTTGGATGTCAACATGCATTAAAATGGTTATGATGTAGTATGTTAATATGGTATCCTCCTCTAAATGTTTCAAGTGGCTTGACTTGGCACATGTTCATGCATGTAGTTGATTCAAAACCAACATAGCCTTCACGATATTTATGTTCAGGGTGATTATATCCTACTCATGCTAGTATTCAATGTTAATTATTCTCAATGCATGATCATGACCATTTTCGCTCTCTAGTTGGTCGCTTCTCAATCTATTTGCAAGCCTTCACTTGTACTAAGCGGGAATTCTGCTTGTGCATCCACAATCCTTAAACCAAAGTTGTTCTAGATGAGTCCACTATATCTACCTATATGCGGTATTACTCTGACGCTCCAAGTAAATTTGCATGTGCCACCTCTAATTATTCAAATAAACAACCGTTTTGTGTGCCCGTACCGCTCATGGAGCGACAGGGGGCGGTCAGTATCTTTCATGCTAAGTGGGTTACTCTCGAGATGAGTGTTTATTCACTTGTCATTGCACGAGAGAGGCTGGTATTTGGGATGCCCAGTCCTATGCTCAAAATCGAAAATACATAATGCAAACAAACTCCCTCGGAAAGTTGTTGGTATGGAGGGCACCCGAGGATTCGGCTAGCCATGGCTTGTGTTGGTATGGTGGAGGGGGAGTAAACTTTACGTTTCCGCTTGGGAGCCGCCTATAATGTGTTTAGCATGGAAGATATTGAAAACTCTCGGTCGTGACGTTGACAGGAAAAGTACACCTCTCTAAATTATTTTTCATCTCTGATTTAAGCTTCGAGCTCTGGCACCGCTGCAAATCCCTGCTTCCCTCTGCGAAGGGCCTATCTATTTACTTCTATGTTATTTTGCTTTTATTGTTGAGTCTCACCTTCTTGCACTAAGCGCCAATCCTGAGAGCACTATTGTCATCCTTATGCATTGAGTATAGTCAATGTCGTGTGCATCATGACTGGATCTCTTCTACCCTGAATTACAATGTTTAGTCGCTGCTTGAACTTTGGAGGTGCTCTGCATTTATGTTTTGCGGTCTCAGAAAGGGTTAGCGAGATACCATGTTATCATATTATATCATGATTGTTTTGACAAATTGTTGGCATTTGAGATATGTTATTATTGCTCTCTAGTTGATTATGCCATTGATATGAGTAAATGTAGTTTTTAAGTGACATTATGAGAATGGTTAGTTCATGATCTTTGCTGAAAACCTGGGTACTATTTAAGCTTATATACGGATACAAGAACAAAAGAGTTTGTAAAAGTTTTTCTTTATCACTTTCAGTTTGTCAACTGAATTGCTTGAGGACAAGCAATGAGTTAAGCTTGGGGGAGTTGATACGTCTCCGTCGTATCTACTTTTCCAAACACTTTTGCTCTTGTTTTGGACTCTAATTTGCATGATTTGAATGAAACTAACCCGGACTGACGCTGTTTTCAGCAGAATTGCCATGGTGTTGTTTTTGTGCAGAAATCAAAGTTCTCTGATTTGGACAAAAAAAATTAGAGAATTTTTATGGAATATATAAAAATTATTGGCGCAAGAATCAACAGAATGGGGGCCACCTGCTGCCCACAAGGCAGTAGGGCGCGACCCCCCTAGGGCCCACCGTGGTGCCTTGTGGGGCCCACAGGCGGCCGTCTGACCTAATTCCAACGCTATAAATTCTCTTTCCCCGAGAAAAAAAATAAGAGAAGAAGTTTCATCGCGTTTTACGATACGGAGCCGCCGCCACCTCCTGTTCTTCATCGGGAGGGCTGATCTGGAGTCTGTTCGGGGCTCCGGAGAGGGGGATTCGACGCCATCATCATCATCAACCATCCTCCATCACCAATTTCATGATGCTCACCACCAAGCGTGAGTAATTCCTTCGTAGGCTTGCTAGACGGTGATGTGTTGGATGAGATTTATCATGTAATCGAGTCAATTTGTTAGGGCTTTGATCCCTAGTATCCACTATGTTCTGAGATTGATGTTGCTATGACTTTGCTATGCTTAATGTTTGTCACTAGGGCCCGAGTGCCATGATTTCAGATCTGAACCCTTCATGTTTTCATGAATATATTTGTGTTCTTGATCCTATCTTGCAAGTTATATGCACCTATTACGTGTCATGATCCGCATACCTCAAGGTGACAATAATTGGGATTCTTTCCGGTGATTGCCGTAGTTTGAGGAGTTCATGTATTCACTAAGTGCTAATGCTTTGTTCCGGTTCTCTATTAAAAGGAGGCCTTAATATCCCTTAGTTTCCTTAAGGACCCCGCTGCCACGGGAGGGTAGCACAAAAGATGTCATGCAAGTTCTTATTATAAGCACGTATGACTATATACGGAATACATGCCTACATTACATTGATGAATTGGAGCTATTGTGTATCGCCCTAGGTTGTGACTGTTATATGATGAATATCATCCAACATAATTATCATCACCGATCCAATGCCTACGACTTTCTCATATTGGTTTCTGCTAAGTTACTTTGTTGCTACTGCTTTACACTTGCTACAAAACTGCTACTGTTACTGTTACCGTTACTAGTGTTACTGTTGCTACTGCTATCAAAACTATCATATTACTGTGCTACTAAATACTTTGCTGTAGATATTTTATCTCCAGGTGTGGTTGAATTGACAACTCAACTGCTAATACTTGCAAATATTTTTTGGCTCCCCTTGTGTCGAATCAATAAATCAGGGTGAAATACTACACGCGAAAACTGTTGCGATCCCCTATACTTGTGGGTTATCAAGAAGTGTCACTTTATGGTAAATGAAGGTATAGTCCTTGGCCATAAAATTTCTGAAAGAGGTATTGAAGTTGATAAAGCTAAAGTTGATGCAATTGAGAAAATGCCATGTCCTAAATATATCAAAGGTATAAGAAGTTTCCTTGGTCATGCTGGTTTCTATAGAAGGTTTATAAAAGACTTCTCTAAAATTTATAGGCCCCTTACTAATCTCTTGCAAAAAGATGTTCCATTTGTTTTTTATCATGATTGCGTAGAAGCCTTTGAAATTCTTAAGAAAGCCTTAATATCTGCACCTATTGTTCAACCACCTGATTGGAACCTACACTTTGAAATTATGTGTGATGCTAGTGATTATGATGTTGGTGTTGTTCTAGGACAAAGAGTTGATAAGAAATTAAATGTTATTCATTATGCTAGTAAAACTCTAGACAGTGCTCAAAGAAATTATGCTACGACTGGAAAATAATTTTTAGCAGTTGTGTTTGCATGTGATAAATTTAGATCCTATATTGTTGATTCCAAAGTTACTATTCATACTGATCATGCTGCTATTAAATATCTTATGAAAAAGATAGATGCTAAGTCTAGGCTTATTAGGTGGGTTCTTTTACTATAAGAATTTGATTTGCATATTGTTGATAGAAAGGGAGCTGAGAACCCCGTAGCAGATAATTTGTCTAGAATGGAAAATGTTCTTGATGACCCAATTCCTATTAATGATGATTTCCCTGATGAACAAATAGCTGCAATAAATGCTTCTCGTAACACTCCTTGGTATGCAGACTATGCTAATTACATTGTTGCTAAATATGTACCACCTAGTTTCACATACCAATAAAAGAAAAAGTTCTTCTTTTATTTAAGGCATTACTTTTGGGATGACCCACATTTATATAAATAAGAAGTAGATGGTATTATTAGACGTTGTATACCTGAGCATGAACAGGAACAAATCCTATGGAAGTGTCACTCCGAGGCATACGGAGGACACCATGCGGGAGACAGAACTGCACATAAAGTATTACAATCTGGTTTTTATTGGCCTACTCTCTTCAAAGATGCATGTAAGTTTGTACTTTCTTGTGATGAATGTCAAAGAATTGGTAATGTTGGTAGACGTCAGGAAATGCCTATGAATTATTCATTTGTTATTGAACCATTTGATGTTTGGGGTTTTGATTATATGGGACCTTTTCCTTCCTCTAATGGGTATACTCATATTTTAGTTGTTGTTGATTACGTTACTAAGTGGGTAGAAACTATTCCAATTAGTAGTGCTGATCATAACCTACTGCTTCGACACGTGGCACTTTGAATCTACCCACCACCTTGGGTGGAAGCACCTAGACGTGTGGAGGCAGGCCGGGGAGTGGGAGCTGCCCTTCTATGGGAGAGCCGAGCATGTCCCCGAACTTGGTGTATGGTTGGGCTTAACGGCCGGCGGAAAACCCCCACCACCTATGCGCCGTGGACCTCTCCGCGATGGATGGCCAAGCTGCACCCACATGGCAGCACGTCTGGGACAATGCCACCCTGCCTGGCGAGAAGAATTGGTATTCTCTGCTTTTCAGGCTCATCAACATGGGTGACAATAGGTTTTGCATGGCCAAACTCTTCACTGACGATGAAATGGGCAAGCAGTTCACCGTGCTTACCGGCGTAGAGATGGAGCGTGGCCAAGATGGCCACAGCCTCCGGATGGTTCAGCACAAGCGCACTCGTTATGTGTTCAAGAATGACATCACTGTCAACTGGGTGCTCTGAATAATCTTGCGTGGATTCGATCTCCATTACTCTTGCATCACGGTCTATTCCCTATATTTAAGAAATTGGAATATTGGATTGAACAATTACTCCTAATTTTTTCTTTGAACTGTGGGTAAGACGTTTTAGGTCACTAAATATATTTTTACAGAGGGAGTAGTATAACTATAAGTGTAAGACGTTTTAGGTCACTAAATATTTTTTTACAGAGGGAGTAGTATTTTCTTTGATTGGCAAGGTGCTTGCATCTGAAATCACAAATCTCAACTTTTGAGTTCTCTAGCACACAAACATGAACGAATAATTACCTTTTGCATACCATGGCCTTTTATTTTATCCTTGCGTAAAAGATTTGGACCTGGTGTGTGATGTTTGGAGAGAGGTCTCTCCCCGCAAACAAAAAAGAAAAAGAAAAGAAAAGAGAGGTCTTGCTGCGAAGGGAAAATGCTCCTCTGCTATGGGCAGCATCTGCTCCAATTCTCTCGACTGTGCAGCGGACTTCAAGATTAAAACCCATGTGCCGGGGGGATGACCCCCGGGTCGGCAATGGGGCCCAAAGCCCTTTTTCAAAACATCGGGGCAGCCCGTGCCCCTCAAATCCGGCCGGCTTCCCGACGCTGGCCGGCTAGGCGCGGCCCCGTGCCGGGTCCGGCTGGCCGCTAGCCGGCTGGCGACGGGTCAGCGGCCGTCCCATCCCTCCGTACGACAAGACGGCTCTCCACGACGGGAGAGTGTGGCTACAGTGCAGTCAACCCCGAAAGAGCGTGGCTACAGCGCCGCTAACCCTGCTGACCCGGGTGACCGACGTCAGCGCGGCAAGCCACTTTAGCCCCACGACGCCAACCACTCTGTGACGCAGGAGGCGACGGGCCACAGTGCCGGGCAGCCGGCGGGGCCCGCAGCCGGCGGCCCCCACTGCCGGTTCCAGACGATGACAGCCGGGTCCCGCCCGTGTGTAGATTTAACCATGTAACCCTGGGGGGTCAGGCTATAAGACCCCCAGGAGGCCTCCATGCACGGGGCGATCACTTTCTTCATCCCACTCCACGAAACACACACACACACTCATAGGAGAGGCCGAATGGAGAGGTAGCTCCTTCTTCCTCCTCCGCCTAAACAGCTCCAGGAGCAACCTTGTAGCCCTTGTGTTTATCATCCCATTTCGGCAGGACTAGGGGTGTTACCTCCCTAGAGAGCCCTGAACTGGGTACGCCCTGTGTCTCGCACTCGCGCGTGCTAACCTTGCTTCCGAAACCCACCGGAGTCCTCACGCAGTCCCCCACTTTTAGCCATCTCATGGCATCTGCCATGATTTCGCCACGACACCATGTGCACTACCCAGTGCGAAAATGTTGCATGGGAACATGAATAATTAGTTTTTGGTTCAAGTAGTGCTGTCGCTACAGATGTAGACCATTGCAGTTTCCAGAGAGACAAACGAGTTTCATTAACTAAAGAAAATCAACATTATCAGAAAAAAATCTCAACATACCAGTAAAACAAATTTTTGAAGTGCCTTCTGTATTGTTTTTGGTCAGTGCAGCTATTCGGTTACTGCGACATGAAAATTGCCATTTTTGTGTATCACTTGCATACTTTTATCATACCTATTATCTACCGACACAAATTAACCACTCCAAGAAAATTCGGGCGTTAAATAGTGAAAAAGGAAAAGATAAACACCTTTTATTTTGGTTTGGCTTTTTTTTAGGAAAACCTTTTTTTCTCGAATACGCACAAATGTGCGTATTTTATATTAAAGGAGATATTTTTTTTGCATGGTAATACGTGTCTCATTCATATCATAAAGATCAAAGTACAAGTCACGTAAGGACCGACATGACAAAACTGAAAAGATAACAGAATATCTCTGAGTTTGACACCAACGCCCGTCACCTACTTCCGGCACCACCACAGCAGCCACCGAAGAAAAGAATGACGGATCACCTGCTCACCCGAGCTCGATGCGGCTCCATCGCTGATATGCAGCTTTGCAGACCTCCAAGGTGGCTCACCAAAAGTGAAGCCCTTGCCGTTGAACGAATCAGACCGGGGCAACACCCCGGACACGCCATCGAACTCCAGATCTGGCACCCCACCACGACTAAGACGCCAAAGGAGGAAACCATACCTGCCATCCACGAACCACGAACCCAGCACACGTTCCGTCTTCCAGATGTCGTCGATGCAGACTACAATCTGCATCCACTCCTGGACTACCTCCCAAGCTCCGCGCCGACGCTGGAGCAAACGTCGTCGCAACGACGGAGCCCGAGGACACAGGTCCACCACGAGGATGCCGCCGCCGCCACGCCATCCTTGCTTGAACAGACTGGTATTCAAATCCATCCCCAACCATAGAACCGATGGCCTCGTCAGGGAAGGATTCGAAGCTTTATTCAGCGCCGTCATCGTCGTCGCCGAAGCCAAGACAATGAACAGGCTAAAAACCTAGACTATGAGAGAGTAAAAACGATCCACACGCGTGGATCCGGCGACCCCCTCACCCCCGACGACCGAGGTCGCCGGCGGAGGGGAGCCGCCGGAGAACGGCGCTGGAAGATTGGCCTCTCTTGGCGGCGGCTAGGGTTACAGCCGCCAGGGACGAGAGGAAAGTCAATTCTGTTTAAAGAAGGAGATGGGGAAAGAGCCCCTCCACATTTATGTTACGTATTACATGAACCCAAGTCCACCAAATATATTAATTTTCACTAGATAACCCTTCTTTGCACATGAGATCGGGAAGATGAGTAGAAACACCAATTTATAACCCTTCTTTGCACATGAGATCGGGAAGATGAGTAGAAACACCTATTTCTATCAGTATGTCTTCCTGTCTTCTCACAGTAGCAGCAAGCACATTGGGCGAAGATGGTTTGGCTGATTTTAACGCTCATTTGTATGATACTCCATTCGTCCCATAATATAAGAGCATTTTTGACACTACATTAGTGTAAAAAATGCTCTTATATTATGGGACGGGGGGAGTATATGTTTAGAAGAAAAAAAATAGTAAGATAGCTATTCGGGTTACTGCCCACATGCTCCTGTACCCGTCCTATTGTCCTAATATGGCTGATACTTGTGAATCTATGAGAGAAACCGCTATTACCTAAAAAGGGTTTTCCCCGCTTTATATTATAAAGCAACCATCACCGATTACAACCGAGAGACCGATACAAACATATACCACCATCGCACCCAACACACACACCCAAGGCAAGATACAAAGGTGCCGGGCACCGACACACCACCCCACCGACCACCAAGCAAACTACAGATAAGCGAGGAAGACAGGTTGGAGCCGACGGAGACCTCCACCATGAGCAACCACAATAGAGAGGTGAGCCGGACAACAACGAAGCCAGGACTCCAAAGTGGTGCCTCCCATCCCTCCTACCGAGCTCCCCATCGACCCCCCCCCCCCCCCGTGTCGCCCCGCCACGGCAGGCGGCACACATCCCCGCGAGGCCACTAGCAACCACGCGCCCACCGACGAGGGATACCAAATTGACCCGCCGCCGCAGCCAAGGTAGCCCACCAGGGAGGCCCTCCCGTGTCGAGCGCCGCCGTCCAGCCGCAAGGGCCCGATTGTACGGGGGCCACCCACCTCCACCACTGCCGCGCCTCCCCCTCACCATCGCGCCATGGCGAGAGAGGCCGCCCGCGACCCGCAGTGTCAGAGGCGGACCCGGACGCGCTGCCACGAAGCCGCCGCCGCCGTCACCACCTCCTGGCCTGCACCACCACTATGCCGCCCATCGCACCGCCGTCACGCCACCGTCGCCGGCCCGCTCCGGAGCGCTGCCGTGCTCGGCATCTAGCGCCGCATCCCGGCCCGCGCCGCACCCCCCGCGCGAGGAGACGAAGGAGCCCCGCCACCGTCGGTGACGCACGGGCTTCGCCCGCGCGCGCCCCCTTGCGGCGGCGAGGGAGGGGAGGAGGAGGGAAGGGGAGGCAGCGGCGCTAGGGTTAGCCTCATGGACGCCCGCGGGAGCGTCGCGGGAGGAGGAGAGGCTCCTTTCTTCTGTTTGTTTCCTTCGCGGTACTGATCTTTTAGCAAACCGCTATTTATGTTAGAAATAGCTTGCAAAATGTTGCTATATTATGGGACGGAGGGAGTACTTTCTAATAATGATGTTCATCGTTGTTCTGCTGGTCAGCTAGCAGGTCTATGGCTCCAAGTTATCAGGTTTGTCCCAAGCTTTTCTCTAGCAGTAAAACTCTTACTAGAGACAACTGGCTACAAAAAAAGTGATGTAGGGTGGAACCCTAATTGACGATCTTTTCACACTTGGAGGTGGGGAAAGAAGCAAATCAAGAGAAGAACACACAAAAACACTCAATCAACAAGATCCAATCACACATGTGCTAAATCCACATACACATAAGAGGGAGATACAAGATCCAAAGTCAACACAAGAGGATACAAAGGGTAACTAGTTCATCCCAATCCTTGAAGGAGTTGAGGTCTTGATGATCTCGTGAGATCCTTCTCCCTTAGGAGGTCTTGATGATCCTATGATGGGGATCCTTCTCTCGAAAGAGGTCTTGATTCTCCAAGAAGGAGGTACAAGGAGCAAAGCTCACTCAAATGTCTCTATGTCTTTGCTAACCCTAGAAAGGATGAGGAGGAGGTCTATATATAGCCTAGGACGAAGTGGGGGATGAGTGGACGAGATTACACAGCCAAAAGGCCTAAAACTGCTGTCAGGGGGGGCGGATGTCCGGGCGTCGGGCCGGATGTCCGGCGGTTCGCGGGGGTGCCGGATGTCCGGCCCTGGCGCCGGATGTCCGGCTGAAAGGGGTCAAGTTACTGTGACGCAGGGCCGGATTTCCGGGCAGAGGCCGGATGTCCGGCCTGGTCGGGCCGGATGTCCGGGCCCTGTAGTTTCTGCACGGCTGGGCTGCTGCTGCTGCTGCGTTTCTTCTTCAGGGGCCGGATGTCCGGGCCAGGGGCCGGATGTCCGGCCGCTGTAGCCTTCTAGCGGTCTTCCTCCTCGCGCACGTCCGTCCGTGTACTTGCCGACCTGGTCTTCGTTCCAAGCATTCCCGAGGCGGTCCTCTTCATACCTGATCACACATAAGCACTTCGGCTTGAGGTAGTAGCCATGCCTCACTCGAGTCAAATGGAAGTTCACTTAGGAGAGATGTCACCTCGGTTTCGAGAGCTCTTGCACGTGCTCGTGTCATAGGTCCACTTGGCACTTGAGGAGACGTAGGTAGGTCCATGGGGATGACCGTGGGATGCTCCGCATCAAAAAGGGTCAAACTACCAATATTCTGTTGAATAAACAACCACTCCTATGATTTTATAGTGTCATACACGTATAAAGTTATTTTTTAGGACATTTTGAACTATACATTGAGTCTGCTCTCTTTGTCAACAAATTAGAAAGGTTTGGATTATAATAACAAGAAAAATGTGATTTTCGTATTGTTTACCTTCGCTTTGTGCTGTCACATCCCAAGATTTTCCCTAAATTTAGGATGTGCAATTAGAAGCATTGTATTCATAATTTTATTGCATATTTGGAATATGATAATCAAACTTGACCAATTCTTAAACCCTAAGTCAAACTGGGGTTTAATTAGTGGCCATAATGATTTCCCCTGCATGAAGTTTTCCAAAATTGCATAAAGGGGCAAGAAAGTAATTGCCTAAGATTAATATTTGCCCTATTTTTCATGAGTGATCAAGGGTTTAAAACAGTTGAATTGAGCAATTCAAACTATAAGTAATTCCTGGGTGAAAAAGAAAAACAGAAAAACAGAAGGAAAAAAAAATCAAATAGTATGATTTATTAAAAAGCCCATAAAGAATTGGCAGAAAATAGTTGTCAGAAAACTCCAAATAAAATGTTTACCCAGTCACAAATATTCCAAAAAGAATTTAGAGAAAGTTTTCTATTTGAAGAAAATTCAAATTCAAAATAGAATAGAATTTACAGAGAGAAACAGAAAAGAAAAAGAAAAGAAAACCTGCGAAGCCGGCTCAATTAAACATACGCGCGCCCGCAGCCCAGCTAGCCCCGCACGCTCTCTCTTCTCTCTCTCCGACACGCGGGACCCACCCGTCCGCTTCACCACATACCTCCCGCAACCGCCGCTCGCCTCGCATGCGCCCACGCTCGACGCCCACATCGCATGTACCGCACGACCCGGCCACGCCCAAGCCCCCTGGTCATGTCCTTTAAATACTCCGGCCTTCCATCTCTCGAAACCCCCACTCAATACCACCGGAGCGCCGCCAGGCCGCACCACCTCCAACTCCGCCACTGCCAGGAGATTGTCGGCACGTTTCCGACGAGCTCAGCCACCCATTCGACCAGCCGCCGCCACCGTTGCACTCCACGACGACCGACGCATCTCCTGGACATCATCCGCACACACAACGACCACGGGAGCGTTGATTGCATCGAGACCCGAGCCTCGCAGCCTGCCGACATCATGTGTCTCAATTGCATCGTGTTCACTACTGCTTACTCCAGGTCTCACCATTATTATTCAAATCTTGAATTTGAGGGGTATAAATACTTCCTACGCGTGAAAACAGCAATAATATTTTTTTATGTAAGAAAAACGACGTGCAGTCGCTTCCAAGTAGACATTACACGGCTGAACATCACCAATTTAACGAATGCAACCCATTTGAAGCAAATGTGGAAGAAAATTTAAGCCACAAAATCGCAGTAACAGCCGCCGAAAACGAGGCCATCAGAAAAGTCAGCAAACGAGAGGGAAATGGAGAAATTTCGAGAGGCAATTGGGAAAAGAAAATGCGCATCGGCTGTCGACGACGGCGACGTGTGGTGGCGGCTGGTCCCAAGCTCGGGCACACCGGTACCGATGCCGATGCTCCTCCCACTCCCCTCAGCTCACCTAATACGCTCTCCTCTCTCTCTCTCTCTATCCACCCCCACCTCCCTCGACTCGCTCGCCCGCGCCTCCCTCCGTCCCCGGGCGATGTCGTCGTCGCCGCCGCTGTCGCCTCGCGGGGCGGAGGAGGAGGAGGGGGGCGCCAGGAGCGACGGCACCGGGAGCGGCGGCGGCACGGTGTTCAGCTACGGCGAGGCGGGGTACTGGGACGCGCGCTACGTGGAGGAGGGCGGCGCGCCCTACGACTGGTACCAGCGCTACGCCGCGCTGCGCCCCTTCGTCCGCCGCTTCGTGCCGCCGGCCTCGCGCCTCCTCATGATCGGCTGCGGCTCCGCGCGTACGTCCTTCCCCCTCCCTCTTCCGCTCTCCTCATGATTGCTCCGTAGGTAGAGACTGCGCTCGCCTAGTGCTGGAACTGGAGCAGCCGGCGTGTTGGTTGTGCTCGTCGTGGTGGTGCTTGCGCATTCGTCTCTCTTTTCCGGAAGTAGAAATTTCCTTTCCTTTTCCTCTCCACCTTTTCAGGTTCTGTTCAAATAGGTGCTTGATTGTGATTTGTGAATGGGGATGATTGGCACATACCGAACAGTGAGTGAGCGATCTTTTGGATTAGTTGATTGCACAGAGCACGGTCAGCGTCTATTGGGATCGAAATTGCTGTCACGGCAATAGTTTCCGGATAGCTCCTCGCTAAGTGTATCTATTATATAACAACATGGCAATCAGATAATGTCATTCTATGAGTCCACAGGCTGACATATATCACTTCCAGTAATCTGATAATTATACTCTGGATGGGATAATGTGCTACAGTTAGGCAATCTGTGAATTGATAGGGTTGTGATGTTGATGCCACACAAAATCAGTCAATGCGAACGGGCATGTCCTAATGGGGCATGCACAGTGTGTAAGTTAATTTTTCAGAGGGACTATGGAACCACACATCTGAATTCTGAAACCAGTACAGCTCTGTATGATAATCCAAACCAAAACCAACCTTGGTTCCACTTGTTGCCTAGTAACTCAAAGTTACTCTGGGATTTTAGTATTATGGTGCAGACTATCTGTGCTGCATCGACGCGTTAAATGCATGGCAGCACATTTAATTTTCACTACTTGTATGAACATTGTGTCCTATTGTGTTACATTAGTCATAGTTTTGTTACAGATATTTCAATGCTTATGCATACACACTAGGGGTTGGGTTTTGCACCCTCGATGGGCTGATCTGGATAGAGTTTAGGATGCACTTCTAAATCTAGGCTCGATGATTACACTCCCTGTGCTAATTTAAATTTTCTCCCTGTGCTCTGCTGTTCGTAGTTATGTCAGAGGATATGGCCGCTGATGGCTACATGGAGATAATAAACATTGACATTTCTTCAGTTTTAATTGAGATGATGAGGAAGAAGTACTTCGATCTTCCGCAGCTACAATGTATCCTTAAATATTTTACATTCCCTCTTTGTCCGGGAAGTGCAATCTAGTGTCTGTTGATTTCCTTATGAGCTGTAGACATGCAAATGGATGTTAGGGATATGAGTAGATTCTCTGACGAATCATTTGATTGTGCCATTGATAAAGGTGTGAGTTTCTTCATGCTACAGTAGCTTTCTAATAAGTATCGAGTCTATTGACAACACTTTGCTTAATGCCGTTTGTTCTTTTTGTGCATTTCTTAAAGGTACTTTGGACTCTTTGATGGTAAGTAGGTAACATTCTGTCATTGTGTCTTTTCCTTATTTTGGTACAACTTCAACATCGCGGTCTTGCTGCTTCCAGTGTGGTGTGGAGGCTCCTCTCAGCGCAGCTCAGATGGTCCTGGAAGTGGACAGGTTCTTAATACTTTGACCCCCATTGAAGCATCACTTACAGCCTCATGTACACCAATATATTGTTAAGTTCAGCATTCCTGCATTCTTATCAGTGGTATCTTCTGATTGTAGGCTGCTTAAACCAGGGGGGGTCTTTATGTTGGTACGCAGTTTGGATAAGTTTCTTCGTAGTGCAGACTTAATATGTCATTTTCTGCCACTGATTATAGTGATCAATTTTTGTTTCTGAACTGCTAGATAACTTATGGTGATCCATCAGCGCGAATTCCTCACTTGAACCAACCAGTATGCAGTTGGAAAATTGTACTGTACATTCTGCGTACGTATTAGTATTATGTCAATTCGCAGATATGTTAATTTTGGTCCGCAATGTTAAAAACTTTCCCTGCTTAATAAAAATAGAATCTTTGTTTGCTTGCTCATGAATAGGGTTTGCCCCACGTTTTGTGTAAATTCGAGCTTTAACTTGTGTAGTCAACACCACTGAATTCACAGTAGTGTAGTTCATAAGAACTTTACTTATAAGATTAAAACAGAACTGTAGTATGATCATTTTTTAATGCATTGCAGCAAGACCTGGATTCAAGGGAAACATAAGAAGATCTGTCTTCGACCCTGTTCCACTGACTGAGAGTGGTAGATTGCCTGAGGGCTTTGTTCTGGAGGATCCTGACTCTCATTATATTTATGTCTGCAAAAAGGGCCAAGAATTAACAGGGATAGATTCTCCAACCTTAAGCCACTTGAAGTTGCAAGATTCCGAGTGAGCTGTAGGATAATTCATCTCACAATATTTGTGCATTGTTGTGATCCTTACAAGATCAAACAGTGTGATGCTGCCACCATTATGGCCATCCAAAAATAGAAAGTGTGCTTTTGCACGAGTATACATTTTTTCAGTGATCTTGTAAGAATCATCAAGTTATTATATTGTGTTACCACTGGTTGTAATGCGGTGCTGGAAGGAGGATATGATTGTTTGGCACATTTGAGGAACAGAATTTGTCCCAGTTTCATCCTCTGTGGAATAGAAAGAAATTGCCATTATTCGTTGATTGTATTTTTGTTTGCGTGGAAGTAAAAACACTATCAGTTTCTTCAAGGAGTATATTCATGCGTATGTTCTGGGTTTCTAGGTATCTACTGTTTCTGCAAAAAAATCTAGTTGCTCATGCCTTGAGATATCTGAGACGTAGTCATATTGCAAGTTGCAGTGCTTTTGTTATGCTTCTTAGCACATGGAAGGCAAATATTCAGACTTTGTAGTATCATTGCTTTGTTACCAAGATATAAATTTCATTCTCCTGGTTAGTCATTGTAACACATGGAGGCCCCAGCTTTTCGGCATGCGAGTTTGGCAATCACTGTTAAGACGATAAATTACATCATACATACTTTATATCTATGTGAAACCATTTTGCAGGCCTGCAGTTGCATGATCTGCGAAACACGTGGTTTGATACTTTGATGGCTTTCTATATCTTCACTCGATTTTGCTTGTTTCTTGGACTGAATGAAATTGATACAGCAACTGAAACCATGCAGTTTGTTATTACAGAGTTTACAGTATCCCCTGGTTTGGAGCCAACATATAAATTTCATTCTCCTGGTAAGTCATTGTAACACATGGAGGCGCAGCATCCTTCGGAGGCACCAGTATTGCAACATGCCATTTTGGCATAGATCTTCATACTTAAAAAATTACACCATACACTTTCCTATCTATATGAAAGCATTTGCTGACCTGCAGTTACATGGTCTGCGGAGCGCAAGGGTTGATGGCTTTCTGTGTCTAACTTTACTTGATTTTGCTTGTTTCTTGTACTGAATCAAATGATACAACCTGCGAAGCTGCTGGCGTACTATTTTTTCGTGTAAAAACTTCTTTTCTTTTGCTAATCTTGTTCGCATTCTTTGCAGTCAGGGAGAGCTTTCCCTGCGAGGAAATTCTGGACAAGCACAAGCGCTCGCCGCGGCTGGAAGCTGGGGACCTCATGGCCTGCTCCTCTAACAGTTACCAAGCTGAGATCACCCTTGTACTGCACAATGTATCCGCCCACCTCTCCGGCACCCTGCGCTCACAAGATTGAACAGATCATTATATCTGCCGAGTCCGAGCAAAAGCAGGTAATAATCATGATATGGGAGCTTCAAGGTTTCAGATCCCCCCGAGTTTATTATCGGGTTCAAACTCTTCTCTAGCAACTGAATTAAGTGTTAGCTATAATTTGCTGTGTTAGTTTGTTGCAGTTGAAAGATTTGGGCAGGGAAAAGGTGAGTGCAAGTGGGCACCTTGGTGCTGCTGAACCATGGCCTCCATTTTGCGGCCACAGGGAGCTGGAGCTGGTTGACAGAGAGTCTACTGGAAGTGACGGGCACTCTCCCATCAGTGTCTCCACTGCAAACAAAGGTCAGTGGCCATCGTATTCAGATTTCATTGCATTGCATTGCATGTATACCACAAACCATTTCACTTCTACTATTCTGGAATGTCACATCACAGACTATAATTAAGCAGCGTCTGGAAATGCACATCTCGCATACCTGTAAACCCAGACCCTGATGTTGTTCTTCATCAGCTCCCGGATAATAGGCAGGACCGTTTTGGCGCTGTCGACCCAGCGCGTCAAGACGTCACTGAAACAAAATAGATGGAATATTTTGCGAATTACGCCATGGTCCGAAGAAGAAGAAGGAAAAAAAAACTTGATCTGTCAATGTGATCTAGATTGAAAAGATGTGATTGCACATGGGCCACCCAGTCATCGGCATGGGCAACTGGCAAGATGAAAACAGAATCCCTAATAATTCAACGCATGTTGCGCAGATGCATGTGCACAAACTTAAAGAAAGCAAGAACATATGGTGGTAGTTGCAATTCGCCATGTGCACTGGGATCACGCCATGAATAGGAAGAAAAACTAGTATTCAGATGATGCAGATGATAACACCATCAGATCTTGGTATCATGGTATGAGCATATCTTTCCTCGAGAACACGCAATATTAACTAGAGTATTCAGATGGAGCTGGTACCACGCATGACCTATCTTCTCATTTGTTAATTAACCCGAAGAAATCCAGGAATCTGGACGCAAACTCGTTGATCTACATCTAGATCATGTGCTGCAAGTTTGAGCAACCAACCAGCTTTACAGCATCCCAGTATAAAATTACCACATTGCTTGCAAGTTTGCATCTACTTTCTTGTGATGCACCTACCTACCTACCGTCCATGCACGCCGGCGGCATACATACAATAGTTACTGGGTCATCTAGATTTTGCTGCGTAGGATATTGGTAGGATAAAGTGTTGGCCTAAACTCTAATCTGGTCTGGTGGATGAACGCTTTTCGTGCCAGGGTATTGATTAGTGTGGTGTGTGGTTAGCGTGAGCGAGGGTTCATTGGAATCAATCGATGTATGATTGCATCCTCTTCCCAGGTTGTGCAGCACGCTAAAGCAAACAACCGGTTAGTACTTAGTAGTTGAGGCATGTCGCACAAAAGGAACTCCAATAATGCAGTGCCATGTCGACCCCTGATTGGGTTTCCTCGATCGGTCGGTTTCAGCTTGATTGGGCGCTGCACTGTGCTCTCAGATCATCACTAACACTTGTGCCGTCGTTGCCTAAAGGATGATGCAAGCGACGGCCAGCTTAAGATATTTTTAGTCCAAGATAATGAAAGATCTTTTTCTTCTTGTGTTACATAAAATAAATTAGAGAGGACAGAGGAGTCTCCAGGTCTCTGAATCGTACTACTCCCTCCGTTTCTAAATATAAGACCTTTTAGGGATTTCACTATAGACTACATACGGAGCAAAATGAGTGAATCTACACTCTAAATTAGGTCTATATACATCCATATGTAGTTCATAGTGAAATCTTTAAAAAGTCTTATATTTAGGAACGGAGGAAGTATGTGAGATGCATGGAGTCAACACTAGCTTAATTAATCTTGTCAGCTAAAAATGGGCAACTACTTTGATTTGTCAGAAGAAAGAAGTGGTGGGGCGAGTAGGATGGGTGTAGTGTAGTGTAGGTAGCATCGCATACCTGCAGGCTGACCAGGGGTGGTCGAGGCGGGTGACGTTGGCGTGCAGCGCCTTCTGCACGTCCGGGCGGTTGAGGTACGCATCCACGTAGTAGTCCGTGCAAGGATCAAAGTTGTCGATCTGGCCACACGTAGAACCCAAGCAAACTTAATTACTCCTAACCAATCAACATCCCTATGATGATCTAACTAGCCTCATCGATCAATCATGTAGCACTGTAGCACACTAGTACCGTACCAGCAGCTATGGTGTCGATCGATGGAAACGCACGCACGTACCGAGGGGGCGATGGGCGGCGTGACGAGCTTCTCCGACTGGCAGTTGGGCGCGTAGATGTTGTAGATGTCGATGTCCCGGAGGCTTTCGCTGGCCTCGTCGGAGGCGTCGTCACAGAGCGCGCTCGACGCCGCGCCGGCGCCGGCGGCCGTGAAGTTGCAGTTCTTGTTGATGCCGTCGGCCGTCTCGTCGGAGATGAGCGCGTGCGTCCAGAAGAAGTCGTACATGCCCTTGCTGTCCGTCCAGTCGTTGATCACCGCGTTCCCAATCTGTTTCCCACCCAAACCGTCGTCAGCGGTGAGAAGACTCTGAGGTTGACGTGTGCGTTTTCCCGCAAAAATATCAATTGGTTACCATGATGCCCTTGAGGTTGATGGCCGGGGATGCGTGGCGGAGGATGGCGTGGGCCAGCTGCGGGACGTAGTGGCCGGCGTAGCTCTCGCCGGTGATGTAGAACTCGCGGCCCTTGTACTCGGGGAACCGCTCCACCCAGTTGGCCAGGAACTGGTACGCGTCCTCCGCCGTCCGGTTGTCCCCGCTCCGGCCGTAGTCCGCCGTCGTGTTCGAGTACGAGTACCCCACCCCCGCCGGGCTCTCCAGGAACAGCACGTTCGCCGCTGCACCATTAATTAATTGACCGATCGATCACTTGTCTTGTCAGTAACTGTCAATGGAGACGCGGTGAACTCCAGAGCGTGTTGCGTACCTTGGTTCCAGGAGTAGGGGTTGCGGTAGAGCGTCTTGCCGTCGCTCATGACGCGGAACGGGCCGAGCTCCTCCATGGCGCCGTACCCCAGCGACGAGCACCCGGGGCCCCCGTTCAGCCACAGGAGGAGGGGCTTGCCCTTGGACGAAGAGCCGTCGCCGTTCCCGCCGACGGCCTCGGCGAGGTAGTAGAACAGAGCGCGCCCGGCCGCGGCGTCCACCGTCACGTACCCGGCGTACTGCGCGAAATCCACGCCGCGCGGCTGCCCGGGCAGCGCCTCCACGCGGTCGGCCTCCTTCCTCCCAGCCTCCGCCGCAGCCACCACCGGCGCGGGTCTAACCGTCACCTTCGTCGTCGTCTCCTCCTTCACGGCCGCGAGCGACTCCCAGGACGCGCGCGAGGACGGCGACCCGCGCAGCCGGTTCAGGTAGTCGCCCTGCCGCGTGCGCCGCGCCTTCGCCGCCGCGGCCGTGCCGGGGCCCAGCGCGAGGCATTGCACCGCCACCAGCAGCACGAGTACCACCACCGTGCACTTCATGGCGCGTGCGTGCGCTGCTCGCGCCGGCACTGCTCGATCGGACGGACGGTCGGAGCGAGCACGCTGGACTGTACTGGACTGGATACGGCGGGTGCCTGCGTCGATCTGGGCTGGTATTTATAGGGCGGGAACCCGGAGGCTACCAACTGAATTTGGACGTGGGACAAATGGTGACAGGTAGGAGGAGCCCGCCGGTGGCACGGTTCTCATCCAATACAAGATAGATCGTCCATTTGATCCGTCCATGCGTCCACTAGGCACATGCTTTCATGCTAATGAATTTCTTGTGTTGAGCTCCATTTGCTGTTAGTCTGGTGCTCGACAGAGAAGGGAACAGTGAAGTTGCAGCTTGCAAGTCTCTCGTACGTACTTGAAAACATACGTAAGGTTATGTGGCTCCTTTTCCTCCCACGCCGCCTACGTTTTTTATTTTATCGGTTTTTCGCACCGATTTTCCTTGAGAACCATCTCTTTATTTTTGGTAATGGATGCAGCGGTACGAGCCTATAGAACAGATCCTGTTCAAGTAAGGTCGTGAGAACCATCTTTTTGCCTTATCAAATGTACTATAATCAGGTGAGCGACGAACAGGGGCGGGGATCCACTTCCCATCTTCAACCGCCGGCGGCGAGCCCGTGGGATCTCCCTCCTTCCATCTTTCGCTCCGGCGGCAGGGAGGTGTGGACATCCCCGGTGCTTCGGCATCGGCCTGTAGATAGGTTAGGAATAGTTTTCGCGGCGGTGCGGCTTCGATGGCGCAGCAGCGTCGCTCCGTCGAATAAATTTGCCTCGACTTCCCCCATCTCGGTGGTGCTCTCCTGGGCAGCGCCAGCAGGTCGATGGCTCGTGTTCCTCTCTGGTTAGTTGGATCAGCGAGGCTAGTTTTTTTCTTGTCTGGGTCGGCGGTTGTTGTTCCAATCAGGAGCGGCAATGGCGATCTGTGCGAGAGGATGGTTGTTCCGGTGCTGGGTTGGTTGACGGCGGCAGGCAGCCTCACTGCTCTTCTTCGATTTCATCGGATGAAGATGGCGGTGCTGAAGTCCGGCGGGTGGCACGGGGATGTCCCCCAGCCGACGTGCCACATTGGAAATTGTTCTGCCATTCGCGGTGGGCGTGTTCTTCGGCTCACAAAGCGACTCTGGTTGCGATGGTGCTTCTTCGGATTTGGCTGTGATGGATCTTCATCTCCTTCCACTCCGGCGGTATTCCGTCGACAGTGGGTGACGATGGTGGTTGGTTGCTTTTCTGTGCACAGGGATCTCCAAGGACTTGATTGTATTTTTTTTTATTTTGGGGTCCTTTCTGCAATTGTACCGGGACAAATGTTCTTTTCGCTTTGTCTTCGTTGGGTGTAGGTGCGGTGTTGTAACCGTATATTCATATTATGAACACGTAGCAACCTTTTCAAAAAAAAAAAGTACTATAATCATGTTTTCTTTGATAAATCGATCAGAAAATATAAGTGCCCTGTAGCAGCGCATGGCCAATTATCGTGTTTTGTCAAAGATCTATTTCATTTTGTCGGTGAGATAAAGGTTAAGACTGATGGTTTCTCCATCAGAACCCTAAATCAAGGGCAGTGATAGGCGCCGGTGGACCGGCCCAATATTCGGCCGGTCGACGCACCAGCGTTAGATACGTCCAACTGCAGCCGTACGATTCCCCTATGACGTCAGCCTTCTTCCCCACCGCTCGTCTCAAATCAGAGAGGACCCCAATGTTGATATGCTTCTGCACTCCCTCCATGCTCTCGATCTCGCGCCTGCCTGCTTCCCGCAGTGGTGGCGACGCTCGCCAGCTCGCCTCCACCGGCCGCCGCACTTATGCAATCGCAGCAGTTGCAGCACCGCACTTGCCGGTCGCCGTCGCCTCTGCCTTTCTCGCCAGCTCTGCGCATGCAGCAGTGTGCTCCATGGTTGCAGCTCCAGTGGCGATGGCCGCATCTCCGGTGGCGACGGTCGCCGGCCGCCGGCCGCAACACCCATTGCCGAGCTCGTGTTGTATCTCGCCTCGGTTGCAGGTCGCAACAAAGATGCTCGCCGGTCGTAGCTAAAAATGATGCCGCTTCCACCTCGTGGAAACCATGGTCGCAGCTTGTACTCTTGTCTGTCCCAGCAAATCTTCACCCTCCGGTCGCAGCTTTCTCGATGACCGGCTCTAGCACTGGGGCTGGCCGGTTGCAGCAAAAAGCGGCCGCCACCGTCGCCGTGGCAACACAGCCGTCGCTGGTGGTAGCCGTCGTTCTTGCCGGTTGCAGCACAGTATTGGCCGGTTCCAGCAAAAAAAGCTGATGGTTCCAGCTCCGTTACACGGTTGCATCAAAAAAGCCTGCTGGTTCCAGCTCTGGCTTATACCGGTTGCAGCAAATCCAGATGCTGGTTCCAGCATTGCCGTCCGCTCCTGGGTTGCAATCCTCTTCGTGTTCACCCCATGAAACCTCGCTGGTTCCAGCATCCTGATTCAGCAGTTGTAGCTTTGGATCGGCGATGCTGTTTCGCCACCGGAGAGCTCGTCACAGAAGAGGTCGATTTTATCAGGAATCAGACGTAGGCAGCGAGCTTGGGAATCAGGGGTAGACAACGCACCGGTACTTGCAGCGGCGGTAGCCATGACTAGCTCTGTTGATTTGGGGAACCAACGGGTGAGAAAGAGAAAAATGAGTGGAGGAGAGCCAAGCGCGTGAAGAGATAAGGTGGACGAAGTGCGTGGGCCCCATCACCTTGTGTGGCGCTCCCGCATGTTACGCTGTGTAACAGATCACGCATGGATCGGAAGGCTCTTTGGCGCGACCGGCCGAGCGTTCCACCGGTCGGCCGGACGCCAACGTTTACCTTTAGTTAAACCAATCGTGCACTTAATTTGATCGCAGACGCCGCTGTCATCAGGAAACTAAGTACTCGTTCGTTGGGTTAGGAAGGAATCTTAGGTGGTCTTGTCGGTACAAATCGTGAATTGTGTGCAGACGTGGATTTGACCGGTCCACTATTGAAAGTTGAGAAGGATCGCCCCTGGGCTGGCACGGAAATCCCTTGTGACAAGGACGATCTGGCTCTCTTCTCTGCTTCCACCTCGGTGGTCATTGGGAATGGTCATACTGCCAATTTTTGGCAGGATAGATGGCTGGATGGGCACGTGCCTAGGCTTCTTGCACCTGATATCTTCAAGCTCTCCTCTCGCAAGAATATCTCCGTCCATGATGCCATTTCAGACAACAGGTGGATGCGGGGCCTCCACCGAATTTCTGAAAATACTGAGATACGTCAGTTCTCTTCCCTTTGGAGCAAAGTGCAGCAGGTGACCCTCGATCCTATGGTGTCTGATTCCATCTCCTGGGTCTGGCACAACTCCAAGACGTACTCCGCATCCTCGGCTTACCAATGCC
Source organism: Elymus sibiricus (assembly GCA_039707655.1). NCBI lineage: Eukaryota > Viridiplantae > Streptophyta > Magnoliopsida > Poales > Poaceae > Elymus > Elymus sibiricus. The sequence continues at coordinate 122,643,318 of CM077666.1, read as the reverse complement.
AATTCCTAGGGTCCGTTTCTCCTCTTCAGTTCGATAAGATGTGGGCAGCAAAGGTGGAGGCCAAGTGCAAATTCTTTATGTGGCTCTGGCTTAGAGGTCGTATCCTCACCAGCAACAATCTGGCCGTCCGCGGGATCCCTCACGATGACATTTGTGCTCTCTGTGACCAGGAAGTGGAGACCCCGTCTCACCTCATTCTTTCATGCCCTTTCGCTCGCAGTGTTTGGTACTTGGTGGGAACCGATCTGGACATCCCTCCTCTTGCAACCAATGCTCAGCTTGCTGGTTCTATTAAGCATTGGTGGGACGACATAACCTCATGTCTTGATGATAGAGCCAAGAGGGTGGCCATCTACACTGCTTGGAACATTTGGAAGGAAAGGAACAGGCGTGTCTTCCAGCAAAAATCGCTTCAGGAACCTGCCATTCTTCACCTCATCAAGCAAGACATCTCACTCGCCTCCATCTCTACGCACTGGCTCTCTGATGTTGAGAACTCCCCAGAACCTGAGCCAGATTAATTGTTTTATGTATTTTGGTGTGGGCCACCTTAACCCCAGTCTGTGTAACTGAATCACTGTATTGTTTCACTCCTTAATATATTCAGGCAGTTCTACTGCCTTTCCCTCAAAAAAAAGAAAGTTGAGAAGACTCATCCCGCAAAAAAAAAAAAAAAATTGAGAAGACCCATCTCATCGCCAGAAGAAGAAGGAAAAAAGATCTTCTCACGGTTACTTCTGCTTAATGAAAGAACGAGCCTGCTGTGTCTTGTCTTGCAAATCACACATGGAAGAGTCTTAATCGGTCAACCTCAGCGACGTCGTGATCAGTCATAACCGTCTAGAAGACCAGAAGTGTTGATCCATTCAGCAAAAATAATCAGGGGACCAATTACCGGATGGTGGCGTCTTTAGCTGCAACGCATGTACGTAGCTGCGTATATGCACCTCGTGCATTTTGGCCCCTGTGCTGTACACGAGTGAGGGTGGAAATAGCTTTCCGCCCACGTACTGCGAATCTACTGCGGCTGTGTCTGCGGCTGCTCCAGCTCTAATATCATTGGTTTGGTTGAGCAAGCTCGCAATTAGGCAATCGATTGCCACCGTTAACCAGTGTAAATGATCTTATTAACCCACATACTGGTTCTTGGGACGAAGAGCTCATAAGGACAATTTTTAATCCGGTTGATGTTCGCAGAATTTTACAAATCCCGTTGAGCAACCAAGGATTCGATGATTTTATAGCATGGCATGTAGATAGAAAAGGTATTTTTACCGTTCGATCGGCCTATCATTTACAGTGGTTGTACACTTATCGAGCCCATGCAAATATCTTAGCTCGCCCGGGTGGCTCTAATATACCGGCGGTGTGGAGTACATTGTGGAAGATTAAGGTCCCGCGTAAAGTATCAATTTTTGGATGGCGCATGCTACATGGTATTATTCCCCTAAAAGGTATACTGGCGAACCGGCACATTGGCACAATTGGGTCCTGCCCTATATGCCATCAACATGCGGAAGATATCAGCCACCTCTTTTTTCAATGTATGCATGCGAAGGGTTTGTGGCAACGATTAGGCCTAAGTGATATGATTGCCACATCAATTATGGTGGACCGTTCAGGGTCAGTTGTCCTAGAACATATTCTATTACTGCCTGATACACCACTACAGATCTTGCCATCTTTGGACATCAAGCAGGTGATTCTAGTTGGCTGTTGGTACCTTTGGTGGACTCGTCGACGGATCACTCACAATGAAGCATACCCACCACCAGAAAGATGGCATCTATCTGTACTAGCTATTGCATCTAATTTTCAGAGATCCAATACGAAGAATAGGTCTACACTGGAGCATAAGTGGACTCGGCCTGAACCAAATTTTGTCAAAGTAAATGTTGATGCTGCTTTCTTTGCAGATGATGGTGCTGGTGCAACCGCAGCAATAATACGAGATGAGAGGGGAACTTTTCTAGCAGGTTGCTGCCGATATATCCCCTTTGCAGCAGATGCAGTTACCACTGAAGCAATGGCGATGAGAGATGGACTTGTGTTTGCAAACTCTTTGGGATTCCACCGTGTCGAGGCTGAATCAGACTCACAGGAGGTTATCCATTTCTGCACGGGACATGATACATGGTGGGATCATGCGGCTGCAATTTATGCGGAATGTGTTGACATTGGAGTATCAATTGGGAAGGTCAATTTTATGCATTGTTTTCGATCTGCTAATCAAGTGGCGCATGTGCTAGCTAATTTTAGTTTTTGTAATAAGACTTCTAGAAGTTGGTTTGACGAACCACCAGATTGTCTGGTGAATTCGCTCGTAGACAATGTATCCGTTTTTTCATCTTAATAAAGCTAGCAGTGATGGCCTTCCCTCAACAAAAAAAAGGCAATCGATTGCCACCACGATGGACGATTTGGACATAAGCTTGGTCAGCATTTGGCCCGGGAGATTGCTCAACGTGACAGGTCGTCGTTGATCACTAGTGCCGGACGACGGTGTGGCCTCGACCCTGACGGCTGGCGTCCAAATCCGGTCACCGTCGACGTCGGTCTCAGCGCACCTGTGTATGATTGCTGTGTGGTTATGGAGGCGGCGCCGGTCGCACGTCACCGCGCGGCAAATGCCTTTTTTTTTCTGTGACAAAGGATGAATTTTATTACACCCTAGCCGTCGCAACGGCGCCACCATGGAACGAGCCAGATCAAGCCAGCAACCACGCAACTGATGGGGGCAAGCTATAACCAGCCAAAGTCAGTCAGATCCAGCAATCGTTGGAGGGACTCATGGGCGAGCCGAAGTCAATGGCTCGCCGGAGAGAGGCCGCTCCCCACTGGAGATGTCGCCGGGAAAGCCGCCGACCAATATAAGTGTTGTGCAACATAGAGAGGGGCCGCCGGGCGTGAAGCAATCGCTGCCGTAAGTGTCCCACCGCCACCTTCCTAGGCGCCCGCGCAAGCTTCACCAGTGGTTCACCTCTCGTGGCAGCGAGACCGAAGGTAGGATGATAGGGTAGGAGTCGGCGGCACCATATCCCTCGAGTCACCAGATGCGGGCGACGCGGGGGTTAGGTGTGAACCGTTGATACTCGCAACAATTGGCTCGTAGAGTTCACAATGGTACCATGCCCTGACTGGGCTTGGACACTCTTCTTTGCTTCTTCCCTTTGCGTTTATATCTTTCCTCGTATTTTTGTCTCAAACTTTGACAATAAATGTAATCAATAACATTATTTGTATGTAAAATATTATACCATTAAAAGCTCTTTTAAATACGAATTCAATGATATAATTTGTGTTACATATAAATTATATTTGTTGAAGTAGTACAGTAAATAATCCCGCTTAGGGGTCCCATTAGTCTTATATGGCTCGTCAACAGAAGTCAAAGCCAATCAGCAAGTCCTAGACTGTCAACAGTAAGTCAATAAATTCCAATGCGGTCAAGACCGGTCAAAGAAAGTTTGAGCAAGTAGTGCCGACCCATTTTAGCTGTAGGCAAAGCGCTTCTAGTTTCGGTTTTGAGAAGGTTCTGGCCCGGGTTTTTAATAGTTTTGGGAACCTTCTAGAAGGTTCCTGAACCCTTTTTTTTTATCTTTTTGGTTTTTTTGTTTCTTCTTCTTCTTTTTGCTTTCTTTAATTCAGAAATTTTAAAAAATGTTCAGGGTTTTAAATATTCTGTGAAATCTTAAAAAATGTTCACGTTTTTCAAATTTTGTTCATGAATTCAAAATATTTTTTGGATTTTTTCATAAAATGTTCATCTTTTCAAATATTGTTTGGAATTACAAAAAAACTTTCCACTTTCAAAATGTGTTAAAAACTCAGAATGTGTACGGGAATTGTTCAAAAAGTGTTCACACTATTGAATATTGTTTGGAATTTTCAAAATTAGTCCGTTGTCTAAAAAAATGTTCCCAAATTAAGAAAAATCGTGTTTTTGGAATGTTTAGAAATTTTGAAAATTGCTTGAGTTTTCCAAAAAATGTTAAGCATTTTAAAAATTCGTACTTTCAAAAAATGTTCAAAAATTCAGAAAATTGTCACTTATAAAAAGATGTTCACATTTAAAAAAAATAATGTTTTAAAAAATGTTCACTAAAAAAAACATGTGTGTTTTAAACCGCGTGAAATAGGAAAAATTCTTGCGCTACTACAATGCGTGCAAAAATGGGCCAGCCCAGTCGGGGCTTCCCCTGTGCGTCCCGCCCCTATTGGACGCAAGAGGATCTCGCGGGGTTTTTAAACTCTGAGGGCGCTCTAGGGGTCGCGCACAATGTCCAGGCGATGCGTCGTGGCTTGGTGGTGACGACGGTGTTGTCGGCGAGGCGAGGGAGGTTTGTTCTCACCAGAATCCGTTGACGAAGGTATTGGCGGCGACGATGGGTTCAATTAGCGACAGTATGACGGTGATAGCGAGCGTGAGGTGGAGCAAAATGACGGGGCCGGCCAGGGCTATTTATAGGGCAGGATGGCGAGCTCGGGCACGCACTTGGGGCGTGGGGATCGTGTGACGTGGACGCGGTCGTTCACAAGATCGTGGGTGCAAGATTTCCAGATGGAGGTTGAAGATGATGACGTGGTGCGACGACGTGCATTCGATTTCCTTTGGACGGTGCTGGCATTTTGTTGACATTTCCTTTGGATTTATTATCATAGGTAAGTAAACCCTAGTGAAACGATAGAAATCATCTATCCAAATCATGTTCTATCTTTTCCATTGCCACCCCTATAAATCTAAGGTGCATGTCCCCTCAGAGCGTAGATTTAGGTTTTCGGCTTGATTAGGTTTCCCCTTTTCTTTCTGTTTTATCCGTTTAATTTGAATTTGATTCAATGATCAAATCGATCCAAATCTTTTGGGACAAATTCCAGAGAGGGTCAATAAATATTTGGGGAGTAGGAATTTTATATTTCAGCTCAAATACAAAATTTGCCACCCTATTTTTGGGATCTTACAGTTACTCCCTAGTATTATTTAGGGTTCAAATAAATCCTAGTATTAAACTTAGGGTTTCAAATAATATTTGGGAATCAGGACAATTATTTTCCAACCTGAAATATTATATAAATGTCACACACATTTTTGTAAGCTCAATTTTGGCATATAGATATTCCTTGAAATTTATTTTGGGATTCTCGATAATTCTAAAATGTTTTGAGTCATAATTCACAATCAAATCAGTGATCTCCAAGTCAAATTTAGCTATGATCATGCAATTACAAGATTTTTTTAATTAACCCTAATTTAGTTATTTACATTACAATTGGCAAAATTTTGGGATGTGACACCTCAGTGTTAAGGATGCATGGGAGGAGCGGTACCCCGCCTACACCTCAAGCGTCCACCCCTGTGAAATCTTCAAGCACACCACTGCCGGGCAGGGGTTAAAGTCCGAGAGGGACCGTGTAGTGTGTAGTGTGGCTCCGTTACAAGGAGAAACTAGCGGATTTGGTGGGGAAGAGACAACACCTGGAGATGGTGACATTCACCAAGACGAATCGCGTCACACTACTAGGAGAAAGCTTATAGATAGAACCTTAGCAGTAGTGCGGGGCTGGGTCGCAGCGCTACTGCTACTTAGTAGTAGCGCGTGGAACTTACCAGTGCTACAGGTAGGAAGGTAGCAGTAGCGCTGGCCTGTGAACCAGCGCTGCTGCTAAGTGGTCCCATCGTCACCCACCAGGGCTGCCCGTACTAGTAGCGTCCGACAAAAACCAGCGCTACTACTATTCCCGTAGCAGTAGCGCGTGTCGGTGGACCACCGCTACCGCTATGTGTGCACGGTGCCAGCAGGTGGGCCGCTCTTAGCAGTAGCGATGGGCCACCGACACACGCTACTGCTATAGAGCTTAGCAGTAGCGCTGTTAGCAATACCGCGCTACTGGTATGCGTAGCAGCTACCTTTTCCCCACCCTCCCCTCCCCCTTTCCCCTCTCCCTCCTCTAGCTCCCTCACTTAGTTCTTACTTCCCCTATCTCTCTTCTCTCCCCATTAATGCCCCCATCCACCATCTCCTCCATTAATGACCTCTCTTTCTCTCTAGCTTCTTCCTCACTTTATTTGTCTCTCCCTCCTTCCCTTTCCCCACTCCTACCTTTGTCTCACTAGCTAGCTCTCCCTCCCTCTCCACTAGTTAGGTAGAGCATCTCCTTCCAACTAGATCTACCCATTTTAGAAGTAAGTCATGCATATTTGTCCACTACTTTCGATCCCTAGATAGCGGCACCGGCCATCTATAGCTACCGTGTGCTCGATCCCTCTCTCGGGACGATAGGTGAGTAAAAAGTTGTGCTTTGCAAGAATGGAAATATGTGTGTTTGCGCTATGATGGTGGGAATGTGCGTGTGGCATGAGTTGCCGCCTATGTGTATTTGTTGGATCGTGCTTGACATGAGTTGCTTATGTTTTGCCGAAATGTCGATTTATTTCCGTTTCGGCGAATTTCGGGCAAACTCTATATGTCCTATTTTTAGGGAAGGTCATGCCAAATTTTTGTATGACTTTGATGTATGCATATGCATGCATGGTAATAATTTTTTTGCTTATTATACCGCGCAGGCAATCATGAAGGTCAGTGGAAGGGTGGTGGAAAGATGGTTGCGATCCACGGTGCACGACATGTATTCAAATAACCGGACTGGGATTTTATGTCCGTGTAGAAGATGCAAACTAATCGTCATCTTGGACCCCTTTGACCGTGGGAGTTTGAAGGCGCACCTGCTCATGCATGGTTTCATGGATGGCTATACTCGGTGGACAATTGAAGATGATGATGAGGATGTCCACATGGCAGGCAATAACGACATGGGGCTAGACGAAGAGATGACCGACGATGGACCCGGAGATGAGGGCGCAGGACATGGCAGTGGAGAAGAGGCCGTACACGGCCGGGAAGAGGCCGTACACGGCGAAGAAGAGGCCGGACACGCCGCAGTCTTCGACGCGACTAAGTTCAGTCGTGCAGGACCCTCATGTTCGAGACCTGCTTCGCAAGAATACGAGTAGCGACAGAGCTGCTTCTAGAGAGGAGGCCAAGCTGGCGCAACTGGAGGTAGACTCGAAGACTCCATTGTATGACGGTTGCGATCCCGAGGTGACCCGCTTGAGTTTCACGCTCGAACTTCTAAAGACGAAGACCAAAAACAAATGGACAGACGCAAGCCTCGATGAGCATTTGAAGTATCTACATAATAAAGTTCTTCCCGCGGGGAATCTGTGTCCTACTAGTGTCGATGAGGCCAAGAAGATCGTGTGCCCTCTTGATCTGCCCCACATTAGATACCATGCATGCATCAACGATTGCATCATTTATCGGAAGGAGCACGCGGAAAAAACCAGCTGTCCGGTGTGCAATGCTTCTCGATACAAGAAGGCCGGAAAGAAATCTCCTCAGAAAGTTGTATGGTACTTACCGATCACTCCCCGTCTGCAGTGTTATTTCGTAGATCCTAAGGAAGCAAAGCCCATGCGCTGGCACGCGGAGAGGGTGAAGCCCGACGACGAAGATGATCCGAAGCTGAGACACCTCGCGGATGCTAGCTAGTGGCGAGCATTCAATGCCGAATATGGATATTTCGCAGATGATGCAAGGAACATCGTGCTTGGCGCGAGTACCGATGGAATGAATCCGTTTGGCAACCAGAACACCAACCATAGCACATGGCCCATGTTTGTATGGATGTACAACCTCCCCCCTGGTTGTGCATGAAGTCAAAGTACATACGCATGAGCATGCTGATTCAAGGGCCGAAACAACCGGGAAATAATATTAATCTGTATCTGGGGCTACTGAAAGAGGAGTTAGACACGTTATGGAAAACACCGTCCAAGACATGGGACGCCAGCAAAGGCGACTATTTCTATATGAGAGCCGCGCTGATAACGACAGTGCACGACTATCTCGGTTACGGATATGTCGCAGGCCAGGTGTGCCACGGATATTGCGGATGCACCCGGTGCATGGATGATACAACGTCTCAGCAGCTAACGAAAGATGGAGGGTCTGGGAAAATCGTGTACATGGGGTATCGAAGATGGCTCGAGAAGGATGACCCGTGGAGAAACCGTGGAGATCTATTCAATGGTGAGGCTGAGCATCGAGGACCTCCACGTAAGAGGAGCGGTGGCGAAATCGATGAGCTGTTGAAAAACTGGGAACAGTGCCCCGCGCCGGGAAAGATGAAAAATGCACCGGAGCCGCTGCTGAAGGTATGGAAGACGAGGTCTGTTTTCTGGGACTTGGAGTACTGGCCCAAACTCGACACGCCTCATTGCCTCGATCAAATGCATATCACGAAGAATGTCCTTGAGAGCTTGCTTGCAACAGTGATTAACATGCCGGATAAGACCAAGGATGGGCCGAAGGCAAGAAGAGACTTGGAAGATTTGAACATCAGGGCAGATCTCCACATGCCGCCCCGTAAAAAGTCGGAAGAGACGGAGACGGAGGCGGGGGACAGGGGCAAAAAAGTCAACAAGAAGGAAGAGAATTATTGCCCCCCTTCTTGCTTCACCTTAAGTCCGAAGGAGATCGATCAATTCTTCAAGTGCCTTACCGGAATCAAAGTTAGTTCCGGTTACTGTGGGAAGATAAGCAGATTTCTAGACACCAAGAAGAAAAGGTTCAGCGGGATGAAGTCTCATGACTGTCACGTGATGATGACGCAGATCCTTCCGGTTGCCCTTAGAGGGATAATGGACAAGCACGTCCGTGAGACGCTTACTGGTCTCTGCAACTTTTTCGACGTTATCTCTCGAAAGTCGATCAGTGTGAAGCAGCTCCGAAGGCTACAGGAAGAGATCGTTGTCATACTAAATGAGCTTGAGATTTACTTCCCGCCCGCGTTCTTTGACGTCATGGTGCATCTGTGTGTCCACATTGTGGACGACATCATCGACCTCGGGCCGTCATTCCTTCATAGCATGATGCCATTTGAGAGGATGAATGGGGTCATCAAAGGATTCGTTCGTAACATGTCCCGTCCGGATGGAAGCATCGTGCAGGGCTATCTGACCCAAGAGTGCATCTCCTTCTGCGAGAATTATCTAGGTGGCGAAAACCCTGTTGTTGGTTTGCCCGTCAACAAGCACCTTGGGAGGCTCGGAGTAGAAGGTCACACGAACGGCCGGAGGGAATTGCATGTGGACCACTCGGGTCGACGCAACGACTTGGACATAGCAAACTTAGTAGTGCTACAGCACCTAGACGTGGTAGATCCTTTCGTGGCACTGCACAAAGAAACCATCGCAAAGAAGTACCGTGACAAGGGGCTAAACAAGACGGACGCCGAAGTTACTAGAGAGCACAACTCCACTTTCTTGCGTTGGTTCAAAGAGCATGTTCTTGCTAATCCCCCGGAAGAGGGCAGTGCGGACGGATTGCGCATACACACCTTAGCACATGGCCCCGCGGCCAACCTCGCGACCTATCAGGCATATGATATCAACGGATACACGTTCTACATGGAGGCCAAAGACATAGACAGTGATTACCAGAACTCAGGGATGACGATGGAATGCATGACCGGCGACAACGGCGCAACCGAAAGATTCTACGGAAGGATCGAAGAGAACTGAGAGCTTGACTACGCTGGACTGCACAGTGCGACGATGTTCCGTGTCAGATGGGCTAAAGCCGTCGAAAGAGAAAACCGGTATTTCACTACCATGTCTATACCCGACACGAAGAGCGCAGCTACCGTGAACGTCATCGCCAAAACTGAGCCATGGGTACACGCTAAGCACGTGACACAATGCTTCTTCATAACCGACCCGAGCAATCCCAGCCGTGTTGTCGTGAGGAGAGGCAAAAGGAGCATCATCGGAATGGATGGAGTCACTAACGAGGAAGACTACGACCAGTACGGCGACCCGATGAGGGAAGATGACGATGACGATGAAGCATATGTCAAAAGAAGAAGCAAGACTACATTACCTAATAAAAATCGTACTCCATGGAAAAGGAAAAGTCACAACGAGAGGCTCAATTATTCGGCAGCGAACAAGAAAGGAAAGAAGCTCACTCAGAAACGACAACGTCGACACTGAGAAACCATCATTTATATATATGTTCCTATTTTGTATACGCACTTAACCTTTATCGGCCAAATGATGTAATATATATTGCCTTAGTTATATACATTGTATATATCCCCTTCCCAACATGCATATCGGATAACGTCGGCTCGGTCGTCTTTCGGAGGAGAAAAAGGAAAAGTAAACCAAAAAGGAAAAGAAATAAAAAGGAAAGGAATATAAATGAAAATGAAAAAAAGGAAAAGGAGAAAGGAAAAAAAGAAAATGAAAAGAAAAATTAAAAAAAAAGAAAATGGAGAAAGAAATAGCAGTAGCGCTGGTTTAGATCCCGCGCTATAGCTAATTACTATAGCGGTAGCGCGGGTTTAGAACCTGCGCTATAGCTACTTACTATAGCGGTAGCGCGGGTTTCTAACCTGCGCTACTGCTATTTTGAGTTAAACCGCCCCCCACGCGGCCTTCCCTCCTTTCTCCCCCAATTCTCCCCCAAATCCCCACTCCTCCTGTCTCCGTCGCCGCCGTCGCGCCCCCGCCGTCCTCGTCAGCGCTCCAGCGTCGCCGCCATTGCGCCCCCTCCCTCGCCGTCGCCCGAGCCCCGACCCCGACGCCGCGCGGTCGACCCCGACGCCCGACGCTGACGACCTCCTCCACACCTCGGCCGCGCACTCGGCCGCTCCGACCTCCTCCTCCTCCCTACCTCCCTCGACGCCCGAGGTGGCCACGCCTACACCTCCTCCTCCTCCTCCCCTACCTCTGCCTAGCTAGGGTTCCTAGGGTTCATGAAATTTTAGGGTTCATCAAATTAGCTAGGGTTCATCAAATGTTTATGGTTCCTGTGCTTATGTAGTTGTAGATGCTTGCTTAAGTAGTTGTAGATGGTTAAGTAGTTGTAGTTGCTGTGGACAGAAGATTAGGGTTCGTCAAATGTTTATATAAATTCATTTTAGAGAAAAAAATAGTTTAGAGCAAAAATTCAATATAGAAATAAGCTTGCTATGGACCCAATGTAGTTAACTAAATATTTTTTTAGGACAGTATGAGAGAATTGCAAATTAGGACAGTATGAGAGAGTTGCTGTCGACCCAATGCTCTAGGGTTTATAGCAAATTTTCTTCAAGTTCTATATTTTCTTCAAGTTCTATATTTTCTTGAAGTGGTCCTGTTATATGGAAATTTGAATTGTTCGATTGTGCCCAAGTGGCCTATGAATGTGCCCAAGTGGCCATTTGTTGTTTGCAGGGAATCTGATTCCGAGTGGCCTATGTTTTGCCAGAATGTTGATTCATTTCCATTCCGGCAAATTTCAGGCGCTCGATTTGTCCACTTTTTAGCAAAGGTCATGCCGAAATTTTCCGTGAATTTCGGCATGACTTGTGCTAGAAACTAGGACATATCGAGTGCCCGGGATTTGACGGAACGGGAATGAATCAACATTCCGGGAAAACATAGGGCCTTTTTTTATGTCATTATTCATTTTATTAGGTCTAGAATTAAACGAGCAGACTTAATCGTAGGAAACATGGCTAAAAACGACGAAGGCGGGGGTTCTGGTAACTGCGAAGACGTCTACGAGGCGGCACACAACTTTTTCGAGTATCTGGACGAACAACGGTTGTTGCAGGCCCCCCCTGTCACATCCGAGGGTTGCACCGACACCGACACCGGCACCGAGACCGGCACCGATGCTGGCGAATTAGTCGGTAAAGAACCGAAAGCGAGGAGGATACGGCGCTCAAACCAGCTCGGCACCGGAAGACTGGTGGTCACGGTAGTGGACCCCGGCAATTTCGAGCCAACAGAGCCTGAGGAAGCGCGCAAGTGCTACGGCAATCAAATAGGATGCATCCTACGGGAAACCGCCAGCATCCACGACGAAAACTTAAGGAAGATACCAAATATGGAGCACTTCCTCCTAACGAAGTTGCACCAGAGATTCCTGTTCCCCGACTGGGATGAAACCAAATATCCATCACCGTGGCTAGACAAGGGAATGAAGAAGATAAACAACAGAGCCATGGGCAAGTTTAGCGGCGCGCTGTCCGCCTGGAAAGTAAGGGTGAAAAGTCGGATCGCCAAAAAGGAACCCTACTCCGAGATTGTAAAGGATAATCCGACAATTATGGAAGAGCAGTTCGAAATATTCAAGGCGGCTTGCGCTGCCGAAGCTGCCAAATAAAAGTTGGAGTACATGAAGGGGCTTCAGGAAAAGAACACGGGGTACCACTGCCTCAGAAGCCGTGGTTACTCGGGTAAGAGGCCCATATGGGCCAAGGAGGACGCGGAACGTGAAGCCGCCGGGATCCCAGACCCCTTGGCGGAGTTCACCGTCCCGCAAGAGCATGACTTCATCAGGGCCCGGTACACTTGGAACCTAGTAAATAAGGTTTCAAAACGGACACGCCCACGAGGGAGTTCATGAGACTGCTGGTAGTTATTATTTTACCACCTTATTTTAGCTTCTAATCAATTCGACTACACGTTTAGTCACATTTGTAAACGATCCACGTTCCTTTTGCAGAAAGAGCAGCACAGGATGGCGGCCGAAAGCAACTCGTCGTCTGAGTCGTCGGCGAGGCCCAAGTGGGACACCCCTTTCAACCGATCCTTGAACCTAATGAAAGGACTCCCGTTGGACAAGCGGCCGTCGTATGGACGTGTGCATGCCGTCGGAGACGGCGCCACGTGGAAGTACTACTACCATGAGGACGCCGAGGAGAGAAAGCAGAGATGGAAGTTAAACAAAAAGAACATCGACAAGAAGTTTGAGATTGTGGTCGATAAGAGAACAGCTGAGACCAAAGAAGCGATACGACCTGAGTTGGTGAGCGAGGCAGTCAAAGCAGCGGTAGCTGTCTGCAGAGAGGAACTTGTAGCTTCGATTGGTGCCTTGGTTCCGGCAATTGTCGAATGGACAAAGCAAAATCCAGATAAAGAGGCAGCGGACTTTCCCCTTCCCAGCTTCGTCGAGAGCAACTCGATTAACGTCACACTAGCACCTGCTCACGCAACTGCACCTGCTCCCGCACCTGCTCATAGCAGCCCGTCCTCCGTCTCTGGCATGCTCGGCGGGGCTTCGTCTTTGGCTGAGCTCGACGCCCTCACGGTAACTACCTGTCACACCGGCCCTCTTCAACATATATATAATCTTCTGTTTCCGTTGCCTTTCGGATGTTTGACGTCGCAAACATGTCTTCGCAGGCCGACGAAACCCCGTGCACCATACTGTACACCATCAGCAGCCAGAAGGTGGACGTGGGAAAGGCAACGATAGTGAAGTTGAAGGATCGCTCGTTCCACAGCCGGCCGATGCCCCCTGGCGTCTTCAAGGTTTCCGTGGCTAGTGTCAAAGCGGGCCACGAGAATTTGGCTCCTCCGGTACCACTAGGGGGAGATGACGACGAGACCCCGCCGTGGCTTGGCGATTGCAAGAGTTGGGTCCTGTTGTGGCCGAAGAATCTCCTTCGTCTAGAGGCGACCGGGAGCACACCAACGACCAAGCCTCAGCAAGGTATGAACACCACCACCCCACCTACCCAATTAGCGGCGCCTGTCGTGCCAGGTGATAGCGGACGACGTGAGGAAGAGGCTCCATTAGTGGCTGATGACGTCGCCGCCGTCGAAGGAGCAATGGATGATGTCATGGACGAGGATGATGACCCTCTACGGTTTATCAATACCGGCGGCTATGACGACGGAGGATTGATGGCTCAGCAGTATGACTCGGGCTTTGAGCGTGATGAGTTGATACCTGAATTGCCGGAGCAGGAACGTCTTAAGGTTGATTGCAAGAAGTCTCTCTTCATGCAATCCTCGCAGGACACGCCTCCAGATGCCGCCTCAACCCAGGATCAACAACGTGAGGGTCGTGCAATGCTGAGCCCGACAACACTGGGGGCGGGGGTCAGGGACGGTATGTTAGGCTCACTTCCGGCACCCAAGAAGCATAGGAAGAGACCGAGGAAAGGCCTTACTCGCGACAAAGCTGCTTCTATCAGCCAGCCGCCTCCGCAGCCAAGGGTTGCAGACCGTATACCTATCAAAGGTGCGGCGAAATTCCATGTCCCCGGTGATCTGATCCTACCTAAGGCAGCGCTAGAGGGCATAGATGGCGATCTAAAGAGACTTCATGACGATGTGCTGTCGAGAGAGAAAAGCCTTCTCGTCTCGACAAATCCAGGATACCCGCTCTACGTGGTTAACGTGCCGCAGCAAAGGTTGTACGTCCAGACATTCCCCGCGGATAAGTTCTTCCTTCGATTTGATTACCTCTTCGACATGTTTCACATGACAAACCTGGATTTTATGTTCGTCCGCCTTTATGCCTTGTACATGAACTATATCATCAGGCGCGAGCAAATATCTTATATCTCAGTCACGGACCCGTACTTTATGCACGAGGCCTTCTTGGCAGTCTGCGCAGAGCACCGTGAATATGCGAGGACCTACATCGCCGACTTCATGGTCGCCAATAAGGACAAGGAGACGATTCTCCTGCCTTATCATCCCATGTAAGTCATTCGCGGATATCCTCTGTGACACATAAATACTTTCGTAAATTTCAATCATTCATTTGCACGCGTGGAGGCTAATTTGAGGTGTACTTATTTTGCGCAGCGAGGGGCGCGCCGTCCTCATCATTCTTAACCCCCGATTCTCCCACGCTCTTTACTTGGACTCGTCGAAGAACATAAAGAAAAAGGAATACACACACATCAAGAGTGTTCTCGACAGTGCTATCTTAAGCTACCGCCAACGGGGTGGAGAGATCACGGTCAAGAGGACAAAGAACCGCACGCCCTGCTTCGCCCATAAGACCGACTTCTGCTGCATCCAGCAACCGAATGGTAGTCTCAGTGATGGATTCTACGTCATCCACCACATGCTGGAGTACAGAAGGGATCGGCAGAATCTTCGCATGTCACCTAAATCCGGCGATGCCGATATTCTGCAATGGGCCAAGAAACTAGGAAATGTACCGGATCATCGACTACGAGCTGAGTTCTATCACATCCAGCGTGAACTTGCCCAAGTCATCATGAAGGAGGTCGTCAAAAAAATAGGGATGTTCTACGAAGAAGGGCAAATGTCGCGGGAAGACGTCCGAACACGCGTAGCCGCTCAGCGTCTCGACCTGAAGCCTTTCATGTCGCTCGGGTCCTTCCTCCCTGATTGGGAAGGATGGCACGACATGTTGGAGTGATTGACGATGACAATGTGTCCGTTTAGTCACTACTTTCTCTATGACGAAACTTTGAATTTATGCACGACAAAACTTTGTGATGTAATTAAACCGTCCTCCTCAACTAGCGTAGATCACTCTAGTTAATTAGTTTGGGTACGATGAACTTTGTTATTTATGTTTACGATATGTTGCTTCTATTTTTGCTAACTCTGTCTCTTTGTGTTGCTAAACTATATATTATGTTGCATATTATCGATGAATTCATCATGTGACGATGCAGGTATATAGATCATCTATGGCGAAGAAGTGCTACGCTGTGTACATAGGGAAGGTTCCAGGAGTGTACGACGAATGGCCTGAGTGTCAGGCCTAGGGGTACCGGTTCCCGGGCGGCAACCAGAGAGGGTTCGATAGCAGAGCCGAAGCAGAAGATAGTTACTTGAGGTTCACGCTAGCGCGAGAGAGGGAAAGGAACCGGCGCCTCAAGAACTACTACATTATCACGCTCTTGCTCATAGTGATCGCTCTTCTCTTCTATATCATAGTTTAGATATAGATAATGAAACATGTGTATGTGATGACCATGCGGTTGCTTGTATTCGAGACATGTCACGTAACTTGTATCGCTATATCGAGATGATGATGATGAGAGACATCATTTGTTTCGGATGATGTGATGATATGATTAGACTATTATGTGTATGATATGATGAGAATATTGTTTGTTCATGATATGATTAGACTACTGTATAAACCCTGTACAAAGACAGCGCAAATATGTACCCAAAAAAAATTATGCGTAACGTTAGCAGTAGCGCTGGTTGACAAGTAGCAGTAGCGCTGGTATATTAGCAGCGCGGGAATTAGACCAGCGCTACAGCTATATAGCAGTAGCGTTGCACAAACCAACGCTACTGCTAAGTAGGGATAGCAGTAGTGCTGGTCTAACCAACGCTACTGCTACAAATTAGTTGTAGCGCCGTAGTAGTAGCGCGCCCCCCGCGCTACTGGTAGGCAAAAAACCAGCGCTACTGCTAGGGTTTTCCCTAGTAGTGTCATGTTGGGCCTTGCCCCTCCCCCTCCCTTAAAAATGCCATCCCCTACCTCAGTGACGATGGGCAGGAATGGGATGAAGACATATTTATGTGCCCCGTGCACTGCATTGGCCACGGTTGGTGGGGAGCAACTAGTGCTTCTCGCAAAGCGTAAAATGTCGTTAGTTTACTTAAAAATGTTGATCGACTTTCCTTTCCCTATGTAACCACTTTGTAATATGCAATGTTTATCTCAAATTAGTGTGTTTTAATCTCTCAAATTGAGTGTGTGGATGTTTGAGTTGATGCAAAAGGGGGAAAAGAAATAAAGGAAAATATATGAAGGGCACATATGGAACTCTGGGTAAGGGCATCCAACACTGACCCGCAAATTTGCTCCGGCATCCATCCGCGGATAGGGGGGACCAGTCCGCGGACACTAATGCGGGAGGCGGTTATCCAACGCTGCCCGCATACATCTGACACATTTTTTAAGGGGTTTTTACATCTGTGCCCCTGGTTCCTTAGCTGTACTCATTCATCCCCACGCTCTTAACTTTTGCTCACTTTTCCCCACTCCCTTGCCCGAAACCCTTAGAACTGGTCACAGCGAACGTTGCCGTCGGGTCAATGGTTTGACCATTAACTCTGACGAGTGGGGCCGCGCTGGACTATGTCGCCCGTTGGACCTGACAAGTGGGGCGGCCTTGGACGGTGGCGCTGTTCGACCGTTGGGCCGTGGTTTCATTGGACTGTTGGGCCGTTGCATGAAACGCCTGCGCGCGCCACCACGACAGAAGCCTGCAATGCATGCACGACGTATCCAGCTAGCCTGCTATGCATGCACGCAGCTAGCCTGCCTGCATGCACCGATGCGTGCCGACCGAGCCGCTTTCCTGCACGCCAGCCGCCACGGACGCAGCGACGGTCGCTGTCGCTGGTTCGCACCCAGCTAGCCGGCCTGCATGCGCCGATGCGTGCCGCCACGATGCGTTGACTGAGCCGCTTTTGTGCACGCCAGCCACCACGGACGCAGCGACGGTCGCTGCCTGCATGCGCCGATGCGTGTCTCCTCGATTTAGAGCATCGTTTGATCCTTTTCGATCCACTCACATCTGCACCTGTTTTGCTACGACAAATAAATTGAACAATATTTTTTTATTATTTTTGGCTGCATGCACTAGGTGGCTACATATCTTAATTCTTTGTGGCTTCCTCGATGTGGTGGTGGCTTGTGTAGCTATGCATGCACGCAACTAGCCTGCCATGCATGTTTCACTAAAAAGAAATTATTTGTGGCTTGTGTAAAAAAGAGAAGGGTTCTTTGTGGCTGCATGCACTAGGTGCTTACGAACAAAGCAAGCTCTCTCAAAAAACAATCAATAATTCAAAAAAAAGTACAAACTAGCAAGAACTTAATAATAGGATAGATAGAAAACTTAATAATAGAACTTAATAACATAACATAGATAGGGCCAACAAGCCCAGAGCACGATCATATAGTTCAATTACAACTTAATAACATAACATAGATTCAAAAAAAAAGAAAAAAAAAGATAGAGGGTTCTAAACCCTAGCATAGTTTGTTTGAGGGAACTCAATCTCTGTAGGTGCAATCAAAACAATCAAGCAAAAAAACAGAGCCAATGCGACGGCCCAACCAGAGCTCGGTTTCATTTTGGGCCCAATAACTACGTTTTTTTCGCGGAGTCAATGGTGGGCGAGCACAACCAACGGGAGAATATCCAGTACTCCCACCCCTTGGGGTGCTCCCTGTGCACCGATGCCCAAAAACATTTTTAAAATGTTCAAAAAATTCTGAAAAAAATCCAGCACATCGACAGAACATCGATGTCTCTTGTCACAAAATTTCAAATCAAAATTCAAAACATTGCTCGAGATACAAAAATGACAAATTCGACAGTAAATAGTACATAACATAAGTTGGGCTTTAGATTTGTCCCATTATCACATTGATGTCAAATTTGTCATTTTTGTATCTCGAACAATGTCTCAAATTTTGATTTGAAATTTTGTGACAAGAGACATCGATATTCTGTCGATGTGTTGCATTTTTTTAAGAATTTTTTGAACATTTTAAAAATGTTTTTGGGCATCGGTGCACCGGGAGCACCCTAGGGGTGGGAGTACTAGATATTCCCCCCACAACCAACAACTCTCGCGGATCGCCTCTCGCGGATCGCCCCACGATCCAACGATGCGGAGCCGTCCATGTGATCCAACGGCGCGGAGCCTGCACGCAGCCAGCCCTTCTAGAAGACCACATCTGAGGGCTGTCGCTTGGCGCTAGGGTATGATCGGACGGCTGATATTCAGAGCTAGGGTTAGGCGATACCCCGCGGGGTTTAGAGGGGTTTTGAGCTGGTCAACGGGGTTATCTAGGCTTTGACTAAGCATAACTAATTTAAAAAAAATCGAAAAAATATGAAACCTTCGCCGTTCGTCGTTTTATAAGACACACTAACGAGGAAAAATACTAAACTTGGTATACGGAAATTTTCAAAAAAAAACCTAGGTGGCACGATCGAGGTCAAATGAGCACCATTAATTTAAAAAAATCAAAAATATATAAAACCTGCGCACAATGTTGTCTTATGTGACATGTTACCAACCAAAAATCATAAACTTGGTCTATGGACATTTTCATGAAAAAACCTTCACACATATGAGCTATCACGTACAACGTTGCAGAGAGTTCAAGGAGAGAAGGTAGGGTTCCCTTAGGTTTTTGAAAAATTTAAAAAAATCACCAAAGCTTGATTTCAAAGTGAATAAGAAGGATCTGAACTTAGTTTTCCATTTTCATATTTTAAACGTGTTTTTAATGGTTTTCTATTAAAGCATAATTTTTTCAAAAAAAATGTAAAAATATGAAGATTAATTCAATAAATAGTGAGACTTCGAATCTACACTATATAGATTGAATAGGTGTTAATAAAAAATATTTGGCTCATTTGGAGTAGGTCCAAAAAAAACTTGATTACAAATGGGGTTGTTTACCCTAGCTTGGGAGCTCATTTGGAGCACATTTCTCATGACTATAAGTTTTACCACGCAAAAGAGATCGGATTGATCACCTAACGTTTATAATAGTTCAGCAAACTTTGCAACATCACACCACAGGGCAATGGACTTCAAGTGTTGGTTCAAATTCAAATTTTGCCTAAAATTCAAATTTTGCCTCAAATTCAAATTGGAATATTTGATCTGTTATTGGAATATTTGATCTGTTATTGGAATATTTGATCTGTTATTTGAATATTTGATCTGTTATTAGAATATTTGATCTGTTATTGGAATATTTGATCTGATATTGGAATACTTGATCTGTTATTGGAATACTTGATCAAATGATGGACTATCTTCATTCAAATGTTGTTTTTTGCTCTGTTATTGGAATATTTGATCAAATGATGGACTATTTGCTCTTTTTGCTTATTCTTTGCAGCATGTCTGATCAGTGAAGCAACACTGAAGCAGCATGTGTGATCATTGCAGCACCTAAACTCATAGCTCACAACATCTAAACAGAACATACCATACACCACAGGCAAATTTAAGGACAGACAAATATAGATAGCATAATACATTACTACCATAGATCACACACAAAGTTTACTATAGATACCACCACACAAAGTTTACCAAACAGCCACATTCAGTTTACCAAAAGTAAAAGATAAAACATCATCACATCACTTGGGAAGAGGAGTCAGTGCCTTCGCGAGGGCAGCATGATGCCCCCTGATCTTGTAGTCCTCCCCGCGAATCATTGCATCCTCTGCATGAGACACAAGGTGATCGAAGCGGCCATCCTTTGGCTTTGGCTTGGTGGTGCAGTAGGGGCAGTGCCACTTCTTGATCTTGCGGTTGTAGAAGGAAGCAACTCCCTTGGCCTTGATCTTCTCCTCCTCCTTCGCTGTGAAGGACGCGACGTTGCCATTGTCCACATCTTCTCCAGACTCATACTGCACACATGAATGAATTACATTAATACATTATAGATTCATATACACCATATCAAAGGAACTAAATGAACAATCTAAATTTCAAGTAGGCTTACCTCATATTCTTCGTCGTCACTATACTCTGGATCGTACGGGTCCTTGAACCCAGTAAGGTCCAGCTTCCTCTTATTCCCCACAGAATCATCCTCCTGAATATACAATTACATCCATTACTAGTAAATACAGAAGCCAACTGAAAATTTAGATATGCACACATGACACATTGATCATATTATCCATACTATGATCCTATTTGCATTTTCCATTGTCATGCACACACATTGAACAACAAAGCTAATATAACTACATATTGTGGACAAATTTATATACTGATGAATCAAGTAAGTTCTTAATCAATTGATAGGTACATCAAAATTAATGCATTCCATTTGGGCATATGACATTCAAAACACCAATCTGTGTAGCATTCAAAAACAAATCTAAGCATACATGTCTGTAGCATTCAAAACCCCAATCTATGTAGCATTCAAAAACAAATCTAATAATCCAACCAATGAAACTAGGGCTACAATCTAAATATTGCAACTAGGGTACAAGCAAATGGAAGTACCTCCTGTACCACCTTCTCCTCGCCAGTCTGTGCATCTGGTTGGACTGCGCCGCTCGACGCCGTCACCTTCAGCTCCGGCAGCGCCGAGGCGGAGCCCGCCACCTCCTTCTCCACATCCACAGCCGCGATAGCGGTTGCGAGTTTCCCCGCACCGCCGTGGACGCCGCCAACGTCCTGCACTGCATCTGCCATGGTCACCGCGCCCTGCAGATCTCCGGCCGCTGTGCCGGCGTCGCCATGAGCGTCCGCCATCGGTATGAGGGAGGCGATTAAGGTGAGGAAGAGGATGCGGTGGGGGAGAGCGAGACGGTGCGGTGGAGGAGAGCAAGACGACGCGGCGGGGGAGAGGGAGACGATGCGGCAGGGAGAGGATTTGGGGGGAAATGGTAGGGGCGATGCGCCCGGAGGTGGTTCCCCCTCTTATACGATGGGACATTTTGGCATGTTCCATGGACACGTGCTACCCCACGACCGCGGTCAGTTGCATGCAAAAACAAAACGCCCACATATACGAATACCACTATACGGTCACCATACGAAATACCACTATACGGGTACGTCCAGGGCGGCGCGGGAGCGACTCGATCTGAGTTAACGGTCAAAGGTGGACTCGGCCCTACGTGGCCCCACTCGTCAGAGTTAACGGTCAAGCCATTGACCAGACGGCAACGTCCAGTTTGCCCATTTGTGAGAGTTTCAGACAAGGGAGTGGGGAAAAGTGAGCAAAAGTTAAGAGCGTGGGGATGAATGAGTACAACTAACGAACCAAGGGCACAGAAATAAAAAACCCTTTTTTTAAAAGCCCGCACATTCAAATAGCCGCATATATAGTCTAAAATAGTTCAAATGTTCAAATGCAGCGGTAGTTCTAATTAAAAAGTTCAAGTATTACACTCCAGCAGTATTGTCCTCCTTGACCACCCACAGATGCCGAATCAGATCTTCCTTCAGTTGCTCGTGAGTTGCTCGATGACGAATTTGTTGATGCATTTGAACAAACTCTTCAAATGTGGCCGGGTTTTGGTCGGGAAGTTCGATAGCATCACCCATGTTTTCAAATTCAAGACCTGCGGCAGCATCCTCACCCTCATCCTCCACGATCATGTTGTGCATGATCACACAACAGGTCATCACCTTCCACAAGGTCTCCGGATCCCATTGTTTAGCAGGTCCACGAACAACTGCAAAACGTGCCTGCAGAACTCCAAAAGCCCTCTCAACATCCTTTCTAGCTGCTTCTTGTCTTTGGGCAAAGTGAGACTTTTTCTGATCAACTGGGTTAGGTATGGTGTTCACAAAGGTAGCCCAAGGAGAATAGATACCGTCAACCAGATAGTAGCCATGTTGTACTCATGCCCATTGACAGTGTAGTGGCAAGGAGGAGCTTTTCCTTTAGTCAGCCTAGCAAACAATGGTGATCGCTGCAGCACATTGATGTCATTGTGAGACCCGGGCATGCCAAAGAAAGCGTGCCAAATCCAAAGATCATGTTATGCAACTGCATCAAGAATGATGGTGGGCTTCTTAACATGACCCTGATATTGCCCTTGCAAAGGTTTTGGGCAGTTCTTCCATTTCCAATGCATGCAGTCAAGTGGTCCGAGCAAATCTGGCCACCCTCTTGCTTACATGTCGGCGAAGAAGGCTTCGGGGGCAAAGTAGTCGTTCATCAACGTCAAATGGCCGCGCGCCCGGTTGCGGTTGAGCACTCGATGACCCTTGATCGATCCCTTGAAATTGAGAACATGCTCCTCCGCACGCTTCGTGTCTGCAAGCACCGCTTGCATCATCGCCGTCCCATCCGTGTTGTCCTCCTCGTCGGACGACTCAACATAGTGCTCATAGATGTACTCCATATTCGAACCCATTGCTTCAAAGAAGAATGGACAAAAAAAATTAGCTCAGGAAATTCACTGAATAGTTGCCGGGCATGGTGAGCATCATAGGAGCGGATGGTGCCAGAGCGGCGGTCTGAGAAGAGGTGTGGAACGGTGGCGGAGGAGAAGCGGCGTGGAGCCCTGGTGTACCACTGGAGGGACGGCCTCGTCGAGTTCCGGCAGGGGTGCGGCGTGGCGGCCGGGATGGTGGAGCGGCGGCAAAGGCAAGAGAGAAAAACTGAAGGAGAGAAAATAGGAGGATGGATTTGCGGGATCAGGGAGGGGTTTTGGGTGGGCCGGGGGTGTCGGAGTCCTACGTGGCTGCTGTGCGGACTCCCGCAAAGCCCCCCTGTGGCGCCCCGAGACCGATGCTCCAGATGCCTTCCATTTATTTCCATCGTTGCCGTGTGATGCGT
This sequence comes from Elymus sibiricus, assembly GCA_039707655.1. NCBI lineage: Eukaryota > Viridiplantae > Streptophyta > Magnoliopsida > Poales > Poaceae > Elymus > Elymus sibiricus. Next base: position 122,620,168 of record CM077666.1, on the reverse strand, counting down.
TTGCTTGTTGCACTTCGTCATGTCATCATGTGCATTTCATCCGCATGTTTTCATAAAAACTTGCATCCGTTCATAGTTGTCGGCTTCTCCCCGTCCCTTCCGTTGTCCGTTTCGAGTCCCGACACACTCGCACGCGCCCGCGGCACCTCCGAAATATTATTTTATAAGTGGGATAAAAATGTTCTTGGAATGGGTTGAAAGTTGGCGTGCGGTCTTGTCATATTTTAGGTAGACAGCCTGCCAAATTTCGTTCCATTCGGAGGTCGTTTGATGCCCCAACGGATAACTACAGCGGCACTATAGCCGGTCAAAACGTCGGACGTTTTCGGTGTTCCGAAAACCGTGCCGGGCTGCCATCTTCCCTCTCTTCTTGGCCCAATCCCCACTACACAGCCCCCTAGACCCACCTACACTGCCCCTCTCGCCGGAGCCGTCCGATTGAAATCGAACGGCTCAAAAACGGACTCAAACCCCTCCATCTAGCCCTCCTGCCTATAAAAAGAAGGCATAGCCCTCCCGTTTTGGAAACCCTAGCCTAGCCCTCCACGCAGCCAGCTGATACGTCTCCAACGTATCTATAATTTTTTATTGTTCCAAGCTATTATATTATCAATCTTGGATGTTTTTATATACATTTACAGCAATTATATATCATTTTTTGGGACTAACCTATTAACTTAGTGCCCAGTGTCAGTTGCTGTTTTCTGCCTGTTTTTGGTTTTACAGAATATCAATACCAAACGAAGTCCAAATGCCACGAAACTTTTAAGAGATTTTTTTCTAGACAAGATAAACACTAGAAGCTTCGGGAGGAGGCCAGAAGACCCTGGAGGTGGCCACAAGCCACCAGGGCGCGCCTGGGGGGGCAGGCACGCCCTGGTGCCTCGTGGGCCCACCTCTGACTATTTTGACCTAATTCCACCACTATAAATTCCCAAAAATCGGGAAACCAACAGAGGAGTCCACGAAATACTTTTTCCGCCGCCGCAAGTTTCTGTTCTCGAGAGATCCCATCTGGAGGCCTTCTCCGGGACTCCGCCGGAGGGGGAATCGATCACGGAGGGGCTCTACATCAACCTTGCTGCCCTTCCGATGATGCGTGAGTAGTTTACCACAGACCTTCGGGTCCATAGTTAGTAGCTAGATGGCTTCTTCTCTCTTTTTGATCTTCAATACAATGTTCTCCTCGATGTTCTTGGAGTTCTATCCGATGTAATCACTTTTTGCGGTGTGTTTGTTGGGATCCGATGAATTGTGAATTTATGATCAGATTATCCATGAATATTATTTGAGTCTTCTCTGATCTCTTTTATGCATGATTATTATAGCTTCGTATTTCTTCTCCGATCTATTGATTTGGTTTGGCCAACTAGATTGATTTATCTTGCCATGGGAAGAGGTGCTTTGTAATGGGTTCGATCTTGCGGTGCTCAATCCCAGTGACAGAAAGGGACATGACACGTATGTATCATTGCTATTAAGGGTAAAAAGATGGGGTTTATTCATGCGTGAGTTTACTTTGTCTACATCATGTCATCGTTCTTAAGGCGTTACTCCGTTCTTTATGGACTTAATACACTAGATGCATGCTGGATAGCGGTCGATGTGTGGAGTAATAGTAGTAGATGTAGGCAGGAGTCGGTCTACTTGTCTCGGACGTGATGCCTATATACATGATCATTGCCTTGGATATCATCATGATTATTTGCTTTTCTATCAATTGCCCAACAGTAATTTGTCTACCCGCCGTATGCAATTTTCTTGAGAGAAGCCTCTACCGAAAACTATGGCCCCCGGGTCTATCTAAATCAAATACTAAAAACCTAAAAATACTGGCTGCACTTTTTCTTTATTTATTTTATTTTGTATTTTTGTTTAATCTATCTATCTATCACCATACAATTTAATCTTGCAATTTACCGCCGAGTGATTGACAACCCCTCGTTTGCGTTGGGTGCAAGGATTTGTTGTTTGTGTGCAGGTACTGCTAACGAGGTGTTGCGTGATTCTCCTACTGGATTGATAAACTTGGTTTCATAATTGAGGGAAATACTTACCTCTACCGTGCTGCATCATCCCTTCCTCTTTGGGGAAAATACCAACGCAAGCTACAAGTAGCAGGAAGAATTTCTGGCGCCGTTGCCGGGGAGACATCATCAACATCTATCAAGTACCTTTGCATAAACTCTCATCTCCTTGCATTTATTTTATTTGCTTCTCGTTTTCATCTCCCCCACTTCTAAAAAGTTTTTACAAAAATAAAAAAATATTTTTCGTTTGCCTTTTTCCTGTTCGCTTGTTTGCTTGCTTGTTATCTTGTTTGCGTAGTCACGATGTCTCAAGAAAATACAAAATTGTGTGATTTTTCCAATATTAATAATAATGATTTTATTAGTACTCCAATTGATACTCCTGCCGCTAGTGCGGAGACTTGTGATATTAATGCCGCCTTGCTAAATTTTGTTATGAAAGAACAATTTTCTGGTAGTCCTAATGAAGATGCTGCATCCCATCTTAACACTTTCGTAGAATTGTGTGATATGAAAAATAAAAAAGATGTGGATAATGATATTTTGAAATTAAAATTATTCCCATTTTCATCGCGGGATCGTGCAAAAATTTGGTTTTCATCTTTACCACGAAATAGTATCGATTCTTGGGATAGGTGTAAAGATGCTTTTATTACTAAGTATTTTCCTCCCGCGAAAATTATTTCCCTAAGAAATCAAATTATGAATTTTAAGCAACTTGATCATGAACATGTTTCCCAATCTTGGGAAAGGATGAAATTAATGATAAGAAATTGCCCTACTCATGGTTTAAATTTAAGGATGATCATACAAAAATTTTATGCGGGATTAAATTTTGTTTCTAGAAATCTTTTAGATTCCGCCGTGGGTGGTACTTTTATGGAAATTATTTTGGGAGAAGCTACTAAATTGCTTGATAATATTATGACAAATTATTCACAATGGCATACTGAAAGAGTTCCTACTAGTAAAAAAGTGAATTCTGTTGAAGAAATTAACACTTTGAGTGATAAAGTTGATGCGCTTATGAAATTGGTTGCTAGCAAAAATGCTCCTACTGATCCTAATGATGTGCCTTTATCCACTTTGATTGAGCAAAATAATGATCCCGTAGATGTGAATTTTGTCTCGCGAAACAATTTTAATAATAATGCTTATAGAGGTAATTTCAATGCTAGACCGTTTCCTGGAAATTCTTCTAATAGTTACGGCAATTCCTATGGTAATCCTTATAATAATAATAATAGGATGCCCTCTGATCTTGAAAATAATATTAAAGAATTTATTAATGCTCAAAAAGTTTTTAACACTACGATAGAAGAAAATTTGAGTAAACTTGATGATATGTCTAGGAGCATTGATAGAATTATTCATGATATGGAAAATCTTAAAACTAAAATTTTGCCACCCAAAATTGATATTAATGAATCAATTAAAGCTTTATATGTTTCTATGGATGAGAGTAAGAAAAGAACCGCCATGCTAAAAGCTAAATGAGAATTTTTATAAAAAGTGATTCCTCCCGGTTTCTATCGTAGTAATGATGAGGATATTAAAATGATTGGTGTGTCATCTATTGATTCTTTGTTTAGAAAAATTAAACTTGATGAAAATAGGACTGAAGAAGAGTCAACTTTAGCTAAAGAGCGTCCCCATAATTCGGAGGGTGAAAATCTTGATAAGAAAATTGCTAAAAGTGGGTTTGGAGAGGTAAAAACTTTAAATAGCGATGTGCCCACTCTCTTGGATTACAAAGATTTTAATTATGATAATTTTTCTTTGATTGAGTGCATTTCTTTGTTACAATCCATGCTAAATTCACCCAACGCTTATGAGCAAAACAAGGCTTTTACTAAACACATCGTAGAAGCAATGATGAAAGTGTTAAAAGAAAAGCTAGAACTAGAAATTTCAATTCCTAGAAAATTATATGATGAATGGGAACCCACCATTAAAGTTAAAATTAAAAATTATGAGTGCAATACTTTATGTGATTTGGGTGCTAGCGCTTTCACAATTCCAAAATCTCTATGTGATGTGCTAGGATTTACCAATATAGATGAATGTTCTCTTAATTTGCATCTTGCGGATTCCACTATTGAAAAGCCTTTGGGTAGAATTAATGATGTGCTTATTCTTGCAAATAGAAATTATGTGCCTGTTGATTTTATTGTACTTGACATTGAATGTAATCCTTCTTGCCCAATAATACTTGGTAGACCGTTCTTACGAACCATAGGTGCCGTTATTGACATGAAAGAAGGGAATATAAAATTTCAGTTTCCATTGAAAAAGGGTATGGAACATTTACCTAGGAAGAAAATTAAAGCACCATATGAATCCATCATGAGGGCCACTTATGAAATCAACTTGAAAGATGACAACACTTGAAACTATGCATTATGCCTAGCTAGGGGCATAAAACAATAGCGCTTGTTGGGAGGCAACCCAATGAATAAAATAAATTTTTATCTTTTGTTCCTGTTATTTTGAGTTTTCATATTTATGCTACTGTTATGATTGCGTTTTTTTGTTTTTGTTTAGTGTTTGTGCAAAGTAAAGCCTTTAGAATGATTTGGAAGATAGTATGATTGATGCTGTTTGGAAAACAGAAAGTTTTGCGTCCAGTGCTGGAATTTTGGTTCTGTACCGGAGCGTCAAAAAAATCTGAAATTTTTACACAGTATTGGTATATGAATTTCCCACGTTTTCCTAATTTTTCAGAATTTTTGGAGTTACAGAAGTATGCCTTTGAAATAGATTGCTACAGACTGTTCTGTTTTTGACAGATTCTGTTTTTGATGCACTACTTGCTTGTTTTGATGAAACTATGGATTGTATCGGGGGGTATAAGCCATGGAGAAGTTAGAATACAGTAGGTATAATGCAAAAATAAAATATGAATGGGTTTGCAACAGTACTTAAAGTAGTGATTTGTTTTGTTATACTAACGGATCTCACGAAGGTTTTGTTGAGTTTTGTGTGATTGAAGTTTTCAAGTTATGGGTGAGATCACGATGGATGAAGGAATAAGGAGTAGCAAGATACTAAGCTTGGGGATGCCCGAGGCACCCCAAGGTAATATTCAAGGAAGACTCAAGCGTCTAAGCTTGGGGATGCCCCGGAAGGCATCCCCTCTTTCTTCTACCAACCATCGGTAATTTTACTTGGAGCTATATTTTTATTCGTCACATGATATGTGTTTTGCTTGGAGCGTCATGTATTATATGAGTCTTTGCTTTGTTTGCTTTTTAGTTTGTCACAATCATCCTTGCTGAACACACCTATTTTGAGAGAGCCACACGCTATCATAATTTGTTAGAATACTTTATGTGCTTCACTTAAATTTTTTTTGAGCTAGGCAGTTGCTCTAGTGCTTCACTTAAATCTTTTTGAGCACGGTGGTGGCTAAATTTTGAAGAAATAAACTCTCATGCATCACTTATATTATTTTGAGAGTTGATAAGATTAAAATTTTGAAGAAATAAACTCCCATGCTTCACTTATATTATTTTGAGAGTTGATAAGATGAAAATTTTGAAGAAATATTTGCACTCTCATGCTTCACTTAAATCTTTTTGAGAGTTGATGTTAGTAACGGTAATTTGCGCAAGATATGAATTTGGTCCCAAAGTGATGAATATTCAAGAGGGATATAATAAAAACTTTCATATAGATCATTGGATATGATAAGTGTGATTCCTTGCAATAGTTTTGCGATATGGAGATGATGATATGTGAGTCATGTTAGTGAGTAATCGTGATTTAGTAAGAATATTAGTGTTAAGGTTTGTGATTCCCTATGCATGCACATTAAGTCAATAGTTATGCAAAGAAATTATATCCTACTTATGGTGCATTATTCGGTGTTAGTTATGTTCAATGCATGTTTATGACCGTTTTCGCTTTTTGGTTGGTTCCTTCTCAATCTATTAGCTAGCCTTCATTTGTACTAAGCGGAAATACTGCTTGTGCATCCAAACCCTTAAACCCAAGTTGTGCCAAATGAGTCCACTATATCTACCTATATGCGGTGTTTCCATGCCGTTCCAAGTAAATTTGCATGTGCCAACTCTAATTTTCAAAATAATTTTTCCGTTTTGTGTGCCCGTACCGCTCATGAAGCAGCAGGGGGTGGCCAATATTTTCCATGCTAGGTTTGTTATTCTCACGATGAGTGTTTATTCACTTGTCATTGCACGAGAGAGTGGATGGTAATAGGGATGCCCAGTCCCACAATGAATCAAAAATTAATAACAACAAAATTCCTTGGAAAGTGTTGGTATGGAGGGCACCCGTGGATACGGCTAGCCATGGATTGTGAAAGAATGGTGGAAAGGAAATAAACTTTACTTTCTGTTTGGGAACCGCCTATGATGTGTCTAGCATGGAAAATATTGGGAATTCTCGGTCGTTTTTGTTGACAGGAAAAGCATGCCTCTCAAAAATATTTTCATCTCTCTAATTTAAGCTTTGAGCTCTGGCACATTAGCAAATCTCTGCTTCCCTCTGCGAAGGGCCTATCTATTTACTTTTATGCAATTTTTATTTTTACTTTGAGTCTCCATCTTCTCTTATAAATGCACCAACTAGAGAGCACCATTGTCATACTTGTGCATTGGATGTAGCTAATATTTGAGTGTGTTTCATGAATGGATCAATGGTTGAGCATAATGGGCTAGGGATAACTTTCTTTAGCGTTGATATTTTGAAAGGCATGGTTGCTTGTTAGTATGCTTGAGTATTTATATCTTCATGTCAAACTATAGACTATTGCTTTCAATCATTCAAGTCCAATGTCCATGCTACAAAAGAAAACAATATATGATGAATATGATAGGCAGCATTCCACATAAAAAATTCTGTTTTTATCATTTACCTACTCAAGGACGAGCAGGAATTAAGCTTGGGGATGCTGATACGTCTCCAACGTATCTATAATTTTTTATTGTTCCATGCTGTTATATTATCAATCTTGGATGTTTTTATATACATTTACAGCAATTATATATCATTTTTTGGGACTAACCTATTAACTTAGTGCCCAGTGCCAGTTGCTGTTTTCTGCCTGTTTTTGGTTTTACAGAATATCAATACCAAACGAAGTCCAAATGCCACGAAACTTTTTGGAGATTTTTTTTCTGGACAAGATAAACACTAGAAGCTTCGGGACGAGGCCAGAAGACCCTGGAGGTGGCCACGAGCCACCAGGGCCTCGTGGGCCCACCTCTGACTATTTTGACCTAATTCCACCACTATAAATTCCCAAAAATCAGGAAACCAACAGAGGAGTCCATGAAATACTTTTTCCGCCGCCGCAAGTTTCTGTTCTCGAGAGATCCCATCTGGAGGCCTTCTCCGGTACTCCGCCAGAGGTGGAATCGATCACGGAGGGGCTCTACATCAACCTTGCTGCCCTTCCGATGATGCGTGAGTAGTTTACCATAGACCTTCGGGTCCATAGTTAGTAGCTAGATGGCTTCTTCTCTCTTTTTGATCTTCAATACAATGTTCTCCTCGATGTTCTTGGAGTTCTATCCGGTGTAATCACTTTTTGCGGTGTGTTTGTTGGGATCCGATGAATTGTGAGTTTATAATCAGATTATCCATGAATATTATTTGAGTCTTCTTTGATCTCTTTTATGCATGATTATTATAGCTTCGTATTTCTTCTCCGATCTATTGATTTGGTTTGGCCAACTAGATTGATTTATCTTGCCATGGGAAGAGGTGCTTTGTAATGGGTTCGATCTTGCGATGCTCAATCCCAGTGACAGAAAGTGACATGACACGTATGTATCGTTGCTATTAAGGGTAAAAAGATGGGGTTTATTCATGCGTGAGTTTACTTTGTCTACATCATGTCATCGTTCTTAAGGCGTTACTCCGTTCTTTATGGACTTAATACACTAGATGCATGCTGGATAGCGGTCGATGTGTGGAGTAATAGTAGTAGATGCAGGCAGGAGTTGGTCTACTTGTCTCGGACGTGATACCTATATACAAGATCATTGCCTTGGATATCGTCATGATTATTTGCTTTTCTATCAATTGCCCAACAGTAATTTGTCTACCCACCGTATGCTATTTTCTTGAGAGAAGCCTCTGGTGAAAACTATGGCCCCCGGGTCTATCTAAATCAAATATTAAAACCCTAAAAATACTGGCTGCACTTTTTATTTATTTATTTTATTTTGTATTTTTGTTTAATCTATCTATCTATCACCATACAATTTAATCTTGCAATTTACCGCCGAGGGATTGACAACCCCTCGTTTGCATTGGGTGCAAGGATTTGTTGTTTGTGTGCAGGTACTGCTAACGAGGTGTTGCGTGATTCTCCTACTGGATTGATAACCTTGGTTTCATAACTGAGGGAAATACTTACCTCTACTGTGCTGCATCATCCCTTCCTCTTCGGGGAAAATACCAACGCAAGGTACTAGTAGCACCAGCCGCCGCCACCCTCCTCGATTTCCGCTCCGGCCCAGCCCCACACAGCCGCTTGGCACCACCTCGTCCACCTGCGCCGCCGCACCGCTCGCGGGCCCGCCGTGGCCCAGATATGGCCCGCCCAGGCCCGGACCGCACCGCCGCTCATACGCCGTTCGCCCCCGCGCCTGATCTGGATCAGGGGAGCACCCGAGCGCCCACGACCCCGGCGCCTCGCCACCGCTCCCGACCCTGGGCCTTGCCGGACCTCGCCGGAGTTCACCGGAGCCAGCAGCAGCGCCACTGGACTAGGCCGCCGTCACCCTGCCTTCCTCTTCTCTCCTTTCCCTCTCTCTCTCTGCGTCCTTCTCTCATGGTCGTGGTCTCTCTTCTCCAGGAGCTCCGCCCGCCATGGATGGCCGCCGCCCGTTGAAGCCCGCCGACGCCACAGGACCTCCACCGGCCAGATCTAGCGAGCCGCGCCCGGATCCGTTCCTCCCCGCCATCTCCCACAAGCTCGAGCCTCGCCTACCTCACTTGCTCGCCTCGCCGGCCAAAGCAGCGCCGCTAGGAGCTCCGGTGCCAGATCGGCGCGCATGGACCGCGCCGTCCACATCTTCGCCTGCATCGCGTCGTCCGAAGAACCAAAAGGAGACCCCTGCATGTCCTAGTCCTTGCGCCGCGCCATCCCCATCTTCGTCCCGGCACCGCGTCGTTCACTTCTCCATCGGGATCGCGCCGTCCCTTGAACCAAACGGGATCTCCCCATTCGCTGCACCGACCGATCCAAAAAAACCTTCTGTGAGCATCTGCAGCCTATCCCTCGCCCTGTGCATCTGATGCTATGTTGCGCCCATGCTCTGTTCCAGATTCGGCCCGATTCATGTTTTTTTCCCACGGGACGAATTTATTCATTTATCCAGAAAACTGATGTTTTACAGATTAGTCCTTAGAAACATGCATTTAATAACTCCACAACCGTGCATCGGAATTAAATAATTTATATATGTAAAATGATTCGAATTTTGTCTAGTTTCATAATATGCAACTTTAATTCATGTTAAAAATGTTTAAATTGTTGTTTGTATTTAATTTGCATAAATGACATGCCCAAATGATTTATTTCATAACTAAATAACTGTAGCTCCGAATTAAATATTTATATATGTAAATGGTTTAGAAAAATGTGTAGTTTAACGTGGTGCACTTTATTTTTCTATTTAACAACACTAAAAATTGTGTTTTAGGCAGAACAGTACCAAATTCAAAAATTACATATGGGGATTTTCCGGGATCGTTCTTGGTTGTTTCCGGCCTCATTTAAATTGCCTAGATAGTTAGTTTAATTATGCTTCACCCCTTGCCATGTTAACCAACATTTTAACATTGTCATGTGCATAAACGGGAGTGAACTAAATAATTGTTTGTGGAGTTTCGTCAATATGCAACTCGTTGCATATTGAGCTTCACTTAATGTGTAGTATTTAGTTGTTGCATCTTGCCATGCCATGCCTCATTAAGCCGGACATGCATCATACTTGGTTGTGTATCATGTCATGATTATGCTTGTGTGTTTACCATGTTGTTTGCTTCTTTCCGATTGTGCTTTTTCTTGATAGCTCTGGTTAAGTTGCGAAGTGTGAGGATTCGTTCGACTACGCGTGTTCGTCTTCTTCATGGATTCGATCTTCTTCATAGCGGGATTTCAGGCAAGATGATCATGACCTTGGATATCTCTACTATCTTTGCTTGCTAATTGTCTCGTTGCTATCGCTATGTCGTGCTTCCTACCACATACATGTCAACCTCCCATATGCCATGATACAGCCTCTAACCACCCTTACCCAGCAAACCGTTGTTTGGCTATGTTACCGCTTTGCTCAGCCCCTTTCTTATAGCGTTGCTAGTTGCAGGTGCAGTTGCAGGTTGTTCCATGTTGGGACATGGATATCATGGGATATCACAATATCTCTTATTTAATTAATGCATCTATATACTTGGTTGTGTGTGGAAGGCTCGGCCTTTTGCCTAGTGTTTTGTTCCACTCATGCCGCCTTAGCTTCTGTAATACCGGTGTTATGTTCCTTGATTAGCGTTCCTAACATGCTCTGGGGTTATGGGACCCTCTTGACAGTTCGCTTTGAATAAACGCTTCCACCAAGGCCCAACTTTGGTTTTAAAATTTTCCAACATAATAATACTGAATTAAATAATTAATTTGCATAGGGGGTCGCGTCCCCGGGGATTCTTAATTCAACATAATACAGGTGGGCCAGTGCTGATGGTGCTGGTCCGAAACTAGAGCACCGTGCGGGGCCGCCACGGGGAAACTCGAGGTACTGGTTTTACTCGTACGCTTAGCTTATTCGGTCGTGGCCTGAGACGAGATACGCGCGGCTACTATCAGGGTGTCGGCACGCCGGGAGGTCTTGCTGGACTTGTTTACCATTGTCGAAATGTCTTGTGCACCGGGATTCCGAGGATACTTTGGGCTGACTCGAGGTTGATCGGGTTTTCTTGAGGTTGAGGTCTTTCCACCGCAGCTTGTGTTGGTTTGTGATGGACCAGGTTGGAACACCCCTGCAGGGTTAAATCTTTTTGAGAGCCATGCCCGCGGTTATGTGGCGACTTGGAAATTTATAACCTTCGGTTGTAGAGAACTTGACACTAATTCTAATTAAAATACACCAACCACGTGTGTAACTGTGATTGTCTCTTTTCGAGGGAGTTCGGGAAGAGAACACGGTGGGGTTATGTTTGACTCGTAAGTAGGTGTTCATGATCACTTCTTGATCATTATTAGTTTGCGACCGTTATGCGTAGATTAGTCATCTTATTCTTGTACACGTAAGTTAGCCACCATATAATGCTTAGTGCTTGCTGCAACCTCACCACCTTACCCTTCCATACCCATTTAAGCTTTGATAGTCTTGCTACCCATGGTTATGGGATTGCTGAGTCCTCGTGGCTCACAGATTACAACAACAACAGGTGCAGGTACAGGTAAAGCGATGATTTGACGTGAGAGCGATGCATGTTTGCTTTTGGAGTTCTTCTTCTGCTTCTACTTCTTCGTCGATCATACGATGGGTTCCCGGTTGGCAGCCTGGGATTAGCAGGGTGGATGTCATTCTTCTTTTTCGTTTGATTTCATCCGTAGTCGGATCCTGCTCTTCTGTATGTTGATTGCTATGTATTGATGTATTGATGTATTCATGTTGTACCTTGTGGCGAGTGTAAGCCTTTATTTGGTATTCTCATCTGTTCAGTACATGGTATGATGTAATGATATCCACCTTGCGAAGCGTCTCCGATATGTGCTTCTATCCTTAGCGGCACTTTCGAGTTCCTTGAGGATAGGACCGCATATTGGGCGTGACAAGTTGGTATCAGAGCCTCGACCGACTATAGGAGCCCCCTTGATTGATCGAACCGTTGACGAGTCTAGAAGAAAAACTATTTTGAGTCTAGTTATATATCGAAGAGTAGGAATTCTTTTTACTCCTTATCCCCTTCGTCGCTCTGGTGAGGAATTGTGATGTAGGTGTTTTGATTCTACTACTCTTCTCATTCAAAAAAAATTTAGGATCACGCGGGTATTTTTGGAATCGTTGCGATATCTGTGTGACAGAATTCTGTTCTTGGTGCCTCCTGACCGTATGGATTGGACCCGGGGAGTTGAGCTCCAAGGGGTTCTTGTCACATTCACTATCGTTTCAGTTCCTGAATACCAGAGGACGCCGACATCGAAACGCTTCTATACTTTTTGTGGTGGCAAATAGTGCCGTGACTTTTCCCCAGTACTGGAGGAGATAGCTCGGATGATCCACCGTGACTAGTATCGTTGTGTTTTCGAAGGTCTGAGGTAGACGAATTTGCGGAGTTTCTCGGTTGTGTGTTAAGGGTTGCAGATGCAGTTGCAGCTGATTAGGTTGTTGTTTGCTGAGTAGGTTCCTGGACCCGCAACCTGATCGCATAACCAAGAAGTTTCGAGAGTTCTTAGGTGGGAATTCAAGTAGTTACCTAGGATATCTTTTCGACAGATGCATGATATGAGATTGGGGTTCGACGTCTAGTGGTCCGCCTGCTCACGATCGTTTTTACAACGGTGCTCATTGCGTCTTAAAGAATCCTTGTAACTTCGCTACGATTCAGGGATGCTTCGTAGTCTTGTACACTACCTTGTATGGATGGCCACTGTAAGATCGAGCCCGTGTGGGCCCCACCACGAAAATTTCGGATGAAATCTCTATCATATGTTTGTTCCGGCTTATTCTGCAAGCCACATCCTTTGTTTTGTTTTGAGTTGTGGTATTCGAGTTGCTTCGAAGTCAAGTGTTGATTCCATACCTTTCCTAACTGGTGTTCTCATATTTCTATGTGAATAGTAATCCTTTAATCGTTCGAGATTTTTATGTCAATTCCTTTTCAACCGGTGTGCTCCTCTTCAAGTTAATTCAGTCCGCTCCATCATTTTGCAAGACCAATTATCAGTTTTCTCAACGGTGTTCGTTTCACTTGTTCCAAGTTATCTTTATTTTTCCCACCCTCCCACCCTTTTTCTTCGCGGAGTAAGAGATCTCAAATCAAGTATCCATTTTATTCATGTGAAGTCTCTTCATTCTTTTTTTTCTGCAATGTTCTTAGCCGGTGATTCCTCGTGAAGATGCTCAGGAGCTAGAAGTTCATCATTCTTCGTTCTCGTTTCTCTTCTCCGGTGATTTAATTCAAGTTTTCCGTGTTGATCATATCTCTTTCTTTGATTCAAATGTTTTTCCATGTTGGAAATTCTTACCCAAGCCTCTCTTGTTTATTCACCTCTCGCTATTCTTTTCTGGTGCGGAAGATATGATCTCAGAAGATCCGTGTTTCCATTCAAGATCCGTTCGTTCTATTTCGAGGTTTTTATTTCATTCAAGTCATTTAAATCTAACCGGTGCGATCTCTCTTTCTAAACAATCGTTCCAACGGTGTTTCTTTTGAATGGGCCCATAACCCACAGGTCTTTTCCCAGGATCTTACCTGACTCTTCTAATTTTTCCGGTGCTATTCTCAAATTCTTTCAAGTTTGACGTAAGAATGGATTCCATCAGTCAATTGCCTTCTCCAAGATCGCTTTCAAATTCTTGTCATCTTTGGCTCAACCTTAATATTGTTCATTGTTTCGGAGTGTCTCAACAATTTTGCTGGTTCTCATCGTAATTCTCAGCATTTGAAGACTGAAGAAGAGATTCTCTTAAATCTTCTCCGTTCTCTTGAAGATTCGTGGTGCAAGCTTGTTGCCATCCTCTCAATTGTTTTCATTCATGAGAAATTCTTTTCATACCCATCCGGAGTATTTCAGGAGTTGTTTTCGTTTTGATTCTCCAGAGGCCATCATTTCAGAAGAATTTGTTCATTCTTAATGATCATCTCTCGTTATCAATTTCTTCCGGTGCATCGTTCAAGTATTCTCTAATAAGCTCGTGATCTCTTTGTTCTCTTGTATCTAAATTCCCTGAAGTATCTTCGTTCGTTTTCTAATTCTTCCCGGTGACTCCTCCTCTTTTCTTCGTTCATTTTCAATTCTTACGGTGGTTCGTTCAAGATTCCTCTTCCTTGTTATAATATCAATTCATTCGTTCTTTTTAAATCCTACCGGTGTTTCCTCGAAGACTTTGTCAAGTTGGCGCTATATCTCTCTTCAATATTTTCAAGAAGAATAAGTAGTATGCCAAATCCATTGCTTGTCATCAATTTAAGTTGATGAAGGGTAAGCATAACATCATTATTATTATTATTTCATCGAGGTGATTTAATTCTTTCTTCCGGAGTTCATTTGTGACACCAAATTCTCGGTTCCAATTTGTTCATCTTTCTTGTTCGGAGTTCCAAGTTTTTCTTGGTTATCTCGTCATGAAGCTCCATCTAAATCATTGCAAGTCTTCATCTTGTTCTTTTCAACCTTCGTTTCTATAATATTTTTTTTACCGGAGTTCTTCATGGTGGTTCATCAAGGCTTTAATTCATTCTCGAAGTGTTCTTCAACATTCTTTCTCGAAGTTAAGATCCATCAAGCTATACTCCTAAACATACATGATGTCCAACACATGTTTTGTTTTAGGAGCTCAAGCATTCTCCATCTTGCATTCCGAGGTGCAAATCCTTTCTACCTTGTCTTTTGAGGTGGTGTTATGTCATTCTTGATAAATTCCCTTCGTGGTACATGATTCACAAGTTGTCAGGAATGAGATATTTAAACCCATCATTTTTCTCTTCGTTCAAATCTTTTCAACCGATCATTTTCCTTGTTGGAGTTATCTTGGTATAGATTTCACCTGAAGCCTATCCTAAGGATTGTAGCTATTGTGGTGATTATCAATGATCCAAGTTCTCTCTTAAATCCTTTCGGTGAAAGAAGTTTTTCATATCTATGTTGCTCTCAAGCAATCAATTCTTTCCGTTAGTGGCAGAATTTCACCTCAAGTTTTGAGATGTTTTCCATAAGCCCACAACAAGCTTATTCTTTTCGTTGTTGATTTTTTTAACAACTCCATTCAATCCTTCTTTGTAAGGATGCTTCCCAAATTCAATTATGGTGGAAGTTGTCTTTTGTTTTCCCCTTTTCTTTCCTTCCAACGTTTTAGCTTCTATTCTTTCATTTCGAAGGCATGGTGATGTTGCTCTCTTCGACCCATTATCTCGTTTTGCCAAGATCATGTTCTTTCCTTGTTAATCCATTTTATTGGAGTATTGTGTTCTCTTTTCAAGTCTTTCATCTTGTCAACCACTGCTTTTCTTTTCTATCGGGATGCTATCCGAATTCTTTCATTCTTATTCCTTTTCTATCTTGTTCTAATCGGAGTGGTTTCATAGTCTATCTTGTCTCTTGAGCTTTGATTCTCGTCATATTCTTTGTTCCTCTTTTCTACCGGAGTGCTCTCAATTTCGCTCATCTCCATTCTATTCTTTCTTTCAAGTTTTGCAACTTTCAAGGTTCTTTCGTTTCACTCGTTTGTCTAAGAGCAACTTTCTTTTACCTCTTTCTCTTCCCCTTCCATTTCCTTCCTAAGATCTCGGGTCGAGATCTTCTGTTAGTGGGGGAGAGTTGTGGCGCCCCGAGACCGATGCTCCAGATGCCTTCCATTTATTTCCATCGTTGCTGTGTGATGCGTTTGCTTGTTGCACTTCGTCATGTCATCATGTGCATTTCATCCGCCAGCCAGATCCAGCGAGCCGCGCCCGGATCCGTTCCTACCCGCCGTCTCCCGCAAGCTCGAGCCTCACCTGCCTCACTTGCTCGCCTCGCCGGCCACAGCAGCGCCGCTAGGAGCTCCGGTGCCAGATCAGCGCGCCTGGACCGCGCCGTCCACATCTTCGCCTGCATCACGTTGTCCGCAGAACCAAACGGAGACCCCTGCACGTCCTCGTCCTTGCGCCGCGCCATCCCCATCTTCGTCCCGGCACCGCGTCGTTCACTTCTCCATCGGGATCGCGCCGTCCCTTGAACCAAACGGGATCTCCCCGTTCGCTGCACCGACCGATCCAAAAAAACCTTCTGTGAGCATCTGCAGCCTATCCCTCGCCCTGTGCGTCTGATGCTATGTTGCGCCCATGCTCTGTTCCAGATTCGGCCCGATTCATGTTTTTTTCCCACGGGACGAATTTATTCATTTATCCAGAAAACTGGTGTTTTACAGATTAGTCCCTAGAATCATGCATTTAATAACTCCACAACCGTGCATCGGAATTAAATAATTTATATATGTAAAATGATTCGAATTTCATCTAGTTTCATAATATGCAACTTTAATCCATGTTAAAAATGTTTATATTGCTGTTTGTATTTAATTTGCATAAATGACATGCTAAAATGATTTATTTCATAACTAAATAACCGTAGCTCCGAATTAAATAAATTATATATGTAAATGGTCGAGAAAATTTGTAGATTAACGTGGTGCACTTTATTTTGCTGTTTAACAACATTAAAAATTGTGTTTTAGGCCGAACAGTACCAAATTCAAAAATTACATATGGGGATTTTCCGGGATTGTTCTTGGTTGTTTCCGACCTCATTTAAATTGCCTAGATAGGTAGTTCAATTATGCTTCACCCCTTGCCATGTTAACCAACATTTTAACATTGTCATGTGCATAAACGGGAGTGAACTAAATAATTATTTGGGGAGTTTCGTCAATATGCAACGAGTTGCATATTGAGCTTCACTTAATGTGTAGTATTTGGTTGTTCCATCTTGCCATGCCAATGCCTCATTAAACCGGACATGCATCATACTTGGTTGTGCATCATGTCATGATTATGCTTGTGTGTTTACCATGTTGTTTGCTTCTTTCCGGTTGTGCTTCTTCTTGATAGCTTTGGTTATGTTGCGAAGTGTGAGGATTCATTCGACTCCGCGTGTTCGTCTTCTTCATGGATTCGATCTTCTTCATAGCGGGATTTTAGGCAAGATGATCATGACCTTGGTTATCTCTACTATCTTTGCTTGCTAGTTGTCTCGTTGCTATTGCTATGTCGCGCTTCGTACCACATACATGTCAGCCTCCCATATGCCATGATACAGCCTCAACCACCCTTACCCAGCAAACCGTTGTTTGGCTATGTTACCGCTTTGCTCAGCCCCTTTCTTATAGCGTTGCTTGTTGCAGGTGCAGTTGCAGGTTGTTTCATGTTGGGACATGGATATCATGGGATATCACAATATCTCTTATTTAATTAATGCATCTATATACTTTGTTGTGTGTGGAAGGCTCGGCCTTTTGCCTAGTGTTTTGTTCCACTCATGTCGCCTTAGTTTCCATAATACCGGTGTTATGTTCCTTGATTAGCGTTCCTAACATGCTCAGGGGTTATGGGACCCTCTTGACAGTTCGCTTTGAATAAACGCTTCCACCAAGGCCCAACTTTGGTTTTAACATTTGCCAACATAATAATACTGAATTAAATAATTAATTTGCATAGGGGGTCGCATCCCCGGGGATTCTTAATTCAACATAATACAGGTGGGCCAGTGCTGATGGTGCTGGTCCGAAACTAGAGCACCGTGCGGGGCCGCCATGGGGAAACTCGAGGTACTGGTTTTACTCGTACGCTTAGCTTATCCGGTCGTGGCCTGAGACGAGATACGCGCGGCTACTATCAGGGTGTCGGCACGCCGGGAGGTCTTGCTGGACTTGTTTACCATTGTCGAAATGTCTTGTGCACCGGGATTCCGAGGATACTTTGGGCTGACTCAAGGTTGATCGGGTTTTCTTGAGGTTGAGGTCTTTCCACCGCAGCTTGTGTTGGTTTGTGATGGACCAGGTTGGAACACCCCTGCAGGGTTCAATCTTTTCGAGAGCCGTGCCCGCGGTTATGTGGCGACTTGGAAATTTATAACCTCCGGTTGTAGAGAACTTGACACTAATTCTAATTAAAATACACCAACCGCGTGTGTAACCGTGATTGTCTCTTTTCGAGAGAGTTCGGGAAGAGAACACGGTGGGGTTATGTTTGACTCGTAAGTAGGTGTTCAGGATCACTTCTTGATCATTATTAGTTTGCGACCGTTATGTGTAGATTACTCATCTTATTCTTGTACACGTAAGTTAGCCACCATATAATGCTTAGTGCTTGCTGCAACCTCACCACCTTACCCTTCCATACACATTTAAGCTTTGATAGTCTTGCTACCCATGGTTATGGGATTGCTGAGTCCTCGTGGCTCACAGATTACTACAACAACAGGTGCAAGTACAGGTAAAGCGATAATTTGACGTGAGAGTGATGCATGTTTGCTTTTGGAGTTCTTCTTCTGCTTCGTCGATCATAGGATGGGTTCCCGGTTGGCAGCCTGGGATTAGCAGGGTGGATGTCGTTCTTCTTTTTCGTTTGATTTCATCCGTAGTCGGATCCTGCTCTTCTGTATGTTGATTGCTATGTATTGATGTATTAATGTATTTATGTTGTAGCTTGTGGCGAGTGTAAGCTTTTATCTGGTATTCTCATCTGTTCAATACATGGTATGATGTAATGATATCTACCTTGCGAAGCGTCTTCGATATGCGCTTCTATCCTTAGCGGCACTTTCGAGTTCCTTGAGAATAGGACCGCATATTGGGAGTGACACCCCCCCCCCTCCACTTTGTCTCGTTGGAAAAAGTACGTCCGGACCGCTTGACGGATCGATCATTGGATGGCTTTCGTGGTCCGTACCGTGCAGTCCGAACGATTGCGGGCGGTTTGAGGGTCCCCTTTGGAGATGTCCTGATGTGTTTGAGCACAACCCGGTAGCAGATGTGAAGCATGTGGATATGGCGACTGTGATTCTGCCACAGTTGCTTTAACATTGAGTATTACTAGGCGATACCCCGCGCGTTGCTCGGGAGATGGTTAGCAATACATAAGCGACATTAATTCATGTATGAAGGAGACATATTACTTGGATGCTCAAGTATATCAGACCATAAAATACTGAAAGGTTTGGTGATGACTTCCACTTTTGAGCGTAAGATAAGAACAATGTAATGTATTGTTGTTATTTCTTGGTATAAATATTTCCAGTTTACCAACAAATCATTAGATCTAAACATTTTCATCCGCCGTGTGTGGAAGGGAAAGGCAATGTCATTTTACATATGTCGCGCATTGTTTAATGTAGGACAATTTTATCTTACAACATGTTTACATACCCGGTGTAGGTGGAAGGGAAAGGCCATGTCATTGCACATGTGGCACACTGTTTGATGTAGGACAATTTGATCTTACAACATCTTTATATACACACATGATGGCAGTCCACTTGTTAAGTGTATGCAACTTTATACCAGAAAATGAAAGGCAACATGACATATGACGATCAAAGCCAACGAAAACGTACTGTATAATCTACATAGGAGTAATTACGATAAAACTTGTAAACAGAAGTCATAAGTTTGGTAATTCATTGAAGCGCAATAGTCTTGATAGGAAATCACTTCACTGCAGCTGCATAAAACAAAAGAATGCAAAATTGTTAGTTAGATATTTGCATAAAAGGAATGAAATTTTCTATTGATTACCTGTTCATGAGCTTCAGAAAAGATGGTGTGAAGCTAGCTGCTATTGCTCTAGTGGCTACCCGTGTGGGTGCTTCAAAAAAGATACATAATGGGAAGCTAGCTGCTCATGCTCGAGCATAAGCTGAAAATTCCTGCAAAAAAAAGTAACGGCTGAACACAAAATTAAAACACACACAGGACAGAAACACTACCGCTATATGAAAGTCCAATCACCATATGAGAGGCTCATTAGTAGCATGGACGGAACCGGCCAAGAATTTTTCATTGACAGTGTCATATCACATATGTGGATGTTGTGAACCCTAACCCGCAAAAGCTTATATAATCTATAGTTCTGTACACACATACAGATACGCTGCAAAATCGCAAGTGAAAAATTAAGTGTAATAGATGGCAGCACCAGGCCACGATCTGATGGCTGCCGGCTGGGCACGACATCGAAGTAGAGGATTCGTCGCCTAACGTTTTGATGGCAACGCCAAGTAGCAGAGCTTGCATCAGCGGCAAGGCTAGAAGCTAGGATGAAAGCGAGCGAGCGCCCCGTCAAGCCTATGGAAGCACAATCTGAGGCGATGGTGATTTGGAAGGAGTGAGGAAAGCAAAGTCGTGGCACATATTTATAGTGAAGACGACTGCTTAACTTAAGAGGTCATGGACTACTACAATTCCTTCTTCGGTTTCTTGCAATTATGATGGAAAAATAGTGGACATGGTGATCATGGACTGCTGCAATTCCTTCTTCAGTTTCTTGCAATTATGGTGGATGTGACGCCCCCGACTTAATCGTGCACTAATCATACACGCAAACGTGCACGATCAAGCACAGGGACTCACGGGAAGATATCACAACACAACTCTAAACTCAAGTAAAAAGCATAAGTCTGCATTTTACAAACCGGGGGCACGAGGGCCCCAATACAAAAGTCATACACACAAATGATATCTGAGTACAGACATAGTTAGACAAGTTTTGCCTTAAGAAGGCTAGCACAAACAAAGACTCTAGATCGAAAGGCGAAGGCCTCCTGCCTAGGGCCTCCGATCCTACTCCTAGTCGGCTGGCTCAATCCAGTAGTACGTGCAATCGGGACCCTTCTGGTAGTAAGCTCCTATGGTGGCATCTGGCTCCTGGGCTCCATCGTCTGAATTTATCAAGTGGGTATGGGAAAAAGAATAGCAGAGCAACCGTGAGTACTCATCCAAAGTACTCGCAAGACTGACATCAGAACTATGCTAGTTATGCATTGGTATCAAGTGAAAAGGCTGTATCTGGACTGAACTGCAGAATGCCAGAATAGAAGGGGGAAGAAGCCTAGCCTATCGAAGACTAGCATCTTCAAGCAATCTTGCAGCATCAGAAGAGAGTAGAATATAGTAACATTCAAATAGTGGTTGTATAGTAGCAACTCCCCGAGATCCTTTCTCGACTATCCCGCGAGAAAGCGATCCCGAGAGCAGTAGCAATAGTTTAATCTGTATCATCATCAGTTTGTAGTTGTCATAGATCCGGATACAACTCTGAGCGTCCTGTTACCGTGGACACGGATATTCGAATAGATAACTTCCCTGCAGGGGTGCACTACTGTTACCCAACACGCTCGATTACCTTTGGCCGGACACACTTGCTGGGTAATACCCGGCCTCGGGTGATCGACACGACGCAGTCCTACCTAGGCTCAGCAGAGAGGTCAACACGCCGGTCTAAATCCTAAGTGCGAAGGGGTCTTGGGCCCATCACCCTTTGTACTCCTACACGTTGCGTGGCTGGTCGGGGTGCAGGCGCGACACTGTATACACAAGTGAAGTACCAGCCCAATCTCGACAATCAGGCCGCATCTCTGAACTGTGACGTCTGAAGAGCTTTCGGCTAATACATACGACGTAGAGGGCCTCATTAAACCATTATCCCACGTGGTGGTAGTGCATAAAGGGCGCGACGACCCACTCAGATCAAATACCCAGTTCCGTTAGGCGTATTTAGTAGCTCGCAGGGACGATCAGAGTTTCTGTCGCTCCGACTTGGTAAAAACATGACGCGCGGGTGCTCTTGGAGCCGACCCGTCTTTAATGATATTCACTCGCGGGTACCCTTGGGGCCAGCCCGACTTTAACATTGGGAGTTGTCGGGACTCAGGTCCATCTCTGACTGGATGGTACCACCAGCCCTTCAGCCCCGTAACAGTAAATGAATGTAGTAATGTAAGCATTTCCGTGATCCTCACCCAGAGTGATCACGGCCCGGTAACAAGCATGGCATACGGACAAGGCGAAGGGCCAAAGATGGAACAGCAGCATAGCTAACTAGGCATCATGGGATAACAGGTAATGTATCAGTAGCAGGCGACAAAATCAGGCTATGCATCAGAATAGGTTAAAGCATGGCAGCGGCAATTTCTAGTGCAAGCAGTAGGGAGAAAGAATAGGAGATATCGGTATGCGTCAAGGGGGGATTGCTTGCCTGGAAGCTCTGCAGAGAGTGGCTGATCGTCAGTAGGCTGCTCATCGGGGGTGTAGTCGAACTCTACTGCAACGGCGTCGGTCTCGGCGTCTATCGAGAGAGAAGGAGGGGGGAAGAAACAATAAATTTCATGGCAAAAATGCAATCACTATGCATGACATGCCTAAAATGATATGCAGATGTGTTTTATTGCCTAACTAAATGATTTAGTTAATTTAGGAATTTATTTGGATTTATTTTATTAAAATTGAGCACTATTCATTTATCGAAAACAGTCAAAAAGTTCCATGTTCAGCTAGCTATGAGTGTTGGACAGGCGTTTTGATTACATATTCAGTTTCTTCATATTTTTCTGATCATTTTACATATATAAATTATTTTCATTTGACTTACGGTTTAAAAGATATGATTTTTCAAAGTTTTAATAATATTCTGGAATTAATTTAATTAATAAATACGAATTATCCCAAACAGTAGAGGGGTGACGTCATCATGACGCAATGCTGACGTCAGCAGTCAACAGTACGGTTGACCAGAGTCAAACCTGACAGTGGGTCCAGTGGGTCCCACTGGTCAGTGACTCATTTAACTAAACAGGGTTTAATTTAATCTAATTAACCTAATTAACTAGTGGGACCCCTATGTCAGAGACTGATTAGCTAGTTAATTTAATTAACAGTTTCATTAACGTTTTAATTATTTATAAAAATCGTTTTAATTTAGCGGGACCCACACGTCAGTGACAGGGGATGCCACGTCAGCGAGTTGACCGGGTCAACAGGTCAACGGGACCCACCCGTCAGCGACGCAGGGGGCCCCACACGTCAGGCCAGGTCAGCGTCGCCAGCGTCGAAGCCGGAATCACGCCGGCGACCAAATCTCCAAATGATTCCTCAAGGTTTCCTTGCCAATCTTCAAGTCTCTCCGACTTTAGAAGATCAGGTTCACCAAGCTCAGCTTCTTGATGCTATGGTGAAGAAAGTCAAGAAAGGTGTGGCCAAGAGCATTCCCAAGTATAAGTGTTTCTGTGTTGATGACAAAGACACCCTGTTCTTCGAGGACCGTCTGGTGGTTCCGAAAGGTGATCTCAGGAAAGTTATCATGGATGAAGCACATAATTCCCTCCTCTCGATTCATCCAGGCAGTTCCAAAATGTATCAAGACCTCAAGCAAACCTTCTGGTGGACTCGCATGAAACGCGAGATTGCTCAGTTCGTGAACGAGTGTGATGTTTGTCGCAGAGTGAAGGCGGAACATCAACGTCCAGCAGGTCTCCTTCAGCCTTTGCCTATCCCAGAGTGGAAATTCGATCATGTTGAAATGGATTTCGTCACTGGGTTTCCTAAGTCCAAGAGAGGGAATGATGCCATCTTTGTGGTCATCGACAAGCTCACCAAAGTTGCCCACTTCCTTCCGGTCAAAGAATCTATCTCGGCAGCTCAGCTAGCAGAGTTGTATACGTCAAGGATAGTTTCTTTGCACGGTGTTCCTAAGCTCATATCCTCAGATCGTGGAAGCATCTTCACTTCCAAGTTTTGGGATTCCTTCCAGACTGCAATGGGGACTAATCTCCGTTTCAGCACAGCTTTCCATCCTCAGACTAGTGGTCAAGTTGAGAGAGTCAATCAAATCCTCGAAGATATGCTCAGAGCTTGTGTGATTTCTTTTGGCATGAAGTGGGAAGATTGCCTCCCGTTTGCTGAGTTCTCATACAACAATAGCTTCCAAGCAAGTTCCGGCAAAGCTCCTTTCGAGATTCTCTATGGCAGAAAGTGCCGCACCCCGCTCAATTGGTCTGAAACCGGTGAGCGTCAAATCCTTGGTAATGACATGATCACGGAAGCAGAAGAAATGTGCCGTGTCATTCGTGCAAATCTCAAAGCAGCTCAATCCCGCCAGAAGAGTTATTATGATAGCAAGCATCGTGACATGACCTTTCAGATCGATGATTTTGTCTATCTCAGAGTGTCTCCCATGAAGGGCACTCAACGCTTTGGCATCAAAGGCAAGCTTGCCCCACGCTTTGTGGGTCCTTTCAAGATTGTGGGCAAGAGGGGTGACCTTGCCTACCAACTCGAGCTTCCTCCCAATTTCTCCAATGTGCATGATGTGTTTCATGTCTCTCAGCTCCGGAAGTGCTTCAAGACTCCCGAGCGCACCGTTGATCTCCAAGAAATTGATCTCCAAGAAGACCTATCCTATCATGAGCATCCAGTTGCTATCCTTGAAGAAACTGAGCGTAAGACTCGCAACAAGTCAATCAAGTTTCTAAAGGTGAAGTGGTCACATCACTCCGACAAAGAAGCCACTTGGGAACGAGAGGACCATCTCCGTTCCGAATTTCCCGAATTCTTCCGTTCCTAGATCTCGGGACGAGATCCTCATGTAGTGGGGGAGAGTTGTAACAGCCCAAGTGTAATTCTTGCCTTATTTGTAATCATTCTCATGTGGACCTTCATGTTTTGCCATTGTGTTTGTTTATCAACCTTGCCTCATGGTCATTTCATGCATCATGCCATCATGCTCATCATACCAAGTGCATATTAATTATTGCCATGCTTGTGGTTGTGTTTGTTGTGATGTGAGGTGGTGTTGATGGGAGTGTATGTGATGTGGAGTGAGTGCATGTGTTTCTTTGTTTGGAGTGCTACTCCCTCCCATCTAATAAACTATCCCCTCTTCTTTCTTATTCAAAATATGCCCATGATAATAATTTACTTTCTGTTTTCACATATTAAAAATGTTGCTCATTTTCTAAATATTCAGTTGAGTTTTGTGTGTAGTCTCAAGCATGTTCTACTGGTTTTGAATATTTTTTTTTAACAATTGCAAACAGATTCCAATTCTAAATATATGTGATTGTTTTATTTGTTCAAAAAATGCCAACTCCATTTTTTTTAACTAGGCTACAATTTTCTGTTTCCAAAACATATTTTTCTTCCTCCCCAATTATTTTTTTAAACCTGCATGGTTTTATTCTTAGTTTGCTGATTTAATTAATAGGGAAGGCCTGTGTGTTTTGTTTTCGCTGAGAGAGAGTGGCCGGCCCATCTGGGCCTCCTCCTCCTTCCTTCCTTCCCGCGGCCCAGCTAGCCCGTGCGCTGGTTCCCTCCAGCGTGGCGCGCGTCGGGCCCGCGCGTCAGCCTCTCTCTCCCTCCTTTCTTCCTCCTCCTTTCCAGCTCCCTCTCAGAGCGAGAGCGAGCAGGGCCCCGCCGTGGCCGAGGTGGCGAGGCTAGGGCGTGCCTCCAGGGCTATAAAGCCTCGGCGTCCGCGCCCCTCTAGCTAGGGTTCCCCCCTGTCTCTCCGCGCCGCCGCCACCTCCATCTCCTTCCTCCTCTCCCTTCTCCTTTTTCTTCTTCGTCAGGTAAGTTCAGAGAAGAGAGAAGTTCAGTTTCGTCAGAGAGAGCAGAGAGCCGCCGTCGATTTCGTCGTCTCCTTCATCGCCGGTGGCATCTCCGTGGCATCCGAGATGTCCGCGGGGTTTCTGGTGCATTCGGCGTCCCGTTCCCGGCACTAGGGAGGCCGGAGCGTCCCCGCGTCGTCTTCCCGTCGTCACGTCGCGTGGTTGGAGCTGCGCGTCGTCAGGCAGCGCCAGCTTCGTCGTCCTCGCCTCGCCGCGTCCTCGAGCAGCCCGCAGTGAGCATCAGCTCCTCCTTCCCCCTCTCTTTATCGCGCGTAGCCGCCTAGTCGCGTCCTGGTCGTCGTTTCGCCGTCGCCTCTTTCTCTGGTTCGGGAGGAAGGAAAAACCGCGCCCTTTGTCTGCATTTAACGAGCAAGGCCCCTCTCTGTTCAGACGCGCGCGTGTGGCGCAGTGGTCGACCGATCGCTGTATACACAGGAGGTCTCGGGTTCGATCCCCCCCCCCGAGCCCTTCTATTTTTCCCTGTATTATGTGTGTGTGTGTCTCTGTGGCTTGTGTGTGTGCTGTGTGTGTGTGTGAGAATGACAGTGGGCCTGGCCCCACTTGCCATCCTCAGGGGGGTCCTGGTGTGTATGCCAGTGGGTCCCCCCCTCTGTTTGATTGTTTTTATTTATTGTTTTACTTATTTATACTGCTGTTTTGTTTCTTTCCATTTTTGGAAAGATCCAGATCTGGACATGGCCATTTTTGGCAGTAGCCAAATAGGGCAAGATTCCACTTATAAGTGCATGTGTGGTTTTTCAATTGTGGTTTTGGGCATTTTATCTACATGTAGATATAAGTATGATATATGTTTTTGGGGTAGAATTTCCCAAGGAATCCAATGGTGTAATTTGTTTTGTCATTTGAGCAAGTTTGCAAAAGTGTCATTTTGTCCCAACATGCCATTTTGTCATTTTCATATGATTTAATCTATACAATATATGTGAAACTTGTCAACATGAATATGCTAGTGTTTGAAGGGTACTAGGCCCTGGTATTTTTGTTTGGCATCATAAACTTGTGGATAAGTGGGTTCCTTGCTGTTAATATGCTAAGATAATAACCCTGGTTGCATTTCTCAATATTGCCAAGTGTTGGATCTGTTATTTTCTTGCTATGTTTAGATGATGGTTCCCACGGATGTGTTGGTCCTTTGAGTTTGGGACTTGAACATGTTTTGTTGTGCCCAGCATGCTCTACTAAATTGTGCTAAAAACTTGAGCATTAAGCTCTTGCATCATATTTAAAACATGCTGTCAAGTTGCTATTCTGTTAACATGTGCCCAGTTTTGCCCTTGCTAAATATTTCTAAATCTGAGAATCTGTTAATATTTTTATGCCATGAAGAGTGGATGCTACAAAGTTATGTGTTGTGTTCTAGCTCATGCTCAGTGCTAGTGTTTTGTTATATATGTTGCCCTCTACCATCCTGTTAATTTTCATGCCATGAAAGATGCTGTAGCATATATAAACCATGCTGTCAATAAGCCATCAGGTTAACTCAGATTCCAGAAAACTGGAATTTTCACTAAGTCCTAAAATCTGGTTCAACATGCCCTCTTGTGATCTTCAGTGCTATTGATCTATGCTTCCTTTCAAGTTTGTGTAGATATATTAATTGTTAAGCTTGCTGTAAAGTTTCTGTCCATGCCTTGGTTTTGATTTAAGACCTGCTGTAGCTCTGGCTATGTGAGTGACAAGATGCCATGTTGCTGATTTTGGACAGGATGTGTGTTTGATTGTTTTGTGACTTGTGAGAGCTATACTCCATTGTTTTGCTTGATCTTTAGCTCTATTCTTGTTAGATTTTCATTACCTATCCAGTGGCATCCTTGGAACACCAAGGTATAGCCCAAAGATTGCCTCATGTTGTGTTTTGTCTCCGTTAACGTTCGTACCTTGCCGTGAGCAGACCGTGAGCTACGTTACTCCGTTTGCAGCGTTCTACATATGCATTTGCATCGTTTTTGCATGAAGCATCCATATTTTCCATGATCATGCACGTCCAAATAAGTAATATTGAGGTTCTGTCCAGAATACTAATAACTTAATAGATGCATGTGAAACATGACTAGCATAGGATTGCCATGCTATATTTCTTAACATGACCATGCATCATCTTGTTTGTGCATTGCACCTTGCTGTTTGTTTATTTGGTGCTGTTCTCTTTGGGTAGACGCGAGTGTTGAGCCTGAGTACGAGGATTCCGGAGAGTACAACTACGAGGAACCAGCTCTTTGTCCCTCTGAAGATCCAACAGGCAAGATGATCATACCCGGATCCCGACACTATTTTTGCCTTGCTAGATGTCTCGTTTTTACCGTTATGTTCCGTTACCTACCACTTAACTGTCAGCCTCCTAATTTGCCATGAAAGCCTCTAACCTTTCCACTACCTAGCAAACCTTGATTGGCTATGTTACCGCTGCTCACCCTTTTTTTCTTATAGCGTTGCTAGTTGCAGGTGCAAGTTTCCCATGTGTCAACATGGATTTTGTTTATCTCACTCTATTTTGTTGTTATTTAAATTAATGCACATATATATCTGGCAACGGTGGAAGGCTTAGCCTTTTGCTCAGTGTTTTGTTCCGCTTTTGCCGCACTAGTTCCGAGTTCCGGTGTTATATTCCATATTTTGCGCTCCTAACATGCTCGGGGTTGTTATGGGGACCTTCTTGATCATTCGTTTTAGATTAAAACTTGTCTGGCAAGACCCAACATTGGTACTACATTTGCTAACAACTTAATAAAATTGCATAGGGCATAGCTACCCCGAGGATAAATTAATCAACCACCCGGGCCAGTGCTCCTCATGAGTGTTGGTCCAACCCAGAGCACTGTGCGGGGCCAACCCGGGGCAACTCGGGAGATCTCTATCAGGCCTCCGTACGCGTAGCTTATCCGTCGTGTCCTGAGAACGAGATACGCGGCTCTTATCGGGTTCGTCGACACGTCGGGCGGTCTTGCTGGACTTGTTTTACCTTTATCGAATGTCTTGCGCGTGGAATTCCGGTTTTTCTTCGGGCTATCTCGAGGTTGCGGTTTTCCAGTGGAATGGCCTAGGACGATCACGAGATTCGTGGTCGAGGTTATTCTCGCGGAGTGTGGTTAGTTTGTGATGGATGAGTTGGAGCACCCCTGCAGGGTTTAATCTTTTCGGAGAGCCGTGCCCGCGGTTATGTGGCAACTTGGAAATTTGTTTAACACCCGGTAATAGTTAACTTGAAGTAAACTCCAATAAAATACACCAACTGTGTGCGTAACCGTGATCGTCTCTGCTCGTGAACATATCCGAGAGAGAACACGGTGGGGTTATGATTGACGTAAGTAGGTGTTCAGGATCACTTAGTGATCATGCTAATTCACGATCGTCTTACGTATGCCACCATATTTACATTCATGTTCTCGTAAGTTAGCCACCCAAACATATGCTTAGCGCTTGCTGTAGCCTCACCACTTAACCAATTCCTTACCCAATGGCTTACATAGTTTCGGTACCCGGGTTATGAGATTGCTGAGTCCCTGTGGCTCACAGATTACAACAATACAGGTACAGGTGTTGATGAGAACGTGCCAGATGATGTGACTCAGCTCCAGTGGGAGTACGACGAGGAGAGTAGACGTATGTATGTTACGTATCCAGACGAGTAGGGAGCTTCATGGTGGTGATCCTGGGATAGCAAGGCAGTTTTCATTGCTTCTTTTATCGTTTGTTTTCCGTCCGTAGCCGGACCCTGTCTTCTGGATGATGTATTGAATTATTGTGTGGACTTGTAATTTAGCTTGTGGCGAGTGTAAGCCAACTCATATACTCATCTCTTCCTACATGTATTGCAATGTTTACTGTGCTTGCGAACGACGAGATGCGCTTCTATCCCCGTCGAGGCCACAAGCCTTAATAGGGATAGGACCGCATCTTGGGCGTGACAAGTTGATACCAACTTGTCACGCCCAAGATGCGATCCTATCCTTATTTTGGCACGAGGGCCTCGACAGGGATAGAAGCGCATCTCGTCGTGTTGCAAGAATGGATATCATTACAAGTACATGTACAGAAGAGGTGAGTATATGGAATTGGCTTACACTCGCCACAAGCTACATCAACATCACATCAATACAACAACAAATACAAACATCATACGGAAGAGCAGGGTCCGACTACGGACGAAAACAAACGATAAAATGACATCCATCCTTGCTATCCCAGGCTGCCGCCTGGAACCCATCCTAGATCGATGAAGAAGAAGAAGAAGAACTCCAAATCAAAACAAGCATCGCGCTCACGTCATATCATCGCATTACCTGTACCTGCAACTGTTGTTGTAGTAATCTGTGAGCCACGGGGACTCAGCAATCTCATTTCCAAGGGTATCAAGACTATTAAAGCTTAATGGGTGAGGTAAGGTTAAGTGGTGAGGCTGCAGCAAGCGGCTAAGCATTTATTTGGGTGGCTAACTTACGAGTACAAGAATAAAGGGGGATGATTGTCGAATAAACGGACGTAAACTAGTAATGATCTCTAAAAGATCCTGAACACCTACTTACGTCAAACATAACCCCACCGTGTTCTCTCTCGGATAAGGACTCACGAGAAGAGACCGTCACGGTTACGCACACAGTTGGTGTATTTTATTTGAGTTTACTTCAAGTTTGCTATGACCGGGTGTTAAACAAAGTTTCCAAGTTTGCCACATAACCGCGGGCACGGCTTTCCGAAAGATTTAACCCTGCAGGGGTGCTCCTACTCATCCATCACAAATTAACCACACGCAGCGAGAATAACCTCGACCACGAATCTCGTGATCTTCCTAGGCAATTCCATTGGAAAACCTCAACCTCGAGATAGCCCAAAGTATCGGAATTCCTCGCACAAGACGTTCGAGAAAGGTAAAACAAATCCAGCAAGGCCGCCCGGCGTGTCGACGATCCCGATAGGAGCCGCGTATCTCGTTCTCAGGACACGACGGATAAGCGAAGCGTACGGTGGCCTGATAGACATCTCCCGAGTTGCCCCGGGTTGGCCCCGCACGGTGCTCTAGTTTGGACCAACACTCATGAGGAGCACTGGCCCGGGTTGTTGATTAAAGATCCTCGGATTAATTACTCCCTATGCAGGTTTATTAGTTATTAGGCAAATGTAGTACCAATGTTGGGCCTTGCCAGACAAGTTTTATCCTAAAACGAAAATCAAGGGGGTCCCCATAACAACCCCGAGCATGTTAGGAGCGCTCAATTATGGAACATAACACCGGTACACAAGTAACTAGGGCGGCAAGAGTGGAACAAAACACCGAGCAAAAGGCCAAGCCTTCCACCCTTTACCAAGTATATATGTGCATTAAATTAAATAGCAATAATATTGTGATATAACAAAAGGATATCCATGTTGCACATGGAAAGAGCTTGCACCTGCAACTAGCAACGCTATAAGAAGGGCTGAGCAAGCGGTAACATAGCCAAACAATGTTTTGCTAGGTAGTGGAGGGTTAGAGGCTTTTCATGGCAATTTGGGAGGCTGACAAACAAGTGGTAGGTAGCGAGACAGCGATAGAAACGAGACATCTAGCAGGCAATGATAGTAATGGTATCCAGGGAAATGATCATCTTGCCTGAGATCCCGCTTGGAAGAAGAACGAATCCATGAAGAAGACGAGCCAACGTAAACGAACGAATCCTCACACTCCGAAGCAGTTCCGGAACTCTATCGAGAAGAAGCAATCGGAAACAACAATCAACACACGAGAACACCACAACAAATGCATGACATGATGCGCAACAAATATGATGCATGTCCGGTTTAAATATGCAAGGCATGGCAACCACAACAATCAAATACTACACATTAAGTGAAGCTCAATATGCAACGAGTTGCATATTGACGAAACTCCACATTTGAATATTTAGTTCACTCTCGTTTAGGTACACGACAATATTAAATGTTGTTAAACATGGCAAGAGGTGAAGCATAAGTAAACTACACACCTAGGCAAGTTTAAATGAGGCCGGAAACAACATATAGCATTTCCGAAACGACCCCATATGTTAATTTCGAAATTGGTCCAGATCTGAATTAATCAGGTTTTATATTTGTTAAACAGCAAAATAAAGTGAACCATGCAATTCTACACGTCATTCTAGTCGATTTACATATATAGAACATTTGAAACGGAGCTACGGTTTAAAAGATATGACATTCACAAGATGCACGTGACATGAATGCAAAATGCATGAAAATGACAACCACAACACTTCGAATCATGAATGCAGCAAGTTATTATGAAACTACATGAAATTCTAGTCAAGTTACATATGCAACATGTTCAAAACGGAGCTACGGTTCAACAATAACAAGCAACACAAGTTTTAGATGAAATCTGCCCAAAACAGCAAGATAGCATTTTGCACACATGAAAACAACAAGTTACAATATACTAAAATGCACAAACTAAGCATGGGGCAGTAGCATATAACATACACTTCATTTCATCTTCACATATCATACTCAAAAGAGTCATGGATCACATGGTACGAAGCTCACAACATGGCAACAAAATATAACAGATTAGGACTTAGTGAAAATAACAGGTTTTTAGCATAGCAGATTTTCACGGAGGCATATTGACAGCAGCAAAACTATATGCTACAGGGCATATAATGGCATGAAAATTAACAGCATGGTAGTAGACATGATGCATTACAATTCATTACTTTATAGCAACATCAAATTATGCTCAGATTCATGGCAACCATCAACACAACATGGCATATTGAAGAAAACAGATTCTCAGACTTAGTGAAAATTAGGATAGTCATGTGCAGCAGTTTTAACAGATTGACATATTGAGCAACAGAAATAATTATGATGCAAAACCTATTTATGCAAACTAATGGCACAACATGAAAGAGCATAACATGCTTAACAAAAGACTCCTTGGTGGCATCACCAAAAGACTCCTAGAACACTAGCAATACACATGGCAAGACAGCAACAAAATAACAGATTCCAGACTTAGAAATATTTTGGACCCTCAAGACAACAGATTTTTATAGCATGTTGGCAACAAGAAAAACAACACCTAAACATGCATTTCTATGACAACCAAAAATACCAGGGCCTAGCATACATGTTCAAGGGCATATCTCATGTTCAAAAATATTTCATATCATGCATGGATTAAATCACACGAAATAGACAAAAGGGCATCATGGCAAAAACGACATGCACTCAAACTTCCTCCAATGACAAAACTAAATGCACAGTTAATTTCTATGGATTTTCCTACCCCGAAAATACATATAATATGCATAGGTTCATGTAGGGAAATATGTCACAATTAATTATGCAAGTTTATGGCCTAATCCCCTTTCTAGCAATTATAAATGCAAGTTAAATGCAAATATTTCAATGAACAGGTTTGTCATGCATGAAAATGTGATGCCGATAACATGAACATTTTTAATATATTGTTGGGATGAAATTGGATGCACGATTAAATGATATGCCCCACACACAATAATGCATTTATGCAAAATGATGCAAACAGCGGGTGTAAGTATTTTAACATGGATGAAATGACATATAATTAATCTACACATTTCCTGAGCAATTTACATATATAAAACATTTGCATATGAAGCACGGTTGATTATTTATTGTCGTATCAAATGCATGGCAGTTTCTGTAATTTTGAAATTCTCAGGATTTAGCTAAATTCGCAGACTAAAATAAAAACGCTACGGGCTGAATCTGTAGTAACATGGGCTAGCACATGACTGAGCGCATGATAACAATTCAACGCACGCGGGCGTGGGATAGGGGCACTGGGTCGTCACCTTAGCAGGCCGTGGCCCAGGTGGCGTTGGAGCGGGCGAGCTGGCCCGATGCGGGGGGTTGCAGCCGTCGTCCCGCACGATCCCCTCGTGCGCCCGCATGAGCAGGGAGGCCGGCGGCGCATGGGACTCTGGGCGGCGGCAGGACTGGTGCGGAGGCCGACGGGGATGGCCGGATCTGGCCCCACGCGGCCGGATCCAGGCAACAACGGCGACGGATGGAGCTCCGGCGGCGAGCTGCGGCGAGGCCGCCATGGCTGAGACCTCCTGGAGATGAACCGCAGGGAGAGGGATTAGAGGAGAGAGGAGGAAGGAGAGAAAGCACGGGGCGGCGGCGGCGCTCATCCGCTGGTCCGGTCGCCGGAGCTGCGGCCGGCAAGCTGGTGGTCGGCGGCGACGGCTCCGGCCGGTCGGCGGCTCCTACAAGGGCGGCGGCTGACCCGGGGCGGCGCGGCTGCGGGGTGCGGGAGGAGCTCCGATGGATCTGAGGCTCCTGTGGTTGCCCGGACATGTCCGGGTTGGCCGCGGACATGTCCGGTAGGTGGGGAATTGGACGAATTTCAGCCTCTAGATCGCGATCCGAGGGCCGAAAATGGGCAGATGGTTGGGGCTGCGGGATCTGGAGGAGGAGGGCTAGCAGGTGGGGTTTTCTAGGGGTGTGGCTGCAATTTTACATGGGGAAACCCTAAAGAGTGAGGGGCTCTCTCTCCATGGGGGTTTAAATAGGGAAGGCACTAGGGTTGGGGGTTGGACCTCGTCCGTCCGATTGCGATCCGATGACCACGAACGGAGGGGGGCTAAGCTAGTTGGGCTAGTGGGTTGTGGAGAGGGGTTGTGGGCTGAGAAGAGAGGGAGGTTTGCGGCCCGAGACATGATTTTGAAATACCGAAAGCGTCCGATAATAAACCGATGCCGCGGGCGCGTGCGTGTGTGGCTGGTCTCGAAACGGTCGACGACACGAACGGAGCGAACCGGCAACTACGAACGGATGCAAGTTTTCGAAAACGAGTGACGATGCTATGCAGATGATGCGAATGATGCGATGATAAATGCGACAACCACTCGAACCACCGACGACAACGGAATAAAAGGGGAATCTTCTGGAGCGTCGGACCCGGGCTGTTACAACTCTCCTCCACTTACAAGAGATCTCGCCCCGAGATCTTAGAATGAAAAGGGGAAGAGAAAAAGAAAGGAAGAGGTAAAACTTAGTTGCTTCTCTGACAAACGAGTGAAACCAATGAAACATGAAGGTTGCACCGAGATGAAGAATGACATGAGAAACAAGCAAGAATTCAAAAGAAATTTCGGCAGCACTCCGGTAGGAAGGAGAGAAAAAAAATTTATAAGATGGTAGAACTTGAAAAGATGACACAACACTCCGGTTAAATGAAAAGCCTGGAAAGAACATGATCTTGACAAGCGAGATGATGAGCCGAAGAGAGCAACAATACAATGCCTCCGGAACAAGGAATAAAAGCTCGATCTTTGAAAAAAACAAGGAATGGAGAAGAAGATGACATTTTCTACCACCATTGAATGTGAAAAACATAGGTTGAACAGAGTTGTTGAAAAACCAACAACGAAAAGAACAGGCTTGTTGTGGGCTTATGGAAAGCATCTCAAAATTATGAGGTGACAACCTGCCACTAACGGAAACAATTGATTGCTTGGGAGCAACAAGATATGCAAGCTTCTTTCAACAAGAGGATACATGGAGAACTTGGATCATTGATAAACACCATGATAGCAACAATCTTTAGGAAGAGCTTTAGGTGAAATCCAATCCAAGATAACTCTAAGAAAGGAATGATGGATTTAATATCTCATTCTTGATAACTTCTCTTCGAGACTCCTCATGACTCAAGAATGCTAAAACACCATCTCAAAGATAAGGGAGAAGAATTGCACTTGAAATGCAAGATAAGAATACTTGAGGACCTCCAACAAAATCTTGAAGAACACTTGAGAATGAGAGAAATCTTGATGAACCACCATGAAGAACTTCTTGGAGAACAGCAGAATGAGAGGATGATAGAAAAGAATTGAAGGGTGAAAAGAATAAGATTATGACCTCCAAGATTAGATGAAGCTTCATGACGAGAAGCTTGAGAAAACATGGAACTCCGGAAAAGAGAAGACGAAACACTTAGAACCAAGAATTGATATCATGACAACTCCGGAAGAATGCTTGAAATCACTTGATGAAACAAGAATAAGAATTATGTTATGCTTATCCTTCATGGTGAGAACCTCGAACTAATTTAAGGATCTGAATGGGAACACGAGTCTTCTGAGATGTCTTCAACACTCCGGATATGACAAAGAAAGATGACTAAACAAGAGAGGCTTGGATGAGAACTTCCAACATGGGAAAGCATTTAGAGAATGAAACGGAAATGATGAGCACCGAAAGCTTGAATTGAATCCACCGGGAAAGAAAACAATACAAGGAATGATGAACTTTGAATCACTTGAGCATCTCCATAATGAATCACCGGATATCAAATGGAAGATAAGAAATAGCAGAAGCTTCCTTGTATTGTCTTCTTCATAATGAATCCATGAAGGATAAGCATAACATAATTCTTATTCTTGTTTCATCAAGTGATTTCAAGCATTCTTCCGGAGTTGTCATGATATCAATTCTTGGTTCTAAGTGTTTCGTCTTCTCTTTTCCGGAGTTCCATGTTTTCTCAAGCTTCTCGTCATGAAGCTTCATCTAATCTTGGAGGTCATAATCTTATTCTTTTCACCCTTCAATTCTTTTCTATCATCCTCTCATTCTGCTGTTCTCCAAGAAGTTCTTCATGGTGGTTCATCAAGATTTCTCTCATTCTCAAGTGTTCTTCAAGATTTTGTTGGAGGTCCTCAAGTATTCTTATCTTGCATTTCAAGTGCAATTCTTCTCCCTTATCTTTGAGATGGTGTTTTAGCATTCTTGAGTCATGAGGAGTCTCGAAGAGAAGTTATCAAGAATGAGATATTAAATCCATCATTCCTTTCTTAGATTTATCTTGGATTGGATTTCACCTAAAGCTCTTCCTAAAGATTGTTGCTATCATGGTGTTTATCAATGATCCAAGTTCTCCATGTATCCTCTTGTTGAAAGAAGCTTGCATATCTTGTTGCTCCCAAGCAATCAATTGTTTCCGTTAGTGGCAGGTTGTCACCTCATAATTTTGAGATGCTTTCCATAAGCCCACAACAAGCCTGTTCTTTTCGTTGTTGGTTTTTCAACAACTCTGTTCAACCTATGTTTTTCACATTCAATGGTGGTAGAAAATGTCATCTTCTTCTCCATTCCTTGTTTTTTTCAAAGATCGAGCTTTTATTCCTTGTTCCGGAGGCATTGTATTGTTGCTCTCTTCGGCTCATCATCTCGCTTGTCAAGATCATGTTCTTTCCAGGCTTTTCATTTAACCGGAGTGTTGTGTCATCTTTTCAAGTTCTATCATCTTATAAAATTTTTTTCTCTCCTTCCTACCGGAGTGCTGCCGAAATTTCTTTTGAATTCTTGCTTGTTTCTCATGTCATTCTTCATCTCGGTGCAACCTTCATGTTTCATTGGTTTCACTCGTTTGTCAGAGAAGCAACTAAGTTTTACCTCTTCCTTTCTTTTTCTCTTCCCCTTTTCATTCTAAGATCTCGGGGCGAGATCTCTTGTAAGTGGAGGAGAGTTGTAACAGCCCGGGTCCGACGCTCCAGAAGATTCCCCTTTTATTCCGTTGTCGTCGGTGGTTCGAGTGGTTGTCGCATTTATCATCGCATCATTCGCATCATCTGCATAGCATCGTCACTCGTTTTCGAAAACTTGCATCCGTTCGTAGTTGCCGGTTCGCTCCGTTCGTGTCGTCGACCGTTTCGAGACCAGCCACACACGCACACGCCCGCGGCATCGGTTTATTATCGGACGCTTTCGGTATTTCAAAATCATGTCTCGGGCCGCAAACCTCCCTCTCTTCTCAGCCCACAACCCCTCTCCACAACCCACTAGCCCAACTAGCTTAGCCCCCCTCCGTTCGTGGTCATCGGATCGCAATCGGACGGACGAGGTCCAACCCCCAACCCTAGTGCCTTCCCTATTTAAACCCCCATGGAGAGAGAGCCCCTCACTCTTTAAGGTTTCCCCATGTAAAATTGCAGCCACACCCCTAGAAAACCCCACCTGCTAGCCCTCCTCCTCCAGATCCCGCAGCCCCAACCATCTGCCCATTTTCGGCCCTCGGATCGCGATCTAGAGGCTGAAATTCGTCCAATTCCCCACCTACCGGACATGTCCGCGGCCAACCCGGACATGTCCGGGCAACCACAGGAGCCTCAGATCCATCGGAGCTCCTCCCGCACCCCGCAGCCGCGCCTCCCCGGGTCAGCCGCCGCCCTTGTAGGAGCCGCCGACCGGCCGGAGCCGTCGCCGCCGACCACCAGCTTGCCGGCCGCAGCTCCGGCGACCGGACCAGCGGATGAGCGCCGCCGCCGCCCCGTGCTTTCTCTCCTTCCTCCTCTCTCCTCTAATCCCTCTCCCTGCGGTTCATCTCCAGGAGGTCTCAGCCATGGCGGCCTCGCCGCAGCTCGCCGCCGGAGCTCCATCCGTCGCCGTTGTTGCCTGGATCCGGCCGCGTGGGGCCAGATCCGGCCATCCCCGTCGGCCTCCGCACCAGTCCTGCCGCCGCCCAGAGTCCCATGCGCCGCCGGCCTCCCTGCTCGTGCGGGCGCACGAGGGGATCGTGCGGGACGACGGCTGCAACCCCCCGCATCGGGCCAGCTCGCCCGCTCCAACGCCACCTGGGCCACGGCCTGCTAAGGTGACGACCCAGTGCCCCTATCCCACGCCCGCGTGCGTTGAATTGTTATCATGCGCTCAGTCATGTGCTAGCCCATGTTGCTACAGATTCAGCCCGTAGCGTTTTTATTTTAGTCTGCGAATTTAGCTAAATCCTGAGAATTTCAAAATTACAGAAACTGCCATGCATTTGATATGACAATAAATAATCAACCGTGCTTCATATGCAAATGTTTTATATATGTAAATTGCTCAGGAAATGTGTAGATTAATTATATGTCATTTCATCCATGTTAAAATACTTACACCCGCTGTTTGCATCATTTTGCATAAATGCATTATTGTGTGTGGGGCATATCATTTAATCGTGCATCCAATTTCATCCCAACAATATATTAAAAATGTTCATGTTATCGGCATCACATTTTCATGCATGACAAACCTGTTCATTGAAATATTTGCATTTAACTTGCATTTATAATTGCTAGAAAGGGGATTAGGCCATAAACTTGCATAATTAATTGTGACATATTTCCCTACATGAACCTATGCATATTATATGTGTTTTCGGGGTAGGAAAATCCATAGAAATTAACTGTGCATTTAGTTTTGTCATTGGAGGAAGTTTGAGTGCATGTCGTTTTTGCCATGATGCCCTTTTGTCTATTTCGTGTGATTTAATCCATGCATGATATGAAATATTTTTGAACATGAGATATGCCCTTGAACATGTATGCTAGGCCCTGGTATTTTTGGTTGTCATAGAAATGCATGTTTAGGTGTTGTTTTTCTTGTTGCCAACATGCTATAAAAATCTGTTGTCTTGAGGGTCCAAAATATTTCTAAGTCTGGAATCTGTTATTTTGTTGCTGTCTTGCCATGTGTATTGCTAGTGTTCTAGGAGTCTTTTGGTGATGCCACCAAGGAGTCTTTTGTTAAGCATGTTATGCTCTTTCATGTTGTGCCATTAGTTTGCATAAATAGGTTTTGCATCATAATTATTTCTGTTGCTCAATATGTCAATCTGTTAAAACTGCTGCACATGACTATCCTAATTTTCACTAAGTCTGAGAATCTGTTTTCTTCAATATGCCATGTTGTGTTGATGGTTGCCATGAATCTGAGCATAATTTGATGTTGCTATAAAGTAATGAATTGTAATGCATCATGTCTACTACCATGCTGTTAATTTTCATGCCATTATATGCCCTGTAGCATATAGTTTTGCTGCTGTCAATATGCCTCCGTGAAAATCTGCTATGCTAAAAACCTGTTATTTTCACTAAGTCCTAATCTGTTATATTTTGTTGCCATGTTGTGAGCTTCGTACCATGTGATCCATGACTCTTTTGAGTATGATATGTGAAGATGAAATGAAGTGTATGTTATATGCTACTGCCCCATGCTTAGTTTGTGCATTTTAGTATATTGTAACTTGTTGTTTTCATGTGTGCAAAATGCTATCTTGCTGTTTTGGGCAGATTTCATCTAAAACTTGTGTTGCTTGTTATTGTTGAACCGTAGCTCCGTTTTGAACATGTTGCATATGTAACTTGACTAGAATTTCATGTAGTTTCATAATAACTTGCTGCATTCATGATTCGAAGTGTTGTGGTTGTCATTTTCATGCATTTTGCATTCATGTCACGTGCATCTTGTGAATGTCATATCTTTTAAACCGTAGCTCCGTTTCAAATGTTCTATATATGTAAATCGACTAGAATGACGTGTAGAATTGCATGGTTCACTTTATTTTGCTGTTTAACAAATATAAAACCTGATTAATTCAGATCTGGACCAATTTCGAAATTAACATATGGGGTCGTTTCGGAAATGCTATATGTTGTTTCCGGCCTCATTTAAACTTGCCTAGGTGTGTAGTTTACTTATGCTTCACCTCTTGCCATGTTTAACAACATTTAATATTGTCGTGTACCTAAACGAGAGTGAACTAAATATTCAAATGTGGAGTTTCGTCAATATGCAACTCGTTGCATATTGAGCTTCACTTAATGTGTAGTATTTGATTGTTGTGGTTGCCATGCCTTGCATATTTAAACCGGACATGCATCATATTTGTTGCGCATCATGTCATGCATTTGTTGTGGTGTTCTCGTGTGTTGATTGTTGTTTCCGATTGCTTCTTCTCGATAGAGTTCCGGAACTGCTTCGGAGTGTGAGGATTCGTTCGTTTACGTTGGCTCGTCTTCTTCATGGATTCGTTCTTCTTCCAAGCGGGATCTCAGGCAAGATGATCATTTCCCTGGATACCATTACTATCATTGCCTGCTAGATGTCTCGTTTCTATCGCTGTCTCGCTACCTACCACTTGTTTGTCAGCCTCCCAAATTGCCATGAAAAGCCTCTAACCCTCCACTACCTAGCAAAACATTGTTTGGCTATGTTACCGCTTGCTCAGCCCTTCTTATAGTGTTGCTAGTTGCAGGTGCAAGCTCTTTCCATGTGCAACATGGATATCCTTTTGTTATATCACAATATTATTGCTATTTAATTTAATGCACATATATACTTGGTAAAGGGTGGAAGGCTTGGCCTTTTGCTCGGTGTTTTGTTCCACTCTTGCCGCCCTAGTTACTTGTGTACCGGTGTTATGTTCCATAATTGAGCGCTCCTAACATGCTCGGGGTTGTTATGGGGACCCCCTTGATTTTCGTTTTAGGATAAAACTTGTCTGGCAAGGCCCAACATTGGTACTACATTTGCCTAATAACTAATAAACCTGCATAGGGAGTAATTAACCCGAGGATCTTTAATCAACAACCCGGGCCAGTGCTCCTCATGAGTGTTGGTCCAAACTAGAGCACCGTGCGGGGCCAACCCGGGGCAACTCGGGAGATGTCTATCAGGCCACCGTACGCTTCGCTTATCCGTCGTGTCCTGAGAACGAGATACGTGGCTCCTATCGGGATCGTCGACACGCCGGGCGGCCTTGCTGGATTTGTTTTACCTTTCTCGAACGTCTTGTGCGAGGAATTCCGATACTTTGGGCTATCTCGAGGTTGAGGTTTTCCAATGGAATTGCCTAGGAAGATCACGAGATTCGTGGTCGAGGTTATTCTCGCTGCGTGTGGTTAATTTGTGATGGATGAGTAGGAGCACCCCTGCAGGGTTAAATCTTTCGGAAAGCCGTGCCCGCGGTTATGTGGCAAACTTGGAAACTTTGTTTAACACCCGGTCATAGCAAACTTGAAGTAAACTCAAATAAAATACACCAACTGTGTGCGTAACCGTGATGGTCTCTTCTCGTGAGTCCTTATCCGAGAGAGAACACGGTGGGGTTATGTTTGACGTAAGTAGGTGTTCAGGATCTTTTAGAGATCATTACTAGTTTACGTCCGTTTATTCGACAATCATCCCCCTTTATTCTTGTACTCGTAAGTTAGCCACCCAAATAAATGCTTAGCCGCTTGCTGCAGCCTCACCACTTAACCTTACCTCACCCATTAAGCTTTAATAGTCTTGATACCCTTGGAAATGAGATTGCTGAGTCCCCGTGGCTCACAGATTACTACAACAACAGTTGCAGGTACAGGTAATGCGATGATATGACGTGAGCGCGATGCTTGTTTTGATTTGGAGTTCTTCTTCTTCTTCTTCATCGATCTAGGATGGGTTCCAGGCGGCAGCCTGGGATAGCAAGGATGGATGTCATTTTATCGTTTGTTTTCGTCCGTAGTCGGACCCTGCTCTTCCGTATGATGTTTGTATTTGTTGTTGTATTGATGTGATGTTGATGTAGCTTGTGGCGAGTGTAAGCCAATTCCATATACTCACCTCTTCTGTACATGTACTTGTAATGATATCCATTCTTGCAACACGACGAGATGCGCTTCTATCCCTGTCGAGGCCCTCGTGCCAAAATAAGGATAGGATCGCATCTTGGGTGTGACAAGGCGCGGCCTGGGACCTTGTCGGAAATCGTCTACGGGGCATCATTTTGATCGCGGTCAGGCGCGTTCGAACGGCACGACGACGGCGCGTCGATTGGCTGTGGTCTCGCGGGCTGCGGTGGCCGTAATCGAGCGCTATGACCTCGACGGCGGCGAGCTGTTTTGGGCGAGCTACGGGGCGAGCAATGCGGCGTGCTTTCGGGCGAATGGATCGGCTGGGGAAGATCTACGCGGCACGGCGAGCTCAACAGGCACACGCCCGTGACCATTTGGTCATCGGAGGCTCGCCGGCGACGAGCTAGGCGGCGGCGGGTTCGGGCAACTCCAATGCGAGCACTACGGCGACGAAAACGCGCGGGAAGAGAGGGGGGAAAGACGCGGCTGCTCACCGTGAGCCCGTAGTTGTGCTAAAGTATGCGTGGGGAGGACGGACGGCGGCGAATCGGCGCCGGAGACGAAGACGGCCGTGCGGGGAAGACGAGGTCGAGGAGGACGATGCGGTGGCGCAGAGCTCCAATGCGCGGCCTCAGGCGACGTAGTCGAGGACGGGGAGCACGGCGAGCACGGCGGAGCAACGATCGGGAGACGGTGGCTCGGTGGTGGAGGAGGCAGACGGGGTGCAGCATAAGAGGGCCTCGGCGCAGGAGCAGCTGGACGGTACACACTATTGGGAATCCAGATACGACGTTTCTGTGCTGAGCTCGAAGATGAGCCAATGTCACGATAGCGCTTCTGCGACTCCTTGTGCTTGATCTGAGCGGTCTCGACCAGAATAGCCTTGTTCACGAGAGTGGCAAAGTCGGTGAAGTCTTGAGCAGCAAGTGCAAGCTCGAGGTCTGGGTGGAGTCCACTACGGAACTTCTCCTGTCTACGAGCATCAGTTGGAATGTCTTCTTCAGCATAGCGGGACAAGTTAAGGAACTCCCGCTGATAGGCTTCGACAGTCTTGTTGCCCTGAACGAGGTTGCGGAACTCGGTCTTCTTCCGGTCTATGATTCCCTGAGGAATATAGCGAGCACGGAAGGCAGTCTGAAACTCAACCCAAGTAACAATTGTCCCAGCAGGCAGTGTATGCTTGTGAGTGGACCACCATTGAGCAGCGGGTCCCTTCAGGAAGTAGGTCGCGAAGGTGACATAGTTGTCAGGGGCGACACTAGCAGATTCCATCTCAAAGGCGATGTCGCAGAGCCAGTCATCAGCATCCAGTGGCTGTTCAGAATTGCGATAAATAGTGGGGTTGAGGCGCACAAACTCTGACAGTGTTATTGAAGCTGGGTCCTGGTTCTGATTGTTTTGATGCGGGAACTGAGCCATAATGTTAGTCATGAACTGACGGTTCAGCTCGAATTGCTGCATCATAGCTGCCATATAGTCTGGTGGTGGTGGGTTTTCGAGGGCACGGCCACAACCACGACCACGAGCACCTAGCCTAACCATCCTGCTAAAAATTCAACAGGGGGTAGTTTAGTAAAAGCAACTGCGAGGGTTTAGCGACAAACACGAAGTAACACGTCAATGAATAAGTAGTGCATCAGATACATAACAGTAGTCATTAAGACATACATATCCATACACCGATTCGGTTACACGCGGACAACATAACGGCGTAAAATTAAAGAAAAAGACATACTAGGCGGCGCGCAGGCACGCGGTGAGGAATACACAACGAGACATAGCAAAGGCTACATCAACGTCGGGGAAAACCACTAAAACGGGGTAACTGCAAGTGCGGACGATGAGTCTCTAAGGCAGAAAAGTCCTGCTCTCCGTGTGCACTCTGATGCAGAACCCGGTCTCGAACTGGAAGAAGAGGTCCACGCGCGGGCGTGTGACCTCCAACAGCAGGCCAATCGA
Source organism: Elymus sibiricus (assembly GCA_039707655.1). Taxonomy (NCBI): domain Eukaryota; kingdom Viridiplantae; phylum Streptophyta; class Magnoliopsida; order Poales; family Poaceae; genus Elymus; species Elymus sibiricus. The sequence continues at coordinate 122,576,426 of CM077666.1, read as the reverse complement.
TACCTGCCGACATCTGAGTCCTGCGTGGGTAAAGAATGTACTCCGGATGTATCCCTGCACGAACAGCTGGTAGCAACTGTGTCATAGCATCGTAGAGACGTGCTCGAGTGGCAAACAACTCGACTGCAAGAGCCCGGTTAGTGCGATCCAGAGCCTGAGTGCACTGAATCAACACGTGCGGGTCGTATCGACGACGCTCGTAAGGGGCACAGATAGCTGTGTAATATCCGGTAGCATCTCCAGTAGGTGCATACGGAATGTATCGGAACTCAGAGGCATCCAAGTGACTATGCTCTCCACGGAGACGCGCGACAGCAGAATAGGCAGCATCATGAACTGCCATCTCAATCGTCACACAGATACCGTGAAAGATGTGTAACTCAGTGTCGGAGTTGTCCCTCTGATCATAGATACGAACATCAGCATGGTACTGCTCCTGGTTGAACTCGCGGTAATCCTCGTAAACCATGTACTCGGGGTACCAGCGGTAACTCAGTCTGGTCAGGAGGGCGATCAGGACAGCTGGAAAACCAGGGACATCACGAGCCCAAGTGCGAAGCACAAGCTGCATCGCAGGGCGCGGCGGGAACAAACGATCCATCTGAAACAGAGGAAATTCAGGATTGTCAAATGACAATGAGAAGTATAATAACTTGGAGAGAAAGGTTAAGCAAACCAATGTAAAGGAAAATATGATTATCAGACTAATCAGATCAATGGTAAGGAACAAGCACAGATAATCCAGCTCTCCGGGTGAACGAGATTACGAGATCCTAGTGTCGGCGTTAGTAAAATTCATTTAACCCGAAAGGAAGAGAGTTCAGAGTCCCAGAGTATAGAAGAGGAATAAAAGATCCTAATACCACCCAGTTGGCGACATGGGCCCGTAAGCCACACAACCATGTTAGTAAAATAGTTTTCGGAAATACTAGACTCAACTGCGGCCAAGGAGTTGGAGAGGGGCTTCCTACAGGCATTCGGCTTTGATACCAACTTGTGACGCCCCCGACTTAATCGTGCACTAATCATACACGCAAACGTGCACGATCAAGCACAGTGACTCACGGGAAGATATCACAACACAACTCTAAACTCAAGTAAAAAGCATAAGTCTGCATTTTACAAACCGGGGGCACGAGGGCCCGAATACATAAGTCATACACACAAATGATATCTGAGTACATACATAGTTAGACAAGTTTTGCCTTAAGAAGGCTAGCACAAACAACGACTCTAGATCGAAAGGCGAAGGCCTCCTGCCTAGGGCCTCCGATCCTACTCCTGGTAGGCTGGCTCAATCCAGTAGTACGTGCCATCGGGACCCTCCTGGTAGTAAGCTCCTGTGGTGGCATCTGGCTCCTGGGCTCCATCGTCTGAATTTATCAAGTGGGTATGGGAAAAGAATAGCAGAGCAACCGTGAGTACTCATCCAAAGTACTCGCAAGACTGACATCAGAACTATGCTAGTTATGCATTGGTATCAAGTGAAAAGGCTGTATCTGGACTGAACTGCAGAATGCCAGAATAGAAGGGGGGAGAAGCCTAGCCTATCGAAGACTAGCATCTTCAAGCAATCTTGCAGCATCAGAAGAGAGTAGAATATAGTAACATTCAAATAGTGGTTGTATAGTAGCAACTCCCCGAGATCCTTTCTCGACTATCCCGCGAGAAAGCGATCCCGAGAGCAGTAGCAATAGTTTAATCTGTATCATCATCAGTTTGTAGTTGTCATAGATCCGGATACAACTCTGAGCGTCCTGTTACCGTGGACACGGATATTCGAATAGATAACTTCCCTGCAGGGGTGCACTACTGTTACCCAACACGCTCGATTACCTCTGGCCGGACACACTTGCTGGGTAATACCCGGCCTCGGGTGATCGACACGACGCAGTCCTACCTAGGCTCAGCAGAGAGGTCAACACGCCGGTCTAAATCCTAAGTGCGAAGGGGTCTTGGGCCCATCACCCTTTGTACTCCTGCACGTTGCGTGGCTGGTCGGGGTGCAGGCGCGACACTGTATACACAAGTGAAGTACCAGCCCAATCTCGACAATCAGGCCGCATCTCTGAACTGTGACGTCTGAAGAGCTTTCGGCTAATACATACGACGTAGAGGGCCTCATTAAACCATTATCCCACGTGGTGGTAGTGCATAAAGGGCGCGACGACCCACTCAGATCAAATACCCAGTTCCGTTAGGCGTATTTAGTAGCTCACAGAGACGATCAGAGTTTCTGTCGCTCCGACTTGGTAAAAACATGACGCGCGGGTGCTCTTGGAGCCGACCCGTCTTTAATGATATTCACTCACGGGTACCCTTGGGGCCAGCCCGACTTTAACATTGGGAGTTGTCGGGACTCAGGTCCATCTCTGACTGGATGGTACCACCAGCCCTTCAGCCCCGTAACAGTAAATGAATGTAGTAATGTAAGCATTTCCGTGATCCTCACCCAGAGTGATCACGGCCCGGTAACAAGCATGGCATACGGACAAGGCGAAGGGCCAAAGATGGAACAGCAGCATAGCTAACTAGGCATCATGGGATAACAGGTAATGTATCAGTAGCAGGCGACAAAATCAGGCTATGCATCAGAATAGGTTAAAGCATGGCAGCGGCAATTTCTAGTGCAAGCAGTAGGGAGAAAGAATAGGAGATATCGGTATGCGTCAAGGGGGGATTGCTTGCCTGGAAGCTCTGCAGAGAGTGGCTGATCGTCAGTAGGCTGCTCATCGGGGGTGTAGTCGAACTCTACTGCAACGGCGTCGGTCTCGGCGTCTATCGAGAGAGAAGGAGGGGGGAAGAAACAATAAATTTCATGGCAAAAATGCAATCACTATGCATGACATGCCTAAAATGATATGCAGATGTGTTTTATTGCCTAACTAAATGATTTAGTTAATTTAGGAATTTATTTGGATTTATTTTATTAAAATTGAGCACTATTCATTTATCGAAAACAGTCAAAAAGTTCCATGTTCAGCTAGCTATGAGTGTTGGACAGGCGTTTTGATTACATATTCAGTTTCTTCATATTTTTCTGATCATTTTACATATATAAATTATTTTCATTTGACTTACGGTTTAAAAGATATGATTTTTCAAAGTTTTAATAATATTCTGGAATTAATTTAATTAATAAATACGAATTATCCCAAACAGTAGAGGGGTGACGTCATCATGACGCAATGCTGACGTCAGCAGTCAACAGTACGGTTGACCAGAGTCAAACCTGACAGTGGGTCCAGTGGGTCCCACTGGTCAGTGACTCATTTAACTAAACAGGGTTTAATTTAATCTAATTAACCTAATTAACTAGTGGGACCCCTATGTCAGAGACTGATTAGCTAGTTAATTTAATTAACAGTTTCATTAACGTTTTAATTATTTATAAAAATCGTTTTAATTTAGCGGGACCCACACGTCAGTGACAGGGGATGCCACGTCAGCGAGTTGACCGGGTCAACAGGTCAACGGGACCCACCCGTCAGCGACGCAGGGGGCCCCACACGTCAGGCCAGGTCAGCGTCGCCAGCGCCGAAGCCGGAATCACGCCGGCGACCAAATCCGCGGCGGCGCGGCCTGGGACCTCGTCGGAAATCGTCTACGGGGCATCATTTTGATCGCGGTCAGGCGCGTTCGAACGGCACGACGACGGCGCGTCGATTGGCTGTGGTCTCGCGGGCTGCGGTGGCCGTAATCGAGCGCTATGACCTCGACGGCGGCGAGCTGTTTTGGGCGAGCTACGGGGCGAGCAATGCGGCGTGCTTTCGGGCGAATGGATCGGCTGGGGAAGATCTACGCGGCACGGCGAGCTCAACAGGCACACGCCCGTGACCATTTGGTCATCGGAGGCTCGCCGGCGACGAGCTAGGCGGCGGCGGGTTCGGGCAACTCCAATGCGAGCACTACGGCGACGAAAACACGCGGGAAGAGAGGGGGGAAAGACGCGGCTGCTCACCGTGAGCCCGTAGTTGTGCTAAAGTATGCGTGGGGAGGACGGACGGCGGCGAATCGGCGCCGGAGACGAAGACGGCCGTGCGGGGAAGACGAGGTCGAGGAGGACGATGCGGTGGCGCAGAGCTCCAATGCGCGGCCTCAGGCGACGTAGTCGAGGACGGGGAGCACGGCGAGCACGGCGGAGCAACGATCGGGAGACGGTGGCCGCGGGATCGAGCGTCGGCGGCGGCGAGCTCTCGGGTGGGGCGCAAGACAGAGAGAGAGAGAGAGCGAGTGGGGACGAGTGAGGGGGCTAGGGTTGCGGGGGAGGACAAGAGGGGCTCGGGCGCGGCCTTATCCGCACGGGGGAGCCGGCGGATGGGCGACGCGCGGCGGCTGTCGCCGTGTCAGTGCGCGCGTGCGACAGCGAGCGGAGGAGGACGATGACCACGGCGGGCTGGGCTGCGGGCTACTGTGCACTCAAGGCCCGAAGGCACAGTAAGCCCCTTAACCGTTTTCTTTTTCTTTTTCTAATTTCTGTTTTAGTCTCTGTTTTATAATTACTAGGCCACTAAATGAGTTTTATAAATTGTGTGACTTGGGTGAAATATTACAGTGCAATATTCTCAACCACCAGAAATTGGTTTGGGGAAAATATGATTTCATTTGTAATTCTTATTAAATAAAATGATATTAAATGTTGCGGTTAGCTACTGTTTGAGGTTGATAGAGTCACTTATCTAATTCAACAAATGTTGATCATATTTTTATAAATGCCTCTGGATTATTTGCAGCACTATGAACATTTTGGTTTTCAAATTTGAACAACTTTGAATTTTCACTTTAAATTTGTATTTCAATTTGAATTGGAATTTGAAATGAGATATGATGCAATGAAGATCAAGCATAGTTAATCATGCTGACTTGGCACTATCAAGAGATGATCACTGTAGCATAATGACATGGGCCGTTACAGTGTAAAAATAGTGGACATGGCGTTGAGGAAGTGTAACAGAACAACTGTGTGGGGAATATCATGGGTTGACGCGAAGGCGTGTGGGCTAGCAGGGCAAAGTGGTCGGTGTGCTAGCTGCACAAATCGGATATGTGCTAGCCGCAGGATTACATTGGTTAGATGCCCACCCGTGTGTAACAAAAAGGGTGCAACGGTGGGACAACAGGACAGTGGAAGACATCCAATTTTTGGTGACTTGGCTGCTTGATTTTCCTTTTGCTGAGGTGGCAGATTGGATGGTGCATGTTGATTGATGATGTGGGTAGGCTGCATGTCAAGAGAAATCAAGTAGTGGGGTGCTCCTATTTAGATATAGTAGATACCGCGGAAATCAAAACCAAACGTCGAATTTGTTACAGAACGGCCATTAACGTCGAATTTGTTACAGAACGGCCATTATTGAAACCCTGATATGTAGCACCGGTACGAGACGCACGGTGCGTGCGCCCGGCTCGTCGACACGGCTGTCGCGTGCGAGAAGGAACCACTCCGGAGTCGCGCTTGCTCGCGCTCGGGGCTCGACGTGCAGACGCGCACCTGGCGTTCCCGCGCCCACCCCTGTGGCCCGACCCCGAGACCGCCTCGCCATGACCGGCTGGAGATGCTCTCGACTGGATGCCAGACGCTGATTCCGCCGTCATCCCGTACGTGGTGCCGTGGTGGACAGAGCGCTCGGTCGGGCAACTTTGTGCACCCGGCAATGGCATCATGGCGACGACGTGGTGTTCAACGCTGCAGCGGCGTCGTCCCATGTGATCGTCGACAGGGTTCGCACTCAAGGGGAACTAGCCGGCCTACTGCTGCCCAGTTCAGACGCGCGAGCAAGTGCTCGGCGTGAGTGACCCGGGGTCGTCCGTCGTCGTTGCTAGTGCCGGGCGGTGTGGCCTCGACCCTGACGTGACGTCCCAATCCGGTCACCGTCGCCGTCGGCGTCAACACGCTTATATGATTGCTGCGTGGATGCGGAGGCGGCGCCGGTCGCACGTCACCGCGCACCAATTGGCCCCGAGAGTTAATGGTATGCATACGCTGACCGGGCGGGCTAGCCCAAAAGGCGATTATTGCACGTTCGGCCGTGACAGACAGCACAGTAAACATAGGGCCTGTGGCTACAAGGTGTGCCGAATGAGCTATGGATTACTCTAGGTCTAGGAAAATAATGGTTAGATTGTGACAGGACGGTGCATGTTGCATCAATCTTCTTCTAAAGGTACCATTAGCTCAATGTTTTTTTTTTACCTGAAAAGAACTCCATTAGCTCAATGTTCTTGCGATGATGTTCTTGCGATGGTGTCTATGAGGGACAAAGTGGCGTCTGTGGATGCCGAAATTGGTGAGGTTGGCGCTTTGGCACCTCATTCTGAGGTGCCGAAGTTCATCTTCGACCGGGAAGGTATGTTGGCAAGCATTGATGAGGCGGTCTTCAAGAAAAAGCTTTGCGGCTTGCTCGTCTCCTTAGAGGCAGCTAGCCCTGGGTCTAGCACGACAATTGCTAGCCTCCTAATGAAGAAGACTTCTACGGACAAAATCAAGAAGGTGAAGAAGGCTCTCAGGAGCATAGGCAAGAAGGGTGGCGCCATTGATAAGGCGTCCGTGGCTGCTTAATGGATGATACTCAGTATCTTTGAGCACCACGTCCGATTGACTCGTCTTCGTGGATTTGGTGGTGGTGTCCGTTTTCAGGCATGATTTTGTTGGGGGTTTCTTTGCAACGTAGAAGTGCGAGGGATTGTGGTTATTGCGTGTTATGTATGTTTGTCGGGTTGATCGTGGGATCATGGAGTTTCTTTCTTAGCGAGTAGTCCGCATGCGGTCTATATGTATCGGTTTTTGCCCGGTTTTCCGTTAATTAACTGGGCAATTCTCTTCTTCTTAATTAATCGATGAGGCAAATCTTTTGCCTCCGTTTCGAAAAAAATTAGCTCAATGTTAGCTCTACATATTAGACTCAAAGTTGCACTTCCGTTAACTCTCTGCTTCTGTCCACTGTCCCACTGTGTGGGTTAGCAGGTGCAGGGACGACGCCGTTGATCGCAGTCGCGGAAAAAGAAAGGTGCAAAAAAAAAACCATCTTCACCATTTGTGTGTATTTTAAAACAGAGGAAGATATTTCAGAATTAGATAGAGAAAGAGATCTCTACAAACTAGAGTGGAGTTTTAAAAATGTCATAACTTCCGAAAATAAGAGGACGGAACTTCCAGAAAGTCTTTGGTGAAAGCATCAACTACAAATCCACAAGCTCTCGACTAAACCGTTGGTACTTTCTTCCAACCAAACTACACCATGATATTCAACTAAAACCCATCAGAAAAATAACCCAAACCATGAAATCACCCCCTTTGCCTACCTCCTCAGGCGAGCGACGGGCGGTACCCACGGGAATAGTGGGCCATAATAAGTAGTGCAACATAACATAAACCCATGGCTACAAGATTCAACAAATAAGCAAACATGATATGATAGGGATAGGGAATCTTCTTTCAATCTGTCAATTGGGCGATTAGATGACGGCAGTCTTTCTGTGACATGATTTGCCTGTTTGTTTCTTCTCCACATTTTTCTTCTTTGCTGCAATAATTGGACTATGTTGAGCTGTTTGCATTATGCTCATGCAAAGTCCTGAAAATCAATAAAATTCTTGTTTCCATAGATAAATATAGGGAGCATGTTATTTAAAATAAATGAAATACTATTTTTTTAAATGTCAGAAGATTCTACAAATACATATGCATACATATGCATGTTCTCTAAGTAGTGCAACATAACATAAACCCATGGCCACTAGTAGAAAACAGGGCTTTGGTTCAAGCTCAATCTACCCATTAGTCCCGGTCGCATTACGAACCGGGACTAATGTGAGCATTAGTCCCGGTTCGAGCGGCTAGGGCGCCGGCCGGGGCTCGGCAGGCAGCAGTCCCGGTTCAAATGGGACCTTTAGTCCCGGTTGGAGACACCAATCGGGACTAAAGGGGTGTGATACCCTTTAGTCCCGCTTGGTGTCTCCAACCGGGACTAAAGCTCCTCTGCACAGCGCCGACTGCGCGCCCTAGTTTAGTCCCACCTCGCCTACGGAAGGGCGCCCGCACCTGCTTATATACTGCCCTCCCCTGTACCTGCCGAACTCCTCTTTACACTTGCCTCTGCTTGACTTGTGCACTCTGTTGCCGCCCCTGTTGGGCCTCTGGGCCGTGTGCTGCCGAAAGGTCTGCCCCTATCGGGATGGGCCGATTAGGCCGCACTCGGTACATGGGCCGGGGTGTATTTTTTTAATTTCCTTCAACAGGCCTTTAAAAAAAAACATGGCGGTCCTCCTGCCTGAGCGCTGCGCAGTGGCCACGTGGAGCCCCTTTAGTCCCGGTTCGTAACATGACCGGGACTAAAAGTGGGGGCCTTTAGTCCCGATTCCTTAGTCCCGGTTGCAGAACCGGGACTAAAGGCCCTTACGAACCGGGACTAATGCCCTATTTTCTACTAATGGGCTACAAACAAATAAACAAACATGATATGATAGGGACAAGGAATCTTCTTTCAATGTGTCAATTAGGCGATTAGATGATGCCAGTCTTTTCTGTGACATGATTAGCATGTTTTTTCTTTTTTTCTTCTTTGCTGCAATAACTGGACTATGTTGAGCTGTTTGCATTATGCTCATGCAAAGTCCTGAAAATCAATAAAATTCTTGTTTCCATAGGTAAATATAGGGAGCACGTTATTTAAAATAAATGAAATACTATTTTTTTTAAATGTCAGAAGATTCTACAAATACATATGCATCTTCTCTAAGTATCTGCATATTTTCATTAAATAATACTCCTCCGTAAGTTAGTGTCAAAAAACGTCTTATTATATTATGTTACGGAGGGAGTACAATTATTTGCGTACTACATAAAAGGACAAAATTCTAGCCCAGACACAATAAAAAAAACATAATGTACATACTTTATTTTTTCTGTACACCACATATGAACATATGTGTTACTGAAATTTCGTACATATATACTACACATATGTGTATGCGTATACTTTTTCAGATTTTTTTGAGTGTAGAAAAAGTTTCGATGAAATAAATAACGGGCTTCGTGGAGCCCATCAACCAATAGCACATTCTGGCCATTAGACTCACACTAGCAAAAGGGCCCGTGCGTTGCAACGGGTTAGCAAAACTATGATGTTTAAATCAAGCTATTGAAAACATATAATTTATAGACCGCCTTCTTAATTCAAAACCAAATAAGAGCATTGGTGCACTTATAAGAATATAATACATTCAGTTGATGGATTACATGCGACTTAGAGACCACAATTTATTCTAAAAACCGCATTTTAAATTTAGGAATTAAAACTGTCATTATTCATTGTAAAAATACAAACTATGACTATGTTTTTGTTTGAAATTCTATTTTAAACACAACAGTATATTAACCATTACAATATATTTTCTGAAATTAGAATACTATTTATATTATACTCCCTCCCTTCCGAATTACTTGTCGCGGAAATGGATAAAAAAGATGTATCTAGAACTAAAATACGTCTTGATAATTAATTTCGAAGCGAAGAAGTTTAGTGAATTTTTTTAAAACATTTAGATAATTCCAGCCAATTTCATTTATTTTTATTTTCTTTCAACGTGAGTCCAACAGCGTCAAGCTCCATGTGACACGCGCCCGCAAGCCCCTGTCTGGCTGTCGCTTCATCTTTTTCTCCTCATCCACTCCACTACTACTCACTCTTTTCCTCCCTCCCCGGATCCCCTTTCTCGTCAAGCTCGCCTGGGACGCCGCTGCAACGGCAGCCGCAGGGACTGGCGGGATCCGGTCAGCCGTCGGCCCGTAATGACGTCCACGCCTCTGGTTGCGACATGCACGCCCGCTGGACGCCTCCGTGAACCACCTCGTCTCTCCGGTGCGTTCTTACTCCTAGGTAGTTCTCTAGCTCCATTGTTGCTCCTGCCATCCCTTTAGCGCGGGCTGCGTGCCAGAACCTCCTGAACTAAGTCCACTTTTCTCGGTTCCCTGCGACGCTGCCGCGGTCATCCTCCTCCCCGAGCAGCTCCAGGGACCATGACGGGCTCCGTGTTATCCGCCGTCCGGAACTTGCTGACATCCATCCTCTCGCCTCCCTGCTCCGTCCGACCCCGCCACGAACAGTAAGGTGTGGAGTCACTCTGCCTGCTGCTACTGCTTGCTACTGCTGGTTGTTTTGCTTTCCGCTGTTGCTTACTTTCTTGCATGTTCAGCCTATTGTGGACGCGCCGGCCGGCCATGCCTCATGGTCAGCTTGGAGATGCAGTTTGAATCTTCTTGTCCTTTTATTGTGCCTCTGTTTCTCCTACTATTTATCATTCATTATTGATCATGAAACATGATTCAACGTGCTCCCTCCTTTTGATAGGAGCCCAATACATATATAGAAAGTTAATTAGCCTCTTATTCCTTCCTTATATTTCCTTGCTCCCTTATTTCGCATATATAGAGGTTAATCAGCCTCTATTTCTTTCCTTATTATATTTCCTTGCTCCCTTATTTCGTTTGAAAATCCTCTTAATTGGCCATTAGCCACTCTTCCCTTCTTTAGCCTCTCTCTTCCCTTCCATGTTTCTCTATCATGATCCCCGAGATTTGCTACGTGATACCCAGAAAATTTAAAGACCTATATAAATTGGGTAGACTGTATTTAGCGGAGCGAGGTGGGACTATTTACAATATGAGCTAGCCCAATTGGTCGTGACTATTTTTATTGGACGGGAGGTGCCAAGTTCAATTCTGCTCACTGGCAACTATTTTTGAGACGATTTGTTTGGGCCGGCCGGATAGGTGGGCCTGATTTGTTTGGCCAAGCTGGCTCGATTCCTTGGAAGGGCACTGTTCCTATTTTTTCGTCTTACACTGCCGCTGTTTCTTTTATTGTTGGGCGGACGAACGGGCAGAGGCCCAGTATGGACGACCCTTACGATGGGCAAGCGACGTACGAAGAAACGGTGTGGATAGTACCACCTCGCGTATCTAAAAAATCATCAACGGTGCATTGAAAAAAAGAGTCTAAACGGGACGAAACCAAGAATATCACCTTGCTTTATTATTATTAATAGCAAACATGCCCGTGCGTTGCAACGGGAGAAAAAAAATCATAATCTCGAATGGCAATGACCACATTTTACTACATCATCGAGATACACTATCACTCTTATTTTTGTGAAATAGTGAACAATTTTTAAAAATCATGAATATTTTTTTTTTAACTCGTGAACATATTTAAAATTGTGACCATTTTTAAAACTCACAAACATTTTGTAAAATCAAGAACGTTTTTTGAATTCATGAACATATTATACTATTTGCAAACATTTTTTTAATCGGAGAATATTTCTAGAATCGACTAACAGTTTTTTGGGATTTGATGAAACAATTTTCTAAATTAATGAACTTTTTTGAACTGCATGATCTTTTCTGAATCCGCATATATTTTGTGAATTAATAAACTATATATTTTAATTTATGAACATTTTGAATTTTTATGCTATTTTTAATACATAATTATTTTTTTTGAATTGGCTAAATTTTGTGAAATTTCAAAAAAAATTTAATACATGAACTTTTTTAGAAAAACTCATTAACGTATTTTTATTTTCCGAACATTTATTTGAAAATTTGCTAATATTTTTTAAAAATCGCAAACAATTTCTGAAGCCACAAATATTTACGTATTATTAAACATTTATTTCAAAATTCTCATTTTTTATTTTTAGAAACTTTTTAAAATTCTCTAATTATTTAAAGTAGAAAAAATAATGACGGAAAAGAAAAATAAAAAATTAGAAATTGGTTTCCCATATATGGGCCGGCCCAGGCGAGCTGTGTATTTTTCTTGCGTGCAGTGCGCAGTATAGGAGAGTCTAACATGGGCCGGCCCAGTTCGAATTTTTCTGTGTGAAACGTTTTTTATAACTTATAGGTGGCATTGGTGGGTAATATTTTGTAACTTCAGGGGCAATTTCAATGACGTACGGGCAGAAGCACTCCGTACTTTAATAGTAGGTATATATAGATATAGATATAGATATAGATATAGATATAGATATAGATAGATATAGATTTACCCCTCACCCGCAAAAAAAAAAAAGACTCAGATTAACGGCATTTCCTATTCGGCGCCTGCAGCGCCCGTTTCTTCGTTACGTGCAAACGGGCGCACACTACACCGCCGCCCTGGGCCGGCCCGTTCTGTTGTCCCTTTTATTGATAAAATGCAAAAAACCACGAGACGAGTTGGAATCGAACCAGCGATCTCTCCTTTAATGGACGATGCAACAGCCACCCCACCACCTCATCGTACCTGTTTAATGACAGCTTTTCACTTCATTTCTTCTTTCCTCTTCCTTTTTTTCTTTTTTTTCTTGGAATGGGTTTCTTCAGTTTTCTTTTTTCTTTTCTTTTGCTAAAATGCGTGAACATTTTTTTAATTCAGAAATTCTTTCTCAAATTCGTGAACTTTTTTCAGTTTTGCGAACTTTTTTCATATTTTTTTCAAAATCAATGAACTGAATTGATGAACGTTTTTTCAAAATCGATGAACTTTTTCCAAGTTTGAGAACGTTTTTTTTAAATTGAGAAACTTTTTTCGAAATTCGATGAACTTTTTTCGAAGTTGATGAATATTTTTTCAAAATCGATGAACTTTTTTCAGATTTGATAAACTTTTTAAAAAATTGATGAAGTTTTTTCGAAATTTGATGAACTTTTTTTCAAAATCGTTGAATTCTTTGTCTAAATCGATGAACTTTTTTCTGAAAATTACGTGAAATTTTCTTGAATTCAATGAACTTTTTAAAATTGGTGCAAACTTTTTTCTCAAAATTTGTGAATATCTTTTGAAATTCGTGAACTTTTAACATTTCGAAATCAATGAAAATTTTCAAATCCATGTATTTTTTAAAATTGTTGATCTTTTTTTCAAATTCACAAACTTTTTCGCAAAATCCATGAACTTTTTTTCAAAATCAATGAACTTTTTTCAATTTGTACGAACCTTTTCAATATTTGAACTTTCTTCAAGTTCATGATTTTTATTGTGAATTATTTTTTCATTTTTATCATAAAATAACACGCATAATAAACTGGGTATATATCCTACATGATAATGTTGTACAAAAAAAGCTGTCAATTACCGTTTTTTCTATAGAATGAACAACTAAATGAGTTGGCGTAGTGGTTATTCTCCCGGCTATCGACGTGGGCAGGCCGGGATCGAATCTTGCTTCTCCTTGAAAGAATTCCGTGCTGTTTTTCGCAGTACAAGCCGATAAACTTTTTTCTCCTCGTCGCGTTTGCTGGGCCGGCCCGTTACACGTGGTCTGCGGGCTCCAGTAGCGGTAACCGGTGCAGCGGGCGCTGAAGAAGAGGTCCCCAGATTTACCCCAACTACTATTTGGTGCCTGCTGCGTCGGTCACAGTGCATTTTTTTTTTTTTGGAGACAATACAGTGCTTTTTGGTAAAAGGCGCACACCCACTTCCTCAGATACATTTTGAATGGGCTGGCCCACCATCTTAGGCACGAGCGGGAAGCTCCCGGTTTTGGGAAGCTTCCATAAGCTTCCTGCGCCGGTTTGGGAAGCTTCTAGCCGAGTTTTTTCTTTCACTTTTATTTTTTACAGTTTTTATTTTTATTTTTCCTTCTTCTTTTCTTTCTTTTTTTTGCTTTTTTGCTTTTTTCCTTTTATTAAATGCGTGCTTTTTTTTCAAATTGGAAACTTCTTCAAAATAATGAATTTTTTCTCAAATTCGAGAACTTTTTGATTTTTTTTGTGAACGTTTTACCTTAAATTCGTGATTTTCCCCCCTCAAATATGTGAAAAATTTCAAATCCGCGGATTTTCTTTTTCCAAATCTGTGATCTTTTTTACTCAAAATCTTGATTTTTTTTCGAAATCTGTGAAATACGTGAACTTTTTTCAAATTTGTGTTTTTTTTCTCAAATTGTTGAGCTGTTTTCAAAAAAATTGAATGTTTTCAAACTCATTTTTTAAAAGGTCAACGAAAGTCAACTGTCAACGATAATTCATGAATTTTTTTAAATCTATGAACTTTTCTTTTCAAATTCGTGAACTTTGTTCCGATTCGCAAACCTTTCTAAAAAAATTGTGAACTTTTTCAAATTCTTGTTTTTTTTCTTTTCTTGTGAACTTTTTTGGGATTTTTTTTTGCGAACGTTAACGATCCATCAGTTAAACCGGCGAACCACTCAAACCGGTCCACGACCAACCAATCGAACAAGCGAGGGGGGGAGGGGGGGGGGGGCAAGCGAGCGGCATTGTTGGGCCACGCCCAGCTGGGGCGCACGTGAGCGCCATCGCACCATCCCGGCGCTGAAGGCGCGAGATAGGAGGTCCCCACATTTACAGGAAAAAGACATTCTTTGTCCTAACAGGAGGTTTTATTTGTACATACTAACTGGAGACAATTAACATTACATGTAGAAGCTGTAAAAGGATAATCACATGTAGAATGTGGAAATTAGGCTTTTCTTGGGTCCCTCTCATTGTAGATTGCTGTGATATACCCTCTTGGAAAGGGGTCTCGCAGACCGTCAGTGTGATGCGTGCACGTGAGGACGAAGGCTTGCTCCAGCGTGAAGCAAGCCATTGGTTGGTGTTGTGCAGGGAGTCACGACATAATTGTTGGGCTCATCAGAGGAACGAAATTCTTGTGCTTTTCATCCATGCAAATGGAGTGCAATGCGGGAGCAAGTGGTATCTTTCAACAGGTTTATCATTCTCCTGTGTGCGCAGAACTGAAATCCAGTTTTCTCAACAAGTGTGTGCGCACACGCTGTTCTGAACCGGGAGGTGGTTTTCATACGTACTCTCTTGTGAGAGGATCACTGCCACTGATGCAACGCTTTGACGCTTCTTTACGCACGGAAGCCAAAATTTCAGATTAATTTGTGTCCAACATATAAATGCCATTCTCCAGATTGATCATCGTACCACACGGCAGACAATCTTCAGACTTTTCAGCATGCCATTCTGGCAAACAACCTTCAGACTTGAGCTGCGTAGTGCAGTTGCTTGAGCTGCCAAGTGTTGATGCGCTAATCGATTTATGTATCCGACATCACAGGATTTTGCTTATTTCTTGTAGTAGCACTATTTTGTACTGTAAAATCTACTGTAATAACCAGTGAAGCACTGAAGGTGGTGCTGCTGCTGTACTAGCATCTGTCATCTTCCTCTTAGCATTTTTTGCAGTCAGGGAGCGTTGTGCCAGCGAGGAAGCCCTGGACAAGCTGAAGCGCTCGCTGCGGCTGGTAGCTGGGGACCTCGTGGCCTGCTCCTCTCACGGTCACCAAGCTGAGGCCGCCCTTGTACTGCACCACGTATCCGCCCACCTCTCCAGCACCCTGAGTTCGATCGATCACAAGATTAAACAGGCCATTAGATCATGTTGGTGACCAGATTAGGGCAGGGGAAGAGCCAAGTGTGAGCACCTTGGTACTGCTGAACCAGGGCCTCCATTTCGCGGCCACGGGGAGCTGGAGCTGGTTGATGGAGTATCTGGTGGCAGTGACCGGCACGTTCCCGTCGGTGTCTCCGCTGTGAAGCTCAGTGGTTAACTTTCATGCATGAGTATCTGAAGAGTGCTATGATCTACAGTATGATGCACGCGTACCTGTACACCCAGACCCTGATGTTGCTTTTCATCAGCTCCCGGATAATGGGCAAAACAGTTGCGGCGCTGTCGACCCAGCGCGTGAAGACCTCACTGAAAATGGTCAATGAATGGTTTTTTAGTGGTACGCACATCCTTCAGAAACCTTCTGATTTGTTGTAAACTGAAATTGATTCGTTTGCCCTTCATTTTGGCGAACCAAATCGGTTGCCTCTCTAGCTATGAGTACAAGTGTAGAACTGAACTAATTTGGAAACATGAGATTGATTACCATACGGGATTGCTAAATCTCAGTCGACCGAGCTATATTTGTTAGATCTTAGATGAAGATCCATGTAAAATATTCTTTTAATTTTTTTTTCTTTCTTCTTTTGTATGTTGTCTCACTTAACTGAAACTTCATTAAGTGTCAGTCGACTGAGATCTAGCCACACCCATTACCATAAACATAGATGATGGGTAAGAAGGGTGGATGTACCTGCAAGCTAACCAGGGGCGGTCGAGGAGGGTGACGTTTGCATGGAGCGCCTTTTGTACATCCGGCTTGTTGAGGTAGGCCTCCACATAATTACTTGTGCACGTATCAAAGCTCTCGACCTGGCCACATGCACGTAGAGCCCAATTAAGTCAACTTCATTACTCAAAATTTAAACAGAAAAAACTTATGTTCTCCTTCACTTAGGCTTATAATTTTTATTTTGAGAGGATTAACTTAGGCATATGCTGATAGCGGGCGGCAAGCCCGGCTAGCAATCTCATACCTTGAAATTGATATATGCAAATCATACTTAGGCATATGCTGATCACTACACTGTTTTTTTTTTTTTTTTTTTTTTTTTTGCGGGAGATCACTACACTGTTGCAAAGCGAGGATTGTGAGCTATGACGTAGACGTATATGTGTACCGAGGGGGTGATGGGCGGCGTGACGAGCCCTTCGGTCTGGCAGTTTGGCGCGTAGATGTTGTAATTGTCGATGTCCCGGAGGTTCTCGACGACATCGTCGTTGGCTTGGTCGCAGAGATCATTCGACTGGGCGCCATTGGTGAAGTTGCAGTTTTGGTTGACGCCGGCGGCCGTCTCGTCGGAGATGAGCG
The DNA here is from genome assembly GCA_039707655.1 of Elymus sibiricus. Classification (NCBI taxonomy): domain Eukaryota; kingdom Viridiplantae; phylum Streptophyta; class Magnoliopsida; order Poales; family Poaceae; genus Elymus; species Elymus sibiricus. Next base: position 122,559,707 of record CM077666.1, on the reverse strand, counting down.
CGTGCGTCCAGTAGAAGTCGAACGTGCCCTTCTTGTCCGTCCCCTCGTTGATCACCGCGTTCCCAATCTTAACACACGCCACGCACCGCATCGTTTAGCCAGGCTGGCTAAGCATGCACAACTGATGATGATGATTCATTAACGTGTGAGCTAGAGCTTGACGTGTACCATGACCCCTTTGAGGTTGATGGCCCGGGAGGCGTGGCGGAGGATGGCGTGGGCGAGCTGCGGCGCGAAGTGGCCGGCGTAGCTCTCGCCGGCGATGTAGAAGTCTCGGCCCTTGTACTCGGGGAAGCGCTCCATCCAGCTGACCAGGAAAGCGTGCGCGTCCTCCGCCGTCCGGTTGTCCCCGCTGTGGTTGTAGTCCGCCGTCGTGTTCGAGTACGAGTACCCCACCCCCGCCGGGCTCTCCAAGAACAGCACGTTCGCCACTGCATCATCAACTGATCACTCGCCAATGGGATCATCGAATTTTACGGTTGAGTGAGCGTGCAGGTGGCTGTGCGTACCGTGGTTCCAGGAGTAGGGGTTGCGGTAGAGCGTCTTGCCGTCGCTCATGACGCGGAAGGGGCCGAGCTCTTCCATGGCGCCGTACCCCAGCGACGAGCACCCGGGTCCCCCGTTGAGCCACAGGAGGAGGGGCTTGCCCTTCGACGACGACCCGTCGCCGGTGCCGTTGCCGCCGACGGCCTCGGCGAGGTAGTAGAACAGCGCGCGCCCGGACGCCGAGTCCACCGTCACGTACCCGGCGTACTGCGCGAAGTCCACGCCGCGCGGCTGCCCGGGGAGCGCATCCACGCGGTCGGCCTCCTTGCGCCCGACCTCCGCCGCCGGCACCGGCTTGGGTCTTCTGCTAGCCGTCGCCCTGCTCGTCCCCTCCACGGCCGCCAGCGACGACGACCAGCGCAGCCGGCGCAGGTAGTCACCCTGCCGCGCCCTTGCCACCGCAGCCGTGCCGCAGCCCAGCGCGAGGCATTGCACCACCGCCAGCAACAACATCTGTACGGCCCTCCTCATGGTGCTCTGTTTCTCAGCTTCTGCCGGTACTGTTCTATCGGCCGGTGGCTACACACCGGAGATGACTGGGTGCTCATGTATAGTCGTGTCTGGTAGTAGTATTTATAGGGCCGGGATTTTCCCGACCACCAAGCTCGGTGTCGGAGAATTTCCTTCAAGATAGATGGGCTATCCACTAGGAAGTAGTGACATTCTTTTTCTCTTTCGAAAGTTCGGTAGGCACTAGGCACACTGTCAGGACCTAAATGCTCTGCATCTATGGTTAAGGAGAAACAGGACAGTCCTGGATTAAGATAAGCAACGCTCCAGATGGAAGCTGGCAAGTGAAGTGGCATCCAACGGTGGAATTTTGATTTGATCCAACGTCGAAAGTTGAGAACAAGAGAGAGATGTTCTGTTCAAGTGTTGCTTCTGCTTAGGTTTTTTGGCGGGAAATGCTTAGTGTAGCTGTCCTCCACGTTCTCGACAAAAGATCTGGTTGCAATACAAGGAAGCTGCGGTGACTTGAAAATAGTACATGGACGACTCTTAATTAGTTAACCTCAAAGAAGTCCTAATGGCCGATCATTGTCATCTAGAAGTGTTGACATATGTGCAACAAAAAGATCAAACGGGGTGTCGTTAGCGGAAACGAGTTGAACATACTTTGGCCGTGGTGTTGAACCTGACCGCTGCGCCAGCTATTACTAACTTATATCCCTAATGTTTCTCAAAAAAAAAAGCATATCCCTAATGTAATTGGTTAGGCGAGCTCCCAATTAGGTAATTAATTACCACGTGATTTGGACGTGGGCATGGTTAGCTTTGGGGTGTTCCACTAAGGGAACGACCCTCGTGAACCAACCCGTGTTTGGATGGTTAGGTGGACAGTGGTATCCTCAGCCCATCAGGGTTCAAGTCCTGGTGCTCGCATTTATTCTGGATTTACTTCAGGATTTCCGGCGATACGCGTTCAGTGGGAGGAGACGTTCCCGTCGACTACGAGGCGCCTACGGTGACTTCGTAATGCCGGCTCAGTCTCTCGGAGGCGCTCATAGGGGTAGGGTGTGCGTGTGTGCGTTCATAGGGGTGAGTGTATGCGCGTATATATGAGCGCTTCTGTCTGTACTGATGTTCAAAAAAAAAGGGGAACGACCCTCATTGTCTCCTCGTGATTAAAAAAAAACGCATGTAGTTAACCATTAACGTCAATATTCCTAGGTATTTGGTTTAATATATCACTTTAACTATAGATAAGTCACCTGAGAATTGATTTCCGGTCAGTCGGGGTTTATTAGCCATTGATTTCTGCTTTGAGGTTTCGTGCTACTTTTTTGCTAGTTTGTTTTGTGAGTTGTAATGGGCTGGGTTTTTTGAGTGGCCACAGATTTGGGTCGGTCAATTTCTTAACAGGCTGAAGCCCATTACTTTGTGACCCAACCGTCCTCTCTCTTTCTTTTTTCTTTTCTGAATTTACTTTTGTTTTTCCTTTTCCTTTATTGTCCGGTTCTTTTTTTCTTCTATTGTGCATATTTTTGGGATGTTGGGTGAGTTTAAATGTATACACACAAACACTATAAGATATATGCAAATACACTATTATATGATTATTCTTTGCATACTACAAATGTATACACACAAATGTAATAAAATATATGCAAAATTGCACTATTATATGATTATTCTTTGCATACCACAAAAAAAAAGCAATTTCAGTGTGAAGTGGTGTGCAAGTTTTTTTGTTTGTTTTTCATTTCCTTCCTTCTTAAAGGATGATGTCAATGCCACTAATTCATTATTTCGTATAAAACTTCATTATTTTCATTTTGTTTTATTATTATTTTATTTTATTTCTTCTTTAAGGGTAATACCAATGCCACTAATACATTCCTTCTTAAAAAACTTTTTGTGTGTGAAAATTCCACTATTATATGCTTATTCTTGCATATTTAAAAAAATCTCAATATTATGTATAATGTGTGCAAATTTTGTCATTGTTTGTTTTAGTTTTTTATTTGCTTTCTTCTTAAAGAGTAATACCAATGCCACTAATTCATTCTTCCTTATATATGGCAAGATTTTTTCTACTCTCTTCTTGCATAAACCTTGTTGATTAAGCTTTTTTAAAATATATTCAAGTGGGGAGTCTCCCCCCCCCGCCCCCCCCCCCCCCCCCCCCGGTGACAGTTTAAAAAAACCCTCACTATTTTGATTTTGTTTTAGTTTTTGTTACATTTTTCTTCTTAAAGGGTAATACAAAAGCCACTAATTCATTCTTTCTTAGTCAAATTCACTATTTTGATTTATTTTATTTTTCATCTTTAATGGTAATACCAATCCCACTAATTCATTCCTTATAAGGAAACTTTCTTTTTTTTTAAATCCACCATTATATGCTTATTCTTGCATATTAAAAAGGCATAATTTTTGTGTAAATTGTGTGCAAATTTTTTCATTTTTTATTATTGTTACTTTTCTTCTTCTTAAAGGGCAATACCAATTCCACTAATTCATTATTACTTAGAAATTTTCATTATTTTTATTTTGTTTTAGTTTTTACTTCATTTTCTTTCTTCTTAAATGGTAATACTAAAGACACTAATTTATATTTTCCTTAGAAAACTTCATTATTGGTTTTATTTCATTTTATTTATTAATACAAATGCCATAAACTCATTCCTTCCAGCTAAAAAAAACTCATTACTTCTTAGGAAACCTTATTTTTTGTGAACTTTCCACTATTATTTGCTTATTATTGTATATTTTAAAAAATCACAATTTCTGTGTATATTATGTGCCAATTTTGTCATTATTTTATTCTAAATTTTGAATTTTCATTCTTCTTAAAAAGTAAATAAATGCCACTAATTAATTCTTTCTTAGAAAATTTCATTATTATGCTTTTGTTTTAGTTTTATTTCATTTGTTTTTTTTCTTTTAAGGGTAATACTAATGCCACTAATTCATTCCTCCTTAGAATTTTTTTTCTATGAAAGTGTATAAAATTATTTTTATTTCTATGTAAATTGTGTGTAATTTTTGTCATCATTTGATTATATTTTTTTATATATTTTCTTTGTTTTCAAGGGTAATATCAATGCCACTAATTCATTCATTCTTATAAAACTTCTTTTTGCAAGAATTCCACTGTTATATGCTTATTCTGGCATATTATAAAAAGAATTGCAATTTCTATGTAAATTTTGTGCATTTTTATGTCATTTTTTGTTTTATTTTTTTATTTTTGTTATCTTAAAGGGTAATACAATTGCCACTAATTCATTCTTCCTCAAAAAATCTTATTATTTGATTCTATTTTAATTTTAATATAATTTATTCTTCTTTAAGGATAATACCAATGCCACCAATTAAATTTTTTTAGGAAGCATTTTTTGTGATAATTCCACTATTATATACTTATTCTTTTAAAAAAGGCGCAATTTATGTGCAAATTTTGTCATTATTTGTTTAATTATGTTCATTTTCTTTATTTTAAAGGGTAATACCAATGCACTAATTCATTCTTACTTAGACTTGATTATTTTGATATTTGTAGTTCTTATTTCATTTTTTTAGGCAAGTTTTTATTTCATTTTCTTTCTTCTTTAAGGGTAATTGCAATACCACTAATTCTTTCCACTTTCTAGTCCTGGGGAACAAAAACATGGCATGTATCATCACATCCGTTCAACAGTACATGCCCGCGCGTGTCTTGTCGGTTACATGCATCATCTGGCTAGCTAGCTTACCAAGGTTTTTACGTAAAATTAGTCCTGCATTCATTGTGCCATAAAAAGCTTTATTAAGGCATACAATTACGTGTATGATATTGAATCTTCAATGCCCTGTAGGTTTGCGAAGCTTTTGAGTTACATAGCCTTTCTTAATTCAAGTGGCATACAGTGGAAGAGGTTAACAAAAATCAAGGCATGTCATGCACTAGCGATTGAGCTGTAGGAGCCGTCCATGCATCAATGCATGCATATGTTGTGCTAGCTTGTGCGTGCATCGATCACTGTGTGCATGCATGAGGTGCCACATGCTTTTTTTTTTGAGGTGCCACATGCTTTGGTGCAACAGGCTAGGTAGTGTCGTCGAGGATAGACCAACCGTCCAGTTACCAATTAGCTTCCTTGCTTGATCGATTGGTCGTCGGTTAATTGTCTCTCGCATCGTACATGCACACATAAAAAAGTGACTGGCCCAAAATTAAAATTCAGTCAGCTGACCCCTAGCTGGCCCCTTAATATATCATGGTCGATGGTTTGGTTGGGTTTAATTGTACATCGATTCACACAGGAGACAAATCACATGGAGTTCACTCCTCCCCTCCATCAATCCATGGAGTTTATTTTCATTGAAACAAATATATTTCGGTCCTTTGATTTGGGGTAAGTGTTAGGATTTCAAGAGCTGTATATATGTATCCTGTACGAACTCTGTCGCAGTCGCCGTATTCAGCTTTGCGGTTGACGTCACGCTGAAGTGAGAAGGCACTAAAGGGACATGAGGAGCGTAAGATAGTAATTCAAAATCTACAAGTTGAATCATTGTCATGCATAAAAATATTTTACCACTTGCAGTAACCTAAACTCGATGTATTCTTTTGCCAAAGTCATGCTACAGAAAATAAAAACGAGAAGCCGGGAGGGGATCGGAGCGGCAATCCTCATGATGAGCATTAAAAAAAGGAAAAAATATTCCGAAATCTCAATTTTCTTGGCACGCAAGACGCACGAGTGCGCTATGTGCGTGCAGATTTTCGTGGTGAAGGGGCGTCGAGGAGCTCGTGGAAAATGGACAAAATCAGGTCTCCAAAGGCGCCTTTTCCCAAAGTTTTAAGTGCCAAATTTTGTTTTCGTGCCACTAGCTCCTCGAATGTCCTTTCGCCACAAAAGTTCCACGCACCTAGCACAGTCGAGCATCTTGCACGCCAAAAAAATTCAGAATTTTCAGATATTTGTTTTGCTTATGTTTTTAAATTTACTCTTCACGAACGGAAGTAGATTAGCCTGGGCTCCAAATTTCCGATCTCTGGGCGGGAGGCATTATTGACAGAGATAATGATATGAAGTAAGTTTCCTTATGATAGGACTTTCCTACCAGGTTTCCATAATTTAAATGTCTACATAATACTTTACTTCATCAACACCTAAGTATATAATAAATATGTAGATACAATTGACAATATTACATAGAAAATATTCACGCAAATACATGGGTCACCCTACTAGTTCCAACAGTCGAGAATACTTTTGCAACAAATTCATTTGGATGGAGCCGAATATATGCAAGTTTTCCTTCATTGCAATATGTTTTCATCTCTAGGAAAGTGCTTCACCGTTCTATCCAAGACAGTTGTTCTATCAGAAGATCATGCAAACTACACATCACGGCTTAAACGGTGCAAACACCACCACTGAATTCTGTCCGCCAAATCCAAATGAATTGGAGATGCCTGCATTTTAAAGGGCATATATAAATTAGTGAGAGGAGTTTGTAGGGCGTCCACTATTCCGTTTGCATTTTGAATTTGCATGCAATACTCACCAACATTTACTTCGTGCTTTTGTTTCACATTACGCACCGTGTCAAATTGATCAACTGCCGGTTCTGGATTCTGCGATTGATAGATCGTAAGAAACTTCCAGTTACGTGTATGTAAACCAAATGTTTCATATGGCTGTTCGGGCATCATTATATATAAGGTCACTGGTATACTTTGTTAGAGTTTCATATATACTTACAAACTGGTTTATAGTTGGGTGCACCCATCCGGTGGTGATCGCTTTGATGGTAGCAATGGCTTCCAACCCACCTGCCGCGCCAAGGCTATGACCAATCATGGACTGGAAACACAGGTTTTGCATTGCATCAAGACCCTAGAAAAGCCATCTCACTAGAGTATCTCTCCAGTGAAGTTGCAAAGATACGTAAAATGTGTGCTTAGAATGACACATATCTGCATGGAAGAGCAATTAACCTTCGTTGCATTCATCTTAATCTTTGATGTGTCCTTGAAGACTTGCTTCAAAGCTTTCACTTCTGCCAGGTCTCCAGCAAGGGTCGAGGTTGCGTGGGCGTTTATGTAATTGACCTGCAACGCAAATGAAAAAAAAAATTATACATGTGCCAAAACTCTCTGGCCAGTTCAGGAATAAAAACACAGTGACCAGATTAATCGGCCCGGTTTATTCTGCAACTGGTAGGAGGTAAAAACATTTGGTGGTCACCTCCTCGGGCGCCACACCTGCATTTTCGAGGCTCCTCATTATGCATGATGAAACACCAAGGCCATCTGGTCTTGGATCTGTCATGTGGTGAGCGTCGCTGTTTACGGCGCCTCCCAAGTACTCCGCGAGAATTGGAGCATCACGTCTCATTGCATGCTCGAGGCTTTCCATGACCTGCAAAAGAAATAACGATTTAATGATGTACAACACCGAATAAAATTGCTCGTCTATGGACTAGTCTCTTGCTAATGTTTTCACTTTTGTCCCCGTTTTTATGCTTGTGGTAAGTTCGAGAGAAGCATGTGTTGTTGCCTTACGACGGTGAGCAAACCCAACAACACCGCTCAAAATATTCGTGCAACTGGAATACTGTCTCCAGTTCACAAAGCAATAATGTTGTAGAAATGTTTCAAGTAAATCCTAGAAATTTTGGCCATAAGTGTCATTTTTTTTCCTGTGAACTAGACGAAACTTTTGTTGTCTAATGAGAAAAGTTTATATTAAACTCGAAATTATAGTGCCAATTCTTATTTGAACCCTGAACTATGTGAAACCCTCCTTATTATTAAACCCTCAACTATTTAAAATCGTTGAATTTTGTGCTTAGCCTGGTTTAGGTATTGATTTTTTCTATGTCGGTGTTCCAAAACTAGTGTCAAATTTCGGTAGTGCGGACCGAACCAATGTAACGAGTAGATTTGACTAATGAAGTATATAGTTTTCCATGTGAAAAATAGCAAGAACTTGCCGGAAATAAAGAGCAACTGAAATTATTATCTTTCATGTAAGCTAGCTAGATGAGAATATGTTACTACTTCCATTATTATCTTTCATTAAACACAATATATCTAATTGTTGCATTTTAGTGCACATACCACGATGAGATTACAACGAATTTATCCTGAAATTATGCCAACTATAGATGTTGAGAATATGCAATGCATATGTGAGAACTTTCTAAATATTCGTGAGATCTGGTGAGCTAATAACTTACTACTCCCTCCGCCCGGAATTAGTTGACACTCAAACGGATGTATCTAGACGTATTTCGGTGCTAGATATCCGTTTGAGCGTCATCTTATTCCGGATGGAGGAAGTATTTCCCATGGTAGACAGTCAAGTAATTCTTCATGGCAAAGTCAGAATCTTCTAGAAACATTTGACAAAATAAAAGAGAATGATATTTGCCATAAATATATTAGAATACATATTTTAGATATGTGCAATTGTAAATGGTAGAATATTCAAAGATAATATTTACCGAGAACGCTCTAGTTAGAAAATATATTATAAACAAGGATCTTGACATGTGTCTAGAATCCAATGGCTACCAAGCATGATCTTAGGTATAGATATGAGAGAATGGCATAAGAAGGGATAATAGCTACTAAGAAGCTTGTGTTGTCTGTCAAATTTTGAAAAGGTTAATACATAATTTAGTTATTATCATGAGAATGTGGTTTCCTTGATAGTCTTGATCCTCACAAAGTGTATAGTATGACTGCCACTATGCATGCTATATAGTGCACACACTCACCTGATTGTGTGTGTGTGTGTGTAAACACATGAAAACATCAAAGGATTTAAAAAAAAGATGCATGTGGCTAATAGATAATAAACAAAAATAATTAAATTGCAAGAGTAATCAATTGAGCGGAGCACTAAAACAATTTTTTTTTTATTATGACCCTATGCCGATGAGTATAAAAACATAAGAGTAACTCTTAAATTTCAAATTGAGAACTGGGAAGTCAATCCCACATGAATGGTAGTAACATTGAACTTGTTAATTGATTTGTTTGATATCAAAAAATAGCATGGGCTAGTTTTACTAGTTTCCGCTTCAAGAAATTTTAATACTTTTCTTGTTTGCGAGAATGAATGTTAATTATTAGTTTTTATTTTAGAACGGGAACAACAATAACATAGAGAAGATTTATACTATCGAGTTCCTCAACAGACCTTCCAACAAATTCCAAATATGTTTGTCAGTGATACTCCTACTCAACAATAACCAAGTTGCAAATTTATGTTATTGCAAATAACACAGATAGTGTTGAAGCTGCTGCGATGATATCCAATCCCTCGGTTGACAGATCACAACACACTGCCATTATGCAAGAGATCTCAGCTATGATGTGAGGGGAGAGGGAGATTAAGATCCAGGCTATCAAAAGAGAGAGTAGTCGTGTTAGTCATGAATTTGCTCAGATTGGGAGAGTTGAGATTAAGACGGCCGTCTGGTTACGGTCCGGTCATGAAAGGGTTGTAAAACTATGTGCACTGGATCATCTTGAGCCAGCTTAATTAATACACAACCCTTTCCCCAGCAAAAATAATAATAATACAGATAATCACTGGCACAAGATGTAGGCAACAAATTATTTTTTGCAATGGCCATAAATAAGAGCCAAGGTTAGTTCCTAAACAAGATGTAGCTTGGTTAACTACATGTAACATTATCAAGAATATCAAATATTGAAGGTCCTGGTTGACGTCGCAGACTGACCATATAGCGTAAAAAAATATAGTATACAAAGAGATATTTTAACTTTGTTTGCCATTTACATAAATTCATACGAGCTCAATCAAGGCTGCGACATACAAAGCTTAGATGGAAAGCCTGGTTGTTTTTGACATCTAACTATCTTTTGCCACCAATACAACTGGTCACTCACTCATGGACGCACGTGGAGAGACAGAAGAGAGAAGAACATGACGATTTTTGTGGGAGCCAAGTGTTGAAATATAGATGGGCTTTAGGCTCATAAAACAATTTCAGAAAAATCTCTAAAGGCCCATGTGGGCGTCATGACTTGGTGGTGTGAAGTTTAGTACCACTCCGGGAGAGGAGGAAGTTTTGAACCTGCTTATAACGGATTTTCTTCCAAATGCTATTGCTGCATGAGAAGAAGTGTGGTTCCCGCACGCTCCTCCTCCACCGCCTGTGTGTCGTGTTTCGTGAAAGAGCCGAGCTCAGACCTATGTCATCCAGATCACATATGTCCCCTCGCACACAACCCACATTCGTTCCACTCGCTGCTGCTGCTTCCGGTCATCCCATCCCGTGCACGGTTGTATGGGAGAGCAGGCCTCTGGAACCCCGCCCTTTGCGATCCACCCAGAACAATGGTGTAAGTCCGATTTTGACCCGGAACATGAAGCCGTCCATATTGAACCTTGACTATTTAAAGATGTTGAACTTGAACCTAGACCAGATATCAGTAGTGTTTTGTACTTCTGTGTTTCCGAAAATTGCGGCACCATTCATAGATGTAGCAAATGCTAGGAATTTATAATGTGCAAATGTTCCAATGTTGATTGTTCATGTCACCGAAAATAAATAGAGATGAGTAGATTGATTGCCTTTTTTTCTCTATGGAACATAAATGGACACATTTTTTGTTGATTTTTTTAAAGCTTCTAATATACAAAGTTGTCCTACAAAATAGCCAGGTGGAGGTTTGGTGTTGGTTTCACATTCTAGTGTTCTAAAAATAATCTACGAGTGTGACTATTAAGCATGAATCATCAACCCATATATACCCATATGATTGTTTATGATCAATATAAAAGCGCAAAAGATAAATAAATATCTCTTCTCATTTGTGCACATGACAATAGTAGTCATATGTTTTGGAGTTTTCATGGATCACCGCAGTACAAAACCACTACTAAAAACTAGTCTGTGTTTCATGTTAAACTGTTAGGAAATTCAAGATTTAATTTTCACATAGTTGCATAATTTAGTGCCGGACCAACCACAATATATAGTTGGTAGTTCAAACCGGACTTTTCTCTTGTCTAATTGAAGTGCTTGTATAGATTGATAAAATGCATATTCAAACTTTGCAAGGCTAACATGTCTTCTAGCGGGTTTGGGCGTGAGTTAAGTGAACTGTGCGTCGTACTCTGCCAAAAATATGTAGTACATACTGCTCACAAGAGCAATGCTACACCTTTCATGGCGTTCCATACGAAACTAAAGTAAAAGCTTATGTGGCCTTTTTTGGTTAGACGAAATCAGGGCAGGGGCCCCACCTAGTGGAATCCGCGGGGGGGGGGTGACTCTACCAGATGCGCTATAATTCTGTCCCGCAAAATCGTTTTACGGTTAACAGATCTTGCAAACCGTACGCTAAATTTTAAAACTTAAACATAGTTTTGTTCCCGCTATATAGTTCGTCCGGAATACACCGGAGATCATCTATATAAAATTTAAAACACAGATAATAAACTACTAGCTTGACGTCGGGGCGGTGGCTCACGTCTTCGTGCTGAGGTAGAACTCGCACTCCGAATGGTAGAGGATGTTGGCGAGCTAGTACTCCTCCTTCGCCGCCTCGAGGCGTTCGGCGGCGCCCTCTTCACCGGCCGCCACTGCCTCCGTCGTGGCGTGGTGCTCGATCTACGCGTCGCGTAGCCTTTTGGTGGACGGCCAGAGCTGCTCGCCGAGCTTGAGGAAGCGGCTCCACGGCTTGACGGCGGGCCGGCTGGAGCTGCGCTTGCACGGCGGCGAGCCGCCGCGGCCCCCACGTCCCCGACCTCCTCCCACCATGGATCTACGAGCGAGGGAAAAAACCGATGCGAATCTCTCGCCGGACTTACGAAATAAAGGTGGCGGAGGGGAGAGGCTTGCGGCGGAGGGGGCGGAGCTTATCAAGTGGCAATATGTGGGCCGCCTGTATATTTTTTACGGGCCCAAAAAAGCCCGAAAATTATAAAACTGCCGAAAATATACAGGCCGGTGGCGTATAGCGTATCTGCTAGAGTTGCTCTAGTTCTCAAAAAAATATAAAAAAATGATAGAGTTGCTCTAATTCAAATGGACAACGGGTAGCTAAAATCAAGGGAACAGTTGCCAACTTGAATACACTACTAGTACGTAAAGATTTTGCAGGACTCTTACGTAAGGATAGCATTTTTGGTAAGTAAATATCAAACATACCAGTACTCCGGCTCCTTCACCAAGGACAAAGCCGTCGCGGTCCTTGTCCCACGGCCTTGACGCCGTGCCGGGGTCAACGTTCCTCTGCGACAGCGCCCTGCACGCGTAGAACGCGCCGAGGGCGATCGGGATAATGCCAGCTTCGGTGCCACCGGCTATCATGACGTCGGCTCTGCCCAGTCGGATCTGGTCCGCGGCGCTGTTGAAGCAGTGGTTGGAGGTGGCACATGCGGTGGAGATCGAGTAGTTCGGGCCTCGGAAGCCTTCGGCAGCGTCCATGGCGACCAAGGCGGAGCTGATGTTGGTTATGGCGTGCGGGATGCACAAGGGAGATATCTTCCTGCACCCCTTGGTCACGAGGTTCGCGATGCCGTCGGAGAGCGCGGTGATGCCGCCCATGCCGGAGCCGACGACCACGCCGGCCCGTTCTTTGCCGACCTTCTCCATAGCGCTGGTGCCGGGGGCGAGGCTTGCGCACTCGAGGGCCTTCTTGGTGGCGACGAGGGCGTAGCGGTGGATGTCGTCAAGGCGGCGGTCGAGCTTGCCGTCGACGTAGCCCTCGCAGGAGAAGCCGCGGATCTGGGCGGCGAAGCGGGTGGGGAAACCGGAGGCGTCGAAACGGTCGATGGCGCCGACGCCACTCTCCCCGGCGAGGAGCCGCGCGTAGTACGCGTCCACGTCGTTCCCGAACACCGACACCAGGCCCATCCCCGTGATCACCACCCGCTTCCTCGGGTCGGTCTCCCGCCGAGGCGCCGATGACGGCACTGCCGAGGCGCGAACGGAGAGGCGGGATGGCCGCCTCGGCTGCGCGCACCAGGGCGCGGCGGCCGCGTTCGGGAGAAGCAGGTTTTGCATGGCCCGCGGGAGGGAGGTTTTGGGTATACGTCGCCGGCAACATCACTCTAAGAAGTACGTGTCCGCCTTCGTTGCTGATGGGCCTCGACACGCCAGGTTCCGCTAATTCCGGGTACAATATGAAGTTCGTGACAATGTGACCTGTTATACCGGGCGCTGCTGCGCGTCGGTCGCCCGATCTGGGCAGCGGATCGTTGACGTTGGCAGCCGTCGGCTGGACTTGCGTGTAGCGGTCCGATAAGAGCCGTTCGTCCACTGTCTCATATTCCTCCGAAATCACTAATTAAGGAGTACTTCTTCCAACGATCACTCCCATCTTCTTAGGTTGCGACAAGTGGCGCACTCCATGCGCGCCACTTATTGCAACCTGGAAGTTTTTTCTTTTTTCGTACATCCGTTTATTCAAAACGTTTTATCTCTTAAACCGTGCGTTTAAATTTTGAACCGTTTTCACCATTGGATTCCTCGCGTCGAGATCTTTAAAACTAAATCCGATGTTGATAGGTTTTGACGAACTTTTTTTTCTACGAAAAAATCCGGACGAAAAAACCGAACCGGGAGCACGCTTTTTTCCCTTTCCGAAAGAGGCACGGCCATGCCTCTCGCGGAAGCAAAACCGTGCCTCTCGCGGAAGGAAAAAAACGGAAAACGCGTATTTTTTCCGTTTCCGAGAGGCACAACCGTGCCTCTCGCGGAAGCAAAACCGTGCCTCTCGTTGAAGGAAAAAAAACAGAAAACGCATTTTTTTTTCGTTTCCGAGAGGCACGGCCGTGCCTCTCGCGAAAGCACAACCGTGCCTCTCGCGGAAGCAAAACCGTGCCTCTCGCGGAAGGAAAAAACACAGAAAACGTGTTTTTTTTCCGTTTCCGAGAGGCACGGCCGTGCCTCCCGCGAAAGCAAAACCGTGCCTCTCGCGGAAGGAAAAAAAACAGAAAATACGTTTTGTTTTGTTTTGAGAGGCATGACCTTGCCTCTCGCGAAAGCAAAACCGTGCCTCTCGCGGAAGGAAAAAAAAACGCATTTAAAAAGCTAAGGAAGACCGGTGGAAATCCAAAAGGTAAGGAAGACCGGTGGAAATCCAAAAAGCCGTAAAAAACAGTTTAAAAAGCCGAAAACGCGTGCGGAAAAAAAATCCGGAGGGGGCACCCAGAGCGCAACACGTGGCGGTGGCTGAGAGCGCGCCACTTGGGAATCCCGAAGGAGCGCTCGTCAACTAGTTGCTCTCATATTCCTCTCCCACTTTAGCTCTATATGTCAGTCAGCTGAAATTTAAATTTGGGTCAGTCAATTTCTTGGCCATTGATTTTTCGTCTGTGATTAGTGCTATGTTTTTTTATGTGTGTTGTGTGTCTTGTTTTGTAATGGGAATAATTGACTGACCTCTAATTTGGGTCAGTCAATTCCTTAATGGGTAGAGATCCATTACATGTGCGACGCAAACCTTCCCTCTCTACCTTTGTTATTTCTCTGTTTTTCTGTTTTATGCGTTTTGTCATTTGTTTTTCCTTTTCTTTATTAGTCAGTTTTTATTTTTTTTCTTTTGTGAGTATTTTTGGATGTTGGGTGAGTATGAATGTATTCACACAATACTATACAATATGTGCGAAATTGCATGATTTTAAGATTATTCTTTGCTTAGAACAAAAAAGTACAATTTTAGTGCAAAGTTGTGTGCAAATTCTCAATTTTTTTATTACATTTTATTTTCTTCTTAAGAGGCAATACAAATGCCACTACTTCAATGTTCCTCATAAAACTTCATTATTTTCATTTATTTTAGTTATAATTTCACTTTCTTTCTTCTTTAATAGCAATACCAATGCCATTATTATATGCTTACTCATACATATTTAAAAGAAGCAAAAATTTTTGTGTCTATTATGTGCAAATTTTGTCATTGTTTGTTTTAGATTTTTTTTTCTTAAATGGAAATATCAATGTCACTAATTAATTCTTCTTTTGAGAACTTCATTATTTTGATTTTCTTTTAGTTTTAATTTCTTTTTCTTTTTTCTTAAAGGGTAATACCAAAGCCACTAATTCATTTTTTCTTAAATTCATTATTTAGTTATAGTTTTAGTATTAGTTTTAGTTTTATTTATTTCATCTTAAAGAGTAATACAAATGCCACAAATTCATTCTTTCTTAGGAAATTTCTTTTTCCTGCAAACAACTCGCTATTATATGCTTATTCCTGCATATTATAAAAAAGTGCAATTTTAGTGTAAACTATGTGCATTTTTTGACATTGTTTGTTTTAGATTATTTTTTCATTCTCTTTCTTCGTAGAGGGTAATACAAATGCCACTAATTCATTCTTTGTTAGAAAACTTCATATTTGGATTTTGTTTGAGTCTATATTTATTTTTTTGTTCTTCTTTCATTTATTTCTTCTTAAAGGCTAATACAAATGCCAGTAATTCATTCTTCCGTAGAAAATATTTTTATTTTTATTTTGTTTTAGTTTATATTTCATTTTTTGTTCTTCTTTCATTTTTTTGTTCTTCTTTCATTTCTTTCTTCTAAAGGGTAATACAAATGCCAGTAATTCATTCTTCCTTAGAAAATATTCTTATTTTTATTTTGTTTTAGTTTATATTTCATTTTCTTTCTTCAAGGATAATACCGATTCCCCTAATTCACCCCTTCTTTGGAAACTTCTTTTTTGTGTAAATTCCACTATTATATGCTTATTCTTGCATATTATAAAAATGTGCAATTTTTGTGTAAATTGTGTGCAAATTTATACATTGTCTGTTTTAGATTTTTTTTTTCTTCGTAAAGGGTAGTATAACTGCCAATAATTCATTCTTCGTCAGAAAACATCACATTTTGATTTTTTTTGGTGTTTATTTCATTTTTTTTCTTAAAGGGTAGTACCATTGTCACTTATTCATTCTTCTTTATAGAACTTTATTATTTTGATTTGTTTTAGTTGTTTCATTTTCTTTCTTCTTTAATGGTAATACCGCCACTAATTCCATACTGATGCTTATGCCTTTTTTTGATTAAATGTTGATGCTTATGATTTTTTATTTTTTTGTCATTGCACACTACGACCAGTGTTAAAAATAATAGTTGTAAGAAAACTGGTGAGTAGTTGGCTAATATTTGCACTGCGTGTGATGTGCTCTTTATCTCTCTTTTATATGAGCTACATCGATGGGGATGTGTTGCATTTTGCCTCCACATATGCGTACAGACATACATACGTGGATGGAGTGTATATATGTATATGCAGTTTTATACGGAGCAGCCTTCCGCGTATGCATGCGCCTGTAGACGGCAATGAAGCTAATGTGCGAGTTGCTTAGAGCATGACCAATGCATAGCCCCTGGGTGATGCCCCGCATGTCATGTAGGATCGGATGTAGGTTCAGATGGTGTAGCGGGATCCTCAGCAGGAGGCGGGTGCTTGGAAAGAAAAAATGTGGTCCGGTGTAAAAAGCTGAAAAAGTTAGGTGGAGAGTAGCGATGCATGGCATGCATGTGTATTGCTTGATGAGGCCCACTAGTGATAGGTTGCATTGGGGAGAAAAAATCAATGTAGATGTCTCAAGCTACTTTTTCTCATGGAGCATCTGTATCCATATGCCACCATTGTTCATGCTCTTAGGCATGGACGGGGCAACAACATGCAGGAGAGTCGTCTTTGCATGCATCAGCTCGCGGCTGTGTAAAGGCAAAAAAGTGACTGATCGTAATGTTATATTCAGTCGATTGAAATCTAGTCGCTCCCTTCCTCTCCTGCAGCTTTCTCCGCCGTGCAGCTGCATCTCTGCCCTTCACCTTGCACTCGCAGCGACGAGCTCGCTGTAGCATCCCAAACGTCACCCTCGTACCACACACCACCGGAGAGATCACGGCGGTCCGTGTAGCCGCTCGCCGCGTATGTCTTCCGTCGAACTGCCGGTGACGACCGCTCGCAGCATTGGACGTCGCCATTCGCAGCGCCCACCTCGGATCACCGTAGCCACTGGACCCCCACAGCGTTGCCTCCGACGCTGCTCCGGCCGCGCGTGCTTGTAGCACCACCACGCGTTGTTGCCGGTCACAACGCCAGCCCAAGCCAGCATAGTCGACACGCCCCTACTCTGACAACCACGCCCCTCACGGCCGCTGCCACACGTCGTGATACTTCTTCTCTGACGGCGATGGCGGCAGGTCGGACATGGATCTGGATCTTGGCGCGCTAGTGTGTGCTTGGGGCGGTCGCACGACCCCGTTCTAGTCGTAGCACCGATCTGGCGGTGGCCCCGTGTCGATTCGGTTATGGCGACCCGCGTCGGCTGGATCCGGCCATTCGGGGCGACTGGGGGCGGCGATGGTCGATTGGAAGAGGGATGGGGAAGTTGTGGTCTGCGGTGAGGGTGGGGGCTGTGGGGTGGCTTTGGGCGGCGTCGGCGTGGCTACAGTGCGAGCAGGGGGGGGGGGGGGAGCACCGACTCCCGAGAAAGGCTGAAATTATCCTAATACTTGTGGCCGCTCAATTATATGCGCCGGCCGACGCACTGCTTAAATTTTTTGCAGAGTTAAACCGAATAATGGTTCGGCTAGATCCAGTTAACTTGTCAGAACAAAAGATGAGTTATGCGGTTTTAAGGGATCGGCTAAATCTAAAAAAAGAAGAAAGAAATCGGCTAGAGATACTCTAACATAGGTGAAGACATGGACGTAGTAGGGTCGATTGAATTACGCACTGCTGGGTACTGAACGTACGCCGCTGGCTCTCTCCCCGCTTCTACTTTTCTCGGGCGGGCAAGCTCCGATCCGGCCAGCCACACCGAAGTTTTTCCGAGGAGAAGTTTTACTGTTTTTTTCTTGAACTGAAAGTTTTACTTTTTTGGTTGCACACGTACCTTCATCCAATCTTTTTATTCGTTGCGTCGTTGCGGTTTGAATTTCGAAATAGTGGACTGCGTATATGCCGTTCGGCCACGTTGGTACGTTGTTCTTCAAGCCAGCACGGGGAGATGGGGGAAAATATCCTGTGATACGGTGGTTGGCATGATACGGTTCTCCTGGCTTGCATGGTGCGTCCGATCTACGTGGCAGGCATGGGATCAGCTCACTTGTCTTATTTACATATACCTCCCTGTATATTTGCATATTGCCTCCCAAAAGCTGCGTGTACCTGTAAAATCGTAACAGTTCTGCACGTCTCAGTTTCTCAGCAACAAATCTTGTTCCTGTCCGCTGCCATTCATCAAGATGCATCCTGGCTGGTAATGCAAAATATTTTAATCCCACCAACCCGAGATAGAAAGACCGAAACTCCCACTAACATTCAAGAGTGCACAGTACACTGTTGCTCATACAGTTAGCAGAAAGGTAATTGTATATTGTTAGATCTGGATGTATGGGTTAATGAACACATGCATGCAATAATTATATTTTTTATTAAATAACGAGGTAAGACTGGACACAAACTTATCGTTCCAACATGAGCTACTCAAGAAAAAGGGATTCTTTTTTTCCTCGCAAAAAAAAATCCCTTTTTCTTTGCGTTGCTCACTTCTCCTGAAAGCTACACATAGGTTTATTTTTTTGGCATCGGATGGTAGTGTGATCTAACTTTTTACTTCATCCATGTGAATGAGACTGAAATGATCGTCCCACAAAAAAGAGAGGCGATACTGACATTGTGTAAGGCTAAGTGGCAAACCGGCAATTTAGAATAGTTTCAAGGTCTCCTTCGTATATTTGGCAGTGGATTGTGTGGATGTTCAATCTTGTCCCTAGGGCACAGATCCAACGGACCACATCTTCTTGTATCACCGTATCATACCAGTGTCGGTATCACTGGATATGCACTCGGGGAGATGGAGATCGGGTCGGTTGTCGAGTACTTGGCGCTGCAATGGAGATAGGATGGTAACTTTTCAGCCTTGCAGAATGATCTCTCTGACCCGTCTGCCCCCTACCCTGGGGAACCCCCGCGGTCTGCTACCATTACTTTACCCAGCATTGCCTACGCACACGCACCGCATCTGCATGCATCGGAAGTGGTCTGCAATGGAAACACTTTCTACGGCCCAGGCAAGGCTAATTTTCGTGTTTTGATCCTTTTCGTATAGTTTAGCAGGATCTGACCCCGGTTCGAAATCATTTCGGGATCTGACCCTTTTCCTACCGCCGAGGCCCATGGCGGTAGGGTTTCACAGGCTACCGTCAGGCCCCCAAGCGGTAGGTTAACGGCAGCCTCCGTCAACCAGCCGTTTGCAGGCTGATGTGTCCTAACGGCACTACCGCCGGGGTAGACGGCGGTAGGGTGTGCCAGGCCTGCGCGGCCGCCAGCTTGCTGTAATAGAAAATGGTTTTTTTTTGCGGTAGGTTTTCACATCCTACCGCCACCCCCCGCGGCGGTAGGGTGTGCCAGGCGCGAAAGGGTTCTGTAACAGAAAATGGGGGGTTTTTTGCGGTAGGTTTTCACAGCCTACCGCCAGAGGACCTCGCGGTAGGCTGTGAGAACCTACCGCCGCAGTGCCTGGCGGTAGGGTCCTCTCTCACTTATTTTTCTACAAGAACTTGACCATTTGAATTACAAATATGACTGATAGATGAACACACAGCAGCAAATAGTGTTTGCATATGAAAATATGATGATCTCACACATTATAGGTAGCAAAAAAGTAGGTAGCAAATCGACATATCAAATAAGTTCAACATATCAAATAGGTTCAACATAGTAAAATAGGTGGCAATAAGACAACACCGAGTAGTTCAATATGGCAAACAAGTTCTCGTTCACAACTACTTTAACTAAGTGAGTTCAACACGACCATATCACTAGTTCCTCCCCCTCTTGGCGGCACGCTCCTCGTTTCTCTTCGAGCGGGTTTCGTCCAGCTTCTTTGTGCGACGACGACGCTTGATACGTCTCCAACGTATCTATAATTTATGAAGTATTCATGCCATGTTTATTATAGTTTTGTATGATTTTGTTGCACTTTTATATGGCTTTTATATGATTTTCATGGACTAACATATTGACCTAGTGCCCAGTGCCAGTTGCTGTTTTCTGCTTGTTTTTTGTTTTCCAGAAAATCTATATCAAATGAAGTCCAAATGCAGCGAAACTTTTTGACGATTTTTTCTGGAACATAAGAGACACTAGAAGCTTCGGGAGGTGGCCAGAAGACCCACAGGGCCCCCACAAGCCACCAGGGCGCGCCACCCCCCCTCCCAGGCGCACCCTGGTGCCTCGTGGGCCCCCTGTGACCCTTCTTCGCGTGATTCCAACGTCAAAAAATCATATATATTCAGAAACCCCCGAAAGTTAACCTAAATGAGTTTTTACGCCGCCGCAAGCCTCTGTACCTCCACGATCTAATCTACAGCCCTTTTCCGGCACCCTGCCGGAGGGGGAAAGCATCACCGGAGGCCATCTTCATCATCCCGGCGGTCTCCATGATGAGGAGGGAGTAGTTCACCCTCGGGGCTGAGGGTATGTACTAGTAGCTATGTGTTTAATCTCTCTCTCTCTCTCGTGTTCTTGATATGGCACGATCTTGATGTATCGCGAGCTTTATTAATATAGTTGGATCATATGGTGTTTCTTCCCTCTCAATCCTCGTTGTGATGAATCGAATCTTTTCCCTTTGAGGTTTCGTTATTGTCGGATTGAATATTCAGATTTGAGAACACTTGATGTATGTCTTGCATATGAATACCCGTGGTGACAATGGGGTATTATATTGATTCATTTGATGTATGTTTTGGCACTCAACTCGCTGATTCCCGAGGTGACATTGGGGAAATCTATGCATAGGGGTTGATGCACGTTTTCATTATCTTTTCTTCGATAGAAACTTTGGGGTGCTCCTTTGAGTTCTTTGTGTGGATTGAATATTATGATTATGAAGTTGTTTGATGCATATCGTATAATCAACTCACGGATACTTGTGGTGAAATTGGAGTATCTAGGTGACATTAGAGTTGGTTAATGTGTATCATATGGTGTTATTTTAGTACGAACTCTAGGGTTGTTTGTGACACTTATAGGAATAGTTCAATAGATCGATCGGAAAGGATAATTTTGAGGTGGTTTCGTACCCTACAAATAATTCCTATCTTATGTTCTCCGCTAATAGGAACTTGGGAGTGATTCTTTATCGCATGTTGAGGGATGGTTATATGATCCAATAATATTAGCACTGTTGAGAGATTGCACTAGCGAAAGTATGAACCCTAGGCCTTGTTTTTAAGCATTGCAATACCGTTTGTGCTCACTTTTCTTACTTGCTACCTTGCTATTTTTATATTTTTCGGATTACAAAAACCTATATCTACTATCCATACTACACTTTTATCACTATCTCTTCGCCGAACTAGTGCACCTATACAATTTACCATTGTATTGGGTGTGTTGGGGACACAAGAGATTTCTTGTATTTGGTTGCAGGGTTGTTTGAGAGATACCATCTTCAACCTACGCCTCCCACCGATTGATAAACCTTAGGTCATCCACTTGAGAGAAAATTGCTACTGTCCTACAAAACTCTGCGCTTGGAGGCCCAACACAAGTCTACAAGAATAAGTTGTGTAGTAGACATCAAGCTCTTTTCTGGCGCCGTTGCCGAGGAGGTGAGTGCTTGAAGGTATATCTTTAGATCTTGCAATCGAATCTTTTAGTTTCTTGTTTTATCACTAGTTTGGCTTATAAAAGAAAACTAAAAAAAATGGAATTGAGGTTGCCTCATATTCTTCGTCTTTATCATGTCTTTCATGAAAATGATGGATCGGAAAATTGTGCTCAATTGATAGAAGAAGAATTCAATAAAATGTTTGGCATAAAATCTTTGAATGATGAGCATGATTGCAATGTTTCTAGTATGAATTCTATGAATATCCATGATGCTAGTGATATGAAAAGCCGTAAGCTTGGGGATGCTATGTTTGATGAAGATGATATTTTTAGTCCCCCAAGTTTTGATGAGCAAATTTATTATGATGATAGCATGCCTCCTATTTATGATGACAATAATGATAAAAGTGGATTTGGAGAGGTCACAACTTTATTTAATGATGATTCCACTATTTTGGAAGAGGTTTCAATTGATTATGAAAACAAAGTTGCTATCTATGATGATTATTGTGATGACATGTATGCTATAAAGAATAATGATAACCATGAAACTTGTCATCATGATTTTAATTTTCAATTTGGTTATGCCAATCAAGTATCTCATGATAGTTATTTTGTTGAGTTTGCTCCCACTACTATTGATGAGAATAAATTTGCTTATGTGGAGAGTAATAAAAATTCTATGCTTGTGGATCATGAAAAGAATGCTTTATGTGATAGTTATATTGTTGAATTTCTTCATGATGCTACTGAAAATTACTATGAGAGAGGAACATATGCTTGTAGGCTTCTCAATAATATCAAGTTTCCTCTCTATGTGTTGAAAGTTTTGAAGCTATACTTGTTTCACCTTCCTATGCTAGTTGATTCTTGCTCCCATAAACTATTTGCTCACAAAATCCCTATGCATAGGAAGTGGGTTAGGCTTAAATATGCTAGTCATATGCTTCATGATGCTCTCATTGTGTTTCAATTCTTCAACTTTTATGTGAGCATCATTGAAATCATCATACCTAGCTAAAAAGGCATTAAAGAAAAGCGCTTGTTGGGAGACAACCCAACACTTATACCTACTGTTTTTGTGTGTTAACATGATTAAGCTACTGTAGTAATCATGTTTTATATGTTTTCTTTCAATAATGTGCCAAGTAAATCCTTTGGGATAGTGTGGATGCTTGTTGATTTGATTTTGTGCAAAAACAGAAACTTTTGCGTCCAGTGCTGGAATTTCTATTCTGTACTGGAGCATGAAATTTTTTTAAAATTTTTACACAATATTGGGTTACAAATTTTTTACATTTTCCAAAATTTTCAGAATTTTTGGAGGTACAGAAGTACGGTTTTTAAATCGCTCACTACACGCTGTCCTGTTTTTGACAGATTCTGTTTTCGGTGCATAGTTTGCTTGTTTTAGTGTTTCCATAGCTTATATTGAGTAATATAAATTGTGTAAATGTTAGAATACAGTAGGAATTATGTGAGAACAATTATGAATCTTGTCTTGACATTACCTAAGTGGATGATTTATTTTTATCAAAGTAACGTATCTCACAAGTTCCGTTAAGTTTTGTGTGATTGAAGTTTTCAAGTTTTGGTTGAGATATCGATATGAGGAGAATAAGGAGCGGTAAGACCCTAAGCTTGGGGATGCCCAAGGCACCCCAAGGTAATATTCAAGGAAGACCCAAGCAAATAACCTTGGGGATGCCCCGGAAGGCATCCCCTCTTTCGTCTTCAACACTATCGTATTTAAGATTTAGGGAAACCGTGATATGAGAGGAATTAAGGAGACACAAAAGCTCAAGCTTGGGGATGCCCAAGGCATCCCAAATTAATATTTCATGAAGTCTCAAGCATCTAAGCTTGGGGATGCCCCGGTAGGCATCCCACCTTTCTTCATCAACAATTATCGGTCAGTTTTGGTTGAGCCTAAGTTTTTGCTTCTTCACATGATATGTGCTATTCTTGGAATGTCATTTTATTTTGTTTTTCTTGCTGTTTGAATAAAATAATAAGATCTGATTTTTTTTAATGAGAGAGAGTCCTCACATAGCTACCTAACTACTCATTTGGTCTTCACTTATATCTTTTTGGAGTAGTTTGTCATTTACTCTTGTGCTTCACTTATATCCTATGAGTAAATTGTGAAAGAATTGAATATCATAAAGTTGAAATTTTATATGCTTCATATGCTTGTCCCATGGGGAGTAGTGACTTCACATACAAGAAGTATAAGTGGTAAAATTTATTGAAAGTTAACAAACATAGCATTGGTCACTTGAACAATTCATGAAAGAATTTTGAAGGAAGAGAAATTTCACATATAAATATACTATCTTGGACATCTTCTATGATTGTGAGACCCCATTAATTATTTTCAAGCTTGATCAAGTAGTTGACGTTGGACAAGGAAGACAACGTAATGAGTTATGTTTGTTTATATTCACATAGAAGTTATATTGTCATGAATCCTCTAACATGTGGTGCTTGCTTAGGATCTTTTGCTAGCCAAAAATTCGTACTAAGTAGAGATACTACTTGTGCATCCAAAAACCCTTAAACCCGGTTTCTTGCCATGAGTGTCCACCATACCTACCTATGGATTGAATAAGATCCTTCAAGTAAGTTGTCATCGGTGCAAAAAGCAATAAAAATTGCTCCTAAAATATGTATGATCTTTTATTGTAAGGGAAAATAAGCGTTGTACGAACTTGTGATGGTAAAGAAATAAAAGCAACGGACTGCATAATAAAGGTTGCTATCACAAGGGGCAATATAACGTGACGTTCCTTTGCATTAAGGGTTTGTGCATCCAAAAGTAAAAAGCGCATGACAACCTCTGCTTCCCTCTGCGAAGGGCCTATCTTTTAATTTTCTGTATTTACTTTTATGCAAGAGTCAATATTATTTCTTCTCGTTTCAACCTCAATTATTCTCTAGTTGGCAAGCATCATGTGGTAGGGAATGATCCAGGCACATATATCCAGTTGAATATAGGTGATCATGAGTTATTATTGTTGACATTATCCATGAGATAAATAGGTTGGGAGGCAAAACATTAAGCCCCTATCTACCTATGTGTTTGACTGAAACGGTTTATTCTAAAAATATGCTTTGAGTGTCAGCAATCATGGAAGACTAAATGATGGTTGAGTATGTGGAATTTGCTAGATCAAAGCTCTTACATAGACCCTTCCTGAAAATAAGATGAATTGCAATTGTTTGATGACTGAGAACATAGTTTGTTAGTTTTCAAGAAAGTTTATGGCCTATACTTTAAACATGTGAATAGCTTGCTACTTGATCATGAGAAGTTTTATGAGATGAGCTACTGATTATGATATATATTGATGCTAGAAAAAGTGATTGAAATTATCATTGATCAAACTTATGCACTATGCTAGCATTCACACTTCATAAATTATTTCTTTTATCATTTACCTACTCGAGGACGAGCAGGAATTAAGCTTGGGGATGCTGATACGTCTCCAACGTATCTATAATTTATGAAGTATTCATGCCATGTTTATTATAGTTTTGTATGATTTTGTTGCACTTTTATATGCCTTTTATATGATTTTTATGGACTAACATATTGACCCAGTGCCCAGTGCCAGTTGCTGTTTTCTGCTTATTTTTGGTTTTCCAGAAAATCTATATCAAATGAAGTCCAAATGCAGCGAAACTTTTTGACGATTTTTTCTGGAACATAAGAGACACTAGAAGCTTCGGGAGGTGGCCAGAAGACCCACAGGGCCCCCACGAGCCACCAGGGCGCGCCACCTCCCCCCCCAGGCGCGCCCTAGTGCCTTGTGGGCCCCCTGTGACCCTTCTTCGCGTGATTCCAACGCCAAAAAATCATATATATTCAGAAACCCCCGAAAGTTAACCTAGATGAGTTTTTACGCCGCCGCAAGCCTCTGTACCTCCATGATCTAATCTACAGCCCTTTTCCGGCACCCTGCCGGAGGGGGAAAGCATCACCGAAGGCCATCTTCATCATCCCGGCGGTCTCCATGACGAGGAGGGAGTAGTTCACCCTCGGGGCTGAGGGTATGTACTAGTAGCTATGTGTTTGATCTCTCTCTCTCGTGTTCTTGATATGGCACGATCTTGATGTATCACGAGCTTTGTTAATATAGTTGGATCATATGGTGTTTCTTCCCTCTCTATCCTCGTTGTGATGAATCGAATCTTTTCCCTTTGAGGTTTCGTTATTGTCGGATTGAATATTCAGATTTGAGAACACTTGATGTATGTCTTGCATATGAATACCCGTGGTGACAATGGGGTATTATATTGATTCACTTGATGTATGTTTTGGCACTCAACTCGCGGATTCCCGAGGTGACATTGGGGAAATCTATGTATAGGGGTTGATGCACGTTTTCATTATCTTTTCTCCGATAGAAACTTTGGGGTGCTCCTTGGAGTTCTTTGTGTGGATTGAATATTATGATTATGAAGTTGTTTGATGCATATCGTATAATCAACTCACGGATACTTGTGGTGACATTGGAGTATCTAGGTGACATTAGAGTTGGTTGATGTGTATCATATGGTGTTATTTTAGTACGAACTCTAGGCTTGTTTGTGACACTTATAGGAATAGCTCAATAGATCGAGCGAAAAGGATAACTTTGAGGTGGTTTCATACCCTACAAACAATTTCTATCTTATATTCTTTGCTAATAGGAACTTGGGAGTGATTCTTTATCGCACGTTGAGGGATGGTTATATGATCCAATTATATTATCACTGTTGAGAGATTGCACTAGCGAAAGTATGAACCCTAGGCCTTGTTTTTAAGCATTGCAATACCATTTGTGCTCACTTTTGTTACTTGCTACCTTGCTGTTTTTATATTTTCAGATTACAAAAATCTATATCTACTATCCATACTACACTTTTATCACCATCTCTTCGCCGAACTAGTGCACCTATACAATTTACCATTGTATTGCATGTGTTGGGGACACAAGAGATTTCTTGTATTTGGTTGCAGGGTTGTTAGAGAGATACCATCTTCAACCTACGCCTCCCACGGATTGATAAACCTTAGGTCATCCACTTGAGGGAAAATTGCTACTGTCCTACAAAACTCTGCGCTTGGAGGCCCAACACGAGTCTACAAGAATAAGTTGTGTAGTAGACATCAACACACTTTCTGAAACGGGGATGGACTCTTCCAATCCTTCTTCGGCTGTTTCCCCCTCTTGTCTTGGGTTGGCTGAGTGGGTGGAGGTCCGTCTTCGTCGTCGTACTCCTCATCACCTCCTTCGTCGTCACCTCCTTCCTCTTCTCCCTCTTCCTCCTCATCCTCTTCTCCCTGATCATCTTATCCCTCGGCCTCCTCAACAATGCGAGACGACGAGGCGGCATGGCTAGAGGAACCTCCGCCGGCGTGGCTCAATGAAGCGAGGGCACGTGTCGACGCACTAGGAGCATGCACGCCAACCGAGGAAGCGCACCCAAGCATGCCCGCTAGCTTGCGGCAACGGTTAATGATCTTCTGCAATAACAAATATAGAAGAGAATGGCTTGGATCAGGTTTAGGTTTACAAATAAATAAGAGCATGGCATGGTTGCTCGAACAGAATGCTATGAGGCTCAAAGTTACCTTCATCGCTTCCCTCAGCTTGCCGTCACCCTCCACGGTCCCGGGGTCACAAGTTAGCGCATTCAAGCCATCGAAAATGTTTCTGTTCAGCTCCGCAGCCTGCAAATGTAAGGAGCATGAATAAGTTAGGGAGAATGACCATGTGAAAGATCGTGGATGTCGCCTAGAGGGGGGGGGGGTGAATAGGCGCTTTAAAATAATTACGGTTTAGGCTTGAACAAATGCGGAATAAAATTAGCGTTTAATTTGTCAAGCACAAAACCTAAATCGACTAGGCTCACCTATGTGCACCAACAACTTATGCTAAGCAAGATAAACAACTAAGTGATAGCAAGATATATAACATGAAACACTATGGCTATCACAAAGTAAAGTGCACAAGTAAAGGGCTCGGGTAAGAGATAACCGAGGCACGCGGAGACGACGATGTATCCCGAAGTTCACACCCTTGCGGATGCTAATCTCCGTTTGGAGCGGTGTGGAGGCACAATGCTCCCCAAGAAGCCACTAGGGCCACCGTAATCTCCTCACGCCCTCGCACAATGCAAGATGCCGTGATTCCACTAAGGGACCCTTGAGGGCGGTCACCGAACCCGTACAAATGGCAACCCTTGGGGGCGCTCACCGAACCCATACACTTTGGCAACCCTTGGGGGCGGTTACCGGTACCCGTCAAATTGCTCGGGGCGATCTCCACAACCTAATTGGAGACCCCGACGCTTGCCCGGAGCTTTAGACCACAATGATTGAACTCTGAGGCACCACCAACCGTCTAGGGTGCCCAAGCACCCAAGAGGAACAAGCTCTAGTGAAAGATCGAGGATGTCGCCTAGAGGGGGGGGGATGAATAGGCGCTTTAAAATAATTACGGTTTAGACTTGAACAAATGTGGAATAAAACTAGCGTTTAATTTGTCAAGCACAAAACCTAAATCGACTAGGCTCACCTATGTGCACCAACAACTTATGCTAAGCAAGATAAATAACTAAGTGATAGCAAGATATATAACAAGAAACAATATGGCTATCACAAAGTAAAGTGCATAAGTAAAGGGCTCGGGTAAGAGATAACCGAGGCACGCGGAGACGACGATGTATCCCGAAGTTCACACCCTTGCGGATGCTAATCTCCGTTAGAGCGGTGTGGAGGCACAATGCTCCCCAACAATGCCACTAGGGCCACCGTATTCTCCTCACGCCCTCGCACAATGCAAGGTGCCGTGATTCCACTAAGGGACCCTTGAGGGCGGTCACCGAACCCGTACAAATGGCAACCCTTGAGGGCGGTCACCGAACCCGTACACTTTGGCAACCCTTGGGGGCGGTCACCGGTACCCGTCAAATTGCTCGGGGCGATCTCCACAACCTAATTGGAGACCTCGACGCTTGCCCGGAGCTTTACACCACAATGATTGAGCTCCGAGGCACCACCAAGCCGTCTAGGGCGCCAAGGCACCCAAGAGGAACAAGCTCTAGGGTGCTCAAACACCCAAGAGTAATAAGCTTCTCAACTACTAACTTCCACGTATCACCGTGGAGAACTCAAACCGATGCAACTAATGCAATGGCAAGAACACACGAAGTGCTCAAGTCCCTCTCTCTCAAATCCCACCAAAGCAACAAAAGCTATGGAGGAAAGTGAGAGGAAGAACAAGGAGAACACCAAGAACTCCAAGATCTAGATCCAAGGGGTTCCCCTCACTTAGAGGAGAAAGTGATTGGTGGAAATGTGGATCTAGATCTCCTTTCTCTTTTCCCTCAACAAGGAGCAAGAATCATTGGAGGGATTGAGAGATAGGCAAGCTCAAGAAGGTCAACAATGGGGGGAGAAATGAGCTCAAAGGATAAGATAACCGTTGGGGAAGAAGACCCCTTTTATAGGGCCACCCCAAATCCAACCGTTACCCGTGCTGGACGCGTACAAGCGGTACTACCGCTCCTTCGAGCGGTACTACCGCTTAAGCGGTAGTAATTCAAAACACAGCAGGTGAGAACACGGAACTGGAGCGGTAGTGCCGCACTTAGCGGTACTACCGTGCCAACCAAGCGGTACTACCGCTAAGGATAAAAGAGCAACAAAAGCTTGCACACTCTGCGAAACACAAGCGGTAGTAGCAGCGGTAGTGGAGGGCGGAAGTACCGCACCAAGCGGTACTACCGCCCAGCAGAGCGGTACTACCGCCCTGAGCGGTACTACCGCACTACTGCCGCACTACTACCGTTTAACAGAAAACGGCAACAGAGACGTGCACAGAGGAAATCACCGCAAGCGGTACACAAGCGGTAGTAGAGGGCGGAAGTACCGCACTAAGCGGTACTACCGCTCTACTACCGCACTACTACCGGGAATCAATAAAACGATACCAGAAGAAATACCACAAGCGGTACTCGCTGCGGTAGAACACAGCGGTACTACCGCATAAGCGGTACTACCGTGGTACCGAGCGGTACTACCGCTTGGGAGCTGAAAACTGGATGCAGATAAAACCAGAACTGCCATAACTTCTACATATGAGCTCCGAACTGAGCAAACTCAAGCTTGTTGGATAGATGACGACGAGTACTATGAAGATGAGAAACCTCTATGAAACCTCTATGAAACCTCAAAGAAACCTCTAAGAAAGAAGACCCGGCATAAACTCCAACATCGAAAACATCATAGAAGATGCATATATGAACTCCGTTTTCGATGAACTCGAGCTTGTCATGAAGATGACCATAAGCTCAAAGACTCACAAAGAGAAACACCAAACACGAACCAAGAAAGATGATGCAAGGATGCAATGGTTTGAGCTCTCGACGAATGATACGATAAAGCTACTCACTTGAGAGCCCCCCTTGATAGTACGGCTATCGATCCTATAACCCGGTCTCCCAACTACTACCATGAGACTGGTAAAATAGAAAACCTATCAAGGGCAAACCTTTGCCTTGCGCATAGTCCACTTGAGCTAGATGATGACGATCTTGACCTCCTCAAGTTGGACCACCTTTCTTGATTGCGCCGGCTCGATGAAGACTAGTAGATTGCTCCCCCATACTCCACTATGGGTGAGCCACTCTTCGGCACATCTTCACAAGTCCATTGTCACCACAATGGACGGCAAGCTTCAAGCATGTGATCTCTTCGTGATGCTCCACTTGAACTTGCACACCGCAATCTTGATGACGATCACCACTTGATGTCATCCTCCATGGGTTGTATGAAATCTTCCTTTTGATGCACGCCCATGGAAACAAACCTAACCCCACAAAGAACTCTTGCATAGAACATGGGTTAGTACACAAAGCGTAATGGACAATGCTTACCATACCGTGAGATCACTTGATCCCACTCGGTACATCTTCTACGCTTTGTGTGTTGATCAACTTGAATCACTCTTCATATTTAGTCTTGATCAACCTTGAATCTTCTATGGACAAACCCTTCAAATATAACTCAAGGCAACCATTAGTCCATAGGGATTGTCATCAATTACCAAAACCAAACATGGGGGCAGCGCATGTTCTTTCATCTAGGGTACCAAGCACCCAAGAGTAAAAAGCTTCTCAAACTTCACTTCCACGTATAACCGTGGAGAACTCAAACCGATGCACCAAATGCAATGGCAAGGGCACACGGAGTGCCCAAGTCCTTCTCTCCCAAATCCCACCAAAGCAACTAATTCTAGGGAGGAAAATGAGAGGAAGAACGAAGAAGAGAACACGAAGAACTCCAAGATCTAGATCCAAAGGGTTCCCCTCACATAGAAGAGAAAGTGATTGGTGGAAACGTAGATCTAGATCTCCTCTCTCTTTTCCCTCAAGAACTAGCAAGAATCATTGGAGGGATTGAGAGATAGCAAGCTCGAAGAAGGTCAACAATGGGGGAAGAACACGAGCTCAAAGGATTAAAAACCATTGGGGAAGAAGACCCCCTTTTATAGGCCTCCCCAAATCCAACCGTTATGCCCTTCAGCCCGTGCACAAGTGGTAGTACCGCTCGGGTGAGCGGTACTTCCGTTGGCACGGAAGTTCCGGCTATCTGCGTTCAACTGAACAAGTCAGGGAGGCGGTAGTGCCGCCGGAGCGGTACTACCGCTCCCACCAGCGGTACTACCGCGTAGTGTTGAGCAAACGGCTAGAACAGCGGTAGTAGGGGAGGGCAGCGCGGTAGTGCCGCCCGAAGCGGTACTACCGCCCGTTACTGCCACTCTACTTCTGCTCGAAGGACAGGGCATAACAGAAGGCACAAATAAGCGGAAGTGCCCACGGCACTGGAACCGCGGAAGTACCGCGCAAGCGGTACTACCGCTGAGCAGAGCGGTACTACCGCTGGAGTGCAACAAAAGGCCTAAGAAAAACAGAAGGAATCAAGAAAACCAGAACTGCCACAACTTTCTACATATGAACTCCGAATCCAGCAAACTCAAGCTCGTTGGATAGATGACAACGAGTAGTATCCAACAACGACTGGTTATAATAAGAAGTGGCAGAGGAAAATGCCAATGATATAGAGATGTGAAACCTCTATGAATGATGATCCGGCATAAACCCCAACATCGAGAACATACTAGAAGAAGCAAACGAAATCCGTTCTCGATGAACTTGAGCTTGACATGAAGAAGACCATAAGCTCAAAAACTGTTAAGCAACCGTGAAAGTGGTTACATTAAAAAACTAGCTCGCTCGTTGGTATACCTGATAAGATGTCAGGTTGTCCAGCTCGTTGGTGAAGGCCTTGTACAGCGCACTGCCCTTGCCTGAGAAGATTTTAACCTTGTCCCAAGAGTAGGCGACGGTAGGGTATCGAGCACTGTCGCCATCTTCGCCATACTCCGTCCATGGAGTCCGACTCAATTTCTCAGGACGACCAACCGGCAGCCGCTCCCAACTCCAAATCGAGAGGGCCCAGACACACCCACACATCCCAGACGATTTTTCGGTCCTCTGCGTTGCGTCATCTAGCTACAAACAACAATTGATGATCAGATGACACAATTTAAAGCAGCACACACATACGTCCATATACGAATATTGACATATATGTCTTACCGAACGGTATAGGTACGCGAGGCCGGCAGACCCCCAGATGTACCCTGCATCCCAGTCGGCCAGGAAGTCGAGATACATCCATAGGGCATTGTCCCCCGAGCAGTCTGAAAACACGACCTCTGTGAGAAGAAACCACAAGTAGGCCCTCACATACTGCTCTACGGTCCTCAGATCCGCATCTTCCGGGCATACGGCCCGGTGGGTTAGGAGCCAGGGCAGTGGTACACCGGATGTTCGGTTATTCTTCATGGGAGGGCAGCCGCCGATGAGGGCGTTAACCCTGTCCGGCCAGATCTTCCTCTCCACGCGCCCAATGAGAGCATGGCCCTCGATCGGTAGGGCCGTGATCATGGCGAAGTCCTCGAGGGTCACCGTCATCTCACCACATGGGAGATGGAAAGAGTGCGTCTCGGGCCGCCAACGGTCCACCAACGCTGTGAGAGCCGTGTGGACAAGCGTCGGCGGCACACGCTTGAACTGGAGCACGAAACCCAACAGCCCGGCTCTCCTGTAATACGGCTGGTAGCGGTTGTCGTACTGCATCTGAGCGACCTTCGTGTGGCCCCTCATACATAATGGCGGAAGCATCTGTCAATGTGTACACGAAAATAGTTAGTAACTAACTTTTGGAAAGCCAAAATTTTGATGCAAGACGTTGATCATTGTTATTACCACTCCGTTCTCGATGTAACGGGCGCGATGACTGTTATCGAATACCGGGTCAAGCATAATGTAATTAGTGCCGACCGCCGGACCAAGGGGGGCCCTCCTGAAACAACAACATTTAGTTATCAACATATAATCATCAAATGTATCATATTCAACCGTTCAACTTACATCAATCATATTAAACCAACATGCATCATATCATATTAATCAATTCTAGCATATTCAACTTACATCAATCAATAAAAATATCATAAAAGATATAATCAACAATGGAATATGAAAATGAATCGTGTTATTTAAACTAAAAAAATAACATGATATTGAATCAAACTAATGTGAATGAATCGTATTTAATCAAACTAAAAAAATCATATTGAATCAACAATCATATATATCCATCATATTCAATCACATCGAACATCAATGAATAATTCAAAAAATATATATGAACATAAACTAGGGTTCATGTTGATACTATATAGAAACATGAATTAGGATTCATCTACTACATTCAAATAGGGTTCTATCAAATTCTATCATATTCAACCACATCAAACAACATATTTAACCACATCAAACATCAATGAACAATTCAAAAAATAATAATTATGAACATGACTAGGGTTCATCTACTAGATGAAACAGGGTTCTATCATATTCAACCACATCAAACATCATATTACTCCTAACTAAACAAACCTAAAAACAACAAAAATCAAAATCTACTAGATGAAATAGGGTTCATCTTGTGCCAAATAATGCATCGAATCGAAAGCTTTTTAACTAAAACGAATTGGAGGGATTGAGAGAGCTTACTTTTCTCGTTTCAGAGCCATCTCGATCCGCAAAAATGGTGGAGAAACGAAGAAGATCGGAGGGGGGAGTGGAGGGGATGAGAGAGGGGTTGTGCTCTCTGTTCTTGCGGCCGCGCGGCTGAGGGGGGGAAGAT
Organism: Elymus sibiricus; assembly: GCA_039707655.1. Taxonomy (NCBI): domain Eukaryota; kingdom Viridiplantae; phylum Streptophyta; class Magnoliopsida; order Poales; family Poaceae; genus Elymus; species Elymus sibiricus. The sequence continues at coordinate 122,525,814 of CM077666.1, read as the reverse complement.
GGGGCTGGGGTTCATGGGTGGGCTTCGCGCCCCGGCCCCCGCGGGTTTATAACTGTTGGGCACCTACCGCCAGGGTCTCTGGCGGTAAGGTTGCATAGCCTACCACCGAGGACTCTGGCGGTAGGGTGGATGGCAGGAGACGGTTGCCGTTACCAAAGCTGACGTGGATAAGTGTGGCTACCGCCGTGGCCTCCAGCGGTAGGCTGTGCAACCCTACCGCCAGCAACCCCGGTGGTAGCCAAAAGGGTCAGATCCCGAAAAGATTTCGAACCTAAGTCAGATCCTGCTAAACTTCGCCAAAAGGGTCAAAACACGAAAATTAGCCCCCAGGCAATGATCGAACCAAGAGACCTCTCGATTCGTGCTGGTTTTGGCGGTTGCGCCTGTCTTGGTGTCTAAGAGCAACTCCAACGCGCCGACCCAAACGGACGCGCGTTTTGTCCGCCTTTTGTCCGTTTGGGTCGGCATGTCCGCCCCCTTTTGCGTTTGGGTCGGTGGTGCGCCCAACGCGCGGACGCATTTTTCGTCCTCGCGGCCTGCCTGCCTCCTATTTATATTCTGTACATATATTTTTGGTTGCCATTCAACATTTTTTTTATTTTATCAAACACATTTTCGATACATACATTCACCAATTCTTTGCTACGAGAGCAAGACCAAAGAAAACAAGAACCACAATTAGACATTTTAGAAGATGTCCAATTTCCATAACTGCTCCCACTAGTTGGACTAATATCTTCTCTATGTCTTCATTGTTGATCTGCGGATTCTTGAGCTTCACAACTTCTTTCTTCTTCGATTCTAAAAAAGTAGATGTTGCTTCCCCTTTGGTCTCTTCTTTAGTCTCATCTCTAGCTTCAATTCTAGCTACAAGTGCACGGACATCTAGCAAATTCCGTTCGATCAAAAGATCAATGTACTCTTCTTCCCAAAACCAAAACTTGCATCCCTCCTACACACAAATTTGAGCAAATATAAAGCTACCGAAATTGTGCCGAAACCGAGAGCAAAACCGAACAAACAGAAGCATGTAGCCCATCATTTTTGCACTTGATGAACACCCATTGGGGATGCTCCGGCGTCGAAGAGACTCGGCGCACGACCTGCCGCGGGCAGTCATCGCACTTTATGAGCGGCAGCGGTGAACCGGCAAGCCTCTGGGCCAGCACCGAGCCAGGGCGACGGCCGGCCGTGGCTTTGCAGGCGAACCGACGACGAGGTAGATCCGAGCGGCTAGAGGAGGCCTCAACACCTGCATGCGGCGCCGAGGCATTGCCGGTGCTGTGTGGTCCGGTACCCGGCCAATCCATGGCAAGGCGCACTCGCCGGCGGCCGAAATCGGCAAATCCGGCCGGCAGGATGCGCCAAATCCCGCCGCCGCGGATCTACTGCTTCGCGCCCCGCACCGGCCGTAGGGAGGCACCAAAGCCGGTGGATGTGCTGGGAGGAGGGGCGGAGGGGGCTGGCGAGCAAGGTGGCCGGGGAAAATGGACGGCGGCGGGGGGTAGGGTTTGTGCACGGGCGGAGAGTGTGCGGGGGACGGGATAGAAAAAGGGCAGGCTGTGTCGCCGACTGACGGGCCAGGGGAAGGAGTTGGCGGGCGAGCCGCGTGTCCGCTTCGTGTCCGCGCTGACGCAAATGAGGCCCAAATTTGGGCCGGGAATGGGTCGGCACGCGGACGAAAAGCGGACGCGTGTCCGTTTGGGTAGGCGCGTTGGGCCGACTTTTGTGTTCGTGCCGACCCAAACGGACACGCGCGGACGAAATGGATCGGCGCGTTGGGTTGCTCTAACGAGGGGTGATATCGGTCACGCACTGATACCGGACATGGTCAAATTGAGCTTTCTTCACCATTCCACCGCGGGGGTGTTTTACTGTGGCTGTGTAAGGCTGGTGGTGTACGAACTTGCTAGAAATCGTTTTTCTTGTTGCAAGTAAAAAGCTAGCTGAGCACGAGCCCTAACTCATAATATATGAATACCATGTAGTAGAATGCTGCTGTTTTCGTTTTACACAAGTTGTTACTTCCTTCAGAAGGAACTAGTGATATATATAAGGGGAAATACCCCTTAGTTCCTCGGTGTATATATAACTATATGGAAAAAAAATGAATATACAAAAAAAGTCAAAAAAGTTTAGAAGTTTTTTTTGAAATAAAGTTGTCTTTCTTTTGCACTAGTATAAAAAATTTCGCAAATAAAAACCTAACGTTGACTTCAGGGCAAAAAAACAAAATTTATTCACTATTATAGGTCACTATTCACACTATTTTGGCCGAAAATTTTGTTTTTTACGAAAAGAAGGTCAGGGGGGGGGGGGTCTTTTTGTGGAATTTTTTTACAAGTACAATGATAGGTCAAGTTTATTTCAGATTTTTTTGAGTTTTTTATTTAATTACTAATTTTTTTCATATAGCGTGTGTATACACCCATAGACCTCGGTGCCCCAGATAGGAGGTAGTATATAGTGTCTATAGAAACAGTAAGAGCTGTGCTATCTACCCTAAAAAAACTAATGTATGGTTGTGTTGTTTACTTGCTCACTGCATTTTCGGTTTGAAAGAGGAGCAAACTTTAGACTGACTATAAGTTAGGTACCTGAAAATTTCATTTAAGTTAGCAACTTTCATCAAGACACTTAGATCTTGACTCAACTATGGCACTAAAGGAGGGTCTCTTGCTGGCTGAAGGGATGGAATGTAACCGGTTGATTATTAGTTCTAATAGCACTGAAGTGATTGAGGCCATGAAGAGTGACATGCATGCTGCGGGTAATGCAACAACGATTTTCAATGATTGCTACTTCATATCTAGAGAGTTTGTGAAAGTTTCCTTTGAACATGAGAACCGAGAGGCAAATATGATTGCTCATGAACTTGCCCAACTTGCTAAGTATAATGATTCTAGCACATGGATAGATGTTCCTCCTCCCTCAATTGTATCTCTTTTAGTCAATGATGTAACCTTATTTTCCAATAAATAAAGAGATACCTTTGATTGTCAAAGAAAAAAAAGATCTTGACTCAACGGTTGAAAACAGATCACACATTGTTCATCTTCAACCTCCCCTTCTTCTTCCTCAGCAACCGGCCACCTACCTGCCCAAACTGCTTGCCCCCCACCGTCATTGCTTGCTGTCGCCGTGACCATCCCTCTAACCCTCCTCCCCCCTCCCACCCGGCGACCGGTAGAAACTCCTGCCACCCCTGCCCCCGTGACCCGCACCATCAAGTTTCGGACTCGCTCCCGCTCGTGCACGGACGAGCCGCTCACGCCTTCCCCACCTTCAGCCTCACGCAAAGCAGAAATCGGCTAACGCTCGAAAATAACATTCAGGTACTTGACGATTATCAAATGCAAAATTTAAATCAATCACCCAAACTGATGGTGGGATTTTTGTTGCACACAACACGAGACATGGGCAGCCGTTTGCACCCCTTAGAGCATCTCCGAGGCCCCAAAACCCCTCTCCAATAGATGATGTAGATGCAAAAAAATTTACATCTCCGGAGGCGGAGATGTAAAATACAACACCACGCGATGCAAATATACATCTTCACCTACAGGAGATGTAAAAACGCCAGCCGCGCGCCAACCGCCCAACTGCCTTCCGTCCGCTTCCGCGTGACCGCCGCCCGCCCGCCCAACTCCGCTGCCGGCCGATTTCGCCCAAAATCGACGGCACCGCCGCCCGCCCGATTTCGCCTAAAATCGACGCCGCCGCCGCCCGCCCCGTCGCGACTCCGCCCGCCTGTCCCCCGCCGCCTGCCTCGCCGGAGTAGCGACGGCTGTCCCCGCAGCCGCCGCTTCGAATCGAAGCTTCGCCGGAGGTCCGGCTGCCGTAATGGCTTCCACGGCGCGGTCGTGGACGCGCTTGGCTTGTTCCTAGCCTCGACCCACCGCCGGAGGTAGGGGAGGCGCGCCACGCCGCCCGCTCGCCTCCGCCGTTCTTCCCGCCGCGCGAAGCCGGCCGCTCGAAGCGCCGAGCTCCCGACATTCCTCCCCCGCTCCTCCTCCTCTCTCCACCTCGAATCGCCGCTGCACCGGCGCTGCCCCGCCGCCCCGATTCATGCCGCCGCCGTCCCGATTCACCACCCCTGCCGCCCCTCCAACACTCCTCCGCCGCCCCAACGCACAGCCGCCGCTGCCCCGAATCACGCCGCGTTGCCGCCGTCCCCACTGCCGCCGCCCCGATTCGGCCGCCGCCAACTAGTTTTTACATCTCCATTTTGCATAATCTATTGGACTTGCTCTTTTACATCTCCAATATACATCATCTGTTGGAGGTGCCTCTTTTTTGGAGATGTAAAAAACACTTTTTAAAGATGTAAATTTTTACATCTCCTGTCTTACATCTCCAAATTTGCATCTTCTGTCGGAGATGCTCATATTCGTGTATCATCTGCAGCCAACCAGACAAAAGTACTCGGGATGCTTTTTTCCAGTTTCTGGTTCCTGACGTTGAATCCGGATGTGCCGATTGCTACAAGACAAAAGTTGCAAAAGAAAAGCTGTTGCTTAGAAACCACCGGCAGCCAGGCGAGGCGTATGCATGCTGAAGCCCACAAGCACCGAGCCACCGACCCATCGGTGCATGCCGTCAATGGCGTAGGCGGCCGTGAACTAGTACGTAACCGGTTCTCTTTTAACAGCGATGCTAGACTTACGGTCTTACGGACAAGTTTTACGGATTAGAAGTTACAGGGTGAGATGGCATGAACTGATTTAGGGGAGGCGGACCCCACCGTGAAATGCTGGGGGTGGGGGGCGAATTATGGAGGGGCAGGTCCGTCCGTAGGAGTGATTCCGTGAAAACTGCCCGTACGTTGAGCATTTTCGCTCTGCTCTTTTAATTACTGTGTGTTTCTCGAAAGTTCGTTCTGCTTATTACTCCCAAATTGTGCAAATTACGTGTGTGATACTCATTACTGAGTGTTGAGTTAGAGCGGTCAGTTTCATTGCCAAAGCTAATCAATTAGCTAGCTGGATAGAATTAACCCTAAATAAGCAGGTTATTAGGTGGATTAACTCAGATGCTTCCTAGTACGTCGATCACCGTAGCGCCGTTTGTACCAGCAACGGAAACCTAACTGGGTCAGCTCCTCCGGGCTATATAAAGCGGAGCGTTCTCGAGAATCAACACTCGCTTCGCTTTTGCGTCCACCCACCCTCCCACACCTGCCACACACACACACACACAGAGGGGGAGAGGAGAGAGAGGGGGGAGTCGATGGCTTCCGCCGGAGCGCATCCCGCCGCCGTCGACGTGGCCAAGGGGACGACGGTGCTGTCCCGCCTCAACACGTCCGTCCGCCCGGCCTGCTCGGTCCTCCACGTTGCCGGCCAGCGCATGCGCGTCCTTCCCGCTCCGGTGGTCCGCTGCACTCGGCGTCTCGTCGCTGCCACGGAGGGCCAAGAGCGGCGACGCCGGGGAAGCTGCCAATGCAGCGGCGAACCTTGAGGTGCGTTCTTCTTCGGTTCTCTCACCCCTCCCCCTCTTCTTTGCCGGTTCCCTTTTCTTCCGACGCTTCTGTGTTTGCCCGCCGAGGAAGCTCCCGATGGAGCGAACCATGCGCGCGGTGGGCTCTCTTCTGCCGGTTCTTTCTTTTCTTGCTTCTCTGCGTCTCCCCCTTGTTTGTTGGGCTCGTTCGTTGCCATGCCGACGCATGCATGTGTCTTTGGCTTGCTCTTAGCCCGTCGTGGTCGGGGAAGGCCCCGACGGGCAGTACGTCGACGAGGTGGTCTACGTTCTGCACGGTCTTGGATGTACGTCTCTCTGCGTTCGTCCTTGGTTTTTTCCTTTTCATGCATGCCTTTTCCCTTCTCATAGCTAGTCTCGATCGGTATAATTTTCTCCGCTGCACTTTTCTGTGCTCGTTCCTTTTCTCTATTTCGGTTGAACTTTTAATTTGCTAGTTCTTGCAGTGTATTTTTTTTTTTGAATGAAAGGGATCTTTCCCCCGATTTCATTAATGAAACCAAATAGTCGTTTATCATACAACCAAAACGCAACACCACCTGTGCTCGTTCCTTTTCTCTATTTCGGTTGAACTTTTAGTTTGCTAGTTCTTGCAGTGTATATGCATGCGTAAGAATACAAAAATCGATCCAGGGATTTCTCTTGTGTGGTTGTTCCTGTATGGGACAAGAGATCGATTCGCCCCTTGCTGTAGCTTTTTTCCAGTTCCATCTCTTTTGTACGTGTGGTTATTCTTTGTCACGCACTCTAAATTGATCTGTGAGTGAGTGCACCTTGTCTCCAAAGTTTGCCCCCCGTACGTGGCTGGCTCTGGGTAGGCCCCGACAGAAAACACGGCGAGGTACTGTTGCCCGGCCGGTCTTGGCTGTTTCCTTTTCGAAAAAGAGATCTGTTTGTCTCCGGTTTATTTCCTCCTCTTCATAGCTTTCTTGTTCGTTCTTCTTTACCTGTTCACTTTTGTCAGAGTTTTTTCATTAGCTGTACAGATCGGCTCGTCAGAAGGTGCTGTGTTTTTCTTCGTTCAAATCTTTTCTTGTTAGTTCATGTCGAAGATGGTCTCCCTCTCGCGATCAAGAGACTTAAGAGGATTCACTTACAACTGCTAGAGGACAAGGCGGCTGGCAAATTGGTGCCTTGGAAAGGCAAGCATGTTGCTATCTCGGGTCGCATGACTTTGGTCAAGGCGGTCCTCACGGCGGTGGCCATCTATCACATCACTCCGCTGGACCTTCCGGTGGAGGTCCTAAAGGCAATTGACAAGCTGCGACATGCCTATCTTTGGGCCGGAACGGACAAGGTAACTGGTGGCAAATGCAAGGTTAACTGGGAGCAAGTTTGTAAACCAAAGGAATATGGAGGTCTTGGCATTCTAAATCTCGGTAAGTTTGCCACTGCCCTCCGGCTTCGGTGGCTTTGGCTAGACTGGGATGAACCCCGGAGGGCGTGGTGCGGACAGGGGACGCCGTGCACGGCTGCGGACCGTGATCTTTTTGCGGCTGCGACCAAGGTGACGATTGGTGATGGGAATAAAGCGATTTTCTGGGAGTCGTCTTGGCTAGAGGGTATAAGACCCAAGGACATTGCACCAAAGATCTTTGAGATTTCTCGCAAGAAAGGCGGAACGGTTGCCCAGGCCTTGAGGGATCATCATTGGATAGCTCAAATTGACACCCAAAGCGGCCTCACGCTTGAGCATCTTCAGCAATTCTCGGCCCTGTGGGAGAAGCTTGCGGGCGTTGTCATCCAACCGGGCGTCAAAGATAGCATTTTGTGGAAGCTCGCCAATGATGGCAACTACTCCGCTAAGTCTGCATATTTGGCGCAGTTCGCTGGACTCACCCACTCTAGCTTTCAGGTCTCGATTTGGAAGGCTTGGGCTCCTCCCAAATGCAAATTCTTCGCCTGGTTAGTCAATCAAAACAGAATTTGGACCGCGGATAGGCTGCAACGCCGAGGATGGCCAAACTGTGACCGGTGCCCGCTTTGCAATCAGGTGCAAGAATCGGCAGCCCACCTCCTTTTCAAGTGCAGGTTCTCTCTCCGGGTTTGGGATGAGGTGTTCTCCTGGCTCGGGCTTGCTATTCCCACGGCTACTTGGCACCAATTCGGCACGGTTAAATCTTGGTGGGATGAGCTACTCTCGAACAACACCCAACCGGTTAAGGCCTTATCTTCTCTGCTACTTCTTGTGGGATGGGAGCTTTGGAAGGAACGGAATGCGCGCGTCTTCAGAAGCAAGGCGGCGCCGGTGGCGATCGTCACACGGATCATCAAAGAAGAAATGTCTATTTGGGCTATTGCAGGCGCCAAGAAATTGAGCAATGTAATGCCGCGAGAGTAATCCGTTTAGGCTTTTGCCGTTTCACGGCATTTCTGTAACAATACTCTCTTCTTAATTAATGAAAATGGCAAATCTTTTGCCTAGTTTCAAAAAAAAAAAAAAGATACGGTAGTTCTCTGATATTTCTGTAGTTTTTTCTTTTGGGTGAAACACCGCTCTTGGTTTTGTGAAACGATCGAGATCTGCTCGTCCATATCTGTCCGGTGATATACGTCTGTGTTCTCGGTCTTATCTTTTTGTGAAAATTATCCGTCTCTTCTGTGAAAACTAGTTAGATCATCTTCTACCCCAAGTCTTCCGTTTATTCGATCGCTCTTCTCTTCTTTTCGTTTTTGTACTAACAAATGTTTCCTCTTCTTTTTGTCATACTGTAGCTACCTATGGTGTACCAGGTCCTCTCACGGGAGTGTGAGCACTCCCTTGCTCTGCTCTCAAGGGTGTCCATCCCGCCGGAGGAGAAGGAAGCCGCGGCTGCGCTCAGGGAGTACTTCACCGGGTTGGGTGCTGCAGTTGCAGAGGGGGAGATCGACAAGGCTGCGGGTGTACGCGGATTGATTACCGGCGTGCACCGGCTGATCGAGCTCCTGTACAAGTGCTTCCCGTCAGCTGTGACCACACCGACCACGGAGGAGGAATTCATCGAATACTTCATCACCATCGGGTACCAGTGCCCTCAGCTTTCCAGTGCTTTCGCCTATATGGAGACCATGGGGAAGTACCCCGACAGCATCGACGACCAGGTAGTAATATACCTCTTGATTCTTTGACGTCTTGCCACACTCCTATATCCTAGGATCGACATGCAGTATTTGATCCTATGTATGCATGCACTGACGATGTTCCTCCTCCTTCTCTGTACGCAGGGCTTACTGTCTTCCATGATCACGTCCATGAACTTGGCCAGGGTTGTCGTCAATGGGATGACGATGAACATGGACGCTCTGCAGCAACTTCCGCCGGTCGCAGACCTCAGTGGATTCGCCGCTCCTGTGCTCCCGCTCCCGGCCCTTCAAGATGTCGATCGGTCACTGTTCGATAGGATGGACGTTCCCCAGCTGCAGATGCCCTCCGATGGTGTTGATCCATCGCCCTCCGATGGGGTGGGCAACGCTGGGGCCTCAACTGGGACGGAGTGATGGGTGACTCTGATATAAGTACCTGCAGTGACAAGAATTTTTGTGTGATGCTTGTGTTCTCACTTCTCAGCCGATCAGGCCTGTTATCTGTATCCTCCTATATCGCTGCTTCTGCTATAAGAAGCAGTGCGTGTCGTCCTTCAGCTCTTTTGGTTGGTTTTGCTCTTCATTATGAACTCTGGTCACAGTGAAACTTTTCTGGAGGTTGCTATCTTCAGATGTTTAAGTTCATAAGCTATATTTCGTAAAAACGTATTGTTCTGCACTTCTTTATGTTCTTGTGCAAATTTTCATAGTACTGTTGTCATATTTTATTACTGAAGTTAAGAGCGCCAACTTGAGAATTGAAATTTGGAGTTACTCGATTATATGGCAGTTAAAAGTTTGACATGCGAATAAATATCTAAGGAACTGTGCTAGTCACAATGACAAGACATGTCAAGCGTCGGGTCTATGCCAAAGAGAGTGGTTTTTCAGCTCCCGAGTGCCTAGGCACCTCTATGAACAGTAAAATAAAAAAAAATAAAAAAAAAATAAAAAAAATCTGAAACTTTGCAACAAATGTCAGTTCTATTAAACTCAAAACGTCTCAACAGGCGATACAAGCATAAAAAACATACACTTCGTCCTGGGATGTACACAACCAAAACACAACGCACACACACAAAGTAAACAGCCAACGAGTAACAAAGCCATACAAGATCATATAACTATGCCTGAAACGAAATGGGTGGTGAAGAGTCTACTCGAAGACTATACCACCATGTGGGCTAAAAAATATTTGTGGCCGTCTGCTCTGATCGCATATACCATAGTAAATAGAATACATATTAGGGCTTAAATGGCGCAAATACCACCACTGAATTTTGTCCTCCGAATCCAAATGAATTGGAGATACCTGCATTTTTATTTTAGGTGCAGAAAGAAATAAGTAAGGAGTGTATAGGGTGTGCCCCGTTCAGTTTGTATTTTGCATTTGCACACATACTACTCACCAACGTGTACTTCGTGTTGTTGCTTCACACTACGCACCGTGTCAAATTGATCAAGTGCCGACTCTGGGTTCTGCAATTTACAGAGATCACAACTGCTGGTAACATGTAATCATATATTGCACTTGTAATTCAATTTCAGCATACGTACAAAACGACCTACTATTTCAAACATAAATAAGCACTTACAAATTGGTTTATAGTAGGATGCACCCATCCGGTGGTTATGGCTTTGATGGTTGCGATGGCCTCCAAACCGCCTGCTGCTGCTCCTAGGGAATGCCCTATCATTGACTAGAAAAATAGAAGTTGCATGCATCAGAAAAAAAATACATACATACATCCAAATGAATTATACAAATGTCTCTGCAGCTTCCGAGATAAAAATATACGGACCTTGGTTGCGTTCAGTTTAATCCGAGATGTGTCCCTGAAGACTTGCTTCATAGCATTCACCTCTGCCAGATCTCCGACAGGGGTTGAGGTTGCGTGAGCATTTATGTAATTGACCTGCAGTGAAAACATTTAACTTACAATTCATGACCCAGCTTGGAACTATGCCAAATATAGTGATAGAAATTAACAAAATTTCAAATGATAGACACTAAAGCATATGATCTTCACCTCCTCTGGTGTGACGCCTGCGTCTTCAAGGCTCCGCCTGATGCACATCGACACGCCGCAGCCATCTGGTCTCGGATTAGTCATGTGGTAAGCGTCGCTGTTTACAGCGCCTCCCAAGTACTCCGCGAGAATCGGAGCGCCGCGTCTCATTGCATGCTCAAGGCTTTCCATGACCTGCATTTTTTTTCAAGAGGTTGACACAGTGATCATTAGCGAATAAAATTAGATTCAAAATACAAATCATTCGCAAAAAAAGACTCAAAATACAAATAGATTTTGTAACAAAGAGGAGAGGGGAGTATCGAATATATACCAGTATTCCGGCTCCTTCGCCCATGACAAAGCCATCGCGGTCCTTGTCCCACGGCCTCGACGCCGTGCCGGGGTCGTCGTTCCTCTGTGACAGCGCCCTGCACGCCACGAACCCGCCGAGCCCTATTGGAATGATGGCGGCTTCGGTGCCACCGGCGACCATGACGTCGGCTCGGCCCAATCGGATCTGGTCGGCGGCGCTGTGGAAGCAGTGGTTGGAGGTGGCACATGCGGTGGAGATCGAGTAGTTCGGACCCTGGAAGCCGACGGCCGCGTCCATGGCGATCATGCCAGCGCTGGTGTTGGTAATGGCGTGCGGGATGCAGAAGGGAGATATCTTCATGTACCCCTTGGTCACGAGGTTCTCGACGCCGTCGGAGAATGCCGTGATGCCGCCCATGCCGGACCCGACGATCACGCCGGCACGTTCTTTGTCGATCTTCTCCATGGCGCTGGACCCGGCGGCGAGGCAGGCGGACTCGAGCGCCTTCTTGGAGGCGACGAGGGCATAGCGGTGGCAGTCGTCGAGGCGGCGGTCGAGCTTGCCGTCGACGTAGCCCTCGGAGGAGAAGCCCCGGATCTGGGCGGCGAAGCGGGTGGGGAACCCGGAAGCGTCGAAGCGGTCGATGGCGCCGACGCCGCTCTCCCCGGCGAGGAGGCGGGCGTAGTAGGCGTCCACGTCGTTCCCGAACACGGACACCAGGCCCATCCCCGTGATCACCACCCGCTTCCTCGGGTCGGTCTCCCGCCGAGGCGCCGACGGTGACGACGCTGAGGCGCGCACGGACAGGCGGGATGGCCGCCGCCGCGGCTGCGCGCACCAGGGCGCGGCGGCAGCATTGGGGAGAAGCAGGTTTTGCATGGCCTGCGGCTGCGGGAGGTTTTGGGAATTGGAGCACGGGGTGCTTTGGAGATTGCTTCTCGCCTTATTTGGGGCAATTGAAGAAGTACGTGTCCGTCTATGTTGCAGATGGCCCAACACAACCGTGATGGGCCTGTACACGCCAGGTTCCGGGAGTTCCGGATACAACAAGAATTTCGTGACTCTTCTTAAAAAAAAGAATTTCGTGACCTTCTAAAAAGAAAATCTCAAAAAAAAAAAAAACAATTTCGTGACATCCTCAAAAAAGAAACAAGAATTTCGTGACATAGTACCGTGTTAGTTTAGGTCAGGCCAACTTTTTTTTTTTTTTTGAGAACTAAGGTCAGGCCAACGCTGAGCTCAAAAATCTGGGCAGGCAGTTCGATCGAGCAGCCGACAATTTATCAAAAAGGCTAAAAGTCTGACATTTGATTTTCAGACTGTTGGAATGAATGTCTCCTAGGCCATTGGATCCTAACACGAATCTTAGAGCAGGTGAGATCACCTACGTCAGCGAATTTTTTTCGTTCGAAAAAACACGGGTCACAACGCCTCGATCTTCTCACGACCGCATGTCTCTTATTCACTTCTCTCCTCACCCCACCCACCCACTCACAAACAAACCGCGCTACACTGCATCCCACCTCCTCTCCTCGTTGTGGCACACGGTGACGGAGGGAAGAGCAACCATGCGCCGACGACGAGGCGGGCGGCGGCAGAGAGGAGCTCCACTGGACCCAATATCAGGGTGTCCGCGGTGGAGACGAGGTGGGCTGCAGCGTCCTCGCGTGGCGTCGCGGCTTGGGACCCCCATGTTGTGCTCCAGCAGAAGCCCAAGGCCCACGGATCCCGGTGGGAGCTCGAGAGTGAGAGCGGGGGGTGGTGATGTCGCAGGGAGCTGGCGGTGGAGGAGTTGCGCATGTATATGGCGGGGCTTTTCTAGGTGCGGCAAAGGTCGAGCTGCAGCTGGAGATGCCGCGCGTCGTGGTGGCGATGCTTCCGCTGGCGTAGACTTCCTTACGGAAGGCACGGAGCTCCACTTCGCCGGGCAAGGCTGTCGTGCCCCCGCGCCCTTCCATCGCTGGAGGGACCACTCTGACGATGACGATGGCACGGACACCAACAGAGGTGCGGCCGGCCAGGGCGGCCACGCGTACGAGGTCACCGTCCACTACCTGGGTAGATTTATTTTTAGGTTTTATAGTTGAACGGACGAAATATCGGCCATCTTATATGTAAATTATGTCCGAACTTAAGTGAATTCCATCTTATTTACATGAAATTCCTCCAATTTGTTCAAATCCGCTTTTAAATGTATGCGGGCAAGATTGGATGGCTGGTTCCGCATCAGTGTCCGCGGACTGATTCGGACCAGACTGAGAACGAATACAATGTTTGTTTTGGGAGACAGCATTGGAGATGGCCTTAGAGTACAGAGTAGTGTATGGAAGTTATAACATGGCATTTAAAAAATTCAAAAAATATTCAAAACATGGCATTTAAAGGAAACACAACAGAAGATTATAGTTGTACTGAGAGCTACGACAGCTATAGGTACAGCGACCCGTCCCAGGATCTTGGATACACTCTGAACATTTCAGACTAGGACTAGCAAAGAACCATACAAACAGTGGACATGTGCAGCCCCAAATCGTCAAACGACACATTCCCGTCACCTATTTGCTGCATGGAGCCACCGGCCAAGCGCATGAGCCGGAACGGCTGCTCCTCCTCTGACCTGCAAAACGCGAAAAGCGCAGCGACTCCACGTTGAGCACCGAACTGCTTGGTAAGCACCCGGCCGTCGGGCAACCGAACCCTCAGCTTGTAGAGTTTGTCCCCGGGTCCGGGTGCCATCTCACAGGTCGGCGGCGTCACCGCAGACGCGACGGCCTCGACTTGCTTCGTCGCCGTCGTTGTCAGTTTTCTCTCGCATGGTGCACTTTCAGATGGTAGTTCTTCCTTGCCGCGCGGAGCGACTGATGATGCACGATGCTTCTTTGCATTGGCGGGCATGGCCGGCTTCCTCTCCGCGAACTTCTCGGCCATGGCGATCATGTCGTTTGGGTCGGTGGCGGCGCGCATCCTGTGCATCAGCTGTCCGGTCACCGGGTCGACGACCAGCACGTGGGGCATCTTGTCGTGGGCGAGCTTGTAGTAGCAAGATACCTTGCCGCCCTCGTCGAGGCCGCCCTCCCGCTCGTCGACGTCGACCTGCCAGAGCACGAAGTGCTCCCTGACGGCCCGCGCCACCAGCTCGTGCGCCCACACGTCGCGGTTCTGCTGGTGGGACGCGAACTCGCCGGTCGCCTGCACGTTGACGAGCAGCCAGCGGGACAAACCCGCCGCGTGCGCCTTGGCGTTGTGGAAGCGCCCCTTGTACGTCAGGTCAAGCGGCGGCCTGAAGAGCTCCGCCAGGGTCTTCTTCTTCTTCTTCGTGCCAGGTGGCCCCGCGCCCGCCTGATCTGTGCTGCCGCCTGAGGTGCCTTCGTCGCGGGGGCCGAAGCTCAGGGTCTTCTTCTTCTTTCCCGGTGGCCCCGCGCCTACCTGACCTGAGGTGCCTTCGTCGCGGCGGCTGGTGCTGGTGCGTCGTGTTCGCTCTCCCATCCGGTAGGCCTGACTCGTGGTTGACGAGCGGTCAAGTACGAGGGGCCGTAGATTGTCTCGGAGCGGGCAGGGATGGGAGCGCGCACAGCAGGCTCGTCCTTTTGCACCGCCGGCGCCGACGATCCGGCACCGGCGGCGAAGTAGAGGTTTACGGCCTCGTCGAGCCGCCAGCTGCAGGACGCGAGGTGCTGGGCGGCGTCGGAGAGGGAGATGCAGGCCGTGATCTGCATGAACTCGCAGACGAGGGCGTCGTGATCATCCGCCATCGATCGATCGATCTCAATCCGTGCGTGGCGTGCGGTGGCCGAGGGATCTAACAAATCTCGCCGCCGCGATTTGGTAGGTTTGGGTACGCAAGTTTCGTTGGCCCCCCGGGTCGGAGGCGCCCGGAAACCTATATATATGCCGAGTTTTTTTTTTCTTTTGAGTTGAGGCCGAGTCCTTTTCGGTAAGAGCATCTTCAACAGACGCGCTACGGCGTGCAGCGCGCTAAAATCTTTTTACAGCGCCGAAAATGCAGCGCCGGACAGGGAGGTTGCTTCACCAGGCGCTACAAAATTTTAGCGTGCCGCTGTAGCGCTTCAGCAGGCGCGGTTAAAATCCAGCACGCGTGTCCAGCACAAACAATATTTTCCATTCAATGTGGAACCAAGAAGATCAAACACACACAAAATAAATCAACAATAAATAATTCAATTATTATTACAACTCAAACAAATAATTTATCTTCAATACAACAAATAGTTCATGACCAATACAACAAATAATCAACAATACAACAAACATACAACATCAAACTAGTTTTGTCGCCCATTCCATGACCACCACTCCTCGACTAGATTCTTTTGAAGGTCATCATGCGTTTCGGCACGTCGAATGGCATGATAGGAGGCAACAAAGCGGGCCACCCTCTCAGCCCTCCTTCGCACTCGCACGGGGTGTCCCATCAACACATACTGAGAATAGTCCAAATCATGCCCACGCTCGTTCTCGATGATCATGTTATGCATGATCACACAAGCGTTCATGATGTACCAAAGAATCTTTTGATCCCAAAATCTAGCCGGTCCTCTCACAATAGCAAATTGGGCTTGCAAAATCCCAAAAGCTCTATCTACATCTTTCCTAGCCGCCGCTTGAGCATTGTGGAAATCAAGATTTTTCTTATCTTGCGGTGCCGTCAACGGCTTCACAAATGTTTTCCATCTTGGGTAGATGCCATCCGCAAGATAGTAGCCATAGTTGTATGTATGGCCATTTGCTACAAACTGCACCGGTGGCAGTTCACCATTTGCAATCATATTCATGAGTGGTGACCGTTGAACAACATTGATGTCATTCAAAGATCCTGGCATTCCAAAAAAGCATGCCAAATCCAAGTCTCCTGATCGGCCACCGCTTCAAGGATTATAGTGGAACCATTTTTCTGGCCGTGGAATTGTCCATGCCATGCCTTAGGACAGTTCTCCCAACTCCAATGCATGCAATCTATTGAGCCAAGCATACCTGGGAACCCGCGAGCTTTGTTCATCTCCAAAAGCCTTGCGGCGTCTTCAGCATTGGGAGCTCTCAAATATTCCGGACCAAACACTTGCACAATTCCAACTGCGAAGCGCTTGACACACATGATGGCTTGACTCTCACCCATGGCCAAGTGATCATCAACTAAATCCGCCGGAATACCATATGCCAACATACGCAAAGCGGCGGTCACCTTTTGAAAGGTGCTATGCCCGAGTTCTCCGACGGCATTCCTCCTTTGCTGAAAAAACCGATCATGGCTCGCCAGTTTCTCCGCAATGTGTTTGAACAACTCGATGCTCATCCTAAAACGGCGCCGAAAGTAGGACTCAGGGTATGTGGGATTCTCCACAAAATAGTTCCTCATCAATCTGTTGTGTGCATCGATCCTTTCCCTCCACAATTTCTGATGACCAAAAACCGAACCACTGTGCTTCAGCTTTTTATTGATGTGCATAGCTAGGATCATTGCGACGTCCTCCTCCTCTTGAAGATCAAATTCTTCATCGGAAGAATCGTAGGAAGAACTCATCTACAAACTTGAATTCAAACTAAAATTTAAAACTACAAACAACATGCTCCAAATTCATCTACAAATATGAAGTTAGAAGCAATATATACCTTGCAAGCGTTTTGTCGAACACCTTGTGGGCGCCGAGCTGCAAACCCCCGCCGGGCGCTGTTCGTCGGAGGAACGGGGCGCTCGAGGGACGGCGGCGAGGAGAGAAGGTGGAGGAAGCAGCGGCGGCCACCGGAGAAGCAGGGGAAGCGGCGCGCGCGCTGGGGATAGGCGGGGGAAGCGCCGACGTCGCCGGAGCGAATGGGGAAGCCGCATGCACACGTGGATATTTCAGATCCGGCGGTTGGTGGAGATTCGCGCGCCCGACTGGCTGTCCAGCGCGCAGTAGCGGGCGCTCGAAATTAACAGCGCGCGATGCAGTTTTGTTCGGCGCGCTGAGCCGTTTTTAGCGCGCGCGCGATTTTTGCGCGTCTGTTAGAGCTGCAGATTCGGTCGCACGTGCCTTAAATAGCCGTTTTTTGGGGCGCGCCGCTTATTTAGCGCCTCTGTTAGAGATGCTCTAAGGAAAGATCTATCTACATGTCAATCAAATAGAAAAATCTATCTTATACTCCTACTACGAAAGGAACTCAATTTCCAGCCGTTTCCTCAATTCCTTCACAATGAACTTTCAGACAGCTTCCTAAAACTTCATCCTCACAGGGCCGGTCCTGACTTTTCAGAGGCCCGGGGCGAACTTAAATAGTGGGCCCAATAGTGAAAAAAAATCAATTATATTGATACAAAGTACAATGTTTTATTTCTCTTCAAAGTATCTTTTTGTTTCATTACCAAATAAAATATATCGGATCTAACTTATCTGCTAGCATTTTCTTTGTTCTTTTATCAAAATCAGACGAATGTTTTTAGGCAACATTTTTACCAGAGAAGAGTGGAAATACCTGAATTTGGGGGAGGAAAAATAGAAGAAATCCAGCTATCCAATCCCCAAGCATATCGGATCTTGCTAGGCAGCTAGGGTCCTTGAATCCTCAAATGAGCAACATGTATGATCGATCAAGGAATCACTAGGAAACAAAAAAAACAGTACAAAGATCAAGCGGAAAAAGACTCAGAAATTACAAGAACTTTGTAAGCCTTTGAAGTTTGAACCAAGAATCTGTCATGTTGCAACTTGCAAAGCGACTGAGCTGATGAAGTGTTGCCTCTGCGTGCTGCCGTCCGCTGGATTGGAATACTTATAGGCTAATCCATAAGGGAGTGAGATGGAGAAACTGAAAGTGGATCAAAAAAATCAGCTACAACGGCAATAGCCATTAATTTGCTAGGCATGCTGCGTGCTTCGGGAGTAGGAGCGGAATGGGGAACGAAGGGACGGAGGAAAAAGAAACGACGACGTCTGGTGTTATGAGATGGATCCATCGAATCAAAACTGGGCTAGTGCCTTTCACAATGAAGTAACCTACTAGTTTTTTTTTCAGAAACAGGTAACCTACTAATAATAAGCTAGCTGTTAGGCTACAGGCTGTGCACAGGGTCGGGGCCCCCCAGCAGGCTGGGCCCTAGGGCGTCGCCCTTCTTGCCCCTACCCAGGGCCGGCCCTGCGTCCTCAAACTAATCCTCTATAACACTAAGCTCCCTAATTTTAAAGAGCCCATATTAAATTGAGGTCTCCAATTGGGATTGGTTTATTCAATTTTGACCGAGTCAACAATTTATGAAAGAGCCCTCTCATTCAATTTTTTTAATACATTATGCTCCCTAATTTTGGAGTTCTCTCATTCGATTGAGATATACAATCTGGGTCAACTATTGCACAAGGAGCTCTCTCATTCAACTTTTTAATACACTATGCTCTCTAATTTTAGAGCTCTCCCATTCGATTGAGGTATACAATTTTAATACCTGATTTTGACTCGGCCAATCCTTGGTTGTGGCAATGAAATCACTAACTTCATTAAGCTTCCTTATTTTAAAGCCCCCTCTGTAACACCCCATGTAATAAGCTACAGTGATCACCCTTTTGATAATGCCAAGTCACCATGATTAACAGTGCTTGATCATCATTTAGGTCATATCTCATTTCAAATTCCAATTCCAATTGAAATTCAGTTTAAAGTAAAAATAAAAGTTGTTCAAGTTTGAAAACTAAAATGTTCACTGAATAGGAAATAATCCATAACTAATTGTGTTAAGAAAAACAACATCACTAAAAATTACTAGATGACTCTATCATCCAAAAACAGTACCAAACAGCAATATTTAATCCCATTTTATTGAACAGAAATTTAAATGAAATCATTTGGTCTCCAAACCATTTTCTGGTAGTAGATAATATTGCACTGCAATTATTGTGCTAAGTCACATATTTTGCAAAACTCAAATTGTGGCCACACATTTTTGCAAAACAGAAAAGAAAAGGAGAAAACGAAAAGGGGCGCAGCACTTGGGCCTAAGTCAAACCAGGCGGCCCAGCCCACCAGCGCGGTCGCCTCCCACCTCTCGCACTGCTCACCCGCGCGCACGCCCGCGCCTGACGCCGGCTTGCCGTCCCAGCCGCGCCCGCTCGCCTCACGTCGCTACAGGAGGTCGGGGAGGATAAGAGGGCCACCACAGCAACCCTAGCCGCCCCAGATCTTTTCCCCCCTCTTCCCCCTCGCTCCCCTCACCTCGTCCGACACGGACATGGCTGCGCCTCTACTCGATCCCGCGTCCACCTGCTAGCTCACGCCTCGCCGTCGTGCCCGATCGAGCCGCCGTCCTCGACTCCTTCCTCCGCGCCAACGAACCGAAGCCGGGGAGCGCTACGTCGAGCCCCTCGACGTCTTCTTCAAACTTCGGCCACCGCAACTCCGGCGACGATTCCGGCGCCGTCAACCCCTCCCCGAGCTCACTTTGCTCCTATACAGGGCCTCTGTGAGCTCCGCCTCCCTCTCCCTCTCTCCCCGTGCTCTTCTCCGCGCCGTAGCCGCCGCTGCCATCGCCGCCCGAACCCGCCTCCGCCGCGTAGCTCGCCGCCGTCGATGTAGTCGACGTCGTGGCCGTCCGAGCCCGTAGACGTGCTCAGCACATCCGCGCGAGTCCAACCCGCCCACTAACTCACCTTGCCGTGCCCCGAAGTGCCATTCCCGATCATGGCCGAACTCCGGCGTCCGCCTCGCCGCTCGTCGCCGTCACCTCCGGCCAACTCCGGCCATGTCTTCACCACCATCCGACGCGGCTCCTTCTCCTCTTTCGAACGCACCTAGCCACGCTCAAAATGGAGCCCAGTACGCGAAATCCGACGCCGGCCGTGACCTCTCCGCCGCGTTTGAGGTCGCCGGAGTACACCGTTATGGATCATACGAGTACACCGTTATGTCCTTCGGGTTAACTAATGCTCCAGCAACCTTCTCTCGATTGATGAACTATATATTCATGGACTACCTCGACAAATTTGTAGTGGTTTATTTGGATGATATCCTTATATTTTCCAAGAATGAAGAAGAACACGCCGAACATCTTCGGCTTGTATTGGAGAAACTTCGAGAACATCAACTGTATGCCAAATTTTCCAAGTGTGAATTCTGGTTATCTGAAGTGACTTATCTAGGTCATGTCATTTCCAAAGATGGCATTGCTGTTAACCCAGAACGAGTTCAGGCTATTCTTGACTGGACTCCCCCGAAGAATGTCAAGCAAGTCAGAAGTTTTCTCGGTCTTGCTAGCTATTGCCGCCGTTTCGTCGAGAACTTCTCCAAGATTGCTAAGCCACTAACTGACTTGCTCCATAAAGGCAAGAAGTTTGAGTGGACAGAAAAGTGCCAAGAAAGTTTTCAGACACTTAAGGACAAGTTGACATCTGCCCCAGTGCTAGCTCCCCCTGATTCCCGCAAGGACTTTGTGATATATTGCGACGCATCCCGTCAAGGATTAGGCTGTGTCCTAATGCAAGAGCGTAAAGTAATTGCTTATGGCTCTCGTCAGTTGCGTCCTCACGAAGATAAGTATCCAACACATGATCTCGAGTTAGCGGTAGTTATCTATGCTCTGAAGCTGTGGCGGCATTACCTTCTTGGTAATCATTGCAAGATATACACGGATCACCAAAGTCTGAAGTATCTATATACTCAACCAGATTTGAACCTCTGCCAACAAAGATGGCTCGAGACAATAGCCGACTATGACATGGATATCTCTTATACCCCTGGCAAGGCTAATGTAATGGCCGATGCTTTGAGTCGCGAGTCTTATTGCAACAACCTCACGGTTCAGCAAGCACAACCCCTTCTTTATAAAGAACTTCGCAAGTTGAACCTTCACATTGTTCCTCAGGGTTATCTCAGTACCCTGGTTGTTGAACCGGACCTCGAGTGCAACATCAAGACAAGGCAGAAATATGACTCTGAAGTCAAGAAGATTAAGAAATACCTCTCCCAGGGAAATTCTTCGTTCTACCATGTTGATGATAATGGTGCCTTGTTCTTCAAAGGCCGCCTAGTGGTCCCCAGAAAGCATAATCTGGACTCTCGTTCGGATGTTATGAAAGAAGCACATGACACGCCTCTGTCAATTCACCCCGGTAGCACCAAGATGTACCAAGACATTCGATAGAGATACTGGTGGCCTGATATGAAGCGAGACATTGCTCGCTATGTTGCTGAGTGTGACGTTTGCCGTCGCATCAAAGCAGAACATCAAAGGCCTGCTGGAACTCTGCAACCACTTACTATTCCTGAATGGAAATGGGATAAAGTCGAAATGGATTTCATTACTGGTTTTCCCAGATCGCAGAAGGGTCATGATGCTATTTTTGTTGTCATTAACCGATTCTCCAAGGTTGCTCACTTTCTGCCAGTTAAGGAGACAATCACTGCTAGTCAGTTAGCAGACTTATATGTTTTCAGAATTGTGTCACTTCACGGTATTCCGCTGGAGATCAGTTCAGACCGTGGCAGCCTCTTTATCTCAAGATTTTGGAACAGTTTCCAAGAAGCTATGGGAACTCATCTGTCCTTCGGCACCGCTTTTCACCCCCAGTCCCAGGGACAAGTTGAACGAGTCAATCAAGTGCTTGAAGATATGCTTCGAGCTTGTGTCATCTCATTTGGTAAGAAATGGGAGGAATCTCTCCCATATGCCGAATTCTCTTACAACAATAGCTATCAGGCTAGTTTGAAGAGGGCACCATTTGAAGTTCTTTATGGACGTAAGTGCCGAACCCCTCTGAATTGGTCAGAAACTGGGGAACGGCCACTCTTCGGTCCGGACATTATTCAACAAGCTGAAGAACAAGTCCGCATTGTCCGTGAACATTTGAAAGCTGCTCAGTCTAGTTAAAAGAGCAACTATGATCGAAAACACCAGGTAATGGTCTATCAGCCTGGCGAACAAGCTTACCTTCGTGTCACTCTGATGAAGGGCACTCATCGATTTGGAATCAAGGGCAAGTTAGCTCCTCGCTACATTGGCCCGTTCCGTATCCTCGCCCGGCGAGGAGAAGTGGCCTATCAATTGGAGTTGCCGCCAAACCTTTCACAAGTTCATGATGTCTTTCATGTGTCACAACTCCGTCGTTGCTTCAAGGATCCTATCCGAGCAGTGGATCATGAAATGCTTGAATTGCAAGAGGATCTTTCTTATCAAGAGTATCCTATCCGCATTCTTGATCAAGCTGAACGTCGAACCTGTCAAAAGGCAATCAAGTTCCTTAAAGTTCAGTGGTCCAATCATTCTGAAGATGAAGCCACTTGGGAACGCGAAGATCGTCTTCGTGAAGAGTATCCCGCTCTCTTTCAGCGTACCTCTTAATTCTCGGGACGAGAATTTCTTTTAGAGGAGGAGAATTGTAACACCCCATGTAATAAGCTACAATGATCACCCTTTTGATAATGCCAAGTCACCATGATTAACAGTGCTTGATCATCATTTAGGTCATATCTCATTTCAAATTCCAATTCAAATTGAAATTTAGTTTAAAGTAAAAAATAAAAGTTGTTCAAGTTTGAAAACTAAAATGTTCACTGAATAGGAAATAATCCATAACTAATTGTGTTAAGAAAAACAACATCACTAAAAATCACTAGATGACTCTATCATCCAAAAACAGTACCAAACAGCAATATTTAATCCCATTTTATTTAACAGAAATTTAAATGAAATCATTTGGTCTCCAAACCATTTTCTGGTAGTAGATAATATTGCACTGCAATTATTGTGCTAAGTCACATATTTTGCAAAACTCAAATTGTGGCCACACATTTTTGCAAAACAGAAAAGAAAAGGAGAAAACGAAAAGGGCCGCAACACCTGGGCCTAAGTCAAACCAGGCGGCCCAGCCCACCAGCGCGGTCGCCTCCCACCTCTCGCACTCCTCACCCGCGCGCACGCCTGTGCCCGACGCCGGCTTGCCGTCCCAGCCGCGCCCGCTCGCCCCGCGTCGCTACAGGAGGTCAGGGAGGATAAGAGGGCCACCACAGCAACCCTAGCCGCCCCAGATCTTTTCCCTCCTCTTCCCCCTCGCTCCACTCACCTCGCCCGACACGGCCATGGCTGCGCCTCCGCTCGATCCCGCGTCCACCCGCTAGCTCACGCCTCGCCGTCGTGCCCGATCGAGCCGCCGTCCTCGACTCCTTCCTCCGCGCCAACGAACCGAAGCCGGGGAGCGCTACGTCGAGCCCCTCGACGTCTTCTTCAACCTTCGGCCACCGCAACTCCGGCGACGATTCCGGCGCCGTCAACCCCTCCCCGAGCTCGCTTTGCTCCTCTACAGGGCCTCTGTGAACTCCGCCTCCCTCTCCCTCTCTCCCCGTGCTCTTCTCCGCGCCGTAGCCGCCGTTGCCATCGCCGCCCGAACTCGCCTCCGCCGCGTAGCTCGCCGCCGTCGATGTAGTCGACGTCGTGGCCGTCCGAGCCCATAGACGTGCTCAGCGCATCCGCGCGAGTCCAACGCGCCCACTAGCTCACCTTGCCGTGCCCCGAAGTGCCATTCCCGATCTTGGCCGAACTCCGGCGTCCGCCTCGCCGCTCGTCGCCGTCACCTTCGGCCAACTCCGGCCATGTCTTCACCACCATCCGACGCGGCTCCTTCTCCTCTTTCGAGCGCACCTAGCCACGCTCAAAATGGAGCCCCGTACGCGAAATCTGACGCCGACCGTGGCCTCTCCGCCGGGTTTGAGGTCGCCGGAGTAAGTCCGGCGGCCAGCGCTGACCGGCGGCCGGCGCTGACCGGCGCCGACGCGGCTGCATGGGGCCCACCCCCTGTGCCACTGACCGTGGGCCCCACGGGCCCCAGTTGACTGGGTTAACCCAGTCAACTGCTGACTGGGCACCCGTGGGCCATTGACATACGGGCCCCACGTGTAATAAAACATTTTTATAAATAATTAAAATGCTAATTATTTCGTTAATTAAATTAATTACTAATTAGTCGCTGACCGGTAGGGCCCACCATCTAATTAATCAATAATTAGTTTAAATAAATCCTAATTCGCTACTGTGTCACTGACCAGTGGGACCCACTGGTCAGGTTTGACCTGGCCCAGCCGGGTTTGACTGCTGACGTCATTATGATGTTATGCTGACGTCACCATTACACTGTTTTAGATAATTTGAATTAAATAATTTCAGAAATTCCAGAAAATGATTAAAACTTTGAAAAGTCATATAAATTAAACCGTAACTCAGATGAAAATAATTTATATATGAAAAATGATCAGAAAATTATGAAGAATCCGAATATCCTATCCACATGCCTGCCACACCCCTCTAACATACTGAACATAAGACTTTTTGCCTATTTCCAATAAATGAATAGTGCTTGACCTTAATAAAATAATTCCAAATAAATTCCTAAATCATCTAAAATATTTAGATAGGCAATATATCACCTCTGCATATCATTTAGGCATGCCATGCATCGCTGTTGCATTGTTGCCATGAATTTATTGTTTCTTCCCCCTCCTTCTCTCCCGATAGACGCCGAGACCGCCGCCGACGCAGCTGAGTACGACTACGCTCCAGACGAGCAGCCTTCAGACGACCAGCCCCTCTCAGCAGAACTTCCAGGCAAGCAAAACCCCCTTGAACATCCAGATATCGCCCCCCCTCTTTCTCTCTTATGCTTGCATTAGAATTGCTTCTATTGTTAATCTGATAGCTCCTATTCTGATGCATAGCCTGATTTTGTCGCCTGTTGTTTATACCTACCTGTTGTCCCATGATGCTTAGTTAGCTTTGCTATTGATCCATATGTGGCTTTCACCCTTGTCCGTATGCCATGCTTGTTATCGGGCCGTGATCACTCTGGGTGATGATTACGGAAATGTTTACATATTGCAATACTTAAACTGTTAAAGTCGGGTTGGCCCCAAGGGTGCCCGCGAGAGAATACTATTAAAGACGGGTCGGCTCCATGAGCACCCACGCGACCTGTGTTACCAAGTCGGAGCAACAGGAACCCTGTTCGTCTCTGCGAGTTACTAAACACGCCTAACGGATTTGGGTATTTGATCTGAGTATGCCGCTGGCCTTATACGCACTACCACCACGTGGGATAATGGTTATGGGACCCTCTACGTCGTATGTATCAGCCGAAAGCTCTTCAGACGTCACAGCTCAAAGATGCGGGCTGATTGTTGAGGTGGGCTGGTTACGTCACTTGTGTATACAGTGTCACGCCTGGGCCCCGACCACCCTCGCAACGTGCAGAAGTGCAGAGGGCGATGGCCCAAGACCCCTTTGCACTTAGGATTTAGACCGGCGTGTTGACCTCTCTGCTGAGCCTAGGTAGGACTGCATCGTGTTGATCACCCGAGGCCGGGCATTACCCAGCAAGTGTGTCCGGCCAGATGTGATCGAGCGTGTTGGGTAACAGTAGTGCACCCCTGTAGGGAAGTTATCTATTCGAATAGCCGTATCCACGGTAACAGGACGCTCGGAGTTGTATCCTGATCTGCTACAACTACAAATGGATACTAATACATTGTTAAACTGATACTACTGCTCTCGGAATCACTTTCTCACAGGGTATTCGAGGAAGGATCCCCGGGCTTTACAAAATATGATTGATATATATTATCTTGTTCTACTCTCTTCTGATGCTGCAAGATTGCTTCAAGATGCTAGTCTTGGATAGGCTAGGCCTCTCCCCCTCTCTTCTGGCATTTCTGCAGTTTAGTCCAAAGATATAGCCCCATTCCTTTGATACCGATGCATATTTAGTATAGTTCTGATGTCAGTCTTGCGAGTACTTTGGATGAGTACTCACGGTTGCTTTGCTATCTTTTCCCCCATACCCGATTGCTGCAATCAGACGACGGATCCCAGGAGCCAGACGCCACCCCAGGAGACTACTACCAGGAGAGCCCCGGAGGCACGTACTACTGGGTTGAGCCAGCCGACCAGGAGTAGTTCGGAGGCCCTAGGCAGGAGGCCTTCGCCTGTTCGATCAGACTCGCTGTTTGTGCTAGCCTTCTTAAGGCAAACTTGACTAACTATGTCTGTACCCAGATATTAATTGTGTGTATGACTTATGTATTCGGGTCCTCGTGACCCCTGGCTTGTAATATGAAGATTTATGTTTAAATTTGAGTTTAGAGTTGTGTTGTGATATCTTCCCGTGAGTCTCTGATCTCGAGCGTGCACGTTTGCATGTATGATTAGTGCACGGTCGAGCAGGGGCGTCACACCCTCATTCAACTGAGGTCTTCAATTTGAATTGGATACACGATTGATTGGGTCGTTGACCTAGGCTTCGTGGTGGGATCTCTTGATGAATGGTTTCCTTGGTAAGTGTCTGGATGGTATGGGACTTCGTTGACAAAAAGGAAGTGTCGCCTATGACACGTTTAACACATAACACACGCGGCCAACAACATAGGTAACTTTCTCATGTATTTCTATTAATTAAAAGACGCCCTCCAATTGCAGTCGGTGGACCGGGGATGGAAGATTTCCTAGCATGGAACTATACTAAGAATGGGGTATTCACCGTGCGATCAGCCTATCACCTCAGGATGGCCATGAACAAAGTGAGATCCGGACAGCCGGATTCTTCAAGCACGGTCAATAAGGACAAAGTCTACCTGGGGCTGTGGGACACTAGTGCGCCGAACAAAGCAAAGGTTCACATGTGGAGGGTCATTAGGAACGGTTTGGCCGTAGGGTCGGAGCTTCATCGAAGGCGAATCAAACCAGGGTGTTCTACGTTGTATGTGGGCGCGAGGAGACGATCTTGCATCGTTTTTGGACGTGCCAACACTCGGTCCAGTTTTGGGACCAGCTGCGCTCGAAAAAGGGAGTCACGGTGGCAGCCCCACCGATCTTCACAGGCTCCCAGAGCGAGCTGGCCAACTGGCTGCTCGGATGGTTTGCAGGAGCTCATGCTGATGAGGGGGAGGCAATGATACATGCTGTCTACGCCCTATGGCTGGCACGCAATGACACAAAAAATGGCAAGAGAATTGATGCCCCACATGAAATCATAGAATGAGTATGTGCGTATATGAAGGAATGGAGGGAGGTCCACATGAAACCTGCCCAGACTGCAAAACCTGTGGTTGTGCAGCGGTGGAGCGCTCCTGAGGAAGGCTGGGTCAAAGCAAATTCGGACGGGGCCATTTCAAGGCATGGAGGAAAGGCCGGAGGAGGAGTAGTGCTTCGGGACGACAATGGGGGCTTCCTGGCGAGTGCGTGCCATTTCTTTCCAAATGTGTTTGACCCTGAAGCTATTGAGATGATGGCCTGCAAAAGTGCCATGTTGGTTGATGTCTACTACACAAATTATTCTTGTAGACTCGTGTTGGGCCTCCAAGCGCAGAGTTTTGTAGGACAGTAGCAATTTTCCCTCAAGTGGATGACCTAAGGTTTATCAATCCGTGGGAGGCGTAGGATAAAGATGGTCTCTCTCAAACAACCCTGCAATCAAATACAAGAAATCTCTTGTGTCCCCAACACACCCAATACAATGGTAAATTGTATAGGTGCACTAGTTCGGCGAAGAGATGGTGATACAAGTGTAGTATGGATAGTAGATATAGGTTTTTGTAATCTGAAAATAAAAAAAAACAGCAAGGTAGCAAGTGATAAAACGGAGCACAAACGGTATTGCAATGCTTAGAAACAAGGCCTAGGGTTCGTACTTTCACTAGTGCAATCTCTCAACAATGCTAACATAATTGGATCATATGACAATCCCTCAACGTGCGATAAAGAATCACTCCAAAGTTCCTATTCGCGGAGAACATAAGATAGAAATTGTTGTAGGGTACGAAACCACCTCAAAGTTATTCTTTCCGATCAATCTATTGAGCTATTCCTATAAGTGTCACAAATAGCCCTAGAGTTCGTACTAAAATAACACCATATGATACGCATCAACCAACTCTAATGTCACCTAGATACTCCAATGTCACCACAAGTATCCGTGAGTTGATTATACGATATGCATCAAACAACTTCAGATTCATAATATTCAATCCAACACAAAGAACTTCAAAGAGTGCCCCAAAGTTTCTTATCGGAGAAAACATAATGAAAACATGCAACCAACCCTTATGCCTAGATCACCCCAAGGTCACGGGAATCCGCGAGTTGATCACCAAAACATACATCAAGTGAACCAATAGAATACCCCATTGTCACCACGGGTATCCACATGCAAGACATACATCATGTGTTCTCAAATCTAAAATATTCAATCCGACAATTACGAAACCTCAAAGGGAAAAACTCAATTCATCACAAGAAGATAGAGAGGGAAGAAACACCATATGATCCAACTATATTAACAAAGCTCGCGGTACATCAAGATCGTGTCAAATCAAGATCACGAGAGAGAGAGAGAGATAAAACACATAGCTACCGGTACAAACCCTCAGCCCCGAGGGTGAACTACTCCCTCCTCGTCATGGAGACCGCCGGGATGATGAAGATGGCCTCCGGTGATGATTTCCCCCCTCCGGCAGGGTGCCAGAAAAGAGCTCCAGATGGGATCTCCTTGGTACAGAGGCTTGCGTCGGCGTAAAAACTCATCTAGGTTAATTTTCGGGGGTTTCTGAATATATAGGATTTTTCAGCATTGGAATCACGCAAAGAGGTGCCACAGGGGGCCGACGAGGCACCAGGGCGCGCCTGGGGGGGCAGGCGCGCCCAGGTGGCTCGTGGGCCCCTGCGGCTCTTCTGCTGCTCCTTCGAAGCCTCCTGAGTCTGTTTCCTTTCAGAAAAAATCGTCAAAAAGTTTTGCTGCATTTGGACTTCGTTTGATATGGATTTTCTAGAAAACCAAAAACAAGCAGAAAACAACAACTGGCACTGGGCACTAGGTCAATATGTTAGTCCATGAAAATCATATTAAATCCATATAAAAGTGCACCAAAATCATACAAAACTATAATAAACATGGCATGAATACTTTATAAATTATAGATACGTTGGAGATGTATCATTGGTCGCTGCAGAAATCAATGTTCAGAGGGTACATGTTGAGCTGGACAGCCAGTCTCTTGTACACACGATCAACCAGCCAGAGAAGAACTTATCAGCATCGGGGCCTTGGCTAGAGGAACTCAAGACTTTGCTCCGGTCTTTTGATGATTTTAGAGTTTCTTGGGTTAGGCGTTTGCTAATGTTGCCGCGCATAAACTAGCTAAGTTAGGGGTAGGTGAAGAACTTTGTAAGGTCTGGTTTGGACTGCCTCCAGATTGCATTCTAGACGTGATCGCGGACGAGATTCCGAACTTCGTTTAAGTTAATAAAGCGGCGACATTTACCCTAAAAAAAAGACGCCCTCCAATCACACGATAAAAAAGACCCACCCAAACACCACAATAAAAAAAAGAAAAATGATATACTTACGAACGATTCGGTACGGATTGGTCATATCAAACACTCTCCCACCAATCACTTCCCTAATTTTCACCGTTGGACCACTTTTTTCCTTATCTCCAACCATAATTGACACATCCATCTGTAACCATGATTCCTAAAGTCTATCAGTAGGTGTAGCATATCTAATAAAAAGAACACACTCTATTGTTTCCCCCAAACGCCAAACCAACTAGCACGTCAATATTTTCAAAACTTAAAAAAAAATTACCACGTAAAAGTAAAACATGTACAACCCCAAGAACATAAGCGACACAGCAAAGCGCGCGATGCCCTTCTAGTTAAGGAAGAAATGCCATTGTGCCTATAAAAAGGTGTGAAGTGCTTTTTAATTGACCAGTGTCTCTATACAATATTGTATCAATTAATTCAGATCAAAGGGGCTTTTCTCAGAACACACATGTCATCTCATAAAAAAAAATCGTCCTTTCCTTTTGGCCACCCACATCAACGTGATTATCGCAGCAGCCATTCCAACACCGCCCTCTCATATTGCTCCATGTCACCTCATCTATGTGAGGTTATCCGATCATATTGGAGCCATTAATCCATGACCGACACACACATGCTTGGCTTCCTTTATCCAATCATATTGGAGCGCTCAATCCAGAATCGATCCATCGCTTCTTGTTCTCACTACCCATTGCTCCTTACTTTATCGCTTCCACTAACCTCGAAAGAAACTCATGGAGGAGCAACGCCTCTACAAGGCGAATGAGGGTTCAGAAGCAATCCTGGAGCGCTAGAATCACCAGAGATAGGGAATTTTGTAATTTTGGGGGTGTCGTGGCACTGGAGGCGAGGGAACGCCCACCTACACTAGTAGGTTTGCGACACGTGTTGGATCTCTATCCAAAGGACTCACTTCTAGCGATAAATCTGGTGAAGATAAGCTGATAAGGAAAATGGTGTATGCAAAATATTGAGGAACCGGTGAAATTTGAAGATGCAGATATGGAGGAGTGTTGTTGTCATGTTATGGACCAAGGCTCGTGGCTAAAGGAGACATGCAAGAACAAGGTGTGTACTTTCAAGATCTGTTCACTCCAATTGCAAGGATCGAAACAAATGAGATTATTATCATTCTCGCGGATCAAGAATCCTGGAGGCTCATCACATGGATGTAAAATCCACGTTTTCTAATGGGGTGGTAGAATGAGAAGAGTAGAAGGTATTCAGGCTACACAAGTCATTGTGCGGGTTACGAGAAGCCCATCAGGAGTGGAGCATCAAGCATGACCATACATTGATTTCTCTCGGAGAAAACTTCACAGGAGCATAAGCGGGGTAAAGATAGGGATCCTCTCGTAGTTGACATATATGTTGATGATCTATTGATAGCATGAGCATATGAAGAGGACATTGCTAGATTCAAGCTACAAATGAAGGACATATTCATGATGAGAGATCTAAGACTATTGAGTTATTACCATGGGATCGAGGTACAACAAAAGCCCGAGGGGTCACACTAGCAATGGTTGTATTCATCCTCTGATGTCTCCGTTGCAAGGACAGATAACCAAGGATTCCTGAGGTAAATCTCCCATCCTTCCGAGTAACCTACCGTCGAACACCAACTGTGACCTCAAGATTTGCCACTTCGGTCTGGCGATGCCACCGTCGGAGACTGACATGATGACGGAGTACGTGGTTACCCAGTGGTACCGACCTCAGAGCTGCTGCTCAACTCCACCATCTACTCCTTCGCCATCAACGTTTGATTCCTCGGTTGCATATTTATGGAGCTTATCAACCATGACACACTCTTTCCAAAGAGAGACCACGATGACCTACGCTTCATTCTGATGCCAGGCGGTACACGAGGCACCTGTTGTAGTTCCCTTCATGGGACAGTTCTCGAAGGTTCAACCTGCCACGCTTGATCTCCTCGAGAGGATGCTTGCCTTCAACCCACCGTAGAGGATCACATGTGCCTTGTACGTTTGTGTCAATCTGCTTTGATCTTCGTGTGTAAATTTTATAGTACCGCAGTGCCAGGGGCGGAGCTATGTGTATATATATAAGGGGGGTCGTGCCCCCCCTCCCCCCCACACACACCAAAAAAACCTTCATAGTTTGCCTTTTAATTTGCCCCCTGACATCCTAGTCAAGGTCAACCACTACGCATTGCACACAATGTTGTTGTTCTGCAGGGGTCGTGCTTTATACAACCAGTGAAGTTTGACCCTTATTTTTAAGATTACAATACATGGACATGTGCTCTCTTTTTAGAAAAAAACATGTGTTTTGCCCACTAAATTAAGAAAAGATCTTCGCCTATCTTGCCAACTTCAGCTCCTCAAGAGGGGCCATGCCCCAGGCCAGGACAAATCACTCTTTTTGGAGGGACTTTCTTATAAGAAAATGTTCTCATTAGACCCCCCCCCCCTCACCCCCCAAAAAAAACATTCGTACTTTGCGTTTTGCCCTCTTGGCTTCCCAGTCAAGCTCAGCCACTGCGCACTGCACGCAATGTTGTTGTTGGTCAAGTGTTGTGGTTTATTGACTAGCTTTTTTTTTCGAGAACACCTCGAGAGGGGCAGGGGGTTCCTGCATTTCATTAAGAAGAAGAGAGTTGGTCCAGTTTATGAGGAAAACCAGACCCGAAAACCTAACATTCTCGGCTAATCAGGGAAAACCGAATGAAAACCAAAAAATAAAAAGAATACGAGAAAAAAGAGGCACTAGAACTAGGGATAGGGACAAAGGCCAAAACAAAATTAAGGGACATCATCGGAGCCAGACACCAGAGCGCCCAGGCCCAAAACAGTAAGGCGAGCCTCTAGTGCAACCAAACTAACCGCCACTCGCCGAAGGGAAACCATCCATCTCGAATGACTCTTCTCTCTCGGCCTGAAAGAATCATGTGCTATCATTATCTAGTGGAAAACATCCTGAGAGGTCCAACTTTGACTTTCCCGCAATCCTCGCCAAAGGGCTCAACGCCTCGATCACTTGCGGTGTGAGAGGTTTTTTGTACATGTCCAGATATGCTTGCATCTTTTGCTCTGGGCCCTCTGCTTTGCTAACCTCCGGTAGCTCACCAAAAAACTCCAATTTCCTAAACTCTGCGCGCTTGTAAGTCGGGATGTTGCATGCCTTGTTCTTCTTATCCAGACGCCCGCTCCGCCGCCCATCATTCTTATCCCCATTTGAAGGCACAGAGGTCCCAAGCAGAGGTTGTGGGAGCGGACAAGTAACCTTGCTAAGAAAATCCTCCAGATATATTGGTGCTGCTTTGGTTTGTGCCACCGTCGCAACAACATTGCACTCCTCCACCACAGGCTCAGCCAGAACGCTAGGCGCGTTCATACAGAGCGGCTCCTCTGAACACGGCCTCAGACGTACAAGGGAAAGCACCTCAGAAGACGAG
Organism: Elymus sibiricus; assembly: GCA_039707655.1. Lineage (NCBI taxonomy): Eukaryota > Viridiplantae > Streptophyta > Magnoliopsida > Poales > Poaceae > Elymus > Elymus sibiricus. Next base: position 122,493,184 of record CM077666.1, on the reverse strand, counting down.
GAGGGGCCTCCAGGGTATGGCAACCAGAGTGTAGCCTCCGAGCACATAGGATCAACAGATTCCCCACTCCCCACCGGCGAGGCACCATGGGTCAACAACATATCATCGCCCCAAGCAGAGCATTGAGTCGGATGTGCGAGAATGTTCACATCAGAAGTCGAGGAGCAGCCCCCCAAGCAAGGCATCGAGATCATAGCCTCCAAGTACATTGGGTCGTCGAACTCCTCACCATCCACCGTCAAAGCAACAGGATCCAACCACACCTCATCACACCAATCAGACACGTCATCACAGCAGCCAGAGCAGGCCACGAGACCAGCGGGTGAAACCTTAGAAGGTGGCACCATAGACTCATCAAGCATAGGGTCATCCTGTCGCGAAACAATGTCCAACGGCCCAGCCAACAACATTGCATCAACAAGATCCTGCTCAGCGGGAGCTCGTGGGAGGGCACAACCATCCGCGGGACGAGCCGAGCAATCTCCAATGGGCGAAGCCAAGAGAGCATCAACATAGGAACGAGGCCTTGAAGGGTGGCCGACTGACACTCCACGAACAACATCAACACCAGGCCGAGGCCCCGAGGAAGGTGCCAACGAGGGGGGCCTTCGAGATGGACCAGAGCACTGGCTGGCGAGGTGGAAGTTCTTGTAGCAGCGCCAACACTTGAGCGGCTTCGTACATGCAGCGGCGAAGTGCTTACGACTGAGGCAGCGGAAGCACCTTCCATCCATCCACTTGAGGTAGGCGACACGCTCAGCCTGTGCGGTCACAAGAGACGTAGGCGGAGAAACATCCCTCACATTGGTAGCATCCAAGCTTCCCCGGAGCCCCCGCACCTCAGTCCAACCTCCATTGTCCGCGGCAGCATGAGAGTCCTGTCCTCCGGATGCCACGGCTTTGTCTTGCACCACAACCGACTTGAGGCGGGGTCGTGGGGCCAAGGAGGACGAAGAAGCAGCAGCGGATCCCGACAGCTCCGACGGCAGCAAGATACGCGGCTGGAACCCGGCAGGGATGGTGGCGGGAGGGGGCGGCAGCGGCCCACCGTAGGCGGCCGCAGACGCAGCTGGAGCCACAACAGCAAGCGAAGGGGCCGGGTCAGCCCGCACGGCGCTACGGTGACCCCCTGGCAGAGCCGGCGCCGGCCCCGCCGCAGTCCCCGCCAACCCCGAGACCAGCCCAGGCGAGAGCGACCGGGAGGGGGCCTCACCGCGCGCCTCGGCGGCGGCGGACTCCCGGATCTGGCGCGCCGGCGGCGACTCCACGACAGCGTCCGCCACACAGTGAGTGTTGTGGTCAGTGTGATGCTTATAGATGTAATCTGTTGCCAGTTTGACTTCTATTTTTAAGATTGCTGTATGTAGACAAGTGTGCCTTTTTTAGAAGAAGAAAAACACCATGTGTTCGGCCCACTAAATTAAGAAAAAAAATCTTTGCCTATTCGTTGGAGCTATCTGTTGTTGACAAAAGGACTATGTATCTAATGCAGAATCACACTTTTTAGAGGAGCCATATGTTTTGGACACTTTGTTATCATCATTAATTCATGATTGATTGGCGAACTAAGCATAGTTTAAATGGTTAGGTTGTTCAAGTATTAAATGGTTAGGTTGTTCAAGTTTTAGATTTGGCACTGGTGATCGCATTTTTCTGTATTTAATTTTTTTCTGGATTTATTTTATCCTTTCCAATGAACCTGATACTCGTATTTTTTTGAATTTGTATCAGGCTTTCCAGCAATGTTCGGTATTTTATTAGACAAATCCATCGTATTTTCTTTATTTTTCTGTTTTGGTAGCAGTAGAAGTAGTTTGTTCAGACTGGAAAGGATGAATACTTGTGTTGGGTCCTGAAAACCAGAACAACCTCAGATGAAAACCTAATAAATGTATATGGGTTGATCAATTATTTTTTTGAACAAGAGGTAGGGTCCAGAAGGACCCAGTCATTCATTGATAAGCATGAGCATACATTTTGCAGCAAGACCCCTTAGAAACAGGAAATTACAAACAAGGCCCTGGATAATGCAAAAAAGACCCCGAAAAAGGAAAGTAGATTGCAATCGGGTCCGAAACTGCCTCCAGATGGATCCAGTCCCGCCGGCGCCGGGGACGGCACCACTTGGGCCAACAAGACCTCCATGACACCATGCCATGGACTCCATCTTGAAGCAGGCCTGCCTCCCTTTTGGCATCGTCGCCAGGAGGAATGATATTGGTCGCCCTTTGACCTAAAGATACGGCAGCTCGTCGGAGGCCAGGCAGCAACCAAGAAGGGCGCCACAGCTTCTCCAAAACCACCACCGTGTGTGCTCTCGAACCCCAACCGCCTCATCCAGCATCCCCTATAACCGCCTCCTCTCATCCATCACCACGATGGAAGCAACACACGGCAGCTTGCTGGAGGCCTCTCTGCAGATCAGGGCAAGACAACCTCGCTGGAAGCTCGGATCCAGCGAGAACAGCCACCCAAGGCCCGAGCGTCGTCGCACACTCCCAGAAATTCCCCTGCCATCACCAAGACGGCTAGAAGAAGGAAAGGAGGACGCTGGAGCACCTCGAGCTGGGGCAGTCGCGCGCTTATTGAGGGAGCCATGGCCAGATCTCTCGCCTCCCGTCTGCCTCCACCATGGAGCCGGAGTGGAAAACGAGGCCGGCGAGCACCAAGCGCTGCGCGCGAGTGTCAGTGTGGAGCTCCATACCGGCATAACGCCATCAACCACCACAAGGGCGAAAACTAGAACAGGATATCTACCTAGACCTACTATGTACAGGAGGATCGGAGCACCTCTCCCAAGCCAACTCCAGCTGGCGGCGCCGACGAAAGCGGCAGGGGATCGGGCCGGGGCCCCCTCCGCCGAGCTCTCCTTTTTCGTATCTCTCAAACAGTAGCTGGAGCTTATCCGGATAGGCGATTTCAAGAAGACCGGTTGATCATATTTTTTGGGCAATAAATATTCAGGAATTTGGGTGGATCATATTTTTTGGGCAATAAGTATTCAGGAATTTGAGCTAGTGAAAGACATGGTACTCGTATGTTTCTAGATTTATATTAGGTTTTCCAGACCCGGTACTCGTATTTTTCTGAATTTATATCAGGCTTTTCAGTAATGTTCGCTTTTCAGTGACTTAATCTCAGTATCTCGGAGGTGCTCATAGGATGTTCGAAGTATATTGCAAAAAAAACACAATTAGATCGAAGTAATCAATGCTTCAGGGAAAAAAACATCAGAAAACATGCATTTTGGTGGGTGTTTGATGACTTTTGCAGAATTGTGATGGTTTTTTGCAATTTGGTTTGTCCCGTCAATGTCCGCGTCGAAGGTGCTCATAAGATAGGGTGTGCGTTGCGATCATAGGGTGCATGAGACGCATAGGATAGGGTGTGCGTGCGTGCGATCATAGGGTGTATGAGACGTTTTTTATTGTACTGTGTTAAAAAAACAAGGTGATTGTACGATTTCGAAACATGGTCATTTAATCATTGTAAATGCAAAGATGTGTTCCCTCAAAAAATGCAAAGATGTGTGAGCAAGTAATTTCTTCGTGATCCTAAAGTTAGATACTAACCTATATATATATAGAGAGAGAAAAAAAATTAAGGGTGCAGATTTTTTTTTTCTAGAGCATTGTAAAAGCTCTCGTAGCATAGGAGTATTTCTCATGGACCCCGATATGGCACTGACGTTCGGTCTGGGAGACCCCCAGACCGAACGACTCGTTCGGGACGAAGCTGGGCATCGATCGAACGAATTAGTTCGGGACGAGAGAGCCCCACCCCGAACACCCAGCATCGCTCCTGTATATGCCTCTGTTGTGACTAATAAAAAAAGAAAAAGAAAAGCCCAGTATGGCCCACTTTGTACTTTTACTAAAAAACATATTGTAAGCTGTGAAAGAAAGCCCAGACTTTGCCATGCCATGAAAAAAAAATTGCCACTAAAAAGGGGAAATTTGAGACTAAAAAATCCCAGTGATGCAAACCAAAAAATGCCATTTGTCTTTAACAAAACAGATTTTACCATGGACAAAAAGATCTTTCTTTATGCAATAGCACGAAAAAAAAACTCATGGCAACTTGCATTGTACGTAAAAATCCCTCGAAAAAATATGAAAGTGAAATTTACCATGTTGCCATGTCAATATAGGTAATTTAGCCATGGAAAATAAATGTTAATTGCCATGGCAAAAATAAAGAGTAAAAAATGCAATGGCAATAATAGTTAAAAATTGCCAAGGCGATTTAAGTAAATTTGCCATGGCAATATTGGTAGTTTTGCCATCGCAAATAAATGTGAAAGTTCCATCGCAAATAAAAGAGTAAAAATTGCCATGGCAATAACAGTTAAATATTTGCCATGTAGATATAGGTAATTTAGCCACGGAAAAAATTGTAAAATTGCCATGGCAAATAAAAGAGTAAGAAATGCATGGCAATAAAAGTTAAAAATTGCCATGCGATTTAGCTAAAAATAGCCATGCCAATAAAGGGAAAATTGCGATGGCAAAAAAAGTTGAATTTATTGCCATGGTGTTTTACTATATAGATGAAAGACACAAAAAAATAGAAAATTTCCGTCATGTAGAACACAAAACAAGTGTACCATATATTGTTTGGTGGTAATTGCCATGTTTCACAAAAGGAAAATGTGCCATGGTCCCATGAATAAAGAAAAAAATTCCCATTAAAAAAAGATGATGGAATTTCCATGGCATTAGAAAGTAAAAAAATGGACATGATAGGAAAAATAAATGGTCATTGAAACAAAAGAGACATGGTAAAGTTGGCATGGCAATAAAGAAGTAAATTTAGCCATGATACGAGAAAAGCAAATTTGCCATGGTATTTGAATTAAATTTGCCATGGTATTTGAATTAAAATTGCCATGATCCAGAAACTAAATTTGCCATGTTAGAGAAATTAAAAAAATATACATTTGAAGAAAATGGTGGCAAACTATTTGAAGGATGGCAAGTTTGCCATGTTTTAGTGATCGTTTGGCATGGCAATTTTAGAGATGTCTAAAAATATGGCAAATTTAGACATGGGACTTGAGTAAAACTTGCCATGTCAAATATTTTAATAAGAATTGGTCATTTATGTAAAAATAATAATTTGTCAATGATAAGACAAAAAAGAATTTTGTAATGGTACTTGAATTAAACTTGCCATGATCCATAAACTAATTTTGCCATGGTCCATATAGTAAGTGTGCCATGTTAGAGAAATGAAAAAATATATACATTTGAAGGAAAAAATGGTGGCAAACTATTTGAAGGCTGGCAATATTGCCATGTTTTATAAACTTTCAGAATTTTGTTTAGTTTTTCATGGCAAAACACACCATAAAAAACAGATCTTTATTTGCCATGGCAAAAACACATCTTAACTTGCCATGGTAAAAAGATATGTTAGTTGCCATTGTACATGGATTAAACTTACCATGGCCAATAAATTAATGTTGCCATGGTCCATGAAAAATAAGTTTGCCATGTTAAAAGAGATTAAAAAATAATATACATTTGAAGAAAAATGATGGTAAACTATTTGAAAGATGGCAAGTTTGCTATGATTTAAAAACTTCATAATTTGTCATGTTTAAGTGATGGTGTTGTCATGGGAATTTAAGAGATGTCTACAAACATGGCAAATTTAGACATGATACTTGAGTTAAACTTGCCATGGTCCATTAGTTAATTTTGCCATGGTACACGTACTAAGTTTGCCATGTTAGCGAAATAAAAACTAACGTACATTTGAAGAAAATGATGGCAAACTATTTGAAGGAAGGCAATATTGCCATGTTTTATAAGCTTTCATAATTTATGTTAGTTTTTCATGGCAAAAACACACGTAAAAAACACATCTTAATTTGCCATGGCGAGATTGCCATGTTTTAAAAACTATTTGAAGGATGTCGTGGCAAAACACACTGTAAAAAACACATCTTAAATTGCCATGGCAAGATTGCCATCTTAATTTGTCATCCTTCAAATAAAAACTATTTGAAGGATGGCAAGATTGCCATGTTTTCGAAACTTTCAGAAATTGCCATATTTTAATTATAAGTTGCCATGGTCAATAAATTAAGTTTGCCATGTCCATAAAAAAAAGTTCTCCATGATATTAATAAAAAATAATATGAAAATCCCCCTTTAGTAAAATTGCCATGTCAATAGAAGAATTAAAAAGACACCTACTTGCCGTTATGTTGCAAAAGACACATCATGGTGACACTCTAGTTTGTGATTTGCCATCAAAAGTGGATCAAAAAGGGTTCCGGGATGTAATGAAGTTGCCATGAGTATACTCTAAACAATGCCACCGCGAAGACAAGTATGTCATGATCATGAGCCCATGTTCAATTTGTAAGAAATTGCCAACAATTTAATCTAATGACACACTTGAGGGACTATTTCATACATAGACCATGGCAATATGTGTTCAAAAAAGCTCATAGTACTTAGCATCTAGCAAAAATCATCAGGCATCAGACCATGGCAATATGTGTTCAAAAAAGCTCATAGTACTTAGCATCTAGCAAAAATCATCAGGCATCAGTAAAAAAATTGGGAAAATGCGACACAGTACAGGTGCACACAAAAAATGCAGAAGGGAGCGGTGGCGCATCGACCAGTCGGATCCACCTCTCCCACGTTGTAGCTCGAGCTCGAAGAGCACCTCCCCGCCGGGCTCCCTTCTGAGGATGGACGCCTTTGGTGAGGAGCCCATCGCGTCGCCCTCGCCGCGGACGCATGACGCTGTCCCAAGGGACTCGTTGCCGGGCATCCGCCTCCGCTCTCCGCCGGAATCGGCGGAATCACTGCTCTCCGCTCGGTGCACGCCGGGAATCGCTGGAGTCGTCGCTGCCTCCCCCAAGTCCCGGACGGGAGTGGAGATGGCACGGCGCTGTGCTGCTCCCTTGCTGCTGCTGCTGCTCCTGGCCGCCTGTACGCCCCAGCCGCCGCCCGCGACCGCCGCCGCGTGATCCCCGCGCCCACCCTCGACGGATCTCGTGGAGGTCGCCGCAGCTCCGGCCAGAAATCGCTGGTGGCCGCCGGCGCATGGCCGCCTCGTACGCTAGCATCTGGAGGAGTGAGGGCATGGGGATCGTGAGGAGCGAGGGAAGGAGGGGTGAGGTCGTGGGCGTGGATAAGGAACAGAAGAGTGGAGAGTGGAATCGGGCGTTCGCGAGGCCTTCCGGTTTTCCCGAACGACCTCGTGTCGCTGACGTGGCCGTGTCCTCCACTTTACGATGCGTGCTGCAGATCCAACGATGAAGAGGGCGTTCCGCGCGAGAACCCAAAAACAGGCACGTTCGGGTGTTATTGATTCCGTTCTCATTGTGCGAAGCGGAACCAAATACTAGCCAGCAAAAAAGCAGGGTGCAGCTACCAGCTGATTGGGAAACACACACGACGCAACGTAGAGTAAAGAGAGAAACTTGGTACTACCCTAAAGAAAAAAAAAACTTGGTACTACCCAGAATTAAAACGTAACAGCAGTTCGTTACACCACTAGCTAACTTGCTTAGCTACGCACGTCGCGCGCAGGCCCCATGCTACGTTTGGCTTGGTGCTACTCGTCGGCGCCGTCCATCCGGAGCGGCCGGTTGTGGCGGTCGCGGGGCAGCCTGAGGCGGCCGAGCGCGCCGGCGGGGACGAGCTCGAGGTTCTCGCAGTTGCAGATCTCGATCATGAAGCCGTCGGGGTCCTTGAAGAAGAGCTGGTCGATCGGCGAACCCTCCTCCTCGTTGATTGTCCTCTTCATGTACCTGATCCCCATCTCCTTCAGCCTCTTCTCCATCGCGTCCATGTCCTCGCACTGCACAACAAGACGATCCAAAGCTTACTAATTCACGACATGGTACGCTACTGACGTGACCGACTCGCTGAACCTTAGAGCGGATATAGTAATATTATTACCTGGAACGAGATGTGGTTGTCCATGGGGTCGAGCTCACCGGGGTTGACGTCGGCGGCCCGTCGCGCGTCATCTCTCTGGACGAGATGGATCCCGATGCCGTAGTTGAACAGCCTGGCCAAGCACTTAGGTTGACGTCTCGCACAAAGTTTCAAAGATCACGTACGGCGCCATGCAAGAAGCCATTTTCTGCTACGTACTACGTATTTTTTTTCTTCTTCTTAATAACACGTCAAGGTGCACGTACTACATACCAGGCGCCGGAGAAGTCGAGCGCGGGAGGGCGGTGGATGAGGACGAAGCCGAGCGCCTTGACGTAGAACCGGACGGAGGCGTCGACGGACTTGCAGAGGCGGGAGATGTGGTTCAGCGCCATCAGTGGCATCGGCGGCACGTCCTCGTACAGCTTCTCGATCGCCGCCGGGTCGACGCCGGCGTTCACGTCCGCCCCCGCGCCCTTGCACTCCTCTCCCATCCTGCCCTGCGAGTTCTCTGCGATGCACTAGAAGCGAGCGAGTGTGGGAGGCGCAGGGTGTGCGCGCGGCGTTTTAACCCGAGCTTCGGCTCCGGCCGGTCATGCATGGCGCCAGCCATACGCGTCGCGTCGAGGTGGCAGCACGTAGCTCCGTATGGTTTTGCGTGCGCGCACGGGCTGCTCGGCACGAGTGCGGCTCAGGTGGATGTGTCGACGGCGAGGCTTGCCACGGTGGCCTCGGGACTCGTTTGTTGCGTCAGGTCGGCACCGTGCGACAGGCCGGGCCATCCCATGCTGCCACTGCCCGCCCACTGGGGTGATGGAGTCCGAAGTCCCTGGACCATGTGAGCGGTGAGGCGGTGATGGCCAGGGTCACCGATGCGAGTAGTGCAACGCGGCTGCTTTCTGGGCTGTTTTTCAGTTGACCGTTGGCGACACGACACCGAACAAGAAGGCGGCAAGCCCATGAATGGTCGTCTTCGGCCTAGGGTTAATATAACAGATGGGACCTCCTATTCCTCGCAGTGCGCGTCGCGAAAGCGCGAAATGCGCACCCCCGACGCGCCCTTTTAGGCCCCCTGTTTTTTTATTTAGATTCTTTTGCTTTTTATTTTCTTCTTTTCTGTTTTTGTTTTCTTTTCTTTAAAATAATTCAGGATTTCAAAAAAGTTACAAATTTTCAAAAATTGTGACTTTTGATAAAACTGTTCAAGAAATCATAAAATATTGTGAATTCAAAAAATGTTTCTGATTTTGAAAAATGTACGAGAAATCATAAAATGTTCGTGGATTAAAAAAAATTGTGATTTTCGAAAATGTTCATGGAAACCAAAAAATGTTCATTTGAAAAAAGTCACATATTCAAAAGATGTTCGTGAATTTGAACAAATGTTCATGATCTTTTTAAAAATGTTCATAAAATTCAAAAAATGTTCCTGAATTTCAAAAATGGTTCCCAAATCTCAGAAAATGTTGGCAAATTGAAAAAATCTTCAAGAACTCAAAAATTGTTCATGCATTTCAAAAAATGTTCGTCAAAATAAAAATATGTTTGTCAATTCTAAAAATTGTTCCAAAATTTCAAAAAATGTTCGTAAATTCAAAAAATGTTCACCAATTCAAAAAAATGTTCGGGAGTTTGAAAAACACAATTTCAAAAATTGTTCATTTATTTGCAAAATACCATGATTTCAAAAAAAATCATGAATTCAAAATAGTTCACAAATTTAAAGGTATTTGCAAAATAAAAAAGAAAAAGAGAGAAAAATAATTTGAAAATACAGAAAAATGAAAAAGAAAATAAAGAAAAATGAACATGAAAAAGGAAAAAAATAATGTAAAAATGAAAATGAGAAAGAAAGGGAAGAACGAAAATGAAAAAACCAGAAAAAGCCGAAAAGGAAAAAATGGTCCGGAAAGATTATAGAACTTTCCATATTCGAAAAGGAGCTAGTTGGGTCGGCCTAAATGGACGTAGCAGGGAGCAGGGTGCGTGTTTGGTCGCTATTTGGTGATCTACGTGCCAAATAAAATCTGCCTATAACAGATGGACGATGTGAAATCACTAGTTAAGGCGTGCCCTTGCAAAAATCACTCCCACCTCCTTAGGGGCTGACAAGTGACAACCTGCGAGTTTTCCCTTTTTTCGTAGATTCGTTTTCAAAATGTTTTATCTCCTAAACCATGCGTCCAAATCCTGAACCGGTTTCACCGTTAGATTCCTCGCATCGAGATCTTCGAAACTAGACTCCATGTTAATAGGTTTCAATGAACTTTTTTTCCAAAAAAACCCCAGAAAAAAGCGATAGAAAAAACCGTAGTCGGAAACACATTTTTTCACTTTTTACCCCTTTCCGAGAGGCACAGCTGTGCTTCTCGCGGAAGCAAATTTGAGCCTCCACGAAAACTAATTTGTGTCTCTCGTGGAAAAAACATGTTTTTTTCCTTTCCCGAAAGGCACAGTTGTGCCTCTCGCGGAATCAAACCTGTGACTCCACAAAAAGCAAAACTGTGCCTCTCGTGGAAGCAAAAAAAAACGTGTTTTTTTTCTTTCCGAGTTGTGCCTATCGCGGAAGCAAATCCATGCCTCCACGAGAAGCAAATCTGTGCCTCTTGTGGAAGAAAAAAACGTGTTTTTTTTCTTTTCTGAGAGGCACAGCTGCGCCTCTCGCGGAAGTAAACCTGTGCCTCCACAAGAAGCAAACATGTGCCTCTTGAGGAAGCAAAAGAACACATTTTTAACTTTCCGAGAGGCACAACGCGGAAGCAAACCTTTGCCTCTGCGAGAAGCAAATCTGTGCCTTGAGAACCCACAAGTATAAGGGATCGTTTGTAGCCTTTTTCGATAAGTAAGAGTGTCGAACCCAACGAGGAGCTAAAGGTAGAATTTATATTCTCTTCAAGTTCTATCGACCACCGATACAACTCTACGCACACTAAGATTTGCTTTACCTAGAACAAGAATAAACTTACTTTACTTTGCGAGAATAAAACTATAAGTACTTTCCGAGATAATAAAAGTTAATTGTTTAGTAGAGAGCTTTTGTAGAACAATGAGAAAGATTGTCCATAGGCAATTGAATATGACATGTGTGATACTTATTATATGCAATGAGGGAGAGGCATACGGTAACATACTTTCCGCACTTCGATCACATGTTCTTATAATTGGAACTCTAGCAAGCATCCGCAACTACTAAAGATCATTAAGGTAAACCCAACCATAGCATTAAGTGACAAGTCTCCTTTACTCCCATACGCAATGACCCCCTTACTCGGGTTTAAGCTTCTGTCACTCTCGCAACCCACTATAAGCGAATCATGAACATATTGCAACACCCTACAGCGGGAATTCCCACACGTGTGCGCGGCACGGAGGGCACCATAGGACATCACCATATCAACAGACAATTCATATCTATCATACCATACCACAATTAACCTGTAGGACAAAAAGGATCTACTCGAACATCATTGGATATAATATGTGGCATAAAGCACCATGTTCAAGTAGAGATTACAGCGGGGAGAGAGAGGTTACACCGTTGTAAGGAGAGGGGGAGAGTTGCTGATGACAGCGGCGAAGTTGTTGGTGTAGATCGCCGTCACGATGGTTCCCCCGGCGGCGCTCCGGCGCCACCGGAAGAGAGGGGGAGAGGTCCCCCCTCCTTCTTCTTCTTGCTTGGCCTTCCCCCTAGATGGGAGAAGGATTCCCCCTCTGGTCCATGGCCGCCATGGCCCCCGAGGGGCGGGAGCCCCTCTAGATTGGATCTCTCTCTCTCTCTCTCTCTCTCTCTCTCTCTCTCTCTCTCTCTCTCTGTTTTCTTCTCTGTTTCGCTCTCCTATTTTCTGGCCCTTCACCGTTTCTTATATTCCCGGAGATCCGTAGCTCCGATTGGGCTGAAATTTTGAGGGGATTTTTATCCGGATATTAGCTTCCTTGCAGCCGAAGGACACCCCCAACCGACCTTCGAGGTGGCCACAAGCCTGCCCGGCGCGCCCTAGGTTAGGGGCGCGCCGTGTGAGCTTGTGGGACCTGTGGGCCACCCCTTCTGTTAATCCTTGCGCCAAAAATCACCGTAACTTTTTGTCGCGTTTGGACTTCGTTTGATATGGATATTCTATGAAATACAAAAACATGCAAAAAAAACAGGAACTGGCACTTGGCACTAGATCAATATGTTAGTCCCAAAAATAATATAAATTATTGCCAAAAGTATATGAAAGTTGTAAAATAATGGCATGAAACAATCGAAAATTATAGATACGACGGAGACGTATCAGCATCCCCAAGCTTAACTCATGCTCGTCCTCGAGTGGGTAAATGACAAACAAAGATAATTTTTGATGTGGAATGCTACCTAGCACAATCTTGATCAAATAATCTAATCATGGCATGAATATTAGGATATGAGTGATTCAAGGCAATAGTCTATTAATTTGATATTGAAACAATAATACAAAACATGCATGTAATTTGTCATTGTCTTTCATAATAATGAAGCTAAAGAAAGGAACCTCTATACACTTAGTTATGATAAGCATGACACGCTCAGTCTTCCTCGCATAGAAATATCAAATCAAGAATATCCCGGTGCCAAACCAAGCAATTGCATCATACTTTTTATCGCTTCAGCTTTTTCAACTTCACTCAATATATGAGCGTGAGCCATGGACTTAGCACTACGTGTGGCAAAGAGAATGATGGTAGAGGTATATAAGGGAAGACAAAAGTGGAGAAAGTCTTGCATCAACTAGGCGGATCGTTAGGCAATGGAGAGGCCTTACAATCGATATTAATGCGAGGAGTAGGGATTGCCATGCAACGGATGCACTAGAGCTATAAGTGTATGAAAGCTCTCTATATGAAACTAAGTGGGTGTGCATCCAACTTGCTTGCTCATGAAGACCTCGAGCATTTGAGGAAGCTCGTCATCGGAATATACAAGCCAACTTCTCCAATGTAAAAATCCCACTAGTATATGAAAGTGACAAATCATGGAGACTCTCTATATGAAGAACATGGTGCTACTTTGAAGCACAAGTGTGGTAAAAGGATAGTAGTGTGCCCCCTCTCTCTTTTTCTCTCATTTTTCTTCTCTTTTTCCCCTTTTTCCTTTTTTTCTTATTTTTTGGTTGGCTCTTTTTGGCCTCTCTTTTTTCATTTTTTTATATCCTCACAGGTAGGGGCAACACTCTAGAATGCATCACACTTTTATTTACTTACAACTTGATAAACTGAAATAATATGACTCTATATGAATGCCTCCCGCGTAACATGTATAACAATGATGAATGGTGGCTGCGCCACAAATATCATGTCAGCTCTATATGATCATGCAAAGCAAAATGACAATGAATGCTCAAGTCATGTGAATAGTAATGGTGGAAGTTGCATGGCAATATATCTCAGAATGGCTATGGAAATGCCATAATAGGTAGGTATGATGGTTGTTTTGAGGAAGGATATATAAGGGTTATGTTGGGGATGTTCCCCACGGTCGAGACCCGACATGAGTGTGACCCGGCCCTGAGCCTTGAGGCTCTGTGAGTCATCTCACTACCGGGTCATGATGAAGGTGGTCGGGATAGGCCAGAAGCCCAGAGCGAGACCCGGCAGGCGACCGGCTCTCATGGACTCTGTGGGCCGGCTCACGGAGAAGGCCTAGGAGGGAAACTTTCCCAAACTTGGGGAACAAGATTGATGAGAGTTAGAGTAGGATACGAGTTAAGAGTACGACCCGGAATCTTCTGTAAGCCTAGGGACTCAAACTATTATATAAAGGGGAGTTCCTAGGACCCAAAAGGAGGAAGTTGCAATCTCTCGAGAGCTAGGTTAGCGAATCTGCACCCTTGTAATCGAGATCCAAAGCAATATTAATCAAACAGGAGTAGGCTTTTACCTCCACCGCGAGGGGCCGAACCTGGGTAAACTCGTGTCTCTCATTCCCGATCAACCCCGTTCAGGCTTCCACCTAGTTGCGATGGCCTCACCACTAAGTCCTTTCACGAGGACATCTGCCGTGACAAAACCACGACAGTTGGCGCCCACCGTGGGTCCAGCGCACGATGGAGTTGAGTTATTGGAGGGAGCTCTTTCAGGGATCGAGGGATACGCGATCGGCCAGATGACGAAGAGTCGCCACGGCAAGCTCTACATCGACGACTCTGGCTGGGGCCCCGAGACCGACTCAATCGAGTACGGATACCGGGTCCCCTTCGGCAAGATTTGCGTCTTCATCGGCATAATTGGCGAGTCTGGTTACGAGGCGGACATCATCTCCAACACCGTCGAGCCGGCTCATCGTACCAGACCCTGCCAGACTCATGCTTTTATCGGCTTCACGCAGGGAGTGGACTTGGAGAACAATTCTCTGTCCGGTGGTGACACGCTCGTCTACTCTGATGGCGAGTCATCGGTTGGAGATACCGAGTCAATTCTTCCGCTTTTTTATGAGAAGCTAGGAGGTTATTGATACGTCTCCAACGTATCTATAATTTTTTATTGTTCCATGCTATTATAGTATCAATCTTGGATGTTTTATATGCAATTATATGCCATTATATATCATTTTTTGGGACTAACCTATAAACTCAGTGCCTAGTGCCAGTTGTTGTTTTTTTGCTTGTTTTTGTTTTTTCAGAAAATCATTATCAAAAAGAGTCCAAACGAGAAAAAAAACTTTGAATTAATTTTTTCTGGACCAGAAGAGACCCACGAAGCTTCGGGAGAAGACCAGAGGAGCCACAAGGGAGCCACAAGGGAGCCACAAGCTCGGAGGGTGCGCCCTGGGGGGTAGGGCGCGCCCCCCAGGCTTGTGGGCCCCTCGTAGCCCCTCCTGATCTAATTCCAGCGCTATAAATTCCCAAATATTCCCAATATACCAGGGAGACAAAAGAGAAAACCTTTCTGCCATGCTACTTGTAGCTTTTGTTGGTATTTTCCCCGAAAAGGAAGGGATGATGCAGCACAGTAGAGGTAAGTATTTCCCTCAGTTATGAAACCAAGGTTATCAATCCAGTAGGAGAATCACGCAACACCTCGTTAGCAGTACCTGCACACAAACAACAAATCCTTGCACCCAACGCAAACGAGGGGTTGTCAATCCCTCGGCGGTCAATTGCAAGATTAAATTGTATGGTGATAGATAGATAGATTAAACAATAATACAAAATAAAATAAATAAAAGAAAAGTGCAGCAAGGTATTTTAGGGTTTTTAATATATGATTTAGATAGACCCGGGGGGCATAGTTTTCACCAGAGGCTTCTCTCAAGAAAATAGCATACGGTGGGTAGACAAATTACTGTTGGGCAATTGATAGAAAAGCAAATAATCATGAAGATATCCAAGGCAATGATCATGTATATAGGCATCACGTCCGAGACAAGTAGACTGACTCCTGCCTGCATCTACTACTATTACTCCACACATCGACCGCTATCCAGCATGCATCTAGTGTATTAAGTCCATAAAGAATGGAGTAACGCCTTAAGCAAGATGACATGATGTAGACAAAGTAAACTCACGCATGAATAAACCCCATCTTTTTACCCTTAATAGCAACGATACCTACGTGTCATGTCCCTTTCTGTCACTGGGATTGAGCACCGCAAGATCGAACCCATTACAAAGCACCTCTTCCCATGGTAAGATAAAACAACCTAGTTGGCCAAACCAAATCAATAGATCGGAGAAGAAATACGAAGCTATAATAATCATGCATAAAAGAGATCAGAGAAGACTCAAATAATATTCATGGATAATCTGATCATAAACTCACAATTCATCGGATCCTAACAAACACACCGCAAAAAGTGATTGCATCGGATAGAACTCCAAGAACATCGAGGAGAACAGTGTATTGAAGATCAAAAAGAGAGAAGTGATGACCCACAAGTATAGGGGATCAATCATAGTCCTTTCGATAAGTAAGAGTGTCGAACCCAACGAGGAGCTGAAGGAAATGACAAGCGGTTTCAGCAAGGTATTTTCTGCAAGCTCTGAAATTATCGGCAACGAGTAGTTTGATAGCAAGATAATTTGTAACAAGTGACAAGTTGCAATAGTAACAAAGAGTGCAGCAAGGTGGCTCAATCCTTTTTATAGCAAAGGACAAGCCAGAACAATCTCTTATAGTAAGTAAAGCGTTCTCGAGGACACATGGGAATTTCATCTAGTCACTTTCATCATGTTTGTTTGATTCGTGTTCGCTACTTTGATAATTTGATATGTGGGTGGACCGGTGCTTGGGTGCTGTTCTTACTTGAACAAGCCTCCCACTTATGATTACCCCCTCTCGCAAGCATCCGCAACTACGAAAGAAGAATTAAGATAACTCTAACCATAGCATTAAACATATGGATCCAAATCAGCCCCTTACGGAATAGCGCATAAACTAGGGTTTAAGCTTCTGCCACTCTGCAACCCATCATCTAATTACTACTCCACAATGCATTCCCTTAGGCCCAAATATGGTGAAGTTTCATGTAGTCGACGTTCACACGACACCACTAAGGGGATCAACAACATACATATCATCAAAATATCGAACGAATACCAAATTCACATGATTACTTATGACAAGACTTCTCCCATGTCCTCAAGAACAAAAGTAACTACTCACAAATCATAATCATGTCCAAGATCAGAGAGGCATTGAATAGCATAATAGATCTGAACATATAATCTTCCACCAAATAAACCAACTAGCATCAACTACAAGATGTAATCAACACTACTAGCAACCCACAGGTACCAATCTGAGGTTTTGAGACAAAGATTGAATACAAGAGATGAACTAGGGTTTGAGATGAGATGGTGCTGGTGAAGATGTTGATGAAGATTAGTCCTCCCACGATGAGAGGATCGCTGGTGATGTCGATGGCGACGATTTCCCCCTCCCGGAGGGAAGTTTCCCCGGCAGAATCTCTCCTCCGGAGAGCAAAAGTGCTCCGGCCCAAGTTCCACCTCGAGACAGCGGCGCACCATCCCGAAAGTCTTTTCTATATTTTTTCTAGGGCAAATGGACTTATATACCAGAAAATGGGGGCCAGAGGCTGGCCAGGGGCCCCACGAGCCACCAGGGCGCGCCTGGGGGGGTGGCGCGCCCTGGTGCCTCATGGGCACCTGGGTGCCCCCCTCTGGTACTTCTTGCTTCCAATATTTTTTATTTATTCCAAAATAAATCTCCGTGAAATTTCAGCTCATTTGGAGATGTGCAGAATAGGTATCTCTGACATAGCTTTTTCAGGTCCAGAATTCCAGCTACCGGCAATCTCCCTCCTTGTGTAAATCTTGCATATTAAGAGAGAAAAGGCATTAGAATTGCTTCACAAAGTGTTATATTTATTAAAAACATTATAAATAACAGTAGCAAAACATGATGCAAAATGGACGTATCAACTCCCCCAAGCTTAGACCTCGCTTGTCCTCAAGCGAAAGCCGATATCGATAATCATGTCCACATGTTTAGAGTAGACCTGGGGATTTCTCGGGCCGGGTCGGGCTTCGGGCCGGGCCGAAAAAAGCCCGACGCTAAATACCCAGGCCCGAGCCCGGCCCGGCCCGACTGTCAGGCCGTAGATTTAGGCCCGAGCCCGGCCCGAAGTAGGAAAAGCCCGACCACGGCTTAAATCGTGCATTTAGTAGGCCCGAGCCCGGCCCGGCCCGACTGTCGGGCTCACAAATACAGGCCCGAGCCCGGCCCGAGGACACACTTTGGCCCGGCCCGGCCAGGATTTTCGGGCCGGGTCGAGTCGGGCCGACAGGGCCGGGCTGCCCATGCCCAGGTCTGGTTTAGAGAGAGGTGTCGATAAAAACAAAATACGGACATAGTAGCATCATGATCTTTATTATAATAGCAATATTTATTATCATAAACTTCTCATGAGTAAGTAACAATTCATCACAACAATGGAGTATAAGGCATAAACTTTCTTGAAAACTAACAAACTATGTTCTCAGTCAACAATGCAATTGCAATTCATCATATTTTCAGGAAGGGTCTCATGTAGGAGCTATTTAGAAAGTCCACATACTCAACCATCATTTAGTATTCTATGATTGCTAACACTCACGACATATATATGGAGCAAAAAGTTTCAACCAGACACATAGAAAGATAGGGGCTTGTGATTTCGCCTCCCAACTTATTCACCTCAAGGGTGATGTCAACAATAATAACTCATGATCACTCATATCCAACTGGATATATGTGCCTAGATCTTTGCCCACCACATGATGCTTGCAAAAGAGAAAAATAAAAAGGAAATAGAGGAGAACACTATTGACTCTTGCATAAAAAGTAAATACATAAAAGTAAAGGATAGGCCCTTCGCAGAGGGAAGCAGAGGTTGTCATGCGCTTTTTGTTGTTGGATGCACGAGCTCTTAATGCAAAGGAACGTCACTTTATATTGCCCCTTGTGATAGCAACCTTTATTATGCAGTCTGTCGCTTTTATTTCTTTACCATCACAAGTTCGTACAAAGCTTATTTCCCTTACAATAAAAGTTCAGACATATTTAGAGGCAATTTTTATTGCTTTTTGCACCGATGACAACTTACTTGAAGGATCTTATTCAATCCGTAGGTAGATATAGTGGACTCTCATGACATGAAACTGGGTTTAAGGGTTTTGGATGCACAAGTAGTATCTCTACTTGGTGCGGATTTTTGGCTAGCAAAGATATTGGGAAAGCACCACATGTTGGAGGATCTATAACAATATAACTTCTATGTGAATATGAACAAACATAATTCATTACGTTGTCTTCCTTGTCCAACATCAACAATTTGACATAAAATACTTAATGGGGGCTCACAATCATAAAAGATGTCCAAGATAGTATATTTGCATGTGAATCTTCTCTTCCCTTATTAACTTTTTCATGAATTGCATCATTGACTAATGCTATGTTTGTTAACTTCCAATAAATTTTACCACTTATACTTTTCTTTATGTAATGTCATTACTTTCCATAAGATTAGCATATGATCTTTTTCATTATTTTCATTGCTAGAATTGAAACATGAAAGTAAAGAAGCAAAAATTCAAATTACTCTTTATTATATAACTCTCAACTCGATTACATAGATGGATAGATCATGAAGCTAACACTCGAAAATAGATCATACTAAACTTTTATTCAACTAGATCACGAAAAAACTAAGGATCTGATACGTCTCCAACGTATCTATAATTTTTGATTGTTCCATGCTGTTATATTATCAATCTTGGATGTTTTTATATACATTTACAGCAATTATATATCATTTTTGGAGACTAACCTATTAACTTAGTGCCCAGTGGCAGTTGCTGTTTTCTGCCCTGTTTTTGTTTTACAGAAAATCAAGACCAAACGAAGTCCAAATGCCACGAAACTTTTTGGAGATTTTTTTCTGGACAAGATAAACACTAGAAGCTTCAGGAGAAGACCAGATGCCAGAGGAGGTGGCCACGAGCCACCAGGGCGCGCCTGGGGGGGGGGCAGGCGCGCCCTGGTGCCTCGTGGGCCCACCTCAGCTCCGTTTGACCTAATTCCACCACTATAAATTCAGGAAAAATCAGAAACCCTCAGGGGAGTCCACGAAATACTTTTTCTGCCACCGCAAGTTTCTGTTCTCGAGAGATCCCATCTGGAGTCCTTCTCCGGTACTCCGTCAGAGGGGGAATCGATCACGGAGGGGCTCTACATCAACCTTGCTACCCTTCCGATGATGCGTGAGTAGTTTACCACAGACCTTCGGGTCCATAGTTAGTAGCTAGATGGCTTCTTCTCTCTTTTTGATCTTCAATACAATGTTCTCCTCGATGTTCTTGGAGTTCTATCCGATGTAATCACTTTTTGCGGTGTGTTTGTTGGGATCCGATGAATTGTGAGTTTATGATCAGATTATCCATGAATATTATTTGAGTATTTGTTGCACTCTTTTATGCATGATTATTATAGCCTCGTATTTCTTCTCCGATCTATTGATTTGGTTTGGCCAACTGAGTTGATTTATCTTGCCATGGGAAGAGGTGCTTTGTAATGGGTTCGATCTTGCGGTGCTCAATCCCAGTGACAGAAAGGGACATGACACGTATGTATCATTGCTATTAAGGGTAAAAAGATGGGGTTTATTCATACGTGAGTTTATCTTGTCTACATCATGTCATCGTTCTTAAGGCATTACTCCGTTCTTTATGGACTTAATACACTAGATGCATGCTGGATAGCGGTCGATGTGTGGAGTAATAGTAGTAGATGCAGGCAGGAGTCGGTCTACTTATCTTGGACGTGATGCCTATATACATGATCATTGCCTTGGATATCGTCATGATTATTTGCTTTTCTATCAATTGCCCAACAGTAATTTGTCTACCCACCGTATGCTATTTTCTCGAGAGAAGCCTCTAGTGAAAACTATGGCCCCCGGGTCTATCTAAATCATATTCCTAAAACCCTAAAAATATTGCTGCCATTTTCTTTTATTTATTTTATTTTGTATTTTTGTTTCAATCTATCTATCTATCATATACAATTTAATCTTGCAATTGACCGCTGAGGGATTGACAACCCCTCGTTTGCGTTGGGTGCAAGGATTTGTTGTTTGTGTGCAGGTGCTGGTAACGAGGTGTTGTGTGATTCTCCTACTGGTTCGATAACCTTGGTTTCATAACTGAGGGAAATACTTATATCTACTGTGCTGCATCATCCCTTCCTCTTCGGGGAAAATACCAACGCAAGCTACAAGTAGCAGGATCGAACTAAAAATAGGTAAAGATAATAAAAGTGATGGTGATACGATACCGGGGCACCTCCCCCAAGCTTGGAACAAGCCAAGGGGAGTGCCCATACCCATGTACTCAAGTCTCCTTCTTCGGTGATGGTGGTGGTGATGAAGTGATGGGCTTATCCTCCGGCTTCCATGGCATAGGTTCCCCATCATAAAAAGATGAACGAGTCTCCGGAGTCCTGAAACTTGCAGCTAAACTCATACCTTTGAATCTTGCCTCATACTCAAAATTTTGGTTTTGAAGATCATAGATTTGGCCTTGGAGATAGTCAATTCATTCATTAAGCTTGAAGATGATGTCCCCCATCGATTGGCCCTCCACCTTGTGATTACGGGTGAATTCCGTGATCATGGAGTGGTTGGCGCTGAGTCCACGTTCCACCATCCCTTGGCACTTGAAGATCTCCTGCTCCACTGCTTCGAGCCTGGACTCCACGCTCCCGGTATTCTTGGGTCCTTGAACATCCCGGATGTGAAGCACCCCCTCACGCATCTCAATGGCTTGAGGGTGTTTCATCACCTCCGGTAGGTAGGGGTTGATGACCTTCTCGTAGAACTTGTCCTTGGAAGAGCTTGGTGGAGCCATAGCGATCTAGATCTGTCAGAAAAATAGCACGAAACAAGAACATAGGAGATTTCTGCGATACGGTGGTCAAAACGTCCGGGAGCATATATAAAGATTTTTTATCTTGTAAAACAAGTAATCCAGGAGAAAACGGAGTCGGGAAGGCTCACGTGGGGCCCACGAGCCACCAGGGCGCGCCTGGGGGGTGGCGCGCCCTGGTGCCTCGTGGGCACCAGGTGGGTCCCCTCGGCTGTTTCTTATTTTTGTATTTTTTCTAATATTCCAAAACTGACAGAAAGTATTTTTATGGAATTTTTGGAGTCGGTTTACTTACCGTATCACATACCTCTTCCTTTTCAGGGTTCTGGAGTGTTCCGGAAGGTCTCTCTTATGTATTCCTCCGGTGTAATTGTTTCAATAATATTAGTTTCACCATTAATGGGGGTACCTGAAATATAGTGCTTGATTCTTTGCCCATTCACCACTCTCGGATTAGTGCCTTCGGAGTTGTTTATTTTGATGGCTCCGGAGCGATAAACTTCTTCGATGATATACGGTCCTTCCCATTTAGAGAGAAGTTTTCCTGCAAAGAATCTCAAACGAGAATTGTACAATAGAAATTGCTCACCTACTTTAAATTCCCGTTTTTGAATTCTTCTATCATGCCATCTTTTAACTTTTTCTTTAAACAATTTGGCATTTTCATAAGCTTGGGTTCTCTATTCATCTAATGAGCTAATATCAAATAACCTCTTTTCACCGGCAAGTTTAAAATCATAATTTAGTTCTTTAATTGCCCAATATGCTTTATGTTCTAACTCAAGAGGTAAATGACATGCTTTTCCATAAACCATTTTATAAGGAGACATACCCATAGGATTTTTATAAGCAGTTCTATAAGCCCATAATGCATCGTCAAGTTTCTTAGACCAATTCTTCCTAGATCTATTGACGGTTTTCTGCAAAATTAATTTTATTTCCCTATTGCTCAATTCAACTTGACCACTAGTTTGAGGGTGATAGGGGGATGCAATTCTATGGTTGACATCATATTTAGCAAGCAATTTACGGAATGCACCATGAATAAAATGTGAACCACCATCAGTCATTAAATATCTAGGGACTCCGAACCTTGGGAAAATAACTTCTTTAAGCATTTTAATAGAAGTGTTATGATCAGCACTACTAGTTGGAATAACTTCTACCCACTTAGTAACGTAATCAACAGCAACTAAAATATGAGTATACCCATTGGATTTAGGAAAAGGTCCCATATAATCAAATCCCCAAACATCAAATGGTTCAACAGCAAGTGAATAATTCATAGGCATTTCCTGACGTCTACCAACATTACCAATTTTTTGACATTCATCACAAGATAGGACAAACTTACGAGCATCCTTGAAAAGAGTAGGCCAATAAAAACCAGATTGTAATACCTTGTGTGCAGTTCTGTTGCCCGCATGGTGTCCTCCGTAAGCCTCAGAATGACACTTTCGTAGGATTTGTTCATGTTCATGCTCAGGTATACAACGCCTAATAATACCATCTACTCCTTCTTTATAAAGATGTGGGTCATCCCAGAAGTAATGTCTTAAATCAAAGAAGAACTTTTTCTTTTGTTCGTATGTGAAACTAGGTGGTATAAATTTAGCAACAATATAATTAGCATAGTCCGCATACCATGGAGTATTACGAGAAGCATTTATGACCGCTAATTGTTCATCAGGAAAATCATCATTAATAGGAAGTGGGTCATCAAGAACATTTTCCATTCTAGACAAATTATCTGCTACGGGATTCTCAGCTCACTTTCTATCAGTAATATGCAAGTCAAATTCTTGTAGCAATAAAACCCACCTAATGAGTCTAGGTTTAGCATCTTTCTTTTCCATAAGATATTTAATAGCAGCATGATCGGTGTGAACAGTTACTTTAGAATCAACTATATAACATCTGAATTTATCACATGCAAACACAACTGCTAGAAATTCTTTCTCAGTAGTAACATAATTTCTTTGGGCACTGTCTAGAGTTTTACTAGCATAATGGATAACATTTAATTTCTTATCAACTCTCTGTCCTAGAACAGCACCAACAGCATAATCACTAGCATCACACATAATTTCAAAAGGCAAGTTCCAATCAGGTGGTCGAACAATAGGTGCAGTGGTTAAGGCTTTCTTAAGTGTTTCAAAGGCTTCTAGACAATCATCGTCAAAAACAAATGGAACATCTTTTTGCAAAAGATTGGTAAGAGGCCTAGAAATTTTAGAGAAGTCTTTAATAAATCTCCTATAGAAACCAGCATGACCTAGGAAACTTCTTATACATTTAATATCTTTAGGACATGGCATTTTCTCAATAGCATCAACCTTAGCTTTATCAACTTCAATACCTCTTTCAGAAATTTTATGCCCCAAGACAATGCCTTCATTCACCATAAAGTGGCACTTCACCCAATTCAAGACAAGATTAGTTTCCTCACATCTCTGCAAAACTCGATCAAGGTTGCTTAAGCAATCATCAAAAGAAGTTCCGTAAACGGAGAAATCATCCATGAACACCTCAACAATCTTTTCACAAAAGTCAGAGAATATAGCAGTCATACATCTTTGAAAGGTAGCAGGTGCATTGCATAAACCAAAAGGCATACGTCTATAAGCATAAGTTCCAAAAGGACAAGTAAAGGTGGTTTTCTCTTGATTGGGTTGTGATACGAGTATTTGAGAAAAACCAGAATAACCATCTAGGAAACAAAAGTGTGTATGCTTAGACAATCTTTCTAACATTTGATCAATAAAAGGTAAGGGGTAATGATCTTTTCTAGTAGCTTTGTTTAATTTTCTAAAATCAATTACCATCCTATAACCAGTCACAATCCTTTGTGGAATGAGTTCATTTTTATCATTAGGAACAACGATAATACCTCTTTTCTTAGGGACATAATGAATAGGACTTACCCATCTACTATCAGCTATGGGATAGATTATACCTGCTTCCAGAAGTTTTAATATTTCGGTTCTTACCACCTCTTTCATCTTAGGATTTAATCGTCGTTGGTGGTCGACAACTGGTTTAGCATCAGGCTCCATATTAATTTTGTGCTGACATAGAGTGGGACTAATGCCCTTAAGATCATCAAGAGTATATCCAATAGCAGCTCGGTGCTTCCTCAAAGTTTTTAGTAATCTATTTTCTTCATGCACTAAAAGGTTAGCACTAATAATAACAGGATATATCTTCTTTTCATCAAGGTAAGCATATTTCAATGTATTAGGCAATTGCTTCAGTTCGAATACAGGGTCACCCTTAGGTGGAGGAGGGCCTCCAAGAGTTTCAACAGGCAAATTGTGTTTAAGGATAGGTGGTTGATCAAAGAACATCTTATCTATTTCATTTCTTTCATTCATATGCATATCATTTTCATGATCCAGCAAATATTGTTCTAACGGATCAGTAGGAGGTACGGCAATAGAAGCAAGACCAATAATTTCATCTTTACTAGGCAATTCCTTATCATGAGGTTGTCTACGAAACTTGGAGAAATTAAACTCATGAGACATACCACCAAAATTAACACTAACAGTTTCTTTAGCGCAATCAATCTTGGCATTAACAGTGTTCAAGAAAGGTCTACCAAATATAATGGGACAAAAATCATCTTGTGGAGAACCGAGGACTAGAAAATCAGTAGGGTATTTTATCTTTCCACACAAGACTTCAACATCTCTAACGATCCCAAGTGGTGTAATGGTATCTCTGTTTGCAAGCTTAATAGTAACGTCAATATCTTCAATCTCAACAGGTGCAATATCATGCATTACTTCTTGATATAGAGAAAATGGAATAGCACTCACACTAGCACCCATATCACACAAACCATGATAGCAATGATCTCCAATCTTAACAGAAATAACAGGCATGCCAACTACGGGCTTGTTCTTGTCTAACATATCTCGTTCATTTCTAACAGGTTTAGCAATTCTAGTAGTCTCATCACAAAAGTAAATAACATGCCCATCTATATTATCGACTAAGAGATCTTTAACCATAGCAACATCAGGTTCAACTTTAATTTGTTCAGAGGTTCTAGGTGCTCTAATATTACTTTTGTTAACCACAGTTGAAGCTTTAGCATGTTCCTTAATCCTAACAGGAAAATGTGGTTTCTCAATATAAGCAGTAGGCACAACTGGATCAGCATGGCAAACAATTGTTTCTTCTTTAACACTAATGGGTTCCTCAATCTTTTCTTTAATAGGGGGATGATATTTAAACCACTTCTCCTTAGGGAGATCAACATGAGTAGCAAATGATTCACAAAAGGAAGCTACTATCTCAGAGTCAAGTCCATATTTAGTGCTAAACTTATGAAAAGCATCGGTGGCCATAAAAAATTTAGCACAATCGAACTCAAGTATTATACCTGACTCATTACCTTTGTTGAGTTCCCAATCTTCAGAGTTGCGTTTAATTCTTTGCAGAAGATCCCATCTGAATTCAATAGTTTTCTTCATAAAGGAGCCGGTCGAAGAAGAATCGAGCATAGTTTGATTATCATGAGAAAGCCGAGCATAAAAATTCTGTAAGATAATTTCTTTTGAGAGATCATGATTGGGGCATGTGTACATCATGTACTTAAGCCTCCGCCAAGCTTGAGCGATGCTTTCTCCTTCATGAGGCCAAAAGTTATATATATAATTCCGATCACGATGAACCAAATGCATAGGATAAAATTTCTGATGGAATTCTAGTTTCAATCGGTTCCAGTCCCATGTATCAGTATCATCACATAGCCTATACCATATCAATGCCTTTCCCTCCAAAGATAAAGGGAATACTTTCTTCTTAACTCCATCTCCGGATAAACCTGCAAGCTTAAACAATCCACAAATTTCATCCACATAGATCAAGTGCATATCAGGATGTACTGTTCCATCTCCTGCATAAGGATTAGCTAGCAGTTTCTCTATCATACCCAGAGGAATTTCATAATAAATATTTTCAGTAGGTGCAGTAGGTTGAGGAGCAACTATTTGTGTTTCCGATCGAGGTGAAGATACCCCGAACAAACCCCTCAAAGGATTACTTTCCATAGTGACAAGTGACAGTAAATTTCAGCATGTAATATAAATGTTTCCTTACCAAATTCCACTCACCAAAGGCACTTCACTCCCCGGAAACGGTGCCAGAAAAGAGTCTTGATGACCCACAAGTATAGGGGATCAATCATAGTCCTTTCGATAAGTAAGAGTGTCGAACCCAACGACGAGCAGAAGGAAATGACAAGCGGTTTTCAGCAAGGTATTTTCTGCAAGCACTGAAATTATCGGTAATGAGTAGTTTGATAGCAAGATAATTTGTAACAAGTGACAAGTAGAAATAGTAACAAAGAGTGCAGCAAGGTGGCCCAATCCTTTTTATAGCAAAGGACAAGCCGGAACGATCTCTTATAGTAAGTCAAGTGTTCTCGAGGACACATGGGAATTTCATCTAGTCACTTTCATCATGTTTGTTTGATTCGCATTCGCTACTTTGATAATTTGATATGTGGGTGGACCGGTGCTTGGGTGCTGTTCTTACTTGAACAAGCCTCCCACTTATGATTACCCCCTCTCGCAAGCATCCGCAACTACGAAAGAAGAATTAAGATAACTCTAACCATAGCATTAAACATATGGATCCAAATCAGCCCCTGACGGAATAGCGCATAAACTAGGGTTTAAGCTTCTGTCACTCTAGCAACCCATCATCTAATTACAACTCCACAATGCATTCCCTTAGGCCCAAAGATGGTGAAGTGTCATGTAGTCGACGTTCACACGACACCACTAAGGGAATCAACAACATACATATCATCAAAATATCGAACGAATACCAAATTCACATGATTACTTATGACAAGACTTCTCCCATGTCCTCAAGAACAAAAGTAACTACTCACAAATCATAATCATGTCCAAGATCAGAGAGGTATTGAATAGCATAATAGATCTGAACATATAATCTTCCACCAAATAAACCAACTAGCATCAACTACAAGATGTAATCAACACTACTAGCAACCCACAGGTACCAATCTGAGGTTTTGAGACAAAGATTGAATACAAGAGATGAACTAGGGTTTGAGATGAGATGGTGCTGGTGAAGATGTTGATGAAGATTAGTCCTCCCACGATGAGAGGATCGCTGGTGACGATTTCCCCCTCCCGGAGGGAAGTTTCCCCGGCAGAATCTCTCCACCGGAGAGCAAAAGTGCTCCTGCCCAAGTACCGCCTCGAGACGGCGGCGCACCATCCCGAAAGTCTTTTCTATATTTTTTCTAGGGAAAATGGACTTATATACCAGAAAATGGGGGCCAGAGGCTGGCCAGGGGCCCCACGAGCCACCTGGGCGCGCCTCGGGTGGGGGGTGGCGCGCCCTGCTGCCTCGTGGGCACCTGGGTGGCCCCCTCTGGTACTTCTTGCTTCCAATATTTTTTATTTATTCCAAAATAAATCTCCGTGAAATTTCAGCTCATTTGGAGATGTGCAAAATAGGTATCTCTGACATAGCTTTTTCAGGTCCAGAATTCCAGCTGCCGGCAATCTCCCTCCTTGTGTAAATCTTGCATATTAAGAGAGAAAAGGCATTAGAATTGCTTCACAAAGTGTTATATTGATTAAAAACATTATAAATAACAGTAGCAAAACATGATGCAAAATGGACGTATCAAGAAGAAGCCATCTAGCTACAAACTATGGACCCGAAGGTCTGTGGTAAACTACTCACGCATCATCGGAAGGGCAGCAAGGTTGATGTAGAGCCCCTCCGTGATCGATTCCCCCTCCGGCGGAGCACCGGAAAAGGCCTCCAAATGGGATCTCTCGAGAACAGAAACTTGCGGCGGCGGAAAAAGTATTTCGTGGACTCCCCTGTTGGTTTCCCGATTTTTGGGAATTTATAGTGGTGGAATTAGGTCAAAAGAGTCAGAGGTGGGCCCACGAGGCACCAGGGCGCGCCTGCCCCCCCAGGCGCGCCCTGGTGGCTCGTGGCCACCTCCTGGGGCTTCTGGCCTTCTCCCGAAGCTTCTAGTGTTGGTTATGTCCAGAAAAAAATCTCCAAAAAGTTTCGTGGCATTTGGACTTCGTTTGGTATTGATATTCTGTAAAACCAAAAACAGGTAGAAAACAGCAATTGGCACTGGGCACTAAGTTAATAGGTTAGTCCCAAAAAATGATATATAATTGCTGCAAATGTATATAAAAACATCCAAGATTGATAATATAACAGCATGGAACAATCAAAAATTATAGATACGTTGGAGACATATCACGCCGCCGCAAGCCTCTGTTCTTCCGCGATCCCATCTGGAGGCCTTTTCCAATACTCTGCCGGAGGGGGAATCGATCACGGAGGGCTTCTTCATCAACCTTGCTGCCCCTCCGACGATGTGTGAGTAGTTTGCCACAGACCTACGGATCCATAGCTAGTAGCTAGATGGCTTCTTCTCTCTCTTCGATCTTCAATACCATGTTCTCCTCGGTGTTCTTGGAGTTCTATCCGATGTAATCTTCTTTTGCGGTGTGTTTGTTGGGATCTGAAGAATTGTGAGTTTATGATCAGATTATTCATGAGAAATATTTGAGTCTTCTCTGAACTCTTTTATGCATGATTATTATAGCTTTGTATTTCTCTCTGATCTATCAATTTGGTTTGGCCAACTAGATTGGTTTATCTTGCAATGGGAGAGGTGCTTTGTGATGGGTTCAATCTTGCGGTGCTCAATCCCAGTGACAGAAAGGGACATGACACGTATTTGTAGTGTTGCCATTAAGGATAAAAAGATGGGGTTTAATCATATTGCTTGAGTTTACTTTGTCTACATCATGTCAGCTTGCTTAAGGCGTTACTCTGTTTCATACTTAATACCGTAGATGCATGCTGGATAGCGGTCGATGGGTGGAGTAATAGTAGTAGATGCAGGCAGGAGTCGGTCTACTTGTCTCGGACGTGATGCCTATATACATGATCATTGCCATGAATTCGTCATAATTATTTGCTTTTCTATCAATTGCCCAACAGTAATTTGTTTACCCACCGTATGCTATGTGTTCGAGAGAGAAGCCTCTAGTGAAAACTATGGCCCCTGGGTCTACTTTTATCATTTATTAAAATTAAAAATACCTTGCTGCAATTTATCTACTTTTATTTTATTTAGTATTTTAGTTTATCTATCTATCAATATCAGAATTAATCCTTGCAAATAACCGCTAAGAGGATTGACAACCCTCTTATTTGCGTTGGGTGCAAGTGTTTGCTTTTGTGTGTGTAGGTGCTGCTAACGGGATTTTGCTTGGTTCTCCTACTGGATGGATAACCTTGGTTCTTAACTAAGGGAAATACTTATCTCTACTATACTGCATCATCCCCTCCTCTTCGGGGAAATACCAACGCAGTCTACAAGTAGCAGGAAGAATTTCGGGCGCCGTTGCCGGGGAGACATCATCAAAATTACCAATTATCTTCGCACAAACTATCATCACTTGCATTTACTTTATTTGCATTTTTATTTGCATTTGCCTCTCGTTTTCATCTCCCCCACTTCTAATTTTTTTTACAAAAATACAAAAATATTTTTATTTGCTTGTTTGCTTGCTTCGTCGCGATGTCTCAAGAAAATACAAAATTGTGTGACTTTTCTAATACCAGTAACAATAATTTTATTAGTACTCCTATTGCTCCTCCCGCCACTAGTGCGGAGTTGTGTGACATTAATGCCGCTTTGCTCAATCTTGTTATGAAAGAACAATTTTCTGGTAGTCCTAATGAAGATGCTGCATCCCATCTAAATACTTTCATTGAACTTTGTGATATGCAAAAGAAAAAAGATGTGGATAATGATATTGTCAAGTTGAAATTATTTTTGTTCTCACTACGAGATCATGCTAAAACTTGGTTTTCATCCTTGCCTAGAAATAGTATTGATTCTTGATATAAGTGTAAGGATGCCTTTATTACCAAGTATTTTCCTCCCGCAAAGATTATTTCTTTAAGAAATCAAATTATGAATTTTAAGCAACTTGAGCATGAACATGTTGCACAATCTTGGGAGAGAATGAAATTAATGATAAGAAATTGCCCAACACATGGCTTAAATTTATGGATGATCATACAAAAAAATTATGCGGGGCTAAACTTTGTTTCTAGAAATTTGCTAGACTCTGCCGCAGGTGGTACTTTTATGGAAATTACATTGGGGGAAGCTATAAAACTTCTC
Source organism: Elymus sibiricus (assembly GCA_039707655.1). NCBI lineage: Eukaryota > Viridiplantae > Streptophyta > Magnoliopsida > Poales > Poaceae > Elymus > Elymus sibiricus. The sequence goes on along the minus strand of CM077666.1, from coordinate 122,462,675 downwards.
GATAATATCATGACAAATTATTCTCAATGGCACACTGATCGAACTCCAACTGGTAAGAAGGTAAATTATGTTGAAGAAATTAATACTTTGAGTGATAAGATGGATGCTCTTATGAAATTGGTTGCTAGTAAAAATGCTCATATTGATCCTAATGATGTTCCATTGTCTAATTTGATTGAGCAAAATAATGATGCTATTGATGTGAAATTTGTCTCTAGAAATAATTTCAACAACAATGCTTATAGGGGTAATTTCAATCCTAGACCGTTTCCTGGAAATTCCTCTAATAATTATGGTAATTCCTATGGTAATCCATATAATAATAATAATAGGATACCCTATGATCTTGAAAGTAATATTAAAGAATTTATTAATTCGCAAAAGAATTTCAATGCTATGATAGAAGAAAATTTGAATAGAGTTGATGAATTGGCTAGGAACATGGATAGAATTGCTCATGATGTGGAAAATCTCAAAATGAAAATTTTGCCACCCAAGCATGATATAAATGATTCTATTAAAGCTATATATGTCTCCATTAATGAAAGTAAAGAAAGGACCGCTAGGTTGAGAGCTAAGCGAGAATTTCTAGAAAAGGCTATTCCACCCGGTTTCTATCGTAGTAATGATGAAGATATTAAAATGATTGGTGTCACTCCTATTGAATCATTATTTAGTAATATAAAACTTGATGAAAAAGGGACTTAAGAAGAGTCAAATTTAGATAGAAGGAGTCCCAATTGCTTGGAGGGTGATAATCTTAATGATAAAAATGAAAAAAGTGGGTTTGGAGAGGTCAAAACTTTAAATAGTAATGCACCCACTACTTTGGATTACAAGGACTTTAATTATGATAGTTGTTCTTTAATTGAGTGTATTTCCTTGTTACAATCCATGATTAATTCACCAAATGCATATGAACAAAAGAAAGCTTTCACTAAACATATTGTAGAAGCTATGATGAAAGCTCATGAAGAAAAACTTGAGTTGGAAGTTTCAATTCCTAGAAAATTACAAGATGAATGGGAACCTACTATTAAAGTCAAAATTAAAGATTATGAATGTAATGTTCTATGTGATCTTGGTGCTAGCGTTTCCACTATACCAAAATCTTTGTGTGATGTGCTAGGTCTCACCGATATGGATCCTTATTCCCTTAATTTGCATCTTGCAGATTCCACTATTAAAAAACCATTGGGTAGAATAAATGATGTGCTTATTCTTGCAAATATAAATTATGTGCCTGTGGATTTTATTGTTCTTGATATTGAATGTAATCCTTCTTGTCCTATAATACTTGGTAGGCCTTTCCTACGAACAATAGGTGATATTATTGATATGAAAGAAGGTAATATAAGATTTCAATTTCCATTAAAGAAAGGGATGGAACACTTCCCTAGAAAGAGAATTAAGGCACCTTATGAATCTAGTATGAGGGCCACCTAGTATGGAATTAACATGAAGGACGACAACACGTGAAACTATGCATTATGCCTAGCTAGGGGCATAAAACAATAGCGCTTGTTGGGAGGCAACCCAATAAATAAAATAAATTTTTGTTTTACTTTATGTTCTTTTGTATTTACACAATTATACCCTCTGTTATGATTGTGTTTTTATCTTTTAATTAGTGTTTGTGCCAAGTAATGCCTTTGGGATGATTTGGATGATAGTATAATTGATGCTGTTTGGAAAACAGAAAGTTTTGTGTCCAGTATTTGATTTTTGATTCTGTACTGGAGCGTCATAAAAATCTGAAATTTTTACACAGTATTGGTGTATGAATTGGCCAAGTTTTCCTAATTTTTCAGAATTTTTGGAGTTATAGAAGTATGGATTTTACATAGATCTTTACAGACTGTTCTGTTTTAGACAGATTCTATTTTTGTTGCATAGTTTGCTTATTTTGATGAATCTATGGATCGTATCGGGGGGTATGAGTCATGGAGAAGTTAGAGTACAGTAGCATTATGCCAATATTAAATATAAATCAATTTACAATAGTACCTAAAGTTTAAGATTTGTTTGTTATACTAACGGATCTCACGAGGGTTCTTTTGAGTTTTGTGTGCTGAAGTTTTCAAGTTTTGGGTGAGACTATGATGGATAAAGGAATAAGGAGCGGCAAGAACCTAAGCTTGGGGATGCCCAAGGCACCCCAAGGTAATATTCAAGGAAGACTGAAGCGTCTAAGCTTGGGGATGCCTGATAACCCACAAGTATAGGGGATCAATTGTAGCTTTTTCGATAAATAAGAGTGTCGAACCCAACAAGGAGCTAAAGGTAGAATTAATATTCCCTTCAAGTTCTATCGAACACCGATACAACTCTACACGCACTTAACGTTCGCTTTACCTAGAACAAGTATGAAACTATTTTGTAGGTGATAGGATAGGTTTGCAAGAATAAAACTAGAAGTACTTTGCAAGAATAAAACTATGAGTAATTTGCAAGATAATAAAAGTTAGTTGTTTGGTAGAAAGCTTTTGTAACACAAGAGAATGATTTGTCCATAGGCAATCGATAACTAGACCGGTAATCGTTATTGCAATTTTATATGAGGGAGAGGCATGAGCTAACATACTTTCCGTACTTGGATCATATGCACTTATGATTGGAACTCTAGCAAGCATCCACAACTACCAAAGATCATTAAGGTAAAACCCAACCATAGCATTAAGTATCAAGTCCCCTTTACTCCCATACGCAACAACCCCCTTACTCGGGTGTAAGCTTCTGTCACTCTAGCCGCCCACTATAAGAGAATTATGAACGTATTGCAAACCTTACAGCGGGAATCCCATAGGCTTGCGTGACATGGAGGGCACCATAGGACAACACCAAAATAAAACATACAACTCAAACCAATCACGATCATCAATCAACCCATAGGACAAAAATAATCTACTCAAACATCATAGGATGGCCACAAATCATTGGATAATAATATGTAGCATTAAGCACCATGTTTAAGTAGAGGTTACAGCGGGGAGAAGAGGTGTTACACCGCTGCATAGAGGGGGAGAGAGTTGGTGTTGATGGCGGCGAAGTTGTTGGTGTAGATCGCCGTCACGATGGTTGCCCCGGCGGCGCTCCGGCGCCACCGGAAGAGAGGGGGAGAGAGCCCCCCTCCTTCTTCTTCTTCCTTGGCCTCCCCCTCTAGATGGGAGGAGAGTTTCCCCTCTGGTCCATGGCTGTCGTGGCAGCGGAGGGGCAGGAGCCCCTCCAAGATTGGATCTCTCTCTCTGTTCTCTTCTGTTTCGCATTCCTGTTTTCTGGCCTTTCACCGTTTCTTAAATTCCCGGAGATCCGTAACTCCGATTGCGCTGAAATTTTAACATGATTTTTTTCCGGATATTAGCTTCCTTGCAGCCGAAGAAGGGCACCAACTAACCTACGAGGACCTCACGAGGCACCACGGCACGCCGGACCCCCCCCCCCCTTGCGCGCCCTGGTGCCTCGTGGGGCCCACGAGCACCGCCTTGCGTTGATTCCATCTCACAAAAATCATATATATTCCAAAATTATTCTCCATAAAATTTTATTGCATTTGGACTTCATTTGATATGGATTTTCTGTGAAACAAAAAACAAGCAGAAAACAGGAACTCGCACTGGCACTGGGCACTGGATCAATATGTTAGTCCCAAAAATAATATAAAATGTTGCCAAAAATATGTGAAAGTTGTAAAATATTGGCATGAAACAATCAAAAATTGTAGATACGACGGAGACGTATCAGCATCCCCAAGCTTAATTCCTGCTCGTCCTCGAGTAGGTGAATGATAAAAAAGATAATTTTTGATGTGGAATGCCACCTAGCATAATCTTGATCATGTAATCTAATCATGGCATGAATATTAAGACATGAGTGATTCAAAGCAATAGTCTATAATTTGATATAAAGACATCAATACTCAAGCATACTAACAAACAACCATGTCTTTCAAAATATCAACGCTAAAGAAAGTTATCCCTAGCCCATTATGCTCAGTCACTAATCCATTCATGAAACACACTCAACATTAACTACACCCAATGCACAAGTATGACAATAGTGATTTCCAGTTGGTGCTTTATAAGAGAAGATGGAGACTCAATAAAAATAAAAATGCATAAAAGTAAAATAGATAGGTCCTTCGCAGAGGGAAGCATAGATTTGCAGAGGTGCCAGAGCTCAAAGCTTAAATTAGAGAGATAAAATTATTTTGAGAGGCATGCTTTTCCTGTCAATGCTACGACCGAAAGTTCCCAATATCTTCCATGCTAGACACATTATAGGCGGTTCCCAAACAGAAAATAAAAATCATTATCTTTCCACCAGTCTTTCACAATTCATGGCTAGCCGTATCCACGGGTGCCTTCCATACCAACACTTTCCAAGGAATTTTGTTATTATTATTTTTGATTCATTGTGGGACTGGGCATCCCTATTACATGCCACTCTCTCGTGCAATAACAAGTGAATAAACACTCATCATGAGAATAACACACCTAGCATGGAAAATATTGGCCACCCCCTGCCGCCACATGAGCGGTACGAGCACACGAAACAGAAATTTATTTTGAATAATTAGAGTTGGCACATGCAAATTTACTTGGAACGGCATGGAAATACCGCATATAGGTAGGTATGGTGGACTCATTTGGCACAACTTTAGGTTTAAGGAGTTGGATGCACAAGCAGCATTCCCACTTAGTACAAATGAAGGCTAGCAAATAGATTGAGACGCAACCAACCAGAAAACGAAAACGGTCATAAGCATGCATTGAACATTACTAACACTGAATAATGCACCATAAGTAGGATATAACTTCGTTGCATAACTATTGACTTTACGTGCATGCATAGGGAATCACAAACCTTAACACCAATATTCTTACTAAATCACAATTACTCACTAGCATAACTCACATATTATCATCTCCATATCGCAAAACTATTGCAAGGAATCAAACATATCATATTAAGTGATCTACAAGGTTTATGTAGGATTTTCTGACTAACCATGTGAATGACCAATTCATGTTGACTCTCTAAATAAATATAAGTGAAGCATGAGAGTTTAATTCTTTCTACAAAAGACTTGCCCACGCTCTAAAAAATATAAGTGAAGCAAAAGAGCATTCTACAAATAACGGTTTTCTATATGAAGAGAAACAGGCATCCATACTTCAAATGATATAAGTGAAGCACATGAAGCATTCTATAAAGCCATACTCAAAAGATATAAGTGAAGTGCAAAGAGCATTCTATAAATCAACCAAGGACTATCTCATACCAGCATGGTGCATAAAAGAAAAGGGAAAAATAAACACAAAAGACGCTCCAAGAATTTACGCATATCATGTGAACAAAACAAAAACCGAGACATACCGATAATTGTTGAATAAAGATGGGATGCCTTCCGGGGCATCCCCAAGCTTAGACGCTTGAGTCTCCTTGAATATTTACTTAGGGTGCCTTGGGCATCCCCAAGCTTGAGCTCTTGCCTCTCATCATTCTTCTCATATCAATACCTCCTCGATCTTCGAACACTTCATCCACACAAAACTTAACCGAACTTTTTATTAGAAGGGTTAGTACATATAACATCAAATCCCATCATGTCCTGCTCTAACATTATTGTATAATTATAATCAAACATTACCCACTGTATGCTATCACAATTCTATGACTCCCAAGTCAATGGGGCTCAACAAGATTTCAAACATACGCAAATAACGAAACTATAACAGCAATCTGTGAAAATAGGACAGTCTGTAAAGATGCAAATATTACATATACTTCTATAACTCAAAAAATTCTGAAACATTAGGAAAAAAATAAACAATTTTCATAGCAGTACCGAGCAAAAATTTCAGAATTTTTGCATGTTCCAGTAAAAAATGTAAATTCACGCACTATAGTAAAAGTTTCTATTTTTGCACCGCACACACCAAACAAGCAATTTAAACATCCAAACGGTAAATCTTGGCACATTATTTTTATAATACAATGTATTTGTACAAGGGGATATTTATTTTTGTTGAAAAGTTTTTGTAATTCAAGATTCACAAAGTTTCCATGGGCATGAACAAAGTTCAAGGAGCTCCCCCACTTCCACGGTGTTCGTCTTTCTTACTTTCACTTTCCTTTTTGAAAAGTTTTAGGTTCCCCTCTATATTTTTCTGTTTTTAAATTTTTTTTAAAAGCACTCAACAGAAATAAATGACTCTCTAAAACTTCCGGGTTGTCTCCCTCGCAGCGCTTTCTTTAAAGCTATTAAGCTAGGCATAAAGTGCTCAAGTAATCGATCCACCCGGATCCCAAGGTATATCAAAGCCAATTTTAATTAACAATGATTTGTAATTTAGTAGTGAGCACAAAGTAATATAAATCGTGTAACAATGAAGTATAACTCTCTTCCTATGCATCGGCATGTCATAAAAGAACAATTCATGCACACATAATAAAGGCCGATACATAGCATAAGCAGTTTCTTGCAATTTTATTGTGTTGGAAACATAGAGGGGTGGAGATGTAGTTCCTCTCTCATAATAATTGCAAGTAGGAGCAGCAAGCACATGCATATTATATTCATCAAAATTATCATGTGTAGTAGTAAAACGCAACCCATCAATATAATCCTTAATAAGAGCAAACTTCTCCGATATAGTGTAGTTGGGAGAATTCAAAAAGATAATAGGACTATCATGTGTGGGTGCAATAGCAACAATTTCATTCTTAACATAAGGAACTATAGCAAGTTCATCTCCATAAGCATAATTCAAATTGGCATCTTGGCCACAAGCATAGCAAGCATCAATTTCATCAAAAAGGGATATTTCAAACGAATCCAAGGGATCATAGCAATCATCATAGCACTCATCCTTCGATAAGCACGAAGGGAAATAAAACAATGTATGAGATAAAGAGTTACTCTCATCAGAAGGTGGGCACGGGTGATCAATCCGCTCTTCCTCCTTTTGTTCTTCGCTCTCCTCCTCAATTTTTTCATCTAATGAGCTCACAGTGTCATCATTTTCTTCTTCCATAGGAGCCTGCAAAATATTAGTCTCTTCTTGGACAGCGGAGACTTTCTCAATAAACTCATTAATATCGGCATTGCATTTGTAATTCTCATAGCAATATTTAAGTATAGCAAAATTTTCAGATCTGTAGACAGCATCATCACAATCTTCATACTTTTCAAACAAAGATTCAATTTCATAAGCACCCTTAAAAGCAACAAATTCTTCTATTCGTTCCACATCATAGTAATCATATATACCATTAGCATAAGAAGCCAAGGTTTCATTATCATTAAATTTACATGAAAAGGGAAGGTGTGGAGCCTTCATCCTAGAGTAACAAGTATAATCATATCTCAAGCACAAATTCCAAGCAAACCATTGCAAATAATCAATTTGATCCCATAAGAGTTTCCCTTTTTGAGACAAGCGATAATCCCTAAAGTATTCACGTTGATCCAACGTATCTCCCATTATCAAGTTGAATGGAGTTTTATCAGGATTATCAAAGTAGTATTTAATGTTTTCCACATAACGAGCATCGAGGGTTTTAGGAGGTTCCCCATCTCCATGAGTAGCAAGTACAACTATATTTTTTTGGTATTTCGTGTTCCATATCCATAACTAAAGATAGAGAACAACTTAGAACAGAAAATAAAATCTACTTAGTGATAAAGCAAACAAGCACACACGAGAATATCAACCCCACGCTATTGCTCCCCGGCAACGGCGCCAGAAAAAGGTCTTGACAACCCACAAGTATAGGGGATCAATTGTAGCTTTTTCGATAAATAAGAGTGTCGAACCCAACGAGGAGCTAAAGGTAGAATTAATATTCCCTTCAAGTTCTATCGACCACCGATACAACTCTATGCGCACTTAACGTTCGCTTTACCTAGAACAAGTATGAAACTATTTTGTAGGTGATAGGATAGGTTTGCAAGAATAAAACTAGAAGTACTTTGCGAGAATAAAACTACGAGTAATTTGCAAGATAATAAAAGTTAGTTGTTTAGTAGAAAGCTTTTGTAACACAAGAGAATGATTTGTCCATAGGCAATCGATAACTAGACCGGTAATCATTATTGCAATTTTATATGAGGGAGAGGCATGAGCTAACATACTTTTCGTACTTTCATCATATGCACGTATGATTGGAACTCTAACAAGCATCCGCAACTACCAAAGATCATTAAGGTAAAACCCAACCATAGCATTAAGTATCAAGTCCCCTTTACTCCCATACGCAACAACTCCCTTACTCGGGTGTAAGCTTTTGTCACTCTAGCCGCCCACTATAAGAGAATTATGAACGTATTGCAAACCCTACAGCGGGAATCCCACACGCTTGCGCGACACGAAGGGCACCATAGGATAGCACCAAAATAAAACATACAACTCAAACCAATCACGATCATCAATCAACCCATAGGACAAAAAGAATCTACTCAAATGTAACACCCCCAGATCTTAACCCTGTCATTAAGCCAATTATATTGCCATGTCATCATGATCATCCTAAATAAATTGCATTTAGGAAATAATCCAACTTCAAATTCAAATTCAAAACACAAGTCAAATTAATATTTCTTCGATCTGCAAAACTAAAGTGTTCATAATTTTGCAAATAATCACTAAGTAATTGAAAAATATAAACCAACATTAATTGAATTAATCAAATGCCCTTAACCAATATAAAACAGTGCCAATTCAGCTCATTTAATTCCTTTTTCATTTAAGCAAAATTCAAATGAAATTATAATGCCCTCAAACTTTTGTGGCAGTACAGAATAATGCCTAACAATTATTGAGACAAGTTCCATATTTTACCAGAGTCTTTTGGAGCAAAAGAAAATGCAAAACAGAAGGAAATAAAAGAAACAGAAAAGAAAAATAAGAAAAGACCTAAACTACTAGTGGACTGGGCTCAAGGTCAACAGTGGGAGCCCAGCCCACCTCGCCACCTCCTCCTTCCTCCTTCTCACCAGGAGCGCCGTGGACGCGCGCGCCCCGTCCATGGTCGCGGATGGCCACGCGGCGTCCATCTCGTGGCTCCCCGACGCAGTTAAGGTCTCCCCCGAGCCCCGGACGAACCCTAGCCGCCTTTCTTTCCTCTCCCCCGCCCCTCGTTTTCTTCCCTCGAGCTACACCGAACGGAGCCGTCGCCGACGCGTCGTCGTTGCGTGCTCCGGGACCTCCCCGAGCTGTTGCAAGCTGTCCAGGAGGGCTGCCGCGGTCGACCTCATCCTCCCCCTGCATCAAATCAAGCGGAAGCGCCGCATCGCAGCAGCCATCGCCGTTCGTCTCCGACCACCGCGCCCACTGCTGTGGCCCGGTTCGTCACCTGCCAGTCGTCCCCGCGACAACTGAGCTGTCCGCAAGCTCCGCTGTGAGCTTCTCTCTCAATCCCCCGCCTTTCCCCTTCGCTTTCGTCGCCGGAAACCGCCGCCCCACTGCCATGCCCGGAGCTCCGTGTCCGCGAGCTCCTAGCCGCTCCCGAGCGCCCTGCCTTGCGCCCGGGCCGCCACTGGCCGTGCCCCGGGCTGCGCCCCGCGCGCGCTCTGCCACGCGTGCCCGCGCCCGGAGCTGCCCGTCCGCGCCCCGCCACTTCCCCACGCGCTGCGCTGCTGCTACTGCTTCTGCTTCCCGCTCCCCGGCCCGCGCTTCCTCGCGTCCTCCCCGCGCGCCTCGCCCGCGCCTGCCTCTGCCAGCCGGCGAGCCGCCCAGCCCGGCGCCTCCCCTGGCCGCGCTTGGCCGAGGCCGGCTGGCTCTCTGCCAGTAGGGCCCAGCCCTATTAGATTAGGGGGCTAATCCCCCAATTAGTTTTAAAAAAAGAGAGAAAAGAAAAGAAAAAGAAAATAAAGAAATAAAAATAAAATAAAATATGAGGCACTGGTGGGCCCCATGAACAGTGCAGTTGACCAGTCAACCTTTGACTGGGTCAACTGGGCCCCCGGGCCCCACCTGTCAGCCACTGCTGACTGGGTGTTGACTAGGCAGTTGACTTAGTTAACTGGCCCCACCTGTCAGCCACTGTGTACACTTCTGTGTACACTGTGCTGGGTGCATTTAGCATTTTACTATTTAATTTCGAATTAAAATCAATTCCAGAAATTCTAGAAAATGATTAAAACTTTGAAAAATCATATAAAATAAACCGTAACTCGGATGAAAATAATTTATATATGAAAAAGGACCAGAAAAATATGATGAATCCGAATATGCCCTCCACATACCTGTCACATGTCTCTAACATATCGAACGTTGAACATTTGCTACCGAAACCGCTAAATGAATAGTGTTTAGAGCTGGGAAAATATTCCCGGATATTTTCCCGCTCCGACCAAAATACCTAGCACTGCATTAGAACACCCCTAGCACTGCATATTGTCATGTCATGCATTTGTGTTGCATTGTTTGCCGTGCATTTATTGTTTCTTCCCCCTCCTTCTCTCCCGATAGACCCCGAGACTGCCGACGACACTGCTGAGTACGACTACGTCGTCGACGACCAGACCTCTTCAGCAGAGCTTCCAGGCAAGCAAAACCCCCCTTGATCATCAGATATCGCCCATTCTTTCTCTCTTGTGCTTGCATTAGAATTGCTTCTGTTGTTGCTCCGATAGCTCCTATTCTGATGCATAGCCTGATTTCGTCGCCTGCTATTGATACCTTACCTGCTACCCTATGATGCTTAGTTAGGTATGCTAGGTTTCATCAGCTGGCCCTTCACCCTTGTCCGTTTGCCAGGCTTGTTATCGGGCCATGATCACTCTGGGTGATGATCACGGAAATGTTACATTACTGTAATACTTTAAACTGTTAAAGTCGGGCCGGCTCCAAGAGTGCCCGCGAGTTAATGGAACAAGACGGGTTGAACCCAAGGGTACCCGCGAGTGATATTGTGGCAGAACGACAGGGCAGGCGGAGACCACCTAGGAGAGAGGTGGGCCTGGTCCCTGGTCGGGTCCGCGTGTTACCAAGTCGGAGCGACAGGAACCCTATTTGTCTCTACGAGTTACTAAAACATGCCTAACGGATTTGGGTATTTGATCTGAGTTGGCTACGTGCCTATACGCACTACCACCACGCGGGATAATGGTTTAATGGGGCCCTCTACGTCGTACGTTTCTCCCGAAAGCTCTTCAGATGTCACAGTTAAAAGATGCGGGCTGATTGTTGGGGTGGGCTGGTTACGTCACTTGTGTATACAGTGTCGCGCCTTGGCCCCGGCCAGTCACGCAACGTGCAGGAGTGCAGAGGGCGATGGGCCCAAGACCCCTTCGCATTTAGGATTTAGACCGGCGTGCTGACCTCTTTGCTGAGCCTAGGTAGGTCTACGGCGTGTCGATTACCCGAGGTCGGGCATTACCCAGCAAGTGTGTCCGGCCAGATGTAATCGAGCGTGTTGGGTAACAGTAGTGCACCCCTGCAGGGAAGTAATCTATTCGAATAGCCGTGTCCACGGTAACAGGACGCTCGGAGTTGTATCCTGATCTAATACAACTATGAATGGATACTGTTACAATGTTAAACTGCTACTACTGCTCTCGGGATCACTTTCTCGAAGGGTAATCGAGGAAGGATCTCAGGGCATTGCTAATATATACTTATTATTATATGATGCTGTGTTCTATTCTCTTCTGATGCTGCAAGATTGCTTCAAGATGCTAATCTTCGATAGGCTAGGCCTTTCCCCCTCTGTTCTGGCATTTCTGCAGTTTAGTCCAAAGATATAGCCCCATTCCTTTGATACCGATGCATACTTAGTATAGTTCTGATGTAAGTCTTGCGAGTACTTTGGATGAGTACTCACGGTTGCTTTGCTTCCTTCTTTTCCCCTACCCGGTTGCTGCGATCAGACGACGGAGTCTAGGAGCAGGAGATCCCCGGAGGCACCTACTACTACGTTGAGCCCGCCGACCAGGAGTAGTTCGGAGGCCCTAGGCAGGAGGCCTTCGCCTTTTCGATCAGTGTCGCTGTTATGCTAGCCTTCTTAAGGCAAACTTGACTAACTATGTCTGTACCCAGATAATGTTTGTTTGTATGAATTATGTATTTGGGTCCCCGCGACCCCTGGTTTGTAATATGAAGATTTATGTTTAAATTTGAGTTTAGAGTTGTGTTGTGATATCTTCCCGTGAGTCTCTGATCTCGATCGTGCACATTTGCGTGTATGATTAGTGCACGGTCGAGCAGGGGCGTCACAAGTTGGTATCAGAGCCAACTGCCTGTAGGAAGCCCCCTTCCGATTCCTTGGTCGAAGTTGAGTCTAGTCTTTGAAAAAACTATTTTACTAACATTGTTGTGTGGCTTACGGGCGCACGTCGCAAATGGATGGGATTAGGATCTTTTATTCCTCTTCCATACTCTGGGATTCTACTCTCTCTTCTATTCAGGTTAAAGATTTTGCTAACTCTAACACTAGGTTCTCGTAACTACTTCCCCCGGAGAGCCCCCTCATTCCAGATGATCGCTTGATTCATCAGAAGATTCCGAAGATACTCTTCGATGCTTTTCCGAGACCCTTGTGCTCGTCGCTTTTGCAATTCCCTACCACCGATAAATCCCCGTGGATAACCACACATCCTTGTCGTTTGTACATTCATTCCCAGTTGCTCCTGTGTTTGCAAGATACCCTGAAATACTCTCCGTTGTTCCAAAAATCCTTTGCGCCTACTGCCTTGCAGCTTCTTTTCACACTACGGATAATTCCTCACACTTATTGGGGATCCGTTCATCCCCAGTTGTTCATGTGCTTCGCAAAATACTTCGGAATGCTATCCACTCTCCCGAGGATCGTCTATAGCCTATTGCTCTTGACATTCTTGCCTGCTTGCATTATGGTTAATCCCATATGTCTAAGTAATTTTATTGGCATCCTTTGTCACTATCATTTTGAATCCCTTGATCCAATATGTATGTGAATGCTCGCAATCATCAATCCATTTCTAGAGTTCATCCTTACAGCTCATATATCATTTTGAACATGAGCTGGTTCTCGGCAAATCAAACCTTGATTGATTGTCCGTCTAATTCTATTCAACTTACTCATCTTTCGATCAGAGCGTCTACTTCTGATCCCCCGATTTGGAAATCATAATTCCTTTTTAATTAAGCTTCGAATTATTCGGTTATTTCTATAATCTGATGCTTTTACATTCTTTCTTTTTCCGGTTGAGTACCGATGCTCACCTCAGCTTCGTTGTGGACCGCCGGACCCTTTGCTGGATTATTATCCGACAGTGTCCTTCATATTCAAAAATCTTGTGAGTTCTCCTCTGATACAAGCTGCCTTTGCGAATTGTATCCTCTGCTTGTGTCGTCGGTACTCTGCTTCGAGATGGTATCCGTTGCTTCTATAAGTGTGTTGTATAGATTCGTAAAATGTCTCGATGGGTTGAATATATGCTTTTGTTATCTGTGTGAGCCCAGTAATCATCACGGCTCATACTCTTCTGGTGTTACGCCAGATAAAATTTCAACATTACAACTTCATCGAAAGCGAGAAGTAAATGAAAGGTTATGCGTTGAAGAAGTGGGAGTCGACCTTGAACTCTGTGTTCATGCCCATGGAAACGATGTAGACCGTCACGGAAGCTTCTTGCAACATATTTGTTCATTTGTATAACTCTTCCGGTATCGTTAAATTTGATCCACTGCTGTTATGGTTCCGACCATGCTGTCCTTATTCGATATATCTGAAAGGAATCCATTCCCGTGCCTCGTCTGTTTTTCGACAAGGTTAAAATATCTACTGCACGCAGCTCAACGATTCAGATCGGTTTCTATTCTGTTCCACCCTTGAATATTACCCTCTGATATCTCGAGGCTATCATGCCATTGCACTACATCTTATGAATTATTGAGGAAGTAATACCTTTCCCTGTCTTAGTCATTCCACGGGTTCTAGGTTGTTGTCAACCGAGAACATCGATTAGTGAATCGTATCCGCACTGTAATTCAATACCCTTAGTAAATTTGTTGCTGGGAAATTTAAACTCAATCTTGTCATTCCTAGACTACCGCCTACATCCGTATCACGCTACCTTTGACCGTGCTACCTCGTCCTTCTTTGGTGCATGAATTCTTCAGACCGTGAGCAAGGCTTACATTGAGTTTTCAACATCATTTTGTTTTTTTGAAAAATAACCCCGATTCCGAGCTTGCATCTTAGCTGTCGTTCCCATAACTTTCCACTTCGTCATTCCCTTGCTTGATGCCGTCGCCGTTTGATTGCATCCTCTTGAAACCTCTTGACATAATGTGTCGTGATCATCGTTAACATTTTGGCTTCTTCCAAGTGTCAATTGAATTCATGATGAGAAATACCATCCTTGCCCCTCGATAATTTGTATTATCATCGACAACATCCTTGCTTTTCCTTCCAGCATAGACTTGGTCATGTTTTGGACTATACCTTAAGTTCCTTGCTATCTTGAAAATGTTCCATGTGTTTTCTTGTGATCTTCAAACCCAGCCCTTGCTTAAAACATTAGGTCATTGCTACCCTGAAGCATGATTGTGGTACTCCTAGTATCAACAAGAACATTGGAAGCGTAATGCTAAATGATTCTTGATCTATTATCCAAACACCGTTGTATGGGTAAACATCATGATTCTTCTTGCCCCTTTTTCCTAAAAGGATATGCCCTTGCTGACTTGTCTTGGATATCATGCTCTGTTTGTTCATGCGAAGGATATATTCCTAATACTTGTGTATAAACACATTTTCCTTTCCATTGGTTTGTTTAAATCTGATAAACACATTTTCCCTTCCATTGGTTTGTTTAACCTTTCTTATGATCTATATGATCTAAGCAGTAATAATTCCCTGCTTCTGTAAACACCTCAGTGTACAACTCAGTCAGAAAAACCATGTTTCTATTGTTGTTAACATTTCGGTAGACGAGAACTTTGCCTATTGGTTCGCCTCGTTTCAACGAGCCGGAAAATGGTTCCCTTCGTCCCTCGCCCTAGGTACCGACGCTGTTGCCAACATAGTGGACAAGTTGTTCCCTGACAAGCCTTGTATCGTGATTGTACAAGATGTCACCAGCCTTCCTATTCTTGATCCACCCTAACTACAGTTCCACAAGACCGAAACCTCACTCTCCTGTACATCCCTGTTCCCAAAGTTATTCCTCACGCTTGGCCTCGTATGTAATTCACGAGCCATCTACCTTGAGATATTCAATCCGGTATCAGACGCAGTGCTTATGCCTGATGCTCTAGACCCTTTTCATCATCCGTCATAGACATCGAATGCTTGCCTATCCGCTTGAAACTTCTCATACCTTCTTTTATTTCTCTCGATGTATTTCCCTGAGTTTCAACTCGAGAGATACTTATACCTTCATCCCCTGAGATAGTTACCGGATGCCAACCTTTTTAGACATCCGTCCTTATAGTTTCCCCTCCTACCCTACTCGTAAGTACGATGAAGATCCTGAAGGAAGAATGATAACTTCATCACGAAGCAATGGTGCAGAGAAATGAAGACTTCAAATATAATGGATCAACCTCTTCGAGCAGGGCAACCAAGGATGAGAAGACTCGTTATAATTTCGTAACCAAACCTTTGTTTTCCCCTCACTCTACCTCTTAAATCTCGGGACGAGATTTCTTCGAGTGGAGGAGATTTGTAACACCCCCAGATCTTAACCCTGTCATTAAGCCAATTAAATTGCCATGTCATCATGATCATCCTAAATAAATTGCATTTAGGAAATAATCCAACTTCAAATTCAAATTCAAAACACAAGTCAAATTAATATTTCTTCGAACTGCAAAACTAAAGTGTTCATAATTTTGCAAATAATCACTAAGTAATTGACAAATATAAACCAACATTAATTGAATTAATCCAATGCCCTTAACCAATATAAAACAGTGCCAATTCAGCTCATTTAATTCCTTTTTCATTTAATCAAAATTCAAATGAAATTATAATGCCCTCAAACTTTTGTGGCAGTACAGAATAATGCCTAACAATTATTGAGACAAGTTCCATATTTTACCAGAGTCTTTTGGAGAAAAAGAAAATGCAAAACAGAAGGAAATAAAAGAAACAGAAAAGAAAAATAAGAAAAGACCTAAACTACTGGTGGACTGGGCTCTATGTCAACAGTGGAAGCCCAGCCCACCTCGCTACCTCCTCCTTCCTCCTGCTCACCAGGAGCGCCGTGGACGCGCGCGCCCCGTCCATGGTCGCGGATGGCCACGCGGCGTCCATCTCGTGGCTCCCCGACGCAGTTAAGGTCTCCCCCGAGCCCCGGACAAACCCTAGCCGCCTTTCTTTCCTCTCCCCGCCCCTCGTTTTCTTCCCTCGAGCTCCACCGAACGGAGCCGTCACCAACGCGTCGTCGTTGCGTGCTCCGGGACCTCCCCGAGCTGTTGCAAGCTGTCCAGGAGGGCTGCCGCGATCAACCTCATCCTCCCCCTGCATCAAATCGAGCGGAGGCGCCGCATCGCAGCAGCCATCGCCGTTCGTCTGCGACACCGCGCCCACTGCCGTGGCCCGGTTCATCACCTGCCAGCCATCCCCACGACAACTGAGCTATCCGCAAGCTCCGCTGTGAGCTTCTCTCTTGATCCCCCGCCTTTCCCCTTCGCTTTCGTCGCCGGAAACCGCTGCCCCACTGCCATGCCCGGAGCTCCATGTCCGCGAGCTCCTCGCCGCGCCCGAGCGCCCTGCCTTGTGCCCTGGCCGCCACTGGCCGTGCCCCGGGCTGCGCCCCGCGCGCGTTCGGCCACGGCCTGGGCTCGGCCAGTCACGTAACGTGCAGGAGTGCAGAGGGCGATGGGCCCAAGACCCCTTCGCATTTAGGATTTAGAACGGCGTGCTGACCTCTCTGCTGAGCCTAGGTAGGTCTACGGCGTGTCGATTACCCGAGGTCGGGCATTACCCAGCAAGTGTGTCCGGCCAGATGTAATCGAGTGTGTTGGGTAACAGTAGTGCACCCCTGCAGGGAAGTAATCTATTCGAATAGCCATGTCCACGGTAACTGGACGCTCGGAGTTGTATCCTGATCTAATACAACTATGAATGGATACTGTTACAATGTTAAACTGCTACTACTACTCTCGGGATCACTTTCTTGCAGGGTAATCGAGGAAGGATCTCAGGGCATTGCTAATATATACTTATTATTATATGCTGTTGTGTTCTATTCTCTTCTGATGCTGCAAGATTGCTTCAAGATGCTAGTCTTCGATAGGCTAGGCCTTTCCCCCTCTGTTCGGCATTTCTGCAGTTTAGTCCAAAGATATAGCCCCATTCCTTTGATATCGATACATACTTAGTATAGTTCTGATGTAAGTCTTGCGAGTACTTTGGATGAGTACTCACGGTTGCTTTGCTTCCTTCTTTTCCCCTACCCGGTTGCTGCGATCAGACGACGGAGTCCAGGAGCAGGAGATCCCCGGAGGCACCTACTACTACGTTGAGCCCGCCGACCAGGAGTAGTTCGGAGGCCCTAGGCAGGAGGCCTTCGCCTTTTCGATCAGTGTCGCTGTTATGCTAGCCTTCTTAAGGCAAACTTGACTAACTATGTCTGTACCCAGATAATGTTTGTTTGTATGACTTATGTATTCGGGTCCCTGCGACCCTTGGTTTGTAATATGAAGATTTATGTTTAAATTTGAGTTTAGAGTTGTGTTGTGATATCTTCCTGTGAGTCTCTGATCTCGATCGTGCACGTTTGTGTGTATGATTAGTTCACGGTCGAGCAGGGGCGTCACATCAAACATCATAGGATGGCCACAAATCATTGGATAATAATATGTAGCATTAAGCACCATGTTTAAGTAGAGATTACAGCGGGGAGAAGAGGTGTTACACCACTGCATAGAGGGGGAGAGAGTTGGTGTTGACGGCGGCGAAGTTGTTGGTGTAGATCGCCGTCACGATGGTTGCCCCGGCGGCGCTCCGGCGCCACCGGAATAGAGGGGAAGAGAGCCCCCCTCCTTCTTCTTCTTCCTTGGCCTCCCCCCCTAGATGGGAGGAGAGTTTCCCCTCTGGTCCATGGCTGCCATGGCAGCAGAGGGGTATGAGCCCCTCTGAGATTGGATCTCTCTCTCTCTGTTCTCTTCTGTTTCGCGTTCCTGTTTTCTGGCCTTTCACCGTTTCTTAAATTCCCGGAGATCCGTAACTCCGATTACACTAAAATTTTAACACGATTTTTTTTCTGGATATTAGCTTCCTTGCGCCCGAAGAAGGGCACCAACTGACCTACAAAAATCACATATATTCTAAAATAATTCTCTGTAAAATTTTATTGCATTTGGACTTCATTTGATATGGATTTTCTATGAAACAAAAAACAAGCAGAAAACAGGAACTGGCACTGGGCACTGGATCAATATGTTAGTCCCAAAAATAATATAAAATGTTGTCAAAAATATGTGAAAGTTGTAAAATATTGGCATGAAACAATCAAAAATTATAGATACTTTAGAGATATATCAATGCCCCGGAAGGCATCCCCTCTTTCGTCTACAATCTATCGGTAACTCACTTGGAGCTATATCATTATTCATCACATGATATGTGTTTTACTTGGAGCGTCTTGTGATATAGTTTGTTTGCTTTTGTTTGCTTTTTAGTTGGTCACAATCATCTTTGCTGAACACACCTTTTTGAGAGGAACACACATTATTCGTGATTTGCTTCACTTATATCTTTTGAGCTAGGCAGTTGCTCTGGTGCTTCACTTATACCTTTTAGAGCACGGCGGTGGTTATATTTTAAAGAAATAGTTGCACTCTCATGCTTCACTTATATCTTTTTGAGAGTCTAATGAATAGCAATGGTAATATGCACGGGTTATGAATTTGGTCCTAATATGATAGGTATTCAAGAGGGATATAATAAAAACTTTCATGTAGATCACTGAATATGATAAGTTTGATTCCTTGCAATAGTTTTGCGATATTAAGATGGTAATATGTGGGAGGTGCTAGTAGATAATTGTGGTTCAGTAAGAATATTGGTGTTAAGGTTTGTGATTCCCGAAGCATGCTCGTATGATCTGTCGTTATGCTAAGAAGTTGGAGCATGATTTATTCTTGATTGTCTACCTTATGAGTAGCGGTCGGGGACGAGCGATGGTCTTTTCCTACCAATCTATCCCCCTAGGGGCATGTGTAGTAGTACTTTGCTTCCTGGGCTAATAAACTTTCGCAATAAGTATGTGAGTTCTTTATGACTAATGTGAGTCCATGGACTATACGCACTCTCACCTTTCCGCAATTTGCTAGCCTCTTCGGTACCGTGCATTGCCCTTTCTCACATCGAGAGTTGGTGCAAACTTCGCCAGTGCATCCAAACCCCTTGATATGATACGCTCTATCACACATAAGCCTCTTTATATCTTCCTCAAAACAGTCACCATACCTACCTATCATGGCATTTCCATAGCCATTCCGAGATATATTGCCATGCAACTTCCGCCGTTCCGTTTTTATGACACATATCGTCATTGTCATATTGCTTTGCATGATCATATAGCTGACATAGTATTTGTGGCTCAGCCACCGTTCATCATTTTTATACATGTTACGCTAGTATCATTGCACATCCTGGTACACCGCCAGAGGCATTCATATAGAGTCATATTTTTGTTCTAGTTTCGAGTTGTTATTTTTTGAGTTGTAAGTAAATAGAAGTATGATGATCATCATTATTAGAGCATTGTCCCAGTGAGGAAATTAAAAAAAAAGAGGCCAAAAAGAGCCCATGAAAAAAATGAGAGAAAAAGAGAGAAGGGGCAGTGTTACGATCCTTTTCCATACTTGTGCTTCAAAGTAGCACCATGTTTTTCATATAGAGAGTCTCCTATTTTGTCACTTTCATATACTAGTGGGAATTTTCATTATAGAACTTGGCTTGTATATTCCGATGATGGGCTTCCTCAAATGCCCGAGGTCTTCATGAGCAAGCAAGTTGGATGCACACCCACTTAGTTTTCATGTTGAGCTTTCATACACTTATAGCTCTTAGTGCATCCGTTGCATGGCAATCCCTACTCCTCGCATTGAGATCAATTGATGGGCATCTCCATAGCCCGTTGATTAGCCTCGTCGATGTGAGACTATCTTCTTATTTTTGACTTCCCCTTATTAATCTCTACCACCATACTCTATTCCACCCATAGTGCTATTTCCATGGCTTGCGCTCATGTATTGCGTGGGGGTTGAAAAAGCTGAAGCGCGTTAAAAAGTATGAACCAATTGCTCGGCTTGTCATCGGGGTAGTGCATGATAAATATTTTGTGTTAAGAACATGGAGCATGACAGGATTATATGATTTTGTAGGGATAACTTTCTTTAGCATTTTTATTTTGAACGACATGATTGTTTATTAGTATGCCTGAGTATTGATGTCTTTATGCCAAACTATAGACTATTGCTTTGAATCATTCGGATCTTATTATTCATACCATAAGAGAGATTACATGATGAAACATGATAGGTTGCATTCCACATCAAAAATTCTGTTTTTATCATTTACCTACTCGAGGACGAGCAGGAATGAGGCTTGGGGACGCTTGATACGTCTCCAACGTATCTATAATTTTTTATTGTTCCATGCTATTATAGTATCAATCTTGGATGTTTTATATGCAATTATATGCCATTATATATCATTTTTTGGGACTAACCTATTAACTCACTGCCCAGTGCCAGTTGCTGTTTTTCTGCTTGTTTTTGTCTTTTCAGAAAATCATTATCAAAACGAGTCCAAACGAGAAAAAAAACTTTGGATTAATTTTTTCTAGACCAGAAGAGACCCACGAAGCTTCGGGAGAAGACCAGAGGAGCCACGAGGGAGCCACAAGCTCAGAGGGCGCGCCCTGGGGGGTAGGCCGCGCCCCCTGATGTCTAATACACAACTTATTCTTGTAGACTCGTGTTGGGCCTCCAAGCGCAGAGTTTTGTAGGACAGTAGCAAATTTCCCTCAAGTGGATGACCTAAGGTTTATCAATCCATGGGAGGCGTAGGATGAAGATGGTCTCTCTCAAACAACCCTGCAACCAAATACAAAAAATCTCTTGTGTCCCCAACACACCCAATACAATGGTAAATTGTATAGGTGCACTAGTTTGGCGAAGAGATGGTGATACAAGTGTAGTATGGATAGTAGATATAGGTTTTTGTAATCTGAAAATATAAAAACAGCAAGGTAGCAAGTAACAAAAGTGAGCACAAACGGTATTGCAATGCTTGAAAACAAGGCCTAGGGTTCATACTTTCACTAGTGCAATCTCTCAACAGTGTTAACATAATTGGATCATATAACAATCCCTCAACGTGCGATAAAGAATCACTCCAAAGTTCCTATTAGCGGAGAACATAAGATATAAATTGTTGTAGGGTACGAAACCACCTCAAAGTTATCCTTTCTGATCAATCTATTGAGCTATTCCTATAAGTGTCACAAACAACCCTAGAGTTCGTACTAAAATAACACCATATGATACGCATCAACCAACTCTAATGTCACCTAGATACTCCAATGTCACCACAACTATCCGTGAGTTGATTATACGATATGCATCAAACAACTTCAGATTCATAATATTCAATCCAACACAAAGAACTTCAAAGAGTGCCCCAAGATTTCTACCGGAGAAAGTAGGACGAAAACGTGCATCAACCCATATGCATAGATTACCCCAATGTCACCTCGGGAATCCACCAGTTGAGTGCCAAAACATATATCAAGTGAATCAATATAATACCCCATTGTCACCACGGGTATTCACATGTAAGACATACATCAAGTGTTCTCAAATCCATAAAAATATTCAATCCGATAATGGTGAAACCTCAAAGGTAAAAACTCAATTCATCACAACAAGATAGAGAGGGAGAAACACCATATGATCCAACTATATTAACAAAGCTCGCGGTACATCAAGATCGTGCCAAATCAAGAACGCAAGAGAGAGAGAGAGATAAAACACATAGCTACTAGTACAAACCCTCAGCCCCGAGGGTGAACTACTCCCTCCTCGTCATGGAGACTGCCATGATGATGAAGATGGCCTCTGGTGATGATTCCCCCCTCCGGCAGGGTGCCGGAAAAGGGCTGTAGATGAGATCATGGAGGTACAGAGGCTTGCGGCGGCGGAGTCAAAGTTCCAGGGTTATTTCTTGGGGTTTTGGTATTTATAAGAATTTTTGGCATTGGAATCACGCGAAGAAGGGCCACAGGGGGCCCACGAGGCACCAGTGCGCGCCTGGGGGGGTGGCGCGCCCAGGTGGCTTGTGGGGCCCCTGTGGGTCTTCTGTTGTTCCCCCAAAGCTTCCTGGGTCTATTTTCTTCCATAAAAAATCGTCAAAAAGTTTTGCTGCATTTGGACTTCATTTGATATGGATTTTCTGGAAAACCAAAAACAAGCAAAAAACAGCAACTGCCACTGGGCACTAGGTCAATATGTTAGTCCATGAAAATCATATAAAATCCATATAAAAGTGCACCATAATCATACAAAACTATAATAAACATGGCATGAATACTTCATAAATTATAGATACGATGGAGACGTATCAGCATCCCCAAGCTTAATTTCTGCTCGTCCTCGAGTAGGTAAATGATAAAAGAAATAATTTATGAAGTGTGAATGCTAGCATAGTGCATAAGTTTGATCAATGATAATTTCAATCACTTTTCCTAGCATCATAACAGCAACTCTTTCTCATAAAACTCATCATGATAAAGTAGCAATCAATTCACATGTTATGGTTTAAACAGTGCATTCTCTTGAAACTTAACGACCTATGTTCTTAGTGACCAAACAATTGCAATTCAACTTACTTTCAACAAAGTCTAAGTAAGAGCTCCACATACTCAATTATCATATAGTTTTCTATGATTGCTAGTACTCAAAGCATATTTTTAGAACAAATGGCATCCATCGAACACAGAGAAAGATAGGGGCTTAATGTTTCGCCTCCCAACTTATTTATCATAGAGATAATTGTCAACAACAATAATTCATGATCAAATATATTTGACTGGCCATATGTGCCTGGATCTTTCCCCACCACATGATGCTTGCCAACTAGAGAATAATTAAGGTTAAAATGAGAAGTAATACTATTCACTCTTGTATAAAAGTAAATACATAAAGTAAAAGATAGGCCCTTCGTAGAGGGAAGCAGAGGTTGTCATGCGCTTTTTATTTTTGGATGTGCAAGCTC
This sequence comes from Elymus sibiricus, assembly GCA_039707655.1. Lineage (NCBI taxonomy): Eukaryota > Viridiplantae > Streptophyta > Magnoliopsida > Poales > Poaceae > Elymus > Elymus sibiricus. The sequence continues at coordinate 122,439,452 of CM077666.1, read as the reverse complement.
TTAATGCAAAGGAACGTCATGTTATATTGCCCCTTGTGATAGCAACCTTTATTATGTAGTCCGTCGCTTTTATTTCTTTACCATCACAAGTTCGTACAACGCTTATTTTCCCTTGCAATAAAAGATCATACATATTTTAGGAACAATTTTTATTGCTTTTTGCACCGATGACAACTTACTTGAAGGATCTTATTCAATCCATAGGTAGATATGGTGGACACTCATGGGAAGAAACTGGGTTTAAGGGTTTTTGGATGCACAAGTAGTATCTCTACTTAGTACGAATTTTTGGCTAGCAAAAGATCCTAAGCAAGCACCACATGTTGGAGGATCCATAACAATATAACTTCTATGCAAATATACCCAAACATAACTCATTACGTTGTCTTCCTTGTCCAACTTCAACTAATTTGCTCAAGTTTGAAAATAATTAATGGGTATTCACAATCATAAAATATGTCCAAGATAATATATTTATATGTGAAAGTTCTCTTCCTTATACTAATTATTCATGCATTGCTTGTATGACCAATATTGTGATTGTCAAGCTTCAATAGATTTCACTTTCTAACCCAAATGTGAAACTACTACTAGACATGATACAAGCATATGAAGCACATATAATTTCAACTTTATGATATTCAATTCATTCAACAATTTACTCATAGGATATAAGTGAAGAACAAGAGTAAATGACAAACTACTCCAAAAAGATATAAGTGAAGACCAAATGAGTAGTTAAGTAAATAGGTAGCTATGTGAGTACTCCCTCTCATTTAAAATTTCAGATCTTTATAATTTTATTCAAACAGCAAAGAAAACAAAATAAAATGACATTCCAAGAATAGCACATCTCATGTGAAGAAGCAAAAACTTAGGCTAACCCATAGGTGTTGATGAAGAAAGGTGAGATGCCAACCGGGGCATCCCCAAGCTTAGTTGCTTGAGACTTCTTAGAATAAATACTTGGGATGCCGGGCATCCCCAATCTTGAGCTCTTGTGTCTCTTTAATTCCTCTCATATCACGGTTTCTCCTAAATCTTAAAAACTTCATCCACACAAAACTCAACAAGAACTCGTGAGATAAATTAGTATAAATCAACTCAAAACCTTAACATTCTCTAATGTAATAAATCACTAAAATTATAATTAAACATTGCATACTAAATGCCTCTGCATATTTAATAATCCTATCCTTAAATAGAATCATTAAACAAGCAAAGATATGCAAACAATGCAAACATAACAGCAATCTGCCAAAACAGAACAGTCTATAAAGGGGGATTTAAAATTCATACTTCCTTAACTCCAAAAATTCTGAAAACTTACCACGTGACATAGAACTCATGAATGCTTACTGTGTAAAAAAATTCAGATTTTTATCGTGTTCTGACAATTCAGGAATATTCTGGACATAACAGAAAACTTTCTGTTTTCAAACAGCAACACATAAACTTGCAAACTGAGCATGGTAAAGGCTATACTTCACATTTTATTGAAATAAAAGACACAAAAAATTATTATTGATAACAGCAAGAAAATATAAATAAAATAAAATGATGCTCCAAGAAAAACACATATCATGTGACGAATAAAAATATAGTCCCAAGTGAGGTTATCGATAGTGTTGAAGACGAAAGAGGGGATGCCTTCCGGGGCATCCCCAAGATTAGACGCTTGAGTATTCCTTGAATATTACCTTGGGGTGCCTTGGGCATCCCCAAGCTTAGGTTCTTGCCACTCCTTATTATCCTCATATCGATATCTCACCCAAAACTTGAAAACTTCAATCACACAAAACTTAACGGAACTTGTGAGATAGGTTAGTATGATAAAAATAAATCATCCACTTAGGTACTGTCAAGACAAGATTCATAACTGTTATAACATAATTACTAATGTATTCTATCATTTCCATAATTTATATTACTCAATATAAGCTATGGAAACACTAAAACAAGCAAACTATGCACCGAAAATAGAATCTGTCAAAAACAGAACAGCATGTAGTGAGCGATTTAAAAACCATACTTCTGTACCTCCAAAAATTCTGAAAAATTAGGAAAACGTAAAAATTTGTAACCCAATTCTCTGTAAAAATTGCAGAATTTTCTGACGCTCCAGTATAGAATAGAAATTCCAGCACTGGACGCAAAAGTTTCTGTTTTTGCACAGAATCGAATCAACAAGTATCCACACTATCCCAAAGGCTTTACTTGGCACATTATTGAAAGAAAACCTATAAAACATGATTACTACAGTAGCTTAATCATGTGGACACACAAAAACAGAAGGTATAAGTATTGGGTTGTCTCCCAACAAGCGCTTTTCTTTAATGCCTTTTAGCTAGGCATGATGATTTCAATGATGCTCACATAAGAAGTGAAGAATTGAAACATAATGAGAGCATCATGAAGCATATGACAAGCACATTTAACCCTAACCCACTTCCTATGCATAGGGATTTTATGAGAAAATAGTTTATGGGAGCAAGAATTAATTAGCATAGGAAGGCAAAACAAGCATAACTTCAAAACTTTCAACACATAGAGAGGAAACTTGATATTATTGCAACACCTACACGCATATGATCCTCTCTCATAATAATTTTCAGTAGCATCATGAAGAAATTCAACAATATATCCATCACACAAAGCATTCTTGTCATGATGCATAAGCATAGAATTTTTACTACTCTCCACATAAGCAATTTTCTTCTCATTCATAATAGTGGGAGTATCGTATGAAACTCGAATACTATAAATTGTTTCCACATTAAAAGAGTGATGTTCAGTAAAAGGATTTTCATAATTATAACAAGTATTATAATAATAATCATCACTATTTTTCATAGCATAAGTATCATCACAATAATCATCATAGATAGGAGGCATGTCATCATCATAATAAATTTGCTCATCAAAAGTAGGGGGAATAAAAAGATCATTTTCATTAAGCATAGCAACCCCAAGCTTAGGGCAAACGTTATTTGCAGCAAATAAATTCTCAAACATATCATTCTAATCAAACATAGCATCCCCAAGCTTGTTGGTTTGCATATCATTAGCATTATCACTATTATCATCAATAGTATGAATAGCACCAATAGTATAACAATTATTATCATATTCCTCCAAGTTGGTGCCATAAATATTTTCAAGATCATAAGAAATATCATTATCTTCCAAATCATAATCATCACAACAAGACATAGGCATAACAAAATCATCATCAAGTGTATCATCTTCCACAATTATTTTTTATTCATTCTCATGAGGTTCAACAATAATAGGAGCAACATTATTTGGGAGAGATACCTCTTTACCTCTACTTTTCCTTCTTTTCTTTTTCTTTACCACATTATGTGCGGGTTTATTTAATTCTTCCAAGCTTCTTATTGAAGAGATTGGTTGGATAGGAAGCTTCTCCTCGTTACCTGTTTCATCATGAGAGAAAATAGGAGGGAAAGGGGAAATCTTTACCCTTCCATTAGTATTTCTTTTATATTCTATTTGTTTTCCCCTTTTTCTATAGTTGGCTATATAAGCATTCTCATTGCAATTTACCACATAAAACATATAGATTTCCTCTAAATTATTTTCAATGTCTTTTGTGAGAATGAATACTTCAAACCAACTATTTTTATGTGTCAATTCTTCACACCCCAAAAATAAACAAAGTTCATTATAAAGTTCACGGGTGATCAAATTATTGCAATATTTGGACACGATTCGATCATGAAAAAGCATGCATTGGAAATTAAGGTGACCAACTTTATTGCAAAGTTCACAAGTAATAGGATAAAGAGAACATAATTTTGTAGCAAATTCATCTATCACTTTGAGCAAAAAAATGGTTCTATCATGTTTATGCTTCTTACAAAATCTATCATCCCTATAAGGCATGTCTTCACAAACTTTATGCACTCCACAAAAATTGACATGCGTACAAGAAACATTTTTGTCATGACTAGTGCAATCATCTTTAGTATTTTGGATATTCATAGAATTCATACTAACAACATTGCAATCATGCTCATCATTCAAAGATTTTATGCCAAACATTTTATTGAATTCTTCTTCTATAAATTTAGCACAATTTTCCGCTCCATTTTCAAGAAAAACATTATAAAGACGAATAATATGAGGCAACCTCAATTCCATTTTTTTAGTTTTCTTTTATAAACCAAACTAGTGATAAAACAAGAAACTAAAAGATTCAATTGCAAGATCTAAAGATATACCATCAAGCACTCACCTCCCCGGCAACGGCGCCAGAAAAGAGCTTGATGTCTACTACACAACTTATTCTTGTAGACTCGTGTTGGTCCTCCAAGCGCAGAGTTTTGTAGGACACTAGCAATTTTCCCTCAAGTGGATGACCTAAGGTTTATCAATCCGTGGGAGGCGTAGGATGAAGATGGTCTCTCTCAAACAACCCTGCAACCAAATACAAAAAATCTCTTGTGTCCCCAACACACCCAATACAATGGTAAATTGTATAGGTGCACTAGTTCGGCGAAGAGATGGTGATACAAGTGTAGTATGGATAGTAGATATAGGTTTTTGTAATCTGAAAATATAAAAACAGCAAGGTAGCAAGTAACAAAAGTGAGCACAAACGGTATTGCAATGCTTGAAAACAAGGCCTAGGGTTCATACTTTTACTAGTGCAATCTCTCAACGGTGTTACCATAATTGGATCATATAACAATCCCTCAACGTGCGATAAAGAATCACTCCAAAGTTCCTATTAGCGGAGAACATAAGAAAGAAATTGTTGTAGGGTACGAAAACACCTCAAAGTTATCCTTTCCGATCAATCTATTGAGCTATTCCTATAAGTGTCACAAACAGCCCTAGAGTTCGTACTAAAATAACACCATATGATACGCATCAACCAACTCTAATGTCACCTAGATACTCCAATGTCATCACAAGTATCCGTGAGTTGATTATACGATATGCATCAAACAACTTCAGATTCATAATATTCAATCCAACACAAAGAACTTCAAAGAGTGCCCCAAGATTTCTACCGGAGAAAGTAGGACGAAAACGTGCATCAACCCTTATGCATAGATTACCCCAATGTCACCTCGGGAATCCACGAGTTGAGTGCCAAAACATATATCAAATGAATCAATATAATACCCCATTGTCACCACGGGTATTCATATGAAAGACATACATCAAGTGATCTCAAATCCATAAAAATATTCAATCCGATAATGGTGAAACCTCAAAGGTAAAAACTCAATTCATCACAACAAGATAGAGAGGGAGAAACACCATATGATCCAACTATATTAACAAAGCTCGCGGTACATCGAGATCGTGCCAAATCAAGAACGTGCGAGAGAGAGAGATAAAACACATAGCTACTGGTACAAACCCTCAGCCCTGCTACTTGTAGCTTGCGTTGGTATTTTCCCCGAAGAGGAAGGGATGATGCAGCACAATAGTGATAAGTATTTCCCTCACTTATGAAACCAAGGTTATCAAACCAGTAGGAGAATCACGCAACACCTCGTTAGCAACACCTGCACACAAACAACAAATCCTTGCACCCAACGCAAACGAGGGGTTGTCAATCCCTCGGCGGTAAATTGCAAGATTAAATTGTATGTGATAGATAGATAGATTGAAACAAAAATACAAAATAAAATAAATAAGATAAAATTGCAGCAATTATTTTTAGTGTTTTAGTAAATGATAAAGTAGACACGGGGGCCATAGTTTTCACTAGAGGCTTCTCTCAAGAAAATAGCATACGGTGGGTAGACAAATTACTGTTGGGCAATTGATAGAAAAGCAAATAATCATGACGATATCCTAGGCAATGATCATGTATATAGGCATCACGTCCGAGACAAGTAGACCGACTCCTGCCTGCATCTACTACTATTACTCCACACATCGACCGCTATCCAGCATGCATCTAGTGTATTAAGTCCATAAAGAACGGAGTAACGCCTTAAGAACGATGACATGATGTAGGCAAGATAAACTCACGTATGAATAAACCCCATATTTTTACCCTTAATAGCAACGATACGTACGTGTCATGTCCCTTTCTGTCACTGGGATTGAGCACCGCAAGATCGAACCCATTACAAAGCACCTCTTCCCATGGCAAGATAAATCAATCTAGTTGGCCAAACCAAATCAATAGATCGGAGAAGAAATACGAAGCTATAATAATCATGCATAAAAGAGACCAGAGAAGACTCAAATAATATTCATGGATAATCTGATCATAAACTCACAATTCATCGGATCCCAACAAACACACCGCAAAAAGTGATTACATCGGATAGAACTCCAAGAACATCGAGGAGAACATTGTATTGAAGATCAAAAAGAGAGAAGAAGCCATCTAGCTACTGCCTATGGACCCAAAGGTCTGTGGTAAACTACTCACGCATCATCGGAAGGGCAGCAAGGTTGATGTAGAGCCCCTTAGTGATCGATTCCTCCTCCGGCGGAGTACCGGAGAAGGCCTCCACATGGGATCTCTCGAGAACAGAAACTTGCGGCGGCGAAAAAAGTATTTCGTTGACTCCCCTGAGGGTTTCTGATTTTTTGGGAATTTATAGTGGAGGAATTAGGTCAAACGGAGCTCTGTGGGCCCCACGAGGTACCAGGGCGCGCCCCATGTGCGCCCTGGTGCCTCGTGGGCACCCCCTGGGGCTTCTGGCCTCCCCCCGAAGCTTCTAGTGTTGTATATATCCAGAAAAAAAATCTCCAAAAAGTTTCGTCGCATTTGCACTTCGTTTGGTATTGATATTCTGTAAAACAAACTAGGACAGAAAACAGCAACTGGCACTGGGCACTAAGTTAATAGGTTAGTCTCCAAAAATGATATATGATTGCTGTAAATGCATATAAAAACATCCAGGATTGATAATATAACAGCATGGAACAATCAAAAATTATAGATACGCAGGAGACGTATCAGCATCCCCAAGCTTAATTCCTGCTCGTGCTCGAGTAGGTAAATGATAAAAACAGAATTTTTGATGTGGAATGCTGCCTATCATATTCATCATATATTTTTTCTTTTGTAGCATGGACATTGGACTTGAATGATTCAAAGCAATAGTCTATAGTTTGACATGAAGATATAAATACTCAAGCATACTAACAAGCAACCATGTCGTTCAAAATATCAACGCTAAAGAAAGTTATCCCTAGCCCATTATGCTCAATCATTGATCCATTCATGAAACACACTCAAATATTAGCTACATCCAATGCACAAGTATGACAATAGTGCTCTCTAGTTGGTGCTTTTGTAAGAGAAGATGGAGACTCAAATAAAAATAAAAATTGTATAAATGTAAATAGATAGGCCCTTCGCAGAGGGAAGCAGAGATTTGTCAAATGTGCCAGAGCTCAAAGCTTAAATTAGAGAGATAAAACTATGTTGAGAGGCATGCTTTTCCAGTCAACGAAAACGACCGAGAATTCCCAATATTTTCCATGCTAGACACATCATAGGCGGTTCCCAAACAGAAAGTAAAGTTTATTTCCTTTCCACCTTTCTTTCACAATCCATGGCTAGCCGTATCCACGGGTGCCCTCCAAACCAACTCTTTCCATGGAATTTTGTTGTTATTAATTTTTGATTTCATTGTGGTATTGGGCATCCCTATTACCAGCCACTCTCTCATGCAATGACAAGTGAATAAACACTCATCGTGAGAATAACACACCTAGCATGGAAAATAATGGCCACCCCCTGCCGCTTCATGAGCGGTACGGGCACACAAAACGGAAAAATTATTTTGAAAATTAGAGTTGGCACACGCAAATTTTCTTGGAACGGCATTGAAATACCGCATATAGGTAGATATAGTGGACTCATTTGGCACAACTTGGGTTTAAGGATTTTGGATGCACGAGCAGTATTTCCGCTTAGTACAAATGAAGGCTAGCAAATAGATTGAGAAGCAACCAACCAAAAAACGAAAACGGTCATAAACATGCATTGAACATAACTAACACCGAATAATGCACCATAAGTAGGATATAATTTCTTTGCATAACTATTGAATTAATGTGCATGCATAAGGAATCACAAACCGTAACACTAATATTCTTACTAAATCACAATTACTCACTAACATGACTCACATATTATCATTTCCATATCACAAAACTATTGCAAGGAATCACACTTATCATATCCAATGATCTATATGAAAGTTTTTATTATATCCCTCTTGAATATTCATCACTTTGGGACCAAATTCATATCTTGTGCAAATTACCATTACTATTATCAACTCTCAAAAAGATTTAATTGAAGCATGAGAGTGCAAATATTTCTTCAAAATTTTAATCTTATCAATTCTCAAAATAATATAAGTGAAGCATGAGAATTCATTTCTTCAAAATTTCAATCAACTCTCAAAATAATATAAGTGAAGCATGAGAGTTTATTTCTTCAAAATATAGCCACCACCGTGGTCAAAAAGATTTAAGTGAAGCACTAGAGCAACTGCCTAGCTCAAAAAATTTAAGTGGAGCACATAGAGTATTCTAACAAATGATGATGAACGTGTGGCTCTCTCAAGATAGGTGTGTTCAGCAAGGATGATTGTGACAAACTAAAAATCAAACAAAGCAAAGACTCATATAATACAAGACACTCCAAGAAAAACACATATCATGTGACGAATAAAAATATAGCTCCAAGTAAAATTACCGATGGTTGGTAGAAGAAAGAGGGGATGCCTTTCGGGGCATCCCCAAGCTTAGACGCTTGAGTCTTCCTAGAATATTACCTTGGGGTGCCTCGGGCATCCCCAAGCTTAGGATCTTGCTACTCCTTATTCCTTCATCCATCGTGATCTCACGCAAAACTTGAAAACTTCAATCACACAAAACTCAACAAAACCTTCGTGAGATCCGTTAGTATAACAAAATAAATCACTACTTTAAGTACTGTTGCAAACCCATTCATATTTTATTTTTGCATTATACCTATTGTACTCTAACTTCACCATGACTTATACCCCCCGATACAATCCATAGATTCATCAAAACAAGCAAGTAGTGCATCAAAAACAGAATCTGTCAAAACAGAACAGTCTGTAGCAATCTATTTAAAAGCCATACTTCTGTAACTCCAAAACTCCTGAAAAATTAGGATAAAGTGGGCAATCCATATACCAATACTGTGTAAAATTTCAGATTTTTTTGACGCTCCAGTACAGAACCAAAATTCTAGCACTGGACGCAAAACTTTCTGTTTTCCAAACAGCATCAATTATACTATCTTCCAAATCATCCTAAAGGCTTTACTTGGCACAAACACTAATTAAAAACACAAAAACTCAATCATAACAGTAGCATAAATGTGAAAACACACAATAGCAATAGGTAAAGGTAAAAATTTATTTTATTCATTGGGTTGCCTCCCAAGAAGCTTTTTCTTTATAGCCATTAAGATAGGCTTTGAGATTTCAATGATGCTCACATGAAAGATGAGAATTGAAGCACAAAGAGAGCATCATAATACATGTGACAAACACATATAAGTCTAACATACTTATTATGCATAGGCATTTTATATGCAAACAAATTATGAAGACGAGAAATATCTAGCATATGCAAAGGAGAGGAATAAAACATTGTCAATCTCAACATAACGAGAGGTAATTTAGTAACATGAAAATTTCTACAACCATATTTTCCTCTCTCATAATAATTACATGTACGATCATAATAAAATTCAACAATATAGCTATCATATAAAATTTTCTCTCCATGATCCACATGCATAAAATTCTTATAGTCTTCCAAAATAGTGGGATTATTTTTACCTAGAGTTGACACTCTTCCAATCCCACTTTCAATATTATTGCAAACATTATTATCAATAGCATATTCATCATGAGGCTTAAATAAATTTTCAAGATCATAAAAAGCATTATCACCCCAATCATGATCATTGCAATAAGTAGTGTACATGACAAAATTATCATCCCCAAGCTTGTGGTTTTGCATATCATTAGCACAATTGACACTAATAGAATTTATAATAACATCATTGCAATCATGCTTTTCATTGAAGGAGCTATCATGAATCACTTTATATATTTCTTCTTTCAGCACTTCATCACAATTTTCAGATTCATGATTTTCAAGCAAAACTTCACAGAGGAAATCAAGTGCACTCAACTCACTAGCAATTGGTTCATTATAATTGGGTCTTTCGAAGAGATTAGCAAGTGGATGAGGATCCATATCAATAGATTTTTAGCAAGCGAAGATGCAAGCAAATAGAAGGCACATGGCAACACAAGCAAAGATAGCAAACAAGCAAAAAGGCAAATGGAAAATATTTTTGTATTTTTTTTGTAAAAACTTTTCAGAAGTGGGGGAGATGAAAACGAGAGGCAAATAAAATAAATGCAAGGATATGAGAGTTTATGCAAAGGTACTTGATAGATGTTGATGATGTCTCCCCGGCAACGGCGCCAGAAATTCTTCCTGCTACTTGTAGCTTGCGTTGGTATTTTCCCCGAAGAGAAGGGATGATGCAGCATAGTAGAGATAAGTATTTCCCTCATTTATGAAACCAAGGTTATCGAACCAGTAGGAGAATCACGCAACACCTCATTAGCAGCACCTGCACACAAACAACAAATCCTTGCACCCAATGCAAACGAGGGGTTGTCAATCCCTCGGCGGTCAATTGCAAGATTAAATTGTATGTGATAGATAGATAGATTGAAACAAAAATACAAAATAAAATAAATAACATAAAATTGCAGCAAGTAGTTTTAGGGTTTTAGTAAATGATAAAGTAGACCCGGGGGCCATAGTTTTCACTAGAGGCTTCTCTCAAGAAAATAGCATACGGTGGGTAGACAAATTACTGTTGGGCAATTGATAGAAAAGCAAATAATCATGACGATAACTAAGGCAATGATCATGTATATAGGCATCATGTCCGAGACAAGTAGACCGACTCCTGCCTGCATCTACTACTATTACTCCACACGTCGACCGCTATCCAGCATGCATCTAGTGTATTAAGTCCATGAAGAACGGAGTAACGCCTTAAGAACGATGACAGATGTAGACAAGATAAACTCACGTATGAATAAACCCCATATTTTTACCCTTAATAGCAATGATACATACGTGTCATGTCCCTTTCTGTCACTGGGATTGAGCACCACAAGATTGAACCCATTACAAAGCACCTCTTCCCATGGCAAGACAAATCAATCTAGTTGGCCAAACCAAATCAATAGATCGGAGAAGAAATACGAAGCTATTATAATCATGCATAAAAGAGATCAGAGAAGACTCAAATAATATTCATGGATAATATGATCATAAACTCACAATTCATCAGATCCCAACAAACACACCGCAAAAAGTGATTACATCGGATAGAACTCCAAGAACATCGAGGAGAACATTGTATTGAAGATCAAAAAGAGAGAAGAAGCCATCTAGCTACTGCCTATGGACCCGAAGGTCTGTGGTAAACTACTCACGCATCATCGGAAGGGCAGCAAGGTTGATGTAGAGCCCCTCCGTGATCGATTCCCCCTCCGGCGGAGTACCGGAGAAGGCCTCTAGATGGGACCTCTCGAGAACAGAAACTTGCGGCGGCAGAAAAAGTATTTCGTGGACTCCCCTGAGGGTTTCTGATTTTTTGGGAATTTATAGTGTAGGAATTAGGTCAAACAGAGCTCTGTGGGCCCCACGAGGTACCAGGGCGCGCCTGCGCCCCCCAGGCGCGCCCTGGTGCCTCGTGGGCACCCCCTGGGGCTTCTGGCCTCCTCCCGAAGCTTCTAGGGTTGTATATATCCAGAAAAATTTCTCCAAAAAGTTTCGTGGCATTTGGACTTCGTTTGGTATTGATATTCTGTAAAACAAAAACAGGGCAGAAAACAGCAACTGGCACTGGGCACTAAGTTAATAGGTTAGTCTCCAAAAATGATATATAATTGTTGTAAATGCATATAAAAACATCCAAGATTGATAATATAACAGTATGGAACAATCAAAAATTATAGATACGTTGGAGACGTATCAAGCCCCGAGGGTGAACTACTCCCTCCTCGTCATGGAGACCGCTGGGATGATGAAGATGGCCTCCGGTGATGATTATCCCCTCCGGCAGGGTGCCGGAAAAGGGTTGTAGATGAGATCATGGAGGTACAGAGGCTTGCGGCGGCAGAGTCAAAGTTCTAGGGTTATTTCTGGGGGTTTTGGTATTTATAAGAATTTTTGGCGTTGGAATCACACGAAGAAGGGCCACAGGGGGGCCCACGAGGCACCAGGGCGCGCCTGGGGGTGGCGTGCCCAGGTGGCTTGTGGGGCCCCTATGGGTCTTCTGCTGTTCCCCCGAAGCTTCCTGGGTCTGTTTTCTTCCTTAAAAAATCGTCAAAAAGTTTCGCTGCATTTGGACTTCATTTGATATGGATTTTCTGGAAAACCAAAAACAAGCAGAAAACGGCAACTGGCACTGGGCACTAGGTCAATATGTTAGTCCATGAAAATCATATAAAATCCATATAAAAGTGCACCAAAATCATACAAAACTACAATAAACATGGCATGAATACTTCATAAATTATAGATACGTTGGAGACGTATCACCCCCCAGGCTTGTGGGCCCCTTGTAGCCCCTCCTGACCTAATTCTAGCACTATAAATTCCCAAATATTCCCAATGTACCAGGGAGACAGAAGAGAAAACCTTTCCGTCGCCGCAAGCCTCTGTTCTTCCGTGATCCCATCTGGAGGCCTTTTCCGGTACTCTGCCGGAGGGGGAATCGATCACGGAGGGCTTCTTCATCAACCTTGTTGCCCCTCCGATGATGTGTGAGTAGTTTACCACAGACCTACGGGTCCATAGCTAGTAGCTAGATGGCTTCTTCTCTCTCTTTAATCTTCAATACCATGTTCTCCTCGATGTTCTTGGAGTTCTATCCGATGTAATCTTCTTTTGCGGTGTGTTTGTTGGGATCCGATGAATTGTGAGTTTATGATCAGATTATTCATGAGAAATATTTGAGTCTTCTCTGAACTCTTTTATGCATGATTATTATAGCTTTGTATTTCTCTCTGATCTATTGATTTGGTTTGGCCAACTAGATTGGTTTATCTTGCAATGGGAGAGGTGCTTTGTGATGGGTTCAATCTTGCGGTGCTCAATCCCAGTGACAGAAAGGGACATGACACGTATTTGTATTGTTGCCATTAAGGATAAAAGGATGGGGTTTAATCATATTGCTTGAGTTTACTTTGTCTACATCATGTCATCTTGCTTAAGGCGTTACTCTGTTTCATACTTAATACCCTAGATGCATGCTGGATAGCGGTCGATGGGTGGAGTAATAGTAGTAGATGCAGGCAGGAGTCGGTCTACTTGTCTCGAACGTGATGCCTATATACATGATCATTGCCATGAATCCGTCATAATTATTTGCTTTTCTATCAATTGCCCAACAGTAATTTGTTTACCCACCGTATGCTATGTGTTCGAGAGAGAAGCCTCTAGTGAAAACTATGGCCCCCGGGTCTACTTTTATCATATATATTAAAATTAAAAATACCTTGCTTCAATTTATTTACTTTTATTTTATTTAGTATTTTAGTTTATCTATCTATCACTATCAGAATTAATCCTTGCAAATAACCGCTAAGAGGATTGACAACCCTCTTATTTGCGTTGGGTGCAAGTGTTTGCTTTTGTGTGTGTAGGTGCTGCAAACGGGATTTTGCTTGGTTCTCCTACTGGATTGATAACCTTGGTTCTTAACTGAGGGAAATACTTATCTCTACTATACTGCATCATTCCCTCCTCTTCGGGGAAATACCAACGCAGTCTACAAGTAGCAGTTATTCAGATGATGAGGTTTTTCCTGAGTCTTACGAGCCGACTCGTTTCGTGGCAGTCTATATGGCAGGGAACCAGAATCATCCTCATTATGATGAGGATGGACACTTGATCACAGACCCGTCCAACCCGACAGACATTGCGTCAAGTCAGAATCTCACAATGGTCGGCTCAGCGGCGAACGCCTCTGCTCCTGCCGGCTCTCAGAAAATGGGGGCGCAGGCGCTTACCGAGATGATGACTACCCTTGGGACGCTCTTGTCGGAGCCGGTGACTACTGAGAATGCGGAGGCATGCAACGCAGAGATTGCAAAGTGTCATGAGTAGCTGGCCAAGATTCAGGAGGATATCAATGCAGAGAATGCACGTATGGCGGAGACACAGGCCCATATCCTCAGTGAAACTAGACGTTTGGAGGCAGAGGCAGTTCATCTCGGTTTTCGTCAGAATGAGTCAGAGGCAGTAGACCGGAGGAGACATCGGAGCCGACTTCCGGCAAGCATTGAGCCAGTGTGGTTATGTGGCACACCACGTGACTTGATCACTCCGGCAAACCAGGGGGCTGGCATTAGGACACCGGGTGTAATACCTGTCATACCCCAATTGACTCAGAATATTCATCCTAGTGCGACTCCGTATCGTAAAACGCGATGATTCATTCTCTCTGATTTTTTTCTCCGCGAGACGGTACTTATGGTCTTGGAGTTAGGGCAAACGGAGGTCTGTGGGACCCACGAGCTCACGTGGCGTGCCCTGGTGGGTGCCACCTGAGCTCGTGGCTCTGTGGTGGCCACCCTCCAGTAGATCTTTTCGCCAATAATTTTTATATATTCCACAAAAATTCTCTGTAAGTTTTCCGCCCAATCCAAGAACTTTTATTTCTGCCCAGAAATATCACCATGGTAGTTCTGCTGAAAACAGCGTCAGTCCGGGTTAGTTCCATTCAAATCATGCAAATTAGAGTCCAAAACAAGAGCAAAAGTGTTTGAAAAGTGGATACATTTGGGACGTATCAACACCCCCAAGCTTAACTCATTGCTTGTCCTCAAGCAATTCAGTTGACAAACTGAAAGTGATAATGAAAAACTTTTACAAACTCTTTTGTTCTGTTGCTGTATATATGCTTAACTAGTATTCAAGTTTTCAGCAAAGATTATGAACTAATGCTACTTGTGAGCTGCGTTGGGATTTTCCTCAAAGAGGAGAGGAGATGCAGTACAGTAGAGATAAGTATTTCTCTCAGTGAGAACCAAGGTTATCGAACCAATAAGAGAATCACGGAAAGCCTTGTGAATAGCACCTACACACACAAAACCAAATACTTGCACCCAACGCGGGCAAGAGGGTTGTCAATCCCCTTGAACTCATTAATTGCAAGGATTAAATCTTGTATAGGTAGATGGATAAATTGCAAAATAAAATAAAAGTAAATAAATTGCAGCAAAGGTTTTTAGGTTTTCTTTTTATATTTAAAGTAGACCCGGGGGCCATAGTTTTCACTAGAGGCTTCTCTCTCGAACACATAGCATACGGTGGGTAGACAAATTACTGTTGGGCAATTGATAGAAAAGCGCATAGTTATGACGGATTCATGGCAATGATCATGTATATAGGCATCACGTCTGAGACAAGTAGAACGACTCCTGCCTGCATCTACTACTATTACTCCACCCATCGACCGCTATCCAGCATGCATCTAGAGTATTAAGTTAATAAAAACGGAGTAACGCCTTAAGCAAGATGACATGATGTAGACAAAGTAAACTCAATCAATATGAATAAACCCCATCATTTTATCCTTAATGGCAACAATACAAATACGTGTCTTGTCCCCTACTGTCACTGGGATATAGAGCACTGCAAGATTGAACCCATTACAAAGCACCTCTCCCACTGAAGATAAATCAATCTAGTTGGCCAAACCAAACGGATAGATCGTTGAGAAATACAAAGCTATAACAATCATGCATAAAAGAGTTCAGAGAAGACTTAATTACTTTCAATGAATAATCTGATCATAAACCCCCAATTCATCGGATCCCAACAAACACACCGCAAAAGAAGATTACATCGGATAGAGCTCCAAGAAGATCGAGGAGAACATGGTATTGAAGATCAAAGAGAGAGAAGAAGCCATCTAGCTACTAGCTATGGACCCGTAGGTCTATGGTGAACTACTCGCACATCATCGGAAGGGCAGCAAGGTTGATATAAAAGCCCTCTGTGATCGATTC
Organism: Elymus sibiricus; assembly: GCA_039707655.1. NCBI lineage: Eukaryota > Viridiplantae > Streptophyta > Magnoliopsida > Poales > Poaceae > Elymus > Elymus sibiricus. The sequence continues at coordinate 122,423,343 of CM077666.1, read as the reverse complement.
CCCCTCCGGCAGATCGCCGGAAAAGGCCTCCAGATGGGATCGTAGAAGAACAGAGACTTGCGGCGGCGGAAAAGTTTCTTTGGGTGGCTCTCTGTTGGTTTGGGAATATCTGGGAATTTATAGAAGTGGAATTAGGTCAAACGGAGTTACGAGGGTCCCACAAGCTCAGGCGCTTGCCGCTCCTTATTCCTTCATCCATCGTAATCTCACCCAAAACTTGAAAACTTCAACACACATAACTCAACAAAAACTTCGTGAGATCCGTTAGTACAATAAATCAATCATCCACTTTAGGTACTGTTATAAACTCATTCATAATTGTTCTTGCGTAATACCTACTGTATTCTAACTCTTCCATGACTTATACCCCCCGATATAATCCATAGTTTCATTAAAACAAGCACACTATGCAATAAAAACAGAACCTGTCTAAGACAGAACAATACATATTGACAGAATATTATCTATACTTTTGTAAATCCAAATATTCTGAAAAATTAGGAAAACGTAAAAAAATTGTATCACAATACCGTGTAAATATTTCAGATTTTCTGACATTCTAGTAAAAACGTAAAATCAAATACTGGGCGCAAAACTTTCTATTTTCAAACAGCATCAATTATACTATCATCCAAACACAATCATAACAGTAGCTAAAATTGTGTGACACAAGAAAAATAAAAATTGTAATAAAGATAAATATTGGGTTGCCTCCCAACAAGCGCTATTGTTTAATGCCCCTAGCTAGGCATAATGCATCAAGTATTATCATCCTTCAAATCCAACTCCTCAATTATACATCCATGCTTCCTAGGAGGCTTAGCATAAGAATTTTTAATAATCACACTCCTAGGGACAAAGTTGAGGAATTTGCTTTCATAAATAGGCTCCTTTATTATATAAAGGAAGTTGGGGTGCAAACTAATCATTTTAAGATCCTCGTCTCCTTTACTAGATGAGGCACCCTTATTCTTAGGAACATACATAAACTTGGAATTCTTATGAGGAGGAGTCCTCTCAATAGTTTTAACAGAAGAAAAAGCAGAACCCAAATTATTAATGATTTCTTCCAACTTATCGATTCTAGCGGGACTTTGTTCTACTCTTTCATTAATTATCGGTTCCTTCTCCTTTAGCATCTTTAATGTAGTTCCTACCTTAGACCCAAATTGAGTAACTTGATTATGGAACTTTTTGTCTAGATTCTCAATATGTTCTACGGTGGGCATTTTATTTTCAATAGCTTCTAACCTTCGCTTACGAGTTGATCTATTTTGAGCATCGCAAATCCTATACCAAGCATCTTTTAAACTTTCTCCTCCCCTTTGTTTAAAATTAAGCACTTCATTCTCGGGGGTACACACAACAAGCAAAGAACTAGACATAGTGGAAAGACAAGCAAACGAGCAAAGTAAAATATTTTTGTGTTTTTGTAATTTTTTATGAGAAGTGGGGGAGATGAAAATGAGAGGCAAAGGCAATAAAAAGGCAAATAAAAAGTAGAGCAAGTAGATGATAGTTTGTGTATAGGTACTTGATAGGTTTTGGTGATGTCTCCCCGGCCACTCGGTAATCCTCTAACCAAATCTCCGGCTTTGACACGCCAGTGAACTTGCTGATCCCTGTTGCCAACCTGAAGTTGCTTGGGATGTCCGCGGCGCGAATGTACCGGCTGAAACACTTGGGCCCAGAAGGTGCGGATCCACTCGGAGCGTCCGCATCCAGGCCCTCTCTCAGGGCCCGTCCTCTATTAACCGAGTTCTGAGCGAGGACAAATCTCGCACTGAACCATGGGTCCCGGAGGTCTTCCAGACGACGTGGACTCGGCCTCCGATCATCTTCACGTGGATGCCTGTCATCATAAGGCTGGCACCCGTATGTGACATCCCGCGGAGGGGGCATCCGAGTGCGATCGTATTCCTCGTGTCGCCGGGGGGAAACGACTCGGTCACGCCTCTGATCTTCATATAGACCTCTTGAGGGGGGTGACAGCCGGTGCCTGATGTCTACTACACAACTTATTCTTGTAGACTCGTGTTGTGCCTCCAAGCGTAGAGTTTTGTAGGACAGTAGCAATTTTCCCTCAAGTGGATGACCTAAGGTTTATCAATCAGTGGGAGGCGTAGGATGAAGATGGTCTCTCTCAAACAACTCTGCAACCAAATAACAAAGAGTCTCTTGTGTCCCCAACACACCCAATACAATGGTAAATTGTATAGGTGCACTAGTTCGGCGAAGAGATGGTGATACAAGTGTAGTATGGATAGTAGAAATATATTTTTATAATCTGAACAAATAAAAACAGCAAGGTAGCAAAAGATAAAAGTGAGCACAAACGGTAATGCAATGCTTAAAAACAAGGCCTAGGGTTCATACTTTCACTAGTGCAATCTCTCAACAATGCTAACATAATTGGATCATATAACAATCCCTCAACGTGCGATAATGAATCACTCCAAAGTTCCTATTAGCGGAGAACATAAGATATAAATTGTTTGTAGGGTACGAAACCACCTCAAAATTATCCTTTCCGATCGATCTATTGAGCCATTCCTATAATTGTCACAAATAGCCCTAGAGTTCGTACTAAAATAACACCATATGATACACATCAACCAACTCTAATGTCACCTAGATACTCCAATGTCACCACAAGTATCCGTGAGTTGATTATACGATATGCATCAAACTACTTCATAATCATAATATTCAATCCATACAAAGAACTCCAAGGAGCACCCCAAAGTTTCTATCGGAGAAAAGATAATGAAAACGTGCATCAACCCCTATGCATAGATTACCCCAATGTCACCTCGGATATCCGCGAGTTGAGTGCCAAAACATATATCGATTGAATCAATATAATACCCCATTGTCACCACGGGTATTCATATGCAAGACATACATCAAGTGTTCTCAAATCTGAAATATTCAATCCGACAATAACGAAACCTCAAAGGGAAAAGATTCGATTCATCACAACAAGGATAGAGAGGGAAGAAACACCATATGATCCAACTATATTAACAAAGCTCGCGATACATCAAGATCGTGCCATATCAAGAACACGAGAGAGAGAGATCAAACACATAGCTACTAGTACATACCCTCAGCCCCGAGGGTGAACTACTCCCTCCTCGTCATGGAGACCGCCGGGATGATGAAGATGGCCTCCGGTGATGATTTTCCCCCTCCGGCAGGGTGCCGGAAAAGGGCTGTAGATGAGATCATGGAGGTATAGAGGCTTGCGGTGGCGTAAAAACTCATCTAGGTTAACTTTCGGGGGTTTCTGAATATATAGGATTTTTCAGCGTTGGAATCACGCAAAGAGGTGCCACAGGGGGCCCACGAGGGGGGGCAGGCGCGCCCTGGTGCCTCGTGGGGCCCCTGTGGCTCTTCTGCTGCTTCCCCGAAGCTTCCTGGGTCCATTTCCTTCCAGAAAAAATCGTCAAAAAGTTTCGCTGCATTTGGACTTCATTTGATATGGATTTTCTAGAAAACCAAAAACAAGCAGAAAACAACAACTGGCACTGGGCACTAGGTCAATATGTTAGTCCATAAAAATCATATAAAAGCCATATAAAAGTGCACCAAAATCATACAAAACTATAATAAACATGGCATGAATACTTCATAAATTATAGATACGTTGGAGACGTATCAACATCCCCAAGCTTAATTCCTGCTCGTCCTCGAGTAGGTGAATGATAAAAGAAATAATTTATGAAGTGTGAATGCTGGCATAGTGCATAAGTTTGATCAATGATAATTTCAATCACTTTTTCTAGCATCAATATATATCATAATCAGTAGCTCATCTCATAAAACTTCTCATGATCAAGTAGCAAGCTATTCACATGTTTAAAGTATAGGCCATAAACTTTCTTGAAAACTAACAAACTATGTTCTCAGTCATCAAACAATTGCAATTCATCTTATTTTCAGGAAGGGTCTATGTAAGAGCTTTGATCTAGCAAATTCCACATACTCAACCATCATTTAGTCTTCCATGATTGCTGACACTCAGAGCATATTTTGAGAACAAACCATTTCAGTCAAACACATAGGAAGATAGGGGCTTAATGTTTCGCCTCCCAACTTATTTATCTCAGGGATAATGTCAACAATAATAACTCATGATCACCTATATTCAACTGGATATATGTGCCTGGATCTTTCCCTACCACATAATGCTTGCCAACTAAAGAATAAATAGAGCGGAATAGGGATGAACATTAATGACTCTTGCATAAAAGTAAATACATAAAAGTAAAAGATAGGCCCTTCGCAGAGGGAAGCAGAGGTTGTCATGTGCTTTTTGTTGTTGGATGCACAAGCCCTTAATGCAAAGGATCGTCACGTTATATTGCCCCTTGTGATAGCAACCTTTATTATGCAGTCTGTCGCTTTTATTTCTTTACCATCACAAGTTCGTACAACGCTTATTTTCCCTTGCAATAAAAGATCATACATATTTTAGGAGCAATTTTGATTGCTTTTTGCACCGATGACAACTTACTTGAAGGATCTTATTCAATCCATAGGTAGATATAGTGGACTCTCATGGCAAGAAATTGGGTTTAAGGGTTTTTGGATGCACAAGTAGTATCTCTACTTAGTACGAATTTTTGGCTAGCAAAAGATCCTAAGCAAGCACCACATGTTAGAGGATCCATGGCAATATAACTTCTATGTGAATATAAACAAACATAACTCATTATGTTGTCTTCCTTGTCCAACGTCAACTACTTGATCAAGCTTGAAAATAATTAATGGGGGCTCACAATCATAGAAGATGTCCAAGATAGTATATTTATATGTGTAATTTCTCTTCCTTCAAAATTATTTCATGAATTGTTCAAGTGACCAATGCTATGTTTGTTAACTTTCAATAAATTTTACCACTTATACTTCTTGTATGTGAAGTCACTACTCCCCATGGGACAAGCATATGAAGCATATAAATTTCAACTTTATGATATTCAATTCATTTCAACAATTTACTCATAGGATGTAAGTGAAGAACAAGAGTAAATGACAAACTACTCCAAAAAGATATAAGTGAAGACCAAATGAGTAGTTAAGTAAATAGGTAGCTATGTGAGGACTCTCTCTTATTTCAAAATTTCAGATCTTAAGTATTTTTTTCAAACAGCAAATAAAACAAAATAAAATGACATTCCAAGAATAGCACAACTCATGTGAAGAAGCAAAAACTTAGGCTCAACCAAGACTAACCGATAATTGTTAATGAAGAAAGGTGGGATGCCTACCGGGGCATCCCCAAGCTTAGATGCTTGAGACTTCTTGAAATATTATATTGGGATGCCTTGGGCATCCCCAAGCTTGAGCTTTTGTGTCTCCTTAATTCCTCTCATATCACGGTTTCCCTAAATCTTAAATACTTCATCCACACAAAACTCAACTAGAACTCGTGAGATAAGTTAGTATAAATCAACTCAAAACCTTAACATTCTCTACTGTAGCAAATCACAAAAATTATAATTAAACATTGCATACTAAATGCCTCTTCATATATAATACTCCTATCCAAAAATAGAAACATTAAACAAGCAACATATGCAAACAATGCAACTATAACCGAAATCTGTCTAAACAGAATAGTCTGTAAAGGGTGAATAAGAATTCATACTTCCCTAACTCCAAAAATTCTGAAAAATTACCACATGATAGAGAACTCATGCATGCTTACTGTGTAAAAATTTCAGATTTTTATCATGTTCTGACTATTCGGGACTATTCTGGACATAGCAGAAAACTTTCTGTTTTCAAACAGCAACACATGAACTTGCAAACTGAGCATGGTAAAGGCTATAATTGGCATTTTATTGAACTAAAAGATACAAAACATGATTATTTATAACACCAAGCAAATATCAACAGAAGAAAATGATGCTCCAAGCAAAACTCATATTATGTGACGAATAAAAATATAGCTCCAAGTGAGGTTACCGATAGTGTTGAAGACGAAAGAGGGGATGCCTTCCGGGGCATCCCCAAGCTTAGACGCTTGAGTCTTCCTTGAATATTACATTGGGGTGTCTTGGGCATCCCCAAGCTTAGGGTCTTGTCGCTCCTTATTCTCCTCATATCGATATCTCACCCAAAACTTGAAAACTTCAATCACAAAAAACTTAACAGAACTTGTGAGGTAGGTTAGTATGATAAAAATAAATCATCCACTTAGGTACTGTCAAGACAAGTTTCACAATTGTTCTCACATAATGCCTACTGTATTATATCATTTACACAATTTATATTACTCAATATAAGCTATGGAAACACTAAAACAAGCAAACTATGCACCGAAAACAGAATCTGTCAAAAACAGAACAGCATGTAGTGAGCGATTTAAAAACCATACTTCTGTACCTCCAAAAAATCAGAAACATTAGGACAACGTAAAAAATTGTAACCCAATACTGTGAAAAAATTTCATAATTTTCTCACTCTCCAGTACAGAATAGAAATTTCAGCACTGGACGCAAAAGTCTCTGTTTTTGCACAGAATCAAATCAACAAGCATCCACACTATCCCAAAGGCTTTACTTGGCACATTATTGAAAGAAAACATATAAAAAAATGATTACTACAGTAGATTAATCATGTGGACACACAAAAACAGTAGGTATAAGTATTGGGTTGTCTCCCAACAAGCGCTTTTCTTTAATGCCTTTTTAGCTAGGCATGATGATTTTAATGATGCTCACATAAAAGTGAAGAATTGAAACATAATGGGAGCATCATGAAGCATATTACAAGCACATTTAAGCCTAACCCACTTCCTATGCATAGGGATTTTGTGAGCAAACAATTTATGGGAGCAAGAATCAACTAGCATAGGAAGGCAAAACAAGCATGACTTCAAAACTTTCAACACATAGAGAGGAAACTTGATATTATTGAGATATGTAAAAGCAAATGTTCCTCTCTCATAATAATTTTCAGTAGCATCATGAATGAATTCAACAATATAACTATCACATGAATCATTCTTTTCATGATCTACAAGCATAGAAATTTTATAACTCTCCACATAAGCAAAGTTATTCTCATGAATAGTGGTGGGAGCAAATTCAATGAAATAGCTATCATGTGATACTTGATTGGCATAATCCAATTGAAGATTAAAATCATGATGACAAGTTTCATGGTTATCATTATTCTTTATAGCATACATGTCATCACAATAATCATCATAGATAGCAACTTTGTTGTCATAATCAATTGAAACCTCTTCCAAAATAGTGGAATCATCATTAAATAAAGTTGTGACCTCTCCAAATCCACTTTTATCAATATAATCATCATAAATAGGAGGCATGCAATCATCATAATAAATTTGCTCATCAAAACTTGGGGGACTAAAAATATCATCTTCATCAAACATAGCATCCCCAAGCTTATGGCTTTTCATATCACTAGCATCATGGATATTCAAATAATTCATACTAGCAACATTGCAATCATGCTCATCATTCATGGATTTTATGCCAAACATTTTATTGAAATCTTATTCTATCAATTGAGCACAATTTTCCGATCCATCATTTTCAAGAAAGACATTATAAAGATGAATAATATGAGGCAACCTCAATTCCATAATTTTTTGTAGTTTTCTTTTATAAACCAAACTAGTGATAAAAACAAGAAATTAAAAGATTCGATTGCAAGATCTAAAGATATACCTTCAAGCACTCACCTCCCCGGCAACGGCGCCAGAAAAGAGCTTGATGTCTACTACACAACTTATTCTTGTAGACTCGTGTTGGGCCTCCAAGCGCAGAGTTTTGTAGGACAGTAGCAAATTTCCCTCAAGTGGATGACCTAAGGTTTATCAATCCGTGGGAGACATAGGTTGAAGATGGTCTCTCTCAAACAACCCTGCAACCAAATAACAAAGAGTCTCTTGTGTCCCCAACACACCCAATACAATGGTAAATTGTATAGGTGCACTAGTTCGGCGAAAAGATGGTGATACAAGTGTAGTATGGATAGTAGAAATATATTTTTATAATCTGAATAAATAAAAACAGCAAGGTAGCAAAAGATAAAAGTGAGCACAAATGGTATTTCAATGCTTAAAAATAAGGCCTAGGGTTCATACTTTCACTAGTGCAATCTCTCAACAATGTTAACATAATTGGATCATATAACAATCCCTCAACGTGCGATAAAGAATCACTCCAAAGTTCCTATTAGCGGAGAACATAAGATAGAAATTGTTTGTAGGGTACGAAACCACCTCAAAATTATCTTTTCCGATCGATCTATTGAGCCATTCCTATAATTGTCACAAATAGCCCTAGAGTTCGTACTAAAATAACACCATATGATACACATCAACCAACTCTAATGTCACCTAGATACTCCAATGTCATCACAAGTATCCGTGAGTTGATTATACGATATGCATCAAACAACTTCATAATCATAGTATTCAATCCACACAAAGAACTTCAAGGAGCACCCCCAAAGTTTCTATCGGAGAAAAGATAATGAAAACGTGCATCAACACCTATGCATAGATTACCCCAATGTCACCTCGGGAATCCGCGAGTTGAGTGCCAAAACATATATCAAGTGAATCAATATAATACCCCATTGTCACCACGGGTATTCATATGCAAGACATACATCAAGTGTTCTCAAATCTGAAATATTCAATCCAACAATAACGAAACCTCAAAGGGAAAAGATTCGATTCATCACAACAAGGATAGAGAGGGAAGAAACACCATATGATCCAACTATATTAACAAAGCTTGCGATACATCAAGATCGTGCCATATCAAGAACACGAGAGAGAGAGAGAGAGAGAGAGAGAGAGATCAAACACATAGCTACTAGTACATACCCTCAGCCCCGAGGGTGAACTACTTCCTCCTCGTCGTGGAGACCGCCGGGATGATGAAGATGGCCTCCGGTGATGATTTCCCCCCTCCGGCAGGGTGCCGGAAAAGGGCTGTAGATGAGATCGTGGAGGTACAGAGGCTTACGGCGGCGTAAAAACTCATCTAGGTTAACTTTCGGGGGTTTCTGAATATATAGGATTTTTCAGCGTTGGAATCACGCAAAGAAGTGCCACAGGGGGCCCATGAGGCACCAGGGCGCGCCTGGGGGGGCAGGCGCACCCAGGTGGCTCATGGGGCCCCTGTGGCTCTTCTGCTGCTTCCCCGAAGCTTCCTGGGTCCATTTCCTTCCAGAAAAAATCGTCAAAAAGTTTCGCTGCATTTGGACTTCATTTGATATGGATTTTCTGGAAAACCAAAAACAAGCAGAAAATAGCAACTGGCACTGGGCACTAGGTCAATATGTTAGTCCATAAAAATCATATAAAAGCCATATAAAAGTGCACCAAAATCATACAAAACTATAATAAACATGGCATGAATACTTCATAAATTATAGATACGTTGGAGACGTATTAGCGCCTCCCAGAACCGAGTGGGCCATGAGCCGACTGGACCGTTTCTACGCGCACCGACGCACTGTGGATTCGATCCCGAGACTGCAACACTGTCGCATTCTGCGACATGGCCGTCTTTAGGAGAGCTCGAATCTGGCGGATGCCCTCACCGGCCGTAGAGCCGGAGGGCTGAATGGAATCTGCAATCCTTGTTGCCGCCACCAAATTCTGCAGCGGGGTGTTGAGCACCTGGTAGTTCCAAGGCTGATCACTCGGGAACAACCGGCGCTTGTGCCGACTGGAATTGGGCTGCCAGCGGGCGCAGTCGTCCAACTCCTTCTGCAGCCACTCCAGGCGGTCACGCTCGACCAAAGTGGCCAAACGTGGCGACTCCATGGCCAGATCCTCGAGAGTCGTTCCAGTAATGGGACTGCATAGAGCCTACTCGTTCCTCTGACGGAGCTCGTTGCTCTGCTCCCGGGTGAGGGCTTGTGGAATGTATGGCTCATGGCGGGGAGAATGATCACCCCCCTGGTTGTTGTCGTCGTGTCCGCGCGAGGTGCCCACATGTCCGTCACGGGGATCGGGAAATCCCGGCGGACCGCGCGGCTCCGAGCCGGCCATGAGGACTTCGGCCATAGACTCGACGCTCTCGCACTCTGACTCCTCAGCGGAGTCATCATGGAGACCATCAAAAAGGTCAAGGGCAGGCTCGTCAGGCTCGAGCGCCGCCACATGCCCGGCCACGGCCTGGAGGGCCACGGCGTGCTTGATCCAACGCTGGAGTCACGAATGCCCAGAGCGCTTGCGACGGCGGCTGCTACTTGTAGCTTGCGTTGGTTTTATCCCTGAAGAGGAAGGGATGATGCAGCATAGCAGAGGTAAGTATTTCCCTTAGTTATGAAACCAAGGTTATCAATCCAGTAGGAGAACCACGCAACACCTCATTAGCAGTACCTGCACACAAACAACTAATCCTTGCACCCAACGCAAATGAGGGGTTGTCAATCCCTCGGCGGTAAATTGCAAAATTAAATTGTATGTGATAGATAGATAGTTTGAAAGAAAAATACAAAATAAAATAAATAAAGAAAAAGTGCAGCAATATTTTTAGGGTTTTAGTAATTGATTTAGATAGACCCGGGGGCCATAGTTTTCACTAGAGGCTTCTCTCATAGAAAATAGCATACGGTGGGTAGACAAATTACTGTTGGGCAATTGATAGAAAAGCAAATAATCATGACGATATCCAAGGCAATGATCATGTATATAGGCATCACGTCCGAGACAAGTAGACCGACTCCTGCCTGCATCTACTACTATTACTCCACAGATCGACCGCTATCCAGCATGCATCTAGTGTATTAAGTCCATAAATAACGGAGTAACGCCTTAAGAACGATGACATGATGTAGACAAGATAAACTCACACATGAATAAACCCCATCTTTTTACCCTTAATAGCAACGATACATACGTGTCATGTCCCTTTCTGTCACTGGGATTGAGCACCGCAAGATCGAACCCATTACAAAGCACCTCTTCCCATGGCAAGATAAATCAATCTAGTTGGCCAAACCAAATCAATAGATCGGAGAAGAAATACGAAGCTATAACAATCATGCATAAAAGAGATCAGAGAAGACTCAAATAATATTCATGGATAATCTGATCATAAACTCACAATTCATCGGATCCCAACAAACACACCGCAAAAAGTGATTACATCGGATAGAACTCCAAGAACATCGAGGAGAACATTGTATTGCAGATCAAAAAGAGAGAAGAAGCCATCTAGCTACTAACTATGGACCCAAAGGTCTGTGGTAAACTACTGACGCATCATCGAAAGGGCAGCAAGGTTGATGTAGAGCCCCTCTGTGATCGATTCCCCCTCCGGCGGAGTACCGGAGAAGGCCTCCAGATGGGATCTCTCGAGAACAGAAACTTGCGGCGGTGGAAAAAGTATTTCGTGGACTCCCCTGAGGGTTTCTGATTTTTTGGGAATTTATAGTGGTGGAATTAGGTCAAACGGAGCTCTGTGGGCCCCACGAGGTACCAAGGCGCGCCTACCCCCCCCCCCCCAGGCGCGCTCTGGTGCCTCGTGGGCACCCCTTGGGGCTTCTGGCCTTCTCCCGAAGCTTCTAGTGTTTATCTTGTCCAGAAAAAAATCTCCAAAAAGTTTCGTGGCATTTGGACTTCGTTTGGTATTGATATTCTGTAAAACCAAAACAGGGCAGAAAACAGCAACTGGCACTGGGCACTAATTTAATAGGTTAGTCCCAAAAAAATGATATATAATTGCTGTAAATGTATATAAAAACATCCAAGATTGATAATATAACAGCATGGAACAATAAAAAATTATAGATACGTTGGAGACGTATCAGCGGCCAGCGGGCAGGGGAGCCACTCGGTACGGGCCCGACGGCTGTCGGAGTAGAACTCCATATGAAGACGTGCGGAAGTGTGCCGCGCCACGGATGGGCAGCGACTCCATGTCCAGCGGGGCCTTCTGGAGCCACACCGAGTCGTCGGCGATGAAGCTGAGCGCTCCGAAATGGATCTCAGTGCCGACTAACATGATGACGATGAAAAATACCACCTGCGTCGTATAATCGATAGACGCGCGGCCCCACGGTGGGCGCCAACTGTCGGGGTTACGATCCTAACAATGAGTACTAGGGGTATGAAAGAGGGGCGGAGCCTAGCTACGGCGCAAGTGTAGCACTCAGTTTTTACGAGTTCAGGCCCCTCTCGGAGGAGGTAATAACCTTACGTCTCCTGCCCTGAGGCTTGTTTTCTCTTGGGGTGGATGATTACAGGGGATGCTGAACCCCTGTCATGGAGGAAGAGGGCGGATTATATAGAGTGCGCCTCGGCCTCTTTACCGCCACGTTACAAGGGGATTAATGGCTATAACTACGGCAGTTATAGGTATTAATAGCCATGACTATGACAGTTGCAGGTAACTGCAGCCATGACTATACTTGAAGTCCGACTTAAGACTACTCGACCGTTGCAGCTCCCACGCCGTCCCTACACGTGTTCTGTCCGAGCGGTGCGGGCTGGCCGACTGGAGGGATGACGTCCGAGTGCCGTCGGTGTATCCGAGTGGATTCCTTGTGATGCGCATCTGAATGCATCTATGGTCCAGGGACCTCCCAATGATGGTGTGGGACCCCAGGTGGGCCTTAGATGTCAGGTCTTTGACCCACCAGTAGTAGGTGACCCCATCAGCCGGCGAGAGTAGGCCGACAGCGAGGCCTACGGCGGAGAAAGTCTACCGGGCTATGAGTCCGGCGCGAGGAGGCCGTCGATGAGGCCCGCGGCAGTGAACGACCGCCGGGCGATGAGGCCCATGCAAGGAGGCCGACGATGAGGCTCGCGGCGGTGAAGGACCGCTGGGCGATGAGGCCGGCGCGACGAGGCCGACGATGAGGCCCACGGCGGCGAAGGACCGCCAGGCGATGAGGCCGGCGAGAGGAGGCCGACGATGAGGCCCACGGCGGCGAAGGACCGCCGGGCGATGAGGCCGGAACGAGGAGGCCGATGATGAGGCCCGCGGTGGTGAAGGGCCGCCTGGCGATGAGGCTGGCGCGAGGAGGCCGACAATGAGGCCCGCGGCGGTGAAAGACTGCGGCGAAGGAGGTCCGCGGCGGCGAAGGTCTACGCCATGGAGGTCCGTGCAGTAAGGCCTCGCGTCTTCTTTGTCGTTGGAGATATTTGGCAGCTCGACCATGAGGAGGGAGCTTGTGTGATCGGTTGGGCTTCGGAGCCCCGAAGATGAGACCGAAGCCCGCCGCACAGGGTGCGCAGGGGTTCCGACCTCATGGTCTTGTTTTGTTGTTCAAGATGGTCAGCTTTGGAGGACCAAGTCTAGCGGTGTCTGTGACTCGCTATGCTTCCTTTGTCTTCTGTAGACATTGGAGGCATGAAAGTGCACTGATACGTCCCAAACGTATCTACTTTTCCAAACACTTTTGCTCTAGTTTGGACACTAATTTGCATGATTTGAATGGAACTAACCCGGACTGACGCTGTTTTCAGCAGAATTGTCATGGTGTTGTTTTTGTGCAGAAATAAAAGTTCTCAGATGGACCTGAAAATTTACGGAGAATTATTTCAGAATATATAAAAAATACTAGCGCAAAGATCCACCAGAGGGGGGGCACCAGGCACCACAAGCCTGGGGGGCGCGCCCACCCCCCCCCCCCCCCAGGGCACGCCTGGCAGGCTTGTGGGCCCCTGCCAACTCTGTTTACCCTAATTCCAGTGCTATAAGTACCTATTCATGGAGAAAAAAAATCAGAGAAAGAATCATCGCGTTTTATGATACGGAGTCGCCGCCACCTCCTGTTCTTCATCGGGAGGGCTGATCTGGAGTCCGTTCGGGGCTCCGGAGAGGGGGATTCGACGCCGTCGTCATCATCAACCATCCTCCATCACCAATTTCATGATGCTCACCGCCGTGCATGAGTAATTTCTTCGTAGGCTTGCTGGACGGTGATGGGTTGGATAAGATTTACCATGTAATCAAATCAATTTGTTAGGGCTTTGATCCCTAGTATCCACTATGTTCTGAGATTGATGTTGCTATGACTTTGCTATGCTTAATGCTTGTCACTAGGGCCCGAGTGCCATGATTTCAGATCTGAACCCTCTATGTTTTCATGAATATATTTGAGTTCTTGATCCTATCTTGCAAGTTATATGCACCTGTTACGTGTCATGATCCGCATACCCCAAGGTGACAATAATTGGGATTCTTTTCGGTGATTGCCGTAGTTTGAGTTCTTCATGTATTCATTATGTGCTAATGCTTTGTTCCGGTTCTCTATTAAAAGGAGGCCTTAATATCCCTTAGTTTCCTTAAGGACCCCGCTGCCATGGGAGGGTAGGACAAAAGATGTCATGCAAGTTCTTACTATAAGCATGTATGACTATATACGGAATACGTGCCTACATTACATTGATAAATTGGAGCTATTGTGTATCGCCCTAGGTTGTGACTGTTACATGAGGAATGTCATCCAACATAATTATCCATCACTGATCCAATGCCTACGCTTTTCGCATATTGATCTTTGCTAAGTTACTTTCGTTGCTGCTGCTGTTACAATTACTACAAAACTGCTACTGTTACTGCTTCTGTTACTGTCACTACTGTTGCTACTGCTATTGAAACTATCATACTACTGTGCTACTAAACACTTTGCTGCAGATATTTAGTTCTCTAGGTGTGGTTGAATTGACAACTCAACTGCTAATACTCGCAAATATTCTTTGGCTCCCCTTGTGTCGAATCAATAAATCTGGGTGAAATACTACCCGCGAAAACTGTTGCGATCCCCTATACTTGTGGGTTATCAAGACCTTTTTCTGGCGCCATTGCCGGGGAGCATAGCTCTATTTGTTGAGTCACTTGGGATTTATATCTGTTGATCACTATGAAGAATCTGAAAGATGCTAAGACTAAGATCGTCCCCTCTATGACTAGAGGAGGTAAGGAACTGCCATCACACTCTGCACTTGATTCACCTTCTGTTTTGAGTAGGCTTGCGACACCGCCACCTGTTATTCACTCTGATATGTCGCAAGTTATTGATGAT
Organism: Elymus sibiricus; assembly: GCA_039707655.1. Taxonomy (NCBI): domain Eukaryota; kingdom Viridiplantae; phylum Streptophyta; class Magnoliopsida; order Poales; family Poaceae; genus Elymus; species Elymus sibiricus. Next base: position 122,408,301 of record CM077666.1, on the reverse strand, counting down.
ACTACTTCTGCTATGAATGAAACTATTGATGATGCTAGTACTATGCTTGATAATACTATGCCACTTGGTTAATTTCTTGATGAACAAATTGCTAAAGCTAAAGGAATTGAAAATGTTGAAACTCTTGAAAATTATGATTCACCCATTAGGCCTAGCTCTCCTACTAGAGTTGAAGTGCCTGAAACATCTGATGGTTATGTTTTTGATAGGGAGACAACTAGGGCAATTCTTGCTTGTAATGATAGAGATGAGGTTATAAAATTGCTTGCTGAGTTGAAAGAAAAATCTATGAGGGAGAGAATGAAATATGATCCTAAGTTTGCTACCTCTCCCATATTTGTCACCGATAAGGATTATGAATTCTCTGTCGATCCTGAGTTAATTACTTTGGTTGAATCTGATCCTTTTCATGGTTATGAAACTGAAATTGTTGTGGCACACATTACTAAGTTGAATGATATTGCCACCCTATTTGCTCACGAGGAAAAAATTCGTTACTACTATATTCTTAAGTTGTTTCCTTTCTCATTAAAGGGTGATGCTAAGAAATGGTTTAATACTCTTGCTCCTGGTTGTGTGCGTAGTCCCCAGGATATGATATATTACTTCCCTAAAAAATATTTTCCTGCTCATAAGAAACAAGCTGCCTTACAGAAAATATTTAACTTTGTGCAAATTGAAGAAGAGAATCTCCCTCAAGCTTGGGGGAGGCTTCTCCAACTACTTAATGCTTTGCTTGATCATCCTCTTAAGAAAAATGAAATACTTGATATCTTTTATAATGGACTAATCGATGCTTCTAGGGACTACCTAGATAGTTGTGCTGGTTGTGTTTTCAGGGAACGAACTGTTGGACAGGCTGAAGTACTATTGAATAATATATTGAGAAATGCCGATGATTAGACACTTCCTGAACCACCACCTAAGCCAACTCCAAAGAAGAGAAGTATTCTATTCCTCAGTCCAGAAGATATGCAAGAAGCTAAGAAATCTATGAAGGAAAAAGGTATAAAAGCTGAAGATGTTAAGAATTTACCACCTATTGCAGAAATACATGGGCTCGACATCCCAACACAGGTAGTGGAGGTAAATTCTCTCACTAGATTTGATGAAGGTGATATTCCGTATAATAAATCTGCTAGTCAATGCCTGTATGAATTTGATAATTACATCATTAAACAGGAGCACTTTAATATGTATGTTAACAATCAACTAAAACGGAATGCCATCATGATTGAATGCTTGAGTGATTTGATGTTTAGAACTGCTAATGATGTTAAATGCTTGAGTAAACATGCTTCTATGGTTCAGACTCAGTTAGAACAAATTGCTAAGTCACAAAATGATTTGCTTGATGAAATGGATAATAAAAAGAATGACCATGCTGTTAGAGTTGTTACTAGAGGAGGTAGCATGACTCAGGATCCTCTATATCCTGAAGGTCATCATAAAAGAATTGAACAAGACTCTCAAAGAAATAATATTGATGCACCTAGTCCATCTAAGAAGAAAAAGAAAAATAAAAATGATAAAACTTTGCCTGCTCCTAGTGAACCTGAGATACAAAAACCTCCTGAGAATCATAATGATGCTTCTATTTCTGATGCTGAGACACAATCTGGTAATGAACATACACCTAGTGATAATGATAATGATAAGGATAATGATAATGATAATGATGATGTTCATGTTGATGCTCAACCAGATAATGATGTAGAAATAGAACCTGCTGTTGATCTTGATAACCCACCTGTTGGAAATGTGCCCTAGAGGCAATAATAAATTGGTTATTATTATATTTCCTTGTTCATGATAATCGTTTATTATCCATGCTATAATTGTATTGATTGGAAACTCAAATACATGTGTGGGTACATAGACAACATTGTGTCCCTAGTAAGCCTCTAGTTGACTAGCTCGTTGATCAAAAGATGGTGAAGGTTTCCTAGCCATGGACATGAGATGTCATTTGATAACGGGATCACATCATTAGGAGAATGATGTGATGGACAAGACCCAAACTACGAACGTAGCATATGATCGTGTCAGTTTATTGCTATTGTTTTCTGCATGTCAAGTATCTGTTCCTATGACCATGAGATCATGCAACTCACTGACACCGTAGGAGTGCCTTGTGTGTATCAAACGTCACAACGTAACTGGGTGACTATAAAGGTGCTCTACAGGTATCTCCGAGGGTGTCTGTTGGGTTGGCATGGATCAAGACTGGGATTTGTTACTCCGTATGACGGAGAGGTATCTCAGGGCCCACTCGGTAATACAACATCACAATGAGCCTTGCAAGCAATGTGACTAAAGTGTTAGCCACGAGATCTTGTATTACGGAACGAGTAAAGAGACTTGCCAGTAACGAGATTGAACTAGGTATAGAGATGCCGACGATCGAATCTCGGGCAAGTAACATACCGAAGAACAAAGGGAACAGCATACGGGATTAACTGAATCCTTGACATAGAGGTTCGACCGATAAAGATCTTCGTAGAATATGTAGGAGCCAATATGGGCATCCAGGTCCCGCTATTGGTTATTGATCGAAGAGGTGTCTCGGTCATGTCTACATAGTTCTCGAACCCCGCAGGGTCTACACACTTAACGTTTGGTGACGATTAGTATAGTTGAGTTATTGTGTTGGTGACCGAAGGTTGTTTGGAGTCCCGGATAAGATCCCGGACATGACGAGGGTCTCCGGAAGAGTCCGGAGGTAAAGATTGATATATGTGATAATAGTGTTTTGATCTCCGGAAGGGTTCCGGAATTCACCGGAAGGGGTTCCGGGTGTTTACCGAAGTGTTCGGGTGCAGCAACACTTTATATGGGCCAAAGGGGTAAAGCCCACGAGGTATTGGAAAGTGCAAAAGGAAGTTTTTCTACTGCCTTAAGCGGTACTACCGCTGGTAAGGCAGTACTACCGCGTAAGCGGTACTACCGCTTGTGTGAAGCGGTACTACTGCTCAAGCGGTACTACCACTCATGAGCGGTACTACCGCTTGTGCGCGATACTGCTGGAATCCAAGTTGGACTCTTTCCCTACGGGCCAAACCGACCTTGTGCGGGCAAAACCGACCTGGAGGAGGCTTTTACTCCAAGTTTAGACCCCAAGGCTCAACATATAAATAGAGGGGAAGGGCTAGCGCACGGGACACATTAAGATTTCCCAAGCCGTGTGTCGGCAACCCTAACCCTCTAGTTCTCCCGTCATAATCTCCGTAGTGCTTGGCGAAGCCCTGCAGAGATTGTTCCTCACCACCATCACCACGCCGTCGTGCTGCCGGAACTCATCTACTACTTCATCATCGCTCGCTGGATCGAGGAGGTGAACGCGTCATCAAGCCGTACGTGTGTTGAACGCGGAGGTGCCGTCCGTTCGGCACTAGTTCGTGATCGGATCGAGGGACGACTTGCGATTTGGATCGCGGAGACGTTCGACTACATCAACCGCGTTTCTTAACGCTTCCGCTTAGCGATCTACAAGGGTATGTAGATTCACTCTCCCTCTCGTAGATGCTCATCACCATGGATAGATCTTGTGTGTGCGTAGGAAAATTTTTGTTTCCCATGCAACGTTCCCCAACAGTGGCATCTGAGCTAGGTCTATGCGTAGATGAGATCTCGAGTAGAACACAAACGAGTTGTGGGCGTGGGTGTATACATATTGCTTGCCGTTACTAGTTGATACTTGATTCGGCGGTATTGTGAGATGAAGCGTCCCGGACCAACATTACTCGTACGCTTACGAGAGACCGGTTCCTTCAACTGACATGTAACTTTGTTGCATAAAGATGGCTAGCGGGTGTCTGTCTCTCTCACTTTAGTTGAATCAATTTCAATGAAGAGGGTTCTTTTAGAAGATCAAAAAGCAATCACTACACCACGTTGTGGTTTTGCGTAGGTAAGAACGGTTCTTGCAAACCCGTAGCAGCCACGTAAAACTTGCAACAACAATTAAAGGACGTCTAACTTGTTTTTGCAGGGTATGTTGTGATGTGATATGGCCAATTACATGATGAGATATATGTGATGTATGAGATGATCATGTGTTGTATAGAATATCACGACTTGCATGTCGATGAGTACGGCAACTGGCAGGAGCCATAGAGTTGTCTTTAATTATTTTCGCCGTTTTGCTTTACTTTATCGCTATGAGTTAGCAATAGTCGTGGAAGCAACAGTCGGCGCGACAACCTCATGGCGACACGTTGATGGAGATCAAGATGATGGAGATCATGGTGTCATGCCGGTGACGATGGAGATCATGCCGGTGCTTTGGAGATGGAGATCAAAAGCACAAGTTCATGGCCATATCATGTCACTTATGATTTGCATGTGATGTTAATCCTTTTATGCATCTTATTTTGCTTAGGACGACGGTAGCATTATAAGGTGATCCCTCACTTAAATTTCAAGATAAAATTGTGTTCTCCCCGAGTGTGCACCGTTGTGAAAGTTCGTCGTTTTGAGACACCACGTGATGATCGGGTGTGATAGACTCTACGTTCACATACAACGGGTGCAAGCCAGTGTTGCACATGCGGAACACTCGGGTTAAACTTGACGAGCCTAGCATGTACAGACATGGCCTCGGAACACAAGAGACCGAAAGGTCGAACATGAGTCATATAGTAGATATGATCAACATGAAGATGTTCACCATTGAAACCACCTCAACTCACGTGATGATCGGACTTGAGTTGGTGGATTTGGATCATGTTACACTCGAATGACTGGAGGGATGTCTATTTGAGTGGGAGTTTTTAAGTAATATGATTAACTAAACTCATTATCTTGAACAATAGTCTAAGTTGTCTTTGCTATATTTATGTTGTAGATCATGGCTCGCGCAGTAGCACCCCTGAATTTTAATGCGTTCCTAGAGAAAGCTAAGTTGAAAGATGATGGAAGTAACTTTGTGGACTGGGCCCGTAATCTAAGGATTATCCTTACGGCTTCCCAGAAGGCTTATGTCCTTGGTGCACCGCTTGGTGATCCACCCGCTCCAGTTGAGTCTCTAGACGTTGTGAACGCCTGGCAGGCTCGTTCTGAAGATTACTCAATAGTTCAATGTGCAATATTGTATGGCTTAGAACCGGGACTTCAAAGACGTTTTGAACGTCATGGAGCATATGAGATGTTCCAGGAGTTGAAGTTTATCTTTCAGAAGAATGCCCGGATCGAGAGATATGAGATCTCCGATAAGCTCTATGCTTGCAAGATGGAGGAGAACGGGTCTATCAGTGATCACGTACTCAGAATGTCTGGGTACTCCACCCGTCTGGCTGAATTGGGGATGCCCCTTCCGCCAGAGGCTATCACTGACAGAGTTCTTCAATCATTGCCACCTAGCTACAAGAGCTTCGTGTTGAACTATAACATGCACGGGATGAACAAGTCAGTCGCCGAGCTGTTTGCGATGCTAAAAGCCGCTGAGTCTGAAATTCAGAAGGAGCATCAAGTGTTGATGGTCAATAAAACCACTAGTTTCAAGAAAAATGGCAAGGGTAAGAAGGGTAACTCCAAGAAGAGTGGCAAAGCAGTTGCTCCTCCCGTGAAGAAACCCAAGGCTGGACCCAAACCAGAAACTGTGTGCTTTCATTGCAAGGGAATTGGACACTGGAAGCGGAACTGCCCCAAGTATTTGGCTGACAAGAAGGCGGCCAACAACAAACAAGGTATATATGATATACATGTTATTGATGTGTACCTTACCAACTCTCGTTGTAGTGCCTGGGTATTTGATACCGATGCGGTTGCTCATATTTGCAACTCAAAACAGGAACTGCGGAATAGACGGAGGCTGGCAAAGGACGAAGTGACGATGCGCGTGGGAAATGGTTCCAAGGTTGATGTGATCGCCGTCGGCACGCTCGCTCTTCGATTACCATCGGGATTAGTGATGAACCTGAATAATTGTTATTTAGTGCCTGCGTTAAGCATGAACATTATATCTGGATCTTGTTTATTGCGAGACGGTTACTCATTTAAATCAGAGAATAATGGTTGTTCTATTTATATGAGTAATATCTTTTATGGTCATGCACCCAATGTGAGGGGTTTATTCTTATTGAATCTCGATAGTAATGATACACATGTTCATAACATTGATGCCAAAAGATGTAGAATTGATAATGATAATACCACTTTCTTGTGGCACTGCCGTTTAGGTCATATTGGCGTAAAACGCATGAGGAAGCTCCATGCTGATGGACTTTTGGAGTCACTTGATTTTGAATCACTTGACACATGTGAGCCATGCCTCATGGGCAAGATGACTAAAACGCCGTTCTCTGGAACAATGGAACGGGCAAGTGACTTGTTGGAAATCATACATACTGATGTGTGCGGTCCGATGAGTATTGAGGCGCGCGGTGGTTATCGTTACTTTCTCACCTTCACTGATGACTTAAGTAGATATGGGTATATTTACTTAATGAAACACAAGTCTGAAACGTTTGAAAAGTTCAAACAATTTCAGAGTGAAGTTGAGAATCATCGTAACAAGAAGATTAAATTCCTACGATCTGATCGAGGAGGATAATATCTGAGTTATGAGTTTGGCAGTCACTTAAGACAGTGTGGAATTGTTTCACAATTGACACCGCCTGGAACACCACAGCGTAATGGTGTGTCCGAACGTCGTAATCGAACCTTATTGGATATGGTGCGATCTATGATGTCTCTTGCCGATCTGCCACTATCGTTTTGGGGTTATGCATTAGAGACAGCTGCATTCACTTTAAATAGGGCACCATCGAAATCCGTTGAGACGACGCCATATGAACTTTGGTTTGGCAAGAAGCCAAAGCTGTCGTTTCTTAAAGTTTGGGGATGTGATGCTTATGTCAAAAAGCTTCAGCCTGAAAAGCTGGAACCCAAAGCGGAGAAATGCGTCTTCATAGGATACCCAAAAGAGACAGTTGGGTATACCTTCTACCTCAGATCCGAAGGCAAAGTGTTTGTCGCTAAAAACGGAACATTTCTTGAGAAAGAGTTTCTCTCGAAAGAATTGAGTGGGAGGAAGATAGAACTTGATGAGGTTGTTGAACCTTTACTTCAACCTGAGAGTAGCGCAGCGCAGAAAGTTGTTTCTGTGGAGCCTACATTAGCTGAAGAGGAAGTTAATGATGATGATCATGAAGCTTTGGATCAAGTTGCTATCGAACCTCGTAGGTCGACAAGGACGCGTACTGCTCCTGAGTGGTACGGCAACCCTGTCTTAGAGGTCATGTTGTTGGACAACGATGAACCTACGAGCTATGGAGAAGCAATGATGGGCCCGGATTCCGAGAAGTGGTTAAAGGCCATGAAATCCGAGATGGGATCCATGTATGAAAACAAAGTGTGGACTTTGGAAGTATTACCTGAAGGGCGTAAGGCCATTCAGAACAAATGGATCTTTAAGAGGAAGACGGACGCGGACGGTAATGTCACCGTCTATAAAGCACGACTTGTGGCAAAGCATTTTTCACAAGTTCAAGGAGTTGACTACGATGAGACCTTCTCACCCGTAGCGATGCTTAAGTCCGTCAGAATCATGTTAGCAATAGTTGCCTTTTTCGATTATGAAATTTGGCAGATGGATGTCAAAACAGCGTTCCTTAACGGTTTCCTCAAGGAAGAGTTGTATATGATGCAACCAGAAGGTTTTGTCGATCCAGAGAATGCTGACAAAGTTTGCAAACTCCAGCGATCCATTTATGGACTGGTGCAAGCATCTCGGAGTTGGAATCTTCGCTTTGATGAGGTGACCAAAGCGTTCGAGTTTATACAAGTTTACGGAGAAGCTTGTATTTACAAGAAAGTGAGTGGGAGCTCTATAGCGTTTCTAATATTATATGTGGATGACATATTGCTGATTGGAAACAATATAGAAATGTTGGAAGGCGTGAAGGAATATTTGAACAAGAGTTTTTCAATGAAGGACCTAGGAGAAGCTGCTTTCATATTAGGCATAAAGATCTATAGAGATAGATCGAGACGCTTAATAGGACTTTCACAAAGCACATACCTTGACAAAGTTTTGAAGAAGTTCAAAATGGATCAGTCCAAGAAGGGGTTCTTGCCTGTATTGCAAGGTGTGAAGTTGAGTAAGACTCAATGCCCAGTGACTGCAGAATATAGAGAAAAGATGAGTGTCATCCCCTATGCTTCAGCCATAGGCTCTATCATGTATGCAATGCTGTGCACAAGACTCGAAGTCAGCCTTGCCATAAGTATGGTCGGAAGGTTTCAAAGTGATCCAGGAATGGAACACTGGACGGCGGTCAAGAATATCCTGAAGTACCTGAAAAGGACTAAGGACATGTTTCTCGTTTATGGAGGTGATCAAGAGCTCGTCGTAAAGGGTTACGTCGATGCAAGCTTTGACACTGATCCGGATGACTCTAAGTCACAAACCGGATACGTATTTATTCTTAATGGGGGTGCGGTTAGCTGGTGCAGTTCCAACCAAAGCGTGGTAGCTGATTCTACATGCGAAGCGGAGTACATCGCTGCCTCGGAGGCGGCGAAGGAAGGTGTCCGGATGAAGGAGTTCATGACAGATCTTGGAGTAGTGCCTAGTGCGCTTAACCCAATGACTCTGTTTTGTGATAATACTGGTGCCATTGCTCTAGCCAAGGAACCAAGATTTCACAAGAGGACCAGACACATAACGCGACATTTCAATTCCATCCGCGATTACTTCAAGGAGGACGACATAAATATTTGCAAAGTACACACGGATCTGAATGTTGCAGATCCGATGACTAAACCTCTTCCAAGGGCTAAACATGAACAACACCAGAACTGCATGGGTGTTTGATTCATTACAATGTAAATCACATAGTGATGTGAACTAGATTATTGACTCTAGTGCAAGTGGGAGACTGTTGGAAATGTGCCCTAGAGGCAATAATAAATTGGTTATTATTATATTTCCTTGTTCATGATAATCGTTTATTATCCATGCTATAATTGTATTGATTGGAAACTCAAATACATGTGTGGGTACATAGACAACACTGTGTCCCTAGTAAGCCTCTAGTTGACTAGCTCGTTGATCAAAAGATGGTGAAGGTTTCCTAGCCATGGACATGAGATGTCATTTGATAACGGGATCACATCATTAGGAGAATGATGTGATGGACAAGACCCAAACTACGAACGTAGCATATGATCGTGTCAGTTTATTGCTATTGTTTTCTGCATGTCAAGTATCTGTTCCTATGACCATGAGATCATGCAACTCACTGACACCGTAGGAGTGCCTTGTGTGTATCAAACATCACAACGTAACTGGGTGACTATAAAGGTGCTCTACAGGTATCTCCGAGGGTGTCTGTTGGGTTGGCATGGATCAAGACTGGGATTTGTTACTCCGTATGACGGAGAGGTATCTCAGGGCCCACTCGGTAATACAACATCACAATGAGCCTTGCAAGCAATGTGACTAAAGTGTTAGCCACGAGATCTTGTATTACGGAACGAGTAAAGAGACTTGCCAGTAACGAGATTGAACTAGGTATAGAGATGCCGACGATCGAATCTCGGGCAAGTAACATACCGAAGAACAAAGGGAACAGCATACGGGATTAACTGAATCCTTGACATAGAGGTTCGACCGATAAAGATCTTCGTAGAATATGTAGGAGCCAATATGGGCATCCAGGTCCCGATATTGGTTATTGATCGAAGAGGTGTCTCGGTCATGTCTACATAGTTCTCGAACCCGCAGGGTCTACACACTTAACGTTTGGTGACGATTAATATAGTTGAGTTATTGTGTTGGTGACCGAAGGTTGTTCGGAGTCCCGGATAAGATCCCGGACATGACGAGGGTCTCCGGAAGAGTCCGGAGGTAAAGATTGATATATGTGATAATAGTGTTTTGATCTCCGGAAGGGTTCCGGAATTCACCGGAAGGGGTTCCGGGTGTTTACCGAAGTGTTCGGGTGCAGCAACACTTTATATGGGCCAAAGGGGTAAAGCCCACGAGGTATTGGAAAGTGCAAAAGGAAGTTTTGCTACTGCCTTAAGCGGTACTACCGCTGGTAAGGCAGTACTACCGCGTAAGCGGTACTACCGCTTGTGTGAAGCGGTACTACCGCTCGTGAGCGGTACTACTGCTCGTGAGCGGTACTACCGCTTGTGCGCGATACTGCTGGAATCCGAGTTGGACTCTTTCCCTGCGGGCCAAACCGACCTTGTGCGGGCAAAACCGACCTGGAGGAGGCTTTTACTCCAAGTTTAGACCCCAAGGCTCAACATATAAATAGAGGGGAAGGGCTAGCACACGGGACACATTAAGATTTCCCAAGCCGTGTGTCGGCAACCCTAACCCTCTAGTTCTCCCGTCATAATCTCCGTAGTGCTTGGCGAAGCCCTGCAGAGATTGTTCCTCACCACCATCACCACGCCGTCGTGCTGCCGGAACTCATCTACTACTTCATCATCGCTCGCTGGATCGAGGAGGTGAAGGCGTCATCAAGCCGTACGTGTGTTAAACGCGGAGGTGCCGTCCGTTCGGCACTAGTTCGTGATCGGATCGAGGGACGACTTGCGATTTGGATCGCGGAGACGTTCGACTACATCAACCGCGTTTCTTAACGCTTCCGCTTAGCGATCTACAAGGGTATGTAGATTCACTCTCCCTCTCGTAGATGCTCATCACCATGGATAGATCTTGTGTGTGCGTAGGAAAATTTTTGTTTCCCATGCAACGTTCCCCAACACCACCTCCTAAGAATAAAAGATATGATAAAAGAGACTTTGTTGCTAGAAAACATGGAAAGGAGAGAGAACCATGGGTCCAAAAACCTACGCCTTTCCCTACTAAACCATCTAAAAATAAGGATGATGAAGATTCTGAACGCTTTGTTGAAATGCTTAGACCTGCCTTTTTGCGCACTCGCTTGATTGATATGTTGAAAATGTCTCCCTATGCTAAATACATGAAAGATATTGTCACTAATAAAAGAAAAATACCTGAAGCTAAAATTTCCACTATGCTTGCTAATTATTCTTTTAAGGGTGGAATACCTAAGAAACTAGGAGATCCGGGAATACCTACTATACCATGCTCCATTAAAAGAAGTTATGTTAAAACTGCTCTATGTGATTTGGGAGCCGGTGTTAGTGTTATGCCTTTCTCTTTATATAGAAGACTTGATTTGAATAAGCTCACACCTACTGAAATATCTTTGCAAATGGCTGATAAATCCACCGCTATACCTATTGGAATTTGCGAGGATGTTCCTGTTGTAGTTGCAAACGTTACTATCTTGACAGACTTTGTTATACTTGATATCCCCGAGGACGACAACATGTCGATTATCCTTGGAAGACCCTTTTTGAATACTGCAGGGGCTGTTATTGATTGCAACAAAAGCAAGGTCACTTTTCATGTCAATGGTAATGATCATACGGTTTATTTCCCAAAGAAACAAAGTTCGGTGAATGGTATCAATTGTATTGAAAAGGTTTCGACAATCACTATTGGGGGATTCAAATTTCCTCTTCCTACTGTCAAAAAGAAATATGAAATTCTTATTGTTGGGGAGATGCATATCCCCATCGAGGTAACTTAGTGTTATACGAAGATTCTTCGGTTTCATGCCATTCGGAAATAGTTTGTTAATAAGACTTGATCAACCTTATTAATGGATTCTTTTTGAGGGGCATGTGGTCGATGAATTCAGTAAGCACAACTTTTTGTACCCACCTTTTACTCTCTGTTATTGTTAGTAGAATAAAATAAAATGCCATGATTATCCTGTTTTCTGAATTATCCGTGCAATAAAAAATGGCCCAAAAATAAAAGTTCTCAGAATGCCATGAAAATTTAGTATGATTTTTTTCAGAATATTTAAGAATTTTTGGCACTCAACACACCCCAGGGGGGTGCACCTGTGAGCCACAAGCCCACAGGGCGCGCCCAGCAGGCTTGTGGGTCCCACAGGGACCCACTCACTTATGCCAGCCACCCATCTCCTTCTTCTTCCTCCAGAAAAAATCAAACTTGCTCCCAAACCCGTGTTCTTCTTCATTTTGCTGTGATTTTCGATCTCCTTGCTCGGAACTCCGTTTCCAAAACTATTTTGAGGAACTACTCCTTGGTATGTGACTCCTCCAATGCTCCAATTAGGTTTTGTTCTAGTGCTTTATACTTTGCAAATTTTTGCTGCTGTGGTGACCATGTTTGTGAGCTTGCATGTTGAATTTGTATGGTCCAAAGTAGTTTTGATGCATGATATAGCTTCTAGATACATGTGGGAGTAGTTGGTATCAATTTTGTTGAGTTTCGTTCACTTTTATTTTGAGTCACTAAAAATTTCACAAATTTTCAGAAAAAGAAAATGCTCAAGTGGAGGTTGAGGGGTTCTTCGAGCCGGAACCCCAAGGAGGCTTCTAAGCCCAAGTATACACTTCCTCGTGCGGCCGAGGTGCGGCCATGCAAATGGCCATACAACACGTTCTTGAGGGATGCGGGGATTTACGACGATTTCTATCATTTGGCGAACAATGCCGGCATTATCCCGTTCCTCGAAGATAAGTGTGACCAGTATCTTCTCCTCACTAATACTTTCGTGCAAAGCTTTCATTTTCATGCTAGGAGAGATACACCCACAGTGACATTTAATTTATATGATGTTCCCCAAGAGATGACACTTGAGGATTTTTGCGAGGTATGCAAGCTTCCCAACGAGGGTAACCCATTAGAGCCACATCCCAGGGATGTCGCGGAGTTCATCCCTGAGGTTACGGTGAGGGAGTCGAGGGGAGTTTCTAAGGCTAGGGTTGCTAGTTTACATTTCCCTGTTTTGCGCTACTATTCATTATTTGTTGGGAGGTGTTTGAATGGTCAGTGGGAGAGTGGCACACTTAGTTCGCCTGACCTTGCTATTTTGCGCCACGCTCTTTATGCTGATAGGACCTTCAGTTTGGGTGCTATGGTTGCCCGGCGGTTGCACACCAACCGTTCGAGGGGCACTATTTATGGTGGTATTTATGCTTCCCGTCTCGCGCAACACTTTGAGATCCCTATTAGGCATGACGAGAGGGAAGAGAGGCTTTTACCCGTTATGCATCTTGACTATAAGAGTATGATTGGGCATGACTTTATTAACAGGGGTTGTAAACAATTTCAGTATAACTTGGTATTCAATCAGGGTACATGTGAGATTATTACTTTGCATGCGCCTACCTTGTTTGATATCCACAGGGGTAGATACATCATCATGCCTAAGGACATTTATGCCTATTGGGGCTTGGACCAGCCCCAAGCACCTGAGCCGGCACCTGAGCCAGAGCCGTACCAGGAGCCCATCTATCAGTGGGAGCCTCAGGAGGCCATTTACCAGTGGGATCCTCAGCAGCCTCGGCACTATCCAGGAGGTGCTGATTTCGACCCGTGGCCATAGACCACCTTAGGCCAAAAGCCTAAGCTTGGGGGAGTACGTATTTCTCACCGACATTACATTCATGTTCACACACTCATTCCAGTTGTCGGTGTTCATCCTTTTTCATTCTATATTCATGTTAGTTTTATTTTCGCTTTCTTCTTGTGTGTTTGAAAAACTTTCGAAAATCCAAAAAAAATTAGTTGTAGTTTCTTTCTTGTCTAGTTAATTCATAGTAGTAAAAGAAAACCAAAAAAGATTTCTTGTTTCTTCTTTTACTTGTTGGGAGCTTTCCCGTGTAAATAGTTTTTCTCGTTAATTTCCTTCCTTCAGAAAAAACAAAAAACTCCAAAAATATTTCAGTGTGTTTCTCTGAATTTCTTTTCTTTACATTGAGTCGTCATAAGGAGAAAGACCACGATGAAAATGTTGAGTGGCTCCCATATGCTTTATTGTTGATCTAACAACGAGCCACTATTACTTTGTCTTCTCCTTTGAATAAATATTTGCAGATTCCAGCTTAGTCCACGACACACTTGCACCATTCTTATTATTATCACATCATTCGGTTGTGCAAGTGAAAGGCAATAATGACGATATTTGATGAAGTGATTGCGGTGAAGAAAAGCTGGTATGAACTCTTCTTGTTTTTGTCTTTGTAAATATGTTTAGCTCAGTATTCATGATTCAGCATTATTATGAGTAAACATATTTGTGATGACAATTAGAGATCATAGTTGCTCATGGCATGCTTAAATAGCTAGGAGTGGATAATGATTTATCTTGAGTGTCAACATGCATTAAAACGGTTGTGATGTGGTATGTTACCATGGTATCCTCCTCTGAGTAATTCGAGTGGCTTGACTTGGCACATGTTCATACATGTAGTTGAATCGAAACCAACATAGCCTCCATGATATTTATGTTCAGGGTGTTGATATCCTACTCATGCTCGTGTTCAATGTTAATTATTCTCAAAGCATGTCTATGACTGTTTTCGCTCTCTAGCTGGTCACTTCTCAATCTATTTGCTAGCCTAAGCCTGTACTAAGCGGGAATACTGCTTGTGCATCCAAATCCCTAAACCAAAGTTATTCCAGATGAGTCCACTATATCTACCTATATGCGGTATTACTTTGCCGTTCCAAGTAAATTTGCAAGTGCCACCTCTAAATATTCAAACGAACATCTGTTTTGTGTGCCCATACCGCTCATGGAGCGACAGGGGGCGGTCAGTATCTTCCATGCTAAGCGGGTTACTCTCAGATGAGTGTTTATTCACTTGTCATTGCACGAGAGAGGATGGTAATTGGGATGCCCAGTCCTATGCTCAAATCGAAATCATATAATGCAAACAAACTCCCCCGAAAAGTTGTTGGTATGGAGGGCACCCGTGAATTCGGCTAGCCATGGCTTGTGTTGGTATGGTGGAGGGGGAGTAAACTTTACCTTTCCGCTTGGGAACCGCCTATAATTTGTTTAGCATGGAAGATATTGAAAACTCTCGGTCATGACGTTGACAGGAAAAGCATACCTCCCAAAATTATTTTCATCTCTAATTTAAGCTTCGAGCTCTGGCACCGCTGCAAATCCATGCTTCCCTCTGTGAAGGGCCTATCCATTTACTTTTATGTTATTTTATTTTTATTGTTGAGTCATCACCCTCTCATTTAAAGCACCAGTTGGAGAGCACTATTGTCATTTTTATGCATTGAGTATAGTTAATGTTGGGTGTGACCATGATTGGATATACTCTACCCTGAATTACAATGTTTAGTCGTTGCTTGAATCTCAGAGGTGCTCTGCATTTATGTTTTGCGGTCTCCGAAAGGGCTAGCGAGATACCATGTTGTCATATTATATCATGATTGTTTTGACAAAGTGTTGGCATCTGAGATATCTTATTATTGCTCACTAGTTGGTTATGTTATTGATATGAGTAAATGTGAGACCTAAGTGTTATCATTCATATGGTTAGTTCATAATTCTTGCTGAAAACTTGGATGCTAGTTAAGTATATATACAGACAACAAGAACAAAAGAGTTTGTAAAAGTTTTTCTTTGTCACTTTCAGTTTGTCAACTGAATTGCTTAAGGACAAGCAATGAGTTAAGCTTGGGGGAGTTGATACGTCCCAAACGTATCTACTTTTCCAAACACTTTTGCTCTAGTTTGGACTCTAATTTGCATGATTTGAATGGAACTAACCTGGACTGACGCTGTTTTCAACAGAATTGCCATGGTGTTGTTTTTGTGCAGAAATAAAAGTTCTCAGATGGACCTGAAAATTTATGGAGAATTATTTCAGAATATATAAAAAATACTGGCGCAAAGATCCACCAGGCGCCACAAGCCTGGGGGCGCCCACCCCCCAGGGCGCGCCTGGCAGGCTTGTGGGCCCCTGCCAACTCTGTTTACCCTAATTCCAGTGCTATAAGTACCTATTCATGGAGAGAAAGAATCATCGCGTTTTACGATACGGAGCCGCCGCCACCTCCTGTTCTTCATCGGGAGGGCTGATCTGGAGTCCGTTCGGGGCTCCGGAGAGGGGGATTCGACACCGTCATCATCATCAACCATCCTCCATCACCAATTTCATGATGCTCACCGCCGTGCGTGAGTAATTTCTTTGTAGGCTTGCTGGACGGTGATGGGTTGGATGAGATTTACCATGTAATCGAGTCAATTTGTTAGGGCTTTGATCCCTAGTATCCACTATGTTCTGAGATTGATGTTTCTATGACTTTGCTATGCTTAATGCTTGTCACTAGGGCCCGAGTGCCATGATTTCAGATCTGAACCCTCTATGTTTTCATGAATATATTTGAGTTCTTGATCCTATCTTGCAAGTTATATGCACCTGTTACGTGTCATGATCCGCATACCCCAAGGTGACAATAATTGGGATTCTTTCCGGTGATTGTCGTAGTTTGAGTTCTTCATGTATTCACTATGTGCTAATGCTTTGTTCCGGTTCTCTATGAAAAGGAGGCCTTAATATCCCTTAGTTTCCTTAAGGACCCCGCTACCATGGGAGGGTAGGACAAAAGATGTCATGCAAGTTCTTACTATAAGCACGTATGACTATATACGGAATACATGCCTACATTACATTGATAAATTGGAGCTATTGTGTATCGCCCTAGGTTGTGACTGTTACATGAGGAATGTCATCCAACATAATTATCCATTACTGATCCAATGCCTACGCTTTTCACATATTGATCTTTGCTAAGTTACTTTCGTTGATGCTGCTGTTACAATTACTACAAAGCTGCTACTGTTACTGCTTCTGTTACTGTCACTACTGTTGCTACTGCTATTGAAACTATCATACTACTGTGCTACTAAACACTTTGCTGCAGATATTTAGTTCTCCAGGTGTGGTTGAATTGACTGTAGGGTAACGCAGCAGAAAACAAAAAATTTCCGACCTACGCACCAGCCCAGGACCACTATGGAGACTGCATACAAGGTTTGATCATTTTCGTTACCGACTCGTAGCGCAGCAGAAGTAGAGTCGATGACGATCGGCGGTGCAGATCCCCGCAGCTAGGATTTTACAACCTCCCAACCGCGAGGATGTACTCCCTCGTCAGCACACCGGACGGATCTTCGGGCAGCCCTTCGGGAGGCCTCAGGACAGTCCCTCGGATAGTCCCACCGGACGGATCCTCGGACAGCCCTTCGGGAAGCCTCTGGACAGTCCTTCGGATAGTCCCACCGGACGGATCCTCGGACAGCCCTCCGGGAGGCCTCACTGACAGCCCTTCGGGCGGGTCACTCGGACAGCCCTTCGGGAGGACCCCCGAAACACGGACAGTAACTCGGACAGCCCTTCGGGAGGCACTCTCGAACTAAGACCGAAACTACGATCTCTCTACAGAGTTGCACACATACGGTGTCATCTATCCGGCAGGGCTTCGCCGTCCAGAACTAGTTCCCACCGGAACCCAGACAGCCTTTCGGCTCTACGAAACTATTTCGCTGGGAGGGAGAGAGAAGCCAGAAATGTCATGGCACTTGTATGTGAGAAGGAAGTGAGTGTGGAGGCAGCCCCTCCACCTCTATTTATAGGAAATCCAAGGGGTAGGGTTTCTTGGCCTCCAAGCCTTCTAGAAACCTTTTTGGGAAAATATCCCAAAAAGGTGACTTTTCCATAAATATCCCAAAAAGCACTTTCACTATTCACGACGACATTTTTCAGCGTCTGATCGAACTGAAAATATTCATGTGGGCTTAGAACATTTCTAGTACCCACCAAAATAATTTTCAACGCGAGCCGGAACAATTCCGGTTTAGTGATTTTCATCTGCGAAAAGCATCTGAAGCGGTTTCGGCAGCTCCGGAACATTTCCGGTTTTCATTCCGGAAAATTCCAGAAAGTTTCCAGAATGATTCTGGCACCCTCCAAGAATTATCAGGCATGTGCCGAAACCAATTTGACTTAATGGTATCCCCTGAAACAACTTTTCAGTTTTACCGAAACTGTTCCGGTGTTCTCTCTGCGGAACTTTTCCGCTGTCCGAAACTTTTCCGGTGTCCGAAAACTTTTTCGGTGATTTTCTCTCAGACTCCCTGTCTAGTATTCAGCAGATAGATGACCCTTAAGCGTGTGACCCTATAGGTTCGGTGAAGCATAGACATGACCCGGAACCCCTTCCGATCAATGATCAACATCGGAGCCGTGGACACCCATATCGATCCCTATACCCACACGAATAAATATTCGAGTGAACCTCCAGTTGCCGTGTGCTATTCCTGTTGCTTCGCGATATGTTACAATTACCCGAGGTGAGACATGTAGGCATCCCCGTGGATCAACAACTTGTCCACTATGCCAGTTACCTCGTTGCCGGTATTGTTCTCTTTTCTCGTTCCCGTGTTCCGGCATCCCCGTGATCAAATCACAAAGTGTCTGGCCAGACGATGATGGATAGCGTAACACCGAGAGGGCCCAGAGATATCTCTCCATCGTCGGAGGAGCAAATCCCAATCTTGAGCTATCAAGTTACTTGACACACTTTTCCATGAACCCGTAAGCCGCCGTAATAGCCACCCATTTACGGATGACGTTTAACAAACCCCAAAGTTCATGAAGCAAGCATGAAGAAACTCGATACTCTCATGGTCTAAGGAATTATGCAACATTAACTTCTCTGTGTTATAAACCATTAACTTGTGACGAATGTATCTCATAGCATAACATCAATCGGGTCGATTCAACACAAGTGTTCTACCAACAATTGTGCCCTCAAAATTGCCGGCATAGCCATGCCCATGATCAGGAAAACAGGATCATCATGCAATACTTGAGCCAGTCATAGAGGCTTGACTAGGAATACATTTTACCGTTTATTATCCCACACGTGCATATGAGTCTTCCTCCGAGCCTCGTGGTTATTGTAGACTCGAGAACCATAGCAGTTATAGCATGGAACATAAACCTAATTATGAACAGGGAGATAATCAATAACATTTATTATTGCCTCTAGGGCATATCTCCTACAGACTCCCACTTGCACTAGAGTCAATAATCTAGTCAACGCTAATGCACTTTACACCTATGGCATACTGGTGTAAAATATGCTTCGCATGTGGTATAGCCTGATGTCCAACGGATCTGACGACTTCAGCTCCGTGTGTAACTATGCATATCCCCGCGTTTTCACGCTTTCACAAAATTCATATTTTGTGTGGACTTGGCTTTGTATATATGCGAATCACAGGTCAAACCTTGATTCCTCAGACTGAGCTATGGAGCAACTATCTGCAATAGTGTCCCATTGACCAAAGCCATCTTGGAACCATACTAAGTTCATGAATGAACTATATGATTCAACATCTTCTTTGTCGCTTCTAAAGCGTCAACATACTTAGCCTTTGTTATAGAATTCGCCACAGTATCTTGTTTGGAACAATTTCCAACTACCGTGCCACCATATTGTGTATCACACAAAACCCTCAATTTAAATCGAAAATCGCATGGAGCATTGATGAAGACTGTATCGATGTAATCACTTACAACGAGCACTTCATAATCTCTACTTGCGAGAAAACATGTCATCAGCACTACTCTTAGCACTTAATGACATCTTTCACTGTTGTCCCATGATCAGTACTTTGATCACTATGGTATCTATACTCGCAACAACTTTGGAGTATTGGACATATCTGTTTGTTTTTACATACCATGGAATACATGATTAATCCAAACACAAGAGTGTGTGGAATCTCCATCATGTATTTTACTCATCAGTGTTTTGGGACACCGAGTCTTGCAAAAAACTCTTTCCATGTGACTTCGGCAAGAATCACTCCTTGGCGTTTTAAATGCTAAAAGGTTTTAGCATCTTGTCAATATGTATTCATTGCTTAGCCCCATTAGGTAAATCTATCTCCATAGATCATCATGCCTAATATTGAGGCTATTTAGCCTAAGCACTTCATTGAAAAACTATTTTCAAATGAAGCCCTAATTCGTGTCAAGAAATTTATTTCCAATTAACAATGTGTTAAGTACACAAGGTTTTTAGAAATATTATTATGCTCCCACTTACTTTCTTGAATCACAAGCATCTTCGATACCCATTTGATGAAGTCAAACCCCTTTGACCATTTCATCAAAAACGAAGATTCCAACTCCACTTTGCTCTCTTCTGTCCATCGCTGGAACTCCGAAGTTTGCATACTTACTAGCATCCTCTGAATCGACAAATTACTATGGACTGTATCACATACAAGTCCTAGGTTTTATTTCCATCAGATGGAAATCCTTTTGTCATCCATGTTTCATATCTCATGATTGAAATATGTATTAATTGCTAGTTCAACCCGAACCGACTTCAAGCATCGCTACGGTGAAACAACCTCATCGTAGTCAACTCCTTGAACTTGTTATTTCAACAAGTCGAGCTTTATGGATAAAATATTTTATCCACATCAGTTTATAGTTTCATAAATATTCGTTAGACTCTAAGTCTTCCGAAAGGTGTATCAAGATTTTAATCTCGAACCACTTATATGGAAACTATCTCGGATTGTATTGGTATTTAGCCAATTCCGGAGTCAGGGCCCATCAACGCTTCCTTGTGTATCGTAGGTATACTGTTGTCTAACAACAATATCTCGTATGCGCACCTGAGAGGTTTGCACGAGCTTTGCCTACGTGGTTCAACTGCAAGTTCGACCGAAGTCCATACATTTTATTGTAGAGACTTCCGTATCAGTCGCAGTAGGAAACTTCGGAATCACTTCCAAGGTTTCTTTCCTTTGATCTGATGACGAAGATACTGGTTATCTCGTCGAGTTGCACTGTCCTCCCACTCGCCTTTTGTAAGAACTATTCTCTTTAAAAGCATACCGTTTTGTGGCAAAGTCCTTTGCCTCGGTATAGTGGTGGGGAATACCCAATGACTTGGGATAACCTTACAAAGTAGCACTTGTCTGATTTGGAATAGGTTTGTAACCTTTTACACAAGCCCCATATTCCAAATGTTAAGAAAAGATATAACATGGTTGGGCATACCATACCATGGCGTCATTTCAACATACCTGATGGATCTCTTTTCAGTGTAAAAGCCGCAGTCTCTAAAGCATTACTCTTTAAAAGGGGTAATGGCAAATTTATTTATGTCATCTTTGATCTTACCATGTCATAAATGGTTCGATTACATCTTCACGAACTTTCCACTTGCAGTGGTGTTCCGGGAGGTGCAAGTTATGAAACCCCTTTCACAACTCATCAGACATTCGCTAAACTTGTAACTCAAATATTCCTTTCTACAATCGAATTGTAGAAACATAATTTTCTTGTTACAACAACTTCTACTTCATTTTTTTTGAAAACCTTATGAATGAATTCAAAAGATCCAGACTTACGTCTCAGCAAGTAAATATCCATATATCTACTTGAGTCAATTTATGAAGGTAGACAAATCCACTGTTTGCAACAACATTCATTGGACTACACACATCATAGTGTATGATCACCAATATGTTCTTTGCTCGTTCCTTATGGCCTGTGAACGGTATTTCAGTCACTTCACTTTTCAGAGGAAAGTTGCAAGTGTCAGATGATTCAAAATCAAATGACTTCAAAATCCATCATAATGAAATTTTCCATGCGGGTTTCTCCAATGTGACCAAATGCAGTGCCACACTTGTGTGGTATTCTTTTAGTCTTGCGACATTTAGCGTCAGTGTTATGGATGTATCATATTACCATCAATATTCATAGCATACATCCCATCTTGTATGGAAGCATGACCCTTCAAGTTATTCATAACACCGAACATGAAAAGTTCTCTTATGAATAACCTTCTTGCAAGATACCTTATGCAAAGGGCTAGAGTATATGAAACTCTAAAATAAATTATGAAAGTAAATACAGAGGTAATGTATTATTATCAATATTCATAACATACGTCTCATTCATAATGAAAGTATGGCCCTTATGTTATTCATAACATCGAACATCAAAAGTTCTCTTATGAATAACCTTCTTGCAAGATACCTTATGCAAACGGCTAGAGTGTGAAACTCTAAAATGAATTATGAAAGTAAATACATAGGGAATACACCGATGGAAGGCATAGTAACATTTACTATGTTCCCTGCGTGTATCTAAACCTCATTCCTGGCTAGTCTTTCAGGCCATAGTAGTTCTTACATCGAGTTGCAACAGAATGCAATCGAGCGGGTATCTTTGTGATCAACTCACAATACCCAAGAATTAGTGATTAACATGTTTAACCATAATTCCCAAGAACTATATCTTTGACCAGCCTTGTATACATCAAAAAACCTGTATGACATTCATACATGAGCTGGATATTCCAGTCTTCTTTCCTTTTGTCATTATACTTCTAACAGTTTAACTTTCAGTATTTCTCCTACTCTCAGAAGAAGCACCCAACTTAAGAGTGGCGATAGCCCCGGACTTCCTAGGCGTGAAAGTTTCACTAACACCCTTCGGACACTTCCTTTCTCTTTAAGTTGTTGTTTTATTCACCTTTCATCATATGACAGGCGTTCTCCTGGATCCCTCTCTTATCAGTCTAATGCATAGTAAACTCCTTTACTAATAGTTTGCAAACAAACATTGCTTTGGATATCTCATATCTTTTAGCCTTTGTCTGTCTCTGAAATTGATTTTCAGATTCCATGAATATCACATAACTATCCAAACTTTCGAAGTTCGGGTCTCATGGAAGCAAACGTATTTCACTTGACTGAAACAGAATTCTAGCTTTTGGATCGAAGGACGAGAGTCACATGATCCATAGCATTAGCGGGAGAATACCGAAAGTATGCGATAGGACAAAGTCCTTCTCGGCACTCTAGAGGACAATCCTCACATTACGTTACCAACCGTAAAGCTTTAACCAGATATTTAACAGCTATTCAATTTTAATAGGGAAGGTGGAAACGCGAGCCATTATTCTACAACTATTATGCAAATCACACTTAGACAATGTTCAAAATTAATTGCACTGAGAATTAAAAGAATTAATTCTACAGTGCGCTCCCACTCAAATCAATATCTCTCATAATTGATTGTGAGTGATACAAGATCCACATTTTAATTCAACGCCATTGATGTGGACATCACTGATGACGAGAATTTCAATTGGTGGGCAAACATGCCGATCACATCTCTATGTGACTCCTGTTCATCTTTCGATGGGCGTGTTCCGAGCTCAGGACGATCAAGCCAGAACGTCAAGACAACCAAGTGATCTCGCTGCGAGGTCTGACCTCACCCGCCTCATTCCTCTCGATTCGTTCGTACCCATGTGGACATGGCGCACCCCGAAAAGATACGAATTTCAGACGGTGCTACACTTGGGAGAACACTAACTACTTGATATTTTTGTGAGAGATCACCCTAATAAAAGCGACTACCGCGCAATCAAGAAGGGTGCGTCATAAGGGATAAACATCTCAGGCAATTCATAATAGCATGATATGGTATAGCCCTTTCTGACGGAGAAGTCTTGTATTTCTTCGTCTTTGGCATTCGCGTCGGAGTTCACCTTCGCGAAGATTGCCACCACCTTGTTGATGCACTAGATAATATTGCTATCTCTATAGCTAATAAAATAAGTGCATTACATAAGGTTGACACGCAGGTCATTAAAGTGCAATCATATGGCTCCAGCCATCATGCCGAATCATGACACGCAGGTCATGTTAATTACATCATATAGTCATCTCATACATAATCAAATTAATATGAGCACTGCTATACCACATCATATGAACATGCAAACCATCCTGCAAAACCAAGTTAGAAGCCTCTAATCGGTTCATGCAAAATTTTATTTTACGTGGCTTCTAAGGTTTCGAAACAAACCGAAGCTACCAACGTCCATCATCAAGCATGATAATCCAAGTCGCTAGATTAACATTCCAGGGTGTATGAAACACGAGATAATAAAATCTCGAGCCTCATACTAAACTTCGTCATACGCGTGACCCCCGTGCAGATCATATCTGCATTGCCCTTTCGTCTGCAAAATTTCATCTTTCTTTTTAACTACGGTGGAATTCAATGAACTGTTAGCACTTCGTTGATCAATCAGGATCGCGGATTGCCAGAACATTGAAACTCCACCATACTGTTATCAAGATCAGAAATATGCAAATTCCAGGGAAGCAACAAGAACATCGGGTAACAGATTTCATCTGCTACTCGCACAAATAATTTTCAGCAATAGATCTCATCTACTACCTAATTATGTTGTGCAACACCCATACATCTCTATGTATTCTAGATCGCAACCTGCATCTACGCATAGCACGGCTCTTGATGCCACTGTAGGGTAACGCAGCAGAAAACAAAAATTTTCCGACCTACGCACCAGCCCAGGACCACTATGGAGACTGCATACAAGGTTTGATCATTTTCGTTACCGACTCGTAGCGCAGCGGAAGTAGAGTCGATGACGATCGGCGGTGCAGATCCCCGCAGCTAGGATTTTACAACCTCCCAACTGCGAGGATGTACTCCCTCGTCAGCACACCGGACGGATCTTCGGGCAGCCCTTCGGGAGGCCTCAGGACAGTCCCTCGGATAGTCCCACCGGACGGATCCTCGGACAGCCCTTCGGGAGGCCTCTGGACAGTCCCTCGGATAGTCCCACCGGACGGATCCTCGGACAGCCCTCCGGGAGGCCTCTGGACAGTCCTTCGGATAGTCCCACCGGACGGATCCTCGGACAGCCCTCCGGGAGGCCTCACTGACAGCCCTTCGGGCGGGTCACTCGGACAGCCCTTCGGGAGGACCCCCGAAACACGGACAGTAACTCGGACAGCCCTTCGGGAGGCACTCTCGAACTAAGACCGAAACTACGATCTCTCTACAGAGTTGCACACATACGGTGTCATCTATCCGGCAGGGCTTCGCCGTCCAGAACTAGTTCCCACCGGAACCCAGACAGCCTTTCGGCTCTACGAAACTATTTCGCTGGGAGGGAGAGAGAAGCCAGAAATGTCATGGCACTTGTATGTGAGAAGGAAGTGAGTGTGGAGGCAGCCCCTCCACCTCTATTTATAGGAAATCCAAGGGGTAGGGTTTCTTGGCCTCCAAGCCTTCTAGAAACCTTTTTGGGAAAATATCCCAAAAAGGTGACTTTTCCATAAATATCCCAAAAAGCACTTTCACTATTCACGACGACATTTTTCAGCGTCTGATCGAACTGAAAATATTCATGTGGGCTTAGAACATTTCCAGTACCCACCAAAATAATTTTCAACGCGAGCCGGAACAATTCCGGTTTAGTGATTTTCATCTGCGAAAAGCATCTGAAGCGGTTTCGGCAGCTCCGGAACATTTCCGGTTTTCATTCCGGAAAATTCCAGAAAGTTTCCAGAATGATTCTGGCACCCTCCAAGAATTATCAGGCATGTGCCGAAACCAATTTGACTTAATGGTATCCCCTGAAACAACTTTTCAGTTTTACCGAAACTGTTCCGGTGTTCTCTCTGCGGAACTTTTCCGCTGTCCGAAACTTTTCCGGTGTCCGAAAACTTTTTCGGTGATTTTCTCTCAGACTCCCTGTCTAGTATTCAGCAGATAGATGACCCTTAAGCGTGTGACCCTATAGGTTCGGTGAAGCATAGACATGACCCGGAACCCCTTCCGATCAATGATCAACATCGGAGCCGTGGACACCCATATCGATCCCTATACCCACACGAATAAATATTCGAGTGAACCTCCAGTTGCCGTGTGCTATTCCTGTTGCTTCGCGATATGTTACAATTACCCGAGGTGAGACATGTAGGCATCCCCGTGGATCAACAACTTGTCCACTATGCCAGTTACCTCGTTGCCGGTATTGTTCTCTTTTCTCGTTCCCGTGTTCCGGCATCCCCGTGATCAAATCACAAAGTGTCTGGCCAGACGATGATGGATACCGTAACACCGAGAGGGCCCAGAGATATCTCTCCATCGTTGGAGGAGCAAATCCCAATCTTGAGCTATCAAGTTACTTGACACACTTTTCCATGAACCCGTAAGCCGCCGTAATAGCCACCCATTTATGGATGACGTTTAACAAACCCCAAAGTTTATGAAGCAAGCATGAAGAAACTCGATACTCTCATGGTCTAAGGAATTATGCAACATTAACTTCTCTGTGTTATAAACCATTAACTTGTGACGAATGTATCTCATAGCATAACATCAATCGGGTCGATTCAACACAAGTGTTCTACCAACAATTGTGCCCTCAAAATTGCCGGCATAGCCATGCCCATGATCAGGAAAACAGGATCATCATGCAATACTTGAGCCAGTCATAGAGGCTTGACTAGGAATACATTTTACCGTTTATTATCCCACACGTGCATATGAGTCTTCCTCCGAGCCTCGTGGTTATTGTAGACTCGAGAACCATAGCAGTTATAGCATGGAACATAAACCTAATTATGAACAGGGAGATAATCAATAACATTTATTATTGCCTCTAGGGCATATCTCCTACATTGACTACTCAACTGCTAATACTCGCAAATATTATTTGGCTCCCCTTGTGTCGAATCAATAAATCCGAGTGAAATACTACCCGCAAAAACTATTGCGATCCCCTATACTTGTGGGTTATCATGCACCCGGTGGGTGTAACCCCCGAGCCTCCGGTTGACTCGTGGAGTCCGGTGGAGGGTCATGTGATGATTGTAGCTTGTATAAATGTTGTCGCGACGTGGCGAAGATAAGCCCCAAGTCTGGCAATGGCGCGACCGTTGAGGCGAAGCGGAGCCGCTGAGCCTGGATGAGGCGAGAGGGGCCTGATTGGGTGAAGTGAAGGCCCCGAGCCCGGTAGCAGCGGGGCCAACCGAAGCAAAGCGGAGCCCCCGAGCCTGGATGAGGCGAGAGGGGCCTGATGGGGCGAAGTGAAGCCCCTCGAGCCCGGTAGCAGCGTGGCCGCCGAGGTGAAGCGGAGCCCCCGAGCCTGGATGCGGCGAGAGGGCCTAATGGGGTGAAGTGAAGCCCCCGAGCCCAACAGCAGCGTTGTTGGGGATATTCCCCACGGTTTGACCTGGCCAGGAGGTATAACTCGGCCCATCGCTTGGCGGCTCATGGGTCACCTCGCTTACCCGGGCGACCAGGATGACAAGGACTCAGGCCCAGTGTGCAATCCAGCAGGAGGCCGGCTCACGAAGAGACCAAGGGGCCAGGGCGAGACCCGGCTTGACAGGAGCCCAATGGGCCGGCTCGCAGAGAAGGCCCGAAGAGATGACCCGGCCTGGGAGACCCGGCACGGAGAGACGACCCGGCCTGGAGAGAAGACCTGGCCTGGGTAGATCAGTTCGGAAGAAAAGACCCGGACTAGGATTCAGCTTGTAATAGAAAATAGACCAGTCCTAATCCTACTAGGACTCTACATGTAAGCCGCCCCTTCAACTTATATAAGGAGGGGCAAGGCACCACAAGAGGGACGGGTGAAGTTAGACAAAAAAACAGAAGCTCTCGAGATAGAGGTAGCAAAACAGCACCCTTGTAATCGAGATCATCATCATCAATAGCAATCAAGCAGGATGTAGGCTTTTACCTCCACCGTGAGGGGCCGAACCTGGGTAAAACTCGCGTCTCTCGATTCCGACCAACCCCGTTCAAGCTACCACCTAGTTGCGATGGCCTCACCACTAAGTCCTTTTCACGAGGACATCTGCCGTGACAAAACCACGACAGTTGGCGCCCACCGTGGGGCCTGCGCACGGTGGTGTTGAGTTCTTGGAGAGAGCTCTTCAGGCATCGAGAAGCTCGCGATTGATCGGATGTAGAAGAGCCGGCGTGGAATAATCGCGCAGCATAACCCGGCATGGGACAAACTTGGGCGTCAAATTCAACGTTTTGTGATCAGAAATCGCGGTTAACTTTGAAGTTGATAGTACGAGGATTGAGTTCAAGAGGAATCAGTGTTACGTCGAGTGCGCCGACGCCGCTGCAAGTTGAAGATGGGTTCTGCTGAAAAATTGTTGTACGCCGCTGCTGCGGCCGTACGCCATCAAGACCTACAGGAGTTTTGTTCGTACGCGAGGAAATCACCCAGCTGCAGTTGTTCTACACGCTCCGCCAAGTTGTTGCTAATGCATACGGGTTTCAATTCCTGAGCGATCTGCTCTGTCGCTGGTACTCCACGTGCAAGCCGTCCAAGTCCGAGGCAATCCGGAGACAGCTTCACGCTCCGAGTCATCACGCAAAAGACATCAACCGAAGCCAAGTAGTACTACCGCTCTGCTTCTCATGTGAAGGCTTATCTACTAGTCCAAATATTTTAATCACCAATTACTGCTGGCTGCCGGAAGTTACTACGTATAAGCAAAGTAAGCCTGACCAAAGCTGGCTGATCAGACACGTCAAAGAAAAAGAAAAAGAGAAAAAAGGAAGTACAGGGGTATATGTGTGCTGCCGAACAAAAAAGAAAAGAAAGAAAATCCCAAGTCGGCCACGTACTAACGATTGATTGAAGGTATTACTAAAAAGTTGCTGCAAAAAAAAGGGTGCCAGGATCGGAC
Source organism: Elymus sibiricus (assembly GCA_039707655.1). Lineage (NCBI taxonomy): Eukaryota > Viridiplantae > Streptophyta > Magnoliopsida > Poales > Poaceae > Elymus > Elymus sibiricus. Next base: position 122,379,880 of record CM077666.1, on the reverse strand, counting down.
TCGGGCTGTCAAACCTCCACGTCGTTCCAGCAGGACACGAGTCCGATCAACCGTGGCTACTACAATTTACCCCGCGTGAGATCAAGGCTACGTCTGAATATACATCTGCTCAGCTGCACGTCCGTGCCGGCGTCAAACGTCGCGGCCGACTCGCTCGCCCCCGCCGGCTTACAACGCCGCGGCCGACTCGCGCGCCCCCGCCGGTTTACAACGCCGCGGCCGACTCGCGCGTCCATGCCAGCTTACAACGCCACGGCCGACTCTCGCGTTCACGACCAGGCTCCCGCGCCCGCGCCAGCTCCCAACGCCGCGGCCGACTCGCACGTTCATCCAACAAAAATACCAGGTGGTGTTATACCGTGGATACGGAGCGGGTGCCAGCATCATTCTGCGCTGGCGTTTGTCCGTGCCGCGCTGCTCGACGGACACGCGTATAAGCCACCGTGCTCGTGGTCTAGTCTACATCAACACGCCAGGCGACTCCCTCGTCCGCACCAGCTTACAACGCCGCGGCCGACCCGCGCGCCCGCACCGGCTCACAACGCCGCGGCCGACTTGTGCGCCCCCGTCGGCTTACGACGCCGCGGCCGACTCGCGCGTCCGTGCCAGCTTACAACGCCACGGCCGGCTCTCGCGTCCGCGCCGGCGTCAAACGTCGCGGCCGGCTCTCGCGTCCACATCGATTTATCGGCCAGCTCTCGCGTCTACATCAACACACCGGGGCCTTACCCGCCCGTGCGAGCTGCCCGAACGGACGCACACAGGCCGCCACCCCTACTGCCCGGTCTACTCCAACGAATGCTGGAGCAGAAAAGGAAAAAATATATATTATCATGTGCTATCCTACCTAGTCATTTTATGCAAAACATGCTGATTCAACCGCCGAGCACTAGTGCTTTTGCCTGTGTTATTTTCATATGCAGGCCAAGTAATTCACAAAAAAAGGGGCTGATATTGTTTTCCGGAGTCATGTCTTGCGCGACATCGCGGGAACCCGCGTCAGTCTCTACCCGCGCCGGGTTGCCCAATGGGATCATCTATAACCCGCCGCGGTCGACCTCAACCTTCTACGGGTTCACATTGCGTCATCAACGCAGAGGCATAAAAACAGCTAAGTCATTTTCATGTTTTTCATGATTTTATTATTCAATGAAGAAAACTGGCACCTTTGAGTTAATCTCGGAGGTAGCACCACATTCATCTTCACGTAATTCTACGGTTCGGCAACCTTAAAAATGCCTACGGTTCGGCAACCTTAAAAATGCCTACGGTTCAGCAACCTTAAAATGCCTACGGCTCAAAAGCCTTAACACATCTACAGTAGTAGCATTGTCTCCTGTATATATTATGATCAAAGGAATGCCGGCTTATCTGGACCCCAGATGTTTTGCAGTAGTAGCATTGCCTCCTGCATATCCTATGTTGAGCTTTTCCATGATCATACGGTTACTTGGGGGCTTCCAACTCATCGAGTTTAGCTTACAAAACCCTTTTAACCCGGCGAAATGCCAAAATATACTTGGTTAAACCTGCCTGTTAGCAAGATGCTACTCCCTAAAGGCGACCCGGCGTACGCCTGATGAGTCAATCACAAAGGTGACCCTGAATTCGTCAGAGTTAAAACGCTCGATTGGCTGCGTGAGAGCCGGCTTTCAGAAAGATAGGACAAACCAAAAGAGGCCAAAAAGCCTGCTTCCACAGGAAGCAAAACTAAGACTCGAGCCTCGAAAGCCGGTCTTATGCCATGCCTCGAAAGCCAGCATTTTTACACTCTGTTATCATACACATGCATTATCATACATTGCATCATCATACAATACATCATTTATGCATATCTATATTTGTTTATGTCGCAGGAGCCGGTCTTCAAACCGGGTTACATTATGACTCCACAGGAACAAACGAATATTTGATAGCCAAAATGGCTGGATCTTCATCATGGTTTATCATAACCAGTATTAAATGATTGAGATATCAACTCTTCTGAAATCCCGGGTTATACATTCAGCCGGGTCACATATAGTACCTGGTCATTTAATTGACCGGGTTTTGGGTTATTCAACATGTGCTTTGTAGAAAACTACAACACTTATGGATTTTTTCACACATATTTGTCGGGTTGCGCTGCAACCACGGCCAAGGATTTCTTTCATCGCAAAAGCATCATCAGTTCACAGGCAAAATATTAAAGTGCTTGATGGCATTGGCGGACTATGCAGTTTCACGTTCAAAAACTATTACAAGCCACGATTGCGCTATTTCTATCAAGTTTTTCAAAGCAAATTCAAGCTTGCAGAGTGATTGATGGTTGAGACCCGGCAGCTGGATCTGCCGGATTAACATTGGTTTGTTTTCCTTCTGTGTCAATTACCACCGGGTTGTCACTTGCCGGGTCACCAGGATTTATTTGGTGAGTTGATAATACAAAAGAGTATACTGTGCGGCCAGGCAACCCGGTTCTTGGAGGCTACAGTGGATCTGAGTTTATTCTACAATGGAAGGAATAGTCCCGAGTCGCCGCAGGCACACGACCCGGCACTTGGGGGCTACATTATTCAAATCAAGATTACATCAAGTATGAAAGTCCCATGTCACTGCAAGCATGCACCACGACACTTGGGGGCTAATACAAGTCGCTTTTCAAATCATTACATTATTAGAAGACCCGGCTATCTCAAGGAGATGAGCTGGCCCTTGGGGGCTACAGGTTGTTTTCTGTTTAAGTGTCGATTCAAGGAAGAACCGGCTCATAATTTTCATAATGACCTGGCTCTTGGGGGCTATAGGTCGCTCTTTATTCAAGTATGGATTTAAGGAAGAACCGGCTCATCATTTTCACAATGACCCGGTCCTTAGGGGCTACGGTCCGTTTTCCATCATTTTCTAAGTCCCAGCCCAGTACTATCTTACTGAGCCGGCCCTTGGGGCTACACTATTTGCAGCTATATATCTACAACATTGAAGATTAAGTCCCAAGTTGCTGTAGGCAAGACAACCCGGCACTTTGGGGGCTACACTGGCTGAAGTTTTATGAGCACAAGACAATTATAAGTCCTAGGTTGCTGAAGGCAAGACAACCCGGCACTTGGGGGCAACATCATTCAGTTGTTTAAACAGATCATAAGGTCCAAATTGAAGACCCGGCCCATCACATACTGATGAGCCGGCCCTTGGGGGCTACACATGTGAAATGCAAACATTCAGTGACTCAGATGAACAACCGAGATTTCTCCAAAGTTGCAACATTTATATTTAAGCAAGTCTTAAGCTATCACTATGTTCTACTCTTAAGACTTGGGGGCTACAGGTGATATGGATATAAGGGAGGAACACCTTCAAGTTTTCAGTTTTGAGCGAACTGGGTCTCATATTCTTGGTGGAGAAATTTGCAAAGTTTATCTCCTCTAAAGCTACTCATAGAAAGGCCCGAAAAGCCGGTTCAATATCATATGGATTTCTTATTCCCAAAAATTTCATCAAGCCAAAGCACTGGAAGCCGACTCAATGGCAGATGGGTGTTTTATTTCCCAATATTTTTCCGCAAGGAACCAGCGTGAGCAAGTTAATTGTGAAGCGAGCTTGTCGATGACAGAGGGCCAAAATTTCTAGGAATCCAATTCCATGAGCCGGCGGTATCAACCTCCATGACCCGGCAACCTCGACGCTCGTAACTCGACAAGTTCTATATCTACAAGACGGAAGATGACATCGACATGTTGAAGCTTTTGAAAACCGGTTCAATAATGGATGGATTATTATTCCCAATATTTTCCTGCAAAGGACGCGCATCAGCAAGTTGATTGAGAAGCCGGCTCAAAATTATGAGGAAGAAACCCGGATTTTTCCAGAAGCTGGTTCATTGAATAAAGGCGGCCTTTTGGGCGAGCCATTTTCTCTTAAATATATTTTTGTTTTCAGGAGCTTAGCATGAATAAATTCAAGCTAACCTGGGGGCTAATGTTGGGGATATTCCCCATGGTTTGACCCGGCCAGGAGGTATAACCCGGCCCATCACTTGGCGGCTCATGGGTCACCTCGCTTACCCGGGCGACCAGGATGACAAGGACTCAGGCCCAGTGTGCAACCCGGCAGGAGGCCGGCTCACGAAGAGACCAAGGGGCCAGGGCGAGACCCGGCTTGACAGGAGCCCAATGGCCCGGCTCGCAGAGAAGGCCCGAAGAGATGACCCGGCCTGGGAGACCCGGCACGGAGAGACGACCCGGCCTGGGAGACCCGACCTGGAGAGAAGACCTGGCCTGGGTAGATCAGTTCAGAAGAAAAGACCCGGACTAGGATTCAGCTTGTAATAGAAAATAGACCAGTCCTAATCCTACTAGGACTCTACATGTAAGCCGCCCCTTCAACTTATATAAGGAGGGGCAAGGCACCACAAGAGGGACGGGTGAAGATAGACAAAAAAAAACAGAAGCTCTCGAGATAGAGGTAGCGAAACAGCACCCTTGTAATCGAGATCATCATCATCAATAGCAATCAAGCAGGATGTAGGCTTTTACCTCCACCGTGAGGGGCCGAACCTGGGTAAAACTCGCGTCTCTCGATTCCGACCAACCCCGTTCAAGCTACCACCTAGTTGCGATGGCCTCACCACTAAGTCCTTTTCACGAGGACATCTGCCGTGACAAAACCACGACAAGTGTGGCCGCCGAGGTGAGGTAGAGCCCCCGAGCCTGGATGCGGTGAGACAGGCCTGATGGGGTGAAGTGAAGCCCCTGAGCCCGGCAGCAGCGTGGCCGCCGGGGCGAGGCGGAGCCCTCGAGCCTGGATGAGGCGGGAGGGGCTTGGTGGGGCGAACTGAAGCCCCCGAGCCCGGCAGCGGCGTGGCCGCCGAGGCGAAGCGGAGCCCCCGAGCCTGGATGCGGCTAGGGGCCTAGTGGGGCGAAGTGAGCCCCCTCGCCCGGCAGCAGCGTGGCCGCCGCGGCGAAGTCGAAGTACCTGTAAGGTCAGGAAAACAAGGCAGACTTGCAATTGCATTTTGTCAAACACTGGATACCAAGTGGACGTTTACATGCATATGTAATGTAATACTTGTGTAAAGTATAACTCGTGAAGTTATTTTACCCTTGTGCGTAGAATAAGCAATAAAGGGAAACCGTGGAAGCCGGTTAAATTTATGAGCCATTGTTGGCTTTGATGCAGCCCCCGAGCTTTGATAGCGAGGGGAGTAATGTTAGATTTAATGATGTTTTGTGCCGTAGAGGCTAACCTGATGGACCAAAGCACGCTGTTGCAGCGACTGTATGTCGCACTAGTGGGGTCTGGTGACGCCGATGCAGCCTCTGGGCGCGGCCTCTAGATAGATTGCTTAGATTAGGCTTCCTACTGACCACAAGGAGATCGTCGTGCGATACAGCCTGGAGTGTCTCGGCTTTGGGCCCTCATGCAATATCACCTTTAGGGTCGTCCTCATGGAGATCAGGGTTTATTTATTTGATAATGCGTGAAGACGCAGCTCACCCGGTGGGTGTGGGTGTGAGTAGAAATCGAGCAAGGCTCAGATGACTCAAAAAATAATGAACTCGTGCTAGAGTAAAATGTGGAGCTTTATGCATGGAGATGACTTAGCTTTGTATGCTCTTGGCATTGTTGACGTTGTTCGAGCCGTTCAGGCGACGAAGTATGATGTAGATGCCGTGGCATCCTTTCTCGCTACGGAGGGCTGCCGTTAGGCGTAGACCTGTATCCTGGAGATAGAAAAACTTTGCAATTTTCTTTCCGGTGCTTATTAATATGACCTCATTTATGTGCTTTTGCTTGAAAAATGATATATATTGTTTTATTTATGCCGTAGAGGCAGTGAAGTGCCTCTGTTCGGGTTAGGAACCAGAGATCCCCTTTTGTGCTGGTTGACGCCGTGGGCATATTTAGTGGGGCTCGGCGTGACCAAAATGCCTGATTCAGTCGTCCAACATCCTCGTTGGTTGCTCTCCTCAAAGGAAGGACTACCAAAAAATGGATTCGATGCAGCCCTGGAGCACGAAGCTGTGGGAGGTCGTCCGAAGAACCGTCCACGAGGGTCCGGATCAAAAAGCAGGAACGTACGATGCGGCCTTTGGGTGGAGCTGCGGGGGGTCCACCTATAGCGATTGGCGTCAGCTTATAGCGATGCAGCCCCCGAGTCCCTCAACAAAGAGATACGTTTGTTCTTCCGCGATTTGTCTATCCCAAGGGGTTCAGTATAGTGATTGTGCTGAATAGCTGTGTGTCGTGTTTATTTAGCAAACTATAAAAGGGAAATGAAAAAGTGTGGGAGATCTTTGCGACCTCCTTATTTTCCAACCTGATTCTGTTTCAGCTAAATGTACATGATATGCAGATTTGCAGTTATTTATGCAGAAAGTACGTAATACTTAAATGTTCATGCATAAAATAAACGGAGATGCTCGGCATTCCAAGGTCGCGATGTGATCCGACCTGATTTTCTATTATCGCTGCATGAAGCGACTCAACGTTCACGTTGGTGGAGCGATGAGGTTGGCTCGTTGAGGTGACAACATGAGCTGTTATCAGTGTATCTGCATACATGAAGTAGTACGAGAAGAAGAAATTCTCATATGAATGAATATGCGAGAGCAAAATAATTATGTATACTGCACTCTTAGCCATGGGCGGCAAGCTAGAGACCCCAAGATGGGAGCCCTACGGAGCGAGGCATGACGGAACCGGAGACCTCGAGCCATCGCGGTGAGGTCGGTCTGGATGTGCAGAGCCAGTGTGAGGGCGGCGAGCTCCGTGCTCGTGGAGCGACAAGGCCAGCTCAGTGATGTGACGTACGTCCTGATTGTAATCTGCGTACATAGAGTATACTGGCAAAAAAAAAATCTCAAAAAATTTGAGGGGATGAGAAAAATAAATGAATAAATAAATGGCGCCTGTGTCCATAAGAGGTTAGGCGAAGCCCTCGAGCCGGTTGCGGCGAGGTTTACGGTTTGAGGTTCACGCGTGGAACCTCGCGTGGTGTAGTCCGAGCCTGTCGGGTGATGAGGTCGGAGCAGCGAGGCCCGCGCGATGAGATCGCGCTGTGAGGCCTGCACGATGAGGTCGCGCAATGACGTTGCAAGATGAGGCCGGGGCGGCGAACCAACGATGCGACAGGGGCATAGTTGATTTATCTGCAGAAGGTAGTACTAGCAGACGTGGACAATTATTATGTCATAGTAATATTTATGAATAATTAGACTAGGTGAGTGCTCGTGCGTTGCAACGGGAGAACCCTCAAGACACATTGGGTGATATATTGCCTCTTGTTACATATCCTCTTGTTAGAGCATCATATATGTGCAATGCATGTATTTCATAGATCATTTGACTCAGTTACATTTTTGCCAAAAGATACAATATGCGGAATAGGTATGGTGAATCACTAAAAGTTCACTTAGCACAAGCAAAACTTTGCAATGTTTATCATTTTCAAGACTGGTTTGTATGTTGGCATGTCGCCTACCTTGAATCTGCAAATACGTCCAGAAAAAATATCTGTTATCAATAGTATATTATTGGGTCAAGCAATAGACGCTTTTTTCTTTAGCACTTAAAATAAAAAGTGGTGTGTCCAGATCAGTAAAACTGCAACCACAAAAGGAACCATTGTAGACCTAAAAACTCAAACTTTTAAAACAAATGATAGATAAAATGCTCATGAAGCACTGAATCAAACAATGTTTAAATGAGTATTTGTTCTTCGGGTTTTTTCTTCTTAGAAATCGGGTGAGGACAGTATGTGTCATTTAGCACCAAGATTGCAGCCACTACTGCCTCCTCCTACATGTAGCACTTGAAAACTTCAAATCAAGTAATGGGTAGATCATAGTGAATCTTTTTCACTTCAAACAATATGGTCAATCTTTCAAAAAAAAAAACAATATGGTCAATCTTGTTCCATTCAAAGCAGATAATGAATCTTGCTAAAGAGTCAATTCGGCTTGAAAGGAAGTACTTGTGAACGGCCGACAACCTTTAGGAAGTGCTCGTGAAGCTCGCTCGTGTCCAACGATCACCTTGTCCGACGGCGGCATGTGTGAGAAAACACAGCACACCCGGCTCGCCAGATATCGGCATGTCATGCAATTAGTCACATCCAAGACTTCAAAACACAAGAATCAATATCTTATATTTTTTTAAAGGAGCGACACATCTTAATCTATACTTCTATACTATTATTAAACAAGAGAACATTTTCTTCTCTAAGCACACCCCGTCTAATGTACACACAACAACTCGAAGTAATTAGAGCCTCATGATCAGATCCACTCATTTAGATCTAACCGTTAACATAACAACTATAACCTCACCAAAAGTACGTTTAGCAAATTTTTTCCGGCGGACGAAAACTTTGCCATCCGCCGAATCGACACGGAAACGAGAGCCCACGTCTCCCGTCAAAAAAAAGAAGAGCCCACGTTTCGTCCTGCCCCACCTCCATCGTCCCCCTCCCTCACTCCTCTCCTCCTCGCCGCCGCCACAGGACGCCGCCGGGGTCCCTCTCCTCCCTCAAGCAGCGGCAGCGGCGTGAGACGGAACGGGCTCGGCCTTCGTCTGCGGCGGGGTTCCTCTCCTCCGTCGAGCAGCGGCAGCGGCGGCGGCGCGAGACGCAGCGGGCTCGGCCTTCGTCGGCGGCGGGGTTCCTCTCCTTCGTCCAGCAGCGGCGGCGGCGCGGGACGCAGCGTGATCGGCCTGCGTCGGCGGCGGCGGGGTCCCTCTCCTCCGTCGAGCGGAGGCGACCGCTGGAGTAGCGAAGGAGGTGTAATCTCATACTCTACTCAAGCCGTTTGAAGTCCTCCGTTGACTCGCGAGGACGAGGTCGAGCGCATCGTGGCCGCTGGAGTAGGAGAAGCAGCGGGCGACGGGGCTGAGGGTGCCGGCGAGCGGGAGGAAGCGGGTGAGCGCGTGCGGCGGGAAGGCAGCGGGCGGCGGGAACGCGGCGGCCGGGTCGACCTGGCGGTAGAAGAAGAGGCGCTCGACAGGGTCCGTGAAGAGCCAGCCGACGTCGTCGAAGAAGATGATGGGGAGCTCTGGACACGGCGTCCCCGGCGCCGGCGCCACACGGATCCGCTCCAGCACGTGCACCTCCGCTTCCGCCATGGATTCGCTGGCTTTGCTTGCTTGGGTGGGTCGATCTGATCTTCTCTCTCTGCCCACCTACCACTATTTGACTATCACCGTGCTCTGCTTGCTGGCCTGTGTCTACGAACATGCGGGGTAGGTTTGGCACTAATCTGCTAGAGTGATTTAGCTCCCATGCTGCAGCGAACACGTTTCGTCCAGCCACCGCCCATATTTCAGGCATTCACAAGACCATCAATACCGTCAAAACGAAGGTTCATGTATTCATGAATGCTTGTCAATTTTATGCAATTTTGTACATGAATGGGTATGTTTAAGCATGTCTTAAATCAAAGTCTGAAACATAACAAAAGTCGGCAAATCGTATGTTTTTGTAGCTTACATTTCTGATAGGGTATTCCATGGCTGCGAGTGGACGGCGGCGGTGAGGAGGCAGTAGGGATGGCGGTGCTTCCCGTCAGCACTGCGCAAAACCTAGATCGGTAGGTGTGTCGGTGGGGTGTACAGCTCGCGACGAACCTCGTATTGCGTGCCGCCGGCCCCCACCTCTTTATATAGCGCAGGTGACAGGGACCCGTCAACCATAGTGGGTTGGGCGCCCCCGATCAGGGCGCGGATCTAAGGGCCCGTTGGGCCCACACGGGAGGAGATCAACCTAACATTCTCCCCCTTGATCTCAACTTTTACTTTTAACCATATACTTTTACTTTACTCGTTTCATCACAGATCAATACATAGAACATGTTTCATCGTCACAACTCAATTGTCGATAGAATCAGACAGCTACAACATACCTCTCTGTTTTGAAACAAATTCTGTTCCTTTTGGGCCTCTTATGATCCAGGAATCATAGGCTTTCCCTTAAACCCATGCCGGCTAAGTGTTCCTTGAACACATTGGGTGGTAAGCCTTTCGTAAGCGGATCCGCAAGCATATCCTTTGTCCTTATATGCTCGAGACTTATAGTGTGATCCTGGATTTTGTCTTTCACAACATAGTACTTTATCTCTATTGTTTTGGCAGCATTACTCGACTTGTTGTTGTGAGCATAGAATACTGCGGGCTGGTTGTCACAGTACATCTTTAGTGGTTTGTCAATACAATCTACCACTTTCAAGTCGGGTATAAATTTCTTTAACCATATCGCCTGCCCCGTGGCCTCATAACATGCTATAAATTCTGCATACATCGTGGATGATGCAACTATTGACTGTTTGGAGCTTCTCCACGAAATAGCCCCTCCAGCAAGAGTGAACACGTATCCTGATGTGGATTTTCTATCATCTCTGTCTCCCGCAAAATCTGTGTCTGAATACCCTCTTATCTCTAGGGAATCAGATCTCCTGTATGTTAGCATGTGGGCCTTCGTGCCTTGCGCATAACGCAATGCTTTCTTTACCATCTTCCAGTGCTCTGTGCCTGGATTCTCTTGATATCTACCGAGTACCCCGGTGACAAAAGCTAAGTCAGGGCGAGTGCACACTTGTGCATACTGTAAACTTCCAACAGCCGAAGCATATGGTACTGCTTTCATTTGATCGATCTCGTACTGGTTCTTGGGACATTGGAATTTCCCAAAACTGTCGCCCTTGACTATAGGAGAAGGTGTGGCTTTACTCGCATGCATATTATACTTTTTAAGAACCTTTTCTAAATATGCCTTCTGCGATAGTCCTAAAACTCCATTTTTCCTATCTCGGTGAATTTCTATGCCCAAAACATATGATGCTTCACCAAGATCTGTTATATCAAAATTTGAGGACAAGAACTTCTTTGTTTCTTGTAGCAGACTAACATCACTACTAACAAGCAAGATATCATCCACATGCAAGATTAGGAAAATATATTTCCCATTTTTAAACTTTGCATAAATGCAATTGTCCTCAATATTTTCTTTAAATCCAAAACTTTTAATTGTCTCATTAAACTTTAGATACCACTGTCTAGAGGCTTGCTTTAATCCATAAATAGATTTCTTCAGGCGGCATCCCATATCTTCATTGCCTTCCATGATAAAACCCTTGGGTTGTTTCATGTAAACTTTTTCTTTTAAATCCCCGTTGAGAAATGCCGTCTTTACATCCATTTGATGTAACTCTAAATCAAAATGTGCAACTAATGCCATTATGATTCTGAAGGAATCCTTACATGAGACTGGAGAAAATGTCTCATTGTAATCTATCCCTTCTCTTTGTGTAAATCCTTTTGCCACAAGTCGTGCTTTATATTTTTCTAAATTCCCTTTAGAGTCATACTTAGTTTTGTAGACCCATTTACAGCCTACTGTTTTGGCTCCTTTAGGAATTTCCTCTAAGTCCCAAACATCTTTGGAACTCATCGTTTTCATCTCGTTTCCATTGCCTCCGGCCACTTTGATGAGTGAGGACTTTTCATGGCTTCTTCATATGAAGTGGGATCACCTTCCATATGAACTATTTCTGTGTTATAAACTTTAAAGTCAGTAGAAATAGCTGACTTTCTTGGTCTTGTAGACCTTCTAAGGGCCTCACCCCCAGGCTCATTATGTGCCTCACCTTCCGGCACATTTTCTAAAAATGGCTGCTGCACCTCCCTTTCATGCTTAACGACGGGTTCAGGCGGCTCCTGACGGACAGGTTCCGGATTTTCTCCCATAGTTGTCATGGGTGGAGTTACAACAGGTGCTTGCACCACAACCTCAGGGATTGTCGATGCAGGTACAACAGGTAATGAGAAAAATGGCTCCTGAGTCATCGGATTAGGTGCATGCACCCTCTTCTCCTCAAGATCAATTTTCCGAGCTACCATGCTCGCCCTCATCATATCGTCCTCTAAGAAGACTGCATGTCTTGTTTCTACAAACTTTGTGTATCTGTCTGGACAGTAGAAACGAAAACCTTTTGATCTATCAGGATAGCCAATGAAGTGGCAACTGATTGTTCTGGGATCTAACTTTGCAATATTTGGATTAAACACTTTGGCCTCAGCTGGACTCCCACACACCCTTAAGTGTTGTAGGGAGGGCACTCTTCCTGTCCACAACTCGTACGGTGTTTTGGGCACTGACTTGCTTGGTACTCTATTGAGAATGTGAATGGCGGTTTTAAGCGCCTCCATCCATAATCCCAATGGCAAGGTGGAGTAACTCATCATGCTGCGCACCATATCCAAAAGAGTACGGTTGCGCCTTTCAGCTACTCCATTTTGCTGAGGCTCGCCCGGCATTGAATACTGGGCCACTATGCCAGTCTCCTGTAAGAACTTTGCAAAAGGTCCAGGGACTTGGCCATATGGAGTGTGCCGACCGTAGTACTCCCCCCCACGGTCAGATCTTACTATCTTTATTCTTTTATCATGCTGATTTTCAACTTCAGCTTTGAATATCTTAAATTTATTCTTTGATTGGATAAATATAACCATATCGGGAGTAATCGTCTGTGAATGTTATGAACGAGTCATAGCCATCCACACTTTTCACAGGAAATGGTCCACAAATGTCAGTGTGAATGATTTCGAGTGTTCCTGTGCTACGGTTTGCACCCTTTTTGATTTGTTTTACATACTTTCCTTTAATGCAATCTATGCATTGCTCTATGTCTGAGAACTCTAACGGAGGAAGAATTTCACTTTTGACTAATCTTTCTATTCTCCCCTTGGAAATATGGCCCAAGCGACAGTGCCATAATTTCGATGAGTCGTGAGTTCTCTTTCTTTTCTTTTGTTCTTTATTCGACGCGGAAACATGCTCATTCACATTGCACACAGAAAACACTTTTTCACGGAGTGATAATAAATAAAGCTCATCGTGTAGGAATGCAACACCCACATGAGTATTATTAAACCATATGGCACATTTGCCATGTCCAAAATGACATTCATAACAATCTTTGTCCAGATAGGAAACACTAATCAAGTTTCTGTGACATGAAGGAACATATAAAACATCTCTAAGTAGAAGCTTGAATCCATCAGCTAACTCCAAGGAGATGTCACCGACAGCTTCAACTTCTGCTTGAATTCCATTTGCAACTTCAATGCATCTTTCGCTTCTTTGCGTAGTCCGCGTCGAATGGAATCCCTGTAATGAATTTGCAACATGAACAGTTGCTCCTGAGTCAATCCACCAAGTAGATTTCGAAAACTGTGTATACAAGGATTCATTTACAAAGGAAACAATGTTGTTACCTTTCTTTGCCATTATTGACTTTAGCCAATCAGGGCAATCTTTCTTATAATGCCCGGTCCTCTTACAGTGGAGACATGTATCCTTGTCTACTGGAAGAGACTTCTGCTGATGCTGATGGGGAGCTTTTCCATGTGGCTTTGAAGGGGAACCTTTGCTATTTTGATTGTAATTCTTTTTCTTATGATCCTTCACATAGTTGAGAGAACCACCATGTGAGGCTTTAAGTCTTTCCTCTTCTTGGACACACATGGCTATAGTCTTTTCTATGTCCCATTTTCAGGTGACATATTGTAGTTGACAACAAAGGTGTCGAACTCTTTTGGCAGTGAAGCCATGACCAGATGAACAAGAAGTGCAGGCTTAAGCTCCAGATCAGCGTCCATGGGTTTCAGCTTTGCAGCCATGTTGCTCATCCTGAGGATGTGCTCTCTTATGCCATGTCCACCTCCGGTGTACTTTTCTGTCACCAGTTGCTTTAGCAGCTGGGTAGCATAGATCTTTGAAGAACCAGTGAACTGGCTCTTTATCTTTTCAAAGAACTCCCCTATGGAAGTACACTCTGCAATTGAGCCCACAATAGTGTTCTCAATTGTGTTCTTTATGAAAGCCATGCACTTTTTATTGGCGGTGAGCCACTTTTGGTTTTCGAGGGTATATGACATCTCCACTGGAGCATGATCCCTCTCCTTTTTCGCCCAAACAGCATCATCATCTTTTGCACCTCTGACTGGCGCTGGTGGTTTGACCGGCTGTGGGGTGTCCACAACCCAGTCCACCTCAGCACAAACGAAGGCTAAGTCAACTTTCTTTCTCCACTCAGTGTAGTTATCGCCTCTGAGGGTTGGAACATCCTTGAGGCAACTCATCAAGTGGAAACCACCTTAAACCACAATTAAGTGAGATCACAACAACAATTGCATGCATTAATCCAACGTTGGTCAAAATTAAACATACAACTGTTTATGCAATTAAAACTATATCACCGTTGGGCAAAAATAGAAATAAATGCATCTTTTATAACAATAACAAATCATGATCATGTTATTAACAACGTTGGTCATAAAATAACAGGATCATAATTATTTCAATAATCACTTTAACATGCTCTTTAAAATTAACTTCTACTTTAATTCTATTCACTTTTTAAGAGCATTTTTATTTATTTAGCAGCGGAAACCATGAATAAAAAATTCATGAACTTTTTCTTTTCATAAGTATTACTTTTAATTTTCTATTTTATAAACAAAAAATTCTTTGAATTATTTTGAATAGAAAAAACCGTATGAAATTTGTCTAGAAACTAGACAAAAAACAGAAGAAACAAAAGAACAGCAGCTGAGCCGGACCGGCCCAGCGCGCGCGGAGGAGCCTCCTCCTCTTACGGCCCAAAAGCCCGCAGCGAGCCGCGCCAGCTGCGGCCTAGTCCGACGGACCAAAGGCCCAGCGCGGCAGCGCGGCTGCGGCCTGGCCCGGAGTCTCCTTTCGGCCCAAAAGGCCTGTGGGGAGGCTAGGGTTTGAATCCCAGCCATTCAATCCGATCGGACGGACGAGCGTCGTTTTCGGTAGATCAAAACGGGAGAGCCCGATCCCCCGACCGAAAACCTTCTCCATTTTCGTTTTGACCTCGCCCCTCCTGTCTCTCTCCCTCGACGGCGGAAGCACGGGGCTGCGCCCCGGCCGCCCGCCCCGGCCGCCGGCGGCGGCGCCGAGAGGCCACCGCGCCGCGCGGCGCCTCCTTCCCTTCCCTTTCTCTTTTTCTTTTTCTCCAGTCGTCTCTGCCGTCGTTAGACAGTCCAGCAGACGGCGCAAAAAGAAACCAGGAGCTTGGGCCGGCCGTCGGCGACGGCGGCGAAGAGCCACCGCGCCGCCAGTCCCTCTCAGTCCTTCTCCTCTTTCCATTTCCACTACTCCATCCAACTTCTCTGTGACAGAGAGAGACCCGAGACGTGCTGAGCCTCCTCTGCTCCACTGGCGCCCGACGGCGCCCTTTAGGACGGAGCGGCAGCGCCCCTGCCGACCCCTTCGCCGGTCGCGCGTTCCCCTTGCGGTGAGCGCGCCGCCGTCGAATGGCTCGGTGGTGGTGCTCTTTGCCCCCTGTTGGGGTTCCTTTTTTTTTTTTGTTCGGATTCGATCCGATCTAGTAAGGGGAGGGTTCCTTCTCTCTGTTTCTACCCAAAATCAAGCCTAGTTTTGCATCTGATACCATTGATACTGTAAGATCGTGTAGGCTAGGGTTTCGGAGTAGATCGAACTATCTGTGGTCTGTCTATGCATTTGTCTGTGATCTGTTTGTGTGTGTGTGATGGAGAGGGCAGAGAGATGGGGAGGAGTAGAGGAGATACCTTCTCCTTGTGACGACGAACTCCCGGTGCCGGCCATGGCTGCGAGTGGACGGCGGCGGTGAGGAGGCAGTAGGGATGGCGGTGCTTCCCGTCAGCACTGCGCAAAACCTAGATCGGTAGGTGTGTCGGTGGGGTGTACGGCTCGCGACGAACCTCGTATTGCGTGCCGCCGGCCCCCACCTCTTTATATAGCGCAGGTGACAGGGGCCGTCAACCATAGTGGGTTGGGCGCCCCCGATCAGGGCGCGGATCTAAGGGCCCGGTGGGCCGTTGGGCCCACACGGGAGGAGATCAACCTAACATGATTTAGCTCCCATGCTGCAGCGAACACGTTTCGTCCAGCCACCGCCCATATTTCAGGCATTCACAAGACCATCAACACCGTCAAAACGAAGGTTCATGTATTCATGAATGCTTGTCAATTTTATGCAATTTTGTACATGAATGGGTATGTTTAAGCATGTCTTAAATCAAAGTCTGAAACATAACAAAAGTCGGCAAATCGTATGTTTTTGTAGCTTACATTTCTGATAGGGTATTATGTATTTCAGGTGTATTTGTATTAGTCGAGACGTGCAGCAAAATTACCACCATCATACAGAAAATATGTATTGATGCTTCCTTCAGTCTACTATTAATAGGATTGCATTGTGTTTTTACTGGAAAGCTGTAGCAGCCTATCCTTGATTCAAGTCCAGAATGAAGTATGAACCCATTTTTATCCAATTTACGTGGATTGGCTGCCCATAGAAGGTACTGCTAATGCATCGCCTCTGTATTCTAAGATTACCTTTCAATTGAGAATTACTATCTCTAATAAAAAATGGTTGGCCAGTGCTAAAAAAAACACCAGCCTTGCTGCACTACAAATTCTAACCTACAGTAAGAAGGTACTTTCCTTTGGTACATGTTTCTCGCTGGTGTATATCCTTTTGTTCCGTCGAACTAGCAATAGTACAGCTATGTCAACGAAATTGCTGCTGCAATATTGTGTTTGAGATTGCAATACTATATTTAAAATATTTAAGTGCAGATGTGAGAGTGGTTGTTATTTTCATCATGTAAATCTTGATTAAAGTTGATCATCCAGAATTAAGGAAGCATATGAGATCTGTGTAATAAATTGTGTTTTCATTAGAGATGTCTTAGTGGAGATGTATTCTGATTTTACTTCACAACTCTCAATTCTATTCAGGCATATTTTGTTAACTTCGCATTGGTTTCATAATTTTCAGGAAACCAAAGCAACCTCTTTTACCACTCAAGTTGAAGGGAATCCAGTTGTCCTCAAGAGTTAAGAATTGATTTTCTGAAAGGAGTTCCTTGTCAGTTCCGGTTTCTTTCATGCACTAATGTTGTTTAAACTATGCTCATAAAAGCCAAATAAGAATCGACTAAATGAATCGGGGAGTAGCTGAGACTTCATATGAAGAGCAAACATGTCATAGGTATCCATGTATTTTCTGTTTTTTATCATGGATGTTGTTATCATAGTTTCTGAATTTTTGTTTTGGCCGGCTCAAACACCTTGTTTGATATTGAAGATCCATTTTTGCCCACTGTTCAATTCAGTTCTTAATTTTTTGTGTAAATAATCAGACCATGCACTTCAAATAATTAAGTTGTTATCCCAGGAATATTTTGAAAAATGTTGTACTTATCATCTCAGATAATTCTTATTCATTAACAAATCGTATTTTCATTTATTTATTTTTGAGATGAGCACATATCACATTTCTTGGGAACTTTTTTTTTGCGGGAACTACTTACATATGTTTGATATAATGTGACAGACGTCTATGCGTGCGTTGCACGCGCATGCTTACTAGTGTGTAAAGAAAAGGCATAAGTGGGGTCATAATTACTATAATTAACCTAACTTTGTGGATTCTAACTTCTAAGACCCAGCAGGAGAGCAGTATTTTCATCCATACTATTATACTTGATTATCCTTATAATGTAACCTTTTCTATAGAAAAGAAGAAATACTTTGCGTTGACATCTGTATCGTAGTAGCCATAACAGAACTGTATATGCATCTCGTCCTAGGTTTAATGTAACGACCACTGAAGATGGTTATTTGCCTTTGACAACTAAATTGCTCCTAAAGTAGTTTCAAGTGTGCCACCTCTTTTGATGTATATGCAGCTAGTACTAATTTCTATGGTAAATTTTAGATAGAGAGGGAAATACCGTATCCAAATCTGGACTTCTGGAGCTTCAGGGCTTATTGTTCATCGTGTGCCCCAACTCAACGTCCATTGTGAGCTCAGTGTCAGACTTGAACCAATGAACTGTAGCAGCAGGAACGACTTTCCATTTGCGAACACCTTCACAGCCATCCAAATAAGATCATAGATCTCCCCAAAAACAAGAAGATCGAAGGCTAACCGATGCATCAGTTCTGGGCATGAGCGGCAGGTGAAAGGGATCAATTAATCAACTATGTCGCTGATGATGACGTACCTGAAATCGAGGTGCAGAGCGACCAAATCCTTGCAGCCAAGTCCTGGTTCTGTCGCCGCTCCCGATGAAGAGGGCCCGGGATGAAACCACACCGGCAGGGTGTCTTTGTGGCAGCCGACAATGAACGGGGGTTGCAAGTGGCGTTAAGTCCTTTTGTTGGATCCAATATTGGAGGAAGGAGGGAATGACGGCGTATCTTCGTGACTCGTGACCACAGTGGACAGTTGGCAACGGGAAGCCCTTCTCATGCAGCCATGGTTGTCTCCCTCCTCCTCCTTGGGGCATTGCTTCCGCCGGGGGCTCCATGATTAGCGCCTTGAAGCCCTCGTCTTGATCGGCGCATGTTGCCGCGGCTCATCTGAAGTCTAGGGTTTGGGGGGGAGAGGGGCGGCTCGGGATCACGCGCGAGTGCGGGTGTTTCGCCGGTCTGTTCGGACGTGGTGCGATGAGGGTGAGTAAACCGGATGGTTTTCCGCGAGTCGATGGAGGGAGAAAACCGGCGGAGGGAGAAAAGAAAATCGGTGAAGTGGGGGTCGTACGAGAGGTTGGACGAAGCGAGGGGAACGTAAGAGGGGAGAGGGAACCTTATGTTTCTTTTAGGTAGTAGAGAAGTAGAGAAGTAGAGATAGGTATCACCTGGTTGTAAACGGTGAGCCAGTGCCCCCGAGCCGGTTGCGGCGAGGTTTGCAGATTGAGGGCCATGCGATGGAGCTCGCGCGGTGAGACCTGCGACGGAGGAGGTTTGTCGGCAGATGAGGTCGGCGCGAGGAGGCCGACGGTGAGACCTCCAGCGGTGAAGGTCCGTTTGGTGAGGATGAGGCCGGCGCGAGGAGGCCGACGATGAGACCTCCCGCGGAGGAGGGCCTCGCCGTGGAGGTGAGGTCGGCGCGAGGAGGCCAACGGTGAGACCTCCAGCGGAGGAGGTCCGCGTGATGGAGGTCCCCGCCATGGAGGTCCGCGCGATGGAGGTCCGCGGCGGCGGAGGTCTACGCCATGGAGACCCGCAGTGGAGGTCCCCGTCATGGAGGTCCACGACGCTGAAGGTCTACGCCATGGAGGTCCGCGGCGGAGGAGGTCTACGCCATGGAGACCCGTGGTGGAGGTCCCCGCCATGGAGGTCCTCGGCGCTGAAGGTCTATGCAATGGAGGTCCGCGACGGAGGAGGTCTACGCCATGGAGACCCGCAGTGGAGGTCCCCGCCATGGAGGTCCATGGCGCTGAAGGATCTACGCCATGGAGGTCCGTGGTAGAGGAGGTCTACACCTTGGAGGTCCGCGCAGTGGAGGTCCACGGCGTAGAAGGTCTCCATGTGATGGAGGTCTCCGCGGTGAAGGTCTCCGGGTGGTGTAGGTCTCCCCGCGATGGAGTTGGATAGCCCGTTCATGAAGAGAGATGAACTCGGGTCGGATCTATTTTCGCGCAGAAAACAGATGCATACCTTGATGCACTCTTCGGACTCGTCCAGAGTTTGAACGGTCGGATCGACCTGAAATTTTGAGGGGTTGTTAAACAACACAAATCCGCATGGGATCAACGGTTGGATCTTCCTAAGGACATATGAGTTGGCCGCTGGACATGTTCTTTCGAGCTCGCGTGGATTCCCGTCCAGATTCGTTAGGGCCTCGGTATTTCGGAGAGTACCGGAGACTCGTAGATCGGATTGCGCTAAAATTATGAGGGATTGTTGTAGACTCAATTTTGCATAGTCCCTCCGTAGGAATTGTCAAAACGATGCTCGAGGAGGCGGGGGCAATGAAAACGAATCTGCTATCCAGAAAATTCTGCAGGTCGAACGGAGGATATGTTGATGTCGAGCCCTCGACCTCCATGGACGATTCTCCATGGCCCCGATGAGATCAAAGTTGATGTTGATGAAGCATCCCATCTGAACATAGTATCTATGCACACCAGCCCCTACCTGGCGCGCCAACTGACGGAGCGAAATTCCGTCAGATCCCTGCATAGGGTTCCTCATGGGGCGGAGTGCATAGAGGATCAGATTGGGGTACAATCATGACACAGATTTACTCAGGTTCAGGCCTCCACGGTGGAGTAATACCCTACATCATGCATGTCTAAAGCTGTGTTCGGATGTCTGTATTGTAGGCCTCCGTATTGAATTGGTTTTAATTCCAATTCAGGGAGGAAACTGTAATGACATGAATACGAATTCACATGTTTGGATGCTCATGAAATTGGACCATGGAATCATAATCAATTTTCAATACGAAATCCTGTTCGGATGACACACTATGGAATTGCATAATGCTTTGTGCTTTATGCATCAAATTAAAATATGTACAATGTGTGAGCATAATTGAATGATTATATAGCAATAAAAATTAAGAAACATTCTCCAAATGCACAAAGGAAGAGAAAGAAGGGGATCCAGCAACACCTGCAAAAAATAAACATGTGGTCAGTAAATTCATGGAAACATGGACATCAAGGGAAGAACAGAACAAGGGAAGAGGAGGAACTTAGAAAAGGCTGGCTGGGAAAGCAAAGGAAGAGAAAGAAGGGGATCCAGGGAAGGGGAAGAAGAAGATGGAGGAGGAAGGGAAAGTAGATGGCAGAGGAGAAGGGGAAGAAGATGAAGGGGTTGCGCCAGCCAGCGAGATGGCCGGGATGGAGGGCGCGCCGGCCAGCGAGATGGGCGGGATGGAGGTCGCGCCCGCCAGTGACACAGGCCAGATGCAGGGGTTGCGCCGGCTCGCAGGGCAGAGTAAGGAGCTATGCAGGGGAGGGAAAGGGGCGGCATCCGCGGGGCCTTGAAGATCCGCCGCCACCGGAGAGAGGAGAGGGGGGAGGAGGGCCATGGAGTGGGGATCCATACATGCGCCACCGGCGGCTCCTGAAGCTTGCGTCTCACACGCGGGAGGAAAGGGATAGGTCTCGCGCGAGGCTGTCTCCAAGCGGTACGTTTTGCGGGAGTAACCCAATTCGAGCCAAATCGGAGGCAAAGACCTCTGTATCGCGGGAGGGCCGCACGCGTGGAGGCAATTTCGGCTCTGTATCAGGCCAGATTTCGTCGCTCGATTCTGTAAACATCCGAACACCTGAATTGGCACGTAGCCAATACCATATCCAATTCGAAGGGTCTAATTCAGACATCCGAACGCAGTGTAATTGTATTGATATGGCCTCGTATGAGGTATACATGAGTTGGATCGGTTAGACCTTTTGGAGAGAGGTCTTGGAGAGATGGGAGAGATGTTAGCCGCCGCCTTTGGAGACCCCTACCTCCCCTTATATAGATGGGTGAGGGCTAGGGTTACATGGCCCAAGTCGGTTTACATGGCTTGATGCCCCAAGTTGTCTACTGGAGTACATGTCTTGCGGTACAAGTAGTAGGTATCCTTCTGGAGGAGGCCCACCGTTAGTGGCGAGGGTCCCAGGCTACGTCCGGGCTCCGATGCCGGCCTGGCGACCTTGTTCCCCGGAGGTCGGGTACCCCCGGTGTATGGCATCATCAAATGTCATTTAATTTAGTAAGATGCGACACAACAGTTTCAGATTCATAACCATGAAAATGATCGGATTCTACCAAAGTGACTAATTCAGGATCAACAAAGAATTCATAATCCTTATCAGTAATAAAGATAGGAAAAGTAGCAAACTTATGATCATATTTCATTCTCTCTATCATAGCTTTTTCTTTCAGCTTACTCGGCAATTTCTTAAGATCATCTCTATCATTACGAGCAAGAAAATCTCTAGCAATCTCCCCATCCATAACATATCCCTCAGGTACATTAGGCAATTCATATCTAGGAGAGCTAGGCATAATAGGTGAATCGTAATTTTCATCAGTTTCAATATTCTCAAGTTTTTTAGATTTAGCAATTTGTTCATCAAGAAATTCACCCAGTGGCACAGTTTTATCAAGCAAGGTACTAGCATCATCACAAATATCATTTATAGCAGAAGTAGGTGTCATCAATTACTTGCGACATATCAGAATGAATAGCAGGTGGTGGTGTCGCAAGCCTACTTAAAACAGATGGTGAATCAAGTGCGGAGCTAGTTGGCAGTTCCTTACCTCCCCTCGTCTTAGAGGGTACGCTCTTGGTTTTAGCGTCTTTCAGATTCTTCATAGAGAAAACCAAATATCCAACTCCCAAGTGAACTTAATAAATAGAGCTATGCTCCCCGGCAACGGCGCCAAAAAAAGGTCTTGATAACCCACAAGTGTAGGGGATCGAGACAGTCTTCGCGGGTAGTATTTCACCCAATTTATTGATTCGACATAAGGGGAGCCAAAGAATATTTATAAGCCTTAGCAGTTGAGTTGTCAATTCAACCACACCTGGAGAGTTAAATATATGCAGCAAAGTATTTAGTAGCTCAATAGTTTGATAGTTTTGATAGTAACAGGAACAGTAGCAGTTTTGTAGTGATTGTAACAGCAGTAGCAACAGTAGTAACTTAGCAAAGATCAATACGAGCAAAGCGTAGCCATTGGATCAGCGATGGATATTTGTGTTGGATAACATTCATCATGTAACAGTCACAACCTAGAGCGATACACAATAGCTCCAATTCATTAGTTCAATGTAGGCATGTATTCCGTATATAGTCATACATGCTTATAGTAAGAACTTGCATGACATCTTTTCTCATACCCTCCCGTGGCAGCGGGGTCCATAAGGAAACTAAGGGATATTAAGGCATCCTTTTAATATAGAACCGGAACAAAACATTAACACATAATGAATACATGAACTCCTCATACTACGGTCATCACCGGAGTGAATCCCAATTTTTGTCACCTTGGGGTCTGCGGATCATAACACATAGTAGGTGCATACAACTTGCAAGATAAGATCCAAAACATACTTATATTCATGAAAACATAATAGGTTTAGATCTGAAATCATGGCACTCGGGCCCTAGTGACAAGCATTAAGCATAGCAAAGTCATAGCAACATCAATCTCACAACATAGTGGATACTAGGGATAAAGCCCTAACAAATTGACTCGATTACATGATAAATCTCATCCAACTCCATCACTGTCCAGCAAGCCTACGAAGGAATTACTCACTCCCGGCGGTGAGCATCATGGAATTGTTGATGGAGAAGGGTTGATGATGACGACGGCGGTGAATCCCCCTCTCCGGAGCCCCGAACGGACTCCAGATCAGCCCTCCCGATGAAGAACAGGAGGTGGTGGCGGCTCCGTATCGTAAAACGCAATGATTCCTTCTCTCTGATTTTTTTTCTCTCAGAGACGGTACTTATGGACTTGGAGTTAGGGCAAACGGAGGTCAGTGGGACCCACGAGCTCACGTGGCGTGCCCTAGGGGGGGCGCCACCTGAGCTCATGAGTCTGTGGTGGCCCCCCTCTAGTAGATCTTTTCGCCTATAATTTTTTTTATATCCCACAAAAATTCTCCATAAGTTTTCAGCCCAATTCGAGAACTTTTATTTCTGCGCAAAAATAACACCATGGTAGTTCTGCTGAAAACCGCGCCAGTCCAGGTTAGTTCCATTCAAATCATGCAAATTAGAGTCCAAAACAAGAGCAAAAGTGTTTGGAAAAGTGGATACGTTTGGGACGTATCAAGTCTCCTTGAGTATTTACTTGGGGTGCCTTGGGTATCCCCAAGCTTGAACTTTTGCCTCTCCTTATTCTTCTCATATCAATATCTCCTCGGCCTTCGAACACTTCATCCACACAAAACTTAACCGACCTTTTATTAGAGGGGTTAGTACATATAACATCAAATCCCTTCATGTCTTGCTGTAATAATATTGTATAATTATAATCCAAACATTACCTACTGTATGCTCACACAATTCTAATGCTCCCACATCAATGGGGCTTGGCAAAATTGCAAACATAAGCAGGTAAAGAAACTATAACAACAATGTGTCAAAACAGGACAGTCTGTAAAGATGCAGATGGTAAATATACTTCTGTAACTCCAAACATTCTGAAAAATTAGGACGTAATAAACAAATTGTATAGCAGTACCATGTAAAAAATTCAAAATTTGTGCACGTTCCAGTAAAATATAAAAATTCAAACACTACCGCAAAAGTTTCTGTTTTTGCACAGCACATACCAAACAAGCAATTTAAACACCCCAAAGGTAAATCTTGGCACATTATTTTTATAATACAATGGATTTGTACAAGGGGATAATTATTTTTGTTGAAAATTTTCTGTAATTCAAGATTCACAAAGTATCCATGGACATGAACAAAGTTCAAGGCATGCCCCCACTTCCACATTGCTCACCTGTCTCACTTTCACTTTTCTTTTTGTAAAAGTCTTAAGTTCCCCTCTGTATTTTTTTGTTTCTGAATATTTTAAAAGCACACAACAGAAATAAATGACTCTCTAAAACTTTCGGGTTGTCTCCCAGGCAGCGCTTTCTTTAAAGCCATTAAGCTAGGCATAAAGTGCTCAAGTAATTGATTCACCCAGATTTCCAAGGTATATCAAAGCCAATTTTAATTAACGATGATTTATAATTTAGTACTGAGCACAAAGCAACATATATCATGTAATGACGAAGTCTAACTTTCTTCCTATGCATCGGCATGTCATAAAAGAACAATTCATGCACACATAATAAAGGCCGATACATAGCATAAGCAGTTTCTTGCAATTTTATCGTATTGGAAACATAGAGAGGTGGAGATGTGGTTCCTCTCTCATAATAATTGCAAGTAAGAGCAGCAAGCACATGCATATTATATCCATCAAAATCATCATGTGTAATAGTAAATGCAACCCATCAATATAATCCTTAATAAGAGCAAACTTCTTCGATATAGTGTAGTTGGGAGAATTCCAAAACATAATAGGACTATCATGTGTGGGTGCAATAGCAACACTTTCATTTTTAACATAAGTGAATGATCGTGGATGTCGCCTAGAGGGGGGTGAATAGGCGCTTTAAAATAATTACGGTTTAGGCTTGAACAAATGCGGAATAAAACTAGCGTTTAATTTGTCAAGCACAAAACCTAAATCGACTAGGCTCACCTATGTGCACCAACAACTTATGCTAAGCAAGATAAACAACTAAGTGATAGCAAGAAATATAACAAGAAACAATATGGCTATCACAAAGTAAAGTGCACAAGTAAAGGGCTTGGGAAGGAGATAACCGAGGCACGCGGAGACGATGATGTATCCCGAAGTTCACACCCTTGCGGATGCTAATCTCCGTTTGGAGCGGTGTGGAGGCACAATGCTCCCCAAGAAGCCACTAGGGCCACCGTAATCTCCTCACGCCCTCGCACAATGCAAGATGCCGTGATTCCACTAAGGGACCCTTGAGGGCGGTCACCGAACCCGTACAAATGGCTGTTGGAAATATGCCCTAGAGGCAATAATAAAATGGTTATTATTATATTTCCTTGTTCATGATAATCGTTTATTATCCATGCTATAATTGTATTGGTTGGAAACACAAATACATGTGTGGATACGTAGACAACAACATGTCCCTAGTGAGCCTCTACCGGACTAGCTCGTTGATCAAAGATGGCCATGGTTTCCTGGTCATAGACATGAGTTGTCATTTGATAACGGGATCACATCACTAGGAGAATGATGTGATGGACAAGACCCAAACTATGAACGTAGCATATATGATCGTGTCAAGTTTATTGCTATCGTTTTCGCATGTCAAGTATTTGTTCCTATGACCATGAGATCATGCAACTCACTGACACCGGAGGAGTACCTTGTGTGTATCAAACGTCGCAACGTAACTGGGTGACTATAAATATGCTCTACAGGTATCTCCGAAGGTGTCTGTTGAGTTGGCATGGATCAAGACTGGGAATTTGTCAGTCCGTATGACGGAGAGGTATCTTAGGGCCCACTCGGTAATACAAGATCACAATGAGCTTGCAAGCAATGTGACTAAAGAGTTAGCATTGGATCTTGTATTACGGAACGAGTAAAGAGACTTGCCGGTAACGAGATTGAACTAGGTATGGAGATACCGACGATCGAATCTCGGGCAAGTAACATATCGCCGGACAAAGGGAATTGCATACGGGATTGACTGAATCCTTGACATCGTGGTTCAACCGATAAAGATCTTCGTTGAATATGTAGGAACCAATATGGGCATCCAGGTCCCGCTATTGGTTATTGACCGGAGAGGAGTCTCGGTCATGTCTGCATATTCCCGAACCCGTAGGGTCGCACGCTTAACGTTCAGTAGCGCTAGGGTAGTATTGAGATATTAATAGTGGAAAGTCCGAAGGTTGTTCGGAGTCCCGGATGGGATCCGGGACATCACGAGGAGCTCCGGAATAGTCCAGAGGTAAAGATTCATATATGGAAAGTTGTTATCGGGGTTCCGGAAAAAGTTCGAGTTTTTTCGGTATTGTACCGGGAAGGTTCTAGAAGGTTCCGGAGTGGGGCCCACCTGCATGGGGGACCCACATGAACGTGGGTAGTGGGGAAAGTCCCCACAACCCTGGTCTAGGCGCACCAAGATCCTCCCTTAAAAGGAATAGTATCATATCTCAAAGGGATAAGATCAGGATCCCTAAAAAGGGGGGATAGTGATCGGTGGGGAAGGAAAGGAGGGATTTCCTTCCTCCCCCTTTGGCCAACGACCCTAGGGCCTTGGAGGGCAAGCCAGCAGCCCCCTCCACGCCTATATAAAGGTGGGGAGGCGTTGGGGGCAGCCACCCCTTGGACCCTTGCCCGTTACCTCTCCCAACTCCTCCCACATTTCACCGGTACGCGCTTGGCGAAGCCCTGCCGGAATTCCGCTGCCACCACCACCACCATACCGTCGTGTTGGTCCTGATCTCATCTACCCCCTCTCTCTCGCTTGCTGGATCAAGAAGGAGAGGACGCCGCCGAGCCGCACGTGTGCTAAACTCGGAGGTGCCGTCCGTTCGGCACTTGATCGGGAGTTCGTGGACGGATCGTGATTGGATCGCGAAGACGTTCGACTACAACAACCGCGTTTCTTAACGCTTCCGCTTAGTGATCTACAAGGGTATGTAGATGCAATCTCTCCTCTCGTAGATGTTCATCTCCTAGATCGATCTTGGTGAGCGTAGGAAAATTTTTGTTTCCCATGCAACGTTCCCCAACAATGGCAACCCTTGGGGGCGGTCACCGAACCCGTACACTTTGGCAACCCTTGGGGGCGGTCACCGGTACCCGTCAAATTGCTCGGGGCGATCTCCACAACCTAATTGGAGACCCCGACGCTTGCCCGGAACTTTACACCACAATGATTGAGCTCCGACAACACCAACCGTCTAGGGCACCAAGGCACCCAAGAGGAACAAGCTCTAGGGTACCAAGCACCCAAGAGTAACAAGCTTCTCAACTTTCACTTCCACGTATCACCATGGAGAACTCAAACCGATACACCAAATGCAATGGCAAGGGCACACAGAGTGCCCAAGTCCTTCTCTCCCAAATCCCACCAAAGCAACTAATGCTAGGGAGGAAAATGAGAGGAAGAACGAAGAAGAGAACACGAAGATCTCCAAGATCTAGATCCAAGGGGTTCCCCTCACATAGAGGAGAAAGTGATTGGTGGAAACGTAGATCTAGATCTCCTCTCTCTTTTCCCTCAAGAACTAGCAAGAATCATTGGAGGGATTGACAGATAGCAAGCTCGAAGAAGGTCAACAATGGGGGAAGAACACGAGCTCAAAGGATGGGGGCCATTGGGGAAGAAGACCCCCTTAAATAGGCCCCCCCAAATCCAACCGTTATGCCCACATGTCGTGCACAAGCGGTACTACCACTTGGGGGAGCGGTACTACCGCTTAGCACGGTCAAAACAGCCCAACGAGACAGAAAAACACGAACGGTAGTTCTGCCAGAGAGGTAGTACCGCTCGGGGGAGAGGTAGTACCGCTCGGGGGAGCAGTACTACCGCTCTCTACTACCGCTCAAGCGGATTGGGTAACAGAAGCATAAAATAAGCGGAAGTGGAAGCGGTATTGGTCAGCGGAAGTACCGCCTAAGCGATACTACCGCTTGAGGGGGACTACCGCTCTCTACTACCGCTCTACTACCGCTCAAGCAAAACAGAAGGAGCAAGAA
The DNA here is from genome assembly GCA_039707655.1 of Elymus sibiricus. Classification (NCBI taxonomy): domain Eukaryota; kingdom Viridiplantae; phylum Streptophyta; class Magnoliopsida; order Poales; family Poaceae; genus Elymus; species Elymus sibiricus. Next base: position 122,351,772 of record CM077666.1, on the reverse strand, counting down.
AACCAGAACTGCCATAACTTCTGCATATGAGCTCCGAATTGAGCAAACTCAAGCTTGTTGGATAGATGACGATGAGTACTATCCAAACAGCGAGTGGTTATAGTGAGAAGAGGCAGTAGAAAAATGCCAATGATATAGAGATGTGAAACCTCTATCACTGAAGAACCGGCAAAAACTCCAACATCGAAAACATCATAGAAGATGCATATGAACTCCGTTTTCGATGAACTCGAACTTGTCATGAGGATGACCATAAGCTCTAAAACTCACAAAGAGAAACACCAAATAAGAACCAAGAAATATGATGCAAGGATGCAATGGTTTGAGCTCTCTACGAACGATACGATCAAGCTACTAACTTGAGAGCCCCCCTTGATAGTACGGCAATCGATCCTATAACCCGGTCTCCCAACTACCACCATGAGACCGGTAAAATAGAAAACCTATCAAGGGCAAACCTTTGCCTTGCACATAGTCCACTTGAGCTAGATGATGACGATCTTGACTTCCTCAAGTTGGATCACCTTTCTTGATTGCGTTGGCTCGATGAAGACTAGTAGATTGCTCCCCCATACTCCACTATGGGTGAGCCACTCTTTGGCACATCTTCACAAGTCCATTGTCACCACAATGGACGGCAAGCTTCAAGCCTGATCTCTTCGTGATGCTCCACTTGAACTTGCACACCGCAAACTTGATGACGATCACCACTTGATGTCATCCTCCATGGGTTGAATGAGATCTTCCTCTTGACGCAAGCCCATGGAAATATACTTAACCCCACATAGAACTCTTACGTAGACAATGGGTTAGTACACAAAGCGTAATGGACAATGCTTACCATACCATGGGATCACTTGATCCCTCTCGGTACATCTTCTACGCTTTGTGTGTTGATCAACTTGATTCACTCGTTGTACTTATTCTTGATCAACCTTATATCTTTCCAACTCTCTTCATTAAGATGATGTCTTGAAGGTAAACATGAATGTCCACACAATCTTCTTCTTCAAGACATGCTTGCAATAGGCTCATCTCTTACATGACCAATCTTTGGATAACTCCATGAATAACCCCTTGGTCAACACATATTCTTCTTCAAATCACCTTGAGACCAACAAATGGGTCCACAAGCAAAGCCTATGGACAAACCCTTCAAATATAACTCAAGGCAACCATTAGTCCATAGAGATTGTCATCAATTACCAAAACCAAACATGGGGGCAGCACATGTTCTTTCAATAAGGAACTATAGCAAGTTCATCTCCATAAGCATAATTCATATTGGCATCTTGGCCATAAACATAGCAAGGATCAAGTTCATCAAAAAGGGATATTTCTAATGAATCCAAGGGATCATAGTAATCATCCTTCGGTAAGCACGAAGGGAAATGAAACAATGTATGAGTTGAAGAGTTACTCTCATTAGAAGGTGGGCACGGGTAGCTAATCCGCTCTTCCACCTTTTGTTCTTCGCTCTCCTCCTCATCTTTTTCATCTAATGAGCTCACAGTTTCATCAATTTCTTCTTCCATAGGAGCCTGCAAAATATTCTCTTCCAGGGCGGCGGACATTCTCTCAATATGATCATTAACATGAGCATTGTATTTATAATTTTCATAGCAATATCTAAGTATGGCAAGATTTTTAGATATGTAAAGGGCATCATCACAATTTTCATACCTTTCAAACAAATATTCAATTTCATAAACACACTTAAAAGCAACAAATTCTTCTATTTGTTCCACATCATAGTAATCATATACACCATTAGCATAAGAAGCCAAGGTTCCATTGTCATTAAATTCACATTGAAAGGGAAGGTGTGGAGCCTCCATCTTAGAGCAACAAGTATAATCATACCTTAAGCACAAATTCGACGCTACATTTTAATTTGATCCCATAAGTGTTTCCCTTTTTGAGACAAGAGATATTCCCTAAAGTATTCCCGGTGATCCAAAGTATCTCCCATTATCAAGTTGAATGGGGATTTATCAGGATTATCAAAGTAGTATTTAATGTTTTCCACATAACCAGCATCGAGGGTTTTAGGAGGTTTCCCATCTCCATGAGTAGCAAGTATAACTAATTTTTTTGGTGTTTCGTGTTCCATATCCATAACTAAAGATATAAAATAACTTAGAACAGAAAATAAAATCTACTTAGAGATAAAGCCAACAAGCGCACACGAGAATATTCACCCCACGCTATTGCTCCCCGGCAACGGCACCAGAAAAAGGTCTTGGTAACCCACAAGTATAGGGGATCGTTTGTAGCCTTTTTCGATAAGTAAGAGTGTCGAAACCCAACGAGGAGCTAAAGGTAGAATTTATATTCTCTTCAAGTTGTATCGACCACCGATACAACTCTATGCACACTAATGTTTGCTTTACCTAGAACAAGAATAAAACTTACTTTACTTTGCGAGAATAAAACTAGAAGTACTTTGCGAGATAATAAAAGTTAATTGCTTTTGTAGAACAATGAGAAAGATTGTCCATAGACAATTAAATATGACATGTGTGATACTTATTATATGTAACGAGGGAGAGGCATACGCTAACATACTTACCGTACTTGGATCACATGTTCTTATGGTTGGAACTCTAGCAAGCATCCGCAACTACTAAAGATCATTAAGGTAAAAACCAACCATAGCATTAAGTAACAAGTCCCCTTTACTCCCATATGCAATGACCCCCATGTTAGGGAACGTTGCATGGGAAACAAAAAAATTCCTACGCACACACAAGATCTATCCATGGTGATGAGCATCTACGAGAGGGAGAGTAAATCTACATACCCTTGTAGATCGCTAAGCGGAAGCGTTAAGAAACGCGGTTGATGTAGTCGAACGTCTTCGCGATCCAAATCGCAAGTCGTCCCTCGATCCGATCACGAACTAGCGCCGAACGGACGGCACCTCCGCGTTCAACACACGTACGGCTTGATGACGCCTTCACCTCCTCGATCCAGCGAGCAATGGTGAAGTAGTGGTTGAGTTCCAGCAGCACGACGGCGTGGTGATGGTGGTGAGGAACAATCTCTGCAGGGCTTCGCCAAGCGCTATGGAGATTATGACGGAGGAACTAGAGGGTTAGGGTTGCCGCACACGGCTTGGGGAAATCTTGATGTGTCCCGTGTGCTAGCCCTGCCCCTCTATTTATATGTTGAGCCTTGGGGTCTAAACTTGGAGTAAAAGCCTCCTCCAGGTCGGTTTTGCCCGCACAAGGTCGGTTTGGCCCGCAGGAAAAGAGTCCAACTCGGATCCCTTGCAGTACCGCGCACAAGCGGTAGTACCGCTTCACACAAGCGGTAGTACCGCTTACGCGGCAGCAAAACTACTTTTGCACTTTCAAATACCTCGTGGGCTTTTATCCCTTGGCCCATATAAAGTGTTCTCGCACCCGAACACTTCGGTAAACATCCGGAACCCCTTCCGGTGAATTCCGGAACCCTTCCGGAGATCAAAACACTATTATCATATATATCAATCCTTACCTCCGGACTATTCCGGAGATCCTCGTCATGTCCGGGATCTTATCCGGGATTCCGAACAACCTTCGATCACCAACAAAATAACTCAACTATACTAATCGTCACCAAACGTTAAGTGTGTAGACCCTACGGGTTCGAGAACTATGTAGACATGACCGAGACACCTCTACGATCAATAACCAATAGCGGGACCTGGATGCCCATATTGGCTCCTACATATTCTACGAAGATCTTTATCGGTCGAACCTCTATGTCAAGGATTCAGTTAATCCCGTATGCTGTTCCCTTTGTTCTTCGGTATGTTACTTGCCCGAGATTCGATCGTCGGTATCTCTATACCTAGTTCAATCTCGTTACCGGCAAGTCTCTTTACTCGTTCCGTAATACAAGATCTCGTGGCTAACACTTTAGTCACATTGCTTGCAAGGCTCATTGTGATGTTGTATTACCGAGTGGGCCCTGAGATACCTCTCCGTCATATGGAGTAACAAATCCCAGTCTTGATCCATGCCAACCCAACAGACATCCTCGGAGATACCTGTAGAGCACCTTTATAGTCACCCAGTTACGTTGCGACGTTTGATACACACAAGGTACTCCTCCGATGTCAGGGAGTTGCATGATCTCATGGTCATAGGAACAAATACTTGACATGCAGAAAACAATAGCAATAAACTGACACGATCATATGCTACGTTTATAGTTTGGGTCATGTCCATCACATCATTCTCCAAATGATGTGATCCCGTTATCAAATGACATCTTATGTCCATGGCCAGGAAACCTTCACCATCTTTTGATCAACGAGCCAGTCAACTAGAGGCTTACTAGGGACAGTGTTGTCTATGTACCCATACATGTATTTGAGTTTCCAATCAATACAATTATAGCATGGATAATAAACGATTATCATGAACCAGGAAATATAATAATAACTAATTTATTATTGCCTCTAGGGCATATTTCCAACAGTCTCCCACTTGCACTAGAGTCAATAATCTAGTTCACATCACTATGTGATTTACATTGTAATGAATCGAACACCCATGCAGTTCTGGTGTTGTTCATGTTTAGCCCTTGGAAGAGGTTTAGTCATCGGATCTGCAACATTCAGATCCGTGTGTACTTTGCAAATATTTATGTCGTCCTCCTTGATGTAATCGCGGATGGAATTGAAACGTCGCTTTATGTGTCTGGTCCTCTTGTGAAATCTTGGTTCCTTGGCTAGAGCAATGGCACCAGTATTATCACAAAACAGAGTCATTGGGTTAAGCGCACTAGGCACTACTCCAATATCTGTCATGAACTCCTTCATCCAGACACCTTCCTTCGCCGCCTCCGAGGCAGCGATGTACTCCGCTTCGCATGTAGAATCAGCTACCACGCTCTGCTTGGAACTGCACCAGCTAACCGCACCCCCATTAAGAATAAATACGTATCCGGTTTGTGACTTAGAGTCATCCGGATCAGTGTCAAAGCTTGCATCGACGTAACCCTTTACGACGAGCTCTTGATCACCTCCATAAACGAGAAACATGTCCTTAGTCCTTTTCAGGTACTTCAGGATATTCTTGACCGCCGTCCAGTGTTCCATTCCTGGATCACTTTGAAACCTTCCGACCATACTTATGGCAAGGCTGACATCGGGTCTTGTGCACAGCATTGCATACATAATAGAGCCTATGGCTGAAGCATAGGGGATGACACTCATCTTTTCTCTATCTTCTGCAGTCACTGGGCATTGAGTCTTACTCAACTTCACACCTTGCAAAATAGGCAAGAACCCCTTCTTGGACTGATCCATTTTGAACTTCTTCAAAATCTTATCAAGGTATGTGCTTTGTGAAAGTCCTATTAAGCGTCTTGATCTATCTCTATAGATCTTGATGCCTAATATGAAAGCAGCTTCTCCTAGGTCCTTCATTGAAAAACTCTTGTTCAAATATTCCTTCACGCTTTCCAACATTTCTATATTGTTTCCAATCAGCAATATGTCATCCACATATAATGTTAGAAACGCTATAGAGCTCCCACTCACTTTCTTGTAAATACAAGCTTCTCCGTAAACTTGTATAAACTCGAACGCTTTGATCACCTCATCAAAGCGAAGATTCCAACTCCGAGATGCTTGCACCAGCCCATAAATGGATCGCTGGAGTTTGCAAACTTTGTCAGCATTCTCTGGATCGACAAAACCTTCTGGTTGCATCATATACAACTCTTCCTTAAGGAAACCGTTAAGGAACGATGTTTTGACATCCATCTGCCAAATTTCATAATCGAAAAAGGCAGCTATTGCTAACATGATTCTGACGGACTTAAGCATCGCTACGGGTGAGAAGGTCTCATCGTAGTCAACTCCTTGAACTTGTGAAAAACCCTTTGCCACAAGTCGAGCTTTATAGACGGTGACATTACCGTCCGCGTCCGTCTTCCTCTTAAAGATCCATTTGTTCTGAATGGCCTTACGCCCTTCAGGTAATACTTCCAAAGTCCATACTTTGTTTTCATACATGGATCCCATCTCGGATTTCATGGCCTCTAACCACTTCTCGGAATCCGGGCCCACCATCGCTTCTCCATAGCTCGTAGGTTCATCGTTGTCTAACAACATGACCTCTAAGACAGGGTTGCCGTACCACTCAGGAGCAGTACGCGTCCTTGTCGACCTACGAGGTTCGATAGCAACTTGATTCAAAGCTTCATGATCATTATCATTAACTTCCTCTTCAGCTAATGTAGGCTCCACAGAAACAACTTTCTGCGCTGCGCTACTCTCAGGTTGAAGTAAAGGTTCAACAACCTCATCAAGTTCTATCTTCCTCCCACTCAATTCTTTCGAGAGAAACTCTTTCTCAAGAAATGGTCCGTTTTTAGCGACAAACACTTTGCCTTCGGATCTGAGGTAGAAGGTATACCCAACTGTCTCTTTTGGGTATCCTATGAAGACGCATTTCTCCGCTTTGGGTTCCAGCTTTTCAGGTTGAAGCTTTTTGACATAAGCATCACATCCCCAAACTTTAAGAAACGACAGCTTTGGCTTCTTGCCAAACCAAAGTTCATATGGCGTCGTCTCAATGGATTTCGATGGTGCCCTATTTAAAGTGAATGCAGCTGTCTCTAATGCATAACCCCAAAACGATAGTGGCAAATCGGCAAGAGACATCATAGATCGCACCATATCCAATAAGGTTCGATTACGATGTTCGGACACACCATTACGCTGTGGTGTTCCAGGCGGTGTCAATTGTGAAACAATTCCACACTGTCTTAAGTGACTGCCAAACTCATAACTCAGATATTCTCCTCCTCGATCAGATCGTAGGAATTTAATCTTTTTGTTACGATGATTCTCAACTTCACTCTGAAATTGTTTGAACTTTTCAAATGTTTCAGACTTGTGTTTCATTAAGTAAATATACCCATATCTACTTAAGTCATCAGTGAAGGTGAGAAAGTAACGATAACCACCGCGCGCCTCAATACTCATCGGACCACACACATCAGTATGTATGATTTCCAATAAGTCACTTGCCCGTTCCATTGTTCCAGAGAACGGCGTTTTAGTCATCTTGCCCATGAGGCATGGCTCACATGTGTCAAGTGATTCAAAATCAAGTGACTCCAAAAGTCCATCAGCATGGAGCTTCCTCATGCGTTTTACGCCAATATGACTTAAACGGCAGTGCCACAAGAAAGTGGTATTATTATTATCAATTCTACATCTTTTGGCATCAATGTTATGAACATGTGTATCATTACTATCGAGATTCAATAAGAATAAACCCCTCACATTGGGTGCATGACCATAAAAGATATTACTCATATAAATAGAACAACCATTATTCTCTGATTTAAATGAGTAACCGTCTCGCAATAAACAAGATCCAGATATAATGTTCATGCTTAACGCAGGCACTAAATAACAATTATTCAGGTTCATCACTAATCCCGATGGTAATCGAAGAGCGAGCGTGCCGACGGCGATCACATCAACCTTGGAACCATTTCCCACGCGCATCGTCACTTCGTCCTTTGCCAGCCTCCGTCTATTCCGCAGTTCCTGTTTAGAGTTGCAAATATGAGCAACCGCACCGGTATCAAATACCCAGGCACTACAACGAGGGTTGGTAAGGAACATATCAATAACATGTATATCATATATACCTTGTTTGTTGTTGGCCGCCTTCTTGTCAGCCAAATACTTGGGGCAGTTCCGCTTCCAGTGTCCAGTTCCCTTGCAATGAAAGCACTCAGTTTCTGGTTTGGGTCCAGCCTTGGGTTTCTTCACGAGAGGAGCAACTGCTTTGCCACTCTTCTTGGAGTTACCCTTCTTACCCTTGCCATTTTTCTTGAAACTAGTGGTTTTATTGACCATCAACACTTGATGCTCCTTCTGAATTTCAGACTCAGCGGCTTTCAGCATCGCAAACAGCTCGACGACTGACTTGTTCATCCCGTGCATGTTATAGTTCAACACGAAGCTCTTGTAGCTAGGTGGCAATGATTGAAGAACTCTGTCAGTGATAGCCTCTGGCGGAAGGGGCATCCCCAATTCAGCCAGACGGGTAGAGTACCCAGACATTCTGAGTACATGATCACTGATAGACCCGTTCTCCTCCATCTTGCAAGCATAGAACTTATCGGAGATCTCATATCTCTCGATCCGGGCATTCTTCTGAAAGATATACTTCAACTCCTGGAACATCTCATATGCTCCATGACGTTCAAAACGTCTTTGAAGTCCCGGTTCTAGGCCATACAATAATGCACATTGAACTATTGAGTAATCATCAGAACGAGCCTGACAGGCGTTCACAACGTCTAGAGACTCAACTGGAGCGGGTGGATCACCAAGCGGTGCATCAAGGACATAAGCCTTCTGGGAAGCCGTAAGGATAATCCTTAGATTACGGGCCCAGTCCACAAAGTTACTTCCATCATCTTTCAACTTAGCTTTCTCTAGGAACGCATTAAAATTCAGGGGTGCTACTGCGCGAGCCATGATCTACAACATAAATATAGCAAAGACAACTTAGACTATTGTTCAAGATAATGAGTTTAGTTAATCATATTTAAAAAACTCCCACTCAAATTGACATCCCTCCGGTCATTCGAGTGTAACATGATCCAAATCCACCAACTCAAGTCCGATCATCACGTGAGTTGAGGTGGTTTCAATGGTGAACATCTTCATGTTGATCATATCTACTATATGACTCATGTTCGACCTTTCGGTCTCTTGTGTTCCGAGGCCATGTCTGTACATGCTAGGCTCGTCAAGTTTAACCCGAGTGTTCCGCGTGTGCAACATGGCTTGCACCCGTTGTATGTGAACGTGGAGTCTATCACACCCGATCATCACGGCGTGTCTCGAAACGACGAACTTTCGCAACGGTGCACACTCGGAGAGAACACAATTTATCTTGAAATTTAAGTGAGGGATCACCTTATAATGCTACCGTCGTCCTAAGCAAAATAAGATGCATAAAAGGATTAACATCACATGCAAATCATAAGTGACATGATATGGCCATGAACTTGTGCTTTTGATCTCCATCTCCAAAGCACCGGCATGATCTCCATCGTCACCGGCATGACACCATGATCTCCATCATCTTGATCTCCATCAACGTGTCGCCATAAGGTTGTCGCGCCGACTGTTGCTTCCACGACTATTGCTAACGTTTAGCGATAAAGTAAAGCATTACATAGCGCTTAATGATTGACACACAGGTCATACAATAATTAAAGACAACTCTATGGCTCCTGCCAGTTGCCGTACTCATCGACATGCAAGTCGTGATATTCTATACAACACATGATCATCTCATACATCACATATATCTCATCATGTAATTGGCCATATCACATCACAACATACCCTGCAAAAACAAGTTAGACGTCCTCTAATTGTTGTTGCAAATTTTACGTGGCTGCTACAGGTTTGCAAGAACCGTTCTTACCTACGCAAAACCACAACGTGGTGTAGTGATTGCTTTTTGATCTTCTAAAAGAACCCTCTTCATTGAAATCGATTCAACTAAAGTGAGAGAGACAGACACCCGCTAGCCATCTTTATGCAACGAAATTACATGTCAGTTGAAGGAACCTGTCTCGCGTAAGAGTACGCGTAATGTCGGTCCGGGCCGTTTCATCTCACAATACTGCCGAATCAAGTATCAACTAGTAACGGCAAGCAATATGTATACACCCACGCCCACAACTCGTTTGTGTTCTACTCGAGATCTCATCTACGCATAGACCTAGCTCAGATGCCACTGTTAGGGAACATTGCATGGGAAACAAAAATTTTCCTACGCACACACAAGATCTATCCATGGTGATGAGCATCTACGAGAGGGAGAGTAAATCTACATACCCTTGTAGATCGCTAAGCGGAAGCGTTAAGAAACGCGGTTGATGTAGTCGATCGTCTTCGTGATCCAAATCGCAAGTCGTCCCTCGATCCGATCACGAACTAGCGCCGAACGTACGGCACCTCCGCGTTCAACACACGTACGGCTTGATGACGCCTTCACCTCCTCGATCCAGCGAGCAATGGTGAAGTAGTGGTTGAGTTCCAGCAGCACGACGGCGTGGTGATGGTGGTGAGGAACAATCTCTGCAGGGCTTCGCCAAGCGCTATGGAGATTATGACGGAGGAACTAGAGGGTTAGGGTTGCCGCACACGGCTTGGGGAAATCTTGATGTGTCCCGTGTGCTAGCCCTGCCCCTCTATTTATATGTTGAGCCTTGGGGTCTAAACTTGGAGTAAAAGCCTCCTCCAGGTCGGTTTTGCCCGCACAAGGTCGGTTTGGCCCGCAGGAAAAGAGTCCAACTCGGATCCCTTGCAGTACCGCGCACAAGCGGTAGTACCGCTTCACACAAGCGGTAGTACCGCTTGGGCGGTAGTACCGCTTCACACAAGCGGTAGTACCGCTCGGGCGGTAGTACCGCTTCACACAAGCGGTAGTACCGCTTACGCGGCAGCAAAACTACTTTTGCACTTTCAAATACCTCGTGGGCTTTTATCCCTTGGCCCATATAAAGTGTTCTCGCACCCGAACACTTCGGTAAACATCCGGAACCCCTTCCGGTGAATTCCGGAACCCTTCCGGAGATCAAAACACTATTATCATATATATCAATCCTTACCTCCGGACTATTCCGGAGATCCTCGTCATGTCCGGGATCTTATCCGGGATTCCGAACAACCTTCGGTCACCAACAAAATAACTCAACTATACTAATCGTCACCAAACGTTAAGTGTGTAGACCCTACGGGTTCGAGAACTATGTAGACATGACCGAGACACCTCTACGATCAATAACCAATAGCGGGACCTGGATGCCCATATTGGCTCCTACATATTCTACGAAGATCTTTATCGGTCGAACCTCTATGTCAAGGATTCAGTTAATCCCGTATGCTGTTCCCTTTGTTCTTCGGTATGTTACTTGCCCGAGATTCGATCGTCGGTATCTCTATACCTAGTTCAATCTCGTTACCGGCAAGTCTCTTTACTCGTTCCGTAATACAAGATCTCATGGCTAACACTTTAGTCACATTGCTTGCAAGGCTCATTGTGATGTTGTATTACCGAGTGGGCCCTGAGATACCTCTCCATCATATGGAGTAACAAATCCCAGTCTTGATCCATGCCAACCCAACAGACATCCTCGGAGATACCTGTAGAGCACCTTTATAGTCACCCAGTTACGTTGCGACGTTTGATACACACAAGGTACTCCTCCGATGTCAGGGAGTTGCATGATCTCATGGTCATAGGAACAGATACTTGACATGCAGAAAACAATAGCAATAAACTGACACGATCATATGCTACGTTTATAGTTTGGGTCATGTCCATCACATCATTCTCCTAATGATGTGATCCCGTTATCAAATGATATCTTATGTCCATGGCCAGGAAACCTTCACCATCTTTTGATCAACGAGCCAGTCAACTAGAGGCTTACTAGGGACAGTGTTGTCTATGTACCCATACATGTATTTGAGTTTCCAATCAATACAATTATAGCATGGATAATAAACGATTATCATGAACAAGGAAATATAATAATAACTAATTTATTATTGCCTCTAGGGCATATTTCCAACACCCCTTACTCGGGTTTAAGCTTCTGTCACTCTCGCAACCCACTATAAGCGAATCATGAACATATTGCAACACCCTACAGCGAGAATTCCCACATGTGTGCGTGGCACAGAGGGCACCATAGGACAACACCATATCAACATACAATTCATATCAATCATAACATAACACAATTAACCCCTAGGACAAAAAGGATCTACTCAAACATCATAGGATGGCAACACATCATTGGATAATAATATGTGGCATAAAGCACCATGTTCAAATAGATATTACAGCGGGAAGAGAGAGGTTACACCATTGTAAGGAGAGGGGGAGAGTTGGTGATGACGGCGGCGAAATTGTTGGTGTAGATCGCCATCACGATGGTTCCCCCGGTGGTGCTCCGGCGCCACCGGAAGAGAGGGGGAGAGGTCCCCCCTCCTTCTTCTTCTTGCTTGGCCTTCCCCCTAGATGGGAGAAGGATTCCCCCTCTGGTCCATGGCCGCCATGGCCCCCGAGGGACGGTAGCCCCTCTAGATTGGATCTCTCTCTCTCTCTCTCTCTCTATTTTCTTCTCTATTTCGTGCTCCTGTTTTCTGGCCCTTCACCGTTTCTTATATTCTCGGAGATCCGTAACTCCGATTGAGCTGAAATTTTGAGGGGATTTTTATCCGGATATTAGCTTCCTTGCGGCCCAAGGACACCCCCAACTAACCTTCGAGGTGGCCACAAGCCTGCCCGGCGCGCCCTAGGGTAGGGGGCGCGCCGTGTGAGCTTGTGGGGCCTGTGGGCCATCCCTTCTATTGATTCTTACGCCAAAAAAATCCCATATATTCCATACAAAGTCACAATAACTTTTTATCATGTTTGGATTTCGTTTGATATGGATTTTCTGTGAAATAACAAAACATGCAAAAAAACAGGAACTAGCACTCGGCACTAGATCAATTTGTTAGTCCCAAAAATAATATAAATTATTGTCAAAAGTATATGAAAGTTGTAAAATAATGTCATGAAACAATAAAAAATTATAGTTACGACGGAGACATATCATGCCTCTCGTGGAAGCAAAAAAGAACATGTTTTTTCACGTAATTTTTTTTTGAATTTTTGTTTTCTCCAAAGTCTTCGGAAAACTGAAAAGCCGAAAACCCCTGGAAAAAACCATCTAACCTCAAAAATGCGTAGAAAAAATAAAAAATAAAATCTTGAGGGAGCGCCCAGCACGCGACACGTGGCGGTGGCTGAGAGCACGCCAAGTGGGCGCACTCTCATCCCATCAAAAGTTACCCTTGAGGGGCTCCCGCAAGGGGTACCCCTCAGCTAGTTGCTCTTTTAATGGTGGGTTAACATTTGTACTAATCGGATTGCTTGATTTGGGCTTGCATCCGGCTTGGAATGGATCTGCATAAGGGTTTGAGTCAAGTTCACTTCGCTTCCTTACGCTAAAAAAAATTGCTTCGTCCTTCTATGTTTTTTCGGGTTCAATTGGAGTTTTATTCCATTGTAATAGGGTTACAATCTAGAGGCAAGATTTTCTATATACATGGGGGTCCTTGATGCAACCACACAGTCGTGATGCATTCAGTACAACTATACCTTGCTCGGCAATCTCCAACCCTATTTTGACCTCTATTTTGGTCCTGCTGTTAGAATTAGCACTCAGTACTCGCGCCCACAAAGATTCGGGATTTTGGAGAAGTCACCAACACTGCTTTGCTAAAATTAGGATAATAAAATTGAGCCTAATCCCAGCCCTATCACGCATCCATTCTTCTGGGTCATCCTATCATGTGTTTGTCTCATTCTTGGCCATCCGATCAACCATAGCTAGATGTTCTAAGGGCATCTGCTCCATGGAAAAATCGCTCGATTCTGGTTGATTCGGGCTATGGGTCCGTAAGACCGTAACACTGTTGGGAAACGTAGTAGAAAACAAAAAAAATCGGCCTACGAATAACCAAGAACAATATGAAGGTGCATTAGAGGATTGGATCATGATCGTTACCAACTCCGAGTATGTAGCAGAAGCACATGAGTCGATGTAGATCGTACTTGGAGTCCCTCGAACCGTCGAGGGACGATCCCGTGAACCGCCCTCGAACGATCCCTCGAACCGAAGACTGAAAACACTGTTGGAAATATGCCCTAGAGGCAATAATAAATTGGTTATTATCATATTTCCTTGTTCATGATAAATGTTTATTATTCATGCTAGAGTTGTATTGACCGGAAACTTAAATACATGTGTGAATACATAGACAACACTGTGTCCCTAGTAAGCCTCTACTAGACTAGCTCGTTGATCAAAGATGGTTAAGGTTTCCTAACCATAGACATGAGTTGTTATTTGATAACGGGGTCACATCATTAGGAGAATGATGTGATGGACAAGACCCAACCGTAAGCTTAGCATCAGATCGTTTAGTTTATTTGCTATAGCTTTCTTCATGTCAAGTATATGTTCCTTAGACCATGAGATCATGTCACTCCCGGATACCGCAGGAATACCTTGTGTGCTATCAAACGTCACTTTGTAACAGGGTGATCATAAAGATGCTCTACAGGTATCTCCGAAGGTGCATGTTGGGTTGGCACGGATCAAGACTGGGATTTGTCACTCCGTATGACGGAGAGATATCTCTGGGCCCTCTCGGTAATACGACATCACAAGAAGCTTGCAAGCATGTGACTAATGAGTTTAGTCACGGGATCTTGTATTGCGGAACGAGTAAAGAGACTTGCCGGTAACGAGATTGAACTAGGTATGGAGATACCGATGATCGAATCTCGGGCAAGTAACATATCGCCGGACAAAGGGAATTGCATACGGGATTAACTGAATCCTTGACATTGTGGTTCAACCGATAAAGATCTTCGTTGAATATGTGGGAATCAATATGGGCATCCAGGTCCCGCTATTGATTATTGATCGAAAAGGAGTCTCGGTCATGTCTGCATGTTCCCGAACCCGTAGGGTCGCAGGCTTAACGTTCGGTAGTGCTAGGGTAGAAATGAGATATTAATATGGTGAAGTTGGAGTCCCGGATGGGATCCGAGACATCACGAGAAGCTTCGGAATGGTCCGGAGGTAAGGATTTATATATGGGAAGTCACATTTTGGGTTCCGGAAAAAGTTCGGTTTTTTCCGGTATTGTACCGGGAAGGTTCTAGAAGGTTCCGGAGTGGGGCCCACCTACATGGGGGGACCCACATGAACATGGGAAGTGTGGAAAGGCCCCACACCCTTGTTCTAGGCGCAGCAAGATCCCCCCTTAAAAGGAATAGGATCATATCCCGAAGGGATAAGATCAAGATCCCTAAAAAAGTGGGATAGCGATCGGTGGGGAAAGGAAAGGCGGGATTTCCTTCCTCCTGCAAGCGCAAGTTTACTCCCAGAGGGGGGTGAATGGGAGATTTTTAGAAATTTGTCAAACTCCGAAGATTTTGACGAAAATCAGAGTGACGAAATAGAAATAGATACGAAACTAGATCGACACAGATACAAGTAGCATGCATACGAAGTACATGCAGGTGAAGAACATGTAATCATACAGGCGAACATGCAAGAGGAAGATGAACTGAAGAAATGAAAAACAGCATGATGAAAGTCTTCAGTTCAAATTCTTCATAAAAGTAAAGCACAAGTTCTTCAGCAGCGGAATTGCGAAAGGTAAAGGGTGAGGAATTTGAAACCGGTTGGGCTCGATGAAGACACAGCAATTTGGTAGACCAGTTCCAGTTGTTGTATCAACTGTACGTCTGGTTGAGGTGGCTGAGTCTTACCTCGGAGGACTTAGTCCTCACCGTATTCCTCTTAAGCTAAGGTCACTTAGTCTTCGCCCAATCACTCGTGGTAAGTCTTCAAGGTAGACTTCCGAAACCTTCACAAACTTGTTCACCGGCACGCCACAATTACTCTTGGGTGCTCAGAACATGACGCCTAACTATCTGGAGGAATGACAGTCCTCAAAGGTAACAAGCGTCGGATCACACAGATCAACTTCTTTAGTGATGCTCAGTCACATAGGCTCTAGTTGGATTTTTCCTCACTTGGGTTCTCACAAAGTTGTCAGAGGAAGGGTTGCTCTCAAATGACAAGTGTCAATCTCTCTCTAGAGCAGCCAACCAACTCGTGGTTGTAGGGGGCGGCTATTTATAACCAGGAGGCAACCCGACATGAAATGTCATAAATGCCCTTCTCAGACAAGACCGTTGTCAGGATAAGGATCCACTCGACAGCTGGCACACGGCACAGCAACGGTCGGAATTGAACTCTCAATTTCGTCGAGGCACTCAATTTCCTCACGATAGGCAGATCGCACTGGCGAAATCCTAACTCCTCAGCATGACCAAATTCGTCAGAGACCAGATGAACTTCATCACTATCACTGTCAAATTCGTCAGCTATTCCAGAGATTTCCAAAGGCTTCACTCGAAGCGGCTTGTGTATGTATAGGTTTGAGCATCACTTTGGAAATGTGATAAATGTTTCACCTTGACCCCCTTTGACAGTACGGTTTTTCCTATGACTCAAATAAGAAGAAAAAGAAACTATGAAAACAAAGTCTTCAAGCTTCAAAGTCTTCACATCAATTTCCTCAAAGGCCGCACCAAATTCTTCACTTGAAGAAATACATTTTTAGGGGTCGTCTTCCGTGGTTAAACCAAGTCTTCAGGGACTAGATTCTCCTGTGTACACTCACAAACATATTAGTCCCTTAACCTATTTGTCTTCAATACTCCAAAACCACTAAGGGGACACTTGATGCACTTACAATCTCCCCCTTTTTGGTGATTGATGACAAATCAGTTAAGTTTTTAACGGGAGTAAAATAATGGAAGTGTAAGTACTGAATGTGAAGATATTGGTTGCAAGATGTTGAGGAACTCCCCCTGAAGATGTGCATATGAAGAATTTCCTTTTGATTGCAAATGCACATTGCAGGTTGAAATTGTGGAGATCTCCCCCTATATCTTGGAATCCAATCATGCATGATCATATGATATTGATGAATTTGAATGCATGATGAAACTTGGTGTCTGACGAATTGCAGTATGCATGCACACATAATATTTGAGGAATTAGCGCATAAGCACATAAGCATACATGCAGATAACCATCACAGAAAAAAAAGTCAGGCCACCAACAGTTTAAGTTACAACTCTTCAAAGAGCAAATCGAATGAACACAAGAGTTGCAACTTCGCAAAATAATCCACCCGCTAGTTTATATGACCCGCTTGAAGACTTAACACTCAAATTTCTCCCCCTTTGTCATCACATGACCAAAAGGAGACGAAACTGAGGACTAACACGCCCTGAAGAATGAGATCATGAAGCAGTCGAGGGAGCGCCAGCATTGTCGCCGGGGTCGCAGGTTGAAGAAGGACCTGCAGCAGTGTCTTCAACATCTTCATTTTCATCAGTAGCACGTGAAGAAGACACAGAGCTTGGAACCATCGGAGGAACTTGAACCTTCTTGAACTTCTTCTTGGGAGGATTGGCCCAATCAAAGTTCATTTGGAATTCCATTTCTTCAAGTTCTTCAGGGGTCTTTAGATGTGACATAATGGAACTTCGGTCGAAGATCTCATGCAGATAATAATGATTTTTGCGCACAGAGTTTTGCGTCACAGTCATATTTCCCAAAATGGCATGGAGCTGACGCTTAACCCAGTTATGGTTACGATCCACTTTCTGATGAAGGCTAATAAGCAGCTCACGATCTGTCATCACATGAGGGGCTTCACCTTGAGGCTTTTGCTTTGTGGCATTTGCGTCAGTGTCTTGACTTGATGAGTCATATCATGTGGATTGTGAGATGGGCTAACGAAATTGGCCATCAAGGGGTCGAACTCCTTCATTAGTTACAGCCTTGCCTTTGCCAGGAACTGAAGCAATTGTGCTGGGAAGAATTTCCACATCTGGCATGAAGCAAAGATGATTTTGATAGTCTGCATGATAGTTGATTGAAGACCTTGTTCTGATGAATTTCATGATCCATGGTGCATAGGGCTTCAAATCAAACGGTGATTGAGCAACAGTCGCCAAAGTCCTCATGAAGAAATCATGGATGTCAATGGGAATCCCATGAATAACGTTGAATAGCAAGTTCTTCATGATGCCAACAACTTCTTCAGTCTCAGAATTGTGGCCTTTAATGGGACTGAGGGTTTTGGCCAAGATCCGATACACGGTACGTGGCACAAAAAGTAGGTCCTTCACAAGGAAGGTAGTTCTCGGAGCTTCTCCTTTAGCTAGCGGTGTCATTAGCACATTCATCAGATGATGTGGTAACTCAGGTTCTTCATAAATTTTCATTGCATCAGCAGAGGGCAGACCAACGGGAAGGGCTCGAAGCAATTCATCAGATGGAGCCTTGTAGTGTGTATTCTCACTCATCCAGTCAATCGCCCACGAGTGAATGTCATCAACATCTCCTGACAGATGCAGAGTAGCATAAAATTGAAGAATAAGTTCTTCATTCCAGTCGCATACGTCTGTGACGAAATTGAGCAGGCCAGCTTCATGAAGAACAGTCAATACTGGTGTGAAGCATGGCAGCGATTCCATATCAACGTGAGGAATATGACGATGCGGGAATACTTTGTTCTTGTCAAAGAGCAGCGAGGAGTAGTAATTCATCTGAGTGTTGGTCCAGAATCTTTGACGCCTTATCTTGGCAGAGTCATATGGAGACTCGCCGATGAAGAAATTCTTCTCCTCAAAGAAGGCAGCATTGTCAAATTTCGGCCTTCTGACGCTTTTGTCAACTTTAGGCATTGAGGGCATAGGTTGAGGATTGATTTTCCTTGGACTCACATCAAGGATAGGCCTGGGAGAGCCAGTTGAATCATTTGGATCCGTGATGGCCAAAGATTTAGCAACTTCCTCAGCTGTTGCTTCTGGTACAGTCTCTGAATCGGCTGAGGGAGCTGGATCTTCGTGTTGAGGGGGTGGTGGTGCAATGTCATCAGTGACCATTGGTTGCACAATTTCTTCAGCTGATGCAGCTGGAATTTCTTCACTGATAGTCTGGAGCAATGGTTGTTGATTTTCAGACGTTGTTTGAATCTCCTCAGTGACAGCTGGTGACTGAGGTGCTTGCGTGAGGGGAGTGGTGAGGGGTAAGTTCGGGTGAGTTGCATCCTAGAAGTCATCATGCATCATTGGGGTAGTGGAACCCACATCCACTTCCTCATCAGTTTCTTCATCAGTCAGTTGGACTGGAGGCGATGATACCATTGGAAGTGATGAGCGTTCTTCAACTTCAATTTCCTCATCCACCTGCTCTGTGGAAGCAGCAGAGTGAGTATCAGTATTGTCGTCAGGTGGGATAACATAATCCACACCAAAGGGAACTATCTGTAATTCTTGCATGGATCTGGTTGGGGTGCCGACAAAATTGGGATAGCATTAATTGGCTCAGTTGAAGACATTGGAGCCGTCTTCAACTTCTTCACAGTTTCTGCGATAGGGGTTGCTGATGCTTTTCTCTTCTCAGCAGCCTTTATTTTCTTCACTTCTGATGCAGAAGGAAGTGTGATACGCTTCAAAGATGAAAACTGTTCTGGTGCTGCTGCTGAGGAACTTGGTGGTATATTTTCATCAGGCACGACTGGTGCAGTCGCCCTGGCAGTTTCGTCAGGCGCAATAGTTTTAGTTGCCCTGGTAGGTTCAGGCGGTGGAGCTGAAGAACTGGTTGGAGGTGCTTGACCACACTTCACAGCTTCCCTTATGTTATGGTCATCAACAACTTTGTTGGAAGTGCTGATGAATCTGTCTTTCACTCCACAGCAGTGCTCAGCTTGGCTCTCATATTCCTCAGACAAACGCTGAATTTCAGATTGCATTGCAACCAGCTGCTGAGAGGATATGGTGAGCATGTGGTCCTTGAGCTCTTTCTACTTCTTCTTCATCTCCTTCCTCACAATCTTTTCTTTTTCAATCTTGTGTTTCTCATTGAGGACAAAAGCATATAAGACATGGCTTGGTCCAGGCGGTAGATTTAAATCGTCAAGTGATGTATTAGGATTCTGACACCAAATGTCGATGAAATCAAGAATGGTCTGAGGACTCAGAAATGAGGGGACTGAGGAATTCTTTGCACGAGTGGCCTCTTCCACTCTTCTTTGTACAAATTTGGCAAGTTCATCTTCATCAGCCATATCATGTTCGTCAGCTTGAGGCACTATGGCCTTGCTCTTGGGGCTGGGCCTTGTACCACGGCCAGTAGTAGCCTTTTTTCTTCAGCAGGGGCACATTTGAAGAAATATGCCCAGACGCTGAGGCACTTGATGCAGCGATTGGGGCTATTTGAAAGCCTTCAGTTCATTGACATGATGCCAACACAACCGGCGTTGAAGCTCTTGTAGTAGCCATTCATGACTCTGTGGCTGGTGGAGGTGCTGAAGAAGTTGGAGCAGTAGGTGCCTTGGGTGTTGAAGCCTTTGATGATAACGGCTTGCTCTGTAAGGGCTTTGCAGAAGATTTTGCCATTGAAGATTTTGGAGCAGAAGCTTTTGGCCGTGAGGGCACATCAGCTGAGGGCTTAGGCTTGTGAGCAGGCTTCTCCTGCATTGAATTCTTGGGCATACTGCCACTTGAGCCTGCACCCGCTTCTTGTGAAGCTTTTGTGTCCCTGTTGATGTCTTCAACAGCTCTTTGAGCTTGCTTCTGCAATTTTGCTTGATGCTTTGCCCATTCTTTAGGGAATTCTTCACCCCTTCTGATGCTCGTGGGATCAGCTATTTGACCAGGAGCCAACGGTTGTCTGTTGCAAGGCGGCTTTACAGCAAAATCCTTCATGTATTTGGAGGAGACGAAATTGTAGCTCCTCCACTGATAAGTCCAGTACCTCTTAATCTTTTGCATGCGCGTTTTGCGCTGCTCCTTGGTTTCCTTGCCATGAGTTTCTTCATCGGGTGTGCAATATCCTGAGTAAATATCCTCAGGTATCTCAAAAGCAGTTTGTTCCTCTTTCCTCTTGCCTCCCTTTTGAGGCTTTCTGCCATCTGCCATTTTCTTCAACTGAGGGGTTTGAGTTTTTGATGTTTCTGAAGAAATCTGGAGATTTTCCTCAAGAAATGCTGCAAATGAATTAATTTGATGAGAACCAAGAGATTCGTCTCCAGACATGGGTACCTGTGAACAGAGTATAGTTGCGAGGAAATTGGGAAGAGCCACATGCGTTCTCAGAGATTTTCAAAATTAAACCTAGTTGAGGAAATTGACCCTTATCGTCTTGAAGAAATTCACTAAGTGTTCTTGACTTAGATTCCAGGGTTGTACAAATTGAGGCAACTTGCACAACTGAGGAATCCATGAGTTGAGAGTAACTTAGATAAATAACCAAAACTGGCCAGAAGGAAGTGCTGAAGATTTGGAAAGAAGTGGTAAAAATAGCACTTGAAGAATTTGAGGCAGTAAAAATATCAAACTTGGGCAGTAAAAATAAATTTTAATTACCCCAAGGATGAACTCGATGAACTGGACGACGAGTCGAAGGAAATCGTCAGTTCAGATCTCTCGTGCCCTAACTTGGCGACGAAAGACAGCTACGGCGGCGGCGGAGGTGAAGAAATCCGTGGCCGGCGCGAGTACGGCGACGAAGAAGTCGAGGCAGTGAAGCTCTTCCTCTCCGGTGACGATGAATTCCAGCGGCGGTGCTAGGGTTTTGAGAGCGACAGGGGCACGAGAGTGAAACGAGTTAGGGTTGACGAGGTCAAGCCTTTATATAGGCGCGGTGAAAACTGAGCGGTCCGAAGAATTTGGACGGATAAGCCCCTGGCATTTTGCATTTGAGTGACACGCGTCACCCATGCATTTTGAGTGCGCTTATCCACGCGTCAAAGGCGCGGGATGAGGTTACTGTGGCAACCGCCAAAAATTGAGTAGAATTTTTTCAAAATGTGTTCGCAATTTCTTCAGCTGACAAGGACACAGTGAAGACTTTGAACAGTGTCAATTAGAACGCACATGAAGAGATTGAGACAGAGTGGTTTGAGTTTAGCATAGAGGGGAGCGGGTCCGATCACATCCACATAGATGACGAAAAACACAGTTTGAAGAAATAGCTATATGTGGATGCTGTTGAGGACATGAAAAACTCAAATAAGTATATATATATATATATATATATATATATATATATATATAATCTCCTCAAGAAATGAAGAATAACCACAAATGACGAATTTGAAAGGTTTGATGAAATTGCAAATGACGAAAAACTCAAATTGAAACAAGTCATAAAGTGGTGGTGGCGTTACCCACCGTATAAGAACTATGATGATTTTAGACACCGCGTACAATTGTCGTAGGGTTCTGAGAATCAAGTTCTTCATTAATTTCTTCACACTTAGAGGGTTAGTCTTCATTGATTGAAGAAAAACGTTACTTCGTGTGTTGTGCATCAAAGTCATCAAGAATGCATAAGCGTTAGGATGTGTGTCCTTTTCAAAGGACATTTGAAGATTCTAGGATGTTTAGCTCACACCGCAACATGCAAAACCTTCTCTCATCCAAGGGCTTAGTGAACATATCGGCAAGCTGGTCTTCTGTCTTCACGTGGTCGATGACGATGTCTCCCTTCAGCACATGATCACGAAGAAAATGGTGATGAATCTCAATGTGCTTCGTCCTTGAGTGTTGCACAGGGTTGTGGGCGATCTTGATGGCACTCTCATTATCGCAGTAGAGTGGCACTTTCTTCACATTGACGCCATAGTCCTTGAGGGTTTGCTTCATCCATAGTTGAAAGATCGTGGATGTCGCCTAGAGGGGGGGTGAATAGGCGCTTTAAAATAATTACGGTTTAGGCTTGAACAAATGCGGAATAAACCTAGCGGTTAATTTATCAAGCACAAAGCCTACAACAACTAGGCTCATCTAAGTGCGCCAACAACTTATGCTAAGCAAGATAAACAACTAAGTGATAGCAAGATATATAACATGCAACACTATGGCTATCACAAAGTAAAGTGCATAAGTAAAGGGCTCGGGTAAGAGATAACCGAGGCACGCGGAGACGACGATGTATCCCGAAGTTCACACCCTTGCGGATGTTAATCTCCGTTTGGAGCGGTGTGGAGGCACAATGCTCCCCAAGAAGCCACTAGGGCCACCGTAATCTCCTCACGCCCTCGCACAATGCAAGATGCCGTGATTCCACTAAGGGACCCTTGAAGGCGGTCACCGAACCCGTACAAATGGCAACCCTTGGGGGCGGTCACCGAACCCGTACACTTTGGCAACCCTTGGGGGCGGTCACCGGTACCCGTCAAATTGTTTGGGGTGATCTCCACAACCTAATTGAAGACCCCGATGCTTGCCCGGAGCTTTACACCACAATGATTGAGCTCCGAGGCACCACAAACCATCTAGGGCGCCCAAGCACCCAAGAGGAACAAGCTCTAGGGTACCAAGCACCCAAGAGTAAAAAGCTTCTCAAACTTCATTTCCACGTATCACCGTGGAGAACTCAAACCGATGCACCAAATGCAATGGCAAGGGCACACGGAGTGCCCAAGTCCCTCACTCTCAAATCCCACCAAAGCAACGAAAGCTATGGAGGAATATGAGAGGAAGAACAAGAAGGAGAACACCAAGAACTCCAAGATCTAGATCCAAGGGGTTCCCCTCACATAGAGGAGAAAGTGATTGGTGGAAACGTAGATCTAGATCTCCTCTCTCTTTTCCCTTAAGAACTAGCAAGAATCATTGGAGGGATTGAGAGATAGCAAGCTCGAAGAAGGTCAACAATGGGGGAAGAACACGAGCTAGAAGGATTAGGTTCAATGGGGAAGAAGACCCCCTTTTATAGGACATCCCAAATCCAACCGTTACAACCGTTTTTGCACTGCAGCGGTACAACCGCTTGAAGCACCGGTACAACCGGTATTCACGGGTTCCCACTGCAGAAATGCCCAGGCGGTACAACCGGTGGAGCCACCGGTAGTACCGGTCGGCCGGAGCCAACCGGAACTACCACTCCACCACCGCCCAAAAACCGCCTCATAAACAGAAGGGAGTCACCCCATAGCGGTAGTTGGGGCGGTGGTTGTGCCGGTACAACCGCCAGACCAGCGTTCCTGTGGTGGCTAAGTCCGGAGCGGTACGACCGCTCCAGGCACCGGTAGTACTGGTTCGCCGAAGCCGTCCGGGAACTACCGGGCCACCACCGCCCAACAAGAGCTCCAATACAGAAGGTATTCCGGTAGTGGAGCGGTGCAGGGCCGGAACAACCGGTCAAGCGGTACAACCGCTTTTACAAGCGGTACAACCGCTTGGCACAAAACACACTGCCACAGAGAACAGAGGATACAATAAAACCTGAACTGCCACAACTTCTGCAAATGAGCTCCGAATTGAGCAAACACAAGCTTGTTGGATAGACGACGAGTACTATCCAAACAACGACTGGTTATAGTAAGAAGAGGCAGTAGAGAAAATGCCAATGATATAGAGATGTGAAACCTATATCAAAGAAGATCCGGCAAAAACCCCAACATCGAGAACATACTAGAAGAAGCAAACGAAATCCGTTCTCGATGAACTTGAGCTTGTCATGAAGGTGACCAAAAGCTCAAAGACTCACAAAGAGAAACACCAAACAAGAACCAAGAAAGATGATGCAAGGATGCAATGGTTTGAGCTCTCTACGAATGATACGATCAAGCTACTCATCCGAGAGCCCCCCTTGATAGAACGGCTATCGATCCTATAACCCGGTCTCCCAACTACCACCATGAGACCGGTAGAATAGAAAACCTATCAAGGGCAAACCTTTGCCTTGCGCATAGTCCACTTGAGCTAGATGATGACGATCTTGACCTCCTCAAGTTGGACCACCTTTCTTGATTGCGCCGGCTCGATGAAGACTAGTTGATTGCTCCCCCATACTCCACTATGGGTGAGCCACTCTTCGGCACATCTTCACAAGTCCATTGTCACCACAATGGACGGCAAGCTTCAAGCATGTGATCTCTTCATGATGCTCCACTTGAACTTGCACACCGCAATCTTGATGACGATCACCACTTGATGTCATCCTCCATGGGTTGAATGAGATCTTCCTCTTGACGCAAGCCCATGGAAACATACCTAACCCCACATAGAACTCTCGCATAGAACATGGGTTAGTACACAAAGCGTAATGGACAATGCTTACCATATCGTGAGATCACTTGATCCCACTCGGTACATCTTCTATGCTTTGTGTGTTGATCAACTTGAATCACTCTTCATATTTAGTCTTGATCAACCTTGAATCTTTCCAACTCTCTTCATTAGGATGATGTCTTGAAGCTAAACATGAATGTTCACACAATCTTCTTCTTCAAGACATGCTTGCAATAGGCTCAACACTCACATGACCAATCTTTGGATAAATCCTTGAATAGCACCTTGGTCAACACATATTCTTCTTCTAATAACCTTGAAACCAACAAATGGTCTTCAAGCAATGCCTATGGACAAACCCTTCAAATATACCTCAAGGCAACCATTAGTCCATAGATATTGTCATCAATTACCAAAACCAAACATGGGGGTAGCACATGTTCTTTCAATAGTAACTGAGAGCAGCACGCGCCAGCAGCAATGTACTCAGCCTCGGCAGTGGAAAGTGAGATGCAGTTCTGCTTCTTCGAGGACCAACATACAAGAGATCGTCCGAGGAAATGGCATGTGCCTGAGGTTGACTTGCGATCCACACGATCTCCAGCATAATCAGAATCAGAATATCCAGCAAGATCAAGTGATGAGCCCTTGGGATACCATAATCCAAGCGTTGGTGTGTGAGCTAAATATCGAAGAATTCGTTTCACAGCCTGGTGGTGTGATTCCTTCGGTGAGGCTTGAAAGCGGGCACACATGCAAACGCTAAGCATAATATGTGGCCTAGATGCACATAGGTAAAGGAGCAAACCAATGATGGAGCGATATACCTTCTGATCGAAATCTTTACCATTTTCGTCAGTGTTAAGTTGGCCATTTGTTGGCATTGGTATCTTGAGGCCTTTGCAATCTTGCATTTTGAATTTCTTCAGGTAGTCTTTGAGATATTTCTCCTGAGATATGAAGATGCCATTTGGTTGTTGACGAATTTGAAGTCCAAGAAAGAATTTCAACTCCCCCATCATAGACATCTGATATTCTTCTTGCATCATATGTGCAAATTCGTCACTGTATTTCTTGTTAGTGCAACCAAAGATAATATCATCAACATATATTTGGCATATGAACAGTTCACCATCATAAGATTTAGTGAAAAGAGTAGGGTCAAGTGAACTGGGTTTGAAACCCTTTTTCTTCAGGAACTCCTTCAGGGTATCATATCAAGCCCTCGGAGCTTGCTTAAGGCCATAGAGAGCCTTCTTGAGTCTGAAGACTTTGTCTGGATGCTTTGGGTCCTCGAAACCTGGTGGTTGAGCAACATATACTTCTTCCTCAAGCTTACCATTGAGGAATGCACTTTTCACATCCATTTGATATAAGAGGATATCATGATGGTTAGCATATGCAAGCAGTATACGAATGGCTTCAAGCCTAGCAACAGGTGCAAATGTTTCATCGAAATCAATACCCTCAACCTGTGTGTAGCCTTGAGCTACAAGACGGGTCTTGTTCCTCACCACTTTGCCATTTTCGTCTTGTTTGTTGCGGTAGATCCACTTAGTGCTGATGATATTGTGCTTGCGTGGATCGGGACACTTGACATGCTCCCACACACTGTTGAGCTCGAACTGATGCAATTCATCTTGCATTGCTTGAATCCATTCAAGTTCTAGAAAGGCTTCATCAACTTTGGTGGGATCTGAAATAGAGACAAACACGTAATGCCCACAAAAGTTGGCTAAGTGTGAAGTTCTTGAGCGAGTGAGGCGACCAGGTGCATTGATGTTGTCAAGGATCTTCTCAATCTGCACTTCATTTGCCACTCGTGGATGTGCTGGACGAGGGCCATGATGTTGTTGTTGCCGTGCAGAATCCTCAGCATCATTTTCATTAGGATGTTCATTTTCTTCACGACGAGGAACAACCACTTCTTCATCAGCAGCTATTTCTTCACTGGGCACAATTTCACCAGTGCCCATAAGCTTGATAGATTCCTCAGGAGGCATTTCATCTAGCACAGGAGGCAGGTGCTCTCTTTGCGAGCCGTTAGTTTCATCGAACCGCACATCTACAGTTTCAACAACCTTGTGGTGGAAGGAGTTGAAGACTCTGTAGGTGTGCGAGTCCTTTCCGTAACCAAGCATAAAACCTTCATGTGCTTTCGGTGCAAATTTAGAACTGTGATGAGGATCTCTAATCCAACATTTAGCACCGAAGACTTTGAAATAACTCACATTGGGTTTCTTGTCAGTGAGGAGCTCATATGAGGTCTTCTTGAGGAATTTGTGAAGATATACCCGGTTGATGATGTGGCATGCAGTGTCAATTGCTTCAGGCCAGAAATGACGAGGTGTCTTGTATTCATCAAGCATAGTACGCGCCATCTCGATGAGGGTTCTATTCTTGAGCTCCACGACTCCATTCTGCTGAGGTGTGTAGGGAGCGGATAGCTCATGAGTGATGCCAAGTTCATCAAGATAGTCATCGAGGCCTGTGTTCTTGAACTCAATGCCATTATCACTCCTGATGTGCTTGATCTTGAGACCATAATTTGTCATGGCCCGATTGGAGAATCGTCTGAAGACATCCTGAACTTCAGTCTTGTAGGAAATGATGTGCACCCAGGTGTAGCGAGAGTAGTCATCAACAATGACGAATCCGTAGAGGGATGCTGCATTGGTTAGTGTAGCATAATGTGTGGGACCAAACAAATCCATATGAAGCATTTCAAAAGGACGAGTAGTGGTCATGATGGTCTTTGCCAAGTGCTTGGATCTGGTCATCTTTCCAGACTCACAAGCACCACAGAGATTATCCTTGACGAATTTGACACCCTCGACGCCAATGATATGCTTCTTCTTGACGAGAGTGCTCAAATTCCTCATCCCAGCATGTCCAAGTCGTCGATGCCATAGCCAGCATTCCGAAGCTTTTGCCATTAGACATGTTGCAGGCTGAGGACCTGTAGAGAAATCTACAATGTACAAGTCACCTCTCCTAAAGCCTTCAAAGACTTTGGATTTGTCAGATTCCAACAGCACAATGCATCTATATTTGCCAAAGATGACAATCATATCAAGATCACAAAGCATTGAGACAGACATGAGGTTGTATCCAAGGGACTCGACAAGCATCACCTTTTCCATGTGTCGATCCTTTGAGATAGCAACCTTACCCAGACCCAATACCTTACTTTTTCCTTTGTCAGTGTATGTGATTTTCTTCAGATGAGATGGAGTGAGGGAGCATCAGTAAGGAGATTCCTGTCTCCTGTCATATGATTTGTGCAGCCACTGTCCAAGACCCATTCAGTGGCTGAAGGTGTATCATCCTATAGAAGCATTAGTCTGACTTACAAATTCATATACTTCAAAGTGAAGAATATGATGATGATCAATTTCGCCAGACAATTTCATCAAGGAATAATATCATGCAGCATAAAGGATGAGTGAAATGAAACATTCATTTCATCGTGATTAGCCTGCATCCCAACAGGCATTTTGTCAGGTCTTCAGCAAATTCATCAGACATTTTGTTGTCTGAAGACCTGGCCTTGCAGAAGAGATTAGTTCTTCTTCTTAACAACCCACATTTGTATGGGTGGCTGAGAAGCAATGTAGTGAAGTGCATTAATGGAGAACTTAGGCATTGAAGAATATGCATTTCTCTTCACAGGAGGGTTATAGTAATTGAATGAATAAGCAGAGAAATTCTTCGATGATTTGTGAACATAGTGGTTTGAAGAATAGTGCTCATATTCATCAAATCGATGTTTGTTTCCCTGCGAAACAGAGGCATTAGTACGACCATAAGTGGGTCTGCGTCCATTTGATGACTTTGATCCCTGTGAAGAATTTGCCCTGGGAAGTTTCTTCTTCATCGGTGGTGTCATGATGACATTCACCTGAAGATTTTCCAGAAGGCTTTTAGGAACCCAGATTTTCTTCACAGGTGGACCGTTCCTGCAGTTAGTACCAATGAATCGGGCAAAGACCTCACCATTCTGGTTCTTGAACAGTTTATAGTTGGAGTCAAATGACTCATCTAAATAATATGAAGAATCACAAGAATAGCCAGATAAAGTTGATGGATCTATTGGAGGTCCCTTTGCAGCAACCCATGTGGTTTTGGGATACTGCTCAGGCTTCCAATACGAACCATCAGCGTTGAGCTTTCTCTCAAAAGCAATACCATCTTTCCTAGGGTTCCTGTGAAGAATTTGCTTTTTGAGCACGTCACACAGGGTTTGATGCCCTTTGAGGCTTTTGTACATGCCAGTGACATACAATTCCTGCAGCCCTGCATTTTCATCAGTATCACAGGTGGCATCCTCAGATGAGGGATTAGTGGCCACCGTAGCAGTTGAAGCAATTGCAAGTACAGAAGCATTTGAACATTCAGCTGAAGAATTTGCATTATCACGTTCAAGGCATTTTAGGCATGGTGCAACAAATTCTTCCTGAGCGGTACTGATCTGTTGAGCGAGGAGTGAATCGTTTTCTTTTTGAAGATCATCATGAGACGCTCTCAGCTTCTTGAGATCTTGCTTCCTTTGAAGAAATTCATAGGATAGCTTCTCGTGTTTGGCTGAGAGGGACACATGATGACTTTCAAGTTCGTCATATAGTGACTTAAGCCTTCTGAGATCCTCAGACAAAGCTTGACTACGATCCATTTCCTCGTCCACCAGGTCATCGCTTTTGTCTAACAGTTTTTTAATCTTTTCCATGGCATGTTGTTGCTCAGTTGCAATTTTAGCAAGTTTCTTATAGCTTGGCTTAGATTCACACACAGAGTCGTCATCACTGGAAGTTTCAAAGTAAGCTTCTCGTGAGGTTACCTTTGCACCTCGTGCCATGAAGCAGTAGGTGGGAGTGAAATCATCAGCACAGTCATCATTGTTGGTGGAGATACCATTATCCTCAGAGTTGAAGATGGACTTGCTGACGTACTGATACGTCTCCAACGTATCTATAATTTTTGATTGTTCCATGCTATTATAGTATCAATCTTTGATGTTTTTTTATGCAATTATATATCATTTTTTGGGACTAACCTAGTGCCCAGTGCCAGTTGCTGTTTTCTGCTTGTTTTTGGCTTTTCAGAGAAACAGTACCAAATGAAGTCCAAATGCCACAAAACTTTTTGGAGATTTTTTTTCTGGACAAAATAAACCTGGGAAGCTTCGGGAGGAGGCCAGAAGCCTCACAGAGGCTTCACAAGGCACCAGGGCGCGCCCCAGGGGGGGGCGCGCCGTGCTGCCTTGTGGGGCCCATGTGACTCCGTTTGACCTAATTCCACTTCTATAAATTCACAAATATTGGGAAACCCCCAGAGAGCCAGAAGAAAAAACCTTTTCGCCGCCGCAAGCCTCTGTTCTTCCGCGATCCCATCTGGAGGCCTTTTTCGGTACTCTGCCGGAGGGGGAATCGATCACGGAGGGCTTCTACATCAACCTTGCTGCCCTTCCGATGATGTGTGAGTAGTTTACCACAGACCTACGGGTCCATAGCTAGTAGCTAGATGGCTTCTTCTCTCTCTTTGATCTTCAATACAATGTTCTCCTCGATGTTCTTGGAGTTCTATCCGATGTAATCTTCTTTTGCGGTGTGTTTGTTGGGATCCGATGAATTGTGAGTTTATGATCAGATTATTCATGAGAAATATTTGAGTCATCTCTGAACTCTTTTATGCATGATTGTTATAGCTTTGTATTTCTCTTTGATCTATCGGTTTAGTTTGGCCTACTAGTTTGATTTATCTTGCAATGGGAGAGGTGCTTTGTGATGGGCTCAATCTTGCGGTGCTCAATCCCAGTGACAGAAAGGGACATGACACGTATTTGTATTGTTGCCATTAAGGATAAAAAGATGGGGTTTATTCATATTGCTTGAATTTGCTTCTCTACATCATGTCATCTTGCTTAAGGCGTTACTCTGTTTCATACTTAATACCCTAGATGCATGCTGGATAGCGGTCGATGGGTGGAGTAATAGTAGTAGATGCAGGAAGGAGTCGGTCTACTTGTCTCGGACGTGATGCCTATATACATGATCATTGCCATGAATCCATCATAATTATTTGCTTTTCTATCAATTGCCCAACAATAATTTATTTACCCACCGTATGTTTATGTGCTCAAGACAGAAGCCTCTAGTGAAAACTATGGTCCCCGGGTCTATCTTAATCATATAAAAAACCTAAAAATAACTTGCTGCAATTTATTTACTTTTATTTTTATTAGTATTTTAGTTTAGCTATTTACCTCTATAAGATTTAATCCTTGCAAGTAACCGCTAAGGGGATTGACAACCCTCTTATTTGCGTTGGGTGCAAGTGTTTGCTTTTGTGTGTGCAGGTGCATTTTAACGGAGTTTTGCTTGGTTCTCCTACTGGATTGATAACCTTGGTTCTTAACTGAGGGAAATACTTATCTCTACTGTACTGCATCATCCTCTCCTCTTCGGGGAAATACCAACGCAGACTACAAGTAGCAGGAAGAATTTCTAGCACTGTTGCCGGGGAGACATCATCAAAATTACCAAGTACCTTCACACAAATTATCATTCACTTGCATTTACTTTATTTACTTTTTATCTGCATTTGCCTCTCGTTTCTAATTTTTTTACAAAAACAAAAAAAATTATTTGCTTGTTTGCTAGTTTGCTTAAAAATTGCCACTATGTCTGATTTTGTTATTGAAAAAGAATAGGATACTAAAATCCCTAAGATAGACATTCCCTCAAATTTAGACTCAAACATTTTTGTAGTAGGGAGTGGAAATATCATAGGGAAGAATGTTATTCAAAAGTTCTTTAATTGCACGGGAAATTTGGTTTGTAATAACACCCCAATTCTTAAAAGAACCAACAGTTATGGGGAAGCCATCTCTGCACTCATTCTTAAAATTGAAAGAAGATTTATTCGTGCTCATCCTACCTTGCAAAGATTGTTTTATGAGTTGCCGGCTATAAATAACCCCAAAGCTAAAAAGATAGCTGCTCTTATCCTTATGAATGAGTTTGATTACATAGTGCGGGAAGCTAGAGAGATCTTTGATTTCTATAATATGAGTCAAGAAAATCCTGTGATAGATGAAATTTTATATAATGAGGAATATATGTTGCGATATGTTTTTCATGATCACCATGCTTTTGATGAAAATACTAAAAAGGAAGTTCCTCCCATACATATCATTCAACAAGTTTTTAATGGAATTAATCGTAAATATGCTTGGGTTGTAAAGGAGAACCAAGAGGGGTTTGAAGAAGGTAGCCTTAATAACCCTAGTATTTTGGTTGATGATGTGTTCCCCATTGTTTTTGAAAACCCCCCTGAAAATCACACACCTAAGGATGTCAAAACCAAGGATGATAACACTTGAAACCATGCATTATGCCTAGCTAGGGGCATAAAACAATAACGCTTGTTGGGAGGCAACCCAATGAATAAAATAAATTTTTGCTTTTACCTACTATTTTTGTGTGTTTGCATGATTATAGCTTCTGTTATGATTATGTTTTTATGTTTTAATTAGTGTTTGTGCCAAGT
Organism: Elymus sibiricus; assembly: GCA_039707655.1. Taxonomy (NCBI): domain Eukaryota; kingdom Viridiplantae; phylum Streptophyta; class Magnoliopsida; order Poales; family Poaceae; genus Elymus; species Elymus sibiricus. The sequence continues at coordinate 122,319,496 of CM077666.1, read as the reverse complement.
AATGCCTTTGGGATGATTTGGAAGATAGTATAATTGATGCTGTTTGGAAAACAGAAAGTTTTGTGTCCAGTGCTAAAATTTTAATTCTGTACTGGAGCATCAGAAAAATCTGAAATTTTTACACAGTATTGGTATATGAATTGCCCACGTTGTCCTAAATTTTCAGAATTTTGGAGTTACAGAAGTATGGCTTTTAAATAGATCTTTACAGACTTTTCTATTTTAGACAGATTCTGTTTTTGTTGCATAGTTTGCTTATTTTGATGAATCTATGGATCGTATCGGGGGGTATGAGTCATGGAGAAGTTGGAGTACAGTAGCATTATGCCAATACTAAATATGAATCATTTACTACTGTACCTAAAGTTAAATATTTGTTTGTTATACTAACAGATCTCACGAGGTTTCTATTGAGTTTTGTGTGCTGAAGTTTTCAAGTTTTGGGTGAGACTACGATGGACAAAGGAATAAGGAGTGGCAAGAGCCTAAGCTTGGGGATGCCCAAGGCACCCCAAGGTAATATTCAAGGAAGACTCGAGCATCTAAGCTTGGGGATGCCCCGGAAGGCATCCCCTCTTTCGTCTACAATCTATCGTTAACTCACTTGGAGCTATATTTTTATTCATCACATGATATGTGTTTTACTTGGAGCATCTTGTAAAATAGTTTGCTTGCTTTTGTTTGATTTTTAGTTTGTCACAATCATCTTTGCTGGACACACCTTTTTGAGAGGGACACACATTATTCATGATTTGTTAGAATACTCTATGTGCTTCACTTATATCTTTTGAGCTAGGCAGTTGCTCTAGTGCTTCACTTATATCTTTTAGAGCACGGCGGTGGTGATATTTTAAAGAAATAGTTGCACTCTCATGCTTCACTTATATCTTTTTGAGAGTATCATGATAGCAATGGTAATATGCATGGGTTATGAATTTGGTCCTGATATGATAGGTATTCAAGAGGGATATAATAAAAACTTTCATGTAGATCACTGAATATGATAAGTTTGATTCCTTGCAATAGTTTTGCGATATTAAGATGGTAATATGTGGGAGGTATTAGTAGATAATTGTGGTTGAGTAAGAATAATTGTGTTAAGGTTTGTGATTCCCGAAGCATGCACGTATGATCTGTCGTTATGCTAGGAAGTTGGAGCATGATTTATTATTGATTGTCTTCCTTTGCGTGGCGGTCGGGGGGCGCGATGGTTAACTCCTACCAACCTCCCCCCTAGGAGCATGCTTAGTAGTACTTTGCTTCGAGGGCTAATAGACTTTCGCAATAAGTATGTGAGTTCTTTATGACTAATGTGAATCCATGGATTATACGCACTCTCACCCTTCCGCAATTTGCTAGCCTCTTCGGTACCGTGCATTGCCCTTTCTCACATCGAGAGTCGGTGCAAACTTTGCCAGTGCATCCAAATCCCGTGATATGATACGCTCTATCACACATAAGCCTCCTTATATCTTCCTCAAAACAGCCACCATATCTACCTATCATGGCATTTCCATAGCCATTCCGAGATATATTGCCATGCAACTTCCACCGTTCCGTTTTTATGACATACATCATCATTGTCATATTGCTTTGCATGATCATATAGCTGACATAGTATTTGTGGCTCAGCCACCGTTTATCATTGTTATACATGTTACGCTAGCATCATTGCACATCCTGGTACACTGCCAGAGGCATTCATATAGAGTCATATTTTTGTTCTAGTATCGAGTTGTAATCTTGAGTTGTAAGTAAATAGAAGTGTGATGATCATCATTATTAGAGCATTGTCCCAGTGAGGCAAGGATGATGGTGTCTATGATTCCCCCACAAGTCAGGATGAGACTCCGGACGAAAATAATAATAAAAGAAAAAAAAAGAGGCAAAAAAGATCCATGAAAAATAAAAAATAAAGAAAGAAAAAGGAAAAATAATAATAATAAATAAAAATGAGAGAAAATAGAGAAGGGACAATGTTACTATCTTTTTCCACACTTGTGCTTCAGAGTAGCACCATGTTTTTCATATAGAGAGTCTCCTATTTTGTCACTTTCATACACTAGTGGGAATTTTCATTATAGAACTTGGCTTGTATATTCCGATGATGGGCGTTCTCAAATGCCCGAGGTCTTCATGGACAAGCAAGTTGGATGCACACCCACTTAGTTTTCATGTTGAGCTTTCATATACTTATAGCTCTTAGTGCATCCGTTGCATGGCAATCCCTACTCCTCGCATTGACATCAATTGATGGGCATCTTCATAGCCCGTTGATTAGCCTCGTTGATGTGAGACTTTCTCCATTTTTTGACTTCTCCTATTTATCTCTATCACTATACACTATTCCACCCATAGTGCTATATCCATGGCTTGCACTCATGTATTGCGTGGGAGTTGAAAAAGTATGAACCAATTGCTTGGCTAAAACCGGGGTTGTGCATGATAAATACTTTGCGTGAAGAAGATGGAGCATGACAGGATCATATGATTTTGTAGGGATAACGTTCTTTAGCATTTTTATTTTGAAAGACATGATTGTTTATTAGTATGCCTGAGTATTGATCTCTTTATATCAAATTATAGACTATTGCTTTGAATCATTTGTATCTTATTATTCATACCGTAAGAGAGAGATTACATGATGAAACATTATAGGTAGCATTCCACATCAAAAATTCTGTTTTTATCATTTACCTACCCGAGGACGAGCAGGAATTAAGCTTGGGGATGCTTGATACGTCTTCAACGTATCTATAATTTTTTATTGTTCCATGCTATTATAGTATCAATCTTGGATGTTTTTATATGCAATTATATATCATTTTTTGGGACTAACCTATTAACCTAGTGCCCAGTGCCAGTTGCTGTTTTCTGCTTGTTTTTGGCTTTTCAGAGAAACAGTACCAAATGAAGTCCAAATGCCATAAAACTTTTTGGAGATTTTTTTTCTGGACAAAATAAACCTGGGAAGTTTCGGGAGGAGGCCAGAAGCCTCACAGAGGCTTCACAAGGCACTAGGGCACGCCCCAGGGGGGCGCGCCGTGCTGCCTTGTGGGGCCCATGTGACTCCGTTTGACCTAATTCCACTTCTATAAATTCACAAATATTGGGAAACCCCCAGAGAGCCAGAAGAAAAAACCGTTTCGCCGCCGCAAGCCTCTGTTCTTCCGTGATCCCATCTGGAGGCCTTTTCCGGTACTCTGCCGGAGGGGGAATCGATCACGGAGGCCTTCTACTGATGGAAATATGCCCAAGAGGCAATAATAAAGTTATTATTATTTTATATTTCCTTGTTCATGATAAAGGTTTATTATTCGTGCTAGAATTGTATTGACCGGAAACTTAAATACATGTGTGAATACATAAACAAATACCGTGTCCCTAGTGAGCCTCTACTAGACTAGCTCGTTGATCAAAGATGGTTAAGGTTTCCTAACCATAGACATGAGTTGTCATTTGATAACGGGATCACATCATTAGGAGAATGATGTGATGGACAAGACCCATCCGTTAGCTTAGCATATGATCGTTCTGTTTATTGCTACTGCTTTCTTGAATGTCAAATACATGTTCCTCATACCATGAGATCATGCAACTCCCGGATATCGAAGGAATACCTTGTGTGCTATCAAACGTCACAACGTAACTGGGTGATCATAAAGATGTTCTACAGGTATCTCCGAAGGCGTCCATTGAGTTGGCATGGATCGAGACTGGGATTTGTCACTCCGTGTTTCGGAGAGGTATCTCTAGGCCCTCTCGGTAATGCACATCATAAGAAGCTTGCAAGCAAAGTGACTAAGGAGTTAGTTACGGGATGATGTATTACGGAACGAGTAAAGAGACTTGCCAGTAACGAGATTGAACTAGGTATGGAGATACCGACGATCGAATCTCGGGCAAGTAACATACCGATGGACAAAGGGAATTACGTATGTTGTCATTGTGGTTCGACCGATAAGATCTTCGTGGAATATGTAGGAACCAATATGAGCATCCAGGTTCCGCTATTGGTTATTGACCGGAGAGGCGTCTCAGTCATGTCTACATCATTCCCGAACCCGTAGGGTCCGCACGCTTAACGTTCGTTGACGATATAGTGTTATATGAGTTATGTGAATTGGTAACCGAATGTTGTTCGGAGTGCCGGATGAGACCCCGGACGTCACGAGGAGTCTCGGAATGGTCGAGAGGTAAAGATTTATATATGGGAAGTCATATTTTGGGTTCCGGAAAAAGGTGCAGTTTTTTCGGTATTGTACCGGGAAGCTTCCAGAAGGTTCCGGAGGATTCCGGATGGGTCCGGAAGTCCACAAGTGGGTCCACCACGCCCCAAGGGCTGGCATGGGCTAAGTGGAGGTGCTCTGGCCTTATTGGGCCAGGCGCACCAAGTCCTCAAAAGCCCACTCAGCTAGGGAAGGAAAAAAGGAGAGTCCTAGTAGGAATAGGATTGGACTTTGGAGTCCAAGTCCACGTGTGTACTATTCACGTGGTACTGTTCACGTGGCACTATTCCTTCTACTCCAAGCCCCTACACATATATAAATAGAGGAGGAGGGGCGCCCCAAACAAGACACAACATTGTCTTAGCCGTGTGCGGCGCCCCCCTCCACAGTTCCGTCCCTCGGTCATATTTTCGCAGTGCTTGGGCGAAGCCCTGCGGAGATAGCATCACCATCACCGTCACCACGCCGTCGTGCTGCCGGAACTCATCCACTACCTCACCGTCTTGCTGGATCAAGAAGTCGAGGACGTCACCGAGCTGAACGTGTGCTGAATGCGGAGGTGTCGTACGTTCGGTGCTCGGTCGGTTGGATCGTGAAGTTGTTCGACGACATCAACCGCGTTGTTCTAACGCTTCCGCTTACGGTCTACGAGGGTACGTAGACACACTCCCCCTCTCGTAGCTATGCATCTCCATGGATAGATCTTGCGTGTGCGTAGAATTTTTTTGTTTTCCATGCAACGTTCTCCAACAGTGGCATCATGAGCCAGGTCTATGCGTAGATGATATGCACGAGTAGAACACAAAGAGTTGTGGGTAGTGATCGTCATACTTCTTACCACCAACGTCTTATTTTGATTCGGCGGTATTGTAAGATGAAGCGGCCCGGACCAACCTTACATGTCCACGTACATGAGACCGGTTCCACCGACAGACATGCAACTTGTTTTGCATAAAGGTGGCTGGCGGGTGTCTGTTTCTCCTACTTTAGTTGAATCAAATTTGACTGCGGCAGGTCCTTGTTGAAGGTTAAAACAGCAAACTTGATAAATCACCGTTGTGGTTTTGTGCCGTAGGTAAGAACGGTTCTTGCTAGAAGCCCGTAGCAGCCACGTAAAACTTGCAACAACATAGTAGAGGACGTCTAACTTGTTTTTGCAGGGTATGCTGTGATGTGATATGGTCAAGACATGATGTGATATACGTTATTGTATGAGATGATCATGTTTTGTAATTTATCGGCAACCGGCAGGAGCCTTATGGTTGTCTCTTTATTGTATGAAATGCAAGCGCCATGTAATTGCTTTACTTTATCGCTATGCGTTAGCAATAGTTGTAGAAGCAATAGTTGGCGAGACGACCACGACGCAACGATGGAGATCAAGGTGTCGAGCCGGTGACGATGGAGATCATGACGATGCTTTGGAGATGGAGATCAAAAGCACAAGATGATGATGGCCATATCATGTCACATATTTTGATTGCATGTGATGTTTATCCTTTATGCATCTTATTTTGCTTAGAACGACGGTAGCATTATAAGATGATCCCTTCACTAAATTTCAAGATAAAAGTGTTCTCTCCGAGTATGCACCGTTGCTAAAGTTCGTCGTTTCGAAGCACCTCGTGATGATCGGGTGTGATAGATTCTACGTTCACATACAACGGGTGTAAGCCAGTTTTACACAAGCAGAATACTTAAGTTAAACTTGACGAGCCTAGCATGTACAGACATGGTCTCGGAACACTGGAGACCGAAAGGTCGAACATGAGTCATATAGTAGATATGATCAACATGGAGATGTTCACCATTGATGACTATCCCATCTCACGTGATGATCGGGCATGGGCTAGTTGATTTGGATCATGTATCACTTAGTTAACTTGAGGGATGTTAATTTAAGTGGGAGTTCATTAGTAATTTGATTAATTGAACTTAATTTATCATGAACTTAGTCCTGATAGTCTTTGCAAATTATGTTGTAGATCAATAACTCGCGTTGTAGCTCCCCTATTTTTGATACGTTCCTAGAGAAAGCTAAGTTGAAAGATGATGGTAGCAACTACACGGACTGGGTCCGTAACTTGAGGATTATCCTCATTGCTGCACAGAAGAATTATGTCCTTGATGCACCGCTAGGTGATGGACCTGCTGCAGGAGCTGCTGCAGACGTTGTGAACGCCTGGCAGGCTCGATCTAATGACTACTCGATAGTTCAGTGTGCCATGCTCTACGGCTTAGAACCGGGACTGCAAAAGCGTTTTGAACGCCACGGAGCATATGAGATGTTCCAAGAGCTGAAATTGATATTTCAAGCTAATGCCCGGGTTGAGAGATATGAAGTCTCCAACAAGTTCTTTAGCTGTAAGATGGAGGAGAACAGTTCTGTCAGTGAACACATACTCAGAATGTCTGGGTACCACAACCACTTGACTCAGCTGGGAATTGATCTTCCGGTTGAGAGTGTTATTGACAGAGTTCTTCAGTCACTGCCACCAAGCTATAAAGGCTTCGTGATGAACTATAATATGCAAGGGATAGAGAAGACAATTCCCGAGCTCTTCGCGATGCTGAAATCGGCGGAGGTAGAAATCAAGAAGGAGCATCAAGTGTTGATGGTTAACAAGACCACTAGTTTCAAGAAAAAGGGCAAGGGAAAGAAGGGGAACTTCAAGAAGAACGGCAAGCAAGCTGCCGCTCCCACGAAGAAACCCAAAGTTGGACCCAAGCCTGAAACTAAGTGCTTCTACTGCAAAGGAACTGGTCACTGGAAGCGGAACTGCCCCAAGTATTTGGCGGATAAGAAGGATGGCAAAGTGAACAAATGTATATTTGATATACATGTTATTGATATGTACCTCACTAGTGCTCGTAGCAGCGTCTGGGTATTTGATACCGATTCAGTTGCTAATATTAGTAACTTGAAGCAGGAGCTGCAGAGTAACGGAGACTAGCTGAGGGCGAGGTGACGATATGTGTTGGAAGTGTCTCCAAGATTGATATGATCAATATCGACACGCTCGTAATACCTTCGGGATTAGTATTAAACCTAAATAATGGTTATTTGGTGCTTGCGTTGAGCATAAAACATTATATCTGGATATTGTTTATTGCAAGACGGTTATTCATTTAAGTCAGAGAATAATGGTTATTCTGTTTATATGAATAATATCCCTCGTGATCATGCACCCTTGTGAATGGTTTATTCTTGTTGAATCTCGATCGTAGTGATACACATATTCATAATATTGATGCCAAAAGATGCAAAGTTGATAATGATAGTGCAACATACTTGTGGCACTGCCGTTTAGGTCATATTGGTGTAAAGCGCATGAAGAAACTCCATGTGGATGGACTTTTGGAATCTCTTGATTATGAATCATTTGATACTTGCGAACCATGCCTCATGGGCAAGATGACTAAAACTCCGTTCTCCGGAACAATGGAGTGAGCTACTGATTTGTTGGAAATAATACATACCGATGTATACGGTCCGATGAATGTTGAAGCACGCGGCGGGTATCGTTATTTTCTAATCTTCACAGATGATTTGAGTAGATATGGGTATATCTACTTGATGAAACACAAGTCTGAAACATTTGAAAAGTTCAAAGAATTTCAGAGTGAAGTAGAGAATCATCGTAACAAGAAAATAAAGTTTCTACGATCTGATCGCGGAGGCGAATATTTGAGTTACGAGTTTGGCCTTCATTTAAGAAAATGTGGAATTGTTTCACAACTCACGCCACCTGGAACACCACAGTGTAATGGTGTGTCCGAACGTCGTAACCGTACTTTATTGGATATGGTGCGTTCTATGATGTCTCTTACCGATTTGAAACTATCATTTTGGGGTTATGCATTAGAGACAGCTGCATTCACGTTAAATAGGGCACCGTCTAAATCCGTTGAGACGACACCGTATGAACTGTGGTTTGGCAAGAAACCTAAGCTGTCGTTTTTTAAAGTTTGGAGATGCGATGCTTATGTGAAAAAGCTTCAACCTGATAAGCTCGAACCCAAAGCGGAGAAGTGTGTCTTCATAGGATACCCTAAAGAAACAATTGGGTACACCTTCTACCACAGATCCGAAGGCAAGGTCTTTGTTGCCAAGAATGGGTCCTTTCTAGAGAAGGAGTTTCTCTCGAAAGAAGTGAGTGGGAAGAAAGTAGAACTTGATGAGGTAATCGTACCTTCTCTCGAATTGGAAAGTAGCTCATCAGAGAAAACCGTTCCCGTGATGCCTACACCAATAAGAGAGGAAGATAATGGTGAAGATCATGAAACTTCAGATCAAGTTACTACTGAACCTCGTAGGTCGACCAGAGTACGTTCCGCACCAGAGTGGTACCGTAATCCTGTTCTGGAAGTCATGTTGTTAGACAACGGCGAACCTACAAACTATGAAGAAGCTATGATGAGCCCAGATTCCGACAAATGGCTTGAGGTCATGAAATCTAAGATAGGATCCATGTATGAGAACAAAGTATGGACTTTGGTGGACTTGCCCGATGATCGGCAAGCCATTGAGAATAAATGGATTTTTAAGAGGAAGACAAACGCTGATGGTAATATCACTGTCTACAAAGCTCGACTTGTCGCGAAAGGTTTTCGACAAGTTCAAGGGGTTGACTATGATGAGACTTTCTCACCCGTAGCGATGCTTAAGTCTGTCCGAATCATGCTAGCAATTGCCGCATTTTATGATCTGGCAAATGGATGTCAAAACTGCATTCCTTAATGGTTTTCTCAAAAAAGAAGAGTTGTATATGATGCAACCAGAAGGTTTTGTCGATCCTAAGGGTGCTAACAAAGTGTGCAAGCTCCAGCGATCCATCTATGGACTGGTGCAAGCATCTCGGAGTTGGAATATACGCTTTGATGAGGTGATCAAAGCATATGGTTTTGTACAGACTTACGGTGAAGCCTGTATTTACAAGAAAGTGAGTGGGAGCTCTGTAGCATTTCTAATATTATATGTGGATGACATATTGTTGATTGGAAATGATATAGAATTTCTGGATGGCATAAAAGCATACTTGAATGAAAGACCTCGGTGAAGCTGCTTATATATTGGGCATCAAGATCTATAGAGATAGATCAAGACGCTTGATAAGACTTTCAATGAGTACATACCTTGACAAGATTTTGAAGGAGTTCAAAATGGATCAGTCAAAGAAGGAGTTCTTGCCTGTATTGTAAGGTGTAAAGTTGAGTAAGACTCAAAGCTCGACCACGGCAGAAGATAGAGAGAGAATGAAAGTCATTCCCTATGCCTCAGCCATAGGTTCTATAATGTATGCCATGCTGTGTACCACACCTAATGTGTGCCTTGCCACGTGTCTGGCAAAGGGGGTACAAGAGTGATCCAGGAGTGGATCACTGGACAGCGGTCAAAATTATCCTTAGTAACTAAAGGACTAAGGAAATGTTTCTCGATTATGGAGGTGATAAAGAGTTCGTCGTAAAGGGTTACGTTGATGCAAGCTTTGACACCAATCTGGATATCTCTGAGTAGCAAACCGGATACGTATAATGGAGCAGTCATTTGAAATAGCTCCAAGTAAAGCGTGATAGCAGCATCTACAGTATGACATAAGGATTTGCAAAGCACACATGGGTCTGAATATTGCAGACCCATTGACTAAAATTCTCTCTCACGAGCAAAACATGATCACACCTTAGAACTCTTTGAGTGTTAATCACATGGTGATGTGAACTAGATTATTGACTCTAGTGAACTCTTGGGTGTTAATCACATGGCGATGTGAACTAGATTATTGACTCTAGTGCAAGTGGCAGACTGATGGAAATATGCCCAAGAGGCAATAATAAAGTTGTTATTATTTTATATTTCCTTGTTCATGATAAATGTTTATTATTCATGCTAGAATTGTATTGACCGGAAACTTAAATACATGTGTGAATACATAGACAACACTGTGTCCCTAGTAAGCCTCTACTAGACTAGCTCATTGATCAAAGATGGTTAAGGTTTCCTAACCATAGACATGAGTTGTCATTTGATAACGGGATCACATCATTAGGAGAATGATGTGATGGACAAGACCCAACCGTAAGCTTAGCATCAGATCGTTTAGTTTATTTGCTATAGCTTTCTTCATGTCAAGTATCTGTTCCTTAGACCATGAGATCATGTCACTCCCGGATACCAGAGGAATACCTTGTGTGCTATCAAACGTCACTTCATAATAGGGTGATCATAAAGATGCTCTACAGGTATTTTCGAAGGTGTTTGTTGGGTTGGCATGGATCAAGACTGGGATTTGTCACTCCGTATGACGGAGAGATATTTCTGGGCCCTCTCGGTAATACAACATCACAAGAAGCTTGCAAGCATGTGACTAATGAGTTTAGTCATGGGATCTTGTATTACAGAACGAGTAAAGAGACTTGCCGGTAACGAGATTGAACTAGGTATGGAGATACCGACGATCGAATCTCGGGCAAGTAACATATCGCCGGACAAAGTGAATTGCATACGGGATTAACTGAATCCTTGACATTGTGGTTCAACCGATAAAGATCTTCGTTGAATATGTGGGAATCAATATGGGCATCCTGGTCTCGCTATTGATTATTGATCGGAAAGGAGTCTCGGTCATGTCTGCATGTTCCCGAACCCGTAGGGTCGCACGCTTAACGTTCGATAGCGCTAGGGTAGAAATGAGATATTAATATGGTGAAGTCCGGAGGTTGTTCGGAGTCCTGGATGGGATCCAGGGCATCACAAGGAGCTCCGGAATGGTCCGGAGGTAAAGATTTATATATAGGAAGTCATATTTTGGGTTCCGGAAAAAGTTCAGTTTTTTCCGGTATTGTATCGGGAAGGTTCTAGAAGGTTCCGGAGTGGGGCCCACCTACATGGGGGGACCCACATGAACGTGGGTAGTGGGGAAAGCCCCACACCCCTGGTCTAGGCGCACCAAGATCCCCCACTTAAAAGGAATAGGATCATATCCCGAAGGGATAAGATCAAGATCCCTAAAAAAGTGGGATAGCGATCGGTGGGGAAAGGAAAAGCGAGATTTCCTTCCTCCCCCCTTGACCAACGACCCTAGGGGCTTGGAGGGAAAGCCACCAGCCCCCTCCATGCCTATATAAAGGTGGGGGGGCATTGGGGGCAGCAACCCTTCCACCCTTGCCCGTCTCCCTCCCGTTACACCTCCTCCACCTCGCGCAGATGCTTGGCGAAGCCTGTTGGGGAACGGAGCATGAATTTCAAAAACTTTCCTACGCTCACGCAAGATCTATCCATGGAGATGTATCGCTACGAGAGGGGAGAGTGTGTCTACGTACCCTCGTAGACCATTAGCGGAAGCGTCTCACAACGCGGTTGATGTAGTCGAACAATCCTTCGAGCTCCACCGATCAAGTACCGAACGTACGGCACCTCCGAGTTCTACACACGTGCAGCTCGGTGACGTTCCTCGCCTTCTTGATCCAGCAAGACGTCGAGGTAGTAGATGAGTTCCGTCAGCACGACGGCGTGGCGACGGTGACGGTGAAGTGATTCCGGCAGGGCTTCGCCTAAGCTCTCCGAAAATATGACCGAGGTGGAAAACGGAGATCGGGGCACCGCACACGGCTATGGGACAATTGTGTACTTTGGGGTGCCCCCTTGCCCCCGTATATAAAGGATGAGAGGGAGGAGGCCGGCCCCCTAGGGGTGTGCCAAGTGTGGGGAGTCCTACTAGGACTCCTTAGTCCTAGTAGGATTCCACCTCCCATACGGAGTAGGAAAGAGGGAAGGGAGAGGGAAAGGAAAGAGGGGGCTGCGCCCCCTCCCCTAGTCCAATTCGGTTTGGGCAAGGGGGGGCGCGAGCCTCCTCACGTGGCCTGCCTCTCCTTTTCCCGTATGGCCCAATAAGGCCCATTACTTCTCCCGGTGAATTCCCGTAACTCCCCGGTACTCCGAAAAATACCCGAATCACTCGGAACCTTTCCGACGTCCGAATATAGCCTTCCAATATATGAATCTTTACCTCTCGATCATTTCGAGACTCCTCGTCATGTACGTGATCTCATCCGGGACTCCGAACAAACTTCGGCCACCAATCACATAACTCATATAATACTAAATCGTCATCGAACCTTAAGTGTGCGGACCCTACGGGTTCGGGAATGATGTAGACATGACCGAGACGACTCTCCGGTCAATAACCAACAGCGGAACCTGGATGCTCATATTGGTTCCTACATATTCCACGAAGATCTTTATCGGTGAACCTCATATGTCAACATACGTTGTTCCCTTTGTCTGGCGGTATGTTACTTGCCCGAGATTCGATCGTCGGTATCCAATACCTAGTTCAATCTCGTTACCGGCAAGTCTCTTTACTCGTTCCGTAATACGTCATCTTGTAACTAACTCTTTAGTCATGGTGCTTGCAAGGGTTCTGTGATGCTGTATTACCGAGAGGGCCCAGAGATACCTCTCCGATAGTCGGAGTGACAAATTCCAATCTCGATCCATGCCAACTCAACAAACACTTTCGGAGATACCTGTAGTGCACCTTTATAATCACCCAGTTACGTTGTGACGTTTGATACACCCAAAGTATTCCTACGGTATCCGGGAGTTGCATGATCTCATGGTCAGAGGAACGTGTATTTGACATAGTGAAAGCAATAGCAATAAACTGAACGATCATTTGCTATGCTAACGGTTGGGTCAAGTCCATCACATCATTCTCCTAATGATGTGATCCCATTATCAAATGACAACTCATGTCCATGGTCAGGAAATCTTGACCATCTTTTGATCAACGAGCTAGTCTAGTAGAGGCTTACTAGGGACACAGTATTTGTTTATCTATTCACACATGTATTTAGTTTCCGGTCAATACAATTCTAGCATGAATAATAAACTATTATCATGAACGGGGAAATATGATAATAACTAATTTATTATTGCCTCTAGGGCATATTTCCAATAGTCTCCCACTTGCACTAGAGTCAATAATCTAGATTACATCTCCATGTAATTAACACTTAATCAGTTCTAAAGCTGATCATGTTTTGCTTGTGAGATAGGTTTTAGTCAACGGGTCTGCAATATTCAGATCCGTGTGTTCTTGGCAAATCTCTATGTAGATGCTGCTACCACACTCTGTTTGGAGCTACTCCAAAAAATTTCCCCACTATACTTATCCGGTCTGAGACTCATAGTCTTTCGGATCAGTGTTTAAAGCTTGCATCGACGTAACCCCTTACGACGAACTCTTTATCATCTCTATTCCCGAGAAATTCTTCCTTAGTCATCTTAAGGATAATTTGACCGTTGTCCAGTGATCTACTCCTGGATCACTTTGGTACCTCTTTTGCCAGACACATGGCAAGGCACACAACTTGGCATACTTTATAGAACCTATGGCCGAGGCATAGGGGATAACCTTCATCCATTCTATTTATTTTGCCGTGGTCGAGATTTGAGTCTTACTCAACTTCACACCTTTCACCACAGTCAAGAACTCCTTCTTTGACTGATCCATTTTGAACTTCTTCAAAATCTTGTCAAGGTATATGTTTTGTGAAAGTCATATGAGGCGTCTCAATCTATCTCTATAGATTTTGATGCCTAACATGTAAACAACCTTTACCTAGATCTTCAAGTCTTACTCCACTTCACACCAGCCAAGAACTTATTTCTTTTGACTTGATCCATTTTGAACTTCTTCAAAATCTAATCAAGGTGTGTGAAAATCTTTTATCAGGTGTCTTGATCTATCTCTATAGATCTCGATGCCCAAACCGTGGATAACTCAAAAAACAGGTTTTTATTGAAAAACTCCTTTCAATTAATTCTTTATGCTTTCCAGAAATTCTACATCATTTCCAATCACATATACTTATTAGAAATGTTATAGAGTTCCCACTCACTTTGTTGTAAATACAAGTTTCTCCATAAACTTGCATAAACCCAAACGCTTTGATCACTTCATCAAAGCGAGTATTCCAGCTCCGAGATGCTTGCACCAGTCCATAGATGGATCGCTGGAGCTTGCATACTTTGTTAGCACCTTTAGGATCGACAAAACCTTCCGGTTGTATCATATACAATTCTTCCTTAAGGAATCCATTAAGGAATGCCGTTTTGACGTCCATTTGCCAGATTTCATAATCATAAAACGCGGCAATTGCTAACATAATTCTGACAGACTTTGGCATCGCTACGGGTGAGAAAGTCTCATCGTAGTCAACTCCTTGAACTTGTCGATAACCTTTAGCAACAAGTCGAGCTTTATAGACGGTGACATTACCATCAGCGTCCGTCTTCTTCTTAAATATCCATTTATTTTTAATAGCTCGCCGTTTCATCGGGCAAGTCTACCAAAGTCCACACTTTGTTATCATACATGGATCTAATCTCGAATTTCATGGCCTCAAGCCATTTGTCGGAATCCGGGCTCGCCATCGCTTCTTCATAGTTCGTAGGTTCACCGTTGTCTAACAACATGACCTCCAAGACAGGATTGCCGTACCAATCTGGTGCGGAGCGTGTCCTGGTTGACCTACGAGGTTCTGTAGCAACTTGATCCGAAGCCTCATGATCATCATCAACAACTTCTTCTCTGGTCTGTGTTGGTGTCACAGAAATTTCTTTCTGTGGCGTACTACTATCCAGAGGAGGTACAATTATCTCATCAAGTTCTACTTTCCTCCCACTCACTTCTTTCGAGAGAAACTCCTTCTCTAGAAAGGATCCATTCTTAGCAACGAATACTTTGCCTTCGGATCTGTGGTAGAAGGTGTTGGGGAACGTTGCATGGGAAACAAAAAATTTTCCTACGCACACGCAAGATCTATCCATGGTGATGAGCATCTACGAGAGGGAGAGTGAATCTACATACCCTTGTAGATCGCTAAGCGGAAGCGTTAATAAACGCGGTTGATGTAGTCGAACGTCTTCGCGATCCAAATCGCCGAGCGTCCCGCGATCCAATCACGATCCTTCCGATCTAGTGCCGAACGGATGGCACCTCCGCGTTCAACACACGTACGGCTTGATGACGCCTTCACCTCCTCGATCCAGCGAGCGATGGTGAAGTAGTGGTTGAGTTCCAGCAGCACGACGGCGTGGTGATGGTGGTGAGGAACAATCTCTGCAGGGCTTCGCCAAGCGCTACGGAGATTATGACGGAGGAACTAGAGGGTTAGGGTTGCCGCACACGGCTTGGGGAAATCTTGATGTGTCCCGTGTGCTAGCCCTGCCCCTCTATTTATATGTTGAGCCTTGGGGTCTAAACTTGGAGTAAAAGCCTCCTCTAGGTCGGTTTTGCCCGCACAAGGTCGGTTTGGCCCGCAGGAAAAGAGTCCAACTCGGATCCCTGCCGAACCGTGCACAGCCGCGCACAAGCGGTAGTACCGCTCACAAGCGGTAGTACCGCTTGGGCGGTAGTACCGCTTCACACAAGCGGTAGTACCGCTCGGGCGGTAGTACCGCTTCACACAAGCGGTAGTACCGCTTACGCGGCAGCAAAACTACTTTTGCACTTTCCAATACCTCGTGGGCTTTATCCCTTTGGCCCATATAAAGTGTTGCTGCACCCGAACACTTCGGTAAACATCCGGAACCCATTCCGGTGAACTCCGGAACTCTTCCGGAGATCAAAACACTATTATCACATATATCAATCTTTACCTCCAGACTATTCCGGAGATCCTCGTCATGTCCGGGATCTTATCCGGGACTCCGAACAACTTTCGGTCACCAACATAATAACTCAATTATACTAATCGTCACCAAACGTTAAGTGTGTAGACCCTGCGGGTTCGAGAACTATGTAGACATGACCGAGACACATCTACGGCCAATAACCAATAGCGGGACCTGGATGCCCATATTGGCTCCTACATATTCTACGAAGATCTTTTATCGGTCGAACCTCTATGTCAAGGATTCAGTTAATCCCGTATGTTGTTCCCTTTGTTCTTCGGTATGTTACTTGCCCGAGATTCGATCGTCGGTATCACTATACCTAGTTCAATCTCGTTACCGGCAAGTCTCTTTACTCCTTCCGTAATACAAGATCTCGTGGCTAACACTTTAGTCACATTGCTTGCAAGGCTCATTGTGATGTTGTATTACCGAGTGGGCCCTGAGATACCTCTCCGTCATACGGAGTAACAAATCCCAGTCTTGATCCATGCCAACCCAACAGACACCCTCGGAGATACCTGTAGAGCACCTTTATAGTCACCCAGTTACGTTGCGACGTTTGATACACACAAGGTATTCCTCCGGTGTCAGTGAGTTGCATGATCTCATGGTCAAAGGAACAGATACTTGACATGCAGAAAACAATAGCAATAAACTGACACGATCAAATGCTACGTTTACAGTTTGGGTCTTGTCCATCACATCATTCTCCTAATGATGTGATCCCGTTATCAAATGACATCTCATGTCAATGGCTAGGAAACCTTAACCATCTTTGATCAACGAGCTAGTCAACTAGAGGCTTACTAGGGACACAGTGTTGTCTATGTATCCACACATGTATTTGAGTTTCCAATCAATACAATTATAGCATGGATAATAAACGATTATCATGAACAAGGAAATATAATAATAACCAATTTATTATTGCCTCTAGGGCATATTTCCAACAGTCTCCCACTTGCACTAGAGTCAATAATCTAGTTCACATCACTATGTGATTTACATTGTAATGAATCGAACACCCATGCAGTTCTGGTGTTGTTCATGTTTAGCCCTTGGAAGAGGTTTAGTCATCGGATCTGCAACATTTAGATCCGTGTGTACTTTGCAAATATTTATGTCGTCCTCCTTGATGTAATCGCGGATGGAATTGAAACGTCGCTTTATGTGTCTGGTCCTCTTGTGAAATCTTGGTTCCTTGGCTAGAGCAATGGCACCAGTATTATCACAAAACAGAGTCATTGGGTCAAGTGCACTAGGCACTACTCCAAGATCTGTCATGAACTCCTTCATCCAGACACCTTCCTTCGCCGCCTCCGAGGCTGCGATGTACTCCGCTTCGCATGTAGAATCAGCTACCACGCTTTGCTTGGAACTGCACCAGCTAACCGCACCCCCATTTAGAATAAATACGTATCCGGTTTGCGACTTAGAGTCATCCGGATCAGTGTCAAAGCTTGCATCGACGTAACCCTTTACGACGAGCTCTTGATCACCTCCATAAACGAGAAACATGTCCTTAGTCCTTTTCAGGTACTTCAGGATATTCTTGACCGCCGTCCAGTGTTCCATTCCTGGATCACTTTGAAACCTTCCGACCATACTTATGGCAAGGCTGACATCGGGTCTTGTGCACAGCATTGCATACATGATAGAGCCTATGGCCGAAGCATAGGGGATGACACTCATCTTTTCTCTATCTTCTGCAGTCACTGGGCATTGAGTCTTACTCAACTTCACACCTTGCAAAACAGGCAAGAACCCCTTCTTGGACTGATCCATTTTGAACTTCTTCAAAACTTTGTCAAGGTATGTGCTTTGTGAAAGTCCTATTAAGCGTCTTGATCTATCTCTATAGATCTTGATGCCTAATATGAAAGCAGCTTCTCCTAGGTCCTTCATTGAAAAACTCTTGTTCAAATATTCCTTTACGCTTTCCAGCATTTCTATATTGTTTCCAATCAGCAATATGTCATCCACATATAATATTAGAAACGCTATAGAGCTCCCACTCACTTTCTTGTAAATACAAGCTTCTCCGTAAACTTGTATAAACTCGAACGCTTTGATCACCTCATCAAAACGAAGATTCCAACTCCGAGATGCTTGCACCAGTCCATAAATGGATCGCTGGAGTTTGCAAACTTTGTCAGCATTCTCTGGATCGACAAAACCTTCTGGTTGTATCATATACAACTCTTCCTTAAGGTAACCGTTAAGGAACGCTGTTTTGACATCCATCTGCCAAATTTCATAATCGAAAAAGGCAGCTATTGCTAACATGATTCTGACGGACTTAAGCATCGCTACGGGTGAGAAGGTCTCATCGTAGTCAACTCCTTGAACTTGTGAAAAACCCTTTGCCACAAGTCGAGCTTTATAGACGGTGACATTACCGTCCGCGTCCGTCTTCCTCTTAAAGATCCATTTGTTCTGAATGGCCTTACGCCCTTCAGGTAATACTTCCAAAGTCCATACTTTGTTTTCATACATGGATCCCATCTCGGATTTCATGGCCTCTAACCACTTCTCGGAATCCGGGCTCATCATCGCTTCTCCATAGCTCGTAGGTTCATCGTTGTCTAACAACATGATGTCTAAGACAGGGTTGCCGTACCACTCGGGAGCAGTACGTGTCCTTGTCGACCTACGAGGTTTGATAGCAACTTGATCCAAAGCTTCATGATCATCATCATTAACTTCCTCTTCAGCTAATGTAGGCTCCACAGAAACAACTTTCTGCGCTGCGCTACTCTCAGGTTGAAGTAAAGGTTCAACAACCTCATCAAGTTCTATCTTCCTCCCACTCAATTCTTTCGAGAGAAACTCTTTCTCAAGAAATGTTCCGTTTTTAGCGACAAACACTTTGCCCTCGGATCTGAGGTAGAAGGTATACCCAATTGTCTCTTTTGGGTATCCTATGAAGACGCATTTCTCCGCTTTGGGTTCCAGCTTTTCAGGCTGAAGCTTTTTGACATAAGCATCACATCCCCAAACTTTAAGAAACGACAGCTTTGGCTTCTTGTCAAACCAAAGTTCATATGGCGTTGTCTCAACGGATTTCGATGGTGCCCTATTTAAAGTGAATGCAGCTGTCTCTAATGCATAACCCCAAAACGATAGTGGCAAATCGGCAAGAGACGTCATAGATCGCACCATATCCAATAAGGTTCGATTACGACGTTCGGACACACCATTACGCTGTGGTGTTCCAGGCGGTGTCAATTGTGAAACAATTCCACACTGTCTTAAGTGACTGCCAAACTCATAACTCAGATATTCTCCCCCTCGATCAGATCGTAGGAATTTAATCTTCTTGTTACGATGATTCTCAACTTCACTCTGAAATTGTTTGAACTTTTCAAATGTTTCAGACTTGTGTTTCATTAAGTAAATATACCCATATCTACTTAAGTCATCAGTGAAGGTGAGAAAGTAACGATAACCACCGCGCGCCTCAATACTCATCGGACCGCACACATCAGTATGTATGATTTCCAATAAGTCACTTGCCCGTTCCATTGTTCCAGAGAACGGCGTTTTAGTCATCTTGCCCATGAGGCATGGCTCACATGTGTCAAGTGATTCAAAATCAAGTGACTCCAAAAGTCCATCGGCATGGAGCTTCCTCATGCGTTTTACGCCAATATGACCTAAACGGCAGTGCCACAAGAAAGTGGTATTATCATTATCAATTCTACATCTTTTGGCATCAATGTTATGAACATGTGTATCATTACTATCGAGATCAAATAAGAATAAACCCCTCACATCGGGTGCATGACCATAAAAGATATTACTCATATAAATAGAACAACCATTATTCTCTGATTTAAATGAGTAACCGTCTCGCAATAAACAAGATCCAGATATAATGTTCATGCTTAACGCAGGCACCAAATAACACTTATTTAGGTTCATCACTAATCCCGACGGTAATCGAAGAGCGAGCGTGCCGACGGCGATCACATCAACCTTGGAACCATTTCCCACGCGCATCGTCACTTCGTCCTTTGCCAGCCTCCGTCTATTCCGCAGTTCCTGTTTTGAGTTGCAAATATGAGCAACCGCACCGGTATCAAATACCCAGGCACTACAACGAGAGTTGGTAAGGTACACATCAATAACATGTATATCATATATACCTTGTTTGTTGTTGGCCGCCTTCTTGTCAGCCAAATACTTGGGGCAATTCCGCTTCCAGTGTCCAGTTCCCTTGCAATGAAAACACACAGTTTCTGGTTTGGGTCCAGCCTTGGGTTTCTTCACGAGAGGAGCAACTGCTTTGCCACTCTGCTTGGAGTTACCCTTCTTACCCTTGCCATTTTTCTTGAAACTAGTGGTTTTATTGACCATCAACACTTGATGCTCCTTCTGAATTTCAGACTCAGCGGCTTTCAGCATCGCAAACAGCTCGGCGACTGACTTGTTCATCCCGTGCATGTTATAGTTCAACACGAAGCTCTTGTAGCTAGGTGGCAATGATTGAAGAACTCTGTCAGTGATAGCCTCTGGCGGAAGGGGCATCCCTAACTCAGCCAGACGGGTGGAGTACCCAGACATTCTGAGCACGTGGTCACTGATAGACCCGTTCTCCTCCATCTTGCAAGCATAGAACTTATCGGAGATCTCATATCTCTCGATCCGGGCATTCTTCTGAAAGATAAACTTCAACTCCTGGAACATCTCATATGCTCCATGACGTTCAAAACGTCTTTGAAGTCCCGGTTCTAAGCCATACAACATTGCACATTGAACTATTGAGTAATCATCAGAACGAGCCTGCCAGGCGTTCACAACGTCTAGAGACTCAACTGGAGCGGGTGGATCACCAAGCGGTGCATCAAGGACATAAGCCTTCTGGGAAGCCGTAAGGATAATCCTTAGATTACGGGCCCAGTCCACAAAGTTACTTCCATCATCTTTCAACTTAGCTTTCTCTAGGAACGCATTAAAATTCAGGGGTGCTACTGCGCGAGCCATGATCTACAACATAAATATAGCAAAGACAACTTAGACTATTGTTCTAGATAATGAGTTTAGTTAATCATATTACTTAAAAAACTCCCACTCAAATTGACATCCCTCCGATCATTCGAGTGTAACATGATCCAAATCCACCAACTCAAGTCCGATCATCACGTGAGTTGAGGTGGTTTCAATGGTGAACATCTTCATGTTGATCATATCTACTATATGACTCATGTTCGACCTTTCGGTCTCTTGTGTTCCGAGGCCATGTCTGTACATGCTAGGCTCGTCAAGTTTAACCCGAGTGTTCCGCACGTGCAACATGGCTTACACCCGTTGTATGCGAACGTAGAGTCTATCACACCCGATCATCACGGCGTGTCTCGAAACGACGAACTTTCGCAACGGTGCACACTTGGGGAGAACACAATTTATCTTGAAATTTAAGTGAGGGATCACCTTATAATGCTACCGTCGTCCTAAGCAAAATAAGATGCATAAAAGGATTAACATCACATGCAAATCATAAGTGACATGATATGGCCATGAACTTGTGCTTTTGATCTCCATCTCCAAAGCACCGGCATGATCTCCATCGTCACCGGCATGACACCATGATCTCCATCATCTTGATCTCCATCAACGTGTCGCCATAAGGTTGTCGCGCCGACTGATGCTACCACGACTATAGCTAACGTTTAGCGATAAAGTAAAGCATTACATAGCGCTTAATGATTGACACGCAGGTCATACAATAATTAAAGACAACTCTATGGCTCCTGCCAGTTGCCGTACTCATCGACATGCAAGTCGTGATATTCTATACAAAACATGATCATCTCATACATCACATATATCTCATCATGTAATTGGCCATATCACATCACAACATACCCTGCAAAAACAAGTTAGACGTCCTCTAATTGTTGTTGCAAATTTTACGTGGCTGCTACGGGTTTGCAAGAACCGTTCTTACCTACGCAAAACCACAACGTGGTGTAGTGATTGCCTTTTGATCTTCTAAAAGAACCCTCTTCATTGAAATCGATTCAACTAAAGTGAGAGAGACAGACACCCGCTAGCCATCTTTATGCAACGAAGTTACATGTCAGTTGAAGGAACCTGTCTCGCGTAAGTGTACGCGTAATGTCGGTCCGGGCCGCTTCATCTCACAGTACCGCCGAATCAAATATCAACTAGTAACGGCAAGCAATATGTATACAACCACGCCCACAACTCGTTTGTGTTCTACTCGAGATCTCATCTACGCATAGACCTGGCTCATGATGCCACTGTTGGGGAACGTTGCATGGGAAACAAAAAATTTTCCTACGCACACGCAAGATCTATCCATGGTGATGAGCATCTACGAGAGGGAGAGTGAATCTACATACCCTTGTAGATCGCTAAGCGGAAGCGTTAATAAACGCGGTTGATGTAGTCGAACGTCTTCGCGATCCAAATCGCCGAGCGTCCCGCGATCCAATCACGATCCTTCCGATCTAGTGCCGAACGGACGGCACCTCCGCGTTCAACACACGTACGGCTTGATGACGCCTTCACCTCCTCGATCCAGCGAGCGATGGTGAAGTAGTGGTTGAGTTCCAGCAGCACGACGGCGTGGTGATGGTGGTGAGGAACAATCTCTGCAGGGCTTCGCCAAGCGCTACGGAGATTATGACGGAGGAACTAGAGGGTTAGGGTTGCCGCACACGGCTTGGGGAAATCTTGATGTGTCCCGTGTGCTAGCCCTGCCCCTCTATTTATATGTTGAGCCTTGGGGTCTAAACTTGGAGTAAAAGCCTCCTCTAGGTCGGTTTTGCCCGCACAAGGTCGGTTTGGCCCGCAGGAAAAGAGTCCAACTCGGATCCCTGCCGAACCGTGCACAGCCGCGCACAAGCGGTAGTACCGCTCACAAGCGGTAGTACCGCTTGGGCGGTAGTACCGCTTCACACAAGCGGTAGTACCGCTCGGGCGGTAGTACCGCTCGGGCGGTAGTACCGCTTCACACAAGCGGTAGTACCGCTTACGCGGCAGCAAAACTACTTTTGCACTTTCCAATACCTCGTGGGCTTTATCCCTTTGGCCCATATAAAGTGTTGCTGCACCCGAACACTTCGGTAAACATCCGGAACCCATTCCGGTGAACTCCGGAACTCTTCCGGAGATCAAAACACTATTATCACATATATCAATCTTTACCTCCAGACTATTCCGGAGATCCTCGTCATGTCCGGGATCTTATCCGGGACTCCGAACAACTTTCGGTCACCAACATAATAACTCAATTATACTAATCGTCACCAAACGTTAAGTGTGTAGACCCTGCGGGTTCGAGAACTATGTAGACATGACCGAGACACCTCTACGGCCAATAATCAATAGCGGGACCTGGATGCCCATATTGGCTCCTACATATTCTACGAAGATCTTTTATCGGTCGAACCTCTATGTCAAGGATTCAGTTAATCCCGTATGCTGTTCCCTTTGTTCTTCGGTATGTTACTTGCCCGAGATTCGATCGTCGGTATCACTATACCTAGTTCAATCTCGTTACCGGCAAGTCTCTTTACTCGTTCCGTAATACAAGATCTCGTGGCTAACACTTTAGTCACATTGCTTGCAAGGCTCATTGTGATGTTGTATTACCGAGTGGGCCCTGAGATACCTCTCCGTCATACGGAGTAACAAATCCCAGTCTTGATCCATGCCAACCCAACAGACACCCTCGGAGATACCTGTAGAGCACCTTTATAGTCACCCAGTTACGTTGCGACGTTTGATACACACAAGGTATTCCTCCGGTGTCAGTGAGTTGCATGATCTCATGGTCAAAGGAACAGATACTTGACATGCAGAAAACAATAGCAATAAACTGACACGATCAAATGCTACGTTTACAGTTTGGGTCTTGTCCATCACATCATTCTCCTAATGATGTGATCCCGTTATCAAATGACATCTCATGTCAATGGCTAGGAAACCTTAACCATCTTTGATCAACGAGCTAGTCAACTAGAGGCTTACTAGGGACACAGTGTTGTCTATGTATCCACACATGTATTTGAGTTTCCAATCAATACAATTATAGCATGGATAATAAACGATTATCATGAACAAGGAAATATAATAATAACCAATTTATTATTGCCTCTAGGGCATATTTCCAACAGAAGGTGTACCCAACGGTCTCCTTTGGGTATCCTATGAAGACGCACTTATCCGCTTTGGGTTCGAGCTTATCTGGCTGAAGCCTTTTGACATAAGCATTGCAGCCCCAAACTTTCAGAAACGACAGCTTAGGTTTCTTTCCAAACCACAGTTCATACGGTGTCGTCTCAACGGATTTAGACGGTGCCCTATTTAAAGTGAATGCAGCTGTCTCTAATGCATAACCCCAAAATGATAGTGGCAAATCGGTAAGAGACATCATAGAACGCACCATATCCAATAGAGTACGATTACGACGTTCGGACACACCATTACGCTGTGGTGTTCCATGTGGCGTGAGCTGTGAAACAATTCCACATTGTCTTAAGTGATTGCCAAACTCGTAACTCAAATATTCTCCTCCACGATCAGATCGTAAGAACTTTATTTTCTTGTTACGATGGTTCTCTACTTCACTCTGAAATTCTTTGAATTTTTCAAATGTTTCAGATTTATGCTTCATCAAGTAGACATAACCATATCTACTCAAATCATCAGTGAACGTGAGAATATAACGATATCTACCGCGCGCCTTAACACTCATCGGACCGCATACATCGGTATGTATTATTTCCAATAAGTTGGTTGCTTGCTCCATTGTTCCGGAGAACGGAGTTTTAGTCATCTTGCCAATAAGGCACGGTTCACATGTCTCAAATGATTCATAATCAAGAGATTCCAAAAACCCATCTGCATGGAGTTTCTTCATGTGTTTAACACTGATATGGCCTAAGCGGCAGTGCCACAAATATGTGGTACTATCATTATCTTTTGGCATTCGTGTTATGAACATATGTATTACTACGATCAAGATTCTATAAACCTTTCATTTTAAGTGCATGATCATCAATGATATTATCCAAATAGAATAACAATTATTCTCTGAAATTGAATAACCGTCTTGCACTAAACACTATCAGATATAATGTTCATGCTTAACGCAAGCACCAAATAACAATTATTTAGGTTCATCACTAATCCTGAAGGTAGAGAGAGTGTGGCGATGGTGATCACATCAACCTTGGAGACACTTCCAATGCACATCGTCACCTCGTTCTTAGCTAGCCCTCGTTTATTCCGAAGCTCCATGTTTCAAGTTGTAAGCAACTGAACAAGTATCAAATACCCAGGTGCTCCTACGAGTACTAGTAAGGTACATATCAATAACATGTATATCAAATATCTTTGTTGACATTGCCAGTCTTATTATCTGCCAGTTACATTGGGGAAGTTCCGCTCCCTGTGACATTTCCCTTTGCAATGGGAGCACTAAGTCTCGGGTTTGGTTCAGCCTTGGGTTTCTTCGCGTGAGCGGCAACTGTTTTACCGTTCTTCTTGAAGTTCCCTTTTCTTTCCCTTGCCCTTCTTGAAACTAGTGGTCTTATTAACCATCAACACTTGATGCTCCCTTTTTTTTGATTTCTACATCCGCAGATTGTAGCATCGCGAATAGCTTAAGGATCTTCTATCCCTTGCATGTTTATAGTTCATCACGAAGATCCAGTAGCTTAGTGATAGTGACTAGAGAACTCTATCAATCACCACTTTATTCGGAAGTCTAACTCCCACTTGATTCAAGTGTTTGAAGTACTCAGACATTCTGAGTACATGCTCACTAACGGAGCTGTTCTCATCCATCTTGTAGCTATAGAACTTGTCGAAGGTGTCATCCCTCTCGACCCGGGTGTGAGTCTTGAAAAACAAATTTTCAGCTCTTGGAACATCTCATATGCTCCGTGTTGCTCAAAACATATTTGGAGCTCCGGTTCTAAGCCGTAAAGTATGGCGCACTGAACTATCGAGTAGTCATCTTTTCTTGTCTGCCAGACGTTCATAACGTCCTCAGACAAAGCCGTAGGGGTATTTCACTGAGCGGTGCATTAAGGACATAAGCCTTCTGTGCAGCAGTGAGGACAATCCTCAGATCACGGACCTAGTCCGCATAGTTGCTTCCATCAACTTTCAACTTCGTTTTCTCTAGGAACATAATAAAAACAGGGGAACTACAGCGCGGTCTATGGATCTACAACATAAATTTGCTAAGACAAGTAAGACTATGTTCATGACAATTGAAGTTCAATTAATCAAATTACTTAAGAACTCCCACTTAGATTAACATCCCTCAAGTTATCTAAGTGTAACATGATCCACATCAACTAAACCACGTCCGATCATCACCTGAGGTGGATTAGTTATCAATGGTGAACATCTTTCATGTTGATCATATCTACTATATGACTCATGTTCGACCTTTCGGTCTCTTGTGTTCCGAGGCCATGTCTGTACATGCTAGGCTCGTCAAGTTTAACCCAAGTATTCTGCGTGTGTAAAACTGGCTTACACCCGTTGTATGCGAATGAAAGAATCCATCACACCCGATCATCACGTGGTGCTTAGAAGCGTCGAACCTTCGCAATGGTGCATACTAGGGGAGAACACTTATCTTGAAATTTAGTGAAGGGATCATCTTATAATGCTACCGTCGTCCTAAGCAAAATAAGATGCATAAAAGGATTAACATCACATGCAATTCAATATATGTGACATGATATGGCCATCATCGTCTTGTGCTTTTGATCTCCATCAGCAAAGCACCGTCATGATCTCCATCGTCACCGGGTTGACACCTTGATCTCCATCGTAGCGTCGTGACACCTTGATCTCCATCGTAGCGTCGTGGTCGTCTCGCCGGCTATTGCTACTACTACTTCTGCTAACTAATAGCGGTAAAGTAAAGCAATTACATAGCGTTGGCATTGCATACAATAAAGAGACAACCATAAGGCTCCTGCCGGTTGCCTGATAACTTACAAAACATGATCATCTCATACAACAACTTATATCACATCATGTCTTGACCATATCACATCACCAGCATACCCTGCAAAAACAAGTTAGACGTCCTCTACTTTGTTGTTGCAAGTTTTACGTGGCTGCTACGGGTTTGCAAGAACCGTTCTTACCTACGCAAAACCACAACGCGGTGTAATGATTGCTTTTTGATCTTCTAAAAGAACCCTCTTCATTGAAACCGATTCAACTAAAGTGAGAGAGACAGACACCCGCCAGTCACCTTTATGCAACGAGTGCACATAGCGGTGAAACCTGTCTCGCGTAAGCGTACGCGTAATGTCGGTCCGGGCCGCGTCATCTCACAATACCGCCGAATCAAGTAACAACTAGTAACGGCAAGCAATATGTATACACCCACGCCCACAACTCACTTGTGTTCTACTCGTGCAAATCACATCTACGCATAGACCTGGCTCGGATGCCACTGTTGGGGAACGGAGCATGAATTTCAAAAAAATTCCTACGCTCACGCAAGATCTATCCATGGAGATGTATCGCTACGAGAGGGGAGAGTGTGTCTACGTACCCTCGTAGACCATTAGCGGAAGCGTCTCACAACGCGGTTGATGTAGTCGAACAATCCTTCGAGCTCCACCGATCAAGTACCGAACGTACGACACCTCCGAGTTCTACACACGTGCAGCTCGGTGACGTTCCTTGCCTTCTTGATCCAGCAAGACGTCGAGGTAGTAGATGAGTTCCGTCAGCACGACGGCGTGGCGACGGTGATGGTGAAGTGATTCCGGCAAGGCTTCGCCTAAGCTCTCCGAAAATATGACCGAGGTGGAAAACGGAGATCGGGGCACCGCACACGGCTATGGGACAATTCTGTACTTTGGGGTGCCCCCTTGCCCCCGTATATAAAGGATGAGAGGGAGGAGGCCGGCCCCCTAGGGGTGCGCCAAGTGTGGGGAGTCCTACTAGGACTCCTTAGTCCTAGCAGGATTCCACCTCCCATACGGAGTAGGAAAGAGGGAAGGGAGAGGGAAAGGAAAGAGGGGGCTGCGCCCCCTCCCCTAGTCCAATTCGGTTTGGGCAAGGGGGGGCACGAGCCTCCTCACATGGCCTGCCTCTCCTTTTCCCGTATGGCCTAATAAGGCCCATTACTTCTCCCGGTGAATTCCCGTAACTCCCCGGTACTCCGAAAAATACCCGAATCACTCGGAACCTTTCCGACGTCCGAATATAGCCTTCCAATATATGAATCTTTACCTCTCGACCATTTCAAGACTCCTCGTCATGTCCGTGATCTCATCCGGGACTCCGAACAAACTTCGGCCACCAATCACATAACTCATATAATACTAAATCGTCATCGAACCTTAAGTGTGCGGACCCTACGGGTTCGGGAATGATGTAGACATGACCGAGACGACTCTCCGGTCAATAACCAACAGCGGAACCTGGATGCTCATATTGGTTCCTACATATTCCACGAAGATCTTTATCGGTGAACCTCATATGTCAACATACGTTGTTCCCTTTGTCTGGCGGTATGTTACTTGCCCGAGATTCGATCGTCGGTATCCAATACCTAGTTCAATCTCGTTACCGGCAAGTCTCTTTACTCGTTCCGTAATACGTCATCTTGTAACTAACTCTTTAGTCACGGTGCTTGCAAGGGTTCTGTGATGCTGTATTACCGAGAGGGCCCAGAGATACCTCTCCGATAGTCGGAGTGACAAATTCCAATCTCGATCCATGCCAACTCAACAAACACTTTCGGAGATACCTGTAGTGCACCTTTATAATCACCCAGTTACGTTGTGACGTTTGATACACCCAAAGTATTCCTACGGTATCCGGGAGTTGCATGATCTCATGGTCAGAGGAACGTGTATTTGACATAGTGAAAGCAATAGCAATAAACTGAACGATCATTTGCTATGCTAACGGTTGGGTCAAGTCCATCACATCATTCTCCTAATGATGTGATCCCATTATCAAATGACAACTCATGTCCATGGTCAGGAAATCTTGACCATCTTTTGATCAACGAGCTAGTCTAGTAGAGGCTTACTAGGGACACAGTATTTGTTTATCTATTCACACATGTATTTAGTTTCCGGTCAATACAATTCTAGCATGAATAATAAACTATTATCATGAACGGGGAAATATGATAATAACTAATTTATTATTGCCTCTAGGGCATATTTCCAACAAAGCCCTGTTGCAGTTCCGCTGCTGCCACCACCACCACGCCGTCATGTTGGTTCAGATCTCATCTACCTCCTCTCCCTCGCTTGATGGATCAAGAAGGAGAGGACGCCACCGAGCCGAACGTGTGCTAATCTCGGAGGTGCCGTCCGTTCGGCACTAGATCGGATTGGATCGCGATTGGATCGTGAAGAGTACGACTACATCAACCGCGTTACGACGCTAACGCTTTCGGTCTACAAGGGTATGTAGACACACTCCCCTCTCGTTGCTTTGCATCTCCTAGATTAGATCTTGGGTGTTTCGTAGGAAATTTTTTGATTTTCATGCAACGTTCCCCATCAAACACGGCCTCTCTACAGTTTGCAAGCGTACGGTCTTCACGATCCGGCAGCGCTTCGCCGTCCAGAACTAATCGCCGCCGAAGAATTAGAGCCACACATGGCTTCTAATTATGAGGATTAGATGAACTAGAACTAGCTCTAATTATCTCAATTATTAGAACTAGTAGTATTGGGCTAGAGGAGGCACCTAAAACTTGTGTGTCAAATAGCACCAATACCTCAAGTATATATAGCTTGGGAGGGGAGGAGGGGGCGCCACACAAGGGGGAGGAGTCCTCCCTCTTTGCGCCGGCCCTAGGGAAGGATGATTCCTCCCCCAAGTCCAATTCGTCCTCCCTCAAGGGGGAAAGAGGGCGCCTCCCCTGCATGGGCCTTGGTGGCCCAATTCTCCCTCCACTACTTGGCCTTTTAAGGCCCGTAGATATTAAATTAAATATAAAAGCCCTCTAACAATTACTAGAGCATATTATATATAATTTAACATCACTGGAAACATTTTCCACCTATATATTATTTATCGGTAATACCCGGTATTACCCGATAAACTCCGAAACCCTTCTGGTGACCCCGAAACGCTTCCGGTTCCTCTCGAAACTATTCTGAATATTAATGAAACAATTCCACAAATAAATCCTCGATACTCTCGTCCTACTAACACTCAGCAGATCGTAATTACCTTAAGCTTGTGACCCTGTAGGTTCGGTAAATCATAGACATGAACGAAACTCGTTCGTTCAATGACCGATAGCGGAGCCGTGGACGTCCATATCGATCCCTATGATTACACGAATGATATTTGAGTGAACCTTTGGTTATCATGTGATGTTCCCTTTGCTTCGCGATACTTTACAAAAACCCAAGGTGAGATATATCGGTATCCTCTTGAGTCATACACATGCTCACTATACCGGTCTCCTCGTTACCGATTTTGTTCTTCTTTCTCGTTGTCGTGTTCCGACATTCCCGTGATGAAGTCACCTATGTCTGGCCAGATGATGATGGATGCTGCCACACCGAGAGGGCCCTAAGAATATCTCTCCATCGTCGGAGGAGCAAATTCCACTCTCGAGCTATCGTGTCCCTTGTCAAACTTTCTGATGAACCTGTAAGTTGTCGTTATGATCACGAAGTTACTAATGACGTTTGAGCAACCCCAAAGCTCATCGTACGGTAAGAAGTGACTACGATACTCTCATGGTCTAAGGAACTAAAATCACAAGTTAACACTCCGTGTTATAGCAATTGACTTATGACGATATTATCCCAAAGTATAACAAACAGTTTTGGGTCGATTCAATATGATCGTTCTTCTAACGTCATACTCTCAAAGTTGTTTTGAGACTATCGTTACACTTAACGATATCTCAAGATTCGGAAAATGTGATTATCAACAACACTTGAGCTAGTCTTAGAGGCGGGACTAGGAATCTCATTTTACCGTTTATCGTTCTACACATGCATATGAGTTTTCCACTGAGTCGCATATTCCAGGATCATAGCAGTTATAGCATAGAATATAAACTCTAAATTATGAACACGGAAATATAATAATGCAATATTATTGCCTCTAGGGCATACTTCCAACAAACAGACCCGCTAATCTACAACTAGTACGCCTCCACCCCCACGAAAGTTCGCTCGCCTCATCCCCTTCCCCTTTTCCTCTCTCACTCTCGCAGGTCCTTGAAGCCTAGACCGCACTGGCGGCGGCGAGGTGAGTTGATGAATCCCATGATAGTTTGCTTGCCTCATCCCATTTCCCCTTCTCTTGCAGGTCCTTGGAAGCCCTAACTGTGTTGGCATCGGCGGCGAGTTGGAGACTCTAGGTGATGCCCTCCTTCGTTCCCAACCCCTCCCTTCACCTCACCCTCCCAATCTCTCTTTCCTCTCATGAAACATCTCAATTTTCATGCCCACGACATTTGGATGCTCTGACCCTTTTATCTGAAAAAGATATGAGGATAATGGCCCCCCCTGTCTCAGACCCCTCGGGGAGTAAACTCATTAGTCTCCGTATCATTGAATCTGATTCTATAACTCACAGAGGAGACACACTCCATAATCATATCCACTCATTGTGAATGAAATCCCAGTTTTATCATCATTTATTGTAAGAAGCCTCATTCCACTCTATCATATGCTTTAAGCATGTCCAATTTAACTACACAGACACTAGTAGATCCATGGGTCTTCTTTTTAATTGCATGAAAGCACTAGTAACACAATATCTGTAATTAGTCTGCCTGGAACAAATGCACTCTGAGTTGGATAAATCACCTCGGACATGATCTTCTTGAGTCTATTTGCCAGCATCTTATAAATTGTTTTATAAACCACATCACACAAGCTAATGGGTCTATATTTGGTGATTACCTCTGGGCCACCTTAGGATAAGCACAACATTAGTGGAGTTCCACCCCTCGGGATTTTTTTTTGTTATTGATTGCTTCAAGAACTTCTTTAGTCGGTTCATCACCCACAATATGCCAAAATCGCTTGAAGAAGATGGCATGAAGCCCATCCGGGCCAGGGGCCTTCATATCACCTATTTGAAACAACACTTTTTTTACTTCTTCTTGCGTATATGGTGCAATCAAGAGCCCGTTCATATCTCATGTAACTGTCGGCTTGACAGTAGCTAACAAGCTCCCATCAATAACACCTGCATCCGAATTAGAGAGACTCTAAAAATAATTAAAAATATGAGGGGTTTGAAGTTATCACTACCCTCAACCCAACCATTATTATTATCCTTCAATTTCTTAATTAAGTTGCGGCGCCTACGAGGCGATGCGAACTGATTAAAATATTTTGTATTATGATCTCCCGGCGCAATCAATTCAGCCAGCCAAGTTGTGCCTCGTAATTTTCTTCCTATTCGAGAAGATTCTCAATGAATAACGTGAGGTCCTTTTGTTTCATCTTTGTTTCAGCTGTGTGGTAAGACCGCATCAGATCGTCTAGCTCCTGTGGGCCGCTCATAGGTGTGCACGGTCGCTTCAGTACCTTGCGATCCCAAGCATGCAAGTCTCTTAGTACCACAACTTCTCTTTGGCCGACGGACAAGGTCCCTGTACCACAGCTTTCTGCCAAGCAGTTTTTACCCCCTCTTCTACTGTCTCTTCTACCAA
This sequence comes from Elymus sibiricus, assembly GCA_039707655.1. Taxonomy (NCBI): domain Eukaryota; kingdom Viridiplantae; phylum Streptophyta; class Magnoliopsida; order Poales; family Poaceae; genus Elymus; species Elymus sibiricus. The sequence continues at coordinate 122,286,912 of CM077666.1, read as the reverse complement.
GCAACGCGCTTCAAATTTCCAGCCTGATCGTGACCTCGGTGCTGCTACCCCTGCCAAATATCCTGTATCTAAGCATATGGGCCGATGGTCCGACTTCCCCATCTCAATGTTGCATAACCCAGTTAGCAGGTGCATCTCCATCCAATCGTCCTTTGAGACGGCGTGATCCACCGTTCCCTTAGCCCTCCTCGAAACCATGTGAATTTGTTACCGTGATACTGTATGTCCTCCAAAGAATAGTTTACAAGGTCATCCTAGAAGGCTCGAAGGTGTGACTGATGTCGTGGGGCACCTCCTTCCTTTCCCGGCGAGAATAAAATCTCGTTAAAGTCTCCGATTGCCACCCACGGGAGACTAGATTGAGCATGCAAATCAATTAGCAGTTGGTACATACGCTCCTTGTTGTCCCAACTAGGCTCCCCATACACCCCCGATAGTCTCCACAATCTTCCATCCGGTTCCTCCACCGACACGTCGATGCAACAAAAGGTAGTAGTCCGGGAGTAGATACTCACCTCTTTCTTCCAGACTAAAAGCAAACCACCTTTTCTTCCATCAAGACTTGGTGCGATAATTTTATGATCCATCCCCATTTTCCTCATCAAAACATCCACCCTATCTTCATCCAGATGTGTCTCGGACAGAAAAAACACATCCGGGTTAGGCCGCCTCTGGATATCCAAAAGCGAACGAACTGTCGGGGCACCGACGAGGCCCCGACAGTTCCAACTTATTAGTTTCATCGCTCTTGGCGACCCTCCAAGGAGGAGGACATCGATGGGTCATTTGCTGCATCTGCAAGGCTTGACTTCAACCTTTTTTGATTGTGTATCCTTTGCGGTGTACTCAACAGAGATTTATCTACCTGTTCAGTGCTAATGTTCCCAAGCAAGTTAACTTTGTCCATCACAAAACCCGGAGGAGGGGTCGCTGAAGGAGCTACAGAATTGTCGATCCCCCCATCTTGATCAATGACTCGTTTCCTTGCAACATGGACAATTGCACTCCCAAGTGGTGCAGCAACATCTGCCAGATCCATGTCCACATTTTCATGGGGGTTTGGTTCACCCGGCACACCCCTACCTCTGCCAAAGCCACCTCCTCTTGCAAATCCAACTCCACCACGGGGAGTTCCCTTACCGGCAGCACCACGACCACCTGCATAATCAAACTTAACCAACAGCCATTCTCCCCACTCACATTCCTTTGGTTTATGTATTCCATCTCCACACTCTATCAAAACATGCCCAACTAGGCCACAAAAGTCACATAAACCATGGAGCTTTTTATATACAACCGGGTATTTTTTTTCTTCTCTTTAAGTATCAACGGATCAAGCTTCAGGAATACCCGTGCACGGAGATATTCAGAGGGGTTCAGAAGCCCCTCATTCACCGCTACTTTGAAGGTGGGAGACCAACCTTACGGGCTATCTTCTCAGTCAACTCCCTCTTCTCCATAAGTCCTTCGGGAATCCCCATGATTCTTGCCCACACATGGATTCTATCAAGCTTGTACTTTCGGACATCGGTGATGCCGTCGTACTCTTCCATTACCACAATTGCGTTCCAAAAGATCCAAGGACCACCTCCCATCACACGATTCCAGTCACCCAAGCACAAGAATTGCGCTAGAAATAGGTTGTCCTCCCTTGATTTGAATGTCACGCCTTGCGCCGATGCCCAAGTGTTTCGCATCGCTTTGAATAAGGCAACGTGGTTGAACGGTCTATGTGTATGAACCCTAAACACAGCAATCCATCGAGTCTCCTCAAGCAGCCCATCAATCTTCCCTGATAGATCCAACTCATCTTCTTCCTCCCCATGGAGGTTCAATCCCTCGAACCCGTCTTCCAGTGTTGCCGCGTTCTGGCGATCATACTGACCGCCGGCCTAGATTGGTCGGATTCCACCATGCAAGTTCTTGATGAGAACGGAAACCAACGAGGACCATGTCAAATCGATCTGTGGGATCTCCTGACGACACGAGAGTTGGTTAACCTTGCGGGTAGATGTGGAACACTAGCGGTGCGCCGCTGGGGATGTAGGGAACCCTAGGCGAGACCTAGGGGAAAAGATCTGGTCGCCTATGCCTCCAGCGTATTATTATCATTACAACGCTGAATGAATACGTTACTTTCCCCTAACAAAACGCGTCCTAAGTAGCCAGTTTCGAATCTCTATATGACCACGCGTGGATCAGGTTCAATTTCCCGACCGACATTTGCAACTTCAAACATTTTCAAATCCGACGCTGCACAGCAAACCACGCGGTCAAAACCGACGGCCGGGATCACTCTAGTGACGCGGCCGAGTCCTTCCAACTCACGCGAACCAGCACGCACGCGGCCGCTTTTACCCCGATTGGAGATCCGGGACAGATCGACCCAGGCACGCACAAAGAGCACGAGCCGGCCCGCCACAATAACCCACGCCCGCCGCACCACCACCTCCCCTCGGTACTCCTCGCCTCCATCCAGTCCAGATCGCGGAATTTTTTTCCTTAGTGCAACGCCCCCCTGTCCTGCGGCGAGAGCGCGGCGCGGGCGCGTGCGAGCGGGCTAGGCACCCAGATCTGGTGCGGCGAGAGCCGGAGATGGCGTGCATCAAGAGCGCGCAGCGCGCGGCGCTGACGGCGCTCGCGCCGGAGGCGCCCTACCTCGCCGCCGGCACCATGAGCGGAGCCGTCGACATGCAATTCTCCGCGTCGGCCAACATCGAGATCTTCAGCCTCGACTTCCAGTCCGACTCCCCCGACCTGCCCCTCCTCGCCGCGGCCCCCTCCCCCGACCGCTTCAACCGCCTCTGCTGGTCCCGCCCGGGCGCCGCCGAGGGCGACTCCTTCTCCCTCGGCCTCCTCGCCGGCGGGCTCAGCGACGGCTCCGTCGCCGTCTGGAACCCGCTTAGCATGATCAGGTTCGCGCGGATCCGCCCGCCCCGCCCGCCCCGCCGCCGCGATCTGCCCGTGTCCTGATCTGTTTGTTTGTCGCTGTTGCAGCTCCGAGGGGCAAGCGGAGGACGTCATGGTTGCGCAGCTTGAGAAGCACAACGGGGCGGTGAGTGGCGCTGCTCCTGCTGCTGCCTGGATAGAATTGCGTTCCCGTGGCTCTGATGGTGTGTCGATTGCGTTTGGCAGGTCACTGGATTGGAGTTTAGCGAGCTCACACCGAATCGGCTCGCTTCAGGGGGTAACGAGGGGGACATTTGCATCTGGGATCTCAAAAACCCCCACGAGCCAAACGTCTTCCCGCCACTGAAGGTATCCGCTGCCTGGCAAATAGGCTGTTCACTTAGAAGATGATTGCATCCTTACTGTTAACCTTTGTAATGCACGATCTCTGCAACCCTTCTGCTTGCATCCTTTCTTTTGTATGTGGAGAGCATGATGATGTGTCGTGTATTTGTGAGGGTCGTAGCATGACTGGGCCAAGTCCAGATGTGCATTTCTTGCACTGAACCGCTATTGAATTGTGCTGTAAATTTTGCTATTGAGCACCATTCTCATTTTCAACTCGACTAAAGTATGACCAGAGCTGCCAATCCTACCTAATATTGGGCTTTAACAGTAGCTTATGTTTGCAGTTTTTCAGCCTGGAAGTCACGTCTAGCTTATGTTTGCAGTGCTAGCAAATTTTCTGGTCATCTTATTGCATGTTTCTTATTTATGCATGATCAGAATGTTGGCTCAAATGCTCAAGCTGAAATATCTTGCTTAACCTGGAATCCCAAGTTTCAGCATATACTAGCGTCAGCTTCTAGTAACGGGATTACAGGTAAGACAGTATGGTTGCTTCTGTAACAGTTTCCTGTTTATTACCATCACTTGGACTTTTGACCGGGTTGGCTCACTATTTTGATTATCACCCTGCAGTTGTTTGGGATTTGAGAACCCAGAAACCATTAACTAGGTAATTGACGTAGCTACCTTCTGGACTTTCTTTATGTTTTTCCTGTTATTAAAAACCAGTGTGTTCAATTATTTGTGTTACTAAATTTAAATCTGCATTTTAAATAGCTTTTCAGATTCAAATAGGAGGAACTGTTCTGTTCTCCAGTGGAATCCAGACATGTCCACCCAGCTAATTCTTGCATCAGATGACGACAACTCTCCTTCTTTGAGAGTAATGGCCATTTTTCTCTCCTCATTTATATTGTTTTCCGTTTTGTAGTTTTTGTTCTCCATATGTGGATCATGGCTCATAGCTAGTAAACAAAACAATTATTCATTTTATCGGCTCTCTTAATGTAGCAGTACAGCCCCTGGCACTTCAGTTTAAATCATTTTAGGGTCTTTCTTGTGTGGAGTTTTTTGTTATCATTAACTTTGCTCATATATTCTTTACTAGGTATGGGATGTGAGGAAAACCATTGCACCTGTACGGGAATTTGTGGGACATTCAAAAGGTTTAATTTCTCTAGTGGTTCTCCTTTTTATTTCATCACAAGTGATGATGGGTTACACAAATCACACTTAATATTATATTCCTCCTTATCCTATTTGTAATTGTAATTATTATGTTGACCAGGTGTAATTGGCATGTCATGGTGCCCCTATGACAGTTCATTCTTGCTTACTTGTGCTAAAGACAATAGAACAATATGCTGGGATACAGTTAGTGGAGAGGTATATTATTACTCTTAACATTGGAAAGCTGAAACTCCATGGTGCATTCCTTCTCTAATATTCTAAATGTCCACTGTTCCTTGCTTTATTTTTTGTAGATTATCAGTGAGCTACCAACAAGCTCTAATGGTAACTTCGACATTCACTGGTACCGGAAAATTCCAGGTGTTGTAGCAGCATCTTCATATGATGGGAAGATCGGTGTACACAACTTGGAGGTAATGTGTCTGTTTGACTGGTTTATATACTTGGTCTATCATGGCTTATAAAATGCATTGCATTGTGGTGTCAAAATTTTGGTTTTGTTGGATATATGTTAGAGCTACATAGAGAATTATGTGGTAGTCCATTCACTGGAAAAAGTAAGCCCTGTAATATAGCAGACTTCAGTTTTCACCAAATCTGTTTTACTTGAAGTTGAAGACAATTAATATGACAAATTTCCCTAATACAGAAGTTAATTATTCCTGCCTTTTATCCTAATGATTACTCAGATGGTTATAGTTTCACGGTAGTCTCCAGGATAGGTTGTGGTTACAAAATGGCTTATGTGCTATTTTTTTATTGAATGCACTAGTATTTCCATGTTTGATTGGCTTACAAAGCTATAGTTCTCTGAAGTTCTTGCATTTCTTTTACAGTTCTCCAGCCTTTATGCAGCTGGTGATAGCACTGTTGGTGCCTCAGGTAATTTAGAATACTGCCAAATGTTTAACTTCTTGAAACAATCAAATATTCTTACGCTATGACATTTAACTTTGTTTGTTAGCCAGTAAGTTCAGATTGTGTCTGCATTCTGCAAAAAAAAGTTAGATTGCCTTTGATCAACCTTTCATTTAATGCCAAAAGCCGAATGCCATGTTTCTCTATTAAGTCCCATGCTATGTTGTAATAACTGTTTAGTATTACTATTGCTTCTTTTCTCCACTGAAACAAATCTCAGACTAGCTGATTGATCTTGTGTTGATCAATAAAAGTTGCTCTCATGACTTAGGACCCTACTTTTAAAAATAGTTAAAATTGGACCTTTTGTATATATATTTTTCTATAAATAAACCATAATCACGAGATGCCATTTCTTCCATCCACCAAGCTCTAGCTGAACAATTTTAGAGATTCTTAGTTGTTACTAATTATATAATAATATCTCCGTGTGTGTTATCTAATGAACACTAAATTTATATTTAGCACGTCCAAGAGCTGCAGCTCCAAAATGGTTGAAATGCCCCACGGGTGCATCTTTCGGCTTTGGTGGCAAACTTGTTTCCTTCCATCCGGCCCAAGGCACACAAGCGGGTACTTCTGAGGTAAGTTTGCTTGGTTACTGCCCTGCTGTGGGCTTCTATTCAAGTTCCTTTGTCTGAGTGCATTTGTTCCTTCTGTAGGTGCATGTGCATAATTTGGTGATTGAGCAGAGTCTAGTAAGCCGGTCAACTGAATTTGAAGCTGCTATGCAGAATAGGGACAAAAGTGCACTCCGTGCTTTGTGTGACCAAAAATCACAAGAATCTTTGTATGTTCCTCCTCTTGTGTAGAACAATCCCTAATGCTTGCTTAACAACTAACTATATGTCTACATTTTTTAAATAGATCCGAGGAGGAGAAAGAAACGTGGAGCTTCTTAAGGGTTATGTTCGAGGATGGGGATACTACCAGAACAAAATTGCTTGTTCATCTTGGATTCAATCCACCTCAAGAACCGACTGTGAATACAACTGATGAACTCAGCAAAACATTGTCTGATACACTTAATCTTGATCATGGTACTGATAATATGGATGCCCAATTTCTTGCTGATAACGGCGATGATTTTTTCAATAATCCTCAGCCTTCAGAGACTAGCTTGGCTGAGGAGCCAATATCTACAAATGGCCAAGAGATAGAGCAAGAAATGCCTGAAAAAATTGTGCCATCTGATCCATCAATTGACAAAAGTATTCAACATGCATTGGTAGTTGGAGACTACAAAGGGGCAGTTAATCAGTGCCTTGCTGCAAATCGTATGGCTGATGCTCTGGTTATTGCCCATGCTGGTGGTTCTGCTCTATGGGAAAGCACCAGAAACCAGTATCTTAAGAACAGTATCTCACCCTATTTAAAGGTAATGAAATCTTACCTGGTTACTGATTTTCCGTGCTTTCCTATTTCTGAAAGTTACAGTTGCATTACCATGATGTTTCTTTCCATTGGTTTGAACTTAGGTTGTTTCTGCTATGGTTGGCAATGACTTGATGAGTTTTGTGAGTACTTGGCCACTAAATGCATGGAAGGAAACACTTGCACTACTGTGCACAGTAAGTGTCTTTGTGACATCATTTATTACTCATTTGTCTTAAATCAACTTTCATGTTCTGTTATTTAGTACGTATTCAGTACTCCCTCTGTAAACTAATATAAGATGTTTTAGGCCACTATATAGTGACCTAAAACATCTTATATTAGTTTACAGAGGGAGTATTTTTTATCACAAGTCTGGTAGATCGGATATGATCTGTTTCCATGTAGATTAATTACCTTATGGTGGTCTCAGGCTTTCAGCTGTCGGTGTAAAATGCATTGCATTTTCTTCATTATTATCTTGCATCTATTCAGTGAGCTGATGTAGAGCCTAACTTGTCTCATGTGTTTTACCTACTTCCCTTCATGTTGCTTCGTGGCAAATTTTCCTAGTTATGAAAACCAAACCTGACTATCATCTAACTGTCCGCCTAGTATTAAACAAAAAAATATAGTTTAAAAAATTATATAACGTATTTATAGATTATCATTATTATTCAGGGGACTTATCCTTCAATGAGTGAACTGGTGGTTGGCTGGTTCAATTACTGTTCCAGTTTTAAAATTATGTTAGTGTGAACTTGTTTAAGCTAACATATTTTGCAACTTTGCACCAGTTTCCAAGTTATGAAAACCAAACCTAACTATTATCTAACTGTTCGCCTTGTATTAAACAAAAAAACATTGTTTCAAAAATTATACAATGTATAATTTATAGGACTGGTGGTTGGTTGGTTCAATTACTGTTCCAGTTTTAAAATTATGGTATTGTATGAACTTGTATAAGCTGACATATTTTGCAACTTTGCACCAGTTTGCCGGGAAAGAGGAATGGAATGTTTTATGTGACACTCTTGCATCTAGACTTCTTAGGGCTGGTGATATGCTAGCTGCGACCCTATGTTATATTTGTGCTGGAAATATTGACAAAGCTGTTGAAATATGGTCTCGCAACCTGAGCTCTGAAGATGGTGGAAAGACTTATGTTGATCTTCTCCAGGTACAAATGGATAATAAAAAACCATTGTTCTATGCCGTGCTGCAGCCAGTCCTAATTGATTATTTTGTAAGTGCAGGATTTGATGGAGAAGACCATTACTCTCGCCCTTGCCACGGGCCATAAGAGGTTTAGCTCATCTCTATCTAAGCTTGTTGAGAACTATGCAGAGCTGTTGGCTAGTCAAGGCCTTCTTAAAACTGCAATGGAGTACTTGAAGCTTATGGGAGCAGATGAAGATTCAGATGAGCTGGCTATACTGAGAGATCGAATTGCATTTTCTACAGAAGGTTGCTGCAAACTTACATGACTTGATATTGATGTTGGGCGTGTTGTCTTGTGTTGGTTTGAAGTAGCTTAAACATGCAGATTAACGTTATTACATTTTTTTCTGCATGCTCCTTTGTTTCCTTCTGGCGTGCAATATGCTGAATGAAGAGTTATAAGGCCGCACTTGGCAAACTTTTCACTTTCGCTTATGTTGCTCTACCATAGTGGGGCCGTTGCTTGATCAGAAGTGATAGTACCATAGTTGAGAAAAACTTCTTATTGTATATACCAAAGGAATAAAATCACATTTTAATGCTTCCATGCTGTTATTTTCTTATTTTATAGCAAGTTAATGATCCAGACTTTGATATTCTAAATCGTAGTATTAATTAGAAGTATTCTTTCCAGAGAATGATGCTACCAGGAGTTCTGTTCCCGAGAGTAGTGCCCATAGCTCCTACCTTCCAAATCAACGGAGCTACACCCCAGACCCTTCTCAGAATCTTTACCAGGTTATAATTATTCCTTCCATCTTAATACTTGTTTCTGTATAATACTTTTTGGCCCTGTAATTTTGTAAAACAAAATGTTATCTTATGCTAGAGAGATGCATTTTCTTAACTTTCAGTTCTGACTAACTTTAGGTGCCTCAACAATATAGTAATGTGCAAAGCAATACATATCAAGAAGCTTACCCGCAACCACCTAATCCAGCCATTGTGCAAAGCAATACATATCAAGAAGCTTACCCGCAACCACCTAATCCAGCCTATTCAAGATATGGTGGATATCAACCTCAACAACAAACACATATGTTTGTTCCTCAAAACACACCAGTGGACACCCAGGTATTTGTTATGTGGGAACCCTTATTTTAGGTCAAGTATCTTGTGTTAGAATTAGCGCCTCGAATTGTACATTGCCACGTTGCTGTCCATTGTGTTCTAGTATGGAATATCTAAATAGAATGTAAAATTATGACATGTGATTTCTGAACAGATAAGTGACCCTCCATTTACTCCCTCCGTCCGAAAATAAGTGACATGGTTTTAGTTCAAATTTTAACTAAAACCACGTCATTTATTTTGGGACAGAGGGAGTACTTTATAATTTTTTAGTATCTATAAGTATCTGTTACTTTTTACTTCTTAGCCCCACTGCGCAGTTGCTAAACTGTGCTGTGCTGAACCTGTTTTATAAGTTGCTGTGAAAAATAGCCATGTTAACAGGAAAATGCTAGTTAGCCAAACAATAAAATAGGCAAAAGCTGTTTGAAATGCTAGATTATTTATCTAGGAAAATTTGATATTTGTTTTAATATTATTTGTTTTTATAGTTTTCATTATTTATTTGTCGTTTTTACCTTCCAACAGCCAACTCCGGCTCCGTTGCCGGTTCCACATCAAACAGTGAAGACATTTACTCCTGCTAACGTACCAAGTCTCAAAAACCCAGAGCAGTACCAGCAAGCAAGTACCTTGGGTTCCCAGCTCTACACGGTATGTAGAATGATGATCTAAGTTTTTCATCTCATGTTCATGATGTAATGCCAGTTATGAAGTGATATCTCTGGTCTGAACAGCCTCCTGCGAATTCATCATACACTCCTGGACCACCCGCCCAGTTCCAAAGTGGACCTCCCACCACGTATCATCAGCCTGCACCGCCGGCTCATTACCAGACTGTTCCACCCCTACCTTCAGTTCCAGGAACAAACCCTAATCAGATGTTTACCCCTACTGTTCCGACTAATTCAGCTTCTAGGTTTATACCGTCAACCAATCAAGGTTTTGTCCAGCGGCCAGGTTTGAGTCCTGCACAGCCCTCAAGTCCAACACAGGTGCAGCCACCAGCTCAGCCTACTGTTGCTCCTCCTGCACCTCCCCCCACTGTGCAAACAGCTGATACATCGAATGTGTCTGGTATGTGGAATGCAGATCTAAAGCTTGTATTTGTTTTGTGACCAACTGATTTCCTGCTTCACTTGTCTAGTAAATTAATACCAACAAGATATTCATTTTGAAGTAACAAAGATCCGTATCTTCACTGTACTAGTTTAGCAAATATTTTTTGCTACCCATATGATTCACCTGATTTTACATTTGATTCTACCAAAGTATTTTAAAGTAACAAAGCAACTCTTCTATGTTCTTACACTGGTGCTGCCTTCTCTGGTTGTCTTTTGCAGCTGAGCTGAGACCTGTTATTGCAACACTGACCAGACTATTTGATGAGACATCCAAAGCCTTGGGAGGCGCACCTGCTAAAAAACGTGAAATTGAAGACAACTCAAAGAAGATTGGGGCATTATTCGCCAAACTCAACACTGGAGATATATCTCCAAATGTTTCATCAAAACTCATTCAGATGTGCAGTGCACTTGATAGTAGTGATTTTGCCACCGCGATGCAACTTCAGGTAAACTCAACTAACTAATCGTATAATTAGGTTGCACTTTCTGGATTCCACCTCATGGATTTCTTCTCAGTGGAGCAAAGGATTTCCCCCCTGGCACCCATGGTACCCTGCTAATTGTTTTAGAAAATAAGCTATTTTTCACTCTACCATGGAAACAAGTCACATTTCAATGTTTGTTTTAGAAATAAGTCATGTTTCTGCTCTTTGATGAAAACAATAACATCTGATCCCCTTCTGCTTACGATCAGACATTTTGATGTTGCATCATCTAATAATCTCTTGATGTTTTGTACTCCCTCCGTAAAGAAATATAAGAGCGTTTAGATCACTAAAATAATGATCTAAACGCTCTTATATTTATTTACAGCGGGAGTAATTCATCTTTGCTGTTTATTGGACAAAATCAATGCGGATTTCTTTCTTCCAATTAAAATTAGGTTTCATCTATGTTAGGCAACATCAGTAGTTCAAATCCTTCATACTGAAACCTGTAAGCTGGGGTTGGTGCTAGCAATAGAATTCAGTTTTGTTTGTGCTGCGATTATCTCTTTTGCCAATGTTCCGGTGGAAGTTACCGATTCTTGTGATGTTACCTGAATGTCGATATGCTAACTATATACCAACTGTTGTTTGATTGTGCAGATTCTTCTGACGACCAGTGATTGGGACGAGTGCAACTTTTGGCTCTCATCATTGAAGCGTATGATCAAGACAAGGCAAAGCTTCAGAGTGTAAATCCGTGTGTGGCCCTGTGCCGCAGCTAGTTCTGTATACACCTTTTCTGATTGTCAAAATTGTTAGTGTTAGCAATTTGGAGGGTTGGCGTGCACAGAGATGTTATCCTGCTTCGTCTGTCAACTCTACCGAAGCTTCTTGTTGCTGAAAGTGGTCTGTCATTTGGGTGACATTACGTTTTGACGACTCATAGTTTTTCCTTTGCAAGAGGATGTGAGTCCTTTGGGGGTGTTGTTGGTTTTGGAAATTATAAGTTGTATAAGAGGTTACTTAGTCTGTCATACTAGCTGGTCCATTTTCCGTACCCTTGAATTGATCAGTCTGGACCTTTGAAGATACCTTGAATGATTGATGGTATTACAGTGTCTTGTCTATTGCATTGGCATCATCAATATATAGACATTAATAAACTGGAATTGCCTCTTTTTTTTTTCCTTTGGCAGTTTTCAGTTATTAGCACCTTTAGCAGATCCTGCAAAGTAGGCCATCTGGAAAAATAACCGTCGCTTTAGCGGACGAGCGGGTTTTTTTCCGGCCAGGCTATATACCGTAAAATTTGGCCGTCCTGTAATTTTATTTGTTTTTGCTGGATCCGGTCTGTTTCCACCATATCTACGGGATTTGGCCCTCTTTTTGCCGGTTCCTTTATCCTTGGCGCGAAGGAAACTTCCGCCCTTTTGAACCAGCCTCATGCGCTGTCGCCGCCGATGGAGTACCGCAGCCTTCGGGTGCCGCATTTCATGCATCGCCGCCACCAGTCTGCCGCCGCTTCGTCCTCCCGCGCCTTCCTCGTCCGTGCATGCCGGCGCTGCCCCAACATCTTCTGCCCTCGGCGACAAGAGGAGCGGCAGGGGAGTCACCTCGTTTAAGGGGGCGTAGCCGGCGCGGCACCTCCTCCTTCCGCCCCCGCTTCGGTTCCTCCCGTCGCGGCCGCCGCGAGGAAGAAGACCACCTCCACCGGCCAGGTCGGTGCGCGGGCAAACGCCCCGAGGAAGAAGGTGGTCGCGGCAAGAGGCCGGGCTCCTCCTCCGCCTCCGGCCGGCCACGTTCTCCCCGATCACGGCCACTCCACCGGTCACGCTTACCACGTGTTCGATGAAACGTCCGGGAGGTAAAAAAATTCACTCCACCACCAAATCATGCCGTTCCCCTCCAGCCGGTCCTTGAAGTCACTCCAAGGCCGTTGGGATAAAAAAAAAATACTTGTGGCCGTTGGAGTGGATGCTTGGAGCAAGTGCGGGATGCACCCCCAAGTGACACCACCATTGATGATTATGTGAGTGTTTTCTTCATTTTGTTGACTTTGACCGAGTTGATAAAAGTTTGAGCCCATGTGTAGGATCGCATCGCCAATGCATATTTCAAGCAAACAACGGGTTTCAAAGGCCGGTCGTTCACTCTTCATCATTGTTGGCACTTGCTCAAGGATAGTGAGAAGTGGAGGGTGAGGGACAAGGAAGCTCCCCCGAAGAAAGGTGCTTTTGTCAAATTGGAAGATGAGGATGATGATAGTGATGATGCACCAAGAGGAGGAAGAAATAAGGGCAAACCGGATGGAAACAAGAAGGAGAAAGCGAGAATAAAGAGGATGGCCGAGGCAACCACTTTGAGAGATCAAATTGGTGACATGGAGAAGATGAAAGAGACCATCTTAACCAAGCATTGGGATGCTAAAGTGGCCATCGCCGAGAAGAAAGAGAAGCACAAGGAGGAGAAGTAGGAGAAGAGGTGTGATCGCCCTAGAGGAGCAAAAGAGGAGGGATGAGAGGACCGCCGAGGAGGATCGGTTCATGTTGATGAATCCGGAGGGCATGGATGCAATGACAAGAGAATTTTGGGAATTGAGAAGAATGGAGATCATGTGCCGGAGAGAGATGGAGCTTCAAAATCTTATGGCCAGTGGGTTGGGCAATGTAGGTGGTGATGTGGGGTTTGGAGGGGTTTTTACTTTCGACAATGGTGGTGGTGTTGGGTTTGGAGGTGGTGGTGGCTTCGGCATTGGTGGTGAAGGATTTGGAGGTGGTGTTGGCTTGGGCAATGGTGGTGGAGGTGCGTTTGGAGGTGGTGGTGGAGGTGGGTTTGGAGGTGGTCTTGGCTTCGGCATTGGTGGTGGTGGTGAAGCTTTTGGCAATGGTGGTGGAGGGGGTGCTGTTGCTTCGGCAAACGTTCTTCATGATGATGGTGGAGCTCATTCTCCGGTCCAAGTTGTTGAAGATGATGGTGCTCATTCTCCGGTGAATGTGGATGATGGTGATGGAGGTGATAGGGCCAGTGGTGGTGGCGACGATCTTCGCAACAATGAGGATGTTGCTTGATTTCTTCATGACCGGTGGTCATTCGATCATGTTTTATTTCGTTTGATCGCACATTTTGGATGTGACAAACTTGCTACCTCGTATGTTGCGCATGCTTATGGATGTGATGAATTAGTGTGATGATGAACTAATGATGTATATATAAATTTCGTGCATCCATATGCAAGCAATTGTCAATATTTGTTCATATGGATTTTTTTGTGGTACCACGAGTCCTACGGCGCGCGGAACAAATCATCTAAACCTGTCTAGCAAAATTTTTACGGGACGAGTTTAGAGGACCTGTTCAGCCGGAGGCCTCGCGGTACCGTAATGTTTTTTACAGGCCTCCTGTAAACGGTTTTTGCGGGATGCGGCTTTACCGGATCTGCTAGAGATGCTCTAAATCTGGATTTTAGGTAGAAGAAGATTTGACTAGCAGACGCAAAGCTTTTTCCATTAGAGCTAATTTTTTTGGCCCGGCTAGCTGGAGCTCGAGGCAGCCGGCGCGGCGCGGAGCTCGTACTGGAGGTCAAAGCGGCCGGCGCGGCGCGGATCTCGTACAGGAGCTCGAGACGGCCGAAGCGAAGCTCGTATAGGATCTCGAGGCGGCCGGAGCTCGTACAGATGCGTTGTTGCATTGGAGCGGTCTGGACCCAATCATAATCTAAATTTCGTTTTAAGGTGTTTTGTGCTATTTTTAGGGACCCTGTTGTAAATGTAACTACTGACAAATTGGCTCCACGTCTGACATGAAAGATTTTTACAGGATCTATTCTGCCAGAGTACATGCCGTACTGTAAAAATGTGTAAAAACTGTTTTGTGGGATCCTGTAAATCGATTTTGCGGTATGAGATTATAAGGGATTGATACATATCCAACGAATCTATAATTTTTTATTGTTTCATGCTATTATATTCTCAATCTTGGATACTTTATATGCTTTATATGCAATTTTATATCATTTTTGGGAACTAACCTATTAATTCAGTGCCTAGTACTAGTTGCCGTTTTTTTCCTTGTTTTTGGCTTTTTAGAAAATCAGTACCAAATAAAGTCCAAACACGATGAAACTTTACAGTGATATTTTCTGGACCAGAAGGGACCCTAGAACGTTTGGGAGGAGGCCAGAAGCTCTACGGGAGAGCCATGAGCTCACACGGCGCGCCCCTAGGGGGCGCCACCTGAGCTCGTGGGTCCCACGCAGCTCCGTTTGACCTAATTCTACTTCTATAAATTTTCAAATATTTCCAAACCAACAGAGAGCCACCCGAAATAACTTTTCCGCCGCCACAAGCTTCCGTTCTTCCGCGATCCCATCTGGAGGCCTTTTCCGGTACTCTGCCGGAGGAGGAATCGATCACGGAGGACTTCTACATCAGTCTTGCTGCCCTTCCGATGATGTGTGAGTAGTTCACCACCGACCTACGGGTCCATAGCTAGTAGCTAGATGGCTTCTTCTCTCTCTTTGATCTTCAATACAAAGTTCTCCATGATCTCCATGGAGTTTTATTCGATGTAATCTTCTTTTGCGGTGCGTTTGTTGGGATCCGATGAATTGTGGGTTTATGATCAGATTATTCATTTAAAGTAATTGAGTCTTTCTGAACTTTGTTATGCATGATTATTATAGCTTTGTATTTCTCTCCGATCTATCCATTTGGTTTGGCCAACTAGATTGATTTATCTTTAGTGGGAGAGGTGCTTTGTGATGGGTTCAATCTTGCGGTCTCCTCACCCAGTGACAGAAGGGGTAGCGAGGCACGTATTTGTATTGTTGCCATTAAGGGTAAAACGACGGGGTTTAATCATATTGTTTGGTTCTATTCTGTCTACATCACGTCATCATACTTCATGCATTACTCTGTTTGTTATGAACTTAATACGTAGAGAGGCAAGCATAGAAGCGCTCTCGAAGTGGAGTAATAGTAGTAGATGCAGAATCGTTTCGGTCTACTTGTACAGACGTGATGCCTATTGATACGTCTCTGTCGTATCTACTTTTCCAAACACTTTTACTCTTGTTTTGAACTCTAATTTGCATGATTTGAATGAAACTAATCCGGACTAACTTTGTTTTCAGCAGAACTACCATGGTGTTGTTTTTGTGCAGAAATCAAAATTCTCGGAATTGGACGAAATTTTTTGAAGATTTTTTATGGAATAAATAAAAATTACTGGCGCAAGAATCAACAAAAGAGGGGCCACCTGTTGCCCACAAGGCAACATGGCGCGACCCCCCTAGGGCGCGCCCTGATGCCTTGTGGGGCCCACAGGCGGCCGTCTGACCTAATTCCAACGCTATAAATTCACTTTCCCCGAGAAAAAAAACAAGAGAAGAAGTTTCATCGTGTTTTAGGGAAGTATGGATTCTTATTCCCCTTTTACAGACTGTTCTGTTTTGGCAGATTGCTGTTATATTGCATTGTTTGCATATGTTTGCGTGTTTAATGTTTCTATTTGAGGATAGGAGTATTAAATATGAAGAGGCATTTAGTATGCAATGTTTAATTATAATTTTAGTGATTTGTTACAGTAGAGAATGTTAAGGTTTTGAGTTGATTTATACTAACTTATCTCACGAGTTCTTGTTGAGTTTTGTATGGATGAAGTTTTTTAAGATTTAGGAGAAGCCATGATATGAGAGGAATTAAGGAGACACAAAAGCTCAAGCTTGGGGATGCCCAAGGCATCCCAAATTAATATTTCAAGAAGTCTCAAGCATCTAAGCTTGGGGATGCCCCGGTAGGCATCCCACCTTTTTTCATCAACAATTATCGGCCAGCTTTGGTTGAGTCTAAGTTTTTCTTCTTCACATGATATGTGCTATTCTTGGAATGTCATTTTATTTTGTTTTCTTTGCTGTTTGAATAAAATACTCAAGATCTGAAATTTTTAAATGAGAGAGAGACCTCACATAGCTACCTATTTACTTAACTACTCATTTGATCTTCACTTATATCTTTTTGGAGTAGTTTGTCATTTACTCTTGTGCTTCACTTATATCCTATGAGTAAATTGTTGAAATGAATTGAATATCATAAAGTTGAAATTTATATGCTTCATATGCTTGTCCCATGGGGAGTAGTGACTTCACATACAAGAAGTATAAGTGGTAAAATTTATTGAAAGTTAACAAACATAGCATTGGTCACTTGAACAATTCATAAAAGAATTTTGAAGGAAGAGAAATTTCACATATAAATATACTATCTTGGACATCTTCTATGATTGTGAGCCCCCATTAATTATTTTCAAGCTTGATCAAGTAGTTGACGTTGGACAAGGAAGACAACGTAATGAGTTATGTTTGTTTATATTCACATAGAAGTTATATTGTCATGGATCCTCTAACATGTGGTGCTTGTTTAGGGTCTTTTGCTAGCCAAAAATTCGTACTAAGTAGAGATACTACTTGTGCATCCAAAAACCCTTAAACCCAGTTTCTTCCCATGAGTGTCCACCATATCTACCTATGGATTGAATAAGATCCTTCAAGTAAGTTGTCATCGGTGCAAAAAGCAATAAAAATTGCTCCTAAAATATGTATGATCTTTTATTGCAAGGGAAAATAAGCATTGTACGAACTTGTGATGGTAAAGAAATAAAAGCGACGGACTGCATAATAAAGCGCATGACAACCTCTGCTTCCCTCTGCGAAGGGCCTATCTTTTACTTTTCTGTATTTACTTTTATGCAAGAGTCATTAATGTTCATCCCTATTCCGCTCTATTTATTCTTTAGTTGGCAAGCATTATGTGGTAGGGAAAGATCCAGGCACATATATCCAGTTGAATATAGGTGATCATGAGTTATTATTGTTGACATTATCCCTGAGATAAATAAGTTGGGAGGCGAAACATTAAGCCCCTATCTTCCTATGTGTTTGACTAAAACGGTTTGTTCTAAAAATATGCTTTGAGTGTCAGCAATCATGGAAGACTAAATGATGGTTGAGTATGTGGAATTTGCTAGATCAAAGCTCTTACATAGACCCTTCCTGAAAATAAGATGAATTGCAATTGTTTGATGACTGAGAACATAGTTTGTTAGTTTTCAAGAAAGTTTATGGCCTATACTTTAAACATGTGAATAGCTTGCTACTTGATCATGAGAAGTTTTATGAGATGAGCTACTGATTATGATATATATTGATGCTAGAAAAAGTGGTTGAAATTATCATTGATCAAACTTATGCACTATGCTAGCATTCACACTTCATAAATTATTTCTTTTATCATTTACCTACTCGAGGACGAGCAGGAATTAAGCTTGGGGATGCTGATATGTCTCCAACGTATCTATAATTTATGAAGTATTCATGCCATGTTTATTATAGTTTTGTATGATTTTGGTGCACTTTTATATGGATTTTATATGATTTTCATGGACTAACATATTGACCTAGTGCCCAGTGCCAGTTGCTGTTTTCTGCTTGTCTTTGGTTTTCCAGAAAATCTATATCAAATGAAGTCCAAATGCGGCGAAACTTTTTGACGATTTTTTCTGGAACATAAGAGACACTAGAAGCTTCGGGAGGTGGCCAGAAGACCCACAGGGGCCCCACGAGCCACCAGGGCGCGCCACCCCCCAAGCGCGCCCTGGTGCCTCGTGGGCCCCCTGTGGCCCTTCTTCGCGTGATTCCAACGCCAAAAAATCATATATATTCAGAAACCCCCGAAAGTTAACCTAGATGAGTTTTTACGCCACCGCAAGCCTCTGTACCTCAACGATCTAATCTACAGCCCTTTTCCGGCACCCTGCCGGAGGGGGGAATCATCACCAGAGGCCATCTTCATCATCCCGGCGGTCTCCATGACGAGGAGGGAGTAGTTCACCCTCATGGCTGAGGGTTTGTACCAGTAGCTATGTGTTTTATCTCTCTCTCTCTCGCGTTCTTGATTTGGCACGATCTTGATGTATCGCAAGCTTTGTTAATATAGTTGGATCATATGGTGTTTCTTCCCTCTCTATCCTTGTTGTGATGAATCGAATCTTTTCCCTTTGAGGTTTCGTTATTGTCGGATTGAATATTCAGATTTGAGAACACTTGATGTATGTCTTGCATATGAATACCTGTGGTGACAATGGGATATTATATTGATTCACATGATGTATGTTTTGGCACTCAACTCGCGGATTCCCGAGGTGACATTGGGGTAATCTATGCATATGGGTTGATGCACGTTTTCATTATCTTTTCTCCGATAGAAACTTTGGGGTGCTCCTTGGAGTTCTTTGTGTGGATTGAATATTATGATTATGAAGTTGTTTGATGCATATCGTATAATCAACTCACGGATACTTGTGGTGACATTGGAGTATCTAGGTGACATTAGAGTTGGTTGATGTGTATCATATGGTATTATTTTAGTACGAACTCTAGGGCTGTTTGTGACACTTATAGGAATAGCTCAATAGATCGATCGGAAAGGATAACTTTGAGGTGGTTTCGTACCCTACAAACAATTTCTATCTTATGTTCTCCGCTAATAGGAACTTGGGAGTGATTCTTTATCACACGTTGAGAGATGGTTATATGATCCAATTATGTTAGCATTGTTGAGAGATTGCACTAGTGAAAGTATGAACCCTAGGCCTTGTTTTTAAGCATTGCAATACCGTTTGTGCTCACTTTTGTTACTTGCTACCTTGCTGTTTTTATATTTTCAGATTACAAAAACCTATATCTACTATCCATACTACACTTGTATCACCATCTCTTCGCCGAACTAGTGCACCTATACAATTTACCATTGTATTGGGTGTGTTGGGGACACAAGAGATTTCTTGTATTTGGTTGCAGGGTTGTTTGAGAGATACCATCTTCAACCTACGCCTCCCACGGATTGATAAACCTTAGGTCATCCACTTGAGGGAAAATTGGTACTGTCCTACAAAACTCCGCGCTTGGAGGCCCAACACGAGTCTACAAGAATAAGTTGTGTAGTAGACATCAATCATGCTTGAAGCTTGCCATCCATTGTGGTGACAATGGACTTGTGAAGATGTGCCGAAGAGTGGCTCACCCATAGTGGAGTATGGGGGAGCAATCTACTAGTCTTCATCGAGCCGGCGCAATCAAGAAATGTGGTCCATCTTGAGGAGGTCAAGATCGTCATCATCTAGCTCAAGTGGTCTATGCGCAAGGCAAAGGTTTGCCCTTGATAGGTTTTCTATTTTACCGGTCTCATGGTGGTAGTTGGGAGACCGGGTTATAGGATCGATAGCCGTACTATCAAGGGGGGCTCTCGAATGAGTAGCTTGATCGTATCTTTCGTAGAGAGCTCAAACCATTGCATTCTTGCATCATATTTCTTGGTTCTTGTTTGGCCTTTTTGCTTTGGGAGCTTTTGGTCACCTTCATGACAAGCTCAAGTTCATCGAGAACGGATTTCGTTTGCTTCATCTTGTATGTTCTCAATGTTGGGGTTTATGCCGGATCATCACTGATAGAGGTTTCACATCTCTATATCATAGGCATATCTCTACTGCCACTTCTTATTATAACAAGCTTGAGTTTGCTATATTCTGAGTTCATTTGCAGTAGTTATCGCAGTTTCGATCTTCTTGACTGCATCTGTTTCTCTTGGGCAGTTTTCAGCTCTCAAGCGGTGGTACCGCCCTGCTCAGCGGTAGTACCGCTCAGCGGTACTACCGTAGTCCAGTGCTACTGGCACCTCCGCTTACTTTTAGTGCTCTGTAAATGGGCGGTAGTAGGGCGGCGGTTCAGAGCGGTAGTACCGCTCCCGCGGTACTGCGGCTCTGACTGGCCTCCCCACTGTCGCGAACTTACCACGCATCTGACAGTACAGCGGAAGTACCGCTCATGCGGACGGTAGTACCGCTCCGGCGGTACTACCGTTGTTTTTCTACCGCTTAGTTTTTGCGTTCTGTACTACTCTTCCCTTGAGTGGAAGTAGAGCGGCAGTAACTAGCGGTAGTACCGCGTTGTGCGGAACTACCGTCCTGCCACTCTCTACTACCGCTGTTCCATCTGCTCTCGCAGCACTACGCGGTAGTACCGCTCCGGCGGCACTACCGCCTCCCTGACTTGCTCAGTTGCGAGAACAGGTCGGAACCTCCGTCCCAGCGGAAGTACCGCTCGGCCGAGCGATACTACCGCTTGGGCACGGGCTGGGAGTGCATAACGGTTGGATTTGGGGAGCCCTATAAAAGGGGGTCTTCTTCCCCAATGGTTCTTACGACTTGAGCTCGTGTTCTTCCCCCATTGTTGACCTTCTTCGAGCTTGCTATCTCTCAATCCCTCCAATGATTCTTGCTAGTTCTTAAGGGAAAAGAGCGAGGAGATCTAGATCTACGTTTCCACCAATCACTTTCTCCTCTTTGTGAGGGGAACCCCTTGGATCTAGATCTTGGAGTTCTTCGTGTTCTCTTCTTCGTTCTTCCTCTCATTTTCCTCCATACCATTAGTTGCTTTAGTGGGATTTGGGAGAGAAGGACTTGGGCACTCCGTGTGCCCTTGCCATTGCATTTGGTGCATCGGTTTGAGTTCTCCACGGTGATACGTGGTAGTGAAAGTTGAGAAGCTTGTTACTCTTGGGTGTTTGGGCACCCTAGAGCTTCCTCTTGGGTGCTTTGGTGCCCTAGACGGTTGGTGTTGTCGGAGCTCAATCATTGTGGTGTAAAGCTCCGGGCAAGCGTCGGGGTCTCCAATTAGGTTGTGGAGATTGCCCCGAGCAATTTGACGGGTACCGGTGACCGCCCCCAAGGGTTGCCAAAGTGTACGGGTTCGGTGACCGCCCCCCAAGGGTTGCCATTTGTACGGGTTCGGTGACCGCCCTCAAGGGCCCCTTAGTGGAATCACGGCATCTTGCATTGTGCGAGGGCGTGAGGAGATTACGGTGGCCCTAGTGGCTTCTTGGGGAGCATTGTGCCTCCACACCGCTCCAAACGGAGATTAGCATCCGCAAGGGTGTGAACTTCGGGATACATCGTCGTCTCCGCGTGCCTCGGTTATCTCTTACCCGAGCCCTTTACTTATGCACTTTACTTTGTGATAGCCATAGTGTTTCATGTTATATATCTTGCTATCACCTAGTTGTTTATCTTGCTTAGCATAAGTTGTTGGTGCACATAGGTGAGCCTAGTTGTTGTAGGTTTTGTGCTTGACAAATTAACCGCTAGGTTTATTCTGCATTTGTTCAAGCCTAAACCGTAATTATTTTAAAGCGCCTATTCACCCCCCCTCTAGGCGACATCCATGATCTTTCAACTATGTTCTGAGATTGATGTTGCTATGACTTTGCTATGCTTAATGCTTGTCACTAGGGCCCGAGTGCCATGATTTCAGATCTGAACCCTTTATGTTTTCATGAATATATTTGAGTTCTTGATCCTATCTTGCAAGTTGTATGCACCTATTACGTGTTATGATCCGCATACCCCAAGGTGACAATAATTGGGATTCTTTCCGGTGATTACCGTAGTTTGAGGAGTTCATGTATTCACTATGTGTTAATGCTTTGTTCCGGTTCTCTATTAAAAGGAGGCCTTAATATCCCTTAGATTTCCTTATGGACCCCGCTGCCATGGGTGGGTAGGACAAAAGATGTCATGCAAGTTCTTATTATAAGCACGTATGACTATATTCGGAATACATGCCTACATTACATTGATGAATTGGAGCTATTGTGTACCGCCCTAGGTTGTGACTGTTATATGATGAATGTCATCCAACATAATTATCCATCACCGATCCAATGCCTACTCTTTTTTGCATATTGATCTTTGCTAAGTTACTTTCGTTGCTGCTGCTGTTACAATCACTACAAAACTGCTACTGTTACTGTCTCTGTTACTGTTGCTACTGTTACTACTGCTATTGAAACTATCATACTACTGTGCTACTACACACTTTGCTGCAGATATTTAGTTCTCCAGGTGTGGTTGAATTGACAACTCAACTGCTAATACTCGCAAATATTCTTTGGCTCCCCTTGTGTGGAATCAATAAATCTGGGTGAAATACTACCCGCGAAAACTGTTGCGATCCCCTATACTTGTGGGTTATCAAGACCTTTTTCTGGCGCCGTTGTCGGGGATCATAGCTCTATTTGTTGAGTCACTTGGGATTTATATCTGTTGATCACTATGAAGAATCTGAAAGACGCTAAGACCAGGATCGTCCCCTCTATGACTAGAGGAGGTAAGGAACTGCCATCACACTCTGCACTTGATTCACCTTCTGTTTTGAGTAGGCTTGCGACACCACCACCTGCTATTCATTCTGATATGTCGCAAGTTATTGATGATACTACTTCTGCTATGAATGAAACAATTGACGATGCTAGTACTATGCTTGATAATACTGTGCCAGTTGGTGAATTTCTTGATGAACAAATTGCTAGAGCTAAAGAACCTGAAAATGTTGAAACTCTTGAAAATTATGATTCACCTATTATGCCTAGCTCTCCTACTAGAGTTGAAATGCCTAAAATATCTGATGGTTATGTTTTTGATAGGGAGACAACTAGGACAATTCTTGCTTGTAATGATAGACATGAAGTTAGAAAATTGCTTGCTGAGTTGAAAGAAAAATCTATGAGGGAGAGAATGAAATATGATCCTAAGTTTGCTACTGTTGGGGAACGTGACAGAAAACAAAAAATTTCGGTACTTCGAGCACGCCCAGGATCACTATGGAGATGCATACAAGGTTTTTGATCTGATCGTTACCGACTCATAGCGCAGCGGAAGTAGAGTCGATGTAGATCGTCGGTGCAGAGCCCCGCAGCTAGGATTTACAACCTCCCAACCACGAGGATGTACTCCCTCGTCAGCCCCTCGGACAGTCCCATGGATAGCCCTTTGGGAGGAAGTCGGACAGTCCCCCGGACGGTGTCACGGACAGCCCTTCGGGAGGCACTCACAGAAACTCGGACGGTCACTCGGACAGCCCTTCGGGAGGCACTCTCGAACAGCCCCTCGGGCAAAAAGATCGAACCTACGACCTCTCTACGGGGTTGCACACATATAGTGTCAGCTATCCGGCAAGGCTTCGCCGTCCAGAACTAGTTCCCACTGGAACCCAGACAGCCTTTCGGCTTTACGAAACTATTTCGTGTGAGGGAGAGAAGACAGATCATTGCATGGCATAATGTATGAGAGAAAGAGTGAGTGTGGAGAGAGTCTCTCCACCTCTATTTATAGGAGGAGCAAGGGGTAAAGGCAAGGGGTGAAAAGACCAAAAGGGGTTTGGATATTTCACCATGCCACATAAGGAGGACTTGATCTTATCCACCAAATGGTGGAAGGAATCCCCATGGGGGCCCCCCAAGCCCATGGACGAAATTGGCTGCCCCCTTGGGGGGCCCCACCACCTTATCCTCTCTCCAAAAATAGGGAATTCCTTCTAGAAGAAAACCCCATTAAAACCAGCCCATAAAGTGCTTTTCACTATCCACGAAAACATTTATATGGGCCTAGAACATTTCTAGTACCCCCTAAAATAATTTTGGACGCGTTCCAAAACAATTCCGGATCAGTGATTTTCATCAGCGAAAAGCAACCAAAGCAGTTCCGGCAGCTCCAGAACATTTCCGGTTTTTTTCTCCGGAAAAATCCTAGAAGTTCCCAGAACAATTCTGGCACCCTCCAAGAATTTCCAGGCGTGTGCCGAAACCATTTTGACTTAATGGTATACTCCAAAACAACTTTTCGGTTTTACCGAAACTCTTCCGGTGTTCTCTCTCCGGAACTCTTCCGTTGTCTCCGAAACTTTTCCGGTGTCTTTCTCTCACACTCCCTATCTAGTATTCAGCCAATAGATGACCCTTAAGCGTGTGACCCTATAGGTTCGGTGAAGTATAGACATGACCGGGACACTTTCCGATTAAAGATCAACATCGGAGCCATGGACACCCATATTGACCCCTATACCCACACGAATAAATATTCGGGTGAACCTCCAGTTGCCGTGTGCTATTCCTGTTGCTTCACGATATGTTACAAATACCTGAGGTGAGATTTATCGGCATCCCCGTGGATCAACACTTGTCCACTATGCCAGTTACGTCGTTACCGGTTTTGTTCTTTTTTTCTCGTTCCCGTCTTCCGGTATCCCTGTGATCAAATCACAATGTGTCTGGCCAGACGATGATGGATACCGTAACACCGAGAGGGCCCAAAGAATATCTCTCCATCGTTGGAGGAGCAAATCCCAATCTTGAGCTATCAAGTCCCTTGTCATACTTTCCCATGAACCCGTAAGTCGCCGTAATAGCCACCCAGTTACGGATGACGTTTAACAAACCCCAAAGTTCATGAATCAAGCATGAAGGAACTCGATACTCTCATGGTCTAAGGAATTATGCAAACGTTAAATTTCTCTGTGTTATTAACCCTTAACTTGTGACGAATGTATCTCATAGCATAACATCAATCGGGTCGATTCAACACAAGTGTTCGCCTAACATTGTGCCCTCAAAGTTGCCGGCATAGTCATGCCCATGATCAGGAAAACAGAACCATCATGCAACACTTGAGCTAGTCTTAGAGGCCAGACTAGGAATACATTTTACCATTTATTATTCCACACGTGCATATGAGTTTCCCTCCGAGCCTCATGGTTATTGTAGACTCGAGAAGCATAGCAGTTATAACATGGAACATAAACATAATTATGAACATGGAGATAAATAATAGCATTTAATATTGCCTCTAGGGCATATCTCCTATAGACTCCCACTTGCACTAGAGTCAATAATCTAGTCAATGCAAATGTACTTTACACCTATGGCATACTGGTGTAAAATATGCTTCGCTTGTGGTATAGTCTGATGTCCAACGGATCTGACAACTTCAGTTCTGTGTGTATCTTTGCATGTCCTCGCATTTTCACGCTTTCACAAAATTCATATTTTGTGTGGACTTGGCTTTGTATATATGTGAATCACTGGTCGAGCCTTGATTCCTCAAACTCAGCTATGGAGCAACTATCTACAATAGTGTCCCATTGACCAAAGCCATCTTGGAACCATACTAAGTTCATGAATGAACTATATGATTCAACATCTTCTTTGTTGCTTCCAAAGCGTCAACATACTTAGCCTTTGTTATAGAATTCGCCACAGTAACCTGTTTGGAACAATTCCAACTTACGGTGTCACCATATCGTGTATTATAAAAAACCCTTAACTTAAATAAAAAATCGCATGGAGCATTGATAAAGACCGTATCGATGTAATTACTTACAACGAGCACTTCATAATCTCTGCTTGCGAGAAAACATGTCATCAGTGCTACTTTAGTACTCAATGACATTTTTCACTGTTGTCCCATGATCAGTACTTTGATCACTTTGGTATCTATACTCGCAACAGCTTGGGAGTATCAGACATATCTGGTTGTTTTACATACCATGGAATACATGATTAATCCAAACACAAGAGTGTGTGGAATCTCCATCATGTATTTTGCTCATCAGTGTTTTGGGACACCGAGTCTTGCAAAAACTCTTTCCATGTGACTTCGGCAAGAATCACTCCTTGGCGTTTTTAATGCTAAACTGTTTGAGCATCTTGTCAATATGTATTTTTGCTTAGCCCTATTAGGCAATTCTATCTCCGTAGATAAATATGCCTAATATCAAGGCTACTCAGCCCTTGTACTTCATCGAAAAACTAATTTTCAATGAAGTCCTAATTTGTGTCAAGAAATTTATATTATTTCCAATCAACAATGTGTCAAGCACACAAGGTTTTTAGAAATATTATTATGCTCCCACTTACTTTCTTGTAACCACAAGCATCTTCGTTATCCATTGATGAAATCAAACTCTTTTGACTATTTCATCAAAAACGAAGATTCCAACTCCATTTTGCTCTCTTCTGTCCATTGCTGGAACTCTGAAGTTTGCATACTCACTAGCATCCTCTGGATAGAAAAAATACCTTGGACTGTATCACATGCAAGTCCTAGGTAGCATTTCCATCACATGAAAATCCTTTTGGCATTCAAGTATCATATCTCATCATTGAAATATGTATTAATTGCTAGTTTAACCCAAACCGACTTTAAGCATCGCTACGGTGAGACAATCTCATCGCAGTTAATTTCTTGAATTTGTTATAAGCAACAAGTCGAGCTTTATGGATAAAACATTTTTATCCGTATCAGTTTATAGTTCCATTAATATTCGTTAGACTTCAAGTCTTCCGAAGGGTTTATCAAGATCAAATCTTGAATCATTTATATGGAAACTATCTCGGATTATATTGGCATTTAGCTAATTCCGGAGTCAGGGCCCATCAACGCTTACTTGTGTATCGTAGGTATACTATTGTCTAGCAACAATATCTCGTCTGCGCACCTGAGAGGTTTGCACGAGTTTTGCCTACGTGGTTCAGCTGCAAGTTCGACCGAAGCCCATACATCTCATGTAGAGGCTTCCGTATCAGTCGCAGTAGGAAACTCTGGAATCACTTCCAAGGTTTCTTTCCCTTGACCTGATGACGAAGATACTATTATCTCGTCGAGTTGCACTATCCTCCCACTCACCTTTTTGCAAGAACCATTTTCTTCAAAATCATACCGCTCTTTGTGGCAAACATTTTTGCCTCGGTATAGTGATGGAGGAATACCCAATAAATTAGGATAACCTATAAAGTAGCACTTGTCTGATCTGAATAGGTTTGTAAATATTTTACACAAGCCCCATATTCCAAATGTTAAGAAAATACATAGCATGGTTGGGTGTACCATACCATGGCGTCATTTCAACAGATTTGATGGCGCTCTTTTCAGTGTAAAAGCCACAGTCCCTAAAGCATTACTTTAAAAGGGATAATGGCAAATTGATTTATGTCATCTTTGATCTTACCATGTCATAAATGGTTTGATTACATCTTCACGGACATTCCACTCACAGTGGTGTTCCGGGAGGTGTAAGTTATGAAACTCTTTTCACAACTCATCAGACATTCGCTAAACTTGTAACTCAAATATTCCTTTCCTCAATCTAATTGCAGAAACACAATTTTCTTGTTACAATAATTTCTACTTCATATTGAAAACCTTTTGAATGATTTCAAAAGATCCAGACTTACGTCTCATCAAGTAAATATCCATATATCTACTTGAGTCATTTCTGAAGATAGATAAATCCACTGCTAGCAATAACCTTTATTGGACTACACACATCATAATGTATGATCACCAATAAGTTCGTTGCTCGTTCCTTATGGCCTGTGAACGGTATTTCAGTCACTTTACTTTTCGGAGGAAAGTTGCAAGTGTCAGATGATTCATAATCAAACGAATTCAAAATCCATCATTATGGAATTTCTCCATGCAGGTTTCTCCAATGTGACCAAATGCAGTGCCACACATGTGTGGTATTCTTTTAGTCTTGCGACATTTAGCGTCAGTGTTATGGATGTATTATATTACCATCAATATTCATAACATACATCCCATCCCTGATGGAAGTATGGCCCTTATGTTATTCATAATATTGAACAACAATTGTTCTTTTATGAACAACACTCTTGCAACAAACATTATGCAAATGGGCTAGAGTGTATAAAACTCTAAAATGAATTATGAATGTAAATACAGAGGTAATGTATTATTTTCAATATTCATAACATACATCTCATTCATAATGAAAGTATGGCCCTTATGTTATTCATAACACTGAACATCAAAAGTTCTCTTATGAACAACCTTCTTGCAAGATACCTTATGCAATGGGCTAGAGTGTATGAAACTCCAAAAATGAATTATGAAAATAAATACATAGGTAATACACCGATGGAAGGTATAGTAACATTTACTATGTTCCCAGCGCGTATCTAAACCTCACTCCGGCAAGTCTTTTAGGCCGTAGTAGTTCTTGCATCGAGTCGCAGCAGAATGCAATCGAGCGGGTATCTTTGTGATCAACTCACAATACCCAAGAATTAGTGACTAACAATTTAATCACAATTCCCAAGAACTATTTCTTTGACCAGCCTTCTATACATCAATAGCTTGTATGACTTTCATACATGAGCTGGACATTCCAGTCTTCTCTCTTTTTGCCTTTATACTTCTAACAGTTTAACTTTTAGTATTTCTCCTACTCTCAGAAGAAGCACTCAACTTAAGAGTGGCGTTAGCCCCGGACTTCCTAGGCATGTAAGTCACACTAACACCCTTTGGACATTTCCTTTCTCTTTAAGTTGTTGTTTTATTCACCTTCATCATATGACAGGCGTTCTACTGGATCCCTCTCTCATCAGTCAAATGCCCAGTAAACACTTTACTAATACTTTGCAAACAAACATTGCTTTGGATATCTCATATCTTTTAGCCTTTGTCTGCATTTGAAAATAATTTTCAATTCCATGAATATCATATAACTATCCCAAACTTTTGAAGTTCGGGTCTCATGGAAGCAAACATATTGCACTTGACCGTAACGGAATTCTAGCTTTTGGATCAAAGGACGAGAATCACATCATCCATAGCATTAGCGGGAGGATACCGAAAGCATGCGATAGGACAAAGTCCTTCTCGGCACTTTTGAGGACAATCCTCACATTACGTTACCAATCGTAAAGTTTAACCAGATATTTAACAGCTATTCAATTTTAATAGGGAAGGTGGAAACGCGAGCCATTATTCTATAACTATTATGCAAATCACACTTAGACAGTGTTCATAATTAATTGCACTGAGAATTAAACAAGTTAATTCTACAGTGAGCTCCCACTCAAATCAATATCTGTCAAAATTGATTATGAGTGATTCAAGATCCGCATTTCAATTCAACGCCATTGACGGGTTCATCACTGATGACGTGAATTTCAATCGGTAGGCCAACTTGCCAATCACATCTCTATGTGACTCTTGTCCATCTTTCGATACGCGTGTTCCGAGCTCAGGACTGTCCTGCCTGAATGTCAAGACAACCAAGTGATCACGCAGTGAGGTCTGACCTTCACCCGCCTTACACCTCTCTAATCGTTCGTGCTCATGTGTACATGGCGCACCCCGAAAAGATACGTGTTGTAGACGGTGCTACACTTGGGAGAACACTAACTACTTGATATTTTTAAGTGAGAGATCACCCTAATAAAAGTGAGTACCGCGCAATCAAAAAGGGTGCATCATAAGGGATAAACATCTCAGGCAATTCATAATAGCATGATATGGTATAGCCCTTTCTGACGAGAAGTCTTTAATTTCTTCATCTTCGGCATTTGCGTCGGTGATCACCTTCGCGAAGATTGCCACCACCTTGTCAATGCACCAGATAATATTGCTATCTCTATAGCTAATAAAATAAGTGCATTACTTAAGGTTGACACGCAGGTCATTAAAGTGACAATCATATGGCTCCAGCCATCATGCCGAATCATGACACGCATGTCATGTTAATTTTACATCATATAGTCATCTCATACATAATCAAATTAATATGAGAACTGCTATACCACATCACATGCACATACTGCAAAACCAAGTTAGACGCCTCTAATCGGTTTATGCAAAATTTTATTTTACATGGCTTTTAAGGTTTCGAAACAAACCGAAGCTACCAACATTCATCATCAAGTATGATTATTCAAGTCGCTAGATTAACTTTGCGGGGTGTATGAAACACGAGATAATAAAATCTCAAGCCCCATACTGAACTTCGTCATACGCATGACCCCCGTGTAGATCATATCTGCATTGCCCTTTTGTTTGCGAAATTTCATCTTTCTTTTAACTATGGTGGAATTCAACGAACTGTTAGCACTTCGTTGATCAATCAGGATCGCAGATTGCCAGAACTTTGAAACTCCACCATGCCATTATCAAGATCAGAAATACGCAAATATCAGGGAAGCAACAAGAACATCGGGTAACAGATTTCATCTGCTACCCGCACAAATAATTTTCAGCAATAGAACTCATCTACTACAAAATTATATTGTGCAACACCCATACATCTCTATGTATTCTAGATCGTAACCTGCATCTATGCATAGCACGGCTCATGATGCCATTGTTGGGGAACGCGACAGAAAACAAAAAAAAATCGGTACTGCGAGGACGCCCAGGATCACTATGGAGATGCATACAAGGTTTTTGATCTGATCGTTACCGACTCGTAGCGCAGTGGAAGTAGAGTCGATGTAGATCGTCGGTACAGATCCCTGCAGCTAGGATTTACAACCTCCCAACCACGAGGATGTACTCCCTCGTCAGCCTCTCGGACAGTCCCACGGACAGCCCTTCGGGAGGCGGCCGGACAGTCCCCCGGACGGTGTCACGGACAGCCCTTCGGGAGGCACTCACAGAAACTCGGACGGTCACTCGGACAGCCCTTCGGGAGGCACTCTCGAACAGCCCCTCGGGCAAAAAGATCGAACCTACGACCTCTCTACGGGGTTGCACACATACGGTGTCAGCTATCCGGCAGGGCTTCGCCGTCCAGAACTAGTTCCCACCGGAACCGAGGCAGCCTTTCGGCTCTACGAAACTATTTCATGTGAGAGAGAGAAGAAGCCAGAGCATTGCATGGCATAATGTATGAGAGAAAGAGTGAGTGTGGAGAGAGTCTCTCCACCTCTATTTATAGGAGGAGCAAGGGGTGGAGGCAAGGGGTGAAAAGACCAAAAGGGGTTTGGATATTTCACCATGCCACATAAGGAGGACTTGATCTTATCCACCAATTGGTGGAAGGAAGCCCCATGGGGGCCCCCAAGCCCATGGATGAAATTGGCTGCCCCCTTGGGGGGGCCCCACCACCTTATCCTCTCTCCAAAAATAGGAAATTCCTTCTAGAAGAAAACCCCATTAAAACCAGCCCATAAAGTGCTTTTCACTATTCACGAAAACATTTTTCCGCGACCATTAAATCCGAAAATATTTATGTGGGCCTAGAACATTTCTAGTACCCCCTAAAATAATTTTGGACGCGTTCCGAAACAATTTCGGATCAGTGAATTTCATCAGCGAAAAGCAACCAAAGCGGTTCCGGCAGCTCCGGAACATTTCTGGTTTTTTTTCTCCGGAAAAATCCCAGAAGTTCCCAGAACAATTCTGGCACCCTCCAAGAATTTCCAGGCGTGTGCCGAAACCATTTTGACTTAATGGTATACTCCGAAACAACTTTTCGGTTTTACTGAAACTCTTCCGGTGTTCTCTCCACGGAACTCTTCCGTGGTCTCCGAAACTTTTCCGGTGACTTTCTCTCAGACTCCCTGTCTAGTATTCAGCAGATAGATGACCCTTAAGCGTGTGACCCTATAGGTTCGGTGAAGTATAGACATGACCGGAACACTTTCCGATTAATGATCAACATCGGAGCCGTGGACACCCATATTGACCCCTATACCCACACGAATAAATATTCGAGTGAACCTCCAGTTGCCGTGTGCTATTCCTGTTGCTTCGTGATATGTTACAAATACCCGAGGTGAGATTTATCGGCATCCCCGTGGATCAACACTTGTCCACTATGCCAGTTACCTCGTTACCGGTTTTGTTCTTTTTTTCTCGTTCCCGTCTTCCGGTATCCCTGTGATCAAATCACAATGTGTCTGGCCAGACGATGATGGATACCGTAACACCGAGAGGGCCCAAAGAATATCTCTCCATCGTCGGAGGAGCAAATCCCAATCTTGAGCTATCAAGTCCCTTGTCATACTTTCCCATGAACCCGTAAGCCGCCGTAATAGCCACCCAGTTACGGATGACGTTTAACAAACCCCAAAGTTCATGAATCAAGCATGAAGGAACTCGATACTCTCATGGTCTAAGGAATTATGCAAATGTTAAATTTCTCTGTGTTATTAACCATTAACTTGTGATGAATGTATCTCATAGCATAACATCAATCGGGTCGATTCAACACAAGTGTTCTCCTAACATTGTGCCCTCAAAGTTGCCGGCATAGTCATGCCCATGATCAGGAAAACAGAACCATCATGCAACACTTGAGCTAGTCTTAGAGGCCAGACTAGGAATACATTTTACCGTTTATTATTCCATACGTGCATATGAGTTTCCCTCCGAGCCTCGTGGTTATTGTAGACTCGAGAACCATAGCAGTTATAGCATTGAACATAAACATAATTATGAACATGGAGATAAATAATAGCATTTATTATTGCCTATAGGGCATATCTCCTATAGCTACCTCTCCCATATTTGTTACTGATAATGATTATGAATTCTCTGTTGATCCTGAGTTAATTACTTTGGTTGAATCTGATCCTTTTCATGGATATGAAACTGAAACTGTTGTGGCACACCTTACTAAGTTGAATTATATTGCCACTCTATTTTCTCATGAGGAAAAAATTCGCTACTATTATATTCTTAAGTTGTTTCCTTTCTCATTAAAGGGTGATGCTAAGAAATGGTTTAATACTCTTGCTCCTGGTTGTGTGCGTAGTCCCCAGGATATGATATTTTACTTCTCTGAAAAATATTTTCCTGCTCATAAGAAACAAGCTGCTTTACCGGAAATATTTAACTTTGTGCAAATTGAAGAAGAGAATCTCCCTCAAGCTTGTGGGAGGCTTCTCCAATTACTTAATGCTTTGCCTGATCATCCTCTTAAGAAAAATGAAATACTTGATATCTTTTATAATGGACTAACCGATGCTTCTAGGGACTACCTAGATAGTTGTGCTGGTTGTGTTTTCAAGGAACAAACTGTTGGACAAGCTGAAGAACTATTGAATAATATATTAAGAAATGCCGATGATTGGACACTTCCTGAGCCACCACCTAAGCCAACTCCGAAGAAAAGAGGCATTCTATTCCTCAGTCCAGAAGATATGCAAGAAGCTAAGAAATCTATGAAGGAAAAAGGTATTAAAGCTGAAGATGTTAAGAATTTACCACCTATTGAAGAAATACATGGACTTGATATCCCGACACAGGTAGTGGAGGTAAATTCTCTCACTAGATTTGATGAAAGTGATATTCCCTATAATAAATCTGCTAGCCAATGCTTGTATGAATTTGATAACTACATCATTTAGCAAGAACATTTCAATTTATATGTTAGTAATCAATTAAAACGAAATGCCATCATGATTGAACGCTTGAGTGATTTGATGTTTAGAACTGCTAATGATGTTAAATGCTTGAGTAAACATGCTTCTATGGTTCAGACTCAGTTAGAACAAATAGCTAAGTCACAAAATGATTTGCTTGATGAGATGAATAATAAAAAGAATGATCATGCTATTAGAGTTGTTACTAGAGGAGGTAGAATGACTCGGGAACTACTAGGGAAAACCCTATCAGTAGCGCGGGGATTTTGCCTATCAGTAGCGCGGGGTCCCGCGCTACTGATAGGGCGCTACAGCTAACTTTTAGTAGTAGCGCCTGTTTGACCCACGCTACTACTAACTCTAGTAGCAGTAGCGTTGGTGTGGGACCCGTGCTGCTGATAAGTAGTAGCAGCATGCGCTCTGCCCCGCGCTACTGCTATTCGTCTGTATTTTTTTACTGTATTTATATACGGTTATACAAATTTTGATACAGTAGCAATTAAGAGATTGTTATATCATTATGATCATGATGAGTTATTATATCATTGGGTGGAAGAAATGCGGATTAAATTCAAGTGGATGGATCCAAAGTGACCAAAAGTTGGATTAGTCGGACGGCTAATCGAAGACTAATCCAACTTTTGGTCACTTTAGATCCATCCACTTGAATCTAATCCGCGTTTCTTTCACCCAATGATAT
Organism: Elymus sibiricus; assembly: GCA_039707655.1. NCBI lineage: Eukaryota > Viridiplantae > Streptophyta > Magnoliopsida > Poales > Poaceae > Elymus > Elymus sibiricus. The sequence goes on along the minus strand of CM077666.1, from coordinate 122,252,591 downwards.
AATAACTCATCATGATCATAATAACAACTCATCATCATCATCATCGTTAGTCATATAAGAACTCATGCATCATCATCATCATAATAACAACTCATCATCATCATCATAATAACAACTCATCATCATCATCATAATAATAACAACTCATCATCATCATTATAGTCATAACCAGCACTAGCTAATTGTTCTTAGCACATGATGAGTACTAGCTAGCTAGGACCTACTCATCTCGGCTAGGTAAAACAACATAAAACAGGCGAGCCCCTCCATCTCCATTATGGAGAATAGAGATCCACCTATCTCCAACTCGTGGGTAGCGCACCGTGTTGTCTCCAAGTACTATCCTGCGCGTGTGCATTACTTTTCTCAATCCTGTGATTGTGATGTCTTCATCTCGTCGAGAAATCAAGTATGAACAGCGCCAAGCCCTAGTCGGATTTGGATATAAGCTAAAAACATCCAAGTCACCTTTGATATACATCAATTGAGGCACACACTCCTTCGGAAGCTTCTGTTGAAGAACATAATAGTAACATACTTAGCAAAAACGTTTAAAAAGAATGTATGCAAAAGATGGACTAGTGAAAAAATAGTAAAAAATGTTACCATGGTATCTCCATTGATGTTAACATCGTTCAACACATGCACTAGTGGCACATATTGACCATAATGTGGGCTGATGTGATGATTGTTCTTGAAAGTCTTGACATCATTAATAAATGAGATAAGATAGTTTTTCTCCTCCGAATTTAGTTCGGAGCCATAACTGTAGTAGGTTTTGTCTACTACGTTCCTTATATTTCTTGGAGATTGAAAATAAGCTGTCAATGGAAAAAAAGCTGTCAACTATTTATAAATAAACAATATAAATTACTTAATAAATATGTTTGACAAATTCACGTGGAGGTAGAACTGGAAGCGTATCCACATCGACCCAAATGTCGATATTACCTTCAATGTCATCTTCAGAACGAATATCGAAGGTGACATGCATATCCTCCTGAAATCCATATGCCTTGCCTAGTGCTCTCCAATTTGAGCAACCAAAATGGGAGTGGTTCACTACATTGTATATCTTAACGGCAAAAGCGTAACCATCTTGGGTCCTCAGGTGGGTTTTCTTCGTCTCCATACTCTCATGATCTTCGAAACCAATCTTATCCAAGACATAAGGTCTTGCATGGCAAGGGATGCACTAGTCGAATTGTAAAAAACAGAAATTACACGTTGAAGCAAAGAAGCACAAGTCATGCTTAATTACAAAAAAAGACTTATCGTCGTGACGTACCATAAAAACATCGAAGGTCTCGTCGAGCTTGATGGTGAAGCGCCTACCGTCTTCCAGGTGAGGCCTGTCGCACATACCCCAGTCGTCGGAGCAGTACTCGCACTCAGGGATCCTATCATCGTCAGACATTTCCTATGTTCATAATTCAAAGATTAAAAATCGATCGACATCAATTACCAGGAAACTCAACACACAGATCACTATTCAGCATGGGTTGACTTTCGGTCCGTCGAGTCTTCCTTGCTAAACTCTCATCTCACGTGGTGTATATGGTGGGCACTCCCTCTCTGATATTGCGACCGTCAGTGATGGTCGCTCCTCCCTTCGTTCCCGAGTGCATTACATCAAAATGTCTAGCACACGGGAACGAAGGAGAAGCGACCCCCACGACAACAGTCGGGATTCTTCCTCTCTGATATTTTGACAGTATATGGTGGACACTCCCTCACAGATATTTCGATCGTCGGTGATGGTCGCTTCCCCTCCTTCTCTCGTGCATTACCAAGGTATATCACGAGAAGAAGGAGAGGAAACGACCCCCACGACAACAGTCGGGATTCTTCCTCTCTCATATATGGAGCAAGGAGCCCCAACAGCCTGAAAGTCAACCCGTTACATATATGGAGCAATGGCATAAAAATGGCCTATGTTCTACCGAAATGTCGATTAATTCCCGCTGCGGCAAATCAGGGGCACTCGATATTTCCTACTTTCTAGCACAAGTCATGCAAAGATTCACGAAAAAATTCGGCATGACCTTTGCTAAAATAGGACATATCGAGCGCCTGAAATTTGCCAGAACAAAAATGAATCAACATTCCGGCAAAACATAGGCCACTCGGAGGTGTTCCCTGCAAAAAGCATCCATGCATCCATTTTGTCGGCTATTTTCAAAATGAAACAAAAGTGCAACAATCAATAAGGCATCCATGCATCCATCCATCTAACCAGCCATCTAGCAAACATACATCCATCTACATATATATTAAAAAAAAAACTAAACCTAAAACTAAACAGAGAGGAGAGGGAGGTGCTCACTGTGGGTGCGACGGGGCCGAGCGGGAGAGGGAGACGCGACACGAGAAATCCTGCATAATCCACCGAGTGAAAAATTTAGATCATCAATGTAATTGGCAACAACATTTTTATATTCTATTCTATTACTAGTTTTTATATTTTTCATTCTTGTATACACAATTCATAAAAATTGTATGAGCAAGACCATTCACTATTAACATTCTTGTATACAACATTTTTATATTTTATTTGATACCTAAAATACTTAAAGGTTAAATGTATTTGGTTCAAAAGACCTACATCGAATGAATAACAATATATTTTCTATTGTATTGAAAAGACCTACATTTACTGAAAATTTTCTAGTTTTCTATTCTATTCTACATTTACTAATTTTCTATTCTATTCAAAAGAAGAAAATTTACTGAAAATTTTCTATTCTATTCAAAAGACCTACATTTATTGAAAATTTTCTATTCTATTAAAAAGACCTACATTTACTAAAAATTTATATTCTATTCTATTCAAAAGACCTCTTATAGCATTCCAATACATTTTTATACCTAAAAATTTCTATATTGAACTTATACAGAGAGGAGGTGGGAGGAGGGACGAGTGAGGAGGAGGAGGGAGGAGGGCAGTGGGAGGAGAATGGAGGAGGCGGGAGGAGAATGGAGGAGGAGGGAGGATGGCGGAGGGAGAAGGGAGGAGAGAGAGGAGGAGGAGGGAGGAGGGCGACCGGAGGAGGAGGGAGGAGGGAGGAGGGCGGCTCGAGAAGGAGGGAGGGAGGAAGGGAGATACCTCGGGGGCGACGGCTACGGCGGGCGACGGTGACGGCAACGAGCAAGAGAGTGGTGAGGAAGAGTGAGGGAGAGAGGAAACGAGCGGGGTGGATAAGGTTCGTATAGTAGTAGCGCGGGTAGGGAACCGACGCTGCTACTAACCTCACTAGCTGTAGCGCGGTTACCAGGCCCATGCTGCTGCTAAGTGAGGCCGGGTAGCTGGGCCCGGTCTGGCCACAGTAGCAACGCGGACGGCCTGGCCCGCGCTACTGCTAGTGCACTTAGCAGTAGCGCGGGCCCTTGACCCGCGCTGCTACTGTGGCTAGCCCGGGTGGCATGGCGGGGCCCACTTAGTAGTAGCACCGTTCTAACAGGCCCGCGCTGCTGCTAAAGCCGACCTGCAGCGAGGCTATATGGCCCGCGCTACTACTAAGTAACAGTAGCGCGGCCCATTTACCCCACACTGCTGTTACCTGTCTACCTATAGGGTTTTCCCTAGTAGCGAGGAGCCCTTGTATCCTGAAGGTCATCCTAAAAGAATTGAACAAGATTCTCAAAGAAATAATATTGATGTACCTAGCCCATCTAAGAAGAAAAAGAAAAAGAAAAATGATAGGACTTTGCATGCTTCCAGTGAACCTGAGGTAGAAAAGCCTCCTGAGAATCATAACGATGCTTCTATTTCTGATGCTGAAACACAATCTGGTAAGTGATAATGATAATGATAATGATAATGATAATGATAATGAAGATGTTCATGTTGATGCTCAACCAAATAATGATGTAGAAATAGAACCTGCTTTTGATCTTGATAACCCACCTCCTAAGAATAAAAGAGACTTCGTTGCTAGGAAACATGGAAAAGAAAGAGAACCATGGGTTCAAAAACCTATGCCTTTTCCTACTAAACCATATAAAAACAAGGATGAGGAATATTTTGAGCGCTTTGTTGAAATGCTTAGACCTGTCTTTTTGCGCACTCGCATGATTGATATGTTGAAAATGTCTCCCTATGCTAAATACATGAAAGATATTGTTACTAATAAAAGAAAGATACCTGAAGCTGAAATTTCCACCATGCTAGCAAATTATTCTTTTAAGGGTGGAGTACCTAAAAAGCTAGGAGATCCCGGAATACCTACTATACCATGCTCCATTAAAAGAAGTTATGTTAAAACTGCTCTATGTGATTTGGGAGCCGGTGTTAGTGTTATGCCCTTCTCTTTATATAGAAGACTTGATTTGAATAAGCTCACACCTACTGAAATATCTTTGCAAATGGCTGATAAATCAACTGCTATACCTATTGGAATTTGCGAGGATGTGCCTGTGGTTGTTGCAAATGTTACTATCTTAACGGACTTTGTTATACTTGATATGCCCGAGGACGACAACATGCCGATTATCCTCAGAAGACCCTTTTTGAAAACTGCAGGGGCTGTTATTGATTGCAATAAAAGCAGGTCACTTTTTCATGTCAATGGTAATGAGCATACAGTTTATTTCCCGAAGAAACAAACTTCAGTGAATGGTATCAATTGTATTGAAAAAGTTCGACAATCACTATTGGAGGATTCAAATTTCCTCTTCCTACTTTCAAAAAGAAATATGAAATTCTTATTGTTAGGGAGATGCATATCCCTGTTGAGGTAACTTAGTGTTATACGAAAATTCTTCGGTTTCATGTCACTCGGAAATAGTTTGTTAATAAGACTTGATCAACCTTATTAATGGATTCTTTTTGAAGGGCATGTGATCGATGAGTTTAGTAAGCATAACTTTCTGTAATGTTAGTTTGCTCTCTGTTATTTATAGTTTAATAAAATAAAATGCCATGATTATCCGGTTTTCTGAATTATCCGTGCAATAAAAAATGGCCCAAAAATAAAAGTGCTCAGAATGCAATAAAATTTTAACATGATTTTTTCTGGAATATATTAGAATTTTTGGCACTGAAAACAACCCAGGGGGGTGCACCTGTTGCCCACAAGGCAACAGGGCGCGGCCACCCCCCAGGGCGCGCCAAGATGCCTTGTGGGCCCCACAGGGGCCCACTCACTTATCTATTCAGCTCACTTCATCTACTACCTCCAGAAAAAATCGTGGTAGCTCTCTCTCTCGTGTTCTTGCTCCCAAACCTGAGATTTTTGATCTCTTTGCTCGGAGCTCCGTTTTCGAAACTGTTTTGAAGGATTGCTCCTTGGTATGTGACTCTCCCATTGCTCCAATTAGTTTTTGCTTTAGTGGATTATATTTTGCATAAATTGCTGCTATTGGTGCTACTGAAAATGAGCTTGCATGTTAAATTCTTTGAGTTATAAGTAGTTTGAATGCTTGATATAGTCTCCAGGCACTTGTATGAGTAGTTGCTATCAATTTTGTGAAGTTTTGTTAACATCTTTTTGCGGTCCAAAATTTTTCAGAAATTTGTTCGTAGGAATATGAACATTTTCAGGAGGAGTTCTTCAAGGGGTTGGTCCTCTAAAGCTTCATCGAGTGAAAGCCCAGCCCTCTAATCATATGTTGAACCAAGGGCAAGTTCAGTGCGAGGTGCCGAGGCAAAATCGTGTCGATGGTCGTGCAACGAGTTCATGCTAGGTGCAGGCATCAAGGAAGAGTTTGACCAATATATACACAATACCGAGCTCTCCGCCTTCATCGCAGATAAGCCACCGCAACACTACAGCCTCACTCATTCATTCACTCAAAAATTTGAGTATCATTCTCGCACTTCTAGAGTTTCATTTCACCTCTATGATAGATCTTATAGTATATCTCTAGAATAATTCTGTGATGCTTGCAAAATTCCATTCTCGCACTTCTAGAGTTTCATTTCACCTCTATGATTATGAACTGTTTCTCAATAGTCTTTGCAATGGTGAGGATAGGGGAGTTACACAAGCTAGAATAAAAAGCATTCACTTTCCCTCTATTCGGTATTTTGCACTCTTTAATGGCAAATGCATTGTTGGTAAACAAGACTGTAGTGCACTTTGTGCTCCTGACCTGAGCCTTATTCACGCTGCTTTAACGGGTAGCAGACATTATAATCTTGGGGCCATTGTTGCACGTAGGTTGCACCGCAACTCGGGTAATGGTGATTTGTATGGAGGAATTTATGCCTCCCGGGTAGCTGCAAGGCTAGGGGTCTCGCCCAGGCCCAATGATCCTCTTTTACCTGATAAATATTTGAATTTTGAGGCAATGCAGAACCATGAGTTTATTAAGTGCAACACTCGCAGATATGACTATAACTTGATATTCGATAAATATCGTTCTGTGTTTGTTGTTTTTCCTGCTCTTGCCCTCTTTGATTTCCAGAACAAACAGAGATATTTTCTTCATGAGAATGAGGTGCACGAGTACAATGCGGCAGTTGAGGCGGCCCGTCTGGCTGAGGAGGCGGCTCAGAACGCCTCCACGAGCTATCATTTCGATTATTATCCTGGACAGCCAAGGCAGTAGACCAAGCTAGGCCAAAAGCCTAAGCTTGGGGGAGTACGTATCTCTCACCGACATTACATTCATGTTCACACATTCATTCAAGTTATCAGTGTTCATCCTTTTTCATTGTATATCCATGTTAGTTTTATTTTCGCCTTCTTCTTGTGTGTTTGAAAAACTTTGAAAATCCAAAAATATTTCTCGTTTCTTTTTGGTTTTTCTTTCTTGTTTGTTAGGTTTTAGTATTAAAATAAAACCCAAAAAGATTTCTCGTTTCTTCTTTTGCTTGTTGGGAGTTCTCCCGTGTAAATAGTTTTTCTCGCTTTTCGTCTTTCTTTGTTAATTTGCTTTCCTTCAGAAAAACTAAAAAACTCCAAAAATATTTCAGTGTGTTTCTTTGAATTTCTTTTCTTTTTGTTAAGTCGTCGTAGGGAGAAAACCACGATGAAAATGTTGAGTGACTCTCATATGCTTTATTGTTGATCTAATGAAGAGCCAATTTTACCTTGTCTTCTCCCTTGAATAAAACATTTGCAGATTCCAGCTTAGTCCACGACACACTTGCACTATTATTATTTTCACATCATTCGGTCGTGCAAGTGAAAGGCAATAATGACGATGATTTGATGAAGTGACTGTGGCAAGGAAAAGATGGTATGAACTCTTCTTGTTTTTGTTTTTGTAAATATGTTTAACTCAGTATCCATGATTCAGCATATTATGAGTAAACATGTTTGTGATGAAAATTAGAGATTATAGTTGCTCATGCCATGCTTAAGTAGCTAGGAGTGGATAATGATTTATCTTGGATGTCAACATGCATTAAAATGGTTATGATGTAGTATGTTAATATGGTATCCTCCTCTGAATGTTTCAAGTGGCTTGACTTGGCACATGTTCATACATGTAGTTGATTCAAAACTAACATAGCCTCCATGATATTTATGTTTAGGGTGTTCATATCCTACTCATGCTAGTATTCAATGTTAATTATTCTCAATGCATGATCATGACCGTTTTCGCTCTCTAGTTGGTCGCTTCTCAATCTTTTGCTAGCCTTCGCCTGTACTAAGCGGGAATACTGCTTGTGCATCCAAAATCCTTAAACCAAAGTTGTTCCAGATGAGTCCACTATATCTACCTATATGCGGTATTACTCTGCCGTTCCAAGTAAATTTGCATGTGCCACCTCTAATCATTCAAATAAACATCCGTTTTGTGTGCCCGTACCGCTCATGGAGCGACAGGGGGCGGTCAGTATCTTCCATGCTAAGCGGGTTATTCTCAGATGAGTGTTTATTCACTTGTCATTGCACGAGAGAGGCTGGTATTTGGGATGCCCAGTCCTATGCTCAAAATCAAAATTACATAATGCAAACAAACTCCCCCGGAAAGTTGTTGGTATGGAGGGCACCCGAGGATTCGGCTAGCCATGGCTTGTGTTGGTATGGTGGAGGGGGAGTAAACTTTACCTTTCCGATTGGGAACCGCCTGATGTCTACTACACAACTTATTCTTGTAGACTCGTGTTGGGCCTCCAAGCGCAGAGGTTTGTAGGATAGTAGCAATTTTCCCTCAAGTGGATGACCTAAGGTTTATCAATCCATGGGAGGCGTAGGATGAAGATGGTCTCTCTCAAGCAACCCTGCAACCAAATAACAAAGAGTCTCTTGTGTCCCCAACACACCCAATACAATGGTAAATTGTATAGGTGCACTAGTTCAGCGAAGAGATGGTGATAAAAATGTAGTATGGATAGTAGATATAAGTTTTTGTAATCTGAAAATATAAAAACAGCAAGGTAGCAAGTAACAAAAGTGAGCACAAATGGTATTGCAATGCTTAAAAACAAGGCCTAGGGTTCATACTTTCACTAGTGCAATCTCTCAACAATGCTAACATAATTAGATCATATAACCATCCCTCAACGTGCGATAAAGAATCACTCCCAAGTTCCTATTAGCGGAGAACATAAGATAGAAATTGTTTGTAGGGTACGAAACCACCTCAAAGTTATCCTTTCCGATCAATCTATTGAGCCATTCCTATAAGTGTCACGAACAGCCCTAGAGTTCGTACTAAAATAACACCATATGAAACACATCAACCAACCCTAATGTCACCTAGATACTCCAATGTCACCACAAGTATCCATGAGTTGATTATACGATATGCATCAAACAACTTCATAATCATAATATTCAATCCACACAAAGAACTCCAAGGAGCACCCCAAAGTTTCTATCGGAGAAAAGATAATGAAAACGTGCATCAACCCCTATGCATAGATTACCCCAATGTCACCTCGGGAATCCGCGAGTTGAGTGCCAAAACATATATCAAGTGAATCAATATAATACCCCATTGTCACCACGGGTATTCATATGCAAGACATACATCAAGTGTTCTCAAATCTGAATATTCAATCCGACAATAACGAAACCTCAAAGGGAAAAGATTCGATTCATCACAACAAAGATAGAGAGGGAAGAAACACCATATGATCCAACTATATTAACAAAGCTCGCGATACATCAAGATCGTGCCATATCAAGAACACGAGAGAGAGAGATCAAACACATAGCTACTAGTACATACCCTCAGCCCCGAGGGTGAACTACTCCCTCCTCGTCATGGAGACCGCCGGGATGATGAAGGTGGCCTCCGGTGATGATTCCCCCCTACGGCAAGGTGCCGGAAAAGGGCTGTAGATTAGATCGTGGAGGTACAGAGGCTTGCGGCGGCGTAAAAACTCATCTAGGTTAACTTTCGGGGGTTTCTGAATATATATGATTTTTTGGCGTTGGAATCACGCGAAGAAGGGCCACAGGGGGCCCACGAGGCACCAGGGCGCGCCTGGGGGGTGGCGCGCCCTGGTGGCTCGTGGGGCCACTGTGGGTCTTCTGGCCTCCTCCCGAAGCTTCTAGTGTCTTTTATGTTCCAGAAAAAATCATCAAAAAGTTTCGCTGCATTTGGACTTCATTTGATATAGATTTTCTGGAAAACCAAAAAGAAGCAGAAAACAGCAACTGGCACTGGGCACTAGGTCAATATGTTAGTCCATGAAAATCATATAAAAGCCATATAAAAGTGCACCAAAATCATACAAAACTATAATAAACATGGCATGAATACTTCATAAATTATAGATACGTTGGAGACGTATCACCGCCTATAATGTGTTTAGCATGGAAGATATTGAAAATTCTCGGTCGTGACGTTGACAGGAAAAGTACACCTCCCAAAATTATTCTTCATCTCTGATTTAAGCTTCGAGCTCTAACACCTCTGCAAATCCATGCTTCTCTCTGCGAAGGGTCTATCTATTTACTTTTTGTTATTTTACTTTTATTGTTGAATCTCACCTTCTCATTATAAGCACCAATCCTGAGAGCACTATCATCATCCTTATGCATTGAGTATAGTTAATGTTGTGTGCATCATGACCGGATCTCTTCTACCCTAAATTACAATGTTTAGTCGCTGCTTGAACTTTGGAGGTGCTCTGCATTTATGTTTTGCGGTCTCGGAAAGGGCTAGCGAGATACCATGTTATCATATTATATCATGATTGTTTTGACAAATTGTTGGCATTTGAGATATGTCATTATTGCTCGCTAGTTGATTATGCCATTGATATGAGTAAATGTAGTTTTTAAGTGTTATTATGAACATTGTTAGTTCATGATCCTTGCTGAAAACCTGGGTACTATTTAAGCTTATATACGGATACAACAACAAAAGAGTTCATAAAAGTTTTTCTTTATCATTTTCAGTTTGTCAACTGAATTGCTTGAGGACAAGCAATGAGTTAAGCTTGGGGGAGTTGATACGTCTCCGTCGTATCTACTTTTCCAAACACTTTTGCTCTTGTTTTGGACTCTAATTTACATGATTTGAATGAAACTAACCCGGACTAACGCTGTTTTCAGCGGAACTACCATGGTGTTGTTTTTGTGCAGAAATCAAAGTTCTCGGAATTGGACGAAACTTTTTGCAGATTTTTTATGGAATAAATAAAAATTACTGGCGCAAGAATCAACAGAAGAGGGGCCGCCTGTTGCCCACAAGGCAACAGGGAGCGACCCCCCCTAGGGCGCGCCCTGATGCCTTATGGGGCCCACAGGCGTCCGTCTGACCTAATTCCAACGCTATAAATTCACTTTCCCTGAGAAAAAAAATAGGAGAAGAAGTTTCATTGCGTTTTATGATACGGAGCCGCCGCCACCTCCTGTTCTTCATCGGGAGGGCTGATCTGGAGTCAGTTCGGGGCTCCGGAGAGGGGGATTCGACGCCGTCGTCATCATCAACCATCCTCCATCACCAATTTCATGGTGCTCACCACCGTGTGTGAGTAATTTATTCGTAGGCTTGCTGGACGGTGATGGGTTGGATGAGAATTATCATGTAATCGAGTCAATTTGTTAGGGCTTTGATCCCTAGTATCCACTATGTTCTGAGATTGATGTTGCTATGACTTTGCTATGCTTAATGCTTGTCACTAGGGCCCGAGTGCCATGATTTCAGATCTGAACCCTTTATGTTTTCATGAATATATTTGAGTTCTTGATCCTATCTTGCAAGTTGTATGCACCTATTACGTGTTATGATCCGCATACCCCAAGGTGACAATAATTGGGATTCTTTCCGGTGATTACCGTAGTTTGAGGAGTTCATGTATTCACTATGTGTTAATGCTTTGTTCTGGTTCTCTATTAAAAGGAGGCCTTAATATCCCTTAGATTTCCTTATGGACCCCGCTGCCACGGGAGGGTAGGACAAAAGATGTCATACAAGTTCTTATTATAAGCACATATGACTATATTCGGAATACATGACTACATTACATTGATGAATTGGAGCTATTGTGTATCGCCCTAGGTTGTGACTGTTATATGATGAATGTCATCCAACATAATTATCCATCACCGATCCAATGCCTATGCTTTTCGCATATTGATCTCTGCAAGTTACTTTCGTTGCTGCTGCTGTTACAATCACTACAAAACTGCTACTGTTACTGTCTCTGTTACTGTTGCTACTGTTACTACTGCTATTGAAACTATCATACTACTGTGCTACTAAACACTTTGCTGCAGATATTTAGTTCTCCAGGTGTGGTTGAATTGACAACTCAACTGCTAATACTCGCAAATATTCTTTGGATTCCCTTGTGTCGAATCAATAAATCTGGGTGAAATACTACCCGCGAAAACTGTTGCGATCCCCTATACTTGTGGGTTATCACCTATATACATGATCATTGCCATGAATAACATCATAACTATGCACTTTTCTATCAATTGCCCAACAGTAATTTGTTTACCCACTGTATGCTATGTTTCGAGAGAGAAGTCTCTAGTGAAAACTATGGCCCCCGGGTCTACTTTTATCATATTACTAAAACCTAAATTACCTTGCTGCATTTATTTTATTTTTCATTTATTTTTCAATTTATATATCTATCACTATCAGATTTGATCCTTGCAAGTAACGAGTTCAAGGGGATTGACAACCCTCTTGCCCGCGTTGGGTGCAAGTATTTGCTCTTGTGTGTGCAGGTACTGTTTGACTAGGATTTGCTTGGTTCTCCTATTGGTTCGATAACCTTGGTTCTCACTGAGGGAAATACTATCCGCTACTATATTGCTTCACCCTTCCTCTTCGGGGAAAATCCCAACGCAGCTCACAAGTAGTAGGGATCTGCTAGAGATGCTCTAATGGGGAATACTTGGGCTCACCTGCCTTCTTCTCTATAATATAATGGGGAATACTTGGGCTCACCGGACTGGTTACTACGTGTGCGTCGACCGTGTTACTGACCGCCTGCTCAACTTTGATTGTGCGGTGCGCAGCAACCCCTATCTCACAATCTAGCTTTGGAACGTGGGTGCTGTTACAACCCTTTAGAGCGCAATACAAACTATCGCAGATGGACAGTGGGTCAACCCCATTCTCTTTGTCTCTCCATCCTTCATTGCAGCCATAACGCAGCCTGCCACCATCCCTACTAGATTCCCCATAGGAGAGAGAGAGAGAGAGAGAGAGGGGGGGGGAGGGAGGGCGATGGATATGGAGATGGAGAGAGGAAGGAAGGGAAAGGGCGGGAGGGAGATGGAGATGGAGAGAGGGAAAGAGGGAGCAGTGAGAGGAAGGAGGACAGGGAAGGAAGGGAACATGCAAGCGATGTGGGGCGACGGGGATCGCCGGTGGAAACGGCAACAATCAGCCGAGCACACGCGTGCATGAGTTCCTCCCTGTCGCAACATTGCAATTGCAACACGACTCTTGTTGCATTGGCGACGGGACATGCTGTGAGCTGGAGATGTTTTTTTTTGCAACAAGGGCCTTGTTGCAATTGCAACAAGGCTCTTGCTGCGCGAGTAGCATATGCTTTTTTGCAACAGGGCTCTTGCTGCAGGATGTTTCTGCAACAAGAATCATGTTGCAATCATCGCACGTGTGTAGATCGGACGGCTCATGACCCGGTCGATCTTTAAAACTGATCGGCGAACCGACGTGTAGCACACTCTATATATAATCCAAATAAACTATGACATGATAATTAGAACTTTTCAACGTCACACCACACATGGTAAACAACTTTTCAATGCAAGTTTAAATCCATAATAGTTCAAATTCAAGTTTGAATTTAAACCTAAAACCACAAGCATTGTTTATCACAAACACAAACAAAGGTGCATAGAACATGGATGCATAGAGCTCTCAAATTTCACTGCCTCCATTGCCATCACCAGTGCTTGCATTCTCTCCCATGCCACCATTGCCAGCATTCTTTGCATTGCCACCCATGACACCCCTGCCTCCCATGAATCCCCTCACGAAGCCTCCCATATACCTTGCCACCAACACTTTATCAGGTGTAAGCTCAAAGTATGTTCTTCCCTTCTCATTGAGACCACTTGGGTCATGAGTTTTTTTTCAAACTCTTGAACATTTCGTCGGATGTCGCCTTCCTCTTCTCAATCTCCGCCATCCACTCCTCGGTCGCCTCCCTCCTCTCCTCCATTTCTTTGTTCTTTAGTGTCGCCCTTTCCACGACCATCTCTTTATTAATGCCATGGCGGCTCCAATAACTTCTTGTAGTCATTGTCTCCTCCCTTCTTCAACATCTCCTTGTCCTTTTCCTCCCATCAAGCCTCTTGGCAGCAACTGCGTTGAGAGTGGGTCTTCTTTTTCCCTCCTGGACACTTGATCATTATCATCGGTGTCAACTTGTAAAGCATCTCCAACCGAGCTATGCGACTTCTTTTTATTTGGAATTTCATTGATGAGTCGGTTCTTCCACTTCTCCTCATTACAAAGCTCCACCCAGCAATGGTGCAAACCAAATGTATTGCCTTTATTTGCACCTTTCTTCTTTGCTTTGCCTTTGAACAATTCTTGAGCAATGTTGAGCTACATACTACAAGTGTGAAAAGAAGTTAGTGATATAGACCGAACCTCGATGGTGAGATCCGATCTGTTGTTGCAGCCCGATCTTTGATGACACTCCACCACCACCAGAAGTAACCTCTCACCCGCGCACGCTGTCGTGGTTTTGTCACGGCATATGTCCTCGTGAAAGGACTTAGTGGTGAGGCCATCGCAACTAGGTGGAAGCTTGAAGGGGTTGGTCGGAATCGAGAGACGCGAGTTTTACCCAGGTTCGGCCCCTCGCGGTGGAGGTAAAAGCCTACATCCTACTTGATTGCTATTGATGATGATGATCTCGATTATAAGGGTGCTGTTTCGCTACCTCTATCTCGAGAGCTACTAGTTTGTCTGCCTCTAACTTGTCTCTAATCACCTCTCCCTCTTGGGGTACCTTGCCCCTCCTTATATAAGTTGAAGTGACCGGCTTACACGTAGAGTCCTAGTAGGACTACAACTAGTCTCTTTTCTTTTACAAGCCGGATACTAGTCCGGGTCTTATTCGAACGGTCCAAAACTGGCCTACTGAACCACCCCCATGTTGGGCCACGTTCTACCTCCGTGTGGGAACCTGTATTCTCTTCCGCACCAATTAACCCAGGCCGGGTCTGTCCTCCGCCGGGTATTGCTTCCCATGCCGGGTCTTGCTTCCCTTGCCGGGTCTTGATATTCCTGGCCGGGTTCCGTGCAGGCTCACAGCTCATAGTGAGCCGGCCCAAGTTGTTTCCTCGATAATCCGGGCCTTGGCCTTCTGGTCTAGCCGGGTCATGTCTTGGACTGCCGGGTCTAGCCACGGGTAATTCTCCCTGACACACGTGATGTACACGAAGTAGAGGGTTTGAACCTTGCGGTCCAGCACGAGAGAATCAATCTCAACGACGTAACTCACGCGCAAAACAATTTCTTCGCAGAAATCGCAACACAGAGGTTTTCTAAAGCTTCATCCAAAACTTAGGGATTTTTAGACAGCTTCCCCCAAAACTCGATACGGGTATTTACCCTGAAAAATACATTGTGTCTATTTCTTAAAAATAACCTATTTTACATGGCGCACGTACATGACCTTATATAGTGGTCGACCCATCTAACTTAACCGGCAAGCTCAACAAGTCTATCTCTAATATAATCTTGACCTTCTACTAATTTAAACTGCATCTGCCTTTTATATCTCAGCAGGTACCAAATCTATACCTACTATTAAAGTACGGAGTGTTTCTGCCCGTACGTTATTAAAATTGCCCCCGAAGTTGCAAAATATTACCCACCAATGCCACCTATAAGTTATAAAAAACGTTGCACACAGAAAAATTCGGACTGGGCCGCCCATTTAAGAATTTCCTATACTATGCCCAGCGCGCTAGAAAAAGACACAGCCCGCCTGGGCCGGCCCATATATGGGTGATCAATTTTTTATTTTTGGTTTTTCTTTTCCGTCGTTGTTTTTTTTTACTTTAAATAATTTGTGAATTTAAAAGGTTTCCAAAGTTAAAAACTGGGAATTTTCAAATAATATTTAATAATTCATAAATGTTTGTGGCTTCAGAAATTGTTTGTGATTTTTAAAAAATATTAGCAAATTTTCTACTAAATGTCCGGGAAATAAACATACATTCATGAGTTTTTCTAAAAAAGTTCATGTATTAAAAAATGTTTTAAAATTTCACAAAATTTCGCCAATTCAAAAAATATTCATGTATTAAAAAATAGCATAAAATAAAACTGTTCATAAATTCAAATATATAGTTTATTCATTCACAAAATATACGCTGATTCAAAAAAGATCATGCAGTTAAAAAAATGCTCATTAATTTAGAAAATTATTTCATCAAATCCCAAAAAAATGTTACTCGATTCTAGAAATGTTCGTCGATTAAACAAAATGTTTGCAAGTAGTATAATATGTTCATGAATTCAGAAAACGTTCTTGATTTTACAAAATGTTCGTGAATTTAAAAAATGTTCACAATTTCAAATATGCTCACGAGTTTAAAAAAATGTTCATGATTTTTAAAAATTGTTCATGTTTTCACAAAAATGATAGTGATAGTGTATATCGATGACGTAGTAAAATGTGATTATTGCCATTCGAAATTATGATTTTTTTTCTCCCGTTGCAACGCACGGGCATGTTTGCTATACTTGATATGCCCGAGGACGACAACATGCCGATTATCCTCAGAAGACCCTTTTTGAAAACTGCAGGGGCTGTTATTGATTGCAATAAAAGCAGGTCACTTTTTCATGTCAATGGTAATGAGCATACAGTTTATTTCCCGAAGAAACAAACTTCAGTGAATGGTATCAATTGTATTGAAAAAGTTCGACAATCACTATTGGAGGATTCAAATTTCCTCTTCCTACTTTCAAAAAGAAATATGAAATTCTTATTGTTAGGGAGATGCATATCCCTGTTGAGGTAACTTAGTGTTATACGAAAATTCTTCGGTTTCATGTCACTCGGAAATAGTTTGTTAATAAGACTTGATCAACCTTATTAATGGATTCTTTTTGAAGGGCATGTGATCGATGAGTTTAGTAAGCATAACTTTCTGTAATCTTAGTTTGCTCTCTGTTATTTATAGTTTAATAAAATAAAATGCCATGATTATCCGGTTTTCTGAATTATCCGTGCAATAAAAAATGGCCCAAAAATAAAAGTGCTCAGAATGCAATAAAATTTTAACATGATTTTTTCTGGAATATATTAGAATTTTTGGCACTGAAAACAACCCAGGGGGGTGCACCTGTTGCCCACAAGGCAACAGGGCGCGGCCACCCCCCAGGGCGCGCCAAGATGCCTTGTGGGCCCCACAGGGGCCCACTCACTTATCTATTCAGCTCACTTCATCTACTACCTCCAGAAAAAATCGTGGTAGCTCTCTCTCTCTCGTGTTCTTGCTCCCAAACCTGAGATTTTTGATCTCTTTGCTCGGAGCTCCGTTTTCGAAACTGTTTTGAAGGATTGCTCCTTGGTATGTGACTCTCCCAATGCTCCAATTAGTTTTTGCTTTAGTGGATTATATTTTGCATAAATTGCTGCTATTGGTGCTACTGAAAATGAGCTTGCATGTTAAATTCTTTGAGTTCTAAGTAGTTTGAATGCATGATATAGTCTCTAGGCACTTGTATGAGTAGTTGCTATCAATTTTGTGAAGTTTTGTTAACATCTTTTTGCGGTCCAAAAATTTTCAGAAATTTGTTCGTAGGAATATGAACATTTTCAGGAGGAGTTCTTCAAGGGGTTGGTCCTCTAAAGCTTCATCGAGTGAAAGCCCAGCCCTCTAATCATATGTTGAACCAAGGGCAAGTTCAGTGCGAGGTGCCGAGGCAAAATCGTGTCGATGGTCGTGCAACGAGTTCATGCTAGGTGCAGGCATCAAGGAAGAGTTTGACCAATATATACACAATACCGAGCTCTCCGCCTTCATCGCAGATAAGCCACCGCAACACTACAGCCTCACTCATTCATTCACTCAAAAATTTGAGTATCATTCTCGCACTTCTAGAGTTTCATTTCACCTCTATGATAGATCTTATAGTATATCTCTAGAATAATTCTGTGATGCTTGCAAAATTCCATTCTCGCACTTCTAGAGTTTCATTTCACCTCTATGATTATGAACTGTTTCTCAATAGTCTTTGCAATGGTGAGGATAGGGGAGTTACACAAGCTAGAATAAAAAGCATTCACTTTCCCTCTATTCGGTATTTTGCACTCTTTAATGGCAAATGCATTGTTGGTAAACAAGACTGTAGTGCACTTTGTGCTCCTGACCTGAGCCTTATTCACGCTGCTTTAACGGGTAGCAGACATTATAATCTTGGGGCCATTGTTGCACGTAGGTTGCACCGCAACTCGGGTAATGGTGATTTGTATGGAGGAATTTATGCCTCCCGGGTAGCTGCAAGGCTAGGGGTCTCGCCCAGGCCCAATGATCCTCTTTTACCTGATAAATATTTGAATTTTGAGGCAATGCAGAACCATGAGTTTATTAAGTGCAACACTCGCAGATATGACTATAACTTGATATTCGATAAATATCGTTCTGTGTTTGTTGTTTTTCCTGCTCTTGCCCTCTTTGATTTCCAGAACAAACAGAGATATTTTCTTCATGAGAATGAGGTGCACGAGTACAATGCGGCAGTTGAGGCGGCCCGTCTGGCTGAGGAGGCGGCTCAGAACGCCTCCACGAGCTATCATTTCGATTATTATCCTGGACAGCCAAGGCAGTAGACCAAGCTAGGCCAAAAGCCTAAGCTTGGGGGAGTACGTATCTCTCACCGACATTACATTCATGTTCACACATTCATTCAAGTTATCAGTGTTCATCCTTTTTCATTGTATATCCATGTTAGTTTTATTTTCGCCTTCTTCTTGTGTGTTTGAAAAACTTTGAAAATCCAAAAATATTTCTCGTTTCTTTTTGGTTTTTCTTTCTTGTTTGTTAGGTTTTAGTATTAAAATAAAACCCAAAAAGATTTCTCGTTTCTTCTTTTGCTTGTTGGGAGTTCTCCCGTGTAAATAGTTTTTCTCGCTTTTCGTCTTTCTTTGTTAATTTGCTTTCCTTCAGAAAAACTAAAAAACTCCAAAAATATTTCAGTGTGTTTCTTTGAATTTCTTTTCTTTTTGTTAAGTCGTCGTAGGGAGAAAACCACGATGAAAATGTTGAGTGACTCTCATATGCTTTATTGTTGATCTAATGAAGAGCCAATTTTACCTTGTCTTCTCCCTTGAATAAAACATTTGCAGATTCCAGCTTAGTCCACGACACACTTGCACTATTATTATTTTCACATCATTCGGTCGTGCAAGTGAAAGGCAATAATGACGATGATTTGATGAAGTGACTGTGGCAAGGAAAAGATGGTATGAACTCTTCTTGTTTTTGTTTTTGTAAATATGTTTAACTCAGTATCCATGATTCAGCATATTATGAGTAAACATGTTTGTGATGAAAATTAGAGATTATAGTTGCTCATGCCATGCTTAAGTAGCTAGGAGTGGATAATGATTTATCTTGGATGTCAACATGCATTAAAATGGTTATGATGTAGTATGTTAATATGGTATCCTCCTCTGAATGTTTCAAGTGGCTTGACTTGGCACATGTTCATACATGTAGTTGATTCAAAACTAACATAGCCTCCATGATATTTATGTTTAGGGTGTTCATATCCTACTCATGCTAGTATTCAATGTTAATTATTCTCAATGCATGATCATGACCGTTTTCGCTCTCTAGTTGGTCGCTTCTCAATCTTTTGCTAGCCTTCGCCTGTACTAAGCGGGAATACTGCTTGTGCATCCAAAATCCTTAAACCAAAGTTGTTCCAGATGAGTCCACTATATCTACCTATATGCGGTATTACTCTGCCGTTCCAAGTAAATTTGCATGTGCCACCTCTAATCATTCAAATAAACATCCGTTTTGTGTGCCCGTACCGCTCATGGAGCGACAGGGGGCGGTCAGTATCTTCCATGCTAAGCGGGTTATTCTCAGATGAGTGTTTATTCACTTGTCATTGCACGAGAGAGGCTGGTATTTGGGATGCCCAGTCCTATGCTCAAAATCAAAATTACATAATGCAAACAAACTCCCCCGGAAAGTTGTTGGTATGGAGGGCACCCGAGGATTCGGCTAGCCATGGCTTGTGTTGGTATGGTGGAGGGGGAGTAAACTTTACCTTTCCGATTGGGAACCGCCTGATGTCTACTACACAACTTATTCTTGTAGACTCGTGTTGGGCCTCCAAGCGCAGAGGTTTGTAGGATAGTAGCAATTTTCCCTCAAGTGGATGACCTAAGGTTTATCAATCCATGGGAGGCGTAGGATGAAGATGGTCTCTCTCAAGCAACCCTGCAACCAAATAACAAAGAGTCTCTTGTGTCCCCAACACACCCAATACAATGGTAAATTGTATAGGTGCACTAGTTCAGCGAAGAGATGGTGATAAAAATGTAGTATGGATAGTAGATATAAGTTTTTGTAATCTGAAAATATAAAAACAGCAAGGTAGCAAGTAACAAAAGTGAGCACAAATGGTATTGCAATGCTTAAAAACAAGGCCTAGGGTTCATACTTTCACTAGTGCAATCTCTCAACAATGCTAACATAATTAGATCATATAACCATCCCTCAACGTGCGATAAAGAATCACTCCCAAGTTCCTATTAGCGGAGAACATAAGATAGAAATTGTTTGTAGGGTACGAAACCACCTCAAAGTTATCCTTTCCGATCAATCTATTGAGCCATTCCTATAAGTGTCACGAACAGCCCTAGAGTTCGTACTAAAATAACACCATATGAAACACATCAACCAACCCTAATGTCACCTAGATACTCCAATGTCACCACAAGTATCCATGAGTTGATTATACGATATGCATCAAACAACTTCATAATCATAATATTCAATCCACACAAAGAACTCCAAGGAGCACCCCAAAGTTTCTATCGGAGAAAAGATAATGAAAACGTGCATCAACCCCTATGCATAGATTACCCCAATGTCACCTCGGGAATCCGCGAGTTGAGTGCCAAAACATATATCAAGTGAATCAATATAATACCCCATTGTCACCACGGGTATTCATATGCAAGACATACATCAAGTGTTCTCAAATCTGAATATTCAATCCGACAATAACGAAACCTCAAAGGGAAAAGATTCGATTCATCACAACAAAGATAGAGAGGGAAGAAACACCATATGATCCAACTATATTAACAAAGCTCGCGATACATCAAGATCGTGCCATATCAAGAACACGAGAGAGAGAGATCAAACACATAGCTACTAGTACATACCCTCAGCCCCGAGGGTGAACTACTCCCTCCTCGTCATGGAGACCGCCGGGATGATGAAGGTGGCCTCCGGTGATGATTCCCCCCTACGGCAAGGTGCCGGAAAAGGGCTGTAGATTAGATCGTGGAGGTACAGAGGCTTGCGGCGGCGTAAAAACTCATCTAGGTTAACTTTCGGGGGTTTCTGAATATATATGATTTTTTGGCGTTGGAATCACGCGAAGAAGGGCCACAGGGGGCCCACGAGGCACCAGGGCGCGCCTGGGGGGTGGCGCGCCCTGGTGGCTCGTGGGGCCACTGTGGGTCTTCTGGCCTCCTCCCGAAGCTTCTAGTGTCTTTTATGTTCCAGAAAAAATCATCAAAAAGTTTCGCTGCATTTGGACTTCATTTGATATAGATTTTCTGGAAAACCAAAAAGAAGCAGAAAACAGCAACTGGCACTGGGCACTAGGTCAATATGTTAGTCCATGAAAATCATATAAAAGCCATATAAAAGTGCACCAAAATCATACAAAACTATAATAAACATGGCATGAATACTTCATAAATTATAGATACGTTGGAGACGTATCACCGCCTATAATGTGTTTAGCATGGAAGATATTGAAAATTCTCGGTCGTGACGTTGACAGGAAAAGTACACCTCCCAAAATTATTCTTCATCTCTGATTTAAGCTTCGAGCTCTAACACCTCTGCAAATCCATGCTTCTCTCTGCGAAGGGTCTATCTATTTACTTTTTGTTATTTTACTTTTATTGTTGAATCTCACCTTCTCATTATAAGCACCAATCCTGAGAGCACTATCATCATCCTTATGCATTGAGTATAGTTAATGTTGTGTGCATCATGACCGGATCTCTTCTACCCTAAATTACAATGTTTAGTCGCTGCTTGAACTTTGGAGGTGCTCTGCATTTATGTTTTGCGGTCTCGGAAAGGGCTAGCGAGATACCATGTTATCATATTATATCATGATTGTTTTGACAAATTGTTGGCATTTGAGATATGTCATTATTGCTCGCTAGTTGATTATGCCATTGATATGAGTAAATGTAGTTTTTAAGTGTTATTATGAACATTGTTAGTTCATGATCCTTGCTGAAAACCTGGGTACTATTTAAGCTTATATACGGATACAACAACAAAAGAGTTCATAAAAGTTTTTCTTTATCATTTTCAGTTTGTCAACTGAATTGCTTGAGGACAAGCAATGAGTTAAGCTTGGGGGAGTTGATACGTCTCCGTCGTATCTACTTTTCCAAACACTTTTGCTCTTGTTTTGGACTCTAATTTACATGATTTGAATGAAACTAACCCGGACTAACGCTGTTTTCAGCGGAACTACCATGGTGTTGTTTTTGTGCAGAAATCAAAGTTCTCGGAATTGGACGAAACTTTTTGCAGATTTTTTATGGAATAAATAAAAATTACTGGCGCAAGAATCAACAGAAGAGGGGCCGCCTGTTGCCCACAAGGCAACAGGGAGCGACCCCCCCTAGGGCGCGCCCTGATGCCTTATGGGGCCCACAGGCGTCCGTCTGACCTAATTCCAACGCTATAAATTCACTTTCCCTGAGAAAAAAAATAGGAGAAGAAGTTTCATTGCGTTTTATGATACGGAGCCGCCGCCACCTCCTGTTCTTCATCGGGAGGGCTGATCTGGAGTCAGTTCGGGGCTCCGGAGAGGGGGATTCGACGCCGTCGTCATCATCAACCATCCTCCATCACCAATTTCATGGTGCTCACCACCGTGTGTGAGTAATTTATTCGTAGGCTTGCTGGACGGTGATGGGTTGGATGAGAATTATCATGTAATCGAGTCAATTTGTTAGGGCTTTGATCCCTAGTATCCACTATGTTCTGAGATTGATGTTGCTATGACTTTGCTATGCTTAATGCTTGTCACTAGGGCCCGAGTGCCATGATTTCAGATCTGAACCCTTTATGTTTTCATGAATATATTTGAGTTCTTGATCCTATCTTGCAAGTTGTATGCACCTATTACGTGTTATGATCCGCATACCCCAAGGTGACAATAATTGGGATTCTTTCCGGTGATTACCGTAGTTTGAGGAGTTCATGTATTCACTATGTGTTAATGCTTTGTTCTGGTTCTCTATTAAAAGGAGGCCTTAATATCCCTTAGATTTCCTTATGGACCCCGCTGCCACGGGAGGGTAGGACAAAAGATGTCATACAAGTTCTTATTATAAGCACATATGACTATATTCGGAATACATGACTACATTACATTGATGAATTGGAGCTATTGTGTATCGCCCTAGGTTGTGACTGTTATATGATGAATGTCATCCAACATAATTATCCATCACCGATCCAATGCCTATGCTTTTCGCATATTGATCTCTGCAAGTTACTTTCGTTGCTGCTGCTGTTACAATCACTACAAAACTGCTACTGTTACTGTCTCTGTTACTGTTGCTACTGTTACTACTGCTATTGAAACTATCATACTACTGTGCTACTAAACACTTTGCTGCAGATATTTAGTTCTCCAGGTGTGGTTGAATTGACAACTCAACTGCTAATACTCGCAAATATTCTTTGGATTCCCTTGTGTCGAATCAATAAATCTGGGTGAAATACTACCCGCGAAAACTGTTGCGATCCCCTATACTTGTGGGTTATCACCTATATACATGATCATTGCCATGAATAACATCATAACTATGCACTTTTCTATCAATTGCCCAACAGTAATTTGTTTACCCACTGTATGCTATGTTTCGAGAGAGAAGTCTCTAGTGAAAACTATGGCCCCCGGGTCTACTTTTATCATATTACTAAAACCTAAATTACCTTGCTGCATTTATTTTATTTTTCATTTATTTTTCAATTTATATATCTATCACTATCAGATTTGATCCTTGCAAGTAACGAGTTCAAGGGGATTGACAACCCTCTTGCCCGCGTTGGGTGCAAGTATTTGCTCTTGTGTGTGCAGGTACTGTTTGACTAGGATTTGCTTGGTTCTCCTATTGGTTCGATAACCTTGGTTCTCACTGAGGGAAATACTATCCGCTACTATATTGCTTCACCCTTCCTCTTCGGGGAAAATCCCAACGCAGCTCACAAGTAGTAGGGATCTGCTAGAGATGCTCTAATGGGGAATACTTGGGCTCACCTGCCTTCTTCTCTATAATATAATGGGGAATACTTGGGCTCACCGGACTGGTTACTACGTGTGCGTCGACCGTGTTACTGACCGCCTGCTCAACTTTGATTGTGCGGTGCGCAGCAACCCCTATCTCACAATCTAGCTTTGGAACGTGGGTGCTGTTACAACCCTTTAGAGCGCAATACAAACTATCGCAGATGGACAGTGGGTCAACCCCATTCTCTTTGTCTCTCCATCCTTCATTGCAGCCATAACGCAGCCTGCCACCATCCCTACTAGATTCCCCATAGGAGAGAGAGAGAGAGAGAGAGAGGGGGGGGGGGAGGGAGGGCGATGGATATGGAGATGGAGAGAGGAAGGAAGGGAAAGGGCGGGAGGGAGATGGAGATGGAGAGAGGGAAAGAGGGAGCAGTGAGAGGAAGGAGGACAGGGAAGGAAGGGAACATGCAAGCGATGTGGGGCGACGGGGATCGCCGGTGGAAACGGCAACAATCAGCCGAGCACACGCGTGCATGAGTTCCTCCCTGTCGCAACATTGCAATTGCAACACGACTCTTGTTGCATTGGCGACGGGACACGCTGTGAGCTGGAGATGTTTTTTTTTGCAACAAGGGCCTTGTTGCAATTGCAACAAGGCTCTTGCTGCGCGAGTAGCATATGCTTTTTTGCAACAGGGCTCTTGCTGCAGGATGTTTCTGCAACAAGAATCATGTTGCAATCATCGCACGTGTGTAGATCGGACGGCTCATGACCCGGTCGATCTTTAAAACTGATCGGCGAACCGACGTGTAGCACACTCTATATATAATCCAAATAAACTATGACATGATAATTAGAACTTTTCAACGTCACACCACACATGGTAAACAACTTTTCAATGCAAGTTTAAATCCATAATAGTTCAAATTCAAGTTTGAATTTAAACCTAAAACCACAAGCATTGTTTATCACAAACACAAACAAAGGTGCATAGAACATGGATGCATAGAGCTCTCAAATTTCACTGCCTCCATTGCCATCACCAGTGCTTGCATTCTCTCCCATGCCACCATTGCCAGCATTCTTTGCATTGCCACCCATGACACCCCTGCCTCCCATGAATCCCCTCACGAAGCCTCCCATATACCTTGCCACCAACACTTTATCAGGTGTAAGCTCAAAGTATGTTCTTCCCTTCTCATTGAGACCACTTGGGTCATGAGTTTTTTTTCAAACTCTTGAACATTTCGTCGGATGTCGCCTTCCTCTTCTCAATCTCCGCCATCCACTCCTCGGTCGCCTCCCTCCTCTCCTCCATTTCTTTGTTCTTTAGTGTCGCCCTTTCCACGACCATCTCTTTATTAATGCCATGGCGGCTCCAATAACTTCTTGTAGTCATTGTCTCCTCCCTTCTTCAACATCTCCTTGTCCTTTTCCTCCCATCAAGCCTCTTGGCAGCAACTGCGTTGAGAGTGGGTCTTCTTTTTCCCTCCTGGACACTTGATCATTATCATCGGTGTCAACTTGTAAAGCATCTCCAACCGAGCTATGCGACTTCTTTTTATTTGGAATTTCATTGATGAGTCGGTTCTTCCACTTCTCCTCATTACAAAGCTCCACCCAGCAATGGTGCAAACCAAATGTATTGCCTTTATTTGCACCTTTCTTCTTTGCTTTGCCTTTGAACAATTCTTGAGCAATGTTGAGCTACATACTACAAGTGTGAAAAGAAGTTAGTGATATAGACCGAACCTCGATGGTGAGATCCGATCTGTTGTTGCAGCCCGATCTTTGATGACACTCCACCACCACCAGAAGTAACCTCTCACCCGCGCACGCTGTCGTGGTTTTGTCACGGCATATGTCCTCGTGAAAGGACTTAGTGGTGAGGCCATCGCAACTAGGTGGAAGCTTGAAGGGGTTGGTCGGAATCGAGAGACGCGAGTTTTACCCAGGTTCGGCCCCTCGCGGTGGAGGTAAAAGCCTACATCCTACTTGATTGCTATTGATGATGATGATCTCGATTATAAGGGTGCTGTTTCGCTACCTCTATCTCGAGAGCTACTAGTTTGTCTGCCTCTAACTTGTCTCTAATCACCTCTCCCTCTTGGGGTACCTTGCCCCTCCTTATATAAGTTGAAGTGACCGGCTTACACGTAGAGTCCTAGTAGGACTACAACTAGTCTCTTTTCTTTTACAAGCCGGATACTAGTCCGGGTCTTATTCGAATGGTCCAAAACTGGCCTACTGAACCACCCCCATGTTGGGCCACGTTCTACCTCCGTGTGGGAACCTGTATTCTCTTCCGCACCAATTAACCCAGGCCGGGTCTGTCCTCCGCCGGGTATTGCTTCCCATGCCGGGTCTTGCTTCCCTTGCCGGGTCTTGATATTCCTGGCCGGGTTCCGTGCAGGCTCACAGCTCATAGTGAGCCGGCCCAAGTTGTTTCCTCGATAATCCGGGCCTTGGCCTTCTGGTCTAGCCGGGTCATGTCTTGGACTGCCGGGTCTAGCCACGGGTAATTCTCCCTGACACACGTGATGTACACGAAGTAGAGGGTTTGAACCTTGCGGTCCAGCACGAGAGAATCAATCTCAACGACGTAACTCACGCGCAAAACAATTTCTTCGCAGAAATCGCAACACAGAGGTTTTCTAAAGCTTCGTCCAAAACTTAGGGATTTTTAGACAGCTTCCCCCAAAACTCGATACGGGTATTTACCCTGAAAAATACATTGTGTCTATTTCTTAAAAATAACCTATTTTACATGGCGCACGTACATGACCTTATATAGTGGTCGACCCATCTAACTTAACCGGCAAGCTCAACAAGTCTATCTCTAATATAATCTTGACCTTCTACTAATTTAAACTGCATCTGCCTTTTATATCTCAGCAGGTACCAAATATAACTAAACTGACTCAAAATAAATAACTGAGATAAACAACGAATCTGGACTGGTGCGCCATCTTTAAGTGTCTCTTGTTCTGTAGGTGGGCCCCATCCGATTTCTTTCAATCAAAGGTGGACACGTACAAATCTTCTTTTTTTTTTTTTTTTGGACAAGTGGTCCTTGTATTAATTTCAGATACAGACAGGATTTGGCAGTCCTTAATACATAAGCTGCCTAGCTTTGCAAGCGTAGGACAGTGACCTCCTGTATGTTCTACTTTACAACAAGCAAACTTGTTTCTTGGCGAATGATCTTCTCTGTAGGAAAGAGCCGCACAATTGTGAGCTTTTACATTAAGTTTCCTAGGAATATGAAAAACCTTAGCTTGAATGTTCGCTGTTGCACCAAAAAAGTTTGCTAGGTGGCTTCTAATTTCCCAGTGCCCAGGGAGTTGAAGAAGATTCCTTGATGCCGCTGCCTGAGCTAGTGTCAGATTGTGGCAAGGAGTTTGTTCCTTGCGTGGCTGAAAGAGAAACAAATCTCTGCGCTTTATCTTCTTGCACGAACGTGACTCTATCTCCTTAAAATCCTCAAATTGAACTCCTTCTAAATTATCTCCAAGAAAATATTGTTCAACAGCCGTGGAGCCTTTCCAATCCATGACTAGCGTAGGTACTTTCTTCATTTGAAACGAAGGCATGAATCCACCTCTTTTCTGGCTAAGGAAACCCATGCATGATTGTTTTTCCATTCTTAAATTATGTCCACCAACGTGACTCACCAAAGCATCATCTTTCTCATCTATGCATGGCTGTACACACGAGCATACAAGACCTACCGTATGCATGCTAATAATTTTGATGAACTCTTGTACGTTCTTCTCACATTCCTGATCATAAAATAAATTCTTTGGTACATACACGTCTTCTGTTTTGAAGCTTGATGCAACAGTATCTCTACTTCTCTTCTCTACTACCTACTAGTTAGCGTGCACGTGCAACGCACGTCTTCAGAAATCACAATACATGTATTTAAATTCCACATTTTTGTTGAGTTATATTTTTATGGGAAACGATCCTGATCAGCCGGCCGATTCAGCGTGAGGCGTCCGCCGCATCTGGCTCAGGGATTTCACCTCCCCGCTCCAGCAACTGCACCATCAACGGGCTTGCAATGGGCGTGCTGACGCGAGCAGGGGCAAGGTAGTCTGGGCTGACAGCGCGGCCGTCGAGGCAGGTCAGATCCTAGTCTGCACCATTGTCATGGAGTAAATTCACATCAAACATTACAGAGAAGCGATAATTTCATTAAGAACTTCCTTAATGAAATGACAACTTTGCATCAAAGTAATTGTTGATTTTATCCTGCAGTGTGGTAGTACATTCAGAGCAATGAGGCCAGCAGCATCATAAATACTAACCAAAATTCACATGAAAGCAATTGCCATGGGATTTCTAAGAAGTTAC
Source organism: Elymus sibiricus (assembly GCA_039707655.1). Classification (NCBI taxonomy): domain Eukaryota; kingdom Viridiplantae; phylum Streptophyta; class Magnoliopsida; order Poales; family Poaceae; genus Elymus; species Elymus sibiricus. Next base: position 122,224,340 of record CM077666.1, on the reverse strand, counting down.
ATTTCTCGAGAGTCAGAAGCATGGGCCAGCGACATCACAGAGTCAGAAGCATGGGGAAGGATGCCCAACACATGACTGAAGAACAAAGTGCAAGGAAGAAAGACTAACAGACTAACACATGACTGGATCAGCTACCCATGTTGATGTCGCTTCATCGACGGCAAGCAACTGCATGTCTTCTACTGTAGCAGCTGCACATAAATCACCCATTAATCTAGGACAATCACTTCACATCCATTTAAAATTAAACATGATTAATCAAGGATCAAGCCACTCACCTTGCGGCTAGAATCCACCAGCACCATCTCTCCAGGTTACTGCACATGAAGAATTAATCACTTCCCCAAAGTCAGAACTTCTCCATACCTTATACATGAGGCTCCTAACATTTCAGTAAAAAACCAACTATATATGGCATATTAATGCTAGTTGGGAGAGAGTTATACCAACATATGTTGCAGAAAGGTTTATTTACCTTTCACATAGGTCCTAGTAATAGTGCAACAGTACAATGGTTTAATATGTGAAATGCCCAAAGCGCAAAAGAGAATAGATTTGTTTTGTTCATGAATCAAATAACCATACATGTTTTATGTATTAAACCATAACTACTGTCCAGAAAGAACCTTGTGAACAGATCTGTAAGTCCAGCTGGTGATTATGTTCTGTTAAACCAAACACCAACTTTATGGAGTATATGAGTTAATTAGATGCAGTAATTGACTAATTTTCAGAGCACACTTGTCAGTAGGCACACCAACTTCTGCCAAAATAGAAAATCTCTTGAATCGTGTACTTCTGAAAGCATACTTGGCAGTAGGCATACCTCGTTAATTCTCCAATATCTGATAATCGTTCTGCAAAAATATCAGCAGAAAAAACAAAACAAATCAATAAATCATGAGATAATAAAAGGTTATGAGAAAAAAGTGAGAACCAATTCTTAACAGGAATTCATGAAAAACTTCACCATTTAGCCAGAGCACGAAATTTAAAAACATCTTCACTGTTGTGTCCCTGATAAAAATCAGGAATAGGTTTCATTAGATCACAAGATCAAGTGAGAAGGAACAGTCCTTTTGAAAATTGTATTCCCAGAAATAAAGACCACCTACTTGGTGCATCCATCACTTCCCAGTCCGACAAAATCAACTACAACTTCATACAAAATAGGTTTCTTCACAGTAAGAATCTTCCCTCCGCCCTTGTGTGGACACTTGAGAGAAGTTTACAAGCTCACGTGAGCACACATTCAAATTATGTAAAACTAAATTTTCTATTGTATGGATAAAACGGAAATCTTCCCTCCGCCCTTGTGTGGACACTTGAGAGACGTAATGATTCTGCATAAGTTTTTTTTATCCACAACAGGACAAGAAAAAGCGGAAAACTCCAAAATTTCGGTAACACGTGCGTAATTGGTTGAGGTTTTGCATTAAAAACTGGAAACTTGATAAGGGTAGTATAATTCAGAAGGGTAACACATAGCAGTCAGACATCAGTTCTGTAGAAGCTCAAAAGACTAACAAAATAGTATGTACGCAGATCAATTACTTGCAGAGAGAGGAAGACTAAAAAACACATGTAAGTAGACAAAGCGAAGACAGTGGAATTGTTCGGAAATAAGGAGAATACCTAGTGCCAAAAATGATGGTACAATAGGTGGCACCAAAATGGCTTAAGAAGTATGGAACATTATCATGTTGGTCTCAAATATGCAGGTTAGAGATGTATAATACCCTAAATACAGTTGAACATATCTGTCGGGTACAAAATTCAGAGAACATGGTAATCCCTTACTCAAATGCAACATTACATGTGTGCTTAGTCGAAAGTATCTCTTATATATCGACTATGGACTATGGTAGTATACCAAGGAAGGATATCTGCACCTTATGTCTTCAGGCTAATTTATGACTGGTTGAGATATCTCTTGTGAGGAATCTTTCTGGAGAAGCCTGCAACATAAACGGTTATGCCAGTACCACCAGCGAACTGAAATCATAGAAATCAACTTTAGTTAGTAGATTTGGTATGGCTGCTACACAAATTTCTGGACATAATTATGTTGCATCTAACTTCTCTCCAGGTTCCTGCACATGAATCGGAAAAGATGACTCCCTGAGCCATGCGAGCGTCGTCCGAGCACCTAAGTTAGTTGGTGGCGGAGCTTCAACCTAGGGTGGCGGCCAAACTCGGCGCCGAGGGAGGCGGCAATGGTTATTGGCGGTGGCAGATGAGAGGTCGGCGGCAGCCGCGTAAGGACAAGTCTAGCGTGAGGACAACGGCGGCAGTACGCCGTACACGGCTACATCCGGACATGCGCTCCCTCCGGCAGTGGGTGGAGGATGGCGGGCCGTACCATAGAGGGACGGAGGAGCTTACCCCCGGGCAGCGCCACCTCCGGCGGCGGTGGCTAGTTCGGCGGGTGGTGCAGGACCGGGAATTACGCCCTCGGCGCGTGGTCGTGTAAGGCGATTGTACGGGCCGTGAGGAAGCGGCTGCGGCGGCGCGATGGCTGGGAGGAAGCGGCTGTGCGCGGAATGCAGATTCCTTTTTTGTTAAACGCGGATAGCGCGGATGGGTGCGAGATTACGGGAATATGTTGGCCGGGTCGTACGGGATTTACGTGAGGTGATGAAAGATTTTGGCGGAGGAGTTATGAACGCGCGTGAGGATTTTTTCCCTCTGCCGGCAGAGTATCGTCCGCTCAATGAAATTGCTAAGCGCACATTTGTTGTGGGGTTAAAATTATCTTAGCGGTTGGATTTAATCAGGTGGGCTAATCCGGTGATGTTAGTCTTCCCGCGTATGTTTGTGCGGTGGTTCTAGGAAAGAAAATGTTGGTTTGTTTAATAGTAGTATAGAAGAAGTATAGATATAGAAAAGAACCGTAAGGTTCTGTCTCCCCTCTTACTTCCTCCCACCCCATCGTCCCGTCCTCTCCCACCCCTGAACGATTTCCCTCTCCTCCCGATCAATATATATATGGTAATTCATTCAATGACGGATGGCAACTAATATCATATTTGGTTAATGCATATATAACCCAATTAATTCAGATCAATCACGGACTGTAATCTCTCCCATTCCTTCCTTTAACCGTTCTCTCTACCTCGCTTCCCTCGATCCCATCTTCTCGATCCTCTCCTTTATTCTCTCCTGCTAGCCGCCACCCGCCAGAGGCCCAACCCTCCCTCTCTCGCCTCGCTCGACTAGATCCGGCATGGGCGCGTCAAGTCTATCGTGGTGGAGAGAGAGGGGGCCGTCCCGAGTAGAGGAGTGGTCGCCGTCGGGGGAAGGAGAGGACGCGGGAGGCGGGTCACTGGCCGAGGTAGAAGTCCGCCTGCTCTTTGTGCAGCAATGCAGCCACGGTGCGTGACCACTGACCACGCGTTGGTGTGCGTTGCGACGCCGATGCACGTACGCCCTTGCTCGCTCGAGCAGAGGCGGCGGGGAGGGGAGGGAATAGGGGTGCATCGCTCGATCTGGAAAGGAGATGAGTAGATGCGGCACCGACGGAGCGACGCGACGCTGGTGTGGAGACCTGTGTGAGAGATGCAATTTTGCCGCTACGCTACTGCTGCTGTTCGTATTGCTGATGCTGCTACGCTGCTGCTTCTGTTCATGCTGAGAGTTGATATTGATCAAGGAGTGAGAGAGAGAGAGAGATGATATGCTGAGAGTTGATATTGATCAAGGACGCAGTTTTTTACATTCGCGTTCCGTTCACAGCGCCAATCCCAGCCGCTCGCGCGCGTGTGAGGATCAACGCTGCATGCAGGCCAGTACAGCGTGGGACCATGCATGTGCCTCGTATTGTTATGTAGTAGCAAAAGGACCGTGCGTTGCAACGGGTTATTGATATTTTAGTACTTCGACGCTGATTGTGCACACCAAACTGAAATATCTCCTTCTTCTATTGTTAATTGCTAGTGAAATAATCGAGACGAGATAATATACCTGAATAGTGAAGTTGTGAGCATAGCTTATTTCTCCTTCTTCTTGATTCATATGCATCATTTGTTTGGAAGGCAAGCTTGTAGCAGAGTTAAACCCAGAAAAAAAAAATTGAATACCAATCAAGGGACATAGCAGCATTCAACTAAATTAGTAGTGGAGTAGAGAAGCCCTAGAACATATAAAGTAAATGATACCTTTGATAAAGCAGGTTTAAGAAGTGGATAGTACGTTTGAAAACATGAACTATGCACAGCAAGCCTGGTTGTTTCGTACATATAAATTCCCTTGTATTGACGATAACATAAATTCACCAATAAAAAAACTAACAAATTTAGTTAGTATATACTCGTAGTACGCAGTCAAGTCAATACAAACACTTTGCCTATGAAACGATCAAGTTGGAATTCCATTGCACCAACAATATTTTAGTATTGTTATCTTCTAGATTAGCTGAGCACCACCATTTGTAGTTAATTAGGCAAGGCTTGGGCCGGTGCTTCTTGGAGGTCTTTCATTGACAAACCTGTTGTTGGCCATGGCCGCTCTCCCTTGCACTGCCATGTGCCGTCTACACGGAGATAGGGCGGGCTGCTGATTGCCCTCCTCCGAACGACCAGCTACTTGTCGAGGTCGACGGCGTGCAGCCGTGCACCCACCCTGCCGTATCTATAGTCGTGTGTGACAATGGACGGCGACTAAGCGATGGCAGTACCGGAGAGTACACAATCTCCTAAATGATCCGGTTCTACATGTACACAACAGCCTTGGGCTGATTGATCTTTACTCCAAATCGATTGGACAGTTAATCAGCCGGGTCTTGCCTTTGTTTTCGTGCAATATCGTCTCTTATGGAGTCCATAGCAATCTGCATATGTCCGTTCTCTCCTGAGTCATCACCTAGATAGGAATCATCCGGCAGCCAGCTTCAGGTATATGTAAGTTTCCCATGTATATAAACTGGTGTGGTTGAATATAAGGAGTTGAGGTGGGACTGTTTCATAATTGTAGAACCCTTCCTCAAGACACAAATCGTATTCTAGCCTCCATTGATTCATAATTGAATATAAGGAGTTGAGGTGGGACGGTTAGTGTATTAAGTGTTTCTCCATTGATTCATATTCTGTTTCCCTTCTCAGACTTTTGGATTTTTTTTTCTTTGAATCCACTCTGATAGTTTCCGATTCACCAATGGAGAAAGCCTACTTAGATCTATGGACAGAGAGAAGCAACATGGAGTTTGACAACGAGCAGCTTGTGAACAAGCTGAAGAACACAATAATTGGCAATAAAATTAGTATGTCAAGGAGGTTGGATTTCCAGACTAAGCTATGTGTCGCATCTATTTCTTCAGTTGTTACCCTTCATGCCGTGTTGGCTCATGTCCTGTCTACATAGGATTTAGTTTAATGGTTCAGAGTTGTTGTATCAATTCCCCTAGAGCACCTTGTGTCATTTTGTTGCAGATCGTGCAATGAGTATGTGAGAAACTCGGTGTAACAGTTAGATGATGCATTAATTATCTACTTGTTTGCATGACTAATGTTCCATATAGGCATTTTGTCATTGGTGTCATTACTATAAAAATCACTAGCGTCAATTTATTTGTAGATAATGTTTTGATGCACCGGAATATGCATAATTTAGTAGGATCCTTGATTGATGCCATTTGTGTAACCGGACTTATATTCAATCAAGTTGTGTAACCGGAATATGGGTAATTTAGCTGACCAGGATGTATTGAGGTTGTGATTATGAGCCTTGATTGACGGCATTTGTGTAACCGGACTTATATTCAATAAAGTTCAGTACATCCCACTAGTAAAATGCTGAAGCAATGTGTGAAGTGCAGTTCTTAATGGACGGGCAGTGCTACTGGCACTTGATATCAAGTACCAATCGTCTTGAGACAAGCCCCATGCTCAATCTCCTTTACAAATCTCTGTCCCCATCTAAATCTGTCGATTTCTAATCTAATCATGGAATCGCCTAAATTATTTTGTGAAATGCTTCATAGTAAATTCAGATTATCAGATTCTCCAAATTTTACCATCAACTTATAGCAGTATTGAAGCAAAAGGTGTTCATTTATTTGCAGGTGAGCTGTTCATCGATGTCGAGAACATCACAGTTTCTGCATTTACTTTCCTATAAACAATTACTGTACTAGATAGCTGTACAGTTCAGGCGTGTTGTCAAATCGACATGTGCCATAGACGGGTGTACTGTCCTATTCCCGACAGGTGCGCAGGCGCGTGATAGTCCTCTGCAAAGCCTGGATGTTGGATGTGTGCTCGTGTTTTTATTCTCACCACGCGATATTGGATTGAGCTGGATTCCAAGCCGGCAGTACTATTTTATTAACTTCATAGTACATAAGCACGTTAGTGAGATGGGTGAGAGACTTACAAAGCGCAGCTGACACATGTCCTAAGTGCCTCGGTTAGTTATTTTGAGACGGAGGTAGTACATGATTACAATTCTGAGGCCGCTAAGTGCAAGGCGTGTCCTAAGTGCTAACTCAAAAGTTTGAAATGGAACACTAAGAGCATCTCTAACCGATTCCCTATAATTTAGCGGAGGATAGGACCGAATATTCTTCAGAGAGTATATTTGATGATCTATATAACTTTAAAGTTTTTCATGGTCGAGTGCATGAGGCCCGCCTTTGGATACATATGCCTACTATCTCTAAAGTTCTTCACGGTCGACCATAAGAGGACCACAACCGGTGATATACAGTGCACACCGATGGTTTATATGGGACATAGTGTCTAGTGAGGACCATAACACAATAATTGTAGGGTTGGTTTCCCAAGATCCCGTATGAAAAAACTTGATGGTCGATATAACATTAAAGTTCTTCTTGGTTGAGAGCAAGAGGCCCGTCTTTGGGTACATATGGCTACTATCTCTAAAGTTCATCACGGTCCACCATAAGAGGACCACGACCGGGGATATAAAGTGCACGTCTATTTATATGCGACATAGTGTCTAGTGAGGACAATAACACAACAATTGTAGGGTTGGTTTCCAAGATCTCGAATGAAAAAACTTGATGGTCGATATAACATTTAAGTACTTTGTGGTCGAGTGCAAGAGGCCCGCCTTTGGGTACATACGGCTACTATATCTAAAGTTCTTCATGGTCCACCATAAGAGGACCACAACCGATGATATAAAGTGCACACCGACGGTTTATATGGGACATAGTGTCTAGTGAGGACAATAACACAATAATTGTACGGTTGGTTTCCCAAGATCCCGAATGAAAAAACTTGATGGTCGATATATCATTAAAGTTCTTCGTGGTCGAGTGCAAGAGGCCCGCCTTTGGGTACATATGGCTACTATCTCTAAAGTTCTTCACGGTCCACCATAAGAGGACCACAACCGGGGATATAAAGTGCATACCGACGGTTTATATGGGGCATAGTGTCTAGTGAGGACAATAACACAATAATTGTACGGTTGGTTTCCCAAGATCCCAAATGAAAAAACTTGATGGTCGATATATCATTAAAGTTCTTCGTGGTCGAGTGCAAGAGGCCCGCGTTTGGGTACATATGGCTACTATCTCTAAAGTTCTTCACGGTCCACCATAAGAGGACCACAACCGGGGATATAAAGTGCACACCGACGGTTTATATGGGACATAGTGTCTAGTGAGGACAATAACACAATAATTGTAGGGCTGGTTTCCCCAGATCCCGAATGAAAAAACTTGATGGTCGATATAACACTAAAGTACTTCGTGGTCGAGTGCAAGAGGCCCGCCTTTGGGTACATATGGCTACTATCTCTAAAGTTCTTCACGGTCCACCATAAGAGGACCACAACCGGGGATATAAAGTGCACACCGACGGTTTATATGGGACATAGTGTCTAGTGAGGACAATAACACAACAATTGTAGGGTTGGTTTCCCAAGATCCTGAATGAAAAAACATGATGGTTGATATAACACTCAAGTTCTTCGTGGTCGAGTGCAAGAGGCCCGCCTTTGGCTACATATGGCTACATAAAGTGCACACCGATGGTTTATATGCGACATAGTGTCTAGTGAGGACAATAGCACAACAATTGTAGGGTTGGTTTCCCAAGATCCCGAATGAAAAAACTTGATGGTCGTTATAACATTAAAGTTCTTCGTAGTCTAGTGCAAGAGGCCCGCCTTGGGGTACATATCGCTACTATCTCTGAAGTTCTTCTCGGTCCACCATAAGAGGACCACAACCGGGGATATAAAGTGCACACCGACGGTTTATATGGGACATAGTGTCTAGTGTTGGCAATATTACAAGATCTATGCCAATACGGTAAGAATAATATTCATTTGACAAAACTGCCTAAAGTCCTTCAATTTTCAGGACTTGAGCCGGTCACGTTGAAACAAAGTGCTTGCTCATGGGTGGTGTGGGCTAGCTTTCTGATAAAGTACAATGCTTGCAATGAAAGCACCACTAACATATATATATATATATATCAAGTGCTGAGGTAAGAATCATGTATTCTTGACAAAACTTGCTAAAGTGCTTCAGATTTGATCACATAAGTACCAGGAACGTTGAAACAAAGTGCTTAACTCAGGAGGGGAACTTTATAATAAGCTCAGATAATGGTTGCAATGAAAGCACCACTAGCATCTTTATCAAATGATACAGTGAGAACCATGCGTAGTTGACGAACTTGCCAAAGTACACTGGTTTTGAAGACTTAAGTACTGGTGGTGTTGAAACAAAGTGCTTAACTGGGGAGAGGGGGTAGAATAAAGTCCTCTAATGGTGGCAATGAAAGCACCACTAACATCTATATCAAGTGCTACGATACCATATATTTGTACGCATCGCGCAATCGCAAACTGGCTCTTTTGACGGTTTTGCTTTTCTGTGCAATTCTCCTACATTGTCCATATCTGTTACCAACCCCAGTCTCCCAAAAATTCAGGTTGTAAAACTCAAATGCTTCTGACACTGAGTGAAACTCTCTCCCAATCTCAGGTGCGGTGACATCCGGTCTTGTGTTCAGCAAAGTTACACATTGCCTTCTTGAGTGTTGTGACCCTGCCCTCTAAGGGCTCGCGCTCATCTGGTATTTTTCCGTGACGTATCCTGCATTGAAAATCATTAGTGAGATTTAAACTTGCCGTATGATCTTGATCATGAAGGTGCAGTTAATGTAAACCTTCAAACTATCCATGCGCTCTCAAAAAAATACACAATAGGCGGCATGATCTTATGATTTTCAGGTTGAATTATGAACTTAACTATATACACACACAAAAATGACTACAGAAAGAGAGCGAGACAAAATGGCTAGTTTCCCATTCCATGTATCCGCGCTTGTAAACCAAGTGGGATTGACAGTTAATCATTCCGTAATAAATTGTGAAACAAGCGGCTTTGATCTGTAGGTTGCATGCAACAAGGCAACTTGATACTCAATTGTGAATTTATACATAATTCTTCCAATTCAGTTAAGAAAAAAAATCCTTTCCACCGGGAAGCAAAACCGCACTTATTACTGGTCATTGATGATAGCGGTGAAGAAATTAGTTATTTTCAAATATAATATTTGAAACTGTATCATATGAACTGTCTGGCGATGAAACAAATCAGTGAAACTTAACTACCGGCTTGTAGATAAATTTCGATGGGCTGTATCATATGAACTAGCCGGCGATGAAAATAAATCAGTGAAAAAAGAAACTTGGGTGCAGATCAATTTGGATTGACTGTACCATATGAACTAGCGAGCGATAAAAAAATTCAGTGAAAATTAACTAGCCGGTGTGCTTATCAATTTGGATGGATTGTCTCATATGAACTAGTCAGCGATCAAAAAATTCAGTGAAAAACAAACTTGGGTGCAGATCAATCTGGATGGACTGTACCATATGAACTAGCCGGCGATGGCATAATTCAGTGAAAATTAACTAGCTGGCGTGCAGATCAATTTGGATGGACTGTACCACATGAGGTCAGCACTTTATGGTTACTGAGCAAGAACAGTTCATGGTTACTATGTGACATACTGTGCAGAAAAGTGTTTAAACACAACATTCAGTTCTCCAAAACATGACAGTGTGTATTTCAGAGGAAAAGAACTTCTGCATTCGATATGATTTTGGTGTCTACAGATTAGGTGGTTGTTCAACCTATAACACTTCAAAATCCACTTGAATTCTTTAAAAATAAGCGTTGTGTTCTGCAGAAAAAGAAGAAATCATCCCTAAAGTGCATTAAATAACCCAACGCCCGACCAGAGCTAACAATTCAGTCTACAAATTCAGATGATTCAAGCCTCTTTAATTCATGTTGGATTAGTCCAATAACTTTCAGATAGGTTATCATTTTCAGAGCTAAGAAAATTCAGTTAGATCTGGTATCCCCTATAAACAGTAACAATTCCAAAAATAAATATACAAAATAGCATGGTACAATCTAGAAAAATCGTTATACAGTCCAGTACACAATTTTTTACCTAACTGAGTCCACAGTCAGCGATGTTTACATATTAACAGCACAAATAACTTACTACAAAACAGGTGCTTACCTTCTCTGTCATGGACATTGGTCAGGTCCACATTGGTCTGATTGCAAACCGTTTGCCGTGGTGCTTTCTGTTTGTTGCCTCCTGTTGCAGGTGTCTGTCCTGAAAATGGCGGCGCCTAGCAGCAAATATATGGATCCGGCTTCTGCTCTTCCTAGCAGCGGATTTGTTGCTCGGTCTCGATCCAGCTCCCGCCCTGGTTTTCGCTCTCCGCCCAATCTGCCAAAACCACCTCCTCTTGGTGTTCTTGATAGGTCCAACAAAGAGTTGGATCTTGGGTGGGGATGGAGGAGAAGCTGCCCGCCGGGGTGGAATGTCAGATGAATCCTTGAAGAACAACGATTTGAATGGATTGAACATGGGTTTGAGCATACCTTAGCAGGAGTTGGGTGAGCGATTCCGGCGCGAGCTCCATCCCTGACGGCGGCCACTCCATCGTTGGACGGCAGATCTGACGGGGATTTCTCTCCGAGCTCTGGCGAGGGACCTCGCGTTCTCTCTGAGCTCTGGTCAGGAACTGGTACGAGATTCAAATTTTGAATGGTTGCACACCCCAATCGGTGGGGTCATGACGGTATGGGTATGAGTCGTCGCTGTATTCTTTGGGTATTGGTTTGGAAAGAGTTTAGAGGTGGGGTCGGAGAGAAATGCAACATGGGCTGCGGGTCCGGCTCGGGTGGATCCACATGCGAGCGCCAGCGGCTGGGATTGCCGCTGTGAAACAGAACGCGAACGTAAAAGCCTTTAGAGCATCTCCAACAGGCGCGCTTCGCCTCGGCGCACTATAATTCTTTTACAGCGTCAAAATAGCGCGGGAGCGACGAAGAGGTTTCTCAGATGCACAAAAACACGGCGCCCAGTCCGACGGCCCCACCTGCAGCAGTCCGCGCGCACAATCCGACGCCCCAAATTTGCAGCACAGCAGCCCGCACGCACACCCGTGCGCTAAAGTTTTCTGTGCGCGCTCTATTTTACAGCGTCTGCTGGAGCACGCCAAACGGCCGCGCGCGCGCCAAATTGTCGTTTTTTGCAACGCGCGGGATATCTACCGCGCCTGTTGAAGATGCTCTTATCGTTGTTGTTGCTGTAGTGTGGAAAGAGAGGGAGAGGCAGAGAGAGAGGGGGAGGGAGAGAGAGATAGAGAGTCAATACAATGGAAAAGTTTACTGTATGATCAGACTGTACAATTGTCCAAACAAAAGTATGGTTTGTTTTTCAGTTTTTTTTACGTCTGTAACTCAGCTTCGGTATCCTCTCAATTTGACATTAGTTTCAGTAGAGTGGAGTTAGCACTTGATCACCAATGACTCTTTCCTCATAAAAGAAAGTTTAGTACTTATTTACCGAATCAGAGTTAGTATTTCAAGCTGCGTGGTAACTGCTTTTACATTTTGAAATATTAATGTGCTTTACAAGCTTCGTACTCCATCGATACTATGCAGCTCATGTGCAGGATACAAAATATTCACTAGGGAAAACAATTGCTTTCGCTGCCGGGGTATATTCTGCAATGGATCTACAGCTAGGATGCATATGCATTTCCCAGCTAGATTTATTTTCTCTCATGGGGCTGCTGATATCTTTGAGAAATGAGATAACACGATGTTATCATGGTACGATCCACCTCAATTGTCCATAGATATCTTTTCAATTTTTGGCAACTATCCTGCTAAAAGAATTTTATGTGGTAGCCTGCATGCATGGATATAGATATTGCTAGAAGCCACCGAAGAATTTTTACAGAACATGAGAAGATGGTGTGCTCTATCTTCCAGATGATTCCCCTCACCAATTGCTTGCACATTTCTGTTTTTATGTTATTACTTGAACTTGTTCAATATCCCAGCATTAGTAAAACATTTGCCATACATTCTTCCTGAGAATCATGCATTTGCTCTTTTCTCAATAATGTTATGTTTGAACATTCCATTTCCTATCTTTTGAAGTGAGGTAGAAGCTAAGATACATAGTGCCTGCTAGAGTGAGATAAAGTAGGAGGAATAGCTTGTTTGGAGGAAACATTATGGAAAACTCTCAAATTCATCTACATTAGCAACTCTTGATAAAGTAGGAGCAAGAAATGATTTAATGGTAAAAATAAGTCAACATGCGGCCTGATGTGCCCCAAAGATATAGGAGTATGTTAGAACAACCAAAATGTGCCATAAAGATATACATGGTAGAACAACTAGATTATATACTCCCGTAGCAACGCACGGGCAATTACCTAGTTCTCATCAATAATCATAGCTTCATATGCGGTCGTATCATCCTCTCCCCCTTGAAGCGAAACCGTCCTCGATTTCGAGTCGTCCTCTTTAGTAATATTTTTATCTCTAGACTGAACGGCGACACGGTAAATATTAGCAGCTTCATCCCTCTTCCTATTTGCTTCTTCCTCCTCTTTTATCTTCTCAAGATGTTCTTTTCTCCATGTAATGAAACGCTCCTCATCCATGGGCACAAGATTGCACTTTTTACCCTTCTTGACAGTATATGTGTGTGTGTGATAATCATACACAACATCATGCTCTTTGTACCATGGCTCACCAACAACAAGTGGCACGAAACCATCGGCGCCGGAATCACATCGCTCAAAACTCGCAAAAGAATTTTCCCAACAAAAACGGTACCTTAGTTTGGTGTGTGACAGTGAGCTCTTCGTGACCCCAACGGAACAAGTATGGTTTTGGATGTGGTGTTATTAGTATCTCCAGCTTCTCCACCATCTCGATGCTTGCTGTGTTGATCAAATTCATGTGATCGATCATCATAGCACATGATCTCTCTCTCTCACTACCACACGGGTGTGAAAAAGCCCAATCCAACGGCCTTCGTCCTCCAACTGAAATCCATAACTTAACTTACTAAATGATGATGCGCTCGCCATCTTCTCCATAGTGTCATGGACAACCTGATGCTCTGAATACCACCTGATATAGACTGAACCTCGATGGTGAGATCCGATATGTTGTTGCGGCCCGATCTTTCACGACACTCCACCACCACCAGAAGTAACCTCTCGCCCGCGCACGCGGTGTACATGAAGTAGATGGTTTGAACCTTGCGGTCCAGCACGAGAGAATCAATCTCGACGATGTAACTCATGCGCAAAACAATTTCTTCGCAGAAATCGCAACACAGAGCTTTTCTAAAGCTTCGTCCAAAACTTAGGGATTTTTAGACAGCTTCCCCCAAAACTCGATACGGGTATTTACCCTGAAAAACACATTGTGTCTATTTCTTAAAAACAACCTATTTTACATGGCGCACGTACATGACCTTATATAGTGGTCGACCCATCTAACTTAATCAGCAAGCTCAACAAGTCTATCTCTAATACAATCTTGACCTTCTACTAATTTAAACTGCATCTGCCTTTTATATATCAGCAGGTACCAAATATATCTAAACTGACTCAAAATAAATAACTGAGATAAACAACAAATCTGGACTGGTGCGCCGTCTTCAAGTGTCTGTTGTTCTGCAGGTGGGCCCCATCCGATTTCTTTCAAGCAATGGTGGACACGTACAAATCTTCTTTGCCAAGGAGTTTGTTCCTTGCGTGGCTGGAAGAGAAACAAATCTCTGCGCTTTATCTTCTTGCACGAATGTGACTCTATCTCCTTAAAATCCTCAAATTGAACTCCTTCTAAATTATCTCCAAGAAAGTATTGTTCAACAGCCGTGGAGCCTTTGCAATCCATGACTAGCGTAGGTACTTTCTTCATTTGAAACGAAGGCATGCATCCACCTCTTTTCTGGCTAAGGAAACCCATGCATGATTGTTTTTCCATTCTTAAATTATGTCCACCAACGTGACTCACCAAAACATCATCTTTCTCATCCATGCATGGCTGTACACACGAGCATACAAGACCTACCGTATGCATGCTAATAATTTTGATGAACTCTTGTACGTTCTTCTCACATTCCTGATCATAAAATAAATTCTTTGGTACATACACGTCTTCTGTTTTGAAGCTTGATGCAACAGTATTCTCATCAATAATCATAGCTTCATATGCGGTCGTATGAATTAGCCACCAATGCATACAAAGAGATGAAGAAATAGTTGATCAATGCGAACAAACAATCACCTTATCATCGACATTTTGTACCCCTTGGATTGAGACGCTCAACTTGTCCCAAGCATGCCGACCAATTTTGACACTCTGCTGATATAGCTTGCCTCAGTGTGAGAGCGAAACTTGTGATCGTTAGATACCCCTATTGTTGCGTCCCTTGATGTACTCATGGATACGCTCCCAATAACTTGTACTTTTGTTGCTGAATATCGACAAACAGATCAAGGCCAATTTTCTTCTATGCACCACACAACAACTTTGTCTTATTTGGTAGTGTAATTTGCATCTCTCCGATGTGGAGTTGGATCAACAAAGCCCTACTCTTCCATGTCAAGAACGTGCTCTCCTTGCGATGTATATTCTTGAGATGGAAAAATTTGTGATGGTAATTCCGGTGCAACACAAGTGTATTGCAAAAAAGTTTCATCATCGACACTACATACATCAAATGTGAACACATACGGACATATCACATCACAATTGCATACAAATGAAAGAACACATGGAATTCAATGAAAAAACTATTTTTTTCTCTCACAGAACAAGTTGGGGATGCCTGCTCGACCTCGGACGGCGGCGGTTGGGGAGAGAAGGGGCCCTAGGCCATGCTGTAGGAGCTGGTGGCGTGGTGGGAGGGATCGTTGGCGGCGGGGGCGTCACCGTAGTTACCACCTTCTTCTTGCGGCCGCAACAGCGACCCATGGATCCCACGGTCATCGCTTCCCGGTGAGCTTCTTCGCCTTTGGGGGAGCCTTTTGCAACGATGGCGAGGTCCTGCAACGCTTTCTCGGCAGCAGAAGACCTAGGTGCCAGGCAACCTTCGGCTTCGGCCCAACGATGACGGTACATATGCGTGCGCAAGAGAGGGGAGAGGAGGGGGATATTGCGGGTGACCGGAGATGTGGGGAGGCAGTTGGCGGTGACGGTCATATCGGGATGCCTTCCATGTCGCCCCGATGCCCGGCAACGGTCACGACGGGCTGCGGCGCGGCTCGGGCGGAAATTTCCCGCGCGTAGACAGTCGACTTTCCCACGGGTGCATTACATCGTGTTTGTTTCACGGGAGTTTGTATTGGGAAATGGGAGTTAGTGCGGTGGAGGACTTAAAATCCCTTGTATGGTTGGAGGACATGGGAATTAAAGAAGGTAGGGGAAAGGGAATTAAAGGGTCCAACTCCCCCGTATCTCTTCCCTGGTGGGGGGCTGGTAATTGAGCTAGGGAATGGGATGGGAAGTGAGAAAATTGTTTGTTGTCCACGCCCCACAAGAAAAAAAACTAATTAATTCCCTCTTAAATTCCCACAAACTATAATCACCCTTAGAGCATCTCCACTCGTTCGGCCCCCCAGCGCACCCGGTGAATGCGTTTTGGCGTTTGCGCCGGCGGGTTTTTCGCCCTGGGGGCGATCGAGTTCCCAGCCGCGCCCCCAGGTTTCGGCCCCCAAACGCCCAAAAAATCAAACTTGTCTTTCCCGCTACCAAAAAACGCCACAAGTTCGGCGATCACCATGCCACAAGTCGGCGATCATCATGCCACAGTTCGGCGATCAAACATACCCGAAAGTTCGGCGATCAAAAGGAAGGAAGCATAGACAAGGAACGCATCAAATGGCGGGCTCCTCTGGCGTGGGACTGGCCGGGGTCGGCGTGGGCGCAGGCGTGCTCGGCGTCGGCGTGGCTTCTGTGCTCGGGCTGGTAGTCGGCGTCGGCACAGCTTCATCGCTCGGGCTGGGCGTCGGCGTTGGTGTCGGCGTGGGCGTAGGGGCGGTGGTCGACGCCGGCCCGGGCATCTGGTTCAAGATGAGGCCGCGCTCCGCCAGGTACCATGCCTTGACCTGCTCGTCCATCATCGACATGTCTGCCGCCATCAAGAACGCCAGGTCGGTGTTCCTCTTCTTCGCGGCGACGTTGGTCCTGAGAAGGTCGAGCTTCACGTCCTGCTTCGTCATCAACGCCGACCACCGCGCGTCGGATTTCTCCTCCCTCTTTGCGGCGCTGTTCTTGGCGTCGGCGATGCACTGCTCGATCGATGATTGCAGCCGTTCGGCACCGGGTGCCGCGTCCCTCGCCGCCTTGGCTCTTTTGTTGCCATCAGGGCGCCCATCCGCCGCCCCCGGGGCAGGCGCGTCCGGCTTGTACGTCTCCTTGGCCTTGGCGAGGGTGAGCCGGACCTCCCTCCACTTCTCGCACGACTCGATCTTGGAGAACACGTGAAGGAACTTGAACTCTTGGTCGCTGTTGTCCTGACGATACATGTTGAACATCCGAACCATCTGCACAGCCGAAGAACAAGTGTCGGCGAAGTACACGGCGAAAGAACTGAACCGGCGGCTGGACATACCTGCCCCTCGACGTTGGCGCCGCTTTCCGGGCGAGCCGCGACCTCCTCTACGATCCCATGCCATTTGTTGCAGGCCGCCTGGATGATCGCCCAATGGTTCGCCATGGCCTTGTCGCCGCGCTCCATGCGGATGGTGGCGAAGTAGGGGTCGACCAACTTGCGCTCATCGAACACCGTCTTGATCCTTCCCCAGTACGTGTCGGCGTTCTGATTCGAGCCGGTGATCGGGTCGATGCTGACGGTCTTCCATGCTTCGGCGAGGCACTCGTCTTCCTTGGACGTCCACTTGACGCGAGGCTCGCCCGGCCTGGCATTGGCCGCCCGTTCTTCTTCCTCCCTTTCGCCGCCGGCGCCGGCTCCGCCTCCTCCTCCGCCTGTTCTTCCTCCTCCACCTCCTCCTCGGCGTCGTCGAGCTCGTCGTCCATGTCGACGGCGGTGTCCATCGTTTCGTCTTGTGCGTGGAACCCGGGGCAGGAAGCGGCGGCGACCGAGCCGCTCGTGATGATCTCGTCCATGTCGGCGTCGGTGGCGTCGGTGTTGCTGAACTGTGGCGCCGAGCCGTGTGCGAAGGGTAGGGCGCCCCGGCGCAGAGGCGGCGCAGGAGAGGATGAGTACGCCGGCGGCGAGTAGCTGTACTGGGTGTTGAGGCCGGCGGTGAACGCGGGGGAGGGAGTGCGCTGGCCGGGGTTCAGACCGGAGGGGGAGGCACGCGGCGGCGCGCCATGCGGGAAGGTGATGTTGGGGTTGAAACCGCCATGCGCGTCGCCGTCGGAGTAGCCACGCGAGGGGGCGTACCCCCATTGCGGCGGGGGCGACGAGAAGTTGGCCGGCGACGCGACTCTCGGCTGGCTCCCCCACGCGGCTTGTGTGCAGTGGCCGAGCGGAAGGTTCATCATCCCCCCCCGCGCGAGACGCCTCTACCTGCTCTGCCGCCGCATCCCTGGCCCTCTTGGTGTTGAGCCTGTTCCGCCGGTCGGTGGTGACCGCCTCCCGGCGCTGAACATCCGCCCTCCACTCGGTGTTCGACAAGCCCGCTGGCCTTGCCATCGGCGCCCTCGCCTTCCTCTGCTTTAGCTGGGTGGAATCGGCGGCGGCGCGAGGAGCCACATATTTCTTCGACGGCATGGCGCCCGGAGAATGGCGGGAACGGCGGGGAAAAAGGGAAGCAATGGGGGAAATGGAGAGAAAAGGCGGGTAAAAACGGCGGGAATATGCCTGTTGTCGCCGACAGCGCGGCCCCACGCGCCTTTTCGCTTCAGCCGGCGCCCCCAGGCGCCCCCCGGTGCGCTGGGTTCGGCTCGGGTTCGCCGGTTGTTATTTCGGCCCAAACCGGCGATAAACAACGACCTGGGGGCGCGACTGGGCCGATTTTTCGCCGCCGGCGCTAAAAAAGGCGCCCTGGGGGCCTGTTGGGGGGGGGGGGGGGGGCGAGTGGAGATGCTCTTACCAAACGTGGGCATGGGACTAATAAACCACTTCCCAAGTCTAATCCCTCAACCAACTCCCTCTCATAAATTCCCATTCCTTTTCCCATAAACAACCAAACACGCTGGAGCAGTTTCTGGGCAAGAAAAGAAAACCCAATTTTTTTGTTTTTAGATGTCTGCTATTGTGATGCTCTTACGCAATAGGCACATGCCGCACATCGGCTTATGTCCATTGGACTTTCAGAGCTGCAACAATTTTGTATTTTCCTGTCAATTTGCACACTCCGATGCTTCACCCCCACCTTGTTCGCGTGTGCGTGTGCCTTGTGAGTTGTGACATGCCAACCTCCCTCGGCGTGCCTGCCACCTGTTCGGTTCATAGGCAACAGTGCTACAATGAAATCAATTAGTTAAGAAATTTTACTAATACCAGTGCACGATACCCTACGGTTGTGAACTTGCGATCACTGCACCCCCCTCCGTCTCCGCATGTGCCCCGCTAGTTCGATGGCCAGCCAACTTGCGGTACGGCATCTTCAACACAGACTCCTAACACAGACACACTACGTGTCCACGGACTGCGTCCGGACGCGTCCACGAACCAGGCCAACCAGCCTCAACTGTACGACCTTAACTTAACCTTCCACAAATTTCTACAGATGCTATACAAGGCCTTCCGCCAAATGAGCAAATGAGCAAGTTTATTAACTTAACCTTCCGTCAAATTGCTATAGATGCTACAAGGCCTTCCGCCAAATAGCAAATGAGCAAGTTTATTATGCTATACAATGGCGGAAGGTTAGATGGAGTACTAGTTAATGGCGGAATGTAGACGCAGCCATGAAGTATAGATGCTATACATGCTATCCAAATTTGGCGGAAGGCTGCGTACTAGTTTTCCTGCCGCCAAATTACCTTCCGTCAAATTATTGTTTGCTGCGTATGATCTTCCACCAGTATATGCATAGGAGTACATGCCTTCCGCCAAATTTACGTGACTTCGCCTAGCTAGGAAGCCTTCCGCCAAAGGGCTAATCACGTTACTAATCACATAACGTTCTCCTCCCGCCAAATAGCAGCGGACTTCCGCCATCCTGGGCAGACGAGGGTATGTGATGACTTTCCTGCAAGTTTGCTTTAGGTCTGCGGAATTTCAGACAAGCGGACGCGTCCGTGTTGAATGATTAAACACGTCCGGACAACTTGGTTTGGACGTTTGCCGACAGTTTGAAGGTGTGCGTTGAAAATGCCCTGACCTAGCATTCCTCCTCCATGCAGCATGAATACCTTTTTTAACACATCCTGGATACTCTCATCTTCCATAATGGTTTTTTTTTTCTGCGGGGGAAGGGATTTTCATTAATCAACCAGGATCAGAATGATCCATCTCACATAGTTTTACAACCCAATTTGGGCCAGACCGCAACCAGACTGCGGTTTTAACATCAACTCTCCCAATCCTGGCAAGCTCATGACTTACTCTATTTCTTGAGCGCCTAACCGCTCTAACTACCACCTCTCTATCAGAATCAAGTAGCTCTTTTATCTCATGCACTAGGCAAGCATCCGGGGACCTATTAATATTTTTTTGGTTAAGCATCATCGCTGCTTCAGCGCTGTCCGTTTCTAGAATAAACGGTAAAGAGCTCCATTCCAGCGCGAGTGCAACTCCCTCGCGACAAGCTTGCAGTTCCGCCTCCAGCGCGTTATTGCATGTGAATAAGTGACGACATGAAGAGAAAATAATGTGTCCGGTCGTGTCACGAAGCACCATCCCAGCGCCTCCATTCATTTTCTGCTCAGCGAAAGCGCCATCTACGTTTAATTTAAGCCAGCCAGCCGGTGGTGGTTCCCAACTCTCCAACGGCTGCTCCACCTTGTGCATGTCTCGCATGCCCGGGCTGGCCTTGGCTGATGCGTGACCCATCATGTCACCCAAGATCATCTTTCCTTTGATCACATCTGCATGTGGGTGATGCTGAATGCACAGAAGGGAGGATATATACCCATGCAAGAACCTGCGGGACACATCCGTTGGTGGCGGAGTTTTGTCATGCGTGATTTCATTACGGACATGCCAGGACCGCCATAGTGTCATCAGTACCACCATGCGTGATGTATCAGACAACGGATGGAGGACATCGAAGAGCCACTCAGGCCCCGTGTTTCGGATAGCGCCAATGTCCGGGATCATCCAGTCCTTTGCCATTGCCCTCCAAAGGCTCACCGCACGCGGGCACCTGCACATTGCGTGGAATCCATCCTCGCGTTCCGTCCCACAGAGAGGGCACATGTCATTAGTTTCCAACTGTCGTGAAAATTTATTTGCCCATGTAGCTAACGAGTTGGAGACCAACTGCCAAGAAAAAACTCGTACCTTTGGGGGAGCAGGGCACCCCCATATAGTCTTCCAGATGGTGCGACGACCATCCGGTGCCCTGCTTGATGCGCTCGCCGATGGACGCTCACGCTCGTCCATGGCAAGGCGGTACGCCGACCGGACGGAGAAGACACCGGATTTCTCCGGTGCCCATGCGAGAACATCCTCAGGGGCTCGTGGAGATGTCCTGATGCCGGTGATGACGTCGATGTCGATGGGGAGGAAGTACTGTCGGAGAAGATCCAAACGCCAGGCTCCATGTGCATCCAGCAGGTCCGACACCCTCCTCAGCCTGCACGTACCCTGTGGAGTGATAAGCTCGCCCGATGGCTCCCTAGGCAGCCACCTGTCACGCCAAATTCGAATTTGATGACCGCTCCCAACGCGCCAAATCAACCCCTTTTTTAGGAGTTCCAAACCATGCACGATCGCCTGCCAAGTTACCGATGCATTGCCTGAGAATACCGTGTCCTCAAGCCGTCCCTCCGGGTAGTAGCGAGCTTTTAGTACCTGCGCACAAAGACTCTCTAGTTTGGTTAGGAGGCGCCACGCCTGGCGAGCAAGCAAGGCTTGGTTGAAGACTCTGAAGTCACGAAATCCCAGTCCGCCGCATTGTTTTTTGCTTTTGGATTTTTGGCCACGCCATCCAGTGAGTTTTCCTCTTCCCCTCCTTAGATCCCCACCAGAAATTACGAATCATCCTATTTAGATCATCACACACCGACATAGGAAGTTTGAATACCCCCATCATATATGTGGGAATGGCCTGAGCAACTGCTTTGATCATCGTCTCCTTTCATGCAAGTGATAACGTATCTCCCCATGCAATAATTCTTTTCGTTAAACGAGCTTGGAGGTTTTGACATTTACCCTTTGACATTCTACCTTCTGGTGTTGGTAGACCCAAATACTTCTCTTCAAAAGTGGAAAGTTGCACTTGGAGACCATCACGAACCTTTTCTTGATCATTTTGCGGACATGCTTTCCCAAACATGATACTGCACTTAGCTGGGTTAATAAGTTGGCCTCTTCCATAATGGTCCATGTGACTTTAAAGGGACAGACTCTAGTTGGACTACACTACTGTAGAACTGGCTAGCTGTGGCTGACGTAAAATGCCTACTAGTGACAGGTCAGGCTATGGAGGGTGCCCGCTATTGACCTCCCACCACTGCTAACAGGTCACCAGTGGCAAGTAGAGCGCCCGTCGCTGATGATACATCACTAATGGTGGGCTTTTTTCAGTACCCGCCACTGGTAAGGCAGGTAATAGTGCCAGGCCTTCCCTTGCAACCGCCACGATATGATCTCCTAGCAGTGGCCGCCACCGATAAGCTCGCAGGCGTAAAAAAAAAGCAGCCACCGTGGCAGCATTTTTTGCTGCCACGACAGCCACACATTATATTATATTGATAGTTGCATATTGATAATCCTAAGTGCAGGGAATTGTCGTAGCACTTTTTAAAGATGGAGGTGGTAAGTATAGTGTCGAACCCACAAGGAGTTAAAGGTAGGATTAGTATTCTCTCAGGTTTTATCTGCCACTGATATAATTCTACGTACACCGAACGTTTGCTTTATCTAGAAACAAGAAATAAATATACTTTGTGGATATAAAAGACAGCTTTGCAATATAATAAAGAACATATAAATAAAAGTTAGTTGCTGTTTTGTTAAAAAAGAACGATAAAGTGAAGGATTGTCCCTAGGCAATTGAATATGAAACTAAAGTGATAATCATGTATTGCTGTTTTTTTATGACGGAGAGGCCTATGCTAACATATAGTAAAATTCATTGACTACAAGTACTTATGATTGGAACTCTAAGCATCCGCAAATACCAAAGGTTCATTAAGGTAAAACATAACCATAGCATTAAGATCTAAGGGCATCTCCAACTGCGACCCACAAATTTCCTCCCGCATTCGTCCGTAGACAGGGGGGACAGTCCGCGGACACGGATGTGGGAGGCCGCCATCCAACGCCGCCCGCATACATTTCAACCCGCATTTAAACTAACCGGACGAAATTCATGTAAACCGGCCGATATTCATCAAAGTTCGGCTAGAAAATAGCACAAATCATCCATGCATAGCATGCAAATTAAGTCTAGTACAACAATGTCTCAAATTCGACTAGATTAACCAGATGTTCAACAAGTTTTTCATCAACGGATCATGCCCTCCCACACATACTCCCCCTTCAGCTTCATCCAACAGTGTGTGTACATAAATGGCCGTCCCTCTGTCCTGTGGTACACCACGGCAGCGCGTGCAGGCTACATAATGTCTAGACCAACATTGAGTGAATGAATCAATCGACAAGTTGAGCAAGAGGAAGCAAAACTTACGATCTCGTCCTCTGTCGCGTGCAATGGCCACCTTGCCTCCAGCCGACGAACCACATCACAAAACTTGGTGATGCTGGTCTGGATTGCGTACCAGCGATACGACAACGACCTCACGTTGCGTTCTTGAATGATGTACATGTCGTAGGGCGCAATGTGCTTTCGTGCGTGAAACGTTCATGCACTTGCTGCCAGAAGGCCTCCCCTTTGCTCCTGCCTACGAAATTCGCGGATACGGCCAACCACGCATCGCACAACAACTCATCCTCAATGGTCGAGTAGCTCGCCATCCTTCATACTCTAAAAAACGACATAGCGTTCAAAAATAAGCTCAATGGCATTTGACCGAACACCTGCCGAGCGTGGTGTCCGCCATGGAGGTCGTCTACAGTGTGACACCCCTACTCGACCGTGCACTAATCATACAAAAACGTGCACGATCGAGGTCAGAGACTCACGGGAAGATATCACAACACAACTCTAAACACAAATTTAAACATAAATCTTCATATTACAAACCAGGGGTCACGAGGACCCGAATACATAAGTCATACAAACAAATATTATCTGGGTACAGACGCAGTTAGTCAAGTTTGCCTTAAGAAGGCTAGCATAACAGCGACACTGATCGAAGAGGCGAAGGCCTCCTGCCTAGGGCCTCCGAACTACTCCTGGTCGGCGGGCTCAACGTAGTAGTAGGTGCCTCCGGGGATCTCCTGCTCCTGGACTCCGTCGTCTGATCACAGCAGCCGGGTAGGGGAAAAAAGAGGTAGCAAAGCAACCCTGAGTACTCATCCAAAGTACTCGCAAGACTTACATCAGAACTATACTAGGTATGCATCGGTATCAAAGGAATGGGGCTATATCTTTGGACTAAACTGCAGAAATGCCGGAACAGAGGGGGAAAGGCCTAGCATATCGAAGACTAGCATCTTGAAGCAATCTTGCAGCATCAGAAGAGAATAGAACACATCAGCATATAATAATAAGTATATATTAGCAATGCTCTAAGATCCTTCCTCGACTACCCTGCGAGAAAGTGATCCCGAGAGCAGTAGTAATAGTTTAACATTGTAACAGTATCCATTCATAGTTGTAGTAGATTAGGATACAACTCTGAGCGTCCTGTTACCGTGGACACGGCTATTCGAATAGATCACTTCCCTGCAGGGGTGCACTACTGTTACCCAACACGCTCGATTACATATGGCCGGACACACTTGCTGGGTAATACCCAGCCTCGGGTAATCGACACACCGTAAACCAACCTAGACTTTCCAGAGAGGTCAACACGCCGGTCTAAATCCTAAGTGCGAAGGGGTCTTGGGCCCATCGCCCTCTGCACTCCTGCACGTTGCGAGACTGGCCGGGGCCCAAGCGCGACTGTGGAAACACCACAGACGTAACCAGCTCACCCCAACAATCAGGCCGCATCTCTGAACTGTGACATCTGGATCGCTTTCGGAAGGAACGTACGACGTAGAGGGCCCCATTAAACCATTATCCCGCGTGGTGGTAGTGCATATAGGCCAGCGACCAACTCAGATCAAATACCCAAATCCGTTAGGCGTGTTTTAGTAGCTCGCAGAGACGAACAGGGTTCCTGTCGCTCCGACTTGGTAACACGCGGACCCGACCAAGGACCAGGCCCACCTCTCTCCTAGGTGGTCTCCGCCTGCCTTGTCGTTCCGCCACAATATCACTCGCGGGTACCCTTGGGTTCAACCCGTCTTGTTTCATTATCTCGCGGGCACTCTTGGAGCCGGCCCGACTTTAATAGTTTAAAGTATTGCAGTAATGTAACATTTCCGTGATTATCACCCAGAGTGATCACGGCCCGATAACAAGCCTGGCAAACGGACAAGGGTGAAGGGCCAGCTAATGAAACATAGCATACCTAACTAAGCATCATATGATAGCAGGTAAGGTATCAATAACAGGCGACGAAATCAGGCTATGCATCAGAATAGGAGCTATCAGAGCAACAACAGAAGCAATTCTAATGCAAGCAATAGAGAGAAAGAGTAGGCGATATCTAGATGATCAAGGGGGTTTTGCTTGCCTGGAAGCTCTGCTGAAGGGGTCTGGTCGTCGACGACGTAGTCATACTCAGCAGTGTCGTCGTCAGTCTCGGGGTCTATCGGGAGAGAAGGAGGGGGAAGAAACAATAAATACACGGCAACAAATGCAACAGAAATGCATGACATGTCAACATGCTATGCTAGGGGTGTTCTAATGCAGTGCTAGGTATTTTGGTTGGAGCGGGAAAATATCCGGGAATATTTTCCCAGCTCCGAACACTATTCATTTAGCGGTTTCGGTAGCAAATGTTCAACGTTCGGTATGTTAGAGACATGTGACAGGTATGTGGAGGGCATATTCGGATTCGTCATATTTTTCTGATCGTTTTTCATATATAAATTATTTTCATTCGAGTTACGGTTTATTTTATATGATTTTTCAAAGTTTTAATCATTTTCTGGAATTTCTGGAATTAATTTTAATTTGAAATTAAATAGCAAAATGCTAAATGCACCCAACACAGTGTACACAGAAGTGTACACAGTGGCCCCACATGTCAGTTAGTTAATTAACTAAATTATTTTAGTTAGGGTTAATTAAGCCGCGTGGGGCCCGGCTGTCAGTGGGGTTAGCAGGGAGGTTAGGCCCTAATGGCCTGGCAGGTGGGTCCCGTCGGCGTTTTAAACGCCTGCGCGCGCCGGCGACGACATACAGAGGCGGCGGCGAGGCCCTAGCGGCCATCTCCAGCGACCATTTGGTCAGCCGAGCGCGGCTACGGGACGGGGGCGACGACGCGCAACGATGGATGGCTCCAGTGGGTGCGAGGGTGGCCGGACCTGAGTTCCACATCAAAAATGGCGGCGGCGCGGCCACGGGCTTGGTCGGCGAGGTGGCCACGGGACGCGGGGGAGAGAGGGAAGAGGTCGGGGAGGACCGGGTGCTCACAGGGGAGCCGATGGCGAGGTCGACGGGGCCGAGGGAGCTCAGACGATGGCGGATTGAGGCCGCGGCCGTGGTGGATGTAGGCGACGGGGACGATGACTGCGCTGGCTTGGGGAGGCTCCAGCTCGAATGGGTGCTCGCACAGGGTGTAGAGGAGGACGCCGGTGCTCCTGGACTCGACGGGGAGACGAACGGTGGCCGGTGGTTGCGTTGGTGACGATGGCGCGGCGACGTTGCGTTCGGGCGAGCTCGGACCGGAGCGAGGGAGGCGCGAGGGGAGAATGGAAGGGGGCTAGGCTTCGAGAGGGAGGCGAGGGCGGTCTTATCCCCTCCTGGCGAGTTCCTGTGGCCTCGGTGCCGCCCATCGCGCGGCTCTGGCGATGGCGATGGCTTCTGGAGGCGACACGACGGGGAGGAAGATGATGAGCGGTGTGGGCTGGGCTGGCTGAAAGGCCACTGTAGCACTGAGCCAGTAAGTGCACAGTGGTGCTTTTCGTTTTTCTTTTGTTTTATTTTCTATTAAATAGAACAGCTACTGTTTTGCACTAGCTCCTGGTCCAAACGAATTTAGTAAATTGTGCAACTTGCCAAATTAAATACTCTGCAATTTTTGACACTGTCACAAAAAGTTTGAGAATTATTTGGATTCATTTCAATTTTGCTTAAATAGCATAGAGTTAATTGGGGCTGTTTAGGTACTGTTGTATTTGGGTTAAGGCATTTAAATATTTCAATTAATGTTCGTCTCTTTAAAGTTATTAGGTAGGGATTATTTGCAAAATTATGAACTATTTAGTTTTGTAGTTTGAAGAAATATTAATTTGACTTGTGTTTTGAATTTGAATTTGGAGTTGAATTATTTTCTAAATGCAATTTATTTAGAATGATCATGATGACATGGCAATCTAATTAGTTTAACTAAGGTGGGGTAATCTGGGGATGTTACAAATCTCCTCCACTCGAAGAAATCTCGTCCCGAGATTTAAGAGATAGAGTAAGGGGGAAAAGGTTTGGTTACGAATTTCTAACGAGTCTTCTCAGTTCTTGGTTGCTCTTCCTGAAGAGGTTGGTCCACGGTGCTCAAGTCTTTATTTCTCTGCATCAGTGCATCGTGACGGAGTTGTCATCCTTTCTTCAGGATCTTCATCGTACTTACAAATAGGACAAGTGGGAAAACTCTATAGAGATGGATGTCTGGAAGGATTGGCATTCGGTAATTATCTCAGGGGATGAAGGTATAAAGTATCTCTCGGATTGAAACTCAAGAATTATACCGAGAGCAATATAATAAGGTGAAGGAAGTTTCAAATGGATAGGCATTCGTTCGATGTCTGAACAGAGTGCGAAAGGGGTTCAGAGCAACGGGAATAAGTATTGTGTCTGATACCAGAATAGATCATCTCTAGGAAAATGGCTTGTGGAATTTTATACGAAACCAAATACAAAGGACAATTTTGTATACCAGGATGTGCAGGAGAGTCATGTTTCGATCCTGTGGAAACGGTGGCTGGTGTGGATTAAGAGTAGGAAGGGCGGTGACTTCTTGCATGGTCACGATAGCAAGGCATGGCAGAGGACAATCTGTCAGCTATGTCGGCAACAATCGTCGGTACCAAGGGCGGGGGACGAAGAGAACCATTTTCCTACTCGCAAGGCGAGGCGGACCAATAGGCAAAGTTCTCGTCCACCGGTGTTACCGGAATGTCATCAACAATAGTAACAGGGTCATCCTGACAGAGTAGTACACCGGAGTGTTTATATAAGTAGGGAATTATTACTACTTAGATCATATATTTCACAAGAAAGGTTAATCAAACCAACGGAAAGGAAAAAGTGATTATCAGTTAAACAACCCAATGGAAAGGAAAAAAATGTGATTATTCACGAGTATTAGGAATATATCCTTCACATGAACAAACAGAGCATGATATCCCTGACAAGTCAGCAAGGGCATATCCTTTTAGGTAAAAGGGGCAAGAAGAAACATGATGTTTACCCATACAACGGTGTTGGGATAATCGATCAAGGATATCCAAGGCATGGTCAAGTCTGCGTTTGAGGGAAAGCAAGGATGTTGTTGATGATAATACAAATCATCGAGGGGTAAGGATAGCATTACTCATCATGATTTCGATTCACATCATGGAAGAGTCAAAAGGTTGCCGATGATCATAACACATTTTGTCGAGAGGTTTCAAGAGGATGCAATCGAATAGCGACGGCATCAAGCAAGGGAATGACGAAGTGGAAGGTTATGGGAACAACAGATAAGATGCAAGCTCGGAATCGGAGTTGCTTTTCAAGACAACAAAATGATGTTGAAAACTCGACGTAAGCCTTGCTCACGGTCTGAAGAATTCGTGCACCAAAGATGGATGAGGTAGCATGGTCAAAGGTAGCATGATAAGGATGCAGCCAGCAGGCTAGGAATGACAAGACTAAGTATTAAACTTCCCAGCAACAAAGTACTAGGAGTATTGAATCACAGGGTGGATTCGAGTCACTTGTCAGCGTTCTAGAGTGACGGACAAGGCAAACTCACGGAGTGACTAGAACGGTGAGAAGTATCATTCCAACTAGAATTCATAAGAGATAGTGCAGTGGCACGATATCCTCGAGGTACCAGAGGGCAATACTCGAAGGTAGAACATAATAGAAACTGAACTAGATCGTCGATCTGCGGAAAACAGATACTTTAACCTTGTCGAAAAAATAGACGAGGCACTAGAATGGATGTCTCTCAGATATATCGAATAAGGACAACACGGTCGGA
This sequence comes from Elymus sibiricus, assembly GCA_039707655.1. Lineage (NCBI taxonomy): Eukaryota > Viridiplantae > Streptophyta > Magnoliopsida > Poales > Poaceae > Elymus > Elymus sibiricus. The sequence goes on along the minus strand of CM077666.1, from coordinate 122,195,509 downwards.
ACCATAACTGCATGGGATCAGATTTAAAGGATACCGGAAGAATCACACAAATGAATAAATATTTTACAAGAAGCTTCCGTGACGGTCTACATTGTTTCCATGGGCATGAACACAAAGTTCAAGGTCGACTCCCACTTATTCAACGCATACCCTTTCATTCACTTCTCGCTTTCGATGAAGTCGTAGTGTTGAAATGTATCTGGCGAGGCACCAGTAGAGTATGTCCCGGAAAAGCTTCCGGGTTCACACAGATGGCAGAAGCATAGATACATCCCTATCGGGACATTTTAGGAACCTATACAATAAACAACAGAAGCAAGGGATACCAGTTCGAAAGCAAAGTACCGAAGTCAAGGTAGAAGATACGACTCGGCAAGGCAATTTGTATCAAGGGAAGAACTCAAGGTTTTAGAATATGAAGGAAACTGTCGGATATTAATCCACCAAAGGATTTGGCGGACCGCAAAGCATCTGATGTGAGTACCGAGACTCAACCAGAAGAAGAAAGAATGCAAAGGCATCGAAGTATAGAAACATTTGAATAATTCAAAGCTTAAATACAAAGGAATTATGATTTCCAAATCGGGGGATCAGAAGTAGACGCTCTGATTAAAAGATGAGTAAGTTGAATAGACTTAAAGGCACAATTGATTGCAACTTGAGTGATCAAGAACCAACTCATATTCGGAATGACGTCTGAGCCGGAAGGATAATTTCTAAGGATCAACTGATGATTGCTGATGACCCACAAGTATAGGGGATCAATCGTAGTCCTTTCGATAAGTAAGAGTGTCGAACCCAACGAGGAGCAGAAGGAAATGACAAGCGGTTTTCAGCAAGGTATTTTCTGCAAGCACTGAAATTATCGGTAACGAGTAGTTTGATAGCAAGATAATTTGTAACAAGTGACAAGTAGCAATAGTAAGAAAGAGTGCAGCAAGGTGGCCCAATCCTTTTTATAGCAAAGGACAAGTCGGAACGATATCTTATAGTAAGTAAAGCGTTCTCGAGGACACATAGGAATTTCATCTAGTCACTTTCATCATGTTTGTTTGATTCGCGTTCGCTACTTTGATAATTTGATATGTGGGTGGACCGGTGCTTGGGTGTTGTTCTTACTTGAACAAGCCTCCCACTTATGATTACCCCCTCTCGCAAGCATCCGCAACTACGAAAGAAGAATTAAGATAACTCTAACCATAGCATTAAACATATGGATCCAAATCAGCCCCTTACGGAATAGCGCATAAACTAGGGTTTAAGCTTCTGTCACTCTAGCAACCCATCATCTAATTACTACTCCACAATGCATTCCCTTAGGCCCAAAGATGGTGAAGTGTCATGTAGTCGACGTTCACACGACACCACTAATGGAATCAACAACATACATATCATCAAAATATCGAACGAATACCAAATTCACATGATTACTTATGACAAGACTTCTCCCATGTCCTCAAGAACAAAAGTAACTACTCACAAAACATAATCATGTCCAAGATCAGAGGGGTATTGAATAGCATAATAGATCTGAACATATAATCTTCCACCAAATAAACCAACTAGCATCAACTACAAGGTGTAATCAACACTACTAGCAACCCACAGGTACCAATCTGAGGTTTTGAGACAAATATTGAATACAAGAGATGAACTAGGGTTTGAGATGAGATGGTGCTGGTGAAGATGTTGATGAAGATTAGTCCTCCCATGATGAGAGGATCGCTGGTGATGTCGATGGCGACGATTTCTCCCTCCCGGAGGGAAGTTTCCCCGGCAGAATCTCTCCGCCGGAGAGCAAAAGTGCTCCTGCCCAAGTTCCGCCTCGAGACGGCGGCGCACCATCCCGAAAGTCTTCCTTATATTTTTTTCTAGGGCAAAATGACTTATATACCAGAAAATGGGGGCCAGAGGATGGCCAGGGACCCCACGAGGTACCAGGGCGCGCCTGGGGGGGGGGGGGGGGTGGCGCGCCCTGGTGCGTTGTGGGCACCTAGGTGGCCCCCTCTGGTACTTCTTGATTCCAATATTTTTTATTTATTCCAAAAAAATTCTCCGTGAAATTTCAGCTCATTTGGAGATGTGCAGAATAGGTATCTCTGACATGGCTTTTTCAGGTCCAGAATTCCTGCTGCCGGCATTCTCCCTCCTTGTGTAGATCTTGCATATTAAGAGAGAAAAGGCATTAGAATTGCTCCACAAAGTGTTATATTGATTAAAAACACTATAAATAATAGTAACAAAACATGATGCAAAATGGACGTATCAATTGCGTGCATTCGCACACATGATGAATCAGGGGACTCAAAATGATAGTGACAATGGGATTACTAGTCATATGGAATTATCCATAATGCAAGCAGGCAAGAATTTCAAGAGCAATAGGTTGCAGAGGATTATCGAAAGATCGATTAGCAATACGAAGTATTTTGTGAAACACTTGAACAACTGGGGACGAACGAATCCCCGGTAAGTGTGAGGAATTATCCGCAGTGCGAAAAGAAGCTGCAAGACAGTAGGCACAAAGGATTCTCGGAACAACGGAGAATATTTCGGGGTATCTTATAACAACAATAGTAAATGGGAATGAATGTATGAACAGCAAGTGTATGTAGTAATCCATAGGGATTTATCGATGGCAGGGGATTGCAAAGGCGGTGGGCACAAGGGTTTCGGAAAAACATCGAAGAGTATCTTCAGAATCTTCTGATGAATCAAGCGATCTTCTGGAATGAGGGGCTCTCCGGGAGGAAGTAGTTACGAGAACCTACAGTTAGAGTTAGCAAAATCTTTAACCCAAAAAGAAGAGAGATCAGAGTCCCAGAGTAAAGGTGCGGAATAAAAGATCCTAATCCCATCCATTTGCGATGTGGGCCCACAACCCACACAACAATGTTAGTAAAATAGTTTTTTCAAAGACTACACTCAACTTCGGCCAAGGAGTTGGAAAGGGGGCTTCCTACAGGCAGTCGGCTCTGATACCAGCTTGTGACGCCCCTGCTCGACCGTGCACTAATCATACACGCAAACGTGCATGATCGAGGTCAGAGACTCACGGGAAGATATCACAACACAACTCTAAACACAAATTTAAACATAAATCTTCATATTACAAACCAGGGGTCACGAGGACCCGAATACATAAGTCATACAAACAAATATTATCTGGGTACAGACGTAGTTAGTCAAGTTTGCCTTAAGAAGGCTAGCATAACAGCGACACTGATCGAAGAGGCGAAGGCCTCCTGTCTAGGGCCTCCGAACTACTCCTGGTCAGCGGGCTCAACGTAGTAGTAGGTGCCTCCGGGGATCTCCTGCTCTTGGACTCTGTCGTCTGATCGCAGCAACCGGGTAGGGGAAAAAAGAGGTAGCAAAGCAACCGTGAGTACTCATCCAAAGTACTCGCAAGACTTACATCAGAACTATACTAGGTATGCATCGGTATCATAGGAATGGGGCTATATCTTTGGACTAAACTGCAGAAATGCCGGAACAGAGGGGGAAAGGCCTAGCCTATCGAAGACTAGCATCTTGAAGCAATCTTGCAGCTGTTGGGGAACGTTGCATGGGAAACAAAAATTTTCCTACGCACACACAAGATCTATCCATGGTGATGAGCATCTACGAGAGGGAGAGTGAATCTACATACCCTTGTAGATCGCTAAGCGGAAGCGTTTAAGAAACGCGGTTGATGTAGTCGAACGTCTCCGCGATCCAAATCGCAAGTCGTCCCTCGATCCGATCACGAACTAGCGCCGAACGGACGGCACCTCCGCGTTCAACACACGTACGGCTTGATGACGCCTTCACCTCCTCGATCCAGCGAGCGATGGTGAAGTAGTGGTTGAGTTCCAGCAGCACGACGGCGTGGTGATGGTGGTGAGGAACAATCTCTGCAGGGCTTCGCCAAGCGCTACGGAGATTATGACGGAGGAACTAGAGGGCTAGGGTTGCCGGCACACGGCTTGGGAAATCCTGATGTATACCGTGTGCTAGCCCTGCCCCTCTATTTATATGTTGAGCCTTGGGGTCTAAACTTGGAGTAAAAGCCTCCTCTAGGTCGGTTTTGCCCGCACAAGGTCGGTTTGGCCCGCAGGGAAAGAGTCCAACTCGGATCCCTGCCGAACCGTGCACAGCCGCGCACAAGCGGTAGTACCGCTTCACACAAGCGGTAGTACCGCTTGGGCGGTAGTACCGCTTCACACAAGCGGTAGTACCGCTCTGGCGGTAGTACCGCTTCACCAAGCGGTAGTACCGCTTACGCGGCAGCAAATCTACTTTTGCACTTTCCAATACCTCGTGGGCTTTATCCCTTTGGCCCATATAAAGTGTTGCTGCACCCGAACACTTCGGTAAACATCCGGAACCCCTTCCGGTGAACTCCGGAACCCTTCCGGAGATCAAAACACTATTATCACATATATCAATCTTTACCTCCGGACTATTCCGGAGATCCTCGTCATGTCCGGGATCTTATCCGGGACTCCGAACAACTTTCGGTCACCAACATAATAACTCAATTATACTAATCGTCACCAAACGTTAAGTGTGTAGACCCTGCGGGTTCGAGAACTATGTAGACATGACCGAGACGCCTCTACGGCCAATAACCAATAGCGGGACCTGGATGCCCATATTGGCTCCTACATATTCTACGAAGATCTTTATCGGTCGAACCTCTATGTCAAGGATTCAGTTAATCCCGTATGCTGTTCCCTTTGTTCTTCGGTATGTTACTTGCCCGAGATTCGATCGTCGGTATCTCTATACCTAGTTCAATCTCGTTACCGGCAAGTCTCTTTACTCGTTCCGTAATACAAGATCTCGTGGCTAACACTTTTAGTCACATTGCTTGCAAGGCTCATTGTGATGTTGTATTATCGAGTGGGCCCTGAGATACCTCTCCGTCATACGGAGTAACAAATCCCAGTCTTGATCCATGCCAACCCAACAGACACCCTCGGAGATATCTGTAGAGCACCTTTATAGTCACCCAGTTACGTTGCGACGTTTGATACACACAAGGTATTCCTCCGGTGTCAGTGAGTTGCATGATCTCATGGTCAAAGGAACAGATACTTGACATGCAGAAAACAATAGCAATAAACTGACACGATCAAATGCTACGTTTACAGTTTGGGTCTTGTCCATCACATCATTCTCCTAATGATGTGATCCCGTTATCAAATGACATCTCATGTCCATGGCTAGGAAACCTTAACCATCTTTGATCAACAAGCTAGTCAACTAGAGGCTTACTAGGGACACAGTGTTGTCTATGTACCCACACATGTATTTGAGTTTCCAATCAATACAATTATAGCATGGATAATAAACGATTATCATGAACAAGGAAATATAATAATAACCAATTTATTATTGCCTCTAGGGCATATTTCCAACAGTCTCCCACTTGCACTAGAGTCAATAATCTAGTTCACATCACTATGTGATTTACATTGTAATGAATCGAACACCCATGCAGTTCTGGTGTTGTTCATGTTTAGCCCTTGGAAGAGGTTTAGTCATCGGATCTGCAACATTTAGATCCGTGTGTACTTTGCAAATATTTATGTCGTCCTCCTTGATGTAATCGCGGATGGAATTGAAACGTCGCTTTATGTGTCTGGTCCTCTTGTGAAATCTTGGTTCCTTGGCTAGAGCAATGGCACCAGTATTATCACAAAACAGAGTCATTGGGTTAAGTGCACTAGGCACTACTCCAAGATCTGTCATGAACTCCTTCATCCAGACACCTTCCTTCGCCGCCTCCGAGGCAGCGATGTACTCCGCTTCGCATGTAGAATCTGCTACCACGCTTTGCTTGGAACTGCACCAGCTAACCGCACCCCCATTAAGAATAAATACGTATCCGGTTTGCGACTTAGAGTCATCCGGATCAGTGTCAAAGCTTGCATCGACGTAACCCTTTACGACGAGCTCTTGATCACCTCCATAAACGAGAAACATGTCCTTAGTCCTTTTCAGGTACTTCAGGATATTCTTGACCGCCGTCCAGTGTTCCATTCCTGGATCACCTTGAAACCTTCCGACCATACTTATGGCAAGGCTGACATCGGGTCTTGTGCACAGCATTGCATACATGATAGAGCCTATGGCTGAAGCATAGGGGATGACACTCATCTTTTCTCTATCTTCTGCAGTCACTGGGCATTGAGTCTTACTCAACTTCACACCTTGCAAAACAGGCAAGAACCCCTTCTTGGACTGATCCATTTTGAACTTCTTCAAAATCTTATCAAGGTATGTGCTTTGTGAAAGTCCTATTAAGCGTCTCGATCTATCTCTATAGATCTTGATGCCTAATATGAAAGCAGCTTCTCCTAGGTCCTTCATTGAAAAACTCTTGTTCAAATATTCCTTTACGCTTTCCAGCATTTCTATATTGTTTCCAATCAGCAATATGTCATCCACATATAATATTAGAAACGCTATAGAGCTCCCACTCACTTTCTTGTAAATACAAGCTTCTCCGTAAACTTGTATAAACTCGAACGCTTTGATCACCTCATCAAAACGAAGATTCCAACTCCGAGATGCTTGCACCAGTCCATAAATGGATCGCTGGAGTTTGCAAACTTTGTCAGCATTCTCTGGATCGACAAAACCTTCTGGTTGCATCATATACAACGCTTCCTTAAGGTAACCGTTAAGGAACGCTGTTTTGACATCCATCTGCCAAATTTCATAATCGAAAAAGGCAGCTATTGCTAACATGATTCTGACGGACTTAAGCATCGCTACGGGTGAGAAGGTCTCATCGTAGTCAACTCCTTGAACTTGTGAAAAACCCTTTGCCACAAGTCGAGCTTTATAGACGGTGACATTACCGTCCGCGTCTGTCTTCCTCTTAAAGATCCATTTGTTCTGAATGGCCTTACGCCCTTCAGGTAATACTTCCAAAGTCCATACTTTGTTTTCATACATGGATCCCATCTCGGATTTCATGGCCTCTAACCACTTCTCGGAATCCGGGCCCATCATCGCTTCTCCATAGCTCGTAGGTTCATCGTTGTCTAACAACATGACCTCTAAGACAGGGTTGCCGTACCACTCGGGAGCAGTACGCGTCCTTGTCGACCTACGAGGTTCGATAGCAACTTGATCCAAAGCTTCATGATCATCATCATTAACTTTCTCTTCAGCTAATGTAGGCTCCACAGAAACAACTTTCTGCGCTGCGCTACTCTCAGGTTGAAGTAAAGGTTCAACAACCTCATCAAGTTCTATCTTCCTCCCACTTAATTCTTTCGAGAGAAACTCTTTCTCAAGAAATGTTCCGTTTTTAGCGACAAACACTTTGCCCTCGGATCTGAGGTAGAAGGTATACCCAATTGTCTCTTTTGGGTATCCTATGAAGACGCATTTCTCCGCTTTGGGTTCCAGCTTTTCAGGCTGAAGCTTTTTGACATAAGCATCACATCCCCAAACTTTAAGAAACGACAGCTTTGGCTTCTTGTCAAACCAAAGTTCATATGGCGTTGTCTCAACGGATTTCGATGGTGCCCTATTTAAAGTGAATGCAGCTGTCTCTAATGCATAACCCCAAAACGATAGTGGCAAATCGGCAAGAGACATCATAGATCGCACCATATCCAATAAAGTTCGATTACGACGTTCGGACACACCATTACGCTGTGGTGTTCCAGGCGGTGTCAATTGTGAAACAATTCCACACTGTCTTAAGTGACTGCCAAACTCATAACTCAGATATTCTCCTCCTCGATCAGATCGTAGGAATTTAATCTTCTTGTTACGATGATTCTCAACTTCACTCTGAAATTGTTTGAACTTTTCAAATGTTTCAGACTTGTGTTTCATTAAGTAAATATACCCATATCTACTTAAGTCATCAGTGAAGGTGAGAAAGTAACGATAACCACCGCGCGCCTCAATACTCATCGGACCGCACACATCAGTATGTATGATTTCCAATAAGTCACTTGCCCGTTCCATTGTTCCAGAGAACGGCGTTTTAGTCATCTTGCCCATGAGGCATGGCTCACATGTGTCAAGTGATTCAAAATCAAGTGACTCCAAAAGTCCATCAGCATGGAGCTTCCTCATGCGTTTTACGCCAATATGACCTAAACGGCAGTGCCACAAGAAAGTGGTATTATCATTATCAATTCTACATCTTTTGGCATCAATGTTATGAACATGTGTATCATTACTATCGAGATTCAATAAGAATAAACCCCTCACATCGGGTGCATGACCATAAAAGATATTACTCATATAAATAGAACAACCATTATTCTCTGATTTAAATGAGTAACCGTCTCGCAATAAACAAGATCCAGATATAATGTTCATGCTTAACGCAGGCACCAAATAACACTTATTTAGGTTCATCACTAATCCCGACGGTAATCGAAGAGCGAGCGTGCCGACGGCGATCACATCAACCTTGGAACCATTTCCCACGCGCATCGTCACTTCGTCCTTTGCCAGCCTCCGTCTATTCCGCAGTTCCTGTTTTGAGTTGCAAATATGAGCAACCGCGCCGGTATCAAATACCCAGGCACTACAACGAGAGTTGGTAAGGTACACATCAATAACATGTATATCATATATACCTTGTTTGTTGTTGGCCGCCTTCTTGTCAGCCAAATACTTGGGGCAATTCCGCTTCCAGTGTCCAGTTCCCTTGCAATGAAAACACACAGTTTCTGGTTTGGGTCCAGCCTTGGGTTTCTTCACGAGAGGAGCAACTGCTTTGCCACTCTGCTTGGAGTTACCCTTCTTACCCTTGCCATTTTTCTTGAAACTAGTGGTTTTATTGACCATCAACACTTGATGCTCCTTCTGAATTTCAGACTCAGCGGCTTTCAGCATCGCAAACAGCTCGGCGACTGACTTGTTCATCCCGTGCATGTTATAGTTCAACACGAAGCTCTTGTAGCTAGGTGGCAATGATTGAAGAACTCTGTCAGTGATAGCCTCTGGCGGAAGGGGCATCCCTAACTCAGCCAGACGGGTGGAGTACCCAGACATTCTGAGCACGTGATCACTGATAGACCCGTTCTCCTCCATCTTGCAAGCATAGAACTTATCGGAGATCTCATATCTCTCGATCCGGGCATTCTTCTGAAAGATAAACTTCAACTCCTGGAACATCTCATATGCTCCATGACGTTCAAAACGTCTTTGAAGTCCCGGTTCTAAGCCATACAACATTGCACATTGAACTATTGAGTAATCATCAGAACGAGCCTGCCAGGCGTTCACAACGTCTAGAGACTCAACTGGAGCGGGTGGATCACCAAGCGGTGCATCAAGGACATAAGCCTTCTGGGAAGCCGTAAGGATAATCCTTAGATTACGGGCCCAGTCCACAAAGTTACTTCCATCATCTTTCAACTTAGCTTTCTCTAGGAACGCATTAAAATTCAGGGGTGCTACTGCGCGAGCCATGATCTACAACATAAATATAGCAAAGACAACTTAGACTATTGTTCTAGATAATGAGTTTAGTTAATCATATTACTTAAAAACTCCCACTCAAATTGACATCCCTCCGGTCATTCGAGTGTAACATGATCCAAATCCACCAACTCAAGTCCGATCATCACGTGAGTTGAGGTGGTTTCAATGGTGAACATCTTCATGTTGATCATATCTACTATATGACTCATGTTCGACCTTTCGGTCTCTTGTGTTCCGAGGCCATGTCTGTACATGCTAGGCTCGTCAAGTTTTACCCGAGTGTTCCGCACGTGCAACATGGCTTACACCCGTTGTATGCGAACGTAGAGTCTATCACACCCGATCATCACGGCGTGTCTCGAAACGACGAACTTTCGCAACGGTGCACACTTGGGGAGAACACAATTTATCTTGAAATTTAAGTGAGGGATCACCTTATAATGCTACCGTCGTCCTAAGCAAAATAAGATGCATAAAAGGATTAACATCACATGCAAATCATAAGTGACATGATATGGCCATGAACTTGTGCTTTTGATCTCCATCTCCAAAGCACCGGCATGATCTCCATCGTCACCGGCATGACACCATGATCTCCATCATCTTGATCTCCATCAACGTGTCGCCATAAGGTTGTCGCGCCGACTGTTGCTTCCACGACTATAGCTAACGTTTAGCGATAAAGTAAAGCATTACATAGCGCTTAATGATTGACACGCAGGTCATACAATAATTAAAGACAACTCTATGGCTCCTGCCAGTTGCCGTACTCATCGACATGCAAGTCGTGATATTCTATACAAAACATGATCATCTCATACATCACATATATCTCATCATGTAATTGGCCATATCATATCACATCATACCCTGCAAAAACAAGTTAGACGTCCTCTAATTGTTGTTGCAAATTTTACGTGGCTGCTACGGGTTTGCAAGAACCGTTCTTACCTACGCAAAACCACAACGTGGTGTAGTGATTGCTTTTTGATCTTCTAAAAGAACCCTCTTCATTGAAATCGATTCAACTAAAGTGAGAGAGACAGACACCCGCTAGCCATCTTTATGCAACGAAGTTACATGTTAGTTGAAGGAACCTGTCTCGCGTAAGTGTACGCGTAATGTCGGTCCGGGCCGCTTCATCTCACAGTACCGCCGAATCAAATATCAACTAGTAACGGCAAGCAATATGTATACACCCACGCCCACAACTCGTTTGTGTTCTACTCGAGATCTCATCTACGCATAGACCTGGCTCATGATGCCACTGTTGGGGAACGTTGCATGGGAAACAAAAATTTTCCTACGCACACACAAGATCTATCCATGGTGATGAGCATCTACGAGAGGGAGAGTGAATCTACATACCCTTGTAGATCGCTAAGCGGAAGCGTATAAGAAACGCGGTTGATGTAGTCGAACGTCTCCGCGATCCAAATCGCAAGTCGTCCCTCGATCCGATCACGAACTAGCGCCGAACGGACGGCACCTCCGCGTTCAACACACGTACGGCTTGATGACGCCTTCACCTCCTCGATCCAGCGAGCGATGGTGAAGTAGTGGTTGAGTTCCAGCAGCACGACGGCGTGGTGATGGTGGTGAGGAACAATCTCTGCAGGGCTTCGCCAAGCGCTACGGAGATTATGACGGAGGAACTGGAGGGCTAGGGTTGCCGGCACACGGCTTGGGAAATCCTGATGTATACCGTGTGCTAGCCCTGCCCCTCTATTTATATGTTGAGCCTTGGGGTCTAAACTTGGAGTAAAAGCCTCCTCTAGGTCGGTTTTGCCCGCACAAGGTCGGTTTGGCCCGCAGGGAAAGAGTCCAACTCGGATCCCTGCCGAACCGTGCACAGCCGCGCACAAGCGGTAGTACCGCTTCACACAAGCGGTAGTACCGCTTGGGCGGTAGTACCGCTTCACACAAGCGGTAGTACCGCTCTGGCGGTAGTACCGCTTCACCAAGCGGTAGTACCGCTTACGCGGCAGCAAAACTACTTTTGCACTTTCCAATACCTCGTGGGCTTTATCCCTTTGGCCCATATAAAGTGTTGCTGCACCCGAACACTTCGGTAAACATCCGGAACCCCTTCCGGTGAACTCCGGAACCCTTCCGGAGATCAAAACACTATTATCACATATATCAATCTTTACCTCCGGACTATTCCGGAGATCCTCGTCATGTCCGGGATCTTATCCGGGACTCCGAACAACTTTCGGTCACCAACATAATAACTCAATTATACTAATCGTCACCAAACGTTAAGTGTGTAGACCCTGCGGGTTCGAGAACTATGTAGACATGACCGAGACGCCTCTACGGCCAATAACCAATAGCGGGACCTGGATGCCCATATTGGCTCCTACATATTCTACGAAGATCTTTATCGGTCGAACCTCTATGTCAAGGATTCAGTTAATCCCGTATGCTGTTCCCTTTGTTCTTCGGTATGTTACTTGCCCGAGATTCGATCGTCGGTATCTCTATACCTAGTTCAATCTCGTTACCGGCAAGTCTCTTTACTCGTTCCGTAATACAAGATCTCGTGGCTAACACTTTTAGTCACATTGCTTGCAAGGCTCATTGTGATGTTGTATTACCGAGTGGGCCCTGAGATACCTCTCCGTCATACGGAGTAACAAATCCCAGTCTTGATCCATGCCAACCCAACAGACACCCTCGGAGATATCTGTAGAGCACCTTTATAGTCACCCAGTTACGTTGCGACGTTTGATACACACAAGGTATTCCTCCGGTGTCAGTGAGTTGCATGATCTCATGGTCAAAGGAACAGATACTTGACATGCAGAAAACAATAGCAATAAACTGACACGATCAAATGCTACGTTTACAGTTTGGGTCTTGTCCATCACATCATTCTCCTAATGATGTGATCCCGTTATCAAATGACATCTCATGTCCATGGCTAGGAAACCTTAACCATCTTTGATCAACAAGCTAGTCAACTAGAGGCTTACTAGGGACACAGTGTTGTCTATGTACCCACACATGTATTTGAGTTTCCAATCAATACAATTATAGCATGGATAATAAACGATTATCATGAACAAGGAAATATAATAATAACCAATTTATTATTGCCTCTAGGGCATATTTCCAACAGCAGCATCAGAAGAGAATAGAACACATCAGCATATAATAATAAGTATATATTAGCAATGCTCTCAGATCCTTCCTCGACTACCCTGCGAGAAAGTTATCCCGAGAGCATTAGTAATAGTTTAACATTGTAACAGTATCCATTCATAGTTGTAGTAGATCAGGATACAACTCTGAGCTTCCTGTTACCGTGGACACAGCTATTTGAATAGATCACTTCCTTGTAGGGGTGCACTACTGTTACCCAACACGCTCGATTACATCTGGCCGGACACACTTGCTGGGTAATATCCGGCCTCGGGTAATCGACACGCCGTAGACCAACCTAGACTTTCCAGAGAGGTCAACACGCCGGTCTAAATCCTAAGTGCGAAGGGTCTTGGGCCCATCGCCCTCTGCACTCCTACACGTTGCGAGACTGGCCGGGGCCCAAGCACGACTGTGGAAACACCACAGACGTAACTAGCTCACCCCAACAATCAGCCCGCATCTCTGAACTGTGACATCTGGATCGCTTTCAGAAGGAACGTACGACGTAGAGGGCCCCATTAAACCATTATCCCACGTGGTGGTAGTGCATATAGGCCAGCGGCCAACTCAGATCAAATACCCAAATCCATTAGGCGTGTTTTAGTAGCTCGCAGAGATGAACAGTGTTCCTGTCGCTCCGACTTGGTAACATGCGGACCCGACTAAGGACCGGGCCCACCTCTCTCCTAGGTGGTCTCCGCCTGCCCTGTCGTTCCGCCACAATATCACTCGCGGGTACCCTTGGGTTCAACCCGTCTTGTTTCATTATCTCGCGGGCACTCTTGGAGCCGGCCCGACTTTAATAGTTTAAAGTATTGCAGTAATGTAACATTTCCGTGATCATCACCCAGAGTGATCACGTCCCGATAACAAGCCTGGCAAACGGACAAGGGTGAAGGGCCAGCTGATGAAACATAGCATACCTAACGAAGCATCATAGGATAGCACGTAAGGTATCAATAACAGGCAACGAAATCAGGCTATGCATCAGAATAGGAGCTATCGGAGCAACAACAGAAGCAATTCTAATGCAAGCAATAGAGAGAAAGAGTAGGCGATATCTGGATGATCAAGGGGGTTTTGCTTGCCTGGAAGCTCTGCTGAAGGGGTTTGGTCGTCGATGACGTAGTCGTACTCAGCAGTGTCGTCGGCAGTCTCGGGGTCTATCGGGAGAGAAGGAGGGGGAAGAAACAATAAATACACGGCAACAAATCCAACAGAGATGCATGACATGTCAACATGCTATGCTAGGGGTGTTCTAATGCAGTGTTAGGTATTTTGGTTGGAGCGGGAAAATATCCGGGAATATTTTCCCAGCTCCGAACACTATTCATTTAGCGGTTTCGGTAGCAAATGTTCAACGTTCGGTATGTTAGAGACATGTGACAGGTATGTGGAGGGCATATTCGGATTCGTCATATTTTTCTGATCATTTTTCATATATAAATTATTTTCATCCGAGTTACGGTTTATTTTATATGATTTTTCAAAGTTTTAATCATTTTCTGGAATTTCTGGAATTAATTTTAATTCGAAATTAAATACCAAAATGCTAAATGCACCCAGCATAGTGTACACAGAAGTGTACACAATGGCTGACAGGTGGGCCAGTTGACTAAGTCAACTGCCCAGTCAGCACCCAGTCAGCAGTGGCTGACAGGTGGGGCCCAGTGCTGAGTCAGCAAGCTGACTCAGCAGGGCTTATCCAAATGAACAGTAACAAGGGGCCCCACACATGTCAGTTAGTTAATTAACTAAATTATTTTAGTTAGGGTTAATTAAGCCGCGTGGGGCCCGGCTATCAGTGGGGTTAGCAGGGAGGTTAGGCCCTAATGGCCAGGCAGGTGGGTCCCGTCGGCGTTTTAAACGCCGGCGCGCGTCGGCGACGACGTACAGAAGCAGCGGCGAGGCCCTAGCGGCTATCTCCGGCGACCATTTGGTCAGCCGAGCGCGGCTACGGGACGGGGGCGACGGCGCGCAACGATGGATGGCTCCAGTGGACGCGAGGATGGCCGGAGCTGATTTCCACATCAAAAATGGCGGCGGCGTGGCCACAGGCTTGGTCGGGTAGGTGGCCACGGGACGCGGGGGAGAGAGGGAAGAGGTCGGGGAGGACCGGGTGCTCACAGGGGAGCCGATGGCGAGGTAGACAGGGCCGAGGGAGCTCAGACGATGGCGGATCGAGGCCGGGGCCATGGTGGATGTAGGCGATGGGTACGATGACTGCGCCGGCTTGGGGAGGCTCCAGCTCGAATGGGTGCTCGCACGGGGTGTAGAGGAGGACGCCGGTGCTCCTGGACTCGACGGGGAGACGAACGGTGGCCGGTGGTCGCGTTGGTGACGATGGCGCGGCGACGTTGCGTTCGGGCGAGCTCGGACCGGAGCAAGGGAGGCGCGAGGGGAGAATGGATGGGGGCTAGGGTTCGAGAGGGAGGAGAGGGCGGTCTTATCCCCTCCTGGCGAGTTCCTGTGGCCTCGGTGCCGCCCATCGCGCGGCTCTGGCGACGGCGATGGCTTCTGGAGACGACACGAGGGGGAGGAAGACGATGAGGGGTGTGGGCTGGGCTGGCTGAAAGGCCACTGTAGCACTGGGCTAGTAAGTGCATAGTGGTGCTTTTCGTTTTTCTTTTGTTTTATTTTCTGTTAAATAGAACAGCTACTGTTTTGCACTAGCTCCTGGTCCAAACGAATTTAGTAAATTGTGCAACTTGCCAAATTAAATACTCTGCAATTTTTGACACTGTCACAAAAAGTTTGATCATTATTTGGATTCATTTGAATTTTGCTTAAATAGCATTGAGTTAATTGGGGCTGTTTAGGTACTGTTGTATTTGGGTTAAGGCATTTAAATATTTCAATTAATGTTCGTCTCTTTAAAGTTATTAGCTAGGGATTATTTGCAAAATTATGAACTATTTAGTTTTGCAGTTTGAAGAAATATTAATTTGACTTGTGTTTTGAATTTGAATTTGGAGTTGAATTATTTTCTAAATGCAATTTATTTAGAATGATCATGATGACATGGCAATCTAATTAGTTTAACTAAGGTGGGGTAATCTGGGGATGTTACATACAGGGGGGCGGAGTGTACCCGGGTACAAACGGCTCCAGGGTGGACAACACCGTCGTAGAGGCGAGCGGGCGCGTCGGTGCTGGTTGCGGACGCCCGGCAATGCCTCTGTGGCGGCCGGAGGCCTACAACAGCGGCGGCAGAGGTGGAGGGTGCGGATGCAAAGCAAGGGGAAGAAGGGGCGGAGTGAAAGGTAATGAGACCGGGATGGGGGATTGGGTGGGCCGGGGCTGTCGGATTCCTACGTGTCTGGTGTCCGGACTCCCGCAAAGCTCCCCCCACTTTGTCTCCAATTTATGGGAGAAAGTGCGTCCGTACCGCGCCGTGGATCGATACAGGACTGCGTTGGATGGGTTCCGCGGTCCGGACGGATGCGGGCGATTTGAGGGTCGGCGTTGGAGATGCCCTAAGGTCCCTTTTTTATCCCATATGCAACAACTCATAAACTATGGTTTAGGTTTCTGCTATTCTGGCAACCCATTGTAAGCAAATCAATCACATATTGCAACACCCTACATCGTGGGTTCCACGCGTGTGCGCATGTAGGAGATATGCCCTAGAGGCAGTAATAACAGTTATTTTGTATCTCCGAGTTTGTAATCAATGTTTATGTTCCATGCTATAACTGCAATGATTCTCGAGTCTACAATAACCACGAGGCTCGGAGGGAAACTCATGTGCACGTGTGGTATAATAAACGGTAAAATGTATTCCTTGTCTTGCCTCTAAGACTGGCTCAAGTATTGCATGATGATCCTGTTTTCCTGATCATGGGCATGTCTATGCCGACAATTTTGAGGGCACAATGTTAGTAGAACACTTGTGTTGAATCGACCCGAATTGATGTTATGCTATGAGATTCATTCGTCACAAGTTAATGGTTAATAACACAGAGGTAGTTAATGTTTGCATAATTCCTTAGACCATGAGAGTATCGAGTTCCTTCGTACTTGCTTCGTGAACTTTGGGGTTTGTTAAACGTCATCCGTAAATGGGTGGCTATTACGGCGGCTTACGGGTTCACGGAAAAGTATGACAAGTAACGAGATAGCTCAAGATTGGGATTTGCTCCTCCGACGATGGAGAGATATTCTCGGGCCCTCTCGGTGTTACGGTATCCACCATCGTCTGGCCAGACACATTGTGATTTGATCACTGGGATGCCGGAACACGGAAACGAGTAAAGAGAACAATACCGGTAATGAGGTAACTTGTATAGTGGACAAGTTGTTGATCCACGGGGATGCAATAAATCTCACCTCGGGTATTTGTAATATATCGTGAAGCAACAGGAATAGCACACGGCAACTGCAGGTTCACTCGAATATTCATTCGTGTGGGTATAGGGGTCAATATGGGTGTCCACGGCTCCGATGTTGATCATTGATTGGAAAGAGTTCCGGGTCATGTCTATACTTCACCGAACCTATAGGGTCACACGCTTAAGGGTCATCTATCTGCTGAATACTAGACGGGGAGTCTGAGAGAAAATCACCAGAAAAGTTTCGGACGAAACGGAAACGTTCCGGAGAGAACACCGGAATAGTTTCGGTGAAACTGAAAAGTTGTTTCAGGGTATTCCATTAAGTCAAATTGGTTCTGGCACACGCCTGGAAATTCTTGGAGGATGCCAGAAGTGTTCTAGAAACTTCTGGGAATTTTCCGGGACAAAAACCGGAAATGTTTCGGAGCAGCCGGAACCGCTTTGGTTGCTTTTTGCTGAAGAAACATTGTTCCGAAATTGTTTCGGAATGCGTTCAAAATTATTTTGGTGGGTACTGGAATTATTCTAGGCACACAGAAATAATTCAGGATTTAACGGACGCAGAAAAATGTCTTTGTGAATAGTGAAATTGCTTTATGGATATTTTTTGGAAAGCACCTTTTGGGATATTTTCCAAAAGCCTTCTAGAAGGACTTGGGAGCCAAGGAAGCCCCCTCATGGGGGGGGGCAAGTGTGGCCGGCCAAGGGAGGTGGAGCTCCTTGGAGCTCCACATGGCACCCCTTTTATCTTTATTCTTTTATGAAAAGGCATAAAGTGGGGGGTACTTTGGTATTTTTGTATGACAATTGTACCCCTTGGCTATCCTATAAATAGAGGTGAGGGGGCTGCCCCAAAACTCATCCTTGCTCTCATACACATGCCATTTGACTTGTTTGGCTTCTCTCTCCCTCGCAGCGAAATAGTTTCGTAGAGCCGAAAGGCTGTCTGGGTTCCGGCAGGAACTAGTTCTGGACGGCAAAGCCCTGCCGGATAGTTGACACCGTATGTGTGCAACCCCATAGAGAGATTGTAGTTTCGATCTTTTGCCCGAGGGGCTGTTCGAGTGTCCTCCCGAAGGGCTGTCCGAGTTTTGGTTCGAGTTTAGAGTGTCCTCCCGAAGGGCTGTCCGCGACATCGTCCGAGGGACTGTCCGACCGCCTCCCGAAGGGCTGTCCGGCGAGGCAGTACATCCTTGCGGTTGGGAGGTTGTAAATCCTAGCTGCAGGGATCTGCACCGACGATCTACACCGACTCTTCTTCCGCTGCGCTTCGAGTCGGTACGGATCAGATCAAACCTTGTATGCAGTCTCCATAGTGATCCTGGGCGTGCTCGTTGTACCGAATTTTTTTGTTTTCTGGACAAAAGAGACCCTAGAAGCTTCGGGGGAAGACTAGAAGACTCACGAGGAGGTGACAAGGCAAAAGGCGCGCCCAGGGGGTGGCCGCACCCTGTTACCTTGTGGGCAGCACGTGGCTCCTTTTGACCTAATTCCACTTCTATAAATTCTCAAATATTGGGAAACCAACAGAGAACCACCTCGAATAACTTTTTCGCCGCCGCAAGCTTCTGTTCTTCCACGATCCCATCTGGAGGCCTTTTCCAGCACCCTGCCGGAGGGGGAATCGATCACGGAGGGCTTCTACATCAACCTTGCTGCCCTACCGATGATGTGTCAGTAGTGTACCACAGACCTTCGGGTCCATAGCTAGTAGCTAGATGGCTTCTTCTCTCTCTTTGATCTTCAATACAATATTCTCCTCAATCTTCTTGGAGTTCTATTCGATGTAATCTTCTTTTGCGGTGTGTTTGTTGGGATCCGATGAATTGTGGGTTTATGATCAGATTATTCATGAGAAGTAATTGAGTCTTTTCTGAACGTTATTATGCATGATTTTTATAGCTTTGTATTTCTCTCCGATCTATCCGTTTGGTTTGGCCAACTAGATTGATTTATCTTCAGCGGGAGAGATGCTTGGTAATGGGTTCAATCTTGCGGTGCTCTATATCCCAGTGACAGAAAGGGACAAGACACGTATTTGTATTGTTGCCATTAAGGGTAAAACGATGGGGTTTATTCATATTGATTGAGTTTACTTTGTCTACATCATGTCATCTTGCTTAAGGCGTTACTCCATTTTCATTAACTTAATACCCTAGATGCATGCTGGATAGCGGTCAATGGGTGGAGTAATGGTAGTAGATGCAGGCAGGAGTCGGTCTACTTGTCTCGGACGTGATGCCTATATACATGATCATTGCCTTGAATATGGTCATAACTATGCGCTTTTCTATCAGTTGCCCAACAGTAATTTGTCTACCCACTGTATGCTATGTGTTCGAGAGAGAAGCCTCTAGTGAAAACTATGGCCCCCGGATCTACTTTAAACATAAAAAGAAAACCTAAATTTACTTGCTGCAATTTTATTTCTTTTATTTTGTTTTGCAATTTATTTATCTACCACTACAAGATTTAATCCTTGCAAGTAACGAGTTCAAGGGGATTGACGACCCTCTTGCCCGCGTTGGGTGCAAGTATTTGCTTTTGTGTGTGCAGGTGCTGTTCACGAGGCTTTGTGTGATTCTCCTACTGGTTCGATAACCTTGGTTCTCACTGAGGGAAATACTTATCTCTACTGTACTGCATCTCCTCTCCTCTTCGGTGAAAATCCCAACGTAGCTCACAGGTAGCAGCTCCCGGAGGGCGAGAGCCCCTCCGAGATTGGATATATCCTCTCTCTGTTTCTCTCTATTTTCGCTCTGTTCGTTACTTTTCTGAGGCCGATCACCATTTCTTTTATATCTGGAGATCCGTAACTCCGACCGGGCTGATTTTAAGGGGATTTCTATTATTTTAATATCTTTCTTGTGGTGAAAGTAGAGCCCCAACCGACTTAAGGAGAAGCCACGTGGGCCCTGTTGGAAATATGCCCCAGAGGCAATAATAAATTGGTTATTATCATATTTCCTTGTTCATGATAAATGTTTATTATTCATGCTAGAATTGTATTGACCGGAAACTTAAATACATGTGTGGATACATAAACAACACCGTGTCCCTAGTGAGCCTCTACTAGACTAGCTCGTTGATCAAAGATAGTTAAGGTTTCCTAACCATAGACATGAGTTGTCATTTGATAATGGGATCACATCATTAGGAGAATGATGTGATGGACAAGACCCAACCGTAAGCTTAGCATATGATCGTATCACTTAAGTTTATTGCTACAGCTTTCTTCATGTCAAGTATCTATTTCTAAGACCATGAGATCATGCAACTCCCGGATACCAGAGGAATACCTTGTGTGCTATCAAACGTCACTTCATAACTGGGTGATCATAAAGGTGCTCTACAGGTATCTCCGAATGTGTCTGTTGGGTTGGCATGGATCGAGACTGGGATTTGTCCCTCCGTATGACGGAGAGATATCTCTGGGCCCTCTCGGTAATACAACATCACAAGAAGCTTGCAAGCATGTGACTAATGTGTTTTCTCACGGGGTATTGTATTACGGAATGAGTAAAGAGACTTGCCGGTAACGAGATTGAACTAGGTATGGAGATACCGATGATCGAATCTCGGGCAAGTAACATATCGCTGGACAAAGGGAATTGCATACGGGATTAACTGAATCCTCGACATCGTGGTTCAACCGATAAAAGATCTTCATGGAATATGTGGGAACCAATATGGGCATCCAATTTCCGCTATTGGTTATTGACCGGAGAGGTGTCTCGGTCATGTCTACATAGTTCTCGAACCCGCAGGGTCGCAAGCTTAACGTTCGTTGACGCTAGAGTAGTATTGGGATATTTCATGTTGGTAACCAAATGTTGTTCGGAGTCCCGGATGAGATCCTGGACATCACAAGAAGTTTCGGAATGGTCGAGAGGTAAAGATTTATATATAGAAAGTTGTTTTCAGGGTTCCGGAAAAAGTTCAATTTTTTTCGGTATTGTACCGGGAAGCTTCCAGAAGGTTCCGGAGGATTCCGGAGGAGTCCGGAGGTCCACAAAGGGTTCCACCACATCCCATAGTTGTAACACCCCTATGTAAATGAGCTACAGTGATCCATTATGTTAATGCTAAATCAAGTTGAAATGCATTGCTTGATCACAGTGGAATCATATCTCATTTCAAATTCCTCTCCGAATTCAAATTCAAATCATAAGTGAAATTTGAAGTTGCTCAAAAATTGCTGCAAAAATGTTCATCAAATAGCAAATATTTCAAAACAATTTGTTGTTCAGGAAAACAACATCACCTCATTGCTAAAATGAGCATTAGCATTTTAAACAGTGCCATTCGAGCAATTTAAAATGCAAATTCATTATGAAAATTCCAAATGGATTCAAATAAATTCCAAACTTGTTGTGGCAGTGCCTAAAAATGCAAAGGATTTAATGGGCTAAGTCCCATATTTTTCATAAGCCATTTGGATGCCCAAATATTTTCTTTTCCCTCTCTGTTTATTAAATAAAAGAGAAAAACAGAAAAAACTGGGAAAAGGAGAAGGCTTACCTGTCGCTCACATGCGGCCCAGCGACGGCCCAACCCATCTCCACCCTCTCCCACCTGCTCCCGCCACCGTGTCGTGCCGACCGTGGTCGCACGCGCGCGCTCCGACGAGACGGCGCCACGCCGACAACCCAGGCCTCGCGGGGATAAGGCCGAGCTCACCTGCCTCGCGTCATCTCCCCTGGCCACTCCTCTTCCTCTCTCCCTCGCACGCTTACTCCTCCCCTCTCTGGCCGAGCGCCATCGATGCCGCACCGCTGCTTCCTCGCGGTCGCCGACGCCCATTCGTCCGTCCGTCGTGTCCAGGAGGCCCGCCGGCGTCCATTCGTCCATCCGTCGTGTCCAGGAGGCCCGCCGGCGTCCGCCTCTTCTTCCGCGACCAAAACCCCGGGCTCGGCGGCACCACATCGCCCCCGCGCCACCTTTGTCTTCCTCGGGTCACCGAGATCGCCGCCGCCGATTCTCCTCGCTTCTGCGCTACTAAGCACTCCAAGGGCCACCGTGAGCCTGTAAGAGATATGCCCTAGAGGCAGTAATACCAGTTACTTTGTATCTCCGAGTTTGTAATGAATGTTTATGTTCCATGCTATAACTGCAATGATTCTCGAGTCTACAATAACCACGAGGCTCGGAGGGAAACTCATGTGCACATGTGGTATAATAAACGGTAAAATGTATTCCTAGTCTTGCCTCTAAGACTGGCTCAAGTATTGCATGATGGTCCTGTTTTCTTGATCAAGGGCATGTCTATGCCGGCAATTTTGAGGGCACAATGTTAGTAGAACACTTGTGTTGAATCAACCCGAATTGATGTTATGCTATGAGATTCATTCGTGACAAGTTAATGGTTAATAACACAGAGATAGTTAATGTTTGCATAATTCCTTAGACCATGAGGGTATCGAGTTCCTTCGTACTTGCTTCGTGAACTTTGGGGTTTGTTAAACGTCATCCGTAAATGGGTGGCTACTACGGCAGCTTACGGGTTCACGGAAAAGTATGGCAAGTAACGAGATAGCTCAAGATTGGGATTTGCTCCTCCGACGATGGACAGATATTCTCGGGCCCTCTCGGTGTTACGGTATCCATCATCGTCTGGCCAGACACATTGTGATTTGATCACAGGGATGCCGGAACACAGAAACGAGTAAAGAGAACAAAACCGGTAATGAGGTAACTTGCATAGTGGACAAGTTGTTGATCCACAGGGATGCAGTAAATCTCACCTCGGATATTTGTAATATATCGTGAAGCAACAGGAATAGCACACGACAACTGGAGGTTCAGTCGAATATTCATTCATGTGGGTATAGGGGTCAATATGGGTGTCCAGGGCTCCGATGTTGATCATTGATCGGAAAGTGTTCCGGGTCATGTCTATACTTCACCGAACCTATAGCGTCACATGCTTAAGGGTCATCTATCTGCTGAATACTAGACGGGGAGTCTGAGAGAAAATCACCGAAAAAGTTTCGGACGAAACGGAAACGTTCCGGAGAGAACACCGGAATAGTTTCGGTGAAACTGAAAAGTTGTTTCAGGGTATTCCATTAAGTCAAATTGGTTCTGGCACACGCCTGGAAATTCTTGGAGGATGCCAGAAGTGTTCTGGAAACTTCTGGGAATTTTCCGGGACAAAAACCGGAAATGTTCCGGAGCAGCCGGAACCGCTTTGGTTGCTTTTCGCGGAAGAAACATTGTTCTGAAATTGTTTTAGAATGAGTTCAAAATTATTTTGGTGGGTACTGGAATTATTCTAGGCACACAAAAATAATTTGGATTTTAACGGACGCAGAAAAATGTCTTCGTGAATAGTGAAAGTGCTGTTTGGATATTTTTGGAAAAGCACCTTTTGGGATATTTCCAAAAGGCTTTCTAGAAGGAATTGGGAGCCAAGGCACCCCCATGTGGGGGGGGGGCTCAATGTGGCCGGCCAAGCATGGTGGAGCTCCATGGAGCTCCACATGGCACTCCTTTTAGCTTTATTCTTTTGTGAAAAGGCATAAAGTGGGGGTACTTTGGTATTTTTTGTATGCCATTTTTACCCCTTGGCTATGCTATAAATAGAGGTGAGGGGGCTGCCCCAAAACTCATCCTTGCTCTCACATACACATGCCAAGCTCGTCTGGCTCTCTCTCTCCCTCCCAGCGAAATAGTTTCGTAGAGCCGAAAGGCTGTCTGGGTTCCGGCAGGAACTAGTTCTGGACGGCGAAGCCCTGCCGGATAGCTGACACCGTATGTGTGCAACCCCGTAGAGAGGTCATAGTTCTGATCTTTTTGCCAGAGGGGCTGTTCGAGTGTCCTCCCGAAGGGCTGTCCGAGTTTCGGTTCGAGTTTCGAGGGTCCTCCCGAAGGGCTGTCCGCGACATCGTCCGAGGGACTGTCCGACCGCCTCCCGAAGGGCTGTCCGGTGAGGGAGTACATCCTTGCGGTTGGGAGGTTGTAAATCCTAGCTGCAGGTATCTGCACCGACGATCTACACCGACTCTTCTTCCGCTGCGCTTCGAGTCGGTACGGATCAGATCAAACCTTGTATGCAGTCTCCATAGTGATCCTGGGCGTGCTCGCTGTACCGAATTTTTTTGTTTTCTGTCGCGTTCCCCTTCAGTGGCATCATGAGCCGTGCTATGCGTAGATGCAGGTTTCGATCTAGAATACATGGAGATGTATGGGTATTGCATAATATAATTTTGGAGTAGATGAGATCTATTGCTGAAAATTATTTATGCGGGTGACAGATGAAATCTGTTACCCGATGTTCTTGTTGCTTCCCTAGAATTTGCATATTTCTGATCTCGAGACAGTATGGTGGAATTTCACAAAGTTCTGGCAATCCGCGATCCTGATTAATCAACGAAGTGCTTCAGTTCTTTGGGTTCCGCCATAGTCAAAAGAAAGATGAAATTCGCAGATGAAAGTGCAATGCAAATATGATCTGCACGGGGGTCATGCGTATGACGAAGTTTAGTATGGGGCTCGAGATTTAATTATCTCGTGTTTCATACACCCTGGAAAGTTAATCTAGCTACTTGAATAATCATACTTGATGATAAAACGTTGGTAGCTGCGGTTTAAGTCAAAACCTTAGAAGCCACGTAAAATAAAATTTTGCATAAACCGATTAGAGGCGTCTAACTTGGTTTTGCAGGATGTGCATGTGATGTGGTATAGCAAAGCTCATATTAATTCGATTATGTATGAGATGACTATATGATGTAAATTTGTTAACATGACCTGCGTGTCATGATTCGGCATGATGGCTGGAGCCATATGATTGTCACTTTAATGACCTGCGTGTCAACCTTAAGTAATGCACTTAATTTTTTTAGCTATAGAGATAGCAATATTATCTGGTGCATCGACAAGGTGGTGGCAATCTTCGCGAAGGTGAACACCGACGCAAATGCCGAAGACGAAGAAATACTTGACTTCTCCGTCAGAAAGGGCTATACCATATCATGCTATTATGAATTGCCTGAGATGTTTATCCCTTATGATGCACCCTTCTTGATTGCGCGGTAGTCGCTTTTTATTAGGGTGATCTCTCACTTAAAAATATCAAGTAGTTAGTGTTCTCCCAAGTGTAGCACCTTCACGGCACCTATATTTTCGGGGTACCACATGGATACATGGGTACGAACGATTAGTGAAGTGTGAGGCGGGTGAGTTGAGACCTCGCAGCGAGATCACTTGGTTGTCTTGACGTTCCGGAGGATCGTCCTGAGCTCGGAACACGCCCATCGAAAGATGAACAAGAGTCACATAGAGATGTGATTGGCAAGTTGGCCTACCAATTGAAATTCTCGTCACTTGAGATGGATACATCCTTGGCGTTGAATTGCAATTTGGATCTTGAATCACTCATAATCAATTTTGAGAGATATTGATTTGAGTGGGAGCGCACTTTAGAATAAAATTGTTTATTCACTAGTGCCAAAATCATTATAAACAAAGTCTAAGTGAAACTTGTGTTTTCCGTTGTAGATCAAATGGCTCGCAACACCGCGTTCAACTTAGGCCCGATGTTAGAGAAAGAGAAGTTAGCTGCGACTGGAAACAACTATGCGGACTGGGTCCGTAACCTGAGGATTGTCCTCAGGAGCGCTAAGAAAAGGTATGTGCTTGAAAATGCTCTTCCAGCTAAACCGGCGGCCACCGCCCCGGATGATGAACAAAATGTCTGGGCCACTAAGGATGATGATCATAACTTAGTGCAGTGCCTCATGCTAGCTTGCATGAGTGCAGGGCTTCAAAAGAGTTTTGAATTCCATAAACCCCGTGATATGATCCGGGATTTGGATGCCCAGTACAAGGAAACCGCAAGGTCTGAACGATTTCATATCATGAAGACCTTGATGGAATGCAAGATGGCTGAGGGCAGTTCAGTTGGCGAACATGTAGTCAAAATGATTGGCTATGCTGAAAGGCTTAAAACCCTGGAATTTGCACTTCCACCTGACCATATGATGGACATGATGCTTTCTTCACACCCCCCGTCTTACGACGGTTTTATCATGAACTACAACATGAGTGGGATGGAGAAGACACCGGAAGAGGTGCTCGCCATGCTGAAATCTGCGGAAGGAGGACTGCGGAAAAATCGCAAGCAAGTGTTGCTTGTGAATAAAACCGCCAGTTTCAAAAAGAAAGGCAAGCCAAAGAAGGGCAAGGGCGCCGGTAAGACCGGCTCCCAAAGCAACTCTAAGGGCGGAGCCAAGAATGAAACTGAGTGCTTCTACTGCAAGGGCACAGGACACTGGAAGAGAAACTGCAAGAAGTATCTGGAAGATAAGAAGTCCGGGAAAACCGGAAAAGGTATAATTGTTATACAAGTTAATGTCATTGACGTTTTGCTTGATAGCGAAAATTCTAAGTCTTGGGTATTTGATACCGGATAGGTTGCTCACATTTGCAACTCGATACAGGGACTTCAGAAGGTGCGCAAGCTAGCAAAGAATGAAGTCGTGATGCGCGTCAGGAACGGCGCTGGGATCGCCGCTCAAGCCGTCGGCATTATGCCTCTACGTCTCCCTTCGGGATTTACCTTAGAACTAAATAACTGTTATTTTGTTCCACTGTTGTGTAGAAACATTATCTCCGGATCATGTTTAGTACACGATGGGTATTCGTACAAGTCTGAGAACAATGGTTGTTCACTTTATTGTAAGGATATGTTTTATGGATTTGCACCCATTGTTGGGGGCCTTTTCATACTAAATCTTGAATGTGGAAATGATGTCTTTAACGTTAATGCTAAACGCCTTAAGAAGGTTGATACCACCACCACTTTCATGTGGCACTGTCGCCTTGGCCACATCGGAAAGAAACGCATGCAAAGACTCTATAAAGATGGAGTTTTACCGTCCCTTGATTTTGAATCATTTGACACATGTGAAGCTTGCTTGATGGGGAAAATGACCAAGACGCTGTTCACGGGTCATCCTGAACGGGCGAGTGAATTATTGGAAATAATACATAGTGATGTATGTGGTCCAATGAACACAGCCGCACAGGGTGGGTATTTCTACTTCATGACTTTTATTGATGATTTAAGTCGGTATGGATATATCTACTTAATGAAGCATAAGTCAGAAACCTTTGTAAAGTTCAAAGAATTTCAGAATGAGGTAGAAAATCATCGTGACAAAAAGATTAAGTTTCTGCGGTCTGATCGCGGAGGCGAATACCTTAGTCATGAGTTTGGCCAACATCTGAGTGATCGTGGAATCGTTTCACAGCTTACGCCTCCCGGAACTCCACAGAGAAACGGAGTATCGGAAAGACGTAACCGAAGCCTGTTGGACATGGTAAGGTCGATGATGTCTCTTACAGATCTGCCGATATCTTTTTGGGGTCACGCACTACTCACTGCCGCTTATACATTAAACAGAGCACCGTCTAAGTCTGTTAAGACGACACCACATGAGATGTGGCATGGGAAGATTCCTAGTGTGTCGCATCTTAAAATTTGGGGTTGTGAGGCATACGTAAAGCGTTTAAAGCCAAGCAAACTCGAACCCAGATCAGACAAATGTTACTTTGTAGGTTATCCCAATAACACCATTGGGTATTCCTTCTACAACCTATCCGAGGGCAAAGTGTTTGTCGCAAAAGTTGGACACTTTCTCGAGAAAGAGTTTCTCGCTAAAGAACCAAGTGGGAGGACAGTACAACTTAATGAGATTAGTGAATCTTCGGCAACCGTTGATATGGCTAAGGAACCGGAAGAAATTCCGCTAATTATCCCTACAACCGAGCCGGAAGTTGTCGCATGTGATGCGAAAACTTCAGACCATGTTGTAACTGAACCGCGCAGATCAGGTGGGGCTATCCAGCCACCTGAATGGTTTCATAACGAAATCTTCATTCTTGAAGACGATGAACCTGCGCACTACAAGGAAGCGATGGCGGGGCCCAGCTCAAAGGAATGGCACAAGGCCATGAAATCCGAAATGGAATCCATGTACGAAAACCAAGTTTGGAACTTGGAAGAACTTCCTGAAGGCGTAAAGCCCATTGGTTGTAAATGGATTTTCAAAAGAAAAACGGATGCGGATGGTAACATTACCATCCACAAAGCTAGACTTGTCGCGAAAGGGTTCACACAAGTTCCAGGAGTGGACTACGACGAGACTTTCTCGCCCGTAGCTATGCTTAGGTCTGTTCCGATATTACTAGCAATTGCTGCTTATTTCGATTATGAAATATGGCAGATGGACGTCAAAACGGCTTTCCTAAATGGAAACCTCAAAGAGGATGTATACATGATACAGCCAGAAAGTTTTGTCGTTCATAAAGATGCTGGAAAGGTATGCAAACTTCAGAAAGCCATTTATGGTCTGAAACAAGCGTCAAGGAGCTGGAACATTCGTTTTGATGAAGTAGTCAAACAGTTTGGCTTCATCAGGAATGACGAAGAATCTTGTGTTTACAAGAAGTTTAGTGGGAGCGCAAAAGCATTTCTAATCTTGTATGTGGATGACATATTGTTGATTGGAAATGACGTGAATTTTCTTAACGAAATAAAAGACTCATTGAAAAAGAGTTTTTCAATGAAAGACTTAGGCGAAGCGGCATATGTATTGGGCATCAAAATCTATAGAGATAGATCAAGACGCCTAATAGCGCTTAGCCAAAGCACGTACATTGACAAGGTGTTGAAAAGGTTCAACATGGAGAACTCCAAGAAAGGCCTTCTCCCCATGTCACCTGGCACAGTACTTTGCAAGAATCAGTGTCCTCGGACTCTCGATGAGCGAGTACAGATGAATGATGTTCCATATGCTTCGGCAGTTGGTTCTATTATGTATGCCATGCTATGTACAAGACCGGACGTTCCTATGCGCTAAGTGTTAGCAGCCGGTACCAAAGTGATCCAGGATTGGAACACTGGGCCGCAGTCAAGGGTATTCTTAAGTACCTCAGAAGGACCAAGGATTTACTCCTTGTGTACGGAGGTGATGAAGAGCTCATTGTAAATGGTTACACTGATGCAGGCTTCATGACTGACCCAGATGACTTCAAATCTCAATCAGGCTATGTTTTCATATTGAACGGCGGCGCAGTTGATTGGAAAAGTTCCAAACAAAAGACTGTAGCGGATTCTACGACGGAGGCGGAATATGTTGCTGCTTCAGAAGCCTCCAAGGAGGCAGTATGGATCAAGCAATTTCTTGAAGACCTTGGTGTGGTTCCAAGTGCTCTGGACCCGGTGGAGATCTATTGTGATAATAGTGGCGCCGTGGCTCAGGCAAGGGAGCCAAGTTCGCACCATAAGACAAGACATATTGAACGCAAATATAAACTCATTCGACATCATGTCGAAGCGGGTTTAGTGAAAGTACTCAAAGTTCACACGGATCTGAACGTGTCAGACCCGATGACAAAGCCTCTACCACGAGCAAAGCATGAGCAGCACCAGATTGCCATTGGTGTTAGGGAAGCCATGTAACTAGATTATGACTCTAGTGCAAGTGGGAGTCTGTAGGAGATATGCCCTAGAGGCAGTAATACCAGTTACTTTGTATCTCCGAGTTTGTAATGAATGTTTATGTTCCATGCTATAACTGCAATGATTCTCGAGTCTACAATAACCACGAGGCTCGGAGGGAAACTCATGTGCACGTGTGGTATAATAAACAGTAAAATGTATTCCTAGTCTTGCCTCTGAGACTGGCTCAAGTATTGCATGATGATCCTGTTTTCCTGATAAAGGGCATGTCTATGCCGGCAATTTTGAGGGCACAATGTTAGTAGAACACTTGTGTTGAATCGACCTGAATTGATGTTATGCTATGAGATTCATGTAAGGGAACGCAGCGGAAAACAAAAAATTTCCGACCTACGCACCAGCCCAGGACCACTATGGAGACTGCATACAAGGTTTGATCATTATCGTTACCGACTCGTAGCGCAGCGGAAGTAGAGTCGATGACGATCGGCGGTGCAGATCCCAACAGCTAGGATTTTACAACCTCCCAACCGTGAGGATGTATACCCTCATCTGCCCTGCGGACAGCCCTCCGGGAGGCGGTCACACAGTCCCCCGGACGGTGTCGCGGACAGCCCTTCGGGAGGACCTCCGAAACTCGGACTGTCACTCGGACAGCCCTTCGGGAGGACCTCCAAAACTCGGACGGTCACACGGACAGCCCTTCGGGAGGCACTCTCGAACTAAGACCGAAACTACGATCTCTCTATAGAGTTGCACACATACGGTATCATCTATCCGGCAGGGCTTCGCCGTCCAGAACTAGTTCCTGCCGGAACCCAGACAGCCTTTCGGCTCTACGAAACTATTTCGCTGGGAGGGAGAGAAGAATGCCAGATCATGCATGGCTTTGTGTATGAGAGCAAGAGTGTGTCTTATGGCAGCCCACACACCTCCTATTTATAGGAAACCCAAGGGGTAGGGTGGTTTTACAAGAAGACCCAAAACCCACATGGAAAGGAGTCCGTCCCAAGGACCTAAAAGGTGAAACCAAGGAACAAGGGGGACTCCATGAAGGAGTCCACCATGTGGCCGGCCACACCCTCATGTGGGGCCCCAAAATTGGCCCCTATCCATCCATGTCATCCCCAAGATCTTTTGGAGCAAAGCCCCAAAAGGTGGCTTTCCAAAAATATCCCAAAAAGCACTTTCACTATTCATGACGACATTTTCCAGCGTCTGATCGAACTGAAAATATTCATGTGGGCTTAGAACAATTCTAGTACCCACCAAAATAATTTTCAACGCGAGCCGGAACAATTCCGGTTTAGTGATTTCATCTGCGAAAAGCATCTGAAGCGGTTTCGGCAGCTCCGGAACATTTCCGGTTTTCATCCCGGAAAATTCCAGAAAGTTTCCAGAATGATTCTGGCACCCTCCAAGAATTATCAGGCATGTGCCAAAACCAATTTGACTTTATGGTATCCCCTGAAACAACTTTTTAGTTTTACCGAAACTGTTCCGGTGTTCTCTCTGCGGAACTTTTCCGCTGTCCGAAACTTTTCCGGTGTCCGAAAACTATTTCGGTGATTTTCTCTCAGACTCCCTGTCTAGTATTCAGCAGATAGATGACCCTTAAGCGTGTGACCCTATAGGTTCGGTGAAGCTTAGACATGACCCGGAATCCCTTCCGATCAATGATCAACATAGGAGCCGTGGACACCCATATTGATCCCTATACCCACACGAATGAATATTCGAGTGAACCTCCAGTTGCCGTGTGCTATTCCTGTTGCTTCGCGATATGTTACAAATACCCGAGGTGAGAAACATCGGCATCCTCGTGGATCAACACTTGTCCAAAATGCCAGTTACCTCGTTGCCGGTTTTTGTTCTCTTTTCTCGTTTCTGTGTTCCGGTATCCCTGTGATCAAATCATACTTGTGTCTGGCCAGACTATGATGGATACCAAAACACCGAGAGGGCCCAGAGATATCTCTCCATCGTCGGAGGAGCAAATCCCAATCTTGAGCTATCAAGTTACTTAACATACTTGTATTGGCATTTAGCCAATTCCGGAGTCAGGGCCCATCAACGCTTCCTTGTGAATCATAGGTATACTGTTGTCTAACAACAATATCTCATTTGCGCACCTGATAGGTTTGCACGAGCTTTGCCTACGTGGTACAGCTGCAAGATCGACCGAAGTCCATACATTTTATTGTAGAGACTTCCGTATCAGTCGCAGTAGGAAACTCCGGAATTACTTCCAAGGTCTCTTTCCTTTGATCTGATGACGATGATACTGTTTATCTCGTCGAGTTGCACTGTTCTCCCACTCACCTTTTTGAAAGAACCATTTTCTTCAAAAAAGCATACCGTTCTTTGTGGCAAACCTATTTGCCTTGGTATTGTGGTGGGGAAATACCCAATGACTTGGGATAACCTACAAAGTAGCACTTGTCTGATTTGGAATAGGTTTGTAACCTTTTACACAAGCCCCATATTCCAAATGTTAAGAAAAGATATAACATGGTTGGGCGTACCATACCATGGCGTCATTTCAACAGACCCGATGGAGCTCTTTTCAGTGTAAAAGCCGCAGTCTCTAAAGCATCACTTTAAAAGGGATAATGGCAATTTTATTTATGTCATCTTTGATCTTACCATGTCATAAATGGTTCGATTACATCTTCACGGACTTTCCACTTGCAGTGGTGTTCCGGGAGATGCAAGTTATGAAACCCCTTTCACAACTCATCAGACATTCGCTAAACTTGTAACTCAAATATTCCTTTCTGCAATCGAATTGTAGAAACATAATTTTCTGGTTACAATCTTTTCTTCTTCATTTTGAAAACCTTTCGAATGATTTCAAAAGATCCAGACTTACGTCTCATCAAGTAAATATCAATATATCTACTTGAGTCATTTCTGAAGATAGATAAATCCACTACTTGCAACAACATTTATTGAACTACACACATCAAAATGTATGATCACCAATAAGTTTGTTGCTCGTTCCTTATGGCCTGTGAACGGTATTTCAGTCACTTCATTTTTCGGAGGAAAGTTGCAAGTGTCATATGATTCAAAATCAAATGACTTTAAAATCCATCATAATGGAATTTTCCATGCGGGTTTCTCCAATGTGACCAAATGCAGTGCCACACATATGTGGTATTCTTTTAGTCTTGCGACATTTAGCGTCAGTGTTATGGATGTATCATATTTCCATCAATATTCATAACATACATCCCATCTTTGATGGAAGCATGGCCCTTCATGTTATTCATAACACTGAACAACAATTGTTGTTTCTATGAACAACTCTTTTGCAACAAACATTGTGCAATGGGCTAGAGTGTATGAAACTCTAAAATGAATTATGAAAGTAAACCCAGAGGTAATGTATTATTATCAATATTCATAACATACGTCTCATTCATAATGAAAGTATGGCCCTTATGTTATTCATAACACCGAACATCAAAAGTTCTCTTATGAACAACCTTCTTGCAAGATACCTTATGCAAAAATGGCTAGAGTGTGAAACTCTAAAATGAATTATGAAACTAAATACATAGGGAATACACCGATGGAAGGCATAGTAACATTTACTATGTTCCCTGCGTGTATCTAAACCTCATTCCTGGCTAGTCTTTCAGGCCATAGTAGTTCTTACATCGAGTTGCAACAGAATGCAATCGAGCGGGTATCTTTGTGATTAACTCACAATACCCAAGAATTAGTGATTAACATGTTTAACCATAATTCCTAAGAACCATATCTTTGACCAGCCTTCTATACATCAAAAACTTGTATGACATTCATACATGAGCTGGATCTTCCAGTCTTCTTTCCTATTGCCTTTATACTTCTAACAGTTTAACTTTTAGCATTTCTCCTACTCTCAGAAGAAGCATCCAACTTAAGAGTGGCGTTAGCCCCGGACTTCCTAGGCGTGAAAGTTTCACTAACACCCTTCGGACACTTACTTTCTCTTTAAGTTGTCGTTTTATTCACCATCATCATATGACAGGCGTTCTTCTGGATCCCCTCTTATCAGTCTAATGCATAGTAAACACCTTTACTAATAGTTTGCAAACAAACATTGCTTTGGTCTCATATCTATTAGCCTTTGTCTGTCTCTGAAAATGATTTTCAGATTCCATGAATATCACATAACTATCCAAACTTTCGAAGTTCGGGTCTCATGGAAGCAAACATATTGCACTATGCTTGAAAAGGAATTCTAACTTTTGGATCGAAGGACGAGAGTCACATGATCCATAGCATTAGCGGGAGAATACCGAAAGCATGCGATAGGACAAAGTCCTTCTCGGCACTCTAGTGGACAATCCTCACATTACGTTACCAACCGTAAAGTTTTAACCAGATATTTAACAGCTATTCAATTTTAATAGGGAAGGTGGAAACGCGAGCCATTATTCTACAACTTTTATGCAAATCACACTTTAGACAGTGTTCAGAATTAATTGCACCGAGAATTAAACAAGTTAATTCTACAGTGCGCTCCCACTCAAAACAATATCTCTCAAAAATTGATTATGAGTGATAGAAGACCCGATTTTTGATTGTTCGCCACGATGGTAGCATCACAGATGACGAATAATCTCAACCGGTAGGCCAACTTGCCAATCACATCTCTATGTGACTCTTGTTCATCTTTCGATGCGTGTGTTCCGAGCTCATGACTTTCATGCCTGAACGTCAAGACAACCAAGTGATCTTGCTGCGAGGTCTCAACTCACCCGCCTCACACTTCTCTAATCGTTCGTGCCCATGTTAGCATGAATCAAGAAGGGTGCATCATAAGGGATAAACATCTCAGGCAATTCATAATAGCATGATATGGTATAGCCCTTTGTGACGAAGAAGTCTTTCATTTCTTCGTCTTCGGCATTCGCGTCGGTGTTCACCTTCGCGAAGATTGCCACCACCTTGTCGATGCACCAGATAATATTGCTATCTCTATAGCTAATAAAATAAGTGCATTACATAAGGTTGACACGCAGGTCATTAAAGTGCAATCATATGGCTCCAGCCATCATGCCGAATCATGACACGCAGGTCATGTTAATCAATTTACATCATATAGTCATCTCATACATAATCAAATTATTATGAACACTGCTATACCATATCACATGCACATGCAAAACCATCCTGGAAAACCAAGTTAGACGCCTCTAATCGGTCCATACAAGATTTTATTTTACGTGGCTTCTAAGGTTTCGAAACAAACCGAAGCTACCAACGTCCATCATCAAGCATGATAATCCAAGTCGCTAGATTAACATTGCGGGGTGTATGAAACACGAGATAATAAAATCTCGAGCCCCATACTAAACTTCGTCATACGCGTGACCCCCGTGCAGATCATATCTGCATTGCCCTTTCGTCTGTGAAATTTCATCTTTGTTTTTAACTACGGTGGAATTCAATGAACTGTTAGCACTTCCTTGATCAATCAGGATCGCGGATTGCCAGAACATTGAAACTCCACCATACTGTTATCAAGATCAGAAATATGCAAATTCCAGGGAAGCAACAAGAACATCGGGTAACAGATTTCATCTGCTACCCGCACAAATAATTTTCAGTAATAGAACTCATCTACTACCTAATTATATTGTGCAATACCCATACATCTCTATGTATTCTAGATCGCAACCTGCATCTACGCATAGCACGGCTCTTGATGCCATTGTAAGGGAACGCAGCGGAAAACAAAAATTTTCCGACCTACGCACCAGCCCAGGACCACTATGGAGACTGCATAAAAGGTTTGATCATTATCGTTACCGACTCGTAGCGCAGCGGAAGTAGAGTCGATGACGATCGGCGGTGCAGATCCCCGCAGCTAGCATTTTACAACCTCCCAACCGTGAGGATGTATACCCTCATCTGCCCCGCGGACAGCCCTCCGGGAGGCGGTCACACAGTCCCCCGGACGGTGTCGCGGACAGCCCTTCGGGAGGACCTCCGAAACTCGGACTGTCACTCGGACAGCCCTTCGGGAGGACCTCCAAAACTCGGATGGTCACACGGACAGCCCTTCGGGAGGCACTCTCGAACTAAGACCGAAACTACGATCTCTCTACAGAGTTGCACACATACGGTGTCATCTATCCGGCAGGGCTTCGCCATCCAGAACTAGTTCCTGCCGGAACCCAGACAGCCTTTCGGCTCTACGAAACTATTTCGCTGGGAGGGAGAGAAGAATGCCAGATCATGCATGGCTTTGTGTATGAGAGCAAGAGTGTGTCTTATGGCAGCCCACACACCTCCTATTTATAGGAAACCCAAGGGGTAGGGTGGTTTTACAAGAAGACCCAAAACCCACATGGAAAGGAGTCCTTCCCAAGGACCTAAAAGGTGAAACCAAGGAACAAGGGGGACTCCATGAAGGAGTCCACCATGTGGCCGGCCACACCCTCATGTGGGGCCCCAAAATTGGCCCCTATCCATCCATGTCATCCCCAAGATCTTTTGGAGCAAAGCCCCAAAAGGTGGCTTTCCAAAAATATCCCAAAAAGCACTTTCACTATTCACGACGACATTTTTCAGCGTCTGATCGAACTGAAAATATTCATGTGGGCTTAGAACAATTCTAGTACCCACCAAAATAATTTTCAACGCGAGCCGGAACAATTCCGGTTTAGTGATTTCATCTGCGAAAAGCATCTGAAGCGGTTTCGGCAGCTCCGGAACATTTCCGGTTTTCATCCCGGAAAATTCCAGAAAGTTTCCAGAATGATTCTGGCACCCTCCAAGAATTATCAGGCATGTGCCAAAACCAATTTGACTTTATGGTATCCCCTGAAACAACTTTTTAGTTTTACCGAAATTGTTCCGGTGTTCTCTCTGCGGAACTTTTCCGCTGTCCGAAACTTTTCCGGTGTCCGAAAACCTTTTCGGTGATTTTCTCTCAGACTCCCTGTCTAGTATTTAGCAGATAGATGACCCTTAAGCGTGTGACCCTATAGGTTCGGTGAAGCATAGACATGACCCGGAACCCCTTCCGATCAATGATCAACATCGGAGCCGTGGACACCCATATTGATCCCTATACCCACACGAATGAATATTCGAGTGAACCTCCAGTTGCCGTGTGCTATTCCTGTTGCTTCGCGATATGTTACAAATACCCGAGGTGAGAAACATCGGCATCCTCGTGGATCAACACTTGTCCACAATGCCAGTTACCTCGTTGCCGGTTTTTGTTCTCTTTTCTCGTTTCTGTGTTCCGGTATCCCTGTGATCAAATCATACTTGTGTCTAGCCAGACGATGATGGATACCGAAACACCGAGAGGGCCCAGAGATATC
This sequence comes from Elymus sibiricus, assembly GCA_039707655.1. Taxonomy (NCBI): domain Eukaryota; kingdom Viridiplantae; phylum Streptophyta; class Magnoliopsida; order Poales; family Poaceae; genus Elymus; species Elymus sibiricus. The sequence goes on along the minus strand of CM077666.1, from coordinate 122,158,772 downwards.
TCTCCATCGTCGGAGGAGCAAATCCCAATCTTGAGCTATCAAGTTACTTAACATACTTTTCCATGAACCCGTAAGCCGCCGTAATAGCCACCCATTTACGGATGACATTTAACAAACCCCAAAGTTTATGAAGCAAGCATGAAGAAACTCGACACTCTCATGGTCTAAGGAATTATGCAAACATTAACTTCTCTGTGTTATTAACCATTAACTTATGACGAATGAATCTGATAGCATAACATCAATCGGGTCGATTCAACACAAGTGTTCTACTAACATTGTGCCCTCAAAGTTGCCGGCATAGACATGCCCATGATCAGGAAAACAGAACCATCATGCAACACTTGAGCTAGTCTTAGAGGCCAGACTAGGAATACATTTTACCGTTTATTATTCCACACGTGCATATGAGTCTTCCTCTGAGCCTCGTGGTTATTGCAGACTCAAGAACCATAGCAGTTATAGCATGGAACATAAACCTAATTATGAACAGGGAGATAATCAATAACATTTATTATTGCCTCTAGGGCATATCTCCTACAATTCATTCGTCACAAGTTAATGGTTAATAACACATAGATAGTTTATGTTTGCATAATTCCTTAGACCATGAGGGTATCGAGTTCCTTCGTTCTTGCTTCGTGAACTTTGGGGTTTCTTAAACGTCATCCGTAAATGGGTGGCTATTACGGCGGCTTACGGGTTCACGGAAAAGTATGGCAAGTAACGAGATAGCTCAAGATTGGGATTTGCTCCTCCGACGATGGAGAGATATTCTCGGGCCCTCTTGGTGTTACGGTATCCATCATTGTCTGGCCAGACACATTGTGATTTGATCACAGGGATGCCGGAACACAGAAACGAGTAAAGAGAACAAAACCGGTAACGAGGTCACTTGCATAGTGGACAAGTTGTTGATCCACAGGGATGCAGTAAATCTCACCTCGGGTATTTGTAATATATCATGAAGCAACAGGAATAGCACACGGCAACTGGAGGTTCACTCGAATATTCATTCGTGCGGGTATAGGGGTCAATATGGGTGTCCACGGCTCCGATGTTGATCATTGATCGGAAAGTGTTCCGGGTCATGTCTATACTTCACCGAACCTATAGGGTCACACGCTTAAGGGTCATCTATCTGCTGAATACTAGACGGGGAGTCTGAGAGAAAATCACCGAAAAAGTTTCGGACGAAACGGAAACGTTCCAGAGAGAACACCGGAATACTTTCGGTGAAACTGAAAAGTTGTTTCAGGGTATTCCATTAAGTCAAATTGGTTCTGGCACACGCCTGGAAATTCTTGGAGGATGCCAGAAGTGTTCTGGAAACTTCTGGGAATTTTCCGGGACAAAAACCGGAAATGTTCCGGAGCAGCCGGAACCGCTTTGGTTGCTTTTCGCTGAAGAAACATTGTTCCGAAATTGTTTCGGAATGCGTTCAAAATTATTTTGGTGGGTACTGGAATTATTCTAGGCACACAGAAATAATTTGGGTTTTAACGGACGCAGAAAAATGTCTTCGTGAAAAGTGAAAGTGCTTTTTGGATATTTTTGGAAAAGCACCTTTTGGGATATTTCCAAAAGGCTTTCTAGAAGGACTTGGGAGCCAAGGCACCCCCTTGTGGGGGGCGGGCCTCAATGTGGCCAGCCAAGCATGGTGGAGCTCCTTGGAGCTCCACATGGCACTCCTTTTAGCTTTATTCTTTTGTGAAAAGGCATAAAGTGGGGGTACTTTGGTATTTTTTGTATGCCATTTTTACCCCTTGTCTATCCTATAAATAGAGGTGAGGGGGCTGCCCCAAAACTCATCCTTGCTCTCACATACACATGCCAAGCTTGTCTGGCTCTCTCTCTCCCTCCCAGCGAAATAGTTTCGTAGAGTCGAAAGGCTGTCTGGGTTCCGGCAGGAACTAGTTCTGGACGGCGAAGCCCTGCCGGATAGCTGACACCGTATGTGTGCAACCCCGTAGAGAGGTCATAGTTCTGATCTTTTTGCTCGAGGGGCTGTTCGAGTGTCCTCCCAAAGGGCTGTCCGAATTTCGGCTCGAGTTTCGAGGGTCCTCCCGAAGGGCTGTCCGCGACATCGTCCGAGGGACTGTCCGACCGCCTCCCGAAGGGCTGTCCGGCGAGGGAGTAGATCCTTGCGGTTGGGAGGTTGTAAATCCTAGCTGCAGGGATCTGCACCAACAATCTACACCGACTCTTCTTCCGCTGCGCTTCGAGTTGGTACGGATCAGATCAAACCTTGTATGCAGTCTCCATAGTTATCCTGGGCGTGCTCGCTGTACCAAAATTTTTTGTTTTCTGTCGTGTTCCTCTTCAGAGCCGCGCCGTAAGCCCCTGCACCCCCTCCTTCCTCTGGTTCTTCCTCGCGCGCCGTAACTAGCTCTCCGTGCTATCGTCGCCATTCCCGCGTACTGCCATGGCCGCGAGCTCGTTGCGCTCGTTTTGGCCACCTCCGAGCCAAGCCAGGGCCCCCGTCGTGTTCCTGGAGGTCCATAGAGCTCGCTAGCGTCATTAGTTGGATCGAACGCGACGCGTAGCGCTGTTTTTGGAGAAGCCCAAACTCCGGCGCCGCTCCAGTCGACGCCGACGTAGTTTTAGGCCTCCCCAGCTCGTGTAACCGCCATCGTTGGATGCGGCGTTCCTCGCTTGTTCGAACGGGCCCAAAAACGCGCGATTTCAGCCCCTATAGCGAAAACCCGAGGCTCGCCGGGTCGCGCCGCCGTGTTTGGAGCTCGCCGGAGTGATTCCGGCGCCGGCGTCTGACGTGGCCTGTCCGGTGGGCCACCCCGTGTCATAGGCAGCTGGGTCCCGCGGGCCCAGTTGACCAGTTGACCGGGTTAACTATGCTGACTGTGCACGGTTGACCCTGACACGTGGGCCCCCCCTCTGTTAATTAGAATAATTAAACTGTTTTTAATTAAAACTTAATTTGATTAGCTAAATAGTCACTGACATGTGGGGCCGTTCCCTAATTAACCCGGTTTAGTTTAAATTAACCTCTAATTAGTACTGTGTCTATGACATGTGGGACCGAGCTGTCAGGTTTGACCTGAACAGCTGTGGTTGACCCACTGACGTCATGCTGACATCATACTGATGTCATCAGTCACTATTCTGGATAATACGATTTAATTTAATTAAAATAATTCCAGGAATTTCAGAAAAAGGTTTAAATCTTTGAAAATTCATAGAAATTCAACCGTAGCTCGGATCGAAAAGATTTCAACATGAAAGTTGATCAGAAAAACGAGACGAATCCGAATACGTGGTCAAAATGCTTGACCATCACTCCTAAATACCTGAAGATGGAACCTTCCCCTCCGGTTCAGTATACCGAAATCAGCCTAAACGCCAGGAAAATATCCCAGATATTTTCCCGTTTCGTCTGCGACATGTAGCCATGCATTAGGTCATCACTAACTCTGCAAACTGCCATGCCATGCATGTGTGTTGCATTTGTCTGCCTTTATTTATTGTTTCTTCCCCCTCTTCTTCTCCGATAGCCCCCGAGACCGACGCAGCTCAGGAGACCGACGACACCACTGACGATCCCTCCTTTGCCGCAGAGCTTCCAGGCAAGCAACCCCCCTTGACGCATGCCTATATCACCTATTCCTTCCCCCTCCTGCTTGCATTAGAATTTGCTACTATTATTGTTTAATCCTATTCTGATGCATAGCCTGTCCTTGTAACTGCTTTTGATACTTTACCTGATATCCTAAATGCTTAGTATAGGTTGGTAGTGAACCATCTGTGACCCATCTTCCTTGCTCTAGTTGCCCCGCTTTAGTACAAGTGCCCCGATCGATGTGATCGTTGGGCTGAGACCAGCACATCACCGCACACCCCTAAGTTGCTCGACTCTGCAGAGCTAACATCGAGTGCCGAGGGTGATACCTCTTATCTCACTCCCGATAATGCCTCTGTAGTACAACTAGTCGGTGGTGGGTTACCGAGGGTGATTCCTCTTCCACCACCTCTGATGAAGCTTCTGTCGTGCAACCCCGCAAGTGTGAATACCATCGAGGGTGATTCCTCTGGTTTCACTTTGACGGGATCATCGAGTGGGAATCAAACGAGGGTGATTCCTCGGATTCCTGCTTGATGTTATGGACACACCGTTACTTGCACTTTATTACTGATACCTGGATAAAGTCGGGTCGGCCCCGAGGGGTACCCGCGAGAGATGTGGATTCGGGTTGACCATGAGGGTTCCCGAGAGATGAATACGTGGCACGGCCGGGCATTCCTAGCCCTTGCCGTAAGTCCACGAGACGGGGCGACGGGGTCACATGATCGTGAGTCTCTGCTCGTTACCGCGCGCTACCAACGCACTAATGGGTTAGGATATGTAATCTGAGTATAGCCTCTGGCCTTATCGCGCTAACCAGCACGTGGGAATAATATGGGTACTCGGCGTCGTATGTATCAGCCGAAGCTCTTCAGACGTCAGCAGTTGAGCGGCGCGCGTCGGGTTGGTCTGGTAAAGCTTGCGCTTGTATTAAGGGGGCTAGGACTGCTCACCGGCCGCGTACGCAATGCGCAGGAGTGCAAAGGGCGATGGGCCCAAGACCCCTGAGTGCTTAGGATGTAGACCAGCGTGCTGGCCTCTCTGTTGAGCCTAGGTAGGGCTACGACGTGTCGATCAACCGAGGCCGGGCATGGACCAAACAAGTGTGTCTGGCCAGAGTTAATCGAGCATGTTGGGTAAGTTGGTGCAGCCCTGCAGGGAAGTATATCTATTCGAATAGCCGTGTCCACGGTAACAGGGCGCTCGGAAAATATCCCGATCTACTACAACTAGAAATGGGTTGAATATGTTAGCTCCGGGATTGCTTTCTCGCAGGGAGTCGAGGAAGGATCTCTGGGCGTTGTTGCTACTTGTTACTACTATTATATTTATGAAATAATCTGCACTCTTCTTATGCTGCAAGACGATGAAGATGCTAGTCTTCGATAGGCTAGGCCTTCCCCTCTTTTCTGGCATTTCTACAGCCAAGTCCACATTTACAGCCTTCCTTTGATAATGTTGCATAACTAGACTAGTTTCGATGTAAGTCTTGCTGAGTACTTTGGATGAGTACTCACGGTTGCTTTGCTTCCCTTTTTCCCCATACCCATTTGATGAGACCAGATGACGGAGCCCCGGAGCCAGCTGCCCCTGCTGTCGACGACTACTACCACTACTACCCCACCGGATACTACTACTACGAGGAGCCCTCCGATGACCAGGAGTAGTTAGGAGGCACCCAGGCAGGAGGCCTGCGCCTTTCGATCTAGTGTTTTATTTTGCCCCGCCTTCTTAAAGGCCTATCTGTTTAACTATATGTCTGTACTCAGATATCTAATGTTTCCGCTGATGCTTGTATGACATCGAGCTTATGTATTCGATCCCTCGAGGCCCCTGGCTTGTAATATAAAGCTTGTATGACTTTTATTTGTGTTTAGAGTTGTGTTGTGATATCTCCAAGTGAGTCCTTAGGCTTGATCGTGTGCATTTGCGTGTATAATTAGTGCACGATTAAGTCGTGGGCGTCACAGGCCAGCATGGGATGAGGGGGGACGTCCTGGCCTACATGGGCCAGGCGCACCAGCCCCTAAGAGTCCCATGTGGCTAGGACAAGTGGAAAGGGACTAGGAGTCCAACTCCTACTAGGAGTAGGATTCCTTCCCCTTGGCGCCAGCCCTAGGAGGAGAAGGGCTGGACTCCTAGCCCCTCCACGCCTATATATTGAGGGGAGGGGGCGCACCAAAGGCACACCACAGCCCCGCTGCCCCCTCTCTACCTCTAGACAAACTACACGCCCGTGTAGCGCTTAGCAAAGCCCTGCCGGTATTCCGACTCCACCACCACCATCACCACCACACCGTCGTGCTGGTTGTGATCCCATCTACTTATCCACCTTCTCTTTCTGGATCAAGGAGGAGGAGACGTCACTGAGCCGCACGTGTGCTAAACTCGGAGGTGTCGTCCGTTCGGCACTAGATCGGTTTGGATCGCGATCGGATCGCGAAGAGTACGACTACTTCAACCCCGTTATATATGCTTCCGCTTTCGGTCTATGAGGGTAAGTAGACACACTCCGCTCTCATTGCTATGCATCTCCTAGATTAGATCTTGGGTGTTCGTAGGAATTGTTTTGATTTTCATGCAACGCTCCCCATCAGGCCCACCACGCGGCCAGAGGGGGAAGCGCGTCATCAGGACACGTGGGCAACTGGTGGCCTCCCTCTGATCCATCTTATGGTTGCGGGAGTTTTTTGGTCCATAAAAGAAATCATAAAAAATTTCATCTCAATCCGACTCCGTGAATTTTTGACCTATATTTCCAAAAACATTAGAAAACATGAACTGACCTTTAGCACTGGGTTAATAGGTTAGTCCAAATTAAAATGATATAAATTGTTGCCAAAAGTATGTAAAAATTATATTCTAATATTATGAAACAATCAAAAATTATAGATAAGTTTGAAACGTATCACATATTCATTGCAAAACATGTATGCATCACATGATAATAGCAACACCAGAATGACGATGAACTGGATGAAGATTATCAAGTTCTTCAGTCAAGTCAACCAGATCTGACCTACAATCTTGCGTACTTCATGGTTGCTCTTCTCTTTGAGGACGTACTTGGAGTAATCATCCTCAACCTTTTCCCTAGTCTTTAATCATTTACAATAACTGTTCTTGTAACCATTCACTTGTTCATGACATGTTTGCCATGAACAGTAGACTCTTTGATACCTCCCCGAGTACACCACGTACCACTTCATCTACCAAGATAAGAAAAAACAAGCTAACAACAAGTCAATTATCATAGCTATCAATTAGATATAGTCCATATCAACAAGTCATATAGCAATCTTCGTAACAACATAGAAAGTTCACAAGCATCATACATGTCACATAAATAAGGTTCACAAGTAGTTCGGAAGCAAAAGATCACGCTCGTCAATCCCATGGGGAGGAGCCGCCATGATCTGGGTTGAGGAGTCCGCCATGATCTGGGCAGAGGGAGTTCGCCACGATCTAGGCATGTGCGGCCTCGACCTTTGCTAGGGTGCTCCTCGCAGAATCAGCGGCTGCTCGAGCGCTCTCGGTAGATGCAACCTGTTGGGGAACGGAGCATGAATTCCAAAAAAATTCCTACGCTCACGCAAGATCTATCCATGGAGATGCATCACTACGAGAGGGGAGAGTGTGTCTACGTACCCTCGTAGACCGTTAGCGGAAGCGTCTCACAACGCGGTTGATGTAGTCGAACAATCCTTCGAGCTCCACCGATCGAGTACCGAACGTACGGCACCTCCGAGTTCTACACACGTGCAGCTCGGTGACGTTCCTCGCCTTCTTGATCCAGCAAGACGTCGAGGAAGTAGATGAGTTCCGTCAGCATGACGGCGTGGCGACGGTGACGGTGAAGTGATTCCGGCAGGGCTTCGCCTAAGCTCTCCAAAAATATGACCGAGGTGGAAAACGGAGATCGGGGCACCGCACACGGCTATGGGACAATTGTGTACTTTGGGGTGCCCCCTTGCCCCCGTATATAAAGGATGAGAGGGAGGAGGCCGGCCCCCTAGGGGTGCGCCAAGTGTGGGGAGTCCTACTAGGACTCCTTAGTCCTAGTAGGATTCCACCTCCCATACGGAGTAGGAAAGGGGGAAGGGAGAGGGAAAGGAAAGAGGGGGCTGCGCCCCCTCCCCTAGTCCAATTCGGTTTGGGCAAGGGGGGGCGCGTGCCTCCTCACGTGGCCTGCCTCTCCTTTTCCCGTATGGCCCAATAAGGCCCATTACTTCTCCCGGTGAATTCCCGTAACTCCCCGGTACTCCGAAAAATACCCGAATCACTCGGAACCTTTCCGACGTCCGAATATAGCCTTCCAATATATGAATATTTACCTCTCGACCATTTCGAGACTCCTCGTCGTGTCCGTGATCTCATCCGGGACTCCGAACAAACTTCGGCCACCAATCACATAACTCATATAATACTAAATCGTCATCGAACCTTAAGTGTGCGGACCCTACGGGTTCGGGAATGATGTAGACATGACCGAGACAACTCTCCGGTCAATAACCAATAGCGGGACCTGGATGCTCATATTGGTTCCTACACATTCCACGAATATCTTTATCAGTGAACCTCATATGTCAACATACGTTGTTCCCTTTGTCCGGCGGTATGTTACTTGCCCGAGATTCGATCGTCGGTATCCAATACCTAGTTCAATCTCGTTACCGGCAAGTCTCTTTACTCGTTCCGTAATACATCATCTTGCAACTAACTCTTTAGTCACGGTGCTTGCAAGGCTTCTGTGATGCTGTATTACCGAGAGGGCCCAGAGATACCTCTCCGATAGTCGGAGTGACAAATCCCAATCTCGATCCATGCCAACTCAACAAACACTTTCGGAGATACCTGTAGTGCACCTTTATAATCACCCAGTAACGTTGTGACGTTTGATACACCCAAAGTATTCCTATGGTATCCGGGAGTTGCATGATCTCATGGTCAGAGGAACGTGTATTTGACATAGTGAAAGCAATAGCAATAAACTGAACGATCATTTGCTATGCTAACGGTTGGGTCATGTCCATCACATCATTCTCCTAATGATGTGATCCCGTTATCAAATGACAACTCATGTCCAGGGTCAGGAAACCTTGACCATCTTTTGATCAATGAGCTAGTCTAGTAGAGGCATACTAGGGACATAGTATTTGTCTATTATCCACACATGTATTTAGTTTCCGGTTAATACAATTCTAGCATGAATAATAAACTATTATCATGAACGGGGAAATATGATAATAACTAATTTATTATTGCCTCTAGGGCATATTTCCAACAGTCTCCCACTTGCACTAGAGTCAATAATCTAGATTACATCTCCATGTAATTAACACTTAATCAGTTTTAAAGCTGATCATGTTTTGCTTGTGAGAGAGGTTTTAGTCAACGGGTCTGCAATATTCAGATCCGTGTGTTCTTGGCAAATCTCTATGTTATATGTAGATGCTGCTACCACACTCTGTTTGGAGCTACTCCAAAAGATTTCCCCACTATACTTATCCGGTCTGAGACTCATAGTCTTTCGGATCAGTGTTTAAAGCTTGCATCGACGTAACCCCTTACGACGAACTCTTTATCATCTCTATTCCTGAGAAATTCTTCCTTAGTCATCTTAAGGATAATCTGACCGCTGTCCAGTGATCTACTCCTGGATCACTTTGGTACCTCTTTTGCCAGACACATGGCAAGGCACACAGCTTGGCATACTTTATAGAACCTACGGCCAAGGCATAGGGGATAACCTTCATCCATTCTATTTATTTTGCCATGGTCGAGATTTGAGTCTTACTCAACTTCACACCTTGCACCACAGTCAAGAACTCTTTTTTGACTGATCCATTTTGAACTTTCTTCAAACTTGTCAAGGTATGTGCTTCGTGAAAGTCCTATGAGGCGTCTCAATCTATCTCTATAGATTTTGATGCCTAACATGTAAAACAACCTTTACCTAGATCTTCAAGTCTTACTCCACTTCACACCAGCCAAGAACTTATTTCTTTTGACTTGATCCATTTTGAACTTCTTCAAAATCTCATCAAGGTGTGTGAAAATCTTTTATCAGGTGTCTTGATCTATCTCTATAGATCTCGATGCCCAAACCGTGGATAACTCAAAAACAGGTTTTTATTGAAAAACTCCTTTCAATTAATTCTTTATGCTTTCCAGAAATTCTACATCATTTCCAATCACATATACTTATTAGAAATGTTATAGAGCTCCCACTCACTTTGTTGTAAATACAAGTTTCTCCATAAACTTGCATAAACCCAAACGCTTTGATCACTTCATCAAAGCGAGTATTCCAGCTCCGAGATGCTTGCACCAGTCCATAGATGGATCGCTGGAGCTTGCATACTTTGTTAGGACCTTTAGGATCGACAAAACCTTCCGGTTGCATCATATACAATTCTTCCTTAAGGAATCCATTAAGGAATGCCGTTTTGACGTCCATTTGCCAGATTTCATAATCATAAAATGCGGCAATTGCTAACATAATTCTGACAGACTTTAGCATCGCTACGGGTGAGAAAGTCTCATCGTAGTCAACTCCTTGAACTTGTCGATAACCTTTAGCAACAAGTCGTGCTTTATAGACGGTGACATTACCATCAGCGTCCGTCTTCTTCTTAAAGATCCATTTATTTTCAATAGTTCGCCGTTCATCGGGCAAGTCTACCAAAGTCCACACTTTGTTCTCATACATGGATCCTATCTCGGATTTCATGGCCTCAAGCCATTTCTTGGAATCCGGGCTCGCCATAGCTTCTTCATAATTCGAAGGTTCACCGTTGTCTAACAACATAACCTCCAAGACTGGATTTTCGTACCACTCTGGTGCGGAACGTGTCTTGGTTGACCTTCGAGGTTCAGTAGCAACTTGCTCCGAAGTTTCATGATCATCATCATTATCTTCTTCTCTGGTCTGTGTTGGTGTCACAGAAATTTCTTTCTGTGGCGTACTACTATCCAGAGGAGGTACAATTACCTCATCAAGTTCTACTTTCCTCCCACTCACTTCTTTCGAGAGAAACTCCTTCTCTAGAAAGGATCCATTCTTAGCAACGAAAAACTTTGCCTTCGGATCTGTGGTAGAAGGTGTACCCAACAGTTACTTTTGGGTATTCTATGAAGACGCACTTATCCGCTTTGGGTTCAAGCTTATTAGGCTGAAGCCTTTTGACATAAGCATCGCAGCCCCAAACTTTCAGAAACGACAGCTTAGGTTTCTTTCCAAACCACAGTTCATACGGTGTCGTCTCAACGGATTTAGACGGTGCCCTATTTAAAGTGAATGCAGCTGTCTCTAATGCATAACCCCAAAACGATAGTGGCAAATCGGTAAGAGACATCATAGAACGTACCATATCCAATAGAGTACGATTACGACGTTCGGACACACCATTACGTTGTGGTGTTCCAGGTGGCGTTAACTGTGAAACAATTCCACATTGTCTTAAGTGAGTGCCAAACTCGTAACTCAAATATTCTCCTCCACGATTAGATTGTAAGAACTTTATTTTCTTGTTACAATGGTTCTCTACTTCACTCTGAAATTCTTTGAACTTTTCAAATGTTTTAGATTTATGCTTCATCAAGTAGACATAGCCATATCTACTCAAATCATCTGTGAACGTGAGAACATAACGATATCCACCGCGCGCCTCAACACTCATCGGACCGCATACATCGGTATGTATTATTTCCAATAAGTTGGTTGCTCGCTCCATTGTTCCGAAGAACGGAGTTTTAGTCATCTTGCCAATAAGGCACGGTTCACATGTCTCAAATGATTCATAATCAAGAGATTCCAAAAACCCATCTGCATGGAGTTTCTTCATGTGTTTAACACTGATATGACCTAAGCGGCAGTGCCACAAATATGTGGTACTATCATTATCTTTTGGCATTCGTGTTATGAACATATGTATTACTACGATCAAGATTCAATAAACCTTTCATTTTAAGTGCATGATCATCAATGATATTATCCAAATAGAATAACAATTATTCTCTGAAATTGAATAACCGTCTTGCAATAAACACTATCAGATATAATGTTCATGCTTAACGCAAGCACCAAATAACAATTATTTAGGTTCATCACTAATCCTGAAGGTAGAGAGAGTGTGGCGATGGTGATCACATCAACCTTGGAGACACTTCCAATGCACATCGTCACCTCGTTCTTTAGCTAGCCCTCGTTTATTCCGAAGCTCCATGTTTCAAGTTGCAAGCAACTGAACAAGTATCAAATACCCAGGTGCTCCTACGAGTACTAGTAAGGTACACATCAATAACATGTATATCAAATATCTTTGTTGACATTGCCAGTCTTATTAACTGCCAGTTACTTTGGAGAAGTTCCGCTCCTTGTGACATTTCCCTTTGCAATGGGAGCACTAAGTCTCGGGTTTGGTTCAGCCTTGGGTTTCTTCGCGTGAGCGGCAACTGTTTTACCGTTCTTCTTGAAGTTCCCTTTTCTTTCCCTTGCCCTTCTTGAAACTAGTGGTCTTATTAACCATCAACACTTGATGCTCCCTTTTTTTGATTTCTACATCCGCAGATTGTAGCATCGCGAATAGCTTAAGGATCTTCTATCCCTTGCATGTTTATAGTTCATCACGAAGATCCAGTAGCTTAGTGATAGTGACTAGAGAACTCCATCAATCACCACTTTATTCGGAAGTCTAACTCCCACCTGATTCAAGTGTTTGAAGTATTCAGACATTCTGAGTACATGCTCACTAACGGAGCTGTTCTCCTCCATCTTGTAGCTATAGAACTTGTCGAAGGTGTCATACCTCTCGACCCGGGTGTGAGCTTGAAAAACAAATTTTCAGCTCTTGGAACATCTCACATGCTCCGTGTTGCTCAAAACATATTTGGAGCTCCGGTTCTAAGCCGTAAAGTATGGCGCACTGAACTATCGAGTAGTCATCTTTTCTTGTCTGCCAGACGTTCATAACGTCCTCAGACGAAACCGTAGGGGTATTTCACTGAGCGGTGCATTAAGGATATAAGCCTTCTGTGCAGCAGTGAGGACAATCCTCAGATCACGGACCTAGTCCGCATAGTTGCTTCCATCAACTTTCAACTTCGTTTTCTCTAGGAACATAATAAAAACAGGGGAACTACAGCGCGGTCTATTGATCTACAACATAAATTTGTTAAGACAAGTAAGACTATGTTCATGATAATTGAAGTTCAATTAATCAAATTACTTAAGAACTCCCACTTAGATTAACATCCCTCAAGTTGTCTAAGTGTAACATGATCCACATCAACTAAACCATGTCCGATCATCACGTGAGGTGGATTAGTTATCAATGGTGAACATCTTTCATGTTGATCATATCTACTATATGACTCATGTTCGACCTTTCGGTCTCTTGTGTTCTGAGGCCATGTCTGTACATGCTAGGCTCGTCAAGTTTAACCCAAGTATTCTGCGTGTGTAAAACTGGCTTACACCCGTTGTATGCGAACGAAAGAATCCATCACACCCGATCATCACGTGGTGCTTAGAAGCGTCGAACCTTCGCAACGGTGCATACTAGGGGAGAACACTTATCTTGAAATTTAGTGAAGGGATCATCTTATAATGCTACCGTCGTCCTAAGCAAAATAAGATGCATAAAAGGATTAACATCACATGCAATTCAATATATGTGACATGATATGGCCATCATTGTCTTGTGCTTTTGATCTCCATCAGCAAAGCACCGTCATGATCTCCATCGTCACCGGGTTGACACCTTGATCTCCATCGTAGCGTCGTGACACCTTGATCTCCATCGTGACACCTTGATCTCCATCATAGCGTCGTGGTCGTCTTGCCAATTATTGCTATTACTACTACTACTACTGCTGCTAACTCATAGCGGTAAAGTAAAGCAATTACATAGCGTTGGCATTGCATACAATAAAGAGACAACCATAAGGCTCCTGCCGGTTGCCTGATAATTTACAAAACATGATCATCTCATACAACAACTTATATCACATCATGTCTTGGCCATATCACATCACCAGCATACCCTGCAAAAACAAGTTAGACGTCCTCTACTTTGTAGTTGCAAGTTTTACGTGGCTGCTACGGGTTTGCAAGAACCGTTCTTACCTACGCAAAACCACAACGTGGTGTAGTGATTGCTTTTTGATCTTCTAAAAGAACCCTCTTCATTGAAACCGATTCAACTAAAGTGAGAGAGACAGACACCCGCCAGTCACCTTTATGCAACGAGTGCACGTAGCGGTGAAACCTGTCTCGCGTAAGCGTACGCGTAATGTCGGTCCGGGCCGCTTCATCTCACAATACTGCCGAATCAAGTAACAACTAGTAACGGCAAGCAATATGTATACACCCACGCCCACAACTCGTTTGTGTTCTACTCGTGCAAATCACATCTACGCATAAACCTGGCTCTGATACCACTGTTGGGGAACGGAGCATGAATTCCAAAAAAATTCCTACGCTCACGCAAGATCTATCCATGGAGATACATCGCTACGAGAGGGGAGAGTGTGTCTACGTACCCTCGTAGACCGTTAGCGGAAGCGTCTCACAACGCGGTTGATGTAGTCGAACAATCCTTCGAGCTCCACCGATCGAGTACCGAACGTACGGCACCTCCGAGTTCTACACACGTGCAGCTCGGTGACGTTCCTCGCCTTCTTGATCCAGCAAGACGTCAAGGAAGTAGATGAGTTCCGTCAGCATGACGGCATGGCGACGGTGACGGTGAAGTGATTCCAGCAGGGCTTCGCCTAAGCTCTCCGAAAATATGACCGAGGTGAAAAACGGAGATCGGGGCACCGCACACGGCTATGGGACAATTGTGTACTTTGGGGTGCCCCCTTGCCCCCGTATATAAAGGATGAGAGGGAGGAGGCCGGCCCCCTAGGGGTGCGCCAAGTGTGGGGAGTCCTACTAAGACTCCTTAGTCCTAGTAGGAGTCCTAGTAGGATTCCACCTCCCATACGGAGTAGGAAAGGGGGAAGGGAGAGGGAAAGGAAAGAGGGGGCTGCGCCCCCTCCCCTAGTCCAATTCGGTTTGGGCAAGGGGGGGCGCGTGCCTCCTCACGTGGCCTGCCTCTCCTTTTCCCGTATGGCCCAATAAGGCCCATTACTTCTCCCGGTGAATTCCCGTAACTCCCCGGTACTCCGAAAAATACCCGAATCACTCGGAACCTTTCCGACGTCCGAATATAGCCTTCCAATATATGAATCTTTACCTCTCGGCCATTTCAAGACTCCTCGTCATGTCCGCGATCTCATCCGGGACTCCGAACAAACTTCGGCCACCAATCACATAACTCATATAATACTAAATCGTCATCGAACCTTAAGTGTGCGGACCCTACGGGTTCGGAAATGATGTAGACATGACCGAGACAACTCTCCGGTCAATAACCAACAGCGGGACCTGGATGCTCATATTGGTTCCTACACATTCCACGAATATCTTTATCGGTGAACCTCATATGTCAACATACGTTGTTCCCTTTGTCCGGCGGTATGTTACTTGCCCGAGATTCGATCGTCGGTATCCAATACCTAGTTCAATCTCGTTACCGGCAAGTCTCTTTACTCGTTCCGTAATACATCATCTTGCAACTAACTCTTTAGTCACGGTGCTTGCAAGGCTTCTGTGATGCTGTATTACCGAGAGGGCCCAGAGATACCTCTCCGATAGTCGGAGTGACAAATCCCAATCTCGATCCATGCCAACTCAACAAACACTTTCGGAGATACTTGTAGTGCACCTTTATAATCACCCAGTAACGTTGTGACGTTTGATACACCCAAAGTATTCCTACGGTATCCGGGAGTTGCATGATCTCATGGTCAGAGGAACGTGTATTTGACATAGTGAAAGCAATAGCAATAAACTGAACGATCATTTGCTATGCTAACGGTTGGGTCATGTCCATCACATCATTCTCCTAATGATGTGATCCCGTTATCAAATGACAACTCATGTCCATGGTCAGGAAACCTTGACCATCTTTTGATCAACGAGCTAGTCTAGTAGAGGCATACTAGGGACATAGTATTTGTCTATTATCCACACATGTATTTAGTTTCCGGTCAATACAATTCTAGCATGAATAATAAACTATTATCATGAACGGGGAAATATGATAATAACTAATTTATTATTGCCTCTAGGGCATATTTCCAACACAACCACCCTCTCAGCAGTTGCAGACGCCCTCTGATGTAGTTGTAGTCTTTTTGAAGTAAGAGTATCGATCCCACATGGAGCACATTAATTAGACTTTGTCCCTTACAGAGACTTATGGAAATGTGCTTGCAAGTTAGTTGTAGATGCAAAGAAAAATGAAGGGAGAAGGTTGTAAATGATTTTGTGCAGCGTACAAACAAAAGTAAATAACACAAAGAATTAAAGGAACACAACGGGGTGAATAACACGTGGAAACCGATAGGGGATAAAAGCTTCTCAGGGAGTCTAGAATTCCTCGCGAATTTGAAAAATGTCAGTGGATTTGAAAAAGGTACAAGAATTTGATTTTTTTTTAAATGCGAATTTAAAATTAAATCATAAACAAAACAAAAAGGAAAAATAATAAAAATGGAAAAAAAGAAAAAACCACTAAAAATGTCTAAAAACCAAGAAAAACCAGCCAGAAACAAATTAGAAGGTTCCCAAAAAACCGGCCGAGGAGAAAATAGTATGGGCCGACCCCTTTATCATGTAGCGAAAGCTCCCCCCCCCCCTGCGTGCTGCGTACGAATAACACTTTAACCAACGCGTTAAGGCTAACTCGAACGCAAGGACACATTTCTTCCGTTCGCGTCCGTTAGGGTCCGCGCGGACAAAAAGCACGGCCCAAGTTAACGCGTCGACGCAAATGAACGGATGTCATTTTTTTGTCCGCCTCGACCCATTTTCGGCACAAATTTGGGCCTAATTTGCATCCGTGCGGACACGGCGCGGGCGCCCGCGACGCCCTCCCCTTGTCCTCCCCTGGCCCGCCCGTCTGCGGCACACCAACGCCATTCCCTCCACTCTCTTTCAAAACCCTTGCACCCTCCCGCCATGGCCGACGCACCCAACCCTGTCGCCGCCCCCATCTACGCCGCCACCGTCTCCTCTGCGGCCGCTTGTGTCATCGCCCCGAAGAAGCCAAAGAAGGTGTGCACCCCGGAGGAGACGGCCCATGAGTTGGCAAAGCGCGCCGGCCGGAGGAGGCGGCGCAAGGAAAAAGAAGACGTCTCCGCAGCGGCCGCAGCTGCTCAGGCGTAGGCCCCCGCTACAGAAAGCGAGGCCCTCCTCCTGCTAGGGTACCGCGAGCCGACCCTTCTGGCCGCCGCGAACCGTCCCGCTTCTCAACGTCGCCTTGGGACGGCTCGCCGAAAATGGGTGACTACGTGCCGACCTTCCCTGTGGTACCCCCCATTGATCTGAGCGCCACACCTGTAGCCGGCCAGTCCACCGGGACACAAAGGAAGCATCCACAGGTGGTCTCCTTGGCTAACTTACCCGATGCCCACAACTTGTTTGATGAAACGCCCACCCCGCCGCTGGCCAATCCGGGGTACTACGAGGATGTATTGGAGGAGATGATCAATAAGAGTGGCCAAGGGCATGATGACGACAAGACTCAAGACGGCAAAGACGCCTCCGGCCAAGACAACATGGCCAAGACGCCGCCGACCAAGACACCCACGACCAAGACAATGATGGTAAAGACACCAATGGATAAGAGGGTGTCGACATCGACGAAGAGCCATTGTTGTTTGAGGAAGAGCTTGTGGAGCAAGGCCAGTGACAAAAGAGGAGGAAAAACGTGAGGACTAGAGCATACATAGAGGATGAGGACAAGTTGATTTGCGAAGCTTGGATGGAAATCGGACAAGATCCCAAAACCAGCGCTGAGCAAAAAGGAACACCATTTTGGAAGAGGGACGGTGATTACTTCCATGAACGTAGGAAATTTGCGCTCTACAAATTTGAGAGTGACCGGACCGACGTGTCAATTCAAGAGGTGGGGTTTCATCCCATTGGAGTGCAACAAATTTTGTGATGCTCATGAGAATGTCAAAGGCTGGCCCATGAGTGGCCTTGGGATCAAAGACATGGTATACATTTCCTTCCCATGTTCATAAAATCATATATCGTCCTCCTATGCATATGAATGTATCTTGTTGGTTTCATCTCTATATGTAGGCGTTTCAAGCCGATACCTTCAAGGTCCAAAATGAGGGCATGCCATTCACCTTGAACCATTGTTGGAGGAAATTCAAGGATTGCCCAAAGTTCAAGGACCAATATGTGGCCCCCAAAAGAGGTGTGGGCCTTCATCAGTCACCGACCAAAGCGAAAGTGAGAAGAGACCGAGGGGGGAGACCAATTCCAAGGTGGATGCAAAGCGTGATGCTTCGACAATTGCCTTGCAAGAAACTTTGAAAGGGTTCGTGACCCAAAAGAAAGAGAGGGAAGAGAAGAAGCGCCAAGAGAAGAGGAGCAAATAAAGACCTACTTTGACATACAAAAGAAGAAGCTTGAGATCAATGAGACCAATGCCCGGACATGAGCCAAGGAGGTGGAGCTCGTGCTAATCTCCAAGGAAGTGGAGATCATGGTGGCCGACACAAGCAAGATGATCCTAAAAAAGAAGGCTTGGTTTTAGGGGAAGCGAAAGTTCATCCAAGACCAAGATTTTGCGTGATCATCTTTTATTTATCTGAACTAGGGCCGAGATGCATGAACTATCGTCGTGGCGATCCTTTTGGTGCAATGTTGTATGCCAGCATGACATATGATACTATGCAAAAATGCTGCTCCTTCGGATCCAAATTAATTGTCACAGCTTTAGTACAACCTTGTACTAAAGTTGTACTAAAACTATGATAATTAATATGGATAGGAGGGAGTAGATTTATTTTGCTATCTACTTGCTATGTTTGATTATGAAAATATGGAAGTCGGAAATAAATGGCCGAGGACCAAATGGGTTGGCGCACTGCCCAAACGGACCAAATGGATCGGACGGCGGGGCGCATTGCCCAGATTGGCACGGACATGGGCCGTCACGGGCCAAACTGGCGATCTGAACAGACAAAAAACAGATAAAATCCGTGTCCGTTTAGATTGGTGCGTTGAAGTTGGAATTTCCTAACGGACGCTCGTTGCGTCAAGTTGTCGCTGATTCGCAGAGAGGCGAGCGACCTGGCGACCGAGATGGATCGGCCCAATTTCCTAACGGACGCATGTGCTACAGTATCTGGTTTTGGGAACCTTCTAGAAGGTTCCTAACCGGTTTTGCGAAACTTCTAGAAAGTTCCTGAACCGGTTTTCACTGCTTTTTTATTTTTATTTTTTTATGTTTCTTTTTTCTTTTTCTTTTTCTTTCTTTTTCTTTTTTCTGTTTCTTTTTTTCCTTTTTTGTTTAGTTATTTCATTTTTTCTATTTCTTTTCTAATTCCTTTTTCTTCTGGAATTTTTTATTTCTATTTTTTCAGAATTTCAAAATTTGTTTGAAAATTCAAAAAATGTTCAGAAGTTCAAAAAATTCCCTATTACTAATTTTTGTTCACAAATTCAAAAATAATGTTGATTTTTTTAAAAATCTCATATTTGAAAAAGTGTTCTCCTTTAAAAGAATGTTCTTGTTTTAAAATTTTGTTCACAAATTAAAAAATGTTCGCAAATTTCAAATAATGTTTGTTTTTTCCTAATTTTGTTCATAGTTTCAAAATTTGTTCACATATGCACAAAATGTCCTTTTTCATAAAATGTCCATGTTTTCAAAAAATGATCTAATTTTTCAAAATGTGTTCACAAATTCAAAAAAAATCCATTTTAAAATTTGTTCGCAGATTCAAACATTGTTCACATCTTTAAAACTTGTTCGTGGTTCTAAAAAAATGTCTCTATTTTTAAAAAAAAATCACATATTCAAAAATTTTCCTGTTCTCAAAATTTGTTCACAAATTCAAAATTTGTTCGCATTTTGTCAAAACTTGTTCATGATTGTCAAAAATTGCTCGGAGTTTGAACAAATGTCCCTTTTTTCAAGATTTGTTCACAAATTCTAAAAATGTTCCTGTTTTAAAAAAAATTGCACAATTCATAAAAATTTTCACATTTTTTAAAAACTTGTTCGTGTTTATCAAAATTGTTTGGAATTTTAAAAAATGATCATATTTTTCTAAATTTGTCCACAACTACAAAATTGTCCTGTTTTTAAAATTTGGTTACAAATTCGAAAAATTGATAACAATTTTTGAAAACTAGTGTGTGTTTTGTCAAAAACGTTTGGGATTTTTTAAAATATTTTCAGAATTCACAAGAAAAAATAAAAAAATAAAAAATAATCAAATCTGCCGGTGTGGCTAGTTCTAAAGTATTCGCATTGCCTATTCATCACGAACATGAATCAGCCATGGTGGCTAGCTACCTCCAATCCCAGCTAAAGCTCCGCATTTTAATTTGATTTTTTTACAGCGCTCGCAGCCTGCGTGTGCCGGCCCAGTCGGGGTACTAACCTGTGCGAAGCCCCAACATTCTGCAGCAGAATACGGCAGATAGGAAGTCTCGTTGAAGTTGGCCGAAGTGTGGGCTTTGTTCTAAAAAAGACAGTTTTGTTACCGGTTTTCACACTGGGCTTCCATTTTTTTAATTAAATTATTCTTCTCTTGAATTTTTTTTTGTTTCTTTACTCTTATTTCCTGTGTTTTTCCTTTTTTGGTTTTGCTCATTACTTTTATTTTCATGATTTAAAAAATAAATAGCACACAATTTTTAAATGTATGACTATTTTGATATTCATGATTTCTTTAAAAAAAATAGTGATAGTTCTAAAATTTTAGATTTTCTAAAATGATTATTTTTTGAACTCATGAATATTTTTAAAATCTTTGAACATATAAAAATTAGTGAATATTTGTTTTAAATCCACGAACAGTTTCAAAAGTTGCAACCAATTTTTTATTTTCGGAATATTTTTTAATTCGTTTCTATTCTTAATTTTCCCGAACATTTCTTAGTTATTTTTAGTTTCAGTCCGATTCCTTTGGGCAGCCGATTTTTTCTTCACAACGTATAACTGTTTTTTCCTGGACGAGCGTGCTATTGGGCCGGCCACATGGCCCCTGCATGGGCGATTTGCATTCTATTCTATGCTAATCACGTAGAAGGAGCTATTCTACAGAAAAAAGAAATTTCTTGCTATCTCATGTACTACTTGATGTAACATTGCCACTGAGTTAATAAAGTGCCATGAGGCGTTCCCTTAAAAAAAACGTACAAGGAGCTCCGAGGCAGGGACAGGAACGTTTGATCTTTTTGTTTTTTTGAGGATCAGGAACGTTTGATCTATGGGTGTATATACACTCTATATTGAGAAACAAGTAGTAATTATATACAAAGTCAAAAAGTCTGAAAATATTTTTGAAATAAACTTGATCTTCCATTGTACTTATAAAAATTCCACAAAAAGAAAAAAAAACCCGTTGACTTCTTAATAAAATAAAATTTTCGGCCAAAATAGTTTGAAGTGACCTATAATAGTAATAAATTTTGTTTTTTTGCCATGGAGGAGTCAACACTGTTTTTTTATTCCTGAAAAATTATACACTAGTGCAAAAGAAAATCAAGTTTATTCTAAAAAAATCTTAACTTTTTTGACTTTTTAATTACTAATTTATTTTTCCCATATAAGGTGTATATGGAAAACAATTGTTTTAAACCGACTGATTTTCTGGCCGCATCAACCGCGTGAGCAACCTCTGGATCAAAACGAGATCTATGAGATCGTATGGTGCACAAGTGATACGGGATGCCTCCTCTGGAAACTACCGCACGAAGCACTAGCCTTATCCATACACGTCCCCAACCGCTCTGCCCACTCCCATTCCCCACGACGCGTGATCTCTCTCTCTCTCTCTCTCTCCTCCGGTGAGCAGCGATCCCCACCACACCAGTGTGCGTGCGTGCTGCTATTAGGCGGGCACCTCCAGTGCTACGAGATGGCGAGATATGGTGCTGCGAGGTGGCGCCGCCGGTGAGATCCGGTGCTGCGAGACGGCAAGATCCAATGCTGCGAGGTGGCGCCGCCGGCGCTGCGACGCCATGCTGCAGGGTAGCGAGGGGTGGTGGTCGCGGTGCTGCAACGCCGTGCTAAACTCAATGGCGCAGGTGCTGCAACGTCGCTGATATGCGAGGGGCGAAGGCCGCGCGACGGTGCGGTGCTTCAAGCGAGTGGCGGGTGCTGCAGACGGGGGCTCGCCGGCGTTGCGATGAAGCATCGCCGGGGCCGCCGGAGCTACAACAAAGCGCAACAGGGGTCGTTGAAGCTCCGCCAGGGTTGCAATGAAGCGTCGCCGGAGCTGCAATGAAGCGCCGCCGGAGTCGTTGAAGCTCCGCCGGGGTTGCAATGGAGCGTCGTCGGGGCTGCAATGGAGCGCCGCCGGGCGCCGTCGGTGCTGCACGGTGCTGCCATGTGAGTTGTTGTGTGGTGCTGTCATGGGAGCTGCCTGATCTTACGGCTGCGAAGTGTCGGATCAGATGGCTCAGAGGGCGGCTTAAATTTGGATGTAATCATCCGACTGATCCGTAGCAATCGCCGGTGTATATACACCTAGGAACCAAAGGACATTTTCCCTGCGAGGTAGCCTCCACTTCGGAAGCGTGCGGCTGGAGATCCCGAAACTGAAAAAAGAATTGGAATTCATGCGTGCCATCCCAGGAAGATCCTCCCCATCTCATGCAGAATTAAAAAAATCTCTGATAGGCTGGTTGAGTTATTCCACCGTGTGGAAATCTTATTGAGGCAAAGAGCAAGGCTAGAGTGGCTAGCGCACGGGGATAAAAACACGTATTTTTTCCATCTGAGAGCCAGCCAACGACGAAGAAAAAACAGATAAAATCTCTTCAGTTATTGGATGGGCGTTTGACAGAGGATATAACCGAACTGGAGGAGATGACCACGTCGGAAGGGGTGCAAAACATGAACCAGGTTCTCGAGACAATTCCATGCAAAGTTACACCAGCTATGAACGAGAGTCTAAATGCACCTTACAGTCAGGAAGAAGTCAAAAAAGCACTATTTCAAATGTTTCCCATTAATGCGCCGGGCCAAGATGGTTTCCTACTCACTTCTTTCGACGCTACTGGGAGGTATATGGTGAGGAGGTGACAAAGGCAGTTCTCAAAATTGTGGATGGGACAGAGTCGACGGAGTCCATAAATGATACTCCCTCCGTCCCATAATATAAGATCGTTTTACAAGCTGCTTTAGCTTGTAAAACGATCTTATATTATGGGACGGGGCGAATAGCTCATAAAATGATCTATATTATGGGATGGAGGGAGTACGTTATTGTTCGTGATCCCAAAGGTAAAAAAGCCCACACTTCTGACACAGTTTCGCCCCATTAGTCTTTGCAACGTGCTCTACAAAATTGCTTCCAAGGTCATATCTAACCGCCTAAAGCTAGTCCTTCCAGAAATTATTTCTGATGAGCATCAACCTTTGTCCAGGAAGACTAATTACTGGTAATATCATTGCTGCATATGAGTGTCTCCACTTCATGAAAAGAAACAGGGCAAAGGAAAATCAACACTGTGCATTGAAACTAGACATGATGAATGCGTATGATAGAGTTGAATGGACTTACCCTCAAGGAGTTATGTTAACATTGGGATTCACTGAATGGTGGGTTGGCATTGTATGATCATGATAACTTCTGTGAAATTCTCAGTTCCGTTTAATGGCAAGAAACTGCAAGAGTTCAAGCCATTTCATGGAATTCGACAGGGGGACCCGATCTCTCCATATATGTTCTTGTTAGCAGCAGAGGGCCTTTCGTGCCTTCTAAAATCAAAAGTAGAGTCATTCAATCTTCATGGTTTGCAAGTGGCTCCTTCGGCACCACCGGTTAACCATTTATTATTTGCTCATGTCAGCCTGTTGTTTTTCAAGGCTAATGGCGTGGGAGCAACCGAGGTGCATCAGGTGTTGAATACTTATTGTCAGGCCACATGGCAGTGGATCAATTATGATAAGACATCAATTTATTTAAGCAAAGGAGTTCCTGAAAAATATTAGGACAGAGATTTTGGGACTGCTTCAAGTTCCAAATGAGATTTTGAATGAAAAATATCTTGGGATGCCATCTGATATGGGATCATCCAAGAATGGGGCGTTCAATTATTTAAAAGAACGATTATGGAGCAGAGTTCAGGGGTGGATAGAAAGAACCATGTCCACGGCAGGGAAATAAATTTTGGTCAAGGCAGTAGCCCAAGCAGTGCCAGTTTACTCCATGTCTTGTTTCAAGCTCCCAAGGAGACTCTGCGAGAATCTGAGGGCCTGTTCTGATCTCCTCCCACTCGAAACTTCTAAAAATCTCGGCCCGAAGCTGAAATCCAGGAAGTCACGATGGGCTGTAGTGCATTTTTCAGAAGCTACCGATTCCAACTCCACGGTTTTCTGAATCTGAAGCTGGAGTTATTTACGGCCGTAATGCCACCGCCAAGAAAACGTTTCGCCCAGCTCCTCCTCGCTCGATCCCGCAGAAACCCGCTCGCTCACATCTCCCCTCTCCCTCGTTTCTTCTCTGGAACCCTCACCGCCGCCGGTCCCGCCGCCACGCCCGGCTGCCCCCGTCACCGGCCAGATCCTCACCTCCGACCACAGATCCGGCCGCCCAAGGCTGTTTCTCTACGGATCCCATCATCGCCGCCGTCCGTCGCGCCTGGTGCAAGGAGCTGCGACCCCATGGCTCGGAGGAGCTGGCCCCGGCGCCATTGACGCCCGAGCGACACTCCCAAGCCAGGAGCAGCACCAGGACAACCGCGCCCCCAAGCCTAAACTGCAAGGTGAGCTCGCCCCCTTCTCTTCTTCCCTATGGTTCGGTGTCCTGGCTCATGTTCTCTGTTCTGTGCATGTATATTACATTTTTTTTCATAACTGTAGTTGTTGTGTGCAAATTGCTACCCTGGTGCAGGGTGTTTGTACTGTACAGTCGTATTACAAATTCCCTATGGAGTATATGTGTGCAATTTTATTTCATAAGTTAATGCATATTACTATGTGGGTACTGCCATGAGTGCTATTGTGTGAACAAATTCCCTATCGAAATTTACGACAAATAACAAGTGACCAGAACGCATCCCAACCCTATGCTTCTCATGCTTCGCTTTGATGAAAACTTAGATGATTTGGACTCTCTGAACCATATTCAGCCATATGTAATAACCAGACTGTGATTGGAGATTTTCTTAATTGATGCTATGTACTGCAGGATCTCGCTGTTGGTAAAACTGGTGCTTTTTTTTTTGTGTAGGGCTACCGGTGTCTTGATAACTTTGATACATAGTTTTAGGCAGAGGCAAACAAAATAGAGGAAAAAGTCTGCCTCGTATGAACAAAAAGACCAGTCGACAGTGAACTAAGGATTTTTTTTGTGTAGGGCTACCGGTGTCGTGATAACTTTGATACATGACAACATCGTCCCATTTAAAGGAGAACAAAAGATTTTATGATTCTCTACACAATTCATTGAAGGCTTCTTGTTCTTTTTGCTATGTAATCATGCACAAATATTTATACATGTCATAATGTTGGCCTTTCAAGTCATAAAGATTTGTTTGATAACCAAAATAAATTATGATATACATCACCAATATCAAGGTTCTTTATATCAAGTACTTGTTGTGTTGCAATTCTGGTGTTCATATGCTTTTACTAGCCATGCTATAACTCTGGTCAGTATGAATCTTATTTCCCATGCTTATGATGATACCAAAATTTTGAAAGAAAAATATGCCTAAATGTTATATCTATGCACGTAATTTGGACCATACAAAATTTATTATGTGTTATTATAGCCCCTAATTTCTTCAGTATTTCCATCGTTAACTACTGAAGATGGACAGGCGTGGCAAAGCACGCCTCTATGGTCTAGTAGTACATACTATGAATCTGTGGATATGTGATTTTCTTTGCAGTTAAACTTTTTAGGGAGCCAAATCACCCTCATAAATATTTGAATGACTTTAATTGTGTATCAGTTAGGTTCAAAATTCATTGGCTTCAGTGTCAGCACTTGTGTGTGAAGTGCACCATGGAAAACTTGTGCAGAATGCATCTGAAGGAAGATAGTGTCAACTGACGAAAAAACTACCTGTCTACGTCCCCGACATTTCGCCGAACCCTTTCGTTAACATTGGCGCGATCGGCATGTGGATGCAGGTTGTGGCCGTTTCGGTGTTGGAGCGTCAGTGAGCTCCTTCACGTCGAGGCCGTCACTGCCCCCGTAGTCCAGCATGTAGAGGTCCACCGGCTGTAGCGGGGCAGGAGAATGGCCGGACAGAGCTAATGCAGAAAATGTACTGCTATATGTGTGCAGTTTATTTTAACAGTCTAGTGGTATATGTGTGCAAATGTACTGTTATATTGTTCCGATATTATTGTTCCGATATTACATGAGTTCCAAAGTGACATGCATTTTTTGGATATGCAAATGAAACTGTTGTTGTATGACACATAACAAAACTAGTTATTTGTCTTTACTATAACTTGTCTTAACTAGGAATATTTGTGATCCTTTCAAAAATACATTTGGGCTATATTTTCAACACAGCTTTACTACACAAAAGTACTCTTTACAGCCACAAATCCCAGAAATTATATCATGTGAAACAAAATTGTGCCCAGCCATTCACCCAAGCACTATGGCCCAGCTCGTTTTCCTTTTTTTTCGGCCTCTGTGCAGTTCGCCCCAGAGATGGGCTCCTTCTAGCCGGCCCAAGATGGCAACCAGCTATACCTGTGCAAAACTCGGGCCGGGCCCGGCCGTCGGGCCTAGAATCCAGGCCCAAGCCCGGCCCATCAACAAAAAAGCCCGCTGGGCCTCGGGCCTTGGGCCGGGCCTCTTCGTTAAATCACTAATATGACGGGCCCGGGCCCGGGCCGGCCCAGGCTTCGGGCTCAAACTCTAGGCCCAGGCTCGGCCCGTGGACAAGGTCGGGCTTTTTTGGGCCGGGCCGTCCGGGCCGGGCTGCCCATGGCCAGGTGTACAACCAGCAGGCCTTGAGCGCCCCAGCTGGGCTGCCAGCTCAACCAGGGGCTGGGAGAAGCTGGCGACGCTCCAGAACGTTTCACGTTCGCCACCTGAAGCAAGAAGCGTGGTAAGAAGCTGGATATGGGAAGTTTTGGAGAAGCTAGATGGTTTCAGAACAGGCCCTGAATATGTCAATCCAGAAATTTGGGTGGGGCTGTAAGGATGGTCAGCAAAAACCACACGGGGTTTCGTGGAAGGACATGACCCAACCCAAAGGTATGGGGGGGGGGGGGCTAGGGTTTAAAGATTTTGAGTTGATTAACTTATCTTTGCTTGCGAGGTAGGCCTGGCGCATTATGCATAATCCGGAGCCCTTAAGTTCTCGTATTCTAAAGAGCGTCTATTTCCCTACCACAACTATTTTGAAGGTAAACTTGGGAAATCACCCAAGTCAAATCTAGAGGGCAATTGTTGAAGAGGGGGATGTACTCAGACAGGGGCTAATCAAGCGGATTGGAAAACGGTTTAGAAACCAACATATGAGATGATAATTGGATTCCTAGGGATGAGATGATGAGGCCGTATGGGTGCCTGAACAATAACCCGCCCCTGCTGGCCTCTGAACTAATTGACGCCACCTCGGCAAGGTGGGATGTGCAGCGGCTGCAAGAAGTGTTTCTGCTAATTGATATCATGTCCATCTTCGGTATTCCGTTTTGCACGAGGAATGTACCAGATTCTTGGGCATGTAATTTTGAAAAGAATGGCATCATCTCGGCAAGGTTTGCTTACAGAATGTTAATATCCACAAGACAAAGAAGGGAGGCCTGGCTAGATGGAAAGGCGGGGTCATCAAGCACTGATAGGGACATGGGCTCGTGGAAGCAATTATGGAATACTCAGGTTCCTGGAAAAATCAGAATGTTCTTGTGGCGATTGGCGAAGCATTCACTCTCAACCGAGGATGTTAGGGCTCATCGTCATATGTGTGCAACTAGCTCCTGTGGCCTGTGTGGTGCAGAGGACTCATGGAGACACTCATTACTCGAATGTTCTATGTCGAGATGCATTTGGGCGTTGGTCGATGCAGAGTTGGCAGAGCACCTAATTGTTACAACTGACCCTAGTGCGAAACAATGGTTGTTCTCATTGCTTCACACGTTATCTCATGCGGCATGCGGCGTTTGTGAAGCTGGCTGTCATGTTATGGGCCATTTGGTCAACAGAAGAAAAGTCGATCCATGAGGGGATATTTCAAAGTCCACATGCAACTGATATGTTCATCGGCTGGTTCATTGCTGAGTTGAACATCTTACAACAACCAACGTTGATGACCAGGAACACGAGCGCACCCCCAAGTGGACCAAGGAGAAGGACTCAACCTAGCGCAAAGTGTTTTTTACCGGTTCCGGTATGTACCGATGAACCATCCACCATATATTTACTTTGTGATTCGTGTGCTAGGGGCCCAGTGCATGTGTATAGCGTTTTGTATTGTGGTAGCAATCTCATGTATCTCTGTTAATAGTCCAATCTATGTCAGCTAAGTGGGTCCCTGTCAACAATAGAATAAAACTTTTCCCAGTGTAAGGTACGCATGCATGCAGTAACTTTCCTGTCTCTCTCCAAAACAACTGCATGCATTTTATTTTTGTCTAGAAAATTTAGATGGTCAATATATTTTACAAAAATGTTCTATTATTGAAATTTTTTATATATTCAAATTCCTTGACACATGATCTGTAGAACAAGACTAATCTTGAATATATTTAAACAAGTTTAATTTTTACTATTTAAAAGAAATTGAAATATCATATTTCCGAAGATCCGTATTTCAGTATACATGACAGATATTCCGGTGTGAAATACGTGAAACTTGTTATTTCAAAGTTTTGAAACTAGTTATTTGATACAAGTGAAATATGTGTTTTAAAATGAACGAACTCACTTTTCCAAAATATGCTTTTTTACTGAGTGAAATCTGTATTTTGAAACAACTGAAAGTTGTTTTCTTAATTGTGTGAAATCATTTTCTCTAGAATGAGTGAAATCGGTTACTTCAAATATGCGAAACTGTTATTTTTCAAATATACGAATCATGTGTGTTTTTAAATACGTGAACTCAGCGAAATATGTGTTCCGAAATAAGTGAAATCAGTTTATTTAAAATACGTGAACCAAGTGTTTTTGTAATGAGTGAAACCTTTTTTTAACACATGAAAAATAGATTTCTCAAAGGAGTGAAATGTGCCTTTTCAAATTAGTGAAATACTTTTTTGAAAAAAGTGAAATACATTTTTTCTGAATTAAGTGAAATAGGTTTTTCGAATTGAATGAAACCAATTTTATGAAATAAGTGAAATCGTTGTTTGAATGAGTGAAATCGTTTCTTGAAATGAGTGAAATATAATTTTTGAAACAAGCAAAATCTGTTTTATGAAGGCGAATTTGTTTTTTCAATTGAGTGAAATCGGTTTATTTAAATAACTGAAATGAGTTATTCAAAACGAGTGAAATCAAATGAGTGTAATTAGTTTTTTGAAACAAGTGAAATATAGTATTTCAATTTAGTGAGTTCATGTGTTTTCTGCATCGAGTGAAATAAGATATTTCAAAAAAGTGAAATATATCCATTTTTTTTTGTGAAATTGCCAATTTCAATGTTTGAAACTGATATTTGTGATGAGTGAAATACGTTTCAATATATTTCGTAAATACGAAGTGAAATTTGTTTTTGAGATATTTTTTGTTATGAGTGAAATTAGTTTTCCAAATCAGTGAAATGTGTTTATTCAAATTAGTGAAATGCTGATTTTAGAATGAGCGAAATTATATTCTTTCAAATGAGTGAAATACTTTTTTGAATGAGTTTTTTTTCATGCATACGAAACATATTTTCAGTGTGAAATATGTGAAACTAGTTATTTAAAAAATGTGAAGCTCATTATTTAAGGAAAAATAAGTGAAATCTAATTTTGAAACTAGTGAAATTGTTTTATAAATGATATTTTTTTGAAATAAGTGAATTCAGTTTTGTGAAAGAAGTGAAACCAATTTTTTTAATGAGTGAAATTTATTTTTGAATTTAGTGAAATACTTTTTTGAATTGAGTGAAATATGTTTTTATATAATGAGTGAAATTTGTTTTATGAAATCGGTATAAATAAAACTAGTTCAAATGCATCCATAATTGCTCTTGTTTTGATGATCTTCTCGCTACGAATTCAAATATATTTATTTTTTCAAAAACGGAGATTTAGTTCAAAATATATCGATCATTCAAAATATGACTACAAAATAAAATACCCATCTTTTGCATGGAGAGAGAGAATGCATGCAGTTGTCCTGTATCCACTCTCTGACTCTCTCGCATGGTAAAGCCGACACAAAGCTGACACATGCATTGTATTCCTCTCGTATTACATAGGAAAATATATCTCATGTTATACCTATAAAGCTAGCACAAATCCCGATATAGGCAGTGGACGGCGTATGCTTCACCGCTAGCTACCAGCACCGGTAAATTTACTTATTCGCTCAACCTAGGGCGCCACCAACAGGATATGCTAAGATCCACGTAGACGCTGGTGCCTCAAATTCAAGAGGAACTGTTACTGCTGTATGTCGTGACCATCACGGAAGTTACTTGGGAAGCTCTTCTCTTGTTATTTTCGGATTACGTGAATATACTTGAAGCAATTGCATGTCGTGAAGCATTGTATTTGGCAGAAGACATGGGTCTCCAAAGTTTCATAATCGCTTCAGACGCTAAACATGTGGTGAGTGTTGACACCTGATTTTGGCACGATGCAGAATGCAGTAAAGGTGGGCTCAAGCGAAAAGCTTGCCGGTTTTGAGTGCTTGCCGAAGACCCAAACAGAGGCAGGAGACAGTCCGGCAAGGAGGCGATCCGGCAAGGAGACGGCCCGGCAAGGAGGTGATCCGGCATGGAGACGGCCCGGCAAGGAGGCGATCCGGCAAGGAGAAACTTTGAAGTTTGGGCCATTGCCATCCGATCTCATCTCGAAAGCCGAAATTGTGTTCGAAGTACTGGGATTTTGTATCCAGAACACTATTCGGCTAATTACACCCTCAAGATGATCTCATATGAGAAAACTTTCTACATGAATTGTCTTCGTCTCGTCGAATCGGTCGATTTTCATATAAAAATCGTCTCAATCCGAGTTCGTATGCAAAAGTTAGAGCTATCTGAATGCAGTCATGTCAAGAGGCGAAATAAGACGCGGGAGACCAGACACGTCTTGGCGAGTGTCTGATGCAATGCGTTAGCAATTAGCCATTCAAGATGGCCTCGGATCGAAAAACGTTCAACATGAAAGTTGTTCGTCTCGTCGAAACGGTCAAAATTGCTTTTGGGCACATTTTCATCCGAGGTCGTTTACTGCCTCAAAAAGGGCCCGCAAGGTGCAGACAGAAAGCTTGCCGGGTGAACAGTAACCTTTGCCGGGTGAACAGTAACCTTGCCGGGGAAAGCTTGTCGCGCGTGAACAGTAACATTGCCGGGGGAGCTTGCCGCGCGTGAACAGTAACTTGCCGGGTGAACAGTACCCTCGCCGCGTGAACAGTGCCTTGCCGGGGAAAGCTTGCCGCGCGTGAACAGTACCATTGCCGGGGGAGCTTGCCGGGTGAACAGTACCCCCCTTGCCGGGTGAACAATACCTTGCCGGGGTGAACAGTCCCCCTTGCCGGGGGAAAGCTTGCCGCGCGTGAACAGTAACATGCCGGGGGGAGCTTACCGCGCGTGAACAGTAACTTACCGGGTGAACAATAATCTTGCCGGGTGAAACAGTACCCCCTTGCCGGGCGAACAGTGTCTTGCCTGGTGAACAGTACCTTGCCGGGGGAGCTTGCCGCGCGTGAACAGTACCCCCGCCGCGTGAACAGTACCTTGCCGGGGGAAGCTTGCCGCGCGTGAACAGTAAAAACTGCCCGACGAGATGCTGAAGATGGGCTAAAATACTTATCTAGATGGCCTCAGATCAAAAAGTGTTCAACATGAAAGTTGTTCGTCTCGTCGAAACGGTCAACTTTGCTTTTGGAGTCATCGTCATCCGACGTAGTATATGGCCTGCAGAGACGATACAAGAGTCGGATGGTCCAGTCAGCTATATGAATGAGTCCGACTCGAAATTAAGGATGACCCCGTGGAGTATTCAAGATGGCCTTATTTGGAAAAGTGATCAACATACGGATTATTGGCCTCGTCGAAGCGCACAAAATTCGTGTTTGGACCATCTCCATCGGAGGTCGTGTGCAGATTCCACGGCCCACGCAAGGAGCAAGACAGGAGATTGGACCAGATTCAGGCTGAATCCGAGCGGGACCAGAACTAGGACTCTAGGACGTGAATTAATGTAATTTTCTTGTAAGGAAAGCCTAGATGAATCCTTTGCTTGTACGGAAAGTCCAGCCGCCTCTTATATATGTTGGGGGTGACGGCCGATTGAAACAACACACAATCGAACAATCATTATACTACTTTTTCATCTACGTTTATCTTTCTTTCGTTTATGTTTCTCGTTCTTCGTTGTTCTTCGTTTGAGAGCTGCGAATCTCGAGGCTCTAGGGGCGAGCGAATCGACCTAGGGCAGCCCATTGCCGCCGCACTCCCTGACGGGGTCCCTCCCGGGCGTGCGGGGCTTCGGGTCTTCAAAAGCGTCCGCCGGCTGTCTTGCGTATCGCGCTGCCGGTTGGACCTCCTTCGACGTGAGCTGCGGTGCATCACCCCCGGCGTCGAGGGTACACGGTGACGTGTTCGTGTGTCAACACACTTTTTGGCGACTCCGCTGGGGACCTTTTGATCAAGAATCATCATCCATCATGTCCAATCTTCCCAATCCCTCGGAAGTTGACGCCGATAACATTATCAAGCCCAATCTGGAGGAGTTATCGGCCGAGCATCGTCAAGCTTATGAGGAATACAAGAAGGCGCGTGAAGAGAAGGAGTTGCAGGAGTTCCTTGGAAACTTCAAGAAGGACCGCCAAGGCAATATCACTCCGGTTGGAGAAATCAAGTTTCCTCCTCTTCAAACTGAGCAGGTTAAACCTTCTGTAAGTACTACCTTTTCTCCTGAGCAATGGGCTGAAATTGAGAATCGTATTACTGATAGCAATAATCTGATCTATCAAGCTTTCTTAGACAATACTAATGCTCAGAAGAATATGCCTAACATGCCTGCTAGTATGGGAAACCCTGATTCAGCTCTGCCTATTTCATCGGCACCTCCCATGCCGATGAATTATTTTCCTACCCATACCAATCAAATTGTGGCTGCACCACTTAATCCTTTTATGCAGAGTTCGGTGGCAACGCCGAACCAAATATGTGGAAACACTGCTAGATCATTGCCGAACTATGGTTCGGCAAACATGTCACAATTTACACCCATGATTGCTAACCCCAATCCTTCTATGCCAGTGCCACAAGCTTCATCGTCTACTACGGACGATGCTCTAGCTAGGTTTAGAGAGGAGATGGCTAAAACACTTCGAGAGAATTTTGGTGTTGAACTACCTAGGAATCGGATTTATCAAAAGCCGTATCCCGAGTACTTTGATGCAATTCCGTGCCCTCAAGGGTATAAAATTCCAGATTTTGTTAAGTTTAATGGAGAGGGCACAAAAACCACATGGGAGCATGTTAGCCAATACCTAGCACAATTGGGTGAAGCAGGTTCGATAAATGAATTGAAAGTGCGTTTATTTCCTTTGTCATTAACTGGTACCGCATTTTCATGGTTTTCTTCTTTGCCGCATGGCTCTATTCGTGCATGGTTGCAGCTAGAGAAAAAATTTCATGATCATTTTTATAGCGGCGATAATGAACTTAAGTTGTCACATCTTACATCGGTTAAGCAGAAGCATGACGAATCGGTCTCTGATTACGTCAAGAGATTTAGGGAAACAAAAAACTGGTGCTATAGTTTAGTGATAACTGAGAGAGACTTGGCTGATCTTGTGCTTAATGGTTTGAGAGCTCATATTAGAGAGAAACTAGAAGGCTATGAATTTATAAGTATCAACCAAGTCTTACAGAGGGCTTTGGCTCATGAAAGCCGAAGCAAGGAGCTTAAAGAAGTGCATAGATATAAAACTGATCGTCCAAAGATGAATATGGTTGAATACGATAGTGATCGTACGGACGATGAGGGTGATATTTATGCTGCTGAATTTGTTTGGCCCTCGAAGGCCAAACCATTTACTTGCAATGATTTAAAGCCGATTCATAAGAATCGTGATGATGAGATGAAGTTTACTTTTAATATTGCTAAATGTGATAGAATATTTGATGCTTTGCTACAAGCTAAGATTATTAGAATATCTCATACTTTACCGCCGTTTGAAGAGCTGAAACGGCGTGCTTATTGCAAGTATCATAATTCTTTTTCTCATGCGACTAATGATTGCAATGTTTTTCGACGACAGATACAATCGGCCATTAGTGAAGGACGATTGAACTTTTCTGAGATGCAAGTTGATAAGCAGCCCTTCCCAATGAATACTCTGGATTTGGAGGGGAAAAAGGTGCTCATTCGGCCGGAAGTGGCCGAATCCGCTAATAAAACTAATATTGTCATTGGTGAGCCCGGGAAAAACAGAGATGGCGACAAGGTCTTGGGAAGGCAAGTGGTGCTCGACAAGCAACCCGATGGCGGGGAGATAATCAAAATCACTGTCAAGAATCCTGCACTCGGGGGGCAACCGCAAGAGCAAGAGAATACCCGTGTTAAGTTTGTCAAGCCCAAGAGTCCGGAAGTTGGCAAGTGGAAGCTGAATGAAGCCAAAGTGCAGCGCAAGAAAGTCAAACCAACTTTTGATATGTTGCTGTCCAAATACGCCAATCAAGCGGCCGGTTCTAGTTCTAATCGGTCAGCTAATTTGAAGCGTTCAAGATCACCTCCAAGGCAAGAATTTCAGCATCATGCAAGGACATATGGGCCGTGGGCGCCAAGACCGTGGATGGCGCCACCACCTTATGCGCCACATTTCATGGGAGGCTTCAATGGAGGATGGGGGCAGCCCCCAATGGCCCCTTATGCTTTTCATCCAGGATGGGCAGAACCAAGGAGGCCTATACGTGAGAAGTTTTCTTATCCCACTCGAGGCCGTTTGAATAAAGGAGTCAATCGGCCAATGCAGAATAATCAAGAAGGGATCAACAAGCAGGTGTGGCGTGCCAAATCACCAAGTGCAGCAGTTGGGTCTGGAAAGGGCAAAGAAAAAGTTGATGCTGACTCACTCATCTTGGGTACTGAAACATTCACCATACAACAGCCGACTGTGCGTAGCAACCCTGCTGAGCCGATACTTGCTATCGCGCCAAAACACTCGGCTAGAAATCATGAAGCTAGCACGAGCAAAGTCAAGTTCAAAGATCCAAAGTACATGCAGCCTAAGTGGTGTCCTCCAGGGCTGACAAAAACGCAAAAGAGGAAACTACAGAGGTTAAGGAGTCATGAGATGGCAGAACAGGAGGCCGAGAAGAAAAGAGATGAGTGGTTCAATGACGTTCGGCCCATGGTACCTACAGAACAAGTATGGGTGCCTAAGCGAATACAAAGAGCGGTGGTTTCTACATCTGTCACATCAGCACCTGTACCACCAAGGAAGGACGATGCTACTGCTGTTACATCGTCTACAGCGCCTATTGATTCCGTTTCGCCCGAACAGATTTCAAAATCAATGAAGAGGGCAAACCCAGATCCGGCAAGCTCGGCAGACCCGGCAAGCTCGGCAGGCCCGGCAAGCCCAACACCGGCAAGCCCAACACCGGCAAGCCCGGCACTGAACACACCCGAGGAGGAGGGCGACGTGGTAGATTGTGAGCCTACACCAGTACGTGAAGGCATGGATATCAACATGGTGTTTTATTTACCCGCTGAGTTTCGTGTTATAGATGAAGAAGGGGGGGTGGCTCAGCTGGATTTTGGTCCTAAGAATGCAATATTTGAGAAGCCAAAAGAACCAGTGACGCACTTGAAACCGTTGTACCTCAGAGGCCATATCAACGGGTCACCGATTACTCGAATGCTTGTCGATGGTGGTGCTGTAGTGAATCTCATGCCTTATTCAGTCTTCAAGAAATTGGGTTTGCCCGACGAAGGATTGATGAAGACCAATATGGTGCTCAATGGATTTGAAGGCAAAGAGAAAACCGAAGCCAAGGGGGTGATGTACGTGGAGCTTACGGTTGGGAGCAAAACTTTGGCTACTGCATTCTTTGTTGCTGAGGTGCAAGGTAACTACAACGTCATACTAGGCCGTGATTGGGTTCATGCAAACCAGTGCGTGCCATCTACTATGCACCAGTTTTTGATCCAGTGGGTGGATGATGAAGTGGAAGTCATTCATGCGGATAACTCGGCTTGTGTTGCTTTGGCCGATGCATCGGTGGATTGGCAACATCCCAATGCTACTTGCTTGACGGGACGCGACTTGTCAGAATTTGATTTTCTTAGCGCCACAAAAAGTGGTTTTGTACCCGTTTCTTTAAAGCCGGTTGGTGGAAATCGGCTCCAAGGTATGACGTATTTAAATGGATCCTAACTCTGAGTGGTTACAAAAGCGGCTTGCAGAATATCGGTCCAATGGGAACGATATGTATGAGTCTATAGAGGAGTTAGGTGATATGGATAAACTGGGACAAGGTTTTACATCGGCCGATCCATTAGAAGAAGTAGATATTGGAGATAGCTCAATTCCTAGGCCGACATATGTAAACAAAAATTTGAAAGCCGATTGTAAAGTCAAGTTAATCGAGCTATTGAAAGAATATATTTGTTGCTTTGCATGGGAATATCATGAGATGCCAGGTTTAAGCCGAGAGCTAGTGGAGCATCGGTTAAATATAAAAGCCGGTTTTAGACCGTATAAACAATCGGCTAGGAAGTTCAATCCAAAAATATATGACCGGATCAAGGAAGAGATCGGTCGTTTGCTTAAAGCTAATTTTATTAGACCTTGCAGGTATGCCGAGTGGATTTCTAATATTGTGCCAGTGGAAAAGAAAGGCTCCGGCAAGTTGAGGGTGTGCATTGATTTCAGAGATTTGAATAGAGCTACGCCCAAAGATGAGTATCCTATGCCTATAGCCGACATGCTTATTAATGATGCTTCTAGACATAAGGTTATTAGCTTTCTTGATGGCAATGCGGGGTACAATCAAATTTTCATGGCCGAAGAGGACATGTCCAAAACGGCTTTTCGGTGCCCCGGTTTCCTTGGATTATTTGAGTGGACAGTGATGACCTTTGGATTGAAGAATGCCGGCGCCACATATCAAAGGGCTATGAATTTGATCTTTCATGATTTACTCGGTGTTATACTTGAAGTCTATATTGATGATATTGTTGTCAAATCGGATGCTTTTGAATCTCACTTAGCCGATTTGCGTTTAGCTTTTGAGAGGATGAAGAAATATGGGCTGAAGATGAATCCTTTGAAGTGTGCGTTTGGCGTGTCGGCTGGTAAGTTTTTGGGTTTCATTATTCATGAGGATGGCATAGAGATTGATCCCAAAAAGATAGAAGCTATACAAAAAGTGGAGGCTCCAACATGCAAGAGAGATATGCAAAAATTCCTTGGCAAGGTCAATTATTTGAGGAGGTTCATAGCTAATTTGTCAGGGAAGGTTGATGCATTTACTCATATCCTTCGGTTGAAGAATGATGTTGATTTTACTTGGGGGGCAAAACAGCAAGAAGCATTTGATATGATTAAGAATTATTTGTGCACTCCTCCGGTGATGAAGGCACCCAAACATAGAGAACCCTTTAGACTTTATATTGCAGTCGAGGAAGGCGTTATTGGAGCTGTTTTGACTCAAGAAACCGAAGGAAAAGAGCATGCTATTATTTATTTGAGCCAACGCCTATTGGATGCCGAGACAAGGTATACATTTATTGAAAAATTATGCCTATGCTTATACTATGCTTGCACAAAATTGAGACATTATCTAGTACCAAGTGCTTGCATAGTAGCTTGTCAAACCGATGTAATTAAATACATGTTGCATAGACCAATTCTTAGTGGTAGAATTGGTAAATGGGCTTATGCTTTGATTGAGTATGATTTGGCTTATGAGTCTCTAAAGTCCATGAAAGGCCAAATTGTTGCTAATTTTATCGTTGAGCATCGGATTAATGACAACAAAGATATTGATATAAACCTTGTCTCGTTAGTACCATGGAGATTATATTTTGACGGTTCAGTTTGTAGCAACGGCCAAGGTGTTGGTATTGCTTATATATCTCCTCATGGTGCTGTTTTTGAAGCCTCATGCCGCTTAGAATATTTGTGCACAAATAATCAAGCCGAATATGAAGCATTGTTATTCGGCTTAGAGATGTTACTGGCCATAGGTGCTACAGATATTGAGGCTTTTGGTGATTCGTTATTAGTAGTGCAACAAGTATCCAAAGTTTTTCAATGTTTAAACGAATCACTTAATGTTTATCTTGATAAATGTCTGGATATAATTTCTACTTTGGATCATTTTGGCATTGCTCATATATCTAGACATGATAATTGGAGAGCAAATGAGTTAGCACAGCAAGCATCTGGCTATCATGTCAATTTTGGCATGTTTCATATCTCTCAAGAGCCGATGTCTTGTCTTGCTAATATAGGGGAGGCCGAACCAGAGCC
This sequence comes from Elymus sibiricus, assembly GCA_039707655.1. Lineage (NCBI taxonomy): Eukaryota > Viridiplantae > Streptophyta > Magnoliopsida > Poales > Poaceae > Elymus > Elymus sibiricus. The sequence continues at coordinate 122,120,479 of CM077666.1, read as the reverse complement.
CACTGATTCGGTCACTAACAATAAATCTAGTGCAGGTGAAAATCATGATTGGAGAAAGCCCATTATTGATTACTTGTACAATACGAGTGAAAAGGTGGACAGGGCTGTTCGGCGCATGGCTTTCAAATATACAATAAGAGACGGTGGTCTTTATCGCCGAACGGTTGAAGATGTTCTTTTGAAGTGTTTGGACGAGGATCAAGCAAGAGTTGCTATGGGAGAGGTTCATGAAGGAATTTGCGGTACTCATCAGTCGACCCCCAAGATGAAGTGGTTGTTACGACGTGCTGGATTTTATTGGCCGACGATGATCAATGATTGCTTCAGGTATTATAAAGGATGTGAAGCTTGTCAAAAGTTTGGTGATATTCAGTTAGCTCCCGCTGCTATGTTACATCCTATTATCAAGCCGTGGCCCTTTAGAGGTTGGGGATTGGACTTTATTGGAGAGATTCATCCTTCCTCTTCAAAGGGGCATCGGTTCGTGTTGGTGGCAACTGATTATTTCACTAAGTGGTCTGAAGCAGTACCTCTCAAGAATATGACGCATACGGAGGTAATTCAATTCATAAGTGAGCACATTATTCATAGATTCGGTATTCCGCAAACATTAACTACGGATCAAGGTTCATCTTTCATGTCTCATCAAGTTGGAGAATTTGCCGAATCATATAAGATAAAGTTGCTCAATTCCTCCCCGTATTATGCTCAAGCCAATGGACAAGCTGAGTCTAGCAATAAAATTTTGATCAAGCTCATCAAGAAGAAGATTGAAGATAATCCAAGAAGGTGGCATGAATTATTGTCCGAGGCTTTGTGGGCGCATAGAATCTCAAGGCATGGTGCGACGAAGGTAACTCCATATGAGCTCGTATATGGTCAAGAAGCCGTTTTACCGGTAGAGGTGAATTTGAATGCTTTGAGAATAGCCAAACAAAATGATTTATCGGCAGTGGACTTTTATAACTTGATGATGGACAACGTTGATGAGGTTGCCGATAAACGTTTGACTGCATTAAAAGCCATAGAAAGGGACAAGTTGAGGGTAGCAAGAGCTTACAATAAGAAGGTCAGGTTGAAGAATTTTCAGATTGGTGATCTTGTATGGAAGGTGATTCTACCGATTGGTTCAAAGGACAGAAAATTCGGGAAGTGGTCTCCAAGCTGGGAAGGTCCTTTCAAGATTGCAAGAATAGTTCCCGAAAATTCATATTTGGTGGAATCCATGCAAGGAACATTGCTACCTCGAGCTCTCAATGGCAGGTATTTGAAGAAGTACCACCCAAGTGTGTGGCAAGAAGCCTAAATAGGCAATGGCCGATATATAATTATCGCCCTAAGCACATATTAATGGCCGATGGAGTGTTGACATCGTCCTTAGAACAAGCCTAATGCAAATTATTTTTCGGCACACAAGTTTTGCCGAAAAACAGGGGGGCATGTGTTGACACCTGATTTTGGCACGATGCAGAATGCAGTAAAGGTGGGCTCAAGCGAAAAGCTTGCCGGTTTTGAGTGCTTGCCGAAGACCCAAACAGAGGCAGGAGACAGTCCGGCAAGGAGGCGATCCGGCAAGGAGACGGCCCGGCAAGGAGGTGATCCGGCATGGAGACGGCCCGGCAAGGAGGCGATCCGGCAAGGAGAAACTTTGAAGTTTGGGCCATTGCCATCCGATCTCATCTCGAAAGCCGAAATTGTGTTCGAAGTACTGGGATTTTGTATCCAGAACACTATTCGGCTGATTACGCCCTCAAGATGATCTCATATGAGAAAACTTTCTACATGAATTGTCTTCGTCTCGTCGAATCGGTCGATTTTCATATAAAAATCGTCTCAATCCGAGTTCGTATGCAAAAGTTAGAGCTATCTGAATGCAGTCATGTCAAGAGGCGAAATAAGACGCGGGAGACCAGACACGTCTTGGCGAGTGTCTGATGCAATGCGTGAGCAATTAGCCATTCAAGATGGCCTCGGATCGAAAAACGTTCAACATGAAAGTTGTTCGTCTCGTCGAAACGGTCAAAATTGCTTTTGGGCACATTTTCATCCGAGGTCGTTTACTGCCTCAAAAAGGGCCCGCAAGGTGCAGCCAGAAAGCTTGCCGCGTGAACAGTAACCTTTGCCGGGTGAACAGTAAACCTTGCCGGGGAAAGCTTGTCGCGCGTGAACAGTAACATTGCGGGGGGAGCTTGCCGCTCGTGAACAGTAACTTGCCGGGTGAACAGTACCCTCGCCGCGTGAACAGTGCCTTGCCGGGGAAAGCTTGCCGCGCGTGAACAGTACCATTGCCGGGTGAACAGTAATCTTGTCGGGTGAACAATACCTTGCCGGGGTGAACAGTCCCCCCTTGCCGGGGGAAAGCTTGCCGCGCGTGAACAGTAACATGCCGGGGGGAGCTTGCCGCGCGTGAACAGTAACTTACCGGGGTGAACAGTGATCTTGCCGTGTGAAACAGTAGCCCCCTTGCCGGGTGAACAGTGTCTTTGCCGGGTGAACAGTACCTTGCCGGGGTGTGAACAGTACCCTTGTCGGGGGGAGCTTGCCGCGCGTGAACAGTAACATTGCCGGGGGGAGCTTGCCGCACGTGAACAGTACCCCCCCCCCCCCCCCCCCCCCCCCCCCGCCGCGTGAACAGTACCTTGCTGGGGAAGCTTGCCGTGCGTGAACAGTAAAACTGCCCGACGAGATGCTGAAGATGGGCTCAAATACTTATCTAGATGGCCTCAGATCAAAAGGTGTTCAACATGAAAGTTGTTCGTCTCGTCGAAACGGTCAACTTTGCTTTTGGAGTCATCATCATCCGACGTAGTATATGACCTGCAGAGACGATACAAGAGTCGGATGGTCCAGTCAGCTATATGAATGAGTCCGACTCGAAATTAAGGATGACCCCGTGGAGTATTCAAGATGGCCTTATTTGGAAAAGTGATCAACATACGGATTATTGGCCTCGTCGAAGCGCACAAAATTCGTGTTTGGACCATCTCCATCGGAGGTCGTGTGCAGATTCCACGGCCCACGCAAGGAGCAAGACAGGAGATTGGACCAGATTCAGGCTGAATCCGAGCGGGACCAGAACTAGGACTCTAGGACGTGAATTAATGTAATTTTCTTGTAAGGAAAGCCTAGATGAATCCTTTGCTTGTACGGAAAGTCCAGCCGCCTCTTATATATGTTGGGGGTGACGGCCGATTGAAACAACACACAATCGAACAATCATTATACTACTTTTTCATCTACGTTTATCTTTCCATCGTTTATCTTTCTCGTTCTTCGTTGTTCTTCGTTTGAGAGCTGCGAATCTCGAGGCTCTAGGGGCGAGCGAATCGACCTAGGGCAGCCCATTGCCGCCGCACTCCCTGACGGGGTCCCTCCCGGGCGTGCGGGGCTTCGGGTCTTCAAAAGCGTCCGCCGGCTGTCTTGCGTATCGCGCTGCCGGTTGGACCTCCTTCGACGTGAGCTGCGGTGCATCACCCCCGGCGTCGAGGGTACACGGTGACGTGTTCGTGTGTCAACAGTGAGTGATCTGGCGAGTGACAGTCAAGGTCGTCACGACGCGATTATCAACGAAATCAACTCCGGAGCAGCAACTTTTACTTGTAACTTTACGTTCAAAGGTCGTTTAGTTAATGATTAAGCTCATAGTTTAGCTAAATTTTCCCTCTCGTTATATTAAAGGCGCTATGTGTAGTTTATTCAACACCATGACCCAAATTATATCCCACAAAATATGGTCTTCGATGAATAAAGCGTTTCTCTAAAAAAAAGGGGGGGATACTGGCATTCTGCGTCAGCGCAGTTATTATATTAATTAAAAATACTATACTACTCCTGCTTAATTATCTTCACTCCGCTAAAGAAAGACCAACCACCGTCCTTTTCGGTCCCGCATTTCCTTAACCCCTGGTCTTCCACCCTCGGGGTTTAGAGCGAGAGCAGCAATTTCTCGCCCTAGGTGCTCGCCCCCAATCCCCCACCCCTCTCCAAACCTACATTCTCCGCCTGCGGTCGATTTCCCCGACCGCCGATCGCCTCCCCCTCCCCGCGTTTGACGCCAGTCGCCGCCGCCGCCACCGCCGCCGCCACCGCCGCCGCCGCGCACCCACGCGTCCATGGCGGGAAAGCATAGACGGGGAGCTCCGGCTCCAGCTAAGGTAAAAGCATTAGAGATAGCCAACCGCGATTTGCTCTGATGCGACGCTCTAATCGCGATTTTGTTTGACGCGACGCTCTAATCGCGACTCGCTTTGATGCGACGCTCTAATCGCGACTCCCTTTGATGCGACGCTCTAATCGTGTTTTACTTTGATGCGACGCTTTAAGCGCGATCCCCTTTGATGCGACGCTCTAATCACGATTTCTTTTGATGCGAGGCTCTAATCGCCTGTCTTACCTGCAGAAGGGTGACTGGCCTATGTTTCATCTTGCACTATCGGAATCAGGGCCTATGCCGACGGCCTATTCTATGCCGACGGCCTTTAGTCGGGGCCGTCGGCATAGTTGCCTATATGCCGACGGCCCGACCCAAGCCGTAGGCACAGAAAGGCCGTCGGCATAGCTCAGATTATGCCGAGGGCTGCCGTCGGCATATCTAGGCCGTCGGGATACCTCTGTCGATGCCGACGGCAGCCGTCGGCATATAGTTGGGGCTGACATCCCTTCCTCGGTCGGCCCGCTAGCGCCGTCAATTCTATGCCGACGGCCCTGAAGGAGGCCGTCGGCATATATTATATCTTTTTTTATTATTTTTAGTCATTTTTTTTGGTTAATTTAAATCTGACTTATCTAAACTTAAACGTACACAATTTATATATCGATATGGGGTAGAATTTTTCATAGATTACGAATATCTAGTTTGTTTTTGTTTTTGGGTATGTTAGAAATGTGACCTCATGTACTTTTGCATATAGGCCCTTACACTTTTTTAAAATCACAAGCAATTGATAGTTGCATCGATTTTGGAAAATTATATATGGTTTCTTATCAGAATCTTCGAAGGATTCTGTTGCTATACTATGTTTTCGAATTTGAACAAAATAAATCATGTTTGCTTCATATTTACAGAAAACAGCCTTTTGTTTTGACTTTTTGTATAGTTTTAATTCCTTGGCCAAACGAAGTGGATTTCGTGGTTGGTTTGGCCCAAACCTTGTTCTGAAGTGTTCCCATGGGCTGGCCGATGGGAACCAGGTGCAGAAGTCCATCGGTCAAAGGTCGTCCGGCGAAAGTCAAAGGGGTAGATCTCCGGGTCAACGGGGCCAGGGTTAGGCAGGCCGGGGGGCTTGGGGGGTAGCAATGCCACCAGATCATCGTGCCGGGGCCTCATACATGTCTTAAGGTGTGGTGGCATGTCTGAAGAGTCAATACGAGTCTCCGTAGTGTGGGCCCCCTCACGGACGAAGATGGCGCCGAAGTGACGTCCTACAGGTTTCGGTGCTGCTTGAATATTCCTGAACACCCGGAGGGTGATAAAATCATGAATTTTTTACACGGTGCTCGCACATGTGATACAGGATGTGTGGTATTTTTTCAAGTATTTTTGAGATGAAGAAGTATCTAAAAAATTCCCTCTGTGCGGATTGTTCTTCACATGTCTACTAGTGTGGCCGGGGGCCTTCAGGGGGTAGCTATCCCACCAAATCTTGCGCTGGACCCTCATACATGTCTCGAAGTGTGGTGGCAGGTGCAAACACCCCACACGCGGCTCCGGAGTGTGACCCCCTTCACGGACTGCGCTGCCGCCGGCACTTGGAGGGGGGAAACAGCCGCGTCAGGCCGACACGGAGGGAATCTGGTGGTCGGTTTGGCCCAGACCTTGTTCTGAAGTGGTCCCATGGGCTGGCCGATGGGAACCAGGTGCAGAAGTCCATCGGTCAAAGGCCGTCCGGCGAAAGTCAAAGGGGTAGATCTCTTGGTCAACGGGGCCAGGGTTAGGCAGGCCGGGGGCCTTGGGGGGTAGCAATGCCACCAGATCATCGCGCCGGGGCCTCATACATGTCTTAAGGTGTGGTGGCATGTCTGAAGAGTCAATACGCGTCTCCGTAGTGTGGGCCCCCTCACGGACGGCGATGGCACCGAAGTGACGTCCTGTAGGTTTTGGTGCTGCTTGAATATTCCTGAACACCTAGAGGTTGATAAAATCATGAATTTTTTACACGATGCTGGCACATGTGATACAGGATGTGTGGTATTTTTTCAAGTTTTTTTGAGATGAAGAAGTATCTGAAAAATTCCCTCTGTTCGGATTGTTCTTCGCATGTCTACTAGTGTGGCCGAGGGCCTTCGGGGGGTAGCTATGCCACCAAATCTTGCGCTGGGCCCTCATACATGTCTGGAAGTGTGGTGGCAGCTGCAAACACCCCGCACGTGGCTCCGGAGTGTGACCCCATTCACGGACTGCGCTGCCGCCGGCACTTGGAGGGGGGAAACAGCCGCGTCGGGCCGACACGGAGGGAATCTGGTGGTCGGTTTGGCCCAGACCTTGTTCTGAAGTGTTCCCATGGGCTGGCCGATGGGAACCAGGTGTAGAAGTCCATCGGTCAAAGGCCGTCCGGCGAAAGTCAAAGGTGTAGATCTCCGGGTCAACGGGGCCAGGGTTAGGCAGGCCGGGGGCCTTGGGGGGTAGCAATGCCACCCGATCATCGCGTCGGGGCCTCATACATGTCTTAAGGTGTGGTGGCATGTGTGAAGAGTCAATACGCGTCTCCGTAGTGTGGGCCCCCTCACGGATGGCGATGGCACCGAAGTGACGTCCTGCAGATTTCGGTGCTGCTTGAATATTCCTGAACACCCGGAGGGTGATAAAATCATGAATTTTTTTCACGGTGCTGGCACATGTGATACAGGATGTATGGTATGTTTTAAAGTTTTTTTGAGATGAAGAAGTATCTGAAAAATTCCCTCTGTGCGGATTGTTCTTCGCATGTCTACTAGTGTGGCCGGGGGCCTTCGGGGGGTAGCTATGCCACCAAATCTTGCGCTGGGCCCTCATACATGTCTGGAAGTGTGGTGGCAGGTGCAAACACCCCGCATGCGGCTCCGGAGTGTGACCCCCTTCACGGACTGCGCTGCCACCGACACTTGGAGGGGGGAAACAGCCGCGTCGGGCCGACACGGAGGGAATCTGGTGGTCGGTTTGGCCCAGACCTTGTTCTGAAGTGTTCCCATGGGCTGGCCGATCACTAGTAGAAAAAGGACCTTCGGTTCAGCACATTAGTCTCGGCTAGAGTTGGAACCGGGACTAATATGAGCATTAGTCCCGGTTCCAAGTTTCATGGGCGTCAGAGGACCTTTAGTCCGGGTTGGTAACACCAACCCGGACTAAAGGTCCTATATTAGTCCCGGTTGGTGTTACCAACCGGGACTAAAGGCCTTGACCCTTTAGTCCCGGTTGATAACACTAACCCGGACTAAAGGGTCTACCTTTAGTCCCGGTTGGTATTACTAACCCGGACTAAAGGACCCTTTAGTCCCGGTTGGACCTTATCCGGTCGTATCTATGCCGACGGCAAAGCCGTCGGCATAGATCGACATTATCCAGTCGTGGCACCCTCCCCTCCACTCATTCTCTGTGTCGTATCTATGCCGACGGCAAAGCCGTCGGCATAGATCGACCTTATCCAGTAGCGGCACCTTTCCCTCCACTCATTCTCTGTGTCACCCCGATCCCCTTCGATCCACCACCACCCGCGCCGTCACCGACCGCCGCCATCTCCGCCCGCGCCGCCCGACTCCCCTGCTCGCCTGCCCGCACCACCGCCGCAACCGCCTCCCCATCCACGCCCAGCCGCAGCAGCGGCCCCAATCCACGCCAAGCCACGGCCGCCGCCCCTATCGCCTTCGCCGTCCGCACCGCCCCAACCGCCCGCACCACCGCCCTAGCCGCACCACAACCCCAACCGCCTCCGTCGTCCGCATCCACGGCCGCCCGCACCCCCCCCCCCCCGCCTCCCCAAGCCATCTCCTGCCCGGGTCGTGCCCTGCCGTGAGCTTCACCGCCACCCGCTCTGCCTCCGCCGCGGCCACCCACCGGAGCTCCACCGCCGGCCCCTTCTCCCGCCGCCCCTCTTCCTCCTCCACGAGTATCCCACGCCCACGGTGAGTCCCTCTCCTGCCGCCACCGGTCATCTAACATTTTTATGCTAAATTATTTTTGTTAGATGAATTTGTTAGATGAATTTGTTAGATTAATGGATGGATTGATTGTTGATGTTGTTAGATAAAGAGATGATGGTAGGTTAATTTTTTTGCCTATTGATTGTTGATGTTGTTAGATGATTGTTAATGTTGATTGTTAATGTTTGTTAGATGATGCTAGATGAATGGATGAATGGATGTTGTTAGATGGATTGATTGTTGATGGTGCTAGTTAAATTGTTAGATTGATGGAAGAAATGACTCTATTGTTGCTATTGCATATATGTTGGTACTATCAATATTTACTATTGTATGAATGTGTTGGTACTATAAATACTTGAGAAAAGTAAGGATTTGATACTTGCTAAAATGTGAAGAAAAAAGTTTGACACTTGAGAAAAGTAAGGATTTGAAATATCATGATGATCTAAATTGTTCACTCTTTCTTGTTTGAATTTACAGACTTTCTTGTGTTGCATCTCCGTGGAGTCATCGTCGTCGGAGCTGTTGGTCCCTGATCATCCCACCGTTGTTCGACTTCATCCTCTACAGCCAAGGGTGAGCTCCAAATCCATCTCCTCCTTCGTTTTTTTCATGTCACTAGATTTTATTTTCACGTCAAGTCGCGTAACCTAGGCGTCTCCCGTCCGAAAGTGTTGCATCGATAAATATGCATTCAATTGCATATTTATCACCGTAACTCTTTCGGATTGTCCAGCGTTATCCACGGACAGCCCGAAGATGTGTAGATTGGGTACGTTCTCCATGCTCTACCCCGTTCCGAGACAGGATTTCGGCGGCGCCTCCCCGTTGTTCTCCGGATGCACATTCTCTCGGCTTTTTGCCGAGACGTGTATCTGGAGAACAGCGGAGAGGTGCTGCCGAAATTTTGTCTCGGAACGGGGTAGAGCATGGAGAACGTACTCAATCTACACATCCTCGGGTGGGATTAGGACCCATCTTTACCTATTAGAGATGTAGGTGGATTAAATGCCGTTTCTCATCAACCAGGTAGAAAATAAAAATTTGATGCTATTAATTTAAATGAATCTTTAATTCTGTTGTGTGGCTCCCAATAAAGCAGAGGATGGCAGATAATCAGTGGATGTACAGTGGGTTTATCCGTCGGAATCGAGTAACATCCGAGTGGGTTGCCAAAACCGATGTGTTTTTGAAGGAGATATTCCATCGTCCAATGAGAATTGTCCCAGAATGCCCCTGTGCAAAATGTGGCAGACGTATCCGTAGAGGTCTGTCCGAGATGAGTACTCACCTTCGCACGTGGGGATATATGCCAGACTTTAGCATGCCGATAAACTATGCCGAGCGGGACCATGGTAGAGAGGAGGTGATGCGACAACGCATCGGTGGTTATGAGGACGATGGGGTTAGAGACATGCTAGATGATGTCTTTGCTGCAGATACGGCAAATGCGAAACCTTCAGAGAATGCCCTGGAGGAGCCGGAGGAAACCGCAAAGGCCTTCCTGGAAATCTTGGCCTCGTCAAAGAAACCTCTTTATGAGGGTGCCAAACTCTCTCAACTGGATGCCATCTCGCAACTGATGGCAGTCAAGGCCGAGTACGGCTGTAGCCGAGCTTGCTTCGAAGCATTTTTGGGAGTATGGGCTGACAGCCTCCCTGAGTGTCATGAACTGCCGAATAGCATGTACGCAAGGAAGAAACTCATGAAGGCGCTCTCTATGGATTATGAGAAAATACATGTTTGTCCAAAGAATTGCCTTTTGTTTAGGCACGAGTATGCGAATGACAAGTACTGTAGGGAGTGCGGTTCCTCTCGGTATCTTGAGGTGGTCGATGAGGATGGTCAAAAGAAGCAGCTAGACATCCCCGCAAAGGTTCTTCGGTATCTCCATTTCATAGAAAGACTGTAGCGCCTATTCCTCACCGAGGAGTCTGCCAAAATGATGAAGTGGCACAAGGAAGGGAAAAGGTACAATCGAAAAATGATCGTACATCCATCAGAGGGTGAAGCATGGAAGTCATTCGATGAAGAATACCCCGAGGAAGCAGCCGAGGCAGGGAATGTCAGAATTGCCATATCAGGTGATGGGTTCAATCCATATGGTATGTCGTCTAATCCATACAGCTGCTGGCCCGTGTTTGTTATTCCGCTCAATCTCCCCCCCCGGTGTCCTAATGCAACGCAAGACCATGTTCTTGTCGCTCATCATTCCGGGGCCTGAATACTCGGGGAAGAAATTGGGTGTGTTTATACAGCCGCTGGTGGATGATTTGCACCATTCTTGGTACTTCCCGAGATTGACATACGACCGACATCTGCAGAGAAATTTCTTGATGAAAGTTTGGTTGCAGTACTGCATGCATGACTTTCCCGGCTATGCCCTATTCTGCGGATGGTGTACAAGTGGGAAGATGCCATGCCCAGTGTGCATGCAGGCTCTACGTTTCATTTGGCTGCAGAAGGGTGGCAAGTACGTAGCCTTTGACCTGCATCGACAGTTCCTCCCTCCAGACCATCCAGACAGGGAAGACACGAAGAACTTCACGAAAGGCCGAGTTGTCCATGAAGTAAACGAGATTTCAAAGTTTTCGGGGGCAGATGTTCTTGCTCAGCTAAAAGCTCTCAAGCCTAAAGGCGAAGGCAAAGGCAAAGGCAAAGGCAAAGGCAAAGGTTTTGAGGGAAATGGTGAGACGCACAACTGGACTCACATTACCCCCTTCATGAAGCTTCCCTATTTCAAGGACCTCAAACTTCCTTATAACATCGATGTGATGCACACCGAGAAGAATGTCGCAGAGTCCCTTTTTTGCACGATCCTTAACATTCCTGATAAGACAAAGGATAACGTTAATGCTAGAGCTGATCAACAGAAAATTTGTGATAGACCACGTCTAAACATGCGGCCTCCCACAGGAGGTCGAAGAACTTGGTTCAAGCCAGATGCTGACTTCGTCCTTAAAAATCCAGCAAAGATGGAGGTATTGAAGTCGCTCAAATACATCGTAAAGTTCACTGATGGTTATGCATCGAATATAAGTAAGGGAGTCAATCTTTCAACGGGCAAAGTGACCGGGCTCAAGAGTCATGACTATCATGTATGGATTGAGCGGATAATGCCGGTGATGGTTCGAGGCTATGTCCCTGAGCGTGTGTGGTGAGTGCTTGCGGAGCTAAGCCATTTCTTCCGCACGCTCTGTGCTAAAGAAGTATGTCCCGAGATGATAAAACAATTGCATAAGAAGGCACCGGAGTTGATATGCAAGCTAGAGAAGATATTTCCGCCAGGCTTTTTTACACCGATGACACATCTCATTTTGCACCTTGCGAACGAGGTATTGTTGGGGGGCCCTGTGCAGAATCGTTGGCAGTACGGCCCAGAGAGACAGAACAAGCATCTCCGATACAAATGTGGAAACAAAGCTAAGATTGAAGCTGTAGGAGATATGCCCTAGAGGCAATAATAAATGTTATTGATTATCTCCCTGTTCATAATTAGGTTTATGTTCCATGCTATAACTGCTATGGTTCTCGAGTCTACAATAACCACGAGGCTCGGAGGAAGACTCATATGCACGTGTGGAATAATAAACGGTAAAATGTATTCCTAGTCTGGCCTCTAAGACTAGCTCAAGTGTTGCATGATGGTTCTGTTTTCCTGATCATGGGCATGTCTATGCCAGCAACTTTGAGGGCACAATGTTGGAAGAACATTTGTGTTGAATCGACCCGTATTGATGTTATGCTATGAGATACATTCGTCATAAGTTAATGGTTAATAACACAGAGATGGTTAACGTTTGCATGATTCCTTAGACCATGAGAGTATCGAGTTTCTTTATGCTTGCTTCATGAACTTTGGGGTTTGTTAAACATCATCCGTAAATGGGTGGCTATTACGGCGGCTTACGGGTTCATGGAAAAGTATGTCAAGTAACTTGATAGCTCAAGATTGGGATTTGCTCCTCCGACGATGGAGATATATCTCTGGGCCCTCTCGGTGTTACGGTATCCATCATCGTCTGGCCAGACACTTTGTGATTTGATCACGGGGATGCCGGAACACGGGAACGAGAAAAGAGAACAATACCGGTAACGAGGTAACTGGCATAGTGGACAAGTTGTTAATCCACGGGGATGCCAACATGTCTCACCTCGGGTATTTGTAACATATCGCGAAGCAACAGGAATAGCACACGGCAACTGGAGGTTCACTCGAATATTCATTCGTGTGGGTATGGGGTCAATATGGGTGTCCACGGCTCCGATGTTGATCATTGATCGGAAGGGGTTCCGGGTCATGTCTATACTTCACCGAACCTATAGGGTCACACGCTTAAGGGTCATCTATCTGCTGAATACTAGACAGGGAGTCTGAGAGAAAATCACCGGAAAAGTTTCGGACACCGGAAAAGTTTCGGACAGCGGAAAAGTTCCGCAGAGAGAACACCGGAACAGTTTCGGTAAAACTGAAAAGTTGTTTCAGGGGATACCATTAAGTCAAATTGGTTTCGCCACATGCTTGATAATTCTTGGAGGGTGCCAGAATCATTCTGGAAACTTCTGGGAATTTTCCGGAAGAAAAATCGGAAATGTTCCGGAGCTGCCGGAACCGCTTCGGATGCTTTTCGCAGATGAAAATCACTAATCCGGAATTGTTCCGGAACGCATTGAAATTTATTTTAGTGGGTACTGGAAATTTTCTAAGCCCACATAAATATTTTCAGTTCGAACAGACGCTGAAAAATGTCGTCGTGAATAGTGAAAGTGCTTTTTGGGTTACTTTTTTGGAAAGCCACCTTTTTGGGCTTTTGCTCCAAAATATCTTGGAGATGACATGGATGGATGTGGCTGAAATTTCAGCCCCTCCACCCCTCCTTCTCCTATAAATAGAGGTGGAGGGGGCTGCCCAAACTCACTCTTTCTCACATACAAGTGCCATGCATGATCTGGTTTTCTCTCTCCCTCCCCGCGAAATAGTTTCGTAGAGCCGAAAGGCTGTCTGGGTTCCGGTGGGAACTAGTTCTGGATGGCGAAGCCCTGCCGGATAGATGACACCGTATGTGTGCAACTCTGTAGAGAGATCGTAGTTTCGGTCTTAGTTCGAGAGGTCCTCCCGAAGGGCTGTCCGTGTGACCGTCCGAGTTTCGAAGGTCCTCCCGAAGGGCTGTCCGAGTGACCGTCCGGTTTTCGATGGTCCTCCCGAAGGGCTGTCCGCGACACCGTCCGCCTCCCGGAGGGCTGTCCGTGGGGCAGATGAGGGTATACATCCTTGCGGTTGGGAGGTTGTAAATCCTAGCTGCGGGGATCTGCATCGCCGATCGTCATCGACTCTTCTTCCGCTGCGCTACGAGTCGGTAACGAAAAAGATCAAACCTTGTATGCAGTCTCCATAGTGGTCCTGGGCTAGTGCGTAGGTCGGAAAATTTTTGTTTTCTGCTGCGTTACCCAACAGTGGCATCAAGAGCCGTGCTATGCGTAGATGCAGGTTGCGATCTAGAATACATAGAGATGTATGGGTGTTGCACAATATAATTAGGTAGTAGATGAGTTCTATTACTGAAAATTATTTGTGCGGGTAGCAGATGAAATCTGTTACCCGATGTTCCTGTTGCTTCCCCTGAATTTGCGTAGTCCTGATCTTGACGGCATGGTGGAATCTCACAAAGTTCTGGCAATCCGCGATCCTTTCATGCTGCTCCTGAGTATGCTGATTGACAGATCAACGAAGTGCTAACAGTTCTTTGGGTTCCACCATAGTTAAAGAAAGATGGATGTTTTGCAGACGAAAGGGCAATGCAGATGTGATCTGCACGGGGGTCACGCGTATGACGAAGTTTAGTATGGGGCTCAAGATTTTATTATCTCGTGTTTCATACACCCCGCAATGTTAATCTAGCGACTTGGATTTTCATGCTTGATGATGGACGTTGGTAGTTTCGGTTTGTTTCGAAACCTTAGAAGCCACGTAAAACTAGTTTTTGCATGGACCGATTAGAGGCGTCTAACTTGGTTTTGCAGGAGGGTTTGCATGTGCATATGATGTGGTATAGCAGTGCTCATAATAATTTGATTATGTATGAGATGACTATATGATGTAATTTGATTAACATGACCTGCGTGTCATGATTCGGCATGATGGCTGGAGCCATATGATTGCACTTTAATGACCTGCGTGTCAACCTTAAGTAATGCACTTATTTTATTAGCTATAGAGATAGCAATATTATCTGGTGCATCGACAAGGTGGTGGCAATCTTCGCGAAGGAGAACACCGACGCGAATGCCGAAGACGAAGAAATGAAAGACTTCTCCGTCAGAAAGGGCTATACCATATCATGCTATTATGAATTGCCTGAGATGTTTATCCCTTATGATGCACCCTTCTTGATTGCGCGGTAGTCGCTTTTATTAGGGTGATCTCTCACAAAAATATCAAGTAGTTAGTGTTCTCCCAAGTGTAGCACCGTCACGGCACCTATCTTTTCGGGGTGCGCCGTGTCACACAGGTACGAACGATTAGAGAAGTGTGAGGCGGGTGAGTTGAGACCTCGCAGCGAGATCACTTGGTTGTCTTGACGTTCAGGCATGACCGTCATGAGCTCGGAACACACGCATCGAAAGATGAACAAGAGTCACATAGAGATGTGATTGGCAAGTTGGCCTACCGGTTGAGATTTTCGTCATCAGTGGTGTTACACCAATGGCGAACAATTTAAATGCGGGTCTTGTATCACTCACAATCAATTATGAGAGATATTGATTTGAGTGGGAGCGCACTTTAGAATTAATTCTTTTAATTCTTAGTGCAATTAATTTTGAACACTGTCTAAGTGTGATTTGCATAATAATTGTAGAATAATGGCTCGCGTTTCCACCTTCCCTGTTAAAATTGAATAGCTGTTAAATATCTGGTTAAAACTTTACGATTGGTAACATAATGTGAGGATTGTCCTCAAGAGTGCCGAGAAGGACTTTGTCCTATCGCATGCTTTCGGTATTCTCCCGCTAATGCTATGGATCATGTGACTCTCGTCCTTCGATCCAAAAGCTAGAATTCCTTTTCAGTCAAAGTGCAATATGTTTGCTTCCATGAGACCCGAACTTCGAAAGTTTGGATAGTTATGTGATATTCATGGAATCTGAAAATCATTTTCAGAGAAAGACAAAGGCTAAAAGATATGAGATATCCAAAGCAATGTTTGTTTGCAAACTATTAGTAATGTAGTTTACTATGCATTAGACTGGTAAGAGAGGGATCCAGGAGAACGCCTGTCATATGATGAAAGGTGAATAAAACAACAACTTAAAGAGAAAGGAAGTGTCCGAAGGGTGTTAGTAAGACTTTCACGCCTAGGAAGTCCGGGGCTAACGCCACTCTTAAGTTGGGTGCTTCTTCTGAGAGTAGGAGAAATACTGAAAGTTAAACTGTTAGAAGTATGAAGGCAGAAAGAAAGAAGACTGGAATATCCAGCTCATGTATGAATGTCATACAAGTTTTTGATGTATAGAAGGATGGTCAAAGATATAGTTCTTGGGAATTATGGTTAAACATGTTGATCACTAATTCTTGGGTATTGTGAGTTGATCACAAAGATACCCGCTTGATTGCATTCTGTTGCAACTCGATGAAAGAACTACTATGGCCTGAAAGACTAGCCAGGAATGAGGTTAAGATACACACAGGGAACATAGTAAATGTTACTATACCTTCCATCGGTGTATTACCTATGTATTTATTTTCATAATTCTTTTGGAGTTTCACGCTCCAGCCCTTTGCATAAGGTATCTTGCAAGAAGGTTGTTCATAAGAGAACTTTTGATGTTCGGTGTTATGAATAACATAAGGGCCATACATTCATTATGAATGAGATGTATGTTATGAATAATGATATTAATATATTACCTCTGTGTTTACTTTCATAATTCATTTTATAGTTTCATACACTCTAGCCCATTGCACAATGTTTGTTGCAAAATAGTTGTTCATAAAAACAACAATTGTTGTTCAGTATTATGAATAACATAAAGGGACATGCTTCCATCCTAGATGGGATGTATGTTATGAATTTTGATGGAAATATGATACATCCATAACACTGACGCTAAATGTCGCAAGACTAAAAGAATACCACACAAGTGTGGCACTGCATTTGGTCACATTGGAGAAACCCGCATGGAAAATTCCATTATGATGGATTTTGAAGTCGTTTGATTTTGAATCATCTGACACTTGCAACTTTCCTCTGAAAAGTGAAGTGACTGAAATACCGTTCACAGGCCATAAGGAACGAGCATAGAACATATTGGTGATCATACATTATGATGTGTGTAGTCCAATAAATGTTGTTGCAAGTAGTGGATTTATCTATCTTCAGAAATGACTCAAGTAGATATATGGATATTTACTTGATGAGACGTGAGTCTGGATCTTTTGAAATCATTCGAAAGGTTTTCAAAATGAAGAAGAAAATATTGTAACAAGAAAATTATGTTTCTACAATTCGATTGCAGAAAGGAATATTTGAGTTACAAGTTTAGCGAATGTCTGATGAGTTGTGAAAGGGGTTTCATAACTTGCACCTCCCGGAACACCACTGCAAGTGGAAAGTCCGTGAAGATGTAATCGAACCATTTATGACATGGTAAGATCAAAGATGACATAAAGAAATTTGCCATTACCCCTTTTAAAAGTTGATGCTTTAGAGACTGCGGCTTTTACACTGAAAAGAGCTCCATCAGGTCTGTTGAAATGACGCCATGGTATGGTAAGCCCAACCATGTTATATCTTTTCTTAACATTTGGAATATGGGGCTTGTGTAAAAGGTTACAAACCTATTCCAAATCAGACAAGTGCTACTTTGTAGGTTATCCCAAGTCATTGGGTATTCCCCCACCACTATACCGAGGCAAAGGATTTTGCCACAAAACGGTATGCTTTTAAAGAGAATAGTTCTTACAAAAGGTGAGTGGGAGGACAGTGCAACTCGACGAGATAACCAGTATCTTCGTCATCAGATCAAAGGAAAGAAACCTTGGAAGTGATTCCGGAGTTTCCTACTGCGACTGATACGGAAGTCTCTACAATAGAATGTATGGACTTCGGTCGAACTTGCAGCTGAACCACGTAGGCAAAGCTCGTGCAAACCTATCAGGTGCGCAAACGAGATATTGTTGTTAGACAACAGTATACCTACAATACACAAGGAAGCGTTGATGGGCCCTGACTCCGGAATTGGCTAAATGCCAATACAATCCGAGATAGTTTCCATATATGTGATTCGAGATTAAAATCTTATTACACCTTTCGGAAGACTTAGAGTCTAACGAATATTTATGGAACTAAAAACTGATACGGATAAAATGTTTTATCCATAAAGCTCGACTTGTTGCATTAACAAGTTCAAGGAGTTGACTACGATGAGATTGTCTCACCGTAGCGATGCTTGAAGTCGGTTCGGGTTGAACTAGCAATTAATACATATTTCAATCATGAGATATGAAACATGGATGACAAAAGGATTTCCATCTGATGGAAATGAAACCTAGGACGTGTATGTGATACAGTCCAAAGTAATTTGTCAATCCAGAGGATGCTAGTAAGTATGCAAACTTCAGAGTTCCAGCGATGGACAGAAGAGAGCAAAGTGGAGTTGGAATCTTCGTTTTTGATGGAATGGTCAAAGGGGTTTGACTTCATCAAATGGGTAACGAAGATGCTTGTGATTCAAGAAAGTAAGTGGGAGCATAATAATATTTCTAAAAACCTTGTGTGCTTGACACATTGTTAATTGGAAATAAAATTTCTTGACACGAATTATTACTTCATTTGAAAATAGTTTTTCGATGAAGTACTTAGGCTAAATAGCCTCAATATTAGGCATGATGATCTATGGAGATAGATTTACCTAATGGAGCTAAGCAATGAATACATATTGACAAGGTGCTAAAACCTTTTAGCATTTAAAACGCCAAGGAGTGATTCTTGCCGAAGTCACATGGAAAGAGTTTTGCAAGACTCGGTGTCTCAAAACACTGATGAGTAAAATACATAATGGAGATTCCACACACTCTTGTGTTTGGATTAATCATGTATTCCATGGTATGTAAAACAACCAGATATGTCCGATACTCCAAAAGTTGTTGCGAGTATGGATACCAAAATGATCAAAGCACTGATCATAGGACAACAGTGAAAGATGTCATTGAGTACTAGAGTAGTAGTGATGACATGTTTTCTCGCAAGTAGAGATTATGAAGTGCTCGTTGTAAGTAATTACATCGATACAGTCTTCATCAATGCTCCATGCGATTTTCGATTTAAAGTTAAGGGTTTTGTGTAATACACAATATGGTGGCACGGTAGTTGGAAATTGTTCCAAACAAGATACTGTGGCGAATTCTATAACAAAGGCTAAGTATGTTGACGCTTAAGAAGCGACAAACAAGTTGTTGAATCATATAGTTCATTCATGAACTTAGTATGGTTCCAAGATGGCTTTGGTCTATGGGACACTATTGCAGATAGTTGCTCCATAGCTCAGTCTGAGGAATCAGGTTTCGACCAATGATTCACACATATGCAAAGCCAAGTCCACACAAAATATGAATTTTGTGAAAGCGTGAAAACGCGAGGATATGCAAAGTTACACACGGAGCTGAAGTCGTCAGATCCGTTGGACATCAGGCTATACCACATGCGAAGCATATTTTACACCAGTATGCGATAGGTGTAAAGTGCATTAGCATTGACTAGATTATTGACTCTAGTGCAAGTGGGAGTCTGTAGGAGATATGCCCTAGAGGCAATAATAAATGTTATTGATTATCTCCCTGTTCATAATTAGGTTTATGTTCCATGCTATAACTGCTATGGTTCTCGAGTCTACAATAACCACGAGGCTCGGAGGAAGACTCATATGCACGTGTGGAATAATAAACGGTAAAATGTATTCCTAGTCTGGCCTCTAAGACTAGCTCAAGTGTTGCATGATGGTTCTGTTTTCCTGATCATGGGCATGTCTATGCCAGCAACTTTGAGGGCACAATGTTGGAAGAACATTTGTGTTGAATCGATCCGTATTGATGTTATGCTATGAGATACATTCGTCATAAGTTAATGGTTAATAACACAGAGATGGTTAACATTTGCATGATTCCTTAGACCATGAGAGTATCGAGTTTCTTCATGCTTGCTTCATGAACTTTGGGGTTTGTTAAACGTCATCCGTAAATGGGTGGCTATTACGGCGGCTTACGGGTTCATGGAAAAGTATGTCAAGTAACTTGATAGCTCAAGATTGGGATTTGCTCCTCCGACGATGGAGAGATATCTCTAGGCCCTCTCGGTGTTACGGTATCCATCATCGTCTGGCCAGACACTTTGTGATTTGATCACGGGGATGCCGGAACACGGGAACGAGAAAAGAGAACAATACCGGTAACGAGGTAACTGGCATAGTGGACAAGTTGTTGATCCACGGGGATGCCAACATGTCTCACCTCGGTTATTTGTAACATATCGCGAAGCAACAGGAATAGCACACGGCAACTGGAGGTTCACTCGAATATTCATTCGTGTGGGTATGGGGGTCAATATGGGTGTCCACGGCTCCGATGTTGATCATTGATCGGAAGGGGTTCCGGGTCATGTCTATACTTCACCGAACCTATAGGGTCACACGCTTAAGGGTCATCTATCTACTGAATACTAGACAGGGAGTCTGAGAGAAAATCACCGAAAAAGTTTCGGACAGCGGAAAAGTTCCGCAGAGAGAACACCGGAACATTTTCGGTAAAACTGAAAAGTTGTTTCAGGGGATACCATTAAGTCAAATTGGTTTCGGCACATGCTTGATAATTCTTGGAGGGTGCCAGAATCATTCTGGAAACTTCTGGGAATTTTCCGGAAGAAAAATCGGAAATGTTCCGGAGCTGCCGGAACCGCTTCGGATGCTTTTCGCAGATGAAAATCACTAATCCGGAATTGTTCTGGAACGCATTGAAATTTATTTTAGTGGGTACTGGAAATGTTCTAAGCCCACATAAATATTTTCAGTTCGAACGGACGCTGAAAAATGTCGTCGTGAATAGTGAAAGTGCTTTTTGGGTTACTTTTTTGGAAAGCCACCTTTTTGGGCTTTTGCTCCAAAATATCTTGGAGATGACATGGATGGATGTGGCTGAAATTTCAGCCCCTCCACCCCTCCTTCTCCTATAAATAGAGGTGGAGGGGGCTGCCCAAACTCACTCTTTCTCACATACAAGTGCCATGCATGATCTGGCTTTCTCTCTCCCTCCCCGCAAAATAGTTTCGTAGAGCCGAAAGGCTGTCTGGGTTCCGGTGGGAACTAGTTCTGGACGGCGAAGCCCTGCCGGATAGATGACACCGTATGTGTGCAACTCTGTAGAGAGATCGTAGTTTCGGTCTTAGTTCGAGAGTGCCTCCCGAAGGGCTGTCCGTGTGACCGTCCGAGTTTCGAAGGTCCTCCCGAAGGGCTGTCCGAGTGACCGTCCGGTTTTCGATGGTCCTCCCGAAGGGCTGTCCGCGACACCGTCCGCCTTCCGGAGGGCTGTCCGTGGGGCAGATGCGGGTATACATCCTCGCGGTTGGGAGGTTGTAAATCCTAGCTGCGGGGATCTGCACCGCCGATCGTCATCGACTCTTCTTCCGCTGCGCTACGAGTCAGTAACGAAAAAGATCAAACCTTGTATGCAGTCTCCATAGTGGTCCTGGGCTGGTGCGTAGGTCGGAATTTTTTTGTTTTCTGCTGCATTACCCAACAGAAGCTTCCATAGCTGAGGCAGTTATCCTAGAGGAGGTGTCAGACCTCAGGACATCGTACTATCCGGACCACGTTCCCACTCTGCATAATAAGGTGTCTCGATAAAATACAGAAGAGCCCAAGTATAAACCTAAGATCCCTCTATTCAGCGGGCAAGGTGGCAGGGCTGGGGCCTCAAAACCTTATAACATGCCAAAACAAGAGTGGGAGGACATCATGTTCTATGTCTTGCACAACATCAAGGAAGTTGAGGATGAGTGGATGAGGTAATACTGCTGCACCGTTCTTTTAGTCAATTCGTTATGTTCACTTACTATCGGTCTAATACCGCTTTTCTTCTTTTAGTCAATTCGTGCTTGAAGAGTGGACGGGAATGATCCCTCCTACTGGCGAGGAGGCACTTACTCTTCTCCGACAGGGTAACCCTGGAAGGAAAAATTTTGTAGCTTGGTTCATGGAGAAAGTAATTTTTAACATTCCCCTATTACCTAGTTGAACATTTAGTAGTTAACGGAACTAATGCACATTAAACTTGTAGGGAAACGATCCAAACACAATTATGGATGACGAATTGAGATGGGTTTCCATGGGTTTTAACAGTCCGGTCATGATATGTGAAAAATATGATGTGAATGGCTATCGCTTCCATACAGAGGACCACCAGAACAGTCGGCCTGATCCCAAAACTATAAATACTGGAGTGTACACCCCAGGACAAAATGCAGTTGAGTACTACAGAAGGGTAGGAAAAATATACGAGCTTACATTCAACCGTGGCCGCGAAACCCTAAGTCTCGCTGTGTTCAAATGCCGATGGTTCGACCCATATCAGGGGTTGAGACATACGCCTTCCCTTGATTTAGTCGAAGTTAAACCATCAACCGTCTATGCCGGAGCCGATCTATTTATTGTGGCTACCCAAGCCACACAAGTTTATTATCTGCCCTACCCATGCCAGAAAGAGTACCTAAAGGGTTGCGAAGTTGTGTTCAAGGTGTCGCCACATGGTAAGCTGCCAGACCCAAACGATGACGATTACTACAACATAAACCCCATGACATACGAGGGAGTGTTCTATCAAGAGCAACCTGATGATGTGATCCGAAACGATGACGATGACGACTCGGGTGATATTGATGTGGACCCAGACGATGACGATGGGAATGATGGTGAGGCCATTGTGAATATAAAAGACGTAACCATGCTTGAAAAGTTAAATGAAGACGCTGACGACGAGGAAGAGCCGCCACCTCCGTCAGACAACGAAGATGATATGGTTGATAGTGATGATGAGACCGGTCGAGGAATCGATTACAACAATGATGATTAGTATGGGTTCTAGCAGATGCACTGTTGCCTCTTTGATTCAAGACTGTCTGATTTTTTAATTCTCATTTTTGGTATGTTTTATGTCCCTTATTTCTTCTTTCATTTTTTGTTTCCTTATTAATATGCTTCCTTATTAATATGCTTTCTTCTTTCATTTTTTGTTTCTTTCATATTATTATGCTTATTACTATGCTTCCTTATTAATATGCTTATTAATGTTCTTTCTTCTTTCGTTTCTTCCTTATTAATATACTAATCATTTTTTCTCTTTTCAATGCAGGTTTGCTAAGCATGGGCAAGGGCAAGGCCGACGGCACGGGTTTTCTACGCAAAGTCATTGGAACTTTTACTCGCACTGGACGACCCCGTAATCTTCCCACCCGACTACTTGAGGATGACACCTCACAGGGAGGTAGAGGGGTCGGGGGAAGAGCCCCTAGAGGAGGAGGGGGTGGGGGAGGAGCCCCTAGAGGAGGGGGTGGGGGGGAGCCCCTAGAGTACGGGGTCGGAGCAAGAAACTGCGCTCCGTGGCCGACATAGGGGGGTCGTCTTCGAGGCCCTCCTATAGTGAGGGACCCTCTGAGTCCGAGGAGGAGTTTTGCGATGAGAGGGAGTTCGAGGAGGAGGAGGAGGTTCAGGGGGGGTTGAGGAGGATGAGGAGGAGGATGTTGAGGAGGAGGGTGGTGGTGGCGAGGAGGGGGTGGCGAGGAGGGTTGTGGCGGGAAGGGGGTGGTAAGAAGGGGTGGCTGCGTGGTATTGCGCGACTACCTCCCCCTCCTGCTACCGAGGAGCAGAAGTGGCTCCTTGAGCCCACGGGGACAGAGTAAGTGGCTCTTAATCATATTTTGAACACATACTACTATTTTGATTGTACATGCTAATATTTTGATTCTTTTGCAGCAACTGGAAAGTTGTTGGACCCGGCCGTCTTCCAAACGGCATTATCACTGTATTGTTGAAGAAATTTTGGCCGGGGCTGTACAACCCGCAGCCAAGGGATAACTCGGAGCTTCGGGTTTTGGCCACGAGTTGGGAGCACTACGAAGCTGCCAGCCTTTCGGGGTACGGGACGGCCGCTAAGGCCGTGACCCAAAAATTTTGGGTAAGTTCTCTTCAGAAGCACGAGTCTTCAGTTCTGTTTATAGTTTATCATCGAAATCACTTATGTCATGTTTCATTCTGGTTTTATGGATGATTGTAGGAATTTTATAGAGTTCGTGAGGAGGACAAGGCGACTGCGGACGTGGTCTTCGTGAAGGCTGCGAGGAAGAAGGCCTGTCAGATGCAGTACGAGGTGCGTGGGGTGGCCATCTCGCACTACTATCACAACGCTCTGGGCCAGAAGATGACCAAGAAGGAGGCGAAGAAGGAGAAGCTTACCTTGACCAGGCAGCAATACTTGGACGTAAGTATCCCATATTTCAGAATGCGACGTTTGCGGTAAATTTCATTGTTTCGTGTTGACATGCCATGCTTCCATTATGTAGGTTGTTCCTTCTTGGTGCTACGGAAAGCGTGATGGATGGGAGAGTTTGGTGGATAAGTGTCTCGGGGAGGATGCAGAGTTTGCTGCCAAGAGCAGAAAAAACCAGGCTAATCGAGGAACCGACGGAACACACCATCAAGGAAACCGGAACCACTGGCGCTACAAGAAACTCCAGGTATATCTATATACATGAAACATTATTCTTCTTCTATTTACCTTCATCTTATGTATGACTAACTTGTGTTCTTTTTCTTCTTCTATGCAGGAGGAAAAGTTGAATCGGCCGGTCTCACACATCGAGGCGTGGCAGCTTGCCCATGTGCGGAGTAACCGCCAGGAGGGCGAGGGCGAGTACTACGGCCAGGCCGAGTAGCACCTGACGGACTACACGCACTCGTTTCAGCAGTTCAATCCTGGGTCGACCGTTGATGTGTGCATACAGTCGGAGACCGACGAGACGGCGGTGGTGGCCATTCAACCGAAGTGGCATGGCCGCTACCCGGTTCTGGATGGCGTGATCACTCCTTCTGTCTCCTACACACGGCTCCGAGCTACCAACCAGACCTCGAGCAAGGCCCGTCCACAGCCCAGCCTAGCCGTGCAACACGCTGTAAGCATTTTCCCTCTTATCTTCCTTTTTTCACTTTATTTTCTGCATTGCTATGTTTGACGAGTTCCATCATGTCATGTCATATTGTAGGCTTACGTCGACTATGTGGAGGCTCTTCGTGAGGAGCTCACCCAGTACGACCTGAGAGTTCAAGCAGAATTGGACTACAACCGTAGGGTGATTCCGGTTAGTTTTGCCCACTTAGAACCAACGTCAATATTGCACTTTCATTTCTTCTGATCTTTGTGTTTCCTTGGTCAACTAACTTCCAGGCTATGTTTGCAGCTATGAGAAGCGGCACGGTTCCTGATATGGAACCACCACCACCACCTCCTGGACCACGACCGATTATGCTTTCGTTTGAACAATTTGTGGCAACACGCAGTTGGACTCCGGTTAGTACATCGTCAGACCATTCAACCAGTAGTTATTCCCTGATTCAGCACTATCATATTTCCCCTTACCATATCTTCTCAAACATGTAGGGAACCGGCGAATCATCCGCTCGTGGCGGTGCTGGTACTTCTGCTACACAGAGCCCACACACTCCGCTCTACCTCGTCGGTGCTCCGCATGGTGCTTCTGCTGGCGGCGCCTACGACGGTGGTGCTTCCGATGCTTCCGATGGTCGTACACGTGTTTAGGTGCTTATGATCTTGTATGAGCTTGTATGAGATGAGTTGTGTCGTGGGCGCTATGATCTTGTTTAGATGATGATGATGAACTTGACAACTTTCGGCTGTGAACTTGTTTAGATGATCTTCTACGTGATCTTGAGGATGATCTTGGTTCTGCTTTCTTTATATGATGATGTTGATGTTACATATGTCCTGGTATTTCTTATATATATCATGTTGTGCACTTTTTATATATATATGTACTGCTGTGAAATTGAATGAAAGAAAACAGAAAATATAAAAAAAAACATCCCAGATCTATGCCGACGGCCAGGCCGTCGGCATAGACAGCGGCCGAGCTACCAGGTGTTGACACGTGTCCACTCTATACCGACGGCCTGGCCGTCGGCATACTTGCTTCTTGGCCGTCGGCATATCTACACCCCCAGGGAAGACCAGGGCGCGCCACGTGTTACACCTATGCCGACGGCCTCATCGTCGGCATAGTTTCCGCATGTGGCCGTCGGCATAGAGGTGACACGTGGCGCGCCCTGATTGGGTAGGCTTGCCGACGGCGCCGTCAGCTGCCGTCTGGTGTAATTTGTTGCTGACGGTGATACTATGCCGACGGCCTAACCGAAGCCGTCGGCATATATGGCTATGCCGACGGCCTAGCTATGCCGACGGCCCTCCCGGGGTACGCCGACGTAATCGAGGCCGATGAGTCTATGCCGACGGCTGCCGTCGGCATAGGTCTATGCCGACGGTTTATGATATAAGCCGACGGCCTCCGACGGCCTCAGGCCGTCGGCATAGGCCCTGATTCCGGTAGTGTTGATCTGGAGGACATAACTCGTAGCTACGCTAAACTGATAAAGAACATCAAGAAAGAGATCAAGAGGCGAAATGAAGCTGACATACAAAAGGGGCCAAAGCTTGAGAGGATGCCGTCAGATGTTAAGGGCAAGCTGTACACACCACTCAGTGGTTTTCTCCTTGTCCAGCTTCACTACCAGGAGAAAGTAGTCACCCTCCTATTTCGGTGGAGTGATCTTTATTTTCTGGTTTTCAATGCAAGAGGTGAAGGACCTTTTGGGACGATGGCCTTTGTTTCGAGGCGTGTATTTTGTTTGTTTGTTTGTTCTAGAACTAAAATTCAGTTGATTTGGGAAATGCAGATGTTTGGTATCATTGTGAGGATTTCAACATATCAGATCTATCAGACTTGCCCCCAACAACTCAAGTTTGGTTCGATGCTAGGAAATGGCGAGGGGTCAAAAAGCTTCCCTTCAGCAGTAACTACAACAAAATGGGTGGCTTTGAAATCTTCATGGGTCGCAAAGTGTTTATTTCCACTTTCGACACATTCGATAATGCAGGTAATTTATGCTAACAACTGCTGGAATGGCTAAGCTGAGGTCGCTATTCAGTTTTGATGGGTCACAAACTGTTTATTTCTACCTTCGACACATTCCATGATGCAGGTGACTTGATGCTAACAGCTGCTGGAATGGCTAAGCTGAGGTCTGGCCCGTTCGCGGTGCCTGTCATTGGAATTTCAGAAGCACTGCGTTGGGCACTTTTCCTAGGCTGGATGCAGAGTGTTATTTCACTAGACATACCTGTCATGGTTCCAGCAAGATACAGCCGTGAGTTCCGTAAGTGGTCTGAAAAGTGCAGGAAGTTCATTGCTGGAAAGACTGTACGGGGCATGGATCTGAATGCCATGCTAGGCATTATCCTAAGTACCTGAGTTGAAGGAGTAAAGCTTACTTGGGGTGGGAATGCTTCAACTTCAAAGTCTGAGGTAATTGTCCTCATCAATGTTCTGTATTAATCTTAGGGTGACAGATATGGCATTAACACTGTGACCTTTTTTGTAGCTCATTGAGAGAGCATTAAAGAAGTCCAAGAACAATAAACACAGCACGAAGAGATCCACTTCGGGTTCCAGGTATGAGTCCTTTAGTTAATTAATGTTTTGATCTGTCTATGGTAAGGGGCCGTAGTTTTTCTTCAGCTCTACTGAGTCGAGTGATCAATCATCATCAGGGACTGAGAGCCCCAGTAGCAGAGGTACTGTTTTAGTTCCTGGTATTATTTTTCTGCAGACACACTAATATTTGGTTAGAACAGATGCATGGTCTATATCAAACACAGTTGGGTTCAGTTTTATGAGGTCAAGTAATGTAAGGACCACTTACGAGTCACTGTAACCACCCTGTTAAGTTAAGTTGAATTTTTTTCATTCAGCTACAAACCATTGTACTTTAAGCAATCAAAATACACTAGAGTAGTCATTCAGTTACCTTACTGACCTAAGAGAGGCTGGAGCCTCAAAATGTTTGTCAAAATAATATCAGAGGCCAAATGTTCAAAATACAGCGGGTAGGAGCTATAAGTAGGTAACAAGTTATCGAAGATGTTGGTTGTTGTATAATAAAAATGCATTTGGATTTGAGCTGCGTAGTGGTATTTCTTTGCCTGACACAAGATGTCTTCTATTTGTTGCAAGCTTTTTGAACTTTCTTTGTTCTTACCAGTAGTTGCATTCTTATGCTGTAAATTGGGATAACAGGATCCCCAGACGAGGGTATGCATCATTCTGGAAATATCAATGTACAAGGGCAGGTAAAATTGGACACTGCATACTAATTTCTAATGACATTCATTGTGCTAATAAGACCTAACCACCAGTATTTATTGTTCACAGTTTGCATTGCTTGAGAACTACATTTGTATGGCTGCTTTTGCAGTTATTGGAGTTGTTCTGCCTTCCAAGCAGAATTTTATTTTGGTTGATATTTGCCACGCTACTACTACTATTGTTAATAGATCTGTTCTTGATTTGTTGCTAATTTAACATTGTTTGTATCTGTCAGAAGCTGTTTGCTAGAACTCTAAATTCTAATGTTAACCATTTATTGGATTGGAAGTAATTAGAGTTGTGTGTGTAGCAATTCTGGGAGCTTTACAATAATGGATATTATCCACAGTATTATGTCCGTTTATATCAATCATCAATAATTTTTCTGGATTCAAATATAATGATTTTGCTAGTTTAACATTGCTTTGTATTACACTTTTAATCCTCTTACAGCCTGTTATCAATAATGTTGACATGAATTTATCCTTGGACAAGACCAAATACGACACCATTTCTGCGGCTGTTGCTTCAAGGTACGAGTTGTGGTGACTGCTGTTCTACCGAATTGTGTAGTCAGTTAGCATGACCGATTTTCCTAGGGTTGGGGATATTTGTGGCTGCTTAATGTGTTTGCTGGTTGCAGGTTATCTCACAAGGTTTCTGGTGGGGATTCCTCATTAGCCTGTTCTATTGCCGAGGCTGAAAAGGTTTGCTCCTGCCCCTCGCATGGCAGTTGTGTAAAATTATTGTGCAGGGAGATTCAGCAATTGAGTCATTGCCTGTTTGTTTGTCCCCAAAGGCTCTGTAGCTAACTCAGTACACTTAACAGCTGCAACTTATGCCAGGACTCCCAAGTTGTAACCCTAACATTTTATTACATGGGGATGATAAAGCTGTTTTGTTAGTTATTAGCGTTGTATGCCTACCAAGCTCTGGATATTCGTATTAATGAATGTTAGCCACAGTAAATAGTCTGTTACATTTATGTCAATCATTATAGAACTTTTCTGGATTCATATATATAGTAATATTGCCATTGTTTTGTATTATGGGTTCGTCCATTTTACAGGGCGCTGCTGCTGCTGATAACTGGAATGTGTTCGACAATGAGAATGAGGACAAGCAAGCAGCAGCCGAGCGTGCAGCTTACTCAGCTTACAAGCGTGCAAATAAGAAAGATGGTAAGCTTTGCAGGAGTGCTTAATTTTCTGCTGAGTGCTAGGCAACTAGCCTGTACCATTCATCTTGTCTAGTTCATGTTGTCACTGTCCAGTTTGTTTTGGTATGGTTTATGTGCTAATGGCAAGCTTATTTAGGTGTCACATCCTCTGTTCTGATGGACATCAAGCCACGGGACAATAAGACCGACATGAATAAGTTGGAGGAGTCTGTACGCAGTATTCAAATGGACGGTCTCACTTGGGGTGCTTGTAAGAAACTTACGTCTCTCCAAAGTATCTTTATTGTAGCTCACTGATGTAACAGTTTCACAAATCACTTTACAAATTTAACACACTATTCTTGTACTCTCAGCAACGGTTGTGCCGGTGGGTTATGGCATCAAGAAGCTCCAGATCATGCTGACGTGCATGGATGATGTGGTGTCTGTTGAGACTCTGATAGATGAAGTTCTCTGTCATGCACCCATCAACGACTATATATGTCCAGTCCTGTGACATTGTCGCTGTTGAACATACGTTATCCATGCACATGTATAGTATTAGGGTTTGTGTATTTTGTACTGCGATGTCTCCTCTCTCCCCCGTATATTTGTACTTCTTGGGAGACAAGTAGAGGCCGGCCCCCCTATACCTATATATGTGCTCATGCACACGATCAATCAATTGTCGATGCATGCAATCCCTACTTTCCCATCTAACATGGTATCAGTTTAGCACGTCGATCCTAACCCTAGCTTCCGCTCCTCTTGCCGCCGCCGCCCCTCTGGCCGCCGCCGCCGTCGCCGCCCTTTGCGCTGCCGCCGCCTCCCTGGCCGCCGTCGCGCCTCCTCCTCCAGCCGCCGCCGCCGCTGCCGCCCCTCTGGCCGCCGCCGCCGCCCTTTGCGCTGCCGCCGCCTCCCTGGCCGCCGTCGCGCCTCCTCCTCCAGCCGCCGCCGCTGCCGCCGCTGCGATGTCTTCTGCTGCGTCCTCCTCTAGCTCCTCCGCTGCTTTCCCCCTGCCTGCTCCCTTCGCCCACTTGCAGCCGGGCGCGTCCGCTCGCTTCGGCCACATGCAGCCGGACGCCTCCGCTCTTTACGGCCAGATGCAGATGCAGCCGAGCGCGTCGCCTCTCTTCAGCAACATGTACGCAGGCGCACCGTCTCCCTTCATCAACATGCTCCAACACACAGGCGGGCACGCAGGCTCAGTTTGATCCTACGGCCACGTCCTCGTTCTACACCGCCACCGCCCCTCCCCGTCCGGCGCAGCAGCCACATGGTGCCGGCGGCGACTGGTATATGGACACGGGCGCCACCGCTCATATGTCATCGCACCCCGGTAACCTAACCTCTTTCTATCCCGTTAACACATCTACTCGCATCACCGTCGGTGACGGTTCTTCTCTACCAATTACTCATGTAGGGCATAGTTCTTTTCCTTCCACATCTATGCCACTCACCATGTCTAATGTTCTTGTTTCCCCTGATTTAGTCAAGAACCTTGTTTCTGTTCGTCGTCTTGCTCGTGAGAATCTCATTACCGTTGAGTTCGATGATGTCGGTTTTTCTGTGAAGGACGCCCGTACCCGGATGGTTCTCCATCGATGTGATAGTCCTGACGAGCTCTACCCGGTGCACTCCTCCGCCACCACGACCACCACTCCAGTCGCCCTCGCCGCAGGTGTTGACCTTTGGCATGCTCGTTTGGGACACCCGAACTCCACCGTTTTGCGTCAAATTCTTAAGAGTTTTTCATTCTCATGTAATAAGATCGACGACCATACTTGTGAGGCTTGCCGTCTCGGCAAGCATGTTCGTCTTCCTTTTAGTGCGTCCACCACTATTTCCACTTTTCCGTTTCAATTACTTCATAGCGATGTTTGGACATCTCCAGTTGCAAGTAACACGGGCTATCTCTATTATTTGGTGATTTTAGATGATTTTTCTCATTATGTGTGGACATTTCCTCTTCGTCGCAAATCCGATGCCTTAGCCACACTCACGGCATTTTATTCCTATGTCACCACACAGTTCGGTCGCCCCATACTTGCACTCCAAACCGATAACGGAAAAGAATTTGACAATGTTGTTGTTCGAGATCTTCTCGCCTCTCACGGCACCATTTTCCGCCTAACCTGCCCCTACACTTCACAGCAGAATGGCCGTGCTGAGCGCATCCTACGCACTCTTAATGATTGCGTTCGCACATTACTATTTCACTCTAATGTCCCTCCCAGGTTCTGGCCTGATGCTCTCGCCACCGCCACTCTTCTTCTTAACATTAGACCGTGTTGTCCCCGTTGGAACTACGCCCCTCACCAACCCCTCTTCGGTGCGCCTCCATCGTATGATGGCCTTCGCACATTCGGGTGTCTTTGCTATCCTAGCATCGCGTCTACCGCCCCCCACAAACTCGCACCACGATCACTTCCTTGCATCTTCCTTGGCTACCCTTCCAACACCAAAGGTTACCAGTGCTATGACCCTGTTTCCCACTGTGTGTACACCTCACGGCACGTGTACTTTGACGAGAGGGTGTTTCCTTTTCACCAGGTACCACCGTCTTCAGCACCTTCGGCGGAGCCGCTCGCCGCACCCCCAGCATGGCGCGGGTCCCAGTCGCGGCCCACCACAGCCCCTCCGATTCGGCGGCTGATCCCTCCTCCACCACCGGTCGCGACTCCCTCCGCAGCCTCTTCCGGTGCCGCTGCCGTGGTCGAGTCGGACCGGGCGTCTCCCTCGGGTGCCTCGGCTGGCGCCCCTTCCTCGGGACTGGCGGACGACGACGTCGCGGCAGCCGCCTCTGTCGGCGCCGTTGCTGGCTCCGCTGCCGCTGTCGGCGCTGCTGCCGGCGCCGCTACTGGCTCTGCTGCCGCTGTCGGCGCTGCTGCCGGCGCCGCTGCTGGCTCGCCTGCCAGCCCCTCTGCGACGGGCTCGACTCCACGCTCGCCCGTCGCCCAGCCCGCCCCGGCTGCCGCACCGCCTCTTGGCGTGATGACACGGGCCCGGGCCGGTGTGCACCGGCCGAGTACGCGCTACACTTCGGACGAGTATGTGTGTGCCGCTTCGACATCGACACCATCACCCATTCCCTCCTCCGCTCGCGCAGCCCTTCGCGATCCTCATTGGCTTGCGGCGATGCGGGAGGAGTTCGACGCGTTGCAGCGCAACCGTACGTGGCATCTTGTTCCGCGGCCTCCCCATGCTAACGTCATCAGTGGCAAGTGGGTGTTCCGCCACAAGACACGTCCTGACGGTTCTCTCGAGCGCTACAAAGCTCGTTGGGTGGTTCGCGGCTTTTGCTAGCGTGCCGGTGTGGACTTCACCGACACTTTCGCCCCGGTTGTCAAACCGGGCACGATCCGCACCGTCCTTCAGTTGGCGGTCTCTCGCGCTTGGCCTATGCATCAGTTGGACGTTTCCAACGCCTTTCTGCATGGGCACCTTGCAGAGCAGGTGTACTGTCAGCAGCCCACCGGCTTCGTCGACGCCGAGCATCCGGATCACGTGTGCTTGCTCTCCTGTTCTCTCTACGGGTTGAAGCAGGCGCCACAGGCGTGGTACCAGCGTATCGCGGCCTTCCTCCAGCAGCTTGGCTTTCGGTCCACCCGCTCCGATGCTTCACTCTTCGTTTATCATCAGGGTGCTGCCACCGGGTACCTTCTGCTCTATGTCGACGACATCATCCTGACGGCATCTTCCACTGAGCTTCTCCAGCAGCTCACCGCTCGTCTTCGTGATGAGTTCGCCCTCAAGGATTTGGGGCCACTTCATTACTTCCTTGGCATCGAGGTGGTCCGGTGTGCCGATGGCTTCTTTCTGCATCAGCAGAAGTACGCCCACGAGCTTCTTGAGCGAGCCGGCATGCTTAACTGCAAGCCCGCCGCCACGCCTGTCGACACGAAGGCCAAGGTCTCTGCTACGGAGGGCTCCCCTGCACCCGATGCGGCGTTTTATCACTCCATTGTTGGTGCCTTGCAGTACTGTAGGATCGAAAGTATGTCTAGAGGGGGGGGGGGGTGATTAGACTACTTGACCAAATAAAGCCTAACTTTTCCCAATTTTAGTTGTAGGCAGATTTTAGCAATAATACAAGTCAAGCATCACCCTACACATGCAATTCTAAGAGTATAGCAGCGGAAAGTAAGCAATTGCATATGTATGTAAAGGAGTGGATCGGAGATTTCAAACGCAATGAAGACACGGTGGTTTTTGGCATGGTTCTGATAGGTGGTGCTATCGTACGTCCACGTTGATGGAGACTTCAACCCACGAAGGGTAACGGCTGCGCGAGTCCACGGAGGGCTCCACCCACGAAGGGTCCACGAAGAAGCAACCTTGTCTATTCCACCATGGCTTACGTCCACGAAGGACTAGCCTCACTCGGGGTAGATCTTCACGAAGTAGGCGATCTCCTTGCCCTTACAAACTCTTGGTTCAACTCCACATCATGTCGGAGGCTCCCAAGTGACACCTAACCAATCTAGGAGACACCACTCTCCAAAAGGTAATAGACGGTGTGTTGTTGATGAACTCCTTGCTCTTGTGCTTCAAATGATAGTCTTCCTAGTACTCAAACAACTCCTCACAGATTTGGCTATGGTGGAAGAAGGATTTGAGTGGAAAGCAACTTGGGAAAGGCTAGAGATCAAGGTTCAAATGGTAGGAATGGAATATCTTGATCTCAACACATGAGTAGGTGGTTCTCTCTCAGAAAATGTATGGTGGAAGTGTAGGCATGTTCTGATGGCTCTCCTTCCTGAGAAGGATGTGGTGGAGGGGTATATATAGCCTCCACACAAAATTCAACCGTTACACACTTTTGACCCAACTCGGTGGCACCGAAACAATAATCTCGGTAGCACCGAACTGTGTAAAAGATATGAACTTTAGGAATCTCGGTGGGACCGATAGGAACAACTCGGATGGACCGAAGTGCAATGGCTAGGGCAATCCTCATCTCGGTGGCACCGATTGCATCAACTCGGTAGGACCGAAGTGAAGCAATAAGGCAACAGAGAGTTGGCAAGCCATCTCGGTGAGACCGATTTGCAAAACTCGGTGAGACTGAAGTGCGTGCAAACGATTACAGAGAGTTGGCAAGGCCATCTCGGTGGGACCGAGATCCATTTCGGTGGATCCGATTTGTTAGGGTTTTGGCAGTGGCTAAGTCTTGGTGAACTCGGTGAGGCCGGATAGAGAATTTCGGTGGGGCCGAGTTGGAATATGGGTTTTGGACATATTTGGGATTTAGAGAGTGGTTGAGGGTTTAGGAGTACTGTCACTAAGCACTAGAGCAAAAAGACCATTAAGCAACACCTCATCCCCTTTTAATAGTATTGGCTTTCCTATGGACTCAATGTGATCTTGGATCACTAAACCAAAAATGTAGAGTCTTGATCTTTAGCCAATCCTTGTTCTTAGCATTTTGAGGGGTCCACATCTCTAGTCCATGCCATGCCAATCATTGAACATCCTGAAATCTTTAACTTGAATGGACATTAGTTCAATGAGATATATGTTGTTATGAATTACCAAAACCACCAAGGGAGCAAATGTGCTTTCAAGTACCTCACGCTCACACGCCCGGACTTGTAGTATGTTGTTCAGCAGGTGTGCCTCCATATGCACTCCCCGCGTGATTCCCACTGGACCTTGGTGAAGCGTATTCTCCGGTACATACGCGGCACTATGTCCTTGGGTCTTACGTTGACGGCTTCCGCCTCCACCGACATCGTCGCCTACTCCGATGCAGACTGGGCTGGCTGCCCCGACACTCGACGCTCTACATCAGGCTATCGTGTCTACCTCGGGCCCTCACTGATCTCGTGGTCGTCCAAGCGACAACCCACGATCTCTCGCTCGAGTGCTGAGGCGGAGTATCGGGCGGTGGCTAATGCCGTCGCCGAGTGCTCTTGGCTCCGTCAGTTGCTCCAGGAGTTGCTTTGTGACATTCACAAGGCCACGCTCGTCTACTGTGATAACGTCTCCACCGTCTACCTCTCCGCCAACCCTGTTCATCATCGCCGAACGAAGCACATTGAGCTCGACATCCACTTCGTTCGTGAACAGGTCGCACTTGGGCGTGTTCGGGTTCTTCATGTTCCCACCGCCCAACAGTTCGCCGATGTCATGACTAAGGGGCTACCGACTACCGTCTTCGAGGAGTTTTGGTCCAGTCTCTGCGTCTCCGGCGACGCTTCGACTGCGGGGGGGTGTTGAACATACGTTATCCATGCACATGTATAGTACTAGGGTCTGTGTATTTTATACTGCCGTGCCTCCTCTCTCCCCCGTATATTTGTACTTCTTGGAAGACAAGTAGAGGCCGGCCCCCCTGTACCTATATATGTGCTCATGCACATGATCAATCAATTGTCGATGCATGCAATCCCTACTTTCCCATCTAACAGTCGCCTTCAACAAAATCTAGGCTAGGCGAATCTGCTGGATTCTTGGTACTGGGGCCGGTCGTTCTTGACATCCGCGTGCCATTTGGTAGTCCCTCTCGCAGAAATGCTGTACTAGTTTTGTTTTTGAGTGATGCCCTGGTCTTGAGTATGTGTTACCTTCAAATAGTTGAACTGGTGAGCAGTCTGTAATGGTGAAACGTCTGTGATGTGGAGTAAAACCACTCATCCTTGGTATGAAAGGGCTGATGTAGATTAACCAGATGTTTCTTGTTACTGTATGTAATCTAGGATGTGGATTTTTTCTGACACTATCTGGGATGTCGATTTACTTTAGTAATGATCCTCTTAGAAGATACTGCTATTGAGTACCGGTACAACCTGGCTGGTTAGTTATGACGCCACATTGGCATGAAACACGGTCCAGGCACCGAGCTTGTGTCCTGTGTGGCATCAAGTTGTGCAATCCAAAATGTTTATCAGTGCCCACATGTTCACTTTGAACCTGAGGCCCTAGGAAAGGAAATGTTGAGCAATGTTACAGCCCCGTGCTATGCATGCCAGCCTGATAGTTTAGCCGATACTGAATTCCTGATGCGGGTGTAATCGTTGGCGTATGTGCAAATGTTTTCTGGCTTCTAGCTGTATACAATGACCGCGTGAATACTTTGTGGCAGTGTATGTGCTTTTGTTTTGATGGAAATATCCTGTGTTCTTGCTGTTGCTTGGTCAACAGGAAAAATTCGTACAGGAAAAAAAACAGGAAAATTCGAAGTTTTTTGGTTTATGTAGGAAAAACTAGCAAAAGAGACCGTGCGTTGCGACGGGAGAAAAAAAACGCCACACGCCCCTAACCCAATAATCATGACTCAAGACCCCGATAGGTCCACGCCCTTTATTTCAACATGACATCTCATTTGTGTTGCCGCTTATCCCTTCCTTCTCACCCTCGCCGACGGTGGCCTTAGTGCTCACACAACCGCATCACGTTTGAATGTGGCTTTTTTCCCATGCGAGGTTCTGCTATGGCATGCATGCGTGGTTATTGATGGGTTCTTTCGTCTTCAATCTGGTTTTGCTGAGGTGTTCATTTGCAATCCGGATCAGCATCGGTATGAAAGAAAGATGGATCCTGCGTTATTGATTAAGTTGCACCCTAAATAGCATTTAAAAAGTGGTTAACAGGTAACATAACATCATGCTCATATTTTATATATTTTTCTAATCAAATTATATATATAACATGTTAAAATTGGAGTTAGGGTTTAAAATGTATGATTTTATTAAAAAGCATTTGTTGTAGATGGATGCGGGTTAATTAACCCAAATATCAAGGTGGTTTCTCTTTAGTTCCTGTCACTTAAAGGTGGATTGTGGGTTAATTACCAGAAAAGTCAGTTTTTTTTGTAAAAGCGCAAAAAAACAAGTTGTTTTTCTGTCACTTAAAGGTGGCTTGCGGGTTAATTACTAGAAAATATAGGGTGCTTTTTTGTAAAAAATGCATGGCGGACTGGCAGAGGCTCTCCTCCGGTATATAGATTTGTAGCTAAATTGTGTTTTTTAGTTATCTTAGGGATCGGGCCTAATATTGCCATGCTCGGGCTTGAAAGTTGAAGATTGGGCTTTTGTATAAGTTCGACTCGGCCCAGGTAATGCCCAGGTTTACCCCCAACTCGCAACATCACCGGGAAGTGGACAAGGACGCGGCAGGGGATATGGCGCTGAGGAAGAGGATGAGGGAAGTTAGTCGTGTTGAGGCCACCGTTTACTGGCGTGAAGACATGCTGCTGCGGCACACGTGTTGTTGTGCATCTAGACAATGAAGCCTTCATGTCTAGCCCCTCCAGCTCATGATTGCCGCGGCCGACAAGGACAACCTGAGTAGCCTGTCCGGTGCCGCGGTGCTGCATCCTCCCCCTCTCCCCTTTCATTCCGCCGCCAAGGAGGAAGAGCCGGCCTCACCCGTCGCCACGGCCGCCAACGTCCACAACCCACTCGATCAAATGTCGCAAAGGTATAATTTTTCTCTCCTCGTTTTTTCTAGTTTTGTCATGAATTCATTTTGTCCAATGCAATTTGTGAGGTGATGTATTCAATTGTGTTCCATGTAGTGTCAATGATGAGACTTTTTTGCACAACATGAATGTTTCATCTGAAGATTTTGATGTTGATGAAACACACTCACAAGAATATGACACACAATGGGAGGAGCCCAATCTTGATATGTATGAGGAGAGATTTTTTGATGCAACTCCAAAGGGATGATTGGTAAACCACCAAGAAGATGAAGACGCGTTGCTATGTTTGGAATGGAAGAAGATTAGCATTGATGCCAAAAGCGGTCTTCTTGCTTGACACATGTCAAACACATTAATCCAAGTGGTTGTAGTGCGTTTGACAAGGTGATTGTTTGCTCAAATTCATCAAGTGCTTTCTTCATGTCTTGTATGTATAGGTGGCTACTAGGCTAACTTGTTTTCTTGTTTCTGTGTTGTAGCTCAACATTGCTCAAGGTTTGTTTAGGACAAGAGGAAAGAAAGGGAGAAGAAGAAGAAGAAAGGGAAATAATTCACTTTGCATTATTGTTGGAAGGAGCTTGAACATGAGAGAAGTGGAAGAATCGGGAGCTTGAAATATTCTTGAATTCAAAATATATTCATGAATTTGAAAAAATGTTTGCGAATTAAAAAAATGTTCGTGAATTCAAAAAATATTCGTGAATTGTAAAATATGTTCGTGAATTGAAAAAATGGTCGCAATTTCAAAAAGGTTTGCGAGTTTGAAAAATGTTCTCAAATTTCAAAAAATGTTCGTGTATTTTAAAATGTTCACAAATTTCAAAAAACGTTCAAGAATTTCACAAAATTTACCGAAATGGTTTGTATTATGAAAATATGTCTTGAATTCAAAAATATTCATGAATTTCAAAAAATGTTCACTATTTAAAAATATATTTTTGAATTCAAAATATTGGGGAATTCAAAAAATATCTCTTATTCCAAAAAATGCTCACGAATTCAAAATATGTATTAGCCCATATGCGAGCGATAAACATGATCTGCCATAAGCGCACACGATGTCTCAAAAAAAAAAAAACGCACACGAGGGAGCATTCCAAGTTTCCAACCCCTCAAAAAGATCTTCCCCAAGTCTTCACCCACTTCAGCTCAAAAAACAAGAAAGAAAAAAGACAAAAAGGAGTCTTCACCTACTTGCCGAGCCCCTTTCTCTGCGCTAATCCCCACACCGCCCGGACCTCCTCCTCGGGCGCTAAACCCTAACCCCTTCACGGCGGCGGCGGCGGCTGAGTCGAGCGAGGACAAAGTGTCGCGCTTGCTAAATCCAAGAAGGCGAGAACACGGTACGACGCCCTCCTCCAACGATCCCCTCCTCTTTCTTCTGTGTTGATGGGATGCGATTTTATGATTCTGATTTGACATCAAGCAACGAAATCTCACGTCTGCGTTTTTCCTTTTCTCGGTGTTGGGGGCAAGATGTCGGGCGCGAGCGAGAAGCGGTTCGCGTCAAAGGAGAAGACCCTACTGGCGGAGCCGGAGCTCATGTCTGAGGAGGAGGCGCTGCTGGCGGATCGGGAGCTCACGTCCGAGGAGGAGGCGCTGCAGGAGAAGCCACTGCAGGCTGATCCAGAGCTCATGTTTGAGGTGGACAAGGCACGGGAAGTTGATCTGGATCGCAAGTTGGGAAGGGTGTTCATGGCGTTGATGCCATTGCTTAGAAATATAATGCCGCAGCCCACATTGAAGGAGATGACACTGCTGACAGAGCCAGAGCCAGGGCTGCAATTGGAGAAGGTGCTGCTACCAGAGCTGGAGCTCACATTGGAAGATAATGCTCTGCACATGGAGCCGGTAACAGATACAAAGCTCACCTTGGAGGAGAATGCGCAGCAGATGAGGCTGGTAACCGAGACTGAAACAGAGTCAGACATAGAGCTCACCTTGGAGGAGAATGCGCAGCAGATGAAGCTGGTAACCGAGACAGAGACGGAGACAGAGACAGAGACAGAGACAGAGACAGAGACAGAGACAGGGACAGGGACAGGGACAGAGACGGAGTCAGAGTCAGAGCCAGAGCTTCCATTAGAGGAAATGTTGATGATGATTGAGCCAGACCCGGAGATGACAGAGGAGGAGAAGGCGCTGCAGGTTCTTCATATTGTTTGCTGCAAAGAGTTCACCGAATATGACCCTAGAAAGAATGCTTTTGTCTGTACCCGCTTCAACAGCTTTAACATTGCCTTCTTTGACCTGAATGAAGAGTGTAAGTATATTCTCAGTCACAACCATTTCATGTATCTTATTGATTGGATAGCAGAGATTCAATGGGTGGCGATTTAGTTCAATTTCCTGCCCATTGGAAGGGATTAGTATTTTGCGTATATCCTCTTGCTGATTCTGATTTATGTTGCTGGCATTAATTTACAGCTGCGGCTATCCTTGGGCCGCCACTTAAAGATCTACCTTATTCTCAGTGGGAGCCGACCGAGGAATCATCGGTTAATGTTATCTCCCTGAAGATAACTGAATCTGATGTGCCCTACCCAATCAACATATTTGGTACCGTTCTCGCAAGGGACGAGGTTGACTACAAATGTGTTTATCTGTTCAGGCGGGAAAGGGATGATTCCCAGTGCATCAGTTCTGAGGTCGCCAGGTCGGTATTTGTTCCTCCCTCAGTCTCAGCTTCTGTCACTAGTTACTATAAAAAAAAACTTTTGTTACTAGTTACTAGTATACACCAATCAAATCAAAATGCTGTAATACATCCACTATGGGATAAAGGAGTTCATGTTGAATTGCATTAAAATTATTTGATCATTGTTACAGTTTTGAATTTTTTAGACTCATTATGAACTAGAACCGCAAATGGTGAAAGTTGCTAGTATTCCGACCATGCACTGCTAATCATTTCTTATGCAAGAATCTTCTTCCCTGCAAGATCAGATCTTGTTCTGTCAAAGTTTGTAGTCGTTGTTACTGAAATAGTTCTCAATGATTCTTGGTTACAAATATCATGATTTAGAATCGACATCTCCAAGCCATTATTTGACATAGTTTACT
Source organism: Elymus sibiricus (assembly GCA_039707655.1). Lineage (NCBI taxonomy): Eukaryota > Viridiplantae > Streptophyta > Magnoliopsida > Poales > Poaceae > Elymus > Elymus sibiricus. The sequence continues at coordinate 122,080,236 of CM077666.1, read as the reverse complement.
ATCAAACAGCACTATCCCATTAAGAAACATGGTTTTCTGTATCATTTAATTGCCTCTACACTGATGTCCGGCCACTTGTTTTATCTTAATGCAAAATCTATTTCTGAATCATTGCCTTAAAGCTGACATGTTTTGGACTCGGAACAAACTTGAGAGATGCTGACACAGCATTAAGGAATGTGATAAAACCAGATGTTGTAATCTTTGCATGCTATTTAAGCATATCAGTTTCTTTGAATTTGAGTTCCCTAAACAAGCAATCTTTTCGTGTGATGAGCCTAAATTTTGAGCGATTTGCATTTGTGTTTGTTTACTTGAACATATAAGTCACAAATGGCTGGCTGTTCGCTGCCATCACAAGCTACTAGAGCAGCAAAAGAAGTTGTGTTCTCCTAGTTTAACATATGTTTTATTGTATCTGATTAGTCAAGCTTGGTTTGCATGTCAAGTCCAACTGTAATTAGATGTATCTTGTTCAACTAGGTAGAGATAATTTGACCTGAAGTGTTTTCCTACACCCTTGTGCAGAAGGACATGTTAACTCTGACAGGCCCATCTCGAGGATTTGTCGTATCAGATACAATGTTTTTTTAGATCAATCTTAAAATCAAGGGTGATAACATCACTGAAGACAGAGATTTTAGCAAAGGTGTAATAGAACACTATCTTGTCCCCTTTGAAAGTCAACCCGCGACTGTGCTGCTACATAGTTGGCTGAGTACCGTAGAGTTGGTATGCGAGCCTGTTCCATATCCTGTGGCAGTTACTCTTGACGTCAAGATCTTGAATGGACAGCCTGATCTCCCTTTCAAGGGGAAAATATCTGCTGGGACTACTGAAAATACTCACTACCATATCATTCTCTATGAATATGATGACAGTAAAGCAACCGGCACTCATGGACTAATTGGAGATGGTCGCTTGGTTGTGTTAACCCGTAAGTTGGTAGCTGTTCCGAGGCTGAACATCGTGCTCAATGAAGAAGCAGAAAGTATGATCTATGTTTGCTTTTGTGACAAGGATGATGAAGATAAGCAGACCTTGGTGATGCTACAATACCCTGATGAGGAGATGGTTTGCAGTCATGGTTCCTACAAAATGCATTTGAAGGTTGTTTGGAGGCCTATCTTAACAAGCCCACTGCGTGACGATTTTGAGAAAAGATGGCAGTCTCGTTTATGATTCCTTAGGACGAACATGCCTTTGTGAAAGATGGTGGTATTATTAGCTCTTTATTTTTCTGTTTGTTTTCCTTGTAGAACTCTGATTTGATCTGTGAGGGCATGCCAGCCTCTCCTTGGATACATGTAACAGTTGCTATTGTTATCATTACTCACTTGGTCCTTAAACAGTTTATGTTTTTATCATAGGCATAGTCTAAGATGCAACTTGACCTCATTTACGTAAATCACAACATAGTTCAATGAGCTCTGAATGTGGAGATTCACCTTTGTGACAAGGTACAATAATGAATTGTTGTGATACTTATAAGAGGCTTGAATCTCAGATATTCAGAAGGATGTGGGTGGGAATGGGAACAGTTTTTTCTTACAGGAGTCGAATGGGAACAGTTGGTTTTCACTTTTGAGGGGATTCAGCTTAGGGCGACTCCAATATAGAAACTAGATGACGCCCCGTGCGTTGCTGCGGGAACTTGTTGATTTTTGAAGTAACATCCACATATCAAAGAAGACAACAATTTAAATAAATAATAAGATATATTTCATATATAGCTGATGATTTAAAGATATTACTACACTACAGATTGCTAGTGTAGAGCCTAAACTGCAGCTTTTAATCTTTCTCAGGTAACTGAATTCACTTAACCAATAGATTATTGATGTATGTATAGCATTTGGATTACATGGAGACGGATATTGTATAACAGAAATTAAAATCCATAGGTAGAACAGAAAAATAGTGACAATTTGTCTTAGAAACATATGAGGAAAAACATTGGATTTAAGAACCACCTGTAGGCTATACTCTCGTTCCTCTTCAATAGAAACCTGGATGAGCGGGGCAGAATCAACGGACGCCTCAAGAAAAAGACAGCAGCCTAGCACGAAGAGCAAACATGACTTCAAGGGCTGCAGATGTATCATGGCCAACACGGGCGGCACCAGCTTGAGATGGGTGTGAAATATCAATGTCGTTGACGATGGTAGATCACAACAATGAGCCCAGTTGCTCTACATAATTTCATATGGAAATGTTATCAACATTCGAGAAATCACGAGGAATTATTGTTGCTTGTAGTAACCCAGCGACCTGCAATGGAAAATAAAATAAAATAAGAACTTTTGGTACACTTGTGTGGTTCATATGTGATTCCAAGTTGAATGAAAAGAAAAAAAATCTCACGGATCATTGTTCTGTGGTAATACCACCAAACTTCTGTTTACATGATATCACAAGTATGAATAAATGTTAAAGATCAATGTCAAACAAACAACTGAAACAATAATGCGTTCAAACGCTGAACCAATCATCTGATGAAGACTGAAACTTGTGCTCTTCTATAAACAATTGATAAATCATCGGTTCGATTGTTAACTAAGGGAGCTATACAACGGAAAAATCATGAACCACTCTCTTGTAAACGAAAATTAGTGGAAGAAACAACTACAATCGGTGGAAAATAAACAACTAAGATCGGTGGGAAAAAAAATACTGAAACAATAGTACGTTCTAGCACTAAACCAATCAACTGATTAAGAACCTGCAGATATAAATCACGTGGAGCTTTGCAACATACTACAGAATCAGCGGTAGAAATAGTGCAGAGTTAAGAAGTACAACGTAGAGGAGCAGCTTGAGGACCTTGGTGTTGGTCGGCCAGCAACTGAGGAACCGATGAAAGAGTACGTAGTAGCTGGAGGACCTTGATGCTAGTTGGCACTCTGTTGGGGAACCGACAGAGAACAGTGTCCTTGAAGGGAAGGAGACTGGGGGAGCGGCCGATGAATAGCTTGAACTCCTGGACAGTAAGCTTCCGCCCTGTACCAGCCTTGTGGAGCTCGAACTCCTACCTCACCATGAACTGGTGGCCGCCTCCAGTCCGAGGCTTTGCCGTGGAGGCCGATGTGGCCCCGTCAGATCTGGACCGTGCGACGGGAGAACCTGACGACCCCATCTCGAATCACACGAGAGAAGGGTCACCGGACGCCCCATCAGCTGGAGCAGCTGGTGGCGCCGCTCCTGGATGGCGCCGGCTATGTGCCCTCCCCGTCAGACCTGGACCATGCGACAGGAGAAGGCGGCGGCCCCATCTCGAATCACACAAGGGAAGGATCACCGGGCACCCCATAAGTTGGATCAGCCGGTGGCGTCGCTCCTGGATGGGCGCTGGCTGCCTGTCCTATCTCCGGCTCTGCAGATTTTATGAGGAGGCACGACGACGGATGGGGTGGCGCGGACGGCTGGTCTTCCACGGTGGTATGCGGGTAGGTGTGATTCGGCTGTTACTTTTGGAAACAGAAAGGAACAATCAGGTGACGCTTCATTTGAGGCTTCGTACAGCCCAGCTCGCTGAGTTAAGCGGGATTAGCGATGGAAAACCATGCGGGTGGAGGATTAGTGCTGATGTGGCCGCACGGGAATGGACGCTGACGTGGACAGTTTGCATGTTGAGAGAATTGGTAGTAGTGAGGATCAACTTCTTAAGAATGTAAGATGTAAGATAAGGTCAGACACAAGGGATTTAGGGTGTTTAGTGTCGACATTAGCCAACTTCTAACATTGTGAGCATCCACCATATAAACAAATAATCATCACCCAGAGGACCTCAAAGAAATCTGAGATATGAATCAAAATCTGTTTAGCTTTTTTTTTCCAATAAAGGAATATATTAATATCGCGAATATATCAATTACACACAGCCTCTGCACCAACAAGATATCAAAAGACATCAAGGATGCACACAGCCAAGAATAAAAATAAAAAAGAGAAAAAAGAAAACAAAGACCCCGTAGCAGTGATGAAACACTCGCAACAGCAACACTCTAACCACCACCAAAGACAACACCCGGACTATAAAAGAGGTTCTCCAAAAGCGACGTCTTCAAGAAGGAAACAATGCACAAGCGTTGTCGTCGCTCGATCAAGGATCTTGAGTTTTCACCCTGGAGAGAGTCCGAGATCCCCAAAACAATGTCTTTGCAAGACCATTGTCAGGTACAACCAATGAAGGCCAGAGCTTGGGCTTTCACCCTGGAGATCGCGGCTTGGTACTCGAGAAGCACCCCCAAAAATGTTGTCAACCTGTGTTGCCGCCCCCTTCTGTCAAGGCCGCCGCTGCAAGTCCTCAACACCCGACACACAGGAAAAAACCTGTGCCGCCATTCTTGAACGCAACCAAAACTCCTCTCTGTCATTACAAGTCTCCGATCGCAGTCATCATGACTTTCTTCACCACTGCTAACGCCGTAGAAATCTATACTTAGACATGTCCCGTGTCACCGGCAAGATAGCGAAGCTACGCGCCACGCCCTCATGAAGCCTCTCTGGCCGAAGATGAGGTTACACCCGACCAGATCAATTCCGATCTAGATATCCAGTGGCATCATGTGCCAAAAGCTGAAATCTCCGAGAGGAAGACCGGAACTCGTGGGTGTCCAGATCGAGGAGATCGGCATGAAGCAGATCGTAGTTTTGGAGAACGAAGAACAGCAGGGACAACCATCGCGGGACTCCCCTGGATCCAGACGGACCGGATCTGGGCAGTGCCCCCGCCATGCCCAGATACACGCCGAACCACCACGCAGCAGCTGCAAGGGAAGCAGCCCACGCCTCGCCAGTGACGTCGCGCCCATCTGGACTCCACCCACGCGCCAAGCTAGCGGCAGCACGCCGCCCCAGGGCAACGACGCTCGGCCGCCGGCCCGCAAACGGCCAGATCTGGCCCCACCACGAGCGAAGCCACCCGTCGCCGATATGCCTGGTAGCAACTCACGCCGGTGGCTCGCCCGCACCCCTGCGCCACGCCGGCAGGCACAACACCGTGCAGCTCGCGCCGTGCACCATGCGCCTTTGCACAGCGGAGCAGGCCCGCTCTGCCACACCATGCGAGAGGAGAGGGAGGATGCCAGCCGCCGCCGACGTCACGCGGGCTTTGCCCGGCGGCGCTTGCCGGCGGCGGCAGGGAGAGGAGGTGTGGTGGAGGGGCGGGTTCCTGGCGGCTAGGGTTCGCGCCCGGGTCGCCCGCGGAGGAGCAACACGGGGCCTAAATTGAGGTCCAAGCTACCACACAATCAAAGAAAGATGTCTAATGGATTCATCCTCACAACACAACACACAATCTTCAGGTTTGTTTTGGTCGGCGTTGCCGCGCCCACCCATTATCAGGCTATCCTCGCTTTGTGTAATTATTAATTAAGTTTTTTTTTGCGGGGATTATTAATTAAGTTGGCACAAACTAGATAGTACACACGCTGAATAACATACTACCTTTGCTAAAATCTTTGTCATCAGTGACTACATCGCCCCTAATCTTTAGGTTGATCTCAAAAAATATGCTATCTGATACGACAAGTCCTCGACTTGGACCTGTCAAAGTTAACATGTCCTCCTGCATAAGGATTTAAGAAAAGATAATCAACACCAAAATGCCTTCAAATAGTTAACCAGGCTATCTCCAGTAGATTATAATTGGAACGACAATCAAACCAAGCATAGGTAGTCTGAAGGGAAAGTTCTGGTTGTATCCTCATACGAGTGTACCCTCTATCCTCACTGTCCATTTTTCATCAAAGTTTGTGCAAGCAAAGTTCTCTTTTTTGTTTCCCCCAAATAAAAGAACATTGGAACTTGAAACTTTGCAGATCAACATCACAGAAGTACTACCATGTGCATAAATGTTTTCGGATTTTTAGGCGCGCGCAACATAAATTTTTAAAAATGATAGAACTCATTCGAAATTTGACAAATTTATGTTTCATCAAAAAAATCGGAAACATTTTATACAATGAGTGGCACTTGTGTATACTTGACCTGCAGAATTTTAAGGTCAAATGTTTTCTTGTTTGGAAGAAACAAAAGGGAGAAATTTCTATATAACGATAGCACGAATCTTGACGCAAATGAATGGTCTAAATAGAGGGTACAGTGGTACTGGTACAACTTTCTAATACGGGGATATCTTTTTCACACGGTGGACTTATAGTGAGGGCGTCGTTGAGATTCATCTTATACATACTGTGATAATCTAGTAAGCAAAAAACCTAAGTAAGAGAATTGATGGAGTAACAGATACATACCGGGGACTCGATGTACTGGGAATCATCCCTATCGCGCCGGAACAAGTAGACACATTTGTAGTCGACCTCATGATCCCTTGCGAGAACAGTACCAAAGACATTGATCGGGTAGCCCACGTCGGACTGGATTACCTTCAAGGAGATGACATTGACAGATGCCTCGTCAATTGACGTCCACTGAGAATTGGTTAGCTCCTGAAGCGGCGGCCCATGGATAGCCTCGGCTGTAAACAAATTTAAGCAAATCAGAAGCGAAGCAAAAGGATGCATGATGGATTATTACCCGTCCCGATATATCTCTGTAGGATCAATATCTAGACGGGTTATGAGATACTAGCTGTGAATAGCATACTGACACTCTTCGTCGAGGTCGAACAAGGCTATGTTGAAGCTGGAGAAGCGCGTGCAGACATAAGCTTTCGACTTGGGGTCGTACTCGGTGAGCTCTCTGCAGCAGACGAGGTGAAGGGCCTGCAGCGCCTTCTCGTCGGCCGTGAGTTCCGGGTCTGGCTCCAGCAGCCGCGCCATCTCCTCCGGTGTGAGCTCTGGCACACTGTCCGTGTCCGTCGTGTATGACTCCATCTCTGACTCCGTTGTCGTGTAGGCCTCCGTCTCAGCCGGCCATCTCGCACTCACGCCGAGGAGTGTAAATTGTTCGCCGGTTTGACTAGCGCGCCTCGGCCTCGCTCGACTCCCACCTGAGAAAACCAAGCCCGAACCAGGGATTGCGAATTTTGAGAAGTACTCAATGGCGGGGTGCGCGTCCTACATATATATTTTTTCGACAAAGAGCATATATTAATATCGCGGAGATACCAATTACACACAGCCTCTGCAACAACGCAATGCCCTAGCGACATTATGGATGCACACAGCCAAAAAAAAAAGAAGAATTACGAAAAAGAAAAGTCCCGCTGCAATGATCTATTCCCTGAAACAGCAGCACTAACACCACCAAGACAGCATCAGAAGTCCAGCTTCTCCAAAAGCGACGCCTCCAATAAGGGAACAGTGCACAAACACCGTCGTCGCCCGATCATCGATCTTAGGTTTTCACCCTGAAGAAAGTCCTCGCTCTCAAAAACAATGCCTTCAACAAGGCCATTGCCAGGCACAACCAATTAAGGCCAGACCTTGGATTTTCATCCTGAAAGAAAGACTTTGGACTTCTCCTGTGCAGTCGCCCCCACTAGCATGCCGCTGCTCCAAGTCACGAATCACCAAGCCAATTCCTCATCGCCACAGAGACTCGAATCACCATTGCTAGTCCTCAGATCTCAGCTTTCATGACATTCTCCGCCAGCTGACTTCACCATGGAACGAGAAAGCATACCCCATGATGGTAACAGCCAGCAGAGCTTCGCAGCGCTCCCTCTGAAACCAAACGGTCAGAGAAAAACACGGGTGCGCACGACCGAATCCCACCCGATCCAGCAATCTCCAGGCATGAATCGCCCAAGGGAGTTCCCGGCGGAGCCTTCCGGAACACGACACTGCAGCCAGATCGATGGGGACATGCATCCGGTCGATCAAAATCTCGGCGCGAGTTGGAACCCTAGGACCGCCGCCGGAGGAGATCGGATCAGGGCCGGGGGCCCCAGATCCACCGCCGCCAGCCCCCAAGACCGGGCCCCAGATCCCCCAAGGTGCACGCACAGCCAGGAGATCCGGTGCCATCCACCTCCTTGCCGCCTAGAGATCGGGGCCGAAGCCGCCGCCCCTCCAAGGCGCAGACCACCGCGCCGATCCGCCACGCCGCAGCTGCTCCAGGCGCGCCGGAGGAGCCACCACGCCATGGTGCCCGGCCGCACCACACCCCGGCTCGAAGAAGTCGGCCCGCGCCGATCCATCGCGTGAGGGGACGAGGATGCCTCCCCTGCCGCCGGCGACGGCCCGGCTTTGCCCGGCCGCGCCCTGGGGCGGCGGGGGAGGAGAGGGAGAGGTGGGGAGGGCGGCGGTTGGCGGCGGCTAGGGTTTTCCCCTCCCGTCGCCACGCGGGGACGAGAGGAGGGGACCTGGATAATTCCTTGGCGTCCTACATATATATACAAGCCTGGTGGCTTCGACCATGAGAGACACGGGAGGAGCTTCCGTCCATGAGAGGGACTCGGGAGGAGACGCTAGGGTTTCTCTATGTCCGGCCCAGAGGGCTGACCGGGCTGTGCCCGTGAACCACGGGCCAACGCCCATGGAACCAGCGCCACATAGCTTGTCGCCAAGATCGCACGGCCCAAACCACGAGGGCTCCTATACTTTTTGCGCAGCACGCGACCTCCTATATGGCGCGTGACTGCGAGAGCTATATCTCGCATTAAGCAAGATGGTAGCTTCTCTCGTATAGAAGTCTACAGGAACGGGCCGGCTCATTAGTGCATTTAAAACAAATAAAGTAGGAAGAAAAAAGGATCTCGTAGTTTCTTCCAAGCGCTGGTAGCCACTAAGATGGAGTACCCGTTAGTTTAGAAGGGCATGAACTATTTGAAGGAAACACGTTGGGTTTCCACTAGCTTTCCTCTTTTTCTTAGTTTTTTTCTTGCTTTTCACTGGTTATTCTTAGTTTCTTTCTCTGTTTTTACTGGTTTTTTCTTTTCTTTCTTTTTTTCTTTGATCTTCTTCGATTTTATTTGTTTTTCTTTGGTTTTGTTTCTTTCTTTCTCGTTTTTCATATGTTTTTCCTTTTGTTTTTCTCTCTTGTTTCACTGTTTTCAGATACAATTTTTCGTTATATAACTAATACATTTTTCTAATACACGTGTAATATTTTCCAAACACAAGTTTAACATTTTTTGAATACATGGTCAACATTTTTTTAACATTTTTCAAATATCATATTAACATTTTTAGAATACATGGTCAACATTTTTCTATACATATTTCCAATTTTGTTTTTCAAATGCTCCATTAACATTTTTCAAATACAAGTTTAACAAAAAAATTAATACAATGTCAACATTTTTTCTAATACACGTGTAATACTTTCCAAATACATGTTTTTTTTGCATGGTAATATGTGTCTCATTAATTAAATAAAGATTCAGTTACAAACCACGTAAAGACCGACATTACATGACTGAAAAGATAGGATAATCCTACGCAAAAAACCAGCGCCTGCCCCTCTCCACCAAGGAAAAGGAGACATATCACCTCTTCACCCGAGCTCGACGCGGCTTCATCGCTGATCTGCAGCTTTACGGACCTCCAAAGTACTTCGCCTGAAGCAAAACCATTTACGTTGAAAGAATCAGACTGGGGAAACGTGTCCCCGGACACGCCATCGAACTCCAGAACTGACACCCCCGCACGATTACGACGTCGGAGGAGGAAACCAGAACTGTTAGCCTCCAACCACCAACCCAGCACAGGATGCACCTTCTTCCAGCTGTCACCTGTGTAGACAACCGTCTGCGCGTACTCCCGGACGACAAAACCTCCCTGCTCCACCGTGACGTCGGAGACAACGCCGCAGCAACGGGGACAGAGCAGAAGGAGAGACACAACATTTTTTAAATACATGGTCAACATTTTTTCTATACACAATTTTTAACATTTTTCAAATATCATATTAACATTTTCAGAATACATGGTCAACATTTTTCTATACATATTACCAATTTTGTTTTACAAATGCTTAATTAACATTTTCAAATACCAGTTTAACATTCTTTAATACAAGGTCAACATTTTTTTCTATACACATTTAACATTCTTCAAATACATGTTTAACATTTTCTGAATACATGGTCAAAAAAAATTCTATACACATTTAGCATTTTTCAAATACAAGTTCAACATTTTTTGAATACATGGTCAACATTTTTCTATACATATTTCCAATTTTGTTTTTCAAATGCTTAATTAATATTTTTCAAATAAAAGTTTAACATTTTTTAATACAAGGTCAACATTTTTTCTATACACATTTATCATTTTTCAAATAAATGTTTAACATTTTCTGAATACATGGTCAAAAAAATTTCTATACACATTTAGCATTTTTCAAATACAAGTTCAATATTTTTTGAATACATGGTCAACAGTTTTTCTATACACATTTAGCATTTTTCAACTACTAGTTCAACATTTTTTAAATACATAGTCAATATTTTTTCTATACATATTTAACATTTTAAGAATGGTTGATGCATTTTTTTAATACTTGTTCAACGATTTTTTTTCAAATTCTTCATTAACTTTTTTATATAATTGATTAAAAATCATCATTTTTTAAATACATGATCAACAATTTTTCTATACATGTTCAACATTTCCCAAATGATTTATTAACATTTTTCAAATACTTGTTAACACTTTTGTAATACTTGTTCAATATTTGTCTGAATTCTTGATTAACATTTTTTTCAAATACTTGTTCAATATTTTTTAAACACTTGTTCAACATTTACCGAATGCTTAATTAACATTTTTTAAATACTTGTTCAACATTTTCCAAATACTTGCCAACATTTTCCAAATGTAATTTGTAGAGTTTTTTTTTGTAATATATATATATAGAATATTTTGAAGGATAAACAAAAGAACAAAAACAAAGCAAAAAATGAAAACAGAAAATGTAAAAAAAAACTAAATATAAATAGAGCAAACCAACAGAGCAATCTAAACCACCTGCAACCAAACTTGTTCTTGCTTAAACAAACCATGGCACCAGTTGTGGATTACAGTCAGCGTGAGATGGAGATTAAAGCCTTCCATGAGAGCAAAGACGACGTCAAAGGGCTCGTCGACGCCGGTGTCACCAAGCTGCCCACAATGTTCATACACCCTCCGGAGAATCTCCGCAGCTCTTCACTCCCTGAAGACGACGACGAGCATCTCCACAAGATTCACAGCCTTCAGTTCCCTGTGATCGATCTCACCGGGTTTGATTCCGCTGAGAGCCGAAAGGAGATCGTGGAGGAGATAAGGAACGCGGCTGAGTCATGGGGATTCTTTCAGCTAGTCAATCATGGGATTCCTCTCGACGTCATCGAGGGAATCCAGAGAGGAATCTGAGCTTTCCATGAGCTTCCTCAGGAGGACAAAGCAAAGTGGTACTCGCGTGACTTTGCTCGGAAGGTTAACTTCTTCAGCTTTCATGGAGATCTCAACGCAACAACTCCGGCCGACTGGAGAGATACGTTGTCATGCAAGGCTCTACAAGACCCTGAAAACTTTGAAGAAATACCACAAATCTGCAGGTGATCCCTCCATTATACTCCTATACAATTAAGTTCACAGACTAATGTTTTTTAACTTTTAAATTAGTTGTCCCATGTTCTCGTTCTGAGTTCAGGGTTTTGAAAAGCGTTTTCTTTTAGAATAACTAGTCTTTAATATCTGCACATGCACATAAAACTAATAAATGTTTACTATAATATGAAAGATTAGTGCACATGGTCAACTGTATCATTCTTTGTGTACGAGGTCAGAGTTTCATTTCTCATTAGCCGGATTTTTTCTTCTGGATCTGCCATTATCAATAACAATATTTTTATGATTTTATGATCTATTTTTAATAAAATATTTATATTTGAATTTTATTTTTTATAATACATTTTTAGTAAAGTTTAAGAGGATTCACACGATTCTGCGTAATACTAGGCAAGATGACCGTGGTGTATGAGTAGAGTTTGGGCCTCTTTGACTCATGTCATTTTTATCTTCATATATGATTCCAGTTGTTCTTCCTTTTGTGGGATGATTCTTTGACTTCTATTTTTGACGAGTTTGTAGATGACTTTAAATTTGGTTGCTTTAGTTTTAATATAGTTACTTCAATCTAAAAAAAGGTAAATTTCTTTCTAATGTAATAGAGATCAATCTTTAATATATATTTTTAGACTAGAGTTAAGGGCGCTTTTCTTTGTAATAGAGATAGAAAGATCTTTTTGGTAACATTGTGAAAGTGTGCAGAGAAGAAGTGAGGGAGTACATGAAAGGCATCGATGGAGTTTTGAGGAAGTTGTCTGAGTTATTTTTAGAAGCTTTAGGTCTTGGAAGTGATTATCTAGCGACCACGAGATGCTTCAACGCAAGGTCAATGGCCTGTCACTATTTCCCGATATGTCCAGAGCCACATTTGACCATGGGTGGGACCAAGCATACTGACCTCGGGTTTCTGACCTTGCTCCTCCAAGACAATGTCGGTGGCCTCCAGGTTCTTCATCAAGATGTTTGGATTGATGTTCCTCCGATCAAGGGTGCATTGCTCGCAAACATTGCTAACATGATGCAGGTAGTGTCTCAATTTCACCGAACCAAATTGCTATACATTAATTATATATTGATACATTCATTCATATAAAATATATATTTTATTATATGTATTCCCGGTCATAAAATTAAGTATTTTATCTTCTATTTTTTACTTACGGTATTCATCTACAAATTATATTTAAAATAATTAATTATTAATGTTAATTCTAATAGATGTATTTAAGCTAATATATAAATTAAATATTTTATGAGTACTAATTTTTCTTTTTGAAACCTTGGTGTTTCTCTTTCAAATAATAGAGATATAATATATAAGACTGAATACAATTTATTTCCCAATCTTTCATTGTCTCATGTTCTAGTCTTTAATTTTAAAATTATATTAAGATGGAGCTTAAACTCATTACTATGAGAAAATAAAGAAATTTTTATAAGAAATGACGTGACAAATTGATACTAGAACAATCACATGCATATGTCTATTCTTGTTGTTGATGTCACTTTTTTAAAATTGATCTTTATTTGTTATTAAAGAGTTAAGGACGGTTTTGACACAATTTTAAAAATTTAAGAATAAATTATTTATCATAAAAAATTGTTTTATTTGTAATGATTTCAAAATTTATTTGTCATAAACAATGTTTTTTGATAAATTAAACTATATTTAACTCAAATATTTTTTTACTCACAATAATGCCATATACCATCATTGATTTCTATGATGGATTGTTTTCTTATTAGCATTTTCACAATTGTGTAGCTTGTTACAAACGGGAAGTTCAAGAGCGTGGAACACCGAGTTCTACTCAGACCAACTGTAGAGTCACGCATATCAATAGCATGCTTTCTGAGCACTGATGATCTTGATAGGCCATACGGGCCAATAAAGGAGCTTTTATCAGAAGACAATAAGCCCATCTATGACCAAGTCATATTTCGGGAATACATGAAAAAGTATAAACTATAAATTTTCATCAATAGTGGTGAACTCTATATATCCCATCCTCTTAGAATAAGGTTGTCATTAGTGACAATAATGATGTGGAACAACGGGGGAAATAGATATGGATGTATGTATTATTATAGGCGGCCATGGTTATGTTTAAAGTTTCAGAGTTATTGTGCAATGTATCTCTTTTACGAGTCAATCCGATGTATGGTGTGTCAAATAATTTATGAGATTTTAATTTTGCACTTGTTTTATGTTATCATCATCAATAATGATATTGAAAATGATTAATTTTCCATTTGTTGCACTTGCACATATTAGGGTTCTGTAGCAAGTTCCACCTCTGTAAATGTGGTACCTTTTGGGTGGGGATAGATCAACTCTAGCAGTCACTATATTAGGCAAATCGCCATAATAATCGTCAATATGGCGATTCTGACAAAAAAAAAGACTCTAGCAGAGTCGGCATATGCCTCCAGGTTGCCATAATTTATGGAGTGCCCTCCATATCTAGCGAGTTGGGGCTGCCTTTTGGAGCGCGCTCCATATTTGACAGTTGCATGTGGTGCGAAGTAAACTTCAGATGCCTCCACCTCAGGTGGGATGCCTCAGGTGGGATGACAGGAAGGTTAGGGATCAAGGGATGTCTCACTGAAGAGTGGGTCCCACGGTTATGGAGGCTAGCAATATGGAGATTCAGACTTTGCGATTTGCCTGGGCGGCCTTCATAATGCATTTGGAACGCCCTCCATATGGATATGGAGGCCGCCAATATGGTGACTCTGCTAGAGGTGCTCTTACTTGCGTGAGTTGCACCTTGGGCAACGATTTTGAATCGAGACAAAGACCATTGCTCAACTGCTCTAGACTATCTGTCAACCCCTAAACCTCATCTTCAACCCTCTCCTAATTCACCATCCATAGTCAAAAGAACCAAGCAATGTCGTGCATCATCAGAGCTACAACAAATATGTGCCTCAATGATCAAAACAATCCAAGACTAATTCTAAATTGACATTGACGATGATATTGTAGTTTTACATCCTAAATTTCTTCATGTCAAGGGAATTTCTATGTTTTATCTTGAGGTTTTTTTTGTCTTTCGTAGTCCATGGCCGACCATGTCGCCTTGCAACCTCAGTTGTCTGTCCACTGTTGTCCCTCTCACTACTAGACCCCTGGTAACTTTTCTCTTGTCAGAACGACAACGTCACTGACAACATCGACAATGCCGCAATGAGACAAAGAAGGTGGTGGGCTGACGTGGTGTGGTTTGGGGTATTGAATCCGTGTGGAGCATTAGGTTAGGAGAAGAACCATTTTGAATGCACGAAGCATAACTGTGTTTAAACATCAATTGATACGATGTTGATATCACCAAATTGCATTTACTGGAAAAACGAAGCAAAGTGGGGTGGAAAAGAATTTCTTTTTCATATGGATAGGGAAGGTGATGTAAAAGAAAAGATGCCGGTTCTTCACGTGGCTAGCGGCCAAGAACCGATGCTGGAGCTCGGATAGGTTGGCGTGCAGAGGCTTGCCGCATCAGAAGTCATGCCCGTTTTGCGACCAACATGAGGAGACGATTGACCATCTACTCCTGCAATGCGTCTTTGCACGGGATTTATGGGCCAGGATCCTCCCGGCGTTGGGTGTGGTGCAAGGCGAGCCGCGTGTGGGGGGATCACTTTCGGAATGGTGTGCGAGGCACAGACAGCAGGGACACCGCGCGAAGATGGTGCGCACCGTATGTCTACTAGTCATGTGGGAGCTGTGGAAGCATCGAAACGCCATTGTGTTCGATGGAGGATCGCCATGCCTGAGAGAGGTACTGCGTCGGATTACGAGCGAGTGTAAAGTATGGCAACAAGCGGGACTGCTGCGGGGAGAGGGACAGTTGGATGCTCTCTTTGTAGCGGCAATACAGTGGGCACATGGCGAGTAGTCCCGTAGCTTTTGGAGTGTGGAGTGGGGTGTGGTTCGCTTTGTAAACATACCTTGTAAACCAGTGGTGGAGGGGCTCTTTCCTCCTTTCCTTCTTTAATATATGATGATACGCACACTCGTGCGTATTTGAGGAAAAAGAAAGAAAAAAAACGATTCCTCCTTGTACTTGCTGTCACCGATGGAACCGTTTAGTTTAGTTTACACCGGACCGCGACAAGCAGAGCCACCGATGGAACCGCGATCGCGACCGCGACGCCGCCGCCGGCCTCAGCTCGCCACCTCTCTTCTCCTTCTCCTTGTACCGCCGGCCTCCGACCAGTGGGGCAACTGGCGCTGGCGGACGACGGTGGTGGTGCCTTCCCTCGGATCAGACCACCCAAAGAGGGAATCAACGGTGAACCCACTCCTGGAGAGCGCTGGCTGCAGAGCACATGACGGCCCTGCACAGCTGCACGGCGGGAGGCCTTCTTCGCCGTGGTGGGACCCAAGCTCTACAGGTTTAGGATGAGTTCCTCTTGTCACTGAACCTGAACTGAGTTCATGTTCCTGTTCTGATGATGGGAATGCATGGTTTCAACTGCCAAAAAACAAAAGTTCAGAAACACTCTCTCTCTCTCTCTTCCAAGTTTCAACTGCACAGGGAACAAATTTGTATGGTCATGCAAGTTAGCAATTCCATCAGCATACCAATCTCTTCCATCATGATATGTATGTATGTATGTATGCTCATGCTCATGCTCATGAAATTTTTTGCTAACTGAATCATTCATTTGCTTGCATAGGGAAGTTTGTAAGTCGCTACACCTACAATATGTATGTATGTCAGTGGTATCAACTCATGGGTAGGCTACATTACAAAGTCGGTACGGTAGAGCCTAACGTTACTTAACACAGACAGACAGACAGACAGACACCAAGTATATACATACACAACCGAAGCGACATATATAGAGCCGGAGAGACCGTTTACACCGGACGGTAGTTTAGGGACCTCCAGACACCAACCAAGACAAGCAGAGGGGCCATCACCGTCCATAAGAGCCAGCGACCTCCGCACGGCAGAACCGGATGGTTGTCTCGCTGTTTCTTTAGATGACTCGTCAGTCACACGGTCGCTCTTGTGCAGGAGCCCTTCATGTCCATTTCGAGTGGTATCCTGCTTGAGCCTCTGCTTCAGACCGGCTCCATTAGGCAGCTTGGCATCTTCTTGTTCCAATATGTTGTTATCTGCACGACAAATTTACCAAAATCTCAGCCACATCTCAGCAAGGACACGGGCGCAACATCGACTATTTGACTCTTAACTAAAGCATCCTGTTTTGAAACTGAACAAGGTTTATTACGTACTCCCTCCGTAAAGTAATATAAGACGTTTTGAATCTAGTTGAGTAGGAGCGACGTTATGCCCTCTGCCCTGAATGTGCATCAGATCTCCAGCCTAAGCAAACACCATATTAGTCCACTGAGCAAATAATAGTTAATATTGCCTACATTAAGTCAGAACCATACCATAGTTGGGGGAACTGCATTGACATGATCCTTGTCATGCTCGGGGCTCATTCGGTTTGGAGGATATAAAAACGTAGGAATTAGGAGTAGTATAGGAATTTGATAGGATGGCACTTGGCATCCTAAGGAATTGACTTGCCTCGTTCCTACACGTAAAATGAGCTTTGAGTGGATGTGTAGTTTCCTCCAAAAACACAGGAAATGAATAGTATTTCTACGAAATTCCTGTATGCATTTCCTACAAACCGAATGCATATATAGGAAATTTTCCTCTGGAATCCTTGTTCCTATGTTTTTCCTATAAAAATCCTCCAAACCGAATGAGGCCTCGTTGGATGAACTTCCCGTGCTACAGCATGATTCGCCCTCACCTTCGCTTTCCGAGTGACAAGATAATATAGGCTGAGACGCCGATGCCCTGTCAACAGCGTACGCAAGACGGATCCTCCTTGTTGCAGGTCCATCAACTGTACTGGATCTGTGGGCCGCTGCTGCGTCCAAGGTGCTGCTCCCATAGGGCCAATTGAATTTATTATGTCCAACATATCTTGGGGATAAGGAGTCCATGAGCCTGTAGGATTGGACGCGCCCGTTTCATCATGGGCTGGATTGGGCAACATGTCTTGCACATCCTGCTCACCTATGATGTTGTCCAGATACATCGAGAAGTCTTGCTGCTCATCACCCATGTTGCCGACGAAAGGGAGATCTGTGTAAGGACGCATCGGGGAGCTGACGGTAGGGAACTGTATGTCTGGTCTGAGAGCTGCTCCAAAGTGGCCATATAAGCAGCTTCCTGCAATTTAATTTATGGATAAGAAAAGACACACACATTTCTCAGTCAACTGAAAGACGGAGCAGGCTGAAGATATAATATAATACTCCCTCCGTAAACTAATATAAGAGCGTTTAGATCACTATTTTAGTAATCTAAACGCTCTTATATTAGTTTACAGAGGGAGTACAGTATAATGCAGGAAAGGGCAGAAAAAAAAAGCAGCAGCAATTTACCTGATCCGCTGTCTGCTCTGCGTCACCGGCGGCTGCAAGATGGGCCGTGGAGGAGTGGTCGGTGGTTGCATTGGTCGGGGTCAGCTGGCTCGAATCAGACGGCGAGGCCTTGTCTTCTACTACCTCTACAGCAAAAAACGTTCTTATATTTTGAGACGGAGGGAGTACCATGGAGGCGCTGGCCGTGTCGTCGGCTTGCTGTAGCGGCGGATTGGCTGGAGGCGACGTGGAAGCAGAGCAGAGGAAAACATTCATATTATTCATAGTAGTAGAAATAATTGAGAAACAAGCAAGTGAATGAGATGCAATATCTGTCAACAAACAAAATAGTACGTAGATGAAATGAAACCGAAGCAGAGCAATACAAGAGGCAGAGTATCTGATTTGACTAAGTTATTACTACGTATGTGCCTGACAATAAGCAAGCTACGTACAGTAGTAGATAACACATTGACATCCACGGCAGAAAGAACTACTTTCAAGTTGAAACGGAAGCAGAGCAGAGGAGAGGAAACAAAATAGGGTTACATTTTGGCCTGCTGATTGGGATTGGGATTGGAGGTGGGGCTCGGTGGCGGTGTACTCGTGCATGATCCATGGGGTGCGGGCGCCGCGTGGGGCGCGGCCGCGGTGGAAGACGAGGGTCTTCTTCACGCCGATGAGGGCGCCCTTGCCCCTCTCGCCGGGGCCGGGCGCGCGGATGACGCGGTCCTTGCTGGTGGCCTTCCAGTAGCCGGCGGCGGTGGAGTGGCAGGACTTGCCGGGGTACTTGGGGCGGTCGCGGCGGGCGAAGAAGAACCACTCGGGGTCGTCGGACTTGATGACGGAGCGGGCCGGGAGGTCCCACGCCTCCACCGCCGCCAGGTCCACGTCCGGGATCGCCAGCAGGTCTGGGTGCGCCCGCCCCGCGATCTTCGCCTTGAGGTAGTGCCGCACCAGCTCCTCGTCCGTCGGCCGGAACCGGAACCCCACCGGCAGCAACCCCGCCGCCGCTAAAAACTTTCCCTTTCTCCTCTGCTTTTCTTTCTTTAATTTTTTTTATTAAATAATACTTTTTTTTATTAAATTTGGAAAATAATACACAGTTTTTAGATATTACACAAATAATACGGCATCGGCGTATAGGTGGCCGAGTGGAACTTGTCGTCCGACCGGTAGCCGACTGGGTCCCGTCGGCCTATCGGAGGCCGACAGCTGGCCACTCGGCCACGTGGCGGCCGACGAGTGGCCAGGCCACGTCGCGGCGCTCCCCTTCGGCCCAGCATGTGCTGTCGGTGGCCGGGGCCCAGCTGACACGCCCTGTCGGCCACCTGCAGGCCGATTGGCTACCTGTAGGCCGACAGGGTGCCAGCCCCGCCCCCGCCCGTTTTTCTTCCTCCTCCTTCCCTTCTCTTCCTCTTCCTCTGTTATTTCTTCTGTGTTCGTCGTTTCTTCTCTCTATCACTCGAAAACTCTCTCATTTGTACACCAAAAACAGCCGTTTTTTTGCCGATTTTCCACCGTGGATGCATTGTAGATAGTTGGGGGAGGCAAGGGAGACCTCGATCTAGTGATGGGGTAGCTCGTGGTGGTCGTGGTGAGCATTTTGGTGGAGGTGGTGGTGAGCATATTGGTGGAGGTGGTGGAGGTTGTGTTGGTGCTGGAGGTGGAGCTGGTGGAGGTGAAGCTCCGACAGTGTGGTGGAGGTGAAGCTCCGGCTCCGGCTCCGGTGATTGAAGGCCGCCGTTCGTCGTTGCTTCGCACGCTTCAAGAGTATAATTGAAAAGACATTTTCTTTGTCGTAGTTGCTCCGGTAGTATTCCGTAATATATGTACTTGTCAAACATTTAGGAGTGCAAATATTTGTAGTTTGTCATGCTGTTTAACAGTTGTCTGTCCATGTTAAATAATTTTATAGGTGAGCCGAGATGTCTGATGTAGTGAAGTTCATATTTTTCTACGGTCCTGGTACTATCCAAACAAATGAGATTGGGGTTGATCTGAGTGAATTTGAGCACATAGAGGTGTCACTGACCGCCCCTCAAACATGGTCTGTTAGTCAGTTGAAAGAATGGGTGACAACATGTTTAGGGCTGAATACTGAAACGCACACCGTGGGTGTTCATGCATTGTGGACCTGGTCAAGTTTAAACATTTTCTTCTATTTGAGGCCAATAGAGCGTGACTCTCAGTGGGTGCGCTGGTTACAAGGTTGCGAAAGCAGGCGATGCAATCCTTGTGCCTTAGTGCTTCCCGTTGTGAAGGAGGTAGTTGCACCTGAAGGCGAGGGTGTTTACGATCCTGGGCAAAACAGTGACGGGATGATGTTATCTATATCAAATGCTGGAGATGATGGTTACGAACAAGGGCAGAGTAGTCAGGTAGAAGGAGGAAATGCCGATGGTTATTACAGTGGCGAGGCGGACGGTGACGAGGTAGATGGGCACATGCAGAACCAGATGGAAGATGAAGATACAGATGTTGACATTGGTCATGCCGATGATTCTGACGAGTCGGATGAAGAAGAGAACGCAGGGGATGTGCCGAATCCTGCATCATGGAATCATGACTTCTCATCAGCAATGACCGTGAACGATGGGCATGATTCTGCTTGGCAATATCACCAGAACAACATTGCGACGGGTGCTATGTATCCCAACAAGGACGCTCTGAAGGACGCAATCATTCAATGGCCAATGTCCACACAAAGGGTTTTAAGAGCTGATGTGTCAAGTCAGAAATACTTGACAATGGTATGCAAGAATGCAAATTGTCCCGCCAGGGTGCATGGCTATCTCCCTAAGTATGGCACAAGTTGGGTGATCAGTGACCTAGTTCATCACACATGTCTTATTCCCTGCATCCCTCAAGATCATGGCAACCTTTCGTCCACGCTTATTGCTCGGTTGTTTTACAGTGAGATAGTGGAGAGCAAAGCGATGGAAGTGAAGGCTATCCAGACAAAAGTCTTCGTCAGGTTCAAGTACAGAATTTCTTATGGTAAGGCTTGGAGGGCTAAGCAAAGGGCGCTTGAGAGCAGATTTGGTTCTTATTTCGATGCATATGACTCTGTTGTCCGGCTCCTCCACACGCTGAAGGGCCGGAATCCTGGCACCTATGTCGACATCCAAGACCTCTTCATGCCAGAGTTCCCAACTGTGAGGGTGCTGCATCGACTGTTCTTCTCTTTCGGTGTATGCATCGAAGCTTTCAGGCATTGCCGACCGGTGATATGTGTAGATGGCACTTTTCTCACTGGCAAGTACAAGGGTCAGATCCTGACAGCCATTGGTCAAGGCGGGCAAAATCAAGTAGTCCCACTCGCATTTGCATTTGTGGAGAGTGAGAACATTGAAAGTTGGACATGGTTCTTTAGGCAATTGAAAATAGCAGCTGTGAAGGATAAGCCCAATGTGTGCATCCTTCATGACAGGCATGCAGGTATACTCAGTGCGATAAAGACACTGACAAACCCTGGTCCTGAGGAACAAACTCCATGGCAGGACTTGCAGAGCCGTTGGTGCATGTTGGGAGACGTAGTAGTAAATCAAAATTTTCCCTACGTGTTCACCAAGATCTATCTATGGAGAAATCAGCAACGAGTAAGGGGAGAGTGCATCTTCATACCTTTGAAGATCGCTAAGCGGAAGCGTTACTAGAACGCGGTTGGTGGAGTCGTACTCGTAGCGATTCAGATCGCGATGGACTCCGATCTTAGCGCCGAACAACGGCGCCTCCGCGTTCAACACACGTGCAGCCCGGTGACGTCTCCTACGCCTTGATCCAGCAAGGAGGAAGGAGAGGTATAGGGGAAGAGCTCCGGCAGCACGACGGTGTGGTGGTGGAGCTCGTGGTTCTCCGGCAGGGCTTCGCCAAGCGCTTGCGGGAGGAGGAGAAGGAGAGAGGGGGGCAGGGCTGCGCCAGGTGGAAGGGTGCTGCTCCCATGCGCCTCCCCACTATATATATGGGTGGAGGGGGCTGGTTTCTTGCCCTCCAAGTCCATAGGGGCGTTGGCCAAGGTGGGAGGAAGGAAATCCCTTCTTTCCTTTCCCCACCGATTGCTATCCCCCCTTTTTAGGGATCTTGATCTTATCCCTTCGGGATATGATCTTATTCCTTCTAAGGGGAGATCTTGGTGCGCCTTGACCAGGGGTGTGGGGCCTTGCCCCCACCACCCACGTTCATGTGGGTCCCCCCATGCGGGTGGGCCCCACTCCGGAACCTTCTAGAACCTTCCCGGTACAATACCGAAAAATCCCGAACATTTTCCGGTGGCCAAAATAGGACTTCCCATATATAAATCTTTACCTCCGGACCATTCCGGAACTCCTCGTGACGTCCGGGATCTCATCCGGGACTCCGAACAACCTTCGGTAACCACGTACACTATTTCCCTATAACCCTAGCGTCATCGAACCTTAAGTGTGTAGACCCTACGGGTTCGGGAGACACGTAGACATGACCGAGACACCTTTCCGGTCAATAACCAACAGCGGGATCTGGATACCCATGTTGGCTCCCACATGCTCCACGATGATCTCATCGGATGAACCACGATGTCGGGGATTCAATCAATCCCGTATACAATTCCCTTTGTCTACCGGTATGATACTTGCCCGAGATTCGATCGTCGGTATCCCTATACCTTGTTCAATCTCGTTACCGGCAAGTCTCTTTACTCGTTCTGTAACACATCATCCCGTGGCTAACTCCTTAGTCACATTGAGCTCATTATGACGATGTCTTACCGAGTGGGCCCAGAGATACCTCTCCGTCATACGGAGTGACAAATCCCAGTCTCGATTCGTGCCAACCCAACAGATACTTTCGGAGATACCCGCAGTATACCTTTATAGCCACCCAGTTACGTTGTTACGTTTGGCACACCCAAAGTATTCCTACGGTATCCGGGAGTTGCACAATCTCATGGTCTAAGGAAACAATACTTGACATTGGAAAAGCTTTAGCAGACGAACTACACGATCTTGTGCTATGCTTAGGATTGGGTCTTGTCCATCACATCATTCTCCTAATGATGTGATCCCGTTATCAATGACATCCAATGTCCATGGTCATGAAACCGTGACCATCTATTGATCAACGAGCTAGTCAACTAGAGGCTCACTAGGGACACGTTGTGGTCTATGTATTCACACATGCATTACGGTTTCCGGTTAACACAATTATAGCATGAACAATAGACAATTATCATGAACAAGGAAATACAATAATAACCATTTTATTATTGCCTCTAGGGCATATTTCCAACAGTCTCCCACTTGCACTAGAGTCAATAATCTAGTTACATTGTGATGAATCGAACACCCATAGCATTCTGGTGTTGATCATGTTTTGCTCGTGAGAGAGGTTTAGTCAACGGATCTGCGACATTCAGATCCGTATGTACTTTACAAATATCTATATCTCCCTCCTGAATGTAATCACGGATGGAATTGAAGCGGCGCTTGATGTGTCTTGTCTTCTTGTGAAACCTGGGCTCCTTCGCGAGGGCGATAGCTCCAGTGTTGTCACAGAATAGAGTCATCGGGCCCGACGTATTGGGAATTACTCCTAGGTCGGTGATGAACTCCTTCATCCAGACTCCTTCCTTTGCTGCTTCCGAAGCAGCTATATACTCCGCTTCACATGTAGATGCCGCCACGACACTTTGCTTGCTGCTGCACCAGCTGACTGCCCCTCCGTTCAAAATATACACGTATCCGGTTTGTGACTTGGAGTCATCCGGATCTGTGTCGAAGCTAGCATCGACATAACCCTTTACGACGAGCTCTTCGGCACCTCCATATACGAGAAACATGTCCTTTGTCCTTTTCAGGTACTTCAGGATATTCTTGACCGCTGTCCAGTGTTCCGCTCCGGGATCACTTTGGTACCTCCCTACCAAACTTATGGCAAGGTTCACATCAGGTCTGGTACACAGCATGGCATACATGATAGAGCCTATGGCTGAAGCATAGGGGATGACACTCATCTTTTCTCTATCCTTTGCCGTGGTCGGGCATTGAGTCGTACTCAATTTCACACCCTGTAACACAGGCAAGAACCCCTTCTTGGACTGATCCATATTGAACTTCTTCAATATCTTTTCAAGGTATGTACTTTGTGAAAGACCTATGAGGCGTTTCGATCTATCTCTATAGATCTTAATACCTAATATGTAAGCAGCTTCTCCAAGGTCCTTCATTGAAAAACATTTATTCAAGTAGGCCTTTACACTTTCCAAAAGTTCTATATCATTTCCCATCAACAATATGTCATCCACATATAATATGAGAAATGCTACAGAGCTCCCACTCACTTTCTTGTAAATACAGGGTTCTCCATAAACCTGCATAAACCCAAACGCTTTAATTACCTCATTAAAGCGAATGTTCCAACTCCGAGATGCTTGCACCAGCCCATAGATGGAGCGCTGGAGCTTGCATACTTTGTTAGCACCTTTAGGATCGACAAAACCTTCCGACTGCATCATATACAGTTCTTCCTTAAGGAAGCCATTAAGGAATGCTGTTTTGACGTCCATTTGCCAGATCTCATAATCATAAAATGCGGCAATTGCTAACATGATTCGGACAGACTTCAGCATCGCCACGGGTGAGAAAGTCTCATCGTAGTCAACTCCTTGAACTTGTCTATAACCCTTAGCGACAAGCCGAGCCTTATAGACGGTCACATTACCATCCGCGTCAGTCTTCTTCTTAAAGATCCACTTATTTTCAATGGCTCGCTTATCATCAGGCAAGTCCACCAAAGTCCACACTTTGTTCTCATACATGGATCCTATCTCGGATTTCATGGCTTCAAGCCATTTGTTGGAATCCGGGCCCGCCATCGCTTCTTCATAGTTCGAAGGTTCACTGTTGTCCAACAACATGATCTCCAGGACAGGGTTGCCGTACCACTCTGGTGCGGAACGTGTCCTCGTGGACCTACGAAGTTCAGTAGTAACTTGATCCGAAGTTTCATGATCATCATCATTAACTTTCTCTCTAGTCGGTGCAGGCACCACAGAAACATTTTCCTGCGCTGCGCTACTCTCCGGTTCGAGAGGGGGTACGATTACCTCATCAAGTTCTACTTTCCTCCCACTTACTTCTTTCGAGAGAAACTCTTTCTCGAGAAAGGATCCATTCTTGGCAACAAAGACTTTGCCTTCAGATCTGAGGTAGAAGGTATACCCAATAGTCTCTTTGGGATATCCTATGAAGACGCACTTCTCCGCTTTGGGTTCGAGCTTCTCAGGTTGAAGTTTCTTCACATAAGCATCGCATCCCCAAACTTTTAGAAACGACAACTTAGGTTTCTTTCCAAACCATAATTCATACGGTGTCGTCTCAACGGACTTTGACGGTGCCCTATTTAAAGTGAATGCGGCAGTCTCTAATGCATATCCCCAAAATGATAGCGGTAAGTCGGTAAGAGACATCATAGATCGCACCATATCCAATAGAGTGCGATTACGACGTTCAGACACACCATTTCGCTGAGGTGTGCCAGGCGGCGTGAGTTGTGAAACAATTCCACATTTCCTTAGGTGCGTGCCAAACTCGTGACTTAAATATTCTCCGCCACGATCAGATCGTAGGCACTTTATTTTCCTGTCACGTTGATTCTCTACCTCACTCTGAAATTCCTTGAACCTTTCAAAAGTTTCAGACTTGTGTTTCATTAAGTAGACATACCCATATCTGCTCAAGTCATCAGTGAGGGTGAGAACATAACGGTAGCCACCGCGAGCCTCGATGCTCATTGGACCGCATACATCGGTATGTATTATCTCCAACAAGTCAGTTGCTCGCTCCATTGTTCCAGAGAATGGAGTCTTGGTCATCTTGCCCATGAGGCATGGTTCGCATGTGTCAAATGATTCAAAATCAAGAGACTCCAAAAGTCCATCAGCATGGAGCTTCTTCATGCGTTTGACACCAATATGACCAAGGCGGCAGTGCCACATGTAAGTGGGACTATCGTTATCAACCTTACACTTTTTGGTACTCACACTATGGACATGTGTAACATCACGTTCGAGATTCATCAAAAATAAACCATTGACCAGCGGGGCATGACCATAAAACATTTCTCTCATATAAATAGAACAACCATTATTCTCAGATTTAAATGAGTAGCCATCTCGCATCAAACGAGATCCAGATACAATGTTCATGCTCAAAGCTGGTACTAAATAACAATTATTGAGGTTTAAGACTAATCCCGAAGGTAGATGTAGAGGTAGCGTGCCGACGGCGATCACATCGACCTTGGAACCATTCCCGACGCGCATCGTCACCTCGTCCTTTCCCAGTCTCCGCTTATTCCGCAGCTCCTGCTTGGAGTTACAAATGTGAGCAACTGCACCGGTATCAAATACCCAGGAGCTACTACGAGCGCTAGTTAGGTACACATCAATAACAAGTATATCACATATACCTTTAATGTTGCCGGCCTTCTTATCCGCTAAGTACTTGGGGCAGTTCCGCTTCCAGTGACCGGTACCCTTGCAATAAAAGCACTCAGTCTCAGGCTTGGGTCCATTCTTGTTCTTCATCTTCCCGGCAACTTGCTTACCGGGCGCGGCAACAGCTTTGCCGTCCTTCTTGAAGTTCTTCTTACCCTTGCCTTTCTTGAAACTAGTGGTCTTATTCACCATCAACACTTGATGCTCCTTTTTGATCTCGACTTCCGCTGATTTCAGCATTGAGTACAACTCAGGAATGGACTTCTCCATACCCTGCATGTTGTAGTTCATCACAAAGCTCTTGTAGCTAGGTGGAAGCGACTGGAGGATTCTGTCAATGACCGAGTCATCCGGGAGATTAACTCCCAGCTGAGTCAAGCGGTTGCGTAACCCAGACATTTTGAGTATGTGCTCACTGACAGAACTATTCTCCTCCATCTTACAGCTGAAGAACTTGTCGGAGACGTCATATCTCTCGACCCGGGCATGAGCTTGGAAAACCAGTTTCAGCTCTTGGAACATCACATATGCTCCGTGTTGCTCAAAATGCTTTTGGAGCCCCGGTTCTAAACTGTAAAGCATGCCGCACTGAACCAGGGAGTAATCATCACAGCGTGACTACCAAGCGTTCGTAACGTCTTGGTCTGCTAGAAAAATGGGTGGGTCACCTAGCGGTGCATCAAGGACATACAATCTCTTGGAAGCTATGAGGATGATCCTCAAGCTACGGACCCAGTCCGCATAGTTGCTTCCATCATCTTTCAGCTTGGTTTTCTCTAGGAACGCGTTGAAGTTGAGGGTGACATTAGCGTTGGCCATTGGATCTACAATATAGATTGTAAAAACATTTTTAGACTAAGTTCATGATAATTAAGTTCACATAATCAAATTATTTAATGAACTCCCACTTAAATAGACATCTCTCTAGTCATCCAAGTGATACATGATCCATGTCAACTAGCCCGTGTCCGATCATCACGTGAGACGGACTAGTCATCCATGGTGAACATCTCTATGTTGATCGCATCTACTATACGACTCATGTTCGACCTTTCGGTCTTCCGTGTTCCGAGGCCATGTCTGTACATGCTAGGCTCGTCAAGTCAACCTAAGTGTTTCGCGTGTGTAAATCTGGCTTACACCCGTTGTATGCGAACGTTAGAACCTATCACACCCGATCATCACGTGGTGCTTCGGAACAACGATCCTTAGCAACGGTGCACAGTTAGGGTGAACACCTTTCTTGAAATTTTATTGAGAGATCATCTTATTTACTACCGTCGTTCTAAGCAAATAAGAGGTAAACATGATAAACATCACATGCAATCAATATAGTGACATGATATGGCCAATATCATCTTGCTCCTTTGATCTCCATCTTCGGGGCACCATGATCATCACTGTCACCGGCACGACACATGATCTCCATCATCATGATCTCCATCATTGTGTCTTCATGAAGTTGTCTCGCCAACTATTACTTCTACTACTATGGCTAACGTTTAGCAATAAAGTAAAGTAATTACATGGCGTTTATGATTGACAGGCAGGTCATACAATAAAATAAGACAACTCCTATGGCTCCTGCCGGTTGTCATATTCCTCGACATGCAAGTCGTGGATCCTATTACAAGAACATGATCAATCTCATACATCACAATGCATCACATCACATCCTTTTGGCCATATCACATCACAAGGCATATGCTGCAAAAACAAGTTAGACGTCATCTAATTTGTAGTTGCAAGTTTTTACGTGGCTGCTATAGGTTTCTAGCAAGAACGTTTCTTACCTACGCCAAAACCACAACGTGATATGCCAATTGCTATTTACCCTTCATAAGGACCCTTTTCATCGAATCCAATCCGACTAAAGTGGGAGAGACAGACACCCGCTAGCCACCTTATGCAACAAGTGCATGTCAGGCGGTGGAACCGGTCTCACGTAAGCGTACGTGTAAAGTTGGTCCGGGCCGCTTCATCCCACAATACCGCCGAATTAAGATAAGACTAGTAATGGCAAGCAAATTAACAAGATCGACGCCCACAACAACTTGTGTTCTACTTGTGCATAGATTCTACGCATAGACCTAGCTCATGATGCCACTGTTGGGAGACGTAGTAGTAAATCAAAAATTTCCCTACGTGTTCACCAAGATCTATCTATGGAGAAATCAGCAACGAGTAAGGGGAGAGTGCATCTTCATACCTTTGAAGATCGCTAAGCGGAAGCGTTACTAGAACGCGGTTGGTGGAGTCGTACTCGTAGCGATTCAGATCGCGATGGACTCCGATCTTAGCGCCGAACAACGGCGCCTCCGCGTTCAACACACGTGCAGCCCGGTGACGTCTCCTACGCCTTGATCCAGCAAGGAGGAAGGAGAGGTATAGGGGAAGAGCTCCGGCAGCACGACGGTGTGGTGGTGGAGCTCGTGGTTCTCCGGCAGGGCTTCGCCAAGCGCTTGCGGGAGGAGGAGAAGGAGAGAGGGGGGCAGGGCTGCGCCAGGTGGAAGGGTGCTGCTCTCATGCGCCTCCCCACTATATATATGGGTGGAGGGGGCTGGTTTCTTGCCCTCCAAGTCCATAGGGGCGTTGGCCAAGGTGGGAGGAAGGAAATCCCTTCTTTCCTTTCCCCACCGATTGCTATCCCCCCTTTTTAGGGATCTTGATCTTATCCCTTCGGGATATGATCTTATTCCTTCTAAGGGGAGATCTTGGTGCGCCTTGACCAGGGGTGTGGGGCCTTGCCCCCACCACCCACGTTCATGTGGGTCCCCCCATGCGGGTGGGCCCCACTCCGGAACCTTCTAGAACCTTCCCGGTACAATACCGAAAAATCCCGAACATTTTCCGGTGGCCAAAATAGGACTTCCCATATATAAATCTTTACCTCCGGACCATTCCGAAACTCCTCGTGATGTTCGGGATCTCATCCGGGACTCCGAACAACCTTCGGTAACCACGTACACTATTTCCCTATAACCCTAGCGCCATCGAACCTTAAGTGTGTAGACCCTACGGGTTCGGGAGACACGTAGACATGACCGAGACACCTCTCCGGTCAATAACCAACAGCAGGATCTGGATACCCATGTTGGCTCCCACATGCTCCACGATGATCTCATCGGATGAACCACGATGTCGGGGATTCAATCAATCCCGTATACAATTCCCTTTGTCTACCGGTATGATACTTGCCCGAGATTCGATCGTCGGTATCCCTATACCTTGTTCAATCTCGTTACCGGCAAGTCTCTTTACTCGTTCCGTAACACATCATCCCGTTGCTAACTCCTTAGTCACATTGAGCTCATTATGACGATGTCTTACCGAGTGGGCCCAGAGATACCTCTCCGTCATACGGAGTGACAAATCCCAGTCTCGATTCGTGCCAACCCAACAGATACTTTCGGAGATACCCGCAGTATACCTTTATAGCCACCCAGTTACGTTGTGACGTTTGGCACACCCAAAGTATTCCTACGGTATCCGGGAGTTGCACAATCTCATGGTCTAAGGAAACAATACTTGACATTGGAAAAGCTTTAGCAGACGAACTACACGATCTTGTGCTATGCTTAGGATTGGGTCTTGTCCATCACATCATTCTCCTAATGATGTGATCCCGTTATCAATGACATCCAATGTCCATGGTCATGAAACCGTGACCATCTATTGATCAACGAGCTAGTCAACTAGAGGCTCACTAGGGACACGTTGTGGTCTATGTATTCACACATGCATTACGGTTTCCGGTTAACACAATTATAGCATGAACAATAGACAATTATCATGAACAAGGAAATACAATAATAACCATTTTATTATTGCCTCTAGGGCATATTTCCAACAGTGCATGCGCCATCTGGGGGCTAATTTCTTCTCGCAGTTCAGAAATAAGAACCTGATGAATCTGTTCAAAAAACTCTGGAAGCAGAACCAGCTATGGAAGTACAATTTGATACGTGACAGACTTAATATCTGCACGCAGAGACACGTTAGGGGCAGGAAAGCTGCAAGAGATGCAGCGGTGAGAGCACATGTTGAAGCAGTAGCAGCACAGTTAGCAACAGGAACAGCGGCCGTGGAGGAGGAGCCTGTTGGGCTTTGTGACTTGCCAGGATTTGACCCACCTGGTACTAGGAGAAGGCTCGGGAGGTCGATTAAAACCTTCGAGCAGTGGATAGAGCATGAGCCTCTAGAGAGGTGGTCTTTGCTGCATGACACACATGGAGCAAGGTATGGTGTCATGACTACCAACCTCGCAGAAACATACAACTTTGTTCTTAGAGGAAACCGGGCATTGCCACTTACAGCGGTATGTCTGTGCTATGCACAAGAGATAACAATTACTGGATGACGAAATCGAAGATCATCTTCGATGTCTTCATCGAGGAGATGGCCCAGCAGAGGGTTATGAGGCAATTTGGTCTTCTGCAGTTGGAGATACCTCCCCCTACAGAGGCCCCGCTGCAAGGAGACATCCACAGGTACTATCTAGTTATTCAATATTGCATTGTCTTTCACAATTGTCCATAGTGAAGCACTTAGTTAATTGTTCAACAAACACCAAAATTTTAGGATCACAAGGAAGGGGATTAGCAGGACAGCTACTCAGTGGCTAGTTAGGGTTCAGCCGTACGTTACACAATGGGAGACTGCGAGCACACATCTGTGGCACGAGAATGTCGAGTTTGATCTCGATGAATTCAATCTCTATTTGCAGTGGTACATGACCGGAACACGGTTACGCATCGTTCATCACACTCACCCAGATGAGATACCTGCCCCTACTACGTCGGATATGTACCCGAGCTATGATACTTCAGGCTCTAGGCAGTACGCGGTAAGATATATTCTCTTTATGTAATGCATCTAGTTGTTACGTACTTTGCCGTGCATACTTAATAATCGTCGTGACAATTTCAGGCTGAGTTGACTCGCGGACTTAGCGAGGAGGTGTCCAACTTTCAGCGTTCACTATCGTCTGCACCTCTAATGGTTCCTCGGCCTCAGATGCAGAACTGGATGACGCACATTGAGGGGAGGCTGCGATCTGTGTATCGGGCTATCACGTGCACACGCACTTCGGACGTTCTTCACCAGCAGCCCCTACAACGCCCCCCGCGTCACTCCACGCACCAGCAGCAGCCGCGTCACTCGACTGGTCAGCTAGAACCCACACATCACCGACATGACCCGCATCCACATCTAGCAGAGCAGTGGACGGCCAGGCCACCACGTCCTGACCAGGCTGGTAGTTCAGCGTGGCAGCACCAGCAGGATCCCACGTTAGGCTACGTGTTTCGGCCAGGACCACACCAGCAGGGTCCCACGCCGAGCTTCGTGATGCAACCCCCTCCTACAGGTATGTTTCTTCATATTAATTCTTTTCAATATCGATTGGGACTACGTATTTCGTCATTACTTATGTTCCCTCCCTCCCGCAGCAGCCTACGGATATATGGCGTCGGCGTACGGACATGACGCGTCTATGTCCGGATCCGAGTGGGATAGTGACCATGAAGATGGGCATAACACACATGATTACTTGTCGCAGCACAACGAGTGGATGGACATGTATTCGACTCCTGCACCACCTCCCACACAGGAAACACAGTATGACCAGGACGGGTCCGAGCTTCCTCCCCGTAACGTTGGGGCACCCCACAGGTACATGTGGTCGACGCCGCCTCCACCACCTCCACGACGTGGCGGACAATGTGGCTGATGCTTGTGTGGCACTATATCTATCTATGTATGCGAGAGACATATATCTATCTATGTATGCGAGAGACATATTCTACCTATGTATGTGTGTGACTTATATCTACCTATGTATGCGAGAGACATATTCTACCTATGTATGCGAGAGACATATTTCTATTCATTCGCATTATTAATCGAGTTACATTTCCGGAGAGACTGCTACAGATAATTAAGATACAAGTACATCTGAATTAAACGGTACGACTGAGCTTAAATAATACAGCATACAAACTACATGAAGACATCATCGTCATCCTCCGTCGATGCAGCACCCTTGCCCTTCGACGATGAGGCACTCTTGCCCTTCGACGATGCAGGTGTCTTGGCCTTGGTGCTTGGCATGAAGATATCATCTTCGTCCTCGCTGTCTTGGGTCCATAAATAACTATGTTCTGCTGTAGCCTTTAGGAATGCTTCACCCTTATGTTGTTGCTTCTTTCACCTTCCATGCAACTTGAGAAGTTCTTTTCGTATCTCCTCAAAGGTCCTTGCAGGCCACCCGCACCTACTTAATGCGTGAGCCAACTCATTCAGTAAGGTGTCACTACTGAGGAGTTCGTCCCATGGAATTATCCTATTGTCTATCTTCAAATTGCTGGCTAACCTCAGAAGACATTTCGACATACTAGGGTGAAAACTACGATCGAAAGGATAATCGGACATCTTGACGAGACTACACTGCACTGCTTACCAACCTTTGTGTGGAGGGGATTTTATAGGTTGAGAAGAGAAAGATGGCGGAAAAGGGTTGGCGGGAAAGAAGATGACAGGAAAGGGTTGGCGGGAAAGAAAGGGTTGGCGGGAAAGAAGATGGCGGGAAAGAGGATGGCGGGAAAGGGTTGGCGGGAACGATAATGCCGGGAACATATTATGGAAAAGTGTTGCAGAAAATTAGGCCAGGCTCGAGCGAGGATGGTGAGATAAAATTATGGTCCGAAATATGGTTCTATTAGGTGATAAATTTGGTACCATGCAGCTGTCGTCCTAGCCTAAGTCGATTGGAACTAATTGACTACGGGTAAAACGATTAGTTCTAATCGGCTTATGCGAGGCCGATTAGAGGGTAATCGGCCTACCTGAGGCCGACTAGAGGCAACGCTTCAGCCGATTGATCAGTCGGCCTGCGGTAAGCCGGCTGGACCCTAATTGGCTACGTCGTGGCCGACTGGCTCCAGTCGGCTTACCCCAAGCCGACGCCGTATTATTTGTGTAATATCTCAAAACCGTGTATTATTTTTCTAATTTAATAAAAAAATGTATTATTTAAAAAAATTAGCTTCTTTCTTTGTGTCCGAGAGAGAGGAGAGGGGTCACCCACCCAAACACATGCTTGTTTTCAACTCCCTCATTTTTTTTCTCCTAAAACGTACAAACTCTTACCCCGCAAAAAAAAACCTTACAAACTCTTAAGGTTGTTTCATCTATTTGAGCACAAAGTAAGAGATACTGATATAAAGGTGCTCTCGATATGCGTCGTATCTTGAGGCTGTATCGCGTGCATTAAATGAAAACCTCGATCTATTTGTCCACCCGCTTAGCTTTTATTGTTGCGCATAATGTGATCGATCCGTGGCATATTCACAGTAATGCGTCAAAAGTGCGTTACGACTGATCTTTGTCGTCCACTTTTTCCTCATCATCGTCGTTTTCAAATTTTTCGTAAACTTACAAACCCATGCATCTATTTAAGCACAAAAGCACAAGATACGGTACAAGGGAGCTCTCAATGCATCATCTTTAAGGTTACCGTCTACGTTAAATGGAAATCTTGATATGATATTTTCAATGGTCTATATCTATCTGCACGTCACATGATTAGTCTGTGGCATATTCGTGTTTATGCATCAAACGCGCATTATGATTAGTCTCTGGATGTATCATCGGTTTTACATCACTGGTTGACCGATGGTACTCCCGTCACTCATGGCTATGCTAGTAGCAGTTTTTTTCTTCTTCAAAAAGCGATTGTGAACAAACTGAAGATCACAACAACAACAAAAAAAGAAGATCACAACAAGGAACACACATGTCAGACAAGGGAAATTATAAGTACGGACAAGTCCTTCAAACTTGCACACATGACCTAAGACAACATTGTTAAAAGCATAGTCGGGTCCATGTATTGCAGCTGACCACGACGGAGGCGCCGACCTCACCAACACCGATGGATACCACACATCTAGAACAATCCCTCGACAAAAAGCCAACCGAGGAAGAAGCAACCATTATCGAAAGGAGGCTGGGGCCTCCCCGACTTGGATGTCGAGTAAGGATGCGAAGGGGGTTGGCCTTAGGCTCCCTAGCAGCTGACAGTCAACCCCCACACCTGTAGTCGCACACCACAAACATGTGGTGGTTGAATCCACAGGTTTGTTAGCTAGGGGTGGGTGTTGTGGATGTGATGAAGAAGGAACATATGCCGCCAGCTTCCACATCACGCGGTACACTAGATCGATGAAGGATTGGCACCCCTACCACACTATCTCTCCTTTCTCAAACAATGACGATGCGGGAAAGAGTGGAGATCTAGCCACCACATTTGCAAGGGGAGAAGGAGATTCCCGTATTGATCTCACCTCCAATAGCTAGCTTCCAACCCTAGAAGGCGGCAAAGAGGAGAGCTTTGACAACCGACCACCGTATGTTGTGCAGAAACAATGGAGGTGAGCTCCATAGGAAAGGAGGTTACGATAGAGCCACTCGCCCCGAAGATAACTGCTACCCTATAACTAGTATCTACAACGCCCATGAACAAACAAAAGACTAGAACACAAACCAAGCATGACGCACATACCTGTCGTAGACACACCCCGCTTCCATTCTGAAAGGGGCTTCCAGGCAGTTCCCTTGGTCTGCCACCAACAAAAGGAAAAGTGACCCCTCTTGGCTGCCGGCGAGGCATGAACTATCCTCTCATGATGTAGGCAACCAAAACGAAGCCTTTGGATTCTAGGGCAATTGAAGGTAAAGCTCCCTAGGTAGTCAGGAGGTTGAGAAGAGAGGACAAAGGTGATGTGGAGTTTCCTTTTCGCTCTCACCAACGATGTGAGTTTGTGTAAAACCCACCAGGGAGATTCAGTAAAATACTTGCCCTGAGAGCATGTCATGTGTAACGCAAGCCTCCAGACATACATTTAGTAGGTCTACAAAAGATAGACGCGTGAATTTAGTTGCCAAGTTAGACACAGAGGGCCTGATCTGACACATTCCTGTATTTCTCACATGCTATGTTCGACCTAGTTTTCGATCCTAGGTTTGGAGCAATAACCAACCAACTCTAGGAGATTCGTGGCATCTATCATAGTCGTAGGCAAGAATGAGTTTTTTTTTATGGTGTAGAAAAACAATGTTTGGATGAATAGTGAGATTTCGGTTGCGTTTTCTTCGCTAAAGATACCACGGGTGTTGTTCCTTTGTGAAACTTGACGCGCGAGCAAAATGGTCGACCGAGTTTGATGATCTACCTCAAAATTTCAGATTTTTATTTTTTTTGAAATTTCTAGTAGAGTACTGTATTATTATTTTTCTTTGGATTTTGATTGCTCTGTTTGGAAACGAGTGATGTGGTTTTAGGTGGAGGGAGTGGTGTTTGCAAGGGTAGGGTGTGTGTGGAATTTTTGCTGGGCTTTGCGTGTTTCAAGGAGGAAAAGAAAAGAGGTTAAACAATTAATTTGTTGCTCTCTTGCTCTTGCTATTGAGAGAGAGAGAGAGAGAGGAGGAGGAGGTGTGTACGGTACTAGCTTTGGTTCCTCATTGTCGCTGGCGACTGACCTACCCTACCCTACACCTGTTCTTGCTCTTGCTCGCTCACCATCAAATCTCTCATCTCATCTAGCCCGCCGCCGCTGCCGCCTGCCATTGGGTTGGGTCCACAAGCTCCGCGGTAAGCTCCCGCCGTCTCCACCCCGCCCGCCCACCCACCCGCCATTGAGTAGGATTGGATTCGGTTGGATTCAGTTGAGATCAGTTGAGGTATGTACGAGGAGCAAGCAAACAAGCAGCTACTACCTCCGTCCGGGTTTAAAGGTCCCGAAAGCCAAAACTGCAGGACCAAGGCGCAGCCCTATTAAATTCCGTGCACACGTTTAGGCTCAATTAATGACAGCGATTTTATTGGCTGCATGCATGTTCATACCCGTAATTAGTTGCATGCTTCTTTGGGCGTAACGCAAGGAGCGCTTTTTTTCTTTGCATGCTTGCTTCTTTACTCAGTACAGCGAGTTGATTTCAAAAAGTTGATCTAAAATTGCATGTGTAGGGGTAATCTCACCTTCCAGCAAAGAGGTCATCACAACAATCTATCCAATTCTCATCCTTCCAACCAAACAATAAAATGTGGTTATCCAACCCGTCCAATCCTACCCAACCAAACAACAAAAATGGCTATCCCTAACCAGATGGTTGGGGATATCATCAGCCAATCCATCCTCGCCCTCGAACCAAA
The DNA here is from genome assembly GCA_039707655.1 of Elymus sibiricus. Lineage (NCBI taxonomy): Eukaryota > Viridiplantae > Streptophyta > Magnoliopsida > Poales > Poaceae > Elymus > Elymus sibiricus. The sequence goes on along the minus strand of CM077666.1, from coordinate 122,043,682 downwards.
CGCCATCTTACTGGCTGCATGCAGTCAGCCGAGCGAACTGCAGCGCAATAGATGGAAATTAATTGCTGCGGCCTTGTAAATTTGAACGCGCTGTACATGAATTTTTGTCAGATGAGACCACCTACGCTTTTGTAATGACAAAAAGGACTACCTGCGATCCGTATTGACACAAAAGACCATATACGCCATGGCGGCAGCCCCCAGCCGACACATGGCACTTGCCGCCACCGGCGGAGGCGGCAGCACCTGCCGCCACGCGCGGCAACGGCGGCAGCTCGCCTGCCACAGAATTTCGAGCGAGTGTGGGAGCTGGAACGGAATGGCGACGCGGTGGTGGGCCCTGCTGCCACTCCCACAGGCGGCAGCCTGTAACGTGGTGAAAAAAGCTCGGCAGCAATGTGGTGTTATTTCTAGCACTTGCGCGCTTGTACGTACACGTCCAGCTATACTATGCATGTGAAGGAAAGAGGAATAATTAATGGATATGCTAGTGCTGGAGCACTGGATGAGTAGCCATGCATGGATGGTAGTCGTACGCTAGTGTTGGAGCGCTGGATGAGTAGCTGCTGCGTAGCATCAGTGGATCACATCTCTTCTCTCCAAACCCACGCAAACATGCACAGAGCGAGCGAGGCAGCAGGCCGCATGCAGAGATCATCGTGATCTCGTACACAGCCAGTGACGGCAGCTTACACGTCACAGGCTGCCGCCTGGGGTAGTGGCAGCAGGGCCCACCACTGCATCACCGTTCTGTTTCAGCTCCAGCGCTCGCTCAAGATTCTGTGACAGGCGAGTTGCCGCCGTTGCGTGTGGCTGCGGGTGCTGCCGCCTTTGTCAGTGGCGGCAAGTGCCACATGTGGCTGGCAGACCTGCCGTCACGGCGTACGTGGTCTTTTCTGTCAATACGGATCGTGGGTGGTCCTTTCTGTCAATATGAAAGTGTAGGTGATCTTATCTAACGAAAACTCGTTGTACATGGCTCACGGGACCTTTAATCCCGGACGGAGGTAGTACCTACCTACAAGTAAAGTAGAGGACGCATTCATTCATCCTCTCAAATTCTTTTCTTTTTTGTCAAACAACACTAGGAATGAATCAATTGATAGATCCGCCCGCCGCCGGAGTAGGTAGCATTGTTTGTATTTTGTTGCATTGCCGCTTATTAATTGCAAATCGAAGTTAAAATGGCTAATGGAGTTTTATACTAAACTTTTATAGTTCATTCATATTTTTTTATCAACCTGCAATTCTAACTAATAATTACAGAAAAATGTTGCTCTTAATTAATATACAATGTTCTGTAATGTTATACATTCGTAATTTCTATCGTTTGAATTATATGTTTGGTTGATTTTGACTTTAAATGTCAATTGCCCCTCATAATATATATAAATTTAATCCATTTGAATAGAAGAAAAATATATAAGGGTAATATCATGTGTTTCCGGAAACAGATTAATTTGTGGGCTGCATAACCTATAGTCTATATATATTTGTATGTGTGTGTGTGTGTATTTCTATATCTTATGATAGCTTATTACAATTCCCAACATATAAGGCCTAACAAATATATTCTTAGAGGTTTCTAGTGTATGATTAAGTACGCCAAATAACATAATGTAGAGTACACGAGGGGTTTAGGATAAGTTTGTCATCAATGTTGGCCATTGTAGCGTTGTTGGTTTTATTGTTGGCAAAAATGTGTCTTAGGGTGTGTTTTGTTTGAGGGACAAGCTAGAATGGTTATGTATCGCCAACTAGTTGGTTAGGGATAGCCTTTTTTTGTTTGGTTGGGTGGGTGAGGTTAGCCCATATTTTGTTTGCTTCTAACGATGAAACATGGTTCGGGATATTGACGGTACCGAAAACCGTTAGTGTCCTTGGTAGGGTGGATATTGTGACCGGAAGTACCAGGGGATCACACACGGGGTTTTTATCCAAGTTCGGTCCGTCATGATCGAGGTAATACCCTAGTTCTTCTTTGCTTTGATTAATGGTGGAAATGCCTCATGTGAGGAAGTTACAGATATGAGGTGGTGATTGCTATCATGGTATTGACTATGAGTCGGATGTCCCACAATTGATCGGAGCCCGTGTATTAACTATGAACGGTTGATCTGATCTGGTAAGGACATATACGCGTTGTTTCGGGTCTTCTATAAGAGACCCCATCACCAGACGCACCCGGTGGCGTCGGCATAGATAAGGAAGGGATCCAGCCCGTGTCTATTGGCCCTTACGTGGCCACGGATGAGATGCAACCCATATCAAGTGGCATCGACACAGATAATGAGGGGATGCATTCTGTGCACATTGACACTCTTACATGGACAAGGAAGCGAACCAGCTTGTGTCATGCAGCGTCAACGCATACAAGGACGGGAATGTCTGTGCTTGGCGATGTCAATGCAAACAAGGAGGAGATCCAACCCGTGTAAGGTGGTGCCGACACATACAATGAAGTGATCCAACCAGTGTTAGGCTGCGTCTACGGTGATGAGGGTAGCTCTCAGAGTGAATAGCATAAAACTACCATTTTTCGCGTTAGGGTTTCAAAAAAACTACCAAAAAATTGTTATCGCTGATAACTACCGGTTTCGGCGTTGGCTGTTTCAAAAACCCAAATCGCCAAGTGCTTTGCAATTGATCGTGATTATGACAGTCGGGGCCCACCTCTAAACAAACCGTTTAGTTTGACCGTTAACTGACATGTGAGGCCAATGCAGGCGAGGATAACTACCGGATGCAGTTTGTCCCAGATGACATTTTGTACCACAACCCGTCTTGGTTGACCCTTACGCAGACACGGATGAGATGCAGCCCATGTCAGATGGCATCGACATGGACAAGGAAGGGATGCATTCTATGCCCAATGACACTGTTGTGGATATAATCCTAACAATAGTAGAAGGGTAGGAATGTAGAGGCGATCGTATCTACCGAATGGTGTAATTGAGAGTACGCTCAAGGATTTATACAGGTTCGGGCCCTCTGCAGTGGAGGTAATATGTAACACCCCCGTTTTCCAACAATCACTTTTCGATAAAATCATGCTTTCGGATTCTCAATATCCATATTTATTTGGTCCATCGAATCATAAATCTGACTCTTTAGTTGCGTCGGGCTCGTCCAGATAGTCGAAACGCACTACCTATTTGCTCGAGAATCCCTTGGCTTATATTGTTAGGGGATTTCGAAATATTTTCTAAAACAAGAAATATAAAAAAGAAAGAAACTGAACCTTATCTCTTATCTATTCCTCCACAACGTAACGTGAGCTCTCCTTATCCCTAGTGTAGTAGGCGTGCTTCCCATCTCTCTTCTCTTCCCCAAACCGAAGAGAAGGCTCCCTGCCACCTCTATGTTAGCAACACACCAGTACATAGACCAATTGCTCACTAATTTCAATTACAAGCCACTGATTCAGAGGATGAGGCCGTGGCAGGGGAGGAGTTTTTTTTTTTAGGCAAGTGGCAGGGGAGGAGAGGAACACGAACAGAGGAAGAAGATACCGAAGCCAAGTCGTAGCCCGTTCACTTGTACTTGTAGTCACTGTCTTCCGTTGCTTCCCAGCAGCCCAGGCCCAATAGGCGTAACCAATGGTCCAGCCCATGACGAGAGTAGGGTTGGTCGCTAACACTCTCTTCTCCAGCCAGCCATCCACCTCTCCTTCCTCTCCACTCCTCCCCAGGTCCCTCCTTGCTGCAGCACGCCCTCCCCCACCTCCAAGGGCAGCCTGGACCCGATCTTGAGGAAGAAGAAGAGGAGCAAGAGGAGGAGAACAAGAAGGCTTCCCTAACTTTCCCCTTCACCAAATCTTTGTGATTTGATCATAGAGGTGAGGTTCCCCATCACTTTTGAGCTCTCACCCTCTGTTAGTGATGATTTATGGAATATAGTGCTAGGATTAGGAGCCCTAGGTGAGGGGAATAGGGGGAAAAATTATTGTTGCTGCTGTTCTTAGGTATTCAGATCTGGAAATCAGCAATTTCGAGCTCCTAGATGGCAAAATCAGAGGAGGAGCATGTGGAATGTTTTGTAGGTCTTGTTCCCACGATCGTTTTGAGTGGTCATTCACTCAATTCGGTTCAGCCGTTTAGCCGTGGCGATAAAAATGTTTCTGCAAAGCAGCATTTCTATAGTTTTTGCCCATAACTTTTCATCATCTTTGGGGGTTGATAAATTGGTGTTATACAATTGTATAGCTACCTGATACCTTGTAGTTCATAGATCAATTTTATCTACTTAATTCCCATGAGAATTGGTCTTGTTATGAACTTCCAAAGGTGGCTATCCATTATTTCTGAATCTGAGTACAGCAGAGTAGTATTTGCTGGTTTTGACCTCCATAAGCTCTTATTCTGAGTTTAAATAGTTGGAGTTATTTGTAGAAAAGTTCCTTACGAATCCGTAGCCATCTTGTTTGCTTGTTTTCGAGCTTTCTAGCTCAAGATGAGAATCCGTAGCCATCTTGCTGCTGCTACTTGTCGCCACTACCAAATCACTATCTATCTATCTATGCTTAATAATATCTTTGTTTGTTTGTTTGTTTGTTTGATTTGTACTCCACCAAAGGAAAGGGGATCTAGTCTGGTTTCTTTGTCAGTTTGGTTGAACCAACGAAAGGGGATCACTGTCTACTGCTACTGCTACTTATCACCACTACCAAATCACTATCTATCTATCTATGCTTAATTTGTTCTTCCCTTTGCTTTGCTTGCTTGTATATCTCATCTAATCTGCATTCTTTTTCCTTATTATATACATATGTGCATACCATTCCATACCAGGATGATTGATTGATATAAACCAAGCTTTCCCTCACCTTCATTTGTTGAATCAACATTAGATGCCACTAGCTTCCTTCCTTCCTTCCTTCCCAGAGCTCAAAAACCACATTTTGCTTGCTTCCTTCCCAGAATGTGCAGTTGCGCAGCACTCAGTCTGAATCTAGGCCTATCTGCATACCCATACCATACCAACCATCTTGATTCAACCCAACCGTCCATCTTCTTGTGCTGCCTGCAACTGCAATACTCTCTTTTACTAGTTTTATCTATCTGACTCACCGCGTGGATCTTGCTTGACCCACATCTTTCAGGTCATTGCACTTCTCTGTCTAGTATACAGCTGCCTGCTATCTGGCTCATCAACCGGAATGCACTAGGAGGATCTACGCGTCCGTCCGTCTGTCTTCGCAAGAGCCTCGAGCATGAGACCACGCGCGCGTCTTCTAGAATAGTAATGTCCATGCTCGCATGCGCACTTCAGACCATGGGCTCCTCCTGCAGCAGACCTCACTCCGTAAACGAGGCCGAGGCAGCCGACAACAGAAGAGTAGGCTCCTTTCCATACCTCTTACTTGGCTGATTTGATTCCTCCTATCCTGACACACACACCTCGACCGTTACAGTCTGCAGACATCGACCGGCGGATTCTGCAGGAGACAAAGGCGGACCAGCACATCCACAAGCTCTTGCTTCTCGGTAACTGCTAACTCACTTTAACTATACACACATTTCTTATGTCAACTATCAATTTTATCTTCATAGTTCACTGAACTAAATCTTTCTAGTCAAGTTCATTAATAGATCACAGAAAACAATGATCCTACAAAATATTACTTGGATCAATTCCCGATAGCTGTCTTCTTTAGCCCACTTCAGGATCTCGAACGACTGATTCCTAATAGGTGATGCTTTCTTTCTTTTTAAGGTGCTGGAGAATCAGGAAAGTCCACGATATTTAAACAGGCAAGAATCCTATTGTATTGTATTCTTCCCTGGAAAATCACCATCACTATCCCTGTGACAAAATAGTCTTATGTTTCTGAATGTTTATCTCCAGATAAAGCTTCTTTTCCGAACCGGCTTCGATGAGGCGGAACTCAAGGGCTACACGCCGGTCATCCATGCCAACGTGTACCAGACAATCAAAGTATGCTACTACTGGAAAGGGTGTATTTCATATTTATTTCCCCACTTAGTGCATAGTGGGGATTATTCAGGGAATCTGATTCAGGAAATCTGCATAGGATGTTCTTATGGGAGTGTGTTTACACATCTTATTACTGAGTATCAGTTAAATGTGCACAGATACTATATGATGGAGCTAAAGAGCTTGCCCAAGCGGAACCAGAATCCTCAAAATATGTTATATCCTCGGATAATCAGGTTTGTACATCTTTTTTTTTTCAGTAAATAGATTTACGCTTGAGAAATAAACATCAATATCTCTGCAACATGATAACCGTGATCTGCTACAACTTACAACTGAACCTGTTTGGACCCTGCACCTGCTTTAAGCTCTCCTGCATTATTGTGTTTTGCTGCTTTTGCATTGTCATTCTCCATCTCAAGGATATATATTGAACTGTAGATGATTCACCCAAATGAAATATATTGTGTTTTGCTGCTTTCAGCAAATCATTTGTCTTCTGATAACTGGGAAATTTATACTCCTTAAAAAACTTGTTAATGCACCTGATTTCTTTAGAGAAAGAAGACTAACTCACTAATCCTTCATGGGCTCGGCACTTATTGAACCTGATATCGTCATTTAAAATGTTGGTTGCTTAGACTCGGCACTTTGAGGGCTTTACTGTTTACTATAAGAAGTGTTGCATCCTGCATGTAAAGGATACTGGTTACCAGCTTCACATAGTATGCCTTACTATACCAATGAGATTATGAAGTCTGTTTAATTTACTTATAGTGTACTGCTCTCATATCTTCAGGAGGTTGGAGAAAAACTATCAGAAATTGGAGGCAGGTTGGATTACCCACTCCTTAACAAAGAACTCGTACAGGATGTAAGAAAATTATGGGAAGATCCAGCCATTCAGGTGGAAACAAGTTCTTATTTCAGTTTCTGTAAAATCGACTTAACTATAATTTCAGGTTCTGAAGGTGGAAAGATCTTGTACTGTCAAAAATCTACTTAACTATAAAGAAATGCATGTGTAGGAAACTTACTCGTGTGGAAGTGTGCTGCAAGTTCCCGACTGTGCACAGTACTTCATGGAAAATCTGGACCGATTAGCTGAAGCAGATTACGTACCAACAAAGGTCTGCAATTATCCATAATCTAGTTCTTGTCTGGTGACATTTATTTAATATTTTTTTTTCTGATGTCTCTGCAACACCTTCATCAGCTGGATATAATGATGATCATATATGATGAGATTCTTGTCCTTGTAAACTGTTGGAATCTAGTATTTCAAAACCGATGACTATTACACTATATAACTGTTGATCAAAAGTATGCTGTTCTGACGATGAACATCAAACTGTAGATCAGAACCATTCCTATAAAGTCATGCTTGTTCGAACGATGAACATCAAACTGTGGATCAAAAATTTAGTTGTTTTATGTGTTTTAACTTTTTAGTCACTTCAACTAATCATCAATGTATAGTAGAAACTGAAAGTTGTATGTTGTTTAACATTTGGAGAGATTTTGCAGGAGGATGTGCTACATGCAAGAGTACGGACAAATGGGGTTGTAGAAATTCAATTTAGGTAGTATGTTTGCCTGAGTTTTGCATATTTCTTTCGATCTACTTGATGTAGAATGACAGACTGAAGTTAACTGTGTAGTTTCTCTGCAGCCCCCTTGGAGAGAGCAAAAGAGGCGGAGAGGTATACAGGCTGTACGATGTAGGAGGTCAAAGGAATGAGAGGAGGAAGTGGATTCATCTTTTTGAAGGCGTTGATGCTGTCATCTTTTGTGCTGCCATTAGCGAGTAAGTGCTATTTCTAAACTGCTAGGTTATTCCCAAGCTACCTCTTACTTAACATTAACTTTGGGAGGGCAGCATTGCAGAAGGAGTGGTGTAAAAGTTGCTTCTGAAAGCTTCTTTTTCTTTCCATATTTGATATATTTGCCGAGATGATTAGAACATTCTTTCTATGACATTTTGTTAGTCAGGTTTAGTTGTGGTGCTTTGACTTTAACACTTGTAATTTAACATTTTGAATTTAAACCAACACGCCATAAGAATTTAAATACTCCCATGCCATCAGATTTCTTTCCTAGTTAGTCAGTTTATTCCATTAGTTCAGTTTGATGATCTGGGACATAGGATGATCTATGGATGCTTCCTGGTGAACTTCACTTCAAATAAACGGTATATTATTGTTTATTGTTTTTTGAATCCTATTATTATTCACAAACAAAATAAAAAAACCCATCTTATAACAATGTTCACTGTAACAAAAGCAATCAGCAACAATCTTGCTTCCATTGTAAAGCATGTTTACCGAAAAAGGCTTTCGCCCCGCTTTACTTAATATAGCGATAGCGTGTGCATTTCTGTGTGCACCGAGTGCTTGTGCGTGCAAATACATGAACGAGTGTGCCGAGTGCTTGTGCCTGCGAATACATGAATGAGTGTGCCGGGGACACACAGCCTTTGGTCTAATGTTTGAGGCTGCGAATGTCAGGTACGATCAGTTGTTATTTGAGGATGAGACGCAGAACAGGATGATGGAGACCAAGGAGCTGTTCGACTGGGTATTAAAGCAGAGATGTTTCGAGGTATCCATCCATCTCAAGCTTGCTATGTTAACCTCATTCTGTTGTGATCTCCGGTCATACTTGATGCGATGTTGCTCTCCAGAAAACATCATTCATGCTGTTCCTCAACAAATTTGACATATTCGAGAGGAAAATACAGAAGGTAAGGACTAACGAGGAAGCAGCTTTTATACACACCGAGGGCTGTGTAATGCTTAGGCCACTTTGCTTGTTTGTATGTAGGTTCCTTTGACTGTGTGTGAGTGGTTTAAAGACTACGAGCCGATCGCGCCAGGCAAACAGGATGTGGAACATGCCTATGAGTGAGTGCCACTCTCACCACATGAGGAATCGCGCCTGGCTAACTGACTGATGGCGTTTTGTTTTATGCACGCGCGTACAGGTTTGTGAAGAAGAAATTTGAGGAGGTCTACTTCCAGAGCAGCAAGCCGGACCGCGTGGACCGGGTGTTCAAGATCTACAGAACGACGGCGCTGGACCAGAAGCTTGTGAAGAAGACGTTCAAGCTGATCGACGAGAGCATGAGACGCTCCAGGGAGGGAACAGGGACGTGATCGAGGATAGGTTGTTGTGACTGAGGCACACGAGGGTAAAAAACGGCAGTTAGGATGACACAGAAATTTTAGGGTGTCACAACTCTCTATTGTAATTCATTCTTTAGTTTAGAAGAGAAAGAACACCTTGTGACTCCTTTGTGCTTTCACAAGCTACGAAAGAAATCTTATGACCAGTATGCAAAGTTTGGATCTGTCTTTTGTTTTCTACCTTGCCATAAACCATTTTGCAGATTTTGTTGGATTACACTCATGGCTATTTTGGGGCCCATGGTGGTGTATTATGGCATTTCTGGCCTATTTTGGGCTGGTGATGGTTTTCATGTCATTTAATATTTTTATTTATAGGATAAAGATTTTGCAGTTCCCAGGGTATATTGTGCCCACAACATTTCACCTTTATTTTCATCAATTTGGACACCATAGAGCGTTCTCAAATGGTTTTTTAAAATTATATTCTGTTGTACAGGTATATTATGCAATTTCAGGTTTAAAAAAAAATATATTCTGTTGTACATGTATCGTGGAGTATTTTGCAAAAGGTTGGTATAGCACATAGATTGTGTTGTTTGTGGGCTCGGTGGTATGAAAGCTTATTTCGAGTGGTAAGCTTAACAAATGATGTGACTGTTAGTGTACAATATAAGCATCACGTTAACAGGGCTCAATGCATGACTACAGGCATTTTCAACTAGGCAGCAAGCAAATTTGATAGATATTTCAACAACTGTTGGTGCTTATCTAAGCTTCATCATCTTCATGATAAATGCTGTAACTGTTATTTCAAATGAATAAAGCTAGTTTGCGTGTTTTATTTCAAAGAAAAACAAAAAAGAAGAAGAGCTATTAGTGCTTGTCGCCTCGTAATCTTCTTCATCGTCATCTTCCTCATAATCTTCTCCATCGTCATCTTGCTCGTAATCTTCTTCATCGACAATACCCATTCCTTCCACCTGAATGACGATGTCAGCACTAGGATGATGTTGTCAGCACTAGGTAATCCAACAAGGCGTCATCGCCCAAGCTCAACAGCTCCAGCGCTCAAACAAATCCGGAAACGTTCCTCCTGCCTGTCATCATCGTCCACATGTAACCGGATTTGTTTAAGGGTGCCAGCCGAAAGGAGTTGGGGAGTCATGTAGTAACGGAACATTATATCAAGTTGCTCTAGCGCTTCAAAGTTTAGTGACGCCTTTGGACAGTAGAAGAGCAGGCGCTTGAGTGCTTCTTAGTGCGTTTCGACCCTCTAACGGGGAAGGTCACCGCGCGGTCCGAACCGTGGTGTGGGCGGTTTACTTTCAAGGGAAGTAAGACTGTCTTGATTGACTCTAATCTCTCCAGTCTCCCCATATATATGATGGAGATGTATATGTTGCCGGAGAGAGTGCATAGTTCGTTTGATAAGGACCTTTCCCGTTTCTTTTGTCAAGTGATGAACGGCCGACACAAGTACTACATGGTGAAGTGGGCCGACATCTGCATGCCCAAGGATATGGATGGGTTGGATATCCTGGACTCCCGTCGGATGGACGTCGCCCTCATGCTTAGGTGGGTTTGGCGGATCATCAGCGGGGAGGTGGGATTATGGTTACAGCTTCTTCAGGTAAAGTACCTTCGAGGCGTGCTACTCCTAGCTTGCGACCGCACGGAGGGCTCCCAGTTTTAGAGGTCGATCCAAAAGATCAAACATGAGATTCGCCTGGGGCTGTCCTTCTCGATTGGTAATGGCGTGGAGCCATGTTTTGGTTAGATTGTTGGGTGGAGGGAACCCCTCTTTGCACGGGTTTCCCTGCCTTGTTTGCTATTTGAGTGAATCCGTTGCTCTTATTAGTATCTGAGGCGGTCCAAAACGCGCATTGGAACATGTTGTTCCGTCGCTCACTTGGCCGAGCGGAGGTGGTGGAGTGGTCCAATTTACAGGCGACCCTATGATACGTCCATTTTGCATCATGTTTTGCTACTGTTATTTATGGTGTTTTCAATCAATATAACACTTTGTGGAGCAATTCTAATGCATTTTCTCTCTTAATATGCAAGATTTACACAAGGAGGGAGATTGCCGGCAGCTGGAATTTTGGACCTGAAAAAGCTACGTCAGAGATACCTATTCTGCACATCTTCAAATGAGCTGAAATTTTACGGAGATTTATTTTGAAATAAATAAAAAAATATTGGAGCAAAGAAGTACCAGAGGGGGCCACCTAGGTGCCCACGAGGCACCAGGGCGCGCCACCCCCCAGGCGTGCCCTGGTGGCTCGTGGGGCCCCTGGCCAGCCTCTAGCCCCCATTTTCTGGTATATAAGTTCATTTGCCCTAGAAAAATTATAGAGAAGACTTTCGGGACGGTGCGCCGCCGTCTCGAGGCGGAACTTGGGTAGGAGCACTTTTGCTCTCCGGCGGAGAGATTCTGCCGGGGATACTTCCCTCCGGGAGGGGGAAATCGTCGCCATCGACATCACCAACGATCCTCTTATCGTGGGAGGACCAATCTTCATCAACATTTTCAACAACACCATCTCATCTCAAACCCTAGTTCATCTCTTGTATTCAATCTTTGTCTCAAAACCTTAGATTGGTACCTGTGGGTTGCTAGTAGTGTCGATTACATCTTGTAGTTGATGCTAGTTGGTTTATTTGGTGGAAGATTATATGTTCAGATCCATTATGCTATTCAATATCCCTCTGATCTTGAACATGATTATGATTTGTGAGTAGTTACTTTTGTTCTTGAGGACATGGGAGAAGTCTTGTCATAAGTAATCATGTGAATTTGGTATTCGTTCGATATTTTGATGATATGTATGTTGTTGATTCTCTTAGTGGTGTCATGTGAACGTCGATTATATGACACTTCACCATTGGGCCTAAGGGAATGCATTGTGAAGTAGTAATTAGATGATGGGTTGCTAGAGTGACAGAAGCTTAAACCCTAGTTTATGCGCTATTCCGTAAGGGGCTGATTTGGATCCACATGTTTAATGCTATGGTTAGATTTATCTTAATTCTTCTTTCGTAGTTGCGGATGCTTGCGAAGGGGGTAATCATAAGTGGGAGGTTTGTTCAAGTAAGAATAGCACCCAAGCACTGGTCCACCCACATATCAAATTATCAAAGTAGCGAACGCGAATCAAACCAACATGATGAAAGTGACTAGATGAAATTCCCATGTGTCCTCGAGAACGCTTTGCTTACTATAAAAGATCGTTCCGGCTTGTCCTTTGCTACAAAAAGGATTGGGCCACCTTGCTGCACTCTTTGTTACTATTGCTACTTGTCACTTGTTACAAATTATCTTGCTATCAAACTACTCGTTACCGATAATTTCAGTGCTTGCAGAAAATACCTTGCTGAAAACCGCTTGTCATTTCCTTCTGCTCCTCGTTGGGTTCGACACTCTTACTTATTGAAAGGACTACGATTGATCCCCTATACTTGTGCGTCATCAAGACTCTTTTTTGGCGCCGTTTCCGGGGAGTGAAGCGCCTTTGGTGAGTGGAATTTGGTAAGGAAACATTTATATTACATGCTGAAATTTATTGTCACTTGTCACTATGGAAAGTAATCCTTTGAGGGGTTTGTTCGGGGTATCTTCACCTCGACCGGAAGCACAAAAAGTTGCTTCTCAACCTACTGCACCTACTGAAATTTTTTCATATGAAATTCCTTCGGGTATGATAGAGAAACTACTAGCTAATCCATATGCAAGAGATGGAACAGTATATCCTGATATGCACTTGATCTATGTGGATGAAATTTGTGGATTGTTTAAGTTTGCAGGTTTATCCGGAGATGGAGTTAAGAAGAAAGTATTCCCTTTATCTTTGGAGGGAAAGGCATTGACATGGTATAGGCTATGTGATGATACTGACACATGAGATTGGAACCGGTTGAAGCTGGAATTCCACCAGAAATTTTATCCTATGCATTTAGTTCATCGTGATCGGAACTATATATATAATTTTTGGCCTCGTGAAGGAGAAAGTATCGCTCAAGCTTGGGGGAGGCTTAAGTATATGTTGCATACATGCCCCAATCATGAGCTCTCAAGAGAAATTATCTTACAGAATTTTTATGCTCGGCTTTCTCATGATAATCAAACCATGCTCGATTCTTCTCCGACTGGCTCTTTTATGAAGAAAACAATTGAATTCAGATGGGATCTTCTGGGAAGAATTAAACGCAACTCTGAAGATTGGGAACTTGACAAAGGTAATGAGTCAGGTATAATACTTGAGTTCGATTGTGTTAAATCTTTTATGAATACCGATGCTTTTCACAAGTTTAGCACTAAATATGGACTTGACTCTGAGATAGTAGCCTCCTTTTGTGAATCCTTTGCTACTCATGTTGATCTCCCTAAGGAGAAGTGGTTTAAATATCACCCACCTATTGAATTAAAAGAATACCCCGTTAGCGTTAAAGAAGAAACAATTGTTTACCATGCTGATCCAGTTGTGCCTACTGCTTATATTGAGAAACCACCTTTTCCTGTTAGGATTAAGGAACATGCTAGAGTTTCAACTGTGGTTAACAAAAGTAATATTAGAACACCTAGACCCTCTGAACAAATTAAAGTTGAACCTAATGTTGCTATGGTTAAAGATCTCTTGGTCGATAATATAGATGGGCATGTTATTTACTTATGTGATGAAGCAGCTAGAATTGCTAAACCAAATCCTAAATATAAAAACAGACCTGTGGTAGGCATGCCTGTTGTCTCTGTTAAAATAGGAGATCATTGTTATCATGGCTTATGTGATTTGGGTGCTAGTGTGAGTGCTATTTCATTTACCTTATATCAAGAAATTATGAATGACATTGCACCTATTGAGATAGAGGACATTGATGTTACTATTAAGCTTGCAAACAGAGATACCATTACTCCACTTGGGATCGTTAGAGATGTTGAAGTCTTGTGTGGAAAAATAAAATACCCTACTGATTTTCTAGTCCTCGGTTCTCCACAAGATAATTTTTGTCCCATTATATTTGGTAGACCTTTCTTGAATACTATTAATGCTAAGATTGATTGCGCTAAAGAAACTGTTAGTGTTGATTTTGGTGGCACATATCATGAGTTTAATTTCTCCAAGTTTCGTAGACAACCTCATGATAAAGAATTGCCTAGTAAAGATGAAATTATTGGTCTTGCTTCTATTGCCGTACCTCCTACTGATCCGTTAGAACAATATTTGCTAGACCATGAAAATGATATGCACATGAATGAAAGAAATGAAATAGATAAGATGTTCTTTGATCAACCACCTATCCTTAAACACAATTTGCCCGTTGAAACTCTTGGAGGTCCTTCTCCACCCAAGGGTGACCCTGTGTTTGAATTGAAACAATTGTCTGATACATTGAAATATGCTTATCTAGATGAGAAGAAGATATATCCTGTTATTATCAGTGCTAACCTTTCAGAGCATGAAGAAAAGAGATTGCTAAAAACTCTGAGGAAGCACCGTGCTGCTATTGGATATACTCTGGACAATCTTAAGGGCATTAGTCCCACTCTATGTCAGCACAAAATTAATATGGAGCCTGATGCTAAACCAGTTGTAGACCACCAACGACGATTAAACCCTAAGATGAAAGAGGTGGTAAGAACTGAAATATTAAAGCTTCTGGAAGCAGGTATAATCTATCCCATAGCTGATAGTAGATGGGTAAGTCCCGTTCATTGTGTCTCTAAGAAAGGAGGTATTACCGTTGTTCCTAATGATAAAAATGAACTCATTCCACAAAGAATTGTAACTGATTATAGGATGGTAATTGATTTTAGAAAATTAAACAAAGCCACTAGAAAAGATCATTACCCCTTACCTTTTATTGATCAAATGTTAGAAAGATTGTCTAAGCATACACACTTTTGCTTTCTTGATGGATATTCTGGTTTCTCTCAAATACCTGTTTCACAAGCCGATCAAGAGAAAACCACCTTTACTTGTCCTTTAGGAACTTATGCTTATAGACGTATGCCTTTTGGTTTATGTGATGCACCTGCTACCTTTCAAAGATGTATGACTGCTATATTCTCTGACTTTTGTGAAAAGATTGTTGAGGTTTTCATGGATGATTTTTCCGTTTATGGAACTTCTTTTGATGATTGCTTAAGCAACCTTGATCAAGTTTTGCAGAGATGTGAACAAACTAATCTCGTCTTGAATTGGGAAAATTGCCACTTTATGGTAAATGAAGGTATTGTCTTGGGGCATAAAATTTCTGAAAGAGGTATTGAAGTTGATAAAGCTAAAGTTGATGCAATTGAGAAAATGCCATGTCCTAAAGATATTCGAGGTGAAAGAAGTTTCCTTGGTCATGCTGGTTTCTATAGAAGGTTTATTAAAGACTTCTCTAAAATTTCTAGGCCTCTTACTAATCTCTTACAAAAGGATGTCCCATTTGTTTTTGATGATGATTGTGTAGAAGCCTTTGAAACACTTAAGAAAGCCTTAACCACTGCACCTATTGTTCAACCACCTGACTGGCACTTGCCTTTTGAAATTATGTGTGATGCTAGTGATTATGCTGTTGGTGTTGTTCTAGGACGAAGAGTTGATAAGAAATTAAATGTTATCCATTATGCTAGTAAAACTCTAGACAGTGCTCAAAGAAATTATGCTACTACCGAGAAAGAATTTTTAGCAGTTGTGTTTGCATGTGATAAATTCAGATCTTACATAGTTGATTCTAAAGTAACTATTCACACTGATCATGCTGCTTTTAAATATCTTATGGAAAAGAAAGATGCTAAACCTAGACTCATTAAGTGGGTTCTACTGCTACAAGAATTTGACTTGCATATTATTGATAGAAAGGAAGCTGAGAATCCCGTAGCTGATAATTTGTCTAGAATGGAAAATGTTCTTGATGGTCCACTTCCTATTAATGATGATTTTCCCGATGAACAATTAGCTATCATAAACGCTTCTCGTAATACTCCTTGGTATGCAGACTATGCTAATTACATTGTTACTAAATACATACCACCTAGCTTTACATACCAACAAAAGAAAAAGTTTTTCTTTGATTTAAGACACTACTTTTGGGATGACCCACATCTTTATAAAGAAGGAGTAGATGGTGTTATTAGATGTTGTATACCTAAGCATGAACAGGAACAAACCCTACGGAAGTGTCATTCCAAGGCTTACGGAGGACACCATGCGGTTGACAGAACTGCATACAAGGTATTACAATCTGGATTTTATTGGCCTACTCTTTTCAAAGATGCTCGTAAGTTTGTCTTATCTTGTGATGAATGCCAAAGAATTGGTAATGTTGGTAGACGTTAGGAAATGCCTATGAATTATTCACTTGTTATTGAACCATTTGATGTTTGGGGATTTGATTATATGGGACCTTTTCCTAAATCCAATGGGTATACACATATTTTAGTTGCTGTTGATTACGTTACTAAGTGGGTAGAAGCTATTCCAACTAGTAGTGCTGATCATAACACTTCTATTAAAATGCTTAAAGAAGTTATTTTCCCAAGGTTCGGAGTCCCTAGATATTTAATGACCGATGGTGGTTCACATTTTATTCATGGTGCATTCCGTAAATTGCTTGCTAAATATGATGTCAACCATAGAATTGCATCTCCTTATCACCCTCAATCTAGTGGTCAAGTTGAATTGAGCAATAGAGAAATAAAGTTAATTTTGCAAAAGACAGTCAATAGATCTAGAAAGAATTGGTCTAAGAAACTAGATGATGCATTATGGGCTTATAGAACTGCATATAAAAATCCTATGGGTATGTCTCCGTATAAAATGGTTTATGGAAAAGCATGCCATTTACCTCTTGAATTAGAACATAAAGCATATTGGGCAATTAAAGAACTTAATTATGATTTTAAACTTGCCGGTGAAAATAGGTTATTTGATATTAGCTCGCTAGATGAATGGAGAACCCAAGCCTATGATAATGCCAAATTGTTTAAAGAAAAAGTTAAAAGATGGCATGACAAAAGAATTCATAAACGGGAATTCAAAGTAGGTGATCATGTTTTATTATACAATTCTCGTTTGAGATTCTTTGCAGGAAAACTTCTCTCTAAATGGGAAGGACCGTATATCATCGAGGAAGTTTATCGCTCCGGAGCCATCAAAATAAACAACTCCGAAGGCAATAATCCGAGAGTGGTGAATGGGCAAAGAATCAAGCACTATATTTCAGGTACTCCTATTAATGTTGAAACTAATATTATTGAAACAATTACACCAGAGGAATACATAAGAGAGACCTTCCGGAACGCTCCAGAACCCTGAAAAGGGGTAGGTATGTGATACGGTAAGTAAACCGACTCCAAAAATTCCATAAAAATATTTTCTGTCAGTATTGGAATATTAGAAAATAAAATAAAATAAGAAACAGCCGAGGGGACCCACCTGGTGCACACGAGGCACCAGGGCGCGCCACCCCCCCAGGCGCGCCCTGGTGACTCGTGGGCCCCTCGTGAGCCTTCCCGACTCCGTTTTCTCTTGGATTACTTGTTTTGCAAGATAAAAATTCTTTATATATACCCCCGGACGTTTTGACCACCGCATCGCAGAAATCTCTTCTGTTCTTGTTTCGAGCTATTTTCTGACAGATCCGAAAGTATGTCATCCCAAGACTCAGATGGAGAGAGCTTCGTATCACATTATGTTACAAATCCAAGGATCTATGGGGATATAAATCCCTATGGATGGGCCGCGGAGGAGGAGCGAGATGTCAACATGAAGGGAACGGAAGACGTGAGCTCGGATGAAGACGATGCTCCTCTACCTCAACCGGAGATATGCATGTGGAGTTCAAGAAGTCGAGCCTACCAAACACAGTAAACAAATTTAAGATCCAATTTATCCCTTTCCGTCTTCTACAGGAAAACAAGAACGTATTGTGTGAGAAGATAGTGGAGCTTGAACAAGAAATTAGCAAGTTGAAGGAAGAAAACTATGTTCTCAAGCGGAAACTGAAGGACAAGCCCATCACACCATCATCACCACCATCACTGAAGGAAGAAACTTGAGCACATGGGTATGGGCACTCCCCTTGGCTTGTGCCAAGCTTGGGGGAGGCACCCCGGTATCATATCACCATCACTTTTATTATCTACCTATTTTTAGTCCGATCCTTAGTTATTTCGTGATCTAGTTGAATAAAAGTTTAGTATGATCTATTTTCGAGTGCTAGTTTCGTGATCTATCTACCTATGTAATTGAGTTGAGAGTTATATAATAAAGAGTAGTTTGAGTTTTTGCTTCTTTACTTTTATGTTTCAATCCTAGCAATGAAAATAATTAAAAAAAATCATATGCTAATCTTATGGAAAGTAATGACATTACATAAAGAAAAGTATAAGTGGTAAAATTTATTGAAAGTTAACAAACATAGCATTGGTCAATGATGCAATTCATGAAAGAATTAATAAGGGAAGAGAAGATTCACATGCAAATATACTATCTTGGACATCTTTTATGATTGTGAGCCCCCATTAAGTATTTTATGTCAAATTGTTGACGTGGGACAAGGAAGACAACGTAATGAATTATGTTTGCTTATATTCACATAGAAGTTATATTGTTATAGATCCTCCAACATGTGGTGCTTGCTCAATATCTTTGCTAGCCAAAAATCCACACCAAGTAGAGATGCTACTTGTGCATCCAAAACCCTTAAACCCAGTTTCATGTCATGAGAGTCCACTATATCTACCTATGGATTGAATAAGATCCTTCGAGTAAGTTGTCATCGGTGCAAAAAGCAATAAAAATTGCTTCTAAATATGTCTGAACTTTTATTGTAAGGGAAAATAAGCTTTGTACGAACTTGTGATGGTAAAAAAATAAAAGTGACATACTGCATAATAAAGGTTGCTATCACAAGGGGCAATATAAAGTGACGTTCCTTTGCATTAAGAGCTTGTGCATCCAACAATACAACCTCCGCTTCCCTCTGCGAAGGGCCTATCTTTTACTTTTATGTATTTAATTTTTATGCAAGAGTCAATAGTGTTCTCCTCTATTCCTTTTTATTTTTTTTCTCTTTTGTAAGCATCATGTGGTGGGGAAGGATCTAGGCATATATATCCAGTTGGATATGAGTGATCATGAGTTATTATTGTTGACATCACCCTTGAGGTGAATAAGTTGGGAGGCGAAATCATAAGCCCATATCTTTCTATGTGTCTGGCAGAAACTTTTTGCTCCATATATATGTCGTGAGTGTTAGTAATCATAGAAGACTAGATGATGGTTGAGTATGTGGACTTGCTAACAAGCTCCTTGATACGTCTCCAACGTATCTATAATTTTTTATTGTTCCATGCTGTTATATTATCAATCTTGGATGTTTTTTATATGCATTTATAGCAATTATATATCATTTTTTGGGACTAACCTATTAACTTAGTGCCCAGTGCCAGTTGCTGTTTTCTGCCTGTTTTTTGTTTTACAGACTATCAATACCAAACGAAGTCCAAATGCCACGAAACTTTTTGGAGATTTTTTTCTGGATAATACCAACACTAGAGGCTTCAGGAGAAGACCAGATGCCAGAGGAGGTGGCCACGAGCCACCAGGGCGCGTCTGGGGGGGGGGGGGGGGCAGGCGTGCCCTGGTGCCTCGTGGGCCCACCTCAGCTCCGTTTGACCTAATTCTACCACTATAAATTCCCAAAAATCAGGAAACCAACAGGGGAGTCCATGAAATACTTTTTCCACCGCCGCAAGTTTCTGTTCTTGAGAGATCCCATCTGGAGGCCTTTTTCGGTACTCCGCCGGAGGGGGAATCGATCACGGAGGGGCTCTACATCAACCTTGCTTCCCTTTCGATGATGCGTGAGTAGTTTACCACAGACCTTCAGGTCCATAGTTAGTAGCTAGATGGCTTCTTCTCTCTTTTTGATCTTCAATACAATGTTCTCCTCGATGTTCTTGGAGTTCTATCCGATTTAATCACTTTTTGCGGTGTGTTTGTTGGGATCCGATGAATTGTGAGTTTATGATCAGATTATCCATGAATATTATTTGAGTCTTCTCTTTTATGCATGATTATTATAGCTTCCTATTTCTTCTCCGATCTATTGATTTGGTTTAGCCAACTAGATTGATTTATCTTGCCTTGGGAAGAGGTGCTTTGTAATGGGTTCGATCTTGCGGTGCTCAATCCCAATGACAGAAAGGGACATGACATGTATGTATCATTGCTATTAAGGGTAAAAAGATGGGGTTTATTCATACGTGAGTTTATCTTGTCTACATCATGTCATCTTGCTTAAGGCGTTACTCTGTTCTTTATGGACTTAATACACTAGATGCATGCTGGATAGCGGTCGATGTGTGGAGTAATAGTAGTAGATGCAGGCAGGAGTCGGTCTACTTGTCTCGGACGTGATGCCTATATACATGATCATTGCCTTGGATATCGTTATGAGTATTTGCTTTTCTATCAATTGCCCAACAGTAATTTGTCTACCCACCGTATGCTATTTTCTTGAGAGAAGTCTCTAGTGAAAACTATGGCCCCCGGGTCTATCTAAATCATATACTAAAATCCTAAAAATACTTGCTGCACTTTTTCTTTCTTTATTTTATTTTTTATTTTTGTTTCAATCTATCTATCTATCACATACAATTTAATCTTGCAACTTACCGCCGAGGGATTGACAACCCCTTGTTTGCATTGGGTGCAAGGATTTGTTGTTTTGTGTGCAGGTGCTGCTAATGAGGTGTTGCGTGATTCTCCTACTAGATTGATAACCTTGGTTTCATAACTGAGGGAAATACTTATCTCTACTGTACTGCATCTCCCTTCCTCTTCAGGGAATTACCAACGCAGCTCACAAGTAGCAGGAAGAATTTCTAGCGCCGTTGCTGGGGAGACATCATCAACATCTATCAAGTACCTACGCATAAAACTCTCATCTCCTTGCATTTACTTTATTTGCATTTGCCTCTCATTTTCATCTCCCCCACTTCTAATTTTTTTTACAAAAACACAAAAAAAAATTGTTTGCTTGTTTGTTAGTTTGCTTATGTTGCCATGTGCCTTCTATTTGCTTGCATCTTCGCTTGCTAAAAAATTATTGATATGGATCCTCATCCACTTGCTAATCTTTTCAAAAGATTCAATTATGATGAGCCAATTGCTAGTGAGTTGAGTGCACTTGATTATCTCTATGAAGTTTTGCTTGAAAATCATGAATCTAAAAATTGTGATGAAGTGTTAAAAGAAGAAATTTATAAAGTAATTCATGATAGCTCCTTGAATGCAAAGCATGATTGCAATGATGTTATTATAAATTTCATTAAAGTCAATTGTGCTAATGATATGCAAAGCTACAAGCTTGGGGATAATAATTTTGTTATGTCCACAAATTATTGCAATGATCATGATTGGGGTGATAATGTTTCTTATGATCTTGAAAATTTATTTAAGCCTCATGTTGAATATGATATTGATAATAATGTTTGCAATAATATTGTAAGTGGGTTTGAAAGAGTGTCAAGTTTTGGTAAAAAGAATCCCACATATTCGGAGAGTGTTCAATCTTATGAAATTTTTGACAAAAGTGGGTTTGGAGAGGTCATAATTTTAGCTGATGTTAATCCCACTATCTTGGATGATTATAAACTTTTTATGCATGTGGATCATAGAGAGAATATTGTTTATGATAGCCATATTGTTGAGTTTGATTATGATCCTACATGTAATTATTATGAGAGAGAAAAATATGGTTGTAGAAATCTTCATGTTACTAAATTGCCTCTCATTATGTTGAAATTATTAATGCTCCATTCTTCCTATTGGCATATGCTAGATATTGCTTGTCTTGATAATTTGTTTGCTATCTTTCATGTGAGCATCATTGAAATCTCGAGCCTATCTTAATGGCATTAAAGAAAGAGCTTGTTGGGAGGCAACCCAATGAATAAAATAAATTTTTGCTTTTTATTTATGTTCTTTTGTGTTTTCACAATTATGCTACTGTTATGATTGTGTTTTTATGTTTTAATTAGTGTTTGTGCCAAGTAAAGCCTTTGGGATGATTTGGAAGATAGTATAATTGATGATGTTTGGAAAATAGAAAGTTTTGCGTCCAGTGCTGGAATTTTATTTCTGTACTCGAGCGTCAGAAAAATCTGAAATTTTTACACAGTATTGGTATATGAAATGCCCACGTTGTCCTAATTTTTCAGAATGTTTGGAGTTACAGAAGTATGGCTTTTAAATAGATTTCTACAGACTGTTCTGTTTTTGACAGATTCTGTTTTTGATGTGTTGCTTGCTTGTTTTGATGAAACTATGGATTGTATCGGGGGGGGGGGGGGTATAAGCCATGGAGAAGTTAGAATACAGTAGGTATAATGCAAAAAAATATGAATGGGTTTGCAACAGTACTTAAAGTAGTGATTTATTTTGTTATACTAACGGATCTCACGAAGGTTTTGTTGAGTTTTGTGTGATTGAAGTTTTCAAGTTTTGGGTGAGATCACGATGGATGAAGAAATAAGGAGTGGTAAGAGCCTAAGCTTGGGGATGCCCGAGGCACCCCAAGGTAATATTCAAGGAAGACTCAAGCATCTAAGCTTGAGGATGCCCCGGAAGGCATCCCCTCTTTCTTCTACCAACCATCGGTAATTTTACTTGGAGCTATATTTTTATTCATCACATGATATGTGTTTTGCTTGTAGCGTCTTGTATTATATGAGTCTTTGCTTTGTTTGCTTTTTAGTTTATCACAACCATCCTTGCTGGACACACCAATTTGAGAGAGCCACACGTTCATCATGATTTGTTAGAATACTTTATGTGCTTCACTTAAATTTTTTGAGCTAGGCAGTTGCTCTAGTGCTTCACTTAAATCTTTTTGAGCACGGTGGTGGCTAAATTTTGAAGAAATAAACTCTCATGCTTCACTTATATTATTTTGAGAGTTGATAAGATTAAAATTTTGAAGAAATAAACTCTCATGCTTCACTTATATTATTTTGAGAGTTGATAAGATTAAAATTTTGAAGAAATATTTGCACTCTCATGCTTCACTTATATCTTTTTGAGAGTTGATAAAAGTAACGGTAATTTGCACAAGATATGAATTTGGTCCCAAAGTGATGAATATTCAAGAGGGATATAATAAAAACTTTCATGTAGATAACTGGATATGATGAGTGTGATTCCTTGCAATAGTTTTGCGATATGGAAATGATAATATGTGAGTTATGTTAGTGAGTAATTGTGATTTAGTAAGAATATTAGTGTTAAGGTTTGTGATTCCCTATGCATGCACATCAAGTCAATAGTTATGCAAAGAAATTATATCCTACTTATGGTGCATTATTCGGTGTTAGTTATGTTCAATGCATGTGTTAGGGCATATTTTACCCTAGTGGTTTCGATGATTGATGACAATGCGTTTTGCGGACTAATCGTGTGCATTGACCTTTTCAGAGATTATATTGATAGGCACGAGATGGTTTATCTCCCCTCGATGGTAAAGAGTGAAGATGGTTATTTTCCGACGATTTCTTTTTGGTGGATTTGAGTCGTAGGAAACCCGTACTAGAAAGAGGGGGTCCGTGTTGGAAAGGTATGGGTGGAATCGACACGTACACAGCCACATATGCACCCACAGCTTCATTTCCCTTCTCTAGAGCCTTTCCTATGTTTTCTGTGGATATTCAGTGGCATGCAAGCGGTAGTACCACTTATGCGGTAGTACCGCTGGGTACTTCCATGGCACTGCCGCTTGGGGTTTCCCCGAGCGTGCAACTCTATGTTGCCGGTCTGCAATTCACGGTAGTAGCACGGTAGTACCGCTCTGGCGGTACTACCGCCCGTACTACCGCCGCCACTACCACTTGCGTGGTTTCCTCCGTGCGCGCTTCTGTTTCCATTTTCCCTTTGCGGTAGTAGTGCGGCATAGGATGGTAGTACCGCTTCGCATGGTACTGCCGCCCTGGATGCCTCTACTACTGCTGCCTCTCCTGGTCTAAAACCCCCTAAGCGGTAGTACCGCCAGGGGCAGCGGTAGTACCGCTCCGTCGGCACTACCGTTGTACATTCTGTGTAGTTCAGGCTTGTGTGGGGTAGTACCGCCTAAGCGGTAGTACCGTTCCTAGGAGCGGTAGTACCGCTTGGCTGCGGGCACAGGGCAGAAAACGGTTGGATTTTTGTCTCTCTATATAAGGAGGGGGTCTTCTTCTTCCTAAGGTTGACTTCTTCTTCCCAAGCTCCATTGTTGCTCCAAAAGCTCATTCTCGCCCGATCTCTCTCCCTAGCCAATCAAACTTGTTGATTCTTTAGGGATTGGTTGAGAAGGCCCCGATCTACACTTCCACCAAGAGAATTTGATTCCCCCCACTAATCCCTTGCGGATGTTGTTACTCTTGGGTGTTTGAGCACCCTAGACGGTTGAGGTCACCTCGGAGCCACATTCCATTGTGGTGAAGCTCCGTGGTGGTGTTGGGAGCCTCCAATTAAGTTGTGGAGATTGCCCCAACCTTGTTTGTAAAGGTTCGGTCGCCGCCTTCAAGGGCACCACTAGTGGAATCACGGCACCTCGCATTGTGTGAGGGCGTGAGGAGAATACGGTGACCCTAGTGGCTTCTTGGGGAGCATTGTGCCTCCACACCGCTCAAACGGAGACGTACTTCCTCTCAAAGGGAAGGAACTTCGGAAACACATCCTCGTCTTCACTGGCTCCACTTCTGGTTACTTCTTACCTTTACTTTGTGCAAGCTTTACTTGTGTTGTATCATGTGCTTGTTTGCTTGTGTTGTGATTGTTAGCATCATATAGGTTGCTCACCTAGTTGCACATCTGGACAACCTATTTTGTTGCTAACCCTAATTTGTTAAGAAAAGCTAAAAATTGGTAGTTGCCTATTCACCCCCCCTCTAGTCAACCATATCGATCCTTTCAGCATGTTTATGACCGTTTTCGCTTTTTGGTTGGTTGCTTCTCAATCTATTTGCTAGCCTTCATTTGTACTAAGCAGAAATACTGCTTGTGCATCCAAACTCCTTAAACCCAAGTTGTGCCAAATGAGTCCACCATATCTACCTATATGCGGTATTTCCATGTCGTTCCAAGTAAATTTGCGTGTGCCAACTCTAATTTTCAAAATAATTTTCTGTTTTGTGTGCCCGTACCGCTCATGAAGCGGCAGGGGGTGGCCAATATTTTCCATGCTAGGTGTGTTATTCTCACGATGAGTGTTTATTCACTTGTCATTGCACGAGAGAGTGGCTGGTAATAGGGATGCCCAGTCCCACAATGAAATCAAAATTAATAACAACAAAATTCCTTGGAAAGTGTTGGTATGGAGGGCACCCATGGATACGGCTAGGCATGGATTGTGAAAGAATGGTGGAAAGGAAATAAACTTTACTTTCTGTTTGGGAACCGCCTATGATGTGTCTAGCATGGAAGATATTGGGAATTCTCGGTCGTTTTCGTGGACAGGAAAAGCATGCCTCTCAAAATATTTTTATCTCTCTAATTTAAGCTTTGAGCTCTGGCACATTAGCAAATCTCTGCTTCCCTCTGCGAAGGGCCTATCTATTTACTTTATGCAATTTTTATTTTTATTTTGAGTCTCCATCTTCTCTTATAAAGCACCAACTAGAGAGCACTATTGTCATACTTGTGCATTGTGTGTAGCTAATATTTGAGTGTGTTTCATGAATAGATCAATGATTGAGCATAATGGGCTAGGGATAACTTTCTTTAGCGTTGATATTTTGAAAGACATGATTGCTTGTTAGCATGCTTGAGTATTTATATCTTCATGTCAAACTATAGACTATTGCTTTGAATCATTCAAGTCCAAATGTCCATGCTACAAAATAAAAGAATATATGATGAATATGGTAGGCAGCATTCCACATCAAAAATTCTGTTTTTATCATTTACCTACTCGAGGACGAGTAGGAATTAAGCTTGGGGATGGTGATACGTCTCCAACGTATCTATAATTTTTGATTGTTCCATGCTGTTACATTATCAATCTTGGATGTTTTTTATATGCATTTACAGCAATTATATATCATTTTTTGGGACTAACCTATTAACTTAGTGCCCAGTGCCAGTTGTTGTTTTCTGCCTGTTTTTTGTTTTACAGAATATCAATACCAAATGAAGTCCAAATGCCACAAAACTTTTTGGAGATTTTTTTTCTGGACAATACTAACACTAGAAGCTTCGGGAGAAGACCAGACGCTAGAGGAGGTGGCCACAGGCCACCAGGGCGCGCCTGGGGGGGGGAGGCGCGTCCTGGTGCCTCGTGGGCCCACCTCAGCTCCATTTGACCTAATTCCACCACTATAAATTCCCAAAAATTTGGAAACCAACAGGGGAGTCCAAGAAATACTTTTTCCACCGCCGCAAGTTTCTGTTCTCGAGAGATCCAATCTGGAGGCCTTTTCTGGTACTCCGCCGGAGGGGGAATCGATAATGGAGGGGCTCTACATCAACCTTGTTGCCCTTCCGATGATGCATGAGTAGTTTACCACAGACCTTCGGGTCCATAGTTAGTAGCTAGATGACTTCTTCTCTCTTTTTGATCTTCAATACAATGTTCTCCTCGATGTTCTTGGAGTTCTATCCGATGTAATCACTTTTTGCGGTGCGTTTGTTGGGATCTGATGAATTGTGAGTTTATGATCAGATTATCCATGAATATTATTTGAGTCTTCTTTGATCTCTTTTATGCATGATTATTATAGCTTCGTATTTCTTCTCCGATCTATTGATTTGGTTTGACCAACTAGATTGATTTATCTTGCCATGGGAAGAGGTGCTTTGTAATGGGTTCAATCTTGCGGTGCTCAATCCCAGTGACAGAAAGGGACATGACACATATGTATCGTTGCTATTAAGGGTAAAAAGATGGGGTTTATTCATACGTGAGTTTATCTTGTCTACATCATGTCATCTTGCTTAAGGCGTTACTCCGTTCTTTATGGACTTAATACACCTGATGCCTGCTGGATAGCGGTCGATGTGTGGAGTAATAGTAGTAGATGCAGGCAGGAGTCGGTCTACTTGTCTCGGACATGATGCCTATATACATGATCATTGCCTTGGATATCGTCATGATTATTTGCTTTTTTTTATCAATTGCCCAACAGTAATTTGTCTACCCACCGTATGCTATTTTCTTGAGAGAAGCCTCTAGTGAAAACTATGGCCCCCGGGTCTATCTAAATCATATACTAAAACCCTCTTGGTAATACAACATCACAAGAAGCTTGCAAGCATGTGACTAATGAGTTTAGTCACGGGATATTGTATTACGGAACGAGTAAAGAGACTTGCCGGTAATGAGATTGAACTAGGTATGGAGATGCCGACGATCGAATCTCGGGCAAGTAACATATAGCTGGACAAAGGGAATTGCATACGGATTAACTGAATCCTTGACATCGTGGTTCAACCGATAAGGATCTTTGTAGAATATGTAGGAACCAATATGAGCATCCAGATCCTGCTATTGGTTATTAACCGGAGAGGTGTCTCGGTCATGACTACATGATTCCCGAACCCGTAGGGTCACACGCTTAACGTTCGATGACGCTAGAGTAGTATTGGGATATTTGATGTTGGTAACCGAATGTTGTTCGAAGTCTCAGATGTGATCCCGGACATTATGAGGAGCTCCAGAATGGTCCGGAGGTAAAGATTTATATATGGAAAGTTGTTTTCAGGGTTACAGAAAAAGTTTGGTTTTTTGGGTATTGTACCAAGAAGCTTCCAGAAGGTTCTAGAAGCTTCTGGAGGAGTCCGTAAGTCCACCAAGGGTTCCACCACATCCCAAGGGACAGCATGGGCTTAGGGGAGGCGCCCTGGCCTTATTGGGCCAGGCGCCCAAGCCCCCTAAGGCCCATGCGCCTAGGAAGTGGAAAAGGGGAAGAGTTCGACTCCCGTACGACTGAGGGAAGAGGTGGACTAGGAGTCCAACCCCTCTCCCTTGGACACCGGCCCTAGTAGGAGAGGGGCTGGACTCCAAGCCACTCCACCCATATAAATAGAGAGGAGGGGGCGCACTAAGAGGACACACCAAGCCTTGGCCCCCCTCTCCCGTTAGACCACCTTCTCGTCCCGACAGCGTTTAGCGAAGCGGTGCCGGCACTCCACTCGCCGTCGTGCTGGTTGTGATCCCATCTACTTCTCCCCTTCGCTTGCTGGATCAAGGAGGAGGAGACGTCACCGAGCTGCACGTGTGCTAAACTCGGAGGTGCCGTCCGTTCGGCACTAGATCGGTTGGATCGTGATTGGATCGCGAAGTGTACGACTACATCAACCAAGTTATATACGCTTCTGCTTTCGGTCTATGAGGGTACGTAGACACGCTCTCCCTCTCGTTGCTATGCATCTCCTTGATTAGATCTTGGTGTTTCGTAGGAAACTTTTTGATTTTCATGCAACGATTCCCATCAGTGGCATCATGAGCTAGGTCTATGCGTAGATGTGTATGCACGAGTAGAACACAAAGAAGATGTGGGCGTTGATGTTCAAATTGCTTACCTCCTTTGTTATTTTGGATTCGGCGGCATGGTGGGATGAAGCGGCCCGGACCAACCTTACTTGTCCATGCACAAGAGACCGGTTCCACTGACAGACAAGCAACTTGTATTGCATAAAGTGGCTGGCAGGTGTCTGTCTCTCCCACCTTAGTTGAATCTGATTTGACAAAGGGCGGTCCTTGTAGAAGGTTAAAAGGCAACTTGCATATCACCGTTGTGGCTTTGCGTAGGTAAGAACGGTTCTTATATGATGCCCATAGAAGCCACGTAAAATTTGCAAAAACAAAGTAGAGAACGTCTAACTTGTTTTTGCAGGGCATGTTGTGATGTGGTATGATACATCTCCAACGTATCTATAATTTTTTATTGTTCCATGCTATTATAGTATAGATCTTGGATGTTTTATATGCAATTATATATCATTTTTTGGGACTAACCTATTAACCCAGTGCCCAGTGCCAGTTGCTGTTTTCTACTTGTTTTTGCCTTTTTAGAAAATCATTCTCAAAAAGTGGCCAAACGAGAAAAAACTTTGGATTAATTTTTTCTGGACCAGAAGAGACCCACGAAGCTTCGGGAGAAGACCAGAAGAGCCACGAGAAGGCTACAACCCTGGAGGGTGTGCCCAGGGGGGTAGGGCGCGCCGCCAGGCTTGTGGGCCCCTCATTGCCCCTCCTGACCTAATTCCAGCGCTATAAATTCTAAAATATTCCCAATATACCAGAGAGACAGAAGAGAAAACCTTTCTGCCGCCGCAAGCCTCTGTTCTTCCGTGATCCCATCTACAGGCCTTTTTCGGTACTCTGCCGGAGGGGGAATTGATCACGGAGGGCTTCTTCATCAACCTTGCTGCCCTTCCGATGATGTGTGAGTAGTTTACGACAGACCTACGGGTCCATAGCTAGTAGCTAGATGGCGTCTTCTCTCTCTTTGATCTTCAATACCATGTTCTCCTCGATGTTCTTGGAGTTCTATCCGTTGCAATCTTCTTTTGCGGTGTGTTTGTTGGGATCTGATGAATTGTGAGTTTATGATCAGATTATTCATGAGAAATATTTGAGTCTTCTCTGAATTCTTTTATGCATGATTATTATAGCTTTGTATTTCTCTCCGATCTATCGATTTGGTTTGGCCTACTAGATTTATTTGTCTTGCAATGGGAGAGATGCTTTGTGAGGGGTTCAATGTTGCGGTGCTCAATCCCAGTGACAGAAAGGGACATGACACGTATTTGTATTGTTGCCATTAAGGATAAAAAGATGGGGTTTAATCATATTGCTTGATTTTACTTTGTCTACATCATGTCATCTTGCTTAAGGCATTACTATGTTTCATACTTAATACCCTAGATGCATGCTGGATAGCGGTCGATGGGTGGAGTAATAGTAGTAGATGCAGGCAGGAGTCGGTCAACTTGTCTCGGACGTAATGCCTATATACATGATCATTGATACGTCTCCAACGTATCTATAATTTTTGATTGTTCCATGCTATTATATTATCAATCTTGGATGTTTTTATATACATTTACAGCAATTATATA
The DNA here is from genome assembly GCA_039707655.1 of Elymus sibiricus. NCBI lineage: Eukaryota > Viridiplantae > Streptophyta > Magnoliopsida > Poales > Poaceae > Elymus > Elymus sibiricus. The sequence goes on along the minus strand of CM077666.1, from coordinate 122,013,528 downwards.
TCATTTTTGGAGACTAACCTATTAACCTAGTGCCCAGTGCGAGTTGTTGTTTTCTGCCTTGTTTTTGTTTTACAGAATATCAATACCAAACGAAGTCCAAATGCCACAAAACTTTTTGGAGATTTTTTTTGGACAAGATAAACACTAGAAGCTTCGGGAGAAGACCATACGCCAAAGGAGGTGGCCACGAGCTATCAGGGCACGCCTGGGGAGGGCAGGCGCGCCCTGGTGCCTCGTGGGCTCACCTCAGCTCTATTTGACCTAATTCCACCACTATAAATTCCAGAAAAATCAGAAACCCTCAGGGGAGTCCACGAAATACTTTTTCCGCCGCCGCAAGTTTCTGTTCTTGAGAGATCCCATCTAGAGGCCTTCTCCGGTACTCCGCCGGAGGGGGAATCGATCACGGAGGGGCTCTACATCAACCTTGCTGCCCTTCCGATGATGCGTGAGTAGTTTACCACAGACCTTCGGGTCCATAGTTAGTAGCTAGATGGCTTCTTCTCTCTTTTTGATCTTCAATACAATGTTCTCCTCGATGTTCTTGGAGTTCTATCCGATGTAATCACTTTTTGCGGTGTGTTTGTTGGGATCCGATGAATTGTGAGTTTATGATCAGATTATCCATGAATATTATTTGAGTCTTCTCTGATCTCTTTTATGCATGATTATTATAGCTTCGTCTTTCTTCTCCGATCTATTGATTTGGTTTGACCAACTAGATTGATTTATCTTGCCATGGGAAGAGGTGCTTTGTAATGGGTTTGATCTTGCGGTGCTCAATCCCAGTGACAGAAAGGGACATGACACGTATGTATCGTTGCTATTAAGGGTAAAAATATGGGGTTTATTCATATGTGAGTTTATCTTGTCTACATCATGTCATCATTCTTAAGGCGTTACTCCGTTCTTATGGACTTAATACACTAGATGCATGCTGGATAACGGTCGATGTGTGGAGTAATAGTAGTAGATGCAGGCAGGAGTCGGTCTACTTGTCTTGGACGTGATGCCTATATACATGATCATTGCCTTGGATATCATCATTATTATTTGCTTTTCTATCAATTGCCCAACAGTAATTTGTCTACCCACCGTATGCTATTTTCTCGAGAGAAGCCTCTAGTGAAAACTATGGCCCCCGGGTCTATCTAAATCATTTACTAAAACCCTAAAAATATTGCTGCACTTTTTTTCTTTATTTATTTTATTTTGTATTTTTGTTTCAATCTATCTATCTATCACATACAATTTAATCTTGCAATTGACCGCCGAGGGATTGACAACCCCTTATTTGCGTTGGTTGCAAGGATTTGTTGTTTGTGTGCAAGTACTGCTAACGAGGTGCTGCATGATTCTCCTACTGGATTGATAACCTTGGTTTCATAACTGAGGGAAATACTTACCTCTGTTGTGCTGCATCATCCCTTCCTCTTCGGGGATAATACCAACGCAAGCTACAAGTTGCAATCATTGCCATGAATCCGTCATAATTATTTTCTTTTCTATCAATTGCCCAACAGTAATTTGTCTACCCACCGTATGCTATGTGTTCGAGTGAGAAGCCTCTAGTGAAAACTATGGCCCCCGGGTCTACTTTATCATATATTAAAAACATAAAAATACCTTGCTACAATTTATTTACTTTTATTTTAATTAGTATTTTAGTTTATCTATTTACCTCTATAAGATTTAATCCTTGCAAATAACCGCTAAGAGGATTGACAACCCTCTTATTTGCGCTGGGTGCAAGTGTTTGCTCTTGTGTGTGCAGGTGCGCTTAACATAATTTTGCTTAGTTCTCCTACTAGATTGATAACCTTGGTTCTTAACTGAGGGAAATACTTATCTCTACTGTACAGCATCGTCCTCTCCTCTTCAGGGAAATACCAACGCAGACTACAAGTAGCAGGAAGAATTTCTGGCACCGTTGCCGGGGAGACATCATCAAAATTACCAAGTACCTTCGCACAAACTATCATCCACGTGCATTTATTTTATTTGCCTTTTATTTGCATTTGCCTCTAGTTTTCATCTCCCTCACTTCTAAAAAAATTACAAAGACACAAAAATATTTTTATTTGCTTGTTTGCTTGTTTGCTTGATTCGTCACGATGTCTCAAGAAAATACAAAATTGTATGACTTTTCTAATACTAATAATAATGATTTTATTAGTACTCCTATTGCTCCTCCCGCCACTAGTGCGGAGTCATGTGACATTAATGCTGCTTTGCTTAATTTTGTTATGAAAGAACAATTTTTTGGTAGTCCTAATGAAGATGTTGCATCCCATCTAAATACTTTCGTTGAACTTTGTGATATGCAAAATAAGAAAGATGTGGATAATGATATTGTCAAATTAAAATTATTTCCGTTCTCACTACGAGATCGCGCTAAAACTTGGTTCTCATCCTTGCCTAGAAATAGTATTAATTCTTGGGATAAGTGTAAGGATGCTTTTATTACCAAGTATTTTCCTCCCGCTAAGCACATTTCTTTAAGAAATTAAATTATGAATTTTAAGCAACTTGAGCATGAACATGTTGCACAATCTTGGGAAAGAATGAAATTAATAATAAGAAATTACCCAACTCATGGCTTAAATTTATGGATGATCGTACAATTTTTTTATGCGGGACTAAACTTTGTCTCTAGAAATTTACTAGACTCTGCTGCAGGTGGTACTTTTATGGATATTACATTGGGAGAAGCTATAAAACTTCTTGATAATATCATGACAAATTATTCTCAATGGCACACTGAATGAACTCCAACTGGTAAGAAGGTAAATTTTGTTGAAGAAATTAATACTTTGAGTGATAAGATGGATGTTTTATTGAAATTGGTTGCTAGTAAAAATGCTCATATTGATCCCAATGATGTGCCATTGTCTACCTTGATTGAGCAAAATAATGATGCTATTGATGTGAATTTCGTCTCTAGAAATAATTTCAACAACAATGTTTATAGGGGTAATTTCAATCCTAGACCGTTTCCTGGAAATTCCTCTAATAATTATGGCAATCCTTATGGTAATTCTTATAATAATAATAATAATAGGATGCCCTCTGATCTTGAAAGTAATATTAAAGAATTTATTAATTCTCAAAAGAATTTCAATGCTATGATAGAAGAAAAATTGAATAGAGTTCATGAATTGGCTAGGAACATGGATAAAATTGCTCATGATGTGGAAAATCTCAAAACTAAAATTTTGCCACCCAATCATGATATAAATGTAAAGCTATCTACGTCTCCATTAATGAAAGTAAAGAAAGGACCGCTAGGTTGAGAGCTAAGCAAGAATTTCTAGAAAACGCGATTCCACCCGGTTTCTATCATAGTAATGATGAAGATATTAAAATGATTGGTGTCACTCCTATTGAATAATTATTTAGTAACATAAAACTTGATTAAAAAGGGACTGAAGAAGAGTCAACTTTAGATAGAAGGAGTCCCAATTGCTTGGAGGGTGATAATTTTGATGATAAAAATGAAAAAAGTGGGTTTGGAGAAGTCAAAACTTTAAATAGTAATGCACCCACTGTCGGTACCAAAACCGGCAGGCCTCGGGTAGGGGATCCAAACTATGGGTCAAGGAATCAATGGTAACAGGGAACGTAGAGACAACGATTTACCCAGGTTTGGGCCCTCTCGAGGAGGTAATACCCTACGTCCTGCTTGATTGTATTGATGTGATTGTATGAAGGTTACAGAGCTGATCTACCTCGAGATCGACTGGGCTAAACCCTAGGTTATGGACCTGTGTCCCTACGGACTAAACTCTCCGGTTTATATAGACACCAGAGAGTCCTAGGGCTACATGTAGTTGGTTACATCAGGGGATAAACATGCCAACTACGCAAACTATTCCTTGGAGGAGACGCTAAGTCTTCGGAGGTTTCCTTCTGATACACGGAGTCACCCATAATCCGGCCTTCCATCAACGAGTAGAGAGCGGCCCATCTTCCTGGCCCATGAGAGATGGGCCGGCAGCCCGAGTACCCCCTAGTCCAGGACACCCTCAGTAGCCCCCGAACTAGCCTCCAACGCCGAGCTTGACGGTCTTCGGTAGATTCATGCTTCAAGGGTCTTCGGCTTGGGTGGCGAGTTCCTCCCTTTACCTACACTTGGCATGACAATAATTCGGACGCCAATAGTTCGGTCGCCGAAGAATCATCCAACTGGCAAGGCATTGCGGGGCCCGCTATACTGCTTTTCCTTGCCCTGAACCAAATGATGACCCTCGATATCTGTGCACCTGTAAGATGCAAGTGGCCCGATGGGTTTTTACAAAAATGCCCCTCTTTCAGGGGGAGTCAATCCCCTTTTAATAGGCCAAGGGCGAGGGGTTTGACGCATCCCGCCCCCTGCCATTCTTCCTCACGTCCTTGCGAGGCCACAATCAGCAAGCAATGGCGAGCGTCCCCGGATCTTCCTCACGCCCTCACGGCCCCTGCCAAGGCGACTGGTCAAGCTGTTCCATATCCCTCATGCGCTTGCGCAGGCTTGAGACGCAGGGATATCTCCCCGCTTCAGATCTCGCCTCCACCCGTCCTGGATTAACTTCTGCGGGAGGGGAGGCCCTTGCGGAGAACTTTCCTTCCCCTCATGGGGAGGAAAGGGTGTGCTTTGTGCCCTTCCTCTTGCGAGGGATTGGTTTTCCCATCCATCCTTTCTCGAGGGGTCTGCTAGAGTTTTATGAGATTCAGCTCCACCATCTTACCCCAGGATCAATTCTCCACATATCGGGTTTCGTCGCTCTCTGCGAGTTGTTCCTGGGCTGCGAGGCTCACTTCGAACTGTGGAGGAAGTTCTTTTGCCTCGTCCCCCGCACTCAGGGAGGGGTTATCTACGAGGTTGGCGGAGCCGAAGTATGGCGCATCGCTGGGACCGGATACCCTGTCGGGACTCTGAAAAGGATGCCGAAGAATGGACTTCGGAATGGTTTTATATCGAAGACGTCCCTTTATTCGATCCAGTTCGCAGGGGTCTACCGGGATTTACATTGGCTTCTCCAACGAAGCAGTTCAACTGGCGCCCGAAGAGCGCCTCCCAAGAGGAAAATGCCGAGGTAGCTCGGCTGGCCGCTCAGGTGAGGTGGTTGGCCCATAACGGACTAACCATGGTTGATGTGGTGGGAATAGCTATCGCTTGATGTGTCCAGCCTCTCCAACAGAGGATTCATCCGCTATGGAACTACAATGGGGAGGACGACGCATCCCGGTACACCCGGGAGGGTCCTGCCAACCAGGCGGCGATAGTCGCCATTCTAGCCGATTTGTTCAACGGGGAGGAGCAAGAGTTTGCTTGGCTAAAGCTCAAGAAAGGCTTGTCGATGTACGAACCCATCGAAATGGTAAGTTCGACCACTCTTTATAGTTCGGATTTCACTCCAGGACTATCATAATCAAGTCTTTACCTTGTCCGAATAGAGTTGGAGGCGATGGATCGAGACGGTAAACTGCCCAGCTCCTCAACCGGAGAATTACTCTCGTGATGACGATCCTGGATTCCATGATGACCCTGAAACATCAATTATATTCGAAGAGGGGGTCTTCTACCAGGAGAGCCTCGATGGATCCAGGGTGGCCTTGCTGGCCGATCACCCTGGGGCGCTTCCCTCCTCCGCTATAAGTGGCCAACGGGCTTCTTCTCGAAAGAAACGTTCAGCCGCTGCAGGTATGAACACACTGACACCTATTCCCAAGGGCCACCGCACGACGCACCGAACGGCCGCAAGAGCGGCGCCAGCGGCCCCAATGACGAGTAGTCGTGGAATGAACAGACGCGCGGCCCCAACGGGAGTTACATCATCGGCGCCCCACCCGAAGAGGTAATGTGTGTTTCGTATTGTTACAGCCTCCATATCTAATGTATACGCCGATAATTTTCTTCATGGTGTACGGTAGACGATGCGTGGAACCGCCCTCAGCTGGGGATGTTGAAGAAGCACCACGGGGTGACTCAAACCCGAGGTCGCCAGCTGTAGCCGGAGTTAATCCGGAGGTCCATGCCGAGGACTAGCATCCCGAGGACTCAGGTGGCGTTTTGATCACTAACTCCGAGGTTGAAAGTGTGATGAATCATCAGCGGCGTAAGGCGACACTTCGGCACTCCGCACTCTCGGATCAAGAGTTCAATGCTCTTAGCTCAGTAGACGCGTACCTTGGCGCTACCCGAACAGGACTTGAAGGGGCTGTGAAGCTCATGTCTACCAACATGCAGGTACGGCATTAGTTTTAACAACTAGTATCCAACCCAGTAGCCCCCGAGCCTTAATTTGGGCAGGACGGCCGAAGTAAGGGTCTGATATCTAGAATGCCCATTGTTGTGCAGACTGTTCGGGAGCAAAACAAAAAGCTGTCCGAGGACCTCAAGCAGGCGCGAGCAGAGTTAGAGTCTGCGCGGGCCGAGCTAGAGGGTGTGAAAAAGTTTACCAGAGAGGCACATAGTAAGAGCTGAACTGAATTGTTTGTGATAAATGTAAGAGAAATATAGTTTGGTTAACAAAAGATGAATTCTGCAGCAGCCGATTCGATAAACCAGCTGCAGAAGGACCTAAAGACTGCCCGAGAGGCACAAAGGTATGCAGAGTCACAGCAGGAGGATGGCTACCGTGTCTTGGCTCGAAGTTATGAAGAGAGGGATAGGCTAAAGGCTGAAAGGGAACAACAAGCTCAAAAAATCCAAAGCTTGAAGGCTCAGCTGGCCTTATCCCAGGTGGAGAATCAAAAACTCAAAGCGGGCATGTTCGGTAAGTATGATCTAGTTTGATCAGTTCATGAATCGCATATTTGTAAGCGGTTATTTGAACAGCTCGACCCCGTGGTTGCAGTTCTGCTGACTGGACGTCCCAAAGAGGAGGTTAACTCTTTCGGGCGAGACCTACTAAAGGAGCTCTCCACTGTGCACGAGCGGGCCCGAAAAGGCATGAAGAGCGTGTGCAGGGCGCTATGGCCTGGCGAGGCTGTTCCGGAAAGCATGGCTGAACTAGCGAACCGATTCAAGGGAGCTCGGCGCCGCTTTGAGTTGTGGAAGATGTCATCTTGTCGGGAAGGAGCACGGGAAGCTTGGTCCATGATCAAGACCCGCTTCACCAAGCTTGAACCGGAGCGATTAGCTAGGGTCGGGCCGGTAGGGCCCGATGGGCAGGAAGTGCCCGTACATCTGGTATATGACCAAGTTATGCCCGCCACTCGGCTCTCCCAAGCCGATTGTGCCCTAGAGACCATAATAGATGGCCTCGACGAAGAGTAAATGTTTGATTCTATGTATCTATGTACTTAACATCGAATAATCTCCGAACCATGCATGAAACGTTTTATCTTAACCGGCCATCGGCTTCCGCCTCCTCGTCCAGAGGCCGAGGAGTGTTTCCTACTATGTGATCCGAGGTGATCGGCGAAAGAGTTCGGAGAACCAGGCAATCCAGCCATTTGGTACGAACAGACAGAAACGTGCTCGGGGAGTTATGTTATATTACTGTATAACGTAAGAAACATCTTCCGACAAAAATAGGACCTCTAAGGGTCCCTTTCATCGGGTTACCACTTGTAATCGTGGATGGATAACCGAATACCTCAGGTAAGCGGGGATGGTTACTTCGGGAAAATACCCCGGAAATTTTGTGATAGTTACCATTTATTTTCACTTCCCTCGTGGCCGATCAATTGTATTCTTAAGAACGCTAGCCTTCGGCTTCACCCGTCTGAGGTACGCACCCGGGTAAGCCGGACGTAACAATCACAGAGGTGCTCCCTTTACCCCGTAGCCGAACAATCGGGAACGTAGGGGGTAAACACAGGAACGAGGCAACCCAGCTTGGCAAAAATCTTAAGTCAAATTGATGCATATAGTGGCTTTAAAATGATTCGGGAAGGCTTGCAAACTCGAAAAAGACAGACGATTGCATAAATAAAATATAGTGGGCTCCGTAAAGGAAGCCCCCGGGTAACAGGGTGCGGTACATTCAAAGATGTTGTGCCGAGGAAGAACTTAACGTAATTCGGCATGTCCGAACACAACCCGGGAGAGACTATTGACTAGGAACAATAAAAATCATAAAAGGATTAACCGAACAAAGTAAGTTCGCGGAACTAGTCGTAGAAACGTCGTAGCCGAGCTGCATTCCATGGGTTTGGTTCGAGGCGGTCGTCCGCTGGGTCGCGTAGGCGGTATGCTCCGCCGGCAAGCACCTGGTCGATTACGAAGGGCCCCTCCCATTTGGGCGCCAGCTTATGCTTCTGCGTCTCGGGGAGGCGCAGGACGGGATCGCCGACGTTGTAAGCCTTCGCCCGTACTTCCCTGCTTTGATAACGTCTGGCTTGCTGCTGATAAAAAGCAGAACGAGCCCGAGCTATGTCGCGCTCGCCCTCTAGGGCGTCCAGGTCATCTTGCCGGTCTAACTTGGCCTCCCTTTCTTCATACATACGCACCCGAGGGGCGTCGTGAATAAGGTCGCAGGGGAGGACGGCCTCTGCCCCATATACCATGAAGAAAGGTGTGTAGCCCGTGGAGCGATTAGGAGTGGTCCGCAGTCCCCACAATACGGAGTCGAGCTCCTCGACCCAATGGCAGTCGGATTCCTTTAAAGACCGGACAGACGGAGCTTGATGCCACTCAAGATCAGTCCGTTAGCCCTCTCGACCTGTCCATTAGACTGTGGATGAGACACCGAGGCATAGTCGAGCTTGATGCCTAAATTGGCGCACCAGTCTTTAACTTCCTGGGCGGTAAAGTTGGATCCGTTGTCCATTATTATGCTATGGGGAACACCGTAACGGTGCACGACACTGGATATAAAGTCGATGACTAGCTTAGACTTGGCTGAAGTGACCGGCTTTGCCTCAATCCATTTAGTAAATTTGTCTACCATGACGAGTAGATACTTCTTTTTCTTACTCCCTCCTTTAAGAGGGCCGACCATGTCCAGCCCCTAGACCGCGAAAGGCCAAGTGATTGGTATCGTCCGGAGGGCCGTGGGAGGCATATGGCTCTGATTTGCAAAGAGCTGGCATCCAACGCAATGTTGGACTAATGTTTGGGCGTCTGTTCGGGCAGTGGGCCAGAAGAACCCTGCTCGGAAGGCCTTACTGACCAAGGCCCGAGCTGCCGCGTGGTGACCGCCCATGCCAGCGTGAATCTCAGCCAGAAGCTGCCTCCACTCCTCTTCGGATATACATCTTTGGAGGACGCCAGTAGTGCTTTTCTTATATAGCTCTCCCTCGTGGACTTTATAGGCTTTGGAACGTCGGATGATACGCCGTGCCTCGGTCTGGTCGGCCGGTAGTTCTTGGCGGAGGAGGTAGGCGAGGAAAGGTTCGGTCCATGGTGCGATTACTGCCATGACTTCATGAGCCAAAGATGTCGGTTCGATTGCCGAGCCCCCAATGATTCCGTCGTCTGGTTCGACAGGCAGAGGGGTGAGCTCTCCCGATGTAGTGGACGCCAAGCCCTGGGCTTCCTCCTGCCACACCACAGACGGTTTGAAGAGTCGCTCTAAGAAGGTGTTCTCAGGGACACGGTCGCGCTTGGCGCCCATTCGAGCGAGAATATCGGCAGCTTGATTGCTGTCTCTAGGTATATGATGAAATTCCAATCGCTCAAAACGGGCAGAAATTTTCAGGACGGCATTGCGGTATGCTGTCATTTTTGGGTCTTTTGCGTCAAATTCGTCGTTGACTTGAGAGATGGCGAGGTTGGAATCTCCCCGTACCTTGAGCCGATGTATGCCCATTGACACCGCAATCCGAAGTCCATGTAGCAGAGCCTCATATTCGGCTGCGTTGTTGGAGTCGGTGTACATGATCTGGAGTATGTACCGAATATTGTCGCCGGTGGGAGATGTGAGGACAACCCCAACCCCTAGTCCGGCGAGCATTTTGGAGCCATCAAAGTACATTGTCCAATGTGAGTATGTACTATACTCCCTAGGGAGTTCGGCTTCCGTCCATTCCGCAACGAAATCAGCCAAAACCTCAGACTTAATAGCTCGACGGGGTCAATATATGATTTCGAAGGGGAGGAGTTCTATAGCCCATTTGGCTATGCGGCCGGTGGCATCGCGATTGTTGATTATGTCATTCAATGGTACTTCGGATGCCACCGTAACCGAACACTCCTGGAAGTAATGGCGGAGCTTGCGGGATGCCATAAAAACTGCGTGGGCGATCTTCTGGTAATGCGGGTACCTCGTTTTGCACGGAGTTAACACTTCGGACACGTAGTACACAGGTTTCTGCACTTGGAGTTTGTGACCCTCTGCCTCTTGTTCGACGACGAGAACCGCGCTGACCACCTGATTTGCTGCCGAGATGTATAGCAGCATTGGCTCGCCCGGACCGGGTGCTATTAAAATCGGGTTGCTGGCTAGCAAAGTTTTTATTTCTTCGAGTGCCGCCGCCGCCTCGCTGGTCCATTCGAAGTTCTTTGTCCGTTTGAGCAATTTGTATAGCGGCAAGGCCTTTTCGCCAAGGCGTGTGATGAAGCGGCTTAGGGCTACAACCGTGCCGGCAAGTTTCTGGACGTGTTTGAGCTCAGTGGGGATAGCCAGCTCGGATAGTGCCCGGATTTTCACTGGGTTGGCCTCTATTCCTCTATGGGAAACGATGAAGCCGAGCAGCTTACCGGCGGGCACTCCGAAGACGCATTTTTCCGGATTAAGCCGAATGTCGAAAGTCCGAAGACTGTCGAAAGTTTGCCGGAGATCGCCCACCAGCTGGCTGACGTGTTTGGTTTTAATAACCACATCGTCCACATAAGCTTCGACTGTTTTGCCGATTTGCTTTTCCAGACACGTTTGAATCATGCGCTGGTATGTAGCCCCTGTGTTCTTTAAGCCGAAGGGCATTGTGTTGAAGCAGAATGGTCCATAAGGGGTGATGAATGCCGTGGCCACCTGATCGGACTCCTTCATCTTAATTTGATGAGATCCGGAGTAAGCGTCGAGGAAACATAGTGAGTCATGCCCAGCTGTGGCGTCTATGATCTGGTCTATGCGGGGCAAGGGGAAAGGATCCTTGGGGTAGGCTTTGTTCAGATCCTTGAAATCACAAACGCCAGGATTTATCTTTCTTCGGCACCATGACCAGGTTGGCCAACCACTCGGGATGTTTGATGTCCCGGATGAATTCGGCTTCGAGCAACTTTGCCAGTTCTTCGCCCATAGCCTGACGCTTGGGTTCGGAAAACCGACGTAAAGTCTGTTTGACTAGTTTAAACCCCTTAATAATGTTCAAGCTGTGCTCGGCCAATCTACGTGGGATCCCCGGCATGTCTGACGGGTGCCAGGCGAAGATATCCCAGTTTTCATGCAAAAAATTACGCAACTCTTCATCGATCGCCGGTTCCAGCTGAGCTCCAATGGACGTCGTCTTATTGGGATCTGTTGGGTGTACTTGGAATTTGACGATTTCATCCGCTGGTTTAAAGGACGTGGACTTGGGTCGTTTGTCGAGGATTACGTCATCCTTATCCACCGTTGAGCGGAGCGCGGTCAATTCTTCGGCTGCGAGGGCTTCGGACAATGCCTTGAGGGCAAGGGATGCCGTTTTATTCTTGGCTCGAAGAGCTCTGTCTGGATCACTTGTTATTGTGATGACGCCGTTTGGCCCTGGCATTTTAAGCTTCATGTACCCGTAATGTGGTTCCGCATGGAATCGTGCAAAGGCGTCGCGCCCTAGCAGGGCATGATAGCCGCTGCGGAAGGGCACTATGTGGAAAAGCAGCTCTTCAGATCGGTAGTTCTCGGGAGTTCTGAAGACCACATCAAGAGTCACGTGGCCACTAGAGCGTGCCTCCTTTCCGGGGATGATCCCTCAAAAGGTAGTGCGACTTTGCTCGATGCGGGATCTGTCAAACTGCATTTTGTCCAAGGTGTCCTTGTAGATGAGGTTTAGCCCGCTACCACCGTCCATTAACCCTTTTTGGAGTCGGAACCCATCCACTATGGGATCAAGGATAAGGGCGGCAGCGGCTCGAGTTGGGCAGGGCTTCGGCTGGTCTTGTTCACTAAAAGTGATGGGTGTGTCTGTCCATGAGTCTGTCTCTGCCACGTGGTGAATTTGAGCAAGCTCTCGAAAGGCTCTCTTCCTCTGATTCTTTGAGGAGTAAGTCTCGTAGATTGTTAAGATTTCGGCGTCGTCCTCGAGGGGCCTTGCTGGACTATTATTTGAGTGCAGGCCTCCGAGGATGACCTCACCGCTCTTGGCAACTTGCCTGACCACCCAGCAAGCTCGAAGGCTGTGGGTTGGGTTGGGGGAGTGTATGGGGCATGGTTTATCCAGTATTCCGTCAAGGACCGTTCTGGATTTTGCCAGGGGTTTCATCTTTTTCTTGGACGGCTCGCATTGGCATGTCCGGCGGGGCATTGCGCATTTCGCCCAAGCTCGGTTTAATTCCTCTATGCCGATTGACTCCGTTTGCTCAAGCTGAGCCTACCAAGCGTACTCCATGGCGCAATTTGGACACCAGAGCCGATAAACCAGAAATTTTTTGGATGTGTCGCTGGGCGAGCGCGTTTAGGACGCCCTCGTCTCTGCAGTTCTGTCGGAAGATCTCTAGAATGTCCTTGTCGCAGCTGTCCGTCATTTTATTTTTGACGATAAGGAATCTGGCCCAGAAGTGCTGGACTTTCTCGCCGGGCTGCTGCTTAACGTACATTAAGTCCCATATGTCTGGTTGTCCTGAGTTATCTGGGCAATACTCAACGTGGGGGGTGGGTGGTATTAAAATCCTGATCCCAGCAGAATTTGATTTCGGAGTTCTGGGGGCCGCGTCCTGGATTGTCGTGGAATCCGGTGCGCCGGGCTTTGAATACTCGATCGGGCGCGTGGATCCGAACTTGCATGCCGAGCTGGGGTTCCGTTCTGAATCCACTCCGGAGCAGAATCCGGCTGCCGAACTGAAAGGTGAAGCCAGTTGGTCGGACACTTGCACCTCATGCGTTCTTGGTTCTGAGGTAATGGGTGAGCCCTCTGGGGGGCCTTCGACAGTGGCGACCAAGTGGGTAATGGCGGGGACATAAATTTCCCTGTCGTCGGCTTTAAACCCGATCTGGCCGTCGGCGATTCCCAGGGCCTGGATCCGATCTAGTATCCCGTTTAATGACGAGAGATCTGTTGATTCCAGGGTCGGGTAATTCGTGGGGTCAACCCGCAGTATGGTTGCGACGGGGGTGTCAGAATTCGCCCCTAAGTTATGTTCGGCCGAGGCTGGTATTGGGCAACCGAGCACGGAGATTAGATCCAGGCTCAAGGTTGGACTTACAGCGGCGGCCACCTCGGTAGTAGGGTTGGCCATACTCGAAGTTGGTGCTTCAGAATCCATGGGTCCGTCAGGCGAAGCCGAGGACCCTGCGACGATAAGATCTCCCCGGGAGTCGGTGATGAACTCCAAATTTCCAAACCTGATCTCCTAGTCGGGGGTAAAACTGTCGACCCGGCCAAGGTGACCGGCTGGATCGGCGTGTAGCACGATGCTTCCGAACGCAAAGAGCTGGCCGGGAACAAAAGTGTCCCTGCGGCTAGCACTGTTGCTGATGATTAGGCGAGCCATTGATCCTTGATGACCCACGGCGGAGCTCTCAATGAAAGCACCAATGTCGGTACCAAAACCGGCAGACCTCGGGTAGGGGATCCAAACTATGGGTCAAGGAATCAATGGTAACAGGGAACGTAGAGACAGCGATTTACCCAGGTTCAGGCCCTCTCGAGGAGGTAATACCCTACGTCCTGCTTGATTGTATTGATGTGATTGTATGAAGGTTACAGAGCTGATCTACCTCGAGATCGACTGGGCTAAACCCTAGGTTATAGACCTGTGTCCCTACGGACTAAACTCTCCGATTTATATAGACACCAAAGAGTCCTAGGGCTACATGTAGTCGGTTACATCAGGGGATAAACATGCCAACTATGCAAACTATTCCTTGGAGGAGACGCTAAGTCTTCGGAGGTTTCCTTCTGATACACGGAGTCACCCATAATCCGGCCTTCCATCAACGAGTAGAGAGCGGCCCATCTTCCCGGCCCATGAGAGATGGGCCGGCAGCCCGAGTACCCCCTAGTCCAGGACACCCTCACCCACTACTTTGGATTACAAGGACTTTAATTATGATAGTTGTTCTTTAATTGAGTGTATTTCCTTGTTTCAATCCATGATTAATTCACCAAATGCATATTAACAAAATAAAGCTTTCACTAAACATATTGTAGAAGCCATGATGAAAGCGCATGAAGAGAAACTTGAGTTGGAAATTTCAATTCCTAGAAAATTACAAGATGAATGGGAACCTACTATTAAAGTCAAAATTAAAGATTATCAATGTAAAGCCCTTTGTGATCTTGGTGCTAGAGTTTCCACTATACCTAAGTCTTTGTGTGATGCTAGGTCTCACCGACATGGATCCTTGTTCCCTTAATTTGCATCTTGCAAATTCCACTATTAAAAGCCATTGGGTAGAATAAATGATGTGATTATTCTTGCAAATAGAAATTGGACTTTATTGTTCTTGACATTGAATGCAATCCTTCTTGCCCCATAATACTTGGTAGGCCTTTTCTACGAACAATAGGTGTTATTATTGATATGAAAGAAGGTAACATAAGATTTCAATTTCCATTAAAGAAAGGGATGGAACACTTCCCTAGAAAGAGAATTAAAGCACCTTATAAATCTATTATGAGGGCCACCTAAGGAATTAACATGAAGGATGACAACACTTGAAACTATGCATTATGCCTAGCTAGGGGCATAAAACAATAGCGCTTGTTGGGAGGCAACCCAATGAATAAAATAAATTTTTGCTTTTAATTTATGTTCTTGAGTGTTTAAAAAATTATAGCCTCTGTTATGATTGTATTTTTATGTTTTAATTAGTGATTGTGCCAAGTAATGCCTTTGGGATGATGTTGATGATAGTATAATTGATGCTGTTTGGAAAACAGAAAGTTTTGCGTCCAGTGCTGGAATTTTAATTCTGTACTGGAGCATCACAAAAATCTTAATTTTTTACAAAGTATTGGTATATGAATTGTTTACGTTGTCCTAATTTTTCAGAATTTTTAGAGTTACAAAAGTATGGATTTTAAATAGATCTTTACAGACTGTTCTGTTTTAGACAGATTCTGTTTTTGTTGCATAGTTTGCTTATTTTGATGAATCTATGGATCGTATCGGGGTGTATGAGTCATGGATAAGTTGGAGTACAGTATAATTATGACAATATTAATTATTAATCTATTTACAACAGTACCTAAAGTTTAATATTTGTTTGTTATACTAACGGATCTCAGGAGGTTTCTGTTGAGTTTTGTGTGCTGAAGTTTTCAAGTTTTGGGTGAGACTACGATGGATAAAGGAATAAGGAGCGGCAAGAGCCTAAGCTTGGGGATGCCCAAGGCACCCCAAGGTAATATTCAAGGAAGACTCAAGCGTCTAAGCTTGGGGATTCCCCGGAAGGCATCCCCTCTTTCGTCTACAATCTATCGGTAACTCACTTGGAGCTATATTTTTATTCATCACATGATATGTGTTTTACTTGGAGCCTCTTGTGATATAGTTTGTTTTCTTTTGTTTGCTTTTTAGTTTGTCACAATCATCTTTGCTGAACACACCTTTTCGAGAGGGACACACATTATTCGTGATTTGTTAGAATACTCTATGTGCTTCACTTATATCTTTTGAGCTAGGCAGTTGCTCCAGTGCTTCACTTATATCTTTTAGAGCACGGCGGTGGTTATATTTTAAAGAAATAGTTGCACTCTCATGCTTCACTTATATATTTTTGAGAGTCTAATGATAGCAATGGCAATATGCACGGGTTATGAATTTGGTCCTGATATGATAGGTATTCAAGAGGGATATAATAAAAACTTTCATGTAGATCACTGAATATGATAAGTTTGATTCCTTGCAATAGTTTTGCGATATTAAGATGGTAATATGTGGGAGGTATTAGTAGATAATTGTGGTTTAGTAAGAATATTGGTGTTAAGGTTTGTGATTCACGAAGCATGCACGCATGATCTATCGTTATGCTAAGAAGTTGGAGCATGATTTATTATTGATTGTCTTCCTTTGTGTGGCGGTCGGGGGCGCGCGATGGTTAACTCCTACCAACCTCCCCCCTAGGGGCATGCGTAGTAGTACTTTGCTTCGAGGGCTAATAAACTTTCGCAATAAGTATGTGAGTTCTTTATGACTAATGTGAGTCCATGTATTATACACACTCTCACCCTTCCGCAATTTGCTAGCCTCTTCGGTACCGTGCATTGCCCTTTCTCACATCGAGAGTCGGTGCAAACTTCGCCGGTGCATCCAAACCCCGTGATATGATACGCTCTATCACACATAAGCATCCTTATATCTTCCTCAAAACAGCCACCATACCTACCTATCATGGCATTTCCATAGCCATTCCGAGATATATTGCCATGCAACTTCCACCATTCCGTTTTTATGACACACATCATCATTGTCATATTGCTTTGCATGATCATATAGCTGACATAGTATTCGTGGCTCAGCCACCATTCATCATTGTTATACATGTTACGCTAGCATCATTGCACATCCTGGTACACTGCCAGAGGCATTCATATAGAGTCATATTTTTGTTCTAGTATCGAGTTGTAATATTGAGTTGTAAGTAAATAAAAGTGTGATGATCATCATTATTAGAGCATTGTCCCAGTGAGGAAAGGATGATGGAGACCATGATTCCCCCACAAGTCGGGATGAGACACCGGACGAAAAAAGAGAGGCCAAAAAGAGCCCACAAAAAAAATGAGAGAAAAAGAGAGAAGGGGCAATGTTACTATCCTTTTTCCACACTTGTGCTTCAGAGTAGCACCATGTTTTTCATATAGAGAGTCTCCTATTTTGTCACTTTCATATAGTAGTGGGAATTTTTCATTATAGAACTTGGCTTGTATATTCCGATGATGGGCTTCCTCAAAATGCCCGAGGTCTTCACAAGCAAGGAAGTTGGATGCACACCCACTTAGTTTTCATGTTGAGCTTTCATACACTTATAGCTCTTAGTGCATCCGTTGCATGGCAATCCCTACTCCTCACATTGACATCAATTGATGGGCATCTCCATAGCTCGTTGATTAGCCTCGTTGATCAGAGACTATCTTCTTATTTTTGACTTCCCCTTATTGATCCCTACCACCACACTCTATTCCACCCATAGTGCTATATCCATGGCTTGCGCTCATGTATTGCATGGGAGTTGAAAAAGCTGAAGCGCATTAAAAAGTATGAACCAATTGCTTGGCTAAAACCGGGGTAGTTCATGATAAATATTTTGTGTTAAGAAGATGGAGCATGATAGGATTGTATGATTTTGTAGGGATAAGGTTCTTTAGCATTTTTATTTTGAAAGACATGATTGTTTATTAGTATGCTTGAGTATTGATGTCTTTATATCAAATTATAGACTATTGCTTTGAATCATTCGGATCTTATTATTCATACCGTAAGAGAAAGATTACATGATGAAACATGATAGGTAGCATTCCACATCAATTTTTTTGTTTTTATCATTTACCTACTCGAGGACGAGCAGGAATTAAGCTTGGGGATGCTTCATACGTCTCCAACGTATCTATAATTTCTTATTGTTCCATGCTATTATAGTATCAATCTTGGATGTTTTATATGCAATTATATATCATTTTTTGGGACTAACCTATTAACCCAGTGCCCAGTGCCAGTTGTTGTTTTCTGCTTGTTTTTGCCTTTTTAGAAAATCATTATCAAAAAGTGGCCAAACGAGAAAAAAACTTTGGATTAATTTTTTCTGGACTAGAAGAGACCCACGAAGCTTTGGGAGAAGACCAGAAGAGCCACGAGGAGGCGACAAGCCTGGAGGGCACGCCCAGGGGGGTAGGACGCGCCCCCCAGGCTTGTGGGCCCCTCGTTGCCCCTCCTGACCTAATTCCAGCTCTCTAAATTCTAAAATATTCCCAATATACCAGAGAGACAGAAGAGAAAACCTTTCCGCTGCCGCAAGCCTCTGTTCTTCCGTGATCCCATCTGGAGGCCCTTTCCGGTACTTTGCCGAAGGGGGAATCGATCACGAAGGGCTTCTTCATCAACCTTGCTGCCCTTCCGATGATGTGTGAGTAGTTTACCACAGACCCACGGGTCCATAGCTAGTAGCTAGATGGCTTCTTCTCTCTCTTTGGTCTTCAATACCATGTTCTCCTCGATGTTCTTGGAGTTCTATCCGATGTAATCTTCTTTTGCGGTGTGTTTGTTGGGATCCGATGAATTGTGAGTTTATGATCAGATTATTCATGAGAAATATTTGAGTCTTCTATGAAATCTTTTATGCATGATTATTATAGCTTTGTATTTCTCTCCGATCTATCGATTTGGTTTGGCCTACTAGATTGATTTGTCTTGCAATGGGAGAGGTGCTTTGTGATGGGTTCAATCTTGCGGTGCTCAATCCCAGTGACAGAAAGGGACATGACACGTATTTGTATTGTTGCCATTAAGGATAAAAAGATGGGGTTTAATCATATTGCTTGAGTTTACTTTGTCTACATCATGTCATCTTGCTTAAGGCATTACTCTATTTCATACTTAATACCCTAGATGCATGCTGGATAGCGGTCGATGGGTGGAGTAATAGTAGTAGATGCAGGCAGGAGTCAGTCTTCTTGTCTCGGATGTGATGCCTATATACATGATCATTGCCATGAATCTGTCATAATTATTTGCTTTTCTATCAATTGCCCAACAGTAATTTGTCTACCCACCGTTTGCTATGTGTTCGAGAGAGAAGCCTCTAGTGAAAACTATGACCCCCGGGTCTACTTTATCATATATTAAAAACCTAAAAATACCTTGCTGCAATTTATTTACTTTTACTTTAATTAGTATTTTAGTTTATCTATTTACCTCTATAAGATTTAATCCTTGCAAATAACCGCTAAGAGGATTCACAACCCTCTTATTTGCGTTGGGTGCAAGTGTTTGCTCTTGTGTGTGCAGGTGCGCTTAACAAAATTTTGCTTTGTTCTCCTACTAGATTGAGAATCTTGGTTCTTAACTGAGGGAAATACTTATCTCTACTGTACTGCATCATCCTCTGCTCTTCGGGGAAACACCAACGCAGACTACAAGTAGCATGGTATGGCCAAAACGTGATGTGATATATGTTGATGTATGAGATGATCATGTTTTGTAATTGGTTCACGACTTGCATGTCGATGAGTACGGCGACCGGCAGGAGCCATAGGGTTGTCTTTAATTTATTGTATGACATGCGTGTCAATCATTAAACGCCATGTAATTGCTTTACTTTATCGCTATGCGTTAGCAATAGTTGTAGAAGCAATAATTGGTGGAGACAACCACGTGACGACACGATGATGGAGATCATGTTGTCATGCCGGTGATGATGGAGATCGTGCCGATGCTTTGGAGATGGAGATCAAAAGCACAAGATGATATTGGCCATATCATATCACATATTAATTGCATGTGATGTTTATCCTTTATGCATCTTATTTTGCTTAGAACGACAATAGCATTATAAGATGATCCCTCACAATTAATTTCAAGATATTGGCGGTGGGGGGGGGGGAGTTGCATGCTGGCAGGACGAGCAGTGAGCCAGTGACGGAGGAGAGGTCAACTTGGTGGGGAAAGAGGAGGGGCAACAGGGTGGAGTCGGTGCTAGCGTGAGAAAGATAAGAGTATGTCCTTTAACTCAAAGGAATTTCATAGGTTTTTTGTGAAGTATTTGCTTCCTTAGAAAATTTTCCTACTACATAGGTTGCTTGTTGTTGTGCGTGAGGGGAAGCAAAATAAGAAGATTAACAACTAATGATTGAGAGCTTTTGGTGCCATTAAATTGAAGGGAAATTAATCTTGTTTTATGTGAATTGGTAATTAAGTTGTACTCACGGCCCTACCAAGCACCAACTCTGCATTCATCTACTCCTATAGTGATTAACATCCATAATCGAATGATTACCTTACCGGTCCTCATCCGTGACATCACATGAGAATCGTTGGATGATTTTCTTATCAATGAAAAAACAATCCATCATGCAACTTTTCACGCCGTCCTTAAAGACTACCTATGATGACCAAATTCTGATTACACTACCAAAAATCACATATAATCTTATTTATGACCTTGTTTTCTATGGGATTGTTGATGAATGTACACGAGAAATTTGTAGTTCCTGCGACAATGACTAAGAGAAAAGTAATTCAGGGTCCATCTTGATTGTGGTTTGTTTTAGTCTTTTGCAGAGTATTGTTGATGACCTCAATTTCCATCATAGTCAAATTCATCTTATTCAACCTTGTGAAGTTGGTGGTGACTGTGGGATGAGCAGTGATAATGATAGTTAGAGTTATGTGCAAGTGGAGTGGGGAGGTGAGGGAACACCGGAAGGTGGAGTTGACGCCATGATAGGATGAGTGGTGAGCCAGCGATACAAGACATGTCGACTTGGAGGGGGCAGGAGGGGTGGTAGCGGGAGAAACGTATGAGTATGTGTCAGAAGGCGTCATGAGTTTGAGGAAAGAAACAACATTGAATCTTAATCTAGTTGTTCAAACAGTTGAATATGCTCTAAAATTAAGCAGTTAGTCACGGACCCTTCAATGTAAGTTTTATTGTAAGCTCTGAAGTCTCATTTATGGCCTCAGTTTTTATGGGAATGTTGATGAATGTACGCGGGGAATTGCAGTTGTTTGTGATAATAACAATGACTATGAAAGGGAAAAGTAATTTAGGGTCCACCCCAATTGTGGTTTATTTTACTCTTTTGCAAAGTATTGTTGGTGACCTCAGTTTTTCGTCGCAGTCAGATCATCTTCTTCGACCTTGCAAAGTTAGTGGTGACTATGAGATGACCGGTGACAATGATGGTTAGAGTTATGTGCAAATGGGGAGTAGGGAGGGGAGAGGGGATTGGACGGAGGAGTTGCGAGTAGGGCAGGACGAGAGGTGAGCCAGCGATGCAAGGCCGATCGACTTGGAGGGGAAAGGGGAAGAGCATGAGGGTAACATCGTTGATAGTTGTTCAAACAGTTGAATATATGATCAACAAGAAGAAAGAAACGTGAGCAGTGACTCACTGATTCTTTTATTTTAGCTACTTCATGTGTGTCCTGGGGAGTTGGATGTCTCCAACTACGCCAATGGATAGGACATCTCTCATCACTAAATTACCAAAGGTAAATAAGCAACACGCATAATTAGACAACACATATCAAATAACCACTTACTAATCGACCGACCCATAGCCAACAACACCATAATGACAATGAACTCGATAAAAATAATCAATTTTTTTACTCGTTCACTTGTCCACACAGTCTTGCATACTTCATAGTTGATTTTCTCTTTGCGGACGTAGTTCACATAACGATCCTCTGTTTCTTTTTAGTCATATATCCTTTATATCAGTTGTTCTTGTAACCGTCCACTTGTTCCTTGCATATCTCCCATGAATCATAAACTCCTGGATTACTCCCGGTGTACACCACATACCAGTTCCACTTCATCTATGAAGATAAATAAACAAGCTAACAAGTCAATTTCATAGTTATCAAATCACATAGAGCAAAGTCATATAACAATCTTCATACCATCATAGACGATACAAATGACCACGTTGCAGTTCACTAGTAGTTCGGAAGCAAAAGTTTATCTCCATCACAACAACATAGAAATTAAGTTCACTCGCATCGATCATATAGATCACATGAAGGCAGTGCACTTCTTCAGAAGTAAAAGTTCAACTCCATCATGAGCTCTCCTCGCCTTCCATCATCTTCGTGATCTCGGCTTGGACGGTCCTTGCAGCTTCGATGGCTACTCGCGCACTCTCGGCGGCTGCTCTAGTGCTCTCAGTGGTTGTTCTCGCGCTCTCGGCATATGCTTCAGCGCTCTCGACGTATGCCTGAGCGCTCTCGGTGGCTGCTCGAGCACTCTAGACATAGGCGAGCACAATCTCCGTGTACTGAGCCACCCTCGTGGCGATGTCTACGGCAGTAGGAGTTCCGTCTACGGGTGTAGGAGTCCTAACGAGGCGTCTCGGCTTCTCCATGTAAATCGCATTAAACAAGTTGACATTTAGATAAAAGACATTTTTATGAAAGCAGATTTATGACAATAAAAAAGATAGAACTATTAGGACAACACTCCATATTTGTCCTTTGGGTAGACATTTCTCGCTCTTATGCTGGGTACTTCGACCGTCGGTGATAGTCGTTCTTCCCCCTCTCCTCCTGCTTTACCAAGGTCTTAGAGGAAGAACAAGGAGAGGAACCCCCCCCCTACGACGACAATCGTTTCATCTCTTAAGTGGTTGTATATATGGTGTACACTCACTCACTATATTTACGACTGTGGGTGATGGTCGTCCTTCATCTTCTCCTCCTTCTTTACCAAAGTCTAAGAGGAAGATAAGAAGAAGGACGACCCCCCTATGACAACAGTCGGTGTCCTCCTCTCAAAAAAACTCTCATCTCAGTTTGTGGATTCAGAGTGAGTATTGTCCACCTGACGAAAAATACAATTAAGTAGCTCGTCCATAAAAAAATAATAAGTTTACGAAAAAAAATCGGCATAGAAATTGGACATACTGAGTGCTAGAAATTAAGCGAAACAGAACTTAATCAATTGTTCGCGAAAACATTGGCACTCATTAAGAATACCTGCATCATGAAAAAATATTGTACTATATGTTGATCCATATGTAGTGCATAGTCCTCTAGCACAAGTAATCAAATTTAAGACGTCTACTTACAAAGATTCAATGGTACATCATATAACAAATTTTAACTACACTAACAAAATGTTGCAGATGTACAAGTACAATAATGAGAACAACTAAAATCTCCATTAACAAAGAGAAGGGAGGTGTGGTTACCGGGGCGGAGTCGGACGGCGGGCAGGACGAGGCCGAGGACGATGGCGGAGGCAGACGGCGAGTTCGGCGGAGACGCGAACGACGGTCACGAGGAAGTAGCTGGAGGTAGCGTTGCATGGCGAGGCCGACGAACTTCGAGGCGGGCGCGGGCGACGGGGAAGATTGGGACCGCGACGCCGTTCGACGCGGCAGACCGTGACCTCGCCGGTGGCGACGGACGATGCCACGACGCTAGCGACGGCGGCGAAGCGAGTGAGACAGAGGGGAGAAAGAGATGTGTCTGGATGGATAAGATCTGACTTGCCGCGGATCAGGGCGCAGTGGATAAGATCATGTATAGCAGTGATGGGCAGCATATAGAGCCCGCCACAGCTATATATGCGTGGTAGGTGGCAGCGTGACCAAATATAACTGTGGCGAGCGCCCAATAGTACCCGCCACTACAAACTCTGATAAAATTTGAAACCGATGGGCGTGTGGGTACCCAAATATAGCTGTGGCGGTCGCTCGGAAGCGCCCGCCACTGCTTTGCAAGGAACCAGTGGCGGGCACACCTACGCGCCCGCCACTGCTGCTTTTCGCCCATGAAGAAATTAGCAAGCATATAGCTGTGGCGGGCACTCAACGAGCCCGCCACTGTTATATGGATAGCAGTGGCGAGCATTTTCTAGCACCCGCCATTGCTAGTTTTCCAAAATAGCCATGGCGGGGGCCTGGCGGTGCCCGCCACTCATTAAGGGCCACCTATAAGCCCTTTCCTAGTAGTGATGGTGTGGCGGCGTCGACATCCTTGTGGTGGACTTGTGTCCTCAGGCTCCGCCGTTGCAACGACGTTTGCTCCAGCGCTGACGTGGAGCTTGGGACCTAGTCTGGGAGCGGATGCAGATTGTGGTATGTGGTGACACACGAACACGTCACGTGTACCCTCGACGCCGGGGGTGATGCACCGCAGCTCACATCGAAGGAGGTCCGTCCGGCAGCGCGATACGCAAGACAGCCGGTAGACGCTTTTGAAGACCCGAAACCCCACACGTCCGGGAGGGACCCCGTCAGGGAGTGCAGCGGCTATGGGCTGCTCTAGGTCGATTCGCTCGCCCCTAGAGCCTCGGGATTCGCAGCTCTCAAACTTGAAGAATAGCGAAGAACGAGAGAGAAAAACGATGGAGAGATAAAACGTAGATGAAAAAGTAGTATATTGATTTGTTCGATTGTGTGTTGTTCAATCGGCCGTCACCCCCCAACATATATAAGAGGCGGCTGGACTTCCTGTACAAGTAAATGATTCATCTAGGCTTTCCTTACAAGAAAATTACATCAATTCACGTCCTAGAGTCCTGGTTCTAGTCTAACTCGGATTTAGTCCGAATCTGGCCCAGACTTCTGTCCTACTCCTTGTGTGGGCTGTAAAATTCGCATACTAACTCGGATGGAGTCTAGTCCAACCTCAAACTTGTCCGCCTCGATGATCTGCATAAGACATCGCGGGCCACTTCTCCTTCTAAGGCCGTCTTGATGACTTTTAGGGCTCATCTTTAACTTCCAGTCGGATTTGGTCATGCAGTTTTCTGAACTGTCCGAGTCTTGAAGCAACTTTGCAGGCCATATAGTCTCTCAAATGATGATAACTCCAAAAGCAAACTTGCTCATTTCGACGATATGCATAACTTCCGTGTAGAACACTTTTCCATCCGAGGTCATCTAGATAATCTTTTGAGCTCATCTTCAGCTTCTGTTTGGATTCTCACTCAAACCAGCAAGCCTTCGAGAACCGGCAAGCACTCATTTCCGGCAAGCAAAACTTTCTGGAAAGCACTCATTTCTCGCAAGCAAAACTTTTCGGCAGGCAAAACTTCCCGGCAAGCACTCATCTCCGGCAAGCAAAACTTCCCGGCATGCACTCATTCGGCCGGCAAGGCCGAATAGCTCGCGTGACCCATCAGCCATCACTTAGATGGGTGTCTGGTACCTCGCGCCACTTTTACGCTCAGTGCCGGTCCATAGAGTATTGCCTCTAACTTTTGCATACGAACTCGGATTGGGACGATTTTTATATAAAAATTGGCTGTTTCGACGAGACGAAGATAATTCATGTAGAAAGTTTTCTCATATGAGGCTGTCTTGAAGGCGTAATTGGCCGAACATTACTCTGAGTGCCAAAATTTAGTACTTCGAGCACAGTTTCGGCCTTTAAAATGAGATCGGATGGTGACGACCCAAACAACAAAGTTTCTCGCTTTGACGATACAGAACTTTCACATGTTGAGAATTTTTCCATTTGAGGTCACCTTAATTAAGTTTTTGATGATGCCATAATCTGGTGTCAACACATGCCCCCCTGTTTTTCGGCAAAACTTGTATGCCGAAAAATAATTTGCATCGTGCTTGTTCTAAGGACGATGTCAACACTCCATCGGTCATTTTAAATTTTCTTAGGGCGATAAGCACGTATTGGCCATGTTTTATGCTAAGGGCGATAATCATATATCGGCCCTTGGCAACTTAGGCTTCTTGCCACACACTCGGGTGCTACTTCTTCAGATACTTGCCATTGAGAGCCCGAGGTAACAGTGCCCCCTGTATGGATTCCACCAAATATGAGTTTTCAGGAACTACTCTTGTAACCTTAAAAGGACCTTCCCAGCTTGGAGACCACTTCCTGAATTTTCTATCTCTTGAACCAATCGGCAAGACCACCTTCCACACGAGATTGCCAACTTGAAAGTTCTTTAGCTTGACCTTTTTATTGTAAGCCTTTGCCACCCTCAACTTGTCTCTCTCTATGGCCTTTAAAGCAACCAAACATTTATCGGCAACCTCATCAATATTGTCCATCC
The DNA here is from genome assembly GCA_039707655.1 of Elymus sibiricus. Taxonomy (NCBI): domain Eukaryota; kingdom Viridiplantae; phylum Streptophyta; class Magnoliopsida; order Poales; family Poaceae; genus Elymus; species Elymus sibiricus. Next base: position 121,987,777 of record CM077666.1, on the reverse strand, counting down.
TCAAGTTATAAAAGTCTACTGCCGATAAATCATTTTGTTTGGCTATCCTCAAAGCTTTCAGATTCACTTCCACTGGTAAAACGGCCTCTTGACCATATACTAGCTCATACGGAGTTACCTTTGTGGCGCCATGTCTTGAGATTCTATGCGCCCACAAAGCTTCGGACAACAACTCATGCCATTTCCTTGGATTATCCTCAATCTTTTTCTTGATGAGCTTGATTAATATTTTATTGCTAGACTCAGCTTGTCCATTAGCTTGGGCATAATATGGAGAGGAATTGAGCATCTTTATGTTATAAGATTCAGCAAATTCTCTAACTTGATGTGACATGAAAGATGAACCTTGATCTGTAGTTAATGTTTGAGGAATGCCAAATCTATGAATAATATGCTCAGTTATGAATTGAATTACCTCCGTATGTGTCATGTTTTTGAGAGGAACTGCTTCAGACCACTTAGTGAAATAATCGGTCACCACTAATACGAACCGATGCCCCTTTGAGGAAGATGGATGAATTTCTCCAATGAAGTCTAAACCCCACCCTCTAAAAGGCCACGGTTTTATAATAGGATGTAACATAGCAGCAGGAGCCAACTGAATATCACCAAACTTTTGACAAGCTTCACATCCTTTATAATACCTGAAGCAATCATTGATCATAGTCGGCCCATAAAACCCAGCATGTCGCAGTAACCATTTCATTTTGGGGGGCGACTGATGAGTGCCACAAATTCCTTCATGGACCTCTCCCATAGCAACTCTCGGTTGGTCCTCGTCCAAGCACTTTAACAGAACATCATCAACAGTTCAGCGATAAAGATCATCATCTCTCATCGTATATTTGAAAGCCATACGCCGAACGGTCCTGTCCACCCTTTCACTCGGATTGCATAGATAATCAATAATGGGCTTTCTCCAGTCTTGATTTCCACCTGCACTAGATTGCTCGTTAGTGGCTGAAGCAGTGGGCTCTGGTTCGGCCTCTACACTTACAAGGCTAGACATCAACTTTTGAGAAATATGAAACATGCCATGATCAACATGATAGCCGGATGCCTGCTGTGCCAATTCATTTGCTCTGCAATTATCATGCCTAGATATATGAGCAATGCTAAAATAATCCAAAGTAGAAATTATATCTAGACATTTATCAAGATAAACATTAAGTGATTCGTCCAAACATTGAAATACTTTGGATATCTGCTGCACTACCAATAACGAATCACCGAAAGCCTCAATATGTGTAGCACCAATGGCTAGTAACATCTCTAAACAGAATAACAATGCTTCATATTCAGCTTGATTATTTGTGGAAAAATATTCTAAGCAACATGAGGCTTCAAAAACAGCACCATGAGGAGATATATAAACAATACCAACACCTTGGCCATTGCTACAAACTGAACCATCAAAATATAATCTCCATGGAACTAATGAGACAAGGTTTTATATCAACATCATGCTTGTCGTTAATCCGATGCTCAACGATAAAATTAACAACAATTTGGCCTTTCATGGATTTTAGAGATTCATAAGCCAAATCGTACTCAATTAAAGCATAAGCCCACTTGCCAATTCTACCACTAAGAATTGGTCTATGCAACATGTATTTAATGACATCAGTTTGACAAGAGCAAGCACTTGGCACTAGATAATGTCTCAATTTTGTGCAAGCATAATATAAGCATAAACATAACTTTTCAATAAATGTATACCTTGTCTCGGCATCCAACAAGCGGCGGCTCAAATAAGTGATAACATGCTCCTTTACTTCGGTCTCTTGAGTCAAAACAACACCAATAACACCTTCCTTCGCTGCAATGTAAAGCCTAAAGGGCTCCTTGTGCTTGGGTGCTTTCATCACCGGAGGAGTGCACAAATATCTTTTGATCATATCAAATGCGTCTTGCTGTTTTGCCCCCCAAGTAAAATCAACATCATTCTTTAACCGAAGAATAGGAGTAAATGCATCAACTTTCCCTAACAAATTAGCTATGAACCTCCTCAAATAATTGACCTTGCCGAGGAATTTTTGCATATCTCTCTTGCATGTTGGAGCCTCCACTTTTTGTGTAGCTTCTATCTTTTTGGGATCAATCTCTATGCCATCTTCATGAATAATGAAACCCAAAAACTTGCCAGCTGACACGCCAAATGCACACTTCAAAGGATTCATTTTCAGTCCATATTTCTTCATCCTTTCAAAAGCTAAACGCAAATCGGCTAAGTGAGACTCAAAAGCATCCGATTTGACAACAATATCATCAATATAGACTTCAAGTATAACACCGAGTAAATCATGAAAAATCAAATTCATAGCCCTTTGATATGTGGCGCCGGCATTCCTTAATCCAAAGGTCATCACTGTCCACTCAAATAAACCAAGGAAACCGGGGCACCGAAAAGCCGTTTTGGACATGTCCTCTCCGGCCATAAAAATCTGGTTATACCCCGCATTACCATCAAGAAAGCTAATGACCTTATGTCCAGAAGCATCATTAATAAGCATATCAGCTATGGGCATGGGATGCTCATCTTTGGGTGTAGCTCTATGATACGTCTCCATCGTATCTATAATTTATGAAGTATTCATGCCATATTTATAACAATTCTATATGGTTTTGGTATGATTTGATTAGAACTAACCCGGACTGACGTTGTTTTCAGCAGAACTACCGTGGTGTTGTTTTTTGTGCAGAAATAAAAGTTCTCAGAATTAGACAAAACTTTTTGAAGATTTTTTTTGGACCGAAAGAGACCCCCGAAGCTTCATGGAAGGACCAGAAGCCTCACGAGGTGCTCACAAGGCACCACGGCGCGGCTTGGGGGGGGCTCGCGCCGTGCTACCTTGTGGGGCCCTCGTAGCTCCTTTTCGCGTGATTCCAACGCTGAAAAATCCTATAAATAGAGAAACCCCCAGAAATAAACCTAGACTTCAACGCCACCGCCGCACGCCTCTGTACCGAAGAAATACCATCTGGAGCCCTGTTCCGGCACACTGCCGGAGGGGGGAAACATCACCGGAGGCCATCTTCATCATCCCGGCGGTCTCCATGACGAGGAAGGGGCTGAGGGTATGTACTAGTAGCTATGTGTTTGATCTCTCTCGTGTTCTTGATTTGGCATGATCTTGATGTACCGCGAGCTTTGTTAATATAGTTGGATCATATGGTGTTTATTCCCTCTCTATCTTCTTGTGATGAATTAAGTCTTTCCCATTGAGGTTTCGTTATTGTCGGATTGAATATTTCAGATTTGAGAACGCTTGATGTATGTCTTGCATGTGGATACCCGTGGTGACAATGGGGTATTCTATTGGTTCACTTGATGTATGTTTTGGTGATCAACTCACGGATTCCCGTGACCTTGGGGTGATCTAGGCATAGGGGTTGGTTGCATGTTTTCATTATCTTTTCTCTGATAAGAAACTTTGGGGTACTCTTTGAAGTTCTTTGTGTGGATTGAATATTATGAATCTGAAGTTGTTTTGATGCATATCGAATAATCAACTCACTGAAACTTGTGGTGACATTGGAGTATCTAGCTGACATTAGAGTTGGTTAATGTGTATCATATGGTGTTATTTTAGTATGAACTCTAGGGCCGTTTGTGACACTTATAGGGATGGCTCAATAGATTGATCGGAAAGGATAACTTTGAGGTGGTTTCGTACCCTACAACAATTTCATCTTATGTTCTCCGCTAATAGGAACTTTGGAGTGATTCTTTATTGCACGTTGAGGGATTGTTATATGATCCAATTATGTTAGCATTGTTGAGAGATTGCACTAGTGAAAGTATGAACCCTATGCCTTGTTTTCAAGCATTGCAATACCATTTGTGCTCACTTTTGTTACTTGCTACCTTGCTGTTTTTTTATTTTCAGATTATAAAAATCTATTTCTACTATCCATACTACACTTGTATCACCATCTCTTCGCCGAACTAGTGCACCTATACAATTTACCATTGTATTGGGTGTGTTGGGGACACAAGAGATTTCTTGTATTTGATTGCAGGGTTGTTTGAGAGAGACCATCTTCATCCTATGCCTCCCACGGATTGATAAACCTTAGGTCATCCACTTGAGGGAAATTTGCTACTGTCCTACAAAACTCTGCACTTGGAGGCCCAACAACGTCTACAAGAATAAAAGTTGCGTAGTAGACATCACTCTATTCAAATCTCTGAAATCAATGCACACCCTCAACTTGCTGGAGCCTTTCTTCTCCACTGGCACAATATTAGAAATCCATTCGGCATACCTGCAAGGTCTAATAAAATTAGCTTTAAGCAAACGACCGATCTCTTCCTTGATCCGGTCATATGTTTTTGGATTAAACTTTCTGGCTGATTATTTGTACGGTCTAAAACCGGCCTTTATAGGTAACCGATGCTCCACTAGCTCTCAGCTTAAACCTGGCATTTCATGATATTCCCATGCAAAGCAACAAACATATTCTTTCAATAGCTCGATTAACTTGGCTTTACAATCGGCTTTCAAATTTTTGTTTACAAATGTCGGTCTAGGAACTAAACCATCTCCAATATCTATTTCTTCTAATGGATCGGCCAATGTAAAACCTTGTCCAAGTTTATCCATATCATCTAACTCTTCTATAGACTCATCCATATCGTTCTCACTGGACCGATATTCTGTAAGTCGCTTTTGTAACCACTTAGAGTTAGGATCCATTTAAATACATTATACTTTGGAGCCGATTGCCACCAACCGGCTTTAAAGAAACGGGCACAAAACCACTCTTGGTGGCGCTGAGAAAGTCAAACTCTGATAAGTCCCGTCCCGTCAAGCAAGTAGCATTTGGGTGTTGCCAATCCACCGATGCATCGGCTAAAGCAACGCAAGCCGAATTATCGGCATGAATGACTTCCAATTCATCATCAACCCACTGAACTAAAACCTGGTGCATAGTGGATGGCACGCATTGGTTTGCATGAACCCAATCACGGCCTAGTATGACGTTGTAATTACCTTGCACCTCGGTGACAAAGAACGTAGTAGCCAAAGTAGTGTCCGCATCGTCCTCCTTTGGTGGTGTAGGTGCTGCTGTGATGGACATAGGAGCTGCTGCATCTTTCATTTGTTTGGGCATCCATATTTGTTTTGTAGGTAACATGGGCCAAGTGTCATTGAACAATTTATCCCTTTGTTTCTCGGCCTCCCGTTCTGCCATCTCTTGACTCCTCAACCTTTGCAGTTTCCTCTTTTGTGTCTTTGTTAGCCCTGGAGGACACCACTTTGGCTGAGTGTATTTAGGATCTCTTAGCTTCACTTGGCTGGTACTTGCTTCATTATCATTAGCTGAGTGTTTTGGCGCGATAACAAGTATCGGCTCAGTCGGGTTGTTATGCACAGTCGGCTGTTGTATGGTGAATGTTTCGGTACCCAAGATGAGTGAGTTGGCATTGATATTTTCCTCGCCTTTTCCAAACTCGACTGCTGCAATACTTGGTGATTTAGCACGCCACATTTGCCTGTTGACCCTCTCTTGATTACCTTGCATTGGTTGATTGACACCATTGTTCAAATGGCCTCGTGTGGGGTAAGAAAGTCTCTCGCGAACGGGCCTTCTTGGTTTTGCCCAACCCGGATGAAATGCATAAGGGGCCATTGGGGGCTGCCCCATCCTCCATTGAAGTTTCCCATGTGGTATGGTGCATAGGGGGGTGGTCCCATCCATGGTCCTGGTGCCCATGACCCATATGGCCTTGAATGATGCTGAAATTCCTGCCTCAGAGGTGACCTTGAGCGCTTTAAATTTGATGACCTGTTGGAGCTAGAACCGGCTGTTTCATTGGCATATTTTGACAGCAACATATCAAAAGTTGGCTTGATTCTCTTGCGCTGCACTCTAGCTTCATTCATCTTCCACTTGCCAACCTCTGGACTCTTGGGCTTAACAAATTTAACACGAGTGTCTTGTTGCACTTGTGGTTACCCCCCGAGTGTAGGATTCTTGACGGTGATTTTGATTACTTCCTTGCCACCGGGTTGCCTGTCAAGCACAACCTGTCTCCCCAAGACTTTATTGTCATCCTTGCTTTTCCTGGGCTCACCTATAACAACATTGGATTTATTAGCAGATTCGGCTACTTCCGGCCGAATGAGCAACTTCTTCCCCTCCTTATCCATGGTGTTCATTGGAAAGGGCTGCTTATCAACTTGCATCTCAGAAAATTTCAATCGTCCGTCATTAATGGCCGATTGTATCTGTCGTCAAAAAACATTGCAATCGTTAGTAGTATGAGAAAAAGAATTATGATACTTGCAATAAGCATGCCGTTTTAGCTCTTCAAACGGCGGTAAAGTATGAGATATCCTAATAATTTTAGCTTGTAGCAAAGCATCAAATATTTTATCACATTTAGCAATGTTAAAAGTAAACTTCATCTCTTCATCATGATTCTTATGAATCAGTTTTAGGTCATTGCAAGTAAACAGTTTGGCCTTAGACGGCCAAACAAATTCAGTAGCATAAATATCACCCTCATCATCCGAGTGATCACTATCATATTTAACCATATTCATCTTAGGACGACCAGCTTTATATCTATGCACTTCTTTGAGATCTTTGCTTCGGCTTTCCTGAGCCAAAGTCCTCTGTAAGACTTGGTTGATATTTAAAAACTCATAACCTTCCAGCTTCTCTAAGCACGAGGTCTGCCAAGTCTCACTCGGTTATCACCAAACTATAACACCGGTTTTTTGTCTCTCTAAATCTCTTGACGTAATCGGAGACCGATTCATCATGCTTTTGCTTAACCGATGTAAGATGTGACAACTTAAGTTCATTATCGCCGCTATAAAAATGATCATGACATTTCTGTTCTAGCTGCGACCATACACGAATAGAGCCATGCAGCAAAGAAGAAAACCATGAAAATGCGGTGCCAGTCAATGATAAAGGAAATAAGCGCACTTTCAATTCATTTAGTGAGCCTGCTTCACCTAATTGTGCCAAATATTGACTAACATGCTCCCATGTGGTTTTCGTGCCCTCTCAGTTAAACTTAACAAAATCTGGAATTTTATATCCTGGAGGGCACTTGATTGCATCAAAGTACTCGGGATACGGTTTTTGATAAATCTGATTCCTGGGCAATTCGACGCCAAAATTCTCTCGGAGCATCTTAGCCATCTCCTCTCTAAAATTAGCTAGAGCATCGTCCATAGTAGACGATGAAGCTCGCTGCAGTGGCATATGTGGAATAGGATTGCTAGCTGTAGGTAGTAGTTGTGGCATGTAGGCCGAACCATAGTTCGGCAATGGTCTAGAAGCGTTTGCATCTACAGGTAATGCTTGGTTCGGCGTCGCCACTGAAATTGGCATGCTCATGATAGGATTAATGGGTGCAGCCACAATCTGATTTGTATGTGTAGGAAAATAGCTCATCAGTACTGGAGGTGCCGATGAAAGAGGTAAAGCCAAATTAGGGTTTTGCATGCTAGCAGGCACACCAACATTACAACTAGATGATTGGGGCATATTTTGCTGAGCATTGGTATTCTCTAAAAAAAGTTTGATAGACCAGATTATTACCATCAGCAATATGACTTTCAATTTCAGCCCACTGCTCAGGAGAAAAGGTAGTACTTATAGAGGGTTTAACCTACTCGGCTTGAAGAGGAGGGAGCTTGATTTCTCCAATCGGAGTGATATTGCCCTGGCGATCCTTTTTGAAGTTTCCAAGAAATTCCTGCAGCTCCTTCTCTTCATGCGCCATCTTGTACTCCTCATAGATTTGGTGATGGTCGGCCGATAGCTCATCAAGACTTGGCTTAATGATGTTATCGGCGTTTACCTCAGATGGCTTGGGAAGATTGGACATGATGGATGATGATGATGATTGACCTTCAGTCCCCAGTGGAGTCGCCAAAAGTGTGTTGACACACGAACACGTCATGTGTACCCTCGACACCGGGGGTGATGCACCGTAGCTCACGTCGAAGGAGGTCCGTCCGGCAACGCGATACGCAAGACAGCCGACAGACGCTTTTGAAGACTCGAAACGCCACACGCCCGGGAGGGACCCCATCTGGGAGTCCGGCGGCTATGGGCTCCTCTAGGTTGATCCGCTCGCCCCTAGAGCCTCGGTATTCGCAACTCTCAAACTTGAAGAACAGCGAAGAACGAGAGAGAAAAACGATGGAGAGATAAAACGTAGATGAAAAAGTACTATATTGATTTGTTCGATTGTGTGTTGTTCAATCGGCCGTCACCCCCAACATATATAAGAGGCGGCTGGACTTCCCGTACAAGTAAAGAATTCATCTAGGCTTTCCTTACAACAAAATTACATCAATTCGCGTCCTAGAGTCCTGGTTCTAATCTAACTCGGATTTAGTCTGAATCTGGCCCAGACTTCTGTCCTGCTCCTTGCGTGGGCTGTAGAATTCGCATACTAACTCGGATGGAGTCGAGTCCAACATGAAACTTGTCCGCCTCGACAATCTTCATAAGACAACACGGGCCACTTCTCCTTCTAAGGCCGTTTTGATGACTTTTAGGGCTCATCTTTAACTTCCAGTCGGATTCGGTCATGCAGTTTTCTGAACTGTCCGAGTCTTGTAGCAACTTTGCAGGCCATATACTATCTCAAATGATGATGACTCCAAAATAAAAGTTGATTGTTTCTACGATACGCATAACTTCCGTGTAGAACACTTTTACATCTGAGGTCATCTAGATAATCTTTTGAGCCCATCTTCAGCTTCTGTTTGGATTCTCACTCAAACCGGCAAGCCTTCGAGAACCGGCAAGCACTCATTTCCGGCAAGCAAAACTTTCCGGTAAGCACTCATTTCCGGCAAGCAAAACTTCCCGGCAAGCAAAACTTTCCGGCAAGCAAAACTTCCCGGCAAGCACTCATCTCCGGCAAGCTTTTCCGGCAAGCAAAACTTCCTGGCAAGCACTCATTTGGCCGGCAAGGCCGAATAGCTCGCGCGACCCATCAGACATCACTTAGATGGGTGTCTGGTACCTCGCGCCACTTTTACGCTCATGGCCGGTCCGTAGAGTATTGCCTCTAACTTTTGTATACGAACTCGGATTGGGACGATTTTTATATCAAAATCGACGATTTCGACGAGGCGAAGATAATTCATGTAGAAAGTTTTCTCATATGAGGCCGTCTTGAAGGCGTAATTGGCCGAACAGTACTCTGAGTGACAAAATTTAGTACTTCGAGCACAGTTTCGACCTTTAAAATGAGATCGGATGGTGACGACCCAAACAACAAAGTTTCTCGCTTTGACGATATAGGACTTTCACATGTTGAGAATTTTTTCATTTGAGGTCACCTTAATTAAGTTTTTGATCATGCCATAATCTGGTGTCAACAGTATGCATCGACGACATCTGGAAGATGGTGGATCATGTGCTGGATTCGTGGTTCGTGGATGGTCGACATCTTAGTCATAGGGGTGCCAGATCTGGAGTTCGATGGCGTGCCTGGGGTGTTGCCCCGGTCTGATTCATTCAATGGTAATCGTTTCACCTTTGGTGAGCCACCTTGGAGACCCGCAAAGCTGGATATCAGCGATGGAGCAGCATTGAGCTCGGGCGAGGAGGTAATCCGTCATTTTTTCATTTGGTGGCTACTGTGGTGATGCCGGAGGCAAGTGACGGGCATTGGTTCAAGCTCAGAGGATTCTTCAGTCTTGATTGTAATTTTTTTTTCTTGGCTAGTGTTTCTTTATGCAAAGGCTAGCGTTCTGCTGTCTTTTCAATTTTGTTAGGTCGATGTTTACTTGTACTATTATGATACAAATGAGACACATATTACCATGAAATAAAACTGTTTAGCGATCATTCCCCCCCCCCCCCCCCTTAAAGCAGACCTCTCTTCTTTGGTGTGGTGAGAAAGAGCGTCGATCGAGTTCTGGATCTCACGATGGCCAGGAAGAGGGTCGACCAATTTTGTATTGCCCATGAACGTGGCCTCCTTACCGCGGACATGGTACGCGGTCTGCCCATCCAGCGCCGGTCCAAACATATTTGGATGCTATCATACCGAATACAGATGGATTAGGACAAAAGCAATAAATGCTCCGTTAGGTGTCACGCTAGGATGCAATGTCGGCAAGGATCCTGCACACCAAGAATTATTACTTCCTCCGTTCCTAAATATAAGTCTTTTTATAGATTTCAATATAGATTACATACGAAGCAAAATGAGTGAATCTACACTCTAAAATATGTCTATATACACACTGGCGGAGCTTAGTTGGGGCTAAACTATGCCATGGCCCGCCCAGCTTAAAGCATATGCATGAGTAAAAGTGTGGTTAGTGAGCAAAACAACGTCCATGTATGAGTGAATGCCTAACATGACTCGCCCTGGTTTTTTATTGTAGCTCCACCATTGTATATACATCCGTATATAGTCCATATTGAAATATATTTTAAAATGGAGGGAGTAGTAAACTTGTACATGCAACACACCTCTAAAACAAGCACCGGAATTTAACACGGGAGATGAATCTGAAAATGAACAGATATATATTATTTCACACGGCTTGCAGGTAAAATATTGAGCAGCAATGTTAGAGTATATAGGCATATCTCTGTATATGGTAGATTTGTAATCATCTCCTGCCTTATCTCTAGGAAAGGCTTCTAGCCCTTCAAGCCATGTACTCTATATAAACCGTCCGAGAGGCTCAATAATACATTCATCATATTCCGCCAATCTTTTTCTCTATCCCTTCTAATATGGTATCAGCCTAACCGATCCAACCCTAGCCGCCGCCCGTCGCTTCCGTCCCGCGTGCCGCCCCCAGGGCGGTCGGCCTACATGACTGCCGCCGAGGGCCGCGCTGCCCGTACCTAGGGTTCGTCCGCCGGTCGTGTTGACCGGCTGCCCTAAAGAGTCTTTTTCCCGAGCCTTTGCTTCTGGTTTTTCTCTCTCGCCGTTCGTCTTGATCGGCGTTTTCTTTTTGGTTTTTCGATCTAGGATCGGTTTACGTCGCCCGCCGCCGCCGTCGAACCGCGCCTCTACTCCGACACCGGCGTGACCACCCGGCCACTTGTCCGACCGGGTGGCCTCGCGCGACGCGGCGGCCTGTCACGGCCACCACCCGCGCATCTGCCCGCCCGTCGCTCTACGCCGGGCGTCACCGCCCTGTCCCCGAGTTCAGCGCGCCCCTGCACCGATCGGGCAACGGGCTGCCGCTGCGTCGTCCCGTCGGGCCGCAGCGCCGCCGCCCCGTGGTTCTCCCCGTGGCTGCACTGATCCGCGCCACCGCTGCGTTGCCCCTTCCGGCCGTAGCGCCGCGGCACGTGGTCCCCGCCGCCGCCTTGAGGCCGTTCCCGTGGTTGCACCAACCCGCGCGCTGCCGCTACGTCGCCCCTTCGGGCCATAGTGCCGCGGCCCGCGGTCAACCGCCGCCCCGAGGCCGTCCGCTCCAGGCCGTCCCCGAGGCTGCACCGACCCTCGTGCTGCCGCTGCGTCGCCCCGTCGGGCTGTAGCGAGCGTGGCACGCAGTCCCTGCAACCGCCCTGAGGTCTTCCCCGCCGTCGCCCCGACCCACGCGTTGCCGCTGCATCGCCCCTTCGGGCCGTAGTGTCGCGGCGCGCGGTCCACTCCGCCGTCCCCGCGCGTCGACTTCTACGTGGTTTGCGTTGCGCCGCCTCCCTAGGCGCAAGAACGCCACCGTTCGCGCCGGTCTTCATCACGCTGTCGGGTTCTTATTCGCCTACTTCGAGCACTGTCGCCGCGCTTCTGACCTAGCCGCCGCGGCCTCCTCAGGCCGCCGCCGCCGCTCTTCTTCCCGGTCCACGGCGACTACCTCGACACCGGCCACCCCGACTCAACATCGACCACGGCGTCCCTCACACGGCTACCTCGACCACGGCTACACCACCCTACGCTCTCGGCTACATCGACATCTGCACAAAGGGCTATCACCTCGCTTGAGCACCTCGATGGCTTCCTCTACAGTCCACGCGTCCGCGACGCGACACCGTCCACAACGTTCCCGCTGCGACTGCGGGGGGATGTCAGCCCGTCGGCTGCTATTCTCTCCAGTCTGACCGTCCACGATGCTCCTATTGTCTGCGACTCTATCGCTACGACTGCGGGGGGATGTTAGAGTATATAGGCATATCTCTGGATATGGTAGACTTGTAATCATCTCCTGCCTTATCTCTAGGAGAGTCTTCTTGCCCTCCAAGCCATGTACTCTATATAAACCGTCCGAGAGGCTCAATAATACATTCATCATATTCCGCCAATCTTCCTCTCTATCCCTTCTAACAAGCAATCAAGCGTAGAACATCAAACAATTATATGTATTTCTTTCTAGCTGGTGGTGATCGAGGATGCCTGTTCACTAATTAGTATTGCAACGCTTTTCTTGTAAATTTCACCATTGGTACCCATGAAAATGAGTGACGACAGAAAAAAAAAGAGGGCATGACTCTGGGAAAAAATTGCATATATCTACAGTCTTGGTTCTCAGTGTCAATATTAAATTAGGGAAATTTAATATGAAATCAATCTCATGACCAAGGAAAGTAAGGCGTGTACTCACTAGTTTCCCCACACCTCAGCGTCCTCGGGAGCAGCGGCGACACCCCTCATGTGCGCATGTCCGGGGAGAAACTGCGGCGGCGCTGCACGACTCCTGCATGGCTGCGATGCTGCATCGTCAGGAGCGGTGGTGATCCCCGCATTCTTATGCCGTGGAGACAGCAGCATTGCAGAACTGGCAGTGCAAACCGTCGTTTCAACGGTGGCATTGCGAAACCGGCGGCTCCTGCGTCCCCGATGGCACAAGGCGACATTGTGGAACCGACGGCTCCTCAAGGACCTGTTGAGGATTTAGCATGAGAGAAGAACAAAGACTTGGGGAGAGGAGACATGTCGAATCGGAAGATAAAGTGGGAAGAGGATGCGGGCGGTAGGCAACGGCGGCGGAGCGGGGAGGGAGGTGGCGGGGTTCAGCATGTTTTGGAGGCTGCGTTGGCAAGTAACCCTCGACCTCCCGCATAATACTACACACACGGACTCTCGCGACGGACTTTCACGGACCCTGCTACATGCCCTTCTCTAATTTGTCCCCCCCGATTTTCACTGGTGGGCCAGCCTCACTTGATTAAATTTCAACCAATCACTCTTAACCACCCCGTAAACCCCCTGTAGCAACCCCGTGTGTCTAGCATCTCTCATTTGGGGTGCTGATTTTTCGGAAGAGAGATGGACCGTGGGCCAAAATACCAGCAGAAAAACCCAAAATTGTAACAAAAGAAAATAAAACACGAAGTGGAGCTTGACGAAATTTTGGGATATGTTTGCTTAACAGAACACACTGACAGGGTGATTACGTCCTAAAATTTTAGGATTTCTTTGCTTAAAAATTGAATTTCCTTTATGCTCTGTAACAAATTAAGTAGGTGCATGATGCTTCCATAATGGAATTTGTTTTGATGGTGTACGATGCATCATGATTAGTTTCCTTAAAGTCCGTTATTTGTTTCCTAAAGCAAATTGTACTGCGCTATACTGGTCTGATGAAAGGGATCGGTTGATTTGAGTAAATTAGGAAAGTTAGATATGTGATCTTTTGTATGTTAGAAAAGTGTTGGTTTGTAAGGAAATAGCGAAGGGAAAAATAAACCGTGGATGCCGAACTATCAACTTCCGTTTAATAGTGATATCTTTGTGTTGCCCAACGTCTTTTTATTTTCAAAAAACACATTCGCGTGAGCATTAGAAGACCAAACCCTATTTGGCGTCTAAAGTGCCGGTTACAAGTGTTCTCGCAACCTGGTGCACAACCCCGTTCGATCATGGGCTCGGCCAATTTAACTTTTTTTTTTCTTCGGCTGCACCGTACATGGCGCGTGAAGCCGATCGAAATGGGCCGGCCCATCTAAGGCAATTGTAGCGGAGAAGCTAGTCCCGGTTTTGGGAAGCTTCCCAACCGGTTTTGGGAAGCTTCCGGTTATTTTTTCCTTTTTTGGTTTTCTGTACCTGGTTTTGTTCGATTTTGATAAAAAGAATATTATTATTTTTGTGTTTTTATTTTTTGTTCAAATGCGTGAACATTTTTCCAATTTGTAAACATCTTCTCAAATGAATAAAAAATTACAAATTCGTGAACTCGTTTTTCAAATTTATGAACTTTTGTAATATCATGATTTTTTTATCAAAATCATGAACTTTTCATTTTTTTTTCAAATTCACATTTTTTTGAGTTTTGTGAAGTTTTTGAAAAGTCAATGGTCAACCATGCCACTGGTCAATAGTCGACTGGTAATCGAGTGAACCGGAGAGCTGTTCGTCCCGTTTATTGGGCCGGCTCACGAGCAGGGCGACGCGCGAGCGTTCCCTTCTACAACTGGCGCATAAGGTGCTAGCCGTAATGAAACTGGTTCAATTGCTCAACTTGAGTCGGCGAATTGCCAACTAAATGGCCAGAACAAAATCATTGGCCGCAGTATGGAGCAACAATTGATGTATTCCTTTGAAATTGGGAATTGTCGAGGACATAGAGAGATCTTATAGGACGCCTGTGTGCGTCAAGCAGGTGTGGCTTCGGACAGGGAGCGATCCAATTGGCCTGACCCATTTGCATTTGCAGTTCGACTAAAAAATCGTAATGTAGAGAGCCGACATTGTAGCGGTACGGTACTGCAGCAAGCAATTTTGCTGTACGAACAGGTACTGTAGTATCCCGGTTTTTCACTGCAGCAAACCGGTATTTCCCTCAGTTTTTATTTTGAACATTTTTGAAAATATGAATATATACACTGAACGATTTTCAAATACACATTAGACATTTTGTAATATACATTGAACAAATTTCGAATACACATTGAACATTTCTGTAATATAGGCTGAACAAATTTCAAATATACAGTGAACATTTTGTAGTATACGTTGAACAATTTCTTATTATATGACAAACATTTTTATAATGCACGGTGAACTTTTTTGTAATATACCGTGAACATTTTTTTAATATACGATGAACATTTTTATAATACACAGTGAATTTTTTGTATTATACCAAGAAAATAAAAAAGTAAAAAATAAAAAAGGAAGTAGAATAAAATAAAATAAAAAATGAACAGAAATATAAAAGAAACGGCGAAGCCGATCGTGGGTTGGCCCAAACTGGGGCGTCGGGAGGGATGACGCCTGCAGGTGTCATATAGGGTTGGCCCATTACATGGGCTATCATTTTATTCTGAACTTTTTAAAATGGGAGGGGATGTTGGGGGGGGGGGGGAGGGGGGGGATGTCACTTAAATTACTATACTCCGTTCACTATTATGAGATTTATTTGGCCCGTGATTTGCCTGTGCGTTGCAATGGGTATAAACATTCTACTATGTTAGCCCGTGATTTGCCTGCATATATTAATTTGATTGTGTAAATGAATGTTTATCAATCCTGCCCGTTACTTACCTACCTAAATAAATTTAATGATTTTATTTGGTACTCCCTCCGTTCACTATTATTTGGGCCAAGTTTTCTTTAAAGTAAAAGAAGAATTCTAAACTTATCCAAGTGAAAGTGATCATTCAGTCAGCAGAAAACCACTTCACATTCTTCACCTGCAATACAATTTTGGATAGTTAAAATCAGTAATGATTAAAAAAAATCACGAATACGCAAAGCTTGCGTATCATTGCATTGATAGAAGAAGTTAGAATGAGTACAGGGGATGGTACAACACATGACACGGACGCAAGGGCGTGAACATGGTGCCCGAAGTGGAGAGGAGAGATATAAGATACTCACCCAAACAAAGAAGAACACGGCTAAACTCGTCGACCAGAGAAGCAAACCAAACAACAACTAGACGACCAAAACTCGAAGCCGGCACCAAGGATGCCACGAACAACCAAGACAACGCCTTCATGAAGGAGAACGACACCGAGACGCCGTCGTCGTTCGATCTGGAGACCCGGACCTAGGGTTTCCCCTGATGCTCCAAGAGGGTCGCAGAACGGCCATGACAGCGCCTCCAGGAAGGAAACGGCACCTGCGGGTGTCGCCGCTGCCAGCATAAAATGCAAGGATTTTGCCCTGGCCAATTCCAAACGAACCCAAGCCGTTGGAACACGAGTCGAAGAGGAGGTCGTCGGGCGTTGGCCGGAGCTGCGACTGTGGGGAGGGGAGCCACACGGGACGCCTAAGGAGGCGTCGTGCATTGCCGGGCGCACGAAATCTGGAGGAGGGCGAGGATGCGTGACTGCGCGGAATGAGAGGCAGCGGGGATGGGATGGTGACCGTAGCCCCGGGCGAGCCAAGATCTGGAAGGAAGCGCAGATCCGTGCCGCCGGGACCGGAGCAGCAGGCGCGCCGGCGGGCCTAGGGAGCTGGATGGGGCGCAGCTCCCGGAGCATGTGGGAGACCAAGATGCATCGGGATGGATGGCGTTGTCTTGGTGATTGGACAGTTTGGGGATTGGACATCATACTTAGTTTCTAGCTTCAAGATATACATGTCCTTTGGGGATTGGACAGTTTGAGTAAAGTAAAATGGGAAGCGGTCCTGACTCCGTGTAACCTTCAAACTGTTACCACGTCCACTACTGATCCTTCTTGGATGAACTACCTGAACATAATAACCTGCTGCTTCGTTACCGAGACATGTATCGTGATGCCCGTCCACTACCGGAATCAGGGACTATGCCGATGGCCTTAGGCCGCCGGCTTAGATCATAAACCGTCGGCATAGACCCGTCGGCCTCGATTACGTCGGCATACCCCGGGAGGGCCGTCGGCATATCCCTATATGCCGACGGCTTATGCTAGGCCGTCGGCATAGGATCACCGTCGGCAACAAATTACACCTGACGGCAGCTGACGGCGCCGTCGGCGAGAAACCCAATCAGAGCGCGCCACGTGTCATCGGCATAGGTATAACACGTGGCGCGCCCTCGTCTTGCCTGGGGTTTAGATATGCCGACGGCCTGGCCGTCAGCGTAGGTAAGTATGCCGATGGCCTGGCCTTCGGCGTAGGGGGGTATGCCGACGGGCCGTCGGCATATATCTGGGATGTTTTTTTTTATTTTCTGTTTTCTTTCATTCAATTTCACAGCAGCACATATATATATATAAAGTGGACAACATGATATATATAAGAAATAGCAGGACATATGTAACATCAACATCATCGTATTGACTCTTCAGACATGCCACCACACCTTAAGACATGTATGAGGCCCCGACGCGATGATTTGGTGGCATTGCTACCCCCCAAGGCCCCCGGCCTGCCTAACCCTGGCCCCGGAGATCTACCCCTTTGACTTTCGCCGGACGGCCTTTGACCGATGGACATCTGCACCTGGTTCCCATCGGCCAGCCCGTGGGAACACTTCAGAACAAGGTCTGGGACAAACCGACCACCAGATTCCCTCCATGTGGGCCCGACGCGGCTGTTTCCCCCTCCAAGTGCCGGCGGCAGCGCAGTCCGTGAAGGCGGTCACACTCCGGAGCCGCGTGCGGGGTGTTTGCACCTGTCACCACACTTCCAGACATGTATGAGGGCCCAGCGCAAGATTTGGTGGCATAGCTACCCCCGAAGGCCCCCGGCCACACTAGTAGACATGCGAAGAACAATCCGCACAGAGGAAATTTTTCAGATACTTCTTCATCTCAAAAAAACTTGAAAAAAATACCACACATCCTGTATCACATGTGCCGGCACCGTGTAAAAAATTCATGATTTTATCACCCTCCGGGTGTCCAGAAATATTCAAGCAGCACCGAAACCTGCAGGACGTCACTTCGGTGCCATCGCCGTCCGTGAGGGGGCCCACACTACGGAGACGCGTATTGACTCTTCAGACATGCCACCACACCTTAAGACATGTATGAGGCCCCGACGCGATGATCTGGTGGCATTGCTACCCCCCAAGGCCCCCGGCCTGCCTAACCCTGGCCCCGTTGACCAGGAGATCTACCCCTTTGACTTTCGCTGGACGGCCTTTGACCGATGGACTTCTGCACCTGGTTCCCATCGGCCAGCCCGTGGGAACACTTCAGAACAAGGTCTGGGACAAACCGACCATGAAATCCAGTTTCGTTTGGCCAAGGAATTAAAACTATACAAAAAGTCAAAACAAAAGGCTGTTTTCTGTAAATATGAAGCAAACATGATTTATTTTGTTCAAATTCGAAAACATAGTATAGCAACAGAATCCTTCGAAGATTCTGATAAGAAACCATATATAATTTTCCAAAATCGATGCAACTATCAATTACTTGTGATTTTAAAAAAGTGTAAGGGCCTATATGCAAAAGTACATGAGGTCACATTTCTAACATACCCAAAAACCAAAACAAACTAGATATTCGTAATCTATGAAAAATTATACCCCATATCGATATATAAATTGTGTACGTTTAAGTTTCGATAAGTCAGATTTAAATTAACCAAAAAAAAAAAAGAAATGACTAAAAATAATAAAAAAAGATATAAAATATGCCGACGGCCTCCGTCAGGGCCGTCGGCATAGAATTGACGGCGCTAGCGGGCTCTGTGAGGTAGGGATGTCAGGCCCAACTATATGCCGACGGCCTAACTATGCCGACGGCTGCCGTCAGCATAGGAGGAGGTATCCCGACGGCCTAGGTATGCCGACGGTAGCCCTCGGCATAATCTGACATATGCCGACGGCCTTTCTGTACCTACGGCTTGGGCCGGGCCGTCGGCATATAGGCAACTATGCCGACGTTCCCGACTAAAGGCCGTCGGCATAGGCCCCGATTCCGGTAGTGGTCAGCACGGAGAAGGTGGGTGAGAATCACACGATGAGCTTCGGCCCATGCAATTTCACAATCACACCAGTCCATGCAATTTAGAGAAATTCATGAAGCATAGAAAAAAATAAACGAGTTAGGCCACATTGCGTAAATTGAGCTTCAATGTTGCAGCAACGTTCGGTTCACCGTCGCCGACGTGTTCCAGTCAGTCAACGTGCACACTCCGGCGCCTCACTTCTCCGTCAACCTCGCGTCCGGCCGCATCTAGCATCATCGATCTTACCCTCCCTCACTCTGCATGTGCCGTGCCAGTTGGGTACCGACCCAACAGCAGCAGCTTGCCCTACTCAACCAGGCATTCTGCTGCCTCCCTGCATGCAGCCTGGATAATCTAATCATGCATTAGCGCTTAGACTAAAGCCTGCAAATTCCCCTGCCCCATGGGGACGCGGTGAGCCTCGCCAGCCATCATCACTCATGCCGGTGTGCCTGGTCAGGGGACACCGGCCGTTTCTAGCTAGTGTTCAGAAGGTGGCAACAGAAACCTATGGAAACAATACTCCATAATGTAATGATGCAGATAATGGCAGACTGGTAGAGGAAGTACAGAATGAGGTAGAGAATCTTGATTTATGCTAAATATTCCACTATACATCGTGGTCTTCTTAATTCTTAGTGTTCTTATTTTCGCAGGTATCGCCTGCATCCGCAAAGTAAACCACCGAACATATGGACTGTCCGACACCGTTAGAACATGCAGGAGAAATGCGCGTCTTCGGATATACATCGAGATGAATTTCACCTACCAGTTTATCAAGAAAATAGAACCACTTAAACATTGTTAGTGGATGTACCGGAAAAAAAGTACTTGCATGTCCTTTTGCTGTATTTGCATTATGAACCATTTGGTTGCTCAGCTACAGAGATCCAGAGACCAAAAGGGGCTGCTAAAAGGGAGAATAAGAATCTAGGGGGTGTTTGGTTCCTTGGGACTAGACTTTTCGCGGAATCCCAAAAAGTCCCTCAAGGAGAGTCTTCTTTGAAAAAGTCCCAAAAAGTCCCAAAAAAGTCCCTCCTGTTTGGTTTGCTAGGGACTTTTTAGTCCCAAAAAAGTCCCTAGTCCCAAAAAGTCCCTGGAAACAAACACCACCCTAGTTGCCCCCACTGGAAACAGAGAAAGCTGTCTGGTTGTTTCAACCGTCATCCTACCTATCCAAAGAACTATCAACCAAAAATATCTACCACCATATTATATCTCACTAATAACAACCTAAGCACCCCAACAAGCCAGAACCACTGAATAATTAATCCACATTCCCAAGATGCATTATTTGGGGTCGATGCAACTCAATCCATGCCATGGCATGTACAGGTACATGTACAGCTGATGGCAACATTAGGCCGGCTAGCTTTACCTAATTAGGTCTCATTAGGCTCGTCCAAATCCACCAACGACTATAGTAATACTAGCTAGAGTATCTAAATAGTAGTAGTTATCATCACCATTAATTCAGAAGTAGTAGTTATCATCACCATTAATTCAGAAGGTCACGGGGATTATCAGCAGCAAGCTGTCCGGCACTGGTTATGCATCAGCTCAACTACCGGTCCCTGCTGCCCTACCACACATACCTGCAGCAGAAGTACTTGGGCACTTAGGGCATCCAAAATGTATGCCAAATAGCGTTGCCAAATTGATATTTGGCTTTTGGCAGCCCCTCCACACATTGTAGAGATCAGTGCCAAAGCCAAAATATATGGAACCGGTGCTTCTTGGAGCTCCGATGCTAAATTTGGGCATTGAATAAAATATTATATCTGACATGGTTGTGGGAGGAGTGAGAACGTATGGAGCCATGGCTGGAAGAGGAAATGGATTATTTTACATGTACTTTTGCTTTGAGGTGGGTCCATCTTTAATTTATTTGGCATCTGTTACATTGTAGACAAGATGTAAATTTAGCATCATTGCGCTATATTGCAGTGATGTGTCAGATTTGGAATTGCATACGCTGTGGATGCCCTTTAGCTGCAGCTGCAGCTAGCTGAGCAGATGTGATTGATGGACATGGTGCTGCTGCTTCTAGCTACTACTCCGTATTACGAGTAGATACTAGTAGTAGTACTGTACCAATAACTAACAGAAGATCATGTCATGAGCTGATGGTTTGGGAGAATATTGTAGCAGTCCCAAGTACCAACTACGCCTAGCTAGGTTTCTTGCTGCAAAAGTGCTCTTGTGATGCAGTAGTCAGTAGCCCTGGACCCCAATGTATGCTGCACAGGTTAAGGTAGCACTTGCATTGTTAACAAGCATGGTGTCAGTAACGTTGAGGAGTCATGGACTATGCAGCTATGCAGTTACCTGATACCCTAGCTACAGCATATGGATGTCACACATGAACAGCTAGCTAGCACATGCATTCTGCAACATGAAGGGGTGGTTATTTTACTGCACTAGTGCCACTATACTTAGATTTTTTTTGTGGGTGAGCTTGTACTTAGATTTCTCCATGATTCTTCCATGATCCATTCTAGTAAAAAATATCCGCATCTCCCAGATGGGTACTACTACGTACTCTCGGACCACCAAGAAGGTCAAGTAGTAAACTAATGAGCTAGGAAAATTTAATGCTGCAGGGAGGTTTAATCTCTTTGGTAAAGAGGAACTGCTCGAGAACAGATTGGCCAGCTAAACAGGTCCTGCAAAGCAAGGTACAGCTCCAGCACCTCGTCTTAATCCCATATTCCGTGCTACAGTGTCGACGGTGCTTAAGATTTTGCTTAATGCGCTGACGTAAGCGCCAAAGAAAGGTTAGTTAATTAATTTGATCGAGAGGTGAAGATGGTGATGGAGTGACCAGGTGAAGCAACAATCTACTAGCGATGCAAGCTTCAGGTTTCAAGAACAGTGCGTTCTACCACCCCGTGTAGGAACATGCATGCATGATCATTCAGATCAGATCAGTAGTGTGTGGCGTGCAGCTCAATTATTTTTGTAGAAACTCATGCAGCTCAATTTTGGGTCGCCGAAATAATATTTACTTTCTTGTGACTTTTGATGCAGAGAGACGAGTGTACATGCATGTTGGCCACATATTTTGTTTCCTCTGAAACCAAGTTAACTAAAATAGTCTAGCCAGCTTACTTGCAGTGCTGAAAGTCGCCTCTTGCTTTACGCTGACTAAGCAACAGTTGCATCACCTCCCCTAAGCAAAGTCTAGGCTAACGGATAGGAATAGGATGGTGTTGGAGCTTTCGATGTGATGATGAGCGAGAGAATCATAATGCATGGACGGGGTATCTGAGATGTGCTCTGATGCAAAGACTTATCGATGAGATGAACTATTCTTTTATCCAAACTCTTTTTGTTGTCCGACTTTGAAATTTTAAATTGATCTTTGAATTTGTTCTATGTTTTTTGTGTGTGTGCGTGTGTGTGCGCGCGTCCCTCTGTATGTAAAAGGCTAAATTGTCATGTGATCCCATCCCTCGTAATCATAAAAGAATAACAAGAGAACGAAAACAACTCCATATTCTACTGGCCTGCCTCTCTGATCTACTATCCAACTGCCATGGAAGCACCACTGAAGACTGGCTTCTCCGACCTTCCACCCGATCCTGGGCGATCCCGGATCGACAATAGGAGTACCTAAAGAATTGCGAGGTGTGGGCATTGTTTAGTGGATAAGTGGGCACGTACACAACGAAAAGGATATCCAGAAAGGCAAATGAGCAAAAGGTTTGATTACTCATGACATGACATGAAAACAGGAGAGAGAGGTGTAGAGCTGAACCAATCATACGCGCCCAATTATTGGCATTTGATTGGCTCCCATGAAGACGAAATGAAATAAAGGAGAAGAAAATCATTGATAGCAATGGTATGTACTATAGGACTGTAGGGGTATCTGGATATACTAAAAAAAGAAGAACTGAATACTCATTTCCAAAAAAATATCTAAAAACAATCGAACACTCATCGTTGTCTTTTCTCTCAAAACAGGATCTTGCCGAGAGCGGAGTTTTGGTGGACAGGTGCATTGGAAGACTTTAGTTTAAATAATTCAAAAATGATATTTCCAAGTTTCAAAAATATTGAAAAATTTATGTGAAAACTTATACATATTCGCGACGGATATGTAAAATTTCGTTGAAAAAATTATGATTTGCAGGCTGCACAAAAAACAAATCCGGCCGAACAACAAAAAAGGCTCATTTTCATGTACGCATTTATTGTCTATGCCACGTATGAAAGTGTATTATTATGAAAATTTCCATGAACGTCATTGTATTTGTGCATGTACAAAATAATTCTATATTTTTTGTGATGTAGACCTATGTTTTTTTTTAAATCATCCGACGCACCCATTCACCCTTTGCACTTTTCGGCTCTTGCCTGGCAAACATAAAAGTACACGTTCGAACGATACAAGGTAGAGAGATACTCTCTTACAAAGCAGAACCCTAGATAACCGAACAATCTAAACGGAGGCGACTATTGCCTGAACAATAACACAGACATGCCCGAATACAACGCCACGACACGCCTTAGAGCATCTACAGCCAGACCTCTCAAACACGTCTCAAATGCCTGGACAGGCCGTCCAGTCACTGACCGGTCACAAAAAACCGACCCAACCGAAGCTCTCAAACCGCGGACAAACGCCCGGGCTGACCGGCACCCCTCATATCCAGCCCAAATATAGGGCGGATATGAGGCGGCCCGGGCGCGCCCGGGCGCGTCCACCACGTCAGCCCGGCCCATCGCTGGCCCACCCCGACCCCACAAAATCCCCCTCCGGAGCAAACCCTAGCTCACTTCACTCTGCTCCACTCCGCTCCCAGATGCTCCCCTTTCCCCAATCTCGCCGGCGAGCATGTCCAGCACCGGCAGCTACTCCGACGGCAGCTCCGGAGACGAGGAGGAGCTGGCGCTCCGTATCGCGCTCGAGCGCTCGCTGGTCGATACGGGCGGCAGCTCCAGGTCCGGTGCGACGCCTCCTGCCGCCCGTCGCCGCAGCGCCGACGCCGGCGTCGGCCCTTCACGCCCCGCGCGCGGATCTGCGAGGCCTGCCCAATCTGCTCCGCCCGCCCGACGGCCTCCTCCACCTCCGACCGCTGCTCCGCGTGGGCAGCGGTGGGTTCTAGTGCCCACTCCGTCGGCGCCGCGGATGCGGACTCCGAAGTCGGAGGCACGCGCCGCCCACCGCGAGAGGCAGAGGGCAAGGGAGAGGGGGAGTGGGTCCGACGCGGCTGCGTAGTTCGCCCGCCGCCACCGCGTGATGCCGGTGCCCGACGAGGAGGAGCGTATCCTCCAGTGGGTGTACCGTCGGTCACTTACCACGGCGGAGACGGGCGCCCGGCGGCTCCAGAGGATCAACGCCAAGCAGCTCCGGCTCGGCATTGAGCAATCCGAGCGGGAGGCGGCGGAGGCAGCGGCGGAGGCGGCGAGGGTGGCCAAGCTCAAGCGCAAGCAAGACCGCATCGTCCTGCGCTTGCAAGGCTACATTGTCATCTCCGATTCCTCCTCCTCCGACGGGTCCGACTCCGACGGCTCCGACGTTGACCCACCTCCTACTGCGGACGCCTACAGCAGCGCCTACGACCGGAAGGGCAAAGGGCCGGAGGAAGTGGTGATCCCGCCCCCCTCCTCTATGTTTATATCGTTTTTAGTTGTAGAAGTTTAAGAACTTGTCCGGTGATGAACTAAGATGATCTTTTGGATGTTGCAAAGTTTGTTAATGTTCATTTGCAGCCGATCTTGTGTTCGTTTGTGCTTGATTTTTGTTGTCCGTTGCTTGATCACGTAGAGTAGCTCAACGTTGCATGTATAGTATGGATATGAGGTGCCGGATATGAGATACGCGAATTTAGAGAGGCGAATACGAGGAGTGCCCAGTCAGTGTCCGCGGACGCGTCCGGTCGCGTCCGCGGGCGTTTGAGGGGCCGGATTTGCCCATCGCGGCTGTAGATCCTCTTAGGACACTAAACTTCACTACAACGCCCTCAGAAGGGAAAACGACACTAAGCATCACCGCTGCCGAGTCGAAGACGTACAAAGGTCCAGAAAGGAGAACCACAACAAAGTCCTAAAGATGAGAGCAGCACCTGCGGTCGTGGCCCCGCGCGCGCGAAAGCTCAATGGTCAATGCGTTGTGCCTCAGGCACCAAGCACGTCACAAGTCGTTTTTTTAACATAGACGCTGACGCTCATACATACGCACATACACTCGCTTCTGTAAACGCACGCACACGTCACAAGTCTTCTCAATTATAGGAATACTTAATGCTCAATCGCCCACGCATAATAGTCCCACTATGCGTGATGACGCGATCATTCATGGGCTCTGTTGCTGCGCCGATCGATCGATTAGCGACAGCTACTGTGACCTGTTGGTTCCTTCATGTGGACCGCCGCGCGTGTGTGACGTCGCGTCCTTATCAGTTCCGGCGCCACTAGTTGGCCGGCTTGGACTAATCTCGATGTAGGAATATATCAATATCCCCGTCATAAGCCTAGCCTAGCTACTTGATGCCATGTCATTCACGCTGACGCACCCATCGGTCGAGGAGAGGAGGTCGGTGCCATGCCCAGGTTGGATGCATGGGTTCGACCAATACGTCACGGGCGGCGTCTCTACAACGATGATTAGTTCGATCAATAATCGTTCACGAGCGGCTTCTTCGTGATTTTTCATGGTCGTTGTTCGTGATTTCTACGAAGGCAACTCTGGCATAAACCCGGCCGGCGGCCATCATCGAGTGCGCTGGTTAGTTTCCACCCGCGCTATTTTATTTTTTTTGTATATAAGTTTCACCCCCGCTACTCGATCCCCACATGTCCCAATTGTGTGTGTGGTTCAGTGGTTGTGGAAGACGAGAAGTCGACCTGGATTTTGCCCGCCGGTGAAGCGTACGTGAGTGAACCAGGTAAAATCCCGCAGGCCGTTTCCACTCTCAAAAACCCACGAAATTCTCCCGTTCGTTCGAACCAGAGGAGGGTGGCGCGAAGCGAGATAACGTAGCCGATCGAGCAGCTGGGCGTGAGCTGCAAGCACGAGTGAGTGATCGCCGAGAGCCAGCCGAGCATCGCGCCCTTCTTATCCAGTGGCGCACAAGCTAATGATCAGTCCCATTTTCCCCTCTCGCTTGCTTGGAGAAGGGACGTGAGATACGTGCATGGCCAGTGGCCAGCCAGCAATTCCGATGACGATCGGGGGTGATGGGGAAATATAGGAAGGAAAATGACGCCAGATCAGAACAACTGTTCACAAGCATGCAGCTATTGGAATTGCACACTGCATTTAGCTGCTGTGGATGTTTTCCCTTTTGCACATTTTGGTGCAAGTTAACATCTTCCACTGGCTGATGATGTACGTCGTTGAGGTGTACGGTTGCTCTGAATTCTTTCTAGTCGACTTTTTCCCAGCACACAAAATTAACGAAAACCGACACGATGATACTGACGGGCGAGACCGGTCCGTCGCATGCTTGTGCTGAGGCTGACCCGGTCACGAATCACCCCGCATATGAACTTACACCCTCTCCAGTAAAGAAATACTCCCCCCCCCGTCCCATAATATCGTAATATAAGAGAGACGGAGGGAGTAGATGAAAGAAAAAAAATACTACTAGTAGATTGTAACTTTCTGAAAGAGAAAAATTCACTGAAGGTCCTCGTACTCGTCGCGTTGGCCAAAAAACCTCGTAGTTATAAATACCCGAAATACGACCACAAAACTTGTGTCAGAGGTTCACATACGGTCCATTCTACGATTTCTTATACGTATGCGCTGATTTGGCAGTTGACTGACTCGTCCACGCGTGCGTCGACTGCCACCTCGTCACCAGCTGGTCGGAATGAGTTAATACGGTTTTTTTTTTTGCAAATGTTACGTAATTAACAGTTCGCCCCCCACCTACCTCTCCTCTCCTCTCCTGGTCGGACGGCCACCCCTCGCTCTCCTCTCCTCTCCCCTCGCTCTCCGCCCGGCCTGCGTCCAGCTCCAGCCCGGCCTCACGTCGACCCCTCTCGCCTTCATGGCGTACTTGAGGCTCTCCGCCTCGTCGAACATCTGGTGGTGCTCGTACAGGCTCATCATCGCCAGGTAGTTGGCAGAGTTTGTGTAACTCGAGCCTGAAGAGGTGTCTCGCGGCAGACTCTGCGAGGTCCAGGTTGCCGTGGATCGCGCAGCCGGTGAGGAGCGCGCCCCATGAGCTCGCTCCGGGATCGGCCGGCGACAGCTCGATGAAGGCCATCGCCTCGTCGAGATACCCGCGCCGAGCCAGCAAGTCGACCATGCAGGCGTGGTGCTTGGCCGTCGGCGCCACGCCATATGTGGCCTCCATGTTGTCGAAGTACTCCCACGCTTCGGTGACCAGGCCCATGGAGCGGCAGGCGGTGAGCAGCGCCGTGAAGGTGATGCCGTCCGGCTTCAGCCCTGACCTCCACAAGTTGTGGAAACAGCGCCGCCGCCTCGTGCGCCTGCCCGTGCACGGCCAGCCCGGTGAGCATGGCGTTGCAGCACACCAGATTCTTGCTTTGGACCCGGCCGAACACCCACTTGGCGCTCGTCAGGCTCCCTGTCTTTGCGTACATGTCGATGAGCGCAGTAGAGACGACAACCTCGCCATCGTAGGCTCTCCGCAGCGCGAAGCAGTGCAGCTCCTTGCCCTTGTTCAGGACGGCGAGGTCGGCGCAGGCTCGGAGCAGGACCAGCATGGTGACCAGGCTCGGCTGGACGCCGTCCTGCTGCATCTCGGAGAAGAAGGTGAATGAGTCCTGGTAGTTGCCGCTGTGGCAGCTCCCGGAGATCAGCGAGGTCCAGGAGACCACGTTGGGCGCCACGCCGGCGGCCTTGATCTGCCGGAGCAGCAGCATCGCTTGCGAGCTCAGCCCGTTCATGGCGTACCCGGTGATCAGCCCGTTCCAGGTGGTCACATTCGGGTCGAGCCGGTGACGCTTCATCGCCTCCACGAGCTCCAGCGCCCTGTCGAACTGCCCGGCGTTCGCGTATCCCGCGACGAGCGAGTTCCAGGTAGCCAGGTTACGGTGCTCCAATCCGTCGAACACCCTCTGGGCGAGGTCGAGGCGGCCGCACTTGGCGTACATGTCCACCAGCGCCGTCCCCGTGTACGCGTCCGGCGCGAGACCGTGCCGGAGGAAGAAGCAGTGGACCTCCGTGCCGTGGTCGAGGGACCCCGAGTTGGCCACAGACTTGAGCAGGCTGGACACGGTGGCGGCGTCCGGCGACAGGCCCTGCTCCAGCATCCTCTGGACGACTGCGAGCGCCTCCTGGTCGCGGCCGTGGCGCACGCAGCCTGAAAGCACGGTGTTCCACGTGGCCAGCGTGGGCTCCGCCGCCTCCGACGTCTCCGCGTCCCTCGCCATGCGCTCCGCGAGCTCCAAGGCGTCATCCACCAGTCCGAGCCGGACGCAGCAGGCGATCACCGAGTTCCACGCGACTACCCCGGCGCCGGTCGTCCGAAGCAGCACCGTAGTCGCCGCCGCCACGTCGGCGCCCTCGGCGTACATGCCGGCGAGGAACCCGGGCACGAGCGGGTGTGCGTCGACGAGCCCGGCCCGGAGCGGGTGTGCTGTCCGACCAGGTTGGGCAAACTGTTAATTACGTAACATTTGCAAAAAAAGTTCCGACCAGCTGGTGACGAGGTGGCAGTCAACACACGCGTGGACGAGTCAGTCAACTGCCAAATCAGCGCATACATACAGGAAATCATAGAATGGACCGTATGTGAACCTCTGAGACAAGTTTAGTGGTCGTATTTCGGGTATTTGTAACTACGGGGTTTTTTTAGCCAACGCGACGAGTACGAGGGCCTCCAATAAATTTTTCTCTTACTGAAATGTGACCACACTAAAATGTGTACCACGGGCCACTCAAACTCACTTGTTTTTTCCCTCTGCAGAGGTCCGGATTCCTTCCTTTTCCCTTTTCTTGCGAGGCTCCGTCCACCCACGTAAAAGGGCAGCGGTCCACGGGCCACTCCGTCCATGCACACAATGAAAGCGCGCGCGAACGGGGCAGCGACACGCCAGCTAACGCGCACAACGGGTCGACGCACGGGTCAAGGCGACCGAGGTGTCGCCGTCGGTTCACGGCGACGACGACGACACTTCTCCCGGCCGGGCGGGCGCTGGCTAGTCCTTATCCCCTTTGCGAGTGCACCACGGGCCAAACCAACAGACTTAACGAGGAAGATCATCCGTGCTGCTGGCGCCGGGTGCGTGCGCGGCGGCGTCCGGCCAGCTGCCGCTAGCCAGCTACATGATCGATCGGCTAGTCTCTTTCTGCGGGCTGCTATTGGCTTGGTGGCTGGCCTAACCGAACCAATGTGACCATTAACCAACCGCTCCTACGCATGGGTGTGGCCCTATGACACTAATAACAAACCCTGGTCTTTGATGACCATGCTGATTTGCAAGTCGCAACCCCTCGTGCCATTTATAGCTCTCTCCTCTGGCTTTGTCACAATCCAAAACCCCGAGAACATTCTCTCTCTAGAACAGCAAGAACATGGTGCAACAAAACACAGAATCTACGCCGTGCAGTTCGACAAGGGGGAGCCTAATCAGGCGGAGCTGTCATGCAAGGCCTCACCGCCCAAGGACGGTGGCCGCCGGATCATGTACTACTACCAATCTACCATGACTACGGTGCTATTTGGCGCACTATTTCATCATGTTGCTCTTGGGCTAACTGATCATGTCTTTTACAAGAAGCATTAACAATATTAACAACCATGCTTGTGTACTAAAAAAAAAATCCCTTACTGATGAACAACACTTGGCAACAGGAACAACCACTAATTGTAACTAATGGGCAAAGCAATGTATATAATGAGCATAAGGATTTTCCTCCAAGATCAATCTTTGCAACCCACGAAATTCCCCTCTCATGTTTGAAGCCCCATCATAACCATGCCCTCTCAAATTAGACATAGATAAGCCAACACTAGTGCAGAATCAGCCTTTAGTCCCGGTTCGTAAGGGCCTTTAGTCGCGGTTCAACAACCGGCACTAAAGGGTCGGGACTAAAGCCCCCCCCCCCCCTTTAGTCCCGGTTCGTCACGGACCGGGACTAAAGGCTGACCACGTGGCACGAGCCCGCGCCGGGGGCTGTGGGGCCTTTAGTCCCGGTTGGTAATACGAACCGGGACTAGAAGGTCCACGTGGCACGAGCCCGCGCCGGGGGCTGGGGGGCCTTTAGTCCCGGTTGGTAGCACCAACCGGGACTAAAAGGTATAGGGGTTTATGTTTTATTTTTCCTTTTAATTTTGTGTTTTCCATTTAATTCTTTTTCATTTCTTTTTTTTTTTGCGAGATTTTTTTTTTCATTTCAAACATATTTTACGCTATGCATACATACTGTACACGTCATGCATATATAAATAGAATTTCTTGTAGCCAAACATATATATATCATAGAATTTCTCGTATGACCATATGCGCATACACACACATATATATATATATATATATATATATACAATTTGGTACATACAATTTCTCCTACAATTTGCAGATAATTACATGCAGGCATTAGGTGTAATGGTATTCTCCTTGGGGATGTATGACCTGGTCAAGCAAAAATCCCGTAATTTCCTCTTGCAGTGCTCGTATGCGGTCCGTTGGTAGGAGTTTTTCCCGCATCTCCGTCAGCTTTAAAGAAGGAGATCAAGATGAATATATTAGTTGTGTGTATATATATTAGATCATGATAAAAAAATTATGGATAGTGTTCTGGCAAACGTACCCAAAGTTGTCTTTCAGATCTGCTCCTTTCGGACGTCATAATGCGAATGTTCTCGCAAACATAGTATGCACATAAATTATTCCCCGGCGCCTGTCTCATGCACTTTACGAGAATAGAATTCAATCAGATAATAATTAATCAAGCATGATAATGGTATTGAAACTAGAATTAAAGAGATGCGCGGACACGTAGCTAGTAGTACTTAATTACGTACCCTAGGTCGCACCCATTTCAGCTCTTGTTTCCATGCGCCTGCGACCTGTTTGATGAAGCTTTGCCAAACCCTGCCCGGCAAAGAAAATGAATAAAGGAGTTATTAATTAGTTGATATCAGGAAATGAAATAAAGAGGATGACATAGTGCAATAATGATTGAAATTACCTGTCGACTATCCCCTTCACGATTAAGTACTCTTTAGGTTCTTTAAGTAGTGAGTCCAGTACTTTAACTTTTTCCTCATCAACTTCAATGATTAGCAGGATCCAGTGGAAACTGCATGCGCACACGTTTGTATAATTAAGCGGGCATGTGCATAACTCATCAACTACACTTATTAACATCTAGTAAGCAAAATAGAATCTGTAGTACAAGACAGTAACACTCACCCGAAGTTGTAAGAAAATACTATTTCTAGTTGGGTATTTAGTTGCTTCAAAAACTTTAGCAAGTACTTCTCTATCTCTTTTGGGTGACGTGACCACACCTCTTCATTAATGGTATTTGGGTCAATGAACCCAATGCCATAGCGTCCATCTGTTTTCATTTCATAAATCTTCATTCTGCATAATACCACAGAAAAGAATATAGTGAGGATAATTACAGGCAACGAACGAGCATAGCTTGAGACTTAAATTACAGAAAGAAATCACTTACAAACAATAGCAACTAACGAGAGATTTGTCGAGTGCGTCTTGATTGAATAACTGAAACCATTCTTCAAACTCAACCCACAAATCTTTTGCATTGTAGTAATGCTCTTTCTTGACTTTCACCATGAGGGAATCTCGCCCATTCTTGACTTCTCTCAGGTACCAGTCATGCAAACTGCGCATTCTCGTTGATAGATTCTCGACCTCCCTGACCAGATCTTGGCCGGGGACATATTTCCATGCTACTTCGTGATCTTGAATCTTGGGGAGTTCCTCGATGCCTAGGAGTTGTTCAACAGTGACACCGGCCTCTCTAGCCATCTGTCTATGAGCGTCGGTTATTACCGGCTGATCGGCGGTACTCACACCATGTGATTGTACACTACTAGAAATCCCCTTATTTCCGACGGTGAACTCACCGTCGGATATATTTGTTCCCCGTCGAATAACACTAAAACCGACGGTACACCGTCGGCAATCTACCGTCGGTTATGCTTCGACGGCCATTACACCAATGGCCGACGGTACGGTCGGGTAATAGCTTTGCCCACGGTTATAAGCCGACGGTGAGCCGTCAGACATGTTAAGCCCACCAGCTATCTTGCACTATCCCGACGACGCGTATAGCCGACGGTTTCCCATTAGGTATTTATTGTCCAAGGGTTATTGCTTCCTGTCAGTGTTCGTAATAGTCGACGGTATATTTGAACCGTCGGAGTTAGTCATGACTATGAGGAGAACCAAACCGTCAGTTAGTACAATGGCCGATAGTGCACACATCCCTTCGGGGATCAATTTAGTTGAGGGGCAAGTGAACACCGTCAATTTATATATTTACTAACAATCTGAAGTCCCCTTTGGCTGATTGTATACCCGAGGGCATTACTCACCTCTCATACATTACTTTCTCCAAGGGGTGTTACGCTATATCAGAAGTACAATGGCCAATATTTCATAATACTAGCATATATCAAATAAATCTCATACACAGGCACATGCCATTGTTCATATATTATATTTAGCATATCCCCAAAAAGTGTTGAGTTGCATCGAAATCACATTAACCAGAATCATCCATCTAGGAAATATCAAATGCAGAACATAGAAGGATCACTTTTTACATAAGCTAAATTGTCCACTAAGATAGAAAAATCATAAGCTAAAGTGTTTCAAATATCTAGCTGAACATCAGTTTGGCATGACTTGAACATCATCAAATCTATATCCGATCATCGCCATAGTTATCATATTGCTCAGTAGCAATCATCACCATAGTAGTTATCATATGGCTGACCACCATAGTTATCATACGGATCATCACCATAGTAATCATCATCACCATACAGATCACCCGCACCATAGGTGCCATCATCGCCATCATCATCATCATCATCATTTCCACGACTTGGACTGCCTCCTGTCCTGCTTCCCATTCCCTAAGAAATGATAATAATAGTTGTAAGTGAGACACACAAAAATATAATGTGGCTAAAATTTAAGTGAGCTAATCGACAGGTTAGCTGCTAGCTGCTATCTAACTTTACAAGTTAGTGTCTAAAGTACAATTGGATACGCACGAACAATAGTGGGCATGCCACATCTACATAAGATGATGAACTACAAAATATTAACATGGTCTCAAGTTTTATTAAATATACATGGTCTTTAAATCACTCTGTGAGGAATCAAACACATTAATTCTTAGGGAAACAGAGAAGCAGAACAAACAACCATATGAACTCTCCTATTTTTCTTAAGCACTCGTCAAGGGACTAATTAGGTGCTTCTACATGCTCTATCAATATTAAATATCAGGTGACAGAAGGCAAACAGTTAATTATGGAAATAGTTAAAGTGCAAACATGAGTTCCATGCCAGGGCAACACTATTTAGTTCTGCACTGCGATACATATATTTCCCAAATTATAAAACATATTTCTTCCACTTTGCTAAAGCACATATTAATGTTCAGTTAGATAAATGATCTATATTTCAACATGGCCACATGTAAGCATCAGGAAACTTATGTGCACTCAGTTGAAAACCTTTTCTTCTGATACATTCCTACTATTTCAAGAGATCATGACCATAGTCAAAGAAAAATGAGCTAGTTAACTATGAACTGCTTTATTTGTTGCCCAATTTGAATTGCCGAAGATACTAAGATAAAAGAAAGGTATTCAAGCTTGTTTCAGCGTTCATGCATGATAGTCTAACACTGACATACAACCTTGACCCTTCAACCGGCCAAAAGGTCAAAATCATATGACTGATGTGTATAACACAAACAGATCATCCGAATTAAATAGTGACACTGACACCACCTGAGACTGGTATTCCAAGTGAAATTTGAGACAGTTCAGGCGTACATGGAAAAATGAGTACAAGATTACAGGTTGCGTCAACTCTACAGAAATCATGCAACATTGTGTGATTGCTTAGCACACCACTGCAAACAAGATTACAGGTTGCGTCAACTCTACAGAAATCATGCAACATTATGTGATTGCTTAGCACACCACTGCAGCAAGATATATCCATCACAGTCAAGGGGTAGAAGTACGTGAAGGTTTTAGAGTCCTTTTTGCTAGGTACAAATTCGTCAAAGCGAAGCATTTAAAATCTAAATAATGGACCAAGCCCTTTAGTGCATTGACATGATATGATATTTCAGTAACATAAGCGAACCAAACTCCACTTGTGGTCAGTCAAGTGCCTAACAGAATTTCTCTTCCGCTTTTAGTTTAAGGGTGTCTTCAGAATCGAAGCAGATGGCAAAGACAAAAGCAAAGAGAAATACAAAAATGGAGGAACGAGGAGGGGTCATTGCCAGACTTGTAGGCACAATGACAATGAGCTAACCTTTTCGTTTTGGTGTTGAGTCACATCACCTCGTTCCCTCTGAAATCCGCCTTCAGAACATGATGTCGACTATGTATCATAGACAAAAGAAACATTAATTAATGGTTCCATTGCTGGAAGCATACCATCGAGATGGGTTTAACTTACCAAATCACGTGTTGCAGATTGCATTATGCCATCAAAGT
Organism: Elymus sibiricus; assembly: GCA_039707655.1. Lineage (NCBI taxonomy): Eukaryota > Viridiplantae > Streptophyta > Magnoliopsida > Poales > Poaceae > Elymus > Elymus sibiricus. The sequence continues at coordinate 121,953,334 of CM077666.1, read as the reverse complement.
CGACTCCCCCTTTCTCAGCCAAAGACTATAAACATCAACATGTCACTACAAACCTATTCACCTAGACTCCAATTTATAAGAGAAGACAAGATTACCTGAACAACAAGCTCAATGCCTCAAAGTCTCTTGATTTCCTGCTGCAAATTTTTGTTCTCTCTTTCTAGACGATCCTCCTTAGCAGACCGCCCCGGTTGTGAGGCCATCACCCTTTTAGACTTAAATTTCGCCTTCTCTGCTTTGCTAAATAACTCATTAGCAATTCCCAGCCTGCCATGTGGCATTCTACCTGCTGCTTCATAGATGATTTGTCCATCTAAATCTGGGTGCTCCTCTTCCCAATTTTCTTCATGGGCACTTGTCATTGCGTTATCAAAATCCTCCTTTTTAAATAAAAAATTAATGGTAAACTGCAGTATTATGTATATAGTTTCATGATGATTATAATGAACCAAGTCGTAAGATTTTACTAACCCAACGATCAGCAGTTCTTTTACTGCACATTTTCTCAAGCTTGCATAATAGAACAGGAACCTCCTCCTCAAGTTCACGCATCCGTTTTGGAGCAATTTCTTTGGCACACAATTGCCGATAAAAAAAACTTAACTCTGCTATGACCTTCCATTCAGGTTCTGGGATGAACCCTCGTAGGGCAACTGGCAGGAGGCGCTCCATGATGATGTGGTGGTCATGGCTTTTCAGCCCAATGATTTTTTATTTATTCAAGTTGACTGTTTTACTCAAATTAGCAGCAAACCAATCAGAGAACTTCACTTCTTTAAACCACTTAAGGATGGTCATTTTATCTTCCTTGCTAACACAATATTTTGCTCTAGGTTTCTTCCACACACCCCTTGAATTCTTGTTCAGGTGTAGCTTTGGTCGATCACAATACAAAGCAACATTAAGGCGTGCTTTGTTGTTATCCTTAGTTTTCTCAGAAATATCAAGGCATGTGTTTAGTAAAGCCTCACATACATTTTTCTCATTGTGCATTACATCAATGTTATGGCGAAGGAGCAACTTCCGAAAATACTCTAGCTGCCACGAACCACTTATAGTGATCCAATTGTGCTCCTTCCCAAACCCCTCAAATTTACTCTTGCCGGTTTCATCATGGGCAAGACTTTGGAGTTCTTCATACACCTCTTCTCCAGACAAGGGCTTTGGTGGACGACTTAAAACTATTTTTTTCTTGCGAAAACATTTCACACTCCTACGAAATGCATGGTCAGTGGGAAGGAATCTCCTATGGCAGTCAAACCAGCATGGCTTTCTCCCATTCTTCAATGAGAATGTCTTTATGTCAGATCCACATATAGGGCAAGCAAGCTTTCCATGAGTGCTCCAGCACGCTACTAATCCGTAAGCTGGAAAGTCATGAATAGTCCAAAGCAAAGCTGCCTTTAAGGTGAAATTTTGCTTTCGATAACTATCATAAGTTTCTACACCATTTCTCCACAAATCATCAAGTTCGTCAACTAGAGGCTGCATAAAAACATTTAGGTTCTTTCCTGGATGATCTGGACCAGGAATAACTAGTGCAAGGATCAGGTTACTCTGCTTCATGCACATTTCTGGTGGAAGATTATAAGGTACAACAAATACTGGCCAACAAGAGTAGGAGGCTGCTTTAATACCAAAAGGTGTGAAACCGTCAGTCGCTAGACATAGCCTTATATTCCTTACTTCCTCAGCAAACCTTTTAAATTCCTTATCAAATTCCTTCCAAGCTTCTCCATGAGAAGGGTGAACCATTACTTCATCACTGTTATGAGGCCTTGCATGATAGTCCATGTGCTTGGCAGTGCTTTGTGACATGTACAACCGTTGTAGCCTAGGGGTAATTGGGAGATAGCGTAGAACTTTTCTTGGTATCTTCGGAGATTTATTTCCTGCGGTTGTTTCCTCATATCTAGGTTCTTTACAGATAGTGCATTTTTCTTTATTTTCATTCTCTTTATAATAAATCATACAATTATTGGGGCATGCATGAATTTTGACGTAAGGCATTGCTAGACTATGCACAAGCTTCTTGGACCTATGGAAGTTTGCTGGGAGATCTTTTGCAGCATCGTCCCCAACAATGTCATGTATAAGAGACATCATCTCATTGTAACAAGCTTCTGACAGGTTATGTTGTGTTTTAATGGTCATTAACCTTCCTACAATGGATAGACGTGATTGTGTGGTCTTCTCATGCAATGGTTTGTCGGCTTCCATCAACATTTCATAGAATTTTTTCGCAGCTTTTGTTGGCTCATCACCTTTAGAAACTCCTTCAACAACAATTGCATCAACTAGCATGTCATTCATTCTATCTCCATCCCCCACATTATCATGCTCTAAATTTTCAGGTACATCAGACTCCCCGTGGCTAGTCCATCTCTCGTATCCTAACATGAACCCATTGTTGCACAAGTGTATGGTCATGACATCCCTTGTGCGCTTATGACGGCAAAAGCACTTGCTGCAAGGACAATGGGATTCCCCGTTTACAGCAGCATCGGGCAATGAGAACGCATGATCTAGAAAACTATCTAGTCCATTTTGCCAAGCTTCACTAATCAACTTCCCCTGTCTCTCTGTGTACATCCAACTACGGTTGGCATCTACATCGCTACAAAAATGTAGAAGAGGTTGGGTTTTATACATTAGTTAAGTATGGTAGCAGGAGGTATAGTATAATCATTATATTTAATCATGAATTTAAAGTGTAATATACATTAATTAGATTGTAAAAGCGAGAATATCAATCAAACAATCCTATATTTGGCCTACATTGGTCATAACTAACAATATGGTCATTAGGAGGAGCTCTATCCAAATAAGCTAATTCATGTGCATGCTTATTAATACCTATTTCAAGTTTCTGAACCACAAACCGAGGGAATTGTTCAAGTTTTCCATGGCCATCAGAAGCACATACTAGTAGCAGATAAGTTACTTTTCCATGTGGCGTACTATCTAATTGTGATGTGAATCAAAAGTGGAGATCATACGAAACATTCATAGTTTAAAACACATAAACCAGTACTTTTTGTGAGCATGCCAGCTAAATCTTAGCTTTGAGGTTCTACAAATATTCTTTCTGTTTCTCACAAAATTAGTTCATGGCTAACTTAGTTTAGAAAGAAAGAAAACAATATCACTCGTACAACAAGAAAAGGTGCCAAACTAAAATTATGAACAACCAACAAATCATTACTAATGGATCGTGCAAAAAATAAATTGCAATTGTATAAACAACATACAGTCAGCACAATCATACAAGACAGAAAGAAAAGTACCAAAGGGGGTGTGACAGAGACGAAGAAAGAGGAGGAGGGAGAAGAGAGTACCGTGGTGCCCCACTATGATCGCTGCGTGCCGATTGATCAGCCATCGCAGAGATTCTCCTGAGCACCCGTCGGAGTGGAAGCAGAGGGATGCCTGGGCACCCCTCCGAGAGCTAGCAGGGGATGAACGACCTTAGATTGGTTTGGGGAATCAGGACGTGTTTGTTTTCTAAGAGGATAAGGAGACTATGGCAGTTAGTTAGGACCTGATTTGGTGCGTGGTGTGCCGGCGCGCGAGAATATTTTGGTGGGCACGCCAAGAAATCAGCGCCAGATCGCCCAAAAATTCGGTAACAGGAGTCCACAGCTGCGGGGTGGGCACTACCCACTACGCGAGAAACACGAAAAAAATAGATAACCACGACGCCTCCTCAACGGATTCAACAGAATCACCAGATTTTTTGGCTGTGGACAACTAAGTCGATTATATTGTCCCACTTAAAACATGGTATAGGTCAGAGTTCAAACTCATTATCTCTACAGCACATAGTCGTGACAATGTTGCAACAAATTGTCTCTATTTTCGTGTTGGTTACTAAATCGACCAAACAAATCAGTCTCCAGATTTAATTGTGTCAAAATTTTCTCAATTTCAGTTTTTTTTTGCCTGATGTACTGTACTGACCTGAAGAGATTGGGCGTGGTTAGGTCGTCGCGCACCCAGACGGTGTCGAAGAAGTCGCCGTGCTTGCAGGAGGCAGGGTCGGACAGGACGCGGCGGCGAACTGCGCGAGGTAGCTCCCGGGGGGGGGGGGGCAGTCGTCGTCGGCCTTCTGCGCCAGTGGCCTCTCCCCACTCAACCACAGCTTCCCCAGCCATCTCATGGCGGCACGGGAACCTGCTGCTGCTGCCTGCCACTTGAAAACTTGGCTTTGAGGTCCAATTTGAGAGGAGAGTGGAGGAGGAGAGGGAGGCAAGTCAGGTGAGGGTAGGTGACACATCGGCGGTGACCGGCGGTGAGAGAGGTGAGTTGGTGAATGTGAGCGGATGGATGTAAGCGGCAGGACACATGGGACTGAGTGAACTGTTCAGCGGTGCTGGTCAACAGCAATCTAGAATTCTCTATGTATAATAAAGAATAAAACCTGATGGGACACACGTCACAATTATTTAATGTACTCAAATTGCCAATCTTTAATTCAGTCCACCAGCACTGAGGCTTCTCTGGCGCGCCTCATCAGACAACAGCCTCGTTTGGTCTGATGCCCCGCGCGGCTCTCTTCAGCTCCTTTGGCAAGCAGATTTATTTCGTCTAAGTAGCTGCTCCTCCTTTTCTACATTTACTTCTCTGTTTTGTGGCTTGTAGTGTGGTCAAGTTTTGCATATTTTTCTCTCCAGGCCACAACTGCTCTATAGTCATGCGGTTCATCAGTTTGGGATTTTCTCCCTAACTGCTCTCTAGGACTTGTATTCAGCTCCACTGTCTCTGATGTTCTCCTCTTCTTCTATTTCATGACAGATCATGTAAACTTTCATGCACAATGACTGAGATGAGCTGAATATATTGGCACCTGTTGGTGCCTTCTTCGGTTCAAAAAAAAATTCAGGAGTAATCATGTAGTGGTTGGTCTTTGTTGTCTTTCTCCTATAACATCGAAATGTCCAAATAAATATGGTAAGAGCATCTACAATTGGATGTCTCAAACGACATCTCATACGTCCACGGACTCACCCGGTGAGTGACCGGACAAGAGAGAAGGAAAGAAATGACCCAATCGGACCCCTCATATCATCCTTATACGTCCGGACTGTCCGCAAACCCTCATATTGATGACAAATATAGGGAGGATATAAGGGCTCGGGGACCCGTCCGGGCGCGCTCGGTCAGTCTGCCATGTAAGACGCGACCCCACCCCGGACCACCTTTTTTTTATTCATTATTTTCTTTCTTTTTCTTCCTTTCCACCAATCACGTGCAAGTGAACGGATATATAAGAAAGAAAATAAAGAGTGGGGCTGCGCGAACGGACAAATAGGAAACACGCACGGTCACTTACCGGGCACGTCTGCGGACGTTTACGGGGTCATATTTACTAAGTCCGGTTGTATATGCTCTAACAATACTAGTAGCTGGTCATGCCTGGAGTACTGCCAGTCCAAGCATGGAGTTCTAGTTGGCCATGCATGGAGTACTAGTAGCATATGTTGCTCAAACATTAGCACCCAAGGAGTACTAGTAGTAATGTAGCAGCTGCGCGCCTACTTTATTAAATAATCCCAGGATATATTCTATTAGATAAATGTATTATAAAGAGTACACATGTGATCATTACATGAGACATAAATAAATGTCTGGCAATATTGCATCAAAGACTTTGCAAGAAGTAAAACTTGAATTTCACCTCGACAAAATCTTGTGCCATGCCAAAATGTCATCCACAATCGTCCTACTCCGCCACTGAGGCAACATTGAAGAAAGAGGGAAAATGTTATCAAACCAAGATCTAGAGGAGCACCTTTGCATACAAGGATGCTTTTCGAGCCGATGAATCGGACCGCCGCAAGCGACGAGACCGAGACTTTGTGGCATGTCGATCCGGGTTCTTCCCTGTGCCCGCTAGATCCCAATGTCGTCAACTTCATCCGACACGATCGAAGAAGAGAAACGCTGTTGTATGCCGGCATGCACGTATCCCCACAACAAAAAACCAAACAGAACCGCAACGACATCAACACCAACGCCACCCGAGAGAGTTGAGCGTCGACCGTCATACACAAATCTTACCAGATCCAAAGACGGACTAGAAGAACGAGCTACCTGCTTCCCGACGCCACCTATTAGAGTGCCACAAAGATGGAGGAAGAGCAGAAGCAAATTATTTCGACGCGGCGCCGTCCCCACCATTGATCTCTAAAAGCAAACTCCTATTCTACCTCTACCGGAGTGAAATGGTTGACGATAGGAGACTTATCTAATTTATAGAAGGACAGGAGACGACACCACTCGGGATGGCATGCCAAGGTCTCTGTAACTCCATATCACAGACTCCTTGAAGCAAGGGGCCGATCCCTTTTACTTTCCTTTGGTCGAAGGAAGAAAGAAATGGCCACCCTGCCTTGGGCTAGCAGGTGTGGTGGAGCCAGGCAGCAGGTTACCATAGAAGATGTCGCAGCCGCTACAACGAAACTACCAGATACGAGCTCTGTCTCTCTAAAACTCCATCTTTCCCTTCATATGTTTAGTACCATTATTCTAGCATCTAATATATATTAATTAATAGTGAAAATAACATAAACGCGGTAACAATAGCAATGGTAAATCTTAATTCTTGGAAATATTCTTACACTGAAATTATCTGGAATATAGTATCGGTCAATTTTATCGATGTTGACCATTGAAACATATCATCGACAGTGCAAGTTAACCGTCGGTTATTGCAATCCCCCGTCGGGTATTTTCTCAAATAACCTAAAGTCACAAATATACTGTCGGCCATTTACACTCATGGATGAAAGTTCTATATCCACCTTCGGATATTAGATTCCACCGTCGGGCATTACATGCAATCCCCTAGGGTGCACCAAAAACCGTCGGGCATTACATGCAATCCCCTAGGGTGCACCAAAAACCGTCGGGTATTACTATGAACCGTAGGTCATTGCAGGTAATTTCTGTGGGTGTAGCTTTAACCGTCGGGCTTTAGATTGAACCGTCGGGCATTAAGTTGGATACCCGAGTGGTGTATTTTCACCGTCGGGCATTCTAGTATACCGTCAGGTATTAGTGGTAATACATGGGAGTTGACAAGAACCGTCGGCCATTGCACCTACCGTCGGCTATTACTGTGATAACCGACGGCCCGTCGGCTATTAGATTTCACCGTCGGAAATATGGGGATTTCTAGTAGTGGTACAATGAGCGGGGGGATCGATTGCATTGCCTGTTCTCCCAGCTGGGGAACAGTTTTCCCGCATTTACTACTCCTTCCTTGGCTCGAGCTCGACTCCTTATCTTTTTGTTCCACATATAACTTCTTAATAGAACGCTCATAGTCTGAGTCCGTCCTCTTCACTGCCGGTTGAGCATTATCAATAAAGTGTTGTATGACTTCATCAGGCATTTTCTCCTTCGGCTGGGGCTATTTCCATGCAAATTGGGCCTTCACTTGGGCAGCCACTTCGGCCTTGTTTTCCTCGATAGTCATCTCGTAAGCCAACTTCTTTTTGGCAGGAGGAGAGGCTTTCTTGCTTGGTGCTCTCTTCCGCTTTGGAGAAGGCTGACGCGCCCGAGATCGATATGGCGGACTCACGCTGATGGGCTCCGTCTCGGGGTGGGGTGGTGGAGACGGCTGACACGGTGGCGGACTAGCGCCGCGCTGCGTCTCGGGCAGGGTTGGAGTCGGCTGACGCGGTGGCGGACTTAGAGGAGGAGTCGATGGCCTTGGAAAGACGATGCAATCCTTTCTCCATAGAATGATACGATGTATGGCCTCTCCTAGTGTGCGCTCCTCGTCACCTCCAGGAATGTCAAGCAGTAGCTCATAATATCCTGACATCACTTCATCAACCCCGACACGAGCATAGCCAGCTGGAATCAGATTGCAATGGAAGTTTGCTTCAGGGGGATTTGTTAAAGCATAGCCGTCCGCCACCTTCATGGATATGTTCTTCACTTTCATGTGTAGCTCACAAGGTGTCGTATCTTTGATATCATCCACAGGGTATCTATCCAGCAGTGCATCATCGGCCAGGGTGGAACCCATGCTGCTTTTCGGCATAGATGGGACGGTTGTATCGAATGCTGGATATGCTTGCTGCAGCCGCAGAGACGCCCTTTCCTGGCTAAGTGAGCCGATCTGCTCCTGCTGCCTTAGGAAAGCGCGTTCCAACTCCGCGTGCTTTGATTCTACCAGTTGAAGGTGGTCTGCTTCGTGCTTCTTCCTCTGCTCCTCCTCCTGCTGCTGCTTTCTCGCACGGCTTCTGTAAGTGGTGTTCCAATCCGCAAACCCCTCAAACCATGGAACAACGCCTTTGCCTCGTGTTCGTCCCGGGTGTTCAGGATTCTTAAGGGCGCGTGTAAGCTTGTCATTCTCTCTGTCGGGCTTGTACTTTCCCGTTCGAGCATCTTCTATTGCAACAAGTAAAGCGTCGGAGGCTTCTTTAAGAGTTGCCCGCTCCATAACCAGCCCTGTCTGTGGGTCCAACTTCCCCCCATGCGCATAAAACCAAGTCCTGCACCTGAGGGGGCAACTCAATGTAACTGGAGTGACCCCTGCAGCAATCATCTGTTCCTCAGTGAGATCCCACTTAGGCCGGTCGACCTGGTAGCCACCTGGCCCGAGAGTATGGTGCCACGTTTTTTTCGCGGCATTAATCTTGTTTATTCTCGACCGTTCCTTAGCTTCTTCCGATTCCTTGAACTGCACGAAAGCGTCCCAGTGATGTTTTGCCTTCTCCAGTGTTCCCTTGAATGCTGGAGTCTTCTTTTCGTCTGCTTGGTACTTGGCCCATATTCTTTTCTTGTGGTTGTTGAATGCTATCGCCATCTTCTTAAGAGCACTCTTCTTGACTTTCTCCCGTTCTTCATCTGTCAAATGATCTGATAGGGTGAAATGTGCCATGAGCGATTCCCAAAGCAGATCTTTTGCTCTTCCGTCGACAAAAGTAACTCCTTGATCTCCCTTTGCTGGCTTATTCCATTCTTGAACGGAGATCGGGATTTGGTCCCTGACAATAACTCCGCATTGACGAGTAAATTTGTCCGCATTCTTTTTAGGAGCAAGCGGTTCGCCATTTTCTTTGATGGCATCGATGTTGTACTTTATGCCAGCCTACAACCTTCTGGCCGGGCCTCGTACTGCCCTGGTTGTAGAAGATTTGCTCGATCCAAAGGGCTAAAAGAAGAAAGATCGATTCGTTAATATATATAAATCAATTAATACATGTAATGATCACCAGAGGCCTTATATATATATACCTCGTCGGTTTTTGTTATTTGAAGAACATTTCCTTCGTCATCATTGTTGTGGCCTTCGTCTCTTCGTTCGTCTTCATCAAATATTAATACTCCCTCACCGGAATTCATGTTCAGATATTGCGAGCCGTCATCTTCGGGTTCATTCTCATCTGGGCTCGGGGAGCATATGATGTCGAACGTGGTCTCTTCTCCGTCTCTGCCGGTATTGTCCATAGCTTATATTAACTAATCCAGAAGAAAGACAAAACAATTTAGTATTCAAATTAGAATGCAATCAATAAGGAAAAACTGAATCATAGTGTAGATAATATGCATCTCGAATAATATCACTAATACATCGTCTCGAATATTATCGAATATAATCTCGAATACATCTCGAGTATTAATTATCACTAATACATCTCGAATATTATCATATAACATCACTAGCTAATACACATCGAATATTATCGAAGAATCTAGTTCACTCGCGGTTCCTGAGGCACGAGTGGTGGACACCCAAAGAGAAGGAACCATCACAGGATCATAGCTCGGGTGAGATCCCTGAAGAACCTGCCAGGTATTGGAGAACCTGACGTCCAACGCAACCATGTAGCGACGGACGTGCTCGTCCTCCTCCCTCACACGGCGACGTACCACCTCCGCGGGGGCCGGCTGCCTCCGCACCAAAAGTGGCCCACGCAACCGCCACCAAAGAAGCTCCGGGTCGACGACGGGAGCCCGGTTCCTCACCAAGCTGCGCGCCCCGGAAGGTAGCACCTCCCAGTGCCAGCCCGGCGGAGCCCAGTCCCGGACATGGCGCCTCTCAAGCAGGTTCTCGCCACCGAGTCGACGACGAGGATGCGGGCCGGGCATCGTAGACGTCGAGAACAAATTCTATGCAAATTTAACATTTTTTAAATGCTTGATTGTGATTTTTGTAATTGTTTTTCACTTGATTTTGCAAATACATGACAAACTTTTGCAAATACAACATTAAGATATTATACATTTTCCAAATAAGATATTAACATGTTTTTGATCAATATTTTTAAGATACAACATTAAAAGAATAAAAAACTAAAAAACAGAAAAAATACAATCTATGCAAATTCCACCGTTCATCTACATACATTGGGGGTTGCTCAGATGAAAGAAGAGAGCCATGCATAACTTGATGTCTTTCGATTTCTTTAGTAAAGAACCCGAAAGTTGTCAAGTTATGAATTTTTGTCTTCTTCCATCCCTGACATGCGAATATTTGCACTTGCAATTCTTGTTCTTCCGAGATAGCTTGAGTGTGATACTTCTATCTTCACATGGAAAATGATTGAGAGCATAATCGTTGGGTATTTCCTTATTGGAAAAGTGGACAATGTGATGGTCATACTGTTAAGCTAGTTATATCTGCTAGCGAGTACTCCTTACTGCTTCAGCTATTAGATATAATTAGCTTAACAGTATCACCATCTCACTATCCACTTTTTTCAATTAGGGAATACCCAAGGATTATGCTCTCAAACACGCGCCATGTGAAAATACAAGTATATATCACACTCAAGCTGCCTAGGAAGAACAAGAATTGGAAGTACAAATTGCATATCAGGCCATCCTTGAAGTCAAACATTCTGCATTAATTCCTGTCACATTGGGGTTTGCCCAAGATGGAAGAAAAGAAAGCCATTCGGAACATAAAGACTTTTGAGTTCATTACTATCCTACTCTCAAATTAGGGAGTAGGATAGTAAAGAACTCGAAAGCCATTATGTTGTGAATGATTCTCTTCCTCAATCGTAGCGAAACCGCTATGTGTTAGGAATGAAGGATGATTGACTTCAACATTAAGCTCACAACCATCATACATTAATGTCAGTCATTTCAAACATAATATTAATTAGGTTTACAACCATAATACAAGTACCAAAAGATCCAATGCGTGGACACATTTCAAACATAATATTAATTAGGTTCACAAACATAATATTTTTAAAATACAACATTAAAATATTATTAATACATGGTGAACTTTTTTCTATGCAACTTTTTCCTATGCAACTTTTTTCTATAAGTATAAAAAACTAAAAAACAGAAAATCTATGCAAATTCCACCGTTCATCTACATATACATATATATATATATATATATATATATATATACATACATTGTATAAAAAAATAGTGAAAAAAAACTAAAACATACATACATATAGTGAAAAAATAATCATCTAAAACATCTAAAACACATACATATATACATACATTGTATACTAATTAATAATAATCTAAAACATCTAAATAAAACATCAAAACATTCATACATTGTATAAAAAAAACTAGTGAAAAAAAATCGCCGGAGGGGGGGCGCGAGCTCACAGCGGGCGAGGTCGAGGCCGGCGGGCGCGGGCGGTGTGGGCGGCGCGTCGGGGGCGGCGACAGCGTCGGGGCAGGCGGCGCGGCGAGAAGCTCGGGGAGGAGGGCGCGTCCGGCGTCTGGGATCGCGGAGGAGGCGCCGGCTGTTGGAAATATGCCCTAGAGGCAATAATAAAATGGTTATTATTGCATTTCCTTGTTCATGATAATTGTCTATTGTTCATGCTATAATTGTGTTAACCGGAAACCATAATGCATGTGTGAATACATAGACCACAACGTGTCCCTAGTGAGCCTCTAGTTGACTAGCTCGTTGATCAATAGATGGTCATGATTTCATGACCATGGACATTGGATGTCATTGATAACGGGATCACATCATTAGGAGAATGATGTGATGGACAAGACCCAATCCTAAGCATAGCACAAGATCGTGTAGTTCGTCTGCTAAAGCTTTTCCAATGTCAAGTATTGTTTCCTTAGACCATGAGATTGTGCAACTCCCGGATACCGTAGGAATACTTTGGGTGTGCCAAACGTCACAACGTAACTGGGTGGCTATAAAGGTATACTGCGGGTATCTCCGAAAGTATCTGTTGGGTTGGCACGAATCGAGACTGGGATTTGTCACTCCGTATGACGGAGAGGTATCTCTGGGCCCACTCGGTAAGACATCGTCATAATGAGCTCAATGTGACTAAGGAGTTAGCCACGGGATGATGTGTTACGGAATGAGTAAATAGACTTGCCGGTAACGAGATTGAACAAGGTATAGGGATACCGACGATCGAATCTCGGGCAAGTATCATACCGGTAGACAAAGGGAATTGTATACGGGATTGATTGAATCCCCGACATCGTGGTTCATCCGATGAGATCATCGTGGAGCATGTGGGAGCCAACATGGGTATCCAGATCCCGCTGTTGGTTATTGACCGGAGAGGTGTCTCGGTCATGTCTACGTGTCTCCCGAACCCGTAGGGTCTACACACTTAAGGTTCGATGACGCTAGGGTTATAGGGAAATAGTGTACGTGGTTACCGAAGGTTGTTCGGAGTCCTGGATGAGATCCCGGACGTCACGAGGAGTTCCGGAATGGTCCGGAGGTAAAGATTTATATATGGGAAGTCCTATTTTGGCCACCGGAAAATGTTCGGGATTTTTCGGTATTGTACCGGGAAGGTTCTAGAAGGTTCCGGAGTGGGGCCCACCCGCATGGGGGGACCCACATGAACGTGGGTGGTGGGGGCAAGGCCCCACACCCCTGGTCAAGGCGCACCAAGATCTCCCCTTAGAAGGAATAAGATCATATCCCGAAGGGATAAGATCAAGATCCCTAAAAAGGGGGGATAGCAATCGGTGGGGAAAGGAAAGAAGGGATTTCCTTCCTCCCACCTTGGCCAACGCCCTCTGGACTTGGAGGGCAAGAAACCAGCCCCCTCCACCCATATATATAGTGGGGAGGCGCATGGGAGCAGCAACCCTTCGACCTGGCGCAGCCCTGCCCCCCTCTCTCCTTCTCCTCCTCCCGCAAGCGCTTGGCGAAGCCCTGCCGGAGAACCACGAGCTCCACCACCACACCGTCGTGCTGCCGGAGCTCTTCCCCTATACCTCTCCTTCCTCCTTGCTGGATCAAGGCATAGGAGACGTCACCGGGCTGCACGTGTGTTGAACGCGGAGGCGCCGTTGTTCGGCGCTAAGATCGGAGTCCATCGCGATCTGAATCGCTACGAGTACGACTCCACCAACCGCGTTCTAGTAACGCTTCCGCTTAGCGATCTTCAAAGGTATGAAGATGCACTCTCCCCTTACTCGTTGCTGATTTCTCCATAGATAGATCTTGGTGAACACGTAGGAATTTTTTTGATTTACTACTACGTCTCCCAACAGTGGCATCATGAGCTAGGTCTATGCGTAGAATCTATGCACGAGTAGAACACAAGTTGTTGTGGGCGTCGATCTTGTTAATTTGCTTGCCGTTACTAGTCTTATCTTAATTCGGCGGTATTGTGGGATGAAGCGGCCCGGACCAACTTTACACGTACGCTTACGTGAGACCGGTTCCACCGCCTGACATGCACTTGTTGCATAAGGTGGCTAGCGGGTGTCTGTCTCTCCCACTTTAGTCGGATTGGATTCGATGAAAAGGGTCCTTATGAAGGGTAAATAGCAATTTGCATATCACGTTGTGGTTTTGGCGTAGGTAAGAAACGTTCTTGCTAGAAACCTATAGCAGCCACGTAAAAACTTGCAACTACAAATTAGAGGACGTCTAACTTGTTTTTGCAGCATATGCCTTGTGATGTGATATGGCCAAAAGGATGTGATGTGATGCATTGTGATGTATGAGATTGATCATGTTCTTGTAATAGGATCCACGACTTGCATGTCGAGGAATATGACAACCGGCAGGAGCCATAGGAGTTGTCTTATTTAATTGTATGACCTGCGTGTCAATCATAAACGCCATGTAATTACTTTACTTTATTGCTAAACGTTAGCCATAGTAGTAGAAGTAATAGTTGGCGAGACAACTTCATGAAGACACAATGATGGAGATCATGGTGTCGTGCCGGTGACAGTGATGATCATGGTGCCCCGAAGATGGAGATCAAAGGAGCAAGATGATATTGGCCATATCATGTCACTATATTGATTGCATGTGATGTTTATCATGTTTACCTCTTATTTGCTTAGAACGACGGTAGTAAATAAGATGATCTCTCAATAAAATTTCAAGAAAGGTGTTCACCCTAACTGTGCACCGTTGCTAAGGATCGTTGTTCCGAAGCACCACGTGATGATCGGGTGTGATAGGTTCTAACGTTCGCATACAACGGGTGTAAGCCAGATTTACACACGCGGAACACTTAGGTTGACTTGACGAGCCTAGCATGTACAGACATGGCCTCGGAACACGGAAGACCGAAAGGTCGAACATGAGTCGTATAGTAAATGCGATCAACATAGAGATGTTCACCATGGATGACTAGTCCGTCTCACGTGATGATCGGACACGGGCTAGTTGACATGGATCATGTATCACTTGGATGACTAGAGAGATGTCTATTTAAGTGGGAGTTCATTAAATAATTTGATTATGTGAACTTAATTATCATGAACTTAGTCTAAAAATGTCTTTACAATCTATATTGTAGATCCAATGGCCAACGCCAATGTCACCCTCAACTTCAACGCGTTCCTAGAGAAAACCAAGCTGAAAGATGATGGAAGCAACTATGCGGACTGGGTCCGTAGCTTGAGGATCATCCTCATAGCTTCCAAGAGATTGTATGTCCTTGATGCACCGCTAGGTGACCCACCCATTTTTCCAGCAGACCAAGACGTTACGAACGCTTGGCAGTCACGCTGTGATGATTACTCCCTGGTTAAGTGCGGCATGCTTTACAGTTTAGAATCGGGGCTCCAAAAGCGTTTTGAGCAACACGGAGCATATGAGATGTTCCAAGAGCTGAAACTGGTTTTCCAAGCTCATGCCCGGGTCGAGAGATATGACATCTCCGACAAGTTCTTCAGCTGTAAGATGGAGGAGAATAGTTCTGTCAGTGAGCACATACTCAAAATGTCTGGGTTACGCAACCGCTTGACTCAGCTGGGAGTTAATCTCCCGGATGACTCGGTCATTGACAGAATCCTCCAGTCGCTTCCACCTAGCTACAAGAGCTTTGTGATGAACTACAACATGCAGGGTATGGAGAAGTCCATTCCTGAGTTGTACTCAATGCTGAAATCAGCGGAAGTCGAGATCAAAAAGGAGCATCAAGTGTTGATGGTGAATAAGACCACTAGTTTCAAGAAAGGCAAGGGTAAGAAGAACTTCAAGAAGGACGGCAAAGCTGTTGCCGCGCCCGGTAAGCAAGTTGCCGGGAAGAAGAAGAAGAACAAGAATGGACCCAAGCCTGAGACTGAGTGCTTTTATTGCAAGGGTACCGGTCACTGGAAGCGGAACTGCCCCAAGTACATAGCGGATAAGAAGGCCGGCAACATTAAAGGTATATGTGATATACTTGTTATTGATGTGTACCTAACCAACGCTCGTAGTAGTTCCTGGGTATTTGATACCGGTGCAGTTGCTCACATTTGTAACTCCAAGTAGGAGCTGCGGAATAAGCGGAGACTGGGAAAGGACGAGGTGACGATGCGCGTCGGGAATGGTTCCAAGGTCGATGTGATCGCCGTCGGCACGCTACCTCTACATCTACCTTCGGGATTAGTCTTAAACCTCAATAATTGTTATTTAGTACCAGCTTTGAGCATGAACATTGTATCTGGATCTCGTTTGATGCGAGATGGCTACTCATTTAAATCTGAGAATAATGGTTGTTCTATTTATATGAGAGAAATGTTTTATGGTCATGCCCCGCTGGTCAATGGTTTATTTTTGATGAATCTCGAACGTGATGTTACACATGTCCATAGTGTGAGTACCAAAAAGTGTAAGGTTGATAACGATAGTCCCACTTACATGTGGCACTGCCGCCTTGGTCATATTGGTGTCAAACGCATGAAGAAGCTCCATGCTGATGGACTTTTGGAGTCTCTTGATTTTGAATCATTTGACACATGCGAACCATGCCTCATGGGCAAGATGACCAAGACTCCATTCTCTGGAACAATGGAGCGAGCAACTGACTTGTTGGAGATAATACATACCGATGTATGCGGTCCAATGAGCATCGAGGCTCGCGGTGGCTACCGTTATGTTCTCACCCTCACTGATGACTTGAGCAGATATGGGTATGTCTACTTAATGAAACACAAGTCTGAAACTTTTGAAAGGTTCAAGGAATTTCAGAGTGAGGTAGAGAATCAACGTGACAGGAAAATAAAGTGCCTATGATCTGATCGTGGCGGAGAATATTTAAGTCACGAGTTTGGCACGCACCTAAGGAAATGTGGAATTGTTTCACAACTCACGCCGCCTGGCACACCTCAGCGAAATGGTGTGTCTGAACGTCGTAATCACACTCTATTGGATATGGTGCGATCTATGATGTCTCTTACCGACTTACCGCTATCATTTTGGGGATATGCATTAGAGACTGCCGCATTCACTTTAAATAGGGCACCGTCAAAGTCCGTTGAGACGACACCGTATGAATTATGGTTTGGAAAGAAACCTAAGCTGTCGTTTCTAAAAGTTTGGGGATGCGATGCTTATGTGAAGAAACTTCAACCTGAGAAGCTCGAACCCAAAGCGGAGAAGTGCGTCTTCATAGGATATCCCAAAGAGACTATTGGGTATACCTTCTACCTCAGATCCGAAGGCAAAGTCTTTGTTGCCAAGAATGGATCCTTTCTCGAGAAAGAGTTTCTCTCGAAAGAAGTAAGTGGGAGGAAAGTAGAACTTGATGAGGTAATCGTACCCCCTCTTGAACCGGAGAGTAGCGCAGCGCTGGAAAATGTTTCTGTGGTGCCTGCACCGACTAGAGAGGAAGTTAATGATGATGATCATGAAACTTCGGGTCAAATTACTACTGAACTTCGTAGGTCCACGAGGACACGTTCCGCACCAGAGTGGTACGGTAACCCTGTCCTGGAGATCATGTTGTTGGACAACAGTGAACCTTCGAACTATGAAGAAGCGATGGCGGGCCCGGATTCCAACAAATGGCTTGAAGCCATGAAATCCGAGATAGGATCCATGTATGAGAACAAAGTGTGGACTTTGGTGGACTTGCCTGATGATAAGCGAGCCATTGAAAATAAGTGGATCATTAAGAAGAAGACTGACGCGGATGGTAATGTGACCGTCTATAAGGCTCGGCTTGTCGCTAAGGGTTATCGACTAGTTCAAGGAGTTGACTACGATGAGACTTTCTCACCCGTGGCGATGCTGAAGTCTGTCCGAATCATGTTAGCAATTGCCGCATTTTATGATTATGAGATCTGGCAAATGGACGTCAAAACAGCATTCCTTAATGGCTTCCTTAAGGAAGAACTGTATATGATGCAGCCGGAAGGTTTTGTCGATCCTAAAGGTGCTAACAAAGTATGCAAGCTCCAGCGCTCCATCTATGGGCTGGTGCAAGCATCTCGGAGTTGGAACATTCGCTTTAATGAGGTAATTAAAGCGTTTGGGTTTATGCAGGTTTATGGAGAACCCTGTATTTACAAGAAAGTGAGTGGGAGCTCTGTAGCATTTCTCATATTATATGTGGATGACATATTGTTGATGGGAAATGATATAGAACTTTTGGAAAGTGTAAAGGCCTACTTGAATAAATGTTTTTCAATGAAGGACCTTGGAGAAGCTGCTTACATATTAGGTATTAAGATCTATAGAGATAGATCGAAACGCCTCATAGGTCTTTCACAAAGTACATACCTTGAAAAGATATTGAAGAAGTTCAATATGGATCAGTCCAAGAAGGGGTTCTTGCCTGTGTTACAGGGTGTGAAATTGAGTACGACTCAATGCCCGACCACGGCAAAGGATAGAGAAAAGATGAGTGTCATCCCCTATGCTTCAGCCATAGGCTCTATCATGTATGCCATGCTGTGTACCAGACCTGATGTGAACCTTGCCATAAGTTTGGTAGGGAGGTACCAAAGTGATCCCGGAGCGGAACACTGGACAGCGGCCAAGAATATCCTGAAGTACCTGAAAAGGACAAAGGACATGTTTCTCGTATATGGAGGTGCCGAAGAGCTCGTCGTAAAGGGTTATGTCGATGCTAGCTTCGACACAGATCCGGATGACTCCAAGTCACAAACCGGATACGTGTATATTTTGAACGGAGGGCCAGTCAGCTGGTGCAGCAGCAAGCAAAGTGTCGTGGCGGCATCTACATGTGAAGCGGAGTATATAGCTGCTTCGGAAGCAGCAAAGGAAGGAGTCTGGATGAAGGAGTTCATCACCGACCTAGGAGTAATTCCCAATACGTCGGGCCTGATGACTCTATTCTGTGACAACACTGGAGCTATCGCCCTCGCGAAGGAGCCCAGGCTTCACAAGAAGACAAGACACATCAAGCGCCGCTTCAACTCCATCCGTGATTACATTCAGGAGGGAGATATAGATATTTGTAAAGTACATATGGATCTGAATGTCGCAGATCCGTTAACTAAACCTCTCTCACGAGCAAAACATGATCAACACCAGAATGCTATGGGTGTTCGATTCATCACAATGTAACTAGATTATTGACTCTAGTGCAAGTGGGAGACTGTTGGAAATATGCCCTAGAGGCAATAATAAAATGGTTATTATTATATTTCCTTGTTCATGATAATTGTCTATTGTTCATGCTATAATTGTGTTAACCGGAAACCGTAATGCATCTGTGAATACATAGACCACAACGTGTCCCTAGTGAGCCTCTAGTTGACTAGCTCGTTGATCAATAGATGGTCACGGTTTCATGACCATGGACATTGGATGTCATTGATAACGGGATCACATCATTAGGAGAATGATGTGATGGACAAGACCCAATCCTAAGCATAGCACAAGATCGTGTAGTTCGTCTGCTAAAGCTTTTCCAATGTCAAGTATTGTTTCCTTAGACCATGAGATTGTGCAACTCTGGATACCGTAGGAATACTTTGGGTGTGGCAAACGTCACAACGTAACTGGGTGGCTATAAAGGTATACTGCGGGTATCTCCGAAAGTATCTGTTGGGTTGGCACGAATCGAGACTGGGATTTGTCACTCCGTATGACGGAGAGGTATCTCTGGGCCCACTCGGTAAGACATCGTCATAATGAGCTCAATGTGACTAAGGAGTTAGCCACGGGATGATGTGTTACGGAACGAGTAAAGAGACTTGCCGGTAACGAGATTGAACAAGGTATAGGGATACCGACGATCGAATCTCGGGCAAGTATCATACCGGTAGACAAAGGGAATTGTATACGGGATTGATTGAATCCCCGACATCGTGGTTCATCCGATGAGATCATCGTGGAGCATGTGGGAGCCAACATGGGTATCCAGATCCCGCTGTTGGTTATTGACCGGAGAGGTGTCTCGGTCATGTCTACGTGTCTCCCGAACCCGTAGGGTCTACACACTTAAGGTTCGATGACGCTAGGGTTATAGGGAAATAGTGTACGTGGTTACCGAAGGTTGTTCGGAGTCCCGGATGAGATCCCGGACGTCACGAGGAGTTCCGTAATGGTCCGGAGGTAAAGATTTATATATGGGAAGTCCTATTTTGGCCACCGGAAAATGTTCGGGATTTTTCGGTATTGTACGGGGAAGGTTCTAGAAGGTTCCGGAGTGGGGCCCACCCGCATGCGGGGACCCACATGAACGTGGGTGGTGGGGGCAAGGCCCCACACCCCTGGTCATGGCGCACCAAGATCTCCCCTTAGAAGGAATAAGATCATATCCCAAAGGGATAAGATCAAGATCCCTAAAAAGGGGGGATAGCAATCGGTGGGGAAAGGAAAGAAGGGATTTCCTTCCTCCCACCTTGGCCAACGCCCCTATGGACTTGGAGGGCAAGAAACCAGCCCCCTCCACCCATATATATAGTGGGGAGGCGCATGGGAGCAGCAACCCTTCCACCTGGCGCAGCCCTGCCCCCCTCTCTCCTTCTCCTCCTCCCGCAAGCGCTTGGCGAAGCCCTGCCGGAGAACCACGAGCTCCACCACCACACCGTCGTGCTGCCGGAGCTCTTCCCCTATACCTCTCCTTCCTCCTTGCTGGATCAAGGCGTAGGAGACGTCACCGGGCTGCACGTGTGTTGAACGCGGAGGCGCCGTTGTTCGGCGCTAAGATCGGAGTCCATCGCGATCTGAATCGCTACGAGTACGACTCCACCAACCGCGTTCTAGTAACGCTTCCGCTTAGCGATCTTCAAAGGTATGAAGATGCACTCTCCCCTTACTCGTTGCTGATTTCTCCATAGATAGATCTTGGTGAACACGTAGGAATTTTTTTGATTTACTACTACGTCTCCCAACACCGGCGTCAGGGGCGGCGACGAGCTCCGACGTCGGGGGAGAGGCGCGAGACGGCGTCGGGGCAGGCGCTTACGGCGGCGGCGTCCTGTGTGGTTCGGCGTTGATGGGAATGGGAGAGGGCATAGAATTCGTAACTGGTGCTTATATACGAGGCACCTTTAGTCCCGGTTGGAGCCACCAACCGGGACTAAAGGTGAATTTTGGCCAGGCCAAGCGGCGGGAAGCCAGGCCTTTAGTCCCGGTTGGTGGTTCCAACCGCGACTAAAGGGGGGCCTTTAGTCCCGGTTGGTGGCTCCAACCGGGACTAAAGGGGTGCCTTTAGTCCCGGTTGGAGCCACCAACCGGGACTAAAGGCTGGTGCTGGCGCAGGCGCGGTGCAGGGCAAGTTTAGTCCCACCTCGCTTGGCGAGAGGCGCCTGACGAGGACATGTACTAGGGATAGGGTAATAGGCCTGACCTATAGACCCTACCCTAGGACACCACACGTCTTGAACTGGGCCGCAGGGCCATATCAGCAAACAGGAGCTCTGCCGACTGACATTCACTCGAAGACCATCAAACCACTCGATCGGCAAGAGTTCACTCGACGATTCGTTTCACTCGGAGTACTCGGAAGTCACTCGACCAGAAAAGACCAGAAGACTCCAGGAGCAACGGTCGGGACGCACGTTCGTCTGTATTAATTGTATTCAATATGTCTGTTACCAGTAACGGCTCTCCCCTCTTTACTCTCCTTAAACCCCTGGTAATGGCGGCATTCAGGGTGATAGCTAGCGATGCTATATAAGCCGGCCCCCTGCTCCATTCCAAGGGTTCGCAACCTGTTGTAATCATACACTCAAGCAATTCAGCTCCAGAGCACCGAGACGTAGGGCTATTACCTCCACCGCTGAGGGGCCTGAACTCGTAAATCCGAGTGTAACACCTGAGCCGTAGCTAGGCTCTGCCCTCTCATCTGTACCCCCACACACTACTGTCAGGCTTGCACCCATGACAGTTGGCGCCCACCGTGGGGCAGGCGTCTAACGACTTCCGGCGTAGTTGCATTTTTCCGATCATCACCATGGTTTCCGGCGGCAGACTGACTCTGGGTGGCGAGATCCGTTTCAGCGTCCTCAGCTTCACCGCCGACGATTCGGCGTGGCTCCAGGAAGCCCCGCTGGATGTCGAGGCATTGCCCGTCAGCGGCGCGACGCACTTCTGCGCGAGTTCCTTCGGCGTCCTTCTTCGTCAACCGTCGACTCCCTATCAGTCGACCTCTTCGTTCTCCACCAGCCGTCGTCGCAAGCGCTCCGGATGCTCGCGGCTTCAGCGGTGGATCAGGCACGCGGTGACCCTTCAGGCTGCAGCTCCGCAGATCGCGGCGATCGAGCCCGATGAACCTGTCTTCGATTTGTTCGCCTCCGTATATGAGCACTCGAAAAGTTTATCCGAGTGCGAGAGCAATGATCCCGCTGCAGAGGTACTGATGGCCGATTCCCCTTCCAGTCCGCCTGGGTACGGCCGCGGTCGCGCAGAGGACGGCCACCCATCGCACGCTGATCTTGGCCGCGGCGGGGACCGACAAGACGGCAGGTACTCCGAGTACGTCCCCCGACGTCTCACTCGGCAGCAAAGGGAGGAACAGCAGCGCAGGACCGAGCAAGCCCTCCAGACACCCATAATTGGGACGACCCGCGAGGCTCAGGCTTTGGAGGCCGTGCGTCAAGCCAATTTGGCTGAGCGCAATCGACTGGAGGCGCTCCAGAAAGCACTCGACGATCGTGCCCGCAGACAGCTTCAGCCCAGTTCCAGTCGGCGACAACGGCAGTTGTTCTCGAATGACCAGCAGCGGAGTTTCCAGGTATTCCGCACCCCCATCCAGAAATTGGCGGCGGCCACTCGGATAGCAGATTCCATCGAGCCGTCCCGGTCAGAGGCGGGAGAGGGTCTCCGGCAGATTCGAGCCCTGCTCAAGGCTGCTGAAGAGCAAAATTCGGCAGTATCTCAGTCGCGCGACAGGATACACAGCAAATCCATTCGGGCTGACACCGTCCAGTCGGCACACAGCCCAGTGTCTCCAAGGAGAAACAAGCACTCGCCTCCGCGGCGAAACGACCAAGACCGGTACCGAGACCAGTACTCGGGACAGGGTCGCAGTCGGAATACCCTTCCGCGGCGTCAGGACGATCGTCGCCATATGCAGTCGCCCCCTCCACGGGATGGCTCGTACATGCCCCGGCAGTATGATGCCAGGCGTCCTTATGACAACGATCGGAGGGCCAGCCCTCCCCGTCATGGTGACGGTTATCGCCAGGGAGAGCCAGTCGACCACCGTGACCCGCAGTTCAACGCGAGATCTGTTCTGGCTCAGAACCTGGTCAACAGAGGCAGAGCTCTGAGAGAGAACTTGGATAGAGATCGTCCGAGTGGAAGTGAAGCATTCATCTCCGGGCCCGAGTGTTTCAGCAGGGCCATCTGAGCCGTTGAGATTCCGCCACACTTCAGATTGGCAGCTGGAGTAAGCAAGTTCACCGGTGAGTCCAAACCTGAAACTTGGTTAGAGGATTACCGAGTGGCCGTGCAGATTGGAGGTGGAAATGACTATGTGGCTATGAAGCATTTGCCGTTGATGCTTGAAGGGTCCGCCCGCGCCTGGCTCAATTTGCTCGCTCCGGCCAGCATACACTGTTGGGAAGATTTGACCCGAGTGTTCATCAAAACATTCGAAGGCACGTGCAAACGCCCGGCTGGATTGTCTAAGTTGCAGCATTGTGTGCAGAAACCGAATGAAACACTGAGGGAGTACATCCAGTGGTGGACAACCTTGCATCACGTGGTGGAGAACGTCATAGAACATCAAGCCGTCTGCGCCTTCAAGGCAGGAGTCAGATATCAAGAGCTCATCCTGAAATTTGGTCGGTCAGGGTCCTTGACCATGAGCCGAATGATGGAGATAGCCACTCGGTACGCAAACGGAGAAGAGGAAGACCGTCTCCGTGACGGCAAAGGGAAAACCGGCGAGCCCATCCTCGGAAACAATAATCCCAGTCGGAAGCCGAAGCGCAAGGCTGACGGTTCGGCTCAGGCCGAAGCTCCCACTCTGGCCGGTCAAGCCAAGAACAAGGGGAAGGCCAAGGATAAATGGATCCCGAAGAAAAAGAAAGATCAGTCAGGCAAAGATGTCCTCGATCTACCGTGTCACATCCACACCAGAAGGGATGAAGATGGTAATCTGATACTGCCCAAACATACCACTCGACAGTGCAGACTATTGATCCAGCAGTTCCGAGAAGGCCCGTCGAGTGAAAAGAGTCCGGAAGACGCTAATGGTGAAGACAAAGATGAACCCTTTCCCAGTGTCAACGCAACCCTGATGATCTTCGCAGATGTAGAGAGCAGGAGCCGGTTGAAAGTTATCAACCGAGAAGTGAACATGGCAGTGTCGGCGACGACGAAGTTTCTGAACTGGTCGAAAACTCAGATTACTTTTGATCAGTCGGACCACCCAGCCTACATAGCCACCCCTGGGCGGCAGGCGCTGGTGGTAGATCCAGTCGTGGGAGGCGTCCGATTGCGCAAGGTCCTCATGGATGGTGGAAGCGGACTGAACATACTGTATGCAGATACTTTGCAAGCGATGGGCATTCTGATGTCCCGACTCAGCGAGAGCAGCATGCAGTTCCACGGAGTGATACCCGACAAGAAAGCAAAGTCACTCGGGCAAATCGCCCTGGATGTGGTCTTTGGAGATGACAAAAACTTTCGAAGAGAAAGACTGACCTTCGAAGTGGTCGACTTCCGCAGCGCCTACCATGCCATCCTTGGTCGGCCGGCTTACACACGTTTCATGGCCCGTCCGTGTTATGTGTATCTCAAGCTGAAGATGCCTGGCCCCAAAGGTGTGATCACAGTCACTGGCAGTCGATAGCGCGCGGAAGAGTGTTTGTAGCAAGGGTCCAAGATAGCTGATGAGCAAATGGCCATGGTGGAACTGGAGGAATACAAGAAGAATGCCAATCCGAGCGATCTGCTGCGCTCCAAGAAACCGGCAGCAGAATCTGCATTTCAGTCGGCCGGTGACACGAAGACTGTGCAAGTTCACCCGGAAGACCCCAAAGCTGCTCCAACCAACATATCAACAACACTCGATAGCAAATGGGAAGAAGCGCTCATCCAGTTCCTCCGTGAGAACTG
This sequence comes from Elymus sibiricus, assembly GCA_039707655.1. Taxonomy (NCBI): domain Eukaryota; kingdom Viridiplantae; phylum Streptophyta; class Magnoliopsida; order Poales; family Poaceae; genus Elymus; species Elymus sibiricus. Next base: position 121,928,622 of record CM077666.1, on the reverse strand, counting down.
GGACATCTTCGCATGGAACCATCCGACATGCCGGGTGTACCCAGGGAGCTGGCTGAGCACCGTTTGCGAGTCGACCCGAAGGCTAAACCTGTGAAGGAGCATCTCCGTCGATCTGCTACACAGAAGAGGAAGGCCATTGGCGAAGAAGTTGCTCGGCTCCTGGCAGCCGAGTTCATTCGTGAGGTGTACCACTCCGAGTGGCTCGCCAACGTCGTCATGGTCCCTAAGAAGGACAAGTCTCTCCGGATGTGCATCGATTTCAAGCACATCAATCGGGTCTGCCCCAAGGATCACTTCCCGCTCCCCCGCATAGACCAGATCGTAGATTCCACTGCGGGTTGTGAGCGTCTGTCTTTTCTGGACGCGTACTCCGGGTACCACCAGATCCGACTGTATGGGCCAGACGAAATAAAAACAGCCTTCATCACCCCTTTTGGGTGTTTCTGTTATATCACCATGACATTCGGTCTCAAGAATGCCGACGCCACTTTCATGCGCATGATCCAGAAGTGTCTGCAGAAACAAATCAGTCGAAATTTTGAGGCGTACATGGATGATATCGTGGTCAAGTCCAGAAAAGGTTCTGACCTGCTGGTTGACTTAGCTGAAACTTTCGCAAATCTGCAGAAGTATGACATCAAACTGAATCCAGCAAAGTGCACATTCGGAGTTCCTAGGGGCAAATTACTCGGTTTCCTCGTTTCCGAACAAGGGATAGATGCCAATCCTGAGAAAATCGGGGCGATTGTACGAATGAAACGTCCAGAGCGTCTTCATGATGTACAGAAGCTCATGGGTTGCCTTGCAGCTCTGAGCCGATTCATCTCCCGCCTCAGTGAGAAAGCACTGCCCCTGTACCGATTGATGAAGAAATCCGATTCGTTCGAGTGGACTGCTGAAGCACAAGCAGCGTTTGTCGAGCTCAAAGCCCTGCTTTCCACCCAGCCGGTGCTTGCTGCTCCGAATGAAAAGGAGCCGTTGCTCTTATACATTGCGGCCACTGGTCAAGTTGTCTGCACTGTCCTTATAGTTGAGCGAGAAGAACAGGGTAAGGCTTATAAAGTTCAGCGCCCAGTCTATTATATTTCTGAAGTCCTGACTCCGTCCAAGCAGAGATATCCTCATTATCAGAAGCTCGTCTAGGGCATTTACCTGACTGCGAAGAAGGTAGCCCATTACTTCCAAGAACACTCTATGTCAGTCGTCAGCGACGCCCCGCTGTCTGAGATCATGAACAATCGGGATGCGACTGGTCGAGTGGCGAAGTGGGCCATCGAGCTCCTGCCCCTGGACATCAAGTTCGAAGATAAGAAGGCGATCAAGTCCCAAGCATTAGCCGATTTCTTAGCCGAGTGGACTGAGCAACAGCAACCGAGTCAAAGTCACCCGGAACACTGGACCATGTTCTTTGACGGAAGCAAGATGTTGAACGGTTCAGGAGCTGGAGTAGTGTTGATATCTCCGAAAGGCGATCGTCTCAGATATGTTCTGCAGATTCACTTTGACTCCTCCAACAACGAAGCCGAGTACGAAGCACTCCTCTATGGTCTACGCATGGCCATCTCACTCGGCGTCTGGCGCCTGATGGTCTACGGTGACTCGGATCTAGTTGTGAATCAAGTGATGAAGGAATGGGACATCAGAAGCCCCGCTATGACAGGATACAGCAACGCAGTGAGAAAGTTGGAAACGAAATTTGAAGGTCTAGAGCTGCACCATGTTCCTCGAGCCAAGAATCAGGAGGCGGACGATCTGGCAAAGATCGGATCCACTCGGAAATCCATACCAAACAATGTTTGCCTCAAGCATTTACGTTCTCCGACTGTACAAGAAGATCCCTTCACGGAAGAGCCCCAGCAAGCGGTCAGTCCGTCTGATCCGACTGAAGTCGAAGTCCCGGCAGTCATTGATTTGGTGATGGAGGTCCTGGCAATCACACCCAAGTGGACAGTGCCTTACATTGCATACCTGCTCAAGCAGGAACTTCCAGAAGATGAAATTGAGGCCCGCCAGATTGTTCGCAGGTCCAAAGTCTTTGAAGTGGTCGGTGATCAGTTATACAGAAAGAGCGTCACAGGTGTGACTCAGCGCTGCATTTCTCCGGAAGATTCACTCGGGAACCTGTGGGCACCACGCGTCCTCTCGGACAATCGTGGCTAAAGCTTACCGAGCCGGTTTCTTCTGGCCCTGTGCCAATGAAGCCGCGCAGGAGATAGTCCAATACTACGCCGGATGCCAGTTCTAGGCAAACTTATCCCACAAGCCTGCGTCGGCTCTGAAGACAATTCCACTCGTCTGGCCATTCGCAGTCTGGGGACTCGACATGGTAGGACCCCTCCGGACAGGGACGAGTGGATTCACTCACCTATTGGTTGCAGTCGACAAGTTTACTAAGTGGATTGAAGCCAAACCCATCGAGAAACTAGACTCTCGTACAGTGATCAAGTTCATGAAGGAAATAATCTTCATATACGGTGTGCCCCACAGCATCATTACTGACAATGGTTCAAACTTCGACTCGGAAGAGTTCAGAGCTTTCTGTGCCACAGAAGGTACCCGAGTCGACTATGCATCTGTGGCGCACCCGCAGTCGAATGGACAAGCTGAGAGAGCAAACGGACTGATTCTACAGAGCTTAAAGCCACGCCTCATGCGCGATTTGGAGCACGCAACTGGAGCTTGGGTCACCGAATTGCCGTCAGTTCTTTGGGGCTTGCGGACGACCCCCAATCGGTCTACCAATTGCACTCCCTTCTTCATGGTATACGGAGCTGAAGCTGTCCTGCCGAGTGACTTGCTCCATAATTCACCCCGAGTGGAACTGTACTCTGAAGCTGAAGCAGAGCAAGCACGGCAAGACGCCATTGATCTCTTGGAGGAGGAAAGGGAGATGGCTCTGATCCGTTCGACCATTTATCAGCAAGATCTACGACGTTTTCACAGCAGGCACGTCAGGAGTCGGCCTTTTCAGGAAGGAGACCTTGTGTTCCGAGTGGATCAGTAGCGACCTCATAAGCTCTCTCCTGCGTGGGAAGGTCCTTTCGTTGTTTCAAAAGTTCTGCACAATGGAGTGTACCACCTGTACAACCTTCAAAAGCAAGCAGACGAGCCCCGTGCTTGGAACGCAGACTTGCTGCGACGATTTTATACTTGATAATGATGAAAAAAAAGTACTCGAGTGACATTTGATGAATAAAAGCACGACCTTTCCAGTTCCACATTGAAGTTCACTCGTGCGCATTCTCTGGCTTACAACCCCCAGTGGGTGTACGCCGTTCACCTTGGCTGCGAATCTGCTTCGCCCAAGTTAAAATGCTACTTCGAGTGAAGAGCAACCCTCTCACTCGGGGGCTTGGCCACGAATCCGTTTCGGCCAAGTTAAAACGCTACTCCGAGTGAGGAGCAACCCTCTCACTCGGGGGTCGGCTGCGAATCCGTTTCGCCCAAGTTAAAACGCTACTCCGAGTGAAGAGCAACCCTCTCACTCGGGGGCTTGGCTGCGAATCCGTTTCGCCCAAGTTAAAACGCTACTCCGAGTGAAGAGCAACCCTCTCACTCGGGGGCTTGGCTGCGAATCCGTTTCGCCCAAGTTAAAACGCTACTCGGAGTGACGAGCAACCCTCTCACTCGGGGGCTTGGCTGCGAATCCGTTTCGCCCAAGTTAAAACGCTACTCCGAGTGACGAGCAACCCTCTCACTCGGGGGCTTGGCTGCGAATCCGTTTCGCCCAAGTTCAAACTCTACTCCGAGTGAAGAGCAACCCTCTCACTCGGGGGCTTGGCTGCGAATCCGTTTCGCCCAAGTTAAAACGCTACTCCGAGTGAAGAGCAACCCTCTCACTCGGGGGCTGGGCTGCGAATCCGTTTCGCCCAAGTTAAAACGCTACTCCGAGTGAAGAGCAACCCTCTCACTCGGGGGCTTGGCTGCGAATCCGTTTCACCCAAGTTAAAACGCTACTCCGAGTGAAGAGCAACCCTCTCACTCGGGGGCTTGGCTGCGAATCCGTTTCGCCCAAGTTAAAACGCTACTCCGAGTGAAGAGCAACCCTCTCACTCGGGGGCTTGGCTGCGAATCCGTTTCGCCCAAGTTCAAACGCTACTCCGAGTGGAGAGCAACCCTCTCACTCGGGGGCTTGGCTGCGAATCCGTTTCACCCAAGTTCAAATGCTACTCCGAGTGAAGAGCAACCCTCTCACTCGGGGGCTTGGCTGCGAATCCGTTTCGCCCAAGTTAAAACGCTACTCCGAGTGAAGAGCAACCCTCTCACTCGGGGGCTTGGCTGCGAATCCGTTTCGCCCAAGTTAAAACGCTACTTCGAGTGAAGAGCAACCCTCTCACTCGGGGGCTTGGCTGCGAATCCGCTTCGCCCAAGTTAAAACCCTACACCGAGTGAAGAGCAACCCTCTCAGTTGGGGGCTTGGCTGTGGACCTGCTTCCGCCCAAGTTAAAAAGCTACCTCGAGTGACGAGCAATCCTCTCACTCGGGGGCTTGGCTGCGGACCAGCTTTCGCCCAAGTCAAAACTCAGTTCAAAGATACAAAAGATTCGAACGAAAGCATTCGATTAACTCCGGAAGTTCAAAAGCGAATACGAGTACTCGGACCCGAAGCCCGAAAGAGTTTAACGATTACAATTTCACTCGGCATACCGAGGTTAATGGATATGACTCAAAGTTTTTTCATGCCCCTGTAGGGCTGGCTGGTTCAACGAAAACATCCAAGTCAATGCCGTCTGCGATCCGAGTGGCAGCTTCGATGAATGTCTCCATGAAGTCCTCGAACTGGAGTTTCTTCGTGTTGGCAACTTGGAGAGCCTTCAATTTCTCCTCCTTGGCCTCCTTGCTGTGCACTCGGACCAGGGAGAGCACCACGTTGGCTCCGCAGCGAGCAGCCGACTTCTTCCACGCCTGCACTCGGTTGGGGATGTCGTTGAGGCGGGTCATCATGGCCTCCAGATCGGTGTCGAAGGTGTCTTCTGGCCACAACTCCTTGCTGATTCTGCCGAGTGCGCCCCGTAGACGAATGATGTAACCTTGGACGTCTTCAATCCGGGTTTCCACCCGCAGGATACCCAGAGTAGCCTTATCACCGATGAGCGACCGGGAAGGGTCCAGATCCGTCTCAATTCTGTCAGTTTCCAGATCAAAGTCTCGGTAGTAATCTGCGAAGAAGGGAAAAAGGGAGTCGAACATCAGCATGCAAGAAGTTCACTCGGAGATAAGTTGGAATACACTCGGATGTTATAAGTTACCTGCAAGTTTGGTGCACATGTCCTCCATGAAGTCTTCTATATACTTCTCCAAAGTGTTCCTCTTCTCGATCAGCTGTGTGATCTTCTCATTTAGGGTCCCTTCTCCTTCTCGTAGACTTCAGTCTGGGCCTTGACCTTGTCGTTCCACTCGGTCTGCTGCTTCTTGAGCTTGAGTACCTCCTTCTTCAGCGATGCATTCTCTGCTTCAAGCTTTCCGAGTGAGGCCAGCTTCTCTTCGGCAGCCTTGGTCTTCTCCGTCGCCACTTGATGCGCTCCCGCCAGCTCTTTGTCTTTACTCTCGAGCGCTTGCTTCATAGTTTCTAAGGAAATAGAAGTTCTGAGCCGCACTTGGAGTTGATGGTTTTCATTACGCACATCTGTCGAGTGAAGTCACTCGGTTCAAGGAACGGAAAGAGATGAAGCAGAATACTCAGTAATTGAAGCATACCTCCCATGGTCCTGAGCTCCGCTTGGGCCCGCGCCGTGTTCCTCTTCTCCACCTCCAGATCCACTCGGAGTTGAGTCGTCTCCTTCTCGAGTGCCACGTACTGAGTCACAAGCTCGCAAGTTTTCTGAAATACAAGAGAGAATAGTTAATGTCAAGAAGCATCCTGAAGTACCATTCGATAAAGGAAGAACAAGCTTGACCAGTATCAGATCCTAAGTTCTAAGACTTCCACCAACTACCCGCAGTCGACGGTAGTCTCGGGGACTACACCCAGTGGGTGCACTCAGCGTACCCCCACTGGAGCGGTATCCACTCAGAACGGTCCACCCGATCCGAGTGATGGCCGAAAGCAAAAAAGAGAGAGAGAGAAAAGGCTCTAAGACTCCTGCCGACCGCAAGCATTCGACGACAGTCTCGGGGACTACACCCAGTGGGTGCACTCAGCGTGCCCCCACTGGAATGGTATCCACTCGAACTGGTCCGTCCGATCCGAGTGATGGCCAGACACAAAAACAAGGAGCGGTATCCACTCGGAACGGTCCGCCCGATCCGAGTGATGGCGGAAAGCAAAAAAAAAAGAGAGAGAGAAAAGGCTCTAAGACTCCCGCCGACCGCAAGCATTCGACGGCAGTCTCGGGGACTACACCCAGTGGGTGAACTCAGCGTGCCCCCACTGGAATGGTATCCACTCGAACCGGTCCGTCCGATCCGAGTGATGGCCAGACACAAAAAAAAAACAAGAGCAATAACAGAGCAAAACCTAAGTTCTAAGACTCCCGCCGACCGTCCGCGGTCGACGGCAGTCTCGGGGACTACACTGTGGCGCCCCCGGCCTAATCGTGCACTAATCATACACGCATTTGCACACGATCAAGCCAAGGACTCACGGGAAGATATCACAACACAACTCTAAAATCAAATTTAAACATAAATCATCATATTACAAACCAGGGATCACGAGGACCCGAATACATAAGTTATACAAGCCAAATATCTGGGTATAGACATAGTTAGTCAAGTTTTGCCTTAAGAAGGCTAGCACAAACAAAGATACATGATCGAAAGGCGCAGGCCTCCTGCCTGGGAACCTTCGAACTAATCCTGGTCGTCGGGCTCAACCCAGTAGTAGTGGCCTCCGGGGCTCTCCTAGTAGTAGTCCTCTGGGGTGGCTTCTGGCTCCTGGGCTCCATCGTCTGAATTCATCATGCGGGTATGGGGGAAAAGAATAGCAAAGCAACCGTGAGTACTCATCCAAAGTACTCGCAAGACTGACATCAGAACTGTACTAAATGCATTGTATCAAAGGAGTGGGGCTATATCAGTGGACTGTACTGCAGAATGCGGGAATAAAGGGGGAGAAGCCTAGCCTATCGAAGACTAGCATCTTGAAGCAGTTCTTGCAGCATCAGAAGAGATAAGAGCAAGGTATATATAACAAACATAGTTTAGTAACTCCCTAAGATACTTCCTCGACTACCCTGCGAGAAAGTAATCCCGAGAGCAGTAGCAGCAGTTTAATCGTATGACAGTATACATTTGTAGTTGTAGCAGATCAAGATACAACTCTGAGCGTCCTGTTACCGTGGACACGGCTATTCGAATAGATAACTTCCCTGCAGGGGTGCACTACTGTTACCCAACACGTTCGATCACATCTGGCTGGATACACTTGCTGGGTAATACCCGGCCTCGGGTGATCAACACGAAGCAGCGTCCTACCTAAGCTCAGCCGAGAGGTCAACACGCCGGTCTAAATCCTAAGCATGAAGGGGTCTTGGGCCATCGCCCTTCGCACTCCTGCACGTTACGTGGCTGGTCGTGGCGCAGGCGCGACACTGAAGAACCCAGTGACGTAACCAGCCCAACCCCAACGATCAACCCGCATCTCTGAGCTGTGACGTCTGAAGAGCTTTCGGAAGAAACGTACAACGCAGAGGGGCCCATACCCATTATCCCATGTGGTGGTAGTGCATTTAGAGCCACCGACTCACTCAGATCAAATACCCAGTTCTGTTAAGTCTGTTTAGTAACTCGCAGAGACGAACAGACAACTTGTCGCTCCGACTTGGTGAAACATAACGCGCGGGTGCTCTTGGAGCCAACCCGTCTTTAATGGTATCCACACGCGGGCACCCTTGGGGCCAGCCCAACTTTAACATTGGGAACTGTCGGGACTCAGGTCCATCTCTGACTGGATGGTACCACCAGCCCTCCAGCTCCGTAACAGAATTGAAAGTAGTAATGTAAACTTTTCCGCGATCCTCACCCAGAGGAAGCACGGCCCGATAATAAGCTTGGCATACGTACAAATGTGATGGCCACCGATGAAGAAGTAGCACATCTAAGTTTTGCGGGACAACTGGTGGGGTATCAACAACAGACTACAAAATCAGACAATGCATCGGAATAGGTACTATCGGAACAGTAGCAGGGGCAATTCTAATGCAAACATAAGAGAGAAGAGAATGGGCGATATATGATGGTCAAGGGGGTTTTGCTTGCCTAGAAGCTCTGCTGAAGGTGGCTGGTCGTCGGCGGCGTCGTCGAAGACAGCTGTGTCGTCGGTGGGCTCGGGGGCTATCGGGAGAGAAGGGGGGAAGAAACAGTAAATACACGACGATAAAGCAACAGGAATGCATGACATGTCTAAATGATAAGCAGGGGTGTTTTACTGCCTAATGAAATGTTTTAGTTAATTTAGAAATTTATTTGGATTTATTTTATTAAAGTCAGTCACTCTTCATTTACTGAAACCAGTCAAAAGTTCCATGTTCGGTATGTTAGAGGGGTATGACAGGTATACGGATAGCGTATTCGGATTCGTCATATTTTTCTGGTCGTTTTACATATATAAATTATTTTAATCCGAATTACGGATTAAAAGATATGATTTTCTAATTTTTTTTAATTTCTGGAATTTATTTAACTATTTGAAATGCAACATTATCCAGAATAGTGCCCTGTTGATGTCAGCATGACATCAGCATGCTGACATGTGGGCCCCACATGTCATGCACTGTTAAATTAATTATTAATTAATTAAGTTAATTAGGGTTAATTAAATTAATTAATAATTAATTAGTTAATTAATCAGAGTTAAATAATTAAATTAATTAGTTAGTTAATTAATTAATTAGTTAAACATTTATTTTAAATCTTTTTAATTACTATTTATTAAAATTCTTTTAATTATTATTTATTTAGTTTTTATTTATTTTTATTCTATTTTAATCATTTTCTTTTATTTTTATTTATTTCTTTTTTTAAAAGTGTACAGTGGCACGGGGGCCCACTGGTCATTGGGTACGGGCGGACATGTCCGGACAGAGCCGGACATGTCCGGTTGTCCGGACAGAGTAGCGGCACAGGCGGCGGCGGACGTGTCCGCACGTTCTCGCGCGTGCGAGCGGACACAGGGGGGGAACGGCGACGCGGGGCGCGGCGGCGGCATCGGGAGGCGGCCAGGGGCGGCGGGCGGAGCAGCGGGGCACGCGGGGAGGTGGAGCCGCAACAGCACGAGTGCGGGAGGCGGCGAGCGCGGTGGCGGAGCGCGGCGAGCGCGCGCGGGCGGCTGGGGCAGAGGACGGCCGCGGCGAGCGGGCGCGCGGTGGCGCGCGTGTAGGCGGTAGCGGCGCGGGGACCGGACGGGGAGGGGAGGCAGGGGCCGCGGGCGGCGGGGCGGAGCGCGGTCGGGGCGGCCGCGGGCGGCGGCGCATGGCGAGAGGCCGAGGACAGGGGAGGGGGGGAGAGAGGGGCACGGTGGCCGGGGCGGCTCACTTGCGGTGCCGGGGTTCGGGGCCGGCGAGGCGCGGGGAAGCCGCTCGGGGGGGGGGGGGGGAGTCGGGGAGGCGCTCGGCGACGGCGGGACGAGGCGGCGACGCTCGGTCTCGGGAGGGAGAGAGCGGGAGGGAGTGAGGGGGAGAGTGGGGGGAACGGGGGGAGGCGGCTAGGGTTTAGGGTTGGCCAGGGGGGCCTTATGGGCCAGGGGGAGTGGCTGGGCCGACTGGGCCTCGGCCCAGTCGGGCCAGGGGGGTTTCTTTTCCTTTTTCTTTTTCTGTTTCCTTTATTTTCCTTTTAGTAAATTCTCAGCCACCATTTTAATTTTATAAAATAGGGGACCTAGTCCAAATATTAAAGTGCAACATTAGTTAACACCAAAATTGGTTTGATGCCAAAATAATTTCACTAAATTTTTATTTAATTAAAAAGGTAATATTAGCAACTGTTTGGCTCTGTTTTTAAATTGATATAGTCATTTAAATATTTTATTAAATGTTGGTTATAATTTTTATTTGGCCTCTGAATTATTTGCTATTTAATGAATATTTACTTTCAAATTTTTGAGCAACTTTTATTTTCACTTTTAACTTGAATTGCAATTTAAATTTGAATTTGAAATGTGGCTCGATGCTAATGATGATTATGCATTGCTAAACATGACGACATGGCACTGTTCAAAAGTGATTACTGTGGGGATTACATGGGGATGTTACAATTCTCCTCCTCTTAAAGAAATTCTCGTCCCAAGAATTAAGAGGAAGGCTGAAAGAGAGAGGGGTATTCTTCGCGAAGACGATCCTCGCGTTCCCAAGTGGCTTCATCTTAAGAATGATTCGACCACTGAACTTTAAGGAACTTGGTTGACTTTTGACGGGTTCGACGTTCAGCTTGATCAAGAATGCAGATCGAATACTCTTGATAAGAAAGATCCTCTTGCAATTCAAGCACTTCATGATCCATGGCTCGGATAGGATCCTTGAAGCAGCGTCGGAGTTGCGACACGTGAAAGACATCGTGTACTTGAGAGAGGTTTGGCGGCAATTCCAATTGATATGCCACTTCTCCACGACGGGCGAGAATGCGAAAGGAGCCAATGTAGCGAGGAGCTAACTTGCCCTTGATTCCGAAGCGGTGAGTACCTTTCATCGGAGTGACACAAAGGTAAGCCTGTTCGCCAGGTTGATAGACCATTACCTGGTGCTTGCGATCATAGTTGCTCTTTTGACGCGACTGAGCAGTTTTCAAATGCTCACGGACAATGCGGACTTGTTCTTCAGCTTGCTGAATAATGTCCGGTCCAACGAGTGATCGTTCCCCATTTTCTGACCAATTCAGAGGGGTTCGACACTTACGTCCATATAGAACTTCAAACGGTGCGATCTTCAAACTAGCTTGATAGCTATTGTTGTAAGAGAATTCCGCATACGGGAGAGATTCTTCCCATTTCTTACCGAATGAGATGACACAAGCTCGAAGCATATCTTCAAGCACTTGATTGACACGTTCAACTTGTCCCTGGGACTGAGGGTGAAATGCAGTGCTAAAAGACAAGTGAGTTCCCATAGCTTCTTGGAAACTGTTCCAAATCCTTGAGGTGAAGAGGCTGCCACGGTCTGAACTGATCTCCAACGGAATACCGTGAAGTGACACAATTCTGGAAACATACAAGTCAGCTAACTGACTAGCAGTGATTGTCTCCTTGACTGGCAGAAAGTGAGCAACCTTGGAGAAACGGTCAATGACGACAAAGATAACATCATGACCTTTCTGCGATCTGGGAAAACCAGTGACGAAGTCCATTTCGACTTTGTCCCATTTCCATTCAGGAATAGTAAGTGGTTGCAGAAGTCTAGCAGGCCTTTGATGTTCTGCTTTGATCCGACGGCAAACGTCACATTCAGACACATAGCGAGCAATGTCTCGCTTCATATTAGGCCACCAATATTTCTGACGAATGTCCTGGTACATCTTGGTACTGCCAGGGTGAATTGACAGAGGTGTATCATGAGCTTCTTTCATGACACGCGGTGTCATATTCTTGTTTCCCGTCCTAGGAACCACTAAACGATTCTTGTAGAATAGGGTGCCATTAGTATCAACAGTGAAGAATGAGGGCCTTCCCTCCTTGAGAACACGCTTAATCTTCTCGACTTCAGAGTCAGCTGTCTGTACAAACTTGACGTCATCGTCGAGAGTATATTCAATAACCAGGTCGTTGAGATACCCTGGCGGAACAAGGTGAAGGTCCAACTTGCACATTTCTTCACAAAGTTCGGGTTGCGCTTCCTGAACCATGAGGTTGTTGCAATAAGCCTTGCGACTCAATGCATCGGCCATTACATTAGCCTTGCCAGGGGTATAAGAAATATTCATGTCATAATCGGCTATTGTTTCGAGCCATCTTTGTTGACAAAGGTTCAAGTCTGGTTGAGTATACAGATACTTCAGACTTTGGTGATCCGTGTATATCTCACAACGATTACCGAGAAGGTAATGTCGCCACAGCTTCAAAGCATAGATAACGGCTGCTAACTCAAGATCATGAGTTGGATACTTATCTTCGTGAGGACGCAACAAACGAGAGCCATAAGCAATCACTTTGCGCTCTTGTATTAGGACACAACCTAATCCTTGACGGGATGCGTCGCAATATATGACAAAGTCCTTGCGGGAATCTGGAGGAGCAAGCACTGGGGCAGATGTCAACTTGTCCTTAAGTGTCTGGAAACTTTCCTGACATTTTTCTGTCCACTCAAACTTAACGCCTTTGTGAAGCAGATTAGTCAGAGGTTTAGCAATCTTGGAGAAGTTCTCAACAAAACGGCGGCAATAGCTGGCGAGTCCAAGAAAACTTCTGAGTTGTTTAACATTCTTCGGGGGAGTCCAATCAAGAATAGCCTGAACTCGTTCAGGGTTAACGGCGATGCCATCTTTGGATAGCACATGACCAACATAGGTCACCTCGGATAACCAGAATTCCCACTTGGAGAATTTGGCGTATAGTTGATGTTCTTGAAGTCTCTCTAATACAAGCCGAAGATGTTCGGCGTGTTCTTCTTCATTCTTGGAGAATATAAGGATGTCATCCAAATAAACCACGATGAACTTGTCGAGGTAGTCCATGAAGATATAGTTCATCAATCGAGAGAAGGTTGCTGGGGCATTAGTCAATCCAAAGGACATGACGGTGTACTCATATGATCCATATCGAGTAACGAAAGTGGTCTTCGGAATATCCTCTTTACGAACTCGGATCTGATGATAACCCAACCTTAAATCGAGTTTAGAGAACACAGAGGATCCAACAAGCTGATCATAAAGATCGTTGATCCGGGGAAGCGGATATTTGTTCTGGATTGTTGCTTGGTTAATGGGTCGATAGTCCTGGACCAATCGGTTAGTTCCATCCTTCTTCTTGACAAAGAGAGAAGGTGCTCCCCAAGCAGAGGAACTGGGGTGGATGAAACCTTTCTTAAGTGACTTGTCGATTTCCTCCTTAAGCTCAAGGAGTTCATGCGGAGGCATCTTGTACGGGCGCTTAGCAATGGGAGTGGTGCCCGGTTTCAAGTCGATGACAAATTCAACGGCTCTAGCAGGGGGTATTCCCGAAAGTACTTCTGGAAAGACATCCGAAAAATCGCGAACAACTGGAATGTTCTCAATTCCTTCGAGAGGTGAAGCGTTCAATGCATTCAGAGCATATATCTGAGCTTCGGCATTCCAAGTAATTCGGGCGGTGTAGTTCACTATCTCGTCGGAGAGGTGAAGGAGTTGGACGACTTTAGTGCCACAATTGATTGAAGCAATGTGAGCTTTCAACCAATCCATTCCTAGAATAAGGTCTATGGTGGAGGTTTTCAAGATGATGGGTGAAACAAGGAATTCGAGTCCTTTGATTTCAACAGTGACATTGTGTGCCATCATGGTGGTTTGACACTGACCTCCAGGAGTGCGTACAACTACTGGCAGGTTCATCTTTTGAAATGCAATATCATGTTCTAATGCAAATGCTTCTGTCATGAATGAATGCGATGCTCCTGAATCAAATAATACAGAAGCAGGTACGGAGTTAACAAGAAGTGTACCCATCATAGTGTCAGGTTGATCCTGAACTTCTTCAATGTCGACGTGATAAGCTTGACCACGTCCATAAGCAGCAGGCCCGGTATTATAGTTGCGGGTCTGATTGTTGCCACGAACATTTCCACGGCCAGCATAAGGAAGTGCCAACTGATTGGAGTTCTGGCGGCAGTCCTTGGCCATGTGACCTGGTTTGCGACACTTGAAGCACAGACCATCTTCTAGACGAAGAGGAGCAGCATGGGGTGGAGCAGCTTGAACCCTTGGCTGCCTCGGTGGAGGAGGAGGCAGACGAGGTGCAGCATAGGAAGGCCTTGGGGCAGGGGCAGTTGGGCGATACATGCTGTTCGGGATCCAGATCTTACGCCTCTGACCTGAGCTCGACGAAGAGCCAGGGTCACGATAGCGCTTCTGTGACTCCTTCTGCTCGGCCAGAGCAGTCTCCATCATGATAGCCTTGTTCACAAGAGTGGCAAAGTCAGTGAAGTCTTGGGCGGCCAGTGCAACCTTGAGGTCCGGGTGAAGTCCACGACGGAATTTGTCCTGCCTGCTGGCATCAGTTGGGATTTCTTCTTCAGCATAGCGGGACAGGTTCAGAAAATCCCGCTGATAAGCTTCGACAGACTTACTGCCCTGTGTGAGGTTACGAAACTCTGTCTTCTTCCGCTCGATGATTCGCTGAGGAATGTAACGAGCACGAAAAGCAGTCTGGAACTCGACCCAAGTAATGACGGTCCCAACAGGTAGGGAGCGCCTATGGGTGTCCCACCATTGAGCAGCGGGGCCCTTCAGGAAGTAGGTCGCAAAGGTGATAAGGCTGGCAGGAGCGACACTTGCAGACTCCATCTCATACGCGATGTCGCGCAGCCAATCATCAGCGTCCAGTGGCTGTTCAGAGTTGCGAAAAATAGTGGGGTTGAGACGCACGAACTCCGACAGAGTTATTGGGAGAAGTGCCTGGTTCTGATTGTTCTGGTACTGGTTCTGGTTCTGATGCGGGAACTGGGCCATGATGCCTTGTATGAATTGACGGTTCACTTCGAACTGTTGCATCATAGCTGCCATATAGTCTGGCGGTGGTGGTGGATCGTTGACACGGCCACGACCACGACCACGAGCACCTGGCCTAACCATCCTGCTAAAATTTAACAGGGGGTAGCTTAGTAAAAGTAACCGCAATTGTTTAGAAACAAGCATGAGGTAACACGACAACGATTAGTGCAATAGATACATAACAGTAGTCAATTAAGACATACAGATCCATACATAGAGTCGGTTACACGCGGACAGCATAACGGCTTACAATTAAAGAAAAGACATACTAGGCGGCGCGCAGGCACGCGGTAAGGAGTACACAACGAGGCATAGCAAAGGCTACATCAACGTCGGAGAAAACCACTGAAACGGGGCAACTGCAAGTGCGGACGATGAGTCTCCAGAGCAGACAACTCCTGCTCTCCGTGTGCACTCTGATGCAGAACCCGGTCTCGAGCTGTAAGAAGAGGTCCCCGAGCAGGTCGGTGACCTCCAACAGCAGGCCAATCAATACCTGCCGGCATCTGAGTCCTGCACGGGTAAAGGATATACTCTGGCTGTATCCCTACACGAACAGCTGGCAGCAACTGTGTCATAGCATCGTAAAGAAGTGCTCGAGTGGCAAATAACTCGACGGTGAGAGCCCGGGCAGCGCGATCCAGAGCCTGATTGCTCTGAATCAAAACCTGTGGGTCAAATCGACATCGCTCGATAGGGGCACAGATTGCTGTGTAGTACCCAGTAGCATCTCCAGCAGGTGCATACGGAATGTATCGGAACTCAGAGGTATCCAAGTGACTTTTCTCTCCACGGAGACGTGCAATAGCAGTGTAAGCAGCATCATGTACTGCCATCTCAACTGTCACGCCGATACCGTGAAAAAGGTGCAACTCGGTCTCGGAGTTGTTCTGCTAATCAAAGATGCGAAGATCGGCATGGTATTGCTCCTGGTTGAACTCGCGGTAATCCTCGTAAACCATGTACTCGGGGTACCAGCGGTAGCCCAGCCTGGTCAGGAGAGCGATCAGGATAGCTCGAAAACTAGGGGCATCTCGAGCCCAAGTGCGAAGCACAAGCTGCGTCGCAGTGCGCGGTGGGAACAAACGATCCATCTGAAACAGAGGAAATTCAGGATTTCCAGATGACAGTGAGAAGTTATTTTAGTTCGAAGGGAAAGGTTAAACAAACCAATGTAAAGGAAAACGTGATTATCAGACTAATCAGATCAATGTGAGGGAGCAAGTGCAGATAATCCAGCTCTCCGGGTGGACAAGATTACGAGATCCTAATGTCGGCGTTAGTAAAATTCATTTAACCCGAATAGAAGAGGATTCAGAGTCCCAGAGTATAGAAGAGGAATAAAAGATCCTAATACCACCCAGTTGGCGACGTGGGCCCGTAAGCCACAGAGCCATGTTAGTAAAACAGTTTTTCGGCGTCTAGACTCAACTTCGGCCAAGGAATTGGAAGGGGGCTTCCTACAGGCAGTCGGCTCTGATACCAGCTTATGGCGCCCCCGGCCTAATCGTGCACTAATCATACACGCATTTGCACACGATCAAGCCAAGGACTCACGGGAAGATATCACAACACAACTCTAAAATCAAATTTAAACATAAATCATCATATTACAAACCAGGGATCACGAGGACCCGAATACATAAGTTATACAAGCCAAATATCTGGGTACAGACATAGTTAGTCAAGTTTTGCCTACACGATCGAAAGGCGCAGGACTCCTGCCTGGGAACCTCCGAACTAATCCTGGTCGTCGGGCTCAACCCAGTAGTAGTGGCCTCCGGGGCTCTCCTGGTAGTAGTCCTCTGGGGTGGCTTCTGGCTCCTGGGCTCCATCGTTTGAATTCATCATGCGGGTATGGGGGAAAAGAATAGCAAAGCAACCATGAGTACTCATACAAAGTACTCGCAAGACTGACATCAGAACTGTACTAAATGCATTGTATCAAAGGAGTGGGGCTATATCAGTGGACTGTACTGCAGAATGCGGGAATAAAGGGGGAGAAGCCTAGCCTATCGAAGACTAGCATCTTGTAGCAGTTCTTGCAGAGAGATAAGAGCAAGGTATATATAACAAACATAGTTTAGTAACTCCCTGAGATACTTCCTCGACTACCCTGCGAGAAAGTAATCCCGAGAGCAGTAGCAGCAGTTTAATCGTATGACAGTATCCATTTGTAGTTGTAGCAGATCAAGATACAACTCTGAGCGTCCTGTTACCATGGACACGGTTATTCGAATAGATAACTTCCCTGCAGGGGTGCACTACTGTTACCCAACACGTTTGATCACATCTGGCCGGATACACTTGCTGGGTAATACCCGGCCTCGGGTGATCAACACGAAGCAGCGTCCTACCTAAGCTCAGCCGAGAGGTCAACACGCCGGTCTAAATCCTAAGCACGAAGGGGTCTTGGGCCATCGCCCTTCGCACTCCTGCACATTACGTGGCTGGTCGGGGCGCAGGCGCGACACTAAACAACCTAGTGACGTAACCAGCCCAACCCCAACGATCAGCCTGCATCTCTGAGCTGCGACGTCTGAAGAGCTTTCGGAAGAAACGTACAACGCAGAGGGGCCCATACCCATTATCCCACGTGGTGGTAGTGCGTTTAGAGCCACCGACTCGCTCGGATCAAATACCCAGTTCTGTTAAGTCTGTTTAGTAACTCGCAGAGACGAACAGACAACCTGTCGCTCCGACTTGGTGAAACATAATGCGCGGGTGCTCTTGGAGCCAACCCGTCTTTAATGGTATCCACTCGCGGGCACCCTTGGGGCCAGTCCGACTTTAACATTGGGAACTGTCGGGACTCAGGTCCATCTCTGACTGGATGGTACCACCAGCCCTCCAGCTCCGTAACAGAAATGAAAGTAGTAATGTAAACTTTTCCGCGATCCTCACCCAGAGGAAGCACGGCCCGATAATAAGCTTGGCATACATACAAAGGTGATGGCCACCGATGAAGAAGTAGCACAGCTAAGTTTTGCGGGACAACTGGTGGGGTATCAACAACAGACTACAAAATCAGACTATGCATCGGAATAGGTACTATCGGAACAGTAGCAGGGGCAATTCTAATGCAAGCATAAGAGAGAAGAGAATGGCCGATATATGATAGTCAAGGGGGTTTTGCTTTCCTGGAAGCTTTGCTGAAGGTGGCTGGTCATCGGCGGCGTCGTCGAAGACGACAATGTCGTCGGTGGGCTCGGGGGCTATCGGGAGAGAAGGGGGGGGGAGAAACAGTAAATACACGACGATAAAGCAACAGGGATGCATGACATGTCTAAATGACAAGCAGGGGTGTTTTACTGCCTAATGAAATGTTTTAGTTAATTTAGAAATTTATTTGGATTTATTTTATTAAAGTCGGTCACTATTCATTTACTGAAACCAGTCAAAAGTTCCATGTTCGGTATGTTAGAGGGGTATGACAGGTATACGGATAGCGTATTCAGATTCGTCATATTTTTCTGGTCGTTTTACATATATAAATTATTTTAATCCGAATTACGGATTAAAAGATATGATTTTCTAAAGTTTTTATTATTTTCTAGAATTTATTTAACTATTTAAAATGCAACATTATCCAGAATAGTGCCCTGCTGATGTCAGCATGACATCAGCATGCACTGTTAAATTAATTATTAATTAATTAATTTAATTAGGGTTATTTAAATTAATTAATAATTAATTTGTTAATTAATCAGAGTTAATTAATTAAATTAATTAGTTAGTTAATTAATTAATTAGTTAGACATTTATTTTTAATCTTTTTAATTACTATTTATTAAAATTCTTTTAATTATTATTTATTTAGTTTTTATTTATTTTTATTCTATTTTAATCATTTTCTTTTATTTCTATTTATTTCTATTTTTTTAAACGTGTACAGTGGCACGGGGGCCCACTAGTCATTGGGTACGGGCGGACATGTCCGGACAAAGCCGGACATGTCCGGTTGTCCGGAGAAAGCAGCGGCACAGGCAGCGGTGGACGTGTCCGCGCGTTCTCTCGCATGCGAGCGGACACAGGGGGGGAACGGCGACGCGGGGCGCGGCGGCGGCATCGGGAGGCAGCCAGGGGCGGCGGGCGGAGCAGCGGGGCACGCGGGGAGGTGGAGCCGCAACAGCACGGGCGCGGGAGGCGGCGCGCGACGGCGGCGAGCGCGGTGGCGGAGCGCGGCGAGCTCGCGCGGGCGGCTCGGGCAGAGGACGGCCGCGGGGAGCGGGCGCGTGGGGGTGCGCGAGCAGGCGGCAGCGGCGCGGGGACCGGACGGGGAGGGGAGGCAGGGGCCGCGGGCGGCGGGGCGGAGCGCGGTCGGGGCGGCCACGGGCGGCGGCGCACGGCGAGAGGCCGAGGACAGGGGAGGGGGGAGAGAGAGGCGCGGGGAAGCCGCTCGGGGAGGGGGGGAGTCGGGGAGGCGCTCGGCGACGGCGGGACGAGGCGGCGACGACGTGCGGGCGGCGGCGGCGCTCGGTCTCGGGAGGAAGAGAGCGGGAGGGAGTGAGGGGGAGAGTGGGGGGAACGGGGGAGGAGGCTAGGGTTTAGGGTTGGCCAGGGGGGCCTTATAGGGCCAGGGGGAAGTGGCTGGGCCGGCTGGGCCTCGGCCCTGTCGGGACAGGGGGGGTTTCTTTTCCTTTTTCTTTTTCTGTTTTCTTTATTTTCCTTTTAGTAAATTCTCAGCCACCATTTTAATTTTATAAAATAGGGGACCTAGTCCAAATATTAAAGTGCAACATTAGTTAACACCAAAATTGGTTTGATGCCAAAATAATTTCACTAAATTTTTATTTAATTAAAAAGGTAATATTAGCAACTGTTTGGCTCTGTTTTTAAATTGATATAGTCATTTAAATATTTTATTAAATGTTGGTTATAATTTTTATTTGGCCTCTGAATTATTTGCTATTTAATGAACATTTACTTTCAAATTTTTGAGCAACTTTTATTTTCACTTTTAACTTGAATTGCAATTTAGATTTGAATTTGAAATGTGGCTCGATGCTAATGATGATTATGCATTGCTAAACATGATGACATGGCACTCTTCAAAAGTGATTACTGTGGGGATTACATGGGGATGTTACATACACCCAGTGGGTGCACTCAGCGTGCCCCCACTGGAATGGTATCCACTCGGAACGGTCCGCCCGATCCGAGTGATGGCCAGACAGAAAAACAAGGCAACAACACCCAGTGGGTGTACCGGATACTTTCCGACTGAAATTACTGCTGAAGAAAAATGATTTAGAGATCAACTTACAAGGGCACTTACTCGAACATTCTCCTGGAGAGCAGAGCTGGCATCATGCGCTAGCTTCCCAGCTGCGCACATCTCCCTGAGCCGTTGGGTCATCAGCTCTGCCTGGATCATCGTCTCCTTGCTGGCCCCAGTTTGATCCTCTGGCACCTTGTACAGGCTGAAGATGTTGACAGGAGCAGTCGGAGTCGGAGCCGGAGCAGTCGGCGGTGTCGCGGCAGGACTAGCCACAACTTGATAAGAACTCTGCCCCAGTGACACGGTCGAGGCAGCTGCAAGTGGAGCTTGAGGCGCTTCTTTCGGCGGCGCCTTCCGTGTGGTGGCTTGCGGAGCTGTCGGAACCGAGGTCTGCTTCTCAGTGTCCCTCCGCGCTGGCTCTTCATCATCATCCCCGACGTGGATGACCTCTGTAAGCATTACGGTCACTCGACACAATCAGTCGCCGCACTCAGCTCAATCAGGTGAAGACATTTCAATCGAACAACAGCTCGAAGCAAAATGAAGCCAGTGTTACCTCTTTGAGAAGTGGCCGCGTCTGCCGTCTCAGCTTCGGGGCGGTCCTCATCGATCTGCATGGGAGACGTCGTCGAGGTTGCAGCTTTGGTTCATAAGATGCACTCGGTCAGAAGAATCACGAAAGTGGACAAAGACAGAAAATACAGACTGAAAAAGATACTCACGTTGAAGCGACAGGCACATCAACTTTGATTCGGGGCAGAGCTTTCCGAGGCTTAGGAGAAGTGACCTTGGGCTGCTTGGCGGCTTTCTCAGTCGGCGGAGGCGTCGGCGTCCGAGCGCGCTTCGGAGCCCGGGCACTCGGAACTGCCTTCTTATCCGGGTCAGCACTCGGATCTTGAGCTCGCTTGGAGCCGTGCTCATAGTGCAACTCCGGAGACAGAGAAGACTCGGCGTCATCGCTCCCTTCCGAGTCCTCACTCTCCTCCTCGCTGTCCTCCGCATAGCTGCCCCCGACGCTGCCATGTTCGCTCTCCGCGCCTCCGACAGGCTGTTCTCCATTCGGCACCGGTGATAACATCTTCTGGAACTCCTGCAAGACACAAAGATCAGAGACAGTCGGTTCAGTCAAATTACTCAGTTCACTCGGAAAGGAGTCACTAAGAAATGCATGACATACCTCCAACGGCAGATTATTGGCATCGTAGGGCGGGATTCGTCTCGACCCTCGTGGATTAACGCGCGCGCCAGTGATGCACCTGATCCATTGTTCCACCGATTTCTCCTCGACGCCTTCTGGATGCACTCGGGTCGAGTCGTCGACCCCGGTGTAGCGTCACATGGGGTGAGCCCGCTCCTGCAGTGGCTGGATTCTCCGACTGAGGAAGACCTCCAGAAGGTCCAGACCAGTCAACCCATCCTGAACCAGGCTAACCACATCGGTCATCAAGATCGCTACCTCCGCCTTCTCCTTCTTGTCGACTGTCAGCAATGGAGGAACCTGAACTCTCTCGGTCGTGTAAGGAGGAAGACCAGTCAACGAGCCCGAGCACGACAGTTCATTGCAGTAGAACCATGTCGAGTGCCAGCCTCTCACAGAGTCGGGAAAAGACATGGGGGGAAACGCACTCTTTCCTCTCATCTGGATACCCAAACCCCCGCACATTTGAATCACGTGCGTCCTCTCTCCACTCGGATCGACTTTCTTAACCGACTGGGATCGACACGTGAAGATGTGCTTGAACAGACCCCAGTGTGGTGGGCAACCCAAGAAGTTCTCACACAAAGAAACAAAAGCAGCTAGATACATGATGGCATTTGGAGGCAAGTGGTGAAGTTGGGCACCGAAGAAGTTCAGAAACCCACGGAAAAAATGGTGGGGTGGCATGGAAAAACCTCGCTCGACGTGCGTGGTGAGGAGCACTCGCTCCCCAGGGCGCGGTGCGGGCTCGGTCTCCCCTTCCTCCGGCAACCTCCACGTTCCGTCGCGGATCAGTCCGTCCACGATGAGCCCGCCGACGTCGTCGACTGTGGTGGTTGGCGGAATCCAATCGCCATGGATCCACCCGGGCGGGAGCACGGCTCGGGTGCTCGGCGCCTTCCTCCCCTTCGCCGCCTTCTTCGCCTTCTCAAGCTTCGCCGTCTTGTCCTGCGTCATCACCGCCGAATTCTTCTACCACCGGAGAAGATTCGCGCAGAGTGGATCTCGGGAGAGAAGAACGAACTGGCTGGGAGAATGAGGGAAAAGATCTGTCCTTTCTCCGTCCCCAGCGTGGTGGTTCTATATATCGTCGCCAGCGGATCCCTCAAATCACGCTATCAGGAGATCCAGCTGCACATAGCGGTAAATGGGGCGAAAATCGAGGCATCACGCCTCACTTTCCCCACTCATTGCGCTGCGGCCGTTCGCGTGCGCTCGAGTATGGTTTCAAATCCCGCAAGATTCGGAGTCCGGCAACCCGATTGTTATTCACTCTGAAGATGTGTCCTGTACGTTCGGATCCGCTCCGACACACGGCATATAGCTACGCTTTTCACTCGGATGTAAACTACCCACTCGGATGAAAGCAACACACTCGGATGAGAACTACCCATTCGGATGGAGACTATTCATTTCACTCGGACATCATGTGATCCAGAATCTGTCAAGATGCAGCTCGAAGACAAGGGCGTCTCAGTGACCAGCGAGAGTTCTCGAGCGCCTCCGTAGCGCCCTACTCTCCTGAGTATTCGCCTTGACTCGACCCGACTAATCTCGACCGATTCGGGGGCTAATGACGAGGACATGTACTAGGGATAGGGTAATAGGCCTGACATATAGACCCTACCCTAGGACACCACACGTCTTGGACTGGGCCCCAGGGCCATATCAGCAAACAGGAGCTCTGCCGACTGACATTCACTCGAAGATCATCAAACCACTCGGTCGGCAAGAGTTCACTCGACGATTCGTTTCACTCGGAGTACTCGGAAGTCACTCGACTAGAGAAGACCAGAAGACTCCAGGAGCAACGGTCGGGACGCACGTTCGTCTGTATTAATTGTATTCAATATGTTTGTTACCAGTAACGGCTCTTCCCTCTTTACTCTCCTTAAACCCCTGGTAATGGCGTCATTCAGGGTGATGGCTGGCGATGCTATATAAGCCGCCCCCCTGCTCCATTCCAAGGGTTCGCAACCTGTTGTAATCATACACTCAAGCCATTCAGCTTCAGAGCACCGAGACGTAGGGCTATTACCTCCACCGCTGAGGGGCCCGAACTCATAAATCCGAGTGTAACACCTGCGCCGTAGCTAGGCTCTGCCCTCTCATCTGTACCCCCACACACTACTGTCAGGCTTGCACCCACGACAGCGCCCGCACCAGCTTATAAGCCCCATCGCGGCATCATCAGCAAGCTCCTCTCTAAAGCAGGCCTTGTGGCCTACCGATCTGTCCTGCCATGTGGGCCTTACTAGGCCGTGCGGGCCTGCGTTCTAGCCCAACTAGAGGTTGGGCTTCTAGTCGTATGCAGGCCGTGGCGGCCCAGTAGGCGGGCTTTTTTTAATTTATTTATTTTTCAGTTTTTTTGTTTTCTGCTTTATTTATTTTCTTTTGTTTCTGAGTTGTTTTTTGCTTTATTTAGAGTTTCTGAGTGAATCTTTTTGCTTTAGGTCAAAAAAATTATAAACTTTCTGTTAGTGCCAGTAGTTTTCAAATTTGAATAGTTTAAATTTGAATTATTTGATATTTATGTGAATCACTAGTTTGTGAATAACTTTACTTTAAAAATAGATTTTTCAGTGATTCTTTTTTTCTGCTATTTAATATTAGTGTGTTTTATCATTATATTCAATTTGGTAATTCTTAGGTTATTTGAAAAAATGAAATGCCTTTGTAACAGATGAGTTTTCGTCCGAAACCCTGATACTTCGAAAGAGATTGTCCATTTTGTACACGAAGTGCATCCAGTTTTTGTCGTAACCCTCTCAACTTTTTAGCACATGCTATGTGGGTGAAATGATGATACCATGCCGGTCACATCCCAGAGTGGGATCTTTGGGTATAAATTTTTTTCTTCCCGTCTGTCCCTTTGCGCCGTAACCATGGACAATCTTCATCATTTAACAGGATGCCTGGGTCAATCTTCATTGTGAAGGGAGCAATTTCATGAAACTTTTCATAATCTTCTGACATGTCTGTCTTGTCCTCCACTCCCACGATATTTCTTTTCCCTGAAAGAACTATGGGGCGCATTGGCTCATCGTACGATGTATTTGCTTCCTTATCTTTTCTTTTTCTCGGCTTGGTAGACATGTCCTTCACATAGAAAACCTGCGCCACATCATTGGCTAGGACGAATGGTTCGTCTGCGTACCCAAGATTGTTGAGATCCACTGTTGTCATTCCGTACCGCGGGTCTTCCTTTACGCCGCCTCCTGACAGATTGACCCATTTGTAGCGAAACAAAGGGACCTTCAATTCACGTCCATAGTCAAGTTCCCATATCTCCTCTATGTAACCATAATATGTGTCCTTTGGCCTATTGGTGTTTGCTGCATCAAAGTGGACACCACTGTTTTGGTTGGTGCTCTTTTTATCTTGGGCGATCATGAAAAATGTATTCCCACTTATCTCGTATGCTTTGAAAGTCAATATAATCGAAGATGGTAACTTGGACAACAAGTACAGCTCATCTCCAACACTGTCGTCATGCATGAGACGTGTCTGCAACCAACCGCCGAAAGTCCCCGTGTGTTCACGTGTAATCCAGTCGTCAGACTGCTCCGGGTGTTTGGAGCGTAGAATATTCTTGTGTTCGTCGATATACGGACCCACCAAGCTGGAATTTTGTAGAACTGTGTAGTGTGCTTGCGCCCAAGAATTCCCGTCCATACATATTACTTGGTCCTTTCCTAGCGTGCCTTTTCCACCAGTCTGCCCTCATGCCGCGATTTGGGAACACCAATCGGCTTAAGGTCAGGAATAAAGTCAACACAAAACTCAATGACCTCCTCTGTTTCATGGCCCTTGGAGATGCTTCCTTCTGGCCTAGCACGGTTATGAACATATTTCTTTAAGACTCCCATGAACCTCTCAAAGGGGAGCATATTGTGTAGAAATACAGGACCCAGAATGTCAATCTCTTCGACTAGGTGAACTAGGACGTGCGTCATGATATTGAAGAAGGATGGTGGGAACACCAACTCGAAACTGACAAGACATTGCACCAAATCATTCTGTAACCTTGGTAGGATTTCTGGATCGATTACCTTCTGAGAGATTGCATTGAGGAATGCACATAGCTTCACAATGGCTAATCGAACGTTGTCCGGTAGAAGCCCCCTCAATGCAACCGGAAGCAGTTGCGTCATAATCACGTGGCAGTCATGGGACTTTAGGTTCTGGAACTTTTTCTCTGCCATATTTATTATTCCCTTTATATTCGATGAGAAGCCAGACGGGACCTTCATACTGAGCAGGCATTGAAAGAAGATTTCCTTCTCTTCTTTGGTAAGAGCGTAGCTGGCAGGACTCTGATACTGCTTTGGATGCATGCCGTCTTTTTCGTGCATACATTGCTGGTCCTCCCGTGCCTCCGGTGTATCTTTTGTCTTCCCATACACGCCCAAGAAGCCTAGCAGGTTCACGCAAAGATTCTTCGTCACATGCATCACGTTGATTGCAGAGCGGACCTCTAGTTCTTTCCAATATGGTAGGTCCCAAAATATAGATTTCTTCTTCCACATGGGTGCGTGTCCGTCAGCGTCATTCGGAACAGATTGTCCGCCAGGACCCTTTCCAAAGATTACTTTTAAATCCTTGACCATATCAAGTATATCATGACCAGTACGGTGGCGAGGCTTCTTCCGGTGATCTGCCTCACCTTTGAAATGCTTGCCTTTCTTTCTTAAGACATGATTGATCTGAAGAAATCGACGATGTCCCAGGTACACATTCTTCTTACATTTATCCAAATATATACTGTCGGTATCATCTAAACAGTGCGTGCATGCGTGGTATCCCTTGTTTGTCTGTCCTGAAAGGTTACTAAGAGCAGGCCAATCATTGATGGTTACAAACAGCAACGCTCGCAGGTCAAATTCCTGTTGTTTGTGCTCATCCCACACACATACACCTTCTATACTCCACAGCTGTAAAAGTTCTTCAACCAATGGCCTTAGGTACACATCAATGTCGTTGCCGGGTTGCTTGGGGCCTTGGATGAGCACTGGCATCATAATGAACTTCCGCTTCATGCACAACCAAGGAGGAAGGTTATAGATACATAGAGTCACAGGGCAGGTGCTATGATTGCTGCTCTGCTCCCCAAAAGGATTAATGCCATCTGCACTTAAACCAAACCATACGTTCCTTGCGTCATCTGCAAAGTCCTTCCACTTTCTCTCGATTTTTCTCCACTGCGATCCGTCAGCGGGTACTCTCAACTTCCCGTATTTCTTACGGTCTTCTTTGTGCCATCGCATCAACTTGGCATGCTCTTTGTTTTGGAACAAAGGTTTCAACTGTGGTATTATAGGAGCATACCACATCACCTTGGCAGGAATCTTCTTCCTGGGGCGCTCGTCCTCAACATCACCAGGGTCATCGCGGCTGATCTTAGAGCGCAATGCACCGCATACCGGGCATGCATTCAAATCCTCGTACTCACCGCGGTAGAGGATGCAGTCATTAGGGCATGCATGTATCTTCTGCACCTATAATCCTAGAGGGCAGACAGGCTTCTTTGCTTCGTACGTACTGTCGGGCAATTCGTTGTCCTTTGGAAGCATCTTCTTTAACATTATCAGCAACTTTTCAAATCCCTTGTCAGATACACCATTCTCTGCGTTCCATTGCAGCAATTCCAGTGTGGTACCCAGCTTTTTCTTGTCATCTTCGCAATTTGGGTACAATAATTTCTTGTGATCCTCTAACATGCGCTGCAACTTCAGCTTCTCCTTTTCACTTGCGCAGTTTCTCTTTGCATCGGCAATGGCCCGACCAAGATCATCAGCGGGCTCATCTGATGCCTCTTCTTCATCTTCTTCCCCCATTGCCGGCTCAGCTTCTTCCCCCATTGTTGTACCATCGTATTCAGGGAACCCATGGCCAGGATAGCTGTCATCATCCTCTTCTTCTTCATTCTCTTCCATTAGGAACCCTCTTTCTCCGTGCTTGGTCCAACAGTTATAGCCGGACATGAAACCGGACGTAAACAGGTGGACGTGAATGGTTCTTGAGTTAGAGTAATTGTGATCATTCTTATAGACAGCACATGGACAACACATAAAACCATCCGCCCGCTTGTTTGCCTCAGCCGCAACCAGAAAAGTACGCACGCCATTAATGAACTGGGGAGAGTATCGGTCATCGTACATCCATTGCCGGCTCATCTTCATTACACAACACCGAAAAGACCAAATTAATACAAGTTCATACATATAGTTCATACACACTTATTCTCATAAAACAACATACAAACTCTCTAGCTAAAGCATTTAAATGCAACAACAAATGCGATCAAGATCGCAACTAAGGTAACAATTGATCCAACAGCATAGTGATACCAAGCCTCTTGATTAACGGCATATTTTTAAAATTTTCTAATCTTCAAGCGCATTGCATCCATCTTGATCTTGTGATCATCGACGACATCGGCAACATACAACTCCAGTTTCATCTTCTCTTCTTCAATTCTTTTCAATTTTTCTTTCAAATACTCGTTTTCTTTTTCAACTAAATTTAACTTCTCGACAAGAGGGTCGGTTGCAATTTCTGGTTCACATACCTCCTAGATAAAAATATCTATGTCAACTTGATGGGCATAATTGTCATAAACACGAAATGCAACAAATAGTTATAAAAGAGAGTATATACCACATCCGAATCATAAACCGGACGAGGGCCAATGAGGAGGGATATCAAAACCATGCCACTATTTATAACAAACAACCATGATTTTTTTTTTATAAAAAGGATAAGAACAAGAGGCTCACCAAGGTGGTGCCGGCGATGGGACGGTGCGGGTGATCGACGGTGGTTAGGACGGGGACGGGAAGGCACTAAGTAAACCACACCTACACATGCAAACTAAGAAGTTAATTTGAGCTCAAATTGCATATAAATCAAATAAACTCCCACATATAATTACTCCCAAACTAAAACCCACAAATCACTATACTTATAGAGCATTGCAAGAGCTAATCTAGCAATGAGAGATGAAAGAACAAAGTTGCTAACCTTTGTGAACACTTGGATTGATGGGGTGCCTTCAAATCTTGACAAATTTTTGCAAACATGGAGGATGAGCTCGAGCAAGAGGGGAAGAACAGAGAGGAGAGGAAAGGGGAAAAAACAAAGAGCTCGGGCTGGACGAAGGGTTTATATAGTGACACCTTTAGTCCCGGTTCGTGTCACAAACCGGGACTAAAGGTTAACCTCTAGTCCCGGTTGGTGACACGAACCGGGACTAAAGGGGATCATGGGGCCCCAGCCTGACACCAGCCTACCACCACATCTTTAGTCCCGGTCCGTGTCACAAACCGGGACTAAAGGTTTAACCTTTAGTCCCGGTTTGTGACACGAACCAGGACTAAAGGGGATCGTGGGGCCCCAGCCTGACACCAGCCTGCCACCACACCTTTAGTCCCGGTTTGTGTCACAAACTGGGACTAAAGGTGCAACACGAACCGGGACTAATGATTCCCCTGCCCCTAGCCGTTGGAACCGGGACTAATGGTCACATTAGTCCTGGGCCGTAGTCAAACCGGGACTAATGATGCGAACGTAAAGTCGTTTTTCTACTAGTGCAAGAGTACCAAACATACCATTCAAAGCTATCTTCAGTGAAGTTGCTCTCGTGTCAGGAACATGCTCAACTGCCATGAATCTCTCAATCACCTCCCCTCGTTTGCCGAGATACCTACATAAGACAAAGGAGCATGATTAATATATAAAAACTTTAAGAAAATACACCTACATGGCTAAAATAACACACACAACAATACAAGCAAAGGTACTGACCTCAAACACATAGCCATTTGCTCCTTCATAGATGCATCTCTCGACTCATCAACAAGTAATGCAAATTTACTATCTCCAATCTCCTCAATAATGACATTGGTGGTCTCTTTTGCACAAGCCTTGCATAAATCCAATTGTATCTTATGTGAAGTCAGCTGATGGTTATCTCCTGCATCTCCAAATAATTTTGCCACCTTTGGGTCTTTCTTTATGAACAGGTCCAACAAGTCTTTAAAGTTACCCTTGTTCATTGAGCTAGTAGACTCATCATGACCACGAAAAGCAAGAGCTTGTAGTATAATTTTTTTGACAATACTCAATATAATCAAGAGACGAGCTTTGTATTCTTCTTCTTGCTTCTGAGAACCCCTATCAAACACATGTGGCAGATTTTGTCTTTGATTTTTGAAATCCTCATACTGTTGCCTAGATTTATTATGAGCACTATCATGCTTGCCAACATGCTGATTCAAAACTTTAGGCCCATCCTTCCAAGATTTGAATCCATTTCTCGTGAATGCTTCAATACCATAGTTTTCAGCTCTTGGTTGCTTAAACAGAAAACAATAAAAGCAAAAGGCTGATTTTTTTTCAATGCTATATTCCAACCAGCCGCGATGATCATTGTACCAATAGTCATGAAAGCTTCTACCATTTATCTTTTCATATGTATGATTAGTTGGTTGGCAAGCACCCATACTAATGTACTCCCTTATAGCAAGATCTCTAATGTTTGCATCTAACTCCTCAATTGGTATTATCTTACCGGGGTCAGATTCAACATCACCGGGTTTGAGTTCAGCTCTAACATTAGGGGTATCAGTGGCATGAGGGGTATTATCAGTTGTTTGAGCTGAAGGACCTGTTTCTGCGGTTTCGGTGGTCCGAACTTGAAAAAAGAATCTAATGTCTTGTTTCTTTTACTCATCTTGCGGTCCTGTAAAATTTTAGAGAAACAACAATTTCTCAATGTCAGAATTGGTTTCTACATCTAACAAACATTGGCATCAAGCTACGAATCAGGAGAATGCAACTTCAGAGCATTGTTTCAGGGTGGTAAGAAAAATACTAGAATATACAAAGAGGAAAAAGAACTACATATCGGACAGTGTACCATCAGCAGGCAGGTAGCGAATCCTGACTAAATCATCTTATCCTGCTAGTCTGCTACCATCATTTAACTCAGCCAGTAGTACTACAAATCTACAAAGGGAGATAAGTTGAAGAAATACCTGCAGTTTTTGGCTGTGCGGGGACGGAGAATGTCAGGGAGCCCGGAGCCGCGCCGCCGTGCCGGAGGAAGGGGACCAGAAGAGGAAGTGACCTGGTCGCGCTCGGACGGCGGAGGAGTGGCGATGCAGCGACGGAGAGCCGGTTGGGTAGGCCGTAGGCACGACGGCAGGCGGCGGGCGGCGGCGGCGGTGGCGGCGGCAGGCAGGGACCTAGGGTTTGTCCAAGTCGGGGGAAGGGGCAGCCGGTTGGTTCGTCCTGTCGTTCAAGTCGACGCCCCAGGCAGGCAGGCAACGAACGAGATGGGCCTCACGCCCCAGGCCGCCTTCGTTGCTACAGTACATTTTGCTACAGTGAACAAACAACATGGGCTTCACGTCCCAGGCCACTGCCCGGGCTGCGTGGGGCCTGGGTCCGCCCATGACTACCATGACTACGGCCCGGAGGCGACCCCGGCAAGAACGGCAAGCCGGACAAGTCCAGAAACCCTCAGCCTGAGCAGCTTCTTCTCATCTGCTTGTTCGGCCTCGCGACGCTCCTCGTGGCTCCATCCAGTCAACCATTTCTTTGCTTCCATAGCCCAGACGATTCTTGGAGAGAAGAGCCAGGAGAAAAGATAGCAGGGTCACTACTAGAAATGGACCTGATTCAGGGGCATTTCCATTACGATTAGTTTGAAGGAACGCCAAGCTACTGGAAAATCATGCCGCCACCTGCATTCCTGCTTGGGAATTTTTCTTTTTGGCATCCCATGCTCATAGCCTCCAGGAAACGTTGAATCTGTAACATTTCTGTTTTTACAATGCATAAAAAATGACACTTGTGACTAAATCTATGTACAACCAAAATAAATAAATAAATAAATAGTTTTTTTTTGTTGTTGAAGAAAATAAATAAATAGTTAACCCAATGTCAAACGGTGCATAGCTCATGCCCACAAACAGCCCACTCCCTATGTGCTATGGTTGAGATGATACCCCGGATTAGCATCTGAATCTAGTATCATCGATCTCACCCTCCCTCTGCATGTGCCGTGCGAGTTGGGTACCGACCCAACAACAGCAACTTGCCCAACTCAACCTGGCATTCTGCTGCCTCCCTGCATGCAGCCTGGATAATCTAATCATGCACTTGCGTTTAGACTAAAGCCTGCAAATTCCCCTGCCCCATGGGCATGGCCTCGCCAGCCATCACTGATGCTGGTGTGCCTGACAAGGGGACAACGGCCGTTTCTAGCTAGTACTAGTGTTAAGAAGGTGGCAACAGAAACCTGCAGAATACTACCTGTAATGATGCATATAGTTGTTTTTTTGTTTGGTAGAGAAGTACAGAACGAGGGAATCTTGTTGTGCTAAATATTCCACTGATTACACATTATGTGATTCTTGTCCTTCTTGTTTTTTTCCGCATGTATCGCTTACATTCGCAAAATAAAATCATCTGAATTATATATTGTATGACACCATTTGTAAAACACCAAGGAGAAGTGTGCGTCTTCGGATATACACCAATATGAATTCCATTTACTAGTTTGTGAAGAAATGAAAAGTACGATTACTACTTAAGACAGTGTGAGTTGAATGTACCCGGGAAGAAAGTACTTGCATGTCCTTTTGTTGTATTGACATTCTGAACCTCTTGGTGGTTCAATTTGACGGCAAAAACGACAAAATTGACTTGAGGACGAAAAGAATTCACAAACTGAACTGTGTTTGAAATAATTTCACCCAGCTGACCCTTTTGTGCAGCGCCCGACAGTCAGGCGCTGCACTCCACTGTGCAGCTCCTAGCTCTCAGGCGCTGTAAGCCTGGCCAGCGTGACACAGTTGGGCTCCGCACCGAGCAGTGCAGCGCCTTGGAGCTAGGCGCCACACATGTAATGTACAGCGTCTAGCTCTTAGGCGCTGCACATTCTGTTAGTAGTTGGTAGGCTGGCCCCCTCCCCCCCCCCCCGCCCCCCCCCCCCAACACACACCCAACCCCCAACCCCACACCCTCTCTCCCCCTCTCAAATCCTTCTCCAAAATTTTCAAATCTGAAGATTTTCTTCGTGGATTTCGAACCCAATCCCTCCGATACCGTCGTTTTCATCCAAAAATGATCACATTTGCTCAATTTTTTCTAGGGTTAGGCAAACCCTAGTTCTTCATGGATTTTGCAATTTATATGGAGATATGAGATGATTTTTTGACATTTTGTTAGGGTTAGGCTTCTTAGTATGTTAGGGTTAGGGCTATGGTTCTTGTTATGTTGGGGTTAGGGTTAGGATTGTTTGTATGTTAGGGTTAGGGTTATGGTTGTTGTTAAGTTGGGATTGGGGTTATTGTTCGATATCTATGTTAAGGCTATGGATTTTGAGTTAATATTGGCATGACTACTTATGAAATATATTTTTCATTGTGTTTTTTAATTATTTTAGGGATGGGAAGAACATGTGTTTATGTTCATCATGTGGACAAAGACGCCTTTTTGAAAGACAATATTGAACCGGACCCGGATGAGCTTGACATGGTGTTTGAGAGTAATCCTAGCTATGCTGAGGTCTTGAAACAAGTTAGGAAAGATTTGAATTGGATGGACCCAAGTGATATCATTGAGTTGAAGGGAAGGCATAATGTGGGTTTTGGAATGCACATCCGTTGGAAGACCATGCGTGTGAACTCCGAGCAACGTTGGGTTGCATACAAGGAGACGGTGGCCGAATCACTAGACAAGACTCTTGAGTTATTTGCTATGAAGAAGGTTGAGTCTTGTTTGCATTTGGACTTGAACCGGAACGCCTCCCCGTTGGTTGCTAGTAGTCCCCCACCCATGAACCAAGATGAAATGAGTGAATCTCCTTTGACTCAACAAGTGAGGCCAACATTGAGGCCGATTTCAAACAACAAAAATGAAGCTTTGCAAGAGGAGAATGATGAGTATGAGGACGATGACAATGAAGTTGATCTCCATGAGAACAATGTGGGTGATCTGGACAAATATCATGTGCAAGAGACAATGGACCATTCCATCCCTTATTCCCGTGGCTATGCATCGGAGTCGGATGACGAAGGTCCCGATGAAGAACTTTATGAGGAGGGGTTCACGGTGAAGGAGGCCGAAGCTTTTGAGTAGGTATTCGGGCGGGATCATCGGACACCATTGTTCAAGGATATTAGTCTCGCGGATGAAGCCGTGGTGGACGGTGGCAAAGGTGTATGTCTTGGAGTTAGGCCATCTTCTCACCGGGATTTGGAAGACGGCAAGAACGGGATTTCTCCCGGGTCGAAATTCGAAACCTTGTTGGAATTGAAGATGTGGCTCGACAACTACTCGGTCACGCATTATCTTCCACACAAGGTGGTTCACTCGGACGTCAATGTGCGTTACACGGTTGCATGTGAGGCTGACCGATGTCCATGGATTGTGCGTGCAAGACCATGGAAAGGAGGGCCCACTTGGCACATAGTTAGTTGTGTACCAAGTCACATGTGCCGAGGCAAGAAGGTGGATGGCAAGATTGTGTCCCAAGACCATAGACAACTCGCGTCCGAGTTCATCGCTTACATGCTTTCCAACACAATATACACACTTCCAATCATGAGCATTCAGAGCGTCATGGACCTTGTGAAAGCCATCTTTCATTACAAGGTGAAATACGGCAAGGCATGGAAGGCGAAGCAAGCCGCATTCAAGATGTTGTATGGTAATTGAGATGAAGCATATAACCGAATCCCTAGGTTGTTGTTAGCTATGGCCGCCACTAACCCGGGCATGGTTCATGTGGTCGAGCCTCATGGGCAAAAAACAACGATTCACGACGGAAGGACCGTGCGAGTATTTGGCCGTGCATTTTGGGCGTTCGAGCAATGCGTGAGGGCTTTCGAACACTGTCGGCCGGTCATCGCCGTTGATGGCACGTTCTTGACCGGACAATACAAGGGCACCTTGTTGGTTGCAATAGCAAGTGATGCCAATAACCAGGTGTTGCCTTTGGCTTTTGCTTTGGTTTAGGTGGAGAAGAATGATAACTGGGAGTGGTTCTTGCGTCTTTTGAGAACCAAGGTATTACCGGCTCAAAGGAAAATTTGTGTCATATCGGATCGCCATCAAGGAATTCTTAACGCGGTGGACATTGACATTCCCGGGCATGCTCCGTTGCACCATCGATGGTGCATGAGGCACTTTTGTTCAAACTTCTATAGGGCATGTGGCCTTAAGGAGTTGGTCGATGATCTTCAAGATTGTTGTCTCGCTTTCTCTGACAAGCTGTTCCTCAACTTGTACAAATATGCTCACACACAAAAAACTTGATCCCAGGGGTCTTGACTTTCTCAATAGGAACATTGAAGAAAGGAATAAGTGGGCATGTGCTTTTGATGAAGATGGCCGGAGGTATGGTCAAATGACAAGCAACATGGTCGAATGCTTCAATAGGGTGCTCAAGGGTGTACGTGCATTACCCGTGACGGCAATAGTTCAATACACATTCGACAAGATGAATGCGTACTTTCTAAAGCACTCAATGGAAACGGATAAGCAGATTGCGCGTGAGAACAAGAAGAAGTACAAGTTCCCACCAAAGGTTGATGAATGGTTGGAATTTCAATCACGGAAGGCGGACTCCCAAGAATCTATATTATAT
The DNA here is from genome assembly GCA_039707655.1 of Elymus sibiricus. Classification (NCBI taxonomy): domain Eukaryota; kingdom Viridiplantae; phylum Streptophyta; class Magnoliopsida; order Poales; family Poaceae; genus Elymus; species Elymus sibiricus. The sequence goes on along the minus strand of CM077666.1, from coordinate 121,893,933 downwards.
AACAACGATGATTAGTTGTTCGAAGTGAAAGAGCCAGGAGGAACCACAAACGATGGCCGCCAACATGGAGGACGGGCTTTCAAGGTCTCCCTAACACGGTGTGATTGCTCTTACCAGAGGCCATTGTTGCTTCATCTCCCATGCTCGCATTTGTATACCACAGCTCGCATTAGGAATGTGGATGTCAATCACCCGCTCACCGTGAGGGAGTCCGAGTTCTCAATCATGACGGATAAGAATACATGGGCTCCCCAATTTCACCCATACTTCGACCAATCACAATGACCGGAGTACCATGGAGTTCAACTATGGCCCGATCCGGAATTGAAGGTCGTTAAACGGGGAAGACGTAAGACAAAGCATCTTAGAGGTGACATGGACGGATGGGGCCATGGTGGTGGTCGAGAATCGGGCAACGACCAATTCCAAGAGCCTCGTGAGAGATCCCGTTGTGGTGACTGCAAAGGTGGGGGACACAACACAAGAACTTGTACCAAACCAAGAAAGAGATCAAAGAAAAATGATGCAAGCACAAGGCAACAAGGAGATACACAAGTTCCTAGCCAACGAGGGCCAAGCCAAGCAAATAGTAGTGAACATGGTCATACGCAACAAGGGCCAAGCCAAGCAAGTGGTAGCTAACCAAGTGCTAATCAACAAGTGCCAAACCAACCAAGTAGTAGCCAACAAGGGGCAAGCCAACGAGGAACTAGGCAACAAAGAGGGAGGCAACTAGGTCTTACAAGAGGCCGTGGTGGTGGTAGAGGCCGTGGTGGTTGTCTTGGACTTGGCGGTGGTAGAGGCCGTGGTGGTGGACTTGGCCTTGGTGGTGGTCTCGGCCAAGGTGGTGGTAGAGGAATGTTTGGATACCTAGATTGACCTTTTTCGTACGTGGCTTACTACCTATTTTGTTGCAGTATACATGTTTTTCATACTTTGTTCTTGTCCTTACTAACTATTATTTTGCAATTTACATGTTTTTTACTATGTTCTTCTTGTCCTTACTAACTATTATTGTGACGCCCCTGCTCGACTGTGCACTAATCATACACGCAAACGTGCACGCTCAAGATCAGAGACTCACGAGAAGATATCACAACACAACTCTAAACTCAAATTAAAACATAAATCTTCATATTACAAACCAGGGGTCACGAGGACCCGAATACATAAGTCATACAAACCATAATATCTGAGTACATACATAGTTAGTCAAGTTTGCCTTAAGAAGGCTAGCACAAACAACGACACTGATCGAAAAGGCGAAGGCCTCCTGCCTAGGGCCTCCAACACTGCTCCTTGTCGGCTGGCTCAACCCAGTAGTACGTGCCTCCGGGACTCTCTTGGTAGTAGTCTCCTGTGGTGGCGTCTGGCTCCTGGACTCCATCGACTAATTTCATCAAGTGGGTATGGGGAAAAAGATAGCAAAGCAACCGTGAGTACTCATCCAAAGTACTCGCAAGACTGACATCAGAACTATGCTAAGTATGCATCGGTATCAAAGGAATGGGGCTATATCTTTGGACTAAACTGCGGAAATGCTGGAATAGAGGGGGGAGAGGCCTAGCCTATCGAAGACTAGTATCTTGAAGCAATCTTGCAGCATCAGAAGAGAATAGAGCAAGATAAGATATATCAATCATATTTGGTAAAACCCTGAGATCCTTCCTCGACTACCCTGTGAGAAAGTGATCCCAAGAGCAGTAGTAACCATTTAGTAGTGTGACAGTATTCATTTGTAGTTGTAGCAGATCGAGATACAACTCTGAGCGTCCTGTTACCGTGGACACGGCTATTCGAATAGATAACTTCCCTGCAGGGGTGCACTACTGTTACCCAACACGCTCGATTACATCTGGCCGGACACACTTGCTGGGTAATACCCGGCCTCGGATGATCGACACGACGCAGTCCTACCTAGCTCAGCAGAGAGGTCAACACGCCGGTCTAAATCCTAAGTGCGAAGGGGTCTTGGGCCATCGCCCTTCGCACTCCTGCACGTTGCGTGGGTGGTCGGGGCCCAGGCGCGACACTGAATACACGAGTGACGTAACCAGCCCACCTCAACAATCAGCCCGCATCTCTGAGCTGCGACGTCTGAAGAGCTTTCGGCTGATACTACGACGTAGAGGGTCCCATAACCATTATCCCACGTGGTGGTAGTGCGTATAGGGCCAACGACCCACTCAGATCAAATACCCAAATCCGTTAGGTGTATTTAGTAACTCGCAGAGACGATTAGGGTTCCTGTCGCTCCGACTTGGTAATACATGACGCGCGGGTGCTCTTGGAGCCGACCCGTCTTTAATGATATTCTCTCGCGGGCACCCTTGGGGCCAGCCCGACTTTAATAGTTTAAGTATTGCAATGTAACATTTCCGTGATCACCACCCAGAGTGATCATGACCCGATAACAAGCTTGGCAGACGGACAAGGGTGATAGGCCACCGATGAATCAATAGCAAAGCTAACTAATCATCATGGGACAGCAGGTAGAGTATCAATAGCAGACGACAAAATCAGGCTATGCATCAGAAATAGGAGCTATCGGAACAGTAGCAGGGGCAATTCTAATGCAAGAATAAGAAAGAAGGAATGGGCGATATCTAATCATCTAGGGGGTTTTGCTTGCCTGGAAGCTCTGCTGAAGGGGGCTGGTCGTCGGCGACGTTGTTGTACACTGCAGTGTCGTCGGCAGTCTCGGGGGATATCGGGAGAGAAGGAGGGAGAAGAAACAATAAATACATGGCAATAATGCAACAGCGATGCATGACATGCCTAAATGTTATGCAGAGGTGATATAATGCCTATCTAAATACTTTAGTTAATTTAGGAATTTATTTGGATTTATTTTATTAACGTCATGCACTATTCATCTATCGAATACGGGCAAAAAGTCCCATGTTCGATATGTTAGAGGGGTGTGGCAGGTATGTGGGTGGCATATTCGGTTTCTATATTTTTTCTGATCGTTTTTCATATATAAATTATTTTCATCCGAGTTACGGTTTATTTTATATGATTTTTCAAAGTTTTAATCATTTTCTGAAATTTCTGGAATTAATTAAATCAAATTATCCGAAACAGTAAATTATGACATCAGCATGACGTCACTGTGACATCAACAGTCAACTCTGGCTGACCAGAGTCAAACCTGACCAGTGAGACCCACTGGTCAGTGACTGTTTTAGTTAAACAGAGTTTAAATTAGTTAATTAGGTTAATTAATGGGTGGGGGACCCAGTAGTCAATGACTAATTAGCTAATTAGTTTAATTAATGAAATAATTAACTTTTATTTATTTATGAAATCTTTTTATTACACGCGGGACCCACATGTCAGTGACTAGGTCAGCCCAGTCAGTAGTTGACTGGGAGTGGGGCCCGCGGTCAGTGACACAGGGGGCGGGGCCCGCGGCTGCCACGTCAGACGCCGGCCACCGGAGCTCTCCAGCGAGCCCGAGGCGGCGATGAACTCCGGCGAGCCCGGATTTCGTCTACGGTGCATCAAATCGGCCGCGGTTTGGCTCTCTGGAACGAGCACTCAGTGGCGCATCCGGTGGTGGCGGTGGTTGGCCGTGGGGTGGCCGGATTGGTCGCCGGCGACGACGGCAGGCGGCGGCTTGCTTCGGGCAAATGCGGGATCGGCAAAGCAACGTGCGCGCGAGCGAACAAAACGGCTAGGCGAGGCCTACGCGATGCGGTGAACCTAACGGGCATGAGCCCGTGACCAATTGGTCACCGGAGCCACGCCGGCGATGATGTCAGGCGGAGGCGGGCTCGGGCATGACGAGGGATCTGGGCTAGGGGTTGAATCCGACGGCGCGAGGAGAGGGGGGAGGTAGAGATGCTCACGGGGAGCCGGTAGAGGAAGGTAGCAGGCTCGGGGGAGGCTCGAGGTGGCCGAAACAGTGAGGAAGACGGCGGCGCCCGAGGAGGAAGAAGGAGTCGCCGACGTCGCCTCGGTGCTCTTCCGGCCGAACAGGTGCGCGGGGACGATGTAGTCGAGCACAGGGAGGCTGCCAGACCACTTGGCACGGCGAGAGGAGGGCGGTAGCTACGGCTACGTCGGCGGCGCGGCCATGGCGCTGTTCGGATGAGCGAGGCAGAGAGGGAGAGAGGGGAGAGAGTGGCGAGGGAGGCACCAGGGGGGTGCGGGGCTGCGGCCTTAACCACCAGAAGCGGCGCGGCCGCTGTCGACCAGGGAGAGAGGGGGGCCAGGCTACGCGGGCGCGCGCACGTGCTGTGCTCGACAGCGGGCGCGAGTGAGCAGTGCGGGGGTAGGGGATGAGGCTAGTCGGGCTGGGCCGGCTGGTTTGACTAGAGCCCAGCCAGTGCGGCCTTTCTCTTTTTCTTTCTTTTCTTTTCTGTTTTTCTATTTTTGTTTCTATTTAGTAAATAGTTTGGTCCCATTATGACTTTTGTAAATTAAGTGTCTTAGCTCAATAAATACTAGGCAATATTAAGTACTACCAGAAATTGGATTGGAGTCAAAAGAATTTCATTTAAATAAAAACGTATTAAATATTGCTGTTTTGGTTCCGTTTTACGATGTTAGGGTCATTTAACTAATTCAATTAATGTGGATTATATTTTTATAAATGCTTCTGGATTATTTGCAATATTATGAACATTTTAGTTTTTCAAATTTGATCAACTTTTATTTTCACTTTATATTTGAATTTCAATTTGAATTGGAATTTGAAATGAGATATGATGCAATGATGATTAAGCACTGTTCAACTTGATGACTTGGCATTATCAAAATGTGATCACTGTAGCTATTACATGGGGATGTTACAATTATGTTCTAATTTTTATAGGTATGGCGGCTTCTCAACCCAACAAATCAACAATGAAGGGGGTGGAGGAGAAGGATGGGGAAGGTGAGATGGCGGGGTGGTGGGAGAAGGCTGCAAGGAAGCTAAGAGAGAAGGATACAGCCGCACTAGAGAAGAAGAAGCAACATGAGTTCGAAGAGAAGATGAAGAAAAAAGAGAGAGGGATATTTGAGGAGATCACGATGAGGGACAAGTTGAGGATGGCATGTGAGAAGGCAGCTGCGCAACGGCAAAAGGATCTTGAAGAAAAATGCAAGAAACTTTGGGCTTTTGAGAAGGAAAAGAAAGAGAGGGAGCATAAGGTATTCATAGAGAAGGTGGTTCATGAGTTTCATCTCATAAGGAAAAGGGAGGAGGAATAAGAAGAGGAGAGGAAGAAGAAGAAGAAGAAGGGAAAGGGACCTTGCTCGACACAATAGAGCAATGTGACCTTGTTGTCTACTACACTATGATCTTCGATTTGGTTGTCGACCAAAGTTTGTAGTATTATGTGCTATCACTCTTCTATGTGTACTTGTATGTCTGCCAACCTCCTCCATGTGTTCTAGTATGTCCTATGGACTCCTCCTTGTGCTATGACTCTTGTAAGTCTACTACGATGTGCTATGACTCCTCTATGTCTACTAATATGTGCTATGGACTACTCTATGTGTATTTCTGCTATGTGTTGTGGACTAATCTATGTGTATTTGTGCTATGTGCTTTTTGATATAGGATTTGAACCTCAAAATGTATTTTTTTTCAGTTTTCTAAAAAAGCCAACAGTGCAGCACCTGATGCCTAGGCGTTACACTGTGTAGTGCAGCGTTTAGCCCTCAGGCACTACACTACACAGTGTGACGCCTGACGCCTAGGCGTTGCATATGTGGATATCAGCAACAGAAGGGTTCCAGTAGGTTTTCGTCCTAAATTTTGTCTAAGTGTTGGTGCAGCGCCTTTGGCTGACGTGCTGCACTACACAGTGTGACGCCTGGCTCTCAGGCGTTGCACTGTGTAGTGCAGCGCCTCAGTCAAAGGCGCTGCATCGACACTTAGACAAAATTTTGGACGAAAACCTAGTAGAACCTTTCTATTGCTGATATCCACATATGAAACGCCTAGGCGTCAGGCGCTGCACTACACAGTGTGACGCCTGACACCTAGGCGTTGCACATCTAGATATCAGCAATAGAACGGTTCCAGTAGGTTTTCGTCCAAATTTTTGTCTAAGTGTGGGTGCAACGCCTTTCACTCAGGCGCTGCACTACACAGTGCAACGCCTAGGGTACAGGCATCACACTGTGTAGTGCAGTGCCTGAGAGAAAGGCGTTGCACCCACACTTAGAGAAATTTCTGGCCTAAATATGCCAGAACCTTTTGTGAGTGACTCACCATTCCTGCTTGATCTGTCTCCTGCTCCAGCCCCTGTTGTTCTCTGGACAGCATGTTCAGGTGTGCAACGCCTTTGCGTCAGGCGCTGCACTACACAGTGTGACGCCTGGTTATCAGGCGCTGCACTGTGTAATGCAGCGCCTAACTCTAAGGCGCTGCACATCTGATATCTGCAGAAGCAGATCAGTTTCATATCAACAATATGACAATTTGAGTAGTTCTACATCTCACATAAAACATAACAGTAAGGATCGACAATATGACAGTTTGAGATCTAAGACATCTCACATAAAACATAACAGTTTGAGATTTAAGATACGTCACTTCAAGTTCAACAGAAGACAAGATTGTTACAAGTTCAACAAAGACTTAACATCACTTCAAGTTCAACAAAGACAAGAAGTTCACAAAGAAACCCACGACTAGTTCTATTTCGTAAGAAAACGACAACGACTAGTTCGTTCAGCGCGTTGTATTGCCGCCTCTTCCCCTCTTGCTGGTTATCTTCTTCCTCCTTGGACGAGCAACCGGCTCCGGTGCCTCCTCCTACTCATCGTTCACATCATCATCACTAGTAGAAAACAGGGCTTTGTTCCTAGCCGGATGGGAGCAATAGTCCCGGTCGCATTACGAACCGGGACTAATGTGAGCATCAGTCCCGGTTCGAGCGGCTAGGAAGCCGGCCGGGGCTCGGCAGGCATCAGTCCCGGTTCGAATGGGATCTGTCACCAACTGGGACTAAAGGGGTTGACCACCCTTTAGTCCCGGTTGGTGTCTCCAACCGGGACTAAAAGGTCTGTCTTCAGTCCCGGTTCTAGACACCAACCGGGACTAAAAAAATGCATATATATATCCTCGCCCCTGCCCGCCCTCTCCTCTGTTTTTGGCTCATAGAAGGTGGGAGGTGTGTGCTACTTTGCTCTCCCTTCCTATGAACATGAGGTGTTCGATGAAATGCCTGAGAGCATGATGCCACTTGAGTTCACACAAAACAAACATGATATGAGGTGCCCGAGCCACACTTAAGCTTTCTCCTCTTTCTTCTCCTCTGTTCTTCCTCCAAGCCCGTCCCCGTCCCCATCCTCACCGCCGTCGATCACCCACGCCGATCTTGTCGCCGGCACCACCGTGGTGAGCCTCTTGTTCTTATCTTTTTTAAAAAAGAAAAAAATTCTTACTTGTATGATTTAGATAGCTACTTGTATAATTTTCTTACTTGTATTATTGTTTGTTATTATATAGTGCCATGGTTTTGATATCCGCCCCCGTCGGCTCTCGTCTGGTCTATGATTCGGATGTGGTATATTATCTTTTATAACTATTTGTTTCATTTAGTGTTTATGACAATTATGCCGACCAACTTGACATAGATGTTTTTATCTAGGAGGTATGTGAACCGGAAATTCCAACCGACCCTCTTGTCGAGAGGTTAAATTTAGTTGAAAAAGAAAACAATTATTTGAAAGAAAAATTGAAAAGAATTGAAGAAGAGAAGATGAAATTGGAGTTGCATGTTGCCGATGTCGTCGATCTACACAAGATCCAGATGGATGCAATGCGCTTGAAGATTAGAAAGATTAGAAAATATGCCATTGATAAAGGGGCTTGGTATCATTATGTTGTTGGATCAATTGTTACCTTAGTTGCGATTTTGATCACATTTGTTATTGCATTTAATTGTTTTACATAGTTGTATGTTGTTTTATGAGAACTATGTATGAACTTTATGTATTTATTTTTACAGTAATAACATTTGATCACTACTGTACTTTGGTTTTAATGTGATGATGAACTTGTATTAATTTGGTCATTTCTCTATTCATGATGTTCTGTAATGGTTTTTGATATACTTAATTATATAATGTAGATGAACCGGCAATGGATGTATGGTGACCGACGCACTTCCGAGTACATTACGGGCCTGCATAATTTTATCGATGTGGCTGAGGCAAACAGTCAGAATGGTTTATGTATTGTCCATGTGTTGTCTATGAGAATACGAAGGATTACTCTTCCTCGAAAACCCTTCACTTCCACCTGCTTAAGAAGGGTTTCATGCCCCACTATAATTGTTGGACCAAGCACGGAGAAAGAGGGGTTATGATAGAAGACAATGAAGAAGAAGAGGATGATGACAACTATCCTATGTTCCCTGAATACGGTGATACTGCAACGGGGGAAGCTGAAGATCAAGAGGCACCAGATGTGCCCGCTGATGATCTTCGCCGGGTCATTGTTGATGCACAGAGAGAATGCGAAAGTGAAAGGGAGAAGTTGAAGTTCGTTCGCATGTTAGAGGATCGCAAAAAACGGTTGTACCCAAATTGCGAAGATGGCAACACAAAGCTCGGTACCACACTGGAATTGCTGCAATGGAAGGCAGAGAATGGTTTATCTGACAAGGGATGTGAGAAGTTACTGAAAATAATGAAGAAGAAGCTTCCAAAGGATAACGAATTGCCTGATAGTACGTACGAAGCAAAGAAGGTTCTCTGCCCTCTAGGATTAGAGGTGCAGAAGATACATGCATGCCCTAATGACTACATCCTCTATCGCGGTGAGGAGTACGAGAATTTGAATGCATGCCCGGTATGCGGTGCATTGTGGTATAAGATCAGACGAGATGACCCTAGTGATGTTGAGGGCGTGCGCCCCAGGAAGAGGGTTCCTGCCAAGGTGATGTGGTATGCTCCTATAATACCACAGTTGAAATGTCTGTTCAGAAACAAAGAGCATGCCAAGTTGTTGCGATGGCACAAAGAAGACCGTAAGAAAGACGGGATGTTGAGAGTACCCGCTGATGGGTCGCAGTGGAGAAAAATCGAGAGAAAGTGGCCGGAGTTTGCAGATGACGCAAGAAACTTATGGTATGGTATAAGTGCAGATGGCATTAATCCTTTTGGGGAGCAGAGCAGCAATCATAGCACCTGGCCTGTGACTCTATGTATCTATAACCTTCCTCCTTGGTTATGCATGAAGCGAAAGTTCATTATGATGCCAGTGCTCATCCAAGGCCCTAAGCAACCCGGCAACGACATTGATGTGTACCTAAGGCCATTAGTTGAAGAACTTTTACAGCTGTGGGATATCAAAGGTGTACGTGTGTGGGATGAGCACAAACAGTAGGAATTTGACCTACGAGCGTTGTTGTTTGTAACCATCAATGATTGGCCTGCTCTTAGTAACCTTTCAGGACAGACAAACAAGGGATACAATGCATGCACGCACTGTTTAGATGAGACTGAAAGTATATATTTGGACAAATGTAAGAAGAATGTGTACCTGGGACATCGTCGATTTCTTCCGACCAAGCATGCCTTAAGAAAGAAAGGCAAGCATTTCAAAGGTGAGGCAGATCACCGGAAGAAGCCTGTCCCCCGTACTGGTGATGATATATTTGATATGGTCAAGGATTTAAACGCAATCTTTGGAAAGGGTCCTGGCGGACAATCTGTTCCGAATGACGCTGACGGACACGCACCCATGTGGAAGAAGAAATCTATATTTTGGGAGCTACCCTATTGGAAAGTCCTAGAGGTCCGCTCTCCAATCGATGTGATGCACATGACGAAGAATCTTTGCGTGAACCTGCTAGGCTTTTTGGGCGTGTATGGGAAGACAAAAGATACACCGGAGGCACGGGAGGACCGGCAACGTATGAACGAAAAAGACGGCATGCCTCCAAAGCAGTATCAAGGTCCTGCCAGCTACGCTCTTACCAAAGCAGAGAAGGAAATCTTTTTTGAATGCCTGCTCAGTATCAAGGTCCCGTCTGGCTTCTCGTCGAATATAAAGGGAATAATAAATATGGCAGAGAAAAAATTCCAGAACCTAAAGTCTCATGACTGCCACGTGATTATGACGCAATTGCTTCCGGTTGCATTGAGGGGGCTTCTACCAGAAAATGTTCGATTAGCCATTGTGAAGCTATGTGCATTCCTCAATGCAATTTCTCAGAAGTTAATCGATCCAGAAATCCTACCAAGGTTACAGAATGATTTGGTCCAATGTCTTGTCAGTTTCGAGTTGGTGTTCCCACCATCCTTCTTCAATAGTATGACGCACGTCCTAGTTCACCTGGTCGACGAGATTGCCATTCTGGGTCCTGTATTTCTACACAATATGTTCCCCTTTGAGAGGTTCATGGGAGTCTTAAAGAAATATGTTCATAACCGTGCCAGGCCAGAAGGAAGCATCTCCTAGGGCCATGAAACAGAGGAGGTTATTGAATTTTGTGTTGACTTTATTCCTGACCTTAAGCCGATTGGTGTTCCTCAATCGTGGCATGAGGGGAGACTGAGTGGAAAAGGCACGCTAGCACCAAAAGCAATAATATGTAGGGACGGGCATTCTTGGGTGCAAGCACACTACACAGTTCTACAAAATTCTACCTTAGTGTCCCTGTATATCAATGAACACAAGAATATTGTACGCTCCCAACATCCGGGGCAGTCTGACGACTGGATTACATGTGCACACATGTCGACTTTCGGCGGTTGGTTGCAAACACATCTCATGAGTAACAACACTGTATTGACTTTTCAAGGGTACGAGATAAATGAGAATACATTTTACACGATCGCCCAAGATAAAAAGAGCACCAACCGAAACAGTGGTATCCGCTTTGATGCAGCAAACACCAATAGGGCAAAGAACACATATTATGGTTACATAGAGGAGATATAGGAACTTGACTATGGACACGATTTTAAGGTCCCTTTGTTTCGGTGCAAATGGGTCAATCTGATAGGAGGCGGGGTACAGGTAGACCCGCAGTACGGAATGACAACAGTGGATCTCAACAATCTTGGGTACACAGACGAACCATTTGTCCTAGCCAATGATGTGGCGCAGGTTTTCTATGTGAAGGACATGTCTACCAAACCGAGAAAAAGAAAAGATAAGGAAGCGAATACATCATACGATGAGCCAAAGCGCCACATAGTTCTTTCAGGGAAAAGAAACATCGTGGGAGTGGAGGACAAGACAGACATGTCAGAAGATTATGAAAAGTTTCATGAAATTCCTCCCTTCAAAATGAAGACTGACCCAAGCATCCTGTTAAATGATGAAGATTATCCATGGTTACGGTGCAGTAAGCAAGGGACACACGCGAAGAAAAAGTTTTAGCTGGAAAGTGCCACTTCGGACAAACCGGAGGGAATCTTTGTAAGAGCTAGCTAGGGCATTTTGGCATTTGAAACATGATTTTAGAATAATTATTTATTAAGTTATGAAATTTCAATTATTCCTATCCTTTTAGTATTTTAATTATACAGAGGAGTTAATCAATGCAATTATGTCCAAACAAAATATGAATGTCTTCTGAGCATTCCAGATAAGTCACTTGAGGTTGACAGGCATAGGCCATACACACCCTCACCAGTTGTGGTGATTTCAGTCTAGATGAGGAGTTCTCTGGTTGCTTTCTAGTGAAACTGAGGACAACATATCAGATTGCCATTCTCGAGAATAGTCTATTGTTTTGGCATATCTCATGAAAATCCAGGCACCTTTATATTATCTTACATCAGGAGTACAAACCCACATCATGAGTATGTTGGGTTATACTCAAAGGGCTTTAGATTTCAGAAGAAAGATTTTGACAGCATTGATCGCCTTGTGTCATATTTTCAAAAACATATTGACAAACCTGATGCTGGCCCTTCAATGCGAAATGTTGCGGCAATGGTACCTATGAAAAATAACTTGATAGAACTATTTGTCACTATCTGATGAAAATCTATATCATCAAATAAAGTTATATAAAATTCTAGTTATGATCAACTAAAACAAAACTATAATATTCTTCAATAGCAAAAAGAATCAACTAAAAAGCTTTTATAAAACTCTAGTTATGATCAAAATAATATTAACTTAAAACTATATAAAATTTATGCAACTAAAATTTTCATAAAGTATTTTTTGTTAAAAACTAAAAAGATTTTATAAAACTTCATTATTGTAGGCTGGCATGATTTTAGAATAATTATTTATTAAGTTATGAAATTTCAATTATTCATATCCTTTTATTATTTTAATTATACAAAGGAGTTAATCAATGCTAATATTTAGACCATTTTAGCAGGTGTACCAAGTTTGAGCTCATTTGGACATGTTTAGCAATGTTAAGTTGCTCAAATTAGAAAATGGACAGAGATGGTTTCGAGGGAATTTGATGATGTTATCTTGTTCTCCAAGCCATGAGACTTGGCAAGATCATCAAATATGGCATTTGTGACATGCTAGAATTTTAGTTATGATCAACTAAAACAAAACTATAATATTCTTCAATAGTAAAAAGAATCAACTAAAAAGTTTTTATAAAACTCTAGTTATGATCAAAATAATATTAACTTAAAACTATATAAAATTTATGCAACTAAAATTTTCATAAAGTATTTTTTGTTAAAAACTAAAATGCTTTTATAAAACTTCATTATTTTAGGCTGGCATATGCAAAGAAAAAAATAAACAGCTGCCATATGCAAAGAAAAAAAAATTGCCCACCTACTAACACAAGATTTTCACTCTGCATGGCCTGCATACGACTAGAAACCCAACATATAGGCCAGGATGCAGGCCCATACAACATGAATACCTCATGCTAGTAGGTCCCATAGGGCAGAGAGGTGACCGGATCGGCACGTTGCTGTCTGGGTGAGAGAGGCTCATGCCTGCTCTCTCTCGCCCGCGTATATAAGCAGGTGCGGGCGTCCCTCGCTTGGCGAGGTGGGACTCAACTCCCGTCAGCTGTGCCCGGTGCGGCTCTGCCAGGTTTGTCCCGGTTGGTGGCACCAACCGGGACTAAAGGCCACCCTTTAGTCCCGGTTGGTACCACCAACCGGGACTAAAGGCCCAACCCTTCGCGCCCTTTTAGCTGCCAAAAATGTGCTTTTAGTCCCGGTTTGAGCCACCAACCGGGACCCTTTAGTCCCGGTTGGTGGCCCCACTTTAGTCCCAGTTGGTGGCTCAAACCGGGACTAAAGGCCTCGCGCTATTTAACACCCTTCTCTCCCCCCAATCTTCCTCCTCCATTTTCCCTCTCCGACGCCGCCAGGCTGCCTCGACGCATCCGCTCCTCGACGTCGTGCCCCTGCCGGTGCCGCTCTCCTCCACGCACGCCGCCCGAGCCCGCGCCGCCACCACACACCGGCGCTCCAAGCTCCTCCACGCCCCGACAGGCCCATCCCCGACGCCGGCGCTCCTCCACGCTCGGCCCCCCGCCCCGACGAGCCCATCCCCGACGTCGGCGCTCCTCCACGCCCGGCCCCCCTCCCCGACGACCGAGCCCCCTCCCCGCGGTGAGCTCCGGCGCCAGCCCCTTTTTCCTTCTGCATGTATACAAAAATGTACAATGTGTATGAATGAAATTGGATGTGTATAAAATGTTTTAGATGCATGTATACAAAAATGTACAATGTGTATGAATAAAAATTGGTATAAAAAACATATATTATAAAAAAATGTGAATCGTGTATTTGATAGGTGTATAAAAAATATAGACATGTGGTGAGAGAAAAAAAGAAAAATATAAGAAATATGATGCAAACAATGAAATAAAGGCGAGCCCCGACGATCGCCGGTGAGGAGGCCGCGACGATCGCCGGAGGAGTCCCCGACGATCGTCGGTGAGGAGGCCGCGATGATCGCCGGAGGAGTCCCCGACGATCACCGGTGAGGAGGCCCCGACGATCGCCGGTGAGGAGTCCTCGACGATCGCAGGAAGAGTCCCCGACGATCGCCGGTGAGGAGTCCCCGAATGCTTATCTTTGTTTCTGTTTAAATTTTCCACGAATGCTGATGTTGGTTGTGCCGGTGCTTTTGATGTCCAGGGATCGATCTTTTCACCTCTAGGAGCACCGTCGATCCCGTTGCCGTTGCCATCCACTACCTCCTCTACGGTCATCTAGGGGTGAGCTCGACTATCATCCTCCTCTACGGTGTCATCCTCATCTAGGGGTAAAAATTAAAGAAATCTGATGCAATAATGAAATAAAGGCGAGCCGGAGCAACGTCTCACAATGAACGAGAAATAGACCTGATTTGTTTTCATAGGAATTTGTTCTCGGCGACTATGCCCGGCCCGCATCCTCGTCGTCGACTTGGCGGCGACAACCAGTTTGAGAGGCGCCATGTCCGGGACTGGGCTCCGCCGGGCTGGCACTGGGAGGTGCTACCTTCTGGGGTGCGCAGCTTGGTGAGGAATCGAGGTCTCGTCGTCGACCCGGAGCTTCTTTGGTGGCGGTTGCGTGGGCCACTATCGGTGCAGAGGGAGCCGGCCCCCAAGAGGGTGGTACGTCGCCATGTTAGGGAGGAGGACGAGCACGTCCGTCGCTACATGGTTGCGTTGGACGACAGCTTCTCCAATACCTGGCAGTTTCTTCAGGGATCTCACCCGAGCTATGATCCTGTGATGGTTCCTTCTCTTTGGGTGTTCACCGCCCGCGGGTCAGGAACCGGGAGTCGACGTCCAGTTTGATTGGGCGAGATGTTTAGTGATATTATGTGATATTATTGTTGCATTAACTAGATTATTCGAGATGTATTAGTGATATTATATGATAATATTATTGCATTAACTGGATTATTCGAGATGTATTAGTGATATTATGTGAATTTGTTCTAATAATGTGATTTTTTTAATCGAGAAGCAAATAGACATGGAAATGTGAATTTGTTTTAATAATTTGTTTATAGCATTGAAATAACTTGCAAGTCTTTGCAGAAACTATGGAACACGACAGAGACTTAGAACAAGAAGAGATGTTGGGGGAAATAATCCGCGACGGAAATGATGATATCACCTCACATTTTCTCAACGACGACTCCGATGGTGAGGGAAGAGAAGATGACGGCTCCGGTGATCGAATGGAGGGAGAAGATGACGGCTCCGGCGGTGTTGGAGCCTTAACTGTTGCAAAGTCCGGTGAGGTATATTAATTAAGCCTCTGCTGACTAGATGCATTAATTGACTTGTATGTACATCTTTTAACGCTTCTTTCTTTTTTTAGCCCTCCGGATCGAGCCAAACTTCTATAAAGAGACGAGGCCCGAAGAAAAGGTTGGGCGAGAATGAAAGGTTTACGATCGAAGAAGTCGCTGTAGATGGCAAACCGACTGCTCCCAAGCGGACCGCATATCGATTTATAAGTCAGTGCGGAGTTGTTGTTAGGGACAGCATCCCGATCAGCGTCAAGAATGGAATAAGCCAAAGGCGGATGGAGTTTCTTATGTCGACGATAGATCCAAAGATGAGCTTTGGAATCCGCTCATGACAAATTTCACCCTACCGCCAGAGGTAGAGCAAAAAGTCAAGGCGTGGGCTCTTAAGAAGATGGCCCAACAATTCAACAACTGGAAGAAAAGATTGCACGAAAAGTATATCCTGAAAGGGAAGACTCCAACATTCACCGGAGTAGACGAGAAGTTAAAAGATCATTGGCCCGCATTTGTGGAGTACAAGACATCGGAGGCAGGTAAGAAAAGGTCAAATATAAATAAGCAAAATGCTGCAAAGAAGGAATATCACCACGTTACGGGGTCAGGTGGCTACAAGGCTGCCCGGCCTAAGTGGGAGAAAGCTGAGAACGACCTGCTTGATAAAGGGATCCATCCAGAGACATTGGACTGGACCGAACGGGCAAGGACTTGGTTCTTCGGGCATGGGGGAACTTTGCACCCAGAAACAGGGAAGTGTGTTTATACGAAAGCTCAACTTGCAACACCTGTCAAAGCCATTCAAGCTGCAATGAAGGACGTGCAAGAGGGGAAGTTCCATCCCGACAGAGAGAAGGACGAGCTGACACATGCCCTCGGGAATCCTGAACACCCTGGACGAACACGAGGCACATCATGCTCCGTTCCGTGGAAGGTTGGTTTTCCCGACAGCAGTGACACTTACAGAAGCCGAGGGAGAAAGAAGAAACAGGATGCAGACCGGCTGCAGAAGATAGAAGAAATAGTAGTGTTGCAGCAGAAGCAAATAGAGGCACTTACCAGCCAGCGAGCTACCGGCCCATCATCTCAGCGGCATGAAGATCCTTCATTCGATACTGCCCACGGAGCTACCCCACCATCTCAGCGGAAAAGCAGCATGGCTTCCACGGAGCTCGTTCGGCCGTCCATAGATGATATCACGGCTCCTGATCGCTACCCCGTGGATGAAGTTACCAACGGATTTGAGCAGCTGAAGCTTGAGTACCCTACAGGTGAAGGGGAGACTCATCTGGGAGATGCCAAAAGGACTACCATTCTATGGAGAAAGGAACACATCGTGCTTCCATACTAGACGCCGCGTCAGCAGACTCAGCCGGAGGAGGCCCCTCAGTAGACTCCTCATAGTCCAGCTCTATCTCCGCTGCCTCAGCCGTCTCCGCCGCGTCAGCACACTCCGTCGCCTCAGCTGTCTCCGCCGCGTCAGCGGACTCCGTCGGAGGAAGCCCCTCAGCAGAATCCGCCGCGTCAGCTGACTCCGCCTCCTCCGCCGCCTCAGCAATGGCGGAAGAGATCCGTCGCCGCTCCAGCGGCTAGTAGTACAACAGCGAAGAAATCCAGAGCAGGTAGCGTCAAGAAGGCTCCTGCCAAGTTACCATATGACATGACTGAGGAGGAAACCAAGGAGACCGTGGCTACCGACGTGAAACGCCAGCTTGCACCAACCCATCCAGATCCAACGGAGAAAATAGATCCGGTAAAAGCGAGGCGCTTGCTGGAAAACCTTACAAAACCACCGCCGCCTCTGCTGCTATCAAACTATGACCACTCTATTGTAAAGTCATATAGACATCCACAGCAGCGGTCGGGAAGTAGCAGTAGTGCAAGGGGGAAAACAATTCCCCAGCTCGGAGAACAGAAAAACCAATCGTGCCCCCCACTCAAGGTGTTTACCGATATCGCTAATGATCCGGGGGTAGCGGCCGCTGATCCTGGTTTCACTCTTGGTGATTACTTAGGCGATGAGGTACAGTTCGAAATGGCTGAGTTAGCCTTTAAATTCGAGCACGGGAAGCCTCTCGTCAGACCTGAGGAGCTCCCGCATCTACCAACGATGATCCGAAGATTGCATGACTGGTACTTGGAAGCCTCAAAGCAAGGGAGCGACTATATCATTGCGGGAGTTAAAGATGAGCATTACTTCAATGGAGATGAGTTGATTTTCATTGAATTTGAAGAATTATTTCAGTTCTATGATCAAGACGCCATCGACAAATCTATCGTCAGTTGCTATTGTTTGTAAGTATCATTTCTGTAATTAAGTCTCTAGCTCAGCTCGTTCATTGCATGTATAATTATCCTCACTATATATATTATGCAGAAAGAAGATCCTCGAATGCAAAACAGGACAAATCTATGACATTGGGTTCATTAACCCAAATACTATTCATGAAGGTATGGTAAAATGGAACGCCAAGGATACAGAGAAGATCTTGCTAAGGGCGTTAATTAAACAACAAACCAAAAGGGAAATACTATTTCCTTACAACTTCCAGTGAGTGTTATACTGTCTTGTACACATCATTCTGTTTCGCTTACTCGATGTTAAGTGTAATTGATGAGCTATGCGTGCGCAGGTTCCACTTTATTCTGCTAGTCATTCAGTTTGACGCAGGAAAAGTACTTGTCATGGACTCGCTACGTAAAGACCCTAAAATGTGGGCGGACCTGCGTGATATGCTCCAGAGGTAATTTCAATCATTATCGCACTATATCGGCAACTATCGTTCATTTCCTGATATCAAGTAATTAATAACTCCTTTATTCATTTTCTTTGTCGGGCAGGGTTTGGAAAGAGTTCACCAAGCAGGTTAGGGGTGAATGGAGAGAGGAGCTGCGATTTGAACAACTCAGTGTAAGTAGTACTAGCTAGGTCTGCGCATCTCTTTGATTCTAGTTTCAATACCACTATCATGCTTGATTATTATTTTAATTGAACTCTATTCTCGTAAAGTGCTCGAGGCAGGGATCCGGGAATAACTTTTGTGGATACTACGTTTGCGAGTTCATTCGCCAGACGACCTCTGAGACGGGCAGATTTTTGGAAAAACTTGAAGTACGTAAACAATATTCACAAATTTATTTTATTACCATCAATTGTGTTGAGTTTCATTCATATATATATATATATATATATTGACCCCCTTCTTTAAATTAGATCGAACGGAAGCGGAACAAACTCCTACCAAAGGCTTGCATACGAGAAATTCAAGAGGAATTGGCGGGATTCTTCCTTGAAGAGATCATAGCTAAAACCGGAGTATACCATCGAGAATTGGAAGCTAATGTTGGTAATTAGATATTAGGGATCGTAAGATATGTACATTGTACATATGCATGAACGTGTACTATACGTAGTAGCGTCGAATAGATATACGAAAACTTGTTGTTCGACCAAGCACGGAGAAAGAGAGGTCACTTCTCTCTATATTCATGACGATTTGTGTAATGTTTCCTTCATTGCTATATGTAGTAGCTAGCGTCGAGTTGAATGGAAAACGTAAAATAAAAACAAAAACCCTAAATGTAAAAGAATTGAATGGTAAACACAAAAATAAAAGGGGGAAACACAATATGAAACCCCTAAACCCTCCAAAACCCTAAACCCCTCATTTCAAAAAAAAAAACCCCAGCGCTTGGCAGGTGCTGACGCGTGGCTGCCTTTTAGTCCCGGTCGGTGTTACCAACCGGGACTAAAGGTCCTCCTGCCTGGGCGCCCCACAGCGGCCACGTGAAGCACCTTTAGTCCCGGTTCGTAACACACCCGGGACTAAAAGTGGCGGCCTTTAGTCTCGGTTTCAGAACCGAGACTAAAGGCCCTTAGGAACCGGAACTAATGCCTTGTTTTCTACTAGTGCATCCTCCAAGCTCCCAGCCAGCGCCCTCTTGCATCTAGTGTTGTAGTCTTCGGGCATGTACCGTTTGAATCCCTTCCTAGGCTTCAACATGTATTGTGAACGAACTTGATAGTCCTGCAATGTCATGTCATCATCAACCTATCATAAAAGCAAATGATATGGTAAAGAACGTGCGTCATAACGAAATGAACAATGCGTCAAAGATATGAATATGTGTTATTGTCATACCTCTTGGGTGACCACACCCTCATCCTCCAAATGAGCTGTCGAGGTAGTCTCATCCTCCAGATGAGCCCCATGGTCAGATGGTGTAGTGGACCTAGACAGCTCTGGATCTGAATATTTGGGGTCACGGCAACCGATAAGGTTGCCTAACCGCCTTAACCTTTGGTCCTGACGCTGTAACATGGACAACTGAATGAGATATCCAACTTGGCTACATATGTAACATGAACAACTTAATGAGATATGTAACTTCATGAATTTTTGAAGTGCACCTTCCTCATTGCCTTCTCCAACCGGGGTTGTCTCCAGAATAGCCTGGCTTTCATCAGCTGCTTTTTTGATCTGCTTGCGCTGTTGACGGGAATGACATAAACATGTTAGGCAAGCAAGGATATGTAATACGGCCAACGGGAAAGCGAAGAGGGGGGCAGTTTACCACAAAGTTCATCACTGGAGCAGAAGGGACTCGGGTGCCTTCCCTGACATATTTGTTGTACTCGTTCTGGGCTAGCTCATCAAAGACGGTGGGATCTTCCAAAATGTCCTCATCATACGCCGGCTTCAATATCTCCACACGAGTACTTGCAAGATACCATTTAAGGTAGTTGTTGAACGCGAGCGGGCAGTGCTCACGAAGCTGGGATCCTGCAGTCGACTGAGCTCGCTCCACACTTAGCTCGAACATGGTGACATACTTCTTATGATGTTTGTCCCAGTCCTTGATCTTTCGCTGCTTTTTCCTATCCAACCTGCATGTTAACAAACCAAATTTTAGGACCATCAAAAAGGACTTGAAGATGCTAAGTGCACAAGGGTCATTCTCTCTTACCTGTGAAGCATTTTGTCTGTGTCCTCCCATTCCGGCGGGTGACCCTGGAACAGACCAAACTGGCGGAACACACGATGTGGCATGTGAAGCTCAACCGCCCAGTTGCATATGAGCGGGCACCGCATAAGCCAAAGATGCCTATCCCGCAAGCACATCAGATTCAGGATGAATTCTCCTGCATTACCTAGTCTATCCTTGGCGCCATATGGTTCCCATTCCACCTGGAACATAGCACAACAACGCAACATTGATATCGAGTTTCATAAAAGCACGAGAATGAGTGATGTAATGTCAATGTTTACCTGCTCAGCCGTAATCGTGTCCAACTCGTTGGTGTACTGCCTATACATGAGAGTGACATCGCTCGTCATCTCGGATACCACATCCCACTTGTAAGCCCAAGTGGGGATCCGTAGTTCGTCCTCTTTGTCGTCCCATTCATTGAACTTGACGTCCTTCGGGTGTCCGACCGGCAGGCGCTCCCAGCTTCATACTGAGAGTACGAGCATACAACCACCAATACATCCATCCTTCGAGATCCTACAGCAAGCATCGTCCAACTGCACATAAAGGAAAACATGGTTCACTCAAGAGCAAGATTGCATTCATAATGTAGAAATGAAGTGAAAAACAAACAACTGACTACCTGTCGGTACAAGTAGGCCAGTGCCGCCGAACCCCAACTCCATTAGTTGTCGAAGACGGTCAACGCCTTAAGCCACATCCATGGAGCATTCTTGCCAGTGGCGTTAGCAAACAAAGTCCTGGAGATAACGTACCACATGTAGACACGGGCATATGTCTGGATCACATCATCATTAGCATCTTCAGGGCAATGCGCAAAGTTTGCTACAATCCACGTGAAAGGAGCTCCAGCCGTGAAAGGAGCTCCAGCTGCGACTCTCTCCTTCCTCTTCTCTCCCTCTTCTACCGGAGTCTCTGGAGGAGCCATACCGATAAGGGCCTCCATCTACTGGCGCCACCCATAAAAATCGGTGCTCATACAGAGAGGCTTTCCCTCGATAGGAAGATCGGTGATCAAGGCGACATCCTGGAGCGTCACGGTCATCTCCCCGGTCCGAAGATGGAAACTGTGCGTCTCCGTCCTCCACCGATCAACAAGCGCGGTGATTGCTGCAGCATTCAAGTTTGGCGTCGACCGGCTGACCAGCTGAATGAACTGGAGGAGTCATGTCTGCCTGATGCACGGTGTGTACCGCTCATCGTAAGGCATGACAGCACCAGAGACCCCGTGAGACCGAATCTTCAGAGGTTGACGGAATTGCAAACACGCAAGTCAGATGATTACATATAGGCATGCCTATTTGAACTAAACACATATTTCAAAATACCAACTAGTATGATTATTACCTGCTTCTTCTCCGACATCATGTAGGCCCGGTGTTGAACGTCATAGTAATCTTCGAGAAGCCAAACCATCCTACAATTTTGAAACAGTAAACATACATGACAAAACTTAAACACTTCCTATTCATTATTTCACATGCGAGCATTTTTCATGTATACATACAAATTCGTACGGAACCATCATTTACACTAGGTACTAAAATAGGAACATAAACACTAGAGTTCAAATGTGACTTCCTAAAACACTTCCTGTGTGATTTCCTATATACTCAACAACAAAACATGCGCAAACTAGGGTTAAATACCAATTAATCTAATACTCAACAATAATGCTCAACAACCAAATATGACTTCCTATGTGACTCCACATATACGTACAAATTTGTATGGAACCAAGATTGACAATACAAATCAACAACATTAGGGTTCCAAAAAGATTGCATATCATCTAGAAATCCTAAATCACACAACACTCTTTCAATGTATCATATACATTTCTAATCCAACCAAATCAAGGGTTTCACTCTAACTTGCAAACAAATTTGAAGAAAGTGAACAATTTTATGGATACAAAGAAGGGGATCGGAGGAATTTACCTTGTACCAGGAATTAGGAAATAATTCCACGGCCGAAACCTTCAGATCGGAAGAATTTTAGAGAGGGGATAGAGGGGGGAGAGGAGATGGCCGCCGCCGCGCTGCTCTGTTCGGTTACTGGAACGAAAAATGGAGGGTCGGATGGGGGTGGGCGGCCCGCGGCGGTTTAAGTCATTGTGCAGCGCCTATCGTCTAGGCGTTGCACATGGTAGTGTAGCGTCTAGCTCCAAGGCGCTGCACTGCTCGGTGCGGGGCCCAACTGTGCCACGCTGGCCAGGCTTGCAGCGCCTGAGAGCTAGGCGCTGCACAGTGGAGTGCAGCGCCTGACTGTCGGACGCTGCACAAAAGGGTCAGCTGGGTGAAATTATTTCAAACACAGCTCAGTTTGTGAATTCTTTTCGTCCTCAAGTCAATTTTGTCGTTTTTGCCTTTGACAGCTATAGAGATCCAGAGACCAAAAGGGGCTGCTAAAAGTGAGAATAAGAATCTAGTTGCCCCCACTGGAAACAGAGAAAGCTGCTTGGTTGTTTCAACTGTCATCCTACCTATCCAGAAGACCAAAACTATCAACGAAAAACAGCTACCACCATATTATATCTCACTAATAACAACCTAAACAACCCAAGTACCTAGAACCACTGAATAATTAATCTCCATCCTCAGAATGCATTATTAGCGGTTGATGCAACTCAATCCAGTCCACGGCATGTACAGGTACAGAGTCCAGCTGACGGCAACATTAGGTCGGCTGGCTTTACCTAATTAGATATCATTAGGCTCGTCCAAATCCACGGAGGAATATCCTAGTAACACCAGCTAGAGTATCTACATACTCCAGTACTTAGCATCACCTTTAATTCAGAAGGTCACGGGGATTATCAGCAGCAAGCTGTCCAGCACTACTAGGTTATGCATCAGCTGCTCAACCACCGGTACCTGCTGCCCTACCACACATACCTGCAGTAGCGGTGCTCGGGAACTTAGCTGCACCTGCAGCTAGCTGAGCAGATTTGATTGATGGCCATGCTGCCGCTGCTTCTAGCTAGATACAGTGTTGTACTAGTGGTAACTAACAGAAGATCATGTCATGAGCTGATGGTTTGGGAGAATATTTTAGCAGTACCAAGTACCAACTAGCTAGCTAGGTTGCTTGCAGCAAAAGTGCTCTTGTGATGCAGTAGTCAGTAGTCCTGGATCCCAATGTATGCACAGGTTAAGGTACCACTTGACTTGTTAAGAAGCATGGTGTCAGTAATGTTAAAGAGTCATGGACTCTGCAGGCAGGCAGGCTGCAAGCAGGATAACAATGGGAGAGTTGCATTTGCATATGTGCAGTTTTCTGATAACCTACAACACACACATGAACAGCCACCACATGCTGCAACATGTAGGGGTGGCTATTTTACTACACCATCGCCGCTTCTTTGATTTTTTTTGTAGGTGAGCTTTTACTTAGATTTCTCCATGATTCATCATGGTCAAACATATCCAGGCACCTCCCGATGGGTACCCACGTAGTACTCTCTGACCACCAAGGAGGTCAACTAGTACTTTAACTAATGAACTGAAAAGTTAATGCTGCTGGGAGGTCTGTTTGACAAACTGGATGGAACTGCATGCCCGAGAATGATTTTCTGAGAGTACAGCTCCTGCAGAGTATTAATCACATTCCGTGCAACAATGTCGGTGCTTAAGATTTTGCATAATTCGCTGACGTAAGCGCCAAAGAAAGGTTAGTTAATTAACTAGACCGAGAGACGATATGATGATGGAGTGACCAAGTGAAGCAGCAAGTGATGGAAGCTCCAAGAACGGTACGTTCTGCCACCTCGTGTAGGAACATAGTACAAACAAGCATGCACAGCTCCCTGACGATCGATCGAGCTGCATGCAGTGCACCTGCTGATCAAATCAGATCAGAAGTGTGTGGCATGCAGCTCAGTTTTTGATCGCCGGAATATTATTACTACCTGCTTGTGACTGTTGATGCAGAGAGAGTGGAGTGTATATGCATGTTGCAGCTAGGTAGCATTACAGGCCACAGATTTTGTTTCCTCTGAAACCAAGTTAACTAAAATAGTCTAGCTAGCTTACTTGCAGTGTTGAAAGTCGCATCTTGCTTTACGCTGACTAAGCAACAGTTGGATCGCCTCCCGGCCTAAGCAAAGTCGGGGCGTGTGCATCTTGTGATACAGAGACCGAGCGATGAACTCTTCTTTTGTCTAGTTGTTTTGTTATCGAACTTCGACATCTGAAACTGATATTTGTATTGCTCGATATTTTCATTTCTGTGTTTTTGTATGTTCCTCTATATCTAATCCCTCATACTATAGCTAAGGAATTGTGAGGTGTGGGCACTGCTTAGTGGATAAGTGGGCACGTACAAAACCAAAAGGATATCCAGAAAGGCAAATGGCCAAAAAGTTTGCTCAAACGCGAAAACGAGAGAGAGCTGGAGCTGGAGCTGGGCCAATCATAGGCGCCCAATTATTGGCGTTTGATTGGCTCTCATGAATGAAGATAAAAGAAAGGAGAAGAAAATCATTGATAGCAATGATTACGTACTGTACTACGTATAGGACAGTAGGAGTATGTAGTGGCAGATGTACTATAAAAAGAAGAACCCAAAAAAAATACTAAAATCGATCGAACACTCACCATTGTCCTTTTTCAGGGAAGGTGCTAGCAAGCTCTTTTGAGGAAAACAAACATCACTGACCACTGCCAACTGAATCTAATTAATGTTGCATAGCATAGTTTGTACCGCCGGCGCCGGGGTTGTTCCGGCCGCCTGAATTTTACCCACGAAATTCAGGCGGAAAATTCAACACTCGATCGTACTTAAATCCCACGAAATTTACCCCTCTAATTTTGAGCCGCCAAGTCAGTCTTCTCTAGTAGGAATACTCGATACTCGATCTCCCGAGTATAATAGCCCCACTATGCACGATGACGCGATCGTGCATGGGCTCTGTTACCGCGCCGATCGATGGACTCGCGACAGCTAGCTTGTTCCTTCCTCCGGATCGTCGCGCGCGTGCGTGCGTGTGTGACGTCGCGTCCTTATCAGGAGGTTCCTCCAGGCGTCACTAGTTGGCCGGCTTCGACTATAATCTCGATGTATATCAATATCCCCATGATAAGCCTAGCCTAGCTAGTTGATGCCATGTCATTCTCGCCCCCACCATGCCATGCCATTGCCCATCAAAACGAATCATGGTTCGACCGATCCGTCACGGGCAACCACGATTATTCCGATCATACCAATCGGTCACGAGCGGCGTCTCTATTTTTAACCACGATTGGTTGGATCAATCGGTCACGAGCGGCGTCTCTATGTATAACCACGATAAGTTTTGTCCATCAGAGGCCGAGCCAATCCACGGGGTTGTCCGTGATTTCGGCGGCCGGCGATCACCGTCCAGTGCGATGATTAGCTTCCACCCGGGTTACAAAATTTGTTTGTAATTCCACAACACTACTCGATCACCATATACCTCAACTGTGTCATTGTATCTAGTTGATGTGTGTATAATATAGTGTGGTGCCTCTTCAGAGAAGGACTGAAGATCAGTAGAACCACTGAAGTAAATTTCTTTTTTTTGCGGGTAAGAAACATTGAAGTCACACTACTGCAAATTTGCTTTTTTAGCCTCCGGCATAAAAAGATGCACCACAAACGAATGTCCATTTCTGAACCCGAGCTCATCTGATCTCGGTGTTGCCGCAAAAAAGAAACTGATCTTGGTGAACAGTAAAATAAAATTTTCCTAAAAAATTCTAAAAAGTATGAATTTTTTTTGCATGAAAGATGTTTGAGTGCGTGAGGTTCGTGCCAATTTTCAGCTCGTTCGAACATCTGAGTAGCTCTCGGGAAAAAAAAACTGTCGAACAGTGCACAAACAATAAACTTTTTCATAGACCCCAATTTTGTTTCTTTTGTTACTCATTTGTGACACATCTTGCACCATGAAAACTCTTCCATGTGAACATAACCTCGGTTCATCAGAAATTTAACCCCCTGTTTAACGTCTTGTCTATCATATTGTGGTGGGATTTTTTTTTTGAATGAGAGATAATATTCTCCTATATAGAGATGCAAATGTGGTGACTTTTGGTCGTACCAGGGCTCCCAGCCTTCTGATGCTCCCGATATTTTCAACCCAAAAGACCACCTTACTAGTTTAAAAAACAGTTTTGCTAAAGCACATCTAGATGTGCCATAAGTATTACACATCTAACTTCTATGTTATTGATCTTACGCGGAGATTCATTTGTGTATTTTCTTTTTTCTTTTTCTTTTCCTTGTTATGCTTGATTGAGTCACTTAAATTCAGCCCTCCTTATGTTTAGGGGGTGTACCGAAGCAGAAGTGAATATAGATATGATTATGCATATATCATGACATAAAGAATTATATTTAATTCAATACGTAGCTTGAGAAACCAAAATGTCAAATTCAGTATTAATACTGATAATGGGTCATATTCATAACCTAGTTTCAATTTGTTACTGCTCGTTAAAGAATTTGAGCTTTTTGTTTATCAATTGTGAATTGGATTTAAACCTGAAATATTGTGTCATGGTAGATGTACGTCTTTTTTTTGCGGGAAAACTTCTGATCTATTCATCTTCAATCATGGAAGTGTAACGAACAATAGAAATAATAAAAAAAAATACCTCTAGGTCCGTAGACCTCTTAGGCGCGCCGCCGTCATCGCCCCTCCCTCGCTGGAGCCGAGCAAAACTTGTTGTAGTAGACAATCGGGAAGTCGTCGTGCTAAGGCCCCGTAGGACCAGTGCACCAGAACAACAACCGCCGCCGTTGAAGAGTTGCGTAGATCGGAAGGATCCAATCTGAAGACACACGAACATAGACGAACTATGACCAGATCCGAGCATATCGACCAAGGACAGATCCACCGGAGACACATCTCCACGCGCCCATCGACGATGCTAGATGCACCACCGGGACGGGGGCTAGGCGGGGAGAAGCTTATTCCATCTTCAGGGAGCCGTCACTGTCTTGTCTTCCTGAGCAGGGCACAAACTTTAACAAAACTCGAATAAACATCTAAAAACGAAGCCCTCCCGCCGGCAAGGGCCGGGATCCACCACGCCGCCATGGCCCTAAGGCACCAGAGATGAGGCGGACCGGCGGCGCCGGCGGAAGGCAGAGGAACCCTACATTTGTTTTGGGAAGGAGACTGCTGCGTATGGTAGATTTACGTCTTAATATAAGATTACTATTTTTCATAAGTTCATTGAGATGATTTTTGGGTTGGGAATATCAGTTGCATCTTAATTATTTTCGTGGTGACTTCATCAATCTTGAAACTTCATGCCTCTGTCATTCTATTTTTCAGTAAACGTTGTATGAGAGTGTGTGTGCGCGCGCTTGTGTGTGTGTGAGGCCATGTGTTCGTCTTCATTATACTATATATTTCTCGAAAATAATAGGGCACGTCGTTGTTTGCTAAAACCGACCCCTACAAAATGCTAAAATCCATACTGATCTCCAGCGGGTTCTATCAAAAAAAAGTGGGACACCATTAAGGCTAACTATTTCTTGGGGTAAGCACGATTAGTTTGATGTAGCTGTGGGGCATTAACGCGGGCAATGCACACGTTTAATTCCCTGAATGGAACATGTAGTACGTTTCTTGAGTCTTGACAGGTTCAAAGCATACCAATCCGTATGGAGCGCAGCAGAATAGACCGGGCCGGTGTGCAGTGCAGCAAAATAGACCGGGTAGTACATGATTGGGTCAAGCTAACCTGACGAATTTTCGTCGCCCGGAAATAAACCCTGCCTCTTTTCCAGTCGAGCTGGACGCACGTACCGCGCGTTTCCTACGTACATGTGGAAGTGTAGAAACCTGGAGAGGAGAAGTCGTCCTGGATTTTTGCCCGCCGGTGAAGCGTACGTGAGTGAACCTGGTAAATCCCGCGGGCCATTTCCACCCTTGAAAACCAAGGAAATCTCCCGTTCGTTGGTTGGTACGTGAGGAGGGTGGCGATCGAGATAACGTACGCAGACAGGCAGCTGGGTGTGAGCTGCCAGCACGAGCGAGAGTAATCGCCGAGAGCCAGCCGAGCATCGCAAGGCTAGCTATCGCCGCCGCGCCGCCATTATCCAACGGCGCGCAAGCTAACCAGCTCCATTTTCCATTCTCGCTTCCTTCGAGAACAAACGTATCCGTATCCGTATCCGGCCAGTGGCCAGCCAGCAATTCCGATGACGATCGGGAGTGACGGGGAAAAATAGGAGGGAAATGACACGCCAGATCGGAACAACTGTTGACAAGCATGCATGCACTTATTGGAATTCCACAGCGCAGTACAATTGGCTAGATGTTTTCCCTTTGCACATTTTGGTGCAACTTAAGATCCTCCCCTGACTAATGCTGTACGTCGTCCAGGTGTACGGTTGCTCTGAATTCTTCTTAGTCGATTTTTTCCCCAGCACTCGAAAATTAACGAAACAGACGCCTTGACAGTGACACGCGAGACCGGTCCGTCGCACGCTTGTGCTGTGACCGACTCCGTCACGAATCACCCCGCGTATGGACGTGACACCCTCTAGTAAAAAAACAAAGTGGTATTATAGCTTTCGGGAAAAGTTATCACACTGACTGAACCGTGTACCACGGGCCAGAGCTTTAGCCCGAACTATCACTCGTTTTTTGCGAGACTCCGTCGTCCATGCACGTAAAAAGGGCGGCCGTCCACGCACGCAACGAAAGCGCGAACAGGGCAGCGACACGAGAGCTAACTCGCACAGCGGGTCGACGCACGGGTCAAGGCAAACGAACGTGTCGCCGTCGACGGGTCACGGCGGCGACGGCGACGCTCCTCCCGGCCGGGCGGGCGCTTTGCGCTGGCTAGTCCTTATCCCCTTTGGGGCTGCAGTCCAGCACGGCCGATCTTCCTCGTTAAGCGTGCGCGCGTGCGCGGCGGTGTCCCGCGTCCGGCCAGCTGCCGCTAGCCAGCTACATGATCGATCGGGGAGTCTCTTTCTGCTGGCGGCTGATTGCTTGGTGGCTGGCCTAACCGAACCAAAGTGACCATTAACCAACCGCTCCTACGAATGCATGGGTATGGCCCTATGACACTAATAACAAACCCTGGTCTTTGATAACCATGCTGATTAGCAAGTCGCAACTCCCCGGCACAAGGAAGATTAACGAGTGATGATTGAGAGGTTTTGGTGCCATTAAACCGAGGGGGAAATAAATCTTGTTTTACGTGATAAAGATTGGTACTAATTAAGTAACACATGGTTTCATGGTCCTACCAAGCACCAACTCTGCATTCATCTGCTCCAATAGTGATTAACAAATTAACTAATGGGATGATTACCTTACCGGTCCTCATCCGTGACATCACATGAGAATCGTTGGATGATTTTCTTTTCTTTTCTCAATCCGAAAGAAGAGATCGTCCAACTTTTCACGCAGCCCTTTGAAGACTACCTATGACGACCGGGTATCGATTACACACTAACAAAAACCAAATATAATCATATTTATGACCTTGATTTTATTTATGGATTTAAGTGATGACGATGATGCTTAGTGACGACCTCGACTTTGTGTTTCTTCACTGCAACGTTTTTTTATCTTTGTGTGGGTGGCCAGGTTAGGCAGTGTTGTCCTGTGTGGGCTGTTGTGGCGGTTTTAGTTAAACTGGACAACCCTTTTTTTTTAATGAATCGAGATCCTTAGGGGTCGACTTAAAAAATGAATTGTTGAAAAATGTACTCAAGGAATTTGCAGGATTTGTGATAATGACAATGACTATGTAAGAGAAAAGTAATTTAGGGTTCATCTCAATTGTGGTTTATTTTACTCTTTTACGGAGTATGGTTGGTGGACCTCGGTCTTTCATCGCAGTCAACCATCTTCTTCAACCTCATGATGTTGCCGGCCACCGTGGGATGAGCGGTGACAACGATGGTTAGAGTTACGTGTGAAACATTTTTTTTAAAGAGTTAAGTCTGAGTGGGAGTGGGAGGGGGAGGTGAGGAGCGATCGTAAGAAGGAGTTGCGGCCATGTAGGACGAGCGGTGAGCCAGCGTAGGACAATGTCAACTTGGAGGGAAGGGGGAAGAGGGTGATAGTGGTGGTAGCGAGAGAATGTACGAGTATGTGCCAGAAGGTGTCGGGAGGTTGAGGAAAGAAACGACGTTAAATTTTCATCTAGTTGATCACACTGTTGAATACACAGTGAGTCGCGGACCCTTCAATTTAAGTTTTATGGTAAGCTCTAAAATCTTATTTATGGCCTCAATTTTTTATGGAAATGTTGACGAATGTACACAGGGAATTGTAGTTCTGTGTGATAATGATAATGACTATGCAAGGGAAAAGGTAATTTAGGGTCCATCTCAGTTGTACGTTATTTTGCCCTTTTGCAAGTGTTGTTGGTGATCTCAGTTTTTCGTCGCAGTCAGATCAGCTTCTTCAACCTTGCAAAGTCAGTGGCGACTGTGAGATGACCGGCGACAACCATGGTTAGAGTTACGTGCAAGTGGGGTTGGGAAGGGGAGAGGGGGTCGAATGGAGGAGTTGCATGCATGGAAGGACTAGGGGACATGATTTGCGGCACGCAGGTGCGGAGGCAACGAGCCCCTCACGCGTGTTTTTTCTTTTGGCTTTTGAATTGAAAACGTTCATATCTTTTTAACCAAAAGCTCAAATTAAGTTTCATTTTTAGATTCGTATTGTTTGTGACGGGGCTGTCAAATAAGATCCATTTTGAACATGTTTTGATGAAAAAAATAAATAAACTTAGTTAAGTTTCAACCGTTGGAACTTAGGCGAGTGAACAACAAAATCGCAAGATTCAGAAACTGCAACGTTGAAATCTGAAACTTAGTGCGAGCGAACAACAAAATCGCAAGTTTCAGAAACCGCGAAATTCAAAATCGTAAGTTTCAGAAATTAAAACTTAAAACATGGTGTGAGCTCGTGCGAGATCCAACGACTTTGCGAATGACGAGTCAATCGGGAGGTCGGGCAAGGCTGGACAGGTGCGTGCTCCCGCACCTGCGTGCCCCTGCGAATTTCCGGAAGGACGAGCAGCGAGCGAGCGATCCAGGGCGGGTCGACTTGGAGGGGAAAGAGGAAGGGCATGAGGGTAGCATCAGTGGTAGTTGTTTAAATAGTTGAATATATGATCAACAAGAAGAAAGAAATGTGAGCAGTGACTCACTGATTCTTTTATTTTAGCTATGATTGTGAGACAAATTTGTGATTTCCACTATTTAAAAACAATAGACATTGCCTTCATATATGAACCAACCAACTTTTTGGATGCAACTAACGTGGCAGTTTTCTTTCTTTTACCACCAAGTATTAATATATTGGTAAAACAAGGAAAATTATTCTGCAAGGAGAGGTCACGAGATTAGGACGGAGCATAGTTAATTAGTTGGATCCAACAAAAAGTGGCACGGATCACAGCTTCATTTGTCAGTTTCATGGGATACATAATTATTATCATCATCATTAGCATGCATTACTCGACCGCACAGCCTGGCGACTCATTACTCGACCGCACAGCCTATGCGCTCAAATTTTGAAAGCTAGGTACTACCCCGATGGCAAACTTGAGGACACAGTATTCAGCGGAAATGCATCTTCATCCTGGCAGCCGATTAGCCATGGACTTGATTTACTTAAAAAGGGTATTCTGTGGAGAGTGGGCAATGGTAGGAGCATACGTGTTTGGCAAGACAATTGGATTCCTCGGCCTTATTCATTCAAACCAATCACTACCCAGGGGACTTGTAGGATTCGGTTTGTGGCTGACCTGCTTAATGCCAATGGTTCCTGGAATTTGGATTTAATCCAAACCTATTTCTTACCTGCAGATGTGATGGAAATTACTAAAATTAGAGCGTCTCCAAGACAGGAGGAAGATGTGATTGCTTGGGGACAGGGCAAGTATGGACTCTTCTCTGTAAAAAGTGCTTATGATTTTGCTTTCGAGGAGGCTCATCGAGATTCTGAAACTGGCTCTAGCTCGGCTCCTGATGGACGAAGAAAAGGGTGGCAGTCGATATGGAAATGTGATATCCCACCCACTGTTCGCAACTTCGCTTGGAGAGTGTTTGTTGATTCCTTACCTACATGGCAGAATAAAAACAAGCGTGGTTTGGAGATTGATGGCATGTGCCTGATATGTGCTACTGAAATCGAAGATAACTTCCATCCGTTCGCTCGTTGCCCTCTTGCTCATGAGCTGTGGTTTGCTATGGCAGAAGTCTGGGTCCTGCCGGAGTTGAATGAGATTCAAAATACGGGCAAAGAGTGGTTGTTGCACGCCCTTGAACCCCTCCCAGATATCGAACGCGCCATGATGCTGATGACCTTATGGCACTGTTGGCACGTCCGCAATGAAGTTGTTCATCATAAACCACCTCCCCCGGCGGAAGCTTCTAAAAGATTTTTGGTAAGCTACCTGGATTCTATCATTGGGCTCAAAACTGAATTGTG
Organism: Elymus sibiricus; assembly: GCA_039707655.1. NCBI lineage: Eukaryota > Viridiplantae > Streptophyta > Magnoliopsida > Poales > Poaceae > Elymus > Elymus sibiricus. The sequence goes on along the minus strand of CM077666.1, from coordinate 121,861,348 downwards.
TGATGATCCTTGCAAAGGGAAATCTATCATCACATATCACCGTACTGTGAGAACAACAACGATAGGTCAGGTGGATAGATGGAGCTTGCCCCTGCTGGGTGGGTGAAATTGAACACTGACGGGTCTTATGGCGAAGATGGTGCCGCTGGCGCCGGAATGATCTTACGGAATGACAATGGTGCTATCATCTTTTCGGCCTGTAGGGCACTGTTTTCATGTCGAGAAGCACTCGAAGCGGAACTCTGTGCGTGTATGGAGGGACTCTCATTCTCAATCCAGAGGAGTGAACTGCCAATTATTGTGGAGATGGACTCCATTTTTGCTGTGAAGCTGATTCAGTCACATGAGATAGACAGATCTATATACTCTTCCATTGTAAGAGAGATTAGGCACTTGATGAGCCATCGTAGAACTTGTATTACTCGAGTTAACCGCACTCAAAATAAGGTTAGTGATAGTCTAGCTAAGTTTGCAAGGGTTGAAGGAAGAACTATGACCTGGATTGGTTCAGGATCTTCAGCCTCCTTAGAGTTAGCTCGTGCAGATTGTACCGACCTTGATATTTGAGTAATACAAGTTTTTACCCGCAAAAAAAAATAAAAATAAAATCATTAGCATGCATCACAAAGTTAGCCCACTGAAAGGTGTACGTCATTGCTTCCTTTGAAGTTCACATTACAGTACACTTAAAACTGGTCAAATGCTCAGCATAACAAATCAACAGAAGAATGGTCGATCTTAATTTATCTCCTTTTCTTCTTTCTTTCGTGAGCTCCCCCGTCCATCCCGAAAGGAATGAACATTTGACATTTCTGAACCGATGGAGCATATATTCCGTTCGCCAGAAAGAAAAAATGTAAAGCTTAGTTGACTGCCCTAGTTTGATTCTTGTATTGTTTATTTTACATTAATTTGAATACTTTTATGGAGGACTTCAACAGTACTCCCTCCGCATCTGAATATAAGACGTTTTTTGACCCTGTCTAGTATCAAAAAGCGTCTTATATTTTGATACAGAGAGAGCATTATTGAATTGTCAACCATTGGGTCAGATCGATAAAAATAAGCCTTTTGAGTGTGATTAGCCGTCTGAGTTGGTACTTGAGGACGGAGTACCTACTAAGATGCATGGTACTTCATCGTGATTAGCCACCTCAGTTGGTACTTGCAGAGTTAGAAACCAGCCGAAGAAGGTCCAAGCGATCTGCCCTGCTTCTTCCGCTGTCAAGTTCATCCAAGAAGTGAACGAATAAACCAATAAACTCCGCCTAAGTACCAATGGTACGAAGCCCGTTCTTAAAGCATCCCATACACATTGTGCAAGTACCGTTGTGTGTGCCAAAATGCGATGTTACTTAGGATCCGCCATCTTAATTACGCACCAAGTGCAAGTGCATCCTCCTCCTCCTCATCCTGCCTGTGTATTTTCTCTTGTTTTTGCAAGGATCCCAAGGTTTCTCCGACGTACGCGGTGTTGCTTTTGAGAAAAATTGAGAGAACATGCAAACGGGTGGTGGGTTGCTTGGTCAAATCGAACTGAGATGGCTTGGATTGGAACACCCTCGGAAATAATAATTCCACATGGACCCTAGCTAGCCCCGATGCTTTGCCAAACCACCCTCCAGCCTGGCACGCTGCCAACTCAAAACAACCCCCCAATCTCACATGTAAAACGCTAGATCCACACACACAAGTGCAACGCAAAACAAATACTGTCGAATCACAACGGGGTAGAGTGGCTTCGGCACAAGGTTTAATCGGTCGACCCCCCGTTGTTTTGTTGAATACACAAGCCACCGTCGGACACAAGAGGTAAAGTGCCACCGTGAAAATATCTGGTCAACTAGCAGCGTATATAAGTTGCGTATATGTGATATTTCACGGGTTGTTCCGAATTAACCAAGCCATCAGTCACATGAATGAAAAGCACCTGAGATTTAACGGCTTTACATAAATTGCTTATGTGTACTTTTGACTTCTTTGTTTTGAGGGTAGGGGCGCACAAGGGTAGGGGCGCATGCTAGAAGGACATGAAATGCGGATTTGATCGTTCTTAAATTTTCTGAAGAATAGCCAAAGATATATGCATTTATACAACGGATACGGATCTAACGCGACACTTGGTGCAATAAGATATGTATCTACCATCCAACCAAATAGCGTCACTTTGATGTCTTGCATTTGTGAGTTGTTTCAAACCGAGCACAATATATTATCACATGAGATAGAGTTCACCGCTTTATTTGGTCAACTATTGTCACTCTAGATGTGTCATGCGTGGAGTTGCTTCGAATCGAGCAATCTACGCAAGAAAAGTCAGAAGACCCTCGTTTCCTGAGTTATATCCGTGTTGAATAAAGATGCCTGGTCAACTAGCACCATATATAAGCCACGTATCTGTGCTTTTACGAAGGTCATCAGTCTCAGAGAAGTAAAGCATATGAGATATAAGGGCTTCACATAAATTGTCTACGTATACTTCTGCCTTCTTTGTAGGTGTTTGTTTTAAGGGTGGTGGCGCACACTAGAAGGACACAAGATGCGTATTTGGTTATTCTTAATTTTCTGGAGAATAGCAAAAAAACATTTATACAACAAACACAAATCTAGCATCTAACGCGAAATGCGGCGCAACAAGATATGGATCTATCAACTAATGCGACACTCGGCGCAACAAGATATGGGTCTATCATCTAATGCGACAGTAGTCGCAACAAGATATGGATCTATCATCTAATGCAACACTAGGCGCAACAAGATATGTATCTATCATCGAACGAACTAGCGTCACTCTGAAGTCTTGCGTTTGTGAGTTGTTTCAAATCGAGCAAAATACAACAGATACTGATCTAATGTGACACTTTAGCGCAACAAGATATGGATCTACCATCCAAACAACCATCGTCGCTATGATATCTTGCATTTGTGAGTTGTTTCAAATCGAGCACGATATACCATCACAAGAGATAGACCTCAGCGCTTTATTTGAACAACTATTCTCTGTCACTCTAGATGTATCATGCATGGAGTGGTTACAAATCAAGCAATGTGACGCAGGAAAAGCGAGAAGACTCGCCTTTTCTGAGTTGTATCGGTGTCGAATAGGGATGGCGTGTGAGAGAAGTATTGTGTCTGAATATATGGCTGGCTTTAATTTTGAGAGAAAAGAATGTAAGAAGATAAGTCCTCATTTATGATTTTGACATTTGACTAATGAATCGCAGTTACCCAACAAAAGCTTTGCACCGATATCCCGCCATTGATGCTCCATTGCAATCAAAGGACCCGCAATTTTCTTCAAGGATGTTCCATGGGTGCTGTGGTCGGGTTGCCATAGCATGGCTCCTCAACCTCTAACCGCCGCTAATTTTCTACTCCCTTCTGCAGTGCCATTTATAGCTCCCCGGCTCTCTCCTCTCGCTTCCTCACAATCCAAAACCCCGAGAACCTTCTCTCTCCTCTCTCCCTTCAACTCTCTCTTCTCTCTCTGGAACCGCAAGAACATGGTGCAACAGCACAGAATCTACGTCGTGCAGTTCGACAAGGGGGAGCCTGACCAGGAGGAGCTGTCATGCAAGGCCTCGCCGCCTAAGGGCGGCGGCCGCCGGATCATGTACTACTACCATGACTACGGCACCGGAGGCGGCGCCAGCAAGAACGGCAAGCCGGCCAAGTCCAGGGCGCTCAGCCTGAGCGGCTTCTTCGGCTTGCTCCTCATCTGCCTTTTCGGCCTCGCCACGCTCCTCGCGGCTCCGGGCGCCTTCTTCTCCTTCGCGCGCACCGGTGGTGCGGCGGCGGCGGCGGCGGCCACGCAGCAGCAGCAGAGCAAGCCGTGCTCCGGGATCGGCAACGACACCCTGTGCTGCGACCGCTCGTCGAGGCGCGCGGACATGTGCTTCGCCCGCGGCGACCTGCGCATGCACTCGGCCAGCGCGTCGTTCCAGCTTGTGTCCTCCGCCGGGCGACCGGCGGTGGAGGAGAGGATACGGCCGTACACGCGCAAGTGGGAGGCGCACGTGATGAAGACCATCGACGAGGTGCGCTTCCGGCGCGTGCCCCCCGGCGACGCCGCGCGCTGCGACGTGCGACACGACATGCCGGCCGTACTGCTCTCCACGGGCGGGTTCACGGGCAACGTGTATCACGAGTTCAACGACGGTCTCCTCCCGATGTTCGTGACGGCGGGCCACCTCCAACGTCGCGTGGTGTTCGTCATCCTCGAGTACCACGACTGGTGGATGACCAAGTACGGCGACGTCGTGTCCCGGCTCTCGGCGTTCCCGCCCATCGACTTCACCGCCGATCGCCGCGTCCACTGCTTCCCCGAGGTGATCGCCGGCCTCCGCATCCACGGCGAGCTCACCGTGGACCCCGCCAAGACCCCCGAGGGCAGGAGCATCCGCGACTTCCGCCGCCTCCTCGACGACGCCTACCGCCCCCGCATCAACTACCTGGAGCGCATGGAGCGCAAGGCCGCCCGCAAGCAACGCCGCGCCAGCGCGGCCACGAAGCTCGCGTTCTCAAACAAGCACTCGGCGGCTCCGGCGGAGAGGCCGAAGCTGGTGATCGTGTCGAGGACGGGGTCCCGCGTGATCGAGAACGAGGAGGAGCTGAAGGCGCTGGCGACGGACGTGGGGTTCGACGTGCGCGTGGTCCGGCCGGAGCGGAGCACGGAGATGTGCAAGATATACCGCGACCTGAACGCGAGCGACGCGATGGTGGGCGTGCACGGCGCCGCCATGACGCACTTCCTGTTCATGCGCCCCGGCAAGGTGTTCATCCAGGTGGTGCCGCTGGGCACGGACTGGGCGGCGAACGAGTACTACGGCGAGCCGGCGGCGCGGCTGGGCCTGCGGTACGTCGGGTACAAGATCCTGCCGGAGGAGAGCTCCCTCGCCCGCGAGTACCCCGCGGGCCACCCCGTGCTGACGGACCCCGCCGGCGTGGCGCAGCGCGGCTGGGACGTGACCAAGAAGGTGTACCTGGACCGGCAGAACGTGCGGCTCGACCTGGCCAGGTTCAGGGAGGAGCTGGTCGCGGCCCACCGGTACCTCGTCGCCGGCAAGCGGAAGGGCCGGCCGAAAAGCAAAGCTCTTGCGATGTGATCGATCGATCAGCAAACATCCCGTATAGCAGTATAGCATAGATCAAATTTACAGACACCTTTTCTCCTCTCTCAGTTCCTGTCAGTTACAGCAGCTAACTTCATACCTGACCATTCATTTCATTAGATTGTTACTCATGTGTCGATGATGTGCCCGTGATCGATTGGACGCCGGTTTTACATTTTGTAGTTGTCCTCAATCAAGCTTGATGTGAATATATACCCAATAAAGAAGGATTCAGTTACAATTTTGCGTCCTGACAGTGAACGGAGGAAGATTCCTGCGTGCAAGTAGCAGAGCGTCAGAGGCAGAGCACCGGCCGGTTGGTGGTGCTTGCAGGGCACGAACTGTAAACCGCCTGCTGTTGCACCACGAGGATCCATCTGAAACGTATGCGGAGGCGGCCAGGGAGGTCAGGTTAGGCAGGGAGATGTTCCGTGCTTCCTACCCCAGATTCCAATCCAATCCAATCCTATGCCGATCAATCGATCATCGATCGTCGATGGGGTGTGGTTGTTTTGGATGGGTTGGTTGGAACATACTAGTCAGCTTTCGTTAAGCGTCAATAAAGCACTGACAATTAGTGGCCATAAAGTTTGTATCACCACCAGCAGTGCTCAGGGATGGCGACTGCAGCTGCAGGTGCGTGTGTATTCCTACTCCGGCTTCTTTTTCTACTGCTGCCACTGAAGCTGAAGGATGGAACGGCTAGTTGTTGTGGAGAGCAGAGTCATCGGTCAATTGTTTCAGTGGGAAGCTATTTTATTTACTTGCGCAGGCCAGTCACTGCCTTACCTAGAAGCACTTAAAAAAGAAGAGATCCATTAGAGCATCTACAACACACGCCGCCGCTTTCCGCGGCGCGCTAAATCTTTTTTGCAGCGCCGAAATAGCGTTTTAGCACGTTGGGCTAGTGTTTTGCTTTATCAGAAGCGCAAAAACACGGCACCCAATCCGGCGGCCCCACCCGCAACAGCCCAGATTTTGCAGCGCGCGACCGGGCGCACCAAATAAGAAGCGCGCGATGCCGTTTTCCTCCGCGCGCTGAACCAACTTTACCGCGCGCGCGATTTTAGCGCGGCTACTAGAGCGCCCATTTCGGCCCCGCGCGCGCAATAAAGCGTTTTTTTCCGGCGTGCGGCTAAGATAGCGCGCCTGTTGGAGATGCTCTTAGTAACACTAGTGTCTTGCTTGGCGCTCTGGGTCAGACCTGGCCAAACGGGCCGGCCCGGCCCGGCCCATCGTAATCGTGCCTGGCACAGCCCGCCCCGCCATGGCAAGATTATTAGCCGGGCCGTGCCGTGCCGGCCAACGTGCTGCCCCTCCAGCCCAGGCATGGCCCAGAAGCTATACGGGCCGGCCCGGCGGCACGCCAGGCACGCTAGGCCTGTTAGGCTGCCGGCCTGCTAGGCTGTTTTTGGGCCAAATTTGGCCTATTGGGCTATTTTTTGGGCATATATATCTAATTTTTTTTCCTAAATAAGAATAAAAATAAATAAACGGGCCGTGCCGTGCCGGCCCGCGTGCTCAGCCTTCAGGCCCAAGCACGGCCCCTGGCGTGCCGCGTGCCGGGCCTGGCCCGTTTAGCACGTGTCGTGCCGTGCGGGCGTGCTATCGGGCCGGCCCAGCTATCCCGGCCCGTTTGGCCAGCTATACTCTGGGTAAGTCTAGAACCGATACACACGTTTGATCAGATCGTTACTTCGGTTACACGCCAGTGAGTAAAAACAGTAGGAGTAATTACTGGGTTTGTCTTGGGTTTGAAGAAGCAAGGCAGATGGTTCCTTCCAACACACACACACATACACATACACACATTTGGTCGCTCATTTTTGTGGTTGCGTGTCCGTAAAAACCTTAGGTGCGTGAGATGCAACCTTTTTCCGCGTCGATTGTAGGAACAGCACCAGCGGAATGACAGCTCAAATCAGTTTGTGCGTATTAGCGGACTAGGTGTAACGAACCAGCAGCACAAGGGATCGATACAGAGGAGATCGGGGGTGAGAGATCGAACTGGAGTTCTTTCTTGCAGAGGAAGAAGATGAGGAACAGAGAAGGAGGGCGAGGTACAAAGAGAGTAGGTGAGGGACAAGGTTCATATACAACGCGCATGCCCAACTCTGGCTAACTCACACGTTTAAGTACACATGCACACAGCTATCAGCGGGCCCTGGCTCGGGGCCCACATCTTCCTTGTCCACCGCATCATCAAGGGGATGCAGGTGTGACATGCCCCTTGTCTTCAGAAAGAGCGGCACCGTCAGAAAGAGCGTCGTCTTCAGGTTGCACTTGATCTTGGCTTGCTGAAGTATCTTGCCATATGCTTGCCTTCGGAAAATGTTGTCGCAGGGTCTTGTAGTCCTCCACTAGTAGAAAACAGGGCATTTGTCCCGGTTCCAGAGGGCCTTTAGTCCCGGTTCTGGAACCGGGAGAAAACGATCGGGACTAATGCCCTCCACCTTTAGTCCCGGTTGACTTACGAACCGGGACTAAAGGTGAGGACCTTTAGTCCCGGTTGGTGTTACCAACCGGGACTAAAGGCTCCACCTTTAGTCCCGGTTGGTAACACCAACCGGGACTAAAGTAATTTTTTTGATTTTTTTTTTGAATTTTTTTAAGTTTTATTCTGATTTTCAAATCTTTGAATTATTTGACAATTTAATCTCACCCCTCCTCACTTCTCCAGCGTGGAGCACTCATTCCAAATCGTATAACTTCCCGGCCGGTCACCCATCCTCTCACTGCTCCAGCCCCAGCACGCTTAACTTCCTGGTTCTATCACCCCTAGTTTCCAAGTCTGCACTTGTTGTTTTCCTGACAATAGTAAGCTATCAATCCTATTAACCCTTAGGTCTTGATGTCACATGATTTAATTTTTTGAATTCCAAACAATTATTAAAATAAACAACAATGATTAAAAAACAACAATAATTAATTTAAAAACTCAAAAAAACTCAAAAAAAGGCAAAAATTTCAAACAAAACTCAAAAATTCTCAAAAAACAAAAAATCCAAAATAATACAAAAAGTTCAAAATAAAATAAGTAATAATATTGAATTTTAATGAAAATAAAATAAGTAATAAAATAAGAATCTTTATGCGGAATTCAATTATTAATTTTAAAACTAAAAAAAACAGGAAGTTTCTTCGGATAGATCTTATTTTTCTGCAAATTTTGATATATTATTTGTATTTTTCTGAATTAGAATGATTTAGTTATGATTTTTCTGGGATTAATGTGGTAAAAAGGTCAAAATTCATATTTCAAAATTTCTATACCAACTAGACACTAAAACTTAAAAGATATAAGCAATTTAAAACATAAACTAAAAACAGAAAACAAATGGAAAAATAAAAAAGAAACTTTCAGAACCCCTTTAGTCCCGGTTGGTGTCTCCAACCGGGACTAAAGGTCTAACGTTTAGTCCCGGTTGGAGATACCACCGGGACTAAAGTCTCAACCCCTTTAGTCCCGGTTGGTATCTCCAACCGGGACTAAAGGTCTAACCTTTAGTCCCGGTTGGAGACACCAACCGGGACTAAAGGGTATCGGCCCCTTTAGTCCCGGTTGGTGTCTCCAACCGGGACTAAAGGTCCCTTTTGAACCGGGACTGATGCCTGTCGAGCCCCGACCGGCGCCCTAGCCGCTCGAACCGGGACTAATGCTCACATTAGTCCCGGTTCGTAATGCAACCGGGACTAATGTGTAGATCGAGCTGGGACCAAAGCCCTGTTTTCTACTAGTGCTCCCATGTTGTGCCTGATGTGGACGACGACCAGTGGATGCGGAGCTGCACGATCGCTTGGTCACCATGCTTGACCATCCGTCGCTCCATAATTTCGGCAGGTTCACTGTCAGTGTTGGACAGGCCGGGTGGACGAGGCAGCTCGGAGAACACCGGTGAGTGATTGGGCGTGAACGGCTTCAGCTGTGAGACATGGAAAACGTTGTGGATGCGGCTGTCCGAGGGAAGCTCCAGCTTGTATGCCAGCTTGCCGATGCGCGCGCAGATCTTGAAAGGCCCGAAAAACTTGTACGCCAATTTTGCACATGGCCTGTTGACGAGGGAGGACTGGGCGTATGGCTGCAGTTTGAGCAAGATGGAATCACCAACCTCGAACTCCCGCTCCGTCCTGTGACGATCAGCCTGCTTCTTGAACCGGCGTTGGCGCGGAGAATTTGCGCGCGCAGCCGTGCCGTGTGCTCCCTCCAGTCCCAGTGCTCGGAGTCGAGGGCCGGGGGCGGCTTGTCGTCCCAAAGTGCCATGCCGCCCAGATTGGGTTCCACCCCATACAGGGCCTTGAATGGCGTGTTGTTGATCGACGAGTGGAAGGACGAGTTGTACCAGAACTCCGCCGTCAGAAGCCAGTGTCGCCAGCGGTGCGGTGCGTCATGGATCGCGTATCGGAGATACAACTCCATGCACTGGTTGACGCGCTCGCTCTGGCCGCCGGTCTGCGGGTGGTAGGCCATAGAGTAGAGCAATTTGGTGCCTGCCGTGGTGAACAGCTCGCGCCAGAGGGCGCTGGTGAAAACTCGACCGCGGTCGGAGACGATGGAGTTGGGGAAGCCGTATAGCTTGACGACGTTGTCCCAGAAGACACGCGCCACCTGCGCGACATTGAACAGGTGGCGGATGGGAACAAAGTGCGCGAACTTTGTTAGTCGATCGACCACCACCAGAATTGCATCATACCCTTCAGACTTGGGCAATCCTTCGATGAAATCCATGGTGAGGTCTTGCCATGGCGTCGTAGGGATAGGAAGGGGTGCCAGCATGCCCACCGGTCGCCAGTGCTCATGTTTGGCCTGTTGGCATACCAAGCACTGCTTCACATAGTCTGCCACATCGCGCTTCATGCCAGTCCATAGAAAACGTTTCTTCAAGCGTTGATAGGTGGCCGTGTTGCCTGAATGACCGCCCACCGTGCTGTCATGGAGGGCACTGATCAATTTGGTGTGGAGAGCTGTATTGCTACCAATCCAGAGGCTAACATTTCGACAAATCAGCCCTTTGTGTAGCTCAAATCCGTCTTCGTATGGGCTATGGATTGCTAGTTGTGTCATTTTCTCTTGAGCATCTGCATCTGTGGCGTAGTAATTGGCCACTTCCTGCACCCAGGTTGTCTGACAGAGAGAGAGAGAGTGCCGCAATGTTTAGGGCTGCGCCCACGCGTGACAGAGCATCCGCGGCCCCGTTGTCCACTCCGCGTCTGAACTGGAATTTGAATTGCAAACCGACTAACTGATACGCCCATTTTGCATCAGGTTTTCCTACTGTTATTTATTATATTTTTGATCATTATTTCACTTTATGATACAATTTTTATGCATTTTCTCTCTTATTTTGCAAGTTTCACATGAAGAGGGAGATTGCCGGCAGCTGGAATTCTGGACTAGAAAGGGGTGAAACAGAGATAGCTATTCTGCACACCTCCAAATGACCTAAAAATTTATGGAGAATTATTTTGGAATATATAAAAAACACTGGCGAAAGAATCAACAGAAGGGGACCCACCAGGCAGCCACAAGCCTGGGGGCGCGCCCTACCCACCTGGGCGCGCCCCCCGAGCTTGTGGGGCCCCTGGCAGGCCTCCGAAGCCCATATTCTATTATATGAAGCCATTTGCCCTAGAAAAAATCAGAAGAGAACTTTCGAGATGAAGTGCCGCCGTCTCGAGGTGGAACCTGGGCAGGAGCACTTTTGCTCTCCGGCGGAGTGATTCCGCCGGGGAAACTTCCCTCCGGAAATCGAAGCCATCGACATCACCAATGATCCTCTCATCGTGGGAGGACCAATCTTCATCAACATCTTCACCAGCACCATCTCACCTCAAATCCTAGTTCATCTCTTGTATTCAATCTTTGTCTCAAAACCTCAGATTGGTACATGTGGGTTGCTAGTAGTGTTGATTACATCTCATAGTTGATGCTTGTTGGTTTATTTGGTGGAATATTATATGTTCAGATCCTTAATGATATTGAATACCCCTCAGATCTTGAACATGAATATGATTTGTGAGTAGTTACTTTTGTTCTTGAGGACATGGGAGAAGTCTTGTCATAAGTAATCATGTGAATTTGGTATTTGTTTGATATTTTGATGATATGTATGTTGTTGCTTCCTTTAGTGGTGTCGTGTGAACGTCGACTACATGACACTTCACCATCTTTGGGCCTAAGGGAAGGCATTGTGGAGTAGTAATTAGATGATGGGTTGCTAGAGTGATAGAAGCTTAAACCCTAGTTTATGCGCTATTCCGTAAGGGGCTGATTTGGATCCATATGTTTCATGCTATGGTTAGATTTATCTTAATTCTTCTTTCGTAGTTGCGGATGCTTGCGAGAGGGGGTAATCATAAGTGGGAGGCTTATTCAAGTAAGAATAGCACCCAAGCACCGGTACACCCACATATCAAATTATCAAAGTAGTGAACGCGAATCAAACAAACATGATGAAAGTGACTAGATGAAATTCCCATGTGTCCTCGAGAACTCTTTGCTTGCTATAAGAGTTCGTTCTGGCTTGTCCTTTGCTATAAAAAGGATTGGGCCACCTTGCTGCACCTTTGTTACTGTTACTATTTGTTACTTGTTACGAATTATCTAGCTATCAAACTATCTATTACCTACAATTTCAGTGCTTGCAGAGAATACCTTACTGAAAACCGCTTGTCATTTCCTTCTCCTCCTCGTTGGGTTCGACACTCTTACTTATCGAAAGGACTACTATTGATCCCCTATACTTGTGGGTCATCAAGACTCTTTTCTGGCGCCGTTGTCGGGGAGTGAAGCGCCTTTGGTGAGTGGAATTTGGTAAGGAAACATTTATATTATGTGCTGAAATTTACTGTCACTTGTCACTATGGAAAGTAATCCTTTGAGGGGTTTGTTCGGGGTATCTTCACCTCGACCAGAAGCATTAAGAGTTGCCCCTCAACCTACTGAACCTACTGAAAATATTTACTATGAGATTCCTTTGGGTATGATAGAGAAACTGCTAGCTAATCCTTATGCACGAGATGGAACATTGCATCCTGGTATACACTTGATATATGTGGAAGAAATTTATGGATTGTTTAAGCTTGCAGGTTTATCCAGAGATGGAGTTAAGAAGAAGATATTCCCTTTATCTTTGGAGGGAAAGGTATTTACATGGTATAGGCTATGTGATGATATTGAAACATGGGATTGGAACCGGTTGAAGCTGGAATTTCACCAGAAATTTTATCCTATGCATTAGGTTCATCGTGATCGGAATTATATATATAATTTTTGGCCTCGTGAAGGATAAAGTATCGCTCAAGCTTGGGGGAGGCTTAAGTATACGTTGCATACATGCCCCAATCATGAGCTCTCAAGAGAAATAATTATTCAGAACTTTTATGCTTGGCTTTCTCATAATGATCAATCCATGCTCGATACTTCTTCTACTGGTTCCTTTATGAAGAGGACTATTGAATTCTAATGGGATATTCTTGAAAGAATTAAATGCAACTCTAAAGATTGGGAAATTGACAAAGGTAAAGAGTCAGGTATAAATCTCAAGTTTGATTGTGTTAAGTCTTTTATGGAAACTGATGCTTTTCACAAGTTTAGTACTAAATATGGACTTGACTCTGCGATAGTAGCTACATTTTGTGAATCTTTTGCTGCTCATGTTGATCTCCCTTAAGAGAAATGGTTTAAATATCATCCACCTATTGAATTAAAAGAAGAACCTATTAGCGTTAAGGAAGAAACAATTGTTTACCATGTTGATCCTGTTGTGCCTACTGCTTATATTGAGAAACCACCTTTCCCTGTTAGGATTATGGAACATGTTAAAACTTCAACTGTGGTTAACAAAAGTAATATAAGAACATCTAGACCTTCTGAACAAATTAAAGTTGAACCCAATGTTGCAATGGTTAAAGATCTTTTGGTTGATAATATTGATGGACATGTCATATATTTCTGTGATGAAGCAACTAGAATTGCTAAGCCAGACACTAAAGATAAAAATAAACCTATAGTTGGCATGCCTATTATTTCTATTAAAATTCTAGATCATTGCTGTTAGGGCATATTTCTACTTTAGTGGTTTTGGTGATTGATGACAATACTTTGCGGACTAATCATGTGCATTGAGCATTTCAGATAATCTACCATATGGCACAAGACGATTCGTGCCCCTCGAAGAGTTTGCGAAGATGGTGTTTTTCCTTCATTTCATTTTCGGTGGATTTGAGTCATAGGGACACCGTACTATCAAGAGGGGGTCCGCATTGGAAAGGTTTGGGTGGAATCATCACATACACAGTCCTTTTTGCACCCTCGCTCTTTCCCGGCAATGGAGCTTATCCTTCCTTGTGCTTGATCTTTCCAGAGCATCATAAGCGGTAGTACCGCTCTGATAAGCGGTAGTGCCGCTCCAGCGGTACTGCCACATTTCAGTACTTACCCCACTTCCGCTTATTTTTAGGTTCTGTAATTGGGCGGTAGTAGAGCGGTAGTTCAGCGCGGTAGTACCGCTCCGGCGGTACTACGGCCCTGACTACCACTCCACTACCACAAAGTTACTGGGCTTTTAACTACTAAGCGGAAGTACCACCCGTGCGGAGCGGTAGTACCGCTCTGGCGGAACTACCGCTATTTCTCTACCGCACCGAGTACCGCTTAGATTTTGCTTCTGGACTGCTCTGTTCTTCGAGCGGAAGTAAAGCGGCAGTATCATGCGGTAGTACCGCTCCGTGCGGCACTACCGCTCTGCCCTCCTCTACTACCGTTGTTTCTTCTGGTTGCTCAACACTAAGCGGTAGTACCGCTGGTGGGAGCGGTAGTACCGCTCCGGCGGCACTACCGCCTCCCTGACTTGTTCAGTTGTACGCAGCTGCTGAAACTTCTATGCCAGCGGAAGTACCGCTCGCCCGAGCGGTACTACCGTTTGTGCATGGGCTGAAGGGGCATAATGGTTGGAATATTTCCCCACTATAAAAGGGAGTCATCTTCTTCTAGTTGACTCACCTCTTCCTCCCCAAAGCTCCATTGTTGCTCTCAAGCTCATTTTCGCCCGATCTCTCTCCCTAGCCAATCAAACTTGTTGATTCTTTAGGGATTGGTTGAGAAGGCCTAGATCTACACTTCCACCAAGAGAAATTTGATTCCCCCCACTAATCCCTTGCGGATCTTGTTACTCTTGGGTGTTTGAGCACCCTAGACGGTTGAGGTCACCTCGGAGCCACATTCCATTGTGGTGAAGCTCCGTGGTGGTGTTGGGAGCCTCCAATTAAGTTGTGGAGATTGGCCCAACCTTGTTTGTAAATGTTCGATCGCCGCCTTCAAGGGCACCACTAGTGGAATCACGACACCTCGCATTGTGTGAGGGCATGAGGAGAATACGGTGGCCCTAGTGGCTTCTTGGGGAGCATTGTGCCTTCACACCGCTCCAACGGAGACGCACTTCCTCTCAAAGGGAAGGAACTTCGGAAACACATCCTCGTCTTCACCGGCTCCACTTGTGGTTACTTCTTACCTTTAATTTGTGCAAGCTTCTCTTGTGTTGTATCTTGTGCTTGCTTGCTTGTGTTGTTGTTGTTAGCATCATATAGGTTGCTCACCTAGTTGCACATCTAGACAACCTATTTTGTTGCTAACCCTAATTTGTTAAGAAAAGCTAAAAAATTGGTAGTTGCCTATTCACCCCCCCTCTAGTCAACCATATCGATCCTTTCAATTGGTATCAGGGCCTCTTCTCTTTATTAAGGGTTTCACCACCCGAAGAGTATGGTTGACGACGGGGATCGGGATGAGGAAGTGCCCGAGGCCATGGAGTTGAACTCGGTCACCCGAGACGACTTAAATGAAGCTATGGCTTCACTTAAGACGTCTGTGACGGCCGAGGTCAAATCCATGCTTAAAGAACTTCTTGAGGGGTTGAAGTCTACTCCCGATCCTTTGCTTGTGGTTAATCCCACCGCATCGGTGTCGGAGGCCAATTCCGGCAAGGAAGCGGCTAAAGGTAATCAGACCTCTTCCCCTCATGGTAAGAATGGGATGGGAACCTTCGCCTCGGTTCCCCCTCCCCCGGTCTATGGAGGACCGGTCCCTACACCGCATCTTAACAACCTTGGTCCTCCTCCTAAGCTTGTGAAGGGTGATTTTGCTAATTGGGTTTTTCGTATCAAGTCTCATTTGAACCACAGCTCAACAAATCATTGAGCAAGGTTTCTACCCACATGATCCAAGCAACCTCACTCCAAGAGAAGAGGTGGACAATCAATACAATCACTCCGCATTGTTCATCCTCCAATCCGCAGTGCCTCCCGAAGATCTATCTCACTTGCGCCCCTTCTCCCGTGTAAAGGATTGTTGGGAACACATTATATCTTTGTACAAGGGGAGCTCAAGCATTCAACGGTCCAACTTTGAGGTGGTGCTTGATGAGGCCAATGAGTTTGTGATGAATGAAGATGAGGATCCGCGTGATCTTGTCAGGCCCATTTCTGGGATAAATCACAGAAGAGCCTCAAGTCACACCAGCCCCAAGATCAGAACAACTGGTGGACTTCCTTGATACAGATATCCAGTACATACATAATATTACACAGGGGTTGAGCCAGAGTGCTCAACAATTTATTACAAGCTTGCCAATATACTACGGTGGTGGAATAACACAGTGGTGTGGTGGTGGTACAACACTGGTACAATAAAATAAAGTCAAGCATCAGTGTGAGGCTTGGCTATTTTATTGGTGTAGCGGAAACACTGCGGATGGAACATGTGGTAGACTCCAAGATCACAGGTTGACTGACTGGGACACCTCTAAGCGTCGAGCTCGCTAGCGCAATCTCCTTCCACAAGCTCGTCCTCCTCCAGGTCTGGCCAATAAAATAGCCAGGGGCAAGCCAGTGAGTACGTTGGAATGTACTCGCAAACATTATGAACGAAAGATATACCGAATGCATATGCTCATGCTGAATTAAATGATATGCATATGTTGGCTGAAATTAAATTATGGCATGATCAATATTAGCGTGTGCAGAAAAATGAGTATATAAAATGTTAGTGACAAACCAAGAAAGTTAAAAGTGGATAATTGGGCGAGACAGGACCGCCCGAGAATCCAAAAGAAAATATAAAGTGGAGAATCGGGCGAGACAAGACCGCCCGAGTATCCAAGAGAAATGCCAAACAGGTGTCTAAAAGAGAATCGGGCGAGACAGGACCGCCCGAGACCTCAAGCGATGCCACGAGAGGTCTTGAAAAGAAATGCCAAACAGGTGTCTAAAAGAGAATCGGGCGAGACAGGACTGCCCGAGAACTCAAGCGACGCCACGAGAGGTCTTGAAAAGAAATGTCAAATGGGTGTCTAAAAGAGAATCGAGCGAGACAGGACCGCCCGAGATCTCAAGCGACGCCACGAGAGGTCTTGAAAAGAAATAAAACCGAGTGTCCGGGGTAGTCCAGCCAGCCCCTGAGACACTCAGGAAATAAAATAAGAGAAACGGGTTAGTCCACAATAATATGCATAGTAATAATAATACTTATGTCAATAGCATCTATGATAACAAAAATTATACATGATGGCATTAGGGTGACAATGATTATCCTGCAAAATAATTCATGCTCAAATTAATTATTTCCTTCGAAGACCGACACCGGGACCGACACTTGACCCTTCCCAGCTAACGTCCTTGACCATGGACACGGCTATTCGAATAGATATAACTCTGCAGAGGGTGTACTCTTTACCCACGTGTATGAGATTTCTTTAGTCAGCACCGTGACGCTAGCTAATTCCCATTATGGTCTTTAGGTTGAAAACACGCCTGACCAGCACACACCAGATTAACTTTCCGGATGCCAGGAATCACCCAAAGCACCGTTCAAGAAAAACTCTAAGTCGGGGAGACCATCGTCTCGAGTAGCATGGGATCACTATTCATATGCGCGGATTACAAGGGGTGCCCTCCTCTCGGCCCAGCCGGATACACCCATGCCCCCTGACCTGATGACGGGCATTAGTCCATGGCCGTGGAAACCCTCATCATGGCCCTCTATGTGGTGTGTACATGGACAGGGGTTAGCAACTTACTAAACCATACTTCCCTCGCAGAAAGACCCGTGGCAGCACGGTGTTTAGCTAGGTGTGACGGAACGAGACTCGATCTAGGTCGACTCAGGAGGTGCATGCCGCAGTGACACCGTCGTGTCATAACGTGACCGTGCTCACCAGCACGTCCAAGACAGGAGCTGCACTCCTGGTTGTCTCACAACTTTTATTCACGGTAGAAAGTCACTTGAGTGAAGTGCAAGCGAGTGCAAATATGATATGACCATGCATGCATGCACTTGTGATATACTACACATATGGTGCAACTCCAAACCGATGCAACCATGCAATGCAAATGCAATCACCATATCCCAAGTTCAAAAATGCTTGCCTTGATCAAAGTAGTCAGAAAGTGATCCCTCGAAATTCCTGGCAAAGTTCCCCTCTTCGTTTTCTGGAAAATTAAAATTAAAATTAAAATTTTTGCAACAGTACCAAAAAGTGTCTCAAAATATTTTTAAATAAATACTAAAAAAACTAGAGAGAAAAAGAAGAATTTCAAAAAAAGAATCAAGTCATTTGGAGTTGCGGTTTTAAAACTAGAAGCAGTCAAAGTGGTGGTCAAATCTATTTTTATTAAAAACAGAAAAAGAAAACGTTTTCGGAAAGAATACGTTTTCCTGTGCAGAAAGCGGGATGGATGACTTGGTGCGTGAGAGAGCTACTGGTGGAATTTGAGCGGTGGAGGTGGAGTGATGGCATTGCACTGATCGGGGCGGGTGGCGGCTGATCGGTGGTCGGAGACGGGGAAGAAGGCCTCCCCGAGGTCGGGGGAGTGCACTGGGAGTCGATTGAGATGTAGTGTGGGTGGTGTGTGTGATCCGCGCTGCTCGGGAGGCCCTTTTATAGGCGATCCAAGGAGGTCCAGTGAGGGCGGATGACGCCGGAGTTACTCCGGCCGGCGAGGTTGGTTTGGACGGCGGGTAGGTTCAGTGCATGATCGTGGAGGTCAAAGGAGTTCTCCAGAAGCATTAACGTGGACGAACTCGGGCCTGGTCGCCTTATCCACGAGGTGACCCATGTACGGGTGCGGCGGCCGTGCCCATCTCCGGCGACTGCCAGGCGGGGTCTTGACGGTGTGGACGGCGTGCGAAGCTGCGGGGAGAGGCGACGCGTGGAGAGGGTGTTGGAAATATGCCCTAGAGGCAATAATAAATTGGTTATTATTATATTTCCTTGTTAATGATAATTGTTTATTATCCATGCTATAATTGTATTGATTGGAAACTCAAATACATGTGTGGGTACATAGACAACACTGTGTCCCTAGTAAGCCTCTAGTTGACTAGCTTGTTGATCAAAGATGGTTAAGGTTTCCTAGCCATGGACATGAGATGTCATTTGATAACGGGATCACATCATTAGGAGAATGATGTGATGGACAAGACCCAAACTGTAAACGTAGCATTTGATCGTGTCAGTTTATTGCTATTGTTTTCTGCATGTCAAGTATCTGTTCCTTTGACCATGAGATCATGCAACTCACTGACACCGGAGGAATACCTTGTGTGTATCAAACGTCGCAACGTAACTGGGTGACTATAAAGGTGCTCTACAGGTATCTCCGAGGGTGTCTGTTGGGTTGGCATGGATCAAGACTGGGATTTGTTACTCCGTGTGACGGAGAGGTATCTCAGGGCCCACTCGGTAATACAACATCACATTGAGCCTTGCAAGCAATGTGACTAAAGTGTTAGCCACGAGATCTTGTATTACGGAACGAGTAAAGAGACTTGCCGGTAACGAGATTGAACTAGGTATAGTGATACCGACGATCGAATCTCGGGCAAGTAACATACCGAAGAACAAAGGGAACAGCATACGGGATTAACTGAATCCTTGACATAGAGGTTCGACCGATAAAGATCTTCGTAGAATATGTAGGAGCCAATATGGGCATCCAGGTCCCGCTATTGGTTATTGGCCGTAGAGGTGTCTCGGTCATGTCTACATAGTTCTCGAACCCGCAGGGTCTACACACTTAACGTTTGGTGACGATTAGTATAATTGAGTTATTATGTTGGTGACCGAAAGTTGTTCGGAGTCCCGGATAAGATCCCGGACATGACGAGGATCTCCGGAATAGTCCGGAGGTAAAGATTGATATATGTGATAATAGTGTTTCGATCTCCGGAAGAGTTCCAGAGTTCACCGGAAGGGGTTCCGGATGTTTACCGAAGTGTTCGGGTACAGCAACACTTTATATGAGCCAAAGGGATAAAGCCCACAAGGTATTGGAAAGTGCAAAAGTAGTTTTGCTGCCGCGTAAGCGGTACTACCGCTTGGTGAAGCGGTACTACCGCCCGAGCGGTACTACCGCTTGTGTGAAGCGGTACTACCGCCCAAGCGGTACTACCGCTGGTGTGAAGCGGTACTACCGCTTGTGCGCGGCTGTGCACGGTTCGGCAGGGATCCGAGTTGGACTCTTTCCCTGCGGGCCAAACCGACCTTGTGCGGGCAAAACCGACCCGGAGGAGGCTTTTACTCCAAGTTTAGACCCCAAGGCTCAACATATAAATAGAGGGGCAGGGCTAGCACACGGGACACATCAGGATTTCCCAAGCCGTGTGCCGGCAACCCTAGCCCTCTAGTTCCTCCGTCATAATCTCCGTAGTGCTTGGCGAAGCCCTGCAGAGATTGTTCCTCACCACCATCACCACGCCGTCGTGCTGCTGGAACTCAACCACTACTTCACCATCGCTCGCTGGATCGAGGAGGTGAAGGCGTCATCAAGCCGTACGTGTGTTGAACGCGGAGGTGCCGTCCGTTCGGCACTAGATCGGAAGGATCGTGATTGGATCGCGGGACGCTCGGCGATTTGGATCGCGAAGACGTTCGACTACATCAACCGCGTTTATTAACGCTTCCGCTTAGCGATCTACAAGGGTATGTAGATTCACTCTCCCTCTCGTAGATGCTCATCACCATGGATAGATCTTGTGTGTGCGTAGGAAAATTTTTGTTTCCCATGCAACGTTCCCCAACAGTGGCATCATGAGCCAGGTCTATGCGTAGATGAGATCTCGAGTAGAACACAAACGAGTTGTGGGCGTGGGTGTATACATATTGCTTGCCGTTACTAGTTGATACTTGATTCAGCGGTATTGTGAGATGAAGCGGCCCGGACCGACATTACGCGTACGCTTACGCGAGACTGGTTTTACCGCTGCGTGCACTTGTTGCATAAAGGTGACTGGCGGGTGTCTGTCTCTCTCACTTTAGTTGAATCGGTTCAATGAAGAGGGTTCTTTTAGAAGATCAAAAAGCAATCACTACACCACGTTGTGGTTTTGCGTAGGTAAGAACGGTTCTTGCAAACCCGTAGCAGCCACGTAAAATTTGCAACAACAATTAGAGGACGTCTAACTTGTTTTTGCAGGGTATGTTGTGATGTGATATGGCCAATTACATGATGAGATATATGTGATGTATGAGATGATCATGTGATGTATAGAATATCACGACTTGCATGTCGCTGAGTACGGCAACTGGCAGGAGCCATAGAGTTGTCTTTAATTATTGTATGACCTGCGTGTCAATCATTAAGCGCTATGTAATGCTTTACTTTATCGCTAAACGTTAGCTATAGTCGTGGAAGCAACAGTCAGCGCGACAACCTTATGGCGACACGTTGATGGAGATCAAGATGATGGAGATCATGGTGTCATGCCGGTGACGATGGATATCATGCCGGTGCTTTGGAGATGGAGATCAAAAGCACAAGTTCATGGCCATATCATGTCACTTATGATTTGCATGTGATGTTAATCCTTTTATGCATCTTATTTTGCTTAGGACGACGGTAGCATTATAAGGTGATCCCTCACTTAAATTTCAAGATAAATTGTGTTCTCCCCAAGTGTGCACCGTTGCGAAAGTTCGTCGTTTCGAGACACGCCGTGATGATCGGGTGTGATAGACTCTACGTTCGCATACAACGGGTGTAAGCCATGTTACACGTGCGGAACACTCGGGTTAAACTTGACGAGCCTAGCATGTACAGACATGGCCTCGGAACACAAGAGACCGAAAGGTCGAACATGAGTCATATAGTAGATATGATCAACATGAAGATGTTCACCATTGAAACCACCTCAACTCACGTGATGATCGGACTTGAGTTGGTGGATTTGGATCATGTTACACTCGAATGATCGGAGGGATGTCAATTTGAGTGGGAGTTTTTTAAATATGATTAACTAAACTCATTATCTAAGAACAATAGTCTAAGTTGTCTTTGCTATATTTATGTTGTAGATCATGGCTCGCGCAGTAGCACCCCTGAATTTTAATGCGTTCCTAGAGAAAGCTAAGTTGAAAGATGATGGAAGTAACTTTGTGGACTGGGCCCGTAATCTAAGGATTATCCTTACGGCTTCCCAGAAGGCTTATGTCCTTGATGCACCGCTTGGTGATCCACCCGCTCCAGTTGAGTCTCTAGACGTTGTGAACACCTGGCAGGCTCGTTCTGATGATTACTCAATAGTTCAATGTGCAATGTTGTATGGCTTAGAACCGGGACTTCAAAGACGTTTTGAACGTCATGGAGCATATGAGATGTTCCAGGAGTTGAAGTTTATCTTTCAGAAGAATGCCCGGATCGAGAGATATGAGATCTCCGATAAGTTCTATGCTTGCAAGATGGAGGAGAACGGGTCTATCAGTGATCACGTGCTCAGAATGTCTGGGTACTCCACCCGTCTGGCTGAGTTAGGGATGCCCCTTCCGCCAGGGGCTATCACTGACAGAGTTCTTCAATCATTGCCACATAGCTACAAGAGCTTCGTGTTGAACTATAACATGCACGGGATGAACAAGTCAGTCGCCGAGCTGTTTGCGATGCTGAAAGCCGCTGAGTCTGAAATTCAGAAGGAGCATCAAGTGTTGATGGTCAATAAAACCACTAGTTTCAAGAAAAATGGCAAGGGTAAGAAGGGTAACTCCAAGAAGAGTGGCAAAGCAGTTGCTCCTCTCGTGAAGAAACCCAAGGCTGGACCCAAACCAGAAACTGTGTGTTTTCATTGCAAGGGAACTGGACACTGGAAGCGGAATTGCCCCAAGTATTTGGCTGACAAGAAGGCGGCCAACAACAAACAAGGTATATATGATATACATGTTATTGATGTGTACCTTACCAACTCTCGTTGTAGTGCCTGGGTATTTGATACCGGTGCGGTTGCTCATATTTGCAACTCAAAACAGGAACTGCGGAATAGACGGAGGCTGGCAAAGGACGAAGTGACGATGCGCGTGGGAAATGGTTCCAAGGTTGATGTGATCGCCGTCGGCACGCTCGCTCTTCGATTACCGTCGGGATTAGTGATGAACCTAAATAAGTGTTATTTGGTGCCTGCGTTAAGCATGAACATTATATCTGGATCTTGTTTATTGCGAGACGGTTACTCATTTAAATCAGAGAATAATGGTTGTTCTATTTATATGAGTAATATCTTTTATGGTCATGCACCCGATGTGAGGGGTTTATTCTTATTGAATCTCGATAGTAATGATACACATGTTCATAACATTGATGCCAAAAGATGTAGAATTGATAATGATAATACCACTTTCTTGTGGCACTGCCGTTTAGGTCATATTGGCGTAAAACGCATGAAGAAGCTCCATGCTGATGGACTTTTGGAGTCACTTGATTTTGAATCACTTGACACATGTGAGCCATGCCTCATGGGCAAGATGACTAAAACGCCGTTCTCTGGAACAATGGAACGGGCAAGTGACTTATTGGAAATCATACATACTGATGTGTGCGGTCCGATGAGTATTGAGGCGCGCGGTGGTTATCGTTACTTTCTCACCTTCACTGATGACTTAAGTAGATATGGGTATATTTACTTAATGAAACACAAGTCTGAAACATTTGAAAAGTTCAAACAATTTCAGAGTGAAGTTGAGAATCATCGTAACAAGAAGATTAAATTCCTACGATCTGATCGAGGAGGAGAATATCTGAGTTATGAGTTTGGCAGTCACTTAAGACAGTGTGGAATTGTTTCACAATTGACACCGCCTGGAACACCACAGCGTAATGGTGTGTCCGAACGTCGTAATCGAACCTTATTGGATATGGTGCGATCTATGATGTCTCTTACCGATTTGCCACTATCGTTTTGGGGTTATGCATTAGAGACAGCTGCATTCACTTTAAATAGGGCACCATCGAAATCCGTTGAGACGACGCCATATGAACTTTGGTTTGGCAAGAAGCCAAAGCTGTCGTTTCTTAAAGTTTGGGGATGTGATGCTTATGTCAAAAAGCTTCAGCCTGAAAAGCTGGAACCCAAAGCGGAGAAATGCGTCTTCATAGGATACCCAAAAGAGACAGTTGGGTATACCTTCTATCTCAGATCCGAAGGCAAAATGTTTGTCGCTAAAAACGGAACATTTCTTGAGAAAGAGTTTCTCTCGAAAGAATTGAGTGGGAGGAAGATAGAACTTGATGAGGTTATTGAACCTTTACTTCAACCTAAGAGTAGCGCAACGCAGAAAGTTGTTTCTGTCGAGCCTACATTAGCTGAAGAGGAAGTTAATGATGATGATCATGAAGCTTTGGATCAAGTTGCTATCGAACCTCGTAGGTCGACAAGGACGCGTACTGCTCCTGAGTGGTACGGCAACCCTGTCTTAGAGGTCATGTTGTTAAACAACGATGAACCTACGAGCTATGGAGAAGCGATGATGGGCCCGGATTCCGAGAAGTGGTTAGAGGCCATGAAATCCGAGATGGGATCCATGTATGAAAACAAAGTATGGACTTTGGAAGTATTACCTGAAGGGCGTAAGGCCATTCAGAACAAATGGATCTTTAAGAGGAAGACGGACGCGGACGGTAATGTCACCGTCTATAAAGCTCGACTTGTGGCAAAGGGTTTTTCACAAGTTCAAGGAGTTGACTACGATGAGACCTTCTCACCTGTAGCGATGCTTAAGTCCGTCAGAATCATGTTAGCAATAGCTGCCTTTTTCGATTATGAAATTTGGCAGATGGATGTCAAAACAGCGTTCCTTAACGGTTACCTTAAGGAAGAGTTGTATATGATGCAACCAGAAGGTTTTGTCGATCCAGAGAATGCTGACAAAGTTTGCAAACTCCAGCGATCCATTTATGGACTGGTGCAAGCATCTCGGAGTTGGAATCTTCGTTTTGATGATGTGATCAAAGCGTTCGAGTTTATACAAGTTTACGGAGAAGCTTGTATTTACAAGAAAGTGAGTGGGAGCTCTATAGCGTTTCTAATATTATATGTGGATGACATATTGCTGATTGGAAACAATATAGAAATGCTGGAAAGCGTAAAGGAATATTTGAACAAGAGTTTTTCAATGAAGGACCTAGGAGAAGCTGCTTTCATATTAGGCATCAAGATCTATAGAGATAGATCAAGACGCTTAATAGGACTTTCACAAAGCACATACCTTGATAAGATTTTGAAGAAGTTCAAAATGGATCAGTCCAAGAAGGGGTTCTTGCCTGTTTTGCAAGGTGTGAAGTTGAGTAAGACTCAATGCCCAGTGACTGCAGAAGATAGAGAAAAGATGAGTGTCATCCCCTATGCTTCGGCCATAGGCTCTATCATGTATGCAATGCTGTGCACAAGACCCGATGTCAGCCTTGCCATAAGTATGGTCGGAAGGTTTCAAAGTGATCCAGGAATGGAACACTGGACGGCGGTCAAGAATATCCTGAAGTACCTGAAAAGGACTAAGGACATGTTTCTCGTTTATGGAGGTGATCAAGAGCTCGTCGTAAAGGGTTACGTCGATGCAAGCTTTGACACTGATCCGGATGACTCTAAGTCGCAAACCGGATACGTATTTATTCTTAATGGGGGTGCGGTTAGCTGGTGCAGTTCCAAGCAAAGCGTGGTAGCAGATTCTACATGCGAAGCGGAGTACATCGCTGCCTCGGAGGCGGCGAAGGAAGGTGTCTGGATGAAGGAGTTCATGACAGATCTTGGAGTAGTGCCTAGTGCGCTTAACCCAATGACTCTGTTTTGTGATAATACTGGTGCCATTGCTCTAGCCAAGGAACCAAGATTTCACAAGAGGACCAGACACATAAAGCGACGTTTCAATTCCATCCGCGATTACATCAAGGAGGACGACATAAATATTTGCAAAGTACACACGGATCTAAATGTTGCAGATCCGATGACTAAACCTCTTCCAAAGGCTAAACATGAACAACACCAGAACTGCATGGGTGTTCGATTCATTACAATGTAAATCACATAGTGATGTGAACTAGATTATTGACTCTAGTGCAAGTGGGAGACTGTTGGAAATATGCCCTAGAGGCAATAATAAATTGGTTATTATTATATTTCCTTGTTAATGATAATTGTTTATTATCCATGCTATAATTGTATTGATTGGAAACTCAAATACATGTGTGGGTACATAGACAACACTGTGTCCCTAGTAAGCCTCTAGTTGACTAGCTTGTTGATCAAAGATGGTTAAGGTTTCCTAGCCATGGACATGAGATGTCATTTGATAACGGGATCACATCATTAGGAGAATGATGTGATGGACAAGACCCAAACTGTAAACGTAGCATTTGATCGTGTCAGTTTATTGCTATTGTTTTCTGCATGTCAAGTATCTGTTCCTTTGACCATGAGATCATGCAACTCACTGACACCGGAGGAATACCTTGTGTGTATCAAACGTCGCAACGTAACTGGGTGACTATAAAGGTGCTCTACAGGTATCTCCGAGGGTGTCTGTTGGGTTGGCATGGATCAAGACTGGGATTTGTTACTCCGTGTGACGGAGAGGTATCTCAGGGCCCACTCGGTAATACAACATCACATTGAGCCTTGCAAGCAATGTGACTAAAGTGTTAGCCACGAGATCTTGTATTACGGAACGAGTAAAGAGACTTGCCGGTAACGAGATTGAACTAGGTATAGTGATACCGACGATCGAATCTCGGGCAAGTAACATACCGAAGAACAAAGGGAACAGCATACGGGATTAACTGAATCCTTGACATAGAGGTTCGACCGATAAAGATCTTCGTAGAATATGTAGGAGCCAATATGGGCATCCAGGTCCCGCTATTGGTTATTGGCCGTAGAGGTGTCTCGGTCATGTCTACATAGTTCTCGAACCCGCAGGGTCTACACACTTAACGTTTGGTGACGATTAGTATAATTGAGTTATTATGTTGGTGACCGAAAGTTGTTCGGAGTCCCGGATAAGATCCCGGACATGACGAGGATCTCCGGAATAGTCCGGAGGTAAAGATTGATATATGTGATAATAGTGTTTCGATCTCCGGAAGAGTTCCAGAGTTCACCGGAAGGGGTTCCGGATGTTTACCGAAGTGTTCGGGTACAGCAACACTTTATATGAGCCAAAGGGATAAAGCCCACAAGGTATTGGAAAGTGCAAAAGTAGTTTTGCTGCCGCGTAAGCGGTACTACCGCTTGGTGAAGCGGTACTACCGCCCGAGCGGTACTACCGCTTGTGTGAAGCGGTACTACCGCCCAAGCGGTACTACCGCTGGTGTGAAGCGGTACTACCGCTTGTGCGCGGCTGTGCACGGTTCGGCAGGGATCCGAGTTGGACTCTTTCCCTGCGGGCCAAACCGACCTTGTGCGGGCAAAACCGACCCGGAGGAGGCTTTTACTCCAAGTTTAGACCCCAAGGCTCAACATATAAATAGAGGGGCAGGGCTAGCACACGGGACACATCAGGATTTCCCAAGCCGTGTGCCGGCAACCCTAGCCCTCTAGTTCCTCCGTCATAATCTCCGTAGTGCTTGGCGAAGCCCTGCAGAGATTGTTCCTCACCACCATCACCACGCCGTCGTGCTGCTGGAACTCAACCACTACTTCACCATCGCTCGCTGGATCGAGGAGGTGAAGGCGTCATCAAGCCGTACGTGTGTTGAACGCGGAGGTGCCGTCCGTTCGGCACTAGATCGGAAGGATCGTGATTGGATCGCGGGACGCTCGGCGATTTGGATCGCGAAGACGTTCGACTACATCAACCGCGTTTATTAACGCTTCCGATTAGCGATCTACAAGGGTATGTAGATTCACTCTCCCTCTCGTAGATGCTCATCACCATGGATAGATCTTGTGTGTGCGTAGGAAAATTTTTGTTTCCCATGCAACGTTCCCCAACAGAGGGTAGGCGAGGGAGGGCAGCAGAGAGGAGTGAAGACGGCGGGCGCCGAGCAGATCCGCCCGGGTTGCCGCGGCCGAGGACGGTGGCCGTTGCACCGGCCACCTCCTGTGCTGTCGGCGGCGTGTGGCTGGCCTGGAGGTCCCGCGGCGGCTCATTGATGGCCAGAGGAGGCGTGGAGGAGAAGGGGAGACGATGGAGTGGAGTGCACGGCGACGTCTCCCTCTCTCTCTGAACCTAATTCAGTTAACTGAATTTTCTGACGGCGATGAACAGTATGCCCACCAAGTGTATGTTGAAATGACAGAGAGTGCTAGGGATTTTAGGAATTTGTGACAATTTTTGTGGTGAGGTGTTGAAGCATAAAAGAGAGTCTGGCAAAGTTTCAGAATTTTTGGAGCTATTAAAAATAGGTTTTGGTGAGGAAGTTTAAATCTGGTCCAAATTTGAACTGGATGGAATTTGAAAATTTTGAACTGTGGAACCCAATGTTTTTGGTGAAATGGGTTGTGGGTACTGTCTAGTTGCTAGGATAATTTTTGTGGTTGCAGAAGAATCGTAGAAAATATGGTTCCTTTGTAAACCAAAGAAACTAGGATAATTATAAATTCCAACTTTGGAATTTATTTAAAATGGAAGAAATATTTTTGTGAAGAGGAAAAATATTGGACACTATCATAGAATGTGAGAATGACTTGAGGGATAATTTAGAAGTGACAGAAAAATTATTGGGAGAATTTAGAAGGGCTTGAAAGAAGTGAAAAGGGCCATTTCCTTGGAATAATTTTAATTATTCCAGAAACTTTTCCAAAGAGAAATATTTTTGATCTTCCCATAAATAATTACCCAAGTAAATAACCATCCAAATCAGAACCATATAAAATTTTGAAATCCAATTAAAAATTAAAATGATTTTCAGAACAGAAGAAAGAGAAAAAGAAAAAGAAAAATAGGGCCAAAATAATTCAAAGCATTTTATTTTAAAGAAAAGATTTTGAAAATCCCAAGGAATTATTTTGGGGTGTTACAACTCTACCAAAGATTGACAACTCTTGCGGTCGCTCTTTGCTACTTGTAGCTTGCGTTGGTATTTTCCCCGAAGAGGAAGGGATGATGCAGCACAGTAGAGATAAGTATTTCACTCAGTTATGAAACCAAGGTTATCGAACCAGTAGGAGAATCACGCAACACCTCGTTAGCAGCACCTGCACACAAACAACAAATCCTTGCACCCAACGCAAACGAGGGGTTGTCAATCCCTCGGCGGTCAATTGCAAGATTAAATTGTATGTGATAGATAGATAGATAGAAACAAAAATACAAAATAAATAAATAAAAGAAAATGGCAGCAATATTTTTAGGGTTTTAGTAATATGATTTAGATAGACCCGGGGGCCATTGTTTTCACTAGAGGCTTCTCTCAAGAAAATAGCATACGGTGGGTAGACAAATTACTGTTGGGCAATTGATAGAAAAGCAAATAATCATGACGATATCCAAGGCAATGATCATGTATATAGGCATCACGTCCGAGACAAGTAGACCGACTCCTGCCTGCATCTACTACTATTACTCCACACATCGACCGCTATCCAGCATGCATCTAGTGTATTAAGTCCATAAGAACTGAGTAACGCCTTAAGAACGATGACATGATGTAGACAAGATAAACTCACATATGAATAAACCCCATCTTTTTACCCTTAATAGCAATGATACATACGTGTCATGTCTCTTTCTGTCACTCGGATTGAGCACCGCAAGATCGAACCCATTACAAAGCACCTCTTCCCGTGGCAAGATAAATCAATCTAGTTGGCCAAACCAAATAAATAGATCGGAGAAGAAATACGAAGCTATAATAATCATGCATAAAAGAGATCAAAGAAGACTCAAATAATATTCAGGATAATCTGATCATAAACTCACAATTCATCGGATCCCAACAAACACACCGCAAAAAGTGATTACATCGGATAGAACTCCAAGAAAATTGAGGAGAACATTGTATTGAAGATCAAAAAGAGAGAAGAAGCCATCAAGCTACTAACTATGGACCTGAAGGTCTGTGGTAAACTACTCATGCATCATTGGAAGGGCAGCAAGGTTGATGTAGAGCCCCTCCATGATCGATTCCCCCTGCGGCGGAGTACCGGAGAAGGCCTCCAGATGGGATCTCTCGAGAACAGAAACTTGCGGTGGCAGAAAAAGTATTTCGTGGACTCCCCTGAGGGTTTCTGATTTTTTAGGAATTTATAGTGGTGGAATTAGGTCAAACGGAGCTGAGGTGGGCCCACGAGGCACCAGGGCGCGCCTGCTCCCCCCAGGCGCGCCCTGGTGGCTTGAGGCCACCTCCTCTGGCGTCTGGTCTTCTCCCGAAGCTTCTAGTGTTTATCTTGTCCAGAAAAAAATCTCCTAAAAGTTTTGTGGCATTTGGAGTTTGTTTGGTATCGATTTTCTGTAAAACAAAAACAGGGCCGAAAACAACAACTGGCACTGGGCACTAAGTTAATAGGTTAGTCTCCAAAAATGATATGTAATTGCTGTAAATGCATATAAAAACATCCAAGATTGATAATATAACAGCATGGAACAATCAAAAACTATAGATACGTTGGAGACGTATCACTCTTTAAGATCATGGGAGCAAGGATACGGATGATAATTGGATCAAGCGCAAGTTTCTCAAGGCCATCATGCCTTTCAACAAGGCCATGTCCTCCCTGATCCGTCAAAGGCCAGACTTCCACACCTTGTCTTCAAGTGAGGTGTTGGATGAGTTTATTGCCATGAACATCATGAACAAGACTGCCGACAATGCTCTAGCTCGTGTTCAATGGTCAAAGAGAGCCTCACGCAACCTTTCTTTGAAGGCTAAGGCTATTCCGGAAGAAGAAGAAGAGGAAGAAGAAGAGAGTTGCCCCGAAGACACCAAATATGCTTACCACGAGCACATGGCTCTTGCGTCAAGGCAATTTTGGGGCAACAAAAGAAACTCAAGGCCCAACTTCTCCAAGAACAACTCAAAGGGCAAGCAACGAGTAAGGACTTGCTACAATTGTGGCAATGTGAGTCACTTTGTCGTGGATTGTCCGTATGAAAAGAGGGAGGACAATGGTGGCAAGCTCATCCACAAAGACAAGGCCAAGTCCTTCACCAACAAGAACAATTTCAACAAGAAGGTGCCTCCAAAGGGCTTGGTGGCACAAGAAGAGTACAACTCCGATGATGATGATGATGATGATACAAGTGGCGAAGTGTTAGCAACGGCCACCGTGGCCATTGCCACCTCTTCTCCAACCTCGGTGTCCCTCTTCGATGCCCCCAACGAGAACATCATCGCCAAGTGCCTCATGGCAAGAGGCGTCAACAAGGTAACCTCCAACATCAAAACTTGCATCTCTCCAAATCCTTCATTATTGGATTGTGTGGATGATCAAGAGGAGGCGAAGGTGGATGAGAATGAGTTTGACAAGTTCTTGGGTAAGCTCAAAGGTGAGACCAAGAAGCACTTTGTTGCTCTCTTGGAACAACTTGGTGAGGCCAATTATATCATTGAGTCTCACGAGGAGAACATCACTAACTTGGAAGGGCATAGTCGTGACTATGCCGATGAGATTGCAGATCTTTCCATCGCTCTTGAGGAAGAGCAAGGTCTTCGTTCGGCTCTTGAGGAGTCGCAAAACATTGACCTTGCTCAACTAAAGAAAGATCATGATCATGCTCAAGTTCTTGCTCGTGTGCTTAAATCCGAGAATGTTGAGCTTGGGGTTGGCCATGCTAGACTCAAAGATGAGTTTGAGCTACTTGACAAGGCTCACAAGGCCTTGAAAAGTGCACATGCTACTCTCAAGGAGTCTCATGATCAACTCCAAGCAAAGCTCACAAAGGAAATAGCCACATGCCTTCTTTTGTGCTAATTGATAATGCTCATGATACTAACCCTTGTTGTGAGCATATTCATCTTGTGGAGGACAATGCGAAGTTGAAGGAACAAATCGAGAAAGGCCTTGTGACTTGCATACAAGGCGAGAAGAATCTCAACGAACTTTTGAGCAATCAAAAGGAAGTGGTGGCAAAGGAGGGACTTGGGTTTGTGCCCAAGTCAAAGAAGAAGAAGAATAACAAGATCAAGAAACATCTCCCTCTCAAAGAGGTATTTGTCAAGAAGGGAGAGGGTGCTCATAAGGAGAAGAAGGACAAGGTGGTGGGTGGAAATGTCAAGAAGGGCAATCCCACTCCATCGAACAAAGCCGGCGACTTTAACCCTTCTTATGTTTTATGCCGTGCTAGCGATGGGCATGTTTATGCCAAATTTGTTGGTTCTTATTATGAGTACATTGAATGGTCTATTTGGGTTCCTAAGACCCTTGTTACTAACATCAAAGGACCCATTCAAGAATGGGTACCTAAAACCAAGCATTGACCTCTTGTAGGAGTTTGCTTCCGGTGGAGGATCATAGTTGCTTGATAGTGGAGCAACAAATCATATGACCGGGAGCAAGCATTTGGGGGTGGACGTGCAACCAAGCCCATCTATGCCCACCCATGTTGTCGTGGTATTCTCATGGCAGATGCCATGGGTAGGCTAATCGAATGTGGTTGGGGCCGGAGGATGTCGGAGGGTTCCGGAGGCGAGAGTGGGGACAAGCGGTGGACGACACATGATGTACCCAGGTTCAAGGCCCTCCGGGGGAGGCAACACCCCTAGTCCTGCCAACTCGACTAGATGGATCACCAATTGAGCTACAATGGGGCTCCTTGAGCTGTTTTTGGGTGGAGGAGGAAGAAGGTCTCGCTTTCTTCTCCGGGTTGAACGGTGGAGTGCTACGCGTGGGTGTCAGAAGTCGAATCCCTTTGCGTGGAGGGCTCCCCGGGGGCCATATAGGCCGGCTCCCCAGGGTTACAATGGTAATCTACTAGGAGCGGGGCCCCGCGGTCATCGTCTCACGCCGGACTGTGGGACCCGCCGGTTGCTGGGGCCCGCCGGCTGCGGGCCCTGCCGACCGCTCGGTACTGCAGCATGTCTTCACCCGCGTCACGGTCCGGCGGACACTATTCTGCTATAGCGCCCCGCCGGGTCGCCGCCGCCGACCCCGGGCTGAGATATCCGGGCTCCCTGTAGCCATGCTCGCCCGGTCTGCGGGGCGGCGCATGCTGTAGTCACGCTGGCCCCGTCGTGGGGGACGTCCCGTCACCTGGCCGGCTAGGGCCGTTGCCGGCTTGAGCTCCCGCCGCCTCCGGCGAGGCCGATTCGGATTCCTTCGTCGTGCCTTGCCTGGTCAAGAGCCTTGAAGCTGGCTGGCGTGCGGGCCGGGCAGAGCTTTATCGAGGCGCCTGGCCGGGTCGAGGGTCTGCGGGCCAGCTGGGGAGCCGGCCATGTAGAAGGTCTTCGACGTGCCGGGCTGGGTCATGGGCGACCGAGCCGGCTGGCGAGCGGGCCGGATCGAGGAGTGTTGACCACCCCGGTGCTTTGAAAACGTCAAGCGCTGATGACCCTACCCGGGGGTTACCCCCCCGATAGTAGTCCCTGAAGCTAGCGTGGCCGCCGGCTGGAGGCCCCGACAGCTTACCCCCTTGAGGGAGGACGGGTCCGGCTTGTTGTGAAGGGCGTGCCCGGGTTCGCACGCATCCGGCCTGAGTGGCGGAGGCGGTGAACGGGCCCGTTGTCCCGGCCTTTGGTACGATAAGTCGTGCCCGCCGCCCGTCGGGGGCTCGCCACATGGCGCCGCTATCGGGCCTCAGCCTGCCAGACCACGCGCGCGATGGGACGTCGTCGTAGGGTGGGCCCCTCGGGCCGTGGCCTGGTGCATGCGCGCGGGATTATCTGCGGTGGCCCTGGACGGTTGCGCTCCCCGAGGTGCTTTAATGCACCCGCACACTGTGGTGGGGGTGGGGGAGCGCGGGCGCAAACGATCCCACGTCGCCCACGCCCCGCGCGATTTAAATGGGGGGGGGGGGGAGGGCGAGGAGTCCAGGCACAAACGCCCCTCGCCCCGCCCTGCTATTGTTTCTTCTTCCTCTCTCTCTCTCTCGCCTACGTCCGTGCGCCCGCCGCCATTGCCGCTGCGTGCGACAGGCTGACCGCAGCGCGTAGGTCCGTTGCATCATCGCGGTTGCTCTCGCACTCTCTCTATGTCCGGTGATGGCGACCCAGAAATGCTCATGGGAAGGCTCCTATGTTTCGGGCGAGCTCATCGCGAGCCTCCGCTCTCGACGGAGGCTGCCGCCGGCGGAGCGCGTGGCCGCGCGGGCTCCGGGCGACGAGGTCGTGCCACGGCCGCAGGGCGGGGAGGTCATCGTCTTTGCTGAGCATTTCGCTCGCGGGTTTGGCCTCCCTGCCTGTGGCTTCCTCCGCTGCTTCCTCGACCACTTTGGCCTCCAGCCCCACCACTTGGGGCCCAACTCGATCCTTCAACTCTCCGCGTTCGTGGCTTTTTGCGAGGGTTAAACCGGGTTGGAGCCGTCGGTGGACATCTGGAACAGGTGCATCTTCCTCAAGCCGCTGACGGTACCGGCGCCGGGGGGACCGGTAATGACCTCCTGTGGAGCAGCGCGTGTGACCATCTGGCCCGTGGGCTGCTTCCCCAAGCTGCCACTGCTGGAGTTGGCGAAGAAGTGGCACCGCTCGTTCTTTTACGTGAAGAACGCGGATCCGGCGTCCGATTACGTAAACCTGCCACCCTTCGAGGACGTCGCTCCTGTGGAGAGGCACAACTGGAGCTTCGAGCCGCGCAGATCGACGAAAGAGGCTGTTGCGATCTGCGGCCAGTTGGAGCAGCTAAAGAACGTGGAGCGCCTGCGCGGAACGGACCTCATCGCGGCCTTCGTCGACCGCCGGGTGCTGCCGTTGCAGCGTCGGCCGCACCGCCTATGTGACATGAGCGGCCGGTTCGACCCGTGCCGGCGGGCGACTTCCGAGCTCACGCCGGCCCAGGTTGCCAAACGGGTGAACCGTGTCACATCCGCCAAGCTCGACCCGAGCACCTGGAGCTTTGGGAAAGAGCCGTATAGCCACGCGCACCTGGCGCCCCAGGTATGTCCTTGGCCGGCCTTCACTGTTTCCTTTGCCCTGTCCTGTGTCGTGCTGACGTCGGGTACGGTGACAAGTGCAGAGGTTCTCTCGCCAGATCGCGCCGAACGGGGCGAACCCCTCGGCCTTCGAGCCAGACAGGGAGGCCTCAGACGCAGAGACCGGGTCGGACGACAACTCGGACAAACCCGACGAAGCGCACGAGGCGCACGACGTAATGCCTCCGGCCGCTTCATCCACCGCTGCCGGCGAGGCTATCGTTTCGGTGGGGAGGCTGCGGAGGGCGGCAGAGCCGGAGCCGTCCGGCCGGCCAGAGGGCCCCGCCCGGCCGCATGGGAAGCAGGAGGTCGGGGCCTTGGCCGGAGCTGGGAGGAAGGCGCCCGGGCGCGAAGAGGGCACGTCGTCTTGTACCGACACCGGCCCCGAAATGGGCGATCCCCACGAGCACCGGGTAAGCACTGCTTGGCCGGCCTGGGGTACGATCCCGGGCCCTTTGCTGTTTCGTGTTGTCCTTAGCTTGCTCATCTCTCCCTGCGTGGCGGCAGGGCTCCCATCGTCCTCACCGCCGCGGGGACGCCGGCCCCGGTCGAGGAAGGCGATGCAGGGGCCTCCACGCTCGAGGAGCGGGAGCGCGCCGCATGGATGGATTTGGAGCGGGCTATGTTGGAGGAGGCCAAGCTCTCCACGAAGGCGTGGGCGGACGCGGCGGCACGGAGGGATGCGACGCGTCCGGGCGGAGCCTGGGGCACCGCGTGGGGATCCTGGGACTCGAGCTCGCCACGGCCTCCGATGCATTCTCGCGAGCCGGCAACCCTCTCGCCGAGGTCGGCTGCCGGCGTGCCTTCCACCAGTCAGGGCGAGAGCGGTGCTCGAGCCGGCGGCGGGGGTCCTGGCGAAGCCGGCCGTCGAGCCGAAGGGGAGACACCGTCGGGCGGTGCGAGAGCCGCCTCCGGGAGCGGAGCTAGTGCGAGCTCGGCCGCGCAGCTGCAGAGGGATTGGGCGAGCACCGGCGAGACCCCCAGCGGGGAGCGCCCAAGGTCCCGGACGGCAGCCTTGGATTGGGTGCGAGCGGAGTTCGCCAACTGCCGTCACTTTCTGCAGGGGTCCTCTGGGGGGCGCAGGAGCAGCTTGCCCGGCTGGAAGAGGCCGTTGCCTTGAGTTTCCTTCTCCTTCCTCCTCTTTGTTTTTGGAAAGTTTTGGTTGCTGATCTTCCTCCCGCAGGGGCTTCACGACCGCCGCGCGACCAGCTACAGGCGGCTTCTCGGGGTGTACCAGGCGACCGGGGCCGAGCTCATGGCGAGGGACGCGGAACTACAGCGCTTCCACGGTACGCTGTTCTCCTTCAGTGGGGGTGCGTCAGCACACCCACTGGGTGTAGCCCCCGAGGTTCGGGCCGGTTGCTCTGCTGCCAGGCCGAACCTCTTTTTTCGACCGTTGCTCTTCTCATCTTTTTCCTTCTTTCGGTTTTCGCCGCCCCGCTGACCGCCCGGCCTGCTTGATGTGCAGCCACCTACATCGGGTCTCGGGAGCTTTGACGCCAGTTGGCGCGCGCCGGTCAGTAGCGCGACCATCTGCAGGGGCGGGTGACTCAGCTCGAGGCGGAGCAGGGCCGGCAAGCGGACGCCCATCGAGCCGAGCTGGCCCGGCTGGCAGAGGAGCATCGGCGGGCGCTGGCGGAGAAGGACGAAATGTGGGCGTCGAAGGAGCAGGCGGCGCTTGCCGAGGTGCATTAGATTGATGCGCTTCTTGCCGGTAAGCCTCGGGTGCTCCCTTTACCTGTGTCGTTCGACTGGCTTCAGCTGCCGATTGGTTCCTCATGTGTCTTCTTTCAGGCGCCCTTCCGGAGACCCAGGAGGCGGCCGAAGGTGCTGTGAGCTCCCATCGGGACGAGCGGTGGGCGGCCGGGAACCGCATCGAGTGACATGCTGCCTGGACGGCGGAGGAGACTGCGATCGCTGTCGAGGCCCGCCTGCGAACGTTTGGGCGTGTCACTAATCGGCTCCGGGACGCCGGCCTGGCGGTTGTGCACAGCCTCTGGCCGGACGCGGTCCAGCCGGGGACCGTCAATCGGCTGGGCCGGTGGCTGGAGATGGCGCCCGCCTGGATCAACGCCTGGAGAGCTTCCGCCGCGTGAGCCGGCACTGCGGCTCGCGCTCTCCTGGTATCCGAGGATGAGCTTGGCTCAACTTGCGACGCAGTGGGCGGAGCCGATTGCGTGCCGCGCCAGCGCGATTGCCGCCTTCACCCCTCAGGATGAGTTCTTCAGGGAGCGAAATGCTGATGGCGAGGAGATCCTGGAGGATACCTACGAGCGGTTCTTCGCCGATCCCGACGGTAGTCAAGCTGAGACGCTCGATGGGGTGGACGACTCGAGTGGCGAGGCGTACGCGGACACCGACACCGAGGCAGACTCCGGCGCCATGAAGGAGCTGCGGCGATCCGGCACCGGCGAGTCCTCCGCCTAGAGGGCCGTTTTCTGCACCGCCTCGTCGACCCTGAATAGCTGTAATTAGATACTCCGCAGTTCCACCCACTGGGTGTATTTTAAACCTGGCGGGTCTCGACCGTGGGCCCTTTGCTAAGTATGCTTATGTATATGTTCTGTTCATGTGCGCTCGCCCCCACACCCTTTCCTTCGACTTTATTCCTACACCCCTTTCTTCTCGATCCTCTCCCCGCCAGCCGGACAGCCGGGAGCCGGTCTATAGCTAGGTCGAGGAGTCGGATCGACAGAGGGTGCACCATACTTAGGCTGTTAGGGCATGAGCGCGGGCGAACCCGTCGTCTGGCTGGCCGGCTGCAAATGGGGAGCCGGCCAGAGCACTGCCGACCAGTGTGGCGACGAGCATTCGTGGGAAATGGTTCAGCCGAGCCGGCCTCCCCTCCTTAGCCATTTTTCTGCGTGAGTGCTTCCGGCCCTTGACTCTTGCCAGCCGGACAGTCGGGTTCCGATCTGTGGCCTTATGGTGCAGAGAAGGTTCTAGGCGATGCACACACTATGTCCGCCGGCGGTGGAAGGCGGCCAATGAGGTCCTGAGTCCCCGGGCCGGACGCGCTGACCCGGCAGGGGAGGATCGAAGATGCGTAAGAGGCGCTTTAAACACGAAAACCTTTGACAAAAGTAAAGAGGGAGGCAGTCCCCGAGCATAACTCGTGGCACCTACTGCATTCATTCAAGAGCCAAAGGTGGCTACTCCGATACCAAAAGGGACGATACACACACACACACACACACACCATTCTCATCTTGCTTTGCCCAACATGGAACCTTCTAGGCCGAAAGCAGCAGCCCCCGGGATCGGGCGGCTGTTCTCCAGCCGGTGTCGACCTCCGTCGCTCCGGCTGGGGAGAGGACGGGGCTTCGACTCACCCGTTGAAGATGTAGCAGGTGACGCCGCACGGGACCTCACTGCCGCCGGGGGTACCTTCCCCAGGGGGAAAGGTGTAGACCGACCAGCCGGGTCCGGGACCGAGTCGCTGCTAGAGGAGGTGCCGGTACCCGGCCGCAGCGTTGGGCAAGCCAAAGGGCCAGAAGACGCAGGGATACCCTTCGAGGGAGGTGGATGGCGTCCCGGCTTGCTTGGCGGGACCCATGGCGGAGCCCTCGAGACGAAGACAGCCATCTGGGGGGAGCGTGGACGGGACCGCCGACCCCGGCACGTCCATCCTCGGGTGGGGGAGCCGAGTCCTTTGCTCGGATCAGAACCGTCCGTCCCCAGCCATCAGGGCGAGAGCGCTCCTCCCTCTCGCCGTCGTGCGTGCGAGCCACTTATGGGCGAGCTGGTCCAGCCTTACCCGTAGTCGGGCTTTGAGTGGCGGCTTGGGGCATGCCGGGAGTGATTCAGCGGGTCGAGAGCTGATCCGAAGCTTGCTCATGCGGGCGCAGAGCCCCGCGATGCCGTCGTCGCCGTCGTGGGAATGTACGGAGCTGACGAGGTGGTTGACAGGGGCGTCTTGCCGGCTTGGTCCGTCCGCGACCGGCGGCGCTTGCGGTGCACCTCTGGGCGGCTGATTTGGCGCGCCCGGCTGCCCGCGGGACACTGCCAGGAGCCGGTCGAACTGGAGCTTCTCCTCCGCGATGACCAGGGACTCGGCCAACTTCGAGCCGGCTTCCGCGCATTCGACGGACTTCCTGAAGTCCCCGGCTATGGTTATGATCCCTTTGGGACCCGACATCTTCATCTTCAGGTAAGCGTAGTGGGGGATCGCCATGAACTTGGCCAATGCCGACTGGCCCAAGAGCGCGTGGTAAGGGCTGCTCAGGTCCACCACCTCGAACCAGATCGGTTTGCGGCGAAAGTTGCGCGCGTCACCGAACAACACGTCCAGTCGGACCTTGCCGATCGGGGAGCAAGAGAGACCGGGCACAATGCCATTTAAAGTAGTTCTGCTGGGTTGTAGCTGTTTCTCTTTGAGGCGTAGCTTGAGCATGGTGTCGCGGTAGAGGATGTTGATGCTGCTGCCGCCGTCTATGAGCACCTGTGGGCATCACGGCCGGGTGGTCCTCCCGGCTCCAGGTGACCGGCCTCTTAGACCAATGCATGTACTGGGGAACCGCGGGGATGACGGCGTTCACCTCGCGGGCATGTTTGCGGAGACTGTGCTTGTCCTCCGATTGGCTGGTGAAGACGACGTAGGAGGCGTCCAGACACGGGTAATCGTCATGGAGCCGGTTAGCGGCAGGAGCCGGTGCCGGAGCAGGGACCGGCTGGGCGGCTGCCGGAGGCGGCGGAGGAGACGGAGGGAGGGCGGCGCCCTCGCCCCGTGCCAGGCACTGCGTCCAACTGCAGTTCCGCGTTGTGTGCCCGGACGGCTTCGCTCTGCTGTGATGTTTGCAGGGGGCGTCGAGCATTTGCTCGAAGGTGAGCTTGGGCTGCCAGGTTCCCTTGTCGGTTTGCCGGCGCCGGGTGCCACCTTGCTCGGCAGATGGATCCTCCTCCTCGATGACCGCTACCTGCCGGCTGCCGTAACGGGCGTCCGGCTGCTCGTTCTTGCGCTTGTTGGCATTGCTGTTCAGCTGGCGCGCGTTACCATCGCCAGCCGGCTTCAGGACGGTCGGTGGAGCCGGGATCGGCTTGCCATCTGCGTCCACTGTGATCTTCACACGCATCGCGGAGTCGGCCATGGCATACTTGTCCGCCACCGCCATGAGCCAGCCAGGGTGTCCGGCACGTCGCACATCAGCCAGTGCTTGAGAAGGGTGCCGTCCCGGCACCCGTCGACGAAGTACTGGACGGCCTGTACCTCGTGAACCCCTCGCAGGAGTTGCGCAGCTCGGTCCACCGCGTGAGGAAGTCGCGGAGAGGCTCATCCGGGCCCTGGACGCACATGGAGAGCTGGCGAGGCCGACCCGGATGCTTGTACGTGCTGGTGAAGTTGCGTACGAACGCGTCCTTGAAGTCCAACCAGGAGTTGACGCTGCCAGCCCTTAGGCTGTTAAGCCACATCCGGGCCAAACCGAGCAGCATGAGGGGGATGTAGCGGACCGCCACGCGCCTGTTATCGCCGGCTATACCAACGGCCGTGGTGTAGTCAGTCAGCTAGTCTTCCAGCTTGGTGACGCCGCTGTACTTGGGGGTGTCGCGCGGGAGCGTGAAACCCCTGGGGAAAGGCTCCTCGCGGATCTGCGGGCCAAAACACGCCGGTCCTACCGAGCTTTCCTCCTCGAGCGCGAGCAAGCGGGCTAGCTGGTCGATGCGTCGGCGGGCGTCGTTTTCGTCAGGGATGTCCCAGGGTCCGAGCCGGCCCACCATGTGTCTGTGGCTTGCCTGCCCGATGGACCCCTGTTGCCTCTGCCGCGCGGGCGGAGGCTGAGGGGCCAGTTGCTAGCGCGGCAAGTCGACCGGCTCCGCGTTTCGGCTCGTGACGGCCGGGGCGTCCCGCCTTCGCCAGATCCCCCAGCCACTGCGCGCTCACCCTCCTTGGCTGGCTGCGGGCGGGGAAGAAGCTTGCATGGTGTTCCGGAGGCGGTTGCCTCGACGCGGGTCGGCATCTTGGCGCGGAGGAGCTGAGCCGGACTGCGCCTGCTCAAACTAGTCCCGCTGCTGGTCCAACAGGGCTTCACCTTCCAGGTGCTCAAGTTCGGCGGTGGCCGCCTGTGCCGCCCTCAGGCTCTGGTCGGGAGTGGCGTAGACCGGCCGGTTGGCGCCGAAAAGCTCCCCGATGATGGCGCCACGTTGTCGGACCTCCCCGTGCCGGCTGGGCTCGACACCGGGAGGCATGAGGCCATAGGCGGTGTTGTGCTCACGCTGCGCGGACTCGAGCCGGCGCTGCGCGTTGACCAACTCATTGGCCTCGGTGAAAAGGCACTTGCGGGAAGCCTCGAGCTCGGCCGCAGCCGCTGCCGTGTCGGTGCCTGGTGCGATGGGGGTTCGTAGATTCTGCAGCATGGCCAGCAGCGGGTCGGACTGGCCGGCGCCAGCCGCATTCACGGCGGCCGCCTCGGCAGCGCGCCTGGCGTGACTGGTAGTGGTGCTGGACTCGGTCGCGAGCACCTCCATGCGGACGCAGAGATCGTCGAGGCCGCTGGTGGCGCAGCAGCTGCCGGTTGCCGGCGGGTCAGTGATGGTGAGCACCTCGTGGGGGTACTCGTCCGGCACGAGCGCGACGACGACGCGTAGCCCGCCGAAGGGGACGATGGAGCCACCGGCTAGGAGGGCCGCGGCCGGCGTCGCGTTGGGGCCGGCGTGCTCGGGCACGCCAAGCGAGCCGATCAGGCTGTGCACGATGCGCTCGCCGGTGGGAGTGAAGGGTCTCGTCCGGAACGAAACTTCGGCCGACGCCGCGGACGGCCCCACGGTGGGCGCCAACTATCGTGGTATTCTCACAGCAGATGCCATGGGTAGGCTAATCGAACGTGGAAGGGGCCGGAGGACGTCGGAGGGTTCCAGAGGCGAGAGTGGGGACAAGCGGTGGACGACACATGATGTACACAGGTTCGGGGCCCTCCGGGGGAGGCAACACCCCTAGTCCTGCCAACTCGACTAGATGGATCACCAATCGAGCTACAATGGGGCTCCTTGAGCTGTTTTTGGGTGGAGGAGGAAGAAGGTCTCGCTCTCTTCTCCGGGTTGAACGGTGGAGTGCTACGCGTGGGTGTCAGAAGTCGAATCCCTCTGTGTGGAGGGCTCCCCGGGGGCCTTATAGGCTGGCTCCCTGGGGTTACAATGGTAATCTACCGGACGCGGGGCCCCGCGGTCATCATCTCACGCTGGACTGTGGGACCCGCCGGTTGCTGGGGCCCGCCGGCTACGGGCCCCGCCGACCGCTAGGTACTGTAGCATGTCTTCATCTGCGTCACGGTCCAGCGGACACTGTCCTGCTACAGCGCCCCGCCAGGTCGCTGCTACCGACCCCGGGCCGAGATATCCGGGCTCCCTGTAGCCATGCTCGCCCAGTTTGCGGGGCGGCACATGCTGTAGCCACGCTGGCCCCGTCATGGGGTACGTCCCGTCACCTGGCCAGCTAGGGTCGTTGCCGGCTTGAGCTCCCGACGCCTCCGGCGTGGCCGATTCGGATTCCTTCGTCGTGCCTGGCCTGGTCAAGAGCCTTGAAGCCGTCTCGCGCGCGGGCCGGGCTGAGCTTTATCGAGGCGCCTGGCCGGGTCGAGGGTCTGCGGGCCGGCTGGGGAGCCGACCATGTAGAAGGTCTTCGACGTGCCGGGCCGGGTCATGGGCGACCGAGCCGGCTGGCGAGCGGGCCGGATCGAGGAGTGTTGACCACCCCGGTGCTTTGAAAACGTCAAGCGCTAATGACCCTACCCGGGGGTTAACCCCCCGACACATGTTCAATTCGGTGATGCCTGAGCATCTAAGGTATTGGGTCTTGGCAAGGTTGTGATTTCTCATGATTTATCAATTGAGAAAGTCATGCTTGTTGAGACCCTTGCATAAAATTTACTTTCCGTTCGTCAACTTGCACTTATGGGCTTTGCCACATTCTTTGACCTTGATACCGTGGCCCTTTTGTGGAGCAAGACTCTTAAAGTAGCTTTTGTTGGGCATGTCGAGAACGGTCTCTATGTGGTTAACTTCTCGGAGTGACCCACTAAGACCACGACTTGCCAAATGGCTAAAGTTGATGTGGGGTGGCTTTGGCATCGCCGACTAGCCCATGTCAATATGAGATCTTTGCAAAG
Source organism: Elymus sibiricus (assembly GCA_039707655.1). NCBI lineage: Eukaryota > Viridiplantae > Streptophyta > Magnoliopsida > Poales > Poaceae > Elymus > Elymus sibiricus. The sequence continues at coordinate 121,818,823 of CM077666.1, read as the reverse complement.
TCTCCTCAAAGGGGATCACGTTCGTGGACTAACAAATGTGAGCTTTGCCAAAGATCATGCTTGCAGTGCTTGTATCGAAGGAAAGCTACATGAGATGGCTCACCGACCCACGACTATCATCTACTCGAAGAGGCCCTTGGAGCTCCTTCACATGGATCTCTTTGGACCTCCATCCTTTGATAGTCTTGGGGGAAGAAAGTATTGCTTGGTGATTGTGGATGATTATTCAAGATACACTTGGGTATATTTCTTCAAGAAGAAGAGCGAGACCCAACAAACCATCATCGACTTTGCCAATGAAGCTCAACATCAACATGAGGCAAAGATATTGATGATTAGAAGTGACAACGGCACCGAGTTCAAGAACTACACCTTGGATGAGTTCCTTTGTGATGAGGGGATCAAGCATCAATACTCCGCACCATATACCCCTCAACAAAATGGTGTAGAGGAGAGGAAGAACCGGCCGTTGATGGACGCGGCAAGGACCATGATGGCGGAATTCAAGTCTCTGTACAACTTTTGGGCCGAAGCCATCAACACCGCATGTCATGCATCCAATCGGCTCTACCTCCGCAAAGGCTTGAACAAGACTCCATATGAGATACTTACCGGTAACAAGCCCAACCTCAAGTACTTCCGGGTGTTTGGGTGTAAGTGTTTCATTCTCAAGAAAGGTACACATTTGTCTAAATTCGAACCTAGAGCTCAAGAGGGCATATTTGTTGGTTATGCTACAAACTCTCATGCTTACCGTGTCCTCAACAAGTCCAACGGACTCATTGAGGAGACGTGTAACGTAAAGTTTGATGAAAATAATGGCTCCCAAGTGGAGAAAAGTGGTCTTTGTGATGTAGGTGATGAAATTCCTCCCCAAGCCATAAGAAGAATGGGGATTGGTCAAATACTCCCCATTGAGGAACCCCTTGTGGCCGAAGCAGAAGGACAATGCTCTACGCAAGTGGAGCCATCACCAACCATTGACCCACACGCTTCCGAAGAACAAACCGAAGGCCCTCAACCAAGTGATCAAGATCAAGGGCAAGATCAACCTCAAGATGATGGTGTTATACCAAATGATGCCCAAGATGAAGATCACGACACCGAGCAAGCTCAAGATCAAGTGCAAGCTCAAGATGACGCTCAAGATGTTCAAGATGATCCTCCTCAAGAGATTACGGAGGAGCTATTGGAGTGTCGTGCCCGCAAGATTGCTTCCAAACTCAAGCATCAACAACTTGTCATGGAGAATGTTTATGGAAGCTTGAAAAGGGGGGTAACCACTCGTAGACAATTAACAAACATTTGTGAGCATCACGCGTTTGTTTCTTGTGTTGAACCCCAAAAGGTACATGAAGCACTCGAGGACACGGATTGGCTTGAAGCCATGCATGATGAACTCAACAACTTCGAGCACAACAAAGTGTGGTCATTGGTGCCAAGGCCAACGGAGAATCATAATGTCATTGGAACCAAATGGATCTTGAAGAACAAGCAAGATACGAACTGTGTTGTCATTCAAAACAAGGCAAGATTGGTGGCACAAGGCTACTCCCAAGTCGAGGGTATGAACTACGGTGAAACCTTTGCTCCCGTTGCTCATCTTGAGTCTATTCATATGTTGCTTGCATATGCATCTCATCATGATTTTAAGTTGCAACAAATGGATGTGAAGAGTGCATTTCTTAATGGTCCCCTTAATGAGTTGGTATATGTCAAACAACCCCCGGGGTTCGAGGATCCCAAGTTCCCCAATCATGTATACAAGCTCGATAAGTCACTCTATGGCCTTAAACAAGCCCCATGTGCGTAGTATGAGCACCTTACCGAGTTGTTGCAAGACCGTGGGTTTGAAATTGGGAAAATCGATCCCACTCTTTTTACTAAGAGGGTTAAAGGGGATTTGTTCATATGCCAACTATATGTTGATGATATTATCTTTGGTTCTCCTAACAAAGCTTTCAATGATAAGTTTGCCGCACTCATGACCGAGAAGTTTGAGATGTCTATGATGGGAGAGTTGAAGTTCTTTCTTGGCTTTGAAGTCAAACAAAGAAGAGAAGGAACCTTCATCAACCAAGCCAAATATACCCAAGACATGCCCAAGAGATTCAAGTTAGAAGATGTGAAACCGGCCAAGACTCCAATGCCTACCAAGTGCCAACTTGACATTGATCCCAATGGTAAAGCGGTGGATCAAAAGGTATATCGTTCTATGATTGGATCCTTGCTTTACCTTTGTGCATCTAGGCCAGATATCATGTTGAGTGTGGGAATGTGTGCACGGTTTCAAGCCGCGCCTAAGGAAAGTCACTTTGTGGCGGTCAAGCGAATATTTCGATATTTGGCTCATACCCCAAACTTTGGCTTATGTTACCCCAAAGGAGCAAGCTTTGATCTCATGGGATATTCAGACTCGGATTGGGCGGGAGACCATGTGGATAGGAAGTCAACCTCCGGAGGGTGCCAATTCCTTGGTCGCTCTTTGGTGAGTTGGTCTTCGAAGAAACAAAATTGTGTGTCTCTCTCCACCACCGAGGCCGAGTATGTAGCCGCCGCAAGTTGTTGTGCACAATTGCTATGGATGAGGCAAACTTTGAAGGATTACGGTGTCACTTGTGACAAAGTGCCTCTTTTCTGTGACAATGAAAGTGCAATCAAGATCTCCTACAATCTGGTGCAACATAGCAAGACGAAGCACATTGAGATTCGTCATCATTTCATCTGGGATCACGTCAAGCATGGAGAGATTGATATTATTCATGTTGGAACTCAAGAGCAACTAGCGGATATTTTCACAAAGCCATTGGATGAAGCAAGATTTCATGAGTTAAGGCATGAGCTAAATATCATTGATTCGAGCAACGTGTCTTGAATCTCGTCACACCCCACCGCATTCATCATGATTATCTTGTTCTAGATGTAGGCATGGACATAGGGGGAGTGTTGTTCTCTCAATGAACTCTCCCTCCCCCCATTATGCATAAATTGATCAAGTCTTTCACATTAGCCATTTTTATGGTAATTGTGCTTCAAAGATGAGTTTTGGTCATGGGCCCAAGGTTAAAATCTTCGTGGTGCCATACCAATTGACTCAAACATAGGTGACCTCGGTCACCGCCCTCTCTTTGAGAGGATTTTATTCATTTGGTTTGAGTTGTGCTTTCGTGTCTTAGGCTTTTTGGGTGTTGGATTACTCCATGTGTGCTTGTGTTTTAGTTGCTTTTTGACCTTGGAGTACTCCTTTCCTTCTGTGGTGTTTCCTTGTATCCAACCCAAGCCTTCCCTCTCTCTCAAACCTCTGATAAATTGCATAAGCCCCTCTCTCAAAAATTTGATCCTTGTAGTTCTTTTGGCAGCAAGCGGTACTACCACGGCAAGGCACGATACTACCGCGACGAACTACGGTACTACCGCTGAGTGCAGTGTGCCGACCTCCTGTCGAAGCACTCGGGCGGTACTACCGCTAGATGTGACCGGTACTACCGCTTGCACGGTACTACCGCTGACTCCAGCGGTACTACCGCTTCGAGGACCCGCAAGGGGGTTAAGTGTTGGGCACGGGGAGTTCTAACTCCCCCATACCCATTCACTTCCCCTCCTCTCGTGTTCTCTCTCTCAGGCGGCCAAGAACTGCTCCGGAGGCCGGCTCCGGCTCTCTGAATCCGTGCCGTCTTCTCCGCTTCCGACCGGTGGGATCGATCCCCACCTTCTCCTCTTGCCATGGATATCGGTATTGCCCTCGTCTTTCTCCCCTACGGTTCTAGTTTTTGAATCTTGGTTCTGGGCAATGCATGTGGTATTCGTAGATTTTTGGCTAAATCTAGGCATGAGTAGGATGTGGAATGACTGCTAGATAGGGGTATAGTCGTCTTTGCCAAAATTTTGCAATTCTACATCACCGGTACTACCGGATCCAAGCCGCGGAAGTATTCCCGTCGGGTGGGTGGTACTACTGCTGGGACGTGGATTGTACTACCACTTGCAGCGATACTACCGCTCGTGTCCAGCAGTACTACCACTTACCGTACGGCGGTACTACCGCTGTTGGGCCCGGTACTGCCGCTGTGACTTAGTTTTTCTGAATTTTTGCACTTACTTCTATTCTCATTTTATATCTCTTGGCTTATGCAATGGCTTTACACCTGCTTTTCCCTCGCTCTGCGTTTGTGGGTTCCAGGTGATGGTAGCTCCGCTCATCATGCTCTCCGCAAGAACCCGGATCGTCATGGTGGATCCAAGCACTATCGCACCTCAGAAGATCCGGCTGCCAGTTCCAGTGCTCCACCAAAGCAAAATGTGAAGAGGACTGTCAGTAAGAAGACAGAGAAGGAGAAGAGCACTCCTCCTGATGAGATGACTGCCAAGGAATTTTGTGCTTTCCGTATGCACAACCCGTATCGCCATCCTTAGGATGAGGCTCTTGTTGGTCGTCCCTTCTGGACCAAGGAGCAATCTCTTATCTACTTGGACATTCTGAAGGCCAAGAAGAACTTGTATGTTGCGTTCAAGTCTATCAACATCAGTCACATGGAGAAGGACCTAGCTTACTTTGGAGAAGCTCTTGCTCTTTGTCACCAGTGGGGTGTTATTCCTATCATCACATTTAACAAGGACTACAATGCTGAGATTGTGGCTCAATTCTATGCCACTGCTCACTTTCATGCAAATGAGGAGAGATCTATGTCATGGATGACTGGTGGGAGGAGATTGAAGGTTGATTGGAAGAACTTCATGGATTGTTTTGGCATTGCTGATGAGGGGGAAGACAACCCCGTTGGTCTCCGGCCTCACAAGGATACAACTCCTACACACAAGTCAAAGCTCATCCATTACTCCAGGTCTGTGAGTTCTACCAGGGGGGTCACTCGCACAGAGCTCATTCCGTTCTTGGACATCATGCACCGTATCTTTCGCAACACTCTTTGCCCTCGCATTGGGAACCTGGATCAGGTACACTCCTATTTGGTGGATCTTCTCTTGCTTTGCATCAAGGAGAAGGGCGGAACTTCTACTTTGGATATCTCCCACATCATGTGGCGTGAGCTTCGTTCTTCCGTGCTTAACCGGAAGGTGCCCATCTATGGCCCTTATCTGTTTACGTTGATTGATAAGACATGGGCTGCAGAGTTTCTAGGGGAGGCTCTTCCTACTGAGCATATGGTTTCTCATGGGGTTCTGAACTTGCGCCAAAAGGAGAACTGGGGGACTGCACCTGCTGCCCCTAGTGAGGAGATTGCCCCCACTGACTCTGATGATGAGCCAGAGCCAGACTACGAGTTTGTTCCTTCTCCCCAGAAGGTACCTTCTTGGGCATCCAATCTCAAGTCGAAGATGAAGAAGCTCTTCTGCATGGAAGCCAAGGGTCAGTATAGAGCTCACGTGGCTGAGAAGGCTGCTCGCACACATCATAAGACCTTGATGAGGGCTCTGGGTCAGGAGATCACTAGTGGCTCTGAGGAGCGGGTCACGGATGAGGAGGAGTGGATCTCGCAACACTGCAAGTGGTCAGACTCAGAGGTGGAGTGTTAGGCTGCAGCAACAGAGGAGTCTGAGGAGCACGAGGACTCGGATGAGCACGCGGAGTAATGATGTTCTGGAGCATCTTCATCACCTTGGACTTGTTTAGTGCTCTTTGCCCGTTTGGTGTCTCGATGCCAAAGGGGGAGAGAGTTTAGGGATTTACCGAGTCACGAGTGTGTCTTCTTTGTTGTTGATTTCGTTCTCTTGTGAACTCTATCTCATTTGATTTTCTTTAGTTTGTGTGTGGAACCTTATCTTAAGTTCCTATCATATGGTGTGAGACATATGCTACCCTTTCGTTATCTTTATGCCAAGTACCTTATTAGCTTGTGAGATGTTATTTATCTTGTGCCCTATCCTTATGCTCACATGCTATTTCCTTGCATCCATGCTTATCTCTCTTATGTAATTGTTGCAAGTGTTGCCGGTCTATAAAATATAGGGGGAGTGTGGATCCTAGTGTGTGTACTTTGCATTCCAAAGGCATACTTAATTAGTGCACACATCTAGGGGGAGCCCGTCTATATTTTGTAGATGTTGGGTTTGCATATTATCTTGTTCTATCTTTGTGCAAATCCCGTGTTGTCATCAATCCACCAAAAAGGGGGAGATTGTTAGGGCATATTTCTCCTTTAGTGGCTTTGGTGATTGATGACAATACTTTGCGGACTAATCATGTGCATTGAGCATTTCAGATAATCTACCATATGACACAAGACGATTCGTGCCCCTCGGAGCGTTTGCGAAGACGGTGTTTTTCCTTCGTTTCATTTTCGGTGGATTTGAGTCATAGGGACACCGTACTATCAAGAGGGGGTCCGCGTTGGAAAGGTTTGGGTGGAATCATCACGTACACAGTCCTTTTTGCACCCTTGCTCTTTCTCGGCAATGGAGCTTATCCTTCCTTGTGCTTGATCTTTCCAGAGCATCATAAGCGGTAGTACCGCTCCAGCGGTACTGCCGCATTTCAGTACTTACCCCACTTCCGCTTATTTTTAGGTTCTGTAATTGGGCGGTAGTAGAGCGGTAGTTCAGCGCGGTAGAACCGCTCCAGCGGTACTACGGCCCTGACTACCACTCCACTACCGCAGAGTTACTGGGCTTTTGACTACTAAGCGGAAGTACCGCTCGTGCGGAGCGGTAGTACCGCTCCGGTGGAACTACCGCCGTTTCTCTACCACACCGAGCACCGCTTAGATTTTGCTTCTGGACTGCTCTATTCTTCGAGCGGAAGTAGAGCGGCAGTATCATGCGGTAGTACCGCTCCATGCAGCACTACCGCTCTGCCCTCCTCTACTACCGTTGTTTCTTCTGGTTGCTCAACACTAAGCGGTAGTACCGCTGGTGGGAGCGGTAGTACCGCTCCGGCGGCACTACCGCCTCCCTGACTTGTTTAGTTGTACGCAGCTGCTGAAACTTTCGTGCCAGCAGAAGTACCGCTCGCCTGAGCGGTACTACCACTTGTGCACGGGCTGAAGGGGCACAACGGTGGGAATCTTTCCCCACTATAAAAGGGAGTCATCTTCTTCTAGTTGACTCACCTCTTCCTCCCCAGCTCCATTGTTGCTCTCAAGCTCATTTTCGCCCGATCTCTCTCCCTAGCCAATCAAACTTTTTGATTCTTTAGGGATTGGTTGAGACGGCCTAGATCTACACTTCCACCGAGAGAAATTTGATTCCCCCCACTAATCCCTTGCGGATCTTGTTACTCTTGGGTGTTTGAGCACCCTAGACGGTTGAGGTCACCTCGGAGCCACATTCCATTGTGGTGAAGCTCCGTGGTGGTGTTGGGAGCCTCCAATTAAGTTGTGGAGATTGGCCCAACCTTGTTTGTAAAGGTTCGGTCGCCGCCTTCAAGGGTACCACTAGTGAAATCACGGCACCTCGCATTGTGTGAGGGCGTGAGGAGAATACGGTGGCCCTAGTGGATTCTTCGGGAGCATTGTGCCTCCACACCGCTCCAACGGAGACGTACTTCCTCTCAAAGGGGAGGAACTTCGGAAACACATCCTCGTCTTCACCGGCTCCACTTGTGGTTACTTCTTACCTTTACTTTGTGCAAGCTTCTCTTGTGTTGTATCTTGTGCTTGCTTGCTTGTGTTGTTGTTGTTACCATCATATAGGTTGCTCACCTAGTTGCACATCTAGACAACCTATTTTGTTGCTAACCCTAATTTGTTAAGAAAAGCTAAAAAATTGGTAGTTGCCTATTCACCCCCCCTCTAGTCAACCATATCGATCCTTTCAATTGCTATCATGGTTTATGTGATATTGGTGCTAGTGTGAGTGCCATCGCTTTTTCATTATATCAAGAAGTCATGAATGATATTGCACCTGTTGAGATTGAAGATATTGATGTTACTATGAAGCTTGCAAACAGAGATATTATTAGTCCACTTGGGATTGTTAGAGATCTGGAAGTCTTGTGTGGTAAGATCAAATACCCTACTGATTTTCTTGTTCTTGGATCACCACAAGATGATTTTTGCCCCATTATATTTGGTAGACCTTTCTTGAATACAGTAAATGCTAAGATTGACTGCAATAAAGAAATAGCCAGTGCTAATTTTGTAGATATGTCACATGAATTTAATTTCTCTAAGTTTCGTAGACAACCTCATGATAAAGAACTACCCAATAAAGATGAAATTATTGGTCTTGCTTCTATTGATGTGCCTCCTAATGATCCCATAGAACAATATTTGCTTGACCATGAGAATGACATGCATATGAATGAAGGAAATGAAATAGATGAATTATTCTTTAAACAAGCACCTATCCTTAAACATAATTTGCCTGTTGAAACCTTGGGAGATATTCTACCACCCAAGAGCGATCCTGTGTTTGAATTAAAGAAACTACCTGATACACTTAAGTATGCTTACCTTGATGAAAAGAAGATATATCCTATTATTATTAGTGCTAACCTTTCAGAGCATGAAGAAAAGAGATTACTTAAAACTCTGAGGAAGCACCATGCTGCTATTGGATATACTCTTGATGATCTTAAGGGCATTAGTCCCACTCTATGTCAGCACAAGATTAATATGGAGCCAGATGCTAAACCTGTCATTGATCATCAACGTCGCTTGAATCCTAAAATGAAAGATGTGGTAAGAACTAAAATATTGAAGCTCCTGGAGGTAGGTATAATTTATCCCATAGCTCATAGTAGATGGGTAAGCCCTGTTCATTGTGTTCCTAAGAAAGGAGGTATTACTGTTGTTCCTAATGATAAAAATGAACTTATCCCACAAAGAATTGTAACCGGTTATAGGATGGTAATTGATTTCAGGAAATTAAATAAAGCTACTAGGAAAGATCATTACCCCTTGCCTTTTATTGATCAAGTGTTAGAAAGATTGTCTAAGAATACACACTTTTGTTTCCTAGATGGATATTCTGGTTTCTCTCAAATACCTGTATCACAAGAAGATCAAGAGAAAACCACCTTTACTTGTCCTTTTGAAACTTATGCTTATCGTCGTATGCCTTTTGGTTTATGTAATGCACTGCTACTTGTGAGCTGCGTTGGTAATTCCCTGAAGAGGAAGGGAGATGCAGTACAATAGAGATAAGTATTTCCCTCAGTTATGAAACCAAGGTTATCAATCCAGTAGGAGAATCACGCAACACCTCGTTAGCAGTACCTACACACAAAACAACAAATCCTTGCACCCAATGCAAAAAAGGGGTTGTCAATCCCTCGGCGGTCAATTGCAAGATTAAATTGTATGGTGATAGATAGATAGATTAAACTAAAATACAAAATAAAATAAATAAATAAAAAGTGCAGCAAGGTATTTTTAGGATTTTTAATATATGATAAACGTAGACCCGGGGCCCATAGTTTTCACTAGAGGCTTCTCTCTTGAAAATAGCATACGGTGGGTAAACAAATTACTGTTGGGCAATTGATAGAAAATCAAATAATCATGATGATATCCAAGGCAATGATCATGTATATAGGCATCACGTCCGAGACAAGTAGACCGACTCCTGCCTGCATCTACTACTATTACTACACCCATCGACCGCTATCCAGCATGCATCTAGAGTATTAAGTTCGTAAAGAACGGAGTAACGCCTTAAGCAAGATGACATGATGTAGACAAAGTAAACTCACGCATGAATAAACCCCATCTTTTTACCCTTAATAGCAACGATACATACGTGTCATGTCCCTTTCTATCACTGGGATTGAGCACCGCAAGATCGAACCCATTACAAAGCACCTCTCGCATTACAGGATAAATCAATCTAGTTGGCCAAACCAAATCAATAGATCGAAGAGAAATACGATGCTATAATAATCATGCATAAAAGAGTTCAGAGAAGACTCAAATAATATTCATGGATAATCTGATCATAAACTCACAATTCATCGGATCCCAACAAACACACCGCAAAAAGTGATTACATCGGATAGAACTCCAAGAACATCGAGGAGAACATTGTATTGAAGATCAAAAAGAGAGAAGAAGCCATCTAGCTACTAACTATGGACCCGAAGGTCTGTGGTAAACTACTCATGCATCATCGAAAGGGTAGCAAGGTTCATGTCGAGCCCCTCCGTGATCGATTCCCCCTCTGGCGGAGTGCCGGAAAAGGCCCCCAGATGGGATCTCTCGAGAACAGAAGCTTACGGCGGCGGAAAAAGTATTTCGTGGACTCCTCTGTTGGTTTCCCGATTTTTGAGAATTTATAGTGGTGGAATTAGGTCAAACGGAGCTGAGGTGGGCCCAGGAGGCACCAGGGCGCGCCTGCCCCCCCAGGCGTGCCTTGGTGTCTCATGGCCACCTCCTCTGGCATCTGGCCCGATATTCTGGAAAACCAAAAACAAGCAAAAAACAGCAACTGGCACTGGGCATTAATTTAATAGGTTAGTCCCAAAAAATGATATATAATTGCTTGTAAAGGTATATAAAATATCCAAGATTGATAATATAACAGCATGGAACAATAAAAAATTATAGATACGTTGGAGACGTATCAGCATCCCCAAGCTTAATTCCTGCTCATCCTCGAGTAGGTAAATGATAAAAACAGAATTTTTGATGTGGAATGCTACCTATCATATTCATCATATATTCTTTTCTTTTGTAGCATGGACATTGGACTTGAATGTTTCAAAGCAATAGTCTATAATTTGACATGAATACATAAATACTCAAGCATACTAACAAGCAACCATGCCTTTCAAAATATCAATGCTAAAGAAAGTTATCCCTAGCCCATTATGCCCAATCATTGATCCATTCGTGAAACACACTCAATATTAGCTACATCCAATGCACAAGTGTGACAATAGTGCTCTCTAGTTGGTTCTTTATAAGAGAAGATGGAGACTCAAATAAAAAATAAAAGTTGCATACAAGTAAATAGATAGGCCCTTCACAGAGGGAAGCAGAGATTTGCTAATGTGCTAGAGCTCAAAGCTTAAATTAGAGAGATAAAATATTTTGAGAGGCATGCTTTTCCTGTCAATGAAAAGGAACGAGAATTTCCAATATCTTCCATGCTAGATACATTATAGGCGGTTCCCAAACAGAAAATAAAGTTTCTTTCCTTTCCACCATTCTTTCACAATCCATGGCTAGCCGTATCCACGGGTGCCCTCCATACCAACACTTTCCAAGGAATTTAATATTATCATGATATAAAAACATTCATTTCATTTCGGGACTGGGCATCCCTATTACCTGCCACTCTCTCGTGCAATGACAAGTGAATAAACACTCACCGTGAGAATAACCCGCCTAGCATGGAAAATATTGGCTACCCCCTTCCGCCTCATGAGCAGTACGGGCATACAAAATGGAAAATTATTTTGAAAATTAGAGTTGGCACACGCAAATTTACTTAGGACGGCATGTAAATACCGCATATAGGTAGGTATGGTGGACTCATTTGGCACAACTTGGGTTTAAGGAGTTTGGATGCACAAGCAGTATTCCCGCTTAGTACAAATGAAAGCTAGCAAATAGATTGAGAAGCGACCAACCAAAAAACGAAAACGGTCATAAACATGCATTGAACATAACTAACACCGAATAATGCACCATAAGTAGGATATAATTTCGTTGCATAACTATTGACTTTACGTGCATGCATAGGGAATCACAAACCTTAACACTAATATTCTTACTAAATCACAATTACTCACTAAGATGACTCACATATCATCATCTCCATATCGCAAAACTATTGCAAGGAATCACACTTATCATATCCATGATCTATATGAAAGTTTTTATTATATCCCTCTTGAATATTTATCACTTTGGGACCAAATTCATATCTTGTGCAAATTACCATTACTATTATCAACTCTCAAAATGATATAAGTCAAGCATGAGAGTGCGAATATTTCTTCAAAATTTTAATCTTATCAACTCTCAATATAATATAAGTGAAGCATGAGAGTTCAAATATTTCTTCAAAATTTTAATCTTATCAACTCTCAAAATAATATAAGTGAAGCATGAGAGTTCAAACATTTCTTCAAAATATAGCCACCGCCGTGCTCAAAAAGATTTAAGTGAAGCACTAGAGCAACTGCCTAGCTCAAAAAAAATTAAGTGAAGCACATAGAGTATTCTAACAAATTATGATGAACGTGTGGCTCTCTCAAATAGGTGTGCCAGCAAAGATGATTGTGACAAACTAAAAAGCAAATAAAGCAAAGACTCATATAATACACGACGTTCCAAGCAAAACTCATATCATGTGACGAATAAAAATATAGCTCCAAGTAAAATTACCGATGGTTGGTAGAAGAAAGAGGGGATGCCTTCCGGGGCATCCCCAAGCTTAGACGCTTGAGTCTTCCTTGGATATTACCTTGGGGTGCCTTGGGAATCCCCAAGCTTAGGCTCTTGCCACTCCTTATTCCTTCATCCATCATGATCTCACCCAAAACTTGAAAACTTCAATCACACAAAACTCAACAAAACCTTTGTGAGATCCATTAGTATAACAAAATAAATCACTACTTTAAGTACTGTTGCAAACCTATTCATATTTTATTTTTGCATTATACCTACTGTATTCTAACTTCTCCATGGCTTATACCCCCCTATACAATCCATAGTTTCATCAAAACAAGCAAGCAAAGCATCAAAAACAGAATCTGTCAAAAACAGAACAGTCTGTAGGAATCTATTTGAAAGCCATACTTCTGTAACTCCAAACATTCTGAAAAATTAGGACAACGTGGGAAATTCATATACCAATACTGTGTAAAAATTTCAGATTTTTATGAAGCTCCAGTACATAACCAAAATTCCAGCACTGGACGCAAAACTTTCTGTTTTCCAAACAGCATCAATTATACTATCTTCCAAATCATCCCAAAGGATTTACTTGGCACAAACACTAATTAAAACATAAAAACACAATCTTAAAAGTAGCAAAATTGTGTAAACACACAAGAACTTATTTTATTCATTGGGTTGTCTCCCAACAAGCTCTTTCTTTATAGCCATTAAGATAGGCTTGAGATTTCAATGATGCTCTCATGAAAGATAATAATTGAAACACGAAGAGAGCATCATGAAACATGTGAAAAACACATTTAAGTCTAACATACTTCCTATGCATAGGCATTTTATAGGAAAACAAATTATCAAGACAAGTAATATCTAGCATATGCAAATAGGAAGAATGAAGCATTAAAAATTTCAACATAACGAGAGGTAATTTAGTAACATGAAGATTTCTACAACCATATTTTCCTCTCTCATAATAATTACATGTAGGATCATAATCAAACTCAACAATATAGCTATCATAAGAAAAAATCTCTCTATGATCCACATGCATAAAAAATTTATAATCTTCCAAGATAGTGGGGTTAACATCAACTAAAGTCATGACCTCTTCACACCTACTTTTGTCAAAAATTTCATAAGATTGATAGTTCTCCAAAGTAGTGGGATCATTATTACCTAAAGTTGACGCTCTTCCAAACTCACTTTTAATAGTATTGCAAACATTATTATCAATAACATATTCATCATGAGGCTTAAATAAATTTTCAAGATCATAAGAAGCATTATCACCCCAATCATGATCATTGCAATAAGTAGTGCACATAACAAAATTTTCATCCCCAAGCTTGTAGCTTTGCATATCATTAGCACAATTGACATTAATATAATTTATAATAACATCATTGCAATCATGCTTTTCATTCAAGGAGATATCAAGTATGGGTTCTATAGCAATAATTTCATTTTGAACATAAGGAAGTATAGCAAGTTCATCTCTATAAGCATCATTAATATTGGCATCATGGCCATAAGAATAGCAAGCATCACATTCATCAAGAGGGGATATTTCAATCGAATCAACGGAATCACAATTATCTATAGATTTATGCATATCATTATTCTCTTCCAAAGCAGTAGACATTCTCTCAATAAATTCTTTAACATAGGCATTAGGAGCATAGTTTTCATAGCAGTATTTAAGTATGTCAAAATTTTCAGATTTGTAGAGAGTAACATCATACTTTTCAATAAAAGAAGCAACTTCATAAGCACCCTTAAAAGCAACAAATTCTTCAATTTTTTCGATATCATAGTAATTATAAACACACTTGGCATAAGAAGACAAGATTTCATTATCATTAAACTCACATAGGTAGGGAAGGTGTTTTTTAGGGTTCTTAGAGCAACAAGTAAAATCATAAATTTCACATAGATTCCAAGCATAGCATAGCAAACAATTTATTTGACGCCATAAGAGTCTCCCTTTTTGAGACAAACGGTGACGCACAAAATGAGCATGCCCATTTAATGATTTTCCCTCAACTAAACTAGTTGGGGTTTCAGCACTAGCACAAATGGATCGAAGATGATGCAAGTAGAAAACTTTAAGTGGATCCATAGTATCTTATATTTTTGCTTTTACGTTCTGTTCTTGTGTGTTCGACATGAAGGCAATAAAAGCAAGCAAAAAAGTAAAAATATTTTTGTGGTTTTGTAAAATATTTTAGAAGTGAGGGAGATGAAAACGAGAGGCAAAGGCAAATAAAATAAATGCAAGGAGATGAAAGTTTTATGCGTAGGTACTTGATAGATGTTGATGATGTCTCCCCGGCAACGGCGCCAGAAATTCTTCCTGCTACTTGTGAGCTGCGTTGGTAATTCCCTGAAGAGGAAGGGAGATGCAGTACAGTAGAGATAAGTATTTCCCTTAGTTATGAAACCAAGGTTATCAATTCAGTAGGAGAATCACGCAACACCTCGTTAGCAGTACCTACATACAAAACAACAAATCCTTGCACCCAACGCAAACAAGGGGTTGTCAATCCCTCGACGGTAAATTGCAAGATTAAATTGTATGGTGATAGATAGATAGATTAAACTAAAATACAAACTAAAATAAATAAAGAAAAAGTGCAGCAAGGTATTTTTAGGATTTTTAATATATGATAAACGTAGACCCGGGGGCCATAGTTTTCTCTAGAGGCTTCTCTCTCGAAAATAGCATACGGTGGGTAGACAAATTACTGTTGGGCAATTGATAGAAAAGCAAATAATCATGACGATATCCAAGGCAATGATCATGTATATAGGCATCACGTCCGAGACAACTAGACCGACTCCTGCCTGCATCTACTACTATTACTCCACCCATCGACTGCTATCCAGCATGCATCTAGAGTATTAAGTTCATAAAGAACGGAGTAACGCCTTAAGCAAGATGACATGTTGTAGACAAAGTAAACTCACGCATGAATAAACCCCATCTTTTTACCCTTAATTGCAACGATACATACGTGTCATGTCCCTTTCTGTCAGTGGGATTGAGCACCGCAAGATCGAACCCATTACAAAGCACCTCTCCCATTGCAAGATAAATCAATCTAGTTGGTCAAATCAAATCAATAGATCGGAGAGAAATACGATGCTATAATAATCATGCAAAAAAGAGTTCAGAGAAGACTCAAATAATATTTATGGATAATCTGATCATAAACTCACAATTCATCGAATCCCAACAAACACACCGCAAAAAGTGATTACATCGGATAGAACTCCAAGAACATCGAGGAGAACATTGTATTGAAGATCAAAAAGAGAGAAGAAGCCATCTAGCTACTAACAATGGACCCGAAGGTCTGTGGTAAACTACTCACGCATCATCGGAAGGGCAGCAAGGTTGATGTAGAGCCCCTCCGTGATCGATTCCCCCTCCGGCGGAGTGCCGGAAAAGGCCCCCAGATGGGATCTCTCGAGAACAGAAGCTTGCGGTGGTGGAAAAAGTATTTCATGGACTCCTCTTTTGGTTTCCCGATTTTTGAGAATTTATAGTGGTGGAATTAGGTCAAACGGAGCTGAGGTGAGCCCACGAGACACCAGGGCGCGCCTGCCCCCCCAGGCGCGCCCTGGTGGCTTGTGGCCACCTCCTCTGGCATCTGGCCCTCTCCCGAAGCTTCTAGTGTCTCTTATGTCCAGAAAAAAATCTCCAAAAAGTTTCGTGCCATTTGGACTTCGTTTGGTACTGATATTCTAGAAAACCAAAAACAGGCAAAAAACAGTAACTGGCACTGGGCACTAAGTTAATAGGTTAGTCCCAAAAAATGATATATAATTGCTTGTAAAGGTATATAAAACATCTAAGATTGATAATATAACAGCATGGAACAATCAATAATTATAGATACGTTGGAGACGTATCATGCACCTGCTACGTTTCAAAGATGTATGACTGCTATATTCTCTGGCTTGTGTGAAAAGATTGTTGAGGTTTTCATGGATGATTTTTCTGTATATGGAACTTCTTTTGATGATTGATTAAGCAACCTTGATCGAGTTTTGCAGAGATGTGAAGAAACTAATCTTGTCTTGAATTGGGAGAAGTGCCACTTTATGGTGAACGAAGGTATAGTCCTTGGGCATAAAATTTCTGAAAGAGGTATTGAAGTTGATAAAGCTAAAGTTGATGCTATTGAGAAAATGCCATGTCCTAAAGATATCAAAGGTATAAGAAGTTTCCTTGGTCATGCTGGTTTCTATAGAAGGTTTATAAAAGATTTCTCTAAGATTTCTAGGCCTCTTACTAATCTCTTGCAAAAAGATGTTCCGTTTGTTTTTGATGATGATTGCGTAGAAGCCTTTGAAATACTTAAGAAAGCCTTAATTTCTGCACCTATTGTTCAACCACCTAATTGGAACTTACCCTTTGAAATTATGTGTGATGCTAGTGATTATGTTGTTGGTGCTGTTCTAGGTCAAAGAGTTGATAAGAAATTGAATTTTATTCATTATGCTAGTAGAATCTTAGACAGTGCTCAAAGAAATTATGCTACTACTGAAAAAGAATTTTTAGCAGTTGTGTTTGCATGTGATAAATTCAGGTCTTACATTGTTGATTCTAAAGTCACTATTCACACCGATCATGCTGCTATTAAATATCTTATGGAAAAGAAAGATGCTTTCATGTCCGTATTCACTACGGTTTATGGATCATACTTTAACTTGTGGATGAATTGTCACTTTGTTATGAGAAGTTTTATGATGATATATTGCTGTTATAATAAAGATCATGATGCTTTCATGTCCGTATTTTGTTTTATCAACACCTCTCTCTCTAAACATGTGGTCATGATTATCGATTTCGGTTTTTCGCTTGAGACAAGCATGGTCTAAGCTTGGGGGAGTTGATACGTCCATTTTGCATCATGTTTTCCTACTGTTATTTATTATGTTTTTGATCATTATTTCACTTATGATACAATTCTTATGCCTTTTCTCTCTTATTTTGCAAGTTTCACATGAAGAGGGAGATTGCCGGCAGCTGGAATTCTGGACCGGAAAGGGGTGAAACAGAGATAGGTATTCTGCACATCTCCAAATGACCTGAAAATTTACGGAGAATTATTTTGGAACATATAAAAATACTGGTGAAAGAATCAACAAAAGGGGACCCACCAGGTAGCCACAAGCCTAGGGGGCGCGCCCTACCCCCTAGGCGCGCCCCTCGAGCTTCTGGGGCCCCAGCAGGCCTCAGAAGCCCATCTTCTGCTATATGAAGCCATTTGCCCTATAAAAATCAGAAGAGGACTTTCGGGATGAGGCGCCACCGTCTCGAGGCGGAACCTGGGCAGGAGCACTTTTGCTCTCTGGCGGAGCGATTCCGCCGGGGAAACTTCCCTCCGGGAGGGGGAAATCGAAGCCATCGACATCACCAATGATCCTCTCATCGTGGGAGGACCAATTTTCATCAACATGTTCACCAGAACCATCTCATCTCAAACCCTAGTTCATCTCTTGTATTCAATGTTTGTCTCAAAACCTCAGATTGGTACCTGTGGGTTGCTAGTAGTGTTGATTACATCTCGTAGTTGATGCTTGTTGGTTTATTTGGTGGAAGATTATATGTTCAGATCCTTAATGATATTGAATACCCCTCTGATCTTGAACATGAATATGATTTGTGAGTAGTTACTTTTGTTCTTGAGGACATGGGAGAAGTCTTGTCATAAGTAATCATGTGAATTTGGTATTCGTTCGATATTTTGATGATATGTATGTTGTTGCTTCCTTTAGTGGTGTCATGTGAACGTCGACTACATGACACTTCACCATATTTGGGCCTAAGGGAAGGCATTGTGGAGTAGTAATTAGATGATGGGTTGCTAGAGTGACAGAAGCTTAAACCCTAGTTTATACGCTATTCTGTAAGGGGCTGATTTGGATCCATATGTTTCATGCTGTGGTTAGATTTATCTTAATTCTTATTTCGTAGTTGCGGATGCTTGCGAGAGGGGGTAATCATAAGTTTGAGGCTTGTTCAAGTAAGAATAGCACCCAAGCACCGGTCCACCCACATATCAAATTATCAAAGTAGCGAACGCGAATCAAACAAACATGATGAAAGTGACTAGATGAAATTCCCATGTGTCCTCGAGAACTCTTTGCTTGCTATAAGAGTTCATTCCAGCTTGTCCTTTGCTATAAGAATTCCTTCTCGTAAGCTGAAAGCTTCTGATTGCGCACACCCAGGGCCTTGCTGAAGTAAGCCACGGGGTGGCCCTCCTGCACGAGTGCTACTTGTAGTCTGTGTTGGTGTTTCCCCGAAGAGGAGAGGATGATGCAGTATAGTAGAGATAAGTATTTCCCTCAGTTAAGAACCAAGGTTATCAATCCTGTAGGAGAACCACATAGAACCTCGTTAGCAGCACCTACACACACAAATGCAAACACTTGCACCCAACGCAAATATGAGGGTTGTCAATCCTCTTAGCGGTTATTTGCAAGGATTAATTCTTCTAGCGATAGATAGATAAAGTAAAACACTAAATAAAATAAAAGTAAACAAATTGAAGCAAGGTATTTTTGGTTTTTAATATATGATAAAGGTAGACCTGGGGGCCATCGTTCTCACTAGAGGCTTCTCTCTCGAACAAATAGCATACGGTGGGTAAACAAATTACTGTTGGGCAATTGATAGAAAAGCAAATAATTATGACGGATTCATGGCAATGATCATGTATATAGGCATCACGTCTGAGACAAGTAGACCGACTCCTGCCTGCATCTACTACTATTACTCCACCCATCGACCGCTATCTAGCATGCATCTAGGGTATTAAGTTAATGAAAATAGAGTAACGCCTTAAGCAAGATGACATAATGTAGACAAAGTAAACTCAAGCAATATGATTAAACCCCATCTTTTTATCCTTAATGGCAACAATACAAATACGTGTCATGTCTCTTTCTATCACTGGGATATAGCACCGCAAGATTGAACCCATCACAAAGCACCTTTCCCATTGCAAGATAAACCAATCTAGTTGGCCAAACCAAATCGATAGATCAGAGAGAAATACAAAGTTATAATAATCATGCATAAAAGAGTTCAGAGAAGACTCAAATATTTCTCATCAATAATCTGATTATAAACTCACTATTCATCGGATCCCAACAAACACACCACAAAAGAAGATTACATCAGATAGAACTCCAAGAACATCAAGGAGAACATGGTATTGAAGATCGAAGAGAGAGAAGAAGCCATCTAGCTACTAGCTATGGACCCGTAGGTCTATGGTAAACTACTCACACATCATCGGAAGGGCAGCAAGGTTGATGTAGAAGCCCTCCGTGATCGATTCCCCCTCCGGCAGAGTACCTGAAAATGCCTCCAGATGGGATCGTGGAAGAACAGAGGCTTGCGGCGGCGGAAAGGTTTTTCCTTCTATCTCTCTGGTATATTGGGAATATTTGTGAATTTATAGCAAAGGAATTAGGTCAAGATGTGCCACGAGGGGCCCACATGCCCGGGGGGCACGGCCACCCCCTGGGGCGCGCCCTCCAGGCTTGCCGCCTCCTCGTGGCTCCTCTGGTCTTCTCCCGAAGCTTCGTGGGTCTCTTATGGTCCAGAAAAAATTAATCCAATGTTTTTTTATTCTTTGGACACTTTTTGATAATGATTTTCTGAAAAGACAAAAACAAGCAAAAAAACAGCAACTGGCACTGTGCACTGAGTTAATAGGTTAGTCCCAAAAAATGATATATAATTGCATAAATTTGCAGATAAAACATCCAAGATTGATAATATAATAGCATGGAACAATCAAAAATATTAGATACGTTGGAGACGTATCAACGAGCACGGCACCAATGCCTGTGTCGTAGGCGTCGGTCTCGATGCTGAATCGCTTGGCAAAGTCAGGCAAGGTGAGTGATACGTCCATTTTGCATTATGTTTTCCTACTGTTATTTATTATGTTTTTGATTGTTATTTCACTATATGATACAATTCTTATGCCTTTTCTCTCTTATTTTGCAAGTTTCACATGAAGAGGGAGATTGACGGCAGTTGGAATTCTGGACTGGAAAGGGGTGAAACAGAGATAGCTATTCTGCACATCTCCAAATAACCTGAAAATTTACGGAGAATTATTTTGGAATATATAAAAAATACTGGCGAAAGGATCAACAGAGGGGGACCCACCAGCCTGCCACAAGCCTGGGGGGGGCGCGCCCTACCCCCTGGGCGCGCCCCCTGAGCTTGTGGGGCCCCTGGCCGGCCTTCGAAGCCCATCTTCGCTATATGATGCCATTTGCCCTAGAAAAAATCAGGAGAATACTTTTGGGACGAAGCGCCGCCGTCTCGAGGTGGAACCTGGGCAGGAGCACTTTTGCTCTCCGGCGGAGGGATTCCGCCTGGGAAACTTCCTTCCGGGAGGAGAAAATCGAAGCCATCGACATCACCAATGATCCTCTCATCGTTGGAGGACCAATCTTCATCAACATCTTCACCAGCACCATCTCATCTCAAACCCTAGTTCATCTCTTGTATTCAATCTTTGTCTCAAAACCTCATATTGGTATCTGTGGGTTGCTAGTAGTGTTGATTACTCTCTATAGTTGATGCTAGTTGGTTTATTTGGTGGAAGATTATATGTTTAGATCCTTAATGATATTGAATACCCCTCTGATCTTGAACATGAATATGATTTGTGAGTAGTTACTTTTGTTCTTGAGGACATGGGAGAAGTCTTGTCATAAGTAATCATGTGAATTTGGTATTCATTCGATATTTTGATGATATGTATGTTGTTGCTTCCTTTAGTGGTGTCGTGTGAACGTCGACTACATGACACTTCACCATCTTTGGGCCTAAGGGAAGGCATTGTGGAGTAGTAATTAGATGATGGGTTGCTAGAGTGACAGAAGCTTAAACCGTAGTTTATGCCCTATTCCGTAAGGGGCTGATTTGGATCCATATGTTTCATGCTATGGTTAGATTTATCTTAATTCTTCTTTCGTAGTTGCAGATGCTTGTGAGAGGGGGTAATCATAAGTGGGAGGCTTGTTCAAGTAAGAATAGCACCCAAGCACCGGTCCACCCACATATCAAATTATCAAAGTAGCGAACGCGAATGAAACAAACATGATGAAAGTGACTAGATGAAATTCTCATGTGTCCTCGAGAACGTGTTGCCTATTATAAGAGTTTGTTCTGGCTTGTCCTTTGCTATAAAAAGGATTGGGCCACCTTGCTGCACCTTTGTTACCGTTACTACTTGTTACTTGTTACGAATTATCTTGCTATCAAACTATCTGTTACCAACAATTTCAGTGCTTGCAGAGAATACCTTGCTGAAAACCGCTTGTCATTTCCTTCTGCTCCTCGTTGGGTTCGAGACTCTAACTTATTGAAAGGACTACGATTGATCCCCTATACTTGTGGGTCATCAAGACCCATTTGTGGCACCGTTTCCGGGGAGTGAAGCGCCTTTGGTGAGTGGAATTTGGTAAGGAAACATTTATATTACATGCTGAAATTTACTGTCACTTGTCACTATGGAAAGTAATCCTTTGAGGGGTTTGTTCAATGTATCTTCACCTCGACCGGAAGCAATAAGAGTTTCCCCTCAACCTACTGAACCTACTGAAAATATTTATTATGAAATTCCTTCGGGTATGATAGAGAAACTGCAAGCTAATCCTTATGCAGGAGATGGAACTATGCATCCTGATATGCACTTGATATATGTGGAGGAAATCTGTGGATTGTTTAAGCTTGTAGGTTTATCCGAAGATGGTATTAAGAAGAAGGTTTTCCCTTTTATCTTTGGAGGGAAAGGCATTGACATGGTATAGGCTATGTGATGATACTGGAACATGGGATTAGAATCGGTTGAAGCTGGAATTTCATCAGAAGTTTTATCCTATGCATTTGATTCATCGTGATCGGAATTATATATATAATTTTTGGCCTCGTGAAGAAGAAAGTATCTCTCAAGATTGGGGGAGGCTTAAATATATGTTGCATATATGCCCCAATCATGAGCTCTCAAGAGAAATAATTATTCAGAACTTTTATGCTCGGCTTTCTCATAATGATCAAACCATGCTCGATACTTCTTCTACTAGTTCCTTTATGAAGAGGACTATTGAATTCAAATGGGGTCTTCTTGAAAGAATTAAATGCAACTCTGAAGATTGGGAAATTGACAAAGGTAAAGAGTCAGGTGTAAATCTCAAATTTTATTGTGTTAAGTCTTTTATGGAAACTGATGCTTTTCACAAGTTTAGTACTAAATATGGACTTGACTCTGAGATAGTAGCTACCTTTTGCGAATCTTTTGCTACTCATGTTGATCTCCCTAAGGAGAAATGGTTCAAATATCATCCACCTATTGAATTAAAAGAAGAACCTGTTAGTGCTAAGGAAGAAACAATTGTTTACCATATTGATCCAGTTGTGCCTACTGCTTATATTGAGAAACCACCTTTTCCTATTAGGATAAAGGAACATGCTAAAGTTTTGATTGTGGTTAATTAAAGTAATATAAGAGCACCTAGACCTTCTGAACAAATTAAAGTTGAACCTAATGTTGCAATGGTTAAAGATCTTTTGGTTGATAACATTGATGGACATGTCATATATTTCTTTAATGAAGCAACTACAATTGCTAAGCCGGACACTAAGGATAAAAATAAACCCATAGTTGGCATGCCTGTTATTTCTGTTAAAATTGGAGATCATTGCTATCATGGTTTATGTGATATTGGTGCTAGTGTGAGTGCTATTCCTTTTACTCTCTATCAAGAAGTCATGAATGATATTGCACCTGTTGAGATTGAAGATATTGATGTTACTATTAAGCTTGCAAATAGAGATACTATTACTCCACTTGGGATTGATAGAGATGTTGAAGTCTTGTGTGGTAAGATTAAGTGCCCTACTGATTTTCTTGTTCTTGGATCACCACAAGATGATTTTTGTCCCATTATATTTGGTAGACCTTTCTTGAATACAGTAAATGCTCAGATAGACTGCAATAAAGAAATTGTTAGTGTTAATTTTGGTGATATGTCTCATGAATTTAATTTCTCCAAGTTTCGTAGACAACCTCATGATAAAGAATTACCAAATAAAGATGAAATTATTGGTCTTGCTTCTATTGCTGTGCCTCCTACTGATCCCTTAGAACAATATTTGCTAGACCATGAGAATGATATGCATATGAATGAAAGAAATGAAATAGATGAATTATTCTTTAAACAAGCACCTATTCTCAAACATAATTTGCCTATTGAAGCCTTGGGAGACCGTCCACCACCTAAGAGTGATCCTGTTTTTGAATTAAAGCAACTGCCTGATACACTTAAGTATGCTTATCTTGATGAAAAGAAGATATATCCTGTTATTATTAGTGCTAACCTTTCAGAACATGAAGAAAAGAGATTACTTAAAACTCTAAGGAAGCACCATGTTGCTATTGGATATACTCTTGATGATCTTAAGGGCATTAGTCCCACTCTATGTCAGCACAAGATTAATATGGAGCCAGATGCTAAACCTGTCATTGATCATCAATGTCGCTTGAATCCTAAAATGAAAGATGTGGTAAGAACTGAAATATTAAAGCTTTTGGAGGCAGGTATAATTTATCCCATAGCTGATAGTAGATGGGTAAGCCCTGTTCATTGTGTTCCTAAGAAAGGAGGTATTACCATTGTTCCTAATGATAAAAATGAACTTATTCCACAAAGAATTATAACTGGCTATAGGATGGTAATCGATTTCAGGAAATTAAATAAAGCTACTAGGAAAGATCATTATCCTTTGCCTTTTATTGATCAAATGTTAGAAAGATTGTCTAAGCATACACACTTTTGTTTCCTAGATGGATATTTTGGTTTTTCTCAAATACCTGTATCACAAGAAGATCAAGAGAAAACCACCTTTACTTGCCCTTTTGGAACTTATGCTTATCGTCGTATGCCTTTTGGTGTAATGCACCTGCTACCTTTCAAAGATGTATGACCGCTATATTCTCTGATTTTTGTGAAAAGATTGTTGAGGTTTTCATGGATGATTTCTCCGTATACGGAACTTCTTTTGATGATTGATTAAGCAACCTTGTTTGAGTTTTGCAGAGATGTGAAGAAACTAATCTTGTCTTGAATTGGGAGAAGTGCCACTTTATGGTAAATGAAGGTATAGTCCTTCGGCATAAAATTTCTGAAAGAGGTATTGAAGTTGATAAAGCTAAAGTTGATGCAATTGATAAAATGCCATGCCCTAAAGATATCAAATGTATAAGAAGTTTCCTTGGTCATGCAGGTTTTTATATAAGGTTTATAAAAGATTTCTCTCAGATTTCTAGGCCTCTTACTAATATCTTGCAAAAAGATGTTCCATTCGTTTTTGATGATGATTGTATAGAAGCCTTTGAAATACTTAAGAAAGCCTTAATTTCTGCACCTATTGTTCAACCACCTGATTGGAACTTGCCTTTTGAAATTATGTGTGATGCTAGTGATTATGTTGTTGGTGCTGTTCTAGGTCAAAGAGTTGATAAGAAATTAAATATTATTCATTATGCTAGTAAAACCTTAGACAGTGCTCAAAGAAATTATGCTACTACTGAAAAAGAATTTCTAGCAGTTGTGTTTGCATGTGATAAATTCAGGTCTTACATTGTTGATTCTAAAGTCACTATTCACACCGATCATGCTGCTATTAAATATCTTATGGAAAAGAAAGATGCTAAACCTAGACTTATTAGGTGGGTTCTTCTGCTACAAGAATTTAATTTGCATATTATTGATAGAAAGGGAGCTGAGAATCCCATAGCAGATAATCAGTCTAGAATGGAAAATGTTCTTGATGACCCACTTCCTATTAATGAGGATTTTCCTGATGAACAATTAGCTGTTATAAATGCTTCTTGTAACCCTCCTTGGTATGCAGACTATGCTAATTACATTGTTGCTAAATATAGCCCACCTAGTTTCACCTATCAACAAAAGAAAAAGTTCTTCTTTGATTTAAGACATTACTTTTGGGATGACCCACATCTATATAAAGAAGGAGTAGATGGTGTTATTAGACGTTGTGTACCTGAGCAACAAATCTTGCGTAAGTGTCACTCCGAGGCATACGGAGGACACCATGCGAGAGACAGAACGGCACACAAGGTATTACAATCTGGTTTTTATTGGCCTACTCTTTTTAAAGATGCATGTAAGTTTGTCCTTTCTTGTGATGAATGTCAAAGAATTGGTAATGTTGGTAGACGTCAGGAAATGCCTATGAATTATTCACTTGTTATTGAACCATTTGATGTTTGGGGTTTTCATTATATGGGACCTTTTCCTTCCTCTAATGGGTATACATAGATTCTAGTTGCTGTTGATTATGTTACTAAGTGGGTAGAAGCTATTCCAACTAGTAGTGCTGATCACAACACATCTATTAAAATGCTTAAAGAAGTTATATTTCCAAGGTTTGGAGTCCCTAGATATTTAATGACTGATGGTGGTTCACATTTTATTCATGGTGCTTTCCATAAATTGCTTGCTAAATATGATGTTAATCATAGAATTGCATCTCCTTATCATCCTCAGTCTAGTGGTCAAGTTGAATTAACTAATAGAGAAATAAAATTAATTTTGCAAAAGACTGTTAATAGATCTAGAAAGAATTGGTCTAAGAAACTTGATGATGCACTATGGGCTTATAGAACTGCTTATAAAAATCCTATGGGTATGTCACCTTATAAAATGGTATATGGAAAAGCATGTCATTTACCTCTTGAATTAGAACATAACGCATATTGGGCAATTATAGAGAGAAAAAACTTAAAGAACTATGTGAGAAAAGGAATATGCCCATACAATTGGTTCCGCTTTGCTCCGCATCATCTGGAATCTCGTGCGAGAACTTAACTATGACTTTAAACTTGCCGGTGAAAAGAGGTTATTTGATATTAGCTCCCTAGATGAATGGAGAACCCAAGCCTATGAAAATGCCAAGTTATTTAAAGAAAAAGTTAAAAGATGGCATAATAAAAGAATTCAGAAACAGGAATTCAAAGTAGGTGATCATGTTCTGTTATACAATTCTCGTTTAAGATTCTTTGCAGGAAAGCTTCTCTCTAAATGGGAAGGACCATACATCATCGAAGAAGTTTATCGCTCCGGAGCCATCAAAATAAACAACTCCGAAGGCACTAATCCGAGAGTGGTTAATGGTCAAAGAATTAAACATTACATCTCAGGTACGCCAATTAATGTTGAAACTAATATTATTCAAACAATGACACTGTGACGCCCCCGACTCAATCGTGCACTAATCATACAAATGCGCACGATCAAGCCCAGGGACTCATGGGAAGATATCACAACACAACTCTAGACACAAAATAAAATAATACAAACTTTATATTACAAGCCAGGGGCCTAGTTCAAGTACAAGCGTTAGCGGATGCAACAACAATATCTGAGTACAGACATAATTAAACAAGACTGCCTTAAGAAGGTTGAGCAAAACAACGACTCTAGATTGAAAAGGCACAGGCCTCCTGCCTGGGAGCCTCCTATCTACTCCTGGTCGTCGGTCTCCACCTAGTAGTAGGCGCCACCGGAGGGGTAGTAGTAGTCGTCAACGGGGTCAGCTGGCTCCGGGGCTCCGTCATCTGATCGCAACAATCGGGTATGGGGAAAAGAGGTAGCAAAGCAACCGTGAGTACTCATCCAAAGTACTCGCAAGACTTACATCAGATCTATTCTATTTATGCATCGGTTTCAAATGAAGGGGCTGTATCTGTGGTCTAGACTGCAGAAATGCTATAATAGAGAGAAAGGCCTTGCCTATCGAAGACTAGCATCTTCAGCGTCTTGCGGCATTAGAAGAGTGCAGATTAGTAAAATAACATATAGCAGTAAGTAATAGTAGCAATGCCCAGAGATCCTTCCTTGACTCCCTGCGAGAAAGCGATCCTGGAGCTATCAAATTATTAAGTTTTACAAGTATCCAGTTCTAGTTGTAGTAGATCGGGATACTTTCCGAGCATCCTGTTACCGTGGACACGACTATTTGCATAGATATACTTCCCTGCAGGGGTGCACCAACTTACCCAACACACTCGATTAACTCGGGCCGGACACACTTACTCGGGTCATGCCCGGCCTCGGCTGATCAACACGCCGTAGCCCTACCTAGGCTCAGTAGAGAGGCCAGCACGCCGGTCTAAATCCTAAGCACTCAGGGGTCTTGGGCCCATCGCCCTTTGCACTCCTGCGCGTTGCGTGGGCGGCCGGGACCCGACCTAGCCCCTGTATACACATGCAGGCTTTCGCGATCCACCCGGGCACGCGCCGCTCAGTTGCTGACGGCCGAAGAACTTTAGCTGATACATACGGCGCCGAGTGCCCATACTATTCCCGCATGGTGGTTAGTGCGAAAAGGCCAGAGGCCTACTCAGATCACATATCCTAACCCATTAGTGTGTTGGAAGCTCGCGGTGACGATCAGTGCTCCACGATCAGTGGTCCCGTCGCCCTGTCTCGAGGACCTGCGACAAGGGCCAGGCCCAATCCCTCTCCTCCCTCTCCTGAGGCGATCTGCCTGCCCGGCCGCGCCTTGTAATTATCTCGCGGGTACGCTCACGGTCAACCTGACTTCACATTTCTCACGGGTACCCCTCAGGGCCGACCCGACTTTAATCAGGGACTGAGATAAAAGTCAAGGTATCCGTGTGTCCATCACATCAAGGGGGAAACCCGAGGAATCACCCTCAATGGATTCCCACTAGATGTATCCGTCAAGATGAACTTGGAGGAATCACCCTCGAAGGGTTCACACTTGAGGGGTTGCACGACAGAGACATCATCGGACGTGGTGAAAGAGGAATCACCCTCGGTATCCCACAACCGACTAGCTACGCTACAGGGATATCATCAGCAGTGAAGTAGGAGGTATCACCCTCGGCACTCGATAGTAGCTCCGTAGAGTCATACAACTAAGGGGATGTGCGGTGATGTGTCGGGCTCTGTACATCGATCACATGGATCGAGGCACCGGTAACAAAGCGGGGCAACAAAGACAAGGGTGAGGGGCCACTGATGTATCACTAACCAACTTATACTAAGCATTTAGGATAGCAGGTATGGCATCAACAGCAGTTACAAAAACAGGCTATGCATCAGAATAGTAGCACTCAATTACGGAAGCAAAATCTAATGCAAGCATGGGAGAGAAGGAATAGGCGATATAGGAATGATCAAGGGGGTTTTGTTTGCCTGGAAGCTCTGCTGAAAAGGTCTGGTCATCAGGGGCGTAGTCGTACTCGGCAGCAGCGTCGGTCACGGGGTCTACCAGAGAGAAGAGGGGGAAGAAACAATAAATACAAAGCAAACAAATGCAACACAGATGCATGGCATGGCAATATGCTTCAAGGGGTGACCTAACGCAGTGCTACACGTTAAAGACGGAGTGGGAAAATATCTGGGAATATTTTCTCGGTTTTTGGCATCTGTTAGACAGATGAACCGAAGGGGAAGGTTCCATGTTTGTGGTGT
Source organism: Elymus sibiricus (assembly GCA_039707655.1). NCBI lineage: Eukaryota > Viridiplantae > Streptophyta > Magnoliopsida > Poales > Poaceae > Elymus > Elymus sibiricus. Next base: position 121,789,958 of record CM077666.1, on the reverse strand, counting down.
TTTGGGCATGTGACAGTTACATGGAGGGCATATTTGGATTCGTCTCGTTTTTCCGATCAACTTTCATGTAGAAAACTTTTTCATCCGAGCTACGGATTATTTTCTATGATTTTTCAAAGTTTTAAACAATATTCTGAAATTCCTGGGATTATTTTATTTCGAAAAATAACTTTATTGCGTCAACAGTACGTCAGGGGACGTCATCAGTCAACCCAGCCGGTCCAGGTCAAACCTGACCGCTGGGACCCACATGTCATTCACAGAGGGCTAAACAATGATTATTTAAACTAAACAAAGATTAATTAGAGGGTGGGGCCCCACTGCCAATGACTAATTAGTTATCAGATTAAGTTATTTTATAAAAACTGTTAATTAGCTAGTGGGGCCCGCCTGTCAGCGACTGAGGCTGCCCAGTCAGCATATTGACTGGGTCAACCCAGTCAACTGGGCCCCTGGGGCCCACTGGTCAGCGACCCAGGGTGGACCCCAGGACATGCCACGTCGGCGTCGGTCGGCGTTTAAACGCCGGCGACCACAAACGCGGCGGAGGCACACGAGACCTCGCCGAAAATCGCACTCCGCCGACCATTTGGCGCGCGGCTTGGCGCGTTGGAGCGAGCGCAGCGAGCCGCGTCGTTTGGTGGCGGTGGCGAAGGTTGAGGTGGCCAGAGCTGACCGGAACATCACCGACAAGCGGCGGCCGGAATTGGGTGAGCTCTAGTGTGGCATTGCGGGGCACGGCAAAGCACGCGGTCGGTCGCGTTGGGCTGCTGGGAGCGTGCTGAGCACGAAGCCGTGCTCGGACGCGAGCGGCGACGGCATGGGCCACGGCGGTGAGCTCAACTACGGCGACGGGTACGGCCACGGTGGGGAAGCTAGCTAGTGGACGCGCGCGAGCAAACGGAGAGGGGGAGAAGATGTGGGAGCTCATCGGGGAGGCACACGGTGGCCCGGCGAGTGAACGGGAGCGCAGTGGTGGCCGGATTCGACGAAGCTCGCCGGCGACCGAAGACGAAGAAGACGGTGCGATCTGGCGCTGTGGTGCTCCCCGGCTCGCGTTCATGGACTTAGTCAATGTAGCGGACGACGGCGGGGCTCCAGGACACGACGGCGAGGCGAGAGGCAGCCGGTGGCCACGGAATTGACGCGGCGACGGTGACGGTGGCGCTCGGGATCGAGCGAGGGAGGCGATGGAGGAGGGGGAAAGTGGCTAGGGTTCGCCAGGGAGGTGCGGGCGATGCTCTTATCCACCCCGCGGCGGCGACGGCGTCGGGGATGGCCGACGCGTGCCCATCGCCAGCTCAGGCGCGCGCGGCGATGACACGCAGGGAGAGAGAGGCGGGAGGAAGAAGGAGAGAGAGGGGTGGGCTGGGCCGCGGTACTGTGGACTTGAAGCCCACATGCACAGTAACTCTCAGCCTTTTTCCAATTTTTTTTCTGTTTCTTTTACAGAAAGGTTTTTGCAATAATTTGAGCTCCCCAATTGACTTTTGTAAAATGTGTGACTAGGCCACAAAAATACATTGCAATATTCTGCACTGCCACAAAAAGTTTGGGAGACGTTTGAATTCATTTGAATTTTTCATAAATGAAATGGCATTTAAAATGCTTCTTTTGGCACTGTTTTAATTGCCATAGCTCATTTTAGCAAATAGGTGATGTTGTTTTCCTGAAAAAATATTTGTTTTGGAATATTTGCTAAATGATGAACTATTTTGCAGCAACTTTTTTGCAACTTCAAATTTCACTTATAATTTGAAGTGAATTCAGTGGTGGAATTTGAAATGAGATATGAATCCACTGTGATCAAGCATTGAAAATCAAGTGGCTTGGCCAAATCATGAGAATCACTGTTGCTCATTACATAGGGGTGTTACAATTCTCCTCCTCTAAAAGAAATTCTCGTCCCGAGAATTCAGGAGGTAGAAGGGAAAAGATCGGGATATTCTTCGCGAAGACGATCCTCGCATTCCCAAGTGGCTTCATCTTCAGTATGATGCGACCACTGCACTTTAAGGAACTTGGTTGTCTTCTGACGGGTCCGACGTTCAGCTTGATCAAGAATGCGGATTGGATGCTCCTTATAAGAGAGATTTTCTTGCAATTCAAGCATCTCATGATCCACTGCTCGGTGTGGATCCTTGAAACAACGGCGAAGTTGTGAGACATGGAAGACATCGTGGACGTGCGAGAATTGTGGCGGCAACTCCAATTTATATGCCACCTGTCCACGTCTGGCGAGAATGCAGAAAGGACCAATGTAGCGAGGATCTAACTTGCCCATGATTCCAAAGCGATGAGTGCCCTTCATAGGAGTGACACGCAGATAAGCTTGTTCACCGGGTTGGTAGATCGATCCCCAGTGTTTACGATCATAATTGCTCTTCTGGCAGGACTGGGCCACCTTGAGATTTTCCTGGACAATACGAACTTGCTCTTCAGCTTGTTGGATAATATCAGGACCAATGAGCGGCCATTCCCCAGTTTCTGACCAATTCAGAGGGGTTCGACACTTACGTCCATATAATACCTCGAAGGGTGCCATCTTTAAGCTTGCTTGATAGCTGTTGTTGTAAGAGAATTCAGCATACGGGAGAGATTCCTCCCACTTCTTGCCAAATGAGATGACACAAGCATGCAGCTGATCTTCAAGCACTTGATTAACTCGCTCAACTTGGCCTTGGGACTGAGGGTGATAAGCAGAACTTTAGGTTATATGAGTTCCCATAGCTTGCTGGAAACTTTCCCAGAACTTTGAGGTGAAGAGGCTGCCACGGTCTGAACTAATCTCCTTCGGAAAACCGTGGAGTGATACAATTCAGGAGATATATAAATCTACCAACTGACTAGCAGTGATCGTCTCCTTGACTGGCAGAAAATGTGCAACTTTGGAGAATTGGTCGATGACGACTAGAATAGCATCATGACCTTTCTGCGACTTGGGAAGGCCAGTGATGAGGTCCATCTGAACCTTATCCCATTTCCACACAGGGATAGGAAGCGGTTGCAGAAGTCCAGCAGGTTTTTGATGTTCTGCTTTGACACGGCGGCAAACGTCACATTCAGCAACATGGCGAGTGATGTCTTGCTTCATATTAGACCACCAGTACCTTTGACGAAGGTCTTGATACATCTTGGTGCTACCCGGATGAGTAGATAATGGTGTATCATGTGCCTCCTTCATAACCTTGTCTGTCATAATCTCGAACTGAGGTACCACAAGGTGATCTCTGAAGTGCAAGGTTCCATCTTCAGCAAGCAAGAAAGCTATGGCCTTTTCAAGGGCAAGATCCCTTTTCATCTGATGAACTTCAGCGACTTTTGCTTGCGCAGACTTAATAGCCTTCTCGAGAGTTGGTTCCATGACAAGGGTGTTAAGAGAACCCTGTGGAACGATGTGGAGGTTCAACTTGCGAAGTTCTTCATGAAGAAGGGGTTGAGCTCGCTGAACCATGAGATTGTTGCAATAAGACTTGCGACTCAAAGCATCAGCCATTACATTAGCCTTACCAGGGGTATAAGAAATACCGCATTCATAGTCCGTAATTGCTTCCATCCATCTCTGTTGACGGAGATTCAGATCTGGCTGAGTGAACAGATACTTCAGATTTTGATGGTCAGTGTAGATCTCGCAACGATTACTGAGGAGGTAATGTTTCCATAACTTCAGTGCATAAATAACTGCAGCAAGTTCAAGATCATGAACTAGGTAGTTCTCTTCATGAGGACGCAATTGTCGCAAGGCATAAGCAATCACTCTACGCTCTTGCATTAGGACACGGCCTACAGCAGGCCACTCAAGACCTGGTGGCATCTCCGTCCTGCGCGGGTAAAGGATATACTGAGGATGTATCCCTGCACTGACTACTGGCAGCAACTGTGTCAGAGCATCGTAAAGACGAGCACGAGTGGCGTACAACTTGACAGCAAGAGCTCGGGCAGTGCAATCCAGAGCCTCAGTGTACTGTACCAAAACCTGCGGGTCATAACGACGTCGCACGTAAGGAGTACAGACAACAGTGTAGTATCCACTCTCATCCCCAGCGGGGGCATACGGGATATATCTGAAAGCAGTCTCCTCCAAGCGGCTGTGCTCTCCACGGAGACGGGCAATAGCAGTATAGGCAGCATCATGGACTGTCATATCAACAGTCACTCCAACACCATGAAAGGTGTGCAACTCAGTGATGGAGTTGTTCTGCCGATCAAAGATACGAACCACAGCGTGGTACTGCTCCTGGTTGAACTCGTGGTAGTCCTCATAAACAGTGTACTCAGGGTACCAGCGATATCCCAGCCTAGTCAAGAGATCGACCAGAATAGCAGGGAATCCAGCAGCATCAACAGCCATGGTCTGGCGTACGAGCTGTCTTGCGGGACGCATCTGAAACAAAGGAGTGCAAGATGTCAAATGATAGTGTGAGAAGCATATGATAGCATTGAAAGGAATGATTGCAGATAATCCAGCTCTCCGGGTTGATGTGATCACGAGAACCTAATATTAAAGTTAGCAAAATCTTTAACCCGAAAAGAAGAGAGATCAGAGTCCTAGAGTAAAGAAGAGGAATAAAAGATCCTAAACCCATCCATTGGCGACGTGGGCCCGTAAGCCACACAGCCATGTTAGTAAAAAAGTTTTTCAAAGACTAGACTCAACATCGGCCAAGGAGTTGGAAAGGGGAGTTCCTACAGGCAGTTGGCTCTGATACCAACTTGTGACGCCCCAGACTCAATCATGCACTAATCATACAAATGCGCACGATCAAGCCCAGGGACTCACGAGAAGATATCACAACACAACTCTAGCCACAAAATAAAATAATACAAGCTTTATATTACAAGCCAAGGGCCTCGAGGACTCGAATACATAAGCTCGAGTACAAGCGTTAGCGGAAGCAACAACAATATCTAAGTACATGTTGGTGCAATAGTTGCCCTCCTGTGTTTTGGAGATTGTTGACAGAAACAGGCATGGACTGATTTGTTTGCTAGTGCACACAGAGAGAAATAGTCCATGCAGTTCCGAAGAGAATGTTGTCTCTGGTGTCAAGTTCGAGGAACTTCACCGAAGAATATCTGCGCAGTAGAGAAGAATGAGCTACATCCATTGGAGTCATGTAGACGAGAAGATTGATGTGAAGGGATTAACCCCTCGAAAATTTATTGCTGAAGCAAAGTAATTGGTTCGGTGATTCTGTCCGAAGAAAAATGACTGCGACCGAGATGATTGAAGATGAAGCAAAGACGTAGCATTTGTTTTGTTGTTCTTCTTTGTCTTATTTGAGTCATAGGACCTCCGTACTATTAAGAGGGGTATAAGTTCTCGAAGCTTAGATCCGCTGTGATGCTTAGCCCAAACCTATGCGAGACTGAGAGAAATCTCTTTATGCTTCGAATGATTACCTGCCAGCAGAAGACGTTGTTCTTCAGTGTTGTAGGAGATATATTTCGAACTAAGGAGTTCGCATTACTTGCTCCGCAAGTAATGTTACCGTTGTGCTCAATTTCCGACCGCTGGACTCGTGTCGTTCGGCCGTTGGCTGCTCCACATGTCCAATTTGGTCTTTTCCCTTCAGGGAAGGCTGCGGCTATAAATAGCCACCCCGCTCCAACATTGCCCGTTGGCTGCTCCGCTTAAGATTTCTGAGAAGATTGATTGCGCATCCCCTCTCCGAGTGATTTGAGTTTAAGATCCACCGAGAGAAAAATCAAGAGCCAAAACTTAGAAAGTGGCTGAGCATCACAGTAGTTCTGAGTTAGAGTTCTTGTACCTATTACTCTTGAGAGCTGCGCACTCTCTAGGCGGATAGGTGTCAGCTCGAGTGTCGAAGAGTAATTGTCTGCACCGAGCAAGATCTTCAGCAACCAAGAGTCATTGTGGTTTGCGAAGAAGTCTGTCGAAGGTTCGGAGATCGCCAATAAGTATCTACCACGAGTGAAATCAACTACAGTCTGATCAGCTCCGAGTTGAAGGAGAATAGGGCGAAGAGAGTTTATCTTCTGTGTTAAATCACAACCCCTCCAACCAGATGTTGTCCTTTGGCAGAAGGGCGAACTGGTCTACCAAATCCATCTGTCGCCATCGAGCACCACTGGTTCATTCTACTCTACTGCATTTCCTTCAATAGTTTACATTCATGCTCTGAGTCGATAGTTTTATCTGATCAATCATAGTTCGTTACTTATCTTTCGCATTGTCATCATTCTTTCTGTCGTCTTAGTCTAATTTATTTCTCTTTGTATTTCTGCATGTCAGCGTGATTTCATTCAGTGCCTCATCCATTCGCCCTGTCATTATTTCTCGTGCATTTCCATCGCAATTCATATCTTGTTTTCCATCGTGCTACTGCATCTGTTCATATATTGCATTACCATCGTATCTGTCTAACCTGTGATATTCTGTGCTCAAACAATTACTGCTTCCTACATCGATAGATTTGCTCCTCAATAGCATGCTTGTTTAAGTGCTTGTCTACCGAACCTTATTTCCGCTGCTGTGTTTGGGATCAGTTCAAAACATTCGCAAGGATTTTTGAATCTCCCATTCACCCCCCCTCTGGTCGATATACTCTCGGTCCTAACAATTGGTATCAGAGCGGGTGCTCCCTGTCTCTGTTTATTAAAGGTCTAACAACCTTGGAGTTTTGAGTATGTCGTTTGCAGGTAGATCCTCGCACTCTGAAAGGTTTCCTATCTTCGATGGAAATGATTATGTCTACTGGAAAGAGTGAATGAAAATCAGACTTCAAGCCATCAACATTGAACTTTGGCAGATTGTGGAAAATGCATACACTGTTCAGCACCCTGATGCTCCTACTTCTGATGACAAAGCTAGAATGCGGTTGAATGCTCAAGCAAAAGATATTATATGTGACAGTATCTCGAAAGACATTTTTTATTCGGTTCCGAAAGCTTGACACTGCCAAGCAACTCTGGGATGCCATCAAAGATGTTCATGAAGAATTCATTGCCAGAACAGATTAACGCACAGATATGCTTCGTGCCATGCTTGCTGGTTTCAGAAGTCTTCGTAAGGAAAGTGCTATGGAACTCACTGGTCGGTTGACAAATATTGTTGAAAGACTTCATCAACGTGGAGTAACAGATATCACCGATAGAGATGTGGTCAACAAGCTACTGAGTGCTCTTGATGCAACCTTCAATCCAATCATAGCTAAAATCAAGCAAAGACCAGACTATGAAGAACTTCACTACGTTGAGGTCATGGTGCTGCTGTCTATTCACGAAGAAAAGATGGAACTTGAAAATGGGTATCAAGAATCTTCTTCGGAAAGCGAAGGAGAAATTCTTTCACATTATGGCAGTTCACAAGAAGAAGATGTCGAGAATCAACACTCCATCACAAGAGAACTAGAAATGCTCACAGAAAGATTAGGTGATCTCAGAAGACAAAATCTGTGTCTCACAAATGATGACGAAGTTGACTTGCCTGAATCTTCAAGAAGATTACCTCTGAAAGAAATAAAGTGCTTCAAGTGCAAACAATTCGGTCACTACAGAGCAGACTGTCCTTGCTGGGAACAAGATGAAAAACCTAGCAACAGATGGATTTATCTTCACTGCTTTGGATTCACTTGAGTGGACCATCACACTAAGCTCTCGAAGAAAAATGAATCTTTCGCATCCTCTTCGATGAGACCAGTCACTGACGTGCAAACCAGAGCAACCATTGAATCTAATATGAAGAGAATATCGCAGCTGACTAAAGTGTGTGCTGAAATGAATATGGAATCTGAAGATGAGACATCTGAATCCGAATCAGAAGACGAAGAGCTTCACAGAAGCCTAGGAAGAGGCAATGCATTGGTTGCTTATGAATCATCCAAGAAGTCACACGAATCAGACACTGATGATAATGCTTCAAGTGACGATGAACCAATCGCACTCTGTCTCATGGCAAAAACCTCAAAGGATCAGGTATCAGCAAAACACCAAAAATCTATGACTGAATATTCCTCTAAATACATTGCCTATGCTAAACTTGTTAAGATTGCTAAATCTCAACAAGATGAGCTTGAAAAACTTGAAAGGAATCTCAAGAAATCCGAAGGATTACTGGTCGAAGAGATGGAGAAGAATCAAGAGTTGACTAAAGAGCATGATGCTTTTTCTTCAATGATTGATGATCTTTCCAACCGATATAATTCTCTTACAGTCGACTACGAGAAGTTATCAGATGAACTCCTTAGCAGGAATCAAGAACTCGAGTCACTAAAAGAGTCTTATAATGTGCTTGCGAAGGAAAAAAGCATCTCTCTTCGCCGAGCAATCTAACAACCTTTCTGATGATCTTGTGCCTCCTTGCTCAAAATGCCTAGAACGTGGCAATGCTGATTCATATGCTGAAACGTCCAATGTTGTCATCGAGAATATTGCAACCACTACGAATGATATTTCTAACCCCTCTTCCGAGGAATTTGTTGCTATCTCTGATGAAAATTGCAGGCTAAAGAACTTGCTTCAGACAGGAATGCTAAAGAGCCTCAAAGGGCATCAAACTCTCTGTGATGTGCTCAAGAAGTCAATACTGCACAAAAATCCCCGAAAGGAAGGACTGGGTTTTGAAAGGAAACTCAACATAGATGGAACCTACTGGACTCCCAAGCAATATCCTCGAACGAGTTGGATTCTTGCCAAAAGCAAAACTCTCGAACCTGCACTTCTGTCAGGATATGACACTCCCATTTCTGTTGTTTCTGACAAGTCTGATGACTCAAACTACAAATTCTTCAAACAACAGAATGGTAAGGTTTTCGCTCGGTATGTTGGAACTAACTGCAGGTCTGGTTCACCCAAGAAACAAATCTAGGTGAAGAAGTGCATCATTGAAAATCTATCTGTCACTGCTAACCTGAATATGCAGAATAATTCTCTTCGAGGAAATGATAACCACTCACAGATTGGCGCTGCAACTTCCTCGAATGAATATCGATCAAACATTCGACAAAAGGAGTACATGTGTATCTCCTCGAATCATTATGCTCATGTCTCTGGGAACAATTTCAATGCATATTCATATGATTACTCTCGAAATGTACAGGCAAACTACAGAGATCAATGAAGGAACGTCCCTGCTCAATCCAGACAAATGAGGTCTGTGCGGCCCACACAAGTGTGGGTTGCGAGAAAGAACTAACTTGTCTTGCAGGAACTCTCTCTCAGGGATTCTATTCGCTTATCCATAGCCCTGAGAGCTATATTGTTGGTGCCAGTTCTTTGTGTTTTTTTTGTTTTTCTTCGAGTTGCCGTGTTTGTGTTCCATCTGATAAACAACTCACTCATAGCTCTCAGTTTAGTGTTTCTTCTCTTCTGGCTGAGTGTTTTGTTTCGGACCCTTTTATCCCTCTATTCTTTCTCATCCAAATCTAAGCTGTCCGTCACGAGCATGCAAATTGATCTGAAGGAGATCTCTATCCGACGTCCTTGGTCGCGAAAGAAATCAACTTCGAACTTTTATCCATTTTTGGCATTTAGCCTTCCTCAAATCTTTCAAACTCCCGCTCTCTTCCCGAGTTTCTCGCAGGGAACGATTGCCACGTGCCCATGATTTCCACTATCGTGATCGTGTCTGTCGAATGCGGAACGTCCCGCAACTGTGGGCCGTAGATTCAGCTCTCCAGCTATAAATATCCCTCGCCGTGTCTTCTTCCTCATCTCCTCAAACCCTCGTCTCACCTCCACCCGAGCCCTTGCTCGAAGCAACTCCGGCGAGAAGCTCCACCGTGCTACTGCGGTGAAATCTCGTCGCAGCTGATCACGCCAGTGCGGTAATCCCTCCTCCCGCTTTGCCGTAGTTGATTCAAGTCGCCAAGTTAGGGCACTTGGATCCGGAGCTGCTCCTGTCCATATCTCTATTCTTAGGGTAGTTCTTACCGATGCTATTTTCTTCGATTTATTTCACCGCGGTAGATCTTTAGGAGTCACTAGGATTTGACTTGTATGGTTTGTAGATCTCCTCGTACTTGTTTTCCTCGTCCAAGGATTCATGTGGATTTATCCGAAAGATTAGATGGCTATCAACCTGCCTAGGATTTTTTCCTGTGGCTAGCTTGTAAAATCTATCAAGGATATCTTTTTGGATTACAATGAGTTCCTTTGGACTCCCTCAAAATCATTTTCGTTCAAAATACTTTTTGTGCATGCTTGTGACCCTACCCTTTTCCCTCGCATCTATTCTATTTCACAGGTTGGTCATGGCACAGAGTTCGCAAGAGTATTCAGAGTCTAAAGAAGAATTGCCTCAGTTTCCATCAAGGTCTGAACGAATGAGAATGACTGGAGGAGGAAAATCTTCGAAGCCACCCAAGGCTCCGAAGAAGAAACAAGAGACTGAATCCAAAGAAGATGTTGAGGAAATTCCCTCTGCTCACAGTCAGCCCGAGGATGAATTGGTCACAGACGCTCTAACCATCTTCTCTGATGGAAATCCTAAAAAGGGCGGTCACGGCAGAGAAAAGAACACCACTGCTGAAATGTCTGATCCGGATAGTTACAGAACTCCACCTGAGGGTGAATCAACGACAGACCGCAACAACAGGCTTCAAAGAATTTGCCGCCACTAGGCAGGCAAATGGTACAGATATGAAAATGTTCGCGAGAAGTACCAGATTCTGTTTGCCTTCACACCACCGTGGAATGACTGCATTGTTGAAAACTGCATTGGCCCCGATGATGAAAAAGTCAGACCACCACAGCCTTCAAATGCTCACCCTGATTCCCTCAAAACCATCGCTGATTTTCCCGAGGAAGTGGCTAAGAGGGTGAAGGCCAAAGCCAAGCGTGAAGAGAGAAAAGAGAAGAAAAACCAAGTTGAAGCAAAAAACGTCGTGCTGACCCAGCAAGACGTACAAAAGAAGAAGGATCGTGCATCTGCTTCCAAGGAAAGCAAGTCTAGGAAATCAGTTTCTCCTCATGCACCCCAAAAGAAAATTGTCGCCAAGAGAATCAAGAAGGCAGCTCCTGACTCGTCTAATGAGTCATCCAGAGAAGATACCCCTAATGAAATTGCACTGTATGATTGACTTGCCATTCTCAACAAGCCATCCAAGAGCCCCTCTCCAGTGAAAGTTTTACCCTCTCCAAGGAAATCGCCCAGGCATGCACCCATTCCATTCACTGACAAACCTTCGGGTTCTACAGCTCTGAGAACTTTGACAAGCACTGCAGCGAAGAGAAAGCTGCAGTCTGAAGAAAAAGCTAATGTCGCTGCCAAGAAGGCGAAGCCCACTGTTCCTGCTCCCACAGAGGAACAAAAGTATGATTTCAATTTCATGATCGATGTGATTGACAGTGCTGCATATGATGCAAAAGCTGATGATGTGACTGGTCTGGGACTGCTTGATGATGTTGCTAAATTAGTAACGAAGCATTTCATCGAGCTGAGGAAAATCTCCAAGAAGCTAAATAAAGCTGTCAAAGACAAGCAAGCTGTCGAGAAAATGAGGAATGAGGCCAAGACTGAATCCGAAAGGAAAAAAGCGGAACAAAGAAATCGTTGAACTCACCAAGGCCCTCAGTGTCCTGCGCAATGAGAAAATTGAGTGGCACTCACACTTGCACATGGAGGTATCTCAGTTGTGTGACAGAAGGAACAAGGAGATTGACCGCAAGGCAGATCTTGCTCGAAGAAGGGTTCAAGAAGAAAAATGTCAGAAGGCTAGGGCGAGAATGAGCAAACCAAAAGTTAACAAAGACCGTCGCCTTCAGACTGTTGCTGCTGAGCCTATTCCACTAAACTCCCATGCACCCTTGTAGCAGGTTTCACCATCTCCACCTCACAAAGATAAACCTATGCAGCAAGCTGGCACTGAGGAGGTTATTATTCCAGCTCCAGTAGCCCAAGAACAACATGAAGTTGTTGATATACACTACAAGAAATATGGCAACTTGCGACCATCAATATTGGTCACTAAATGGTCGTTGTTTTTCACTTGTGACCTTTTTATGACCAAAAACAGTTTGTCAAAAGCTGGCCGTCTTTAATGAAACTTAACGACCTTTACTGTGAAATAGTTGTAGAAGGTAACGACCAAAACAAAAGGTCGTTGGTTCTACGACCAATCGTTTTGGTCACTGGCAACCTGCCCACACCACGTCAGATCCAACATGGCAAGCTGATGTGGCAAAATTACGACGAAACGAAATGGTCGTAGATTAGAATCATCCCGGTCCAATTCGGTGTTCTACATGGGCCAAGCCCAACAAATTCAGCTTATTTATATATTTTTTCCTGTCAATTTTGGTCAGCTTCATGGGCCAAGCCCAACATTGCTGCCTTTTTATTTTTGGGCCTGGCCTTTTTGCCTCAACAGTTTGAGTTTTTCTTTGTCTTACAATTACATTTTTTTAAATGGGTCCATTAGTCAGATGGGTCCCAATTGTAAGTTCTGGTAAGTGGTCCCAGTTGTCAGGTTCTAGTAAGTGGGTCCCAATTGTCAAGGTCATATTCTTCAGATTTCAATTTGATAGTAAATAAATAGCCAATATTTAAATTGGCACCGACAGAAAACACACGTAGTACTTCAAATAACAGCAGCCAAAATCAGTATGGAGCTGCTGCTCTATAAGTAACACGTAATACAAATGCAATCACAGTTTTACAAGCTCTAAGTGTAATAACTAGATAACTTACAAGCTCTACAAGTGTCTTCAATCTTCTTCAACATGGAGCTTCTTCGATAGCGATCACAAACTGGGAACCTGCATCATCACAGGAAGGCAGTTTTAGATCATAAAAACTAATGTTCCAAGCACAGTCTTAGCGCTCCATCAAAGAACCAACTAAATTTGCTCTCAAGCATACAAACAAAGTTTAGAGAAAACCAAACATAAACAAGCACTTATTATGCAGGACACATACGTCCACATCTCAGGAAAAGCTCGAAAAGAGCAAGGTGTCAGAGCATGATGTTACCAGAAGCATGATTACAAGTTTGTCTATGAGACATACGATAGGTGCTTTTCATAGAAGATAGAATAAGTAAAACTATTCATGTTTGCCAACCCAGACTTTAAACGGGACTCTAACCAAGACCATCCAGAAGTGACCCGAAGAGCGGCCCAATATAGTGACTAGTACAGTTCATATTTTGATAGTAAAACTGATGTGTAATCATATAGATAATAAAATACATGGCACAATATCAGTACATCTCCAAACAGCCAATAAATCTCATAGTACCACAAGGATGTGCACCTGCAGTATATCCTGCAATGCAGGTTCACATCAACAACTCATAGCAAGGCTAGCAGCAGTTCAACAACACTAATACCACCTCGAGCATCATCGGTTTAAAAAGATTGAGCACCACAACAAAAGGGCAGCAGATACCTCTTAAAACTTTTTTCAAAAATCAGCTCACTCTCTTGACCGCTCCAGATATCGTCCTTGTGCGTTGCTCAGGATATTATCAATTCTGGTATAGCACACAAGAAAATATCAGAGTAGAAAAGTGGCATAGAAACTACCAAAAAATTCTCATGCTTGTTGTTATTTCTAGGAACTGTTTTGGTGCTTGTTACTCAACTATTTTGGTCTCTAAGGAAGTGATCAATCCATGATCACACTCACTCATATAGATTTTCAGTCAAAGTAAAACCAAAAAATTGACGCATATGAACTGAACCAACGCATGGTGCTGATTCATATGTATGTACACAAGATGCAAGTGACATCAAGTTGGTTTCAGTCATCGAAGTTAAAACAAGAGGACACACACAAACTGAACCAAGGGTGGTGCTAATTCATGTGTATGTTCCATCCAGTTGGTTTCAGTCAAAGTCAAACCAAATAATTGAGACATACAAACTGAAGCAAAGTGTTGTGCTGATCCATATGTATGTATGTACAGGAGATGCAAATGCCACCAAGATAGTTTCAGTCAAAGTTAGGACACACTGACACAAGTAAATCTGAACCAAACCTAGTGCCTATTCATGTGGACGTATAGGAGATGCAAGTACCATCAGATTTTGGGGTAGAGGGAGGGAAGAGAGGGGGGAGCTCACCACGTCCACGTTGCAAGTCCGCGTCAAGGAGCAGGCAAATCCACGCGTGTGAGGACAAGCTGTACATCGATGAGGTTGTGCAAGCCACAAATTCAGGGGTGCACCTAGTGCAAGAAGGCATTGATCAGATTTTGAAGCTAATAATAATTAACATGCACTTATCACTTGTTGGAGTTGGTTCTCTTCAATTAATAAATTCTTGAAGTAGAACAAGAGATGTTCATTCACGGTGCAGTCCACCAATACATGTATAAATCATTGCAATCTAGACACCCTAATCGAACAATTTGAACTACAAGAGGGATTCCCATGTATGTAACAGGCAGAATTGAAATGACACGACATTGTGGTCAAACATACAAAAAGTTCTATGTACGCAAGCAACCATGAAATCATCATTTCAGCACCTAACCAAGTGAACCTTGTGAACAAAGAACTTAGGACCTAGCACCAGTGCTCAGCAAGCATTACATATTATGTGCTCTAGAAGACAACCGTGGAAATACAATGTTTGTATAACAACCTAAAGCATACCTATGCACCACAGTGGTAGCCACCACAAGTATATGATCTACAACAAGAGTAGCTATTGGTAAACCTTAAGATAACAATTACAGAGATAATCTAGAACTAAACCATGGCAATTAAGATGCACTGAACCATGCCAACATGTCCAAACAAAAAGGGAAAATTATGGCCAGATGACCACAAGCGCAGCACAACATCAAGCCATCGGTTGGGCCAGCTAACAGAGGGTTCGGTCATCACCTTGCTGGGCACGATGCGAGGAGTTGGAGCAAGAGAAGAAGGTTGCTTGACGACCACCGGATGCACACCGGGATGAAGCAGCTAGCACGAACCCCTGCACCATGGATTATGAAGAAATTTGTGAAGGGAAAGGGGCGGTACAAGGGGACATTGCGGCTAGGAGAGAATCCCATGACCAAGATCCGGGAGAAAGGGGCAGCCGATAGCAGTCCGGCGCCGATGATATATGCGGCGTCTTGTATGGCACCGGACGGACCTTGGCGTGGAACCACATGGAGGATGCCTCCTCTACCGGCGCTCGAGCATGGAGAAGGGAGCACCTCCATCCCGGCCGAGCTCGCAGCTCTTCCCGACCCAGCACCTTAGCTCTCTTGGGAAGCACCGCTGCTGCGCCATGGTGTGCCGGATGTGGGGCCTAGGGTTGGGAGGTCAGGGGAGGGGAGAGGGTGGGGCGGGGCCGGCGAAGTGGAGGAGAGGGGCACAACGGTGGGAGCGGAAGGGGGCGACGATGGGGGAGAGGGGGAGGAGGTCGCCGGTGGTGGAGACAGTGGTGGCGGCGGCAGACGAGGGGGAAGGGAGAGGACGAAGGGAAGGAGTGGGTGGCGGAAGGGGGTGTCTGCCTGTCTAGGGCTAGGGGAGGAGGGTGCGGCGTCGGAGGGAGCTGCTGGCGAGGTGAGAGAGCCGGCGTCGTCGGTCTGGATCGGCAAGGAAGGGGATCGAGGGAGGAAAGTGTCCCGCGCGCTGCTAGGGTTTGGGTTGGGAGGTCCGGCCAGCTCGATGGAGCGACGCGCGTCAAAGCACGCACGCGCGTGCCGGCGAGCAAGCCAGCCGTGGTCGCTGGGCGGCGACGCCTCTCTCTCCGGTGACGCCGAGGCAGGCGGAGGAGAGCAGGGGTGGATCAAGATCAGAGAGGGAGGGAGAGGGTGGCGGCTGTGGGTGCGTGGGGGTTGAGGGGGTGAGGGTTGTGCGTGGGTGAGAGGGTGAGGGGTGAGGGCTGCCATTGGATCCGGGAGCATCCGACGGTGTTTGATGCATGATCCGCGTGAGATGTCCATGGACCAATCAGAACGCAGCAAACAATTTGAAGACCTTATGACCATCTAAATTGGTCGTGATAAGTTTTTTCACGAAAAAATCATTTTTCATTTTTCGAGTGCCCAAAATGAGTTTTTTTGTGAAGGACGTACCAAATATTTGTTCAAATGATATCATATTTTGCACAAGTTTGCATCTTGGATTGGCAAACAATGTTGACAAAGGGAGTTTTCATTTTCTTTGCACGAAAAATCAATTTTCCATTTTTCGAGTGCCCAAAATGAGTTTTTTTGTGAAGAACCTACCAAATATTTGTTGCAAAATTGGACCAAGTCAATTTTATAAAATATTAGGCCATATTTAATGTACAATTGACCAAATGGTTGGGTGTCAAAAGCTTTTGATCCACCTCTCGTGAAAAAGACAAATTTCCACCGATTCAATAGGAAGCGGGTCAAATTTGAACTACAGCTGCCTCATAGTTTGCTCTTTATTTTTTCCAAAAATCATTTCTAGGTACATAAGTATCTATTTAATTAGAGAAACTCCAAAAGTTTTGCAAGATTCAACCCCTAGGTACGAACGGTCATGCCCGCCGTTTTGACCGCATTTTTAAACGGGCACAAGAAATTCAAAAAAAAAATCAAAAAAATTGAAAACCTTCGCATTACGTCATTATATGTGACCTAGTTTCCAGAAAAAATAACAAACTTGAACTACGAGAAATGTCTTAAAAAAGTGTTCTCAGAAACGAGCTATCATGTATGAAGATCCATGGCTTTCAAAGCAAGTGGCCAATGTTATGGCAACATTCATGGCATAGTTTATTCAAATGATATCATATTTTGCACAAGTTTGCATATTGGAATGGCAAACAATGTTGCCTAAGGAAGTTTTCATTTTCTTTGCTCGAAAATTCCATTTTCCATTTTTCAAGTGCCCAAAATGTGTTTTTTTGTGAAGAACCTACCAAATATTTGTTGCAAAATTGGACCAAGTCAATTTTATAAAATATTAGGCCATATTTAATGTACAATTGACCAAATGGTTGCATGTCAAAAGCTTTGATCCACCTCTCGTGAATAAGACAAATTTCCGCCGATTCATTAGGAAGCGGGTCAAATTTGAACTGCAGCTGCCTCATAGTTTGCTCTTTATTTTTTCCAAAAATCATTTCTAGGTACATAAGTATCTATTTAATCAGAGAAACTCCTAAAGTTTTGCAAGATTCAACCCCTAGGTACGAACGGTCATGCCCGCCGTTTTGACCGCATTTTTGAAACGGGCACAAGAAATTCAAAAAAAAATCAAAAAAATTGAAAACCTTCGCATTGTGTCATTATATGTGACCTAGTTTCCAGAAAAAATAACAAACTTGAACTACGGCAAATGTCTTAAAAAAGTGTTCACAGAAATGAGCTATCATGTATGAAGATGCATGGCTTTCAAAGCAAGTGGCCAATGTTATGGCAACATTCATGGTATAGTTTTTTCAAATGATATCATATTTTGCACAAGTTTGCATATTGGAATGGCAAACAATGTTGCCTAAGGAAGTTTTCATTTTCTTTGCACGAAAATTCCATTTTCCATTTTTCGAGTGCCCAAAATGAGTTTTTTTGTGAAGAACCTACCAAATATTTGTTGCAAAATTGGACCAAGTCAATTTTATAAAATATTAGGCTATATTTAATGTAAAATTGACCAAATGGTTGCGTGTCAAAAGCTTTGATCCACCTCTCGTGAAAAAGACAAATTTCCGCTGATTCAGCAGGAAGCGGGTCAAATTTGAACTGCAGCTGCCTCATAGTTTGCTCTTTATTTTTTTCCAAAAATCATTTCTAGGTACATAAGTATCTATTTAATCAGATAAATTCCAAAAGTTTTGCAAGATTCAATCCCTAGGTACGAACGGTCATGCCCGCCGTTTTGACCGCATTTTGAAACGGGCACAAGAAATTCAAAAAAAATCAAAAAAATTGAAAACCTTCGCATTGCATCATTATATGTGACCTAGTTTCCATAAAAAATAAGAAACTTGAACTACGGCAAATGTCTTAAAAAAGTGTTCTCAGAAACGAGCTATCATGTATGAAGATCCAAGGCTTTCAAAGCAAGTGGCCAATGTTATGGCAACATTCATGGCATAGTTTATTCAAATGATATCATATTTTGCACAAGTTTGCATCTTGGTAAAACCGATGGTCAAATGAACTTGCCTGGTAAGTTGACGAAGATAGTATCGCTCTCAGAAAATGAACTTGATAGAATTATTCGTCACTCCGAGAAAATCTATATAATCAAACACAGTATTCACATAAGCAAACAATTCTATCAATCATAATACACTCAATCAGAATAAAAGCAACAATTCAATCAATAAAGAATTCAATAAGAAAACAAAATAAAGTCCAAAGAGAAATTCCCAAAAAGAAAAATCACTAAAGAAAACTACTAGTAAAACTCTATGACTTAGCCACAACAAACAAAAATAGTTTTGTCCTAAATATAAATTTAACAGCAAATAAAAATCTCTAAATTAACAAGTTAACAGAAAACAAAATATAAAATTAAATAATAAACAGAAAGTATTTTAGCATATTTTTCCCTAGCAAAAAGAATCAACTGAAAAGCTTTTATAAAACTCCTAGTATGACCTAGACAAACTTTAATACAAAACAAAACAAAAACAATATAAAAATATTTGTCTACTGTAGACTAACATAATCCTAACAAATTTTGTCAAAAGTGACAAAAGAAAATAATTAAAATCATTTAAAACAAAAAGAAAAATGAAATAAAACAAAACTTTACTAAAACAGTGCAGTTTTGCTAGAACCCTAATTTAAAGTAATCTAAAAATAAATCACTAAATGCTACTGGATAAATAAATCATTAATACAACAATAGCAAAAAGAATCAATCAAAAATATATTTTAAAACTCAAGATAGGGCCAAATTAGTGATTTGAACAGAATTCATCAAATTCAAATTTAAAAACTTCAAATATGAAAACTATTTAAATCTACAGAAACTTCATAAAATTTTGAATCTAATGCAAGAAGAATCACTCAAAAATACTAAATACTTTAAAAGATAAAGCAAAAACAAAACAGAAACTATTCTGAAAATTAAAACAGAAAAGGAAATAAAGAAAAAGCTACGGATCGGACAGAGGCCACGTGGCGCTACGGGGTTGGCTAGAGTGGGTGGCCGATCGGCGTATACGGGCGGATGGCTGCTGTCTAAAGAAAAACACTTCGGCGTTTTATAAAACGAATCGGAAAATGCGGTTGCCGTGCGATCGGGATCCTAGGGTGGAGGAGGCGTCCGATTGGAGAGAGGGGGGCGGGTGGTCATTACCGAAAAAGAAGACGGCGACGGCGGCTCGGACGATGACGACGAGTGCGTTCCGACGAGCTCCAGCGGTGGTGGCGGTGTCCAGTCGACGCGTCGGTGAACGGCGCGTCCAGGGGTATCAGTGGCGCGTCCAGGCGGGGTCGGAGACGAGCAGGGCGTCGAGGCGAAGTTGCGGGCGCTCCCAGCTCCGGTGGAGCTCCGGTGAGGTGGTGGCGGTGGCTTTGGCGGTCTGTTGGGGAAGTGGGGATGTATGGGAGGGTCACAGAGGAGTGGGTGTTCGGGTGGTGGCGTCGACGAGGCGAGGGAGGATGCGGTGGCGTCGGAAACAACCGGAAAGGGCTACGGTGGCCGGCGGCGATGCGGGTGGGCTAGGGCTCCGGTGAGTTGGGGTTCGGGAGGGATTTTATGGGCGAACAAGAGAGGAGAGGGAGGGGTTTTTATAGGGCACGGTGGCTTGGATCCCGAGGGGTCCGGGCA
Organism: Elymus sibiricus; assembly: GCA_039707655.1. Lineage (NCBI taxonomy): Eukaryota > Viridiplantae > Streptophyta > Magnoliopsida > Poales > Poaceae > Elymus > Elymus sibiricus. The sequence goes on along the minus strand of CM077666.1, from coordinate 121,770,290 downwards.
GGATCAGCACGGCGGTGCGTTGCCGTTCTGGCGCACGCGTAGAGAAGGAAGGAGGGAGGCGGGCGCCGCGGGTTTCGGGCGGACAGGTGGGGCAGGGGTGTCAGGGAGAGAGGGAGGTGAGCGAGGGAGCGGGTGGCCGGGCTGAAGCGTTTTCGGCGCGCGGGAGAGGGAAGCTGGGCCGGCCTGGCCAGATGGGCTGGTGGAGAGGGAGTGCTGGGCCTGGGGCTTCGCTCGTTTTAAGAACAAAAGATTTTCCTATTTAAATAAAACAGAGAGAGTAAAAGAAAGGAAACAAATACAAATAAAAATACTATATATACATGTAATATATAAAAATGATCAGAAGAACATTTCCTAAAACATGCACTATTTTTCATAGTCAAATAAAATACACAAAAATTCATATAATTCAAATAGTGCTACTGTTGCATTTAAAATGCAAATAAAATTGTTTCAAAATACCAAAATGAATTCAAACTTATTTTTCTCCATTTTTCTGTTAAAGGGAATCATGTTACCCTATTTTCCATGTATTTTATTTTTGGAGAAAAATAATTTGAATAAAAACCAAATAACTCCCAATTGGGTTTGAATTTGAATTTCAAACCACTTTCAAATCATTTCTGTTTTTCCTTGGTCAAATATATTTCAAATGCCCCTGAATTTTTGAAATGTCATATTACTTCTCTCTTTTTTTTGAATGTTTCCAGAGGTTTTGAAACTTGAAAATTCAAATAACTTCAAATTGAAAGTGGGTTTCAAAATAACTTCAAAATGAATTTCAATTTGATTCTTTTAAACTTCCAACTCATATTTCATATAATTTGAGGAAGTCCTTTTATCCTCTCTCATGAAAATCATTGAGTTGCATAAAGTCTCTAGTTTGAAAATATTTCAAATGAAATTCAAATCATTTTCAAATCCTTTTTCATTTCTTTAAATGGAAGAAGTCATGTCATCTTCACTCTAGGGTTTTGTGATGAAATGAATTTGAATTCCTGGGGATAAAAATGCAAAGTGAAAGTTTTAGGAAAGTCATTTCATTCTCTCTCATTAAACTTTCAAAAGTTTCAAATTTCACTTAATTTCACACAATCAATCATTCATATTTATTTAATTAATATAACATTGCAAAATTTAGAATTTTGGGATGTTACAGCTAGATAGAGCTCAAATTTTGTGGAGAGTGATGATTTGAGCATATGGAAGATTTGGAAAAATCTCAGATCATTTGGATAAACCTAGCTAGTACTTCCTTCACAAAGCTTCTCTCTGGATATAAACTTTGGAAATTTGCTGAGGAAGATTTACTAGGCAAATGGAGCTGAATATTGGCATGTGGCAATGTTTGGATATGTAAGAGTGCCCAAAAAGTTTGAGGGCAATTAGGAAAATATAAATAGCACTTCCTTCACAAAGTGCTATTGTGGACAAAATAGGAAAATGAATATTCCTGAATTATTTTTGAACTAGGCAAGGAAGGGATTTGACATATTTGTGAAAGATATGATCCAAATAATTTATGAGAATTTTGTGGGAATTTTGGGGATGACAGAAATATAGGTTGCTTCACAACCTAGGGCAAAAATTTACACATGGACATGACACATAGGCAAAAGTTGACACATGGACATGACACATAGGCAAAACTGATGAGGTGGCACCTAGTCATAGCAATGCACCACAATTTACAAGGCTATGACCATCTATATTAGTCGTAAGCAGATAGAAATAAGGCCGTCGGACAGTGTTGTTTGCTTTACGACCATTTCGTGTAAGGCAATTACGACCTTCTTTACCAGTATGGTCATTATGGTTTAGGGTTTTGGCCCTCCCAAATAGCTTACGACCAGTTGGGTCTAAATGGTCGTAGAAATATGACTATTTCTTCCAGGGTCACCGACAAAAGGTCACAAGTTGACATATTTCTTGTAGTGATATTCCTGGAAAAGAGTGATGAAGAAAATGCACCTCCTGAGCAGCAATCCCCAGTTGATGAGGTTGATGAAGAAATTGAAGTTGAGAAGGAAGATCCATCGCCATTGAGAACATTGCAAGCAGAGCCCTCCGAACCAAGTAAGGAGGAGAATGACAAGATTGAGGGGGAGCTAAATGCTTCCCGAGAGAAAACACCCCCGGTCTCATCATCTGGTGCCCCTACCCGGATGGATGTTGATCCTGCTCCTCTTACCACTGCACCATAGTTGGTAGAGGAAGAAAAGAAATCTGATGAGCTGATGGCTCGAGAAGAAACTGTACCACCAGTTGTGTCTCAAGCATCTAAGAAAGAGGTCGTTGTGCCTCCAGCCAAAGAAAGTGCAAAGAGAGAAAAGGCCCTTGTGCCCGAAAATCAGAAAGCAGCTGAAGGTGTTCTAGTGAGCAAAAATGGTAGTCAGTCAAGTCCTTCGCAGCAATCTGCACGAGAAAAATCAAGGATGCCACGTGCTCCTCTCAAGCCTATTGAGGAAGGAGTTCCTGCACCTAATGACATTCGGACCCGAATTATGGCCGATGAAGAACCACTGAGAAACCCATTGGAAACCTATCCTTTGTTTCCTGTCGATGATGGCCAGAATGGTCTAGCTTTCAACGAGCAGTTTCATCGTTCGAAACTTGCATTCTTTGGGACCAGCCCATATGATGGAGAAAGAACTTCCGTGTCACCAAGATTCTGGACGAAGGAACAGGCCATGTACTATGCCCGCATTCTGTACGGCAAGAATCGCATCTTCAAGCACAAGATTCTGGATTTTGCCAAGCTCGAAAGTTTACCTTGCTTCCATCACACTATCGAGCAAATTGAACAAGTCTTCCTGAAGAGTTTCCTCCGTTTCAATCATGGCTAGAATCATGAAGTAATCCTTCAGTTCTATGCCACTCTTTATATTTCAGGGGACCTTGCTAATAGCACTACTTGGATCCTCGAATGGATGACTGAAGAAGAATAGATCAAATGTTTGGCTGACTAGTTCTTAGCACTGTTGAATCTTCCTCTGTGTGAATTTGATGCCACTCAGGAACACAGACTGCACTACTGGCATGTTTCTGAAGCCGAACTTCATATGCTGATGGATCCCATATTTGTTGGTGATGAATGTGCCGAGGCAAATCCTAAGAATCTGGCCTATGAGAACAAAGTGTTGTTCTATATCCTCTGCAACTCCCTCACGCCAACAAACAGGCCAGAAACCATTCATGGCATTGTGGCAAATGCTCTTCAACCAACAGCTCATGGCATTCGGTTTGACATTCCGGATCTTTTCATTCGCAACTTGGCCTATGCAGCTGATAGCCCTCAAGTCTTGAAGCCATATGCACCATGGGTCATGTTTGCTATTGAGCAGCTTACTGAGAAAAAGTTTTTCTGCCCACATGTCCCGAAAGTTTTCATTCCACCAGTCCGAGACACTCTCCAGATTGTGAAGGACATCGGCAAAGGGAAGACACCTATTGATGCTACTGCCTCTGCCTCTGCTAAATCTCTGAAGGTCAAGAAACAAACAGTCGAAATCCCTCGTGAAGAAAATCCCTCACTGTATGAGATTTGTCTTCGCACTCAGCAAGCCCTGGAAAGTCACATCAAGCTCGACCGCAAAGAGAAGTTGGAAATGATGACTGAGATCAATCTGCTTCACAATTATGCTCGCCAAGCTCTTCTATATGAGAAGGAACAAAAGAAGCGCTCCTGGACTCTTCTGCGCAAGCATTATTCTAGCAATCAACTATCTGCCAAAGGTATCGAGAAAGATTATGATCATTTGGAGCTGTTTGAAGTTCCTCGCATCCGAAGGCAAACCCCTGTGCTTGCTCAGGGTTCTGCCTCCACCGACCTGCTGTTTATTGAACCCGATGATGAACTTGAAGACACAACAGGCACATTCATATATGAGCCAGATGCACCTCGCGCTGCTACTCTCGAAGCTCAGGTTGCGACTCCAACTCCTGCTTCGGCCTCGACCATCGCTCGCTCTGCTTCTCCGAATAGTTCGAGTTCCGGGGATTCTTCGGACGAGTTGTTCCTCGCATGCATTCTCTTTCCTTTTTGACACTTTTTGACAAAAAGGGGGAGAAGAACATCGAGAGATAGATAAGCGGGTTATTTGCAGGGTGTTTCCATTCACCATTTGTTTTTCAGTCGAACAATTTGGTTTCTGTGGTTGAACTATTTGCTTTTGTCCGTGGAACTTGGTCTCACCGCCTGTGGTGATGGTATACTTGCGTCGTCATGTACCATCAATAACCTTGCAATGCTATATTTGCTTCCAGTTATCTGTTTGCAGGTGCTATTGAATGTTTACTTCCTTGCGATAATTATCCTTGATACTTATCTATCGTGCAGGGTAAAGTGAAAGCAGTTCAAGGAGGATTGAAAGTCATGCTTCTCTAAAATAGATATCTCACTCCTTGAAACTACATGTATCTTCCACTTAGATATACTCCTATAATTATCTTTCGATATCTAACGATGCAGGAGAAGAAAGGTTGCTTCGGAGTAAATTTACTCATGATTCAAAAGAGAATTCTTTCTATCCGAGCTGTTTTTCCTCGCGTATTTCTATCGTATCATCCTTGTTGCAGGAAAACCTCGACTGAAGCATATCTACTCCGAGCAATATACTTCTGTCTCCCTTGCTCTGGTTTTCTTCGAATATCTAACTTGCAGGGAACCTATATCTCGTGTGGATTCAAACTGTGTTCTGAGAAAATCTTCATGGCTTATTCATTGCCACAACTCACCATCTAACAAATCTATTTCAAAGGTTGTGTGTGGCAGGAAATACCTCAGACACCATCGAGTGCATTGGATGAAACTATGAATGAGATCATCTGTCAATGTCACTCATACGAAGATTCACCTCGCTACCTTCCGGTTTATCTTCAAAGCATACTCTGAATGATGCATACCTTCAGGGGGAGCGTGTTTTATCTTCGTAATTTTCTCTCATCTTTTTATTATCCTTCGCATTCCATTTCATTCTATTATCTATCTTTCGATGTGTTCTGTTTTGTCAACAATCGTCCAAAAAGGGGGAGATTGTTGGTGCAATAGTTGCCCTCTTGTGTTTTGGAGATTGTTGACAGAAACAGGCATGGACTGATTTGTTTGCTAGTGCACACAGAAAGAAATAGTCCATTCAGTTCCGAAGAGAATGCTATCTCCGGTGTCAAGTTCGAGGAACTTCACTGAAGAATATCTACGCAGCAGAGAAGAATGAGCTACATCCATTGGAGTCATGTAGACGAGAAGATTGATGTGAAGGGATTAACCCCTCAAAAATTTATTGCTGAAGCGAAGCAATTGGTTCGGTGATTCTGTCCGAAGAAAACTGACTGCGACCGAGATGATTGAAGACGAAGCATTTGTTTCGTTGTTCTTCTTTGTCTTATTTGAGTCATAGGACCTCTGTACTATTAAGAGGGGTATAAGTTCTCGAAGCTTAGATCCGATGTGATGCTTAGCCCAAACCTATGCGAGACTGAGAGAAATCTCTTTATGCTTCGAATGATTACCTGCCAGCAGAAGACGTTGTTCTTCAGTGCTGCAGGAGATATCTTTCGAACTGAGGAGTTAGCATTCCTTGCTCCGCAAGTAATGTTACCGTTGTCTTCAATTTCCGACCGTTGGACTCGTGTCGTTCGGCCGTTGGCTGCTCCACATTTCCAATTTGGTCTTTTCCCTTCAGGGAAGGTTGTGGCTATAAATAGCGACCCTGCTCCAACGTTGCCCGTTGGCTGCTCCGCTTAAGATTTCTGAGAAGATTGATTGAGCATCCCCTCTCCGAGTGATTTGAGTTTAAGATCCACCTAGAGAAAAATCAAGAGCCAAAACTTAGACAGTGGTTGAGCATCACAGTAGTTCTGAGTTAGAGTTCTTGTACCTATTACTCTTGAGAGCTGCGCACTCTCTAGATGGATAGGTGTCGGCTCGAGTGTCGAAGAGTAATTGTCTTCACCGAGCAAGATCTTTAGCAACCAAGAGTCATTGTGGTTTGCGAAGAAGTCTGTCGAAGGTTTGGAGATTGAGATAAGTATCTACCACGAGTGAAATCAACTGGAGTCTGATCAGCTCCGAGTTGAAGGACAATAGGGCGAAGAGAGGTTATCTTCTGTGTTAAATCACAACCCCTCCAACCAGACGTAGTCCTTTGGCAGAAAGGCGAACTGGTCTACCAAATCCATCTATCACCATCAAGCACCACTGGTTCATTCTAATCTACTGCATTTCCTTCAGAAGTTTACATTCGTGCTCTGAGTCGATAGTTTTATCTGATCAATCATAGTTCATTACTTATCTTTCGCATTGTCATCATTCTTTCTGTCATCTCAGTCTAATTTATTTCTCTTCGTATTTCTGCATGTCAGCGTGATTTCATTCAGTGCCTCATCATTCGCCCTGTCATTATTTCTCGTGCATTTCCATGATAGTTCAAATCTTGTTTTCCCTCGTGCTACTGCATCTGTTCATATATTGCATTACCATCGTATCTGTCTAACCTGTGATATTCTGTGCTTGAACAATTACTGCTTCCTACATCGATAGATTTGCTCCTCAATAGCGTGCTTGTTTAAGTGCTTGTCTACTGAACCTTATTTCCGCTGCTGTGTTTGGGATCAGTTCAAAACATTCGCAAGAATTTTTGAATCTCCCATTCACCCCCCTCTGATCGATATACTCTCGGTCCTAACAGTACAGACATAATTAAACAAGTCTGCCTTAAGAAGGCTGAGCAAAACAACGACTCTAGATCGAAAAGGCGCATGCCTCCTGCCTGGGACCTCCTATCTACTCCTGGTCGTCAGTCTCCACGTAGTAGTAGGCGCCACCGGAGGGGTAGTAGTAGTCGTCGACGGGGTCAGCTAGCTCCGGGGCTCCGTCATCTGATCGCAACAATCGGGTATGGGGAAAAGAGGTAGCAAAGCAACCGTGAGTACTCATCCAAAGTACTCGCAAGACTTACATCAGATATATTCTATTTATGCATCGGTTTCAAATGAAGGGGCTGTATCTGTGGTCTAGACTGCGGAAATGCCAGAATAGAGAGAAAGGCCTAGCCTATCGAAGACTAGCATCTTCAGTGTCATGCAGCATTAGAAGAGTGCAGATTAGTAATATAACATATAGTAGTAAGTAATAGTAGCAATGCCCAGAGATCCTTCCTCGACTCCCTGCGAGAAAGCGACCCGGAGCTATCAAATTATTAAGTTTTACAAGTATCCAGTTCTAGTTGTAGTAGATCGGGATACTTTCTGAGCGTCTTGTTACCATGGACACGGCTATTCGAATAGATATACTTCCCTGAAGGGGTGCACCAACTTACCCAACACGCTCGATTAACTCTGGCCAGACACACTTACTCGGGTCATGCCCGGCCTCGGCTGATCGACACGTGTAGGATCGAAAGTATGTCTAGAGGGGGGTGATTAGACTACTTGACCAAATAAAACTTAACCTTTTCCCAATTTTAGTTGTGGGCAGATTTTAGCAATAGTACATGTCAAGCATCACCCTACACATGCAATTCTAAGAGTATAGCAACGGAAAGTAAGCAATTGCATATGTAAGTAAAGGAGGGATTGGAGATTTCAAACGCAATGAAGACACGATGGTTTTTGGCATGGTTCCGATAGGAGGTGCTATCATACGTCCACGTTGATGGAGACTTCAACCCACGAAGGGTAACGGCTGCGCGAGTCCACGGAGGGCTCCACCCACGAAGGGTCCACGAAGAAGCAACCTTGTCCATTCCACCATGGCTTACGTCCACGAAGGACTAGCCTCACTCGGGGTAGATCTTCACGAAGTAGGCGATCTCCTTGCCCTTACAAACTCATGGTTCAACTCCACATCATGTTGGAGGCTCCGAAGTGACACCTAACCAATCTAGGAGACACCACTCTCCAAAAGGTAATAGACGGTGTGTTGTTGATGAACTCCTTGCTCTTGTGCTTCAAATGATAGTCTTCCCAACACTCAAACAACTCCTCACAGATTTGGCTATGGTGGAAGAAGGATTTGAGTGGAAAGCAACTTGGGAAAGGCTAGAGATCAAGGTTCAAATGGTAGGAATGGAATATCTTGATCTCAACACATGAGTAGGTGGTTCTCTCTCAGAAAATGTATGGTGGAAGTGTAGGCATGTTTTGGTGGCTCTCCGTACTAAGAAGGAGGTGGTGGAGGGGTATATATAGCCTCCACACAAAATCCAACCGTTACACACTTTTGACCCAACTCGGTGGTACCGATTCAGAAGACTTGGTGGCACCGAACTGTGTAAAAGATATGAACTTTAGGAATCTCGGTGGGACCGATACGAACAACTCGGATGGACTGAAGTGCAATGGCTTAGGGAAAACCTCATCTCGGTGGCACCGATTGCATCAACTCGGTTGGACCAAAGTGAAGCAATAAGGCAACAGAGACTTGGCAGGCCATCTCGGTGAGACCGATTTGCATAACTCGGTGAGACCGAAGTGAATGCAACCGGTTATAGAGAGTTGGCAAGGCCATCTCGGTGGGACCGAGATCCATTTCGGTGGATCCGATTTGTTAGGGTTTTGGCATTGGCTAAGTCTTGGATGAACTCGGTGGGGCCGGATTGGAAATATCGGTGGGGCCGAGTTGGAATGTAGGTTTAGGACATATTTGGGTAGAGAGAGTGGTTGAGGGTTTAGGAGTACTGTCACTAAGCACTTGAGCAAAAAGACCATTAAGCAACACCTCATCCCCTTTTAATAGTATTGGCTTTCCTGTGGACTCAATGTGATCTTGGATCACTAAACCAAAAATGTAGAGTCTTGATCTTTTGCCAATCCTTGTCCTTAGCATTTTGAGGGGTCCACATCTCTAGTCCATGCCATGCCAATCATTGAACATCCTGAAATATTTAACTTGAATGGACATTAGTTCAATGAGATATATGTTGTTATGAATTACCAAAACCACCAAGGGAGCAAATGTGCTTTCAATCTCCCCCTTTTTGGTAATTGATGACAACATATAGATCAAAGCTTCGACAAATGATTAAATGAATGAAATACATCAGCGCTTTGAGAAGTATGTGATAAGCAAGAGCTCCCCCTAAATTTGTGCATTATTAAAAATTTGCGTTTGAATGCAAATGCACAATCGATTAGGGTCATGGGTCACTCTTCCATGTCACATACATCTTGGTGGAGCGCGCAAAATGATATGATTGGAAAAGTAAGCACGCATCACCAACATAAGTAATTGATCATCACAAGATAATGATAAAGATAAGCATAGATCATCACAACAAGCATAGTATGACCAATCACAAGCATACATGATAGAATATCACACAGACACTGTAGCAAGCACACACATAACAAAGTACGGACAAGCAAGTAAGTAGCAAAAGAACTCGAAGCAAATCAAAAGCAAGAACTCTCTCTCGAAGCCTATGATCTATACATATTCTCCCCCTTTGGCAACAAGTACCAAAAAGTTCAAATGAGTATAGCACTAGTCGGCTCTCTAGGCACGGTCCTCCGAAGCTCCTGAAGGCGATCTTCTGCTGGCAGCTCCGGTGTGCGTAGACGGCGTGTAGAGGAGAGCGTCCGCGAATGCTTCTGCAAACGTTTGCTGGGCTGGTGGAGTAGACACTGGCGGTGGTACTGTGGCAGTAGCAGCTGGTGCAGATATTGTGGTCCTCGGATCCATGAGTGGCACTGCAGCAGACTTGGCTGCCCTAGGCACTGTCTGAAAGCGCTCTGTGGTCGGTCTGTCATCTCCACTGTCATCTGATCTGGCTAGCTTGACAGCATCAACATCACCCTGCAGTTGTTCTACTGAAGTCTGAATCTCTGTAACTTTGACATCCAAATCATGAAATTTCGTCTCAATAATCCGCTCAAAACTAGCCTGGGTCTGGGTGAGGTTGGCCAAACTTCGCTCAATCCTCAGAGTGGTTTCAAGCAGATATGCCATTTGGTCTTTGGGTGTCTTGAGATTGGCAATTGAAGCATTTGGAGCTGATGCCTCCTGAGCTGCTTTTGCTTCTTTGGCTTTGCGGATTTCCTCTTGAGCTTGTGCAGAGGTGGGATGCGAAGGATCCATCACTATGACATTATCCTCAAAATCTGGATGCAATGGAAAATGCTCTCGATCAAGAAGGTATGTGCTGGTTCCAACCTTGGAATTGATCAAAATCTGAATATGTGGAGCATATCTGCATGATCTCTTCTGATCTGCTGCAGTCCTTTTGATAGTTTCTACTATCAGGCTCATCACCTTGAATTTCTGAGGTGTATCAAACAGATGCAGCAAATTGATGGAGTGACCACGAATCATCTTATCATCGACTGACTTGGGTAACAAGGTGTACCGCAAGATTGTGTTCGTGGTGGCCAGTCCAGGTAGCAAATGCTTCACTGATCCAAGTTTATGAGTTTCAAGGTCCTTCTGAGGAATTGCAGTGTACATGTTGGCCATGGAGTTGTGACCCATCTTGAGCTTGGCATAAATGTCTATATCATCATCCTCTTCCTTGGGTGCACCAAGAAGATTTGCCCACTCAGAGATGGTAGACTGGTATCTTATACCCTCAGTCATCCACACTATTCACTACAGGAATCAGGCACTTTGCCATCTGCCATGGCTGATGGCAAAGGCATGGTCGGCGGATGGCAAAGGCTTTGCCATCTGCCAGCAGACGGCAAACAGTTTGGCTGAAACCCAGCCGGGAAAGGCTACTTTGCCGTCTGCTGGCAGATGGCAAAGAGCCTGCAGCCTTTGCCATCAGCTGGCAGATGGCAAAGCCTCTGAACGGGGTTAGCCACGTTAGAAGGCTAACGGCGTGCTTTGCCGTCTGCCAGCAGATGGCAAAGGCTACAGGCTCTTTGCCGTCTGCCAGCAGATGGCAAAGATTCTGGCCTTTGCCATCCTCTTTGCCATCTGCTAGCAGATGGCAAAGTGCCTATATTGCCCCATTTAATGTTGTTTTTTCTTATATCAATTCATCTTCATAGAAAATCAAACACATATATATATAACCAATATAGCATATTCAACACATATTACCAATAGTCATGAACACATATATATCCAACACATCCATGAACACATATCCAACACATGTTACCAATAGTAGCAAGTTTCATCCATACATATACATAGTTTCATCAATATTACACAGTTTCATCCATAGGTAGCAAGTTTCACAAAGTCAAAACAAAAACTAAAGACAAGCACTCCATCAACCCAAGCTTCCGTGATCTGAAGCAAATCTGCAAAATGGGAAAGAAGAAAGTTAGAAGAAGACTAGAAGAAGAAGATTATTATGATGCAACTAAAATGTGAAGATTATTATGATGCAACTTATATCTGTAAAATAGGTCATTATTATGATGCAACTAAAATGTGAAGATTATTATGATGCAACTTATAAGCTTGCGGACTTGATCCTGCCATTCAGAACAAGATCATTATTCATTAGCAAGGAACAAAGAATATTTCTTTGTAGAAAATCAAGAATATTTCTCTGCAGCCACTTAATATATACCATGCGTACAGAGGAAAGACCATAATAAAAGGAATCACTATGTCAATATCGACAAGTTAACTAGCAGCCTACCAAACAGGTTGTCATGGCCTCCTAGTTATTCTAAAAATAAAAAAATAGGTTGCCATGGTTAAAAAATAGCAACACAATGATTGAGGCTGCTAAATCAACAATCCAAAAGTTAATCCTTTTTTATCGAATGCCAGCAGTACTAGTTGTCTAATGAATGAAATACATGATTATCCTCCCTCCCATATTTATTCTATAATGAAACAAATACTTGATCGGAAAGAACAGAGTGGGAGACTTTGGAAAATTTTATACGGATGAGAAACAAGCAGCGAACAGAAGCAAAAAAATAAAGCGAGTAACTCAGCCATGACCATGTTGGTAATTACACAGTCACCATGCCAATGATACTGACATATCCATTGTAGTATGCATGAAAGCAGCACTAGCACTCAGCCAATGATGCTAACATATCATCACAGGACAAGGAATCCAAAAGAATGCACAAGCAAGAAAGAAACACCAAATAAAAGAGACATCATACTAGCACTCGAAACATTCTCGCTAAAGAGCAGCGAAGCCTTTGATAACACGGAACGGCAACATATACAGCCCATTCATCATCGATCATTGATGCTGGTAAATCAACAATCCAAAGCTTAAGACGTTTTTTATGCATGACTGCTGCAAGCATGCAAATACAAGCAGTATTAATTGTCTAATGAAGAAATACATGATTCTACTCCCAAACATATTCTTCTCTAATGAAATAAAACCTTGATGGAAACGAACAGAGTGGGAGAGAGAGAGAGGTCACCTTGGCAACAACAGGGGGCTTTATGGTGGTGATGTTGAGCGCCATGGTGGGCATGCCCTTGAAACAATTCAATCCCACCCGCAGCACCTACCTTGGTGATGGGAGCAAACTGACTGCACGGACCAGATGCAGAGATTGATAAGGCTGCACCTCCTTGCGGACTTGATCCTGCCATTCAGAACAAGATCATTATTCAGGAACAAAGAATATTCTTTGTAGAAAATCAAGAATATTTCTTTGCAGCCACTTAATGTATACCGTGCGTACAGAGCAAAGACCGTAATAAAAGGAATCACTATGTCAAAATAGACAAGTTAACTAGCAGCCTACTAAACAGGTTGTCATGGCCTCCCTGTTATTCTAAAAAAACAGGTTGTCATGGTTAAGAACATAGCAAAAAAAATGATTGAGGCTGCTAAATCAACAAACAAAAAGTCAATCCTTTTTCCATCGAATGCCAGCAGTACTTCTTGTCGAATAAATGAAATACATGATTCTCCTCCCTCCCATATTTATTCTCTAGTGAAATAAATACTTGATCGAAAAGAAATGAGTGTGAGACCTTGGTGATGGGAGCAAAGCAAACTGCCTGCATTCTAGAGATAGAGGTATATAGAAAGGAACACCAATTAAAAGAGCCATCGTACAAGCACTCAAAAAATTCTCGCTAAAGAGCAGTGAACCCTGGATAACACGGAACGACAACATATACAGCCCATTCATCATCGGTGAAGTAAAACGGTGTGTACCGGACTAGCAGGACAGAATTTAATTAATCGCAGTGCACTGAACCTTAAACATGTTAGCTAGGTAGCTAGCTAGGGGGAACCGGGGAAGTAAAAAACTAAAGCGTTGCTGGGTTAATCCATGTGCAACAGCCATCAAATTTTCAACACGCTGAGAGTTAATCCATCAGAGTTGATGTATTTTTCAGCAAAAAATACATCCAGGCCACTTGACTTAGTTGATGTACTCCCTGTGTAAAGAAATATAAGACCTTTTAGATCAGTATAGTGATCTAAAAGGTCTTATCAGTAACAATACTAAAGCGCCAGCAGTTTGATTTTTCTCCTTTTTTGAGTTTTTTTTACCATCTACTGTTGGAGATTTACGTGGCTGGCGGACTGGACAACTACGGTCATCCCAACGATCATAGCTGGCAACACCATCCGCCTCAAGTGGTGGGATGACCAGATCTCCAGCAAGGTCATCATCTGCGGGCGCATATGTACCTCCAAGCAAAAGTTGGCGATTTTTTTCAAGAACCCCATCCTGAGCACCCATGTCTCGAGCTGCGCTGCGTCTGAGTTTGATACCTTGTGTCGACACCGCTTGCACACCATCTGCATCAACCAGCACCAGGTGCCCAGCAGGAATTGTGATACTTTGTGAGATGCTCCTTTGTGAGATACTGCCGGAGAGTCCAAATAAGCTTTCATATATCTGAACTCTCACAAGTACTACTTCACAATATATCTGAAACAGTCACTGCCGTAGAGTGTGATTTGACATACATATTTTAGAGTTCTATTAGGAATTGTTTATGCTGGTTTCAAGATAAAGATGCATGCCTTTTGTTGGCATGCCACATCCAGGTTTGTTTTCACCTCCATATTCTTCCCTTTCCTATTCTTCCACTATTTTTTGTGCATAGGAATTTTACCCTGAAAAATTAATCCCGGAAATATCGGATGTACTTCACTGAAAAAGGGATAACTGATGCAAAAATATACTTGCAACGGGACTTTTTTTAAAGCGGCAGACTCTGTTTAGTTTTGTCAGGTCATTCTGTATCAGTTATTAATCAGCACTGAATCTTTGCTTTGCAATAAAACTTCTCGGCCAATATGGGTAAGTGAGAGTTACATGTCAGGTAGAGAGAAGGTCACATGGCTGATGGTTTCTTTTCTAAATGATAGAACAGTAAATAGGACGCACTCGGTGTTTTATGTGACAAACTGAATAATATCATATCAAGACTTCAGGAGAACAAAGGGCTCCTTTAATTATTGGATCATTATATTGTGCTCTCTAAAATACATAAAGTGGAAAGAGAAAATTTGTAGGAGACATTTCTGCATTGGCACTACATAAGCATGGCGGGAGAAGAAGAGGCCACCTTGGTTACCGGCGGATTGAGCAGCAGCTTCTCCTTGCATTGGCAGGCAGATCGGAGCAGCTTCTCTTTCTCCCCCGTTCACCAGATCAGATCAAAGCAACCTGCACAAATCATATATGGAGATGAAGAGCGGAACCAGAAAAGAAGAAGAGACGTGGAGGAGGGATTCATACCCATCCCTTGTCGAGGATGCGCCTCCTTCCCGCGGTGCTGTCCAAGGAGGGGGGGGGAGGAGGAACTCCATGGCTGCTGCCTCCATGGCCGACCTCGAGGAGGAACTGATCTTGGCACTGGCACGGGGGAATCAAGCACGCATAAATCAGATGGGGATGGGGAGAAAACCAGAGGAAGAAGAGGAGGAGGGGCGAAGGTGGATTCATAACAGAAGAAGACGCATCATGGGAAGGAGAGGGTGCCTCCTGCGTATCCCGAGCTCGGTCGCCACCATGGTCGCGAGCTAGGGTTTCTAGCGCGAGGAAGGAGAGAGAGAGAGAGAGGGCCCGGCGGATCTGGCTGGGGCCTTAGCAGGAGCAGGTCAAGTGGATCTGGAGGGGAGGGGAGTGGAGGAAGGGGGCGCCGGCGGTGGAGGGAGAGGAGAAGAGGTCGCCGGCGGTGGGTGGGGTTGGGGTGGCGGCTGGAGTGGGTTTGGGAAGAAGAGGAAGAAGAGGTGGTGCGAGCGCGGGTGATAGGTGCGGGCGCGGGTGAGGTGCGGGCAGAGAGGGGAGAGAGAGAGAGGGGTGGGGCAGGGCGGAGAGAGAGAGGAGGTGGGGGCCGTTAGATAGCAAAATTCTTTGCCATCTGCCAGCAGATGGCAAAGAATCTTTGCCGTAGATGGCAAAGAGGTGGGGCTGGTGCGCCGTTACAGCGCTGGCGTCCACAGGACCCCACCCACCTCTTTGCCGGCTGCTAGCAGATGGCAAAGAATCTTTGCCATCTGCTGGCAGATGGCAAAGAAGTGGGGCTGGTGGGTCGTTACAGCGCTGTCGTCCACTGGACCCATCCACCTCTTTGCCGTCTGCCAGCAGATGGCAAAGATTCTTTGCCATCTGCTGGCAGATGGCAAAGAATTGGCTGATGGCAACCGGGTTCTTTGCCATCTGTCAGTTCTTTGCCATCTGTTTTTTGTAAGCAGATGGCAAAGACGTTCTTTGCCATCCGCTGGCAGACGGCAAAGAGCTGACTGATGGCAAATTCCCTGTTTCCAGTAGTGATTCTGCCATCTGGATAGAAATGAGCAGTAGAGTAAAATTGCATGGTCATCTCATCATTCCACTTGGTCAATTTCTGTCCAACAAACTTGTCAACTCCTGCAATCCTGAAGCTTTCATGGACATGGGGAAAATAATCCTCATTCTCATCGATGTATTCCCAGTCCACCCACTTCATGTCACTGACTATGGGCTTCTTATCAAGCAAAACTGTCTCATAAAAATCATGTTGTTCACGAGTGTGAAAGTGATAATCACATGCTGTCCTTCTCCTTATAGCATAAGGATCTGACTGTCTCCACTGATGCAGTCCTTTATCCTTTCTCAGCATCATGTTCTCCGCAACTGGGTGTGCATTGTCATGGTCTGGAATCTTAGGCTTCAACTTTCTGAGCACTAGAGGCTCTTCATCAACAGTTGACTCAGGCACTGGGGCCTTGTTCTTCTTTGCAGCTGATATGTTCCTGGTTGATCTCTTTGGTGCTGACACCTTTGGCTTGGACTTGGAGGGTGCAGCAGTCTTGATTGCATCAGACATGAGCTTTTGAGCTTTTGCATGGGGTGCAGTAGCTGGCTCATCCTGTTCCTCTTCCTCCTCATCAATCATCATGGAGGGTCTGCCAATCACACGGGCAATGGTTTTCCTCACTCTCTTCTTCTTTGCAGCTGGTTCTGTGTCACTAGGCTCTTCAAGAGTGTATTGCACAGTCTGCTTGGGAACTTTCCTCACAGCAGTCTTATCTTTGGTGGATGTAGGTTTGGTGTTGTAGTCCTTAGCAAGCACAACTCTTTTCTTCTGTGTTGCTGCCTCACTAGCAACAAAATCTTCATCCTCACTATCAGAGGTTTTCTTCTTCCTTGTTCTGGTTGCTGCCTTAGGAAGATCTGGAGAGCTCCTCTCTCCCTCATAGAAACTTTCAGCTGGGCTTGACCCTTCACTCATTTCTGCCTGCTGTTCAGACCTGTTCTGACTGTCACTGCCACTTGACATCTTGCTGAGCTGACCCTGTGAATAGATAGGTATGGGCAGAGTAGATGAGTCATCACAAAAAGCAAAGATTTTTCATAAAATTTTAGTTCAACTTTTAGTTTCAAGTTTTCACAGGATGCATTTCGGATGGACCGAGTTGATCATCTCGGTGACACCGTAGCATACAATAGAAACCTTACACGCCATTTAGGTCAGACCGAGATGGGTTTCGGTGGCTCCGAGATGCTAGGGTTTCACTGAGGTTTTACTTTCGGTCTCACAGATACATACAACTTGGTGGCACCGAGACGTACTAGTGCTATGGCCAGAGGCCAAATCGGTGGGGCCGAAAATTTCGAATCGGTCGGTCCGAGATGCATTCGGCGGAAACTTAAACCTAGAAATTTTGCTCGAATCTAATCTACGGAATTTTCCTAGTGGATTTAGCATTGCAATCGTGGCAAGAATCATGGCATTCCTAACGTGCATTGAATCGGAAATTAGAAGCACGAAAGGGATCAAATCTCACCCTAACTTGGTGGAGATCCTCCACGGTGGCAACGGCGGTGGAGATTGCCATTTACGGCGACGGAGTCCTGCGGCGAGGGCGCACTGCAGACGATGGCGAAGTCCGAAGACGAAGGGCGACGGCAGCGACGAGGAGCGGGAATGAGTGAGGTCGAGAAATTTCAACCGTTCGGTCCGCGCGATATATATACCCGTACGCTGTCGGTGGTGCCGAGTTGAACAACTCGGTGGCACCGATATGTGTAACTGCACGTAGTATAGCACATCGGTGGCGCCGAAATGGTTCAATTCGGTAGCACCGAGATGGAAAACCTAGATCAATCTAAGTGATTTCGGTTGGACCGAGTTTGAGTGAGTTGGTTCGGCCGAAATCAATTAGAAGGTTTTGGAGGTTCAACCCTTTCAGATCGGTGGCTCCGAGTGCTCCTCACCCGGAGGGTCCGAAAAAGATTTGTTCAATTTTTGTGATGCAGCAAGAATAGAATTTGAGACAAGAAAGCATAGATAGCTAGAGAAAGTTCTTAGGCATTCTTGTACATCCACTTGGCCAGAAAAACCAAGACAATCAAAACAACAAATGGATGTCCTCGAATGATGAAAACATGCAAACCAACATGCTCACACAATAAGATTGCAAATGAAATATGTGTCAAACATGCACAACCAATTCTAGCATCTATCAAGCAATGGTGATGACTAGGTCATCTATATATGAGTATATTGACTTAGGAGCCAAATGAGAACATTTGATCATAGGTCATACTCATCGTTTAAGCACAAGTGGGGTTACCACTTTTACATAAAGCATTGATGTGTTCACACCATTAGAGTTGCTTTAGCTCAATTATTTAGAGCAAAGCTCCCCCTAGATGTGATATCCCCCCTAAGAGAGTTGAACTAACCTTGGGTTTTGTCGATGATGACTTCATGTAGATGTTGAAGATGTGGATGCTCAATGTTGATGTAGACCATCAAGAGTTGGGAGCAATCCTTTGGAGTTTTGTGCTTTCAATGCCTACATGGGTTAGTCCCACACAAGGAACATACAAGGATATCCATAGACATAGAGTGAAATACACATATGATGATGTCCATGAATGCATTGATTACCTTGTCCCTTGTCTTACCAACAAGAGGGTTTGTGACTCCATGAACTAGTGCAAAATGTGGAACTTGGTTGCACAAGTTCTTGCCATAAATAATATGAGTGAAATTTGTTGGCGGAGTCACCCTCAAGAGCTCTCTAGTACTTCTTCTTTTGGACCCACATCAACTTGATGGGAATCCTTAGAGTTGTAGTAGCACTTGATGAAGTAGAAGTTGGTGAAGTCTTGGGAACCCACTTGACCATGGCTTAAGGAGCTTCTTCAAATGAATCAATCTCTTCTTGAAGCTTGTCCTTGCCTTTTAGCTTGTGGTCTTGTGGTGGAAGATCTTCTTGATCTTGTGTTCCCTTGAAGGAAGTAGGATCATACTTCTCTTGTTGAGGAACAAACTTCGTCTTGGGGTATTGACCTTCTTCCCGTTCAACTCCATCGGCATTGAACTTTCGTTCAAAACCAACACCTCGGTTCTTCCGGTGCCTTCCTTGCTTGCATACAATTTCCTCAAATTGCTTACTCCCGGCAAGACTCTTGTAGACACCTTTTTCTATAATTCCTTTCAATAGCATATTTTCTTGCTCAAGTGTAACTTGGCTAAGAGAATCGTTAGTGGAATCAATAGAACTACTAGAAGCAACAACATTGGATTTAGCATTTTTATTGTTACTAATAGAGGTAGAACCATTTTTACCCTTGTTGCTAGTTTGCTTAGATTTAACTTGTGGCATAAAGGTAGACAAGAGTAAACGTTTGGCAAGATATGAAGAACTCTTCTTTCGAAGATCGTCATTGATAGCTTGAAGAAACTCATGCTCTTGCTCTAAATTTAGCTTCTCGAAAAGTAGCTTCTCATGAGTTCTTAGAAGTTCTCTATGATACTCTTGTGTTGTTTCATGAGCTAACTTAAGAGCATTTAGTTCTTTAGTTAGACGCTCAATCTCCTTCATAGCATTGTCACTCGTTTCCTCTTGACTATCATGATTACTAGCATTTTCATTATAGCTCACATCACTAGCCCTATCAACAAGTAAATCATCACCAAGCAAATCATCTTCATCACTATTGAAATCAAGATACTCGGGGTGTGATACCTTGGGGCCTTTTGCCATGAAGCATCTTCCAATTCCTTCATTTGGTGAGTCAAGTAGATCATAGGAGTTGGATGACACTAGTGGAAGTACTACAACACCTTCATCTTGACTATAGTCGGAGTTGGAGTGATAACTTCTCTCGGAGTGGTTGTCGGAGTCGGAGCCGGAAACCCATTCACCAACATGAGCTTGATGTCTTCTTTTTGTGTAGCTCCTTGATGACTTGTCCTTCCTCTCCGAATCCTTGCTTCTTCGAGAGTGTCTTCGTTCATAATGATCATCTCTACTCCTTCTCTCCTTATGAGGTGATTCATCTCTTCTATGTCTTTCTCTTGGTGATTCATCTCTTTTCTTGTAGGGAGCCGTACACTCATTGGAGTAGTGTCCGGGCTTCCCACAATTGTAGCAATTACGGTCACGACTTGATGATCTTCTCTCATAGTGTCTTGAGCTAGAGCTTCTCTCTTTCCCTTTGTTCTTGTAGAACTTGTTGAACCTTTTCACCATTAGGCTAATCTCTTCATTTGATACTAGTTTGTCACTTGAAATTGTTGGAGCATCAGTTGAGGCATTGTAAGCACCACTTGACTTGTTGTGTAGCTCCTCATTGCCCTTGAGTGACATTTCATGAGTGACAATCCTTCCAATGACTTCCGTGGGCTTGAGATCTTTGTAATTTGGCATCATTTGGATCAATGTGCAGACGGTATCATATTTTCCATCCAAAGCCCTAAGTATCTTCTTGATGATGAATTTGTCGGTCA
Organism: Elymus sibiricus; assembly: GCA_039707655.1. Lineage (NCBI taxonomy): Eukaryota > Viridiplantae > Streptophyta > Magnoliopsida > Poales > Poaceae > Elymus > Elymus sibiricus. The sequence continues at coordinate 121,750,159 of CM077666.1, read as the reverse complement.
TCTCTTCACTTCCTAAGCCGGCAATCTCATTTGTGATGAGAGCAAGCCTAGAGTACATCTCAGCGACTCCTTCACCATCCTTCATCTTGAACTTGTCAAGTTGACTTTGAAGCACATCCAACTTAGATTCCTTGACGGACTCGGTACCCTCATGCATATCAACCAAAGTATCCCAAATTTCCTTTGCATTCTCGAGGCGGCTGATTTTGTTGAATTCCTCGGGACATAGACCGTTGAATAGAATGTCACAAGCTTGAGCATTGTATTGCAACATCTACAATTCTTCCGAGGTTGCTTCACGATCCGGTTCCTTGCCATCCTCAAAGAAGTCACCTTGCAAGCCAACACGAACAACAGCCCAAACGGCGGGGTTATGACCAAGAATATGCATTTTCATCTTATGTTTCCAACTAGCAAAGTTTGTACCATCAAAATATGGACATCTACAGTGATAGTTACCCTCACTAGATGCCATACTCTCCTAGGTTGTGAAACCAAGGCTATGATCACCAAAACAATGGAAATCAAGGCTTATGGAGACCAAAGCTCTGATACCACTTGTAGGATCGAAAGTATGTCTAGAGGGGGGGTGATTAGACTTCTTGACCAAATAAAACTTAACCTTTTCCCAATTTTAGTTGTGGTCAGATTTTAGCAATAATACATGTCAAGCATCACCCTACACATGCAATTCTAAGAGTATAGCAGCGGAAAGTAAGCAATTGCATATATAAGTAAAGGAGAGATTGGAGATTTCAAACGCAATGAAGACACGGTGGTTTTTGGCGTGGTTCCGATAGGTGGTGCTATCGTACGTCCACGTTGATGGAGACTTCAACCCACGAAGGGTAACGGCTGTGCGAGTCCACGGAGGGCTCCACCCACGAAGGGTCCACGAAGAAGCAACCTTGTCTATTCCACCATGGCTTACGTCCACGAAGGACTAGCCTCATTCGGGGTAGATCTTCACGAAGTAGGCGATCTCCTTGCCCTTACAAACTCATGGTTCAACTCCACATCATGTTGGAGGCTCCCAAGTGACACCTAACCAATCTAGGAGACACCACGCTCCAAACGGTAATAGACGGTGTGTTGTTGATGAACTCCTTGCTGTTGTGCTTCAAATGATAGTCTTCCCAGCACTCAAACAACTCCTCACAGATTTGGCTATGGTGGAAGAAGGATTTGAGTGGAAAGCAACTTGGGAAGGCTAGAGATCAAGGTTCAAATGGTAGGAATGGAATATCTTGATCTCAACACATGAGTAGGTGGTTTTGTCTCAGAAAATGTATGGTGCAAGTGTAGGCACGTTCTGATGGCTCTCCTTACTGAGAAGGAGGTGGTGGAGGGGTATATATAGCCTCCACACAAAATCCAACCGTTACACACTTTTGACCCAACTCGGTGGTACCGATTCAGAAGACTCGGTGGCACCGAACTGTGTAAAAGATATGAACTTTAGGAATCTTGATAGGACCGATACGAACAACTCGGATGGACCGAAGTGCAATGGCTTAGGGCAAACCTCATCTCGGTGGCACCGATTGCATCAACTCGATTGGACCGAAGTGAAGCAATAAGGCAACAGAGACTTGGCAGGCCATCTCGGTGAGACTGATTTGAATAACTCGGCGAGACCGAAGTGAATGCAACCGATTACAGAGGGTTGGCAAGGCCATCTCGGTGGGACCGAGATCCATTTCGTTGGATCCGATTTGTTAGGGTTTTGGCATTGGCTAAGTCTTGGATGAACTCGGTGAAGCCGGATTGGAAATATCGGTGGGGCCGAGTTGGAATGTAGGTTTAGGACATATTTGGGTAGAGAGAGTGGTTGAGGGTTTAGGAGTACTGTCACTAAGCACTTGAGCAAAAAGACCATTAAGCAACACCTCATCCCCTTTTAATAGTATTGGCTTTCCTATGGACTCAATGTGATCTTGGATCACTAAACCAAAAATGTAGAGTCTTGATCTTTTGCCAATCCTTGTCCTTAGCATTTTGAGGGGTCCACATCTCTAGTCCATGCCATGCCAATCATTGAACATCCTGAAATCTTTAACTTGAATGGACATTAGTTCAATGAGATATATGTTGTTATGAATTACCAAAACCACCAAGGGAGCAAATGTGCTTGCAACACGCCGTAGCCCTACCTAAGCTCAGCAGAGAGGCCAGCATGCCGGTCTAAATCCTAAGCGCTCAGGGGTCTTGGGCCCATCGCCCTTTGCACTCCTGCATGTTGCGTGGGCGTCCGGGACCAGACCTAGCCCCTGTATACACACGCAGGCTTTCGTGGTCCACCTGGGCGCGCACCGCTCAGTTGCTGACGTCTAAAGAGCTTCGGCTGATACATACGACGTCGAGTGCCCATACTATTCCTCCTTGGTGGTTAGTGCAAAAAGGCCAGAGGCCTACTCCGATCACATATCCTAACCCATTAGTGTGTTGGGAGCTCGCGGTGACGATCAGTGCTCCACGATCAGTGGTCCCGTCGCCCTGTCTCGAGGACCTGCGGCAAGGGCCAGGCCCAATCCCTCTCCTCCCTCTCCTGAGGCGATCTGCCTGCCCGGCCGTGCCTTGTAATTATCTCGCGGGTACCCTCACGGTCAACCCGACTTCACATTTCTCACGGGTACCCCTCAGGGCCGACCCGACTTTAATCAGGGACTGAGATAAAAGTCAAGGTATCCGTGTGTCCATCACATCAAGGGGGAAACCCGAGGAATCACCCTCAATGGATTCCCACTAGATGTATCCGTCAAGGTGAACTTGGAGGAATCACCCTCAAAGGGTTCACACTTGAGGGGTTGCACGACAGAGACATCATCGGACGTGGTGAAAGAGGAATCACCCTCGGTATCTCACAACCGACTAGCTACGCTACAGGGATATCATCAGCAGTGAAGTAGGAGGTATCACTCTCGGCACTCGATAGTAGCTCCGTAGAGTCATACAACTAAGGGGATGTGCGGTGATGTGTCGGGCTCTGTACATCGATCACATGGATCGAGGCACCGGTAACAAAGCGGGGCAACAAGGACAAGGGTGAGGGGCAACTGATGCATCACTAACCAACTTATACTAAGCATTTAGGATAGCAGGTAAGGCATCAACAGCAGTTACAAAAACAGGCTATGCATCAGAATAGTAGCAATCAATTACGGAAGCAAAATCTAATGCAAGTATGGGAGAGAAGGAATAGGCGATATAGGAATGATCAAGGGGGTTTTGCTTGCCTGGAAGCTCTGCTGAAAAGGTCTGGTCGTTAGGGGCGTAGTCGTACTCGGCAGCAGCGTCGGTCATGGGGTCTACCAGAGAGAAGAGGAGGAAGAAACAATAAATACAAAGCAAACAAATGCAACACAGATGCATGGGATGGCAATATGCTGCTAGGAGTGACCTAACGCAGTGCTACACGTTAAAGACAGAGCGGGAAAATATCTGGGAATATTTTCCCGGTTTTAGGCATCAGTCAGACAGATGAACCGGAGTGGAAGGTTCCATGTTTGCAGTGTTGTGGGCATGTGACAGCTACATGGAGGGCATATTCAGATTCGTCTCATTTTTCTGATCAACTTTCATGTAGAAAACTTTTTCATCCGAGCTACGGATTATTTTCTATGATTTTTCAAAGTTTTAAACAATATTGTAAAATTTCTCAGATTATTTTAATTCAAAAAATAACTTTATTGCATCAGCAGTACATCAGGGTGACATCATCAGTCAACCCGGCCGGTCCAGGTCAAACCTGACCACTGGGACCCACATGTCATTCACAGAGGGCTAAACAGTGATTATTTAAACTAAACAGAGATTAATTAGAGGGTGGGGCCTGATAACCCACAAGTATAGGGGATCAATTGTAGCTTTTTTGATAAATAAAAGTGTCGAACCCAACGCTAAAGGTAGAATTAATATTCCCTTCAAGTTCTATCGACCACCGATAAAACTCTACGCACACTTAACATTCGCTTTACCTAGAACAAATATGAAACTATTTTGTAGGTGATAGGATAGGTTTGCAAGAATAAAACTAGAAGTACTTTGCGAGAATAAAACTACGAGTAATTTGCAAGATAATAAAAGTTAGTTGTTTAGTAGAAAGCTTTTGTAACACAAGTGAATGATATGTCCCTAGGCAATCGATAACTAGACCGGTAATCATTGTTGCAATTTTATATGAGGGAGAGGCATGAGCTAACATACTTTCCATACTTGGATCATATGCACTTATGATTGGAACTCTAGCAAGCATCCGCAACTACCAAAGATCATTAAGGTAAAATCCAACCATAGCATTAAGTATCAAGTCCTCTTTACTCCCATACGCAACAACCCCCTTACTCGGGTGTAAGCTTCTATCACTCTAGCCGCCCACTATAAGAGAATTATGAATGTATTGCAAACCCTACAGCGGGAATCCCTCACGCTTGCGCGACACGGAGGGCACCGTAGGACAGCACCAAAATAAAACATACAACTCAAACCAATCATGATCATCAATCAACCCATAGGACAAACTCAAACATCATAGGATGGCAACACATCATTGGATAATAATATGTAGCATTAAATGCCATGTTTAAGTAGAGATTATAGCAAGGAGAAGTGGTGTTACACCGTTGCATAGAGGGGGAGAGAGTTGGTGTTGACGGCGGTGAAGTTGTTGGTGTAGATCGCCGTCACGATGGTTGCCCCGGTGGCATTCCGGCGCCACCGGGAGAGAGGGGGAGAGAGCCCCCTCCTTCTTCTTCTTCCTTGGCCTTCCCCTAGATGGAAGGAGAGTTTCCCCTCTGGTCCATGGCTGCCATGGCGGCGGATGGGCAGGAGCCCCTCCTAGATTGGATCTCTCTCTCTCTGTTCTCTTTTGTTTCGCGTTCCTGTTTTCTAGCCCTTCAGCGTTTCTTAAATTCCGAGAGATCTGTAACTCAGATTGGGCTGAAATTTTAACACAATTTTCTTCCGAATATTATCTTTCTTGCGGCGAAAGAAGGGGGTCAACCGACTTAGGAGGTGCTCACGATCCACCAAGGTGAGTTTGCCCCCCAGGCGCGCCCTGGTGCCTCGTGGCCACCTCGGACACCGTCTTGCGTTGATTCTTCTTCCCAAAAATAATATAAAATGTTGCCAAAAATATGTGAAAGTTGTAGAATATTGGCATGAAACAATCAAAAATTATAGATATGACGGAGACGTATCAGCATCCCCAAGCTTAATTCCTACTTGTCCTCGAGTAGGTAAATGATAAAAAAGATAATTTTTGATGTGGAATGCTACCTAGCATAATCTTGATCATGTAATCTAATCATAGCATGAATATTAAGACACGAGTGATTCAAAGCAATAGTCTATAATTTGATATAAAGACATCAATACTTAGGCATCCCAACAAACAATCATGCCTTTCAGAATAAAAATGCTAAAGAACGCTATCCCTACAAAATCATATAGCCTTGTCATGCTCCATCTTCTTAACACAAAGTATTTATCATATACTACCCCGGTGTCAGCCAAGCAATTGGTTCATAATTTTTAACGTGCTTCAGCTTTTTCAACCCCCATGCAATACATGAGCGCAAGCCATGGATATAGCACTATGGGTGGAATAGAATGCGGTGGTAGAGATTAATATGGAGAAGACAAAAAAGGAAGAAAGTCTCACATCGACGCGGCTAATCAGCGGGCTATGGAGATGCCCATCAATTGATGTCAATGCGAGGAGTAGGGATTGCCATGCAACGGATGCACTAAGAGCTATAAGTGTATGAAAGCTCAAACTGAAAACTAAGTGGGTGTGCATGCAACTTGCTTGCTCAAGACCTCGGGCAATTGAGGAAGCCCATCATCGGAATATACAAGCCAAGTTCTATAATGAAAATTCCCACTAGTGTATGAAAATGAAAGCATAGGAGACTCTCTATATGAAAAACATGGTGCTACTCTGAAGCACAAGTGTGGTAAAGGATAGTAACATTGCCCCTTCTCTCTTTTTCTCTCATTTCATTTTTTTTCTCTTTTTTTCTCTTTTTTTCTTGGGCTCTTTTTGGCCTCACTTTTTTTTCTTTTTTCATTTTTTTTATTTTGTCCGAAGTCTCATCCTGACTTGTGGGGGAATCAGTCTCCATCATCCTTTCCTCACTGGGACAATGCTCTAATAATGAATAATGATGATCATCACACTTCTATTTACTTACAACTCAAAAAATTACAACTCGATACTAGAACAAAGTATGACTCTATATGAATGCCTCTGGCAGTATACCAGGATCTTCAATGATCTAGCGTAGCAAAGATATCAAAAAATGGACAAGCCATGAAAATATCATGCTAGCTATCTTACGATCATGCAAATCAATATAACAATGAATGCTCAAGTCATGTAAATGATGATGATGAAAGTTGCATGGCAATATATCTCGGAATGGCTATGGAAATGCCATAATAGGTAGGTATGGTGGCTGTTTTGAGGAAGATATAAGGAGGCTTATGTGTGATAGAGCATATCATATCACGGGGTTTGGATGCACCGGCGAAGTTTGCACCACATCCCAAGGTGAGAAAGGGCAATGCACGGTACCGTAGAGGCTAGCAAATTGCAGAAAGGTGAGAGTGCGTATAATCCATGGACTCACATTAGTCATAAAGAACTCACATACTTATTGCGAAAGTTTATTAGCCCTCGAAGCAAAGTACTACTATGCATGCCCCTCGGGGGGAGGTTGGTAGGAGTTAACCATCGCGCGCCCCCGACCTCCATGCAAAGGAAGACAATCAATAATAAATCATGCTCCAACTTCTTAGCATAACGAGAGACTATACGTGCATGCTTCGGGAATCACAAACCTTAACAACAATATTCTTACTAAACCACAATCATTCACTAGTACCTCCCACATATTACCATCTCTACATCGCAAAACTATTGCAAGGAATCAAACATATCATATTCAGTGATCTACAAGTTTTATGTAGGATTTTATGACTAACCATGTGAATGGCCAATTCCTGTTGACTCTCTAAATAAATATAAGTGAAGCATGAGAGTTTAATTCTTTCTACAAAAGACCATGCTCTAATAAATATAAGTGAAGCAAAAGAGCATTCTACAAATAACGGTTTTCTATATGAAGAGAAACAGGCATCCAAACTTCAAATGATATAAGTGAAGCACATGAAGCATTCTATAAAGCCATACTCAAAAGATATAAGTGAAGTGCATGAAACATTCTATATATCAACCAAGGACTATCTCATACCAGCATGGTGCATAAAATAAAAGGGAAAAATAAACACAAAAGACGCTCCAAGAATTTACTCATATCATGTGAACAAAACAAAAACCGAGACATACCGATAATTGTTGAATAAAGATGGGATGCCTTCTAGGGCATCCCCAAGCTGAGACGCTTGAGTCTCCTTGAATATTTACTTGGGGTGCCTTGGGCATCCCCAAGCTTGAGCTCTTGCCTCTCCTCATTCTTCTCATATCAATACCTCCTCGATCTTTGAACACTTCATCCACACAAAACTTAGCAAAACCTTCGTGAGATCCGTTAGTATAATAAAACAAATCACTACTTTAAGTACTGTTGCAAACCCATTCATATTTTATTTTTGCATTATACCTACTGTATTCTAACTTCTCCATGGCTTATACCTTCCGATACAATCCATAGTTTCATCAAAAACAGAATTTGTCAAAAACAGAACAGTCTGTAGTAATCTGAACATTGACCATACTTCTGTAACTCCAAAAATTCTGAAAAAATAGGAAAAAATAAAAAATTGCATAGCAGTACTTTGTAAAAATTTCAGAATTTTTTCACGTTCCAGTAAAAAATGTAAATTCACGCACTACAGCAAAAGTTTCTGTTTTTGCACCACACACACTAAACAAGCAATTTAAACATCCTAACGGTAAATCTTGGCACATTATTTTTATAATACAATGGATTTGTACAAGGGGATAATTATTTTTTTTGAAAATTTTCTGTAATCAAGGTTCACAAAGTTTCCATGGGCATGAACAAAGTTCAAGGACGTCCCCCACTTCAACGGTGTTCGTCTTTCTAACTTTCACTTTTCTTTTTGAAAAGTTTTAGGTTCCCCTCTATGTTTTTTTGTTTTTAAACTTTATAAAAGCACTCAACAGAAATAAATGACTCTCTAAAACTTCCGGGTTGTCTCCCTGGCAGCGCTTTCTTTAAAGCCATTAAGCTAGGCATATAGTGCTCAACTAATTGATCCACCCGGATCCCAAGGTATATAAAAGCCAATTTTAATTAACAATGATTTGAAATTTAGTAGTGAGCACAAAGCAACATATATCATGCAATGACGAAGTCTAACTCTCTTCCTATGCATCGGCATGTCATAAAAGAACAATTCATGCACATCAAGTAAAGGCCAATGCATAGTATAAACAGTTTCTTGCAATTTTATCGTATTGGAAACATAGAGACGCGGAGATGTAGTTCCTCTCTCATAATAATTGCAATTAGGAGCAGGAAGCACATGCATATTATATCCATCAAAATCATCATGTGCAATGGTAAAACACAACCCATCAATATAATCCTTAATAAGAGCAAACTTCTCCGATATAGTGTAGTTGGGAGAATTCAAAAAGATAATAGGACTATCATGTGTGGGTGCAATAGCAACAATTTCATTCTTAACATAAGGAATTATAACAAGTTCATCTCCATAAGTATCATTCATATTGGCATCATGGCCACAAGCATAGCAAGCATCAAGTTCATCAAAAAGGAATATTTCAAACGAATCCAAGGGATCATAGCAATCATCATAGCATTCATCCTTCGGTAAGCACGAAGGGGATTTAAACAATGTATGAGATAAAGAGTTACTCTCATCAGAAGGTGGGCATGGGTGATCAATCCGCTCTTCCTCCTTTTGTTCTTCGCTCTCCTCCTCAATTTTTTCATCTAATGAGCTCACAGTGTCATCAATTTCTTCTTCCATAGATTCCTGCAAAATATTAGTCTCTTCTTGGACAGCAGAGGTGTCCTCAATATATTGTTTAACATAAGCATTAGAAGCATAGTTTTCATAGCAATATTTAAGTATGGCAAAAAATTCAGATTTGTAAAGAGTAGCATCACACTTTTCAATCAAAGAAGCAATTTCATAAGCACCCTTAAAAGCAACAAATTCTTCAATTTGTTCAGTATCATAATAACTATAAACACCTTTAGCATAAGAAGATAAGAGTCCATTATCACTAAACTCACATTGATAGGGAAGGTGTTTCTTAGGGTCTTCAGAACAACAAGTAAAATCATATATTTCACATAAATTCCAAGCATAGCAATGCAAAGTATTAATTTGATTCCATAAAAGTTTTCCTTTTTGAGATAAGCGGTGTCGCACAAAATAGGCATGCTCATTTAATGATTTTCCCTCTACTAAGCTAGTTGGGTTTTCCGCATGAGCACAAAGGGATCGAAGATGATCCAAGTAGAAAGCTTCAGCAGTATGATAGATTTTGGGTGGTTCTTCAACCATTGGTTTAGCAGGTACAACTACTTTTTTTGGTATTTTACGTTTCCTACCCATAACTAAAGATAGAAAACAAGAGCACAAAATTAAAACTACTTAGTGATAAAGCAAACAAGCACACACGAGAATATCAACCCCATGCTATTGCTCCCCGGGAACGGCGCCAGAAAAGGTCTTGATAACCCACAAGTGTAGGGGATCAATTGTAGCTTTTTCGATAAATAAGAGTGTCGAACCCAACGAGGAGCTAAAGGTAGAATTAATATTCCCATCAAGTTCTATCGACCACCGATACAACTCTACGCGCACTTAACGTTCGCTTTACCAAGAACAAATATGAAACTATTTTGTAGGTGATAGGATAGGTTTGCATGAATAAAACTAGAAGTACTTTGTGAGAATAAAACTACGAGTAATTTGCAAGATAATAAAAGTTAGTTGTTTAGTAGAAAGCTTTTGTAACACAAGAGAATAATTTGTCCCTAGGCAATCGATAACTAGACCGGTAATCATTGTTGCAATTTTATATGAGGGAGAGGCATGAGCTAACATACTTTCCGTACTTGGATCATATGCACTTATGATTGGAACTCTAGGAAGCATCCGCAATTACCAAAGATCATTAAGGTAAAACCCAACCATAGTATTAAGTATCAAGTCCCCTTTACTCCCATACGCAACAACCCCCTTACTCGGGTGTAAGCTTCTGTCACTCTAGCCGCCCACTATAAGAGAATTATGAACGTATTGCAAACCCTACAGCGGGAATCCCTCACGCTTGCGCGACACGGAGGGCACCATAGGATAGCACCAAAATAAAACATACAACTCAAAACAATCACGATCATCAATCAACCCATAGGACAAAACGAATCTACTCAAACATCATAGGATGGCAACACATTATTGGATAATAATATGTAGCATTAAGCACCATGTTTAAGTAGAGATTATAGCGGGGAGAAGAGGTGTTACACCACTGCATAGAGGGGGAGAGAGTTGGAGTTGACGGCAGCGAAGTTGTTGGTGTAGATCGCCGTCACGATGGTTGCCCCGGCGGCGTTCCGGCGCCACCGGGAGAGAGGGGGAGAGAGCCCCCCTCCGTCTTCTTCTTCCTTGGCCTCCCTCCTAGATGGGAGGAGATTTTCCCCTCTGGTCCATGGCTGCCATGGCGGTGGAGGGGCAGGAGCCCCTCCTAGATTGGATCTCTCTCTCTGTTCTCTTCTGTTTCGCGTTCCTGTTTTCTGGCCCTTCACCATTTCTTAAATTCCTGGAGATCCGTAACTCCGATTGGGCAGAAATTTTAACACAATTTTCTTCCGGATATTACCTTTCTTGCGGAGAAAGAAGGGTGTCAACCGACTTACGAGGTGCTCACGAGCCACCAGGGCGCTTTTGCCCCCCCCAGGCGCTCCCTGGTGCCTCGTGGCCACCTCGGACACTGTCTTGCGTTGATTCTTCTTCCCAAAAATCACATATATTCCAAAATAAATCTCTGTAAATTTTTATCGCATTTGGACTTCGTTTGATATGGATATTCTGCGAAACAAAAAACATGCAACAAACAGGAACTGGCACTGGGCACTGGATCAATATGTTAGTCCCAAAAATAATATAAAATGTTGCCAAAAATATGTGAAAGTTGTAGAATATTGGCATGAAACAATCAAAAATTATAGATATGACAGAGACGTGTCAGGGCCCGCCTGTCAGCGACTGAGGCTGCCCAGTCAGCACGTTGACTGGGTCAACCCAGTCAACTGGGCCCCCGGGGCCCACTGGTCAGCGAACCAGGGTGGACCCCAGGACATGCCATGTCGGCATTGGCCGGCGTTTAAACGCCGGCATCCACAAACACGGTGGAGGCGCATGGGACCTCGCTGGAAATCGCACTCCGGCGACCATTTGGTGCGCGGCCTGGCGCGTTGGAACGAGCGGAGCAAGCCGCGTCGTTTGGTGGCGGTGGCAAAGGCTGAGGTGGCCGGAGCTGACCGAAACATCACCGGCAGGCGGCTGCCGGAATCGGGCGATCTCGGGTGTGGCGTTGCGGGGCACGGCAAAGCGCGTGGTCGGTCGCGTTGTGCTGCAGGGAGCGTGCTGAGCACGAAGCCGTGCTCGGACACGAGCGGCGACGACATGGGCCACAGCGGTGAGCTCAACTACGGCGACGCGTATGGCCATGGTGGGGAAGCTAGCTAGGGTACACGCGCGAGCAAACGAAGAGGGGGAGAAGATGTGGGAGCTCACCGGGGAGGCACACGGTGGCCCGGCGAGTGAACGGGAGCGCAGTGGCAGCCAAATTCGACAAAACTCGCTGGCGACCGAAAACGAAGAAGACGGCGTGATCCGGCACTGTGGTGCTCCCCGGCTTGCGTTCGTGGACGTAGTCGACATAGTGGACGACGGCGGGGCTCCAGGACACGACGGCTAGGCGAGAGGCAGCCGGTGGCTGCAGGATCAATGCGGCGACGGCGACGGTGGCGCTCGGGATCGAGCGAGGGAGGCGATGGAGGAGGGGGAAAGTGGCTAGGGTTCGCCAGGGAGGTCCGGGCGATGCTCTTATCCACCCCGCGGCAGTGACGCCGCCGGGGATGGCCGACGCATGCCCATCGCCGGCTCGGGCGCGCGCGGCTACGACACGCAGGGAGAGAGAGGCGGGAGGAAGAAGGAGAGAGGGGTGGGCTGGGCCGCGGTACTGTGGACTTGAAGCCCACATGCACAGTAACTCTCAGCCTTTTTCCAATTTCTTTTCTATTTCTTTCACAGAAAGGTTTTTGCAATAATTTGAGCTGCCCAATTGACTTTTGTAAAATGTGTGACTAGGCCACAAAAATACATTGCAATATTCTGCACTGCCACAAAAAGTTTGGGAGAGGATTGAATTCATTTGAATTTTTCATAAATGAAATGGCATTTAAAATGCTTCTTTTGGCACTGTTTTAATTGCCATAGCTCATTTTAGCAAATAGGTGATGTTGTTTTCCTGAACAAATATTTTTTTGGAATATTTGCTAAATGATGAACTATTTTGCAGCAACTTTTGTCCAACTTCAAATTTCACTTATAATTTAAATTGAGTTCAGTGGTGGAATTTGAAATGAGATATGAATCCACTGTGATCAAGCATTGCAAATCAAGTGGCTTGGCCAAATCATGAGGATCACTGTTGCTCATTACATAGGGGTGTTACAGACACCGGAAGAACACATAGAGGAAACCTTCCAGAACGCTCCAGAGCCCTGAAAAGGAGTAGGTATGTGGTACAGTAAGTAAACCGACTCCAAAACTTCCATAAAAGTACTTCTGTTCGTTTTGGAATATATAAAAAATTACAAAAATAAGAAACAGTCCAAAAAGTGCACGAGGAGGCGACAAGCCTGGGGGCACGCCCTACCCCCCTGGGTGCGCCTACCAGGCTTGTGGCTCCCTCGTGGACCTTCCGGACTCCGTTTTTCTTCCATATTACTTCTCCTGCACGGGAAAAAATCATTATATATACTCACGGGTGTTTTGACCACCGTATCGCAAGTTTCTCCTCTGTTCTTGTTTCGGGCTATTTTTCTGACAGATCTAGATCGCCATGGCATCTCCAAGCTCGTTCAAGGACAAGTTCTACGAGAAGGTCATCAACTCGTACCTACCGGAGCTGATGAAGCACCCTCAAGCCATTGAGATGCGTGAGGCGGTGCTCCACAAATCCGGGGCGTTCGAGGACCTAAGAAGACCGGGAGCGAGGAGGCCAGGCTAGAAGCGGTGGAGCAGGAGATCTTCAAGTGCCAAGGGATGGTGGAGCGCGGACTTAGTGCTAACCACTCCATGATCACGGAGTTCATCCGTGAGCACAAGGTGGACGGCAAGAATATTGGGGACGCCATCTTCAAGCTCAATGATCGGATCGACTACCTTCAAGCCCAGATCTATGATTTACAAAACCAAAATTTTGAGTATGAGGCTAAGTTTAAAGGCATGAGTTTAGCTGCAAATTTCAGGACTCCGGAGACACGTTCATCCTTTTATGACGGAGAGCCTATGCCTTGGAAAATAGAGGACAAGCCTACTTCATCATCACCACCAACACCGAAGAAAGACACTTGACTACACGGGTAGGGGCAATCCCCTTGGCTTGTGCCAAGCTTGGGGGAGGTGCCCCGGTATTGTATCACCATCACTTTTACCATCCTTATCTATCTTAGTTCGATCCCTAGTTATTTCGTGATTTAGAAGAATAAACTTTTAGTATGATTTCGTTTCGAGTGCTTGCTTTGTGATCTATCTATCTATGTAATCGAGTGTGAGAGTTATATAATAAAGAGTAGTTTGATTTTGCTTCTTTACTTTTATGTTTCAATCAAAAAGAATAAAAGAATTAAAAATATCATATGCTAATCCCATGGGGAGTGATGACTTCACATAAAAGAAGTATAATTAATAAAACTTGTTGGAAGTTAACAAACATAGCATTGGTCATTGTTGCAATTCATAAAAATTAATAAAGGAAGAGAGGTCTCACATGTAAATATACTATCTTGGACATCTTTTATGATTGTGAGCCCCCATTAAATATTCTACGTCAAATAGTTGATGTTGGACAAGGAAGACAACGTAATGAGTTATGTTTGCTTATATTCACATAGAAGTTATATTGTTTTAGATCCTCTAACATGTGGTGCTTGCCCCCTATCTTTTGCTAGCCAAAATTCTGTACTAAGTAGAGATACTACTTGTGCATCTAAAAACCCTTAAACCCAGTTTCATGTCATGAGAGTCCACCTTATCTACCTATGGATTGAATAAGATCCTTCAAGTAAGTTGTCATCGGTGCAAAAGCAATAAAAATTGCTCTTAAATATGTATGATCTTTTATTGTAAGGGAAAATAAGCTTTGTACGAACTTGTGATGGTGAAGAAATAAAAGCGACAGACTGCATAATAAAGGTTGCTATCACAAGGGGTAATATAAACTAACGTTCCTTTACATTAAGAGTTTGCACATCCAAAAATACAAAAGCGCATGACAACCTCTGCTTCCCTCTGCGAAGGGCCTATCTTTTAATTTTATGTATTTACTTTCATTCAAGAGTCAATAGTATTCTCCTCTATTCCATTTTTAGTTTCTCTTTTGGCAAGCATCACGTGGTGGGGAAAGATCTAGGCATATATATCCAGTTGAATATAAGTGATCATGAGGTATTATTGTTGACATTACCCTTGAGGTAAATACGTTGGGAGGCTAAATAACAAGCCCCTATCTTTCTATGTGTCTGACTGAAACTTTTGTTTCATAAGTACGCCGTGAGTGTCAGCAATCATAGAAGACTAAATGATAGTTGAGTATGTGAACTTGCTAAACAAAGCTCTTACATAGACTCTTTCTGATAATATGATGAATTGCAATTGCTTCAGTGATTGAGATCATAGTTTGTTAGTTTTCAATATGGTTTATGGTTCATACTTTAAGACTTGTGAATGAATTGTCACTTTGTTATGAGAAGTTTTATGATGATATATTGTTGTTATAATAAAGATCATGATGCTTTCATGTCCGTATTTTGTTTTATCGACACCTCTCTCTCTAAACATGTGGTCATGATATCGATTTCGGTTTTTCGCTTGAGGACAAGCGAGGTCTAAGCTTGGGGGAGTTGATACGTCCATTTTGCATCATGTTTTCCTACTATTATTTATTATGTTTTTGATCATTATTTCATTTTATGATACAATTCTTATGCCTTTTCTCTCTTATTTTGCAAGTTTCACATGAAGAGGGAGATTGCCGGCAGCTGGAATTCAGGATCGGAAAGGGGTGAAACAAAGATAGCTATTCTACACATCTCCCAATGACCTAAAAATTTACGGAGAATTATTTTGGAATATATAAAAAATACTGGCGAAAGTATTAACAGAAGGGGACCCACCAGGCAGCCACAAGCCTGGGGGCGCGCCCTACTCCCCGGGCACGCCCCCTGAGCTTGTGGGGCCCCTGGCAGGCCTCCAAAGCCCATCTTCTACTATATGATGCCATTTTCCCTAGAAAAAATCAGGAGAAGTCTTTTGGGATGAAGCGCAGCTGTCTCGAGGCGGAACCTGGGCAGGAGCACTTTTGCTCTCCGGTGGAGTGATTCCGCCGGGAAAACTTCCCTCCGGGAGGGGGAAATCGAAGCCATCGACATCACCAATGATCCTCTCATCGTGGGAGGACCAATCTTCATCAACATCTTCACCAGCACCATCTCATCTCAAACCCTAGTTCATCTCTTGTATTCAATCTTTGTCTCAAAACCTCAGATTGGTACCTGTGGGTTGCTAGTTGGTTTATTTGGTGGAAGATTATATGTTCAGATCCTTAATGATATTGAATACCCCTTTGATCTTGAACATGAATATGTTTTGTGAGTAGTTACTTTTGTTCTTGAGGACATGGGAGAAGTCTTGTCATAAGTAATCATGTGAATTTGGTATTCGTTCGATATTTTGATGATATGTATGTTGTTGCTTCCTTTAGTGGTGTCGTGTGAACGTTGACTACATGGCACTTCACCATCTTTGGGCCTAAGGGAAGGCATTGTGGATTAGTAATTAGATGATGGGTTGCTAGAGTGATAGAAGCTTAAACCCTAGTTTATGTGCTATTCCGTAAGGGGCTGATTTGGATCCATATGTTTCATGCTATGGTTAGATTTATCTTAATTCTTCTTTCATAGTTGCGGATGCTTGCGAGAGGGGGTAATCATAAGTGGGAGGATTGTTCAAGTAAGAATAGCACGCAAGCACCGGTCCATCCACATATCAAATTATCAAAGTAGCAAACGTGAATCAAACAAACATGATGAAAGTGACTAGATGAAATTCCCATGTGTCCTCGAGAACGTGTTGCCTATTATAAGAGTTTGTTCCGGCTTGTCCTTTGCTATAAAAAGGATTGGGCCACCTTGCTGCACCTTTGTTACCATTACTACTTGTTACTTGTTACGAATTATCTTACTATCAAACTATCTGTTACCAACAATTTCAGTGCTTGCAGAGAATACCTTGGTGAAAACCGCTTGTCATTTCCTTCTGCTCCTCGTTGGGTTCGACACTCTTACTTATCGAAAGGACTCTGATTGATCCCCTATACTTGTGGGTCATCAGTGAGTACTGGTGCACGGGCCATGGAGCGATTGAGGAGATCGAAGGCTATTTGCGCGTGCTTGCTCCACTCGAACCCCTTCTTCATCAGCAAGTATATCAGTGGTTTGGCGATGATGCCGTACCGTGCCACAAATTTTCTGTAGTAGCCAGTGAGGCCGAGGAAGCCGCGGAGCCCTGTGAGCGTCGTCGGCATTGGCTAGTTGAGCATAGCTTGGGTCTTCTCCACGTCGGTGGTGACTCTGGCGCTCGAAATGACATGCCCGAGGTAGTCGATTGATACGTCTCCGTCGTATCTACTTTTCCAAACACTTTCGCTCTTGTTTTGGACTCTAATTTGCATGATTTGAATGAAACTAACCCGGACTGATGTTGTTTTTAGTAGAACTACCATGGTGTTGTTTTTTGTGCAGAAATAAAAGTTCTCAGAATTGGACGAAACTTTTTGGAGATTTTTTATGGAATAAATAAAAAATACTGGAGCCAAGATCCACTGGAGGGGGGCCACCTGCTGCCCACGAGGCACCAGGGCACGCCACCCCCCCTGGCGTGCCCTGGTGGCTTGTGGGGCCCACGTGGCTCCGCTGACCCTAATCTCAAGCCTATAAATTCACAATTCTAGAGAAAAAAATCAGAGAGGAAGTTTCATCGCGTTTCACGATACGGAGCCGCCACCATCTCCTGTTCTTCATCGGGAGGCGAGATCTGGAGTCCGTTCGGGGCTCCGGAGAGGGGGATCTTCCGTCATCGTCATCATCAACCATCCTCCATCACCAATTCCATGATGCTCACCGCCAGGAGTGAGTAATTCCTTCGTAGGCTTGTTGGACGGTGATGAGTTGGATGAGATTTATCATGTAATCGAGTTAGTTTTGTTAGGGCTTGATCCCTAGTATCCACTATGTTCTGAGATTGATGTTGCTATGACTTTGCTATGCTTAATGCTTGTCACTAGGGCCCGAGTGCCATGATTTCAGATCTGAACCCTTTATGTTTTTATGAATATATTTGTGTTCTTGATCCGATCTTGCAAGTTATATGCACCCGCTATGTGTTATGATCCGCATACCCCAAGGTGACAATAATTGGGATTCTTTCCGGTGATTACCGTAGTTTGAGGAGTTAATGTATTCACTATGTGTTAATGCTTTGTTCCGATTCTCTATTAAAAGGAGGCCTTAATATCCCTTAGTTTCCTTATGGACCCTGCTGCCACGGGAGGGTAGGACAAAAGATGGCATGCAAGTTCTTATCGCAAGCACGTATGACTATATACGGAATACATGCCTACATTACATCGATGAATTGAAGCTAGTTCTGTGTCGCCCTAGGTTATGACTGTTACATGATGAATGTTATCCAACATAATCACCGATCCAATGCCTACGAGCTTTTCACATATTGTTCTTTGCTAAGTTACTACTGTTGCTACTACTGTCACAATTGCTACAAAACTATTGCTGCTACCGTTACTGTTACTATTATTATTATCGCTATTGCTATCAAACTACCATACTACTGTGCTACTGATCACTCTGCTGCAGATATTTAGTCTCCAGGTGTGGTTGAATTGGCAACTCAACTGCTAATACTTGCAAATATCCTTTGGATCCCCTTGTGTCGAATCAATAAATTTGGGTTGAATACTCTACCCTCGAAAACTGTTGTGATCCCCTATACTTGTGGGTTATCAAGACCTTTCTCTGGCGCCGTTGTCGGGGAGCATAGCTTTATTTGCTGAGTCACTTGGGATTTATATCTGTTGATCACTATGAAGAATCTGAAAGACGCTAAGACCAAGATCATTCCCTCTAAAACGAGGGGAGGTAAGGAACTGCCATCTAGCTCCGCACTAGATTCACCTTCTGTTTTAAGTAAGCTTGCAACACCACCACCTGCTATTAATTCCTGTATGTCGCAAGTTATTGATGATACTGCCTCTACTATGAATGATACTTGTGATGATGCTAGTACTTTGCTTGATAATACTTTGCCACTTGGTGAATTTCTTGATGAACAACTTGCTAAAGCTAAAGAAATTGAGAATGCTAAAAATGTTGAAACTCTTGAGAATTATGATTCACCTATTATGCCTAGCTCTCCTAGTAGAGTTAAATCACCTGATGAACATGTCTTTGATAGGGAGACGGCTAGAGCCATTCTTGCTTGTAATCATAGAGATGAGGTTATAAAATTGCTTGCTGAAATGAAAGAAAAATCTATGAGGGAGAGAATGAAATATGATACTAAGTTTGCTACCTCTCCCATATTTGTTACTGATAAGGATTATGAATTCTCTGTCGATCCTGAGTTAATTACTTTGGTTGAATCTGATCCTTTCCATGGCTATGAAACTGAAACTGTTGTGGCACATCTTACTAAATTAAATGATATAGCCACCCTATTTGCTCATGAGGAAAAAATCTGCTATTACTATATTCTTAAGTTATTTCCTTTCTCGTTAAAGGGTGATGCTAAGATATGGTATAATACTCTTGCTCCTGGTTGTGTGCGTAGTCCCCAGGATATGATTCATTACTTCTCTGAAAAATATTTTCCTGCTCATAAGAAACAAGCTGCCTTACAGGAAATATTTAACTTTGTGCAAATTGACGAAGACAATCTCCCTCAAGCTTGGGGGAGGCTTCTCCAATTACTTAATGCTTTGCCTGATCATCCTCTTAAGAAAAATGAAATACTTAATATCTTCTATAATGGACTAGCCGATGCTTCTAGGGACTACCTAGATAGATGCGCTGGTTGTGTTTTCAGGGAACGAACTATTGAACAGGCTGAGGAACTATTGAATAATATATTGAAGAATGATAATGATTGGACACTTCCTGAACCACCGCCTAAACCCACTCCGAAGAAGAGGTGTATTTTATTTCTCAGTCCTGAAGATATGCAAGAAGCAAAGAAATGTATAAAGGAAAAAGGTATTAAAGCTGAAGATGTTAAGAATTTGCCACCTCTTGAAGAAATACATGGTCTTGACACATCTCCACAGGTGGTAGAGGTAAATTCTTTTATAAAGTTTGATGAAGGTGATATTCCTTATAACAAACCTCCTAGTCAATGCTTGTATGAATTTGACAATTATATTATTAAGCAAGATCATTTCAATGCAAATGTTATGAAACAATTGAAACGAAATGCCTACATGATTGATCGCTTGAGTGACTTGTTTTTTAGAATTACTAATGATGTCAAAGGTGTAGGTAAACATGCATCTATGGTTCAAACCCAGTTAGAACAAGTTGCTAAATCTCAAAGTGAATTGCTCAATGAAATGAATAACAATATGAATGATCATGCGGTTAGAGTAATGACTAGAGGAGGTCACCCTAAAAGAATTGAACAAGACTCTCAAAGAATTAATGTTGATGCACCTAGTCCATCTAAAAAGAAAAAGAAAAAGTAAAATGATAGGACTTTGCATACTTCTAGTGAACCTGAGGTAGAAAAACCCTCTAAGGATAATAATGATGTTTCTATTTCCGATGCTGAAACACAATCTGGTAATGAACATTCACCTAGTGATAATGATAATGATAATAATGATGCTCATGTGGATGCTCAACCAGATAATGATAAAGAACCTGATAATGATGTTGAAATAGAACCTGTTGTTGATCTTGATAACCCACCTCCTAAAAACAAACGTTATTATAAAAGAGACTTCGTTGCTAGAAAACATGGTAAAGAAAGAGAACCATGGGTTCAAAAACCCATGCCTTTCCTCCTAAACCATCTAAGAATAAAGATGAGGAAGACTTTGAACACTTTGTTGAAATACTTAGACCCATATTTTTGCATACTCGTTTGATTGATATGTTGAAAATGCCTCCTTATGCTAAATATATGAAAGACATTGTCACAAATAATAGAAAGATACCTAAAGCTGAAATTTCTACCATGCTTGCAAATTATTATTTTAAGGACGGAATACCTAAGAAACTAGGAGATCCAGGAATACCAACTATACCATGCTCCATTAAAAGAAATTATGTCAAAACTGCTTTGTGTGATTTAGGAGCCGGTGTTAGTGTTATGCCCTTCTCTTTATATAAAAGTCTTGATTTGAATAAACTCATTCCCACTAAAATATCATTGCAAATGGCTGACAAATTAACTACCATTCCTATCGGTGTTTGTGAGGATGTGCCCCTTGTAGTTGCAAATGTTACTATCCTAACAGACTTTGTTATACTTGATATGCCCGAGGACGACAACATGTTGATTATCCTTGGTAGACCCTTTTTGAATACTGCAGGGGCTGTTATTGATTGCTACAAAAGCAAGGTCACTTTTCATATCAATGGTAATGAACATACAGTGCACTTTCTGAAGAAACAATTTCAAGTAAATGGTATTCATGTTATTGAGAAGACTCCGACAATTACTATTGGAAGTTTTCAACTCCCTCTTCCTACTGTCAAAAAGAGAATTGAAACACCTATAATTGGGGAGATGCATATCCCCGTTGAGGTAACCTAGTGTTTTACGAAGATTCTTCGGTTTCATGTTACTCGGAAATGGTTTGTTAATAAGACTTGATCAACCTTATTAAAGGGTCCTTTTTGAGAGGCATGTGGTCGATGAATTTAGTAAGCACAACTTTTTGTACCCACATTTTGTTTTCTGTTATTTTTAGTTAAATGCAATAAAATACCATGATTGTCCTGTTTTCTGAATCATCCGTGTAATAAAAAAAAAGTGCCCAAAAATGAAAGTGCTCAGAATGATCTGAAATTTTTACATGAATTTTTATAGAATATTTAAGAATTTTTGGCACTGAAAACATACCAGGGGGATGCCCTAGGTGCCCATGAGGCACCAGGGCATGCCACACCCCTCCTGGCGCGCCCTGGTTGCTTGTGGGCCCCACAGGGACCCCCTCACTTATTCCTTCAGTCCACTTCGTCTCTTACCTCTAGCAAAAATTCCTGGTAGCTCTCTCTCTCTCTCTCTCTCTCGTGTTCTTGCTCCCAAAACTGAGATTTTTTATCTCTTTGCTCGGAGCTCTGTTTCCGAAACTGTTTTGTGGGATAGCTACTTGGTAGGTAACTCCTTCATTGCTCTAATTAGTTTTTGCTCTAGTGGATTATATTTTGCATAATTAGCTGCTCTTGGTGCTACTGAAAATAAGCTTGCATGTTGAATTCTTTGAGTTCCAAGTAGTTTGAAAGCTTGATATAGCCTCTAGACATCCATATAAGTAGTTGCTATCAATTTTGTGAAGTTTTGTTAACATCTTTTTGTGGCCCAAATTTTTTCAGAAATTTGTTCTTAGGAAAATGAACTTCTTCCGGAGGAGTTCTTTGAGGAGGAGGTCCTCTGAAGCATCATCAAGTGAAAGCTCAGCACGCCAATCATATGAGGAACCAAGAGCAAGTTCGGTGAGAGGTGCCGAGGCAAAATCTTGTCGATGGCCTTGTGAGGAGTTCATGTTGGGTACAGGGATTAAGGAGGAATTCAAGCAATACATTCAGAACACTGAGCTTTCCGCCTTCGTCGCAGATAAGCCTCCGCAGCACTACAACCTCACTCATTCATTCACTCAACATTTTGCGTATCATACTCGTAACTCTAGAGTTTTGTTTCATCTCTATAATAAATCCTATAGTATGTCTTTAGAAGAATTATGTGATGCATGCAAAATTCCATATTGGGGTTCGTTAGATGAACCACCAAAATCTGATTATGAGTCATTTCTTACTAGCCTCTGCAATGGTGAGGATAGGGGAGTTACGCAGGCCAGAATAATTAGCATTCACTTTCCCGCTATTCGGTATTTTGCACTTCATAATGGTAAATGCATTGTTGGTAAGCAAGACTGCAGTGCGCTTTGCGCCCCTGATCTGAGTCTTATTCATACAGCTTTGACTGGCAGCAAGCATTATAATCTTGGAGCTATTGTTGCACGTAGACTGCACCGTAACGTGGGTAATGGTGATTTGTATGGAGGAATTTATGCCTCCCGCTTAGCTGCAAAGTTAGGGGTCTCACCCAATTTCAATGATCCCCTCTTACCTGATAAATATTTGAATTTCAAAGCAATGCGAGAACATAAGTTTTTAAAACGCAATGCACAGGGATATGAATACAACTTAGTTTTTGATAAATATCGTTCTCTATATGCTGCTTTGCCTGCTCCTGCTCTCTTTGATTACCAGAACAAACAGAGATATTTCCTCCATGAGTATGAAGTGCAGGAGTACAACATGGCAGCAGAAGCCGCTCGTCTGGCTGAGGAGGCTGCTTGGCAAGCCTCCATGAGCTACCACTTTGATTATTACCCAGACTAGGGATGGTGATTACCAAGCTAGGCAAATGCCTAAGCTTGGGGGAGTACGTATTTCTCACCGACATTGCATTCATGTTCACACATTTCATTCCCGTTGTCGGTGTTCATCCTCTTTCATTGTACATCCATGCTAGTTTTATTTTTGCTTTCTTCTTATGTGTTTGAAAAACTTCAAAAACACAAAAATATTTCTCGTTTCTTTTCGGTTTTTCTTTCCCATTTGCTAGTTCATAGTATTAAAAGAAAACCCAAAATGATTTCTCGTTTCTTCTTTTGCTTGTTGGGAGTTCTCCCGTGTAAATAGTTTTTCTCGCTTTTCATTTTTCTTCTTTACTTTGCTTTCTTGAGAAAAACTAAAAACTTCAAAAATATTTTAGTGTGTTTCTCTGAAATTCTTTTCTTTTGTTGAGTCATTGTAAGGAAAAGACCACGATGAAAATGTTGAGTGGCCCTCGTATGCATTATTGTTGATCTAACAAAGAGCCCATATTACCTTGTCTTCTCCTTTGAATAAAATGTTTGCAGATTCCAGCTTAGTCCACGGCACTCTTGCACTATTATTATTTTCCACATCATTTGGCCGTGCAAGTGAAAGGCAATAATGATGATAATTTGATGAAGTGACTGTGGCAAAGAAAAGCGGGTATGAACTCAACTTGTTTTTGTTTTTGTAAATAAGTTTAACTCAGTATCCATGATTTAGCATATTATGATTAAACATGTTTGTGATGACAATTAGAGATTATAGTTGCTCATGCCATGCTTAAGTAGCTAGGAGTGGATAATGATTTATCTTGGGTGTCAACATGCATTAAAATGATTGTGATGTAGTATGATGATATGGTATACTCCTCTGAATGTTTCAAGTGGCTTGACTTGGCACATGTTCAAGCATGTAGTTGATTCAAAACCAACGTAACCTCCACGATATTTATGTTCATGGTGTTTATATCCTACTCATGCTAGTATTCAATGTTGACTATTCATAATGCATGATTATGACCGTTTTCGGTCTCTAGCTGGTCGCTTCTCAACTTATTTGCTAGCCTTCGCCTGTACTAAGCGGGAATACTGCTTGTGCATCAAAACCCTTAAACCCAAGTTATTCCAGATGAGTCCACTATATCTACCCATATGCGGTATTACCCTGCCGTTCTAAGTAAATTTGCATGTGCCACCTCTAAATATTCAAATGAACATCTGTTTTGTGTGCCCGTACCGCTCATGGAGTGACAAGGGGCGGTCAATATCTTCCATGCTAAGCGGGTTATTCTCATGATGAGTGTTTATTCACTTGTCCTTGCACGAGAGGGGCTGGTAATCGGGATACCCAGTCCCATGATTAAAATTGCAAAATAATAAAACAAACTGCCCCGGAAAGTTGTTAGTATGGAGGGCACCCGAGGATTCGGCTAGCCATGGCTTGTGATTGTTGGTGGATGGAGAGTAAACTTTACTTCATCGCTTGGGAACCGCCGCTAATTTGTTTTGCATGGAAGATAATGAAAACTCTCGGTCATGACGTTGACAGGAAAGGCATACCTCCCAAAATTTTATTTATCTCTGATTTAAGCTTTGAGCTCTGGCACCTCTGCAAATCCCTGCTTCCCTCTATGCAGGGCCCATCTATTTATTTTAATGTTATTTCATTTTTATTGTTGAGTCACCACCTTCTCAAACAAGCACCAGTCCTGAGAACACTATTGTCATTCTCATGCATTGTGTATAGTTAATGTTGTGTGCATCATGACTGGATCTCTTCTACCATGAATTACAATGTTTAGTCATTGCTTGAACTTTGGAGGTGCTCTGCATTTATGTTTTGCGGTCTCAGAAAGGGCTAGCGAGATACCATGTTGTCATATTATATCATGATTGTTTTGACAAAGTGTTGGCATTTGAGATATCTTATTATTGCTCGATAGTTGATTATGCCATTGATATGAGTGAATATAATTTCTAAGAGTTATCATTTACATGGTTAGTTATAATCTTTGCTGAAACCCTGGGTATTATTTAAGCATATATATAGATACAAGAACAAACGAGTTCGTAAAAGTTTTTCTTTATCACTTTCAGTTTGTCAACTGAATTGCTTGAGGACAAGCAATGAGTTAAGCTTGGGGGAGTTGATACGTCTACGTCGTATCTACTTTTCCAAACACTTTTGCTCTTGTTTTGGACTCTAATTTGCATGATTTGAATGAAACTAACCCGGACTGACGCTATTTTCAGTAGAACTACCAAGGTGTTGTTTTTTGTGCAGAAATAAAAGTTCTCGAAATTGGACGAAACTTTTTGGAGATTTTTTATGGAATAAATAAAAAATACTGGATCCAAGATCCACTGGAGGGGGCCACCTGCTGCCCACGAGGCACCAGGGCGCGCCACCCCCCCCCTCCAGGCACACCCTGGTGGCTTGTGGGGCCCACGTGGCTCCGCTGACCCTAATCTCAAGCCTATAAATTCACAATTCCAGAGAAAAAATCAGAGAGGAAGTTTCACAGTGTTTCATGATACAGAGCCGCCGCCACCTCCTGTTCTTCATCGGGAGGCCAGATCTGGAGTCCGTTCGGGGCTCCGGAGAGGGGGATCTTCCGTCATCATCATCAACAACCATCCTCCATCACCAATTCCATGATGCTCCCCGTCGGGAGTGAGTAATTCCTTCGTAGGCTTGCTGGACGGTGATGGGTTGGATGAGATTTATCATGTAATCGAGTTAGTTTTGTTAGGGCTTGATCCCTAGTATCCACTATGTTCTGAGATTGATGTTGCAATGACTTTGCTATGCTTAATGCTTGTCACTAGGGCCCGAGTGCCATGATTTCAGATCTGAACCCTTTATGTTTTTATGAATATATTTGTGTTTTTTATCTGATCTTGCAAGTTATATGCACCTGCTATGTGTTATGATCTGCATACCCCAAGGTGACAATAATTGGGATTCTTTCCGGTGATTACCGTAGTTTGAGGAGTTCATGTATTCACTATGTGTTAATGCTTTGTTCCGGTTCTCTATTAAAAGGAGGCCTTAATATCCCTTAGTTTCCTTATGGACCCCACTGCCACGGGAGGGTAGGACAAAAGATGTTATGCAAGTTCTTATCGCAAGCACGTATGACTATATACGGAATACATGCCTACATTACATTGATGAATTGGAGCTAGTTCTGTGTCGCCCTAGGTTATGACTGTTACATGATGAATGTTATCCAACATAATCACTGATCCAATGCCTACGAGCTTTTCACATATTGTTCTTTGCTAAGTTACTACTATTGCTACTACTGTCACAATTGCTACAAAACTATTGCTGCTACCATTACTGTTACTATTACTATTATCGCTATTGCTATCAAACTACCATACTACTGTGCTACTGATCACTCTGCTGCAGATATTTAGTCTCCAGGTGTGGTTGAATTGACAACTCAACTGCTGATACTTGCAAATATCCTTTGGCTCCCCTTTTATCGAATCAATAAATTTGGGTTGAATACTCTACCCTCAAAAACTTTTGCGATCCCCTATACTTGTGGGTTATCATCGATGCTCTCCTGAGAAAAGGAACACTTGGATTGCTTGGCGAATAGTTGGTGTTGGCGAAGGAGATCAAACACCAGCCGCAAATGTTATTCGTGCTCCTGCAGCGTTTTACTAAACACCAAAATGTCATCGAGAAAAATGATCACAAATTTGTGCACATACTTGCTAAATATTTGATTCATCGGGCACTGGAAGGTTGCTGGAGTGTTGCAGAGGTCAAAGGGCATGACCCTGAAGTGGAAGTGCTCGTGGTGGGTCTTGAACACTGTCTTCTCTTCATCGCCAGCTCGCATTCGAATTTGCTGGTAGCCCGCCCGTAAATCCAACTTGGAGAATTAGTTAGCATCGGCGAGCTCGTCCAGTAGCTGATCCACAATTGGTAAGGGAAACCGATTCTTCACTGTCGTGTCGTTGAGGCGTCGATAGTCAACACAAAAACGCCATGATCCATCCTTCTTGTTGACCAGCAGGACCGGGGCAGCATAGGGACTCATGTTGGGCTCAAAGACACCGGAATTGAGCATTTCTCTGACTTGCCACTCGATTTCGTCCTTCTGCAATGGAGAGTACCGATAGGGGCGTGCATTCGCCGGTTGTGCCCCCTCGACCAATGTAATGGCACGGTCGTACTGACGATGTGGTGGAAATTTTTTGGGTTCACCAAACACATCATTGTACTCACTGAGCACCGTTTGAATGCCGGTCGGCAACTTGCCGACGGGCTCGCTGGGAGGTGGGTGTCTGTCCAGAAGAGCCATGTACTGCTCTGGTTCGATTTCCTCCAAGGACTGCACGTCACTGTGTCGAACACCTTGTAGCGTAACGGTGGCACCCTCATGCTCGAAGGTGAGGGTCTTGTTTCGCCAGTGGCAACTCATCAGGCTGAATTTCTCCAGCTAGTCCATACCCAGCACGCCGTAGTATGCACCGAGCGTGAGCTGGCGCATGTCTGTGGAAAAGGTGTGCCCCTGTATCCACCACTTGACACCGGGAACCAGCTTGTCGTAGATCAGTCGTTCACCATTGGCAACGCGCACATCCACCGGCATTAGGGGCGTTGTTGTTGCAACAATGCGCTCGGCAAAGGGCGTGGAGATGAAACTATGTGTACGGCCCGAGTCGACGAGGAGCAGCATGACCTGATTTCCCACAAGAGCACGGAGGCGGATCGTACGCGGCGTCTCCACGCCGATGATAGCTGTAGGAGATATGCCCTAGAGGCAGTAATAACAGTTATTTTGTATCTCCAAAGTTTGTAATGAATGTTTATGTCCCATACTATAACTACAATGATTCTCGAGTCTGCAATATCCACGAGGCTCGGAGGGAAACTCATGTGCACCTGTGGTATAATAAACGGTAAAATGTATTCCTGGTCATGCCTCTAAGACTGGCTCAAGTATTGTATGATGATCCTGTTTTCCTGATCATGGGCATGTCTATGCCAGCAATTTTGAGGGCACAATGTTAGTAGAACACTTGTGTTGAATCGACCCGAATTGATGTTATGCTATGAGATACATTCGTCACAAGTTAATGGTTAATAACACAGAGAAAGTTAATGTTTGCATAATTCCTTAGACCATGAGAGTATCGAGTTCCTTCGTACTTGCTTCGTGAACTTTGGGGTTTGTTAAATGTCATCCGTAACTGGGTGGCTATTACGGCGGCTTACGGGTTCACGGAAAAGTATGGCAAGAAACGAGATAGCTCAAGATTGGGATTTGCTCCTCCGACGATGGAGAGATATTCTCGGGCCCTCTCGGTATTACGATATCCAACATCGTCTGGCCAGACACATTGTGATTTGATCACAGGGATGCCGGAACATGGAAACGAGAAAAGAGAACAAAACCGATAACGAGGTAACTGGCATAGTGGACAAGTGTTGATCCATGGGGATGCCAATAAATCTCACCTCGGGTGTTTGTAACATATTGCGAAGCAACAGGAATAGCACACGGCAACTGGAGGTTCACTCGAATATTTATTCGTGTGGGTATAGGGGTCAATATGGGTGTCCACGGCTCCGATGTTGATCATTGATCGGAAAGTGTTCCGGGTCATGTCTATGCTTCACCGAACCAATAGGGTCACATGCTTAAGGGTCATCTATCTGCTGAATACTAGACAGGGAGTCTGAGAGAAAGTCACCGGAAAAGTTTCGGAGACAATGGAAGAGTTCCAGAGAGAGGGGACACCGGAAGGGTTTCGGTAAAACTGAAAAGTTGTTTCGGGGTATACCATTAAGTCAAATTGGTTTCGGCACACGTCTGGAAATTCTTGGAGGGTGCCCGAATTGTTCTGGAAACTTCTGCGATTTTCCGGGATAAAAACCGGAAATGTTCCGGAGCTGCCGGAACCGGTTTGGTTGCTTTTCGCAGATGAAAATCACTAATCCATAATTGTTTCGGAACGCATCCAAAATCATTTTAGTGGGTACTGGAATTATTCTAAGACCCACAAAAATATTTTCGGATTTAACGGTCGTGGAAAAATGTATCCGTGAATAGTGAAAATCTCTTTCTGGTTACTTTTTTGGAAAGCCACCTTTTAGGGCTTTTCCCAAAAGGCTTCTAGAAAGACTTAGGGACTAAGGAACCCCCTTTGGGGGGGGGCATGAGGGTGGCTGGCCAAGGTGGAGCTCCTCCATGGAGCTCCACATGCCATTCTTTTTTGCCTTTTATTCCCTTTATGTGTGACATAAAGTGAGGGTGTTTTGGTATTTTGTGTGCCAACCCTACCCCTTGGCTTTCCTATAAATAGAGGTGGAGAGGTGCTCTCCACACTCACTCCTTGCTCTCATACAAAAGCCATGCATGATCTGGCCTTCTCCTTCCCTCCCCGTGAAATAGTTTCGTAGAGCCGAAAGGCTGTCTAGGTTTCGGCAGGAACTAGTTCTGGACGGCGAAGCCCTGCCGGATAGCTGACACCGTATGTGTGCAACCCCGTAGAGAGGTCGTAGTTTCAATCTTTTGCCCAAGGGGCTGTTCGAGGGTCCTCCCGAAGGGCTGTCCGAGTTACCGTTCGAGCTTCGAGGGTCCTCCCGAAGGGCTGTCCGTGACATCGTCTGAGGGACTGTCCGACCGCCTCCCGAAGGGCTGTCCAATGAGGGAGTACATCCTTGTGGTTGGTGAGGGTGTCCCGGACCAGGGGGTATCTGGGCCGTCGGCCTATCTGGCATGGGCCGGATTGATAGGCCGATCTCTACTCAACGATGGGAGGCCGGATTACAAGTGACCCCGTATGATGAAGGGACACCTCCGAAGACTTGACATCTCCTCCAAGTAATAGTTAGCGTGTTTGGCGTGTTTGTCCCTTATGTAACTGACTTTGTGTAGCCCTAGGCCCCCCTGGTGACTATATAAATCGGGGAGCCTGGCCCGTAGACAGGACAGTTCCATAACCTAGGGTTTAGACCACCGATCTCGAGGTAGATCAGCTATGTAATCTTCATACAATCTCATCAATATAATCAAGCAGGACGTAGGGTATTACCTCTTCGAGAGGGCCCGAACCTGGGTAAAACCGCTGTCTCTATGTTCATTGTTACCATCGACTCCTTGACCCATAGTTCGGATCCCCCTACCCGAGATCTGCCGGTTTTGGTACCGACATTGGTGCTTTCATTGAGAGCTCCGCCGTGGGTCGTCAAGGATCAATGGCTCGCCGTCCTAGGACAACTTTTCATCAATGGAGTCTGTGGCCGGGACATCGCCGTCCCGGCACCGCTCTCCCTTTCGGCGACGAGACTCGCTACGGGGACATCTTCGTCCCCGGACAGCTCTTCGCATTCGGCAGTATCACGTTGCACGCCGATCCGGCCGGTCACCTCGACCAGGTCGGTAACTTCGCTTTCGGGCAGGAAATCAGATTCGGCAGCCTTGAGTACGTTGTCGACGCTCAAGGCGATCTGATCTTCGCTCGACTCTCGGCCTCATCCGAGGAAACCATCAGTCCCGAGGCCTTGACCTCGGACCCCTTTACCGCCCCCGACGTTGGGGCAAGCGGCTGTTCGGATTTGGCCTTGAGCTTGGATCCGACCTCGGCTCTGGACAACCAGGGATCACCCTTGGCCGAACACACTCTCGTCATCGGCGCGCCGGAGTTCGACTCCTACGGCAGCCCGAGCATTGACCTCGTGGGCACCTCGATCTTAGGTGAGATGCTACAGAAGATGAAAATTGCTGATGGCCCGTCTTCATACCAGATGCAGGTCAGACAGGAAGCCGACCATGGGGAATTTTACGTCCCACCCACCACCCACTTGGTAGCTACTGTCGAAGATTTAACCGACATGCTGGACTACGCCTCCGAGGAGGCTGACGACACGGACAAAGATTTCGACGTCTCACCGTATACGGACCCTTTCCTTGCTACCGCTAATACCGGAAAGTGGACCGCCACCTCCACCTATGACGTTTATATGGTTGACACCCCTGCTAAAGACGGTGACACGACCAATAAGGACGGCGGAGACCCAATCGAGGAGCCGCCCAGACGCCGCAAACGACGAGCTCGCGGGCGAGGAAAGGGCAAGGAAAGCCACGCCAACACAGACGGCACCGGAGATAACGAGACTCCGAAAAACCAATAAGACCTCGGTGATAACACACCCGAGCAGCAACTGGATGCCCCAGAGGGGCACGAGCACCAGGGCGACCCCGAGAACCTCGGCGATTCCGAGGACAGCAATTACCTCCCTACATCCGAACAGGAAGATAGCCTCGGACCCGAAGACTTCATTGTCCCTGAGGATCCTCTGGAACAAGAAAAATTCAAACGGAAACTCATCGCCACTGCCCGAAGCTTGAAGATGGAGCAGCAACAGCTGAGGGCCGAACAGGATACGCTCAACGACCGATGGACGATGGTGTTGGCTGCCGAGGAAGGCCTCAACGATCACCGTCAGGGCCAATATAAGAGTTACCCTCGGCGGCGCCTCCTTCCAGAATTCGAGGATGAGGCCCTCGAGCTCATGCCTCCCAGACAAACCTACGGCGACCAGCCCGACCGCCCCCCTAGAGGACGAGATAGAGCGGAACGGAACACCGAACACACACCGGCCCCACCTCGAGGACGAGATAGAGCAGCGGGAAAAGCCGAACTCCCACCCGCACCCCTTAAAGGGCGGGATAGGGCGGCCCGGGATAGCAAGTACCCACCCGCGCTCTCTCACCGAGCAGGGAAAGAACCGGTTCAGCCGAATGATCAATACGATCTGCGTTGCGACCTGAACGCACGAGGACTCCAGTCAAGATCCATTTACGGATCAACAGGATATGCACCTGCAGGCCGGGACGGATACCCAGCCTGGCATAACAAAAACAACATAGCTCGGGAGCAGAGCCGTGCTCGGATGACGAACGATCTCCGGAGTGACGTGGCCCGAGCTAGGGGCGCTGCACACCCAATGTGCTTCACAGACGAGGTGATGCGGCACGAGTTCCCTGAAGGGTTTAAACCATTTAATATCAAATCCTTTGATGGAACAACGGACCCGGCCGTGTGGATTGAGGATTTCCTCCTCCACATTCACATGGCCCGAGGAGATGACCTTCACGCCATCAAGTATCTACCATTGAAGCTCAAGGGACTGGCCAGGCATTGGCTAAACAGCTTACCCGAAAATTCAATCGGGGGTTGGGAAGAGCTCGAGGACGCATTCTGAGCTAACTTTCAAGGCACCTATGTTCGGCCTCCGGACGCCGATGACCTGGCCACGTTATTCAGCAGCCCGGCGAATCAGCCCGGCAATTCTGGAATCGGTTCTTGACCAAGAAAAACCAGATTGTTGACTGCGCAGATGCCGAAGCAATTGCGGCATTTAAACACAGTATCCGGGACGAGTGGCTTGCTCGCCAGCTCGGCCAGGATAAGCCGAGAACAATGTCGGCACTCACTTCCCTAATGACCCACTTTTGCGCGGGCGAGGATAGTTGGTTGGCTCGTCGCACCAACCGCCCCGAAGACCCCGGCATGTCAGAAGTCCGGGACGGGAACGGAAAACCCCGGCGCTATAGAAATAACAAGCGCCAGCATTTAAACAACGGTGATGAAGCCGACGACACGGCAACAAACGCCGGATTCAGCGGCTCGAAATCGAGACAGCGGAAAAAACCCTCTAAAGAGGACCGCGAGGGCCCGTCCGCATTGGATAGAATATTGGATCGACCCTGCCAGATTCACGGCACCCCCGACAAGCCGGCTGCGCACACCAACCGTAAATGTTGGGTATTTAGGCAGGCCGGCAAGGCTTTAGCCGATGACAAAGGCAAGGGCCCCCGCAGCGAGGATGATGATGAACCCCGCGGGCCGAACAGTGGAGGTCAAAAACAATTCCCTCCAGATGTCAAAACTATGAACATGATTTACGTCACACACATACCAAAGAAGGAGCAAAAGCGCGCTCTTCGGGAAGTCTACGCCTTAGAGCCAGTAGTCCCGAAATTCAACCCATGGTCGGCTTGCCCGATCACTTTTGACCGTCGAGATCATCCGACCAGCATCCGTCATGGAGGTACAGCGGCCCTGGTGCTCGACCCCATTGTGGATGGCTTCCACCTCACTAGAGTCCTCATGGACGGAGGAAGTAGCCTCAATCTAATCTACGAAGATACTGTGCGTAAAATGGGGATTGATCCATCAAGAATTAAGCCCAGTAAAACCACCTTTAAAGGTGTAATCCCAGGCGTCGAGGCACGCTGTTCGGGATCGGTGACATTGGAAGTTGTCTTCGGCTCGCCCGACAATTTCCGTAGTGAGGACTTGATATTCGATATCGTCCCTTTCCGCAGTGGTTACCACGCACTCCTCGGCCAAACTGCCTTCGCCCGCTTTAACGCTATCCCGCACTATGTATACCTGAAGCTCAAGATGCCAGGACCGAAGGGCGTCATTACCATCAATGGCAATACGGAGCGCTCGCTCCGAACTGAGGAACACACGGCGGCTTTAGCTGCCGAAGTCCAAGCGGCCGAAGTAGCATTTCAAGCAACAGCCACGGCCAAGTCACCGGATGCGCGTAAACGCTCCCGACCCGCTCTCTCCGTTCCGGAGTCCTCTCGCGCTCACCCCAAATAGGGGTACGCGCCCCACAACTCGGCCCACTCAGTTGCGCGGTACGTGCCTCGCATGCACAATTTCGCGCTTGAAATCCCTTGGGCGGCTGTGGGGAAAGCATGACGCATGGACCAAGAGTTCGGCTCAACCGATCACTGGCCTATAGGTGTCTTCACATCAATACTATCAACGGGCACCCTCCCGGGCCCAATCAGTGTCACACTAATTCATCACGACGGCTTCTCAAAACCACTTTTTTAAGGGTTCATCCGCCGGAGATTATTACTCCCGCCGAATATACGGCGGACCGCTTCGCTTCGACGAAGCTTCTTACAGGGCAAAGGCGCAGACGTGCAGCAAGGCGAAGTAGGGACGTCGACCACTAATAAAGGCCTTGTGTAAATCTTTTCCCTCAATGTATTTTCTTTTTTAGTATCTATTAAAAGTTACTTCGGTTATCTGGATTGTACGGGTGGGCGTCACAAGCAATAAAAACCATTTTGTTATAACATACTAATTCGGTTATTTGCATTGTGTTTTTCCGTTGTGTTTCAGCCGAAGCAGACTATTATGATACATCGTTTTTAACCCGGCTAATAGACCGGGGGCTCGATCATAGGTCTAGCCTTTTAAAGTCTGGCGCTCATGTTCAAACAAAGGTGCTTAGCTCTCGGATATTGCGTTATATGCATCGGTTCCGAATTGGGTCTTTGGTCAATAGTTGGGTTGCCCGGCTCCTGTGCTTACCCTTACGTTCCCGATTGTTCGGCTAAGGGTAAAGGGAGAACCACTGTGATTGTGCTTCTAGTTTAGCTGGTCAAGCGCCTCAGTGGAGAAAGCCGAAAACTGATCGGCCCGATAAGCGAGAACTGGTCAAGCGATCCGATGACTAGGTTTTATACCCGAGAATCGTTGGAGGTTATTTCGTGTTAAACGAAGGGTTCTCTGTCATAGAAACCATGTGATGAATTCTGGCTCGTCCGAATACCACATACACCGGGGGCTCGTCGCGGTCCCCACCCTCGAGCTCCTATGGCTAAGTGAAAGCGATAAAGCCGCATAGTCCGATTGCCTAGTTTCCCGTACATACAACCGCCCCCGGGCACCAAGACGTTGGCTAAGGGTTTAAGTAGTACGAAGAAACACCCCATGCATTTTTGGCATGGGAGCTGAAGCCGACGACTGGTAACTTTCAGATTGCAAACGGCCGCACAGGAGAAGAAATCAACATACAAAGGCATAATTTTCGCTGCCGAATACTTTTTCATTCAACACATAAAGTTTAAACTCCTTGGTTACAAGGAAATTACATTCATTCATAGATTACATCTTTGCTACATTGGGCGTCTACTGCCCGAGCACCGTCCATTACGACGGGGAAGTATTGCTCGGGCCGCCTATGCTCCTTCCTAGGCGGCGGAGGGCCAACGGCCATCTCGGCCGGCTTTATCTTCGGCCAGTGCACCATTGTCCGGGCAAAGGCCATCCGCGCACCTTCGATGCAAGCGGACCGCTTCCATGCATCAATCCGAGCAGGAGCACCGAGCAGCCTCTGCATTAGGCCGAAGTAGCTGCTCGGCAGCGGCTCCGACGGCCAGAGCTTGATGCAGAGGTCCTTCATCGCTGGCTCCCCCATTCGATGCAACTCCATTAGCTGTTTCATCTAGTTGTTAAGGAGGGGAGGGTGTTCGGGCGCTTGAAATTGAGCACAGAAGAGCCTTTGCTCGACCGCACCCTCTTGGCCAGCGAAGAATCTCGCCGCATCCACCGCGCTCTTTGGGAGATCCGCAAAAGCGCCTGCGGAACGCCATAATCGCGTGAGCGACGCAAACCGATTTCCTCCAAATACGCTTTGAAGCAAATATGGCTTACCGCCTGCAATCAGCTTGACTTGGCGGAGTTCTTCTTGGTAGCCGCGCGCCTCTGTGCGCGCCTCTTTGGCCACCGCGGCCGCCGAGCTCAACTCAGCGGCATGTTCCTTGTTCTTTTGCTCGAGGTCCTCACACTTTGTGACGGCGTCCCCGAGCTCTTGCTGCACTTCCAGCACTCTGGCTTCGTGCCGCTCATTTGAGGCTCTCAAAGCTGCAAGCTCGGCAGCTACCTGTTCGGCTGCCGACTTCTGCGCTGCCGCATCCGCCTGAGCTGCCCTCAGTGCAGCCTTGGGGCTTTCGACCTCCGCGGTAGCAGCTACAAAACATCCGGATTATTTCCGTTAGAAATATTTCAAAATACTACTTACAACGAACGGCTGTATATATTACAGTTCGGATTCACCTTGCACCTCATCGAGCCTCTTGTTTACCAGGCTCAGGTCGTCTTCGGAGCTCTTCAGCTTCCGATTGAGCTCGGCCAACTCCTCGGCGTTGGCGGCTGTAGCGGACGACGACGCCTGCGTTCAATTTTGCACAAGTTAATATCCGAGCTATGGGTTTTGATCCCCTGACCGGCTTTGGTCAAGCCGGTCAGAGTCTCGGGGGCTACTAGATATGAGGTTGCACGTTTTCACAAATTAAACTCTTTAAACAAAACATTACCTGGCTCACCTTGAAGCCCGCAAGAAGGCCGTTGAAAGCCTCCTTTAGTCCGTAATACACGGACCTACAGCTTTGCAACACCGCACCCATAAGGGCGCGGTGCTCTTCGGCGATGGAGGAGCCAAGTAAAGCGTCCTCCATCTTGTCCGGCCACCCGGTTGACGCCCGCTCTGGGGCGGGCGGGGGTGGCGGCGGTACTCCGGCGCCCCCTCTCTCGGGGGCTGGCGTGCCCGGCTCCGGATACCTTGGTGTCTCCGGAGTCGCTCTTGGAGAGAGCTCGGGTCGTCCGGGCTCCTCTCTGTTCACCGGAGGGACCTCTCCCTCCTGGTCTTCGGCGGCCGAGGTATTCACCTCGGCCATGATGGAGTCGCCCCCTTTTCCGGTATGCGACGTGGAAGGAGCTCTCCCTGATACCACCTCCTCGTCCCCTACAACGATTGAAGGAGGCGAGGCACGGGACTCGGTCCCGCTCTCTGCTAATGCCGCTGGCAGTGAATCCCCCTCCGAGATGCGATCCCCGGGGAGATCCCGCAGCGGGCTACAAAATAACAAATACGCAGTCAATGCTAAAATTCAAGTCCGGCTAGAAGCAATTGAGCGGTTTGAAGACGCGTACCTTTCAGCCGGTGGCTTAGCCCGGCGAGTCTTCTAAGGCACCTCTTCGGATGCCTCCGAGTCTTCGGCAGACACCGAACTATTGCCGGACAAGGCCACTTTGGCCTTGCGCAGACTTTTGAGGGCGGGCCTGGGCTGCTCCTCTTCGGCGTCTTCGGACGCCGCCCTCTTTCCAGTACGGGAGGGATCGTCTCCCTCCCCCTCTTCTTCCTGCACCCTCTCCTTCTCTTCCTCGTGTGCGGAGGGAGCGTGGGTGTCCTCGGATCTAGTGTCCGGGGGGTCCTCTGGAGCGGAGGCCCTCTCTGGCCTCCCTCTTCGGATCTTTCCTCTTCTCTTTCTTCTCCGGCGCCACATAGGGCTCCACGGCCAACATGGCCGTCGGGAGGGGCGTTCTAGGTCCCTCTGGCAGCGGCGCCGGACTGTCGATCTGCTTGGCTTTCTTCAGCCATTTCTGCAGACAGGAAACAAGCAACTAAGTACCTAACCACTAAAGGGAACAGTTCGGATATAAGGGTATTGTTGACCGTACCTCTCGTGGGGGATGAGCGGCGTCGAGGCCAACGTCTTCATCGTCGGCCGGCCAGTCCTTCTGCGGCTTGAACAGCGCCCTCCACAGTTGAGCGTGGGAGGTGCGGAGGAAGTGGTGCATGGTTTCCGGGTCTTCAGACTTATAGGCCCACATCGGAGAAGCCCTGACCTGGCACGGTAGTATCCGGCGGCCGAGCATAATCTGGATGACGTCGGGCATCTTGACGCCCCGCTCCATCATCTTGCCGATCCGTTTCTACAGCTGCGCCACCTCCTTATCCGTCCCCCAGTCAAGGCCCTTCTTGGTCCATGAGACCAGCCTCGTGCGGGGTCCGGATCTGAAAGCCGGAGTCGCCTCCCAGTCCACACTCCTCGGCTCGGTGATATAGAACCACTCCCTTTGCCACACTTTGACCGTCTCTATGAAGACGCCCTCTGGCCACTCCACTCGGGGGAGTTTGCTGACCATGGCGCCTCCACAGTCCGCCTGCTGACCATCGACTATCTTCGGCTTGATGTTGAATATCTTGAGCCATAAGCCGAAGTGTGGCCGGACACGGAGGAAGGCCTCACAAATAATAATGAAGGCCAAGATATGGAGGAAGGAATTCGGCGCAAGATCATGGAAATCAAGGCCGTAGAAAAACAAGAGACCCCTGAGGAAGGGGTGGAGAGGGAAACCTAGACCCCGAATAAAATGGGGGACGAACACTACCCGCTCGCCTTGCTGCGGCGTGGGAATGACTTGACCCGCCTCTGGAGCGCGGTGGGCGACGTCGGCTGGGAGGTAGCCTGCGCTTTTGAGCTCCAGGATGGCATCGTTGGTGACGCTGGAGGCCT
Organism: Elymus sibiricus; assembly: GCA_039707655.1. Lineage (NCBI taxonomy): Eukaryota > Viridiplantae > Streptophyta > Magnoliopsida > Poales > Poaceae > Elymus > Elymus sibiricus. The sequence goes on along the minus strand of CM077666.1, from coordinate 121,712,071 downwards.
CCCACTTGCCCTTCGACCCAGAACTCGCCATTGCTTGACTGCGCGGGTGAGGGGGAGAGAGTGCTCGGAAGGATGGATCTGGGCGATGGAGCTCGGTGAGTGCGAAAGCTGAAGGCAGGAAAGGGGAATGAGAACGTGTGACAGGGATGATGAGTCGTGCCCCTTTTATGGGCTGTCAAACCCACGATCCTTTTTACTGCGCCGTGATCCTCGCCCCTTCCCCATAAAAATCGTGCCGTTATGCGCGCGTGGGGGTAATTATTAACCATATCCCTCGAAAATAGGACACGATCTCTGTATCGAGGGAACGTGCCAATAAAAACTGTCTTGAACCACGATTCAAGTCTTTTGTTAACCAACCCATGGTCGTGACAGAGTGGCCCTTCGGTAAAGGTTGTCAGATAAAAGACACTGTTCACACCGAGGTGGCAAGCATTTGAGGCTAAATCGCTAAACCCTGTCGAAGGGGTACAGCTCGGTGCACAAATGATGGACACTGCCTGAAAACATGACTTGGAGTAATATGAGCCCATTATCAATGTAGCAGAGGAGATTAAGCTAATCCATGGAGCCTCGTCAATCAGAAGATTATTCGGCAACCGAACTATCGGCGGCCGGACTGCCCGGCCGAATATAAATATAAGGAGGAACTCTCCATTCAAAGCCGAAGACTATCGAAGCACGAACAAGCCGGAGACTATCGAAGCGTGAATTTACCGAAGACCGCCTGACCTCGGCATTGAAGGCAAGTTCGGGGGCTACTGAGGGTGTCCCGGACCAGAAGGTATCCGGGCCGTCGGCCTATCTGGCATGGGCCGGATTGATGGGCCGATCTCTACTCAACGATGGGAGGCCGGATTACAAGCGACCCCGTATGATGAAGGGACACCTCCGAAGACTTGACGTCTCCTCCAAGTAATAGTTAGCGTGTTTGGCGTGTTTGTCCCTGATGTAACCGACTTTGTGTAGCCCTAGGCCCCCCTGGTGACTATATAAACCGGGGAGCCTGGCCCGTAGACAGGACAGTTCCATAACCTAGGGTTTAGACCACCAATCTCGAGGTAGATCAGCTCTGTAATCTTCATACAATCTCATCAATATAATCAAGCAGGACATAGGGTATTACCTCTTCGAGAGGGCCCGAACCTGGGTAAAACCGCTGTCTCTACGTTCATTGTTACCATCGACTCCTTGACCCATAGTTCGGATCCCCCTACCCGAGATCTGCCGGTTTTGGTACCGACAGTTGGGAGGTTGTAAATCCTAGCTGCGGGGATCTGCACCGACGATCTACATCGACTCTACTTCCACTGCGCTACGAGTCGGTAATGATCAGATCAAACCTTGTATGCAGTCTCCATAGTGGTCCTGGGCATGCTCACTGTATCGAATTTTTTTATTTTCTGTCGCGTTCCCCTACAATAGCTTGCATGGACAACACACAACACTCTTGCTCTACTAGTGCGTCGCCCGGCTCGCCGAACAGCTCCATGGCCTAGATTACTTCGTTGGTGAGTACTTCACTGTGCTTGCCCATGTGTATGGTTAGCAGCTGCGTGGCCTGTTTGCAACGGTGCTCCCTGGAGTATCGGTCGCCACATTTGAAACAGAGGCCATGTGTCCGGCGGTGATCTCATAGTTGTCGCTCATGCGCAAAATCATCCCCGCCCGCGGCAGCGGCCGGTGCGGCAGCAGGTCGCGGCACAACCTGCGGCCGTGGTGGCAGAGCGATGGGTTGTGTTGGGGGTCATCCCACCAGAAACATGCGCGGATGAGTCCAGTGCGCGTCATTCTCCTCCTCCTGGATGCGCACCAGAACGGAGGCGCGCGTGATGCTCGTGGGTGTCTGAAGGCGCGCAGACCAAGCAGGAACTACGTGATGAAGAACTTGTTGCTGAGCATAGCATCGAGCGCCAGCAGGTGGTACATATGCGCCTCGAACGCGAGCTGGTACTCCGCCACTATTCCTGTCTGACGGAGTTGCATCAATTTGTGCATCTCCAACTCAAACTCGTCAGGGCCAAATTCCTCCTTGAGCGCTTGATAGAACGCCTCCCATGACAACGCTCTGTGTGCCTGATGGTAAGCTTGGAGCCAATGTGCAGCATGCCCCTCAATGTAGAGGGAGGCCGTGGTGACCCCATTTTGCTGCGGCACCCGGTACAGCTCGAAGTAGGACTCGCAGCAATCGATCTAGAGATACGGCGCCGTGCTGTTGAACTTGGGGAAGTCGTGCTTGGGAGGCTTGACGTGGTGGTCGTCCGTGAGCGGCGCTTGACACTGGTGTAGCGATGTGCTATACAAATGGTTTTTAACCCCTTTCCGCGACAGAGTTTTAAACCGTCACCTTGCCTGTGTTTGCGATAGGGGGGTCCATCCCACACGACCCAAAAACCGTTGGCGATAGGGAGCACGCAAGCATACGTTTCGCAGAACTAAGCGTATGCGATGCCCGCATCTTTCCCAAATGATCCGTCCTTGCTACTCGTGTGGGATGGTATTACCATCGCACGCGCTATTATCTGGTGCAATGTTTGCAATGCGCTCCCCATCACAAACATTTCACGATTGTAAAGCGTGTATGATAAGGAGACTATCACACACATTCTCTTTTCTCGAACCGTATGCGATGTATATAATTAAGAAGATAACTTAACCATCATACGTGTGTCGTATGAGTTTACTAAACGTCCAATTGTTGTACTCGTGTCGGATGGGATAACTATCGCACATGCTATTCTGTGGTGCAACGTTTACGATGCGTACGACATCTCACAAACAGTTCATGATTGTAAAGCGTCTACGATAGGGCGACTATCACAAACATTTCGTTTGGTCGCACCATTTGTGATATTGTCTGACATCACACATGCTTTGCAAATGGGAATTGTGTGCCTAGTCGCACACGTATTCTCTTGGTGAAACGTGTTGGATTATGAGGTATATCACACACGTTGTGCTTTACAGACCGTGTGCGGCATAATGACGTGATGAGCGTATTTTTTCCTAATTTAATCACTGCAATTTAAAATTGTACATAATTTGAATTTGAAAGTAGGCAGTAACTTTATTCATATCCCTCAGGTTCAACCACCAATGCATTATTCGATTCACAGGTACATATGTTCAAGAATTACATAAAAAAAGAATTACATAAGCATCAAATAAAGAAGGATGAATCAGGGTTGTATACTTGTATTAAAGACGGTAAAGAAAGAGGCGAAAGACATTCTGGTTGCTGAACAAAGTGAAGTGGAATGCCCATATCATGCCCTCCTCCATGTTGAATGCACGCACGACTCTAGTCCAACCCCTTGTGATGGCTGACCGCCCATCCTTCACTGTCTTCATGAGAACTTCTAGATAGTCATTGTAGTCTGGTAGAAATACTTTAACCTTTGCATGTCCACCAATCATGTAATTTGATAGGTAATCTTGAGTAAACTGCTTTGCGAACCACTGCAAAGGAAAAAGATTCAGACATTGTCATGTAACAACTCATTATGGGCAGTAAAAAGAAGCCTATAGAGTTCTAACTTACCATCCTACAGTTCACCGTTGTCTTGGATAAAGTGTAAACAAATAGTTTGATTGCCATCTTTTGACCCATTTGACTAACAATCTTTATCAGTTTCCTCACTTGATGTTGGTTCATGAATATCTCATTGCCCCATACGCAAAAAGGGTCGAAGCGTGGATCTTTACCAATGACATATATACCTATAAGTACCACGTTAATATTGGAAGCTAAACTGCAATTGCACAATGATGTAGTACAACTCTCTCTCCGTCCCATTATATAAGATCTTATTACATCCAATATACTCACATATTGGATGAGTTAACATCTTATATTATGGGGCGGAGGGAGTACATATAAGCCATGGGATGAAACTAATCTCGATGGAAAACAACAGTCGTTCCCAATATTGTCCTGTATAAGTACATCGAAAGGCATGTTAAGCACAGCAGGCCAAACACCAACCAAATATATCCATGGTACGTAGACAACATAATCTTCAAATGATAGCTTCAGTGTGCAGCTTTAAGCACGCTAGTTAAGCAAACAAGAAGTGGAAAAGTGTGTTAACTGCAACAGGTCTAACAATTAAAAACAAGCAAATATAGTCATTCAAACTGGTATTGTGTAGGTTTAAGCACACTAGTTATTGTTAAATAAAAATGGAAAGGGGTGTTAACTACAACAGACTTAACAGCAACCAAATATAGTCATTCATAGTGATATTGTTGAAATTGCATAGATCGTAGCTTGTGCTTAAACATCAAATTGTATAATTGAACATCACGTTGCGAAAAGACTGAAATAAACAGCGGGCGTGTTAACTACACCAGGCTAAACAGGAACCAAATATGACCGTTGAAACTGGTAATGATGAAATTGAACTGCACGGTTCATACTTGCACATATAGAACATCACATTGTGAATAAAAATAAACAAGGCATACTATGAACAACCAAATATAGCAATTGAAATTGGACATATGCTAACTACAAACAACCGAACAACCACAAACCATTAAAAGAGGCATATGCTCATTACAACAGGCTTAACAACAACCAAATATAGTCATTCATAGTGGTATTGTTGAAATTGCATAAAACGTAGCTTGTGCTTAAACATCAAATTGTATAATTAAATATCACAATGTGAAAAACGGGGGGCGTATTACCTACACCAAGCTTAACAGGAAAATATATGGTCGTTGAAGTGGTATTGATGAAATTGTACTGCACAGTCAACACTTGCACATATAGAGCATCACATTGTGAATAACTAAAATAAATAAGGCATACTACAAACAACCAAAGATAGCAATTAAAACTAGACATATGCTCAGTACAAACAACTTAACAATCAAAAATCGTTAAACAAGGCATATATGCTCACTACAACAGGCTTAACAACAACCAAATATAGTCACTCATAGTGGTATTGTTGAAATTGCATAGAATTAAGCTTGTGCTTTAACATCAAATTGTATGATTGCACATCACATTGTGAGAAAACTGAAATAAACAGGGGGCGTGTTAACTACACCAGCTTTAACAGGAACCAATTTTGGCCGTTGAAACTGGTGTTGATGAAATTGAACTGCACAGTACATTCTTGCACATATAGAACATCAAGCTACTTGTGAGCTGCGTTGGGATTTCCTCGAAGAGGAGAGGATGATGCAGTACAGTAGAGATAAGTATTTCCCTCAGTTAAGAACCAAGGTTATCAATCCAGTAGGAGAAACGCACAGAACCTCGTTAGCAGTACCTACACACACAAAAGCAAACACTTGCACCCAACGCAAATAAGAGGTTGTCAATCCTCTTAGCGGTTATTTGCAAGGATTAATTCTGATAGTGATAGATAGATAAAGTAAAATACTAAATAAAATAAAGGTAAATAAATTGCAGCAAGGTATTTTTGGATTTTAATATATGATAAAAGTAGATCCGGGGGCCATAGTTTTCACTAGAGGCTTCTCTCTCGAACACATAGCATACGGTGGGTAAACAAATTACTGTTGGGCAATTGATAGAAAAGCAAATAATTATGACGGATTCATGGCAATGATCATGTATATAGACATCACATCCGAGACAAGTAGACCGACTCCTGCCTGCATCTACTACTATTACTCCACCCATCGACCGCTATCCAGCATGCATCTAGGGTATTAAGTATAAAACAGAGTAACGCCTTAAGCAAGATGACATGATGTAGACAAAGTAAACTCAAGCAATATGATTAAACCCCATCTTTTTATACTTAATGGCAACAATACAAATATGTGTCATGTCCCTTTCTGTCACTGGGATTGAGCACCGCAAGATTGAACCCATCACAAAGCACCTCTCCCATTGCAAGATAAACCAATCTAGTTGGCCAAACCAAATCGATAGATCGGAGAGAAATACAAAGCTATAACAATCATGTATAAAAGAGTTCAGAGAAGACTCAAATATTTCTCATGAATAATCTGATCATAAACTCACAATTCATCGGATCCCACCAAACACACCGCAAAAGAAGATTACATCGGATAGAACTCCAAGAACATCGAGGAGAACATGGTATTGAAGATCAAAGAGAAAGAAGAAACCATCTAGCTACTAGCTATGGACCCGTAGGTCTGTGATAAACTACTCACACATCATCGTCGGAAGGGCGGCAAGGTTGATGTAGAAGCCCTCCGTGATTGATTCCCCCTTCGGCTGAGTACCGGAAAAGGCCTCCAGATGGGATCGCGGAAGAACAGAGGCTTGCGGCGGCGGAAAGGTTTTCTCTTCTGTCTCTCTGGTATATTGGGAATATTTTGAAATTTATAGCGCTGGAATTAGGTCAGGAAGTGCCATGAGGGGCCCACAAGCCTGGGGGGCGCACCCACCCCACTGGGGCGCGCCCCCTGAGCTTGTCGCTCCCTCGTGACTCTTCTGGTCTTCTCCCGAAGCTTCGTGGGTCCCTTCTGGTCCAAAAAAAATTAATCCAAAGTTTTTCTCCGTTTGTACTCTTTTTGATAATGATTTTCTGAAAAGACAAAAACAAGCAAAAAACAGCAATTGGCACTGGGCACTAGGTTAATAGGTTAGTCCCAAAAAATGATATATAATGGTATATAATTGCATATAAAATATCCAAGATTGATACTATAATAGCATGGAACAATCAAAAATTATAGATACGTTGGAGACGTATCACATCACATTGTGAATAACTGAAATAAACAAGACATACTACAAACAACCAAATATAGCAATTGAAACATGACATGGTTAAAACTTAAAACATAGCATGGCAAAAGCTACTAGCACGATCATATGATGTTTTCCCCTTGGAAGAGGCACGACAAAACAAATCATGGGTTTCCTCACTTTTCATAGATGGGCTCCATCACATTGGAAGAGCATGGACTCTGGGTGCGCTCCCTGTTGTCGCAAATAGGCACCTTCCCCTTGGAAGAGCATGGCTGCAGGGTGCCCTCCCTGATGTTGCAGATGGGCTCTTTCCCCTTGGAAGAGACGGAGAGGGTGCCCTCCTCGTGGTCGCCGTCGATGAGGTCTCACTTGGCAGCTGAGGATCCCAAGGCAGCGGTACAGAACGTGTCCTTCAGAAATGACAAAATGGGCTCGATGGCGATGAAGGATGGCAAATTCTTGACAGCGAGGCATAGGAGATCAGCGACGGGGCCATGGATGAGATCGACGTCGGTTGAACCCGAGGGGTTGGGGTGGGCCACGTAACCTGTGACATAGCCGCGTGAAGCCGTCTCTGTCGACGACCTCGATGTCGTAGCCGGCATCCATGCGATACCAATATACGCGAGACCGCTGATGGATGTGAAAATGTAGGATGACTGAATATTTCTTATTGTTGTATTGATCTGGCCCTCGTAGGGATATATACAGAGTACAATATGAGGGAGAGAGACTTGGAGTAGAGGGCAAGTTGTACATGGTTTAAACCAATCCTATCTCTAACTTAAACATAATTATACTTGTAACATTCCCCCTCAGTCATAGCGGGAGTGAAGCGGACGATTACGACTGAATTTGAAGTCTTGTGCTTCTGTCGTCTTCTCCACTGCGCCATCATCAACTGCTTCTCTGATGGGTCGGGACCTAGGGCGGTGACTGCGTCCCTTCTGGTGCCTTCCTTGTCTCTCCTATATTCTCTCCTGCAGTCACAGCGAGAGTGGCGTGGACACTAGTGATGACGCGGACGTTGTTGACTGGAGTTGCTGTCGATGAATAACTGTAGACTTAGCCCTGTATGTCAATGGTGATGTAGCCGATCATGATGTAGCCGTGGTCGAGGTAGTCGTGGTCGATGATGTAGTCGTCGTGGATGATGAAGCCGCACAAAGCCGGAGGAGCAAAAAAAAAATGTGCGATGTGTATGACGGAGCTGCAATCATGTAGCCGGCGTTTTGCACCTGGAAAGGTACCGTCGGGGGCGACGTTTTGCACCTTGAGAGGTACCGTCGCGGTTGTCTTGCGGATGTCAGAGGACGCGGTTGTAGGTGAGACCATCAGTTTTGTCAAGACTGGAGGAAGCCCACCAAGCACACAACGGTTTTGCCAGGACCGTGTGCACGGTTGTAGTGGTTTTCACAAAAGTGATGCTGGTGTGTCGATGCAATCTTAGCCGTCGGACGCGATCGATGCCGTCGTCGGTGTCATGCGCGTCAGAGGGCACATGTCCATCCTTATGGACGAGGTCGTAGAGGTGGCGGCGGTGTGTTAACGTGGTTGTTGATGAAAACTACGTTGATGAAGACCTTGGCGATGAAGTGTCGGCGATGACGTTGCAGCGGCGTGTCGACGATGATGCGTCGCTTGAAGGCGTCCCTCCGCGGCGATGAAGTGTCGATGTCGTGCCGTGCTGAAGTATGTTGGCTCGTAGTCCGGCGTAGTCGCACAGGTTGATGTCGTTCGGCTCGGGTCGATGAATATTGATGCAGAACACTTGGTGTAGGTCGATGTGTCGGCTCGGTGTAGATGGCATGGCGGCGCGCGAGTGGTCGTCTGGTCGATGGAGTCCGCTTGGTGGAGACCGCGTCCGTGCGTGTGCCTCAAAGTCGAAGATCTGCGGGCCCTCCCGGTGTCCTGGGCTGCGAGCCGGCTCGATGAAGAAGTCGCGCACACAGAAGTAGCCTGCCGCTGGCTGTGTGCATGCACATGCACATCCTGATCTCCATGTATACATGCATGCATGCACGATGGGGCTGATTGGATCCGGCGTATACATGCGATCGATCTGCACATGTTCCTGGGCGTCCCGTACGACGCGTGCGCGTTGCCGCGTTCGGCGGCTGTGAGGAGCTGCATGGCCGTGTGCTGCTAGTACCTGCATGTCGATGTAGACGGCGCGTTGCACTGCTCCGAGTAGATGCGCAGGAGGCCGGTCGCTGGATGCACTACGCCGGGAGGAGGTCCGAGTGGATCCAACGGGGGCTGCTCCTGAGCGTGCCGTGCGGTCCGGCGCTTGCTGTTGGCGTAGATCGGATCGCTGGGAGCTGCACGCGGTGTCAGGCGTGCGTGCGCATCGTGTGCGCTGCCGGATGTAGGTGACGAAGCCGGCTAGATCAGATCGGAGCGAGAGGCACTCCGTGTGGCCCGTTCTCGCGCGTGATGCTGATCGATTCGGTTACTTCCAAACCAAGGCAGCGCTCCTCGTGTGCGTGCGGTCGCCTGTCGCCGCTGTCGCCCAGCCGGGCGGGTGAGACTCGTTCGGAGCCGGCGCCAGGCAGGATCCCTGTAGCTGCGCGGAGCCGTGCCCTATCTCAGGCTGGAGTCTTGTCGATTTGCTCGGAGTAGCTGTGGACACGCGCTAGATCGGCTGCGGGCTGCTACCTCCACCGACTTCTGTTGGATTTTCTTCACCGGGATCTGATGGTTTTTGAGTTTATTTGGTGGCTAAAGATAAAAATCTAATGGGACCGGGAATTTCGAAATTGAAATTGGCCTAATCTAAGGAAGGATTGATCTAATCTATGGAACCGATCTGATCTTTGATCGATCGGGTGCCGCGCCCCCGAGGAGAAGAGATTAATCTCCTCAGGGGCAGCGCGCTGCAGAAGTGGTGAAGAAACTTAGGACCGGTGTCGTGAGACTAACCGCTCTAATACCATGTGAAAATGTTGGATGACTGAATATTTCTTATTGTCGTATTGATCTAACCCTCGTAGGGATATATATAGAATACAATATGAGGGAGAGAGCCTTGGAGTAGAGGGCAAGTTGTACATGGTTTAAACCAATCCTATCTCTAACTCCTAATATCTAACTTAAATATAAATACTTGTAACAATGGAAAGCCTCCGTCCAGTCATCGTCGTCAGCTTCCTCGGCGGCCTCACCATCGTCGGGCAAAGAGGCCGCGATAAACCTCTTTTTGGCCATTCACTTCTCAAGCTCCTCGGGAAGCGGCCGGGCTTAGTTTGCGACGCTTTGAATTGGGGGAGGGGGATGGAGATCTATTGGAAAGGGGGTGTTTCGCAGGCGTCATCTAAGAAACTCAGTCAGCGAGCGCATGAAGATCGGTGGGTGATACGTCTCCAACGTATCTATAATTTTTTATTGTTACATGCTATTATATTATCAATCTTGGATGTTTTATATGCAATTATATGCTATTTTATATCATTTTTTGAAACTAACCTATTAACCTAGTGCCCAATGCCGGTTGCTGTTTTCTGCTTGTTTTTGGTTTTTCAGAAAATCAGTACCAAACAAAGTCCAAACGCTACGAAACTTTTTGACGATTTTTTCTTGACAAAAGATACCCTAGAAGCTTCGGAAGGAGGCCAGAAGCCTCACGAGGAGGTGACAAGACAACCCCACGCGCCCCCAGGGGCGCCAAGATGCCTTGTGGGCCCCTCATGGCTCCTTTTGAGCTAATTCCACTTCTATAAATTTTCAAATATTTAAAAACCAACAGAGCCCTATGAAATAACTTTTTCGCCGCCGCAAGCTTCTGTTCTTCTGCGATCCCACCTGAAGATTTTTTCCGGCACTCTGCCAGACGGAAAATCGATCACGGAGAGCTTCTACATGAACCTTCACTACTGCAGAAATGGCTAGCAGTGGCGGGTGCAAAATGGCCATCAGTGACGGGCCACGGGCCCAAGCAAGCCCGCCACTGACCTCTCGCCACTGGTAAGGCCACCAGTGGCCCGCCACTGCTAGTTGTTTTAGGATTTTAAAAAAATACTGTACTTGTACTATGATGTACAGAGTACAGTTTCTGTAATACATAGTATTATCATATGTACATACACATAACATATTGGCTGCATGGAGTATACAAATTTACATTCATCATCATTGATATACAAATTTACATAGGCTGGCATGGAGGGCACACACATATCATCAATATTCTAATCGACAAGAAATAAAATAGGAAGAACGGAAGGGCCGCGAACAGGGTAGGCGCTGCTCCTCCTAGTAGCCTTCTGCTCACTAGTTCTTTCCTGGTTGGATCTCACCTGCAAAAGAAAACGAATATGAAGCCATGAAGCTGTGAATAAAATGATCATCCACGGGTGAGAATCCACCTGATGTGCATCTAACAAAGAATGAATCTAGCATGTTTATCTTGTTCATTCTGGATTATTTTTAGAAGAGATGTATGCATCACTGCTATAAGAGAAAGAACTTCTAGATAAAGACAAGGTAATGTTGCACATTTAACATCTTAAGTACAGGAGGAGAAATCATTTCTTAGCATGTAAACTCCTACAAGCTTCAAAAGTTACTCTATGAACTACAGAATATTTAATACATCAAGAACACTCAATCGTACATAATAATCATTGTTTTTAAGGCGTCCTTAAGGCGTCGCTTAGGCGACGCCTAGGCGTCAGGGCGCCCCCAGGAGCCAAGGCGTCGGCCTTGCCTTACCTGTGTGTCTAAGGCGTCCGCCTTAGTCCATAGGGCGTCCAAGGCATCCGCCTAGGCGCCACTCTGCCTGCCTTAGGCAAATGAGGACGACTTAGACAGGGCTGGAAGGTTCAGGCGGGAAACAGAAAACTGGGAGGGAAGAAAAGGGCGGGAAAGTCTGTTTTGGCGCCAACAGTTACTAGCAGGGAGAGAGAGAGAGACCTGTAACCAGTTTTAGTTTCCCCCCACCCCCACCTCAGGCTGGATCTGAGCTTCTCCCCCTCCTCTACAGCAGCTTCTCCCCCTCCTCTGCGGCAGATCCCCCTCCCCCTCCTCTCCTGCAGTTCCTCCTCCCCCTCCTCTCCTGCAGCTTCTCCATCCTCTCCAGGACAACAAGCAAGTAGCACCTCTCCAAGACAGCAGGCAGCAGCAAGCAATCAGCAAGGTATGGGGCTTCCCTCCTCTTTCCCCCCTCCTCCTTTTATAGCATATTAGTGAAAGATGGGTGGATTAGAATAATGAATGATGGGCTCCTGGTTGTATTAGAATAATGATGACTCTTAGATTGATAGGTGGATTAGAATAAAGGCTAGTTGAATACTGATGCATGATGTGTTGTGCTCAACAATGGATTAGTTTAATGACTAGTTGAATGCTGATTAGTTTAATGGCTAGTTGATTGTCGCTGTTTGCTACATCTGCATGAGTAGAGTAGTTTAGTTGCTGCCACAGCAGCCCTTTCATCTGTCTAGTACCCTTTTGTCTATCTAGTAAGTACTTTTGTTTGCTGCCTTGCTGCCGTGGCAGCCCTTTTATCAGTTATGCTAATATTCCTTTGTGTTTGGTTGTTTGCTGCAGGTAGTAGAAGTGTAGCACCATGGATGGAAATGCAGCAGCTGATGGGGGTGAGCCCACCTATGATTCAGACTACGTCGAGTATGATGATGATGTGAGCAATGATGATCAAGATCCAACCAATGTTGACCAAGATGGTGAAGACAACACCAATGCCAACCTGGATGAGTTTGATGATGATTTCTATTGATTGAGAGTTGAGAAACATGAGAGAGTTGGACAACCTTATGCCTTTTGCTATGTTGGTGTTATTTGTTATGTGGAATTGTGGACCTTTGTTATGTCATTTCTTATTTGAACTGCTTATGTAATATGTCCTTATGTCATGCACTGCACTGCAGATTGCACTCATGCTTGTTATCTTGTTTTCTACTTTTGCTCACTGCCTCACTTTTAGTTCTCAGTTTTTTTCACTATTGATGTGGACTGGCAAGTGATAGTGTGATACATTATTTAGTTTTAACATATTTGTTCATGTTGATGGCTTGATGCAGATTACTGTTGGGGAGAAGAGAAAGTGCAAAGAGCATAGATGCTATATGGGCTCTACAAACAGCAGCAATTGCAAGGTATGTATGCCTAGTTGCCTATCAAATTCTGCTCTATTCTACTGCTTAGAACACTCTAAGGCGTCACCTTGCCTTATGCCTTGGCGCTTAGGCAGTGAGGCGCCCCCGCAGCGCCTTGCCTTGCCTTACCGCCTTAAAAACAATGATAATAATTATTGGGTTAATAATCTACAGCTGTGTGTATTTTTAGTTACTAGACTATCCACTTGCTGTTGTGAAACATCAATACTCATTATGTTCAGAAAATATCTTCTTCCACGCATAAATGATACAGGCATCATATAATAGCAAAAATTGCAGTAGCAGCATGCAAGCCAGCGACATGCCTCTATCTGAACTATCAAGTAAAAAAGTAGTAGCAGCAGCACTGGATAAATTAAATCCAGTCACACCACTATCATCACAGCACTGCATATAACAAGTTCATCAATGCACTTGCCTTAACATCGACGGTGCACCAAGGAATTAGCAGTAGCACCCAAATCCCCCGAACCTGTAGTTCAGTTCAGACTAGATTATTTCAGCAGCAACTTTGACCAACAACGGAAGCTAGTTGTATTCTGAAACAATTGCAGCTACCAGTACATACTAGCAAAAATAACCATAAGCAATCCTTCCTCACAAGTACTAGAAATCTACTCGTGTATACAGTAGTACAATTAGTACTGGTAAAAGAAAACATGTAGGCATGCGCATATAGAAAGAAAAAGGAAGTAAATGGGATACAGAATAAAAGAAATACAGAACATCTAACCATTGTCTGTACAACTGAACGAATCATATCTTCCATGGATCCGATAAAAGATCTTTTGGATACAACACAAATGGAGATAACATTAATTAACTAAACAAAGAAAGCATATGTGTGATATTTCTACTGTGTTTTATAGTTGTCGAAACAGTATGTGTCTAGATGGAATTGCATCCTAGAGTGAAATAAGCCTCAGTTATCCAATAACCAGCACTACTGACAGAATTCATGCCAACTCACTCACCTAATGATTGTGCTCCCAAGTCCAGATCCAGCAGCGACCGAATACACTCCAGCCGCTCCACCATGAGACCTGCAGATTGCAGAAATACAAGCCATCACTCCCAACCTTCAATTATGTAGTCAACATTGAAATATCAAAAAGATTTTATAATAGTGAACGGAGGGAGTAGTATATAGTAAATGAGGTTTCTATATGACATTTTGTGAAGTTTCTGTTGTGTGCACTTTAAACTAAGCTCATTTTTTTCAAACAAGTGCAAAGTGGCAGTAGATATTTTGCGTCCACGCACACTACCTCAGACCTAAAATGTAAGTCAATTTAGGATTGTATTGGTCAAAACCTTTCTAAGTTCGACCATCTATAAAGAAAGAACTACTAGCATCTAAATTATCAAATTAAAACTAGTAGATTTATCATGAATTACATTTTTATAACATTTAACTATTTTTTTATGCAAGGCAACATGCTGGCACAGAAATTGATGGTCCAAGTGCCATCTTGAAGACTGCGTCATATCCCAAAAGAGTTGCATTTTGAATTAGAAGAAGAAATTTGTAGATAGACTTATGTATATAAACAACTGCAAAACAACAACAATTTGGTAGAAAAACTCGGATAGTTTTGATTTCCAGAGCATATAAGGACCTGCCTTGCAGTGGTCCAAATCATTAATTTAGGACTCCACAACATGTCATTGTGACAATTTGGCGGAAGACATAATACAGGTATTTCATACAGGACACACTAATTGAAGTTGATAGTAGCACAGTTTGTTGTTTGCAATAAAATAGGTCACAAATTACAGGTTCAAAAGTTTAACGTGATGAGGAATGAGAAGTTTAACGTGATGAATTGCTTCGGTCAGTGGTACAACCAACAATGTTTGTGTGCGGAGAAATTAGAAACTATAGACAAGTACTCCCTCCGTCCGGAAAAGCTTGTCCCCAGCTCAGTTCATTTCTAATTTTGCAAAAAAAAACCTGGTTTTAAATCTCATGCTAATCCCCCCCTCACCTCTGCTTCTTCCTCCTTCGACCGCGGCTGGACCAAGTGGCCGTCGGCAGCCGCCGTAGAAACAAAGGGCGCCCACCTGCGCCGCTGCCCCGCCACCCACCTGCGCCGCTGCCCCGCTGCCCCGCCGCCCACCTGCGGCTGCTCCTCCAAGGCGACCACCTCGACGGGCGCCACCTCCTCGTCGCCGTGCTCGCGTCCCTGGCCGGTTCCTCGCGCTCGCGGCAACCCCAGCCGCCGCTGCCAACCCCGGCTGTGCTGCTCCTTCTCCTCTGCCCGTGCGCCCACGCGGCTGCTTCTCCCCTGCCGCCGGTGGAGCTCTGCCCGTGCTGCCGCTGCTGCTGCTCCTCTGCCCGTGCTGCTGATGCTCCTCTGCCGCTGATCCAAGTGACCGTGCCGTGCTGCTGCTGATCAGAACAATTTTGCTCCTCTGCACTCTGAAGAAGGTACTCCATCAGAGTACTGTGGCTGAAAATTAGTCCAAGTTGATTTAGTGTTAACTGAATCATGACAACGCCAAATTGCCAATCAGTTGTTAACTTAAAATTCATGGAGTACATTCATTTTAATACAAAAACTGCTGCTGATCATTGTGAAAAAAATCATGGATTGCTGTTAACTGAAAATTAGTGAAAGAAACTGCTGCTGATCATGGATTACTGTTAATTAAAAATAGAGCATATGGCTTGTCTTATCATGGTGATGAAAACTGCTGCTGATCAGTGATTGTTTCTTGTTGTCAATTGATTCTTGATGCATTCAGTAGATGCATAATGCATGATCATGGATGCATTCAGTAGAAAGCAAGTCTAAAGTTTCAGAAATAAAATTGCATGATCAAGGATGCATAATGCATGATCATGGATGCATTCAGGGACCATTGGAGCTAAAGACCTTATTGGCTTGATATTCAGAAGCTCCTGATTAGGGCCAGATATAAAATTCCTAGCCCTGTCCATCTTAAATCAACCAAAAATTCCTGCACAAGGAAGGAAAACCTCAGTGGACTATACAGAAACAAAATCAAAATGGAGTAAGCAGCGCTTAGTGAATCCTTAAGCATGGTTGCACCCTGGAGAAAGTACTACATGTAACTACAACCAGCTACTGTACTCTATCAGCTACTATAAGAAGCTAAAAATTCAGTTATCTAGATGAATTCAATTAAACTTTAGTGATAGTTTGATAGGCTCCAATTTTGGAAACTTCAGTGATAATCTTCAGTTTTCTCCAACAAAATTTACAAGTAGAACTGATTGCATGATGGGGAAAATTTAATATGATCAATATCCACACCAAATAAAACTCCATGCCCTGGAATAGTTACAAAACAGACAAGGGAGCAGAATATGGGAAAATGGGCAACCATTCATCTTTAAATGCTTAGAACAGAAAAAATGGACAAATTAAACCATGATATTGACAGTAAATGATTACATTACTTCAAATGCTTAGAACAAAAAAATGGAGGTGCTGAATTTAAACTGTAGATGCACAAAATTTCAGTTATTGTACATTGAAGTTTAAGTGAACAATTTTGCATTGACTACTATCAACTTGAAGCTTCTTGCATCTTAATTCGTGTTCTGCTTGAAACATGTAGACAGAATTATACTCCATGTAGGCACAATTATACTTCATGATTTTGTCATAATAAAGAACTTGAGATCCTTACTGAAAACCAAATCTAAGCAAGCTACTGAAACCAAATGTTCACAAGCTACAGTAACTGAATTTTAAGTAACTGCAGAACATACACTCCAGAAAATTAAGTGAACTTGCAGTTACAGTGAACAATTGGGGTACTCCTCACACATCAATTGGAGTGAACTTGCAATCCTTACAGTGAACTTGCAATGTTACAGCGAACAATTGGAGTACATGCTTGAAAAGTTAAAATTCAGTTAATTTGAAAAGTTCAAATTCAGTTAATTTGCAAAGTTAAAATTCAGTTAATTAGAACAAAGTTAAGTTAACTTGTGAGAGATCTAGCATTCAGAACATGCAACCATCAGGAAAAACTAGACCGCAAACTCTAATGTTCACAAACAGTCCACAAATAAAAGCAACTAATTAATTTGCATCACTGATATAGGATTACCTATCATAGGCTCAACCATCAAGCTTGTTCTTATCATCCTCCTCCTCAAAGAAAAAACATGGGGAGCAGCCAACTCTTGCCTCTTTGCTTGCATTGCTGGCAACTCCAGTGGCTTTACCAAAAAATTGAGCATGGCATCTACAGGTTACAAAAAATTGAGCATCAGGATACAGAAGATTAAGCATCTTCTCTGCTTTTATAAAGCATCGGGATACAAGAATTTGACCATGATAAAGCATCAGGATATACAAAAATGAAACCATTACATCATGATAAAGCTCCGGAACATTTCTGGTTTTTGTCCCGGAAAATTCCCAGAAGTTTCCAGAATACTTCTGGCATCCTCCAAGAATTTCCAGGCACGTGCCAGAACCAATTTGACTTAATGGAATACCCTGAAACAACTTTTCAGTTTCATCGAAACTATTCCGATATCCTCTCCGGAACGTTTCCGTTTCATCCAAAACTTTTTCGGTGATTTTCTCTCAGACTCCCTGTCTAGCATTCAGCAGATAGATGACCCTTAAGCGTGTGACCCTATAGGTTCGGTGAAGTATAGACATGACCCGGAACTCTTTCTGATCAATGATCAACATCGGAGCCGTGGACACCCATATTGACCCCTATACCCACACGAATGAATATTCGAGTGAACCTCCAGTTGCCGTGAGCTATTCCTGTTGCTTCGCGATATGTTACAAATACCCGAGGTGAGATTTATTGCATCCCTATGGATCAACAATTTGTCCACTATGCAAGTTACCTCGTTACCGGTTTTGTTCTCTTTACTCTTTTCTGTGTTCCGGCATCCCAGTGATCAAATCACAATGTGTCTGGCCAGACGATGATGGATATCGTAACACCGAGAGGGCCCGAGAATATCTCTCCATCGTCGGAGGAGCAAATCCCAATCTTGAGCTATCAAGTTACTTGACATACTTTTCCATGAACCCATAAGCCGCCGTAATAGCCACCCATTTACGGATGACGTTTAACAAACCCCAAAGTTCATGAAGCAAGCACGAAGAAACTCGACACTCTCATGGTCTAAGGAATTATGCAAACATTAACTTCTCTGTGTTATTAATCATTAACTTGTGACGAATGAATCTCATAGCATAACATCAATCCGGGTCGATTCAACACAAGTGTTCTACTAACATTGTGCCCTCAAAATTGCCAGCATAGACATGCCCATGATCAGGAAAACAGGATCATCATGCAATACTTGAGCCAGTCTTAGAGGCAAGACTAGGAATACATTTTACTGTTTATTATTCCACACGTGCATATGAGTCTTCCTTCGAGCCTCGTGGTTATTGTAGACTCGAGAACCATAGCAGTTATAGCATGGAACATAAACATAATTATGAACATGGAGATAAATAATAACATTTGTTATTGCCTCTAGGGCATATCTCCTACAACTACTACCAGATATAATCAGTGAAACCCAGAGTGCGTTTGTCCCTGGACGTATTATCACTGATAATGTAATCGTGGCCTATGAGTGTTTGCATACCATGAAGAAGAGGAAGAAAGGGAAATTTGGAACTTGTGCGGTGAAGCTGGACATGCACAAAGCATATGATCGTGTTGAGTGGGTGTTTCTGGAGGCAATATTATCCAAGCTGGGATTTGATGCAAGTTGGGTTCAGTTGGTCATGTCTTGTGTTACTTCAGTTGAGTACAAGGTACGATTTAACTCTAATGAGACACTCCTTTTTACTCCGACGAGGGGATTGAGACAGGGGGACCCTCTCTCCCCATATCTGTTTCTCTTATGTGCTGAGGGTTTGTTAGCCCTAATTAATCAAGAGGAGGAAGTTGGCAATCTGAATGGTGTCCAGGTGTGTAGAGATTCCCCAAAAATTTCTCACTTATTATTTGCTGACGATTCGCTTATCCTCATGAGAGCAGATGCGTCAAATGCAAACACATTACGCGGGGGTTTGGATGAATACTGTGCAGCTTCGGGCCAATTGGTGAGTGAAGCGAAGTGTTCAATCTTCTTCAGTCCGAACACAGACGTGGAGGTTAAGGCCGAAGTGTGCCAAATTTTAAACATAATGACGGAATCCCTCTCGGATAAATACTTGGGGCTCCCGTTCATGATTGGGGTTGACCGAGTAGACTGTTTCAAACATATTATTGAGAGGATTCAGGCCATGGTGAATGGATGGAAAGAGAGAACTCTCTCCTATGGAGGAAAGGAGGCATTGCTGAAAGCGGTGGCCCAAGCCATCCCAACATATGCGATGAGTGTGTTCAAATTCCCAAAAAAAGTATGCAAGGGGATCACTGATGCAATGTCGCACTACTGGTGGGGTGATGGGGAAAACCAGCGCAAGATGCATTGGTTCGCTTGGTGGAAAATGTGTGTGCCAAAGGAGAGAGGAGGAATGGGCTTTAGAGATGTCCATAGTTTCAACCTGGCGATGCTAGCCAAACAGTGTTGGAGACTTATTGAGAATTATGGATCCTTGTGTGCTTGTGTTCTTAGAGCAAGATATTACCCTACGAGAGATATTCTAAATTGTGAACTTAAGAAGGGATCCTCTTACGTATGGCAAAGTATTTGGGCAGGTATCTAGACCTTCAAGAAGGGGTGCATCTGGAGAGTGGGAGATGGTGCAAAGATAAATATCTGGAAAGATTGCTGGATACCGAATAGTGCATCTAGGAAAATCATCACAGTACATGGCAACCAAGTGTTAACCCGGGTTTGTGAATTAATTGACCCAATTTCTGGAGAATGGGATGAGCAGCTGATCCGGGAGAATTTTTGGCACATCGATGCCGAACGCATCTTACAGATTCCTATATTTCATGTGGAGACAGAAGACTTTGTTGCATGGCATTTAACAAACAATGGAATTCTCTCGGTCCGTTCTGCGTATTATAAGCAATGGGAGGCAAATTTGGATGAGAACAACTTGGGCCTTGTGCGCTATTCCTCGGCGCCACATCCAATTTGGCGCAAGTTATGGAGTATGAAGCTACCGGCAAAGATTAAAATGTTCATGTGGTGTTGCCTACACAATGCTATCCCATGTTTCAGTGTTCTCGCAAATCGTCACATCGGGAGTGTATCCCAATGCCCAATATGTCAATCGGGAGCAGAGGATATCTCTCATGTCCTCTTCAAATGCGTGCGATCGAGGGCGGTATGGGAAGCACTTGGAATCAATTCAGAGATTCGGTTTGCTACTGAAACAGACCGATCGGGTGTGGCTGTTATCGATTTCCTACTGTGCGATGGTTCTTACCAGAGACCTTATATGGGCCAGGTGGAGTTACCGGAGTTGATAGCCATAACATGTCGGTACCTGTGGTGGCAACGGAGAGAGTTCGTCAAAGGGGAGGAGGTGCAAACGCCAGATAGGACAGCGCCTGCGATCATTGCGCTTGCCCTTAACTATGCTCGTGCTGTAGGGAAGGGCCCGACAATTGCTAAAACCAATAAGTGGCCATCGATCCTAGCAGGGCATCTAGTGCTAAATGTCGACGCATCTTTTTCAGTTGGGACAAACTCTGGTGCTTGTGGAGCAGTTGTCAGAGATCACAAAGGCCACTTCATTACTGCCTCTACAGCAAGGCTTGAGAACGTTGCAGATGTTGTTGCGGCTGAAGCAGCTGCACTGTTGGAAGGATTAAAATTGGCCCAAAGTGTTGGTTGCTCTAAGCTGGTGGTTAGGATGGACAACAGCATAGTGGTGGACGCAATAAAACTAAATGAAGGTCATTCAATGATAGCAGCGCCGGTGTTAGATGATTATCGAAATATCTTGTGTAATTTCGGGAAGGTTACTATTGAGCATTGTTTTAGAGAGTCAAATGTAGTAGCTCATGAACTAGCTAGATGGGGATGTGCGGACGATCCTTTTATTTGGGCGGATGCACCTCCTATTTTCCTTGTTAAATTCCTAGCGGATGATGTAACCGTTTTTTGAATAAATAAAGTATACCTTCCCGTAAAAAAAAAGTTATTCTCTGCCTTCTCCTTGAGCCACATCACCCAAATTAATTTAGCCATTGTAAATACTAGATCAATCAACAATAGCCGTGAGATCTATACATTGAGAGCAGCTGCACCAAGGGCATGCAGTAACTGACGCATGCATGCAAATATGCATACAGTAACTGCCACGTAAAGTCTGTTGTAGTTCAGAAATAAAATGACGCATGCATGTAGCTGACACTACGGTGCTCCATGAAAGAAAATTGAGGTATGCGTGTATGTTTTGTTTTGTTTTGCTTCATTTTAGACTTATATATACACATTTTTTTTTTCAAATGTTGGTAAACAAATTATCTTGCTACATGAGAAACTATAAACACAATAGCTAGGCTGATTAGTTTTGTGCAGTTTTTATTTTATACAAATTCCCACAGCAACGCGCAGGGCATTCGTCTAGTTTGTGTTAATAGTGGCGGGCAAAGACCAGCGCCCGTCACTGATATTTTTGGACAGGTTTGACACGGGACCAACAAATAACAGTGACGGGTACGTATTTTCACCCGCCACAGGTAACTCAACTAGCAGTGGTGGGCGCTAATTTGTGCCCGTCACTGCTAACATTTGTCCCACGACAAATCTGGACAGCTGTTACCAGTGCACTGCTAATTTTTACTATATCTAAATAGCTAGCCCCCACTACTAGGAATTCTCTGCCTTCTCCTTGAGCCACATCACCCAAATTAATTTAGCCATTGGATATACTAGATCAATCAACAATAGCCGTGAGATCTATACATTGAGAGCAGCTGCACCAAGGGCATGCAGTAACTGACGCATGCATGCAAATATGCATACAGTAACTGCCACGTAAAGTCTGTTGTAGTTCAGAAATAAAATGACGCATGCATCACTACTGGAATCTGGCAATTTGCCATCTGTCCCCTCTTTGCCGTCTGCCAGCTGACGGCAAAGAGCCTCTTTGCCGTCCGCTTCGGAAAAGCAGACGGCAAAGAACCAGCTGATGGCAAAGAGAGTCTTTGCCATCAGCTGGATCTTTGCCGTCGGCCAGCTGACGGCAAAGAGGCAAATGGCAGACGGCAAAGAGGCCCGTGGGCCCCAGGGGGGCTCGGAGCTGGCTAGGTCACCTCTTTGTTGTCTGCTGGCCCTTTGCCGTCCGCTAGCGGACGGCAAAGAACGGCCAGGCAGACGGCAAAGGAGGGATGTGGGGCCCACAAAAGCACGACGTGTGCTAACCTAACGGCTGGCCTCTTTGCCGTCTGCTAGCAGACGGCATATCCAGACGGCAAAGGAGCGACGTGCTTTAAAAGCTAGCCCACGCACGCCCGGCCCCCACTACCCCTGTCTCCTCCCCCGCACCCCTCCCTCGCTCGCTTCCTCTGCTGCCGTGCCCGTCGCCGCCGCCGGCCCGCCGTCCCGCCGTCCCGCGCCGCCCCTGTCCCTTGCCCCCTGCCCCCTCGCCCCGCCGCCCCTGCCCCCTCGCCCCTGCCCCCTGCCCCCTGCCCCCTCGCCCCGCCGCCCCTGCCCCCTGCCCCCTTGCTCCGCCGCCCCGCGCCGCCGGCCCGCCGCTCCGCCGCCCCGCGCCGCCGGCCCGCCGCCCCTGCCCCCCTGCCCCCTCGCCCCGCCGCCCCTGCCCCTGGCCCCGCGCGGCGCCGCCCCTGCCCGCTCGGTCCGCCGCCCCTGCCCGTGCTCCGGCGCCCTCCTCTCCTCGCCGCCGGCCGCCCCCGCCCGGCGGCCTCCTCTCCTCGCCACCGGCAGCCCCCGGCCGCCCCGGAGCTTCACCCCTGCCCCTCGTCGCCGCCGGCCCCCGCCGCCCCCTGGTGAGTGCCCCACCCCCTTTTTTTCTGTTAAATTAGTTAGTTAGTTTATTAGGTAGAAAAAACTTAGATATAAAAGAAGAAAAGAAAAAACTTAGAAGAAAAAGAAGAAAAGAAAAAACCTAGACGAAAAAACTTAGAAGAAAAAGAAGAAAAGAAAAAACCTAGAAAAAAAAGAAGAAAAGAAGAAGGAAAAAAAGGAAAAATAAAAAAGGAAAAGAAGAAAAAATAAGAAGAAGAAGAAAAGAAGAAGAGGAAGAAGAATAAGAGGAGGAGAAGACAAAAGAAGAAGAAGAAGAAGAAGAAGAAGAAGAAGAAGAAGAAGAAGAAAGAGGAGAGGAGGAGAAGAAGAAGAGGAAAAAGGAAAGGAAGAAGAAGAAGAAGAAGAAGAAGAAGAAGAAGAAGAAGAGGAGGAGGAGAAGAAAAAAGAAGAAGAAGAAGAAGAAGAAGAAGAAGAAAAGGAAGAAGAGGAATAAGAAGAAAAGGAAAAAGAGGAAAAAAAGAAGAAGAGGAAGAAGAAGAAAACGACACCCCAACCCCGACACCCCGACCCCAACACGACACCCCGACACCCCGACCCCGAAAGAAGGAAGAAGAAGAAGAAGAAGAAGAAGAAGAAGAAGAAGAGAAGAAAAGAAGATGAGCATGGCACGGCTGGTGTCGTAGCTTAAGATGCGGACGTGCCCGAGCTGAAGGTCATGAGCGCGGGTGAACTGCTTCCATCCGTGCGCGAGATACATGTGGCGGTCGGCGTCGAACACTACATCCACGTCCCACAAGCGACGCCAGTGCCCAGCCTCCCGCAGCAACAGTTCTCGGGGCCGATGGCGGTCGAACACCTTGGCGAATTTGTCTGGCAGCCTCTGCGATGAGGATTAAAAGCCAAGTTTTGAAACTTCAAACAACCAAACTGACTCATGACAAAAAATCAGAGCGTACAAAGAGAAACGAAAGACGAAATAGTACATAGTGAGAGGTTGTGCAACTAGGATGATTATCTGTTCCAGTTTTTTAATGAATTGGAGAGGATGATGGCGAAGAACTCGAAAGCCATTGGTGTGTTTTGGTCATTTCCATACATTCTGCTACAGCACAACAGCCCTTCTTATGACCGCAAGACACCAATGGTGGTCAGAAGAAGGGTTGTTGTGTTGTAGCAGAATGTATTGAAATGACCGCAAGACACCAATGGCTTTCGAGTTCTTCACCATCATCCTCTTAAAGTCGTTAAAGAAGTTGTTACAGAAAATCATCCTAGTTGAAGAACCACTCACTACGTATTGTTTCGTCTTTGGTTTCTCTTTCTACGCTTTGATTTTTTGTCATGAGTCAGTTTGGGTGTTTCAAGTTTCAACACTTGGCTTTTAATCCTCATCGCAGAGGCTGCCAGACAAATTCGCCAAGGTGTTCGACCGCCATCGGCCCCGAGAACTGTTGCTGCGGGAGGCTGGGCGCCGGCGTCGCTTGTGGGACGTGGATGTAGTGTTCGATGCCGATGGCCACATGTATCTTGCGCACGGATGGAAGCAGTTCGCCCGCCCTGATGATTAGGTTTAGTTTAGGTTTAGTTTAGTTTAGTTTAGTTCGCCAAAACTAGGGTCGAGGGTCAGGAACGAGGGTCAAGGATCGCCGGTCGCCAAGGGGTCGAGGGTCGGGCCAGAGGGTCGAGGATCGCCGGTCGCCGAGGGGATAGATGTCGGGGTGTCAGGTTGACTTTCATTCTGATGGTGCTTCTTTTTGAAAGAGATGAGAGTGAGAGATGAGATGCTCTTGAAGGAAGGATACCGGCTATTCGTAGGTGGTCGGTCTTTCTCGTCCTCCCCCTTTGAGACCTTGGTAAAGCAGGGGGAGGATGAAAAGACCGACCGTCACCGATGGTCGAAATAACATTGAGAGATGAGAGATACCGGCTGTTGTCGTAGGTGGTCGTTGCTCCTTATCTCTTGCTGTGAGACCTTGGTAACGCGGCAAGGGATGGGAGTAACGACCGTCACCGACGGTCGAAATAAACAGTCAAGGAGTGCCCCACCATACATATATACCACCACTTGAGAGGTGAGAGTTGTTGAAGGGAGCATCGACGGAATGAAAGTCAACCCGACACCCCGACACCCTGACCCGACACCCCGTCATATATTTGTGAATTATGAGTTAGGTCATATATTTTCTGATTTTGTTATGAAAAACATCATATATATTTGTGTTGATTGGGTGGATTTAAACGTGCAGTTGTTTCGTCGCTGCGTGGGTCTGGTGTTCGACGACCTCCCCGTGCGGTCGACGAACCCCGCCCCTGCGTTCGTGGGTGAGCACAAATGACATCTCCTCCTCCCCCCTTCATTTGCTCTATTCCAGTCTTCGTGCCGATGAAACTTGCTAGCTATAGGTGTCTTCAATCATCAGTATGCGTGACCACTATGCGTCTCCCGTTCGAAAGGGTTACATCTATAAATATGCATGCATTTGCATATTTATAACCGTGATTCTTTCGAATTGTCCAACGTTATCCATGGACAGCCCGAGTATGTGTACATTGTGTGTGCGTCTGCTCGATGATTACAATGCTAACAAGGAGTGGTGTTGCAGGCTGCTATTCAGAAAGAGAGAGAGAAAACCCAGGCGCTTCTGCAGGAGAGGGACCGGCAGGCGGCGGAGAAGGAGCGGGAGTTGGAGGAGAGGACGGCCAAAATGTTGGAGGAGGAGAGGGCACGGAATGACATGGCGAACCGGGCCATGTACGAGCTCCTCGTGGTAAGTTTCTTCTGCATATTAGCCAAATCATGCACTTAATGTTCGTTTCATTACTAACTAATATGACTGACTCGTCAAAACCAAATGTGCAGTCTGTGTGCGAGAAGACCGGTCAGACCCCTCCGCCGATGCCAGTCATTGCTCCGGGGACCATGGTGAGTTTCATCTGAATGGTCATTAGTTACTAGTCTTAATATTTGAGTGTCATCATGCTAACGAGACATTGCAAATGATCTTTGGTGCAGCGTAACTCCAGACAAGCATCGCACGATCCTTCTTCAGGTGCTACCGGCATGAGCACCCCCGGTGCTTCAGCTCTGTGATGACGGTAAGTTTTCTCTAGTGTTTTGCTTAACAAATGCATAATGACCTAGACTTAGCTTTATTTCCTCCAATATGCTTACCATAATGACCTAGACTTAGCTTATTTTCCTCCAAAATGACATAATAAGCTTACTTAGCTCCAAAATGATCCATTTTACCTAAGTTAGCTCTAAAATGACCTAAGTTAGCTCTAATATGCTAAGTTAGCTCTAATATGCTTAGTTACCTAGGTTTGCTCAATAATGACATATACTTAGCTTACTTATGTCAAAAATGGCATAATTAGCTTACTTAGGTCAAAAATGGCATAACAACCTTAGTAACCTCATAAATGTCATATACTTAGCTTATTTTTGTCCAAAATGACATAATAATCTTACTTACCTCCAAAATGATCCATTTTACCTAAGTTAGCTCCAAAATGACCTAAGTTAGCTCTAATATGCTTAGTTACCTAGGTTAGCTCAATAAAGACCTATACTTAGCTTACTTATGTCAAAAATGGCATAATATGCTTAGTTAACTCAAAAATGGCATAATTACCTAGGTTAGCTCAATAATGACCTATACTTAGCTTATTTAGTTCATTTATGACATAAGTAGCTTACTTAGCTCATAAATGGCATGATAACCTTGCTAAGCTCATAAATGTCATATACTTTGCTTACTTAGCTCATAAATGACATGATAACCTTGCTAAGCTCATAAATGTCATATACTTAGCTTACTTAGGTCAAAAATGGCATGATAACCTTGGTAAGCTCATAAATGTCATATACTTAGCTTACTTAGCTCATAAATGGCATGATAACCTTGGTAAGCTCGCATTGATGGAGTGATTCTTTTTACTTTCTTATTCTTCTTCTTCTTCTAGTCTTCTTCTTCTTCTTCTAGTCCTCTTCTTCTAACTTTCTTATTTCCCATTTTGTAGATTTCATTCACTTCACGGAAGCTTGCATTGATGGAGTGCTTCTTTTTTACTTTCTGTTTTGATTTTGTACCTTTGAACAATGTGGAACTTGCTATATGGATGAAACTATTGTAATATGTATGGATGGAACTATGTATGTGGAACTTGCTATGTATGTATGGATGAAACTTATGTGTTGGATATCTCATATGTTTGCTGTGAAATATATATATCATATATTTGCTGTGAAAATGCTTGGATATAAGAAAAAACAGAATAAAAAGAGGCAATGCAGGCTCTTTGCCGTCTGCCACCGACGGCAAAGGGCTCTTTGCCGTCTGCCGCAGACGGCAAAGTGGCCACGTGGCAGCAACCTGTGCAACCTGGGAGCACTGCGGGCAATTTGGTCACTTTGCCGTCTGTGGCAGATGGCAAAGCCTTGCCGGGTGGGCACATTTGCCGGGTGGGCACGTTTGCCGTCAGCCGGCTGGAGGCAAAGGCTTGCCGTGCAGACGGCAAGGGGCACATTTGCCGTCAGCCGGCAGACGGCAAAGCCTTGCCGGGGAGACAGCAAATCAGCCTTGCCGGGTGGGCACATTTGCCGTCAGCCGGCTGATGGCAAAGCCTTGCCGGGCAGACGGCAAGGGGCACATTTGCCGTCAGTCGGCAGACGGCAAAGCCTTGCCGGGTGGCCGGCAGACGGCAAAGCCTCCCGTTAGCCACCTAACGTGGCTAACGTCTATCCTTTGCCGTCAACTTTCTTTGCCGTCTGCATGCCCAGGAAAGCTGACGGCAAAGGTCTTTGCCGTCCACTGTTTTAAAACAGACGGCAAAGAAGCTCTTTACCGTAACTTACAGTGCCGGCCATGTTTGCCGTCTGCGGCAGACGGCAAAGACCTTTGTCGTCCGCTTTCTGGTCCTTTGCCGTCTGCCATGGCAGACGGCAAATCAGCTGATTCCAGTAGTGCATGTAGCTGACACTACGGTGCTCCATGAAAGAAAATTGAGGTATGCGTGTATGTTTTGTTTTGTTTTGCTTCATTTTAGACTTATATATACACATTTATTTATTTTTTCAAATGTTGGTAAACAAATTATCTTGCTACATGAGAAACTATAAACACAATAGCTAGGGTGATTGGTTTTGTGCAGTTTTTATTTTATACAAATTACCGCAGCAACGCGCGGGGCATTCGTCTAGTTTGTGTTAATAGTGGCGGGCAAAGACCAGCGCCCGTCACTGATATTTTTTGACAGGTTTGACACGGAACCAACAAATAACAACGACGGGTACGTATTTTCGCCCGCCACAGGTAACTCAACTAGCAGTGGCGGGCGCTAGTTTGTGCCCGTCACTGCTAACATTTGTCCCACGACAAATCTGGACAGCTATTACCAGTGCACAGTATTGGTATATGAATTGTTTACGTTGTACTAATTTTTCAGAATTTTTGGAGTTAAATAAGTATGATTATTATTCAGATCTTTACAGACTGTACTGTTTTAGACAGATTCTGTTTTTGTTGTTTATTTTGATGAACCTATGGATTGTATCAGGGGGGGTATAAGTCATGGAGAAGTTAGAGTACAGTAGCATTATGCCAAGATTAAATATGAATCAATTTATAACAGTACCTTCAGTTTAAGATTTGTTTGTTATACTAACTGATCTCACGAGGTTTCTGTTGAGTCTTGTGTGATGAAGTTTTCAAGTTTTGGGTGAGATCACGATGGATGAAGGAATAAGGAGCGGCAAGACCCTAAGCTTGGGGATGCCCAAGGCACCCCAAGGTAATATTCAAGGAATACCCAAGCGTCTAAGCTTGGGGATGCCCCGGATGGCATCCCCTCTTTCGTCTACAATCTATCGGTATATCACTTGGAGCTATATTTTTATTCATCACATGATATGTGTTTTACTTGGAGCGTCTTGTGCCATAGTTTTATTTTCTTTGTTTTCTTTTTAGTTTGCCACAATCATCTTTTGAACACACCTTTTTGAGAGGGACACACATTTATCATGATTTGTTAGAATACTCTATGTGCTTCACTTGTATTTTTTGAGCTAGGCAGTTGCTCTAGTGCTTCACTTATATCTTTTAGAGCACGGTGGTGGTTATATTTTCAAGAAATAGTTGCACTCTCATGCTTCACTTAAATATTTTTGAGAGTCTAATAAATGGTAATGGCAATTTGCACGGGTTATAAGATTGGTCCATAAAGGATATGTATTCAAGAGGGATATAATAAAAACTTTCATGTAGATCACTGAATATGATAAGTTTGATTCCTTGCAATAGTGTTGCGATATTAAGATGGTAATATGTGGATGTACTAGTGAATGATTGTGGTTTAGTAAGAATATTGGTGTTAAGGTTTGTGATTCCCGAAGCATGCACGTATAGTCCCTAGTTGTGTGATGAAGTTGGAGCAAGATTTATTATTGAGTGTCTACCTTATGAGTGGCGGTCGGGGACGAGCGATGGTCTTTTACTACCAATCTATCCCCCTAGGGGCATGCGTAGTAGTACTTTGCTTTGAGGGCTAATAGACTTTTGCAATAAGTATGTGAGTTCTTTATGACAAATGTGAGTCCATGGATTATACGCACTCTTACCTTTCTGCAATTTGCTAGCCTCTTCGGTACCGTGCATTGCCCTTTCTCACCTCAAGAGTCGATGCAAACTTCGCCGGTGCATCCAAACCCCGTGATATGATACGCTCTATCACACATAAGCCTCTTTATATCTTCCTCAAAACAGCCACCATACCTACCTATTATGGCATTTCCATAGCCATTCCGAGATATATTGCCATGCAACTTCCATCGTTCCGTTTATATGTCACACATCTTCATTTTCATATTGCTTTGCATGATCATATAGCTGACATAGTATTTGTGGCTCAGTCACCATTCATCATTTTTTATACATGTTACGCTAGATCATTGCACATCCTGGTACACTGCCAGAGGCATCATATACAGTCATATTGTTCTAGTATCGAGTTGTAATATTGAATTGTAAGTAAATAAAAGTGTGATGATCATCATTATTAGAGCATTGTTCCAGTGAGGAAAGGGTGATGGAGACTGTGATTTCCCCACAAGTCGGGATGAGGCTTCGAACGAAAAATATAAAAAAAGGAAAAAAAAGAGGCCAAAAAGAGCCCGTCAAAAAAATGAGAGAAAAAGAGAGAAGGGGCAATGTTACTATCCTTTTCCACACTTGTGCTTCAGAGTAGCACCATGTTTTTCATATAGAGAGTCTCCTGAGTTGATACTTTCATATACTAGTGGGAATTTTTCGTTATAGAACTTGCCTTGTATATTCCGATGATGGGATTCCTCAAATGCCCGAGGTCTTCATGAGCAAGCAAGTTGGATGCACACCCACTTAGTTTCAGTTTGAGCTTTCATACACTTATAGCTCTTAGTGCATCCATTGCATGGCAATCCCTACTCCTCGCATTGATATCAATTGATGGGCATCTCCATAGCCCGTTGATTAGCCGCGTTGATGCGAGACTATATTTCTTTTTGACTTCCACTTATTAATCCCTATCACCACATTCTATTCCACCCATAGTGCTATGTCCACGGCTCGCACTCATGTATTGCGTGAGAGTTGAAAAAGCTGAAGCGCGTTAAAAAGTATGAAGCAATTGCTCGGCTTGTCATCGAGGTAGTTCATGATTAATACTTTGTGTAAGGAAGACTAAGCATGACGGGCTATATGATTTTGTAGGGATAGCGTTCTTTAGCATTTTTATTTTGAAAGGCATGATTGTTTGTTGGTATGCCTGAGTATTGATGTCTTTATATCAAATTATAGACTATTGCTTTGAATCACTCGTTTCTTAATATTCATACCGTAAAAGAGATTACATGATAAACATGTTAGGTAGCATTCCACATAAAAAAATATGTTTTTATCATTTACCTACTCGAGGACGAGCAAAAATTAAGCTTGGGGATGCTAATATGTCTCCAACATATCTATAATTTTTTATTGTTCCATGCTATTATATTATCAACCTTGGATGTTTTATATGCAATTATATGCTATTTTATATCATTTTTTGGGACTAACCTATTAACCTAGTGCCCAGTGCCAGTTGATGTTTTCTGCTTGTTTTTGGTTTTTCAGGAAATGAGTACCAAACGGAGTCCAAACGCTATGAAACTTTTTGACGATTTTTTTTGACAAAAGAGACCCTAGAAGCTTCGGAAGGAGGCCAGAAGCCTCACGAGGAGGTGACAAGGCAACCCCACGCTCCCCTAGGGGGCGCCAAGATGCCTTGTGGGCCCCTCGTGGCTCCTTTTGACATAATCCCACTTCTATAAATTCTCAAATATTGGGAAACCAATAGAGAGCCCCACAAAATAACTTTTCCACCACCGCAAGCTTCTGTTCTTCTGCGATCCCATCTGGAGGCCTTTTCCGGCACTCTGCCCGAGGGGGAATCGATCACGGAGGGCTTCTACATCAACGTTGCTGCCCTACAGATGATGTGTGAGTAGTTTACCATAGACCTACAGGTCCATAGCTAGTAGCTAGATGACTTCTTCTCTCTCTTTGATCTTCAATACAATGTTCCCCTCGATCTCCTTGGAGTTCTATTCGATGTAATCTTCTTTTGCGGTGTCTTTGTTGGGATCCGATGAATTATGGGTTTATGATCAGATTATTCATGAGAAATATTTGAGTCTTTTCGGATTTCTTTTATGCATCATTATTATAGCTTTGTATTTCTCTCCGATCTATCGGTTTGGTTTGGCCAACTAGATTGATTTATCTTCAGTGGGAGAGGTGCTTTGTGATGGGTTCAATCTTGCGGTGTTCTATATCCCAGTGACAGAAAGGGATAAGACACGTATTTGTATTGTTGCCATTAAGGGTAAAACGACTGGGTTTATTCATATTGATTGGGTTTACTTTGTCTACATCATGTCATCTTGCTTAAGGCATTACTCCGTTTTCATTAACTTAATACCCTAGATGCATGCTGGATAGTGGTCGATGGGTGGAGTAATAGTAGTAGATGCAGGCAGGAGTCGGCCTACTTGTCTCGAATGTGATGCCTATATACATGATCATTGCCTTAAATATCATCATAACTATGTGCTTTTCTATCAATTGCCCAACTGTAATTTGTCTACCCACCGTATGCTATGTGTTCGAGAGAGAAGCCTCTAGTGAAAACTATGGCCCCCGGGTCTACTCAAATCATAAAAAAAGAAAACCAAAAAATATTTTCTGAAATTTATTTTCTTTTGCAATTTATCTATCTACCATTACAAGATTTAATCCTTGCAAATAACGAGTTCAAGGGGAGTGACAACCCTCTTGCCCGCGTTGGGTGCAAGTATTTGCTTTTGTGTGTGTAGGTGCTGCTCATGAGGTTTTGCATGGTTCTCCTACTGGATTGATACCTTGGCTCTCACTGAGGGAAATACTTATCTCTACTGTGCTGCATCACCCCTCCTCTTCGAGGAAAATTCCAACGCAGTTTACAGGTAGCAATGGGTAACCTGCACGGGCAGGCCGACAGAGGTTGACGGTCGAGGTGAGGCGGCAGCGGTGGCGGTGGGCTAGCTTGGGTTTCTAGCGAGGGAGGGGTGGTGTGTGTAGGAGATATGCCCTAGAGGCAATAACAAATGTTATTATTTATCTCCATGTTCATAATTATGTTTATGTTCCATGCTATAACTGATATGGTTCTCGAGTCTACAATAACCACGAGGTTCGAAGGAAGACTCATATGCACGTGTGGAATAATAAACAGTAAAATGTATTCCTAGTCTTGCCTCTAAGACTAGCTCAAGTATTGCATGATGATCCTGTTTTCCTGATCATGGGCATGTCTATGCTGGCAATTTTGAGGGCACAATGTTAGTAGAACACTTGTGTTGAATCGACCCGGATTGATGTTATGCTATGAGATTCATTCGTCACAAGTTAATGATTAATAACACAGAGAAGTTAATGTTTGCATAATTCCTTAGACCATGAGAGTGTCGAGTTTCTTCGTGCTTGCTTCATGAACTTTGGGGTTTGTTAAACGTCATCCGTAAATGGGTGGCTATTACGGCGGCTTACGGGTTCATGGAAAAGTATGTCAAGTAACTTGATAGCTCAAGATTGGGATTTGCTCCTCCGACGATGGAGAGATATTCTCGGGCCCTCTCGGTGTTACGGTATCCATCATCGTCTGGCCAGACACATTGTGATTTGATCACTGGGATGCCGGAACACAGAAACGAGTAAAGAGAACAAAACCGGTAACGAGGTAACTTGCATAGTGGACAAATTGTTGATCCACAGGGATGCAATAAATCTCACCTCGGGTATTTGTAACATATCGCGAAGCAACAGGAATAGCTCACGGCAACTAGAGGTTCACTCGAATATTCATTCGTGTGGGTATAGGGGTCAATATGGGTGTCCACGGCTCCGATGTTGATCATTGATCGGAAAGAGTTCTGGGTCATGTCTATACTTCACCGAACCTATAGGGTCACACGCTTAAGGGTCACATGCTAGACAAGGAGTCCGAGAGAAAGTCACCGAAAAAGTTTCGGAGACGACGGAAAAGTTTCGGAGAGAAAACCGAAAGTGTTTCGGAGAAAAACGAAAATGTTTCGGAATAAAACCATCACACCGGAAATGTTCCGGAGAGTGTCCCGAATAATTTTAGAGGGTGCCGGAAATGTTCTGGGACCTTCCGGAATTTTTCAGAAGTAATAGTCGCGGAAAACATCTTGTCCCAGCGTGAGGGGACAAGATCCCACGGATCGTGGGGGCTGTTTTGGGCTGTTTTGGGGGCGCCCCCCCATGAGAGGGCAGCCCCTTGTGGCTGGAAAAAGGTGTTGGGGGGGGGGGGCCCATGGTGGGGGGCAGCCCCCACAAATGGTGGAAAGTGTTGGGAGGTGGTGGGGCCCCATGTGGGAGCACCATGGACAAGGGAACATGTTTTCTCCATGTTTGGTGGGAACATGTTTTCCTTGTTTTGGTGGGTGCATGTTTTGTGGGCTGAAATTTCAGCCCCCTCCACCCCTTCCACCACTATATAAGGAGGAGGAGAGGAGCTCTCCAACTCACTCCAACTCTCTCACAAATGCCATGCATGATCTGGCTTTCTTCTCTCCCTCCCACGAAATAGTTTCGTAGAGCCGAAAGGCTGTCTGGGTTCCGGTGGGAACTAGTTCTGGACGGCGAAGCCCTACCGGATAGATGACACCGTATGTGTGCAACTCTGTAGAGAGATCGTAGTTTCGGTCTTAGTTCGAGAGTGCCTCCCGAAGGGCTGTCCGAGTGTCTGTCAGAGTTTCGAGGGTCCTCCCGAAGGGCTGTCCGAGTGAGTGTCCGAGTTTCGATGGTCCTCCCGAAGGGCTGTCCACGACACCATCCGAGGAACTGTCCGACCGCCTCCTGGAGGGCTGTCCGAGGGGCAGATGTGGGAGTACATCCTCGCGGTTGGGAGGTTGTAAAATCCTAGCTGCAGGGATCTGCACCACCGATCGTCATCGACTCTACTTCCGCTGCGCTTCGAGTCGGTAACGAAAAAGATCAAACCTTGTATGCAGTCTCCATAGTGGTCCTGGGATGGTGCGTAGGTTGGAAATTCTTTGTTTTCTGCTGCGTTACCCTACAGTGGCATCATGAGCCGTGCTATGCGTAGATGCAGGTTGCGATCTAGAATACATGGAGATGTATGGGTATTGCATAATATAATTAGGTAGTAGATGAGATCTATTGCTGAAAATTATTTATACAGGTAGCAGATGGAGATCTGTTACCCGATGTTCTTGTTGCTTCCCTGGAATTTGCATATTTCTGATCTTGATAACGGTATGGTGGAGTTTCAAAGTTCTGGCAATCCGCGATCCTGATTGATCAACGAAGTGCTAACAGTTCTTTGAATTCCACCGTAGTTAAAAAGAAAGATGAAATTTCGCAGACAAAAGGGCAATGCAGATATGATCTGCACGGGGGTCATGCGTATGACGAAGTTTAGTATGGGGCTCGAGATTTAATTATCTCGTGTTTCATACACCCCGCGATGTTAATCTAGTGACTTGAATTATCATACTTGATGATAATACGTAGGTAGCTTCGGTTTGTTTCGAAACCTTAGAAGCCACGTAAAATGAAATTTGCATAAACCGATTAGAGGCGTCTAACTTGGTTTTGCAGGATGGTTTGCATGTGCATATGATGTGGTATAGCAGTGCTCATATTAATTTGATTATGTATGAGATGACTATATGATGTAAATTAACATGACCTGCGTGTCATGATTCGGCATGATGGCTGGAGCCATATGATTGTCACTTTAATGACCTGCGTGTCAACCTTAGGTAATGCACTTATTTTATTAGCTATAGAGATAGCAATATTATCTGGTGCATCGACAAGGTGGTGGCAATCTTCGCGAAGGTGAACACCGACGCGAATGCCGGAGACGAAGAAATACTTGACTTCTCCGTCAGAAAGGGCTATACCATATCATGCTATTATGAATTGCCTGAGATGTTTATCCCTTATGATGCACCCTTCTTGATTGCGCGGTAGTCGCTTTTTATTAGGGTGATCTCTCACAAAAATATCAAGTAGTTAGTGTTCTCCCAAGTGTAGCACCGTCACGGCACCTAACTTTTCGGGGTATCACATGGATACATGGGTACGAACGATTAGAGAAGTGTGAGGCGGGTGAGTTGAGACCTCGCAGCAAGATCACTTGGTTGTCTTGACGTTCAGGCATGAAAGTCATGAGCTCGGAACACACGCATCGAAAGATGAACAAGAGTCACATAGAGATGTGATTGGCAAGTTGGCCTACCGATTGCAATTCTCGTCACTTGAGATGGATACATCCTTGGCGTTGAATTGTAATATGGGTCTTGAATCACTCAAAATCAATTATGAGAGATATTGATTTGAGTGGGAGCGCACTTTAGAATTAATTCTTTTAATTATCAGTGCAATTAATTATGAACTTTGTCTAAGTGAAATTTGCAAAATAGTTGTAGAAAATGGCTCGCGTTTCCACCTTCCCTATTAAAATTGAATAGCTGTTTAGTATCTGGTTAAAAAATTTACGGTTGGTAACGTAATGTGAGGATTGTCCTCAAGAGTGCCGAGAAGGACTTTTGTCCTATCGCATGCTTTTAGTATTCTCCCGCTAATGCTATGGATAATGTGACTCTCGTCCTTCGATCCAAAAGCTAGAATTCCGTTACGGTCAAGTACAATATGTTTGCTTCCATGAGACCCGAACTTCAAAAGTTTGGGATAGCTATGTGATAATTCATGGAACTGAAAATCATTTTCAGACACAAACAAAGGCTAGAAGATATGGGATATCCAAAGCAATGTTTGTTTTGCAAACTGTTAGTAAAAGTGTTTACTATGCATTTGACTAATAACAGAGGGATCCAGTAGAACGCCTGTCATATGATGAAGGTGAATAAAACAACAACTTAAAGGAAATGTCCAAAGGGTGTTAGTATGACTTACACACCTAGGAAGTCCGGGGCTAACGCCACTCTTAAGTTGGATGCTTCTTCTGAGAGTAGAAGAAATACTGAAAGTTAAACTGTTAGAAGTATAAAGGCAAAAAGAGTGAAGACTGGAATATCCAGCTCATGTATGAAAGTCATACAAGTTATTGATGTATGGATGGCTGGTCAGAAGAAATAGTTCTTGAGAATTATGTTTAAATTGTTAGTCCATAATTCTTGGGTATTGTGAGTTACTCACAAAGATACCCGCTCGATTGCATTCTGCTGCGACTCGATACAAGAACTACTACGGCCTAAAAGGACTTGCCGAAGTGAGGTTTAGATACGCGCTGGGAATATAGCAAATGTTACTATACCTTCCATCGGTGTATTTCTATCTGTATTTATTTTCATAATTCATTTAGAGTTTTTACACACTCTAGCCCATTGCATAAGGTATCTTGCAAGGAGGTTGTTCATAAGAGAACTTTTGATGTTCGATGTTATGAATAACTTAAGGGGCCATACCTTCATTATGAATGAGATGTATGTTATGATTATTGATAATAATACATTACCTCTGTGTTTACTTTCATAAATCATTTTAGAGTTTTATACACTCTAGCCCATTTGCATAATGTTTGTTGCAAGAGTGTTGTTCATGAAAGAACAATTGTTGTTCGGAATCATGAATAACATAAGGGCCATGCTTCCATTGTGGATGGAACGTAGGTTATGAATATTGATGGAAATATGATACATCCATAACACTGACGCTAAATGTCGCAAGACTAAGAGAATACCACACATGTGTGGCACTGCATTTGGTCACATTGGAGAAACCCGCATAGAGAAATTCCATTATGATGGATTTTGAAGTCGTTTGATTATGAATCATCTGACACTTGCAACTTCCCTCCGAAAAGTGAAGTGACCGAAATACCGTTCACAGGCCATAAGGAACGAGCAACGAACTTATTGGTGATCATACATTTTGATGTATATAGTCCGATAAAGGTTATTGCTTGCAGTGGATTTTGTCTATCTTCAAAATGACTCAAGTAGATATATGGATATTTACTTGATGAGACGTAAGTCTGGATCTTTTGAAATCAATCGAAAGGTTTTCAACATGAAGTAGAAATTATTGTAACAAGAAAGATTATGTTTCTACAAACTGGATTGCAGAAAGGAATATCTGAGTTACAAGTTTAGCGAATGTCTGATGAGTTGTGAAAAGAGTTTTCATAACTTACACCTCCCAGAACACCACTGTGAGTGGAATGTCTGTGAAGATGTATTCAAACCATTTATGACATGGTAAGATCAAAGATGACATAAATCAATTTGCCATTATTCCTTTTAAAGTAATGCTTTAGAGACTACGGCTTTTACACTGAATACAGCACCATCAGGTCTGTTGAAATGACACCATGGTATGGTACGCCCAACCATGCTTTGTCCTTTCTTAACATTTGGAATGTGGGGCTTGTGTAAGATATTTACAAACCTATTCCAAATCAGACAAGTACTACTTTGTAGGTTATCCCAAGTAATTGGGAATTCCTCCACCACTATACCGAGGCAAAAGGTTTGCCACCAAGAACGGTATGATTTTGAAAGAAAATGGTTCTTGCAAAAAGGTGAGTGGGAGAACAGTGCAACTCGACGAGATAACAGTATCTTCGTCATCAGATCAAAGGAAAGAAACCTTGGAAGTAATTCCAGAGTTTCCTACTGCGACTGATACGGAAGTCTCTACAATAAAATGTATGGACTTCAGTCAAACTTGCAGCTGAACCACGTAGGCAAAGCTCGTGCAAACCTCTCAGGTGCGCAAGCGAGATACTGTTGTTAGACAACAGTATACCTACGATACACAAGGAAGCGTTGATGGGCCCTGACTCCGGAATTGGCTAAATGCCAATATAATCTGAGATAGTTTCCATATAAATGATTCAATATTAAAATCTTGTTACACCTTTCGGAAGACTTAGAGTCTAACGAATATTTATGGAACTGTAAACTGATGTGGATAAAATGTTTTATCCATAAAGCTCGACTTGTTGCAAATAACAAGTTCAAGGAGTTGACTACAATGAGGTTCTCTCACCGTAGCGATGCTTAAAGTCAGATCGGGTTAAACTAGCAAATTAATACATATTTCAATCTTGAGATATGATACATGGATGCCAAAAGGATTTCCATATGATGGAAATGCAACCTAGGACTTGTATGTGGTACAGTCCGAAGTATTTTGTCGATCCATAGGATGCTAGTAAGTATGCAAACTTCAGAGTTCCAGCGATGGACAGAAGAGAGCAAAAGGGAGTTGGAATCTTCGTTTTTGATGAAATAGTCAAAGGAGTTTGATTTCATCAATGGATAACGAAGATGCTTGTGGTTTCAAGAAAGTAAGTGGGAGCATAATAATATTTCTAAAAACTTTGTGTGCTTGACACATTGTTGATTAGAAATTTCTTGACACGAATTAGGACTTCATTAAAAATAGTTTTTCGATGAAGTGCTTGGGCTAAATAGCCTTGACATTAGGCATATTTATCTACGAGATAGAATTGCCTAATAGGCTAAGCCAAAAATACATATTGACAAGATGCTAAAACAGTTTAGCATTAAACCGGCAAGGAGTGATTCTTGCCGAAGTCACATGGAAAGAGTTTTTGCAAGACTCGGTGTCGCAAAACACTGATGAGCAAAATACATGATGGAGATTCCACACACTTACGGGTTTGGATTAATCATGTATTCCATGGTATGTAAAACAACCAGATATGTCCAGTACTCCCAAGGAGTTGCGAGTATAGATACCAAAGTGATCAAAGTACTGATCATGGGACAACAGTGAAAAATGTCATTGAGTACTAAAGTAGCACTGATGACATGTTTTCTCGCAAGATGAGATTATGAAGTGCTCGTTGTAAGTAATTACATCGATACAGTCTTCATCAGTGCTCCATGCGATTTTCGATTTAAATTAAGGGTTTTGTGTAAAACACAACATGGTGGCACAGTAGTTGGAAATTGTTCCAAACAGGATACTGTGGCGAATTCTATAACAAATGGCTGAGTATGTTGCCGCTTTCAAAGCGACAAAGAAGATGTTGAATCATATAGTTCATTCATGAACTTAGTATGGTTCCAAGATTGCTTTGGTCAATGGGACACTATTGCAGATAGTTGCTCCATAGCTCAGTCTGAGGAATCAAGGTTTGACCTGTGATTTACATATATACAAAGCCAAGTCCACACAAAATATGAATTTTGTGAAAGCGTGAAAATGTGAGGACATGCAAGGATACACACGGAACTGAAGTTGTCAGATCCGTTGGACATCAGGCTATACCACATGCGAAGCAATTTTACACCGGTATGCCACAGGTGTAATGTGCATTAACATTGACTAGATTATTGAATCTAGTGCAAGTGGGAGTCTGTAGGAGATATGCCCTAGAGGCAATAACAAATGTTATTATTTATCTCCATGTTCATAATTATGTTTATGTTCCATGCTATAACTGCTATGGTTCTCGAGTCTACAATATACACAAGGCTCGAAGGAAGACTCATATGCACGTGTGGAATAATAAACAGTAAAATGTATTCCTAGTCTTGCCTCTAAGACTGGCTCAAGTATTGCATGATGATCCTATTTTCCTGATCATGGGCATGTCTATGCTGGCAATTTTGAGGGCACAATGTTAGTAGAACACTTGTGTTGAATCGACCCGGATTGATGTTATGCTATGAGATTCATTCGTCACAAGTTAATGATTAATAACACAGAGAAGTTAATGTTTGCATAATTCCTTAGACCATGAGAGTGTCGAGTTTCTTCGTGCTTGCTTCATGAACTTTGGGGTTTGTTAAACGTCATCCGTAAATGGGTGGCTATTACGGCGGCTTACGGGTTCATGGAAAAGTATGTCAAGTAACTTGATAGCTCAAGATTGGGATTTGCTCCTCCGACGATGGAGAGATATTCTCGGGCCCTCTCGGTGTTACGGTATCCATCATCGTCTGGCCAGACACAATGTCATTTGATCACTGGGATGCCGGAACACAGAAACGAGTAAAGAGAACAAAACCGGTAACGAGGTAACTTGCATAGTGGACAAATTGTTGATCCACAGGGATGCAATAAATCTCACCTCGGGTATTTGTAACATATCGCGAAGCAACAGGAATAGCTCACGGCAACTGGAGGTTCACTCGAATATTCATTCGTGTGGGTATAGGGGTCAATATGGGTGTCCACGGCTCCGATGTTGATCATTGATCGGAAAGAGTTCCGGGTCTTGTCTATACTTCACCGAACCTATAGGGTCATACACTTAAGGGTCACATGCTAGACAAGGAGTCCGAGAGAAAGTCACCGAAAAAGTTTCGGAGACGACGGAAAAGTTTCGGAGAGAAAACCGAAAGTGTTTCGGAGAAAAACGAAAATGTTTCGGAATAAAACCATCACACCGGAAATGTTCTGGAGAAAGTCCCGAATAATTTTAGAGGGTGCTGGAAATGTTCTGGGACCTTCCGGAATTTTTCAGAAGTAATAGTCGCGGAAAACATCTTGTCCCAGCGTGAGGGGACAAGATCCCACGGATCGTGGGGGCTGTTTTGGGCTGTTTTGGGGGCGCCCCCCCATGAGAGGGCAGCCCCTTGTGGCTGGACAAAGGTGTTGGGGGGCCCCCATGGTGGGGGGCAGCCCCCACAAATGATGGAAAGTGTTGGGAGGTGGTGGGGCCCCATGTGGGAGCACCATGGACAAGGGAACATGTTTTCTCCATGTTTGGTGGGAACATGTTTTCCTTGTTTTGGTGGGTGCATGTTTTGTGGGCTCAAATTTCAGCCCCCTCCACCCCTTCCACCACTATATAAGGAGGAGGAGAGGAGCTCTCCAACTCACTCCAACTCTCTCACAAATGCCATGCATGATCTGGCTTTCTTCTCTCCCTCCCACGAAATAGTTTCGTAGAGCCGAAAGGCTGTCTGGGTTCCGGTGGGAACTAGTTCTGGACGGCGAAGCCCTGCCGGATAGATGACACCGTATGTGTGCAACTCTGTAGAGAGATCGTACTTTCGGTCTTAGTTCGAGAGTGCCTCCCGAAGGGCTGTCCGAGTGTCTGTCAGAGTTTCGAGGGTCCTCCCGAAGGGCTGTCCGAGTGAGTGTCCGAGTTTCGATGGTCCTCCCGAAGGGCTGTCCACGACACCATCCGAGGAACTGTCCGACTGCCTCCTGGAGGGCTGTCCGAGGGGCAGATGTGGGAGTACATCCTCGCGGTTGGGAGGTTGTAAAATCCTAGCTGCGGGGATCTGCACCGCCGATCGTCATCGACTCTACTTCCGCTGCGCTTCGAGTCGGTAATGAAAAAGATCAAACCTTGTATGCAGTCTCCATAGTGGTCCTGGGCTGGTGCGTAGGTCGGAAATTTTTTGTTTTCTGCTGCGTTACCCTACAGTGTGTGTGTGAGCGGAGGTTTTGGGGTGTGTGTGTATGGAGGGGCACCAAGTTGGTGTTTGACGAAATGCCGCGGCTAGTGAAAATTTTACTAGGTGGGAATAAAATGTCGGGGCTACTGAAAATTTGGATGAAGGGATTGAAGCGGCGCGGGAGCAACAAACATCGCACATGGCCCAAACATAATAATTGTGTGCTATCAAATAGAAAAACCGGCGGAACCACCATTTCTGAAATCGCTCAAGGCAGGTAGATATTTTTGAGATTCTGAGGGAAGCCTCGTGGAGCCCAATCGTGGCCAGCGGCCACCAGTGGACTTTGCTGATGTGACAGGGGCACGGGCGTGGCACACGGGTAGTCTGAGGGAACCGTGTTTGTTGTGCCTACAATCGTAGACGGTTGTTTCATTTGACTCATCTGCTACTTATAAATTTGGCAAAAAAACACGCGAGAAAGGGTTAGAACACAAACACACCTGCATGTGGACCAAATATA
Source organism: Elymus sibiricus (assembly GCA_039707655.1). NCBI lineage: Eukaryota > Viridiplantae > Streptophyta > Magnoliopsida > Poales > Poaceae > Elymus > Elymus sibiricus. The sequence continues at coordinate 121,669,885 of CM077666.1, read as the reverse complement.
TGTATGAAAAGGGTGGTTTGATGTTCAAATACCCAATGCACAACTTTGATGTGGCACCTGTCTCACAAAGCGCACAGTATTGCTCATCCGCCCCTAGTACTTCGTGTCGGCGGGAGGGGAATCCTAGCTATGAACGCATGCCCCAAATAGCTAGGTCTGGCATCTCGCCCTACCGTAACACAAAACCTATAGGAATCCATCATGGTTAAACCCCCCTCTCGCTTCCGGTCAACAAGGTGGACCGTGCGGGCCCACAAATGTGCTTGTGCATGCCAGATGGGTGAGACCACGAACCACCTGCGGGTGGCCCAACTATATGTATGAAAAGGGTGTGGTGTGATATTTAAATACCCAATTCACAACTTTGATGTGGCACATGTGCCTCGCAACCCGGACATCCCCGACCCCACGAAGGTTTAGGACGTACGAAGTAGTGCCCCCGCCCACACCCCCCACACACACTTCGAGTCAGTGGGAGGGCATCTCACCAAGACCTACTGTAACACGGACCAAGAAGAATCCACCTTGGTAACCTCTCTCGTTGTCGGTCGAAGTGATGGACGTCCACGCGGCCCCACAGATGGGCTTGACGCCGATATCCACGCGAGGGAGTGCCCGAAGACAGCCACCGCCTTCATGTGGCACAAACATATGTATGGAAGTGTTGTGTGGTGTTTGAATACCCAATGCACAACTTTGATGTGGCACCGTGCTTTGGAACCGGAACGTCCCCACACGGAGCGAGGGTTCACGACGCGTAGTATGTCGGTCCCCCCACTTTGAGCCAGCGAGACGGATTCATGTGTACACGTGCGCTCAAACTTTGGTCTGGAATCTCACCATGACCTACCGTAACACGAACCAAGAAGAATCCACCTTGGTAACCTCTCTCGTTGTCGGTTGAAGTGATGGACGTCCACGCGGGCCCACGAATGGGCTTGCCGCCGATAGCCATGTGAGGGAGTGTTCGAAGACAACCACCACATGCATGTGGCCCAAACATATGTATGGAAGTGTTTTCTCATGTATGAATACCCAATGCATAACTTTGATGTGGCGCCTGCTAATTTGGAACCGAAAAGTTCCCACACGGAGCGAGGGTTCATGACGCGTAGTATGCCGGTCCCCCCTGCTACTTGTAAATTACGTTGGGATTTTCCCCGAAGAGGAGGGGTGATGCAGCGCAGTAGAGATAAGTATTTCCCTCAGTGAGAACCAAGGTATCAATCCAGTAGGAGAACCACGCAAAACCTCGTGAGCAGCACCTGCACACACAAAAGCAAATACTTGCACCCAACGCGGGCAAGAGGGTTGTCAATCCCCTTGAACTCGTTATTTGCAAGGATTAAATCTTGTAATGGTAGATAGATAAATTGCAAAAGAAAATAAAAGTAAATAAAATTCAGAAAGTATTTTTATGTTTTCTTTTGATATGATTAAAGTAGACCCGGGGGCCATAGTTTTCACTAGAGGCTTCTCTCTCGAACGCATAGCATACGGTGGGTAAACAAATTACTGTTGGGCAATTGATAGAAAAGCGCATTGTTATGACGATATTCAAGGCAATGATCATGTATATAGGCATCACGTCCGAGACAAGTAGACCGACTCCTGCCTGCATCTACTACTATTACTCCACCCATCGACCGCTATCCAGCATGCATCTAGGGTATTAAGTTAATGAAAACGGAGTAACGCCTTAAGCAAGATGACATGATGTAGACAAAGTAAACCCAATAAATATGAATAAACCCCGTCGTTTTACCCTTAATGGCAATAATACAAATATGTGTCTTGTCCCTTTCTGTCACTGGGATATAGAACACCCCAAGATTGAACCCATTACAAAGCACCTCCCCCGCTGAAGATAAATCAATCTAGTTGGCCAAACCAAACGGATAGATCGGAGAGAAATACAAAGCTATAACAATCATGCATAAAAGAATTCAGAAAAGACTCAAATATTTCTCATGAATAATCTGATCATAAACCCACAATTCATCGGATCCCAACAAACACACCGCAAAAGAAGATTACATCGGATAGAACTCCAAGAAGATCGAGGAGAACATTGTATTGAAGATCAAAGAAAGAGAAGAAGCCATCTAGCTACTAGCTATGCACCCGTAGGTCTGTGGTAAACTACTCACAAATCATCGGTAGGGCAGCAAGGTTGATGTAGAAGCCCTCCATGATTGATTCACCCTCCGGCAGAGTGCCGGAATAGGCCTCCAGATGAGATTGCGGAAGAACAGAAGCTTGCGACGGCAGAAAAGTTATTTCATGGGGCTCTCTATTGGTTTCCCAATATTTGAAAATTAATAGAAATGGAATTAGGTCAAAAGGAGCCACGAGGGGCCCACAAGGCATCTTAGCGCCCCCCTGGGGGCGCATGGGGTTGCCTTGTGGCTTCCTCGTGAGGCTTCTAGCCTCCTCCCGAAGCTTCTAGGGTCTCTTTTGTCCAAACAAAATCATCAAAAAGTTTCGTAGCGTTTGGTACTGATTTCCTGAAAAACCAAAAACAAGCAGAAAACAGCAACTAGCACTTGGCACTAGGTTAATAGGTTAGTCCCAAAAAATGATATAAAATAGCATATTATTGCATATAAAACATCCAGGATTGATACTATAATAGCGTGGAACAATAAAAAATTATAGATACATTGGAGACTGATACGTCCCAAACGTATCTACTTTTCCAAACACTTTTGCTCTTGTTTTGGACTCTAATTGCATGATTTGAATGAACTAACCCGGACTGACGCTGTTTTCAGCAGAATTGCCATGGTGTTGTTTTTGTGCCGAAATAAAAGTTCTTGGAATGACCTGAAAATTTAGAGTGAATATTTTTAGAATATATAAAAAATACTAGCGAAGAGATTTACCAGAGGGGGGCCCACCAGGCGCCGGAAGCCTGGGGGGCGCGGCCACCCCAGGGCGCGCTTGGCAGGCTTGTGGCCCCCTGCCAGCTCCATTTGCCCTACCTCCAGTGCTATAAGTACCTATTCATGGAGAAAAAAATCAGAGAGAAAGAATCATCGCGTTTTACGATACGGAGCCGCTGCCACCTCCTGTTCTTCATCGGGAGGGCTGATCTGGAGTCCGTTCGGGGCTCCGGAGAGGGGGATTCGACGCCGTCGTCATCTGATACGTCTCCAACATATCTATAATTTATGAAGTATTAATGCCATGTTTATTATAGTTTTTTATGATTTTGGTGCACTTTTATATGGCTTTTATATGATTTTCATTGACTAACATATTGACCTAGTGCCCAATGCCAGTTGCTGTTTTCTGCTTGTTTTTGGTTTTCCAGAAAATCTATATCAAATGAAGTCCAAATGCAGCGAAACTTTTTGACGATTTTTTCTAGAACATAAGAGACACTAGAAGCTTCGAGAGGAGGCCAGAAGACCCACAGGGGCTCCACGAGCCACCAGGGCGCGCCACCCCCCCAGGCGCGCCCTGGTGCCTCGTGGGCCCCCTGTGGCCCTTCTTCGAGTGATTCCAACGCCAAAAAGTCATATATATTCAGAAACCCCCGAAAGTTAACCTAGATGAGTTTTTACGCCGCCGCAAGCCTCTGTACCTCCACGATCTCATCTACAGCCCTTTTCCGGCACCCTGCCGGAGGGGGGAATCATCACCGGAGGCCATCTTCATCATCCCGGCGGTCTCCATGACGAGGAGGGAGTAGTTCACCCTCGGGGTTGAGGGTTTGTACCAGTAGCTATGTGTTTGATCTCTCTCTCTCTCGTGTTCTTGACTTGGCACGATCTTGATGTATCGCGAGCTTTGTTAATATAGTTGGATCACATGGTGTTTCTTCCCTCTCTACCTTTATTGTGATGAATAGAATCTTTTCCCTTTGAGGTTTCATTATTGTTGGATTGAATATTTCAGATTTGAGAACAGTTGATATTTGTCTTGCATATGAATACCCGCGGTGACAATGGGGTATTATATTGATTCACTTGATATATGTTTTGGCACTCAACTCGCGGATTCCCGAGGTGACATTGGGGTAATCTATGCATAGGGGTTGATGCACGTTTTCATTATCTTTTCTCCGATAGAAACTTTGGGGTGCTCCTTGGAGTTCTTTGTGTGGATTGAATATTATGATTATGAAGTTGTTTGATGCATATCGTATAATCAACTCACGGATACTTGTGGTGACATTGGAGTATCTATGTGACATTAGAGTTGGTTGATGTGTATCATATGGTGTTATTTTAGTACGAACTCTAGGGCTGTTTGTGACACTTATAGGAATAGCTCAATAGATCGATCGGAAAGGATAACTTTGAGGTGGTTTTGTACCCTGCAAACAATTTCTATCTTATATTCTCCGCTAATAGGAACTTTGGAGTGATTCTTTATCACACGTTGAGGGATTGTTATATGATCCAATTATGTTAGCATTGTTGAGAGATTGCACTAGCGAAAGTATGAACCCTAGGCCTTGTTTCTAAGCATTGCAATACTGTTTGTGCTCACTTTTGTTACTAGTTACCTTGCTATTTTTATATTTTCAGATTACAAAAACCTATATCTACTATCCATACTACACTTTTATCGCCATCTCTTCGCCGAACTAGTGCACCTATACAATTTACCATTGTATTGGATGTGTTGGGGACAAAAGAGATTTCTTGTATTTGGTTGCAGGGTTGTTTGAGAGATACCATCTTCAACCTACGCCTCCCACGGATTGATAAACCTTAGGTCATCCACTTGAGGGAAAATTGCTACTGTCCTACAAAACTCTGCGCTTGGAGGCCCAACATGAGTCTACAAGAATAAGTTGTGTAGTAGACATCATCATCATCAACCATCCTCCATCACCAATTTCATGATGCTCACCACCGGGCGTGAGTAATTTCTTCGTAGGCTTGCTGGACAGTGATGGGTTGGATGAGATTTATCATGTAATCGAGTCAATTTGTTAGGGCTCTGATCCCTAGTATCCACTATGTTCTGAGATTGATGTTGCTATGACTTTGCTATGCTTAATGCTTGTCACTAGGGCCCGAGTGCCATGATTTCAGATCTGAACCCTTTATGTTTTCATGAATATATTTGTGTTCTTGATCCTATCTTGCAAGTTATATGCACCTATTATGTGTTATGATCCGCATACCCCAAGGTGACAATAATTGGGATTCTTTCCGGTGATTACCGTAGTTTGAGGAATTCATGTATTCACCATATGTTAATGCTTTGTTTTGGCTCTCTATTAAAAGGAGGCCTTAACATTCCTTAGATTTCCTTATGGACTCCGCTGCCACGGGAGGGTAGGACAAAATTTGTCATTCAAGTTCTTACTATAAGCACGTATGACTATATACAGAATACATGCCTACATTCCATTGATGAATTGGAGCTATTGTGTATCGCCCTAGGTTGTGACTATTATATGATGAATGCCATCCAACATAATTATCCATCACCGATCCAATGCCTACGAATTTCGCATACTGATCTTTGCTAAGTTACTTTGTTGCTGCTGCTGCTGTTACAATCACTACAAAACTGCTACTGTTATTGTCCTTGTTACTGTTGCTACCGTTACTACTGTTATCAAAACTATCATACTACTATGCTACTAAATACTTTGCTGCAGATATTTGTTCTCCAGGTGTGGTAGAATTGACAACTCAACTACTAATACTCACAAATATTCTTTGGCTCCCCTTGTGTCGAATCAATAAATTTGGGTGAAATACTACCCTCGAAAACTGTTATGATCCCCTATACTTGTGGGTCATCAAGACCTTTTTCTGGCGCCGTTGCCGGGGAGCATAGGTCTATTTGTTGAGTCACCTGGGATTTATATCTGTTGATCACTATGAAGAATCTGAAAGACGCTAAGACCAAGATCGTTCCCTCTAAGACGAGGGGAGGTAAGGAACTGCCATCTAGCTCCGCACTTGATTCACCTTCTGTTTTGAGTAGGCTTGCGACACTGCCACCTGCTATTCATTCTGATATGTCGAAAGTAATTGATGATAATACTTCTGCTATAAATGATACTCATGATGATGCTAGTACTATGCTTGATGATACTGTGCCACTAGGTGAATTTCTTGAGAAATTGAGAATGCTGAAATTAATGAAACTTCTAAAAATTATGAATCACCTATTATTCCTAGTCCTCCTGCTAGAGTTGAAATACCTGATGGTTATGTTTTTGATAGAGAGACTACTAGGGCAATTCTTGCTTGTAATGATAGAGATGAAGTTAGAAATTGCTTACTGAGTTGAAAGAAAAGTCTATGATGGAGAGAATGAAATATGATCCTAAGTTTGCTACTATTTGTTACTGATAAGGATTATGAGTTCTCTGTTGATCCTGAGTTAATTACTTTGGTTGAATTTGATCCTTTTTATGGTTATGAAACTGAAACTATTGTGGCACACCTTACTAAATTAAATGATATTGCCACTTTATTTGCTCATGAGAAAAAGATTCGCTACTACTATATTCTTAAGTTGTTTCCTTTCTCATTAAAGGGTGATGGTAAGAAATGGTTTAATACTCTTGCTCCTGGTTGTGTGCGTAGTCCCCAGGATATGATATATTACTTCTCTGAAAAATATTTTCCTGCCCATAAGAAACAAGCTGCCTTACAAGAAATATTTAACTTTGTGCAAATTGAAGAAGAGAATCTCCCTCAAGCTTGGGGGAGGCTTCTCCAATTACTTAATGCTTTGCCTGATCATCCTCTTAAGAAAAGTAAAATACTTGATATCATTTATAATGGACTAACCGATGCTTCTAGGGACTACCTAGATTGTTGTGCTGGTTGTGTTTTCAGAGAACGAACTGTTGGACAGGGTGAAGAACTATTGAATAATATGTTGAGAAATGCCGATGATTGGACACTTTCTAAACCACCACCTAAGCCAACTCAAAAGAAGAGAGGTATTCTATTCCTCAGTCTAGAAGATATGCAAGAAGCCAAGAAATCTATGAAAGAAAAAGGTATTAAAGCTGAAGATGTTAAGAATTTACCACCTTTTGAAGAAATACATGGTCTCGACACCCTGACACAGGTAGTAGAGGTAAATTCTCTTCGTAGATTTGATGAAGGTGATATTCCCTATAATAAATCTGCTAGCCAGTGCTTGGATGAATTTGATAATTACATTGTTAAGCAAGAGAATTTTAATATGCATGTTTGCAATCAATTAAACAGAAATGCCATCATGATTGATTGCTTTAATGATTTGATGTTCAGAATTGCTAATGATGTTAAGGCTTTAAGTAAACATGCTTCTATGGTCCAGACTCAGTTAGAAAAAATTGCTAAGTCACAAAATGATTTGCTTGATGAGATGATCGAATAATAAATGAATGATCGTGTTGTTAGAGTTTCTACTAGAGGAGGTAGAATGACTCAGGAGCCTCTGTATCCTGAAGGTCATCCTAAAAGAATTGAACAAGATTCTCAAATAATTAATAATGATGCACCTAGTCCATCAAAGAAGAAAAAGAAAAAGAAAAATGATAGGACTTTGCATGCTTCTAGTGAACCTGAGATAGAAAACCCTCCTGGGAATCCTAATGATACTTCTATTTCTGATGCTGAGACACAATCTGGTAATGAACATACACTTAGTGATAATGATAAGGACAATGAGAATGATAATGATGTTTGTGATGATGCTCAACCAGATAATGATGTAGAAATAGAACCTGCTGTTGATCTTGATAACCCACCTCCTAAGAATAAAAGATATGACAAAAGAGACTTCGTTGCGAGAAAACATGGAAAAGAAAGAGAAGCGAGGGTTCAAAAACCTATGCCTTTTCCTACTAAACCATCTAAAAATAAGGATGAGGAAAACTTTGAGCGCTTTGTTGAAATACTTAGACCTGTCTTTTTGCGCACTCGCTTGATTGATATGTTGAAAATGCCTCCTTATGCTAAATATATGAAATATATTGTCACAAATAAAAGAAAGATACCTGAAGCTGAAATTTCCACCATGCTTGCAAATTATTCTTTTAAGGGTGGAGTGCCTAAGAAACTAAGAGATCCAGGAATACCTACTATACCATGCTCCATTAAAAGAAGTTATGTTAAAACCGCTTTATGTGATTTGGCAGCCGGTGTTAGTGTTATGCCTTTCTATTTATATAGAAGACTTGATTTGAATAAGCTCACACCTACTGAAATAAGTTTGCAAATGGCTGATAAATCTACTGCCATACCTATTGGAATTTGCGAGGATGTGCCCGCTGTTGTTGCAAATGTTACTATCTTAACAGACTTTGTTATACTTGATATGCCCGAGGATGACAACATGTCGATTATCCTTGGTAGACCCTTTTTGAATACTGCAGGGGCTGTTATTGATTGCAACAAAAGCAAGGTTACTTTTCATGTCAATGGTAAGGAGCATACGGTTTATTTTCCGAAGAAACAAAGTTCGGTGAATGGTATCAATTGTATTGAATGAGCTTCGACAATTACTATTGGAGGTTTCAAATTTCCTCTTCCTACTGTCAAAAAGAAATATGAAATTCTTATTGTTGGGGAAATGCATATCCCCGTTGAGGTAACTTAGTGTTATATGAAAATTCTTCGGTTTCACGCCACCCAGAAACAGTTTGTTAATAAGACTTGATCAACCTTATTAATGGATTCTTTTTGAGGGGTATGTGGTTGATGAATTTAGTAAGCACAAACTTTTGTACCCACCTTTTTCTCTCTGTTATTTAAGTTTAATAAAGTAGAAAAGCCATGATTACCCTGTTTTCTGAATTTTCTGTGCAATAAAAAATGGCCCAAAAATAAAAGTTCTCAGAATCCCCAGAAAATTTAGTATGATTTTTTACGAAATATTTAAGAATTTTTGGCACTGAACACACCCCAGGGGGGGTGCACCTATGAGCCACAAGCTCACAGGGCGCGGCCACCCCCCTGGGCACGCCATGCAGGCTTGTGGGTCCCACAAGGACCCACTCACTTATCCCAGCCACCCATTGCCTTCTTCTTCCTCCAGAAAAAATCAAACTTGCTCCCAAGCCCGTGTTCTTGCCCATTTTACTGTGATTTTCGATCTCCTTGCTCAGAACTCCATTTCCGAAACTGTTTTAAGGAATTACTCCTTGGTATGTGAGTCCTCCAATGCTCCAATTAGTTTTTGTTCTAGTGCTTTATACTTTGCATATTTTGCTGCTGTTGGTGACCATGTATATGAGCTTGCATGTTGAATTTGTATGGTCCAAAGTAGTTTTGATGCATGATATAGCCTCTAGATACTTGTGGGAGTTATTGCTATCAATTTTGTTGAGTTTCGTTCACTTTTATGTTGAGTCACTAAAAATTTCAGAAATTTTCAGAAAAAGAAAATGCTCAAGTGGAGGTTGAGAGGTTCCTCGAGCCGGAGTCCTAAGGAGGCTCCGAAGCCCAATTATCACCTCCCTCGCGCGGCCGAGGTGCGGCCGTGCAAATGGCCATGCGACATATTCTTGAGGAATGCGGGAATTTACGAGGATTTCTATTATTTGGCCAACAATGCCGGCATCATCCCGTTCCTTGAAGATAAGTGTGATTAGTATCTTCTCCTCACCAATACATTCGTGCAAATTTTTCACTTTCATTCTAGGAGAGATACACCCACGGTGTCATTTAACTTGTATGATGTTCCTAAAGAGATGACACTTGAGGATTTTTGTGAAGTATGCAAACTTCCTAATGAGGGCAGCCCAGTAGAGCCACATCCTAGGGATGTCTCGGAGTTCATCTCTGAGGTTAGCGTGGGGGAGTCGAGAGTAGTCTCTGAGGCTAGGGTTGCTAGTTTACATTTCCCTGTTTTGCGCTATTATTCATTATTTGCTGGGAGGTGTTTGACTGGTCGGTGGGAGAGCGGAACGCTCAGCTCGCCTGACCATGCTATTTTGCGCCATGCTCTTTACGCTTATAGGACCTTCAGTTTGGGTGCTATGGTTGCCCGGTGGTTGCACACCAACCATTCGAAGGGCGTTATCTATGGGGGTATTTATGCTTCCCGCCTCGCTAAACACTTTGAGATTCCTACCAGGCACGACGAGGCAGAAGAGAGGCTTTTACTCACTATGTATCTTGATTATGACAACATGGTTGGGCATAACTTTATTAACTCTAGAGACGTTCGCTTTACATATAACTTGGTATTCAGCCAGGGTTCTCGTGAGATTATTACTTTGCCTACGCCTATTTTGTTTGACATTAACAGGGGCCGATACATCATCATGCCTGAGGACATTTATGCTTATTGGGGCTTGAATCAGCCCCAAGCACCAGAGCCAACACCAGAGCCAGAGCCATATCAGGAGCCCATCTATCAGTGGGAGCCTCAGGAGGCCGTGTACCAGTGGGACCCTCAGCAGCCTCAGTATTATCCTGGAGGTGCTGACTTCGACCCATGGCCATAGACGGGGGAGTACGTACTTCTCACCGACAATACATTCATGTTCACACATTCATTCCAGTTGTCGCTGTTCATCCTTTTTCATTGTATATCCATGTTAGTTTTATTTATTTTTCTTTCTTCTTGTGTGTTTGATAAATTTTGAAAATCCAAAAATATTTCTCGCTTCTTTTCAGTTTTTCTTTCTTGTTTAGTTAATTCGTAGTAGTAAAAGAAAACCCAAAAAGATTTCTCGTTCTTCTTTTGCTTGTTGAGAGCTTTTCCGTGTAAATATTTTTTCTTGCTTTTTGTTTTCCTTTGTTAATTTGCTCTCTTCGAAAAACAAAAAACTCCAAAAATATTTCGGTGTGTTTCTCTGAATTTCTTTTCTTTTTGTTGAGCTGTCAAAGGGAGAAGACCACGATGAAAATGATGAGTGGTTCTCATATTATTGTTGATCTAACGAAGAGCCAATATTACCCTGCCTTCTCCCTTGAATAAAATGTTTGCAGATTCCAGCTTAGACCACGACACTCTTGCACTATTATTGTTATCACATCATTTGGCCGTGCAAGTGAAAGGCAATAATGACGATACTTGATGAAGTGATTGCGGTGAAGAAAAGCTGGTATGAACTCTTTATGTTTTTATTTTTGTAAATATGTTTAACTCAGTACCCATGATTCAGCACATTATGAGTAAACATGTTTGCGATGACAATTCGAGATTATAGTTGCTCATGCCATGCTTAATTAGATAGGAGTGGATAATGATGTATTTTAGATGTCAACATGCATTAAAATGGTTGTGATGTAGTATGTTAATATGGTATCCTCCTCTGAATGTTTCAAGTGGCTTGACTTGGCACATGTTCATACATGTAGTTGATTCAAAACCAACATAGCCTCCACGATATTTATGTTTAGGGTGTTTATATCCTACTCATGCTAGTATACAATGTTAATTATTCTCGATGCATGATTATGACCAGTTCCGCTCTCTAGTTGGTCGCTTCTCAATCTATTTGCTAGCCTTCACTTGTACTAAGCGGGAATGCTGCTTGTGCATCCACAATCCTTAAAACCAAGTTGTGCCAGATGAGTCCACCATATCTACCTATATGCGGTATTACTCTGCCGTTCCAAGTAAATTTGTATGTGCCACCTCTAATCATTCAAATGAACATCTATTTTGTGTGCCCGTACCGCTCGTGGAGCGACAGGGGGTGGTCAGTATCTTCCATGCTAAGCGGGTTATTCTCGAGATGGGTGTTTATTCACTTGTCATTGCACGAGAGAGGCTGGTATATGGGATGCCCAGTCCTATAAAAAAATTTGAATTGAAAAATTATATAATGAAACAAAACTCCCCCAGACTGTTGTTGGTATGGAGGGCACCCGTGGATTCGGCTAGCCATGGCTTGTGATTGTATGGTGGAGGGGGAGTAAACTTTATATTTCCGCTTGGGAACTGCTCATAATATGTTTAGCATGGAAGATACTGAAAAATCCTCGATCGTGACGTTGACAGGAAAGGCATGCCTCTCAAAATTATTTTCATCTCTGTTTTAAGCTTCGAACTCTGGCACCTCTGCAAATCAATGCTTCCCTCAGTGAAGGGCCTATCTATTTACTTTTATGTTATTTTAATTTTATTGTTGAGTCTCACCTTCTCATTATAAGCACCAATCCTGAGAGCACTATTGTTATTCTTATGCATTGAGTATAGTTAATGTTGGGTAAATCATGACTGGATCGCTTCTACCCTGAATTACAATGTTTAGTTGTTGCTTGAACTTTGGAGGTGCTCTGCATTTATGTTTTGCGGTCTCAGAAAGGGCTAGCGAGATACCATGTTATCATATTGTATCATGGTTGTTTTGACAAATTGTTGGCATTGGAAATAGGTTATTATTGCTTTCTAGTTGATTATGCCATTGATATGAGTGAATATAATTCCTAAGTGTTATCGTGTGCATGGTTAATTCATGATCTTTGCTGAAAACATGGGTGCTATTTAAGCTTATATACGGATACAAGAACAAATGAGTTCGTAAAAGTTTTTCTTTATCACTTTCAGTTTGTCAACTGAATTGCTTGAGGACAAGCAATGAGTTAAGCTTGGGGGAGTTGATACGTCCCAAACGTATCTACTTTTCCAAACACTTTTGCTCTTGTTTTGGACTCTAATTTGCATGATTTGAATGGAACTAACCCGGACTAATGTTGTTTTCAGCAGAATTGCTATGGCGTTGTTTTTGTGCAGAAATAAAAGTTCTTGGAATGACCTAAAAATTTACGGAGAATATTTTCAGAATATATAAAAAATATTGGCGAAGAGATTTACTAGAGGGGAGCCCATCAGGCGCCACAAGCCTGGGGGGCGCGGCCAGCCCCCCAGGGCGCGCCTGGCAGGCTTGTGGCCCCCTGCCAGCTCCGTTTGCCCTACCTCTAGTGCTATAAGTACCTATTCATGGAGAAAAAAATTAGAGAGAAAGAATCATCACGTTTTACGATACGGAGCCGCCGCCACCTCCTATTCTTCATCGGGAGGGCTGATCTGGAGTCCGTTCGGGGCTCCGGAGAGGGGGATTCGACGCCGTCGTCATCATCAACCATCCTCCATCACCAATTTCATGATGCTCACCACCGGGCGTGAGTAATTTCTTCGTAGGCTTGCTGGACGGTGATGGGTTGGATGAGATTTATCATGTAATCGAGTAAATTTGTTAGGGCTTTGATCCCTAGTATCCACTATGTTTTGAGATTGATGTTGCTATGACTTTGCTATGCTTAATGCTTGTCACTAGGGCCCGAGTGCCATGATTTCAGATCTAAACCCTTTATGTTTTCATGAATATATTTGTGTTCTTGATCCTATCTTGCAAGTTATATGCACTTATTACGTGTTATGATCCGCATACCCCAAGGTGACAATAATTGGGATTCTTTCCGGTGATTACCGTAGTTTGAGGAGTTCATGTATTCACCATGTGTTAATGCTTTGTTCTGGTTCTCTATTAAAAGGAGGCCTTAATATTCCTTAGATTTCCTTATGGACCCCGCTGCCACGGGAGGGTAGGACAAAAGATGTCATGCAAGTTCTTACTATAAGCACGTATGACTATATACGGAATACATGCCTACATTACATTGATGAATTGGAGCTATTGTGTATCGCCCTAGGTTGTGACTATTATATGATGAATGTCATCCAACATAATTATCCATCACCAATCCAATGCCTACGACTTTCACATACTGATCTTTGCTAAGTTACTTTGTTGCTGCTGCTATTACAATCACTACAAAACTGCTACTGTTACTGTCCTTGTTACTGTTGCTATCGTTACTACTGCTATCAAAACTATCATACTACTGTGCTACTAAATACTTTGCTGCTGATATTTGTTCTCCAGGTGTGGTTGAATTGACAACTCAACTGCTAATACTCACAAATATTCTTTGGCTCCCCTTGTGTCGAATCAATAAATTTGGGTGAAATACTACCCTCGAAAACTGTTGCGATCCCCTATACTTGTGGGTTATCAGAGACGTATCAGCATCCCCAAGCTTAATTCCTGCTCGTCCTCGAGTAGGTAAATGATAAAAACAGAATTTTTGATGTGGAATGCTACCTAACATGTTTATCATGTAATCTTTTTTATGGTATGAATATTAAGAAACATGTGATTCAAAGCAATAGTCTATAATTTGATACAAAGACATCAATACTCAGGCATACCAACAAACAATCATGCCTTTTAAAATAAAAATGCTAAAGAACGCTATCCCTACAAAATCATATAGCCCGTCATGCTTAGTCTTCCTTACACAAAGTATTAATCATGAACTACCCCGATGACAAGCCGAGCAATTGGTTCATACTTTTTAACGCGCTTTAGCTTTTTCAACTCTCACGCAATACATGAGCGCGAGCCATGGACATAGCACTATGGGTGGAATAGAATGTGATGATAGGGTTAATAAGGGGAAGTTAAAAAGGAACATAGTCTCGCATCGACGCAGTTAATCAACGGGCTATGGAGATGCCCATCAATTGATATCAATGCGAGGAGTAGGGATTGCCATGCAATGGATGCACTAAGAGCTATAAGTGTATGAAAGCTCAAACAGAAACTAAGTGGGTGTGCATCCAACTTGCTTGCTCATGAGGACCTCGGGCATTTGAGGAAGCCCATCATCGGAATATACAAGTCAAGTTCTATAATGAAAAATTCCCACTAGTATATGAAAGTGACAACTCAGGAGACTCTCTATATGAAAAGCATGGTGCTACTCTGAAGCACAAGTGTGGAAAAGGATAGTGACAGCCTCATCCCGACTTGTGGGGGAAATCACAGTCTCCATCATCCTTTCCTCACTGGGACAATGCACTAATAATGATGATCATCACACTTTTATTTACTTACAACTCGATACTACAACAATATGACTCTATATGAATGCCTCTGGCAGTGTACCAGGATGTGCAATGATCTAGCGTAACATGTATAAACATGATGAACGGTGGCTGAGCCACAAATACTATGTCAGCTATATGATCATGCAAAGCAATATGACAATGAACATGCATGTCATATATATGGAACGGTGGAAGTTACATGGCAATATATCTCGGAATGGCTTTGGAAATGCCATAATAGGTAGGTATGGTGGCTATTTTGAGGAAGATATAAAGAGGCTTATGTGTGATAGAGCGTATCATATCACGGGGTTTGGATGCACCGGCGAAGTTTGCATCGACTCTCAAGGTGAGAAAGGGCAATGCACGGTACCGAAGAGGCTAGCAAATTGCTGAAATGTGAGAGTGCGTATAATCCATGGACTCACATTAGTCATAAAGAACTCACATACTTATCGCAAAAGTCTATTAGCCCTCAAAGCAAAGTACTACTACGCATGCCCCTAGGGGGATAGATTGGTAGGAAAAGACCATCGCTCGTCCCCGACCAGCACTCATAAGGTAAAGACTCAATAATAAATCAAGCTCCAACTTCATCACACAACTTAGGACTATATGTGCATGCTTCGGGAATCACAAACCTTAACACCAGTATTCTTACTAAACCACAATCATTCACTAGTAGATCCACATATTACCATCATAATATCGCAAAACTATTGCAAGGAATCAAACTTATCATATTCAGTGATCTACATGAAAGTTTTTATTATATCCCTCTTGAATACCTATCCTTTATGGACCAATCTTATAACCCGTGCAAATTGCCATTACTTATTTATTATACTCTCAAAAAGATTTAAGTGAAGCATGAGAGTGCAACTATTTCTTTAAAATATGACCACCACCGTGCTCTAAAAGATATAAGTGAAGCACATAGAGTATTCTAACAAATCACGATAAATGTGTGTCCCTCTCAAAATGGTGTGTTCAAAAGATGATTGTGGCAAACTAAAAAGACTACAAAGAAAAGAAAACTATGGCACAAGACGCTCCAAGTAAAACACATATCATGTGATGAATAAAAATATAGCTCCATGTGATATACCGATAGATTGTAGACGAAAGAGGGGATGCCATCTGGGCCATCCCCAAGCTTAGACACTTGGGTCTTCCTTGAATATTACCTTGGGGTGCCTTGGCCATCTCCAAGCTTAGGGTCTTGCCGCTCCTTTATTCCTTCATCCATCGTGATCTCACCCAAAACTTGAAAACTTTAGCACAAAACTCAACAGAAACCTCGTGAGATCCGTTAGTATAACAAACAAATCTTAAACTTTGGGTACTGTTATAAATTGATTGATATTTAATCTTGGCATAATTCTACTGTTCTCCAACTTCTCCATGACTTATACCTCCCGATACAATCCATAGATTCATCAAAATAAGCAAACGATGCAACAAAAACAGAATCCGTCTAAAACAGTACAGTCTGTAAATATCTGAATACTAATCATACTTCCGTAACTCCAAAAATTCTGAAAATTTAGGACAATGTAAACAATTCATATAAAAATACTGTGTAAAAAAATTCAGGATTTTATCATGTTCCAGTACAGAATAGAAATTCCATAATTGGGTGCAAAACTTTCTGTTTTTCAAACAACATAAATTATACTATCATCCAAATCATCCCAAAGGCATTACTTGGCACAAACACTAATTAAAAGATAAAAACACAATCATAATAGTAGCTATAATTGTGCAAACACACAAAACAGAAAACAAAGCAATAATTTAAGATACAAATTGGGTTGCCTCCCAACAAGCACTATTGTTTTATGCCCCTAGCTAGGCATAATGCATTGTTTCAAGTATTATCATCCTTCAAATTAATTCCATAGGTGCCCCTCATGATAGATTCATATGGTGGCACATAGTTATGACGATATTCAAGGCAATGGTCATGTATATATGCATCACGTCCGAGACAAGTAGACCGACTCATGCCTGCATCTACTACTATTACTCCACACCGCTATCCAGCATGCATCTAGGGTATTAAGTTAATGAAAACGGAGTAACGCCTTAAGCAAGATGACATGATGTAGACAAAGTAAACCAAATCAAAATGAATAAACCCCGTCATTTTACCCTTAATGGCAACAATACAAATACGTGTCTTGTCCCTTTCTGTCACTGGGATATAGAACACCGCAAGATTGAACCCATTACAAAGCACCTCTCCCGCTGAAGATAAATCAATCTAGTTGGCCAAACCAAATAGATAGATCAGAGAGAAATACAAAGCTATAACAATCATGCACAAAAGAATTCATAAAAGACTCAAATATTTCTCATGAATAATCTGATCATACACCCACAATTCATCGGATCCCAACAAACACACCGCAAAAGAAGATTACATCGGATAGAACTCCAAGAAGATCGAGGATAACATTGTATTGAAGATCAAAGAGAGAGAAGAAGCCATCTAGCTACTAGCTATGGACCCATAGGTCCGTGGTAAACTACTCACACATCATCGGTAGGGCAGCAAGGTTGATGTAGAAGCCCTCCGTGATCGATTCCCCCTCCGGCAGAGTGCCAGAAAAGGCCTCCAAATGGGATCGCGGAAGAACAGAAGCTTGCGGCAGCAAAAAAGTTATTTCGTGGAGCTCTCTATTGGTTTCCCAATATTTGAGAATTTATAGAAGTGGAATTAGGTCAAAAGGAGCCACGAGGGGCCCACAAGGCATCTTGGCGCGCCCCCTGGGGGCGCGTGGGGTTGCCTTGTGGCTTCCTCATGAGGCTTCTGGCCTCCCCCCAAAGCTTCTAGGGTCTCTTTTGTTCAGAAAAAATCGTCAAAAAGTTTCGTAGTGTTTGGACTCCGTTTGGTACCGATTTCCTGAGAAACTAAAAACAAGCAGAAAACAGCAACTGGCACTGGGCACTAGGTTAATAGGTTAGTCCCAAAAAATGATATAAAATAGCATATTATTGCATATAAAACATCCAATATTGATACTATAATAGCATGACACAATAAAAATATATAGATACGTTGGATGCGTATCACCCCCACTTCGAGCCGGTGAGAAGGATTCATGCGTACGTACACGTGCGCTCAAACTTTGGTTTGGAATCTCACCATGACCTACCGTAAAACGAACCAAGAAGAATCCACCTTGGTAACCTCTCTCATCGTCGGTCGAAGTGATGGACGTCCACGCGGGCCCACGAATGGGCTTGCCGCCGATAACCACGCGAGGGAGAGTGTCCGAAGAGAAGCACCGCCTACATGCATGTGTCCCAAACATATGTATGGAGGTGTTGTGTGATGTTTGAATACCCACACGGAGCGAGGTTCATGACGCATCGTGTGCTGCCCCCTGATACGTCTCCAACGTATCTATAATTTTTGATTGTGCCATGCTATTATAGTATCAATCTTGGATGTTTTTATATGCAATTATATATCATTTTTTGGGACTAACCTATTAACCTAGTGCCCAGTGCCAGTTGTTGTTTTCTGCTTGTTTTTGGCTTTTCAGAAAATCAATACCAAACGAAGTCCAAATGCCACTAAACTTTTTGGAGATTTTTTTCTGGACAAAAGAGACCTTGGAAGCTTCGGGAGGAGGCCAGAAGCCTCACGGAGGCTTCACAAGGCAACAGGGCGCGGCACCAGGGGGGCGCCGTGTTGCCTTGTGGGGCCCATGTGACTCCGTTTGACCTAATTCCACTTCTATAAATTCACAAATATTCGGAAACCATCAGAGAGCCAGAAGAAAAAACCGTATCACCGCCACAAGCCTCTATTCTTCCGCGATCCCATCTGGAGGCCTTTTTTGGTACTCTGCCGGAGGGGGAATCGATCACGGAGGGCTTCTACATCAACCTTGCTGCCCTTCTGATGATGTGTGAGTAGTTTACCACAGACCTACGGGTCCATAGCTAGTAGCTAGATGGCTTCTTCTCTCTCTTTGATCTTCAGTACCATGTTCTCCTCGATGTTCTTGGAGTTCTATCCGATGTAATCTTCTTTTGCGGTGTGTTTGCTGGGATCCGATGAATTATGAGTTTATGATCAGATTATTCATGAGAAATATTTGATTCTTCTCTGAACTCTTTTATGCATGATTGTTATAGCTTCGTATTTCTCTCCGATCTATCGATTTGGTTTGGCCAACTTGATTGGTTTATCTTGCAATGGGAGAGGTGCTTTGTGATGGGTCCAATCTTGCGGTGCTCAATCCCAGTGACAGAAAGGGACAAGACACGTATTTGTATTGTTGACATTAAGGATAAAAAGATGGGGTTTAATCATATTGCATGAGTTTACTTTGTCTACATCATGTCATCTTGCTTAAGGCGTTACTCTGTTTTCATTAAGTTAATACCCTAGATGCATGCTGGATAGCGGTCGATGGTTGGAGTAATAGTAGTAGATGCAGAATCGTTTCGGTCTACTTGTCTCGGACGTGATGCCTATATACATGATCATTGCCATGAATCCGTCATAATTATTTGCTTTTCTATCAATTGCCCAACAGTAATTTGTTTACCCACCGTATGTTCTGCGCTCGAGAGAGAAGCCTCTAGTGAAAACTATGGCCCCCGGGTCTATCTTTATCATATATTAAAAACCAAAAATACCTTTTTGCAATTTATTTACTTTTATTTTATTTAGTATTTTACTTTATCTATCTATCACTATCAGGATTAATCCTTGCAAATAACCGCTATGAGGATTGACAACCCTCTTATTTGCGTTGGGTGCAAGTGTTTGCTTTTGTGTGTGCAGGTGCTGCTAAAGGGATTTTGCGTGGTTCTCCTACTGGATTGATAACCTTGGTTCTTAACTGAGGGAAATACTTATCTCTACTGTACTGCATCATCCTCTCCTCTTCGGGGAAATACCAACGCAGACTACAAGTAGCAGGAAGAATTTCTGGCGCCGTTGCCGGGGAGACATCACCAAAATTTATCAAGTACCTTCGCACAAACTATCATCCACTTGCATTTATTTTATTTGCATCTGCCTCTCGTTTTCATCTCCCCCACTTCTAAAACAATTTTACAAAAACACAAAAATATTTTTATTTGCTTGTTTGCTAGTTTGTTTGCTTGCTTTGTCGCCGTGTCTAAAGAAAATACAAAATTGTGTGACTTTTCCAATACTAATAATAATGATTTTATTAGTACTCCTATTACTCCTCCTGCCACTAGTGCGGAGTCGTGTTACATTAATGCTTCTTGCTTAATCTTGTTATGAAAGAACAATTTTCTGGTAGTCCTAATGAAGATGTTGCATCCCATCTTAATACTTTCATTGAATTATATGATATGCAAAAGAAAAAAGATGTGGATAATGATATTGTTAAATTGAAATTATTTCCATTCTCACTATGAGACCGTGCTAAAACTTGGTTTTCATCCTAGCCTAGAAATAGTATTGATTCATGGGATAAATGTAAGGATGCCTTTATTGCCAAGTATTTTCCTCCCCTAAGATTATTTCTTTAAGAAATTAAATTATAAATTTTAAGCAACTTGAGCATGAGCATGTTGCACAATCTTGGGAGAGAATAAAATTGATGATAAGAAATTGCCCAACACATGGTTTAATCTTATGGATGATCATACAAAAAAATTATGCGGGGCCAAACTTTGTTTCTAGGAATTTGTTAGACTCTGCCACAGGTGGTACCTTTATGGAAATTACATTAGGAGAAGCTACAAAACTCCTAGATAATATTATGACAAATTATTCTCAATGGCACACCGAAAGAACTCCAACTGGTAGGAAGGTAAATTCTGTTGAAGAAATTAATACTTTGAGTGATAAGATGGATGCTCTTATGAAATTGCTTCTTAGTAAAAATGCATGTTGATCCTAATGATGTGCCATTGTCTACCTTGATTGAGCAAAATAATGATGCTATTGATGTGAATTTTATCTCTAGAAACAATTTCAACAACAATGCTTATAGGGTTAATTTCAATGCTAGACCGTTTCCCGGAAATTCCTCTAATAATTATGATAATTCCTATGGTAATTCATATAATAATAATAATAGGATACCCTCTGATCTTGAAAGTAATATTAAAGAATTTATTAATTCTCAAAAGATTTTCAATGCCATGGTAGAAGAAAAATTGAATAAAGTTGATGACATGGCTAGGAACATGGATAGAATTGCTCATGATGTGGAAAATCTTAAAATTAAAATTTTACCACCCAAGAATGATATAAATGAGTCTATTAAAGCTATCTATGTCTCCATTAATGAAAGTAAAGAAAGAACCGCTAGGTTGAGAGATAAGCGGGAATTCCTAGAAAAAGCTATTCCACCCGGTTTTTATCATAATAATGATGAAGATATTAAAATGATTGGTGTCACCCCCATTGAATCTTTATTTAGTAATATAAAACTTGATGAAAAAGGGACTGAAGATGATTCAACTTTAGCTAGAAGGCGTCCCAATTATTTGGAGGGTGATGATCTTAATGATAAAAATGAAAAAAGTGGGTTTGGAGAGGTCAAAACTTTAAATAGTAATGTGCCCACTACTTTGGATTACAAGGACTTTAATTATGATAATTGTTCTTTGATCGAGTGTATTTCCTTGTTGCAATCCATGATAAATTCACCAAATGCTTATGAACAAAATAAAGCTTTCACTAAACATATTCTAGAGGCTATGATAAAAGCCCATGAGGAAAAACTTGAGTTGGAAGTTTCAATTCCTAGAAAATTACATGATGAATGGGAACCCACTATTAAAGTTAAAATCAAAGATTATGAATGTAATTCCTTGTGTGATCTAGGAGCTAGCGTCTCAACTATACCAAAATCTTTATGTGATGTGCTAGGTCTCACCGATATGGATGCTTGTTCCCTTAATTTACATCTTGCGGTTTCCACTATTAAAAAACCATTGGGTAGAATAAATGATGTGCTTATTCTTGCTAATAGAAATTATGTGCCCATGGACTTCATTGTGCTTGATATTGAATGCAATCTGTCTTGTCCTATAATACTTGGTAGACCTTTCCTACGAACCATAGGTGCTATTATTGATATGAAAGAAGGTAATATAAGATTTCAATTTCCACTAAAGAAAGGGATGGAACACTTCCCTAGAAAGAGAATTAAACCACCATATGAATCCATTATGAGAGCCACCTATGGGATTAATATGAAGGATGACAACACTTGAAACTATGCATTATGCCTAGCTAGGGGCATAAAACAATAGCGCTTGTTGGGAGGCAACCCAATGAATAAAATAATTTTTTGTTTTTTAATTTCTGTTTTTGTGTGATTACACGATTATAGCCTCTGTTATGATTGTGTTTTTATGTTTTAATTAGTGTTTGTGCCAAGTAATGCCTTTGGGATGATTTGGAAGATAGTATGATTGATGTTGTTGGAAAACAGAAACTTTTGTGTCCAGTTCTGGGATTTTGATTTCTTGCTGGACCGTGATAAAACTCTGATTATTTTTACACAGTATTGGAATATGAATTGCCCACGTTGTCCTAATTTTTCAGAATTTTTGGAGTTACAGAAGTATGACCATAATTCAGATCTTTAGAGACTGTTCTGTTTTAGACAGATTCTGTTTTTGTTGAATAGTTTGCTTATTTTGATGAATATATGGATCGTATCGGGGGGTATGAGTCATGGAGAAGTTGGAGTACAATAGCATTATGCCAATATTAAATATGAATCAATTTACTATAGTACTTAAAGTTGAAGATTTATTTGTTATACTAATGGATCTCATGAGGTTTCTGTTGAGTTTTGTGTGCTGAAGTTTTCAAGTTTTGGGTGAGACTACGATGGACAAAGGAATAAGGAGTGGCAAGAGCCTAAGCTTGGGGATGCCCAAGGTACCCCAAGGTAATATTCAAAGAAGACTCAAGCATCTAAGCTTGGGGATGCCCCGGATGGCATCCCCTCTTTCGTCTACAATCTATCGGTAACTCACTTGGAGCTATATTTTTATTCATCACATGATATGTGTTTTACTTGGAGCGTCTTGTGCTATAGTTTGTTTGCTTTTGTTTGCTTGTTAGTTTGTCACAATCATCTTTGCTGGGCACACCTTTTTGAGAGGGACACACATTATTCATGATTTGTTAGAATACTCTATGTGCTTCAGTTATATCTTTTGAGCTAGGCAGTTGCTCTAGTCCTTCACTTATATCTTTTAGAGCACGGCAGTGGTTATATTTTAAAGAAATAGTTGCACTCTCATACTTCACTTATATCTTTTTGAGAGTCTAATGAATAGCAATGGTAATATGCATGGGTTGTGAATTTGGTCCTAATATGATAGGTATTCAAGAGGGATATAATAGAAACTTTCATGTAGATCACTGAATATGATAAGTTTGATTCCTTGCAATAGTTTTGCGATATTAAGATGGTAATATGGGGGAGGTACTAGTAAATGATTGTGGTTTAGTAAGAATAATTGTGTTAAGGTTTGTGATTCCCGAAGCATGCACGTATGATCGGTCGTTGTGCTAAGAAATTGGAGCATGATTTATTATTGATTGTCTACCTTATGAGTGGCGGTCGGGGACGAGTGATCGTCTTTTCCTACCAATCTATCCCCTTACGGGCATGCATAGTAGTACTTTGCTTCGAGGGCTAATAAACTTTCGTAATAAGTATGTGAGTTCTTTACGACTAATGTGAGTCCATGGATTATACACACTCTCACCTTTCCGCAATTTGCTAGCCTCTTCGGTACCGTGCATTGCCCTTTCTCATATCGAGAGTCGGTGCAAACTTTGCCGGTGCATCACTGGTACATCGAGCTGCTATACAAACGGTTTTTACCCCCATTCCGCGACAGAGTTTTAAACCGTCGCCTTGCTTGTGTGTGCGATAGGAGGGTCCTTCCCACACGACCCAGAAACCGTCCGCGATAGGGCCTCCGGTCACACACGCGGGGCAAAAAGAGCTCGTGTGCAATCGGGCGAGCCATCACAGGCAATTATATTGGCCCAATCATTTCTGTTTGTATGTACATCCCGCACAGTCAATCTCAGAAAAACGTTTCCGTTCGTATGTACATCACACACAATTTTTATGTGGAAACATTTGTGAAAGGTGGCCTAACACAAACATTTGTCGGGCGGAAGTCGTGTGTGATTGTTCATTGATCCAACACGGCTACTTTCTAGAAACTGTGTGTGTTGTTTGAGGTCATCACCCACGGTGTTGTCTGAGAAACCGTCTGCAATACAAAAACCCAATAAGCAGGCTAATTCACCGATTATTGATAATGCATTTAGTAATCAAATTGACATTTTCAAATTGACATTTCATATCAAACACACCATATGTTCCATAGCCGTATTACGGCAACCAGGATTTCATAGCTGAATTACATCAGAGTACAACATCACATAGCTTCAGCACTCAGTTACACCATATTGGCATATAGCTAGCTACGCAATTACAAAACAGCACGAAGTTCCACATGCAACTTCTAAAACCTTTGAAAAGTGTCGGTGTATAAAAACATAGGTGCTTTTATAACCTGACTTATGCACAGACAATGGTAGCACAACTGGAGGCCAGGGCTTGCCGGAGATTACCGAGGCCAAACACCCAAAGTGGTTGCAAAGCCATAGAGAAGCATCAAGATCAACACCGAAGACATTTATCAGATGTTGAAGATAAAAAGCAATCCTTGCCGACAAGGCTGAGCCGGCAAGGTGAAGGCCGGGCAAGCTCCGCGCCGGCAAGCTCTCGCTAGCTGTTAGCACTCCACCTCATCAGGCAGATAGTCACTAATCGATGAGGTGTCGAGCTCGCAGGCTGTTTGGTGAGACTTGTCGGGCACGTGTCAGCGCGCTGGAAGGAGATTTACCTTTAATGACACCCGTCCAGAAGGCGTGTCAAGATAATAGGAGGTAGTTGGGCGAGCGGTGCAGGAACCTTGCTGGGGCTACTCCTCCACATGACACCTAACGACACATTTATTGCATTTGTCCTAAACCGGCAAAGTTAGGTATGATAGCACTGTTTGCTATCTTATCAATATGTAATGACTGTTTTGCCACAGTGGTGACCCCTTGAGCTATAAAAGGAGGGCCAGGGCAACGGTTACAGGGATCGACTTTTTGCACAACTTGCATGCGTAGCTGCTCTTTCTGCACCTTGCCGAAAGAAGTGCTCCTTGTACTTGTGCTCATACACATCCAATACACAAAGCAGGAGTAGGGTTTTACACCTCACGGTGGCCCGAACTTGGGTAAACACCGTGCGTATCTGCTGATTCTGCTCTTTGTGCTCGTCGATCTCCCTAGTCGAACCACAAAGGGGCTAGATGGCCCCATAGATGGTCGTACGCATGACATCTTTGGCGCGCCAGGTAGGGGGATCGCTTGCGCGAACTTGAATCAGCAGATTGCGCATCGATTTCATCAACTTCATCATCTTCTTCATCATCGATGGCCCCCCAAGAAGAAGGGCATCACGATGACAAATCCATCCACTTCCAGAGTTCCCTCGCACGTATTCGCAGGCGGCGCGGCCAACGCGGGCGGTGCGGACACCGCGGCACGACCAGCGCAGGCGGCGCGGTTGTCGTACCTGCCGTGGTCGGAGCAGGAGGCGGAGGCGCTGGAGGCAGTCAACTTCCCCAACCCTCTAGCGGGCAGAGCCATAATGGCGCGGGCGGTGCGGACGGACAACTCCCACCTTCGCGACGCACCGGCGAACGCAGCCACTGGAGCAACACTGCCCGGACTGGCGCGAGCCATGACCCTGCCACTGCAACATCCAAAGATGCGGCGTCGAGACACACACCGCGACCATCGCAAGATGGGCATGACGTGACCCCAAGTGGTGCTATCGATCCCGGACGGCAGCGCCCGCATGGCAAGACACCTGTCGATCAAGTCCAAGATCCTCAGGCACCACCTTTGCCACGCCAACCTGCTGCTGCACCTGAGCCACGGCGGCAAGATCGCAATGGCGCTCCTACTGGCTCTGCCAGGAGTCGAGCGACATCGCATTCTTCACAGTCGGCCATGCCAGCCACAGCTGCGAAGGCGATGGCGCGAGCCCAGATGTTGCTGAACTTCCCTCCATTGCCGGACAAGATGGATGAGTGGAGAGCCACCATCCAAAGCCTTATTGGATTTGCAGAAGCCAACAAGTCAAAGTAAGCGGAGCCCTCACAGCGTCCGCGAACAGCACCAGTAGCTCCAACTGGTGGCCGTGTCGAAGGTGTTGCACCAATGGTGCAATCACCTCCTCGGCAACAACTTCAACAGCAGCAACGTTAGCAGCCGTGGCAAACCCAGCGAACTGCAGAACCCGACGAGATATCGATGGCTTCCTCAGATCCACGGGCGTGGCAAGATCAGCGGCGAGTGCTGTAAGATAGACGAGTAGAAGATGCCTGTACCACCCTTGAACGGTGCTGGGAGGCTCGCCGTCAATCCGACGTGCGCAACGGCCCAGTCATTGATGAGCCTGCGCCCGAGGTTGGTGGGTACCTACCTTACGAGGTTGGGTGCCTGGCCTTCACTCGTGAGCTGCGGCAAGTCCGCTGGCCATCTGTCCGGGCCTACAAGCCGGAAGTGCCAGAAAAGTACGACGGCAAACTGAACCCGGTAGAGTTCTTGGGCATCTACACGATTGCCGGACAAGCTGCCGGGGGAAGAGACGAGAAAATTGTCGCCAATTATTTTCCGTTGGTGCTCAAGCCCAATGTGAGGTCATGGCTGATGAATTTGCCGGAGAACTCCATTTCCTCGTGGTCAGATTTGTGCAATGAGTTCGTTGGTGCCTTTACCAGAGGCCACAAGGCTCCTGGTCAGCCCAGTGACCTGCAAGTGATCCCACAGAGGGAGGGAGAGTCCCTGCGCAAATACGTACAGAGGTTCAACCATGTACACCGCAACATTCCAGATGTACATCCGGCAGCTGTGATTGCCACGTTCCACACAAACATGCGCAATCGAAAGATGCGGGAAAAGATGAATGTCCGGCTGCCGAAGACCGTCACCGAGCTCTATACGTTGGCGGACAAGTGTGCATGTGCTAAGGAGGGAAGGAGACTTCCCGGGGATGATGCTGGCGCTGAAGTTGATTCCGAAGACGACGACGCCGCCACCCCAAAAAAGAAAGGCCGGAAGCGCAACATGAAGTGCAAGGGCAAAACAGTCATGGCTGTGGAGGGCTCCGGTAACTCAAACGCCGCCAAGAAAACCAAAACAGAGAGCTCCGGCAAGGAAGCTGCTGCATGCGCTGATTGCCAGGAGGCCGCGGCGGGTGAGAAAACCGGCAAGTCTGATGGGCCGTACTGCAAGATCCACCGCACAAAGGGCCATGATCTCCAGGAGTGCCGGCAAGTTGAGCAACTTGCCGAAAAGCAAAAAGCTGAGTATGAGAAGCGCGATAAGGAGAAGGGCAGGATGGTGCTAGCGGATCTGGCAAGAAGAGCCATGGTGGCCGAGGAGGTCGCCGCGGCAAGGCCAAATAGCAGAAGGAGAAGCCTACTAGAGGCCGAGAGAAGAAGGAAGAAGATGATGGAAGTGAAGAGGAGGACGATGACGAGTCCAGCGAACATGAGTTCCAGAAGGGAACTGAGGCCATGTGCATTGACAGAGGAGCATCTTTGTAGTCTTCCCACCGCCAACTCAAGCAGTGGGCACGTGAAGTCAATGCGGCGGAACCGGCAATACAAGCTCAAAAGCCACTCAAGTGGTCCCGCACGCCTATCATTTTTTATGCTGAGGATCACCCTGATCGCACAACCGCGGTCGGGTGTTTGCCATTATTGGTTTCACCAACAATCTGCAACCTCAAGGTCACCAAGATGTTAGTTGACGGCGGGGCCGGCCTGAATTTGATCTCCCAGAAGTAATCAAGAGGCTGCAAATTCCCAACGAAGAGCTCCCAGCAGACTGGTACATTCCAAGGAGTCAACCCGGGAAGGGGCCAACCAAAGGGGAAGATCACTTTGCCGGTGACGTTTGGCGGGGAATTGAACTATAGAACAGAAAAGATTGTGTTTGATGTTGTCAAGATCCCCTTGCCGTATAATGGAATTCTTGGCCGCCCAGCCCTGGCAAAATTCATGGCAGCATCCCACTACGCTTATAACACATTGAAGATGCCGAGGCCGATGGGTGTCATTTCCATCAATTCTGACAAGAAGGATGCAGTCATATGCATCGACAAACTCTACAGAGATGCGGTTGCAGCAGAGGCCGCCAAGGCACCAGCTCCCGCTAAGAAGAAGAAAAGCAAGAAGTTCGGCAAGACCTCTGACAAGAGCTCCGGGAAGTGCACCTCTTCGGAGAGCTGCGCACCTGTTGAAGACTTGCCAGAGTGCTCTACCGGCAAGAAGTCCAAAGCTACTCCACCAGAAACCAAGAAGGTGCCGGCGAAGGAGGATGGCACTGGCGGTACCTTCACCGTCAGTTCCACCCTTTACAGCAAATAGGAAAGCGCACTCGTTGCCTTCCTGTCGGCGAATGTCGATGTGTTTGCATGGCAACCATCTGACATCCCCAGCGTTCCCAGGGAGGTAATTGAGCACCATCTTACTGTCTGTCCTCACGCTCGGCCCGTCAAGCAGAAGGTCAGGAAGCAGGCTTTGGAGCGGCAATAGTTCATTGCTGATGAAATAAAGAAACTTGAAGCAGCAGGTTTAGTTAGAGGTGTACTACATCCAACTTGGTTGGCAAATCCAGTTGTAGTGCGTAAAGCAAATGGAAAGTGGAGACTTTGTATTGACTACACTGATATTAACAAAGCATGTCCAAAGGATCCTTTCCCTTTGCTGCACATTGATCAAATTGTAGACTCTACTGCCGGCTGTGATTTACTCTCATTCCTTGATGCATACTTTGGTTATCATCAGATATTCATGGCCAAGGAGGATGAGGAGAAAACCGCATTCATTACTCCATGTGGCACATACTGCTTCGTGCGTATGCCTTTCGGATTAAAGAGTGCCGGTTCAACATTTGCAAGAGCTGTCCAGATTGGTTTTGAACCCCCAGCTGCACAGGAATGTGGAAGCGTATACGGACGATATAGTGGTCAAAACCAAGGACAAATCAACCCTCATTCAAGACTTAGAAGAGACATTTGCAAATTTGCCCAAGATCAATTTGAAGCTCAACCCTGAGAAGTGTGTGTTTGACGTCCCATCCGGCAAACTTCTCGGGTTCTTTGTATCTCAGTGTGGAATAGAAGCAAATCCCGACAAGATCAAAGCAATTGAGCAGATTGAAGCACCAAAGAGCGTCAAGGATGTGCGGCGTCTTGCCGGCTGTGTTGCTGCCTTGAGTAGGTTCATTTCAAAGTCTGTTGAGCGTGCCTTGCCATTTTTCAAGATTTTGAAAAAGACAGGACCAATGAAATGGAACCCAAAAGCGGAGGTCGCGCTGCAGGATTTGAAAAGATACCTCTCCTGCGCGCCAACACTGGTTGCGCCTAAGCCATAAGAGCCATTGCTGCAATATCTGGCGGCAACAAATCAAGTGGTCAGTGCTGCACTAGTAGCGCAGAGGGAAGTCGATGACGAAGAAGCAGCATTGGCAAGCCCGTCCAACGACAAGCCGGAATCTTCTCCGGCAAGATCTGGTGCCGACAAATCAGAGGCAGCGCAAGCAAATGAAGCTAATCAGCAAGTAGTGCAAAAGAAGAAGGTGGTGCAGCGGCCAGTTTATTTTGTTAGTTCCCTCCTGCAGGGGGCTAGGTCAAGATACTCTGGTGTGCAGAAGTTGCTTTTCGGCCTTCTCATGGCCTCGAGAAAGCTGCGCCACTACTTCCAAGCACATGAGATCACCGTGGTCACTCGCTTTCTGTTGCAGCGTATTTTGAGAAACCCAGATGCAACCGGCAGGATAGTGGAGTGGGCGTTGGAACTGTCAAGCTTTGCACTCAAATTTGAAAGTACTTCAACTATTCAGAGTAGAGCCTTGGCAGAGTTCATTGCAGAATGGATGCCAATGAAAGACGAAGAAGTTCAAGAATCAAATCTCCCCGGCAAAGAGACAGCTAAGGAATGGGTAATGTACTTTGACGGTGCCTTCTCACTGCAAAGCGCCGGTGCTGGAGTGCTGCTTATCGCACCCATCGGAGAGCACCTCAAGTATGTAATCCAAATGCACTTTCCTAGGGAGAAAGCGACAAACAACACTGTAGAGTATGAAGGGCTCCTTGCCGGTCTCAGGATCGCGGTGGATTTAGGAATCAGAAAATTGATCGTCCGTGGAGACTCGCAGCTTGTTGTGAAGCAAGTAAATAAAGACTATCAGAGCCCGTTGATGGAAGCATATGTGGAAGAGGTGAGGAAATTGGAGGAGCACTTTAACGGGTTGCAAACAGAGCACATCCCTCGTGTGGAAAACAACATTGCTGATCATCTATCAAAGTGTGCCGCTCAAAAGCTACATGTGGAACCAGGAATTTTTGTACTCCATTTGAATTAGCCATCAGTCAGACCATCAATGCAAGAGAGCAAAAGAAGAAAGTTGAACACTGGTAGCTATTTCCCGGCAGAGCTTCCAGAAGCCACCGGCAAGAATGTTGCCGGAGACAACACAGTGGTTGCCGGTGAGCAGCGGCCTCTCGCAGAACGACAAGTTCTTGCCGTTGAGACAAGCGCTCCCGCACCCGAAGAGATGCCTTTAGTCCTTGTCGTCAAGCCGCAGGCTCCGGCATGGGCACAGCAAATAGTTCATTTCCTTCAGATAGGAGAACTTCCTGATGACCAAGAAGAAGCTAAAAAAGTAGCCCGACAGTCAAGTATGTACCAGTTTGTGGATAACATTCTGCACAGAAAAAGACCAAACGATGTGAAATTGAAGTGCATTTGCCGGGAAGATGGACTAAAGCTGTTGGCGGAGATACATGGAGGCATATGTGGCTCTCACATAGGATCAAGAGCACTTGTCGGCAAAGCTTTCCGGCAAGGCTTCTATTGGCCCACTGCATTCTAGGATGCAACTGAGCTAGTAGCCAAGTGTGAAGCATGCCAGTTCCATTCAAAGAACATACATCAGCCGGCTCAAGCTCTTCAAACAATCCCTCTCTCCTGGCCTTTTTCGGTCTGGGGGCTTGACATTTTAGGCCCTTTTCCCCATGCTACTAGGGGCTTTGAGTACTTGTACGTCGCCATTGACAAGTTCACAAAGTGGCCTGAAGTGGAGCCAGTGAGGAAGGTGACAGCACAGGCAGCCGTCAAGTTTTTTAAAGGACTAGTTTGCCGTTTTGGAGTTCCTAACACAATCATCACCGATAACGGCACACAGTTCATGAGCCGCACCTTCATACAGTACATCCAAGACCTTGGCAGCAAAATTTGTTTTGCGTCTGTTGCTCACCCGAGAAGCAACGGTCAAGCGGAAAGGGAAAATGATGAAGTGCTACGTGGTCTCAAGACAAGAACCTTTAACAGGCTAGACAAGTGCGGAAGACATTGGATTGATGAGTTACCGGCGGTTCTTTGGTCACTCAGGACGACACCAAATTGAGCTACCGGCCAAACACCCTTCTCCCTAGTCTATGGTGCAGAGGCAGTGCTCCCCACGGAACTCACATACGGGTCACCTCGAGTGCTCGCCTATGATGAGGCAGAGCAAGAGCAGCTGCAGCAAGATGATGCCACGCTCCTTGAGGAAGATCGTCTTCGGGTGGCTGTGCGAGCTGCACGCTACCAGCAAGCTTTGCGCCGCTATCATAGCCGCAAAGTTCATGCCCGAAGCCTTGAGGAAGGCGACCTTGTCCTTCGGCACATCCAGTCCGCCAAGGGATCAAACAAGTTGACGCCGAAGTGGGAAGGCCCTTATCGGGTAGCGCGAGTCACCAGACCTGGCGCAGTCCGTCTGGAGACCGAAGATGGCCTTCAAGTGCAGAACTCATGGAATATTGAGCATCTTCACAAGTTCTACCCATGAGGCACAGTTGCCGGGCCTCATCCCCGGCAACCCCTTTTGTACAAGCTTTGTCAGCAAGACTTGTAACCCTTTGTACCAAGCCAGGCGCAGATCCTGTGCATATGTGAATAAAGCTAAGTGTTTCGCAACTCTTTGTCAAAGTACATTATTATGTATGTTTGCATGTATGTTGTGTTACACTTTAACTTGTATGAAATGATTAACGAGACGGCAAGGTCTCCAACCTCCTCTTTTCTCTTCTTTCTTTTTCTCAAAGAGAAGGAACAGTCCCTCGCGTGCAAGTTTCCCAGGGGGAGTGACGGTGTGGACACAACTAAGTTTCGTTCAAGTGATCATTTCGCGACAAGGAAAAGCTAAGTTAAAAAAACTTTAAAACAATTCCTTGTTACATTTGCAATTTCCCTTGATCGATTTAGTCTTTGTATGAAAAACCTGCACACGAAGGAACCTTGGCGTAATCAGTTGCGCTCTTATTTTGTTTTGAGTCCGCTCAACAACTTAAGTAGCTGCATTGAAAGCGTCGAAGGAAAACTTGCCGATAGCGACACTTCCAGCAGGCTGCTAAGGATCCGTTCCTCAAAGTGCTCGCAGCAAGTGCGTGCACCGGCAAGCTTCTGGCAAGCGTAGGGGTATAAAAATCATGCAAAGACAAGATAAGACAGGGGAAATAGCATACAATCATTCATCAACACAAGATATATTACATCGCAAAATCAGTGCATGTCTAACATAAGATCAAATGTATCTTTTACATGACAACACTGTGGCAAATAGGACGACAAGCTCAATCTTGACGATCACCCTGGATCCTGGGGACTTGGAGAACTTTGTCGGTGAGAGGACCGGCAATCTTGTCGGCAGCAGTGACATCAGTGTTCTCCGGCAACCTTTTAAAGATCCCGAAGAGATTCAAGTCAGGATGGCGGTGAGCGAGCTTGAGCAACACTTTGTAAAGGATGTTGCGTGCAAATTTCTGAGATTCATCAACAAATGTGGTAGACCTGTCTTCAAGATATGTTGTCAAAGCATCAATCAAACCTTAGAAGAACTTGGTCAGCGTAGTACTCGTGGTCTCCTCATCGTTCGTTGTGAAGCTCCAGCTCCTCATGTCCATGACAGCAAGTTGGACAGTTATGCGCTCCGCTATGCCGACCAGCTTCTTTGTCCAGAGAGAGAGGGACTCGTGCAGCTGGTTGAATTTGTTCTCGGCATCTTCCCACAAGGTCTCCTCCTTTTCAAGCTTTTCTATCAAGAGGGTCTCCCTCGCCTTCGTGGACTCAAGATCTTTTTCCAAGGTGGCAAGCTTAGTGTTCAGATTTGCTATTGCATCATTGACCTTGCCGAGTTCTTGGTCCTTGGACAACAGCTGCATTTGCAGCTCCTCTAAAGTACGAGCTGCCTTCTGTGCTTCATCATTGAGGACCTCGATCTCCTTGGCGTTACTAGCAAGATCCTCTTTCAGCTTACCCACCTGCAATTCCAACTCTGTGTTGGTGGCAGCGGCAGCAACAACCTTGTCGGTAGTCTCTTTGATCTTGGCGGCGCTATCTCGAGCTTGGGCTTTGATAAGGTCTTTGTGCTTCTGTTCCAGCTCTTGCGTCCTTTGCTCAAGGAGCTTCTCAATTTCTTCATCCTTGCCGCGGAGTTTGGCAGCAAGGGCCTTTTCTTGGGCGGCATGATCCTTCTCTCTGGCGTCGAGCTGTGTTGCGCGCTCTGTCATCTTGCCATCAAGAATTGCCGTTTCCTTCATAGAGGCGGCAAGTTTTTCCTCCTGATCTCTGAGAATGCGAGACTATTGGTTGTACCATGTACGCGGTTCGTACGCTTTCT
Organism: Elymus sibiricus; assembly: GCA_039707655.1. Lineage (NCBI taxonomy): Eukaryota > Viridiplantae > Streptophyta > Magnoliopsida > Poales > Poaceae > Elymus > Elymus sibiricus. The sequence continues at coordinate 121,636,269 of CM077666.1, read as the reverse complement.
CTTTCAGTTTTTGATCAACCAGATCCGCAGACTTACGCTCTTCTTGGACCCTGCTCCACCTTTGGTTGTGCCTTTCTTGGACACCTTTGAACCCGATGGCCATGATCTCCAGGAAAGCAAGATCTTCAGCACTGTCAGTAGCATCAGTGGCCTCGGTGGTTCTTTGGGAAAGAGGGAGCAAGATCCGAGCAATTTCTTCGTCGAAATTCGGCCCTGCAGTGCCAGATGAACTGGGGGCTTCAGACTCATGCTGAGAAGTAGCCAGTGCCAAACTGCTTGACGGGATCTGCAAGGTTGGCGCCGCTGGTTGGTTGTCGGGGTTTGATGTGTTAGTATTGACAGGCGCCTTCTCCACATCCATCCTGGCAGGGTCAGACGTGTTGCCGGAGGACTTCTCAAGTTCTTCGGGGATTTCCCTAACCTCTTCGACAACTTGCACAAGATCTTCTTCAAAAGCGATCTTGGCGGCTTCGTCAGCGGCATCCTTTGCAATATCTGCCACTTCTACAAGGATTTCACCTTCTTCGGGAGAAGTTGGAGCTGTGGAGTGAAGCAGAAGCAAAGGGCAAAATGAGATTCAATTTACAAGTCAAGTTTAAGAAAACAAACGTTCTTTGGGAGGTGTGTAAAGGCAAGTGGATCACCTGTTGATGCTTGCTGAGGAAGGGTATCTTCTTCCTCGGTAACCTGGGTTGCCGGCGCACGGTCATTGACAACTTCGCTTGTCGGAGTAGCCCCTGTGAGGACAGGCTCATCAGTGGAGGCCCTTGCCGGAGGAGCACTCTCCGGAGCGATGGTTGACGGGGGAGCCACAGTAGGATCTGCCTCTTGGCGTTCTTCCTCTTGGCGGACCTCTCCCATCTCTTTGTCAGGCTCAGAGGGAGGAACATCAGTGCTGGCGCTAGTGGCCGAAATCTGCACCATGTTCTCGCACAGGGGGCTGGGCTGGGGGCTGGTAACAATGGTTTTGGCCGTTGTAACCCCCTGCCCAGCACTTGCCATGGGATCTTGCTCCGTTGTAGACTTGTCTCATTTCGTCCGGTGCACAAGTGGTTCTGGATCTCTGCCGAGACAGAGGAAATCAAGTCAAGATAGTGATCAAATGAAATCAAGACTTGGTGCAGATAAACAATTTCACTTACTCATCGTCTTCAGATTCGCTAAGGACAGAGAGGTCGTATCTCACGGGCGGAGGCGACTCCCTAGCCCTCTTCAGTGCCGGAGGGGACGAACCCGCCAGCTGAGAAGACCCGCTTCTCCGGCAACCTCTTGCTGGGAAGGTGGATGTTGAGTTCGAGGACGCCAGACGGGTTGTTGGCGCACTTCTTCCTGGTGGTCGTCTTCTTCACAGTAGGACCAGCTCCTGGCGAAGAAGAATGCACTGGCTCTTGACTGGCCGCCCTTCAAAGACGGCGTTTCCTCTTCGGGGCCCGAGGGCCTTCCTCCTCTTCGGGCTCTTCGGCAACTTTGGTCCCGGCAACCTCGTCCCCGGCAGGCTCTTCTGGATGCTCCTCGGCAACCCTTTCGTCAGGATGTTCTTCCTCATCATCCTCAGTTGCCACAGCGCCGGAACCGCTAGCCACGTTAACCCTTGCAGCCTCTGCGGCCTTGCTGGCGATATATGCTAGTTCTTCTTCATTGGTGGCCTGGATGAGATCCCTTTCTTTCCGGGTGGCCCTCTCCATCAAGTTGGAAGCCCAATCCATCTCATTCTCCAGAGTAGGCAATGGCCAGCGAGCTTCGACTCTGTGAGCATTACAATCCGGCATCATCGCCAAAATGGAATCCTTGGCGGAGTTAATGTGCAGCGGAACGACTTGGTCCGGCAAGTGAAACGTGCCAGTCTTTCTGAATAGCTGTTCTCAAAGGGAGGCGTGCTGCATAACCGTCAAGTTATTGCCGAGCCCAGGATACAACCGCATAACATCAGCGGCACCCTGGTACTCCCAAGTGAACCTCTATCTCTTCTGCAGCGGCAAAATGCGCCGCCGAAGGAAGTTAGCTCCTACCATTTCCACAGTCAGCTTGGCGGCCTTGAGACGAGCAATCTTGTTCAGTGCCAGGTGAAGCTTCTCGTCGCTGGCACCCAACTTGCTCCAGTCGTTGCTGCGCTTGACTCTTTTCCTGCGCGTCAAGCAGAATTCGGGAAAGTCCTTTTCTTGGATCCAACACCACTCTGCCCTCCATTCCTCCCATTTGAGGTGAAGTTGCCCAGCAAGGTATTGGCCCTTGGTTTTGGCCTGAGGAATCCATGTCACGCTGTCGGAGAGTGACTTGTCTTCGATGCGGGGAACGAAGAAGTGGCGGAACAAATCAACATTGGGGGCAACTCTGACAAAATTTTCACACAGATGGGCGAAGACTGCCATGCACGTCATTGCATTGGGGGTGAAATCCAGCAGTCGAAACCCAAAGCTAAACATCATTGCGCTGAAGAAATTCGAGAACGCAGGAACCAGCCCGCAATAGAAATAAGCACAGAAGAATGGGTATGAATCTGACGGAACCTTATTGTCTTCAGGAAGCACCACTCGAGCCTTGTGATCCTTGGTGTCTCTCACCCACATATAGGCATACCTGGCGATCAAAGTGTTGGCATCCATGACCGACGGCGAGAAGACCACATTCTCTCTCCGCCGCTTCTCCAGCTCTTCCAGTTCCCTTTTCTTCTTCTCTGCCTTGGGATCGAGTGGCTTGGCGGGTTTCTTCCCCCTCGCGTCAACTCTCTTGGGCACCATGAGGGCTCAAGGAGAAAGGGAAAGGTTTGAACTGAGATGCGAATCGGTGGCGGCGGCGGCAGAAGTGGTTCTGGTGAGAGGAAGAAGATGAAGCAGATGGGAAGCGAGGGTGAATGAGCAACGCCACCTCGCGGTTGCCTTTTTATGGGGAAGGCGCGAGGGGGCTGGCTCTTCACTGCGTGACATGGGCACGCTTTTGCAGGCGCACTACCACGAAATCCCCACTACAGTCCACCACTCTTGCAACCGCATTTAATGTGCGGCGCGGGCGTGCTTGAAGAAAATAATCATCAACAGATCTTGCGGCGGTAATTTCTCACCATGTGTCTGCGCATTGTTTGGGCCTAGCCCAACGACGCTTCGGACGCGCGTGTGGCCCAGGCCCGGGGGCTCCTGTCAGTGTATAAAAAACAGGTGCTTTTATAACCTGACTTATGCACAGACAGTGGTAGCACAACTAGAGGCTAGGGCTTGCCGGAGATTACCAAGGCCAAACATCCTAAGTGGTTGCAAAGCCATAGAGAAGCATCAAGATTAACACTGAAGACATTTATCCGATGTTGAAGATAAAAAGCAATCCTTGCCGGCAAGGTGAAGGCCCGGCAAGCTCCGTGCCGGCAAGCTCTCGCTAGCTATTAGCGCTCCACCTCATCAGGCAGATAGTCACTAATCGATGAGGTGTCGAGCTCGCATGCTGTTTGGTGAGACTTGTCGGGCACGTGTCAGTGCGCTGGAAGGAGATTTACCTTTAATGACACCCGTCCAGAAGGCGTGTCAAGATAATAGGAGGTAGCTGGGCGAGCGGTGCAGGAACCTTGCCGGGGCTACTCCTCCACATGACACCTAATGGCGCATTTATTGCGTTTGTCCTAAACCGGCAGAGTTAGGCATGATAGCACTGTTTGCTATCTTATCAATATGTAATGACTATTTTGCCACTGTGGTGACCCCTTGAGCTATAAAAGAAGGGCCAGGGCAACGGTTACAGGGATCGACTCTTTGCACAACTTGCATGCGTAGCTGCTCTTTCTGCGCCTTGCCGGAAGAAGCGCTCCTTGTACTTGTGCTGATACACATCCAATACACAAAGCAGGAGTAGGGTTTTACACCTCACAGTGGCCCGAACCTGGGTAAACACCTTGCATTTCTGCTGATTCTGCTCTTTGTGCTCGTTGATCTCCCTAGTCGAACCGCAAAGGGGCTAGATGGCCCCATAGATGGTCGTACGCACGACAGAAAGTAGCATCATATACGGTATATAGAGAGATGAATCTCATCTGGAAAACAGCTGAATCTGAAGGCGAATATTGAGACTTCAATGATGTTGAATGTCCTTGCAACTTTACGCCAGTGGCTGTGGATGATTGCCCGCCCAACCTTCGTCCTCTTGAGGAAGTCTTCAAAATTGTACCGTGGGTGTTGAATGAGTACCTTCCTCACCTCTTGACCATGGAGGTGGTTTGATAGGTAATCATCGGTGAATTGCTTTAGAAAGGACTGAAAACAAAGATATGCATAAATATCTGTTCTAAATTTTGAAATGGTGCATAGGAAAAAACACAAGTAGAAGAGTTAGTACCATCCCATAGTTGACTGATGTCTTCTTCATTGTGCAAACAAAGATCTTGTTGTTATTCATCGCTAGTTTCTTTATCCTAACAATCTTTCTGAGTTTCTTGACTTGACTGATATTCATGTCGATCTCATTTCCCCATATGCAAAATGGATCGAACAGTGGGTCTAAACCTCTAATAGCAGGACCTACATGTGCAAGACCAAATTGTTAAAAACCTAAATATTAGAATGGTTCCTACAATTGCACAATAATGTGCTATTAGCCAAAGGACCATGCATGTGCAAACCTCGATGGTAAACCTCAGTGCCTCCCATTGTTTTGCCGCAGCACATATAAGGCAGATATTGATCAGTTTAAGTGAGAGTTGGCATACTATCAGTAGAATATATTAATGAAAACTTGTACCAACAACAAATGAACATCACACTGCAGAATTGAACCAAAAAGTTAACCGGACAACACAACAAATGAAGCAAGCAGTTAACTGAGAACCACATTGCAGAATAGAACATATACTAGAAGATCATACAGTTAACCAAGCCTAGCGTCCTTAAGAACTACTAGGAAATATAGCATTTGTGTATGTTTCTCATGTATAGAGTACATCCAAATTCGATTTTATTCCTCACGTGCATAACAATAAAAAAAATTGTACCCACAGGAATTGAACATCACATTTCAGAATTGAACCAAACAGTTAACTGAACATCACAACTAATGAACCAAACTGTTAACTGAACATCACATTTCAGAAGATCAGATTGCATATTAACATTACAGAGGACAATTCACTAAAAGGCACCGGAGGCGGCCTTTAGAAAACACCACGAACTGTCGTTTAAAGTAGCCAACCGTGTGGCAGCGTCGGCACGCGAAGGGTCGACGGTGGCCTCGACGGCGAGGTGCTCCTCCAAGATCTGGGGGTCGGCACACATGGCAGCCACCATGACCACATCCGCGTGTGCGGCCGCGATTTGCTTCATCGCTGCCTGATGCTCCTTGAGCTCCTGGCTATAACGCGTGCACCATGGCTATGGGCGGCGCTTATTTGGAGGATGGGGCAGTGATTTGGGTGGAAGGTGTCGCGCCGGCGGTCGAGGCATGTGGGATGGAGAAGGAGGCGGAGGATGGGGGTGGGGTGTGGATTACCTGATGATACGTCTCCATCGTATCTACTTTTCCAAACACTTTTGCTCATGTTTTGGCCCCTAATTTACATGATTCGAATGGAACTAACCCGGACTGACGCTGTTTTCAGCAGAATTGCCATGATGTTGTTTTTGTGCAGAAAATCAAAGTTCTTGGAATTGGATGAAACTTTCTGGAGATTTTTTATTGAATATATAAAAAATATTGGCATCAAGAACTACTAGAGGGGGGCCACCCAGTGCCCACGAGGCACCAGGGCGCGCCACCCCCCCAGGCACGCCCTGGTACCTCATGGGGCCCAAGTGTCTCCGTTTGACCTATTTCCAACGCTATAAATTCAGTTTTCCAGAGAAAAAAAATAAGAGAGGAAGTTTTATTGCGTTTCACAATACGGAGCCGCCGCCACCTCCTGTTCTTCATCGGGAGGCCAGATCTGGAGTACGTTCAGGGCTCCGGAGAGGGGGATCTTCCGGCATCGTCATCATCAACCATCCTTCAGCACCAATTTCATGATGCTCACCGCCGGGAGTGAGTAATTCCTTCGTAGGCTTGCTGGACGGTGATGAGTTGGATGAGATTTATCATGTAATCGAGTTAGTTTTGTTAGGGCTTGATCCCTTGTACCCACTATGTTCTGAGATTGATGTTGCTATGACTTTGCTATGCTTAATGCTTGTCACTAGGGCCCGAGTGCCATGATTCCAGATCTGAACCCTTTATGTTTTCATCAATATATTTGTGTTCTTGATCCGATCTTGCAAGTTGTATGCACCTGCTATGTGTTATGATCCACATACCCCAAGGTGACAATAATTGGGATTCTTTCCGGTGATTGCCGTAGTTTGAGGAGTTCATGTATTCACTAAGTGTTAATGCTTTGTTCCGGTTCTCTATTAAAAGGAGGCCTTAATATCCCTTAGTTTCCTTATGGACCCCGCTGCCACGGGAGGGTAGGAAAAAAGATGTCATGCAAGTTCTTATCGCAAGCACGTATGACTATATACGGAATACATGCCTACATTACATTGATGAATTAGAACTAGTTCTGTGTCGCCCTAGGTTATAACTGTTACATGATGAATGTTATCCAACGAATATCACCGATCCAATGCCTACGAGCTTTTCATATATTGAATCTTGCTAAGTTACTACTTTTGCTGCTGCTATTACAATTACTACCGCTACTGCTGTTACCGTTACTGCTATTGTTACTATTATTGCTACTACTATCAAACTATCATACTACTGTGCTACTGATCACTCTGCTGCAGATATTTAGTCTCCAGGTGTGGTTGAATTGACAACTCAACTACTAATACTTGCGAATATTCTTTGGCTCCCCTTGTGTCGAATCAATAAATTTGGGTTGAATACTCTACCCTCAAAAACTGTTGCGATCCCCTATACTTGTGGGTTATCACCTGACTATATCAACGAGGCTGCGCAGTGGGAAGGAGCGCCGCTGGCGAGGAGGCGGCGCTGCAAAGCAAGCAGTGAAGGTTTGAACTTGGAAAGGAAGGAGGAAACAGTGGAAATGTGGCTTTTGGTGGGGGGGGGGGGGAAGGGGCGGGGACCTAGATATTTCCGCGGTTGCCGAAAATTTACGAACGGTGCAGCGAAAAACTGACGTGCAAGTGTGGTTGACGTGCGTCCGATGAACTTGATTTTTTATACATGAGGGAGCCCCAAGATATTTTATACTGCATCACACGCGATTCTTGCTAATAAACTGTTTGTGGTGTACTTGATTTTTTCATTTTGATTTGAAAGACAAAATGGGTTTATGGCAGGAAAGGTCTGTGTTTAAATTGCTAGAACATTTATCTGCAGTGAACATGCAACTATAGGAGTGTCGTGCTAAAATTTGGAATTAATCCGGGTTTGTTTGGCATTTTTTATACATTAATTGAGTTTTCTAGGCATTTAATGTGCATAATTCAAAATTGAACTACAGGCACATGCTCCAGTGAACCAAAATGGGTTGAAAAATCATATATGTGTCCTTGGGTGAATGTTTAGGTCCCATGCAAGAAATGGGAGTGAATTTCAAACATATGGGCGTCGTGGCTCGGCCGAAAACATTGAGAAAATAGGTTTTTAAATTCCTGTAAATCCAAAAATGCCCAAAAATCACGGAACTTGGCATGGTGTCTTGACATGGCACCAACATGCTGTGGTAAAAAAATTGTTCAATTTGGGACAAGTTTTGGTATAAGCTTCTTACAAACTGGAGCTTCTCTCAAGAAGGCTCATGGTTCCGATAGGGGATGTGTCACCTTTGTGGGAGAAACAACATGAGTTGCCTCTTCCTTCCTTGATTTTTTTTACAGAGGTAACAAAGACCAATAGGAGTGTCTTGCTAAAATTTGGAATTATTCCGGGTTCATTTGGCCTTTTTTATACATTTATTGAGTTTCCTAGGCATTTAATGTGCATAATTCAAATTTGAACTACATGCACATGCTCCAGCGCACCAAAATGGGTTGAAAAATCGTATATGTGTCCTTGGGTGAATGTTTAGGTCCCATGCAAGAAATGGGAATGAATTTCAAACATCTGGGCATCGTGGCTCGGCCGAAAACATTGAGAAACTTGGTTTTTAAATGCCTATAAATCCAAAAATTGCCTAAAAATCACGGAACTTGGCATGGTGTCTTGACATGGCACCAACATGCTGTGGTAAATGTTTTGTTCGATTTGGGACAAGTTTTGGTATAAGCTTCTTACAAACCGGAGCTTCTCTCAAGAAGGCTCATGGTTCTGATAGGGGATGTGTCACCTTTGTGGGCGAAACGACATGCGCTGCCTCTTCATTCCTTGATTTCTTTTTTCAGAGGCAACAAAGACCAATAGGAGTGTCGTGCTAAAATTTGGAATTATTCTGGGTTCATTTGGCCTTTTTATACATTTATTGAGTTTCCTAGGCATTTAATGTGCATAATTCAAATTTGAACTACATGCACATGCTCCAGTGCACCAAAATGGGTTGAAAAATCGTATATGTGTCCTTGGGTGAATGTTTAGGTCCTATGCAAGAAACGGGAATGAATTTCAAACATTTGGGCGTCGTGGCTCGGCCAAAAACATTGAGAAACTTGGTTTTTAAATTCCTGTAAATCCAAAAATTGCCTAAAAATCGCGGAACTTGGCATGGTGTCTTGACATGCCACCAACATGCTGTGGTAAATTTTTTGTTCGATTTGGGACAAGTTTTGGTATAAGCTTCTTACAAACCGGAGCTTCTCTCAAGAAGGCTCATGGTTCCGATAGGGGATGTGTCACCTTTGTGGGCGAAACGACATGCGCTGCCTCTTCATTCCTTGATTTTTTTACAGAGGCAACAAAGACCAATAGTAGTGTCGTGCTAAAATTTGGAATTATTCCGAGTTCGTTTGGCCTTTTTTATACATTTATTGAGTTTCCTAGGCATTTAATGTGCATAATTCAAATTTGAACTACATGCACATGCTCCAGTGCACCAAAATGGGTTGAAAAATCGTATATGTGTCCTTGGGTGAATGTTTAGGTCCCATGCAAGAAATGCACTACAAAAAAAAACTTCCGTGATGATACGTCTTTGCCACAGTAGGTCACATTTTCTGTCATGCATGTACATCCATGACGATTTTATGACAGAATCAAGATAGTCATACCTGTGCTGTCGTAGAATTGTTCCATGACAATACTGAAATTATCATCATGGAAGTGTCCACTTCCATGATGATAAATGTCGCGTCATGGAAGTGTTTTCGTCAAGGGTAACCGACACGTGCCATCCACCGTAACGGGTCGCCGTTAAGCTATCGGGTTCCGGTTTGGATCCGATAACCCGTTAACAACCCTGACGAATGGGGATTTTCCACGTGTAAAATTCTCATTGGCCAACTGAACCACTTGTCAGGCCGGCATTGCGATAGATGTCGTCCATTGATTGCATGAGACGCACCTATGGAATAGTGACACATGGCACGGCCCAACAGCAGCCCATTTAGGTTATAAAGGCCGGCCCGTTTGACTTGGTCAAAAGTTAATGGGCTGGCCCATTGTAAGCCTGTTACCGGCCTGTTCGCATACATCCCATTTACGGACCGGGTACTCACGGCCCGTCATGGACTTTAAAAATTCGGCCCAGTAGCGTCATGTGGGCCGTCCCATATGATTCGAGCCCATTGTCACTTTTGGCCCATCTATGGCCCGTGAAGTGTTTCGGCCCATATGAGGCCTTTTGCATCTCGGGGCCCATCGACGGCTCGAGGTGAATTAGGCCCATCATGAACAGTAACTGCTTTGAGCCCATTAACGGCCCATGATTCAGTTGGGCCGTTTCCAGCCCGTTTTTTCTTTCGGCCTTCTAATGGCCCACATATTATTGGGCTCATTTCCGGCCCTCGATTACTTACGGTCCGTTACTGGCCTGTTATGCTAATGGGCCAAATTTAGCCCGTGGTAACAATCGGTCCGTTTGTGGCCCGTTAACACGTTGGGCCGTTTTCATCCTATCCTGTAATCCGGCCCATTAACGACCTTTGATGCCTATTGATAGAATTAAGTCTGCGCTATCTTCCAGCCTGTTAACGTTCCGTTATGGTCTGGGCCCACAAACGGAGGGCTCCGATTTAGGCCCTTTTAGGGTCCATATTGCTGTCCGGTTTTGGCCCATGAGCAGTAAGCCCATGGATCCTATGGCGCATACGAGGCCCATGGATCATACAGCCCGTAGGAGGCCACAACCCTCCTACGGCCCGTAGGATGGCCATTGTTACCACGGCCCATCGTTACCATGGCCCATATGTGGCCCATGGTTATTGCGGCCACTAACAAACGGAAGAAAAAGAACTGCAGTGAATAAATAAGCAAGCAACTATCGCTAGGCTATTACGGTGATTACAGACATTACATCCACTGGGCATCAAAGTTCGCCACCAGTGCAAATAAAGGGAACAATAAAGCAGCATATTACATACACTGGGCGTCTAAATTGGCCACCAGTGCAAATAAATGCGGCAGCAAAACAAGTCCAGAACTAAAACAACTTCAGAAGAGTTCAAGAAACGTTATCCTGGGTATCCACCATGCTAGCAATAAGCTTAGCAAGCTTATTAACTTTCTCTTGTCTGGCGCTAAAATCCTCCAACACTTGCTGTTGCACCAGAAAGTATGCATCTGAATTCTCCAGGGACTTCCTCAGTCCTTCGGCTTCTTGTCGCAGCACAGCTGATCGATGTCTTTTCGCTTGTAGTTGAGAGTCAAGAAACTGAACTGATTCAGACGGCGAGTTTGAAGACCTTGTGCAAGTGGTAGTGGCCAGTAACTCGAACACTACATCAAGACAGGACTTTGGGGTTGTCTCGCTATCTTCAAGATAGTTTTCCTTATCTGTTTTATTAACTTTGTTGGAGATCAGCAAGGTTGTCTCACTATCTTCAACCTTATCTGCATTACTTCCTTTACCATTGCTTAATGTGGTACTCTTCTCCAATATTCTGTCAGCATTCTAAAAGAAGAAACAAGCAGACACACAACAGGTTTAGCATGTAGTATATGAAACTCATTTTGGTGAACCAGTTCAGTAGTAAGGTGGACAAGATTAAACTATCAAGTCTTCTATTGCAAAGTAGTACATTATAAAAGCATCAAACAAACATATATCTATGTGCTACTGTCACTGCATTGTCTTGCCAAATCAAAATAGAGACACTGTTCAAATCATATCAGTTCAAGACAAAATAGCATTGAAAGAATATAAGTGTGGGAAACTACACGGCACCTCAGATGGGTACCACGGGTATACATGTACAACTAACAACACTATTGGCTCTGTTTTGATGCTAGTAATGTGCATGATATGAGAAGACAACTGTCTACACAATTGAAATTGAAATCAACATAGAGCAATTTAGAAGAGCAAACCAGTTAAAGAAACATGTTTAAACATACCTATTGTGCCATTGGAGTTTCGATTGGATCCTTCTATTTAAAAATTAGTTGGTATGAGTACATACAGTGAATCAAGAGCATAGCAGTATGCACCATAGCTATGGAATCTTACCTGAGAATAGTTGTTCTTCAGGTTTAAGCACTTGTTCTACAAGAAGAGACTACAGTAAGACGCAGCCATATAGTACTTCAAAATGAAATATGATCTCATAGACCCTACCAGATTCATGGGTCTAGACCAATACAGAACAAGACGTTCCCAGTCATCGCCCCGTAAATGTGTCTCCGATACTGCCGCAAAGCATTCTTGAAGATAGCAGAGGTATTAGCACAGGTTACCTCATCCTGAGTTTCCAAATCGGTCATTCTCTACACAGAAAAATGGGAACATTTGCTGTGTTATAACCAGCAGGGAGGTAGAAAGTATGGGAGAAAGCAAAGTAATTGCCATGAATACTTACACATAACTCCTGGAGGAACACCTGCAACTGGCTTTTTCCTTCATCTTCAGTATAATATTTACATGATGGGAAGATACACACATAGGATTTAACAACATCAAATGCGATAGACGCTAAACTACGGATGACTGGTTATGCTTCGTCCACAGGAATAGGTGTACTAACTGGTAGAGTTGGGGTTCGCCGTGGTAGTCCTGGCGCTTTGGGCACTGGAGCTGCCTTACTAACTGCTCTTGTTTGGGAGCTCTGTGGTGGAGATGGTGCTGTGTCACCTGGAACTGGGTTACTATCTGCTGGGGTTGGGGTTAGATTGGGTGAAGCTGGTTCTTTCTCCATCGGAGTAGGGGTACAATCTGCGATAGTCTGGGTTATGTGTGGTAGGGCTAGTTCTTGTGCAAGTACAACCGGGGTGCTATCTCCATCGACAGGTAGCACTGTTTTATTTGAAGACCGTGTTTTTACTCCGTTAGATACTGCCATCACCCACTCCAATTCAAATGGCTGATAAACAAGAAAAGTAGTTGAATGTACAGACCTTGTATGAGACAGATGCAATAGATAGTGAGGAAAAAAAGGGCATGAAATAGTTCACATATATGTTGTTTAACTAAACAGGATAGCATGACATAATTTCACATATATGATGTCTATCTAAACAATATAGCATGACATAATTCAAAGATATGATGACTAACTAAAAAGGATGGCATGAGATAATTATATGATGTCTTTAGTAAATAGGTTCGCATGACATAATTCACATACATGTTATCTAAGTAAATAGGATGGCATTATATAATTCACATATGTGATTTATATACTAAGCAGATGGCATTTGCATATATGATGTCTAAACTAAGCAGATGGTGTTGAATATTGTGTATATGATGTCTAAACTATGCAATGCAAGACACCATATGCATGATATGAGCAGTATAACCATGCCAAGTTAGAGCATACACCTCCGGGGGGGGAATAGGACTGGTCATCTGTCTCTGAATCCTCCTCTGAGGAGCTATCTGGACCCAGCAAGAGATCTGCTTCGACAGGTAGCACTGTCTGCTCTGAAGAACTTGTTTTCACTCCAAAAATTTTCATCACCCACCCAAATGGCCAATTCACAGGAAGATTAGTTGAATGTACAAACATTGTCGACAAATGGAAATGTAATGAAAAAAAGGAATAGCAAGATATAATTCAAATATATGATGCCTGGCTAAACAGGATGGCATTGCATATTTCACATATACTATGGCTGGCTAAAAAGATGGCATTGCATAATTCACATATATGATATATAAACTAAATAGGTGGCATTACAGAACATGTCTAAACTAAGCAGATGGCATATATGATGTCGAAAGTAAGCAAAGCAAGGCACCATATTCATGATATGACCAACATCATCATGCTAAGTTAGAGCAAACACCTCGGGGGGTAAATAGGAGTGGTCAGCTCCCTCTGACTCCACCTCTGAACAACTATCTTCCTCTGGATTACAATCTGGAGGAGGGGGGTGGGGTTGCCATTGCACCTACCATGGAGCGATGTCTACATGACATTGTATTGCCGCGCAAGACTCTTCTCTTTTTCTCTACATGTTCAGCATGACTGTGTAGAATAACTGACATGCATACAGAAAAAATATAGTGAGATTAAGTAAGGAGAGCATGCAGAAATCTAGAGTGATGGTAACAACCAGTAGATAGATCCAAAAATAATGATAGCAGACAAATGATAGTTGGATTTAAAAAAAAGACAGATGATGGCTGCTTTTCTGTTTGTTTCCCACCCAAGATGAACGACATAGTAGATACCCTAGATGAAACAGATAATAGATCGATATACTATTCATTGCTGCCTCGATATGTGCCCTACAAGCATTTTAAAACTCCAGTTTAAACATTAATTTGGACCTGACTTGGAGTCTAAGAGATGAATAGGATGATAAACTAGCAGGTAATATTAAGCAATGCATAAAGTAAGCAGAAACAAAAGAGTGCGACCTATCTTGCAGACCCGTGTACTCCTCGGGTTCGTCTGCTGAGTCGATGATGGTGATGCAGTTGCGGTGGCTGGCGGTGGCGGGGAAGGAGATATGAGGCGGCAAAAGACGGTAAGGAGTCGTGATGTTTGGTATGGTGGACGCTTCTGTCGATGGAGCAGCTCAGGAGAGGTGGACGACGGCCCGGCAGGAGCGGGACAAACCACGCAAAGTTTTCTTCGACACCTATCTGTAAATGAAGTAATTCTGTAAGGGCTCCCTTGGCTTGCAGGAAGAGCACAGGAATGCAAAGAAACATGGCCAAATTAAAGTCAAATCACATACAAATGTGTACAGTTAGAATGTTATTATGCCACTAATGCACTTAGTCTTCTTTTCATGCATAGGATTTTGATAAGTAGGTATAGGTGGATGTTAAAATTTCTGTGTTTTTCCTTTGAAACAGACACGAAAGGAAAAAATCCTTCAGTTTTGGTTTGCTCCATTCCTTTCAACCAAATGCATGAATAATTGAATAGTAGAGTACGATAGGAAAATTTCCAATTGCTATGTTTTTCCTTCAATTTTTCCTTTGAACCAAAATAGCCCTAAGGTATCGACATGAATGTAGAGTAAAAAGTGATGCGACAAATGTACAACCTCTTTGGCATAGCCGTGTCGACGTCGGCATCATTGGGTCGGTCACTAAAGATGTTGCGGCGGAGGTGGCTGTCGGAGCTGGGGAAGAACATCTGAGGCGTCTGTAGATGGTGCCGAGGGTACTGCCCTGTTGTGATGGATGGTTATGTCGTTGGAGCAGCTCTGGTGAGCTGTACGACGTCGAGGCTGAGGCAGTACAAGATGGACATCGTTAATCTGAAGTGGGATTCTAATACCATCTCCAATAGATGATGTAAAATACATTACCAAAAATTGCTAGCTGTAAAATTTACATCACCAAAAGACAACCAACTCCAACTGATGATGTAAAAACTGTTGACTCTGAACTTAACTGTCGAAACTGAATTTTACTGCCAAAACTGACTGTTACTGTTGAAACTGAATTTTACTATCAAAAACTGAACGCACTAGTAGCAGACAAGCACTTCGTTGGTAGTTTAGGCCGCTCGAGCACTGGTAGCAGAGAAGCAGTGATCTAAATCAGCAGCCTCTCAACAGGGAACGCACTAGCAGATAACAGCTGGAGCAGCAGCGCGAACTAGAGCCAGAGTAGCAACTCGTGTAGCTGCAGCAGCCCGTGTACCAGCATCAGTAGCGCGAGCGAGAGCAAGAGCAGAGTAGCAGCACGAGCGAGAGCAAGAGTAGAGCAGCAGCGCGAGCGAGAGCCAGAGCAGCAGCAGCAGCTCCGGCTGGTATGGACGCCGCCGCCAAGGGAGCCTCGCAATGGGGGAGAACCGCCGTGGAGGATGTCGCCGGCAGAGCCGGCGTCGAGGGAGCCGTGCCATGGCGGAACAGGATCGAGCATCAGCGGCGCCGTGAGGTCGAGTGAAGCAGAAGATGCGATGAGTGTACAACCTCTTTGGTGGCGCCGAGTAGGCCTCGGCTTCATCCGAGGAGTTGGTGAGGATGTTGTGGTTCCGGTGGGGCACATTAAGGCAGAGCTATGGGAATGGAGCAGCCACGATAGACGAGGCGATCGTCGGAGCAGCTCCTTGGAGGTGGAGGACGGGGCGGCTGAATCGGTGGGACGACGACATCGACGACGGATCCTCATCCGGTGCGGTGGATGAGGGACGTCGAGCCGTTGCGGTGGACGACGTCGTCGGGGCAGATGGTCCGGCTGGGCGGCAGTGGGGGCGGACGGAGGAGGGTGGGGTTTCGCGGCTGGTGGGGAGAGGTTTTGGCGGCCTCGGTTTTCGAATGAGGAAAAGAAGGGGATAGGAGGGGTGAGCCATGACTTAGGGACGCGCTTGTCCGAAATGTAGGGTAAGTTACAAAAGTACCCCCACCAATTTGAACCAGTGGCTCTTTCCGCCCAGGAGTAGAATGGGGATTTCGTGTGTCAGGATTTCGTAGAAGGATGGAGTTTTCGCGTGCGTTGTAATTTCGGGATAGCAAGGTGCAGGTTGCGAAGGAGGGAGTTTTCTGAGCACAAATAGACAAAGAGATATCTTGAAATTTCGGCGTAATAAGGCGCGGGTTGAAATTATGGGACAAGGCTAACGTGTACGGTACCATATCAATTCGCACTTCCCTCAACCAAATTTTTTTTGCTCCACACAAGAGAGGGTCTTGTCCCGTTTTACTGTATGAATTACTACAAATGTCATTCAAAACTTTGAATCCATGTTATGTTCAATTAAAATATTTTGCTAGGTGCATGATGCATGTAACCCACTCAAATAAACATTTTAGTGCATTCCAAATGTATATACTACCGCTGCAATATGAACTAAATTGGAATTCGTTTCACTATTTGAATAAGAATCTACAATCATGATTGTTGTCAAGTTAAACCATCATCTGTATATTATCTTCACAACACACCACATGATTACTGGCAAGTTAGATATGAACTATGTGTTCTATATGAACTCGAATTCAAATTTTTGAATCCACTTTATACTGATTTCAAATAATAGTACATTTCAAGCTCTAGCTAGGTCTTCATAATCGAAACCATGTTTCATATGTATAATGTGTTTATCACACAATGTATAGTGCCCCCCCTACGCCTGCAAGTACTTAGCTGTGAGCTGCAAAAGCCACACATTATCACAAATTCAAATAAATGTAAGTTTGTTCAATAAATATTTTTTTCATATACATATATATATAGTATAACATGTTCATAACCACACCATGTGCATCACCATTATAATGTGAGATTGACGCGCGACTGGTGGACTGTAGCCGATGAATCTTCCGGCGTAAGCCATACATGAGGGAGCCCCAAGATATTTTATACTGCATCGCACACGATTCTTGCTAATAAACTGTTTGTGGTGTACTTGATTTTTTCATTTTGATTTGAAAGACAAAATGGGGTTACGGCAGGAAAGGTCGGTGTTTGAATTGCTAGAACATTTATCTGCAGTGAACATGCAACTATAGGAGTGTCGTGCTAAAATTTGGAATTATTCTGGGTTTTTTTGGCCTTTTTATACATTAATTGAGTTTTCTAAGCATTTAATGTGCATAATTAAAATTTGAACTACAGGCACATGCTCAAGTGCACCAAAATGGGTTGAAAAATCGTATATGTGTCCTTGGGTGAATGTTTAGGTGCCATACAAGAAATGTGAGTGAACTTCAAACATCTGGGCGTCTTGGTTCGGCTGAAAACATTAAGAAAATTGGTTTTAAAATTCATGTAAATCCAAAAATTGCCTAAAAATCACAGAACCTGGCATGGTGTCTTGACATGGCACCAACATGATGTTGTAATTTTTTGTTAGATTTGGGACAAGTTTTGGTATAAGCTTCTTACAAACTGGAGCTTATCTCAAGAAGGCTCATGGTTCCGATAGGGAACGTGTCACCTTTGTGGGCGAAACGACATACGCTCCCTCTTCCTGCCTTGATATTTTTACATAGGCAACATAGACCAATAGGAGTGTCGTGCTAAATTTTGGAATTATTCCGGGTTTGTTTGGCCTTTTTATACATTAATTGAGTTTCTATGCATTTAATGTGCATAATACAAATTTGAACTACATGCACATACTCCAGTGCACCAAAATGGGTTAAAAAATCGTATATGTGTCCTTGGGTGAATGTTTAGGTCCCAGACAAGAAATGGGAATGAATTTCAAACATCTGGGCGTCGTGGCTCGGCCAAAAACATTGAGAAACTTGGTTTTTAAATTCTTGTAAATCCAAAAATTGCCTGAAAATCACGGGACTTGCCATGGTGTCTTGGGTTGGCACCAACATGCCGTGGTAAAAAATTTCTTCGATTTGGGACAAGTTTTGGTATAAGCTTCTTACAAATCGGAGCTTTTCTCAAGAAGGCTCATGGTTCCGATAGGCAATGTGTCACCTTTGTGGGCGAAGCGACAAACACTGCCTCTTCCTGCCTTGATTTTTTTCACAAAGGCAACAAAGACCAATAGGAGTGTCGCGCTATAATTTGGAATTATTCCGGGTTTGTTTGGCCTTTTTATACATTTATTGAGTTTTCTAGTCATTTAATGTGCATAATTCAAATTTGAACTACATGCACATGCTCCGGTGCACCAAAATGGGTTGAAAAATGGTATATGTGTCCTTGGGTGAATGTTTAGGTCCCATGCAAGAAATATAAATGAATTTCAAACATCCAGGCATCGTGGCTCAACCGAAAACATTGAAAAACTTGGTTTTTAAATTCCTATAAATCCAAAACTTGCCTGAAAATCATCAAACTTGGCATGTTGCCTTGATATGGCACCAACATGCTGTGGTAAAAATTTAGTCCGATTTTTAGAAGGCACACACATTAACAACCAACAAAGTCATTTTGGAACAAAGAGCTGCCACGTTACAATCGGAAACACAAGTGTTCTTCAAACCGTGGGCGTTGTACTAACCATTTACGTGCCGCCACGCGTCCCCATTTTGACTGGCTAGGAGGCGCCGTGCGGGGTAGCTATTTGATTAGACGGGAGGCGTGGAGCAGACCGCTGCGCAGGCTTACCCGGAGGCGAGCCCTTTGACCTCCATCCGCCACCCACCTCGCTCCCAACTTCTCCATTAATTGTGCTCGAGCCCCTATTTTATAGGTGCTTAATGGTGTGGCTAGGTCTCAATCGACTGAGATTTAAGGGAGAAAAAAAATTTGAAAACAAAAATTTGCATGGATAACTCACAGACATAGCCTCGACTGAAACTCAACGAAGACTTAGCAAGATTGTTATATATGCTGACTATGGCAATGGATAGTAATTGTCTTACATACTATTCAGGAAGACAATTTAAAATGCCAACACGCGGCAACGCCCGAAAGACACAGGGGCAAAAGAAGAAGGAAGAAGACGCAGACAACAATCTGGGTCGCTGCTCTACTCCTTGATGGGTTGAAGCAGGGCACGGAGTTCCTCCAACTCCTCCTTCATCGCCTCCACGACCTTCACCTCCTTTCGCCTCTCCTCCACCATCTTCGTCATTGCATCCATGGCGACGGAGTTCTTGCGGCGAACGGCAATGATCTCTTTCACGTCCTCAATACTTCGCTCGACAGCAGCTTTGGATTCCCGCACCAGTGTTTCGTGCTTGATGCAGAGGTTGGCATTATCGTCCATAAGTTTCTCGACCATGGAGGTCGTCTTCTTCATCAAGACAGTGCTCTCCTCGTGCTGCTTCGCACTGCTGGCGATCTTCGCCCTCAGCAGGTCGCGCTGGGTGCGGAGCTTCGCCTTGTAAATCCCTTAGTCCCCGGATGACGCCGATCGCCTTATCAAATGAGGCATTGATCTCCTTGTGTAGCTTCGCCCAGCCGGAGATCTCATCCTTCAGCGTATCGAGCTCAACGTGCATGAGCCTGCGAGAGCCCTCACCTTCCCGGAAGAGATCTTCCCAGGCCGCCGCGGCGCGGCAGGACCTCTCTGCTGATTCCACGGCGTGGCGGGTCATCCTTGCTACTTCCACGGCGCTGCCGGACCACTGTGCTGCTTCGACGGAGTGGCGGGACCTATGTGCTGCTTCGGCGGCATGACGGGACCTCAGTGCTGCATCGGCGGCGCGATGGGACCTCGCGGTTGCTATCGCGGCGAGGTGGGACATCTCTGCTGCTTCCGCTTCCATGCTCGCCGTTCCCTGGTCAATTCTCGACGAAGAACTCCTACGGGCCATGGCAGCCGCAAGGAATGACGAAGAAAGACTTGTTTGTTTGTTGATGAGGAATTGAGGTGAACTGTGCAGTCATTTTCCAGTAGGTAGTATTTATGACCTAGTAATAAGCTGCTAAGAGGGAAAACGTTTAGGTTTTGATCGGTGTGAACAGGTTTGCAATTAAATATAGCGTGGTAATTTGGAATGTGATGGGAAACAAGCTCAAAATTTATTGACGGTTCCGGTTTCGAAGTGCGGCACGATTCTCGGATGGTGTAACGTGGGCAAGCGTTCTCGGATGCGTACGTGGCGTGTGCACCGCAATCGGCGATGTCAGCGCATCACTTGTTCCATCAACCGTGTGCGCTTGTTATTACCATCACGCATAATTTTTTTAATTAAAATGTGTGCTCGTATATCGCAGACTCCTTTATCTGGCTGAGAGCATCTCCAACAGCCTTTCTATATTTGCACTCACTTATACTACTATTTCAGCAACCTTGGGCAAAAAACCTCCTCCAACAGCCTTTGTATAAGTGGTCCCCCACCTAATTTTTTTTACAAAGCTTGCTAAATCTGCCATCCCACTTTGTATATTTGCAAACCCAAAGGGCACTTGCTAAATTTTGGCAAGGCTTTGTAAAAGTGGTCCCCTTGCATTTTTGTCTCAATGACTAGTGGGCCTGTGTATGATGTGTACGTGTATGTGTGAGCTGCGTATGTGTGTCGTGTGTGCGTATATGTGTGTGATGCGTGCGTGTGTACATGTACGTGTACATGCGTGTGTATACGTGTACGCGTGTGTGTACATGTATGCGTGTGTGTTGCGTCTATGTACGCGTACGCGTGTGCACACGTGTACATGAGTTGTGCTAGTATACGCGTGATGTGTCTATGGCAAATTGTCCCCACATGTCACTGTGTGCTTTGTGCAAATATAGCAATCCGATATACAAAGGCTACCAAAGCACAAAACATATTGGCTTTGCAAACCTTCTCTCTCCTCTTGCTATAACATGTTTTTAGCAATCCAATATACAAAGGCTGTTGGAGATGCTCTAACCGTTTCTGTTGTTTTGGCTCATCGGAAACAGTTCATTTGAGTGAACTATTTGCCGTCTATCGCACACACCTTGATCTGGCTAACCGTTTCTGTTGTTTTGGCTCATTGGAAACAGTTCATCCAAGTGAACTATTTGCCGTCTATCGCACACACCTTGATCTGGCTGACTGTTTATGTTGTGTTGGGTAATCACAAATAGTTCATCCGAGTGAACTGTATGCCTTATATCGCACACACCTCGATGTCTCACACGCACGCGCACACACAGAAAAACAGCCCCTCTCTTATTGGTATTGCAGTCGTACCTTCTGTTTGTCTAGTAGGCCTCTCCCACCATCTCCGAGAAGCAACTCCACCACCAACCCTCCGGCATTCTAGCTCCGTCTCTCTCCCAACCTTATTCCTCTCCTACACATATTTATGGATGCCGATCATTCTCCCTCGATACATAGCTAGGTCTCTCCTTTTCCACACATATACCAGTCGATCTACCTCTCTAGTTAGGTCTCTGCCCCCCCCACACCGATAGTCGAACGCTCTAGTTAGGTCTCCCTGCCACACACAAACTGTAGATGTCCCCTCTCACGTTCCAGTAGGCCAGCCACCCTATATCTTTGACGTGCGCACACACAATTTCGCTGGCTCTCTTTATCGATCTTGCACCCATACACCTTCATCCCTCTCTTCGATTATATCGATATATATCTCACGCCGATGATCCCTCCCCTCTCTGCTCGTGGATCGCCCCCTCTATATATGATATATCTAGGCCTTCATTTCACACACATTTGCATATGTTACATATTTTTTTTGAGATATCATCGATTCATATTCCCTGTCTATCTCTCACGCACACAATACACTTACGAAATCACCCCCCCAAAAAAAACACTCACGAACGCACTCGCCATCTCTCTCTAGGTTTGTATCTCTCTCACACACACACCCACGTAGGTGGGGTACGTGCACGAAGAGAAGAGGTGCACGCTCGACACACGTACTCACATCTCGTTCCCAACCACACCCGCGCGGGTACATGGTGGAGCTCATTTCTGTACGAAAAGGCAGCCCACATGATAATCTCACACGTGTAGCGGTTGTTCACTTGATAGAGGGTCGTGTACCACGCGTGAACAAAACAAAGTGAGACTTGACGCATTTGCGCATTATTTTTTAAATAAAGTTTATTCTTCAATGGCACGTACAGAATATAAAACGATTGTTATCGAGAGAAAAAAGAACACCGCTCTACTATACTAGAAAATATAGGCAGGAGCCTCAATGCTTGCTTGCTGGGGTTTGTCTCTTCACACTTTCTCACACAAGACGGCGGTGGCCAATCTCTCTCTCTCACCACTGGTCACTGATCCGGCCGGATCCCGTCCGCCAGCGGAAAGGGAGGATGTGCAGCGTTGCTCCAGTCGCCGGTGTCGAGGCAAGAAACTCACTGCCGGCACATCCTGATCTGCGGTACCCGCCGTTCTCTCCGACCAAGCTCCGGCACGGTAGGGCCTTCGCCCCTTGCTCGCTGCCGCAGCAGATCCCGGCCGCCGCCGCCCTCCTAGTTACATCTCGACGACCCTCAGGTACAGCTGCCTCTAGAACTGGCCTTGCTCCACTTCCCAACTTCCCAGGTCGCTGCATGTGGAAAATCCTGCATGTGGATCTTCTCTAGTTCTTTGCCTAAAACATAGCTCGGCTGGCATAGTACTTCCCATTTTGCAATCTCGTCCTCACACCGTTTGAGAGAAACAACTGTGCTGCTATCTCCCCCTGAAGACAATGAATATGCTTCTTTTTGTCGGCGTATGTGTCATCAACTGTTATTGACCAGTAATTGTTCCCTTTCTACCTTTTTTTGCAAACAGGGCTATCCATTTCACCTCGTTGCCATTGCGACCTTTTGGTAAACTGCACAAATCTCTTTTTTCTTAAGAGTGTTTTGTGCAGTTCCACTAAAATATCACACGGGCAATGTTTCTACATTTCAGTGGGACTGTACAAAGGGAGATTGGTTGTGCTATCCTCCTCATCCAACTCTGAGCCTAATCTTCTCCTACAAGTAGTTAGTTTTACGAGAGATTGCAAAGGTGATCGGCTTCTATTTGTGTGTGTATGTTTCATCAACTAGTGCCATTATTATTGTAAAATCACGTATTCATATCTTTGCAAACAGCGATGCTCAGCTCGATTTTAGTGGAACTGCACAAAATGATCGGATGGTCCATGTCCTCCATAGACTTCTTTCTTGGCTAACATGTCTTGTTCAGTTCGACAGAGCTGCGTGAAACTAGATGCCGACCAATGAACACCGTGGCCAGGAAATGGAACCATGCCTACGTAGAGCATCGATCAATTTTTAATTTTTCTTTATTTGTAGACCTTCTCACAACTTTTTCTTCAGTTGTGATGTAAATATTGGGGCTGAGCTGCGAATCATTGTGATGCATTAGCATCCATGTTAGTTTTCTTTGTATTTGTTGGAATGTTGTAACGAGACAACCTTGTATTTGATGGAATGTTGTAACATGACAACCTTGGAGGCAAGTGGACACAAGAAACCAAAGTTGAAAGCTTCATAGCATTACAGTATAATTTATTATGCTAGAAAATTTATGTGACATACAAACAAACCCCGAAAGCTTGATAGCAATGCCAGAAACCATTGAACTTCCTTTCGCCGACATGTGGGACATCCAGCATCCTGGTCCACGTCCCATGCACCAATATTGAGTGCACAACCACAGGGGAGGTTCACCCAGGTCGTTGTGCCGCAGTAATATTGACTATTGAGCAGTTAAATCACAGAGCCCCACCTTTGCCACAGTAAGTTGCTTGGACGAAGCAACCATCATTTCACTATTCGTTGAATCCGCACGTACTCCAATATTCCCACAGTAAGTTGCTCGGATGAAGCAACCATCATGTCACCTTTCCCACAGTAAGTACCTCCTTTTTATTCCAGAAACCACCACACGTGAATATTGGACGGTAGCAGCAGAGCATCAAGTGTATGGGTTTATGGGGCTCAATTCAAAAATCGAAACCAACCAATGAACTGCTAGATGGTGAGCGTTTGGAGTATACTGTACGTATCAACGCATGCATGCATGAGTAGTACAATGACCAATAACATTTACATGCATTGGTTAGTTTTCTGTTAATCCTTGCACACAACAATTTAATGCGCTTTGAAATCTAAACATGTGAATGTGACCAGTAAAATTTAGACTGACAAAATAGTATAGTAATACAAAAATTTGGAGATTAAGCTCTATAAACCAGATGTGAGTGATATACTATAGCAGGACGGTTGATGGGATTAGTAGAAAGCGAAGCACCTTTTTAGCGGGGATTTGCATCAATCTACGAAGGTGCAAAACCAAGTGTTACTACTACACCAAACAAGTTCAAAACAAGAAACTGGACTCACTCACGGCACGCCTGTCACGTTTGGTCAGTTGGTCAAAGCGCTTCCTCTTGGCATATATCATTTTTTTAGAATGCTCTTGGAATATCACTAACATGTGGGAGGGAGTGGGAGCAAACCGACCTCAATTGACGGCAAAATCGCCAACCCGACGCACTTTGAGAGAGAAGAGGAGCTAGAAGCAATACGGGCTGGTGGAGCTAGGTGTTGCACGGAGGCCAAGAATATGGTGATAGCATGAAGTGGGCCATGTATGATGTAACTACACTGGGCTGCCGTGTTTTGGACTCCTCCTGTCTACTAGTACTCCACCGTGCAGTTCCTGGCTCCTTCTCGATCATCGGGAATCGTTCTTTTTCCTTTTGCCTCTTTCCCTAACACACGCGCGGGTACACGGTGGAGCTCATTTCTGTACGAAGAGGCAGCTCATGTGATAATTTGACGCGTGCAGTAGTTGTTCACTTAAGTGGAGGGTCGGGAACCACGCGTGAATGAATCATAGTTCGACCATGACGCGGTGGCGCATTATTTATAAATAAGGTTTTTTCCTTGAATGGCACGTACGCAATTTTTTTGGATTGTCTAAATATGAAATTTTAGTGTTGATCCTACGATCTCACCTAAAGGTCCGATCCTATACAAGTCTACCCCTCCATTTTGAGCCAAAGTTTGGCTATGAATTTAACTAATAAAATATAAACTATATGTTACAAAACTATACCATAGAAAACCTCTTTCAAATACAAATCTAACAATATATTTTGGCTAGCATATACTACTTTATATATTTTTAGTTAAATACATGGTCAAACTTGGACCCAAAATACAAAGAGGCCTAATAAACCAGGACGGAGGTGTAGTAGTACCATAACATCACACATTCCAATGCAATATGAGCCTACAGCCTAATAAATGAACATTTGCATGACAACACATATATGTTACTCCCAACTATGGAGATAGTAACATAAACTAGTAACATGTGTTACTATACTACCCACTATGACCAGCCTTACTATGCCCTCTCCCTCGCCCACGCGTGCTCGGTGGCTCGCAGGACAAGGAGAAGCTTTTGCTTACTACGCGGTGGACGTGCAGCAGTTCATTCGGTGTCAGATTGCCAGAACTATATACTACTACTAGTAGTAGGAGTACGTACTACAGTAGTACTAGTAGTACTACCATCATCATTGTTCGACTTCCGGAAGAGGCAAAGAGCCAAGTGCAAGGTCAGCTTTAGCCAAAGCTGTGCCACCTTTTAGTAATGTCACAAAGCGTGTCGGAGCCCATGCAACAGCCACACAAGTATTACTAGCACGTACACATTTACTGTAGGAAGTTCTAAGGGACATATGCTAACATGCCACACAAGTTCATACCCCATTCCTGTATTAAAATTTGTGCACTAGTAGTACTGTACATAGATTAACAGCGCTCCCATAATTTTGTGCACGACTAGTCCACTTAGACGTTATCGATGGACTCCATGTACACCACCTGGTTCTAGTCCCAGGCGTTCTTCATAGAAGGCACGATCCATAGCGGCGGGCAACGGGAACCGTGGTCGCAGCTTTCTAGTGTGGTTCCACATGATGGAGTTTCATCCTAGCTGAAGCGGCATAGATCAGGAGTCCGGACCGATCCCAAGCCCCGTTCTGAGGTTCTGACTGCCCTAGCCCACCAAAACCCCTCCCCCTCCCGCGCACGCTTCCCGCCCGGTGCCAGCTGCATGCATTCACGCCGCCGTAGAGCGTGCCGCTCCACATTGAAGGTGTCTCAGGGCGGACGCATTGAGAGCAAGTATAATAAGTCCTAGTCTCCTACTCAACATGCTATAAGACTTGTCATGTCACAAAAATCATATGTGGAAAAGAGAGAAGTGAGTAGAGAGACTAGAGCTGGCGCTTCAGTAGTCACCTGCCTATACGCATGGGATGAGGCACTGTAGCTGGCTTGCAGCCCGAGCTGCTAGCTGTTGTTTGGCGCTTTGCCTTTCCTCCCAATCCCAGCATGCAAAGATTAATATTTTAATCCAACCAAACAGCCAACCTATAGCTATCCTTATATGGTCTTGGCTTTATGAAGACTATAGGTGACATGGACATGGTTGTAGAGCTGGCTGCTGCCTCTCTTATTATCCTTGCTCTGAGAGTGAGAGGTCGCGTCCGCCATTGAAGCGGCGCGCTAGCCGAGGGCGCCGCCCGCTGCATGCCCGGCTGAATGCGCCTCCACGCCGCATTCAAACGCCTCCATTAAACCCGCGTGGAAGCCGAGAACCTACTACATCCACACGTCTGTTCACGACCAGGCCGGCATTAAACGCAATGCTAGCCAAGCTCCTCCTTCCACCATTTTCTCCACTCTTTCGATGGCATCCGACGAGCAGGAAGAGCAGTTCTCCGGCATAAAAGCCGGCTGGGTGGCCCGCCTAGCCCGGTGGTTACGAGCGAGGCAGCTTGCTGCTCCACCTCCCTTACCTAGCCCGATGGAGCCAGTTACCACCCCAGCTAGCGTGTGGTTCAACAACTTGACGCACCAGGCCAGCTCGAGGAGGACTGGCGAGTTGCTCCATGCCCGCACGGCGCCTCCAGTGCCTGGGACCGTGCCATCCGCCGTCGACGCGCGCGTAGCCGCGCCATGCAGGCAGAGAAAGAAGTCGGCTACGCAGATGTCGATGAGGTGGCGGCCAGCACGTCCACGCCTGCCGCCATCATTGAGTAGAAGTAGAACACGGGAGGCCGCCGCCGCTTGTATCCCATGAAGGCCACCGCCGAGGCGACGCCGGTGTACACAGCCGGTGTCTTGCACGGTTCTTCTTCAGTGCAGACCATCGTTGACCCCACAAGGGCTTCACGGAAGCGGAGGCGCCCCCTTCCCCTCCGGCTGAAGCATTAGCCGGGGGTTCCACTCTGATGAGCGGTGGGGAAGCGAGCTTCCCTTTGTGCTGAAGCATATACCTCTGGGGCTCCCGGCAGTCCAGTGATCGGGCTGCCGGACATGAGGAAGACAAAAGGAGCCGTCGGCGACCATTTAGATTAGGTATTAATTATACCTCTAGAGCCGGACTAGCACCGCTTAGTTGATGTAAATGTAATGAAATCCGTCATGTTTATATGAAATCCGGCCATGTTTGCACGATTTTCGTCTTGTTGGTTCGAACTGTTGTCAAAATGTATGTGGCTACAGTTGGATGGCGTCCTCCCGCATCCGTGTCCGCTCTCATGCACACGCGCGCGCACACACACACACGCTCGCGACTTTTTGTACACATCTCTGTCTAGGTCAGTGTCTCGTTGCCTCTGAGAGAGAGAGAGACACACACACACGCTCGCGACTTTTTGTACACACCATCTCTATCTAGGTCAAGGTCTCGTTGTCTCTGAGAGAGATAGAGACACACACATACACACACACACATAAAGAGAAGAGGCGCACTCACGCTCTTGTTCCCTCACGCACATGTGCGGGTACACGGTGGAGCGCATTTGCACACGAAGAGGCAGCTACGATAATTTGACCCATCTAGTTGTCCACTTAATGTAGGGTCTGGGACCACATGTGAGCCATACAAAGTGCGACCTGAACACGGTGATGCGGTTATTGATCGAGTTTTTTTACTGGTACATTAAATGAAAAGATGGCTCCGCGCGTATTCAATTTAAAATGATTGCTACGGAGAGGAAAAAAATTACTCCACTATATATGTAGGCTGGAGCTTCGGGACTTGCGTGCTAGGGTTGCTCTCTTCTTCTCACTCTCTCACCCTCTCCAGATCTAAACAAGACGGTGGTGTCCACTCCAACTCTCTCTGTCTCTCTCTCTTCTCACCGGTGGTCACAGATCCTGCCGGATCCCTTCCGCTGGGTAGGGTACGAGGTGCAACGTTGACGCGGTCGCCGTTGGCGAGGGAGGAAGCCGACGCGCGCTGGGCACTTTTGATCGCTGCCATCGTGTTGGCAGATCCCGCCACCTGCGTCGCCACATCCCACCGACCGGAGGTATAACTTCTTTTAGAACCAGCCTTCTTCTAATGGGCCAGCTCCCCATGTCGCTGCATCCTTTTTTCCCCACCATTCTTCAGTCCAAAGCTCCCCATGTATCTAGATAGCCCCGTCGGCTTGTCGAACACTCGAACACCACCTAAATTTTTACTATTAGAGGAAAAAAGGTAATGCATGAAGATAAATAGATGGCCTGGTTGAATGTGGAATTTTTTTTGGGGTGGGCGGGGTAGCAAAGACTGGTTAACGAACCGATCTCTTTGTTGAAAAGGGCAATAAAGTGGTGTGGGGGCGAAGGGTGGGTTAAAGTACTAGTAGTAAGATTTTGGCCTGACCGGTCTCTTGGTCGAAAAAGGAAAGAAAGTGAGGGGGTGTTGGGTGGACAACGCAACTGAGAATGAGCACGGCTAGATTTCCTATGGTCACGCAGCAAAAGGTCACTGACGAGATCACGAGAACAAAAATGGCACAAATGCAGACATTCTGCTTGCATGTTTGCCGCTCTCGACAACCACCTCTGCCTCACCACTTTATGCTTGTGCCTCACCTGTCCCTATGCCCTTACTGCAGCTGTTAATCTAATATCTGGTAAAATGAAACAATGCGACTGTTAATGTGATGTCACTCTTAAGTAATGCTGCTGTCAATCTCTTGCCATTGATAAACTGAAGCAATGCCACCACCGTTTTATGAAATGCTTCTGTCTTGCTTTATTTCCCATGAAGAGTGCTGTGGGGTGTTACACTTAAATCTCACGCCGGTAACATAGCTTCATCTCAGTGGAACTGCAGAAATTTAATTGCACATTTGGTTGACACGATGATGTATTTCTCCTTTCCATATCACCCTTTGTTAGAACGATCGTTCCTATTAACCGTGCATGTAGCTACTGATCATGTGCTACTGTCATCATAGAGTTATAATGCAATTGTTGTGCATGTTAACCTAAGCCCCCGTTAATCTAGTGCCCGTGTTGATCTGATGTCATGGCACTTCTTAGTTAATGGCATTTTTCATACTGTCAATGTAATGCCATTGATAACATATGAGTTGCTACTGTTAATCATATGCCACAGCAAAAAAATGACACTGCTTAAATAACCCTATCACATATTTCTGCAAACAGGGTTGTCTATCTCAATGTGGTTTCTATTTGTGCAAACAGAAGCACACACCACAATTTTAGTAGAACTGCACAAAATTAGATGGCTGCATCTACCTGATGTCAGCTAACCTCACGGTGCTCGAGGTATTCCTACATTTGTAACTAGGTAGAATGACCAGCGCAAGATGAAATAAGCTTATTCATACGTTACCTTGCTGATCGCAGTATAGAACGAGCCTGTCATGTGTGGAGGAGCGAACAAGCACTGTAGCCGCCCCGTCAATGCAAGATAAAAGACACCAAGTCATAGATGGCCTGGCCGGCGAGTAGGGGTCGTGCAAACAGCGGTGCATAATTTTAGTGGAACTGCACAAAAAAGATATTGGGGTGAGTTGGACAAATTTTCTACAGCCAGACAGAAGGAATTGCACTGATCGATTAGATCGAATTTCCTCCATGGCATGAGATGAGACCCCAAGGTGAAAATCAACTAACCACTTATAAAATTATGGATAATCTTCCTCACGCAGGTTAGTACACCTTCGTCCAGATGATCGTGTTTTGTCATACCGAGCTATTGTTATGTGCTACTATTTTGCAACACCGTTTAAGTACAACTATTGTTTTCCTATCTTTTCACATTCAGGACAATGAAGATGATTTCAGTAGAACTGCACAAACTGGTCTGATGTTGAGTGATCTCTATTGCCTCCTCTGTTTGCTGCTATGTGTCAGCGTCAATTGCAAGATGAGCCAGCGAGCTAGCTGTGGAGTTGCCAACATGCTCAAAGTGCACTCAATATTGAGAAGAAAGAAGCATGCCCAGGAAATTAATGCGTAGGGAGGCCCTTTGCTCAGAGAAGCATCGATCGTTTTTTCTTGATTTCTACACCTTCTCACAGCTTTGTCTTGGTTATAGTCTGATGAATCATTGAGATGCATAAACATGCTGAACTTATATATGTGCTTGTGAATGTTAGCTAGTATGCATACTGTATCTTGTGAAGCTTAGTTTAATGTGAATGTTGACTAGTGTGTGAACATTTAGAATCTATATTGTGGGCCTGTTATTTGACGCCTCATTTGTACCGTGCTTCGACCAGTGTGAGTGTCTGCATGCATTACCGCACCCTCTAATTTGGTGGATGCCAAGCGGGCCCGAGGAGGAGCCATAAGTTTTTTTCAAGTTGAAAAAGGTTACCGAGCAGGAGCCATAAGCTGGAGCGCGTCTTTTTTTTTGTGAATGGGCCATAAGCTGGAGAGCTGGAGAGTGTCTCTAATGGGCTGTCTCTAGTGTTAAGACTGACCAGTACAAGAGCCGATCCATCTTATAGCCCATATTTTTGTAGGAAAAGCCCATATTACTTGAAGAGGGGCTCTCCCAAAAAAAACCTTCTTCCTCCTCGCTCCCACTTCACTGTTTAGTGCATCTCGCTCCTATAGAAAACCCCTGCTCCCCTTCTTCCTCACCTCACTCCTCCAGAAAACCCCCACTCCCCTTCTTCGTCACTCCTACAGAAAACCCCTGCTTGCCTTCTTCCTCACTCCTACAGAAAATCCCAGCCCCCCTTAACTAGGCTCGTTTTTCGCTACTTTGCTCAAATCCGTGAAATCGACGCGGCGCCCACAAGGAAAATGGAGTCGGCTGGCCCCATCGTTAAGAAGATGAGGCTCCCGCCAGCGGCGACGCCGGTTGTAGTTCCCGCACCCGGCAGCGCGGGGAGAAGCGGCGAGCCTCCCCCTGGATCTGAGGAACCCGAAGAATCTCGGGCGGACCGCATCAGCGATCTCCCGGACGCCAGCCTTGTGGAGATCATCTCGTTTCTCCCCACCAATGATTGCTGCCACACCCAAGTCCTTGCATCTCGGTGGCGCCCTCTATGGCACGCCGCGCCTCTTAATCTCGACTGTCGTGGCCTATCTCTATTCAATGATTTTGAACTCCCCGGAGCCATCATCTCCTCCCACCAGGGCTCCATTCAACGCCTCTGCATCCCGGCATGCTACCTGTGCATGCCCTGCACGGTGGACGCCTGGCTAAAATCCCCTGAATTTGAAAAACTCCAGCTCCTTGAGTTGTACTATTCCCACATAAATCACATACCACATTCCGAACGCCATGTACTTGTGCCCTTAGCACCGATGTCCATCTCGTGGTTTTCCTCCTCTCTCCACACTGCCACCTTCGCCCTGTGCAAACTACCAGACAATCTGGTACAAAAGTTTCGACTCCCACTTCTCAAAAAACTTTCACTTGTGGTGGTTCGTATATCGGAGGCCTCACTACACAGCATCATCCAATCCAGTTACCCTGCCCTGGAGTGCTTAATGCTTCTTTTAACAGTTAAAATCGGTTGTCTCCGAATAAAGTCGCCTAACCTTGTAAGAATTGGAATTTCTTTTGACGTAGCGGAGATCATCATCAAAGATGCCCCTTCACTTCAAAGATTGATCCTTGATTCTTGTTATCCACCTTCGCAAATAACTGTCATCTCTGCGCCTAAACTAGAGACCTTGGGTGTAATTCATGATCTCTGTGATCATTTCAAGATGGTGTTTGGCTCCATAGTTATCCAGGTACTGTATATTATCATCTACACTTTTGTAATCATAAGCTGCATTTTTCATTTGTGCGCATAAGTTTTATATCATCTTGGAGTACACTTTTTGTACTAATATTATGTTCTATGCTCAATGAAGAGTTTGTCCATGGATAGCCTATCAATGGTGCTGGATTCTGTCAAGATCTTATATATCAGTATGAATACTTTTGATCTGAACAAGATTATTGGCTTGTTACGATGCTTTCCATGTCTGGAGAAGTTGCATATAAAGGTGATGATTTCACGCACATTGGAAGCCCATATATAGTGTGCAAGAATTAACCATTCAGTTGTTGCTCTTTCGACATACTCTTTTTTTAGACCTTAACTGTTTTCAATCTTCATGTCTATTTAGGTAGCAGGACGTGGTACAAAAGGTATAACCAATCGCTGGCATCGTAAGCACCGGGATTTTCTCAGTTCTCATGACATTCATTTGAAGACAATAACGCTGGAAGGATATGTAGCCACCCATGCAAACAATAGATTTGTCACATTTTTCCTATTGAATGCGAGGGCACTATTGTCCATCAGGCTAAAATTTATTGACAATGAAGTTTTGACGGATGGATATGTCGAAGAGCAAAAAAAGGAGTTTCAGGTGGACAAATGGTCTTCTGAACGTGCCAGTCTTCTTTTTACATCATCTTGTGCTCATGTTCCATTAAATTTTAGGACCCAGGATGTTCATTTTATGGATCTGACCGATTCATTTGATTGTGACTGCCGAAAACACTGCAGCAGTGCCTAGGTTGGATGATGGTGGCGCTGGAGGACTTCAACCTGCTGTTGTGTAGCGGGCGCTGCTGTTTTTGTTTTAGCCGGTTCCTGTGGTGGTCTGTCGTGTGTTTTGCTGCACTTATGTCCTGTAATATAACTGATATTTGGCGTTTAATCAGGGATGGAGGCAGACGGGCTGTACCTCGAGCTGCTCCTTCTCTGCTTTCCCTATTGCTCCTAGTAGTAGTAGTTTAGGGTGTTCGTTTGGTGTTTGTGCTGGAACTGGACCCTGTAGCTCGACGCTCACTGCCACAGTTAGATGTTGTTGCCCTTTTCAATCTGGGTTTTATCTGAACCTGATGAACAATTAACCCTTGTGCTTTTGTATAGTTTGTAAGCTGGAGTTAGATGTTGTTGCCCTTTTCAACTCCACTGTGGCTGTCATATTTTCTTTGAAACAAGACAAATGGCTTGCCATTTCTTTAATTTAGTGAGAAATATTGTAACAAATCCCAACCAAGGGAAATAACACCACTCTCGCCGGCTCCTTGAGCTCATTGTGAATTACAGAACCCAAGTGCCTAGCGCCCGCAGCAGCCACAAACTTATTTTGAGCTAGCACACCAAATGGGCTATAATTCCTAATAAGAAAGGCTGCTTCGTCATGACAGATTTGAATTCTGACATTTGGGACCCACAAGGAAAAAGCCTATCCAAGGTGGTGTCGACTTAGTCAACAAACGATTCTGCCTGCCAGCCGTTGGATTGACATCCAACATCTATCGTGTTTCTTCTATCTCTTGTCTTCTTCCTCCAAACGCCCAAACGAAACCACGCCATCGGTCCCGCCTGCTCCCGCCTCCCACAGCTGGCTGCGCCTCCGCCCATGCATTGACGCCCCACCGTACCCTCAAACGTTGGCCAGTCCATCCCTCCACTTCCCCACACGTCCTGTTATTCTCCGGTGACGTCAGCCCCAACCCGAACCAGTCAATCCAGCGTACTCGCCTCTGCCTGCGAGTCTGCGACTACATTGCCGCATCTTCCACGGCTCCTGTTCGTTCCCGTCTGAGGCCTCGCCGTCGTCCTATGCCTTGGTTCGCTCACCGGGCACCGCCGTCTGGCATTGTCAACATGGTCAACAAGCGAGAGGAATCAGGAGATGACTGTACGTGGAGAGGATGACAGTAGGGACCCACGAGGGTCATTGCAGTACGCAAGCAAGTGCCTCCTTATTACAAGCCAAAAAAAATGCTTCCTCCTAATGGTTTGACATCTGGGTCCCACGACATTGTCAACGTAGTCAATAAGTGAGAGAATTGCCCAACAAGCGGCTGACAGCAAGGACCCAGTAGCTCGCGCAGTTGTTTTTTTGTTTTTGATATGGAGCAGGGTATCAAATGGGCTGTGTGGGGGCTGTAGCCCGTCTAGCCCAGGCTTTTATTTTCTTTTTACCCCATGACCAGCCCAGTTGTTTTTTTCTCTTTCTGAAAATGGCTAGCCCAGTTCTATTTTCTTTGAAGAATACCCAACCGAGGCCTACTTGCTTTTCCCATCCCTACTGGGTTGCAAATCTTTCAAGACGAGGAGGGATGTATTCGGGGTTTGCCCAGAAAATGGGCTATAAGTAGAAGAAATGGTGTGGCACCCCGGCTCAGAGGACCGGGTTACCCAGTGTTTCCAACCCAGAGATCACGTCTTCTGGAAACACTCAACAACTTGGGGCAGAACTGAACTGAACTTTATTGATATAACAGGGGTACAAGCTCATATGCTACAGGGATAGCGAGGCCAAAGGCACACCAGGTGCGATGACAGTATCTACATTATTTATGAAACATAGCGGGGCCTCGATACTGCGGGGTAGAACTATGGCGTAGCGGAACATAACGTGGGGAACTCCAGCCTCAGGGACACTGTTGTGGACACAGCCTAGTTATCGAAGCACGAACCTCCGGGACCTCCGTTCTCGGCTTCTCCTGCAACTGGCATGATACGCCAGGTGAGTACTTGGAATGTACTCGCAAGCTCAAGACAGCCAAAACAATGCAGCAGACAATAACATGGCAATTAACAGGTTAAATAATAAGGTTGCTCACTGCCACAACTTACTCTCTTCTGGGTTGTCCCACAACCCTCAGAATACTCATCGACCACTGAGTACTTCCGAACATACGACAAGTTCTTCCATCATTATCAACATTAGGGTGGTTGACCATACAGTGGCCTAGAACGGACTGTCCAATCGCGTGGACACGACTATTCGAATAGGTTTTTACACTCTGCAGAGGTTGTACACTTTACCCACACCATGGAGTTCCTCCCTCATCCAGTCCCCTGGAACTTGTCCCACAGGATCCTTGGAACTCGTCCCATAGGAGTGGACTAGGACATCTCCAACGAAACCTGCCTGACCCATGACTCCTCCATCGTACCACCGACAATCATTCCCTCCCAGAGTCATGTCCTGGGTGGCCCCTGTGTCACCTCGTGACACCTACCACCGTCGTGGCCAAACAACTGTCCCAAACGGGGACGCCGGCATAACTCAACTGGGCACACAGGATTATCGTCGCCCACCTGATGAGGGTAGCACGTACGCATAACCCTCCCTAGTTTGGCGGTACCGATAAAAGAGCACGAAACCAGACCAGTCGAGGCCGTCCCATACCGGCAGATGTGGCTGCACTGATGATTCCGAACAGGTGACACCAGATCAACCATTAAGGTTCAATAATATTTAAGCAATTATTAAACAGGTATCACCATCAAGATTAGTTGATCATAACATTAGCCATTTATTATTTAATTTAATATGAATTAAGCCATGTTAAAATAGTGCATAAAATTCAAATAAACAACCAATATCATTGAAATGCTTCATGCAATGGATGACTTGGCTTGCCTTGCTCTGTTGAGTTACCCAAAAACTCCTGGGCTTCAAAATCAGCAAAGTTTCCCTCTGAAAATAATTTTAAAAATTAATGGAAAATAACTCAGAGCACTGTTTTGAGCACGAGAAATTTTGTGTGTAACAGAAAAATCTCAACTTTGGTAGGAAAATAGAGGGGCTCAAGACAGACCAGTAGAAAAAAGAATCACTTGATTTGGACTTATAGATTAGAAGTTATTAACAGTCAAAGTTTGGTCAAATCTGGAAAAATAAGAAAATCAGAGAAGGGGCCACGTCGAAGGCGTAAAGTGCCGCTGCGCTTCCACTTACCGCTTCGGTAAGTCGCCGACAGGTGGGGCCCTTTCGTCAGATTTAAACAGAGAGAGGGGGAACAGAGGAGGGGCGGGACTCCGGTGACGCTCGCCGGCGATACAGACGGCGGCAAGGTCCGGCGAGTGGCGGAATGGAACGGGCTCACCGAGGCGGTCACGCACGTACCCGCAGATTCGTCGGGGATGACCGGACGGTGGCGTTCCTCTCTTCTCCGGCGGCGGCGACTCTCGGGGTTCGTCGGAAACGGCAACTCCGGCAGCAATCCGGCGAGGTGAGCGGTCGAGGAGCACCGCTGGAGTGTGCTGATCACAGAGGAGGGTTCAGGTTGGGCTGAGGCGGCTTGGAGTGGGCTGCCCACGAGAGGGGATCAAGCGGCGGGGTGGTCGCCGGAATCGGAGAAGAAGGGCCCCGGGTCCTCTCTGGTTTGCTCTGGGGGGAGATTGAGGTGTGGTGGAGGGAGTTGGTGAGCTCGGGGAGTGCCGGGGTGGCGTATATATAGGGGGGCGGGGAGCTCAGGTGATCTCTCTGGACGGAGGAGCTCGGGTCACGTCGCCGGTCGTCGAGACATGGAGCTGGCTGTCCGGGAGCGGGCGACGGGACGGGAGCGAGCAGAGGAGGAGTTAAGGCGGCCAGCAGGTAGCGGGGGTAGACGACGCGCCGCTCGGCCACTGTGTCCGCACGGGCGGCACAGTGCGCGGTTGCCGTGGCGGCCGTCGAGGGCGGCTCCGGCGAGGGCCCTGGTTCGGGAGGGACTAGGTGTCAACCAGAAGCGATGTCGGCAAGCTCGGACACGCGACTGCGGCAAGGGGCGGTCGGACGCGACTGGTCAGAGGCGGGCGCGACGCAGAGCGCGGCGACAAGCATGCCATTGGCGTGCTCACCACAAGGGCTCATGTCCAGGGGCCACGCACGCCTGCCAAAACTTGTCTGGCACGTCCACCCTTGATCCCTCACTTCATCTGTGCCCATGGTTTGGCTTAGTTCACACAGAGATGAGAGGTAGGATCAGCAACAGTCTCTGACAGTGAACTTCAGAGAGAAATAGAGGAGAGCTGAGCTGGGGATGGAGCCAGGGGAGTTGTCTGGGGTGATCCTCATTGGAAGGACTCACAACTGGTTTGGACAAGAATTGAGGGTAATTCATGTACAAATGTTGTACTGAACCAGAAATGGAGATGAGCTCATGGCACTCATCTGGTTGATCTCCTGAAGCTGATTTTTGGTGGAGGATGGTTATCTGGTGAGGAGATGATGCCATAAAATTTTCAGCTCAAATGGATACCTCTAGATGGTACTTCCTTCACAGAGGTTCAAATGGAGCAGAAACTTGGCAGAATTTTGGTGGAGAAAACTTGTACTGGACAAGCTGATATTTTTGGATATTGTGGAAAGATAGACTCTCCAGAAGCTCAGGAATTTTCTGGGAGTTAATTGAGCAGGGAAAATATGAGCTCCTTCACAAATGACCAGTACTGTCCAGAGAGCAAATGGAATTTTCTGGAATAAACTTTGTACTGGACCATGAAATATTGTTGAAGATTGTGGCATAATATGATGACAAGGAGGTCTTGGATTAATTTGGGATTTTTCTGATCACCAGAACTATAGGTTGCTTTGTAACCCATAGTGATGACAGAATATCCCTAAGAAAGAAAATGATTATCTGGAAAAGTTAAAGGGTTGGAAATTGATCCAAATGATGAGTGACAAGGATTTGGCAAGATGCTGAGGGCTTCGGATCAAAAGAGATAACTTATAAGTCCAAAGTCAACTGAAAGTTTCAAAATCCATCCAAATTTCAAATAAAACGAGAAAGATTTTGAAAAGAAAAAGTTGCCAAAAACCAGGGTGTCACAAACCTACCCCCCTTAGAATGAATCTCGTCCTCGAGATTCGGTTGCTCAGGGAACAAGTGGGGATATGCTGATCTCAGAAAATCTTCTCTTTCCCAGGTAGCTTCTTCCTTGGTATGATGATCCCATAACACCTTGTAAAACCTGATTGTCTTACTCCTGGTAGTCCTTTCCATCTCATCCAAAATTCTGATGGGTTTTTCCTCATAGGTCAGATCCTTGGTCAATTCCAGCTCACTCATGTCTGCCTGTTGGATCGGGGGTGCAATGCATTTTCTCAACTGTGATATATGGAAGACGTCATGAACGTCCGACAACTCTGGTGGTAACTCTAGCTGATATGCCACTCTGCCTCTTCTAGCCATGACTGGAAAGGGACCGATATATCTCGGGGCAAGCTTTCCTCGGGTATGGAACCTTTTTATTCCTTTCATAGGTGTAACACGGAGATAGGCATAGTCTCCGAGTTCAAAAGTTACTTCTTGGTGTTTCGGGTCATAGTAACTTTTCTGATGGGACTTGTCTGCTCGAAGACGTTCCTGAATATCCTTGACTTGTTTTTCGGCCTCAAGCATCAAATCCGTGCCGACAATACGGCTGTCTCCTGTCTGAGACCAGTTCAGGGGCGTGCGGCATTTCCGTCCGTACAGAGCCTCAAATGGTGACATCTTGAGACTGGACTGATAACTGTTGTTGTAAGAAAATTCTGCGTAAGGTAGGCTATCCTCCCATTTGGGTCCTTGGGCGAGAGCACAGGACCGAAGCATATCTTCCACTATCTGGTTCACACGTTCGGTCTGCCCATCTGTCTGCGGGTGATATGCCGTACTATGCTTTAGCACGGTTCCCAAGGCTTGATGCAGGCGTAGCCAGAACGCTGAGGTGAACAAGGAACCTCTATCGGACATGATAGACTTGTGTACTCCATGAAGACTTACTATCCGGGACATGTAGAGCTGTGCGAGCTGATTCACATTGAAAGTGGTCTTTACCGGAAGGAAGTGAGCCACTTTCGTAAGTATATCCACAATGACCCAGATAGCATTATGGCCTCTTGTGGACTTAGGGAGTCCAACAATGAAGTCCATACATATGTCATCCCATTTCCACTAGGGAACTGGTAAAGGTTGCAGTAACCCAGCGGGTTTCTGATGTTCAGCCTTGACTCTGTTACAGATGTCGCAACAGGCGATATAGTATGCAATATCTTTTCGCATTCCTGGCCACCAAAAGGTTTCTCGCAAGTCCTGGTACATTTTCGTTCCTCCCGGATGGATAGAGTATGCAGATTCATGTGCCTCTCTGAGTATCTGCTGTCTCAAGTTGTTTTGGTCAGGCACGCATATTCGGTTTCCAAACCATACGGTGCCCTGGTCGTCAGTCCGGAAGAACTTGGCTTTTCCTTGCGGAATGCGCTCTCTGATCTCTTGTATTTCTTGGTCCAATTTCTGAGCTGCCTTGATTTCTTCTACAAGGGTTGGAGTAATCTCCATTGTATCCGAGCTAGTCGGGCCACATAACACCATATTTAGCTTGGCAAATTCTTCTTGCAGCCTCAGATGCATTCCCTCCATTAATGTGTTGAGGGTACCTTACTTCCTGCTGAGGGCATCAGCGACTACATTGGCTTTTCCCGGATGATAATTAATCCCAAGGTCATAGTCCTTGACCAATTCGAGCCATCGTCTCTGCCTGAGATTCAAATCTGGCTGGGTGAAAATATACTTGAGACTCTTATGGTCTGTGTATATCTCACACCATTGCTCAATGAGATAATGCCTCCAAATCTTCAAGGCATGAACCACGGCTGCCAACTCCAAATCATGAGTAGGGTAATTCTCTTCATGAGGTCGTAGTTGCCGGGATGCATAGGCTACAACCTTTCCTTCTTGCATTAGAACACAGCCAATTCCACGCCTGGAAGCATCACAGTATACATCAAAGCTCTTGTGTATATCCGGAAGAACTAAGACAGGGGCTGTAGTTAGCCTTGTCTTCAATTCTACAAAACTGTTCTCACATTCTTCCGTCCAAGTAAACTTGTGGTTCTTTTTCAGCAGCTCTGTCAGTGGCTTGGCTATTTTTGAAAAGCCTTCGATAAAGCGACGGTAATAGCCTGCCAATCCCAGGAAGCTACGGACTTCCGTTACTGTAGCTGGGGTCTTCCAGTTTCATACAGCGGTCACTTTACTAGGGTCGACAGCCACACCTTGTTCTGACAGAACATGTCCCAGAAATCCCACTTCTCTCAGCCAAAATTCGCATTTACTGAATTTGGCGTATAATTGATGGGACCTTAATCTCTTCAGAATGGCACAAAGATGTTGCGTGTGCTCTGCGTCATTCTTGGAATAGATGAGAATATCATCAATGAATACCACCACAAATTTGTCCAGGAAGTCCATGAAAACCTTATTCATCATGCTCATGAAGTATGCGGGAGCATTTGTCAGCCCAAACGACATGACTGTAAATTCATACAGGCCATATCTAGTAGTAAAAGTTGTCTTGGGGATATCCTCTCTCCTGATTTTCAATTGATGATACCCCGTTCGGAGGTCAATCTTGGAAAATACCCGAGCTCCGTTTAACTGATCGAATAAATCATCGATACGGGGGAGCGGATATTTATTCTTGATCGTGACCTCATTCAGCTGACGGTAGTCCACGCACATGCGTAGGCTGCCATCCTTTTTCTTGACGAATAGCACGGGTGATCCCCATGGTGAGGTGCTTGGACGAATATACCCTTTCTGTAATAATTCATCCAATTGCTTCTTCAATTCTACCAGCTCTGGGGAGGGCATGCGGTAGTACTTCTTGTAGATTGGAGCGGTTCCGGGAACAACTTCAATGGCAAACTCTAGTTCCCGATCCGGTGGCATTCCTGGTATCTCTTCTGGAAATACGTCCGGAAATTCACTGACTACCGGAATCAAGTTTATTTTGGTAGCAGTGGCGGTGAATGCCATACCTTTCTTTGCCATCATTCTGCTAGCAGTGAATTGCACCGATTGACCTGCCGGGTTTACTAGTGTCACCATCCTGGTGGCACAGTTGATACACACCTGGTGTGGTACCAACCAATCCATTCCCAATATTATATCCAATCCAGGGGACTCAATGGCCACGAGGGTAGCTGGAAACTTGACATCCTGTATCAAGATCTCCAGATCCTTGTATATCATGTTTGTTCTGAGCAGGGAGCCAGGGGATTGTACCACCATAATTTTATCCAAAAAGGAAGGAGAAAACTCATGCAAGGTGGCAAAACTCCGTGAAATAAACGAATGAGAAGCTCCAGAATCAAATAAAATGATTGCAGGTATGTTGTTAATAGGAAACATACCAAGAACCACGTCTGGAGCTTCGCAGGCTTCCTCTGCTGAGATGTGATGGACTTGGCCGCGGTAGAAATTCGGGTTGAAGCGGTGTCCAACACTGTTGACCTGTGGCTTGACGTCGGAGGGTGGCTTTCCATTTCTTGTGGGGCACTGCTTAGAGTAATGCCCGCTCTGGCCGCAAGTGAAACAGGTATTATTGCGGCGGCAATCCTCCAACACGGGTTGTTTGCCAAAGGTCTTGTCCTGACTGATAGGCTTGTTGTGGTTGTTGTGGCCATTGTTCCAGACAGGCTTGTTCTCAGATGCACTGGGTTGCCAGATACGAGGCTTCTGCACAAGCTGCTCGCGGTTGTCCTTTTTAGGTTCAAATTTCCGCTTGCGGTCATCGTATCCGGACTTGAATTCTCGTTCAGCTATGAACGCCTTGTTTATTAAAGTCTGGAGGTCAGGAAAATCCAGCATACAGAGCTGACAGCGGAGGGTATGATTTAGCCCTCCTAGGAATCGGTCAACCTTCCGCTCTTCGGTGGATACGTCGTGAGGAGAGTACCGTGCCAGATTATTAAACTTGTTCAGATACTCCCCCACTGACAGACTCCCTTGGGTGAGAGCCATAAATTCCCTCTGCTTCACTTTCATAATGCCAGTAGGAATATGGTACTTGCGGAATACTTCTTGGAATTACTCCCAAGAAATGTCTTCTCCCGCAGGCCATGTGATTTTTGTGTTGTCCCACCATATGGCGGCGGGTCCTTCCAGGTAGTGAGTGACGAAAGGTACCTTGTCCGCTTCCTCACAGCGGGCGATTTCCAACTTCTTTGCCATGGTCCGCAGCCAGTCGTCAGCTTCCATAGGATCCACGGCTTGACCAAAGCTGGGTCGCTTGGTACGCTGAAAATCAGATAACTTAGAATGCGCACCATTATGGTTGTGAGCCTGCCCTACCACAGTCTGCATGCTTCTCAGGAACTCCATTATATCCTGGTTTCTCTTTTCCTCAAACATCCTCATCATCTGATCTGTAGTGGGTGGCTGTGGTGGTGGAGGTGGTAAATCCTCCGGTGCCTGCCCTGCTTGCCTGGCGGACCGACGAACAGGAATTCCATCGTCGCCTTGGTTACCACACTTCCTCATCAAAAAAATTCCCATTGCAAAATTCCAAATCGATGAGCAACATTCATAAGGAAAAAGCAGGGTAGCATGACACCAGAAAAAGAAGCCAAATAAAAGAGGAAAAAGCAAGCATCATAATTATACAAGACAACCCAACATCACATATGACAAGCTAGTAGGGGGATGACTATGACTACACTGCTCACACGTCAGTTGACATGCATAGATGCTAGCATGCACCAAACACAAGCCTCTGCTCTAGTGGCGTCGGTGGCACGAGCACTGATGGACTGAAGACTCCTCGCCGTCTGACCCAGTCTCGGAATCTGAGCTGATGACGTGAATCTCGGCCTCCGGGTCAAAGGTGACACGGCGACGCTGACGGGAAGGTCCTGCCTCTGGAGGGGAAGAAGCACGACGCCGCAGCATCGGAGCAGCTGGGGTAGCTAGGAGGGAGGTCCACTCTGCTGGGGTCTCACGTCAACTACCAGACAAAGAGCCTGGCGGTCCAAACGAACTAGAGGGAACCTCAGTTGGTGGAACTGGTGGAGTGTGCATGGGTAAAAACGAAGGTGGAGGAGGAATCTGTGCTGCCCTGACGGCTGCAAGTGCCTCACGGGCGTGAGTCAGTTCCTCCGCCAGTGAAGTGATCAGACGATAACTGGCGGTAAGATAACGAGATAAAACACCAGTAGCATGATCACTCGCCGGATCAACGGGTGCGAAACGGACTCGCCCTGTCGTAGGCGACAGAGTGGGGTAATGAAAGTAACCTGGATGGGTCTGCATCTCGACCTCGTGGTAGCGCAAATCAGTCAGAGCCTCCATCGCAGCAAACTGAATCGCCAACTCTGGAGTAGAAGCGGTTCCGCCCTTGGAAGAACGGGAGTAGCTTCCAATATCAGAACTCGCGGTCAGGAAAGCCTCCGCGTGATACTCAGATACGGAACTAGCAAGCATCTCTCGGAACACCTGGTACACTGGGTCTTCACCGTTGGGGTGCAGCCGAAGCCAGACGGTACGAAGCAACACTGGAAAAGTAAACGGTGACGGCTCATGGTGGTAGTGGTACGGAACTGGTGCCATCTACACTCATCAAACCACCGGTTAGTACAATAAGAAGAAAACTATATGCATGCCATGCGGTGCAGCAATCAGATGCAACAAGCAAGACACACCAAAACTCTAAACTACTCACGGTTCTAGCGCAGGGTTAACTAGGGGTGTCCTACAGTCAGCGCGGCTCTGATACCAAGCGTTGTGGCACCCCGGCTCAGAGGACCGGGTTACCCAGTGTTTCCAACCCAGAGATCACGTCTTCTGGAAACACTCAACAACTTGGGGCAGAACTGAACTGAACTTTATTGATATAACAGGGGTACAAGCTCATATGCTACAGGGATAGCGAGGCCAAAGGCACACCAGGTGCGATGACAGTATCTACATTATTTATGAAACATAGCGGGGCCTCGATACTGCGGGGTAGAACTATGGCGTAGCGGAACATAACGTGGGGAACTCCAGCCTCAGGGACACTGCTGTGGATACAGCCTAGTTATCGAAGCACGAACCTCCG
This sequence comes from Elymus sibiricus, assembly GCA_039707655.1. Lineage (NCBI taxonomy): Eukaryota > Viridiplantae > Streptophyta > Magnoliopsida > Poales > Poaceae > Elymus > Elymus sibiricus. The sequence goes on along the minus strand of CM077666.1, from coordinate 121,592,618 downwards.
GGACCTTCGTTCTCGGCTTCTCCTGCAACTGGCATGATACGCCAGGTGAGTACTTGGAATGTACTCGCAAGCTCAAGACAGCCAAAACAATGCAGCAGACAATAACATGGCAATTAACAGGTTAAATAATCAGGTTGCTCACTGCCACAACTTACTCTCTTCTGGGTTGTCCCACAACCCTCGGAATACTCATCGACCACTGAGTACTTCCGAACATACGACAAGTTCTTCCATCATTATCAACATTAGGGTGGTTGACCATACAGTGGCCTAGAACGGACTGTCCAATCCCATGGACTCGGCTATTCGAATAGGTTTTTACACTCTGCAGAGGTTGTACACTTTACCCACACCATGGAGTTCCTCCCTCATCCAGTCCCCTGGAACTTGTCCCACAGGATCCTTGGAACTCGTCCCATAGGAGTGGACTAGGACATCTCCAACGAAACCTGCCTGACCCGTGACTCCTCCATCGTACCACCGACAATCATTCCCTCCCAGAGTCATGTCCTGGGTGGCCCCTGTGTCACCTCGTGACACCTGCCACCGTCGTGGCCAAACAACTGTCCCAAATGGGGATGCCGGCATAACTCAACTGGGCACACAGGATTATCGTCGCCCACCTGATGAGGGTAGCACGTACGCATAACCCTCCCTAGTTTGGCGGTACCGATAAAAGAGCACGAAACCAGACCAGTCAAGGCCGTCCCATACCGGCAGATGTGGCTGCACTGATGATTCTGGACAGGTGACACCAGATCAACCATTAAGGTTCAATAATATTTAAGCAATTATTAAACAGGTATCACCATCAAGATTAGTTGATCATAACATTAGCCATTTATTATTTAATTTAATATGAATTAAGCCATGTTAAAATAGTGCATAAAATTCAAATAAACAACCAATATCATTGAAATGCTTCATGCAATGGATGACTTGGCTTGCCTTGCTCTGTTGAGTTACCCAAAAACTCCTGGGCTTCAAAATCAGCAAAGTTTCCCTCTGAAAATAATTTTAAAAATTAATGGAAAATAACTCAGAGCACAGTTTTGAGCACCAGAAATTCTGTGTGTAACAGAAAAATCTCAACTTTGGTAGGAAAATAGAGGGGCTCAAGACAGACCAGTAGAAAAAAGAATCACTTGATTTGGACTTATAGATTAGAAGTTTTTAACAGTCAAAGTTTGGTCAAATCTGGAAAAATAAGAAAATCAGAGATGGGGCCACGTCGAAGGCGTAAAGCGCCGCTGCGCTTCCACTTACCGCTTCGGTAAGTCGCCGACAGGTGGGGCCCTTTCGTCAGATTTAAACAGAGAGAGGGGGAACAGAGGAGGGGCGGGACTCCGGCGACGCTCGCCGGCGATACGGACGGCGGCGAGGTCCGACGAGTGGCGGAATGGAACGGGCTCACCGAGGCGGTCACGCACGTACCCGCAGATTCGTCGGGGATGACCGGACGGTGGCGTTCCTCTCTTCTCCGGCGGAGGCGACTCTCGGGGTTCGTCGGAAACGGCGTCTCCGGCAGCAATCCGGCGAGGTGAGAGGTCGAGGAGCACCGCTGGAGTGTGCTGATCACAGAGGAGGGTTCAGGTGGGGCTGAGGCGGCTTTGAGTGGGCTGCCCACGAGAGGGGATCAGGCGGCGGGGTGGTCGCCGGAATCGGAGAAGAAGGGCCCCGGGTCCTCTCTGGGTTGCTCTGGGGGGAGATTGAGGTGTGGTGGAGGGAGTTGGTGAGCTCGGGGAGTGCCGGGGTGGCGTATATATAGGGGGGCGGGGAGCTCAGGCGATCTCTCTGGACGGCGGAGCTCGGGTCACGTCGCCGGTCGTCGAGACGTGGAGCTGGCTGTCCAGGAGCGGGCGATGGGACGGGAGCGAGCAGAGGAGGAGTTAAGGCGGCCAGCAGCTAGCGGGGGTAGACGACGCGCCGCTCGGCCACTGTATCCGCACGGGCGGCACAGTGCGCGGTTGCCGTGGCGGCCGTCGAGGGCGGCTCCAGCGAGGGCCCTGGTTCGGGAGGGGCTAGGTGTCAACCAGAAGCGATGTCGGCAAGCTCGGACACGCGACTGCGGCGAGGGGCGGTCGGACGCGACTGGTCAGAGGCGAGCGCGACGCAGAGCGCGGCGACAAGCATGCCATTGGCGTGCTCACCGCGAGGGCTCATGTCCAGGGGCCACGCACGCCTACCAAAACTTGTCTGGCACGTCCACCCTTGATCCCTCACTTCATCTGTGCCCATGGTTTGGCTTAGTTCACACAGAGATGAGAGGTAGGATCAGCAACAGTCTCTGACAGTGAACTTCAGAGAGAAATAGAGGAGAGCTGAGCTGGGGATGGAGCCAGGGGAGTTGTCTGGGGTGATCCTCGTTGGAAGGACTCACAACTGATCAAGTTTGAGCTGGTTTGGACAAGAATTGAGGGTAGTTCATGTACAACTGTTATACTGAACCAGAAATGGAGATGAGCTCATGGCACTCATCTAGTTGATCTCCTGAAGCTGATTTTTGGTGGAGGATGGTTATATGGTGAGGAGATGATGCCATAAAATTTTCAGCTCAAATGGATACCTCTAGATGGTACTTCCTTCACAGAGGTTCAAATGGAGCAGAAACTTGGCAGAATTTTGGTGGAGAAAACTTGTACTGGACAAGCTGATATTTTTGGATATTGTGGAAAGATAGACTCTCCAGAAGCTCAGGGAATTTTCTGGGAGTTAATTGAGTAGGGAAAATATGAGCTCCTTCACAAATGACCAGTACTGTCCAGAGAGCAAATGAAATTTTCTAGAATAAACTTTGTACTGGACCATGAAATATTGTTGAAGATTGTGGCATAATATGATGACAAGGAGGTCTTGGATTAATTTGGGATTTTTCTGATCACCAGAACTATAGGTTGCTTTGTAACCCATAGTGATGACAGAATATCCCTAAGAAAGAAAATGATTATCTGTAAAAGATAAAGGGATGGAAATTGATCCAAATGATGAGTGACAAGGATTTGGCAAGATGCTGAGGGCTTCGGATCAGAGGAGATAACTTATAAGTCCAAAGTCAACTGAAAGTTTCAAAATCCATCCAAATTTCAAATAAAACCAGAAAGATTTTGAAAAGAAAAAGTTGCGAAAAACCAGGGTGTCACAAATGGGCTGTAAATTTTAAGAATAACACAGCAAACCGGCAATAGCCACTTAAAAAAATGGAAACCGGCAATTAGTTTCAAATTACGGTTTTTTTGGGATTTCGAGATTTTAAATTTCATTGATATTTCTGCGGGGATAATTTCATTGGATTTTAAATTAATATAAATTACTTTTTCAAATTAGTTCGAATCTGACTCCAAATTTTGGGATTAAAAACAGTTCGGACCCCATCGTAATATGCAATACTTCGTTCAATTTTTTAACCATGGCCAGAATATGGGCTGTAATGCTAACAAAAAGAATATGGGCTTAAAAAATCCTTAAGAATTAGCAAATGGGCTATAAATTATTAAAAATAATGGCAAATGGGCTGTATGCTATTTGCCACAGATTTGGAGGCTGGCTTGTGGGCTTACTATGTTGACGCGTACATAGGGCTATGTGAACTTAGTCAACAAACGAGGAGGTCTAAAAAAAAGTCAACAAACGATTCTAGCGGCAGTGACCATTGGATAACATCCAACAACCATGTTGCTTCTTCAATCTCGGATCTTCTTGCTCCAGCCGCCGAAACCAGCGCCGGCGGGACCGCCTGCTGCTGCCTCCCGTGGCCTGCTGTGCTGCCGCGCATCCCTCATCGCCCGTCCTACTACCACACCGCTGGCCATGACATCCCTCTACTCACCCACACCTCCTGTTATTCTCCGGTGACACAGGCCTCACACCGCAGCCGAACCAGTCAACCCTCGTACTCCCCTCAGCGTGGGCATCCACTGCTATGGCTTCACCGGCTCTGGGTCATTCCCTTCCTGGGCCTCGCCGTCGTCCACCGCGTTGGTGCTCTCGGAGCGGCGTGGTCAACGTGGTCAACAAACGACAGCCATCGAAAGAGGAATGTATATGAAGAGGCTGACAGTAGGGACCCACATGGTCCATGGCCGCACGCAAGCAATTCCGCGAAAAAAATGATTCCTCCCCCTGACAGCTGGGACCCATCAGCTATATCTTCGCACGGAAGGAAGTGCCTCCTTATTACGCGAAAAAAATGATTCCTACCATGACAAGGCAGACCCACCATATTTGTAGGCTGACTTGTGGGCCTAATAAGTTGATGCGTACGCAGGGCTTTGTCAACTTAGTCAACATACGATTCTAGCAGCAATGACCGTTGGATGTTAATCCAACGTCCGTGCTGCTTCTTCAATCTCTGATCTTCTTGCTCCAGCCGCCCAAACCAGCTCTGGCGGGACCGCCTGCTCATGCCTCCCGTGGCCGGCTGTGCTGCCGCGCAGGCCTCATCGCCCCACCCTACTCCCACCGCTGGCCAGGCCTTCCCTCTACTCACCCACATACCATGTTATTCTCTGGCAATGGCAGCCTCACACCGCAGCCGAACTAGTCAACCCTCGTACTCCCCTCCGCGTGGGCATCCACTGTCGCGTCTTCCCCGGCTCTGCGTAGTTCCCTTCCTAGGACTCGCTGTCATCCACCGCCTTGGTGCTCTCGGCGCGGCGTGGTCAATGTGGTCAATAAACGACAACCATATGAAGAGGACTGTACGCGGTGAGGCTGACAGCTAGACCCACCAGCTACATCTTCGCACGCAAGGAAGTGCCTCCTTATTATGCACAAAAAAATGATTCCTCCCCCTGGCAGCTGGGACACAGCAGCTATATCTTCGCATGCAAGGAAGTGCCTCCTTATCCTCCCTGACAGCTGGGACCCACCCGGTCGAAGCATACGTAGCGTTGTCTGTCTGGTCACGAACGTGTACGTACATACTAGTCGATCGTTCTCTCTGCAACGATGAACCGTGGGTGTGTAAGGAGCGGCATGTGTCGTAGTAGAGCCCCCGACGTAGCAGTTCAGGCAGCCCTGCCTGAATCATGTACACGTACGTACAGCCACACGGCAAAAAATACGGGCACATACGTACATATGGGCGGGGTCTCGAACGCGTACTCGCTCATACGTACGACCAGGGCTCTTGTACATGGAGATGCAATGGACGACAGCAATGGCCTCATGGTCATCGGCAGCCAACCGGCTGGGTCGGAACAGAGAAACAATGTCGTGTTCATCGGGAGGCCACCGACTGGGTCAGAATGCGTCCTGTTCATAGGGAGCCAACCTGATTGGACAGAGCAGCCGAAACGGGGTCCTGGTAATCGACTCAGGGTCTAGCGTACCGCAAAATGGAGGAAACGGCCTTCTGTTCGACCGCCTACAGTCGAAACGGGGTCCTGTTCATCGACTCTGGGTCTGGCGTACCGCAAAACGGAGGAAACAGACTTCTGTTCGAGCTCCTATGGTCAAAATAGGGTCCTGTTGATCAGGAGGGCTCTGGCATACCGCAAAACGGAGGAAACAGACTTCTCCCCAACTGCCTACGGTCGAAACAGGGGTTGCATTCATGGGAGGGGTGTGGCGTACCACAAAACGGGACTCCACGGGCTACTGTTCATCCACGGTCGACCTCCTCAGCCTCCACCAGATACTGTTCATCCACCGGCGACTTCCTCCAGCCTCCACCGGCTACTGTTCATCCAGCCTCCATGGGGTCCTGTTCATCCACCCCAAATAGGTTGGGGTGTGTGGCGGCCTCCTCGGGGTCATGTTGATCCAGCACCAACCACCTTCACATGACCAGGGTACTGTTCATCCACAACCAACCCACCGGCTGGGGTGGGTGTGTACGAGCGGGTGGCAGCAACAGGAACTGTTCATACACAGCCAACCAACCGGCTAGGTCAACTCACCACGTCTCACGCAAGGGGCTAAATCGATGCGTCTCGACTCATTCTACGTATCGCGTGCACGGCAGCAACGGGCACTGTTCATCGAGAGGCAACCCAACCGGCTACGTCTCGCACGTACGGGGGCTCGACCGGCGTCAGTTAGCAGCGAAGAAATCGCTCGGGTTCAGTTAGCAGCGAAGGGATCGATCGGCTTCAGTACGTAGATAGTGCGATCGCTTGGGTTCAGTAAGCGAACACCTCGCTCGGGTTCAGTTAGTGCACGCCTCGCACACACGCGCGCGTATGAGAGAGAAACACGCAAACCACACACTGCATCGCTCGGCCCCGACCACCCACCGTAACCGGGAACTCCCCGAAAATTTCCTCGCCCTCACTTCTACCATGATTTTTTACGTCATGGACGGCCCAAAGAATGTCATGCGGGTGCGTCTCCGGCCCGCCCAGGACGAAAAGCCCATTTTCTGTCATAATTTTTTGTCATAGAAGTAGGAGCCCACCACATCTATGATGATACGTGTTTTTGTCACAATTATTGTCATAGAAGTGTCACAACCATGACATAAAACGTTTTCGTTCGGGCCATAATGTCACGGATGTGTCTTTTTTTTGTAGTGATGGGAGTGAATTTCAAACATCTGGGCGTCGTGGCTCGGCCGAAAACATTGACAAACTTGGTTTTTAAATTCCTGTAAATCCCAAACTTGCCTCAAAATATCATGAAACTTGGCATTTGCCTTGACATGGCACCAACATGCTGTGGTAAAATTTTTGTCTGATTTTTTGAAGGCGCACAGATTTACAACCAACAAAGTCATTTTGGAACAAAGAGCTGCCACGTTACAATCGAAAACACAAGTGTTATTCAAACCGTGGGCGTTGCACTAACCATTTATGTGCCGCCACGCGTCCCCATTTTTATTGGCTAGGAGGCGCCGTGCGGGGTAGCTATTTGAGTAGACAGGAGGCGTGGAGCAGACCGCTGTGCAGGTTCACTGGGAGGCGAGCCCTTTGACCTCCATCCGCCGCCCACCTCGCTCCCAACTTCTCCATTAATGGTGCTCGAGCCCCTGTTTTAATGGCGTGGCTGGGTCTCAGTCGACTGAAATTTAAGAGAGAGAGAAAGAAAATCTGAAAAGAAAATTTTGCATGGATCTTGATGTAAGATCTCACGGACATAGCATCGACTGAGACTTAGCAAGACTGATATATATGACGATGATGGAAATGGATAATAATAATTGTCTTACATATTCAGGAAGATAATTAAAGAAGCCACATGCGGCAATGCTTGAAAGACACAGGGGCAAAAGAAGAAGGAAGATGTAGACAACGATCTGGGTCGCTGCTCTCTACTCCGCCATCTTCATCATTTCGTCCATATGTCGCGGGAAGGTCTCGCGGCGAGCGGCCTTGATCTCTTTCACGTCCTCAATACATTGCTTGAAAGCATCCACAGATTCCTCCATGAGCCTTTCACGCTCGATGCAGAGCTTAGCATTCTTGTCCATAAGTTTCTGACCATGATGGCCGTCTTCTTCAACACGGCAGTTGTCTCCTCGTGCCGCTTCGCCCTGCCGGCGATCTTCGTTCTCAGCAGGTCGCGCTCGGCGCGGAGCCTCACCTTGTCACCCTATAGTCCCCGGATGACGCCGGTCGACTTATCCAACGCGGCATAGCTCTCTTCCTACAGCTTCCCCCAGCGGGAGATGTCATCGTCCATCAGCTTATTGAGCATAGCGTGCATGCTCCTATGAGAGCCCTCGAGTGCCCGCGAGCAATCCATCCAGGCCGCCGTGGCACGACAGGACCTCTCTGCTGCTTCCGTGGCATGGCGGGACATCTGTGTCGCTTCCGCGGCGCGGCCGGACCACTCTGCTACTTCGGCGGCGTGGCGGGACCTCAGTGCTGCTTCGGCGGTGCGACGGGACCTCTGTTTTGCTTCGGCGGTGCGGCAGGACCTCTCGGCTGCTATCGCGGCGAAGCAGGACATCTCTGCTGCTTCTCTCGCCGCTTCGTGGTCATTTCTCAACCAAGAACTACTCCCACAGGCCATGGCAGACGCAAGGAAGGACGAAGACTTGTTTGTTTATTGATGAGGAATTGAGGAGTAATGTGCAGTCATTTTCGAGTAGGTGGTATTTATAACCTAGTAATAAGCTGCTAAGTGGGAAAACATTTAGGTTTTGATCGGTGTGAACAGGTTTGCAATTACATATAGCATGGTAATTTGGAATGTGACGGGAAACAAGCTCAAAATTATTGGACGGTTGATAACCCACAAGTATAGGGGATCACAACAGTTTTCGCGGGTTGTATTTCACCCATATTTATTGGTTCAACACAAGGGGAGCCAAAGAATATTTGCGAGTATTGGCAGTTGAGTTGTCAATTCAACCACACCTGGAGATAAAATATCTAGAGCAGAGAGTTTAGTAGCACAGTAATATGATAGTGTTGATAGCAGTAGTAACAATAGCAATAGTAATGGTAACAGTAACAGAAGCAGTTTTGTAGTGATTGTAACAGCAACAGCAACCATGTAACTTAGCCAAGATCAATATGCGAAAGTCATAGGCATTGGATCGGTGATGATAATTATGTTGGATGACATTCATCATGTAGCGGTCACAACCTAGGGCGATACACAATAGCTCCAATTCATCAATGTAATGTAGGCATGTATTCCGTATATTGTCATACGTCCTTATAGTAAGAACTTGCATGACATCTTTTATCCTACCCTCCCTTGGCAGCAGTAAGGAAATCTAAGGGATATTAAGGCCTCCTTTTAATAGAGAACCGGAACAAAGCATTAGCACTTAGTGAATACATGAACTCCTCAAACTGCGGTAATCACCGGAAAGAATCCCAATTATTGTCACCTTGGGGTATGCGGATCATAACACGTAATAGGTGCATATAACTTGCAAGATAGGATCAAGAACACAAATATATTCATGAAAACACAAAAGGTTCAGATCTGAAATCATGGCACTCAGGCCCTAGTGCAAAGCATTAAGCATAGCAAAGTCATAGCAACATCAATCTCAAAACATAGTGGATACTAGGGATCAAAGCCCTAACAAATTGACTCGATTACATGATAAATCTCATACAACCCATCACCGTCCAGCAAGCCTACGAAGGAATTACTCACGCCCGGTGGTGAGCATCATGAAATTGGTGATGGAGGATGGTTGATGATGACGACGGCGTCGAATCCCCCTCTCCGGAGCCCAGAACGGACTCCAGATCAGCCCCCCCGATGAAGAACAGGAGGTGTCGGCGGCTCTGTATCATAAACGTGATGAATCTTTCTCTCTAATTTGTTTCTCCATGAATAGGTACTTATAGCGTTGGAGGTAGGGCAAATGGAGCTGCCAGGGTCCCACAAGCCTAGGGGCGCGCCCTCGGGGGTAGGCGCGCCCCCTGGGCTTGTGGCCCTTGGGTGGCTCCCCTCTAGTAGATTTCTTCGCCACTATTTTTTATATATTCTGAAATAATTCTTCGTAAATTTTTAGGACATTCCGAGAACTTTTATTTCGGCACAAAAACAGCACCATGGCAATTCTGCTGAAAACAACGTCAGTTCGAGTTAGTTCCATTCAATTCTTGCAAATTAGAGTCCAAAACAAGAGCAAAAGTGTTTGGAAAAGTAGATACGTTTGGGACGTATCAACTCCCCCAAGCTTAACTCATTGCTTGTCCTCAAGCAATTCAGTTGATAAACTGAAAGTGATAAAGAAAAACTCTTACGAACTCTTTTGTTCTTGTATCCGTATATGAGCTTAAATAGCACCCATGATTTCAGCAAAGATCATGAATTAACCATGCACACGATAACACTTAGAAATTATATTCACTCATATCAATGGCATAATCGACTAGAGATCAATAATAACATATTTCAAATGCCAACAATTTGTCAAAACAATCATGATATAATATGATAACATGGTATCTTGCTAGCCCTTTCTGAGACCGCAAAACATAAATGCAGAGCACCTCCAAAGTTCAAGCAGCGACTAAACATTGTAATTCTGGGCAGAAGAGATCCAGTCATGATGCACACAAGATTAACTATACCCAATGCATAAGAATGATAATAGTGCTCTCAGGACTGGCGCTTAGTGCGAGAAGGTAAGACTCAACAATAAAAGTAAAATAACATGAACTAAATAACATTAAAGTAAATAGATAGGCCCTTCGCAGAGGGAAGCAGAGATTTGCAGAGGTGCCAGAGCTCGAAGCTTAAAACAGAGGTGAACACAATTTTGAGAGGCATACCTTTCCTGTCAACGTTACAACCGAGGATTTTCAGCATCTTCCATGCTAAACACATTATAAGCGGTTCCCAAGCGGAAATGTAAAGTTTACTCCCCCTCCACCATACAATCACAAGCCATGGCTAGCCGAATCCACAGGTGCCCTCCATACCAACAACAATCCGGGGGAGTTTGTTTCATTATATAATATTTTTTATTTTCATCATATTTTTTATAGGACTGGGCATCCTTTATACCAGTCTCTCTCGTGCAATGACAAGTGAATAAACACCCATCTCGGGAATAACCCGCTTAGGATGGAAGATACTGACCGCCCCCTGTCGTGTGTACGACCATCTATGGGGCCATCTAGCCCCTTTGCAGTTCGACTAGGGGAATGCGCAAGCACGAAGAGCAGAATCAACAGAGAACGCAAGGGATTTTACCCAAGTTCGGGCCACCGTGAGGTGTAAAACCCTACTCCTGCTTTGGTGTATTGGATGAGTATGAACACAAGTACATGGACCGCTTCCCCGACATGGTGTGGAAGGAGCAGCTACGCATGCAAGTTGTGCCAAGGGTCCCCCGTAACTGTTGCCCTGGCCCTCCTGTTATAGCTCAAGGGGTCACCGTAGTGGCAAAACAGTCATTACATACTGACTAGACAGCAAACAGTGTTATCATACCTAACTCTGCCTGATTAGGACAAAAACAATAAATGCTCTGTTAGGTGTCATGTGGAGGAGGAGCCCCGGCAAGGGTCATGCACCGCTCGCCCAGCTACCTCCTATTATCTTGACACAAGTCCAGACGGGTGTCATTAAAGGCAAATCTCCTTCCAGCACGCTGACACGTGCCTGACAAATCTCACCTAACTGCTTGCAGGTTCGACACCTCATCGATTAGTGACTAGCTGCTCGATGAGGTGGAGCGCTAACAGCTAGCGAGAGTTTGCCGGCACGGAGCTTGCCGGGCCTTCACCTTGCTGGTTCAGCCTTGCCGGCAAAGGTTATCTTTGGTGTTGAACTTGGTGTTTTGTCTTGATCTCCTCTCCAGTAGCCTCTGCAACTGGGTCTTGAGTTTTGCTCTTGGTAGTTCCCAGCAAGCCTGGCCAGCAGGGAGGCTACTACTGTCTGTGCATAAGTCAGGGTATAAAATACCCATATTTTATACACCGACAGGAGCCCCCGGGCCTACGCGGATCCCAAGCGTCATTGGGCTAGGCCCAAGTAATGCACAGACACGTGGTGGGAAACAAATGCCAAAATTTTTGCAATGATGATTTGCCTGATGCACGTCCACTCCGCGCATCAAATGCGGGTCTGGAAACATGGACTGTAGCGAAATTTTCGTGGTAGTGCGCCTGTAAATGCGTTGCTGGGGTAAACAGTGAAGAGCCAGCCCCCTCGCGCCTTCCCCAAAAAAAGGCAACCGCGAGGAGGCGCTGCTCATTCGCCCCTGTTTTCCCCTTGCTTCATCTTCTTCCTCTCGCCAGAACTGCTTCTGCCGTCGCCGCCACAGATTCGCATCTCAGCTCGACCTCTTTCTTCCTCCCGAGCCCTGATGGCACCCAAGAAGGTTGACGCAGCGGGGAAGAAGCCCGCCAAGCCTCTTGACCCCAAGGTAGAGAAGAAGAAGCGGGAGTTAGAGGAACTAGAGAGACGGCGGAGAGAGAATGTGATTTTCTCGCCGTCGGCCATGGATGCCAACACCCTGATTGAGAGGTATGCATACATGTGGGGAAAGGACACCAAAGACCATAAGGCCCCAGTGGTTCTTCCTGAAGGCGATAAAATTCCATCGGATTCGTATCCGTTCTTCTGCGCCTACTTTTACTGCGGTCTGGTTCCTCCGTTCTCAGACTTTTTCAGTGCGATGATGTTCAGCTTTGGGTTCAGACTGCTGGATTTTACTCCAAATGCGATGACTTGTATGGCGGTCTTTGCCCATCTGTGCGAGAACTTTGTCGGAGTTGCTCCCAACGTCGATCTGTTCCGCCACTTCTTCGTTCCATGAATTGAAGACAAGTCGCTCTCCGGCAGCGTGACATGGATCCCAGGGAAAAGACCAAGGGCCAGTATCTTGCCGGGCAGCTTCATCTCAAGTGGGACAAGTGGTGGGCAGAATGGTGTTGGATCCAGGATAAGGATTTCCCCCAGTTTTGCTTGCCGCGGACAGTGAGGGTCCAACACGGCAAGAATTGGAGTGATTTTGGCGCTACTGACGGTAAGCTTCGCCCGGCGCTGAACAGAATCGCTCGCCTCAAAGCCGCCAGGCTGACTATAGGAATGGTTGGCGCTGATTTCCTCCGACGACGCATGTCACCGCTGCAGAAGAGGGAGCGGTTCGCTTGGGATTACCAGAGTGCCGCTGATATCATGCAGTTGTATCCTGGGCTCGGCAACAATTTGACGGTTCTAGAGCATGCTTGCCTCTGTGAGCAATTGTTCAGGAAAACCGGCATGTTTCACTTGCCGAGTGGAATCATCCCACTACATATCAATTCCGCCAAGGATTCCATCTTGGCGATGATGCCAGACTGCGATGCTCATGGGGTCAAAGCTGAATGGCCCCTGCCTTCCTTGGATATTGAATTAGATTGGGCCTCCAATTTGACGGAGAAGGCCACCCGGAAAGAAAGAGATCTCGTCCAGGCCACGAAGGAGGAAGAACTGGCATATATCGCCAGCATAGCCACAATGATGATGAAGAACATCCCGACGAAGAAGTTGTCGAGGAACACCAAGAAGAGATTGCCGGAGACGAAGTTGCCGGAGCTGAAGTTGCCGGGACTGAGGTTGCGGGAGAGCCTGAAGAAGAGCAGGGTCATCGAGCTCCGAAGAGGAGATGCCATCTTCGAAGGGCAGCCAGTCTAGAGCTAGTACGTGCTTCTTCACCAAAGGCGGGCCCCACGGTGAAGAGGACGACCACCAGGACTGGGCACCAAGAAGAGGTGGGCCGGCAACCAAGCAGACGTCTGCAAGCCCAGCCTTCATCTTCCCAGCAAGCGATTGCCGGGGATGTTGGATCTTCTCAGCCGACAAGTTCATCTACACGGGCACTCAAGAGGGCCAAGGAGTCGCCCCCGCCAGTGAGATACGGCCTCTCCGTCCTCAGTGAATCTGAAGAAGAGGAGTAAGTGAAGTAGTTTATATTTATCAAATCTTGATTGCATTTGATCGCCATCTTGACGTGATTTCTTCTGTTTCGGCAGAGATCCAGAACCACTCGTACACCGAACGAAGCGGGCCAAGCCTGCAACAGAACAAGATCCCATGGCGAGTGCTGGGCAGGGGGTTGTAACAGTTGAAACCATTGTTGTCATCCCCCAGTCCAGCCCCCTGCGCGAGAACGTGGTGCAGATCCCGCCCACTAGCGCCAGTGCTGAAGCTCCTTCCTCTGAGCCAAATAAAGAGATGGGAGAGGTCCGCCAAGAAGAAGAATGCCAAGAGGTGGATCCTACTGTGGCTCCCCTGTCAACCATCGTTCCGGAGAGTGCTTCTCCGACAAGGGCCTCCACCGATGAGCCTGTCCGCACGGAGGCTATTCCGACAAGTGAAGCCGCTGATGACCGTGCGCCGGCAACACAAGTTGCTGGGGAAGGGGATGCCCTTCCTCAACAAACGTCAACAGGTAATCATCTTGCCTTTACACATTTCTCACAGAATTTTTTTGTTTTCTTGAACTTGACTTGTAATTTGAATCTCATTTTCCCTTTGCTTCTGCTTCACTCCACAGCTCCAACCTCTCCCGAAGAAGGTGAAATCCTTGTAGAGGTAACAAATATTGCAAAGGATGCCGCTAATGAAGCCGCCAAGATTGCTGCTGAGGAAAATCCTGAGCAAGTTGTTGAAGAGGCCAGAAAAATCCCTGAAGAGCATGAAAGGTCCTTCGGCAACACGTCTGACCTCGCCAGGGTGGATGTGGAAAAGGCACCCGTCAATATTGACACACCAATTCCCGATAAACAACCGGTGGCGTCAACCTTGCAGGTCCCATCAAGCAGCTTGGTGTTGGTCGCTTCTCAGCATGAGTCTGGAGCCCCCAGTTCATCTGGTACTGCAGGACCGGATTTTGATGAAGAAATTGCTCGGATCCTGCTCCCTCTGTCCCAAAGAACCTCCGAGGCCACTAATGCCACTGGTAATGCTGAAGATCTTGCCTTTATGGAAATCATGGCCATCGGGTTCAAAGGAGTTCAAGAAAGGTACAGTTGAAGATGAAACAAGTTCCAAGAAGAGCGCAAAGCTGCGGATCTGGTTGATCAGAAGCTGAAAGAGAAAGCGGACGAGCTGCATACATGGTACAATTAGTAGTCCCGCATCCTCAGAGATCAGGAAGAAAGGCTTGCCGCCTCTAAGAGAGAAGCGGCAACCTTGGACGGCAAGCTGACAGAGCGCGCAGCGCAGCTCGACGCCAGAGAAAAAGAACTTGCTGCCCGTGAAGAAGCCCTTGCCGCCAAACTCTGCAGCAAGGATGAAGAAATTAAAAACTCCTTGAGCAAAGGACGCAAGAGCTGGAAAAGAATCATAAAGATACTATTGAAATTCAAGCTCGAGATAGCGCCGCCAAGCTCAAGGAAGCTTCCGACAAGCTTGCTGCTGCTGCCGCCGCCAAGACAGAAGTGGAATCCCAGATAATCAAGTTAAAGGAAGACCTTGCCAGTAGCAGCAAAGAAGTCGAGATGCTTAAGAACGAAGCACTGAAAGCAGCCCGCACTCTAGGGGACCTGTAGATGCAGCTATCATCTAAGAATCAAGATGTTGATGTCGCTGCCAAATCAATTGGAGATCTGAAATCCCAATCAGTGACCTTGGTAACAGACTTGGAATCCGCCAAGGAAAGGCAGAGAGTCTTGACGGAGAAACTAGAAAAGGAAGAGGCCTTGAAGAAGGATGCTGAGAATAACTACACCCAACTGCATGATAACCTTTCCCTCTGGATCGGCAGGCTTTTCAATACTGCTGAGCGCATCACTTCCCAACTTGCCGTCATGGATATGAAGAGCTGGAGCTTCACCATCAACGACAAGGAGGCCACCAGCGTCAGGTTGACCAAGTTCTTCAAGGGCCTCATTGATGCCTTGAAGACATATCACGAGGACAGGTCTGCCGCGTTTGCTGATGAGTCCCAGAAGTTTGCGCGTGAGGTTGTATACAAGGTGCTACTCAAGCTTGCTCATCGCAATCCCAGCCTCAATCTCTCCAGGGTCATCAGGAAACTGCCAGAGAACACTGATGTTACTGCGGCCGACAAGATCGCTGCTCCTCTTGCCGATAAAGTTCTCCAAGTTCCCAGGATCCAAGGCGATCGTCGGGATTGAGCTTGCCGTTGTATTCACCATCAATGTTGTCATGTAAAGAAACATTTGACCTTATGTTAGAAATGCACTGATTTTGTGATGTAAAATGACGTGTGCTGATGAATGAATGTATGCTATTTCCCCTGCTTCTCTTTGTCTTTGTATGATTTGATTTTATACCCTACGCATACCGGAAGTTTGCCGCTGCATACACTTGCCACGAGCGCTTGAGGAACATGTCCTTAGCAGCCTGCTGGAAGTGTTACCTCCGACAAGTTTTCCTTTGACATTTTCAATGCAACTTCTTAAATTGTTGAGCGGACTCGAAACAAAATAAGAGCACAAATGATCACAACAAGGTCCCTTCGCATGCAGGTTTTTCATACAAACACAGAATCATTCAAGGGAAATTGCAAATGTCACAAGGAAATTGTTTTGAAGTTTTTCAACTTAGCTTTTCCTTGCACTGTCTTTCTTATCGTATAAAATGATCACTTAAACGTCATTAGATGGTATCCCATCGTCACTCCCCCCGGTGTTGGGGATG
Organism: Elymus sibiricus; assembly: GCA_039707655.1. NCBI lineage: Eukaryota > Viridiplantae > Streptophyta > Magnoliopsida > Poales > Poaceae > Elymus > Elymus sibiricus. Next base: position 121,576,604 of record CM077666.1, on the reverse strand, counting down.
TTTCCCAGTGTGCAGACCTGGCAGGTCATAACCCGGCCCTAAATGGACTCAGTGGGTCATCTCACTGCTGGGCTGAAGAATCCTTGATGGGCCGGCTTGATTTAAGGCCTAGTGGGAAAGGCCGGCTTAGGTTGTGGGCCAGTTCTAGAAGAAAATACTTGGCCTCGGAGTTGCCTTGGGGATCAAGTAGACTTAGAGTACGGGACGGGTCAGGTTTACGACCCGGACTCTCATGTAAATCTAGGGTTTCACCTGTATATATAAAGAGGAGCACCTATACAAAAAGACTAAGTTGCAATCTCCCGAGAGCTAGGTTAGCGAATCCGCATCCTTGTAATCGAGATCTACATCAATATAATCAAGCAGGACGTAGGCTTTTACCTCCACTGCGAGGGGCCGAACCTGGGTAATTCCGTGTCTTCTCGTTCCCGATCAACCCCATTAAGCTTCCACACCTGTGCGATGGCCTCATCTCCAAGTCCTTTCACAAGGGCATCTGCCATGTCAAAACCACGACAGTTGGCGCCCACCGTGGGGCCTACGCACGGTGGAGTTGAGTTCTTAGCGGGATCTCTCCCAGGGTTTGGGAAGTAGGCGGTCGGCTTGATGATGAAGAGCCATCGCGGGAAGTTCTACATTGACGATTCGTACTGGGGCCCCGACGCCGTATCAATTGAGTACGGGTACCGGGTCCCCTTCGGCAAAATCCACACCTTCATCGGCGTGGTTGGCGAGTCGGCCACCGGGTTGGAGAGCATCGCCGGTGTTGAGTCGGCACACCTCGCTGGTCTGAGTCAGGCGAGACTCGGCCGCGTAAAGCCGGCCGGGACCATGTCTTCGTAGGTTTCACCCAAGGGGTGGCCTTGTCGGAGAACTCTCTGTCTGATGATGATACGCTCGTCCAATCTGACGGCGAGTCCTCGATGGGACAAACCGAGTCAATCTGTCCTCTGCGTGCTCGAGGGCTTGGGCACACAGACGACGTCTTTCCAGAGAGCCCAGACCCGCCTCGCTTCACGGCGGTATACATGGCGGGTAGGCAAGATCAGGTGTGTGACCCGGCCAATCCAACGGCGAGGCAGAACAACACCCTTGCCGGCTCAGGAGGAGCTGGCGCGTCGGCAACCGGCTCTCAGAAAACCGGGGTTTAGGCACTCACGGACTTGATGACCACGCTGGCAGCCCTGTTGACCGAGCCGGTCACTATGGAGAATGCAGTAGCGCGCAACACGGAGATCATGAAGTGTCGCGAGCAGATGGCCAAGATCCAAGAGGACATCAATGCGGAGAGAGCCCGCATGCTACAGGAGCAGGCCCTGCTTACCGAGGAGAGGCAGCGCCTGGATGAGGAGGCGCATTACCTGAATCGCCGATAGGCCGAGTCGAAGCTCGTCCACAGGAGGCATCATCAGAGCCAGCTTCCGGCTAATCTCGAGCCAACTCAGTTGTTCACCACACCGCCGGCTCCGACGAACCCGGGGGCTGGAGTCATCCTCACGGGGGAGCCACCTTTGCAGCAGCCGGTTCAGCAGTGGGAGCCGGCCCGGCATCGCACGCCAGATCAGCAATAGCAGCCGCCGTCTCACTGGTTCCAGACCCCAATTGGACACTACTCCAACCCGGTCGATAACGTGCTGGCTGCAACCCACAACTTGGCCGCTATTCCGATCGAGGGGGATGGCCCGATTCAGAGAGAGGCCAGGAACGCTATTGTGATGCTCAAGATAGCAGTAGTGCAGCAGGCCAACTACTCGCATAGCTAGACCTGTCTTCATTCAACCCCTCACCAGAGCCGTACCAGGAGCCAGCGTCCAGAATCACCAGCGGTTTCCAGCAGCGTGCATCGCAGAAGAGCCGCCCCACCACTGGCGGATCAACCTCAACCTAGAATCCCGAATGCACAAGACATTGTGGATGCCGCTCGAGCCCTACGAGCGTGGGAGGAAGAAAATGCGCATGCAGGGCACAACCCACTGGCGCGCATCAATCAGCCGGTGCATGTCAACCCGCCAATAACGCTTGTCCTGCCCACCGCAACCCAGACAGCTGGCCAACTCAGGGGCTTATCAAGTCATATGATTGGAACTCCTTGTTTGGTACCAGCGCTGCGAGAAGCGCGCATACCCCCAGATTTCAAAGGTCCTCGCAAGGTTCCTAATTACACATCGAATCTGGAACCCACTGAGTGGATCGAGAGTTACGAATTGGCAATGGACTTATTGGGCACAAGCGAGGTAGTGTGTGCATATTATCTGCTTCTCATGTTGGAAGGCCCCGCTCGCACCTTGATGAAAAACCTACCGGTGAATTCTATCAACACGTGGCAGGAGCTGAATGAGCGCTTCATCAAGAACTTCCAGGGAACCTGTAAAAGGCCAACCACCATTGTTGATCTGGAACGATGTGTTCAGCGCGAGGATGAGTCGGCGCACCATTGGGCTCACCGGGTTGCAGAGGTTATACACAGTTCTGACAGCATCTCAGCGGCTCAAGCGGTGCTTGTTCTGGAGTGAACATGCAAGTTTCAGCCACTGGTCCAGAAATTAGGGCGACTCAAGAGAAAGGCTCGGGACATGGGTGATCTAAGGGATGTCTTAACCTAGTATGCAGAGTCTGACAATACTAAATACCCGCCGTCTGACGAGGAGAAATCCGGTAAAGACAAGAAGGGCGGTGGCAAGGGCCACCAGCAGAACAACAGTAATGGGCAGAACAGCAACGGCGGTAAACGCAAAGGCTATGACGGTAGCTCCGATCTGGTGGCAAACACAAATACAGGGAACAAGAATCAGCGTCAGAACGATGATTCTAGGAGGTAGTCCTCTGGTAACCGCCCTCTCAGCTTTGAGGAGGCTCTCAAGGCTCCATGCCCGAAACACAGTTACAATGGTAAGCCGTCTAGTCACTCTTGGGAAAATTGCTATGTCATGCAAGAGTTTGCCAAGCGGGTCTTCCAGAATCATCATAACGGGGGCGGAAACGGCGGACAACCTGCCAACCAGGGACCCGGCTTCTCGGGAGCCGGCTCACAAGGACCCTTCGCAGGACCCGGTTTCCAAGGGAACGGTGGCCAAGGCGGCGGGTTTCAGGGGGCTGGTAATACTGGAGGTGGCAATCAGCGAAACAACCAGGGAAATCAGCACCAAGCTGGTGTGACAGGGTATCAGAGTAACCCGAAACAGTTAAATAGTGGACAGTATCATGTTTTCACCACCAGTACCTACAAAACGGGATCGGAAGGTGCAACGACGAGCCGCCCACACGGTTGAGCTGGCAACCCCTTATTATCTCAACTGGTCCGAACAGCCGGTTACCTGGAGCAGGGCGGATCATCCTGTCCTCCTCGATCACCCTGGCCACTTGGCTCTGGTGGTTGCACCACAAGGTGGCGGTTATACACTAACTAAGGTACTCATGGCCGGGGGCAGCAACATCAATATTCTGTACTATGACAAGTTCAGGCGGATGAATCTGTCTGATAAGCAGTTGACTCCATCCTCTACCGTCTTTCAAGGCATTGTTCCGGGCAAATCAGCCTATCCCATGGGAAGAATCTCCCTAGAGGTGGCCTTTGGCTCAGAGGATAACTGGCGCTCTGAGTTTCTGTCCTTTGAGGTGGTTAAGCTGAAAAGCCCATACCACGCTTTATTCGGCCGGCCGGCTTATGCTTGATTCATGGCACGGCCGTGCTACATTTACCAGAAGGTGAAGATGCCAGGACCAAGGGGAACCATCATAGTTGAAGGCAACCGGAAGATTGCGCTCGAGTGCGAGGAATGAGATGCAGCATATGCCGAGACGGCTTGCGCTGCAGAGGAGTTACGGTATTATAAGGACAATGTTGTGGCGCCCCCAGCCTAATCGTGCACTAATCATACACGCAATTGCACATGATCAAGCCTAAGGACTCACGGGAAGATATCACAACACAACTCTAAACTCAAATTAAACATAAATCATCATATTAGAAACCAGGGGTCACGAGGACCCGAATACATAAGTCATACAAGCCAAATATCTGAGTACCGACATAGTTAGTCAAGTTTTGCCTTAAGAAGGCTAGCACAAACAAAGATACACGATCGAAAGGCGTAGGCCTCCTGCCTGGGAACCTCCGAACTAATCCTGGTCTTCAGGCTCAACCCAGTAGTAGTGGCCTCCGGGGCTCTCCTGGTAGTAGTCCTCTGTGGTGGCATCTGGCTCCTGGGCTTCGTCGACTGAATTTATCATGCGGGTATGGGGGAAAAAGAATAGCAAAGCAACCATGAGTACTCATCCAAAGTACTCGCAAGACTGACATCAGAACTATACTAAATGCATTGTATCAACGGAGTGGGGCTGTATCTGTGGACTGTACTGCAGAATGCTGGAATAAGGGGGAGAAGCCTAGCCTATCGAAGATTAGCATCTTGAAGCAGTTCTTGCAGCATCAGAAGAGATAGGAGCAAGGTAATATATATCAAACATAGTTTAGTAACTCCCTGAAATACTTTCTCGACTACCCTGCGAGAAAGTGATCCCGAGAGCAGTAGTAGTAATTTAATCATATGACAGTATCCATTTGTAGTTGTAGCAGATCAAGATACAACTCTAAGCGTCCTGTTACCGTGGACTCGGCTATTCGAATAGATAACTTCCCTGCAGGGGTGCACTATTGTTACCCAACACGTTCGATCACATCTGGCCGCACACACTTGCTGGGTATGCCCGGCCTCGGGTGATCAACATGAAGCAGCGTCCTACCTAAGCTCAGCAGAGAGGTCAACATGCCGGTCTAAATCCTAAGCACGAAGGGGTCTTGGGCCATCGCCCTTCGAACTCCTGCACGTTGTGAGACTGGTCGGGGTGCAGCCGCGACACTGGACAACCCAGTGACGTAACCAGCCCAACCCCAACAATTAGCCCGCAATTCTGAACTGCGACGTCTGAAGAGCTTTCGGCAGAAACGTACGACGCAGAGGGGCCCATACCCATTATCCCATGTGGTGGTAGTGCGTCTAGGGTCAACGACCCACTCAGATCAAATACCCAGTTCTGTTTAAGCATGTTTAGTAACTCGCAGAGACGAACAGGGTTCCTGTCGCTTCGACTTGGTGAAGCATAAGGCGCGGGTGCTCTTGGAGCTGACCCATCTTTAATGGTATTCACTCGCGGGCACCCTTGGGGCCAGCCCGACTTTAACAGTTTAAGTATTTGCAGAAAGGTAAAGATTTCCGTGATCCTCTCCCAGAGGAATCACAGCCCGGTATTAAGCATGGCATACGGACAAAGGTGATGGCCACCGATGAAGAAGTAGCACAGCTTACTAGGTAATGTGGGATAGTAGTTGGGGTATCAATATCAGACTACAAAAACAGGCTATGCATCGGAATAGGTGCTATAGGAACAGTAGTAGGGGCAATTCAAATGCAAGCATAAGAGAGAGGGGAATAGGTGATATCTGTTGATCAAGGTGGTTTGCTTTCCTGGCAGCTCTGCTGAAGGGGCCTGGTCGTCGGCGACGTCGTCGTAGACGGTAGGGTCGTCGGCGATCTCAGGGGCTATCGGGAGAGAAGGGGGGAAGAAACAGTAAATACATGGCAATAAGCAACAGTGATGCATGACATGTCTAAATGATGTGCAAAGGTGTTTTATTGCCTAACGAAATGATTTAGTTAATTTAGGAATTTATTTGGATTTATTTTATTAAAGTGATGCACTATTCATTTATTGAAATCACCCAAAAAGTTGCATGTCCATCTAGCTAGGAGTGTTGGACAGTCAATATTGTTGCATATTCGGATTCTACACATTTTTCTGATAATATTACATATATAAATTATTTCAATCCGAGTTACAGTTTAAAAGATATGAATTCCTAAAGTTTTATAGATTTTCTGGAATTTTCTGAAATTATTAAATAGAACATTATCCAAAACAGTGTGGGATGACGTCAGCGTGACGTAGTGGTGACGTCAGCCATGCACAGTGGCGCTGACTGGTCAGCCCTTACAGGTGGGGCCCACCTGTCATAGACAGAGGCCTTAACAGGTGTTTATTTTAATTAAAACCAGTTTAATTAGCAGGGGACCCCACATGTCAATGACTCATTAGCTTAACTAATTTTAATTAACGGATAATTAACAAATTTATTTATTTTGAAACTAATCTAAGCGGTGGGGCCCGCATGTCAGTGAGACAGAGGAGCCACGTCAGCCGCTGACCGGGGTCAACGGGGCCCAGTGGGGCCCGTGGTCAGTGGGACTGACCGGTGGGGCCGAGGCCACGTCGGACCGGCCGGAGTGGTCGCCGGAGTTGCTCCGGCGAGCCCAAACGCGGAGGCCGAGCGCCGGAGAGCGTCGGAAATGCGCTACGTGCATGGATTTGGCCGTTCTCGGTCGCGTTCAAACGAGGAGAGAGAGCCGCATCCATCTGGGTCATCGGTGGGAATCTGGGGTGGCCGGAACGGCACCGGCGACGAGCAGGGGCGGCGGCGTGTTCGGGTGGTGCTCGGGAACGCGGTTGCGGTGCGTGCGCGAGCGAGGTAAGCGGCTAGGGAGAATCTACGGGAGGCCAGGAGCACGCCGGAGTGGTCGGACGAGGCCGGGAAGGCTCGGGTGCACGGCATTTCCGGCGATGGCGGGCGGCGGAGCTCGGTTCCGTGGTGGGCTAGCTAGGGAGCTCGGGGCGACTCGGGGAAGGAAGGAGGGGGAAGGGGAGGCTCACCGGGCGGCCAAGTAAGGCCCTTGAGGGCTTAGGAGCAGCAGGGAGGTCACCGGAGTCGGATTTGGCGGCGGCGGTCGAAGATGCGGTCGGGGACGATTAGGCGGCTGTGGGAGTCTTCGGCTCCGTCCAGTGGCTCCGAGCGGTGCAGCGGTTGGTGGCGGAGCGAGCTGGCACGGCGGGGTAGCGGGAGGGAGGCGGTTGGTGGCGGAGCGAGCAGACCACGGCGATAGGCCACCTCCACGCCGTCATGGTAAAGACCACATGGATCACCTGCATCCTCGCGACGCTCGACATCGCATTGAAGAAAATAGGGCTCCTCCTCGATCCATCTATGGATCAAGGGGACGTGCGCCCACTGGGCCCAACGGCTATAATGCCTGGATGGACAGGAACGACCGTGCCCGAAATCAAGCTTACTCACGGCTCTCTCCCGAGACCCGACGAGATCCTCCTCGATCCCGAGGTCCAGCTCACCCAATCTGCTTTACAGACGGGGTGATGGAGCATCAATTCCCGGAGGGGTTTAAACCCATCAATATAGAGTCATATGATGGTACCACAGACCCAGCAGTTTGGATCGAGGATTTCTTCCTGCACATACACATGGCAAACGGAGATGATCTCCATGCCATTAAATATCTGCCGCTCAAACTAAAGGGGCTGGCAAGACACTGGCTTAACAGTCTACCTCCTCATTCTATTGGCAGCTGGGAGGCCCTAGAAGACGCCTTTTGAGCAAACTTCCAGGGCACGTATGTCCGCCCTCCGGACGCTGATGACCTCAGCCGTGTCACCCAGTAGCCAGGCGAATCTGCCCGCAAGTTCTGGAATAGGTTCCTCACTAAGAAGAACCAGATTATAGACTGCTCCGACGCCGAAGCCATCGCCGCTTTCAAAAACAATATTCGAGATGAATGGTTGGCTCGACAGCTCGGACAGGATAAACCGAGAACTATGGCAGCCCTGACTTCACTAATGACTCGCTTTTGCACGGGAGAGGATAGCTGGCTCGCCCGAAGTACCCACAACGGTGAGGCAGGCACCTAAGAAATTCACGACGCCAATGGAAAACCAAAGCGCAATAAAAATAAGCGCAGGTATAAAAATGGCGGAAGCGACACTGAAGACGCCGCGGTAAACGCAGGATTCACCGGACCTAAATCCGGGCAGAAAAGAAAACCCAATAAAGGGAACAAAGATGGACCTAGTCAGCTCGATAGACTCCTAGACCGCCCATGTGGGATTCACGGTACCCAGGAAAAACCAGCAACCCACACTAACAGGAACTGCTGGGTGTTTAAGCAAGCCGGGAAGATAGCGGCAGAGGGGCAAAATAAAACCCAACACCGCAGCGACGACGAGGATGAACCTCGGCAACCCACTAATGGAGGGTAGAAGAAGTTTCCAAACAAGGTAACAGAGGTCAATATGATCTACGTCACCCACATCCCCAAGAGGGAGCGGAAACGTGCACTTCGGGACGTATACGCGCTGGAGCCATTCGCCCCGAAGTATACCCCGTGGTCGGCTTACCCGATCACTTTCGATAAGCATGACCATCCGACCAGCATCAGGCATGGCGGATCGGCGGCGCTCGTCCTAGACCCCATTGTTGATGGTTATCATCTAACACGCGTCCTAATGGATGGGGGAAGCAGCCTTAACCTCATTTACGAGGATACAGTTCGGAAGATGGGCATCGACTCATCTCGGATCAAGCCGAGCTCCACCACCTTTAAAGGTGTCATCCCGGGCGTCAAAGCCCATTGTACGGGCACAATAACCCTAGAGGTAGTCTTCGGTTCGCCCGAGAACTTCAGAAGCGAGGAGTTAATCTTCGACATCGTATCCTTCCGGAGTGGGTACCACGCGCTCCTAGGGCGCACAGCCTTTGCTCGCTTTAACGCAGTTCCGCATTATGCCTATCTCAAGCTCAAAATGCCGGGACCCAAGGGCGTTATCACTGTCAATGGTAACGCAGAACACTCACTCCGGACAGAGGAACAGACCGCGGCTTTCGTAGCCGAGGTTCAAGCGTCTGAGGAGCCAGCCCACAACAGTAAACGCGCTGCCCGCTCTTTGAAGCACGTCAAGGCAGCACAAGTCGACCTCGGCCAGTTGTCCCCGCACCCAAAATAGGGGTGCGGGCTCCTCGGGTGCCCTCTGTATGGGCACTACGTCCCTAGGGTGCATAATTTTGCACTCAAGATCCCCTGGGACGCCGAGGAGCCAAAGCAATTCTGAAGCGTCATGCGTGGGTTAACCACGCAATGGCGAGGCTTAGAGCCCCAGCACAGGCAGGCATCTGTAAAAGAAGCAGCCAAACTATGCATACGTCTAGGTGGCCTTAACCACAGAATGACTTCGGCCCCACCTCCACTCAAGGAGCTCGGTCAATCAAACATTTAGTGTGTATAAAGGGCCAGCAGGGGATCGACCTTTGCAAATTCTTTGTCTTCAATCAGACGATCTGGTCAACAGTTCGGGAGCGCAGACGTGTGGCAGGCTTCGGTCCGGATCCTTTAAAATCCATTAGTAATTATCGGACCTGTTTTTCCTCCTCCTTCTTTACTGTTTACATTGTATTCTTTCCATTACTCTCGTCCACAGGGCATGTACACAACTGATATTATGAAATAAAGAAACCGTGCCCTTTCAAGGTCCCTATGGTATTTCTTTATCAGCCTAGCTCTGGAACGATGAAGTTCTCTAAACACGATGCAATTGTATCACAAAAGTCCGATGTGTTCGGCGTCTCGGATTTTGGCCTTATATGCATCAGTTTTGAACATAGATTTCAGTCAATAGTTGGGTTGCCTGGCTCCTATGTGTACCCCTTACGTTTCTGATGAATTCGGCTAAGGGCGTAATGGGAGAACCACTGCGATTGCGCCGCCAGGTCAATTGGCGGGGTGCCTCAGTGGAGAAAGCCGAAAACTGACTATCTAGGTAAGCGTAAACAGGTCCGCCATCCGCAGACCGCGTCAAGCGATGTGGTCATAGAGATCACCCGTGTTAAACGAAGGGCTTTTATTTTCTAGCTGGAGTGTGTTATGGCCTTGACCTCGGCCAATTCAGGCCGAACACTTCCAACATCGGGGGCTGGTCATCACCCCCACAGTCAAACTCCTATGGCTAAGTGAAAGACATCAAGCCACTATAGTCCGATTGCCTAGTTCCTCTAAGTCATCGATCGCCCATGGGTACCAAGACGTCGGCTAAGGGTCAAGAATGGCTTAGGTAACACCCTTTGTATGACCTCCACGGGGGCTAAGGCCGACGACTGGCCACTCTCACTTTAAAAAGTCATATCGGAGGAATAATCAAATTAATACAATATGGAACTTCAAGCCATTTTCATTTCAAACGATAAAGTTTTTACATCATACACCCCGGCATTCCGGAGTACCTAAAAATACATCGTGTCCTTAGGGCACATGGCCTTTGTTGTCCGAGCTCCCGCCTCCACCTCGGAGAAGAACTGCTCGACGGTCCGCGGCTTATCGGTAGGAGGGCTAGCAGCACAAGTCTCCGCATCAACTTTGCGGAAGTGCGTCTTCACGCACGCGTATGCCCTCCGAGCCCCTTCGAAGCACGCCGACCTCTTCTAGCGGTCAACGCAGGGCACGGCATCCCGAAGACGAGTCGTTAGGCTGAAGAGACTCCTCGACATGGCTTTGGCCGGCCACAGAGCAACACAGAGATCCTGGAACAGCTCGACCAGCTGCTTCACTCGATGATTTAGCAGCTGCGCGGATGGGGACCCTGGGAATTGACCCCAGAAGGCTTTCTCCGCCTCATGACCCGCCAGCTGGCCGAAATAGGCCACCGCATCCTCTGCACTCTGCGGGAGATCCTCGAAGGCCCCTGCGGAATGCCATAACTGGGTGAGCTTGACACACCCTTTGCTGCCAAACGCACACTGCAGCAAAAATATCTTACCCGAAGCGATTTGTTCCACTTGCTGGAGCACCTCATGGTCCGCATGAGCCGAGGTGTGGAGTTTGGAGTGGGCCCGTTGAAGCTTCTCGAGTTCCTCTTTCGCGCGCCGCCCCTCCTCCTGAAGCTTGTCACGTGCTTCAAACACGCCCTTCAGGGTCTCCTCGACCTCCAGCACCCGCGCCTGGTGCATCTCTCGGTCCGCCTTCTCGGCGGCCCTCGCCTTCTCGGCTGTGGCGACAGCTGCTTTCTGCTGCCGCACTTCCTTCCGAGCACTCTTAAGCTCGGCCTTGAGCATCTCCAGCTCCGCTGTCAACATATTTAAGTCTTAGTTGTTTTCCTCAACATACAACACACAAAGCAAGTTTCACCTTGTTTACCTTGAGATCGCTCAAGACTCTTGTTCATCTCTTCGGAGACGGAGTCCGGAACCAAGGTCGATACCTGTAATATAACAAAATCCTCGTTCAATGGAAAATGGCCTAGACCATCAACATGCTCCAGGACAGCTACTTCGGGTAGCGTCCTGGGGGCTCATCAATAGGCTCCTACTTACTCAAGCGACCCCGATGCCGGTTTCTTGAAACCGACTTCGGGCTCGGGGGCTACTCACTCATTACGCCATTTTAGCAGGCTACATTTTTTATGTCCTTGGACAAATTTCATAAAGACAAAACAAACCGAATGAGCGACGTACCTCGAAACCTGCTACAAGGTTTTTGAAGACCTCGTGCAGGCCGACCTGTGCGGACCGGTAGCCTTCTAGCGCCGTGCCTATCAAGGCACGGTGCTCCTTCTTAAGGGAGCAGCCCTTTAGGGCCTCCCCCACCTCCTCGGCCCACCCCGCGCCGATCTGTCCTCGGATAGCAGGCTGGGGTGGAGGGATGACCTCGGATGGATCCACTCGAGGAGCCCCCGTCTGTGAAGGCGGTGCCGAGGCAAACTCCTGCTGGACCGATATCTGGCCCAGCCCTTCTTCGATGACCTCGGGGCGCTTCGTCCCCTGGACTTGTTGGGCCGAGGTTTCAGCCTTGGCCATGACCGCCGCATCATCGGCCCCCGCCGTGTTGACCTCGGGGGCCAGGGTGGATGTTGCCTCCCCCAGACCGACTTGCATCGGGGGAGAAGCAGCGGGCTCTGGAGTCCCGCTGGCGGACGGCAACCTGTTCGAGGAGCCGCTGGGGATCACCTTCGGCGGACTGTGTATGAAAAGTTGCTTCTGTGAAAATTTCCCTTGATGAAACAATGACTCAAGCAAGGGAGACAAGGATAAAGGCTTACCCTCGAGGCGCCGGCTTCTTCCTCCCCATTTTGAGGGGGTCTTCCTCTGAGTCACCGGAGAGCTCAGCTCTCTCCGACGACTTGTTGGCGGCCTCGGATGAGGCTCGCCTCAGCCTTTTTTGGCCCTTGGGCGGCATGCCCACATCGACGTCTTCTGACACCGACCTCTTCCCCTTGGGGGGGGGGATTCTCCTCCTCGCCCTCCTCAGCGCCGCCGTCTTGAGCGGCAGAGGTGTGGGTCTCCTCTGATCGGGTGACCGAAGTCCCCCGGGTCCGAGCACTAGACCTCCCGGGTTGGGTCTTCGTCCCTTTGGAAGCCACCACATGTGGCTCCTCGGTCAGAAGCGCAGAGAGCAGGGGAGTTTGGGGTTGTTCCGGCAACGGGGCTAGGCATCGTACCCCCTTTACCCATGCCGACCACTTCTGCAAAATGTCAAAACACGACGGCTCAAATAAAGACTTTACTCCTCGGAGCAGTAAGCACAGAATGAAAGATTGATGGACGGAACCACTCACCAGGGGGGCCTCATAGCCGTGTTCGAGGCCGCGGTCCTCTCCCTCCTTGGGAATCTTGTCCTTGGCCAGCTTCATGAGCTTTGTCCACACAGTGGCCAAGGTGGAGCGGAAGAATGTGTTGATGGTGTCCATGTCCTCGGGTTTCTGCGCCCACATCGGGGTGGCCCAAAGTTGGAGAGGAAGGATGCGGTGGGTGAGCATGACATTGATGACATCGGCCAGCTCAGCCTTCCCCGTGGTGGTCCACCACGCGATCCTCTCGACTAGGGTCTCTACCTCTTCGGGCTTCCCCCAGGCGATGCCCTTTTCCTTCCAAGACTTGAGTTTCTTGGGAGGCCCGGCCGAGAAGGCCAGAACCTCGGTTTGACTAGCGGCAAGGGGCTCGATGATATAGAACCATTCCTTTTGCCACTCCTTCACCGTTTCGATGAAGGTGCCCTTGAACCAGGTGGCCCCCTGGTTCTTGCTGATCATTGCCCCTCCACACTCCGCAAGTTCGGAGCCGCTTGACTTCGGTTTAATACCGAAGAGCTTCAGCCATAGGCCAAAGTGTGGCTCACAGCGGAGGAAGGCCTCGCAGACTGTTATGAAAGCAGCGAGGTGGAGAATGGAGTTGGGGGCTACGTGATGAAAATCTAACCCATAGTAGAACATGATCCCGCGCACGAAAGGGTGCAGCGGGAACCCCAGGCCTCGGATGAGGTGGGGAACAAAGACTACCCGCTCCCCGGCGTTGGGAGCGGGTACCAGCTCATCGGCCTCTGGAGCACGGGCGGAGATGGTATGGGCTAGGTACCCCACGTCGCGCAGCTCGGTGATGGTCACCGCCGTCACGGTGGAGCCTCCCCAGTGCCCCTTAAGGGTATCGGCCATGGCTGATGGGGAAATCGGACTCGCGTACGACAAAGGCATAAGGGCTGGATCTGGGCGCTGGAGCTAGACGAAGCGGCAGCAAGAGAGGAATGGGAGCGTAGGCTATCGCGCTGTTCTCCCCATTACTTTTATAAGCCTGTGAAAGGCCAAAAGCCCCCTTTTGCTGTGCCGATAAATTCGTGATTATTATCAAAGATGCTGTTGAAACACATGGGGAAACGAAATTTTGATGATATCCCTAAGAAAGCGGGCATGATCTCTGCCTTGACGGGACGTGCCAGTAAAGGAGCCGCCTCGAAGCATGATTTGAGGGGAGGCAGTAACTGCTCAACCTGTCGTGGGGCGGATCTCTCCGATAAAGCTGTCAGGCCGGATTGGGTTGTTCATACCGGCACAGCACACCTTCAAGGCTAAGATACTTGCTCACCTCGGATAGGGTACAAGCTCGGTTGGACCACGGATGTCGATGCTCTGTTAATAGAATTCAAATTATAAGGTGGAACTCGTCTGTCAAGCCGGAAACTCCGAATCCGAAGTGTTGGTTCAAAGTCGTCCTCGGCATAGAAGACCAGTTCGGGGGCTACTGACGGTGTCCTGGATTAGGGGGTGCCAACCTAGCCGGCCCGTCTTCTCGGATGGGCCGATATGCCCCCGTATGTGATCAAGATGGACTCCGGAGGTCGCACATGGAAGACGTGATCAAGAATGCATCTACTGAAGACTTGCAGTACACTTTAAGATTATTCCAGCCGCCTTACTCCAAGATACCGACCTTGTAACCTTAGATACCCTCCCTGGCGTGTATATAAGCCATAGGGTTTAGCCCGTAGGGGACATTAGCGCAACATCGAACACCTAGCTATAGTAGTTAGACATATATTACGATCTCGAGGTAGATCAACTCTGTACTCGATGCACCTCCATTAATATAAACAGAAGCAGGACGTAGGGTTTTACCTCCATCAAGAGGGCCCGAAACTGGGTAAAACATCGTCTCCCTTTGTCTCTGTTACTATCGATCCGAGATCCGCAGCTCGGGACCCCCTACCCCGAGGTCTGCCGGTGTTTACACCGACAAAGCCTATGAAGGAATTACTCACGCCCGGTGGTGAGCATCATGAAATTGGTGATGGAGGATGGTTGATGATGACGACGGCGTCGAATCCCCCTCTCCAGAGCCCAGAACGGACTCCAGATCAGCCCTCCCGATGAAGAATAGGTGGGGGCGGCGGCTCCGTATCGTAAAATGTGATGAATCTTTCTCTCTGATTTTTTTCTCCACGAATAGGTACTTATAGCATTGGAGGTAGGGCAAACGGAGCTGCCAGTGCCCCACAAGCCTAGGGGGCGCGCCCTGAGGGGTAGGCACGCCTCCCTAGGATTGTGGCCCCTGGGTGGCTCCCCCTCCAGTGGATTTCTTTGCCAGTATTTTTATATATTTTGAAATAATTCTCCGTAAATTTTCAAGACATTCCGAGAACTTTTATTTCTGCACAAAAACAATACCATGGCAATTCTGCTGAAAACAACGTCAGTCCGGGTTAGTTCCATTCAAATCATGCAAATTAGAGTCCAAAACAAGAGCAAAAGTTTTTTGAAAAGTAGATGCGTTTGGGACGTATCAACGGTTCCGGTTTCAAAGTGTGGTACAATTCCCGGATGGTGTAATTAATGTGGGCAAGCATTCTCGGATGCGTACGTGGCGTGTGCACCGCAATCGGCAATCGGCAATCGGCAATGTCCATCAACCGTGTGCGCTTGTTATTACCATCGCGCACAATTCTTTTAATTAGAATGTGTGCCCGTATATCGCAGACACGTTGATCTGGCTGACCGTTTTTGTTGTGTTGGGTAATCGCAAACAGTTCATCCGAGTGAATCGCATGCCGTGCATCGCACACACCTTGATCTGTCTGACCGTTTCTGTTGTGTGGGGTAATCACAAACAGTTCATCTGAGTGAACTATATGCCGTGTATCACACACACCTCGAACTGGCTACCCGTTTCTGTTGTTCTGACTCATCACAAACAGTTCATATGAATCAACTGTATGCCACGTATCGCAAACGTGTCTCTAATCTGAATCATTTTTTATGTCTCCGGCATCGCACACAGTTCGTATTATTGGCGACGGTTTTATTACGACACCATTTGCGATGCATGCATCACACACAATTTGGTTGCGGGGTCTCTGATTCATGTGTCGCGTTAGCGGTCGCCTGCAGTAGTGCATCCAAACCCCGTGATATGATACGCTCTATCACACATAAGCCTCTTTATATCTTCCTCAAAACAGCCACCATACCTACCTATCATGGCATTTTCATAGCCATTCCGAGATATATTGCGATGCAACTTCCACCGTTCTTTTTATATGACACACATCATCATTGTCATATTGCTTTGCATGATCACATAGCTGGCATAGTATTTGTGGCTCAGCCACCGTTCATCATTTTTTATACATGTTACGCTAGATCATTGCACATCCTGGTACACCGCCAGAGGCATTCATATATAGTCATATTTTATTCTAAGTATCGAGTTGTAATTTTGAGTTGTAAGTAAATAGAAGTGTGATGATCATCATTATTAGAGCATTGTCCTAGTGAGGAAAGGATGATGGAGGCTGTGATTCCCCCACAAGTCGGGATGAGGCTCCGGACGAAAAAAAGAGGCCAAAAGAGCCCATGAAAAAAAATGAGAGAAAAAGAGAGAAGGGACAATGTTACTATCCTTTTTCCACACTTGTGATTCAAAGTAGCACCATGTTTTTCATATAGAGAGACTCCTATGTTGTCACTTTCATATACTAGTGGGAATTTTTCATTATAGAACTTGGCTTGTATATTCCAATGATGGGCTTCCTCAAATGCCCGAGGTCTTCATGAGCAAGCAAGTTGGATGCACACTTACTTAGTTTTCATGTTGAGCTTTCATACACTTATAGCTCTTAGTGCATCCGTTGCATGGCAATCCCTACTCCTCGCATTGACATCAATTGATGGGCATCTCCATAGCCCGTTGATTAGCCGCGTTGATGTGAGACTATCTTCTTATTTTTGACTTCCCCTTATTATCTCTATCATCATATTCTATTCCACCCATAGTGCTATGTCCATGGCTTGCGCTCATGTATTGCGTGGGGGTTGAAAAAGCTGAAGCGCGTTAAAAATTATGAACCAATTGCTCGGCTTGTCATCGGGGTAGTGCATGATAAATACTTTGTGTTAAGAAGATGGAACATGATAGGATTATATGATTTTGTAGGGATAACTTGCTTTAGCATTGTTATTTTGAAAGGCATGATTGTTTGTTAGTATGCCCGAGTATTGATGTCTTTATATCAAATTATAGACTATTGCTTTGAATCATTTGGATCCTATTATTCATACCGTAAAAGAGATTACATGATGAAACATGTTAGGTAGTATTCCACATCAAAAATTCTGTTTTTATCATTTACCTACTCGAGGACAAGCAGGAATTAAGCTTGAGGATGCTTGATACGTCTCCAACATATCTATAATTTTTTATTGTTCCATGCTATTATAGTATCAATCTTGGATGTTTTTATATGCAATTATATATCATTTTTTGGGACTAACCTATTAACCTAGTGCCCAGTGCCAGTTGCTGTTTTCTGCTTGTTTTTGGCTTTTCAGAAAATCAATACCAAACGAAGTCCAAATGCCACTAAACTTTTTGGAGATTTTTTTCTGGACAAAAGAGACCTTGGAAGCTTCAGGAGGAGGCCAGAAGCCTCACGGAGGCTTCATAAGGTAACAGGGCGCAGCCCCAGGGGGGCGCGCCGTGTTACCTTGTGGGGCCCACGTGACTCCATTTGACCTAATTCCACTTCTATAAATTCACAAATATTCGGAAACCATCAGAGAGCCAGAAGAAAACACCCTATCGCCGCCGTAAGCCTCTGTTCTTCCACGATCCCATCTGGAGGCCTTTTCCGGTACTCTGCCGGACGGGGAATCGATCACGGAGGGCTTCTACGTCAACCTTGCTACCCTTTCGATGATGTGTGAGTAGTTTACCACAGACCTACGGGTCCATAGCTAGTAGCTAGAAGGCTTCTTCTCTCTCTTTGATCTTCAATACCATATTCTCCTCGATGTTCCTGGAGTTCTACCTGATGTAATCTTCTTTTGTGGTGTGTTTGTTGGGATCCGATGAATTGTGAGTTTATGATCAGATTATTCATGAGAAATATTTGAGTCTTCTCTGAACTCTTTTATGCATTATTAAATATAGCTTTGTATTTCTCTCCGATCTATCGATTTGGTTTGACCAACTAGATTGGTTTATCTTGCAATGGGAGAGGTGCTTTGTGATGGGTTCAATCTTGCGGTGCTCAATCCCAGTGACAGAAAGGGACATGACACGTATTTGTATTATTGCTATTAAGGATAAAAAGATGGGGTTTAATCATATTGCATGAGTTTACTTTGTCTACATCATGTCATCTTGCTTAAGGCGTTACTCTGTTTTCATTAACTTAATACCCTAGATGCATGCTGGATAGCGGTCGATGGTTGGAGTAATAGTAGTAGATGCAGAATCGTTTCAGTCTACTTGTCTCGGACGTGATGCCTATATACATGATCATTTTCATGAATCCGTCATAATTATTTGCTTGTCTATAAATTTCCCAACAGTAATTTGTTTACCCACCATGTGTTCTGCGCTCGAGAGAGAAGCCTCTAGTAAAAACTATGGCCCCCGGGTCTATCTTTATCATATATTAAAAACCAAAAATACCTTTCTGCAATTTATTTACTTTTATTTTATTTAGTATTTTACTTTATCTATCTATCACTATCAGAATTAATCCTTGCAAATAACCGCTAAGAGGATTGACAACCCTCTTATTTGCATTGGGTGCAAGTGTTTGCTTTTGTGTGTGCAGGTGCTGCTAAAGGGATTTTGCGTGGTTCTCCTACTGGTTTGATAACCTTGGTTCTTAACTAAGGGAAATACTTATCACTACTGTACTGCATCATCCTCTCCTCTTCGGGGAAATACCAACGTAGACTACAAGTAGCACCCCCCACACTTCGATCCGGTGGGAGGGATTCATGCATACACATGCGCTCAAACTATACTAGGTAATCTTAGCATGACCTATGTAAGAGAAACCAAAAATTAATCCCATCCTAGGTCAAATTAACCTCTCTCACTGTCGGTCAAAGTGATGGACCAAGCGGGCCCATAGATGGAAGCATCACCGATAACCACGTGAGTGAGTGCCAGAGGACAACCACCGCTTGCATGTGGGCCAAACATATGTATGGAGGTGTTGTGTGATGTTTGAATACCCAAAGCACAACTTTGATGTGGCACCTGCCTCGGAACTCATAAAGTCCCACACGGAGCAAGGTTCACGATGCGTAGTATATGATGCCCCCCTCTTCTGCGCGTGCTATATACTCCTACTGTAACACAAACCAATAAGAATCCTCCTTGGTTAAATTAACCTCTCTCGTTGTAGGTCAAAGTGATGGACCTCGCGGGCACATAGATGGAAGCATCGCCGATAACTGCATGAGTGAGTGTCCTAGCTAGGACAACCACCACCTACATGTGGCCCAAAGAGGTGTTGTGTGATGTTTGAATACCCAATGCACAACTTTGATGTGGCACCTACTTCGCAAGCCGGAAACGCCCCACACAGAGGTTCACCATGATCTACACCATAACACAGGCCAAGATGAATCCACCTTTTGTCAAATGCCTCTCCCTGTTGGTCAAAGTGATAACCTACACGGGCTAATGAATGGGCGCAACGCTGATAACCGCACGAGGGAGTGTCCGAGGACCACTCTGCATGCATGTGGCCCAAACATATGTATGAAAGGGTTGTGTAATGTTTTAAATACCCAATTCATGAATTTGATGTGGCACCTGCCTCACAAACCGGTCAATCCCACACAAAGGCTCATGACGCGTAGTGTGCCAGACACACCACCCCAACTGACCGCACCACCACCGCCACTTCGAGGCATGTCAAACTTTTTCTGCAGTGAACATGTGACCAAAGGAGTGCCATGTTAAAATTTGAAAAAAATTCAGAGATCATTTAGACATTTTTATCATATGTCTGTCCTTGGGTACATGTTTAGTCTACATGCAAGAAATGGCAAGAAATTTCAAACATTAAGAATCTTGATTTTTAAATTCCAGTAAATCCAAAAGTTAGCTGAAATTCATGAAACTTGTCGTGGTGTCATGATATGACACCAATAGACTGTGATATTGTTTTTTTGTCAAATTCGAGACAAGTTTTGATATAAACTTCTAGAAAATGGGAGATTATTAATAATTGGAACACAATATCGCAAACTGTAGGATCGAAAGAATGTCTAGACGGGGGGTGATTAGACTACTTGACCAAATAAAACCTAACCTTTTCCCAATTTTAGTTGTGGGCAGATTTTAGCAATAGTACATGTCAAGCATCACCCTACACATGCAATTCTAAGAGTATAGCAGCGGAATGTAAGCAATTGCATATGTATGTAAAGGAGGGATTGGAGATTTCAAACGCAATGAAGACACGGTGGTTTTTGGCGTGGTTCCGATAGGTGGTGCTATCGTACGTCCACGTTGATGGAGACTTCAACCCACGAAAGGTAATGGCTGTGCGAGTCCACGGAGGGCTCCACCCACGAAGGGTCCACGAAGAAGCAACCTTGTCTATTCCACCATGGCTTACGTCCACGAAGGACTAGCCTCACTCGGGGTAGATCTTCACGAAGTAGGCGATCTCCTTGCCCTTACAAACTCTTGGTTCAACTCCACATCTGGTTGGAGGCTCCCAAGTGACACCTAACCAATCTAGGAGACACCACTCTCCAAAAGGTAATAGACGGTGTGTTGTTGATAAACTCCTTGCTCTTGTGCTTCAAATGATAGTCTTCCCAGCACTCAAACGCTCCTCATAGATTTGGCTATGGTGGAAGAAAGATTTGAGTGGAAAGCAACTTGGGAAAGGCTAGAGATCAAAGTTCAAATGGTAGGAATGGAATATATTGATCTCAACACATGAGTAGGTGGTTCTCTCTCGGAAAATATATGGTAGAAGTGTAGGCACGTTCTGATGGCTCTCCTTACTGAGAAGGAAGTGGTGGAGGGGTATATATAGCCTCCACACAAAATCCAACCGTTACACACTTTTGACCCAACTCGGTGGCACCGAAACAATAATCTCGGTAGCACCGAACTGTGTAAAAGATATGAACTTTAGGAATCTCGGTGGGACCGATATGGACAACTCGGATGGACCGAAGTGCAATGGATTAGGGCAATCCTCATCTCGGTGGCACCGATTGCATCAACTCGGTAGGACCGAAGTGAAGCAATAAGGCAACAGAGAGTTGGCAATCCATCTCAGTGAGACCGATTTGAAAACTTGGTGAGACCTAAGTAAGTGCAAACGATTACAGAGAGTTGGCAAGGCCATCTCGGTGAGACCGAGATCCATTTCGGTGGATCCGATTTGTTAGGGTTTTGGCAGTGGCTAAGTCTTGGATGAACTCGGTGGGGCCGGGTAGGAAATATCGGTGGGGCCGAGTTGGACTTTAGGTTTAGGACATATTTGGGTAGAGAGAGTGGTTGAGGGTTTAGGAATACTGTCACTAAGCACTTGAGCAAAAAGACCATTAAGCAACACCTCATCCCCTTTTAATAGTATTGGCTTTCCTATGGACTCAATGTGATCTTGGATCTCTAAACCAAAAATGTAGAGTCTTGATCTTTGCCAATTCTTTTCCTTAGCATTTTGAGGGGTCCACATCTCTAGTCCATGCCATGCCAATCATTGAACATCCTGAAATCTTAATCTTGAATGGACATTAGTTCAATGAGATATATGTTGTTATGAATTACCAAAACCACCAAGGGAGCAAATGTGCTTTCACAAACGGTTTATTTATTTAAACCGTGGGTGTTAGACGAATAATGTACGTGCCATGCTTCGGTTAATTAATAAAGCGCCAGAACTAATCCTCAAAAAAGAAAAACAATATACGTGCCGCCACGCGTCCCGCGTGCCGTGCGAGCAGGCGTGACTTGACGGGATGCATGTGAGCAGTCCACTGCACAGGCAGACCGGGAGCGCGTGCGAGCAGGTGTGTGAATTGACAGGAGGCGTGTCTGCTATGCAGTGTCATCGGGAGACGTGCGAGCAGCTGTGTGAAATGATGATAGGCATGCGAGAAGTCCGTTGCGCAGGCTTGCCAGGAGGCGAGCCAGCCCTTTGACTGGCGCCCGCCTCGCTCCCACTGCTCCATATTAATGGTGCGCCCTAGCCGCTGGTTATAATAGGCGGTCGTACCCCCATTCTCGCTACACACAATCCTCTTTCTCTGCCTGCATCCTCGACGCCGTTCTCAGTCATCACCGCCGTCTGAAGTGTATCAGGATGCCGATGAAGCGCACCATGGGAGGGAGTGGGGATGCCGGGGCTGGTGAAGCAAATCACCGCATGAAGCCGGGCCTAGAGGTTCCCGTCGCCGTGGACGAGGTCTCATGCAGGCAGAAGCGCTGCCTTGAAGTCATTGCCGCCGTCGTGCTTCCCCAGCCGGAGCTGGAGGTCCACAGCGACCCTGACGACCACTCCGGCGACGACTCCGACGACGACGGAGAACCGGTTAGTCATCTATACCTATTTTTTGGCAAATATAATCCTAGGTTTTCTCATGTTAGTCCTGCCTCCCCCTTTTTGGAATATAAATCCTATGGTTATATGTTCTCTCAATCCATGAAATCAGAGTAAGATTCATTAGATCCGTGTAGTGTATTGATTGTTTGAATGGTACAATTGATAAGTGTTGTTGATAAGTGAGATATGTACAAATGATCTTGCTAATAATCCGTCTAGGGTTAGTGATTAATTGTTTGTTCTGTACAAATGATTTTTGCTAATAATCCGACTAGGGTTAGTGTTTCTGCTAATATTTTGTAACCAGATCTAGAGAATTGATTTTGAATGTCCTACATATATGTTTGTGCCAATGTTTTTTCCAGATTGAAACCAAAATCTTGCTAATAATCCGTCTAGGGTTAGTGATTAATTGTTTGTTAGAAATGATTTTTGCTAATAATCCGACTAGGGTTAGTCTTTCTGCTAATATTTCGTAGCCAGATCTTGAGAATTGATTTTGAATGTCCTACATATATGTTTGTGCCAATTTTTTTCCAGATTGGTATGTACATAGATGATTGTGCTAAAAAAAACGAATCAAAATCTTGCTAATAATCTGTCTATGGTTAGTGATTAATTGTTTGTTCTATACAAATGATTTTAGCTAATAATCTAACTAGGGTTAGTGTTTCTGCTAATATTTTGTAGCCAGATATTGAGAATTGATTTTGAATGTCCTACATATATGTTTGTGCCAAAAAAATTCTAGATTGGTATGTACATAGATGATTGTGCTAAAAAAATCGAACCAAAATCTTGCTAATAATCCATCTAGGGTTAGTGATTAATTGTTGGTTCTGTACAAATGATTTTTGCTAATAATCCGACTAGGGTTAGTGTTTCTGCTAATATTTTGTAGCCAGATCTTGAGAATTGATTTTGAATGTCCTACATATATGTTTGTGCCAAAAAAAATCCAGATTGGTATGTACATAGATGATTGTGCTTAAAAAAGAGAACCAAAATCTTTGGATCTGTCTAGAATAATAGCCATCAAATCCTTTTTTTACGAGCCTACTTTATGACATGTAAATTGGTTTGATGCCAAAAGTTGGCATGCCTAATTTTGGTAACTGCCAAATGTTGGCTAGAGATTGGTTGCATACCAATTTTCATTGCCAATCTCACAATTGTTGGCAACTTTTGATTTTGCCAAATGTTGGTAGCTGCTACTTGTGAGCTGCGTTGGGATTTTCCCTGAACAGGAGGGGAGATGCAGTATAGTAGAGATAAATATTTCCCTCGGTGAGAACCAAGGTTTATTGAACCAATAGGAGAATCATGCAAACCCTCATGAACAGCACCTGCACACACAAAAGCAAATACTTGCACCCAACGCGGGCAAGAGGGTTGTCAATCCCCTTGAACTCGTTAATTGCAAAGATCAAATCTTGTATAGGTAGAGATATAAATTACAAAACAAAAGAAAAAGAAATAAATTGCAACAATGGTTTTTAGGTTTTCTTTTTATATTTAAAGTAGACCCAGGGGCCATAGTTTTCACTAGAGGCTTCTCTCTCGAACACATAGCATACGGTGGGTAAACAAATTACTGTTGGGCAATTGATAGAAAAGCGCATAGTTATGATGTATTCACGGCAATGATCATGTATATTGGCATCGCGAGACAAGTAGACTAACTCCTGCCTGCATCTACTACTATTACTCCACCCATCGACCGCTATCCAGCATGCATCTATGGTATTAAGTTCATGAGAAACAAAGTAACGCTTTAAGCAAGATGACATGATGTAGACAAAGTAAACTCAATCAATATGAATAAACCCCATCGTTTTATCCTCAATGGCAACAATACAAATACATGTCTTGTCCTCTACTTTGCCACTGGGATATAGAGCACCCCAAGATTGAACCCATTACCCCCCACAAAAAAAAAGATTGAACCCATTACAAAGCACCTCTCCCACTGAAGATAAATCAATCTAGTTGGCCAAACCAAATGGATAGATCGGAGAGAAATACAAAGCTATAACAATCATGCATAATAAAGTTTAGAAAAGACTCAATTACTTTTAATGAATAATCTGATCATAAACCCACAATTCATCGGATCCTAACAAAAACACCGCAAAAGAAGATTACATCGGATAGAACTCCAAGAAGATCGAGGAGAACATGATATTGAAGATCAAAGAGAGAGAAGAAGCCATCTAGCTACTAGCTATGGACCCGTAGGTCTGTGGTGAACTACTCACACATCATCGATAGGGCAGGATGGTTGTCGGTGTACTAAAACATGGGTGCCCTCGTACCCTGACTTGTGCACAGGCAGTTGTAGCCTCCCTGACGGCAAGGGCTTGCTGGAGGATTACTATGACTCAAGACTCAATGGACAAGACTGTGAAGAAGACCTCCAGGCAGGTGTAGGATCGAAAGTTTGTCTAGAGGGGGGTGATTAGACTACTTGACCAAATAAAAACCTAACCTTTTCCCAATTTTAGAAGCAGGCAGATTTTAGCAAGCATACAAGTCAAGCATCACCCTACACATGCAATTCTAAGAGTGTAGCAGCGGAAAGTAAACAATTGCATATGTAAGTAAAGGAGGGGATCGGAGATTTCAAATGCAATGAAGACACGGTGATTTTTGGGGTGGTTCTGATAGGTGGTGCTATCGTACATCCACGTTGATGGAGACTTCAACCCACAGAGGGTAACGGCTGCGCGAGTCCAAGGAGGACTCCACCCACAAAGGGTCCACGAAGAAGCAACCTTGTCTATTCCACCATGGCTTACGTCCACGAAGGACTAGCCTCACTCGGGGTAGATCTTCATGAAGTAGGCGATCTCCTTGCCCTTACAAACTCCTTGGTTCAACTCCACATCATGTCGGAGGCTCCCAAGTGACACCTAACCAATCTAGGAGACACCACTCTCCAAAAGGTAATAGATGGTGTGTTGTTGATGAACTCCTTGCTCTTGTGCTTCAAATGATAGTGTTCCCAACACTCAAACAACTCCTCACAGATTTGGCTATGGTGGAAGAAGGATTTGAGTGGAAAGCAACTTGGGAAAGGCTAGAAATCAAGGTTCAAATGGTTGGATTGGAATGACTTGATCTCAACACATGAGTAGGTGGTTCTCTCTCGGAAAATGTATGGTGGAAGTGTAGGCACGTTCTGATGGCTCTCCTTACTGAGAAGGAAGTGGGGGAGGGGTATATATAGCCTCCACACAAAATCCAACCGTTACACACTGTTGACCCAACTCGGTGGCACCGATTAGAAATCTCGGTGGCACCGAATTGTGTAAAAGATATGAAAGTTAGGAATCTCGGTGGGACCGACTGGAACAACTCGGATGGACCGAAGTGCAATGGTTAGGGCAAACCTCGTCTCGGTGGCACCGATTGCATCAACTCGGTAGGACCGAAGTGAAGCAATAAGGCAACAGAGAGTTGGCAAGCCATCTCGGTGAGACCAATTTGTAAAACTCGGTGTGACCGAAGTGAGTGAGAATGATTATAGAGAGTTGGCAAGGCCATCTCGGTGAGACCGAGATCCATATCGATGGATCCGATTTGTTAGGGTTTTGGCAGTGGCTAAGTCCAGATGAACTCGGTGGCTCTGGATAGGAATTTTTGGTGGGGCCGAGTTGGAATGTAGGTTTTGGACACAATTGGATGGAGAAAGTGGTTGAGGGTTCAGGAACACTGTCACTAAGCACTTGAGTAAAAAGACCATTAAGCAACACCTCATCCCCTTTTAATACTATTGGCTTTCCTATGGACTCAATGTGATCTTGGATCACTAAACCAAAAATGTAGAGTCTTGATCTTTTGCCAATCCATATCCTTAGCATTTTGAGGGGTACACATCTCAAGTCCTTGCCATGCCAATCATTGAACATCCTGAAATCTTTAACTTGAATGGACATTAGTTCAATGAGATATATGTTGTTATGAATTACCAAAACCACCAATGGAGCAAATGTGCTTTCAATCTCCCCCTTTTTGGTCATTTATGACAACATATAGATCAAAGCTTTGACAAAAGATTAAATAAATGGAATACATCGTCGCTTTGACAAGTATGTGATAAGCAAGAGCTTCCCCTAAATTTGTGCATTATTTAAAAAATTGCGTTTGAATGCAAATGCACAATTGATTAGGATCATGGGTCACTCTTCCATGTCACATACAACTTGGTGGAGCGCACAAAATGATATGAGTGGAATAGTAGGCACGCATCACCAAAACAAGTGAATGATCATACACGATAATGATAAGCATAAGCATCACATAGAGCATAGTATGATCAATCACATAAAGTAGTAGCTCACAAACATAACGATCAAAGTACTCACAGACATAGTATCAAGCACACGCATCAAAACAAAGTACCATAAAGCAAATAGTAGCAAAAGAACTCGAGAAACAACGAGCAAAGCAAAGCAAGACTAAAGCAAAGCAAGACTCTCTCTCTCGAAGCCTAAGATCTATACAAATTCTCCCCCTTTGGCAGCAAGTATCAAAAAGCTCGAATAGGTATAGGACTAATACGGCACTCTAGGCACGATCCTCGGAAGCTCCTGAAGGGGATCTCCGGCTGGCAGCTCCAGTGTGCGTAGACGGTGTCGAGAGAAGTGCATCCACGAAGGCTTCAGCTGATGTCTGCTGGGCTGGTGGAGTGGAGACCGGTGGTGGTACTGTAGCAGCAGCAACAGGTGCAGAGACTGTGGTCCTCGGATCCACAACTGGCACTGCAGCAGACCTGGCTGCCCTGAGCACTGTCTAGAATCTCTCCGTAGTGGGTCTGTCATCTCCACTGTCATCTGAAGCAGCTGCCCTATGTGATAGCCTGGCTTATTAGGGATGATAGACTACTCATATCAATAAGGAATTCCTTCTTTTCCGGGAGCCCATTCGGACAGAACTCCAAAGTTAAGCATGCTCAGCTTGGAGTAATTTCAGGATGGGTGACCGCCCGGGAAGTTGCTCCTGGGTGCGCATGAGTGAGGAACAAGTGCGCAGGAAAGACTAGTATTGATCTGTGAGGCCAGTCTAGATTCCACCAGGAGTAACGACCACCGGCGGGTGTGTCCGGGGCGTTACAAGTTGGTATCAGAGCCTCGACCGACCATAGGAGCCCCCTTGATTGATCGAACTGTTGGCGAGTCTAGAAGAGAAACTATTTTGAGTCTAGTTGTACATCGGAGAGTAGGAATTCTTTTACTCCTTATCCCCTTCGTCGCTCTGGTGAGGAATTGTGACATAGGTGTTTTGATTCTACTACTCTTCTCACTCAATTTTTTTTAGGATCACGCGGGTATTTTTGGAATCATTGCGATATCGGTGTAATAGAATTCTGTTCTTGGTGCCTCCTGACCATATGGATTGGACCCGGGGAGTTGAGCTCCAAGGGGTTGTTTGTCACATTCGCTATCGTTTCAGTTCCTGAATACCAGAGGACGCCAACATAGAAACGCTTCTATACTTTTTGTGGTGGCAAATAGTGCTGTGACTTTTCCCCAGGACTGGAGGAGAGAGCTTGGATGATCCACCATGACTAGTATCGCTGTGTTTTCGAAGGTCTAAGGTAGACGAATTTGCGAAGTTTCTCGGTCGTGTGTTAAGGGTTGCAGATGTAGTTGCAGCTGATTAGTTTGTTGATTGCTGAGTAGGTTCCTGGACCCGCAACCTGATCGCATAACCAAGAAGTTTCGGGAGTTCTTAGGTGGGAATTCAAGTAGTTACCTAGGACATCTTTCCGACGGATGCATGATATGAGATTGGGGTTCGACGTCTAGTGGTCCGCCTGTTCACGGTCGTTGTTACAGCGGTGCTCGTTGCGTCTTAAAGAATCCTTGTAGCTTTGCTACAATTAGGGGACGCTTCGTAGTCGCGTACACTACCTTGTACGGATGGCCACTGTAAGATCGAGCCCGTGTGGGCCCCACCATGAAAATTTCAGACGAAATATCTATCATATATTTGTTCCGGCTTATTCTGCAAGCCAAATCCTTTGTTTTGTTGTGGTATTCGAGTTGCTTCAAAGTCAAGTGTTGATCCATACCTTTCCTAAGCGGTTTTCTCATATTTCTATGGGAGTGCTAATCCTTCTTGATCATCGAGATTGTCATGTAAATTCTTTTCAACCGACGTGCTTCTCTTCAAGTTATTCCATACGAGCGCCGTTGAGAAACTTGAGGATTTGTTCGTTTCATTCGTCCCAAGTTGTCATTATTTTTCCCACCCTCCCACCCTTTTTCTTCGCGGAGTCAGAGATCTCAAATCAAGTATCCATTTTATTCATGAGAAGTCTCTTCATCCTTTTCCTTCAATGTTCTTATCCGGTGATTCTCATGAAGATCCTTAGGAGCTTCAAGCTCATCATTCTTCATTATCGTATCTTCTCCGGTGTTCTAAATTCAAGCTTTCGGCGTTGATAATATCCTTTTCTTTTGTTCACATATTTTCCCATGTTGGAAATTCTTACCCAAGTTTCTCTTGCTTATTCACCTCTCTCTATTCTTCCCCGGAGTGCCAAAATTATCTCAGAAGATTCGTGTTTCCATTCAAGATCCGTTCGAGCTAGTTCGAGGTTGTCACCTCATCCAATCCATTTAAATCTTTCCGATGCATTTTCTCTCTTTCAAGCAATCATTTCCAATGGTGTTTCTCTTTGAGTGGGCCCTTACCCACAGGTATTTTCCCAAGATCTTACCTGACTCTTCTAATTTTCCCGGAGTTATTCTCAAATCTTTTCAAAGTTTGACGTAAGAATGGATTTCATCAGTCAATTGCCTTCTCCAAGATCGCTTTCAAATTCTTTTCATCTTTGCCTCAACCTTTGTATTCTTCATTATTCCGGAGTATCTCACAAAATCTTCATGGTGGTTCTCATCGTCATTCTCAGCTTTGAAGACCGAAGGAGAGTTCTCTTAAATCCTTTTATGTTCTCTTCAAGATTCGTAGTTCAAGCTTGATGCTATCCTCTCAAATTGTTCTGATCATGAGAAATTCTTTTCATACCCATCCGTAGTATTTCAGGAGTTGTTTTCGTTTTGATTCTCTGAAGGCCATCATTCCAGAAGATTTATTCATTCTCAGTTTTCAGCTTTCGTTCTCCGATTATTCCAAAAATTGATGTCTCTTCGTTCGTCTCCTAATTCTTCCGGTGCATCGTTCAAGTATTCTCTAATAAGCGCGTGATCTCTTCGTTCTCTTGTATCTAAATTCCCTCAAGTATCTTCGTTTGTGTCTAATTCTTCCCGGTGACTCCTTCTCTTTTCATCATTCATTGTCATTTCTTATGGTGGTTCGTTCAAGACTCCTCTTTCTTTGTTATCGCATCAATTCATTCGTTCTTTCCAAAAATCCTACCGGTGGTTCATTGAAGACCTTCCCAAGTTTGCGCTATATCTCTCTTCAATCCTTTTCAAGAAGAATAAGTGGCATGCCAAATCCGTTGCTTTTCATTAATTTAATTTGATGAGGATAAGCATAACGTAATTCTTATTCTTGTTTCATGGAGGTGATTTAATTCCTTCTTCTGGAGTTCGTTCGGGATATCAAATTCTCGGTTCCAAGTTGTTCATCTTTTCTTTTCTGGAGTTCCAAGTTTTCGCATTATCTCATCGCGAAGCTCCATTAAATCATTGCAAGGCTTCATCATGTTCTTCAGCCTTCACTTCTTTTCTAGCATCCTTTCTATCCGGAGTTCTTCGAGAGTTTCTTCTTGGTGGCTCGTTAAGTATTTAATCCGTTCTCGAAGTCTTCTTCAAGATTCTTGTTGGAGGAGCTCAAGTATTCTTCGCCTCGCATTCCGAAGTGCAAGTCATTCTCCCTTATCTTTGGAGATGGTGTTATACCATTCTTGATTCAGGAGGAGTCTTGAAGAGAAATTGTCAAGAATGATATATTTAAAACCATCATTTCTTTCTCGTAGCTATCTGGGTATAGATTTCACCTAAAGCCTTTCCGATGGATTGTTGCTATTTGTGGTGATTATCCATGATCCAAGCCTGCTCTTTATCCTCTCTGTGGAAGAAGTTTTTCATCTCCATGTTGCTTTCAAGCAATCAATTGTTCTGATAGTGGCAGGTTTTCACCTCAAAAATGTTGAGATGTTTTCCATAAGCCCACAAGAAGATTATTCTTTTCGTTGTTGATTTTCCAACAACTCCGTTCAATCCTTCTTTGCGAGGATGCTTTTCAAATTCAATTGTGGTAGAAGTTGTCATTTGCTTCCCCCTTCTTTTCTTTCCAATGATCTAGCTTTTATTCTTTCATTCCGGAGGCATGGTGGTGTTTCTCTCTTCGACCCATTATCTCGTTTCGCCAAGATCATGTTATTTCCTTGCTTATCCGTCCCACCGGAGTGTTGTGTCCTCTTTACAAGTCTTCCTTCTTGTCAACCTCGGCTTTTCTTTTCTACCGGGATGCTATCCGAATTCTTTCGTTCTTATTCCTTTTCTATCTTGTTCTAACCAGAGTGGTTTCATAGTTTATCTTGTCTCTTGCTCTTGATTCTCGTCGTATTCCCCGTTCCTCCTTTCTACCGGAGTGATCTCAACTTCGTTCACATCCGTTGCACCCTCTCTTTCGAGTTTTTCAACTTCTCAAGGTTCTTTCGTTTCACTCGTTTGTCTAAGAGCAACTTTCTTTTACCTCTTCCTCTTCCCCTTCCATTTCCTTCCGAAGATCTCGGGTCAAGATCTTCTGTTAGTGGGGGAGAGTTGTGACGCCCTGAGACTGATGCTCCAGATTCCTTCCATTTATTTCCGTCGTTGTTGTGTGATTCGTTTGCTTGTTGTACTTCGTCATGTCATCACGTGCATTTCATCCGCATGTTTTCAAAAACTTGCATCCGTTCGTAGTTGCCAGCTTCTCCGCGTCCCTTCCGTTCTCCGTTTCGAGACCCGTCACACTCGCACGTGCCCGCGGCACCTCCAAAATATTATTTTATAAGTGGGATAAAAATGTTCTCGGAATGGAGTGAAAGTTGGCGTGCGGTCTTGTTATATTGTAGGTAGACCGCCTGCCAAATTTTGTCCCATTCGGAGGTCGTTTGATGCCCCAACGGATAACTATAGCGGCACTATAGCCGGTCAAACGTCGGATGTTTCGGTGTTCCAAAACTTGTCACCGGGCCGCCCACTTCCCTCTCATCTCAGCCCATGGCCTCTTTACACAGCCACACCAGCCCACCTAGCCACCCCCTCCGTTTTGGACCGTCCGATCGTGATCGGAAGGCTCGAAAACGGCCTCAAACCCCTCCATCTATCCCCCCTGCCTATATAAGGGAGGCCTACCCCTTCCTTATCTGAAACCCTAGCCCTCCCTCAAAATCCGCGCCACCGCCAGCTCCAGCCAGCCCCCAGCCGCCACCTTCTCTCACCTCCCGCACCGGGCCCGCCAGGCCCAGATCCGGCCCGCCCGGGCCCGAACCGCCGCCACCGTCGCTCCCCGCGCCCGATCTGGATCGAGAGAGCACCCGAGCTCCTCGCCGCCTCACGCCCGCGCCTCCTCCTGCCCTAAGCCTCGCACGGATCCGCCCCGACCCATCTGTTCCCCGCCTCCTCCTACATGCTAGGCCGCCTCTGCGCCGTCCCCGCCACCGCAAGACGCGCCGTCACGCCATGTCCCTGCTCCGGTTCGAGCAGGAACGCTCGATCCGCCGCCCGCTCGCGTGCGTGCGCCGCGTGGGCCGCGCCCAGCGCCTCGGCCCAGCCAGCCTCCTCCGCCAAGCCCGAGCCGCAAGCCGGCCCGCCTCGTCGTCTGAGTTAGGCCATGGTGAGACCCGGCCTGCCCCTCTATCTTGCGCCCTGAGCGTCATATTACTATCCAGCGCTCACCCAGTTTCGGCCCGTTCATGTTTTTTCCTGCTGTCTGCGATTTAGCAATTATCCCAGGATTTACAGGATTGCAGAAAACCCTTCTAAATCATGCATTTAATAACTCATGAACCATGCATCGGATTAAAATGATTTATATATGTAAAATGTTAAAAATTTTGTGTAGATTAATAATATGCAACTTTCATCCATGTTAAAATTGTTTAACTTGCTGTTTGCATTGATTTGCATAAATGACATGCTAAAATGATTTATTTCATAACTAAATAACCGTAGCTCCAAATTAAATAAACTTTATATGTAAATGGGGTAGAAAAATGTGTAGATTATCATGGTGCACTCACTTTTGTTGTTTAACAACATTAAATTTGTGTTTTAGGCAGAACAGTACCAAATTCGAAAATTACATATGGGGATTTTCCGGAATTGTTCTGGGTTGTTTCCGGCCTCATTTAAATTGCCTAGATAGGTAGTTTAATTATGCTTCACCTCTTGCCATGTTTAACAACATTTAACCTTGTCATGTGCTTAAACGGGAGTGAACTAAATAATTCAAATGTGGAGTTTCGTCAATATGCAACTCGTTGCATATTCATCTTCACTTAATGTGTGGTATTCGTTTGTTGCATCTTGCCATGACATGCCTCTTTAACCGGACATGCATCATACTTGGTTGTGCATAATGCCATGTTTATGCTTGTGTGTTTACCATGTTGTTTGCTTCTTTCCGATTGTGCTTCTTCTCGATAGTTCCGGTTTCGTTGCGATTGTGAGGACTCGTTCGACTACGTTGGTTCGTCTTCTTTATGGACTCGATCTTCTTCCGAGCGGCATTTTAGGCAAGATGATCATGGCTTTGGATATCTTTACTATGTTTGCTTGCTAGTTGTCTCATTGCTATCGCTATGTCGCGCTTCCTACCACATATATGTCAGCCTCCCATATGCCATGATACAGCCTCTAACCACCCTTACCCAGCAAACCGTTGTTTGGCTATGTTACCGCTTTGCTCAGCCCTTTCTTATAGCGTTGCTAGTTGCAGGTGCAGTTGCAGTTTGTTCCATGTTGGGACATGGATATCATTGGATATCACAATATCTCTTATTTAATTAATGCATCTATATACTTGGTTGTGGGTGGAAGGCTCGGCCTTTTGCCTAGTGTTTTTGCTCCACTCATGCCGCCCTAGTTTCTGTAATACCGGTGTTATGATCCTTGATTAGCGTTCCTAACATGCTCAGGGGAATGGGACCCTCTTGACAGTTCACTTTGAATAACTGCTTCCAGCAAGGCCCAACATTGGTTTTAACATTTGCCAACATAATAATATTGAATTAAATAATTAATATGCATAGGGAGTTAGCGCTACCCGAGGATTCTTAATTCAACATAATACAGGTGGGCCAGTGCTGATGGTGCTGGTCCAAACTAGAGCCCCTTGCAGTACCACCACGAGGAAACTCGAGGCACTGGTTTTAGTTGTACGGACTGCTCATCCGGTTGTGGCCTAAGACGAGATATGCGCAGCTACTATCAGGGTAACGGCACGCCGGGAGGTCTTGCTGGACTTGCGTTACCATTGTCGAAATGTCTTGTGCACCGGGATTCCAAGGATACTTCGGGCTGACTTGAGGTTGATCGGGTTTTCTTGAGGTTGAGGTGTTCCACCGCAGCTTGTGTTGGTTTGTGATGGACCAGGTTGGAACACCCCTGCAGGGTTAAATCTTACGCGAAGCCGTGCCCACGGTTATGTGGCGACTTGGATGTTTATAACCTCCGGTTGTAGAGAACTTGACACTAAATTCTAATTAAAATATACCAACTGTGTGCGTAACCGTGATCGTCTCTTCTTGTGAGGTTTGAACCAAGAAGTGAACACGGTGGGGTTATGTTTGACTCGTAAGTAGGTGTTCAGGATCACTTCTTGATCATTACTAGATTGCGACCGTTATGCATAGTTTACTCTTCTCATTCTTGTACTCGTAAGTTAGCCACCATATAATGCTTAGTGCTTGCTGCAACCTCACCACTTAACCATTCCATACCCATTAAGCTTTGATAGTCTTGCTACCCATGGTTATGGGATTGCTGAGTCCTCGTGGCTCACAGATTACTACAACAACAGATGCAGGTACAGGTAATGTGATGATGTGACGCGAGAGCGATGCGCGTTTGCTTTTGGAGTTCTTCTTCGTCGGTCTTGGGATAGGTTCCGGGTCGGCAGCCTGGGCTAGCAGGGTGGATGTCGTTCGTGTTTTTCGTTTGTGTTTCATCCGTAGTCAGATTCTGCTCTTCTGTATGGTGTTTGCTATGTATTGATGTATTCCTGTGATGACTGTATGTATTTGTATGTATCCCCATCTATTATGTACATGGTATGATGTAATGATATCCACTTTGCAAGTGTCTTCCATATGCGCTTCTATCCCTGGTGGGGCCTCCGAGTCCCTTGAGGATAGGATCGCATATTGGGCGTGACACCCTGGCTGCATCAACATCGTCCTTCAGCTTCTCCACAATGGTCTGAACCTCAGTGATCTTGACATCTAGATCATGAATCTTCGTCTCGACTATCCGCTCTAAGCTAGCTTGGTTCTGAGTGAGGTTGGCCAGACTTCGCTCAATCCTCAGGGTGGCTTCTAGCAGATAACTCATCTGGTCAGTCTTAGACTTGAGGTTGGCAATGGGAGCATTGGGAGCAAATGCCTCCTTGGCTGCTTTTGCTTCTGCGGCTACTCGGATCTTTTCTTGTGCTTGAGCAGAGGTGGGATGCGAAGGATCCATCACAATGACATTGTCCTCAAACTCTGGACGCAGTGGGAGATGCTCACAATCAAGAAGATAAGTGCTCGTTCCAACCTTGGAATTGATGAGCATCTGGATGTGTGGAGCATATTCGCAAGATCTCTTCTGATTAGTAGCTGTCCTCTTGATGGTTTCAACAATCAAGCTCATCACCTTGAACTTCTGAGGTGTGTCAAAGAGGTGCAGCAAGTTGATGGAGTGGCCACGTATCATCTTATCATCTCTTGACTTGGGCAACAGAGTGTACCACAAGATAGTGTTTGTGGTGGCCAAACCAGGCAGCAGGTGCTTCACTGACCCTAGCTTGTGTGTCTCGATGTCCTTCTCTAGAATAGTTGTATACATGTTGGCCATGGAGTTGTGGTCCATCTTGAGCTTGGCATAGATATCTATGTCATCATCTTCTTCCTCTGGAGCACCAAGAAGAGTAGCCCACTCAGAGATGGTCGACTGGTACCTGGAACCCTCAGTCATCCACACAATCCTGCCATCTAGATAGAAATGAGCTATGGAGTAGAATTGCATGATCATCTCATCATTCCACTTTGTTAGCTTCTGTCCAACAAACTCATCAACACCAGCTATCCAGAAACTCTCATGAACGTGGAGGAAATAATCCTCATTGGCATCAATGTACTTCCAATCCACCCATCTCATGTCGCTGACGATTGGCTTCTTATCAAGCAGAACAGTCTTATAGAAGTCTTGTTATTCTCTAGTCTGGAATCCGTAATCACAAGTTGTTCTGGTCCTAGCGGCATAGGGATCTGACAGTCTCCACTGACGCAGTCCTTTATCCTTCCTTAGCATCATGTTCTCTGCAACCGGGTGTGCATTGTCATGGTCTGGAATCTTGGGCTTTAACTTCCTGAGCACTTGTGGCTCCTCATCAACATCAGCTTCTGGCACTGGGGCCTTGTTCTTCTCGGTTGTTGGAATATTTCTTGTGGATCTCTTTGGTGCTGAAACCTTTGGCTTGGACTTGGGGGCAGCAGTCCTTATAGCATCTAACATAAGTTTCTGTGTCTTGGCAGGAGGTGCATCAGCAGTAGGCTCCTCCTCCTCCTCATCAGTCCTCATGGAGGGTTTTCCCACAACTTGAACAGTTGTCTTCCTAGCCCTCTTCTTCTTTCCTCCTGCAGCTGCATCACTTGGTTCCTCAAGTGTAAATGTCATAGTTTCCTTAGGGACTTTCTTCACTGTTGTCTTCTCTTTGGTTCTAGCAGATGGTTTGGTGCTATACTCCTTTGCAAGCACAACTCTCTTCGTCTTTGATGCTGTTTCACTAGCAACAAAGTCCTCATCATCACTATCTGAGGTTCTCTTCTTCCCTGTCCTTGTTGCAGCCTTTGGAAGATCTGGAGAGCTTCTCTCTCCCTCATAAAAGCTTTCTACGGGACTAGAGCCTGTGCTGAGATCTGTGTGCTGCTCTGACATGTTCTGGCTATCGCTGGCATTAGACATCTTGCAAAGCTGACCCTGTGAATAGATGGGTATGGGCAGAGTAGATGAGTCATCACAAAAAGCAGAAGTTTTTCATAAAAATTGAGTTCAAATCTTAGTTTCAAGTTTTCACAGAAGGCATTTCGGATGGACTGAGTTGATCATCTCGGTGATACCGAAGCACTGAACAGAAACTTTACACGCCATTTCGGTCAGACCAAGATGGGGTTCGGTGACTCCGAGATGCTAGGGTTTCACAGAGATTTTACTTTCGGTCTCACCGATTCGTACAACTCGGTGGCACCGAGACGTACTAGTGCTATGGCCTGGGGCCAAATCGGTGACTCCAAAAATCTCTAATCGGTCAGTCCGAGATGCGTTTGGCGGAAACTTAAACCTAAATTTTTTACTCGAATCTAATCTATGGACATTGCAGTGTAAAGGGAGTTCTCAATCCGTGGCAAGAATCATGGCAATCCAATCATGCATTGAATCAGAAATTTGAGCAGGAAAGGGGTCGAATCTCACCCTAACTTGGTGGAGATCCTCTACGGCGGCAACGGCGGAGTAGATTTCCGTTGACGGCAGCAGATTCCGGCGGTGAAGGCGCGCTAGTGACAAAGGCGACGATCCGGAGACCTGGGCGACGGCAGTAACGGGGTGCGGGAACGAGAGGGTTTGAGAAATTTCAATCGTTCAGGCCCGCGAGGTATATATACCCGTATGCTGTCGGTGGCTCTGAGTTGGACAACTCGGTGGCACCGATATGTGTAACTGCAAGCAGGTTAGCACATCGGTGGCGCCGAAATGGTTCAACTCGGTGACACCGAGATGGAAACCTAGATCAATCTAAATGATTTCGGTTGGACCGAGTTTGAGTGAATTGGTTCGGCCTAAATCATGTAGAAGGTTTTGGAGGTTCAGCCCTTTCAGATCGGTGGCTCCGAGTGCTCCTCACCCGGAGGGTCCGAAAATGACTTGTTCAATTTTTGTGATGTAGCAAGAATAGAATTTGAGACAAGAAAGCATAGATAGCTAGAGAAGGTACTTAGGCATTCTTGTACATCCACTTGGCCAGAAAAACCAAGACAATCAAAACAACGAATGGATGTGCTCGAATGAAGAAAACATGCAAACCAACATGCTCACACAATAAGATAGCAAATGAAATATGTGTCAAACATGCACAACCAATTCTAGCATCTATCAAGCAATGGCGATGACTAGGTCATCTATATATGAGTATATTTACTTAGGAGCCAAATGAGAACATTTGATCATAGGTCATACTCATCATTTAAGCACAAGTGGGGTTGCCACTTTTTCATAAAGCATTGATGTGTTCACACCATTAGAGTTGCTTTAGCTTAATTGTTTAGAGCAAAGCTCTCCCTAGATGTGATATCCCCCAAAGAGGGATGAACTAACCTTGGGTTTTGTCGATGATGACTTCATGTAGATGTTGAAGATGTGGATGCTCAATGTTGATGTAGACCATCAAGAGTTGGGAGGAATCCTTTGGAGTTTTGTGCTTTCAATACCTACATGGGTTAGTCCCACACAAGGAACATGCAAGGATATCCATAGACATAGACTGAAATACACATATATGATGTCCATGAATGCAATGACTACCTTGTCCCTTGCCTTACCAACAAGAGGGTTTGTGACTCCATGAACTAGTGCGAAATGTGAAAGTTGGTTGCACAAGTTCCTGCCATAAATGAATATGAGTGAAGTTTGTTGGCGGAGTCACCCTCAAGAACTCTCTAGTTCTTCTTCTTTTGGACCCACATCAACTTGATGGGAATCCTTGGAGTTGTAGTAGCACTTGATGAACTAGAACTTGATGAAGTCTTGGGAACCCACTTGACCAAGGCTTGAGGAGCTTCTTCAAATGAATCAATCTCTTCTTGAAGCTTGTCCTTGCCTTTTAGCTTGTGGTCTTGTGGTGGAAGATCTTCTTGAGCTTGTGTTCCCTTGAAGGAAGTAGGATCATACTTCTCTTGTTTAGGAACAAACTTCGCCTTGGGGTATTGATCTTCTTCCCACTCAACTCCATTGGCATGGAACTTTCGTTCAAAACCAACACCTTGGTTCTTCTGGTGCCTTCCTTGCTTGCGTACAATTTCCTCAAATTGCTTACTCCCGGCAAGGCTCTTGTAGACACCTTTTTCTATAATTCCTTTCAATAGCATATTTTCTTGCTCAAGTGTAACTTGGCTAAGAGAATCGTTAGTGGAATCAATAGAACTACTAGAAGCAACAACATTGGATTTAGCATTGTTATTGTTACTACTAGAGGCAGAACCCTTTTTACCCTTGTTGCTAGTTTGCTTAGGTTTAACTTGTGGCATAAAGGTAGACAAGAGTAAACGTTTGGCAAGATATGAAGAACTCTTCTTTCGAAGATCGTCATTGATAGCTTTAAGAAACTCATGCTCTTGCTCTAAATTTAGCTTCTCGAAGTGTAGCTTCTCATGAGTTCTTAGAAGTTCTCTATGATCCTCTTGAGTTGTTTCATGAGCTAACTTAAGAGCATTTAGTTCTTTAGTTAGACGCTCAATCTCCTTCATAGCATTGTCACTCGTTTCCTCTTGACTATCATGATTACTAGCATTTTCATTGTAGCTCACATCACTAGCCTTATCAATAAGTAAGTCATCATCACCAAGCAAATCATCTTCATCACTATTGAAATCAAGATACTCAGGGTGTGATACCTTGGGGCCTTTTGCCATGAAGCATCTTCCAATTCCTTCATTTGGTGAGTCAAATAGATCATGGGAGTTGGATGACACAAGAGCAAGTCCGGCAACACCTTCATCTTGACTATAGTCGGAGTTGGAGTGATAACTTCTCTCGGAGTGGTTGTTAGAGTCGGAGCCGGAAACCCATTCCCCAACATGAGCTTGATGTCTTCTTCTTGTGTAGCTCTTTGATGCCTTGTCCTTCCTCTCCTAATCTTTGCTTCTTCGAGAGTGTCTTCGTTCATAACGATCATCTCTACTCCTTCTCTCCTTATGAGGTGATTCATCTCTTCTATGTCTTCCTCTTGGTGATTCGTCTCTTTTCTTGTAGAGAGCCGTACAATCATTGGAATAGTGTCCGGGTTTTCCACAATTGTAGCAATTACGGTCACGACCTGATGATCTTCTCTCATAGTGTCTTGAGCTAGAGTTTCTTTCTTTCCCTTTGTTCTTGTAGAACTTGTTGAATCTTTTCACCATTAGGCTTATCTCTTCATTGGATACTAGCTTGTCACTTGGAGTTGTTGGAGCATCGGTTGAGGCTTGGTAAGCACCACTTGATTTGTTGTGTAGCTCCTCTTTGTCCTTGAGTGACATTTCATGAGCAACAATCCTTCCAATGACTTCCATGGGCTTGAGATCTTTGTAATTTGGCATCATTTGGATTAATGTGCAAACGGTATCATATTTTCCATCCAAAGCTCTAAGTATCTTCTTGATGATGAATTTGTTGGTCATCTCTTCGCTTCCTAAGCCGGCAATCTCATTTGTGATGAGAGCAAGCCTAGAGTACATTTCTGCGACTCCTTCACCATCCTTCATCTTGAACTTATCAAGTTGACTTTGAAGCACATCCAACTTAGAGTCCTTGACGGACTCAGTACCCTCATGCATATCAACCAAAGTATCCCAAATTTCCTTTGCATTCTCGAGGCGGCTGATTTTGTTGAATTCCTCAGGACACAAACCATTGAAGCGAATGTCACAAGCTTGAGCATTGTATTGCAACATCTTCAACTCTTCCGGGGTTGCTTCACGATCTGGTTCCTTGCCATCCTCAAAGAAATCACCTCGCAAGCTAACACGAACAACAGCCCAAACGGCGGGGTTATGACCAAGAATATGCATCTTCATCTTATGTTTCCAACTAGCAAAGTTTGTACCATCAAAATATGGACCTCTACGATGATAGTTACCCTCACTAGACGCCATACTCTCCTAGGTTGTGAAACCAAGGCTATGATCACCAAAGCAATGGAAATCAAGGCTTATGGAGACCAAAGCTCTGATACCACTTGTAGGATTGAAAGTATGTCTAGACGGGGGGTGATTAGACTACTTGACCAAATAAAAACCTAACCTTTTCCCAATTTTGGAAGCAGGCAGATTTTAGCAAGCATACAAGTCAAGCATCACCCTACACATGCAATTCTAAGAGTGTAGCAGCGGAAAGTAAACAATTGCATATGTAAGTAAAGGAGGGGATCGGAGATTTCAAACGCAATGAAGACACGGTGATTTTTGCCGTGGTTCCGATAGTTGGTGCTATCGTACGTCCACATTGATGGAGACTTCAACCCATGGAGGGTAACGGTTGCGCGAGTCCAAGGAGGGCTCCACCCACAAAGGGTCCACGAAGAAGCAACCTTGTCTATTCCACTATGGCTTACGTCCATGAAGGACTAGCCTCACTCAGGGTAGATCTTCATGAAGTAGGCAATCTCCTTGCCCTTACAAACTCCTTGGTTCAACTCCACATCATGTCGGAGGCTCCCAAGTGACACCTAACCAATCTAGGAGACACCACTCTCCAAAAGGTAATAGATGGTGTGTTGTTGATGAACTCCTTGCTCTTGTGCTTCAAATGATAGTCTTCCCAACACTCAAACAACTCCTCATAGATTTGGCTATGGTGGAAGAAGGATTTGAGTGGAAAGCAACTTGGGAAAGGCTAGAAATCAAGGTTCAAATGGTTGGATTGGAATGACTTGATCTCAACACATGAGTAGGTGGTTCTCTCTCAGAAAATGTATGGTGGAAGTGTAGGCACGTTCTGATGGCTCTCCTTACTGAGAAGGAAGTGGTGGAAGGGTATATATAGCCTCCACACAAAATCCAACCGTTA
The DNA here is from genome assembly GCA_039707655.1 of Elymus sibiricus. Classification (NCBI taxonomy): domain Eukaryota; kingdom Viridiplantae; phylum Streptophyta; class Magnoliopsida; order Poales; family Poaceae; genus Elymus; species Elymus sibiricus. Next base: position 121,535,632 of record CM077666.1, on the reverse strand, counting down.
CACACTTTTGACCCAACTCGGTAGCACCGATCAGAAATCTCAGTGGCACCAAACTGTGTAAAAGATATGAATGTTAGGAATCTCGGTGGGACCGACTGGAACAACTCGGATGGACCGAAGTGCAATGGTTAGGCCAAACCTTGTCTCGGTGGCACCGATTGCATCAACTCGGTAGGACCGAAGTGAAGCAATAAGACAACAGAGAGTTGGCAAGCCATCTTGGTGAGACCGATTTGCAAAACTCGGTGTGACCGAAGTGAGTGCAAACGATTACAGAGAGTTGGCAAGGCCATCTCGGTGAGACCGAGATCCATATCGGTGGATCCGATTTGTTAGGGTTTTGGCAGTGGCTAAGTCCAGATGAACTTGGTGTCTCCGGATCGGAAATTTCGGTGGGGTCGAGTTGGAATGTAGGTTTTGGACACAATTGGATGGAGAAAGTGGTTGAGGGTTTAGGAACACTGTCACTAAGCACTTGAGCAAAAAGACCATTAAGCAACACCTCATCCCCTTTTAATAGTATTGGCTTTCCTATGGACTCAATGTGATCTTGGATCACTAAACCAAAAATGTAGAGTCTTGATCTTTTGCCAATCCATATCCTTAGCATTTTGAGGGGTCCACATCTCTAGTCCTTGCCATGCCAATCATTGAACATCCTGAAATCTTTAACTTGAATGGACATTAGTTCAATGAGATATATGTTGTTATGAATTACTAAAACCACCAAGGGAGCAAATGTGCTTTCAGCAGGTCATCGAGAAGTACTAGTTTAGTACTGAAGATCAAAACTACCCTTTCCAGCAAGCTTCGTACCGGCAAGGTGAAGACCCGGCAAGCGAAGACCCGGCAAGCTACTTGCCAGCAAGCAAAGGCCCGGCAAGCTCCGTGCCAGCAGGCTTGTTCTATCTCATTCCTGCTCCACCTCATCATCGACCAGATAAGCTTCTATGATAGGTGTCGAGCGGGCAGGTAGTCAACACAACTTTTCAAGGCACGTGTCAGCATGCCACCCCAAGATTAACTTTAATGACACCCGTCCCTGGATCGTGTTGATATTACAGGAGGGCAGCTGGACTGCTGGAACAGATCTTTTCACCAAAGACTCGCCTCCCCGGCGTAGCACCTAATGGCGCATTTAATGCATTTGTCTTACCCCGTTAGGAGATAGACTTGGTGATGGTGTCGTCACTGTTCATACCCTGTAATTACCATATTAGCCACTGTGGTAACCCCTTGGCCTATAAAAGGAGGCCCACGGCTACAGTTAGAACCGTCGACTCTTAGTTCAATTACGCGTTGTAGCTGCACTTCCCGTGCACCTTGCCAGCAAGCTGCGCTCCTTGTAACTTGAGCTCATACACAACCAAACCACCAAAGCAGGAGTAGGGTTTTACGCTCACAGCAGCCCGAACCTGGATAAATCCCGGAGTGTTCTTGCATCTACCATCTCCGCTCTTCCTTGCACGCCGATCCCCATCATCGAATCACAAAGGGGCCCTCTCAGTCCCATAGATCGTCATTTCCCATGACATCTTTGGCGCGTCAGGCAGGGGGATTGTGTGTAATGAACCGGCGTTGTTAGTGTGAGTATCAGCTCCATCACCTTTGTCGATGGCACCGAAGAAGAAGAGTGGAGCCGTGACGGTTCCCACCACCTCCAAGCCGCCCTACCAGGCGTCCGTAGGTGTGCAGCCGGTGCGGGCTCTGCGGCTTGGACAGGCAGAGCAGGAGGCACCGGTGGTGCGGGTGTCCAGCATCCCCCCCGTTCTGGCAAGTGTAGCCACCATACCGGAGATGGCGCAGGCGGCCAGCCTCCACGACGTCCTGGTGAGCACAGCCACCATAGCAATACAGTTCGGACTGGTGCAAGCCAGGACCCAGCCACCGCGATGTCCAAGGATGGAGCGGCGACGTCCAACAATGCTGCCGGAGGATGTATACCGTGACCATCGCAAGATGGGCACGACACGCTCCCTCGCGGCGCTGATGGTTCCAAACGACCGCACGGCAAGACCCCCGTGTACCAGCTTCAAGTTGCTCACGGGCCGCCACCACCACCACCATGCCCACCTGTCGGTGAGCATGTGCCATGGCAGCAGGCACGAGATGGAGTTCCTTCTAGTTCTACCAGGAGTCGAGCAACGCCTCGTTCCACGCTCCTGGCCATGCCAACCACGGCGGCAGAGGCCATGGCGCGGGTTCAAATGCTCTTGAACTTCCCGCCAGGCCCCGACAAGATGGACGAATGGAGAGCCACCATTCAGAATCTCATTGGTTTCGCTGATCCCGGCAAAACACAGGAAGCGGGACCCTCGCGGCGACCACCCACGGCGCTGGCAGGGCCAACTGGCCGCCTTGCCAGAGACGCTACGCCAACGGTGCAGTCGCCTCAGCGCCCACAACCATCACTGCGGCAAGCTCGCCGATCTGGCGACCAGGACGTCTTATCCAAGGCATCGTCGGATTCGCGAGGCCGCCAGGATCAGTGCCAAGTACTTCGAGAATGGCGCATCAAAGATGCCCATACGACGATCGAGCGGCGCCGGGAAGCACGCCATCAATCAGATGACTGTGCCAGACCGGCGGCAAACGTGCCTGCGCCAGTAACCCCTGGGTACCTGCCTTATGATGTGGGGTGCCCAGCGTTTACTCGTGAGCCGCGGCAAGTTGTCTGGCCGTCCACCCATGCCAAGCCGGAGCTGCCCGACAAGTACGACGGCATGCCCAGTCCGACAAAGTTCCTTGGCATCTACATCATCGCGGTGTAGGCTGCCGGGGGACGAGACAAGAAGATACTAGCCAACTACTTCCCGTTGGCGCTCAAGCCCAATGTCAGGTTGTGGTTGATGAACTTGCCTGAGGGTTCCATTTCTTCTTGGTTGGATCTATGCCATCATTTCGTTGGCGCCTATCAGGGTGGCCACAAGCTCCCTGGCCAGGCCAGTGATTTGCATGTGATCCCCCAGAGAGATGGAGAGAACCTCCGCAAGTACATACAACGATTCAGCCGTGTGCACCACAACATCCCCGATATTCATCCCGCAGCTGTTGTTGCCGCGTTCCACACGAATGTGCGCAACCACAGAATGCGGTCTGAGATGAATATCGAGCAGGTCAAGACCATCAATGATCTGTATGCCTTGGCAGATAGGTGTGCACATGCTGAAGAGGTAAGGAGGCTGCCCAGGGAAGATGCTGGTGCAAAAGTCGACTCCGAGGACGGTGATGCATCAACCCTGCAGAAGAAGAACATGAAGCCCAACAGGAAGTGCAAGGGCAAGACTATGATGGCCGTCGAGGGCTCTGGTGACACCAACGCCGCCAAGAAGTCCGAGGTAGAAAGCCCCAGCAAGGAGGTTGCCGGATGCGCTGACTGCAGGGAGGCAGCGGCAGGCGACAAGGCCGGCAAGACCGACGAGCCGTACTGCAAGATACACCGCACCAAGGGCCATGATCTCTAGCAGTGCCGGCAAGTGGAGCAGCTTGCTGAGAAGCAGAAGCAAGAGTATGAGAAGTGTGACAAGGAGAAGGGCCAGGATGGTGCCGGTGGATCCGGCAAGCAAAACCGTGGCGGCCGAGGAGGCCGCTGCAGCAAGGCCAAGTAGCCAAAAGAGAAGGCCGCTTAGGGCCAGAAAGATGCTGAAGATGATGAGGACGAAGATGGGTCAGACAAGGAGTTCCAGAATGCAGTGGATGCCATGTGTGTTAACGGAGGCACATCTTTGCACTCCTTGCACCGGGAACTGAAGCAGTGGATCCGTGAAGTAAACGCAGCGGAGCTGGTAATGGGAGCACAGAAGCCACTCAAGTGGTCACACGTGCCAATCGTCTTTGTCGCCGAGGATCACCCTGATCGCATCACTACGGTCGGGTGTTTGCCATTGTTGGTTTCACCAACAATCCGCAACCTCAAGGTGACAAAGATGTTGGTTGACGGTGGGGCTGGCTTGAAGTTGATCTCTCCAGATGTGATCAAGAGGCTGCAGATCCCCAACAAGGATCTCGAGGAGACAGGCAGTTTCCAAGGGATCAGTCCGGGGAGGAACAAGCGGAAGGGCCAAGTGACGTTGCCGGTCACGTTCGGCAGCGAGCTCAACTACAGGATGGAGAAGATTGTTGTCAGGGGGATGCCCCCGGGTAGGCAAAGGGGCATGAATCCCTTCTTCAAAACGCATCGGAGGAGGCCAAGCTCCTCGAGCCGGCTAGCCCGTGCCGGCTCCCCGGCGTGGGCCGGCTCGGCGTGCGACCCGGCCTGGCCGGCTGGCCCGTGCCGGCTGGCCACGGGGAGCACAGCCTCGCGACAAGACAAGACCGGCAACAGCGTTCCTCGCACCCCCCGCCCGGTGCGGGCGGTGTTCGGGGACGTGACCCTGTTACTGTACGGCGCTGACCGCCCTCTGACGAAGAACAAGACCCGCCATAGTGCGGCACGGCCGACAGGACGCGCGCCCGGCGGACCCGGCGCGGGAGGCGGACTTGGCGGGCCCGGCGTACCTGGCGCACTCGGCGGGCCTGGCGCACCCGGCTGTCCCACCTCGGCCCCAGAGACGATGACATCCGGGCCCCGCACCACCACTGTAACCCTAGGGGGTTGGCCTATAAGACCCCCCAGGAGGCCTCCCGGTAGAGGGGTTCGCACCTGTTCAACTCAGTCAGTTCGTAGACACCACTCACTCGCACACACACTCGATCACTCACCAGAGAGGCAAGACGGAGGCCTAGCCCCTCTTCCTCCCCTCTCCATACAGCTCCAGGAGCACCATTGTAACCCTTGTGCATCGCATACTCCACATTCGGCAGGACTAGGGGTATTACCTCCCCAGGAGGGCCCTGAACCTGGGTACGTCTTGTGTCCCGCACTAGCGCGTGCCAACCTCGTCTCCAGAACCCACCGACGTCCTTCCGCAACCCCACCTCAAGCCATCCCATGGCATCTGACGTGTCTTGCATACCCCCTGCGAGAACACCACGACAGTTGGCGCGCACCGTGGGGCTGCTCGCAGCGTCGGCCGGAGTCAAGTTCCGGACGAGGCCCTTCACCAGCTCCGGCGAGCGCATCGTGCACGGTTTAATCCGTGCGCGTCGCACGACCAACCCGGCCGGCTGCGACGCTGCGCTGGGCGTGGACGCGGCCGCTCCCGCCGGCTGCTTCATCGTCCCTTTCGGTGCGCTGCGCGTCTTCATCGTGCTCGTCCCCGACGTTTTCCCTAGCCAGGTTCGCAGCTTCGCCGGAGAAGATCAAAGCGATCGAGCGCATGCGCAAGCCAACCTGGCTGCGCGACGTCCAGAAGTTCACCGGCTGCTTGGCCTCTCTCACTCGGTTCATCAGCCGGCTGGGGGAGAGGGCCCTGCCCCTATATCAGCTGATGAAGAAGACGGCGGCGTTCGAGTGGAGCGACCAGGCAGACGAGGCTTTCCGTGTCCTCAAACGCACGCTGACCACCGCACCCGTCCTGGCCGCGCCGGCTGAGAAAGAGCCGCTGCTGCTGTACATCGCCGCCACCTCTCGCGCGGTCAGCACGGTGCTGGTGGTCAAGTGTCTTGAGGACGGCAAGGCGCAGCCGGTCCAGCGCCCGGTGTATTACTTGAGCGAGGTGCTCTCCGCCTCCAAACAGAACTACGACATTACCAGAAGATGTGCTACGGTGTGTACCTCGCCGCCAAGAAGCTGAGACAGTACTTCCAGGAGCACACCATTACCATGGTGAGCATGGCCCCCATCGGCGAAATCATGGGCTGCCGGGATGCCTCTGGCCGGGTGGCGAAGTGGGCCGTCGAGCTGGCCAGCCACACGATCCTCTACGCGCCCCGCACCACCATCAAGAACCAAGCATTGGCTGACTTCCTCGTCGACTGGACCGAGACACAGTACCTGCCGCCAGTGCCGGAATCGACGCACTGGCGCATGCACTTCAACGGCTCCATAATGCGCGGCGGCTTGGGAGCCGGCATCGTGCTGTCCTCCCCCAAGAACGACCGGCTGCGGTACGTACTGCAAATCCACTTCGCCGCCTCCAACAACGTCACCGAGTACGAGGCCCTCGTACACGGCCTCCGGCTGGCCAAGGAACTCGGCATCCGCCGCATCCTGTGCTACGGCGACTCAGACTTGGTGGTGCAGTAAGTTTCTGGCGACTGGGATGCTAGAGACGCCAACATGGCAAGCTACCGCTTCCTGGTCCAGCAACTCTCCGGCGTCTTCGACGGTTGTGAATTCCTCCACGTCCCCCGCACGGACAACGAAGCGGCCGACGCGCTGGCCAAAGTGGGCTCCACCCGGCAGGCGATCCCATCCGGCGTCTCCCTCGAGCACTTGCGGAAGCCGTCCATCAAGCCGTCTCCCGAGTCCGAGTCCATCTTCGTCCCGGACGACCCCAGTGCAAACCCGCCCAACCCGGAAATCCCCGTGGCGGCGGGGCATCTCTCAAGGAGGCTCGCGGGCGGATCTGGCGAGCAGGGACGAGCGGGCGCATTGCGAAGGCGTGGCTTTGGAACTGGCCGGCGCGGATCCGGTGGCTCGTGAGGAGGACGGCACGACGGTGGCTCGCGGTGGCCTCTAGCAGCGCAGACGTGGAGGGGATGGTGCGCGGGCGTGGTGGGGGTCCTGTCGGCCGTGGCAGGCGCACACAGAAGCGCGGCGGGCGCGCACAGATGTGTCCGATTCACGGTGGGTGTGCGTGGAGGCGACCGGTGCGCGGCCAGGGCGCGGCTCTAGACGGGGTGGCGAGGGATGTGCGCGGTGGACATGATGGCGCCGGATCTGGCGCTCGGGCAGTGTGGCGGCGTGCACCTGGGCGGGCCTACGGTGGCAAGGGGCAGCTCAGGTGCGCGGCAATGGCATGAGGAGCAGCTCTGGTTCCCTGCGCGGAGCAAATCTTGTGAGGCGCGTGTGAGCAGTGCGGCCTCGGGTGTTCGGACGCTGGGGCGGCGGCCCTGGACCTCTTCTTCAGCGATGACGGTCGTGGCGGCTGCGTGGGTAGCGCTATGGCTGGGGCTCGGAGGCGTCGGTCCTCGTCAGCCCCCGGTCGCGTCGGGGACACCTGGCGCTTGCCGGTGGTTTGGCTGCTGATGCTCGGGGTGCGGATTTTGGCCAGATGTGGCCGGATCTGGCTCCTGCGGCAGTCCGATGGCTCTGGCCTCCAGGCACTGGTGGTGGTTCTAGCGAGTGGTGGTTCTCATGTGCAGGTTCGCGAGGAGGGATTGCTTTGGCTGCTCCGGGCGAAGGCCTTGCTTTGGCTCTGGCCGGAGCAGACAACGGTGACGCTTGTGGGCGCCGCACACCTTCTTGGAGGCCTTGTCGTCGGAGTGCCTACGCCCTCTCCTCTTGCACTCCGGGGGAAACCCTTGTTCCAGGATCTTGGAGCGGACGATGGCGGCGCTTCGGTGTCGTGGCCCTTCTTGAAGGCATCGTTTTGGAGTGGTCTGGGCTTGAGAGCCATCGGCTCGGGTGGTGCGCGGCCTTGGGGCCGGCGTGCAAGTCAGAGCGGCGGCTTCGGATCTCATCGTCATGGAGGGGTGCCGGCATTGGTCACGTGGGTGGCAGTGTCGTCGGCCAGCCTGGTGCATGGCCTCGGGGTTAGCGCGGATGTCAGAGCGGCGGCTCCGGATATGCTTGTTGGGAGTCGGCTCCAGTTGCTCGGGTGACGAAGCTGGCAGCTCGCCTGGTGCGCGGCCTCGGGGTCGGCGTGTGGGGTTTTCGTCTGTACGTCGGAGCGGCGGCTCCGGGGATGGTTGTTGGGTGTCGGCTCTAGTTGCTCAGGTGGCAGAGCAGGCGGCTCACCTGGTGCGTGGCCTCGGGGTCGGCGTGGATGCTAGAGCGGTAGCTTCAGTTTTGGTTGTAGGGTGTCGGCTACTGGTTGCTCGGGTGACGAAGCCGGCGGCTCGCCTGGTGCGCGCCTCGGGGTCGGTGTGTGTTGATGGTGCCCTATTGGGGGCGTGTTGTAACGGTTTTCGCCCGGTTTTCCATTAATTAACCGGGCAACTCTCTTCTACCTTTTTTAATGAATCGGGCCCTAAGGGACCGTGTTTCAAAAAAAAGCAAACTATGCAACAAAAACAGAATCTGTCTAAAACAGAACAGTCTGTAAAGATCTGAATTATGGTCATACTTCTATAACTCCAAAAATTCTGAAAAATTAGGACAACTTGGGCAATTCATATTCCAATACTGTGTAAAAAAATTAAGACTTGTTTCACGCTCCAGCGAAAAATAAAAATTCCAGTACTAGACGCAAAAGTTTCTGTTTTCCAACAGCATCAATCATACTATCTCCCAAATCATCCCAAAGGCATTACTTGGCACAAACACTAATTAAAACATAAAAAAACAATCATAATAGAGGCTATAATCATGTAATCACACAAAAATAGAAAGTAAAAACAAAAATTTATTTTATTCATTGGGTTGCCTCCCAACAAGCGCTATTGTTTTATGCCCCTAGCTAGGCATAATGCATAGTTTCAAGTGTTGTCATCCTTAGTTTTGACAACCGTAGGTGGGTGATTTTCAGGAGGTTTTTCAAAAACAATGGGGAAAACATCATCAACCAAAATTTTAGGGTTATTAAGACTACCTTATTCAAACCCTTCTTGGTTCCCTTTCATGATCCAAGCATAATTTCGATTAATACCATTAAAAACTTGTTGGATAATATGTATAGGAGGAACCTCTTTCTTTGTGTTTTCATCAAAAGCACGGTGATCATGGAAAACATATCTCAACATATACTCCTCATTATATAAAATTTCATCTATCACCGGTTTTTCTTGGCTCATATTGTAGAAATCAAATATCTCCCTAGCTTCTCGCACTATATAATCGAATTCATTCATGAGGATAAGAGTAGTGCTCCTTGTAGACTGCGTTGGTATTTTCCTCGAAGAGGAGAGGATGATGTAGTATAGTAGAGATAAGTATTTCCCTCAGTTAAGAAGCAAGGTTATCAATCCAGTAGGAGAACCACGACAAAATCCAGTGAGCAGCACTTGCACACACAAAAGCAAACACTTGCACCCAACGCAAATAAGAGGGTTGTCAATCCTCTTAGCGGTTATTTGCAAGGATTAAGTATGATAGAGATAAATTGATAAAGTAAATTACTAAACTAAATAAAAGTAAATAAATTGTAGCAAGGTATTTTTGGTTTTTTATATATGAATAAATAGACCCGGGGGCCATAGTTTTCACTAGAGGCTTCTCTCTCGAACAAATAGCATACGGTGGGTAAACAAATTATTGTTGGGCAATTGATAGAAAAGCAAATAATTATGACGGATTCATGGCAATGATCATGTATATAGGCATCACGTCCGAGACAAGTAGACCGACTCCTGCCTGCATCTACTACTATTACTCCACTCATCGACCGCTATCCAGCATGCATCTAGAGTATTAAGTTGATAAAAACAGAGTTACCCCTTAAGCAAGATGACATGATGTAGAGAAGCAAATTCAAGCAATATGAATAAACCCCATCTTTTTATCCTTAATGGCAACAATACAAATATGTTTCATGTCCCTTTCTGTCACTTGGATTGAGCATCGCAAGATTGAACCCATCACAAAGCACCTCTCCCATTGCAAGATAAACCAATCTAGTTGGCCAAACCAAATCGATAGATCAGAGAGAAATACAAAGCTATATTTAATCATGCATAAAAGAGTTCAGGGAAGACTCAAATATTTCTCATGAATAATCTGATCATAAACTCAAAATTGATCAGATCCCAACAAACACACCGCAAAAGAAGATTACATCGGATAGAACTCCAAGAACATCAAGGAGAACATTGTATTGAAGATCAAAGAGAGAAGAAGCCATCTAGCTACTGGCTATGGACCCGTAGGTCTATGGTAAACTACTCACACATCATCGGTAGGGCAGCAAGGTTGATGTAGAAGCCCTCCGTGATTGATTCCCCCTTCCGGCAGAGTACCGGAAAAGGCCTCCAGATGGGATCGCAGAAGAACAGAGGCTTGCGGCGGTGGAAAGGTTTTTTCTTCTGGCTCCTGGGTGGTTTCTGAATATTTGTGAGTTTATAGAAGTGGAATTAGGTCAAACAGAGCCACGTGGGCCCCACAAGGCAACACGGCGCGCCACCCCCTGGGGCGCGCGCTATTGCCTTGTGAAGCTTCCGTGAGGCTTTTGGCCTCCTCCCGAAGCTTCCAAGGTCTCTTCTATCCAGAAAAAAATCTCCAAAACGTTTCGTGGCATTTGGACTTCGTTTGGTATTGATTTTCTGTAAAGCCAAAAACAAGCAGAAAACAGCAACGAGCACTGTGATATGGGGTGTCCCGATCTTCTCAGTAAGCGGCGGTGGTGATGATGAAGATGATAGATAACTTGTATGTCGCCGATGAACTCTCCCTCGCTTGATCCCTGATGCCAATGCAAGAGGTCTCAACCCTTTGGATATTCACAACGTCACACACTTGCGCATGTAGCCGTCGACCACGAAACGGTATAATTGCAATATACTAATTCCCAGTGGAACAGCAGATTGCACTCAACTTGCAGTATATGATCTCTAGATCGATACGAATTGGAGATGAGTATTCAAGATGAATGCTTACAAGCAATCTCAAGAACTAGGGTTTATCTTAAACGTGGTCTAACCTTAACTAACTCTAGGGGATGGGTATTTATAGTCTAAAACGAGATCGAAGGGGTACACGGGCTGGACAGCCCAAAACCTGCGCGCAGGCAGAGTGGTACTACCGCTTATGGCAAGCGGTACTACCGTGATAAGAGGTACTACCGCTCGTACCAATATCAAGTGCCGCTTTAGTACCGCTTGGGGTCGCTCGATTCCATAAGAAATTTCCTAAGCGGTACTAGGACGGTAGTACTGGAGCGGTACTACCGCTAAAGCGGTACTACCGCTTGTGTGGGTGGTACTACCGCCCTGGAAACTGCAGGGTCTTCCTCCCTTTCCAGCTGCAATGCCTCCTTGCTCCCCTCCTTGCTCCCTTGTGCCATGCCTTCCTCTCCAATGTACCTAATGACACATACACACAAGGATTTAGGCAGTATAAAGCTCTCATTAAAATAAATAGCATTATCAACTAAGAGAGAATTCACCTGTTGTTCTAGTAACTTAGCACGAGCTCTTGTAATTGGGCCAATCCTGATTTCATCATTGGACATCACATGGGGACATCACATCCGGTAGAGAGGGAACCATAGTAGGGATATCCTCATCATCCTCCCCCCTTCAAAAGGCGTCGACCCCGACGCTCCAAGGTCATCGACATCACATGGGGACAAATCAGCAACGTTGAAACTGTTGCTAACGCCACCAAAGTCAGCAATAGGAATATCAATCGAGTAGGCATTGTCATTTATCTTGGCTAACACCTTGTAAGGGCCAGCACCACGCGGCCGAAGTTTAGAACGTCTCAACTGTGGAAACCTGTCCTTGCGAAGATGCACCCACACCATATCGCCAGGCTGGAACAAAACTTTCTTTCTTGATTGGTTTCGTGCAGCAGCAATGTTCTTGCCTTGCTTCTCAATAGCCTCCCGTGTCTTCGCATGAATCTTCTTCACATAATCTGCTCTGTTTGATGCCTCCATATCAACCCTCTCATGCAATGGAAGAGGCAGCAAATCTAGTGGTGTAATTGGTTTGAAACCATACACCACCTCAAAAGGACAAAGCTGGGTGGTAGAATGCATAGCCCTGTTATAAGCGAACTCAACAAGTGGCAAACACTCCTCCCACTCACGCAGATTTTTCTTGATCATAACTCTCAGCAATTGGGACAATGTGTGATTCACCACCTCCGTTTGACCATCAGTTTGTGGGTGACATGTAGTGCTGAACAACAACTTTGTTCCTAGCTTTCCCCACAATGTCTTCCAGAAGTAGCTCATAAACTTCACGTCCCTGTCAGAAACAATTGTCTTTGGCACTCCATGCAAGCGTACGATGTCCCTGAAAAACAGGTTAGCAATATGCGACGCATCGTCGCTTTTGTGGCATGCAATAAAATGTGCCATCTTAGAAAATCTATCCACTACCACAAATATAGAATCATGACCTCTTTTAGTGCGTGGCAAACCTAACACAAAATCCATACTTATATCTTCCCATGGTGTGGTAGGTGTAGGTAGTGGCGTATACAAACCGTGAGGCTTCAGTTTTGACTTGGACTTGTGACATGTAGTGCAGCGCCGAACAAACCTGTCCACGTCGCGCCTCATCTTGGGCCAATAAAAGTGATCAGCCAGCATGAGCAACGTCTTCTCACGCCCAAAGTGACCCATCAATCCGCCTGCATGTGATTCCTGCAACAATAGCAACCGGACGGACGATTCTGGAACACAAAGTTTGTTAGCTCGAAACAAGTATCTATCATGGATGTGGTATTTCTCCCATGCATTTCGAAGCAAACATAAACGATATGGTTCAGCAAAATCATGATCAGTTGCATACAAATCACACAAACTTTCTAAACCAGGAATTTGAATATCGAGACGTGTCAAAAGCATGTTCTTCCTAGAGAGAGCATCAGCAACAATGTTATCTTTTCCCTTCTTATGCTTAATGATATATGGAAAAGACTCAATAAACTCAACCCATTTAGCTAAGCGTCGATGCAGATTGGATTGAGCTTTCAAATACTTCAATGCTTCATGATCAGAATGTATGATAAATTCTTTTGGCCACAAATAATGTTGCCAAACCTCAAGAACTCTAACAAGCGCATACAATTCTTTATCATAAACATGATAATTCAGTCGAGCACCAGAAAGTTTCTCGCTGAAATAAGCAATAGGTCTACCTTCTTGCATCAACACACCACCAATACCGATACCACTAGCATCACATTCAACTTCAAATTGTTTGGAAAATTTTGGTAGTGCAAGTAATGGTGCAGAAGTAAGCAAACGTTTCAGCTCGTCAAAAGCATGATCTTGGGCTGCGCCCCACACAAAAGGCACACCTTTCTTCGTTAATTCATTCAATGGTGCAGCAATAGTACTAAAGTCTTTCACAAAACGGCGATAGAAACCAGCAAGACCGTGAAAACTTCGTACTTGACTAACATTCATGGGAGTAGGCCAATCTTGAATTGCTTCAATCTTAGATGAATCTACTTCTACCCCATTCTTAGATACAACGTATCCCAGAAATATCACTTTATCTTTTGCAAATGTGCACTTCTCAAGATTAGCATACAATTTATTATCACGCAACACTTGCAAAACCTGTCTAATATGATCACAATGTTCAGATTCATTGCGGCTGTAAATAAGTATATCATCAAAATATACAACCACAAAACGACCAATAAACTTTCTCAAAACATGATTCATTAATCGCATGAAGGTACTAGGTGCATTAGTAAGACCAAAAGGCATAACTAACCACTCATATAAACCAAATTTAGTTTTGAAAGCAGTTTTCCATTCATCCCCTTCCTTCATCCGAATTTGATGGTAACCACTACGCAAATCAATCTTAGAGAAAACAGCAGCACCACTCAATTCATCTAGCATATCCTCTAAGCGTGGAATAGGATGACGATATCAAATAGTGATGTTGTTAATAGCTCTACAATCTACGCACATGCGCCATGTACCATCTTTCTTAGGCACCAAAATAACAGGAACAGCACAAGGACTAAGAGAAACACGAATATACCCTTTGTCTAGTAGCGCTTGCACTTGCTTCTGTATTTCCTTCGTTTCTTCGGGATTGGTCCTGTAGGGCGCTCGGTTGGGGAGGGTGGCGCCGGGTATGAGATCAATTTGGTGCTCAATTCCACGCAATGGTGGCAGCTCCGATGGTACCTCCTCCGGAAACACATCGCCATATTCCTGCAAAACAGTAGACACACCAAGAGAAACAGATTGCGTATCATTAGAAACTAAAACCTCGCCTTTGTACATAAGCACAAGAGGCAGGGCTGTAGGATCCTCTCGAAATTCTCTCATGTCTTCTTTGGTGGCTAATATAAGCAAACTAGGCTCTCTCGCACTTTTCGTTATATTATCACTCACGGCTTTTACATTGTTCTCTCGTGCAGGTGGCTGTTCGATATTCACTTCTGTTTTCTGACGAGACTCAGTGACAATTTGCTGTGGTGACATAGGCTGCAGATTTATTTTCTTGCCCTTGAACTCCAAGTGATAAGTATTGGCACGGCCATTGTGTTGCACATGGCGGTCATAGAGCCATGGCCGACCCAATAAAAGATGACAAACAGTCATAGGCACCACATCAAATTCAATGGAATCCGTGTATGGTCCTATCTCAAAATTCACGCGCACCATATGACTCACCTTCATCTCACCATTGTCACTCAACCATTGTACGTAATATGGATTGGGGTGAGGTAAATATTTCAGATTTAGCTTGGCACATAACTCCTTGCTTGCAAGATTGCCGCAGCTACCTCCATCAATGATCACTCTGCAAGCTTTGTTGGGGCCAACTAGTGCTTTTGTTTGGAACAAATTGCAGCGCTGTGAATCAACATGTGGCTGCACACTAAGAGCACGCTGCGAGACAACAATAGTAGGTGCTGGAGAGGCGAAAGCATCTATGCCGTCGTCACGTGTGTACCCATCGTCATCTGAAGCATATGGATCAGCATCATCGCCAGTCTCATACTCATTGTCATCGTTTACAATCATCACTTTTCTATTGGGGCACTCTCTCTTGAAGTGTCCCTTGCCTCCACATGTATGACATAACATATCTCTATTACGGGCTGTAGACATATTGGAACCTGAGCTAGCAGCAGGAGCAGCAGGTTGCTTTGATTGTGGAACTGTGAAGGCTGGTTTGGTTGCAGAAGAAGAGGGGCGGCTGGCAGCGCCCTCAATAGGGGGCGGCGGTGTTCTGTTAGAGAACCGCCCAGCTATAGTATAACGTCCTTTAATTTGAGCTTCTTCGGCCAACTGGACTCAGCTTCTCTTGCATGATGGAGTAGCTCATTCATGGTATTGTATTGGTGATGCCGAACAATACCCTTAATGTTATATTTCAGCCCATGGAGAAAACGTTGCATAGTCATCTCAACAGACTCTCGCACTCGAGCACGCTGCATCAACATCTCCATCTCCATGTAATATGCATCAACCGTCAGGGAACCTTGCTTCAATTGTGTCAATTTATCATAAACTGTGCGCAAGTAATTAGTGGGAACAAAACGAGCTTTCATAACCGCCTTCATCTCACGCCATGTACGAACAGGAAGCTCATTGTCATCGCGACGGGTACTCACAACGCTATCCCACCAACGCAATGCATAGCCATCAAATTCAGAAGAAGCAAGCTTGACCTTCCTATCTTCAGTATAATCATGCAAACGCCATAATTTCTCCATCTTAAGCTCCCAAGTGAGATACTCTTCGACATCAGTGGAGCCTTCAAATCTAGGAATCGTGAACTTGGGCTTGCCCAAAACATCATCCTCCTGAAACGATACACGCCGAGCACCAAGTGGTGGTGGTAGGCGACCATGCCCTTGAAAGCCACGCCCACGGCCATGATTGCCCACCATGTTGTCATTGTCGTCATGGACACTATCAGCATCGTCATGGTCGTCATGTTGGCGTTGCTCAATCGCGACACGTAACCCATTGACTGAAGTTGTCAACTGTTGTATACTTGTTTGGAGAGCATTGACTTGTGTTTGCATAGCAGTGACGGTAGTGTCAGTTGCGTCCACTTTCATTTGTATAACTTGAATATCAGCCTCAATTTTTTCAGCGAATCGATCAATAACCCCTGTCAAATGAACGCAGAGAGCTTCATGGTCCTTCCATGAAACTCACTCGTCATCAGCCTTTTTCTGCAGCACATCAACATCACTAGAAGACATGATTAGTAGGTTAGTGCAAAAATCAAAATCTGTGTGGTGGCACACTCACAACTCACTCAAAACTGACAAGAAAAGGAAATCTTACCGTTCCAAAGTGAATAGTAATGCTTACCCGTTCAGATGGATGACTAATGCACGGATGTGATGAAGTGAATACCCGGGTATGAGAACAATCACACGACAGAGCAGGATTATATGGTGGAGCTAGGTATGATATCCTATCTACACCGAAGACAAGTCCTAGTGCTGATCGTGTGAGCCAACAACCAAGGAAAACACACACGGTGGAGAAAAATGTGGCAGAGCAACTATCAAAACAGGAGGTGTTGCAATGCACTCGAGAGACACTAGCAATGCTCAATGTAAACAGGCACAAGATTGCTCAATTCTACTAGTGCACAATCGCAAGAAGCCAACAGTGCAATAGATAGCAACCACGTCCAGCCACTGTTTCTCTCTTTTCTTTCTTTCGCTCTGTTTTTTTTGTTTGAGGCCACAATAGATCGCAAGCAGCGGCAACTGTTCTTGGGTCACGTCCAGAAATTGCAAAGCACCAAAACCTATATGAGCAGACTGTAGAGCGGAAACTAGTCTCGTGGGTAAGTTCCTAACAACTTTTGTGTAGACAGGCTGTGGCTATGGATTGGAATTTGCAAAACAGGATAGCTGATCGAACAACAATCCAATCTACGATGCAATCTACGATGGAAACTAAAAACCAATGGATTCGAAGGAAAAAGCTACGCAAAAAGAAAGACACAACGACCAGCAACTAAAACCAATCTACGATGCAATCTAGGCTATGGCAAAAACCCTAACCCGAATCTTTTTGTGAGGCTTTTTCTGGATAGGATGAAAAAACACAACTAATCTACGGATGATTTGGTGGATGCTTACCGAGGCAACGCTGGATATCTGATACCAAGATGATATGGGGTGTCCCGATCTTCTCAGTAAGCGGCGGTGGTGATGATGAAGATGATAGATAACTTGTATGTCGCCGATGAACTCTCCCTCGCTTGATCCCTGATGCCAATGCAAAAGGTCTCAACCCTTTGGATATTCACAACGTCACACACTTGCGCACGTAGCCGTCGACCACGAAATGGTATAATTGCAATATACTAATTCCCAATGGAACAGCAGATTACACTCAACTTGCAGTATATGATCTCCAGATCGATACGAATTGGAGATGAGTATTCAAGATGAATGCTTACAAGCAATCTCAAGAACTAGGGTTTATCTTAAACGTGGTCTAACCTTAACTAACTCTAGGGGACGGGTATTTATAGTCTAAAACGAGATCGAAGGGGTACATGGGCTGGACAGCCCAAAACCTGCGCGCAGGCAGAGCGGTACTACCGCTTATGGCAAGCGGTACTACCGTGATAAGTGGTACTACCGCTCGTACCAATATCAAGTGCCGCTTTAGTACTGCTTGGGGTCGCTCGATTCCAGAAGAAATTTCCTAAGCGGTACTAGGACGGTAGTACTGGAGCGGTACTACCGCTAAAGCGGTACTACCGCTTGTGTGGGCGGTACTACCGCTTGTGTGGGCGGTACTACCGCCCTGGAAACTGCAGGGTCTTCCTCCCTTTCCAGCTGCAATGCCTCCTTGCTCCCCTCCTTGCTCCCTTGTGCCATGCCTTCCTCTCCAATGTACCTAATGACACATACACACAAGGATTTAGGCAGTCTAAAGCTCTCATTAAAATAAAAAGCATTATCAACTAAGAGAGAATTCACCTGTTGTTCTAGTAACTTAGCATGAGCTCTTGTAATTGGGCCAATCCTGATTTCATCATTGGACATCTTCTTTGCAGCAACAGGTTGTTTATCTTCATGAGGTAGAGAGGGAACCATAGTAGGGATATCCTCATCACACTGCGCACTAGGTTAATAGGTTAGTCCCAAAAAATGATATATAATTGCATACAATTGCATATAAAAACATCCAAGATTGATACGATAATAGCATGGAACAATCAAAAATTATAGATACATTGGAGACGTATCAAGTAGCTATCTTTTTAGCTTTCGGATTGTTTATAACAGGTAGCTCATAAAACAACCTTTGCAAAGTGGGGTGAGTATGAATAAATCTTCTCTCAAGTTTAAGAATGAGTGCAGAAATAGCTTCCCCATAACTATTGGTTCTTTTAAGAATAGGAGTATCATTACAAACCAAAGTTCCAGTACAATTGAAGAACTCTTGAATAGTATTTTTCCCTATGATATTTCCACTCCCCACTACAAAAATTTCTGTATCCAAATTTGAGTGGATTTCTCTTTTTGGGATCTCACCATCCTCACTCTTTTCGATAATAAAGTCAGACATGATGGCAACCAGCAAACAAGCGAACAAGCAAATAGAAATATTTTTGTGTTTTTGTAAAATTATTTTAGAAGTGGTGGAGATGAAAATGAGAGGCAAATGCAAATAAAAAGGCAAATAAAATAAATGCAAGTGATTGATAGTTTGTGTCGGGGCCGGAGTTCCGGGACATAAAATCCCAGAAATAACCCCTCATGTCATCACCAGCCCCAAGATCATTTTTACTGGTGGACACGCCCTTGATAAAGATTACCAGGCAATTACAAGAATTGGATACAAGACCATAAAGGTCTAATGATGCAACAATGATTTCTAACAACGGATGGCGGAAGCGGCAGCGGATCTCCAATTCTGGTGGAAGCTCCAATCCCACAGGAATGGCTGACCGGGATAACTCCTATCTTGCGTGGCTGCTATCTTAGGCTCCTAGTCCGCATAGACGTTGTTGTAGTACTCCTCGTTGAAATCTTGACCTGGCCAATTAAATAGCCAGGGACAAGCCAGTGAGTACTTTTGAATGTACTCGCAAACATTGTGAACACAAGATATACCGAATGAATATGTTCATGATGAATTAAATTATATGCATATGCTGACTGATATTAAAGCATGGCATGATAAATATTAATACGGTGCAGAAGAATAAATATATTATTTTAGTAATATAGCAAGAAAATTAAATGGAACAACGAGCGCTGGACCGCCCGAGGAATTCCAAGAAAAATGCCAAACGGGTGTCTGAAAGCGACGCCTCGAGAGGTCTTGAAATGAAATGCCAAACGGGTGTCTAGAAGCGACGCGTCGAGAGGTCTTGAAAAGAAATGAGTATCCAGGTGGATTGACTATCCCAAGTGATACTCAGAAAAGAAAAGAAAAGAAAACTGAGTATCCAGGTGGACTGGCCATCCCAAGTGATACTCAGAAAAATATAAATGAGTATCCAGGTGGACTAGCCATCCCAAGTGATACTCAGAGAAATATAAATGAGTATCCAGGTGGACTAGCCATCCCAAGTGATACCCAGAAAAGAAAATAAAACTGAGTATCTAGGTGGTCTAGCCATCCCAAGTGATACCCAGAAAAGAAAATAAAACTAAGTACCCAGGTGGTCTAGCCATCCCAAGTGATACTCAGAATTTCACATAGAAGAAAAGGGTTAGTCCACAATAACATTCATGTCAACAATAATATTCATAATAGCATCAGTAGTGACAATAATTATCCTGCAAAATGAATCATGCTCAATTTTAATTATTCCCTCCGAAGACCGACACTAAGACCGACACTTGACCGACCCAGACTGTAGTCCTAAACCGCGGACACGGCTATTCGAATAGGTTTTCAAACTCTGCAGAGGTTGTACTCTTTACCCACAAGTAAAGGATTTCTTTAGTCAACCCCGAGGCATTGACTAATTCCGATTACGGTCTTTGGGTTGAAAACACACCTGACCAGCACACACCAGTTTTAACTCACCGAAGCCAGGAATCACCCAAGGCAATGATAAAGTAAAACTCTAAGTGGGAAGGCTTCTCACCTCCAATAGCATGGGATCACAATACTTATAACGCATGCAAACAGGGGTGCTACCCCCTCGGTCTCAACCGGATACACCCATGCCCTCGGACCAAGTGACATGTCTACCATGGGCCAATGGTATCTTTCACTATGGCCTCTCTATACGGTGTGCGCACGGAAAGGGGTTAACAACTTACTGAACCGTACCCTACCTGTGGCAGGGACAAGTGGCAGCACTAATCCAGTATGGGGGTTACCGGAACAAGACTCGATCTACGATTGACTCAGGAGGTTTAAGTTTTTCCTGCAGTGGTTAGCACAATGAATTTCTTGGTAATGTCCAACAGGGTTACCACCTGGCATGTCCCAACATGCCCTCACTGATTATTCTCGTCACAACGAGATTTCACTCTCACGGTCACTTTTCTCGTGACTGATTCTTTCCTGCAGATTAGTCCGGACCAACATAGGCATATGTGACATGTGAAAATAACCATACTCACTCATACTTCATGCTTAAATGAGGAAAAATATTACCGAGGGATCATGCATGTGTGCAATCAATTAACCATGCATCCACCATATCAAGTGTTCAAGATGCTTGCCTTGAGCATGCAGAAAGATTGGGTGCACTCCAAAAGTTTTGAAAATTCTCTTCCCTCCATTTTTCCTATTTTCAAAATATTGCAATTATCACATAAAGCCAAAACAGTGCTAAAAAGTTGTTTGGAAATTTTTTAAATAATTACTAAAATAAACTAGATGAAAAATTATGAATTTCAGAAAAAGAATCAAGTTATTTGGAGTTCATATGATTTTCCTAGGGAATTTCTAAGCTGAAATAAATGAAGAAATGGACTATTTAATAGATCCAGCAGAAACCAAGCTTAGGAAAAATGTTCACCCTAGCTGGATTAATAGAGCATGATTTTAGAGATCCCTAGAATTTGAAATCATCAAATTTGGTTTTGAAATGGCTACTGTAGAATTATTGGAAAACTGCTGGAAAAGAAAAAAAAAAAAAGGGCAGAAGCGCGCCCTGAGCGCTGTTTAGCCGCCTGGCGCCCTTGAGCATGCGGGAGGGCTGACGACGTCGAAGACGTATTCCAGGAATACGTTTCCCTCACACGAAGACGGTTTCTGGAGAAGCCCGCCTCCACTTATCCGCGTGGCGTGGCTATGGGTCACTTACAGTGGGCCCCACTTGGCCCACTGGTCAGGTTTGACCGCGGTCCACCCCGCCTTCTCTCTTGTGGTCAGACAGAGGCGGGACTCCGGCGAAGCTCGCCAGCGAACGGCCGCGCCGTTCGGGGAGCTGAGACCACCGTCGTGCTCAGGAGGTCCTGGCGGTTTGTCCGGTGCTCGCCATGGTTGTAGGGGTGGTCAGAGTCGCTGGCGGCGAGCACTTCCGAAGAACTCCGGTGGGGGTGGAATGGGGGATTTCGACTACAGTTCTTTTCCGGTGGAATTGGAGGTGGGGATGGATCCGCGGAACCACGAGGAAGCTTTTGTTGCATAGAGTGGAGAGGGGAGGCTCAGACGGCATCGTAATCTACTGGACAGTGGCGGCAGCCGTGGTTGCCGGAAGCGGGGAAGACGACCTCTTTCGGTCCTCTGGCTGTTCGGGGAGACTTGAGGGAGATGGAGAGGTGATGTTTATGATCCAGATGAGCCCGGGGCAGCTTATATAGCACGGGGTGGCCATGCCCGTGGCTTCCAGAGGAGGCCACCGCAGCGGGTGGCCATTAATGGCACGGCATGGTCGGCGGCAAGGTAGTTTGGCTGCGGATGGTCTATGGTAGTTGGCGGATAAGATACGAGGTGCTGGCGGCCTCCAATTCGACCATGTGGCTCGGGGCAGTGGCGTGTCTGAGCCGACGACCACGGGCGGTGGTGGGGGTCGGTGAGAGGCAGCTCTGGATGGTGGGGCGGCGATAGAGGCCAGGCCCAGGTGTCAGCAAGCTTCCTAGCTTACCCGTGAAGCTAGAGAAGGTGGAAAACGTGCGGGGGAGGCAGCAGAGCAACGGTGCGAGGACGAGGCCAAGCCTGCCAAACGAGCGCTCTACACGCGCTCTGGACGTGCACGTGTGGTGCTCGACGCAATGCCAGGGCTACCTAGGGAGCTCTTCTGGTGTTGGGATTTGGTAGAATGGCTGCTCTTGGTCTTGTGAAGATGATGGACATGTTTGTTTGGCCAAATGACCAAGTGTCCAGTGCAGTTTAGGAAGTGGCAACATTTTTGTCATGCCCACCAAGTGTTTGATAGAATGCTAGGGCCATTTAGAAAATTCTTATGGAAGTGGTACTTGGCAGAATGGTGTCTCCTTGGATGTTGGTGATTATGGTGTAGTTGGTTTGTGAAAAGCGGAATCTTGCTAGTGCAAGTTTTGTTGGAATTCAATTCTGTACAGAAACTACAGGGAATTATTTGGTGATCTTCCAAGATGCAAATGGGGTGGAGATTCTGGACTTAAGGGTTTGGTTGGAAGGACTATAAGTGGGAATAATTTCAGAATTGTTTGATGAAGGAAAATTAGGGTTGCAGTTATAACCTAGAAATGGGACAGAGTTGAAAAGAGGAAGTTGTGCTCAAAGTTTTATTTCTAGCCCAATTAATAAAAGACCTAGTATAATTCAAAATTTTATTTCTAGCCCAATTTTTACTTAATAAAAATGTGGTTAAATTTTTGGGGTGTTACAGTTTGTGTGAAGGTACTTGATAGATTTTGGTGATGTCTCCCCGGCAACGGCACCAGAAATTGTTTCTGCTACTTGTAGTCTTCATTGGTATTTCCCCGAAGAGGTGAGGATGATGCAGTATAGTAGAGATAAGTATTTCCCTTAGTTAAGAACCAAGGTTATCAATCCAGTAGGAGAACCACACAGAACCTCGTTAGCAGCACCTACACACACAAAAGCAAACACTTGCACCCAACGCAAATAAGAGGGTTGTTAATCCTCTTACCAGTTATTTGCAAGGATTAATTCTGATAGTGATAGATAGATAAAGTAAAATACTAAATAAAATAAAATTAAATAAATTGTAGCAAGGTATTTTTGGTTTTTAATATATGATAAAGATAGACCCGGGGGCCATAGTTTTCCCTAGAGGCTTCTCCCTCGAACAAATAGCATACGGTAGTGTCGTGCGTCCGACCATCTATGGGGCCATCTAGCCCCTTTGCGGTTCGACTAGGGAGATCGACGAGCACAAAGAGCAGAACCAGCAGAGATGCAAAGAGTTTTTACCCAGGTTCGGGCCCCCGTGAAGTGTAAAACCCTACTCCTGCTTTGGTGTATTGGATGTGTATGAACACAAGTACAAGGAGCGCTTTCTCCGGCAAGGTGCGGGAAGAGCAGCTACGCATGCAAGTTGTGCAAAGGATTGATTGCCCCCTGTAATGGTTGCCCTGGCCCTCCTTTTATAGCTCAAGGGGTTATCATAGTGGGAAAATGGTAAATACAGAGGGTAGATAATGGCTTGACACGCATATGGACGTGTGTCAATAAAGGTGTTCTTCAGGCGGCGAGCTGCCACGTGCCCCGACAAGCTTCACCTAACTACCTGCCTGCTCGACACCTGTCGGTGAGCCTCTGACAGGCAGCCGAGGTGGAGCGGTGGAGTAACGACAAAGGGAGCTTGCCGGCACGGAGCTTGCCGGTGCGGAACTTGCCGGTAGCAATAGACTTGATCTTCTAGATGACCTGCTTGGAGTCTTGTCTTGCTGGCTCCGCCTTGCCGGATGAAATGTGCTGCCGAGAAAAGCTCCTCCCCGGTGAGCTCTTGGTCTTGCTTGCTGGTGGAGTACTTGCCGGTCGTATCGTCTTGCCGGGGATGCTTCACAACAGCTTTAGATTAACATAACCCCAAGCCTAGAAGGTTTACGAGACCCTGGTTCTCATTACACCGACAGGAGCCCCCGGGACTGCCTTCAGCAGAGAACTTGAAAGATCTCAATGCTGGAGGTGGGACCAAAAACTTGGCTTGGGTTATGATAATCACATCTTTTCCGGTAAGAAATATACCCGACAAGCAGCCCCCGGGAAAGGTTATTCCAAAAGGCCGCCAGCCCCCGAGCTCATCTACAAAGAGCTCGGGAGATCTTCATGTTGAAACTTCCGTTTAGCAGAGAACTTTAAAGATCTTGATGCTAAAAGAAGACTTGTTTATGGCAGAGAACTTTAGGTTTCTCGATGCCAATTCTGTTTTCAACGGAGAACTCTATGGTTCTCGACGTTGGCTTCCAGGAAGGCTATTCCTGAGAAGGCTTTAGCTTCTGGCAGAGAACTTTAAGGTTCTCGATGCTGGTTTTTGATTTCAGCAGAGAACTATGAATTCTCGATGCTGGCTTGCCGGAAAGGGGATTCCCGGCAAGGCTTTTGATTTCAACAGAGAACTCTGAGTTCTCGATGTTGGCTTGCCGGTAAGGAGATTCCCGGCAAGGCTTTTGATTTCAGCAGAGAACTCTGAGTTCTCGGTGCTGGCTTGCTGGTAAGGAGATTTCTGGCAAGGCTTTTGATTTCAACAAAGAACTCTGAGTTCTCGATGCTAGCTTGCTAGTAAGGAGATTCCCAGCAAGGCTTTTGATTCCAGCAGAGAACTCTAAGTTCTCGATGCTGGCTTGCCGGTAAGGAGATTCCCGGCAAGGCTTTTGATTTCAGCCGAGAACTCTGAGTTCTCGATGCTGGCTTGCCGGTAAGGAGATTCCCGGCAAGGCTTTTGATTTCAGCAGAGAACTCTAAGTTCTCGATGCTCAGTGGCAGCTTTTGGAAATATCAAGGCTGGTATGATCGTAATGCTATCTTCCACTCCTTTATCTGCAACACTAATGTGGGCATGGAACACGCCGCAACAGCGTTTCAACAAAACAAGTTAATTAGTGCCCGATTAGCACTTAACTTATGTATACATTTTAATTCCTACTGGATATCCCCCTCGCTTGCGGGAATACTTTGCCGGTGCGCACGATCTAGTCAGCAGTGCTCTGAGGAAACGGGTCCTTAGCAGCTTGCTGGGACCGCCACCTCCCAGAAAGTTTTACCTTGTCGGTTTCAGTGTAGCTGCTCTCGTTGTCAAGCAGAACCGAGGCAACAAGAAGTGCAAACGCAGCCACTCTCGTTGCCGAGCGGACTCGAGGCAACTAGGAACGCGAATGCAACTACTCTCATTGCCAAGCAGACTCGAGGCAACCAGGAGTGCAACCGGTCCCGACGAGGCTCCCTAGCATACGGGTTTTATGCAGAAACCGCAATGATTAAAAACTTATTAAGCCTTTTCCTTAAATGACCAAATTTTTGCACTATTATTCCCTACGCGTACCGGAATGCACCCCAGATGCACACGTTCTAAACGACGGCGCTTAGGATCAGATCCTGAAGCACCCTGTCAAGAATAGTGCCTCTTCGGGGGCTTAACATCATTGACACAAACACAGCTGCATAAGCTTGTCAGGCGGACCCAAATAGCTCAGAGCGCAGAATGCCTCGAAGATGCTCCTCTGCGCACAGGTTGAGTACAAAAATGCCATTCAAAGATAAAGCTGCATAACAGAAAGAAACTAAGACAATGGAACTTAGCTTTTTCCGTAGCACGGCGGAAATGTTGCAATTCATCAAGGCGCCGTGCAGGACGCCCGACGAATGTTGTGTCACTGATGTCACCAATCTGGCGACGAATTTGACCACCGCCGTCTTTTGGATCATCATGGATGATGGAGCTGGTGCCTAAACTACTTGAGTAGTTTCGCACACGCGATCCCCCTACCTGGCACGCCAAAGATGTCGTGCGTACGACCATCTATGGAGCCATCTAGCCCCTTTGTGGTTCAACTAGGGAGATCGACGAGCACAAAGAGCAGAACCAGCAGAGACGCAAAGAGTTTTTACCCAGGTACGGGCCACCGTGAAGTGTAAAACCCTGCTCCTGCTTTGGTGTATTGGATGTGTATGAACACAAGTAAAAGGAGCGCCTTCTCCGACAAGGTGCGGGAAGAGCAGCTACGCATGCAAGTTGTGCAAAGGATCAATCGCCCCCTGTAATGGTTGCCCTGGCCCTCCTTTTATAGCTCAAGGGGTTACCACAGCGACAAAATGGTAAATAGAGAGGGTAGATAATGGCTTGACATGCATATGGACGTGTGTCAATAAAGGTGTTCTTCAGGCAGCGAGCTGCCACGTGCCCAGACAAGCTTCACCTAACTACCTTCCCGCTCGACACCTATCAATGAGCCTCTGACAGGCAGCCGAGGTGGAGCGGTGGAGTAACGACAAAGGGAGCTTGCCGGCACGGAGCTTGCCGGGACGTTGCTTGCCAGTGCCGAACTTGCCGGTAGCAATAGACTTGATCTTTTGGATGACCCGCTTGGAGTCTTGTCTTGCCGGCTCCGCCTTGCTGGATGAAATGTGCTACCGGGAAAAGCTCCTCCCCGGCGAGCTCTTGGTCTTGCTTGCTGGTGGAGTACTTGCCGGTCATATCGTCTTGCCGGGGCTGCTTCACAATAGCTTTAGATTAACATAACCCCAAGCCTAGAAGGTTTATGAGACCCTAGTTCTCTTTACACCGACAGGTGGGTAAACAAATTACTGTTGGGCAATTGATAGAAAAGCAAATAATTATGACGGATTCATGGCAATGATCATGTATATAGGCATCACGTCCGAGACAAGTAGACCGACTCCTGCCTACATCTACTACTATTACTCCACCCATCGGCCGCTATCCAGCATGCATCTAATGTATTAAGTCAATGAAAACAGAGTAAGGCCTTAAGCAAGATGACATGATGTAGACAAAGTAAACTCAAGCAATATGATTAAACCCCATCTTTTTATCCTTAATGGCAACAATACAAATACGTGTCATGTCCCTTTCTGTCACTGGGATTGAGCACCGCAAGATTGAACCCATCACAAAGCACCTCTCCCATTGCAAGATAAACCAATCTATTTAGCCAAACCAAATCGATAGATCGGAGAGAAATACAAAGCTATAATAATCATGCATAAAAGAGTTCAGAGAAGACTCAAATATTTCTCATGAATAATCTGATCATAAACTCACAATTCATCGGATCCCAACAAACACACCGCAAAAGAAGATTACATCGGATAGAACTCAAAAAACATCGATGAGAACATGGTATTGAAGATCAAAGAGAGAGAAGAAGCTATCTAGCTACTAGCTATGGACCCGTAGGTCTGTGGTAAACTACTCAGACATCATCGGTAGGGCAGCAAGGTTGATGTAGAAGCCCTCCGTGATCGATTCCCCCTCCGGCAGAGTACTGGAAAATGCCTCCAGATGGAATCGCGAAAGAACAAAGGCTTGTGGCGGCAGAAAGGTTTTCTGTTCTATCTCTCTGGTATATTGGGAATATTTGTGAATTTATAGCGAAAGAATTAGGTCAAGATGTGCCACGAGGGGCCCACATGCCTATAGGGCGCGGCCACCCCCCTGGGGCACGCCCTGCAGGCTTGTCGCCTCCTCGTGACTTGTCTGGTCATCTCCTGAAGCTTCGTGGGTCTCTTCTTGTGACGCCCCCAACTTAATCGTGCACTAATCATACACGCAAATGCACAAGATCAAGCCTAAGGACTCACGGGAAGATATCACAACACAACTCTAGACACAAAATAAAATAATACAAGCTTTATATTACAAGCCAGGGGCCTCGAGGGCTCGAATACATAAGCTCGAGTCATACAAGCATTAGCGGAAGCAAAAGTATCTGATTACAGACAGAAAGTTAAACAAGTGTGCCTTAAGAAGGCTAGCATAACAGCGACACTAATCGAAAAGGCGAAGGCCTCCTGCCTAGGGCCTCCGAACTACTCCTGGTCGGCGGAGTCAACGTAGTAGTAGATGCCTCTGGGGATCTCCTGCTCCTGGGCTCCGTTGTCTGATCACACAACCGGGTAGGAGAAAAGAAGTAGCAAAGCAACCGTGACTACTCATCCAAAGTACTCGCAAGACTGACATCAGAACTATACTAAATATGCATTGGTATCAAAGGAATGGGGCTATATCTTTGGACTAAACTGCAGAAATGCCAGATCAGAGGGGGAAAGGCCTAGCCTATCGAAGACTAGCATCTTGAAGCAATCTTGCAGCATCAGAAGAGAGTAGAGTATAGTAACACATAATAGCGGTTATACTTAGTAATGCCCTGAGATCCTTCCTCAACTACCCTGCGAGAAAGTGATCCCGAGAGCAGTAGTATCAGTTTATCATTGTAACAGTATCCATTTGTAGTTGTAGCAGATCAGGATACAACTCTGAGCGTCCTGTTACCGTGGACACAGCTATTCGAATAGATAACTTCCCTGCAGGGGTGCACTACTGTTACCCAACACGCTCAATTAACTCTGGCCGGACACACTTTTATCGGGTCATGCCCAGCCTCGGCTGATCGACACGACATAGTTCTACCTAGGCTCAGCAGAGAGGTCCCTGCCGGGCTACATCCTAAGTGCTCAGGGGTCTTGGGCCCATCGCCCTTTGCACTCCGGGTCGTTGCATGCAAGGCCAGCCTCACGACGATGTGTCTATGGGTATCTGCTGTCAGCCGTGCCGCAATGCTGAACTGGACGTCTGACAAAGCTTTCGGCTGATACATACGGCGTCGAGGGTCCCATAACCATTATCCCATGTGGTGGTAGTGCATATATGGCCAGCAGCCAACTCAGATCAAATACCCAAATCTGTTAGCCGTATTTAGTAACTCGCAGAGACGAACAAGGTTCCTGTCGCTCCGACTTGGTAATACACGGCTCGCGGGTGCTCTTGGAGCCGACCCGTCTTTAATATTATTCTCTCGCGAGCACTCTTGGAGCCGGCCCGACTTTACAGTTTAAAGTATTGCCATATATAAACATTTCCGTGATCATCTCCCAGAGTGATCACGGCCCGATAACAAGCATGGCAAACGGACAAGGGTGAAGGGCCACAGATGAATCAATAGCATAGCTAACTAAGCATCATGGGACAACAGGTAGGTATCAACAACAGGCGACGAAATCAGGCTATGCATCAGAATAGGAGCTATCGGAGTAACCACAAAAGCAATTCTAATGCAAGCAATGGAGAGAAAGAGTAGGCGATATCTGGATGATCAAGGGGGTTTTGCTTGCCTGGAAGCTCTACTGAAGGGGGAAGAAGGATCGTCGGTGACGTAGCAGTCCTCGGGGGCAACGTCGGTCTCGGGGTCTATCGGGAGAGAAGGAGGGGGAAGAAACAATAAATACACGGCAAATAATGCGACAGGGATGCATGACATGTCTACATGCAGTGCTAGGGGTGTTCTAATGCAGTACTACGCAAGTTAGTCGGAGCGGGAAAATATCCGGGAGTGTTCTCCCAGCTCCGGGCGATTATCGGTACACTGAACCGGAGGGGACGGTTCCATGTTCAGTAGGTTAGAGGGGTGTGGCAGGTATGTGGATAGGATATTCGGATTCTTCATATTTTTCTGATCATTTTTCATACATAAATTATTTTCATCCGAGTTACGTTTTATTTTATATGATTTTTCAAAGTTTTAAACATTTTCTGGATTTATTTTAATTATTAAATTAGAATTATCCGAAACAGTAATTGGTGACGTCAGCATGACGTCAGAGTGACGTCAGCGGTCAACGGTGGACTTTGGCTGGTCAAACTGACCAGTGGGTCCCACCTGTCATACTGAGTAGGTTAACTGGTCAAAGGGGTCCAGTGGGACCCACATGTCAGTCACTGTTAGTTTAACTGTGATTTTGTTTATTTAATTAACTAATTTAGCCAGTGGGCCCCGTCTGTCAGTGGGTGTGTTAATTAGCAGTGTTAGTTAGACTAATTTAATAGCTACAGTAAGGGGCCCGCATGTCATACACACAGCGGGTACTTAAGCGCGTGATTAACCTATCCTAATGACGCCACGTCGGCCGCGCCGGCGTTTAGCCGCCGGCAGCTACAGCGCGCAGCGGAGGCTCGCCGGAGTTGCATTCCGGCGACCATTTGGTCACCCACGAGCATCAGAAGGACGAGTGCGTCGGCACGCGTCAAGTGGGGCTAGTGGTTGGTGCAGCAGGCGCCGGAATGGACGCCGGCGATGAGGTCCAGTGGCAGCAGAAGGCGGCGCTCGAAGGGATGAAGCTATCAGGAACGGATGAGGCGTCGGCGACGAGCCCGCTCAGGCAAGCGAGATCGGAGGGAGTGAGGAGTGAGGGGAACAGGGGGAGGCTATGGTTAGCGGGGAGAGAGCGAGGGACTCGGGGATGCCCTTATCCACCCGCGGCTCTCGGTGGCCGTGCGAGCACGGCGTCGGTGGCCATGGCGCGCGCCGGCCTTTGCCATGGCGCGGCATGAGGTAGGGGAAGTCCGGCTCAGTGGGCTGGGCCGTTTACTATTTGACTTAGGCCCGAATGCACAGTAGGAATTAGGACTTTTCCTTTTCTTTTTCTGTTTTGATTTTTCCTTTATGTTTTGCAAAATATTAGGCCACCAAAACACTTTTGAAAAATGTGCAACCTCGCCAGTTAAATATGTTGCCATATTAGACAGTGGAATAAAAAGGTTTGGGAGCAAATAATTCCAAATGAAATTTACCATAAAGAAAAAGGCATTTAAATTGCTGTATTGGCACTGTATTCAAGATGTTTGAGACATCTAGTTAATTTTGGTGATGCTGTTTTTCTTAACATAATTCACAATGGATTAATTCCAAAATTATGAACATTTTAGTTCCTGGATTTGAACAACTTTTATTTTCACCTCAAATTTGAATTTCAATTTGAATTGGAATTTGAAATGAGATATGATTCCAATGTGATCAAGCATGGTAATTCAAAATGATTAAGCATAATCTTGGTGATCACTGTAGCTCATTACATAGGGGTGTTACAATTCTCCTCCTCTAAAAAAAATTCTTGTCCCGAGAATTAAGAGGTAGGCTGAAAGAGAGCGGGGTATTCTTCACCAAGACGATCTTCGCGTTCCCAAGTGGCTTCATCTTCAGAATGATTCGACCACTGAACTTTAAGGAACTTGATTGCCTTCTGACGGGTTCGACGTTCAGCTTGATCAAGAATGCGGATCGGATACTCTTGATAAGAAAGATCCTCTTGCAGTTCAAGCATTTCATGATCCACTGCTCGGATAGGATCCTTGAAGCAGCGACGGAGTTGCGACACATGGAAAACATCATGAACCTGAGAGAGATTCGGCGGCAATTCCAATTGATAGGCCACTTCTTCACGTCTGGCAAGAATACGGAATGGGCAAATGTAGCGAGGAGCTAACTTGCCCTTGATTCCGAAGCGGTGAGTGCCCTTCATCGGAGTGACACGAAGGTAAGCTTGTTCGCCAGGTTGATAGACCATTACCTGGTGTTTTTGGTCATAATTGCTCTTCTATCGAGACTGAGCAGCTTTCAAATGTTCATGGACAATGTGGACTTGTTCTTCAGCTTGCTGGATAATATCCGGACCGAAGAGTGACCGTTCCCCAGTTTTTGACCAATTCAGAGGAGTTCGACACTTACGTCCATATAGAACTTCAAAGGGTGCCATCTTCAAACTAGCTTGATAGCTATTGTTGTAAGAGAATTCAGCATACGGGAGAGATTCCTCCCATTTCTTATCGAATGAGATGACACAAGCTCAAAGCATATCTTCAAGCACTTGATTGACTCGTTCAACTTGTCCCTGTGACTGGGGGTGAAAAGCGGGGCTGAAGGACAGATGAGTTCCCATAGCTTCTTGGAAACTGTTCCAAAACCTTGAGGTAAAGAGGCTGCCATGATCTGAACTGATCTCCAATGGAACGTCGTGGAGTGACACGATTCTAGAAACATACAAGTCTGCTAACTGGCTAGCAGTGATTGTCTCCTTGACTGGCAGAAACTGAGCAACCTCTGAGAATCGGTCAATGATGACAAAGATAGCATCATGACCCTTCTGCGATCTAGGAAATCCAGTAATGAAATCCATTTCGACTTTGTCCCATTTCCATTCAGGAATAACAAGGGGTTGCAGAGTTCCAGCGGGCCTTTGATGTTCTGCTTTGATGCGACGGCAAACGTCACACACAACAACATAACGAGCAATGTCTCGCTTCAAATCATGCCACCAGTACCGTTGACGAATGTCTTGGTACATCTTAGTACTACCCGGATGAATAGACAAAGGTGTGTCATGTGCTTCTTTCATGACATCCGAACACGAGTCCAGATTGTGCTTTCTAGGAACCACTAGGCGGCCTTTGAAGAACAAGGTTCCATCATTATCAACATGGTAGAATGAAGAATTTCCCTTGGAGAGGTATTTCTTAATCTTCTCGACTTCAGAGTCATATCTCTGCCTTGTCTTGATGTTGCGCTCGAGATCCGGTTCAACAACCAGGGTATTGAGATAACCCTGAGGAACAATATGAAGGTTCAACTTGCGAAGTTCTTCATAGAGAAGGGGTTGTGCTTGCTGAACCGTGAGGTTGTTGCAATAAGACTTGCGACTCAAGGCATCGGCCATCACATTAGCCTTGCCAGGGGTATAAAAATATCCATGTCATAGTCAGCTATTGTCTCGAGCCATCTTTGTTGGCGGAGGTTCAAATCTGGTTGGGTATACAGATACTTCAGGCTTTTGTGGTCCGTGTATATCTCGCAATGATTACCGAGAAGGTAATGTCGCCACAGCTTCAGAGCATAGATAATTGTTGCTAACTCGAGATCATGAGTTGGATACTTATCTTCGTGGGGACGCAACTGACGAGATCCATAAGCAATCACCTTGCGATCTTGCATTAGGACACAGCCTAATCCTTGACGAGACGCGTCACAGTAGATCATGAAGTCCTTTCGGGAGTCTGGGGGTGCTATCACTGGGGCAGAGGTCAACTTGTCCTTAAGTGTCTGAAAACTTTCCTGACATTTTTTTGTCCACTCTAACTTCTTGCCTTTGTGTAACAAATCAGTCAGTGGTTTTGCAATCTTGGAGAAGTTCTCGACGAAATGGTGGCAATAACTAGCAAGACCGAGAAAACTTCTGACTTGCTTAACAGTCTGCGGAGGAGTCCAGTCAAGAATAGCCTGAACTCGTTCTGGGTTAACAGCAATGCCATCTTTGGAAATCACATGGCTGAGATATGTCACTTCAGATAACCAGAACTCACACTTAGAATTCTTGGCATACAGTTGATGTTCACGTAGCTTCTCCAGTACAAGCCGAAGAAGTTCGGCATGTTCTTCTTCATTCTTGAAAAATATAAGGATATCATCCAAATAAACCACGACAAATTTGTCGAGGTAATCCATGAAGATGTAGTTCATCAGTCGAGAGAAAGTGGCGGGAGCATTGGTTAAGCCAAAGGACATGACAGTGTACTCATAAGAACCATAGCGAGTAACGAAGGCTGTCTTTCGAATATCCTCTTTGCGAACTTGGATCTGGTGGTATCCCAATCTCAAATCAAGTTTAGAGAATACTGAGGAACCAGCTAGCTGATCATACAGATCGTTGATTCTGGGAAGCGGATACTTGTTCTGAATTGTTGCCTGGTTGATAGGTCGGTAATCTTGGACCAGACGATTCGTACCATCCTTCTTCTTAATAAAGAGCGAAGGTGCTCCCCAAGCAGAAGAACTGGGGCGAATGAAACCCTTTTTAAGTGACTTGTCGATTTCCTCCTTAAGTTCAAGGAGTTCATGTGGTGGCATCTTGTATGGATGCTTGGCAATAGGAGTAGTACCCGGTTTCAAGTCTATGACGAATTCGACAGCCCTGGCAGGTGGTACTCCTGGGAGTTCCTCTGGAAAGACATCTTGAAATTCACGAACGACTGGAACGTTCTCTATTCCTTCAAGAGGTGAAGCATTCAATGCATTCAGAGCATATATCTGGCTCTTGGCATTCTGAATTATCTGAGCTGAATAGTTGATTGTCTGACCGGAAGGGTGTGTGAGCTGGACTGTATTGGCGGCACAGTCTATTAAGGCTTTATGAGCTGTCAACCAGTCCATACCGAGAATGACATCAATGTTGGAAGGTCCGAGCACAATTAGAGAAGCAGGGAAAACTAGACCTCCAATTTCGAGTTGGTTGTGCGGGCTTACCATTGTGGTTTGCCACTTGGATCCCGGGGATTGAACCGCTAAAGGAGTGGGTAATCTCTCCATGTCCAACTCATGTAACTGAGCAAAATGTTGGGACACGAAGGCATGCGAGGCTCCTGAATCAAAGAGAACAGAGGCTGGTATTGAATTAACGCGAAGGGTACCCATCACAATTTTTGGGGCCTCTCGAGCTTCTTCAGCATTAACATGGTTGACATGGCCAACTGCAACAGCAGTCTATCTGACATTTTTGCCCCGTGTGCAAAACCTGGAATGATGACCTGGCAGTCCACACTTACGATAGGCTCCACGTGCGGGGCGAGGAGCCATAGTATTGGGCTGTCTATTTTGAGCACGGGGTTGCCTTGGCGGTGCGGGCAGACGAGGAGGGACCACAACATTGGGCTGAACTCTGAGCTGTCTCAGCGGCGAAGGCAGACGAGGTGCAACATAAGACGGCCTTGGTGTTGCAGCAGGTCGGTGATAGACATTGTGCGGGATTCGGACTAGACGTTTCTGAGCAGGCTGACCCGAAGACGAGCCAACGTCGCGAGTGCGCTTGAGTGACTCCTGATACTCAGACAAACCAGTCTCAGCTCGGAAAGCTTGGCTGATAAGCGTTGCAAAGTCCACGCAATCATGGACAACAAGTGCGAGCTTTATATCAGGACACAGACTTTCACGAAATTTCTCCTGCTTACGAGCATCAGTGCAGACGTCATCCTCAGCATAGCAGGATAATTCAAGGAATTTCCTCTGATATTCATCCATAGTCATTTTACCTTGTGCGAGTTTGTGGAATTCCTTCTTCTTCTGGTCGATCAGACCTTGAGGAATATGCCGTGCACGAAAAGCTGACTGAAATTCCTGCCAAGTGGTTACAGTTCCAGCAGGCAGCATGCGCCTGTGGCTTTCCCATCTTTGAGCAGCTGGACCCTTCAGGCAAAATGCCGCAAAGGTGACGTAACTAACAGGGGCAACCTTAGTTGACTCCATCTCAAACAGGATGTCACGAAGCCAATCATCAGCATCCATAGGGTTGGTGGAGTTGCGGTAAACAGACGGGTTGAGGCGCACAAAATCTTGAAGTGATATCGGGCCAGGCTCCTGACGAGCATCGTTGCGTTCTAATCGGTTAACCAGACTCTCATTGAGCTGACGATTCAGTTCAAACTGTTGCATCATTGCGGCAATATAGGGTGGAGGCGGAGGATCGTCGGCCATCCTGCCAAAATAACAGGGGCAGTTTAGCAAGAACAACTGCAGGTGTACGGAGTTATTCATGATGCAACATGAGCAATGAACAAAAAGTGCATTAGATACATATTAGTAGTCATTAAAGACATACAGATCCATGCACGGAGTTGGATACCAATGGACAACGCGAGTTCGGGAACACACGCAGTTAGACAAACTAGGTGGCGCGCAGGCACGCGGTGAGGAATACAACAACGGGACATAGCAAAGGCTACATCAACGTCGGAGAAAACTACAGGAGTGAATCTGCAAATGACAATGCAGGGTGCCCTCGATAAAAGGATCCTGCGGGTCGTGAACACTGTGAAGCAGATCCTGGTCCACAATTCAAAGGAGGTTGATTCAAATCTCTGGGTGGATGTGATAACGAGAACCTAGAGTCAGAGTTAGTAAAATATTTAACCCGAAAAGAAGAGATCAGAGTTCCCAGAGTAAGGAAGAGGAATAAAAGATCCTAATACCACCCATTGGCGACGTGGGCCCGTAAGCCACACAGCCAAGTTAGTAAAACAGTTTTTGGAGACTAGACTCAACTTCGGCAAAGGAGTTGGATAGGGGGTTTCCTACAGGCAGTCGGCTCTGATACCAACTTGTGACGCCCCTGACTTAATCGTGCACTAATCATACACGCAAATGCACACGATCAAGCCTAAGGACTCATGGGAAGATATCACAACACAACTCTAGACACAAAATAAAATAATACAAGCTTTATATTACAAGCCAAGGGCCTCGAGGGCTCGAATACATAAGCTCGAGTCATACAAGAATTAGCGGAAGCAAAAGTATCTGAGTACAGACACAAAGTTAAACAAGTGTGGCTTAAGAAGGCTAGCAAAACAGCGACACTGATTGAAAAGGCAAAGGCCTCCTGCCTAGGGCCTCCGAACTACTCCTGGTCGGCGGACTCAACGTAGTAGTAGATGCCTCTGGGGATCTCCTGCTCCTGGGCTCCGTCGTCTGATCACAGCAACCGGGTAGGAGAAAAGAAGTAGCAAAGCAACCGTGAGTACTCATCCAAAGTACTCGCAAGACTGACATCAGAACTATACTAAATATGCATTGGTATCAAAGGAATGGGGCTATATCTTTGGACTAAACTACAGAAATGCCAGATCAGAGGGGGAAAGGCCTAGCCTATCGAAGACTAGCATCTTGAAGCAATCTTGCAGCACCAGAAGAGAGTAGAGTATAGTAACATAGAATAGCGGTTATACTTAGTAATGCCCTGAGATCCTTCCTCGACTACCCTGCGAGAAAGTGATCCCGAGAGCAGTAGTATCAGTTTATCATTGTAACAGTATCCATTTGTAGTTGTAGCAGATCAGGATACAACTCCGAGCGTCCTGTTACCATGGACACGGCTATTCGAATAGATAACTTCCCTACAGGGGTGCACTACTGTTACCCAACACGCTCGATTAACTCTGGCCGGACACACTTTTATCGGGTCATGCCCGACCTCGGCTGATCGACACGACGTAGTCCTACCTAGGCTCAGCAAAGAGGTCCCCACCGGTCAACATCCTAAGTGCTCAAGGGTCTTGGGCCCATCGCCCTTTGCACTCCAGATTGTTGCGTGCAGGGCCAGCCTCACCACGTTGTGTCTGTGGGTATCTGCTGTCAGCCATGCCGCAATGCTGAACTGGACATCTGTCAAAGCTTTCGGCTGATACATACGGCGCTGAGGGTCCCATAACCATTATCCCTTGTGGTGGTAGTGCGTATATGGCCAGCGGCCAACTCAGATCAAATACCCAAATCCGATAGGCGTATTTAGTAACTCGCAGAGACGAACAGGGTTCCTGTCGCTCCGACTTGGTAATACACGGCTCGCGGGTGCTCTTGGAGCCGACCCGTCTTTAATATTATTCTCTCGCGGGCACTCTTGGAGCCGGCCCGACTTTACAGTTTAAAGTATTGCCATATATAAACATTTCCATGATCATCTCCCAGAGTGATCACAGCCCGATAACAAGCATGGCAAACGGACAAGAGTGAAGGGCCACAGATGAATCAATAGCATAGCTAACTAAGCATCATGGGACAACAGGTAGGTATCAACAGCAGGCGACGAAATTAGGCTATGCATCAGAATAGGAGCTATCGGAGTAACCACAGAAGCAATTCTAATGCAAGCAATAGAGAGAAAGAGTAGGCGATATCTGGATGATCAAGGGGGTTTTGCTTGCCTGGAAGCTCTGCTAAAGGGGGAAGAAGTATCGTCGGTGATGTAGCAGTCCTCGGGGGCAACGTCGGTCTCGGGGTCTATCGGGAGAGAAGGAGGGGGAAGAAACAATAAATACACGGCAAACAATGCGACAGGGATGCATGACATGTCTACATGCAGTGCTAGGGGTGTTGTAATGCAGTACTACGTAAGTTAGTCGGAGCGGGAAAATATCCGGGAGTGTTCTCCCAGCTCCGGGCGATTATCGGTACACTGAACCGGAGGGGACGGTTCCATGTTCAGTAGGTTAGAGGGGTGTGGCAGGTATGTGGATAGGATATTCAGATTCTTCATATTTTTCTCATCATTTTTCATACATAAATTATTTTCATCCGAGTTACGGTTTATTTTATATGATTTTTCAAATTTTAAACATTTTCTGGATTTATTTTAATTATTAAATTAGAATTATCCAAAACAGTAATTGGTGATGTCAGCATGACGTTAGAGTGACGTCAGCGGTCAAAGGTGGACTTTGACTGGTCAAATTGACCAGTGGGTCCCACCTGTCATACTCAGTAGGTTAACTGGTCAAAGGGGTCCAGTGGGACCCACATGTCAGTCACTGTTAGTTTAACTATGATTTTGTTTATTTAATTAAGTAATTTAGCCAGTGGGCCCCGTCTATCAGTGGGTGTGTTAATTAGCAGTGTTAGTTAGACTAATTTAATAGCTACAGTAAGGGGCCCGCATGTCATACACACAGGGGGGGTACTTAAGCGCGTGATTAACCTATCCTAATGACGCCACGTCGGTCGCGCCGGCGTTTAGCCGCCGGCAGCTACAGCGCACGGCGGAGGCTCGCCGGAGTTGCATTCCGGCGACCATTTGGTCACCCACGAGCATCAGAAGGACGAGCACGTCGGCGCGCGTCGAGTGGGGCTAGTGGTTGGTGCAGCAGGCGCCGGAATGGATGCCGGCGACGAGGTCCAGCGGTAGCAGAAGGCGGCGCTCGAAGGGATCAAGCCATCAGGCACGGATTTGGGCGAGGCTGTCGTGTTTTTGTCACGGTAGTTGTCCTCGGGAAAGGACTTAAGCGTGAGGTCATCGCTACAGGTGATTGCTTAAAGGGGTTGATCGGGACGAAAGACACGAGTTTACCCAGGTTCAGCCCCTCTTGATCGAGGTAAAAGCCTACGTCCTGCTTTGTGTTGTATTGATTGGGTATCGATTACAAGGGAGCGGAGTCGCTTGACCTAGCTATCGATCAGTTGTCTCCTCCCTTAACCCGCCGCCGGGTCTCGCCTTTATATACTCAGGTCGAGGTCCGGCGGCTTACAAGAGTCCAGGTCGGGTCACACAACGTAACCGACTCTGGTTCTAATTTCCTTGCCTTACAGAGCAAGTCATCATCGGGCGGCTCACACCTTCGAGTCTTGAGTCGCCTCCGGGTCTTGGGCCTTCATTAAGCCTGCCTATGAACCGCCGTCTTCATGTCTTGTCTTCTTGGGCCTGCTTGGGCCCTTTGCTATGAGTCGCCAACTGTGTAACACGGCCCCTCCTGGGCGGGTCACACCGCGGGGTTATATCCCCAACATTAGGCCCCAGATTGATTTGAACCTGTTCACGTCAATCTTCATCCTTTGTTTGGCGAATCTCTTAAACCCTTTCAACATTTAAACTGACCAACTTTCATGACCCGGCATGACGAAAGGTGACGTCACATCATTTATTTCAGAAAAAATCCCATTGACGTCATAACGGATCTTTGCATTAACTAGCCATTCCTAGAATCAAGGCGCCTCCACTGTTAAGATAATGACGATGCCTCCTCAATTTCCATGGATGCCATTTACTGTTTCACTTTTTTCCTTATAAATAGGCACGAGGGGGTTCATTTTTCACTTTTACCCCCATCCCTCTTGCTTCTTCGTCTTCCTCGCACTGCCACCATGACCAGAGCTCCGCCGCCGCCATTCCTCACCAGCGACTTCGACACAGGCCGCTGCATCAACCTGACTGGACCAGATAACGGTGGCGCACCCCCGCTCTTCAGTCAAGCATCCAGGTAAAGCTCTTTCCTTGACCTAGATTCGCAGTAGATCGATCCTGTTTATAGGGTTCGTCGGCGTTCTTTGTAATTTCAACCCAGTTCATCCATCTGTTATTTAGAACACTTAGTCCAATCCAAAAACTCTGAAGGAATAATACGGCGATAGTTTTTAGCCCTTCACTCACTCCCTGGACAGATCCCATCTTCCGATAACCCAATGCTCAACTTGCTAGTTCTTCCGCTATTGCCTTTTAGGTTTAGCTTTTTATTTCATTTTTCCAAACTGCTGTAGATCCATAAATATAGCCGCAGGCCGCAAAATCTGTTTGCATCACACTTAGCATAAATTTAGCAATTCTAGATTCATAGGCCACTGACCCGTCATACTTCGTATGGGCGGCTTACACAATACTCTTGTAACCCGCCAGCCTCTGGCCGGCTTAAACTATCCACCATTAAAACTGTTGTAACTTAATCAATTATAACTCACCTTCCTGAGTTACTGAAGACATTCTCAATGATTACGTGACCATGGGCGTTTTAGCCACCAAGGAAGCCATCAACACCGGCTCATCCTTGAAAAATTACAGGTCGCCACATCTTGAAAAAATTGTCAACCGCCGCATTTAGTTCCATAATTTGAACGGTTTTATAAATCCTCCAACGGCTCATAAATCTTCAGGCGGCTCACCACCTAATGTAATCAATTAAAATTGTACTCGCCGACTTATGTTTTACGTTTCTGATCTGCCGCATCTTACATCCTGTGTGCAGTTTTATAAGCCAGTGAAAAAATGGTCGGTGATAGAACGGCTAAAGTCCCCAACTCCCGTGATTGGGTAGCTTCAGAGGTGACAAAACTCTCACTCAACGAATATGTCGCTCTGGGAATTTTGCCAGAAAAAGAAATTGTCCATTGGCGGGTTCCTGGTCCCGAAACAACTCCACAACCTCAAGAGGGTGAAGTAATAATCTTCACAGATCATCTCCTTCGCGGTTTCTCACCGCCCGGGTCAAAAAATTTCCGGGACATCCTACATTTTTTCAACATCTGCCCTCAAGACATCGCCCCAAACTCTGTCACCAACTTATGCCAATTCCAAGTGCTTTGTGAGGCATATTTGCAAGAAGAGCCCACTGTCAACATGTTTAGAGATTTCTATTATCTCAATCGTCAAACTGAAGTCACTTACGGCCCCCTTTTTGAACTGGGAGGTGTTTCTATTCAGAGGCAGCGAGATATCACTTTTCCTTCTGCCACACTGTCGAGCCACCTTAAAGACTGGAACCGCACTTGGTTCTATTGCAAAAACACAGCGCCGGCTGATGAGAACCCTCTGCCGGGTTATCGCCCTCACCGGCTCAACCCAAATGACGTGCTCCCCAGCAAGCTGACTGCCATAGAGCGCGCTCAGCACACCCACATATTTCCAAAGGTCAAGGCCTTGATAGCTAACGGTCTGACCGGAATTGACCTGACCCGCTGCTGGGTCTCTTGGAGAATTTTACCGTTAAGCCGGCGGGCCGGCTTAATGTGTGAGTATGACGGTAGTGTGGATAATTCTCAGCGTTTCAATAAGACTCCCTTGTCTAACAAAGAAATCAATGCGATTGTCAAGACGCTACTAGGGGAGTCCCAAGAGGCTTGCAGCAAGGTGGGGCTTAACCCCTTCTGCACCCTGAATCAAGCTCCTGCGGTAAATATCCTTCCCTTGTATTTCATCATACTAACTTATCCGTTATACCTTTTGATCGCACATATATTTGCAGGCCGACTCTGCTTTCTGGAAGAAGAAGATAAACCCCGCTTCAACCACAACCAAGCAGAGGAAGAAAACCAAAGCCACAAAAGGTCGTGGCCCGGGTCGTCCTAAGAAGCAGACGGCTGAAGAGCTAATGCGTCTTGATGAGTCAGAGGTAAAACTTGACTCCCTTGGTATCTTTTTTATGCAACTTATTGATGCCGACTCTTCTTAGGATGAAACAGAAAACAGCCAAGCCGAAGCAACAGAGGTAACTATCATCTCTTCCGACTCAGAACCCTTGCCCAGAGAAAAAACTCGGCGGGTCATCCGGAAAGTAAGATTTTCACACCCTCTTGCTCACTTGGACCTCAACTTTCTTTTGAAGAAACAGCAGCACGAATCTAAGCGGCAAACTCAGAGCGCCACTCTGAAGATCTTCTGACCGGCTTACCTCCTACACCAAAACCTCAGAAACGCCGGAATGAGGTACCTCACTGCCCTACCTTATCTCCTCCTTGAGCCGGTCTTACACGGCAACCTCTTAATCCTTCCGACTCAATTATCAGGAAACACCACCCTCATCAGGTGACTCAACCGGCACTCAACTGCCGGCCTTTGTTGTCAACCATGGGTAAGCTTCTTACTTTACAAAGTTTGCAAGTTATTATGCCATAAACTCACCCACTTATCTTGTTGCAGGGCCAAAGCAAAGGCTAGTAAGAGGCATAAGGCAGGCGATTCATCCAAAACTGCCGAAATACATGAGCCGGAAAAAGAAGTACCAACTACCCCAAAAGCCTCAATGCTAGAATCTGAAGGCCCTACTGAACACACCGCTCCTGTACAAACAAATGAAAATCCCTCTGAAGCCGTCCAGACGAATGTTGAACCAGCTGAAGAACATGAACCGCCCAGTCCATCTCGCGTCCAAACCAGCCAAGGCATCCATGCTAAAAAAGATGCTGATGATGTCACCGTCACTGGGACGGGTTACACCATGCCAGGCGCTTCCACTGTCCTGACCAAATATCAAGAAGAGTCGCCTTCAATTGAGAAGAACAAGACCAAACTGGACCTTCAGGACTATGCCACCTTCAGCGCTAGTGAGCTTCACGCCGGCTATTTAAGCCGTCTTCACACAAGCCGCGATATGGAGGCCGGCTTAGTGAACTTGATGAAGAAAAAATATGAGGTAAGGTTACACTTCTGCATTACGCACATATATAGTCATGCAGCCCCCAAGAGCTGGCTTAGTATGAAAGAGTAAGCCGGGTCTTTCCAATTTAGCATTTGAACAGAGCATTGTCATGTAGCCCCCAAGGGCCGGCTCATCTTTAGTAAAGATGATCCGGGTCTTCTAAATACTCCAAATGTTAACATGAAATCCACATGTAGCTCCCAAGGGCCGGCTCATCTTAATAAGATGGGCCGGGTCTGATATACAGCAAGTTTAGAAATAAAACTCCATGTGTAGCTCCCAAGGGCCGGCGCATCTTAAGAAGATTTGCCGGATCATAATATAAATTTGAAATGACCTACATTAGCCCCCAAGTGCCAAGTGTATTGCCGGCAATATGCTTGGGACTTGAATGTTTTGAATTATAACCCATCAGCTAAAATTCCCCTGCCCCTATGATAACAGGAATCTTTAAGGCTGAAGGAGTCGCAACTGGGTGACTTAAAGGGAAGGCTGGAAACCCAAAAGGCAGATACTGCCAAGGCCGAGTCCAAACTGAAGATCATCCTAGAGGATCTGGAAAAAATGAAATCATCTGTCGACGCAGAGAGGACAGCTTGGGAAATTGAGAAAGCCGCCCTGGTGAAGCGTGCAGGAGCCGCCGAGAACCAACTAAAACCAGTGGCCGAGGAGCTTTCCGGTTTAAAACGTCACATCACACAGATGTCAGTCGCCATCTTTGGTAAGCTCTTCCATTATCGGAATCAATCTTGTCAATCGAAAACACCTCTGTATGCCCGACAACGCAAATTATCTGACCTAATTGTTCATCATTGTTTTGCGTGACAGGCGCCAGAAGTGCGAACCTTGGCGAGAATATGCTATTAAAGCTGAAGGCCATGTACTCTTTAACAGAAAAGCTTTATGCCGGCACATTAAAGACCTTGGTGGCTGTCTCTTGTGGCAGGAAGCCCCCAACTATAATCAAGGAGGTGCTGGATCACCTCTCCACGGTCCCTGCGCAAATATCTGAGCTTAAGCTATCAGCCGCCCGTGCAGGAGCCATTACTGCTCTAAGCCGGGCAAAAGCTTGGCAAGAAGAACTTGACCCGGCGGAGATGGCTGGCAGGTGTCCAGAATTTAAAGACGACGGCACTGCTTTTGACGAAGCAGATTTCACCCGGTGCATTAAGGAAATGAGGCCCTTAGCCTGTCAGCTTGCCCAGGGACTGGATCTGAACAAGTACCAGCTGGCTTACGATAGCCTCAATATTCGTGTTAAGCCGCTGTCTCATCTCCTAACAGATTTGACCCCTCAAAGGCGTAAGCAAATCTTCGCTCCTGAGCTTGACCCTTCCATTATAATTAATGACGAAGCTACCTTTGAGGCATTAATGGGCATCGACTGGACTTCGGATGATCTTCAGATAACAGACAACGAAGAGCCGGCGCAGGATGACCTG
Source organism: Elymus sibiricus (assembly GCA_039707655.1). Classification (NCBI taxonomy): domain Eukaryota; kingdom Viridiplantae; phylum Streptophyta; class Magnoliopsida; order Poales; family Poaceae; genus Elymus; species Elymus sibiricus. The sequence goes on along the minus strand of CM077666.1, from coordinate 121,491,983 downwards.
GCACTTTCCTCCTCCAAGCAACAGGGAGATTAACCCGGCAGGCCATGATTCAGATGACCATTAAATTGGCCGGCACTCAAGCGGGAGTCGTGTAATAGGTAGTTGCAAACGATGATTCACCCTGCCATGTCTTCGTGCATGTTTTGATGAATTGATGCTTTGGCGGCTGTAATTGCAACAACTTCAATCATATGTATATATATATATATATATATATATATATATATCTGGCTGAATTTTCCTGACTTGCTCTGCAGTCTTGATTGACAAACGGTGAACACAGCACCAATAATCCCGCTGGCGGGTCACAGCCAAGACGTAGGGCAGCTTAAAACTTCATGACTCCAATATTTGAGGCGTTTTAATGTCTTGATTGGCGAGTCATAATTTGTCAGAAACTCGCCTGATGTGCAGCTAGGTCTTGAATGATCCAAAGATAAATTTCCTGAAATAACAATAGAGAATATATACATGTATATCCCCAATATTTGTAAGGCGGCTTAAAAGGCACAGCCAAAAAGAGATCAACTCTTGTGTTATAAGGCGGCTTTAAAGGCCGAAAAAGAGATTAAATCTTGCTTGGTAATGTTGCAAAATTTGTTTTTGCGCTTCAGTGAAGCTTGGCGAGAACGCCTTAACCCAATAAGCCGGCTCTCACATGACATAAATCCATTGTTTTAACCTTAAGCAGTTCAGGGTCTTTTAAGAAGATTGACTGCTTAAGAGTTCCAACGGGTCATATAGCGGAGAGACTACAGCAAAGAGATGAGTTTATCCTAGCTCTCTGTAAGCCGGCCCTCTCGTGACATAAGCCGTCGTTTTAACCTTAACCAGTTCAGGGTCTTTTAAGAAGATTGACTGTTTAAGAGTTCGGCGGGTCACCTGGTGGAGTGGCAAGTTGCAAACAGGCAAGTTTAACCCATATATGGCATGTAAGCCAGTCAAGAGGGTATGAAAGCTAAACTCAATGAGTTGGAAGCCCCCAAGTGACCTTAGGATCAACAAATAAAGACTCAAGTACTAGGAATATGATATGAAACGGCAGAGGCCCCGAATTTCCGGTATGCCGGCTTTATTATATCGACCATAAAGAAAGGTATATACATCAAAAGTAAGGTATGTACAAATACTTAGAGCCCGTGACTCAAGTGTAGTAAGGCCGAAGATGAGCTATATTCCACGGCCGGCGGGTCTCCTCCGCAGAAGTGCGTGATTTGTTGCTCTCTCGTATGTCAATGAGATAATATGATCCATTGTTGAGATTCTTGCTGACCACAAAGGGTCCTTCCCAAGGGGGTGAAAGCTTGTGCATATCCGTCTGATCTTGAATCAACCGGAGAACTAAGTCACCCTCCTGAAACGTCCGGGTCTTGACCCTGCGGCTATGATAGCGACGCAGGTCTTGCTGGTAAATCGCCGAACGGGCCGCTGGAAGATCACGCTCCTCGTCCAAAGCATCAAGTGCATCCTGTCGTGCCGTCTCATTATCAGCTTCAACATAAGCCGCCACCCTCGGCGAGTCATGACGAATATCACTGGGGAGGACTGCCTCTGCACCATATACCATGAAGAAAGGCGTGTATCCTGTTGAACGGTTGGGGGTGGTTCTGATACTACAAAGAACTGAAGGAAGCTCCTCAACCCAACAACCAGGTGTTCGCTCCAAAGGAACCATGAGCCGGGGCTTGATACCTCTCAAAATTTCCTGGTTAGCCCTTTCCGCCTGGCCATTGGACTGTGGATGCGCCACGGAAGAAACATCGAGCCGGATGTGCTCTTGTTGACAAAACTCCTTCATAGCACCTTTAGACAGATTCGTGCCATTATCAGTGATGATGCCATGTGGGTAACCAAAGCAAAAGATCAGCTTTTTGATAAACTGAACAGCTGTTGCGGCGTCACACTTGCTGACCGGCTCTGCTTCAATCCACTTTGTAAATTTATCAACCACCACCAAGAGGTGGGTCTTCTTGTCTTTGGATCTTTTAAACGGCCCAACCATATCAAGCCCCCAGACCGCAAATGGCCAAGTGATTGGTATCATCTAGAGTTGTTGAGCCGGCACATGAGTTTGGCGTGCAAATTTCTGACACCCGTCACACTTACTGACTATGTCCTCTGCATCCGCGTGGGCTGTTAACCAGTAAAACCCATGACGAAAAGCTTTAGCCACCAAAGATTTAGACCCGGCGTGATGGCCACAATCGCCTGCATCTATCTCTCGTAGAATCTCACAGCCTTCTTCAGGAGAAACACACCGTTGAAAAACACCAGTGACGCTGCATCTGTGTAACTCGCCGTTGATAATAGTCATGGACTTAGACCGCCTTATGATCCGCCATGCCAAAGTCTCATCTTCGGGTAACTTGCCACGAGTCTTATAACCCAGATAAGGCAGCGTCCAATCTGGAATTGCACGAAGAGCCGCCACAAATTGCCCCTCCGGGTCAGGGATAGCAATATCCTCCTCGGTAGGTAACTTCACTGACGGGTTATGCAACACATCAAGGAACACATTGGGTGGCACCGGCTTACGCTGAGATCCAAGTCTAGACAGCGCATCAGCCGCCTCGTTCTTGCGTCGATCAATATGATCCACCTGATAGCCCTTGAAGTGTCCGGCAACATGCGCGACCGCTTGGCGATAAGCCGCCATGAGTGGGTCCTTAGAATCCCACTTTCCTGAAACTTGCTGAGCCACAAGGTCTGAGTCACCAAGACATCTGACCCAGCTCAAATTCATCTCCTTGGCCATACGGAGCCCATGAAGCAAAGCTTCATATTCAGCTGCATTGTTTGTGCAAGCAAACATTAGCCTTAAAACATAACAGAATTTATCACCTCGTGGGGAAGTCAAAATAACTCCAGCCCCCGAGCCCTCCAACTGCCTAGACCCATCAAAGTGGATTGTCCAATATGTGTTGTCCGGCTTCTCCTCTGGCACTTGTCACTCCGTCCAATAATTTATAAAGTCCACCAGGGCTTTAGATTTTATGGCCGTCCGAGGCACATACTTCAAATTGTGAGGTCCCGGCTCAATTGCCCACTTTGCAACCCGGCCCGTGGCCTCTCTGTTCTGAATTATATTCCCTAAGGGAGCAGAGCTGACCACAGTGATTGGATGTCCAAGAAAATAATGTTTGAGCTTGCGACTCGCCATGAAGACTCCAAATACCAGCTTCTGCCAATGTGGGTACCTTTGCTTGGACTCAGTTAAAACTTCGCTGACATAATAAGCCGGCCGTTGGACTGGAAACTCTTTACCCGCCTCTTTTCGCTCCACGACAACTGCAACACTGACGGCTTTATTATTAGCCGCCACGTACAGGAGCAAAGGCTCTCTGTCTATGGGAGCGGCCAAAACGGGCGGCTCAGCAAGCTGCTTCTTCAGAGCCTCGAATGCATCATCAGCAGTATTACTCCAAACGAAGTCGTCCGTCTTTTTCATCATTTGATATAAGGGCATAGCCTTCTCGCCAAGGCGGCTTATGAACCGGCTCAGAGCTGCAATACGACCTGCCAAGCGCTGGACGTCATTGACACACGCCGGCTTAGAAAGTGAAGTGATGGCCTTTATTTTCTCCGGGTTAGCTTCAATGCCCCTCTCAGAGACCAAAAATCCGAGCAGTTTACCTGCAGGCACACCAAAAACACATTTGGCCGGGTTAAGCATAATCTTGTAGACCCGGAGATTATCAAAGGTTTCCTTCAAGTCATCAAGCAACGTCTCCTTCTTCTTTGACTTGACCACTATATCATCCACATAAGCGTGAACATTGCGCCCAATCTGGCTGTGGAAGCAATTCTGAACACAACGTTGGTAAGTCGCCTGGGCACTTCTAAGCCCAAAAGGCATAGAAACATAGCAGAAAGCCCCAAAAGGTGTTATAAAACATGTCTTCTCTTGGTCCTCTACTGCCATCTTGATCTGATGATAACCAGAATAAGCATCCTGAAAACATAAGCTCTCCCAACCCGCCGTAGCATCAATGATTTGGTCAATACGGGGGAGAGCAAACGGATTAGCTGGACAAGCTTTGTTGAGATCTGTGTAATCCACACACACACATGCGCCACATGCCGTTCTTCTTGAGCACAAGCACAGGGTTAGCCAATCACTCCGGGTGAAAAACTTCCGCGATAAACCCAGCCGCTAAGAGCCGGGCTATTTCCTCTCCGATAACTTTACGCCGTTCCTCATTGAAACGTCGAAGGAACTGTTTAACTGGTTTAAACTTGGGATCCACATTAAGACGGTGCTCAGCGAATTCTCTCGGTACACCCGGCATGTCAGAGGGTTTCCATGCAAAGATGTCCCGATTCTCACGGATGAATTCGATGAGCGCGCTTTCCTATTTGGGGTCCATATTAGCCCCCACAGTAAACTGTTGTGATGAGTCGCCCGGGACAAAATCCACTAGCTTAGTATCCTCCGCCGACTTAAACTTCAAGGGCAGTTCAACTTCTGTGGTAGGCTTCTTTAACGGGGTCATATCAGCCGGATCAACATTGTCCTTATAAAACTTGAGCTCCGCACTAGCGCAACTTGCCTCTGCACAGGCAGCATCACCTTTCTCGCACTCCAGAGCGATTTTCCGATCCCCGTGCACCGTAATCGTTCCGTGTGGCCCTGGCATCTTAAGTTGCAGATACACGTAACAAGGACGCACCATAAACTTAGCGTAAGCCGGCCGTCCAAACAGGGCATGATATGGGCTCTTGATTTTGACCACCTCAAACCACAATGTTTCAACTCTGTAGTTCCGATCATCACCAAAGGCCACCTTAAGGGCAATTTTACCCACTGGATATGCTGACTTGTCGGGCACCACGCCATGGAACACTGTAGAGGACGGCTTAAGGTTCGTGTCAGTCAGATTCATACGCCGGAAAGTGTCATAGTACAAGATGTTGATACTACTGCCTCCATCCATCAGCACCTTGGTAAACTTGTAACCTCCCACCTGAGGTGCCAGCACAAGGGCTAAGTGACCCAGATTATCCACTTGGGGCGGGTGATCCACCCGGCTCCACGATATTGTGTGCTCAGACCATCTCAAATATTGTGGAACAGCTGGCGCGGTCGCATGAACCGCCCGCTTGTGAACCTTTCGATCCCGCTTGCAAAGATTTGTGGTGAAGACATGATACTGACCCCCACTAAGTTGCTTAGGATTGCTCTGATACCCTGACTAGTTATTCTACTGCTGATTACTGTTGGACTGCTGGTTACCTTGACCTTGGAATCCAGTATTTGAACCCCACCGCCAAAGCCGCCGCCCTGAGAGCCGGATCCTGACCCACCAGGCGGCCCATTGCTGTTGCCATGATGCTGGTTGAGGCTGTAATTCCTGAACTCCCGCATGATATAACAATCCTTCCAGGCATGAGAGGACGGTTTATTGGGCTGAATGTGCTCTGGACAAGGCTTGTTAATCAATGCTTCAATGTTGAAAGGCTTTGTTCCTCCGAAAGGTGGCTTACCATTCCCGTTGCGGCGCTTGCCTCTAGTACTGGTGTTAGCGACGAGATCTGACCCACCCTCTGGGTTCTTGCGTTTTCCCTGATTATTGTTACCAGCCGGATTCTGATTCTGACCCTTACCATTGCCGTTCTTTTTGCCCTTCCCGGACTTCTCATCGTCGGAGCTTGGATCCTTCGTACTATCAGAATCGGCATACTTAGTAAGAGCCGCCATCAGCTCTCCCATATCCTGGCAGTAGCGCTTGAGCCGCCCGAGCTTCTGCTTGAGGGGCACGAAGTGACAATTTTTCTCCAGGATCAAAACTGCCTGAGCCGCCGTGATATTATCGGAAGAGTGGATAATGGCGACACCCGCCGGACCCAATGGTGGGCCGACTCATCCTCCCGCTGTACGCAGTGATCCAGGTCCACAATTGTCATGGGCTGCTTGCAAGTGCCATGGAAATTGTTAATGAAACGTGCCTTCAACTCGGCCCATGTATTGATTGAATTAGGCGGCAGGCCCTTCAACCATGTACGAGCCGGTCCTTCCAACATCATGATGAAATATTTGGCACAAACTGCATCATTGACATCCAACATCTCCATAGCCAACTCATAACTTTCAATCCAGGCCTCTGGCGGAAGATCTGCTGTGTAATTTGGCACCTTGCGTGGACCCTTGAAATCTTTTGGCAAGGGCTCGTTCCGCAGAGCCGGTATTAAACAGGGCACGCCGACGGCCCTGGAAGTTGAGCCGGCTCCTACTGAAGCTAACAGGGTCGCCGGGGGTGACTGATAAACCTCCTGGTGAGCCGCCGCCGCCACCGCCCCGCGACAAGCTCTGGCTTCATCCACAATCGCCTGAGCGTCGACAAGGGGCGGGTTGTGACGGGGCGGGTTACAGCGCTGCTCACTGCTTGAAACCACGGGCGACTCTATACGTCGGCTATAACTGCGACTCGGCACCGGGGTGGAGTGCACACGGCTCCGACTGTATGAATACTTCTCCTGCTGCGCCACCGCTGTTTGCAAGAGCTCGATAGCATTACGTGCTTCCGCTGCAAAGGGCGTCCCATCAGCCAGAGGTAGTGCGTTAAGCCTGGTAGCTGCTGCTACCATATTATCCACCGGGTTAGAGTAATGGCCAGGTGGGGTTAAAAACTGCTGCGGCGGGGTCTGACTCCTGCGGGGCGGATCTGGTTGCCGAGGCTGAGCCGCCGCCCTACGCCCTGGAACCTCTGGGGTCTCTGGCCCTGCCCTTGGACTGTTAAAGAGGTTCCTTGGCTCATACTGCATAGGTAGGCGGGTCCGGTGCCTCCTCCGAAGAACAGCATCAGAGGCATTCTGATCCAGGCTTAGGCGAAAAGCTTCAGCTTTAAGGCGCTCCGACTCAGCATCCATCTGAGCCTGTACTGCATTGATCTCCTCTTGGGCCTTGGTCATCTGGTCCTTCAGCTTCGCAATCTCTGCGTTGCGCTCTGCTTGATTTTCGGCCATGACCTCGGTTCCCATCAAAGCTGCTAACTCATTCATCAGCTCCAACAAAGTCTGAGCCGGCGGCCTGGCCGACCTTGATCCGGACGGGTCAGCAGCTGTAGCCGCTCCAGTCGACATGCTGTTGAGAGCCAGCGCCACGCCTGCCATGAAGATGGCGGCTCGGCGGGGCGGCTCACAGGGGTCCGGAATACCGTCACCGTCGGAACAGCCCCCAAGCCCGCCATCATGAAGCTGGTAAATTGACTCTGTCTCTCCGGTCGAGGACTCATCCCCTGAGTAGATGAGGGTCTCTCCTCCAGATGCAGCGTCGTCCGCAAGTTCAAATCCTTGCGTGAAGCCGACGAAGACGTGCTTCCGGCCGGGTCGAATCCGGGCGGGTTACACGCGCCGAGCCGACTCGACGAGGTCGGTGTGGTTGTCCGGCTCGGGCTTGGGTCCACCGATCTTGCCGATGAAGACGTGAATTCCGCCGAAGGGGACCCGGTACCCGTACTCGATTGAGTCGGCCTCGGGGCCCCAGCTAGCGTCGTCGATGTAGAACTTACCGCGGCGACTCTTGGTCATCCTGCCGACGGCGTATCCCTCGATCCCTGAGAAAGAGCCCTTCAAGAACTCGAAACCACCGTGCGCCGGCCCCATGGTGGGCGCCAACTGTCGTGTTTTTGTCACTGCAGATGTCCTCGGGAAAGGACTTAAGCGTGAGGCCATCGCTACAGGTGATTGCTTAAAGGGATTGATCGGGACGAAAGACACGAGTTTACCCAGGTTCGGCCCCTCTTGATCGAGGTAAAAGCCTACGTCCTGCTTTGTGTTGTATTGATTGGGTATCGATTACAAGGGAGCGGAGTCGCTTGACCTAGCTATCGATCAGTTGTCTCCTCCCTTAACCCACCGCCGGGTCTCGCCTTTATATACTCAGGTCGAGGTCCGGCAGCTTACAAGAGTCCAGGTCGGGTCACACAACGTAACCGACTCTGGTTCTAATTTCCTTGCCTTACAGAGCAAGTCATCATCGGGCGGCTCACACCTTCGGGTCTTGAGTCGCCTCCGGGTCTTGGGCCTTCAATAAGCCTGCCTATGAACCGCCGTCTTCATGTCTTGTCTTCTTGGGCCCACTTGGGCCCTTTGCTATGAGTCGCCAACTGTGTAACACGGCCCCTCCTGGGCGGGTCACACCGCGGGGTTATATCCCCAACAGAGGCCGAGAGGGGTTTTGTGCGTGAGCTCACCGTGGAGGCACAAGTAGGCCCGGTGCAAGCTTTGGAGCAGTAGAGGCGGTGGATCGACGGGAAGAAGCTCCGGTGGCCACGGGCGGAGTCGAGCTCGATACGGTCGCGGTGGGGATCTCCGGTTTGACCTGAAGTGTGTGGTCGACGTAGCCGAAGCAGGGGAGGCTCGGGGACACGGCGGCTCGACAAATGGTGGCCTTTGGCCACGCCTACGACGAGGCGTCGGCAACGAGCCCGCTCGGGCAAGTGAGATCGGAGGGAGAGAGAGGAGTGAGGGGAACAGGGGGAGGCTAGCGTTAGCGGGGAGAGAGCGAGGGACTCGGGGATGCCCTTATCCACCCGCGGCTCTCGGTGGCCGTGCGAGCGCGGCGTCGGTGGCCATGGCGCGCGCCGGCCTTTGCCGTGGCGCGGCATGAGGTAGGGGAAGGCCGGCTCAGTGGGCTTGGCCGTTTACTATTTGACTTAGGCCCGAATGCACAGTAGGAATTAGGACTTTTCCTTTTCTTTTTCTGTTTTGACTTTTCCTTTCTGTTTTGCAAAATATTAGGCCACCAAAACACTTTTGAAAAATGTGCAACCTGGCCAGTTAAATATGTTGCCATATTAGGCAGTGGAATAAAAAGGTTTGGGGGCCAAATAATTCCAAATGAATTTTTCCATAAAGAAAAAGGCATTTAAATTGTTGTATTGGCACTGTATTCAAGATGTTTGAGACATCTAGTTAATTTTGGTGATGTTGTTTTTCTGAACATAATTCACAATGGATTAATTCCAAAATTATGAACATTTTAGTTCCTGGATTTGAACAACTTTTATTTTCACCTCAAATTTGAATTTCAATTTGAATTGGAATTTGAAATGAGATATGATTCCAAGGTGATCAAGCATGGTAATTCAAAATGATTAAGCATAATCTTGGTGATCACTGTAGCTCATTACATAGGGGTGTTACACTTCTGGTCCAGAAAAAATTAATCCAAAGTTTTTCTCTCATTTGGACACTTTTTGATACTGATTTTCTGAAAAGACAAAAACAAGCAAAAACAGCAACTGGCTTTGGGCACTGAGTTAATAGGTTAGTCCCAAAAAATGATATATAATTGCATAAAGTTGCATATAAAACATCCAAGATTGATAATATAATAGCATGGAACAATCAAAAATTATAGATACGCTGGAGACGTATCATGCCTCGACGACGATCGCGTGAACCATGCAGGAGCCGATTCAACCACGTCGTCGTGCACGGTGCCAGAGCGGCTCGTACTTCAGACGCGTCCAGCGCACCGGCGCTGGTCCCCCATAGACGTCGACCGCTGCCACATATCTGGTTTCCCGCCGCCGGCAGTCACTGCAACCGCACCGGCCTCACCGACTCGGCAAATGGAGCTGCCTACTTCACCGGGCCGCAAGATAGGTCGTACACTCATCTTATTCACTTTACCTAGGCGTCAGTTGCCTGGATTTTTATTCCGGGTCAGTCGGTTCCAAATGGAAGGAAGCAGCTCCCCTCGAGGTGGAGGAGCTCCTAGGCTACCGGTTGGCCGGGGAATGAGTTCCTCGGTGTCTATCGTAGGGGTGCGGGCAGAGGGCGCAGGTTCGCCACGGAAGCAACGCTTCGATGCCTATCTTAGGGTTGTGTGGGGTCAAGGTACTGCTGGCTCCGGATCTGGATGACGGCGAGTCTTTGAGGTATGGCCGGGGACGGCGCAACCACGGCAATGCGGTGGGGCGGGGGGCGGGGTCGAGGTTGGAGCTGCCATGGCCAAGGACGGTGGAGGCAGGCTGCTCTACCGGTGCTCGCTGGCTGTTCGAGGAAGATCCTGAACAGTGACAGCCGGGAGGCACAAGATGGCTATCCAGCCATCCGGCGTAGATCGGACAGTGAAAAAAAAGCATGTGACCAATTTAGTTTTCAGTGAACTGACATGTGACTAGTCTCGTACCTGAGTGTTGATTGTATTTCTTCAGATTGGAGATATCTGTCATTCTTAACATTGTGTGTTTTCTGCATCTTCAGCCACACTGTCTTCCTTCTCACCGGAGCTGCTCCAACAAGGCAAGCATGCACCAGATGGGAGCTATACTCCCCACTTAAGAGTTCCCTGCCTCGAATGTGCTAGCTAGACATGGACAGCCACAACAACCACAGCGCCATCGATGAGTCAGCAGATGATGCTCACTCCTACGGAGGGCGGCAAGATAGGTTGTACCCTCTGTTGGGGAACGTTGCATGGGAAACAAAAAAAATTCCTACGCTCATCAAGATCGATCTAGGAGATGAACATATACGAGAGGAGAGATTGCATCTACATACCCTTGTAGATCGCTAAGCGGAAGCGTTAAGAAACGCGGTTGATGTAGTCGAACGTCTTCGCGATCCAATCACGATCCGTCCCGCGAACTCCCAATCAAGCGCCGAACGGACAGCACCTCCACGTTCAACACACGTGCGGCTTGGTGATGCCTTCACCTCCTCGATCCAGCGAGCGATGGTGAAGTAGTAGCTTGAGTCCTCCGGCAGCATGACGGCATGGCGGCGGTGGTGGTGGAGCAATCTCAGCAGAGCTTCACTAAGCTACGCGGAAAGAGAGAGGAACTACGAGGGAGAGGGAGAGCAGCGCCGTGGCATAGATAGGGTGCGGCTGCCTTCTCTCTACCCCTCTATATATAGGGAAAAGGGAGGAGGACGAGGCGCCCTAGGGTTTCCCCTAGGGGGCCGGCAGCCACACCAGATGGGGGCGCCCCTAGGGAAACCCTAGGGTGACTTGCCCCCCAAGCCAGGTGGAGGCAGCCCTAGGGGGGGCGCCCCACCCCTCTCTGGTGATCGTGAGATGGGGTGAGGGGGCGCACAGCCCCTTAGTGGGCTGGTGTGCTTCCTCCCCTTGGCCCATGAGGCCCCCCAACACTTGTCGGGGCCCCCCGAAACCCCTTTCGGTTCTCCTGGCCATAACCCGGTACCCCCGGAACACTTCCGGAGTCCGATTCCCTTCGTCCTATATATCGATCTTCACCTCCGGACCATTCCAGAGTTCCTCGTCATGTCCGGGATCTCATCCTGGACTCCGAACAACCTTTGGTCACCAACATAATAACTCGACTATACTTATATCGTCACCAAACGTTAAGTGTGTAAACCCTGCGGGTTCGAGAACTATGCAGACATGACCGAGACACCTCCACGGTCAATAACCAATAGCAGGACATAGATGCCCATATTGGTTCCTACATATTCTACGAAGATCTTTATTGGTCGAACCTCGATGTCAAGGATTCAGTCAATCCCGTATGCAGTTCCCTTTGTCCATCGGTATGTTACTTGCCCGAGATTCGATCGTCGGTATCTCCATACCTAGTTCAATCTCGTTACCGGCAAGTCTCTTTACTCGTTCCGTAATACAAGATCCCATGGCTAACTCTTTAGTCACATCGCTTGCAAGCTTATTGTGATGCTGTATTACCAAGTGGGCCCTAAGATACCTCTCCATCATACGGAGTGACAAATTCCCAGTCTTGATCCATGCCAACTCAACAGACATCCTCGGAGATACCTGTAGAGCATCTTTATAGTCACCCAGTTACGTTGCGACGTTTGATACACACAAGGTACTCCTCCGGTGTCAGTGAGTTGCATGATCTCATGGTCATAGGAACAGATACTTGACATGCAAAAACGATAGCAATAAACTTGACACGATCAGATGCTACGTTCATAGTTTGGGTCTTGTCCATCACATCATTCTCCTAATGATGTGATCCCATTATCAAATGACAACTCATGTCTATGATCAGGAAACCATGGCCATCTTTGATCAACGAGCGAGTCCGGTAGAGGCTCACTAGGGACATGTTGTTTGTCTACGTATCCACACATGTATTTGTGTTCCCAACCAATACAATTATAGCATGGATAATATACAATTATCATGAACAAGGAAATATAATAATAACCATTTTATTATTGCCTCTAGGGCATATTTCCAACAGTCTCCCACTTGCACTAGAGTCAATAATCTAGCATTACATGGTTACGAATCTAACACCCATAGAGTTCTGGTGTTGATCATGTTTTGCCCGTGGAAGAGGTTTAGTCAACGGATCTGCAACATTCAGATCTGTGTGCACTTTGCAAATGTTTATGTCCTCCTCCTTGATCGCATCGCGGATGGAATTGAAGCGTCGCTTTATGTGTCTGGTCCTCTTGTGAAACCTTGGTTCCTTGGCTAGAGCAATGGCACCAGTGTTGTCACAGAACAGAGTCATCGGGTCCAGTGCACTGGGCACAACTCCAAGATCTGTCATGAACTGCGTCATCCAGACACCTTCCTTCGCCACCTCCGAGGCAGCTATGTACTCCGCTTCATGTAGAATCAGCTACCACGCTTTGCTTGGAACTGCACCAGCTTACCGCTCCCCCATTTAGAATATATACGTATCCGGTTTGAGACTTAGAGTCATCCAGATCAGTGTCAAAGCTTGCATCGACGTAACCCTTTACGACGAGCTCTTGATCACCTCCATAAACGAGAAACATTTCCTTAGTCCTTTTCAAGTACTTAAGGATATTCTTGACCGCTGTCCAGTGTTCTACTCCTGGATCACTTTGAAACCTTCCGGCCATACTTATGGCAAGGCTGACATCTGGTCTTGTGCACAGCATCACATACATGATAGAGCCTATGGCAGAAGCATAGGGGATGACACTCATCTTTTCTCTATCCTCTGTAGTCGCTGGGCATTGAGTCTTACTCAACTTCACACCTTGCAAAACAAGCAAGAACCCCTTCTTGGACTGATCCATTTTGAACTTCTTCAAAACTTTATCAAGGTATGTGCTCTGTGAAAGTCATATTAAGCGTCTCGATCTATCTCTATAGATCTTGATGCCTAATATGAAAGCAGCTTCTCCTAGGTCCTTCATTGAAAAACTCTTGTTCAAATATTCCTTCACGCTTTCCAAAAGTTCTATATTGTTTCCAATCAGTAATATGTCATCCACATATAATATTAGAAACGCTATAGAGCTCCCACTCACTTTCTTGTAAATACAAGCTTCTCCGTAAACTTGTATAAACCCAAACACTTTGATCACCTCATCAAAGTGAAGATTCCAACTCCGAGACTCTTGCACCAGTCCATAAATGGATCGCTGGAGTTTGCAAACTTTGTCAGCATTCTCTGGATCGACAAAACCTTCTGGTTGCATCATATACAACTCTTCCTTAAGAAAACCATTAAGGAACGATGTTTTGACATCCATCTGCCAAATTTCATAATCGAAAAATGCAGCTATTGCTAACATGATTCTGCCGGACTTAAGCATCGCTACGGGTGAGAAAGTCTCATCGTAGTCAACTCCTTGAACTTGTGAAAACCCCTTTGCCACAAGTCGAGCTTTATAGATAGTGACATTACCGTCTACGTCCGTCTTCTTCTTGAAGATCCATTTATTCTGAATGGCCTTTCGCCCCTCAGGTAATACTTCCAAAGTCCACACTTTGTTTTCATACATGGATCCCATCTCAGATTTCATGGCCTCTAACCATTTGTCGGAATCTAGGCACACCATCGCTTCTCCATAGCTCGTAGGTTCATCATTGTCCAACAACATGACATTCAAGACAGGGTTACCGTACCACTCAGGAGCAGTACGTATCCTTGTTGACCTATGAGGTTCGATAGTAACTTGATCCGAAGCTTCATGATCTCCATCATCAGCTTCCTCTTCAATTGACGTAGGTTCCATAGAAACATCTTTCTATGCAGTGCTACTCTCTGGTTGAAGTAAAGGTTCAACAACCTCATCAAGTTCTATCTTCCACCCACTCAATTCTTTCGAGAGAAACTCTTTCTCTAGAAAGGACCAATTCTTAGCGACAAACACTTTGCCTTCGGATCTGAGATAGAAGGTATACCCAACTGTCTCTTTTGGGTATCTATGAAGACGCATTTGTCCGCTTTGGGTTCGAGCTTTTCTGGCTGAAGCCTTTTGACATAAGCATCGCATCCCCAAACTTTAAGAAACGACAACTTTGGTTTCTTGCCAAACCACAGTTCATATGGTGTCGTCTCAACGGACTTAGATGGTGCCCTATTTAAAGTGAATGCAGCTGTCTCTAACGCATAACCCCAAAATGATAGTGGCAGATCGGCAAGAGACATCATAGAACGCACCATATCCAATAAGGTTCGATTACGACGTTCGGACACACCATTACGCTGTGGTGTTCCAGGTGGCGTCAACTGTGAAACAATTCCACATTGTCTTAAGTGACTGCCAAACTCATAACTCAGATATTCTCCCCCTCGATCAGATCATAGGAATTTGATCTTCTTGTTATGATGATTCTCAACTTCACTCTGAAATTGCTTGAACTTTTCAAACGTTTCAGACTTGTGTTTCATTAAGTAAATATACCCATATCTACTCAAATCACCGGTGAAGGTGAGAAAGTAACGATATCCACCGTGCGCCTCAATGCTCATCGGACCGCACACATCAGTATGTATGATTTCCAACAAGTCACTTGCCCGTTCCATTGTTCCGGAGAACGGGGTCTTAGTCATCTTGCCCATGAGGCATGGTTCGCATGTGTCAAGTGATTCAAAATCAAGTGACTCCAAAAGTCCATCAGCATGGAGTTTCTTCATGCGTTTTACACCAATATGACCTAAGCGGCAGTGCCACAAGAAAGTGGTACTATCATTATCAACTCTACATCTTTTGGCATCAATGTTATGAACATGTGTATCATCACTATCGAGATTCAATAAGAATAAACCCCTCACAATGGGTGCATGACCATAAAAGATATTACCCATATAAATAGAACAACCATTATTCTCTGATTTAAATGAGTAACCGTCTCGCATTAAACAAGATCCAGATATAATGTTCATGCTCAACGCAGGCACTAAATAACAATTATTCAGGTTCATCACTAATCCCGATGGTAATCGAAGAGCGAGCGTGCCGACGGCGATCACATCAACCTTGGAACCATTTCCCACGCGCATCGTCACTTCGTCCTTCGCCAGCCTCCATCTATTCCGCAGTTCCTGCTTTGAGTTGCAAATGTGAGCAACCGCACCGGTATCAAATACCCAGGCACTACAACGAGAGTTGGTAAGGTACACATCAATAACATGTATATCATATATACCTTGTTTGGCGTTGGCCCCCTTCTTGTCGGCCAGATACTTGGGGCAATTCCGCTTCTAGTGGCCAGTTCCCTTGCAATAGAAGCACTCAGTTTCCGACTTGGGCCCAGCCTTGGGTTTCTTCATGGGAGGGGCAACTACTTTGCCACTCTTCTTGGAGTTTCCCTTCTTGCCCTTGCCATTCTTCTTGAAACTAGTGGTTTTATTGACCATCAACACTTGATGCTCCTTCTGGATGTCTGACTCAGCGACTTTCAGCATCGCAAACAGCTCGGCGACTGACTTGTTCATCCCTTGCATGTTATAGTTCAACACAATGCTCTTGTAGCTAGGTGGTAGCGATTGAAGAACTCTGTCAGTGATCGCCTCTGGCGGGAGCACAACTCCCAACTCAGCCAGATGGTTGTAATACCCAGACATTTTGAGTATGTGTTCACTGACAGACCCGTTCTCCTCCATCTTGCAAGCATAGAACTTATCAGAGGTATCATACCTCTCGATCCGGGCATTCTTCTCAAAAATAAACTTCAACTCCTGGAACATCTCATATGCTCCATGACGTTCAAAACGCCTTTGAAGTCCTGGTTCTAAGCCATACAACATGGCGCACTGAACTATTGAGTAGTCATCAACACGCGCCTGCCAGGCGTTCATAACGTCCACAGACGCTGGAGGGGGTTGCTCACCAAGCGGTGCATCAAGGACATAAGCCTTTTGGGCAGCCGTGAGGATAATCCTTAGATTACGGGCCCAGTCTACAAAGTTACTTCCATCATCTTTCAGCTTGGCTTTCTCTAGGAACGCATTGAAATTCAGGGGAGCTACTGCGCGAGCCATTGATCTACAACATAAATTTGCAAAGACAACTTAGACTATTGTTCAAGATAATGAGTTTAGTTTAATTAAAAACTCCCACTCAAATCGACATCCCTACGGTCGTCCGAGTGTAACATGATCCAAATTCACCAACCCAAGTCCGATCATCACGTGAGATGAGGTGGTTTCAATGGTGAACATCTCCATGTTTATCATATCTACTATATGACTCATGTTCGACCTTTCGGTCTCTTGTGTTCCGAGGCCATGTCTGTACATGCTAGGCTCGTCAAGTTTAACCCAAGTGTTCCGCATGTGCAAAACTGGCTTGCACCCGTTGTATGTGAACGTAGAGTCTATCACACCCGATCATCACGTGGTGCTTCGAAACGACGAACTTTCGCAACGGTGCACACTTGGGGAGAACACAATTTTATCTTGAAATTTTAGAGAGGGATCACCTTATAATGCTACCATCGTCCTAAGCAAAATAAGATGCATAAAAAGATTAACATCACAAGCAAATCATAAGTGACATGATATGGCCATGAACTTGTGCTTTTGATCTCCATCTCCAAAGCACCGGCATGATCTCCATCGTCACCGGCATGACACCATGATCTCCATCATCATGATCTCCATCATTGCGTCGCCATCGGGGTTGTCACGCCAACCATGCTTCTACTACTATTGCTACCGTTTAGCGATAAAGTAAAGCATTACATAGCGCTTAATGATTGACACGCAGGTCATACAATAATTAAAGACAACCCTATGGCTCCTGCCGGTTGCCGAATTCATCGACATGCAAGTCGAGATAAATTATTACAAAATATGACCATCTCATACATCAAATATATTTCATCATGTCTTTGGCCATATCATATCACAACATACCCTGCAAAAACAAGTTAGACGTCCTCTAATTTGTTGTTGCATGTTTTACGTGGCTGCTATGGGTATCTAGCAAGAACGATTCTTACCTACGCAAAACCACAACGGTGATATGCAAGTTGCTATTTAACCTTCTACAAGGACCGCCTTCGTCGAATCCGATTCAACTAAGGTGGGAGAGACAGACACCCGCCAGCCATCTTATGCAACAAAGTCGCATGTCAGTCGATGGAACCGGCCTCATGTACGTGGACATGTAAAGTTGGTCTGGGCCGCTTCATCCCACAATACCGCTGAATCAAGAAAAGACCAAGGAAGGAAGCAATCTGAATATCAACGCCCACAAACTCCTTTGTGTTCTACTCGTGATGTCATCTACGCAAAGACCTAGCTCATGATGCCACTGTTGGGGAACGTTGCATGGGAAACAAAAAATTTCCTACGCTCATCAAGATCGATCTAGGAGATGAACATCTACGAGAGGAGAGATTGCATCTACATACCCTTGTAGATCGCTAAGCGGAAGCGTTAAGAAACGCGGTTGATGTAGTCGAACGTCTTCGCGATCCAATCACGATCCGTCCCGCGAACTCCCGATCAAGCGCCCCTTGGCCCATTGTCGGTACCAAAACCGGCAGATCTCGGGTAGGGGATCCGAACTATGGGTCAAGGAGTCGATGGTAACAGGGAACGTAGAGACAGCGATTTACCCAGGTTCGGGCCCTCTCGAGGAGGTAATACCCTACGTCCTGCTTGATTGTATTGATGTGATTGTATGAAGGTTACAGAGTTGATCTACCTCGAGATCGACTGGGCTAAACCCTAGGTAATGGATATGATCCTCTACGGACTAGGCCTTCTGGTTTATATAGACACCAGGAGGTCCTAGGGCTACACATGGTCGGCTACCATCAGGGGACAAACATGCCGATTATGCCAATTGTTTCTTGGAGGAGACGCCAAGTCTTCGGAGGTTTCCTTCTGATGCACGGGGTCGCCCACAATCTGGCCTTCCATCAACGAGTAGAGGTCGGCCCACCAGCCCGGCCTATGAGAGATAGGCCGGCAGCCCGAGTACCCCCTAGTCCGGGACACCCTCAGTAGCCCCCGAACTAGTCTTCGAAGCCGATGTAGACGCCGAACACCATTGGCTTCGTGGGCTAGTTCACATTCCTCCGTGACACCGGTAACAGACCTGTATTACTCCTAGTTGTATTCTCAAGCATTGTCCGGTCGTATATGCGCCGAACTGTACCTCAGTAACGAAATATAATAATAACTTAGCCCTGAAGGCTAGTCGCTTCGGTGTGAGCAGTGTCCTCACCTGACAACCTTTACCGAAGGGTCACACCCTGCCACGGCTGCGAGTTGGTTTATAAAAAACTCGATTCGCGGTTCGAGACTGTTTTCATTGGCACGTCCCATCGATATGGAGATCGTGTCCTATTTTCAAGGGATATGATCAATAATCCGTTTCACCCCACGTGTGCATAATGGCACGGTTATATGGGGAAGTGGCGAGGACTGCGGCGCAGTAAAGGCACCGTGGGTTTTTACAGCCCATAAAAGGGGCACAGCCTTCGTTCCTTTCGCATGCTCTCATTTCCCTCCTTCGCCATTGCCTTCCCCATCTCTTGAGCTCCATCGCCCAGATCCACCCTCCCTCTCCAAAACCTTCCCTTCCACCTGCCTAATCTAGTAATGGCAGGTTCCGGGTCCAAGGGCAAGTGGGAGGCCTCTAGCGTCACCAACAGCGCCATTTTGGAGTTGAAGAGCGCGGGCTACCTCCCGGCCGACATTGCCCACCGTGCTCCGGAGGCGGACCAGGCCATCCCCACGCCGCGGCAGGGCGAGAGAGTGGTATTCGTGCCCCACTTCATCCGGGGCTTGGGTTTCCCCCTTCATCCCTTCGTCAGGGGCCTCATGTTCTTCTACGGGCTCGACTTCCACGACCTCGCGCCGAACTCCTTCCTCCACATCTCGGCTTTTATCATCGTCTGCGAAGCCTTTCTCTGAGTCCGGCCACACTTCGGTCTGTGGTTGAAGATCTTCAACGTCAAGCCGAAGATAGTAGATGGCCAGCAGGCAGACTGCGGGGGGGCAATGATCAGCAAGCTGCCGCGAGTGGAGTGGCCGGACAGTACCTTCATTGAGACCGTCAAGATCTGGCAAAAGGAATGGTTCTACATCACAAAGTCGAGGCGTGCAAATTGGGAGGCAATTCCGGCCTTCTGCTCCGGGCCCCCTACAAGGCTGGTCTCATGGACCAAGAAGGGCCTCGACTGGGGGCCGAATAAGGAGGTGGTGCTACTGCAGAGCCGGATCGCCAAAATGATAGAGAAGGGCGTCGCGCTGGTCAACGTGATCCAGATCATGCTCGGCCGCCGAATCCTCCCTTTCCAGGACAGGGCTTCCCCCATGTGGGCCTATAAGCCCGGAGACCCGGCCACCATGCGCAGCTTCTTCCGCACCTCCCACGCCCAACTGTGGAGGGCGCTATTCAAGCCATAGAAGGACTGGCCGGCCGAGGAGGAAGACATCGGACTCGACTCCGCAAATCCTCCATGGGAGGTATGAGCGATTTTGTATTTTTTATCCGAACTATTCCCCTTTAACAAGGTACTCAGCTTTGCTACTTTTCATCCGCAGAATTGGCTGAAGAAGGCCCAGTGGATCGACAGTCCGGCGCCGCTGCCTGAGGGACCCAAGATGCCCCTTCTGTCGGCCATGCTGGCCGTGGAGCCGTACGAGGCGCCGGACAGGAAGGAGAAGAAGAAGGACCAACAGGGGGAGGCCAGAGGGGGCCTCCACTCCCGAGGACCCCCGGGTGCTAGATCCGGGGACACCAATGCTCCCTTCGCGCAAGAGGAGGAGAAGGAGCAAGGAGAGGACGGGGAGGAAGATGACTCCTCCCGAATTGGGAAAAGAGCGGTATCCGAGGACGCCGAGGTGGAGCCGCCTCAACCTGCCCACAAAAAACCGTGCAAGGCCAAGGTGGCCTTGTCTGGTGACAGCTCGGCTTCTGTCGAGGACTCTAAGGCATCCGAAGAGGTTCCTCGAAGGATTCCCAGGGCTAAGCCACAGGCTCAAAGGTACGTGTTCTAGTAATCGCTTGACCATCCTTAGCTGAACTGGGTTCTGAGATTGATCACGTTTCCGTGTGTAATTTTGCAGCCCGCTGCGCGACCTCCCCACCGACCGAGCCTCGGAGGGGGATTCTCCACCAGCGGCGCTAGCGAAGAGCGGGAACGAATCCTGCGCCTCGCCTCCCCCGATCGTCGAGGAGGCCAGGGAGGTCCTATCGAGGAGGACCCCTCCCGCGCCGTACGTGGGGGGAGAGGGCGACACTATCAGGGCCGAGGTGAACACCTTGGTCACCGAAGACCAGGAGGGGAGGGCCCCTCTGGTGAACGAAGAGGAGGAGCTCGGGCGACCCGAGCTCTCTCCGAGGACGACTCCGGAGACGTCAAGGCGTCCAGAGTCCGGTGCTCCGGACTTCGAAAAGGAAGGAGCCGAAGTGCCGCTGCCACCCCCGCCCGCCCAGAGCAGGCGTCGACCGGGTGGCCGGACGAGATGGAGGATGCTCTAACCAGCTCCTCCATCGCCGAAGAGTACCGTGCACTTATGAGCACGGTGTTGCAGAGTATTCGGTCCGTGGATAACAGACTAAAATAGGCCTTTAGTGGACTTCTTACCGGCTTCAAGGTGAGCGAAGTAATGCTTTTCCCTTAGAAAAATTCATTTGTGGAAATGTATAGCCTCATACACAGTAGCCCCCGAGACACTGACTGGCTTGGGCAAAGCCTGTCAGAGGATCAAAAATCAATATCCCGGATACTAACGAGTGTATAATATTGTATAGGCATCATCTTCGGCCGCAGCCGCCAACGCCGAAGAGTTGGCCGATCTAAATCGGAAGCTGAAGAGCTCCGAAGATGACCTGAGCCTGGTAAACAAAAGGTTCGACGAAGCGCAAGGTAAGTCCGAGCTGTGATATTGAATATAGCCGTTATTTTGTAAGCAGGGTGCGAAGTATCCTAACGGAGATAACCGATTGTACTGCAGCTGCCGCCGCGGAGGTCGAAAGCCTCAAGGCCGCACTGAGGACAGCTCAGTTGGATGCGGCGGTGCAGAAGTCGGCAGCCAAACAGGCGGCTGCCAAGCTGGCGGCGGTGAGAACCGCTAGTGAGAAACACGAGGCTAGGGTGCTGGAAGTGCAGCAAGAACTTGGGGATGCCGTCACAAGGTGTGAGGCCCTCGAGCAGAAGAATAAGGAGCAAGCCGCCGAATTGACTTCATTGGCAGCGGTGGCTAAGGAAGCACGGATAGAAGCGCGCGGCTACCAAGAAGAGCTCCGCCAAGTGAGGCTGATTGCAGATGGTAAACCGTACTTGCTACAAAGTGTCTTTGGAGGTAACAAGTTCGCGTTGCTCACGCGGGTATGGCGTTCCGCAGGCGCCTTTGCGGACCTCCCGAAGAGTGCGGCTGATGCGGCGAGGTTCCTCGCCGGCCGGGAGGGTGGGGCCGAGCAGAGGCTTTTCTGGGCGCAATTTCAAGCGCCCGAACACCCTCCCCTCCTCAACAACCAAATGAAGCAGCTGATGGAGCTGCATCAGATGGCAGAGCCGGCGATGAAGGACCTCTCCGTCAAGCTATGGCCGGCGGAGCCGCTGCCAAGCAGCTACTTCGGTCTGGTGCAGAGGCTGTACGATACCCCTTCTCGGGTCGATGCCTGGAAGCGCTCCGCATGCATCAAGGGGCTCGGATGGCCTTCGGCAAGACTATGGTACATTGGCCGAAGATAAAGGCAGCCGAGATGGCCGCTGGACCTCCGCCGCCAGGGAAGGAGCATAGGCGTCCCGAGCAGTACTTTCCTGCCGTGATGGACGGTGCTCGGGCAGTAGAGGCCCAGTGTTCAAAAGATGTAATTTATGAGTAGACGTAGCTTCCTTGTAACCAAGGAGTTGAAACTTTTGCTTTATTGTAATGCAAGTGGTCGGCTATTGATATAGTGCCTGTTTAATTTTGACTTCTGTGCGGCCGATTTGAAACTGAAAGTTACCAGTCATCGGCTTCAGCCCCCTGGCAGATATTGCATGGGGTGTTTCTCGTAATACGTGAACCCTTAGCCGATGTCTCGGCGCCCGGGGGCGGTTGTATGTACGGAAAACCAGGCAACCAGACTATGTGGTTTTAGTGCTTTCACTTAGCCAGAGGAGCTTGACTGTGGGGGCCGGTAACGAGCCCCCGGTGTTTGTGATATTCGAACAAGCCACGGTTGATCACATGGTTTCTGTAACAGATAACCCTTCGTGTAACACGGACTAACCTCCCACGATTTTAGGTTAACACCAGTCATCGGATCACTGACCAGTTCTCGCTTATTGGGACAGTCAGTTTTTGGCTTTCTCGACTGAGGTACTTAACCAGGCGAGCTAGAAGTACAATCGCAGTGGTTCTCCCTTTACCCTTTTAGCCAAACAGTGTGGAACTTAAGAGGGTAATCACAGGAGCCGGGCAACCCAACTATTGACCAAAGACGCAATTCGGAACTGATTCATATAATGCAATATCCGTGATGCCGGGCACATAAAATAAAAATAAGTGCTGGGATAAAGTTTAAGGCAAGACCTAGGTTCGAGCCCCCGGTCTATTAGCTGGTTTGAAATGGATGTATCGTAATAGTTTACTTCGGCTAAAAAGGTGGAAAGGAATATGCAATGTGAATGACTGCACGAGTATACCATAATAAGGTGGTCTTTATTTCCTTTGAATGTGTGACGTCCAACCGTACAATCCGGATTGCCGAAGTAACTTTAATAGATACTTTTGAAGAAATGAATATATTGAGAGTAAAGGTTTACACAGGGCCTTCATGAGTGGTTTGATGTCCCTACTACGCCCTGCTGCACGTCCGCGCCTTTGCTCCTCAAGAGCCTTCCGTGGAAGCGAAGCTGTCCACCGTGTGTTCAGCGGAAGTAGTAAACTTTGGCGGATGAGCCCTTGAAAAAGGGGCTGAAGAAGTCGCCGTGGTATATCAGTTTGACGCTGATCGGGCCCTAGATGGTGCCCGTTGACGAGGTTGATGTGAAGACATATGTAGGCCATCGGTCGGTTAAGCCAGACTCCTGGTCTTTGTGTCATGCTTCCCCACAACTGCCCATGGAATTTTGAGCGCGAAGTTGTGCACTCGTGGCACGTAGTTCGCAACTAGGTGGGCCGTGCTGTGGGGCGCGTGCCCCTATTTGGGGTGAGCGTGGGAGTGCTCCGGAACGGAGGGTGCAGCTCGGGAGCATTTACGCGCATCCAGTGGCTTGGCGGTAGACTGTGCTTGAGACGCTTCTTCGGCGGCTTGGCCTTCGGCGGCTAGAGCCGCCGTGTGTTCCTCTGTTTGGAGCGAGCGCTCGGTATTACCGTTGATGGTAATGACGCCCTTCGGTCCTGGCATCTTGAGCTTCAAGTATGCATAGTGCGGGACAGCATTAAAGCGGGCGAATGTAGTCCGGCCGAGGAGTGCGTGGTAACCACTGCGGAAAGGGACAATGTCGAAGATCAAGTCCTCGCTGCGGAAGTTGTCGGGCGAGCCGAAGACGACTTCCAATGTCACAGATCCCGAGCAGCGTGCCTCGACACCTGGGATTACACCTTTAAAGGTGGTGTTGCTGGGTTTGATTCTTGACGGGTCAATCCCCATCTTCTTCACTGTATCAGTGTAAATCAGATTAAGGCTGCTTTCTTCGTCCATAAGGACTCTGGTGAGGTGAAAACCGTCCATGATGGGGTCGAGCACCAGAGCCGCCATTCCTCCATGACGTATACTGGTCGGATGGTCTCGACGGTCGAAAGTGATCGGGCAAGCCGACCACGGGTTGAATTTCGGGGCTACCGGCTCTAAGGCGTAGACATCCCGAAGCGCGCGTTTCCGCTCCTTCTTTGGTATGTGCGTGACATAGATCATATTCACGGTTTTGACCTCTGGAGGGAACTGTTTTTGGCCTCCACTATTTGGCCCGCGAGGTTCGTCATCGTCCTCGCTGCGGGGGCCCTTGCCCTGTTCTTCGGCTGTGGCTTTGCCGGCCTGCTTAATTACCCAACAGTTACGGTTGGTATGGTTAGCTGGCTTGTCAGGGGTGCCGTGAATCTGGCAGGGCCTATCCAATATTCTGTCAAGCGTGGACGGGCCATCGTGATTTCCTTTAGAGGGTTTCTTCCGCGGCCCTGATTTTGAGCCGCTGAATCCGGCGTTTACCGCTGTGTCATTGGCTTCACCGCCATTGTTTGAGTGCCGGCGCTTGTTGTTCCTATTGTGCCGGGGTTTCCCGTTTCCATCCCGGGTCTCTAAAGTGTCGGGGTCTTCGGGGTGGTTGCTTCGATGAGCTAGCCAGCTATCCTCACCCGCGCAAAAGCGGGTCATTAGGGAAGTAAGGGCCGACATTGTTCTCAGTTTATCTTGGCCAAGCTGACGGGCGAGCCACTCGTCCCGAATACTGTGTTTGAATGCCGCAATTGCTTCGGCGTCCGGACAGTCGACGATCTGGTTCTTCTTGGTCAAGAACCAGTTCTAGAATTGCCGGGTTGACTGAACATAGGTGCCTTGAAAGTTAGCTCAGAATGCATCCTCGAGCTCTTCCCAGCTCCTGATGGAGTTTTCGGGTAGGCTGTTCAGCCAATGCCTGGCCGGTCCCTTGAGTTTCAGCGGTAAGTACTTGATAGCGTGGAGATCATCTCCTCGAGCCATATGAATGTGGAGAAGAAAATCCTCAATCCACACAGCTGGGTCAGTTGTCCCATCATAGGGTTCTATATTAACGGGGGGGGGAACTGATGCTGCATCACCTCGTCAGTGAAACACATTGGGTGTGCGGCGCCCCTGGCCCGGGCCACATCGCACCGTAGATTGGTTGTCATCCGGGCACGGTGCTGCTCCCGAGCTCTGTCGTTTCTATCGCGCTAGGCCTGGTATCCGTCCCGTCTGGCGGGTGCGTATCCTGTGGATCCATAGATGGATCTCGACTGAATCGCTCGTGCGTTCAGGTCGTGGCGCAGATCGTATTGGTCATCCGGTTGAACCGGGTCTTTGCTTGCTCGGCGGGAGGGCGCGGGTGGGTATTCGGCTTCCCTGGCCGCCCTATCCCGTCCTCGAGGGGGCACGGTGGGAGTTCGGCTTCTCTGGCCACTCTATCTCATCCTCGAGGGGGCGTGGGTGGGAGCTCGGTTTCCACTTCCGGCCTATCTCGTCCTCGAGGGGGGCGGTCGGGCTGGTTTGCGTAATTTTGTCTGGGAGGCATGGGCTCGAAGTCCTCGTCCTCAAATTCTAGGAGTAGGCGCCGTCGTGGGTAACTCTTGTATTGGCCCTGACATTGATCGTCGAGGCCTTCTTCGGCAGCTAAGACCATCGTCCATCTGTCGTTGAGTGTATCCTGTTCGGCCTTTAGCTATTGTTGTTTCATCTTCAAGCTTCGGACAATGGCGATGAGTTGCCGCTTGAATTTCTCTTGTTTCAGGGGATCCTCCGGGACGATAAAGTCTTCGGGTCCGAGGCTATCTTCATCTTCGGACTGAGAAAGGTAATTGTTGTCCTCGGAATCGTCGAGGTCCGCGAGGTCACCCTGGTCCTCATGCCCTTCAGGGGCGTTGGGTTGCTGCTCGGGCGTGTTATCGCCGAGCTCTCCCGCGTTGTCCGGAGTCTCATTATCCCCGGTGTCGTTTGTGTCTGTGTGATTTTCCTTGCCCTTTCCCCGCCCTCGAGCTCGCCGTCGTCGTCGTTTGGGCGGTTCTTCGGTGGGATCGTCGCCGTCCTTCTTGGTTGTGTCACCGTCCTTCATGGGGACGTCAACCATGTAAACGTCATAGGTGGAGGTGGCGGTCCACTTTCCGGTATTGGCAGTGGCAAGGAAGGTATCCGTGTAGGGCGGGACGTCAAAGTCCTTGTCCATGTCGTCAGCCTCCTCGGAGGCATAGTCTAGCATGTCGGTTAAATCTTCGACAGTGGCTACCAAGTGGGTGGTGGGTGGGACGCAAAATTCCCCACGGCTGGCATCCTGTCCGGCCTTCTCCTGGTCCGAGGACGAGCCATCCGCAATATTTATCTTCTGGATACGGTCCAGTATCTCGCTTAAAATCGAGGGGTCCACCGGATCTATGTTCGGACTGCCATCGGAGTTGAGCTCCGGCGTGCCGATAATGGGAGTGTGTTCAGCCAAGGGTGACCCTTGGTTTTCCGGCACCGGGGTCGGATCCAAACTCAAGGTCAGATCCGAACTGAGGCCCGCCCCGGGGAAGGGGAAGGAATCCGAGGTCAAGGCCTCGGGATTGGTATGTTCCTCGGGTAAGGCCGAGAGCCCAGTAAAGACCAGATCGCCTTGAGAATTGGCGACGTACTCAAGGCCGCCGAACCTGATTTCCTGTCCGGGGGTGAAGCTACCGACCTGGTCGAGGTGACCAGTCGGATTGGCGTGCAACACGATGCTGCCAAACGCGAAGAGCTGTCCGGGGACGAAGATGTCCCCGCTGCGGATTTCGTCGCTGAAGAGAAGAGCTGTCCGGGGACGGCGATGTCCCTGCTGCAGATTCCATTGACGAAGAGTTGTCCGGGGACGGCGAGCCATTGATCCTTGGCGACCCACGATGAAACTCTCAATGAAAGCACCAATGTCGGTATTAAAATCGGCAGATCTCGGGTAGGGGATCCGAACTATGGGTCAAGGAGTCGATGGTAACAGGGAACGTAGAGACAGCGATTTACCCAGGTTCGGGCCCTCTCGAGGAGGTAATACCCTACGTCCTGCTTGATTGTATTGATGTGATTGTATGAAGGTTACAGAGTTGATCTACCTCGAGATCGACTGGGCTAAACCCTAGGTAATGGATATGATCCTCTACAGACTAGGCCTTCTGGTTTATATAGACACCAGGAGGTCCTAGGGTTACACATGGTCGGTTACCATCAGGGGACAAACATGCCGGTTATGCCAATTGTTTCTTGGAGGAGACGCCAAGTCTTCGGAGGTTTCCTTCTGATACACGGGGTCGCCCACAATCTGGCCTTCCATCAACGAGTAGAGGGCGGCCCACCAGCCCAGCCTATGAGAGATAGGCCGGCAGCCCGAGTACCCCCTAGTCCGGGACACCCTCACCCATGAGGCCCCCCAACACTTGCCGGGGCCCCCCGAAACCCCTTTCGGTTCTCCTGGCCATAACCCGGTACCCCGGAACACTTCCGGACTCCGATTCCCTTCGTCCTATATATCGATCTTCACCTCCAGACCATTCCGGAGTTCCTCATCATGTCCGGGATCTCATCCGGGACTCCGAACAACCTTCGGTCACCAACATAATAACTCGACTATACTTATATCGTCACCAAACGTTAAGTGTGTAGACCCTGCGGGTTCGAGAACTATGCAGACATGACTGAGACACCTTCATGGTCAATAACCAATAGCGGGACCTAGATGCCCATATTGGTTCCTACATATTCTACGAAGATCTTTATCAGTCGAACCTCGATGTCAAGGATTCAGTCAATCCCGTATGCAGTTCCCTTTGTCCATCGGTATGTTACTTGCCCGACATTCGATCGTTGGTATCTCCATACCTAGTTCAATCTCGTTACCGGCAAGTCTCTTTACTCGTTCCGTAATACAAGATCCCGTGGCTAACTCTTTAGTCACATTGCTTGCAAGCTTATTGTGATGTTGTATTACCGAGTGGGCCCTGAGATACCTCTCCGTCATACGGAGTGACAAATTCCCGGTCTTGATCCATGCCAACTCAACAGACATCCTCGGAGATACCTGTAGAGCATCTTTATAGTCACCCAGTTACGTTGCGACGTTTGATACACACAAGGTACTCCTCCGGTGTCAGTGAGTTGCATGATCTCATGGTCATAGGAACAGATACTTGACATGCGAAAACGATAGCAATAAACTTGACACGATCATATGCTACGTTCATAGTTTGGGTCTTGTCCATCACATCATTCTCCTAATGATGTGATCCCGTTATCAAATGACAACTCATGTCTATGACCAGGAAACCATGGCCATCTTTGATCAACGAGCCAGTCCGGTAGAGGCCATGTATTTGTGTTTCCAACCAATACAATTATAGCATGGATAATAAAAGATTATCATGAACAAGGAAATATAATAATAACCATTTTATTATTGCCTCTAGGGCATATTTCCAACACCCTCATCTTACTTGTGTGCAGCATTTATGGCTTTTGTTCCTCATTTAAGCATGGAAAATAGATTATCACTTGTCACTGTACATTCATGTTGATCTCTTAGTCTTCAGATAAGAGACTTGTGCAGTAGTTAACGGTGTTCCATAGTTATAGTCCCTCGGCCAAAGCTATCCCACAGGCTGGTGATTATACCCCTTCTAGTATTACCTATGATGTTGTTCTGTAGTACTTTTGTGTGCCATTCAGTTAATCTCGAGTACAAACAGTATATATTTGGTAGCTATCATGTGTGCTCTATCTTTAGTCTTTGAGGTATCAACCTGTTGCTGCTATTTAAGTTGACTCCTACTATTTATGTCGTCTCCTACAGGCACTCATTACATAATCTCACTACTAGTTGTTTTCATGCATGTCAGATATTATTGCACACAGTGATATTGAATATGAGAAAAAAATCCACTAAAAGAAACTCGCGAAGCAATGCAACGGCTAACATACTCGATGTCAATGATATTCAATATGATGGAACAGTTAAATGTAGTTCTTCAGAAGAGTTGCAGAGAGATAATGATTCCTATTCACCCCAGAAGGTCTTTTCTCTAACTTGACCCGTGATATGGGTAGCATCATGCATATAATGTCTTGCAATGCATCTACTCTATAGCAATGCCATGTGCTTAGCCCGCTGATCATACATGTGAATATGTCATGCCTTACAGTTTGTCTGTACCTATTCCATTCATGATAACAACTTTTCAAATTCAAGTACTATCATTCTACTCTGCTGCAATGCCATCTGCTTAGTTTGGACATCATCCATCTGAATATCTCATGCATAGTTGTTCGTCAGTATGTACTCCATCCGTCTACCATACCATGGTTTTATACATTGAAGTGTTGTTCTACTGTTCTGTTGCAATGTGATCTTAGTTTGCCCATCATACATGTGAATATGCTGCCTTGCTGTTTTTCTATACCTATTCCAGCTATCATACACTTTTACATTCAACTACTATTTCTTTTACTCTGTTGTCCTATCGTATCCTTAGCTTATACTCCCTCTGTAAAGAAATAGTGATCTAAGCACTCTTATATTTCTTTACGGAGGGAGTACATCATACTCCTTCCGTCTGTATTACTTGTGGCAAAAATGCATAAAATGGAAGTATCTAGAACTACAATACGTCTAGACACATCCATTTATTTCCGGATGGAGGGAGTACATGCCAATATGTCATGTCTTTCTATTCTTCAGTACCTATTCCATCTCTCTGCCATAGCATGTTTTATAACTGAAGCACCATTCTTCTGTACAAGGCATGTAAGCGAAAGAGGGCTATGTTAGAATCTGAAGGGGTACAAACAAGTTCTTTGCAAAAGATCCAAACTCCAGGAGATAGTAACCCAACTCAAGTGTTCATCGGAACTTCTCCAGCACAGAGAAACCCAAGTCCTCCAGATAATAACCAGATTCCAGTGGCCAAAGAACAAGTCAGCTCCAGTTCAATAAAAACATGTCAACTCCTTGTTAGGAAGCGTGTGCATATCCTCCCATCATGAAATTTTATAGCATTCAGATCACATTTGACCTTATATATTCTACATCTGTCTTACGCATCTTTGTTGTAGAAAATATGCTTAAAGGACAACAAACGTTCTAAACTGGGATCGTGGTCGAGGAAAGTATTTTCCAGCAATGCTCTGTGCTCCAATGCCGATGTAAGTACCTGTTGTATATCACTATAATTTTACATCAGTATGTAGTTTATTAAGTAGCATGGGCGTGAATCCAACCTTCAGTACCCTACACCAATTATCTGATCTAAATTTACTTGTAGCAAAATGTATAATTAAGGTGCTAATGTAGATTTTTGGAAGGGAAACTGCCTGGTAGTTTTGCATATTGAGCTGCATGATTGTACTATCTCATATATTGCACATTACTAAAATCTAGTGGTGTGGTCTGTTTGCCCAATCGTTCATTGTGTCAATGTTGCTTTCCTATTAACTTACCTGGCTGATGATAGCAGTGCCATGTTGTGTTAATTCGGTGTAGGCTGGTGTGGTCTGGTTGCCCAAATGTTCATTGTGTCAGTGTTGCTTTCCTATTAAGTATCAACTGACCTGGCCGATGATTTGGTGCAGGCTGCTGAAGATAATACGACAAAGTCTAAAGACAGCAAGGCAACCCCATTATTTCTCTCCACTAAATCTAGCGAAGGTAATATGACAATAACTCTTGATTAATCTGTTCAGTTTCCCCTCTAATTTAAGTTATGATGTAGTGGTTGAGACACTTTCCACTATCATTGATACAAGCCTGCCAAAATCCCCATATGAATCTGTTCAGTTTCCTCTGTCTCGAATCCAACGGAAAAGATGTACGTTTGTGAACCAATTACTGGCTGAAGCAATGATGGAAATCATGGAGGAATCAGAGGTGGACATTCTTGCGCAACAACAACTGATCGATGATTTCAGTGTCAGTATAGAAAAGAAGAAAGAACTTGCTCACATGCTTATGGGCGTCATCCGCGCTGAGGTTGCAGATTGTGAGGTTGTCGATCGTTAAGCTCTGTTCATTTATTTGCACTGGCATCAATCTTTGATTGCCTAGTGGATGTAATTTCCTGTAATATATGCTTCGATGTGCTACGTTTTTCCTTTTATGTGTATATTTGCTTAGTGTGGGGTTGCACCCGAGCTTTCTGGGCCGAAACCTCAACTGGTGGCAAACAAGCCAAAATATGAAGTGAAATTAATAACTGGAACAAAGCGACGTGGGCCCTTCTTCTAAGGGCATGGCCCAGGGCCTGTAATGGCCCCGTAGTGGGCCTGTAGTTACTAGATGGGCTTTGCCACAGGCCATAATTGTTCCTCTTAATGGGCTGAAAGTAATAGCTAGGCCTAAATCGTCGTGGGACTTTGATCGACTGTATTTGGCCCTGTCATTCAACGGGCCTGTAGCCATGCAGGAAATTTAGCAGGCCCAAATGTAAGGTAGGCCCAATTAGTTAAAGGGCCGTTAGCAGGCCCAAATGAAAGGTGGGCCTAATTATTTGACGGGCCCTTAGCAGGCCCAAATCTAAAGTATGCCCAATTAGTTGACGGGCTGTTAGCAGGCCGAAACCTCAATTGGGCTCCAACAGTGGAAACGGGCCTACGGGCCATTAGCAGGCCGAAATAGATCAAAATTACTGCTTGGCACATTTTGATGTCGGGGCGTTAATAAGCCGAAAGCCATTCAGGCCATAAGTGGTCCCATATACAAAACGGGCCTTTAACTGGCCGAAAGTCATGTCGGGCTGGAATTGAGCCATGGAGAACATGGGCCACTAACAGGCCGAAAGTCAGGTCGGAATGTAAATGGCCCAACTACGGTGTGGGCCGTTAACAGGACGAAAGGTACACTGGGCTGGAAGTTGGCCCAAATCCCTAATGGGCCGCTAAAAGGCCGAAATACGTACCACCAGGAAATTGGCCCATGCCTATAATGGGCCTATAACGGGCCGAAAGTCGTACAGCCTGGAAATTGGCCCATCTCTATAATGGGCCTCTAACAGGCCGAAAGAACCTTGGCCGGCAAATGGGCCCAAAGACACAGCGGGCTGTTAACGGGCTGGAACAGACGATGGGCCGCAATGGTGTAAAATCATTAACGGGCCATTGACGGGCCGAATTGGAATATCTCTTATGGGCCATTTTTGTAAATGGGCCAGACGAAAGTAGGCCATAAATGGGCCGGCCCGCTTATTTCAACTAGGTCAGCCTTTTAAACCTCAATGGGCCACTGTTGGGCCATGCCACGTGTAACATTTCCATAGGCCCGTCTCGTCCATTGGAGGAATGACATCTGTCACCATGCCGAGCTGACACGTGGTTCCTTCGACCAATGAGAATTTTACACATGGAAAATCCCCATTGGTCCGAGGTGTTAACGGGTTATCGGATCCAAACCAGAACCCAATAGCTTAACGGTGACCCGTTACGGTGGATGCCACGTGTCGGTCACCCTTGACAAAAACACTTCTATGACGCGACATTTATCGTCATGGAAGTGGACACTTCCGTGATGATAATTTCAGTAGTGTCACGGATCACTTCTACGACAGCACAGATATGACTATCATGATTCTGTCATAAAATCATCACGGATGTACATGCATGACAGAAAACGTGACCTACTGTGACAAAGATGTATCATCCCGGAAGTGTTTTTTTTGTAGTGTAAAGCTAAAGAAATTGCGAATGCTAAAATTGATGAAACTTCTGAAAATTATGATTCACCTATTATTCCTAGCTCTCCTACTAGAGTTGAAATGCCTAAGATACCTGATGGTTATGTTTTAGATGGAGAAACAGCTAGAGAGATCCTTGCTTGTAATGATAGAGATGATGTTAGAAAATTACTGGCTAAGCTTAAAGAAAAGTCTATGATGGAGAGAATGAAATATGATCCTAAGTTTGCTACCTCTCCTATCTTTGTTACTGATAAGGATTATGAATTCTCTGTCGATCCTGAGTTAATTACTTTGGTTGAATCTGATCCTTTTCATGGTTATGAAACTGAAACTGTTGTGGCACACCTTACTAAATTAAATGATATAGCCACCCTATTTGCTCATGAGGAGAAAATTTGTTATTACTATATTCTTAAGTTGTTTCCTTTCTCATTACAGGGTGATGCTAAGATATGGTTTAATACTCTTGCTCCTGGTTGTGTGCGTAGTCCCCAGGATATGTGTGGGATCGAGGAGATGGGTCTAGAGGGGGGTGAATAGACACTTAACCAACCAAAGTTGCAGTATTTAATTTGTCTTGGAACTTAGGCAGGTTTTGGCACAAGTTAAGGCAACTCCAATACTTTCTACACATGCATATCTAGAGATTGAGCAGCGGAAATAGTAAAGCATGCAAGTGTACAGAAAGTAAAGGGGTAGAGTATGGAACATCAAACGCAATGAAGACACGGTGGTTTTTGGCGTGGTTCCGATAGGTGGTGCTATCGTACATCCACGTTGATGGAGACTTCAACCCACGGAGGGTAACGGTTGCGCGAGTCCACGGAGAGCTCCACCCACGAAGAAGCAACCTTGTCTATCCCACCATGGCTTACGTCTACGAAGAACTAGCCTCACTCGGGTAGATCTTCACGAAGGTAGGCGATCTCCTTGCCCTTACAAACTCCTTGGTTCAACTCCACATCATGTCGGAGGCTCCCAAGTGACACCTAACCAATCTAGGAGACACCACTCTCCAAAAGGTAATAGATGGTGTGTTGTTGATGAACTCGTTGCTCTTGTGCTTCAAATGATAGTCTTCCCAACACTCAAACAACTCCTCACAGATTTGGCTATGGTGGAAGAAGGATTTGAGTGGAAAGCAACTTCGGAAAGGCTAGAAATCAAGGTTCAAATGGTTGGAATGGAATCTCTTGATCTCAACACATGAGTAGGTGGTTCTCTCTCAGAAAATGTATGGTGGAAGTGTAGGCACGTTCTGATGGCTCTCCTTACTGAGTAAGAAGTGGTGGAGGGGTATATATAGCCTCCACACAAAATCCAACCGTTACACACTTTTGACCCAACTCGGTGGCACCGATCAGAAATCTCGGTGGCACCAAACTGTGTAAAAGATATGAACGTTAGGAATCTCGGTGGGACCGACTAGAACAACTCGGATGGACCGATGTGCAATGGTTAGGGCAAACCTCATCTCGGTGGCACCGATTGCATCAACTCAGTAGGACCGAAGTGAAGCAATAAGGCAACAGAGAGTTGGCAAGCCATCTCGGTGAGACCGATTTGCAAAACTCGGTGGGACCAAAGTAAGTGCAAACGATTACAGAGAGTTGGCAAGGCCATCTCAGTGAGACCGAGATCCATATCGGTGGATCCGATTTGTTAGGGTTTTGGTAGTGGCTAAGTGCAGGTGAAGTCGGTTGCTCCGGATAGAAAGTTTTGGTGGGGCCGAGTTGGAGTGTAGGTTTTGGACATATTTGGATGTATAAAGTGGTTGAGGGTTTAGGAATACTGTCACTAAGCACTTGAGCAAAAGGACCATTAAGCAACACCTCATCCCCTTTTAATAGTATTGGCTTTCCTATGGACTCAATGTGATCTTGGATCATTAAACCAAAAATGTAGAGTCCTGAGCGTTTGCCAATCCATGTCTTTAGCATTTTGAAGGGTTCCACATCCTCTTGTCCATGCCACGCCATTGTTGAACTTGTCTGAAATGTACTAGATAGAAACATTAGTCCAACAACATGTATGTTGGCATAAATTACCAAAACCACCAAGGGAGCAAATGTGCTTTCAGTCTCCCCCTTTTTGGTAATTGATGACAACATACATTAAAGCTTTAAATAAAGATTTAGCAGAAGTTTGTATGAAAGCTTTGAAGGAAGCATGTAACATGTATGAGCTCCCCTAAACTCCCCCTGAAGATGTGCATATAACATGATGATATCACATGGGAAATATACATGCAACATGTACCTTGGCTATATGCATCAGAGCAATATATATGACATTTGGTTATCCACATGTTCATGATTTTCTCCTTGCAAACAATATATACTAGCAAGAGGTCAATCATGTACATGGGTGTGATGCATATACTTACCTTGAAGTTCTTGATCAAGTACCTGAAGAAATACACTTGAGAAAACAAGGTTAGATAACACAAGATAATTTCTTCAAGAAAAGACACAAGATCAACAAGAAACCAAGATTAGGATGACATGTAGAATAGAGTATCACTAGGTGAATACTTCTTTGAAACAGACATGTCCCCAAAAGAAAGAAGTAGTTGAGTCCCCTTAAAGAACTTCCTCTCCCCCTGAATCTGACATTGGATATTGGGAGCAGGTAGGGTGAGAAAACTAAAGCAACCAAAGAATAAACTAATCATGTTTCTCCCCTCTTAGAAACATGTAACATTCTCTCCTCTTGTAAGGTGCATCTCTTTTGTAGTGATAAGCTTTGATGTATTCCTCTCTCCCCCTTTGACATCAATTTCCAAGAAGGGACTTCAAGGTTGTTGGTCAAGTGGGTTTGGTCCTTGAGAAACACATCCAGCCATTGAGTGGCTCTAGATGCAAGTAGAGGATAAGAATCATTGAGTGGAGCTGGAGCAGAAAAACTCAGAGAATATTTGACAGAAAACTCCTTAGAACAGCAAAGTCGGTGACTCCGAGTTGAATCAATTCGGTGGAACCGAGTTTGGTGCAAAGGAATATTTTGTCAACTCAGCTCACTAGGCAAAGGAATTCTCACAAAGATTTGCAATGAATTTGCTGTGAAACTAGCTAAAAAAAAGAAACACAGAAAAGAAACAAAGAAATGTCTATATGAAGTTTTAAAAAAAACACTCTAGCAAGAAGAGAACAGGCAAAAGAAACACTAGAGAACTTCATCTAGATGGGTCGGCGACTAGGTCACCTATGTTAGAGTATATTGACTTAGGAGTCAAGTGAGAACACTTGATCATAGGTCATACTCATCGTTTAAGCTCAAAATGGGGTTGCCATTTTTCCTTTAAGCATTTCAATGTATTCACATCTTGTTGAGTTGCTTTAGCTCATGTCTTTGAGTAAAGCTTCTCTAAGATGTGAGAACTTACATTGGGATTTTGGTGGTGATTGCCATCATGTAGTTGAACTTGAAGTGGATGCTCATGAGTTGAAGTTGGGAGCTATCCTATCATTTGTAGTTCATCTTCCTACATGGGTTAGATTTGCAAGGAACAACATGTATATCCAAAATGACAAGAATGAAGCATAACTCAAATGTTGTCAAAGGATATGTTTAGGTTGTCTTGTTCCTCGTTCCACCATCAATTGTTGATACTCGGGTTTTACAAGATTGCCTATGATAGGAGTGTGATGCAATCTTGTGACATGAAGCTTGTCCAAGTACCTACAAAAGGTTAGATACAATACAAGGGAGCAAAATGTCCGAGATATAAAATGATCATGAAAGTGTCATGGCTTAGTCAAGAATGTTCATGCCCTTGTATGCATCCACATGAACCTCTAGTTCATGTTTGAAGCATCAATGATGTTCAACTCACTTCTCAAGTGACAAAACACTTTCTCATCAAGGGGTTTGGTAAAGATGTCCGCCAATTGTTTGTCGGTACGAACATGTTTAAGGTCAATGTCACCTTTCTCAACATGATCTCGAATGAAATGGTGATGAACCTCAATATGCTTAGTTCGAGAATGTTGCACGGGATTGTGTGAAATCTTAATAGCACTCTCATTGTCACATAGTAATGGTACATGTCTCACATGCACACAATAGTCTTTAAGAGTTTGTGTCATCCATAGTAATTGAGCACAACATGATCCCGCGGCAATGTATTCCGCTTCGGTAGTAGATAGAGATACCGAGTTTTGTTTCTTGGAAGACCAAGACACAAGAGGTCTACCAAGAAATTGACATGTACCTGAAGTGGATTTTCTGTCAACCTTGTCTCCAGCATAGTCCGAATCGGAATAGCGAACAAGATTGAAAGAAGATCCTTTGGGATACCATATGCCAAAGTTTGGTGTATGTAACAAGTATATCACAATTCTTTTCATGGCCTTAAGGTGACACTCTTTTGGTGCCGCTTGGTATCGTGCACACATGCACACACTTAGCATAATGTCGGGACGGGAGGCACATAGATATAGCAATGAACCAATCATAGATCGATAAACCTTTTGATCAACCGGTTTGCCATCCTTGGTCAAGTCAAGATGTCCACTTGTGGGCATGGGGGTTTTCATACCTTTACTTTCCTGCATGTTAAACTTCTTGAATAAGTCCTTGGTATACTTTGTTTAAGAAACAAAGGTACCCTCCTTAGTCTGCTTGATTTGCAAACCAAGAAAGAATTTGATTTCACACATCATAGACATCTCGTACTTTTCCAACATCAACCTTCCAAACTTTTCACTAAAAGAGGGGTTAGTGGATCCAAAGATAATATCATCAACATAAATTTGGCATACAAATAATTCTCCATTAACCCTCTTAGTGAACAAAGTTGAATCAATCTTCCCAATTTCAAAACCTTTTTAAAGAAGGAACTTTTCAAGCCAAGCTCTAGGGGCTTGTTTAAGACCATAAAGAGTTTTACGAAGTTTGTACACATGATTAGGTTTCTTGGGATTTTCAAAGCCGGGAGGTTGTTTAACATACACTTCCTCCTCAATTTCACCATTTAAGAAAGCACTTTTAATATCCATTTGGTAAAGAGTGATATCATGGTGATTGGCATAAGCAAGTAAAATGCGAATGGACTCAAGTCTTGCAACGGGGGCATAGGTCTCACCATAGTCCATACCTTCGACTTGTGTGTAACCTTGTGCTACGAGACGAGCCTTGTTGCGTACAACTTGTCCATCTTCATCTTGCTTATTCCGAAACACCCATTTGGTTCCAATAATGTTTTGCTCATCTTTAGGCTTCTCAACCAACGTCCAAACTTGGTTCCTCTCAAAGTTGTGTAGCTCCTCGTGCATTGCATTCACCCAATCGGGGTCCTTGAGAGCATCTTCCACCTTCATAGGTTCAACACTAGAGATGAATGAGTAATGCTCACAAAAGTTAGCTAAACGAGATTTAGAGCGAGTGATTCTCCCGGATTGGATATCTCCAAGTATTTGTTCGACGGGATGATCCTTGTCGATTCTTGCTCTAACTCAAGGTAGCTTTTTCTTGGGTTGTGGTGAGGCTTCCTCATCATCTTCTTCTTCTTCTTCGTTGACGTTGTCATTGTTGTCGTTGTTCGCTTGTGGGGGTGGACAAGGAGGTTGAGGTGGATCATCTTGTTGCACTTCCTCATTCCCATCGTCTTGACGTGTTCCACTTGTGGATGCCTCCATATCAACTTGGTGTTCACCTTGATGTGAAGTTGGGGCTTCCACTTGAATAGATGAGGTACTCTCCTTTACTTCCACGGGGCAAATCTTGCCAATGGACAAGTCTTGGATTGCTTCCGATGGTTCTTGTTCTCCTACATCAATTGGTAATTGCTTGACTTGCGAGCCGTTAGTCTCATCAAACTTCACATCTACCATCTCTTCAACCTTTCGAGTGAAGTTGTTGTAGACACGGTAAGTGTGAGAGTTCGATCCATAACCAAGTAGGAAACCTTCATGAGATTTAGGAGCAAATTTTGAATGACGATGCTTATCAAGAATGTAACATTTTGAGCCAAATACTCGAAAGTATCCAACTTGTGGTTTGTTGCCGGTGAGCAGTTCATACGCCGTTTTACCAAGAAGCTTGTGAAGGTAGAGTCGGTTTGTTGCATGACAAGCTGTTTCAACCGCTTTCGCCCAAAAGTGTTTTGGCGTCTTGTATTCATCAAGCATTGTTCTTGCCATCTCAATAAGTGTACAGTTCTTCCTCTCAACAACTCCATTTTGTTGAGGTGTGTACGTAGCCGAGAACTCGTGTGTAATACCCTCCTCATCAAGAAAGGTGTCCACATTTGCGTTCTTGAACTCCGTTCCATTGTCACTCCGAACCTTCTTGATCTTCACTTCAAATTGATTTTGGGCCTTTCTTGCGAAGTTCTTGAAGATCTTTTGTACCTGCGATTTGTCATCGAGAAAGAACACCCACATAAATCTAGAAAAATCATCAACAATGACCAAACCGAAAGAGTTACCACCAAGACTCTTATAGGAGTTGGGACCAAAAGATCCATATGAAGTAGCTCGAGTGGTCTCCTCGTGGTCATAATATTCTTCACGGGATGGCTTCCTCCAACTTGTTTTCCTGCTTGGCAAGCACTACAAAGTCGATCTTTGTCAAATATAACATCTTTCACTCCAAGAATGTGATCTCCTTTAACAAGTTTATCAAGGTTACGCATGCCAACATGTCCAAGTCTCCTATGCCATAACCAACCTTTAGAAGATTTGGCAATTAAACATGTTCGAGGTTGGGCTCTCTTAGTGAAATCAACAATGTATAGATCACCTCTACGAATGCCGGTAAAGACCATATTATGATTATCTTGATGAAACACTTGGCAATCTACTTTGGTAAATAGAACATTGAAACCAAAATCGGCTAGTCTAGATACGAAAAGAATATTGTAACCAAGAGATTCAACAAGCATAACATTTTGTATGGAGCTATCATTGGATATGGCCACCTTACCAAGGCCAAGTACCTTACCCTTGGAGTTGTCTCCAAAAGTCACATACTTGCGTGGACCATCATTTTTAGCAAGCTCACGAAACATGTCTCTATCTCCGGTCATGTGATCGGTGCATCCACTATCAAGAATCCACTCTTTTCCTCCGGCCATGTAATCTCGAAGATTTGCCATAAGACTAAGATTACTCATGGTCTTCTCAAATTCAATGTCAAATTCTTCGTCCTCATCATAATAGCCATGCTCAACATCATCATCATCATGCATGTGATCATCACCTAGGGCAATAGATTCATTAGTTTCATGATCATGACAATGTTCAAGTTTATGAATTCTAATGGCTTCCAT
The DNA here is from genome assembly GCA_039707655.1 of Elymus sibiricus. Classification (NCBI taxonomy): domain Eukaryota; kingdom Viridiplantae; phylum Streptophyta; class Magnoliopsida; order Poales; family Poaceae; genus Elymus; species Elymus sibiricus. Next base: position 121,452,212 of record CM077666.1, on the reverse strand, counting down.
GATAATGTTACTAATAGTTCTAACATCTCCTTTAGCACGCATAAGATCACGAAGCTCAAACAAGCAATCATCAAACTTAGGATCATTAGGACTCATCTTGTGAAAAGCAATAGTCTTATGAAGAATCTTATCAAGACTCTTTAAAGAGTAATCGGGATATCGCTTTTCCAAGTCATGCCATAGAGTATAAGCACACTCAAAGTTTTGCATACAACCAAGCACAATTTTGGGTAATCCTCTAATGATAAGATTGATGGTTTTAAGATTACGAAGCATGTCAATTTCCTCTTCATGAGTAGGATGCAAGGGGTCAATGGGAGGCACATAAGGATTATGAATATACTTGCTCAAGTTAAATTCATCAAAGATATCAAGCATTTCATCCTTCCAAAAGTTGTAATACTCCCCATTGAGAATAGGCACTCTACGTCTAAGACTCCCCAAAGTAGACACATCCATCTCCCTCCAATGGTGATTAAACCAAAGCAATGGAGACCAAAGCTCTGATACCAATTGTGGGATCAAGGAGATGGGTCTAGAGGGGGGTGAATAGACAATTAACCAACCAAAGTTGTAGTATATAATTTGTCTTGGAACTTAGGCAGGTTTTGGCACAAGTTAAGGCAACTCCAATACTTTCTACACATGCATATCTAGAGATTGAGCAGCGGAAATAGTAAAGCATGCAAGTGTACGGAAAGTAAAGGGGTAGAGTATGGAAGATCAAACGCAATGAAGACACGGTGGTTTTTAGCGTGGTTCCGATAGGTGGTGCTATCGTACGTCCACGTTGATGGAGACTTCAACCCACGAAGGGTAATGGCTGCGCGAGTCCACGGAGGGCTCCACCCACGAAGGGTCCACGAAGAAGCAACCTTGTCTATCCCACCATGGCTTACGTCCATGAAGGACTAGCCTCACTCGGGTAGATCTTCACGAAGTAGGCGATCTCCTTGCCCTTACAAACTCCTTGATTCAACTCCACATCATGTCGGAGGCTCCCAAGTGACACCTAACCAATCTAGGAGACACCACTCTCCAAAAGGTAATAGACGGTGTGTTGTTGATGAACTCCTTGCTCTTGTGCTTCAAATGATAGTCTTCCCAACACTCAAACAACTCCTCACAGATTTGGCTATGGTGGAAGAAGGATTTGAGTGGAAAGCAACTTGGGAAAGGCTAGAAATCAAGGTTCAAATGGTTGGAATGGAATCTCTTGATCTCAACACATGAGTAGGTGGTTCTCTCTCAGAAAATGTATGGTGGAAGTGTATGCACGTTCTGATGGCTCTCCTTACTGAGTAAGAAGTGGTGGAGGGGTATATATAGCCTCCACACAAAATCCAACCGTTACACACTTTTGACCCAACTCGGTGGCACCGATTAGAAATCTCGGTGGCACCGAACTGTGTAAAAGATATGAACGTTAGGAATCTCGGTGGGACCGACTGGAACAACTCAGATGGACCGATGTGCAATGGTTAGGGCAAACCTAATCTCGGTGGCACCGATTGCATCAACTCGGTAGGACCGAAGTGAAGCAATAAGGCAACAAAGAGTTGGCAAGCCATCTTGGTGAGACCGATTTGCAAAACTCGGTGGGACCAAAGTAAGTGCAAACGATTACAGAGAGTTGGCAAGGCCATCTCGGTGAGACCGAGATCCATATCGGTGGATCCGATTTGTTAGGGTTTTGGCAGTGGCTAAGTCCAGATGAACTCGGTGGCTCCGGATAGAAAGTTTTGGTGGGGCCGAGTTGGAATGTAGGTTTTGAACATATTTGGATGGATAAAGTGGTTGAGGGTTTAGGAATACTGTCACTAAGCATGTGAGCAAAAGGACCATTAAGCAACACCTCATCCCCTTTTAATAGTATTGGCTTTCCTATGGACTCAATGTGATCTTGGATCACTAAACCAAAAATGTAGAGTCTTGAGCTTTTGCCAATCCATGTCTTTAGCATTTTGAAGGGTTCCACGTCCTCTTGTCCATGCCACGCCATTGTTGAACTTGTCTGAAATGTACTAGATAGAAACATTAGTCCAACAACATGTATGTTGACATAAATTACTAAAACCACCAAGGGAGTAAATGTGCTTTCAATATGATATATTACTTTTCTGAAAAATATTTTCCTGCTCATAAGAAACAAGTTGCCTTACAGGAAATATTTAACTTTGTGGAAATTGAAGAAGAGAATCTCCCTCAAGCTTGGGGGAGGTTTCTCCAATTACTTAATGCTTTGCCTGATCATCCTTTTAAGAAAAATGAAATACTGGATATCTTTTATAATGGACTAGCCGATGCTTCTAGGGACTACCTAGATAGTTGTGCTGGCTCTGTTTTTAGGGAACGAACTGTTGGACAGGCTGAAGAACTATTGAATAATATGTTGAGAAATGCTGATGATTGGACACTTCCTGAACCACACCTAAGCCAACTCCGAAGAAGAGAGGTATTATATTCCTCAGTCCAGAAGATATGCAAGAAGCTAAGAAATCTACGAAAGAAAAAGGTATTAAATCTGAAGATGTTAAGAATTTACCACCTATTGAAGAAATACATGGGCTCGACACATCGACACAGGTAGTAGAGGTAAAATCTCTTACTAGATTCAATGAAGGTGATATTCCTTATAATAAATCTGCTAGCCAATGCCTGTATGAATTTGATAATTACATCATTAAGCAGGACCACTTTAATATGTATGTTAGCAATCAATTGAAATGCAATGCTTTCACGATAGATCGTTTAAGTGATTTGATGTTTAAAATTGCTAATGATATTAAGGGCTTAAGTAAACATGCTTCTATGGTTCATACTCAGTTAGAACAAATTGCTAAGTCCCAAAATGATTTTCTTGATGAGATGAATAATAAAATGAATGATCGTGCTGTTAGAGTTGTTACTAGAGGAGGTAGAATGACTCAGGAGCCTCTGTATCCTGAAGGTCATCCTAAAAGAATTGAACAAGATTCTCAAAGAATTAATATTGATGCACCTAGTTCATCTAAGAAGAAAAAGAAAAAGAAAAGTGATAAAACTTTGCCTACTTCTAGTGAACCTGTGATAGAAAAACCTTCTGAGAATCCTAATGATATTTCTATTTCTGATGCTGAGACACAATCTGGTAATGAACATCCACTTAATGATAATGATAATGATAATGATGTTCATGTTGATGCTCAACCAGATAATGATGTAGAAATAGAACCTGCTATTGATCTTGATAACCCACCTCCTAAGAATAAAAGATATGATAAAAGTGATTTCATTGCTAGAAAACATGGAATGGAAAGAGAACCATGGGTTCAAAAACCCATGCCTTTTCCTACCAAACCATCTAAAAGTAAGGATGAGGAAGACTCTGAGAGCTTTCTTGAAATGCTTAGACATGTCTTTTTGTGCACTCGCTTGACTGCTATTTTGAAAATGCCTCCTTATGCTAAATATATGAAAGATATTGTAACTGATAAAAGAAAGATACCCGAAGCTAAAATTTCCACCATGCTTGCAAATTATTCGTTTAAGGGTGGAGTACCTAAGAAGTTAGCAGATCCAGGAATACCTACTATACCATGCTCAATTAAAAGAAGTTATGTTCAAACTGCTTTATGTGATTTAGGATCCGGTGTTAGTGTTATGCCTTTCTCTTTATATAGAAGACTTGATTTGAATAAGCTCACACCTACTGAAATATCTTTGCAAATGGCTGATAAATCAACTGCTATACCTATTGGAATTCGCGAGGACGTTCCTGTTGTAGTTGCAAATGTTACTATCTTAACAAATTTTGTCATACTTGATATGCCCGAGGATGACAACATGTCAATTATCCTTGGTAGACCTTTTTTGAATACTACAGGGGCTGTTATCGATTGCAACAAAAGCAAGGTTACTTTTCATGTCAATGGTAATGAGCATACGGTCTATTTTTCGAGGAAACAAACTTCAGTGAATGGTATCCACATTATTGAAAAAATTGCGACAATCACTATTGGAGGTTTTGAATTTCCTCTTCCTACTGTCAAAAAGAAATATGAAACTCTTATTGTCGGGGAGATGCATATCCCCATTGAGGTAACTTAGTGTTATACGAAAGTTCTTCGGTTTCATGTTACTCGGAAAATAGTTTGTTAATAAGACTTGATCAACCTTATTAATGGATTCTTTTTTAGGGGCATGTAGTCGATGAATTTAGTAAGCACAACCTATTGCACCTATCTTTTGCTCTTTGTTATTTAAGTTTAATAAAGTGGAAATGCCATGATTATCCTATTTTCTGAATTATCCGTGTAATAAAAAATGGCCCAAAAATAAAAGTTCTCAGAAAGCCCTGAAAATTTAGTATGATTGTTTATGCAATATTTAGAAATTTTTGGCACAAAACACACACCAGGGGGGTGCCCCTGTGAGCCACAAGCTCACAGGGCGCGGTAACCCCCCTGGGCGCGCCTGGCAGGCTTGTGGGTTCCACAGGGACCCACTCACTTATTCCAGCCGTCCACTACCTTCTTCCACCTCCAGAAAAAATCATCTTTGCTCCCAAGCCTGTGTTCTTGCTCATTTGCCTGCAAATTTCGATCTCCTTGCTCAGAACTCCATTTTCGAAACTGTTTTGGGGGATTACTCCTTGGTATGTGACTCCTCCAATGCTCCAATTAGTTTTTGTTCTAGTGCTTCACACTTTGCATATTTTGCTACTGTTGGTGACCATGTATATGAGCTTGCATGTTGAATTTGTATGGTCCAAAGTAGTTTTGATGCATGATATGGCCTCTAGATACTTGTGGGAGTAGTTGCTATCAATGTTGTTGAGTTTTGTTCACTTTTATTTTGAGTCACTAAAAATCTCAGAAATTTTTAGAAAAGGAAAATGGTCAAGTGGAGGTTGAGAGGTTCTTCTAGCCGGAATCCTCAGGAGGCTCCGAAGCCCAAGTACGACCTTCCTCGTGCGCCCGAGGTGCGGCCGTGCGAATGGCCATGCGACACATTCTTGAGGGATGCGGAAATTTTCGATGACTTCTATTACTTGGCGAACAATGTCGGCCTTATCCCGTTCCTCGAAGATAAGTGTGAACAATATCTCCTCCTCGCTAATACTTTCATGCAAAGTTTTCACTTTCATTCTAGGAGAGAGATACCCATGGTGTCATTTAACCTATATGATATTCCTAGAGAGATGACACTTGAGGAATTTTGCTGAGTATGCAAACTTCCTAATGAGGGCAGCCCAATAGAGCCACGTCCAAGGGACGTAGCAGATTTTATATTCACAGTGACCGTGGGGGAAATGAGAGGAGTTTCAGAGGCTAGGGTTGCTAGTTTACATTTTTCCCATTTTGCGTTATTATTCATTATTTGTCGGGAGGTGTTTAACTGGTCGGTGGGAGAGCGGAATGCTCAGTGCACCTGACCTTGCTATTTTACGCCATGCTCTTCATGCTGATAGAACTTTTAGTTTAGGAGTTATGGTCGCCCGACGGTTACACACCAACCGTTCGAAGGGCGTTATCTATGGTGGCATTTATGCTTACCGCCTCACTAAACATTTTGAGATTCCTATTAGGCATGGCGAGGAGGAAGAGAGTCTTTACCTACTAGATATCTGGATTATAGCAGCATGGTTGGGCATAACTTTATTAATTCTGGGGACATTCGCTTTAGATATAACTTGGTGTTTAGTCAGGGCACTCATGAGGTTATTACTTTGCCTGCACCATCTTTGTTAGATCTTTCTAGTGACAGATATACCATCATGCCTGAGGACATCTACACTTATTGGGGACTGACACCGCCCCAAGCACCTGAGCCAGCATCCGTTCCAGCACCGATCTATCAGTGGGACCCTCAGCAGCCACTGTGGGATCCTCAGCAGCCACTGTGGGATCCTCAGTAGCCTCGGTATTATCCTGGAGGTGTTAACTTCGATCCATGGCCGTAGACCAACTTAGGCCAAAAGCCTAAGCTTGGGGGAGTACGTAGTTCTCACCGACATTACATTCATATACCACACATTCATTCCAGTTGTCGGTGTTCATCCTTTTTCATTGTGTATCCATGTTAGTTTTATTTTCGTTTTCTTCTTGTGTGTTTGATAAACTTCAAAAATCCAAAAATATTTCTCGCTTCTTTTCGGTTTATCTTTCTTGTTTATTTAGTTCGTAGTGGTAAAAGAAAACCCAAAAAGATTTCACGTTTCTTCTTTTGCTTGTTGGGAGTTCTCCCGTGTAAATAGTTTTTCTCGCTTTTCGTTTTCCTTCTTTAATTTGCTTTCTTTAGAAAAACTAAAACTCCAAAAATATTTCAGTGTTTTTCTCTAAATTTCTTTTCTTTTCGTTGAGTCGTCGTAAGGAGAAGACCATGATGAAATTGTTGAGTGGCTCTCATAGGCATTATTGTTGATCTAACAAAGAGCCACCATTACCTTGTCTTCTCCTTTGAATAAATGTTTGCAGATTCCAACTTAGTCCACGGCACACTTGCACTATTATTATTATCACATCATTCGGTCGTGCAAGTGAAAGGCAATAATGATGATATTTGATGAAGTGATTGCGGTGAAGAAAAGCTGGTATGAAATCTTCTTGTTTTTGTCTTTGTAAATATGTTTAACTCAGTATTCATGATTCAGCATTATTATGAGTAAACATGTTTGTGATGACAATTAGAGATTATAGTTGCTCATGCCATGCTTAAATAGCTAGGAGTGGATAATGATTTATCTTGTGTGTCAACATGCATTAAAATGGTCATGATGTAGTATGATAGTATGGTATCCTCCTCTGAGTAATTCGAGTGGCTTGACTTGGCACATGTTCACACATGTAGTTGAATCAAAACCAGCATAGCCTCCATGACATTTATGTTCAGGGTGCTCATATCCTACTCATCCTCGTATTCAATGTTAATTATTCGCAATGCATGACTATGACCGTTGTCACTCTTTAGTTGGTCGCTTCTCAATCTATTTGCTAGCCTTCGCTTGTACTAAGTGGGAATGCTGCTTGTGCATCCACAATCCTTAAACCAAAGTTGTTCCAGATGAGTCCACTATATCTACCTATATGCGGTATTACTCTGCCGTTCCAAGTAAATTTGCATGTGCCACCTCTAATCATTCAAATAAACATATGTTTTGTGTGCCCGTACCTCTCATGGAGCGACAGGGGGCTGTCAGTATCTTCCATGCTAGGCGGGTTATTCTCATATGAGTGTTTATTCACTTGTCATTGCATGAGAGAGGCTGGTAACTGGGATTCCCAGTCCTTTAATCAAAATAAAGAAAAATATAATAAAACAAACTCCCCCAAAAATTTGATCGTTTGGAAGGCACCCATGAATTCGGCTAGCCATGGCTTGTGTTGGTATGGTGGAGGGGGAGTAAACTTTACTTTTCCGCTTGGGAACCTCTTATAATGTGTTTAGCATGGAAGATATTGAAAATCCTCGGTTGTGACGTTGACAGGAAAAGCATACCTCTCAAAATTGTTTTCATCTCTGATTTAAGCTTTGAGCTCTGGCACCTCTGCAAATCCATGCTTCCCTCTGCGAAGGGCTTATCTATTTACTTTTATGTTATTTACTTTTATTGTTGAGTCATCACCTTCTCATTCAAGCACCAGTCCTGAGAGCGCTATTGTCATTTTCATGCATTGAGTATAGTTAATGTTGGGTGTGACCATGACTGGATGTCTTCTACCCTGAATTACAATGTTTAGTCACTGCTTGAACCTCAGTGGTGCTCTGCATTTATGTTTTGCGATCTCAGAAAGGGCTAGCGAGATACCATGTTATCATATTATATCATGATTGTTTTGACAAATTGTTGACATCCGAGATATATTATTATTGCTCGCTAGTTGGTTATGTTATTGTCATGAGTAAATATGAGACCTAAGTGTTATCATTCATATGGTTAGTTCATAATCTTTGCTGAAAACTTGGATGCTAGTTAAGTATATATACAAACAACAAGAACAAAAGAGTTCATAAAAGTTTTTCTTTATCACTTTCAGTTTGTCAACTGAATTGCTTGAGGACAAGCAGTGAGTTAAGCTTGGGGGAGTTGATACGTCCCAAACGTATCTACTTTTCCAAACACTTTTGCTCTTGTTTTGGACTCTAATTTGCATGATTTGAATGGAACTAACCCGGACTGACGATGTTTTCAGCAGAATTGCCATGGTGTTATTTTTGTGCAGAAATAAAAGTTCCCGGATATTTCGGAATATATAAAAATATTGGCAAAGAGATCTACTGGAGGGGAGCCACCCAGGGGCCACAAGCCCAGGGGGCGCTCCTACCCCCCCAGGGCGCGCCCTCCAGGCTTGTGGGCCCCTGGAAGCTCCGGCAACCCTAACTCCAACTCCATATATACCTATTCGTGGAGAAAAAAATCAAAGAGAAAGAATCATCACGTTTTACGATACTGAGCCGCCGCCACCTCCTGTTCGTCATCGGGAGGGCTGATCTAGAGTCGGTTCGGGGCTCCGGGGAGGGGGATTCGACGCCGTCGTCATCATCAACCATCCTCCATCACCAATTTCATGATGCTCACCACCGGGTGTGAGTAATTCCTTCGTACGCTTGCTGGACGGTGATGGGTTAGATGAGATTTATCATGTAATCGAGTCAGTTTTGTTAGGGCTTGATCCCTAGTATCCACTATGTTCTGAGAATGATGTTGCTATGACTTTGCTATGCTTAATGCTTGTCACTAGGGCCCGAGTGCCATGATTTCAGATCTGAACCCTTTATGTTTTCATGAATATATTTGAGTTCTTGATCCTATTCGCTTGTCATATGCACTTGTTATTGTTCTAATCCGTAGACCCCATAGTGACAATTGTGTGGGATACTCTCCGGGGATGACTGTAATTCGAGGAGTTCATGTATTCACCATGTGTTAATGCTTTGTTCCGGTTCTCTATTAAAAGGAGGCCTTAATATCCCTTAGTTTTCTTCTGGACCCCGCTGCCACGGGAGGGTAGGACAAAAGATATCATGCAAGTTCTATTGTGCATCGTATGACTATATACGGAATACATGCCTACATTACATTGATGAATTGGAGCTATTGTGCATCGCTCTAGGTTGTGACTATTATATGATGAATTTCATCCAACATAATTATCCATCACTGATCCAATGCCTACGCTTTTCTCATATTGGTTTTTGCTAAGTTACTCCGTTGCTGCTGCTGTTACAATCACTACAAAACTGCTACTGTTACTGTCTTTGTTACTATTGCTACTGTTACTACTGCTATCAAAACTATCATACTACTGTGCTACTAAACACTTTTCTGCAGATATTTAGTTCTACATGTGTGGTTGAATTGACAACTCAACTACTAATATTCACAAATATTCTTTGGCTCCCCTTGTGTCGAATCAATAAATTTGGGTGAAATACTACCCTCGAAGACTGTCGCGATCCCCTATACTTGTGGGTTATCAGCCGGCTGGCCGCGTCGAGCGGGTGGAGGCGCACGAGCCGGCTGGCGGCGATCGTTGCCAGCCAGAGCGTCAGCCCGGCTGTTGACAGCCGGCGGCGTGCGGTTGCCAGGCCCGGCGCCGGCTAGAGCGGCTCCCTCGGTGTGAGGGGAAGAAGCTTGCTGGGTGTTCCTGTGGCCTCCGACCAGTTGCCGGTTGCCCGTCTGGAGAGGAGGGGACTCCGAGCCGGACGCCGCCGCACCAGTCGGACCCAGTTATTGCTGTTGTAGGTTCGTGGCGGCGATGAGCTCGCGAACGCGCTGTTGTTGCTGCAGGAGCTCCTCGCCCTCCAGGTGGTCGAGCTCTACCGCGGCCTCCTGCGCGGCCCTCATGTTCTTGGTGGGGGTGCTGTACGTGGGCCGCTCCATGACCATTTCCTGGCCGAGAGCGCCACCACGGTGCCGCACCTCGGTGAGTCGGCTGGGTTCAGCGCCAGCCGGCGTGAGGCCGTGGGTGGTGTTGAACTCGCGCTGGACGGACTCCATCCGGCGCTACGCCGCGGCGAGCGTCGTGGCCTCGTCCGACAAGCGGAGTCGTTCCTCTTCGAGCCAGGCCTTAGCGGCAGCCGAGTCGACATCGGTCGCGATAGGGGCGCGCAGGCTCTGTAGCACCGCGCGCAGCGGGTTTACCTGGCTGGCCTGGGCTGCAGCGGCCTTGTCCTTGCTACCACCGGAATTGTGGCTAGAAACGACGCAGCCGGTGTAGAGAGGCGAGTCGGTGAAGCTAAGTACCGCGCTAGGGTACTCGTCGGGGATGAGCGCGACGAAGACGCGCAGCGCGCCGAAGGGAACGACGGAGCAGCCTGCATGCCAGGCGGCGTCCGCGCCAAGCGTTGTGCCACGGCCGGTGTGGCAGGCCGCGCCAGGCGCGTGGACCAAGCCGTGCGCAATGCGCTCGCGGGAGCTGGTGAAGGGTCTCGTCCGGAATTTGACTCCGGCGGACACCGCGAGCAGCCCCACGGTGGGCGCCAACTGTCGTGGTGTTCTCATGGCAGATGCCAAGGGATGGCTAAAAGTGGGAGGAGCGTAAGGACGCCGGTGGGTTCCGGAAGCGAGATTGGCACGAGCAAGTGTGAGACACAAGACGTACCCAGGTTCGGGGCCCTCCGAGGGAGGTAACACCCCTAGTCCTGCCGAATGCACTAGAATGGTCACAAGGTCTACAATGGTGCTCCTGGAGCTGTTTTGGATGGAGGAGGAAGAAGGAGCTAGCTCTCCTCCTTGCCTCGTGTGTGTGTGTGTATGTGTGTGTGGAATGAGCCGACCCGCTGCCTGGGGGGCTCCTGGGAGGTCTTGCTGTCATGGTCTCGGGCCGGCAGTGCGGCCCGCCGGCTGCTGGGGCCCGCCGGCTGCACGGCACTGTAGCCCGTCGCCTCCTGCGTCACGGAGTGGTTGGCGTCGTGGGGCTACAGTACCAGGCCACGTTGACGTCAGTCGCCCGGGTCAGTGGGGTTGGCGGCACTGTAGCCACACTCTCCCGTCGTGGGAAGTGGTCTTGTCATACGGACGGACTGGACGGGCGTTGACTCATCGCCAGCCGGCCCGGACGTGGCACCGTGCCCAGCCGGCCCGCACCGGGGAGCCGGCTGGAGGGCCAGCCGGCTTGAGGGGCGTGGGCCGCCCCGATATTTCGAAAAATGCTTTGTACTCCCGAGCCTACACGGGGGTCATCCCCACGACAGTAGTCGATCCTTGCAGCACCAAAACTCCAGAAAAAACCGAATTGATAAATCCTAAATAAACGAGCAACTACTGTATGAAACAAGAGCAACTACTGTTGAATATCTAAGCTGCTACCATTGTGAAGGAATTCAGTACAAAATCCCAAAAAACATGAACGCTACTACTGGATGTCAAAAATGGGCAACTATCGTCGTATTCCTATGCAACTACCAATGCCATTTCCCAAAAAAAACGAGCACTGCTATTGGATGTTAAAAAATGGGCAACTATTGTCGTATTTTCATGCAACTGCCACATGCGAAAAAATCCCAAAAAACACAAGCGCTACTACAGGATGTAAAAAAGGGGCAACTACCATCCTGCTGCTATGCAACTTCCCCCTACGAAAAATCCCGAGGATCCAAGCAAAAATCCCCAGAATCCATCACCTAACAAATCCGGCCATGGGGATTTGTTCACATCCACCACCACCACCACCCATTACCCATCCCCTCCCGTCCAGTCTCGTCCAATTCATGCCACCCCGGACCCACCCAAACCCCACCAAATCCAACAGAAAATGAACGGACCTCGTGCACCATGGACATCCGCCGTGCTCCGCTGCATACACGCGCCAGTGACCACCCCAAACCTACCGCCCGCCACGCCACCTAAATCCTAGCTCGCCATGGAAACGAACACTCGCAACAATCCAAAGCGAAAACAAAATGCCCGTGGAGAGACAGGGATTACCTCCACCTATCGCCGACGACGCGCGCCCATGAACGGCCTCTTGCGACGGCGAATCTTCGGCGAACCCATGCCCGAAACGCCGCTCAAGCCGTCGGGAGTGGTAGGGGGAGGGGAAATCGCGAGCGGTTGTGAGAGGGGGGGAGTGACGGGGGTTTCGAACCAGGTGGGGCAGAAATGGGGAGCGGTTTCGCCTTAAATTACTGCTGGGCCCACCACTAATAGTATGTCGGGGTGTCTCCTCTGTCGCCACATGTGTCAAGAAGATCTGCCGCATCCGACGGCTGCAGCGCGTGCGCTCGGCTTCGTCCAAAAGTGGAGCTGCACTTTCTAGCATTTAGGATAGATAAAGATTTGCAATCACCTCTTGTGGTAGGAGAGAATTGATTCATTTGTAAAGCAATACATCATTTCATGTCGAGTACATGAGGATCATTGCATATATTCGCTAAAGTTCTGAAAAAGGTTCATAGCATTGTAAGGTGGGATGATGGACCTTTGAAGTGTCGACAGTGCTATAGTAAAGATGGATGAAGACAATGAAGGGACATGCGAAGGTCCAGTGCGGAGAAAGATGCAGCAAGTGGTAAGTGGTACACGACAACTTCCGATGAGGAAAGAAGTATAGACGATAAAATGGACATTTACCGCAATATGAATGGAAAGATTGTATGTTAATCACATTTTTGAATTACAACAGTTTTTAAATAAATGTTCTATTATTTCGTGACAACACACGGATATTCATTTTAGTTATACTAGCAAAAGGGTTCGTGCGTTGCAACGGAAGTAAATTTTTTCTCAAAACATCAACTTAAAACTATTTCTATTATGAGCATGTGCGTAAAGCCGATCGGTTTATCATATCTCCACTAACGTCCTTGCGTTCTGTTAAACATGCCTATTTTATTTAGTAAGACACCATTATCGCTGTTGAAAACTTGGGAAATTCACACAGTTAGTAAAAAGTGCAATACATAAAGAAAACATACACAACTTTGTGTGATGGGCTCCCGTCGGTGCACTGCTTCTCAATGACGGCAGCTGTGGCTTTTGGCTTCGTGCGGTTTTCGGAACAACGTGTATAAGGACCGAGTCAACCAGGCCTTTCCCTTGAACAGGTAGTTTTCTTATCCCTGATACTCTACTTTTTTCATAAGTGCAACATGTCTGGGCATCTTAGGCTTCTGTTGCATCAGTACTACATCTACTAAACTATAATGTTTGTTTCATGTTATTTTTGCTGGTCATGTCATCATGCTTTGATTTGAAATAAGGTTTTAAAAAAATCCCTCACTTGAATTTTATTAAATTAGCCAACCCAAATGAAATTCAAATAAATAAATTTTATGGATCTCCGATCTATCTAAATTGAGGGAATTCACATGGTGGTTCTCTTTATAACTCATGAACATAGCCTCCCAAAAATATTTGGGAGCTAAAAATAACAATCCCATTCATTTCGAATTAAGCATAACCCACTTTCAATTTAAACCTCTTACCTAAATATTTGGATTTATATTTATAGCAATGTAAATATAAGTTCCACGTGGGACAATTTATGTGAAGTTGGCACAATCCCAAAGGCCAAATAAAATAGTTTCAAGTTCCTTCAAACCCAAATGATTTTAAAATTCTTTTGTTAGGCAAGAATTTAAAATTCTTAAACACCGCTCTCCCTCCTTGTGTTTCTTTTTGGCCGAACCCATAGCAGCACACAACAGCAGCAACCCAGCTTGCAAGCCATTTTTCCTTAGCCCACCCCACCAGCGGCAGCCTCCTCCCACTTTAACCCTACCCCGCGCCCCAATTCCTCTCGTCTCTCTCTCTCTCTCGATCCTGTGTGCGCCGCCACACACGCGCACACACTCACAGAGGGTGATGTGCCCCATGCGCCTCGCTGCATGGCCTTGTCGTTGCACGCGACGATCGGCCCGGCCACACACGCCGGCGAACCACCGCCGTTGCACTCGCTCTTCCTCGCCACACCTCTGTGCTCCTCCTCTCCCACTGTGCATTGCGCGCCACCATGGCCGAGCTGTGCGCCTCCCGGCCATGGCGGCCGTCGCCAAGCTTCGCCCCCCTCGCGCTCGAACCACCGAACCGCCGTTGGACTCGCTCTTCCTCGTCGCACCTCGGTGCTCCTCCTCTCCCGCAGTGCATCGCGCCACCATGGCCGACCTGCGCGCCTCTGGCCATGGGCGCCGTCGCCCAGCTGCGGCCCCCTCGCGCTCTTGCACCTCCCGGCCGCCGCTTTTTCTCCTCTCGTCGCCCGCTCCCCTCGTCCCTCAACAACCTTTCCTCCTCCTCATTGCCTCGCCAAGCCTGTTCAATGGTAGTGCATCATCTTCTCCCATTGGCTCTTGGGGCTGCTTGTTGATTCCCAAGTGGCTTTGTTGATACTAGCAAAAGTGCCCGTGCGTTGCAACGGGAGAGAAAATAACACACGCTCTTAACCGAATAACCATGACTCAAGACCCTAATAGGTCCACGTCCTTTATTTTCACATGGCATCACATTTGTGTTGCCGACAGTGGCCTTAGTGCTCACATAACGAAAACGCGTTTGAATGTGGTCAGTCCTAAGGCATCTCTATCTCGCGCGCGCGCACGCACACTCGCTTGGAATAAGAAGAGAAATATGTTGTTTTTCCCCGCGAGGTTTTTCAGAGTTGTGCATGCGTGGTTATCGATGTTTTCTTTCCTCTCAATCTGGTTTTAATGGGTGTTTATTTGCAATTCGGATCACCGCCGGTACGAAAGAACAATGGACCGTGCACTATAGATTAAGTGTGCACCAAAAATAATATTTTAAAAATATTTAACAGTTAAAAATAACATCATATTTAGATTCTACACATTTTTCTAATCAAATTTCATATATAACATGTTAAAATCGGAGTTACGGTTTAAAAGATATGGATAATTTTGTTTTAGATAAACTGCGGATTGATTAACCGAAAAGTCAGGGGGTTTTCTGTTAAAACAAAAAAAACGATTCGGCTGACTTAAATATGGACGGCGGGTTGATTACCTGAAATGTCAGGGGGTTTTCTGAGAAATGCAAAATAACGGTTCGGCCGCGACTTAAACGTGTACTGCGGGTTCAATAAACAAAAAACATAAGGACTTTTTCGCAAAAAGGGGCGACGACGGTGAGCCGACAGAAACACTCCGTGCTTTATTATTAGGTAAAGATTTCAGCTAACTTGGGAACATATATAAACTGAGACAACTCGATATAACATAACGAGGTGGGATTATTCAACACCCAAGCAAACTTTAATTAAAAACCCAATACTTTTTATAGGAATATATAACATGCACGTATCGATTGGAATTGACCTTGCTTCGTTCGGCTCGAGGGCCAGGCTAATTGGGCCTAACTCGGTATTCTCACTCCATCCAGCTACGTTCGGCTGGGTGGGCCAAAATATTTGGCCGACGCAAGATTATTTAGTAGCTAACCCAGTTGTCTGTCACAACTAGGGGACCAGCCCAACTGGTTGTAGCTGTAGCGTGAGAACGGAAGGTCTGAAGTTCGAATCTCATGCTAGAATTAATTTTTGCAGTATAGATGGCGGGTTAATTAACTAAAAACAGAGAGGTGGTTTTGTAAAAATGTCGCGACGGTGAGCGACCAGAAGCAATCCGTGCTTTATTATTACTAGGAAACATGCCCGTGCGTTGCTACGGGGTGGAGGGGCAATGGTTGGAGAGAGAGGGGTGCACCGAGAACTTACACTGAGTGCATTTTTTTTTCTCGACTTTGAAGCACATTCTTCAAGAGTTCATTATTTTTTGCAGTATAGATGGCGGGTTAATTAACTAAAAACAGAGAGGTGGTTTTGTAAAAATGTCGCGACGGTGAGCGGCCAGAAGCAATCCGTGCTTTATTATTACTAGGAAACATGCCCGTGCGTTGCTACGGGGTGGAGGGGCAATGGTTGGAGAGAGAGGGGTGCACCGAGAACTTACACTGAGTGCATTTTTTTTCTCGACTTTGAAGCACATTCTTCAAGAGTTCAGTTACTAATTCAAAGAATTTTTGAAGTAACAGCACACATAATGTTTTTCGTCTAACTTCAATACGAGGTTGTAGATTAGACCGTCAGACAATGCATATCTCACCTGTAAAATAAACATCACACTGATAATAAAAAAACATACACGTAACACTTATTTTGAGTTACTGATATCACTCTCTATCTCTTTTCTTTCTTTGTTCCTTGACATTTACGACTCGAGACTGCCATCCAAATTGCTTGCCTCCATAAGAGTTTCAAAGTAATTTTACCTGGATGCAATTGTTCTTGTTTCTCCATAGCATCAATGTTTGGGTCAAAAGGATGTATAAGGTGGTTGCCTCGTTCCACCATACCACCTTCAACATGACCATCTTCAGGGACGTCAAGCATGGCATTTTCTTCCTGATCTGGAACAATAGCTTTATTGAGAACAATTAAAGACTCTGTGGCCATGACATGTAAATGCCTATGTTTTGGCGTCGATAATTTATTATGCACTTGTACAAACCGGAATCAACAGTGCCCGGAGATCATTTTTGCATTTATTTCATTCAGCATCCAGGCATAACCCGTCAATCATGTGTATGTATCCAACCTCGTCAAGAAGAAAAAATAATGCAAAACCTAACCCGTCAATCGTGTGCAATTGTGCATGTAGATACGGAGAAGCGAACAAATACATGCAACGGCGAAAATCAAGCGATTTATTCCTGTTAGAAGGGGATAGAGAGGGATTGGTTGAATAATGCGATGGATGTATTATTGAGCCTTGAGGGCAAGTATAGTACAAGACTTGGAGGGCAAGACGCCTCCTAGAGATAAGATGGAAACAATTCCTATCTAATTCCGGACAATCTCTAAATACCAAATATATCTTTAACACCCCCCCCCCCCCCCCCCCCCGCAGTCGTAGCGGTAGCGTTGCGAACAACAAGTGCGTCGCGGACGGTCAGAGAGAATAGCAGTCGATGGGCTGACATCCCCCCGCAGTCGCAGCGGGAGCGTCGTGGACGGTGGTGTCGTGGGAACGAGCCTGACAGTAGAGGTTAGGGGTACATAAGGAGAGGGCAGAGTCCTAGCTACGGCGAGATTGTACACACGGATGTATGAGTTCAGGCCCCTCTCGTGGAGGTAACAGCCCTACGTCTCGGTGCCCGGGGGCTTTTCTGTCGAGTGGTATATGTGTGTGTTACAGGGGGTGCGAACCCTTGTGCCAGAGGGGAGGGGTGGCTTATATATAGTGCGCTGCCCCTCATAAACGCCAGGCAACCAAGGGTTCGATCGTGGGGAGTAAAGGAGAGCGTTACTGATAACGCAAGCAATAAATGCTAATTATGGTGATGGCCCGACCGCCTGTCTGTTGCTCTTCTCAGAGTGACTTTAGATCTTCGGTCGTCGAGTGAAATGTATCCTGTCGACTGGAACGTATCCTTTCAAGTGGATGTCTTCCGAGTGGGACGCTGTCGAGTGACTGGAGTAACTTCGCTTACTCCAGTCGGAATCTTCCTTGTAGTATTGTAATCTTGCATATGGTGTCTTTAGGTGGGGTATGTAGGCAATGCTTAGGACCCTACCCCTAATATGTATCCACGTCATTAGCCCCCGAATGAATCAGGGTTCGAGTGGGAAAGGGACAGAGCAGGTTCTGCCAAATTCAACGTTCCGAATGAGCTTCGAGGTTTCACTGACGCCTTTGACGACTGGGCCTTCTGACACTCGCCTTGATCTATTCAGCTTATCAGTTCTTCCGAGTGAATCTGGATGCAAGTTCAAGCCCGAGTGGCTGGCAGGATCTTTGGATGTAACGAGACACTTCGCCCGGTCCGGATTTCGCGGGGTTCGAAATTTCGGGGAGCGCGCGCCGAGCGAGGATGACGCAACAGACGGGGGCACAATCCCTCGATCCTCGCGCCGCTTTTAGCGCCACGCATCGCGCCTCCTCTGTTAACGGGATATGCAGGTACTCAGTGGGCCCACGAGTCAGTGACTCGGGTCGACGGGTATAAGAAACGAGAGTGGGGGGGAATTTGCAACAGTGCGCCCATTTTCCCCCCGTCTCCTCTGCTTCCTCTGTTCCGCCACCGCTCCGCCCATCTCGAATCCGCTCGCCGCCGCGACAATGACGAAGGGCAAGACGGAGAAGCTGGAGCGCGCCAAGAAGACGGCGAAGGGGAAGAAGCCATCGGACGCTCGAGCCGCGGCGCCGCCCGGATGGATCCAGGGCGACTTTTTGCCGTCGACCGTCACGGCGGAGGACGTCAAGAAGCTTGTCGTCGACGGCCTGGTAGCGGCCGGGTCGTGGAGGCTACCGGGGGCGGAAGCTGAGCCGAAGCCGCGCGAGGGTGAGCGAGTCCTCTTGACCACTCACTTGGAGAGAGGTTTTTCTCTGCCTCCTCATCCCTTCTTCCGCGGTTTCTTGAATTTCTTCGGGGCACAAATTCATCATTTTCCTCCCAATTCTATCGCGTACCTTGCCGCATTTGTGACGATGTGCGAGTGTTTCCTGGGTTGTCCCCCTCACTGGGGTTTGTTCAAGCACATATTCACCATTCGCTCCCAGTCGGTTAAAAAAGCCCACACTAGTGATAGCAAGACCAACGTCATTCAGTTATGTGGGGGTTTGGGTCTCCAAAAGAGGACGAGGAGTGCTTTCCCAGCGTTAACCTTTCCAGACTCGGTGCGGGGCTGGCAGTCGACTTGCTTTTATTGCAACGATGTCGCATCTCCAAATATGTCGACTGGTCTTCCCCCCTTCACACTGGCTCGACCCACTGTGCCCAAATCTCTGACTGTGACCGAGGAAGAGAAGGCCAACGTAGGAATCTTGATGAACGGTGTAGTGAATCTGATTCGTGGTGGAGTGACTGGTTTGGATCTGCTGGAGGTGTTCCTTGGTCGACGGATCCAGCCGCTCCAGGCGCGGGACCATCCCATGTGGCATTACTCGGGAGTCGACGACACCACTTGTACCCATCCGGAGGATGTCTCAGAGACAACGGTCGCTCAATGGCTGCGCAGCATCACCGGAGCGCGTGACAACCCCCAAGGATCCAAGAGAGTCACGCCCTTCTCCGCTGAGCACCCACCGAACGTGGTGAGTCATGTCAATGTCGACTGCTTTTAAATCTTGTCGAGTGAACGGGTCTTCAACTGACTGACTTGAATCTTTGCAGGAGCTCACAAACATGTATTCACCTGTGCCGAATGGAGAACAGAACGTCGAAGGGGTGGAGAGCGAAGGCGACAGCGCCAACAACAGTTACGCCGAGTATAGTGAAGGCAGCAATGACGACTCGGAAGAGAGCGAAGAAGTCGAAGTTCTCTCTCCTCCGCGCACTGAGGGACATTCCAAGCGGCGTCAAGATCCTGCAATCGACCAAGGTCAGACCGTGGGGTCGACCGCCAGAAGCTCGAAGCGCAATCGGACGCCGATGCCGGAACCGACCTAAAAGGTCGCCAAACAGCCCAAGGTTGCTACTGCAAAGCCCCGGAAGGCTCTTCCCAGGATAAAGGTTGTCGTGCCGATTGCTTCGGCGTAAGTATTCTTGCTCCTTGCTTAACTTGTTGCTGAATTTCATATTTTTGCTGACCGAGTGAAACTTGAATGTCAGGGCTGCTACCTCGGCGACGTCACCGGTGCGGGCTGAGGAAGATGCGGAGAAGGATACATCTGACGCAGCTACTTCCCGCCGAGGTATGACATATTGCCATTCGACATTTTTCTCAAACCACTCGACAGTCGTGTGAAATGTTGTCTGGTGACTGCAGAGCCAAGGGAGGTCGTCCAGATCGCTGATGACGGTAAATATGAGCTTTAGAGGAGTGCCGACCTCGCAGCTCCTTCTCCGACTGAACCAGTTTCAGCACCGGATCTGATGACCATGGAGCTCGCCAATCCGCCTCAAGCGCCGGTCTCTCAAGCGCCAGTCCTTCTGGCTGCATCACCGCTCCCTCCACAACCTACCTTTCCTCTGTATCTTGTTCCAGAAGATCAAACTGGAGCTGCAAAGGAGGCGATGATCCAAGCCGAACACATGGTGCGGCACACGAAGGAGGCGTACGAGGCCAGCAAGTTGGCTTACGACGCCAGCTCGGCGCTCCGAGCGAACGTCCGAGTAAGTGCGCTTGTAAGTTCGTTTTTGATTGCTTGTCGTTTTCCGTTCATCTTGACTTGACTCTACACCCACTGAGTGTTTTCTGTCCGTCGATGTGTAGTCGCTTGTCACTCACTCGGCCAGGACTAACCTGGTCGAGTGGTAATTGCTTGTCACGCACACGGCCAGGGCTGACTTGGTCGAGTGGTAATTGCTTGTCACGCACTAGGCCAGGGCTGACCTGGTCGAGTACACCCACTGGGTTTTTTTTTGGCGATCACTCGGATCGGGCGGACCGTTCCGAGTGGATACCGCTCCAGTGGGGGCACGCTGAGTGCACCCACTGGGTGTAGTCCCCGAGACTATCGCTGACTGCGGGCAGTCGGCGGAAGTCTTAGAATTTTCTCGTCTTGTTGCTTTGTGTTTGGCTATCACTCGGATCGGGCGGATCGTTCCGAGTGGATACCATTCCAGTGGGGGCACGCTGAGTGCACCCACTGGGTGTAGTCCCCGAGACTGCCGTCGACCGCGGGCGGTCGGCGGGAGTCTTAGAACTTAGGTTTTGCTCTTGTGTTTTTTTTTGTGTCTGGCCTTCACTCGGATCGGGCGGACCGTTCCGAGTGGATACCATTCCAGTGGGGGCACGCTGAGTGCACCCACTGGGTGTAGTCCCCGAGACTACTGTTGATCGTTTACGATCGGTAGTAGTCTTAAGAACTTGGACTCGGAACCCAAATTTGTGTTTGAAACACTCTCTCCACTCGGCATGTCGAGCGGATGTCTTGTCTTAGTGTCGTCCTTCCCGAATGCTTGATGTAGAAATGGAAATGATGTCCATGAAACCACCAGAGTAGGTCTTGTCAGATCGGACCTTTCCATTAACCATGATATGATGCTGCATAAGGGTGGGTGGGTTTTGTGCTTCCACTCGGGTTCGGAAGAATATTTCTGTCGACTGAATTGTGTTTGTTGTTGATCTCAGAAGACTTGCGAACTCGGAACTCAATATGCCAACTTGGAGAAAGAGAAGAACCAGCTTCAACTAGACCTGGAAGTGGCCAAGAAGAACCTGGAGCGCGTGCAGGCTGACCTGAATGCTTTGGGAGGTAAACTTCGTCGACCGAATGCACCATTACTTGTTTCTTTTATCTTTGAACCGAGTGACTTCACTCGAACAGACGTGCGTGGTGAGAATCGTCGACTCCAAGCGCGACTCAACAATGTTGTTTCCTTAGATACCATGAAGAAGGCGCTTGAGGATAAGGACAAATCACTCGCCGAAGCTCAGAAGACGGCGAGGGAGAAAACCGAAGCCGCAGAGAAGAAACTCGCAATATCCAGTAAGTTGGAAGAAGAGAACACCAAACTCAAGCAGGAGCGGGCCGACTGGGGCAAGAGGGTTGAGCAGGCGACCAAGAGATCGAAGGGTCTGGAGAAATATCTTGGGGACTTCGCGAAGAAGATGTACATTTTGCTTGAAGGTAACTTTCTCCAGTCGAGTGAATTCCGTTAATTCCCAGAGAACAGTCACATGACCAATCTTTCCCTTCTTCTTCGAGTAGAATTCTGCCAAGACTTTGACAAGGAGACTGAAGAGCTTGAGCCAAATCTGGATCCCACCAAGTCACCCGTCGGGGACGCTGTAGCCATGAATATGTTTCGGCTTGAAGCTCGTCTCGTAGGTGTCCGGGGATATGTCACTCGACTAAAGGCTGCGATGGAGAAGATCGACAAGGAATTATGGCCAGAGGACACTCTTCAGACTGACCTCGAGTCAACGATGACTCGCCTCGATGAGCTCCCCGGTCGAGTGCAGGCATGGAAAAAATCTGCGGCACGCTGCGGAGCTGACGTAGCGCTCTCACTCGTCCGGGTCCATTGTAAGGAGGCCAAGGAGGACAGACTGAAGGCTCTTCAAGTGGCCAACACGAAGAAACTTCAGTTCCAGGACTTCATGGAGACCTTCATCGCAGCAGCCACTCGGATCACCGATGGGATTGAACTGGACACTTTCGTCGAGCCCGCGAGTCCTACCGGAGCTTGAGAACAACTTTGCTGGTAGTTGAAACTTTATTTTGCCTCGGTATGCCGAGTGATGGTGTAACCGCTTAAAACTTCATTCGGGTCTTAAGCCCAAGTACTTTCCATTTGCATGGGCAACTTTTATCCGCGTTGGATATTCTGGATCTATCTGCATCTTGCTTTCCAGCCCTTTTGCTTGGTTGATTTTGTTTGCTTTCCGAGTGATACGGACATTCGTCACTCGGAAGAATATTGGACTTGGGCGAGGGCTGACCTGCAGCTAAGTCCTCGAGTGAGAGGAGTGCTCTACACTCGACAGATATTTTGACTCGAGTGTAAGTATCACTCGACACTCGGTAGGATTTTTAGCATAGGCGAAAACTTGTTCGCAGCTAAGCTTTCGAGTGCGGATGGTGTCCCCACTCGGAGTAGTTTTTAACTTAGGCGAAAACTAGTTCGCAGCTAAGTCCCCGAGTGAGAGGATTGCTCGTCACCCGGGAGAGGTTTTTAACTTAGGCGATACGAGATCGCAGCTAAGCCCCCGAGTGAGAGGATTGCTCGTCACTCGGAGAGGTTTTTAACTTAGGCGATACGGGATCGCAGCTAAGCCCCCGAGTGAGAGGATTGCTCGTCACTCGGGAGAGGTTTTTAACTTAGGCGATACGGGATCGCAGCTAAGCCCCCGAGTGAGAGGATTGCTCGTCACTCGGGAGAGTTTTTAACTTAGGCGAAAACTTGTTCGCAGCTAAGCCCCCGAGTGAGAGGATTGCTCGCCACTCGGAGTATTTTTGAGCTTATAATTGTGCGATCGGAATCGACAAAAAACTGCTGGAGTCGTATCACTGATAAGCAAAACTATTTAGAGTACTCTTATTACATCAAACAACTCAGTCTTCAGGTATAAAATCATCGAAGTAAATCCGCGTTCCAGGCCCGTGGCTCGTCAATGTTCTTTTTGAGGTTGAAAAGGTGATAGGCTCCATTGTTCAATACTTTGGTGATGACGAATGGGCCTTCCCATGCGGGGGAGAGCTTATGAGGCCGCTGCTGATCCACTCGGAGTACAAGGTCACCTTCATGGAACAATCGACTCCTGACGTGCCTTGCATGAAGGCGACGCAGATCTTGCTGGTACATAGTCGACCGAATCAAAGCCATTTCTCGTTCTCCTTCAAGGAGATCCACAGCGTCCCGACGTGCTTGTTCAGCCTCAGCTTCTGAGTAAAGATCCACATGAGGCGAATTGTGAAGGAGATCACTCGGCAAGATAGCCTCGGCTCCATACACCATAAAGAAGGGAGTGCGATCAGTCGACCGATTTGGAGTTGTCCTCAAGCCCCACAGAACAGACGGTAATTCAGTAACCCAAGCTCCAGCTGCGTGATCAAGTTCACGCATGAGTCGAGGCTTCAATCCTTGAAGGATAAGGCCATTTGCTCGCTCCACCTGACCGTTAGACTGGGGGTGCGCAACGGATGCGTAATCCACCCGAGTGCCTTGAGTGGAGCAAAAGCTTCTGAACTCTTCCGAGTCAAAATTAGACCCATTGTCTGTGATGATACTGTGGGGAACTCCATATCTGAATATTATCTCTTTCACGAATTTGATGGCCGTGCGTGAGTCCAGTTTCTTAATAGGTTTGGCCTCAATCCATTTGGTGAACTTGTCGACTGCTACCAGTAGATGCGTAAAACCACTCTGGCCCGTCCAGAGAGGCCCGACCATATCCAATCCCCATACAGCGAATGGCCAGACGAGTGGTATAGTCTTCAAAGTAGACGCAGGCTTGTGTGACAAGTTCGCATAGAATTGGCATCCCTCACAGTGCTAAACAATCTCTTTGGCCATTTCATTGGCGTGCGGCCAGAAGAAACCAGATCGGTATGCTTTGGCAACAATTGCCCGAGAGGACGCATGATGACCGCAAGTCCCCGAGTGAACTTCCTCCAGAATCAATCGACCTTCTTCGGGAGAGATGCATCGCTGAGCTACGCCGGTTACGCTCTCTCTATAGAGCTGTCCATTCATAACAGTGAATGCCTTGGATCTGCGGACAATCTGTCGAGCCTCAACCTCATCTTCTGGAAGTTCTCGTCTGAGTATGTACGCGATATAGGGCACCGTCCAATCGGGAGTAATCACCAGAATCTCGATGACCAAATCTATGACTGCTGGGACATCAACTTCAGTCGGATTGGAGGCGCTTATAGGCTGCGGGGGCTCTTCGGTGAAGGGGTCCTCCTGCACCGAAGGAGAGTGCAAATGTTCCAGAAACACGTTGCTGGGTACAGGTTTCCGAGTGGATCCGATTTTTGCTAACTCGTCAGCTGCCTGATTCTTCACTCGGGGAACATGATGGAGTTCCAAACCCTCAAACTTCTTCTCCAGCTTCCTTACTGCATTGCAATATCCTATCATGGCGGGGTTCCTAACGTCCCATTCCTTCATCACCTGATTAACCACCAAATCCAAGTCACCGTAAACCATCAAGCGACGGACGCCGAGTGAGATGGCCATACGTAACCCGTAGAGGAGTGCCTCATACTCAGCTTCATTATTGGAGGAATCAAAGTGAATCTGGAGGACATAACTGAGCTTATCACCCTTTGGAGATACCAACACAACACCAGCACCGGAACCATTCAGCATCTTCGAGCCGTCAAAGAACATGGTCCAGTGCGCCGAGTGGATTTGGATTGGCTGCTGCTGTTCTATCCACTTGGCCATGAAGTCAGCAAGTGCTTGAGATTTAATGGCTTTCTTTGCTTCAAACTTGATATCAAAAGAGATGAGCTCAATGGCCCATTTGGCCACTCGACCAGTCGCGTCTCGATTGTTGAGGATCTCGGCCAATGGAGCATCACTGACGACTGAAACCGAGTGATCTTGGAAGTAGTGTGCCACCTTCTTCGCTGATAGATATATACCATAGACAAGCTTCTGGTAATGTGGGTACCTTTGCTTTGAAGGAGTCAACACTTCAGAAATGTAGTATACTGGGCGCTGGACCTTATAGGCCTTGCCCGCTTCTTCTCGCTCGACAGTGAGAACTGTACTGACGACTTGATTGGTGGCTGCAATATACAGGAGCAGGAGTTCTTTGCTGTGCGAAGCAGCAAGCACCGGCTGGGTGGAGAGCAGGGCTTTGAGCTCGCCAAACGCTGCTTCTGCCTCTGGAGTCCACTCGAACATATCAGATTTCTTCATCAGTCGGTATAAAGGCAGTGCCTTCTCTCCGAGACGAGAAATGAATCTACTCAACGCCGCCAGGCAACCAGTGAGCTTTTGGACATCGTGTATACGCTCGGGGCGTTTCATTCGGACGATGGCACTGATCTTCTCAGGATTGACGTCGATCCCTCGTTCGGAAACGAGGAAACCGAGTAACTTTCCACCAGGAATTCCAAAAGTACACTTGGCCGGATTCAACTTGATGTCATATTTCCTTAAGTTGGCGAATGTTTCCGCCAAGTCAATCAGCAGGTCGGAACCTTTGCGAGACTTGACAACAATATCGTCCATATAGGCCTCGACATTCCGACTGATCTGGTCGAGTAGACATTTCTGAATCATGCGCATGAAAGTAGCGCCAGCATTTTTCAGACCAAAGGGCATGGTGATGTAACAGAAACACCCGAAAGGGGTGATGAAGGCCGTCTTTATTTCATCTAGGCCAAACAGACGGATCTGATGGTAGCCAGAGTATGCATCGAGAAAAGATAAACGCTCACACCCGGCTGTCGAGTCCACAATCTGGTCGATGCGGGGGAGCGGGAAATGATCTTTCGGGCAGGCCCGATTGATATGTTTAAAGTCTATACACATGCGGAGTGACTTGTCTTTCTTGGGGACCATGACGACGTTCGCGAGCCACTCGGAGTGGTAAACCTCGCGTATGAACTTAGCCGCCAAAAGTCAAGCCACTTCCTCACCAATTGCTTTCCGCTTCTCTATTGCCGACCGACGCAAGTGCTCCTTTACAGGCTTGGCCTTGGGGTCAACCCTCAGACGGTGCTCAGCCAGCTCCCTGGGTACACCCGGCATGTCAGAAGGCTTCCACGCAAAGATGTCCCAGTTCTCACAGAGGAACTGGATGAGCTCGACTTCCTATTTGCTGTCGAGTGTTGCTGAAATGTTGGTCGGAGCAGCGTTAGGATCCGTTGGGTGAATGTGCACTGTTTTCACGTCTCCTGCCGACTGAAAAGCAGACTCAGTGGCGGGCTTCTTGGAACGCAACAGATCGGCGGGATCAGCATTCTTCTTGTATTCTTCCAACTCGACCACAGCCATTTGTTGGTCGGCAATCTTGGAGCCCTGCTGGAGTCACTCCTCAGCCCTCTGTCGATTCCCTATGACTGTGATCACGCCCTTGGGCCCGGGCATCTTCAGCTTGAGATACACGTAACATGGACGGGCCATGAAACGTGCATAAGCCGGACGTCCAAGGATGGCGTGATATGCGCTCTGAAAGTCTACAACTTCAAACGTCAACTTTTCCTTGCGAAAATTCTTGTCGGTGTCGAACACCACATCCAATGCAATCTGACCAAGTGACTTGGCCTTCTTTCCAGGGATGACCCCGTGGAATTGCATATTGCTCTCACTGAGCCTGGACATCGGAATGCCCATCCCTTTAAGGGTATCTGCGTATAAAATGTTCAGGCCACTCCCTCCGTCCATGAGAACTTTGCGGAGTCGAGTGCCTTCTACTACCAGATCCACCACCAAAGTCTGCCGACCTGGGGTAGCAACATGAGCGGGGTGGTCCGACTGATCGAAGGTGATAGGAGTCTGGGACCACTTGAGGTACGTGGGGGTGGCGGGAACAGCCATGTTGACCTCCCTGTTTATGACCTTCAGTCGACTCTTGCTTTCTATATCAGCAAAAATCACCAAAGTGGCATTAACCTCAGGGAAGTCATCTTTCTCTTCATCTTCTTCTTTCTCAGGATCTTTTCCACTCGACTGTCCATCCTTGAACTGCTGGATCAATAATCTGCACTGTCGAGTGGTGTGTTTTGGCAATATCAAGTTGCCTTCTTCGTCCTTCCTCGTGTGAATGGCACACGGCATATCCAGGACATCCGTCGACTGATTCTTTGACTTCTTTTGGGTAAACTGCCCCTTGGGCTTCCCTTTTCCTTTTCCTTGCGCCGCCAGAGCGGCAGCTTCTGCCTGAACAGAACCATCAGCTTTGCGCTTTTGCTTTCGACTGGAATTTCTGCCGTCGGCGCCACTGTCGACTGCTTTTCCCTTGCCACTGCGGAGGCGATCTTCTTCTTCGCCGTTGGCGTACTTAGCGGCAATTTCCATCATCTTGCTAAGAGACATATCTCCAGTCCGACCAAACTTCAGGTAGAGCTCTCTGTATCTAACGCTGGCCTTGAAGGCGCAAACAGCTTGGTGCTCGGAAACACCTTCCACTGTGTGATGAAGAGTGGACCAACGCTGAATGTAATCCCTCAAAGTTTCATTCGGCTTCTGTACACAATGCTGCAATTCGGTCAAACCAGCAGGACGCTTGCAAGTACCTTCAAAAGTTTTGATGAACACTCGGGCAAGATCCTCCCAGCAATAGATGCTAGAAGGAGCCAACTGATTCAGCCATGCTCGGGCCGAACCATCCAACATCAGAGACAAGTGCTTCATAGCGATGTTGTCATTGCCTCCACCGATCTGTACAGCCACTCGGTAATCATCTAGCCAAGTTTCTGGCTTCGACTCACTGGTGAATTTGCTAACCCCAGCTGCCAACCTGAAGTTGGGGGGAATCTCAACAGATCGAATGGCTCTGCTAAAACACTCTGGACCAGAAACAGCTGCACCGCTTCCACTCGGAAAACCTCTGTCATAACCATCTCTGTTATACCTGCCTCTGTCGACCCGATTCTGTACGAGCACTGACCTCGTGTCAAACCCAGGGGCCCGCTCATCACCGTACGGGCGCCTATAATCATAGTGCCGGGGCACATATGAACCACTCCGCGGAGGAGTGGGCACTCGACGGTGGTCATCACGGCGATATCGAGGAGCAAGCTGCTCTCGCCTCTGATCACTGAACTGATCATTACGATAATCCCCGCCTCTACAACGCGGAGGTGACCCTGGACTGTGGGCCGATTGGACCGTGTCTGCCTTAGCTGGTCTGCTGTGTATCCTGTTGCGCGACTGAGAGACGACAGAGTTCTGCTCTCGAGCCGCCTCAAGCAGAGCTTGGATCTGCTCAAGACCTCTGCCAGCCTCAGAATTGGACGGCTGGATAGAATCTGCAATCCTAGCCGCTGCCGCCACGTTTTGGATCGGAGTACGGAATACCCGAAGGTTGTCGTCGACTGGTGGGAATAACTGACGCTATCGAGTGCGCTCGTCGAGTGCCCTCTGCATTTCTTCGAGGCGCGTGTGCTCCGCCAAAGTGGCCAGACGCGCAGTCTCCAGAGCTTGGGCCTCCGCAGTTGCGCCGACGATGGGGGTTTGGAGGACCTCCCCATCCCTGCGCCGCTGCTCATTCGACGGGCCGCCACGCTCACGGCCGCCACGGCCGTAGCCGGCCGGGCTCTGACGAGAACCCGTCATGAAAACTTCTGCTGCCGGATCACAGCTTTCACACTCGGAAGGGAGCTCAGATTGATCTGACGCCGAGTCGAACACGCCGTGAAGTGACTCGGCAGGCTCGATAGCCGCGATCTGCGAAGTCGATGCCTGGCGTGCCGCCGCATGCCTCACCCATCGCTGCAGCTGCGAGCGACCAGATCGCTTGCGGCGACGCACAGCGGGGAGAGCGAACGATGCCGGTGCCGATATGTACTGGGTCGACGGCTGCCGAAGAAGAACACCGCATGAACTCGCGCTGAAGTGTGTCGCCCCGTGAACAGGGAGAGCCTCAACGTCGAGAGGGCTTCCTGGAGCCATGCCGAGTCATCGACAACGAAGGTGAGCGCATCGAGACGGATCTCGTGGCCCGGGACCAAACTGCCGCCGGAAAACATGATGAAGATGAAAAAACGCAACCTCGCCGGAAGTCGCTTAGATGCCTGCCCCACGGTGGGCGCCAACTGTCGTGGGAACGAGCCTGACAGTAGAGGTTAGGGGTACGTAAGGAGAGGGCAGAGTCCTAGCTACGGCGAGATTGTACACACGGATGTATGAGTTCATGCCCCTCTCGTGGAGGTAACAGCCCTACGTCTCAGTGCCCGGGGGCTTTCCTGTCGAGTGGTATGTGTGTGTTACAGGGGGTGCGAACCCTTGTGCCAGAGGGGAGGGGTGGCTTATATAGAGTGCGCCTCCCCTCATAAACGCCAGGCAACCAAGGGTTCGATCGTGGGGAGTAAAGGAGAGCGTTACTGATAACGCAAGCAATAAATGCTAATTATGGTGATGGCCCGACCGCCTGTCTGTTGCTCTTCTCAGAGTGACTTTAGATCTTCGGTCATCGAGTGAAATGTATCCTGTCGACTGGAACGTATCCTGTCGAGTGGATGTCTTCCGAGTGGGACGCTGTCGAGTGACTGGAGTAACTTCGCTTACTTCAGTCGGAATCTTCCTTGTAGTCTTGTAATCTTGCATATGGTGTCTTTAGGTGGGGTATGTAGGCAATGCTTAGGACCCTACCCCTAATATGTATCCACGTCAGGTGGCGCGTCGCGGACGCGTGGACTGTAGAGGAAGCCGTCGAGTTGCTCAAGCGAGGTGATAGCCCTTTGTGTCGATGTCGATGTAGCCGAGAGCGTATGGTGGTGTAGCCGTAGTCGACGTAGTCATGCGAAGAACGCCGTGGTCGATGTCGAGCCAGGGTGGCAGGTGTCGAGGAAGTCACCGTGGAGCCGCGGGCGCAAGGAGGCGCCGAGTTAGTCATGGGCGCAGTGGTGTCAAAGTAGTGGTGCGCCGAGAAGAAGACGTTGCTGACGAGGCATCGCGCCGGGTTTGCCAAGCCCGGGGACACGTCATGAACGAAGGCACGCATCGGTGTTGCCAGCATCGGGCATGCGTAGACGGACGAAGTCGATGTTGACGAGGCGCCGCACCAGGCTTGCCAGGCCCGGGGACACGTCGTGGACGAAGGCACACGTCGGTGTTGCCGGCACCGAGCATGTGTAGACGGGAACCAGCACGAGTTGTACGCCATGTCGTGGGGGCTAGCAGAGAAGGACTCGACGACGGTTGCGGCGCCAATTGGCGTGAGGCCGATGTCGCCAGCGGTGGTCGGAGTAGATGAAGTGGTCGGGGAAGGCGACGGCGACGCTGGCAATGAGCTGGTGCTGGACGAAGATGAAGGGGGTGGACAGGCGGCGCTGCTCGGGTGAGCGAGCGGCAGCGGCGCCGAGGAAGAGCGGCGGCAGCGGCTTGAGGAGGCGACGGCGGCGGCTAGGTTAGTAGCGCGGCAGCAGTGCTCGAAGTAGGCGAGGAGAACCCAACAGCGTGACGAAGACCGGCACGGACGGTGGTGTTCCCGCGCCAAGGGAGGCGGCGCGGCGTACCACGTGGAAGTCGATGCGCGGGGACGGCGGAGTGGACCGCGTGCCGCGGCCTTACAGCCCGAAGGGGCGACGTAGCGGCAGCGCGCCAGTCGGGGCGATGGTGGGGAAGACCTCGGGGCGGCGGCGTGGACCGCGTGTCGCGGCGCTACGGCCCGAAGGGGCGACGCAGCGGCAGTGCGCGGGTCGGTGCTGCCGTGGGGACGGCCTCGTGGTGACGGCGTGGACCGCGTATCGCGGCGCTACGGCACGAAGGGACGACGCAGCGGCGCGCGTGGGATGGTGCAACCGCGGCGAGAACCACAGGATGGCGACACTGCGGCCCGTTGGGGCGATGTAGCGGCAGCCCGTTGCTCGATCGGAAAGAGGCGCATATACTCGATGACGATCTTCATTGAAAACTACGAAAGCCACGCGCGGATGGCTGATCAGACCGAAGGCGTGGTGAACCAGATCAAGAAGATGCAGACGGAGACCACGAGGTATCCACGACGTGCGTCATGCAGCCGGCCATGGCAGGAGCGCGCAACCAGGTCACCAGGTCGCTCCGGACACGCGTTGTGTAGGCAGGCAGATCCCTACACACGGATGCATGCAACGCACGCAGCCGGATACATCATGCGCGAGCAGCCAACACATGCGTAGAGCTCCCAAGCAATGCGGGCCACGCGGAACCAAACGCATGCAGGCGCGGGAGCAACCAACAACCTCGGCCCCGCGTGGCGCGGGAGTAGTCTCGGGCCAGCCGGTGCGGGACGACAGGCCAACCCAGGAGGACGCGAGCGGCCATGGATGACAGGCCAATCCAGATGGACGCGGGAGTTGGCGGAGGCGCAAGTGACCGCATAGTCGAAGATGGCCGGTGTACTCTGCCTAGGTCGAAGCAGAGGCGCGTGTAGACGACGAACGACGGCGGGCGACGCAAACCGATCTTAGATCGAAAAACCAAAAAGAAAACACCAATCAATGCAACCAGCGAGAGAGAGAAAAACCCGGATCAAAGGATCGGGAAAAAAGACCCTCTAGGGCAGCAGGTCAACAAGACCGGCGGGCGAACCCTAGGTACGGGCGGCGCGGCCCCCGGTGGCGATCATGGAGATCTACCGCCCTGGGGGCGGCGCGGTGCGAAAGCGACGGCGGCGGCTGTAACATCCCCAAACCCTAATTATTTATTAAGTCAACTAATATGTCATGTCATCATATTTTTCATAGTTAAAATGCAACTAAAGAATTAATTCAAGTCAAATTCTAAATTCAAATAGCAAGGAAAAGTAAAACTCCTTCAATTAATTAAACAAAAGTGTTCATAATATTGCAAATAATACCAAAGCAATTATAAAAGCAAAACCAACATTATTTGAATTTCCAAATTGGCCCTAGCAACCAAAACAGTAGACCAGCAACAATTATTTTTGCCTTTTCAATTTCTAAAAGTAGTTAAGCGACTCCAAAAATCCTAAAACTTTTTGTACAACACCACAATGTTGCATCTCATTTGTGAGCTAAGTTTTACATTCAACAAAAATCGTTTGGTGCACCAACTAATTGCGAAGCAGTAGCTAACTAAATAATAAAAAGGTTAAAAAGAAAATGCCGCTGTGCACTGGTCTGGCCCAGTGCTACAGTACCCAGCCCACCAGAGCCCTTCTCCCTCCTCCAACCTGCTCCCGCTTCGGTGTCGGCCGCATGCACGCCGTGGACGCGGGTGCTCCACGCGCCGGCCATCCGTCGTCCTGCCGCGAGGATAAGGACCCCCCGACCCCTCTGCTAACCCTAGCATCCCTATTCTCCCCCTCGCTCCTCTCTTTCCCTCGTTTTCGGCGGCGCCCGAAAGCCCCGTCGCCGTGCCTCATCGTTGACACGGCCACCGACTCTCCCTTGACGAACCAGCGCGTCCTGGAGGTTCGCCGTCGTGGTCTACTTCGACTGCGCCCTCCCATTCGACCAGGAGCCCTCTGCATCGGCGCCTCTGAGCACTTCTTCGTCCTTGACCCCGACGGCTGTTTCCGGTCGATCCGCCTCGTCCCGAGCTGACCCCAACTTCCCCGACGCGCCCGCGAGCACCGCTGTGAGCCTCGCCTCTTCTCTGTATCCTCTCGTGCTCGATCCCGAGCTCTAGCTCCATTCCCCGCCATAGCCGTGAGCTTCCGCCGCGGTGTCTCGTCTCCGCCACCGTTTTAGCTTGCTAGAGCCACAGCCGAGCACGCAGTCGTGCTCCTAGGACTCCCAGGAGGCCCCTTGGGCAGCCGGTTGAAGCACTACAGCCTCGCCTGCGCCCTTCCCGTGCTCCGGCCGCTGCCGTTTGCCATCGCTGCCGTCGTTCTGGACCTCCCCGGCGCAAACTAGCACCACCATCGGTCGCGGCATCGAACGCAAGTTCGAACGCACCCACGCGCGCATCGATCCGTGCCCTATGCACGTTTTCCGGCGCTGCCCCGAGGCGCTCCGCCACTGGAAAGGTCGTCGCCGGCGTGCCGCCGTCTAAGCACCGGCAGGGCCCACTTGTCGGGTCATTAGCCATCTAACCACAGCCCTAACACCCACTGACACTGGGCTCATCTACTGTAGCAATTAATGTAATTAAAATAAACCAGTTATTGATCCGTGCCACTGACAGACTGGGCCCACTGCTTAATTAAGTTAATTAAATAAACTAAATCATTGTTAGACTAAACAGTGGCTGACAACTGGGTCCCACTGGACCCAGTTGACCCAGTCAACCTGCTGACAGGGCACCTCCAGTCTATGACAGGTGGGACCCACTGGTCTAGTTGACCAGTCAACGTTGACCAGTCAACTACTGACTTTGCAGTTGACTGGGCCCCACTGTCAGTCTCACACACACACTGTTGTGTGCAATTCTGGGTGCACATAGCAATTTGTCCATTTAATTTCGAATTAATAAAATTTCAGAGAATGTTTAAAACTTTGAAAATTCATATAAAATAATCCGTAGCTCGGATGAAAAAGTTTTCTATATGAAAGTTGATCAGAAAAATCAGACGAATCCGAGTATGTGATCATAATGCTTGACCATCACTCCTAACTAGATGAACATGGAACCTTCCCCTCCAGATCCATATACCGATAATCACCTAGAACCAGGAAAATATTCCCAGATATTTTCCCGCTTCATCTGTAACACTTAGCCCTGCGTTAGGTCACCCCTAGCACAGCTTCTTGCCATGTCATGCATTGTGTTGCTCTTGTTTGCTGTGTATTTATTTGTTTCCTCCCCCTCTTCTCTCCGGTAGCCCCCGAGTCTGACGTGACCCCTGAGGACTACTACACCACCGACGACCCCTCTTTCACTGCAAAGCTTCCAGGCAAGCGAAACCCCCTTGATCATTCCTATATCGCTCATTCTTTCTCCCCCATGCTTGCATTAGATTTTGCTACTGTAATTGATTGCTCGTATTCTGTTGCATAGCCTGATTTTGTAACCTATTATTGTTACTTTACCTGTTGTCCTAATTGCTTAGTATAGGCTGGTTAGTGATCCATCAATGGCCCCCACACCCTTGTCCTTGTTGCCATGCTTTACCACCGGTGCCTTGATCAGTGTGATCGATGTACAGAGACCGAACACAGCACCGCACACCCCCCTAGTTGTACGACTCTGCAGAGCTACTATTGAGTGCCGAGGATGATACCTCCTACCTCACTCCTGCTGATATCTTTGTAGCATAGCTAGTCGGTTGTGGGTTACCGAGGGTGATTCCTCTTTCACCACCTCCGACGATGCCTCTGTCGTGCAACCCCTCAAGTGTGAACCCATCGAGGGTGATTCCTCCAAGTTCACCTTGACGGTTACATCGAGTGGGAATCCATCGAGGGTGATTCCTCGGATTCTCCATGATGTTATGGACACACGGATACTTTGGCCTTCACCTCAGACCGTTGTTAAAGACGGGTCGACCCCAAGGGTACCCGCGAGATAATGTTGAAGTCGGGTCGACCCCAAGGGTACCCACGAGAGAGTCCTGTGGCGGCTGGCTGTTAGTGGTACCACCCAGGATGTGGTGGTAGCTCGGGACTTGTCCCGATAGCCGACACGGAACTTACACTATAGTCAGAGCGACAGGGTAGGCGGAGACTACCTAGGAGAGAGGTGGGCCTAGTCCTTGGTCGTGGTCCGCGAGATACCTAGTCGGAGCGGCCGAGGCACTGGTCGTCTCCGCGAGCTCCTAATAATTCACTAACGGATTTGGGTATTTGATCTGAGTTGGCCACTGGCCTATACGCACCACCACCACGCGGGACAATGGTTTAATGGGGCCCTCGGCGACGTATGTATCAGCCGAAAGCTCTGTCAGACGTCCAGTTCAGCATTGCGGCCGGGACGGACCGGCGCCATCCACGACAGGGGTGGTGCCTGGCTTCGCCCTGCACGCAACGACCCGGAGTGCAAAGGGCGATGGGCCCAAGACCCCTGAGCACTTAGGATGTAGACCAGCGGGGACCTCTCTGTGGAGCCTAGGTAGGACTACGTCGTGTCGATCAGCTGAGGCCGGGCATGACCAAGAAAAGTGTGTCCGGCCAGAGTTAATCGAGCGTGTTGGGTAACAGTAGTGCACCCCTGCAGGGAAGTTATCTATTCGAATAGTTGTGTCCACGGTAACAGGACGCTCAGTGTTGTATCCCGATCTAGTACAACTTGAACTGGATACTTGTGATACTTAATTAATATGTTAGCTCCGGGATCGCTTTCTCGCAGGGAGTCGAGGAAGGATCTCTGGGCAATGCTAATATTACTATTACTTTATGTTATGATACTAATATGCACTCTTCTAATGCTGCAAGATGCTAGTCTTCGATAGGCTAGGCCTTTCCCTCTATTCTGGCATTTCTGCAGTCTAGTCCACAGATACAGCCCCTTCATTTGATACCGATGCATGATTAGCATAGTTCTGATGTAAGTCTTGCGAGTACTTTGGATGAGTACTCACGGTTGCTTTGCTACCCTTTTCCCCTCTACCCAATTGCTGCGATCAGATGAGGGAGCCCCGGAGCCAGCTGACCCCATCGATGATTACTGCTACCCCGATGGTGCTTACTACTACGTGGAGACCGACGGCCAGGAGTAGTTTAGGAGGCTCCCAGGCAGGAGGCCTGCGCCTTTTCGATCTAGATGTCGTTGTTTTGCTCAACCTTCTTAAGGCAGCCTTGTCCAATTATATCTGTACTCAGATACTGATGCTTTCGCTGACTCTTGTGCAACTCGAGCTTATGTATTCGAGCCCTCAAGACCCCTGGCTTGTAATATAAAGCTTGTATTATTTTATTTTGTGTCTAGAGTTGTGTTGTGATATCTTCCCGTGAGTCCCTGGGCTTGATCGTGCGCATTTGCGTGTATGATTAGTGCATGGTCGGGCCGGGGGCGTCACTGATGGAAATATGCCCTAGAGGCAATAATAAAGTTGTTATTATTTTATATTTCCTTGTTCATGATAAAGGTTTATTATTCATGCTAGAATTGTATTGACCGGAAACTTAAATACATGTGTGAATACATAAACAAATACCGTGTCCCTAGTGAGCCTCTACTAGACTAGCTCGTTGATCAAAGATGGTTAAGTTTTCCTAACCATAGACATGAGTTGTCATTTGATAACGGGACCACATCATTAGGAGAATGATGTGATGGACAAGACCCATCCGTTAGCTTAGCATATGATCGTTCTGTTTATTGCTACTGCTTTCTTGAATGTCAAATACATGTTCCTCAGACCATGAGATCATGCAACTCCCGGATACCGGAGGAATACCTTGTGTGCTATCAAACGTCACAACGTAACTGGGTGATCATAAAGAAGCTCTACAGGTATCTCCAAAGGTGTCCGTTGAGTTGGCATGGATCGAGACTGGGATTTGTCACTCCGTGTTTCGGAGAGGTATCTCTGGGCCCTCTCGTTAATGCACATCATAAGAAGCTTGCAAGCAAAGTGACTAAGGAGTTAGTTACGAGATGATGTATTACGGAATGAGTAAAGAGACTTGCCGGAAACGAGATTGAACTAGGTATGGAGATACCGACGATCGAATCTCGGGCAAGTAACATACTGACGGACAAAGGGAATTACGTATGTTGTCATTGCGGTTCGACCGATAAGCTCTTCGTGGAATATGTAGGAACCAATATGGACATCCAGGTTCCGCTAATGGTTATTGACCGGAGAGGCATCTCGGTCATGTCTACATCATTCCCGAACCCGTAGGGTCCGCACGCTTAACGTTCGTTGACGATATAATGTTATATGAGTTATGTGAATTGGAAACTGAGTATTGTTCGGAGTCCCGGATAAGATCCCGGACGTCACGAGGAGTCTCGGAATGGTCGAGAGGTAAAGATTTATATATGGGAAGTCATATTTTGGGTTCCCGAAAAAAGTGTTGTTTTTTTGGTATTGTACCGGGAAGCTTCCAGAAGGTTCCGGAGGATTCCGGAGGGGGCCGGAAGTCCACAAGTGGGTCCACCACGTCCCAAGGGCTGGCATGGGCTAAGGGGAGGCGCCCTGGCCTTATTGGGTCAGGCGCACCAAGTCCTCAAAAGCCCACGCAGCTAGGGAAGGAAAAAGGGAGAGTCCTAGTAGGAATAGGATTGGACTTTGGAGTCCAAGTCCATGTGTTTACTATTCACGGTTACTGTTCACATGGCACTATTCCTTCTACTCCAAGCCCCTACACATATATAAATAGAGGAGAGGGGGCGCCCCAAAGGAGACACAACATTGTCTTAGCCGTGTGCGGCGCCCCCCTCCACAGTTCCGTCCCTCGGTCATATTTTCGCAGTGCTTGGGCGAAGCCCTGCGGAGATAGCATTACTATCACCGTCACCACGCCGTCGTGCTGCCGGAACTCATCCACTACCTCGCCATCTTGCTGGATCAAGAAGTCGAGGACGTCACCGA
Organism: Elymus sibiricus; assembly: GCA_039707655.1. Classification (NCBI taxonomy): domain Eukaryota; kingdom Viridiplantae; phylum Streptophyta; class Magnoliopsida; order Poales; family Poaceae; genus Elymus; species Elymus sibiricus. The sequence continues at coordinate 121,414,779 of CM077666.1, read as the reverse complement.
GCTGAACGTGTGCTGAACGCGGAGGTGCCGTACGTTCAGTACTCGGTCGGTTGGATCGTGAAGTTATTCGACGACATCAACCGCGTTGTTCTAACGCTTCCGCTTATGGTCTACGAGGGTACGTAGACACACTCCCCCTCTCGTAGCTATGCATCTCCAAGGATAGATCTTGTGTGTGCGTAGAATTTTTTTTGTTTTCCATGCAACGTTCCCCACAGTGGCATCATGAGCCAGGTCTATGCGTAGATGATATGCACGAGTAGAACACAAAGAGTTGTGGGCGGTGATCGTCATACTGCTTACCACCAACGTCTTATTTTGATTCGGCGGTATTGTAAGATGAAGCGGCCCGGACCAACCTTACATGTCCACGTACATGAGACCGGTTCCACCGACAGACATGCAACTTGTTTTGCATAAAGGTGGCTGGCGGGTGTCTGTTTCTCCTACTTTAGTTGAATCGAATTTGACTGCGGCTGGTCCTTGTTGAAGGTTAAAACAGCAAACTTGATAAATCACCGTTGTGGTTTTGTGCCGTAGGTAAGAACGGTTCTTGCTAGAAGCCCGTAGCAGCCACGTAAAACTTGCAACAACAAAGTAGAGGTCGTCTAACTTGTTTTTGCAGGGTATGTTGTGATGTGATATGGTCAAGACATAATGTGATATACGTTATTGTATGAGATGATCATGTTTTGTAATTTATCGGCAACCGGCAGGAGCCTTATGGTTGTCTCTTTATTGTATGAAATGCAAGCGCCATGTAATTGCTTTACTTTATCGCTATGCATTAGCAATAGTTGTAGAAGCAATAGTTGGCGAGACGACCACGACGCAACGATGGAGATCAAGGTGTCGAGCCGGTGACAATGGAGATCATGACGATGCTTTGGAGATGGAGATCAAAAGCACAAGATGATGGCCATATCATGTCACATATTTTGATTGCATGTGATGTTTATCCTTTATGCATCTTATTTTGCTTAGAACGACGGTAGCATTATAAGATGATCCCTTCACTAAATTTCAAGATAAAAGTGTTCTCCCCGAGTATGCACCGTTGCTAAAGTTCATCGTTTCGAAGCACCTCGTGATGATCGGGTGTGATAGATTCTACGTTCACATACAACGGGTGTAAGCCAGTTTTACACAAGCAGAATACTTGGGTTAAACTTGACGAGCCTAGCATGTACAGACATGGTCTCGGAACACTGGAGACCGAAAGGTCGAACATGAGTCATATAGTAGATATGATCAACATGGAGATGTTCACCATTGATGACTATCCCATCTCACGTGATGATCGGACATGGGCTAGTTGATTTGGATCATGTATCACTTAGTTAACTTGAGGGATGTTAATTTAAGTGGGAGTTCATTAGTAATTTGATTAATTGAACTTAATTTATCATGAACTTAGTCTTGATAGTTTTTGCATATCTATGTTGTAGATAAATGGCCCGTGCTACTGTTCCGTTGAATTTTAATGCGTTCCTAGAGAAAGCTAAGTTGAAAGATGATGGTAGCAACTACACGGACTGGGTCCGTAACTTGAGGATTATCCTCATTGCTGCACAGAAGAATTATGTCCTTGATGCACCGCTAGGTGATGGGCCTGCTGCAGGAGCTGCTGCAGACGTTGTGAACGCCTGGCAGGCTCGATCTGATGACTACTCGATAGTTCAGTGTGCCATGCTCTACGACTTAGAACCGGGACTGCAAAAGCGTTTTGAATGCCACGGAGCATATGAGATGTTCCAAGAGCTGAAATTGATATTTCAAGCTAATGCCCGGGTTGAGAGATATGAAGTCTCCAACAAGTTCTTTAGCTGTAAGATGGAGGAGAACAGTTCTGTCAGTGAACACATACTCAGAATGTCTGGGTACCACAACCACTTGACTCAGCTGGGAATTGATCTTCCGGTTGAGAGTGTTATTGACAGAGTTCTTCAGTCACTGCCACCAAGCTATAAACGCTTCGTGATGAACTATAATATGCAAGGGATGGAAAAAACAATTCCCGAGCTCTTCGCGATGCTGAAATCAGCGGAGGTAGAAATCAAGAAGGAGCATCAAGTGTTGATGGTTAACAAAACCACTAGTTTCAAGAAAAAGGGCAAGGGAAAGAAGGGGAACTTCAAGAAGAACGGCAAGCAAGTTGCCGCTCCCACGAAGAAACCCAAAGCTGGACCCAGGCCTGAAACAGAGTGCTTCTACTGCAAAGGGACTGGTCACTGGAAGCGGAACTGCCCCAAGTATTTGGCGGATAAGAAGGATGGCAAAGTGAGCAAAGGTATATTTGATATACATGTTATTGATGTGTTCCTCACTAATGCTCGCAGTAGCGCCTGGGTATTTGATACTGGTTCGGTTGCTCATATTTGTAACTCGAAACAAGAGCTGCGGAATAAGCGAAGATTGACTAAGAACGAGGTGACGATGCGCGTCGGGAATGGTTCCAAGGTTGATGTGATCGCCGTCGGCACGCTACCTCTACATCTACCTTCGGGATTAGTTTTAGACCTCAATAATTGTTATTTGGTGCCAGCGTTGAGCATGAACATTATATCTGGATCTTGTTTATTGCGAGACGGTTATTCATTTAAGTCAGAGAATAATGGTTGTTCTATTTATATGAGTAACATCTTTTATGGTCACGCACCTTTTATGAATGGTCTATTCTTGTTGAATCTCGATCGTAGTAATACACATATTCATAATATTGATGCCAAAAGATGCAAAGTTGATAATGATAGTGCAACATACTTGTGGCACTGCCGTTTAGGTCATATTGGTGTAAAGCGCATGAAGAAACTCCATGCGGATGGACTTTTGGAATCTCTTGATTATGAATCATTTGATACTTGCTAACCATACCTCATGGGCAAGATGACTAAAACTTCATTCTCCGAAACAATGGAGCGAGCTATTGCTTTGTTAGAAATAATACATACCGATGTATGCGGTCCGATGAATGTTGAAGCACGCGGTGGGTATCGTTATTTTCTAACCTTCACAGATGATTTGAGTAGATATGGGTATATCTACTTGATGAAACACAAGTCTGAAACATTTGAAAAGTTCAAAGAATTTCAGAGTGAAGTAGAGAATCATCGTAACAAGAAAATAAAGTTTCTACGATCTGATCGCGGAGGCGAATATTTGAGTTACGAGTTTGGCCTTCATTTAAGAAAATGTGGAATTGTTTCACAACTCACGCCACCTGGAACACCACAGCGTAATGGTGTGTCCGAACGTCGTAACCGTACTTTATTGGATATGGTGCGTTCTATGATGTCTCTTACCGATTTGCCACTATCGTTTTGGGGTTATGCATTAGAGACAGCTGCATTCACGTTAAATAGGGCACCGTCTAAATCCGTTGAGACGACACCATATGAACTATGGTTTGGCAAGAAACCTAAGCTGTCGTTTCTTAAAGTTTGGGGATGCGATGCTTATGTGAAAAAACTTCAACTTGATAAGCTCAAACCCAAAGCGGAGAAGTGCGTCTTCATAGGATACCCTAAAGAAACAATTGGGTACACCTTCTACCACAGATCCAAAGGCAAGGTCTTTGTTGCCAAGAATGGGTCCTTTCTAGAGAAGGAGTTTCTCTCGAAAGAAGCGAGTGGGAGGAAAGTAGAACTTGATGAGGTAATTGTACCTTCTCTCGAATTGGAAAGTAGCTCATCAGAGAAAACCGTTCCCGTGATGCCTACACCAATAAGAGAGGAAGATAATGATAAAGATCATGAAACTTCAGATCAAGTTACTACTGAACTTTGTAGGTCGACCAGAGTATGTTCCGCACCAGAGTGGTACGGTAATCCTGTTCTGGAAGTTATGTTGTTAGACAACGGCGAACCTACGAACTATGAAGAAGCTATGATAAGCCCGAATTCCTACAAATGGCTTGAGGCCATGAAATCCAAGATAGGATCCATGTATGAGAACAAAGTATGGACTTTGGTGGACTTGCCCGATGATCGGCAAGCCATTGAGAATAAATGGATTTTTAAGAGGAAGACGGATGCTGATGGTAATATCACTGTCTACAAAGCTCGACTTGTCGCGAAAGGTTTTCGACAAGTTCAAGGGGTTGACTACGATGAGACTTTCTCACCCGTAGCGATGCTTAAGTCTGTCCGAATCATGTTAGCAATTGCCGCATTTTATGATTATGAAATCTGGCAAATGGATGTCAAAACTACATTCCTTAATGGTTTTCTCAAAGAAGAGTTGTATATGATGCAACCAGAAGGTTTTGTCGATCCTAAGGGTGCTAACAAAGTGTGCAAGCTCCAGCGATCCATCTATGGACTGGTGCAAGCATCTCGGAGTTGGAATATACGCTTTGATGAGGTGATCAAAGCATATGGTTTTGTACAGACTTACGGTGAAGCCTATATTCACAAGAAAGTGAGTGGGAGCTCTGTAGCATTTCTAATATTATATGTGGATGACATATTGTTGATTGGAAATGATATAGAATTTCTGGATGGCATAAAGGGATACTTGAATAAGAATTTTTCAATGAAAGACATCGGTGAAGCTGCTTATATATTGGGCATCAAGATCTATAGGGATAGATCAAGACGCTTGATAGGACTTTCACAAAGCACATACCTTGACAAAGTTTTGAAGAAGTTCAAAATGGATCAGTCAAAGAAAGGGTTCTTGCCTATCTTGCAAGGTGTGAAGTTGAGTCAGACTCAATGCCTGACCACGGCAGAAGATATAGAGAAAATGAAAGTCATTCCCTATGCCTCAGCCATAGGTTCTATTATGTATGCCATGCTGTGTACCAGACCTGATGTGTGCCTTGCCACAAGTTTGGCAGGGAGGTACCAGAGTAATCCAGGAGTGGATCACTGGACAGCGGTCAAGAATATCCTGAAGTACCTGAAAAGGACCAATGACATGTTTCTCGTTTATGGAGGTGACGAAGAGCTCGTCGTAAAGGGTTACGTCGATGCAAGCTTCGACACTGATCCGGATGACTCTAAGTCACAAACCAGATACGTATTTATATTAAATGGTGGAGCTGTCAGTTGGTGCAGTTCCAAGCAGAGCGTCGTGGCGGGATCTACGTGTGAAGCAGAATAGATAGCTGCTTCGGAAGCAGCACATGAAGGAGTCTGGATGAAGGAGTTCATATCCGATCTAGGTGTAATACCTAGTGCATCGGGTCCAATGACAATCTTTTGTGACAACACTGGAGCAATTGCCATAGCCAAGGAGCCCAGGTTTCACAAGAAGACCAAACACATCAAGAGACGCTTCAACTCCATTCGTGAATATGTCAAGGATGGAGACATAAAAATTTGCAAAGTACACACGGATCTGAATGTGGCAGACCCGTTGACTAAGCCTCTTCCATGAGCAAAACATGATCAGCACCAAGACTCCATGGGTGTTAGATTCATTACTATGTAATCTAGATTATTGACTCTAGTGCAAGTGGGAGACTGATGGAAATATGCCCTAGAGGCAATAATAAAGTTGTTATTATTTTATATTTCCTTGTTCATGATAAAAGTTTATTATTCATGCTAGAATTGTATTGACCGGAAACTTAAATACATGTGTGAATACATAAACAAATACCGTGTCCCTAGTGAGCCTCTACTAGACTAGCTCGTTGATCAAAGATGGTTAAGTTTTCCTAACCATAGACATGAGTTGTCATTTGATAACGGGATCACATCATTAGGAGAATGATGTGATGGACAAGACCCATCCGTTAGCTTAGCATATGATCGTTCTGTTTATTGCTACTGCTTTCTTGAATGTCAAATACATGTTCCTCAGACCATGAGATCATGCAACTCCCGAATACCGGAGGAATACCTTGTGTGCTATCAAACATCACAACGTAACTAGGTGATCATAAAGAAGCTCTACAGGTATCTCCGAAGGTGTCCGTTGAGTTGGCATGGATCGAGACTAGGATTTGTCACTCCGTGTTTCGGAGAGGTATCTCTGGGCCCTCTCGGTAATGCACATCATAAGAAGCTTGCAAGCAAAGTGACTAAGGAGTTAGTTACGGGATGATGTATTACGGAACGAGTAAAGAGACTTGCCGGAAACGAGATTGAACTAGGTATGGAGATACCGACGATCGAATCTCGGGCAAGTAACATACCGACGGACAAAGGGAATTACGTATGTTGTCATTGCGGTTCGAGCGATAAGATCTTCGTGGCATATGTAGGAACCAATATGGGCATCCAGGTTCCGCTATTGGTTATTGACCGGAGAGGCGTCTCGGTCATGTCTACATCATTCCCGAACCCGTAGGGTTCGCACGCTTAACGTTCGTTGACGATATAGTGTTATATGAGTTATGTGAATTGGTAACCGAATATTGTTCGGAGTCCCGGATGAGATCCCGGACGTCACGAGGAGTCTCGGAATGGTCGAGAGGTAAAGATTTATATATGGGAAGTCATATTTTGGGTTCCGGAAAAAAGTGCAGTTTTTTCGGTATTGTACCGAGAAGCTTCCAGAAGGTTCCGGAGGATTCCGGAGGGGGCCGGAAGTCCACAAGTGGGTCCACCATGTCCCAAGGGCTGGCATGGGCTAAGGGGAGGCACCTTGGCCTTATTGGGCCAGGCGCACCAAGTCCTCAAAAGCCCACGCAGCTAGGGAAGGAAAAAGGGAGAGTCCTAGTAGGAATAGGATTGGACTTTGGAGTCCAAGTCCACGTGTTTACTATTCATGGTTACTGTTCACATTGCACTATTCCTTCTACTCCAAGCCCCTACACATATATAAATAGAGGAGAGGGGGCGCCCCAAAGGAGACACAACATTGTCTTAGCTGTGTGCGGCGCCCCCCTCCACAGTTCCGTCCCTCGGTCATATTTTCGCAGTGCTTGGGCGAAGCCCTGCGGAGATAGCATTACTATCACCGTCACCACGCCGTCGTGCTGTCGGAACTCATCCACTACCTCGCCATCTTGCTGGATCAAGAAGTCGAGGACGTCACCGAGCTGAACGTGTGCTGAACGCGGAGGTGCCGTACGTTCGGTACTCGGTCGGTTGGATCGTGAAGTTGTTCGACGACATCAACCGCGTTGTTCTAACGCTTCCGCTTATGGTCTACGAGGGTACGTAGACACACTCCCCCTCTCGTAGCTATGCATCTCCATGGATAGATCTTGCGTGTGCGTAGAATTTTTTTTGTTTTCCATGCAACGTTCCCCACAGTCACAAGTTGGTATCAGAGCCGACTGCCTGTAGGTAGCTCCCTTTCCAACTCCTTGGCCGAATTTGAGTCTAGTCTTTAAAAAATTGTTTTACTAACATGGATGTGTGGGTTGCGGGCCCACGTCGCCAACGGATGAGATTAGGATATTTTATTCCTCTTCCTTACTCTGGGACTCTGATCTCTCTTCTATTCGGGTTAAAGATTTTGCTAACTCTAACATTAGGTTCTCGTGTTCACATTCATCCAGAGAGCTGGATTGTCTGCAGTTATTCCTTTCCATTGGTCTGTTTAATCTGATAATCACATTTTCCTTTCCATTGATCTGTTTAACCTTTCTTGTAATCTAGCTTTTATCTGAGCAGTGATAATTCCCTGCTTAAGTCAACACCCCAAACAAAACCTTGTTACTATTGTTGATGACATTCTGGTAACCACCGATGGACGAGAACCTTGCCTATTGGTCCGCCTCGTTTTAACGAGTAGGAAAATGGTTCTCTTCGTTCCCCGCCCTTGGTACCGACGTTGTTGCCGACATAGCTGACAGACTTTCCTCTGACACGTCTTGTTGTCGTGACCGCGCAAGATGTCACCGACCTTCCTACTCTTAATCCACACTCACTGCAATTTCACAGGATCAAAACCTGACTCTCCTGTACAACATTGATTCCGAAGTATCCTTTGCACTTGGCTTCGTATGTATTTCTGTGAGCCACCTTCTCTGACATGGTCTATTCCGCTATCAGACGTGACATTTATTCTTCGCTACTCCGAACCCTTTTCACCGTTTGAATTAGGCTTTGAATGATTGCCTATCTGTTTGAAACTTCTTTCACCTTATTTTATTGCTCTCGATATAATTCCTGAGTTCCAATTCGAGAGATACTTTATACCTTCATCCCCTGAGATAATTACCAGATACTAATCCTTCCAGACATCTGTCCTTATATAGTTCCCCCTTGAAACCTTTTTGTAAGTACGATGAAGATCCCGAAGGAAGGATGACAGCTTCGTCACGATGCACCGATGTATAGGAATGAAGACATCAACGTAATGGATCAACCTCTTCGAGAAGGGCAACAAGAACAAGAAGATTCGTTAGAATTCCGTAACCAGACCTTCTCCCCCTACTCTACCTCTTAATTCTCGGGACGAGAATTTCTTTGAGTGGAGGAGACTTGTAACATCCCCAAACCCTAATTATTTATTAAGTCAACTAATATGTCATGTCATCATATTTGTCATAGTTAAAATGCAACTAAAGAATTAATTCAAGTCAAATTCTAAATTCAAATAGCAAGGAAAAGTAAAACTCCTTCAATTAATTAAACAAAAGTCTTCATAATATTGCAAATAATCCCAAAGCAATTATAAAAGCAAAACCAACATTATTTGAATTTCCAAATTGGCCCTAGCAACCAAAACAGTGGACCAGCAACAATTATTTTTGCCTTTTCAATTTCTAAAAGTAGTTAAGCGATTCCAAAAATTCTGAAACTTTTTGTACAACACCACAATGTTGCATCTCATTTGTGAGCTAAGTTTTACATTCAACAAAAATCGTTTGGCGCACCAACTAATTGCGAAGTAGTAGCTAACTAAATAATAAAAAGGTTAAAAAGAAAATGCCACTGTGCACTGGTCCGGCCCAGTGCTACGGTACCCAGCCCACCAGAGCCCTTCTTCCTCCTCCCACCTGCTCCCGCTTCGGTGTCGGCTGCGCGCACGCCGTGGATGCGGGTGCTCCACGCGCCGGCCATCCGTCGTCCCGCCGCGAGGCGTCTGCTCCGCCGGTGCTGCGCGGGCGCGCTACTCCTCCTCCTTCTCCAGGCGCTCCTCCTCCGCCTCCCGATGCTTCCTTTAATGCTCGAGGTAGGAAGCCTCCTGCGCCGGCGTCGCGCCGATCCACACAGGGGGTGCGCTGACCCACTCACGCACCACGCCGTCCCACGTGTAGCTCTCCTCGGGCCAAGAGGGCGGCGGAGGCGACCGCTTACGTGGGGTCTCCTCCGCCTTGGGCTCAGAAAGAGGCGGCGGTGGCGGCGGGGCGACAAGGGGAGCGTGGACGGTGTCGCCCGCCGCTGAAAGGGCAATGGCCGCCTCCAACCTCGCCTGGTAGTCCGCCTCATCCTCCTCTGCCTTGCGCCGCTCCTCCTCGATGGAGGTCTGCATGGCCGCCGCCAACGCCGCCTGGTATTCCGCCTCCGCTGCCTCATCCTCTGGCTTGACCTCGAGAGGGTGGTGGGGGGAAGGGGACGTGGGCGCCGACGCCGCGGCGGCGTTGCTCCTCGTGCTCGAGGGCAAACCATAACTCCCACTCGGGGGAGTCCGCCGCGTACGCAGGCATCGCGCGTTGCTCCGGCGTTAGGAGCGCATGGCGCCTGCGTACCTCCTCCACGTGCGCCCGCCGCGATCGCGGAACCACCGGCATCGGGATGCGCTTTGGATCTAGGTGCCAGTCGTGCGGCAGCGTCACGTAGGGGTACTGAAGCGGGATCCGATACCTCCAATGCCACTCCGCTTGGTGCACTGGGATGTGCAACCGCTCCCGCCACGGGCGTGCAGGCCGTGGCGGAGGAGAGTGGGAGGAGGTGGCGCCAGCTGTGAGGTTGCCTTTGCCTCGGCGACTAAAGAAGCCCATGCCTAACTAGGGTTTGCTTGTCGCCGGCGAGGGAGCAGACGAAGCTAGATGTGGACGGGGGCTTCTGTGGAAGTGGATGAGGACGGCCCCCCTGCACGCATGGATTAAAAAAGGATACGCGGCCAACGCTTCCACTCACTGACGCGTGGGCCCGCGATAGCTGGCCGTAATAAATATGATCGCGGGTGGCGGTTAGCCGGCCGACATGTGGGGCCGCGGCGGACACCGAGGGGACGCGCGACGCGTCCGTTTCATGTCCGCACCGACGCAAATGCGGCCCAAATTTGCGCCTGAAATGCGTTGGCGCGGACGCCTGGCGGACGCGTTTTGGGTTTGGGTCGGCGCGTTGGGCCGGCGGTTTTGTCCTCCGCGACCCAAACGGACACGCGCGGACGAAATGGGTCGCCGCGTTGGAGTTGCTCCTATCTTCTTAGCCCGTCCTCTCATCCTCTCTTCTCCCCACGCCTTTCTCCCCATCCCCGATTCACTTCTTCTCTTCTCAGCGCCCGATCCACCTGCGCCCTCGCGCACGCCGCCTCCCACCGGGGAGCTCCAGCGCCTCTCCGCGGCGCACCTCTCCTCCTCCCTCCTTTCTCTCTCCTACATCAGTTCTTTGTTTTTCCCTTTGCCATGAGCACGAGCACGCACAAGGAGCCTCGCCGCTGCCAGGCAAGCCGGTCCTCACCGGTGGGAGCGACGGTGACCAGGACTACTCTTTGCGTTCGCTCTTTATCCCATCTGCATCTCTGCTTTCTTCACCGAAGATATGTAGCCGAGCAAATTGTGTCAAAGCAGGCTGTTTCAAGGGCCTCCTCCTGCCGATTATTTTGTATTCCAAGGTTTGGGATTTGAGTCAACTGTAAATAGTCGCCCGGACGCTGCTGGTTGTTTATTCCTTTGCTCCTTCCTACTTCCAGGATTAATTCTGTTGTTATGTTCCCCTTCTTTGCTTGTTGACTTCTGATGCAACGAGGCTGCCAATGTATAAAAGTTGATGCGATTGAGTGCGAACAAGCGAGGTGGGACTATTATTCCGGTAACAACCTTGTTTTGCAACACAAGCGTACCAGATCAGTTTTTTTTTCTGAGGCAAGTGTACCAGATGCGGCGGACGGGCGGAGGAGCATTGTGGGTTGAATATACCAAATGACAGAGGGTTTTCTGCAAAAACGAAATGTTTTTTTACTAACCACTTAACTTAAAAACAGACGTGGGTTCAATTATCAAGAAACAGAAGGGCCTTTTTACAAAACGACCACGACGGTGAGCGGACAGAAGTGATATCCGCTTTATTATTATTAGGTAAAGATAAAGATAAAGATTAGGTAAAGATAGGGCAGCACGGAGATCCAGCTAGCTGCGTATAGCAGTTTTTTTTTCCCTGAGGGAATGCTATGTATAGCAGTTTTTTTTTTCCCGGAGGGAAAGGTATGTATAGCAGTTGGGTACAGATTGCAAGCGATAGTTAGGTTTATAATGGATCTGGGTCTATCTTGCCGGCCCGGCCCAGCCCAGCAATAGCCTCACGGCCTGGCCCGAAGTGAGGAGTCACTACTTTCTATAAAAGAGGAAGTTGGCAAAACCTAGCTTCCATTCTCCCACCCCTTCCATTCCGCCGCCGCCGCAAGCGTTCTCCTCCACCCGCCCCCGCACACGGCACATCGTCTGCCCCATCCCTACACGCAAGACCTTGCTGCGAAGTGCGAGCCCTGTCGATCATCTGTTTCAGGTATTATTCAGCGAAAGCCTTCCCCTTGCTTGGCGCCTGATGTGAGGGTTCTCACTCCCACAGTTTTATTTGTTTTTTCTCTAATTAGACGGATTTTGTTGTCAGATCGGCGATCATGTTCCGCCGGCGTTTTGTGAATCTGGTAGCGCAGAATTCCGACGGCGTTTATTCGTTGCGCCGCATCGAAGCGGCCAAGCATCTTTTCTATCCGTCAATAAAAGAAGCAGAAGAGTCAGCAAACGACGAGAAGAAGAAATACAAGACCTTGCGGCGGCTGCCTGACCCGATCTCGAGCTTCGACCCGTCCCCCATCGGTGTGTTGTTTCCTGGCATGGAATGGTTCGAGCTCCTCACACCCCGCAGCGGCGAGGGTCGGATCGTGAGCTCCAACAAGGCTGGCGACACCGTCATGTTCGACGCCGACAAGTCTCTCTACCTCACGCTGCCCAACCTCTCCCAGGCCAAAGGCACGAGCCCAGTGAGCTTCTCCATCTCCCACCCAGGCAGCGAGCAGGACGGCCTCTACGTCATGCACAGATATCCTGGTCAAGCTGTCGCCCAGGCTCGGTTCTTGCCCGACGGAAGCGAGCACCCCCCCTCCTGCTTCGAGGTTCTCGAGTACAGGGCACTGTCCAATGATGTCAGGGACCCTAAAAAGGGTTGGGATTGGCGGCTTCTTCCTCCTCCTCCATATATCCGTCAACCTGGATACCGGCCCTCCATGATTAACTCCCACACGACAATCAAGGACGCCAATGGCTGCACCACTATCTGCATATCGTCCGACAAGATCGGCACCTACTGCTTTGACACGTGGTGCTTCGATTCTACCCACCATCTTGGGTGGAAGCACCTGGAGGTGTGGAAGCAAGTCGGGGAGTGGGAACTGCCGTTCTATGGGAGAGCCGAGCATGTTCCCGAACTTGGCATATGGTTGGGCTTCACGGCTGGCGGAAAACCCCATCACCTATGTGCTGTGGACCTCTCCACCATGGATGGCCAAGCACCCACATGGCAGCACGTCTGGGACAATGCCACCCTGCCGGGTGAGAAGAATTGGTATCCTCTGCTTTTCAGGCTGATCAACATGGGTGACAACAGGTTTTGCGTGGCCAAACTCTTTGCTGACGATGAAATGGGCAAGCAGTTTGCCGTTCTTACCGGCGTAGAGATGGAGTGTGGCCAAGACAACCTCCGGATGGTCCAGCACAAGCGCACTCGTTACGTGTTCAATGACATTGCTGTCAAGTGGGTGCTCTGAATAATCTTGTGCTGATTCGATCCCCATTACTCTTGCATCCTGGTCTATTTCCTATCTGCAAGAAATTATAATATTTGGTTGAACAATTGTTTTTCTCCTTGGACTGTGGGTTGAACAATTAGGGTGGTCTAATATTTTGTTTGCTTGGCGAGCTGCTTGCATCTGAAAACATAAATCTCAATTTCTGAGTTCTCTAGCACTCTAACATGAATAATTACATTTTGCATACCATGGCCTTTTATGTTTCTCCTTGTGTAAAAGATTTGGACCTGGTGTGTGAAGTTTGGAGGGTTTCAGTGGAAAAGAGGTATATGTGCTGAGAAGGGAAAATGCTCCTGGGCGGCATCTGCTCCAATTCTATTGACTGTTCGCCAGACTTCCAAGATTAGAACCCCACTATTATATACGCGTGGTGAGATATGTGCATGCATTCAAATGTGTCCGCAGCTTTAGAGATAGGGGCCAGTCACAACATTGGCAACAAAAGTGAAGAAGAGGCGGTAAGAGCGGTTAGAGAGCAAGCCGTGACTCTTCAAATCCTTATGTTTCGGTTATAGCTGAAGATCCTCGATGTAATGTGATAGAATATGGTTTCTACATATTATGACCATTTCTGTTGTTTTGTTAATTTCCGTGCATTCTAATACTATGAGACAAGTTCCATACTACTAATATTTTCTATGCATTCTGACAAGCTCAGTACAACTGAAAAAATACATCTCTCCATACATGAAGTAACAATTCTATACATGCAAGTTCAGTTCAGTTAAATAAGCTATCTTAAAAGTTTATACAACTCAAAAGGCAGTCTAAGTCTAACAACAGTAGAAACTTCTCCGGCCAAAGCAAGTTGCAGACTCGTTATCAGCAAAGAAATTTGAGTAACTAAGCATCACCAGTATTTGTACAAAAGTAGAATAAAACTTGGAAGCACAAGACTGTAATGGTACATATATAATACGTACATGTTTTTTTTTAATTATGATAGAATAGCCGAAATATGTAAGTTATTTTTCATCTCCCACTTTCGTCTAGTTTTTTTTGTCTCACCTCCCCTTCGTCCCTCCCCGCACCCAAGAAAACCGGGTACTTTTCCTCGGTTGACGACTCCACGCACACCTAACCTAAATCCCATCGATCCGTCTCTGCGTCCGCCGCCGCGCCGCCGCCCCTCCACGGTCACGCTACCTCCCCTGCTTCGTCCTGTTGCTTCCTCAGCCCACGGCGGCGCCACGCCGGGATGGAGATCGGGGCTGAGGTGAGGAGGGCTGAGGGTTCCTTGCGCAGGCTCCTCTCCCGGATTAGCACATGATAGAAGCTCCTCGACCAGCCCCGCGTTTGCTGTCCACGCCCTCTCTCCAGCCATCGTCCCATCTATCTTCACCTGTGTTCCCCTCCGCGGCTCCGCCCAGGAGCCGTCCTAAGGCGACCCCTGCAGGCTGCAGCGACTACGGAAGGGGGCCACAATCGGACGCCCCAGCGATGCTCCTCTCGGCCATGTCCGTCCCCGCCTATCTCCGATTGCGCTCCTCTACAACCATACCTACGAAGTCGACCCTTATTTGGTTTGATCAGATTTGATTCCTTGGTTTTGTGTAGGCCATGGAGAAGGCCATCATCCGAAAAGGTAAGCATCTGGAGGCCATATCCGGTTTGATCTCAAGGAGCAAGTGTAAAGACATCAGATCTATTTACAAACATGAGATCAGCTCACATATTATGGAGCTCGGTTGAAAGGGAAGACGGGATTTATAGGAACCAGTTATAGTGAGGATTTAATTTTTGATGATTAGTAGCGAGATCGATGAAAACATGAGATGGATTTTCATGGGACACCAGGTTTCCTCGTGAGGAGGTGAGAGAAGTACAGAGGTAGAAGTAGCTTGAGATGATCGTGACTGGTGAGATTGATGATTGCAACCCTTCGTGTGGATTTTTTATGTGCATGCACGACAACCCTTCATTTGTGCCTTTGATCATCAGAATTTGTCAAACGGCAGGTTTATTGTCTGATTAATTAGAGGTTTCTATTTTGGAATGAAATTTTCTGAAATTTTGCTATCCCGCTGATCCTTACTAAATCAGTATATACTGTATTTTGAAGTTTGCAAAGATATATACTAGCATTTGAAGTTGCGATCATCCATTGTTCTACTGTGGAGACCAGGAAGAATGATTGCAGTTGCAGGGCCGCCGCCGCCGCTGCTGAACACAAACGGGGCTCGGAGCAGGCCAAGCTCCGAGGTGGACCAGGCAACGGATCGTGGAGAGGCGCCCAAGGATTTTTTTTTTACTTCTGTTGATTGTGCCATCCAATTGGTTTAGACTTTTCACCATTGCTAATTACTAGGGGAGTACGGGTGCCGGACCTGGTAAGTGGCGTGCACGTGCTACGCTCTATGCAAATAATTTGCAACCATGCTTGCACTGAATTTTTATTTATTTCCCACCATACCCTACAACAACTTCGTGATGTAGCACTACTTTGCACTGGCATGCACCTGCAGATATAAGTTGGTGATGATCTAATTATTTTTCATGTCACAAGATGTAAATCTATCCCCAACTCACTATTACTTCAATTCTAGAAGATTCACATTTTTTTATTTTTGTTTCAGGTTCTAAGCGAGGAATTTTTGGTTGCAAAGTTGTAAAAGAAATATCTTCCTCAAAGTTGCAAAAGAAACTTGTAGCATGATCATCACCTTGTAGTTGGGAGTGAGAGATATAGGTATACGCATGCTTTCTTAGCTTCTGATTGTAATGTTTGGTTAATATTATTGCAGGACATTCGAGTGAACATATTTTCCTGCAGTTCTTTAGCTCAAAAGTGGTGATGTTACAGGTGATAGGTTACTCAGCCAAGGGAATGCCCTTCTCCGTAAGGTCGTTATGAAGATCGAGTTTGAAAACTGGAAGTAGCTATCTCAATGCAAGTTTGTATCTCATTGCCAATTTATACTGTTTTATGTGTTGACATCATATAACTCTTGCCCCGTGCACTCTACTAATTGAATATGTAATACTTATGGAGAATGACTGTCATTTAGAATTACGTCCAAGCCGCATCGTCTATCTGAATGTCAGCTCGAAACCACTGGCTGGCACAGTCCAAAAACACATACAATTTTGGAAGTTGTATGTAGTCCTCCTACTTCTTTGAGCCAAAATTTATCTCTATGATTGGTGAATCAATACAATTTTTTTGTTCAAGCTGGATGCCAACAGAACCTGGCTTTGGTGGCAGTGCCCAGTACATGTAGAATTTCTATCCTTCTATATGTCTACTGAAACTATTTAAGGTCACTATGTAGTAAATTCATCATACTATATGTCCACGGAAACCATTTAAGGTCAAAAGTGACAAGTAGAACCACATGCATCGTTTTGGGTAGTCTAACTTGACTCTGTTACTTTTATCTCATAAATGTATCATCGGCGCTATTTTATGTGGAATATATATTCTGGAGCAGTTGCTGGTGTTAGGGATGCATTTATATATGGGATAACACATCTATATCTTCACCAATATTTTCCAGAATGCATTTCCACAATAGAGATGGGAAATGGATACATCGTTGACGTCCTTCAGTGAGCAGCCGAGGAGGAGCTCCTCCACGCTGATGATGTGGAAGACAGATACCCTGTCCGCGACGCTCGGTTCTGGCCTCATGGACATGTAAGTACCCGTCCGTTCATTAATAGATAGCATATTAGAAAGTGTGCAGTCTAAATTTGGCTCATGCCATGCAAAAAGACTATTCAGATTGTTTTCTTGAGAAAAGTGAGTATTCAAGTTGGTTAGATGAAAGTGTATCATCATTTTTTCATGAAAAATAATTTCATAGTACCATATTTCAGTGACTTCTGATGTCATCAGCAAATGCAGTGGAGAAGCCAGTTCACCACATGATGATTTGTTTTGTTATTGTTTTTTTTATAATTCCCTGTTGCATGTATAATCACAAAAAATAAAACACCTCCTCTTCAGCATCCAAATTTCAGATCTTGCACAAGCATCCCCTGGGACACATGCTTGTGTACCTCAATTAACTTTGTTTTGACTCAATAACCTCCTCAGATATACGTGAAAGTGAAAAGGACAAAAAACATCGTTTGGCAATGAGTCGAAAGAAGTGTGCAGAGTAGAAACAGAAAACACTAACTCATAGGAGCCAAGTCATGCATGCTTGCTTGTTTATAATGCCATGAAAAATAAGACATGCCACATTTTCTTGCACTTTACAAATTCTTCTCTTTTCAAACATCTTCTTTAGTTAATTGTTGTTGTAACAGAATGATGTAAGTACCCGTCACTTCTCACCTTTTGTGAATGACATTTGATTTTCTCACAATTGTTCTTTGCTGATTTTTTGGGTACAGAAACGGTTCATTAACTTGTATTAAGTGACATTTATATGTAATGATACTTGCATCTATGTGTTTTTGGAGAATGGTGACAAAACATTTTAGTGATTGACTGTCCCGATATGGGGATTCTAATTTTGATTGGCTCTTACTTTAATAATATGATCTGCAAAGTTCAAATGGTTGTATATTCTACCCATACTAGGTGTCTAGAAGTGATACTTTTGTGAGGAGGAGTGCTGGAACATGACTGGATCAAGCGAGACGGAGAATGATGGATGAGAGAAAGAGATCAGAAAAGGGATTCAATCCTGACCACCTCATACATACATGTGTAAGAACTTGTCACCTCATACAGAACAAAATCATACAAGAGGTATGTATGAGGCGATAAGCTCTTACACATGTTGTTATCCAATAGAAAATACTCCTTGTAGCTATATAGGGCTCTTTTCGTATTCTAGGAAATTTTCAAATTATATTTTACTAGGGATGTAAGTATCAGATGCTAGATATGTGATCTACTGATCTGTGTGATCTTTAGAGATTTTAGACTTTCAGGATTCAACCATCAGTTGTCTTCCTTGAATATAACACGCTCTAGAATTTTCTTTATTTTTGGAGGGCAATCTGTTCTTTTTTAAAAGAAAAATCCTTGAAGCGCCATTCAGAACATATGATCGTGGTTGTCAAATTCTTGTGAAATACATACCTTTGATCTCAGTTTTATAGGGAAATTAACATGATCTCATTTTTATCATACTGACAATATATTATGTTATACAAGGTGATCTACAACATAGCTTGCAGCCTCAGAGAGCTCAGGAAGATGTGGAGATGATTATAGCTTGAAACATTCTGACTTTTTTCACTGAGTGGTTATGTAACATACAGTGGTAACAATGAATTCTTGCTCATTTGGTAAAACTTACATCTGAACTTGTTATGCTAATTAACCATTGGTTATCTAATGATTAGCACTGCTAATTAGTTATCTACCTTCCATGTGGCTCTTATTATTGTTGATCAAGCGAATTGGTTATTGTAAGTAGTTCAAGCTGATTGAAAATTAATGTGGCTGGTTGTAAGTAATGATGAGGTTGGTTGAGTTGCTTTTCTATAAGTACATGTATGTACATTTCTTGGACTATTGTGAAACAAACCACTTTCTACAGTTTCCAATTGCTGATGTTATCTGCACAAACTAACTATGGATCCATGTGCAACATATTTCATATTATTATCTTTTTGCAGGGAGCAACAACTTGCATATAACTCGAGTGTATTTCAGTCAATCTGCTCTTTTCATAAATGTAATGATGATGCAATGTGTGATCCTCTGTTATTTTTTAAAATTGAAATCCTTTTATAAATTGCCTGAAACAGTTTGTCTCTTTTTTGTTTTGTTCATCACCTGTCAACATTACTTGCCATTTCTCAAGATTTATATGCTCAATGTACACAGTAAATGGCCAGTGTGTGGTGAGGTCGCATAATGAATTTCTATCAGGTAAACGGTGGTTGCTTAAAGGGGAGCCTTGGCGTAGCGGTAGAGCTGTTGCCTTGTGACCACGAGGTCACGGGTTCGAGTCATGGAAACAGCTTCTTGCAGAAATGTAGGGAAAGGCTGCGTACTATAGACCCAAAATGGTCGGACCCTTCCCTGGACCCTGCGCAAGCGGGAGCTACGTGCACCGGGCTGCCATTTTAAATGGTGGTTGCTTGGTATGTATAATGTTGTCTCCGGTGGGTGTGGATTTTTTTCTTCCAGATTACTTGATATAGGCTGCTTGGTAAATCTTTGTAGAGTGAAAGCCTAAAAAGGGAACCACCCTACTTCTGTCATTTTTGGTTTGCCTCAGCAGATGAAACCCTTGCTTCTTATAGTACTTGTATCAAGAGATTGGAGCTATCTCCAAACTACTTGAACTCCATCTCCTTTACCATGAAAAAAATTACTTCATGTACGTTGAAGATTACTGAGTATCAAGACTTAAATAAACATCTCGGTACAAGAAAAGCTGAGCAAATTGGAAAATCAAACTTCTTGGATCTCTGCTTTGGAAAAATAAATGTATTTTTGTATTTTTGTTTATTTTAATATTAATATATTGATTAGTAGTCGAGGTCGTGCGTTGCATGTGCATGGTTACTAGCTGGTATGAGCTACAAACAAGATATGTTTTCATACAAGGATAAGCGAGGTGAGTGTGATTGGCCATATTAACTTAACTCACCTATTATTTGGTACTGGTCAAGAAGGTCGTTGATCTTCTTAGCTGACAATACCAATTAGACTAATTTATTGTAGTTTTATCAACATGGAGTTTGTTAATTACTGCCATGTTTTTATTAAAAATTAAGACGTGTATAATATATGCAATGTTAATTTTTCTGGACATTTAACAAAATATGAAATATGTAGACATATAGTGGTCCAAGTTGAGTAAGTAGAGTTAACGGCCCTTTGGTTTTTGATCAATGCCTATATCTTTGTTATCCTGTGGCAACTCACGGTAAACGTGAGTTCTCTGACGTAAGTTGCATATCCTAAACAACAATTTATGACATTTCGCTTTTGTTCTTATGATATAATATAAAGTTCAGTGTTACTTTCATTCTGTTCTATGATAATGATGCGGTGGATATATTTTAGTGAACAGAGGAACCTGAAGACACAGTGATTTGACCTTACCCTGTTAAATGCTTACATGCATGTTCGTTCTGTTCAATTAAAGATAGCCATGGTTATAGGAATATTATCTTTCTACAAGCGTGTTTGCAGGTAGATATACTCCTGACTTGTCATGGTGTGCTCATGGCAGATGCCATGGGTAGGTTTATCGAATGTGGTTGGGGCCGGAGGACGTCGGAGGGTTCCAGAGGTGAGATCGGGGACAAGCGGTGGGCGACACATGATGTACCCAGGTTCGGGGCCCTCCGGGGGAGGTAACACCCCTAGTCCTGCGAGCTCTACTAGATGAATCACTAGGAGAGCTACAATGGTGCTCCTTGAGCTGTCTTGATGGAGGAGGAAGGAGGGCTAGCTCGCTCCTCCTGGTGAAATGGATGGGTGGCTTGCTTGGGGGGGGGGGGGGAGAGTGAATGAACGACCCCTCTACATGAAGGGCTTCCCGGGTGTGGCGCCCCTGCTCGACCGTGCACTAATCATACACGCAAACGTGCACGATCGAGATCAGAGATTCACGGGAAGATATCACAGCACAACTTTAAATACAAATTTAAACATAAATCTTCATATTACAAACCAGGGGTCACGAGGACCCGAATACATAGGTCATACAAACAAATATTATCTGGGTACAGACATAGTTAGTCAAGTTTGCCTTAAGAAGGCTAGCATAACAGCGACACTGATCGAAAAGGCGAAGGCCTCCTGCCCAGGGCCTCCGAACTACTCCTGGTCGGCGGGCTCAACGTAGTAGTAGGTGCCTCCGGAGATCTCCTGCTCCTGGACTCCGTCGTCTGATCGCAGCAATCGGGTAGGGGAAAAGAAGGAAGCAAAGCAACCGTGAGTACTCATCCAAATTACTCGCAAGACTTACATCAGAACTATACTAAGTATGCATCGGTATCAAAGGAATGGGGCTATATCTTTGGACTAAACTGTAGAAATGCCGGAACAGAGGGGGAAAGGCCTAGCCTATCGAAGACTAGCATCTTGAAGCAATCTTGCAGCATCAGAAGAGAATAGAACACAACAGCATATAATAATAAGTATATATAAGCAATGCCCTGAGATCCTTCCTCGACTACCCTGCGAGAAAGTGATCCAGAGAGCAGTAATAACATTCATAGTTGTAGTAGATCAGGATACAACTCCAAGCGTCCTGTTACCGTGTCCACGGCTATTCAAATAGATTACTTCCTTGCAGCGGTGCACTACTGTTACCCAACACGCTCGATTACATCTGGCCGGACGCACTTGCTGGGTAATGCCCGGTCTCGGGTAATCGACACGCCGTAGGCCAACCTAGACTCTCCAGAGAGGTCAACACGCCGGTCTAAATCCTAAGTGCGAAGGGGTCTTGGGCCCATCGCCCTCTGCACTCCTGCACGTTGCGAGACTGGCCGGGGCCCAAGCGCGACTGTGGAAACACCAACAGACGTAACCAGCTGACCCCAACAATCAGCCCGCATCTCTGAACTGTGACATCTGGATCGCTTTCGGAAGGAACGTACGACGTAGAGGGTCCCATTAAACCATTATCCCGCGTGGTGGTAGTGCGTATAGGCCAGCGGCCAACTCAGATCAAATACCCAAATCCGTTAGGCGTGTTTTAGTAACTCGCAGAGACGAACAGGATTCCTGTCGCTCCGACTTGGTAATCCATGGACTACGACCCAGGACCAGGCCCACCTCTCTCCTAGGTGGTCTCCACCTGCCCTGTCGTTCCGCCACAATATCACTCGCGGGTACCCTTGGGTTCAACCCGTCTTGTTTCATTATCTCGCGGGCACTCTTGGAGCCGGCCCGACTTTAATAGTTTAAAAGTATTGCAGTATTGTAACATTTCCGTGATCATCACCCAAAGTGATCACGGCCCGATAACAAGCCTGGCAAATGGACAAGGGTGAAGGGCCAGCTGATGAAACATAGTATACCTAACTAAGCATCATAGGATAGCAGGTAAGGTATCAATAGTAGGCGACGAAATCAGGCTATGCATCAGAATAGGAGCTATCGGAATATCAATAGAAGCAATTCTAATGCAAGCAATAGAGAGAAAGAGTAGGCGATATCTGGATGATCAAGGGGGTTTTGCTTGCCTGGAAGCTCTGCTGAAGGGGTCTGGTCGTCGACGACGTAGTCGTACTCAGCAGTGTCGTCGGCAGTCTCGAGGTCTATCCGGAGAGAAGGAGGGGGAAGAAACAGTAAATACACGGCAACAAATGCAACAGGGATGCATGACATGTCAACATGCTGTGCTAGGGGTGTTCTAATGCAGTGCTAGGTATTTTGGTCGGAGCGGGAAAATATCCGGGAGTGTTCTCCCAGCTCCGGGTGATTATCGGTCAGACGATCCGGAGGGGAAGGTTCCATGTTCATCATGTTAGAGGGGTGTGGCAGGTATGTGGGTGGCATATTTGGGTTCATCATATTTTTCTAATCATTTTTCATACATAAATTATTTTCATCCGAGTTACGGTTTATTTTATATGATTTTTTAAAGTTTTAAACATTTTCTGAAATTTCTGGAATTATTCTAAATTCGAAAATCATTTTAATACCTAATTGCTACGGGTACCCGAAAGTGTACCCACACTTTTGCACGTGAGGTTGACAGTGGACCCCAGTGCTGAGTCAGCACACTGACTCAGCGAGTCTTATCCGTTTGAACAGTAAATGTGGGCCCCACATGTCAGTTTATTAATTAACTAAATCATTTTATTAGGCCTAACTAAATCCGAGTGGGGCCCGGCTGTCATAGAGTAATTAGGGGGGGATTAGCCGCTCATGACGGCCACAACAGCGAGGTTAGCGCTGGCGAGGCAGAGAACGCCGGTGATGGCCGTGCGCTCGCCTCTAGCGACGGCTGGCCGCGTGGTTGGGTGCTACAGAAGCAGCGCGAGGAGGCGCGTCTAACGGTGCAAGAAACAGCGACAGAGGTGGTCGGAGCAGAGCGCTACGTCGACGTGCGGCGGCGGCGTGTTTCGGGCTCGACGGGCATGGGGCTGTGGCTCGAGATGGAGCAAGCGGACGCGCGCGTCGGGGTCGGCAGAGTTCCAGGAGCTCAGTGGCGCACTCGATTGGGCTCGAACGGGACTAGGTCGACGGTGAGCATAGCAATGGTGACAGCGGAGTACGGCTGCGGCTAGGCACGTCGGAGGGCAAAAGCGACCAGGGGGAAGAGGGAAAAGGAGCGGTTGCTCATGACGGTCCTGTAGGGGAGGGCAGCGGGCTCGGGGAGGCGTCAGAGAGGGCACACGGTCGTCGGCGATCTCGGTGGCCGAAGACGAGGACGTGGTCGATGCGGACGACGTGACGGCGTAGGGGTCGAGCTCGGGGTCGTAGGTGGTGTAGCGGACGTCGGCGGTCCTCCTGGACACGGACGCGGCGCTCAGGGACGTCGGTGGCCGCGACTATGGCACGCCCATGGCTACGGTGGCGCTCGGCCGTTCAGTGGAGGAGGGGGACGAGCGAGGGAGAGGGAAAGGAGTGGCTGGGGGTCGTCCTGGGACTCGAGGGCGTCGCCCTTATCCGCTGCGAGGCCCTGTAGCGAGCCGCTGTCGAGCAGGCAAGAGGGGGGGACCGGGGTGCGGCGTGCGCGTGGGGTCGACAACGAAGAGAGAGAGGCGGGAGGTGGGAGGCGACGGAGAGATGGACTGGGCCTAGCACTGTGGACTAGAGCCCAGTCCACAGTGCCCTTTTCCTTTTCTTTTCTTCTGCTTTTATTTCTTTTTCTCTTTGAAAAATGTTTAGCCACCATTTCACTTTTGTAAAATATGAGACTTGGCTCAATAAATACCATGCAATACCTGGCACTGTCAGAAAAAGGTTTGGAGGCAAAATGATTTCCTTTGAATTTTTCATAAATGAAAAGGCATTTAAATATGCTGAGATTGCACTGTTTTATTGTCATAGTCCATATTTAGCTTGATGGTGATGTTGTTTTCCTGAACAAACATTTGTTTTGGATTATTTGCTAAATGATGAACATTTTTCATACAAGTTTGTAGCTTTTAATATTTCACTTGCTATTTGAATTTTGAATTGAAGTGGAATTTCAAATGAGATATGAAACCAAAATGATCAAGCACTGTAATCCATGATGACTTGGCATGATTAAGAGGTTGTCACTGTGCTTAATTACATGGGGGTGTTACACCGGGGGTCTTATAGACCGGCTCCCCGGGGTTACAATGGTAATCTACAAGGGTGCGGGGCCCGGATGTCATCGCCTTACGCCGGACAGTGGGACCCGCCGGCCGTCCGGCACTGTAGCATGTCTTTGCTTGTGTCATGGAGCGGCTGGCACTGTGCAGCTACAGTGACGCGCCGGGTCATCGGCGCCGACCCTGGGCCGCGGTTCCGGGGCGCACTGTAGCCACGCTCGCCCGGTCCGCGGTGCGGCGCACACTGTAGCCACGCTGGCTCCGTCGTGGGAGAGCTGTCTTGTCGCCCGGCCGGCTGGAGCTGGGGCCGGCTCGGCCATCCGCCGCCTTCAGCGTTGCCGGGTCGAGCTTCGTCGTCGTGCCCAGCCGGCCCTAGGTCTCTAGGCCGGCTGGAGAGTGGGCCGGATCAAAGGGTGCTGGCCGCCCCGTTGTTTTGAAAATGGTTAAGTGTTGATGTGCCTACCCGGGGGTTATCCCCCCGACAGTAGTCCCCGAAGCTGGCGAGGCCGCCGACTACCGGCTGGGGGCCCCCGTAGCTTACCCTCTTGACGGATGGATGACCCGGTCTGGCTGGCCGCGCAAGGCGCGTCCGGGTCCACACGCATCCGGCCCGGACGGAGGAACCGGAGGGGCCTGGCGGTCCGTCTTCTGGCATGAAAAGTCGCGCCCGCCGCCTGCTGGTAGCTCACCACGTGGGCGCCGCGGCCAGGCCTAGGCCTGCCAGGCCATGCACGCGACGGGATGTCGCCGCAGGCCGGGCCCACCGGGCCGCGGGCTCGGCGCACACGCGGGGTCTTCTGTGGCGGCCCCGGACACTTGCGCTTCCAGAGGCGTTTGATGCGCCCGCACACCGCGGGAGGAGTGGGGAATCGTGGGCGCAACCGATCCCACTTCCCCCATGCCCCCGCAGGGTTTAAATGAAGGGGGAGGGGGGAGAGGCCGAGGCACGAAACGCCCCTCGCCCCGCCCCGCTGCTTCTTCTTCTTCCTCCGCACGCCCATGCCAGCACGCTGGCCGCCGCCGCCGCTCCGCGCGAGAGGTTAACCGCAGCGCGCCGCTCCACCGCCGTGCCCGTTCCTTCTCTGTGCCCGAAGATGGTGACGCAGAAATGCTCATGGGAGGGCTCTGATGTTTCGGACGAGCTCATCGGGTATCTTCGCTCTCGGCGGAAGCTGCCGCCCGCGGAGCGCATGACGGCGCGCGCACCCGACGACGAGGTCGCACCCCAGCCGCGGGTCGGGAAGGTCGTCGTCTTCGCCGAGCATTTCTCCCACGGGTTCGGCCTCCCCGCCAGCGGCTTCTTCCGCCACTTCCTCGATTACTTTGGCCTTCAGCCTCATCACCTCGGGCCCAACTCGATCCTCCAGCTCGCCGCGTTCGTTGCCTTCTGCGAGGGCTACGCCGGGTTGGAGCCGTCGGTGGACATCTGGAACAGGTGTTTCTTCCTCAAGCCACAGACCACACCGGCGTCGGAAGGGCCGATGATGACCGCCTGCGGGGTGGCCCTCGTGACCATCCGGCCAGTGGGGGGCTTCCCCAAGCTGTCGCTGCATGAGTCGGCAAAGAAGTGGCAGCGGTCGTTTTTCTACGTGAAGAACGCGGACCCGACGACAGACTACGTAAACCTACCGCCGTTCGTGGACGTCGCGCCGGTGGAAAGGCATAACTGGAGCTTCGAGCCGCGCAGGTCGATGGCGGAGGCCGTCGCGGTCTGCGGCCGGCTGGAGCAGCTGAAGAACGAGGAGCGCCTACTCGGGACGGACCTCATCGCGGCCTTCGTCGACCGCCGGGTGTAGCCGCTGCAGCGCCAGCCGCACCGCATATGTGACATGAGCGGCCGGCTCGACCCGTGCTGGCTAGCGACCTCCGAGCTGACGCCGGCCTGGGTCGCCAAGCCGGTGAATCGCATCACCTCCGCCAGGCTCAACCCGAGCACCTGGGGCTTCGGAAAGGAGCCGTACAACCGCGCACACCCGGCGCCTCAGGTATGCTCTCGACCGGCATTATCGTTTTCTTTGTCTTTTCTCGCGCTGCCCTGACGCAAGGCGCGATTGTGGGCGCAAAGGTTCTCCCGCCAGATCGCGTAGGACGGGGTGAACCAGCCGGCCTTCGAGCTAGACCGGGAGGCCTCAGACGAGAAGGCTGGGTCGGACGATGACTTGGAAGACCCCGACGAGACATTCGACGCAACGCTTCCGACCGCGGCCACCGATGAGGCTCCCGTGATGGGGAGGTGGCTGCGCAGGGCGGCGGAGCTGGCGCCGGCCGGCCGGTCGGAGGACCCAGTCCGGCCGCACGGGAAACAGGCGGTTGGGACGTCCGCCGGGAAGCGCCCGGTGGAGGCGCAACCGGGGGGAGAGCGCCAAGGCGCGAAGAGGGCACGTCGTGTTGCTCTAGCACCGACCCCGAAGCGGTCGATCCTGACGAGCGTCGGGTGAGCGCCGCCTTTCCGGCCTTGGGTTCAATCTTGAGACGTTTATCGTCTTTCTCTCTCTTCATTTTGCTTATCCCTCCCCTGTGCGGTGGCAGGGATCCCATCATACTCACAGTTGCGGGGGACGCCGGCTCCGGTCGAGGACGATGCAGCGATGTGCGGGGACGCTGGGGCCTCCATACCCAAGGAGCGGGAGCGCGCCGCTTGGAGGGACTGGGAGCAGGTCATGCGGGAGGAGGCTGAGGCCTCTTCGAAGGCGTGGGAGGACGCGGCAGCGTGGCGGAGCGTGGCGT
This sequence comes from Elymus sibiricus, assembly GCA_039707655.1. Lineage (NCBI taxonomy): Eukaryota > Viridiplantae > Streptophyta > Magnoliopsida > Poales > Poaceae > Elymus > Elymus sibiricus. The sequence goes on along the minus strand of CM077666.1, from coordinate 121,387,986 downwards.
GCCCGTACAGGACCGGGGACACCGTGTGGGGACCCTGGGAGGCGAGCTCGCCGCCGTTCCCGCCGCTACCAGAGCGGCGTGCAGGAGCCGTGCAGGTTCCGGCGCGTTTGGTGGCAAGAGTCGTGCCGGCGGGCACGGGGGCGACCGCGGAGAGCGCGAGGGGCTCCCACGAGCCGTCCACTCCTTCGCCGAGGTGGACTGCCAACGCGCCGGCCACCGGCCCGGGCGGGGATGGCGCACGGGCCGACGGCGGAGGTTCTGGGAACGCCGGCCGTCGAGCCGAAGGGGAGACACCGTCGGGTGGCGCGAGGGCCACGGCCTCTTATCATCCGTCAGGGAGCAGAACCAGCGCGAGCTCGGCCGCCCAGCTGCAAAGGGACTGGGCGAGCACCGGCAAGACCTCCAGCGGGGTGCGTCCAGGGTCCTGGATGGCGGCCCTGGATCATGTGCGCGCGGAGTTCGCCAACTGCCGCAGCTTCCTGCAGGGGGCCGTTGAGGGGGCGCAGGACCGGCTCGCCCAGCCGGAAGAGGCCGTCGCCGTGAGTTCCCCCTCTTTCTTTCTTTTATTGTCTTCGAAATGCCTTCCAGTGGGGGCGCGCCAGCGCACTCACTGGGTGTAGCCCCCGAGGCTCGGGCCGGCTGCGTACCAGGTGGGCCGAGCCTCCTGGAGTTATTCCTTGGCTTTGGTTGCTGACCCTTCCTCTGCAGGTGCTCCATGACCGGCGCGTGGCGAGCTACACTCGGCTGCTCGGAGTGTACTAGGCGGCCGGAGCCGAGCTGCGGCGAGGGATGCAGAGCTGTAGCGCATTCGCGGTATGCGATCTATCTTCCTCCAGTGGGGGCGCGCCAGCGCACCCACTGGGTATAGCCCCCGAGATTCGGGCCTGCTGCTCCGCTGCCAGGTCGAATCTTTTTTGCCTGATCATTATCTCTTTCGTTCTTCTTCTGGCCTCCGCCGCGCCGCTAACCGTCCAGTCTGCTCGACGTGCAGCCGCGAATGCTGACCCGTCAGAGATCCGGGATCTCCGACGCCAACTGGCGCGAGCCGGCTGATACGTCCATTTTGCATCATGTTTTACTACTGTTATTTATTATGTTTTTGATCATTATTTCACCTTATGATACAATTCTTATGCGTTTTCTCTCTTATTTTGCAAGCTTTACATGAAGAAGGAGATTGCCGGCAGCTAGAATTCTGGACCAGAAAGGGGTGAAACAGAGATAGCTATTCTGCACATCTCCAAATGTCCTGAAAATTTACGGAGAATTATTTTGGAATATATAAAAAATACTGGCGAAAGAATCAATAGAAGGGGACCCACCAGGCAGCCACAAGCCTCGGGGGCGCGCCCCCTAAGCTTGTGGGGCCCCTGGCAGGCCTCCGAAGCCCATCTTCTGCTATATGATGTCATTTGCCCTAGAAAAAAAACCAGAAGAAGACTTTCGGGAGAAAGCGCCGCTGTCTCGAGGCGGAACCTGGGCAGGAGCACTTTTGCTCTCTGGCGGAGCGATTTCGCCGAGGAAACTTCCCTCCGGGAGGGGGAAATCGAAGCCATCGACTTCACCAACGATCCTCTCATCGTGGGAGGACCAATCTTCATCAACATCTTCACCAGCACCATCTCATCTCAAACCCTAGTTCATCTACTGTATTCAGTCTTTGTCTCAGAAGCTCAGATTGGTACCTGTGGGTTGCTAGTAGTGTTGATTACTCTCTGTAGTTGATGCTAGTTGGTTTATTTGGTGGAAGATTATATGTTCAGATCCTTAATGATATGAATACCCATCTGATCTTGAACATGAATATGTTTTGTGAGTAGTTACTTTTGTTCTTGAGGACATGGGAGAAGTCTTGTTATAAGTAATCATGTGAATTTGGTATTCGTTCGATATTTGGATGATATGTATGTTGTTGCTTCCTTTAGTGGTGTCGTGTGAACGTCGACTACATGACACTTCACCATCTTTGGGCCTATGGAGTAGTAATTAGATGATGGGTTGCTAGAGTGACAGAAGCTTAAACCCTAGTTTATGCGCTATTCCGTAAGGGGCTGATTGGGATCCATACGTTTCATGATATGGTTAGATTTATCTTAATTCTTCTTTCATAGTTGCGGATGCTTGCGAGAGGGGGTAACCATAAGTGGGAGGCTTGTTCAAGCAAGAATAACACCCAAGCACCGGTCCACCCACATATCAAATTATCAAAGTAGCGAACGCGAATCGAACAAACATGATGAAAGTGACTAGATGAAATTCCCATGTGTCCTCGAGGTCGTGTTGCCTATTATAAGAAATTGTTCCGGCTTGTCCTTTGCTATAAAAAGGATTGGGCCACCTTGCTGCACCTTTGTTACCGTTACTACGTGTTACTTGTTACGAATTATCTTGCTATCAAACTATCTGTTACCTACAATTTCAGTTCCTGCAGAGAATACCTTGCTGAAAACCGCTTGTCATTTCCTTCTGCTCCTCGTTGGGTTTGACACTCTGACTTATCGAAAGGACTACGATTGATCCCCTATACTTGTGGGTCATCAAGACTCTTTTCAGGTGCTGTTGCCGGGGAGTGAAGCGCCTTTGGTGAGTGGAATTTGGTAAGGGAACATTTATATTACGTGCTGAAATTTACTGTCACTTGTCACTCAGCCTGTGCATTCAGTTTTTTCAGTTTGATTCGGTTCGGTTTATACGGTTTTTGGTTTATACGGTTTTTATACTTCGGTTTATACGGTTTTATACATAGATACGGTTCGGTTTCGGTTATAACCGTTTGCTTTCGGTTTGGTTTCGGTAATAACCAAATTAACCAAAGTTGACGCGAACTTTCGATCAAGACCATGGTTTGGCTACATGAAGAAACAAATTTAGTACATGTCCAATAGAAGTAAGGGGTACAAGCACAACCTAGTGACGTGCTTGAAGAAATTCTAGACAATTTATGTTCCAGTACAAGCACATAGTACATACAAGCACAATCCTACAAGCACTTAGACTTAGTACATGTCCAGTACAACCACATAAAGAAATTCTGGAACGAAAACATGCACCAGCAGAACTACACAAGGCACAAATCAAGCACACTAGAACACATCAAGATACTAAACTTCATTACAAGTTCATATGAAATTCTGGCGCATAAGCTGAGTACATAAAATTCTAGAACAACCAAGTTCAGGACAACCAAAGTTCAACATAGTACAAAATGTGTTCAACACATGACACACACAAACTTCATCACTTCAGGCAGCAACTTGCACAACTTTCCACTCTAGTTCCATGCATGAAGATCAATCAATCGATATTACGTTATTATCCTCCAATTGAAGGGCTCCCACACCTACAGAAATAACAGAAATATTGCATGACCAAGTAAATAACATAAATGTTGCATGATCATTGGAATAACTAAAATGCACATCCATTTAAGTACCTTCCTCCAGTTTGGTCAACTCAGCAAGATCAGCTTCAACATTGATAGGCTTACTACGCAACCAGTCCACAAACTCTCATTCAGTTCTCATATTTGTGCTAGTGCCACCCTCTCCACAAACTCTCATTCTCTTCTTGTTGTTGCATGACCTCATAAGAGAATTTTTAGAAGCATTTTTGCTAGCACGAGCTTGTGATGCTAACTCACTAGTAGTACTGGTTCCATATAATTCTTTGTATTCTCCAAAAAGTGAGACAAATTCATTGTGTGAAGAAGTCAAGATTCTGTTACCTATTATACATCCATAGGTGTCTTCAATCATGTCCTTAAAGAAATGAGATTCCTTGATCCTTGCATAAAGAAATCAAACAAGACAAGACAAGTTAGAAGGGCATTAAGAACAAGTGAACAACATACATATATTTTTCAAAAGAACAACAACCAATCAACCATATACCTAGGATTAAGGATGGCAACAATGAATATATACTTGTTCATCTTTTCAGGATCACCCCAATACTTATCATACTTCGCTTTCATCTTGATAGCCATGCATTTAAATATTTCATCATCACCACAGATCACATGATCACTCCATTCACCCAACAAAAAGTTAACATTAGCAATCTCTTCCAAGAAGGTGTTGGCTGTAACATACTTGGTGCCAGAAACCTTATTAGTGAGGCCATAGAAGTGTTGGAGGAATTGTTTGAACTCACGAACATATACCCAATCACTTTGAGTTGGAGGACCCTGCTGGTCAAGAGTATCAGACTTAGGTTCTGGACTAGTTTTTTCTAACTCAATCTTGTAGTTGGGATCATGAAGTGCATATTGCTCAAATGCCCTCTCAAATTTCTCAACATTGTCTAGCATTACAAATGTAGAGTTGCATCTAGTAGCCACATCAATATTAATCAAACCTTTACTCGCTACCTTGCTGAGCTCCACACACTTCTTAAATACATCCAGTCTAGTTGGGGAGGCTCTAACAAACTTGATAGCATTGCGAATTCTGTTTACAGGATGGCACATTATCTTTAGCCCATCTTGGACCACAAGATTAACAATGTGAGCCACACACCTCATGTGAAGATATTGACTTTTTGCATGTGTACAGCCCCTATTAGTCAAAGATCTCTTCATGTAGGCTAAGCAAGTGTCATTAGAACTCGCATTATCTACGGTAATAGTGCACACTCGTTTAATGCCCCACTCAATCAGTAACTTTTCTAACGATTTCCCAATATCGTCCCCTTTGTGTCCATCTACCAAGACAAAGTTAATAATTTTTTTTCTAAGATTCCACCCAGAATCGATGAAATGTGCAGTAAGAACCATGTAGCTTTGTTGTCTTTTTGATGTCCATGTATCAGTGGTGAGGCAAACAGTTTGACGTGAATCAATGAAATATTTTCTAAGCATAGCTTTCTTAGCTTCATAAAGAGCAATGATATCTCTATACATAGTTGTCCTAGATGGCACAGTGAACCTAGGGCAAGCTTTAGACATGAAGAACCTAAAACCTTCTTTCTCTGCAAACATGAATGGAAGCTCATCTATCACTATCATGCGAGCAAATGCTTCTCTAACTTCTTTCTCAATGTACTGCCAAGGAACCATAGATTTACCATCAGCACAAACTTGGTAGGTAAGCTCGGTCTGATTGCTACCAATGTGGGTAGGATTCTTTTTGCAAATCTTCAAATGGTTGACTAAAGAAGCAGTACCTCCCGATGTGGATTTGCAACCCAATACAGCATTACAATAGTTGCAGTTAGCATGATCCGGATCATCGTTCTGAATTGTGAAGTGCGTCCATGCCTTTGACCTCTTGTTCCTTTTCTTGCTAACACTGTCAGGGGTAACATCAGGTTCTGTTTCTGGTAAGGAACCTTGACCAGCAGCATAACCAGCACCAAGGTTGACACTGTCGGACATCTGAAAAAATAAGTCAGGTAGTTTCCATTCAGATCAGTGACTAATAGCAGAACCAACACTGGAAAATAAAGAATTTACTGCAAAACTAAATAGGAAACATCTATATGTGTGTTTGCAATTACCAGATTAATTTCTTCTACAAGTCATCACACAACTATTCTAGCATGAGATCTAGGAGATGCTACTGCAAGTTCAGCCATCACATCGATCTATGTGTGTGTTTGGCTACTTGCTACTGAACTACGTACTATTCTATTTCTACCAGAGTGAACCAAAGATAAAAAAACGAATTTGCTTACCATCCAGCGTCGGGGGCTCGTGTCTTGCTCCGTGGAGGCGTGTGCCGGCGCACGCGACGGAGGGCGGAGGTCAGCGATGTGAAGGGCGGAGGTCAGCGACGCGGAGGATGGAGGACGGAGGGCGGAAGTCGGTGACGCCGGTGCGCGCGGCGGACGACGGAGGGCGGAGGACGGCGATGCCGATGCGCGCGATGGAGGACGGAGGGTGGAAGTGAACGGAGCTTTGCCTGCTGAGGGGAGCGGATGGATGCGCTAGACGACCGGAGTGTGGCCTAGCTAGGGCGCCGCCGCCATCCTGCTCTCTGCCGCTCTACGTGTGCGTGCGGGAGGGACGGAGGGTGAATTTCTAGGGTTGAAATAATAGGGGAAGGCCCGTGCGTGCGTGAGGCACTTAGGCTGGGCCGCTCGGGCGCTGCCGCGCTGGGCCTGTGAATGCTGCTGGGCCTTTCGGTTTTGTTCGGTTTAACCGAATTATTTTGGTTCTAAATTGAAAAAACCGAATTGAATATGGTTTCTTATTTTGCAAACTGAAACCATAACCAGAACCTGAAAAAACCGGAATTTCGGTTCGGTTTGGTTTTTTCGGTTCGGTTTCTGGTTTTTGGTTCGGTTTTGCACAGGGTGACTTGTCACTATGGAAAGTAATCCTTTGAGGGGTTTGTTTGGGGTATCTTCACCTCGACCAGAAGCAATAAGAGTTGCTCCTCAACCTACTGAATCAACTGAAAATATTTATTATGAAATTCCTTCGGGTATGATAGAGAAACTGCTAGCTAATCCTTATGCAGGAGATGGAACGATGCATCCTGATATGCACTTGATATATGTGGAGGAAATTTGTGGACTGTTTAAGTTTGCAGGTTTATCCGGAGATGGAGTTAATAAGAAGGTTTTCCCTTTATCTTTGGAGGGAAAGGCATTGACATGGTATAGGCTATGCGATGATACTGACACATGGGGTTGGAAACGGCTGAAGCTGGAATTTCACCAGAAGTTTTATCCTATGCATTTGGTTCATCGTGATCGGAATTATATATATAATTTTTGGCCTCGTAAAGGAAAAAGTATCGCTCAAGCTTGGGGGAGGCTTAAGTACATGTTGCATACATGCTCCAATCATGAGCTCTCAAGAGAAATAATTATTCAGAACTTTTATGCTCGGCTTTCTCATAATGATCAATCCATGCTCAATACTTCTTCTACTGGTTCCTTTATGAAGAGGACTATTGAATTCAAATGGGATCTTCTTGAAAGAATTAAATGCAACTCTGAAGATTGGGAAATCGACAAAGGTAAAAAGTCAGGTATAAATCTCAAGTTTGATTGTGTTAAGTCTTTTATGGAAACTGATGCTTTTCACAAGTTTAGTACTAAATATGGACTTGACTCTGAGATAGTAGCTACCTTTTGTGAATCTTTTGCTACTCATGTTGATCTCCCTAAAGAGAAATGGTTTAAATATCATCCACCTATTGAATTAAAAGAAGAACATGTTAGTGTTAAGGAAGAAACAATTGTTTACCATGTTGATCCAGTTGTACCTACTACTTATATTGAGAAACCACCTTTTCTTGTTAGGATTAAGGAACATGCTAAAGTTTCAACTGTGGTTAATAAAATTAATATAAGAGCATCTAGACCCTCTGAACAAATTAAAATTGAACCTAATGTTGCAATGGTTAAAGATCTTTTGGTTGATAACATTGATGGACATGTCATATATTTCTGTGATGAAGCAACTAGAATTGCTAAGCCAGATCCTAAAGATAAAAATAAACCCGTAGTTGGCATGCCTGTTATTTCTGTTAAAATTGGAGATCATTGCTATCATGGTTTATGTGATATTGGTGCTAGTGTGAGTGCTATTCCTTTTACTCTCTATCAAGAAGTCATGAATGATATTGTGCCTGTTGAGATTGAAGATATTGATGTTACTATTAAGCTTGCAAACAGAGATACTATTACACCACTTGGGATTGTTAGAGATGTTGAAGTCTTGTGTGGTAAGATCAAATACCCTACTGATTTTCTTGTGCTTTGGATCACCACAAGATGATTTTTGTCCCATTATATTTGGTAGACTTTTCATGAATACAGTAAATGCTCAGATAGACTGCAATAAAGAAATTGTTAGTGTTATTTTTGGTGATATGTCTCATGAATTTAATTTTTCCAAGTTTCATAGACAACCTCATGATAAAGAATTACCCAATAAAGATGAAATTATCGGTCTTGCTTCTATTGCTGTGCCTCCTACCGATCCTTTAGAACAATATTTGCTAGACCATGAGAATGATATGCATATGAATGAAAGAAATGAAATAGATGAATTATTCTTTAAACAAGCACCTATTCTCAAACATAATTTGCCTGTTGAAACCTTGGGAGACCCTCCACCGCCTAAGGGCGATCCTGTGTTTGAATTAAAGCAATTGCCTGATACACTTAAGTATGCTTATCTTGATGAAAAGAAGATATATCCTGTTATTATTAGTGCTAATCTTTCAGAGCATGAAGAAAAGAGATTACTTAAAACTCTAAGGAAGCACCTTGCTGCTATTGGATACACCCTTGATGATCTTAAGGGCATTAGTCCCACTCTATGTCAGCACAAGATTAATATGGAGCCAGATGCTAAACCTGTCATTGATCATCAACGTCGCTTGAATCCTAAAATGAAGGATGTGGTAAGAACCGAAATATTAAAGCTTCTGGAGGCAGGTATAATTTATCCCATAGCTGATAGTAGATGGGTAAGCCCTGTTCATTGTGTTCCTAAGAAAGGACGTATTACCGTTGTTCCTAATGATAAAAATGAACTCATTCCACAAAGAATTGTGACTGGCTATAGGATGGTAACTGATTTCAGGAAATTAAATAAAGCTACTAGGAAAGATCATTATCCTTTGCCTTTTATTGATCAAATGTTAGAAAGATTGTCTAAGCATACACACTTTTGTTTCCTAGATGGATATTCTGGTTTTTCTCAAATACCTGTATCACAAGAAGATCAAGAGAAAACCACTTTTACTTGCCCTTTTGGAACTTATGCTTATCGTCGTATGCCTTTTGGTTTATGTAATGCACCTGCTACCTTTCAAACATGTATGACTGCTATATTCTTTGATTTTTGTGAAAAGATTGTTGAGGTTTTCATGGATGATTTTTCCGTTTATGGAACTTCTTTTGATGATTGCTTAAGCAACCTTGATCGAGTTTTGCAGAGATGTGAAGAAACTAATCTTGTCTTGAATTGGGAGAAGTGCCACTTTATGGTAAATGAAGGTATAGTCCTTGGGCATAAAATTTCTGAAAGAGGTATTGAGGTTGATAAAGCTAAAGTTGATGCAATTGAGAAAATGCCATGTCCTAAAGATATCAAAGGTATAAGAAGTTTCCTTGGTCATGCTGGTTTCTATAGGAGATTTATAAAAGACTTCTCTAAAATTTCTAGACCTCTTACTAATCTCTTGCAAAAAGATGTTCCATTTGTTTTTGATGATGATTGCGTAGAAGCCTTTAAAATACTTAAGAAAGCCTTGATTTCTGCACCTATTGTTCAACCACCTGATTGGAACTTGCCTTTTGAAATTATGTGTGATCTAGTGATTATGCTATTGGTGCTGTTATAGGTCAAAGAGTTGATAAGAAATTGAATGTCATGCATTATGCTAGTAAAACCTTAGACAGTGCTCAAAGAAATTATGCTACTACTGAAAAAGAATTTTTAGCAGTTGTGTTTGCATGTGATAAATTCAGATCTTACATTGTTGATTCTAAAGTCACTATTCACACTGATCATGCTGCTATTAAATATCTTATGGAAAATAAAGATGCTAAACCTAGACTTATTAGGTGGGTTCTTCTGCTACAAGAATTTGATTTGCATATTGTTGATAGAAAGGGAGCTGAGAATCCCGTAGCAGATAATCTGTCTAGAATGGAAAATGTTCTTGATGACCCACTTCCTATTAATGATGATTTTCTTGATGAACAATTAGCTGTTATAAATGCTTCTCGTAACACTCCTTGGTATGCAGACTATGCTAATTACATTGTTGCTAAATATATCCCACCTAGTTTCACCTATCAACAAAAGAAAAAGTTCTTCTTTGATTTAAGACATTACTTTCGGGATGACCCACATCTATATAAAGAAGGAGTAGATGGTGTTATTAGACGTTGTGTACCTGAGCATGAATAGGAACAAATCTTGCGTAAATGTCACTCCGAGGCATACGGAGGACACCATGCGGGAGACAGAACGACACACAAGGTATTACAATCTGGTTTTTTTTGGCCTACTCTTTTTAAAGATGCACGTAAGTTTGTCCTTTCTTGTGATGAATGTCAAAGAATTGGTAATATTGGTAGACGTCAGGAAATGCCTATAATTATTCACTTGTTATTGAACCATTTGATGTTTGGGATTTGATTATATGGGACCTTTTCCTTCCTCTAATGGGTATACACATATTCTAGTTGCTGTGGATTACGTTACTAAGTGGGTAGAAGCTATTCCTACTAGTAGTGCTGATCACAACACATCTATTAAAATGCTTAAAGAAGTTATATTTCCGAGGTTTGGAGTCCCTAGATATTTGATGACTGATGGTGGTTCACATTTTATTCATGGTGCTTTCTGTAATTGCTTGCTAAATATGATGTTAATCATAGAATTGCATCTCCTTATCATCCTCAGTCTAGTGGCCAAGTTGAATTAACTAATAGAGAAATAAAATTAATTTTGAAAACGACTGTTAATAGATCTAGAAAGAATTGGTCTAAGAAACTTGATGATGCATTATGGGCTTATAGAACTGCTTATAAAAATCCTATGGGTATGTCACCTTATAAAATGGTCTATGGAAAAGCATGTCATTTACCTCTTGAATTAGAACATAAAGCATATTGGGCAATTAAAGAACTTAACTATGATTTTAAACTTCCGGTGAAAAGAGGTTATTTGATATTAGCTCCCTAGATGAATGGAGAACCCAAGCCTATGAAAATGCCAAGTTATTTAAAGAAAAGGTTAAAAGATGGCATGATAAAAGAATTCAGAAACGGGAATTCAAAGTAGGTGATCATGTTCTATTATACAATTCTCATTTAAGATTCTTTGCAGGAAAGCTTCTCTCGAAATGGGAAGGACCATACACCATTGAAGAAGTTTATCGCTCCAGAGCCATCAAAATAAACAACTCCGAAGGCACTAATCCGAGAGTGGTTAATGGTCAAAGAATTAAACATTATATCTCAGGTACGCCCATTAATGTTGAAACTAATATTATTCAAACAATGACATCGGAAGAACACATAGAAGAAACCATCCAGAACGCTCCAGAACCCTAAAAAGGGGTAGGTACGTGGTACGATCTAGATCGCCATGGCTCCGCGAAAGCTCCATACCAAGCACCGGATTGTTCAACCTTCGCCCGGCAAATGTCCTTTCAGTGAGGTCTATTATGAGTGGTCGACAGGAGAGGAGGACACCGCTATGCAGGAGGAGATCGGTGAGGTCACGGGAGACCTAATTAAAGGAAAAGAAGATCAAGCTGCACGCACAGGAGAGATAATAGAAAAGGGAGACATATTACAAACTCTTAATCACAACCTCTCTTCATCTAAAATTAATGCATTAAAGGTTGTTAAAGCAATTTGTGCTCAGAATACTTCGCTCACTCATGAGGTTATTTTGTTGGAAGAGCAAAATCGTGCCCTTCGGAGAATCAATAGCAATCTGGAGTACCTGCTGAAGCTGAAGGACAAGCCTACTCCATCATCCCCACCACCACCGAAGAAAGACACTTGAGTACACGGGTATGGGCACTCCCCTTGGCCTGTGCCAAGCTTGGGGGAGGTGCCCCGGTATCGTATCACCATCACTTTTACCATCATTATCTATCCTAGTTCGATCCTTAGTTATTTCATGATTTAGAAGAATAAAGTTTTAGTATGATCTAGTTTCGAGTGCTTGCTTTGTGATCTATCTATCTATGTAATCGAGTATGAGAGTTATATAATAAAGAGTAGTTTGATTTTGCTTCTTTACTTTTATGTTTCAATCAAAAAGAATAAAAGAATGAAAAAGATCATATGCTAATCCCATGGGGAGTGATGACTTCGCATAAAAGAAGTATAATTAATAAAACTTGTTGGAAGTTGACAAACATAGCATTGGTCATTATTGCAATTCATGAAAAAGTAATAAAGGAAGAGAGGTCTCACATATAAATGTACTATCTTGGACATCTTTTATGATTGTGAGCCCCCATTAAATATTATATGTCAAATAGTTGACGTTGGACACGGAAGGTAACGTAATGAGTTATGTTTGCTTATATTCACATAGAAGCTATATTGTCATAGATCCTCTAACATGTGGTGCTTGCCCCCAACCTTTGCTAGCCAAAAATCCGCACCAAGTAGAGATACTACTTGTGCATCCAAAACCCTTAAACCCAATTTCATGTCATGAGAGTCCACCATATCTACCTATGGATTGAATAAGATCCTTCAAGTAAGTTGTCATCGGTGCAAAAGCAATAAAAATTGCTCCTAAATATGTATGATCTTTTATTGTAAGGGAAAATAAGCTTTGTACGAACTTGTGATGGTAAAGAAATAAAAGCGACATACTGCATAATAAAGGTTGCTATCACAAGGGGCAATATCAAGTGACGTTCCTTTACATTAAGAGCTTGCATAGCCAAAAATACAAAAGCGCATGACAACCTCTGCTTCCCTCTGCGAAGGGCCTATCCTTTACTTTTATGCAATTACTTTTATGCCAGAGTCAATAGTGTTCTTCTCTCTTCCATTTTATTTTATTCTCTTTGCAAGCATCATGTAGTGGGGAAAGATCTAGGCACATATATCCAGTTGAATATAAGTGATCATGAGTTATTATTGTTGACATTACCCTTGAGGTAAGTACGTTGGGAGGTGAAATAATAAGCCCCTATCTTTCTATGTGTCTGACTGAAACTTTTGCTCCATAAGTATGCCGTGAGTGTCAGCAATCATAGAAGACTAAATGATAGTTGAGTATGTGAACTTGCTAAACAAAGCTCTTGCATAGACTCTTTCTAATAATATGATGAATTGCAATTGCTTCAGTGACTGAGATCATAGTTTGTTAGTTTTCAATATGGTTTATGGTTCATACTTTAAGATTTGTGAATGAATTGTCACTTATTTATGAGAAGTTATATGATGATATGTTGCTGTCATAATAATGATCATGATGCTTTCATGTCCGTATTTTGTTTTATCGACACCTCTCTCTCTAAACATGTGGTCATGATTATCGATTTCGGTTTTTCGCTTGAGGACAAGCGAGGTCTAACCTTGGGGGAGTTGATATGTCCATTTTGCATCATGTTTTACTACTACTATTTATTATGTTTTTGATCAATATTTCACCTTCTAATACAATTCTTATGCCTTTTCTCTCTTATTTTGCAAGTTTTACATGAAGAGGGAGATTGCCGGCAGCTAGAATTCTGGACCGGAAAGGGGTGAAACAGAGATAGCTATTCTACACATCTCCAAATGTCCTCAAAATTTTCAAGAATTATTTTGGGATATATAAAAATACTGGCGAAAGAATCAACAAACGGGGACCCACCAGGCAGCCACAAGCCTGGGGGGCGCGCCCTACCCCCCTGGGTGCGCCCCTTGAGCTTGTGGAGCCCCTGGCAGGCCTCTGAAGCCCATCTTCTGCCATATGATGTCATTTGCCCTAGAAAAAATCAGAAGAAGACTTTCAGGATGAAGCGCCGCCGTCTCGAGGCGGAACCTGGGCAGGAGCACTTTTGCTCTCCGGCGGAGTGATTCCGCCGAGGAAACTTCCCTCCGGGAGGGGGAAATCGAAGCCATCGACATCACCAATGATCCTCTCATCGTGGGATGACCAATCTTCATCAACATCTTCACCACCACCATCTCGTCTCAAACCCTAGTTCATCTCCTGTATTCAATCTTTGTCTCAGAACCTCAGATTGGTACCTGTGGGTTGCTAGTAGTGTTGATTACTCTCTGTAGTTGATGCTAGTTGGTTTATTTGGTGGAAGATTATATCTTCAGATCCTTAATGAAATTTTATACCCCTCTGATCTTGAACATGAATATGTTTTGTGAGTAGTTACTTTTGTTCTTGAGGACATGGGAGAAGTCTTGTTATAAGTAATCATGTGAATTTGGTATTCGTTCGATATTTTGATGATATGTATGTTGTTGCTTCCTTTAGTGGTGTCGTGTGAACGTCGACTACATGACACTTCACCTTCTTTCAGCCTAAGGGAAGGCATTGTGGAGTAGTAATTAGATGATGGGTTGCTAGAGTGACAGAAGCTTAAACCCTAGTTTATGCGCTATTCCGTAAGGGGCTGATTTGGATCCATACGTTTCATGCTATGGTTAGATTTATCTTAATTCTTCTTTCGTAGTTGCGGATGCTTGCAAGAGGGGGTAACCATAAATGGGAGACTTGTTCAAGTAAGAACAACACCCAAGCACCGGTCCACCCACATATCAAATAATCAAAGTAGCGAACGCAAATCGAACAAACATGATGAAAGTGACTAGATGAATTTCCCATGTGTCCTCGAGGACGTGTTGCCTATTATAAGAAATTGTTCCAGCTTGTCCTTTGTGAGGGTGTCCCGGACTAGGGGGTACTCGGGCTGCCGGCCTATCTCTCGCAGGCCGGACTAGTGGGCCGCTCTTTACTCATCAAAGGAAGGCCAGATTGCGGGCGACCCTGTGCACCAGAAGGAAACCTTTGAAGACTTGGCGCCTCCTCCAAGAAATAATTAGCGGCATGTTTATCCCCTGATGGCAACCGACCATATGTAACCCTAGATCCCTCTAGTGTCTGTATAAACCAGAGGGTTTAGTCCGTAGAGGGGGCAATCATCATACCCACCTAGGGTTTAACCATCCGATCTCGAGGTAGATCAACTCTGTAACCTTCATACAATCACATCAATACAATCTAGCCGGACGTAGGGTTTTACCTCTTCGAGAGGGCCCGAACCTGGGTAAATCACTGTCTCTACACTCCCTGTTACTCATTGATTCCTAGATCCACAGTTCGGACCCCCTACCCGAGATCTGCCGGTTTCGGTACCGACATTGGTGCTTTCATTGAGAGTTCCGCCGTTGGGTCACCAAGGATCAATGGCTTGCCTTGTCATCAGCGATGGCATCCGCAGCGGGGACATCTTCGTCCCCGGTCAGCTTTTCGCGTTCGGCAGCATTGTGCTACACGCCGACCCGACCAGTCACCTTGACCAGGTCGCAGCTTCGCCCCTGAGTAGGAAATCAGGTTCGGCAACCTGGAGTACGTCACCGATTCTCAGGGTGATCTGGCCCTTACTGAGTTCTCAGCTTTACCTGAGGAGCCTAATAATCCCGATGCCTTAACCTCGGATTCTCTCCTCGACCCCGTCTCCGGGCCGGTCCACAGTTCGGATCTGGCCTCAAGTTCGGATCCGACCTCGGCGCTAGAGAACCAAGGGTCACCCTTGGCCGAACACACTTCCGACGCTGGCACACCGGAGTTCGACTCCGAAGTATGCCCAAGATGGGTCCGGTGGACCTCTCGCTCTTAAGAGAGATGCTAGATCGGATCCAGAAGATGAGTATCGCGGATGGCCCATCCTCAGCCCATGAGCAGATCGGACTTGAGGCCAACCGCGAGGAATTTTGCGTCCCACCCACCACTCACTTAGTAGCCACTGTCGAAGATTTAACCGACATGCTGGACTACGCCTCCGAGGAGGCTGACGACATGGATGAGGATATCGACGTCCCGCCTTATATGGCTCCCTCCCTTGCCACCTCCAACACCGGAAAGTGGACCGCCACCTCCACCTACGACGTTTATATGGTCGATACCCCCAAGAAGGATGGCGACATGACCAAGAAGGACGGCGATGGCCCTGCTGAGGAACCGCCCAGACGCTGACGAAGGCGAGCCAGAGGGTGAGGAAAGGGCAAGGAAAACAACACAGACACGAACGGTACCGGAGATAACGAGACTCCGGACAACATGGGGGAGCTCGGCGACAACACCCCCGAACAGCACCACGACGCCCCTGAAGGGCACGAGGACCAGGGCAACCCTGAGGACCCCGAGGATTCACAGGACAGTAATTACCTCCCTCCGTCCGAAGAGGATCATAGCCTCGGACCCGAGGATTTTGTCATCCTAGAGGACCCCTTGGAGCAGGAAAGATTCAAGCAGCAACTCATATCTACTGCCCGAAGCTTGAAGAAGAAGCAACAACAGCTAAAGGCCGAACAAGATACACTCAACGATAGATGGACGATGGTCTTAGCAGCTGAAGAGGGCTTCGACGATCAACACCAGGGTCAATACAAGAGTTACCCCCGGCGGCGCTTGCTCCCATCATTTGAGGATGAGGCCCTTGAGCCCATACCTCCCAGACGAACTCAGACAAACCAGCCCGACCGCCTCCCTCGAGGATGAGACAGGACGGCTGGAGAAACCGAATACCCACCCACGCCTCCTCGCCGAGCAGGCAAAGACCTGGTTCAACCAGATGACCAATATGATCTACGCCATGACCTGAATGCCAGAGGGATCCAGTCAAGATCCATCTATGGATCCAGAGGACACACGCCCGCTGGACGGGACAGATACCAAGCCTGGCGCGATAGGAACGATAGAGCTCGGGAGCAGCACCATGCCCGGATGACAACCGATCTCCGGCACAACGTGGCCCGGGTCAGGGGTGCCGCACACCCAATGTGTTTCACTGATGAGCTGATGCAGCATCAGTTCTCCGAGGGGTTTAAACCCGTGAATATAGAATAATATGATGGGACAACTGACCCAGTTGTGTGGATCAAAGATTTTCTTCTCCACATTCATATGGCCCGAGGAGATGACCTCCACGCCATTAAATATCTACCGTTGAAACTCAAAGGTCCAGCAAGGCATTGGTTGAGCAGCCTACCCGAAAACTCCATCGGGAGCTGGGAAGAGCTCGAGGATGCATTCTGAGCCAACTTTCAAGGCACCTATGTTCGGCCGCCGGACGCCGACGACCTGAGCCATGTCGTTCAGCAGCCTGGGGAGTCAGCTCGGCAATTCTGGAACCGGTTCTTGACTAAGAAGAACTAGATCATCGACTGTCCGGATGCCGAAGCAATCGCCGCATTCAAGCACAGTATTCGGGATGAGTGGCTCACCCGCCAGCTCGGCCAGGATAAGCCGAGAACAATGTCAGCCCTCACCTCCCTAATGACCCACTTTTACGCAGGTGAAGATAGCTGGTTAGCTCGTCGAAGCAACCATCCCTAAGACCCCGGCACTTCAGAGGCCCGGGACGGGAACGGGAAACCCCGACGCAACAAGAATAATAAGCGCTGGCACACAAACAACGGCAGTGAAGCCAGTGATGCAACGGTAAACGCCGGGTTCAGCGGCTCGAAATCAGGACCACGGAAAAAACCTTCTAAAGGGAACTGGGACGACCCGTCTGCACTAGACAGAATCTTGGATAGGCCCTGCTAGATTCACGGTACCCCGGATAAGCCCGCCAACCACACCAACCGTAACTGTTGGGTAATCAAACAGGCCAGCAAGATCATAGCCGAGGAACAGAGCAAGGGTCCCCGCAGTGAGGATGACAACGAACCTCACAGGCCGAACAATGGAGGCCAAAAGCAGTTCCCTCCTGAAGTAAAGACCATGAACATGATTTATGTCACGCATATACCGAAGAAGGAGCGGAAACGCGCACTCCGGGATGTCTACGCCTTAGAGCCGGTGGCCCCAAAATTCAACCCATGGTCGGCTTGCCTGATCACTTTCGACCCTCGAGACCATCCGTCCAGTATCCGTCATGGAGGAACAGCGGCTCTGGTGCTCGACCCCATCGTGGATGGATATCACATCACCAGAGTCCTTATGGACGGAGACAGTAGCCTCAACCTGATTTACTCAGATACAGTGAGGAAAATGGGGATTGACCCGTCAAGGATAAAACCCAGTAACACCACCTTTAAAGGTGTAATCCCAGGTGTCGAGGCACGCTGCTCGGGATCCGTGACATTGGAAGTAGTCTTCAGTTCGCCCGACAACTTCCGCAGCGAAGACTTAATCTTCGACATTGTCCCCTTCCACAGCGGTTACCACGCACTCCTCGGCCGGACAGCATTCGCCCGCTTTAACGCCGTCCCGCACTACGCATATCTGAAGCTCAAGATGCCAGGACCGAAGGGTGTTATTACCGTTAATGGTAACACCAAGCGCTCGCTCTGAACAGAGGAACACACAGCGGCTTTAGCTGCCGACGTCCAGGTCACCGAAGAAGCGTCGCAGGCCCAGTCTACCACCAAGGCACTGGACACACGCAAACGCGCCCGAGCTGCGGCCTCGGTCCCGGAGCACTCCCGTGCTCACCCTAAATAGGGATACACGCCCCACAGCATGGCCCACCCAGCCGCGAAATACGTGCCTCGAGTGCACAACTTCGCACTCAAGATCCCATGGGCAGTTGTGGGGGCACATGACACAAAGGCCGAGAGCTCGGTTCGACCGAGCCATGGCCAAAAGATGTTCTCGGATTAACATCAATTACAGGCACCACCTAGGGCGTGATCAGCGTTAAGCTGATACAGTGCGGCGACTTCTCAAAACCCTTCCCCAAGGGCTCATCCACCGAACATTACTACTTCTGCCGAGGATACAGTCGACAACCACACTCATCCGGAAGCTTCATAAAGAGCAAAGGCGCAGACGTGCAGCAGGGCGTAGTAGGGACGTCAAACCACTCATGAAGGCCCTGTGTAAACCTTTCCTCTGACGTATTTATTTCTTAAAGTATCTGTAAAAGTTACTTCGGCAGTTCGGATTGTACGGATAGACGTCACGAATTTAATGGACATAATGACCATTTTTCCCGGTCATACTACGGTTAATTATGTTGCACCCTCCTTTCTGCTATTCGGCCGAAGTAAACTATTATGATAAATTTCCTTTTTAATGTGATCGGCTCATAGACCGGGGGCTTGAACCTCACTCTAGCCCCAAACATCATTCTGGCACCAATTTTTATATGTGCTCGGCGTCATGGATATTGCATTATATGAATCAGTTCTGAATTGTGTCTTTGGTCAATAGTTGGGTTGCCCGGCTCCTGTGTTTGCCCTCTTACGTTCCGCATTGTTCGGCTAGGAGGGCAAAGGGAGAACCACTACGATTGTACTTCGAGCTAGCCTGGTCAAGTACCTCAGTGGAGAAAGCCAAAAACTGACTCTCATAATAAGCGAGAACTGGTCGGTGATCCGATGACTAGTGTTAAACTACAAATTGTTCGAGGTTAGCCCATGTCAAACGAAGGGCTCTCTGTCACAGGAACCATGTGATAATGGTGTCAACCACGGTACGTCCGGATATCACATACACTGGGGGCTAGTCACCAGCCCCTGCAGTTAAGCTCCTATGGCTAAGTGAAAGCACTAAAACCGCATAGTCTGATTACCTCATTTTTCCTTACACATAACCGCCTCCGGGCACTGAGACGTCGGCTAAGGGTTAAGGTGTTCGGGAGAAAACACCCCATGCAGTATCTGCAAGGGGGTTGAAGCCGACGACTGGTAACTTTCAGTTTTAAACGGTAGCACAGGAGTCAAAATAAAACACATGAGGGATTATATTTACAGCCAACCAGTTGCATTTCAACAAAACAAAAGTTTCAACTCCTCGGGTACAAGGAAAATAAATCTACTCATAAATTACATCTTTTGAGCATTGGGCCTCTATTGCCCGAGCACCATCCATCACGATGGGAAAGTACTGCTCGGGGCGCCTATGCTCCTTCCCAGGAGGCGGAGGTCCGGTGGCTACTTCGGCTGGCTTAATCTTCGGCCAGTGCACCATGGTTTTTCCGAAGGCCATCCGAGCTCCCTCAATGCATACGGAGCACTTCCAGGCATCAATCCGGGGAGTGGCGTCGTACAGCCTCTGCACCAAACCGAAGTAGCTGCTCGGCAGTGGCTCCGAAGGCCATAGCTTAACGCAGAGGTCCTTCATCGCTGGCTCCGCCATCCGATGCAGCTCCATCAGCTGCTTCATCTGGTTGTTGAGGAGGGGAGGATGTTCGGGGGCTTGAAATTGCGCCCAAAACATCCTCTGCTCGGCCCGACCCTCCTGGGCGGCGAAGAACCTAGCCGCATCAGCCGCACTCCTTGGGAGGTCCGCAAAAGTGCCTGGGGAACGCCACACTCGCATGAGCAAAGCGAACCTGTTACCACCAAAGACACTTTGCAGCAAATGTCGTGGTTTTGACACGGCAGATGCCCTTGTGAAAGGACTTGGAGATGAGGCCATCGCACAAGTGTGGAAGCTTAACGAGGTTGATCGGGAACGAGAATACGCCAGGTTGCCCAGGTTCGGCCCGATCTGTTTGTGAAAGCAGCTTTGGACACAACGCTGGTAAGTCGCCTGTGCACACTTCAGACCAAACGGCATGGTAGTATAACAGAAAGCCTCAAAGGGTGTGATGAAAGCCATCTTTTCCTGGTCTTCCAGCTTCATTTTGATCCGATGATAGCCAGAGTAAGCATCCAGGAAGCATAAACTCTCGCAACCAGCCATAGCATCAATGATCTGGTCAATACGGGGCAAGGCAAAGGGGTCACTAGGACAAGCCTTATTCAGATCTGTGTAATCAACACACATCCGCCAAGTCCCGTTTTTCTTCAGAACAAGCACCGGGTTGGCCAGCCATTCAGGATGGAAGACTTCAACGATGAACCCGGCAGCTAGGAGCCGGGCCACCTCTTCACCAATAGCTTTCCGCCTTTCCTCATTAAAGCGACGGAGATACTCGCGAACTGGTTTAAATTTGGGATTCACATTGAGGGAGTGCTCAGCGAGTTCTCTCAGTACACCTGGCATGTCAGAAGGTTTCCACGCAAAGATGTCCCGGTTCTCACGGATGAACTCAATGAGCGCGCTTTCCTATTTAGGATCCATGTTTGCCCCTACAGTGAACTACTCCGACAAATTACCCGGGGTGAAATCGACTTGCTTTGTGTCTCTGGCCGACTTGAACTTGAGTAGAGGATCTGACTCCGTCGTGGGCTTCTTCAGGGAGGTCCTGTCAGACGGGTCAACATTGTCCTTATAATACCACAACTCCTCTGTGGTGCAAGCCGTCTCGGCATATGCTGCGTCTCCTTCCTCGCACTCGAGTGCAATCTTCCGGTTGCCTTCCACTGTGATGGTTCCCCTTGGTCCTGGCATCTTCATTTTCAGGTAAACGTAGCACGGCTGTGCCATGAACTGTGCATAAGCCGGCTGGGCAAATAAGGCGTGGTATGGGCTCTTAAGCTTAACCACCTCAAAGGACAGAAACTCAGAACTCCAGTTATCCTCTGAGCCAAAGGCCACCTCTAGGGATATTCTTCCCATGGGATAGGCTAACTTGCCAGGAACAATGCCGTGAAAGACTGTAGAGGACGGAGTTAACTGCTTATCGGACAGATTCATCCGCCTGAACGTGTCGTAGTACAGAATATTGATGTTGCTGCCTCCGTCCATGAGCACCTTAGTCAGTGTATAACCGCCGACTTGCGGCGCAACCACCAAAGCCAAGTGGCCAGGGTGATCGAGGAGGACAGGATGATCCACCCTGCTCCAAGTAACCGACTATTCAGACTAGTTGAGATAATAAGGAGTTGCCGGCTCAACCGCGTGGGCGGCTCGTCGTTGCACCTTCCGATCCCGTTTGCAGGTACTGGTGGTGAAAACATGATACTGTCCACTATTCAACTGTTTCGGGTTACTCTAAAACCCTGTCGCACCAGCTTGGTGCTGATTTCCCTGGTTGTGTCGCTGATTGCCGCCTCCAGTATTACTAGCCCCCTGAAACCCGCCGCCTTGGCCACTGTTCCCTTGAAACCGGGTCCTGTGAAGGGCCCCTGCAAGCCGGCTCCTGAGAAGCCGGGTCCCTGGTTGGCGGGTTGTCCGTCGTTGCCGCCCCCGTTATGATGATTCTGGAAGACCCGCTTGGCAAACTCTTGCATCACATAGCAATTTTCCCAGGAGTGACTGGATGGCCTACCATTGTAACTGTGTTTCGGACAAGGGGCCTTGAGAGCTTCCTCGTAAGTGAGAGGGCAATTACCAGAGGACTGCCTCCTAGAACCATCGTTCTAACGCTGACCTTTGTTCTTTATGTTTGTGTTCGCCACCAGATCAGAACTACCATCGTAACCTTTACGTTTACCACCATTGTTGTTCTGCCCATTACCGTTGTTCTGCTGGTGACCCTTGCCACCGCCTTTCTTGGCTTTATCGGCTGTCGGTATCAAATCTGGCATATCTCATAGTAGGGGTCCTAAGCTAGGCATCTTGGAGCGATGGTAACGTGGACACAGGATTTTACCCAGGTTCGAGCTCTCTTGAAGAGATAATACCCTACGTCCTGCTTTTGATTGTATTGATATGGGGTGTAGTACAGAGTACATGTGGCTACCACGAGATTGTTCTAATGAATATGAGATCATCTATTGACTAGCCCGGCCTCGGTTTATATAATGTACCGGAGGCCTAGGGTTTAGGAGAGTCTTCGGCTTGTGCACCATGTCTTGTAGAGTCTTCCTTGTATGCGTCATGGGCTGCCCGAAGTGGCCCATTAGTCAACCGCCATGGGGGTCCTCGGCTCAACCCACCTGGTCGGGAGACGATGTGGTGAGTACCCCCTAGTCTAGGACACCGTCAGTAGCCCCCTGAACCGGTCTTCAAGTTGGGCACGCTCCTCGGTTCTTCCGAACTATTCTTTGTCTTCGGTCGTCGGTCTTGAAAACTGGTTCAACAAATCTTCCCATCTCCGATCTTGAGGATCACCGAGGTGTATCTGAAGAGTTCATACGTCGTGTATCCGAGGAGTCCTTTAAGTTCTTGGCCTTTATCAATGCCTTATTATTTTTACGCCACACCTCGGGTTCGAAGTGCTTCCAGTGCGGCGGTGTTCTCTTTGCATCCGAGCTCCAGCGCCAGACTGCATCCGAGGTGTCTTCTTGCAGCCGAGCTCCAACGTCGGTCTGCATCCGAGGTGTCATAGGTTACCTCAGTCCGAAAAAGTTTGAAGGAGTTCAGCCGAGCTTAATGCCAGAAACGCTCTCTATGGAGCCGGCCACTTGCATCTGAGCTTTATGCTGAACTGCTTCCGAGGTGGTGCACCACCTCGGCCGTGGGCTGGTTTTTTGTGGATTGGTGCAATTTATTCTCTGCCGAGATGTATAGTCAGTTACCCTCAAGGTGTGTGTCGGCCTAAAATCCGAGATGCACCTGAAGGACAACATAAAACCGCTGATCCCAGTAGCCCCTGAGACTCAGGTCGATTCGCGAAATCGGCCTGAGGATCAACTCCTAGCTCGGCAGCATACTTAGAAACATAAATGCAGTGTGCATAGTTCTCGAGACTCAGGTTGGGTGCGGCCGACCAACCTGAGGATCATAATCTCCTCAGAAACTGTTTCGCACTTTGTAAATTGTCTGCATTGAATCATCGATGCAGTAGCCCCCGAGACTTGGGTTGGGCAACATGGCCGACCCTAGGATCGTATCTCCTCGGGAACTAGTTCAACTGCCATGTACGTTTTGACAATGCCGAGGTGCAGCTCGGCAGGAAAGAGGCCGAACTACAGGTCGGGAAAAATTCTCCGAGCAAAACCATCACGTAGAACACCTCGATCAAGAGGATGCCCCACCTCCTGAAAAAACATAAAAATAGGTTAAAGGTGCCATAAGCTCGGAAAACCAAAAAACTTATGTGAAAACTTTACGTCCGAAGTAAATCAAGTTTTTTGGTGCCAATCCGAAAATTGGTCTTAAAATTAAATTATGCTTCTGTCGTGCTTTAACATGATACGTCCAATCTCTAGACTTCAAGCGGGTTAGCCTTCGGCTTCAACCTCCTATCCCGAAGGCGGAGTGTTTCTCAGGCCAGTTTAGCGAACTAAACTCGAGCGGCTTTTGAGAGAAACCAGGCGACCCGGCTATTGACCACACACTCACGTCGGAAAAAGTAGTAGAAAAAGATTTTGCAACGACTAAGAAGAAAACACTTATTATAACGGCTCATATATTTAAGAGCCCCCAGTTAACATGGGTAAAGGAAGTGGTTTTAAACGAACCTCATTTTTAACAAACAAATTTTATTTAACATAAATATAATGCTTGGTCGAACCGAACAAAAATTGAACATTTAAAAAAGTTGAGCATGAAAGCGACTTAGCTGGTTAATGTGCTCGGCGTTGATGACGTAGTCCGGTCTTGCAACGGGTCGAGATCCCAGCCCCCAAGCCGGTCCTGGGGTGGCCGAGCAAAGAGCTCGGCTAATGAAGTGGCAGCAAAAAACTGCCGATGTGCCGAGGCGAAGCCCCGGGTCCAGCCGAGGTGACGAAGCTGATCGGCTGGTGACGCCAAAGTCCCCGGAGTAGGTTGATGAAGAGATGACGAAGCCCCCGGTCTAGCCGAGGTGACGGAGCAGGTCGGTAAGGTGACGTTGCAGCCCTATGCCAGCCGAGGTGTTGAAGCAGGTAAGCGTGGTGGACATCGGCTTGAAGAAGCAACGGCGCGGCGATGCCAACGCAGGTCGGAACTTGTGACGCGGTCAATGCCGGCTTGAGAAGTGACCGCGCGGCGATGCTGGCGCGCCCGACCTGTACAATCCGTAAGGTGACGATGTTATTTTGACGATCATTAGGGAGAGCGGTGCCGAACTCTTGGTCGGCTCACCGAGGTGATGATCCGAGGTGGTTGTCGTCGGCGATGAAGCGACGACGCAGTCGATGCTGGCGCAGGTCGGCAGCCATAGAGCAACGTGGCCAGGCTGATTTGACACCGGCGCGACGACGAAGATCGCCTCGGAAAAGGCTTAAAATTTGCTGGCACGTGCTTGAAAACAAAACACAATACCCTATAAAAAATTCCCTTCAAAAAGGATGTCCGATAATATGTTCATAAAAAAGATGAACTCGGGCCGGATTCGTTTTCGCGCAGAAAACATATCCGAAAATTGATTCACTCATCGGACGCTTCCCGGAGTTTGAACGGTCGGATCGAGCTGAAATTTTGAGGGGTGGTAGATATGGGAATTCCGCAGCCGATGAATGGTTGGATCTTCCAAAGGATGTCCGGGCTGACTGCTGAACTCCTCGCCCTAAACTCGTCCAGATTCCCATCCAGATTCGATAGGGCTCCGGCACAATTCCACCGATGCAATCGTCAAAGTGACGCTCGAGGAGACGGGGACGGCGAACACGAATCCGTTGTCCATAAAAAACTGCATGATCGCACGAGGGCAATGTTGACGTTGAGCCCCCAAGCACCATGGACGATTTTTCCATGATCCCAGATGAGATCGGAGTTGATGATGATGAAGACATCCGTCCGAACTTGACGATCCGAAGAGAAGCCTAGTCCTCGGCCCAGCCGAGGTGACTAGTCGAGCCGGCGACGAAGATGCCGACATCGACAATAAAGCTCGGTTCCGACGTGTAGATCGCGCCGGAGACGATCTGAATTCCCATCGCACCGCGGTGACTACCCAGCAGACTTTCAATGAAAGCACCAATGTCGGTATCAAATCCGGCATATCTCGTAGTAGGGGTCCTAAGCTAGGCGTCTTGGAGCGATGGTAACATGGACACAGGATTTTACCCAGGTTCGGGCTCTCTTGAAGAGATAATACCCTACGTCCTGCTTTTGATTGTATTGATATGGGGTGTAGTACAGAGTACATGTGGCTACCACGAGATTGTTCTAATGAATATGAGATCATCTATTGACTAGCCTGGCCTCGGTTTATATAATGTACCGGAGGCCTAGGGTTTAGGAGAGTCTTCGGCTTGTGCACCAAGTCTTGTAGAGTCTTCCTTGTATGCGTCATGGGCTGCCCGAAGTGGCCCATTAGTGAACCGCCATGGGGGTCCTCGGCTCAACCCACCTGGTTGGGAGACGATGTGGTGAGTACTCCCTAGTCCAGGACACCGTCACCGGCTTTCTCCTCATCAGACGGCGGGTCTTTCATATTGTCAGACTCCGCGTACCGGGTTAAGACATCCATCAGATCACCCATATCCTAGGTTTTTCTCTTGAGTCGCCCTAATTTCTGGACCAGTGGCTGAAACTTGCATGTTCGTTCTAGAACAAGCACCGCCTGGGCCGCCGAGATGCTATCAGAACTGTGTATAACCTCTGCAAACTGGCGGGCCCAATGGTGGGCCGACTCATCCTTGCGCTGAACACATCGTTCCAGATGAACAATGGTGGTTGGCCTTTTACAGGTTCCTTGGAAGTTCTTGATGAATCGCTCCTTCAGCTCCTGCCACGTGTTGATAGAGTTCACCGGTAGTTTTTTCATCCAGGTGCGAGCAGGGCCTTCCAACATGAGAGGCAGATAACGTGCACACACTGCCTCACGTGCGCCCAATAAGTCCATTGCCAGCTCATAACTCTCGACCCACTCGGTGGGCTCCAGATTCGCTGTGTAATTAGGAACCTTGCGAGGACCTTTGAAATCTGGGGGTATGCGCGCTTCTCGTAGCGCTGGTACCAAACAAGGGGTTCTGATCATGCGGCTCGATAAGCCCCCCAGCTGGCCGGCTGTCTGGGTTGCGGTGGGCGGGACGGGGGTTATTGGAGGGTTGACACGCGCCGGCGGGTTGTGCCCTGCACGCGCGTTTTCTTCCTCCCACGCTCGTAGAGCCCGAGCGGCGTCCACAATGTCTTGTGTGTTCGGGATTCTAGGCTGAGGTTGATCCGCCAGTGGTGGGGCGGCTCTTCTGCGATGCGCGCTGCTGGAAACCACTAGTGACTCCGGACACTGGCTCCTGGTACGGCTCTGGTGAGGGGTTGAGTGAAGATGGTGCTGGCTATGCGAGTAGTTGGCCTGCTGCACTACTGCTGTCTTGAGCATCGCAATAGCGTTCCTGGCCTCTGTCTGAATTGGACCGTCCCCCTCAATCAAAATAGCTGCCAAGTTGTGGGTTGCTGCCAACACGTTATCAACCGGGTTGGAGTAATGTCCAATTGGGGTCCGGAACCGGTGAGACGGCGGCTGCTATTGCTGGTCTGGCGTGCGATGCTGGGCCGGCTCCCTCGGATGAGCCGGTTGCTATTGAGGCGGTCCTCCTGGGGGAACAACTCTAGCCCCCGGGTTCACCGGAGCCGGCAGCGTGGTGAACAGCTGAGTTGGCTCAAGATCGACCGAAGCCGGCTCTGATGACGCCTCCGGTGGACAAGTTCTGACTCGGCCTGCCGGCGGCTTAGGTAACTCGCCTCCTCATCCAGACGCTGCCACTCCTCGACAAGCCGGGCCTGCACCTGAGCCATGCGTGTGTTCTCTGCGTTGATGTCCTCTTGGATCTTGGCCATCTGATCGCAACACTTCATGATCTCCGTGTTGTGCGCTGCTGCGTTCTCCGCCGTGACCGGCTCGGCCAACAGGGCTGCCAGTGTGTTCATCAAGTCCGCGAGCGCCTGCACCCCGGTTTTCTGTGAGCCGGCAGCCGACGCGCTGGCTCCTCCTGAGCCGGCAAGGGTAAGGTTATGCCCGACCGCGGGATCGGCCGGGTCATGCACCGGGTCTTGCCTTCCCGCCATGTATACCGCCGCAAAATGAGGCAGATCTGGGATCTCTGGAAAGACTTCGTCCGCATATCCGAGCCTTCCATCATGCAGAGGACGGATCAACTCAGTTTCTCCTATTGAGGACTCGCCGTCAGATTGGACGAGCGTATCATCTCCAGATAGGGAGTTCTCCGACAAGGCCACCCCTTGGGTGAACCCTACGAAGGCACGGCTCCGGCCGGCTCGAGTGGGGCCGGGTCTTGCCTGGCTCGGATTAGCGCGACACGCCAACTCGACACCGGCAATGTTTTCCAACCCGGCGGCCGACTCGCCGACCATGCCGATGAAGGTATGGATCTTACCGAAGGGGACCCGGTACCCGTACTCGATTGAGTCGGCGTCAGGGCCCCAGTATGAATCGTCGATGTAGAGCTTCCCGCGGCGGCTCTTCGTCATCATGCCAACCGCGTACTTCCCGAACCCTTGGAGAGATCCCGCTAAGAACTCAACTCCACCATGCATAGGCCCCACGATGGGCACCAACTATCGTGGTTTTGACACGGCAGATGCCCTTGTGAAAGGACTTGGAGATGAGGCCATCGCACAAGTGTGGAAGCTTAACGGGGTTGATCAGGAACGACAATACGCCGGGTTACCCAGGTTCGGCCCCTCACAGTTGAGGTAAAAGCCTACGTCCTACTTGATTATATTGCTGTAGATCTCGATTACAAGGATGCGAATTCGCTAACCTAGTTTTCAAGGGATTGCAACTTAACCTTCTTTGCCGAAGTGCTCCCCTTTATATATACAGGTGGAACCCTTAGATTACATGAGAGTCCGGATCGTACCATGGCCTATCTCGTATTCTTTCCTACTTGTTCTCCAAGACGACCTTCATACCGCTCATCTTCTTCATGAGCTGGCCCATTGCCTAAGCCGGCCTTTCCCGTTAAGCCTACTCAAGCCGGCCCGCCTAGAATCCTTTAGCCCTGTAGTGAGCTGACCCGCTGAGCCTGCTCGATGGCCGGGTTATCACCCTGCCGGGTCTATATGCCAGTAAATATCCCCAGTAGCAAATACGGCTTACCATCCGCAATGAGTTTCACTTGGCGGAGTTCTTCTTGGTAGCCGCGCGCCTCCGTCCGCGCTTCCTTGGCCACTGACCCCAATGAGGTTAGCTCGGTGGCCTGCTCTTTATTCTTCTACTCAAGGGCCTCACATTTCGTGACGGCATCCTTGAGCTCTTGCTGCACTTCAGCCACTCTGGCCTCGTGCTTCTGGCTAGCGGTTCTCACCGTAGCCAGTTCGGCAGCCGCCTGTTCGGCTGCCGACCTCTGCTCCGCCGCTTCCAGCTGAGCCTTCGTCAGTGCGGCCTTGAGGTTCTCGACCTCCGCGGCAGCAGCTGCAGTCATATCAGTTGATCCCGTTTAGGCTACTCACTTCAAACCTTACTTAACAAACAAAAAAAAGAGAGAAACTGCTGTAATAGACACTAGTGCGGACTTGCCTTGCGCTTCGTCGAACCGTTTGTTCAGCAGGCCGAGGTCGTCCTCGAAGATCTTGAGCTTCCGATTCAGCTCGGCCAACTCCTCGGTGTTGGCGGCTGCCGCCGAGGATGAAGCCTGCACATCACTCTACTCACATTAGCATCCGAGTTATCGATTTTCGATCCTCCGACCGGCTTTACTCAAGCCAGTCAGAGTCTCGGGGGCTACTGTGTTTGAGGTTATGCATTCATATAAAAGAAATTTTCCAAGGGAAAAACATTACTTGGCCTACCTTGAAGCCTGTGAGAAGGCCACTAAAGGCCTCCTTCAGTCCGTTGTCCACGGATCGAAGACTTTGCAACACCGCGCCCATAAGGACATGGTGCTCTTCAGCGATAGAGGAGCTGGTTAAAGCGTCCTCCATCTCGTCCGGCCACCCAGTCGAAGCCCACTTTGGGGTGGGCGGGGGTGGCGGGGGCACCTCGGCTCCTCCTCTCGAGGAGTCTGGAATGCTTGACTCCGCGTACCTGACGGCTCCGGAGCCATTCTCGGAGAAAGCTCGGATCGTCCGGGCTACTTCTCTTCATTTACCAGAGGGCTCCTCCCCTCCCGGTCTTCGGTGGTCGAGGTATGCATCTCGGCCATAACGGCGTCGCCTCCTCCCCCTGTGCGCGACAAGGGAGAGGTCCTCCTCGACAGAACCTCCTTGGCCTCCCCGACGATCGGAGGAGGCGAGGCGCGTGACTCGGTCCCTCTCTCCGCCAGCGCGGCCGGTGGAGAATCCCCCTTCGAGACTCAATCGGTGGGGAGGTCACGCAGCGGGCTGCAATATTAAAAGCAGAAGCACGGTTAATAGCAGACTTAGCTTGGCTGAATATGCACAGGTGAATCTTAAAGATACGTACCTTTGGGCCAGCGGTTTGACCCTAGGGGTCCTCCGAGGAACCTCTTCGGAGGCCTCAGAGTCCTCGACAGAGGCCGAGCTATTGTCGGACAAGGCCACCTTGGCCCTGCACGGTCTTTTGGGGGCGGGATGAGGATGCTCCTCCTCGGCGTCCTCGGACACCGCCCTCTTCCTTGTTCGGGAGGAATCATTTTCCTCCCTGTCCTCTCCCTGCTCCTTCTCCTCCTCTTGTCCGGAGGGAACATGGGTGTCCCCGGATCTGGTGTCCGGGGGTCCTCGGGAGTGGAGGCCCTCTCTGGCCTCCCTCTTCTTTTCCTTCTTCTTCTCCTTCCTCTCCGGCGCCTCGTACGGCTCCACGGCCAACATGGCCGTCAGCAAGGACGTCCTGGGGCCCTCTGGCAGCGGGGCCGGGTTGTCAATCCACTCGGCCTTCTTCAGCCAGCTCTGTGGATGAGAAATGAGAAAGTTGAGTACCTTATCAAAGGGTAACAATCCGGATATAAGAACAAAACTTGCCATACCTCCCGAGGGGGGTTTGCGGCGTTGAGGCCGATGTCTTCCTCCTCGGCCGGCCAGTCCTTCTGCGGCTTGAACAACACCTTCCACAGTTGAGCGTGCGAAGTGCGGTAGAAGCTGAGCACGGTGGCGGGGTCCTCGGGCTTGTAGGCCCACATGGGGGAAGCCCGGGCCTGGAAGGGGAGGATACGGCGGCAGAGCATAATCTGGATCACGTTGGGCAGCTCGACCCCCCGCTCTATCATCTTTGCTATCCGGCTCTGCAGCAGCGCCACCTCCTTGTTTGACCGCCAGTCAAGACCTTTCTTGGTCCATGAAACCAGCCTCGTGGGGGGTCCGGATCGGAAGGCCGGGATCACCCCCCAATCCGCGCTCCTTGGCTCCGTGACATAGAACCACTCCTTCTGCCAGATCTTGACGGTCTCGATGAAGGTGCCCTCTGGCCACTCCACTCGGGGAAGCTTGCTGACCATCGCTCCCCCGCAGTCTGCCTGCTAGCCATCAACAATCTTCGGCTTGACGTTGAAGATCTTCAGCCATAGGCCGAAGTGTGGTCGGACCCGAAGAAAGGCCTCGCGGATGATTATGAAGGTCGAGATGTGCAGGAAGGAATTTGGGGCAAGATCATGGAAATCGAGCCTGTAGAAAAACATGAGGCCCCTGACGAAGAGGTGGAGGGGAAAACCCAAACCTCGGATGAAATGGGGTAGGAACACCACCCTCTCACCCTGCCGCGGCGTGGGGATGACCTGGCCCGCCTCTGGAGCGCGGTGGGTGACGTTGACTGGGAGATAGCCCGCGCTCTTCAGCTCCAAGATAGCGCTCTCGGTGACGATGGAAGCCTCCCACTTGCCCTTGGACCCGGAACCGGCCATTGCTGGATTGAACGGGTGGCTGGAGAGGTTCTTGGAAGGAAGAGCAGATCTGGGCGCTGGAGCTCAAGAGATTGGGAGGGCAACGGCGAAGGGAGAGGTGAGAGCGTGCGAAGGAAACGGAGGCCGCTCCCCTTTTATGGGCTGTAAAATCTAAGGTTCCTTTACTGCGCCACAGTCCTCGCCGTTTCCCCGTGTAATCGTGCCATTATGCGCGCATGGGATGAGGCAAATTATTGATCATATCCCTTGAAAATAGGGCACGATCTCCATATCGATGGGATGCACCAATGAAGGAACCACCTCGAACCGCGAATCGAGTTTTCATAAACCAACTCATGGTCGTGGCGGGCTGTGACCCTTCGGTAAAAGTTGTCAGATAGGGTCACTATTCACACCAATACGACTAGCCTTCGGGGCTAAGTTATCGGAACTCCTCGGCAACTGAAGCATAGTTCGGGGAGCATGCGGCTAGGCGACACAAGTATCACGGAAAGGGAAGGAACTGGTCCACAAAGCCGATGTTGTTCAGCATATACCTCGGCTTCGAAGACTAGTTCGGGGGCTACTGAGGGTGTCCCGGACTAGGGGGTACTCAGGTTGCCGGCCTATCTCTCGCAGGCCGGACTAGTGGGCCGCTCTTTACTCATCAAAGGAAGGCCGGATTGCGGACGACCCCGTGCACCAGAAGGAAACCTCCGAAGACTTGGCGCCTCCTCCAAGAAATAATTAGCGGCATGTTTATCCCCTGATGGCAACCGACCATATGTAACCCTAGGTCCCTCTGGTGTCTATATAAACTAGAGGGTTTAGTCCATAGAGGGGGGAATCATCATACCCACCTAGGGTTTAGCCATCCGATCTCGAGGTAGATCAACTCTGTAACCTTCATACAATCACATCAATACAATCTAGCAGGACGTAGGGTTTTACCTCTTTGAGAGGGCCCGAACCTGGGTAAATCATTGTCTCTACACTCCCTGTTACTCATTGATTCCTAGATCCACAGTTCGGATCCCCTACCCGAGATCTGCCGGTTTCGGTACCGACACTTTGCTATAAAAAGGATTGGGCCACCTTGCTGCACATTTGTTACCGTTACTACTTATTACTTGTTACGAATTATCTTGCTATCAAACTATCTGTTACCTACAATTTCAGTGCTTGCAGAGAATACCTTACTGAAAACCGCTTGTAATTTCCTTCTTCTCCTTGTTGGGTTCGACACTCTTACTTATTGAAAGGATTATGATTGATCCCCTATACTTGTGGGTCATCACCGGCCAACAACGCGACCTTCTGCAGGAGCAGGCGACCCGGCTCGCGGTGGAGCAGGGTCGGCAAGCGGAGGAGCACCAGCGGGCGCTGGCGGAGAGGGACGAGGCGGCCAGCAAGGCGGCCCAGGAGATCGCCGGCCTGAAGGCGGAATAGGAGAGCCGAGCCGCCGCATGGTCACTGAAGCAGCAGGGGATGCTTGCCGAGGTGCATCAGATTGACGCGCTCCTTGCTGGTGAGTCTCGGGTGTTCCCCCCACTTTCTTCGTTCAGCCGGCCTTGGCCGCCAGCCGGCGCCTTATGCCCTTTCTTTTTGCCATTCTTTCAGGGGCCTTCCCGAAGACGCAGGAGGCGGCCGAAAGTGCCGTGAACTCCCATCGGGACGAGCAGCGGGTGGCTGGGAACCACGTCGGGCGACACGCCGCCTTGAAGGTGGAGGAGACGGCTATCGCTGCCGAAGCCCGTTTGCAAACGTTCAGGTGCATCATGAACCGGCTCCACGACGCCGGCCTGGCGGTGGTGCGCAGCCTCTGGCCAAATGTGGTGCAGCCAGCGACCGTCAACCGGCTGGCCAGGTGGCTAGAGGTGGCGCCGGCTAGGATCGACGCCTAGAGAGCCTCCGCCGCGTGAGCCGGCGCGGCGATGGTGCTGCGGCTCATGCTCTCTTGGTATCCAGGGGTGAGCTTGGACCAGCTGGCGACTCATCGGGCAGAGGCGGAGGTGGACCTATCGGCGCGGGCAGAGCCGCTCGTGCGCCGTGCCAGCACGATCGCCGCCTTCACCCCTCGGGACGAGTTCTTCTGGGAGCGGGCCGCCGACGGCGAGGAGATCCCGGTGGACACTTACGAGCTGCTTATTGACGACCCAGACGGCAGCCAAGCCGAGACGCTCGACGGGGGGAGCGACTCGAGTGGCGGAGCGTACGCAGACGCCGACGCCAAAGCGGACACCGGTGCCACGGAGGAGCTGGAGCGACTCGGAACCGGTAACTCCTCCGCCTAGAAGCCCATTTTCTGGTTTTTTGCACTACCTTGTTAGCTCCGAACAGTTGTAATTAGTTGCCTTGCAGTTCCACCCACTTGGGGTGTATCTTAAACGTGAAGAGCCTCGGCCGTGGGCCTTTTGTTATGTATGCCTATGTACGTGTTCTGCTTATGCATGTCTTTTGCCGGTCGGCGGCTTGCCCTTGCTTTTTTCCTTTGACTCTCTTCTTGTGCCCCTTCCTCCTCAACCTTCCCCCCGGCAGCCGGACAGCCGGGAGCCGATCTGTAGCTGGGACGAGGAGTCGGATTTGAAAGGGAGCGCACAATACTTAGGTTCTTAGGACGTGAGCGCAAGCGAACCACCCACTGGGCCGACTGGCTGCAGGCGGCGGAGCCGGCTAGAGCGCAGCCGGTCTGGGCGGCAACGAGTGGAAGTGAGGGCCGGGTCGACCAGGCCAAATGCTCTTCCTTAGCCGTTTCTTTGCATGAGGACGCTTTCGGCCTTTAGCTCTTGCCAACCGAACAGCGGGGTGCCGGACTGTGGCTCGTGGCGAAGAGAGGGCTTAGGCGGCGCACATGCTGTGTTACCGGCTGCGGGAGGCGAGGCGCGGGCTAGCCGGCGAGTCCCCGAGCCCCCGAGCCGGACGTGCCGACCCGGCGGGAGGGGGGCGAAAGTGCGATTAAGTGCGCAAGAGACAAGAAACTCGATAGGGGTAAAAGGGTAGCCCCCGAGTGTAGCTCGGGGTACTCGTTGCATTCATTAGGGGCCGAAAGTGGCGATACACACATACCAAAAGCGGCGATACACACATACACCGACCACTCTTGCTTGCTTGACGCGGGTTCTCCTAGGCCGGAAACGTTAGCCCCCGGGACCGAGCCGACCATTCCCGAGCCGGTGACGACCGCTGTCAACCCGGCCGGGACGAAGCCGGGTCTTCAATTCTCACCCGTTGAAGACGTAGCAGGTGACGCCATGCTGGGCCTCGTGGCCGCCGAGGGTTCCTTCCCCGGGATGGAAGGTGTAGACTGACCAGCCGACTCCTAGGCGAAACTGCTGCTGCAGGAGACGCTGGTACTCGGCAGCCGCGTTGGTCAGGCCGAAAGGCCTGAAAGCCCCGGGGTAGCCTTTGGGAGGGACGCCAGGCGCCCCGACTCGCGCGTCGGGGCCTGGCGCGGAACCCTCGGGCCGCATCCCTCCGCATGCATGGGAACCGAGGCTTCGGCTCGGAGTTGGCCTTGTTGGGCGGCCTTGGAGGCCGGCAGCTTCCAGCCGCCGGGGCGCGGCCACCCTTGGCCGTCGCGGTTCGCAACCGGCTCTTGCGGGACGGCTTGAGCCACGCCGGGGGCTGTTCTGCGGGCCGGGCGCCGATCCCAAGCGCGCTCACGCGGGCGCAGAGGTCCGCGCCATCGTCGCCGTTGTCGCAGGAGTGCACGGAGCTGACGAGGTGATTGACGAGTGGGACGTCCTGCTGGCTTGGCCCGACCGTGACCGGCGCCGCCTGCAGCGCATCCTTAGATAGCCGGGCGGGCGCCTCATTGGCCGGCCTCGTGTGTGAGGGGGGGGGGACCGGCATGCCCGACCACTCGCGGGACAGGACCAGGAGTCGGTCGAACTGGCACTTCTCCTTCGCAATGACCAGGGACTCGGCCAGCTTGGAGCCGGCTTCCGCACACTCGGCGGACTTCCTGAAGTCCCCGCCACTGTGATGATGCCCTTGGGGCCCGGCATCTTCATCTTCAGGTAGGCGTAATGGGGGACCGCCATGAACTTAGCCAAAGCGGGCCGCCCCAAGAGCGCGTGGTAGGGACTGCTCAGGTCCACCACTTCAAACCAGATCGGCTCATGGCGGAAGTTGCGCGAGTCACCAAACAACACGTCCAGCCGGACCTTGCCGATCGGGGAGCAAGAAAGGCCAGGTACGATGCCATGGAAAGTCATACGGCTGGGCTGCAGCTGCCTCTCCTTGAGGCCCAGCTTGAGCATGGTGTCGTGGTAGAGGATGTTGATGCTGCTGCTGCCGTCAATGAGCACCCGCGTGAAGTGGAAGGTGTGCTTCTCGGACACGAACGTGGGGTCGAGGACGAGAGCACAGCCGCCCAGCGTGGGCATCATGGCTGGGTGGTCCTCTCGGCTCCAGGTGACTGGCCTCACGGACCAGTGCATGAACTGGGGAGTGGCGGGGACGACGGCGTTCACCTCACGGGACCGCCTGCGCAGGCTGTGCTTGTCATCTAGCTCGCTGGTGAAGATGACGTAGGAAGCATCCAGGGTAGTCATCCCAGAGCCGGCCGGCTGCCAGAGCTGGGGCTGGAACCGGCGGGGCGGCCGCCGGAGGTGGTGGAGGCGGCGGGGGGAGGGCGGCGCCCTCGCCCCGCGCCAGGCGCTGTGTCCAACTACAGTTTCGGGTCGTGTGTCCAGACGGCTTCACCCTGCTGTGATGCTTACATGGGATGTCGAGCATTTGCTCGAAGGTGAGCTTAGGCAGCCAGGGGCCCTTGCCGGTCCGTTGATGCCGGCTGCCGCCTTGGTCGGCTGGCGGCTCCTCCTCGACGGCTGCCACCTGCCGGCTGCCGTAGCGGGCGTCCGGCTGCTCGCTCCTTGCACTTGTTATTGTTGGCGTTGTTGTGGTTGTTTTGCTGCCGGCCACCGTCGCCGGCTGGATGGGGGTTGGCCGGCGCAGGCGGCACGGCTTTGCCGGCCGCATCCACTTGCACTTGGACCTTCATCGAGGACTCGGCCGTGGCATACTTTTCCGCCGTGGCCATGAGCGCGGCCAAGGTGACCAGCTCGGAGCGCATGAGCTTGTGCTTGAGTAGGGTGCCGTCCCGGCACCCGTCGATGAAGAATTGGATGGCCTGCACCTCATGGACCCCCTCGCAACTGTTGCGCAGCTCCGTCCAGCGCGTCAAGTAGTCACAGAGCGACTCGTCCGGCTGCTGGACGCACATGGAGAGTTGGCAGGGCCGACCGGGCCGCTTGTACGTGCCGGTGAAGTTGCGCACGAAGGCCTGCTCGAAGTCCAGCCAGGCGTTGACGCTGTTGGCCTCCAGGCGGTTCAACCACGTCCTGGCGGGACCCTGCAGCATGAGGGGCACGTAGCGCACCGCCATGCGCCTGTTGCCACCGGCGATGCCGACGGCCATAGTGTAGTCGATGAGCCAGTCTTCTGGCTTGGCGGTCCCGTTGTACTTGGGGGTGTCGCGCGGGAGCGTGAAGCCCCTGGGGAAGGGCTCCTTGCAGATCCGCGGGCCAAAACACGCCGGCCCAACTGAGCCCTCCTCCTCCATCGCGAGCGAGCGGGCCAACTGGTCGATGCGACGGCGGGCATCATTTCGGGGAGGTCACGGGGCCCAAGCCGGTCGGCCACGGAACCCCGGCCGGCCGGGTCGACCGATCCCTGACGCTCTTGCCGTGCGGGCGGAGTCGGAGGGGCCTGCTGCCGGCGTGCTGGGGGTCGGCCGGCTCCACCAGCCGGCTCATGACAGCCGGGTTGTCTTGCCAGCGCCGCCTCCCTGCTGCCACGGGATCGCCCGCCATGGCTGGTCGCGTGTGGGGAGGAAGCTTGCACGGTGTGCCGGGGGGCGGTCATTCTGCCGCGGGCCGGCATCCGGGCGCGAGGGATCTGAGCCGGAGTGGTCCGGCTCGAACTGGTCCTGTAGCCGGTTGGCGGCAGCGACGAGATCGCGAACGCGCCGCTGTTGCTCCTGCAGAGCCTCGCCCTCCATGTGCTCGAGCTCGGCGGTAGCTGCCTGCGCCGCCCTCATGTTCTGGATGGGGGTGGCATAGATCGGCCGGTTGGCGCCGAAGAGCTCGCCGATGACGCCGCCACGGTGCCGCACATCCCCACGCCAGCTAGGCTCGACGCCGGCGGGCGTGAGGCCGTGGGCGATGTTGTACTCGCGCTGCGTGGACTCCATCCGGCGCTGCCACTACTAGGAGAAACCCTAGTAGTAGCGCTGGATGGAAGCATAGCAGTAGCGCTGGGGCCGGCGCTACTGCTACGGCGCTACAACTAATGTTTAGCAGTAGCGTTGGTTGGGAAGCGCTACTACTAACCTACCTAGCAGTAGCGCTGGTCCGACCAGCGCTACTGCTACACCTACCTAGTAGTAGCGTGTGTCCAACCAGCGCTACTACTACAATTTCCTGTAATTTTATTTTCTTCTGCGTATTTGCACTATATTTGTACAGGTTTTATACAGTAATCTCATCGTATGATTTTATGATCATGATGAGTTATTATATCGGTGGGTGAAAGAAACGTGGATTAGATTCAACTTGGTCACTTTGGATCCATCCACTTGAATCTAATCCGCGTTTCTTTCACCCACCGATATAATAATTCATCATGATAATAATAACAACTCATCATCATCATCATCATCATCATAATATATAACTCATCATCATCATCATCATCATCATCATCATCATCATCATAACAACTCATCATCATAACAACTACTCATGATCATCATCTCTGAGTCATATAACAACTCATCATTCTAGCTAACACATTGTAGCACATAACTCATCATCATCATAATAACTAATCATCATCATCATCATAGTCATATCAACACTAGCTAATTGTTCTTACTACCTAGGACCTAGTCCTCTCTCCTAGGTAAAATAGCATAAAACAGGTAAACCGGTCCATCTCCAAAATGGAGAATGGAGATCCACCTGTCGCCAACTTCTGGCTTGCGCACACGCATGTTGTCTCCAATCGGTTGCGTGCGCGCCTTCATTACTTTGCTCCAATCTTTGATATTGAGCCTTCCATCTTTCAAAGAAATAGAGTATGCACTTTGGTAAGCCGTCGGTGGAAATGGTCATAAGCTAACCATGTACATACTCCCTTCGGTAAGCATCATGTGAGGCACAACCTCGCTAGGGAGCTTCTGTTGAACAATATAGTAACATATATAGTTAGCAATGTAGTTTACTTAAGAAGAATGTATGCAACGAAGTTACCATCATTAACAAAATCATACCAAGTTTTTGGCAATGAGGTTACCATCAAGCAACTGATGGACTAGTGGCACGTATCCAGTATAATTTGGGCTGATAAACTGATTGGTCTTAAAATTCTCAACATCATCTATAAATGAGACAAAATATCCTTTCTCCTCACAATTAAGCTCGGAGCCATAACTGTAGTACGTCATGTCCACAGCTTTCCGAGTATTTTTTGAAGATAAGAAATAAGATGATAATTATAAATAAATAAGTTTAGTAGCAATGAACACCAAATATTTTTAAATAAAAAATATAAATTACTTAACAAATTAGTTTGACAAACTCACATTTAGGCAAAATAGGAGGCATATCCACATCGACCCAAATGTCGATATTATCTTCAATATCTTCATCTTCGGGACGAATATGAAAAGTTATTTGCATATTCTCCTCAAATCCATAGGCCTTGCAGAAAGCTTCCCAATTAGAGCAGCCGAAATGTGAGTGATTAAGCGCATTGTAGAGCTTAACCCGAAAAGCATAACCGTGTTTAGTCCTGAGGTGAGCCCTCCTCGTCCCCATATTCTCAAGGTCTTGGAAACCGAGCTTCTGCAAGACATACGGTCTTGCATGGCACGGGATGTACTAGTCGAATTAAAAAAAAACAGAAATTACACGTTGAAGCAAAGAATCACAAGTCATGATTAATTATGATGAAATACTTGTCGTTGCGTACCATACAAACATCGAAGGTCTCTTCCAGCTTCACGGTGAAGAACCTACCATTTTGCAGGTGAGGCTCCCTGTCGCACAAACCCCGGTCATCGCAGCAGTAGTCGCACTCGAGGATCTTATCATCGTCGGACATTTCCTGTGTTCAAAATTCAAAGATTATAAATCGACGGCAACTAACAGAAGCTCAACACACAGATCGTTATTATTCATCACGAGTTGACTGTCGGTCTGTCGAGTCTTTCCTTGAAAACTCTCATCTCACGTGGTGTATATGGTGGGCACTCCCTCTCTGACATTTGCGACCGTCGGTGATGGTCGCTACTCCTCCTTCCCCTAGTGCATAACAAAGATCTAGCACAAGGAGAAGAAGGAGAAACGACCCCCACGACAACAGTCGGCATTCTTCTTCTCTCATATATGGTGGACACTCTCCCTCACTGATTTTTTTACTGTCATGTATGGAGCCCCGACAGACTTAAAGTCAACCCAAAATGTCATTTAATTCTCTTTCCGGCAAATCCAGGGCACTCGATATTTCCTATATATTCTAGCACAAGTCATGCTAAAATTCACGAAAAAATCCGGCATGACCTTCGCTAAAATAGGACATATCGAGCGCCTGAAATTTGCCGGAACAGGAATGAATCAACACTCCGGCAAAACATATGCCACTTGGATTTTTCCTGCGATACAAAGAGTCAAATGTGGCCATCTTTGGCACCATATACACATCAACTCAAGATCGACATGTCCATACAAATACACATGTTCTTTTTTAAGCATGAACAGAGTCAAGTTCTTTTTTATACAGAAAAGTTTAAACTTGAAATGCTATCCGAATCAATTATCATTTAAAAAAAAAACTAGCTTCGCATTGTCACAGCTACTCATCTACTACTACTACATCTATAAAAACATCTATGAAAACTAGCATATAACAGGACCTCTATGCATGTTCATCATTGACATTCACAACACATCATCATCAACATCAACGACATGGGGATTTGGTTGGTCTCACCTTGAGGTCGGAGGGGTTCGATGACGGGGACGACGGCGGGGATGATGCAGGGGCAAATACTTGATTTCTATGAAAACAAAAAGATTATTATGCTGATTTTAGGACTTAGTGAAACCCTATAAGCTATCAACTAAACCCTAGAAGCATACTAAATCAAAGTGTTACATATCAACTAAATATATTAACTATGTCTAAATTTTTACTAATTCACTCTAAACCCTAAAAAATATTAACTATATCAAAGTGTTACATATCAACTAATTAACTCTAAGCACTCTATTCTATTCAAAAAACCTCCATTCTACCTATATTTTGTATTTTATTTTATTCAAAATACCTACATTCTATTCATATAAGCTATATGTTCTATTTTATTCAAAAAACCTACATTCTACAATCAAATTCTACCTAATTTTTATTACTAAAAATTTCTATACCTATTTTTTTTACTAAAAATTTCTATACAGAGGAAGGAGTGAGGAGGAGGAGGGAGGAGTGAGGAGGGGCAGTGGGAAGAGGGAGGAGAGAGGAGGAGGGCAGTGGGAGAAGGAAGGAGGGCGACCAGAGGAGTAGGGAGGAGTGAGGAGGGCAGTGGGAGGAGGGAGGAGAGGGCGGCCGGCGGAGGAGGGAGGAGGGCAGTGGGAGGAGTGAGGAGTGAGGAGGGCAGTGGGAGGAGGGAGGAAGGCGGCCGGAGGAGGAAGGAGGGACGCAGATACCTCAGTGGCGACAGCTGCGGTGGGTGACAGCGGGCGGCGGCGGCAGAGAGAGCGAGAGTGTGAGGGGGAGAGTGAGGGAGAGAGGAAACGGCGGGATGGATAAGGTGCCCATAGTAGTAGCGCGGGTAAGGGACCCGCGCTGCTACTACTCACAATACCTGTAGCGCGGTCCTGCAGTCGGCGCTACTGCTAGGCGGTGCCTGGGAGCCGGGCCCGTGTATAAACAGTAGTAGCGCCTGTACGGAAGACAGCACTACTACTACTTCCTAAGTAGTAGCGCGTATTTGTGGGCCGGCGCTGCTACTGTAGCCTGGCCTGGGGGACATGGTGGGGCCCATCTAGCAGCAGCGCCTGAAAGAAAGCCCGCGCTACTGCTATCAGTGTAGCAGTAGCGCCGGTTCCTGACACGCGCTGCTGCTACACACCAGTAGCGCCTAGTCTCTAGACCGCGCTACTGCTAAGGTTCTACCTATAAGCTTTCTCCTAGTAGTGTGCGCGGCGGTCAGCTCAGTGGCCTCTGCGAACAGACGCTGGCGGGACACCTCGAGCCCGGCCGCAGCCGCCGCGGGGTCGGCGCCCGGCACGACGGGGGCGCGCAGGTTCTGCAGTGTAGCCAGCAGCAGGTCGGATTGGCCCGCGCCAGTCGCATTCGCGGCGGCCACCTCGGCCGCGCGCCTGACGCGGCCGGAAGTGGTGCTGGACTTTTTGGCGAGTACCTCCATGCGGACACAGAGGTCGTCGAGGCTGCTGGAGACGCTGCTGCCGCTGAGCGGCAGCGGGTCAAAGAAGGTGAGCACCTCGCTGGGTACTCGTCGGGGACAAGCGCGACGACGACGCACAGCTCGCTGAAGGGGACGATGGAGCCGCCGGCGAGGCAGGCGGCGCCTGGCGCCGTGCCAGAGTCGGCACGCTCAAACGCGCCGAGCGGGCTGATCAAACCATGCGCGATGCGCTCGCCGGTGGGAGTGAAGGGTCTCGTCCGGAACGAAACTCCGGCCGACGCCACGGACGGCCCCACAGTGGGCACCAACTGTCGTGGTGTGCTCACGGCAGATGCCATGGGTAGGCTTATCGAACGTGGTTGGGGCCGGAGGACGTCGGAGGGTTCCAGAGGCGAGATTGGGGACAAGCGGTGGGCGACACACGATGTACCCAGGTTCGGGGCCCTCCGATGGAGGTAACACCCCTAGTCCTGTGAGCTCTACTAGATGAATCACTAGGAGAGCTACAATGGTGCTCCTTGAGCTGTCTTGATGGAGGAGGAAGGAGGGCTAGCTCGCTCCTTCTCTTGGTGAAATGGATGGGTGACTTGCTTGGGGGGAAAGAGTGAATGAACGACCCCTCTGCATGGAGGGCTTCCTGGGGGTCTTATAGACCGGCTCCCCGGGGTTACAATGGTAATTTACAAGGGTGCGGGGCCCGGATGTCATCGCCTTACGCCGGACAGTGGGACCCGCCGGCTGCTGGGGCCCGCCGGGTGCAGGCCCCGCCGGCCGTCCGGCACTGTAGCATGTCTTAGCTTGCGTCATGGAGCGGCTGGCACTATGCAGCTATAGTGCCGCGCCGGGTCATCGCCGCCGACCCCGGGGCGCGGTTCCGGGGTGCACTGTAGCCACGCTCGCCCGATCCGCGGTGCCGCGCGCACTGTAGCCACGCTGGCTCTGTCGTGGGAGAGCTGTCTTGTCGCCCGGCCGGCTGGAGCTGGGGCCGGTTCGGCCATCCGCCGCCTTCAGCGCTGCCGGGTCGAGCTTTGTCGTCGCGCCCAGCCAGCCCTGTGCCTCCAGGCCGGCTGAAGAGTGGGCCGGATCGAGGGGTGCTGGCCGCCCCGTTGTTTTGAAAATGGTTAAGTGTTGATGTGCCTACCCAGGGGTTATTCCCCTGACATGACTTGTTCACGTACAACCCATAGCCTCAACATTTGCACTGTAGCTTCACGCCACCGTCTCGGCATCTCGCCGTGCTCGCCGCATCGCAAGGCAGCCCGGCAACTCGCCTTCTTCGTGTGCACAACTGAAGCTTCATTGGCCTACGTACCAGTGGCGGAGCTACAAAGTAAAAGTTGGGCGGGCCAGACTAAAGGAGTGCACAATTTTTTTAAAATTCTGAGTCATAAGCGAGCAGATATGTATCTATATATACACCAAAATACAGTTCAAACATGAACCACTATTAAGTTATTAGCTAATACAAAAGCGTTTAGACATTAGACATGGACTTACTCACATAGTCACATACTACAAATCAGCTTTCCGATCCCCCTTGCTTTTAAAATCTGCGATGACATCTTCAAGGCTGTAGTTCTCCAGAATTCCACCCTCTATGTGAACTAACAGGTTATTAGCAAGATTATCATCTTCCATCTTATTGCGCAATCTTGTCTTAATGATCTTCATACTAGAAAATGCACGTTCAGCACTCGCTGTAGAAACTGGAAGAGTGATGAGCAAACGAAGAAATCTGTCAATCAAATTGTAGACAGTGTGTCTTCCTGTCTCCACAAGGCATCGACAAAGATCAATTAAGGTAGATATATTTTTCAAATCAGCATCCTTGGAAGCATCCGAAACAAAATGTTTAAGTTGCTGTTGTAATCCATAAATATCTTGGGGAAAATCTGCTGGGTAGTACTTTTTCACCATCTCACATATATCACTAGCTTTGAATCCTCTGAATTTATTTCTAGGAATCAAGGTAGCACTAATGGTTAGAAGATCCATTACCTTCTCATTGAATCTTCGGTTTAATTCAAATAGTTGAGTATCAAGTGTTGAAAAGAAAATTTCCACTCGAAAGTAATGCTCCTTGGTGAACTGATTAGGCTGACGACGGGCTCGACCACCACGCATGATGTAAGTTTCCTCAAAGTTAGAAATATCAATGGAATGGTTTACACAAAATTAAACAACCGTATTGATAAATAGTTGGTAGCCATCATCTGATCTCAACTCCTGAAGACACTCTTTTGTTGAGGACACTAGACGAACAGCATTCACAATATCTTGTGACCTCTTTTGTAGAGCTTGGCCAAGCAATTCAGTTATCTCAAAAATTTCCTTCATCAAACATAAGATAAAGATGAACTCAAAGGAGGACAAGTAGCCAAAAGAAGTGTCTGCATCTGCACGAATTGAGCCAATTGATCCATCGGCGGCTATATCTTGGATAACTGAATAAACAGGACCAAACATCTTCATAAGGGTATAAACTGAACCAAAATGAGAACCCCACCTTGTGTCTCCTGGTCGCTTAAGTGAGCAGATTTGATTTGCCCCTTGACCTGTCTCGATGCTAGCATTAGAGATTCCATTTTCTAGCTCAACTAGTTGGGCATTATGAAGCTCATCATGGCGCTTTGAAGAGGAGTCAACCGTGTTTATGATAAATATCAACTTCTGAAAGAACTGGGAGATAGG
Source organism: Elymus sibiricus (assembly GCA_039707655.1). Lineage (NCBI taxonomy): Eukaryota > Viridiplantae > Streptophyta > Magnoliopsida > Poales > Poaceae > Elymus > Elymus sibiricus. The sequence continues at coordinate 121,343,801 of CM077666.1, read as the reverse complement.
AACCACTTCTTTAGATGCATCAACTAGAGCAAGTTGCAAGCGATGGGCATAACAATGGACATAATAAGCATATGGGCATTCTTGGAGGAAAAGAGCTTGCAATCCATTTAACTCACCTCTCATGTTACTAGCCCCATCATACCCTTGTCCTCGAAGGTTCTGAATATCAAAACCATGGTTTGATAAAACAAAGCTCAACTCATCTTTAAGTGTCAAAGACCTTGTGTTTACTACATGTATCAAGTCAAAGAATCTCTCCTGCAAAATACCACCTTTATCTGCAAATCTAAGAACCAGTGCCATTTGCTCTCTCTTTGATGCATCACATGTTTCATCCACTAAAATAGAGAACTTATAATCTCCAATTTCCTCATGAATATGCTTCCTGATTTTACATGCAAATATACTCAAGATCTCGTTCTGAATCTGATGTGATGTGTATTTTGCATTGTATGGAGCATTTCCCATCACAACTTTGGCAAACTCAGGGTTAAATTCTGCAAGAAGCTTCACCATTTCGAGAAAGTTTCCTTGATTCTTTGACTGCGGTCTCTCATCATGCCCTCTAAAAGCACAAGCTTGGAATGTAAGCCACTTAACAACCGCAATTGAGGCTTTCAGCCGCAAATGGTTTCTTTCTACTTTCTCAAAATCCTTCACCGCCATAACAGTCTCTATGTGGCATGGTTGATTCATTAAGGCGTGACCATTGGTGACTGCATTGTTGTGTGGTGAGCATGGTCCAGATCCTATGTGGGTCAAGAATGCACAATGTTTCCCACAATTAACCCTCTTCCAACTGTCAAAGCCATCTACCGTGAATACATGAGAACCACCTCGCTTATTCTCTTTGTTACTGAAGACAAAGCAATATAGACAATATGCACGATTTTTGTCCTCTGAGTACTCTAGCCATGATGGAAAATCACCAAACCAACTATATTGGAAGCGGCGCTGATGTCCTGGTTCACCTGAAAGTTTATAGTTCTCTAGACGGGGTTGCATAGCACTTAACATCAAATACGCCCTTCTCACAGTATCTCTCTGGTCTGGTGGATATTGCCAAATTTGAGGGCGCAATCTAGGGTCTCGCTGCAAGAACTCAATACCTTGAAATGTAACAGCTTCATTTGTTCGAACTCCTTCATCTTGGTTATGTTGCTGTTCCAATTCAAGCAAGGGAAATACATGGTCTTGCTCAACTTCAGTTATGTCATCTCTTTTTCTTTTAAAACAAAATCAATTCTTCTCTGAGCCTGATTTTCCTTTCCCATGAGTACCTACATTGCAATTTGCATCGGATCAGGCTATTACTTATTGCATCAGTACTAGCAGTAGCAGACTAGCAGTAGCAAATCACTAGATGCAGTATTACTTATTACTTATTATAGTATCGGATCAGGCTATTACTTATTACAGTATTACTTATCAGTTATCACTAGATGCAGTACTAGCAGTAGCAGACTAGCAGCCTAGCAGTAGCAATTTAGTTATGTCAAGAACTGAACAAAATCAGCCCATTGCTTACCTGCTGCTGTTTCTAGCGCCGGTGGAGTGATGTGGTGGAGCCGTGGAGGCGGTCCATGGATCTGGGTGGAGGAGACAAGAGACTGGAGAGCAGACGCAACCAGCGGTGGGCCCTGGGGCCTAGGCCGGCAGGCGGCAGCACGACGGACGGAGCGACCTGCGCGCGGATGTCGTCGCCGATGGCTAGCTTGATGCTGCAGCAGGGTCCGGACTCGGGAGTCGGGAGCAGGCAGTGGGGACAGCCGACGGGGGAGTGGGGGACTAGAGATTCCGGCGGGGCGGCGGCTATGTACTCGGGCCTGGGGCTGGGGAAGAGAGCAGGGGATTCAACGCTTGGTACTAAGGATGTGGTCGCTGTGTGCCGTGTGCGTCTGCGTGGGATGGGCTCGGAAGATGCAGCGTATGTAATTTTTTTGTTGCCAAATTCCTGGGCGGGCCACGGCCCAGTTCGGCCCCTACATAGCTCCACCCCTGCTACGTACACTTCCCTAGACAATCTAAACTACATGCAATACTAAAAACAAACATGTAGATACAATGAAATCAAGATTAAGTCCTAACAGCCCGCCCGCACCACTACCGGAATTGACGCCGACGCCGACGGCCTTATCTATGCCGACAGCCACCGTCGGCATAGACGCCGGTATGCCGACGGCCTAGAGCCAGCCGTTGGCGTAGCCCAGCCGTCGGCATACCTCTGTCTATGCCGACGGCCCCCGTCGGCATAGGTAGGCCGTCGGCATATCTCAGACTATGCCGACAGTCGCCGTCGGCGTAGCCCGGCCGTCGGCATATGTGTGGGCCGGCCGCCCCGGTTTTAACAGCCGGTTGACGCCGTCATACGTATGCCGACGGCCCTAACGTCGGCCATCGGCATATCTCTCTGCCGCCACGTCATCGATCCGCGGCATCGTGGGCCCGGAGCTATGCCGTCGGCATAGCTCCGGCCCCACGGTGCCGCGGATCGCTGACGTGGCAGGGAGCTATGCCGTCGGCATATCTATGTTCATTTTTTTTAAATTCCTTTTTTTATAATTTTTTATTTAAAAAAATATATTAAATAGAGCTATGCCGACGACATAGCCGTCGGCATATCTACGTTCATTTTTTTTAAAACAATTTTCCTTTTTTTATAATTTTTATTTTTTTAAAAATAATTAAATAGAGCTATGCCGACGGCTATGCCGTCGGCATAGCCCGGTCAATTTTTTTTCTTTTTTTATAACTTTTTATTTTTAAAATTTTTTAATTAAATAGAGCTATATCGCATGACACGTGCCAGGCCCCCGCATTTTCCGGACCCGCATGCAATATTTGAGACATTTATTGCACTGTTAGGGTTTCATCGCCGGAAATTGCAGATCTACGATGCGGCACATGAAATCATTTCCAGAAGCTGAATGGAAAATCCTATTTGATGTCTTTGCGACATGCGTAGGCCTTGTGCAGATGAGGGAGGGACAGGCCCCACCAACGGGGGTTGAAATTACCTCTACTTCATGCATGATCCAACCGTATAAATCCTCGGAAAATCGTACGATGCCGGAAATCCTCGGGATCTGGCAAAGCGTCATCACATGGCCCCTGTAGGGTTTGGTAAAAGTTTGGACGCGTTTCGAATAAGTCTCACCTGAGGCCGCTTGTAAACTACACGATCTCGGAGGTAGTCTCTGGGTATCGAGAGGGAACGTGTCCGATTTGTGAAGGAAGTGCGGGTCCTGTTGCTCCGTTGGCCTTGAAACTTCTCATGCTCTCAAAGGAGGCCATCGCATGACACGTGCCAGGCCCCCGCATTTTTCAGACCCGCATGCAATATTTGAGACATTTATTGCACTGCTAGGGTTTCAGCGCCGGAAATTGCAGATCTGCGATGCGGCACATGAAATCATGCCCAGAAGCTGAATGGAAAATCCTATGTGATGTCTTTGCGACATGCGTAGGCCTTGTGCAGATGAGGGAGGGGCAGGCCCCGCCAACGGGGGTTGAAATTACCTCTGCTACATGCATTATCCAACCGTATAAATCCTCGGAAAATCGTACGATGCCAGAAATCCTCGGGATCTGGCACGGTGTCATCACATGGCCCCTCTAGGGTTTGGTAAAAGTTTGGACGCGTTTCGAATAAGTCTCACCTGAGGCCGCTTGTAAACTACACCATCTCGGAGCTAGTCTCTAGGTATCGAGAGAGAACGTGTCCGGTTTGTGAAGGAAGTGCGGGTCCTGTTGCTCCGTTGGTCTCAAAATTTCTCGTGCTCTCAAAGGAGGCAATCGCATGACACGTGCCAGCCCCCCGCATTTTCCGGACCCGCATGCAATATTTGAGACATTTATTGCATTGCTAGGGTTTCAGCGCCGGAAATTGCAGATCTACGATGCGGCACATGAAATCATTTCGAGAAGCTGAATGGAAAATCCTATTTGATGTCTTTGCGACATGCATAGGCCTTGTGCAGATGAGGGAGGGGCAGGCCCCGCCAACGGGGGTTGAAATTACCTCCGCTGCACTACAGGAATCATCTAATATGCAGACGATCAATGATATGCTGTGGGTTTGGCCCGGACGTTGCTCCCAAGTGTTCCTATGGGCTGACCTACCACAACCGGGTGGAGATGTGCACTGGTCAAAGCCCGTCCGGGGAAAGTCAAAGGGTTAGATCTCGTGGTCAACCGCTCCAGGGTTAGGCGAGACGGGGGCCATGGGGGGTAGCAATGCCACCGTAGCGTCACACCGGGCCCTCATACATGCCTTAAGGTGTGGTGGCATGTCTGAAGAGGCGGCACGCGTCTCCGGTTTGTGGCCCCCCTCACGGACGGCGCCGCCGCCGGCACCTCGCGGGGGAAACGGTTTTCGTCCGAAACCTTGATACTTCGAATGAGATGGTCCGGTTTGTACACGAAGTGCATCCAGTTTTTGCCGTAACCCTCTCAACTTTTTAGCACATGCTATGTGGGTGAAATGATGATACCATGCCAAGTTTGAACCTTTTCAGAGTTCATTTGTAGTGCTTTTCAATTTCAAGGTCATTTAGCTCAAAAAAATCATTAAATGCATGAAAAATAGCAAATGAAGTTAGAAAGGGTTGAAATTTGAGGATGTGGCTTTGAATGGTGCATATTGAATGCACAAAAAGTTTGGAATTGAAATAAGTTTAAAAAATGAAATGCCTTTGTAACAAATGAGTTTTCGTCCGAAACCTTGATACTTCGAAGGAGATGGTCCAGTTTGTACACAAAGTACATCCAGTTTTTGCGGTAACCCTCTCAACTTTTTAGCACATGCTATGTGGGTGAAATGATGATACCATGCCAAGTTTCAACCTTTTCAGAGTTCATTTGTAGTGCTTTTCAATTTCAGGGTCATTTAGCTCAAAAGAATCATTAAATGCATGAAAAATAGCAAATGAAGTTAGAAAGGGTTGAAATTTGAGAATGTGGCTTTGAATGGTGCATATTGAATGCACAACAAGTTTGGAGTTGAAATAAGTTAAAAAAATGAAATGCCTTTGTAACAAATGAGTTTTCGTCCGAAACCTTGATACTTCGAAGGAGATGGTCCAGTTTGTACATGAAGTGCATCCAGTTTTTGCCGTAACCCTCTCAACTTTTTAGCACATGCTATGTGGGTGAAATGATGATACCATGCCAAGTTTCAACCTTTTCAGAGTTCATTTGTAGTGCTTTTCAATTTCAGGATCATTTAGATCAAAAAAATCATTAAATGCATATAACAATAAGGTATAATTTCTGATAATAATAATATTGTCATATTTGGATTCCTCATATTTTTCTGATAATAATGGATATATTATTTGTCGAATTTCGATTTACAGATTTAAAGATATTAATTATGCCATATTAAATGAATAAATGGCAAAAAAAATGAATAAAATAATATTATTATTTATTTTATTTTCATTGAAATTCAATATTATTATTACTTATTTTGTTTATTTTAATAATTATTTGGAATTCAAAAAATTAAATCATGTGACATCAAGACCTAAGGGTTAATAGGATTGATAACTTACTATTGTCAGGAAAACAACAAGTGCAGACTTGGAAACTAGGGGCGATAGAACCAGGAAGTTAAGCGTGCTAGGGCTGGAGCAGTGAGAGGATGGGTGACCGGTCGGGAAGTTAGACGATTTGGAATGAGTGAGGAGGGGTGATTAGAGATTAAATTGTCAAATAATTCAAATATTTGAAAATTGGAATAAAACATAAAAACAAATCAAAAAATATTAAAAAAAATTAAAAAGAAAAAAACAATAGGATTGATATGCCGACGGCTAAGCCGTCGGCATATCTCCCTGCCAGGGGCGGCCAGGGCGCGCCGTCGGCATACCTCCCTGCCAGGGGCGCGACACGTGGCGAGGTATGCCGACGGCTTAGCCGTTGGCATAGATGTAAATCTATGCCGACGGCTAAGCCCTCGGCATACCCCCTGCAACGTGTCCTCCTCTGATTGGGTTGGCGTGGTGACGGCGCCGTCAACTGCCGTCTCCTGATTTTCTGTGCCGACGGTGCATCTATGCTGACGGCCGTACGGAGGCCGTCGGCATAGGAACCTATGCCGACGGCTTTCCTATGCCGCCGGCCTGACACAACTACGCTGACGCGATCGACGCCGACGGCCCTATGCCGACGGCGGCCGTCGGCATAGACCTATGCCGACGGCATATAGGTGCCGACGGCCCTTGGCCGTCGGCATCGATGGTTATTCTGGTAGTGCACGCGACCGCAACGGCGGCCAGGCCGCGGCTGCGCCAGTCCGCCCTCCTGTGCTCCCGCAAGCGACGGCTGCGGCGGCTCGCATCCCCGCAGCTGGGCTAGACAGCATGCGGTTGCGGCTGCATCCAGCACGCCCACCCGCATGCTCGCCGGCATCCAGCATGCTCGCCCGCCTGCCCCGCAGGCCAGCACGCACGCCCACCGGCGGCCAACACACACACCAGCACGCGGCTGCGGCGACCCGTCAGCGCGCCCGCGGTTGCACGCGGCTACGGCCAGCAGGCACACACGGTGGCTGCGCGAGGTCGTCAGGCGCCTCCCCTACCAGCGTCCACGCTGTCAGCAGCCTCCTCCGCTCACCTCGTCATCGTCGCGAGGCACCTCCTCCCCTGCGTTGGCATCGTTCCGAGCTTCACGCGAGAGAGACAAGAAAGAAAGTATGATGTGTGTTAGCTAATTATCAAAAAAATGTGTTTTAGCTAAGACGACATTGGTCTTAGTTATTTTAGCTCCGTGAATAGCATCTTAAATTTTGTCAAAAGCCCATGGCAACGCACGGACGTTGTACTAGTATATATAGAGATTGACTATGTTTAAGCAGATTGGTTAGGACATCCTGATATATGAGTACATGCAATCTCTTATTTGGGCATACAACCACAGATCCACCCATTTACATAGCAATTATATACAACTGCAAAGAAACAATGATATTGCTTTTGGCAAAATCATTCCGAAGATCTTTGCTCATGAGTTCTGAAACATAAAAGCAAGAATGACTTGTTCTGTACATATATTTTTTTCAAATACCGAGACATCATTACTAAAAAGCAAGAAATGTCCACATGGACAACAAGGTGTTGACATGAATACTAAGATACAGTAGTAAACAAGACTACCACACAAATTTCAACAGCTTCATAACAAAATGTTCACATGGAGAATTTTATGCTAATCTACAGCACATCTTCAAGGATTTTAACAATGCAAAAAAGAACAAATGTAACTTTCTATTATAATTCTATTAAAAGTTCAATTATATTAGATATGCTTCACTCCTTCAGTTCTGGTACCTTGATAGATCAGATAAGGACTATAAAAATGTAACACTGTTTTTTCTTTCAAATGCCACTTTCAATATAATAAGAAAAAACACTGCCTTCGAATTAGCGCTTTGAAGGGTATAGGGATATTCACATTGAGAGAAAAAGTAGTCATGTTCACTGAACAACAACAAGATAGGTATTGTAAAAGAACATCACCCAATTCCTAAACTACATGGGAGGAATGATTGAACACAATTAGTATTAATTACCGAGATAGTGCTTTATACCTTTTGATGAATTCACAAACTTTAGATTGTAGTGAATCAGCATAATATTGACCCACAACAAGTTAATATCCAGAGGTGATTTGGTCTTCTACAACCTATTAGAAGTCAAGATTTTTTCAACTTCCATAATATAAACACGAAAGCAAAATTCAATTTGCACACATACAAAAAGGAAACAGTTCCAGATTCCCTGATTACTCACATATTTTTTGTTAGATGATAACATTTTAATGGAATATAAAGAATACGAAGCATGTGCTTAAGATAGATGCATGACAAAAAAAGATCTTAAGGTTCTACTACTATATACTCCCTCCGTTCCATAATATAAGACGTTTTAGCAAACTAACATAGCTTGCAAAAACGACTTATAATGTGGGACGGAGGGAATACCTTTCTTTGCACACTCACAACCTCTTCCTACTCATTTTAGAAAACTAAAATGCGCTATTTTTTGGTTTACCACTATCTCCTACACCAAAATCTGTAGTACTAAGCCAGTTCACAGTTGCAGTGATCAAGGTAGTTAAGAGTGTGAGAAATTAATAATCACAGCAAATGAACCCACTGTATTTCATCAAGTTACCACAAGCATATCTAATGGAATGCTAAGTATCAAACAAATGCTATTGTGATAAACAGATTGTTCATTGGGACTATTGACACCAGAAGGATCTTAACCTGCAATAAAGCATCTTAAACACCTTACACATATATGGGGTAATTTTAGCACTACCATTTAGTGATTCCTAGACTGCCACTTTAAAAACTGATCTGAGAGAGTAATTAAGCCTCAGTATACCAAAAAACAATTCAGGCAGCCCATTCCATCTCCTGAAAAACAGCAAAATTAATTGTTCAGCTGGCACATAACAATACCAAGAAACTATCTACCTGATCAAACAGGTGCACTACTTCTGAAACTAACTCAGATCGAAGATAAAACAATCAGAGAGATAGGGATAGAGGAATGACAGCCATGGAATCAAAAAGAGAGAGAAAACAGAGCAAAGATAGAGACGGCCGAGGATTCTGATTTTTCTGGTGTCTCGAGTCAAGAACAAAAAAGACTGAAGGAGATAGGGGAGAGAGACGAAACCACCTGCTCCACGCGCGCTACCACCCTCCGTCGACGCGGGTCGCCGCCCACTGTTCACGCGCACTGCCGCCAATTCGAAACCTGCGCCAACGCATCCTTTTCTGCTCGTGAGGGTGAGGGTGAGGCAATAGATTTTCGGGACTCCACCGTGTACACACCATCCAGAAAAAACTACACACACGCCATGGTTTCCTGTACCTCAACGAGACAACGACCCCCTGCGAGCCTCCCCCAACCAATCCTTCAATTTACATGCAGGGCCGAACGCCGTTCCCTAGCCGTGTTGCGAGGCTGGATTTTCTCCACATGACCCGGGAGCCGACCCAGTCAAAAACGAGACACATAATCCAAAACTAGTGGTTGGTGCGCACTTCTGGTGCGCCGCCTGAGGCACCCCTTTCACTGTCCTTTTTATGCTAAAAGCATCTCCAATAAAAGATGCAAATTTGGAAATGTAAAACAGGAGATGTAAAAATTTACATGTTCAAAAAATGCTTTTTGCATCTCCAAAAAAAGGCAACTTCAACAGATTATGCATACTGAAGATGTGAAAGAGCAACTTCAACAGAAGATGCAAACAGGAGATGTAAAAGCTGCCACAGCCGCGCGACTGCTGTTCAGCCGCTGTGCAGTTGTTGTACAACCGCTGTTCAGCCGCACAAATTGAAATAAAACATCCGGAAAACAATTTAAAATTTTAACATGTCCACAATATCAAATTATTACATAATTCATCAAATCCCCAAGATCAAATGCAACACACATACAACATAGTTTTGCACAATACAACAAAGAAATAATGAAACTAGGCGGCTCTTTCGCCATGCCATTTCCAATACTCCGAAACCCGTCACAATTCCTCCTCTGCTCGAAGGATCGATCATGCTGCTTCACGGAATTGCAAATGTGGATGAACAAGTCTTTGGACATTCTGAACCGGCGTCGGAAGTACCTCTCCGGAAAAACGGGCGGTGAACCAAAATAGTTGTGCATCAACCTCTTGTGCACCTCAACCCGTTCTCTCCGAATGAACGCACGGCCATACACGGGACCGTCGTGCTTCGGCTTCTTCCTCTTGTGCATCGCCACTAGCATAGCAATGTCCTCTTCTTCGTTCAAATCAAATTCCTAATCCAACGAGGAATTGTCCATGAAAGAGGAGTCACACGAGCTCATCTACAATGCGGAAAATAACCGTCAAACTACTTCTCCAACCCCAATAAAAAAAACCGTCAAGTTTCATCGATTTTTTACCTTGGGGAATTTCGTCGAACACCTTGCTTGTGGGGTGGACGAAATCGGCCGGTTGCGGGTTGGGCAGCCGTTCGGCGGCGGCGGGTGCAGGCGGCGGTGACGGCTCGGCAGAGGAGATGGCCGCAGCTCGGCAGAGAAGAAGGCGGGAGCTCGGCACTGCGGGCGGCCGGCTTCACGCGGCCGGAAGAACGGCCGAGGCGAGCGGTCGTCGGGCAGGCGGCGTGGCGCACCCCCTACCTCCGACGGGGGGTCTTGGCTAGGTAGAAGCCTAGCCCATCCACGCCCTCACCGTGGAAGGCATTACGCCAGCCGGACCGCTGGAGAAGCTTTGATTCGAAGCGGCGTCCGAAAGGGAATCGGCGGCTGCGGGCGGCGGCCCGGCGAGGCAGGCGGCGGGGGACAGGGGGGCGAAGTCGCAACGGGGCCGGTGGCCGTCGGGCGGGCGGTGGCGGCGTCGATTTTGGGTGGAATCAGCCAGCGGTGGAGTTGGGCGGGCGGCGGGCGGTCGCGCGGAAGGAAACGGAAGGCAGTTGGGCGGTTGGCGCGCGGTTGCCCTTTTTACATCTCCAATCGGCGGAGATGCAAATTTGCAATGCGAGGTGTTGTATTTTACATCTCCGCGAGGTGGATATGTAATTTTTTTTGCATCTACATCATCTGTTGGAGAGGGGATTTTGGGCTTTGGAGATGCAAAAGTTAGGTATTTTTGCATCTACATCTTCTATTGAAGATGCTCTAATGACCATGATTAGTGAAGAAAGTGGCATTTGTAACAGAACAAAAGAGGAGAGATGGAACACATGTAGCTAGATAATCACGTTATAGACATGAAAGCTGATCAGTGGCGATCTTCGAGGTTACATGCACGAGTTCAAGCTGAGCAAAGTAGTAGTAGTTACAGGGTCAACAAAAATGCATTGCTGGAAATGTACATTATTAAAATAAATCAGAGATATAATAATACAAGAGACTAAAGTGCGTAGGGTTTGGATTTTCACAGTTTTTTGAGTTTTTTTACATGGGTAATTGGGATTTACCATATGTTGACAGCTGTTTTTCTACAGTTCGAATTGCTACAGTTTCATTAGTTTTTTTTTACTACTCCAAGGATTTACCGCTGAAGGCAATATCTCACGCCGGGGCCCAGCCTACCGCCAACCGCTCGCACCTTCGTCGCTCGGGCTCCTTCCTTCGTCCTTCGTTCACGCAGAGAGGAAAGAAGTCCACATCACCCCCTGGGGTTTCAGAAACCAGGTAATCCACCCACTGGCGGAGCTTAGTGCAAGCAAAACTGGGCGGGCCGGCCCAGTTTTGCTGCAAACCAATGGGCTTTCAGGCAGAAATGGGACATGAAGGAAAAAAATGTTGGGCTTTCTTCAAGATGGCCTGCCCAGTCATTTTATTGTAGCTCCGCCACTGAATCCACCCCCTCAGCTTATAAACCGGTTAACTAATCCCCTGAGATCTCTAATACCAGCCAAAGTACCCCTAATCCAAATTATAGTGGTATCCGCTGGTGGTTTTGCTTCCGTGGCTCTCCACGATTGCCACGTCGGCTTGGTGGGTGGGTCTCCGACTTAACTGCTCCTCCTGTTTGTTTGGGCCTCGTCTCCCTTATTTCCTTTCGACATGACGGCGGCGGGGCAAGATGTGATGATCGCCGCTTGACGGGAGCGGCGCGACGACTCCAGTTTAGGCGCTCAGCTCTTCCATGCCCAGCACACACGTCCTTCTCTGTGTGGACTACGCATTGAAACTTGCACACCTGCAACGACCCTTTCTGAATTCAGATGTCACACGCCTACCTAGATAGTCCTCGATCAGTCCGGTGATTAGTACTAACGCACCACAGTTGCACCGGAGTAGTGCTTGTTTAGTTACTGTGTATACCGTGATTATCCCTATGCACTTGAACAGTCTAGGTTCTGTAGATTTTAAAGAAGTTTTTTCAAATTCAGAAGATACAACTTGGCTCCCTTCAGGCCACTGCCATTTTCCAAGTTTTTTATTTTTGCTCCATGACTAATCTAGACCGACATCTTAGTATTCTTTTCATGGTACTTGTGTGATCATAATTAAACAACTAGCCGGCCGGCGAGCTACAGTACACATTGAAACAGCTACTCCGCAATCAACAGTTCTCTTTCAGACACTTGCTGGAATTAACAATCGAGATAACTCAAGTTGATGCCTGCCTGCATGTATTCTAGAAGGAAAAAGAAACAAAGGAGGTGAAGATGAATCCACAAGCAGTGATAGTGATTATGAGATTGATCTAGAAGAAGACAATAGTTCTGCTGATGATGAAGAAGCAATTCAATTCAGAAAATATGCAAGGGAACTCAAGAACAAGGTTACGAACAAAATGCTTGGACAAGAGGATGAAAAAGCAGTTGATGTGCCAGAGGATTTCCTTGTCCCAGAGGATTGCAAGCTTGATGGTGGTGATGGTGATGTGACACCCTATTTTGATAGCTGAGTACGACAGAATTTATGACCATGTTCTTCAGCCTGTGAATGGACCAGAAGATTGGCCAATTTCTGAAAAACCTAGACCTCTTCCACCTAAGAAAAGAACTCAGAAAGGCAGGCCCCAGATAAAGAGAAGGCAGGAAGAAGGAGAGAAACCTAGGGACCCATCAAAAATGTCATGAGCAGGCACTCAGGTCACATGTTCAAGTTGTGGAACCCAGGGGCACAACAAAAGAAAATGTACTAACAACAATACTGCTGGTAATAAAGAGCATGCCAACTTCACAAGAGCAGCTACAAGGAGAAAGGCAAAGCAAGCCAGAATAGAGGTGCCCCTTTCTCTCTTCTTTTACTTGCATTTTCTTCCTGACATGTGCAAATGTGCTCACATTTACTGTTTTTCAACACAGCAAGCTCATGTCCCATCAACACAACAAAGTTCAGCTCCTGGTCCATCATCAAAGCAAGCTCCTAGAGCATCTAAGCCAACAAATAGGAAGAAGAAGGTCTCAACTTCACAAAATAGTCCTTCCACTGCACCTTTCTATGAGAGAGCAAAGAATAGAAGGGAAGCACAGACACAATCATCTCAACCTCCATCTGCAACAACTTCTTATCAACAAGCACCTGGGTCGATATCTCAACCAATGCCAAACCAATCAGGATTCCCATGGTGGTTGTATGGCAATAATTGAACTGCTAGTTATCTAGCTACAACGAAATAAAAATGAACTTGTGGTGCATGGTTCGCTGTTATGCATGCTCTGGTTCATGCTATATTATGTAAAACTGGTACTTCTAGCACTTGTTCCCTATTATGTGACACATGTACTGTTTTCTGATGTGGGCATGGCTTGTTCTTATGTGATTTCACTGTTGTGTTCACAAATATTTGTTCTTCCGAAGTAAAGCTGGAACTATACAGATAATTGTCGTGATGTCTTGTTTATTAATTCTGCTTTTGCCAATTTGTAATAATGATGTTCAATGTAAATAAAATGCTGCCAATTTGCAACCATGATAGTTGCAACAACAGAGTACTTTCAGTTCACAAAAGCTTTCATTCACGTCACAAGAAAATATTGCATTCAGATTACATATATGTGTGCATATGCAACAGTATGTAGACTCAGAAGTACATTCCCTAAATAAAATGCTTTCTCTGAATTCTTCTCTCTTCTCAACTAAACTGGGACAACAACACCAGCAAGAGAAGATAAAACTTTTTATGCATACTAATTCTCAATCTCAACTAAACTGAATTCTCTCTTCTCAGAGCATCAGTACATGCCTACAAAGAGTATAACGTACACCATTTGGGCCCCTGGGATGATTCTGTGTGTACTTTTCTTGCAAGTAATGGATGCTCTGAGCAGGCTTCGGTTTTGGGTTGTGCCAAATCCTGGTCTATTCAGATCATCTACGAGGAACGACTTGGTGAAACTGTTGACCTTCTCGCCCCCCCTCCAACTGCAACGCGTCCCTTGCATCCTTGATGACCTCTAGCCTGGATTCCTTGCCTGGATGCCTACACTCACAAACAAAACACACAACGAGTGTTATGCTATTCTCCTTTTGAAGAAAACCTATGTTGTTAGTATCATACCGAACTCATGAAGCTAATGCACTCCTCGCCTTTTACCTTTGCAGTTTGTAGCCAAAATCGATGGGGAACACCTAGTACTTTCCTCCCCTGAGAAGTTATATTTTCTACAGAGACCTCTCAAAAAAAATGTTTTCTACAGAGCACAATCCGAACCAATGACACATGCTACCCCTAAAAAAAATCCCAAAGAAAGTAAAGATGGAGATGTTGTTTCGAATGTGTGGCTAGCTGACCTGATTGAAAGCTGGGAGGGGGTCGATGCCAGCTCCCCTTCCTCTGGTCCACGAACATCTGCTGCAGCAAAACATGGCATTGACTTCAGAAAAGGTTCAAGTTCAGTGTATATCTGCATCTATACTGTCCCAAATTAATACTCACGGTGTACATCGAACAGGAACTCCAACATAAGATTGCGCTGCTCCGCTCAGCCATGGCGAGGGCGGTCCTTTTTCAGGGCGCTTCCAGGTCATGGGAGAATGAGGGATCGGGGAATGAGAGGAACTAGGGAGGTGGGGCAGCCATGGCGACGAACAGGGTAGGAGACGAACTAGAGAACAAGGAACATCTAGCTTCAGCTGGCGGCCATGGCGACGGAAAGGGGAGGAGGACGAGATGAACTAGGGATTGGGGATTGGCCGATGGGGTGAAACTTCACGCGTCGTCTCAAATCGCCTCGCGCCTCCCACCAAGCCGATGTGGCAATCGTGGAGAGCCACGGAAGCAAAACCACGAGCGGATACCACTCTATGGTGTGTTTGGTTCAAGGGATATCGTCAAGAGGCTAGGGATAGCCCTTTTTTAAATGGCTACCGGGCGTTTGGTTCATAGTTTTGCGTGGTTGGGGATAGCCAGATTCGAAGAATATTCCCTGAAAAACGGGCTGAGCGGAGCCGCTGAAAAGTGGCGGATATGGGCAACCACAAAATGAAAAATTGCGCGGTCACGGCATGTACCGGCAGATATCTAGCCGTCCATTACGTTGCCAAGATGCGTGCTATCGATTCTTGTATAAGTCGCATAAGCTTTCACTTTTCATATACATCTGAAATACGCCTGCACATTCTAACTCATATGCGGATACGGCGCTAGGGTCCCACCAAATTCAATAAGAGTCAGGATTTAAAATATCTCCATGACGTGTCGTCCCCTGTTCTTCCTCCTCGAGCTCCCAGCGTTGTCCCCTGTTCTTCCTCCTCGAGCTCCCAGCGTTGTCCCCTGTTCTTCCTCCTCGAGCTCCCAGCCTCTCCTTGTTACTCCTCGAGCTTCCGGCCTCTCCTTCTTCCTCCTCGAGTTCCCCTAGGTCGCTGCATCGACATCGCATCTTCCCCTTCTTCCGCGACATCGCCGCCAAGCACCAACGTAAGTACCTACTTCTTATTCTTCCCCGACATCGCATCCTCTCGTTCATCTTCTTCCGGAACCTCTCCTTCTTCTTCTTCCCGAGCTTGGAGACTCTCCTTCTTCCTCCTCTAGATCCATGAGTTAATCATTTCTGCAAGCTTCAGATCCAGGCGACTCGTGTTTTGGTACATCACCATCCTTTTTCAGCTCCTAACAGAGCTCAGAGCAACATTGCTAGGTATAGATATACTTTGTAACAAATATCTATACTTAGTTATTCGCCTTTAATTTTAGTTTAAATTCTTGTTGTAATATATGTGCACAGTGCATCTTGCGCTGTTAAAAATTTATTCCAGTACATAAGAATACTTGGAATTTGAAATTTCCAACAAAATGTTCCACCTACAATAGTAATAACATATTTCTAGATATTTGTAATCATTTATTCTATAGATATTTAAGTTATTAGTTTTCTAGATTCAACCTAGAACTATATTTTCAGCTCATTATTTTACATTTTTTACCTATATCACTGTTTCACATATCATTCACTACTCTGTGTATTATTTCACTTATGTTTCCATTTTTTAGTTTGTTACATTATTTTTATATTACATATATTTTTAAATACAATTCTATTTATAAATATGTAAAGTTTTGTACTTTCAATATACTTATTCAGGATGGATTCAGTTCCTGATTGTATGAACGACAGCTTTATGGATCTATTAACTATGGTTCAAGACGAAAACACTTATGTGACATCAATGTTAGATTCTTTTGTTATAATTAACATATTATTTTAAATTCTTATATTTACATTATTTAACCCTATATATTTTCTCTAGTGTTTGTATTTTAGCATGGTTGCTACGCCAGTTGTTGAACAAAGCTTGACAAATGAACAATCTAAAGATTTTTCAGATTCAAGGGACATTCTTTCTCATCCAAATCTTAGGTATGTATTATAAAAAATTTAAAATGGATTTTTTATATAAATACTATAGCTACTAAAATCTGTGAAGCTCACATAAGTTTGTTTATAAACAAAGGATCGATTTCGATGAATATAATGATGAACAGGAAGAGGTCCAATCAAGATTTGATAAATCTGAAACATATCATATTCATGAAGAACATTTAAGCGCTGAAATACCATGTCTGGATGAAGAATATTTATTTTCAGCATACAAACTTGTCGATGAAGAAGCCATTGCAAATGATGAAGATAATAGGTATAAGTTCTATATTAGAATGTATTTAAATAGATTTGTCAATAATGAAAATTTGTGCAGTTCATTTGTCAACGGAGCTATTCCAGAAGGAATGAGAGCATATTGTCAAGATAAATCATTGGATATGTTCAAACCACATATTGGCATGAAGTTTGCATCATTAGTTGAAGCATATGACTTTTACAACACGTATTCATGGGTGGTTGGATTTAGCATCAGAAATGGAGACAACTGGGTAAACATCAAAGACATAAAAACAATGCAAGAGTACAAGTGTCAACGCAGTGTGAGTAATGGTTCTGTTTTACATTTCTCATTATGTTTTCACATTGTTTGGATTATATCATTAAATTTTAAATATAAATTTGTGTAGGGGCTAAACAAAAAGGCTATTAAATCAACAACTAGATGTGGTTGCAAAGCTGAATTAAGGTTACATTTGAATGATTCTGGAGAGTGGTATGTCAAAAGTTTCAAAGAAGAACACAACCATGATCTTGTTGAAAGTTGTGGTGAAAAGGAACACATGTATTCACATCAACATATTGATCTAGTAGTTAGGGAACTTATTAAACATCTTAGACAAAATAATGTCTCTCTTACAAGGGTAAACTCTGTTATAACAGATGTTTATGGTTCAAGCAGTAAAGTTCCTCTTAGTAAAAGGAAGCTTAGAACTGTATGTTCTCAGATTGCAACCGAGAACCTTCAAAACGATATTGCAAAGACATTAGAAATATTTTGAGAGATGATTGCGCAAGATGATAGGTTTGCATTTACTTCTCAAGTTGATGATGATAATAGGCTAAAGGCTATAATGTGGACAAGTGGCAGAAGTAGGGCACTTTATCAGTACTTTGGTGATGCAATCACATTTGACACAACCTATGGGACAAACGTATATAACATGCCATTTGGCATGTTTGTTGGTGTGAGTAATCATTTTGAGAGTGTCATTTTTGCTAGAGTGTTGCTTACAAATGAAAAGACAGAAAATTTCAGATGGGCTTTTAGAGAATTTGTAGCAATGATGGGCAGAAAAGCTCCTTCGTACAGTGTGGTAATTATTGTACATGGATTTTTTAATTATGATAAAATAAATTCAGGTTTATTTGCAGATCAGGCACTTGCAATTGCAAATGCAATAAAAGCAGAACTACCGAAGACAACACATAGATGGTGTAAATGGCATGTCCTTAAAAGAGCTCATGAACTTCTTGGTCAAACATACAAGAAACACATTTGCTGATGATTTCCACAAATTAGTAAACCATATGTTCACAGTTGAAGAATTTGAAAAAGCTTGGCATATTATAATTGAAAAATATGGATTAAAGGAAGACACTTTCATGACAAGAGCATATGAGGTCAGGGATATGTGGGCTAAACCTTAATTTCAAAAAAAAATCTGTGCAAGGATGTGTAGTACTCAAAGGAGTGAATGTGCTAATCACATGCTGAAGATATACACTGTGTGTAAATCTTCAATAAATGCTTTTGTCACTTAGTACACAAAGCTAATAGATGATAGAGAAAGCTGTGATGCTTTCGCTGAGAAGAATTCAAAATAGGTAATTTTATTACAGTACTTAATATATAAAAAATTGAAACCAAATTGTAAATTTAATTCTTGAAAATTTAAACATCATTTTTTTCTTTGCTTGCAGAGAAGTATTAAATTGCAGTTTGGCTATCTTTTGGAGAAACATGCTTCAATTATATACAGACCTAGAGTGTACTCACTTTTCAAAAAGGAGTTAGTTAAATCAACAAAATATATTATGCTGCCAAGGTTAGAGAAAAATAATTTTGAGGTGATGCACGTTGAAGCTGAGTCAAGGGATGCTTGGTGCAAAGTAAGATATGGTATCAAAGTTGATGAAAGTATTGGGTACTACAATTGCGAATGTGGTCTATATGAGCATTTTGGTGTAATATGCAGTCATATTATCAGAGTAAGTTTTTTTTACTATACAGATTTTAAAGTAAAATACTTGTAACAAAAATTATTATTAAAATTTCTATAATATTATATAAATGTGTATTTTAACTTGCAGATTCTTTTGATCAGAGGCGTGTCCAAGATTCCAGATTGTCACATCATGAAAAGGTGGACGAAGAAGGCAAGAATTGGAACTGTTAAGATAACAAAATACAACAAAATCCGGCGAGAATGAAGAAGAAGCTAGATCTGTTAGGCACAAAATGTTGTATTTTGAAGCTATTGCTCTAGTTAATGAAGTTGAGACGGATGACGTAGCATGTGCAATTGCAAAATCTAATTTCTTGCGCTGTAAAAGGAATTGGCAGAACACAGGCTTTCTCGTACAACAACTTGCCAGATTGGATATGGAAATGCAACTAAAGATTATGATGAACATCATATCGAAGATGAAGTTGAAGCAGAATGTAGCCATGTCGGTGAATCAGGAATAATTTTGGTTGACAATCACATGAACGTTTCTATTCCAGGTGATTCTATTCTTCCACCATTAATTGTATCAAAAAATGGTCGTCCTTCCAACAAGAGGTACAAATCAAGCATGGAAGCAAATATCACAAAGAAGAAGCATGCAACGAAACCAAGCAAGAAAAACAACGAGCCCAGAGGTTATTTTGGATGAACAAGATATTGTAACAAATGTCGTTCTCCTACACACACAATAATGGACTGCCCTAAGATGTGTCTACCTTGAGTTTGTAATATATAATAAATATATTATGCTTTTATTCATGTTGTAAACTTCTTTATTGATCATTCAAACATTTTTAAGCGAGGTATCTCACTTTGCGCACTAAACTATAGTATGTACTCTTATATTTAAGAAAATAGTATGTATTTAATTAAGCTATTTTACATGTAGTAATTGTGGATATTCTTCAAATCTAATTAATGGTGAATAATACATACTACAATAAATAAAATAATCATAGTCAGTATTACATAAAAGTACTTAATCACCGGAAACAGAGCAATGCAATATATCCTAAACAGGAAATGTATTATTTAAAGATTAATAATCCTAATCTTCATCAAAGTCATCCTCTTCCTCGTCATCAGAATCTTCATCGTCCTCGTCTGAAGTTAATTGTTGCACTCCATCCATTGCAATTGGTTTGAGTCTCATTGTTAATTCATGACGATTGTTTCTAGGAATCACAAGTATTACAACCCACAGATATACATCTATCTCATGAAGTTCTAAAAAATTATTCCACAAAGTTCCTTTTATTTCGAGTCGTTCATCCTTCTTAATTTGATAATCAACTTCTATTGATTGGTGTGTCTGTCGGCTCATTTCCAACAAAATAGAACCATATTGCTGTAGTCCAAGCTTATCCACTATTGGTCTATGTATATACTGCATTGAAATAGAAAAAAATTATAATATAGGACTTAATAACATTATATATTATAAATTATAATGCACTTACCAAAATATTATCGTGCATGTTTGCTGTTGTAAAGCAATGAACTTGCGCATGACATTCATCGTATGTCTCTAATATTGTGTGCATGTTATGAACTTGTGCTTGCGTAAGATTAAAGTCATTGCTGTATGCCATTGGTCTCTCGTATTCATCAAATATCTCAGCTTTAACAAATTAATGTTTGGGAAAAATGTTAATTCAATTAAGAAAAAAAATTATTTTATATTATACAAAGATAATAACTTACTAATGATATCCTTTGGTTCTCCATTTGGATGAATTGGTGACATATACATGACAAATTTGACACAGTTATAACGAAAATGTAATGTATCTCCTGCCTTTATATCATAATCATAGCATAAGCAATCCCATCCACCGCCGCCTATGTGAATTGTATCTCCATTATCTTTGGCGTACATCCTATAGCTTGATTGATGGGAAGTTTCAGCAGTGAAATAACGTTTGATGTAGTGTCTGAATTGTCTAAGACCTCTGCAAGGTACATTCTATGTATAGTAGTGTAGTTAGATTTGGAAAATAATTAGTTCACTACTATAGAAATGTACAAGATAGAAATATCACAATGCTCATCACTTTCACATTATAAGAAATTGTAATATGCATACTTCTATAACATTTTTGATGTTAATATAACAAAATTTTAAAAACTAAGTATTACACATTTAACATGTATAAATTGAGAATGCAAAGTCTAACACGCATACCTATAATTATAAGTTCTTTATACAAAATCATATTTCTCATGTTATATTTCACATATTTTATTTCAAATTACATTTGGCACAAACTAAAATAGACATCTTGTATTGATGCACACGTGTAGAACGTGAATGATGTAAATATAGCACAAGCGGCTAAACTTAGTATTACACATTTCACATTTTTAGATGGACAATGAATTGTGTGAGACACGTCCCTGTAATTATAAGTTGGTTGTTCAAAATAAGATTTCACAATTGATATATGAAATTTCATATTGACATTACATGTCGCACAAACTAAAATACAAATAAATTGGATTATATATTTCATATTTCACATTACACGTGTCTTTCCTAAAATAATTACATTCATTTCATAAATAAATTACACAAGTAGCATTGATGCATATGTGTGGAAGTTTTATGATGTTAATATAACTACAAAGACAACATTAACTATTACACATTTCACATTTTCAATTGACAATGCGATATGTGAAACATATCCTCGTAATTAAGGCTTGGAGTGTACAAAAAAGATATTTCACATGGATATTTCACAGACAAAATTCACATCAAAATGTGACATATACTACATAACACATGTGATAACACATCAAAATTCATACAAAATCCGTTGAACAATGTGATAAAATTGAAAATAAGGGTAAAAAAATGATAATTAAATAAAAGACATCCTAAAAGCATCTGTTGTTACATTATAGGAAAAGGATATTCTATTGTTAAATGCTTTACTCAATATGCCATAACGATGATCTTCTGGAACTAACGCCAAAATTGTGGAATTTGTTCATGATCTAATATGCATGGTATTATCCCAGTACCACATATGTTGCACACATTAGCCATTTGAACCTGTAATAAATAGATACAACATTGCTATATCTAATGAAAATAATTAGCTAACATATATAAAATATACAGAAAACTAACCTTGAACTACTCCCTGGTTGTTCTTGATAGTTGGATAGTAAGAAATGATTTGGCAAAAATTTCTACGAGTGAAGCTTTGGTCATTAAAGGGCATCTATTTATAGTGATTGCCATTTAATTACTATATTTAGACAAAAAGCGTTGTTCTTCAATGCTTCTATTTTTTAATGGACGAGCATCGTTTTAGTTATTCGTATATCAAAATAAGTACATTTATGTGGCTTAACACATTTTTCGGATTCTTTGAATCTATGTTTTACTAGATAGAAACATAACACATATTTATAAACATTTCTGACTTACATAAAACAAATTTCACAATTGTCACTGACTAACCATAACAGAAATGTCACATAGCACAAATACATGGTTTATAGCACAAACTCTTCTTTTCAGATACATTTATAAATTCATACATAATTATTCCCTTCTATAACATAAATGTCTAAACATCAATCTCAGTTATATAAGATGATGGCACAGATCCATTGTTATCTTCGATTGACATCAATTCGTACATCATTATTCCTTTGAATCGTAGAATTGAGTCCTGTGAAATATTAGATAAAGAAATAAGTACAGAGTGTTTAAAAACTAATCTAAATCTTTACTTAAAATTGTTTACCTCTGTAACATCCCTAGATCTTAACCCTGTCATTTAGCTAATTAATTAGCCATGTCATCATGATCATCCTAAATAAATTGCATTTAGAAAATAATCCAACTTCAAGTTCAGATTCAAAATTCAAATGCAAGTCAAATTATTACTTCTTCAAATAATTAAACAAAATAGTTCATAATATTGCAAAAATTCCCAAAGCAATTATAAAAATAAAATCAACATTAATTGAATTATTTAAATGGCCCTAACCTATTTAAAACAGTGCCAAAACAACACCATTTAATCCATTTTCAATTATGCAAAATTCAAATGAATTCAAATCACCCCCAAACTTTTTGTGCCACCCTAGAATGTTGTAAGTATTTATGGGCCAAGTTTCACATTTAACAAAATTCATTTAGTAGCTAAAATAAATAGGAAACAGTAGCTAAAATGGTAATAGAAAAAAGAAAAAGGGAAAATGCCTAACGCCTACTGTGCCTTCGGGCTTAAGGTCTACAGTAGCCGGCCCGGCCCAGCTCCCCGCGTCGTCTCCCTCCTCGCGCTGCTGTCGCCCGCACAGCGCGGGCGCGCCATGGCCCCCCTCGCGTGTGCTCGACAACACATGGCTACAGCGCCGCGGACGCCTGCAAGAGCCCCAGCGGCCCCTGCTAACCCTAGCCGCCTCCATTCTTTCTCCCGCGCCCCCTCACTCTTCTCCTGAGCTCCACCGACACTGCCATGGCCGTGCCTCCATAGTCGACGTGGCCTCCGAGCTCCCCGACACGAGATAGCTTGTCCGGGAGGTCCGTCTTCGTCGTCTACAACGGCTCAGGGGACCAGATCGAGCTGAAGAACATCACATTACCTGGATCGATCTCTTCCTCATCTACGGCCACCGCAAAGCCAACTTCGATCCCGGCCGACTCCGTCTCCGCCTCGACTCCCCGAGCTCGTCAGCCGCTTCACTGTGAGCCCCTTCGCGAAAGCCCTCTCCTTCCCGCGCGTTTTGGCCCCCCTAGATAGCTCTCCTCCCGCGCGTGCTCCTGTCGCCGTCGGGCTCCGTCGCCGGAGCTTCTCCGGTGACTAAATGGTCGCGCTGGAGCACCCAGTCACGTTGGTTGCTCGTGTAGGACCTCGCTAGCGCAAGAACGCGCTCGTTTGCATGCTCTACGCCGAACCCACGCAACCACCGAACGCCGTCGCCGCCATTGTCGTAGGGGGGCTCAGCTCCGGCGAGCCCTCGTCCTCCTGTGAGCTTCCCCGGATGCGCGCGAGCGCGGGTGACCCGCCGGTGCCTCTGGTCCACCCAAATGCCGCCTAGAACGCTGACCGCGCGGACGCCGCCGCGTCGGCTGGCCACCGGCGTCTAATCGCCGGCCAGATCGGCCACTAACCCCTTAATTAGTCCCCCCTAATTGACCCCCCGCAGTGTATGACAGCCGGGCCCCACGCAGATTTAATTAGGCATAATAAAACGAATTAGATAATTAACTAACTGACATGTGGGCCTGGCTCACTATTCAAACTGATAAGCCTGGCTGAGTCACCTGCTGACTCAGCCAGTGGGCCCCACCTGTCAGCCACTGCTGACTGGTGGCTGACTGGACCTCTTACCCAGTCAACGGGCCCACTGGTCAGCCTCTGTGCTGAAAAGCTGGGTACACCCACTGGGTACCCGTAGCATTTTCCAATTTAATTTTGAATTTTCCAGAAAAAGATTAAAACTTTGAAAAATCATATAAAATAAACCGTAACTCAAATGAAAATAATTTATATATGAGAAATGATCAGAAAAATCCAACGAATCCGAATATGTCATCTGCATGCATGTTAGAATCCTCTGCGTAGGAGAACCTGTAACTTTTTGCCGATTTCTGATAGATGAATAGTGCATGACCTCAGATAAATAATTCCAAATAAATTCCTAAAACATCTAAAATATTCAGAGATACAATATATCACCCCTGCATATCATTTAGACATGTCTGGCATAGTGATTACATTTGAATGCTTGTATTTATCTGTTTCCTCCCGCCTCTTCTCTCCGGTAGACCCCGAGACCGACGTGGCCCCTGGGTACGACTACGTCACCGATGACCCTTCTTCCTTTTCAGCAGAGCTTCCAGGCAAGCAAAACCCCCTTGATCATCCTTATATCGCCTATTCCTTCCCCCCATGCTTGCATTAGATTTTGCTACTGTAATTGATTGCTCCTAATTTGATGCATAGCCTGTTTTTGTAACTGCTGTTGATTCCTTACCTGCTATCCTAAATGCTTAGTATAGGCTGGATAGTGATCCATCAGTGGCCCTACACCCTTGTCCGTGTTGCCTGCTTTGCTACCGGATGACTCGATCAACGGGATCGATGTGTAGAGACCGAACACCGCACCGCACACCCCTTAGTTGTACGAGTCTATACAGCTACTATCGAGTGCCGAGGGTGATACCTCCTACCTCACTCCTGATGATATCTCTGTAGTGTAGCTAGTCGGTTGTGGGTTACCGAGGGTGATTCCTCTTTCACCACCTCCGATGATGCCACTGTCGTGCAACCCCTCAAGTGTGAACCCATCGAGGGTGATTCCTCCAAGTTCACCTTGACGGATACATCGAGTGGGAATCCATCAAGGGTGATTCCTCAGATTTCCCCCTTGATGTTTCGAACACACGGTTACATTTAACTGTTGCCCCCTTGTACTGTTGTTGCGGGACTGAAGGGACAGGCGGTACCACCCCGGCAGAGGTGGACCTGAGTTCCCGAAAGTCTCCTGGGAAGTCGGGTTGACCTGGAGGGTACCCGCGAGATAACTACGTGGCACGGCCGGGCAGGAAGACCGTCCAGGAGAGGGATGGGCCTGGCCCTTGTCGTAAGTCCACGAGACGGGGCGACGGGGTCACATGATCGTGGATCTCTGCTCGTCTCTGCGAGCTCCTAATAATCCACTAACGGATTTGGGTATTTGATCTGAGTTGGCCACTGGCCTATACGCACTACCACCACGTGCGATAATGGTTTAATGGGGCCCTCTGCGCCGTATGTATCAGCCGAAAGCTCTGTCAGAAGTCCAGTTCAGCATTGTGGCATGGTCGGATCGTGCCGTCTAGGAGAGGGGTGGTGCTGGTATCCACCCTGCGCATAACGACCCGGAGTGCAAAGGGCGATGGGCCCAAGACCCCTGAGCACTTAGGATGTAGACCGGCGGGGACCTCTCTGCGGAGCCTAGGTAGAACTATGTCGTGTCGATCAGCCGAGGCCGGGCATGACCGAGAAAAGTGTGTCCGGCCAGAGTTAATCGAGCGTGTTGGGTAATAGTAGTGCACCCCTGCAGGGAAGTTATCTATTCGAATAGCCGTGTCCACGGTAACAGGACGCTCAGTGTTGTATCCCGATCTACTACAACTTGAACTGGATACATGTTAATTTAATTGTAAGCTCCGGGATCGCTTTCTCGCAGGGAGTCGAGGAAGGATCTCTAGGCTTTGCTACTACATGCTTGTTGCTTCATTATATACTACTAATCTACACTCTTCTAATGCTGCAAGACGCTGAAGATGCTAGTCTTCGATAGGCTAGACCTTCTCTCTATTCTGGCATTTCTGCAGTCTAGTCCACATATACAGACCCTTCATTGATACCGATGCATACTTAGCATAGATCCGATGTAAGTCTTGCGAGTACTTTGGATGAGTACTCACGGTTGCTTTGCTACCTCTTTTCCCATACCCGATTGCTGCGATCAGATGGCGGAGTCCCGGAGGCAGCAGTTCCCGTCGACGACTACTACTACCCTGACGGAGCTTACTACTATGTGAAGGCCGACGACCAGAAGTAGATAGGAGGCTCCCAGGCAGGAGGCCTGCGCCTTTCCGATCTAGTTGTCGTTGTTTTGTTCTGCCTTCTTAAGGCAACCCTGTTTAACTTTATGTCTGTACTCAGATATCTGATGCTTCCGCTGATGCTTGTGTAACTCAAGCTTATGTATTCGAGCCCTTGAGGCCCTTGGCTTGTAATATAAAGCTTATATTATTTTATTTTGTGTCTAGAGTTGTGTTGTGATATCTTCCCGTGAGTCCCTGGGCTTGATCGTGCGCGTTTGCGTGTATGATTAGTGCATGATCGAGTCGGGGGCGTCACAACCTCTGTATGATCTTCAATGAAGCGATTACCATAAAAATCAAGTATGCCAATTAAAGGTAAGATTCCAGAATCATCATTATAAGTGGAAAAAATGTTAGTTCATGACTAGTGCATTATAAAAAACAGAAAGAAAAAATATGAGAATGATTATCAAAATACCTCCTGGCGTCTGCAATTATTGGCTTAAGGTAGTTATTTTCCAAAGCTGAAAATCTATATTCCAACCAGAGTACAGTTCATTTATCAGAGCATGGAATGATGTTTTTATTTTACATACATTTGCCTCGTGCATAGTCTTAAGTTCAATCTCTTTTGATCTAGTAAATGTTGGATCTGCCACATGGACACATGTCAACTTGGTGTCAAAGAAATATGAACACCATGTTGCATTCACTAAAGCTGGGAATGTAATCTACAAAAAAGGTAAATTGTATAAGTATATAACATGTGTACAAAAAAAATCAAATAATTAACTATTTTTTTACCATTCTGCATTCAGATATGTCGTATAATTCAGCAACATTTCTGAATTGATCAACTATAGCTCGGCTAGAGAGTACATTCTCGTTAGCAAGGGCCATCATCTGAAACATGTAAAATTTTGATGAAAACAATTATAATACAATAGTTTTCTTTCAACTACTTTTAAAACATTCATTAATAAATTTTACTGCGAAATCTGACTCCATGATGTGCCTCCATCTTTGTTTTTTTTTTGAACCATACATAAATTTATCAAGCTGGACAAGTCTACGAATACATATATCAAAAACTTCATAGCTAAATGTTTTGAATAGGACAAAAATTTCTTTCATCTCGGTTCTGGTAACTTCGATATATCTTGGTGTGTAGTGAATAATCCATAAACTGGAAAAAAGCAATTTCAAACGATCACATAACATTTCATAACTAATATATTAAGATTTATATTCAACTGAACTACAAGATAGATACCCTGTTATATTTTCATCTTTGCTGTCTAACAACCAGTTAGAGAATTTACTAATGACAAATGAAGATCTTGGAGCTCTTTGTACACCATATAACCAAGGGTTTTTTGCCTTTCTGCCATTACTGATAGATATCTTCATCAGAGGAGAGTCGGTGAAGTCTGCTTCCAACAATCTGGCATTTAGATACAAATTGTCTTCGCTATGCAATAATCTATATGCAACAGCTGTTTCTGACATTCTAGCAGCTATCGGAGCAGGTGAAAGTGGAGCAATCTTCAGAACACATTTTAGTGTTTCAAAGTTTTTCACAGTTGGAAAATCATCATTGATTGGTTTGATAGTATTTGTAGGAAATGTTTTCATTTCACTTGATGAAGCTTTTATATGTACAACCTCTTTAATTACTGAAACTTGTTCTGGTGGAATTACATTTTTCAATGTATTCTCAAGAGCGTCTTCACTATCTTTTAAACCTGATATTAATGAAAAAAAGCATATATATAAAAAGGGTTTTCAAGAACTTGAAGAGTAATACTTTGCTCTAAAAGGAAATATTCGATTTGATTCGAATTTACCGTCTACAATGTTATCAGATGTCATTTTGAGTTGTTTGGAAGTGCCTATATTCAACAAAAGTTATGTCCTATTAACATAAATATTAAAATTGTGCAAGTATTTAAATAATTTAAAATAAAATAATATAAGGAAACTTACAGTCGCTGGTTGAATCTCCTCCACTGATGTCTCTCATTGGATGTTTAGAGGTATCTGTCAAATCATTATTTTTTGATATGTGACTAGTCTGTTCAGAAGCATGTTGCTGAAGTCTTTTTGCTAGTTCCATGTTATCATCCAAGATATTCTTAAGCAAATCATCAACATTCCTCATAATATTTCCTTCTCTATTTTTATAGGTGTAACACCCACAGTATCATACTACAGTGATCTTCCCCTAATGGTGGTCATGTCATCATGATCACTAAGCCAATCTGCCACTTGTCCAAATCAAAGCCAACTTCCAATTTGAATTGCATATCAAATATTTGCTTCCTCAAACATGCTAGCAAAATAGTTCATAATATGGCAAATATTCCCTAAGTATTTGTCATGATGAAACCAACTTCACCTAAATTCCCAAAATGCCGCTGGGAATTATTTGAGTGGTCCAGCAGCAATTAAATTTGCCTTTTCATTTTCCAAAAATGGTTAGACAACTCCAAATGGCCCCAAACTTTTTGTGCCATCTAGTATTGTTGTGTTTGATTTATGTGCAGAGTTTCACAGCTGGCAAAAATCATTTGATAGCTCAAATTATTGCAAACAGGAGCTATTTCCTTTTTTTTAGAAAAGAAAAAAGAGAAAGCCTTACCTGTGCTGCGGCCCTGCTGCCTCAGCCGGCCCAGCCCAACTCGCTCGTCCCCTACCTACTCCTCCCCCTCGTGTAGACGCCAGGAGCCATCACTGGCGCCATCGCCGCACGATGGGCAACACCGAGGCCACATGAGCTCGCCTGGGAGGAGATAAGGGCGTCCCCGACCCCCCTACTAACCCTAGGCCACAATTCTTCTTCCCCTCGCCTCGCTCTCGCTCGATTTGGCGGCTGCCCGAGAGCTGCGTCGCCGCCTCGCCGTCGTCTGCGCGGCCAGCAGCCACCCCGAGCCACGCCACGGTGTCCAGCCGCTCCGTTGAGGTCGTCTCCATCGCCTACCGCACTAGATCGAGCTCGGGGGGCAACGCCGATGCCGCCCTCATCGTCTTCCTCCGCTCCGGCCGCTGCCATCCCGCCGCCTCAACCGCTGCTCCGGCACCTCCCCGGCCTCCCTGAGCCTCCCCTCGACCTCGCTGTGAGCTCCGCTTTCCCCTCACCCCCTTTTCGAGCTCGGATTTGAGCTCTTGCGTGCGCCCACCGTAACCGTAGGTCCGGCCGCCGCCACGAGCTCACTTCCGGCGAGCTCGGGCCTTCCCGCGACCAGCCGCCAACGCCACTGGATGCGGCACATCCCCAGCTCTCTGTAGCACCATTCCGCGCGTCGAATGATCGCCGGACGGCGAAAGCCGAGGCTCTTCGCCGTAGTTTTCGGTCACCGGCGGCCAACTCCGGCGGCTGCCGACGTGGCACCGTCGTTAGTGGCTAATCAGCCACTAATTACCCCCCAGCCGCTGACAAATGGGACCCATGTCCTAATTAACCTCGGGTACAATTACTGTGCTAGTTAAACTAACCTATTGAGCCACTGACAGCTGGGCCCCAGGCCACTAACTATTTAGTTAGGATTTATTTTAACAACTAATTAGCCCTGTATAAATGACAGCTGGGCCCCACTGCCCATTTTGACCAGTCAACAGTTGACTGTTGACTGGGCTGACTCAGCCCCACTGGACCCACATGTGATACACAGTGGCTAGCTGCTGCTGTGTATAAATAGAAATTGCACTGTTCATTTTTTAATTAATAATAAATCCAGTATTTTTCAGAATATTGCTAAAACTTTAGAAATTCATAGAAATTCAACCGTAGCTCGGATGAAAATGTTTTCTATATGAAAGTTGATCAGAAAAATAAGACGAATCCAAATATGTCATCCAATACCTGTCACATGCCTCCAACACTGCAAACATGGAACCTTCCCCTCCGGATCGTCTGTCTGATAATTGCCTAAAGCCGGGAAAATATTCCCAGATATTTTCCCGCTCCGTCTGTAACGCTTAGCATCGCATTAGGTAACCCCCAGCACAGCATATTGTCATGTCATGCCTTGTGATGCATTTGTTTGCTTTATATTTACTGTTTCTTCCCCCTCTTCTCTCCGGTAGACCCCGAGACTGCTGTTGACCCCGAGTACAACTACGTCGTCGATGACCCATCCTTCTCAGCAGAGCTTCCAGGCAAGCAAACCCCCTTGATCATTTCAATATTGCCCATTTCTTTCTCTCCCGTGCTTGCATTAGAATTTGCTACTGTTGTCCGAAAGCTTCTATTCTGATGCAAAGCCTGTTTTTGTAACTGTTGTTGATACCTTACCTGCTATCCTAAATGCTTAGTATAGGTTGGTTAGTGATCCATCAGTGGCCCCGCACCCTTGTCCATGTTGCCATGCTTTGCTTCCGGATGTTTCGATCAACGTGATCGATGTGCAGAGACCAACACAGCACCGCACACCCCCTTAGTTGTACGACTCTGCAGAGCTACTATCGAGTGCCGAGGGTGATACCTCTTACCTCACTCCTGATGATACCTCTGTAGTGTAGCTAATCGGTTGTGGGATACCGAGGGTGATTCCTCTTTCACCACCCCCGATTATGACTATGTCGTGCAACCCCTCAAGTGTGAACCCATCGAGGGTGATTCCTTCAAGTTCACCTTGACGGATTACATCAAGTAGGAATCCATTGAGGGTGATTCCTTTGATTTCCCCCTTGATGTTATGGACACATGGATACCCTGTATTTAACTCAGATCCTTGTTGAAGTCGGGTCGACCCCGAGGGGTACCCGCGAGAGATGTGAAGTCGGGTTGACCGTGAGGGTACCCGCGAGATAATTACGCGGCACGGCCGGGCAAGCAGACCGCCCCAGGAGAGGGATGGGCCTGACCCTTGCCGTAAGTCCGCGAGACGGGGCGACAAGAGCACTGATCGTCACCGCGAGCTCCCAACACACTAACGGGTTTGGATATGTGATCTGAGTAGGCCTCTGGCCTTTTCGCACTAACCAACATGCGGGAATAAGTATGGGCACTCGGCGTCGTACGATTCTTCCGAAAGCTCTCAGGCATCAGCAATTGAGTGGCGCACGCCGGGTTGGACGGTAACCTCCTGCATTTGTATTAAGGGGGTGGGTCTGCTCCCAGCCGCATTCGCAACGCGTAGGATGGCAAAGGGCGATGGGCCCAAGACCCCTGAGCACTTAGGATTTAGACCGGCGTGCTGGCCTCTCTGTTGAGCCTAGGTAGGACTACGGCCTGTTGATCAGCCGAGGCCGGGCATGACCCGAGTAAGTGTGTCTGGGCAGAGTTAATCGAGCGTGTTGGGTAAGTTGGTGCACCCCTGCAGGGAAGTTATCTATTCGAATAGCCGTGTCCATGGTAACAGGACGCTCGGAGTTGTATCCCAATCTACTACAACTAGAACTGGATACTTGTGTTACTAAACTGATATGATGGCTCCGGTATCGCTTTCTCGCAGGGAGTCGAGGAAGGATCTCTGGGCGTTACTAATATATATTTGTTACTACATGTTATGTTATTCTACTCTCTTCTGTTGCTGCAAGACGCTGCAAGATGCTAGTCTTCGATAGGCTAGACCTTCCCCACTATTCTGGCATTTCTGCAATATAGTCCACAGATACAGCCCCTTCCCTTTGATACCGGTGCATACTTAGCATAGATCTGATGTAAGTCTTGCGAGTACTTTGGATGAGTACTCACGGTTGCTTTGCTACCTCTTTTTCCCCATACCCGATAGCTGCGATCAGATGACGGAGTACCGGGACAGCTGATCCCGCCGACGACTACTACTACCCCGACGGAGCTTACTACTACGTGGAGACCGACGACCAGGAGTAGTTCGGAGGCTCCCAGGCAGGAGGCCTGCGCCTTTTCGATCTATATGTCGTTGTTTTGCTCAACCTTCTTAAGGCAAACTTGTCTAATTAAGTCTGTACTCAGATTCTAATGCTTCCGCTGACTCTTGTGTATTCGAGCTTATGTATTCGAGCCCTCGAGGCCCCTGGCTTGTAATATAAAGCTTGTATTATTTTATTTTGTGTCTATAGTTGTGTTGTGATATCTTCCCGTGAGTCTCTGGGCTTGATCGTGCGCATTGCGTGTATGATTAGTGCACGGTCGAGTCGGGGGCGTCATAATATGGAGATTCTTTATATGGATAGGTCATAACAGGGCAATCAGATAGGGTAACCTGTTTGAACTCGTTGAGATACCGAACAATTCTCGCATTGTGCCATTTCAAATCTATTAATTGTAAGATAGATAGCTGATAGTAGAAGAGAAACTTATTATTAAATGCCATAATTTACCATTATTTATTTATTTATAAATAACACATGTCCACGGTCATATTAGTGCGTACCTTGTTTGATACTGATCCTTGTATACATGCTTGTAAGTATTTATTGGCTTCAGAATTTCCAACAGAGGCATGATTCTTATGTGACCTATTACTCATCTCAAGTATGTTATTACCACAAATCTTTCTGGTTACTGCATTAAGTTTGGAATCAGGTATTGACTGAGATGTACAATGTGTAGCCATATTGTGCCTCAACGGAGTTCGAATCCTTATCTACAAAAGAATTTTTCTACAAAATTAGAATGTATAATTCAACATATTATTTATTTTCTACATTACAATGTATATTGTAATGTTTAAATCTTTATTAACACAAACGTAATAGAATAAAATTTTAAGATTACCTCATTCTTTCCAAATGACTTTTCATCCATGTTTTGTCTAATAGCATCTATCATCTTCGTCAATCTCTCACCATCAAAAGCTGAAATAGTTGGTACTATATGGTCTGGTATGTTCAACAACCCAAGATTTATGCTGTCTACAAACAAAGCCTACAATAAAATGTATTATATTAATAACAATTGTATAATCATGATTATTTGTCTACCATTCAGTATATTTTTAAAATAAATTTACCTGCAGAAGGAGTGGGCAGCTAGAAATATAATTAATTTTTTTCTTCATCTTTATATCATACTGCACTTTCCTGGCTGCATTAATTATTTTATTTAAAGCTGCTTCGCAGAAATTGTATAATGGTATCTCCTCAGGTTTTAGAAGAGAACCCCAGAAATCCTTGGCACCATGGTTTGCATTGCTTCTTCCGATAAGAAAATTACCCATCACATAGCAAACAAATGAAGTTTTGAATTGATCTGACTGCGTCTTGTCCATACCACTTGGATAATCCCTTGTTATTATCATTTCTGCCACCTTCATGTTGTTAAGCTCTTCAGCATCATAAGTAACTGAACCCATTGCAATTCTTATAAATTCAAATTTTTCCTCAACAGATTGGCAATCTAGACGTTTCAAAGAATTAGGACCAATTGAAATTTGTAGGATACGATGAACATCAGATGCGGTGATATGCAAAGATACTTTGTCGTTGATCTTAATAATGCTTTTGTCAGGATCAATATTGCACAATAACAATGCAGTGAATTTCCTATCAATCTTGTTTATTTGAGGTAGAGCAAGAATACCTCCAAAATTAATTTCCTTAACAAGGTTCCTCTTTACAAGATCAAATTTGTTTACCACAGCAGCAACCTTCTTTCAAGAACTTCGTGGAGTTGCGGCATCACAATCAGATACATCTGAATTCTTTGAATCATTATTTCTGATTACACAGCTAATTAGCTTTAGTACCCTCTTACTTTAGTAGTGAAATGTGAATGTTTTAGCAGGGAAAACAAGATGGGTGCCAGGGTTTGTCACATCGTTTGCAGCACCAATAAAAAATTCATATGGAACACACAACCTAAACATGAAGAAAAACAATAAACCAACAGAGTACTAACCTTTGGTGCTTAGTACCTTCTTACTTTAGCAGTATATCATGGGTTACATTGGTGCTGCAAAAACTAGATCAAACAAGATGAACTAGAAGAAGAAAAACAGAAGAAGAGGCGTAGGAGATAGAGAAGAGAGAAATGATGCAAGAAGACAGTCAATGAGCATACGGAGGAAAGAAAAGAGGGGTGGCTTGAGCACCACCTTTTTAGTGATATGAAAGATGTGACAACTTGTGGACAAAACTTGCGAATAAAATATACATTATAGTACATGCAGCACTAGCAAGATGTGATTTTTACACAATGGCCACTATACTATAGCCATTCTGTTATTCAGGTAACATATAATCAATACGTGTTAACATGCAGACAACTTTTGTCCACCTACCATAATAAGTAGTGTATTGTGCTATTGTAGGGACATATATGAAACTTATAGAACGGGGTCTGATATACAAAAAACACATAGGGTCGTTCTTACTATATTACTGAAGGATCTTTTTAAACATTCAAAATAGGTTTTGGTGGGAAAAATTTCGCAGGCCAAAATCACATATATATATAGCGACCACCACACTCCTATTTCACTTACTACATCCTTCACACATAACAGAAAACTACATGGAACAAAACACATCCACTCTAGTTTCACATAGTGTTAGCAAGGATGAAGATCATACTAACTTTGAGCCAAAGCAAGGTGAAGAGGACTCTAAGCTAGATCTAGTAAAGATGGAATCAACAGTAAGTTTTTTCTTTGATTTTTTTCTTCGGAATGCTCTTCTTCTCATCGCTGGACGAGGACTAAAGATGGAATCGACTCTAGTTTCACATAGACTCTAGTTTCACATCGACTTTGATTTTTTGAATGAATCCAAAGGATTCTGTAGGTAGTTCTTGTGAGGATGATGCCGATTCATCGAAGACATTTGCTATGAACAACAAAAGAACCAAGACAGAAACACCTGGATCAGTTGTAAGTTTTACATAGAGATTCATGTTTTCTATATTTTGTATATTAATTTGTTTTTCTTTCAATTACATCTACATGTGGAATATGTTTTTCAAACCATAGCAGAAGAAGAAGTTGGCGAAAGCAGCTTTGGTGTGAATTTCTTCCCAGAGGCAGAACTGGATGAAGGTGATGCTGCTTCAGATGTAGAATCTGAAAGAATACAACAACTGCTTGATGAACCAATTTAGTACTTATCGCTACATCGCGTTGGACCAGCTGGTCGTTCGATGAAACGAAGAAGAATTCTTGATTAGTTGCATTTCATAGAAATATGTAATCCACATCAGTAGCTATATTAAATAACTTCTGGCTTTTGGTGTTTCTTTCATGGGAAGTTGTATGCTTTTGTATGAAGTTAAAGAATGGTTATCCTTGGACTTATTATGAAGTTTTTTTTAATATATATAATGCTTTATGTGAAAATGTTCACTTCATAGTATTACCAATTTGATAAAAATATCTCATGTTATCTAAGACATGCCACACATCCAATATGTTCATGAAATGTAAAAAATGAAATTTGATATCTAGTATGACAAATGCTAATTAATACATATCTCATGTTTTTCTAACACATGCCATATGTGACATAGGATATTAGATATATCTTGTTATATAAAAAATATGTCATGTTATCTAACACATGCCATTCATCTAATGCATGCCGAATGTGAAATATGAAATATAGTGTCACGAATTTGATAAACATGTAAAATTACTTAACTCAAATTCAATATTTGCAATAAGTCTTGTATGTTGTTTTGTGTGAATTTACTTTTTTGAAACGTGTTAATGTAATGCATTATTTGAAATATGGTGTTCAATGATTCTTACTAAAGAATTTGCTATGTTTTATGTGTACATATGAGGTTCAATAAGAAATCAGTACATATACTAAAGCGGGAAGCATCCGATAATTCTGGTTTTTTTGAATTTTTTTCGGCATCTATTGTTCAATTTTACGGCGACGTCAACATCAGTGAATAGTAATGGTGAACAGTAATAAGATATGAATAGTTCCTGGACACGAACAGTAAGGGTAGACAGTATCAAACGTGTGAACAGTAATCAGACGTGTGCAGTAACCGGCCGTGAACAGTAAACCGTATATCTTCTATTGCTCGTTTAGGTGTCCGGTAGTGAATAGTAATGTATTTTTTACTTAATTTTTTTGGCATCTACTGTTCAAATTTACGGCGACGTCAACATCAGTGAATAGTATGGTGAACAGTAATAATGTATGAACAGTTCCCAGGCACGAACAGCAAAGGGTGGACAGTATCAAATGTGTGAACAGTAAATCGGCGCGTGCGCAGTAACCGGCCGTGAACAGTACTGTATGTCTTCTACTGTTCATTTAGGTGTCCGGTAGTGAATAGTAATGTTTTTTTTTGACTTTTTTTTCAATCATCTACTGTTTATTTAAGTGTCCAGCAGTGTATAGTAATCATGTGTGAACAGTGTATTAAAAAAATGATCATTTTTACATACAAAAAACATCATAGGGTTTCACATTTCCCAAAAGGATTTTTATGAAAAGTATTATTTATGAATAGTACAATTTATGAACAGTATCTAGAAGAAAAAAAATGACTTCTTTTTTTGGGTGTTGTATATCATCATAGGTTTTACATTTTCAAAAGGAGATCTTCGTGTATGTTTTATCGCCTCTTACACGTACAAGTACTCTGATATTATTATTATTATTCCTGCTGTGTAAACTTTTTATGGGTTTCCTCTAATACAATTATGTCATGCTATCTTTTAGACTTACTTATAGATAATTATCTAAAGTGAAAAACGCACAGATCTAATGGATTACTTAAAAACATAAAGGTAAAAAAAGCCGAATAAATACCAATTTAGTTTGATCTGATCTATATTCATATTATGTGATAATTAATTTTACATATTAGCATTGCTCTTAGTTTAAAAAAAAGGGCCTAATAAATACCAACTTAGTTTGATATGATCTATATTCATATCATGTAATAATTAATTTTACATATTGACATTGCTCTTAGTGATAATAAAGTGATCGTCCTTTCACTGCAATTTTACTACCAAGTCAAAATCCAAGGACAAGATCGCATCTTCGGTGCCTGTAACACCCCCAGTGTCATACTACAGTGAACTCACACTAATGGTGCCAAGTCATCATCATTATATCATAAGAAATGCATTTAGGAAATAATACAAATTCAAATTCAAAATTCAAAAGCAAGTCAAATTATTACTTCTTCAACTAATTGAATAAAAAAGTTCATAATGTTGCAAATAATCCCAGAACAATTATAAAAATAAAACCAACATTATTTGGATTCTTAAGTTGACCCTAGCAAACAAAGCAGTACCCAAAATAGCATAATTAAATCCATTTTCATTTTTGAAAAATACAAATGAATTCAAAACACTCCCAAACTTTTTGTGGCAGTGGGGTATAATACATATTAATTATTGGGATCAACTACACATTTTACAAACTTCAACTAGTGTTGAAAGAAAATGCAGAACAGAGAAGAAATAAAAGAAAACAGAAAAGTAATAAAAAGAAAAGGGGAAATCCTACTGTGCTCGTGGCCCAAGTGCTACAGTGCGTGGCCCAGCCCACCGCGGTCACCCTCAACCTCCTGCTCAGCCCCTCGCTCACTGTCGCCCGCGCGCGCGTGCCCGAGCCAGGCCCCCCCGCCCCGCTCGACACCGCATCCCTACCGTCACCGTGGAGGGATAAGGGCAGCGCCCTGCTCTCCCCTGGCCTCTCCCGGCCTCACCTCTCCCCTCTCTCCCTCTCTGTCACCCTCACCCGAGCGCCGCCATGGACGTGCTCCGGTGAAACTTGCGGCCACCGTGCTCCTTCCGCCGCTCCGACCTGTCCAGCGGGTGCGCCGTCGTCGCTCACATCGCCTACGCCTACTCATTCGACTGCAGCCGCCCCAACTCGACTCCCTCGACCTCTTCTTCCAGCTACGGCCGCCGAGATCGCCGGCGACCTTGCACCCTCTCCGATGCTTCCCCGAGCCCGCTGTGCACCTCTGCAGGGCCACTGTGAGCCCCCTCCATTTTCCCCCTCTCCCTGCGACCGCTCTCTCCCTCTAGCTCGCCTTGCCGCCGTAGCCGAACCTCGCCGCCGCCTGTCGCTTCGCCATCGCGGCCACAGCCGGCCGAGCTTGCTTTCGAGCACGGCAACGTGCTCCTGGCGCTGCCAGGAGGCCTCCTAGCCCACCCGTGAGCCTCGCCGTGCCCCGTGGCGATGAAACCCACCTCGCCCAAAACCACCGCCGCCTGCCGTCGCCGTAGGGCTCGTCTCCGGCCACCTCACCTCGCGCCCGTGGCGTAGATCAATGCGGCTCGCGCTCCGCGTTCGAACGACACCTCTCACGCGTCAGTTGGCCGCCGGACAGCGATTTCCAACGCCCTCCCGTGCGCGCCGCCGTCGTTTTGGTTGCCGGCGGCTAAACGCCGGCGCGCCACCGCGTCAAAGCCGGCAGGGCCCACTCGCTAGGCCGTTTAGCCACTAACCACGCCCTAATCACCCACTGACATGCGGGCCTAGTTACTGTAGCAATTAACTAAATTAATTAGCTATATTAGTTAGTACAGTCACTGACTACTGGGCCCCACCCTGGCTAATTAATTAATTAGATTAACTAAAACTCTGTTAATTAACCCAGTCACTGACAAATGGGTCCACTGGGCCCAGTTGTCCAGGTCAACATGCTGACTGGACCTGCCCAGTCACTGACATGTGGCCCCCGCTTAATTAAACATTTTTAATAAATAAATAAACTGCTAATTAATCTGTTAATTAAACAGTCATTGACAGCTGGGGCCCACCCTCTAATTAATCCTTAATTAGTTTAATTAATCCCTAATTAGCTCACTGTGTATGACCAGTGGGACACACTGGTCAGGTTTGACCCTGGCCAGCTGGGTTTGACCGATGATGTCACCCTGACGTCATGCTGATGTCACAGAACACTGTTTTGGATAATTTGAATTTATTAATTAAAACAATTCCAGAAAATGTTTAAAACTTTGAAAAATCATATAAAATAATCCGTAACTCGGATGAAAATAATTTATATATGAAAAATGATCAGAAAAATATGAAGAATCCGAATATGCCCTCCACATACCTGTCACATGCCTCTAACATATCGAACGTTGAACATTTGCTACCGAAACCGCTAAATAAATAGTGTTCGGAGCTGGGAAAATATTCCCGGATATTTTCCCGCTCCGTTTAAAATACCTAGCACTGCATTAGGGCACCCCTAGCACTGCCTATTGCCATGCCTAGCATCTGTGTGCATTTGTTTGCTTTATATTTATTGTTTCTTCCCCCTCTTCTCTCCGATAGCCTCGAGACCGACGCTGCCCCTGTGATCGACTATGTCACCGACGACCCTTCTTCCTTTTCAGCAAAGCTTCGAGGCAAGCAAAACCCCCTTGAGCATTCCTATATCACCTATTCCTTCTTCCCCGTGCTTGCATTCGAATTTGCTACCGTATTTGATTGCTCCTATTCTGATGCATAGCCTGTTTTTGTAACTTGCTGTTGATACCTTACCTATTGTCCTATATGCTTAGTATGGGCTGGTTAGCGATCCATAAGTGGCCTTACACCCTTGTCCCTGTTGCCCTGCTTTATTACCGGTGACTCGATCAGTGTGATCGATGTACAGAGATCGACACAGCACCGCACACCCCCTTAGTTGTACGACTCTACGGAGCTACTATCGAGTGCCGAGGGTGATACCTCCCACCTCACTCCTGATGATAGCTCTGTAGCATAGCTAGTCGGTTGTGGGTTACCGAGGGTGATTCCTCTTCCACCATCTCCGA
This sequence comes from Elymus sibiricus, assembly GCA_039707655.1. Lineage (NCBI taxonomy): Eukaryota > Viridiplantae > Streptophyta > Magnoliopsida > Poales > Poaceae > Elymus > Elymus sibiricus. The sequence continues at coordinate 121,303,988 of CM077666.1, read as the reverse complement.
TGATGCTTCTGTCATGCAACCCCTCAAGTGTGAACCATCGTGGGTGATTCCTCCGAGTTCACCTTGACGGATACAACGAGTGGGAATCCATCGAGGGTGATTCCTCGGATTACCCTCTTGATGTTATGGACACACGGTTACCTTTAACTGTTGCCCCTTGTACTGTTATTGTGGGACTGAAGGGACAGGCGGTACAACCCCGGCAGAGGTGGACCTGAGTTCCCGACAGTCTCTTGAGAGTCGGGTTGACTTGGAGGGTACCCGCGAGATAATTACGAGGCACGGCCGGGCAGACAGGACCGCCCTAGAGAGGGATGGGCCTGACCCTTGTTGCACTTCCTCGAGACGGGGTGACGGGAATACTGATCATCACCGCGAGCTCCCAACACACTAACGGATTTGGGTATTTGATCTGAGTTGGCCACTGGCCTATACGCACTACCATCACGTGGGATAATGGTTATGGGACCCTCGGCGCCGTATGTATCAGCCGAAAGCTCTGACAGATGTCCAGTTCAGCATTGTGAGCCCGTCGGGACAAGTGCCACCCAGGACTGAGGTGGGCTTGGACTCCGATACGCGACACAACGACCCGGAGTGCAAAGGGCGATGGGCCCAAGACCCCTGAGCACTTAGGATGTAGACCGGCGGGGACCTCTCTGTGGAGCCTAGGTAGGACTACGTCGTGGCGATTACCCGAGGCTAGGCATTACCCAGCAAGTGTGTCCGGCTAGATGTAATCGAGCGTGTTGGGTAATAGTAGTGCACCCCTGCAGGGAAGTTATCTATTCGAATAGCCGTGTCCACGGTAACAGGACGCTCAGTGTTGTATCCCGATCTACTACAACTTGAATTGGATACATGTTAATTAATTGTAAGCTCCGGGATTGCTTTCTCGCAGGGAGTCGAGGAAGGATCTCTAGGCTTTGCTAGTACATGTTTGTTACTTCATGTTATGCTGCTAATCTGCGTTCTTCTAATGCTGCAAGACGCTGAAGATGCTAGTCTTCGATAGGCTAGGCCTTCTCTTTATTCTGGCATTTCTGCAGTATAGTCCACAGATACAGCCTCCCCATTGATACTGATGCATAATTAGTATAGATCTGATGTAAGTCTTGCGAGTACTTTGGATGAGTACTCACGGTTGCTTTGCTCCCCCTTTTTCCCCATACCCGATTGCTGCGACCAGATGATGGAGTCCCGGAGCCAGCTGTTTCCGCCGACTACTACTACCCCTCCGGTGGAGCTTACTACTACGTGGAGACCGACGACCAGGAGTAGATAGGAGGCTCCCAGGTAGGAGGCCTTGCCTCTTTCAATCAGAGCCGTTGTTTGTTTTCGCCTTCTTAAGGCAACCTATAGGAGATATGCCCTAGAGGCAATAATAAATGTTATTGATTATCTCCATGTTCATAATTATGTTTATGTTCCATGCTATAACTGCTATGGTTCTCGAGTCTACAATAACTACGAGGCTCGGAGGAAGACTCATATGCACGTGTGGAATAATAAAGGCTGTCTGGGTTCCGGTGGGAACTAGTTCTGGACGGCGAAGCCCTGCCGGATAGATGACACCGTATGTGTGCAACTCTGTAGAGAGATCGTAGTTTCGGTCTTAGTTCGAGAGTGCCTCCCGAAGGGCTGTCCGAGTGACTGTCCGAGTTTCGAGGGTCCTCCCGAAGGGCTGTCCGGTGGGACTATCCGAGGGACTATCCAGAGGCCTCCCGAAGGGCTGTCCGAGGATCCGTCCGGTGGGACTATCCGAGGGACTGTCCTGAGGCCTCCCGAAGGGCTGTCAGGCGATCCGTCCGATGAGCTGACGAGGGAGTTCATCCTCGCGGTTGGGAGGTTGTAAAATCCTAGCTGCGGGGATCTGCACCGCCGATCATCATCGACTCTACTTCCGGTGCGCTACGAGTCGGTAACGAAAAAGATCAAACCTTGTATGCAGTCTCCATAGTGGTCCTGGGCTGGTGCGTAGGTCAGAATTTTTTTGTTTTCTACTGCGTTCCCCTACAGTGGCATCATGAGCCATGCTATGCGTAGATGCAGGTTACGATCTAGAATACATATAGATGTATGGGTGTTGCACAATATAATTTGTAGTAGATGAGTTCTACTGTTGATAATTATTTGTGCGGGTAGCAGATGAAATCTATTACCCGATGTTCTTGTTGCTTCACTGGAATTTGCATTTTTCTGATCTTGATAACGGTATGGTGGAGTTTCAAAGTTCTGGCAATCCGCGATGCTGATTGATCAACGAAGTGCTAATAGTTCTTTGAATTCCACCATAGTTAGAAAGAAAGATGAAATTTCACAGACGAAAGGGCAATGCAGATATGATCTGCACGGGGGTCATGCGTTTGACGAAGTTTAGTATGGGGCTCGAGATTTTATTATCTCGTGTTTCATACACCCTGCGATGTTAATCTAGCGACTTGAATAATCATACTTGATGATAAAACATTGGTAGCTGCGGTTTGTTCGAAACCTTAGAAGCCACGTAAAATAAAATTTTGCATAAACCAATTAGAGGCGTCTAACTTGGTTTTGCAGGATGGTTTGCATGTGCATATGATGTGGTATAGCAGTGCTCATATTAATTCGATTATGTATGAGATGACTATATGATGTAAATTAACATGACCTGCGTGTCATGATTCGGCATGATGGCTGGAACCATATGATTGTCACTTTAATGACCTGCGTGTCAACCTTAAGTAGTGCAGTTATTTTTATTAGCTATAGAGATAGCAATATTATCTGGTGCATCGACAAGGTAGTGGCAATCTTCGCGAAGGTGAACACCGACGCGAATGCCGGAGACGAAGAAATACAAGACTTCTCCGTCAGAAAGGGCTATACCATATCATGCTACTATGAATTGCCTAAGATGTTCATCCCTTATGATGCACCCTTCTTGATTGCGCGGTAGTCGCTTTTATTAGGGTGATCTCTCACAAAAATGTCAAGTAGTTAGTGTTCTCCCAAGTGTAGCACCGTCACGGCACCTAACTTTTTGGGGTATCACATGGATACATGGGTACGAACGATTAGAGAAGTGTGAGGCGGGTGAGTTGAGACCTCGCAGCGAGATCACTTGGTTGTCTTGACGTTCAGGCATGAAAGTCATGAGCTCGGAACACACGCATCGAAAGATGAACAAGAGTCACATAGAGATGTGATTGGCAAGTTGGCCTACCGATTGCAATTCTCGTCACTTGAGATGGATACATCCTTGGCGTTGAAATGTAATATGGGTCTTGAATCACTCAAAATCAATTATGAGAGATATTGATTTGAGTGGGAGCACATTGTAGAATTAACTTGCTTAATTCTCAATGCAATTAATTATGAACCTTGTCTAAGTAAAAATTGCATAATAGTTATAGAATAATGGCTCGCGTTTCCACCTTCCCTATTAAAATTGAATAACTGTTTAGTATCTGGTTAATACTTTATGGTTGGTAATGTAATGTGAGGATTGTCCTCAAGAGTGCTGAGAAGGACTTTGTCCTATCGCATGCTTTTTAGTATTCTCCCGCTAAATGCTATGGATGATGTGACTCTCGTCCTTCGATCCAAAAGCTAGAATTCCGTTACGGTCAAGTGCAATATGTTTGCTTCCATGAGACCCGGACTTCAAAAGATTTGGGATAGCTATGTGATATTCATGGAACTGAAAATCATTTTCAGACACAAACAAAGGCTAAAAGATATGAGATATCCAAAGCAATGTTTGTTTTGCAAACTATTAGTAAAAGTGTTTACTATGCATTTGACTAATAACAGAGGGATCTAGTAGAACGCCTGTCATGTGATGAAGGTGAATAAAACAATAACTTAAAGAGAAAGGAAATATCCAATGGGTGTTAGTGTGACTTACACACCTAGGAAGTCCGGGGCTAACGCCACTCTTAAAGTTGGGTGCTTCTTCTGAGAGTAGGAGAAATACTAAAAGTTAAACTGTTAGAAGTATAAAGGCAAAAAGAGTAAAGACTGGAATATCCAGCTCATGTATGAAAGTCATACAAGCTATTGATGTATAGAAAGGCTGGTCAAAAGAAATAGTTCTTGGGAATTATGATTAAACATGTTAATCACTGATTCTTGGGTATTGTGAGTTGATCACAGAGATACTCGCTCGATTGCATTCTGTTGCAACTCGATGCAAGAACTACTACGGCCTAAAAAACTTGCCGGAGTGAGGTTTAGATACGCGCTGGGAATATAGTAAATGTTACTATACCTTCCATCAGTGTATTTCTGTCTGTATTTATTTTCATAATTCATTTTAGAGTTTTACACACTCTAGCCCATTGCATAAGGTATCTTGCAAGGAGGTTGTTCATAAGAGAACTTTTGATGTTCGGTGTTATGAATAACTTAAGGGCCATACTTTTCATTATGAATGAGATGTATGTTATGAATATTGATAATAATACATTACCTCTGTATTTACTTTCATAAATCATTTTAGAGTTTTATACACTCTAGCCCATTTGCATAATATTTGTTGCAAGAGTGTTGTTCATGAAAGAACAATTGTTGTTCGGAATCATAAATAACATAAGGGCCATGCTTCCATCGTGGATGGGATGTATTTTATGAATATTGATTGTAATATGATACATCCATAACACTGACGCTATATGTCGCAAGATTAAAGAGAATACCACACATGTGTGGCACTGCATTTGGTCACATTGGAGAAACCCGCATGGAGAAATTCCATAATGATGGATTTTTGAAGTCGGTTGATTATGAGTCATCTGACACTTGCAACTTTCCTCCGAAAAGTGAAGTGACTAAAATAACGTTCACAGGCCATAAGGAATGAGCAACGAACTTATTGGTGATCATACATTTTGATGTATGTAGTCCGATAAATGTTGTTGCTAGCAGTGGATTTATCTATCTTCAGAAATGACTCAAGTAGATATAATGGATATTTACTTGATGAGACGTAAGTCTAGATCTTTTGAAATCATTCATAAGGTTTTCAAAAATGAAGTAGAAATTATTGTAACAAGAAAAATATGTTTCTGCAAACTAGATTGCCGAAAGGAATATTTGAGTTACAAGTTTAGCGAATGTCTGATGAGTTGTGAAAGGAGTTTCATAACTTACACCTCCCGGAACTCCACTGTGAGTTGTACGTTCGTGAAGATGTATTCAAACCATTTGTGACATGGTAAGATCAAAGATGACATAAATCAATTTGTCATTATTCCTTTTAAAGTAATGCTTTAGAGACTGCGGCTTTTACACTGAATAGAGCACCATCAGGTCTGTTGAAATGACACCATGGTATGGTACGCCCAACCATGCTTAGTCTTTTCTTAACATTTGCAATATGGGGCTTGTGTAAAATATTTACAAACATATTCCAAATCAGACAAGAACTACTTTGTAGGTTATCCCAAGTAATTGGAAATTCCTCCACCACTATACCGAGGCAAAAGGTTTGCCACTAAAACGGTATGCTTTTAAAGAGAATGGTTCTTGCAAAAAGGTGAGTGGGAGAACAGTGCAACCTGACGAGATAACAGTATCTTCGTCATCAGATCAAAGAAAAGAAACCTTGGAAGTAATTCCAGAGTTTCCTACTGCGACTGATACGGAAGTCTCGACAATAAAATGTATGGACTTCGGTCGAACTTGCAGCTGAACCACGTAGGCAAAGCTCGTGCAAACCTCTCAGGTGCGCAAGAGAGATATTGTTGTTAGACAACAGTATACCTACGATACACAAGGAAGCATTGATGGGCCCTGACTCCGGAATTGGCTAAATGCCAATATAATCCAAGATGGTTTCCATATAAATGATTCAAGATTATATCTTGATAAACCCTTCGGAAGACTTAGAGTCTAACGAACATTAATAGAACTGTAAACTGACGTGGATAAAATGTTTTATCCATAAAGCTCGACTTGTTGCAATAACAAGTTCAAGGAGTTGACTACGATGAGGTTGTCTCACCGTAGCGAGGCTTAAAGTCAGATCGGGTTAAACTAGCAATTAATACATATTTCAATCTTGAGATATGATGCATGGATGCCAAAAGGATTTCCATGTGATGGAAATACAACCTAGGACTTACATGAGATACAGTCCAAGGTATTTTGTCAGTCCAGAGGATGCTAGTAAGTATGCAAACTTTAGAGTTCCAGCAATGGACAGAAGAGAGCAAAAATGGAGTTGGAATCTTCGTTTTGATGAAATAGTCAAAAGAGTTTGATTTCATCAATGGATAACGAAGATGCTTGTGGTTTCAAGAAAGTAAGTGGGAGCATAATAATATTTCTAAAAACCTTGTGTTCTTGACACATTGTTGATTGGAAATAATATAAATTTCTTGACACGAATTAGGACTTCATTAAAAATAGTTTTTCGATGAAGTGCTTAGGCTAAAATAGCCTTGATATTAGGCGTATTTATCTACGAGATAGAATTGCCTAATAGGCTAAAGCCAAAAATACATATTGACAAGATGCTAAAACAGTTTAGCATAAGAGCGCCAAGGAGTGATTCTTGCCGAAGTCACATGGAAAGAGTTTTGCAAGACACGGTGTCCCAAAACACTGATGAGCGAAATACATGATGGAGATTCCACACACTTTCGTGTTTGGATTAATCATGTATTCCATGGTATGTAAGACAACCAGATATGTCCGATACTCCCAAAGCTGTTGCGAGTATAGATACCAAAGTGATCAAAGTACTGATCACGGGACAACAGTGAAAAATGTCATTGAGTACTAAAGTAGCACTGATGACATGTTTTCTTGCAAGCAGAGATTATGAAGTGCTCGTTGTAAGTAATTACATCGATACAGTCTTCATCAATGCTCCATGCAATTTTCGATTTAAGTTAAGGGTTTTGTGTAATACACAATATGGTGGCACGGTGTTTGGAAATCGTTCCAAACAGGTTACTGTGGCGAATTCTATAACAAAGGCTAAGTATGTTGCCGCTTTCGAAGCGACATAGAAGATGTTGAATCGTATAGTTCATTAATGAACTTAGTATAATTCCAAGATGGCTTTGGTCAATGGAACACCATTGAAAATAGTTGCTCCATAGCTCAGTCTGAGGAATCAAGGTTTGACCTGTGATTCACATATATACGAAACCAAGTCCACACAAAATATGAATTTTGTGAAAGCGTGAAAACGCGAGGACATGCAAAGATACACACAGAACTGAAGTTGTCAGATCCGTTGGACATCAGGCTATACCACATGCAAAACATTTTTACACCGGTATGCCACAGGTGTAATGTGCATTAGCATTGACTAGATTATTGACTCTAGTGCAAGTGGGAGTCTGTAGGAGATATGCCCTAGAGGCAATAATAAATGTTATTGATTATCTCCATGTTCATAATTATGTTTATGTTCCATGCTATAACTGCTATGGTTCTCGAGTCTACAATAACCACGAGGCTCGGAGGAAGACTCATATGCATGTGTGGAATAATAAACGGTAAAATGTATTCCTAGTCTGGCCTCTAAGACTAGCTCAAGTGTTGCATGATGGTTCTGTTTTCCTGATCATGGGCATGGATATGCCGACAACTTTGAGGGCACAATGTTAGTAGAACACTTGTGTTGAATCGACCCGATTGATGTTATGCTATGAGATTCATTCGTCACAAGTTAATGGTTAATAACACAGAGAAGTTAATGTCTGCATAATTCCTTAGACCATGAGAGTGTCGAGTTTCTTCATGCTTGCTTCATGAACTTTGGGGTTTGTTAAACGTCATCCGTAAATGGGTGGCTATTACGGCGGCTTACGGGTTCATGGAAAAGTATGTCAAGTAACTTGATAGTTCAAGATTGGGATTTGCTCCTCCGACGATGGAGAGATATTCTCGGGCCCTCTCGGTGTTATGGTATCCATCTTCGTCTGGCCAGACACAATGTGATTTGATCACAGGGATGCCGGAACACGGAAACGAGAAAAGAGAACAAAACTGGTAACGAGGTAACTTGCATGGTGGACAAGTTGTTGATCCACGGGGATGCAATAAATCTCACCTCGGGTGTTTGTAACATATCGCGAAGCAACAGGAATAGCACACGGCAACTGGAGGTTCACTCGAATATTCATTCATGTGGGTATAGGGATCAATATGGGTGTCCATGGCTCCGATGTTGATCATTGATCGGAAAGTGTTCCGGGTCATGTCTATACTTCACCAAACCTATAGGGTCACACGCTTAAGGGTCATCTATCTGCTGAATACTAGACGGGGAGTCTGAGAGAAAATCACCGAAAAAGTTTCGGACGAAATGGAAACGTTCCGGAGAGGATATCCGAATAGTTCCGATGAAACTGAAAAGTTGTTTCAGGGTATTCCATTAAGTCAAATGGGTTTCGGCACATGTCTGGAAATTCTTGGAGGGTGCCAGAATCATTCTGGTAACTTCTAGGATTTTTCCGGAACAAAAACAGGAAATGTTCCGGAGCTGCCGGAACCGCTTTGTCTGCTTTTCGCAGATGAAAATCACTAATCCGGAATTGTTTCGGAACGCGTTGAAAATTATTTTAGTGGGTACTGGAAATGTTCCAGGTTCACATAAATATTTTCGGTTCGAACGGACGCTGAAAAATGTCGTCATGAATAGTGAAATCAGCTTTATGGTTACTTTTTGGAAAGCCACCTTTTTGTGATGACATGGATGGATGTGGCTGAAATTTCAGCCCCTCCACCCCTCCTTCTCCTATAAATAGAGGTGGAAGGGGCTGCCCAAACTCATCCCTTCTCACATACAAGTGCCATGACATTTCTGGCTTCTCTCTCCCTCCCAGCGAAATAGTTTCGTAGAGCCGAAGGGCTGTCTGGGTTCCGGTGGGAACTAGTTCTGGACGGCGAAGCCCTGCCGAATAGATGACACCGTATGTGTGCAACTCTGTAGAGAGATCGTAGTTTCGGTCTTAGTTCGAGAGTGCCTCCCGAAGGGCTGTCCGGGTGACTGTCTGAGTTTCGAGGGTCCTCCCGAAGGGCTGTCCGGTGGGACTATCCGAGGGACTATCCAGAGGCCTCCCGAAGGGCTGTCCGAGGATCCGTCCGGTGGGACTATCCGAGGGACTGTCCCGAGGCCTCCCGAAGGGCTGTCAGGCGATCCGTCCGGTGAGCTGACGAGGGAGTTCATCCTCGCGGTTGGGAGGTTGTAAAATCCTAGCTGCGGGGATCTGCACCGCCGATCGTCATCGACTCTACTTCCGCTGCGCTATGAGTCGGTAACAAAAAAGATCAAACCTTGTATGCAGTCTCCATAGTGGTCCTGGGCTGGTGCGTAGGTCGGATTTTTTTTGTTTTCTGCTGCGTTCCCCTACACAACCTTGTCTAATTATGTCTGTACTCAGATACTAATGCTTCCGCTGACTCTTGTGTATCTCGAGCTTATGTATTCGAGCCCTCGAGGCCCCTGGTTTGTAATATAAAGCTTGTATTATTTTATTTTGTGTCTAGATTTGTGTTGTGATATCTTCCCGTGAGTCCCTGGGATTGATCGTGTGCATTTGCGTGTATGATTAGTGCACGGTCGGGCCGGGGGCGTCACGGTGCCAACCTTTTTTTAATTGTTTGAAAAGGTATTGCTCATGTTATTTTCCTTAGATTCGTTCTGATGGACTGGTTACCCATGATTTTATTTTCCTCTAATGGTTTGAATGAAATCTAATTTTAAGAGAACAGTAAACCTAACAAACCGGAACAGCTAACCCGAATAAACCGAAGCACTGTTTTCAAAACAGTAACTTCATATGCAACAGTGCTTCATGTGACCAGTGTTTCCATGCCCACCGAATAAACTGGAATATACCCATGTCCACCAAAAAAACAAAAAACAAACTTTGTACAAACAATACCTGAAATGTAAACTAGAATAGTACCAACATAGTGCACCCGCGCGAACAATAATCGGAGGAAAATACAAAAAGAAAAACATGAGTTTTTTATAAAAATTATTAAGGATTGTTTTCCTCCTTTTTTGATTTTGTTGGTATTACCTACTGTTGAGTTACGATCTATTAAAGCTCTACAACCATTATGGTCGTTGCTAACCCCACCATCCTTCGCTCACCATACAAGATCAGAAAAATCTCACTCTATCGGCAGTACTCACACCTAAAAACGCCTTTGATGCTACTGATTCTAACATGCTCGCCTACTAAAACTCCCAGATCAGTGCGATGAAGACATGGCAGGACAGATACAAAACGAATACACAGAGATCATGAAAGAAGAAGTCCCTGCCACCGAGATAAGAAACAATACAGTTTAGGAAACAATATAGCACTGATTCTGCTTCTCTTATTGAATGTCGCCAGGCCTCACATGCTGAAAAAATTCCACAAGGACAAAAAAGGCAAAACACTAATGATTTACCCACAGGCAGACTAAAAAAAGATTTTCAATTTGTTGCACCGTATTTAGAATGATTTGTTCTATACCGCAGCTGTACTATTTAACTCTTTGCCATAAATAAATCATGGTTCATTCAAAACTTCAATCGCATGATCCTTAAAACACTTCCGTTCTATAAAAAACATGAAATGGACGCCACCGACGACGGTCTTTGTCGCTCTATACAAAAAACAAGTCAAGCATCTCTACACGCAAGGACAAAAAGAACAACTATGCCGGATGTAAACATGTTATAAATAACTTTATTGCACAAATGAACCTTGCCAAAACGAATATACCTCCTTTTCTTCCTGTAAAACCCAAACAAAACAAAACAAATCCAACCAGCTAAACATGAAAAAAGACCTGCATGCAATAAAATAAAAATTGAAGTATTTATTCAAAATATAAACGAGGCTACCCACAGGCGCAGCATGCACCGCGCATCTTCAGCGCTAGTGAAACATCTATAGTTCATTATGTTTTATTTATTATTTATGCATTTGATACTAACCCTGTAAAATGTGTTATATATAAATATGAAATTAACACTCGTACAATGTATTATGTGTTATAACCAAAATATATTGTAATGCTATAAAAAAAATTGAAAGCAAATATAAAATTGACACTAGTACAATGTATTTTGTGAATTTGAAATGTATCTAAATGAGGTGCTGTTAATATTGATAATGTTTAATCTGTGGAACAAATATTCAAAATGCATTATGTGAACTATGTTCTTTCAAGTGTATTGTGTGATATAAGTATTAAAAGATGTTAATTATGAAATCCATTGTTGCAAACACATGAAAGGCGGCGTATAGGAAAGTAAAAAATGAAATATATTATGTGTAATGTGTTTTTAAATGCATATGCAATGTGGAACCATTTTTTAAAATGCATTATGTGAACTATGTTGTTTCAAATGTATTATGTGTCATATTCATTTTAAGATGTTAATTATGAATACCATTGTTGCAAACACTTGAAAAGCATAGTATAGGAAATTTAAATATGAAATTTATTAACTTAAATGTGTTTTAAAAAATGGTTTTCACGCAGACATGATATTGATATGGAATTAGAGATTCTTACTATAGCATCTGGACCATATCATAATTTACTCAATAATCAACAAATTATATAATACATATTACAACCAGATAGAGATATGATATTGTGTTATAGGGAATGATACTTTTACATTACTTCAAAAGGCACACCATTATTACATAAAATTACCTAAGACAAACCAGTACTGTTAAACAGAGTAATATAATTTAGCCACTAAGAAAATTACAATAAATAAAATCAACTTAATGATAAGATCCTTTCGCTTCACATCTTCACGAATATCACATATCATTTCTTTTCGCTTGTCCTTCTTCAACTTGAACAAACTATCCTTTTGCTCTGATTCATCAATTTCATCTTCTATCATTATACAAGTGTTCTCAATATCATATCATGTATATTTGATGGGGATCGAAGCATGAAAATCAAAAAAATTCCTACCGGAGGAAAGGTGGGAGGAGTTGGGAGCGACGGAGGGCAAGGTTGGAGGCGTGGCTGCCCCCAATGCCTCCCCACCTTTATATAGGTGTGGAGGGGGCTGGTGGCTTGCCCTCCAAACCCCTAGGGTCCTTGTTCAAGGGGGAAGGAAGGAAATCCCTCCTTTCCTTTCCCCACCGATCGCTATCCCCTTTTTAGGGATCTTGATCTTATCCCTTCGGGATATGATCCTATTCCTTGTAAGGGGGGATCTTGGTGTGCCTAGACCAGGAGTGTGGGGCCTTTCCACACTACCCACATTCATGTGGGTGCCCCCATGCAGGTGGGCCCCACTCTGGAACCTTCTAGAACCTTCCCGGTATAATACCAGAAAAAACCGAACTTTTTTCGGAACCCAAAATATGACTTCCCATATATAAATATTTACCTCCGGACCATTCCGGAGCTCCTCGTGATATCTTGGATCCCATCCGGGACTCCGAACAACCTTCGTACTTTCCACTATTAATATCTCATTACTACCCTAGCACTATCGAATGTTAAGCGTGCGACCCTACGGGTTCAGAACATGCAGACATGACCGAGACTTCTCTCCAGTCAATAACCAATAGCGGGACTTGGATGCCCATATTGATTCCCACATATTCAATGAAGATCTTTATCGGTTGAACCACAATGTCAAGGATTCAGTTAATCCCGTATGCAATTCCCTTTGTCCGGCGATATGTTACTTGCCTGAGATTCGATCATCGGTATCTCCTTACCTAGTTCAATCTTGTTACCGGCAAGTCTCTTTACTCGTTTCGTAATACAAGATCCCGTGACTAAACTCATTAGTCACATGAAGCTTCTTATGATGTTCTATTACCGAGAGGGCCCAGAGATATCTCTCCGTCACACGGAGTGACAAATCCCAGTCTCGATCTATGCAACCCAACAGACACCTTCGGAGATAACTGTAGAGCACCTTTATGATCACCGAGTTACGAAGTGACGTTTGATAGCACACAAAGTATTCCTCCGGTATCTGGGAGTGGCATGATCTGATGGTCTAAGGAACTGATACTTGACATGAAGAAAGCTATAGCAAATAACTAAACGATCTGATGCTAAGATTACGGTTGGGTCTGTCCATCACATAATTCTCCTAATGATGTGATCCCGTTATCAAACGACAACTCATGTCTATGGTTGGGAAACCTTAACCATCTTTGATCAATGAGCTAGTCTAGTAGAGGCTTACTAGGGACACGGTGTAGTTTATGTATTCACACATGTACTTAAGTTTTTGATCAATACAATTCTAGTATGAATAATAAACATTTATCATGAACGGGAAATATGATAATAACCATTTTATTATTGCCTCTAGGGCATATTTCCAACAGTCTCCCACTTGCACTAGAGTCAATAATCTAGTTTACATAGTTATGAATCTAACACCCATGGAGTCCTGGTGCTGATCATGTTTTGCCCGTGGAAGAGGTTTAGTCAATGGGTCTGCCACATTCAGATCCGTATGTACTTTGCAAAGTTCTATGTCTCCATCCTTAATGTAATTACGAATGGAGTTTAAGCGACGCTTCATGTGCTTGGTCTTCTTGTGAAAACTGGGTTCCTTGGCAATAGCAATGGCACCAGTGTTGTCACAAAAGATAGTCATTGGATCCGATGCACTAGGTATCACTCCTAGATCAGATATGAACTCCTTCATCCAGACTCCATCTTGCGCTGCTTCCGAAGCAGCTATATACTCCGCTTCACATGTGGATCCCGCTACGATGCTCTGCTTGGAACTGCACCAACTGACTGCTTCGCCATTCAAAATAAATATGTATCCGGTTTGTGACTTTGAGTCATCCGGATCAGTGTCAAAGCTAGCATCAACGTAACCCTTTACGACGAGCTCTTCGTCACCATAAATGAGAAACATGTCCTTAGTCCTCTTTAGGTACTTAAGGATGTTTTTAACCGTTGTCCAGTGATCCACTCCTGGATTACTTTGGTACCTCCCTGCCAGACTTATGGCAAGGCACACATCAGGTCTGGTACACAGCATGGCATACATTATAGAGCCTATGGCTGAGGCATAGGGGATGACCTTCATCCTTTCTCTTTCTTCAGCCGTGGTCGGGCTTTGAGTCCGACTCAACTCCACACCTTGCAATACAGGCAAGAACCCCTTCTTCGACTGGTCCATTTTGAACTTCTTTAAAATCTTGTCAAGGTATGTGCTTTGTGAAAGTCCTATCAAGCGTCTCGATCTATCTCTATAGATATTGATGCCCAATATGTAAGCAGCTTCACCCAGGTCTTTCATTGAAAAACTCTTGTTCAAATAACCTTTTATGCTTTCCAAAAATTCTATATCATTTCCAATCAATAATATGTCATCCACATATAGTATTAGAAAGGCTACGGAGCTCCCACTCACTTTCTTGTAAATACAAGCTTCTTCGTAAGTTTGTATAAAACCAAAAGCTTTGATCACCTCATCAAAGCATATATTCCAACTCCGAGATGCTTGCACCAGTCCATAGATAGATCGCTGGAGCTTACATACCTTGTCAGCACCCATAGGATCGACAAAACCTTTTGGTTGCATCATATACAACTCTTCCTTAAGAAACCCATTAAGGAACGCTGTTTTGACGTCCATTTGCCAGATTTCATAATCATAAAATGTGGCAATTGCTAACATAATTCTAACAGACTTAAGCATTGCTACGGGTGAGAAAGTCTCATCGTAGTCAACCCCTTGAACTTGTCGAAAACCCTTTGCGACAAGTCAAGCTTTATAGATGGTGACATTACCATCAGCGTCTGTCTTCTTCTTAAAGATCCATTTATTCTCAATGGCCTGCCGATCATCGGGCAAGTCCACCAAAGTTCATACATTGTTCTCATACATGGATCCTATCTCGGATTTCATGGCCTCAAGCCATTTGTCAGAATCCGGGCTCATGATTGCTTCTTCATAGTTCGTAGGTTCGCCGTTGTCTAACAACATGACTTCCAGGAATGGACTACCGTACCACTCTGGTGCGGAACGTACCCTGGTCGACCTATGAAGTTCAGTGGTAACTTAATTCGAAGTTTCATGATCATCATCATTAGCTTCCTCTCCGGCTAGTGTAGACATCATGGGAACTTCTTTCTGAGATGTGCTACTATCAAATTCGAAAGAAGGTACAATTACCTCATCAATTTCTACTTTCCTCCAACTCAATTTTTTTGAGAGAAACTCCTCTAGAAAGGACCCATTCTTAGCAACAAAGATTTTGCCCTCGGATCTGTGATAGAAGGTATACCCAATGGTCTCTTTAGGGTATCCTATGAAGACGCACTTCTCCGCTTTGGGTTCAAGCTTATCAGGCTGAAGCCTCTTGACATAAGCGTCACATCCCTAAACTCTAAGAAATGACAGCTTAGGTTTCTTGCCAAACCACAACTCATACGGAGTCATCTCAACGGATTTAGATGGTGCCCTATTTAAAGTGAATGCGACTGTCTCTAATGCATAACCCCAAAACGATAGTGGCAAATCGGTAAGAGACATCATAGAATGCACCATATCCAATAAAGTATGATTACGATGTTCGGACACACCATTACGCTGTGGTGTTCCAGGTGGCGTTAGTTGTGAAACAATCCACATTGTCTTAAATGTGCGCCAAACTTGTAACTCAAATATTCTCCCCCATGATCAGATCGTAGAAATTTAATTTTCTTGTTACGATGATTCTCTACTTCACTCTGAAACTCCTTGAACTTTTCAAATGTTTCAGACTTGTGTTTCATTAAGTAAATGTACCCATATCTACTCAAATCATCCGTGAAGGTAAGAAAATAATGATATCCACCGCATGCTTCAACACTCATCGGACCACATACATCGGTATGTACTATTTCCAATAAGTCACTTGCCCGCTTCATTGTTCCGGAAAACTGGGTTTTAGTCATCTTGCCCATGAGGCATGGTTCACATGTTTCAAATGATTCATAATCAAGTGATTTCAAAAGTCCATCAACATGGAGTTTCTTCATGCGCTTTATAGCAATATGACCTAAGCAGCAGTGCCACAAGTATGTGGTACTATCATCATTAACCTTGAATCTTTTGGCATCAATATTATGAACATGTGTATCACTACGATCAAGATTCAACAAGAATAAATCATTCACAAGGGGTGCATGACCATAAAAGATATTATCCATATAAATAGAACAACCATTATTCTCTGACTTAAATGAATAACCGTCTCGCAATAAACAAGATCCAGATATAATGTTCATGCTTAACGCAGGCACCAAATAATAATTATTCAGGTTCATAACTAATCCCGAAGGTAAACGTAGAGGGATCGTGCTGACGGCGATCACATCAACCTTGGAGCCATTTCCAACGTGCATCGTCACCTCATCCTTAGCTAGTCTCTGTTTATTCCGCAGCTCTTGTTTCGAGTTACAAATATTAGCAACCGAATCAGTATCAAATACCCAGGCGCTACTACGAGCACTAGTAAGGTACACATCAATAACATGTATATCAAATATACCTTTGTTGACATTGTCAGCCTTCTTATCTGCCAAGTACTTGGGGCAGTTCCGCTTCTAGTGACCCTTCCCCTTACAATAAAAGCACACAGTCTCAAGTTTGGGTCCAGCCTTGGGTTTCTTCATGGGAGCGGCAACTTGCTTGCCATTCTTCTTGAAGTTCCCTTTCTTTCCCTTGCCTTTCTTCTTGAAACTGGTGGTCTTGTTGACCATCAACATTTGATGCTCTTTCTTGATTTCTACCTCCGCGGTCTTAAGCATCTCAAAGAGCTCAGGGATCATTTTCTCCATCCCTTGCATATTATAGTTCATCACAAAACCCTTATAGCTTGGTGGCAGTGACTGGAGAACTCTGTCAATCGCTACTTCATCCGGAAGATTAACTCCCAACTGATTCAAGCAGTTGTAGTACCCAGACATTTTGAGTACGTGCTCACTAACGGAGCTGTTCTCCTCCATCTTGCAGCTAAAGAACTTGTCGGAGGTGTCATACCTCTCAACCTGGGCATGAGCCTAAAATACCAATTTCAGCTCCTGGAACATCTCATATGCTTCGTGGTGCTCAAAACGTCTTTGGAGCCCCGGTTCTAAGCCGTAAAGCATGGCACACTGAACTATCGTGTAGTCATCAGAACGTGTCTGTCAGACGTTCACAACATCTACAGACGACGCTAGAGGGGGTACATCACCAAGCGGTGCATCAAGGACATAAGCCTTCTGTGCAGCAGTGAGGATAATCCTCAGATTACGGACCCAGTCTGCATAGTTGCTTCCATCATCTTTCAACTTAGCTTTCTCTAGGAACGCATTAAAACTCAGGGGAGCTACAGCGCGAGCCATTGATCTACAACATAATTTTTGCAAAGACATTAAGATTATGTTCATGATAATTGGTTCAATTAATCATATTACTAATGAACTCCCACTTAAATCAACATCCCTCAAGTTGTCTAAGTGTTACATGATCCAAATCAACCAACCCATGTCCGATCATCACGTGAGATGGGGTGGTCATCAATGGTGAACATCTCCATGTTGATCATATCTACTATATGACTCATGTTCGACCTTTCGGTCATCCGTGTTTCGAGGCCATGTCTGTACATGCTAGGCTCGTCAAGTTTAACCCAAGTATTCCGCATGTGTAAAGCTGGCTTACACCCGTTGTATGCGAACGTAGAGTCTATCACACCGGATCATCACGAGGTGCTTCGAAATGACGAACTTTCGCAATGATGCATACTTAGGGAGAACACATTTTATCTTGAAATTTAGTGAAGGGATCATCTTATAATGCTATTGTCATCCTAAGCAAAATAAGATGCATAAAAGATAAACATCACATGCAATCAAAATATGTGACATGATATGGCCATTATCATCTTGTGATTTTGATCTCCATCTCCAAAGCACCGGCATGATCTCCATCGTCACCGGCATGACACCATGATCTCCATCATCGTGTCGTCACGTGGTTGTCTCGCCAACTATTGCTTCTACAACTATTGCTAACGCATAGCGATAAAGTAAAGCAATTACAAGGCGTTCTTAGTTGACACGCAGGTTATACAATAAATTAAAGACAACCCTATGGCTCTTGCCGGTTGCCGTACTCATCAACATGAAAGTCATGAACCTATTACAAAACATGATCATCTCATACATCAACATATATCACATCACGTTTTGGCCATACCACATCACAACATGCCCTGCAAAAACAAGTTAGACGTCCTCTACTTTGTTGTTGCAATTTTTACGTGGCTGCTAGGGAAAACTATAAGAACCATTCTTATCTACGCAAAACCACAGCGGTGATATTCAAGTTGCCTTTTAACCTTCTACAAGGACCGCCTTTGCAAATCAGATTCAACTAAAGTAGGAGAGACAGACACCCGCCAGCCACTTTTATGCAATACTAGTTGCATGTCAAACAGTGTAACCGGTCTCATGTGCGAGGACATGTAAGGTTGGTCCAAGCGGCTTCATCCCACAATACCGCCGAATCCAAATAAGTCAAAGGAAGTAAGCAATTTGAACATCAACGCCCACAACTTCTTTGTGTTCTACTCGTGCATACACATCTACGCATAGACCTAGCTCATGATGCCACTGATGGGGAACGAAGTATGAAAATAAAAAAAAATCCTACGAACACCCAAGATCTAATCCAGGAGATGTATAGCAATGAGAGGGGAGTGTGTCTACATACCCTTGTAGACTGAAAGCGTTAGCGTCGTAACGCGGTTGATGTAGTCGTACTCTTCACGATCCAATCGTGATCCAATCCGATCTAGTGCCGAACGGACGGCACCTCCGAGATTAGCACACGTTCAGCTCGATGGCATCCTCTTCTTCTTGATCCAGAAAGCAAGGGTGAGGAGGTAGATGAGATTGTAACCAGCACGGCGGTATGGTGGTGCTGGCAGCAGCGGAATTCCAGCAGGGCTTCGCCAAGCGCGTACCGGAGGAAAGGTGGGAGGAGTTGGGAGCGACGGAGGGCAAGGTTGGAGGTGTGGCTGCCCCCAATGCCTCCCCACCATTATATAGTCGTGGAAGGGGCTGGTGGCTTGCCCTCCAAGCCCCTAGGGTCGTCGGTCAAGGGGGGAGGAAGGAAATCCCTCCTTTCCTTTCCCCACCGATCGCTATCCCCTTTTTAGGGATCTTGATCTTATCCCTTCGGGATATGATCCTATTCCTTGTAAGGGGGGATCTTGGTGCACCTAGACCAGGGGTGTGGGGCCTTTCCACACTACCCACGTTCATGTGGGTCCCCCCATGCAGGTGGGCCCCACTCCGGAACCTTCTAGAACCTTCCCGATACAATACTGGAAAAAACCGAACTTTTTCCGGAACCCAAAATATGACTTCCCATATATAAATCTTTACCTCCGGACCATTCCGGAGCTCCTCGTGATATCTTGGATCCCATCCGGGACTCCGAACAACCTTTGGACTTTCCACTATTAATATCTCATTACTACCCTAGCACTATCGAACGTTAAGCGTGCGACCCTACGGGTTCAGAACATGTAGACATGACCGAGACTTCTCTCCAGTCAATAACCAATAGTGGGACCTGGATGCCCATATTGATTCCTACATATTCAACGAAGATCTTTATCGGTTGAACCACAATGTCAAGGATTCAGTTAATCCCGCATGCAATTCCCTTTGTCCGGCGATATGTTACTTGCCCGAGATTCGATCGTCGGTATCTCCATACCTAGTTCAATCTCGTTACCTCTTTACTCATTCTGTAATACAAGATCTCGTGGCTAAACTCATTAGTCACATGAACCTTCTTATGATGTTGTATTACCGAGAGGGCCCAGAGATATCTCTCTGTCACACGGAGTGACAAATCCCAGTCTCGATCCACGCAACCCAACAGACACCTTTGAAGATACCTATAGAGCACCTTTATGATCACCCAGTTATGAAGTGACGTTTGATAGCACACAAAGTATTCCTCTGGTATCCGGGTGTGGCATGATCTCATGGTCTAAGGAACTGATACTTGACATGAAGAAAGTTGTAGAAAATAACTAAATGATCTGATGCTAAGCTTACGGTTGGGTCTGTCCATCACATCATTCTCCTAATGATGTGATCCCGTTATCAAACGACAACTCATGTCTATGGTTAGGAAACCTTAACCATCTTTGATCAACGAGCTAGTCTAGTAGAGGCTTACTAGGGACACAGTGTAGTTTATGTATTCACACATGTATTTAAGTTTCCGATCAATACAATTCTAGCATGAATAATAAACATTTATCATGAACGGGAAATATGATAATAACCATTTTATTATTGCCTCTAGGGCATATTTCCAACAATATTTTGAAGGTAGTTTTTCAAAAATGGTGAATGTTCTTCATCTACCCAACAGCTCCAAGAGCATTCATCACCCTAGAACACAAAATGGGAAATATAATGAGAAAAGAAACATAAAATGTTTCTTTGGTTATATGATGATTTCCTTAACTTACCTCAAGTGGGCAACCGAGGAAACATCGTCCACCATTCTCTCTGCCCCATGCTACACGCCGAGCAGGTCTAAGATTGTGAGTGCATGTTCTTAATGTATCACTAGTAGAAAAAAGACTTTACGTGAGCCCCATTAGTCCCGGTTTGGAAACGGACTGGTACTAATGTGACCATTAGTCCCGGTTCCAACGGGTAGGGGGGCGGGCATCATTAGTCCCGGTTCGTGTTGAACCTCTAGTACCGGTTCGTGACACGAACCGGGACTAAAGGGGTGGTGGCAGGTTGGGGCCCCACGATCACCTTTAGTCCCGGTTCGTGTCACGAACCGGTACTAGAGGCTCACCTTTAGTCCCGGTTTGTGTAACAAACCGGGACTAAAGATGCTCCTATATAAACCCTTCGCCCTGCCCTAGCTCTCTGTTTTCTTCCCCTTTCCTCTCCTCTCTGTTCTTCCCCTCTTCCTCGAGCTCATCCTCCATTTTTGCCAAAATTTGTCAAGATTTGGAGGCACCCCATCCATCCAAGTGTTCACAATGGTTAGCAACTTTGTCCTTTCATCTCTCATTGCTAGATTAGCTCTTGCAATGCTCTATAAGTATAGTGATTTGTGGGTTTTAGTTTGGGAGTATTTATATGTGGTAGTTTATTTGATTTATATGCAATTTGATCTCAAATTAACTTCTTAGTTTGGATGTGTAGGTGTGGTTTACTTAGTGCCTTCCCGTCCCCGTCCTAACCACCGTCGATCGCCCGCACCGTCCCGTCGCCGGCACCACCTTGGTGAGCCTCTTGTTCTTATCCTTTTTATAAAAAGAAAATCATGTTTGTGTGATTTAGATAGTTACTTGTATAATTTTCTTACCCGTACGTTGTCTGTTATACATAGTGGCATGGTTTTGATATCCGTCCCCATGGGCCCTCGTCTGGTTTATGATTCGGATGTGGTATATTCTCTTTTATAACTATTTGTTGCATTTCGTGTTTATGACAATTATGCCCATCAAGTTGACATAGATATTTTTATCTAGGAGGTATGTGAACCGGAAATTGCAACCGACCATCTTGTCGAGAAGTTAAATTTAGTTGAAAAAGAAAACGAGTATTTGAAAGAAAAATTGAAAAGAATTGAAGAAGAGAAGATGAAACTGGAGTTGTATGTTGCCGATGTCGTCGATGATCACAAGATCAAGATGGATGCAATGCGCTTGAAGATTAATTTTTTAAAAAAATATGCCATTGATAGTGAGGCTTGGTATCACTATGCTGTTGGATCAATTGTTACCTTAGTTGCGCATTTGTTGTTGCATTTAAATGCTTTAGCTAGAGAGTTTGTATGTTGTTTTATGAGAACAAGTGTGTATGAACTTGTATTAATTTGGTCTTTTCAGTGTTGTGTAATGAAGATGAGCCGGCAATGGATGTATGATGACCGATGCTCTCCCCAGTTCATTAATGGCGTGCGTACTTTTCTGGTTGCGGCTGAGGCAAACAAGCGGGCGGATGGTTTTATGTATTGTCCATGTGCTGGCTGTAAGAATGATCGAAATTACTCTAACTCAAGAACCATTCACGTCCACCTGTTTGAGTCCGGTTTCATGTCCGGCTATAACTGTTGGACCAAGCACGGAGAAAGAGGTGTCCTAATGGAAGAGAATGAAGAAGAAGAGGATGACGACAGCTATCCTGGCCATGGGTTCCCTGAATACGATGGTACAACAATGGGGGAAGAAGCTGAGCCGGCAATGCGGGAAGAAGCTGAAGAAGAGGCATCAGGTGAGCCCGCTGATGATCTTGGTCGGGCCATTGCCGATGCAAAGAGAAACTGCGCAAGTGAAAAGGAGAAGCTGAAGTTGCAGCGCATGTTAGAGGATCACAAGAAATTGTTGTACCCAAATTGCGAAGATGACAAGAAAAAGCTGGGTACCACACTGGAATTGCTGCAATGGAAGGCAGAGAATGGTGTATCTGACAAGGGATTTGAAAAGTTGCTGATAATGTTAAAGAAGAAGCTTCCAAAGGACAACGAATTGCCCGACAGTACGTATGAAGCAAAGAAGGCTGTCTGCCCTCTAGGATTAGAGGTGCAGAAGATACATGCATGCCCTACTGACTGCATCCTCTACCGCGGTGAGTACGAGGATTTGAATGCATGCCCGGTATGCGGTGCATTGCGCTATAAGATCAGCCACGATGACCCTGGTGATGTTGAGGGCGAGCGCCCCAGGAAGAAGATTCCTGCCAAGGTGATGTGGTATGCTCCTATAATACCACGGTTGAAACGTTTGTTCCAAAACAAAGAGCATGCCAAGTTGATGCGATGGCACAAAGAAGACCGTAAGAAAGACGGGAAGTTGAGAGTACCCGCTGACGGATCGCAGTGGAGAAAAATCGAGAGAAAGTGGAAGGACTTTGCAGATGACGCAAGGAACGTATGGTTTGGTTTAAGTGCAGATGGCATTAATCCTTTTGGGGAGCAGAGCAGCAATCATAGCACATGGCATGTGACTCTATGTATCTATAACCTTCCTCCTTGGTTGTGCATGAAGCGGAAGTTCATTATGATGCCAGTGCTCATCCAAGGCCCCAAGCAACCCGGCAACGACATTGATGTGTACCTAAGGCCATTAGTTGAAGAACTTTTAGAGCTGTGGAGTATAGAAGGTGTACGTGCGTGGGATGATCACAAACAGCATGAATTTGACCTGCGAGCGTTGCTGTTTGTAACCATCAATGATTGGCCCGCTCTCAGTAACCTTTCAGGATAGACAAACAAGGGATACCACGCATGCACGCACTGTTTAGATGATACCGACAGTATATATTTGGATAAATGTAAGAAGAATGTGTACCTGGGACATCGTCGATTTCTTTCGAGCAGGCATCCCGTAAGAAAGAAAGGCAAGCATTTCAAAGGTGAGGCAGATCAAGGATTTAAAAGTAATCTTTGGAAAGGGTCCTGGCGGACAACATGTTCCGAATGACGCTGACGGACGCGCACCCATGTGGAAGAAGAAATCTATATTTTGGGACCTACCCTATTGGAAAGACCTAGAGGTCCGGTCTGCAATCGATGTGATGCACATGACGAAGAATCTTTGCGTGAACCTGCTAGGCTTCTTGGGCGTGTATGGGAAGACAAAAGATACACCGGAGGCACGGGAGGACCAGCAACGTATGCACGGAAAAGACGGCATGGATCCAAAGCAGTATCAGGGTCATGCCAGCTACGCTCTTACCAAAGAAGAGAAGGAAATCTTCTTCGAATGCCTGCTTAGTATGAAGGTCCCGTCTGGCTTCTCGTCGAATATAAAGGGAATAATAAATATGGCAGAGAAAAAGTTCCAGAACCTAAAGTCTCATGACTGCCATGTGATTATGACGCAACTGCTTCCGGTTGCATTGAGGGGGCTTCTACCGGAAAACGTTCGATTAGCCATTGTGAAGCTATGTGCATTCGTCAATGCAATCTCTCAGAAGGTAATCGATCCAGAAATCATACCAAGGTTAGAGAATGATTTGGTGCAATGTCTTGTCAGTTTCGAGTTGGTGTTCCCACCATCCTTCTTCAATATCATGACGCACGTCCTAGTTCACCTAGTCGAAGAGATTGCCATTCTGGGTCCTGTATTTCTACACAATATGTTCCCCTTTGAGAGGTTCATGGGAGTCTTAAAGAAATATGTTCATAACCGTGCTAGTCTAGAAGGAAGCATCTCCAAGGGTCATGAAACAGAGGAGGTCATTGAGTTTTGTGTTGACTTTATTCCTGACCTTAAGCCGATTGGTGTTCCTGAATCGCGGCATGAGGGCAGACTGGGTGGAAAAGGCACGCTAGGAAAGAATTCAGTAATATGCCAGGACAGGCATTCTTGGGCGCAAGCACACTACACAGTTCTACAAAGTTCCGCCTTGGTGGCTCCGTATATTGAGGAACACAAGAATATTCTACGCTCCAAACACCCGGAGCAGTATGACGACTGGATTACACATGAACAAACGGGGACTTTCGCCGGTTGGTTGCAGACACGTCTCATGCATGATGACACTGTTACAGATGTGTTGTACTTGCTGTCCAAGTTACCATCTTCGACTATATTGACTTTCAAAGGGTACGAGATAAATGGGAATACATTTTACACGATCGCCCAAGATAAAAAGAGCACCAACCAAAACAGTGGTGTCCGCTTTGATGCAGCAAACACCAATAGACCAAAGGACACATATTATGGTTACATAGAGGAGATATGGGAACTTGACTATGGACGTGGTTTGAAGGTCCCTTTGTTTCGGTGCAAATGGGTCAATCTGACAGGAGGCGGGGTAAAGGAAGACCCGCAGTACAGAATGACAACAGTGGATCTCAACAATCTTGGGTACGCAGATGAACCATTCGTCCTAGCCAATGATGTGGCGCAGGTTTTCTATGTGAAGGACATGTCTACCAAGTCGAGAAAAAGAAAAGATAAGGAAGCGAATACATCATACGATGAGCCAAAGCGCCACATAGTTCTTTCAGGAAAAACAAACATCGTGGGAGTGGAGGACAAGACAGACATGTCAGAAGATTATGAAAAGTTTCATGAAATTGCTCCCTTCACAGTGAATATTGACTCGAGCATCCAGTTAAACGATGAAGATTGTCCATGGTTACGGCGAAAAGGGACACACGTGAAGAAAAAGTTTTATACCCAAAGATCCCACTCTGGGATGTGACCGGCTTCACTGTCATCACTTTCTTCTCTAGTGAGTTTCCGGACTTATATATCTGGAAAGTCCCACTTCGGACAAACTGGAGGGAATCTTTGTAATAGTTAGGGTACTTATGTGTTTTGGCATTTGAAACGCGAAGAACTGGATGCACTTCGTGTACAAAATGGACAATCTCTTTCGAAGTATCAGGCTTTCGGACGAAAACTCATCTGTTACAAAGGCATTTCATTTTTTAAGCTTATTTCAACTCCAGACTTTTTGTGCATTCAGTATGCACCATTCAAAGTCACGTCATCAATTTTCAACCCTTTCTGACTTCATTTGCTATTTTTCATGCATTTACTGATTTTTTTTTGAGCTAAATGACCCTGAAATTGAAAAGCACTACAAATGAACTCTGAAAAGGTTGAAAGTTGGCATGGTATCATCATTTCACCCACATCGCATGGGCTAAAAAGTTGAGAGGGTTACGGCAAAATCTGGATGCACTTCGTGTACAAACTGGACAATCTCTTTCGAAGTATCAGGGTTTCTCACGAAAACTCGTCTGTTACAAAGGCATTTCATTTTTTTAAATAACTTAAGAATTACCAAATTGAATATAATGATAAAACATACTAATATTAAACAGCAGAAAAAAGAATCACTGAAAAATCTATTTTTAAAGTAAAGTTATTCACAAACTAGTGATTCACACAAATTTCAAATAATTCAAATTTAAACTATTCAAATTTGAAAACTACTGGCACTAACAGAAAGTTTATAATTTTTTTTTACCTAAAGCAAAAAGATTCACAAAGAAACTCTAAATAAAGCAAAAAACAACTCAGAAACAAAAGAAAATAAATAAAGCAGAAAACAAAAAAAAGAAAAAGAAATAAATTTAAAAAAAGCCCGCCTATTGGGCCGCCACGGCCTGCATACGACTAGAAACCCAACCTCTAGTTGGGCCAGGATGCAGGCCCGTAAGGCCCATTGGGCCCCACTAGGCGGCGCAAGTGCGATAGGCCCAGAAGGCCTGCATTAGAGAGGAGCTCGACACGGTAGCCGCAGCAGGGCTTATAAACCGGTGCGAGCTCCTCTCAACTAGCGAGGTGGTACTAAACATCCACCGCCCCCCTCGCCTGGCACACCACCTTTAGTCGCGGTTGGTGGCTCCAACCGCAACTAAAGACCCCCCTTTAGTCGCGGTTGGAGCCACCAACCGCGACTAAAGGCTTGTCTTCCCGCCTCTCTGCCTGCCCAAATTTCACCCTTTAGTCCCGGTTGGTGGCTCCAACCGGGACTAAAGGTGCCTCCTATATATACAACACTTACGAATTTTTCTCCAAATCTGCCTTTCTTCTCGACGACGCCGAACGACCACCACGCCGCCAGGCTGCCGGAGCTCGCCATCGCCGTCCGTCCGTCCGCGCGCCCCTGCCCCTCGACGTCGCCGTCCGTCCGTCCGTGCCCCTACCGCACCTCGACGCCGCCATCCGTCCGCGCCTCTGCCATACCTCGACGTCGTGGCCGCCGCGCCCCTGCACCTCGCCGTCGCCGTCGCCGTTCGTCCGCGCCCCTGCACCTCGACACCGCCGTCCGTCAGCTGTGAGCTCGCGCGGCCGCCCCCTCCGGCGATTTTTTTCACTAGTTTTTTTTATACATGTATGCATGAATGTTTGATGACTTATTTAGATGTTTTAGTTGGTTTAGATGATTATTTTTTCACTAGTATATATGTATGTATGAATGCATGTTAGATGGATATAATTAGTGTTTAATTAGTATAGAATTTTTTTTATATAATGTTGTTTTTCTGTTTTTTAATGGATGTATAGAAGTATGCTTAATTAGTGTTTCTTTTTCTGTTTTTTAATTTTATATAATGTTGTATATCATAGTATACAAAAAATTTGCATATAAAAAAGTTGCATAGGAAAAAGTTGACCATATATATATTTGTTAGAAGGACTATATATAAGTGGGAAAAGTTTCGGATTAATTAGTATAATGTATGTATAGAAATTTTGAGGAATTTTGACATTTTGATCCAATGTATAGAAATTAGTATATATATATGTATGTATACAATGTATAGGAAAAAGTTGAGGAATTTTGACATTTGATCCAATGTATAGCAATTAGTATATCTATGTATACAATGTATAGAAAACATTTGAGGAATTAATAATATTTTAATGTTGTATCTTAAAAATATTATGTTTGTGAACCTAATTAATATTATGTTTGAAATGTGTCCATGCATTGGATCTTTTCGTACTTGTATTATGGTTGTGAACCTAATTAATATTATGTTTGAAATGACTGGCATTAATGTATGATGGTTGTGAGCTTAATGTTGAAGTCAATCATCCTTCATTCCTAACACATAGCGGTTTCGCTACGATTGAAGAAGAGAATCATTCACAACATAATGGATTTCGAGTTCTTTACTATCCTACTCCCTAATTTGAGAGTAGGATAGTAATGAACTCAAAAGTCATTATGTTCGGAATGGCTGTCTTTTCTTCCATCTTGGGCAAACCCCAATGTGACAGGAATTAATGCAGAATGTTTGACTTCAAGGATGGCCTGATATGCAATTTGTACTTCCAATTCTTGTTCTTCCTAGGCAGCTTGAGTGTGATATATACTTGTATTTTCACATGGGGCATGTTTGAGAGCATAATCCTTGGGTATTCCCTAATTGGAAAAAGTGGATAGTGAGATGGTGATACTGTTAAGCTAGTTATATCTGATAGCTGAAGCAGTAAGGAGTACTCGCTAGCAGATATAACTAGCTTAACAGTATGACCATCACATTGTCCACTTTTCCAATAAGGAAATACCCAACGATTATGCTCTCAATCATTTTCCATGTGAAGATAGAAGTATCACACTCAAGCTATCTCGGAAGAACAAGAATTGCAAGTGCAAATATTCACATGTCAGGGATGGAAGAAGACAAAAATTCATAACTTGACAACTTTCGGGTTCTTTACTAAAGAAATCGAAAGACATCAAGTTATGCATGGCTCTCTTCTTTCATCTGAGCAACCCCCAATGTATGTAGATGAACGGTGGAATTTGCATAGATTGTTTTTTTCTTCTGTTTTTTAGTTTTTTATTCTTTTAATGTTGTATCTTAAAAATATTGATCAAAAACATGTTAATATCTTATTTGGGAAATGTATAATATCTTAATGTTGTATTTGCAAAAGTTTGTCATGTATTTGCAAAATCAAGTGAAAAAGAATTACAAAAATCACAATCAAGCATTTATAAAATGTTAAATTTGCATAGAATTTGTTCTCGGCGTCTACGATGCCCGGCCCGCATCGTCATTGTCGACTCGGTGGCGAGAACCTGCTTGAGAGGTGCCATGTCCGGGACTGGGCTCCGCCGGGCTGGCACTGGGAGGTGCTACCTTCCGGGGCGCGCAGCTTGGTGAGGAACCGGGCTCCCATCGTCGACCCGGAGCTTCTTTGGTGGCGGTCGCGTGGGCCAGTTTCGGTGCGGAGGCAGCCGGCCCCCGCGGAGGTGGTACGTCGCCGTGTCAGGGAGGAGGACGAGCACGTCCATCACTACATGGATGCGTTGGACGTCAGGTTCTCCAATACTTGGCAGGTTCTTCAGGGATCTCACCCGAGCTATGATCCTGTGATGGTTCCTTCTCTTTGGGTGTCCACCGCCCGCGCCTCAGGAACCGCGAGTGAACTAGATTCTTCGATAATATTCGATCTGTATTAGCTAGTGATGTATTCGAGACGATGTATTCGAGATTATATTATTCGATAATATTCGAGATGATGTATTCGAGATTATATTATTCGATAATATTCGAGACGATGTATTCGAGATTATATTCGATGATGCATATTATCCGGATTATTCGAGATGCATATTATCTACTATGGTTCAGTTTTTCCTTATTGAATGCATGCATTCTAATTTGAATACTAAATTGTTTTATCTTTCTTCTGGATTAGTTAAATAAAAGCTATGGACAATACCGGTAGAGAAGGAGAAGAGGCTGTGTTCGACATCATACGCTCCCCGAGCCCAGAGGATGACGGCTCGCAATATCTGAACGCTTCGGGTGAGGGTATGATGTTTGATGAAGACGAACGAATAGATGAAGGAAATGTTCTTCAAATAACAAAGACCGGCGAGGTATATTTATTATATAAGCCATCCAGTGATCATTACATGTATTAATTGATTTGTATATATTAACGAATCGATCTTTCTTCTGTTAGCCCTCCGGATCGAGCAAATCTTCTACAAGCGGCAGGGCAGTTCGAGGCCCGGCCAAAAGGTTGCAGGCTGGCGTAAAGTACAACATTGATGCCATCAAATCAAATGGCGAACCGCTTGAACCTAAGAAGAATGCGACCAAGTTCACTCATCAATGTGGAGTTATTGTCAGGGACCAAATCCCGATCTCCGTTCAAGAATGGAAAAAGCCAGCAAAGGGAGGTCCAGGAGTTACTTTTGTCGATGAAAGAGCAAAAGATCTGCTTTGGGAATCGCTCATGTCACATTTCACCCTACCAGATCATTTGACAGATGCAGATCTGGCGAAAGTCAGGAAGAGTGCTCTTAAGAAGATGGCAATAGCATTCAACAGCCACAAGAAAAATATATGGGCCGCGTACGTCAGAGCAGGAAAGAAGACTCCAGAATTCACTGGAACATTGGAGAAGGCAAGAGATCACTGGGATGATTTCGTGAAGTTCAAGGAATCGGAACTAGCTCAGGAATGGTCAAGACAAAACAAGATTAATGCTGCGAAAAAGAAGTGGCACCATACTCTGGGGCCAGGTGGCTACCAGGTGGCCCTGCCTAAGTGGGATCTCGCTAAGCAAAAGATGATGGATGCAGGGGTCACTCCAGTTACATTGGACTGGCCCCCCAGGTGCAGGACTTGGTTTTATGCGCATGGGGGGAAGTTGGACCCAGAGACAGGGCTGATTATGGAGCGGGCAAGTCTTAAAAAAGCTCAGGATGATTTACTTGTTACAATAGAAGAAGCTCAAACGGGGGTGTTCACGCCCAATAGAGAGAACGATGAGCTTACGCGCGCCCTGAAGAATCCTGAACACCCGGGAAGAACACGAGGCAAAGGCGTTGTTCCGTGGTTTGAGGGGTTTGCGAATTGGAACGCTGATTACAGAAGCCGTGCGAGAAAGAAGCAGCAGGAGGAGCAGAAGAGGAAGCTGGAGGAGGAGCGGAGGAAGGAGGAAGCACTCCGCCTTCAAGGCCTAGAATCAAAGCACTTGGAGTTGGAACGCGCTTTCAGGCGGCAGCAGGAGCAGATCGACTCACTTAGCCAGGAAAGGGCGTCTCAGCGGCAGCAGGAGCAGATCGATCCAGCATTGGCTAGCACCATCCCATCTATGCCGAGAAGCAGCGTGGGTTCCACCCAGGCCGATGATGCACTGCTGGCTAGATACCCTGTGGATGATATCAAAGATAGGACTACTTGTGAGCTACACATGAAAGTGAAGAACCTATCCATGAAGGTGGCGGACGGCTATGCTTTAACAAATCCCCCTGAAGCAACCTTCCATTCCAATCCGATTCTAGCTGGCTATGCTCGTGTTGGGGTTGATGAAGTGATGTCAGGATATTACGAGCTACTGCTTGACATTCCTGGAGGTGACGAGGAGAGCACACTGGGAGAGGCCATACATCGTATCATTCTATGGAAAAAGGATTGCATCGTCTTTCCAAGGCCACCGACTCCTGCTGCAACAAGTCCGCCACCACATCAGCCGACTCCTCCTCCAAGTCCGGCACCGCGTCAGCCGACTCCTCCTCCAAGTCCGGCACCGCGTCAGCCGACTCCTCCTCCTCCTCCAAGTCCGGCACCACTTCAGCCGACTCCTCCTCCTCCAAGTCTGGCACCGCGTCAGCCGACTCCTCCTCCTTCGCCTAGGCAACAGCAGAAGAGAGGCGCCGCAGCTACGGCGGCTAGCGGTACAACAGGCAAGAAATACAAATATGGTCCAAGCCTCAAGCCTCTTCCGAAATTGCCTTACCACCTGACTGAGGAGGAAACCAACGCCGAAGTGGCTGCCCAATTGAAGGCCCATTTTGGACTGAAATCGCCCCCGTCGTCGCCAAAGGAGAAAGTACGTGAGGATGTCATACAACACTTTATTGATAATGCTCAACCGGCTGTCAAGCATACGGACTCAGACTATGAGCGCTGTATCAAGAAGTTATATCAGGCACAACAAAAGGAGTCGAGCTCGAGCTCGAGCCAAGCAGTTGGCAAAAAAAGCGGGAAAACTGTTCCCCAGCTGGGAGAACAGGCAGTGCAATCGATCCCCCCGCTCATTGTACAAACACATGTGAGTACCGCCCATCAGATAACCGACGATCATAGAAGGTAGGCTAAAGAGGCCGGTCTCATTGTTGAACAACTCCTAGGCACCGAGGAACTCCCCGTGTTTAAAGAGGAGGAACTAAGATGGAAATATGTCTGCGGCCAACCTCTGGTCAAGCTTGAGCAGGTCCCGCTTCTACCAACGAGAATGTACAATTTGCATAAGTGGTACATGATAGAAGCAGCAAAGACCGATCGAGAGTCCCTCATGGTGAAAGTCAAGGAAGAGCATTACATCCATGCAAAAGATTTGTGGGTTGAGTTTGAAGAGTTGTTTCAGTTATTCAATCAAGACACACTCGACAAATCTATCGTCAGTTGCTATTGTCTGTAAGTGATTTATTTCTGTAATTTAAGTCTCTATCTAGCTGTGCTCGTTCATTACCTATAATTATCCTCTCTATATTTTTTTCTGTGGTATTATGCAGAATGAAGATGTATGAAATGAAAAAAGCCCGACGCTATGGCATTGGGTTCATTGACCCAAATACGATTAATCAAGAGACATGGTCAATTGAATGGTCGAGAAAAGACACAGAGATCAGCTTGCTAGAGTTTTTGAAGCGACTAAACACCCAACCAGAAATACTACTTCCTTACAACTTCGGGTGAGTGTTACTATATCCTGTACTACAAATTCTATTTTTGCTTACTAGATGTTAATAAGTGTAGTTGATGAGTTATGCACATGCCCGCTTAATTATACAAACATGTGCGCATGCAGTTTCCACTGGATCTTGTTAATCATTGAAGTTGACAAGGGAAAAGTTCAAGTACTGGACTCACTATATAAAGACCCATCCGAATACGCAATCATGAGGGGGATGGTCGAAAAGTAATTTCAATCATTATCGCACTATGTCGGCCTCTTTAGTTCATTTCCTGATATCAACTAATTAATAACTCCTTTATTCATTTTCTTTGCCGGCGGGCAGGGCTTGGCAAAAGTTCATCAAAGAGGTCCGCGGCGAATGGAAACAACAGCTGAAATGCGTGCAACCCAAGGTAATTAAGTAGTACTCCCTCTGTCCGAAAAAGCTTGTCTCTCAAAAGTGCAAGTTAGTGCTAGCTAGATACATACATTTGAGGCACAAGCTTGGGACAAGCTTTTTCGGACGGAGGGAGTACTAGCTAGCTACGTCCGTGCATCTCTTTAATTCTAGTTTCAATACCATTATCATGCTTGATTAATTATTATCTGATTGAATTCTATTCTCGTAAAGTGCATGAGTCAGGCGCCGGGGAATAATTTATGTGCATACTACGCTTGCGAGAAAAATTCGCATTATGACGTCCGAAAGGAGCAGATCTGAAAGACTACTTTGGGTACGTTTGCCAGAACACTATCCATAATTTTTTTATCATGATCTAATATATATACACACAACTAATATATTCATCTTGATCTCCTTCTTTAAAGCTGACGGAGATGCGGGGCAAGCTCCTACCAACGGATCGCGTACGAGCAATTCAAGAAGAAATAGCGGGATTTTTGCTCGACCAGGTCATAGATCCCAAAGGAGAATACCATTACAAGCTGTAATGCCTGCATGTAATGATCCGCAAATTGTAGGAGAAATTGTATATACCAAATTGTATATATATGTGTATGTGAATGGTCGTACGAGAAATTCGATGATATATATATATATATGATCGGTTCTACGAGAAATTCTATTTATATATATATGCATAATGTGTACAGTATGTAGTAGCGTAAAATATGTTTGAAATGAAAAAGAATTAAATGGAAAACACAAAATTAAAAGGAAAAATAAACCATAATTCATAAAACCAGAATTAAATGAAATACTTTTAGTCCCGGTTGGTGTTACCAACCGGGACTAAAGGTCCCCCAGCCCCCGGCGCCGGCTCATGCCACGTGGTGGGCCTTTAGTCCCGGGCCGTGTTGAACCGGGACTAAAGGGGGGGGCCTTTAGTCCCCACCCTTTAGTGCCGGTTCCTGAACCGGGACTAAAGGCCCTTACGAACCAGACTATAGGTCTGTTTTCTACTAGTGTATAGTGGTCTATGCCATTCCAATTTTCATCATTGGAACTGCTATAGATAACATCATCAAATTCTACTTCACCGATACCCTGAAAAAGATAGCAAAATAACATCAGATAAAAGTATTATACATGGAAGATTACCTATAAGAAAACAATACTCACATCATTGAAGTATTCCATCTTTAGAGCTCTAGTTTATTGGACAATGCTTCATATAACAAAAGTTCATCCTTTCTATCTAACACTGAGTGTAGTTGCTGTTTTGTAGGCTACCAACTATTATTTTTACATTTTTACGCAAAAGTAACTTGGTAAAAAATGATGGCATGATATTTTGGACAAGTCTTTCATAAAGCTGACAGGGATGCGTGTAGTTTGGTCTGAATTGTCATCAATTTATGGAGCTCCGAGTACAGATTGAGTGGTCTCAAAGTCTACGCTGCTACCAATGAAGTGACAACACCTTTAGTCAGTAGTTATGTCAAAAAGATGCTCTTCACAGAGGGTCAAAGAAAAAATCTACACAATATTGTAGATATGATCTTTATCTCTGTGTAAAATCTGTTAAACACACTACATGGCTTGTTAAAAAAAACATATGTGTTCTTCAACACTAAATATATTTTTTTGCTAATCATTTTTTTATATGTACCATATTGATAGAAGTTTATATATTTCACATTACAATAAACACATATGAGCAACAAATGTTTCATATAACATATGTGAAATTTATAAGAAATGTTGGTTCTGTATATAATCTAAATGTGAAAATGATATGAAATATATGTGACATTTTTTTGTGTGAAATTCATATTGAATGTGGAATCCTTATTATGTACTGAATGTGAAATTTATATGAATAATATGTGAAAACTAATGTTTGGAAAGTAGTTTTCTCAAAAAACAAAATGTTATTCATCTACACAGAAGCTTGATTTACTTTCAAAAAGTGTAAATATATATATATATATATATATATATATATATAAAATAACCGGTTTTGGACGCTACAAGCTATGATTTCGACATGTAAGGAGTAAATAGGTAAAAATTGAGGCCAAGCTATTTTCGATTTGTGTTTGATAACGTTATTAGAGATGCTTGTAGGTTGCTATCACTTGTCATGTCTTTATAAAGTTTGACACAGAGGCACAAAAGTCTACGCTGATACCAATGAAGGTATCCTACCTTTACTCATATATGCGGATACCTTTCGTCGGTACTTATGGTCAAAAGATGCTATTAGTCAAAATTACACTGGCCTTTAATCCAAGGTTCAGGCAGCAAGAGTTGCTTCACAAAATTAGTCATATAACATTATTTGGCCATCTTACAATTAGCTAATTTATTGGTCAAATTTTACAGGTAACATCCAGTATGATGTTAATAGTACTGGATGTGAAACTAATATTAAATTATACTGGCCTTTATTTCAAGGTTCATATATGAAATGTGAAATGCTTTATATGAGATAAAACATTGGCCTTTAATCAGTTACATACATATGAAATGTGGAATGATTTATGTGTAATAGATATGAAATGTGGAAAGCCAAATATGTAACAATTTCACATCATTTCATATCATCTCAGACTTTTGTCCATGTTATTATAAATTTTACTCCACAAGATTATTTAATGAAGATATTTTTCAAATGAAACATGTTGACAATGTGAAATTAATATGTATTTTGGAAAGCTATACATCAAAATGATGTAAAATTGGTATGAAACACATGTGAAAATATATTTATTTTATATATCCATGTAACAAATGTGAAATTGATATGAAATCTGGAATCATATGTATGTAACCAACATGAAATTGTTATGATAGGGATGTGACAAAAAAAATTATAAAGAAAGTTTTCCATCAATGGATACTATTTTGGTAATACTTTCATAAAGTTTGTAGGGAGGCATCTGAGAATATATGAGTCTATGCACATAGACTGTGCAGATGTGAACGTGCTGAGACAGAGGTCTTAACTTCAACGTGGATACCAATGAAGTGACGAGACCTTTCGTCAGTACTTATGGTCAAAAGATGCTCTTGATTTTACAGTGTAACGTATACATAGTTTATTTCATATCATATTTTTCTCTTTGTCAAAACTGTTAAACACGTATTTTTCTATTTGTTTAAAATGTTGCTTCACGAAATATTTAAATCATATTGTAATGGTAGTGGATGTGATACTCATTATAAAAGAACACTGGAATTTAATCCAATGTTCAGTACGATGTTAATGGTAGTGGATGTGATACTCATTATAAAAGAACACTGGAATTTAATCCAATGTTCAGATATGAAATACAGAATGGTTTATATGTGATAAAACATTTGGCTTCAATCAGATTCATATAAATGAAATGTGAAATGATTTATAGTTAACAGATGTGAAACTCTTATTAAATAGGTTTTAAAACATTGTCCTTGAACCCAAGGTTTAGATATGAAATTATATGAAATGTGGAATCAAATTTATTTTATTAGGATGTGAAATATATATGAAATGATGGTGGGAATTGGTTTTTTTGTGACATTGACTATGATGTGAAATTGATATGATATGTGGACCGTTAATATTGTTTTGGAATATAATATAATAAAAGGCTTTGTTCTGACATTATTAATAAAAACATGGGAAACACATATAATATATGTTAATAAATACAATAAATTGTTTCTTAATTTATCAAAATAATACTGGAACTAAAATTAATATATTTTTATAGTTACAAAATATGATCATCAATGTAAAGTTGGTTGTACTGCTAGTTTAAATAAAAATGATCATGTAAGGTAGTAAATATGATCATTTAATGCATTCGCTGAAGCTTGGAATGCATTGTCACATCTACTGTAAAGTTGGCAGCACGTACACTTTAGATGTGATGATTCCGTGTGAATCTGGCTAGCCATTGGTCTTCATGTCAACACGGATTTCAAGGTAGGCACGAGTGACGGGTAACATGCATGCCATTTGGTTAATTGCAAGGTGCAAAAGATGTTGTAAACTTTATATGTACTTCTATCTCTAAGTGAAATTTTTATGTGAAATATGTATGTACGTCCATCTAAAATGTGAAGTATTAAATAATTTAAATTATTATGTGAAATATTAGTTATAGTATACACAGAAATTCACATTACATTTGTGAAATCAATTACATGTTTCACATATATCTGCTTTTCATTAAGTAATTTCACAAAGTAAATGGTAGTAAAAATTTAAATGTATGTGAAATTGATATTTTTATGCATAGAGTAATTCCAAATGTTAACTTACTATTTGAAAAAAAATACATAATTATTGTATTAAACTTGATAATTATATATTAGATAAATAATAATGAAGTAAAAAATGTGTGCAATATTTATATGATCAAAATGTCAGTGTTATATCTAAATTTTTATGATTAACAGTACTTGCATCTAGATCGGACTCTGTACTAAGAGAAAGTTAAAAAGGATGTCTTCCTCTGGAAGCCATGTAGAAACAGTACTCTAGATCTGACTCCATACTATGAGACAAGTAAAAGCACCCTTTACGGTAAAAAAAACTAAAAGTTACTTTACAGAATGACAAGACAACACAGTGTGGGGTCATGGTTAATTTAGTATAGAGTACTGCCGCTTTAAACCTCTGTGTACTATCCATCCGGTCATACCTAACAACCATCTTCTTCTTCCCCGTGCTACAACTAGTAGAGTTGCTCCTTACCGGATGAAACTAAGAAAACAAGGTGTTCTTCCTCATACCTAATCCTTCCTGAAGACCGAAAGCCTTGTTAAGCAAATAAAGAAAGAAGAAAAGGCCGCTTCAAGTGTTCCTCCAGGTAAATCTGTTCGTTGTTTTAATACTTTCTGCCAAATAAAGTTGTGTTTATGTTCTTCAAGGTTCTTTTGTAAAGATTTGCAGTAGATTCATTTGCAGATACTTATGTTATGTTCTATTCCACAACATTTGATGTGAAAAACTATATTTATTGTGAAGCAATTTGTGAAATTATATTAAAAAATGTAAAATATGATTTGCTACAACCAATATCAAACCTGAATAGTCAACATCATATGAAGAGCTTTTGATATATGATATATACAAAGTTTAATATTTGCTTAGAACTAATAAGTGTTTTATGTTTCTTATTGATATTGTTTGATCCTATGTTATATGATAAAAATATCATGATAGCAGTAGATTCATATGCAAATACTTATATTATGTTTTATTAAAAAATATATTATTAAATAAAAATATTAAATTTGACGCAATTAGAGAAATAAGATTAATAGATGTGAAATAACTTCAGCTACAACCAATATCAAAAGCTCAATACTCGGCATCATATGTAGAGGTATTAATATATGATATATGAAAACTTTATGTTTGCATAGAACAAAGAAGTTTTCCTACTTATGTTATGTTTTTTTCACATTTTTTTGGATCATTTC
This sequence comes from Elymus sibiricus, assembly GCA_039707655.1. NCBI lineage: Eukaryota > Viridiplantae > Streptophyta > Magnoliopsida > Poales > Poaceae > Elymus > Elymus sibiricus. The sequence goes on along the minus strand of CM077666.1, from coordinate 121,265,939 downwards.
TTTTCCATTTGCTTTCACTTCCATCCTTATCACAGTAAATACATGAATAAGTAACACATGTAACTTATTATTATAAAATTTACATTTTACATTTTCCTACACCAATAAATAAAAATATGTTATTCTGAATCGATATGTTTTGTAGGCGGTCTGGTTCCAATTGTTCCGGTTTGACCAGCTGATGAATTTCGATTCTGGTACGGGCGGCAGTTGGAAGCACGGTGTCCTGGCTGTCCACACTGGAAGCAATTCCCATCATTGGGGCGAGGAGCCATAGTATTGGGCTGTCCACTTGGGATATTCAGTTGTCTTGGTGGTGGAGGCAGACGAGGTGCAACATAAGAAGGCCTCGGTGCTGGGGCAGGTCGGTGATGGACATTATGCGGAATCCACACTTGACGCTTCTGAGCAGGCTGACCCGAGGATGAGCCATCATCACGAGTACGCTTGAGTGACTCCTAGTACTCATTCAGACCAGTTTCAGTCCAGAAAGCTTGGCTGACAAGCGTCGCAAAGTCTGCGCAATCATGGGCAACAAGTGCGAGCTTTATATCATGACGCAGTCCTTCACGGAATTTCTCCTGCTTGCGAGCGTCAGTGCAGACGTCATCTTCAGCATAGCGGGATAAATCGAGAAATTTCCTCTGATATTCATCCACAGTCATTTTGCCCCGAGTGAGTGTGCGGAACTCCTTCTTCTTCTGGCCCATCAGACCTTGAGGAATGTGCCGTGCACGAAAGGCTGACTGAAATTCCTGCCAAGTGGTTATAGTTCCAGTAGGCAGCATACCCCTGTGACTTTCCCACCATTGAACAGCTGGACCCTTCAGGTGAAATGCCGCAAAAGTGACGTAACTGTCAGGGGCAACATTAGCTGACTCCATTTCAAACAGGATGTCTCGGAGCCAATCATCAGCATTGATAGGATTGGTGGAGTTGCGGTAAACAGACGGGTTGAGGCGCACGAAATCTTGAAGTGATATTGGGCCAGGCTCCTGATGAGCATCGTTGCATTCTAATCGATTCACCAGACTCTCATTGAGCTGACGGTTCAATTCAAACTGATGCATCATTGCGGCAATATAGGGTGGAGGTGGAGGATCGTCAGCCATCCTGCCAAATCAACAGGGGCAGTTTAGCAAGAACAACTGCATGGGTAAGAGGTCATTCATGATGTAACATGAGCAATGAACAGGAAGTGCATTAGGTACATATTAGTAGTCGTTAAAGACATACAAATCTATGCACGGAGTTGGATATCAACAGCAGTAGGAGTTCGGAAACGCACGCAGCTAGACAAACTTGGCGGCGCGCAGGCACGCGGTGAGGAATACAACAACGAGACATGGCAAAAGCTACATCACATCGGAGAAAACTTCTGGGGCGAGGAATCTACAAGGGACAACGCAGGGTGCCCTCGATAAAAGGATCCTGCGGTCCGTGAACACTGTGACGCAGAACCTGGCCCTCATCTCGAAGAAGGGGGGTAAATTCAGAACTCCGGGTGGATGTGGTCACAAGATCCTAATGTTAGAGTCAGTAAAAATCGTTAACCCGAATAGAAGAGAGAGCAGAGTCCCAGAGTAAGGAAGAGGAATAAAAGATCCTAATCCCATCCATTGGCGACGTGGGCCCGTAAGCCACACAGCCATGTTAGTAAAACAGTTTTTGCAAGGACTAGACTCAACTTCGGCCAAGGAATTGGAAAGGGGTTCCTACAGGCAGTCGGCTCTGATACCAACTTGTGACGCCCTCGACTTGATCGTGCACTAATCATATACGCAAATGCACACGATCAAGACTAAGGACTCACGAGAAGATATCACAGCACAACTCTAAACACAAAATAAAATAATACAAGCTTTATATTACAAGCCAGGGGCCTCGAGGGCTCGAATACAAAGGCTCGCATACAAGCGTCAGCGGAAACAATAACAGTATCTGAGTACAGACACAAAGTTAAACAAGGATGCCTTAAGTAGGCGAAAACAAACAACAACTACGATCAAAAAGGTGCAGGCCTCCTGCCTGGGAGCCTCCTAAAGTACTCCTGGTCGTCGGTCTCCACGTAGCAGCAAGCTCCACCGGGGTAGCAGTAGTTGTCGGCAGAATCATCTGGCTCCGGGGCTCTGTCATCTGATCGTGGCAACTGGGAATAGGGGAAAAAGAGGTAGCAAAGCAACCGTGAGTACTCATCCAAAGTACTCGCAAGACTTACATTAGATCTATGCTAAGTATGCATCGGTATCAAATGAAGGGGCTGTATCTGTGGACTAGACTGCAGAATTACCAGAATATAGGGGAAGGCCTAGCCTATCGAAGTCTAGCATCTTCAGCGTCTTGCAGCATTAGAAGAGTGCAGATTAGTATCATAACATAAAGTAACAAGCATGTAGTAGCAAAGCCTAGGGATCCTTCCTCGACTCCCTGCTAGAAAGCGATCCTGGAGCTTACAATTAAATAACATGTTTCCAGTTCAAGTGGTAGTAGATCGGGATACAACACTGAGCGTCCTGTTACCGTGGACACAGCTATTCGAATAGATAATCTTCCCTGCAGGGGTGCACTACTGTTACCCAACATGCTCGATTAACTCTAGCCGGACACACTTTCCTGGGTCATGCCCGGCCTCGGCTGATCGACACACCCCAGCCCTACCTAGAGCTCAGCAGAGAGGTCCCCGCCGGTCTACATCCTAAGTGCTCAGGGGTCCTGGGCCCATTGCCCTTTGCACTCCGGGTCATTGTGTCACGGGTCGGAGTCCAAGCACCACCTCAGTCCTTGATGGTCTTGTCCCTACCGGCTCACAATGCTGAACTGGACGTCTGACAGAGCTTTCGGCTGATACATATGGCGCCGAGGGCCCCATTAAACCATTATCCCGCATGGTGGTAGTGCGTATAGGCCAGTGGCCATCTCATATCAATACCCAAATCCGTTAGTGCATTATTAATTTTAGCGACGGCTGTCGGGACAAGTCCGGAGCTACCACCACAACCCGGGTGGTACCGCTAAACAGCCAGCCACCACAGTAACTCTCGCGGGTGCTCTCCGGGCCCGCCCGACTTTCTATTGAATATCTCGGGAGTACCCCTCGGGGTCGACCCGTCTTTAACAAGTATCATCAGTAAAGCCAAGGTAACCATGTGTTCATAACATCAAGAAGGAATCTGAGGAATCACCCTCATTGGATTACCCTCTCGACGTATCCGTCAATGTGAACCCGGAGGAATCACCCTCGATGGTATTCACACTTGCGGGGTTGCACGACATAAGCTTCGTTGGAGGTGGTGAAAGAGGAATCACCCTCGGTAACCCACAACCCACTAGCTATGCTACAGAGGTATCATCAGGAGTGAGGTAGGAGGTATCACCCTCAGCACTCGAAATTAGCTCTACAGAGTCGAGCAACTTAGGAGGGTGTGTGGTGAGGTGCTGGTCTCAGCCCGTCGATCACATCGATCAGGGCACTGGTATCTAAGCGGGGCAACTAAGACAAGGAAGAGGGGCCACCAATGGATTTCCATCCAACCTATACTAAGCATTTAGGTTAGCAGGTAAAGTATCAAAAGCAGTTTACAAAATCAGGCTATGCATCAGAATTAGGATCAATCATTAGCAGCAGCAAATTCTAATGCAAGCAGGAGGGAGAGAGAATAGGTGATATAGGCATGCGTCAAGGGTATTTGCTTGCCTGGTTGCTCTGCGGCGAAGGAAGGGTCGTCAGCGGTGAAGCCGGTCTCCGGAGCTGCGTCGGTCTCGGAGGCTATCGGATAAGAAGAGGGGGAAGAAACAGTAAATAAAAAGCAAACAGAGCAATACAGATGCACGGCATGGCAATACGCAGTGTTAGAGGTGGCCTAACGCAATGCTACATGTCGTAGACGAAGCGGGAAAATATCTGGGATAGTTTCCCGGCGTTTAGGCGGATTTCGATATACTGAACCGGAGGGGAAGGTTCCATGTTCAGATAGTTAGGAGTGATGATCAAGCATTTTGACCACATATTCGGATTCGTCTCGTTCTTCTGATCAACTTTCATGTTGAATTTTTTTTGATCCGAGCTACGGTTGATTTTATATGATTTTTCAAAGTTTTAAACTATTTTCTGAATTTTCTAGAATTATTTTAATTATTTAAATTCGAATTATCCAAGTCAGTGACTGATGACATCAGCATGATGTCAGAGTGACGTCAGGGAGTCAACTGAGCTGGCCAGGTCAAACCTGACCAGTGGGTCCCACTGGTCAGTGGCCCTGGGCTAATTAGGAATTAGTTTAAACTAAATAGGGTTAATTAGTGAGGTGGGGCCCTGTGTCAGTGACTGATTAGCTTAAAAGTGTAACTAATTTAACTGCTACAGTAATTAGTCGATCGGACCCCCACATGTCAGTGCCAGGGATGAACAGTGCACGCGTTGACCGCGGTCAACGCAGTCAACGGAGGCCAGGGGACCCACTGGCAGTGTCACCGGTGGGCCCCAGGCGGTGCCACGCTGGCAGCCGTCGCCGGAGCTGCTCCGGCGAGCTCCAGACGCGGCGGCGAGCCACGGCCAGCGTCGGAAAAACGCTACGCTGGGCCGTTTCGCGTGATTGCACTTGCGTTCGAACGAGCGAGGAACGCCGCATCGAATGGGAGCCACAGCAGGAGCGGAGGTGGTCGGAGACGAGCTCAACGATGACGACAGGCGGCGCTGGAGTACGGGCTTCTCCGGAACCCGCGCAACGCGCCGCGTTCGAGCTAACTAACGATGTTAGCGGGCTCTACGGACCTCCAGGAACATGACAGAGGCCTTGGCTTGGCTCGGAGGTGGCCAAAACGAGCGCAACGAGCTCGCGGACATGGCAGTACGCGGCAATGGCGGCGGCAGCACAGCGAGCTAGCTACGGCGCTTGGGAACGAACCAGAGGAAGGAGGGGGTGCAGGGGCTTACGAGGCGGCTCACGGTGGCCCTTGGATTGCTCAGTAGCGCAGAACCGAGGAGAATCGGCGGCGGCAATATCGGTGATCCGAGGAAGACGAAGGTGGCGCGGGGGCGATGTGGTGCCGCCGAGCTCGAGGTCTTGGACGATGGAGAAGAGGCGGACGCCGGTGGGTCTGCTAGACACGACGGACGGGCGAATGGGCGCCGGCGGCCGCGAGAAAGCAGCGGTGCGGCGTCGATGGCGCTCGGCCAGAGAGGGGAAGGAGGGACCGAGCACTGGGGAGAGGGAGAGGGGGACTGAGAGCGTCCAGGGGGAAGAGAGGAGGTCAGCCTTATCCTCCCAGCTACCTGCCTCGTCGCGGTGGCGAGCAGCGGTCGGAGGAGGCGCGCGTGGCCATGGCGGGGGCGACACGGCGCGGGAAGGACGACGAGCAGGTGAGAGTGGTTGGAGGTGGGTTGGGCTCGGCCACTGTAGCACTGGGCCGTTAGCATAGTAGGTTTTCCCTTTTAGTTACTATTTTCTTTTACCAGTAGTCTTTTGCATTTTCTTTTGCACTAATTGACTTTTGCAAAAATGTGCCACTGGTCAAAAGAAATATTAGGGACTATGGTGCACTGCCACAAAAAGTTTGGTAGTTGAATATTTTTTTTTAAATTTTGCCTATTTGGAAATGCATTAAAGTGGCTGTTAAAGTCACTGTTTCTGGATGCTAGGGTCAATTTGGGAATTTTAATAATGTTGACTTTATTTTTATAATAGCTTTGGGATTATTTGCAACATTATGAACTATTTTGTTTTAAAATTTGATCAAATTTTATTTTGACTTGCATTTGAGTTTTTGTTTAAAGTGGAATTTGAAATGAGATATGAACAACTAATGATTTAACACTGCAAATGAAGATGACTTGGCATGATTAGAAGATGATCACTGTATCATATTACAAGGGGGTGTTACAATGTGCTATGTGAATATTTAGATAGTGACATACAATTCAATTGTGTGTAATGTAACATTTTATAAAGTATACAGTGTGACATACAAATTATGAAATAGGAAAAGTTTACATATAATTTTACATAACTGTTTACTATGGAATGTAAAATGTGAAATCATCAACATTAATAACAATATATAACAGTTTACTATGGAATGTAAAAACATGCAGCTACAGTTCAATGGAAAGTGAGATCATCAATGAAACAGGGGATCTTGCTGTCCTTCCAGATGACATCAAGCAAATCATATTATCAGTAGTGCCTTGTCATCCAAATCTAGTTCTTGGACTCACTAGTGTTTGTAAGAAATGAAAAAACTGATTACAAATCAGATATTCAAGAAACTACTTGTTGAGAAACACAAAATACCACCTCTGCTTGGTATTTTCATGAAAATAGAGAACCTTTTCAGATTCATACCTGTTGGAGAATATCCAAATATAGTTCATCATCAACACTTTGAGCAACAATTGCAGAGCGCATTTGATGATGAGTTCTTGAACAATTTGAGGATAGTTGATGACTTGTTCAATGGGTAACATACTTGCTGTTTGGGATCCTATCACCGGTAATACAATCTTTACAAATGCACCAGAGGATGAGGTAAACAGCCAGGGCAGTGTTATTTGTGCTGCTAGTCACGATCACAAAGATGGGTGCCAGGGTTTGCCGATCAAGATCATATGGATAGTTACTGGAACTACCACAACAAAGGTGTATACCTTTGATTCTGCTACATCAGTTTGGAAATGTGCAATGGCTGCACTACCAACTCTTTCATATGTGGAGTTTCGTCCAGGAACTATAATTGGCGATGCCATATACTGGGTTCTCAAGTTCAAGCATATATTTGGATACAATATGGTAACTCATGCCATGTATTATATTGAGAACCCTTCAGAAGTCAACTCTATATTTCAAACAAATGTTCATGTTATGAAGATAAATCATGATGATGTTGGTGTTGCTGCACTTAGCTCATTCATATTAACAACTTGGAAAATGTATTCTGATTCAATTGACACAGTCTCCTGGATCCCTCACAAGATGATAGATCTGCTAAACATCATACCATTTAACCCAACACCACATGTGTGTTGGAGGCCTCACGGGGTGATTGTTCATATATATGATGATCGTGATAAAATGCTTATTAGAACAAGTACCGGAATTTATGAACTTGATATGGCCAATGCTGTAGCACCAAAGCTATTTGGCTCTGAGGTCACAAGAGCAATCTATCCATATGCAACTTTCTATGTTCCAGGTTTGTTACGTAGTTTTATTATTAAAAAATTATTTATATGACTTGTATGAAAAATATCTCACAGTTTCGTTCTTTTTTTCAAGAGTAGGGGTGATGGGTACTAATGAGGAGGATGAATGAAATCTGGTACTTCAGACATAAGAGATTCTTAGCAAAAAACTTTTGGTAGGCACTAATTCATTTAAATATTACATATAATATTTTCATATTAAATTAGGTTACTTCTCTTGTTAAGTAACTTTGTGTAAGTATGAAGAAGAAATAGATTAAATTAGGTTACTTCTCTTGCTAAGAAATTTTTGGTACGCACTAAATCATTTTAATATTACAAATTATATTTTCATATTAAATTAGGTTACTTCTCTTGTTAAGTAACTTCATACTTCCCAGCACATATAGGGCTATTCACAATAAGCTTATGTTCCTCACTTTCAATCTACTTTTTTTTCGTTATTCTATAGGTTGATGAAGTAAGTATGAAGAAGAAGATGGGAGCTCTTATAAGCTGAAGCTTATGTTCCTCACTTTCAATCTATTTTCTATACTACAAAACCTAATATATTGTAATAAGTTATATTTGTGTATGGAAGTACTGTGTTACATATCAAGTTGATCAATTATATTTTGATCAACTACCAAATAGTATTGTGTAAAAATGACTATGATCGATTAATTGGATTTCTGTCAGGAGATCCTTATCCTTTCTTACATATCTTACATGTCTGCGTGAAATTAAAAGTGCTGAGATTTACCTTTGAACATATATATTCACATAAAAACATAAGAATCTGTTATATATTAATAGTAACTTAATATAGTTTGATATATTACATATATATCAAATTGTAGTCAAAATAATGGACTCGATACAATTTAAGTTAAATGTGTGCAAAACAAATTGATATATCAGATTTCAGTCATATAATATCGCATCTTTACAAACCATTTACTTATTTTTATATACAAACTGTGGATTATTGAAGATATGGTCTAGACATCACATTATTGTGAACTAATTAAACATCTCTTTCTTGTGAAATTTTATGAAATATGAAACATAAATTATGATATATCAAAAAAGATCTATATATAACATTAAACAATATTTCTATAATGTAGCCTCAAAGATATCTTATAGCACAAAACAATTATTAAATAACACAAAAAAACTTTTATGGCAAAGCTTATGTGGTGATTTATAAATTCATTTTACATTGAATTTCCAATTTTACAATAGCTACATATTTCATGAAATATTCATATAACACATAACAATATATGCAAAATGTATGATGAAAGATTCATGTAACACATAACAATATTACAAAAAATAGAACAACATTTTCGGAATACATATGTTTTCATTTGTGAATTATATTCATTCTACAATTAGCAAATAGAAACCATCTGACTATATGATAAAAATTACTAACACACATATCAAATAAAACACAACATAACAGGTTGGTTTTAAATCATCATAAGTAGCAAATAGTTCATAAAAAAGATAGAGAAACCTAATGCTACAAATTACTTATCATCTTCCTCATCGTCAAAGGAAAGAATGATCAAGTTTTCTATTGGCTTGACATCCAATGCATTCTTCTCAATATCTATGACACCTCTGTTGTACTTTCTGCAAACCCTAGCATTTGCTTTCACTTCCTCCCCTATCAAATAAGGCCTCAAGAAATCAATCACTTCCTTAGATAAATGAGAATCTTCATTGGGTTTATTGAAAGAGGAAGTGGATGTACTATTTTTCTTCTTCATAAGATCAGAAGGATCCGTAGAGGTCAAAGTAATATTCTTGGAGCTGCTTGAAGAGGTTAACCACCAAGGCATCTTGTATAGGTTTCCCTTTTTTGGTGGCGACTCATTAGCTATCTTCTTACCATTGCGAGGCGGCATTGCTACTTCAAATGCTTCTACTAGTTATTTGCTACTACTATATACAGCTGTATTTATAGAGGATTCACAAGGCATGTGAAATAGAAGGGTGATGCATGTGTACATGCTTTGTATCCTAGCCAGTCATACAAAAGTATGTGTTTAATACATAAAGCGTCAGAGAATATATCAGGAATCACTGAAAAGTGGAAGCATCTTTTTATATTAGGAATCATATCAAATTTAGATCAGCCATGTTTTGTATTAGGAGAAAATTTCACATTAGCATCGTATATAATAAGGATTTAGCAGTCGTAATAATATTATTTAGCTTTCTCATAATACTTTTTCATATAACACGTCCAAAATCTACTTAGATAGAAAATCATATTTATTTGGTACCATAATAACATATATACCTCATCCATAAAGTAATATAATATCATTTACATCACTCTTTTTAGGGATCTAAATACAGATGTAGTAATTGTTTAGAACATAATTTATTATAGAAAAAATATATATAATGCTATTGGTAAATCACATCATGTTATGACAAAATTCTCATATATGTTGTGTTATTTGACATATAATATCATTTGCAAAGTGGTAGATTTCTCAATTTATTAGAGGGGAATCTTACAATGGAAGGCAAGTGCAGTAACTCCCGTGCTTGCCCTTTCGGATGTTACAAGGGGCAGAAGTATAAAATTACCATTTTAACGGTTGAGGTATAATTTTACCAGTTTAGCCCTCTATAGGATACTGATGTGTGAAAATATCAAACCACAGAAAGGTAAATTCATATTTACTTGACGGCTACACCAGTTGTCGCTTCAATCTGTCACTTTAAAGTGTATTGGACAGTGGATGCTTGTGGCGCCCCTGCTCGACATGTGCACTAATCATACACGCAAACGTGCACGCTCGAGATCAGAGACTCACGGGATGATATCACAACACAACTCTAAAATCAAATTTAAACATAAATCATCATATTACAAACCAGGGGTCACGAGGACCCGAATACATAAGTCATACAAGCCAAATATCTGAGTACAGACATAGTTAGTCAAGTTTTGCCTTAAGAAGGCTAGCACAAACAACGACATACGATCGAAAGGCGCAGGCCTCCTGCCTGGGAACCTCCGAACTACTCCTGGTCGTCGGGCTCAACCCAGTAGTAGTGGCCTCCGGGGCTCTCCTGGTAGTAGTCCTCTGCGGTGGCGTCTGGCTCCTGCGCTCCATCGACTGAATTTATCATGCGGGTATGGGGGGAAAGAATAGCAAAGCAACCGTGAGTACTCATCCAAAGTACTCGCAAGACTGACATCAGAACTATACTAAATGCATTGTATCAAAGGAGAGGGGCTGTATCTGTGGACTGTACTGCAGAATGCGGGAATGAGGGGGAGAAGCCTAGCCTATCGAAGACTAGCATCTTGAAGCAGTTCTTGCAGCATCAGAAGAGATAAGAGCAAGGTACTAAATAGCAACATAGTTTAGTAACTCCCTGAGATACTTCCTCGACTTCCCTGCGAGAAAGTAATCCTGAGAGCAGTAGTAGCAGTTTAATCAGGTGACAGTATCCATTTGTAGTTGTAGCAGATCAAGATACAACTCTGAGCGTCCTGTTATCGTGGACTCGGCTATTCGAATAGATAACTTCCCTGCAGGGGTGCACTACTGTTACCCAACACGTTCGATCACATCTTGCCGGACACACTTGCGGGGTAATGCCCGGCCTCGGGTGATCAACACGAAGCAGCGTCCTACCTAAGCTCAGCAGAGAGGTCAACACGCCGGTCTAAATCCTAAGCACGAAGGGGTCTTGGGCCATCGCCCTTCGCACTCCTGCACGTTACGTGGCTGGTCGGGGCGCAGGCGCGACACTGAATACACCAGTGACGTAACCAGCCCAACCCCAACGATCAGCCCCCATCTCTGAGCTGCGACGTCTGAAGAGCTTTCGGAAGAAACGTACAACGCAGAGGGGCCCACACCCATTATCCCACGTGGTGGTAGTGCGTTTAGGGCCAACGACCCACTCAGATCAAATACCTAGTTCCGTTAAGTCTGTTTAGTAGCTCACAAAGACGAACAGGGTTCCTGTCGCTCTGACTAGTTATCTCGCGGACCACGAACAGGGACCAGGCCCACCTCTTACCTAGGTAGTCTACGCCTGCCCTGTCGCTCCGACTACAGTGCGAGTACAGCGTCGGCTGTCAGGACAAGTCCCGAGCTACCATCACATTGGGTGGTACCGCTAATAGCCAGCCGCCACAGGACTCTCTCTCGGGTATCCTTGGGATCAACCCATCTTGTTTCATTACCTCGCGGGCACTCTTGGAGCCGGTCCGACTTTAATAGTTTAATTGTTGCAGTAATGTAAACAGTTCCGCGATCCTCACCCAGAGTGATCATGGCCCGGTATTAAGCATGGCATACAGACAAGGGTGGTGGGGCACCGATGAAGAAGCAGCACAGCTAAGTATTGCGGGGGCAACCGGTGGGGTATCAATAACAGACTACAAAAGCAGGCTATGCATTCGGAATAGGTGCTATCGGAACAGTAGCAGTGGCATTTCTAATGCAAGCATAAGAGAGAAGAGAGTGGGCGATATATGATGGTCAAGGGGTTTTTTGCTTGCCTGGCAGCTCTGCTGAAGGTGGCTGGTCGTCAGCGACGTCGTCAAAGACAGCAGTGTCGTCGGTGGGCTCGGGGGCTATCGGGAGAGAAGGGAGGGAGAAGAAACAGTAAATACACGACAATAATACAACAGGGATGCATGACATGTCTAAATGATAAGCAGAGGTGTTTTCCTGCTTAAAGAAATGATTTAGTTAATTTAGAAATTTATTTGGAATTATTTTATTAAAGTCAGTCACTATTCATATACTGAAATCAGTCAAAAAGTTCCATGTTCGGTATGTTAGAGGGGTGTGACAGGTATACGGATAGCGTATTCGGAATCTACACATTTTTCTGATCGTTTTACATATATAAATTATTTTAATCCGAATTACGGATTAAAAGATATGATTTTCTAAAGTTTTATTAATTTCTGGAATTTATTTAATTATTTAAATTCAACATTATCCAGAATAGTGTTCTGCTGACGTCAGCATGATGTCAGCATTCTGACAGGTGAGTCCCACCTGTCATACACTGTTCAGATTAATTGTTAATTAAACATTAATTACTCTTTAATTAGTTTTAATTAATTAATTAGTTTAATTAATCAAAGTTAATTAACTTAATTACTTAGTTAGTTAATTAACTAATTAATTATTTAATAATTAGTTATTATTTATTTTAATTCTTTTTAATTATTTATTTATTTAAGTTATTATTATTTACTTATTATTTTCTATTTTCTTTTTGTTTTCTCTTTTTTTTAAACAGTGTACAGGGGGTCTGGGCCCCTCTGGTCAGTGGAAGGGGCGGACGTGTCCGGGCGGTGCCCGTTACGGGACCAGACACGTCCGGTCGTTTACAGCACGGGCGGGCACAGGGCAGCGGCGGACATGTCCGCGCGCACGCGCCCTCGCGCGCGGACAGAGGCAGCCGGCGACGAGGGCAGCGCGGCGAGGCGAAGGGGAGGCGGCCAGGGGAGCGCGGCGGAGCAGCGGGGCATCGGGGGCGAGGCGGAGCGGCTGCGTGGGCGCGGGTGGCAGCGCGGCGAGCAGATCAGGGGGGCGGCAACGGCGATGCGCGGCGAGGCAGTAGGGCCGCGACCGAGCCAGGCGGGGCGCTGGCGAGGCGGAGAGCGGGCGGTGAGCGCGCGGCAGGCAGCGGGGAGCAGCGTGGCGGGCACGGCGTGCGGCGACGGGCCCGGCGAGACGGCGCGCGGACAGAGGAGGGGAGAGAGGAGAGGGCGGCGGCCAGGCTCACTTTCGGTGCAGGGGAACAGGGGGGGCGGCGAGGCTCGATGAGGCGACTCGGGGAGGTGCTCGGGGAGGACGGCCGCGATGGGGAGGAGGCGGCGTCACGGGTGGCGGCGGCGTCCAGAGAGCGGGAGGGAGAGAGTGAGTGGGCGAGGGGGGAGTGAGGGGGCGGCTAGGTTAGGGCGCCGGTGAGGCCATATAGGCCGCGGGGGAAGAGCGGGTGGGCCGGCCTGGCTGGGCTTCGGCCCAGTCGGGCCAGGGGGGGTTTCTTTTTCCTTCTTTTTTTTCTTCTTTCCGTTTTTCTTTATTTTCTTTTTAGTAATTCATTAGCCATAAATTTAGTTTTTTAAAAAATTAGGGGACTTAGCCCAAATATTACAGTGCAATATTTGTTAACGCCAAAAATTGGTTTGAGGCTAAAGGAATTTGATTTAATTTTTATTTAATTAAAAGGGTAATATAAGTACTGATATGGTTCTGTTTTTAAGTTGAAATGGTGATTAAACTATTTAAGTAAATGTTGATTATATTTTTACAAATGTTCCTGAATTATTTTCTATTCAAAGAACATTTTAGTTTCTGTTTTGAACAACTTTTAATTTTCACTTTAATTTTGAATTGCAATTTGAGTTTGAATTTAAAATGTGGTTTGATGCTAATGATGATTATGCACTGATAAACATGATGACATGGCACTGTTAACAGGGGATTACTGTAGTGATTACATGGGGATGTTACAATGCTTCACCACTTCGTTGTCTTACCATACCTTGAGAACTATTGCACTATACTCCCCCGGCATGCTGGAATCACTGTTCATCCTGGCCGGGTTGAGACACTGTTCACCCGGGCCGGGTGGAGCTCAGGCTGTGCAAAACCGAACCGAAAACCAAAAACCGAACCAAAAAAACCAAACCGAACTGAAATTTCGGTTTTTTCAGGTTCTGGTTTCAGTTTCAGTTTTCAAATATGGAAACCGTTTAGCATTCGGTTTTTTCGGTTAGAAACCGAATGGTTTTCGGTTAAACCGAAATAACCGAGCGACCTGAGTACTGAGCAATCTAGCGGTGTGGTTCTCCTTTTATAGCACCCAGCCCTTCTATTCCTTCTTCCCTTGCCGATGTGGTACTAAACCAGCGTAGTAGCAGAACTGCAGAAGCCAACCAGATGCATCAAAGATGGGCCGAGTGCTCTCTTTGCACGTGCATGTGGCCCATATATGGGTGTACCATTGGGCTGCCAATTGTTTTCACTTTTTTCGTTTCTGTGCTATCGGTCGAGTGCTTCTCTTTGCACGTGCATGTGACTGGTGTATCCTTGGGCTGGCAATCATTTTTTTTGCTTTTTGTCGTTCCTTTGCTATGTGGCTTGTACGTATATACATAATGATTAAACACGTATAAATTAGACCAACATATGTATGTGACCCATACATACATATGCCTACGACCAAATACATCTACGCAGTTCTCACGAGAAAATCTAACGTACATACACTGACCAAATCATGTGACCAAAAAATTATTCATTGCACACAAATTCGCGTCAACTTTGGTTATTTTGGTTATTACCGAAACCGAACCGAAATTAAATGGTTATTACCGAAACCGAACCGTATCTATGTATAAAACCGTATAAACCGAAGTATAAAAACCGTATAAACCAAAAACCGTATAAACCGAACCGAATCAAACCGAATGCACACCCTGAGGTGGAGCCATCCGGGTCGAGGCACTGTTCACCCTGGCCGGGTCGAGCCATCCGGGTCGAGGCACTGTTCACCCTGGCCAGGTGGAGCCATCCGGGTCGAGGCACTGTTCACCCTGGCCGGATCGAGCCATCCGGGTTGAGGCACTGTTCACCCCTGCCGGGTCGAGCCATCCGGCTGGAATCCGGCGAAGTCAACCACAACGTCCCGTCGGACTGCGCGGACGAGACGGCCATGCTCTACAGTGAAGCACTGTAGATGAGCAGCAGACACTGTTCATACGTCAGGTGTCACCTCGAATAGTGTATAGTTGGCAGCGCGGGCCACCTCTTGTCCCCTGGGCTCCCCTTTATAAGGAGCACCAGGGGAGGCCTCACACAGGCAGCCTCAAGGCCAGCCACGCTCTCACTCTCCCTCTCGTTCTCACTCTCACAGAAGAAGAGGAGAGCTTAGTGCCTCTTTCTTCCTCCTCCAAACAGCTCCAGGAGCAAACATGTACTACCATATACTCCACATATACATCAGACATGCAGGAGTAGGGATGTTACCTCCCGCGGAGGGCCCCGAACCTGGGTAAACCACCGTGTCCAGTTGCCCAAACCCGTCCCGGATCTCCACAGCAGCCTTGCCCTCACCATTAGCCATTCCATGGCATCTGTCGTGTCTTGCATACCCCCTGTCGCGGTCCGGGCGGGACCTTCTTCGTCATCACTACCGCGACGTCGCCGCTGTCTGAAGGCGGCGTGCTCGCGTGCCTCCGCGCGCTGCTCCGACCGCGGTCGCGCGTCCGCTCTCCCCCGCGTCGCCTCGCTCCGGCCCCCGCGCCCGCGCGAACCTCTCCTGCAAGCCGTCGGCCTCGTCCCGCTCCGGTCTCCCCTGGGCCACACCTCCGCGCGCAGGCAAGATGGCCGCCTCCGTCCCTGTACGTGTACGTGCACGTGCTAGCGCCTAGCTAACTAGCTAGCTAGCAAAGCCAATCGATTTGGCTGTGTATGCTAGCTTAGCTAGCTAGCATGGCTCTTGTGCACACAGACCGCGACTGCGCGGCTTACGTGCACGCGCTCTTTGCATGGCTCCGCCTCGCGCCGGCGAGCTCCTGCTGCTCCCCTCCGCGGCCGTTCCGCCCCGGCCTCGCGCCCGTCCATCGCACTGACCCCGGCGTCGTCCCCGTGGTCTCCCCGTCGCGGACCCTCTGCTCCGCGCGTGCGCCGCGCGCGTGGCTCCGCTCCGCCCGAGGCCTCGCGCCGCTCCGCCCTCGTGCTACTCTGCCCGAGCTCGGCCGCCTCGCCCGGCCGGCTCCGTCGTCGCCTCGCCCGGCCTCCTCCGCTCGCCGCCTCCGTCGTCGCCTCGCCCGGCCTCCTCCGCTCGCTGCCTCGCCCGGCCGGCTCCGCTCGCCGCCGCTTCCCGGTCGCCGGTTCCAGCATCGTCTCGGCCTCACCTCCACGCGCAGGCAGGCTGGTCACTTCTGTCCCTGTACGTGCACGCGCTTGCGCCAAGCTAGCTAGCTAGCTAGCAAACCCAATGGATTTGGCTGTGTTGGCTAGCTTAGCTAGCTAGCACGGCTCATGTGATATACATACATGCGCGCGAGCAGTACAAGCATGCTTGGCCGGCTGCGCTGTATGCATGCATCCTGGTCGTACGCATGGCCACATGCATACGTACATGCATCCACTGGCCGGCTGCTCCGTTGCGTCCGTCGTCCGCAGGATTCGAGCCGGCTGGCAACTGTTGGCGACGACGCGAACGCGGCCGTCCGGCAGCCGCACACGCCGGCCAGCCATCTCGAGCTTGCCCCGGCCGGCTCCGGTTCTGCCGCGTCCGTCTTCGCCCCGGCCTGCTCAGCTCCGCCCTCGACCGGCTCTACTCCGACGCCTCGTCCGGCTACGCCTCCTCGAGTTCTCCCCGGCCGGCGCCGGTTCCCGCGCGGGCGGCCGTGCGCCGTGGCTCCCGGCTCCATCCCGGCCTCGTCCGGCTGCGCGCTCCTCTGGAGTCGGCCGCCCTGAGGGCCCGATCTGCATATCTTTGCACCGCGCGCAAGAACGGATAACCCGGAGCGACCCTCGGGGGCCACCTCCGCTTCTTTCCAGTTCCACCGTTGTTTACCCCGGTGCCAGCTAGTCTTGGCCCGGAGGCTTGCCGTTTGGCCCCACTCGTTTTCCCCGCAGACGGCTTAGTAGCGTGTACGGCACCAAAGGCCCACTCTTCGTCTCAGCTACAGACCGCACCGCGGCTGTCCGGCTAGCAAGAGCAAAAGCTGGAGGTCGGCCCACGCGAAAGACGTCCAGGGAGAAAACGGCCTGGGCGACCCGGTTGTTTACTTTATGAGTATATGCTCGGACGAATCTACTCCCAGAGTCCGAGTACTGTACGCTCCACTCCGCGGCCCACTCTTCGCCTCAGCTACAGACCGGCTCCCGGCTATCCGGCTGGCAAGAGCAAAAGCCAAAGGGCGGAGGGGACACGAAAAAGACTGAAGGGGGCTCGAACGAAACCGAGTCGGCACCCCTCTGCACGCAACTTGCGCTGCCAAAGCTAAATATTTGATATATCTGCACTGACTAACTTCGTCTATGGCACGATCACTTCTGTGGGGAACCCTCCTCCTCGCCCGGAGGCTCGGAGGCTACACCCAGTGGGTGCGCCGGCGTGCCCCGTTGGGAAAACGCCACGCCGGTTGCAGGTCCGCCGCCGGCTGCCACCGGCATCCTCGACGCGACCGTCTTCTCCAACAACCGCGAAGACCCCCCGCCCGACTCTTCGAGTCGCCCGGAGGCTCGGAGGCTACACCCAGTGGGTACGCTAGCGCGCCCCCACTGGAAACAGCCAGCCAGCGGACTCCGCTCCGCGCCCGGCGGCGCCTCGCGTCCACCTGCCGGCGGACTCCGCTCCGCGCCCGGCGGCGCCTCGTGCCCACCTGCCGGCGGACTTCGCGTCCACGCCCGACGGCGCTCCGCGCCCGTCTACTGCAACAAACTGCAAGTACCCTCCGCCCGACTCTTCGAGTCGCCCGGAGGCTCGGAGGCTACACCCAGTGGGTGCGCTAGCGCGCCCCCACTGGAAGCAAGCCGCGCCGACTGCCGCCCGCAGCCGGCTGTCATCGCCGACCTCTACTGCAACAATCTGCAAGTACCCTCCGCCCGACTCTTCGAGTCGCCCGGAGGCTCGGAGGCTACACCCAGTGGGTGCGCTAGCGCGCCCCCACTGGAAGCAAGCCGCGCCGGCTGCCGCCCGCAGCCGGCTGTCATCACCAACCTCTGCTACCATGACAGTGAAGACCCTCCACCCGACTCTCCGAGTCGCCCGGAGGCTCGGAGGCTACACCCAGTGGGTGCGCTAGCGCGCCCCCACTGGAAGCAAGCCGCGCCGGCTGCCGCCCGCAGCCGGCTGTCATCAACGACATCTGCTACCACGCCCGCGAAAACCCTCCGCCCGACTTTTCAAGTCGCCCGGAGGCTCGGAGGCTACTGCCGGGGGGATGACCCCCGGGTAGGCCCAAGACGGCGAAACGACACTTCAAAACTTTGCCAGGGGAGTGCCCCCTGGCATGCTGGAATCACTGTTCATCCCTGGCCGGGTTGAGACACTGTTCACCCTGGCACTGTTCACCCTGGCCGGGTTGAGACACTGTTCACCCTGGCCGGATGGAGCCATCCGGGTCGAGCCATCCGGGTTGAGACACTGTTCACCCTGGCCGGGTTGAGACACTGTTCACCCTGACCGGGTGGAGCCATCCGGGTCGAGGCACTGTTCACCCTGTCCGGGTCGAGACACTGTTCACCCTGGCCGGGTGGAGCCATCCGGGTCGAGGCACTGTTCACCCTGGCCGGGTCGAGCCATCCGGGTTGAGGCACTGTTCACCCTTGCCGGGTCGAGCCATCCGGGTCGAGGCACTGTTCACCCTGACCGGGTCGAGCCATCCGGGTTGAGGCACTGTTCACCCCTGCCGGGTCGAGCCATCCGACTGGAATCCGGCGAAGTCAACCACAACGTCCCATCGGACTGCGCGGACGAGACGGCCATGCTCTACAGTGGAGCACTGTAGATGAGCAGCAGACACTGTTTATACGTCAGGTGTCACCTCGAATAGTGTATAGTTGGCACCGCGGGCCACCTCTTGTCCCCTGGGCTCCCCTTTATAAGGAGCACCAGGGGAGGCCTCACACAGGCAGCCTCAAGGCCAGCCACGCTCTCACTCTCCCTCTCGTTCTCACTCTCACAGGAGAAGAGGAGAGCTCAGTGCCTCTTTCTTCCTCCTCCAAACAGCTCCAGGAGCAAACATGTACTACCATATACTCCACATATACATCAGACATGCAGGAGTAGGGGTGTTACCTCCCACGGAGGGCCCCGAACCTGGGTAAACCACCGTGTCCAGTTGCCCAAACCCGTCCCGGATCTCCACAGCAGCCTTGCCCTCACCATTAGCCATTCCATGGCATCTGCCGTGTCTTGCATACCCCCTGCAAGATTACCACGACACTTCTACAGAAAGGTTGGGCTACTATTCTTCTCCTACCTTCGCTTTCTTCAAACTCCATTGCTTCTAAGCTACTCAAGAACTAATATCAGAGAGCTATTGCAGAACAAAGCGGGGAAATCTTGGAAATAAGTACACCAGCAGCCTATCCTAAAGATCTATTCTCTCTACTACATTCTGAAGGTATTTCTTTATTTTGTTCTTCAATTTTGTTTCTTTGTTCAGATCTATCTCTTTCGTGACCATGTATGGAATGCAGCACATGAAATCTTCCCAAGACCATAATGATTTATATTTTCTCTTAGTTATTCATGAATGATGTATATGTGTTTCTATCTCTTTGATGATATAGTTCTTCAAATATGCGTTTTTATGTCTTTGATGAAGATTAGATAGATTTATAAATCACACAAAATCTATGATCTTACCATGCCCTTAAAAATGACATAAAAAATGTGTTTGGTAATTATATTACATGGATAACTATATTACATGTATATGTGTTAGGTAACTATATCATATAAAATGTACCCAAGACCATAAAGCTTCCCAACACTACCAATGATCTAGATAAAGGTAACATTATTATAAATAGTATCTTCGATGTATATGTGTTGAAATCCTGTAGGAATAGATATTTCACATTATATGTATACCAAAACATTATATATTATATATTTTCAAACTTCACTAAACATATTTCACATATAGAATTCTTACTATGCATTAATAATAGTTTTCATAGTAAATGTATTTCAAGTTTCACATGTTGTTGAGAATAAAACATATTTCAAAATAATTATTTTGAACAAATGTGACATATCATATTTTTTGACAAATAGTATGTATTGATAATTAAGTTCTTTATGTTATATATAGTTAAATACTTGTGAAATGCCATCTTCATCATCATATCTACAACTTCAAAATGTGTTATCTGAAATGTTGTTTCAGTACTCCCATGGTTAGAAAAGTGAATATAACACATCATTTAATGTGCTATGAGAAATGTTTTTACATTACTCCACTAGTTACCCATTTTCCCATCACATATAATACTACCTGTCAGATCACAATGTTTTTTGCTAATTCACAATTTGTGAAAAATAAAAGGCAGAGAGGTGCAGCAGCATGGAAGATGATATGGTCGAGGAAACGGGCAATCTTGCTATTCTTCCTGACGATATAAAACAACAAATCTTATCGACACTTCCGTGCCATCCGGCTGGAGTTATTAAGCTGACAACTGTTTGCAAAAAATGGAATAATCTCATGTGTAACAAGGTCTTCAAAAAGCTGATAGTTGAGAGGAACAATTACCACCATTGATTGGGGTATTCACAAAAATAGAAGATATTTTCAAATTCCTGCCTGTGGGATACAAACCTGATGTTGAAGGGTTCAACTACTTTGATAAGCCATTCAAGACTCTAAAAGATAAAGAAACCTTCCCTAGTTTGAAAATAGTTGATGTCAGACATGGTAAAGTACTTATGCATTCATTCCATCGAAGAGTTCTTGCTGTTTGGGATCCTATGACTGGGGAAATTGTTACCATAGAAGAACCTGAAGATGAATTAAACAGTCAGGCTAATGTTTTACGTGCTCCAAACCATGACCACAAAAGTGGTTGCCACAACTTACCATTCAAAATAATATGGATAGCTATTGGGCAAACAAGCACAAAGGTGTATACATTCACTTTTGCTACTTCATCTTGGGAATGTTCCATGTATGTTTTAGAAACAATTTCTGGCGTAGAGTTTCGCCCAGGAACGATTATTGGTGATATGATTTATTGGGTGTTGAAGCTGAAGCATCTGTTTAGATTCAGTTTGGTTGATGGTAGCACATCTTGCATTGAGACCCCACCAGTGTTGGATGCTATGCTAAGGAGGAATAATCATGTTATGAAAATTGAACAGGAGGATGTTGGTATTGCTACATTCCTTGCATTTAAAATTATAATGTGGAAGATGCAATATGATGAAGTTGATGAGATTAGCTGGACTCCTTTTAAGCTCATAAATTTGATGAACATAATACCAGCTCAAGGCAAAGCACATGGATGCTGGAGTCCATTTGGCATTATAGTTCATATTTATGATGACCGTGATGCAATGATTATTAGGACTGATAGTGGAACTTTGAGTTTGATATGGTCAATGGAACATTAGCAAAGTTATTTGGTACGGAGGTAACAAGGGCAATCCATCCATACAAGACTTTCCACATTCCAGGTTTGTAACTATTATTATAGAATAGGTGTAAAAAATTAATTTGCTTAAATATTTCTATTAATAAAGTAATTTTATTTTTGGAAAAATTAGGTGTATCTAGCGATGCAGGAGAAGAATCTTGAAAGAGAAGTTATCATCGTTCAAATTTACAAGTGCTAAAGATCAAGAATGGTCACATTTGTATTTTGAGAAGAACTTGAAATCAATTTCTCTAGTTAGGCTTACCTTATGTTAGCCGGACAAAATATATATTTTGTAATAAGTAATATTTGCTATCTTCCCATATTACTGTGAAACATTTAACGTTGGTTATGTGAAAGCTTGATCTATGTATGATCCATAAAGTTTATTGCGTATGCTATGTTCATTATTAATTCAATTGTTTAGCACATAACTTTTTACTTTACTAAAAGGAAATTACCTATTTATGTTTTTAGTGCACTAATATAAATTATTTTTTACAATTACATATAACTTGTCTCGCAAAATATTGTAGAGGAGAAATTATACCTTTGCGTAATAATCAGTGAAATGATAGGTATCACTGGTTCGGTAGAAAGTAAAACAATCATGTCACTAGTTCAGTTGAAAGTAAGTGAAATATATTTGATTTCACATTTGGTATTTCACATATCATGTTTTCACACTAAAATTAATTAAAATTTGAGAAAAAAATTGTGAAATATAATTAATGATATGCACATTCATATATGGGGTTTCATAATAAATTTTCTCTAAATTCAAAAAAATAATTGTGAAATATATCTGTGAAATAAGTTTACATATAGATAATTAATGATGTGTACATTTCATATATGGATTTTCACATTATATATGACATAGTAAAATATTTATTATACAATTTTTTTCGAAAGCTAAATTTTATAATGACATAGTGTAGTGAAACATATGACACCTTATATTGAAAGTAAGGGAAATGTATTTGATTTCAAATTTGGTATTTCACATATCATGTCTTCACACTACATTTTATGTAAAATTGAGAAATAAACTTGTGAATTATAATAGTGAAATAAGTATACATATAGATAATTAATGATCTATACATTTCACATAGGGTGTTTCACATTATATATCACATAGTGAAATATTTATTATACTAACTTTTTATAGTAATCTAATAGCTAGAATCACATAGTGTATTGAAAAATATGACACCTTATAGTGTAAGTAAGGGAAATGTATTACGTTTCACATTTGGTATTTCACATATAATGTTTTCGCACTAAATATTATGAAAATTAGTTAAATAAAATTGTGATATATAATTAATAACATGTGCTATATTATATAACTAATTAGGCTTACCTTATGTCAAAAATGAGAAATAAACTTTTGAAATATGTATGTGAAATAAGTATACATATAGATAATTAATGAAGTATACATTTCATATATGGTGTTTCACATTATATATCACATAGTGAAATATTCATTATAATCACCTTTTAGGAAGCAAATTTTTAGAATCACATAGTGTAGAGAAAAAGATGACACCTTATATTGAAAGTAAGTGAAATGTATTTGATTTCACATTTGGTATTTCTCATATCATGTTTTCACACTAAAATTAATTAAAATTCAAGATTTTTTTTTGAAATATAATTAATGATGTGTACATTTCACATATGGGGTTTCATAATAAATATTCTCTAAATTCAGAAAAATAATTGTGAAATATATCTGTGAAATAAGTTTACATATAGATAATTAATGATGTGTACATTTCATATATGGTATTTCACATTATATATCAGATAGTGAAATATTTATTATACAAACTTTTTAGGAAGCTAGTTTTTAGAATGACATAGTGTAGTGAAAAATATGACACCTTATATTGAAAGTAAGAGAAATGTATTTGATTTCAAATTTGGTATTTCACATATCATGTTTTCACACTACATTTGATGTAAAATTGAGAAATAAACTTGTGAATTATAATTGTGAAATAAGTATACATATAGATAATTAATGGTCTGTACATTACACATAGGGTGTTTCACATTATATATCACATAGTGAAATATTTATTATACTAACTTTTTATAGTAATCTAATAGGTAGAATCACATAGTGTACTGAAAAATATGACACCTTATAGTGTAAGTAAGTGAAATGTATTACATTTCACACTGGGTATTTCACATATAATTTTTTCGCACTAAATATTTATGAAAATTAGTGAAATATAATTGTGATATATAATTAATGATGTGTACATTTCACATATGGGGTTTCAAATTATATATCTGAAGGTCAAGTACGGTAGATCTGAGGCCATTCACTGTTGGTAAATGTGGTAGATTTGAAATATGATTAAACACATTAAATATTATTTTTTTGTATCTCCAAAATAACTTGTGAAATATTTATTTTAAAATTACCTTATTTATATAGGATGTACTGGCCGCGAAAGATAATTAAGTGAAACAGGAATGAAATGTGCTACATACAAATTAAAAGGTAGCACGTATGTTTAGTAAATTTAGCATCCAGGTGTTGATGCCAAACGGAAGAAATTACATATGCATTGAACAAACAAAGTACTTATAAGAACGAGACAAAATATAAAAGTTATAGGTATCATTCGCATTAAGCAAACAAACAAGTGGTAGTACCATATCTGCATACATGCAACACTTCTCTTACATCCATCAAAGTTTTAAAACACACGGTCTACCATACTACACAAACTTTCATAAACCAAAGACTGTTTTAAAAGCTGGATAAAAATCAACAGCTCACTCCGAAGTGGTTTCTTCATCTTCTCTCAGTGCTAGTATTTCAGGCCTATTGGGATTTAGATCGTTGTACTTATGGTTTATCAATGCATAACATATCTCCTTTCTAAATAAATCGAATGATATTTGTAGATAAATATAAATAATGTTAATCTCAGTTTAAACAAATAGTTGATATATTGGATAAGTGAATAATTTGTACCTTGTTGTTCCCAACTAGTTCCTTGCCATTGTGGCATTGCAAAACTCTAATGACATAGTATCCACAGTCTCTGCTGCAAATGGAGGTAAAATTAAATAAGTTATGTTATGGATTAGCAAGTGAAAATAAAGATAAGTTGTCTATAGTATTTATGGGTTTTCCTGAATGCCAGCTGTGTTGTAGTAGGTCTTCATTTCTTCGATGTTTATACTCTCAAAACGCCTAGCTTGACTGTATGCCTTCTGAAGATTTGCAGTCTAACATACATATAATTATCGTTACATAATTTATCAACTGAATAAAATGATGTAGAAAACAGTAAGTAACTATATCATATATGCATAACAGATGATGGGTAGCAAAATAGTTGATATAGAAGAAATCACCATATTTTTTAACTGACTCTTGTAGCATTCTTCTCCTTCCTTCACAATGCTTTTAGAGTCATATACTTCTAAAGCATTCTGGGTAAAGTTAACCACTACCGCAATCTAGTGGTTATCTTTGCATGTTGGAAAAAATATCTACAAAAATATATATAAATTATCATACACTTGCTTATATTTAACATGAAAAATGGTTGACATATTCTATATAAAGTAAGAAAATATACTTGCTCAATATCTTCCAGGGCCTATTTAGCCAGCCTCTTTGCCAATGATTTATGATCACATTTCTTGACATTCTTCGTTAGTTCCAGCTATTTAATAAATATACGACTTGTTAGTGGAAGAAAAGAGAAAAACATATAAATGATTTAATGAAGGGGAAACTTACTATGAATGCTGGGTCTAAAATAAGTTTTGTATGTGAATGCCAATCTAGCATTATAGCATTGGAACAAACCCACATTAAATTGAGCCACATCTTCCCTAGGGGCCTAAGAGCTAATACGTCTCCAACGTATCTATAATTTTTGATTGTTCCATGCTATTATAGTATCAATCTTGGATGTTTTATATGCAATTATATATCTTTTTTGGGACTAACCTATTAACCTAGTGCCCAGTGCCATGTGACGCCCCGACTCAATCATGCACTAATCATACACGCAAATGCGCACGATCAAGCCCAGGGACTCACGGGAAGATATCACAACACAACTTTAGACACAAATAAAAATAATACAAGCTTTATATTACAAGCCAGGGGCCTCGAGGACTCGAATACATAAGCTCGAGTTACACAAGAGTCAGCGGAAGCATTAGTATCTGAGTACAGACATAATTAGACAAAGTTGCCTTAAGAAGGCTGAGCAAAACAACGACATCTAGATCGAAAAGGCGCAGGCCTCCTGCCTGGGAGCCTCCTAAACTACTCCTGGCCATCGGTCTCCACATAGTAGTAGGCTTCGTTGGGGTAGTAGTAGTCATCGGCGGGATCAGCTGTCTCCGGGACTCCGTCATCTGATCGCAGCAATCGGGTATAGGGAAAAAGAGGTAGCAAAGCAACCGTGAGTACTCATCCAAAGTACTCGCAAGACTTACATCAGAACTGTGCTAATCATGCATCAGTATCAAATGAAGGGGCTGTATCTGTGGACTGGACTGCGGAATTGCCAGAATAGAGAGAAGGCCTAGCCTATCGAAGACTAGCATCTTGCAGCGTCTTGCAGCATTAGAAGAGTGCAGATTAGCAGCATTTAATAAAACAATAAGTATGTAGTAACAAAGCCCAGAGATCCTTCCTCGACTCCTTGCGAGAAAGCAATCCCGGAGCCAACACATTATTAAGTTCCACAATTATCCAGTTCAAGTTGTAGTAGATCGGGATACAACTCCGAGCGTCCGTTACCATGGACACGGCTATTCGAATAGATATACTTCCCTGCAGGGGTGCACCAACTTACCCAACATGCTCGATTAACTCCAACCGGACACACTTTTCCGAGTCATGCCCGGCCTCGGCTAATCAACACGACGTGGTCCTACCAAGGCTCCACAGAGAGGTCCCCGCCGGTCTACATCCTAAGTGCTTAGGGGTCTTGGGCCCATCGCCCTTTGCACTCCGGGTCGTTGCGTGCAGGGCGAGTCCAGGCACCACCTCAGATAACATATCCAAACCCTTAGTGTATTGGGAGCTCACGGAGACGAGCAGTGATTCACGATCAGTGATCCCGTGGCCCCGTCTCATGGACTTACGGCAAGGGCCAGTCCCATCCCTCTCCTGGGGCGGTCTGCCTGCCCGGCCGTGCCACGTAATTACCTTGCGGGTACGCTCACGGTCAACCCGACTTCACATCTCTCGCGGGTACCCCTCGGGGTCGACCCGACTTCAACAGGGGACTAAGGTAAATACAGGGTATCCGTGTGTCCATAACATCAAGGGGAAATCCGAGGAATCACCCTCGATGGATTCCCACTCGATGTATCCGTCAAGGTGAACTTGGAGGAATCACCCTCGATGGGTTCACACTTGAGGGGTTGCACGACAGAGGCATCATCGGAGGTGGTGAAAGAGGAATCACCCTCGGTAACCCACAACCGATTAGCTACGCTACAGAGATATCATCAGGAGTGAGGTAGGAGGTATCACCCTCGGCACTCGATAGTAGCTCTGCAGAGACGTGCAACTAAGCGGGGTTGTGCGGTGCTGTGTCAGTCTCTGCACATCGATCACGTTGATCGAATCATCTGGTAGTAAAGCAGGGCAACACGGACAAGGGTGTGGGGCCATTGATGGATCACTAACCAGCCTATACTAAGAATTTAGGATAGCAGGTAAGGTATCAACAGCAGTTACAAAAACAGGCTATGCATCAGAATAGGAGCAATCACATACAGTAGCAAAATCTAATGCAAGCACGGGAGAGAAAGAATGGGCGATATAGGAATGATCGAGGGGGTTTTGCTTGCCTGGTTGCTCTGCAGACAGAAATGGATCTTCAATGAAGTAGGCGTTCACTAGATCATCAGCGGTCTCGGAGTCTACCGGAGAGAAGAGGGGGAGGAAACAAATAAATAGACAGCAAACCAATGCAATCACAAAGCATGGCATGGCAATATGCAATGCATGGGTGACCTAATGCATCTCCAAACAGTTTTAGTTAACCTAGGAATTAAATTGGAATTATTACCGGTAGTCAGACACTATTCACCGGTCAGAAATGGGCCAAAAGTTACAGGTTTCCCTACTTAGAAGATTCCAACATGCATGCAGATGGCATAATCAGATTCGTTGGATTTTTCTGATCAACTTTCATATAGAAAACTTTTCCATCCGAGCTACGGTTGAATTTCTACGAATTTGCGAAGTTTTAAACAATTTTCTGAAAAATCCTGGGATTATTTTTAATTCGGGAAAAACCACTAAAACTGCTAGGTGCACCCAGCGTGCACCAGAGGCTGACCAGTGGGCCCCCGTTAACCTGGGTCAACTGCCCAGTCAGCTGGTCAACTGTGCTAGTTGACCCGTCAACTGGGCCCACGGGGCCCAGCATCAGTGGCACAGAGGGAGCCAAGTGGCGCGCCACATCAGCGAGTGGCGCCGGAGTTGCTCCGGCGACCCGTTTCGTGGCGGTGCTTCCCCGGAGTTGGCCGGAAACGCGGCACAGAGCCCCGTTTGCCGCGCGGCCGGGTACTTTTGAACGGGCACTTCATCGCGCGTCGATCTGTGGCGTCGGTTCATGCAGGGGGGCTCAGAAACAAGTAGAGCAACGACGATGGGCGGCGGCCGGAGCACGGTGCTCGACGCATTTGACGCTCCGGCTCATTTGCGTGCGAACTAAAACTACATGAGCACCAGGAGGTCACCCCGAGCACGTAGGCGTGCTTGCTTGGCCACGACAGGGCCTAAACCATCGGCGGCGAGCTTGCCAGCGGAGCCAGAGCTCCGGTAATGGTGACCGCGGCGTGCAGCTAGCTACGGTCGTGGAATCGAAGCACGGACGGGGAGAGGAGAAGTGGAGCTCACCTAGCAGGCTCACGGAGGCCTTTCGGGTGAACGGGAGCACAGGGGAGGAGCGAATCGGCCATGGCGATCACGGCGACCGAAGGTTGAAGACGGAGCTGAGGTCGGCGCTGCAGTTCTCCTCGAGGTCGAGGTGGTGGTGCAGGCGACGAAGAAGGATGCGGTGCAGCTGGTGGACAACCTCCCGGAGCTTGGAGAGCCCGGTGGCCGCGGATTCGACGGACGCGCGGCGATGGCCACTTCGGGAGTTGCTCCCAATCGATGGAGAGGACGAGGGAGGAGGAGAAAGTGAGCGAGGGGGAGCCAGAGGAGTGGTTGGGGGTCGCCGTTATCCTCTCCCATCGCCGCGGTGGAGGCACGCATCGAGGAGCGGCGGCGAGGCGAGCTCCTGTCCATGGCCGCACCGACACGCAAGGGGGAGCAGGTAGGAGGAGGAGGAAGCTGGGCTGGGCCGGCTCGGGCCTTAGGCCAGGTAAGCCAGGTGAGTCTTTCCCTTTTCTATTTTCTTCTGTTTTTCCATTTATTTAAAAATAGAGGCAGTTAGGGAATTTTTAGGGCTACCAAAACATTTTATAAAAATGTGGTACTAGGCCACATAATGACTTAGTATTATTTGGCACTGCCACAAAAAGTTTGAGGGGCAACTGAATCCATTTGGATTTTTCACAAATAAAATAGCATTTTAAAATGCTGAAATGGCGCTGTTTAAATTGTTATAGTCCATCTTAGCTTAGAGGTGATGTTGTTTTCCTTAACAATAATTTGTTATGGAATTTTTGCTAAATGATGAACTATTTTGCAACAACTTTTGTGCAACTTCAAATTTCACTTGCAATTTGATTTGATTTCAGTGGTGGAATTTGAAATGAGATATGATTTCACTGTGATCAAGCATTGCAAAGCAAAGTGACTTAGCATAATTATGAAGGATCACTGTAGCTCATTACATAGGGGGTGTTACAATTCTCCTCCTCTAAAAGAAATTCTCGTCCCGAGAATTAAGAGGTGGAAGGGAAAAGGTCGGGGTATTCTTCCCGTAGGCGATCTTCACGTTCCCAAGTGGCTTCATCTTCAGTGTGATTCGTCCACTGCACTTTAAGGAACTTGGTTGCCTTCTGACGGGTCCGATGTTCAGCTTGATCCAGAATCCGGATCGGATGCTCCTTATATGAGAGATCATCTTGCAATTCGAGCATCTCATTATCCACTGCACGGTGAGGATCCTTGAAGCAACGACGAAGTTGCGTTACATGGAAGACATTGTGGATATGAGAAAACTGCGGTGGCAATTTCAATTTATAAGCCACATATCCACGTCTGGCGAGAATGCGGAAGGGACCAATGTAGCGAGGAGCTAACTTGCCCTTGATCCCAAACCGATGAGTGCCCTTCATTGGAGTGACACTCAGATAAGCTTGTTCACCGGGTTGATAGATCGATCCCCAATGTTTACGATCATAATTGCTCTTCTGGCGGGACTGGGCCGCCTTGAGATTATCCCGGACAATACGGACTTGCTCTTCAGCTTGTTGGATAATATCCGGACCGATGAGCGGCTGTTCCCCAGTTTCTGACCAATTCAGAGGGGTTCGGCACTTATGTCCATATAACACCTTGAAGGGTGCCATCTTCAAGCTAGCTTGATAGCTGTTATTGTAAGAGAATTCAGCATACGGGAGAGATTCTTTCCACTTCTTGCCAAATGAAATGACACAAGCACGTAGCATATCTTCAAGCACTTGATTAACTCGTTCAACTTGGCCTTGGGACTGGGGGTGATAAGCTGAGCTCCATGTTATATGAGTTCCCATAGCTTCTTGGAAACTTGCCCAAAACTTTGAGGTGAAGAGGCTGCCACGGTCTGAACTGATCTCCTTCGGAATACCGTGGAGTGTCACAATTCTGGAGATATACAAGTCTGCTAACTGACTAGCAGTGATCGTCTCCTTGACTAGCAGAAAATGTGCAACTTTGGAGAATTGGTCGACGACGACAAGAATAGCATCGTGACCCTTATGTGACTTGGGAAGGCCAGTGATAAGATCCATTTGAACCTTGTCCCATTTCCATATAGGGATAGGAAGCGGTTGCAGAAGTCCAGCAGGCTTTTGATGTTCTGCTTTGACGCGACGGCAAACGTCACACTCAGCAACATATCTAGCAATGTCTTGCTTCATATTAGACCAGCAGTACCTCTGACAAAGGTCTTGATACATCTTGGTGCTACCCGGATGAATAGACAGTGGTGTATCATGTGCCTCCTTCATAACTTTGTTTGTCATAAGCTCGAACCGAGGTACCACAAGGCGATCTCTGAAGTATAAGGTTCCATCTTCAGCAAGCGAGAAATCTCTGGCTTTCTCAGAAGCAAGATCCCATTTCATCTGATCAACTTTAGTGTCTTTTGCTTGCACAAACTTAATAGCTTTCACGAGAGTTGGTTCCAAAACAAGGGTATTAAGAGAACCCTGTGGAACAATATGGAGGTTCAACTTGCGAAGTTCTTCATGAAGAAGGGGTTGAGCTTGCTGAACCATGAGATTGTTGCAATAAGACTTGCGACTCAAACCATCGGCCATTACATTAGCCTTACCAGGGGTATATGAAATACCGCAGTCATAGTCTGTAATTGCTTCCATCCATCGTTGTTGGCGAAGATTTAGATCCGGCTGAGTAAACAGGTACTTCAGACTTTGATGATCAGTGTAGATCTCGCACCGATTTCCAAGAAGGTAATGTCACCATAACTTCAGTGCATAAATAACTGCAGCAAGTTCGAGATCATGAATTGGGTAGTTCTCTTCATGAGGACGCAACTGTCGTGAAGCATAAGCAATCACTTTGCGCTCTTGCATTAGAACACAGCCTAATCCTTGATGAGAGGCGTCGCAGTAAATGACGAATTCCTTGAGAGAATCTGGAGGAGCAAGCACTGGGGCAGATGTCAGCTTGTCCTTGAGTGTTTGAAAACTTTCCTGGCATTTGTCTGTCCACTCAAACTTAACGCCTTTATGAAGCAGATTAGTCAGAGGCTTGGCAATCTTAGAGAAGTTCTCGACAAAACGGCGGCAATAGCTTGCGAGTCCGAGAAAACTCCTGACTTGCTTAACATTCTTCGGAGGAGTCCAGTCAAGAATAGCCTGAACTCGTTCTGGGTTAACGGCAATATCATCCTTGGAAATCACATGACCAAGATAGGTCACTTCAGATAACCAGAATTCACACTTGGAATATTTGGCATATAGCTGATGCTCTCGAAGCTTTTCCAGTACAAGACGAAGATGTTCAGCATGTTCTGCCTTGTTTTTGGAATATACAAGGATATCATCCAGATAAACCACGACGAACTTGTCGAGGTAATCCATGAAGATATAATTCATCAGTCGGGAGAACGTTGCTAGAGCATTGGTTAAGCCGAAGGACATGACAGTGTACTCGTAAGAACCATAGCGAGTAACGAAGGCTGTCTTCGGAATATCCTCTTCACGAACTCGGATCTGGTGGTATCCCAATTTCAAATCAAGTTTAGAGAATACTGAGGAACTAGCTAGTTGATCATACAGATCGTTGATCCGAGGAAGTGGATACTTGTTCTGAATGGTTGCCTGGTTGATGGGTCGGTAATCTTGGACCAACCGATTT
Organism: Elymus sibiricus; assembly: GCA_039707655.1. Taxonomy (NCBI): domain Eukaryota; kingdom Viridiplantae; phylum Streptophyta; class Magnoliopsida; order Poales; family Poaceae; genus Elymus; species Elymus sibiricus. The sequence continues at coordinate 121,234,027 of CM077666.1, read as the reverse complement.
GTTCCATTCTTCTTTTTAACAAAGAGAGAAGGTGCACCCCAAGCAGAAGAACTGGGGCGAATGAAACCCTTACGAAGTGACTTGTCAATTTCCTCCTTAAGTTCAAAGAGTTCATGCGGCGGCATCTTGTACGGGCGCTTGGCAATAGGAGTGGTGTCTGGTTTCAAGTCTATGACAAATTCGACTGCTCTAGCAGGGGGTATTCCTGGAAGTTCTTCTGGAAAGACATCTTGGAATTCACGAATGACTGGAATGTTCTCTATTCCCTCAAGAGGTGAAGCATTCAATGCATTCAGAGCATATATTTGGCTCTCGGCATTCTGGATTATCTGGGATGAGTAGTTGATCATCTGGCCAGAAGGGTGTGTGAGCTGGACTGTCTTGGCGGCACAGTCAATCAAAGCATTATGGGCTGTCAACCAATCCATACCAAGAATGATGTCTATGTTGGAAGGTCCGAGCACAACGAGAGAAGTCGGAAAAAGTAGACCTCCAATCTCGATTTGGTTGTGAGGGCTTACCATTGTGGTTTGCCACTTGGATCCCGGAGATTGAACCGCTAAAGGAGTGGGTAATTTTTCCATGTCTAACTCATGTAACTGAGCAAATTGTTGGGACACAAAGGCATGTGATGCTCCTGAGTCAAGGAAAACAGAAGCTGGTACTGAATTAACGGGAAGGGTACCCATCACGATTTTTGGGGCCTCACGAGCTTCTTCAATCTTGACATGGGTGACTTGACCACAACTCATAGCAGGCGGCCTGGCACTACAACTGGTGCTATGATGGTTTCGACCGCCCTTCTTACGGCCAACAGGAGGACGTGATGCATTCTGCGGCTGACCATGGCGATAGTTGAGAGCAAGGTGCCCTGGCTATCCACACTTGCGGCATAAACCATCATTACGGGGAGGAGCCATAGCATTGGGCTGTCCACCCTGAATCGTTAGTTGTCTCGGCGGCGGAGGCAGATGAGGTGTGACATAAGACGGCCTCGGTGTTGGAGCAGGTCAGTGATAAACATTGTGCGGGATCCAGACTTAACGTTTCTGAGCGGGCTGACCCGAGGATGGGCCAACATCTCGAGTACGCTTGAGCGACTCCTGGTACTCAGTCAGACAAGTTCCAGCTCGGAAAGCTTGGCTGACAAGCGTCGCAAAGTCCGCGCAATCATGGACAACAAGTGCGAGCTTTATATCAGGACGCAGTCCTTCTCAGAATTTCTCCTGCTTGCGAGAGTCAGTGTAGACGTCATCTTTAGCATAGCGGGATAATTTGAGAAATTTCCTCTGATATTCATCCACAGTCATTTTGCCCTGAGTGAGTTTGCGGAACTCCTTCTTCTTCTGGTCCATCAGACCTTGAGGAATGTGCCGTGCATGGAAGGCTGACTGAAATTCCTGCCAAGTGGTTACAGTCCCAGCAGGCAGCATACCCCTATGGCTTTCCAACCATTGAGCAGCTGGACCCTTCAAGTGAAATGCCGCAAAGGTGACGTAACTGTCAGGGGCAACATTAGCTGACTCCATCTCAAACAAGATGTCACGAAGCCAATCATCAGCATCCATAGGATTGGTGGAGTTGCAGAAAAGGACGGGTTGAGGCGCACGAATTCTTGCAGTGTTATTGGGACAGGCTGTTGATGAGCATTCTGATTTGGTAGCTGGGCCATTACCCCGGTCATAAACTGACGGTTCAGCTCAAACTGCTGCATCATAGCGGCCATGTAATCTGGCGGTGGTGGATCACTGGCACCACGGCCACGACCACGGGCATTGGACTTAACCATCCTGCTTAAAATAGTAGGGGTTAGTTTAGTAAGTGGAAGTGCAAATGTATGAAGCCATTCATGACATAACATGAGCAATGAACAAGAAGTGCACTAGATACATATTAGTAGTCATTAAAGACATACAAATCCATGCACAGAGTAGGATACAAACGGGCAGCACGAGTTCAGAAACACTTGTAACTAGACAAACTAGGCGGCACGCAGGCACTCGGTGGAGAGATACAACAATGAGACATAGCAAAGGCTACACCAACATCGGAGAAAACCACTAGAGCGAGGAATCTGCAAGTGTCAACGCAGGGTGCCCTCGATAAAAGGATCTTGTGGTCCATGAACACTGTGAAGCAGAACCTGGCCCTCAATTCGAAGAAGGGTTAATTTAAATCTCCGGGTGGATGTGATCACGAGAACCTAATGTTAGAGTTACTAAAATCTTTAACCCGAATAGAAGAGAGATCAGAATCCCAGAGTAAAGAAGAGGAATAAAAGATCCTAAACCCATTCATTGGCGATGTGGGCCCGTAACCCACACAGCTGCTACTTGTACCTTGCGTTGGTATTTTCCCCGAAGAGGAAGGGATGGTGCAGCACAGTAGAGATAAATATTTCCCTAAGTTATGAAACCAAGGTTATCGAACCAGTAGGAGAATCACGCAACACCTCGTTAGCAGCACCTGCACACAAACAACAAATCCTTGCACCCAACCCAAACGAGGGGTTGTCAATCCCTCGGCGGTAAATTGCAAGATTAAATTGTATGTGATAGATAGATAGATTGAAAAAAATATATAAAATGAAATAAATAAAAGAAAACGGCAGCAATATTTTTAGGGTTTTAGTAATATGATTTAGATAGACCCGGGGGCCATAGTTTTCACTAGAGGCTTCTCTCAAGAAAATAGCATACGGTGGGTAGACAAATTACTGTTGGGCAATTGATAGAAAAGCAAATAATTATGACGATATCCAAGGCAATGATCATGTATATAGGCATCACGTCCGAGACAAGTAGACCGACTCCTGCCTGCATCTACTACTATTACTCCACACATCGACCGCTATCCAGCATGCATCTAGTGTATTAAGTCCATAAAGAACGGAGTAACGCCTTAGGAACGATGACATGATGTAGACAAGATAAACTCACGTATGAATAAACCCCATCTTTTTACCCTTGATAGCAACGATACATACGTGTCATGTCCCTTTCTGTCACTGGGATTGACCACCGCAAGATCGAACCCATTACAAAGCACCTCTTCCCATGGCAAGATAAATCAATCTAGTTGGCCAAACCAAATCAATAGATCAGAGAAGAAAGACGAAGCTATAATAATCATGCATAAAAGAGTGCAGCAAAGACTCAAATAGTATTCATGGATAATCTGATCATAAACTCACAATTCATCGGATCCCAACCAACACACCGCAAAAAGTGATTACATCGGATAGAACTCCAAGAACATCGAGGAGAACATTGTATTGAAGATCAAAAAGAGAGAAGAAGCCATCTAGCTACTGCCTATGGACCCGAAGGTCTGTGGTAAACTACTCACGCATCATCGGAAGGGCAGCAAGGTTGATGTAGATCCCCTCCGTGATCGATTCCCCCTCCGGCGGAGTACCGAAGAAGGCCTCCAGATGGGATCTCTCGGGAACAGAAACTTGCGGCGGCGGAAAAAGTATTTTGTGGACTCTCTTGAGGGTTTCTGATTTTTCCTGAATTTATAGTGGTGGAATTAGGTCAAACGGAGTAAAGGGGGCCCACGAGGCACCAGGGCGCGCCTGCCCCCCCAGGCGCGCCTTGGTGGCTCGTGGCCACCTCCTGGGTCTTCTGTCCCTCTCCCGAAGCTTCTAGTGTTTATCTTGTCCAGAAAAAAATCTCCAAAAAGTTTCGTGGCATTTGGACTTCGTTTGGTATTGATTTTCTGTAAAACAAAAATAAGGCAGAAAACACAACCGGCACTGGGCACTAAGTTAATAGGTTAGTCTCCAAAAATGATATATAATTGCTGTAAATGATTATAAAAACATCCAAGATTGATAATATAACAGCATGGAACAATCAAAAATTATAGATACGTTGGAGACGTATCAGCATCCCCAAGCTTAATTTCCACTCGTCCTCGAGTAGGTAAATGATCAAAACAGAATTTTTGATGTGGAATGCTGCCTAACATATTCATCACATATTCTTTTCTTTTGTAGCATGGACATTGGACTTGAATGATTCAAGGCAATAGTCTATAATTTGACATGAAAATATAAATACTCAAGCATGCTAACAAGCAACCATGTCTTTCAAAATATCAACACTAAAGAAAGTTATCCCTAGCCTATTATGCTCAATCATTGATCCATTCATGAAACACACTCAAATATTAGCTACACACAATGCACAAGTATGACAATAGTGCTCTCTAGTTGGTGCTTTATAAGAGAAGATGGAGACTCAAAGTACAAATAAAAATTGCATAAAAGTAAATAGATAGGCCCTTCGCAGAGGGAAGAAGAGATTTGCTAATGTGCCAGAGCTCAAAGCTTAAATTAAAGAGATAAAAATATTTTGAGAGGCATGCTTTTCCTGTCAATGAAAACGACCGAGAATTCCCAATATTTTCCATGCTAGACACATCATAGGCGGTTCCCAAACAGAAAGTAAAGTTTATTTCCTTTCCACCATTCTTTCACAATCCATGGCTAGCCGTATCCACGGGTGCCCTCCAAACCAACACTTTCCAAGGAATTTTATTGTTATTAATTTTGATTTCATTGTGGGACTGGGCATCCCTATTACCAGCCACTCTCTCGTGCAATGACAAGTGAATAAACACTCATCGTGAGAATAACACACCTAGCATGGAAAATAATGGCCACCCCCTGCCGCTTCATGAGCGGTACGGGCACACAAAACGGAAAAATTATTTTGAAAATTAGAGTTGGCACACGCAAATTTACTTGGAATGGCATTGAAATACCGCATATAGGTAGATATAGTGAACTCATTTGGCACAACTTGGGTTTAAGGATTTTGGATGCATAAGCAGTATTTCCGCTTAGTACAAATGAAGGCTAGCAAATAGATGAGAAGCAACCAACCAAAAAACAAAAACGGTCATAAACATGCATTGAACATAACTAACACCGAATAATGCACCATAAGTAGGATATAATTTCATTGCATAACTATTGACTTGATGTGCATGCATAGGGAATCATAAACCTTAACACTAATATTTTTACTAAATCACAATTACTCACTAGCATGACTCACATATTATCATTTCCATATCGCAAAACTATTGCAAGGAATCACACTTATCATATCCAACGATCTATATGAAAGTTTTTATTTATATCCCTCTTGAATATTCATCACTTTGGGACCAAATTCATATCTTGTGCAAATTACTGTTACTATCATCAACTCTCAAAAAGATTTAAGTGAAGCATGAGAGTGCAAATATTTCTTCAAAATTTCAATCTTATCAATTCTCAAAATAATATAAGTGAAGCATGAGAATTCATTTCTCCAAAATTTCAATCAACTCTCAAAATAATATAAGTGAAGCATGAGAGTTTATTTCTTCAAAATATAGCCACCGCCGTGCTCAAAAAGATTTAAGTGAAGCACTAGAGCAACTGCCTAGCTCAAAAAAATTAAGTGAAGCACATAGAGTATTCTAACAAATGATGATAAACATGTGGCTCTCTCAAAATAGGTGTGTTCAGCAAGGATGATTGTGACAAACTAAAAAGCAAACAAAGCAAAGACTCATATAATACATGATGCTCCAAGCAAAACTCATATAATGTGACAAATAAAAATATAGCTCCAAGTAAAATTACCGATGGTTGGTAGAAGAAAGAGGGGATGCCTTCCGGGGCATCCCCAAGCTTAGACGCTTGAGTCTTCCTTGAATATTACCTTGGGGTGCCTCGGGCATCCCCAAGCTTAGGCTTTTGCTACTCCTTATTCCTTCATCCATCGTGACCTCACCCAAAACATGAAAACTTCAATCACACAAAACTCAACAAAACCTTCGTGAGATCCGTTAGTATAACAAAATAAATCACTACTTTAAGTACTGTTGCAAACCCATTCATATTTTATTTTTGCATTATACCTACTCTACTCTAACTTCACCATGGCTTATACCCCCCGATACAATCCATAGATTCATCAAAACAAGCAAGTAGTGCATCAAAAACAGAATCTGTCAAAAACCGAACAGTCTGTAGAAATTTATTTAAAAGCCATACTTCTGTAACTCCAAAAATTCTGAAAAATTAGGACAACGTGGGAAATTCATATACCAATACTGTGTAAAAATTTCAGATTTTCTGACGCCCTAGTACAGAAATAAAATTCGGGCACTGGAGGCAAAACTTTCGGTTTTCCAAACAGCATCAATTATACTATCTTCCAAATCATCCCAAAGGCTTTACTTGGCACAAACACTAATTAAAAACACAAAAACACATTCATACCAGTAGCATAAATGTGAAAACACACAATAATAGAAATTTTCATTTTATTCATTGGGTTGCCTCCCAACAAGCGCTATTGTTTTATGCCCCTAGCTAGGCATAATGCATAGTTTCAAGTATTGTCATCTTTTTTCAAGTTGATTCCTTAAGTGACCCTCATAATTGATTCAATGGTGCTTTAATTATTTTCCTAGGGAAATGTTCCATACCCTTTTTTAATGGAAATTGAAATTTTATATTCCCTTCTTTCATATCAATAACGGCACCTATAGCTCGTAAGAACGGTCTACCAAGTATTATGGGGCAAGAAGGATTACATTCAATATCAAGAACAATAAAATCAACGGGCACATAATTTCTATTTGCAAGAATAAGAACAACATTAATTCTACCCATTGGCTTTTTAATAGTAGAATCCACAAGATGCAAATTAAGAGAACATTCATCTATATTCGTGAGACCTAGCACATCACATAGAGATTTTGGAATTGTGGAAACGCTAGCACCCAAATCAGATAAAGCATTGCACTCATAATTTTTAATTTTACCTTTAATGGTGGGTTCCCATTCATCATATAATTTTATAGGAATTGAAACTTCTAGTTCTAACTTTTCTTCTAACGCTTTCATCATAGTTTCTACGATGTGTTTAGTAAAAGCCTTGTTTTGCTCATAAGCGTTGGGTGAATTTAACATGGATTGTAACAAAAAAATGCACTCAATCAAAGAACAATTATCATAATTAAAATCTTTGTAATCCAAGAGAGTGGTCACATCGCTATTTAAAGTTTTTACCTCTCCAAACCCACTTTTAGCAATTTTCTTATCAAGATTTTCACCCTCCGAATTATGGGGACGCCTACTAGTTAAAGTTGACTCTTCTTCAGTCCCCTTTTCATCAAGTTTTATATTGCTAAACAAAGAATCAATAGATGAAACTCCAATGATTTTAATATCCTCATCATTATTATGTTCTAATGATTCTGGCTTAGCTGCCATTTGATTTATGAAACACCCCTATGTAATGAGATAAAGTGATCCACTCTAATCATGCCAAGTCATCTGAGATTTGCAGTAATAAACAATGTGGATTAATATCTCCTTTCAAATTCTGCCTTTGAATTCAAATTCAAATCACAAGTGCATTTTGGAGTTGCTCAAAAGTTGCTGGAAAAATGTTCATCATTTAGCACAAATTCCAAAACTAATTAATGTTAAGGAAAACAACATCACTCTTATGCAAAAATGGACAGTAGCATTTTTAACAGTGCTAAACCAGCATTTAAAATAGCAATTTCAATTATGGAAAATGCAAATGATTTTCCTCTGGCCTCCAAAATATTTTTTGCAGTGTCCAAAATTGCAAAGAACATTTTAGGACAAGTCATACTTTTTCTAAAATTATTTTGGTAGCCCTACTATTTCTCTTTCTCTCTCTGTCTTTTAAATAAAAGGAAAAAACAGAGGGAAAAGGGGAGGGGCGAAGCTTACCTAGCCTCTGGGCCGCAACCGAAGCCGGCCCATCTCCCTCTCCCCTACCTGCTCCCCCCCTCCATGTCGATCCCGCCGTGGACAGCCGCTCGCGCGCCGGCCGTTGGCCGCCACCGCGACGGGGCGGGTGGGGCGAGGATAAGCTCGCCCCGAGTCCTTCCCCCTGGACGCCTCTCTCACTTCTCTTCCTCACTCCTCGCTCGCCCCACTCTCCTCTCCCCTCTGCTCGCGCATCCGAGCGCTGCCGCTGTCACACCGTCGCAACCACCGCGTCTCCCTCGCCTTCCCGATCAGCTCGTCAGCTCCGCCTTCGACCCCTCCGTCGTCTCCGGCCACGAACTCGAGGCAGCGGCCTCTGCATTACCGGAATCGAACCGGTCCCCTCTTCGGTATCGCCGGCGACCACGGCGACTCCGGCGGCCTACTGCAGCTCCTAAGCCCCCCAAGGGCCTTTCTTGGCCGCTCAGTGAGCATCCGCATTCTTCTCCTTCCCCTCGCGCTCGCATTACCTTGCCGTGGCCGTCCACCGCGAAGACCCGAGCGCCGCCGCCGTCGTTGCTTGACACCGGCGTGTCAACCGGCCTCCCCCGTCCGCTCCGACCCCATAGATCAACTCCGCGTGTTGTAGCCGTTCGAACGAGCCCAAAATCACGCGCCCTGACACCCCCTAGTGAGTTCCCGCCGTTCGCCGTGCTTCGGTCTCCGCTGGACTCGTCGCCGGCGACGACTCCGGTCATCGTAGCTCGCGAGACCACCCGGGATGGAAGCGGCGTGCTCTGCTCTTTCGAACGCAACCAAAAACACGCAAAACGGCCCTCTGTGGCGATTTTCCGAGCCGCTCCTGCGAAGGACCGCCGGGGAACGCTGGCCGACGACGTCTCGGGCCACCGCACGGCGTGGCGCCGACGTGGCCCACCCACAGAGGCTGCCAGGTGGGCCCTGGCCGGGTTTTACCGGGTTGACCACGGTCAACCCGAGTTACTGTTCATCTTAGCCAATGACAAGTGGGCCTCCTTCGGTAATTAGACTAATTAAGCAACTTTTAGTTAAAACTAATTCTGGATTATCCTAACAGGTCACTGACAGCCCGGGCCCACTGGTTAATCTCTCTATTTAGTTTAAATTAACTTTGTTTTAACTCACAGAGACTGACATGTGGGCCCCACATGTCAGGTTGACCAGTCAGCTGGTCAGCCGACTGCTGACGCAAGCCTGACCTCATGTTGACATCATATTCCTTTTCTGGTTATTTTTGTTAATTTAAATAATTCTAGAAAATAGTTTAAACTTCAGAAATTCATAGAAATTAAACCGTAGCTCGGATGGGAAAACTTTCTACATGAGAGTTGCTCGAAATTTCGAGACGAATTCGACCGTGCCCTCTGTTTTCTTGTTGGGACCCTCTACGTAGGTGAACCCGCAACTTTTTGCCTGTTTCCGGTAGATGAATAGTGCATGCATACCTGCTAATAATTCCAACTTAAATCCTAAAAATAACTAAAAGGGTTTAGACATGTTTTAGGCAACCCTGCACTGCATTTTAGCATGACATGCTCTGTGTTGCATATGTCTGCCTTTATTCACTGTTTCTTCCCCCCTCTTCTTCTCCGATAGCCCCCAAGTCCGACGCCGCTCAGGAGACCGACGACACCACCGACAACCCCTCCTTTGCCGCAGAGCTTCCAGGCAAGCAACCCCCCTTGACGCATGCCTATATCGCCTATTTCTCTCTCCCTCCTGCTTGCATTAGAATTGCTACTGCTGTTGTATTATCCTATTCTGATGCATAGCCTGTTTCTTGTAACTGCTTTTGATACCTACCTGTTGTCCAAAATGCTTAGAATAGGGTGGATGGTAGTGAACCATCTGTGGCCCCTCTTCCTTGCTATAGTTGCCCCGCTTTAGTAACGGTGCCCCGATCGATGAGATCGTCGGGCTGAGACCAGTTCATCACCGCACACCCCTAAGTTGCTCGACTCTGCAGAGCTGACATCGAGTGACGAGGGTGATACCTCTTATCTCACTCCCGATGATGCCTCTGTAGTACAACTAGTCGGTTGTGGTTATCGAGGGTGATTCCTCTCCCACCACCTCCGATGAAGCTTCTGTCGTGCAACCCCGCTAGTGTGAATACCATCGAGGGTGATTCGTCCGGATTCACTATGACGGGATCATCTAGTGGGAATCCAACGAGGGTGATTCCTCGGACCCCACCTTGATGCTTGGACACACGGTTACCTGCACATTACTTTACTGTTACTGCTTAAAGACGGGTCGACCCTGAGGGGTACCCGCGAGAGATATGATGTGGAGTCGGGTTGACCGTGAGGGTACCCGCGAGATGAATATGAGGTGTGGCCGGGCATTCTTAGCCCTTGCCGCAAGTCCTCGAGACGGGGCGACGGGGTCACAGTATCGTGAGTCTCTGCTCGTTACCGCACGCTCCTAATGCACTAAGGGTTAGGGTATTTAATCTGAGTAGGCCTCTGGCCTTTTCGCGCTAACCAACACGTGGGAATAATATGGGTACTCGGCGTCATAGTATCAGTCGAAGCTCTTCAGACATCAGCGGTTGAGCGGCGCATGCCGGGTTGGTCTGGTAACGCCTGCACTTGTATTAAGGGGGCTAGGACTGCTCAACGGCCGCCCTCGCAACACGCAGGAGTGTAAAGGGCGATGGGCCCAAGACCCCTTCGCACTTAGGATGTAGACCGGCATGCTGACCTCTCTGTTGAGCCTAGGTGGGGCTACGATGTGTCGATAGTCCGAGGCCGAGCATCGACTGAGCAAGTGTGTCCGGCCAGAGTCATCGAACATGTTGGGTAAGTTTGTGCACCCCTGCAGGGAAGTATATCTATTCGAATAGCCGAGTCCACGGTAACAGGACGCTCGGAGAATATCCCAAGCTACTACAACTAGAACTGGGTTAATATGTTGGCCCCGGGATTGCTTTCTCACTGGGAGTCGAGGAAGGATCTCTGGGCGAGATGCTACTTGATGCTGCTACTACTTATATTTTTGTACTAATCTGTACTCTTCTAATGCTGCAAGACCCTGAAGATGCTAGTCTTCGATAGGACTAGGCTTTCCCCTCTATTCTAGTATTTCCGCAATCAGTCCACATATACAGCCTTCCTTTGATAATGTTGCATAGTAGAATAGATCTGATGTCAGTCTTGCTGAGTACTTTGGATGAGTACTCACGGTTGCTTTGCTTTCCTTTTTCCCCATACCCGATACTTGAGACTAGATGATGGAGCCCCGGAGCCTGCTGAGCCAGCTGCCCCTGCAGTCGATGATGACTACTACCAGTACTACCCCGCCAGTTTTTACTACTTCGAGGAGCCCTCCGACGACCAGGAGTAGATAGGAGGCACCAAGGCAGGAGGCTTGCGCCTTTCGATCTAGAGTTTTATTTCGCCCCGCCTTTTAAAGGCCTATTCTGTTTAACCTTTGTGTCTGTACTCAGATACGTAATGCTTCCGCTAATGCTTGTATGACATCGAGCTTATGTATTCGAGCCCTCGAGGCCCCTGGCTTGTAATATAAAGCTTGTATTTCTTTTATTTGTGTTTAGAGTTGTGTTATGATATCTTCAAGTGAGTCCTTAGGCTTGATCATGTGCATTTGCGTGTATGATTAGTGCGTGATTAGGCCGGGGGCGTCACAAGTTGGTATCAGAGCCGACTGCCTGTAGGAACCCCCTTTTCAACTCCTTGGCCGAAGTTGAGTCTATTCCTTGCAAAATGATTTTACTAACATGGTTGTGTGGCTTACGGGCCCACGTCGCCAAAGGGTGGTATTAGGATCTTTTACTCCTCACCTATACTCTAGGACTCTGAATCCTCTTCTATTTGGTTTAAAGATTTTAGTAACTCTGACATTAGGTTCTCGCAATCGCTTTCACCCGGAGAGCTGGATTATCTGTATATATCCTTTCCTTTGATATGATTAGTCTGATAATCATCTTTTCCTTTACACTGGTTTGTTTAACCTTTCCTTTCCAAGTTATCTTATGCTTCTCACATTGCCTTGATCAATTGTGCCACTAAAGTTGTACACCTCCTGCACCCATCAGATGAGCTAATGAACTACCAGGCTCACGTGTTCAAAGTGCCGAGTCTCAAACTTATGCACTGAATGCGCTGAAAGCATCACCTCTTGATGGGATCGAAAACATTCCAGTCATTCGCGACTTCCAAGATGTATTCCCGGAAGAACTTCCAGGAGTACCCCCTACTAGAGCTGTCGAGTTTGTCATCGACCTTAAACCAGGCACAACTCCTATTGCGAAGCGTCCTTACAAGATGCCTCCACATGAACTTCTCGAGCTTAAGGAGGGACTCAATAAATCACTTCAAAAGGGTTTCATCCGTCCAAGTTCTTCTGCTTGGGGAGCACCTTCTCTCTTTGTCAAAAAGGAAGATGGTACGAACCGATTGGTCCAAGATTACTGGCCTATCAACCAAGCCACCATTCAAAATAAGTATCCGCTTCCTCGGATCAACGACCTGTATGATCAACTTGCTGGATCATCAATGTTCTCTAAACTCGACTTGAGGTTGGGTTATCATCAGATCCGTGTCCGCGAAGAGGATATTCCCAAGACTGCATTTGTTACCCGATATGGCTCTTATGAGTATACTGTCATGTCTTTCAGCTTAACTAATGCACCAGCAACGTTCTCTCGCCTGATGAACTATATCTTCATGGATTACCTCGACAAATTCATCGTGGTATATCTGGATGATATTCTGGTATTCTCCAAGAATAAGGAAGAACATGCTGAACATCTTCGATTGGTTCTGGAAAAGCTTTGAGAGCACCAGTTATATTCCAAGTACTCCAAGTGTGAATTCTGGTTGTCTGAAGTAACCTACCTTGGACATGTGATTTCCAAGGACGGTATTGCAGTTAACCCAGAACGAGTTCAGGATATTCTTGACTGGACTCCTCCGAAGAATGTCAAGCAAGTCAGAAGTTTTCTCGGACTCGCAAGTTATTGCCGTCGATTCGTTGAGAACTTCTCGAAGATTGCCAAACCTCTGACTAATCTGCTTCACAAAGGCGTTAAGTTTGAGTGGACAGATAAATGTCAGGAAGGTTTCCAGACCCTCAAGGACAAGCTCACCTCTGCACCAGTGCTTGCACCTCCGGATTCTCGCAAAGATTTCGTGATTTACTGTGATGCTTCTCGTCAAGGATTGGACTGTGTCCTGATGCAAGAGCGCAGAGTAATTGCTTATGCCTCACGACAGATGCGTCCTCATGAAGAGAATTATCCAGTGCATGATCTTGAACTTACTGCAGTGATTTATGCATTGAAGCTGTGGCGACATTACCTCCTTGGTAATCGCTGTGAGATATATACTGATCATCAAAGTCTGAAGTATTAGTTTACTCAGCCGGACCTTAATCTCCACCAACAGCGATGGTTGGAAACAATTACAGACTATGACTGTGGTATTTCTTATACCCCTGGCAAGGCTAATGTGATGGCAGATGCCTTGAGCTGCAAGTCCTATTGTAACAACCTCACGGTTCAGCGAGCTCAACCTCGTCTGTATGAAGAATTGCGCCAGCTGAACCTCCACATTGTTCCATAGGGTTCCCTCAATACCCTTGTTATACAGCCAGATCTTGAGAAAGCTGTTAAGAGTGCGCAAGCTAGAGATGCTGAAGTTGATCTCATGAAAAGGGATCTTCACCTTGAAAAATACAGGGATTTCTCGCTTGCTGAAGATGGAACCTTGTATTTCAAAGACCGCATTGTGGTACCTCGCTTCGAATTGATGACTGACAAGGTCATGAAGGAGGCACATGATACACCACTGTCTATTCATCCGGGTAGTACCAAGATGTATTGTGATCTCCGACAAAGGTACGGGTGGTCTAGAATGAAGCAGGATATTGCTCGATATGTTGCTGAATGTGACGTTTGCCGTCGCGTTAAAGCAGAACATCAGAAGCCTACTGGAATTCTGCAACCACTTCCTATTCCTTTGTGGAAATGGGACAAAGTGCAAATGGATCTTATTACTGGCCTTCCTAGGTCTCAGAAAAGTCATGATGCTATTCTTGTCGTCATCGACCAACTGTCCAAAGTTGCACATTTTCTGCCAGTCAAGGAGACGATCACAGCTAGTCAATTAGCAGATCTGTATATCTCCAGAATTGTATCGCTCCACGGTATTCCGAAGGAGATCAGTTCAGACCGTGGCAGCCTTTTCACCTCAATGTTCTGGAAAAGTTTCCAAGAAGCCATGGGAACTCATATAACCTGGAGTTCAGCTTATCACCCCCAGTCACAGGGACAAGTCGAACGAGTGAATCAAGTGCTTGAAGATATGCTGCGAGCTTGTGTTATTTCGTTTGGCAAGAAGTGGGAAGAATCTCTCCCGTATGCCAAATTTTCCTATAACAACAGCTATCAAGCCAGCTTGAAAATGGCTCCCTTCGAAGTGTTATATGGACATAAGTGTCGAACCCCTCTGAATTGGTCTGAAACTAGGGAACGACCGCTCATTGGTCCGGATATTATCCAACACGCCGAAGAGCAAGTCCGAATTGTGCGAGAAAATCTCAAAGCTGCCTAGGATCGCCAGAAGAGCAATTATGATCGTAAACGCTGGGGATTAATCTATCAACCTGGTGATCAAGCTTATCTGTGTGTCACTCCTATGAAGGGCACTCACCGTTTCAGGATCAAGGGCAAGTTAGCTCCTCGCTACATCGGCCCCTTCCGCATTCTCGCCAGACGTGGACATGTGGCGTATAAACTGGAGTTGCCGCCGCAATTCCCCCACATCCACAATGTCTTCCATGTGTCGCAACTTCGCCGTTGCTTCAAGGAATCTCCGCACCGAGCAGTGGATCATGAGATGCTTGATTTGCAAGATGATCTATCTTATAAGGAGCATCCGGTCCGCATTCTCGATCAAGCTGAACGTCGGACCCGCTAGAAGACTACTAAGTTCCTTAAATTGAAATGGTCAAATCATACTGAAGATGAAGCCACTTGGGAACGCGAGGATCGTCTTCGGGAGGAATACCCCGATCTGTTTCCTTCTACCTCCTTAATTCTCGGGACAAGAATTTCTTTTAGAGGAGGAGAATTGTAACACCCCTATGTAATGAGCTACAGTGATCCACTCTAATCATGCCAAGTCATCTGAGATTTGCAGTAATAAACAATGTGGATTAATATCTCCTTTCAAATTCTGCCTTTGAATTCAAATTCAAATCACAAGTGCATTTTGGAGTTGCTTAAAAGTTGCTGGAAAAATGTTCATCATTTAGCATAAATTCCAAAACTAATTGATGTTAAGGAAAACAACATCACTCTTATGGAAAAATGGACAGTAGCATTTTTAACAGTGCTAAACCAGCATTTAAAATAGCAATTTCAATTATGGAAAATGCAAATGATTTTCCTCTGGCCTCCAAAATATTTTTAGCAGTGTCTAAAATTGCAAAGAACATTTTGGGACAAGTCACACTTTTTCTAAAATTATTTTGGTAGCCCTGCTATTTCTCTTTATCTCTCTGTCTTTTAAATAAAAGGAAAAAACAGAGGGAAAAGGGGAGGGGCGAAGCTTACCTGGCCTCTGGGCCGCAACCGAAGCCGGCCCATCTCCCTCTCCCCTACCTGCTCCCCCCCTCCGTGTCGATCCCGCCGTGGACAGCCGCTCGCGCGCCACCCGTTGGCCGCCACCGTGATGGGGCAGGTGGGGCGAGGATAAGCTCGCCCCGAGCCCTTCCCCCTGGACGCCTCTCTCACTTCTCTTCCTCACTCCTCGCTCGCCCCACTCTCCTCTCCCCTCTGCTCGCGCATCCGAGCGCTGCCGCTGTCACGCCGTCGCAGCCAATGCGGCCACCGCGTCTTCCTCGCCTTCCCGATCAGCTTGTCAGCTCCGCCTTCGACCCCTCTGTCGTCTCCGGCCACGAACTCGAGGCAGGGGCCTCTGCATTACCGGAATCGAACCGGTCCCCTCTTCGGGATCGCCGGCGACCACGGCAACTCCGGCGGCCTACTGCAGCTCCTAAGCACCCCAAGGGCCTTTCTTGGCCGCTCGGTGAGCATCCGCGTTCTTCTCCTTCCCCTCTCGCTGGCATAACCTTGTCGTGGCCGTCCACCGCGAAGACCCGAGCGCCGCCGCTGCCGTTGCTCGACGCCGGCATGTCAACCGGCCTCCCCCGTCCGCTCCGACCCCGTAGATCAACTCCGCGTGTTGTAGCCGTTCGAACGAGCCCAAAATCACGCGCCCTGACTCCCCCTAGCGAGTTCCCGCCATTCGCTGTGCTTCGGTCTCCACTGGACTCGTCGCCGGCGACGACTCCGGTCACCGTAGCTCGCGAGACCACCCAGGATGGAAGCGGCGTGCTCTGCTCTTTCGAACGCAACCAAAAACACGCAAAACGGCCCTCTGTGGCGAATTTCCGAGCCGCTCTAGCGAAGGACTGCCGCGGAACGCTCGCCGGCGATGTCTCCGGTGACCACACGGCGTGGCGCCGACGTGGCCCGCCCACAGAGACTGCCAGGTGGGCCCTGGCCGGGTTTGACCGGGTTGACCACGGTCAACCCGGGTTACTGTTCATCTTAGCCAATGACAAGTGGGCCCCCTTCGGTAATTAGACTAATTAAGCAACTTTTAGTTAAAACTAATTTTGGAATATCCTAACAGGTCACTGACAGCCCGGGCCCACTGGTTAATCTCTCTGTTTAGTTTAAATTAACTTTTTTTTAACTCACAGAGACTGACATGTGGGCCCCACATGTCAGGTTAACCAGTCAGCTGGTCAGCCGACTGCTGACGCAAGCCTGACCTCATGCTGACGACATATTCCTTTTCTGGTTATTTTTGCTAATTTAAATAATTCCAAAAAAAAGTTTAAACTTTGGAAATTCGTAGAAATTAAACCGTAGCTCGGATGGGAAAACTTTCTACATGAGAGTTGCTCGAAATTTCGAGACGAATCCGACCATGCTCTCTGTTTTCTTGTCGGGGCCCTCTACGTAGGTGAACCCGCAACTTTTTGCCTGTTTCCGGTAGATGAATAGTGCATGCATACCTGCTAATAATTCCAACTTAAATCCTAAAAATAACTAAAAGGGTTTAGACATGTTTTAGGCAACCCTGCACTGCATTTTAGCATGACATGCTCTGTGTTGCATATGTCTGCCTTTATTCACTGTTTCTTCCCCCCTCTTCTTCTCCGATAGCCCTCGAGTCCGACGCCGCTCAGAAGATCGACGACACCACCGACGACCCCTCCTTTGCCGCAGAGCTTCCAGGCAAGCAACCCCCCTTGACGCATGCCTATTTCGCCTATTTCTCTCTCCCTCCTGCTTGCATTAGAATTGCTACTGCTGTTGTATTATCCTATTCTGATGCATAGCCTGTTTCTTGTAACTGCTTTTGATACCTGCCTGTTGTCCAAAATGCTTAGAATAGGGTGGATGGTAGTGAACCATCTGTGGCCCCTCTTCCTTGCTGTAGTTGCCCCGCTTTAGTAACGGTGCCCCGATCGATGAGATCGTCGGGCTGAGAACAGTTCATCACCGCACACCCCTAAGTTTCTTGACTCTGCAGAGCTGACATCGAGTGATGAGGGTGATACCTCTTATCTCACTCCCGATGATGCCTCTGTAGTACAACTAGTCGGTTGTGATTATCGAGGGTGATTCCTCTCCCACCACCTCCGATGAAGCTTCTGTCATGCAACCCCGCTAGTGTGAATACCATCGAGGGTGATTCCTCCGGATTCACTATGATGGGATCATCTAGTGGGAATCCAACGAGGGTGATTACTCGGACCCCACCTTGATGCTTGGACACATGGTTACCTGCACATTACTTTACTGTTACTGGTTAAAGACGGGTCGACCCCGAGGGGTACCCGCGAGAGATATGATGTGGAGTCGGGTTGACCGTGAGGGTACCCGCGAGATGAATACGAGGCGTGGCCGGGCATTCTTAGCCCTTGCCACAAGTCCTCGAGACGGGGCGATGGGGTCACAGTATCGTGAGTCTCTGCTCGTTACCACGCGCTCCTAATGCACTAAGGGTTAGGGTATTTAATCTGAGTAGGCCTCTGGCCTTTTCGCGCTAACCAACACATGGGAATAATATGGGTACTCGGCGTCGTAGTATCAGCCGAAGCTCTTCAGACGTCAGTGGTTGAGCGGCAAGTGCCGGGTTGGTCTGGTAACGCCTGCACTTGTATTAAGGGGGCTAGGACTGCTCACCGGCCGCCCTCGCAACGCGCAGGAGTGTAAAGGGCGATGGGCCCAAGACCCCTTCGCACTTAGGATGTAGACCGGCGTGCTGACCTCTCTGTTGAGCCTAGGTGGGGCTACGACGTGTCAATAGTCCGAGGCCGGGCATCGACTGAGCAAGTGTGTCCGGCCAGAGTCATCGAACGTGTTGGGTAAGTTGGTGCACCCCTGTAGGGAAGTATATCTATTCGAATAGCCGAGTCCACGGTAACAGGACGCTCGGAGAATATCCCGATCTACTACAACTAGAACTGGGTTAATATGTTGGCCCCAGGATTGCTTTCTCGCTGGGAGTCGAGGAAGGATCTCTGGGCGAGATGCTACTTGATGCTGCTACTACTTATATTTTTGTACTAATCTGTACTCTTCTAATGTTGCAAGACCCTGAAGATGCTAGTCTTCGATAGGACTAGGCTTTCCCCTCTATTCTGGCATTTTCGCAATCAGTCCACATATACAGCCTTCCTTTGATAATGTTGCATAGTAGAATAGATCTGATGTTAGTCTTGATGAGTACTTTGGATGAGTACTCACGGTTGCTTTGCTTTCCTTTTTCCCCATACCCGATACTTGAGACCAGACGATGGAGCCCCGGAGCCTGCTGAGCCAGCTGCCCCTGCAGTCGACGACGACTACTACCAGTACTACCCCGCCGGTTTTTACTACTTCGAGGAGCCCTCCGACAACCAGGAGTAGATAGGAGGCACCCAGGCAGGAGGCCTGCGCCTTTCGATCTAGAGTTTTATTTTGCCCCGCCTTTTAAAGGCCTATTCTGTTTAACCTTTGTGTCTATACTCAGATACCTAATGCTTCCGCTGATGCTTGTATGACATCGAGCTTATGTATTCGAGCCCTCGAGGCCCCTGGCTTGTAATATAAAGCTTGTATTTCTTTTATTTGTGTTTAGAGTTTTGTTGTGATATCTTCAAGTGAGTCCTTAGGCTTGATCGTGTGCATTTGCATGTATGATTAGTGCACGATTAGGCCGGGGGCGTCACAATTTACTAGCATAGCTTGCGCATCAGAAATTTTTCCAAGCAAATTTTCAGTAAGAGCAAATTGAGATTGAAGACTAGCAACTTATTTACTAACACTATCAAACTATTTTGCAATAGCATCCAATAAAGTAGAGTGTTCTTTGAGTTCCTCGGTAAAAACTTTGTTGTGCTCAAACTGCGTAGTCATGTAATCTTTAGTATTTTTCTCGATTTCGGACAAAATTTTATAATAAGAGGTATCATGATAATTTTCTAGGGCATCATGATTAAGTAAACAAGGTAGCGAGTAAGCAAAAAGGAAAAAGCAAACGAAAAATATTTTTGTATTTTTGTAAAAACATTTTAGAAGTGGGGGAGATGAAAACAAGAGGCAAATGGCAAATAAAATAAATGCAAGGAGATGAGAGTTTATGCAAACGTACTTGATAGATGTTGATGATGTCTCCCCGGCAACGGCGCCTGAAATTCTTCCTGCTACTTGTAGCTTGTGTTGGTATTTTCCCCGAAGAGGAAGGGATGATGCAGCATAGTAGAGATAAGTATTTCCCTCGGTTATGAAACCAAGGTTATTGAACCAGTAGGAGAATCAAGCAACACCCCGTTAGCAGCACCTGCACACAAACAACAAATCCTTGCACCCAACGCAAACGAGGGGTTGTCAATCTCTCGACGGTAAATTGCAAGATTAAATTGTATGTGATAGATAGAAACAGAAATACAAAATAAAATAAATAAAAGAAAATGGCAGCAATATTTTTAGGGTTTTAGTAATATGATTTAGATAGACCCGGGGGCCATAGTTTTCACTAGAGGCTTCTCTCAAGAAAATAGCATACGGTGGGTAGACAAATTACTGTTGGGCAATTGATAGAAAAGCAAATAATCATGATGATATCCAAGGCAACGATCATGTATATAGGCATCACATCCGAGACAAGTAGACCGACTCCTGCCTGCATCTACTACTATTACTCCACACATCGACCGCTATCCAGCATGCATCTAGTGTATTAAGTCCATAAAGAATGGAGTAACGCCTTAAGTACGATGACATGATGTAGACAAGATAAACTCACGTATGAATAAACCCCATCTTTTTACCCTTAATAGCAATGATACATACGTGTCATCTCCCTTTCTGTCACTGGGATTGAGCACCGCAAGATCGAACCCATTACAAAGCACCTCTTCCCATGGCAAGATATATCAACTCAGTTGGCCAAACCAAATCAATAGATCGGAGAAGAAATATGAAGCTATAATAATCATGCATAAAAGATTGCAGCAAAGACTCAAATAATATTCATGGATAATCTGATCATAAACTCACAATTCCTCGGATCCCAACAAACACACCACAAAAAGTGATTACATCGGATAGAAATCCAAGAACATCGAGGAGAACATTGTATTAAAGATTAAAAAGAGAGAAGAAGCCATCTAGCTACTGCCTATGGACCCGAAGGTCTGTGGTAAACTATTCAAGCATCATCGGAAGGGTAGCAAGGTTGATGTAGAGCCCCTCCGTGATCGATTCCCCCTCCGGCGGAGTACCGGAGAAGGCCTCCAGATGGGATCTCTCTGGAACAGAAACTTGCGGCGGCGGAAAAAGTATTTCGTGGACTCTCCTGAGGGTTTCTGATTTTTCCTGAATTTATAGTGGTGGAATTAGGTCAAACGGAGCAAAGGGGGGCCCACGAGGCACCAGGGCACGCCTGCCCCCCCAGGCGCGCCCTGGTGGCTCGTGGCCACCTCCTGGGTCTTCTGGCCCTCTCCCGAAGCTTCTAGTGTTTATCTTGTCCAGAAAAAAATCTCCAAAAAGTTTCGTGGCATTTGGACTTCGTTTGGTATTGATTTTCTATAAAACAAAAACAGGGCAGAAAACAGCAACTGGCACTGGGCACTGAGTTAATAGGTTAGTCTCCAAAAATGATATATAATTGCTGTAAATGATTATAAAAACATCCAAGATTGATAATATAACAGCATGGAACAATAAAAAATTATAGATACGTTGGAGACGTTTCAACAGCCATGTTAGTAAAACAGTTTTTCAAAGACTAGACTCAACTTCGGCCAAGGAGTTTGAAAGGGGCTTCCTACAGGCAGTCGGCTCGGATACCAACTTGTGACGCCCCGACTCAATCGTGCACTAATCATACAAGCAAATGCTCTCGATCAAGCCCAGGGACTCACGGGAAGATATCACAACACAACTCTAGACACAAAATAAAATAATACAAGCTTTATATTACAAGCCAGGGGCCTCAAGGGCTCGAATACATAATCTCGAGTTACACAAGAGTCAGCGGAAGCATTACTATCTGAGTACAGACATAATTAGACAAAGTTGCCTTAAGAAGGCTGAGCAAAACAACGACATCTAGATCGAAAAGGCGCAGGCCTCCTGCCTGGGAGCCTCCTAAACTACTCCTGGTCGTCGGTCTCCACATAGTAGTAGGCTCCGTCGGGGTAGTAGTAGTCATTGGCTGGATCAGCTCTCTCCGAGACTCCGTCATCTGATCGCAACAATCGGGTATGGGGAAAAAGAGGTAGCAAAGCAACCGTGAGTACTCATCCAAAGTACTCGCAAGACTTACATCAGAACTATGCTAATCATGCATCGGTATCAAATGAAGGGGCTGTATCTATGGACTGGACTGCAGAATTGCCAGAATAGAGAGAAGGCCTAGCCTATCGAAGACTAGCATCTTGCAGCGTCTTGCAGCATTAGAAGAGTGCAGATTAGCAGCATATAATAAAACAATAAGTATGTAGTAACAAAGCCCAGAGATTCTTCCTCAACTCCCTGCGAGAAAGAAATTCCAGAGCCAACACTTTATTAAGTTCCACAATTATCCAGTTCAAGTTTTAGTAGATAGGGATACAACTCCGAGCATCCGTTACCGTGGACACGGCGACCAACTTACCCAACACGCTCGATTAACTCCGACCGACACACTTTTCCGGGTCATGCCCGGCCTCGGCTAATCAACACGATGTAGTCCTACCTAGACTCCACAGAGAGGTCCCCGCCGGTCTACATCCTAAGTGCTCAGGGGTCTTGGGCCCATCGCCCTTTGCACTCCGGGTCATTGCGTGCAGGGCGAGTCCAGGCACCACCTCTCTCCTTGATGGCGCTGGCCCAGCCGTGCCGCAATGCTGAACTGGACGTCTGACAGAGCTTTCGGGAGAATCATACGACGCCGAGTGCTAACCCGCGTGGTGGTTAGTGCGAAAAGGCCAGAGGCCTACTCAGATAACATATCCAAACCCTTAGTGTATTGGGAGCTCGCGGAGACGAGCAGTGATTCACGATCAGTGATCCCGTGGCCCCGTCTCGTGGACTTACGGCAAGGGCTAGGCCCATCCCTCTCCTGGGGTGGTTTGCCTGCCCGGCCGTGCCACGTAATTCCTCGCGGGTACCCTCACGGTCAACCCGACTTCACATGTCTCGCGGGTACCCCTTGGGGTCGACCCGACTTCAACAGGGGACTAAGGTAAATACAGGGTATCCGTGTGTCCATAACATCAAGGGAAAATCTGAGGAATCACCCTCGATGGATTCCCACTCGATGTATCCATCAAGGTGAACCTGGAGGAATCACCATCGATGGGATCACACTTGAGGGGTTGCACGACAGAGGCATCATCGGAGGTGGTGAAAGAGGAATCACCCTCGGTAACCCATAACCGATTAGCTACGCTACAGAGATATCATCAGGAGTGAGGTAGGAGGTATCACCCTCGGCACTGTGCAGAGACGTGCAACTAAGGGGGGTTGTGCAGTGTTGTGTCGGTCTCTGCACATCGATCACGTTGATCGAATCATCCGGTAGCAAAGCAGGGCAACACGGACAAGGGTGTGGGGCCATTGATGGATCACTAACTAGCCTATACGAAGTATTTAGGATAGCAGGTAAGGTATCAACAGCAGTTACAAAAACAGGCTATGTATCAGAATAGGAGCAATCACATACAGTAGCAAAATCTAATGCAAGCATAGGAGAGAAAGAATGGGCGATATAGGAATGATCGAGGGGGTTTTGCTTTCCTGGTTGCTCTGCAGACAGAAACGGATCTTCAACAAAGTAGGCGTTCATCGGATCATCAGCGGTCTCGGAGTCTACCGGAGAGAAGAGGGGGAGGAAACAAATAAATACACAACAAACCAATGCAATCACAAAGCATGACATGGCAATATGCAATGCATGGGTGACCTAATGCATCTCTAAACAGTTTTAGTTAACCTAGGAATTAAATTGGAATTATTACCGGTAGTCAGACACTATTCACCGGTCAGAAATGGGCCAAAAGTTACAGGTTCTCCTACTTAGAAGATTCTAACATGCATGCAGATGGCATAATCGGATTCGTTGGATTTTTCTGATCAACTTTCATATAGAAAACTTTTCCATCCGAGCTACGGTTGAATTTCTACGAATTTCCAAAGTTTTAAACAATTTTCTGAAAAATCCTGGGATTATTTTTAATTCGGGAAAAACCACTAAAACTGCTAGGTGCACCCGGTGAAGTACACCCAGCGTGCACTAGAGGCTGACCAGTGGGCCCCTGTTGATCTGGGTCAACTGCCCATTCAGCTGGTCAACTGTGCCAGTTGACCAGTCAACTGGGCCCACGGGGCCCAGCGTCAGTGGCACAGAGGGAGCCACGTGGCACGCCACGTCAGCGGGCGGCGCCGAAGTTGCTCCGGCGACCCGTTTCGCGGCGGTGCTTCACCGGAGTTGGCCGGAAACACGGCACAGAGCCCCGTTTGCCGCGCGGCCGGGTGCTTTCGAACGGACACTTCATCGCGCGTCGATTTGTGGTGTCGGTTCGTGCAGGGGGGGGCTCGGAAACGAGCAGAGCAACGACGACGGGCGGCGGCCGGAGCACGGTGCTCGATGCATTCAACGCTCCGGCTCGTTTGCGCGCGAACTAAAACTACAGGAGCACCAGGAGGTCACCCCGAGCACGTAGGCGTGCTTGCTTGGCCACGACAGGGCCTAAAGCATCGGCGGTGAGCTTGGCAGCGGAGCCAGAGCTCCGGTAATGGCGACCACAGTGTGCGGCTAGCTACGGTCTTGGAATCGAAGCGTGGACGGGGAGAGGAGAAGTGGAGCTCACCTAGCAGGCTCACGGAGGCCTTTCGGGTGAACGGGAGCGCAGGGGAGGAGCGAATCGACCGCGGCGATAACGGCGACCGAAGGTTGAAGACGGAGCTGAGGCCGGCGCTGTAGTTCTCCCCGAGCTCGAGGTGGTGGTGCAGGCGATGAAGGACACGGCGCAGCTGGTGGACAACCTCCCGGAGCTTGGAGAGCTCGATGGCCGCGGATTGGACGGACACGCGGCGATGGCCGCGTCGGGAGTTGCTCCCAATCGATGGAGAGGACAAGGGAGGAGGAGAAAGTGAGCGAGGGGGAGCCAGAGGAGTGGTTGGGGGTCGCCCTTATCCTCTCCCATCGCCGCGGTGGAGGCACGCGTCGAGGAGCGGCGGCGAGGCGAGATCCTGTCCACGGCGGCACTGACACGCAAGGGGGAGCAGGTAGGAGGAGGAGGAAGCTGGGCTGGGCCGGCTCGGGCCTTAGGCCAGGTAAGCCATGTGAGTCTTTCCCTTTTCTATTTTCTTCTGTTTTTCTATTTATTTAAAAACATAGGCAGTTAGGGAATTTTTAGGGCTACCAAAACATTTTATAAAAATGTGGGACTAGGCCACATAATTACTTAGTATTATTTGGCACTGCCACAAAAAGTTTGAGGGGCAACTGAATCCATTTGGAATTTTCACAAACAAAATAGCATTTTAAAATGCTGAAATGGCACTGTTTAAATTGTTATAGTCCATCTTAGCTTAGAGGTGATGTTGTTTTCCTTAACAATAATTTGTTATGGAATTTTTGCTAAATGATGAACTATTTTGCAACAACTTTTGTGCAACTTCAAATTTCACTTGCAATTTGATTTGATTTCAGTGGTGGAATTTGAAATGAGATACGATTTCACTGTGATCAAGCATTGCAAAGCAAAGTGACTTAGCATAATTATGAAGGATCACTGTAGCTCATTACATAGGGGGTGTTACATGCGAGTTGCTGTTTTCTGCTTGTTTTTGGCTTTTCATGAAATCAATACCAAACGAAGTCCAAATGCCGCGAAACTTTTTGACGATTTTTTCTAGACAAAAGAGACCCTGGAGACTTGGAGAGGAGGCCAGAAGGTTCACGAGGCCTCCACAAGGCAACAGGGCGCGGCCCCAGGGGGGCGCACCCTGATGGCTTGTGGGCCCCCCGTGGCTCCTTTTGACCTAATTCCACTTCTATAAATTCTCAAATATTCGAAAACCATCAGAGAGCCAGACGAGAAAACCCTACCGCCGCCGCAAGCCTCTGTTCTTCCGCAATCCCATCTGGAGGCCTTTTCCGGTACTCTGCCGGAGGGGGAATCGATCACGGAGGGCTTGTACATCAACCTTGCTGCCCTTCCGATGATGTGTGAGTAGTTTACCACAGACCTACGGGTCCATAGCTAGTAGCTAGATGGCTTCTTCTCTCTCTTTGATCTTCAATACCATGTTCTCCTCGATGTTCTTGGAGTTCTATCCGATGTAATCTTCTTTTGCGGTGTGTTTGTTGGGATCCGATGAATTGTGAGTTTATGATCAGATTATTCATGAGAAATATTTGAGTCTTCTCTGAACTCTTTTATGCATGATTGTTATAGCTTTGTATTTCTCTCTGATCTATCGATTTGGTTTGGCCAACTAGATTGATTTATCTTGCAATGGGAGAGGTGCTTTGTGATGGGTTCAATCTTGCGGTGCTCAATCCCAATGACAGAAAGGGACATGACACGTATTTGTATTATTGCCATTAAGGATAAAAAGATGGGATTTAATCATATTGCTTGAGTTTACTTTGTCTACATCATGTCATCTTGCTTAAGGTGTTACTCTGTTTTATACTTAATACCCTAGATGCATGCTGGATAGCGGTCGATGGGTGGAGTAATAGTAGTAGATGCAGGCAGGAGTCGGTCTACTTGTCTCGGACGTGATGCCTATATAGATGATCATTGCCATGAATCCGTCATAATTATTTGCTTTTCTATCAATTGCCCAACAGTAATTTGTTTACCCACCGTATGTTCTGCGCTCGAGAGAGAAGCCTCTAGTGAAAACTATGGCCCTCGGGTCTATCTTTATCATATATTAAAATCCAAAAATACCTTGCTGCAATTTATTTACTTTTATTTTATTTAGTATTTTACTTTATCTATCTATCACTATCAGAATTAATCCTTGCAAATAACCGCTAAGAGGATTGACAACCCTCTTATTTGCGTTCGGTGCAAGTGTTTGCTTTTGTGTGTGTAGGTGCTGCTAAAAGGGTTTTGTGTGGTTCTCCTGCTGGATTGATAACCTTGGTTCTTAACTGAGGGAAATACTTATCTCTACTATACTGCATCATCCTCTCCTCTTCGGGGAAATACCAATGCAGTCTACAAGTAGCAAGAGCCTGCACAAATTCTCTTTCAGTTACTGATGAAGGACCAATCCTGATCTTTGTTCCTCCATCCGAGTCCCTTTGATCCTTCCTGGTCAGTCTGATAGCATTGAGTTTGTTCATCATTATGTGCTCGTCATAAACTTTGTTAACTTTCGTTGACGGGAGTATCTTGTTCTTTAAAACCAGCTCAGATATGCCTTCAGCAGTGTCATCTTTCTTCTAGAAATGTTGAGGCCTTGATTTAGTTGCTGTGTTTACACTACCTGCATGCATAATAGATTCTCCACCAGCGATTGGTTCTTTGAGTGGTGGTATGCTCTTAGGGTCAATTGGCATTGGGGTTGATAGTGTATCCTCACTGTCAATTGTAACTGTTTCGTCATCTTCTGTACCAGAAGAACTGACTTCATCATTGTTTACAGGATCATCTGATTTCTTCTCTCCATTGCCTCCATCCTCAAGTTTATGTTCATCTTCTAGTGTACATTTCTATGAATCTTGCAAACTTTCCGGAGGAGCGGATTGAGATTCCAATGCAGCAACAACTTCACACTGTCTATCATTTTCTATCAAGACTTCCTGCAAATCTTGAGTAGAAGGAAAATTTAATTTTTGTGTCTCTGGTTGCTCCTTTGCTGGCTTAATGATTTTGGGATCTATCATCTTTTGTCCTGCAGTGAGTTTAGCAAGACCAGCGCCACGGGCAGGTGCAATAGGCAAGCTCTCTATTAATTTATCTTTTGACTGCAATGGATTTGAGATGTGAATATTATCTTCAGCAACCTTCATATCAAACTTTGATTTCACAATGGAAATAGGCAAGGCTGGAACACTTGTTTCCAAAGAAGGATCTACAGTCTTTTTATTGGTCTTAACAACAAATCTCAGAACCCTTTTTTTAACCGGAGTGACTTTAGGATCCAAGGGGGCTTCAACTTCAGCAGGCTTGTTTGCAACATTTGATGCTGGCCTTTCAACAGTTTTAGAAACTTGGTCAACATTTGTAGAGACACCAACCGTGCTAGCATTCAAACTGACGTGCGGTGCAGGTTCAGTTTGTTTTAGAGTGCTTGGCAACACATCAGGTTGTACCATGTCCTGAGAACCATTCTTGACAATAGCATCTTTGTTAAATGATGCTTCTTGAACCGTGACTGAAACTTCAGCACTGTGTTCTGTCAATTGAGCAGACTCTTTTGGCATTTCTTCAACATCTTTCAAAACAGATTCTTTCGGAGAAATGGAATCTGATTTTAGACCATCACCGGTTTTATGCACATCTTTCATCAATATACGTTCCTCTTGATTTATAACTTTTGTGCTATCATCGTCTTGTATAACAAAAACATCAGATTCATCCATGACTGGATTTGAAACTTCCTTCACAACTTCTGACAAACATACATTAGATGATGTTTGATCTACAGAGGTTTTTATTGCACTAAGATGTGGAGTTTCTTGATTGACCACTTCAGGTGTTATATTTTGAGCTTGCAGGCATTCATCTTCTACGGATGACAGGACGAGTAGCTGAATGTAAATCATCTTGGAGAGAGTTCACAGATCCATCTAACTTTTATTTAATCAATGATGATCCTGGGTTGGCAGCTTTCAAATCATCATTTGAATTGATGCTAGACTTCATGATACTCTGGACAGCTTTTGGCATTTCTGTTGATTGAACTGATGAAACTTTTGTAGGGAGATGTTCTTCTGCATCTGTTACTGCTTCAATGGTAATTGTTGTCTCTGGTTTTTCCAAAACTGTGGCAAAAGTAACCTTCTTTTGGTTGGTGATAGTTTTTGGATGTTGTGCAGAATAACTTTGCCCCTCAACATCTTTGGTATTCGTTGATAAATCAACATCTGCTGACAAATATGAAGGATCAGTTGTGGCAACTGATGTTTTGTCTGCAAGAGAAGTGTCAATCGTGTCTGAAGCAGTATTCTTATTTGTTTTCTTGACTGCAATCTTCTTCTTCTTTGCTTGTCCTGGTTGAAAATCATCAAGGTCAACACCCTCCTTCTCAGACACAATGCTTGCCATCTCAGAAGCTGCAGCAGCAATATCAACTGTTTCTTGCAACGGACTTCGGTCAGGGGTATTGGAAGTAAATGCAGAAGTATTATTATCAGGAACACACTGTTGAAGTGAACTATTCGAGCTCTGGACTCTGACTTGTTCACTTTCTTCTGGATTTTGGATTGACTTTTTAGAATTTCTACCAGGAGATGCTTGATGCAGTTTTCAATTTTCATCAAACGCTTCTGAGTCTGCATCTTTATCGACAGACTTGTCAACTCTTTTAAAAAGACACTTGAGTTCATTCAACCTTTTAGAATCAAGTTCTTCAAGCTTCTTTTTGAGCTTTGTTTCATGATTTTTCATCACCTTAGACCTTTCGATACTACAATGTTCGTCAATGGCTATCATTTCAGCAATTAAATTGACCTGCATATTTGGAATATCTTATAATCATATAACAATAAATGGTAATATATTTTAGTTCAAAACTTTGGTTATTTTCCACCTCTTGTTCGGTCTTGTTTAATCTGCGGACTTTAGATGATCTAAAATTCTTCTCCAGGTCTTCTCTGTTGATCTGAAGAAATGAATCCAATATCAGGTGATATATATAGGAGACACAAAAAAGACTGTTATTACAAAATGGATTTGACCTGATTATTTGACATAACGCGGGAACATCTTCTAGATGGTTGAGCATCATTCTGTTCGGTAGAATCTGCTTGAGCATTCAAAGAGGTTTCTTCTTCTTCACAAATATCATTTGATTCAATTACAGGGAATTTGGCCAACTTTTCTTCGTCCTTTGAAACCAAAACCATAAAACACAATTAGAACCATTATTCACCAAAAAAAATGTTTACTAAACATATAAAAAGTAAGGCGGCTTGCCAGGAATGATTCAAAGAGTTCTTCGTCGTCTCGATCTCTCTTACGACAATGTGTCTCCAATTGATCAATCATGTCACTGGTAATGTACTTTATATGAGGGGTTCCGGGTGGTGCACTGAGAATGCTATTCTTAACAAGATCTGCAAACATAACCTGATAGAAAAAATACTAAAGGTCCAGTTATTTATATATTAAAAATCCCTAATGAACGTCAAAGTGGTAAATATATATTATTTAAGTACACTGTTTAGGGAATCAAAAAATTAAATAAAGAATATATATAACTAGACTCACAATAAGGATGTGTAGACAGCCTTGTAGATTCAAGTTCCTGACTGTCTTTGTCCTGGTTTCTTTGATATCTCTAATTAGATAATCAACCGCAAAATTACACCAATTCATTAGAGGCACTTGGGACATGTCTGAAAGAGCTCCAAGCAAATAACTTCGGTTGATATTATAACAGGAGGTAGGTGCCAAGTAACCACATAACATGACTTCCATAAAAAAGGCAGAACTTGTCCTTGTCTTTAGTATTTTTGTAGCTCAACGGCTCTTTTTCTTCTTCAGCCAGAGTTTGCCCTCTTCCAGCTTTATCAACCTGAATTTGTCAAGTTTTATAAATGCTTTATCTCTTGGATTTCCAACAGGAGGCATTGGGACCTCAATTTCCCCAGCTGGGAACTGCAATATATTTTGAACGACATCCAAAATTGAAATCCTCCTATTTCTTAAAACCAGAGACTTTGTTTTGCAATCGACACGTTTGACAAGCCATAACAACAACCTACGCGGTAGTTTATAAGGATGCATATCTAAAATAGATTGTAATCCCATATCTTTTACCCATTGCACTTGTCTGGGTGTTAATTTCTTGATTATTTCTGCTATTCTGTGAGGGCTGCATTTCCAATTGATGCTCTGGATCCAAAATAAAATAATGTAAGAACATGGCAAATATACTTAACTCAGTACACATTATAAATCATTACCTGAACTATAGCTGCTCGATTGGCTCTTTTAATCTTCTTGGGAGAAGATCTTCTACTATTTGTAGTGCTTTTGGATCCAGAGGAAATTTCATCATCACTGGTTTCATGACTAGATCCTTCCGACTGAATTGGTCTTTTTAATCTTGGAGATTTTTTCCGCTCCATGTCTACATTGGTAGATCAAAACATATATTATTTCTCTAGTTTATTTCACAAAAACTAGTGAATGGATGTTCTGTGTGATTTTCTCTGATCCAGAGGAAAGTTCGGTGAGCTGTATTAAGTAATGGATATTTCATATCAAAAAATTTGGGTTCCAGTACATTTGAAATCCAGATAACCAAAATTAGTTATCAATATGTTTCACAAACAAGACATAGTATTTTTTTTACCTCAAAAAGACCTCTTTATTTAATAGATAATAATGTTACATAGTTCATCATGAGAGGTACAATAGAGGGGGGAGGATCATCCAACCAGACCCTGCTGGCCTGGAACTTAGCCAACTGGGCTAGTTCATGAGCTACAGAATTCGTTTCCCTATTCGCATGCTCATACTTGACCCTAACAAATTCTGGCTCCATAGAAAAACAATCATGAAAAATCGCTGCAGCAATACCTGTAGGAGGCCTCTCATTCATCATAATTTCTATTAATTCACTATTATCAGAATTCATAACAACTCTATTACAACCCATGGATTCAGCTAAGAACAAACCATGCTTGAGAGCGAGAGCCTCAGCCGAAAGAACATCTTGAACCATATCCAAACGTGCATTACACGCGGCGATGAACTTCCCTTTTTTATCACGAATGACTGCACCTGTAGTTCCCCTTAACATATCTGGATCGAAAGAAGCATCAACGTTTATCTTAACGCAATCACCTGTTGGTGGAGCCCATCTATCCTTTCTCAACCTTGCATGAGGAACTTCAGCAGACCTGAAATTTGAGGATAACACTTTGATTGCCATCGCAGATCTTTCTGGGGATTGCACCTGAATATCACGGCTAATTTGCCTCCTCTCCCACCATAAATACCAACAGGCCACCGCAACAAGCTCTGGCAATGGGGCTTGTCCCAAAACCAGTGACTGATCAGGGCTTGAGTACAACAATTCCTCTAGAACAGACTGTCTTGGACGATGAACAAGACAAGATCTCTCAATTAAGTCATGAATGCCCAGTGCTTGCCATACGTGCTTTGCTCGGCTACACTTGAACAGGAGATGCTTAATGTCTTCCGCTCCAATCTTACAGACTGGGCACTGCCCGCTCACTTTGATATGGCGGTTCGCCAGGGCAACCCGACAAGGAATAGTATTATGCATAGCTCTCCAAAGAAAGATTTTTACCTTTGCGGGCACTTTGAGACCCCAAATTTTATCCCAAATTGGATGTGGTTTGATACCAAATGATTGATGGCTTGGCCATATTGGCCCTCCCATTCTGCATAATATGCTGAACGCACAGAGAAGGTGTTCGTACGAGTCAGGTTCCAAATTAGCCGCAACAAACAAGACATAGTATATCACATTTCACACATTCAAACCTGGGAATAATGCGGCAAAAAAGAGTCAAAATTATATACATTTCACATTGTTCTATGTAATAAGTGCACAAAATTTCACATTTCACAATCATGTAAGAGAATCTAAGAAACATAGAGAGTAATCTCCTACTAACCATAGAGCCGTATGAACTATAATTATTCGAGTGGATAATTAAAAAGCAAAACCAACAGGGTAAAAACAAATGGAACAGCAACGTATTCTGAAACATCTAGGGTTACGGTGCTCAAAGAAACAAATCTAGAAACAATATGAACCAACTTTCGGATACTGAAAGAAACAAATCTAGAGAACAAGATGGAAGAAAGTGAACTTACCAGCAGCAGAAATCGAGCTATCAAGAACATCGCCGCTCTAAAAGAACTTGGATTCAGCTTCTATTCATCCTCTGGAGAAGAAAGAATGGGGATAGGTGCGAGAGCCGCGTCCAGCTTCTGCCGCCGAAACGAACCAGAGGAAGAAGGAGCGGCGAGCGGCGGAAGACTCTGCCGCCGAGACGGACCAGACGGAGAAGGAAGAGGAGGGGGGAAGCGATGGAGACGCGACCGGTCTAGTAAATGCTAGTAAATGGTAACCTGACACAAAGTAGTTGGTAGGGCCGCCCACATCTCGCCAGTTATTACCAATACGAAGATTTCACTGCATCTATACAAAAGAATACAATGTGGTGGGCCAGCGCTAGCACGGATCGCGGAGTGAATCACCGGCGGAGGATCTACCGGTACATGCCGCAACCGGCGCAAAATGACTGCGTGGGCAACCACCCTTGCTCTCGCTCGAAGCGGTACGCCCCATCTCATTTTTCCTCTCTCTCTCGCATCGAGCGATGGCGGCCGCTGCACAAGATCTAGCGACGCCATGGCTGCTGCTGATGGTGGCCGGCCGGTCGCGCGCGACGGCGCAGCGCACGGCCGTGGTAGAGCGCGTTGGGGCGGCTGGATTTTGCCAGCGGTGACGCTCGGGCGTGGACAGGGAAGCTGGGTGGTGGTGCCGTACAGGAGTGCGCAGCCGCCGACAGGGACGCCGTGCATCAGCCTGACGGCCTGAGGTCGGGGCACATGAGCTGCTCCTCTGCTCCTTGCTCTTCTATCTTGCATTGTTTTTCTTTAGGCAATCTTGCATAGTTAGTACTCCACGAGCTGCCGTGCATATGTTTGTTTACAGTGAACACGAGCTGCTCCTTGTGTTCTCGTTTTCTGTTGATTTTCTCTTTACAGGAGCAGCGAACAGAGCACACAGAGGTGGCAAGCATTTGCTCTGAATTTTACTTGATGAATATACTATCAAATTTAGATGGATTGTTCGTTAATTATGTGCCATGTATATTTATTCACCATCGGAAATATGATTGTTTTCCATAAAAAATTAACTGACCACCTCAAAGAAATAAGATTCTTGGAACAACCTATCC
Organism: Elymus sibiricus; assembly: GCA_039707655.1. Lineage (NCBI taxonomy): Eukaryota > Viridiplantae > Streptophyta > Magnoliopsida > Poales > Poaceae > Elymus > Elymus sibiricus. The sequence goes on along the minus strand of CM077666.1, from coordinate 121,200,580 downwards.
ACCCATCATCCCTCAAACCAAACATCAAATGGCTATTCTCAATCATTTTTCATCCCTATACAATCAAACAAAAAATGGCTATCCCTAACCGGGTGGTTGGGACACCCTCAACCACCCAAACTCATCTCTTGAACCGAACACATCCCTAAAGCCTTGTTTGGTAGAAGTGGGTCGGAGGGGTTTTCAACGGATTTTCCTCGCGTGGCCAGAATCCTCGCAAATCCCCGTTGGCCCATTTGGTATGCGGGGTTTCGACGGCCCAACCCCCTCTGATCCCCTCCTGTACCCTCCTTTCCACGCGGTTCAGAGCCCTCAAGGGGTGAGTCGCGGATTTGGGAGGAGATGAAGCCGTCCGCTGCCTGCTCACCGCGCCGCCGCCCGCCGCCTTGACTCCGGCGTACTGGCCTTCTCCCCGGCGGTAAGTCCTCGCCTCCCCTCCTTTCCCCCTCGTTGTCTAGATTTCTTCCATCCGCCCGGCCATGGCTGCCGCCTCGTCCTCCCCGACGAGCTCGCCTAGCACGCCGTCTCCGAGGGCACCAAGTTCACCTCGTCCTAGATGGCTAGATAGGCTTTGTGTATTTATCTGTAGTTAGCTGCTGGATTGTGCCCTGACTAGATGTTGTCTTTGCAATGGAACAACACAGACATGTAATTTCCGGTCTGAAGAAAGCCATGTTGCTGCTTGGTTCTGATGGTTTGACTGATGTTTGCTGAATGCTTGCTGATGCCGTTGGTTGTGAGAACTGAATTCTGTGGTGCAAACCTAGATTGAGAAATAATGATGCACTTCTGTATCAGTGATTTGATTTTTACTAGGCGCTTGAATCAACAAGTTCATTTTTACTAGATTGAGAAATAATGATGCACTTTTGTCTGTGGTTGAAACCGAACTGTTTGCCTTGCCATGTCCTGTTCTTGTTTTTGTACTCCAGTACTCTGCAATTAGTATACCACCAGCAGCAGCAGCTCGTCTTAGTGGTCGCTGACTCTGCTTATGTATCTCCAAGTAGTGGTAGTAGTCGTTCGAGTGCTAGATGATTGCCAACGCTTTGTTGGTTCGTAGGTTGTAAGGACTGAACTTGTTGATTTTGCAAACTGGTATCTATCTAGAATGTTGCAGTTCTGGTTCTATATCTGTATCAGTGATGGTTTGATTGATGTTTGCTTTTCTACTCATCTGAACTGAACACAACCTTGTCTGGCCATTTGCAGGGCCGGTCCTGAGATTTTAAGGGCCCGGGGCGAAACTATAACCCAGGGTCCTTAATGTATGGGTGAAAATAATAATGAATTATATGTATACATAATGTTATCGATAACACTTAAAAGTGATCTAGAAGCAATATTTATATCCAAAATCAATATGTGTTGAACGGGTAGTTGTGGCTAAACATATTAGAACTAAGACCATAATATCTACTACTCCCTCTGTACCAAAATATAAGACGTTTTTATAGTTTAAATTGAACTATAAAAACGTCTTATATTTTGGATAGAGGTAGTATTTGTGAATTCCTATTTTAGCAAGAGAATGAGGGCTCTCAGATTAAGACGTTTGAGCTGTAATTTTCGCAACCTTCAAAGAACATAGTTAATCCCCCACAAATAAAACATAGTTAATTAAATTGGATCGGCTAATTTGGTGTTAGTATGAAAGAAAAATAAATCCCCAAATCATTGTGATCTCTTACCTCTCTCAATAGATTAGAAGTGTTCGACATGTCCCTTTCCATCGATGCATCCTCGACTCTTCGTGGCTGCAGACGTTTGGGTCCAATGTCTCCTTGTCTGTATAGCCCCATGCATAATCGCTGGAAGAGAGAATAGCACGTCAAAGACTCAGAAACCAGAAGAGGTGATACATTTGTGGGCACACTCTGGCAGGGATTTGGCGAGGCCTGGGATCTGGTTCGTACAGGCGTACAGCAAGAAGCCCTGGGGTTTCCGTGAGTGGCCGCTGGTCGAGGGCAACATGGCGCTGTGCAGCCGCGTCGCGTTCAGATGGACGGGCACTCGGCGGCCGGCCGGGGAACAATGGCGATCCAGTGAGGGTGTATACGGTGAGAATTCTACGATGGTTCGATTTTTACGGGATCTATCTTTTTTTTTTTTGAGAAATTTACGGGATCTATCTATGATGGTTAACTTTGCGCTGTTTTCGGGAATTAATTAACCGAAGCGTTGCAGCCTTCCGTGAGTAGTAGTAGCTAGCAGGCTGGAGTCGAGGACGTAGTATCCTTTCGCGAAAACAAAGTACGCGCCTACATGGGCTAAAGCAAAGCACGTAGAGGGGGCCCGCGGCGGCCGCCCCCCCCCCCCCCCCCCCCCCCCCGGGCCGGGCCTGATTGGGTTGGTCTGTTCTTCCCATCTGATGCCTATGAGCCAAAGACGGCGAACTACGGGCGCAACAATGCTTCAAAAGTTAAGCACACACTCCCCCGCACCGCTGCGTGCTGTCTCTTTTTCCCCTCTCCCGCTACAGTTTCTGAGACAGGCGAAAAGGGAGGTCCTCGTTTCTCCTCGTTCCGCCGCCGGCCAGACCGTGGGTTCCTTCTCTCTCCGTCCGCCATTCCGGCGGCGGGAGAGAGGGGGAACCCCGGATCTGTGTTTCCGGTGTGTAGATAGTAGGAGTTGGGTGTCTGCCGGCGCCGCTGTGGTGGTGGAGACGGCGTCGGAGAGAATAAGGTGGCTGCAGCTTATTCCCCACTGCGACGACGTTCTCCGGGGCGGCGTCGAGGAGCTGCTGGTCGTCTGTGCTCGTGGATCCCGTCAATCTACGAGTTCTGGTTCCCTGGGTGCGGTTGGCGAGACGGCAGCGGTGACTGCACTTTGGGCTTTTGTCTTCCGGCTCTGACCCCGTCACGACGGTCTCGACGGCGTCTCCTCCGTTGCCGTTGTGGAGCTTGTGAAGTTATGTACAGGAGTTTGCTGCCCGGGCTTCGTCTTCTTCGGATGCGGCGACGGCGGCTTTTGCAGGAGGATGGCCGGATCGGAGCGGGTTTGGTGGATGGCGGCAGGCGGCTCTTCTGCTCTCTCTCGACATCGTCGATGGGAGGCGGTGGAGTCGAGAGCCGAGGAGTTCGGGAGCGTTCCCCGGCCGGTGTGCCACAGTGGTTATGTGCCCGCCGACGGCGGGCCTCTTTTCAGGTCCACAAAGCAGATGTGCTGCGATGGGGCTCCCTCGGTTCCTGGCGAGCTGGTCTACTGCCTTTCTTTCTTCCGGCGAGCGCTTCGGCGGCGGCGGAAGTCGGAATCGGTGGCGTTCGGTGGTGCTGTGCACATGGACCCAGTAGGGCTTAGTTGTTTTTCTTTGTTTTCTGAGGTTGTTTGTGCATTTTCTCCGGGACAGCTGTCTTTCTGGTTCTTTCCAGGTTGTGTCTGCGTGTGTTGTACTCGTTGCTTCTTTTAGTTATGGAACACGTGGAACTCTCTCAAAAAAAAAACAATGCTTCAAAAGTTGAAGCTATACGACGCTCACTGCGTCAAACGGCCGCCCCTTCGCACAGGGTGCGCCGCGACTGGGCCGGCCCATTTGTGGCGCAGCGAGTGAAGTGGGAGCACGCGCCTGTAGCGATCGACACTGTAGCGGGGGACCTCCTATCTGCCGCATTCTGCGGCAGAATGACGGGGTTTCGCACACGCAGTCTTCAGCCTGGGCCGGCCCACATGCGTGCCGCGATAAAAAGAAAAACACGGGAGAGGCAGGATTCGCCCGCAGCGCTCTGCCTCGCCTCGCTCGCCCCGAGCCGCCTCGATCCCCGCTGCTAGCTCGTTGCTGGCCACCGCCGGAGCCACCCCCAGCGACCAGGTCCAGGAGCAGCAGCGCCGCCCTTCTTCCTTGCCTCCTCTGCCCTCGATCTCCCTCTCTCTCATGTTCCCGTGCTCTCTCGCAGGGAACTCCCATGGGGCCGAGCTCATCGCCGGAGCTCCCTCACCAGCCGCCGCGTCCCAAGGTCGAGCGCCTCCAGATCTAGAGGATCCCGGCCTCCCTCGCCTGTTCCCTGCCATTCCCTCGCGCCTGCGGCCTCCTGTTCGCTGCGCCGTCGTCTTCGTTGCTGGAGATCGAGCAGCAGCCGTTCGACTCGGCTGGCTGCGTTGACCACATCGCCAGCAACCGTCGGCTGGGCCGCTAGCCGATTCGGTCCAGCTGTTTGGAACAAAAAATGGAAACAAGAACATTTTTTAAAATCAGAACAAAAATTTAAAGCATGAACAGTTTTTTTTAAAAATGCGAACAAAATACGTATTAGTATGCTTTTTTGGAAATGTGAACAAAATTTAAAACATGGGAACATTTTTTGAAATTAGGAACAAAATGTTGAAACCACGTACAATTTTTTAAGCATGTAAATTTTTATGAAAAATTGTGAACAAATTTTGAAAACGAGAACATTTTTTGAAATTCCTGAATATTTTCTGAAACACGAACATTTTTTTGAAATTGTGAACATATATTGGAACGAGAACATTTTTTGAAATTCCTGAACTTCTTGAAAGATGAACAGTTTTTGAAAATGTGAACACAATTTTGAAAACGAGAACATTTTTGAAACACGAACATTTTTCAAAAACTATGAACAAATTTTAAAAACGAGAACATTTTTTGAAATTCCAAACAATATTTGAAATTTTTAAACAAAATAAACAGGAAAAAGAAAAAAGGAAACAAAAAATAAAACAAAAATAAAACTTAGAAAAAGAAAATGAATATGAAAGAAAATAAAAAAAAAGAAAAACGGAAAGGAAAATAAACAGGAAAAAGGAAAAAGTAGATAATAGAAACAGGAAAAAAAAGGTAACAAAGAAGAAAATAAAATCCGGTTCAGGCACCTTCTAGAAGGTTCCCAAAACCGGAAAAAACTCATCCAGAAATGTCTAGAGATTTCCCGAAACCAGGATCGCTGAAACATTAAACGGGCTGGCCCAAGAGGAGCTATCGCTCGATCTCCCTGTGCGAAACAGCGACACTTCGACGCAATGAGCGTCCGTTAGGGAATTCCCTGTAGCGGACCGCACTGTAACAACCGGCCTTCTCTAAAAAAAAAGGTTGACACTGTAGTGGACCGGCCTGTCAAGATCTGTGCTAATTTTTTTAAATAATACACTTTTTTTTTATTAAATTTCAGAAATATTACGCCTTTTTTTTATTTTAAAAATAATACAGCGTCGGCTTACTGCAGGCCGACAGGAGCCAGTCGGCTTACTGCAGGCCGATTGGCCTACCGCAGGCCGACTAGGGTCCAGTCGGCTTACGGGAGACCGACTGGGTCCAGTCGGCTACAATTGGGACTAATTGGCTTCCCGTAAGCCGATTAGTACTAATCGGTTTCCCGTAAGCCGATAGATGCATGGCCCATGCAACGTACATATTTATGTCACTGTTTTTTCATTTGTTTTCTGTTTTTAGTTTCTGTTTTAAATTGCTTATATCTTTTAGAATATTTGATATTTTTGAGTGATTCTTTTTGCATTAGAATAATTTAAATTAGATTTTAATTAAAACAGTACTGTTTTGCTTATATAGTTGTTTTAGTCATTTAATTGTTGTTTTAAATTATTTTTAGTTAGTTCTTTCTGTAGATTTTAACATGTTGTAGTATGCTTCTGTTAGACAACAGTAGATAAAATTTTATAATTAATTAATATTAATTTTGGTACTGTTTTGTATTAATAGTTGTTTAGCCTTTAATTATAGTTGATAGAATTAGTTTTGCTATATTAAAAAGTAATTTTTTTGCCACTTTAATATAATTAACTTTAGTTTCTGTTGTTTGACAATAATTTAGTTTCTATAATTAGTTAATATTACTTTATTGCTATGTTAGTTGTTTTAATTTCTTATGATTATAACTAGATTGTTATAATAGTTTTAAATTAGTTCTTTTTGCTAGTTATTAATTTAGTGAAATACTTTCTGTTTATTTATGAGTTTAGAATTTTCCTTGCTGTTATGTTTCAATTAGGATAGGATGGACACCAACAGTAGATAAAGTCACCGGAAAATTTTCTTCGTGCCCCACGCCCCTAGAAACTAAAGTTAATTATATTAAAGTGGCAAAAAAAATTACTTTTTAATATAGCAAAACTAATTCTATCAACTATAATTAAAGGCTAAACAACTATTAATGCAAAACAGTAGCAAAATTAATATTAATTAATTATAAAATTTTATCTACTGTTGTCTAATAGAAGCATACTACAACATGTTAAAATCTATAGAAAGAACTAACTAAAAATAATTTAAAACAACAATTAAATGACTAAAACAACTATATAAGCAAAACAGTACTGTTTTAATTAAAATCTAATTTAAATTATTCTAAAAATAACCAAATAAATCTTACTGTGACAACAATCTAACATGTGACTAGGAGCAAAAAGAATTAAATTAAAAACTATTTTGAAACTCAAGTTATTCACAATCTAGGGTTTGAAGTAAATTTGAACAAATTCAAATTTAAACTATTCAAATTTGAAAAATAATGGCACAAACAAAAACTAGACAAAATTTTAAATCTAATGCAAAAAGAATCACTCAAAAACATCAAATATCCTAAAAGATATAAGCAATTTAAAACAGAAACTAAAAACAGAAAACAAATGAAAAAACAGTGACATAAATATGTACGTTGCATGGGCCATGCACCTATCAGCTTACGGGAAGCCAATTAGTCCCAATTGTAGCCGACTGGACCCAGTCGGCCTCCCGTAAGCTGACTGGACCCTAGTCGGCCTGCGGTAGGCCAATCGGCCTGCAGTAAGCCGACTGGCTCCTGTCGGCCTGCAGTAAGCCGACGCTGTATTATTTTTAAAATAAAAAAAGACGGCGTAATATTTCTGAAATTTAATAAAAAAAAGTGTATTATTTAAAAAAAATTAGCGAGATCTGTACTGTAGCTAACCAGCTTGGACAGTTGCGAACTGACACTGTAGCGAACATTTTCATAAAAAGAGTTTTAAAAAATGTGAATAAATTTTATAATTTCAAACATTTTTCGAAAAGCATAAAGAAAATGAACAATTTTTGAAATTCTGCACATTTTTAAAAATGCGAACAATTTTTGAAAATTCCGAACATTTTTTTAAAAAACAAGAACAAATTTTGAAAATACAAACTTTTTTATGAAAAAAAGAGAGTAAATTTCGTAAAAAGAACAAAAATTGAAAATATGAACAATTTTTGAAATCCAGAACATTTTTTGAATAAGTGAACAAATTTCCAAGTTTTTGAACTTTTTTGAAAAATATGAACAATTTTTTTGAAACACGAACTTTTTTTAAATTTGTGAACAAGTTTCAAACAAAAACATTTTTTGAAATTCCGAACAATATTTGAAATTTTTGAACAAGTTCGAAAACAAAAATAAACTTGAAAAAGAAAAAAGAAAAAAGTGAAAAAGAAAATAAAAAACAAAAATGTTTAGAAATTCATGAACCTTTTTTGAAATTGCGAACAATTTTTGAAACGGAAACATTTTTTGAAATCCCGAACATTTTTTAAAAAGTTGTCAAAATTTTGAACAAAAACATCTGAACAATTTTTTTAAAACACATTTTTTTTTAAAATTCCCGAACAATTTTTAAAAAATGCATACAATTTTTGAATTTATGAACATAATTTGAAAATACGAACATTTTTTAAAATTTTGAACATTTTTTAAAAGCACGAACATTTTCCAAAAATGCGAACATTTTTTGAAAAAGAAAAATAAACTTGAAAAACAAATAAAAAAGAAAAAGAAAAAGAAACAATAAACAAAAAAAGAAAAAAGAAACAGAAATAGAAAAAGAAAAAAGAAAAAGAAAGGAAAATAAAAAACCGGTTCAGGAACCTTCTAGAAGGTTTCCAAAACCAGAAAAAACCGGCTGGGAACCTCAGAAGGTTCCCAAAACCGGGACGTGAAAGATTTACGTGATGGGCCGGCCCAAATCGCTCGCTCGGGTCGCTCGTACGTGCGTTCGCTCGACAGTTTGACGCAGAGAGCGTCATATAGGAAATTCCGTGCTCCTGGTCTTTGTTCTTCAGTATTTTTCTCTTTCCCTTCCTCACATCAATCGTACACAGCCCACTGCTTCAACCTCTGTGCAGCCCAATGCTCCAATGGCCCACACTGTTAATCTTCTCCATTGCCATCACTGCAAAAAAAAAATGCTTCTCCTAAAACAAAACAAAAACTCTTCTTCTGCAGGTAATTGACGCTTGACCTTCCACTTTCTCCCCACGATCTCCACAAAAAACTGATGGATTCCATATTAAAATCGATGCCTCGCCTCCCATCCTCCTCCAGTACAGGTTGGTGTCTGCCATAGCACGCTCATACTGCTGCCGCAGGTGAGCAACCCCCTCCTCCCTCCTGGCCATTCCCTATGGCATATTGCTAATTGATTAAGGAATTTCGACTTCCTCAGGTGTTGGACGACTTGGATGCCCAATCAGTCGTTTTGATTGTTCTTCACTCGCTGCATACCCAACCACCTCAGGTTTATGGCTCCTGTTGGTACATAATGTTCCCATCCATTTACATACGAACCAATTCTGAATTTTTGTATCTTTGGTTCATATGTAGATTTAATTTTGTTTGATGAATACATAGCCTTCAATTTTAATTCTTTCTCTATTCTGAATTTTACTTGATATGTAAATTTTATTTTGCTTAATTGAATACATTGACTTGCAATTTAATTCTTTGCCTAATCCAAATCTGAATTTAATTTCGATTGAAATATGTAGCCTTCCATTTCAATTCTTCAGGTTTCTTCTTGGCTGCCTTGGCATCGAGCTGCCATTTTCTTACTGACCCTCACACGCTCCAATCTGAAGGTATATGCATATTTATCTTTCTGAGTATTTTTATTAGAAGGTATACACATGGCTCGCTTCAGATTGTGTGAAGATTACTATTCATTTTCTGACTATAAGCGTTTTTGAGCGTTTGTGGGATGGTTACTATTCAGTGTGTGACTATATGCAAATTTATATTTCAGTTTCTGTGTGTTTTGAATACATTGACTTGCAATTTAATTCTTTGCCTAATCCAAATCTGAATTTAATTTCGCTTGAAATATGTAGCCTTCCATTTCAATTCTTCAGGTTTCTTCGTGGCTGCCTTGGGATCGAGCCGCCATTTTCTTACTGACCCTCACACGCTCCAATCTGAAGGTATATGCATATTTATCTTTCTGAGTAATTTTTATTAGAAGGTATACACATGGCTCGCTTCAGATTGTGTGAAGATTACTATTCATTTTCTGACTATAAGCGTTTTGAGCGTTTGTGGGAAGTGTGACTATATGCAAATTTATATTTCAGTTTCTGTGTGTTTGTGGGAAGATTACTATTCAGTTTTTGACTATATGGAAATTTCTGTTTCAGATTGGAACTTTTTATAATTTATATTTTCTTACTGAAGATTACCTCCGACACACGCTCCAATCTGAAGGTATATGCAAATATACATGTTTTACTGCAAATCATGATGACTCACTTCCTTTTTTGTTGAAGTTCCACAATAGTTCCTCTACACTTCCCAAAGTGTAATTGTTCCATGTAGAGTTTAGGTAAAGAGCATATACTATGGATGCATACATAGATTATTCTGGAGTTTCTTTCATTTGGTTGATTGGCGGATCACTGAAACTGAATAGTGTTTCTGGAAATTATTTACTTTTTTCGCCAGGAAAGAAATTATTTACACTATAGTCTCTTAAGAGAAGGATTTATCTTTGTTGAACGTTCTCGCGCTACTTTTGCCCATCTTAATTGCTTAGCCACACTGAAAAGTTCCCTGATGTCACAAGCTTACTCAAAGTATCTCAAATATATGTGAGTTACGGCTATCTAGGTACGCCCCGGAGATCTGAAAAAAATCAATCAAGGTCTATCGATTGATCTAATCTTCCCTATACAGTGTATTTGTGCAAAACCCGATTTTACAGAGCATGCTCATCTGTGCTTCTGTCGGACTGCGCATCATGGGGTCGATGCCTCCCCGATCGAGGTCCATGTTTCAAGGTACAGCCTCCCCGCACTCTCGCATAGCGATCTCGACAGAGTAAATCTCTCTTCCCAACCTTCCTCAATTGCTATACTTTATATCTCAATTTCATTTGCTCATAATTGCTACCTCACCTTAAAATGTACTGGTTCTTAGTTATGGTTGACCCTGTTGTGCAACAAATTATATTGGATTTGTTGCAGCAGTCACACATAGACCTGCGCATTAACATCTGTCAGTTAGTTTGGTTATACTTTAAATTCAGATGACCCCTTATTTATTTATTTGTCTATTTATTTTTGAATCTCAATCTTATAGTGGTTGGCGGATAAATCAACCTCGCCAGATGCTGGGTCCATGTTGATGTTGAGGTATCCCTTCATCTCCATCTTATAGTGACTCTCCGATATTATAATGTTTTGTGGTTCTCCCTCTCGCTGTCAGCTTGCAGCCTAAAATTTACATGACTCAGAAGCATGCATAGTTGTGCACCAGAGAAGAGAAGGCAAACGAAAAAAAAATCAGAGGCACCTAAAAGAAATAGCAGTTTGTTGCAAAAGTTGTTCTGGTGAGAGAAGACTCAAGAGTGAGTCTCATGGTTTATAGGTGACCTATTTTTTTTATAGGAAATCAGATTATGGGTGAACTCACATATTATCTTTTCAGTGCAATATGTTTTTTTAATGGAATGCACACAATAGTTGCTATCGTTGATTTGATTTAGGTTTTGCAAATGGATGAGATGTCTCTATTGTCTCTACTTTACATTTTTTTGCTGATTACCTTGATGATAAGCTATTAAGATAGGGAATTAAAGGAAAATTACACATACACACATTATTTGGCTTTTCATCACATTTTCTCTAGATGCTTTATATAATTTTCGTTTTGAACAAAATTCTTTGTCATCATCATATACTATGCTTTCATAAAAAAACTCATGTTTTTAAACATCAAATATTTTTGAGCGATTTCCGCAGCAACGCTCGGGGTATCATCTAGTATATTCTAAAAGGGTAAACAGATCGAGTAATTCTCGGCTTGCCGCACGCGCGCCGCGCACGGTCTTCTCGGCTTCTACTCTTTCTCTTCCGAAATTGGCAACTAATCAGCCATGGTAAGGTCAACGGCGCCCCGTCCGCGTCATCTAATTGTGATTTTTTGGCTGCTGGATGCGATTAGTGGAGGAAGGTAATGGTATTTTCCAGATTCCATCAACCTTCTCTTCACCGTGAATCCCCTCTTTTTGTAGTCTGGCTAGATCGTTTCGTTCATGAAGTTAATCCTGGTACATATCTCTTTCTCACACTTCGATTTATTGCATTGATTGGGATTGAAAAAAGGAAACTCAGATTTCTGGTCATGACTCGTAAGAAGCAGCAAAAGTTTGCAATTTCCAAGGAATTAGGTTAAGTTACTGTTGAAGAACTACCTAGTGAAAGATTATAAGATGATAAAAATTTGAGTAGGCATTGAAGTGTTACTAATTCACCTAACAAAAGTATATGTGTCGATTGACAAGAGCGACCAACTTTGACTGTGAATGTTCATGACCCCGGTTTCTTTGAATTGTTGAGATGGCAAGACACCATAAATTATAGTGTACTGAGCATTTATTTTGGCAATTGAAATAGTAAAAGTTATGCATATGTTTATGAGGATTTAGGGCCCTGTTGTGTTGTCTTGCCCCGGGCCCCCGAAATCTCAGGACCGGCCCTGCTCGTGGAGTCTCCTATTAGCTGGATAAACCTTGGTTCTTAACTGAGTGAAATACTTAGCTACTGTGCTACTTCACCCTACCTCTTCAGGGAAATTTCGACGATATCTATAAGTAGCACTGGCGTCGCCCCCGTGGGCGCGCACGGGCAAGGTCGATGAGACGCTCTTCTTCGTCGAGATCTACCTCGTGTCTGCCGGCACTCGAGAGCTTCGGCGCCGACCAGTTTGAGGGATTATGCAGCACAGAGGCAAGCGGTTGCGCGGGGCGTGGCGGCTTGCGACGGTGACGCTGGTGGAGGAGACGAAGCTGGTGGTCTCGATGGTGCCCATCTGGGTAACCACGCTCCCGTTCGGCATCGTGGTGGCGCAGGTGTCCACGCACACAAGCAGCAACTGCTCGCCGGCCGACGGCTCCGCTCTCCCTGTCCCAGCCGACGGCAAGGAGCCGGCCCCTCCCAGTATTCGTACACAACATGTTTGCTGTAAGGGAAAAGTATATTTTTCATCCCCGAACTCTCTCGAAAGTATAGAGATGGTCCCTCAACTTCAAAACCGGTAAAACTTAGTCCCTCAATTTCTCAAACCGGATTAGTTTAGTCCCTCGACTCAACAAAAGCGGTTTTCGTGCTGATTTGGCATGGTTTTTGACCAGTTGTCGCCACGTGGCCATCTTCTTCTTCCTTCCCATTTTAACTTAGCTGGGCATTTCATCGAGCATAGTGTGCGCAGAGCAACACGAAATGGATGTAGGCATGCAGATTGTGCGGTTCGCGGCGAGCACGTAGTGAGGTGCAGGCGGCCGGGAAGCTGCGGCAAGACGAGGCTCGCGGGACCAGCAGACAGGGTCAAGGTGGGACTTTGCTCATGGCTAGCAGCACAGGACACACGTCTGCTTGGCCTCAGCGTAGGCGAGCTCGCGGCTAGCAGGCAGCAGCACGGAACAATGCAACAAGCCAACAACTAACGGCAAGGGACGTGAGCGAGCAGCGAGAGCGGTCGAGGTTCAGGTAGCTGCGAAGCGCGGCGCACTTCATGTCCTCCACGCCGCGTTCGTACCCCCGAGCTCCCACTCCGCCAACGCCCGCTCGTACTCCCTGCTCGACCCCCCTGCTAGCGTCGCTGTGGTCTCGCGGCGAGCTCCACCTCCTGCGCCTCGTCCGCCTATAGCATCAACACGTAGCTTCAGGCGGCTATGTCGGCCGGCTTGGACGCGGCAAGCTTGCGCTGCCGCGATGGCGTCACAGTGCCCTGCAACAGCAGCCTCTCTGCCTTCTTGTCTCCCTCGCGGTGCTGCTACACGTCGCCGTCCTCGCCATGTGCTGATGTGCCCTCTCCATGAGCCGCTGCGTCACGGAGGCATAACTTCAAGGCGTCCTCGTCCCTCTCGTCGTCCTCATGCTCGGGACGCGACGCAGGCAACCTGAGTTGTGCTCAGCACCATGAGCATGCAAAACTTCCGTTTGTTGAGCGCGCCGTCACTGTGCTGTAGCTCCCCGGACGCATGCACCCTCTGCATGATGCTCCGCCGCAAGCCACACAAGCTCCATGCTTACGTCCTTCCCCTGTTGCTCGGTGCGTGCCAACTGCTCGACGAAATGCCAGCTAAGTTAAAATGGGAAGGAAGAAGAAGATTGCCACGTGGGCGACAACTGGTCAAAACCATGCCAAGTCAGCATGAAAACCGCTTTTGTTGAGTCAAGGGACTAAACTAATCCGGTTTGAGAAATTAAGGGACTAAGTTTTACCGGTTTTGAAGTTGAGGGACCATCTCTATACTTTCGAGAGAGTTCGGGGACGAAAAATATACTTTTCCCTTGTTGTAATGTGTGTGAGAGGGGAAGAGAGGAGAAGGAAGAAGAGTTGGTCAAGACGCACACGTGGCGATTTTTTTTGCAAGTCAGCTCCTGACGAGCGGGCCCCACCTGTTGGAAACGCGATCAAACGCGGCAAAGCAAGCGATCAGTTCTTCTCGCAAAAGGTTTACCAGAAACGCGTGGCTTTTGCAAAAAAAAATTAAGGACCAAGTAGTTTTCTGCAAACCTAACCTCAAACGTGGTGGTTTCTTGCAATTAACTCGTTACTTTTCGTTGCACTGAATTGTGTGTTTCATTTCTGCTGGATTGGTGCAGGACTTGGCGCTGGGAAGAGATGGTTCAGCGCTGTGGAGAGCTGGTTCCATGGCAGGCTACTATGTCGTTGGTGTTAGTTCTTGGTGCCGTTGATGTGGAATCAGATTTATTAAATAATTATCAGTTTGACTTATTCGCTTGTATTCAAACTGTACTGCGTTTTTGTTTGGATATTGTTTTTTCATGTTCATGATCGTTCTTATATATCGTGCTTCTCATAATTTGAGTGGGACTTTTTATAGAGGTAATCTTTTGTATCATTGAGTGGTTTTCAACTAATTTTTGAAAGCAATTGGTTTCGTTTTCTGTAATCAAATGTAGAATTTGCATAGTAAAAGTTATCAAAACGGGGAGAAACCTTTCCAGGGGTGGATTGAATTACGCTATTATAACATTGCTTCCTAAGGTACCAGGGGCGGACCTTATTAAGCAATTTCGCCCTATTGCCCTAATTAATGTTAGCTTTAGACTCCTGGTTAAGGGCTTTGCTACACGGCTGTCCCCGGTGGCTAATAGAGTCATCAGTGAGTGTCAGTCCGCGTTCATTAAAGGGCGGAGCATCCTTGAAGGTATCTCGGTGCTCCATGAAATCCTTCATTCGGCATCCTGATCGAATGAGAGCTATTTTATTCTTAAGCTTGACTTCAAGAAAGCATATGACCGAGTTAATTGGGACTTTCTCGAGGGGGTTTTGCGCCGGAAAGGTTTCTCCCCGCTATGGATTAGCTGGATTATGCAGATGGTCCGGGGAGGGCAAACGGCTATTAATATTAACGGGGAACTTGGACCTTTCTTTCGAAACTCCAATGGGGTCAGGCAAGGAGACCCCGTATCCCCTCTATTATTTAATTTTGTAGTTGATGCCCTAGCAGTCATCTTAGAGGGTGCTAAGAGGGCTGGGCACATCCAGGGTATCTTTCCATAGATCCGTGCAGGTGGCATTACGCACATCCAATACGCGGATGATACCCTGATCATTATTAAGAATGATCCGGTTAGTCTGGTGAACCTGAAGTTCCTGCTGATGTGTTTTGAATCCATGTCGGGCTTGAAAATAAACTTTGACAAGAGCGAAGCTTTCGTTACTAAGGGTAGTTTGGAAGAGCGTCTAAGGGCGGCTGACATCATGAATTGCCGGCTGGGCACCTTACCTCTCAAGTATCTTGCATGCCGCTCACACACAAGCACCTTACTATCGAGGACTTTCTTTTCCTTACGGACAGGGTAGCTGGGAGAGTTGACCCGTGGATAGGCCGATACCAGTCTAGCGGTGGTCGCTTGACTTTGGTGAACTCGTGTCTATCGAGTCTACCCATGTTTATTATGGGCTTCTTCCTACTTCAAGACGGCGTGCATGCCAAATTTGATATTGTCCGGTCTCGCTTCTTTTGGGGTAAAGAAGGAGGAAAGCAGAAGTACCATATGGTTAATTGGAGCACGATCTGTGCCCCTATCGAGGTGGGGGGCCTCGGCATTTTGAACACAAAGCACATGAATTGGTGTCTCATGGCCAAGTGGGCGTGGAAAATCTTAACAGGAGAAGGAGGGTTGTGGCTAGATGTCATTAGAATGAAATACCTGCAAACCACCACCTTGTCCACGGCCAACGGCCGCAATGGCTCAGAATTCTGGAAATCAATTATGAAGATCAAACACTTGCTCCGAGTTGGCGCAGTTCACACAATTGGTGATGGTCGTGCAACGGTGTTCTGGTTAGATGTGTGGTTGGGGCCTGTCCCGCTAGCGGAAGAGTTCCCACGGTTGTTTGCCATTGCTAGGGAACCAAATGCGCTGGTCGCTACCTACTAGAGAAACGGACAGTGGTGTCCTCAGTTTCGGAGAACTCTGGGCCCTATGAACACCTTAGAATGGAACCGATTGGTGGATCTTCGGAATGCTACTCCGTCCGAAAATCCCGACTCCTTTCGGTGGAAATTAGAACCATCAGGTCAGTTTTCTACCAAATCCTTGTACAAGGCCCTTCACGCAGGTGCAGCTCCGTTCCAAGCAATGGATATCTGGAAATCGCGTATCCCCACCAAAATTAAAATCTTCTTGTGGCAGTTAGTTCATGACAGATTACCCACAGGTGTTGAGGTTCAAAAACGGCACGGCCCTGGTAGTGGTCTGTGCCCTTTTTGCGACCAAGTGGAAAATACTAATCACAACTTCTTTCGATGTGTATGTGCTCAATTCCTTTGGGGATGTGTTAGAGACACCACCGACTGCAGCTGGGCGCCTGCGTCGGTGGCGGATTTCCATACGTTTTCCTCTAGGCTGTCGGGATCTCCTAGAAAGATAGCGTGGTTGGTTTTTGCTGCTCTCGCATGGTCTTTGTGGAGCATTCGCAACAAAGCCCTTATGGAAGGAGTCTTTGTTAAACAGGCGGCTGACATTGTGTACAAAATGACTATTTTCTTACAGCTATGGAAGCACAGGCGGAGGACCCGGTAGGGCGAGGTCAGGCGACCGCCCTACCTTGATTCTATGCGATACGATTTATAGAGGTATGCATCGTCACTGGTTGGCTGCTTCCTCGTTGCCTCCGGAGAAATAGGAAAGAGCTCGGCCATCGATCATACGTGGGCTGCGTTATTTGGGCCCTCAGCCCGTGAACTCCCGCTGTCATCGATCGATATGCGATTAGAGAAAATTCACCAACGCCCTGATCGCTCCCTGATCCCCTCATCCGCTGCCCCTGATTTCTCTCTCCGCCTCCCTTATCTATCGAGGAACCGGAGGCTCCGGCGATCCATGGACGTGTGTGTGGATTGTGGAGCCAGCCTGCGCTGCAGGGAACGATCGAGTGCGTCGAGGACGTGTACTGCTGCTGTGGGGAGGGACTGATAGACAGATTGTGTGATTACTGATTAGGAGGCGGCGGGCTGTAAGAGATTGAGAGATGAGAGAGGCTTCAGCTGGGATGGGGATTTCTACTGATTTGCTATTTCTTTTTATGAGAGAGAGAGAGAGATAGAGAAAGAGAGAGAGGTTGATCAATGTAATTTGTGGTGGTGCTGTTGGTACTGAATTATTCTACTGCTGCTATCCAGTGCAGATGTGTGATGGCTGGGCGGTGGTGAGCGGTAGAAGCCTAGAAGATGGGTATGTAATGGAAAGGGGACAACAAAGGCAGAGTAAGGTATAAATTTTGTGAAAATTTCATAGTTCTAAATTTCTAAATTTCTGTCGAGAAAATAGCTTAACAATCCACAATACACTGATCTTAGTGATATTTTCATGTTGTGAATTTGATTTTCCATCATAATTTTTTCTCCTTTATAGTCCGCCCCACCTCAAAAAAAAATCGTCCTCCGCCACTGTATGGAAGCCGCTAAGCAAGACATCGGACGCATCTGTTCTTGAGGAGCTATGTGTCAAGCTTCGCCACCACGCCAAGACCCTTCGACGCATTCACGCTCAACAACAGCGCCGAGGCGAAGCCATTATAGAGTAGTTGTTTTGGCCCTTGTGGTCTGTATCGAACCTGTTTATTTTCCATTGTACTTGTGGCTCGTGAACCTTTTGTAAACTCATAAGGGCTTCAGTTCGCTAAAGCCGGGCAATATGCCTCCTATCTAAAAAAAAAAGGTATCAAAGCGATGCATATATTCTGAAATGTATCTATCTAGCTTGGTCTTAGTTTCAGTTAGATAATTTTTTGTTCATTGATCCCGAGTATGATGGCTTCGTTTTTTTGGGTCCTGCTGTAAGCAATTCTTTATTGTGCGGAGTTTGTCCGTATAATTACTTGATGAATTTGTTGTTTTTTTTCTATAGATAGCTGAAGAAGATTAGGTGATTTGGAAATTCCATTGCTGGGAATGTTGCATGCAATGGAGAGCCATATAAGTTTGCTTGCAGTGTCTAATATTGATTTTATGCATCGTTCAGTTGTTCAAAAGAGTATAGGACAGGTATCATACCTACAGGACTGGAATGCACCATGAAATAACCTTGAATAATCAACCATATGGTTCAACTGAACACATGTTTATTAATTAGTTCAGTAACTATAGTTTTGTCTGCCGATTCGATAAGTTATCACATCTGATAAATTTAAACAGTTTAATTACTTATAAAATATATTTGGTTTTAGGTATTTCAAAGAATACTCAAGTCCTATGCAACAAAATTATATGCCAGGTTGCCAAAAGGTGGTACCGGCATTGTTGCAGTGGCTACTAGTACCGACGGGCAGATCAGGGTATGACAGTCATCATTGCACCGGTTGCTTTTCTATCACTTGTTTTTCTCATCTAGTAACAGCATTTCTATCACTTGTTTTTCTCATCTGGTAACAACATTTTATGTCCGGCGGGTACTACTGCAGACCTATGACAGGGATGTGAAAATTATATGTTACATTGTTAATACTGCAGAGTAGCTCGTTGTTTGTATGTGAAAACAATAGCATTGTTTAATGCACTGACATTATAAATTAGAACTTTGTCTATGTTGTCTTTGTTTGGTAATTTGCATATGCAAGCGCTTCTGACTGCTAATTTTTTTTTTAAACGGAGGCAAAAAAATTGCCTCATCGATTAATTAAGAAGAAGAGTGTTGCCTAGTTAATTTACAGAAAACTGGGCGAAAACCGTTATAGACAACCCATACGCAAACTACTCACAAAGAGCAAAACACCAACACCGCACAAGCGGCCCTCCAAACATGCAACAATCCCAACCCTCAATACTTGCACAACCTGGCGAGCACACCGACAACAGCAAAACCTGAGCACCCTCCATCATGAAATCATGGATGCCTTCCGGATGGCGCCGCTCTTCTTAATTTTGTTCCTCTTTGATTTCTCCCTGCTTGGCTTCACCTTCGCGGGCCAGCCACTTGTCCTGTCAGATCTAGGCTGATCAGCCACCCATTTGTCAAGAAAATCGTAAAACTCATTGAATTTCTTGGTATCAATGTCGTCAACTAGGAGGCTCCTAGGAGCCGACATCAACACACCAACCGCATCAACATCCACAACTGGAGGAACCACCGGCACGACATCATTGTTCACAGGAACTGCCAGCACAATGGGCTCAGACACCTTCAATTGCTCACATGATAGAGGCGAAACATGTCCCACACACGAGGTCGCTGCCGAGTCCACCTCCAAATGCTCCACAAACAAAGGCGAAATAGGGCTCAGACATAGCTCCCATAGCTCAAGCATGGCCTGCAGCATCGGAGCCTCAAGCACGGCGATGGACTCGCCCTCAGTGATAGACAACACAGGGGACGGGGCCGACAACAATGATGAAATGTCCCCAACACGAGGGGAGAAACATCCATATAGCTCTTGCCGCCCTTCCTTCGTGGAGCTAACATCGGCCACACCAGGAGGGCGTGTCGTCAGAGTGGTCTGCGACAAAGCCGACGCAAGGAAGAGACTTCTTAGTGCATCCTCCGCCCGCTCGAGAAAACTCCCAACGCGCGCCAGCCAACCCTGCAGGAGCGCTGTCTGATCAGCCAGAGCAGATCGCAAGATTACATCAGGCGGGGTTGCTGAGCTAACGGTAGCAGAGACGACAAACGCTCAAGACCTATGGCGAAGCGCCTTGAAGGGGAGCGCGGATTTCTTTGGGCCCTCACATGAAGTTGAAGCAGGACGATTGTGACGCCCCCGACTTAATCGTGCACTAATCATACACGCAAATGCACACGATCAAGCCTAGGGACTCACTTGAAGATATCACAACACAACTCTAGACACAAATAAAATAATACAAGCTTTATATTACAAGCCAGGGGCCTCGAAGGCTCGAATACACAAGCTTGATGTCATACAAGCATCAGCGGAAGCAAAAGTATCTGAGTACAGACACAAGGTTAAACAAGATGCCTTAAGAAGGCGAAAACAAACAATAGCTCTGATCGAAAGAGGCAAGGCCTCCTGCCTGGGAGCCTCCTAAACTACTCCTGGTCGACTGGCTCAACGAAGAAGAAGTGGCCTCCGGGGATCTCCTGGCAATAGTCTCCTGCGGTGGCGTCTGGCTCCTGGGCCCCATCGGCATCTGGTGTAACATCGATTTGGTATGGGGGAAAAGAATAGCAAAGCAACCGTGAGTACTCATCCAAAGTACTTGCAAGACTGACATCAGAACTATGCTATATGCATTGTATCAAAGGAATGGGGCTGTATCTGTGGACTGTACTGCAGAATGCTGGAACAAAGGGGGAGAAGCCTAGCCTATCGAAGACTAGCATCTTGAAGCAGTTCTTGCAGCATCAGAAGAGAGTAGAGATACAATAACAATTAATAATGGTTGTATATTAGCAACTCCCCAAGATCCTTTCTCGACTATCCCGCGAGAAAGCGATCCAGAGAGCAATAGTTTAAGCATTGCATCGATTAACTCCGGCCGCACACCCTTGTTCCTGGTGATGTCCGGCCTCGGCTGATCGATAGCAATAGTATCAGTTTAATATTCATCATCAACAGTTTATAGTTGTCATAGATCCGGGCACAACTCCAAGCGTCCTGTTACCGTGGACACGGCTATTCGAATAGATATCTTCCCTGCAGGGGTGCACTACTGTTACCCAACACGCTCGATTAACTCTGGCCGCACACCCTTGTTCCTGGTGATGTCCGGCCTCGGCTGATCGACACATCGCAGCCCGACCTACAGCTAAGCAGAGAGGTCCCCGCCAGTCTACATCCTAAGCACTCAGGGTTCTTGGGCCCATCCCCCTTTGCACTCCGGGTCGTTGCGCACACGTTTAGATCCAAGCACCACCTCTGTCATGGATGGCGCCAATCCTCCCGTGCCGCACTGCTGAACTGGACGTCTGTCAAAGCTTTCGGCTGATACATACGATGTAGAGGGCCCCATAAACCATTATCCCACGTGGTGGTAGTGCGTAAAAAGGGCACGACGACCCACTCAGATCAAACACCCAGATCCGTTACACGCTCGGTTATCACTACCCAATACGCGTGATATCCTCCGGCCGCACACCCTTGTTCCTGGTGATGTCCGCCCTCGGGAGATCAACACGAACAGGGTACCGGTATTTCATAACGCGCGGGTACTCTTGGAGCCGACCCGACTTTAATAATAATCCTCGCGGGCACCCTTGGGGCCAGCCCGACTTTAACATTGGGCACTGTTGGGACTCAGGTCCATCTCTACTGGATGGTACCACCAGCCCTTCAGCCCCGTAAAAGTAAATGATATAGCAGTTTAATTATTTCCGTGATCCTCACCCAGAGAGATCACGGCCCGGTATCAAGCTTGGCATACGGACAAAGGTGATGGGCCACCGATGAAGAAGTAGCACAGCTAGGTTTGTGGGACAGCAGGTGGGGTGTCAATGTCAAACTGCAAAATCAGGCCATGCATTGGAATAGGTACTATCGGAACAGTGGTAGCAGGGCATTTCTAATGCAAGAATAAGAGAGAAGAGACTGGGCGATATATGATGGTCAAGGGGGTTTTGCTTGCCTGGTTGCTCTGCGAAGGGGACCTGGTCGTCGGTGACGTAGTCGTATCCAGCAGAATCGTCGGCGGGCACAAGGTCTACCGAGAGAGAAGGGGGGGGGGAGGAAACAATAAATATCACGACAATGACAAACAATATGCATGACATGTCTAAATGTTATGCATCGGTGTTTATCGACTAACTAATCGATTTAGTTAACTCTTGGGAATTAATAAAAATTAAATTGGATTTATTTAATTAAAGTTGGACACTATTCATTTATTAAAATCAGTCAAAAAGTTGCATGTTCAGCTAGCTAGGATTGTTGTACAGATGTTTTGATTGCATATTTGGAATCTTCATATTTTTCTGATCATTTTACATATATAAATTATTTCAATCCGAGTTACGGTTTAAAAGATATGATTTTATAAAGTTTTAATCATTTTCTGAATTTATTTAATTATTTAATTTCGAAATTATCCAGAATAGTGAATGCTGACGTCAGCATGATGCAATGCTGACGTCAGCAGTCAACAGAGGCTGACCAGAGTCAAACCTGACATGTGGGACCCACATGTCAGTGACTCAGGGGCTAATTGACTAATTTAACTAATTAACTAACTAGGTGGGGCCCATATGTCAGCGGGTAATTAACCTAATTAATTTATTTTATTTAATTAAATCACTAATTAATTAACTGACGTGTGGGACCCATGTGTCATTGACACAGTGGGATGGGGCCCCACTATCAGTGGCCCAGTTGACCCAGTCAGCAGCGCTGACTGGTCAACGGGCCCACGGCCCCACCAGCCAGTCTCACTGGCAGGTGGGCCAGGGTAGGCCACGTCGGCGGTGACCGGAGACGTCGCCGGAATCTCGCCGGCGACGCGTTTCGCGGCGGCGCGGCCACGGGAGGTGGCCGGAAATCGCGTACAGGCCACCGTTCGAAGCGCAGATGGGCGCGTTGGAACGGGGCGACGACGGCGCGTCGTTAGGCGGTGGTATCGCGGGCGGGGACGGCCGGAGCTGAGCGCCAGGAGCTCATCGGCGGCGAGGTCTTCGGGCGGCGGTGGCAAACGGCGATTCGAGGCGCTATCGGGCGAGCTAAGCGGCTAGGCGGCATCTACGCGCGAAGGCGACGACGATGGACGGGCGCGCGTGACCAAATGGTCACCGGAGGCTCGTCGGCGACGAGCATCCGCGGCGGCGCGCACGGGCGACAGCGGAATTAGGGGCTAGGGGCTACGGTTCGTCGCGAGGAGGAGAGGGGGAGGTAGCTGGAGCTCACCGCGAGTCGTAGCCGTTCAAAGCGGGCTCGGGGAGGGGCTGCCGGCGACGGAATCGACGGCGACGTGCTCGGGTGCCCGAGGAGGAAGACGACGGCGAGAGGGCGTTGCAGGGGGCCTGGTGCTCGGGGTCGTGGTCGAGGAGGAAGAGGGCTTCACGGCGGAGCTGACGGGCGGCTCATCGGGGCTCGGGGGTGACGGTGGCCGCGGTGGCGAGCGAGGACGGCGGCGAGCTTGCGGGTGAGGCGGGGAGAGAGAGCTGCGCGAGGGGGGGGAAAGATCTGGGCGGCCAGGGGTGCCGTGGTGGCCGTCCTTATCGCCCCAGGAGGCCCTGTAGCGGCACGGGCGACGAGGTGGTGCGGGGGAGACGGCTCGCCGGCGTCGAGCGCGGTCGGGTGCGCGTGCGCGCTCGAGCGGGGGAGCAGTAGGAAGGGGGCGACCGAGGGAGGTGGGCTGGGCCGCACTGTGCACTCGAGGCCCAGCCGCCTGGGCTCTTTTCTTTTCTTTTCTTTTCTATTTCTTTCTCTATTTTCCCTTTTTAGTTTAGCTCAAATTTGTATTTTGCAAAATATGAGACATGGCCCAAATTATTCAGTGCAATATTAGGCAACACCAGAAATTGATTTGGTGCAAATATGCTTTCAAAATATTTTTAATTAACTAAAAATGCATTTAATACCACTGTTTTGGTACTGTTTTAACCTGCTAGGGGTATTTGTGGAATTTTGGTGATGTTTTGTTCCTCAAAATAATTAGTTATGATTTATGTGCTAATTAATGAACATTTTTGTTACTGGTTTGCACAACTTTATTTTCCACTTGGCAATTGAATTGAATTTGAATTTGAATTCGAACTAAGCCCTAATGCAAATGATGCTTATGCTTAATTAAACATGATGACATGGCATTAATATCAGGGGATTACTGTTGCATTACAAGGGGGTGTTACAATTCTCCTCATCTAACAAGAATTCTCGTCCCGAGAATTAAGAGGAGTGCTGAAAGAGAGAGGGGTATTCTTCACGAAGACGATCCTCACGTTCCCAAGTAGCCTCATCTCCAGAATGATTCGACCATTGAACTTTAAGGAACTTGATCGACTTCTGACGGGTTCGACGTTCAGCTTGGTCCAGAATGCGGATCGGATACTCTTGATAAGATAGATCCTCTTGCAATTCAAGCACTTCATGATCCACAGCTCGAATAGGATCCTTGAAACAGCGTCGGAGTTGCGACACATGAAAGACGTCGTGCACTTGGGAGAGATTCGGCGGCAATTCCAGTTGATATGCCACTTCACCTCGACGTGCGAGAATGCGGAACGGGCCAATATAGCGAGGAGCTAACTTGCCCTTGATCCCAAAACGGTGGGTGCCTTTCATCGGAGTGACGCGAAGGTAAGCTTGCTCGCCGGGTTGATAGACCATTGGTTGATGCTTGCGATCATAATTACTCTTCTGACGAGACTGAGCAGCTTTCAAATGCTCACGGACAATGCGGACCTTCTCCTCAGCTTCCTGAATTATGTCCGGCCCAACAAGTGAACGTTCCCCAGTTTCTGACCAATTCAGAGGGGTTCGACACTTACGTCCGTATAGAACTTCAAACGGTGCCATCTTCAAACTAGCTTGATAGCCATTGTTATATGAGAATTCGGCATATGGAAGAGATTCCTCCCATTTCTTACCGAAAGAAATGACACAAGCTCGAAGCATATCTTCAAGCACTTGATTTACTCGTTCGACTTGACCCTGAGACTGAGGGTGAAATGCGGTGCTAAAGGACAGGTGAGTTCCCATAGCTTCTTGGAAACTACTCCAAAATCTGGAAGTGAACAGGCTTCCACGATCAGAACTGATCTCCAGCGGAACACCGTGTAGTGACACGATCCTGGAAACATATAAATCTGCTAACTGACTAGCAGTGATTGATTCCTTAACTGGCAAGAAATGAGCAACCTTGGAGAAGCGGTCGATGACGACAAAGATAGCATCATGACCCTTCTGTGATCTGGGAAATCCAGTAATAAAGTCCATCTCGACCTTATCCCATTTCCATTCAGGAATTTCAAGTGGTTGCAGGAGTCCAGCAGGCCTTTGATGTTCAGCCTTGATGCGACGGCAAACGTCACATTCAGCAACATATTGAGCAATGTCACGCTTCATGTCAGGCCACCAATACCGTTGACGGATGTCTTGGTACATCTTGGTGCTGCCGGGGTGAATCGAAAGCGGCGTATCATGCGCTTCCTTCATAACATCCGAACGAGAGTCAATATTATCCGATCTGGGGACAACTAGACGACCCTTGAAGTACAAGGCAGCATCATCTCCCACATGATAGAATGAATGTTTTCCCTGTGAGAGGTATTTCTTGATCCTGTCAACTTCAGAACAGTAATTCTGTCTTGTCTTGATGTTGGTTTCGAGGTCTGGTTCAACCACCAAGTTACTCAAAGAACCCTGGTTAACAACACGAAGGTTCATCTTTTGGAATTCCGCTGGAGGGGGAACGAGATAACCCTGAGGAACAATATGGAGGTTCAGCTTGCGGAATTCTTCTTGAAGCAGGGGGTGAACCTTATGAACCTGAAGGTGGTTGCAGTAAGACTTGCGGCTCAAAGCATCAGCCATTACATTAGCCTTGCCTGGGGTATAAGAAATACCCACATTGTAATCTGCTATGCGCTCCATCCATCTCTGTTGACGGAGGTTCAGATCTGGCTGAGTAAACAGGTACTTCAAACTTTGGTGGTCGGTGTAGATCTCGCAACGATTACCAACAAGGTATTGTCTCCACTCTTTCAATGCATGAATTACTGCAGCAAGTTCAAGGTCATGAACTGGGTAGTTCTCTTCATGGGGACGCAATTGACGAGAGGCATAAGCAACCACTCTGCGCTCTTGCATTAGGACACAGCCTAATCCTTGACGGGATGCGTCACAGTATATCACGAAGTCCTTGCGAGAATCAGGGGGAGCTAGCACTGGGGCAGACGTCAACTTGTCCTTGAGCGTCTGGAAACTTTCTTGACATTTATCTGTCCACTCAAACTTAACACCTTTGTGAAGCAGATTAGTCAGTGGCTTTGCAATCTTGGAGAAGTTCTCGACGAAACGGCGGCAATAGCTGACAAGACCGAGAAAACTTCTGACTTGCTTTACATTCTTTGGGGGAGTCCAGTCAAGAATAGCCTGAACTCGTTCTGGGTTAACGGCAATCCCATCTTTGGAGATCACGTGACCAAGGTAAGTCACCTCAGATAACCAGAACTCACACTTAGAATACTTGGCATACAGTTGATGTTCACGTAGCTTCTCCAGTACAAGCCGAAGATGTTCGGCGTGTTCTTCTTCATTCTTGGAATATATAAGGATATCATCCAAATAAACCACGACGAATTTGTCAAGGTAATCCATGAAGATGTAGTTCATCAGTCGAGAGAATGTGGCTGGAGCATTGGTTAAGCCGAAAGACATGACGGTGTACTCATATGATCCATATCGAGTAACGAAGGCTGTCTTCGGAATATCCTCTTTGCGAACTCGGATCTGATGATAACCCAATCTCAAATCAAGTTTAGAGAACACAGAGGATCCAGCCAGCTGATCATAAAGATCGTTGATCCGGGGCAGCGGATATTTGTTCTGAATGGTTGCCTGGTTGATAGGTCGGTAATCTTGGACCAGACGGTTCGTACCATCCTTCTTCTTAACAAAGAGCGAAGGTGCTCCCCAAGCAGAAGAACTGGGGCGTATGAAACCCTTCTTAAGTGACTTGTCGATTTCTTCCTTAAGTTCTAGGAGTTCATGTGGTGGCATCTTGTATGGCCGCTTGGCAATAGGAGTAGTGCCTAGCTTCAAGTCGATGACAAACTCGACAGCCCTAACAGGGGGTATTCCCGGAAGTTCTTCTGGAAAGACATCCGGAAAATCACGAACGACTGGGACGTTCTCAATTCCTTCCAGAGGTGAGGCATTCAATGCATTCAGAGCATATATCTGGCTTTCGGCATTTTGAACTGTCCGAACTGAGTATCTGACTATCTGGCCGGAAGGATGTGTGAGCCGGACTGTTTCAGTGGCACAGTCAATCAAAGCTTTATGAGGTTTCAACCAGTCCATGCCCAGAATGATGTCAATGTTAGAAGTCTTGAGAGCAATGAGAGAAACAGGGAACACCAATCCTCCAATCTCAACATGGTTATCGTGGCTTACCATGTTAGTTTGCCACTTTGCTCCGGGTGACTGGATTATCATAGGGGCGGACATCTCCTCGAAAGACATATCATGGCTCCGCGCGAAACTTTCGGACATGAAGGAGTGCGATGCTCCAGAGTCAAAGAGAATAGAAGCTGGGATCGAATTCACTAGAAGGGCACCCATCACAATTTTGGTGTCCTGTCGAGCTTCTTCCATCTTGACATGGTTGACACGAATAAGTTGACTTGCAGGTGGTTTGGCATCAGTGTTCTTAGAAGGACGTTTTCGACGGCCCTGCTTCCGATCAACAGAAGGACGTGATGTGTTCTGAGGCTGATCCTGGCGACAGTTGTTCGCAAAGTGTCCTGACTGTCCACACCTGTGACATAACCCATCATTAGGGGGAGGAGCCATAGTATTGGGCTGTCCACTTGGAATATTCAGTTGTCTAGGCGGCGGAGGCGGACGAGGTGCAACATAAGACGGCCTCGGTGTTGGAGCAGGACGGTGGAAAATACTGTGCGGGAGCCAGACTCGACGTTTCTGAGTAGGATGACCCGAAGACGAGCCAATATCACGAGTACGCTTGAGCGACTCCTGGTATTCATTCAAAGCAGTTTCAACTTGGAAAGACTTGCTGACAAGCGTTGCAAAGTCTGCAGCATCATAAATAGCAAGTGCGACCTTTATATCAGGATGCAGTCCTTCACGGAATTTCTCCTGCTTACGAGCGTCAGTGCAGACGTCGTCCTCAGCATAGCGAGATAATTCGAGGAATTTCCGCTGATATTCATCCACTGTCATCTTGCCCTGTTTGAGTTTGCGGAACTCCTGCTTCTTCTGATCCATCAAACCTTGAGGAATGTATCGTGCACGGAAGACTGACTGAAATTCCTGCCAAGTGGTTACAGAACCAGCAGGCAGCATGCGCCTGTGGCTTTCCCACCATTGAGCAGCTGGACCCTTCAAATGAAATGCCGCAAAGGTGACGTAACTATCAAGGGCAACACTAGCTGACTCCATCTCAAACAGAATATCACGAAGCCAATCATCAGCATCCATAGGATTGGTGGAGTTGCGGAACACAGACGAGTTGAGGCGCACAAATTCTTGCAGTGTTATTGGGGCAGACTGTTGCTGAGCATTTTGAGTTGGAAATTGGGCCATTACCCCAGTCATAAACTGACGATTCAGCTCAAACTGTTGCATCATTGCGGCAATATAGGGTGGAGGGGGAGGATCGTCAGCCATTCTGCCAAAACAACAGGGGCAGTTTAGCAAGAACAACTGCATGTACATGGGGTTATTGCAGATGTAACATGAGCAAGAACAAGAAGTGCATTAGGAAAAATTAGTAGTCATTAAAGACATACTGATCCATGCACAGAATTGGACATCCGCGGATAGCGTGACGGCGTAAAATTAAGGAAAAGACATGCTAGGCGGCGCGCAGGCACGCGGTGAGGAATTACACAACGAGACATAGCAAAGGCTATATCAACGTCGGAGAAAACTTTTGGGGAGAGGAATCTGCAAGGAACAACATAGGGTTTCCTCGATGAAAGGATCCTGCAGGCCTTGGTGTTGTGCAGCAGAACCTGGCCCTTATCTTGAAGCAAGGGGGGATAATTCAGAACTCCGGATGGATGTGAATACGAGAACCTAGTGTCGGCACTAGTAAAATCATTTAACCCGAAAGGAAGAGAAATTCAGAGTCCCAGAGTATAGAAGAGGAATAAAAGATCCTAATACCACCCAGTTGGCGACGTGGGCCCGTAACCCACACAGCCATGTTAGTAAAATAGTTTTCCATCGTCTAGACTCAACTTCGACCAAGGAGTTGGAAAAAGGGGCTTCCTACAGGCAGTCGGCTCTGATACCAACTTGTGACGCCCCCGACTTAATCGTGCACTAATCATACACGCAAATGCACACGATCAAGCCTAGGGACTCACTTGAAGATATCACAACACAACTCTAGACACAAATAAAATAATACAAGCTTTATATTACAAGCCAGGGGCCTCGAAGGCTCGAATACACAAGCTTGATGTCATACAAGCATCAGCGGAAGCAAAAGTATCTGAGTACAGACACAAGGTTAAACAAGATGCCTTAAGAAGGCGAAAACAAACAATAGCTCTGATCGAAAGAGGCAAGGCCTCCTGCCTGGGAGCCTCCTAAACTACTCCTGGTCGACTGGCTCAACGAAGAAGAAGTGGCCTCCGGGGATCTCCTGGCAATAGTCTCCTGCGGTGGCGTCTGGCTCCTGGGCCCCATCGGCATCTGGTGTAACATCGATTTGGTATGGGGGAAAAGAATAGCAAAGCAACCGTGAGTACTCATCCAAAGTACTTGCAAGACTGACATCAGAACTATGCTATATGCATTGTATCAAAGGAATGGGGCTGTATCTGTGGACTGTACTGCAGAATGCTGGAACAAAGGGGGAGAAGCCTAGCCTATCGAAGACTAGCATCTTGAAGCAGTTCTTGCAGCATCAGAAGAGAGTAGAGATACAATAACAATTAATAATGGTTGTATATTAGCAACTCCCCAAGATCCTTTCTCGACTATCCCGCGAGAAAGCGATCCAGAGAGCAATAGTTTAAGCATTGCATCGATTAACTCCGGCCGCACACCCTTGTTCCTGGTGATGTCCGGCCTCGGCTGATCGATAGCAATAGTATCAGTTTAATATTCATCATCAACAGTTTATAGTTGTCATAGATCCGGGCACAACTCCAAGCGTCCTGTTACCGTGGACACGGCTATTCGAATAGATATCTTCCCTGCAGGGGTGCACTACTGTTACCCAACACGCTCGATTAACTCTGGCCGCACACCCTTGTTCCTGGTGATGTCCGGCCTCGGCTGATCGACACATCGCAGCCCGACCTACAGCTAAGCAGAGAGGTCCCCGCCGGTCTACATCCTAAGCACTCAGGGTTCTTGGGCCCATCCCCCTTTGCACTCCGGGTCGTTGTGCACACGTTTAGATCCAAGCACCACCTCTGTCATGGATGGCGCCAATCCTCCCGTGCCGCACTGCTGAACTGGACGTCTGTCAAAGCTTTCGGCTGATACATACGATGTAGAGGGCCCCATAAACCATTATCCCACGTGGTGGTAGTGCGTAAAAAGGGCACGACGACCCACTCAGATCAAACACCCAGATCCGTTACAAGCTCGGTTATCACTACCCAATACGCGTGATATCCTCCGGCCGCACACCCTTGTTCCTGGTGATGTCCGCCCTCGGGAGATCAACACGAACAGGGTACCGGTATTTCATAACGCGCGGGTACTCTTGGAGCCGACCCGACTTTAATAATAATCCTCGCGGGCACCCTTGGGGCCAGCCCGACTTTAACATTGGGCACTGTTGGGACTCAGGTCCATCTCTACTGGATGGTACCACCAGCCCTTCAGCCCCATAAAAGTAAATGATATAGCAGTTTAATTATTTCCGTGATCCTCACCCAGAGAGATCACGACCCGGTATCAAGCTTGGCATACGGACAAAGGTGATGGGCCACCGATGAAGAAGTAGCACAGCTAGGTTTGTGGGACAGCAGGTGGGGTGTCAATGTCAAACTGCAAAATCAGGCCATGCATTGGAATAGGTACTATCGGAACAGTGGTAGCAGGGCATTTCTAATGCAAGAATAAGAGAGAAGAGACTGGGCGATATATGATGGTCAAGGGGGTTTTGCTTGCCTGGTTGCTCTGCGAAGGGGACCTGGTCGTCGGTGACGTAGTCGTATCCAGCAGAATCGTCGGCGGGCACAAGGTCTACCGAGAGAGAAGGGGGGGGGAGGAAACAATAAATATCACGACAATGACAAACAATATGCATGACATGTCTAAATGTTATGCATCGGTGTTTATCGACTAACTAATCGATTTAGTTAACTCTTGGGAATTAATAAAAATTAAATTGGATTTATTTAATTAAAGTTGGACACTATTCATTTATTAAAATCAGTCAAAAAGTTGCATGTTCAGCTAGCTAGGATTGTTGGACAGGTGTTTTGATTGCATATTTGGAATCTTCATATTTTTCTGATCATTTTACATATATAAATTATTTCAATCCGAGTTACGGTTTAAAAGATATGATTTTATAAAGTTTTAATCATTTTCTGAATTTATTTAATTATTTAATTTCGAAATTATCCAGAATAGTGAATGCTGACGTCAGCATGATGCAATGCTGACGTCAGCAGTCAACAGAGGCTGACCAGAGTCAAACCTGACATGTGGGACCCACATGTCAGTGACTCAGGGGCTAATTGACTAATTTAACTAATTAACTAACTAGGTGGGGCCCATATGTCAGCGGGTAATTAACCTAATTAATTTATTTTATTTAATTAAATCACTAATTAATTAACTGACGTGTGGGACCCATGTGTCATTGACACAGTGGGATGGGGCCCCACTATCAGTGGCCCAGCTGACCCAGTCAGCAGCGCTGACTGGTCAACGGGCCCACGGCCCCACCAGCCAGTCTCACTGGCAGGTGGGCCAGGGCAGGCCACGTCGGCGGTGACCGGAGACGTCGCCGGAATCTCGCCGGCGACGCGTTTCGCGGCGGCGCGGCCACGGGAGGTGGCCGGAAATCGTGTACAGGCCACCGTTCGAAGCGCGGATGGGCGCGTTGGAACGGGGCGACGACGGCGCGTCGTTAGGCGGTGGTATCGCGGGCGGGGACGGCCGGAGCTGAGCGCCAGGAGCTCATCGGCGGCGAGGTCTTCGGGCGGCGGTGGCAAACGGCGATTCGAGGCGCTATCGGGCGAGCTAAGCGGCTAGGCGGCATCTACGCGCGAAGGCGACGACGATGGACGGGCGCGCGTGACCAAATGGTCACCGGAGGCTCGTCGGCGACGAGCATCCGCGGCGGCGCGCACGGGCGACAGCGGAATTAGGGGCTAGGGGCTACGGTTCGTCGCGAGGAGGAGAGGGGGAGGTAGCTGGAGCTCACCGCGAGTCGTAGCCGTTCAAAGCAGGCTCGGGGAGGGGCTGCCGGCGACGGAATCGACGGCGACGTGCTCGGGTGCCCGAGGAGGAAGACGACGGCGAGAGGGCGTTGCAGGGGGCCTGGTGCTCGGGGTCGTGGTCGAGGAGGAAGAGGGCTTCACGGCGGAGCTGACGGGCGGCTCATCGGGGCTCGGGGGTGACGGTGGCCGCGGTGGCGAGCGAGGACGGCGGCGAGCTTGCGGGTGAGGCGGGGAGAGAGAGCTGCGCGAGGGGGGGGAAAGATCTGGGCGGCCAGGGGTGCCGTGGTGGCCGTCCTTATCGCCCCAGGAGGCCCTGTAGCGGCACGGGCGACGAGGTGGTGCGGGGGAGACGGCTCGCCGGCGTCGAGCGCGGTCGGGTGCGCGTGCGCGCTCGAGCGGGGGAGCAGTAGGAAGGGGGCGACCGAGGGAGGTGGGCTGGGCCGCACTGTGCACTCGAGGCCCAGCCGCCTGGGCTCTTTTCTTTTCTTTTCTTTTCTATTTCTTTCTCTATTTTCCCTTTTTAGTTTAGCTCAAATTTGTATTTTGCAAAATATGAGACATGGCCCAAATTATTCAGTGCAATATTAGGCAACACCAGAAATTGATTTGGTGCAAATATGCTTTCAAAATATTTTTAATTAACTAAAAATGCATTTAATACCACTGTTTTGGTACTGTTTTAACCTGCTAGGGGTATTTGTGGAATTTTGGTGATGTTTTGTTCCTCAAAATAATTAGTTATGATTTATGTGCTAATTAATGAACATTTTTGTTACTGGTTTGCACAACTTTATTTTCCACTTGGCAATTGAATTGAATTTGAATTTGAATTCGAACTAAGCCCTAATGCAAATGATGCTTATGCTTAATTAAACATGATGACATGGCATTAATATCAGGGGATTACTGTTGCATTACAAGGGGGTGTTACAACGATGCACGGTACCGACGACTGACGACATAGCAAGGCATGCCAAAGAGCTTAGAGGACGCCATGGGTTACGACATCCGCGCGCAAGGTGACTGTTCTCCAAGCAACGGGAGCACCGAAGCGGATCTCTGCAGACAACCGCACGATGCCCAGGAGCGAGGCATCTGCAGCATCTACCGTGCAGCCAAGCAGGGACGGGGCGAGGAGCCATTGCCGGGTTGGTGGCGTCAGGCGACGCGGACCACGCCGGGGCAACACCTCTTGCCATCCCCCACTCGCCTCCGCTATGCACCCCATGCCCGGCTGAGCGGCGGCCAGGGGTGAGGCCTTGGCAGCAAGCGGAGTCATAGGGGCCAACTCCTCTTCATCATCGCCGTCGTCGTCGGCGACGGCGAGTGAGGTCCATGACCCAGGCTCTGGCCGCCCCGAACCGAGAACTGGTGGAGGCACCGGGCGCTCCAAACCGTCTCCCATGCACGCACCATTGGAGACAGCTAGCGGCGACGTTGATGCCAGTACGCCCATCTCGATCTGCAGCCCGCGAGCGCTCGCGAGGAGGCTCAACCCATCTTGGAGGTGTTCTCGAAGGGCCCCTAGTGCAGACTCGACGCCTCCAGCATCGATTGCGCGTGTCAGGGGAGGCGGCGACATCCCTGGATCCACGTCAGGGCGCGGGCGCGACGGGACCACGGAGGAGAGCAGAGCCGTGGGGCTGGCTGAAGGCAGATGCAGCAGTAGAGGCTGGTGGTGGAGGAGAGCCAACGTCGCAGAGGGCGCCGTCGCGGACGCCGTCGCCGCCGGAGGGAGCTGGTCGCGGGGTTGGTGTTCGGCCAACGCTGTCGAGGGCGCCATGGCAGGGGAGGCCGCCACCGGAGGGAGCTGGTCGCGGGACCGCAGCTGGGGTGCAGACGAGGCAGCGATGGGTGGTACAGCTGGGATGGCCGCCGCCGTAGGAGGCCGCGCGCTGGGCTTCTGCATGACCCCGCAGAAGGCATTGGCGGCAAACTGCAGGGGATCGATGCAGAGAGCAGGGGACGCGGACTCCGGATCTGGTCTCGCCTGACGCGGGGGTGGACAGGGTAGGGAGATCGGGGCGCTGCGGCGGCGCGTTTACCTGGCGGCGGCGCAGTCGCGAGAGCGCATCCTAGCTAGCAGCCCCCGGTATAGTTTAGAGAGAATTCCTTATTTGGCCATTTCTTAAATTTTGCTTCCCTTTTTGGCCCTAAAAAATATTTTCTTCCCTTTTTGACACACAAATTTTATTTTGTTCCCTCCATGGCACTTCTGTCAGTTTTGACCACTAACACCGTGAAGTGCAACATGAAAAGTCGCTTTTACCCCTGCTTTAGCTCACTGGCAAAAAAAATCCCCACCGCACCTTCTCTCGTGTCCACCCGAGCGCTAACTCTAAGACGGTAGCGGTACGACCGTACGCGGCAAATAGCAGCGGCGGCGCGAGGCTGAGAGCGTACAACCTTGCACGTACAGCTGCATGGGCCTATAATTCCAAAAAAAAGCTGCATGGGCCTATAGCGTGACGTCACCACGTCGCAGGGCCCGCGTGATTTGCATGGTGGTTTAGCACGACGCGCACTCGTGGGATGGCACGAGTCTTCAAGGTCGTGGCGCCTGGGTAGGAAAACTACCGGCCATCACTTTCTTTCTGTACCAAACAAATAGAAGAAGAAGAAAACAGAAAAGTCGCATTCGTACGCGACGCAAAACTCTCGTCTGATCGTCTCTCTGATCGAGTGATTTAGCGAGTAGACTCTAACAGAGGGTGGCCTGTGCAGCGCGGCCTCGGGCGGCCATGGACGGGAAGAGGAGGATGGTCATGGCGGGGCAGCGGCGGAGGGCCGTGCGGTATTGGCGTCGGGCGGCCATGCAGGGACGACGGAAGAGTGCCACGGAGGCACGGACGTCGGACCTGCAGCACCCATGGCCTCGGGCCCTCCTGACCAAGGCGGCGGAGCTGGCGCTGGCTACTTCCGGGCCCTCCTGACCAACCAAGGGCGTCGTCGCCGACCAGGCACTCACCTTCGGCAACGCCACGCCCGCGCTTGTTGCGCAGAACGCCAACAATATCTACTTGTTCGTCGGCGCCGGACAGATACGCACCAACTCACCAACTGCAGGGTCGTAAACTGATCAGTGCTTGTTACGGCTTCTCTTTTTTGTTTAAACTACACGGTCACTCTTAACCTGTCTCATTTCGGCCGGCTTCGCAAGTGGTAAACCGAATGCAACGGAATTACTATACATCAAGTGGTAAAACGAATGCGCATGCATGAGATGTCTGGTGAGCTCAAATCTGTTACGTGGTACTGAAATAGTAGATTTGGTTTCATTGGTCATGTAGTCAAAAGACAAAACATATCACATCACGGCTGCTTTTGACTTGTAAATAATTTTGGTCACATAATATACCAGGGGTAAAATGGTCATTTCATGTTAGACTTAACATTGTTATGTGCCAAAATTGACGGAAGTGTCGTGTAGGGAACAAAATAAAAATTGTGTGTCAAAAAGGGGAAAAGATATTTTTTAGGGCCAAAAAGGGAAGCAAAATTTAAGAAAGGGCCAAATAAGAAATTTTCTCTATAGTTTAACGGCGTGCATACTGCTAAAGTTTGTAATTCAGAGAAAGGAGCAAAGCACTCCTCGGTTGTAGTTCAGATCATAGCCTTGCTATGATTCTCTTTTGCGATTTAGCATTTTAGTCGAGGAATCTTTGCTTCTTGTTGGGTCTCTGCAGTAAAGCCCAGTGGTTATCATTCATCATCATCACCAGATGATTTCATTTTGTTGGTGCTTGAGTTTAGAAATTTTTGTCTCACTGTCAATCGTCGACGTACCATCCATGAGAGCTGTTCATATAAGCCTATTGATAACTAGCTGTGTGAAGGCGCGGCGCACGCCGCGCCCGTGTGATAACCCGTGCTGACTGGGCTATAGCTTAATGTGTTATTCTTCAGATTGTAGACTTCATCAGCATAAATGCATACGGAGTGAGATGAAAACACATAATAAACTTGTTAGCACTTATTTAGGTTACTACGGATGTGTTGTGCGGCCACTCATGGAACATGCTAGCTGTGATGTGCATATGACATAACAAATCATAGTACATTAGAACTTAACTTGCAGACATCAGTTAGCTTGCAGGATTACTCTAACAGGAAAAGGGGAAAACTATCACAATCATGTATTAAGAGGAAACAATAAGTTCCAGGATTTAGTATTCAAAATAGTGAAAGGATCTCAAAGTAGATCTCAAAATAGCGAAACGATCTCAAATGATCTTGATAAACTATGTTTTCTACAAATGAAAACACCAGTTTCTTCTCACCATTCCCTAATAGTAGCAGCTATATGCACCTCTACTTCATCTATACCATCATCAGGAAAAACAAAAGGCATGCAAGTTAACGTGGCCAGGCAATGTTGTGCTCATCGTTTGTACTACAAAGTACTATATCGAAACCATCACTACGAATAATTATATCTTTTACTACATAAACATGGCTTAAAATGCATAATTAATGAAAAAGGTCCAATAATTTGTTCATTATCATACATTTCCATGTCAGGTTCTAGCTAGAACATCTTCCACAAAATCTATGTGCAGACCTGTGTTTTTTTTTTTTGGAAAAGGAGGATAACCCCCGGCCTCTGCATCAATCGATGCATGCAGCCATATTATTAAAGAAGAACGTAACAAGGTTTTAGGGTCCAAAGAAGCTCATAATCTGAGCAAAAGTCGAAAAAATAAATCTGAAAAGTGCCACATCCGGCGATAAAGAACAGACTACGATGTCTACACACCTAGCCTATTATTAGCTCGCCATCCAAATCGGCTGGAGATAGCCCGTGCTACCATCTCCCAGCGGTTGCACCCAATAACCAAAAGCTCCCTGAAGTCCGCATGAGTGAGTAACGACCACATACGGATCCAAGCTGTAGCTTTGTAGATAACCTGCAAAAAATTAGTGAATTTTGTCCCATTAAAAATCATATCATTCCTAATATTCCATATAGCCCAAAATAGTGCACATATCCCTATCCAAATATGTTTAGCTATGTGTATGTCCACTCCATTAAGCCACGTCCCAAATAACATGTTTATGCTCGTTGGGGGATGAACGTTAAAAGCTATATGTATTGATCGTCATAATAATTTTGCAAGTGGACACTCGAGAAAGAAGTGTTTAATCGATTCATTTTGATCACAAAAACAGCACCTGGAATTACCAACCCAATTCCTTTTCACCAAGTTATCTTTGGTCAGAATGACTCCTTTGTGGACGAACCACATAAAGATTTTAATTCGAAGCCTGTGTGAATACTCACAAAACCTTCTGCTCAAAAGGAAGCTAAGATCAGTCATTCAAGAATAGGTATATACCTCAGAATGTCTATGAAAGCCCTTAGTTGCCGAATTGGACTGTTGCACACTGTTGCAGCAAGTTGTTTGAATTCAGTAAATAATCTGCTACGCATGAACTCTGTAGGAAACATCTCCTAAGATTGGCTAAATTTAGTACGTATTATATTTGTAGAACTTTATCTACAGACTTGAAAGTTGGGATAGTAGTTTACTAATTCAGTATGACTTTAACTATGTCTATTTTCTTGAAACATGCTCCCCTATGGTAAGCTACTACTGCTCACCTTTGTAATTAAGAACTACAATGGAAAATGACTTAAGTGTGGACTGTTGAGCACGGTTCAACTTCAAACTAACCTATAGCAGGCATTGGAGTACAAATACCAATTGATGGAGATTTTTTTATCTCGGTGTAACAATGACAATGGAACAGTTCAGTTAAACTACTCTAGAAATTTATTAAGTTTTGGCAGGGAAATGACTCTCCAAGAAGAAATTATCTATTCCTTTCCTCTTGAATTCCCAGAGCTGCAACCTTCGCTTCGGCGCATTGGCAGCCAAAGGAGCAGCATCGAACTGGTCATGTATAGGGGAAGAAGGGCCCGTGTGGAGGTGGAGACCCAAGCTGCATCGTCGTCGTGCGCCGCACGTCGTCAGCCTCCACCATCTCCCCCATAGAGAAAAAAGAATTATTCTACAAAATTGTATCGTAAAAGTTACACGCAAGCAACAATTGTGCTCAATCATTGTCTAGAAAGCATGATCTATTACTGTTTCTGGCTTCTTTCGTTCTTTCTGAATACAAACAACCTACTGTGCATGACTATCTATATAACTTAATGTTTCAACTTTTTGATACTCTTGGAATGTATTGATTATTGCTGAAATGGCCATGCCTTAAATAACTTGTGTACAACTTCTCACCAATAATCATATTTTCTAAGGGCAAACCAAAAAAATAACAGAATAATAAAATTAGAGAAAGGCAGAACCTTGAGAGATGCAGATAAAGGCAAACAAATGGTTGCAGGAAGCAAACCGTTGCAAAAAGATGAAAATGGGTCTGATGGCAGACCCGGGAATTAAAAATTCCGAAGATAGATCTAGCACATTCAGGTTTAATTTCTTTAAGATACATACTTCATGCCTGGGTCGTTCTACTAGCAAGAATGCAAGATGTCATCCGTGTGTTTATAACTGACTGCAGGGATGTTTCGAACCCCATAAAGGCTGATGGAATTTTTTCCATGGCAGATGGCAACAGCACTGCTGTTCCTGCAGGACGGGCTGTCATATATCTGAGAAAGAATCAATATCCAAACTCAAATAAATCACATCAATCCAATTCTGCACAAACGTAATACAACATTCCCCCCCCCCCCCCCCCCCCCCCCCCCGCAAAAAAAAAACGTAATACAACATTCAAAAAGATGTTCTGGACAAAAATAAGAACTCCAAAGAAAAGATTCAGTGCCGATTGATATCTGATACACAATGGCATCGTACGACTGAACATGGCCTACCGGTAGGAACACATTCCTGTTGCAAGTATATATTTGTATAAGTTATCTTCTTTTCTTCATAAAACACAAGTGACATTTCTGAGTTTTTTGCATCAATGCACAAAGCATTTTTTTAGCGTAAAAGGTTATAGGTACAGAGGAGTACAGTGGAAGAATAAGAGAAGAATAAGGAGTTGATAACAAACCCGAATGTGTAACGCAAACAAAGGACATATATGTTTCTTTTGAAGCCAGCATAGACTATCCCTAATTGAATTGTGAAATTTGTGTGTCGACCACTGCGGGTAAAATCACATATTTTCAAAAGTCCTCTTCATGTTTATTACGGGGGGGCAATTAAAATTTCAGGCTACGTTAACCAAAATCTAAACTGTAATAATACCAAATTTGGCAGAGGAAAGGCGAGTCAATTTTATATCGTAATGCTGAATGATTTCTGTAAATATGATTCAGTCACCAGGAGAAAAAATATTTCTATATGAACCAGGTACTCCAATGAGCAGATAGTATTATCAGGCTAATTCATCATATAACTATCTCCCAAGCAGACGGCGGGTTTGAGTGTCGCCCCCTTGAACCTGTAGTTAAGTTTGTCAAAGTCCTTCTCCGCATGGCCCAGATCCTTTATTTGCCTGAAACCAACCAAATGTACAGAAGAGCATGTCACCCTCAACCTGTGTGTACCTCAAGGCATGAACTAACGATGCTACAATATAACTACAGAAATGTTCCATCAGATATTCAGATATCGACACCGTCAGATGGTAAATCTTTCTGGAATTTGGACGTACTCTGTGAGCTAGTGTTACAGTATTTCCATGGGCGACCATTGGAAAAATGGATGTAAAGGTGATATGTTGTATTAGTATGAAGTGCTATGGATTAGTGATTAACAGCATGTATTGTGTGTAAGTTTAACAATCTGGAGAGAAGTGTCTATTAAGCTGTGAGCAGTAAGTAAGAACTAAGAGTGAAGTGCCACATTAATTTACCCCTCAAGCTCAGTTCCCATGTCAATGGCCATGCCTTTCAACTCAGTCAGTATGTCGCTAAGATCAGATAGGCCATCGTCCTGTTTTGCCTTCTCCACCTGAAGGAAACAAGCAGATGATCAGAAACTACAAACATCGAAGTAGAATCTGCTACTTTCCAGACTTGATCCTGATATAAGAAAATTTTGAGCTCATAGCAAATTCGATATACCTTGACTTTCTCAATAACCGACGCAGGTTCAGATAGGAATTGGCGTGCATTGGATTGACAGTGCCTTTGCTCCGGACCATATGGCTGCCCTTCCGTATGACTGAATTATCTGCATCCATGCCATTCCACCCAGTGATTTATAACACGGAACAGATATCCTATAGGATAACCTAATTTTCTTATGCCAGTCACACACATGTGTTCTTTTTAAGATAACATTTCTGATTTCTCAAACATTATTTAAGATGACATTGGAAATTACCTCTGGTTAGCATAGGGCCCCTAATTGCACCGTTCTTCTTTGGCTTCCACTTCTTGGAAAACATATCACCAAGATCCCTAAGTAGCTTTTCCCCTTGGAAATTTTTTGAGAACAAAAAGCCATTGTCACAAACTTGTCCATGTGAGCAGCAGCAGGCAGCATAGGGAATTGAGAGACAGAGCAGCAGCGGTGCAAGATGAACAGCAGTTGCAAGGAGAAACAGCAGGCAGCGCTAGAAGGAGACTCGGCAGCAGAGGGGGATTGCGTAACACCCCATGTAATTAAGCTACAGTAATCATCTTTTGATAATGCCAAGTCATCATGTTTAATAGTGCTTGATCATCATTTGCATCATATCTCATTTCAAATTTCAATTCAAATTGAAATTCAAATTTAAAGTGAAAATAAAAATTATTCCAATTTGGAAACTAAAATGTTCATTAAATAGCAAATAATTCATAGCTAATTATGTTAAGAAAAACAACATCACCTAAAATGTCTAAATGACTCTAACATCATCAAAACAGTACCAAAACAGCAATAATTGATCCATTTCATTTAAATAAAAATCAAACGAAATCATTTATTCACCAAACCATTTTCTGGTAGTAGTTAAGATTGCACTGTAATTATGGAACTAAGTCACCTATTTTACAAAACTAAAATTATGGCTAAACTATTTACAAAACAGAAATAAAAGGAGAAAACACAAAGAAAAACAAAGAAATAGAAAAAGGCCGCTGTAGCTGGGCCTAAATCAAACCAGGCGGCCCAGCCCAGCAGCGCGGTCGCCTCCCACCTCCCGCACTGCTCACCCGCGCGCCCGTCGCCGGTCGTCGTTCCCGCCGCGTCCACTCGTCGCGCGTCGCTACAGGGCGGCGGGGTGGATATGACCACCACCGCGGCAGCCCTAGCCGCCCCCTCCAGATCTTTTTCCCCTCTCCCTCGCCCGTCTTCTTCCTCCCGCGCAACCGCCCGACGCCGTCGACCTGGCCGAGCTCGCCGGCGTGGCCACAGGCCTCCCCAGCGCCTGAGACCGAGCCCGTCCG
This sequence comes from Elymus sibiricus, assembly GCA_039707655.1. Taxonomy (NCBI): domain Eukaryota; kingdom Viridiplantae; phylum Streptophyta; class Magnoliopsida; order Poales; family Poaceae; genus Elymus; species Elymus sibiricus. The sequence continues at coordinate 121,159,460 of CM077666.1, read as the reverse complement.
CTCCGCCTGCCTCTTCTGCTTCTTCTCCGACCACGGGATCGAGCCGAGCGCCTCTCATTCGACCGGAACAAGCTCGCCTTCATCCTACGGCCGCAGTCGCCTCGCCGTCGATTTCGTCGCCGTCGAGCCCTCCCCGCGCACACGTTGCTCACCTGCAGGCTCACGGTGAGCCCGCGCTTCTTTCCCCTCCCTCTCACGCGCGAATCCAACCCCGTAGCCGCCGTTGCCGTCGCCGCCCGAGCTTTCCTCCGCCGCGTAGCTCGCCGCCGTCGATGTAGTCGACGTCGTGGCCGTCCGAGCCCGTAGACGTGCTCAGCAAGTCCGTGCGGTTCCAATGCGACCCGCCGCTCGCTTCCCCATGCCCTGCAACGCCAGATCCGCCGTCGCACGAAACGCTCCACCGCTGACTTCGTCGCCGGCGTCGATTCCGGCCGTCTCCAGCGACGGCACCGCCACCATTCGATGCGGCTCATTCGACTCGTTCGAACGAGCCCAGCCACGCTCCATTTGGACGTCGGTAGCGCATTTCCGGCGAGCTCCAGAGGACGCCGCCGCGTTTTGACGTCGTCGGCGGGTAACGCCGGTGGCCGCCGACGTGGCCGGCCTGGGGGCCACCCAGGGTCACTGACCAGTGGGTCCCTGGGCCCCGTTGACCACGTTGACCGTGGTCAACGCGCTGACGTGGCAGCCTTTGTCGCTGACAAGCGGGTCCCACCCCCGTTTAAATGTTTTTATAATTAATAAAAATACTAATTAATCTGTTAATTAACTCTGTTAGTTTAATCTCTCACTGACATGTAGGTCCCATCAACTAATTAACTTAATAAGATTAGTTAAACCTATGTTTAAATAAAACAGCCACTGACCAGTGGGTCCCACTGGTCAGGTTTGACCTGGCTTAGCCGGTTTACCCGCTGACATCACGCTGATGTCATGATGGCGTCATCTAACACTGTTTTGGATAATTTAAATTAAATAATTTCAGAAATTCTAGAAAATGATTAAAACTTTGAAAAATCATATAAAATAAACCGTAACTCGGATGATAATAATTTATATATGAAAAATGATCAGAAAAATATGAAGAATCCGAATATGTGGTGAAAAATCTTAACCATCACTCCTATCTAGATGAACATGGAACTTTTTGCCCGTATTTGATAGATGAATAGTGCATAACCTTAATAAAATAAATCCAAATAAATTCCTAAATTATCTAAAGCAGTTAGATAGGCATTATATCACCTCGGCATATCATTTAGGCATGTCATACATCGCTGTTGCATTATTGTCGTGAATTTATTGTTTCTTCCCCCCTCCTTCTCTCCCGATAGACGCCGAGACCGCCGCCGACGCAGCTGTGTACGACTATGCTCCAGACGAGCAGCCTTCCGACGACTAGCCCCTCTCAGCAGAGCTTCCAGGCAAGCAAAACCCCCTTGATCATCCAGATATCGCCCCCTCTTTCTCCCTTATGCTTGCATTAGAATTGCTTCTGTTGTTATTCCGATAGCTCCTATTCTGATGCATAGCCTGATTTTGTCGTCTGCTATTGATACACTACCTGTTGTCCGATGATGCTTAGTTAGCTTTACTAATGATTCATCTGTGGCCCATCACCCTCGTCCGTTTGCCATGCTTGATATCAGGCCGTGATCACTCTGGGTGATGATCACGGAAATGTTTACATATTGCAATACTTAAACTGTTAAAGTCGGGCTGGCCCCAAGGGTGCCCGCTAGAGAATAATATTAAAGATGGGTCGGCTCCAAGAGCACCCGCGCGATATGTGTTACCAAGTCGGAGCGACAGGAACCCTGTTCGTCTCTGCGAGTTACTAAATATGCCTAACGGATTTGGGTATTTGATCTGAGTGGGTCGTTGGCCCTATACGCACTACCACCACGTGGGATAATGGTTATGGGACCCTCTACGTCGTATGTATCAGCCGAAAGTTCTTCAGACGTCACAGCTCAGAGATGCGGGCTGATTGTTGGGGTGAGCTGGCTACGTCTGTGGTGTTTCCACAGTCGCGCTTGGGCCTCGGCCAGTCTCGCAACATGCAGGAGTGCGAAGGGCGATGGCCCAAGACCCCTTCATACTTAGGATTTAGACCGGCGTGCTGACCTCTCTGCTGAGCCTAGGTAGGACTGCGTCGTGTCGATCTCCCGAGGCCGGGCATTACCCAGCAAGTGTGTCCGGCCCGATGTGATCGAGCGTGTTGGGTAACAGTAGTGCACCCCTGCAGGGAAGTTATCTATTCGAATAGCCGTGTCCACGGTAACAGGACGCTCGGAGTTGTATCCTGATCCACTACAACTACAAACTGATGATGATTCAATATTAAACTGTTAATACTGCTCTCGGGATCGCTTTCTCGCAGGGAGACGAGAAAGGATCTCAGGGCGTTGCTATTATATAACCACTATTAAATGCTATTGTGTTCTACTCTCTTCTGATGCTGCAAGATTGCTTCAAGATGCTAGTCTTCGATAGGCTAGGCTTCTTCCCCCTCTATTCTGGCATTCTGCAGTTCAGTCCAAAGATATAGCCCCATTCCTTTGATACCGATGCATACTTAGTATAGTTCTGATGTCAGTCTTGCGAGTACTTTGGATGAGTACTCACGGTTGCTTTGCTATCTCTTTTTCCCCATACCCGCTTGCTGAAATCAGACGATGGAGCCCAGGAGCCAGACACCACTGCAGGAGACTACTACCAGGAGAGCCCCGGAGGCACGTACTACTGGTTTGAGCCAGTCGACCAGGAGTAGTTTGGAGGCCCTAGGCAGGAGGCCTTCGCCTTTTCGATCAGTGTCGTTGTTTATGCTAGCCTTCTTAAGGAAAACTTGACTAACTATGTCTGTACCCAGATATTATTTGTGTGTATGACTTATGTATTCGGGTCCTCGTGACCCCTGGTTTGTAATATGAAGATTTATGTTTAAATTTGAGTTTAGAGTTGTGTTGTGATATCTTCCCGTGAGTCTCTGATCTCGAGCGTGCACGTTTGCATGTATGATTAGTGCACGGTCGAGCAGGGGCGTCACAAGTTGGTATCAGAGCCGACTGCATGTAGGAAGCCCCCTTCTGATTCCTTGGTCGAAGTTGAGTCTAGTTTTTGAAAAACTGTTTTACTAACATGGCTGTGTGGCTTACGGGCCCACGTCGCCAATGGGTGGTATTAGGATCTTTTATTCCTCTTCTATACTCTGGGATTCTGATCTCTCTTCTATTCGGGTTAAAAATTTACTAACTCTGACTCTAGGTTCTCGTGATCACGTCCACCCGGAGCTTTGATTATCTGCAAGTTACTTTCTTGAATGCATGATGCAAGAATTCACTCACTGTCATTTGACAACCTTGAATTTCCTCTGTTTCAGATGGACCGCTTGTTTCCGCCGCGTCCTGCGACCCAGCTTGTACTTCGCACTTGGGCTCGTGATGCGACTGGTTTTCCAGCTATCCTGATCGCCCTCCTGACCACATTGGGCTACCGCTGGTACCCCGAGTACATGGTTTACGAGGATTTCCGCGAGTTCAACCAGGAGCAGTATCATGCCGATGTCCGTATCTTTGATCAACGGAACGACTCTGTCACTGAGTTGCACACTTTTCACAGTATCGGCGTGACGATTGATATGACAGTCCATGATGCTGCCCATTCTGCTGTCGCACGTCTTCGTGGCAAGCATAGTCGCTTGGATGATTTCGAGTTCCGATACATTCCGTATGCCCCTACTGGAGATGCTACCGGATACTACACAGCTGTCTATGCCCCTTACGAGCGACGTCGATATGACCCGCATGTTTTGATTCAGTGCACTCAGGCTCTGGATCGCACTGCCCGGGCTCTTGCCGTCGAGTTGTTTGCCACTCGAGCACGTCTCTACAATGCTATGACATAGTTGCTGCCAGTTGTTCGTGCAGGGATACATCCAGAGTACATCCTTTACCCGTGCAGGACTCAGATGCCTTCAGGTATTGATTGGCCTGCTGTTGGAGGTCACACACCCGCACGTGGACCTCTTCTTCCAGTTCGAGATCGGGTTCTGCATCAGAGTGCTCACGGAGCGCAGGACCTTCCTGCCGTGGACACTCATCGTCCGCACCTGCAGTTACCTGGTTTCAGTGGTTTTCCCCGACGTTGATGTAACCTTTGCTATGTCTCGTTGTTGTACTCCTCACCGCGTGCCTGCGCGCCGCCTAGTATGTCTAGCTGTTTGAATTTTCAAACTTATGCTCTCCGCATGTAATCGACTTTGTGTATGGATCTGTATGTCTTAATTGACTACTGTTATGTATCTATTGCACTCGTGTTCATTATTCATGTTACATCATGTTTGTCTCTAAACACTTGCAGTTGCTTTTACTAAACTACCCCCTGTTAAATCTTTAGCAGGATGGTTAGACCAGGTGGTCATGGTCGTGGCCGTGCTCCCGAGCAGCCACCACCGCCAGACTATATGGCAGCTATGATGCAGCAATTTGAGTTGAACCGCCAGTTCATGGTTGGGATCATGGCTCAGTTCCCCCCACCAGAACCAGAATGCTCAGAATTAGCACCCTGCTGCAATAACTCTGCAGGAGTTTGTCTGTCTCAACCCTACTGTGTTTCGCAATTCTGAACTACCACTGGATGCTGATGACTGGCTTCGCGACATCACCTACGAGATGGAGTCTGCCAATGTCGCCCCGCCAGCTTTGTCACCTTCGTGTCCTACTTCTTGAAGGGTGCCGCTGCTGAGTGGTGGCACACCCACAGGAGTTCACTACCTGCTGGGACAGTCGTTACTTGGATCGAGTTTCAGACTGCTTTCCGTGCCTGCTACATTCCTCAGGGAATCATGGACAGGAAGAAAAGAGAGTTTCGCAACCTCACTCAGGGTAGTAAGACTATCGAAGCTTATTAGCGGGAATTCCTTAACCTGTCCCGCTATGCTGAAGAAGACATTGCCACAGATGCACGCAGACAGGAGAAATTCCGCGATGGACTCCACCCAGACCTCAAGCTTGCACTTGCTGTTCATGACTTCGCCGACTTCGCCACCCTGGTGAACAAGGCTATCCAGGTTGAGACCGCTCAGATGGAACATAGGGAATCACTCAAGCGCAATCGTGACATTGGCTCATCTTCGAGCTCAGGACAAAGGCGTAAGATCTGGATTCCCAACAGCATGTATCGTCCAACTGCCCCTGCGCTAAGGCCTTCCTATGCTGCACCTCGTCTGCCTCCTCCACCACCGAGGCAGCCAAGAGCTCAAGCTGCTCCAGCACGTGCTGCTCCTCTTCGTCCTGAAGATGGTCTGTGTTTCAAGTGTCGCCGCCCAGGTCACCTTGCCAAGGACTGCCGCCAGAATCAGAATCAGTTGGCACTTCCTCCTACTGGTCGTGGAAATGGCCGTGGCAACAATCAGACCCGCAACTATAATACTGGGCCTGCTGCTTATGGTCGTGGACAAGCTTACCACGTCGATATTGAAGAAGTTCAGGATCAACCTGATACTGTGATGGGTACCCTTCTCGTTAACTCAGTACCCGCTTCTGTTTTATTTGATTCAGGAGCATCACATTCATTTGTCTCTGGAGCATTTGCATTTATGCATGGCATACAATATGAAAAGATGCATACTCCGCTAGTCGTTAAAACTCCCGGTGGCCATTGTCATACTGACATGATCGCACCTAACGTCACCGTCGAAATCGGAGGATTGGAATTCCTTGCCTCCCCTATTGTTCTGAAGTCTTCCACCATAGACCTCATTCTGGGAATGGATTGGTTGAAAGCTCACATTGCTTCGATCAATTGTGCCACCAAGGTCGTCCAGCTCCTTCACCCCTCCGACGAGATAGTCAACTACACCGCCCGAATTACCCGGAATGCCGAAGCTCAGATTTATGCTCTGAATGCTTTGAACGCTTCACCTCTTGAGGGAATTGAGAACGTTCCAGTCGTTCGCGATTTTCCGGACGTCTTTCCAGAAGAACTTCCAGGAATACCCCCTGTTAGAGCCGTTGAATTCGTCATCGACATGAAGCCAGGCACTACCCCTATTGCTAAGCGCCCATACAAGATGCCTCCGCATGAACTCCTTGAACTTAAGGAGGAAATCGACAAGTCACTTAAAAAGGGTTTCATCCGCCCTAATTCCTCTGCCTGGGGAGCACCTTCTCTCTTTGTTAAGAAGAAGGATGGAACGAACCGATTGGTCCAGGACTATCGGCCTATTAACCAAGCAACAATCCAGAATGAATACCCACTTCCCCGGATCAACGATCTTTATGATCAACTGGCTAGATCCTCTGTGTTTTCTAAACTCGACTTAAGGTTGGGTTACCATCATATTCGAGTTCGTAAAGAGGATATTCCGAAGACCGCTTTCGTTACTCGTTATGGATCATACGAGTACACCGTTATGTCCTTCGGCTTAACTAATACTCCAGCAACCTTCTCTCGATTGATGAACTATATATTCATGGACTACCTCGACAAATTCGTCGTGGTTTATTTGGATGATATCCTTATATTTTCCAAGAATGAAGAAGAGCACGCCGAACATCTTCGGCTTGTATTGGAGAAACTTCGAGAACACCAGCTGTATGCCAAGTTTTCCAAGTGTGAATTCTGGTTATCTAAGGTGACTTATCTTGGTCATGTGATTTCCAAAGATGGCATTGCTGTTAACCCAGAACGAGTTCAGGCTATTCTTGACTCGACTCCCCCGAAGAATGTTAAGCAAGTCAGAAGTTTTCTCGGTCTTGCTAGCTATTGCCGCCGTTTCATCGAGAACTTCTCCAAGATTGCTAAGCCACTGACTGATTTGCTTCACAAAGGCAAGAAGTTTGAGTGGACGGAAAAATGCCCGGAAAGTTTTCAGACACTTAAGGATAAGTTGACATCTGCCCCAGTGCTAGCTCCCCCTGATACCCGCAAGGACTTTGTGATATATTGCGATGCCTCCCGTCAAGGATTAGGCTGTGTCCTAATGCAAGAGCGCAAAGTGATTGCTTATGGCTCTCGTCAGTTGCGTCCTCACGAAGGTAAGTATCCCACACATGATCTCGAGTTAGCAGCAGTTATCTATGCTCTGAAGCTGTGGCGACATTACCTTCTTGGTAATCGTTGCGAGATATACACGGACCACCAAAGTCTGAAGTATCTGTATACTCAACCAGATTTGAACCTCCGCCAACAAAGATGGCTCGAGACAATAGCCGGTTATGACATGGATATTTCCTATACCCCTGGCAAGGCTAATGTAATGGCCGATGCTTTGAGCCGCAAGTATTATTGCAACAACCTCGTGGTTCAGCAAGCACAACAACTTCTTTACGAAGAACTTTGCAAGTTGAACCTTCACATTGTCCCACAGGGTCATCTCAATACCCTGGTTGTTGAACCAGATCTCGAGGACCTCATCAAGCATATACAGAAAGCTGACTCTGAGGTCGAGAAAATTAAGCGCGATCTCAAAAGGGGAAGGCCCTCATTCTTCACTGTTGATGCTGATGGCACCTTGTTCTTCAAAAATCGCTTAGTGGTTCCTAGAAAGGACAACCTGGATCTGACCCCGCGCATCATGAAAGAAGCACATGATACACCTTTGTCAATTCACCCTGGTGGCACCAAGATGTACCAAGACATTCGACAGGGATACTGGTGGCCTGATATGAAGCGAAACATTGCTCGCTATGTTGCTGAGTGTGACGTTTGCCACCGCGTCAAAGTAGAACACCAAAGGCCTGCTGGACTTCTGCAACCACTTACTATTCCTGAATGGAAATGGGACAAAGTCGAAATGGATTTCATTACTGGTTTTCCCAGATCGCAGAAGGGTCATGATGCTATTTTTGTCGTCATTGACCGATTCTCAAAGGTTGCTCACTTTCTGCCAGTCAAGGAGACAATCACTGCTAGTCAGTTAGCAGACTTGTATGTTTCCAGAATTGTGTCACTCCACGGTGTTCCGTTGGATATCAGTTCCGACCGTGGCGGCCTCTTTACCTCAAGATTTTGGAACAGTTTCCAGGAAGCTATGGGAACTCATCTGTCCTTCAGCACCACTTTTCACCCCCAGTCCCAGGGACAAGTTGAACGAGTCAATCAAGTGCTTGAAGATATGCTTCGAGCTTGTGTCATCTCATTCGGTAAGAAATGGGAGGAATCTCTCCCGTATGCCGAATTCTCTTACAACAATAGCTATCAAGCTAGTCTGAAGATGGCACCATTTGAAGTTCTTTATGGACGTAAGTGCCGAACCCCTCTGAATTGGTCAGAAACTGGGGAACGGTCACTCGTTGGACCGGACATTATTCACCAAGCTGAAGAACAAGTTCGCATTGTCCGTGATCATTTGCAAGGTGCTCAGTCTCGACAGAAGAGCAACTATGATCGAAAACACCAGGTAATGGTCTATCAACCTGGCGAACAAGCTTACCTTCGTGTCACTCCGATGAAGGGCACTCATCGATTTGGGATCAAGGGCAAGTTAGCTCCTCGCTACATTGGCCCGTTCCGTATTCTCGCCCATCGAGGAGAAGTGGCATATCAATTGGAATTGCCGCCAAACCTCTCCCAAGTACATGACGTCTTCCATGTATCACAACTTCGTCGCTGCTTCAAAGATCCTATCCGAGCAGTGGATCATGAAATGCTTGAACTGCAAGAGGATCTTTCTTATCAAGAGTATCCGATCCGCATTCTTGATCAAGCTGAACGTCGAACTCGTCAAAAGGCAATCAAGTTCCTTAAGGTTCAGTGGTCAAATCATTTTGAAGATGAGGCCACTTGGGAACGCGAAGATCGTCTTCGTGAAGAGTATCCCGCTCTCTTTCAGCCTACCTCTTAATTCTCGGGACGAGAATTTCTTTTAGAGGAGGAGAGTTGTAACACCCCATGTAATTAAGCTACAGTGATCACCTTTTGATAGTGCCAAGTCACCATGTTTAATAGTGCTTGATCATCATTTGCATCGTATCTCATTTCAAATTCCAATTCAAATTGAAATTCAAATTTAAAGTGAAAATAAAAGTTCTTCCAATTTGGAAACTAAAATGTTCATTAAATAGCAAATAATTCATAGCTAATTATGTTAAGAAAAACAACATCACCTAAAATGTGTAGATGACTCTAACATCATCAAAACAGTACCAAAACAGCAATAATTAATCCATTTCATTTAAATAAAAATCAAACAATATCATTTATTCACCAAACCAATTTCTGGTAGTAGTTAACATTGCACTGTAATTATGGAACTAAGTCACCTATTTTACAAAACTAAAATTGTGGCTAAACTATTTACAAAACAGAAATAAAAGGAGAAAACAGAAAGAAAAACAAAGAAATAGAAAAAGGCCGCTGTAGCTGGGCCTAAGTCAAACTAGGCGGCCCTGCCCAGCAGCGCGGTCACCTCCCACCTCCCGCACTGCTCACCCGCGCGCCCGTCGCCGGTCGTCGTTCCCGCCGCGTCCACTCGTCGCGCGTCGCTACAGGGCGGCGGGGTGGATAAGACCACCACCGCGGCAACCCTAGCCGCCCCCCTCCAGATCTTTTTCCCCTCTCCCTCGCCCGTCTTCTTCCTCCCGCGCAACCGCCCGACGCCGTCGACCTGGCCGAGCTCGCCGGCGTGGCCACAGGCCGCCCCAGCGCCTGAGACCGAGCCCGTCCGCTCCGCCTGCCTCTTCTGCTTCTTCTCCGACCACGGGATCGAGCCAAGCGCCTCTCATTCGACCGGAACAAGCTCGCCTTCATCCTACGGCCGCCGTCGCCTCGCCGTCGATTTTGTTGCCATCGATTTCGTCGCCGTCGAGCCCTCCCCGCGCACAAGTTGCTCACCTGCAGGCTCACGGTGAGCCCGCGCTTCTTTCCCCTCCCTCTCGCGCGCGAATCCAACCCCGTAGCCGCCGTTGCCGTCGCCGCCCGAGCTTTCCTCCGCCGCGTAGCTCGCCGCCGTCGATGTAGTCGACGTCGTGGCCGTCTGAGCCCGTAGACGTGCTCAGCAAGTCCGTGCGGTGCCAATGCGACCCGCCGCTCGCTTCCCCGTGCCCTGCAACGCCAGATCCACCGTCGCCCGAAACGCTCCGCCGCTGACTTCGTCGCCGGCGTCGATTCCGGCCGTCTCCGGCGATGGCACCGCCACCATTCGACGCGGCTTGTTCGACTCATTCGAGCGAGCCCAGCCACGCTCCATTTGGACGTCGGTAACGCATTTCCAGCGAGCTCCAAAAGACGCCACCGCGTTTCGACGTCACCGGCGGCTAATCGCCGGTGGCCGCCGACGTGGCCGGCCTGGGGGCCACCCAAGGTCACTGACCAGTGGGTCCCTGGGCCCCGTTGACCACGTTGATCGTGGTCAACGCGCTGACGTGGCAGCCTCTGTCGCTGACATGCGGGTCCCACCCCCGTTTCAACGTTTTTATAATTAATAAATATACTAATTAATCTGTTAATTAACTCTGTTAGTTTAATCTCTCACTGACATGTAGGTCCCATCAACTAATTAGCTTAATTAGATTAGTTAAACCTCTGTTTAAATAAAACAGCCGCTGACTAGTGGGTCCCACTGGTCAGGTTTGACCTGGCCCAGCCGGTTTGACCCGCTGACGTCATGATGACGTCATCTAACACTGTTTTGGATAATTTGAATTAAATAATTTCAGAAATTCTAGAAAATGATTAAAACTTTGAAAAATCATATAAAATAAACCGTAACTCGGATGAAAATAATTTATACATGAAAAATGATCAGAAAAATATGAAGAATCCGAATATGTGGTCAAAATGCTTAACCATCACTCCTATCTAGATGAACATGGAACTTTTTTCCCGTATTCGATAGATGAATAATGCATAACCTTAATAAAATAAATCTAAATAAATTCCTAAATTATCTAAAGCAGTTAGATAGGCATTATATCACCTCGGCATGTGATACATCGCTGTTGCATTATTGCCGTGAATTTATTGTTTCTTCCCCCTCCTTCTCTCCCGATAGACGCCGAGACCGTCGTCGCCGTAGCTGTGTACGACTACGCTCCAGACGAGCAGCCTTCCGACGACCAGCCCCTCTCAGCAGAGCTTCCAGGCAAGCAAAACCCCCTTGATCATCCAGATATCGCCCCCTCTTTCTCCCTTATGCTTGCATTAGAATTGCTTCTGTTGTTATTCCGGTAGCTCCTATTCTAATGCATAGCCTGATTTTGTCGTCTGCTATTGATACACTACCTGTTGTCCGATGATGCTTAGTTAGCTTTACTAATGATTCATCTGTGGCCCATCACCCTCGTCCGTTTGCCATGCTTGATATCGGGCCATGATCACTCTGGGTGATGATCACGGAAATGTTTACATATTGCAATATTTAAACTGTTAAAGTCGGGCTGGCCCCAAGGGTGCCCGCGAGAGAATAATATTAAAGACGAGTCGGCTCCAAGAGCACCCGCGCGATATGTGTTACCAAGTCAGAGCGACAGGAACCCTGTTCGTCTCTGCGGGTTACTAAATACGCCTAACGGATTTGGGTATTTGATCTGAGTGGGTCGTTGGCCATATACGCACTACCACCACGTGGGATAATGGTTATGGGACCCTGTACGTCGTATGTATCAGCCGAAAGTTCTTCAGACGTCACAACTCAGAGATGCGGGCTGATTGTTGGGGTGAGCTGGTTACGTCTGTGGTGTTTCCACAGTCGCGCTTGGGCCCCGGCCAGTCTCGCAACGTGCAGGAGTGTGAAGTGCGATGGCCCAAGACCCCTTCGTGCTTAGGATTTAGACCGGCGTGTTGACCTCTCTGCTGAGCCTAGGTAGGACTGCGTCGTGTCGATCTCCCGAGGCCGGGCATTACCCAGCAAGTGTGTCCGGCCAGATGTGATCGAGCGTGTTGGGTAACAGTAGTGCACCCCTGCAGGGAAGTTATCTATTCGAATAGACGTGTCCACGGTAACAGGACGCTCGGAGTTGTATCCTGATCCACTACAAGTACAAACTGATGATGATTCAATATTAAACTGTTAATATTGCTCTCGGGATTGCTTTCTCGCAGGGAGACAAGAAAGGATCTCAGGGCGTTGCTATTATATAACCACTATTAAATGCTATTGTGTTCTACTCTCTTCTGATGCTGCAAGATTGCTTCAAGATGCTAGTCTTCGATAGGCTAGGCTTATTCCCCCTCTATTCTGTCATTCTGCAGTTCAGTCCAAAGATATAGCCCCATTCTTTTGATACCGATGCATACTTAGTATAGTTCTGATGTCAGTCTTGCGAGTACTTTGGATGAGTACTCACGGTTGCTTTGCTATGTCTTTTTCCCCTTACCCGCTTGCTGAAATCTGACGATTTGGGCCCAGGAGCCAGACACCACCGCAGGAGACTACTACCAGGAGAGCCCCGGAGGCACGTACTATTGGGTTGAGCCAGCCGACCAGGAGTAGTTTGGAGGCCCTAGGCAGGAGGCCTTCGCCTTTTCGATCAGTGTCGTTGTTTGTGCTAGCTTTCTTAAGGCAAACTTAACTAACTATGTCTGTACCCAGATATTATTTGTGCGTATGACTTATGTATTCGGGTCCTCGTGACCCCTGGCTTGTAGTATGAAGATTTATGTTTAAATTTGAGATTAGAGTTGTGTTGTGATATCTTCCCGTGAGTCTCTGATCTCGAGGGTGCACGTTTGCATGTATGATTAGTGCACGGTCGAGCAGTGGCATCACAGATTGAGAAGAGAAAGAGCAGCAGCAGATTCAGCAGCGGGCAGGGCAAACGGCAGCAGCAGAGAAAGGATGCAGAGGGAGGTGAGAGTTGCGCGGGTGTCCAGCCACCCGCCACTACTAGGAGAAAGCCTACTAGTAGCGCTGGAAATACATATAGCAGTAGCGCTGGGTCCAGCGCTACTGCTAACGCGCTACAGCTAAGTTGTAGTAGTAGCGCTGGTTAGGAAAGCGCTACTGCTAAGTACAGTTAGCAGTAGCGCTGCACTGATCAGCGCTACTGATAACTATCTGTAGCGCTGCAGGATGGCCAGCGCTGCTGATAACCCAGCGCTGCTGCTATATGCTAATCCAGCGCTGCTGCTAGTATTCCATTTCTTTTATTTTTTACTGTATTTATAGATCATTATATAATTTTTGATATAGTAGCAATTAAGAGATTGTTATAATTATGATCATGATGAGTTATTATATCATTAGGTGAAAGAAACACGGATTAGATTCCTGTGGATGGATCCAAAGTGATCAAAAGTTGGATTAGTAGGATCGTCCTACTAATACAACTATTGATCACTTTGTATGCATCCACATGAATCTAATCCACGTTTCTTCCACCAAAATGATATAATAACTGATCATGATCATAATAACTCATCATCATCATCATCCTCATTCATATAAGAACTCATATACATCATCATCATCATAATAAGAACTCATCATGCTCATCATTCTAGCACAATGTAGCACATAAGTCATCATCATCATCATCATCATCATCATACTCATAACCAACACTAGCTAATTGTTCTTAGTACATACTACCTAAGACCCGCTACTCTCTCGGAGGTAAAATAGCATAAAACAGGTAAACCCCTGAATCTCCATTATGGAGAATACAGATCAACGTGTCTCCCATTCGTGGGCTGCGCTTCATGTTGCCCCCAAGTAGTTCCCTGCGATCTTTCAGAACTTTTCTCCAGTCTTTGATTGTGAGGACTTCATCTTTTGGAGAAATCGTGTATGCACTAAAGTGAGACGTAGGCAAACTTGGGCGTAAACTAATAATGTTCATGTCCCCTTTCATATCCATAAGACGAGGCACACAATCCGGCGGGAGTTTCTGTTGAAGAATAATAATAACATAACTAGCAAAATGTAGTTTAGCTTAAGAAGAATATATGCAAAAGATGCACTAGTGACATAATAGGAAAAATCTTACCATGACATCTCGATGGATGTTACCATAGTTCAACTCATGCACTAGTGGCACGTATTTATCATAACTCGGAGGAATTTGATAATTCGTCTTAAAAGTCTCAACATCATTAATCCATGAAACAAAATGATCTTTCTCGTCGCAAGTTAGTTCAGAACCATAACTGTAGTAGGTTTTGTCTACTACGTCCCTTACATACTTTGAAGAACGGAAATAAGCTGTCAACTATTTTTAAATAAACAATCACTACAGGAATCAGGCACTTTGCCGTCTGCCATAGCAGACGGCAAAGACATGCCTGGCGGACGGCAAACACTCCGGCTGAACAGGAGCCGGCAAAGGCCGCTTTGCCGTCTACTGGCAGACGGCAAAGAAGCAAAGCTCTTTGCCGTCTGCTGGCAGACAGCAAAGCCCCTGGACGGCAGACAAAAGGTACCAGCCCCGTTAGGGGGCTAACGGCGCTCTTTGCCGTCTGCCAGCAGACGACAAAGACCTTTGCTTCTTTGCCGTCTGCTGGCAGACGGCAAAGAGCTGCAGCTGACGTCAGCTGACGTCAGGCGTCAGCTGGGCCAACGCAGGCTCTTTGCCGTCTGCCAGCAGACGGCAAAGAAGCAAGCTCTTTGCCGTCTGCCAACAGACGGCAAAGAGGCCAAATAGGCCAGCCCAGTTAGCACAGGCTGCTGCCACGTGGCCTCTTTGCCGTCTGCTGGCAGACGGCAAAGTGCCTATATTGTCCCATTTAATTCTGTTTTTTTATATTCAAGCAATTTCAAAGCAAATATATGATATATATATATATATATTTCACAATACTTTCATCCAACATGCATATCCGTACCATATGGATATCATCATCCAACAGATGTATACCAAATCATCACATATGTCCAAGTTTCAACATATTACAAAGTTTCATCCATACATATACATAGTTTCATCAATATTACAAAGTTTCATCCATTGGTAGCAAGTTTCACAAAGTCAAAACAAAAACTATAGACAAGCACTCCATCAACGCAAGCTTCCGTGATCTGAAGCAAATCTGCAAAATGGGAAAGAAGAAAGTTAGAAGAAGAAGACTAGAAGAATAAGAAAAAGAAGAAGAAGAAGAAAAAGAAGAAGAAGAAGAAGAGGAAGAAGAAGGAGAAGAGGAATAAGAAGGAGAAGAAGGAGAAGAAGAAGAAGAAGAAGGAGAAGGAGAAGAAGGAGAAGGAGAAGAAGAAGAGGAAGAAGAAGAAGGAGAAGAAGGAGAAGAAGAAGAAGAAGAAGAAGAAGGAATAGAGGAGAAGAAGGAGAAGAAGAAAGAAGAAGAAGAAGAAGGAATAGAGGAGAAGAAGGAGAAGAAGAAGGAGAAGAAGAAGAAGAAGGAGAAGAAGAAGAAGAAGAAGAAGAAGAAGGAGAAGAAGGATAAGAGGAGAAGAAGGAGAAGGAGAAGGAGAAGGAGAAGAAGGAGAATAAGGAGAATAAGGAGAAGAAGGAGAAGAAGGAGAAGAAGGAGAAGAAGAAGAAGAAGAAGAAGAAGAAGAAGAAGAAGAAGAAGAAGAAGAAGGAGGAGAAGGAGAAGGAGAAGGAGAAGGAGAAGGAGAAGGAGGAGGAGGAGGAGGAGAAGGAGGAGGAGGAGGAGGAGGAGGAGAAGGAGAAGAAGGAGAAGGAGAAGGAGAAGGAGGAGAAGAAGAAGAAGAAGAAGAAGGAGAAGGAGAAGAAGAAGAAGAAGAAGAAGGAGCTAAATAGGTCATATTAAGTCATTTTGGAGCTAAATAGGTCATTTTGGAGCATATTAAGTCATTTTGGAGCTAAATAGGTCATTTTGGAGCTAATTAAGGTTATTATGTCATTTTTGAGCTAGCTAAGCATATAAATCCATTTTTGGAGGAATAAATGCTAAGTATAGGTCATTTTAGAGTTATCCTAGGTTAAATAGGTCATTTTGGAACTAATTAAGGTTGTTATATCATTTTTTAGCTAGCTAAGCATATTAAAATCATTTTGGAGAAATAAATGCTAAGTTTAGGTCATTTTAGAGCTATCCTAGGTTAAATAGGTCATTTTTGAGCTAATTAAGGTTATTATGTCATTTTTGAGCTAGCTAAGCATATTAAGTGATTTTGGAGGAATAAATGCTAAGTATAGCTCATATTAGAGCTATCCTAGGTTAAATAGGTCATTTTGGAACTAATTAAGGTTGTTATGTCATTTTTAGCTAGCTAAGCATATTAAAGTCATTTTGGAGAAATAAATGCTAAGTTTAGGTCATTTTAGAGCTATCCTAGGTTAAATAGGTCATTTTTGAGCTAATTAAGGTTATTATGTCATTTTTGAGCTAGCTAAGCATATTAAGTGATTTTGAAAGAATAAATGCTAAGTATAGCTCATTTTAGAGCTATCCTAGGTTAAATAGGTCATTTTGGAACTAATTAAGGTTGTTATGTCATTTTTTAGCTAGCTAAGCATATTAAAGTCATTTTGGAGAAATAAATGCAAATTTAGGTCATTTTAGAGCTATCCTAGGTTAAATAGGTCATTTTTGAGCTAATTAAGGTTATTATGTCATTTTTGAGCTAGCTAAGCATATTAAGTGATTTTGGAGGAATAAATGCTAAGTATAGCTCATTTTAGAGCTATCCTAGGTTAAATAGGTCATTTTTGACCTAAATATGCTAAATATGTCATAAATGAAGTAAATAAGCTAAGTATAGGTCATTTTAGAGCTAACCTAGGTAATTATGGCATTTTTGAGCTAATTAAGCATATTAAGTCATTTTGGAGCTAAATAGGTCATTTCTTAAGCATATTATGTCATTTTTGAGCTAGCTAAGCATATTGAGTCATTTCGGAGGAATAAGCTAAATAGGTCATTTCTTAAGCATATTATGTCATTTTAGAGCTATTCTAGGTTAAATAGGTCATTTTGGACCTAAATAAGGTTATTATGTCATTTTTGAGCTAGCTAAGCATATAAAGTCATTTTGGAGGAATAATTGATAATTATAGGTCATTTTAGAGCTATCCTAGGTTAAATAGGTCCTTTTGGAGCTAATTAAGGTTGTTATGTTATTTTTGAGCTAGCTAAGCATATTAAGTCATTTTGGAGGAATAAATGCTAAGTATAGGTCATTTCAGAGCTATCCCAGGTTAAATGGGTCATTTGAGAGCTAATTAAGGTTATTATGTCATTTTGGAGGAAATAATGCTAAGTACAGGTCATTTTAGAGCTAAATAGGTCATTTCTTAAGCTAAGCTAAGTATAGGTCATTTGAGAGCTATCCATGGTAAAATTGGTCATTTTGGAGCTAAGTAAGGTTATAATGTCATTTTCGAGGAAACTAAGCTAAGTATACGACATTTTGGAGATAAATAGGTCATTTCTTAAGCTAAGTATGCATTTGTTAAGCTAAACACTTGGGAAAACTTACCGTCATCACTTAGGTGTAGGTGTAGGACCGGTCGCGCCAGTGGCAGTCGGAGAACCATCGGTCGATGCTTGTCGGGAGTTATGCTGCAACAAAGATCATTTCCAATGTATCGTTAGCATGATGCAACTCAAATGTGAAGACTAGTAACTAATGACCATTCAAATGAAACTCACCGTGCCCGCTGGAGCAATGACTGGCATCGGCGGAGGGGTCGTGCCATTGTTCTGGCACATGGTCTGCACATTTGGTTTTCTCGAGTCAGTCATATTAATTAGTAATGAAAGGAACATTACGTGCATGATTTGGCTAATATGCAAAAGAAACTTACCACGATGAGCTCGTATAGGGCCCGTTGACCCAACTCGTTCCGGTTCCTCTCCTCCTCCATTAGCCTAGCCATCCTCTCCTCCGCCTGCCTGTCCCTCTCCTCCAGAAGCGCCTGGGTCTTCGCTCTCTCTTCCTCAATAGCAGCCTGGGTCTTCGCTCTCTCTGCCTCAATAGCAGCCTGCAATACCACTCGTTAGCATTGTAATCATCGACGGCCGCACACACAATGTAATGGAGGAAAGGTATCTGAATCCGTATAACTAACCTTGAATTCGAGCTCCATTGGCCGTGCACGAGGCCTTATCTCAAGATCGGAGCTGGTCTGGCGCTTCTTGATCTGCGGGAGAGTGCTAGTACAACGTATCAGTCCATCCCCAATGGCTAACGAGCCATGGTGCCTCCCGCCACCAGATATCATCACCAGCTCTGGATCAAGAGGTTCCTGGCTCGGGTTAAAGTCCGGCCCTTTCCTCGCCTTCCCCTCGTCTCTGTACCTCACAAGCTTATGGTGGGAGGCGCGGTTGCTGAATTTCTCTGGATCATCGAGGTCAGACTCAGAGAATGCCTTGGCCTTCTTGTACGAGGCAGTATTGGACATGGCATAGAGGTCGAACAGCTCTGGCACTGGAGCCTTGTTGTGTCGCCCCCTAAAAGAGAGGACAGAGTATTAGTTAAGGGCTCAAGCTAGAATGAAGAATGAATTTGCATGAATCATGAAGCAAACCACATACCCAGTTTTCCCCGTACTGATGTAGGTTGACGCTGCCTAGATGGTGTGGGACACCTTTCATTTTGTCACGCTTCTCCTTTGCAGTGTCGTGGGTGGAGTGCCATTGGGGAGAGCACCACTCATCCACCAACACCTCCCAACAGTCCATCCTATCCGCACACCATCTCGGGGGCACCTAAGTTAAGCAAGAGAAATTTGAGCGCTACGCCTACGAATCAAATCAAGAAAACTAAGTACAAGGCCTTAAGAATAGGTAATTACCTTCATGTACTTCTCCTTGCTCAGATACTTGCCGCGGCACTTCTCTTTTTTCCTCCTAATACCGGTCGAGGCGTAGTAGTCTCGAACAGCCTGCGTCCGAGCCTCGTGCCGAAAGTTTTGAAGTAGGCGCCTGCACTCGTTGTCGATAACCCAAGCCGCGGTCTCCTCGTGTCCCTCAGCACACCTGTAGAAGGTCTGCAATCAAACAAGAAAACATGGATTAGTACAATCACTAGGGTTGCCAATCAAAGAAGAAAACACAACGTAGACGGCAAAGGAGAAATTACCCAAAACGTCTGGATCACAATGTCGGCCACCGTGTGGCACTCGACATCGCCGATCGTATGCCCCGGCGGGGCCGGGGCAGCCAAGTAGTGCTCCCAGGTCATTCCTAGCTCTGGAACCCGGCCCTCACCGGGCAACGTGACCCACCCCGGGAAGCTCTGGCGACAAATCACACCAAGGACAGTGTTGGGCCTGCGGACACGAGGCTCGTGTGTCCAAGACCTGCAGTATGACAAGGCCAACGCATTAGATATTCGAAGAAACGTGAAGGCAAAAGGTTAAAAAAGAGTAAATGCACTTACTTCTCCCCGTTAGGCGCAATCAACCACCTCTGGTCGGGGGTCGCCGGGGTGGGCGGGAGCTTTGTACCACCACGCTGGTAGACTTTGCGCCCCTCAACCCACTCACCCTCGCTATAGCTATCAGAACTATAGCCACCGGCAGCACGACCACTCGACTCCGTCGAGTCCGCCCATGGGTCCCGCTGCGACTCAGCGTGATCCCTGCTGAGCTTCGGAGTCTCGTGGGACGAAGGTTCAGCGTCCCGATGCTCGTCGACCCGAGGCTCGTCGGCCCGACGCTCGTCGACCCGAGGCTCGTCGGCCGTAGGCGCGTCTGCCATAGGCTCGGTGGCCGGAGGCTCGTGGACCAGAGTCCGAGACGGGTCCAGCTCAGGCGGCTCCATTTGAGACGGAGCACTCCTGTGGTCGGGTGAATCAGCTGGGGGTGGCGGCGAGGAAGGCGTAGTAGCAGCCTTCCTACCTCTCCCGCCGCCACGTCCACCTCTACCAGCCTTCTCCTTCCTCCCCCCCCGACCTCTCCCGGCCGAAGAAGAAGCGCCCGCCGGTGTCTGCATACCGAGATCCAGCGCTCTCCGGAGGTGCTGGGGTGGGAGAGGTCTCCCACCACGCGCCGAGGAAGGAGCCTCGGAGCGCTCTCGACCCGCGCCCACCATCTGTCAACACCTGCAATGACAAAGAGTAAACGAAGTTAGTACAACATAAAAAAAATGAATACCTGACATGAATATAATTTAAGTGTATCATCATCATGGACATAAAAAAAATTGAATACCTAACATGAACCAATTAATAATATATATGTACATAATAATAATTGAATACCTGACATGAACTATAATATTAATCTTCATCGTCATCATTAATAAATGCATCATCATCATCTATATATGCTTCGGGGTCAATAAATGCATCATCATCATCACTATCAGTAATGACGTGCTCATCATCATCATCAATAAATGCATCAACATGTGGAAGGCCTCCTGTACGTAATCGGTCAAGCATTGACAGGTCATCCGCAGCAGTAACCTCTTCTTGTTCCGGCTTTTCTTGTTCCGGCTCAGGCTCGGATTCACTGCCGCTGTCTACTTCAATGTTCTGAGGTGAAGTAGAGCGGTTCTTGAAACGTTTTTTGGAAAGACGTGTTTCTTGGAAGAATTCTCCTTCATATGTGTCTGGGTTAATGTGAGGTTCATAATCCTCTTCATTGGGGGGAGGTGGTCTAACATGTGGCGGCACTTCATAAACGACATCCCAACCTTTGAGATTTGGATCACTTTGGCAGGCCCACGGTAGATAGAAAACTTGGGTTGCCTGTTGAGCCGTAATATAGACATCGGGAACATCCAAATGGGTGCTTTGTTTGATTTCGACTAGCCCTAGATGTTCATGAGTCCATCTAGTCTCCTTCGGCTGGAACCAATAACATTTGAAGACTACGACTTTCGGTGGGTTTGCACCATAGAATAGAAGTTCATAAATTGCTTTAACTCTTCCATAATACTCGGTACCTCCTTTACCGATAGCAGAGAGACAACAATTTGTAGACTTTCGGTCGGCCATAGATAGCTCTTTGCCATAGGTACGAAAGCGATACCCGTTGATGTCGTATTTGTCAAATGAATGGACCTTATAGTCAAAACCATTACCAACTTGTCTCAATTCGGCGTCCATAGACTCTGAACTAGCCTACAAGTTTAATACGAAAGGATTGTTGCATTAGCCGGAAATTAGACGAAGAAATGAAATGGTCTAATGGAAATTACCGTTTGTTTGAACCAAGAGATGAAACCGGGATAGCCGCCTCCATGCATTGCCAGAAGCTCATACTCTTCGACGGAATCCTTTTGGATCACCGCTCCATACGAGAATTTGGCGACGTATCGACTGTATCAAATATCCGGGAATAAGAGCAGTTCAAAGGAATTAGAGGTTGCGAAACAATGTACCGAGAACTTACTCGATGTACGGCCGCACTTCTGTTAGGTTGTTCAAGATATACAACGTAATGGTCCGCCATTCGTCGACATCCAGCGGTAAGGAAGTATAAGCACCGGCTGGTGCGAGCTTCCCTTTGAATAGGCTGAGGTTGGATCCACCCTTTTTAGGGTCGCCAGCATTGTACCGAGGCTTCGGATTATGCAAATGACGATTTTTGGCTTCGTAGTGTGCTGTCACGAAGTTTGCCGCCTCCTCAGTAATGAATGCCTCGGCCATTGATGCTTCAATTCGACGTTTATTTTTACATTTTTCTCGAAGCGTCTTCTGCATCCTCTCAGTTGCGTAGCACCAACGATTCTGCACGCCCCCCCCCCAATCGTGCCTCGGTCGGGAGATGCAAAATCAAATGCTGCATTGGATTAAAGAAGCCCGGTGGAAAGATCTTCTCTAACTTGCAGATCAACTCCGGCACCAACTCTTCCAGTTCTTCTAGCAAGCCAGGCGATAGTTCTTTCGCACAAAGAACACGGAAGAAATAGCTCAACTCTGCCAGTACTAGCCATTCATCCTCAGGGATAAAGCCACGCAACATCACCGGCATTACCCGCTCAAGCCATATGTGCCAATCATGACTCTTGAGACCAAATATTTTCAATTTTTCAAGGCTCGCTCCCCTCTTTAGATTCGCTGCATACCCATCGGGGAACATCAACTCATTTTTCACCCACACGAGTATTTCCCTCATAACTGGCCTTCCAAGATTGAACCATGCCTTTGGCTTCGTCCAATTTTTCTTTCCTTTCGGTTGTCGCATGTTTTGTAGCGGTCTATCACATAGAGCCTGCTGGTCGACTCTAGCCTTAGGATTATCCTTTGTTTTCCCCTTTATGCCGAACAATGTAACAAAGAGGGCCTCACCGACATTCTTTTCAGTGTGCATCACGTCGATGTTGTGTGGGCAAAGGAGGTCTTTGAAGTAAGGCAGATCCCACAAGCATGTCTTGTGAGTCCAGGCGTGTTCGGAATTATACCCCTTGAAATACCCTGGACGCTCTGGATCCGGCTCGAGAGAGTTTAACTGATCCAGGGTCTGTTGGCCTGTCAACGCAGGTGGTGCAGAGTTTTTGACAACTCTACCTTTGATGAAGTTCTTCTTGTCTTTTCTGAACTTATGGCGAGGATCCAGGAACTGTCTATGCATGTCGAAGCAAGAAAACTTGCCACCCGCCTGCAGCCGATGAAACTCAAGAGCTGCCTTGCATGTGGGGCACGGGAACCTTCCATGCACACACCAGCCAACGAATAGCGCATACGCCGGCAAGTCATGCATCGAGTACATGTACCACACACGCATTAGGAAGTTTTTTTTGTAGCGGCGTCGTATGTCTTGATCCCATTATCCCAAGCTTCTTGCAGTTCATCCTTAAGCGGCTGCATGTACACATTCATATTCTTCCCCGGATAGTTGGGCCCCGGAATTATCAACGTCAGAAAAATGTTCTTTCTTTGCATAATCTGTCCGGGGGGGGGGGGGGAGATTGAGTGGAATGACAAATACAGGCCAACAACTGTATTGGGCTGCCATCATACCAAACACATTGAACCCATCCGTGCTTATGGCGATTCGAGGATGCCTTGGATCTGCCGCTTTAGCATGATGTATTGCATCGAAGCGCTTCCACGCAAAAGCGTCCGATGTGTGTACCAACATCGGCTCCCCATCTGCATCTAGTTCGGTTCTTTTGCCCAATTTGCGCCATGTCATCTGTCTGGCCGTCTCTTCGACCATGAAAAGACGTTGAAGTCTTGGTATGATTGGCATATACCGAAGAACATTAACTGGGATTTTTGTCTGACTCTTCTCACCCATACCGTTGTCTACCTCAACATACCTGGAAGACTGGCAAACGGGACAATACTTCAAGTCCGCATACTCAAGCCTAAATAAGGCACATCCTTTCTCACAGGCATCTATCTTCTCATAGGGCATCTTAAGTACTCGGAGGATTTTGTCCGACTGGTACAGGTTTGTAGGCATTACATGGCCTTTGGGTAGAAAGCGTCCAAATAGTGTCATCATCGCGTCGTAGCATTCTCTGCCCAAGTTGAATTGAGCCTTCAGAGCCATTACTTGTGCGATGGCATCTAGCTGACAAAGCTCAGTGTGCTCGTGGAGAGGACGTTTTGAAGACTCCAACATATCATTGAAGGCCTTTGCAGATTCCTCCATCTCATCGTCCGAATCCCGAGCATCATCAAAGTCTTCCACCATGTCTTCCATCCCGGTACCATGCTCGTCGGTGCGACGACGGCCCTCCTCAGCTCTGGCACGTGACGAAGACTCACCATGAAATGTCCAGACCGTATAATCAGGCGTAAAACCACTCTTCTGCAGGTGTTTGATCATTTCAAGCTCTGACTTCTTATAATAGTTATCGCACTCGACACAGGGGCACCAGGTTTTTCTCTGTCCATTTGCAAATGCGGCTCTCACAAACCCCTTGGTTTTTGTTAACCATTCATGTGCCATGTCTTTCTGACTAGTGTGACCGGTGTACATCCACGCACGATCACTCATCTTGCCTAGCTACTGGACACACAAGAAATATATACAAAATTCAGCAAACCATATTCATCAGTTAATAGAGTTTGTCAGTTTTATTACGTCCATGCAACCTAGACGCTACTAGGTAAAGATAGGTCCTAATCCCACCCGAGTATGTGTAGATTGGGTTCGTTTTCCCATGCTCTGCTCCGGATCTGACGCAAAATTTCGTCAGCACCTCCCCGCTGTTCTCCGGATACACGTCTCGGCAATAAGCAGAGAGGATGTGTACCCGGAGAACAACAGGGAGGCACTGACGAAATTCTGCATCGGATCTGGAGCAAAGCATATGGGAAAACGAACCCAATCTACACATACTCGGGCTGTCCATGGATAACGTTGGACAATTCGAAAGAATCACGGTTATAAATATGCAAATGCATGCATATTTATAGATGTAACCCTTTCGAATGGGAGACGCATAGTGGTCACGCATACTGATGATTCAATCTACCTACAACTAGCATGTTTCATCGGCACGAAGACCGGAACAGAGCAAATGAAGGGGGAGGAGGAGATGTCATTTGTGCTCACCCACGAACGCAGGGGCGGAGCTCGTCGAACGCACGGGGAGGTCGTCGAACAGCAGACCCTCTCAGCGACGAAACAACTGCACATTTAAATCCACCCGATGAACACAAATATATATGATGTTTTTCATAACAAAATCGGAAATTATATGACCTAACCCATAATTCACAAATATATGACCCCGTCGGCCTCTGGAAGGCCGAAGAGCACCTTTTCGGTCAACAGGAGGCCGAAGAGGTGTCGGGGGTCGGGGGTGTCGTGGTGTCGGGGTGTCGGGGTGTCGGCATGTCGTGTCGGGGTCGGGGTGTCGTGTCGGGGTCGGGGTGTCGGGGTGTCGGGGGTGTCGTGTCTGGGTGTCGTGGTGTCTGGGTGTCAGGGGTGTCGGGGTGTCGAGGTGTCGGGGTCGGGGTGCCGGGTCGGGGTTGGGGTCGGGGTCGGGGTGTCGGGGTCGGGGTGTCGGGGTCAGGGTGCCGTGTCGGGGTCGGGGTGTCGGGTCGGGGTCGGGGTCGGGGTGTCGGGTCGGGGTCGGGGTGTCGGGTCGGGGTCGGGGTCAGGGTGTCGGGTCGGGGTCGGGGTCGGGGTCGGGGTGCCGTGTCGGGGTCGGGGTGTCGGGTCGGGGTCGGGGTCGGGGTGTCGGGTCGAGGTCGGGGTGCCGTGTCGGGGTCGGGGTTTTTCCTCTTTTTTCCTTTCTTCTTCTTCCTCTTCTTCCTTTTCTTCCTTTTTTCCTTCTTCTTCTTCTTCTTCCTCCTTTCCTTTTTCCTCTTCTTCTTCTCCTCCTCTCCTCTTTTTTCTTCTTCTTCTACCTCTTCTTCTTTTTTCTTCTCCTCCTCCTCCTCTTCTTCTTCTTCCTTTCCTTTTTTCCTCTTCTTCTTCTCCTCTCCTCTTTTTTTCTTCTTCTTCTTCTTCTTCTTTTTTCTCCTCCTCCTCCTCTTCTTCTGTTTCTTCTTATTATTATTATTTTTTGTTCTTTTCCTTTTATATTTTTCCTTTTTTTTCTTTTTCTTTTTTTTTCTTCTAGGTTTTTTCTTTTCTTCTTTTCTATCTAAGTTTTTCCTACCTAATATAAACTAACTAATATGAACTAATAACTAACTAATATAAACTAACTAATATGAACTAATAAAAACAGAAAAAAAAACAGAAAAAGGGGGGACAGAGGAGCTCATCGGAGGGGGGGTCGAGGCGGCGGCGCGGGGCGCCGGAGGGGGAGGGGCGGAGCTGGGGCGCCGGAGGGGGCGGGGCGCCGGAGGGGGAGGGGCGGCGCGGGGCGCCGGTGCGGCGGGGCAGTGGGCGACGGGGAGGGGGCGACGGGGAGGGGGCGACGGGGAGGGGGCGATGGGGCGGGGGCGACGGGGAGGCGGCGGCGGGGCAAGGGGCGGCAGGGGGCGGCTGCGGGGCGGGGGTGGCGGCGGGCTGCGGGCAGGGGGGCGGCGGCGGGCTGCGGGGAGAGAGAGAGGGAGAGAGAGATGTGAGCGAGAGAGAGAGGCGCGGGGCGCGGGGGGCGGGGTTAACTTAATTTCTTTGCCGTCTGCTGGCAGATGGCAAAGAACTCTTTGCCGTCTGCCAGCAGACGGCAAAGAGGGTAACAGTTAGCCCGCCCACGCCGTGACATTGTGGGCCCCCCCCCCCTCACCTCTTTGTCGTCTGCTGGCAGACGGCAAAGAACTCTTTGCCGTCTGCCAGTAGACGGCAAAGAAGTGGCCCGTGTGACCTAGCCAGTACAGTGCCCCGTGGGGCCCACTTTGGTCTTTGCCGTCTGCTGGCAGACGGCAAAGAACTCTTTGCCGTCTGCCAGCAGACGGCAAAGAAGTGGCAGATGGCAAAGACCCTCTTTGCCATCAGCTGGTTCTTTGCCGTCTGCTTTAGCAAGACAGACGGCAAAGAGCCTCTTTGCCATCAGCTGGCAGACGGCAAAGAGCTGGCAGATGACAAAGACCCTGATTCCAGTAGTGAATATAAATTACTTAATACATATGTTTGAGAAACTCACATAAAGGTAGAAGTGGAAGCGTATCAACATCGACCCAAATTTCGATATTATCTTCCTCGATGTCATCTTCAGGATCACCAAGATCGAAGGTGACATTCATACCCTCCTGAAAACCGTACGCCTTGCATAGTGCTGCCCATGTCGAGCAACCAAAATGAGAGTAGGTCACCGCATTGTATAGCTTTACTGCAAAAGCATAACCATGCTTGGTCCTGAGGTGAACCGACTTTGTCTCCGTGTTCTCATGATCTTCAAAATCCAACTTCTCCAAGACATAACGTCTTGCATGGCAAGGGATGCACTAGTCGAATGGTAAAAAAACAAAAATTACACGTTGTAGCAAAGAAGAAGAAGTCATGGTTATTTACGATAAAAGACTTGTCATCGTTGCTTACCGTACAAATATCGAAGGTCTCGTCGAGCTTAACAGTGAAGCGCCGACCGTCTTGCAGGTGAGGCCTGTCGCACAGACCACGGTCGTCACCGCAGTCGTCACACTCTGGGATCCTATCATCGTCAGACATTTCCTATGTTCATAATTCAAATATTAAAAATCGATCGACGGCAATTACCATGAAAATCAAAACATACATCACTATTCAGCACGTGTTGACTTTTGGTCCATCGAGATTTAGCACGTGTTTACTAATTTCGGCATTACCTTTGCTAAAAACAGGACATATCAAGCGCCTGAAATTTGCCGGAACAGAAATTAATCAACATTCCGGCAAAACATAGGCCACTCGGATCAGTTTCCCTGCAAACATAGGCCACTTGGGCAAGCACATGTCCTTCATTTTCCAAATATTCATGTGTGAAAGCACTAGTAGTACACAACACTACATCACATGTCTAAATCTCCATCATATTTGAGCAACACTAGTACACAACACTAGATATACATGTTTACTCACTATAGATGATGGCTGTCGAGGATGCCGGTGTCGTCGGTGATCTTCTGGACTTCGTCAACCGGCTCGTCGGTGATGTACCCTGCGCCACACATGCGCATAAACACATGAGCATTTATATAGACAATTTCAAACTTGGTATGCTCATTGCATTTCAGTGGTTCAATTTTGATAGCAAGCATTTCATTTTCATTGTGAAACCATTTCATTTCATTAGGTCTCTAAAAATTAGTATGCTGATTCAAAAGACCTACATTTTCGCCACACTCCTTCTTCCCCTATAAGCTATCAACTAAACATTATTATGCTAATTCAAAAGACCTACATTTACTAAAAATTTGTATTACCAGTTTTTTTACTAAAAATTTGTATTATCAAAAATACCTAACAGCTATCCATCCATCCATCTTTCTGCATTACTAAAAAAACCTAGTTTAATCCATCTGACTACATTCAAAAGACCTACATTCTAATGTACTCAAAAAAACCTAGCTTCACATTTATAATGAAACTAAATTAGTAAAACCCTAACCTAGAACTTGCATATGAGGGAGGGGAGGCAGGAGGGAGGAAGAGAGGAGAGGGCGGCCGGCGAGAGGAGGAAGGGAGGGAGGGAGGCACAATGGAGAATGCAGGAGGGAGGGAGGAGGGGGGAGAGGAGGGCGCGCGGCGAGAGGAGGGGGAGAAAGGAGGGCGCGCGGCGAGAGAAGGGGGACAGAGG
Organism: Elymus sibiricus; assembly: GCA_039707655.1. Taxonomy (NCBI): domain Eukaryota; kingdom Viridiplantae; phylum Streptophyta; class Magnoliopsida; order Poales; family Poaceae; genus Elymus; species Elymus sibiricus. The sequence continues at coordinate 121,131,515 of CM077666.1, read as the reverse complement.
AGGGCGGCGAGGAGAGGAGAGTGCGGCGAGGGAGGGAGGAGGTACCTCGGTGGAGGAGGAGTGGGAGTGACGGCGGCGGCGGGCGACGGCGCGGCAAGGAGAGGAGAGCGCGGCGAGGAGAGTGAGCGAGTGAGAGTGATGAGAGAGAGGAAACAGACGGGTGGATAAGATGACTTAGCAGCAGCGCGGGTTGGCGCAAAGCGCTACAGCTAAGTAGAATAGCAGTAGCGCGTGTTGCAGAAGGGCGCTACTACTATACCTAGCGTGGCGGGAACGGTGTGGCAATTATAGCAGTAGCGCGTTTTATCCGTACCACGCTACTGCTATGTGATTATTAGTAGCGCTGTTTATGCACGCGTGCTGCTGCTACGTAGCAGCAGCGCCTCCTTTTAAAAAGCGCTACTGGTAAGCTTCTGTGTATAAGGTTTTCCCTAGTAGTGCGCGTCTGCGTCCTGGGCCGAGCCGCTCGCCCGAGGGTCTCGCTGGCAAGAAGCAGGAGGCCGCCGCGATCCACCTCACCTGGTACCTGCTCTTGCTTGACGGCTGGGAATAGGTAGGCCGACAGGGGAAAGGCACACAGCGGGGAGGACCGGAGGATGTCCTGCTGCTAGGAGAGGCCGAGAGAGGGCGCTGGCCGCGACTGTCGCTGGATCGCCGCCGCCGCGCGTCTCCCCCAAGGGAGAGCTCGGGGGAGACGGTGCCATTCTGCTGCGCCGATTGGCCGCCGCCGGGCCCGTCCACTGCCGCTGGCCTCCATGCTCACCTTCCCTACGCCATCTCTATTCCGTGCGCCATCCCCTCGGCCACGCTAAAGGAAAACGGTGGCCAGCGCCGGGAGAGGAGACGGGCCCGGTGATGCTGCCGCTGCTTTTGGCGGAGGAGAGAACGAAGAAAGAGGGAGAAATATCTTCCTGAGAGAGAGATGGACCGGTGGAGCGGCGAGAGGCCTTGCTCCCCGTTTGATTCCGTCGCCGGACGGTGCCGGGGCTGCGAGGGATCAACGGATGGAGTCATGGAGGCGGCGAACGGCATGGTCCCTTTTTCTCTGCCCCCTCTCTCCGCGGGAAAGAAGTCGAAAGAAGTCCACATCACCCCCTGGGGTTTCAGAAACCGGGTAATCCACCCCCTCAGCTTATAAACCGGTTAACTAATCCCTTGAGATCTCTAATACCAGCCAAAGTATCCCCTAATCCCAATTAGGCTTTGTTTGGTAGGAGTGGATTTGGGAGGTTTGGGGAGGAGGGGATTTCAGGGGATTTGGTGAATCTCCCTCTTCCACCCAATCCCCCCAGATCCCCTTGAAACCTCAAATCCCCCTCCAGGCACAATCCCCTCCATATAAAACATTGTTTGGTAGAGAGGGATTGCCATATTGAGTTAAAATGACGTAAAACAGTTAAAAATCCAATCTTTACAGGTTAAATAGCATCATAGCTAGAGAAACTTACTATAAAATTGTGAATGACACCTAATAAAAATGTGACAGCAGTTCTTCACATCAACAACATAATTTTGCTTGACATGGAATCAATATCTCATCACAGCAATATCAGTCACATCACAGCAACATAATCTCTCATAGCAGCATGACTTGGAACCAATAATATCTTCATAGCAACATGATCTTTCACAACACCAAACATAATGCAATTCAGGATACTTGTGCAATAGCTCACAATCAATTATATTTTTACAGACCAAGCAAGGATGAGGATGATGTTGTCATACAGATAAATTGCTCTTACGATGTCATGATCATCGAGTTTTTGAATGGCCAAAAGTTTGTCCAGCTTGCTTGTCTAGTTGCCTGAGAACCTGATAAAACAAAAGGAGATGAGCTTTTTAAATAGGCCAATAAGTCAGACAGATGACTAGTACAAGAAAGCTAAATAGGCCAACCTATGTTTTACTAGTACTCTGTACTCACAACAGTCCGCTCAACGAATTACAACATACTAATACACACAGATGTAACGACTAGAAATCATCGTTCACAGCAAGAGCATTCCCACACCCAAAAAATTACCAGGATTATCCCTTCAGATACAAAACATTGGCGAGGACGGCGAGGACCTGGACACGTGTGGCGCCACTAGGCAGTGTGGCGCCGCTGGGCACCACACTAGACGGCATCAAACAGAGCACACAATTGATGTGTCAGCTTAATAAGGACATCTACAATAGTTCAGACAATTAATCTCTCCATGTCACCTACAGACAGTGATATATACAAATCATACAGTAATCTATCTATGAACAACAAGATATACTAGTACGTAGGTGGAAAAAAATAAGTGCAGAAATCCTGCAAGCAAATATGCTTAGACATGAAACAACCAGATTAATTAATCATGTCAAACAGATATGGAATGTAAACTTAATATTCTTCTGGAAAATTAACTGGGTGCTCTGCAAGCAAGTGATAAGCTGAGAAAAGTTACATGTATTATGTATTATCAAAAAGACCTCACCATTACAATATGGCTAATAAAACTAGTACAGGTTCAGGTCTGAAGCTAAATTCTACTCCCTCTGTAAAGAAATATAAGAGCGTTTAGATATTTAGTGATCTAAACGCTCTTATATTTCTTTACGGAGGGAGTAACTAAGAGCCACAAATTTGTAGGCAATGAGCACCTAACTACTGTTTCAAGTCATCAAAAGCTGCTGTACGCAATCAAGTAAGCAAGAACCTGCACATGAAGTCATTGTTCAATTGATTCGGGGGTAGAGGTTGCTAGAAAATTTGGAGTATGCTAAACTACTTGGACGCCTACAATGGAAGCAAGCTGAAACATAGCTGAGATAACAATCTGCATAGGGCAGTGACTTTATGGCCATTCTCAGAGACAAGTCGCAGGTGACATTCTCTGGTTGAACATTGTCGTGAGAAACGAACACCTATGGGATCGCTATCGAGCAGATCCCTTCACGGTTCGGCAAGGGGAGAGGATTGCACGAAGAGCAGAACTAGCGAACAGCACACGGGGATTTTACCCAGGTTCGGGCCGCACGGATGCGTAAAACCCTACTCCTGCTTTGATGGTATTATTGTGGACGTTCTTGGCCAGGTTCTGGGAGCTACAGTAGCAGCTACGCATGCAGAATGAGCTTCCGAAGTGCTCCCCCCCTGTAGCTATGCCTTGGGCCTCCTTTTTATATGAGTCAAAGGGGCTACCACAGTGGCGTAAGGGATAAGGTATGAGGTGGAAAGTAGCTACAGGGTCACTACAGTGTTATCATACCTAACCCTGACGGCTTAGGACAAGCTCATTAAATGCACCGTGAGGTGTCCGTCGAGGTGTCCCTCAGCGTCTTGGGCTTGGAAAAGCTTTACAGGGGATGGGCAAAAGCAGCCATCCCATCAGCACCGCTTAAGCATCTCGTGGCCAGCATCGCGCCACGTCATCATTAGGACAAACCCTAAACGACAAGGCTGGCCGCTGTGCAGGAGCGATAGCGCTACACTGTGCAGAGCCTTGCCGGGGCTGAATCCTTGCCGGGCCCGGGGCTTGCCGGGTCCGACGCTTGCCGGGACCGGGGCTTGCCGGGCCCGGGTCTCGCCGGCCGCGAGGCCTTGCCGGCAAGGGTCTTGCCGGGCCTTCGCACCCCTTTGGCCTTCTGCCTTCTGGTCCGGTCGTTGACTCGAACATCTTTTTCCGGCAAGGCTTGCCGGGTTCCTGGCTTGCCGGCTCGCTCCTCGCCGGCAAGCACTATCTTCGTCTTGAGATTGCTCCTAGCTATTCCCCGGCAAGGCCTGCCGTGGTTCGGCTACAACTGCCCGTACACAAGTAAGGGGTACTAAAGGGGCCCATACTTTAGTACACCGACAGGAGCCCCCGGGCCTAGGCCATACACGGGTGCCGGGCCTGTTGGGCTAGGCCCAAAACAGTGCACGGGTGCACGTGGCAGGGAATAACTGTCCGTAATCATGATCTCTTTTACCACGCCCCTCCACTACGCGCATTAATCGCGCGACGTGGGAGACGTGGGCGCGCAGTAAAAGCGGGCGGTTAAAGAGCCAGTCCCGCGCCTTCCCCATAAAAAAGGAATCGCAGAGACGCTGCTCATTTACCCCCCATCGCTTTCACCTTTCCAATCTCAATCTCAGAACCGTCGCCATCGTCTTCTTCCTTGCGCCCAAAACAGAGCTTTTCTCCCTCCGCCTGCCTCCACCGCGCTCTCGACGTCTTCAACGCCCACTCCCATAGCCACCATGCCGCCCAAGCCGAGCAAGGGCAAGGGCAAGGCGGAGGAAGCGGCCGCCGCGGAAAGCAAGCTGGTGAAGATGCGGAAGGAGCGCGCTGTCTTCCCCCCGACGCTTGATGCGAAGGCCCTGAAGAAGAGGTACCAGTTCGCATGGGCGAAGGAGACCACGGCGCATCCAGCCACCAAAGTGAGTGTAGCTTCTCGTAGGGCAGAGCCAGGGGATTATCCCTTCTTTGCCGATTACTTTTGGTGCGGCCTCTGCCCTCCATACTCGGACTTCTTCGTAGATATCATGATCACTTACGGCTTCCAGCTGCTAGACTTCACGCCGAATGCCGTGACTTGCATGTCCGTCTTCGCGCACCTTTGCGAAAATTTCGTTGGGGTCATCCCGAGCACAGCACTTTTCCGGCACTACTTCTACCCCCGCACCCAAAAGGGCGACGCCCTCTCCGGTAGCATCGCTTGGATTCCGAGGACGGCCACCAAGGAGACGTACCCAGAGGGGCTCTATCGCGAGAGATGGGATGAGTGGCGCAGCAAGTGGTGCTGGGTCCGAGAAAAGGAGCCCCTACCGTTCTGCGAGGTGCGGAAGCAGAAGGTGGTCCGCGGCAAGGATTGGGGTGCTGCGGACCCTGACGACAGCAAGCTAACCATCGCCACCACCAGGATACTCCGCCTCAAGGCTGCCGGGCTGAAGGTGGAGATGATTGCTTCAGATTTCCTTCGCCGGCGCATCGCCCCACTGCAGAACAAAGGGCGTCCTGCCTGGGAGTACACGAATGCCGCCGACGTCATGAGGGTGCGGCCTGGGCTGGATAATAACCTAACAGCCATGGGGCACGCAGCCCTCTGCCAACAGCTCTTTAATTCTGGAGCAGTGGGGAACTTGCCGGCTGGCGTCGTTCCACTGTGCAACAACTCATCGCTCACCTCCATCATCACCATGATGCCGGTGTTCAACGCCCACGGCATCGACAAGAGGTGGATCGAGCCGTCCGCGGAGCAGGCGCTGGCATTCTTCGACAACTTGACGGAGAAGGCCATCCGCGAGGAGGACCTTGTCCGCGCCACCACGGAGGAGGAGCTCGTCCACATCGCCAACAGGGCGGAAGAGGCGAACCTTGCCGAAGAAGCCAGCAGCGCCGATTCCAGCGAAGGCGAGGACTTGCTGCGGGAAGATTTTGCCGGGCGAGGTCAGGCTGCCGGGGAGCCGAGCGGAGCCGCTGCCGGGGGCCCTTCTGCTGGAGCAGCCGCCGAGGAGGAAGAGGAGGAGGAAGAGCAGCCCCCAGCTCTTCGACAGGCACGGAGGCGCGTCCTTCGGAAGGCCAGCACCGGCGCTCCTGCTCACCAGCCAACGCTGAACGATGAAGCTTCCGGCAAGGAGGCTGCTGACGAAGCGGCGCGGCAAGCCGTTGCCGACGAGGCAGCGCGGCAAGCCGCCGCCGGCAAGCGCCCCAGAACGACCTCTCCTCCTCCGCCAAGCACTGTGACGGGGGCCGCCTTCGACCTATCCATCCTCGAGAACGAGGAGGAAGAAGAGGAGTAAGTGTTCTGCCACAGCTTCCGTTCTTGCTTTCTGATTTCCTTGACTAGTCTTGATGATCTTGCCTCTCCAGGGATGAGGAGACCTTGGCGGAGAGGGTGGCCAAGAAGGCCAAGACTTCCACGAGCGTCGAGCCGCCGGCGAGCACTTCTGAAGAGCCGGTGACTATCGAGTCCAGCCCGGAGCCAAGCCCAAGGCACAATCCTCGCCGCAGCCCCCGGCACAGCCCCCAGCGTGAGCCAATTACTCTCTTCCCGCTGGCGAGTGCCGGGGCGGTAATCTTCACAACTAACATCTTGGGGCGCGCAGGAACAGAGCAGCAACAGAGGTCGCCGGCAAGGACCACCCTCGACATGCCGCACCCGTCGACCACGCAGCCCACAAAGGAATCTTCGGGCGGGTTCTACCGCGACGACCTTGACGCAGGTGAACCACTCGCCCTTAGAAATCTTTTCTCTCTCCCTTTTTTTTTGTCTTCTTGAACTTCCTTCCCAGCTTCATCTTAATTAACTCCTTGATCTTCAATCTTCTTCTGACAGAGCTCATGGATACTGACGCCGTCATTGAAGAGACCGCCAAGGATGCCGCCACTGAAGCCGGCAAGGTTGCTGCCGAAGAGGCCGCCAAGCATGCCGCCGCCGAGGCCGCCAAGGCCGCCAAGGCCGCTGCCGCTGAGGCCGCCAAGGCCACTGCCGCCGAGGCCGCCAAGGCCGCCGAGGGGGCCGGCGAGGAGACCCGCGGCAATACTGACGGCGCTTCCGCCGCAGGAGCGCCAGGCGCTTCTACTGCCGCGGGGCCCTCGACTGCCGAAGACCAATCCTCGTCGTTCCAGGCCCCTCCCTCAAGCCAATATATCAGGGCCGGCAAGAACGTCGTCAGCATGCCGGGGTCGGCAAGCATCAAAGAGCTGGTTGAAGGAGAGCATCTTGACGGGGAAATCACCGTCGCCGCCATCAGTGAGCTCAAGGAGGAGCAGCTACTTCAAGCCATGAATGACAATTATCAGAAGCTCCAGACGCTCTACCGCGCCCGGAAGGAGAAACTGGACTCCCGGGCAGCGCTCGTCGAGGCCGCAGAAGGAGACTTCCAACAACGCGTCACGGAGACACAGGCTTGGTATGGCGAGGCCCTCCAAGAGCTGAATATTTATCGGGAGCAGCTGGCGGAAGAACGGAACGTCCTCCTGCTGAAGCAATCAGACATCGAGAAAGCGCAGGAGGAGGCCGCCCAGCAAGCCGCCGCGGCAGAAGCCCTCTTGACGCAGCGCCGCATCAGCCTTGACGCCCAAGAAGAGGACCTTGCCGCCCGCGAGGCGGCGCTTGCCGCCAAGCTTCGCAACAAGGATGAAGAGCTCGAAAGTCTTGTCGCGCGGCGGGTCCAGGAGCTTGAGCAAAGCCAAACGGCAGCGCTCGCCGCTCTAACTGCAGACCACGCCGGCAAGCTCAAGGAGGCACTCGACGCTGCCGAGGCTGCGGAGACCGCCAAGAACTCGCTGGAGGGGAAGGCGAAGAAGCTGGAAGCCATTCTCGAGGAACACGGCAAGAAGATCGCTGCCCTCGAGGCCGAGAAGGAGAAAACCCTCCACAACCTGGTGGAGATGCAGCTCGCCGCGTCCGAGAAGATCAAACAGCTCGCCTCCGCCAACGACTTCATTGGAAATCTGAAGCTGAAACTATCCACGTTGGAGGAGTCCCTGGAAGCTACCCGAGCTCGCGGGAAGACCTTGGCCAAGGACCTCCACGACGAGCAGGAGCTGCTCAAGAACACCTATGCCACGCATCAAGATTACGTCACCGGCACAGGGGTCTGGACCGCCAGGCTGGTGGACGTCGCCAAGAGGCTTGCCGCGGAGCTGGAGGACATGAATCTTCAGGGCTTCGGGTATTCTGCCAACGACAGGATAAGCGAGAGCGCCAGGATCACCATGTTCTTCGAAGGTCTCGTCGATGCGCTCAAGCAACTCCAAGCAACCCACTCCGGTAAGCTCGCCAGCGAGTCCAGGAAGCTCTGCCAGGACGTGGTCCAGATGCTGCTGATGAAAGTGGCGTACAGGAATCCCGGCGTCGACTTCACCAAGGTCTTCAGCCGCCTGCCGAAGGATGCGGACGCCAAGGCTCTGCAGGAGCTTGTCGCGCCCATCGTCGAACGGATAGGCCAAGTGAAGAGGGTCGAAGGCGACCGCCGAGATTAACTGTAGCCCTCCTTATCTTTCTCCTTGTCTTGCCGCCGCGTTACATGTAAAAGACAAGCATTTGGTCTTACGTTAGTAACGTGGCAACTATCTTATATATATATAATCTACCTTATCTGAATCTATGCATGCTATTCCCCCTTGATCAATCTCTCTTTGTATAGCATACACCCTACGCTTTGCTGGGCACTTGCCGGAGCATGGCCTTGCCGCGAGCGCTGGACCGGAGCCCGACAGCGCTCAGCAGGCGGTGCTGCTCACGGCAAGAAACCTTGACGCTTTCAGCGCGGCCACCTAAACCGTTGAGCGGACTCGAAACGGAATAAGGGCGCAAGCCTAACCACGACAAGATTCCATCGCGTACAGGTTTTCCATACAAAGCCGAAACAGTTCAAGGGATATAGCCTTACAAAAAATTGAAATCTGCTAAAGGGGTCAGCAACTTAGCTCTGGCTTTGGCCGTTATTCTTTTCTTCTCCCGGCAAAGCATCAACCTTGAACGTCCCCTGGTATCCATTCCATCATTCTCCTTCCCCCCCGGCAAACTTGCGCGCGAGGGAATCTTCTATCTCTTTAAGAAAAAGAAAGAAGAGAAAATAAATGTTATGGAACCTGGACGGTTCGTTAGATCTCACAGAGGGGCATTGCCAGGAGCTTGCCGGAGCGTTACGTTGCCGCGAGCACTGGACCGGAGTCCGACAGTGTTCAGCGTGGCGTATCGCTACTACGGCAGGAAATCGGGGCAAGTGCAATATACACTTCGGATAAACACATGCATACATAAAGCATGAAATCTGCAAGAAATGTAAAGCACTGCAAACTTATTAACTAAGCACAAAAGATGTGCCTGCTCTGTACAAAGGATCACATGCCATCCGGCAAGATTAGTACAGAATGGCGTTGCCGGGATCCTGCCGGAGCGTTACGCTGCCGCGAGCGCTGGATTCGGGTCGTCAGCAGCCTGCTGGCCGTATCGCTATCACAGCAAGAAACCCAACAACTGCCCTTCACGGGTAGAACTTGCGAAGGTGCTCGATATTCCAGGAGTTGCTCACCGGCAAGCCCTCTTCGGTCTCCAGGCGGACAGCGCCAGGCCTGGTGACTCGCACTACCCGGTAAGGGCCTTCCCACTTCGGCGTCAACTTGTTGGAATTCTTGGCCGACTGAACGCGCCGAAGAACAAGGTCGCCTTCCTCAAGACTCCGGGCATGAACCTTGCGGCTATGATAGCGGCGCAAAGCTTGCTGATAGCGAGCGGCTCGCATAGCAGCCCGAAGGCGGTTCTCCTCAAGGAGCAGCGCGTCATCTTGCCGCAGCTGTTCTTGCTCAAGCTCATCATAAGCGAGCACTCGAGGTGACCCGTATATGAGTTCCGTGGGGAGAACTGCCTCCGCTCCGTAGACCAGAGAGAAGGGTGTCTGGCCGGTGGCTCGATTTGGCGTCGTCCTGATCGACCAAAGAACCGCCGGCAACTCATCAATCCAGCGTCTTCCATGCTTGCGCAGCTTGTCGAAAGTTCTGGTCCGGAGACCGCGCAGCACTTCAGCGTTCGCCCTCTCCGCTTGGCCGTTACTCCTCGGGTGAGCAACAGAGGCAAAACAAATCTTGCCGCCAAGGTCTTGGACGTACTGCTTGAAGGTGCGACTAGTGAACTGCGTACCGTTGTCGGTGATGATCCTGTTCGGCACACCAAAACGGCACGCAATCCCCTTGAAGAACTTGACCGCTGACTGTGCCGTCACCTTCCTCACTGCTTCCACTTCTGGCCACTTCGTGAACTTGTCGATGGCAACGTACAAGTACTCGAAGCCCCCGGCAGCGCGGGGGAAGGGACCCAGTATGTCGAGCCCCCAGACCGAGAAGGGCCAGGAGAGAGGAATTGTCTGGAGAGCTTGAGCTGGCTGATGAAGTTGCTTCGAATGAAACTGGCACGCTTCACACTTGGTTACTAGTGCACTTGCATCCTGGAGAGCAGTAGGCCAGAAGAATCCTTGCCGGAATGCCTTGCCGGCAAGGGCTCTTGAGCCTATGTGGGATCCACATATGCCCCCATGAATCTCTGCCAACAGCTCTAGTCCATCCTCCCGAGGAATGCACTTCAATTTCACACCGTTGGGTCTCTTTCTGTACAGGACGTCGTCGACGAACTGGTACATACTTGACCGACGGGCTACTTTTTCAGCTTCTTCCTGCTCTTCAGGGAGTTCTCCTGTCTGAAGGAAATGGACTATTTGCTGTGCCCATGCCGGAGCTTGCGGCTCGACGACAAGGACTAAAGGCAACTCTTCAGCTGCGGGAGCATTTGCTTCTACGGCAAGAACCTGAGGTTCTTGGCGGAGCAGCTGCTCACCGGCAACTGGTATTTCTTCGGTCGCAGGGGCGCTTGCTTCGGCGGCAAGAACCTGAGGCTCTGCACGAAGCCGCTGCTCACCGGCAACCGGGTCGTTCCCGGCAAGATTCTTGCCGGGGGCTTCGGGAAGCCCTGCCGGGAAGTACTCGCCGGTACTTAACTTTCTTCTCTTATCAGGCCTTGTCAACGGCGACACGGATGGTTGAGTCAAGCGGAGCACAAAAGTCCCTGGTTCCACAGGTAACTTGAGTGCGGCACGTTTCGACAGGTCGTCAGCAATGCTGTTCTCTGATCGAGGAACATGCTCTGTCTGAAGACCGTCAAAGCGCTCTTCCAGCTTCCTCACTTCATCAACGTAAGCTTCCATCAACGGGCTTTGGTAATCTTTGTTGACTTGCCTCACGACGAGTTGGGAGTCACCTCTGACGATGAGCTTCCTGATCCCAAGGTCTGCCGCGATCCTGAGACCGGCAAGCAACCCTTCATACTCTGCCGTGTTATTGGTTGATCTCTCCCGGGGAAAATGCATCTGGATGACGTACTTGAGGTGCTCTCCGGTGGGTGCGACAAGCAGCACGCCGGCACCGGCGCCTTGCAGCGAAAAGGCTCCATCAAAGTACATGACCCATGTTTGCCCTGATTCCTTCCCGGGGGTCACTGATTCTTGAACTTCGTCGTCTGGCGTTGGAGTCCATTCTGCAATGAACTCTGCCAAGGCTCTGCTCTGTATAGTTGAAGTACTTTCAAACTTGAGGCCAAAGCATGACAGCTCCAACGCCCACTCTACAATCCTGCCGGTCGCTTCCGGGTTCCGGAGAATCCGTTGTAGCGGAAAGCGAGTGATGACGGTGATCTCATGTGCTTGGAAGTAATGGCGCAGCTTCCTCGAGGCCATGAGAAGGCCGAAGAGCAGCTTCTGCACACCAGAGTATCTCGACCTAGCCCCCTGCAGCAGGGAGCTGACGAAATAGACTGGGCGCTGCACCATCTTCTTCTTCTGCACTGCCAAACTTGACTGCGCAAATCCTTCCTTGCCGGCACCAGACTCTGCCGGGGCTGGCCCCGGCAAGCCGCTTGGCGGGCCTGCCGTTGCCGCTACATCCTCCTCTGCTTCTCTCTCCGCTACTAGCGCAGCACTAACCACTTGATTCGTTGCCGCTAGATATAGCAGCAACGGCTCTTGTGGCCTAGGCGCGACTAGTACTGGCGAAGAGGAGAGGTATTTCTTCAAATCCTGCAGCGCTGCCTCCGCTTCTGGAGTCCACTTCATGGGACCTGCCTTCTTCAAGATTTTTAAAAAGGGCAGGGCGCGTTCAGCAGACTTTGAGATGAACCTGCTCAAAGCAGCGACGCAGCCGGCGAGGCGGCGCACATCCTTGACTCGTCTTGGTGCTTCAATCTGCTCAATTGCTTTGATCTTGTCGGGATTAGCTTCAATTCCACGCTGAGATACAAAGAACCCGAGAAGCTTGCCGGATGGAACGCCAAACACGCACTTCTCCGGGTTGAGCTTCAGGTTGATCCTACGCAAATTTGCAAATGTCTCCTCCAGATCTTGAATGAGCGTTGCTTTGTCCTTGGTTTTGACCACTATGTCATCCATGTAAGCTTCCATATTTCTATGGAGCTGGGTCTCGAAACCGATCTGGACAGCTCTAGCGAAGGTCGACCCAGCACTTTTCAGCCCGAAAGGCATACGCAAGAAACAGTATGTGCCACATGGGGTGATAAATGCGGTCTTCTCTTCGTCTTCTTTCGCCATGAAGATCTGGTGATAGCCTGAGTATGCGTCAAGGAATGACAGCAGATCGCAGCCGGCAGTGGAATCCACAATCTGGTCGATGCGCGGCAAGGGAAAAGGATCTTTTGGGCAGGCTTTATTGATATCTGTAAAGTCAATACATAGCCTCCATTTACCATTCGCCTTGCGCACAACAACTGGATTAGCCAACCACGTAGGATGGAGGACTCCTCTAACCAGGCCTGCCGCCTCAAGTTTCTTGATCTCTTGCGCAATAAACTCTTGCCGCTCCATAGCTTGCTTCCGCACCTTCTGCTTGACGGGCCGCGCGTGAGGACAGACGGCTAGGCGGTGCTCAATCACCTCCCTGGGAACACCGGGGATGTCAGATGGTTGCCATGCAAACACATCGACATTCGCCCGCAGGAAGGCAACGAGCGCGCTTTCCTATTTGTCATCAAGGGCGGAACTTATGGTGAAAGTTCCTCCCGTCCCGTCCTCCTTGGCAGGCACGTTCTTGGTCTCAGGCGGAGCAGCCTTGGATTTCTTGGTCTGGCCGGCAGAGCTCCCCGGTGCATCCTCCTCGGTAACGCAGCACTGCGGAGAGGCGCGCTTGCCGGAGTTTGTACCAGGGGTCTTGCCGGGCTTCTTCTTGCCGGGATCTTGAACGGCAGGAGCATGCGCCTTGGCGGCGGACGCTGCAACTGCTTCCCGGTAGAGCTTGTCGGTGTAGACGAGCGCGGCTTTCTTGTCGGAGTGGACAGTGATGACGCTCATCGGACCGGGCATCTTTAGGACGTTGTAGGCGTAATGCGATGCCGCCATGAACCTGGCCAGCCCGGGGCGGCCAAGGATCCCATTGTATGGCAACGGAATCTTGGCGACGTCGAAGACGACCTTCTCCGTCCGAAAGTTCAGCTCGCTGCCGAATGTTACCGGCAGCGTGATCTTGCCCTTGTTCTGGTATCTTCCTGGATTGACCCCTTGGAAGGAGCCTGTCTCTTCGAGGTCTTCATCAGGAATTTGCAGCCTCTTGAGGACGTCCGGCGAGATGAGATTCAGGCCGGCACCACCGTCAACCAACATCTTCGTTACCTGGAGGTTGCGAATTGTTGGCGAGACCAACAACGGCAAGCATCCGACAGCGGTAGTGCGGTCAGGGTGATCCTCGGCATCGAAAATGATGGGCGTGTGGGACCACCTCAGCGGCTTCTGCGCATCAATAGAGAGCTCGGCCGCAAGAATCTCACACGCCCACCGCTTGAGCTGGCGGTGAGAAAGATGCAGGGAGGCGCCTCCGTCGACGCACATAACCTCTGTGGCCTTCTGAAACTCCCGCTCGCTAGACTCGTCATCGCCCTCATCTGCATCTTCATCTCCTTCTTTCCTGCCGCGGCCCCGAGCAGGCTTCTCTTGCCGCTGTCCAGGCTTGCCGCGTCGTCCTCCTCGACCGCGCTTCCTGCCGGACCCTCCGGCACCATCTTGGGCTCGCTCCTTGTCGCGTCGTTCGTACTCGGCGTGCTGCTTCGCGGCAAGCTCCTCTACTTGCCGGCAGTCCTGGAGGTCGTGGCCCTTGGTTCGGTGGATCTTGCAGTACTGCTTGCCGGATCCTTCTGGCTTATCGACAGCCGCCAAGGCCTGACACGCCGCACACCCGGCAACCTCCTTGCCGGGGTCGTCGGTCTTGGACTTTTTGGCGGTGCCGACGTTGCCGGAACTTTCAACGGCAAGCACGGCCTTGCCTTTGCGCTTCCTGTTCTTCCGCTTCCCTTTCTTTGCCGGGGCAGGAGTGTCATCGCTCTCGGAGTTGACTCCAGCGCCGGCGTTCTCGCCGGGGAGTCTCCTCCCTTCCTCCGCCCGGGCGCACTTGTCGGCCAAAGCGTAGAGCTCGGCGACATCCTTGACCTTGTTCATCGCCAGCTCCTCCCGCATCTTTCGGTTGCGCACGTTCTGATGAAAGGCGCTGATAACGGCGGCAGGATGAACGTCAGGGATATTGTGTTGGACGCGGGTGAACCTCTGGATATACTTGCGCAAAGTTTCGCCTTCTTTCTGAGGAATGATGTGCAGATCACTCTCCTGGCCAGGAGCTTGATGGCCGCCGGTGAAGGCGCCAACAAACTGATGGCACAGGTCGGCCCAAGAAGAGATGGAATTCTCGGGCAGGTGCATCAACCACGATCTCACGTTGGGCTTCAGCACCAACGGAAAATAGTTAGCCAGCACCTTATCGTCACGAGCCCCGGCAGCCTGCACCGCGATGGTGTAGATGCTCAAGAACTCGGACGGATGAGTCTTGCCGTCGTACTTCTCCGGTACTTCCGGCTTGAAGGAGCGGGAGCTGGGCCACTGGACTTGCCGCAGCTCACGAGTAAACGCTGGACAACCCACCTCGTAAGGTAGGTAGCCAGGATACCCTGGCGCGGGCTCGTCAACAGTGATCCCAGCGCGCTTGTCGGACTGGCGACGCGCTTCCCTTCGGCGCTCGATGGTGGTTCGAGCGTCCTCCTTCTTCCGTTCCCAAAGAACGTGACGTTGATCGCGGCGAACCCGCGGATCAGACGATGCCGTGGAATCATCCTCACGGGCGCTGGTCCGCCGAGTTAACGACCGCTCTTGACGCAACGGAGGGGAACGCAACGTGGTCGTTCCAGCTCCGGTCTTCTCTCCATCGGCACGCACCAGCCTAGACGACTGCAGCCGCGAGGGTTCACCCTGCTGCGGTACGTCGTTGTTGGCTAGGCCGATGAGGCTTTGGATAGCGGCTCGCCACTCGTCTAGCTTCTCCACGGCGGGAGGGAAGTCTAGGAGCAGCTGAGCCCGCCCCAACGCCTCTGCCGGCGTAGGCGGCGGCGACAGGTGCGAAGAACGTGAGGTGCTCAAACTCCTAATAGGGTTAGAAGGAGCCTCATCACGACTCTGCACCCGCGCGCGGCCTCCACCAGCGCGCTGGCGTGGATCTTGGCCCTGCGCACCCTGGGAATGATGTACAGGGGACTTCCCACGCGGACGCCCAGAACCACCAACATCTTGAGGCCGCACGTCACGCGCGTCCTGAGAAGGTCGCGGTGCATGCGCCGGTGTATTCGTCCTGGAAGGCGCCGCTCCATCCTTGGATGTCGCTGCACCACCCGCAGGTTGCGCAGCTCCATCCCTGGACCCGTTGCTCGTCCGGCTCGGATTGCCGGAACGCCGTGGAAGCTCGGAGCCTCCACCTCCTCCACCCGCGCCTACCCCGTCGCCTGTGCGCGCAGCATCAGGTACGACGGACGCAGATGGACCAACCGCCATGAAACCCTTCTTCTTGGGAGCCATGGTGATGAAGATGATCGAAGATCTGACGCGCTGATCGCTAGATCAGGTTCGCACAACCTCGGAGCCCCTACCTGGCACGCCAAAGATGTCGTGAGAAACGAACACCTATGGGATCGCTATCGAGCAGATCCCTTCACGGTTCGGCAAGGGGAGAGGATTGCACGAAGAGCAGAACTAGCGAACAGCACACGGGGATTTTACCCAGGTTCGGGCCGCACGGATGCGTAAAACCCTACTCCTGCTTTGATGGTATTATTGTGGACGTTCTTGGCCAGGTTCTGGGAGCTACAGTAGCAGCTACGCATGCAGAATGAGCTTCCGAAGTGCTCCCCCCCTGTAGCTATGCCTTGGGCCTCCTTTTTATATGAGTCAAAGGGGCTACCACAGTGGCGTAAGGGATAAGGTATGAGGTGGAAAGTAGCTACAGGGTCACTACAGTGTTATCATACCTAACCCTGACGGCTTAGGACAAGCTCATTAAATGCACCGTGAGGTGTCCGTCGAGGTGTCCCTCAGCGTCTTGGGCTTGGAAAAGCTTTACAGGGGATGGGCAAAAGCAGCCATCCCATCAGCACCGCTTAAGCATCTCGTGGCCAGCATCGCGCCACGTCATCATTAGGACAAACCCTAAACGACAAGGCTGGCCGCTGTGCAGGAGCGATAGCGCTACACTGTGCAGAGCCTTGCCGGGGCTGAATCCTTGCCGGGCCCGGGGCTTGCCGGGTCCGACGCTTGCCGGGACCGGGGCTTGCCGGGCCCGGGTCTCGCCGGCCGCGAGGCCTTGCCGGCAAGGGTCTTGCCGGGCCTTCGCACCCCTTTGGCCTTCTGCCTTCTGGTCCGGTCGTTGACTCGAACATCTTTTTCCGGCAAGGCTTGCCGGGTTCCTGGCTTGCCGGCTCGCTCCTCGCCGGCAAGCACTATCTTCGTCTTGAGATTGCTCCTAGCTATTCCCCGGCAAGGCCTGCCGCGGTTCGGCTACAACTGCCCGTACACAAGTAAGGGGTACTAAAGGGGCCCATACTTTAGTACACCGACAAACATCTTAAGCTAACAGCTTGCAAGCAGCAAATCCAGGGCCCAAAATTGAGATCTACACCTGCCCTTGTCCTCACCCCAACTCCAGCAATTCAATCTGTAATAAGAGAAAGCATGGACTGTGTGTGGACGTTTGTACTCGATTTGGTCGGCTCACAACAAAAAGAAGAGATTGACGGTGGCGGCAAGTGGGAGACGGACGAGTGTCCGTGGCAAGAAACCCTAGGAAGGGGGGGGGGGAGAACACCACTCTGGCGGAGGAGGACGCCGGCGTCGAGGTCCCGGCGGTGCCGTGTCTAGGAGGCGGCGGGCGGAAGTCCAGACAGACGTCCAGTTGAATGCCCCAAAGGCAGACTATGTGGAAGGTGGTGGGTTGTTTATTAAGTTTGCTAACGCAGTCTCTCAAGTTTTTTTTTTCTTCAAACAAGCATGCTCTGTCACCTTGCTACTATTCGGCGACGACGACGGTCGAATGATCAGTGCGACATAATTCAATAGTAATCCTCTCAGCTAGCAGATCCAAGTCTACATTACCCTCCCACATATAAACTGGATATGTTGTTATGTTAGCTCCATCAACTTGCTCTAGTACAGAGATATGCCACCAAAATAAACTGGATTTTCTCAACCCATCAAATTGCTCTAATGGTTCAGTTAGCTCCATCATATAATTAGCACTAGAAATCGCAGACAAAATACAAATGGTACCCAATCACAATAAGGAGACATGCTCACCGGCTTGCGGGCATTAATAGGTACGGCGAGAAGGCGGAGGAGACCGGCGAGGTACACCTCCGAGCTAATCCCACTGGAACGGAGGCCGGCCGCGGCGGGGACGGCCTCGTCCGGTCCGAGGCCAGCGACGCGAGGAGGGACCGGAGGGGAGGCGCTGCTCGGGGATGCCCGCTTCAAGCCATGGCGGCAGCGAGGAGGCGGGGGGAGGGGGCGGTGGTAGACCGGCAACCTGCTCGTACTGGGGCGGGGACGGCCTCGCCCGGTCCAAGGCCGGCAGCGCGAGGAGGGACCGGACGGGAGCGACGGCGTGCGCACAGGCGCTGCTCGGGGACGACCGCTTCAGGCCGGAGTAGAAAAATCACGATGGAGCTTCTTCGGGCGTGGGCAGCGGGGAACGATTAGGAAAGATTTCTTTTTTTCTTTCAAGGAAAATATTTGGTGAGGTGGGCTTGAATGGGACTGCATGAGGTGTGATGTGGTTGGATGCTGACGTGTCTATGCTGCATATTGAGATAAATCAAGTAGTGGAGGTGAACTTCTTAAGTATACTAGATGATACCCCGCGTGTTGCTGCGGGGATTTTGTATTGAGGATAATTGATGCGCTTATAAAATCACTAAAGGAAACAGAAGGAATTTCACAAAAAAAAATTAGCATGACATGTCCTTATTTTGTACCATTTGCACATGTCACTGGAACATAGTATATATGTACAGTTTAAGTAATCTACACCTAATCAGCTTAATGAAGTGCATACAAACCCATAGACTTCACAATTTAAACTTAATAGTTGCATAGGTGAGTTCATATCTCACTAACATGCATAAGGTTATCAGGAAATAGTAATAACGCGAGTTTGCGGGGATTACAATTTAAGCGGCAATGTAACTAATTTTAGCTAGAAAGATAGTGCAGCTCGTAGGTGGTTGCATGCATCTCGGCGATGTCCTTCATGTTGTTATAAACATTATTCTTGCGCAACATTTTTTTTGTGATTGCATGCATCTTGATAATGTTATGTTTCCCCCTATTGTCCTGATTGCACAAAAATCTGGTGGTTTCCTCTTCTGTCGGTTCAATGCTCCTTTTAGCTGAAGAGTACCTGTTAAAAAAATGTCATTTCAGTTTCATGTTGAATCTGAACAATCGATTTATACAGAGAGTTTTAAAAGTATTACCTGTTTTATTTTTTCTCAATGACAATAGTTGCGCGTTGGCAAGAGGAAGGTGTAGTATTGTTTGAGTCCTCTGGCGTATGGATCATTGCACTACGAATAGCAAATGTTGGGTCAGCGATGTCTGGATAGAGCTTGTAAATTCTATGTTTTGATTGATGGCAAACCTCTGGATACTTTTTGAAGATGGATGGGTCATCATTTCTTTGCTTGGAGATGGCTGGAAGTATTTCATGGTTCAAGTTAGTATTTTGTAGGTACTAAGGTTGAAATTAGGAAGAAGAAGATACTTTTTGAATGAATAGAAATTGTCTAACCTTTGTAGAGGGTAACATTTGTGCATTGTCAACTGAGAAGCTTTTATTTATGACATAACTTATGGGGGGCCTAGATACGAAATTAATCTTCGTTCTTTCTGGCAAGCGCCAAACAACCTCATTTGGTGTCATATAGCGACATTCGAATGATCCAGCATTAGAGTCCATTTTTTTTATCTGCCAATCAAATCCTTTCATCACATACTTAGAAGAGATATTTGTACATACCATCAGTGGACATTGTGAGGAATAACACAGTTGATAATGGCAACTCCATTTTTATTGCATGTTGTGTGAAACCATCCTCTAATATGGTGGCTTGTTCATAGAAATATGTAGGGAAATACTTTTGTATTATCCTAACTAACCTCTATTTCAAGAGTGTAGCAACAGGTTGTGATTGGGCGGGGATGATGTCCATGACTGCATGAGACTAAATGACTACCAGGATGGCAGCAGAGCATATTGTAGCCAATATATTTGAACAAATACATTGCATGTAATAATCATCAAGCATAAACAATTAAATTCAGCGGTGAGTGTGTGTGTACAAATGCGAGCAGCAAGAGGCCTATGAAGCATTGTATCCAGTCCGAGCAGCAAAGAGACATATGAAGCATAATGTCGAGCACCTTTTGATCCGAGTGCAATCTGAGAAAATTCAGAAACATAGTATCATGTCTATCCTAAATGAAAAACAAATATATGTTGCATTGCTTAGAAATAAAATCAAGATCATATATAATCATATAACTAAACTGAATGTTCCAGCCCATACACTAGTAGAAAACAGGGCATTGGTTTTTGCCAGATCAGAGCAACAGTCCTGGTAGACTTACGAACCGGGACTAATGCGTGCATCAGTCCCGGTTCGAGCGGCCAGGACGCCGGCCGGGCCTCGGCAGGCACCAGTCCCGGTTCGGCTGGGACCTTTAGTCCCGGTTCCAGCCACCAACCGGGACTAAAGGGCCTCGCTCCTGGCGCAACCCCTTTAGTCTCGGTTGGTGTCTGGAACCGGGACTAAAGGTCAGTCTTCAGTCCCGGTTCTAGACACCAACCGGGACTAAAAAGATGCCTATATATATGCTCGCCCCTGCGCGCTCACTCCTCTGTTTTTTGGCCAGCCGGCGTGTGGGAGGTGTGTGCTACTCTGTTCTCACCTCCTATGCACATGAGGTGTTTGATGAAATGCCCGAGCCACACTTAAGCTTTCTCCTCTCTAAGCTCGACCTCCAAGCTCCATTTTCCCCAAGATTTGTCTAGGTTTGGCGGTGCACCAACTATCCAAGTGTTCTAAAAAGGTTAGCAACTTCATCCTTTCATCTCTCACTGCTAGTTTAACTCATTTCAAATGCTCTAGAAGTAGTGTGGTTTGTGGGTTTTATCTAGGAGGTATATGAACCGGAAATTCCAACCGACCCTCTTGTCGAGAGGTTAAATTTAGTTGAAAAAGAAAACAATTATTTGAAAGAAAAATTGAAAAGAGTTAAAGAAGAGAAGATGAAATTGGAGTTGCATGTTGCCGATGTCGTCGATCTACACAAGATCCAGATGGATGCAATGCGCTTGAAGATTAGAAAGATTAGAAAATATGCCATTGATAACGAGGCTTGGTATCATTATGCTGTTGGATCAATTGTTACCTTAGTTGCGATTTTGATCGCATTTGTTGTTGCATTTAAATGTTTTACATAGTTGTATGTTAGTTTCAATGTATGTTTTAATTAGATGCTCTAGAGAGTTGTATGTTGTTCTATGAGAACTATGTATGAATTTTATGTATTTATTTTTTCAGTAATAACATTTGATCACTACTGTACTTTGGTTTTAATGTGATGATGAACTTGTATTAATTTGGTCATTTCTCTATTCATGATGTTATGTAATGGTTTTTGATATACGTAATTATATAATGCACGCAGATGAACCGGCAATGGATGTACGGTGACCGACGCACCTCCGACTACATTATGGGCCTGCATAATTTTCTCTATGTGGCTGAGGCAAACAAGCAGAATGGTTTTATGTATTGTCCATGTACTGTCTGTGAGAATACGAAGGTGATACTGCAACGGGGGAAGCTGAAGATCAAGAGGCACCAGATGTGCCTGATGATGATCTTCGCCGGGTCATTGTTGATGCACAGAGAGGATGCGAAAGTGAAAGGGAGAAGTTGAAGTTCGATCGCATGTTAGAGGATCACAAAAAAGGGTTGTACCCAAATTGCGAAGATGGAAACACAAAGCTCGGTACGGCACTGGAATTGCTGCAATGGAAGGCAGAGAATGGTGTATCTGACAAGGGATTTGGGAAGCTACTGAAAATAATGAAGAAGAAGCTTCCAAAGGATAACGAATTACCTGACAGTACGTACGAAGCAAAGAAGGTTCTCTGCCCTCTAGGATTAGAGGTGCAGAAGATACATGCATGCCCTAATGACTGCATCCTCTACCGCGGTGAGGAGTACGAGAATTTGAATGCATGCCCGGTATGCGGTGCATTGCGGTATAAGATCAGACGAGATGACCCTGGTGATGTTGAGGGCGAGCGCCCCAGGAAGAGGGTTCCTGCCAAGGTGATGTGGTATGCTCCTATAATACCACGGTTGAAACGTCTGTTCAGAAACAAAGAGCATGCCAAGTTGTTGCGATGGCACAAAAAAGACCGTAAGAAAGACAGGAAGTTGAGAGTACCCGCTGATGGGTCACAGTGGAGAAAAATCGAGAGAAAGTGGTCAGACTTTGCAGGTGACGCAAGGAACTTATGGTTTGGTTTAAGTGCAGAGGGCATTAATCCTTTTGGGGAGCAGAGCAGCAATCATAGCACCTGGCCTGTGACTATGTATCTATAACCTTCCTCCTTGGTTGTGCATGAAGCGGAAGTTCATTATGATGCCAGTGCTCATCCAAGGCCCTAAGCAACCCGGCAACGACATTGATGTGTACCTAAGGCCATTAGTTGAAGAACTTTTACAGTTGTGGGACGTTAAAGGTGTACGTGTGTGGGATGAGCACAAACAACAGGAATTTAACCTACGAGTGTTGCTTTTTGTAACCATCAATGATTGGCTTGCTCTTAGTAACCTTTCAGGACAGACAAACAAGGGATACCATGCATGCACGCACTGTTTAGATGAGACCGAAAGTATATATTTGGATAAATGTAAGAAGAATGTGTACCTGGGACATCGTCGATTTCTTCTGACCAAGCATGCCTTAAGAAAGAAAGGCAAGTATTTCAAAGGTGAGACAGATCATCGGAAGAAGCCTGTCCTCCGTACTGGTGATGATATACTTGATATGGTCAAGGATTTACAAGTAATCTTTGGAAAGGGTCCTGGCGGACAATCTGTTCCGAATGACGCTGATGGACACGCACCCATGTGGAAGAAGAAATCTATATTTTGGGACCTACCCTATTGGAAAGACCTAGAGGTCCACTCTGCAATCGACGTGATGCACGTGACGAAGAATCTTTGCGTGAACCTTCTAGGCTTCTTGGGCGTGTATGGGAAGACCAAAGATACACCGGAGGCACGGGAGGACCAGAAACGTATGAACGAAAAAGACGGCATGCATCCAAAGCAGTATGAAGGTCCTGCCAGCTACGCTCTTACCAAAGCAGAGAAGGAAATCTTTTTTGAATGCCTGCTCAGTATCAAGGTCCCGTCTGGCTTCTCGTAGAATATAAAGGGAATAATAAATATGGCAGAGAAAAAATTCCAGAACCTAAAGTCTCATGACTGCCACGTGATTATGACTCAACTGCTTCCGGTTGCATTGAGGGGGCTTCTACCAGAAAATGTTCGATTAGCCATTGTGAAGCTATGTGCATTCCTCAATGCAATTTCTCAGAAGGTAATCAATCCAGAAATCCTACCAAGGTTACAGAATGATTTGGTCCAATGTCTTGTCAGTTTCGAGTTGGTGTTCCCACCATCCTTCTTCAATATTATGACGCACGTCCTAGTTCACCTAGTCGACGAGATTGCAATTCTGGGTCCTGTATTTCTACACAATATGTTCCCCTTTGAGAGGTTCATGGGAGTCTTAAAGAAATATGTTCGTAACCGTGCTAGGCCAGAAGGAAGCATCTCCACGGGCCATCAAATAGAGGAGGTCATTGAGTTTTGTGTTGACTTTATTCCTGACCTTAAGCCGATTGGTGTTCCTGAATCGCGGCATGAGGGGAGACTGGGTGGAAAAGGCACGCTAGGACCGAACTCAATAATATGTAGGGATGGGCATTCTTGGGCGCAAGCACACTACACAGTTCTACAGAATTCTACCTTGGTGGCCCCATATATCAATGAACACAAGAATATTCTACGCTCCAAACACCCGGAGCAGTCTGACGACTGGATTACACGTGAACACATGGGGACTTTCAGCGGTTGGTTGCAAACACATCTCATGGGTAACACCACTGTTGGAGATGAGCTGTACTTGTTGGCCAGGACACCATCTTTGACTGTATTGACTTTCCAAGGGTACGAGATAAATGGGAATACATTTTACATGATCACCCAAGATAAAAAGAGCACCAACCAAAACAGTGGTGTCCGCTTTGATGCAGCAAACACCAATAGGGCAAAGAACACATATTATGGTTACATAGAGGAGATATGGGAACTTGACTATGGACGTGATTTTAAGGTCCCTTTGTTTCGGTGCAAATGGGTCAATCTGTCAGGAGGCGGGGTACAGGTAGACCCGCAGTACGGAATGACAACAGTGGATCTCAACAATCTTGGGTACACAGATGAACCATTCGTCCTAGCCAATGATGTGGCGCAGGTTTTCTATGTGAAGGACATGTCTACCAAACCGAGAAAAAGAAAAGATAAGGAAGCGAATACATCATACGATGAGCCAAAGTGCCACATAGTTCTTTCAGGGAAAAGAAACATCGTGGGAGTGGAGGACAAGACAGACATGTCAGAAGATTATGAAAAGTTTCATGAAATTTCTCCCTTCAGAGTGAAGATTGACCCAAGCATCCTGTTAAATGATGAAGATTATCCATGGTTACGGCGCAATAAGCAAGGGACACACGCGAAGAAATAGTTTTATACCCCAAGATCCCACTCTGGGATGTGACCGGCTTCACCGCCATCACTTTCTCTCTAGTGTGAGTTTCCGGACTTATAGCTGGAAAGTGCTGTAGGAGATATGCCCTAGAGGCAATAACAAATGCTATTATTTATCTCCATGTTCATAATTATGTTTATGTTCCATGCTATAACTGCTATGGTTCTCGAGTCTGCAATAACCACGAGGCTCGGAGGAAGACACATATGCACGTGTGGAATAATAAACAGTAAAATGTATTCCTAGTCTTGCCTCTAAGACTGGCTCAAGTATTGCATGATGATCCTGTATTCCTGATCATGGGCATGTCTATGCTAGCAATTTTGAGGGCACAATGTTAGTAGAACACTTTTGTTGAATCGACCCGAATTGATGTTATGCTATAAGATTCATTCGTCACAAGTTAATGGTTAATAACACAGAGAAGTTAATGTTTGCATAATTCCTTAGACCATGAGAGTGTCGAGTTTCTTCGTGCTTGCTTCATGAATTTTGGGGTTTGTTAAACGTCATCCGTAAATGGGTGGCTATTACGGCGGCTTACGGGTTCATGGAAAAGTATGTCAAGTAACTTGATAGCTCAAGATTGGGATTTGCTCCTCCGACGATGGAGAGATATCTCGGGCCCTCTCGGTGTTACGGTATCCATCATCGTCTGGCCAGACACATTGTGATTTGATCACTGGGATGCCGGAACACGGAAACGAGAAAAGAGAACAAAACCGGTAACGAGGTAACTTGCATAGTGGACAAGTTGTTGATCCACGGGGATGCAGAAAATTTCACCTCGGGTATTTGTAACATATCACGAAGCAACAGGAATAGCACACGGCAACTGGAGGTTCACTCGAATATTCATTCGTGTGGGTATAGGGGTCAATATGGGTGTCCACGGCTCCGATGTTGATCATTGATCGGAAAGAGTTCCGGTCATGTCTATACTTCACCGAACCTATAGGGTCACACGGTTAAGGGTCATCTATCTGCTGAATACTAGACGGGGAGTCTGAGACAAAATCACCGAAAAAGTTTCGGACGAAACGGAAACGTTCCGGAGAGGACACCGGAATAGTTCCGGTGAAACTGAAAAGTTGTTTCAGGGTATTCCATTAAGTCAAATTGGTTCCGGCACAAGCCTGGAAATTCTTGGAGGATGCCAGAAGTGTTCTGGAAACTTCTGGGAATTGTCCGGGATAAAAACCGGAAATGTTCCGAAGCAGCCGGAACCGCTTTGGTTGCTTTTCGCTGAAGAAACATTGTTCCGAAATTGTTTCGGAATGCGTTCAAAATTATTTTAGTGGGTACTGGAATTGTTCTAGGCACACAGAAATAATTTGGGATTTAACGGACGCAGAAAAATGTCTTCATGAATAGTGAAAGTGTTTTTTGGATATTTTTTGGAAAGTCACCTTTTGGGATATTTTCCAAAAGGTTTCTAGAAGGCTTGGGGGCTAAGAAACCCCCTTGGGGGGCCCCCCAAGAGGGTTGGCCGGCCACATGTGGAGCTCCTCCATGGGGCCCCACTTGCTCCATTAGTTCCCTTTTATGCCCTTGGAAAAGTTTTCCTTCATGGGCATTTTGGGTTTTTTGGAAGTGCCCATCCTACCCCTTGGCTTTCCTATAAATAGAGGTGGAAGGGCTGCCTCCACACTCACTCCTTCTCACATACAAGTGCCATGACATTTCTGGCTTCTCTCTCCCTCCCAGCGAAATAGTTTCGTAGAGCCGAAAGGCTGTCTGGATTCCGGTGGGAACTAGTTCTGGACGGCGAAGCCCTGCCGGATAGATGACACCGTATGTGTGCAACTCTGTAGAGAGATCGTAGTTTCGGTCTTAGTTCGAGAGTGCCTCCCGAAGGGCTGTCCAAGTGACCGTCTTAGTTTCGAGGGTCCTCCCGAAGGGCTGTCCGAGTGACTGTCCGAGTTTCGAAGGTCCTCCCGAAGGGCTGTCCGCGACACCGTCCGAGGGACTGTCCGACCGCCTCCCAGAGGGCTGTCCGAGGGGCAGATGTGGGAGTACATCCTCGTGGTTGGGAGGTTGTAAAATCCTAGCTGCGGGGATCTGCACCGCCGATCATCATCGACTCTACTTCCGCTGTGCTACGAGTCGGTAACAAAAAAGATCAAACCTTGTATGCAGTCTCCATAGTGGTCCTGGGCTGGTGCGTAGGTCGGAATTTTTTTGTTTTCTGCTGCGTTACCCTACAAGTGCCACTTCGGACAAACCGGAGGGAATCTTTGTAAGAGCTAGCTAGGGCATTTTGGCAGTTGAAACATGATTTTATAATAATTATTTATTAAGTTATGAAATTTCAATTATTCCTATCCTTTCAGTCACATGTTTTGCAAGGTTGATCATACGCGGTTAGTCCCGGTTGGTGGCTCCATATATAATAACAAGGTTAATATAGACATGGCTTAAACGTCTTGACAAATGAATACAGCAGAAGCATCGGAGATGATAAGAGAGAAACGTTGTATGACATAAAGTTGGAGGTACTATGTGGTTTCTCTGATCGGAGATGATAAGAGAGAAACGTTGTATGACATAAAGAAAATATAACATAGGCAAAAAATAACATA
This sequence comes from Elymus sibiricus, assembly GCA_039707655.1. NCBI lineage: Eukaryota > Viridiplantae > Streptophyta > Magnoliopsida > Poales > Poaceae > Elymus > Elymus sibiricus. Next base: position 121,105,229 of record CM077666.1, on the reverse strand, counting down.
AAGAATAAAAAAACATAACATATGCAAAAAATTAAAATTGCCATAACATAAAAAATAAAAAGACATAACATATGCAAAAAATTAAAATTGCCATAACATAAAAAATAACATAAAAAATAAAAAGACATAACATGTGCCATATATTTTATAGTGGTTATGAAAGAATATTAAAATTGACATAACATATGCAAAAAATAACATAAAAAAAAAAACATAACATATGCAAACAATTAAAATTGCCATAACATAAAAAATAACATAAAAAATAAAAAGACATAACATGTGCCATATATTTTATAGTGGTTATGAAAGAATATTAAAATTGACATAAGATATGCAAAAAATAACATAAAAAATAAAAAAAAACATAACATATGCAAAAAATAACATAAAAAATAAAAAAAATACCCGCCTACTAGCATACACCACGGCCTGCATACGACTAGAAACCCAACTATATATGGGCCAGGATGCAGGCCCGCGGGGCTAGTAGGCCCAACAGGGCAGAGGTTAGGCAATTACCTGCCTGCTTTAGAGAGGAGCTTGTGAGAGAGATCGCAGCCGCGTATATAAACCGGTGCGATCTCCTCTCGCTTGGTGAGGTGGGACTAAACTTTCACCACACGGTTGTGCCCCCCTTTAGTCCTGGTCTGAGCCACTAACCGGGACTAAAGAGTTGGGTTTCCCGTCCTTTGGGCTGGTGAAATTCACCTTTAGTCCCGGTTGGTGGCTCGGACCAGGACTAAAGGGGGGCCTTTAGTCCTGGTTGGAGCCACCAACCGGGACTAAAGGGTTGGCTATATAAGCAGCACTTATGATTTTTTCTCCCATTCTCTCCCCCGACGCCGAACCACAGCACGACGCTGCCAGGCTACTGCGCCGGAGATCACCGTCGCCTCCGAGCCGCCCCCCCCTCGCCGACACCCTCGCCACGCCCTGCCCCGACGCCGCCGTCGCCGAGCCCTGCCCTGACGCCCTCGCCGCGCCCTGCCCCGACGCCCTCGCCGCGCCCTGCCCCAAGCATCGCCGCCCCTGAGCCACTCCTCGTCGCCGAACCTCCTCGCCATCGCCGCCACCGAGCCCGCTCCCCTCGTCGCCGACCCTCCAGCTCCGTCGCGTGCCGCCCCCAGTGAGCTCCCCCCTTCCCCTGATTTTTTTCTGAATTTTTTTACAATGCACATCAACTGTATGATGAAATGCCAGAGGGCTCTAAGAATTTTAGGAATTTTTGAGAATTTTTGTGGTGAGGTGTTGATGCACAAAAGAGAGTCTGGCAAAGTTTCAGAATTTTTGGAGCAATTTAAATTGGGCTTTGACCATGGAGTTTGAATCTGGTCCAAATTTGAACTGACTGAAATTTGAAAAATTTGAACTATGGAACCAAATGTTTTTGGTGGAATGGGTTGTGGGTACTGTCAAATAGATGGAGTAATTTTTGTGGGTGCAAAAGAATTGGGAAGAATATAACTCATTTGCAAATCAAAGAACACATTTTTTGCATTAGAGTTCATTTTGTCTTTTTTGTATGTTTTAATGCAAGCATCTTTTGGGCAATCTTTGAACATGATGTAGGAGCATTTTTATGTCATCTTGCTGGTACATTTTCGTTCATGCCATGTTAGGACCTGTAGTGAGTGCTACAAGCTTGTAAACTTGCTATCTATTCATTTCTGCCATGCCATGCAAATATCACTAAGTCTGAAAATCTGTTAATACTTGTCAACTTGTCATGATGATTGCCATTCATCTAGGGGTCATTTGAATTAGTTCAGCAAGCATGTTTTGCCATGTGTTACATGTACATTCATGTCATGCCATTTGTTGCCATGTAGAAATTCTGTAGCATGTTCAAATCTTGCATTCAAATTGGTATCTAGATATAATGGACAGATTTGCATTGCATATTGCTTTGATCACCATTTGAGTTCCGTGCATCCGTTTGCCATGATCTTTATAGGTCCATTTCAACTAAAATCTTCCATTCTATCCAGTGGCATACTTGGGTTTGCCTAATTTTTTTCACTCGGTGGAATTACAGGTTGTGGTGTTGCATCTCCGTGGAGTTGGTCCCTGATCGTCCCTCCGCTGTTCGACAAAAGGTGTCCATTTGTCGTATGTTGAGTTTTGTTCATAGGATGATGGTTGGTTCATTTGTTGAGTTGTGTATTCATCTTGTGTATAAATCTTGTATTCATCTTGTATTCATTTTGTATTCATCTTGTGTATAAATCTTGTATTCATCTTGTACAAATATCGTCGTAACTTTGACATGAGAGGGGGGGCGGTCGTTAAAACATAACCCTGATAACTTTGATTTTGAGGCATATGAAAACCTGATTTGCACGTCGGACAGGCATGAGAGAGGCGGTCCGTAAAGTATCCTCTCCCGAAATATAGGACGACTCATCAGATATGATTCTAGATAATGTCCAATGCCTCATATCGCGAACATAGTTATATTGGATAATTGATCTTCATATAAATGAAGCATAAAAGTTTAGCAATCACTTACAAATTTTCTCTCATGGTTTGCCACTAATCCATCTCTCATGGTTGTATATTGCCATGTTGTAATATTTGCAGAAACTATGGAACACGACAGAGACTTAGAACAAGAAAAGGCGTTGGAGGAAATAATCTGCGAGGGAGATGATGATATCATGACCTCACAGTTTCTCAATGACTTCGGTGGTGAGGGAAGAGAAGATGACGGCTCCGCCAGTGTTGGAGCCTTAACTGTTGCAAAGTCCGGCGAGGTATATATATTAATTAAGCCTTTGCTGACTAGATGCATTAATTGTTTTGTATGTACATATATTAACACTTCTTTCTTTTTTTAGCCCTCCGGATCGAGCCAAACTTCTATAAGGAGATGAGGCCCGAAGAAAAGGTTGGGCGAGAATGAAAGGTTCATGATCGAAGAAGTCGATCCAGATGGCAAATCGACTGTTCCCAAGCGGACCCAAGACCGATTTATACATTAGTGCGGAGTTGTTGTTAGGGACAGCGTCCCGATCAGCATCCAAGAATGGAATAAGAAGAAGGACGATGGAGTTTCTTATGTCGATGATAGATGCAAAGATCAGCTTTGGAACTCGCTCATGATAAATTTTAGCCTACCGCCAGAGGAGGATCCAAATAACCCAGTTATACAGCGAAAAGTCAAAAAATGGGCTCTTAAGAAGATGGCAGAACAATTCAAGAACTGGAAGAAAAGATTGAACGAACAGTTTGTCGAGAAAGACGAGGCTCCAGAATTCACCGGTCAATATGCGAAGATAAAAGATCACTGGCCCGCATTTGTGGCGTACAAGAAATCAGAGAAAGCTAAGAACAGGTCACAGACAAATAAGCTAAATGCTTCAAAGAAGCAGTATCACCATGTTACGGGGTCAGGTGGCTACAAGGTTGCCCGGCCTACGTGGGACAAAGCTGAGAACGGCCTGCTTGCTAAAGGGATCCAACCAACGACATTGAACTGGCCCGAACAGGTAAGGACTTGGTTCTTCGGGCATGGGGGAACTTTGGACCCAGAAACATGGAAGTGTGTTTACACGAAAGAACAACTTGAAACACTCGTCACAAAGATTCAGGAAGCAATCAAGGACGTGCAGGAAGGGAGGTTCCATCCCAACAGAGAGAAGGACGTGCTGTCACGTGCCCTCGGGAATCCTGAACACCCTGGACGAACACGAGGCACAGCAGGCTCCGTTCCGTGGGTGCATGGGTTTCCCGACAACACTGGTTATAGAAGCCGAGGGAGAAAGAAGAAAGAGGAAGCAGACCGGATGCAGAATGTAGAACAAAGATTAGTGTTGCAGAAGAAACTAGAGGCACTTACCAGTCAGCGAGCTACCGACCCACCATCTCAGCAGCACGAAGATCCTTCATTCAATACTGCCCACGAAGCTACCCCACCATCTCAGCGAAAAAGCAGCATAGCTTCCACGGAGCTCGTTCGGCCTGATATCACGGCTCCTCGCTACCCCGTGGATTATATCACGGAGAGGGAACATTGTGAGCTAATGGCAAAATGCATCAACCTACCCTTGAAGGTGGCGGTCGGCTATGTCTTACCTCCTAGACCTGATGGAACTTTCCATTGCAATCCGATTCCAGATGGCTTTGCCATTGTCGGGGTGGATGAAGTTACCAATGGATTCGAGGGGCTGGAGCTTGAGTACCCTACAGGTGAAGGGGAGACTCATCTGGTAGATGCCGTAAGGACTACCATTCTATGGAGAAAGGAATACATCGTGCTTCCACAATGGACGCCGCGTTAGCAGACTCAGCCGGAGGAGGCCCCTCAGCAGACTCCTCACAGTCCAGCTCTACCTTCGCTGCCTTAGTCGTCTCCGCCGCGTCAGCACACTCCGCCTCCTTAGCTGTCTCCGCCGCGTCAGCGGACTCCGCCGGAGGAGGCCCCTCAACAGAATCCTCCGCCGCCTCAGCGGACTCTGCCGGAGGAGGCCCCTCAGCAGAATCCTCCGCCGCCTCAGCTGTCTCCGCCGCGTCAGCGGACTCCGCCTCCTCCGCTGCCTCAGCAACGGCGGAAGAGACCCGCCGCTTCTCCGGCGGCTAGCAGTACAACAACGAAGAAATCCAGAGCAGGTCCAAGCATCAAGAAGGCTCCTCCCAAGTTACTATATGACATGACTGAGGAGGAAAACAATGAGATCGTGGTTGCCGATGTGAAACGCCAGCTTGCACCGAAACGTCCAGATCCAAAGGAGAAAATAGATCCGGTAAAAGTGAAGCGCTGTCTATATGCCCTTCAGCGACCACCATCTCCTCCGCCGCTCTTACACTATGACCGCTGTATTGTAAAGACATTTCATGAAGCGAAAAGGTCAGGAAGTTCTAGCAGTGCTGCAAGAAGTGGGAAAAGAATTCCCCAGCTCGGCCAACAGGAAAAACAATCGTGCCCCCCGCTCAAGGTGTTTCCCGATATCGCTAATGATCCGGGGGTAGCGGCCGCTCATCCTGGTTACACTCTTGCTGATTACTTAGGCGATGACGTACAGTTTGAAATGGCTGAGGTAGCCTTTAGATACGAGTATGGGAAGCCTCTCGTCAGACCTGAGCAGCTCCCGCGTCTATCAACGATGATGCGAACATTGCATAACTGGTACTTGAAAGCCTGGAAGGAAGGGACCGACAGTATCTGCGTGGGAATTAAAGATGAGCACTACTTCAATGGAGTCGAGACGTTGTACATTCAATTTGATGAATTATTTCAGTTATACAATCAAGACGCCCTCGACAAAACTATCATCAGTTGCTATTGTCTGTAAGTATTTTTTCTGTAATTAAGTCTCTAGCTCAGCTCGTTCATTGCATGTATAATTATCCTCACACTATATTATGCAGATTAAAGATCCGCGAATGCAGAGGAAAAATCTATGACATTGGGTTCATTAACCCAAATACCGTAAATGAATATACGGTACAAAAAAAACCCGATGATACTGAGAATTACTTGCTAAATGCGTTACTTGGACAACAAAACAAAAGGGAAATACTATTTCCTTACAACTTCAAGTGAGTGTTACTGTCTTGTGCACATTCTGTTTCGCTTACTCAAGGTTAAGTGTAATTGATGAGTTATGCGTGCGCAGATTCCACTTTATTCTGCTAACCATTCAGCTTGACACGGAACTAGTAATTGTCTTGGACTCGAGACGTAAAGAGGCTAAGGAGTGGGAGGACATGAGTCAAATGCTCCAGAAGTAAGTTCAATCATTATCGCACCATATCGGCAACTTTCGTTCATTTCCTGATATCAAGTAATCATTTTCTTTGCCGGGCAGGGTTTGGAAAAAGTTCACCAACCAGGTTAGGGGTGAATGGAAAAATGAGCTGCGATTTTCACACCCCAAAGTAAGTACTACTAGCTAGTTCCGCGCATCTCTCATTGATTCTAGTTTCAATACCATTATCATGCTTGATTATCATTTTGATTGAACTCTATTCTCGTAAAGTTCTTGTGGCAGGAACCCGGGAATAATTTATGTGGATACTACGTTTGCGAGTACATTCGCCACAACATCTCTGAACGGGGCAGATCTTTACAACAATTTGAAGTACGTAAACAATATTCACACACACACACACACACACACACACACACACACACACACATATATATATATATATATATATATATATATATATATATATATATATATATATATTGACCCCCTTCTTTAAATTAGATCCGGCGGAAGCGGGACGAACTCCTACCAACTGATCGCATACGAGCAATTCAAGAGGAATTGGCGGGATTCTTTGTTGACCATGTCATACCTACAGACGGAGAATACCATCGGGATTGGCAATGCGATTTTGGTAATTAGATATTAGGAATCGTAAGAGATGTTATATTGTATATATGCATGAACGTGTACTATATGTAGTAGCGTCGAATAGATATACGAAAACTTGTTGTTCGACCAAGCACGGAGAAAGAGAGGTCACTTCTCTCTATATATTGATCATGATGATGTTGTGTAATGGTTCCTTCATTGCTATATGTAGTAGCTAGCGTCGAGTTGAATGAAAAGCATAAAATAAAAATGAAAACCCTAAATGTAAAGGAATTGAATGGTAAACACAAAATGAAACCCCTAAACCCTCCAAAACCCCTAAACCCCTCCTTTCAAAAACAAAAAACAAAAACCCCAGCGCCTGGCAGTGCTGACCCGTGGCTGCCTTCTAGTCCCGGTTGGTAACACCTGGTCCTCTTGCCTGGGCGCCCACAGCGGCCATGTGGAGCTCCTTTAATCCCGGTTTGTGTTACCAACTAGGACTAAAGGTCCTCCTGCCTGGGCGCCCCACAGCGGCCACGTGGAGCTTCTTTAGTCCTGGTTCGTAACCCAACCGGGACTAAAAATGGGGGCCTTTAGTCCCGATTGTTCAGTCCCGGTTGCAGAACCGAGACTAAAGGCCCTCTGGAACCGGGACTGATGCCCTGTTTTCTACTAGTGATAGAAAACTGAGACCTTCCTGTTTTTACCGATAAAAGGAAGATGCCCAATTATATATACTCGCAAGTTGTAAAGGCATAATAAAATCCCGTACAAAAATGCCAATATATAATAAGGCGGAACAATTGGAATATCTGGTAAATAGTCTCTTCAACAACATGCAAGAAAATACAATAGTTTCCTACCAAGTAAAAGTGATTCGGTAATCTTAGTTACAACGGCTTGAGGAAAATCCATATCCCATTCCATGATACTATTCAATAACATGAAAAAAGAATTGATAACCTTACCCCTGGACTCATTCTGATTAGTTCACCTGGTACGTAGAGCGATGATACTAACTTAATCATTCAACAACAGTGCCAACACAAATAGAGATATCTCTACATAGACCAAAAAACTACTCAGAAGCTCCTTTCAATGCTTACATACTCCCCACGCTGAAAGGATAGTATGTCTACAGATGATCACCCATCGATTCAATCCTCAGACTTTGGACTTCTCAACATTTAGCAGGTTAACAGTTAACACAACCCTCCTTTGTTGTGGGCAGTGTGGAAAAGATGACGGAGGATACTGCTGGATGAAATTGTGGTATGCAAAATGGTTCGTATATATTCGGATCGACAAATCAATAACCTTTTGTTTCTATATTTTCTTTCTTGTACCCTAGGTCGTCTAAGACAACTGAAGTCTTTCTACATAGAATATGTTTGAGAGAAAAAAAATTATCTCCTAGAATCTCACGAGCAGCATCACTTTTTCAGGAATTAGTAGCTTCGTCAACCTTAAAAACAGAGGTAAACAGTTCAAAACAAATTACCGGCTTATCAAATACAAAAATATTTCAGCAAACTTAAGTGTGTGAGTTGTATCTAGAGGAACCAATATGAATAATCCAAGGGGGGAAATTTGTATAGTATGTAATATGCATAGAAACAAATAGAACGTACATATGCTCATCAAGTCTAAATAATTCAATTCAGAGATAAACTCATGTGTACCATCACGGGTAGCAAGAGATCTACGAAGAAATGAATCCAATCCGATCAGCAAGTGACTTATGGAGCAAAAAGCCGAGCACCTTTCGATCCTGAGCGCAATCTGAGAAAATCAAAAGCATAAGCTTGAGGATAGAAAAAATTAGGGGCGGCTGAAAATATGAAGTGTGCAGCTACCAGGGCAAGGTCAGTTCCTAGATGAGGATGTAAGCAGGCGTGTCTGCTGGATTAGAATGGTAGTACAGAGTGGTTTTATATGTTGTTGTCTAGACTAGCGATCGAGCGGATCAGACAGAAAGAGTGAGAGAGCGATGAACACGATCGAGAGAGTGTTTTGTGCTGCTACCAACTGCACAGCTTTTCTGTTCTGTTCTCATTCCTTTAGATAACACAAAGGAGCTAACTACCTCCCGGTCGCGCCGCCATGATCCGCATCTGTCGCTCCATCCAGCGACTGCGTCTCACAGCTCAAGCCAACGACTGGGAGGGAAAGAAGGAAAGGAGTGGCGCGCGCTAAGCGCGACCCTCCACTACGTGCATGCATGCGCAGGTCACACCCCGACCATGCACACGCCTTATTCAGAAACAGAAATGAAAGCTACTACTACCACGCTGAATGAGATTAGCCTAGGCACAACATTTCACCCCCCTAATCTCATTGCGTCATGCCAACCACACCAAGTCTCTGCCTCATTTCGATGAAGTGAACTCTTCCGAGTGCCTTGGTGAGTGCGTCGGCCAGTTGGTCCTGCGTGCCCACATGATCAATCTCCACTTGCCCTTTGTCCATACAATCTCTGACAAAGTGGAACTTCACATCTATGTGCTTGCTCCTATCATGGTGGACTGGATTCTTGCTCAAGGCTATGGCTGATTTATTGTCCGCCAACAGCCTGAACTTTGCCGGTGAAACTCCTGTTATATCTTCCAGCAGCCTGCTTAGCCAAAGCCCCTGACATGCTGCTGATGCGATGGCCACATACTCCGCCTCACAAGAAGAAAGCGCAACTATCTTCTGCTTCTGAGAGCTCCAGGTGATCAAGTTCTTACCAAGGTAGAAGACGTGCCCGGAGGTGCTCTTGCGGTCGCCGGTGTCGCCGGCGTGGTCACTGTCGCTGTACCCGAGCAACTCTGCAGTTCCCTGACCTCTCTTGTAGCAGCAACCATAGTTGATAGTGCCCTTGACATACCTCAAGATTTGCTTGACAGCAGCCCAGTGCTGAGTGCTGGGTTTTTCCATGAACCGGCTGACGATGCCGACCGAGTGCGCGATGTCTGGCCGTGTGTTAACCAGATAGCGCAGGCTCCCGATCACCCTGCGGTACAGAGTTGCATCAAAGGGGTCCTCGCCGTCTTCTTTCTTCAGTTTGAGGAGGCAGTCCATTGGTGTGTGGCAGCTGTTACAACTGCTCATGTTTGCCATCTCCAAGACCTTTCCAGCATAGTTCTTCTGACTGAGAGTGATGCCGCTGCTTCCTTGTTCCACTTCTATACCAAGATAGTAACTTAGCTTCCCTAGGTCACTCATCTTGAAGAGCTGTTTCATCTGCTCCTTGAAGGAAGCTATGTCCGCTGTACTTGTGCCTGTGATGATCAGGTCGTCCACATAGACCCCCACCAGCAAATATGAGTGTGTGTCGCCGCGTCTGTAGACGGCGTGCTCCAGTGGACTGCGTGCGAAGCCGAGGGCAGTCAGCAATTCGTCCAGCTTTGCATACCATGCGCGCGGAGCCTGATGCAGCCCGTACAGCGCCTTGTTGAGCCGCAACACACTTGCTTCCTTGCCGGCGACCTCGTACCCCGGCGGCTGAGCAACATACACCTCTTCAGTAAGATCACCGTTCAGAAAGGCAGATTTCACGTCCATGTGATGGACCTCCCAGCCAGAGTGTGCAGCAAGGGCCAGCAGCAGCCTTACTGTCTCCATGCGAGCTACGGGGGCGAAAACTTCCTCAAAGTCCACCCCCTTGCGCTGCACATACCCCTTGGCGACGAGGCGAGCTTTGTGCTTGACGATGTTGCCCGCCGGATCACGCTTGACGCGGTATACCCACTTCAGCCCGATCGCCTTGTGTCCAGTTGGGAGCTGAGCGAGCTCCCAGGTCTTGCTATCGATGATGGACTGCATCTCGACATCCATGGCGCCCTTCCAAGCCTTGCTCGTGAGTGCCTCGTCCACGTCTTGTGGCTCCTCGGCGCTGAACAGACAGCGCACTAGAAGACAGCGCTCGAACTGCTCGCGCACGGCCTGGTCTTCTGTCTCCTCCAACACACTCGTGAAACTCCGGTAGCGAACCGGCTGTCCAGTTGGCACATCGCACCTGTCGTCGCGAGACGGAGGCGACTGATCCGTGGGCGTCACCGGCTCGGAGCGCGACGACTCGGGCGTGTCCACCGCCGGCGTGGAGCGTGCGGGGGACTGCGGCGTCCCCAAGGCTGGTGTAGAGGGTGTTGCCGCGCTGCGTGGGGTGATCGGTGTAGTGGCTGTGCCACTGTCGATCTCCTGCACCCCATCCTCCATGGTGTAAACCACGGTGAATGTCGCTGGTGCCGTGGTGATCGTGCTCGTCCCCACGGTGCTCCAAGTCCATGGCCTGTTTTCTTCAAACACAATATCACGGGTTACCTGGACTTTCTTCGTTGCTAGATCGTACGCACGGTACGCTTTGGAGCCTTCTTCATATCCCACGAACACCATTGGCGTCGACTTGTCGCTCAGCTTGGTGATGCCCGGGCCGACGCGCTTGACATGAACCATGCACCCGAACGTGCGCAGGTGCTGCACATTGGGCTTACGGCCGTGCCACGCCTCATAGGGCGTGACACCCTCCACGCTCCTCGTCGGCGATCGGTTCAGCAGGTAGACCGCCGTCCTTTCCGCCTCCGCCCAGAAGTACGCTGGCATGCCCATGCTCTTCATCATGCACCGGGCCATCTCCACCACCGTTTGGTTGCGGCGTTCGACGACGCCGTTCTGTTGCGGTGAGTAGGGTGCAGTAGTGAAGTGCTTGATGCCGTTTTGATCACAGTACTCTTTGAACTCCGAGGAGTTGAACTCGCCTCCGCGGTCCGATCTGAACGCGCGGAGCCTGCACTCGCCCTCTGCTTCAGCCATTGCCTGGATCCGTTTGAAGCGTGGATGTGCCTCGTCCTTGGACTTCAGAAGCTCCAACCACATGTAGCGACTATAATCATCAACCACAAGCAGAAAATACTTGTTACCTCCTGGTGTCGTCGGCGTGATCGGCCCGCACAAGTCCATGTGCACGAGCTCCAGCCGCGCTCTGCTCGGTGTGCCGTGGCCTGCGGGAACGGTGCTCGATGTTGTTTCCCCAGGGCACAACCATCACAGTACTCCTCCACCCGATCGATCACGGGCATGCCGCGCACGAGCTCTCTGGTGGACATGGTCCGGAGCGCACGGAAATGGAGGTGCCCCATGCGCGCGTGCCATCTCCAGGTCGTGTCGTTCCCTTGCGCCATCAGGCACGCCGGCGTGTCGATAGTGAGCACACCTGTATACAGCCTGTTGTCGGAGCGTTTGATGCGCGCCAGGATGCGCCGTGCTGGGTCCCGGACAGCCATGACGCCATCCGCGATGTTGATGATGCAGCCCGCCTCGTCCAACTGTCCCACAGAGACGATGTTTGTCCGCAAGCTCGGGATGTAGAAGACGGCGGTGAGCGCACGCTGGCCTCCGCTTTGGCAGCGGAACACGACGGTGCCTCTCCCGCGGATGGCCACGACGGATCCGTCGCCGAACCTCACCGTGCCGTGCACGGTTTCATCGAGCGAAGAGAAGACTTGCCTGTCGCCCGTCATATGACTGCTAGCCCCTGTGTCGAAGAACCACACCCCGTCCGGCAAAGGGACGGGCATGACCTTCTCCTCATTGAGATACACCTCTTGGGGCGCCACGAGCTGCGTCGTGTCCACATCGGTCACCACGGCCATGTACAGGCCTTGATCATGCTCAGCGCCGGCTTGCACAAGATTCGCCTGCTCTTGTTTGCCCTTTTGGTCCTCGTCCTTGAGCTGGGTCCGGCACTCCTTTTTCCAGTGGCCAGGCTTGTTGCAGTAATGGCACTTGCCTTTCTTCTTTCCGCCGGAGCTGCCGGCGCCCGCGCTCCCCGACGTGGGCTTGCCGCCGCCCTGGCCCTTGTTCTTGCCCGGCGACTTGTTCTTATTGTTGTTGTTGCCGCCTCCGGACGATGACCCGCCGGCTCCGAGCTGCCGCTCGCGCGCGTCCCACTCCGCGGCGGAGTACATGAGGCGCGCACCGGACTGCGCCGTGTCATCCAGATCATAGTGATCCTCGCACGCCGACAGCCGCCCGGTGAGTTCCTCGATGGTCATGGTCTTCAGATCGATGAGCGCCTCGATCGCCATTGCCATTTGCCGATACTTGCGCGGCACAACGCGTAGAAACTTTTGGACGACCTTGTGCTCCGTCACGGGATCGCCGTACAGCTCGAGGTCGGCGACGAGGCCGGAGAGCCGCAGCGCGAAATCCTCCACGGACTCGCCGTCCTTGAAGCGGAGCTCCTCGAACTCCCGGCGGCGCACTTGCGCCTTGGCCTCGCGTGCGCGCTCGCTGCCCATCCTGAGAGTTTTGATCGTCTCCCAGGCCGTCTTGGCCGTGTCCTTGGCAGCAAGTACCCGGAGCATCTCCGGTGGCACGCCGGTGAGGATGATCTGCAGTGCGCGCCGGTCATCGCGCTCCTCTGCGGTGCCTGTGGTCACCGCCGACCACACGCCCGCAACCTGCAGCTTGACCCGCATCACAAGCGACCACTCCATGTAATTTGTGCGGGTGAGGACCATGGATGATGTAGAGGTCTCGCTCTCCCGCACAACTCGCTCGACGATGCGGAGCTCGCCATTGCCGCCGCCTGTCAGACACGCCACCGGTGCTGTAGACAGCAGCGTCTTCGTCCCGCTCTTGCTCTTGCTCTTGTCCTTCTCCGACTCGCTGTCAGACATGGCCGCCGCGGATCAGACACCGACGGCCACCGGAGCAGGGAGCGAACACCACAGCTCTGATGCCAATTGTTGTAGTCTAGACTAGCGATCGAGCGGATCAGACAGAAAGAGTGAGAGAGCGATGAACACGATCGAGAGAGTGTTTTGTGCTGCTACCAACTGCACAGCTTTTCTGTTCTGTTCTCATTCCTTTAGATAACACAAAGGAGCTAACTACCTCCCGGTCGCGCCGCCATGATCCGCATCCGTCGCTCCATCCAGCGACTGCGTCTTACAGCTCAAGCCAACGACCGGGAGGGAAAGAAGGAAAGGAGTGGCGCGCGCTAAGCGCGGCCCTCCACTACGTGCATGCATGCGCAGGTCACACCCCGACCATGCACACGCCTTATTCAGAAACAAAAATGAAAGCTACTACTAACACGCTGAATGAGATTAGCCTAGGCACAACATTATACACACTTTTTCCAAAATTGCAGGGTAGTGGAGGCTGAGATAATTAGGGGCAATGAATGGTGTTCGGCTTGAGGCCGTTTCATGTGCATTCGTGGCCAGAAGAGTGTCCGTCGTGGACATGGAAGGGATAGTGGTGGCAATAAAATCGGCGACGGGAAGATGAACGAATGTGACGGAGTTAATGCACATCTATGGAGCGGCGAAAGGCCAAGCGGCGATGGCTGGCATGGTGGCCGGCAGGCGTGCCGGCAGCTGGCCAAGGAGGGCGTCAGTTGTGGCAGTGGAGTCCATAGTGGCGGCGGCTGGAATGCACATCTGTCGAGAGGCAGCTTGCCGGTGGATCGTCGGCCGTGGCTGCAGGAATGGTTAGCGGTGATGGCCGGCCGGGGAGAGCAGGGGAAGCACGGGTGATGGCGGGTGCTAGAAGAGCATCAAGGTGGGCAGCGGCGGGCTGGGAGGCCGTTGGATTGGACGGGGAGTGACGGCCATGGCGTCGGAATGGCTTGGGGCGGGGTCTGGCTGGTGGAGTGGGCGGCGGCGGCGGCGGCTGTCTTCTGGAGGATGGGAAGACGATAGGGAAAGCCACGGTAGCTGGACACGCAATGGGGAAGGGGCACACGGGCTACTTCGCTACAGATTGTTTTTGATGGGCTTACAACATCCAGATTACACTAACGATGTACAGCCCACGTACGACATGTAAAGCCCAACCAAAATGAATCGAGTCGGAGAGGGGACATGCGGTAGGAGGCACGCAGCGAGCGGGACGGCGTGAAAGGAACGAATCGGTATTTCTCACTTGGCGGTGGCAACATTTGGTAATTTTGTCTAACTTTTAATCAGACGGTTGTAGGCCACTGCGCCATACTTGATCAACGGCTATAATAATTCAGATGACGTGGCTTCATGAGGAGGCAGGAAAATCAGCTAGTGGGGTGCCCCTATTTAGATACTAGATAGATCAGGATCCTTGGCACGAGGGTGCCGGTTCCAACGTTTTGATCAAGCAGATAATGCTAAGTTAGTAAGGATCCAGATTTAGCATCAAGTTCAGTGCGTTCATAAGACCACAAAAGATAATCACTCGATATTAAGTTCGATACCAAAAGCGCAGTCACTCGACATGAAGTTCGATACCAAAAATGCGAATATAGGAGAGGGAGTAATAAGAGCAGGAACATAATATAGGAAGACAACTACGGAGCCATAGATACTAAGCATACTAATAAGTGGCTTCATTCAACTGCCATCAACTTCATAGGCACCACTTCATACTAATAAGTGGCTTGATTCAACCGCCTTTTCGATAAACTCGATAGGTGGCACCAGACATCGGGAGTTCTTCGACTATGGGCACTGGATACTTGCTGACGACAGTCATCGCATTTAGACAACGATAATAAATACATAAACGCCAGGAGAAAAATATATAGATTTTTGGTCATAGAACCCCTGGTACTAATGTTTCACATGAACCTGATGCAAACAACTTGTGAGATATACGATACATCATGGTTTCTGTATAGGAGGATAGATCGTGAAATTTTCAATCCAGCAAGAAAAAATTACATACACCAGCGGACTGCTGCATGCATTGTACAAAGAATAATGGCCAAGGTAACCATTTTTACAATCTATTTAGTTTGCTACAAAGGAAATCCCAAGGACAATCTAAATGCAGTTGTACTCAAGCATCAACCCAATTATCTTGAGAAAACTAATTAGAAAGTCGGGCAAGGTGACTAAGTAAGCACTGGCCCTTATCTAATACAAGGAATCCACGGCATAGAAAGCATCACAGGAGAGGTAAGGTAGATGTGTTGGTTCCACACGGCCGAGGAAATGCCAGTCAGGTCGACAAAAGGCGGCGCTGGCGGGGGCGTAACCTACGAGAAGAGAGTAAGAAAGTAAGCAGCAGCAAAAAACAATCAAAAAAAAGAGAGGCGCAGTTACCAAGATCCATCGCTCCTGTCAATGGACTTCGCTGTCGGCAAAGGGAGACAGAGACCAGGCGTCGACTGAACTGAGCTAGATTTGGGTCAAGACAGATAGAGTCATGAACCCTATGTGAGGCGTGACTAATAGAGCCCATCGCTAGATCAACATTACCAGCACGCACGTACCTAGCACGTTATGATCCTGTAAAAACACAAGTTCAAATAAGAATCAGACCGTGTACACTACAGGAGGCAGTTGTTGGATAAAGAAGGTACGAACAGACGCACCAAAAGAGTAGGCTGCCTAAGGGCGTTTGATCTACAGCTTGGCCTTTTTAGCTGGAGAGGACTCTTCTTCACCTGCCGCCAAGCCTTCAATTGATTTGCTTCAAGGACAGATAACAACCATGTAAAAGAAAGCAACAATGATGCATATACTGTTAAACACTTGTATCAAACCAAAGGCAGATACCTAGCAGGTTCCTAGCAGGTAGCAGCAAGATCATCACTTAAAACAACGGAACCGCCATCAAATTTTGCAGGCTCCTAGCAGGTTTAAACAGATATACCTTGTCAATCGACTACCAAACGAGCCCTGAGAACGTTCGGGTTCTCCCATGAGCCCCGAGAAGCACCTAAAATATGAGAAATCAGCAAATATAACTTGTGGTAATGATTTCGAGAGCATGACTGACGCCAGTTTTTGCAGACTGAAATAAAAAACACAGCTGAATATTGATACGTCTCCAACGTATCTATAATTTATGAAGTATTCATGCCATGTTTATAATAATTTTATATGGTTTTGGTATGATTTGATTAGAACTAACCCGGACTGACGCTGTTTTCAACAGAACTACCGTGGTGTTATTTTTTGTGCAGAAATAAAAGTTCTCAGAATTGGACGAAACTTTTTGACGATTTTTTTGGACCAAAAGAGACCCCCGAAGCTTCGTGGAAGGATCAGAAGCCTTACGAGGTGCTCACAAGGCATCACCGCGCGCCCTGGGGAGGCGTGTGATGTTGCCTTGTGGGGCCCTCGTAGCTCCTTTTGACGTGATTCCAACGCTGAAAAATCCTATAAATAGATAAACCCCTAGAAATTAACCTAGAACTTCGACGCTGCAGCCGCACGCCTCTGTATCGAAGAAATACTATCTGAAGCCCTGTTCCGGCACCCTGCCAAAGGGGGGAATCATCACCGGAGGCCATCTTCATCATTCCGGCGGTCTCCATGACGAGGAGGGAGTGGTTCACCCTCAGGGCTGAGGGTATGTACTAGTAGCTATGTGTTTGATCTCTCCCTCTCTCGTGTTCTTGATTTGGCACGATCTTGATGTACCGCGTGCTTTGTTAACTAGATGATACCCTGCGCGTTGCTGCAGGAACTGATTGCAATATATTTTGATGAAATTTGATTGTTTGAAAAATGAATATTTGAATTAGTAATATGAGGACTGGCCCAAGAAATATATTGTATATAATTACTGAGGTGGACCTTTCTTCCATGCATGGTGAGGTGGGCATTTTCCAAGACATATAGTATGGGCACTCACCAACATATTGAGAAAACAGAAGATACCCCGCGCATTGCGGTAGGGATCCTCAATAACTTTTATACATATTCTGAGTTGAGAAACACACGAAAGTTTGCCGCTACAGCAACGAAGGAAAGTTTAGCATGCATAGTTTAATAGTTGCAACATGATATATTTCGTTTTAGTTAATTCTCAATATTTTAATGGCAAGGAATAAATCACCGGGAGTCAAAAGGGGTACTAATCTGCATACACAACTTTTTAATCATGAGAAAATATCTAATTATCTATGGCGGTTAGATTGATTAAACAAATTAATATAATATGCCAAAGGATTGATAAATTACATCGTAAAAAGAATGTGAAGCGAGGAGACGAAGTATTGATGGAGCATGTAGTTTTGATTGCGATCCCGTGGCAAGCTTGAATGGGAACGAAGGATAGTTATTCGGGATAAATCTTACAATTTTAGGATAGGACATGGGGTCGTGTCATGTCAAAACAAATTGAGATGTCTTCGTATCACTACATTATGGGATGTTAGGTCTCCAAAAAAATTAACTAAATGACATGTACAAACAAAGATAGTTATAGGATTTATGAACATAATCAACAGTTAAGCAAAGTCTCACCTTGTTGTCTTTCTTTCCAGACCATTTTATTCTGCTGTAAAAAAAGAGCAAACTATAGTCTACGATCCCAAATAAAAATAACACATACTGGGCACATCAATAAAGAAACAAACATTATGAAGGGTACAAATGGAGATAGTTGATCGAGAGGTTGCTATAAAAGGCTGTGGGAAACTATAGAATATCATGGTTTGCGAAGAAAACGGTCTATACCATCAGACCAAATATATGTGTGCTAATAATAGTGCAGACCTAATATTTCAGATGAAACCGTGAAAGAATAAAGTAGTAGTAGATAAGGAGCATTAGTTATTATTAAACAACATTCTTTTGTTGCTAGCTTTTCTTGTGGAAGCAAGAGAGATTGCTCTGGATTACTGAATATGACATGTAATATCTGATAGAAGATAGAAACAGCTTCTACCTGGTAGTTGTTGTCTGCCTTGTGGACGCACCTGCAAGCATATGGGACACCAAAAATAAACTAAAACAGGGATCAGATAAACAATCACTGGATGTATAGCTCAAGACTTCCGAAGAGAGGTTTCACAGTACAGATCCAAACTGGGAAAATTTCTATATGGAAAAGGTCTCATCCTACCAAAAAGATGAAAAATTAAGGCAAGCAAATAAAATATTCACAAAATTGGGGGAAGAGAGACGCATGGACTGGAAAAGTTTACTGCTCCTCCCATGACCACCAAGTATAGCAGTACGGCAATACTCCAGCCAATAATTTGGAACCACCCTAATATAGGCCTAACCAGCGGCACACTCTGTTGACACAAACCTAATATGTGAGATTTAAGAGTGAGTGGGGAGGAAGTAAGATTACCTGAGGAGATTAAGGTGGGGAAGATGGAGAGTTGACAGGAAGCCGGTATTATATTGGCGATGTAATCGGGAGTCAGGGCATAGGCCTGCCGGCGGCGCCTTACATAGAGAATGCGTTTGTGGTGTCTGTCCGTGTAATAGTAGACGCCGTCGTTACCGGTGAAGCTCATCTTATGGCCGCCGCCGCGGCCACTATTCATAGAATTGGAACCTGTATATGGAGTCACGAACATAAATCTAGGCAGGATGCTATGGTTGTGGCTGGCCATCTGCGTTCTGGAGGTGGAAGGTGAGCAGAAAAAATAATGACGGAGAGGATGGGAGGGAAGGGGTCGTGACTCATGAGTGTGTCAAATGGAAGTTGGTGGAGAGAGAATTGAGGCGAGGAGAAGAAGTGTCGTGAAGGGGAAGAGGCTGGGGAAGGGGAAGCGTGTTGGTGTTGGTTGGAAGAAAAATAAGCTTAAGCTTATACTATAAAAAATCTATCCGATTATTCTAGCTGTTCGGTTGGAAAAAGAATGCGTAATTATAACTGAACAGCTGAGGTGGCACTATGATGACGTGGATAGCTTGCATGCTTAGATAAATAAGATAGTGGGGGTGAACTCCTTAGGTATATAGGATATAGTTGGATCATATGGTGTTTCTTCCCTCTCTATCTTCTTGTGATGAATTGAATCTTTCCCTTTGAGGTTTCGTTATTGTCGGATCGAATATTTCAGATTTGAGAACACTTGATGTATGTCTTGCATGTGGATACCCGTGGTGACAATGGGGTATTCTATTGAGTCACTTGATGTATGTTTTGGTGATCAACTCGTGGATTCCCATGACCTTGGGGTGATCTAGGCACAGGGGTTGGTTGCACGTTTTCATTATCTTTTCTCCGATAAGAAACTTTGGGGTACTCTTTGAAGTTCTTTGAGTGGATTGAATATTATGAATCTGAAGTTGTTTGGTGCATATCGAATAATCAACTCATGGATACTTGTGGTGACATTGGAGTATCTAGGTGACATTAGAGTTGGTTGATGTGTATCATATGGTGCTATTTTAATACGAACTCTAGGGCTGTTTGTGACACTTATAGGGATGGCTCAATAGATTGATCGGAAAGGATAACTTTAAGGTGGTTTTGTACCCTACAACAATTTCAATCTTATGTTCTCGGCTAATAGGAACTTTGGAGAAATTCTTTATTGTACGTTGAGGGATTGTTATATGATTCAATTATGTTAGCATTATTGAGAGATTGCACTAGTGAAAGTATGAACCCTAGGCCTTGTTTTTAAGCATTGCAATACCGTTTGTGCTCACTTTTGTTACTTGTTACCTTGCTGTTTTTTTATTTTCAGATTACAAAAACCTATATCTACTATCCATACTACACTTGTATCACCATCTCTTCGCCGAACTAGTGCACCTATACAATTTACCATTGTATTGGGTGTGTTGGGGACATAAGAGATTTCTTGTATTTGATTGCAGGGTTGTTTGAGAGAGACCATCTTCATCCTACGCCTCCCACGGATTGATAAACCTTAGGTCGTCCACTTGAGGAAAATTTGCTACTGTCGTACAAAACTCTGCACTTGAAGGCCCAACAACGTCTACAAGAATAAAGTTGCTTAGTAGACATCAAATATACTTGCAGTTAAAATAGATGAAAAATGGTAAAACCCCCTTTAAATCCTTACAAAGCAAAAGAGATTCGTGTAACTGATTGCTGATACCATCAAGAACTCAGGGAGCAAAAGGATAGAAGTTCAATTTAGTCAATAGAAATAGGAATAACAAAGAAATACTAAAATATAGGGAATTTAACTATTTGTCAAATTGTGAGTTATGTACATGTACCACTATCTCTTTGAGGTTGCCACTATCAAATCTTGAGTTTCACATGAATGAAACACTGCTTGGCTAAGTATTCAGAAGGAAATAACAAAAAAAATCATTAGGTGGAGAAAATTTAAAGTACCACTCGATCTGTTTGTGCATCAGGCACATAAGATTAGCCATGCTAGCTAGCTAGCTACACAAATCCATGACCCACCTAATCATGTGTACGAAAGTCCTCCTCGCCTCCCTTTTTTGCTTCCTATTCTTCCTGTCGGCTCTCACCGGGGTGGCACACCACACCAAAAGGAAGAAATAACATGGACACCGGATAAAGGAAGTAGTGAATGACTTACTATAAATCAGTAAAAAATAAATTAGCCATTTCATATCCATATGTTTTCAAAGTAACTTCTTATATTATATCTCGTTTCATTTATATTTTAAGAAATATTGATGGAGGGCTTAATACTGTCATGACACAAGCACGATATAGGCTGCATAATGGCAAGTAAGATACATGTCCCTATAAATCCAACCGCCCAGGTCAAATACTTTGTATCCGAGTCCCAAATGGTTACTACAGGAACATAACAATATAGAACTCTTAAATGACAAAAATGGGCAGTGCCAAACTTCTATGGAGTATACTACACACAACTTAATTTATGGATCAACAACGAATGGACAGACCTGGGAAAGAAACCGGACATCAATGCATTGTTTAGTGAGCAAGTAGAAAAAATTGATAATGAAAATAGTCCGCAACTAAAAATTTATTTGTTCTGATGCCATACTAAAGAGCACAGCCGCTACAGTATCACTTAGTACTTAGTAGTTGTCATTCTTCATAAATAATGGGAAAAATGTGAAATGGAAAGTATGATAAGAATACAAAGGCCAAAGAAAATTCGTGTTCAATGGTCACTTATACAAATAAGCAGCCAGGTGAGTATAACATAGACGTGTTAACTGGTTCCAGTGGTGCCAATTACGGTTCAGTATAGCACTCCTTCAGGACATCATGCAGAAAAAAATAGTACAAACTAAACATCATCAATGAGCACATTGTTATTTCCAAAGAAAAGTGTGCATTTTATAGCAAAGACCAGAGTTTCCAAATACAAATAAAAAGGATACAATCTGAAACTAAATACATAATACCTTGTTTAAAGAAGTGAGGATTTCATCCGCATATACACAGAATAATTATCCTACATTCTTGTCACACTATATAGCTAGTGACTTCATTATTCTAGTAAAATATTGTCAATTCTTGTGCATACCTATTTTTAAAATACTGACAGGGTATTTTCAAAATGTTTGTCCAGAAGAAAATAGCATATCTACTAACATGGTATTTTAAAAATACATATAGAAAACAAATACTGATGGCTGGTGGCCCCTGCCAGCAACAGAAGCAAATGATAGCACACTATATGATAAGATATGACCCAATCCAGTTGTGTGATTGAGTGAACTACTTTAAAATAAAAGGTGAGGATGTGTAAAAGAACTTAGAACTTTATTTGTTTTTAATATATTTCGGTTCTGCTGCACCTAATTTTAGGTTTGGTGATAAATTAGTAAATTTAGCTCAATCTAAAAACCCAACTCCGTGTAAAAAGAAACAATTTAGATATTCCCTATAACAGAAAGAGGATCAAGAGACTTGGGAGATATTTGTAATGCCATTAGTAGGGAGCCAAAAGACCAACTCGACCGAATCCATTTGAACTGCTATCCATAAAAACCTAGCTTGTGGGTACCTTCATCTCCTCTAAAACCCAATCTCACCAGCAAGAATATAATGCATGCTTCCCTACCACAGATCTAAATTTACATAGTTCTGAATCATTGCGCTTATGAAATCCTCTAGCCGTCAACAATATAATTCCAATGGTTATGCCATATTTGTTTGGAAGATACACATTAATATTTCATTGCCTAAGCTTTCAGCATAAAAGTAAAACAAAATACATGAGCATCTTAAAGTTAGACCTTTTAATGTAAACTATATCCGTGATCAGACCATATTCAGTATTCATCAGGAAAGAGTATGCAATATGTCATGTCTAGTTTTACCTTTCCTGCAAGATCATCGTCTCCTAATATGTGGTGTGCCTCAGACTGAGATTCCATCATTACAACTGACAGCCAAAAGAGCATAACTATTTGTAAGTAACATGAGAACAAAAAGCATGTGGCGAATATAGCTGCAAACATGAACTGGTATAGCAAGAAACATCAGACAAATTTTCTTACCTCCACATGGATCAACCAGTGACAATCTGAAATTGTAGTTCGAGGAAATAATCTGTACATAGAGAAGAAAATTCGCACATATGCAACAACAACAACAAAAACATCAAGTTATCCACTTGGCTATTAATTTTCCACACATCTTATTGTCGCCCTCATGAACCAAGCCTTTGAGCCGGCACACAACGTTTTGTTCAAGCTTTCTTGTGTTTCATGCTCTAGCTGAAATTTCTGCTAATAAAAAGAAAAGAGAGCACCATATAAGAAAAAAAATAGAGCAAAATAAGAAAGAGGCATGCCAGAGTAGCACCCAACATTCGCGACGACACGGAAGTGCTCTCTCAGTCCCTACATCTAAAGGACAACCCATAATGCAAACATATGTAAAGCTTCCTCTAAATGTTAAGGTTTTACAATTTTCTAACCCAAAAAATACATCGAAACTAATCCATCTTGGTCGATGCAGTGAGAGCTAATTAATCAGGGTAATCATTCTCCCAGTTATCCACAACTACAAAACAAAACAAAAAAACTTAGTGATCATGAAGGGCATGAATGATTAGCAAAAAGGGAGACAGGATAGAGAGAGATAGACACATAGTGAGAGAGACATGAGATCGTCATAGTAGAACCACTATGTTTAGCGACTGCAGCTTCAGATTGCCGCTCAGCCAGCGGTCGCGTCAATGAGCTCTCACTGCATCGATGACTCTGTTGCTTCGTTGTATGGAGCAACAGGAAAAGGGGATCAGAAACATAAAAGCACATATGAAATCTATTTGTTTGTGTTTTAGCACAGATCTTAGGCTGTATGGAATTGCCAAAAATCCGTATTAGCACACTTATGCATATGGAACAAACTCAATTAACACACCAGAGAAGAACAATCTAACTTGAAGATACATCTTCATTGGTGAAACACGACATGTGAGCAAGAGAGAGAGAGAGAGAGAACCTGGAGTAGAACTACAGCCGAGCCCCTCCCGACGATGGAGGAGAAGGAGGAGTGTCGTAGTCGTGGTTCTAGTAGCAGTAGCACCTCCACTCTTCGCAGTCCTCTCAGTGGCAGCCGGCGCCGCCCCTCCCGCCGCCGCGATTAACCAATAGAAATTTAATAATTTGGCTGACTGAAAAAGGCATTCACTCATTACCAAGAGTATATAAGAACCTCTTATGCAAGGCAACTAAATGACATCACAATTATCAACTCAATATGAAGGGAATCATACCACATATGTAGCTAACAGACATCGTTACAACAATATATGTCTATAATGACCAAAAAGGGTATATGCATGTATGAAAACTATCAGGAAGGTGAGTTTAGAAATCAACAAAAGGAAATTCACGCATATTTAATTTAAAAAGAAGAAAGAACAAAATGTGATCTTTCTTTGGTAAGTGTGTGTATAGCAGCAGTACACAAAGCTGTGAATTAGAAAATTAAGGATTATCAAGTAAAAGAAACAGAACACTCACTGCCATCATGAGCAAAGTCCGTCTCTCTGGGCTCGGAAAAATATAATGCAATTTTGGTAGCACAAATATATACACAGAAAACGAAACATGAGTGGATCCTTCTATCAAAGGTTATAGAAAACAACAATTTGAACTCATTATGTTACTTAGAAAATGTCTTGGTAAGACATATATACAATATTGATGAAGCCCTCTAGTTTGATAGTAAAAACAAGGGAGGAGCCGAGAGGTAGTGATCCTTTAGCATGTAACTAAATATGAATCCATGAATGTGACATAGAAGCCCTTCTTCCACTATATGTTTATCCACTCGAAGGGAAATGAATCACTCACTTTATACGCATGATTGATGTGCATACTGTGTTCTTTGGAGATACACTTAAGAGTCAATCATATAGATAACAACAACCAATATCCCAAGACTCATGTGTTTCCACTTCGACAGTGTACAACCAAAACATATACTAATTAATCAAAAGAGCAGAGATAAGCATTTTCATAAACCTGTGATAAGCATTTTCATAACAAATGTTTAATCTATGACCAAAGTGATGTCTACTACGCAACTTTTATTCTTGTAGACGTTGTTGGGCCTCCAAGTGCAGAGTTTTGTAGGACAGTAGCAAATTTCCCTCAAGTGGATGACCTAAGGTTTATCAATCTGTGGGAGGCGTAGGATGAAGATGGTCTCTCTCAAACAACCCTGCAATCAAATACAAGAAATCTCTTGTGTCCCCAACAGACCCAATACAATGGTAAATTGTATAGGTGCACTAGGTCGGCGAAGAGATGGTGATACAAGTGTAGTATGGATAGTAGATATAGGTTTTCATAATCTGAAAATAAAAAAAACAGCAAGGTAGCAAGTAACAAAAGTGAGCACAAACGGTATTGCAATGCTTGAAAACAAGGCCTAGGGTTCATACTTTCACTAGTGTAATCTCTCAACAATGCTAACATAATTGGATCATATAACAATAACTCAACGTGCAATAAAGAATCACTCCAAAGTTCCTATTAGCAGAGAACATAAGATAGAAATTGTTGTAGGGTACGAAACCACCTCAAAGTTATCCTTTCCGATCAATCTGTTGAACCATTCCTATAAGTGTCACAAACAGCCCTAGAGTTCATACTAAAATAACACCATATGAACACATCAACCAACCCTAATGTCACCTAGATACTCCAATGTCACCACAAGTATCCGTGAGTTGATTTATTCGATATGCATCAAACAACTTCAAATTCATAATATTCAATCCACACAAAGAACTTCAAAGAGTACCCCAAAGTTTCTTATCGGAGAAAAGATAATGAAAACGTGAAACCAACCCCTATGCCTAGATCACCCCAAGGTCACGGGAATCCGCGAGTTGATCACCAAAACAGACATCAAGTGACTCAATAGAATACCCCATTGTCACCACGGGTATCCACATGCAATTCATACATCAAGTGTTCTCAAATCTGAAATATTCAATCCGACAATAACGAAACCTCAAAGGGAAAGACTCAATTCATCACAAGAAGATAGAGAGTGAAGAAACACCATATGATCCAACTATATTAGCAAAGCTCGCGGTACATCAAGATCATGCCAAATCAATAACGTGAGAGGGAGAGAGATCAAACACATAGCTACTAGTACATACCCTCAGCCCCGAGGGTGAACTACTCCCTCCTCATCATGGAGACCGCCGGGATGATGAAGATGGCCTCCGGTGATGATTTCCCCCTCCAACAGGGTGCCAGAACAGGGCTCCAGATGGTATTTCTTCGATACAGAGGCGTGCGGCGGCGGCGAAGTTCTCGGTTAATTTTTGGGGGTTTCTCTATTTATAGGATTTTTCAGCGTTGGAATCACGCAAAAAAGAGTTACGAGGGCCCCACAAGGCAATAGCGGACGCCCTCCCCAGGCCGTGCTGTGTTGCCTTGTGAGCTCCTCGTAAGGCTTCTGGTCCTTCCACGAAGCTTCAGGGGTCTCTTTTTGTCCAAAAAAATCGTCAAAAAGTTTTGTCCAATTCCGAGAACTTTTATTTTTGCACAAAAAACAACACCACGGTAGTTCTGCTGAAAACAACGTCAGTCCGGGTTAGTTCTAATCAAATCATACCAAAACCATATAAAATTGTTATAAACATGGCATGAATACTTCATAAATTATAGATACGTCAGAGATGTATCAGCATCCCCAAGCTTAATTCCTGCTCGTCCTCGAGTAGGTAAATGATAAAAGAAATAATTTATGATGTGTGAATGCTAGTATAGTGTATAAGTTTGATCAATGATATTTGCAATCACTTTTCCTAGCATCATAAATAGCAACTCTTTCTCATAAAACTCATCATGATAAAGTGGCAATCAATTCACATGTTATTGTTTAAACAATATATTCCCTTGAAATTTAACAAGCTGTGTTCTTAGTCACCAAACAATTTCGATGCATCTCATTTTCAATCAAGTCTAAGTAAGAGTTTCACATACTCAGTTATCATATAGTCTTCTATGATTGCTAATACTCAAAGCATATTTTTAGAACAAATAGCATCCATCGAACACAGAGAAAGATAGGGGCTTGATGTTTTGCCTCCCAACTTATTTATCATAGAGATAATTGTCAACAATAATAATTCATGATCAAATATATTTGAATGGCTATATGTGCCTAGATCTTTCCCCACCACATGATGCTTGCCAACTAGAGAATAGGTTGGAATAGGAAGTTGACTCAACAAAAATAAATAGCATAAAAGTAAATAGAATGTCCCTTCGCAGAGGGAAGCAAGGATTTGCAGAGGTGCCAGAGCTCATAGCTTAAAACAGAGATGAATACATTTTGAGAGGCATGCCTTTCCTGTCAACGTCACGACCGAGAGTTCTCAATATCTTCCATGCTAAACACATTATAGGCGGTTCCCAAGTGGAAAGGTAAAGTTTACTCCCCCTCAACCATTCAAACACAAGCCATGGCTAGCCGAATCCTCGGGTGCCCTCCATACAATCAACTTTCCGAGGGAGTTTGTTTCATTATTATTTTTAATTTTGATTACGGGACTGGGCATCCCAATTACCAGCCTCTCTCGTGCAATGACAAGTGAATAAACACCCATCGTGAGAATAACCCGCTTAGCATGGAAGATACTGACCACCCCCTGCCGCTCCATGAGCGGTACGGGCACACAAAACATATGCTTATTTGAATGATTAGAGATGGCACATGCAAATTTACTTGGAACGGCAGGGTAATACCGTATATAGGTAGGTATGGTGGACACTCATGGAAGAAACTGGGCTCAAGGATTTTGGATGCACAGGCAGTATTCCCGCTTAGTATAGAAATTTTTGCTAGCAAAAGATTCTAAACAAGCACCACATGTTGGAGGATCCATAACAATATAACTTCTATGCAAATATACCCAAACATAACTTATTAAGTTGTCTTCCTTGTCCAACTTCAACTAATTTGCTCAAGTTTGAAAATAATTAATGGGTATTCACAATCATAAAAGATGTCCAAGATAATATATTTGTATGTGAAATTTCTCTTCCATATACTAATCATTCATGAATTGCTTGTATGACCAATATTATGATTGTCAAATTTCAATAGATTTTACTTTCTAAAACCAAATGTGAAATTACTACTAATCATATGGAACAATATAATTTCAACTTTATGATATTCAATTCATTCAACAATTTATTCTTAGGATATAAGTGAAGCACGAGAGTAAATGACAAACTACCCCGAAAGATATAAATGAAGATCAATGAGTAGTCAAACAATTAAGTAGCTATGTGAAGACTCTCTCCAATAAAGATTTCAGATCTTGATAATTTTATTCAAATAACAAACAAAATTAAAATAAAAGGACACTCCGAGAATAGCACATATCATGTGAACAAGTAAAAACTTAGGCTCAAGCGAGACAAACCGACAGTTGTTGATGAAGAAAGGTGGGATGCCTACTGGGGCATCCCCAAGCTTAGATGCTTGAGACTTATTAAAATATTAACTTGGGATGCCTTGGGCATCCCCAAGCTTAGGGTCTTGCCATTCCTTATTCTCCTCATATCGATATCTCACCCAAAACTTGAAAACTTCAATCACACAAAACTTAACGGAACTTCGTGAGATGCGTTAGTATGATAAAGAATAAACCATTCAATTTGGTACTGTCAAGACAAGATTCATAATTGTTCTCACATAATGTCTACTGTATTCTATAATTTCCGCAATTTATGTTACTCAATATAAGCCATAGAAACTATAAAACAAGCAAACTATGCATTGAAAACAGAATCTGTCAAAAACAGAACAGTCTGTAATAATCTGAACAAACACCATACTTCTGTAAGCCCAAAAATTCTGAAAAATTAGGAAAACGTAGGAAATTTGGATATAAATACTGTGTTAAAATTTGAGAATTTTATCGTGCTCCAGTAAAATTTAGGAATTTCTGCACTGGACGCAAAAGTTTCTGTTTTTGCACAGAATCAATTCAACAAGTATCCACACTATCCAAAAGGCTTTACTTGGCACATTATTGAAAGAAAATATATAAAACATGATTACTACAGTAGCTTAATCATGTGGACACACAAAAACAGTAGGTATAAATATTGGGTTGTCTCCCAACAAGCGCTTTTCTGTAATGCCTTTTTAGCTAGGCATGATGATTTCAATGATGCTCACATAAAAGTAAAGAATTGAAACATAACGGGAGCATCATGAAGCATATGACTAGCACATTTAAACCTAACCCACTTCCTATGCATAGAGATTTTGTGGGCAAACAATTTATGGGAGCAAGAATCAACTAGCATAGAAAGGCAAAACAAGTATGACTTCAAAACTTTCAACATAAAGAGAGGAAACTTGATATTATTGCAACACCTACAAGCATATGATCATCTCTCATAATAATTTTCAGTAGCATCATGAATGAATTCAACAATATAACCATCACATAAAGCATTCTTTTCATGATCTACAAGCATAAATTTTTTGTTACTCTCCACATAAGCAAATTTATTCTCATCAATAATAGTGGGAGCAAACTCAACAAAATAACTATCATGAGATACTTGATTGACATAATCAAATTGGACATTAAAATCCTGATGACAAGTTTCATGGTTATCATTACTCTTTATAGCATACATGTCATCACCATAATCATCATATATAGCAACTTTTTTGTCATAATCAATTGAAACCTCTTCCAAAATAGTGGATTCATCATTAAATAAAGTCATGACCTCTCCAAATCCACTTTCATAATTATTACAATAAGATTCAACACTCTCCAAAATAGTGGGATCATTAATACCTAGAGTTGACACTCTTCCAAACCCACTTTCATCAATATAATCATCATAAATAGGAGGCATGCTTTCATCATAATAAATTTGCTCATCAAAATTTGGGGGACTAAAAATATCATCTTCATCAAACATAGCATCCCCAAGCTTATGGTTTTGCATATCATTAGCATCATGGATATTCATAGAAAGCATACTAACAACATTGCAATCATGCTCATCATTCAAAGATTTTATGCCAAACATTTTATTAAATTCTTCTTCTAACAATTGAGCACAATTATCGGAATCCATATTTTCAAGAAAGACATCATAAAGGTAAAGCATTTGATGCAACTTCAATTCCATTTTTTTGTAGTTTTCTTTTATAAACCAAACTAGTGATAAAACAAGAAACTAAAAGATTCGATTGCAAGATCTAAAGATATACCTTCAAGCACTCACCTCCCCTTCAAAGGCGCCAAAAAAGAGCTTGATGTCTACTACGCAACTTTTATTCTTGTAGACATTGTTGGGCTCCAAGTGCAGAGTTTTGTAGGACAATAGCAAATTTCCCTCAAGTGGATGACCTAAGGTTTATCAATCCGTGGGAGGCGTAGGATGAAGATGGTCTCTCTCAAACAACCCTGCAATCAAATACAAGAAATCTCTTGTGTCCCCAACAGACCCAATACAATGGTAAATTGTATAGGTGCACTAGGTCGGCGAAGAGATGGTGATACAAGTGTAGTATGGATAGTAGATATAGGTTTTCATAATCTGAAAATAAAAAAAACAGCAAGGTAGCAAGTAACAAAAGTGAGCACAAACGGTATTGCAATGCTTGAAAACAAGGCCTAGGGTTCATACTTTCACTAGTGCAATCTCTCAACAATGCTAACATAATTGGATCATATAACAATCCCTCAATGTGCGATAAAGAATCACTCCAAAGTTCCTATTAGCGGAGAACATAAGATAGAAATTGTTGTAGGGTATGAAACCACCTCAAAGTTATCCTTTCCTATCAATCTATTGAGCCATTCCTATAAGTGTCACAAACAGCCCTAGAGTTCGTACTAAAATAACACCATATGAAACATATCAACCAACCCTAATGTCACCTAGATACTCCAATGTCACCACAAGTATCCAAGAGTTGATTTATTCGATATGCATCAAACAACTTCAGATTCATAATATTCAATCCACACAAAGAACTTCAAAGAGTACCCCAAAGTTTCTTATCGGAGAAAAGATAAAGAAAACATGCAACCAACCCCTATGCCTAGATCACCCAAAGGTCACGGGAAACTGTGAGTTGATCACCAAAACATACATCAAGTGACTCAATAGAATACCCCATTGTCACCACGGGTATCCACATGCAAGACATACATCAAGTGTTCTCAAATCTGAAATATTCAATCCGACAATAACAAAACCTCAAAGGGAAAGACTCAATTCATCACAAGAAGATAGAGAGTGAAGAAACACCATATGATCCAACTATATTAACAAAGCTCGCGGTACATCAAGATTGTGCCAAATCAAGAACACGAGAGGGAGAGGGATCAAACACATAGCTACTAGTACATACCCTCAGCCCCGAGGGTGAACTACTCCCTCCTCGTCATGGAGATCGTCGGGATGATGAAGATGGCCTCCGGTGATGATTTCCCCCTCCGGCAAGGTGCCAGAATAGGGCTCCAGATGGTATTTCTTTGATATAGAGGCGTGCGGCAGCGGCGAAGTTCTTGGTTAATTTCTGGGGGTTTCTTTATTTATAGGATTTTTCAGCGTTAGAATCACGCAAAAAGGAGTTACGAGGGCCCCATAAGGCAATAGTGCACGCCCCCCAGGTCGCGCCGTGTTGCCTTGTGAGCTCCTCATAAGGCTTCTGGTCCTTCCACGAAGCTTCGGGGGTCTCTTTTGGTCCAAAAAAACGTAAAAAAGTTTTGTCCAATTTCGAGAACTTTTATTTCTGCACAAAAAACAACACCACGGTAGTTCTACTGAAAACAACGTCAGTCCGGGTTAGTTCTAATCAAATCATACCAAAACCATATAAAATTGTTATAAACATGGCATGAATACTTCATAAATTATAGATACATCAGAGATGTATCACAAAGCAAAACAGTGAGGGAAGAAAGGTCTCAACCTGCAAGCTGAAGCAGAGCATGTCATTGAGGCGAGGAAGAGGCAAATCGGAATAGCCCGGTCACATCATCTTGTAAAGCGATGACCACTTGTGTCCCTGCACTGTCACCCTCCTCTTCGGCTACCTCCTGGCGCCCAGCCGCCACCGTCGCTCATTATCTTTGCCACTTCATATCCCTCTAATTAATGAAAAATAAAACATAAACTTCAGCGGAAAGCAGCAAGGTAAAGTGCTACATTAGTACATGCGTAGATGACTATTTCCTTATATCGCATCATATCAACTCAATCCAATAATTTCAAATCCAAATGATGTGAGGCACACCGTTGTTTACGACAGAAGTTTAAATCATTCCCTTACATTGAAAGAATTTAGTTATCATTAAAAACACTTCTCAAAAATCTTAAGCGTGCCCTCATCTATTATATTATTTATCCCTCATATCCAATTGTATATTATTTATTCCAGCATATGTTACATCAGTGCATAAGCAAGTAAGCCAACCAATACAAACACAAGAATCATACCTTGCAGATACTTGTTATGGTCAGGTGGATCTGAAGATTAAATAGTTTGTCATCACCTCCTATAGTCTTGATCCAACTGCAGGTGTACATCGTCACCTTCGAGCCAGTACCGACTAGGCGATGACCTGCAAGCCAAGACATGGAAAAAGCAGAGGTCAGAGAGAGAGAGAGAGAGAGAGAGAGGTCAACCTAATGAAGTGCAGACAGGGGCTAAAGTTGGAGGTAGCAGAGCACCGGCCATGGCCACCGCGTGACGTAGAAGGCCAGCGCCGATCTCGCATCACGGAGAACATGTGCTGGACACTGGATCCGGAGCTTCCATGATCCACTCACCGGCGAGGGAAAGAGGGCCGAGCAGATGCTCGAGCAGCAGCCTTCGCTCCTCTAGGAGACGGGGACGCACGAGCTCGATGGAGGAGCAGCGACACGGAGCAGCTACGGCGGCGAGCCGCGCTCCTCCTACTGCGCACCGAGAGGGCGGGGTGGAGGAGATGACGCGACGGTACGAGGGCGAGCAGAAGCGACGACGAGAGGGCGAGCGGAGGCGACGGTGCGGCAGGGAGCGGATGCTGGTGGTTAGGGTTAGGGTTTGAAGAGGAGATCGTGAGGGAGAGAGCAGGAGCTAGGGCGCGAGTGCTAGAGGAGGCGGTGGCTAGGTCTCTGCCACAGGAGCGGCCCCCTTTTATACCCCAGTATGCAAAATGACGAAAATGCCCTCGGGCAGGCGCTGGAATTACGCGCGGTGGCACGAACGAGAGGTAACTATTCATTGCAACAGTGTCGTCGCTTCGATCCGACGACCGAGGGCATCCGGGAGCGAAATCCGACGGCCCAGATCACATCAAGCAGTTTGATCCAACGGCTGAGAACGCCTAATCTCTGAGGAGCCGGGGTTCCTGCGGTGAATCTTATTTCTGGATAGAAGATAGGATAAGTCGATCTGTTACTTGGGCTAAACATCACGTACGTATATAGACGAAACAAGTCATCGGGGGCCCTTTCTACTCAGGGGCCCGGGGCGGCTGCCCTCCCTGCCCCCCTCAGGGTCGGCCCTGTCCACGAGAAATAGATAAGCGGTACCTACACACACAAAGCAAATACTTGTACCCAACGAAGGCAAGGGGGTTGTCAACCCCCTCGTTTTTTCCGGTTACAAGGATTAAATCTGGTAGTGATAGATAGATAAAATAAAAGATAATAAATTACAACAAGGTATTTTTAGGGTTTTAGTAAATATAAAGTGAATGGACCCGGGGGCCACAGCATGACTAGAGGCATCTCTCTCGTAAGCATAGCAACACGGTGGGTAGACAAATTACTGTTGGGCAATTGATAGAAAAGCGCATAGTTATGATGATATTCATGGCATGATCAATATATAGGCATTACGTCCGTGATAAGTAGACCGAAATGATTCTGCATCTACTACTATTACTCCACCCCTCGACCGCTATCCAGCATGCATCTTAAGGTATTAAGTTCATACAAACAGAGTAATGCTTGGAGCATGATGACATAATGTAGACAAAGTAAGATCAATTAATATGTTCGAACCCCCGTCATTTTACCCTTAGTAGCAACAATACAAATACGAGCCTCGCTACTCCTCCTGCCACAGAGTGAGGACACCGCAAGATTGAACCTACCACAAAGCACCTCTCCCATAGAAGATAAATCGATCTAAGTGGCCAACATAGATAGATAGATAGAAGAGAAATACAAAGCTATAACATCACACATAATAAAGTTCAGAAAAGACTCGGTTACTTTATGTTGGTGCAATATTTGCCCTCTTGTGTTTTGGAGATCGTTGACAGAAACAGGCATGGACTGATTTGTTTGCTAGTGCACACAGAGAGAAAGAGTCCATGCAGAACCGAAGAGAATGCTGTCTTGGGTGTCAAGTTCAAGGAACTTCACTGAAGAATATCTGTGACGCAGAGATGATTCAGCTATATCTGTCGAAGCCATGAAGGCAAGAAGATTGAAGTGAAAGAGTTGACCCCCTAAAATTATTGCTGACGTGAAGTAATACATGTTCGGAGTCATCCAAAGAAATTGACTGCAGTCAAAGTGAGGAAGACAAAGTGAAGACGTGCATTTACTTTCGTTGTTCTTTTATCTTTTGAGTCATAGGACCTCCGTACTATTAAGAGGGGCATAGGTTGTCGAAGCTTAGATCCGCTGTGATACTTAGCCCAAACCTATGAAAGAGTGATAGAAATCTCTTTATGCTTCGAATGATTACCTGCCAGCAGAAGACGTTGTTCTTCGTTGCTGCAGGAGATATCTTTCGGACGGAGGAGTTAGCATTTCTTGCTCCGCAAGGAATGTTACCATTGTGCTCAATTTCCCACCGTTGGACTCGTGTCGTTCGGTCATTGGCTGTCCCGCATGTCCAATTTGGTCATTTCCCTTTAGGGAAGGCTGCGGCTATAAATAGCCACCCCGCTCCAACGTTGTTCGTTGGCTGCCCCGCTTAAGATTTCTGAGAAGATTGATTGAGCATCCCCTCTCTGAGATATTTGAGTTTAAATTCCACCGAGAGAAAACCAAGAACTAAAACTTAGACAGTGGTTGAGCATCACAGTAGTTCTGAGTTAGAGTTCTTGTGTCTATTACTCTTGAGAGCTGTGCACTCTCTAGACAGATAGGTGTCGGCTCGTGTGATTGAAGAGTTGTTGTCTTCACTGAGCAAGATCTTCAACAACCAAGAGTCATTGTGGTTTGCGAGGAAGTCTGTCGAAGGTTTGGAGATCGCCAATAAGTATCTACCACGAGTGAAATCAACTGGGGTCTGATCAGCCTCGAGTTGAAGGAGAATAGGACGGAGAGAGGTTTGCTCCTTGATCAATCACAAGTCCCTCCAACCAGACGTAGTCCTTTGGCAGAAGGGCGAACTGGTCTACCAAATCCCTCTGTCGCCATCGAGCACCACTGGTTCACTCTACTTATCTGCATTACTTTCTGCAGTTACTTCTCATGCTCTTTGCTGATAGATCTCATTGATCATTTATCTTTCAAGCCTGTTCATCATACCAATTATTGCTCATTTAGATATCCCTTGGTACTAGTTCACATTTCTATCAATAACATATATCTTGGTGCACTTGTCTTGCTCACCTTATGCTGCTGCAGCTTGTGATGTATTGCATTACCATCGTGATAGTTAAGCATGTTCTGTACTATGCGAAGATTATCATTGCTTCATATCTTGATAGATTTGTTCCTCAGTAACTTATTTGCTTAGTTTGACTCCCAGGCCCATTTACACATGCACGGCTCAAACAAGCAGAAATAAAAAATGATCACTTCCGAGAGAGTCCAACATGGATAGCTAACTTTCCTACTACCTCACTGCTTTTCATATGGGAGAAACTATTCATATTTCTCGTTACTACGTGTTCTCAGTGGGTGTTCTTGCCTGCATGAACTGGATATTTTTCAGAAAGAAACCTAAAGTTTTTCAATATATACTACATGTGCTCTGTTGTACTCTGAATAAATTTGAGCTTATATGGACAACATAAGTAGGTCCATTATTCTGGTTAAAAAATTATATCTTTAAAAAAACCAAACAATTCAGTAATAGTACATGTTCCCGTTGTAATCTAAAATTTTGTGAGCTTATTTGGTTCACATGATTATGAGATAATGGCTACCTTGCTAAACCGATTCAAATTGTGGTTCAAAAGATCATTTAGTTTTCTCCCTGTTAACTTTGAGACCACCGCCCATTTCTTTCTTGATTTGCAACTGCTTTGAACCAAGGGATCCCTAAGGGATCGACATGAATGTAGAGTAAAAAAGTGATGCGACAAGTGTGCAACCTCTTTGGCGTAGCCTTGTCGACCTCGACATCATTGGGTTGGTCGTGGAGGATGGTGCGGCTGGTGTGACTGTCAGAGGCGGGGAAGAAGATGTGAGGCGTCTGGAGATGACGCTGAGGGTACTGCACTACTGTGATGGATGGTTCCGTCATTGGAGCAGCTCCGGTGAGGTGTACGTTGGCGAGGCTGAAGCAGGACAAGACAGACAACGTTAATTTGAAGTGGGATTCTAATAGCATCTGCAATAGATGATGTAAAATACATCAGCAAACAGTGCTAGATGTAAAATGCATCAGCCATGCCGTGGTTGCTCCAACAGATGATGTAAAAACTGTTGACTCTGAACTTAACTGAAGAAACTGAATTGTACAGTCGAAACTGAATTTTACTGACGAAACCAAATTTACTGTCGAAACTGATTGCACTAGTTGCAGAGCACTACAATAGAAGTTTAGGACGCTCGAGCACTAGTAGGTCCCGAAGCAGTGATCTAAATTAGCAGCCGCACGAGCAGTGAACGCACTAGCAAAGAGCAGCTCGTGCAGCTGCAGCAGCTGCGCCCGGAGCAGCAACGCGAGCGAGAGCTAATGCAGCAACTCATGTAGCTGCAGCAGGCCATGTAGCAGCAGCAGTAGCGTGAGCAAGAGCAAGAGCAGAGCACAGCAGCAGCACGAATGAGAGCAAGAGCAGAGCAGCAGCGCGACCGACAGCAAGAGCAGAGAAGCAGTGCGAGCGAGAGCCAGAGCAGCAGCAACAACATGAGCGAGAGCCGGAGCAGCAGCAGCTCCTGCTGGTGTGGACATCGCCGCCGAGGGAGCAACACCATGGGGGATAGACGTCGTAGAGGAAGTGGCCGGCGACGCCACCGTCGATGAAAATACGCCATGGCGGCTCGGGATCGAGCACCGGCAGCGCCTTGAGATCGAATAAAAGAGAAAATGCAGCGATGAGTGTAGAACCTCCTTGGTGGCACCGAGTAGGCTTTAGCTTCATCGGAGGAATTGGAGAGGGTGCTGCGGTTCCGGTGGGGAAGGTGAAGATGGCGCTGTGGGAATGGAGGTGGCGCGTTAGACGAGGCGAACATCAGGGCAGCTCATTGGAGGTGGAGGATGAGGCGGCTGACCGGCGGGACGACGAGATCGACGACGGATCCTCATCCGGAGCGGTGGATGAGGGACGTCGAGCTGTTGTTGTGGACGACATCGTCGGGGAAGAGGCTTCGGCTGGGCGGCGGTCGGGTGGCGGACGGAGGAGGGTGGGGTTTCGCGGGTTTTGGCGGCCTCGGTGTACGAATGGGGGTAACGCAGGGGAAGAGAGGGGGAGCCATGGCTTAGGGACGCTCTTGTCTGAAATTTGGGGTAAGTTACGAAAGTACCCCCACAAGTTTTAACCATGGGACGTCGAGCCAGTATTTTTGGCTGAGGGGTAGAAGGGGGATTTCGCGTGTTGGGCGGCGCGACCGATTTCGGACGAGGAGGGAGTTTTCGCACACGTTGAAATTTCGGGATAACAAGGCGCGGGTTGAAGAGGCGGGAGTTTCGCACCACAAGAGACAAAGAGATACTCTAGCTTGAAAATTTCGCGATAACAAGGCGCGGCTTCGAATTTCGGGAGAACAAGCTTAACGTGTACAAAAAAAAGACAATTCGTACAAGACAAGAGAGAGTCATGTCCCGTTTTACTATATTACTACCAATGCCATTCAAAACCAACAAGAAACAACTAAAAAATTTGGTAGAACAAGCTTAGCGTGTACAGTACCAAATCAATTCACACTTCCCTCAACAACAACAAAAAAACAAATCAAAACACTCCCGCAAAAAATTCAAATCAAAACACTGTCGTCTACCATATTGACTCAATTTGAATCAATTTTCCCTATTTGAATACGATTGTTGTCAAGTTATACCATCATTTAAATATTATCTTGATAACACAATACATGCATATAGTAGTAATCATATTTAAATATGAACTACATGTACCATACGATCTCCAATTCAAATATTTGTATCCATTTTATGTTGAATTCAAATCACAATACATTTCATGCTCTAGCTAGATGTTCGGAATGATCTAAACCCTGTTCTCATATGTATAATGTGTTTAACACACACAATGCATACCCCCCCACACACACAACATTTAGATGTTAGCTGCGAAAGCCACACATTATCTCAAATTTGAATAGTTATGTCCATGCATGGATGCAATGTGGTCAAACAATGCCTGCCATCGGTGTCTCAAATTCAAATCAATTTGGGCTTGTTCGACGTGTATATAGTATTGCATGTTTGATTCAAAACCACACGCATATCTCAATTATATTCATGCATGCATGGGTTACAAACATCATGATCTCTTATTCAAATATTTGAATCCACTTTTATATTCATTATCATCTATATGTGAGTCTTTTACACCCACACGCACACTCCTCCTCTCTTAGTGAATATATACCACTAACTATCCTATCATGCATGCATATATATATGCACACACTCCCCACTCGGCATCCTCTTCATCGCGCACACACGTTCTCGTTCTCTAGGTCGGTCTCCCATGATCTCTCTAGGTCTCTCCATCTGCCTCTTTCCCACACACACCGGTCGATATACCCCTCAGATACGTCTCCAACGTATCTATAATTTTTTTTATTATTCCATGATGTTATATTATCAATCTTGGATGTTTTTATATGCATTTACAGCAATTATATATCATTTTTGGAGACTAACCTATTAACTTAGTGCCCAGTGCCAGTTGCTGTTTTCTGCCCTGTTTTTGTTTTACAGAAAATCAATACCAAACAAAGTCCAAATGCCATGAAACTTTTTGGAGATTTTTTTCTGGACAAGATAAACACTAGAAGCTTCGGGAGGAGGCCAGAAGGCCCAGGAGGTGCCCACGAGGCACCAGGGTGCGCCTGGGGGGCAGGCGCGCCCTGGTACCTTGTGGGGCCCACAGAGCTCCGTTTGACCTAATTCCACCACTATAAATTCAGGAAAAATCAGAAACCCTCACGGGAGTCCATGAAATACTTTTTCCACTTCCGCAAGTTTCTGTTCTCGAGAGATCCCATCTGGAGGCCTTCTCCGGTGCTCCGCCGGAGGGGGAATCGATCACGGAGGGGCTCTACATCAACCTTGTTGCCCTTCCGATGATGCATGAGTAGTTTACCACAGACCTTCGGGTCCATAGTTAGTAGCTAGATGGCTTCTTCTCTCTTTTTGATCTTCAATACAATGTTCTCCTCGATGTTCTTGGAGTTCTATCCGATGTAATCACTTTTTGCGGTGTGTTTGTTGGGATCCGATGAATTGTGAGTTTATGATCAGATTATCCATGAATATTATTTGAGTCTTCTCTGATCTCTTTTATGCATGATTATTATAGCTTTGTATTTCTTCTCAGATCTATTGATTTGGTTTGGCCAACTAGATTGATTTATCTTGCCATGGGAAGAGGTGCTTTGTAATGGGTTCGATCTTGCGGTGCTCAATCCCAGTGACAGAAAGGGACATGACACGCATGTATCATTGCTATTAAGGGTAAAAAGATGGGGTTTATTCATGCGTGAGTTTATCTTGTCTACATCATGTCATCGTTCTTAAGGCGTTACTCCGTTCTTTATGGACTTAATACACTAGATGCATGCTGGATAGCGGTCGATGTGTGGAGTAATAGTAGTAGATGCAGGCAGGAGTCGGTCTACTTGTCTCGGACATGATGCCTATACATGATCATTGCCTTGGATATCGTCATGATTATTTGCTTTTCTATCAATTGCCCAACAGTAATTTGTCTACCGACCGTATGCTATTTTCTCGAGAGAAGCCTCTAGTGAAAACTATGGCCCCAGGTCTATCTAAATCATATTACTAAAACCCTAAAAATATTGCTGCCATTTTCTTTTATTTATTTTATTTTGTATTTTTGTTTCAATCTATCTATCTATCACATACAATTTAATCTTGCAATTGACCGCCGAGGGATTGAGAACCCCTCGTTTGCGTTGGGTGCAAGGATTTATTGTTTGTGTGCAGGTGCTGCTAATGATGTGTTGCGTGATTCTCCTACTGGTTCGATAACCTTGGTTTAATAACTGAGGGAAATACTTATCTTTACTGTGTTGCATCATCCATTCCTCTTCGGCGAAAATACCAACGCAAGCTACAAGTAGCACCCTCTAGCTAGGTATGCCTAGCTACCACACACAAACATGTACACCATTGTCGTGTGCTCACGGCAGATGCCATGGGTAGGCTTATCAAATGTGGTTGGGGCCAGAGGACGTCGGAGGGTTGCGGAGGCGAGAATGGGGACAAGCGGTGCTCCACACACGATGTACCCAGGTTCGGGGCCCTCCGAGGGAGGTAACACCCCTAGTCCTGTGAGGTCTACTAGATGAATCACTAGGAGAGCTACAATGGCGCTCCTTGAGCTGTTTAGGTGGAGGAGGCAGAGGGGCTAGCTCTCTCTCTTCTCCTAGTGCGTGTGAGAAACGGGTGGATATGCTGAGATCAACTGGAGAAGAACCCCCCTGCATGGATGGCTCCCGGGGAGTCTTATAGGCTGGCTCCCCGGGGTTACAATGGTAAATCTACGCGGGCGAGGGGTCCGGATGTCATCGCCTCATGCCGGACAGTGGGGCTCGCCGGCAGCTGGGGCCCGCTGGGTGCGGGCCCCGCCGGCCGCTCGGCACTGTGGCACGCCTTCGCTTGCGTCATGGAGTGGCTGGCACTATGCAGCTACAGTGCCACG
The DNA here is from genome assembly GCA_039707655.1 of Elymus sibiricus. NCBI lineage: Eukaryota > Viridiplantae > Streptophyta > Magnoliopsida > Poales > Poaceae > Elymus > Elymus sibiricus. The sequence goes on along the minus strand of CM077666.1, from coordinate 121,064,696 downwards.
CCGAGTCATCGCCGCCGACCCCGGGCCGCGATTCCGGGGTGCACTGTAGCCATGCTTGCCCCGGTCAGCGGCGGCGGGCGCACTGTAGCCACGCTTGCCCTGTCGTGGGAGGTCCGTCTTGTCGCTTGGACGGGTGGAGCTAGCACCGGCTTGCTGCCTACCGCCTTCGGCCTGGCCGGGTCAAGCTTCGCCGCCACGCCTAGCCGGCGCTGAGCCTCCAGGCCGGCTGGAGGGCGAGCCGAATCGAGGGGCGCCTGCCGCCCCGTTGTTTTGAAAATTGTTAAGTGTTGATGTGCCTACCCGGGGGTCATCCCCCCGACAGTAGTCCCCGAAGCTGGTGGAGGCCGCCGGCTGCCGGCCGGGGGCCCCAGCAGCTTACCCTCTTGACGAATGCTAGGTCTGATCTTGTCAGCTACATTGGGCGCGCCCGGTTCCCCACGCATCCGGCCTGGACGGGGAAAACGAAAGGCCTGCCGGTTCGCCTTCTTGCATAAAAAGTCACGCCTACCGCCTGCCGGCAGCACACCACGTGGGGGCCACGGCCAAGCCACGCGCGCGACGAGACGTTGCCGCAGGTCAGGCCCACCGGGCCACAGGCCTAGCGCATGCGCGGGATCTTCTGTGGCAGGCCCGCACGCTTGCGCTTCCAGGGCACTAAATGCACCCGCGCATTGCGGGAGGAGCGGGGGATCGTGGGCGCAGACGATCCCACTCCCCACGCCCTCCGCGGGGTTTAAATGAGGGGGGAGAGGGGAACGGCCGAGGCACGAGACGCCATTCGCCCCACCCCGCTGCCTCTTCTGCTTCTTCTTCTTCCTCTCGCACGCCCGAGCTTGCGCAGAGCACCGCCACCGCGCCACGCACCAGAGCCGCCGCAGCGCTGCTTCGGTTTCGCTTGGCTAGGCTCTCGCCGCGCTTCGTTCCGTCGCCGCGTCTGCGCCCGCGCCACGCTCGAGGATGGCAGCTCAGAAGTGCTCATGGGAAGGCTCCGATGTCCCTGAAGAGTTCATTGGGCACCTTCGCTTCTGGCGGAAACTGCCGCCCGCGGAGCGCGTGGACGTACGTATGGCTGGCGACGAGGTCGCGCCCCAGTCGCGGGAAGGGGAGGTCATGGTCTTCACCGAGCATTTCTCCCGTGGGTTCGTCCTCCCCGTCAGCAGCTTCTTCCGTCACATCCTCGACCATTTTGGCCTCCAACCTCATCATCTCGGGCCCAACTCAATTCTCCAACTCACCGCCTTCGCCGCCTTCTGCGAGGGCTACACCGGGCTCGAGCCGTCGGTGGACATCTGGAACAGGTGCTTCTTCCTCAAGCCGCGGACGGTGCCGACGCCGGAGGGCCGATGATGACCGCCTGCGGGGCGGCCCTCGTGACCATCCGGCCGGTGGGAGGCTTCCCCAAGCTGCTGCTGCTCGAGTCGGCGAAGAAGTGGCAGCGGTCATTCTTCTACGTGAAGAACGCGGACCCGGCGGCCGACTACATAAACCAACCGCCATTCACGGATGTCGCGCCGGTGGGAAGGCAGAACTGGACCTTCGAACCATGCAGGTCGACGGCGGAGGCCGTTGCGGTTTGCTGCCAGCTGGAGCAGATGGTCAAGGACGAGCGCCTGGTCGGAACGGACCTCATCGCGGCCTTCATCGACCACCGGGTGCAGCCGCTGCAACGGCGGCCACACCGCATATGCGATATGAGCGGCCGACTTGACCCGTGCCGGCTAGCGACCTTTGTGCTATCTCCGTCCCAAGTCGCCAAGCGGGTGAATCTCATCACCTCCGCCAGGCTCAGCCCAGGCACTTGGGGTTTCGGGAAGGAGCCATACAGCCGCGCCGACCCGGCGCCTCAGGTGCGCACTTGGCCAGCCTTCTCTGTTTTCTTCATCTTCTTCCGTGTTTCCTTGACGCGAGGTGTAATCATGGGTGCAGAGGTTCTCACGTCAGATCGTGCAAGACGGAGCGGACCCGCCAATCTTCAAGCCGGACCGGGAGGCCTCGGACGGGGAGGCCGAGTCGGATGACGAGGCGGATGAGGAAACTGGCGGTCCCCTCATAGACGCCGGAGCCAGCGGGGCTGGCCATGCTGGTGAGTCCCTCTTGTCCTTCCCTTTGCGTGACTGGCCGGAGGACGACTCGGATGACCCCGACGGGACGCCCGATGCAGCGTTTCCGACCGCGACGGCCATGGTGACCGACGAGATCCTGGTAATGAGGAGGCGGTTGCGCAAGACGGTGGACGCGGCACCGGTTGGCCATTAGGCGGGCGCGGCGCGGCCGCACGCGAAACATGCGATTGAGACGCCTGCCGGGAAACGCCGGGCAGGGGCGCATCCGGGAGGAGAATGCTAGGGCGTGAAGAAAGCGTGTCTCGCCGCCCCAACGCCGACCCCAAGACGGACGATCCCGACGAGTGCCGGGTGAGCGCCGCAGCTTCGGTTTTGAACCTGACTCGTGACATTCTTCTTGTTTCTCTCCTTCTCCCTCAGCCTCTTGCGTGTTGGTAGGCCCCCCCACAGACTCATGGCGACGGGCGCGCCACTTCCGGCTGAGGACAACGCGGCAGGACACGGGCACGCCGGAGCCTCCATGCATGAGGAGCGGGAGCGCGCCGCGTGGAGGGACTGGGAGCTGGCCATGCGGGGGGAGAAGGAGGCTTCCGCGAAAGCGTGGGAGGACGCTACAGCGGCGCGGAAAAGGACCGTGGACCCGAGCAGAGCCGGGAGCGCCGCGTGGGCGCCTTGGGACGCGGGCTCGCCTCCGCCTCCGCTGTCATCAGAGCGGCGTGCAGAGGCCGTGCAAGGCCCGGCGCATCCGGCGGCAAACGCTGCGCAGGCAGGCGTGTGGGCAGCCGGGAGGAGCGTAGGAGGCTCCCGCGAGCCGGCCATCCACTTGCCAAGTCCGTCCGTCGTCGCGCCGGCTGTCGGCCGGGGCGGGGGATGTAGGAGATATGCCCTAGAGGCAATAATAAATGTTATTGATTATCTCCCTGTTCATAATTAGGTTTATGTTCCATGCTATAATTGCTATGGTTCTCGAGTCTGCAATAACCACGAGGCTCAGAGGAAGACTCATATGCACGTGTGGAATAATAAACGGTAAAATGTATTCCTAGTCTGGCCTCTAAGACTGGCTCAAGTATTGCATGATGATCATGTTTTCCTGATCATGGGCATGGCTATGCCGGCAATTTTGAGGGCACAATGTTGGTAGAACACTTGTGTTGAATCGACCCGACTTGATGTTATGCTATGAGATTCATTCGTCATAAGTTAATGGTTAATAACACAGAGATGGTTAACGTTTGCATGATTCCTTAGACCATGAGAGTATCGAGTTTCTTCATGCTTGCTTCATGAACTTTGGGGTTTGTTAAACGTCATCCGTAAATGGGTGGCTATTACGGCGGCTTACGGGTTCATGGAAAAGTATGTCAAGTAACTTGATAGCTCAAGATTGGGATTTGCTCCTCCGACGATGGAGAGATATCTCTGGGCCCTCTCGGTGTTACGGTATCCATCATCGTCTAGCCAGACACTTTGTGATTTGATCACGGGGATGCCAGAACACGGGAACGACAAAAGAGAACAATACCGGTAACGAGGTAACTGGCATAGTGGACAAGTTGTTGATCCACGGGGATGCCAACATGTCTCACCTCGGGTATTTGTAACATATCGCGAAGCAACAGGAATAGCACACGGCAACTGGAGGTTCACTCGAATATTCATTCGTGTGGGTATAGGGGTCAATATGGGTGTCCACGGCTCCGATGTTGATCATTGATCGGAAGGGGTTCCGGGTCATGTCTATACTTCACCGAACCTATAGCGTCACACGCTTAAGGGTCATCTATCTGTTGAATACTAGACAGGGAGTCTGAGAGAAATTCACCGAAAAAGTTTCGGAGACAACGGAAGAGTTCCGGAGAGAGAACACCGGAAGAGTTTCGGTAAAACCGAAAAGTTGTTTCGGAGTGTACCATTAAGTCAAATTGGTTTCGGCACATGCCTGGAAATTATTGGAGGGTACCAGAATTGTTCCGGAAACTTTTGAGATTTTTCAGAGACAAAAACCGGAAATGTTCCGGACTGCCGGAACCGCTTTAGTTGCTTTTCACAGATGAAAATCACTAAACCGAAAAGTTGTTTCGGAGTACACCATTAAGTCAAATTGGTTTCGGCACACGCCTGATAATTCTTGGAGGGTGCCAGAATCATTCTGGAAACTTCTGGGATTTTTTCGGAAGAAAAACCGGAAATGTTCCGGAGCTGCCGGAACCGCTTTGTTTGCTTTTCGCAGATGAAAATCACTAATCCGGAATTGTTTTGGAACGCGTCGAAAATTATTTTAGTGGGTACTGGAAATGTTCTAAGCCCACATAAATATTTTCGGTTCGAACGGACGCTGAAAAATGTCGTCGTGAATAGTGAAATCAGCTTTATGGTTACTTTTTGGAAAGCCACCTTTTTGGGCTTTTGCTCCAAAATATCTTGGAGATGACATGGATGGATGTGGCTGAATTTTCAGCCCCTCCACCCCTCCTTCTCCTATAAATAGAGGTGGAGGGGGCTGCCCAAAACTCACTCTTTCTCAACATACACAAGCCATGCATGATCTGGCCTTCTCTCTCCCTCCCAGCGAAATAGTTTCGTAGAGCCGAAAGGCTGTCTGGGTTCCGGTGGGAACTAGTTCTGGACGGTGAAGCCCTGCCGGATAGATGACACCGTATGTGTGCAACTCTGTAGAGAGATCGTAGTTTCGGTCTTAGTTCGAGAGTGCCTCCCGAAGGGCTGTCCGTGTGACCGTCCGAGTTTCGAAGGTCCTCCCGAAGGGTTGTCCGAGTGACTGTCTGAGTTTTGTTGCTCCTCCCGAAGGGCTGTCCGCGACACCGTCCGGGGGACTGTCCGACCGCCTCCCGGAGGGCTGTCCGTGGGGCGGATGAGGGTATACAACCTCGCGGTTGGGAGGTTGTAAATCCTAGCTGCGGGGATCTGCACCGCCGATCATCATCGACTCTACTTCCGCTGCGCTACGAGTCGGTAACGAAAAAGATCAAACCTTGTATGCAGTCTCCATAGTGGTCCTGGGCTGGTGCGTAGGTCGGAAATTTTTGTTTTCTGCTGCGTTACCCTTCAGTGGCATCAAGAGCCGTGCTATGCGTAGATGCAGGTTGCGATCTAGAATACATAGAGATGTTTGGGTGTTGCACAATATAATTAGGTAGTAGATGAGTTCTATTACTGAAAATTATTTGTGCGGGTAGCAGATGAAATCTGTTACCCGATGTTCCTGTTGCTTCCCCTGAATTTGCGTAGTCCTGATCTTGACGGCATGGTGGAATCTCACAAAGTTCTGGCAATCCACGACCCTTTCATGCTGCTCCTGAGTATGCTGATTGACAGATCAACGAAGTGCTAACAGTTCTTTGGGTTCCACCATAGTTGAGAAAGATGGATGTTTCGCAGACGAAAGGGCAATGCAGATGTGATCTGCACGGGGGTCACGCGTATGACGAAGTTTAGTATGGGGCTCGAGATTTTATTATCTCGTGTTTCATACACCCTGGAAAGTTAATCTAGCAACTTGAAGTATCATACTTGATGATGGACGTTGGTAGCTTCGGTTTGTTTCGAAACCTTAGAAGCCACGAAAAATAAAATTTTGCATGAACCGATTAGAGGCGTCTAACTTGGTTTTGCAGGATGGTTTGCATGTGCATATGATGTGGTATAGCAGTGCTCATATTAATTTGATTATGTATGAGATGACTATATGATGTAATATTAACATGACCTGCGTGTCATGATTCGGCATGATGGCTGGAGCCATATGACTGTCACTTTAATGACCTGCGTGTCAACCTTAAGTAATGCACTTATTTTATTAGCTATAGAGATAGCAATATTATCTGGTGCATCGACAAGGTGGTGCAATCTTCGCGAAGGTGAACGCCAACGCGAATGCCGAAGACGAAGAAATGAAAGACTTCTCCGTCAGAAAGGGCTATACCATATCATGCTATTATGAATTGCCTGAGATGTTTATCCCTTATGATGCACCCTTTTGATTGCGCGGTAGTCGCTTTTTATTAGGGTGATCTCTCACAAAAATATCAAGTAGTTAGTGTTCTCCCAAGTGTAGCACCGTCACGGCACCTATCTTTTCGGGGTGCGGCGTGTCACACGGGTACGAACGATTAGAGAAGTGTGAGGCGGGTGAGTTGAGACCTCGCAGCGAGATCACTTGGTTGTCTTGACGTTCAGGCATGACCGTCATGAGCTCGGAAGACACGCATCGAAAGATGAACAAGAGTCACATAGAGATGTGATTGGCAAGTTGGCCTACCGGTTGAGATTTTCATCATCAGTGGTGTTACACCAATGGCGAACAATTTAAATGCGGGTCTTGTATCACTCACAATCAATTATGAGAGATATTGATTTGAGTGGGAGCGCACTGTAGAATTACTTATTTTAATTCTCAGTGCAATTAATTATGAACACTGTCTAAGTGTTATTTGCATAATAGTTGTAGAATAATGGCTCGCGTTTCCACCTTCCCAATTAAAATTGAATAAGCTGTTAAATATCTGGTTAAAACTTTACGGTTGGTAACGTAATGTGAGGATTGTCCTCAAGAGTGCCGAGAAGGACTTTGTCCTATCTCATGCTTTTGGTATTCTCCCGCTAAATGCTATGGATCATGTGACACTCGTCCTTCGATCCAAAAAGCTAGAATTCCATTTTTCAGTCAAGTGCAATATGTTTGCTTCCATGAGACCCGAACTTCGAAAGTTTGGATAGTTATGTGATATTCATGGAATCTGAAAATCATTTTCAGAGACAGACAAAGGCTAAAAGATATGAGATATCCAAAGCAATGTTTGTTTGCAAACTATTAGTAAAGGAGTTTACTATGCATTTGACTGATTAGAGAGGGATCTGGAAGAACGCCTGTCATATGATGAAAGGTGAATAAAACAACAACTTAAACAGAAAGGAAGTGTCCGAAGGGTGTTAGTGAAACTTTCACGCCTAGGAAGTCCGGGGCTAACGCCACTCTTAAGTTGGGTGCTTCTTCTGAGAGTAGGAGAAATACTAAAAGTTAAACTTTTAGAAGTACAAAGGCAGAAAGAAAGAAGACTGGAATATCCAGCTCATGTATGAATGTCATACAAGTTTTTGATGTATAGAAGGCTGGTCAAAGATATAGTTCTTGGGAATTATGGTTAAACATGTTAATCACTAAATTCTTGGGTATTGTGAGATTATCACAAAGATACCCACTCGATTGCATTCTGTTGCGACTCGATGTAAGAACTACTATAGCCTGAAAGACTAGCCAGGAATGAGGTTTAGATACACGCAGGGAACATAGTAAATGTTACTATGCCTTCCATAGGTGTATTCCCTATGTATTTACTTTCATAAATCATTTTAGAGTTTTACACACTCTAGCCCATTGCATAAAGTATCTTGCAAGGAGGTTATTCATAAGAGAACTTTTGATGTTCGGTGTTATGAATAACATGAAGGGCCATGCTTCCATCCAGAATGGGATGTATGTTATGAATATTGATGGTAATATGATACATCCATAACACTGACGCTAAATGTCGCAAGACTAAAAGAATACCACGTATGTGTGGCACTGCATTTGGTCACATTGGAGAAACCCGCATGGAAAATTCCATTATGATGGATTTTAAAGTCATTTGATTTTGAATCATCTGACACTTGCAACTTTCCTCCGAAAAGTGAAGTGACTGAAATACCGTTCACGGGCCATAAGGAACGAGCAACAAACTTATTGGTGATCATACATTTTGATGTGTGTAGTTCAATAAATGTTGTTGCAAGTAGTGGATTTATCTATCTTCAGAAATGACTCAAGTAGATATATTGATATTTACTTGATGAGACGTAAGTCTGGATCTTTTGAATTCATTCATAAGGTTTTCAAAAATGAAGTAGAAGTTGTTGTAACAAGAAAATTATGTTTCTACAATTCGATTGCAGAAAGGAATATTTGAGTTACAAGTTTAGCGAATGTCTGATGAGTTGTGAAAGGGGTTTCATAACTTGCACCTCCCGGAACACCACTGCAAGTGGAAAGTCCGTGAAGATGTAATCGAACCATTTATGACATGGTAAGATCAAAGATGACATAAATAGATTTGCCATTATCCCTTTTAAAGAGTGATGCTTTAGAGACTACGGCTTTTACACTGAAAAGAGCTCCATCGGGGTCTGTTGAAATGATGACATGGTATGGTACGCCCAACCATGTTATATCTTTTCTTAACATTTGGAATATGGGGCTTGTGTAAAAGGTTACAATCCTATTCCAAATCAGACAAGTGCTACTTTGTAGGTTATCCCAAGGCATTGGGTATTCCCCCACCACAATACCGAGGCAAATAGGTTTGCCACAAAGAACGGTATGCTTTTTGAAGAAAATGGTTCTTTCAAAAAGGTGAGTGGGAGAACAGTGCAACTCGACGAGATAAACAGTATCTTCGTCATCAGATCAAAGGAAAGAGACCTTGGAAGTAATTCCGGAGTTTCCTACTACGACTGATACGGAAGTCTCTACAATAAAATGTATGGACTTCGGTCGAACTTGCAGCTGAACCACGTAGGCAAAGCTCGTGCAAACCTATCAGGTGCGCAAACGAGATATTGTTGTTAGACAACAGTATACCTATGATTCACAAGGAAGCGTTGATGGGCCCTGACTCCGGAATTGGCTAAATGCCAATACAATCCGAGATAGTTTCCATATAAGTGATTCAAGATTAAAATCTTGATACACCTTTCGGAAGACTTAGAGTCTAACGAATATTTATGGAACTAAAAACTGATACGGATAAAATGTTTTATCCATAACGCTCGACTTGTTGCAATAACAAGTTCAAGGAGTTGACTACGATGAGATTGTCTCACCGTAGCGATGCTTAAAGTCGGTTCGGGTTGAACTAGCAATTAATACATATTTCAAATCATGAGATATGAAACATGGATGACAAAAGGATTTCTATCTGATGGAAATGAAACCTAGGACTTGTATGTGATACAGTCCAAAGTAATTTGTCGATCCAGAGGATGCTAGTAGGTATGCAAACTTCAGAGTTCCAGCGATGGACAGAAGAGAGCAAAGAGGAGTTGGATTCTTCGTGTTTTGATGAAATGGTCAAAGGGGTTTGACTTCATCAATGGGTAACGAAGATGCTTGTGATTCAAGAAAGTAAGTGGGAGCATAATAATATTTCTAAAAATGTTGTGTGCTTGACACATTGTTAATTGGAAATAAATTTCTTGACATGAATTAGGACTTCATTTGAAAAGGGTTTTTCGATGAAGTGCTTGAGCTAAATAGCCTTAATATTACGCATGATGATCTATGGAGATAGATTTACCTAATGGGGCTGAGAAAAGATACATATTGACAAGATGCTAAAACTTTTTAGCATTTAAAACGCCAAGGAGTGATTCTTGCCGAAGTCACATGGAAAGAGTTTTTGCAAGACTCGGTGTCCCAAAACACTAATGAGCAAAATACATGATGGTGATTCCACACACTCTTGTGTTTGGATTAATCATGTATTCCATGGTATGTAAAACAACCAGATATGTCCAATACTCCAAAGTTGTTGCGAGTATAGATACCAAAGTGATCAAAGTACTGATCATGGGACAACAGTGAAAGATGTCAGTGAGTACTAGAGCAGTACTGATGACATGTTTTCTCGCAAGCAGAGATTATGAAGTGCTCGTTGTAAGTAATTACATCGATACAGTCTTCATCAATGCTCCATGCGATTTTCGATTTAAGTTAAGGGTTTTGTGTAATACACAATATGGTGGCACGGTAGTTGGAAATTGTTCCAAACAAGATACTGTGGCGAATTCAATAACAAAGGCTAAGTATGTTGACGCTTAAGAAGCGACAAAGAAGTTGTTGAATCATATAGTTCATTCATGAACTTAGTATGGTTCCAAGATGGCTTTGGTCTATGGGACACTATTGCAGATAGTTGCTCCATAGCTCAGTCTGAGGAATCAGGTTTCGACCAATGATTCACACATATGCAAAGCCAAGTCCACACAAAATATGAATTTTGTGAAAGCGTGAAAACGCGAGGATATGCAATGTTACACACGGAGCTGAAGTCGTCAGATCCGTTGGACATCAGGCTATACCACATGCGAAGCATATTTTACACCAGTATGCCATAGGTGTAAAGTGCATTAGCATTGACTAGATTATTGACTCTAGTGCAAGTGGGAGTCTGTAGGAGATATGCCCTAGAGGCAATAATAAATGTTATTGATTATCTCCCTGTTCATAATTAGGTTTATGTTCCATGCTATAACTGCTATGGTTCTCGAGTCTGCAATAACCACGAGGCACGGAGGAAGACTCATATGCACGTGTGGAATAATAAACGGTAAAATGTATTCCTAGTCTGGCCTCTAAGACTGGCTCAAGTATTGCATGATGATCCTGTTTTCCTGATCATGGGCATGGCTATGCCGGCAATTTTGAGGGCACAATGTTGGTAGAACACTTGTGTTGAATCGACCCGAATTGATGTTATGCTATGAGATTCATTCGTCATAAGTTAATGGTTAATAACACAGAGATGGTTAACGTTTGCATGATTCCTTAGACCACGAGAGTATCGAGTTTCTTCATGCTTGCTTCATGAACTTTGGGGTTTGTTAAACGTCATCCGTAAATGGGTGGCTATTACGGCGGCTTACGGGTTCATGTAAAAGTATGTCAAGTAACTTGATAGTTCAAGATTGGGATTTGCTCCTCCGACGATGGAGAGATATCTCTGGGCCCTCTCGGTGTTACGGTATCCATCATCGTCTGGCCAGACACATTGTGATTTGATCACGGGGATGCCAGAACACGGGAACGAGAAAAGAGAACAATACCGGTAACGAGGTAACTGGCATAGTGGACAAGTTGTTGATCCACGGGGATGCCAACATGTCTCCCCTTGGGTATTTGTAACATATCGCGAAGCAACAGGAATAGCACACGGCAACTGGAGGTTCACTCGAATATTCATTCGTGTGGGTATAGGGGTCAATATGGGTGTCCACGGCTCCGATGTTGATCATTGATCGGAAGGGGTTCCGGGTCATGTCTATACTTCACCGAACCTATAGGGTCACACGCTTAAGGGTCATCTATCTGTTGAATACTAGACAGGGAGTCTGAGAGAAATTCATCGAAAAAGTTTCGGAGACAACGGAAGAGTTCCGGAGAGAGAACACCGGAAGAGTTTCGGTAAAACCGAAAAGTTGTTTCGGAGTGTACCATTAAGTCAAATTGGTTTCGGCACATGCCTGGAAATTATTGGAGGGTACCAGAATTGTTCCGGAAACTTCTGAGATTTTTCAGAGACAAAAACCGGAAATGTTCCGGACTGCCGGAACCGCTTTAGTTGCTTTTCACAGATGAAAATCACTAAACCGAAAAGTTGTTTCGGAGTACACCATTAAGTCAAATTGGTTTCGGCACATGCCTGATAATTCTTGGAGGGTGCCAGAATCATTCTGGAAACTTCTGGGATTTTTTCGGAAGAAAAACCGGAAATGTTCCGGAGCTGCCGGAACCGCTTTGTTTGCTTTTCGCAGATGAAAATCACTAATCCGGAATTGTTTTGGAACACGTCGAAAATTATTTTAGTGGGTACTGGAAATGTTCTAAGCCCACATAAATATTTTCGGTTCGAACGGACGCTGAAAAATGTCGTCGTGAATAGTGAAATCAGCTTTATGGTTACTTTTTGGAAAGCCACCTTTTTGGGCTTTTGCTCCAAAATATCTTGGAGATGACATGGATGGATGTGGCTGAATTTTCAGCCCCTCCACCCCTCCTTCTCCTATAAATAGAGGTGGAGGGGGCTGCCCAAAACTCACTCTTTCTCAACATACACAAGCCATGGATGATCTGGCCTTCTCTCTCCCTCCCAGCGAAATAGTTTCGTAGAGCCGAAAGGCTGTCTGGGTTCCGGTGGGAACTAGTTCTGGACGGCGAAGCCCTGCCGGATAGATGACACCGTATGTGTGCAACTCTGTAGAGAGATCGTAGTTTCGGTCTTAGTTCGAGAGTGCCTCCCGAAGGGCTGTCCGTGTGACCGTCCGAGTTTCGAAGGTCCTCCCGAAGGGCTGTCCGAGTGACTGTCTGAGTTTCGTTGCTCCTCCCGAAGGGCTGTCCGCGACACCGTCCGGGGGACTGTCCGACCGCCTCCCGGAGAGCTGTCCGTGGGGCGGATGAGGGTATACATCCTCGCGGTTGGGAGGTTGTAAATCCTAGTTGCGGGGATCTGCACCGCCGATCATCATCGACTCTACTTCCGCTGCGCTACGAGTCGGTAACGAAAAAGATCAAACCTTGTATGCAGTCTCCATAGTGGTCCTGGGCTGGTGCATAGGTCGGAAATTTTTGTTTTCTGCTGCGTTACCCTTCAGGGGAAACGCTCGGGCCGACGGAGGAGGACCCGAGGACGCGGGCCGTCCAGCTAGAGGGGGGACGCCGTCGGGCAGCGCGAGGGCTGTGCCCGGAGGTGCCGATGCCGTCGTGGCCTCATCCCGGCCATCGGGAAGCGGAGCCAGCGCGAGTTCGGCAGCCCAGCCGCAAGGGGACTGGGCGAGTACCGGCGAGGCCACCAGCGAGGTGCACCCAGGAGCCCGGACGCCGGCCCTGGACAGGGTGCGCGCGGAGTTCGCCAACTGCAACAGCTTCCTGCAGGCAACCGTTCAGGGGGCGCAGAGCCGGCTCGCTCAGCTGGAGCAGGCCATCGCGGTGAGTGCTTCTGTGTTTTCAAACGCCTTCCAGTGGGGGCGCGCCAACGCACTGTAACATCCCGATGTTCGGAATGTTTAAGAATTTTTTTTCTTTCAAAAAGTAGGGCCAGAAAATTTCTTTTGTTTCATTTGGTTAATACAAGCTTAAATGTGTTTTTATAATTGAAGGATTTAATTTGAACTAATGCGAACTTAAATTAAAATTTGAGTTTACTTATTTTCTTTTAGTCGAGCATTATTTTCTCTTCTTTGGCATATTAAATTATGCGCATTTGTATTTTTGGAACTTCTTTTGATTATTGTTTGATCTTCTATTCCTTTTCTAGATTTTTCTTTTAGAAAAATCTAATTCCTTTCTTCTATGATTTTCTTTTTGGAAAATCTAATTCTTTTCTTATATCAAACTTTGGAAATAATTTCCTAGGCCTAATCTGTTTCTCTTTTGTCTATGTTTTTTTTTCCAACCGAATGGGGCAAGCCCACCTCATTCTTTTATTTTATTTTATTTTCTTACCTATCTCTCTTGGGCTGCAGCCCAACTTCTCCCTCTTTTTTTTTTCTGCTCCCCTTCTTCCCCATGGGCTAGCCGAACTGGCCCATCTCACCCAGGCGAGCTAGCACCTCCTCTCCTTCCTGTACGTTCACAACTCACATAAGAAGGAAACCTCAAGAGCCACGATTCTTCCTCTCCTTTTAATTCCCATAAACCCATCGGTTTCCAAAACTAAAAGTCTCCTTATTGTGCGCCTCCTCTCCTTCCTCTTCTCTGTTCGTTCCCAATGAACAGAAGAGAAAAGGTACATAACATAAACGTATAGATGAAGGAAGCCCCTCCTATAATTCCCTCAACTCTCAACCCTTTCAAGTTCTGAAGATATGTATATGTGCGCCTTGGTCTCCTCTTCCATCTCGGCATTTCCCCTGCCCTCTCCCGACCTCTCTGAAACTCTCTCCAAAGAATGGTGCTTCGTAGACGCCGATGTTCGATCCCGTTGATACAGGCCATCTCCATCCGAATCCTTGCGCCAGAAACCTCGCATCCATGCCTCAACCCCATTCAGGGAAGAAGGAACGCGTTCCATCGACCACACGCGAACAATTTTAAATGTTCGTCAACACTTTTCATCGAGTTCGTCGCATTGATTCGTCGCGCTCGGTGAGTTTCTGCCCAATTCCTTTTGCGCGTGCACTAAACCATGTTCAATCTATCTCCTAGACATCCTAGTTCGACCTATTTCTCTTGTTGGCCGCAGCAAGCACGCCAAGACCATGAACCGGAGGCCATCCGATGGCATCGGCATAATTTTTTAGTTTTGTTCATCATATGACTTCGAGCCCAATAGACAAAATTGTCCCTATGACCATAGAAATCCGGTGGTGGAAATAGATTATTGGTTCTATCTTGTGAATCGATAGAATAGATATAATGTTAGTCGTTTTTGTATTGAATCCAAGTACGTTTTGTGTTAGATGAACTTTTCCATTGAGATGTTATTGTTTTTCATGTCTCTGCCTATGCCTAGGAGTGCATAGTATTCGCCTCATAATTTTTGGTGTGTCATATGACTTGCTTGATTTATATATTTTACCGATTATAGTTATGTGATTTTTGTGTAGCATGTAGCCCTATCTTATGCATGCGTGCAATATTTGGTGAACGTTCGCCATGTTTATAATTCCGTAGGATTATTCTAGGCTTTGCTTTGTTTATCAAATCATGAAGTGCATCATGTCTTTGACTATCTTAATTTTGTTTAGCATGGCGTTATCTTATATATGCTTTATATATTCAAATTCATCGTTATTGCATGTGTATTTTATTGATTTAAAATCATGCCACGTCTATGATAGTTATTTAGGTAATTATTGTGTGTGTTTTAATATAGTTTTTTTATGCTTGAAGCCATGTGAAACGCCTTGTTGTTTCAAAACAAATCTATCGTAGTTCCTTGCCGCATAACATATTATTGCCTAGTTATTCCTCTCTTTTTTTGTATGATTGTTATCCAAGATTATACGGATATTTGCTTTGTGACATGGTTTAGATTTGAATTGCGTTATATAATTTATGCCTTGAGCATAGGATTTGACCTCATTGCTTTTGAGTAATTGTTCTATATGTTGAGTTATCTATGATAGTAGCAATTATGCATAGTTGACTGCCATGCTCAAGTTTGTTTTGTTAATTGGAATTCTTTATGTTGTTATGTCCTTTATGCTTGTTGTCAATACTCATTGTCGTGAGCATGTTATATCATACTTAGAATGGAGCCTGTGTTGTTTTAGTATTGTTTTGGAGATGAGCTAAGCCCAAGGTGAATCCATGTTTATTGCATGTTAGGATTGCATTGCTTAGCTAGTTCTTATACTTTTTGCTACTAGGTGACATGGTAGTTTCACATACTTATTTGTTTGACCATTGTAAACATTTAGAGTTATCTAAGTGTTTATTTGTGGTTGATTAACATTACATCATGACAAGTTAGCACTTGTTCAAAGTCGAATTCATGTTGTGATTGCATAACTAGATTGCACAGTGTTTATGTGTGTACCAATTCGTGTCTAGTATGATGCCTAGTTGTTTATCCATGTGTGTTTGCAAGTGTAGGTTGTACTAGATAGTAAATGCATGTCATGATCGTGTCCCTGTTATTCATGCTACTATGGTGCATTGCTTGATGTTGTTGATTCCATGATATGTTATTACTTGGTTAGATGCTTGTATGCATACTCAATGTACTTATATGTCATAACTAGTCTCCCACAGTTGTGTGCTATTGCCATGCTTGATATTTATGTTATTTGTTATCAACTCAGTTATGTTGTAGTTCTGAGTTGTATTGCATTAGTACCATAGCACCTAGCTCATGTGATGATCATCTCCATGCTTAGTATTATATATTGATTATCTTATTATTTCATTTGTGGTATACCTAAGCCTATACGCCATGTCATGATAGTGATCTTTCATGTCTTGTTATGCTCCATGTGCTATAGCTAAGTACTTAGTTCCTTGTGTGCATCTTATAGATGACTACTCTTGTTACATGTTAGTATTATTGAGTGTTTAATACTTGTTGCATTTGTTCATCGCATGATTAGGATAGTTTACCATTCGTTAGTTGAGTTGTGCCTTCCTCATATGCTTAGTGCGCATAGTTTGCTTTGATGTTAAGCATGTTGGGGTAATCATATTGCTAGAGGTTAATGGTATTAGTTATTCTTTATTTATTATTAAGAGCACGTCCTAGTTCAGTACCTTCTCTTGATCACTCATATGTCTGATGCTTGTGTTATCTGTTGAGACCTCTAGTGATTTATACTCACATGCCTTGTATGATATGTGTCTGATTATTTGATTGTCCAATTAGTTTCTACCATAGTATTGGTTTGTCTTTTATTATTATAGGAATGCTTGCTAATAGTTATTACGTTTGATGTTTATACTTTGGTTGTTGTTAACCATTCTAAATATTTGGATTCATCCAAGTATTTATTTGTGGTTGACTATTACTCTTAATCATATCATGTCTAAGATAGTTGTTCGTCCATTTGTTCCATGTGTTGTGTAGTTCTTGTTAATTGTTTGACAAATGAATTAGTTTGATATAATGGAGTTGTTCCTATTTTATTTTAATAATGTTTTAGGTCTAGACTTAGATCAATTCAATTCAATTCATTTTATTGAATAATGTTTGATTGCTTGACTAGTATGGTTTATAATGTTGGTTTGGTTATCTTAGTGAATGCTTCCTTTTGAATTAGCATATATCTGATGTAAATGTTTGGCTGCTATTGACCATTATAAATATTTAGGTTCGATCTAAATATTTATTTGTGGTTATCTTTTACCTTTATCATGCCATGTTGTGATTGCGTAGTGAAATGCATAGGTTGGTTCCATTCCATGTGTGTTGATGTCATTGTGTTGTCATATGGTAGTTCCTATAGAGTTGGCCGAGGTGTGTAGTGGACACTACTATTGGTTAGTGGCATAGTTCATATCTAAACGTTAGTCTTGATTGCCAAGTCTTCCTTAGCCATGTCAACCTAAACCTTGTCACTTCAGTGAATCCTCTCTCTTACTTCCGTATCATGCTACCTTATTTCGGAATCTTCATCTTGATCAATATCTTGCTATCCATCCACTCTTAATTTGCTTTTGGATATCATTTGAATTTACTTTTGCTTTGGTATTTATTTGTTTTTCATTTGCTATCGTTATGACGAGTAGGGAGTGACGAGGTTGGACGTCGACAGAATCAGGTTACTGAAGGACTCAACAACGAAGGCATGCCTCCTTCTTTGATCATACTTATCCTATGGTTACAAAATTTGCATTGAGTTTTATGGTTACAATATGCATGCTTTTTAATCTCGTAGTTAGCGTGTCGATTGACACATACCTTGATCCGCTTGTCGCCTATTCACTTGACACCTGAGTAGAAGTATGTAGTATTCCGGTAGAGTAGAAATGCTTAGCCATACTTATCACCCTATAGGTGCCTTGTTGAATGACCTCTAAGTCATTGACAGTTGAAACTTATCGCTGAGCTAGGCCGGTTGGCCTTGTTGACATTCTCTATCCTCTTCTACTCTGGGTGAAACTTACCATCTAAATACTGGCGTGGGCGACAGCTGAATCAAGGATTGAAGGAGCGATTGGCTGCCCTTCACAAGTTGAAGGGGGCAATCAGTCGTCCGTGCCGCATGAGGCCTAATAAGTCTTGAATTTGAAGATTGTGATAACAGTACAGCCACATGCTATATGGGCACTGGCTTGGTTGATTAGTTAGTTCACCCTTATTGTCGTCATCGCCGTACCGCAGATGGGATAGCTGCCTTGCGAGGAGTATCCTCGGCACAAAAGGGGGGCCTGGACTGTTAGCTGCGGTTACTTCCGTGTTGAAACCTAGTGGGCTTGGCACAGTAAGTGTGTTCTAATGAAAGACCTCGTCACAATCTCCCTGCCGGTATACCAAATGGTGTACTACGCCAGCGGCCACTGGTGGCAACAAGTCGGGATTGTATCGTGTGGGTAAAGTGTACAACCTCTGCAGAGTGTTAAACTATTCGAATAGCCGTGTCCACGGTGATGGATGACATATGAATCTTTCTTGACATACAGGACCTGTCTTGCTTATTCCCTCTTTGCCCCTATTCTTGGAACCTATGAAGAGTCTGAGTTGATCGAGGATCCTCACTTTGATGAAAGTTATTCTGGAGATAAAACATGTTTTCATCTAAAACTGCTTTTACCCAACTGCTATATTTTTTTCAAACAAAATTAGCTTTTATGTAAATGAGACATACAACCTTCCTTTGAAGCCACATGTAGCTATTAGGACCTTCTCCGAAGGAGGCATGTTGAGTACGTAATGTACTCATGGCAATACTTTTGTTGAACAACAGAGTTTCATGAAGACGAAGGTGATGACTACGACTACTATGGCGATCCGTAGGAGTGAGGTCACGTGGACTACATCGACTGCCTGTGGCTGAGATGGAGTCGCTACGCATTTTACTTTCCGCTATTTTCTGAATGTAACAAATGTCATGAGACATTTCTCTATGTATGCCTTGTGGGAAATTTATGAAAATTGTAATACTTTTACGTATTGTGCAATGATACCATTTCGCTGTGTTGTCAACAATGATCCTGGGGTTGACAAATATACACAGGAGGCTCTGGAAGTTAATTCCGGATTCTCACACGCACCCACTGGGTGTAGCCCCCGATGCTTAGGCCGGCTGCAGAGTAGACGGTTCAAGCCTTCTGGAATTATTCCTTAGCTTCCGCTACTGATCCTGGCTCTGCAGGCGCTACACGATTGACGGGTGGCGAGCTACAACCGGCTGCTTGGAGTGTACCTGGCGGCCAGGGCCGAGCTCACGGTGAAGGACACGGAGCTGCGGCGCATCCGAGGTGTGTGGTCTACCTTCTTCCAGTGGGGGCGCGTCAGCGCACCCTCTGGGTGTAGCCCCCGAGATTCGGGCAGGCTGCTCAGCCGCCGGGTCAGATCTTTTGGCCTGATCTCATTCTCCTTCGTCTTCTGGCCTCCGCCGCACCACTAATCAGCTAATCTGCCCTACTTTGCAGCCGCCGCCGCTGACTCGGCGGAGGTCCGGGATCTCCGACGCCGACTCGCACGGGCCGGCCAGCAGCGCGACTTGCTGCAGGAGCGGGCAACCCGGCTCACGGCGGAGCGGGATGAAGCCGTCAGGGAGGCAGCCTGGGAGGTCGCCGACCTGACGGCAGACCATGAGCGTCGAGCCGCCGCATGGTTGTTGAGGGAGCAAGGGACATTGGCCGAGGTGCACTAGATCGATGCACTCCTTGCTGGTGAGTCTAGGGCATTTCTTTCATTTCTCTCGTCCGATAGGCCTCGACCGTCAGTCGGCACCTTATGTCTTCTTATTTCTTTTTTGTTTTCCTCCCAGGGGCCTTCCCGAAGACGCAAGAGGCGGCGGAAGATGCCGTGAACGCCCATCAGGACGACCAGCGGGCGGCCGGGGTCCACATTGGGCAGCACGCCGCCTGCAGTGGAGGAGACGACCATCGCTGTCGACGCCCACTTGCGGGTGTTCACGCGTGTTATGGACCGGCTTCGCGATGCCGGCGTCGCGGTGTTGCGCACCCTTTGGCTGGATGCGGTGCAGCCGACGACCGTCAATCGGCTGGCGAGGTGGCTAGAGATGGCGCCGGATAGGATTAGCACATGTAGGGCCTCCGCCGCGCGAGCCGGCGCGGCGATGGCGCTGCGCCTTATGCTTTCCTGGTACCCGGGGGTGAGCCTGGACTAGCTGGCGACCTAGCGGGCCAACGCCGAGGCAGATCTGGCGGCGCGGGCTGAGCCGCTCGCGCGCCGTGCCTGCGAGATTGCCGCCTTCACCCCGTAGGATGAGTTCTTCAGGGAACGGGCCACTGACGGCGAGGAGATCCCAGAGGACACCTACGAGCTGTTCTTTGATGACCCGGACGGCACTCAGGACGAGACGCTTGACGAGGGGACCGGCTTGATCGGCGGGGTGTATGCCGACGCTGATGCCGAAGCGGACACCAGTGCCACAGAGGGGCAGGAGCGACTTGGGACCGGCGGCTTCCCCACCTAGAGGGCCGTTTCTGTTCTGTTCCTTCAGCTTTGAACAATTGTGGTTAGTTTCTCTGCAGTTCCACCCACTAGGGGTGTATCTTAAACATGGTGAACCTCGGTCGTGGGCCTTTTGTTTTCATATATATTACTACGTGATAACCCACAAGTATAGGGGATCGCAACAGTTTTCGCGAGTAGTATTTCACCCAGATTTATTGATTCGACACAATGGGAGCCAAAGAATATTTGCGAGTGTTAGCAGTTGAGTTGTCAATTCAACCACACCTGGAGATAAAATATCTCCAGCAGAGTATTTAGTAGCACAGTAGTATGATAGTTCCGATAGCAGTAGCAACAATAACAATAGCAACGGTAACAGTAACAGTAGCAGTTTTGTAGCAATTGTAACAGCAACAACAACAAAGTAACTTAGCGGAAACCAATAAGAGAAAGTCGTAGGCATTGGATCGGTGATGATAATTATGTTGGATGACATTCGTCATATAATAGTCACAACCTAGGGCGATACACAATAGCTCCAATTCATCAATATAATGTAGGCATGTATTCCGTATATAGTCGTACATGCTTATAATAAGAACTTGCATGACATCTTTTGTCCTACCCTCCCGTGGCAGCGGGGCCCATAAGGAAACTAAGGGATATTAAGGCCTCCTTTTAATAGAGAACCGGAACAAAGCATTAGCACTTAGTGAATACATGAACTCCTCAAACTACGGTAATCACCAGAAAGAATCCCAATTATTGTCACCTTGGGGTATGCAGATCATAACACGTAATAGGTGCATATAACTTGCAAGATAGGATCAAGAACACAAGTATATTCATGAAAACATAAAGGGTTCAGATCTGAAATCATGGCACTCGGGCCCTAGTGACAAGCATTAAACATAGCAAAGTCATAGCAACATCAATCTCAGAACATAGTGGATACTAGGGATCAAAGCCCTAACAAATTGACTTGATTACATGATAAATCTCATCCAACGCATCACCATCCAGCAAGCCTATGAAGGAATTACTCACGCCCGGTGGTGAGCATCATGAAATTCGTGATGGAGGATGGTTGACGATGACGACGGCGTCGAATCCCCCTCTCCGGAGCCCAGAACGGACTCCAGATCAGCCCTCCCGATGAAGAACAGGAGGTGGCGGCGGCTCCATATCATAAAATGCGATGAAACTTCTTCTATTTTTTTTTTCTTCGGGAAAGTGAATTTATAGCATTAGAATTAGGTCAGACGGCCGCCTGTGGGCCCCACAAGGCATCAGGGCGCGCCCTATTGCCTTGTGGGCAGCAGGTGGCCCCTCTTCTGTTGATTCTTGCGCCAATAATTTTTATATATTCTGAAATAATTCTCCGTAAATTTTTAGGTCATTCCGAGAACTTTTATTTCTTCACAAAAACAACACCATGGCAATTCTGCTGAAAACAGCGATAGTCCGGGTTAGTTTCATTCAAATCATGCAAATTAGAGTCCAAAACAAGAGCAAAAGTGTTTGGAAAAGTAGATATGACGGAGACGTATCAACTCCCCCAAGCTTAACTCAATGCTTGTCCTCAAGCAATTCAGTTGACAAACTAAAAGTGATAAAGAAAAAAATTTACGAACTCTTTTGTTCTTGTATCCATATATAAGCTTAAATAGCACCCAGGTTTTCAGCAAAGATCATGAACTAACCATGCACATGATAACACTTAGAAATTATATTCATTCATATCAATGGCATAATCAACTAGAGAGCAATAATAACATATTTCCAATGCCAACAATTTGTCAAAACAATCATTTTATAATATGATAACATGGTATCTCGCTATCCCTTTCTGAGACCGCAAAACATAAATGCAGAGCACCTCCAAAGTTTAAGCAGCGACTAAACATTGTATTTCAGGGTAGAAGAGATCCAGTCATGATGCACACAACATTAACTATACTCAATGCATAAGAATGACAATAGTGCTCTCAGGATTGGCGCTTAGTGCCAAAAGGTGAGACTCAACAATAAAAGTAAAATAGCGTAAAGTAAATAACATAAAAGTAAATAGATAGGCCCTTCGCAGAGGGAAGCAGAGTTTTGCAGAGGTGCCAGAGCTCGAAGCTTAAATCAGAGATGGAAACAATTTTGAGAGGCATGCCTTTCCTGTCAACGTTACGACCAAGGATTTTCA
The DNA here is from genome assembly GCA_039707655.1 of Elymus sibiricus. Classification (NCBI taxonomy): domain Eukaryota; kingdom Viridiplantae; phylum Streptophyta; class Magnoliopsida; order Poales; family Poaceae; genus Elymus; species Elymus sibiricus. Next base: position 121,042,584 of record CM077666.1, on the reverse strand, counting down.
ATATCTTCCATGCTAAACACATTATAAGCGGTTCCCAAGCGGAAATGTAAAGTTTTATTCCCCCTCCACCATACAATCACAAGCCATGGCTAGCCGAATCCATGGGTGCCCTCCATATCAACAACAATCCGGGGGAGTTTGTTTCATTGTATAATTTTCATTTTCATCATTTTTTCATTTTTTTATAGGACTAGGCATCCTTTATACCAGCCTCTCTCGTGCAATGACAAGTGAATAAACACCCATCTCGAGAATAACCCGCTTAGCATGGAAGATACTGACCGCCCCCTGTTGCTCCATGAGTGGTACGGGCACACAAAACAGATGTTCATTTGAATGTTTAGAGGTGGCACATCCAAATTTACTTGGAGCAGCAGAGTAATACCGCATATAGGTAGTTATGGTGGACTCATCTAGAACAACTTTGGTTTAAGGATTGTGGATGCACAAGCAGAATTCCTGCTTAGTACAAATGAAGGCTAGCAAATAGATTGAGAAGCGACCAACTAGAGAGCGAAAACGGTCATAATCATGCATTGAAAATAATTAACATTGAATACTAGCATGAGTAGGATATAAACACCCTGAATATAAATATCATTGAGGCTATATTGGTTTTGAATCAACTACATGTATGAACATGTGCCAAGTCAAGCCACTTGAAACATTCAAAGGAGGATACCATATTAACATACTACATCACAACCATTTTAATGCATGCTGACATCTAAAATACATCATTATCCACTCCTAGCTACTTAAGCATGGCATGAGCAACTATAATCTCTAATTGTCATTGCAAACATGTTTACTCATAATATGCTGAATCATGGGTACTGAGTTAAACATATTTACAAAAACAAAAACAACAAGAGTTCATACTAGCTTTTCCTTGCCACATTCACTTCGTCAAATATCGTCATTATTGCCTTTCATTTGTGACCGAATGATATGAAAATAATAATAGTGCAAGAGTGCCATGGACTAAGCTGGAATCTGCAAACATTTTATTCAAGGGAGAAGACAAGGTAATATTGGTTCTTCGTTAGACCAACAATAAGGCATATGAGAACCACTCATCATTTTCATCGTGGTCTTCTCCCTTCTACAACTCAATCTCAAAGAAAAGAAATTCAGAGAAACATACTGAAATATTTTTGGAGTTTTTGGTTTTTCTGAAGCAAGAAAATTAAAGAAGAAAAGCAAGAACGAGAAAAACTATTTACACGGGAGAACTCCCAACAAGCAAAAGAAGAACCGAGAAATCTTTTTGGGTTTTCTTTTAACACTAGGGTCTAACTGAGAAAGAGAGAAATTACATCTAATTTTTTGGATTTTCGAAAGTTTTCTGAACACACAAGAAGAAAGCAGAAAAATAAATTAAACTAACATGGATAATACAATGAAAAAGGATGAATACCGACAACTGGAATGAAAGTGTGAACATGAATGTAATGTCGGTGAAAAATACGTACTCCCCCAACCTTAGGCTTTTGGCCTAGCTTGGTAATCACCACCCATAGTATCCATCAGGACCGGGCGGATAATACTGAGGCGGAGGAACTTGAGCGTCCCACTGCTGGGCCTCGTTCTCCGATGCAGCCAACTCATTCCTGTAGGCTGTTATGTCTGCCGGCATGATGGTGTATCTGTTCCTAGCATGAGAATCAAAAAAAGAGGGTGCAGATAACGGAATAATATCGCGAGTTCTCTTGCTGAAAATCAGGTTATAACGAATATAGTGAGGAGGTTCAGCCTCATCAATAAAGTGGTGATCAATCATGCACTGTTGGTCTAAATAGACCTTGGGTAACAAATAATCATTTGGGCGAATAGCAACATGAAAGTGTTTCGCGAGGCGCGAAGCATAAATTCCGCCATGAATTTTACCCCTACTCCTGTTAGTGTGCAAACGACGTGCAATGATGGCGCCCAAGCTAAAAGTGTTATTGCCGTATAGTGCACGGCGTAAGATGGCGAGGTCAGGGGCACTAAGCGTACCACCTTCCTCCCTAGTAGTCAAACATTTCCCTATGAATAAAGCAAAGTAGTGCATGGCGGGAAAATGCAAGCTAGTGACACGGGCTTTCGATACGCCCCTAAATTCTCCCACAGTTAAAGTGCGAAGGAAGTCCTCGAACTCCTCAGGCCGAGGCTCCCTCAAATCCCCATCAGAAGGGATCAAGCAAATATCACAAAATTCATCTAGCGTCAACTCATGATGTTCAGCATATAAATCAAAACACACCATGGGGATATCGAGCCTAGGCAGAAAATAAAAATTTTGAATGAAGGAATTTGTAAGGATGTGGTGCTAGTCACACTCATCTGCGAGGAAGTTGGTCAGTCCGACGTTCGTGACAAATTGCGCGAACTCTTGGCGGAACCCGGCTTCGTTCATGAAGGAGTTGTGCGGCCACTCGCACGGTCGTACCTCCGTCCTGCACGGAATGTTGAGGTCAAGGTTGGGGGCATCCCCAAGGACACCCTTGGAGCTCTGGCTCGAAGAACCTCTCCGAAGGAAGTTCATTTTCCTAAGAACAAACTTCTGAAAGTTTTCGGGCCACAAAAAGATGTTAACAAAACTTCACAAAATTGATAGCAACTACTCATATAAGTGCCTAGAGGCTATATCAAGCATTCAAACTACTTAGAACTCCAAGAATTCAACATGCAAGCTCATTTTTAGTAGCACCAATAGCAGAAATTTATGCAAAATATATTCCACTAAAGCAAAAACTAATCGGAGCAATGGGAGAGTCACATACCAAGGAGCAATCCCTCAAAACAGTTTCGGAAACGGAGCTCCGAGCTAAGAGATCGAAAATCTCAGGTTTGGGAGCAAGAACACGAGAGAGAGAGAGAGCTACTATGATTTTTTCTGGAGGTAGGAGATGAAGTGGGCTGAAGAGATAAGTGAGTGGGTCCCTGTGGGGCCCACAAGGCATCTCGGCGCGCCCTGGGGGGTGGTCGCGCCCTGTTGCCTTGTAGGCAACAGGTGCACCCCCTGGGTTGTTCTCAGTGCCAAAAATTCTTATATATTCCAGAAAAAATCATGTCAAAATTTATTGCATTCTGAGCACTTTTATTTTTGGGTCATTTTTTATTGCACAGATAATTCAAAAAACAGGATAATCATGGCATTTTCACTTCATTAAATTTAAATAACAGAGAGAAAAATGTAGGTACAGAAAGTTGTGCTTACTAAATTCACTGACCACATATCCCTCCAAAAGAATCCATTAATAAGGTTGATCAAGTCTTATTAACAAACTATTTCCGAGTGACATGAAACCGAAGAATTTTCGTATAATACTAAGTTACCTCAACGGGGATATGCATTTCCCCAACAATAAGAATTTCATATATCTTTTTGACAGAAGGAAGAGGAAATTTGAATCCTCCAATAGTGCTTGTAGAAGTTTTCTCGATAATATTAATACCATTCACTGAAGTTTGTTTCTTTGAAAAATAAACCGTATGCTCATTACCATTGACATGGAAAGTAACTTTGCTTTTGTTGCAATCAATAACAGCCCCTGTAGTATTCAGAAAGGGTCTACCAAGGATAATCGACATGTTGTCGTCCTCGGGCATATCAAGTATAACAAAGTCTGTTAAGATAGTAACATTCGCAATAACAACAGGTAAATCCTCGCAAATTCCAATAGGTATAGCATTTGATTTATCAGCCATTTGTAGAGATATTTCAGTAGGTGTGAGCTTACTCAAATCAAGTCTTTTGTATAAAGAGAAAGGCATAGCACTAACACCGGCTCCTAAATCACATAAAGCAGTTTTGACATAATTTCTTTTAATGGAGCATGGTATAGTAGGTATTCCTGGATCTCCTAATTTCTTAGGTACTCCACCCTTAAAAGAATAATTTGCAAGCATAGTGGAAATTTCAGCTTCATATATCTTTCTTTTATTTGTGACAATGTCTTTCATATATTTAGCATAAGGAGGCATTTTCAACATATCAATCAAGCGAGTACACAAAAAGACAGGCCTAAGTATTTCAACAAAGCGCTCAAAGTCTTCCTCATTCTTATTCTTAGATAGTTTAGTAGGAAAAGGCATAGGTTTTTGAACCCATGGTTCTCTTTCTTTCCCATGCTTTCAAGCAACGAAGTCTCTTTTATCATATCTTTTATTCTTAGGAGGTGGGTTATCAAGATCAACAGCAGGTTCTATTTCTACATCATTATCTGGTTGAGCATCAACATGAACATCATTATCATTGTCATTATCATTAGGTGAATGTTCATTACCAGATTGTGTCTCAGCATCAGAAATAGAAACATCATTATGGTTCTCAGGAGGTTTTTCCATCTTAGGTTCACTAGATGTGGGCGAGGTTTTATCATTTTTCTTTTTCTTTTTCTTCTTAGATGGAGTAGGCATATCAATCTTAATTCTTTAAGAATCTTGTTCAATTCTTTTAGGATGACCTTCAGGATACAAAGGCTCCTGAGTCATTCTACCTCCTCTAGTAACAACCCTAACAGCATGATCATTCATTTTATTATTCATCTCATCAAGCAAATCATTTTGTGACTTAGCTACTTGTTCTAACTGAGTCTGAACCATAGAAGCATGTTTACTTAGACCTTTAACATCATTAGCAATTCTAAACATCAAATCACTCAAGCGTTCAATCATGATGGCATTTCTTTTTAATTGATTGGTGACATACATATTGAAATTCTCTTGCTTAACAATATAATTATCAAACTCATCCAAGCACTGGCTAGCAGATTTATTATAGGGAATATCACCTTCATCGAATCTACGGAGAGAATTTACCTCTACTACCTGTGTAGGGATATTGAGTCCATGTATTTCTTCAATAGGTGGTAAATTCTTAACATCTTCAGCTTTAATACCTTTTTCTTTCATAGATTTCTTAGCTTCTTGCATATCTTCTGGATTGAGGAATAGAATACCTCTCTTCTTCAGACATGGTTTAGGAGGTGGTTCAGGAAGTGTCCAGTCATTATCATTCTTTAATATATTATTCAATAGTTCTTTAGCCTGTCCAATAGTTCGTTCCCTGAAAACACAATCAGCACAACTATCTAGGTAGTCCCTAGAAGTATCAGTTAGTCCATTATAAAAGATATCGAGTATTTCATTTTTCTTAAGAGGATGATCAGGCAAAGCATTAAGTAATTGGAGAAGCCTCCCCCAAGCTTGAGGGAGATTCTCTTCTTCAATTTGCACAAAGTTAAATATTTCCTGTGAAGCAGCTTGTTTCTTATGAGCAGGAAAATATTTTTCAGAGAAGTAATATATCATATCCTGGGGACTACGCACACAATCAGGAGCAAGAGTATAAAACCATTTCTTAGCATCACCTTTTAACGAGAAAGGAAACAACTTAAGAATATAGTAATAGCAGATTTTTTCCTCATGGGAAAATAAAGTGGCAATATCATTCAATTTAGTAAGGTGTGCCACAACAGTTTCAGTTTCATAACCATGAAAAGGATCAGATTCAACCAAAGTAATTAACTCAGGATCGACAGAGAATTCATAATCCTTATCAATAACAAATATAGGAGAGGTAGCAAACTTAGGATCATATTTCATTCTTTCCTTTATAGATTTTTCTTTCAACTCAGCAAGCAAAATTGTAACTTCATCTCTATCCTTACAAGCAAGAATGGCCCTAGCCGTCTCCCTATCAAAGACATACTCATCAGGTGTCTTAAGCATTTCATCTCCAGCAGGAGGACTAGGCATAATAGGTGAATCATAATTTTTAGAAGTTTCAGCATTTTCAATTTCTCTAACTTTAGCAATTTGTTCATCAAGAAATTCACCTAATGCCACAGTATCATCAAGCATAGTACTAGCATCATCAATAGTTTCATTTATAGCAGAAGTAGTATCATCAATTACTTGCGAAATATCAGAATGCATAACAGGTGGTGGTGTCACAAACCTACTTAAAATAGAAGGTGAATCAAGTGCGGAGCTAGATGGCAGTTCCTTACCTCCCCTTGTCTTAGAGGGAACGATCTTGGTCTTAGAGTCTTTCAGATTCTTCATAGTGATCAACAGATACAAATATCAAGTGACTCAACAAATAGAGCTATGCTCCCTGATAACCCACAAGTATAGGGGATCAGTTGTAGCCTTTCTCGATAAATAAGAGTGTTGAACCCAACGAGGAGCTAAATGTAGAATCAATATTCCCTTCAAGTTCTATCGACCACCGATACAACTCTGCGCACACTTAACGTTTGCTTTACCTAGAACAAGTATGAAACTAGAAGAACTTTGTAGGTGTAATGCTAGAACTACTTTGCAAGTATAAAACTAGGAGTACTTTGCAAGAATAAAACTAGGAGTAATTTGCAAGATAATAAAAGTTAGTTGTTTAGTAGAAAGGTTTTTGTAACACAAGAGAAAGATTTGTCCCTAGGCAATCGATAACTAGGCCGGTAATCATTATTGCAATTTTATATGAGGGAGATGCATGAGCTAACATACTTTCCGTACTTGGATCATATGCACTTATGATTGGAACTCTAGCAAGTATCCGCAACTACTAAAGATCATTTAGGTAAAACCCAACCATAGCATTAAGTAACAAGTCCTCTTTATTCCCATACGCAACAACCCCCTTTCTCGGGTGTATGCTTCTGTCACTCTAGCCGCCCACTATAAGAGAATTATGAACGTATTGCAAACCCTACAGCAGGAATCCCTCATGCTTGCGCGACACGGAGGGCACCATAGGACAGCACAAAAATAAAACATACAACTCAAACCAATCACGATCATCAATCAACCCATAGGACAAAAAGAATATACTCAAACATCATAGGATTGCCACACATCATTGGATAATAACATATGGAGTTAAGCACCATGTTTAAGTAGAGATTATAGTGGGGAGAAGAGGTGTTACACTGCCTCATAGAGGGGGAGAGAGTTGGTGTTGACAGCGGCGAAGTTTTTGGTGTAGATCACCGTGACGATGATTGCCCCGGCGGCGTTCCGGCGCCACCGGGTGAGAGGGGGAGAGAGCCCCCCTCCTTCTTATTCTTCCTTGGTCTCCCCCCTAGATGGGAGGAGAGTTTCCCCTCTGGTCCATGGCAGCCATGGCTCCCGAATGGGAGGAGCCCCTCCAAGATTGGATCTTTCTCTCTGTTCTCTTCTGTTTCGCGTCCCCGTTTTCTGGCCGAAAACCGTTGCTTATATTCCCGGAGATCCGTAACTCCGATTGCGCTGGAATTTTAACAATTTTTTTTCTCGATATAATCTTCCTTGCGGCCGAAGAAGGGCCCCAACCAAATTACGGTGTGCCCACAAGGCAACACCACGCTACTGGGGGGGAGGCCGCGCCAAGATGCCTTGTGGAGGATGTGGGCCTCCGTTTGTGTTCATTCCACCTCCCAAGAATCACATATATTCCAAAATAATTCTCTGTAAAATTTTATCGCGTTTGGACTTCGTTTGATATGGATTTTCTACAAAACAAAAAACAAGCAGAAACAGGAACTGACACTGGGCACTGGATCAATATGTTAGTCCCAAAAATAATATAAAATGTTGCCAAAAGTATGTGGAAATTGTAGGATAATGGCATGAAACAATCAAAAATTATAGATACGACAGAGACATATCAGCATCCCCAAGCTTAATTCCTGCTCGTCCTCGAGTAGGTAAATGATAAAAAAGATAATTTTTGATGTGGAATGCTACCTAGCATAATCTTGATCATATAATCTAATCATGGTATGAATATTAAGACATGAGTGATTCAAAGCAATAGTCTATAATTTGATATAAAGACATCAATACTCAGGCATACCAAAAACAATCATGCCTTTCAGAATAACAATACTAAAGAATGCTATCCCTAGCCCGTCATGCTCAATCATTGATCCAATCACGATGTACACAACATTAACTATACTCAATGCATAAAAATGACAATAGTGCTCTCCAACTGGTGCTTGAATGAGAAGATGATGACTCAACAATAAAAGTAAATAACATAAAAGTAAATAGATAGGCCCTTCGCAGAGGGAAGCATGGATTTGCAGAGGTGCCAGAGCTCGAAGCTTAAATCAGAGATGAATACATTTTGAGAGGTGTACTTTTCCTGTCAACGTCACGACCGAGGGTTCTCATTATCTTCCATGCTAAACACATTATAGGCGGTTCCCAAGCGGAAAGGTAAATTTTACTCCCCCTGAACCATTCAAACACAAGCCATGGCTAGCCGAATCCTCGGGTGCCCTCCATACAATCAACTTTCTAGGGGAGTTTGTTTCATTATATTTTTTTTTCATTTTGATTACAGGACTGGGCATCCCAATTACCACCCTCTCTCGTGCAATGACAAGTGAATAAACACCCATCATGAGAATAACCCGCTTAGCATGGAAGATACTGACCACCCACTGCCGCTCCATGAGTGGTACGGGCACACAAAACAGATGCTTATTTGAATGATTAGAGGTGGCACATGCAAATTTACTTGGAACGGCAGAGTAATACCGCATATAGGTAGATATGGTGGACTCATCTGGAACAACTTTGGTTTAAGGATTTGGATGCACAAGCAGTATCCCCGCTTAGTACAGGTGAAGGCTAGCAAATAGATTGAGAAGTGACCAACCAGAGAGCGACAACGGTCATAATCATGCATTGCGAATAATTAACATTGGATACTAACATGAGTAGGATATAACTTCGTCGCATAACTATACATGCATGCTTATGGAATCACAAACCTTAACACCAATATTCTTACTAAACCACAATCATTCACTAATACACCCACATATTACCGTCTAAATATCGCAAAACTATTGCAAGGAACCAAACATATCATATTCAGTGATCTACAAGTTTTATGTAGGATTTTATGACTAACCATGTGAGTGACCAATTCCTGTTGACTCTCTAAATAGATATAAGTGAAGCATGAGAGTTTAATTATTTATACAAAATACCACACTCTAATAAATATAAGTGAAGCAAAAGAGCATTCTACAAATAACGGTTTTCTATATGTAGAGAAAAAGGCATCCAAACTTCAAATGATATAAGTGAAGCACACGAAGCATTCTATAAAGCCATACTCAAAAGATATAAGTGAAGTGCATGAAGCATTCTATAAATCAACAAAGGACTATCTCATACCAGCATGGTGCATTATTAAAAGAAAAAGAAAAAGCACACGACGCTCCAAGTAAAACACATATCATGTGATGAATAAAAATATAGCTCCAAGTGATATACCGATAGATTGTAGACGAAAGAGGGGATGCCATCCGGGGCATCCCCAAGCTTAGCGCCTGAGTCTTCCTTGAATATTACCTTGCGGTGCCTTGGGCATCCCCAAGCTTAGGCTCTTGCCACTCCTTATTCCTTTATCCATCGAAGTCTCACCCAAAACTTGAAAACTTCAGCACACAAAACTCAACAGAAACCTCGTGAGATCTGTTAGTATAACAATTAAATCTTAAACTCTAAGTACTGTTGTAAATTGATTCGTATTTAATATTGGCATAATGATACTGTACTCCAACTTCTCCATGACTCATACCCCCCTATATGATCCATATATACATCAAAATAAGCAAACTATGCAACAAAAACAGAATCTGTCTAAAACAGAACAGTTTGTAAAGATCTGAATTATGGTCATACTTTTTAACTCCAAAAATTCTGAAAAATTAGGACAACGTGGGAAATTCATATTCCAATACTGTGTAAAAAATTCAGAATTTTATCATACTCCAGCGAAAAATCAAAATTCCAGCACTGAACGCAAAAGTTTCTGTTTTCAAACAGCATCAATCATACTATCATCCAAATCATCCCAAAGGCATTACTTGGCACATTATTTTTATAATACAATGGTTTTGTACAAGGTGATAATTATTTTTGTTGAAAAGTTTCTGTAATTGAGATTCACAAAGTTTCCATGGGCATGAACAAAGTTCAAGGACGTCCCCCACTTCAACAGTGCTCGTCTTTCTCACTTTCACTTCTCTTTTTGAAAAGTTTTAGGTTCCCCTCTATAATTTTTTTGTTTTTAAACTTTTTAAAATCACACAATAGAATAAAATGACTCTCTAAAACTTCCGGGTTGTCTCCCAGGCAGCGCTTTCTTTAAAGCCATTAAGCTAGGCATAAAGTGCTCAAGTAATTGATCCACCCGGATCCCAAGGTATATCAAAACCAATTTTAATTAACAATGATTTGTAATTTAGTAGTGAGCACAAAGCGACATATATCATGGAACAACGGAGTCTAACTCTCTTCCTATGCATCAGCATGTCATAAAAGAACAATTCATGCACACCAAGAAAAGGACAATGCATAGTATAAACAGTTTTTGTAATTTTATCGTATTAGAAACATAGAGCGGCGGAGATGTAGTTCCTCTCTCATAATAATTACAAGTAGGAGCAGCAAGCACATGCATATTATATCCATCAAAATCATTATGTGCAACAGTAAAACGCAACCCATCAATATAATACTTAATAAGCGCAAACTTCTCTGACATAGTGTAGTTGGGAGAATTCAAAAAGATAATGGGACTATCATGTGTGGGTGCAATAGCAACAATTTCATTTTTAACATAAGGAACTATAGCAAGTTCATCTCCATAAGCATAATTCATATTGGCATCATGGCCACAAGCATAGTAGCAATCAAGTTCATCAAAAAGGGATATTTCAAACGAATCCAAAGGGATCATAGCAATCAACATAGCATTCATCCTTCGGTAAGCACGAAGGGAAATTAAACAATGTATGAGGTGAAGAGTTACTCTCATTAGAAGGTGGGCACGGGTAGCTAATCCGCTCTTCCTCCTTTTGTTCTTCTCTCTCCTTCTCATCTTTTTCATCTAATGAGCCCACATTTTCAGCAATTTCTTCTTCCATAGGTTCCTGCAAAATATTAGTCTCTTCTCGGACAGCGGAGACTTTCTCAATAAATTCATCAATATAAGCATTGTATTCATAATTCTCATAGCAATATTTAAGTATAGCATAATTTTCAGATCTGTAAACTGCATCATCATAATTTTCATACTTTTCAAACAAAGATTCAATTTCATAAGCACCCTTAAAAGCAACAAATTATTCTATTTGTTCCACATCATAGTAATCATATATACCATTAGCATAAGAAGCTAAGGTTTCATTATCATTAAATTCACATGAAAAGGGAAGGTGTGGAGCCTTCATCTTAGAGCAACAAGTATAATCACACCTCAAGCACAAATTCCAAGCATACCAATGCAACATTTTAATTTGATCCCAGAAGTGTTTCCCTTTTTGAGATAAGCGATAATCCCTAAAGTATTCCCGTTGATCCAAAGTATCTCCCATTATCAAGTTGAATAGAGATTTATTAGGATTATCAAAGTAGTATTTAATGTTTTCCACATAACGAGCATCGAGGGTTTTAGGAGGTTCCCCATCTCCATGAGTAGCAAGTACAACTAATTTTTTTGGTGTTTCATGTTCCATATCCATAACTAAAGATATAAAACAACTTAGAACAAAAATAAAAACTACTTAGTGATAAAGCAAACAAGCACACACGAGAATATCAACCCCACGCTATTGCTCCCCGGCAACGGCGCCAGAAAAAGGTCTTGATAACCCACAAGTATAGGGGATCAGTTGTAGCCTTTCTCGATAAACAAGAGTGTCGAACCCAATGAGGAGCTAAAGGTAGAATCAATATTCCCTTCAAGTTCTATCGACTGCCGATACAACTCTACGCACACTTAACGTTTGCTTTACCTAGAACAAGTATGAAACTAGAAGTACTTTGTAGGTGTAATGCTAGAACTACTTTGCAAGAATAAAACTAGGAGTACTTTGCGAGAATAAAACTAGGAGTAATTTGGAAGATAATAAAAGTTAGTTGTTTAGTAGAAAGGTTTTTGTAACACAAGAGAAAGATTTGTCCCTAGGCAATCGATAACTAGACCGGTAATCATTATTGCAATTTTATATGAGGGAGAGGCATGAGCTAACATACTTTCTGTACTTGGATCATATGCACTTATGATTGGAACTCTAGCAAGCATCCGCAACTACTAAAGATCATTAAGGTAAAACCCAACCATAGCATTAAGTAACAAGTCCTCTTTACTCCCATACGCAACAACCCCCTTACTCGGGTGTAAGCTTCTGTCACTCTAGCCGCCCACTATAAGAGAATTATGAATGTATTGCAAACCCTACAGCAGGAATCCCTCATGCTTGCACGACACGGAGGGCACCATAGGACAGCACCAAAATAAAACATACAACTCAAACCAGTCACGATCATCAATCAACCCATAGGACAAAACAAACCTACTCAAACATCATAGGATTGCCACACATCATTGGATAATAATATATGGAGTTAAGCACCATGTTTAAGTAGAGATTACAGCGGGGAGAAGAGGTGTTACACCGCTGCATAGAGGGGGAGAGAGTTGGTGTTGACGGCGGCGAAGTTGTTGGTGTAGATCGCCGTCACGATGATTGCCCCGGCGGCGTTCCGGTGCCACCGGGTGAGAGGGGAAGGAGCCCCCCTCCTTCTTCTTCCTTGGTCTCCCCCCTAGATGGGAGCAGAGTTTCCCCTCTGGTCCATGGCTGGCATGGCTCCCGGAGGGGAGGAGCCCCTCCTAGATTGGATCTTTCTCTCTGTTCTCTTTTGCTTCGCGTCCCCGTTTTCTGGCCAAAAACTGTTTCTTATATTCCCCGAGATCCGTAACTCCAATTGTGCTGAAATTTTAACATGATTTTTTTCTTGATATAAGCTCCTTGCGGCCAAAGAAGAGCCCCAACCGACTTACGGTGTGCCCATAAGGCAACACCACGCGACTGGGGGGGAGGCCGCGCCAAGATGCCTTGTGGAGGCTGTGGGCCTCCGTTTGCGTTGATTCCACCTCCCAAAAATCACATATATTCCAAAATAATTCTACGTAAAATTTTATCGCGTTTGGACTTTGTTTGATATGAATTTTCTGTGAAACAAAAAACAAGCAGAAAACAGGAACTGGCACTCGGCACTGGATCAATATGTTAGTCCCAAAAATAATATAAAATGTTACCAAAAGTATGTGGAAATTGTAGGATAATGGCATGAAACAATCAAAAATTATAGATACGACGGAGACGCATCACTCCCGGGCAACGGCACCAGAAAAAGGTCTTGATAACCCACAAGTATAGGGGATCGCAACAATTTTTGCGGGTAGTATTTCACCCTGATTTATTGATTCGACACAAGGGGAGCCAAAGAATATTTGCGAGTGTTAGCAGTTGAGTTGTCAATTCAACCACACCTGGAGATAAAATATCTGTAGCAGAGTATTTAGTAGCAAAATAGTATGATAGTTTTGATAGTAGTAGCAACAGTAACAGTAACAGTAGCAGTTTTGTAGCAATTGTAACAGCAATAGCAACAAAGTAACTTAGAAGAAACCAATAAGAGAAAGTTGCAGGAATTGGATTGGTGATGATAATTATGTTGGATGACATTCATCATATAACAGTCACAACCTAGGGCAATACATAATAGCTCCAATTCATCAATGTATTGTAGGCATGTATTCCGTATATAGTCATATGTGCTTATAATAAGAACTTGCATGACATCTTTTGTCCTACCCTCCCGTGGCAGCGAGGTCCATAAGGAAACTAAGGGATATTAAGGCCTCCTTTTAATAGAGAACCGGAACAAAGCATTTGCACTTAGTGAATACATGAACTCCTCAAACTACGGTAATCACCGAAAAGAATCCCAATTATTGTCACCTTGGGGTATGCGGATCATAACACGTAATAGGTGCATATAACTTGCAAGATAGGATCAAGAACACAAGTATATTCATGAAAACATAAAGGATTCAGATCTGAAATCATGGCACTCGGGCCCTAGTGACAAGCATTAAGCATAGCAAAGTCATAGCAACATCAATCTCAGAACATTGTGGATACTGCTAGGGATCAAAGCCCTAACAAATTGACTTGACTACATGATAAATCTCATCCAACCCATCACAATCTAGCAACCTATGAAGGAATTACTCACGCCCGGTGGTGAGCATCATGAAATTGGTGATGGAGGATGGTTGATGATGACGACAGCGTCGAATCCCCCTCTCCGGAGCCCAGAACGGACTCCAGATCAGCCCTCCCGATAAAGAACAGGAGGTGGCAGCGGCTCCGTATCATAAAACACGATGAAACTTCTTCTTCTATTTTTTTCTTTGGGAAAGTAAATTTATAGCGTTGGAATTAGGTCAGACAGCCGCCTGTGGGCCCCACAAGGCATCAGGGCGCGCCCTGGGGGGTGCCCCGTTGCCTTGTGGGCAGCAGGTGGCCCCTCTTCTGTTGATTATTGCGCCAATAATTTTTATATATTCTGAAATAATTCTCCGTTAATTTTCAGGCCATTCCGAGAAATTTTATTTCTGCACAAAAAAAACACCATGGCAATTCTGCTGAAAACAGCGTCAGTCCGGGTTAGTTTCATTCAAATTATACAAATTAGAGTCCAAAACAAGAGCAAAAGTGTTTGGAAAAGTAGATACGATAGAGACGTATCACTACGCTTGCCGTGTTTGTATGCTCCGCGCCAAACACCGGCTTGCCTTTTTACCCTTTGCCCCTGATCGTCTTTTCTCGGGCTCCCACCCCTGCTGCTTCTGCCCCGCCAGTCGGACAGCCAGGAGCTGGTCTATAACTAGGCTGAGATGTGGGCTTTCAGGGTGGGGGCGCGGTACTCCGGATCGGGAACTCGGGCTTCGAGCGAGCGGACGATCGTCCGGCTGTGTTAGCAATTGGCCAGTGCACGAGCGAGTGCGGCGCACGACTGGTCTGCCCGCGCCGGCGCCTTTCCTTGGTTGTTTTTTGCGTGGGGGCGTTTTAGGCCTTTGGCTCTTGCCAACCGGACAGTCGGGGGCCGGTCTGTGGCTGGAGACAAAGAGAGGGCCTTGGCGCCGCACACTATTGAACCATCCGCGAGAAGGGGGAGCACGGACTAGCCGGTGAGCCCCCGAGCCGGATGGGCCGGCTACGGGGTGGGGAGAGATGTAAATGCCATAAATGCTACAAAGTGGGGGCGTGCTTGATAGAGACGAAGAAAAGGTAGCCCCGAGTGTAACTCGGGGTACCTGCTGCATTCATTAAAGGCCAAAAGCGGCGATACACACATACACTGATTCAATCGAGCCGGTAGTCTTGCTTGCTCGACGTGGAACCTCCTAGGCCGGAGCCGGTAGCCCCCGGGTGTACGCCGGCCATCCCCGGGCCGGTGACGTGGGCCGTCGACCCGACCGGGGCGACGGTCGGCGCTTCGTTCCTTACCCATTGAAAACGTAGCACGTGACGCCGTGCTGGGCTTTGCCGCCATCGAAGGCCCCTTCCCCGGGAGGGAAGGTATAGACCGACCAGCCGGCCCCTGGACCAAAATGCCGCCGCAGGAGACCCTGGTACTCGGCGCCGGCATTGGCCAGGCCAAAGGGCGCGAAGATGCGGGGGTAGCCTTCGGAGGGGGCGCAAGGCGCCCCTACCTGTGCGTTGGGGCCCGGCATAGGGCCCTCGGGGCAGGGGCCGTCGTCTGGAGCCAAGGCCGTGGACGAGTCAGCCGGCGTCAATGGGCCACCCCGTGCACGCGGGAGCCGGGGCCCTCGTCCTAAGCTTGCCATGCCGACCTGCACCAAAGGCCGGCCGTTTCCTGCCTCTGGGCAGCGTCCGTCCTTGGCCCACCCGGCCCGTGGTCAGCTCTTGCGTGACGTCTTGGGCCACGTTGGAGGCTGCTCCACGGACCTGGCGCCGATCCCCAGTGGGTCTGTGCGTGTGCAGAGGCCCATGCCGCCGCCTTCGTCGTCGCGGGACTGTACGGCGCTGACAAGGTGATTGACGTGGGCGACGTCGCGCTGGCCTGACCCGGCCGTGACCGGCGCCACCTGCGCCGCATCCTTGGGTGGCCGGGTGGCCGCGTCGTCAGCCGGCTTTGTGGACGGGGGAGGGGCCGGCACGGTCAGCCGCTCGCGAGACAAGGCCAAAAGTCGGTCAAACTGACGCTTCTCCTCCGCAATGACCAGGGACTCGGCCAACTTGGAACCGGCTTCCATGCATGCGGCGGACTTCCTGTAATCCCCGACCACGGTGATGATGCCCTTGGGGCCCGACATCTTCATCTTCAATTAGGCGTAGTGGGGGACCACCATGAACTTGGCCAGCACGGGCCGCCCCAGGAGCGCGTGGTAGGGGCTGCTCAGGTCCACCACCTCGAACCAGATTGACTCGCAGCGGAATTCACGCGAGTCGCCAAATAGCACGTCCAGCCGGACCTTGCCGATCGGAGAGCAGGAGAGACCGGGCACGATGCCATGGAAAGTCGTCCGGCTGGGTTGCAGTTGCCTCTCCTTGAGGCCCAGCTTGATCATGGTGTCACGGTAGAGGATGTTGATGCTGCTACTGCCGTCGATGAGCACCCGCATGAAGTGGCAGGTGTGCTTCTTAGAAACAAAGGTGGGGTCAAGGATGAGGGCGTAACCGCCCGGTGTGGGCATCACAGCCGGGTGATCTTCCCGTCTCCTGGTGACTGGCCTCTCAGACCAGTGCATGAACTGGGGAACGGGGGGGGGGGGGGAGGGGGGGTGTCAGGCCCATTTCTGGGATAAATCACAGAAGAGCCTCAAGACACACCGGCCCTAAGATCAGAACAACTGGTTGACTTCCTTGATACAGATATCCAGTACATACATAATATTACACAGGGGTTGAGCCAGAGTGCTCAACAATTCTTTACAAGCTTGCCAATATACTACGGTGGTGGAATAACACAGTGGTGTGGTGGTGGTACAACACTGGTACAATAAAATAAAGTCAAGCGTCTGTGTGAGGCTTGGCTATTTTATTGGTGTAGCGGAAACACTACGGATGACACATGTGGTAGACTCCAAGATCACAGGTTGACTGACTGGGACACCTCTAAGCGTCGAGCTCGCTAGCGCAATCTCCCTCCACAAGCTCGTCCTCCTCCAGGTCTGGCCAATAAAATAGTCAGGGACAAGCCAGTGAGTACGTTGGAATGTACTCGCAAACATTATGAACGAAAGATATACCGAATGCATATGCTCATGCTGGATTAAATGATATGCATATGTTGGCTGAAATTAAATTATGGCATGATCAATATTAGCGTGTGCAGAAAAATGAGTATATAAAATGTTAGTGACAAACCAAGAAAGTTAAAAGTGGATAATCGGGTGAGATAGGACCGCCCGAGAATCCAAAAGAAAATATAAAGTGGAGAATCGGGCGAGACAAGACCGCCCGAGTATCCAAGAGAAATGCCAAACGGGTGTCTAAAAGAGAATCGGGCGAGACAGGACCGCCCGAGAACTCAAGCGACGCCACGAGAGGTCTTGAAAAGAAATGCCAAACGGGTGTCTAAAAGAGAATCGGGCGAGACAGGACCGCCCGAGAACTCAAGCGACGCCACAAGAGGTCTTGAAAAGAAATGCCAAACGGGTGTCTAAAAGAGAATCGGGCGAGACAGGACCGCCCGAGAACTCAAGCGACGCCATGAGAGGTCTTGAAAAGAAATGCCAAACGGGTGTCTAAAAGAGAATCGGGCGAGACAGGACCGCCCGAGAACTCAAGCGACGCCATGAGAGGTCTTGAAATAAAATGCCAAACGGGTGTCTAAAAGAGAATCGGGCGAGACAGGACCGCCCGAGAACTCAAGCGACGCCACGAGAGGTCTTGAAAAGAAATGCCAAACGGGTGTCTAAAAGAGAATCGGGTGAGACAAGACCGCCCGAGAACTCAAGCGACGCCATGAGAGGTCTTGAAAAGAAATAAAACCGAGTGTCCGGGGTAGTCCAGCCAGCCCCTGAGACACTCCGGAAATAAAATAAGAGAAACAGGTTAGTCCACAATAATATGCATAGCAATAATAATACTTATGTCAATATCATCTATGATATAAAAATTATACATGATGGCATTAGGGTGACAATGATTATCCTGCAAAATAATTCATGCTCAAATTAATTATTTCCTCCGAAGACCGACACCGGGACCAACACTTGACCCTTCCCAGCTAACGTCCTTGACCGTGGACACGGCTATTCGAATAGATATAACTCTACAGAGGGTGTACTCTTTACCCACGTGTATGAGATTTCTTTAGTCAGCGCCGTGACGCTGGCTAATTCCCATTACGGTCTTTAGGTTGAAAACACGCCTGACCAGCACACACCAGATTAACTTTCCAGATGCCAGGAATCACCCAAAGCACCGTTCAAGAAAAACTCTAAGTCGGGGAGACCATAGTCTCGAGTAGCATGGGATCACTATTCATACACGCGGATTACAACGGGTGCCCCCCTCTCGGCCCAGCCGGATACACCCATGCCCCCTGACCTGATGACGGGCATTAGTCCATGGCCGTGGATACCCCCATCATGGCCCTCTATGTGGTGTGTACATGGACAGGGGTTAGCAACTTACTAAACCGTACTTCCCTTGCGGAAAGACCTGTGGCAGCACCGTGTTTAGCTAGGTGTGACGGAACAAGACTCGATCTAGGTCGACTCAGGAGGTGTTGTTATTAAGACTGGCATGTCTCACATGCCGCAGTGACACCGTCGTGTCATAACATGACCGTGCTCACCAGCACGTCCAAGACAGGAGCTGCACTCCTGGTTGTCTCACAACTTTTATTCATGGTAGAAAGTCACTTGAGTGAAGTGCAAGCGAGTGCAAATATGATATGACCATGCATGCATGCACTTGTGATATACTACACATATGGTGCAACTCCAAACCGATACAACCATGCAATGCAAATGCAATCACCATATCCCAAGTTCAAAAATGCTTGCCTTGATCAAAGTAGTCAGAAAGTGATCCCTCGAAATTCCCGGCAAAGTTCCCCACTTCATTTTCTGGAAAATTCAAATTCAAATTCAAATTAAATTTTTTGCAACAGTACTAAAAAGTGTCTCAAAATATTTTTAATTAAATAATAAAAAACTAGAGAGAAAACGAAGAATTTCAAAAAAAGAATCAAGTCATTTGGAGTTGTGGTTTTAAAACTAGAAGCAGTCAAAGTGGTGGTCAAATCTATTTTTATTAAAAACAGAAAAAGAAAACGTTTTCGGAAAGAATACGTTTTCCCGTGCAGAAAGCGTAAACCAGCCAAAGGCAGTTTCTGTTTTAAACGGAAAAGAATAAAACGCTGACGGGTGGGCCCCACCCATCAGGTTTAAATTCAAACGCGCTCGCGCGCGTATACAGAAGGGGTGCGGCGATCCCCGGCGACGATCGCCAGGGTTTTGGGAGGCGGCGATGGTCGGAGCGTGTTCGGGGTGGAGTTCCGCGTCGGTGGGTGGCGGTGGTGGTCGCCGGCGAGCACCTGAACGACGGCGAGGTCGACGCCGGCGGACGGTGGTTTCGGGTGAGGTTGGATCTCGCCGGAGAGAGCTTTATACGTCGAATTGAAGTGCGGGCTGGATGAGCTGGTGTGTGAGAGAGCTACTGGTGGAATTTGAGCGGTGGAGGTGGAGTGATGGCGTCGTATTGATCGGGGAGGGTGGCGGCGGATCGGTGGTCGAAGACGGGGAAGATGGCCTCCCCGAGGTCGGGGGAGTGCATTGGGAGTCGATTGAGATGTAGTGTGGGTGGTGTGGGTGATTCGCGGTGCTCGGGAGGCCCTTTTATAGGCGATCCGAGGAGGTCCAGTGAGGGCGGATGACGCCGGAGTTACTCCGGCCGGCGAGGTTGGTTTGGACGGCGGGCAGGTTCAGTCCATGATCGTGGAGGTCAAAGGAGTTCTCCAGAAGCATTAACGTGGACGAACACGGGCCTGATCGCCTTATCCGCGAGGTGACCCCCGTACGGATGCGGCGGCTGTGCCCGTCTCCGGCGACTACCAGGCGGGGTCCAGACGGTTTGGATGGCGCACGAAGCTGCGGGGAGAGGCGACGCGTGGAGAGGGTAGGCGAGGGAGGGCAGCAGAGAGGAGTGAAGACGGCCGACGCTGTGCTGATCCGCTCGGGTTGCCGCGGCCGAGGACGGTGGCCGTTGCACCGGCCACCTCCTATGCTGTCGGCGGCGTGTGGCGGGCCAGGAGGTCCAGCGGCGGCTCATTGATGGCCAGAGGAGGCATGGAGGAGAAGGGGAGACGATGGAGTGGAATGCACAGCGACGTCTCCCTCTCTCTCTGAACCTAATTCAGTTAACTGAATTTTCTGACGGCGATGAACAGTACGCCCACCAAGTGTATGTTTAAATGACAGAGAGTGCTAGGGATTTTAGGAATTTGTGACAATTTTTGTGGTGAGGTGTTGAAGCATGAAAGAGAGTCTGGCAAAGTTTCAGAATTTTTGGAGCTATTAAAAATAGGTTTTGGTCAGGAAGTTTGAATCTGGTCCAAATTTGAACTGGATGGAATTTGAAAATTTTGAACTGTGGAGCCCAATGTTTTTGGTGAAATGGGTTCTGGGTACTGTCTAGTTGCTAGGATAATTTTTGTGGTTGCAGAAGAATCATAGAAAATATGGTTCCTTTGTAAACCAAAGAAACTAGGATAATTATAAATTCCAACTTTAGAATTTATTTAAAATGGAAGAAATATTTTTGTGAAGAGTAAAAATATTGGACACTGTCATAGAATGTGAGAATGACTTGAGCGATAATTTAGAAGTGACAGAAAAATTATTGGCGGAATTTAGAAGGGCTTGAAAGAAGTGAAAAGGGCCATTTCCTTGGAATAATTGTAATTATTCCAGAAACTTTGCCAAAGAGAAATATTTTTGATCTTCCCATAAATAATTACCCAAGCAAATAACCATCTAAATCAAAACCATTTAAAATTTTGAAATCCAATTAAAAATTAAAATGATTTTCAGAACAGAAGAAAGAGAAAAAGAAAAATAGGGCCAAAATAATTCAAAGCATTTTATTTTAAAGAAAAGATTTTGAAAATCCCAAGGAATTATTTTGGGGTGTTACAACACCTACCCCCCTTAAGAAAAATCTCATCCCCGAGATTTCAGTTGTCCCTCAAACAGGTACGGATATTCAGCCCTCAGGTGATCCTCTCTTTCCCATGTTGCTTCTTCCTCGGTGTGATTACTCCACTGAACTTTGTAAAATTTTATCACGCTCTGTCGGGTTCTTCGTTCAAACTCCTCCAAAATCTTTATAGGACGTTCCCTATATGTAAGATCTGGTTGGATATCCAGGTCTTGATGTTAGACTTGCTTTTCTGGGTTACTGACACATCTCCTTAGCTGTGAAACGTGAAACACATCATGAACATCTGATAATTCTGCGGGTAGCTCCAGCTGGTAGGCAACCTTGCCTCTCCTTGCAATTATCCTGAATGGTCCAATAAACCTCGGTGCCAATTTTCCTTTGAACTTAAACCTCTGTAATCCTCTCATTGGGGATACTCTAAGATACAGGTATTCATCGGGTTCAAAATTGATCTGACGGTGTTTCTGATCATAATAGTTTTTCTGATGGCTCTGAGCTGCTTTCAGTCTGTCTCGGATAAGTTTCACTTTTGTTTCTACTTCTTTGAGAACTTCCGGGCTGAAGATTCATCTGTCTCCAGTTTCAGACCAATTGAGAGGGGTACGACATCTCCGTCCGTATAGGGCTTCGAAGGGTGACATTTTTAAACTGGCTTGATAACTGTTGTTATATGAAAATTCCGCATATGGCAAACTGCCTTCCTAGCTGGCTCCATAGGTAAGCACACATGCTCTTAGCATGTCCTCCAATATCTGATTTACCCGTTCAGTCTGTCCACTGGTCTGTGGGTGATATGCTGTGCTGAAAACCAGCTGAGTCCCTAAGGCCTACTGCAGGTGATCCCAAAATCTAGAGACAAACTGAGTGCCTCTGTCAGAGACTATGGTCTTGGGTACTCCGTGTAAGCAAACAATTCGGGAGAGGTATAACCTAGCAAGCCTCTGTGTTGAGTATGTGGTTTTTACCGGAATGAAATGTGCCACCTTGGTTAATAAATCTGTGATAACCCAGATAGCATCATTTCCGTGTCGTGACCTCGGTAATCCAACAATAAAATCCATTCCTATCACATCCCATTTCCATTCAGGCACTCTGAGTGGCTGTAATAATCCTGCTAGCCTCTGATGTTCTGCCTTTATACGCTGACAGGAGGCACACCGTGCGACATATACGGCGATATCCCTTTTCATCCCGTGCCACCAAATTTTTTCCTATAGATCCTTGTACATCTTGGTTCCTCCTGGGTGAATGGAGTACAAAGTTGTGTTGGCTTCTGCCAAAATTTGTTGCTTTAGCTCTTCCTTGTTGGGTACGCATAACCTTTTTCCATACCATAGGATTCCCTGACTATCAATGGTAAATTCAGATGCCTTGCCTAAATTTACCTTCCTTTTAATTCCTTCGATGTTGGGGTGCCCTTTCTGAGCTTCTTTGATCTGATCCTCCAATGTTGATTTTATTTCTAAACGGGCAATGGTTCCTTCTGTGACTAGAACCATATTAAGCTTGGCAAATTCCTGGTTGAATTCATGCTGTGAGAATTGCACACTGTCATTGTCGGTGCATGGATTTCTGCTCAGAGCATCTGCCACAACATTTGCCTTACCCGGTTGGTAATGAATTCCCACATCATAATCCTTAATTAACTCAAGCCATCGACGCTATCTCAAGTTTAATTCTGGCTGGGTGAAGATATACTTAAGACTTTTGTGGTCCGTGTATATCTCGCATCGGTTACCAAGAAGGTAATGTCACCATTCCTTGAGTGCGTGTATCACAGCTGCTAACTCGAAATCATGGGTAGGGTAATTTTCTTCGTGTCGTCATAGCTGTCTTGAGGCATATGGTATGCCCTTTCCTTCCTGCATTAATACACATCCAAGTCCCTTCCTGGAAGCATCACAATATATTTCAAAATTTGTGTGCACATCTGGCACGATCAGAACAGGTGCCGTGGTCAACCTTTTCTTTAATTCTTGGAAACTTTTCTCGCAAGCTTCGGTCCATTCAAACTTTTTATCTTTCTTGAGTAGCTGAGTCATGGGTTTGGCTATGGCGGAGAATCCTTTAATAAATCGCCGATAATAGCCGGCCAGACCAAGAAAACTTCTGACCTTAGTTACATTGGTGGGTTGCTTCCACCCTAAGACATCTTTCACTTTGCTTGGGTCCGCTGCTATCCCATCCTGTGTCAGTACGTGTCCCAGAAAACCAACTTCTCGTAACCAAAATTCACATTTGCTGAACTTGGCATATAGTTGATTTTTTCATAATTCTTCCAGGACTATCCGAAGATGTTGCTCATGTTCTTCTGGCGTCTTGGATAAATAAGTATATCATCGATGAACACAACCATGAACTTGTCCAAATATTTCATGAAGACCTTGTTCATGAGATGCACAAAATAAGCAGGAGCGTTGGTCAAACCGAAGGGCATCACTGTGAACTCATATATTCCATATCTGGTGGTAAAGGCAGTTTTGGGTATGTCTGACGATCGGATTCTTAATTGATGGTAGCCTGACCTCAAGTCTATTTTTGAGAGTACCTTGGCTTCTACCAGTTGCTCGAACAGGTCGTTGATTCTTGGCAGTGGATATTTATTTTTGATGGTAGCCATATTGAGTGCCCTGTAATCAATACATAACCTTAGGGTACCATCCTTTTTCTTAGCAAATAAAACCGGCGATCCCCATGGTGATGAGCTGGGTCGAACATAACCTTTTTCCATTAATTCCTTAATTTGTTTCTTTAGCTCAGCCAATTCTGTCGGAGCCATACGATAAGG
Organism: Elymus sibiricus; assembly: GCA_039707655.1. Taxonomy (NCBI): domain Eukaryota; kingdom Viridiplantae; phylum Streptophyta; class Magnoliopsida; order Poales; family Poaceae; genus Elymus; species Elymus sibiricus. The sequence goes on along the minus strand of CM077666.1, from coordinate 121,018,743 downwards.
CTTCTTATAAATGGGTGCCATTCCAGGCGCTAGCTCAATAACAAATTCAATTTCACGATCCGGTGGCATGCCTGGTAGCTCCTCTGGAAATACATCAGGGTATTCACACACAATAGGAACCTTGCTCAACTCTGTCATATCCACTTGATTTAATTTTCCCTGTGAAGTAGAAATCTTCCTTGTGCCAAATTTTATTGTCTTCCCTTGACAATTTGTGAGAGTCACTGTATGGTTGTAGCAGTCTATAAAACCTTTATTTGTGGTCAACCAGTCCATTCCCAAAATAACTTCCAGATCGACTGCTTCTAGTACAATGAGATTGGCTAGAAACTTCATTCCTTTGATTTCAATATTCACATCCTTGCAGTACCATTGTGTGCTTTGCTTCTATCCCGGGGACTGAATAACCATTGAATTTTGCAAAGGAGAAAAAGAAAATTGATTCTCCGAAGCAAATCTTTTAGAGATGCATGAATGGGAAGCTCCAGAATCAAACAAAACTGTAGCAATAATTGTGTTGACAGGGAACGTACCAAACACGATATCCGGTGCGTTTTGTGCTTCCTCAAATGTCACGTGATTCACCTGTCCCTTCCTTTGATTGTTGTTGGAGTTGCTACATTGTGGGGCTGCATTAACACTGCGGCCATTGTTGTTGGGCTTCTGAACATTATTCCCCTGCTTTGGGCATTGCCTGGCTTAATGCCCTTCTTCTCCACAGGCAAAACATGTAACGCTAGGATAGAATGTTGTGTCCTTGGTCCTGTTGTTGAAGGTGCTGCAACTCTGCCGTGGTTGTGGTGTTGGAATTGCTGGTCGTGGTGCCACAGGCCTCTGAAATTCATTTCGGGGCCTGTTGTTGCGCACTTGTATTGACTGGGTCATACGGCGTTTGCGAATTTCATTCATGTTGTGGTGCTCATTCTCTAGTATAATTGCCTTGTCTACCAGTGTCTTGAAATCTGGAAAGGTATGGATTACCAGTTGGCACTTCAGAGATGGAACGAGCCCATCAAGAAATTTCTTGTGACGCCCTCTGCTCGACCGTGCACTAATCATACACGCAAACGTGCACGCTCGAGAACAGAGACGCACGGGAAGATATCACAACACAACTCTAAACTCAAATTTAAACATAAATCTTCATATTACAAACCAGGGGTCACGAGGACCCGAATACATAAGTCAAACACACAAATAATATCTGCGTACAGACATAGTTAGTCAAGTGTGCCTTAAGAAGGCTAGCACAAACAACGACACTGATCGAAAAGGCGAAGGCCTCCTGCCTAGGGCCTCCGAACTACTCCTGGTCGGCGGGCTCAACCCAGTAGTACGTGCCTCCGGGGCTCTCCTGGTAGTAGTCTCCTGCGGTGGCATCTGGCTCTTGGGCTCCGTCGTCTGATTGCAACAACCGGGTTTGGGGAAAAAGATAGCAAAGCAACCGTGAGTACTCATCCAAAGTACTCGCAAGACTGACATCAGATCTGTACTAAGTATGCATCGGTATCAAAGGAATGGGGCTATATCTTTGGACTGAACTGCAGAATGCCAGAATAGAGGGGGAGAAGCCTAGCATATCGAAGACTAGCATCTTGAAGCAATCTTGCAGCATCAGAAGAGAGTAGAACAAGATAATATATAATCAATCATATGTTAGTAATGCCCCGGGATCCTTCCTCAACTACCCTACGAGAAAGTGGTCCCGAGAGCAGTAATAATAGTTTAATATCGTAACAGTATCCATTTGTAGTTGTAGCGGATCAAGATACAACTCCGAGCGTCCTGTAACCATGGACATGGCTATTCGAATAGATAACTTCCCTGCAGGGGTGCACTACTGTTACCCAACACGCTCGATCACATCTGGCCGGACACACTTGCTGGGTAATGCCCGGCCTCGGGAGATCGACACGACGCAGTCCTACCTAGGCTCAGCAGAGAGGTCAGCACGCCGGTCTAAATACTAAGCAAGAAGGGGTCTTAGGCCATCGCCCTTCGCACTCCTGCCCGTTGCGTGACTGGCCGGGGCCCAAGTGCGACCGTGGAAGCACCACTGACGTAACCAGCTCGCCCCAACAATCAACCCGCATCTCTGAGCTGTGACGTCTGAAGACCTTTCGGCTGCTACATACGACGTAGAGGGTCCCATAACCATTATCCCACGTGGTGGTAGTGCGTATAGGGCCAACGACCCACTCAGATCAAATACCCAAATCCGTTAGGCATATTTAGTAACTCACAGAGACAAACAGGGTTCCTGTCACTCCATCTTGATATCACATGACTCGCGGGTGCTCTTGGAGCCGACCCGTCTTAATAGTATTCTCTCGCGGGCACCCTTGGGGCCAGCCCGACTTTAACAGTTTAAGTATTGCGGTGTAACAATTCCGTGATCATCACCCGGAGTGATCACGGCCCGATATCAAGCATGGCAAACGGAAAAGGGTGAAGGGCCACGGATGAATCAATAGCATAGCTAACTAAGCATCATGGGACAGCAGGTAGAGTATCAATAGCAGACGACAAAATCAGGCTATGCATCAGAATAGGAGCTATCAGAATAACAACAGAAGCAATTCTAATGCAAGCATAAGAGAGAGAGAGTGGGCGATATCTGGATGATAAAGGGGGTTTTGCTTGCCTGGAAGCTCTGCTGAGAGGGGCTGGTCATCTGAAGGCTGCTCGTCTGGAGCATAATCGTACACAGCTGCGTCGACGGCGGTCTCGGCGTCTATCGGGAGAGAAGGAGGGGGAAGAAACAATAAATACACGGCAGTAGCTGCAATCACTATGCATGACATGCCTAAATGATATGCAGAGGTGACATATTGCCTATCTAACTACTTTAGATAATTTAGGAATTTATTTGAAATTATTTTATTAAGGTTATGCACTATTCATTTATCGAATACGGGTAAAAAGTTCCATGTTCATCTAGATAGGAGTGATGGTTAAGCATTTTGACCACATATTCAGATTCTTCATATTTTTCTGATCATTTTTCATATATAAATTATTTTCATCCGAGTTACGGTTTATTTTATATGATTTTTCAAAGTTTTAATCATTTTCTGGAATTTCTGGAATTATTTAAATCGAATTATCCAAAACATTGTAATGGTGACGTCAGCATGACATCACAGTGATGTCAGCGGTCAAAGCCGGCTGACCAGAGTCAAACCTGACCAGTGGGACCCACTGGTCAGTGACTGTTTTATTTAAACAGGGGTTTAACTAATCTAATTAAGTTAATTAGTTGGTGGGACCTACATGTCAACTAACAGAGTTAATTAATGGATTAATTATAAAAACGTTTAAACAGGGTGGGACCCGCGTGTCAGCGACTGGCTGCCCAGTCAGCCTAGTTGACTCGGTCAACTGGGCCCGCGGACCCACCAGTCAGCGTCACAGAGGCCGCCACGGTGGCGCCACATCGGACGTCGTCGGCGACGTCGCCGGAGTTACTCCGGCGACCATTTTGACGGCGGCGCGGCTCGGGCTCCCGCCGGAATTCGTGCACCGGCCACCGTTTCATGTGCGCGAGGCGGCGTTCGAAGGAGGGGAGCGAGGCGCGTCGGATGGTGGCGGTGGCATCGCCGGAGTTGGCCGGATTTGACCAGAAAAACCACGGCGAGCGGCGGAGCTCGGATCCGGCGACTGTGGGCACGGCAGGCGATGTGCGTGTGTGCATTGAGCTCCTGAAAGCCCCACGAGCTCGAAGGTGAGCTCAGGCGAGCATGGCAGTGGCTGAGGCGACGGCGACGAGCTCGTCGGCGGCGAGGAGTTCGGGCATGGCGGCAACGACGGCCACGGCGGCGGGATCACACGGGAAAGAGAGGGGAAAGAAGCGCGGGCTCACCATGAGCCTGCAGGTGAGCTAGGTGGGCGCGGGGAAGGCTCGACGGTGACGAAATCGATGGCGAGGCGACGGCGGCCATAGGATGAAGAGGAGCTCGGGGAGGTCGCTGTGGTGGCTCCCGGCTTCGGTTCATTGGCGCGGACGAAGTAGGCAACGTCGGTGAGCGCGATGGGCACGTCGGAGAGGCGAACGGGGCTTGGTTGCCATGCTAGGTCTCAGCCATGGCGACGGTGACGTGCGGCTTGTCACGGGGAGGGAGAAGGCGAGCGAGAGAGGGAGATCTGGGGGTAGCTAGGGTTTCGGAGGAGGGGAAGACGACCTGGGGTGGCTTTATCCACTCGGGGGAACCACGGGATGGCCGACAGCGCGGCCATCGGCGTTCGGGCGCGCCATGGCTTCGGCCTGGCGGGAGGAAGGAGAAGACCGAGGTGGGCCGGGCCGATTTGTACTGTGCTACTCAAGCCCAGCGCACCAGTTAGCTCTTCCCTTTTTCCTTTTTCTTTTCTGCATTTTTCCATTTCTTCTATTTTGCAAAATGTTAGGCCCCAAATTGACTTTTATAAAATATGTGACTTAGCTCAATATTGACAGTGCAATATTAACTATTACCAGAAATTGATTTGGAGACAATATGATTTCATTTGCAATTTTATTAAATAAAATGGGATTAAATATTGCTGCTTGGTACTGTTTTGATGATGTTAGAGTCATCTAGGTAATTTAGGTGATGTTGTTTTTCTTAACATAATTAGTTATGGATTATTTGCTATTTAATGAACATTTTAGTTTCCAAATTGGAACAACTTTTATTTTCACTTTAAATTTGAATTGGAATTTGAAATGAGATATGATGCTAATGATGATTAAGCACTATTAAGCATGGTGACTTGGCATTATCAAAAGGTGATCACTGTAGCTTAATTACATGGGGTGTTACAACTCTCCTCCTCTAAAAGAAATTCTCATCCCGAGAATTAAGAGGTAGGCTGAAAGAGAGCGGGATACTCTTCACGAAGACGATCTCCGCGTTCCCAAGTGGCTTCATCTTCAGAATGATTCGACCACTGAACTTTAAGGAACTTGATTGCCTTCTGACGGGTTCGACGTTTAGCTTAATCAAGAATGTGGATCGGATACTCTTGATAAGAAAGATCCTCTTGGAGCTCAAGCATTTCATGATCTACTGCACGGATAGGGTCCTTGAAGCAGCGGCGGAGTTGTGACACATGGAAGACATCATGAACTTGTGAAGGTTTGGCCGCAATTCCAATTGATATGCCACTTCTCCACATCGGGCGAGGATACGGAATGGGCCAATGTAGCGAGGAGCTAACTTGCCTTTGATCCCAAAATGGTGAGTGCCTTTCATCGGAGTGACACGAAGGTAAGCTTGTTCGCCAGGTTGATAGACCATTACCTGGTGTTTTCGATCATAGTTGCTCTTCTGACGAGACTGAGCAGCTTTCAAATGATCACGAACAATGCGGACTTGTTCTTCAGCTTGTTGGATAATATCCGGACCAACGAGTGACCGTTCCCCAGTTTTTGACCAATTCAGAGGGGTTCGACACTTACGTCCATAAAGAACTTCGAATGGTGCCATCTTCAAGCTAGCTTGATAGCTATTGTTGTATGAGAATTCGGCATATGGAAGAGATTCCTCCCATTTCTTACCAAATGAGATGACACAAGCTCGAAGCATATCCTCAAGTACTTGATTGACTCGTTCAACTTGTCCCTGGGACTGGGGGTGAAAAGCGGTGCTGAAGGAAAGATGAGTCCCCATAGCTTCTTGGAAACTGTTCCAAAACCTTGAAGTAAAGAGGCTGCCACGGTCTGAACTGATCTCAAACGGAACACCATGGAGTGACACAATTCTGGAAACATACAAGTCTGCTAACTGGCTAGCAGTGATTGTATCCTTGACTGGCAGAAAGTGAGCAACCTTGGAGAATTGGTCAATGACGACAAAAATAGCATCATGACCCTTCTGCGATCTGGGAAAACTAGTAATGAAATCCATTTCGACTTTGTCCTATTTCCATTCAGGAATATCAAGGGGTTGCAGAGTTCCAGCAGGCCGTTGATGTTCTGCTTTAATGCGACGGAAAACGTCACACTCAGCAACATAGCGAGCAATGTTCCGCTTCATATCAGGCCACCAGTATCTCTGTCGAATGTCTTGGTACATCTTGGTGCTACCAGGGTGAATTGAAAGAGGTGTATCATGAGCTTCTTTCATGATGCGCGGGGTCAGATCCAGATTGTCCTTTCTAGGAACCACTAAGCGATTTTTGAAGAACAAGGTGCCATCAGTATCAATAGTGAAGAATGAGGGCCTTCGCCTTTTGAGATCGCACTTAATCTTCTCGACCTCAGAGTTAGGTTTCTGTATATGCTTGATGAGGTCATCAAGGTCTGGTTCCACAACCAGGGTATTGAGATGACCCTGGGGGACAATATGAAGGTTCAACTTGCGAAGTTATTCATAGAGAAGAGGTTGTGCTTGCTGAACCATGAGGTTGTTGCAATATGACTTGCGACTCAAGGCATCGGCCATTACATTAGCCTTGCCAGGGGTATAAGAAATATCCATTTCATAATCAGCTATTGTCTTGAGCCACCTTTGTTGACGGAGGTTCAAATCTGGTTGAGTATACAGATACTTCAGACTTTGGTGGTCCGTGTATATCTCGTAACGATTACAGAGTAGGTAATGTCGCCACAGCTTCAGAGCATAGATAACTGCTGCTAACTCAAGATCATGAGTTGGATACTTATCTTCGTGAGGACGCAACTGACGAGAGCCATAAGCAATCACTTTGCGCTCTTGCATTAGGACACAGCCTAATCCTTGACGGGATGCGTCGCAATATATCACAAAGTCCTTGCGGGAATCAGGGGGAGCTAGCACTGGGGCAGATGTCAACATATCTTAAAGTGTCTGAAAACTTTCTTGGCACTTTTCCGTCCACTCAAACTTCTTTCCTTTGTGAAGCAAATCAGTCAGTGGCTTAGCAATTTTGGAGAAGTTCTCGACGAAACGGCGGCAATAGCTAGCAAGACCAAGAAAACTTCTGACTTGCTTAACATTCTTCGGAGGAGTCAAGTCAAGAATAGCCTGAACTCGTTCTGGGTTAACGGCAATGCCATCTTTGGAGATCACATGACCAAGATAGGTCACCTCAGATAACCAGAATTCACACTTGGAAAATTTGGCATACAGTTGATGTTCTCGAAGTTTCTCCAATACAAGCCGAAGATGTTCAGCGTGCTCTTCTTCATTCTTGAAAAATATAAGGATATCATCCAAATAAACCACGACGAATTTGTCGAGGTAGTCCATGAAGATATAGTTCATCAATCGAGAGAAGGTTGCTGGAGCATTAGTCAATCCGAAGGACATGACGGTATACTCGTATGATCCATAACGAGTAACGAAAGCGGTGTTCGGAATATCCTCTTTACGAACTCGGATCTGATGATAACCCAACCTTAAGTCGAGTTTAGAGAACACAGAGGATCCAGCAAGTTGATCATAAAGATCGTTGATCCGGGGAAGTGGATATTTGTTCTGGATTGTTGCTTGGTTAATAGGCCGATAGTCCTGGACCAATCGGTTTGTTCCATCCTTCTTCTTAACAAAGGGAGAAGGTGCTCCCCAAGCAGAAGAACTGGGGCGTATGAAACCCTTTTTAAGTGACTTGTCGATTTCCTCCTTAAGTTCAAGGAGTTCATGCGGCGGCATCTTGTATGGGCGCTTAGCAGTAGGAGTGGTGCCTGGTTTCAATTCGATGACGAATTCAACGGCTCTAACAGGGGGTATTCCTGGAAGTTCTTCTGGATAGATGTCCAGAAAATCGCGAACGACTGGAACGTTCTCAATTCCCTCAAGAGGTGAAGCGTTCAAAGCATTCAGGGCATATATCTGAGCTTCGGCATTCCGAGTAATTCGGGCGATGTAGTTCACTATCTCGTCAGAGGGGTGAAGGAGTTGGACGACTTTAGTGGCACAATTGATCGAAGCAATGTGAGCTTTCAGCAAATCCATTCCAAGAATGAGGTCTACCGTGGAAGATTTCAAGATGATAGGCGAAACAAGGAATTTGAGTCCTTTGATTTCAACAGTGACATTGTGTGCCATCATGGAGGTGTGACAATGGCCTTCAGGGGTGCGGACAACTATTGGTAGGTTCATCTTTTCAAATGCAATGTCATGTGCTAATGCAAATGCTTCTGTCATGAATGAATGCGATGCTCCTGAATCAAATAAAACAGAAGCGGGTACTGAGTTAACGAGAAGGGTATCCATCACAATTTCAGGTTGATCCTGAACTTCTTCAATATCGACGTGGTAAGCCTGTCCACGACCATAAGCAGAAGGCCCGGTTTTATAGTTGCGGGTCTGGTTGTTGCCATGGCCAGCATGAGGAAGTGCCAACTGACTCTTATTCTGGCGGTAGTCCTTGGCAAGGTGACCTGGGCGGCGACACTTGAAGCACAGACCATCTTCAGGACGAAGACGAGCAGCACGTGGTGGAGCAGCTTGAGCTCTTGGTTGCCTCGGTGGTGGAGGAGGCAGACGGGGTGCAGCATAAGAAGGCCTCAGCGCAGGGGCAGTTGGACGATACATGCTGTTAGGATTCCAGATTTTACGCCTTTGCCCTGAGCTCGAAGATGAGCCAATGTCACGATTGCGCTTGAGTGATTCCCTATGTTCCATCTGAGCGGTCTCAACCTGGATAGCCTTGTTCACCAGAGTGGCGAAGTCGGCAAAGTCATGAACAACGAGTGCAAGCTTGAGGTCTGGGTGGAGTCCATCGCGGAATTTCTCCTGTCTGCGAGCATCTGTGGCAATGTCTTCTTCAGCATAGCGGGACAGGTTAAGGAATTCCCGCTGATAAGCTTCGACAGTCTTACTGCCCTGAGTGAGGTTGCGAAACTCTCTTTTCTTCCAGTCCATGATTCCCTGAGGAATGTAACGGGCTCAGAAAGCGGTCTGAAACTCGATCCAAGTAATGACTGTCCCAGCAGGTAGCGAACTCCTGTTGGTGTGCCACCATTGGGCAGCGGCACCCTTCAAGAAGTAGAACGTGAAGGTGACAAAGCTGGCGGGGGCAACATTGGCAGACTCCATCTCATAGGTGATGTCGCGAAGCCAGTCATCAGCATCCAGTGGCTGTTCAGAGTTGCGGAACACAGCAGGGCTGAGACGCACAAACTCCTGCAGAGTTATTGCGGCAGGGTTCTGATTCTGAGCATTCTGATTCTGGTGTGGGAACTGAGCCATGATCCTAACCATAAACTGGCGATTCAACTCAAATTGCTGCATCATAGCTGCCATATAGTCTGGCAGTGGTGGCTGCTCGGGAGCACGGCCACGACCACGACCACCTGGTCTAACCATCTTGCTAAAGATTTAACAGGGGGTAGTTTAGTAAAAACAATGGCAAGTGTTTAGAGACAAACATGATGTAACACGACAACGAATAAGTAGTGCAATAGATACATAACAGTAGTCAATTAAGACATACAGATCCATACACAATGTCGGTTACACACGGACAGCATAAGTTCAGAAATTAAACAGCTAGACATACTAGGCGGCGTGCAGGCACGCGGTGAGGAATACAGCAACGAGACATAGCAAACGCTACATCAACGTCGGGGAAAACCACTAAAACCAGGTAACTGCAGGTGCGGACGATGAGTGTCCATGGCAGGAAGGTCCTGCGCTCCATGAGCACTCTGATGCAGAACCCGATCTCGAACTGGAAGAAGAGGTCCACGTGCGGGTGTGTGACCTCCAACAACAGGCCAATCAATACATGTAGGCATCTGAGTCCTGCGTGCGTAAAGGATGTACTCTGGATGTATCCCTGCACGCACAGCTGGCAGCAACTGTGTCATAGCATCATAAAGACGTGCTTGAGTGGCAAACAACTCGATGGCAAGAGCCCGGGCAGTGCGATCCAGAGCCTGAGTGCACTGAATCAAAACCTGCGGGTCATATCAACGTCGCTCGTAAGGGGCACATACAGCTGTGTAGTAACCGGTAGCATCTCCAGCAGGGGCATACGGGATGTATCGGAACTCGGAGTCATCCAAGCGACTATGCTCGCCACGAAGACGTACGACAGCAGAATGGGCAGCGTCATGGACTGCCATACCAATCGTCATGCCGATACCGTGAAAAGTGTACAACTCAGTGATGGAGCTGTTCCGCTGATCAAAGATACGAACATCGGCATGGTACTGCTCCTGGTTGAACTCGCGGTAATACTCGCCCTGTCTGGTTAGGAGGGCGATCAGGATAGCTGGAAAACCAGTCGCATCACGAGCCCAAGTGCGAAGTACAAGCTGCGTCACAGGACGCGGCGGAAACAAGCGATCCATCTGAAAAAGAGGAAATTCAAGATTGTCAAATGACAGTGAGTGAATTCTTGCATCGTGCATTCAAGAAAGTAACTTGCAGATAATCAAAGCTCCGGGTGGACGTGATCATGAGAACCTAGAGTCAGAGTTAGTAAAATTTTAACCCGAATAGAAGAGAGAGTACAATCCCAGAGTAAGGAAGAGGAATAAAAGATCCTAATACCACCCGTTGGCGACGTGGGCCCGTAAGCCACACAGCCATGTTAGTAACATAGTTTTTTCAAAGTCTAGAGTCAACTTCGACCAAGGAATTGGAAGGGGGCTTCCTACAGGCAGTCGGCTCTGATACCAACTTGTGACGCCCTCTGCTCGACAGTGCACTAATCATACACGCAAACGTGCACGCTCGAGAACAGAGACGCATGGGAAGATATCACAACACAACTCTAAACTCAAATTTAAACATAAATCTTCATATTACAAACCAGGGGTCACGAGGACCCGAATACATAAGTCATACACACAAATAATATCTGGGTACAGACATAGTTAGTCAAGTGTGCCTTAAGAAGGCTAGCACAAACAACGACACTGATCGAAAAGGCAAAGGCCTCCTGCCTAGGGCCTCCGAACTACTCCTGGTCGGCGGGCTCAACCCAGTAGTACGTGCCTCCGGGGCTCTCCTGGTAGTAGTCTCCTGCGGTGGCATCTGGCTCCTGGGCTCCGTCGTCTGATTGCAACAACCGGGTTTGGGGAAAAAGATAGCAAAGCAACCGTGAGTACTCATCCAAAGTACTCGCAAGACTGACATCAGATCTGTACTAAGTATGCATCGGTATCAAAGGAATGGGGCTATATCTTTGGACTGAACTGCAGAATGCCAGAATAGAGGGGGAGAAGCCTAGCGTATCGAAGACTAGCATCTTGAAGCAATCTTGCAGCATCAGAAGAGAGTAGAACAAGATAATATATAATCAATCATATTTTAGTAATGCCCCGGGATCCTTCCTCAACTACCCTACGAGAAAGTGGTCCCGAGAGCAGTAATAATAGTTTAATATCGTAACAGTATCCATTTGTAGTTGTAGCGGATCAAGATACAACTCCGAGCGTCCTGTAACCATGGACATGGCTATTCGAATAGATAACTTCCCTACAGGGGTGCACTACTGTTACCCAACACGCTCGATCACATCTGGCCGGACACACTTGCTGGGTAATGCCCGGCCTCGGGAGATCGACACGATGCAGTCCTACCTAGGCTCAGCAGAGAGGTCAGCACGCCGGTCTAAATACTAAGCAAGAAGGGGTCTTGGGCCATCGCCCTTCGCACTCCTGCCCGTTGCGTGACTGGCCGGGGCCCAAGCGCGACTGTGGAAGCACCACAGACGTAACCAGCTCACCCCAACAATCAGCCCGCATCTCTGAGCTGTGACGCCTGAAGAACTTTCAGCTGATACATACGACGTAGAGGGTCCCATAACCATTATCCCACGTGGTGGTAGTGCGTATAGAGATCAAATACCCAAATCCGTTAGGCATATTTAGTAACTCGCAGAGACGAACAGGGTTCATGTCGCTCCGTCTTGATATCACACGACTCGCGTGTGCTCTTGGAGCCGACCTGTCTTAATAGTATTCTCTTGCGGGCACCCTTGGGGCCAGCCCGACTTTTACAGTTTAAGTATTGCGATGTAACAATTCCGTGATCATCACCCGGAGTGATCACGGCCCAATATCAATCATGGCAAACAGACAAGGGTGAAGGGCCACAGATGAATCAATAGCATAGCTAACTAAGAATCATGGGACAGCAGGTAGAGTATCAATAGCAGACGACAAAATCAGGCTATGCATCAGAATACGAGCTATCGGAATAACAACAGAAGCAATTCTAATGCAAGCATAAGAGAGAGAGAGAGAGAGTGGGCGATATCTGGATGATCAAGGGGGTTTTGCTTGCCTGGAAGCTCTGCTGAGAGGGGTTGGTCGTCTGAAGGCTGCTCGTCCGGAGCGTAGTCGTACACAGCTGCGTCGGCAGCGGTCTCGGCGTCTATCGGGAGAGAAGGAGGGGGAAGAAGCAATAAATACACGGCAACAGCTGCAATCACTATGCATGACATGCCTAAATGATATGCAGAGGTGACATATTGCCTATCTAACTACTTTAGATAATTTAGTAATTTATTTGAAATTATTTTATTAAGGTTATGCACTATTCATTTATCGAATACGGGCAAAAAGTTCATGTTCATCTAGATAGGAGTGATGGTCAAACATTTTGACCACATATTCGGATTCTTCATATTTTTCTGATCATTTTTCATATATAAATTATTTTCATCCAAGTTACGGTTTATTTTATATGATTTTTCAAAGTTTTAATCATTTTCTGGAATTTCTGGAATTATTTAAATCGAATTATCTGAAACAGTGTAATGGTGACATCAGCATGACGTCACAGTGACGTCGGCGGTCAAACCCGGCTGACCAGAGTCAAACCTGACCAGTGGGACCCACTGGTCTGTGACTGTTTTATTTAAATAGGGGTTTAACTAATCTAATTAAGTTAATTAGTTGGTGGGACCTACATGTCTGTACAGATTAAACTAACAGAGTTAATTAACAGATTAATTAGTATTTTTATTAATTTTAAAAATGTTTAAACGGGGTGGGACCCGCGTGTCAGCGACTGGGCTGCCCAGTCAGCCGAGTTGACTCGGTCAACTGGGCCCGCAGACCCTCCAGTCAGCGTCACAGAGGCCGCCACGGTGGCGCCACGTCGGACGTCATCGGCGACGTCGCCGGAGTTACTCCGGCGACCATTTTCACGGCGGTGCGGCTCGGGCTCCCTCCGGAATTCGTGCTCCGGCCAACGTTTCACGCGCGCGAGGCGGCGTTCGAAGGAGGGGAGCGAGCCGCGTCGGATGGTGGCGGTGGCATCGCCGGAGTTGGCCGGATTCGACCGGAACAACCACGGCGAGCGGCAGAGCTTGCGGGCGAGCTCGGATTCGGCGACTGCGGGCATGACAGGCGATGTGCGTTGGTGCATTGAGCTCCTGGAAGCCCCACGAGCTCGAAGGTGAGCTCGGGCGAGCATGGCAGTGGCTGAGGCGACGGCAACGAGCTCGTCGGCGGCGAGGAGTTCGGGCATGGCGGCAATGACGGCTACGGCGGCGGGATCGCATGGGAGAGAGAGGGGAAAGAAGCGCGGGCTCACCATGAGCCTGCAGGTGAGCTAGGTGGGCGCGGGGAAGGCTCGACGGCGATGAAATCGACGGCGAGGCGACGGCGGCCGTAGGATGAAGAGGGGCTCGGGTGTAACACCCCGATTTTTGGCCCTTTCTTTTTCTTTTGGATTTCTTCGAATTTTTATTTGGAATTCTTTTTCCGTGGCTATGTGGTCTTGATATTCGGGAAGATTTTCTTTTCTGCCGCGTCCATATGGCTTGTCCCTCTCATAATCTATCCCAAGCCATGTCATTTCCATCCTAGCCCAACCCTAAATTTTATTTCTAGGGAATATTCCTTTTCTTATTAAAGGAATAACCCTGTTTGCTTGAGGTTGTGAAGCAACCTACGTTTCTGCTATTCCAAAAATTCCCAAATAAATCCCATAAATTCTTTGGATCATATATTCCACATATATTCCAAAACTCATCCTTGACTTGTTCAAAAATAATTCAGAAATATTCCTTTTCCATTCTGTCCAGATTGGCACTTTGTGAAGGAAGTGCTAATTATATTTTCTTGATTGTCCTCAAAAATTTTGGGCACTCTTTCCTATCCAAATTATTGCCACATGCCAAAATTCAACTCCATTTGCCTAGTAAAACTTCCTCTGCAAATTCCCAAAGTTTCTGACCAGAGGGAAGCTTTGTGAAGGAAGTACTAGCTAGGCTTATCCAAATGAGTTGAAATTTTGGGAGATCATCCTTGTGGCGAAATCATTGCTCTCCACCAAGTTTCAACTCCATCCAATGATCTATGTGAGCACACCTTCAAATCTTAGTTTCTGGTCACAATTTCATGTTGTGAAGCAACTATATTTTATATTGCTTCAAAAATTATGAAATTACTCCAGGACCTAGATATCCCTAAATAATGTGAGCATGCCAAAAATCACATTATTTTGCCAAGCCTTTTTCTCCACAAAATTCCCCAAGTCTCTGTCCAGTATAGATCATTGTGAAGGAAGTACCATTTTGATTTATCCAAATGGGATGAAATTTTTATGGCACCTTCATATGATCAAATCATCATGATCCACAAAAATTCCAGCCCTATACAACCATCTATGTGAGCACACCTTCCAATCTTGGGTTCTGGTTAATTTTTCAGTCTATGAAGCAACTACCTTTTATATTGCTTCAAAAATTCTGAAATTAATCCAGGGCCTAAAGGTTCATATATCCCTTCTGCATGCCAATTTCACATTATCGTGCCTAGCCATTTGCCCTACAAAATTCTCCCAAGGTTCTGTGCAGAGGAGACCTTTGTGAAGGAAGTACCATTTAGGTATTTCCAAATGCCATGAATTTTTCCCAGTATCTTCAGAGTCCCAAATAATCATCATATACCAAAATTCAGATCAAGACCACACTCCAGATGAGTGCACCTTCTTGATCTAGCTTCTGCACTGTTTTGGACAGTTGCACTACACCTCTCCTCAAACCTGATCCAAACCACCTCAAAATGCACAGAAATATAGTCGTTCCTATCCTAAAACCTGGAGACATCCCCTCTGGCCCTATGGGCAAGTTCATTGACCTTACCAGCCAGCTCCAGTTGGATGCAGAGACCTTTCCTTGATGCATCCCCTCTTCTCCCTGTCGTTTTGATCGATCTATCTCATCAGGGAAACTGTGTGATCGGCGATCGTTGCTGTGGACATAGTGCGCGTCGCCTACGTGCCCTCGCCGTGGCCGTGCACGTGGTGACTGTGCCTCTGGCATGACCGGCGCGCGTGCACTGGCTGCAGTGCGCGCGCTCTGCGCCTCGGTCCCGCTCGGCCGCCGTCCAAGCTCCCTCCGTTCGCCACCTAGCGCTGCCGCAGCTCTTCCCCAGCTCGCCCTCGCCTCTCTGGTTCGCCCGCCCCCGCTAGGAGCTCGTCGGAACCAGCCAAAGCTCGGGTGCACACGAAAATAGTGGCCGTGCGTGCCTGGCTGCCCCATCCACGCGTGCCCGGCCTTCCCGGCTTTCCAGCGTAGCTGGCCCGCAGCTCAGTCCCTCCCCCTTCACCGCACGGCCCGCGCGCGTGCCCGAAAGTCTCGCCGGAGTTCGCTCGAATGGCCGTGGCGGCATCCGGTCGGGCATCTCCTCTCCGGCCTATATAAGCTCGTAACGAGCTCATTTCTCCTCACCTCTGAGCTTGCCTCCTCTTCAATCAACCCCAGAGCAGCGGAATCGAGCCGGCGTCCCCTTCTTCCTCCTCTCCAACCACGGCTCCGCCGTACGGCCCTCTTCTCCTCGAGCTCATTCCAGAGCCCCTCCGCCCAATCCGAGCTCACCATCAGGTTTCTCTCCCTCGCCTGGTCCTCCCCAGCCCCTCTCCCGAGCCGTTGGTCGCCGGAATCGTCGAGCTCGCCGACGCCCGTGGCTCTGCTCTGCCGGAGATGAAGGGCACATCTCCGTCCGGCCACCATTCTCGGAGCTGCGGGTACGGGCGGGTGCGCCTTCGTGCGGTGGATCCGTCCCCGAACTCTCCCAGCTCCGTCGACGTCGTTACGCCGGCGAACGGTCACCGGTGAGCCGCCCTCTCTCTGGTTCCCCTCCTCTCTTCTTAAAACCGACAAGGTGACCCCACCCGTCAGTCGCTGTGAGGCCGCCCGAACCGTTTTCTTAGTGGAAGCGGTTTCTGGCTTTACACCTTCGACGTCAGCCTCTCTGAGGTTTTCCAAAAATGATTTTAATTCATTTTTAAATACAGATTTGACTCAACTTTGACCAATAATATTTTTTAAAATACAAGTCTAAATGAACTGAATCTTTTTGCATTATTTTTCTTTTATTCTCCTCTATTTTCTGGTAGAGTTTGGTATTTTTATCTTCTGTCTAGAATTTCTGGACAAAGATATTCACATTATGGTATATTTTTAAATATTTGCAAATATACTTTTCAGCTTGTTTTGGTGTGTCAGTGAAGACCAGGAGCTTTTACTCTCTCTGTTGGAGCAAGGCAAGCCACACCTTCCATTTGCATGATTGCAATGCAATGCATGGGTTATTTTAATTAAAACTTGCTTAAATATTGCACCATTTTAGAAAAGATTTATTCATGGCATTATGTTTGGATTTATATAAGTTTATTACTGCCATGATGATGCTTGGATCTCTAGGGCTTACATCTTGGAGAGTTAAGATGATGTGTTGCTTTGAGAGTAATAGTAGTAGTAGTTGTGTTTATTCCATAGTCATTTATGAATATGATACTAATGATATGGATATATTTTATGCTCTGGATTTTGGATGGATATTAATATGATTTGAATCATCTGTTGTCATGTAACATTGGAGTAACAGTTCTATCTCACCTTGGGGACAAATTCCGTCATCTCGTTGGTCAGGTGCCACCGAACCGAGCTAACCAGTGCAGCCACACTTGCCTTTATGGGAGGGCCCTGACTCGGTCTATTGCCATGCCTCTCGCCGGTGCCTCCAACTAGGGAAGGTTATGCGCGCGCTACCCTGATCAGGTAGGCGGCCATAAGCCTTGTGCCCGAGTTGTTTGCGCGCAGTTGTCCCCGGTGGGGACGAGGTTGTTTTGGGCCACGACGGTGGCAGCCACGAAGGTGGCGGATGTCACGAGGTGACATCGGGGCGACCCAGGACATAGCCCAACAGGGGAGTATGTCGGGAGTGGCCGAGAGAGTGTCATGCAGTAGCCTGGTTTTGTCGGAACGTCGTTGGTCCACCCGAATGGGAGCACGAGGCCATGAGTTCTGTGGTGTGGGTACAGTGTGCTAACCTCTGCAGAGTGTATAAACTATCGATAGCCGTGTCCTCGGTCATGGACACAGTTCGTTGTAGGTCACACCGTTCGATCAACACCCACAATGACGGAATGACTTATATTATGATGGATAGTTGTATGTGAACAAGTAACAGTTTGGCAGGCTTTCGATGATGATGAGGTTGATCAACAGATTATGAGTGATCATGTGGATGTATCGATCATGAAGTGATCGAGTGGTTATGTTGCTTGGCCAGGTAGCCAAGCGTGAGATGGTTCTTTGCGAACCAAGATGATGGTTCCTCAGTGATTCTATCCTTACCTTATCATGAGTTATATTTACTTCCACTTCATAGTAGTTAGTATTAAGTAAACCTGTTAATGCTATGTTGTTGTTTTGCCTTGATGCTTTTGGTTGCTGTGAGCTTGCGAGTACATTCAAAGTACTCACCTGGCTTATCATGCCAGTTTGCAGGTGATGCAGTGATTGATTGCTTGTCGGGATACCGTTCGTGCGAGCTAGGCCGTGTCCCAGCCAGAGTCCCTACGGAGTGGAGTTCACCACCGTCGTCATCGTTCCGCTGCTACGAGTTGTCTCGCTGCTAGCATAGAACTACTTTAGCGGGCAAGGCGTCGCCGTGTTGTTGTAATAGCAAACCTTTGTATCTTTATCCCCTGTAATAAAAGCTAATTTGTTCTATGCCAAGTAGTGCCGTATTCCAGAAGACATTTCTGGGCTGGAATATGGGGCGTTCCGGTCCCTCTGAGCTGGGGTGCCACATCGGGGAGGTTGATGCGGTGGCTCCCGGCTTCGGTTCGTTGGCGTGGACGAAGTAGGCAACGACGGTGAGCGCGATGGGCACGTCGGAGAGGCGAACGGGGCTCGGTTGCCGTGCTAGGTCTCGGCCATGGCGACGGTGACGTGCGGCTTGTCGCGGGGAGGGAGAAGGCGAGCGAGAGAGGGAGATCTCGGGGTAGCTAGGGTTTCGGGGGAGGGGAAGACGACCTGGGGTGGCTTTATCCACTCGGGGGAACCACGGGATGGCCGACTGCGCGGCCATCGGCGTTCGGGCGCGCCATGGCTTCAGCCTGGCGGGAGGAAGGAGAAGACCGAGGTGGGCCGGGCCGATTTGTACTGTGCTACTCAAGCCCAGCGCGTCAGTAAGCTCTTCCTTTTTTCCTTTTTCTTTTCTTCATTTTCCATTTCTTCTGTTTTGCAAAATGTTAGGCCCCAAATTGACTTTTATAAAATATGTGACTTAGCTCAATATTGACAGTGCAATATTAACTATTACCAGAAATTGATTTGGAGACAATATGATTTCATTTGCAATTTTATTAAATGAAATGGGATTAAATATTGTTGTTGGTACTGTTTTGATGATGTTAGAGTCATCTAGGTAATTTAGGTGATGTTGTTTTTCTTAACATAATTAGTTATGGATTATTTGCTATTTAATGAACATTTTAGTTTCCAAATTGGAACAACTTTTATTTTCACTTTAAATTTAAATTTCTATTTGAATTGGAATTTGAAATGAGATATGATGCTAATGATGATCAAGCACTATTAAGCATGGTGACTTGGCATTATCAAAAGGTGATCATTGTAGCTTAATTACATGGGGTGTTACATTTCTCCATCTTTTTATTTTCTGTCATGTACTCATCGTTTGCGTACCGGGCCAGTTGAGTAAACTTGTCTCGGTACTGAGTTACCGTGGTACCTCGTTGCTTGAGATCCTCAAATTCACTTTTCTTCAATTTCATAATACTGTTTGGGATATGTGCTCCCCGGAAGTTTTCCTTGAACTGTTCCCATGTCATATCTGCTCCATTGGGATGAGTGTGGCATATATTTTCCCACCATGATGCTGCTGTTCCAAAAAAATAGTGCGGAGCATATAGCACTTTTTCCTGGTCCGTACACTGAGCTATAACTAATTTCCTTTCCATATCACGCAGCCAATCGTCTGCCTCCAGAGGTTTGTCTGTGTGAGAAAATACTGTTGGATTGGTCCTCTGGAGCTCAGATAATTTTGATCTGTGCCGATGATGTCCTTGGTGATTTCCCATATTTATTAAGTGCTGCATCATTTCTTGGTGCTGCTGCTGACTTTGCTCATACAGACGGCATACTTGTGAAAATGCGGAATCGTTGCTCTGCTGACTTGTCTGTCCTTGTGTGAAATTATTTCCCATCTGTGCAAAGTTGTCCTCTGGCGGACTGGGCATGGAACGTGTCCAGGGGCGATGCATTTTCTTTCTGGGTATTTGTGTAACACCGATGAGAAAAGAAAATAAATAAAGGAAGGAAATAAATTTTTAGAAGACTGAAAATAATTTCCCTCCCAAAAATGTAAGTGCATGGGCACAACAAGTTATAATACACATGCAGATTTAATTATACAAGCAGGATTAATTATACATGCAAGATTTAATTATACATGCATGGTTTAATTATACAATATGCCTGCCGCAGCTGTATACTACATGACCACTTATTTAAACTAGTGCGCTACTCCGTCCCCAAAGCACGCTGCGGTCCAAGTCTACTACTTGCCATTTTACAAAAAAGAAAAGAAACAGAAAATAAATCTTTTACAACTGCGCTCTCATAAAAGACGACTGCGGTGTGGATGGCTCGTCTGCCATCACGGAGTGTCCGGGACATCATAGGCCCTGCTGAGGGTATGTCCCAGACGAGGTGCTGAAGACTCGACCTCCTCCTCCTCCTCGGGGATGGTCTCCAGTCGGGCAGCTGTCGATGCCACGCCTGCTCGTGGTGGCATTGTGCTCGTCGGCAGTGATGCTCTAACTAGAGTGTGTGCAGCCAAGCGACTAGCCTCATCACTCGGGGATGAGCGTCGAACCACGGGTGGAGTAGGGGGATCATATGGTGGAGTCGGAATGCGAGGAGCGCGTGGTGACGAGGAACGGAACTCACTCCTACGAGGAATCCTCGTACGAGCCAAGTCCATCCGTGCAACGAGATGGTCGTCCACCAGTGTGGTGAAGACTGACTCCAGAGCCATGATATATTGAACAAGGGGCTCGATTGCCTCGTCCCTTTCTCCCGCGGTGCAGGAGAAAGCATAGTGGCTAGTGTATGGAACATGGCATGGAAGGCAGTGATAGGGACGTGTCTGCATAACTGGAAGAATGTCCCTAAGACGAGCGATGGCCTCAGCCATCTGGACAGCATGCCTCTCAGAGGGCATGACTCTCCCCACAAAGCGATAGTTGTGATATGACAAGGAACTTCCACCCCGAATATATACCGAGGCCTGGTACATAGTCAGAGTGTCCGTGATCCTGTCAGGGAAAATGGTGTACTCCGGACGGCTCGGAGATCTCATCGCATCTCAAGCGATGGTGGCGAGAAGACGGGAAAATCCCGCAGGCTCGTTGGCGAAGATCTGGGATGGAAAGTTGCTGCCAGACATCTACAGCAGTAGACAAAAATCCAAATAGTCATGTCATAAGTATGTGATGACCAAGGAAAATTGTTACAGTGCATGAGATGCATGCTAAAAATGTTAGTACTGGCTTTATTACTAGCGTTCGTGCCTAGGGTTTCCTACAGTCAGCTTGGCTCTGGTACCAAGGTTTGTCAGGCCCATTTCTGGGATAAATCACAGAAGAGCCTCAAGTCACACCATCCCCAAGATCAGAACAACTGGTGGACTTCCATGATACAGATATCTAGTACATACATAATATTACACAGGGGTTGAGCCAGAGTGCTCAACAATTTATTACAAGCTTGCCAATATACTACGGTGGTGGAATAACACAGTGGTGTGGTGGTGGTACAACACTAGTACAATAAAATAAAGTCAAGCATCAGTGTGAGGCTTGGCTATTTTATTGGTGTAGCGGAAACACTGCGGATGAAACATGTGGTAAACTCCAAGATCACAGGTTGACTGACTGGGACACCTCTAAGCGTCGAGCTCGCTAGCGCAATCTCCTTCCACAAGCTCGTCCTCCTTCAGGTCTGGCCAATAAAATAGCCAGGGACAAGCCAGTGAGTACGTTGGAATGTACCCGCAAACATTATGAACGAAAGATATACCGAATGCATATGCTCATGCTAGATTAAATGATATGCATATGTTGGCTGAAATTAAATTATGGCATGATCAATATTAGCGTGTGTAGAAAAATGAGTATATAAAATGTTAGTGACAAACCAAGAAAGTTAAAAGTGGATAATCGGGCGAGACAGGACCGCCCGAGAATCCAAAAGAAAATATAAAGTGCAGAATCGGGCGAGACAAGACCGCCCGAGTATCCAAGAGAAATGCCAAACGGGTGTCTAAAAGAGAATCGGGCGAGACAGGACCGCCCGAGAACTCAAGCGACGCCACGAGAGGTCTTGAAAAGAAATGCCAAATGAGTGTCTAAAAGAGAATCGAGCGAGACAGGACCGCCCGAGAACTCAAGCGACGCCACGAGAGGTCTTGAAAAGAAAAGCCAAACGGGTGTCTAAAAGAGAATCGGGCGAGACAGGACCGCCCGAGAACTCAAGCGACGCCACGAGAGGTCTTGAAAAGAAATGCCAAACGGGTGTCTAAAAGAGAATCGGGCGAGACAGGACCGCCCGAGAACCCAAGCGACGCCACGAGAGGTCTTGAAAAGAAATAAAACCGAGTGTCCGGGGTAGTCCAGCCAGCCCCTGAGACACTCAGGAAATAAAATAAGAGAAACGGGTTAGTCCACAATAATATGCATAGTAATAATAATACTTATGTCAATAGCATCTATGATAACAAAAATTATACATGATGGCTTTAGGGTGACAATGATTATCCTGCAAAATAATTCATGCTCAAATTAATTATTTCCTCCGAAGACCGACACCGGGACCGACACTTGACCCTTCGCAGCTAACGTCCTTGACCGTGGACACAACTATTCAAATAGATATAACTCTGCAGAGGGTGTACTCTTTACCCACGTGTATGAGATTTCTTTAGTCAGCACCGTGACGCTGGCTAATTCCCATTACGGTCTTTTGGTTGAAAACACGCCTGACCAGCACACACCAGATTAACTTTTCGGATGCCAGGAATCACCCAAAGCACCGTTCAAGAAAAACTCTAAGTCGGGGAGACCATCGTCTCGAGTAGCATGGGATCATTATTCATACGCGCATATTACAAGGGGTGCCCCCCTCTCAGCCCAGCCGGATACACCCATGCCCCCTGACCTGATGACGGGAATTAGTCCATGGCCGTACACCCTCATCATGGCCCTCTATGTGGTGTGTACATGGACAGGGGTTAGCAACTTACTAAACCGTACTTCCCTCGCAGAAAGACCCATGGCAGCACGGTGTTTAGCTAGGTGTGATGGAACAAGACTCAATCTAGGTCGACTTAGGAGGTGTTGTTATTAAGACTGGCATGTCTCACATGCCGCAGTGACACCGTCGTGTCATAACATGACCGTGCTCACCAGCACGTCCAAGACAGGAGCTGCACTCCTGGTTGTCTCACAACTTTTATTCACGGTAGAAAGTCACTTGAGTGAAGTGCAAGCGAGTGCAAATATGGTATGACCATGCATGCATGCACTTGTGATATACTAAACATACGGTGCAACTCCAAACCGATGCAACCATGCAATGCAAATGCAATCACCATATCCCAAGTTCAAAAATGCTTGCCTTGATCAAAGTAGTCAGAAAGTGATCCCTCAAAATTCCCGGCAAAGTTCCCCTCTTCGTTTTCTGGAAAATTCAAATTCAAATTAAAAAAATTGCAACAATACCAAAAAGTGTCTCAAAATATTTTTAAATAAATACTAAAAAAACTAGAGAGAAAAAGAAGAATTTCAAAAAAAGAATCAAGTCATTTGGAGTTGTGGTTTTAAGACTAGAAGCAGTCAAAGTGGTGTTCAAATATGTTTTTATTAAAAACAGAAAAAGAAAATGTTTTTGGAAAGAATACGTTTTCCCATGCAGAAAGCGTAAACCAGCCGAAGGCGCTTTCTATTTTAAACGGAAAAGAATAAAATGCTGACGGGTGGGCCCCACCCGTCAGGTTTAAATTCAAATGCGCTCGCACGCGTATATAGAAGGGGTGTGGCGATCACCGGCGATGATCGCCGGGGTTTTGGGAGGCAGCGATGGTCGGAGCGTGATCGGGGTGGCGTTCCGTGTCGGTGGGTGGCGGTGGTGGTCGCCGGCGAGCACCTGAACGACGGCGAAGTCGACGCCGGCGGACGGTGGTTTCGGGTGAGGTTGGATCTCGCCGGAGAGAGCTTTATATGTCGAATTGAAGTGTGGGATGGACAAGTTGGTGCGTGAGAGAGCTACTGGTGGAATTTGAGCGGTGGAGGTGGAGTGATGGCATTGTACTGATCGGGGAGGGTGGTGGCGGATTGGTGGTCGGAGACGGGGAAGAAGAACTCCCCGAGGTCAGGGGAGTGCACTGGGAGTCGATTGAGATGTAGTGTGGGTGGTGTGTGTGATCCGCAGTGCTCGGGAGGCCCTTTTATAGGCGATCCGAGGAGGTCCATTGAGGGCGGATGACATCGGAGTTACTTCGGCCGGCGAGGTTGGTTTGGACGGCGGGCAGGTTCAGTGCATGATCGTGGAGGTCAAAGGAGTTCTCCAGAAGCATTAACGTGGACGAACTCAGGCCTGATCGCCTTATCCGCGATGTGACCCCCGTACGGGTGCGGCAGCCGTGCCCGTCTCCGGCGACTGCCAGGCGGAGTCCAGACGGTGTGGGGAGAGGTGACGCGTCGAGAGGGTAGGTGAGGGAGGGCAGCAAAGAGGAGTGAAGACGGCGGGCGCCGAGCTGATCCGCCCAGGTTGCCGCGGCCGAGGACGGTGGCCGTTGCACCGGCCACCTCCTTTGCAGTCGGCGGCGTGTGGCTGGCCAGGAGGTCCCGCGGCGGCTCATTGATGGCCAGAGGAGGCGTGGCGGAGAAGGGGAGACGATGGAGTGGAGTGCACGGCGACATCTCCCTCTCTCTCTGAACCTAATTCAGTTAACTGAATTTTCTGACGGCGATGAACAGTACGCCCACCATGTGTATGTTGAAATGATAGGGAGTGCTAGGGATTTTAGGAATTTGTGACAATTTTTGTGGTGAGGTGTTGAAGCATAAAAGAGAGTCTGGCAAAGTTTCAAAAATTTTGGAGCTATTAAAAATACGTTTTGGTCAGGAAGTTTGAATCTGGTCCAAATTTGAACTGGATGGAATTTGAAAATTTTGAACTGTGGAGCCCAATGTTTTTGGTGAAATGGGTTGTGGGTACTGTCTAGTTGCTAGGATAATTTTTGTGGTTGCAGAAGAATCATAGAAAATATGGTTCCTTTGTAAACCAAAGAAACTAGGATAATTATAAATTCCAACTTTGGAATTTATTTTGAATGGAAGAAATATTTTTGTGAAGAGGAAAAATATTGGACACTGTCATAGAATGTGAGAATGACTTGAGGGATAATTTAGAAGTGACAGAAAAATTATTGGGAGAATTTAGAAGGGCTTGAAAGAAGTGAAAAGGGCCATTTCCTTGGAATAATTTTAATTATTCCAGAAACTTTTCCAAAGAGAAATATTTTTGATCTTCCCATAAATAATTACCCAAGTAAATAACCATCCAAATCAAAACCATTTAAAATTTTGAAATCCAATTAAAAATTTAAATGATTTTCAGAACAGAAGAAAGAGAAAAAGAAAAATAGTGCCAAAATAATTCAAAGCATTTTATTTTAATGAAAAGATTTTGAAAATCCCAAGGAAATATTTTGGGGTGTTACAGGGGGGACGACGGCGTTCACCTTGCGGGACCGCCTGCGCAGGCTGTGCTTGTCGTCCGATTCGCTGGTGAAGACGACGTAGGAAGCGTCCGGACGGGGGAAGTCATCTCGGAGCCGACCGGCGGCCGGGGCCGGAGCCGGAGCCGACGCCGGCGGGGCCGCTGGGAGCGGCAGAGGCAGCGGGGGAAGGGCGATGCGCTCGCCCTGCGCCAGGTGCTGCGTCCAGCTGCAGTTCCGGGTCGTGTGTCCAGACGGCTTCACGCCGCTATGATGCTTGTAGGGGGCATCGAGCATTTGTTCGAAGGTGAGCTTGGGCAACCAAGCGCCCTTGCCGGTTCGCTGCCGCCTTGCTCAGCAGGCGGCTCTTCCTCGACGGCCGCCACCTGTCGGCTGCCGTAATGGGCGTTCGGCTGCTTGCCCTTGCGCTTGTTGTTGTTGTTCTGCTACCGGCCGCCATCACCGGCCGGGCAGGGGTTTGCCGGCGGGGGCGGCAAGGCCTTGCCGGATGCGTCCAGCTGCACCTGGACCTTCATCGCGGACTCGGCCGTGGCGTACTTGTCTGCCGTGGCCATGAGCATGTCCAAGGTGGCCGGGTCAGAGCGCATGAGTTTGTGCTTGAGCAGGGTGCCATCCCGGCACCCGTCGATGAAGTACTCGATGGCCTGCACCTCGTGGACCCCCTCGCAGCCATTGCGCAGCTCCGTCCAGCGCGTGAGGTAGTCACGCAGGGACTCGTCCGACTGCTGGACGCACATGGAGAGCTGGCGAGGCCGGCCAGGCCGCTTATACGTGCCGGTGAAGTTGTGCACAAACGCCTCCTCAAAGTCTAGCCAGGTGTTGACGCTGTTGGCCTCCAGGTTGTTCAGCCACGTCCGGGCAGAACCTTGCAGCATGAGGGGCACGTAGCATACTGCCACGCGCTTGTTGCTGCCTGCGATGCCGACGGCTGTAGTGTAGTCGATGAGCCAATCCTCCGGTTTGGCGGTGCCGTTGTACTTGGGTGTGTCACGCGGGAGCGTGAAGCCCTTGGGGAAAGGCTCCTCGCGGATGTGCGGGCCGAAACATGCGGGTCCGACCAAACCCTCCTCCTCCACCGCAAGGGAGCGGGCCAGTTGGTCGATGCAGCGGCGGGCGTCATTCTTGTCGGGGAGGTCGCGGGGCCCGAGCCGATCGGCCACCAGAACACGGCCAGCCTGACCGACCGAGCCCTGCCGCTGCTGCCTGGCGGGAGGAGTCGGAGGGGCCTGCTGCCAGCGTGCGGGGTCGGCCGGCTCTACGAGCCGGCTGGTGACGGCCGGCGCGTCTTGCTGGCGCCGACCTCCCAGGCTACCGTCGGATCGCCCCCCGTGGTTGGTGGCGTGTGGGGAAGCAGCTTGTGCGGTGTGCCGGGGATGGTCACTCTACCGCGGGTCATCGTCCGGGCGCGGGTGCTTCGAGCCGGAAGGGTCCGGCTCGAACTGGTCCTGCAGTCGGTTGGCAGCGGAGATGAGCTCGCGAACGCGCCTCTGCTGCTGCAGCAGGGCCTCGCCCTCCAAGTGGTCGAGCTCGGCCGCCGCAGCCTGCGCTACCCTCATGTTCTGGACCGGAGTAGTGTAGATCTGTCGGTTGGCGCAAAAGCGCTCGCCGACGACGTCGCCCCGGGGCCGCACGTCGCCACGCCGGCTAGGCTCGACACCGGCAGGAGTGAGGCCGTGGGCGGTTTCGTACTCACGTCGCGCGGACTCCAGCTGGCGCTGCGCGATAGCCAACTCTGTAGCCCCCCCAACAGGCACTGGCGGGAGGCTTTGAGCTTGGCCGCGGCTGCCGCCGGGTTGGCCCCCAGCAAGATGGGAGCGCACAGGCTCTGCAGCGTTGCCAGCAGGGGGTCAGACTAGCCCTCGCTGGCTGTGGCCGCGGCGGCAGCCTCGGTCGCACACCTATTGCTGCCGGTGGTGGTGCTGGACCCAGTGGCGAGCACCTTCACACGGACGCAGAGGTCATCGATGTCGCTGGAGATGCTCCCACCATAGGGCCGCAGCGGGTCGGAGACGCTGAGCACCCCGCTAGGGTACTCGTTTGGCACGAGCGCAATGATGACGCACAGCTCGCCGAAGGGGACGACGGAGCCGCCGGCGAGGCAGGCAGCGTCGAGCGCCGTGCCAGAGCCAGCGCAGTCAGCCGCGCCGAGTGAACTGATCAGACCGTGCATGATGCGCTCGCCGGTGGGAGTGAAGGTTCTCGTCCGGAACGAAACTCCGGCCGACACCGCGGACGGACCCACGGTGGGCGCCAACTATCGTGGTGTGCTCAAGGCAGATGCCATGGGTAGGCTTATCGAACTTGGTTGGGGCCGGAGGACATCGGAGGGTTCCGGAGGCGAGATTGGGGACAAGCGGTGCTCAACACACGATGTACCCGGTTCGGGACCCTCCGAGGGAGGTAACACCCCTAGTCCTGCGAGGTCTACTAGATGAATCACTAGGAGAGCTACAATGACACTCCTTGAGCTGTTCAGGTGGAGGAGGAAGAGGGGCTAGCTCTCTCTCTTCTCCTGGTGCGTGTGAGAAACGGGTGGATATGCTGAGATCAACTGGAGAAGAACCCCTTGCATGGAGGACCCCGGGGAGTCTTATAGGCCGGCTCCCCGGGATTACAATGGTAAATCTACGCGGGCGCGGGGTCCGAATGTCATCGCCTCATGCCGGACAGTGGGGCCCACCGGCAGCTTCAGCCCGCCGGGTGCGGGCCTCGCCGGCCACTCGGCACTGTGGCACGCCTTCACTTGCGTCATGGAGTGGCTGGCACTGTGCAGCTATAGTGCCACGCCGGGTCATCACCTCCGACCCCGGGCCGCGATTCCGGGGTGCACTATAGCCAAGCTTGCCCCGGTCAGCGGCGGTGGGTGCATTGTAGCCATGCTTGCCCTGTCATGGGAGGTCCGTCTTGTCGCTTGGCCAGCTGGAGCTAGCGCCGGCTTGCCGCCTGCCGCCTTCGGCCTGGCCGGGTCGAGCTTCGCTGCCATGCCCAGCCGGCCCTGAGCCTCCAGGCCGGCTGGAGGGCGAGCCGGATCGAGGGGCGCCTGCCACTCCATTGTTTTGAACATTGTTAAGTGTTGATGTGCCTACCCGGGGGTCATCCCCCCGACATACATATATGGTCCTACCCTCCTCTCACCATGTCACAGCCCTAGAATAGTTGTTGTAATTAGTTGCATCAGTGAGCATCATGCATCATATTTAAATTCAAGAAATCTGAATTGAGGAAAGTGAAGCCTCAAAACTTTAAATAAAAGAAGGGTAAAGAACCCTGGAATTTCCATTCTTTGTTTCCAAGATGTCCTTATGCAATGTTTGAGAATTTTGGAAAGAGCTATATATCAAACCAAAATTTAGGAACATTTTTAAGGATTTATTTTTGGGACTTTGAATTTAAATCTATAGCTATTTGAATTTGAGTTATATTCATATAATTAGAATATAATTTAAAATATCTCTGAAACATTTTATGTGCATTTGGAAAAGTCCATTTTGCAACATAAAATTATTCAGAGGATATTTGGCACTGCTTTGAAATTGTTTTGAATTTTAAACAGTGGCAAAGATTAAATAAAAACAAAAACAGAACAGGAATAAATAAAAGGAATGCCTACCTGTAGCTTACCAGTAGCAGCAGCCCAACTGCAGGACCAGCCACCAGGGGCAGCACTGTCTTCTTCCTCCTGCCAGGAGGAGAAGCAGCTGCGTGCAGCATGCACAGCCACCCCTGGCCACCTCCTGCTAGCCACCGAGGCGTCCCCAAGCCTCCTCCTCGCGCCACGGAGACACCCAACACCTCCTCGACCATTCCCCTCTCTCCTTGGTCCTCCTCCCCTTCTCTTTCTCTTGTCCCCAAGCGAGACCGAGAGCCGTCGTCGCCGCAGCTCGCTGCCCGCGCGCCCACCGGAGTTGTTTTGCCTCACCGTCATGTCCAGCATCTCCGCTATCCTCCACCACATGTCCCCGCCGAGTCCCACGAGCTTGGACGCCCTATGAAGCCGCCATCACCGTCATCTTCATCCTCGGATGCCCGAGATCGCCGTCGCTATTCCGTCGTCGTCAGGGCCACCCCAAACGAGCTGAACCGTCCTCCGAGCGCCTCGTGAGCTTCCGCTTCTTCCCCCTCCCTTTCCGCTGTCGTTCCTGCACCCTAGCGCCTAGCCTATGCTAGCTGAGCTCCGGCCATTGGAAAAACTCACTGCCGGCAGTGTTTCCGGCCACATCAGCTCGCACCGCATGCTCCATCGGATGCGCGCGAACCACAGCAACCCGTAGCCGCAAACCACGCGTGAAATGGTGCCCTGTAGTGAGAGCACGGTGAACCTCCACCATCGGGTTGGTCGTCGCCGGCCTAAGTCCAGCGATGATTATGTGGCACCGTCATTAGGGGCTAATCATCCGTTAATTAATCCCCCACAGACACCGACAGCGGGCCCCATAGTGGGTCAAAGAGGAGTCAACGTGGGTTTAAACCGGATTTTGTCATTGTGTCACTGACTAGTGGGACCCACTTGTCAGTTTTGACCTAGTTGACCTTGTGACGTATTGCTTACGCTGTGCTGACATTGTAATAGTTTTTCTGGAATTTGAATAAGTCTAAATGATTTGTTTATTCTAGAAAATATCACAAACTTCAAAAATTTATAGAAATTCAACCGTAGCTCAGAATGAAATCAATTATATATGGAAAATTATCAGAAAAATATGAACAATCTGTTTATGCCATGATCATGGATGTTTGAAAAAGTTAACACCACCAACTAGGACAATTCATGATTAGGGCTATTTATGAATTAACATTTGGAGTTGGAATTTGGTCTTGTTTGAATTCCACTTCAATTAACCTGGCTACATGTTGCACTAGGTCAATTCAGTACCTTAACATGTCATGATCATACATCATGTTTGTTGCATTGCATTGATTGTGTTCCTTTTTTGTTTGTCGGTGTTTGTTCCTTCTCGGTAGAAGATGGTTCCGACGTTGTGATCGTTGACACCGATGAAGAGCGTTACTATCTTCAGAAGTGCCAGGCAAGCAAACCCCCTTGATCACTCCGAAACAATCCCACTCTCTCGCTCCTACTCTCTTTTATTGCATTAGGACAACAATGATTCATCTATTATGTGTTGCGGTAGTTGAACCCATTCCTCTGCATGACCTATCTTTGCCACAGTAAATAGCTAAAACCTTCTATCATGAGTAGGAATTGCTTGAGCCATGTTGTGCCTACTCATCCATGCTTGTTTGTTATGCCTGCTATGCTTAGAGTTGTGTCGGGACTGATCCATCTAGGAATGAATTGGAATGTTGTGTTCATGTCCTACTGTGTGAGAGCTAAGTGTGTGAACACGATTTGGTAAAGGTAGCGATGAGAGGCCATGTAGGAGTACATGGTGGGTTGTCTCACTGAGACCGTCCTTAAGAACTGAGCTCTGTGTATGTTATCCAAGAACAGTTACTACCACACATTGGGTTCCGGTAATGCTGCCCCTCTCGCTTATTAATCGCCTCGATCTCTGTCCAGGAGTTGCAACTAGTTTCTGGTGTTTGTAGGTCATGCTAGTAGTCTACCAAGTGGCACCCGGTACAAGTGGGCTTGGGACAGACTAGGCACCGTGGCCCGGTGTACCAAACGCAGTACCATCTGTCGAGTTGGACTTGGGAACCCTGCACACATCGTTTGGGGCCGTGATGGAAACTTCGGCCAGACTTCCCTTGCGGGTTCAGCCTCAGATAGGCGACAAACCTGGACTAGAGTCTTGCGTGGTTAGTCAGGTTGTGGCAGACACCCTCGCCAGGCTTCCGCTTGAAGGTTGCCGAGATACATGACGTGTACATGGTGGTAAGTGGTGAGAGCGCGTGTGAAGAAGTACACCCCTGCAGGGTTAATGATCTATTCGAATAGCCGCGTCCTCGGATATGGACTACTTGGAGACTTATATGGTTCACGGATAACTTAAAGTGGATACTCTAAAATGCGCAAGATAAGTGTGAGTGCTATGGATGGCCTTCTCATAGGGAGACGGGAGAGGATCCGTAGTGGTGTATTGATGTGGTGATTAGTGGACTCGTGTGCGCTTTCTCACCTCAAAGAAAATATTGGTAGTCGTAGTACAGGATAGCCACTGAGTCAAAGCTGGCTTGTTGCGGATAAACTCCACAACCCCCTTGTTGATACTGATGCATAAGTAGATAGTTCTGATGTAAGTCTTGCTGAGTACCTTTGTACTCACGGTTGCTTAATTTATGTTTTTGCGGAGGAGACTTCAGTCTCACTAGTGGTTCCTACGATGTGTTTGATGTTGGCCGATTAGCTTGGGAATCCCAGACAGAGGTCTGGCTCCTATGGAGGGTCTTGTAGATAGACATGCTTTCTAGCCTTCTTTCTTTTTAGCTGTCTGTACTCAGACAGGTTATGCTTCCGCTTGTTGCTTGTATGCTTTGTATGATGGGTCATGTGACCCCTGCTTGTAATATCATGTTTTGTATGGCTCTTCGGAGCCTCTTAAATAAATACTTTGAGTCGTAGAGTTATGTTGTGATGCCATGTTGTATCTACACATATCGTGCATATTGTGTGTATGTTTGAAATGCATTGGTATGTGTGGGATTTGACACCTGGTTATCTGCCTTTGGTAGCCTTTCCTACAGGGAAATGCCTCCTAGTGCTTCCACTGAGCCTTGGCAGTTCGCTACTGCTCCGGAACACATGGATTGACCGACATGTATGATTCTTTGCTCCTGTGTCTGTCCCTACGGGGAAATGTCACGCGGTGTTTACTGGAGTCCTGATAGCTTGGTACAGCCCGGTTACACGCGCTGATGACCGACACATGCATTGCTGGCTTACCTATGTCTGTCCCTGTATGTTTGTGCCACCTTGGTTTATGACTAGTCATGTCGACCCGGGTTCTCTGTCATATGGATGCTAGCATCACAATCATATACGTGAGCCAAAAGACGCAAACAGTCCCGGCCAAGGTAAAGGCGGCAGCCGTGGGTTACCTATGTGAGGCCGCAAAGTGATATGATGTGTCTTATGCTAGATTGGTGTGACTTAGGATCGGGGTCCGGACAGCTTTGGTATCAGAGCCTGACTGCCTGTAGGATTACCAAGCCAAACTGGTCGAAGGCGAGTCTAGAAATGCTTTAGTTATATAGGGAATTGATTGTGGAAGGGAACGTAAGATTCTTTTTCCTCCTTTCCTTGTGTCATTCTAATTCTGAGTCACCCTCTTCTTTTCTACGGGGTTAAGAAACTAGGCTTTCTCATCTATCTATCAGGATGATGAGTTACTATCCTGCAGACTTATAGGAGAGTTGTCGTCTTCTCGGATCGGTGTTTCCATAAGAATTATGCATTATGTTGTTAGTTGTCATGCAGGTTGTCTCATTTTTCATGCCCGTACAGCCGTTATGTTGTCCTAGTTACCCAAGGTTTCTAAATAGTCTGATGCATTTGCAAACTCTTTCTTCCTGATCCGATGTCTTTTGGCCAGACTAGCCACACTAATTGTTGTGTTAAAGTAATCAATCACCCTGACGTATCCGTTGTAGTTGTTAGGAAACCATGTTATCTCAGAGAACCACCCAGGGGTTCAACCTTCGTGTTGTATCCCCAGTGTGATAATTTTGGCCATCATTTTTGAAAGCATCTTGTGATGTTATTTAGTTAGTAGGTATTCTATTTCTGGGTTCTTGGACCCAAGATTCGATTTGCTTATACCTGTTGATGTTTGCTCGTTCCTTTAGGATATTAGTAACCTTGTTCTAGTCTTCGAGGTCCGTGGTATTTCGTTCTTCCAATACCATGAACCATCCTCAGCGGAAGTTCTTTTGAACCAAAAGATCACAACAAGAGTGGTCTTGATGAGTTCTCCATTCCATAATTGTGACGCTGCCAATCCTACCTTTCTGCATGGGTTATTCGGAAGAAATATGTCGAGCCTTGTTCGACATGCTAATCTATGCATCCACAACTTAGAAAATCATGTGTTCCTTTGAGTTGCCCCTCTTCAGTGGTATTTTGATTCTAGTCCATCAACTGATAGTCAAGGGTATGTCATGCATTCGTGCTCATCGATGCCTGTTATTCTTATGGTCTGTCAAGCCATTCCGTTTTAGAATGACTAGGAGAAACAAACTCCAGTGCCTTATCCATATCCAGGATTGGGTCAAAGCAGTTGTATTCCATAGATCACAATGCCAATCCAGCTTTTGTTCTGTTCTACCTTGGAGTATTAACCTATTTATGTCAGGAATGTCGTGAGAATTGCACAACCTCTTATAAATTCTTGATACAGTGATACTTCTCACCATCATCATTCATTTCTTGGTCTCTGTGTTGTTGTAACCGGAATACCGACAAGTGAATCATGATGTGTGAAATCAATACTCCTAGCAACCCTGTTGCTTGGTAGCAATGGACAATAATCTCATTCTTATCATATTGGTTATTGAATCATCATTCTAAGATTGATCATGCCACCTAGTCCATTTTCCCTGGTGCACTTTTCGATCAATGAGTTAGGATTGTGTCAATCCCTCGCTCTTTTGATCATATCGTCTTGCCCTGAAAAGCAAGATTGTTCTTGATCTTAATAACATATCGGTGGTTTGTGATTTTCCGAGTATCTTCTCAGAAGAATTACCAGGTTGTCCCCTGACCGTTATGATGAGTTCATGATCAAGTTGGTTTCTTATAAACCACCCTTTCTCCAAGAATTTGTGTTGGATACCCCTGAGCTAGTTGGTTAAGCTAAACAATAACTTGGAGAGTTGGAGGATAAAATCTTTATCTGACTTAGTTCATTCCAAAGGGGATATCTTTGTGCGTGTGTGTCGAAGAAAGATGATATCTTCATCGATTGACCTTCATGATCAATTGTTGGACCTATTGTCTTACCCAAACTTTGATTTGAGCATGGGCTATCGTCAAATCAAAATCAGAACCAGCGATTTTCGTAATGTTGTCTTACTCATGGTTGTTCCCTCGAGTATACACCATTATATCTTTTGGTCTGGCCAATGCTACCACTTTGTTCACATAGTTGTGGAATTCCATCTTCATGGGAATCTTGATGAGTTGTTTTTGAGCCCATCGACAACATCTTTATCTTCTCCATGATTCATGTTGAACATTTAAGCTAGTGTTGGAAACTTTGAAAGCATTATCTTTGTGTCCCGTGCATGGAGTATACGTTCGATGAAAGAAGTAACTTTCTCCAAGTTCATGTGCATTTGATGCAAGTTGCCGCCATGAATTCGAGAAGGCTTGTTTTCGCTTCCTCTGGAATCATCCCAAGTTAGTTATGCATGTGCGAAGTATTCTATGGTCTGATAGACTGATCATCTTCATTTCATATGTATTCCCTAGCACACCAAACCACTGATTGATTTGTTCAAGGAGAAGAAGTTCCTTCTTAAGAATCATGACTTATGCTAGGACTTTGTTAACCTCGATGTTGGTTCCCAACCAGAAGCCGGTAGTGTTTGTTGTAAGACTTCCATGTGTTCATGATTGTCTTGGACAGTATGTTCACGTGTGTCTTGCGAACCAGCTCATGTTTTGGAGCTTGCTGCCGTAGTTCATTTCCCGAGAGTCTTGCAATGTCAGCTCGTCAATTTGTGTTGCAAACTTTCTTTTCCAGACATGCTGAGTCTGGAATATCCAGTTACCAACCAGATCTGAATCTCAGGCAGGTATGATGGTTGGAACTTTCCCAAGATCTATGATGTAGGTCCCGGCAAGGTTGATGTTTTGGCCGACACACCTAGCCGGAAGATCTATTATTGTAGTGTCTTGATTGAGCAATTTGACTATCTTCTCCATGAGGATTTCATGTGACTTATTCTAGAAGTTGTTCCTTATGGATCCTTTGTGTTTCCGAAGTCCGACCTTTATTTGATGACCATATCGATGATGCTTCTAAGCCTAGTCGTGGTATCTAGTACATCAAGGAGAACATTAGAAGCGAAGTGCTAAATGTCTCTCGGTCGATCATCCAGATTTTATTTCCTTGCCATCGCTAAGGTGAAATCTGAGAAGGTGTTATCTTCCTTTGCATCTGCATCTTCCCTCATTATTCACTGTGGTAGTATGAAGAGTTACCAAGATCTTTGGCATAGATGTTGGTAAAAATCCTGATGAATATGGAAATGCTCAAGTTCTTGAAAGCATGCTCAGAAACTGGGTTATATCCTCGATATCAATTGGAATGTGCCTTCCGTTGCCGAGTTGTCCTATAACCATAGTTTCCTTCCAAACTGAGTATGCCATTCTTTCGGATTCCCTCAATCAATCAATTGTGAATTTGCCTCAGTCTAGTGTAAAGAGTTTCAATGATCCCTGTATCAAAAGTAATTCTTTTTGCCACTTAAGGGAATAATTATAGTCACCTCTCCTAAGGTCTCCCGTTATGGTACTAAGGGCAATGTATCTCCTCGCTACTTGACAATCATTCACCATCTTCTTAAGTGTGGAATTGTTGCCTACCTAATTGAACGTTTGTCATCTACCTCGTTCCATTTCCCTTGATGTGTTTTGTGTCTCAGCTCAAGAGATGTTCCTGCGTCTCACTCCATGAGTTGATCGTGATTTGCTCGATCTTTGAGAAGATCGATTCCTGTAGTGTTTTGTTTTGTTGTCATCATGTTGGATGAAGTTCTAAAAGCAAAGACGTCAAGATCAATATGATGTGATGATTCAATGCCCTCGAGAAATGCAACTTGGATCATGAAGACCGTGTCAGTTTTGTGTCCCCCTTCCTCCTACCCTACGTCTTGAATCTCGGGACGAGATTCTTGTGTAGTGGGGGTGAGTTGTCACAGCACTAGAATATTTGTTGTAATTAGTTGCATCAGTGAGCATCATGCATCATATTTAAATTCAAGAAATCTGAATTGAAGAAATTGAAGCCTCAAAACTTTAAATAAAAGAAGGGTAAAGAACCCCGGAAATTTCATTCTTTGTTTCCAAGATGTCCTTATGCAATGTTTGAGAATTTTGGAAAGAGCTATATATCAAACCAAAATTTAGGAACATTTTTAAGGATTTATTTTTGGGACTTTGAATTTAAATCTATAGCTATTTGAATTTGAGTTATATTCATATAATTAGAATTTAATTTCAAATATCTCTAAAACATTTTATGTGCATTTCGAAAAGTCCATTTTGCAACATAAAATTATTCAAAGGATATTTGGCAGTGTTTTGAAATTGTTTTGAATTTTAAACAGTGGCAAAGATTAAATAAAAACAAAACAGAACAGGAATAAATAAAAGGAATGCCTACCTATAGCTTACCGGTAGCAGCAGCCCAACTGCAGGCCCAGCCACCAGGGGCAACACTGTCTTCTTCCTCCTGCCAGGAGGAGAAGCAGCTACGTGCAGCGCGCACAGCCACCCCTGGCCACCTCATGCTAGCCACCGAGGCGTCCCTAAGCCTCCTCCTCGCGCCACGGAGACGCCCAACACCTCCTCGACCGTTCCCCTCTCTCCCTGGACCTCCTCCCCTTCTCTTTCTCTTGTCCCCAAGCGAGACCGAGAGCCGTCGTCGCCGCCGCTCGCTGCCCATGCACCCACCGCCGTCGTTTTCCCTCGCCGTCATGTCCAGCATCTCCGCTATCCTCCGCCACATCTCCCCGCCGAGTCCCACGAGCTCGGATGCCCTGTGAAGCCGCCATTGCCGTCGTCTTCATCCTCGGATGCCCGAGATTGCCGTCGCTATTCCGTCGTCGTCATGGCCACCCTGAACGAGCTGAGCCGTTCTCCAAGCGCCTCGTGAGCTTCCGCTTCTCCCCCTCCCTTTCCGCTGTCGTTCCCACACCCTAGCGCCTAGCAGCCCATGCTAGCCGAACTCTGGTCGTCGCAAAAACTCGCCGCCGGCAGTGTTTTTGGGCACATCAGCTCACACCGCTTGCTCCATCGGATGCACGCGAACCACAGCAACCGCAAACCACGCGTGAAATGGTGCCCTGTAGCGAGAGCACGGTGAACCTCCACCCTCGGGTTGGTCGTCGCCGGCCTAAGTCCGGCAATGATGATGTGGCACCGTCATTAGGGGCTAATCACCCATTAATTAATCCCCCACGGACATTGGCAGCGGGCCCCACAGCGGGTCAAAGCGGGTTTAAACCGGATTTTGTCACAATGTCACTGACCAGTGGGATCCACTGGTCAGTTTTGACCCAGTTGACCTTGTGATGTATTGCTTACGCTATGCTGATGTCATAATAGTTTTTCTGGAATTTGATTAAGTCTAAATGATTTTTTTATTCCAGAAAATATCAAAAACTTCAAGAATTCATAGAAATTCAACCGTAGCTCAGAATGAAATAAATTATATTTGAAAAATTATCAGAAAAATATGAACAATCTGTTTATGCCATGATCATGCATGTTTGAACAAGTTAACATCACCAACTAGGATAATACATGATTAGGGCAATTTATGAATTAGCATTTGGAGTTGAAATTTAATCTTGTTTGAATTCCACTTCAATTAACCTGGCTACATGTTGCATTAGGTCAATTCAGTACCTTAACATGTCATAATTATACATCATGTTTGTTGCCTTGCATTGATTGTGTTCCTTCTTTATTTGTCGGTGTTTGTTCCTTCTCGGTTGAAGACGGTTCCGACGTTGTGATCGTTGACACCGATGAAGAGAGTTACTATCTTCAGAAGTGCCAGGCAAGCAAACCCCCTTGATCACTCCAAAACTATCCCACTCTCTCGCTCCTGCTCTCTTTTATTGCATTAGGACAAAAACGATTCAACTGTTACATGTTGCGGTAGTTGAGCCCACTCCTCTGCATGACCTGTCTTTGCCACAGTAAATAGCTAAAACCTTCCAGCATGAGTAGGAATTGCTTGAGCCATGTTGTGCCTACTCATCCATGCTTGTTTGTTATGCCTGCTATGCTTAGAGTTGTGTCGGGACTGATCCATCTGGGAATGAATTGGAATGTTGTGTTCATGTCCTACTGTGTGATAGCTAAGTGTGTGAACACGATTTGGTGAAGGTAGCAATGTGAGGCCATGTAGGAGTACATGGTGGGTTGTCTCATTGAGACCGTCCTTAATAACTATGCTCTGTGTATTTTATCCAAGAAAAATTACTACCACACATTGGGTTCCGGTAATGCGGCCCCTCTCGCTTATTAACCGCCTCGATCTCTGTCCAGGAGTTGCAACTAGTTTCTGGTGTTTGTAGGTCGTGCTAGTAGTCTACCAAGTGGCACTCGGTACAAGTGGGCTTGGGACAAACTAGGCACCGTGGCCTGGTGTACCAAGTGTAGTATCATCCGTCGAGGTGGACTTGGGAACCCTGCACACATCGTTTGGGGACGTGATGGAAACTTTGGCCGGACTTCCCTTGCGGGTTTAGCCTCAGGTAGGCGACAAACCTGGACTAGAGTCTTGCGTGGTTAGTCAGGTTATGGCCGACACCCTCGCCAGGCTTCCGCTTGAAGGTTGCCAAGATACATGACGTGTACATGGTGGTAAGTGGTGAGAGCGTGTGTGAAGAAGTACACCCCTGCAGGGTTAATGATCTATTCGAATAGCCGCGTCCTCGGATATGGACTACTTGGAGACTTATATGGTTCATAGATAACTTAAAGTGGATACTCTAAAATGTGCAAGATAAGTGTGAGTGCTATGGATGGCCTTCTCATAGGGAGACGGGAGAGGATCCGTAGTGGTGTATTGATGTGGTGATTAGTGGACTCGTGTGCACTTTCTCACCTCAAAGAAAATATTGGTAGTCATAGTACATGATAGCCACCGAGTCAAAGCTGGCTTGTTGCGGATAAACTCAACAACCCCCTTGTTGATATTGATGCATAAGTAGATAGTTCTGATGTAAGTCTTGCTGAGTACCTTTGTACTCACTGTTGCTTAATTTATGTTTTTGCAGAGGAGACTTCAGTCTCACTAGTGGTTCCTATGATGTGTTCGATGTTGGCCGATTAGCTTGGGAATCCCAGACAGAGGTCTGGCTCCTATGGAGGGTCTTGTAGATAGACATACTTTCTAGCCTTCTTTCTTTTTAGCTGTCTGTACTCAGACAGGTTATGCTTCCGCTTGTTGCTTGTATGCTTTGTATGATGGGTCATGTGACCCCTACTTGTAACATCATGTTATGTATGGCTCTTTGGAGCCTCTTAAATAAATACTTTGAGTCGTAGAGATATGTTGTGATGCCATGTTGTATCTACACATATCGTGCATATTGTGTGTATGTTTGAAATGCATTGGTATGTGTGGGATTCGACACCTAGTTATCTGCCTTTGGTAGCCTTTCCTACAGGGAAATGCCTCCTAGTGCTTCCACTGAGCCTTGGTAGTTCGCTACTGCTCCAGAACACATGGATTGACCGACATGTATGATTCTTTGCTCCTGTGTCTGTCCCTACGGGGAAATGTCACGCGTTGTTTACTGGAATCCTGATAGCTTGCTACAGCCCGGTTACACGCGCTGATGACTGACACATGCATTGCTGGGTTACCTATGTCTGTCCCTGTATGTTTGTGCCACCTTGGTTTATGACTAGTCATGTCGACCCCGGTTCTCTGTCATATGGATGCTAGCATCACAATCATATACATGAGCCAAAAGACGCAAATGGTCCCGGCCAAGGTAAAGGCGGCAGCCGTGGGTTACCGTGCGTGAGGCCGCAAAGTGATATGATGTGTCTTATGCTAGATCGGTGTGACTTAGGATCGGGGTCCCGACACACCATCCATGCCTCCTGCCCTAACTCAGAGGAACGGGCGCACTATCGCCCCCTCTGTTGTTATCCATCTCGCACTCATATGTTGTCTCAAGCTAACTAACTAATAGGCCTCTCGCACCATCTCCTAGGTAGCTAGCTACCTAGCTGCACCCCTCCCCCCCCCCCCACACCTCTCCCTCTCTTCAGCACTCTGGGAGTTCTTTATCTCTAACACATGCATGCATGTGCACCAATCGATTTCCCTCTATGTGTAGCCAGGTCTCTCTCGCTATTTTCCCACACAAACCGACCGATCTATATCTCTAGTTAGGTCTCCCCCTCTTTTCCCACGTACACACATCGACGGAACTACGACCTCTCTCGATAGGACCGCCTACCACACACACATTAATTGTCCCTCCCCATCTCATCATCCATGCCTTCCGCTTTATCTATCAATCAGACGCGCGCGCCCACGCACGTTCTCTTCCCCTCTCTTTAATTATCGATATCCCACTTGTACTCCTTCCTTATCTTTGTCTACCTGGCCTCTCGCACCATATTCAAGCACCCCCCCTCTGTCCTAGCGCGTGTACGCTCGTAAAGTTCTTCCCTCTATCCGTCTCTATCGATATCTAGCATAAACAATCCTTTCCCTCTCTTCTCGTACATCGCCCCCTGCACATACATATACTATGTATGTAGGCCTCTCTTTGACACAAACATATGTATAGAAGAGGTGCACGCACGCACGCACTCCTTCCGTCATACACACACACGGGTACACGGTGGAGCACATTTCTATAAGAAGAGGCAGCCCACGTGATTGATAATTTGACGTGTGTAGAAAGGCATTTTAGATGATGTGGCACTAGTACTTCCGGTACGTGCAAAGCAACCAAGTTGGATTTCCAATAGCATGGCACTACTTTGTAGGAAACAAAATACGAGGAAGATCTTGTTTAGGGTAATGTCTCTCTTTTTTAGTCAATATATTAATGAATAAAATGATGTGGGGGGCATCAATGAAGCCACGTGGCACATGTGGAGGTGTTGTTTGCCAGCTTCCTGTGTGGATTTGATCACTCTGGCGTGCCGATGGTTCTAGAAGAACGTAGACACTTTTTTTTAGGGTGGGTACACTTAGGTTACTGTAGACGCGAATCCAAAACACCTAGACTGTTGGATTGACATCAATGAACGGCTGATATCACGTCACACGTGAACGATTGAGAATTTCAAAACTAATTATAGAAATAGCCAGCAACGGGCTCCTCTTTTTTTGGTCTGAGAGGTTGCGGGCGTCTGGCTCCGCCACTATGGCCTCCGAGAGCGCGGGCCCACGTAAGCGTCCGAGAAACGTATGCAAACCGTCGGCCAAACTCCCATGCCTCCGCTCCAGTAAAAAAAACCCTCGCTTCCTGCGCTGGAAAAACACCCGCCTCGCCTTTCTAATGGGGATTTCTATCGACTGATCTCGTTAAGGAGTGAAAGCAAGTGTTACACTTTACATATTAAGTTAGGCGGTAAACTTACAGCCCGTCGCGTTCGCGTTGCACCAACACACGGTCAGTCTGGCCCGCCGCTCACCGAAGGGACGCGCATCGGCTTGGTGCGTCACTGACATGTGCAACCGCATGTGAGCAGTAGCATGAACAGACGGTCGGTCCGGCCCGCCGCTCACCAACACGCATCGGCTTGATCATCACTGACATGTACGACTGCATGTGAGGAGTAGCAAACCGACAGGCCAAGATCCCCCGCCTACCGCGCGCCAAAAGCTCGGCCTTTTTAATAATTGTATAGATCGCACCAAGGAGCAGACCATGGCTCCCTCAGTTGCGAACGCTCGCGTGGCAGTTTCATGTGTGGGAAGGGGCGTGGTGTGGCAGTTTTGTAAAATGCCATGGCATTTCTTTTTTTACTGTTGTTTTTGACCAATAACTGGCACCGTCGGATGCAGATCTTACGGTTACTGGGGCGTTCGCCAGGAATAGCCTAGTGGCAAACTATTGACTTTTTTTCACACGCATTACATTGACACATATCATCTCTCTCCCTCTTTCCCACGCACACACCTACGCTCACGAGTCTCTCGGGACTTCTCGCACACACCATCTCTAGCTCTCTAGGTCGATGCCACACACAATCACACATACACTTGTACTCTAGGTTTAGTACGTCATACACGAAGAGAAGAGGTGCACGCACGCACTCGTCCTCTCTCACACACGCATCTATAGCTACGAATCGTAGTGTTCTCAACCATCCGATTCGCTCTATCAAAGGTTCACGTTGCTCCTTGGCCTTCAGATTCAAAGGTTCAAAACGTGGAGCCTCAGCTGAAGGCGCAAGGTTTTGCTAATGTGGGTACCGCACACGGCACCAACACGACACGAGATTGGTCTTCCTGGTGCGCAGTCGAGTGAGTACTAGTAGTGTACTACTTTGATGTGTCGCGTCAACTCGCAGAAGTATGCAACACTTCCTTAACAAACAAACATA
The DNA here is from genome assembly GCA_039707655.1 of Elymus sibiricus. NCBI lineage: Eukaryota > Viridiplantae > Streptophyta > Magnoliopsida > Poales > Poaceae > Elymus > Elymus sibiricus. The sequence continues at coordinate 120,976,531 of CM077666.1, read as the reverse complement.
TAAGCAGCTTATATTTAGGTTTACTTCTTACCCAAAGGATCTTATATCCAACAGACACAAAATATCCCTTGGACTATTGGGAATTACTTCAACTTCTGATGTGATGTTGAAGTAATTGATGCATCGCCACCAAAATCCAGCATCTCTTAAGGTAAAGTAGACCAAACTAAACCCTACATTAGCAAATCACTAAGATAACTAAAAGGCATTGTTGAATCATTTAGGAGGTGAGCTTGCCAATCCGAGTGTGGAGGGACACCGTCCTCGACGACCCAGCCCCGGCCAGCAGCTTGGGCGGCACTATCAAGAAGGTCAACTCCTCCACGGCGACGGCGCCGGGTTCCTTGCTGCTTGTCACCTCGATTTCCACCTTGACGGCGTTGGTACTGCCGTTGGGCGCCCCTGGCGGCCCGTTCGCCCACACCTCGGCCGTGTAGTGCGGCGGTGGGGATGCCCCCGCTCTGATACAGACGACCGACACGGCAATAGGCGCGCCCATGCCGAGCGCGCCACCGACCACAAAAAAAGCGCGGCCGTCCTCCTCCACGAATAGCAAGCGTCGCGGCTCCGACACCGGCACCTGCAGCTGGAGCACCTTACCATACTCGATCCTGTGCATGGGCATGGGGTGCACGGTGCTCAGGTGGTTGGGGAGCGCCGGCGGCGGGCCTTTGTAGCCACAGCCGGGCACGAGGCACTTGCACGGCGCGAGCGGACACGTGCTCTGGTGATCGTCGAGCTTGTGGTAAGTGACGTAGAGCCCACAGCCTTCGTGGGGGCACTCCACCCTCGCCGAGGAGAGGACGGCCTCCATCGCCGTGTTGCGCACGTCAAAGCCGCCGCCGCGCTCACACTTCTGGCAATGCCGCTAGTTCCCGGGGCGCTCGCCGCGGCAGTCCGCGCAGGCCAGGTGCCCTCCCTTGCACTACACAAATCAACCAAACACCAACTCAATCAAGAAAACTGTGCCTTGCTCGATCAGCCGAATGGATGAGATGTATTCGAACCTTGTACACCGGAGGCTTCAAGGGGCGGAGGCAGAAGGGGCAGTGGAGCATGGTGAGGTCCATAAAGACGTCCATCGTCGGGTCCTGTTCCGTCGGCATGATCTTGCCCTCCTCATGCACCACCATCTCTCACTTTAGGGCCGGGGCATTAGAAAGTTTTACTATCACATGTTCGTACTTCAAGGTGCATTAAATCAACACATGAAAGGATCAAAAGGAAACTCACGGCATGCATGCGTGCATTCCGTGATTTATGCATCGGTAAAAACAACTGTTTGAGAAAATTGAGTGTACTCCTTTGATATGCCGCGCCAACTCGTACAACAAGGAGAAGCTTGATTACTACGCCCTCTCCCTCCCCCATGTGCGCGGTGGCTCGCAGGACGAGGATAAGCTTTTGCTTACAACACGCTCTCCCTCCCCACGCGGAGAACATGCAGCAGTTCATTCGGTGTCAGATTGCCAGAAGCATATAGTATTGTAGTAGTACGACTTCCCGAAGAGGCGAAGAGCCAAGCGCAACCCGAATGTGGTAGTTGTGAACGCTCGCGTGGCAGTCTCATGTGTAGGGGAGGGGCGTGGTGTGGCAGTTTTGTAAAGTTGTGTGGCATTTGTTTTTTTATTGCTGTTTGTGTCCAATATGTGCCACCGTCGGATGCAGATCTTACGGTAATTGTGGCGATCGCTAGTTATAGGCTCGTGGCGAACTGTTGACTAGTCTCTTTTTGACATGAATTTACAACATTGATACGGCTTGAATGCCAACGAGGGAGAGGGTAGCGGTTCCCAAAACGTTGAACGGTCAATGATGCATCCTCATTCAATTAGCATGCAGAGGGAATTAATTGGAGAAGCAGAATGGAGCCAACACGATATGAATGCAACACAGTTTACACTCTCGTATGAAGGTGCCCCTCCACTTCAATCCATCTACTGAATCATACGCACCTACTAGTACTACGCACCTAGTCTGCGCAACACTGCTCACTCCAATCCAAGACCAAGTGACCAGAAGCCACAACCACCCATGGAGGCGATGGACGCGAGCGGCAGGCGGCTGTGCCAGATGTTCCACGACGCCGGCCTGCGCCCCGGCACCGAGCAGCGTCTCCAGACGGTGCTGGCGACTGCCAGCGTCATAGCCCTCGGCAACGACGACTTCGCCTCTCACATGGGCGAGATGATGGTCCGCTCCATTCGCAAGTTCACCGCCGTCAATGTGATGGCCTGGCTTAATAGGGATGATAGACTACTCATATCAATAAGGAATTCCTTCTTTTCTGGGAGCCCATTCGGAAAGAACTCCAAAGTTAAGCGTACTCAGCTTGGAGTAATTTCAGGATGGGTGACCGACCGGGAAGTTAGTCCCGGGTGCACACGAGTAAGGACAAAGTGCGCAGAAAAGACTAGTATTGATCTGTGGGGCCAGTCTAGATCCCGCCAGGAGTAACGACCACCGGCGGGTGTGTTCGGGGCATTACAAGTTGGTATCAGAGCCGACCTCGCGGTTACACGGATGTTTGCGGGTCAGGTGCGCGATCATGTTGTGCATGACGTTTGTGACCCGTCGTGGCACACAGCATGGCACATGTGCCGGACTGCTCGCATAGACGTATGTGCCAAGAGGGAACGTTCCTATGGCCCGACGAGGACGTCGGTTCCTCTGAGTGGGGGTGTATGTGATGGCCTGGCTTAATAGGGATGATAGACTACTCATATTAACAAGGAATTCCTTCTTTTCCGGGAGCCCATTCGGAAAGAACTCCAAAGTTAAGCGTGCTCAGCTTGGAGTAATTTTAGGATGGGTGACCGACCGGGAAGTTAGTCCCGGGTGTGCACGAGTGAGGACAAAGTGCGCACAAAAGACTAGTATTGATCTGTGGGGCCAGTCTAGATCCCGCTAGGAGTAACGACCACCGGCGGGTGTGTCTGGGGCGTTACAGTCAAGAAGCGCGCGGACGACCTTGCCATACTCCTCTAGCCCGCGCGCCCAGGCTCCTCGTTGCCTGCCACCCTCATCGGCCTCCATGGTGACAACTTCTTTCCCGCACTGGTGGCCCTGCAGCTGCCCAATGTCACACCGAAGAATGTCGACCTCGAGGCCGTGCTCGCCGTGCAGCGCCTCGCCGAGCAAAAAACCGTTGACCTACACATCCATGTCTACGAGGAAATCGTCTACATAGGCCACTACAGGGCCAGGGACGACGCTAAGACGTTGGCCTTCTTCGATCGGCTGGAAGCCTTGGACGCCATTGTTCAGAAGCACGCTGACCTCGCCACGAAAGCCGCTACTACTCAGCCACCGTTCGGTGGGCCGGCTCCCTGAGTCAAGGAGGAGGAGGTCGTCGATGGATGCATCTTTCTTCTTGCCTCCTGTAACCAGCACTGCATCGCATCGTGGCCTTAATGTGTTACTGTATCGCATTATCATTCCAGTCATAAATGACATGTGTGATCCCTTGCTCTCATTTGGCATTAATTATATGTATCACTGTCTTCGCCCTGGTTTATTGGTCACCTTTCGTGTTTTGTGCCAAATATTGACTTCAGATTTAACTAACAATAAGTTAATGCATGTCACAAAAAACAATATCGTTGGAAACTATGTTCAAATACGAATCCAACGATATATTTTTTGGTGACATGCATTAATATTTTGTTAGTTAAATCTATGGTCAAAATTTGGCACAAAGGGGACCAACAAACCAGGACGGAGGTAGTACTTACCTATTGCATCAACTTCGTAATTTACGTACGATGGATGACCCAACCTACCAAACTATAGTAGTATATATATATGGGCGCGACAACCAAACTTATAAATTCAAAACTAAGCGTTACACGTCACAAGTTCAAAACGAGAAAGTGGAACAAGTACAGCACGCTCGTCCCGTTCGCGTCGCACCCCACACTGTCGTTCCGGCCCGCCGCTCAGCGCGCATTGGCTTGGCATATTAGCACTGACATGTGGGCCCGATGTGAGAAAACCGATGATGCGCCAAACTGGCAAACTCCCCGGCTTATTGCGCGGGAAAATCCCCGCCCTAGGTTTTTTAATCGTTGTTTCTATCTGTCTACTGTGGCAAGGAGCAGAAGCATAACCAAATGTTACATTTTCTACAAGTTCAAAATGAAAAACCTGCCACGTCGCGTGGAACCCCCACACAGTCGGGAGTACTAGGGTCGGTCCAGCACGCCGCTCAAGCTAGGGAATGCGTGTTGTCTAGCATTTTCACTCTCATGTAGGACCGCAGTTGAGCAAACCTACTATCGGCAAATCCCCACCCCGCCCACTGCGCGTCGGCTGAGTTAGAATTAGAAGAGAGAAACGAGGAGGGAGAAGAGCTAGCTGTAGCACGGGCGCCGTTGTCCGATGGGACTCGTGTTGATATAGTAGGAGTACTCCGTACTCGTTTGTACTCGTATGTACTATGACCACTCGTTGGGTGCGTCCGACCTATACCTGTCATCACTTTGCAGCTACGCTTCATAGTACATATTTTTTCACGCATTTTTCCTACTTGCTGAGATGTACTGCTCGGCTCCGCGGTCGTCGGAAATATTTCTACGTGCTTCCTTTCGCCGACATGTGGGACATAGAGCATCTGGGTCCACCTGCAAGCACTCGGGGCATCTCCAACGCTGAGCGCCGACCGGTAGGGATGAGTCCTCGGACAGAATACAGCAGTGGGCCATCCAACCATGCCGGCGTACGAGTACATTTCAAACTGAACGAATTACATGCAGACCCCCCGCAAAAGAATAAATAAATGAATTACTACATGTAAACCAGATGATTTTCATAGAAACCGGAGCACATTCATTACATTTTGGAGATATTTCATTGAAAAAAAATGACCGGTCGTAAACCAGTCTAAGGGCCTCTTTGATTCTCATGATACTGAAAATAAAGGAATGGGGAAAGTATGGGACTGGAGTGCTAAATCCAATAGGATTAGCAAAGAGTGTTCAACGCCACGGGAAAAAACAAAGGAATTGTAAAGAAAAGGTTGGAGAGGAGTACTAGCTAAGCTGCGACGATGCTCTTGCTCCGCTGATGGCGGTAAACCAAGAGGAGGAGGAGGAAGCGGTGGCGTGTTTTTACATGCTAAGGCTGGACTGTAGTACATTGTTTTTTATCGCCATATCGCCTGCTGGTTCACTGGGCTGCCGCGTTTCACACTCCTCCGACGTATACTAGTACTCCAGTGCTAAACTAGAGTATACCGCACCGTTCTTTGCTCCTTATTACGTCGTCGACAACAATTATTCTTCCTTTCCCCGACATGTGGGACAGCCAGCATCCGGGTCGACGTGTCATGCACCAGATTAGAGTGGGGAATGGAAGGGGAGCCTCACCCGGTCGTAGCGCCATAGTAATAATGACTATAAATGAGCAGTCATATCACAAGGCCCCACCTTTCCTGCAGTAACGAGCCGTCAAACACACAGTCCCACCCTTCCACCAGTAAGTTGAATCCGCTACTCCCTCATCCTCCTCACCTCTCCAAAACCGACTAGGCGAAACTGCCGCGCGTACCGCGCGGGAAAAGCCCCGCCCTCGACTTTTAAATATAATTTTGTATCGATGGATTGTGGCATCGAGCAAAACCAAAATAAAAATGTGGTACATGTATATAGCACGCCCGTCGCATTTGCGTCGCACCCCCACGGTCGGTCCGGCACGCCGCTCACTGAATGGAACGCGCGTCGCGTTACTACTACTATAGTACTAGAAAAGAGAGACGAGCGATGGTAACATACGGCTGAGTTACTTTTCTTTAGGCAGGCTGAGTTACTGCTTCTACAGTAGAAAAGAGAGACGGGCGATGGTAACATACGGGCTGTAGATATGTTGAGAAATCGGAAAAAAAATGTCGAGGCACCGGCTATATAGTACTGTACAGTACCAATAAAATTCGAATCTATTTCGCTATGAATACAAATCTACTCCCCCCACCCTAGGCAGCTAGGGCAACCTCCCCGCTCCACGGTTCACCGGTGATCCCGTGGATTCGCCCCTCCCCTCTTCCCGCCGCTCGGGCCACTGGTGGCGGGGAGGGGAATCCTGGTGCCTCCGCTCTAGTTAGTAGTTTACATCAGGGTTTTTTAGTCCACGCACACGCATCCCTCACTCGGATGGGGGACACTTCTCCTTTAAGTTTGTCTTTCGGGCTCTGATCCTCCTCGAGTTCGTCCGTCTAGACATAGTGGATGGAACATGAGCATATTATCATGCGGCGAGATTAGGTGTCAAGTGCTTCGGATAATTACAAGGGTTCAACGACGACAAGGGTGTGTTTGGTAGGGTGTATGAAGGGTGCATGAGAGCAAAAGTTCCGTTCTCGACCCACTTTTGGGTGTTTGGTAGGGTGTATGAAGGGTGCATGAGAGAAAAAGTTCCCTTCTCGCCCCACTTTTGGGTGTTTGGTAGAGTGTATGAAGGGTGCATGAGTCCACACTAGCTTAACACAAATACACTAGGAGCATGCATGAAGAAGGATGCTGAGGTGAGCATGCACAAAGAGGGAACAACTATGCTGAGATGAGAATGCAACCAAACACACAATACGGCTCTACGGCTCTGGTCCTTATGGGCATCTGCACGAAGACTTCCCGTTTATCATCAAAAAGGTCAAACCGACTCCGGTAGGACAGCGGCGATATCGATCGACACATCTTCTATGAGTTAGTCTTTCGAGCTCTGATCCTCATCGGGGCATAGTCGATGGAGCTCCAACGTAGATTCATGACGTCTCCTAGCGGCGGTCAGGCTAGGGTTTATTGTTGTGTGGCGAAATATTGCGTTATATGAATTAGGTGCTTCAGATCAATTACGACTACTATTGCTTTGGGTCGCTGCTTCTTAGGGGCAAGGGCATGAACACTTCCCAGCTGTCATCGACGAGGTCAAGCTGGCTCAGGTAGGATGGCGGCAACAACGGTGCGTCGGCGGCTCGTTCTGACGGTAGTAGGTCGTTCGGTGGTCTCGGAATCTCGATGTAATTTTTATTATGTTTGAGATGCTTTTGTAGTACTCATGGTGAACTTTTTATAATAGATCTGGTCATTTTCACAAAAGGGTTGCATATGTTGTAGTATGTTCAAAAGCAGAACAAAGATCGATGGCCCTTTACATTTTCTTTGCAAACGCTAAGATCATGAATTCAAACATTTGATTCCACTTTATGTTGAGAACAAATACAGTTCAAGTACTAGCTAGCGATTCGGAATGTAAACCGTGCATGTGTTTATACGTATAGGGTAGTTATCAAAGAAAATGTATGGTATTCCCCCATTTAGATGGGAACTGCAAAAGCCACGTTACGGCAACTTTAAAGTAGTAAGTCCATTGATGCAGTGTGGTCAAACGCTACCATCGATATCTCAAAGCCAAAAGAGTTCCAGCTTGTTTGTTCTCTCTCTCTACATATATATATATATATATATATATATATATATATATATATATATATATATATATATATATTCACCCGTGTGGTTGTTCAATGAATGGAGGGCCGGGGTCCACAAGTGAACAATACTACTAGTACTCCTGGACGCCGTGGAGTTTTGTTCACTGTAGCACATTAAATAGAGAGTTTCTTTTCTTTAATGTCACGTACACAAATTGGAACGATTGTTGTGGAGAGAAAAAGGAAATCACTTCACTATATATGGGCAAGAGCCTCAACGCTTGCTTTACTAGGGTTGCTCTCTTCACTCTCTCACCCTCTCTAGATCTAAACAAGACAGCGGTGGCCACACTCTCTCTCTGCTCATCGCTGGTCACAGATCCAGCCGGATCCCCTCGGCCGGGGTAGGGGAGTAGGTGCATCGTTCACGCGGTCGTCGGCGGCTAGGGAGGAGACCCACAGCTGCCGGCGCGTCCCGATCGGCTGCCTGTGCCGTTCTCTCCGACACAGCGCCGGCTCAGGAGGGCCTCCGACCCCTTCTTCCTCCATGACGTATTGTGGCCAGATCCAGCCTCCAACTGCCCTCCTAGTCACATCCCGATGACCATCAGGTATAGCTTCCTTCGAAAATGGCCTTACTCTACTGCCCCAGCTCCCCACGTTGCTGCATGTGGATCTTTTTCTGCTTCCATCAGCTGTTCCAAAGCCACCTTAATTTTTACTATTATTAGAGGTAAAGTTACTTCATGTAGTCGAATCTAGGACTTGGTTCAAACCGGGAAGAAAGGGGGGAAAATTGTAGCATGAATCTAGGACTTGATTCAAAGAGGAAATAAAAGGGGGGAAAGTAGTAGAGACTGGCTACCCAACCGGTCTCTTGGTTCAAAAGGGAAATAAAGGGAAAATGCAGTACAGACTGAATAAGGAACAGATCTATTATTGGTGGAAGAAGGAAAGAAAGTGGCAGCTGGGGGACAAGTCAACAGAGTATGTCCAAGATTAGATTTGCTGTCCTCACGTAGTAAAAGGTAGCTAAAGAGAACTAAATTTGGGACCAGCCCAGATCTTGGTTGGATGTTTGTTGCTCAGGGCAACAAACTCGGCCTCACCACATTATGCCTCCTTGTAGGTACATGGTGCTGATGCGTCCACTGTCTACATGCCGTTATACCAACTTTTTGCTGTTGTTAATGTAATGGCGCTTGTAAAATGAAGCAATCACACTGTTAAAGTAATGACATGTCTAATCAATGTTATTGTTAATCTAATGCCTCCAGTAATATGATGCAATTAAATTGTTTTACAAATGGTACTCTCCTGCTATATTTCCCATTATGATAAGTAAGTTGCCTCTTTACTCTGATGAATGTCCTGGTGTCCACACTGTACCATGCCTTTATACCAACTATTTAGCTGTTGTTCATCAAATATAGCTGGTAAAACGAAGCAATGCCACCATTAATGTAATGGCATATTTGACCGATGTCATTGTTGATCATAATGCTTCCAGTAATATGAAGCAATGCTGCCATTTAAAAATTTCTACTGTCCTTGCATGATTGCCATGAAGATAAGTAAGATGTTTCTTTTCATTTCGTGTACGTTTCATATCTTGTTATTGACCAGTAACTGTTTTCTTTCTATCTTTTTATGCAGATAGGGATATCCATTTCACCTCGTTGCTATTGTGACCTTTTGGTGAACTGCACAAAACAATTTTTTTTGAAAGAGTGTCTTGTGCAATTCTACTAAAATGTCGCATGGGCAATGTCTCTCGATTTTAGTGGAACCGCACAAAGGATGATTGGAGTTACTAACCTATTTGTCTAACTCTGTCGGTAATCTCATGCAACAGTTTATTAACCTTTGCAAGATTAGTCGTCACCGTCACCACAATGGCACTTGATTTTAGCGAAACTGCACAAAAGGATAAACAAATTGTAATTGCACCTTCCATGAGCATGACAGCCAACCTTGACCTTGCTCAATTTTAGTGCAACTAATGAAGGAGAAGTTGCCAGCTGGGACCAAGTACATCTTGCTAGCTGCATGATGCAAACATTGCTTCATTTTAGGTGAACTGCACAAAAAGGTCACATGAATTGAATCATCCATGTTGGTGACTGGTGTCAACCCGTCTACAATGGCGTTGACTGCAGTTATGGTTCCCATGACCGGGTATGTTCCTTTTTGGTTGATTTTGACTCTGCATTCAGCTAGTGATCTTGTGCTCTGTTTTTGCACTGCTATGAGAAAGCAATAATGATATTGTTTTTGCATCTTAATGTAATGCCGCTAATAATTTGAGGCAATGTTTTGGCACCGCTAGTGACACTGATAAATAAAATGAAGTAATAATACAATTATAATAGAGCTACTGTCTTAGCTATCATCTCATTTCCAATGTAGATAACTTGTTGAAGGCGTATCCGGGAGAATTGAGTCTATTTGCACTGCATCAATCACATAGCATGTGTACTGAATTAGTTGAGTCCATGACGCCTACCGTCGAGGTGGCGCGGGCCACCTCTCTCCCTCGCAGCATGGCGAGCGGCATAATTTTAGTTGAACTGCACAAAAAAAAGAGATTGGAATGACTCAAGGCCCCTCCTTCTACTGCCACACTGAAGCTGTTGATAGATGTCAACGAATCGCCATCATGGAAAGATACGGGGACCTGAAGAACAACTTAATCTCACAAAGTCATCTCACACTGGTCAGTACTGTTCTTTATTCACATGATCGTGCTTTATCATACTGTGCTAGCGTTGTATTTCTTTTATATAAAGCTATTGTATCGCAATCTTTTTTCCCATTAAAAAAATAAAGTTGCTACAACTAGTGCCACTATTATAGTAATCATGCTTTTTCATTATCTGTGCAAACAGGAATACTCAGCTACAGATGTTGGGATGGTCAAAGCATTCGCCAAGTTCTTGGTGACCGGCTTATGCCGATATTGAAAGTGGTAGTGCCACCAGTTACCCAAATATGTTCATCTGCCAATGTTTGACATGCGTGGCCGTAAACGGGACTGGTTTTAATGTTTCAGCAAATCCTTGAATCAAATTGCTTACATAAAGTATAGATCGATTTTATTTATTTGTTAACATCTACTATATCTAAATAGAAGCCCCCACTATCTGATTTTCCTGTGTTCTCATGCATCCACGTCACCTGAATTCTTTCAGCCGTCTAATTGACCACGTGTGACTTAGATGTGCAGCCAACAGTTGATCCCCTGTGCACCACATCCCTCACGTTGGCTCCTCCTTCTCGACTCGCAAAAGAGAATCGAATCCTCCCCCTCCAGTCGGAACGCCCTCGATGCGAGTGTGCGAGAATCCCTCCTCACAAGCTGGTCATCCCATCTCCCGCCCCCGCATCTATCTCTCCCCAAACGACACGAACCCACGCGGCGACGGACGCAACAGAACACAGCCGCCTCTAGGGTTTGCGGCCGCCGGCGTGTAGGACTGGCGGCTACGGCGGAGGGTAAGCCAGAGCCACAGTTCAGCTCCGAGGAATAGATGATGCTCTGCACGTAAGTCGCCTCCTTCCCCACCTCCCTCCGGCCATGCCTAGGCTTGGCCCGATTTGATCTGATCCGTGTTGATCTGAGTTTCTGCGCCCCCCCTGTTTGTCTCTTTTGTTGTGCAGCAGGATCTGCTCGCAGCAGCTGTACGGCCAGTACCGCAAGTCCGTTGAGGAGTACATCCGAGCAACGGTGAGTTGATTTGCAGCTATGGCTGATACGTACATGACTGTTGTGTGTTCAGATTATCCTCTATTTTCTGTATGTGCCGGTGCTGTTGGTTTCTGGTCCAATTAATGAACCAAGGAGAATCTGATTGCTTTTTGGTTTCGAACATGCACAGATGGGTTTGCCTTTGTGTACTTTTTGGGGTTCAGGTGGAGCGTGAGGGTCGGTTGTTTTACTGGCTGCGAATGATTACATTCTCATCTTAGTATCTTGCTATGTACTACTCCCTCCGTCCCATATAATGTATAATGTAATGTAAGACGTTTTTTGACACTACACTATATCCCGTTAAATTATTTTGTTCTTTATTCAAAAAAAAAAAAATATTTTGTTTTTTGACAATTTGAAACGAACCGTCCTATTAGAATTCCAGTATACTACTATCTTTTATGCAGCAAGTGTAGCCGGTCTAATACCCCTTAATTTAAATTAGTGCATCAGTGATTTTGCTTTTTACCTGACAATGTGCTTTAGGTAAGTTTATTTATGCTCCATCTTTCTAGGGCCAAAGAATGGTATCAAGAAGCTGGAAAAGTGAAACTGCATTCTGACTGCTTGGAGGAGGAGTCAATCTAGCCCCCATCGTCGTCGGGTTGTATGTACGTCGGCTCTCACTTGGCATATCTGAGGTCTGCATTCAGTCACCTCTTCGTCGAGATTCTAGCATGGTAATCGTAGCGTTTTTTTTTGGTGAGTTAGCTAACTCTACAGCTAGGGAGGAAGCCGTCTAGGCTGGTCAGCTCTCGGTGATAAGCGTACGAGCAGGGACAGCTACAATCTGGTGGACCTGCTTATGCCACTTCTCCCTTATCTACCTTCACAGCTGATCTAGTCGTCGGTGTCCCAGCTCCCCCATGCTGCATGGTAACTGAGATGTGTGCGTTTTGAGCCAAGCGCCATGGATGCTGTCTCATTTGTGGATGTCTGCTTTTACTTTTTCTTTAGTATAATTCTGATGCTGACTTAATGATCATCCTCTATTTCAGGTTGAAGGTCTTCGTCGCATATTCAAAGTTACATTGGACGTGTATATACGTAGATCCTGATGGAATAATTTTTCTTTGTCTGACTTTTCATTTGTGCTACTCCCTCCTTCCCAAAATAAGTGACTCAACTTTGTGGACGGAGGGAGTATATAGTTAACCATCAGTGCGCATCTCAATAATGGTGTTTTGTTTGTTCTTGAGACTTGCAGGTTAGTGATTGTTGGCTTTGCTGAATTGGTAGATTTTTAGTTCAGTTAAACACTACTGAACTGCTGAATTGGTGACCTTTCTATACAAGTTTTGTGTATGTCGCAACATTTTTTTGGCTCCTATAGTTATTTTGTTCTACTCCCTCCGTTCCTAAATATAAGTCTTTTTAGAGATTTTAATTTGAACTACATACGGATGTATATAGACATATTTTAGAGTGTAGATTCACACATTTTGCTTCGTATGTAGTTCATATTGGAATCTCTAAAAAAAACTTATATTTAGGAACGGAGGTAGTAGAAGATAGTTAGTGAATTACTTGCATTTTGACTATAACTGCACATACATGGATTGAACATCCAAATTTATTTCTCTTACATTTGACTATTGCTATGCTGATTTGGATGCACTATTTTCATGTATATAACAGGCAAGTGTTATCATTTTCTTCGTTTTGGATTCTTTGTATAAACACTACTGTTACCATTCGAGGAAAGCAATGCTTTTGTATGCACATCCTTTCAAAGATATGTTTTCCCCACAAAAAGGGTAATGTTTTGATGCACAGGCAAGTTACTATTTTCTTTAACCGGATTATTTCTCCACATTAGAAATTTTAGCAAAAAATATTCCGTAGCAACGTGCGGGGAATCATCTAGTTCTCACAACGTTTTAGTTGTACAGTAACTATTGGCTCTGATCTGTGAATCATTGAGATGCATAGGCAACTTTTTTGTACTTATTATTTGAATCTTATGAGTTGGTTGTGAATCTTGCAAGATGTGAAACACAGCATGATGATGCAGAGGACAGAAACCCTAACAATCTGTTCAAACTTGGTAGTATTTACTAGTACAGCGAGCTGCTATACAAACGGTTTTTACCCCCTTTCAGCGATAGAGTTTTAAACTATCGCTTTGCCTGTGTGTGCAATAGGGGGGTCCTTTCCACACGACCCAGAAATCGTCCGTGATAGGGCCTCTGGTCATACACACGGGGTAAAAAGAGCCCGTGTGCGATCGGGCGAGCCATCACAGACAATTATACTGGCCCAATCGTTTCCTTTCATATGTACATCCCACACAGTGAATCTAAGACAAACGTTTCCGTTCGTATATACATCCCACACAGTGAATCCTAAACAAACGTTTTCGTTCGTATATACATTCCACACAGTTTTTCACATCACATCGTCTGTGATAGCGTTGCCATTGCAGACGATAGAAATAATTTTATCGTTTGTGTTATTGAATGCATCATGCACGGTGTCTAGAAGAAACTGTGTGGCATAGGTTGTCCATCACACACACTTTTTATGTGAAAAACATTTGTGCAAGGTGGCCTAACGCAAACAGTTGTCCAGAGGAAGTCGTGTGTGATTGTTCATTGATCCAACACGTTTACTTCCTATAAACTGTGTGGGTTGTCTGAGATCATCGTCCACGGTGTTGTCTCAATAACCGTTTGCACTAGAAAAACCCAATAAGCAGGCTAATTGGCCTATTCTTATTAATCCATTTAGTAATCAAATTTACATTTCATATTAAACACATAATATATTTAATTTTCGTATTACGGAACCAGGATTTCATAATTGAAATACATCATATTACAACATCATATAGCTTCAGCACTCACTCACACCATATAGGCATATAGCTAGCTACCCCAATACACAACAGCACCAAGTTTCACATGTAACATCTAAAACCTTTGGAAATTAGCATCATAGACGGTAGATAGACAGATGAATCTCATCTGGAAAACTGCTGAAGCGGAAGGCGAATATTGAGCCTTCAATGATGTTGAAGGTCCTTGCAACTTTAGGCCAGTGCCTGTGGATGATTGACCACCCATCCTTCGTCCTCTTGAGGAAGAATTCAATATTGTACCGTGGGTGTTGTATGAACACCTTTCTCGCCTCTTGACCATACAGGTAGTTTGAGAGGTAATCATCTGTGAATTGCTTTGGAAAGGCCTGAAAACAAAGATTTGCATAAATATCTTCTCTGAATTTTGAAACGGCGCAAAGGAATAAAAAACAAGGTACTCCCTCCGGTCTGTTTTACTCCGCGCATTAGATTGTATCAAGTCAAACTTTGTAAAGTTTCACCAAATTTATTTTAAAAAATATTAACATCCACGATACCAAATATGTATACTATAAAATTGCATTTCATAATGCATCTAAAAATAATGATTTTGCAGTTTGAATGTTGATACTTTTTTCTACAACTTTGGTCAAAGTAGAGATACTTTGACTTCAGATAAAACTTATATGCAGACTAAAAAGGACCGGAGGGAGTATAAGAGTTAGTACCATCCTGTAGTTCACTGATGTCTTCTTCATTGTGCAGACAAAGATCTTGTTGTTTTTCGTCGCTAGTTTCTTTATCTTAACAATCTTTCTGAGTTTCTTGACTTGACTGATATTCATGGACATCTCATTTCCCCATATGCAAAATGGGTCGAACAGTGGGTCAAAACCTCTGACAGCAGGACCTACATGTGCAAGACTAAATTGTTAAAAACCTAAATACTAGAATGGTTCCTGCAATTGCACAATAATATGCTATTAGACAAAGGACCATGCATGTGCGAACCTCGATGGTAAACCTCAGTGCCTCCCATTGTTTCCCTGCAACACATATAAGGTAGTGATTGATCAGGTTACATGAGGGTTCGCATATTATCAGTAAAATATGTTGATGAAAAATAAACACATTGCAGATTCAGCAGATTAATTCGAGCCACATTGAAAAGCCATTTATCCAAACCAAGCATGCTTAAGAACTAGGAAATATAGCAATTGTATATGTTTCTCATGTATTTAGTACAGCCAAATTCGATTTATTGCTCACATGCATAACAATACAAAATTGTACCCACGACAATTGAACATCGCATTGCAGAATTGAACCAAACAGTTAACTAAGCACCACAACAAATGAACCAAACAGTTAACTGAGCACCACATTGCACAATAGAACATACTAGAAGATCAGACAGTTAACCAAACCTAATATGCTTAACAACTTGGAAATATAGCAATTGTATTTGTATCTCATGTATTTTGTACAGCCAAATTTGATTATTTCTCACATGCAAGAGAATACAAAATTGCACCCACAAGAATTGAGCATCACATTGCAGAATTGAACTAAACAGTTAACTGAACATGACAAAAAATTAACCAAACAGTTAACTGAGCACCACATTGCACAATATATAGAACATATATATACTAGAGGATCAGATTGCATAGTAACAGTACATAGGACAATTCACTAGAATTTATAAAGGAAAGGCAGGAGCAGCACATGCAACAGGTAAACCGAACATGCTTAACCGACGTAGCTAGCTAGCTGAACATAGGTCCTTGTAGTGAGCTAAAAAGACAAGTTACTCCTCATCGTCAGAGATATCGATGACCATGGGCTCCTTAGACTTGGAAGAGGGCGAGGCCTCCACATTGTGGGTGCCCTCCTCGTAGTGGTGAGTTGCCTGAGCCGCTCCGGGCACCAACCTGCTGGCTCTGGAGTTGAGGTAAGCACAAGCACGCTGAGAAAACACCTCGTAGTCTTCGTCGAAGGCACCGACAGTGGCCTTGAGAAAACGCCACGAACTGTCGTTTAAAGAAGCCAACCACGTGGCGGCATCCGCGCGCGAGGCATCGACGGTGGCCTCGACGGCGAGGTGCTCCTCCAAGCTCTGGGGGTCGGCACGCACTACAAGAAATATGTCAACTTGTGACCTTTTGTCGGTGACCCTGGAAGAAATGGTCATAAATCTACGACCATTTGAGACCAATTGGTCATAAGCTGTTCGGGGGGCTCCAAACCCTAAACCATAACGACCATTTTGGTCAGAAAGGTCGTAATTTCCTTACACGAAATGGTCGTAAAGCAGACATTACTGGTCCGCTGCCTTATTTCTAGCTGACCACGACCAATATAGATGGTCATAGCCTTGTAAATTGTGGTGCATTGCTATGACTAGGCGCCACCTCATCAGTTTTGCCTATGTGTCATGTCCATGTGTCAATTTTTGCCCTAGGTTGTGAAGCAGCCTACATTTCTGTCATTCCAAAAATTCCCAAAAAATTCTCATAAATTATTTGGATCATACATTCCTCAAATATGTCAAAAACCTTCCTTGCCTAGTTCAAAAATAATTCAGGAATATTCATTTTCCTATTCTATTTAGAACAGCACTTTGTGAAGGAAGTGCTATTTATATTTTCTTGATTGCCCTCAAAATTTTTGGGCACTCTTTCCTATCCAAATCATTGCCTCATGACAAAATTCAGCTCCATTTGCCTAGTAAATCTTCCTCAGCAAATTTCCAAAGTTTCTGTTCAGCTAGAAGCTTTGTGAAGGAAGTACTAGCTAGGCATATCCTAATGAGTTGAATTTTTGCCACATCTTCTATATGCCCAAATCATAGCTCTCCACAAAATTTGAGCCCCATCTAACAATCCATGTGAGCTCACCATCCAATCTTTGTTTCTAGTAATATTTTCAGTTTGGGAAGCAACTATATTTTATATTGCTTTATAATTGCTGAAAATTTACCAGGACATGACCCTGCCCATAGAACCTCCCTCCACCAAATGTTAGCTCATTTAATTTAGCCAATTTCCGTCAATATTTTTCCCTATTTTCTGTTCAGTGGAGAGTATTGTGAAGGAAGTACAATTTTTATTTATCCAAATGGTATGAAATTTTTACAATGCCTTCATATGCCCAAATTATCATCCTCATCCAAATTTTAGCTCAATCAAATCATCTATGTGAGCCCAGCTTCAATTTCTATTTTCTGGCCAGATTGGCACATTGCAAAGCAAGTGCTATCTAGACCCCTCCTATTGCCCTCAAACTTTTTGGGCACTCTTCCATATCCAAATCATTGCCACATGCCAATATTCAGCTCCATTTGCCTAGTAAATCTTCCTCAGAAAATTTCCAAAGTTTCTATCCAGAGAGAAGCTTTGTGAAGGAAGTACTAGCTAGGATTATCCAAATGATTTGAGATTTTTCCAAATCTTCCATATGTTCAAATAATCACTCTCCACAAAATTTGAGCTCTATACAGCAATCCATGTGAGCTCATCATCCAATATTTTATTCTGGTCATATTTTCATTTTGTGAAGCAACTATATTTTATATTGCTTAATTATTGCTGAAACTTTACTAGGGCATGTTACTACCTATATAACTTCCCTCCACCAAATTTGAGCTCATTTAATTTAGCCAATTTCTCTCAATAATTTTCCCAAGTTTCTGTCCAGAGAAGAGCATTGTGAAGGAAGTACCACTTTGGCATGTCCAAATGGTATTAAATTTTTACAGTGCTTTCCTATGCCCAAATGACCATCCTCCCCCAAATGTCAGCTCAATCCATTCGTTCATTTGAGCCCAGCTTCAACATCCATATTTCTTTCCAGTGTGGTACTTTGCAAAGCAAGTGCCACCTAGGCTCCTCCATTTGAGCTGCAAATTTGCCAAGACAGTCTCCTTAGTAGATGATCATCCTCAGTCAAAACTCAGGCCCATTGGACATGTGCATTTCCCCCACCGCTAATCAAACACTTGGCTGCTAATTCATCTTTGAGCTTAGTTCAGTCTCCTCGTGAGATTCTTCTGTTGTATTCTTCTTCCTAACACCTACCGGGGGAGTGCCCAACCCACTAGACATGCCTAGGCCGCCCAGAACGCGCGGCAATGCCACGGTCACACGGTGACCACGTGGCTGGCATGCCAGTTTACGCGCTCTGGAGTTGGGGCCCTCGGCCACCGTCCAAACCTCGACGTCTTGCCACCACACCATGTATCTATGATTAAATAGATACTTATGTACCTAGAAATGATTTTTGGAAAAAATAAAGAGCAAACTATAAGGCAGCTGCGGTTCAAATTTGACCCGCTTCCTACTGAATCGGCGGAAATTTGTCTTTTTCATGAGAGGTGGATCAAAGCTTTTGACACGCAACCATTTGGTCACTTGTACATTAAATATGGCCTAATATTTTAGAAAATTTATTTGGTCCAATTTTGCAACAAATATATGGTTGGTCCTTCACAAAAAAACTCATTTTAGGCACTCAAAAATGGAAAATGAAATTTTTGTGCAAAGAAAATGAAAACTTCCTTAGGCAACATTGTTTGCCATTCCAAGATGCACCCTTGTGCACAATATGAGATCATTTGAACAAACTATGCCATGAATGTGGCCATAAGATTGATCATTTGGCTTGAAAGCCATGAATCTTCACACATGCTAGCTCGTTTCTGAGAACACTTTTTTTAAAAAAAATTACCGTATTACAAGTTTATTATTTTTCCTGGTAACTTGGTCACATATAATGACACAATGCAAAGGTTTTTCAATTTTTCAATTTTTTTTATTTTTTCATGCCCATTTCAAAATGCGGTCAAAACGGCGGGCATGACCGTTCCTAGCTAGTGGTTGAATCTTGGAAAACTTTTGGTGTTTCTCTGATTAAATAGTTATTTTTATACCTAGAAATGATTTGTGGAAAAAATCACGAGCAAACTATGAGGCACCTGCAGTTCAAATTTGACCCACTTCCAGCTGAATCGGCAGGAATTTGTCTATTTGATGAGAGGTGGATCGACAGCTTTTGACACGCAACCGTTTGGACAATTGTACATAAAATGTGATCTAATATTTTCTAAAAATGGTGTGGTACAATTTTGCAAAAAAGATTTGGTAGGTTCTTCACAAAAAAACCATTTTGGGCACTCCGAAAATAAAAAATGGCTCTTTTGTGCAATGAAAATGAAAACCCCCAAATCAACATGGTTTGTCATCCCAAGATACACACATGTGCACACTATTGGTTCAGTTTAACAAACTATAAGTGGTTAATATGTTGAATGTTTACCCTGAATAAGAGGGTAAAAATTATAAGAGAAACAAAAGGAAAAAAACAAAACTACATAAGCTTAATTCTGATTGGTGGAATCACTTGTGGCTTGGATCGATGACATGGCAAACATCAGTCCATCCATCCATCCAACCCACGGCAGCAAACCCCCCTCTCTCTCGCGAACCCCACCCAACCCCTCGTGCCCTCCTCTCTCTCGCGTGAACCCTAGCGCTGCACTCCTCCCTTGCCACCACCACCTCCGGCGCCCGATCCTGGCGACCTCAGGCGGGAATCCGGCGGGAATCCTACCGTCCTACGTATCAGATTTCTTCATCAGTCGGTATAAAGGCAGTGCCTTCTCTCCGAGACGAGAAATGAATCTACTCAACGCCGCCAGGCAACCAGTGAGCTTTTGGACATCGTGTATACGCTCGGGGCGTTTCATTCGGACGATGGCACCGATCTTCTCAGGATTGACGTCGATCCCTCGTTCGGAAACGAGGAAACCGAGTAACTTTCCACCAGGAAATCCAAAAGTACACTTGACTGGATTCAACTTGATGTCATATTTCCTTAAGTTGGCGAATGTTTCTGCCAAGTCAATCAGCAGGTCGGAACCTTTGCGAGACTTGACAACAATATCGTCCATATAGGCCTCGACATTCCGACTGATCTGGTCGAGTAGACATTTCTGAATCATGCGCATGAAAGTAGCGCCAGCATTTTTCAAACCAAAGGGCATGGTGATTTAACAGAAACACACGAGAAAGGACGAAGAAGGCAACTTGATATTGCCGAAACACACCACTCGACAGTGCAGATTACTGATCCAGCAGTTCAAGGAAGGGCAGTCGAGTGGAAAAGATCCTGAGAAAGAAGAGGATGAAGAGAAAGATGACTTCCCTGAAGTTAACGCCACTTTGGTGATTTTTGCTGATGTAGAAAGCAAGAGTCGACTGAAGGTCATAAACAGGGAGGTCAACATGGCTGTTCCCGCCACCCCCACATATCTCAAGTGGTCCCAGACTCCTATCACCTTCGATCAGTCGGACCACCCCGCTCATGTTGCTACCCCAGGTCGGCAAGCTTTGGTGGTAGATCCGGTAGTGGAAGGCACTCGACTCCACAAAGTTCTCATGGACGGAGGGAGTGGCCTGAACATTTTATACGCAGATACCCTTAAAGGGATGGGCATCCCGATGTCCAGGCTCAGTGAGAGCAATATGCAATTCCACGAAGTCATCCCTGGAAAGAAGGCCAAGTCACTCGGTCAGATTGCATTGGATGTGGTGTTCGGCACCGACAAAAAATTTCGCAAGGAAAAGTTGACGTTTGAAGTTGTAGACTTTCAGAGTGCATATCACGCCATCCTTGGACGTCCGGCTTATGCATGTTTCATGGCCCGTCCATGTTACGTATATCTCAAGCTGAAGATGCCCGGGCCCAAGGGCGTGATCACAGTCATAGGGAATCGACAGAGGGCTGAGGAGTGCCTCCAGCAGGGCTCCAAGATTGCCGACCAACAAATGGTTGTGGTCGAGTTGGAAGAATACAAGAAGAATGCTGATCCCGCCGATTTGTTGCGTTCCAAGAAGCCCGCCACTGAGTCTGCTTTTCAGTCGGCGGGAGACGTGAAAACAATGCATATTCACCCGACGAATCCTAATGCTGCTCCGACCAACATTTCTGCAACACTCGACAGCAAATAGGAAGTCGAGCTCATCCAGTTCCTCCGTGAGAACTGGGACATCTTTGCGTCAAAGCCTTCTGACATGCCGGGTGTACCCAGGGAGCTGGCTGAGCACCGTCTGAGGGTTGATCCCAAAGCCAAGCCTGTAAAGGAGCACTTGCGTCGGTCGGCAACAGAGAAGCGGAAAGCAATTGGCGAGGAAGTGGCTCGACTCTTGGCGGCTAAGTTCATAAGCGAGGTTTACCACTCCGAGTGGCTCGCGAATGTCGTCATGGTCCCCAAGAAAGACAAGTCGCTCCGCATGTGTATAGACTTTAAGCATATCAATCGGGCCTGCCTGAAAGATCATTTCCCGCTCCCCCGCATCGACCAGATTGTGGACTCGACAGCGGGGTGTGAGCGTTTATCTTTTATCGATGCATACTCTGGCTACCATCAGATCCGTCTGTTTGGCCCAGATGAAATAAAGACGGCCTTCATCACCCCTTTCGGGTGTTTCTGTTACATCACCATGCCCTTTGGTTTGAAAAATGCTGGCGCTACTTTCATGCGCATGACTCAGAAATGTCTACTCGACCAGATCAGTCGGAATGTCGAGGCCTATATGGACGATATTGTTGTCAAGTCTCGCAAAGGTTTCGACCTGCTGATTGACTTGGCAGAAACATTCGCCAACTTAAGGAAATATGACATCAAGTTGAATCCAGTCAAGTGTACTTTTGGAGTTCCTGGTGGAAAGTTACTCGGTTTCCTCGTTTCCGAACGAGGGATCGACGTCAATCATGAGAAGATCGGTGCCATCGTCCGAATGAAATGCCCCGAGCGTATACACGATGTCCAAAAGCTCACTGGTTGCCTGGCGGCGTTGAGTAGATTCATTTCTCATCTCGGAGAGAAGGTACTGCCTTTATACCGACTGATGAAGAAATCTGATACTTTCGAGTGGACTCCAGAGGCAGAAGCAGCGTTTGGCGAGCTCAAAGCCCTGCTCTCCACCCAGCCGGTGCTTGCTGCTCCGCACAGCAAAGAACCCCTGTTCCTATATATTGCAGCCACCAATCAAGTCGTCAGTACAGTTCTCACTGTCGAGCGAGAAGAAGCGGGCAAGGCCTATAAGGTCCAGCACCCAGTATACTACATTTCTGAAGTGTTGACTCCTTCAAAGCAAAGGTACCCACATTACCATAAGCTTGTCTATGGTATATATTTATCAGCGAAGAAGGTGGCGCACTACTTCCAAGATCACTCAGTTTCAGTCGTCAGTGATGCTCCATTGGCCGAGATCCTCAACAATCGAGACGCGACTGGTCGAGTGGCCAAATGGGCCATTGAGCTCCTCCATTTTGATATCAAGTTTGAAGCAAAGAAAGCCATTAAATCTCAAGCACTTGCTGACTTCATGGCCGAGTGGATAGAACAGCAGCAGCCAATCCAAATCCACTCGGCGCACTGGACCATGTTCTTTGACGGCTCGAAGATGCTGAATGGTTCTGGTGCTGGTGTTGTGTTGGTATCTCCAAAGGGCGATAAGCTCAGTTATGTCCTCCAGATTCACTTTGATTCCTCCAATAATGAAGCTGAGTACGAGGCACTCCTCTATGGGTTACGTACGGCCATCTCACTCGGCGTCCGTCGCCTGATGGTTTACGGTGACTCGGATTTGGTGGTTAATCAGGTGATGAAGGAGTGGGACGTCAGGAACCCCGCCATGACTGGATATTGTAATGCAGTAAGGAAGCTGGAGAAGAAGTTTGAGGGTTTAGAGCTCCACCATGTTCCCCGAGTGAAGAATCAGGCAGCTGACGAGTTAGCAAAAATCGGATCCACTCGGAAACCTGTACCCAGCAACGTGTTTTTGGAACATTTGCACTCTCCTTCGGTGCAGGAGGACCCCTTCACCGAAGAGCCCCCGCAGCCTATAAGCGCCTCCAATCCGACTGAAGTTGATGTCCCAGCAGTCATAGATCTGGTCATGGAGATTCTGGTGATTACCCCCGATTGGACGGTGCCCTATATCGCGTACTTACTCAGACGAGAACTTCCAGAAGATGAAGTTGAGGCTCGACAGATTGTCCGCAGATCCAAAGCATTCACCGTTATGAATGGACAACTCTACAGAGAGAGCATAACCGGCGTGGCTCAGCGATGCATCTCTCCCGAAGAAGGTCGATTGATTCTGGAGGAAGTTCACTCGGGAACTTGCGGTCATCATGCGTCCTCTCGGGCGATTGTTGCCAAAGCATACCGAGCTGGTTTCTTCTGGCCGCGCGCCAATGAAATGGCCAAAGAGATTGTTCAGCACTGTGAGGGATGCCAATTCTATGCGAACTTATCGCACAAGCCTGCGTCTGCTTTGAAGACTACACCACTCGTCTGGCCGTTCGCTGTATGGGGATTGGATATGGTCGGGCCTCTCCGAATGGGCCAAAGTGGTTTTACGCATCTATTGGTAGTAGTCGACAAGTTCACCAAATGGATTGAGGCCAAACCTATTAAGAAACTGGACTCACGCACGGCCATCAAATTCATGAAAGAGATAATATTCAGATATGGAGTTCCCCACAGTATCATCACAGACAATGGGTCTAATTTTGACTCGGAAGAGTTCAGAAACTTTTGCTCCACTCAGGGCACTCGGGTGGATTACGCATCCGTTGCGCACCCTCAGTCTAACGGTCAGGTGGAACGAGCAAATGGCCTTATCCTTCAAGGATTGAAGCCCCGACTCATGCGCGAACTTGATCACGCAGCTGGAGCTTGGGTTATTGAATTACCGTCTGTTCTGTGGGGCTTGAGGACGACTCCAAATCGGTCGACTGATCGCACTCCCTTTTTTATGGTGTATGGAGCCGAGGCTGTCTTGCCAAGTGATCTCCTTCACAATTCGCCTCGTGTGGATCTTTACTCAGAAGCTAAGGCAGAACAAGCACGCCAGGATGCTGTGGATCTCCTTGAAGAAGAACGAGAAATGGCTTTGATTCGGTCGACTGTGTACCAGCAAGACCTGCGTCGCTTTCATGCAAGGCACATCAGGAGTCGATCGTTTCATGAAGGTGACCTCGTACTCCGAGTGGATCAGCAGTGGCCTCATAAGCTCGCCCCCGCATGGGAAGGCCCATTCGTCATCACCAAAGTATTGAACAATGGAGCCTATCACCTTTTCAACCTCAAGAAGAACATTGACGAGCCGCGGGCCTGGAACGCGGATTTACTTCGACGATTTTACACCTGAAGGCTGAGTTGTTTGATGTAATAAAAGTACTCTGAACAGTTTTGCTTATCAGTGATACGACTCCAGCAGTTTTTTGTCGATTCCGATCGCACAATTATAAACTCAAAAATACTCCGACTGGCGAGCAATCCTCTCACTCGAGGGCTTAGCTGCGATCCCGTATCGCCTAAGTTAAAAACCTCTCCCGAGTGGCGAGCAATCCTCTCACTCGGGGGCTTAGCTGCGATCCCGTATCGCCTAAGTTAAAAACCTCTCCCGAGTGACGAGCAATCCTCTCACTCGGGGGCTTAGCTGCGATCCCGTATCGCCTAAGTTAAAAACCTCTCCCGAGTGGCGAGCAATCCTCTCACTCGGGGGCTTATCTACGATCCCATATCGCCTAAGTTAAAAACCTCTCCCGAGTGGAGAGCAATCTTCTCACTCGGGGGCTTAGCTGCGATCCCGTATCGCCTAAGTTAAAAACCTCTCCCGAGTGACGAGCAATCCTCTCACTCGGGGGCTTAGCTGCGATCCCGTATCGCCTAAGTTAAAAACCTCTCCTGAGTAACAAACAATTCTCTCACTCGGGGACTTAGCTGCGAACCAGTTTTCGCCTAAGTTCAAAACTACTCTGAGTGGGAACACCATCCGCACTCGAAAGCTTAGCTGCGAACAAGTTTTCGCCTATGCTAAAAATCCTACCGAGTGTCGAGTGATACTTACACTCGAGTCAAAGTATTTGTCGAGTGCTGAGCACTCCTCTAACTCGGGGACTTAGCTGCAGGTCATCCCTCGCCTAAGTCCAATATTCTTCCGAATGTCGAAAGTCTGTCTCACTCGGAAGGCAAACAAAATCAACCAAGCAAAAGGACTGGAAAGCAAGATGCAGATAAATCCTAAATATTCTACACAGATAAAAATCTCCCATGCGGACGGAAAGTACTCGAGCTTAAGGCCTGAATGAAGTTTTAAGCGGTTACAGCATCACTCGGCATACCGAGGCAAAATAAAGTTTTGACTTCCAGCAAAGTTGTTCTCAAGCTCCGGTAGGACTCGCGGGCTCGACGAAAGTGTCCAGTTCAATCCCATCAGCGATCCGAGTGGCGGCTGTGATAAAGGTCTCCATGAAGTCCTGGAACTGAAGTTTCTTTGTGTTGGCCACATGAAGAGCCTTCAGTCTGTCCTCCTTGGCCTCCTTACAATGGACCCGGACGAGTGAGAGCGCTACGTCAGCTCCGTAGCGTGCCGCAGATTTTTTCCATGCCTGCACTCGACCAGGGAGCTCATCGAGGCGAGTCATCATTGACTCGAGGTCAGTCTAAAGAGTGTCTTCTGGCCATAATTCCTTGTCGATCTTCTCCACCGCAGCCTTCAGTCGAGTGACATATCCTTGGACACTTACGAGACGAGCTTCAAGCCGAAACATATTCATGGCTACGGCATCTTCGACGGGTGACTTGGTGGGATCCAGATTTGGCTCGAGCTCTTTGGTTTCCTTGTCAAAGTCTTGGCAGAATTCTACTCGAAGAAG
Source organism: Elymus sibiricus (assembly GCA_039707655.1). NCBI lineage: Eukaryota > Viridiplantae > Streptophyta > Magnoliopsida > Poales > Poaceae > Elymus > Elymus sibiricus. The sequence goes on along the minus strand of CM077666.1, from coordinate 120,950,824 downwards.
AAGAGAAGATTTGGTCATGCGATTGTTCTCTGGAAATTAACGGAATTCACTCGACTGGAGAAAGTTACCTTCAAGCAGAATGTACATCTTCTTCGCGAAGTCCCCAAGATATTTCTCCAAACCCTTCGACCTCTTGGTCACCTGCTCAACCCTCTTGCCCCAGTCAGCCCACTCCTGCTTGAATTTGGTGTTCTCTTCCTCCAACTTACTGGATATTGCGAGTTTCTTCTCTGCGGCTTCGGTTTTCTCCCTCGCCGTCTTCTGAGCTTCGGCGAGTGATTTGTCCTTGTCCTCAAGCGCCTTCTTCATGGTATCTAAGGAAACAACATTGCTGAGTCGCGCTTGGAGTCGACGATTCTCACCACGCACGTCTGTTCGAGTGAAGTCACTCGGTTCAAAGATAAAAGAAACAAGTAATGGTGCATTCGGTCGACGAAGTTTACCTCCCAAAGCTTTCAGGTCAGCCTGCACACGCTCCAGGTTCTTCTTGGTCACTTCCAGGTCCAGTTGAAGCTCGTTCTTCTTTTTCTCCAAGTCGGCATATTGAGTCCCGAGTTCGCAAGACTTCTGAGATCAGCAACAAACACAATTCAGTCGAACAGAAATATTCTTCCGCACCCGAGTGGAAGCACAAAATCCATCCACCCTTATGTAGCGTCATATCATGGTTGATGGAAAGGTCCGAACTAACAAGGCCTACTCTGCTGGTTTCGTGGACATCATTTCCATTTCTACATCAAGCAGTCAGGAAGGACGACACTAAGACAAGACATCCGTTCGGCATGCCGAGTGGAGAGTGTGTTTCAAACACAAATTTGGGCTCCGAGTCCAAGTTCTTAAGACTACTACCGATCGTAAACGATCGACAGTAGTCTCGGGGACTACACCCAGTGGGTGCACTCAGCGTGCCCCCACTGGACTCAACCTCACTCGACTAGGCCCGACCTATCTGAGTCAAAAAATAAACACGAGCAATAACAGAGCAAAACTTAAGTTCTAAGACTCCCGCCGACCGCCCGCGGTCGACGGCTGTCTCGGGGACTACACCCAGTGGGTGCACTCAGCGTGCCCCCACTGGAATGGTATCCACTCGGAACAGTCCGCCCGGTCCGAGTGATGGCCAAACACAAAGCAACAACACAAAAAAGTTCTAAGACTTCCGTCGACTGCCCGCAGTCGGCGATAGTCTCGGGGACTACACCCAGTGGGTGCACTCAGTGTGCCCCCACCGGAGCGGTATCCACTCGGAACGGTCCGCCCGACCCGAGTGATGGCCGAAAGCAAAAAAAAAAACCCCAGTGGGTCCATTCGACCAGGTCAGTCCTGGCCGAATGCGTGACAAGCAATTACCACTCTACCAGGTCAGCCCTGGCCGAGTGCGTGACAAGTAATTACCACTCGACCAGATCAGCCCTGGCCGAGTGCGAGACAAGCACTTACCACTCGACCAGGTCAGCCCTGGCCGAGTGCGTGACAAGCAATAACCACTCGACTAGGTCAGTCCTGGCCGAGTAGGTGACAAGCGACTACACATTGACAGATAGAAAACACTCAAGTGGGTGTAGAGTCAAGTCAAGATGAACGGAAAATGACACAATCAAAAACGAACTTACAAGCGCACTTACTCGGACGTTCGCTTTGAGCGCCGAGCTGGCGTCGTAAGCCAACTTGCTGGCCTCGTACGCCTCCTTCGTGTGCCGCATCATGTGCTCGGCTTGGATCATCGCCTCCTTCGCAGCTCCAGTCTGATCTTCTGGAACAAGATACAGAGGAAAGAAGGTAGACTGTGGAGGGAGCGGTGGTGCGGCCGGAAGGACCGGCGCTTGAGAGACTGGCGCTTGAGAGACCGGCGCTTGAGGCGGATTGGCAAGCTCCACAGTCATCAGATCCGGTGCTGAAACTGGTTCAGTTCGAGTAGGAACTGTGAGGTCGGCACTCCTCTGAAGCTCGTGTCCACCGTCATCAGCGATCTGGACGGTCTCCCTTGGCTCTGCAGTCACCAGACAACATTTCACACGACTGTCGAGTGGTTCGAGAAAAATGTCGAATGGCAGTATGTCATACCTCGGCGGGAAGTGGCTGCGTCAGATGTATCCTTCTCCGCGTCTTCCTCAGCCCGCACCGGTGACGTCGCCGAGGTAGCAGCCCTGACATTCAAGTTTCACTCGGTCAGCAAAATTATGAAGTTCAGCAAAGCAAGTTAAGCAAGGAGGAAGAATACTTACGTCGAAGCAATCAGCACGACAACCTTTATCCTGGGGAGAGCCTTCCGGGGCTTTGCAGTAGCAACCTTCGGTTGTTTGGCGACCTTATCGGTCGGTTCCGGCGTCGGCGTCCGATTGCACTTCGAACTCCTGGCGGTCGACCCCACGGTCTGACCTTGGTTGACTGCAGGATCTTGACGCTGTTTGGAACATCCCTCAGTACGTGGAGGAGAATAAACTTTGACTTCTTCACTTTCCTCCGAGTCGGCATCGCTGCCTTCACTGTCCTCGGCATAACTTATGTTGGCGCTGTCGTTCTCGCTCTCCACCCCGTCGATGTTCTGTTCTCCATTCGGCACGGGTGAATACATGTTTGTGAGCTCCTGCAAAGATTCAAGTCAGTCGGTTGAAGACCCATTCACTCGACAAGATATAAAAGCAATCGACATTGATGTGACTCACCACATTCGGTGGGCACTCAGCGGAGAAAGGCAAGACTCTTTTGGATCCTTGGGGGTTGTCACGCGCTCTAGTGATGCTGCGCAGCCATTGAGCGACCGTTTCCTCTGAGACATCCTCTGGATGGGTTCGAGTGGTGTCGTCGACTCCCGAGTAATGTCACACGGGGTGGTCCCGTGCCTGGAGCGGCTGGATACGTCGACCGAGGAATACCTCCAGCAGATCCAGGCCAGTCACTCCACCACGAATCAGGTTCACTACTCCATTCATCAAGATTCCCACGTTGGCCTTCTCTTCCTCAGTCACAGTCAGAGATTTGGGCACAGTGGGTCGAGCCAGTGTGAAGGGGGGAAGACCAGTCGACATGTTTGGGGATGCGACATCGTTGCAATAAAACCAAGTCGACTGCCAGCCCCGCACCGAGTCTGGGAAGGTTAACGCTGGGAAAGCACTCCCTGTCCTCTTCTGGAGACCCAAAGCCCCACATAACTGGATTACATTGGTCTTGCTATCGCTAGTTTGGGATTTCTTGACCGACTGGGAGCGAATGGTGAAAATGTGCTTGAACAAGCCCCAGTGAGGGGGACAACCGAGGAAACCCTCACACATCGTCACAAACGCGGCAAGGTACGCGATAGAATTGGGAGGAAAGTGATGAAGTTGAGCCCCGAAGAAATTGAAGAAACCGCGGAAGAAGGGATGGGGAGGCAGAGAAAAACCTCTCTCCAAATGGGTAGTCAGGAGGACCCGCTCGCCTTTGCGCGGCTCCGGCTCAGCTTCCGCCCCCGGCAACCTCCACGACCCAGCCGCTACCAGGCCGTCGACGACAAGCTTCTCGACGTCCTCCGCCGTGACGGTCGACGGCAAGAAGTCGCCCTGGATCCATCCGGGCGGCGCTGTGGCTCGAGCGCCCGATGGCTTCTTCCCCTTCGCCGTCTTCTTGGCGCACTCCAGCTTCTCCGTCTTGCCTTTCGTCATCGTCGCGGCGGCGGGTGGATTCGAGGTGGGCGGCGCGGTGGCGGAACAGAGGAAGCGGAGGAGACGGGGGGAAAATGGGCGTACTGTTGCAAATTCCCCCTCACTCTCGCTTCTTATACCCGTCGACCCGAGTCACTGACTCGTGGGTCTGCTGAGTACCTGCATATCCCGCTAACAGAGGAAGCGTGGTACGTGGCACTAAAAGCGGTGCGAGGATCGAGGGATCGTGCGCCCGTCTGTTGCGTCATCCCCGCTCGGCGCGCGTCCCCGAAATTTTGAATCCCGTGAAATCTGGGCCGGGCAGAGCGTCTCGTCACATTTAAAGATCCTGCTAGTCACTCGGACTTGAACCTGCATCCAGATTCACTCGGAAGAATTGATAAGAAGAATAGATCAAGGCGAATGCTGGAAGGTCCAGTCGACAAAGGCATCAGTGAAACCTCGAAGTTCGTTCGGAACGTTAAGTTCGACAGAACCTGCTCTGTCCCTTTCTCACTCGAACCCTGATCCATTCGGGGGCTAATGATGTGGACACATTTTAGGGGTAGGGTCCTAAGCATTGCCTACATACCCCACCTAAAGACACCGTATGCAAGATTACGAGACTACAAGGGAGATTCCGATTGGAGTAAGCAAAGTTACTCCAGTCACTCGACAGATCTCACTCGGAAGACATCCATTCGACGAGATATGTTCCAGTCGACAGGATACATTTCACTCGATAGCCGAAGATCTAAAGTCACTCTGAGAAGAGCAACAGACAGGCGGTCGGGCTATCATCATAATTAGCATTTATTACTTGCGTTATCAGTAACGCTCTCCTTTACTCCCCACGATCGAACCCTTGGTTGCCTGACGTTTATGAGGGGCAGCGCACTCTATATAAGCCACCCCTCCCCTCTGGCACAAGGGTTCGCACCCCCTGTAACACACACACATATTACACTCGACAGAGAGCCCCTGGGCACTGAGACGTAGGGCTGTTACCTCCACGAGAGGGGCCTGAACTCATACATCCGTGTGTACAATCTCGCCGTAGCTAGGACTCTGCCCTCTCCTTACGTACCCCTAACCTCTACTGTCAGGCTCGTTCCCACGACAGCGCTGTACTCCTCCCTTGCCGCCGCCACCTCCGGCGCCCGATCCTGGCGACCTCAGGCGGGAATCCTACCATCCTCCTCTCACCCCCACCGCCGTCGATCCTTCCCCGGCCACCGCCCTGTACCGTACCTCTCCCTCTCTCCCATGGTGCCAGATCTAGCCGACGAGGTCAGTCCGCGGCCAGATCCGCCAGGGCCATAGCGGGCCTTCCGGATCTCCATCCCCAACCCCGTCGCCGCCCGTCTGTCCCCCAACCCAGCCGCCACCCCTTCGCTCTCCCCCAACCACCACCGGCGCCGCTCCTTCCCTCTCCCCCAGCCCACACCGACGCCGCTCCTTCCCACCTTCTTTCCCAAGGCGCAGATCGAGCCGGCAAGGCCAGGCCGCGGCCACAACGGGGCTTCCGGATCCGAGCTGGGCCACGGCAACCACGCGCCGGGAGAGGAGGTCTTGCTCCGTTGGAGTGGGCAACAGACGCGTCCTTCATGCTCGGCCACGGCACCGGCCACCTCAACTTGGTGATTGCATTTTAGATGGCAAATCTCCGACGACTATGCGGGTGTGCTTCTTCTCCTCTTCGCGCCTCTTCTGGATGGATCCATGACAGAGGAGCCAGCGAGTGCTTCTGCTTCTTCTCGGGATGCCATGGACCAAGTCAAGGTACCCCTCCCCTTCCCCTTCTCTCTTTGATTCGATTTGATCTGGATGTCGTGGATGAACACCGAATGCTTTGTACGTTGCTCTGTTCGTCGCGTTCCGCTATGCTGCAGGACACCAATGGATTTTGCTGCAGGACGTTGGTGTTGGAGACCTACATGAGATGCAGCCAGCCTCCAGTTGGGCTCCAAGACCACAAGGAGGTTTTGTTTCTTCTCTGAACCTTCTCTCTGAAGAACACAATGCATTGCAGGGGATCAACTCCACCATTCCTCTCTTGTTTGAGAGGTGGACAGAGTTTAAGTTGTGATTTGGTTTCATATTAAATCTGTTGTGAATGTGTTATATATAATTGAATATGAACAAAAGTTATTCCTTCGATTATGTTCATGTTTGTTTAGTTGAGAATTTATTGATTGTGTCAACATTGTCAAAGCTAGCATTTTATCATGCCAATGCATTAAAGTTAAGGGATAAGAAGTAACCCCCCCTCATTTGAATGATTCAGAACAAAAGCAACTGCGATTCATTTTCCTTTGCAAATAGCTAGCTAGCAACTGTGAAACTTTGCTTTTGTGCATGCCTATTTATCTTGAATGTTGCAATTCAAGCTATTGAAGAATGATGATAAAATATATTTTTAAACAATGGGTTGAGGCTTAGTGTAATTGATGTACTAGTGCACTGCTTGGCGTAAAATTATAGCAGTACACACAGATATGCAATGAAATGCTTCTAGTATCTTACACAAGTATATTTGACATGAATGTGTACTGCTTGGCTTAAAGTTGTAGCAACCATGTTTTCTGAACAACTATAGTTGCTTTCAAAAGCTGCAATTTATTGGAGATGTTACCTTATTATTTGCTCTCTTTAATTGTTTTTGTAGGTCCATGACATCTCGCTGAACCACTACAGGACGTGGCGTCAACGGAGCACTACACCTTCCTGCGACACTCCACAGCATCAGCTGGTACTACCTGAGCTAGTGATGTTTGATTGCATGCGCTGGCTAGTATTATTAGGTCCTACTCCCTCCGTCTGGAATTACTTGTCGGAATTTCGGGCGGAGGGAGTATTAATTTGCTGAATGGATGATAGCAAAATAGTAGTTTCTTCATATTAATGTGTTCTAGTGTTGCACTATTTGTTGCTACTATGCCATCGTACCTATAGGTTAGGGCTGTTCATCCTTAGCATGAGCTTGATTGATGTATCTGTATAACAGCAGCAGTTTAGTTTGTCCAAGATAATTATTGGCACAAAATTTTCTTTACTTGTACACACAAAATAGATAGAGGTGACGTGTGGTAATATTCTTTTGTAAGATTAATCTGTTTTGATCTTTAAAATTTGATAATGTAATGTAGGATGAATTAAAATGGTACAATGGTTATGTTCTATGTAATGCAATGGTTTTCCTGCCACACTACACCTTCCTGCCGCACTCCGTAGCATCACCAGATAATGATTTCCTTGTCGTTGAAAGCAAAACAGTGGCTTGTGGTTACATTTTATTGTTAGTTTCCTCTGTTTTGATCTTCAAAATTTAATGCAATGGTTATGAATTATCTGTCCATATGGTTATGATCTGAATAATGCTTTGCAGGTTTTGCTTGATTATATCAAGAACTATAGGCTAAAGAAATCGCCTTCATCGACATGATGAGCATAACCAAATGTTACAAAGAACTACAGGCTGAAGAAATTTGGTTGAAGCCTGAAGCCTCGGTCAGCTAGTAGCTGTTATATTATGATAGCTTACGATTATTCTGGATGTGTTTAATCTCTTTTCCATCTGCAATATTGTAATAGAATAGAATTATCTTGACTGTTATTTGAAGAATTTCACTTGTCCTATCATATTGGTTGGTATATCTGGTTATTTACTATCAAAGCTTTGAAAACTGGTACTTGACAACCGGGGATTGAACCCAACGAATTTTGACATTTAGAACCCACCAAATTCTAACAATTGGGACCAACCCTAAATCAAAAAAAATCTGACAATTGGGACCAGCCTAAATCAAAAAAGAAAAGAAGAAAATAATTGAGAAAAAGGCTACGGCCCAAACATATATGGGCTTGGCCCATGTAGCTGACTAAAATTAGAAGGGAAAAAATAAATTAAATGGGATGAATTATTGGGCTCGGCCCATATAGACGGCCGAACTGGACCGGGCTGATTCTAATCTACGACCTTTTCATTTGGTCGCAATTTTGCCACGTCAGCTTGCCACGTTGGATCTGACGTGGTGTGGGCAGGCTGCCAGTGCCAAAACAATTGGTCATAGAACCTACGACCTTTTATTTTGGTCGTAACTGTCTACGGCCATTTCAGAACAAAGGTCGTTAAGTTTCATTAAAGACGGGCAACTTTTGACCAACTATTTTTGGTCACAAATAGGTCACAAATGAAAAACAATGACCATTCAGTGACCAATATTGATGGTCAAAAGTTGACATATTTCTTGTAGTGATGCATGGCAGCCACCGCGACCTCATCCGCGCGTGCGGCCGCGATTTGCTTCTCCGCTGCCAAATGCTCCTTGAGCTCCTGGCTATACTGCGTGCACCATGGCTTAGGGCGGTGCTTATTTGGAGGATGGGTCGGTGATTTGGGTGGAAGGTGTCGCGCCGGCGGTCGGGGCATGTGGGATGTAGAAGGAGGTGAAGGATGGGGGTCGGGTGTGGATTACCTGACTAGATCGACGAGGCCGAGCAGCAGGAAGGAGCGTCGCCGGCGAGGCGGCTGCGCTGCAAGCAAGTAGTGAAGGTTTGAACTTGGAATGGAAGGCGGAAACAGGGGAAATGTGGCTTTTGGTAAGGTGGAGGGGGGCATGGGAGGTAGATATTTCTGCGGATGCCAAAATTTTTCGCTCCGTGCAGCGAAAAACTGGCGCGCGAAGTGTCATCAGACACGGTCCCTTATTCAGCACTGTGTACGATATCTGAACTTCACAAACGATTCATATGACTTACGCCGTGTGTGATGAGTTTGAACGTGCAAATTTTGGTTCGAATTTCCCTGGTTACAGTGGTCATCCACGTCATTGCATAATTTGGGTACACAAAAGAGCCTACAGCACACCCACACTTCTTAATCGAGCAAGTTCAGCAATTAAACAGAGCTAGCTGACCTAAACATTACTCTAACAAAAGACCGGTGCTCTAAACAATGACTACTACTCCGCCTGGCGCTCATCGATCTCCGCCGCCTCCTCCATGTCCAGCTCGCGCCCGACGATCTCCTGGGGAAGGGGCTCCATGGCATCCATCGCACCATACTCGGCAAGCATCTCGCCATCCGCGTCCGCCATCTCTTTGGAAAAGGCCGCCATGAGCTGGGTGTGGGTGGCCGTGGTCTGGGCTTGGACGGGCTCCATCGCGGCAAGGTATGCCGCGAACGAACGGACGGCTGCTCGAACGCTCTCGGCGATTGCTAACTCTTTGGCCGTGGGTTGCCGACCATTGTCGGAGAAGCTTCGTGTGATTTGTGCGGTAACCGCCAGGAGTTGGGCGTGGGCGGCCTCCATCAGGGCTAAGGCGGCCGCCGCGGAACGGACAGCTGTTGTCCCGCTCTCGCCATTTGCTATCCCCGTCGCAGATGTTGCTGCGCCATCTGAGCTGCAGTAGCGGCCATTTCGGCTACTGCAGTCGCCCGGTCACAGATTGCAGCCGTGCTCACGCAGGTTGTGAGCACACTCATGGAGGCTGCGTCCTCACGACGCGGGTCCACGTCCCCATCTTTGACCGGCGACGATTGAACAGTGAAATGATATTTGGGGAGCTAGTTTGCTTGACGCACCGGCTGTGGACTATAGCCGACGAACCTTCTCGCGTAAGCCATATATGACGGTGCACCAAGATATTTTGTACTGCATCTCACACGGTTGGTGATAGTAAACTGTGTGTGATGTACTTGATTTTTCATCTTGATTTGAAATACGGAATGGGGTCACAGCGGCAAAGGATGGTGTTTGAATTGCTAGAACATTTATCTGCAGTGAACATAAAACTATACGAGTGTCATGTTAAATTTTGGAATTATTCGGGGTTCGTTTGGACATTTTTATATGTTAACTGAGTTTTCTAAGAATTTTATGTGCATAATTCAAATTTGAACTATAGGCACATGCTCCGGTGCACCAAAATGGGTTGAGAAATCATATATGTGTCCTTGGGTGCATGCTTATGTCACATGCAAGAAATGGGAATGAATTTCAAACACCTCGGCATCGTGGTTCCACCGCAAACATTGAGATACTTGGTTTTGAAATTCTAGTAAATCCAAAACTCGTCTGAAATTCATGAAACTTGGCATGCTATCATGGAATGGCACCAACATGCTGTCGTAAAAATTTTGTCCCATTTGGGGCAGGTTTTGATATAGGCTTCTCACAAACCAGAGCTTCTCACAAGAAGCCCTCATGGTTCGGGTAGGGAACGTGTGTCACCTTTGTGGACGAAACGACATTCGTTGCCTCTTCTTGTATTGATTTTTTTTCTTCTTCTAGATGCAACATAGATCAATAGGAGTGTCGTGTTAAATTTTGGAATTATTTGGGGTTCGTTTGGACATTTTTATACATTAACTGAGTATTCTAGGCATTTTATGTGCATAATTCATATTTGAACTGCAGGCACATGCTCTGGTGCACCAAAATGGGTTGAAAAATCATATATGTGTCCTTGGGTGCAGGCTTAGGTTCCATGCAAGAAATGAGAATGAATTTCAAACACCTCGGCATCGTGGCTCCACCGCAAACGTTGAGATACTTGGTTTTGAAATTCTAGTAAATCCAAAACTCATCAGAAATTCATGAAACTTGGCATGCTATCATGGAATGGCACCAACATGCTGTGGTAAAATTGTTGTCCCATTTGGGGCAGGTTTTGGTATAAGCTTCTCACAAGAAGCCTCATGGTTCCGGTGGGAAACATGTCACCTTTGTGGACGAAACGACATTCGTTGCCTCTTCTTGCCTTCATTTTTTTCTAGAGGGAACATAGACCAACAGGAGTGTCATGTTAAATTTTGGAATTATTCAGGGTTCGTTTGGACATTTTCATACATTAACTGAGTTTTCTAGGCATTTTATGTGCATAATTCAAATTTGAACTACAGGCACATGCTCTGGTGCACCAAAATGGGTTGAAAAATCATATGTGTGTCCTTGGGTGCATGGTCCCATGCAAGAAATGGGAATGAATTTCAAACACCTCGGCATCGTGGCTCGGTCACAAACGTTGAGATACTTGGTTTTGAAATTCTAGTAAATCCCAAACTCATCTGAAATTCATGAAACTTGGCATGCTATCATGGAATGGCACCAACATGCTGTGGTAAATTTTTTGTCCCATTTGGGGCAGGTTTTGATATAAGCTTCTCACAAACCAGAGCTTCTCACAAGAAGCCCTCATGGTTCGGGTAGGGAACGTGTGTCACCTTTGTGGACGAAACGACATTCGTTGCCTCTTCTTGTATTGATTTTTTTCCTAGAGGCACATAGACCAATAGGAGTGTCGTGTTAAATTTTGGAATTATTCGGGGTTCGTTTGGACATTTTTATACTTTAACTGGTTTTCTAGGAATTTTATGTGCATAATTCAAATTTGAACTGCATGCACATGCTCCTGTGCACCAAAATGGGTTGAAAATCATATATGTGTCCTTGGTTGCATGTTTAGGTCCGATGCAAGAAATGGGAATGAATTTCAAACACATAGGCTCTTCGTGGCTCGGCCGCAAACATGAGAACTTGGATTTGAAATTCTAGTAAATTCAAAACTCGTCTGAAATTCATGAGACTTGGCATGGTGTCATGGAATGGCACCAACATGATGTGGTAAAATTTTTGTCCCATTTGGGGCAAGTTTTGGTATAAGCTTCTCACAAACCAGAGCTTGTCACAAGAAGCCTCGTGGTTCCGGTAAGGAACATGTGTCACCTTTGTGGACGAAACGACATTCGTTGACTCTTCTCGCCTTGATTTTTTTCTAGATGCAACATAGACCAATAGGAGTGTCGTGTTAAAATTTGGAATTATTCGGGGTTCGTTTGGACATTTTTATACATTAACTGAGTTTTCTAGGCATTTCATGTGCATAATTCAAATTTGAACTGCATGCACATGCTCCTGTGCACCAAAATGGGTTGAAAGATCATATATGTGTCCTTGGGTGCATGTTTAGATCCCATACAAGAAATGGGAATGAATTTCAAACACCCAGGCTTCGCGGCTCGGCCGCAAACATTGAGAAACTTGGTTTTTAAATTCCTTTAAATCCAAAACTCCTCTGAAATTCATGAAATGGCACCAACATGTTGTGGTAAAAAATTGTCCAATATCACAAACGGTTGTACATTATTATTTAAATCGTGGGCGTTCTACTGACCATTTACGAGCCACCACGCGTCCCACTTTTTTAATGGCAAGGAGGTGCCGTCTGGGCAGCTGTTTGAGTAGACGGGAGGCGTGCGAGCGAAGTCCACGGCGTAGGCTGACCGGGAGGCGTGCGACCTGTCCTGCGCTGCGCAGGCTGACCAGGAGGCGTGCGACCAGTCCTCCGCTACGCAGGCTCACCGGGAGGCGTGCGAGCAGTACGCTGCGTACGCTCACCGGGAAGCGAGCCCTTTAACCTCCATTGCCGTCCGCCTCGCTCTCAACCTCTCCATTAATGGCGCCCGAGCCGCTATTTAATAGGCGGCCTTACTAATCTCTCTTCGCCTCCCATTCCCCTCTCGCCCAAATCCTATCTTCCAGAGCTCCACCTACTCCATGGCGCACAAGGATCATCTGCCACTAGTCTTTTGGTTTGGTGAAGTCAACTCCGAGCCAGAGGAGATAGAAAATAAGGAGGAATGGGACCTCAGGGACATGGCCCTGAATGAGCTGGCCGCGGCGGATGCTGCCCCCGCGCCCGTCCCAGCTCCCATCCCCGCGCCCGCGCCAGTGACCATCCACGTGGCATTGACGGGCTGGTCCCCGAGCACCATCGCAAAGCTGGAAGCCGCGGGCGTCAGCGAGGTCCCTACGGACCCACGCGAGCTCGTGTACGTGCCAGCGCCAGCGGCCCCGCCTGTGCTCGTGCGCGCCCCAGCACCCACCGCGGCGCTGGTCCCCGTGCGCTTTCCTACACCAGCCACGCACATGCCTGTGCGCGCGCCTGCACCCGATGCGCCCTCCTTAGCATCATGGGACGCCGCCATCAACCACTACCTCATAGCGCCGCGAGTCACCGTCCCCCCGCGCCCCGCCCGTCGATCGCGCGACGAATGGCTCTTCGATTTGGATGTCCAGAACATTCTAGGATGGCTTGAAGACTTGAACAACGGCGTCCCAGACGACGACAACACCGGCGCAGCACGCCGCCGCCGCCGTAATTAGTTTTTTTGTTTAATATTGTATCCCGATCGTATGAATGTAAAACCACAATGCCACGGAATGAAATCTATGGTTTTGATCAACTTAGCGTTTTTTCTCTGAATGTACAGACTTATCAAAGTAAAAAAAACATCAATGTCTTTCTCTGAATAAAACACTCATCGCAAATGTTTCAGACTAAACACCCGTATGCAAAGCGAGAGCTGGGTTCCTTCGCAGCTAAGACAAGGGAAAATGTGGCGCGCCGGTTTTGTGCATCTCTTCATCGCAAATGTTTCAGACTGAACACCCGTATGCAAAGCGAGAGCTAGGTTCCTTCGCAGCTAAGCCAAGGGAAAATGTGGCGCGCCGGTTTTGTGGATCTCTTCATCGCAAACGATTTTGCATGATGACCCGTATGGAACGATGTACAAACAATGTGGTAAGATTTGCATCTATCATATTGGGTATATTTGCCATTTGTCAATCTAGTAACATTGCCATTTGTCAACCTTGTAGCACTGCCATTTGTGATCCTAAAAAAACACACTGCCATTTGTCAAATTTTGCAGCTAAAAATCACTAGTATTGTCTAATTTTTGCAAATGAAATTCAGTAAGCATAGATTTCATTCATAGATTAAGCATTCGTTCTTTATACAAACAGTTCAACTCGACAGCTGAACCGAACAAACTTTTACCCAATTGTTGCCAACCACGTACTGAAATAGCTAGTTCAACTATATATACTAGCTAGTTTTAAGTATGTAGTACAGTTCAACCATATCTATAGTCAGATGAACTGAACAAAATTGCCCCTAAATACTACTACTATGGAGGGGCTTTGTACTACTTCCAGCAGCCTCTCCTCTGTTGAGCACGCTCAGTAAGAGGCAGAGGAGCCTACCAATGAGCTGGAGAAGCGGAATCCGGCACCTGCCGCTGCTGCACCTTTAGCGACGCACAGCTCGAACGCCCTCTGCCGCTCCAGACGATCCCTCTCAAAGCGGCAGGACTCCTCGTAGATATCCGCATTCCGCGCCACTGCGGTGGCTTCTGCTGTGGCCACGGCGGCGGTAAGACGCTTTGCGTGCTCGACCAGACACTCCTCCTCCTCCCGCAGGAACTCGATGAAGCGCGTGGCAAGGTCGCTGATGCTCGTGCGGGCCTCCACATCCCGTCTTCGGGCCGCGGTGGCGGAGCGGGTGATGGCCACGGCAGCCGACGGTGGGGTGGCGGCCACAACGGCCACCACCCGCCTTCGGGCCGCGGTGGCGGAGCGGTCGATGGCCCTGGCGGGCTTTAGTGGTGTGGCGGCCACGGCGGCCGACGGTGGGGTGGCGGCAACAGCTGCCGTCGGGCTGCAGCGGCGGAGCGTGTGGCGGGTGTTGTGCACACACCCAATAGGGATGCCACGGGCAGTACACGTCGCCGGGGACTGCGCCGCTGCCGCGGTGTAGCCCCCAGCTGGAGCTGTCCTCAAACGACGGCGGAGTGGCTGAGCGACGATGACGGACCGGTGCTATTGGTGATGGTGGGAGAAGCAGACGAGATAAGCTACGGGGAGGGAGGGGAAAATGCGATGCCGACTCGCCGGCCGTGACTGTTTATATAGCAGGCTAGTAAGCACTGGGGTTTTTTGGGATTTCACCGAGTCGGGCGGGAAGCTTGCGCGGTTCCGCGCGGGAATAGGCTCACCGATGATTCATTGGCGCCTCTTCGAGCTAATGTTTGCCCAAAAGAACGCATGTGCGGTGCTCAAGCTTGCACTCGAAGCCTTCTACGGCAGCGCGGTGACAAGACGTGCGAGCGGAGGACGAAATGACACGTACACAAACGATTAATAAAAAAACATTTGCGATTTAATTACCTAGCACACGGCCGCTCTCTATGCAGTGTCGCGAACGATTGTTCGCCCACTGTGTGATGTGGAACGCGATGTAGTTTCACATCACGCCGCCGGCTCGCAACTGCCGGCCGGCTTGTAGACGGCCATTTCCTGCGTGTTCAACTGCTCTATGCGTGTGGTTGCTCACGGTTGAGGCGGCCATGGCGCACTCTGCTCGCATCCCGCCGCGCGTGCTCTGCAAGCGTTTTGGGCCGGCGCACGATCACATACGTTCGGGATGCCTTATGCATGCGGTTACGCCGAACGCGGCGCCACGACGCAGTTACGTGCGGCAAAAACTGCCTTGCGGACGTGCCAAGAATCCCGGCCGCCCGGCCCTCATTTATTCCCGCTGCCATTTACCTTCATCTCTCGCGCCCCACGACACAATAAGCACACCCACGACGACACATACAGAGAGGATATCCAGTGGCTCCAATGGCGCTCCCGGCTCCAATGGCGCTCCCAGCGGCTGACGATGACGACGGGCGGCAGTTCACCACGCCTCACATAGTGGACACCCACATGAGGGGGAAGGACCTCTCGGTGGTGTACACCAACGAGCCGGTCTCGATGGAGAGCTCCATCCACACTATGGAGTAGTTGCTTGCCGAGGACGAGTACCAAGTGGTCGGCTTCGACCTCGAGTTCACCGGCGGTCGTGCCGGGTATGATCAGAAGGTTGCCATCGCCTAGTTGTGTGTGCGCCATCACGTCCTCATCTACCACTACTCCCTGGCCACAAGGCCTTGCGAGCATTTCGCCAGGTTTATCAATAGCCCCGATTACAGGTTCGCTACGGTGGACACCATGAACGATCTAAAGGTGCTCGAGACTACGGGCTTGGCCTGCCAGAAGCTTGTCGACATCCAAGGCCTGTACAAGGTCTGGGGCAGAAAGAAGGAGAAGGACTCCCTGGTTGACCTAGCCGTGGCCATCATCGACCCCTACTACAGAGGCATGAAGGATGAGTGCAAAAAGAACAAGGATGCCTGGCACGAGGCCTGGGTGCGGAGACTGGATGAAGAACACGTCAAGTACGCGGCCAAGGATGCGTACACAAGCTACGAGATGTACAGGCGGATCGTTGACATGAGGGAGTGCCTCCTTCCTGTGGATGACGAGGGATCGAGTCACAAGTAGAGCAGTGGCGGCAGCGTCACAAGAAGTAGACGATTAGATGATCATTTCTCCTAGTTTAGAATGCATGTAATTGTTTATTGAGGTGTGTGCAAATGTTTTGTATAGTCACCTATGTAATTGGATGTTTAATTTGGTTATATATGTTGTTCTTCTGTAGACTGAGCAAATTACATCGCAGACGGACTAAACTAGGGAACCCATCGGTGATGATTTCATCAATCGCTGACCATTGTATACAAGCAAGCGTTTACCCACAACACACACGGGTTATTAGCAGGAATCGTCCGTGTTGTTATCCATCTTCCCACACAATTTGGATTACCAACCTGTTTGCTGCGTGTCACACACATCTTGTTAAGTTGAACCATTTCTGTTGTGTTGGGTAATCGCAAACAGTTCATCTGAGTGAATTGTATGCCGTGTATCGCACACACCTTGATCTGTCTAACCATTTCTGTTGTGTTGGCTAATCGCAGATAGTTCATCCGAGTGAACCGTATGCCGTGTATCGCACACACCTCGAACTGGCTGCCTATTTCTGTTGTTCTGGCTCATCGCAAACAGTTCGTATGGATCAACTATATGCCACGTATCGCACACGCGTCTCTAATCTGAATCGTGCTTGATGTCTCCAGCAGCGCAAACTGTTCGTCTTATTGGCGACGGTTTTATTACGACACCGTTTGCCATTCATGCATCGCACATAGTTTGGTCGCGGGGTCTCTGATTCATGTGTCGCGTTAGTGGTCGCCTGCAGTAGTGATTGTCTGTCTGAAAGTGCGGCAAATGAGTTGTTCGCGTGCGTCCAGAGAATAATAATTCTAATTGTTTTGCATGTTGATTTGATGGCACTGATAGAACGAGCCAATGCTTTGCTTGTTTTAAGAATAAAATTTATGTAAAGCGACCACACTAACACTCGCCATTACAGTGCCAATGCCGACCCGCTCGTGAACAGACGTGTGGCCGGAATAGGTTTCTCGGCTTCCACGCTGGTTTACTAGCTACATTTGAATGGGTCAAGGGGGCGTGCAGCGGGCGAGGGAGGAGGGGGTACTAACTGTTGTTGCCTGTACCCATTAAGTTCACCGGCGATTGCAGTTCCCCAAGAGTGGAAAAACGAACTGCTGCCGCCACCTACCCCCTATGTTCACCGGTGATTGCAGTTCCCCAAGATTGGAAAAACGAACTACTGCTGCCGCCCCCCAGTACCCCACTACACATCGATCCCCAGTGTAAATAAGGAGCCCTCCGCTGTCCATATCTCCCCATCGTCTTCATCTCCCCCCTGCCCCCAATCCCCACAAAACGAGAATCGCCAGAACAACTTGATACATCTCCAACGTATCTATAATTTATGAAGTATTCATGCCATGTTTATAAAAATTTCATATGGTTTTGGTATGATTTGATTAGAACTAACCCAGACTGACGTTGTTTTCAGCAGAACTACCGTGGTGTCGTTTTTTGTGCAGAAATAAAAGTTCTCGGAATGACCCCAAAATTTACGGTGATTTTTTATGGTCCAGAAGAGACCCACGGAGCACCGCAGATGGACCAGGAGGTGGCCGAGGGATCCACAAGCCTAGGGGGCGTGCCCCCCCTAGGGCGCACCCCCGAGCTTGTGGGACCCTCGGGTACCCCCCTGACGTGATTCCAACGCCAAAAATTCCTATATATTCTGGAAACCCTGAAAAGAAACCTAGAACTTCCACACCGCCGCCACAAGCCTCTATACCAAAGAAAACCCATCTGGAGCCCTGTTTCAGCACTCTGCTGGAGGAGGGAATCATCACCGGAGGCCATCTTCATCATCCCGACGGTCTCCATGACGAGGAGGGAGTAGTTCACCCTCGGGGCTGAGGGTATGTACCAGTAGCTATGTGTTTGATCTCTCTCTCTCGTTTTCTTGATTTGGCATGATCTTGTACCGCGAGCTTTGTTAATATAGTTGGATCATATGGTATTTCTTCCCTCTCTATCTTTGTTGTGATGAATCGAATCTTTCCCTTTGAGGTTTCGTTATTGTCGGATTGAATATTTCACATTTGAGAACACTTGATGTATGTCTTGCATATGGATACCCGTGGTGACAATGGGGTATTATATTGATTCACTTGATGTATGTTTTGGTGATCAACTCGCGGATTCCCGTGACCTTGGGGTGATCTAGGCATAGGGGTCGGTTGCACGTTTTCATTATCTTTTCTCCGATAGAAACTTTGGGGTACTCTTTGAAGTTCTTTGTGTGGATTGAATATTATGAATCTGAAGTTGTTTGATGCATATCGAATAATCAACTCACGGATACTTGTGGCGACATTGGAGTATCTAGGTGACATTAGGGTTGGTTGATGTGTTTCATATGGTGTTATTTTAGTACGAACTCTAGGGCTGTTTGTGACACTTACAGGGATGGCTCAATAGATTGATCGGAAAGGATAACTTTGAGGTGGTTTCGTACCCTACAACAATCACTACTGGAATCAGGGACTTTGCGATCTGCCAGCTCTTTGCCGTCTGCTGGCAGATGGCAAAGAGCATATTTGCCGTCTGCTTTTACAAAGCAGAGGGCAAGGAACATGCTGATGGCAAAGAGGCTCTTTGCCATCTGCACTTCTTTGCCGTCTGCTGGCAGACGGCAAAGAGTTCTTTGCCGTCTGCCAGCAGACGGCAAAGACCAAAGTGGGGCCCACGGGGTACTGCGTTGGCTAGGTCACACGGGCCACTTCTTTGCCGTCTGCCGGCAGACGGCAAAGAACTCTTTGCCGTCTGCTGGCAGACGGCAAAGAGGTGAGGGGGGGGGGCCCACAGTGTAACGGCGGGGACGGGCTAACGGTCACCGTCTTTGCCGTCTGCTGGCAGACGGCAAAGAATTCTTTGCCGTCTGCCAGCAGACGGCAAAGAGGGGGGCTTAATTTTCGCCCCCCGCGGCCAAACCCCCTCTCTCTCTCACATCTCTCTCTCTCTGTCTCTGCGCGCCGCCGCCGCCCCGTCCCCGCCGACCCCTGCCGCCCCCCTTCTCCTCGCCGCCGCCCCCTTCCCTCCTCCACAGCGCCGCCGCCGCCCCCTCCCCTCCTCCATAGTGCCGCCGCCGCCCCCTTCCCTTCTCCACAGCGCCGCCGCCGCCCCCTCCCCGCCGACCCCCTCCTCCCCGCCGACCCCCTCCTCCCTGCCGACCCCCTCCTCCCCGCCGACCCCCTCCTCCACAGCGCCGCCGCCGCACCCTCCCCGCCGACCCCCTCGTCCCCGCCGACCCCCTCCTCCCCGCCGACCGCCGCCGCCACCCTCCTCCCCGCCGACCGCCGCCGCCCCCCTCCTCCCCAGCGCCGCCGCGTCGACCACCCTCCGGTGAGCTCCACCATTCCCCCCTTTTTTGTTTTTTTCCTGTTTTTTTTTCTGTTTTTATTAGTTCATTTAGTTAGTTTATATTAGTTAGTTATTAGTTCATATTAGTTAGTTTTTATTAGGTAGAAAAAACTTAGATAGAAAAGAAGAAAAGAAAAAACCTAGAAGAAAAAAAAGAAGAAAAGAAGATGAAAAAAAAGGAAAAATAAAAAAGAAAAAGAACAAAAAATAAAAAGAAGAAGAAGAAATAGAAGAAGAGGAGGAGGAGAAGAAAAAAGAAGAAGAAGAAGAAGAAAAAAAGAGGAGAGGAGGAGAAGAAGAAGAGGAAAAAAGGAAAGGAAGAAGAAGAAGAGGAGGAGGAGGAGAAGAAAAAAGAAGAAGAGGAAGAAGAAGAAGAAGAAAAAAGAGGAGAGGAGGAGAAGAAGAAGAGGAAAAAGGAAAGGAGGAAGAAGAAGAAGAAGGAAAAAAAGGAAGAAAAGGAAGAAAAGAAAGAAGAGGAAGAAGAAGAAAAGAAAAAAAGAGAAAAAAACCCGACCCCGACACGGCACCTCGACCTCGAGCCCGACCCGACACCCCGACCCCGACACCCCGACCTCGATCCCGACCCCGACACGGCACCCCGACCCCGACCCGACAACCCGACCCCGACCCGACACCCCGACCCCGACACCCCGACCCCGACCCCGACCCCGGCACGGCACCCCGACCCCGACCCGACACCCCGACACCGACACGGCACCCCGACCCCGACCCGACACCCCGACCCCGACACGGCACCCCGACCCCGACACCCCGACACCCCTGACACCGCGACACCACGACACCCAGACACGACACCCCCCGACACCCCGACCCCGACCCCGACCCCGACACCCCGACACCCCTGACACCCCGACACCACGACACCCAGACACGACACCCCCCGACACCCCGACCCCGACACGACACCCCGACACCCCGACACCACGACACCCCGACACCACGCCACCCAGACACGACACCCCCGACCCCCGACACCTCTTCGGCCTCCTGTTGACCGAAAAGGTGCTCTTCGGCCTTCCAGAGGCCGATGGGGTCATATATTTGTGATGCATTTATTGTACTAACTTCGTTTACTCTTTGTCATTGCAGGTGTTGACAGATGGTGGGCGCGGGTCGAGAGCGCTCCGAGGCTCCTTCCTCGGCGCGTGGTGGGAGGGGTACTTCCATCCCACCCCACCACCTCCGGAGAGCGCTGGATCTCAGTATGCAGACACCGGCGGGCGCTTCTTCTTCGACCGGGAGAGGTCGGGGGGGAAGAAGGTTGGTAGAGGTGGACGTGGCGGCGGGAGAGGTAGGAAGGCTGCTACTACGCCTTCCTCGCCGCCACCCCCAGCTGATTCACCCGACCACATGAGTGCTCCGTCTGAGATGGAGCAGCCTGAGGTGCAGCCGTCTCGGACTCCGGTCCACGAGCCTCAGGCCGACGAGCCTACGACAGACGAGGCTACGACAGACGCGCCTACGGCCGACGAGCGTCGGGCCGCCGAGCCTTCATCCCACGAGACTGGGGATCACGCTGACTCGCAGCAGAACCCAGGTGCGGGCTCGTCGAGTGGCCGTGCTGAGGGTGGCTATAGTTCTGATAGCTATAGCGAGAGTGAGTGGGTTGAGGGGCGCAAAGTCTACCAGCGTGGTGGTACAAAGCTCCCGCCCACCCCGGCGACCCCCGACCAGAGGTGGTTGATTGCGTCGCAGGGGGAGAAGTAAGTGCATTTACTCTTTTTTAACCTTTTGTCTTCACGTTTCTTCGAATATCTAATGCGTTGGCCTTGTCATACTGCAGGTCTTGGACACACGGGCCTGGTTACCGCAAGCCCAACAGTGTCCTTGGCGTGATTTGTCGCCAGAGCTTCCCGGGGTGGGTCACGTTGCCCGGTGAGGGCTGGGTTCCAGAGCTAGGAATGACCTGGGAGCACTACTTGGCTGCCCCGGCCCCACCGGGGCATAGGATCGGCGATGTCGAGTGCCACACGGTCGCCGACATTGTGATCCAGACGTTTTGGGTAATTTCTCCTTTGCCGTCTACGTTGTGTTTTCTTCTTTGATTGGCAACCCTAGTGATTGTACTAATCCGTGTTTTCTTGTTTGATTGCAGACCTTCTACAGGTGTGCTGAGGGACAGGAGGAGGCCGCGGCTCGGGTTATCGACAACGAGTGCAGGCGCCTACTTCAAAACTTTCGGCACGAGGCTCGGACGCAGGCTATTCGAGACTACTACGCCTCGACTGGTATTCGGAGGAAAAAAGAGAAGTGCCACCTCAACTATCTGAGTAAGGAGAAGTACATGAAGGTAATTACCTATTCTTAAGGCCTTGTACTTAGTTCCTTGATTTGATTCGTATGCGTAGCGCTCAAATTTCTCTTGCTTAACTTAGGTGCCCCCGAGATGGTGTGCGGATAGGATGGACTGTTGGGAGGCGTTGGTGGATGAGTGGTGCACTCCCCAATGGCGCAACGTCCACGACGGTGCAAAGGAGAAGCGTGCCCAAATGAAAGGTGTTCCACACCATCTAGGCAGCGTCAACCTACGTGGGTTCGGGGAAAACTGGGTATGTGGTTTGCTTCATGATTCATGCAAATTCATTCTTCATGCTAGCTTGAGCCCTTAACTAATACTCTGTTCCTCTCTTTTAGGCGCGGCACAACAAGGCTCCAGTGCCAGAGCTGTTCGACCTCTATGCCATGTCCAATACTGCCTCGTACAAGAAGGCCAAGGCATTCTCTGAGTCTGACCTCGATGATCCAGAGAAATTCAGCAACCGCGCCTCCCACAACAAGCTTGTGAGGTACAGAGACGAGGGGAAGGCGAGGAAAGGGCCGGAGTTTAACCCGAGCCAGCAACCTCTTGATCCAGAGCTGGTGATGATATCTGGTGGCGGGAGGCACCATGGCTTGTTAGCCATTGGGGATGGACTGATACGTTGTACTAGCACTCTCCCGCAGATCAAGAAGCGCCAGACCAGCTCCGATCCTGAGATAAGGCCTCGTGCACGGCCAATGGAGCTCGAATTCCAGGTTAGTTATACGGACTCAGATACCTTTCCTCCATTACATTGTGTGTGCGGCCGTCGATGATTACAATGCTAACGAGTGGTGTTGCAGGCTGCTATTGAGGCAGAGAGAGCGAAGACCCAGGCTGCTCTTGAGGAAGCAGAAGCGAGGACCCAGGCGCTTCTAGAGGAAGAGAGACGGCAGGCGGCGGCGAGGGAGAGGGAGGCGGAGGA